>OV702293.1:457830345-467830345 GCA_916181665.1 Avena sativa
GGAAAAACTTTCTCGTCGAAAATAACGTCACGAGAGATGTAAATGCGACCGGTGCTGCGGTCGAGACATTTGTAGCCTTTATGCATAGGACTATAACCCAGAAAAACACACATTTTGGATCGAAACTCTAACTTTCGCGAATTATATTTGCGAAGACTAGGCCAACATGCACATCCAAAAGTGCGCAAAAAGGAATAGTTAGGGGCAGTTTTGAGGAGGCGATATAAGGGTGTGGTGTTGTCGAGCACAGGAGATGGCATTCTATTTATGAGATAGCAAGCGGTGAGGAAGGCCTCATCCCAAAAACGAAGTGGGAGAGACGAATGAGCAAGAAGGGCTAACCCAGTTTCGACAAGATGTCGATGTTTGCGTTCCGCAATACCATTTTGTTGAGACGTATGGGGGCATGAAACCCGGTGGGAGATCCCGGTGCGCTGGAAGTAAGCATGGAGACGATGATATTCTCCGCCCCAGTCGGATTGGACCGCACGGATTTTGGTGTTCAATTGACGCTCAACAAGATTCTGGAAAATATAGAAAATGCCCTCAACGTCAGACTTATGTTTAATGAGATATATCCAACAATGACGGCTATAGTCATCAATAAAACTAACATAGTATTTAAAACCTCCGGAAGAAGGTAAAGCAGGTCCCCAAACATCAGTGTGTATAAGCTCAAGAGCATTAGTGGAAACACGATATGAATGATTATAAGGTAATTGATGGCTCTTGGCACGTTGACAAGCATCACACACTGATGACTCATAGTTCGAAGAACATGGCAAATTATTGGACCTAACAATATTTTGGACTACATTAGGCGAGGGATGACCGAGACGCTGATGCCATTGGGAAGACGAAATCTTGACGCTGGATGACGCATGGCGTGTATGGGAAGGTGCTCGACTGAACGGGATGGGGTAGAGACCGTCGCGACTTCTACCGCGAAGGATGATGTTCCTCGTGGCCTTGTCCTTGACAAAGAAAAAATCTTTATGAAACTCGATAAATATATCATTATCAGATACAAGACGATAAACAGACAGCAAATTTTTGCTAATATCAGGAACATGGAGAATATTTTTCAAAGTGATAGATTGAGATGAGCCAGCTATACTAGAATTACCAACATGCGTAATTGACAGACCTGTACCGTTTGCAACCTGGACATGGTCCTTGCCGTGGTAGCGCTCCTGGAAGCTTAGACGTTCCATGTCGTTGGTGAAGTGGTCGGTCGCCCCCGAGTCCATGATCCACGTACGCCCATCGTGGTGGGAGGTGCTGGCCGAATTTCCTGAGCGCTGATCATCCGCTTGAAACACTTGGTTGAAGCGGTTTCGGCAGCTGAGTGCATCATGGCCCCAGATCTTGCATATCTGACATTGGGGACGGTGGTTCTTTCGGTTATTACTGTTACCGCCGCCACCGTTGCCGCCTCTATTGCCGCTTCCGCCGCCGTAACCGTTGGCACCGCCTCCGTTGCGGTTGCCACGGTGTCCTTGCTGGCCGCCACCACCATAGTTGTTGCTACCACCACCGTAGAAGTGGCCTCCACCGCTCTGCTGGCCGCCATTGGGGCGCCCTCCGAAGCGGTTGGTGGTGTTGCCGTCGAACGGGCGCCCTCCTCCGCGCCCCTGATCGTCGCGACGTGCAGCAGAGTTGGCCGAGGCGGTGAAGTCGCCAGCTTGTGTGTTCTGCTCGTGGATGGATTCACACGACAGAAGCATGGAGTAGAAGTCCGAGACGGAGAGCGCCTGGCCGGTGTTGTTGAGAACGGTAAGCGACGACTGCAGCCCCTCGAACTGCGAGCCAAGACCGACCACCATATAATCGATCAACTCGTCGTCGGAGATTGGGTGCCCGACCATGGCCAGTGCATCAGCGTAGCCCTTCATCTTGCTGAAGTAATCTGCGGCAGAGTATTCATTCTTCTTCGTCGTGGTCAGCTGGCGACGGATTTGACGGACGCCCGCCCGGTTTTGGGCGGCGAACATGGCGGTGACGCAGCTCCAGACCGCCGCGGCGGTGGTGCGCCCGACCATCTGCCCGAGGATTTCCTCGGTCATTGACCCGAGCAAGATGCCGAGAACCCTCTGATCTACATACCACCAGATGGCGTAGTCAGGATTGGCCCGAGTGACGGCGTTGGTTCCTTCGCCGGTGGTGACCATGGTTGGAGGCGCGGCGCAGCTGCCGTCGAGAAAACCTAGCCAACCCTGGCCGGCGATGTTGGGGACAACCTGTGTCCTCCAGAGCAGATAGTTTGTGCGGTCTAGACGCACTGTAATGGTGTTCGTGTATGTGGTTGGAACGGAAGTGGGGAGGGTGGTGATCGCGCCGGCGGGCATGGAGGCCATGGAGAACGAGTGGGTCGAGGCGGAGGAGACGGCGCCGGCGGAGGCAGAGAGCTGCAGCGCGGAGGTGCTCATCGCGGCGCAGGCCCTAGATCGGAATCACGCTCTGATACCAAGTTTGAAGCGTGTATTTGCCGTAAGTTTTTCCCTGGCGTGGGGTTTCCCTTTCTTATACACATACACGAGATTACAAACGTACACGGCAAGGCAACATGGATCACAACCGATCCTGCCAAATAATGAGGAGATATGCACAATCCCTATACATTAGGAACTAAACCGATTCTATCCTTTAATAGTCGGGACGGGCGGCGACCAGGTATTCGGCCTCATCATGTGCTACGCCGACCACAACGCCACCGATTGCCTGGCCTGCCTCGCCGGGGTGCCGGAGAGGATAATGACTCTGTGCCCGGGCAGCCGGAACGTGAGCGTCAACTACGACGCCTGCCTGCTCCGCTACTCCGACACGCGCTTCTTCGCGGCCGCCGCCAACTTGACCTACGGCGCCGATACCCGCGGCCCCGACTTCGTCATACAGCCAGCGTACCCCTACGCCACGGACGTCGAAACCATGATCGCCGTCAGGTCGCAACTGATGGAAGAGCTCGTGGACAGGGCCGGTGACTGGCCTGACCGGCTCTACAACTACACCCTGCCATACACGGACACCCGGCTGGTCACGGACGTGATCGCCGGGCTGGCGCAGTGCACGCGGGACCTGGCGCCCAGCGAGTGCAACCGGTGTATCTCCCACTACGCTCGATTGCTGTTGCAACTGTTCCCCACCAACAGCGCAGGTGGCATCAAGGGGTACAGCTGCTACCTCAGGTACCAGCTCGGTGCGATGAAGATCACCGCCCCGCCGCCGGAACCGGCGGCAACGCCAGCAGCCATGCCGCCTGAACCGCCAACGCCTGTACCTGCGCTGCCGCCGTCCACGTCGTCGAAGCCAGGAAGTAAGTCTTACTCTAACTAATTACATGCTCTCTGTTCGACATACTAAAGTTGGAGGCTCACGACAACTCATGTAATGAAAAATGACCCATCGGTCCTAATCCTCGATCGACCAGGGCTTGCGATGGAGCTGTATGTAGGTTCTGCGTCCTTCATCGTTATTGTCATCTTCATATGGATCCTTGTACGGCGATGGAGAAACCAGGCTAAAATCAATGAAAAAGATATGCTCCCGGACGATTTGTTTAGCATGGAAGATGACTTTGAGAAGGAGACTGGGCCAAAGCGATTTCGATACAAGGACTTGTCCATGGCAACGGACAACTTCTCCGACCACAACAAGCTCGGGGAAGGTGGCTTCGGCTCGGTGTACAGAGGATTCCTCAGGGAATCCAGCCTTCAGGTAGCTATCAAGAGAGTGTCCAAGGGCTCAAAGCAGGGCAAGAAGGAGTATGTCTCCGAGGTGAGCATCATAAGCCGGCTACGGCACCGGAACCTCGTGCAGCTCATCGGCTGGTGCCATGGTGGCGGAGAGATGCTCCTCGTCTATGAGCTGATGCCAAATGGAAGTCTTGACAGTCATCTATACAATTCTGAAAACATACTACCGTGGACAGCAAGGTGAGCATTCATCTCCCCCTGCATCCCAAATTTACATTTTACAATTCGTTTTGGGTGTTTGTTTTCGCAAGTGATCCCTATTAATTCCGCTTCACTCATTGTTCATATAGGTATGAGGTTATGCTCGGAATAGGCTCCGCACTTGTTTACTTGCATCAGGAATGGGAGCAATGTGTTCTGCACCGGGACATCAAGCCAAGCAATATAATGCTAGATTCATCTTTCAACGCTAAGCTCGGCGACTTTGGGTTGGCGAGGCTCGTCAACCACGGACAAGGACCATACACTACAGGCCTTGCTGGAACTATGGGGTACATGGACCCTGAGTGTGTAGTCACTGGGAGAACCAGTGTTGAGTCGGATGTCTACAGCTTTGGTGTCGTCCTCCTAGAGATCGTCTCTGGCAGGCGGCCCGCGGTGTCTCAGGAAGAAACTGAGGACATAATCCATCTTGTGCAGTGGGTCTGGGATTTATGGGAAGGTGGACGGACCCTTGACGCTGCCGATGCACGGCTCAATAAAGTGTTCGATGGCCATGAGATGGAATGTGCAATCATAGTCGGGCTCTGGTGCGCGCACCCAGACCGTAGCCTGAGACCATCCATTAAGCAGGCAGTGAACGTGCTACAGTTCGACGCACCATTGCCATGTCTTCCATCAAAGATGGTAGTTAGAACCTTCAAGCCAGAATTCCATACTCTCGTTTATGCATCTCAACTGTCAGGAGGTCGCTGATATTACTTGAAAAAATCATAGATTTTTTCTTATGACATCCATAGGGTAGATTACCTGCAAGCTTTTTCATACCAATGTAAAGTTGTACTATTGGTGACAGATTTAAGTTTAGTGTAGTGCAGTGCAGAGCTCCAGCTCCGATGTCATGCATCTTATTGGAATATCCTTCTCATGTGGGTTGTGGGGAGATGACCATTTGAAACATTTTAGGGTTATGACTTGGTGGTAATTTTGTTCTTTGCACAGGATGGGAGGAGAATGTTAAGCCTACCATCAAGCAGGGACGGAGCCGGGATTTGAGTATAGGGAGACAAAGAGAAAATATTGCACAACAAATGTACCACGTATATATGAATTTGTAAGTATAATATCGAACAATTGATTAATTCATGATACTATAGGCACTTTATTTGAAACAAGGCTACATTATATTAGTTTGTAGTTATAGGTCCACAACGTACTCATGGCACACATGGAAAATCTCATCAATTGTGGAATTTTTTGTGCAGTCTATTTTTAATCTATACTACTATATTTTACTACCCAAAAAATTCGTCTCACATTTTTTTTTGAAAAAACATATAAAAGTGATCTCAAGATAACTTTTGCTCTAAGCGGTGTGTGATTTCTCATAGATCTATAAAAATAGTAACTAGTAATGTAGGATGTACCCAATGCATAAATCGTGTTGTCTCTGTCAGATGGAGAAGCCATGCCCCATCCCCCATGCCATGATGGTGGCCGAAGTTACATGTCTGACCTCCTCTGAGGGACGGCTGCTAGCTATGCCCTGACGGTGGCGGACAAGGGAGATCAAGTAAGCCAAACCAGTAGTCCATGATTAATCGATAATCTAAGGCTTTGCCTGCGGCCATCTAAGGCCCTAGGCTAGCTAATTCTGTCCCTAATGATCAAATAGTAATCGTAATGGGCCATTGTTGGCTAGCTGGACTTGATCTCGCGTGGTTACAGAAAGTTACGTCTCTATTCCCATCTAAATATGTGCCTAATGGCCAAAAACTAATTGTGATTAACTCTTGCATGCCATACTTAGAACAAGTACAGTTTATGAATTTCGTTGAGGGGGCCAAACGTTAGTGGTGGTCTAGCCCCTGATCCCCCCCCCCCCCTCTCAGCCCCTGGCATCAAGTCATCGATAGGTGGAGTGTCGAAAATATTAGGTTAACGCCCTTTGGAAATGAGAATGAAAACCAAAAGAGAAGGGATTGAGAGGAAGTTGAAGAAAGATTTTAGATCAAGCAACGGGTGTTCTCCACAAGTTTGGAAGTCCAAATCTCCTGTCTTGTCTTCTTCAAGTTGCAATTTCACCATCTTTCATGAGATTGTTTCAATCCCTACTTGTGCTATAAATCGTATTGTTATAGTTCAAGAGATTTGTGATATATTGATGCTCACAAGAGAAAAACTTGTTGTAACCCACCATTGATAATAGTGGAAAAATATTTGGTGGCTTCGACCCATGATCTTTCTCTCAAGTTGAGGGGTTTCCACATAAAAGGTTGGTGTCCATGTGTGGTTATTTGCTACTACAATTTTGAGAATTTGTTTCCTAGGTGAGACAATGTCTCAACATGGGTGTTAACTGTTAACTTCTCTCACACCAAGAGACACAGCCTTATAGTCTAGGAGCGAGCATGGAAGTGTGTGGATGTTCTTATTTTAGACATCTTGTTTTTTGCGGCATGCTCTCTGATTTACGGATTCGCAGGGACCGAGGGCTAACCTTAGTTGAATGACAATGATAAAGGCTTGCGAAACAAAGTAGCGCCTTTGAAATGGAATCTTAATTAAGTAGTCTATCAGTGGTGTGAAGCAGCTTAGCCCTGGGGAACTAAAGGTTATACCTTTGTAACAGAACTGTGGTTCTTCTATGTTGGGTATTACTCTTTTACTCTCTTAATTAATGTCGAGCTAAGTGACTTAGTGTAAGATTTTCTGCCCAATAGAGTACTGACCACACCGAGGGACATGCCCTGAAGCAAAGGCCATAAACAAGCGGAATCAATGTGTTCCAATTTATGGCATTGCACCGACCATCCAATGGACCATGGACTAAACGGTCACTTTCTAAAAGGAACAAATAGAGGAAAGGGCAGAAAGGGGCAATTGTATGGAAACCTTCATGATCAACTGTCGTTTTTCGATGTTTTTTTATGCTTTTCACAACTGCTCTTTCCACACCCCCAAATATCTGGTGCCAAATCGTCGCCCCTTTCCTTATGTATTCGATAATCGAGTTTGTTATCTTTGTGATAGGGTAAAGGTGCCTGATATTTTGATGAGACGATAACTTTTGATTATGGTGGAGGTCGACGTTGACGATCCGACTACAAACGTACGAGACGTTCCGCCTTAGCAATCGATACACCAACTTACGAGGCTATTGATCACGCCGGAGCTAGATCAACCTGATCACGAGGATCAATCCCTGCAAGCAATCGAAGAACCAACAAGAATTATAGATGCAATCAAGATATTGCGAATATAGATGAAAGCTTGATTGAAGAGGTGGGATTCTGTAAGTGGGTAGTACAAAAGGTCTATTTGACACTTGTGCCTATGGCGAAGAGTAGCTCGTGGCTAAGTATTTTACTAAACAAAATCCGGATCTAAATGATGACCTAACTGGGGTATATATGGAGGAATAGAAGGGAATTTCGGCCAGCCTTGGGAAGGAGGTCGAAATCCATCTCTATGCCGGTTTCCTCCACTATACGGACTCTAAAAATTCAGCCCCTTTATTTGGACGAAAATTACATGGCCTGGCCCATATTTAAAGGTGACGCAGCACCATCTAATCACATGGATGAAAATTTGAAGTGTGTAGCTCTCTAGTTCGTCCATGTCTTCATCTTCTCATTACGGTGGCTTCAACGCTCTGAAATCATCACTTCCAGCATCATCCTGAATCCTCACACGATTGTTGCCATCATCTCCATGCTTGATCATGCTCCAACGCTTGTCCCTCTCGTCCATGCTAGGCCCATCATTCCTAAGTAACATAAACGCATCTGATTTAGGCAGCATCATATTCTCATGAATATTAGGAATAGTTCCTAGAAACAAAAGTACCTGATAATTTAGTTGGTGTGCACGAGCTCTTATGAGAGGTCCTTGGAATTGTGAAACATGAGTAGGTGTGGCTGTAGGTGTAATGGTTGTATCAACCGTAGGGATGTCCTCATCATCCTCCCCTTCTTGAATTGAAGTCGTCCTTGACGCAATCTCATCGTCTTCTCCAAAGTATGGTTTCAAATCTGCAATGTTAAATGAGGGACTTACCGTGCCCATCTCTGCAGGAAGCTCAAGTTTATATGCATTATCATTCATTTTCAACACTTTAAAAGGACCAGCAGCACGTGGCATTAACTTAGACTTGCGCAAATCAGGAAAACAATCTTTGCGCAAATGCAACCAAACTAAATCTCCCACATCAAACACAATATGCTTGCGTCCTTTATCACCAGCAAGTTTATATTTAACATTCATACTTTCTATATTTTCCTTAGTAATCCTATGCAACGTAAGAATCTGTCCAGCACGTTGTGTAGCATCAAAATTATGTTGCACCGAAGATGGAAGAGGTAATAAATCAGTAGGTGCACGAGGAACAAAACCATACACAACCTCAAAAGGGCATAACTTAGTTGTAGAATGCACGGAACGATTATAAGCAAATTCAATATGAGGTAAACAATCTTCCCACATTTTTAAGTTCGTCTTTATAACAGCCCGTAACATGGTAGACAAAGTTCGATTAACTACTTTAGTTTTTCCATCAGTTTGGGGATGACATATAGTACTAAACAACCACTTAGTCCCCAACTTAGCCCATAAAAATTTCCAAAAATGGCTAAGAAATTTAGTATCACGATCTGAAACAATAGTATTAGGCACACCATGCAAGCGAACAACATCGTGAAAGAATAGTTCAGCAACATGAGCCACATCATCACTCTTATGACAAGGAATAAAGTGTGCCATCTTAGAAAATCTATCCACAACCACAAAAATACTATCCCTCTCCTTCTGTGTTCGAGATAATCCTAACACAAAGTCCATAGAAATATCCTCCCAAGGTACACTAGGAACAGGAAGAGGCATATATAAACCATGTGGATTAAGGCGTGACTTAGCTTTTTGACATGTTGTGCAGCGAGCAATAAACCTCTCAACATCCCTTCGCATGTGTGGCCAAAAGAAGTGTGTAGCAAGTACGTCTTATGTCTTCTTTACTCCAAAGTGACCCATCAATCCTCCGCCATGCGCCTCCTGCAACAACAAAAGACGAACGGAACCTTCTAGAATGCATAGTTTGTTAGCATGGAACACAAACCCATCATTGAGGACGAATTTGTTCCAAGTTCTACCCTCTAGACAATGCTGCAAAACATCTTTAAAATCGGCATCTTTCACATATTGTTCTTTAATAGTTTCCAATCCAAAGATTTTGAAGTCAAGTTGAGATAACATGGTATAACGACGTGACAAAGCATCAGCAATAATATTATCTTTATCCTTTTTGTGTTTAATAACATAAGGAAAAGATTCAATGAATTCAACCCACTTTGCATGACGTTTATTCAACTTAGCTTGACTACGAATATGCTTCAAAGATTCATGATCAGAATGTATAACAAATTCTTTAGGCCATAAATAATGTTGCCAAGTTTCTAATGTCCGAACAAGAGCATATAATTCTTTATCATAAGTAGAATAATTTAAACTAGCTCCACTCAATTTCTCACTAAAATATGCAACAGGTTTTCCCTCTTATAACAACACTCCTCCCAAACCAATGCCACTAGCATCACATTCCAACACAAAGGTCTTATTAAAATCAGGCAGTTGGAGTAAAGGGACATGTGTAAGCTTATCTTTGAGTAGCATGAAGACTTCTTGTTGTGCATCGCCCCAAACAAAGGGCACATCTTTCTTAGTAAGCTCATTCAGCGGCGCTGCAATGGACCCAAAATCTTTGACAAAGCGCCTATAAAATCCAGCGAGGCCAAGGAAACTCCTCACTTGTGTAACTGTTTTGGGTTGTGGCCAACTCGAAATTGCTTAAATCTTGGCGGGATCAACTTCAATACCCTATGCTGTAACAACATAGGCAAGAAAAGCAACTCTATCCGTGCAAAAGGTGCACTTCGCAATGTTACCAAACAAACGTGCAACACATAAAGCATCAAAAACAGCACGTAAATGTTCCAAATGTTCTTCTATAGATTTGCTATATATCAATATATCATCAAAATATACCACCACAAAATGTCCAATAAAAGCACTTAAAACTTCATTCATTAATCTCATGAAAGTGCTTGGAGCATTAGTTAAACCAAAGGGCATCACTAACCACTTATATAGGCCAAATTTAATTTTAAATGCAGTTTTCCATTCATCTCCTAACTTTATACGAATCGGGTGGTAACCACTACGCAAATCAACCTTAGAGAATATGGTAGAGCCACTCAATTCATCAAGCATGTCATCTAAACGAGGAATAAGATGACGATATCGAATGGTAATATTATTGATTGCTCTACAATCAGTACACATGCGCGAAGAACCATCTTTCTTTGGTACCAAAATAATAGGAACAACACATGGACTAAGAGACTCATGAATATGATCCTTGTCAAGAAGTTCTTGAATTTGTCGCTGAATTTCTTTCATCTCCTCCAGATTGGTACGATATGGCGCACGGTTGGGCAAAGATGCTCCAAGAATCAAATAAATTTGGTGCTCAATTCCACGAATAGGTGGCAGTCCTGGAGGTAAATCTTGTGGGAAAACGTCCTCATACTCCTGCAAAATGTTAGCAACAGCAGGTGGCAAAGAAGGACGCAGCTCCTCAACCGAAAACAACATGTCTTTGCAAATGATAGCATAACATGCAGTAGTACTCACATCAATTTCAGAAATATCAGATTTGCGAGCTATCAAACAAGTACTTTTCAAACGAATTTCATTAGCATTGTTTTGGATCAGATTTAGAAGTACTTGTAGAAGGCATAAGTTCCTTAGCAACCATCTGATTTTCGCTCATCTTTTTCCCCTCATTATGTGCTCTACTAGCTCTAGCAAGATCATCTTTTAAAATACTTTCAGGAGACATGGGAAGTAACACAATTTTCTTATCATTATAAACAAGAGAATACTGATTTGTGCTACCATAGTGTATATAATTTGTATCAAATTGCCATGGTCTACCAAGTAAAAGAGCACATGCTTGCATAGGAACAACATCACACTCAACATATGCAGCAATAGTAAAGTGCACACGAAATGTACGTGTTACCTTAACCTTGCTGTTGTTATTAAACCATTGAATGTGAAACGGACGAGGATGTGATCGTGTCGTAAGAGAAAGCTTTTCAACCATCTCCATGCTCGCCAAGTTGTTGCAGCTCCCTCCATCAATAATAATATGAATACAGCGATCTTTAACCACGCCCTTGGTATGGAACAGATTATGGCGCTGGTCAGGCTCGGCCTTGGTAATTTGTGCACTCAAGACTCGCTGTGCAACCAAACTCGGGTATTTCTCTACATGTTCTGCAGCCATATATTCAGAATCTTGCTCCGTGGGTGCTACAGCACATTGCTCATCATATGCAAGAAGATCCAAAGTATCTTCATCATAATCACTGGCGGAATCATATCCACCATCCTCAAGAGCAATCATCACACTGGAGAAGGCACAATCACGTGCAAAGTGACCAAGTCCACCACATTTGCGGCACTGAATGTTGTTGGACTTTCTCGTAGATACCATGGAGGACGCAACACTCGGGGATGGTCTCGTAGTAGTCTTCCGTGCAACAAAAGGAGGTGGTGTAGATGCTGCAGATCGCGTGTATGTGGTCGCTGGAGGTGTAGGTGCAGCAGCCCGTGATGCCGAATTCGGTGATCTCCAAGTAGAACGCCCTACAGAATAATTAGTCCGTATCGCCTCGCGTCGATCCTGCACTTCACATTCAGCATTGCAAGCAAGATGGAACAAACGGGTAATAGTGTGATAAGATTTATATCTAAGAATGGTCTGAATGTCCTTATTTAACCCGCCTACGAATCGTGCCATTAATGCTTCATTATCCTCCTCTATACCACAACGCAGCATTGCCGGTTTGCAACTCCTGATAGTAATCCTCTACAGAATTTTTGCCTTGATCTAGACATGCTAATTTGGTGAGCATGGAACACTGATAATACAGTGGAACAAACGAATACGCATAGCATATTTTAAAGCATCCCACGTAGTGATTGGATTAGCATGATTAGCACGTCAATATTCAGACCACCATATGGAAGCAAAACTAGTGAACTCACAAGTAACAACACTAACACGTCTATCCTCGGGATAATTTAAGCATGCAAAACGTTGGTCTAATTCTAACTCCCAAGAGATGTATGCATCAGGATTATAGCGACCATCAAACGTAGGAACATGTAATTTCATTTTAGCAACATGGTCATCATCACGTACCAGCGGCAAAGGAGGTGGGCGGCGAATGTGGGGATTGTATTGCTTAGGACGACCAGCTGGCTGATCAACTGTGAAGTCGTCTACGTACTCGCCATCATACTCATCTTCCCCGTAATAATCATCCAACTGTGCATCACGGGCCTGTTTGACACCCGTAGCTCCAGCAACGCCCGCAGCAGCAGTCCCCGCAGCAGCAGCAGCACCCGCAACACCCACAGCCGAAGTTTGTGCTGGATGTTTGAGAATGGCGTTGTGCACGTCCCAACAAGGTTGGTGTAGGATCCCCGCACGTCGGCTGTGGAGGAGGCGTGCGAGCCATCGATGGTAGTGGTAAGCGTGCTAGCACCTCCTGGAATTTAGCGTCGAGTTTGGCGGTGAAGGCGGTCTCGAGTCCCTCAAGGTGCTCCATCGTGTCAGTAAAACGCTTGTCCACATCCTGCATATGGTCACCCAAAAGCGTGGTGACGTGATCCTGCAAGGCTTCACCCTCCAGTGGCTGTGTCTCGGTGTTTTCTAGTGGCATGATTAGTACACAAAAAAAACAGGTATATAATGGAGATACAACGGAAACATGGGTGGAAAAAGCTTAATCTGTCAAGCAAACCAACACTCTTACCCGTTCTTACCCTGCAGCAGGTGGTGAGTAGCAACCGTCGTGCTCAAGCTTCAGAAAGATTGAATAGAGCGATTGTCAGGTGGTGTCAACGTACGGTGTAGGAATATGTGGAGTTCTGGGTGGCTACAATATCTGTAGACACAATTTCAAAACAGCAACGCAAGGTTGAATAACAGCTCAACGACGGTACTATACTGGTCCTAGACTATCTCAAGCTAGAGACGCGAGCCTAGAACACTACGAGTCACGCCGCGACACCGAAACAACAATAGGCACCAGTGCTCTGAACAGCGCGCAAATGAGGCGAAAATCACTAGGATGGAAAGTGTCTCAAAACGATCAGCCAGGTAGAATATCAGGATAGACTCAGGATTTTTTTTTTTGAAATTTCTAAAAATTGCACGAAACTGCTCTGGAAAGCGTGCAGACGCCAATTTGTTTTTAATATAATGGCGTATAGCTCAAAACGACCCCAAAAGCCTAAAAACAGTATAGGCCGAAAAAAATTCGGAGGAGTTTTCAGACTTTTTTTTGCTCTCCTCCCTGCTTTCCTTGTGACCGAAACTTTCTGAAACTCGGATCAAGTTGCAACTCAGATCGGATCTATAATGTTGGCCAGCAAGAGTAGAAAAACAAAAACAAACCTAACTGGACTGGAACGAGGATATGTGGTGGCGGAAGCGGTATGTGGGCGTAGGCTTGTAGCAAGTGTATGGCGGTGGTGATAGCAGAATCGGTGGTGGTGATGGTGATGATTGTGACCAGAACTCGAAACTCTAAAGATCTAGATCTTAGACCAGCACTAGACACGACGATGCAGACTAGAACTCAACAAAGCAAATACTGAAAAGAAACGATGCCAAACGCCCGAAAGTGTTTCTAGGATACGGATCTAACCCTAATTTGTTGCCTTTTTATGGTTTATAGGAAGAACAACAAATGTAATCTAAACTACGAAAACTGTAAGATCTCACCGAGAAACCCGAGCTCTGATACCACTTGATAGGGTAAAGGTGCCCGATCTTTTGATGAGACAATAACTTTCGATTATGGTGGAGGTCGATGTTGACGATCCTACTACAAACGTACGAGACATTGCGCCTTAGCAATCGATACACCAACTTCCGAGGCTATTGATCACGCTGGAGCTAGATCAACCTGATCACGAGGATCAATCCCTACAAGCAATCGAAGAACCAGCAAGAATTATAGATGCAATCAAGATATTGCGAATATAGATGAAGTATTGATTGAAGAGGTGGGATTATGTAAGTGCGTAGTACAAAAGGTCGATTTGATACTTGTGTCTATGGCGAAGAGTAGCTCGTGGCTAAGTCTTTTACTAAACAAAATTCGGGTCTAAACGATGACCTAACTGGGGTATATATGGAGGAATAGAAGGGAATTTCGGCCAGCCTTGGGAAGGAGGTCGAAATCATCTCTATGCCGGTTTCCTCCACTATACGGACTCTAAAATTTCAGCCCCTTTATTTGGACGAAAATTACATGGCCTGGCCCATATTTAAAGGTGGCGCAGCACCATCTAATCACATGGACGAAAATTTGAAGTGTGTAGCTCTCTAGTTCGTCCATGTCTTCATCTTCTCATTACGGTGGCTTCAACGCTCTGAAATCATCACTTCCAGCATCATCCTGAATCCTCACACGATTGTTGCCATCATCTCCATGCTTGATCATGCTCCAACGCTTGTCCCTCTCGTCCATGCTAGGCCCATTATTTCTAAGTAACATAAACGCTGATTTAGGCAGCATCATATTCTCATGAATATTAGGAATAGTTCCTAGAAACGAAAGTACCTGATAATTTAGTTGGCGTGCACGAGCTCTTGTGAGAGGTACTTGGAATTGTGGAACATGAGAAGGTGTGGCTGTAGGTGCAACGGTTGTATCAACCGTAGGGATGTCCTCATCGCTTTGTGGTATTGATTGTACAAGTTCATGAAGAGGGTTGGACGAGTAGAATGAGGGAAAGCGGCTCAATAGAGAAAAAAGCGGAGTATACGAGCCCCCTAGAACTTTGAAAGTCACTATATCAATGAATTTCCGAGAAATTCTAAACCAACATATGCTCAGTATACATGATTCAGATTTTCTATTGTGTGAAGAACTAGACTGCGAGATAGATGAAATCTAAGATAAGAACCTAATAGAAGTTTTGCGACTCCATGGAATAATAAAGGTCTTAGTAAAGTCTATATCATTTCGAATCTGACGAGTCGATGTCAATAGAAATTCTGATGAAACATCTTTAGTTCCTTTCTCCTTTGAGATCCATCTTTGGACGGAAGCATCACGAAGTGCAGGAAAATTGTAAGTTGCCCACATCCACAAGTCTTTTTTGTCAATATATTGTTTCAAGTGTGGTGTCATAGTTTGATGCTGGGAATTTCCTCGCGGAGGTCAGGAAGGCGGCCAACGGGAGGTTGGTCGAAGTTCAAGTGTCGCTTGTTCAAATGTTTGTTTCTGAATGTCTTTATTGAAATAACATTCTAGAACAATTTAGGACAAAACAGGCCTCATTAGAAAGCGAGATTTTTTCGCGTATAGCCAAGATCGAAGAATTTTCGCAAACGGTAAAAATGGCTTCTTCTTTAGTGAGATTCTATAACTCTTTTTCTAACCTGACTGTTCTACCTAGCTAGTTCACTTCACCTTTTCACGGATCCTAGAGTTCACTTGTTCCTAAATGCCCTTTCTCTTTACCATACCTATTTCTTGCTTCGCATGCTCTAGAGATGAGGCCTTTTGGCAAAGCCAAGTCAATTTTGGTATTAGAAATGACGAAATAACTTAGTTACGGGCTCCGGTTTAACAATTGCACAGTTGGTCATTCATTAGGACGCGCGAATGAGCTAATTAAGGAATTAGTAGGATATCAAGAAGGAAATAAATTGAGGACCCAACTGAAAACTAAACATGATATGTTGCCAGATAAATTCTACATTAGTCATTTCCCATTTAAATGGAAAGGAGAGTCAGTTACAATGACTCAATTGTTGAGGTGTTGAAAGAACATCTTTCTGTGTCAGAAATCTCATGCATATACATTTTTCATGTATATTTGGACGTCATAAATCTTGTATATAGACAATTTTTTATGTATATCCCGACGACGTTTTTATTCTATTATGAAAGTACACTATACTATATACTTGTACCCCTAGTTAAGAAAAAGTGCAAGCATAGAAGCAGATCCCAGTCCGCGGCAGAGAACAAGGCAGCAAGCGAGCGTATCTTTGTTCGCTTCTTTTCCACCAAGCACATATAAAATAGATACCTGCGGCCTCAGACCGAAGAAAGGAATCAAAGTTCTTGCATATGTGACCTTCTACGATGAGCAACGATCCGCGAATTATTGCACATTTAATATTGAAGTTATATATTATTTTTCTGCATATTTTTATTAAGTATGCCCTTAACTCTTATCAAGAGGAAATTAGTGTTAGTTGTTTTCCAACAAAATGGTACTTGGGCAAGGTTTCTCATGAAGTTGATTTTCCCAATTGTCTGACTATTGCTGGAGTTGCCGCTCACAATAGCTCTCAAAGAAGGTACCATCACAAGTGGTATGATAAAACTTGAGTCTTCCAAGCACTCATTAGGGAAACCTATGAGAAAAGACATATTTATTGTAAAGATTTGTATAGGACAAATGTAAAAGATAAGATATCCACCCATGTCACGGAAGATGAATGGAGAGTTTTAAACCGAAATGTAGTAAGTCTGATTCGTATGTACATCAACCATAATATATGAAACCATGTTGCAAAGGACACACATGTGTATGAGGTGTGGTAAAAGTTGGAGTCTATGTATGAAAGATAGCAATTAATAATGCCCCATAATCAAAAGACATGCAAAGCTTGAGTACCGAGATGGAATCAATGTGATTAAACATAGTCTTTCAACACCAAATAAATAAACTTATATCCATAAAAATCAACTATGAGGATGATGTAGAAGCATTGTTGCTGCTGAGTTCCATGCCTGATAGCTTGAACAAGGTTGTTGTGTCGATTTTCAAATTTGTATGTGGAACTAGCTTTTGAGATGCTAAAAAATAGCATTCTAAATGAAGAAGCTAGAAAGAAGGAAAATAATCATGCCTCTTCTTTTAATATATATGTGGTTGAATCACATGGTAAGAATGAGAGCAATGAACGTAGTCAAGCCGGATTTTGGGAAGCCGAACAGAAATCCAAGAGATCAAAGTCCAAATAGAGAAAATAAATTACCTATTTTTATTGAAGAAAGCGAAATCACAAAAAGAACAAGTGCATGAAATATAAAAGAGAGCTGACATAGGCTAAACATGCAAAGAAAACCAAGCACATGGGCGAGAACGTTTCTTCCATGACTTCACAAGTTGAGGATTATCTAGTCATTAAAGAGAAATAATGTTATAGTGATGTTTGTGATAATGGCATGAGTTTAGTTGTGGATTTAGGTGCATCTATCCACATCACATCACACAAGAACTCGCCTCCTATACCTTTTTTGTTACTGGTCGGGTGAGGATGGGAAATAGTTACGTTGTTCGTCTCTAAGACCAACGCCATGTTGCATTAAGGCTATCCCACTCGTCGTGTCGATGGTCGATGACTGACAACTAGATATTGGTGTTCCAGACGGGAAAATAAGTCGTGAAGGAAATATAAACAACAACAATGATTTTTCTGCTTCTAGTTTTTATAAAGGAAAACGGAACCTGTTGTTAGAACATTTGCTACCCATATCCAAATCCACACCCATTTAGTTTGCATAGGGTATGGGAAAATAATATTCCCAAAAAAATATGAGCATGGGGAGGGTAGTTCCCATGTTACCCACAAACTTATCAATACTCATTAACTTAGTAGCAACTTAATTGGAAATCTCCATCCCATATTGCCTCCTCCCCCTTTAGATTAGCCATTGCTCTTCTCTCTCATGCGAGTATTTTCCATATCACTTTGTTGATAATCATATGCTTGCCGGCGACCAACATACTTGATGATGAAATATCCCTTGAAAGTCACTTCATAATGTTATGAGGGCCATGTGTCGTCCCTACGCATCTTCTCGGCTCCATTCGAATTAGACAAGATTCTGTAGAGTAGTGCTAGGCCATAACTCAATCCAGGGCTCGCATGGAGGCATGGAGCTTGTCACTCTCGAAAACTATGTAGTCTCCCCGGCCCTCTACCCGCAAATATAATTTCACTCTCTTTCTTAGATCCACTTTTGTCTAGAGGTATCCTGTATCCAATGGGTAGCATTCATGTTTAGTGGGTATGGCTCAGATGAGATTTGATGAGTATGGGATAAACTTTGGATACGAATAGGGTAAACCCAAATCATCCTAGTGGCAGCTTTAGGCTGCAGATATAGAAGAAAGTAGTTGTTGGATCTGTGGCACGGATGGGGAGCACATATTCCCTGGTTGGGAAACAACAAAACAAAATTTTCTTTTCATTGTTGAAAGAGATTCATGAAGGTCGGCGCATCAACGGTGGTCAGGAGAGGGTGATGGTTGTTTCAGTTGGTTGGCCTTTGGGAGGGACGAAGCATGATGGTGTAGACACTCCTCCTCGCTAGTTTTTAGATGAAAAGCTCAAAGGGCACGGCTTTAAATTATAAAGCCTCAAAAGGACATCTTTAGATAGTACTGAAAAACAACTTACGGGCAGCGGAACACCAAGCATAGAAAATGAAAAGATGAAGTACAACTTGAGCATCGAGGCCCTTTTCTAGCCTTGCAATCCGGCTGTAGAAGAAGTGAAGTTAATGAATGAAGCACACCACCGAGGAAACAAACGCCGTCGTCAACCGTTGCGGGACCAATCCATGTCGCAATTCCATCCGCTTCCACCTCTGGAGAAATCACTTTGCCTACTTGCCTGGATCGAAGGGTGCCACACCTGTCAGAAGTGGAGCAGCTCACTCTAAGGACACATGGACATTGACAAACATGCTACCAATATGGAGGACTCCGAGAAGTACCTCTTTACCACCCACAAACATCACCGATTCACCGTAGAACCAACCACAACGCACAAGACATAAGCAACCAGGAGAAGATGCCAAAGAAGATGCGGTGAAAAATTGTGCTGATGTCGCCAAGCATGACCAGAAATCGCAGATCATATTGACCACTAGGAAGTACCGTCTACCAAAGAGGGGAGCACTTCCCCTCTCGCCCAGGCTCAAGGACCGACTAGCCGGCGAGCAGACACCTCCAGGGAAGAAGAGTACCGTGAGAACATTGCCAGCCACATCACCGCGGCACCTAAGAGAAAGCAACCGCTACCAGCTACCTACCATCCACTGCCGAGCTCATCCACCAACCCCACTATCTCAAAGAGCCCCTCCAAGGAGGGAATGACGCATGTAGCGTCGTCGAAGGTAGTCGTCGCCATCAGCCAAGTGTTTCCCCTGGTCTAGAGCCCCGCCTACACCTACTAGCAGTCGAACCGAGAGATGAGACGAGAAGCACAGGGGCAAGCAACATCTTCAAATCTGGCATTGGAGGCCCATTAATTGGGGCGACCTCGGCACCACACCCACGCCCGTCGCCACCTCGCCGCCCACACAAACGAGGAGCATGGACTGCAGCACTAACGACCACCAACCGCCGCCCTAGGTGCCACCTCAATTCTAGAGTTCCCCGCCTCCGAGAATGGGACACCTCACCACCCACGCAGCCGAGGAGCACAGTTTGTAGCACCGACGACCGCCAACTACCACCCTCTCTGCACAAGGCTGCCACCTCAAACCTAGAGCTCCCCGCCCCTGAGAATGGAGCAAGGACAACCTAGCTGCTGCTTTCATCAGCAGTCACAGGGGTTGCCCACCGGCTGCATCTAGCAGTGGTGAGGCGGGGGAGGGGGAGGGGCAGCCATAGGGTTTGGGGCCTCAAGTCGCCTCCAAGACTGACACGAGGGAGAGCTCTCTTTAGTATCTCTTCACTTCACTCAGAGCAATCACTGCTCTCCACCGCGGCGCTAGCCTGGTTGAATGGTTGATAGATCCTTCAGCTGAAACATCTCCGTTGGCCTCTCACTACTGACCGCAAAAGCATTCACCTTCGTAGAGATTTGGCGACAGAGCCGCCAGCAAAATGTGTAAATATTCTATCCACGTGAGTACCTGAAAGCAACAAACTAGGAGTAAACGATAAGCAAATGACAAGACCATGTACTTTTTTCTCTACTCTCCACCCAGAAACAACATACACAATAGCCCCCAATTACAGTTCAGATATGTTTATCCACAACAGCACCCCAATACGCAGGAACTTCACACGTTTTGAAAGCATGCACAATGGTGATATGGCGTTGATATCTAACCAGCTACAGCCTCACCGAATTTTAGCTACAGGAGTTCGACACAGCAACTCAATGTACAACAATCAACACTGAGGACCAACAGCAAGAAACTATTTACCCCAGCTTGTATGTCTTTTGGAACACCGTACGCCTCCACAACCATTGGCGCACTCATTTACATTCGAGCCTTTCGATGTTTTCCTGATGTACTGCTCCTCTCCGCCGCAATCACCAAGACCAAAACTACACGCACATTGCAGGTGACAGTTCAATTTGTAAAGTGTACATGCTATATGAGCCTTCTCTTGTTGTGTTATCTGATAGCTCCAAGCAGATTTGCTCCTCCAAGCCTAGCACCAGTTAAATCCTGTTACCAAAAAAATACATAGTTTAAGATACAGTTTAAACCTTTTTTTGGTGGGGTATCATGACATCAACATCAGGACTTGCACAGAAGAATGTGAGATAGTTCAGGTTTTATAGTTGTTATATATAGGAATCGATTACTCTGTATTTGTAAAATAATTGAAGTTGATAAATGGTTCGAAACATGTGTGAAGTATTCACTATTCAGGTAAAACAATTTATAGCAAACAGGACAACATACAGTTTCACGCAAATCAACTTCTCTCAAGTAGGCTCGCTGAAGATTTGCGCCTTGCAAGTTTGCGCCGGACAACTTAGCCCCCTGCAAATCAGACTAGATTAGCATAGTGGTAAGAATGACATGCTGACGGCACCGGGTTGACGTTGCTGATGTCCTTCATCTACGCATGCTTCAGCAAACAGAATAACTAAACCACATGGCTTACAACACATATCGAACAGTCATGATTTTGGACAAAGTAACATAATGGGTACTCCATGCTATCATGCAAAGGGAGAAATCAATTCACTACTACTAAAATCTAAGCTTCTGGAGGCACATACTACATAAAGAGTGTAAGATTTGCTACAGATTTTTTTCCGCTAAGTCGACAGTAAGTTCAACAACAGGATCTTATGCCACACTTAATATAAACAAGATTATCAACAGACTGTACTGTCAGATTTTCTTATAAATATTATTTCTATCACAACGTTATTTTACCTTGAGATTGGCCCCTTCCAGATTAGCTCCATTCAAATCAGAACCCGTAAGATTAGCACTCTGAAAAATTAATTCGAATTGAAAATAAGATATACAGGAAATGAATAATTAACACCCAATATCGAAAGATTTTCAATTACTCAAAACAACTTTATAGAAAGCTTCTACATGTGTATATCTAGGGAAGAACAACACGGACTTATGTGGACAAACAGATAGACCTGTCCTGAATGCAGTTAATACTTTGGGCAAATACTGGATAAGAGATGCACAGGAAATGAATAATCAGCACCCAAACATTGGTTTTAAGATCACTAAAACCACTCCATAGGAAACTTCTGCACACGTGACTATCTAGGGAAGATCGACATGGACCCGCGAGGACAAATAGACATGTGTGCTGTATGCAGTTAATACTTTAGGCATGTGCTAGATTCTGTTTACATATTTTGGATGCTACAAAGGGCAGGGGTGGAAATGGACACTTTAAGTGCCACTGATAGCAGAATACCATCTAACAGTTATGCTTTGGCTATGCATGCTCATTATGATTTCTTGGTATATTAAACATCAACTTAATATGTCAGCAGAGAGTTTCAACAGGAAAAAGGAATGTTTATGAAGAGATTACTGATCACAATAACTTGTAAACCTGTAAATGCGAGGAGCGGAGATCTGTTTCGATGCAGCTACATCCCGTTAAGCATGCATCTGTAAAATCATCCTGTTAACTCAATCGATTTGTACTTATTTTTATGAATCATAGCATCTTATAAGAATAGTTTCAAGTATATGATTAGATATCCTTGCACACAACAAAGGGGAAACGAGGGCAAATGATAGCTTAACATAGTACAGTTAACAAAGATTTACTCTATTGATACAGCGGTTATTGGAGGCAAGAAAATGTAGAGACATGACAAGCGTGATTTTTTTTTAGCAATACCATGAGTGTATAAACATAAATAGGAACACAAAATAAGATGCGATTAACTTAAACATGATAAGGCAAGAGATTATATACCTTGTAAGTTTGCACTTTGAATGTTTGCTCTATCTAGGACAGCTTCTTGAAGATTTGCCCCAGTAAACTCACACCTGTTATTTCCAAATATGATCACTTAAAAACAGCATCTACACACTAAAATTGGTGTAAAAAGGTGGAAATGGATAGTTAACCAGATTCTTAGGCACCCGTACAAAAGAGTAGAGGGAAGAACATATACTATTACAAGACCTCAAGAAGCTCAATGGTGTCTCTTACTCGTGTAAATTTGCCTGATCAAATGAGGAACATGCAGCTTCCACTAGCTGCAAAGAATATGCAGGGCAATGTATTACGATACAATATTTCAAATTCCATAAAAGAATTTCTTAGACTGTTCCTTTTAGCTGGTGAAACTGTGTTGGAACGCTAAAAACAGATTTTAAAAGGCTAGTGCTGCATATAAAAAAGATAACTGGCCGTGCAGAATCTTGGTGTGAGTGATAATGTGATATTACCCTAAACTTTGCTTTATGGAGATTAGCACATGAAAAATTGGTCCTCTCAATGCATGCATAGCTGAAGTCCACCTCCGATAAGTCCTGCGGGGTATCAACAATGCATTTAGAATAGTGCAAGTAGTAAACAGGGGGGGGGGAGCAAAATACTCATTTGGATTTCTTATGTATGTAAAAATAAGCTTACTAAGTAGAGAAATTGCAGCTGTAATCAGTAATGTCAAAACAGAAGAACAAGAAGTGAGTCTTCCTAAAACCTTACAAGCTTAGATAGATCAAGGCCAGATAGATTCACGCCGCGAAATCTGATTTTCTGGGCTTGGATGCACTTGATCACATCTTTGCGTGTCAATTCAGACTCCGCCGAGGTCGAATTGTCAGCCTTTTTGCTAGCCAATTTCTCATTTATGTAATCATCCAAACCCTACAAAACAAAGCATCATCCTGTGACGTCTGCTGATTCGAAGTAAATCTGAAGTACAATTGAGACTTTCTAATTCGATTACAAGTAACTGGTAGTACTCCGCCTCTTTCAAGAGTTGCTGGTACTCGGACTCGGAGAGCACGGGGATGGAACCGTCCCTTAGCCAATTGAGGATGTGCCTGAAATGCTTCCCGTCCCTGTCGACGAAGACCGCCCCCTGCACCCATTCATCCTCTGAGACTACAGCCGCCACAGAAAACAGCGACTAGAGACAGAGCACCGTCGAGGGATCGTACCGTGGTGGGGTGGCGCGGGAGGGTGTGCCTGCCGCTGAACATGGCGGCGAGCATGGAGTCGGGCTCCCGCTGCGTGAGCGTCTCGACGGTGGTCGCGTACTTCTTCCCACCTGCGCCATAGCCAACACCGCAGTAATAAGCCTCGAATTCGATCCCGCACGGGCAGAGGGGTCAGACGGGAGCGGCGAATCCCGAGGAGCGGGGAAGGGACCGACCGATGTTGAGGAGGACCGGCGCGGAGGAGGAGGAGGGGGACTCCGGCGCCTGCATCGCCGCCGCGGTCGGCCTTGTCCGGCTCGCCGGTTCCGGCAGAGGCTGGGGGGTTTATCCGCTGGGATGGGTAGGTGAGGAGGACCTGCGACTGCGAGCGCGAGACGACGACGACGAAGACGAGCGGAAGAGGGATCTCGATTCAGGCGGGGAGGGCGGACCCACAGTTCGACTTGCTTCCGCCGCTCCCTAGCTTGTTTGAGTTTTTTTTAATAAATCCACAAAAATTAAAATTCCTGAGAATTTTTTAACTTATTTTATAACATTCTAAAATTTGAATTTTTTGGGATGTTACAATATCTCCAACAGCATACCTTTGCTTCCTTATCTTAACTATAAAGTGATAATAGCATCGTTTAATTTGGTGCTCTAGCAGCGTACCCGTCACACTTACACATACCCCTTCGGTTAAACTACCCACATTTGTCTCTCCTATACCTAGGGCAGTCAAAGACCCACACAAAAAAAAGACCTATTTGCCGAAAACTTGTGGACAAACATGCGGGATGCAGCCGGATCAACTATCAGATCGAAAGTCATCGTCTTTTCGCTCGTGCCTCGCCGGTCCTTGATCATCGCCTCCTCAGACCCGCCAACACCTTTTTCGGCCACCAGCTCCTCCTGTGATGCCACTTGAAGTGTCTTCTCAACTTCCTCAGCAATCCACAAACTTGGAAGTAGATTTACCCATTGTAGGCAAGAAAGATTTTCTTAGATCGACTGCCTAAATATGAGCATGAGAAGAAGGAAATTGGAAAACCAAAAACCATTTGTAGAGCGTTAGTATATTGAGGTCATTGCAGCAAAGAGAAATCAATTTTCTTTAACTAAAATTAGTTCTTTGCCTCGTGGCATCACTAAATAACTTAAGGATCTAGTCAATCTTCAATGTCTTGAATTTGGTTGAGGAAGATCATGACATCATGAGAATATATGGATGTGCGAAAGTTGATGCGACGGGAACCTAGACTAGAAAGAGTATGTTATCATCATGAAATTCGTTCATAACTCCACTACGTTCCCTAATAGATGGTGCATAAATTATCAAAAATCAAACCATGTAAAGATGACCGGATTTTTAGAAAATCTATCAACATCTACTATGTTAAACTAATCTTATTAGATGCATACCAAATATGTTTTCACATTATGGTTACATAGTATAATATTTATTGATATTTTTTTATAAACTTGACCAAACTTTATGTTGGTTAACTTCAGAATAACTTGATACGCCTTGTTTTGAGGAACAGATGTAGTACGTGCCAAGGAGTAAAAGGCTGTGGGGAGAGAGAGGGATCCCCTTGCCTTGGGCCGCATATGTGCTCACTTTCTCACCATTGACTAATTATTGGAGTGGAACTAGAAGTTGCCTTAGGCGGCATATGTGCTCATTTTGTCACCATTGACTAATATTGGAGTGGAACTAGAAGGAAGAGTTGTTGTGATCCAAGTGAGCCACGAGAAGGCAACTCCCTCTAAATCATAAAAACTACAACATGAAATCCAAGAGACCGAATCAAATGACTTAGATATGTCTAATTTTAGCGGAATCTTCAGCCTTTTCTCTTGCTTCATAGCCTTGGCAAAGCTTTGGACATAGACAAAGTTACCATTGATACTTCTTCCTCTTGTAAATGTATTTTCACAAGGCTCGACAAGATCTATCTATTAAAAATGTATTATATGGTGTATATCGCATGGAGTAGTACTCCATCGATATACCCATCTTCTTATATACATGCCATGCCAAGGCTCTTCCCGGCCTATATAAACACGAACCCGAGCCCCGAGAGAGGCATCGTTTCCATCTAAACATCTATATATCAGAGCCTCCCTCTCTTCCATGACCTATCTGCCGTAAGCGATCTCCTAAAACCCTAGAACCAAACCGCGACCACAACTACGATCTACAACCAAAACGTATGACCTACAAACAAATCCTACGATCTTGGTATGACAAATTGCAAGTCAAACCGCGACCCACATTTGTCTCTCCCATACCCAAATATTCAAGATGGATTACTTTTGGCATAGGAAAAATATGCCACGGATTTGCTAGCCAGAGTTGGTATGAAAAATTGCAAGTCATCCCCTACAGCACTTACTTCGATCGGAGCATTATGTTTGCATGAAGGGACTCCTCTTGGTCATGATGATAGTACATAGTATAAAAGCGGACGAGCAGACTTGTTTTTTTTTAGTCAACAAAGTCTGTCGATATCTTCATGCTCCAACAATAGCCCATTGGACAGCTGCCAAGAGAATTCTGAGATATTCCAAAGATACATTTAACATTGGTATTGCATTCATTTGTTCATCTTCTACACTTTTGAGTTTCTTTTCATATGCAGACTGGCCTAGTTGTTATGATGATAGAAGGTCCACTAGAGAGTTTGCAATCTTTCTTCTAATTTTCTTGGAGTGCTCGCACACAAGAGCAACAATATCATGTGCTAGTACTAAAGCTGAATACAAATCTCTAGACAATACCACCGTTGAGTTGATATGGTT
Source organism: Avena sativa (assembly GCA_916181665.1). Classification (NCBI taxonomy): domain Eukaryota; kingdom Viridiplantae; phylum Streptophyta; class Magnoliopsida; order Poales; family Poaceae; genus Avena; species Avena sativa. The sequence goes on from OV702293.1 coordinate 457,856,564, forward strand.
GAAGCTCTTCTAGCATCGTGCATTATTGACCATCGCACTTGAAATGTTTCGACCAAGAAGAATGTTTCTAAGCTACTGTATAGATGTGAACAACACATAGGAGGTAGTACATCAGTACGAATTCGTCCACACGAAGCGTCACACACATCGATCCATAATTATTCAATGCGCGTGTACCTCCTATGTGTTGTTCACATCAATTCCAAACTTGCACACACTACAAGCTGGAACAGGTCCACGACTCGGAAGTCTTCACACAAAAATACCTTTCCATGTCGTTACAATAACTAGCTCCTCGAAACAGGCTATTTGTCCTGTTTTACAAATAAAACAACCACCCGATACAAGAGTCTAAACGAATAAAAATGCCAGGACAACCGCAACGACATGTCCAAAAGAAAAATAAATGAAAGAAACGGTGAACCGACAACACTAGGGTAACCCGCTATCGCAGATCCTGCCGAATTTGTCCCACCTCGCGTCTAGTACCAAACAACCCCTTTAAGAAGAAATGGCGTTGTTGTCCGGCCCAGCGCACTGGACGTAGGGTTTTCCCCGATACTCGAAGTAGCTTTGACCAGGGATATCCGCGATGCCCTCCAGGAAGGAATGGCGCCCCCGAAGGCGGCAGCGCGCCGGAGTACCAGGATTTCTCTCTAACCCCATCCAAAAATAACCCTGGGCGGTTCGAAGCACCCCCCTCCCACCAAGCTCGTCGCCCACTAACTCGCGCCACCACGGTCTTGCGTCACCATCGTCGTCTCATCATGCATACCGGCACGCAACCCGTGAGACCGAGGCAGAAAACATAGCTCGTGTTGGGGAAAACGGCACTGGAACTTGCGTGAGGAACCCACCTCTGCCACCGAGAGGTAGCCATCGTCCGGACAGGGGCAGCAAGGACACACCAAGCCCAGACGGACCCGGTCGGGCCTCGGGGGCCTGTAAAGTCCCCGCCACCTTGCTGTGATAGGGTAGTCGTTGTGTCGCCAACCCCACCATGATCTTCGTCAACGCCACCATCTCCAAGAGGCATCGTAGAGGCGGACGTGCCGACCCGCCGAAGTCCAGATCAGGCCCGAGGGGCCTAGATCTGAGCCGGGAGAAACCGACACCAAACGCCATGCCCACCGCTGCAGCGCCCCGTCTTGCGTTTGCGGCGGCATCACCAGTGGTGTCAGGGCACCAAGGAGAATGCACCGGCACGCCGAAGCCCATATCAAGCCCGATGGGCCCAGATCTGGACCAGGAAGACCGACGCCCGTGTCCACTGCTGGAACCGTCGTCCCGTCGTTGCGCCGCCGCCCAACGTCACCCGGGGAAAGCCTGGGCCGCAGTTTCCCGAGGAGCACCGCCGCTGGAGAGGAGGGCCAGCCCCAACCGCCTCCTATGGCGCGGGGAAATGACAACCGCCGCCGCCAGAGGAGAGTAGGTGTGAGGGGGTCGATTTCTACAATAACTAACTTACCGCTAGGAATAATTTTGGTGTACCCTCGTGGGCATGCCAACGCCATTGTCCGATTGGTCAGTGCTAGTCTTCACGAGTCCAGAGACCATTTTTCCCCACTTCGGACAACTCTTTCCTTTTCAGTTGGTGAGCTCACCACCTATCGTACGTGCATTCACCCGCGGTCAACACAAGTTGCTACTGCTGCAAGGCTGCGACAATAACACTGCCTCATTCTTTCTGTCTCGTCAGTTCGTACGTAAGGAAGTGTGGATGTGAGTGCGAAAACTCGGTGCATGTTTTAATCCATGTAACTGTTGCTAGTCGCATGAATTGTTGAGTTGTGTGATTGAGGATACTCCAGACTAATATCTTGATATTGTTGCTAGTAGTTCACATCACGTGAAAAATACAACCGTGATTTATTTATTGTTAGTCTTGATATGTGGAGTCTGGAAAATAGATATACATACGCGAGCAAGCTTTGATCCTGTCCCTAAAGACATGGTTTGCTTTTGGAGATGAAAGAAGGCCTCCTTCGCAGAGAAAGAATGTTCCACGCTTACCGTACCTAGGTCACGGTTTCCGGCCTCTTGTATGATTCCTGAGGTTCGCGCCATCAGAGTGGATTGTGGTTTCATCAATATGTGCTGGCTAAGGCTATCTCGTTAGTGGTTGATGTTGGGTACCACTTTGAAGCTGCGCTACATGATTATGATCAACTTTATATGTATCTTTGATGCTAGATCATTATTTATGACATGAATCGTTCTATGAAATTCTCGCTGTGTGGTTAAGTGTGAGATATTTTTAAGGCGATGAAAAATTGGCTTGGTGACTTATGACCTGTAGCAGCAGTTTCGGGAAGTGGGGCGATAACACCGAAGAAGTACAAAGTTTAATCTTGGCATTGTTGACAATATTTTTTGGAGAGTGGAATATCTTCATGTGAAAACCTATGATCTATGAGCAGATGACAATGACGATTGTGCACTATTTCCTTCTTGAATGTGTCGGTTTTGGAGAATTTGGATTTCGGATATGTCTTGCTGGTGTTTACATTGCTACTACAAGGAATAGATTATTGTAGCGGGACTTTTCTTCTTCTTCTTTGAAGTTTGTGCATCCGTAATGCCTTTAGGACACTGTGTTGTTGTAGAGGCTGTGTGTAACTGATATTTTCATGATATTAATATATTCCTTTGTCAAAAAAAGTGTGAGATATTTATTGCTGCATATTGTCTCATTCATTTTTTGTACTAGACCTCACCAGTTTACATGATAAAAACAGAGTCAATAACATCTACTGAAATTTTTGGTCAAATCTACTATCAACGTCTCCCGATTGTTTGGGCCCGTAGGATGGACGACGGGAAGGACACGTGGGCGCCATCACAACAGAGCCCCGCTATCCTAGGAGAAGGGCCCGTCACGGGGCCGGGTGCGCTTCCATGCGCCACTTTTCCGACTCGCGTCGCTAGACGGTGAACCAAGCGTGTTTCCTGGGCCTGCCGTCATGGACTGTGTTGTCGCCCCCTCTGCATCTGCCGGGTGGTGGGGCTCATCGAGAGCCGAGGTGGCGGCAAAAAACCCTCACCGTTCGCAGATCATCGCGGGGAGGACGTGCGGTGGGTCCCTTAGAGCGAGATCGTGCGGTAGCGATATTCTTGTGGGAAAAAGGCTCTCACATACGGTATTCGTACTGCTAAGTTGGTTCATGACAGACAGTCTCTTCTGCCATTTCCCCTTTATACTTTCCTCGCCAGTACAACTCCGTGTCTCCACGAGTTTGTGAGGGAGAAGAAAGAAAAAGAAAAGAAGGGACATATAATAAGAAAACGTCAGGATGTAACGTCCGTCCCGTCTATACTAACAGTTGTTGTTTGTCACCTCATCCTAACAGTTGGACCCACTAATCAGTTTCAGGGCTTGACAAGTATCAATACCGCATCAATGTTTTTTGTTATGTGTTAGCATGAAATTCGTGGTCTTTGAAAACCCTAGCTGCAAACATGGTGGTGTTTTGTAATTTTCTCGTTCCAGCTTGATATTGTCCCAACAAAAGGGAAAGAACCCTGAGAATCCGTCCGGCCCAGGGGCTTTCTCCGGATGCAAATCAAACAGGGCAGCTTTCATTTCGTCCTCCAAAACGAAACAACAGTTCATGCAAGGAAAGTATAGAAAGATCAAAGACTCTTTAAGTATTGTGTAGTGCACTATTGACCATCGCACTTGAAATGTTGGACCAACAGGAATGTTTCTAAGCTACATGACTGTATCAGTACGAATTAATGAATTCGTCCACAGGAAGCGTCACGTCCGTCCATAATTTCTTCAATGTGCAATGTACCTTTCCTTTGATATGTTGTTGTTCACACAGTCACAGCTAGTCCAGACTTGCAGACACTACAAGATGGAGGAACAGGTCTGTGACTAGCTCGGAAGTCTTCAGACAAAGATACCTTTCCATGTCGTTACAATAACTAACTTACGAATGATGACAGCAGTGCTGGCCATTGACGCGCGAGGAATAATTCTGGTGCACCCTCGTCGGCATGCCAACGCCATTTTCCGATTGGTAGACAGTACGTGCTAGTCTTCACGAGTCACGAGAGACCATTTTTTTCCTCTTCGGACAAGTCTTTCCTTTTCATTTGGTGAGCTCACCACCTATCGTACGTGCAATTCATTCGCGGAAGGGACCGCACGGTCAGTCAACACACAGGTTGCCACCAGAGAGACCCCTGTTGCAAGGCCGCGACGACACTGCTGCCCAATTCTTTCTGTCTCGTCAGGTCAGTTCGTACGTAAGGAAGTGTATGTGGGCGTGAGTACGAAAACTCGATGCATGTTTTAATCCATTATCCATGTAACTGTTGCTAGTCGCATGAATAATTGACCTAGACGATCGAGGAAGAACAGATTAATATCTTGATACTGTTGCTAGTTCACATCACGTGAAAAAAATCGAGCTGGGTGATCATGGAAAGCAGAAATTGTGGGTACGACTAGGATGTATGTTTTATGGTTAGACTTGATGTCTAGAGAGTAAGCACATGCGAGCTAGCTTTGCTCCTCTCCCCTGAAGACAAGGTTTGCTTGCGGAGATGAAATCGACGGCCCCCTTCGTGGAGAAAGAAAGTTCCACACTTACCGTAGGTCACATGCAGTTCTCCTGCATGGTTCGAAAAAAACCCGTAGATCATGGTTTTCTCCGTGATAGCCGACCGGACATAGCAGCAGGGGAAGTTCTCTCTCATGCGGCTGTGGTGCTGCCACCCCCGATTCCTGCGGTGATCTCTCCTCTAGGCCTCACGATGATGAGCATGGTGAGACGACGAGGGTGGATTTTCTGATCGTGGTGCGGGTGGGCGGCAAGTTGGGAGCGTTACGGAGTGTCTAAGGCAGTGGTTTTTTTGGGGGCCGGGAGAAATTCTTGTCGGCTCGACTGACACCAACGCGGTGACACCTGCGGGTCTCGTTGTTCTTTCCTAGAGGGCGTCGGGTGTACCCCTTCCCCGCTACCCTCCGAGTACCGGATAAACCCCTAGGACCAGTCTAGGTAACAACTTTGTTGTCGCATACCTTTTTAAAGATGTTGCTTAGTAGACGGGGCTTCAAAGTGCTAGGAGTAATGGTGGGACAACTCCGGAGGACATGGCGGTTGCGAGTCACCTTCGTTTAGTCGATCTCCCATTGTTTGGCATGTGTTTCTCTTTTCTTTCTCCTTTTTTGTTTGGAATTGATTGTGTTGTTGCCCTAGTAGTTGTATCGTGTGGTTTCTATATATTAGTATATATAGCAGGACGAAAACATTTTCGAGGTGGATTGTCATTTCATCAATAGGAGGCCTAGCTAAGGCTATATCGTTTGTATTTGATGCTGGGTACCACTTTTATGCTACCCTACACCATTTTGGTCAACTTTATCTATCTTTATTTATGAGATGAATCATTTCATGGAACTCTCGTTATTGCTAATTGTGAGATATTTATAAATGCATATGGTGTCTCCTCCATTTTTTTTATGCTTGTTCTCACCAATTTACATGAGATAGAATAAGGAGTGAGGTGCGCATTAGTTGGAAAGATCGCACCTGAAATGTTCTACCTTGTAAGCACACATCAGCACCACGAATTCGTCCACGAAGCCCTCACGTCGATCCATCGTTCTTCATCGAATGTACCAGCTCTGATGTGTTGTTTACATGATGATGTTGCAGACTCGCGGACACTACAGGCTAGAACCGGGACTCGGAAGTCTTCGGAGTCGGACAAAATATTCTTCCAAGTTAGTACTCCTTCTGTCTAAAAATAACTGATTTGGTTAGTCTAGATTTAAATGTATCTAAACGTATTTTAGTGGATAGATACAGTCAAATTTAGATAAATACAAGTCAGCTATTCCTGGACGGAGAGAGTACTACAATATACTCCCTCCGTCTATAATATAAAACGTTTTACCTTTGTAAAACAAATATAATTAGACTATTTTTATATATAAGTTCGAAATAAATCTATACACTAAAAGATATCTAGATACATATGTTTTACAAAGCTAAAATGTTTTATGTTAGCGATGACGGTGCTGCGCATTGACTCGCGAGGAATTCTGGCGTGTACCCTCGTCGGCATGCCAACGCCATTTTCCAAGCTAGCAACTGTTCACTGCTTACTACGAGGGACCATTTTTTCGTCTTCGGACAACACTTCCCTTTCGGTTGGTGCATTCATTCGCGGGAAAGGAGGACCGCACGGTCAACACAAATTGCCACCACGTAGTACGAGGGACCGCTGCTACAAGCCTGCGACAACACCGCCTCATCATTCTTTCGGTCTCGGAAGTTCGTACGTAATTAGGGGAGTGTGAACCGTGAGTGCGAAAACTCAGTGCCGACCGATGTTTGATCCATGTAATGTTGCTACTTCACATGAATAATTGAGCTGCGTGGTTATGGGAAGCATAAATTAAAGGAAGTCGTACGACGTAGACATATCCGATCAATTGTGATCTATGGTTAGAAATTTGTGTGTAGATATTCCTCTGATAGGAAAATTTGGGTGCCAAAATGCAATTTACTTCTTTCTTGCGTGGCCCGTTGGCTAGAACAAGGCATGGACGGCCGATCAGAGCAACTCTAGCATAAGCGGTAAAACGCTTAAAACTGTAAAATAATCGTCCATTTATCATTCACGGAAAACAATCGGCATCGATTAGTACCCTAAAACACGTCCGTCCTAAAAATAATTTTATCGTTCCCGTCGAAAACCGAGCGTCGAACCCTACATACAAGGGTTGTGCGGCCCAACCGAGCGAGGCATGTACCGCTACACGCATTTGCGCGTGACGGACATTTCAGCTCCTCCATTTCCCGCTCCCGCGCCGCCGCCGCCGATCTCCCGCCCGCCTCGCTTTCCGATGCCGCCACCCACTAGATCTGTGAGAATGGACCCCGCAGAGCATGCGGCGGCCGGCGGAGAGCTCACCCTGCGTCCAATCGCACCTGCCGCCGCCGCTGGATTAGCCGTCGGCTCCCCCGCAGCTGGATTTGGCACCGGCACCCCCTCCCCAGGCTCCGTTGCCGATGCGATAGCCGGCAGCAGCACGGGCATGAAGAGGAAGTGGTTGGGCACCCCCACTGTCCCTGCAGCACCGCAGGTGGGCACCGCCGTCGCCCCCAAGCCCACTCCCCTTCGGCACACACGTGCGGCTGGGAACGGGAAGAAGACAAAGAAGGTGGTGAAACCGCCGCTCTGCGCCGCCTCTACCCTAGCCCATCGCGTCATTGCAACCATGGACCAACTTCGTCGACAAGGGAGCCGCAAGGTACGAACTTTGTTCCCCTCGCCATGTCGTGCACAAATTAGGTAGATGCCTACCAATCTTTTATCTCGCGATGTAGCTATGATCCTCACACGGCTACTGGGTTGTTCTCCAATCTTCTAAAAGAGAGCGTGGTCGACATCACTGGGCCGCGCCTTCAGTTCGGAGACAAGGAGGACGGAGCCGAGGAGGAGCCAGAATTAGAGGAGATAGAGGAGGAGGTATTCGATGCTACCCAATCGCAGACGACAAAGAAGAAACGAGCGGTGAACTACAATGAGCTCAGCGGCGACGACGTCGCTTGATTCCATTGCATACATCTCGCTAGTATGTGCATCCTTTTGGTGGTTGTGTTTGAACATTTCCAATGATGAATTGGGTCACTGTGATCATGACGATTTGATGTACAACTATAAACTATTGCATCATTCAATTCGACAATGATAATGTTTGCATAAAATTTGCGATACATCGCGATATTTACAGGCCAAAAACACACGCGGCGCATGCCCCTCAAACACAACCCGTTAAAAAGAATATACAAATATTCTTTTTAACGGGTTGTGTTTGGCGACACTAATCTGCGGTGCGTGTTTTTCAACGGTAAAATGCGAGTACAGTAGTCTATACTCGCGTTTTATAGTTTCACGTTTTACCGCTTCTGCTAGAGTTGCTCTCAGCTTCAGCGGCGGGGGTGTGTAAACTGTGTGGTTTGCAAGAGGGTCCCGGAGATGGCCACCCAACTAGCCCCTCCCATGCTTCACTTCACCATCCGCATTTGGGAGCATCGTAAAACATTGGCTAGGGATTAAAAAACACCGACTTAGCCACTTGAGCTGTAGAGAACCCGATCGACAATGCAAAAACCATACGCTTTTGAATAATAAGAGCGAATCGGCTAATTGGATAAAGGCGAGAGCAACGCACATGGAAGAAGAGCATACCAAGACGTACAGTAGATCTTTTGAGACTTTTTTCCTTTTGTTTTTGGTTCCGTTCTCCATTTGTTGTACTCTCCCTTTATTAATGAAACAAGGAAAATATTTTGCTTCCCTTTCTGTAAAAAAATGTGTAGACGTATGCGATCTCTGCTCCTCTTAAACTACAGTTTACTCGGGGAGATCAAATCGAAGGCCTCCTTCGAGAAGGAAGATTTCCATGTTACGATAGGTCATGCTTTCCCCTTGTACAATATGTGAGGTTTATACCATTGGAGTAGACACTGGCTTCACCTAGATACTGAAGGCTATCACCATAGAGTTTGATGTTGGTATCATTCTTAAGTAGGTGATGCAAGTAGGGGGAAGCAAGAGCTAAATTTCGTTTGGGCCGGCTATGTCACTTACGGTGTATTCTTCCACTAATAATCTCTTAGAAGACTAATTCAACAAGGTATAATTTTCTCTTGAATGCAACTTATTCTTTGAATTATGAGACCAAAATACCATTCCGTGGTATAGCTTTTTAGGCTGGTCATAGTGCAAGTAACTTCAGCAGTAACTAAGAGTCCAACTCAGCAAAGTTGCTTATGTGGCAATGAGTTAACGAGAAGAAAGGGAGATAGAGTAACATACTTGGTTACTGTAACATCACACTTATCAAGATAAAATGAGTCTACAATCTAATAAATAACTCTTTACACGACACCACATAAATGTTACTATCAACTATGAAGATAGTAACATAGACTAGTAACATTTGCATGTTACTATCTATGTTACTCTACACTAACTAGCTACCGGCAGTTTGGGCAGCGCCCCCAAACTAACTAGCGGCATTTTTGTCTGCCACAAGTGGATATTTGGATTTTTATAATGAAACGCTATGTACATCAACCGACGCAGAGGCCGGGGTCTTATTCCCCCTTTTCGAAAGAAAAGAGTCACGTCGATCCATCATTCAATGCATGTACCACCTCTGATGTGTTGTTTGCAGCTGAGACACTACAAGCTACTTTTAATATGTAGGTGGAAGAGTCGGATCCGTTATTTAAAATATAAGATGTTTTAGGTTTATAAAAAAAATGTATCTAGAATATTTTTAATGTGTATATTCATTTAAATTTGAAGTGAATCTACATACTAAAAATAATATAGATATATTTACTTTTTAAAAATAAAATATATTATATTTTAAAACAGAGGGAATAGAACGGAGACTCTCAGAGAAGTCTTGAGTTGAGACAAAACTATTCCTCCAACAAGTCGATCGTTACGTTAACTTACGACCGATGAGAGCTGGCCACTGACGCGCGAGGAATTCTTGTGTGTACCCTCGTCGCCCATGCCAACGCCATTTCCGATTGGCTCGTGCTAGCTCCAAGCTCGCAACTGTTCACTTACGATTGACCATTTTAATTTCTCCATTCGGACAACACTTCCTTTTCAGTTGGTGAGCTCACTCATGGAAAGGACCGCACAGTCAACACAAGTTGCCACCACGAGGGACCCCTCGATCGTACTGCTACATGGCTGCGACAGCACTGCCTCATTCTTTCAATTCGGTCTCGGCAGTTTGTACGTAATTAGCGGAGTGTGAACGTGAGCGCGAAAACTCAGTGCCGACCGCTGTTTTATCCATGTAATGTTGCTACTAGTTCACATGAATAATTGACCTGCGTGGTTTATGGAAAGCATACATTGAAGGAAACGACATAGACGTACTTCATCCTATGTGGTTTATGATCAGACATGATGTCTAGATGAGAGTGACGATTCTACCATGCATGCTATTTAGCGTGCATGATCTGAGAAATCTCATTTGCTTCACGGGTGCATTTGCATCCATTGTTAGAAAACATATTTAAAAATTTGAAAAAATGTCTATATGTACATTCGAATATTTTATGTTCGTTCACAAGTTTTCGGGATAAAAGAATATTTTATATGTGATGTATTAAAAAGACAAAAAATGCCATGTGAGTGTGCCTATTCACAGGATATTTTTTCTTTTTTTGCACGAGACACGTAGAATGTTATATCCCAAAAACTTGGAACGGACATAAAATATTCAGATGTATATGTACAATTTTTTTTAATTTTTTTTGACATTTCGAAATATGGTTTTTCATAATAGGTGCAAATGCACCCGTGAGCCGAATAGCCACCTCCCCATGACCCCATATTTTCTTTCTCCTCCTACTTTCTGTGAAGTCTCTCTTCCCCCTACTACTTTAGAAAATTTAGTTGTTAAACTTGATTTTTTTTAGCTTTTAAACCATGAATCTAAAATAAAAACCGTTTGAATATTTGGGTTCCTAGCTTAGCGATGTTCAAAACAAGACCAATACTGAATATATTTTAACAAAATTTCAAAATCGACTTCTAAAACATATTGAAACTTTTAAAAACATTATGGAACATGAAAATAATATATATTTTTAAATATTTGTTTCAGTGCATTCCAACTTGATCTATCAGGGTTGGAAAATAACTTACAGTTGACGACAAGTTTAAACCATAAAATATATCGATGAAAAATAAGATCATGATGTTTCATTGGATTTTATTGTTTATCATGATGTTTCATTGTGTTACGGAATTTAGATTTTAAATTTTGTTAATTTTTGGCTTGTTTAAAAGACATAATCAAAATAAATATACATGTTCAAACAGATTTTTAATTTGATAATTATTTTGATTTAGACAACTCTTGTAAATTTAAGATAACAAATAAATAAGTGGGAGAGAGAGTGGCATAGCTATGTCAGACAAAGTATTATATACATGCAAAAAAGATTCCTTGCATGTCCACGTCTCAAAGCAAATGGAGAAAATGGAGGGCTCTAAGGTGCAGGCTAGCGTGCATGCTAGACATGCATTTCTGATGTTTAGATATTTTCCCATTGGAAAATTTTGATGCCAAAACAAGTTCTTTGTGTGGCTTGAGAGGGTACAGGAGATGGCTACCCACCTAGTCTTCCAATGCCGCTCCACCATCCTCATTTGATGCATGGTAATTTTTTGGCTAGGTATTCAAAATATCGGCTTAGCTACTGGGGTTGTAGAGAACCCGCTCGACCATGCAAATGTATCACGACCATGTAGATGCATCACGGTGGAAAATCGATAGGCACCCTTACAAATTTTATTACTTGAACACTTCTAAATGAAAAATGTGAGCGTTTACCATGAAGTCTCAACCATGCCAACCATATTCTTTCGAAGATTAAGATTGAATCGGCTAATGCAGTAAAGGCGGGGGCAAAGAACATGGAAAAACATCTTACCAGGAGAGTAGATATTTTGAGCCTTTTTCCCTTTTTGTTTTTCTTTCTGATCTCGATTTTCATGCGCTCCCTTAATTAATGAAATGAAGAAAATATTTTGCCTCCCTTTCTAAAAAATGTGTACACATATGCGAGCTTTGCTCCTCCTTAAACTAAGGTTTACTCGAGGGCATTCTTTGAAGAGATGAAGGATTTCCCTATTACTTAGATCATGATTCCCCCTTGTGGACAATTTGTCAGGTTTATATCATTGGAGTGGACCGTGCCTTCTCTAGAGTCTGAAGCTAATCTCCATAGAGTTTCATGTTGAATATCAACTATGCAAAGCAAGTTTGAAGGCAATCTCTGGATGATGAACTTTTAATAAAAGGTTGTGTGCATCAACCGATGCAGAGGCCAAGATCACTCCCCTTTTTGAAAAAAGAGAGAGTTCTGCTTTTTACCCCGTAGTTCTGCATTTGAGACACATTTTACCCCATTTAGTGGAACTTCTACCGAAATATCTGATTTAAGAGACTTTGAACACAGCTTTACCCACGTTTAGCATTTTGCTAGTTTCTATTCGATATGACCGGCATGTTAAGCGGAGTGGCGCTGTAAAATGTGTAAAGATCCAAGAGCATGATCGACAATCATGTTCATACTTTTCTCATCCATATGTTCAATTTGTCATCGTCATCTTGATATTTCTAAACTCCGGTTAACAGCTTACACCTTGCTGAATATACACGCATTAGAAAACAAGGGTTCAAAGCTTTTAAATGGGGTAATTGAGATGATTTTTCCCTCGACAAGGTAATTAGTGTCACAAATGCATAACTAGGGGGTAAAAGTAGAATTCACTCGAAAAAATAAGTAGTGGCAGGGCTAGAGAATTTTTTCCTTTCGAACTTATACTACAAGATTCCTATGAGATTAGTTCCTACTCCATCTGGCCCAAAGGAGGTGGCTTATAAACTCACGTAGAAGCCAATGTTTTCAAAGTTTGGCCAAGAATATACACAAAAATATGAAGATCTCTAATACCAAATCAATACCAATAGACTCATCATAAGATATATATTTCCCTAAAATACTTATTTAAGAACTAAGTCCGCTCCCCCCCTCCCTAAACTTTTCACTTGGCTCATAGTTGCTCCCTAAACTTTACTTGACTCACAAAAGCCATCTAAACTACGAATAATGGTCCATTTAACCCTCCCTCATCTGGTTCAAAAGGTTGGGTCAAAATCACAGATTAAGAGGGTTAAATTGACCACCACTGATAGTTTAGAATGATTATTGAGCCAAATAAAGTTTGGGGGGGGGGGGGGGGAATATAAGCCAAGTGAAAAGTTTAGGGGTGAAAATCGGACTTTGTTAATTACTCATTAAATATTATAGTTGGTGATGTTTTCTTTAATATATGTAGTCAAAGTTAGAAAACATTAACTTCCTGACTAAGTTTATACGCCGGCTATTTTGGGGCAGAGGAAGTATGAGATATGATCCATGAATCTTCTAGACCTCATTTAGAATTCATTCCTTCAACATAAAACATCAAACTCTGTACATGTACGTATATGTTTACAAGATTCATGGACCTCCCCTTCACTTCAACCAAATGTACGTATGCGAAAACTCAGTCGTGATACGGATTTCAACTCAGATCAATCGATGATTCTCAACACAAAAAGAAAAGATCAGTCGGCCCATTGTCGCTTGCTGGTTCACATCAACAATCGCGCTGCTACGTACCTGTGTGATTTATGGAAAGCAGAAAGGGGCGTGTCGACCCCGACGCTAGCTGTGCCGGGGTCAGATCAGCTACTGTTCACTGCGTACTGTACGCAGTATAGCTTGGCTAGTTGAGTTGAGCCGGCCGTGAGGTCACCTGGCACGTCATGCGTGCGTCCACGTTAGCCGATGGAAAAGGCTGGCAGGCACACGAGGATTGGCACCGCGCCGAAGCGGCCACATGGACTGGCTCCGACGAGACGACGGCGACGGGTGATGGATCCCTGTCGCGCGGCGCCGCTGGTACGCGCGCTGCCTCCCAGTCCCATCTACAGCTAGCCGATCGATCGGGCCGGGGGGACGGGCGCGCGCGCGCGGTGCCCTGGGAGGTACGGCGTCGCGTGGCGGGGACATGTGTGGAAGGCGGCAGCCCGGGCGCGCCCAGCCACACCCCACCTTTCCAGCGCCATCAATGCGCGGCGCTACGCTGGCTACACCCCGCCCCTCCGTTGCCCTCCCCTGCACGTCGCCCTCGAAACCGAGCCCCGTCGCTCGAGCGTCTCCGCGCGCCTACGTATATATCACCGCGCGCGGCTCGCGTAAAAGCTACAGCTGTAGCTGCGTGCAGTACGTACGTGCGACACGCGACGTGTTGGCGAGGTCGATGGACTCGAGCTCGACCATGGAGCGGCCGATGATGACGGACGGCGGCGCGGGCGCGGGCGCGGGCGCGGCGATCGGGCGGACGAGGTCGGAGCAGCTGCCCCCGCCGCCGGCGCCGGCCGCGTCCTCGACGCAGTCCCTGAGCCGCACGGCGTCGGCGGAGACGGTGCTGAGCACGGCGGACGCGGCCAGCCTGTCGCGCAAGTCCAGCTTCGGGAAGCGCTCCGCGTCGGGCGGCAGCGGCGGCAACGGGCGCAGCCACATCCGCAAGTCCCGGAGCGCGCAGCTGAAGCTGGACATGGAGGACCTGGTGAGCAGCGGCGCAGCGCTCAGCCGCGCATCCAGCGCCAGCCTCGGCTTCTCCTTCACCTTCACGGGCTTCACCCCGCCGCCGCAGCACGAGTTCAACGTCGCCTCCTCCGCAGACCTCGCGCCTTTCAGCGACGACGACGTCGACCTCGAGGCTGCCCACGCCGACGCCGCCGCGCGACGCCGCAAGAACATCATGGCCGAGCCCACACTGCCCATATACCTCAAGGTAACTAGCTACACCTCCTTCTTTTTAAAGCAGTCGCGAGAGAACACACGCTTAACCATGGTGGCATGCCGGCCTGCATGCAGTTCGCGGAGGTGAAGTACAAGGTGGCGGTGAAGGGGGCTCAGAGGGAGATCCTGAGCGGGATATCCGGGTCGGCGTGCCCCGGCGAGGTGCTGGCGCTCATGGGCCCCTCCGGCAGCGGCAAGACCACGCTGCTCAGCATGCTCGGCGGCAGGGCCGCCGCCGACGACGGATGCATCTCCTACAACGACGAGCCATTCGGCAAGTCCCTCAAGCGCAGGTAACCCAACCAACCTAGCTAACTAGCTAGTTGACCTACCGTCCTATAGTAGCTACCTAGCGTGTAGTAGCGTGGACCATGCCCATGCATGCATGTACCCCTCGCATGCATCCCATAAGAGCAAGTACAATAGATCTTAGTCAGCTGACTATAGTATGCTCCACGTCAGTAAAATTCTATGTGGAGGAGAGATAATGGAAGATAGAGAATAAAGCAGGCTCTATGTCTACAGTCCGGCTGCACACACAAAACGAGGACAAAGAGCCTGCATGGAGCTGATGCGAGGGCTTTTAGCTAGCTCTTATTCCTAACTATCAATTATTTGCCTCGTCTAACTTCATGCATTTAATGCTACAGCCAATCTAATAGCTAACCTATAGCCAATCTATTGTATGAGTGGGCTCTTAGGTGACATGGCATTGGCATACAGTCGGTACCGGGCTCTTCTATTAGCCATGCTCTAAGCCGATTAACCAGGAGTATGTTTAATTTACCATAATAGTAATTATTAACTAGTTTTGGAATCTAGAGCTGAGCTAATAAATTAATTAAAGCGTTCGTGTCGCGTGGCTAAACTGTAGCTGCCGCGGAGTTAATAAGACGACCGGCCGTGTGCGTGCATGGGAGGTGCGTGATGAGGTGTTTGCTTGCGGCTTACAGGTGTAGCCCATGCATGGCCGTACTTACCTGTCGATCAGCTACTAAAGGAGAGCTTAGCTACGCATGGCTCACGGTTAACTTGCTAACTACAGTAATCCTTATATGTTTCGCTGTCTCGATCGTGGCTCTCTTCTTCTTCCCTAGCTCGCCGGCAAGATCAAAAGGTGTGCCTCTAGCCGCCTGCTGCTGGTAGGGCTGTAAAGCGGCACCCGATCCTATCCTACGTAGTTAAAATTAGATAGTCTAGTTTTAATTTTTAGTAAAAATTAGTTTAGTTTAAACTAAATTTTATTTTCTCTGGCTTATGCAGTTTCCGCTTGTAACCCTCATTTTTGGTCAGTATGAATAGGACGAAACGTGATTTTCAATACGTTGGTCATCATTGGATGATACCACTTTGGTCCCGGAGCACACCTCTGAAATTAATATCGTTAAAATTCCTAGTATTGAAAAGTACTACTCCGTACTTTCTCATGATATGAACTTTTGCTTAAACAATCTTTCATATCGATCTTAGACTAATTCGGTCAAAGCAAAGTCTTCATATGCAACAGAGGGAGTAGAATGGAGGGATAGTAATTGGGTTGTAGACTAGCTAGTGGTCAGAACATGGTGGCGTATGGTATATCCTTGTATCTTGCTATAGTCTTTTCTATCTCGATCAAAATTCCACGGGCCTCCTCCTTTGTTGAATTCCTTTTTTTAGTTAAGTGAAGACATTTTACCTGTCAATTTCATTGATGTCTTTTTTTCTAAATAGTTAGGTTGCCAGTTGCCACTGGTGGTACGTACTGTCCGTCGATAAAAAGGCAGAGTGGTGAGCTAGCGTAGCAAATTTTTTTGTTTTGTTTCAGCGTTCCCTAGCGTAGCAAATTGGGACATGGCCACCTGTTTCTGGGCCTTTAAATCCCTCGATTGGGCCTGCGAGTGCGACACCGCTATTGGTGTCGGCGTGTCGCCCTCTCGCCCGCTCTCCGCGGAAAGAGTCGGCGACTCTTCTCCCCTGCTCAGACAGTCCGGTCCGGTGACACTGTAGTGATCTCTACATCATCAGGAAGTTCGCCGTCGCCTTCCCCTAATGTCCCCAGTTCATCGAATGCTCGTGTCCCCGTCGTCATCATGCCATGACCCTCTCGCAAAGTTTGGTTGCCACCGCCTACCCGGCACCCCCCCCCCCCCCCCCCCCCCCCCCATCACCACAATTCACAAATGTCAAGTGGACGAGCTCTTGGCTTGGCTCTCTGCTCATCACGGCTTAACATGTTGCCTAGGCTTGGGTTCCACTTCCACTAAATCACGAGTTCAGTTAGACCTAGTAGTAGTACCTGCTTCTTGGCCGAGTTGTACGCACTGAACCCACCTGCCTGGCTGCCTGATACCTGTTCGGCAGAATTCCTGACCCAGATCAGTGCTGCATACTTCTCCTGGTTTCTGCTTGCTGTCTGAAACCCACTGCACCAATCTTGCTTTCCCCTTAGCGCGGTGCATCCATTTTTGGACGATTAGGACTAATGAGACCAGAATTAGGCTTGATTGTCCGTCGAGCAGCAACACCATTGTCATTCCTTTGGCATATAATTAGAATTATACTTGGCTTGCAGGATTGGATTTGTGACTCAAGACGATGTTCTCTTTACTCATCTTACCGTAAAGGAGACACTAACCTACGCAGCATTGCTCCGTCTCCCAAGAACGATGACAAGGGAGCAAAAGACAGAACGTGCAATGGACATCATATATGAACTGGGCCTTGAGAGGTATACATGCTACATATTCGTTAAATCGTGCATGATTCCTTTTTTTCACAAGGAACCGTAGTTAATCATGTGAGCGTGGTTCAAGGTGCCAGGACACGATGATTGGAGGCTCTTTCGTGCGCGGGGTTTCAGGGGGCGAAAGGAAAAGAGTTTGCATCGGGAACGAGATTATCATCAATCCATCTTTGTTGTTCCTCGATGAGCCGACGTCTGGGTTGGACTCGACTACAGCACTCAGGATAGTCCAACTTCTGCATGACATAGCTGAGGTAATATTATGAAAGTAATTACACATTATCTGTCCATCAGTTCAGTTATAAACTTTAATTCCCGTTGACTTGCTGCAGACTGGGAAGACAGTGATCACCACTATCCATCAGCCATCCAGCAGGCTATTTCATAAGTTTGACAAGCTTATCCTCCTGGGGAGAGGAAGCTTGCTCTACTTCGGGAAGACATGCGAAGTCATGCCCTACTTTCAGTCCATTGGATGCAGCCCGCTCATCGCGATGAACCCAGCAGAGTTTCTACTGGATCTCGCCAATGGCAACACTAATGATGTTTCGGTTCCTTCTGAATTAGATGACAAGGTACACATGGAAAATCAGAATCTGGAAGATACTAATTCCAAGATTGACTTCAGGCCATCAGCACAAGATGTTCATGAGGTGAAGATCATGAAACAATGTGCTGGTGTTATGAGTAAAAGGATTGGTTTTTAGATTTGTACGAATAATTTTGTTGTGATCTCTTGCAGTATCTTGTTGACGCGTATGAGAGTCGAGTGGCATATAAGGAGAAGAAGAAGCTTCTAGCACCACTTCCCATCAGTGATGATCTGAAGACAACAATAACATCTTCTAAGCGAGAGTGGGGCACAAGCTGGTGCCAGCAATATTCTATCCTCTTCTGTAGAGGTCTCAAGGAAAGGCGGCATGATTATTTGAGCTGGATGAGAATCACCCAGGTCATAGCTACATCGATTATCTTAGGTTTGCTCTGGTGGCACTCTGACCCTACCACACCAAAAGGTCTACAAGATCAGGTATATACACAAAAATAATTACTCAAAACATGTAATTGATAATTGAATTGGTCAATCTTATACTTTCTACAAATAATTAATGATATGTACCATCATAAGACACTGCCATCTCGTCTATGCAGGCGGGCTTACTGTTTTTCATAGCTGTGTTTTGGGGTTTCTTTCCTGTGTTTACTGCCATCTTCACATTCCCTCAAGAGAGGGCAATGTTGAACAAGGAACGTGCAGTTGACATGTACAAGCTCAGTGCATACTTCTTGGCCAGAACGACAAGTGACCTGCCACTAGACCTTTTCCTCCCAGTCATATTTATGGTGATTGTCTACTTCATGGCAGGCCTCAAAGCAAGTGTCAGTCATTTCTTTCTTAGTGTGTTGACCGTCTTTCTCAGCATCATTGCTGCTCAGGTATGCCAGTCCAAACTAGTCCAATGATACAATCAATGCCCATTCCCATATCTTATTTTGATGTTTGTGAACCAAATAATTATACATATGCCATGGAGTAGCTACATATTTACTATTCTGAAAGTTCATTTTTCATTGTTTAACCTTGTGGTAACCATAGATGTACCAGTTACAAGACTTTGGATGAGTAAAAAAAATAAAACATCGAATTCATGTTAAACAAATAACAAGATTTTTTTCTCTTAGAAAAATTATATGGCAAGCAATTTTTTTCCCAAGAAATAATAGATAGTAAGGGAATTGGATCTGATCAATTTTCAAACAGTTTTCTAGTCTGCTATTTTTATAACATGTGTTATTTATTACTAAGAGAACACGTTCTCTAATATGATATTACATGGTACTTTAAAGGAACATTAACATTGACTAGAATTCTATGACTCAAGAAGGAAGTTATATGCAGGGACTAGGACTGGCAATTGGAGCTACCCTGTTGGATATCAAGAAGGCAACAACTCTAGCTTCAGTCACAGTCATGACATTTATGCTAGCAGGAGGATTCTTTGTAAAGGTGAGAGCAAGCACTCTTCACACTTACTAGCTGATACAAAGCTGAATTGCTATCAGTATGGAAGGGAAAAAGCTGAAAATTACTTCTTGGAAAAGCATATACGTGTCAATAATAATCTTCTAAAGAGGAACATCTGGCTTGCATTATTGACTTATTGCCCTTCTTTCCCCTCCTGATCTGCAGAGAGTTCCACCATTCATATCCTGGCTCCGTTACCTGTCCTTCAACTACCACACGTACAGGCTGCTGCTGAAGGTGCAGTATGATCCTGTACCGGATATCCTGATGACCTCGGTACCTCTAGATAACGGTGTGACAGAAGTCGGAGCCCTGGTTGCGATGATCGTCGGGTACCGGGTGCTGGCATACCTCTCCCTCAGGCGTGTGAAGGCTTCGTAACAGCTAGCGGGTCAAGTGCCCGAGGCTCCAGCCAAACTAGCATTCATAGTTCGTACTGGCTGTTTTTATTGCTTGTAGGGAAGCCCGTATTATATATGCGCCATGAAAAGATGGATCTTTTTTTTCACTGTTCTGTCTGCTACGCTCAGAGCGCACCAATTGTACTTTTTATTGCTACTAGTTAACTCATGGAACAGATTAATGTGAACATTGAGCTAGAAATAGTACCAAGTGCTAGCCAAAAACCGTCTTGTGTAAGGTTGACAATACATGTTTTAAATGATTGTTAGACAGTGACAGCGAAAGCTGGCTGCATCTGCCCCTTTGAAACAGACGTTTTTCAGATGTAGGGATTTTTCGTTATTGCTGAACAAAATGAAGGGAACTGAGGGAAACACGGGAATTAAAGGGTTTACTCTGAATCTTTTCAGGTAGAACTGACTGCATAGGTTAAGATGAATTACACCGCCTCAATTCTAGTATAGCTTTCCTATTGTCTATTTGCACATAGATTGCATAAATTACATGGTTATATGAAATTAGCATGCAAAAAACTACTGTACAATTCTATGCAGAGTGTATGTCAACCGTCAGAGCCATCATTTAAGGTCTTCAGGAAGCACTCCAATAGCACGAGCAATGTGTATCTTCTTTTTGATATACTGCTCATAGGTCTTTGGCTTATTAACCTGGAAAAAAATGAAGTTCCCTTGGTATATATATCTTCCAACAAGCATGCATGCCAATAAGATTTCATAAATTACTTACCAGCTTTTTAACTGCATCTGCAATGAACTCCTGAGCTTCATCCTCTTTAACCTGGAGGCAGGCAGACCAAACATCACATTTAAGAACATATTTCAATGGAGTGAACTTGAATCTCGCATAGGAAAGACTGAACGATGGTACTTACTTCCGAGGTAATGTCTGCGGTGCAGGTATGGTACTAAAGGAAGGAAGATGAAAAGAGATAATTAAGCATATATACACACACAAAATTATCAAGTAACAACAGCAGATTATGTATGAAGAAAATAGCCCACCTCCTTTTTCATCTCCTCCATGGTGTCGTCGAACTCCAGTGCATGTTTCATTCTATGTTGGCGTAGAGGAAACCTGTTCAGATTGTGAACCTCCTCCAGAGCATCTCTGAAACTCTTCTGTACATTATTCAAGGGAAATGTCATCCAGTGTCTGTGAAAACGATGAACCTTGAACAGGTAGTTTCTTAGCTCATCAGAAGACTGGTTTGAAGAGTACTTACCATTTTCTGAGTCCGCCGCCAGATCTCAAGATAGACACCATCTAACTCCTTAAACCAAGTGAGGTCATATGACATGCTCTCTGTACACTCCTGAATCGAAAAAACGCAACTGTTAGATACAACATAGTAGCCATTGTAAGCAGCAGTAAAGAAAATAATGTATGTGAGAGATCCTACATAGTAGCCATTGTAAGCTAAAGCCGGTGTAATCTCGTGAAAGCCAGTAGCTGCGATCTTAATTGCTTGATAAGCTCCTCTGGATGATATGAAGTCCCACTGAACCAAAAAGGAAATCATGTGGTCGATACAAGATATATACTCCAGGAGTACACAACGGTATCATTGCAAGTGTTTTGTTTGGCCATACTTACCTTGAAAGATGGCACGTCAAAATGTAGGTAATCTTCCATCCACTGTTTCCAATGAAAATAAAGTTGTTATTCCAAGAAAAAAATCAGAACATTGAACAAATAGGAATTAAGATCTCCTTAAGATGATTTGTGATGCATACCTTGAGTTGCTTAAATAATTCCTCACAGTACTTAACGTACTCTTGTTCAATCTTATAGCTATGAAAGTATCTGTGGTACTCACTCCACCTGGCGTATTCAGTACCACCCTACATTCATTTAACAACATTCATTGCTTAGAGTTTTTTTGAACTCCGAGCATTACATATCCTACAGAACTAAAGACTTGGTTTGCCGAAACAATAAACTGAAGACCTGAAGCTGCAACTAGTTTCAGTTTAGACAAAACTTGAAAAAGTAACTTAAGGAGCAGCAAGATTAATCCATCAGTATTCATCAAAATCAGAGAAACACAAATTCAGCTACTAGTATGAGACAAACAAATTCATTTTTTGGCGGTCATAAGCTAGTAAGCAATTGGTCTGCACATATAATATGGAAAACTTAAATGGATTTCTACTTTTTGCGAGATAACGCCTCGTAGAAATTCTCAATTAGCACATTCTTATCATGATTTCGAATTCTGATCATCATCGATCAATCATGCTTATGGTGACTGTAAGACTAGTACTACAGTTTACCACAGTTAAAATTTGCAAGATATATGAAAGACTCAGGCATATGTATATGTAGAAGTAGAACTCACATAATTTTGGAGGACTAGACGTTGGTAGTCATTGAGGCCAGCACAATCCAAGTAACCAGGGTGGAAAAACCAATCAAACGTGCCGTCTTCCTCGAAGTGCTTGAAATATCCCTGCTCCTTGAGAAATTCCGCGGTACAATCCTCCTCAGAGATGCTCTTGAGATGATGATCCTCTTCCAATCTAGCGTCATCTTCCCAGTCCCATCCCTCGTCCTCCTCAAGAAGCCTGGATTTATCGTGATGCGGCTGCTCTTTCTTTGACACCTGTTGTGACAGCTGCAGCTTGTAATATCTGAAGCGGTAGAGCGCGTGGCGGAGGTCCAGCGCGTGAAGCTCCCCGTCTTCCAGTTCCACCTGAAGATCGATCCAGGGAGGCGGGCTGGGCAGCTGGTCGTAGTAGTCGAGGAAGTCCTCCTTGCCGATGGCCTCTCCCAGGCCCAGCTCGTCCAGCTTCTGGATCAGGAGCTTCGCTTCCCGTAGGGGGATGTTGTTTTCTTCGGTGGCATGAGCGGTGTCGTCGGAAGCTGGAGGTTCTTCCTCGCGGTCGTCGGCGGTGATAGCGCCGCCGTTGCCATGGCTTGCCGCCTTCGCGAGACGCGCCAGCCTCCGAACCCTCGACGGGCGAGTCATCTCTCCTGCCGCCGTGCCGATTCGGCGGACACGGCGAGGGAATCGTGCGGTGATCCCGGTCTTGCAGACCTACCGTTTCAGTTCGAGGGGGTCTCTTCTTTTGTCTTCCTCCGGCCGCCACCACTGCCTCTAGTCCTACCGGGACTCGCGTCCGTCTCCGCCGCTGATTCGTTATGCCCGGCCGTCGGCCATATTCCCGCGAAATCAAGTGTTCCATCCATACCACCACCCCCCCAAAAAAAAGTGTTCCATCTATACAGGTTCTATTCCTTCTACTTTTTTTTTGTTTGCGAAACATCTATTCCTTCCACTCCCCAATGTATCCCGATGAACTATTCATACTCAGGTGTGGCTTGCCGCGTGCACCGTACCGGACACCAATTTACACGGCGCACATGCATCGTTAGTTTGACCAAAAATGTGTTATGTGCTGAAAACTGTATCTATATCATAAGATTCGTATTTAATACTTCCTCCGTCTTAAAATAGATGTCTCAGATTTGCTAAAATTTAAATAAATCTAGACACTATTTAGTATATAGATTCATCCAAATTTTGAAAAACTTGAGACATCTATTTTAGAATGGAGGAAGTATATCATTCAAATTACAATTCATATTGGAGCGTACTACGCGTTCTCGAGGGATAATTCCCCAAAATCTTCCGGATCTCCCTACTGACACGTGTCTTAAAAGCCCTAAATCCTGCTTTTGTTATAAACATACTTGTTTTTGCTATAAATAGTCTCGCTTCTGCTACATGTAGCAGAAAACCGTTCAGCTCAGAAAATAGAAAATAGACTATACCTCGCCAGAGATTTTTCACCGGAGACCTCGTCGGCGACCGTGTAGCAAAAAAGTTGTGGTAATATAGTAAACCCAACCTCGTCGGAGACTCGCCGGAGACTTTGTAGCAAAACAGTTGTGCTAATGTAGCAAATCCTACCTCGCCGGTGATATTTGCTGGAAGACCTCATCGGAAACGTCGCAGCAAACACTTTACACTATTGTAGCAAAATATAGAATGGGTGGTAGCAAAAACATTATGATAATGTAGCAAAACCGTGTAGCAAAAAATTTCCGGCAAACTGTTCTAGCAACGCCGCCATGCTTTTGTAGCAATGCCATCGTTCTATGGTAGCACTGCCACTCAGCCATTGTAGCAACACCTCCAGCCGTTGTAGCACCGCCGTTGTAGCACCGCCGGTGTGACGGTGTAGCAGCGTCGTCATGCCGTTGTAGCAGTATGGGAGCAGCCATGGTGGAGCTCAACATAGCCGTGGCTGCAGGGGAGGAGGGTCGAGAGTGGGGGAATGCGACGGTGCAGGTAGGTGACTTCGGCGAGCATGCTTACAGGTGTGGAGGCCCGTGGAGGTCAAAGGAGGACCTCACGTCCGGTAGGGGAGGCGCCCACTCCAAGGAGGGAGGCGAAATCATGTCGGGTGGGGGAGGGCAGCGGTGCCATGGGGATATGGAGGCGGACCATGGCGGCGGAGAGAGGCCACGACGACGCCGGTCACAGCCACATGAGTCTAGGATGGGGCGACGCGCGGCGGCAACGCTGCCCACGGCGTCACCACGACCAGCGCATGCGGAGATGGGACCTGCAGTGAAGGAGGGAAAAGTGGAGGACTTCTTCGGCAGCGACGACACCGGGAACCGGCTACCGGCGCGCTAGCGCATGGAGGAACATGTGTTGGCGCCGAAGCAAGCAGGAAGAGGCGGCGACGGTATTTTCGTGCGGAGAAAAGGAGAGGATAAAGGAAAGTGGGGCTTCTAACACGCCGCGTGGTTGGTTGCAACCCGGGGATGGATTCCCCGAGGGAGTACTATCATTTCCCTTCAATATTGGTTCGGTTTTTTATGAGATATATCAGATATATTAACGATCAAATGTTATAGTTGTTTGTAAATATTTTTGGGAAACTACAATTTTGAAAACAATTATGGTGTTTGTGTACAATAAAACCATAGTACTAGTTTTACAAAGTGTAGTATTTCTATTTCTAATATATAGTAGCATTTTTTTGGAGTATTTCAAAATTAGTTATCCACCTTTTTTTTCTTAACCGAGAAACGGGGAAATTTGTTCTCCCACTTATGTGACTTCACGCATGTGATCTCTTCTTATTTGGGTTTATAAGGCATGCACGCTTCATTTGCAAAAAAAAAGGTAGGCATGTAATCAAGGAAAGAGTTTGAAGATCAATTTGATCAAGAAAGCACGTTCATTTGTTCTAATTTTTTCTTAAAAAAACATGCGGACGTTAGAGCATCTTCACTCACCTACCCAGAAGGCTGATCCGGACGTCGAATTTTGGTCCGAACGCCGAAAATTGGTCCAGTCGCGTACTCAAGGACCTGTTTTCGGCCGGATTTGGACCAATTTAGGTCCGACTATCCAGGTCGAACCCAGGTTTCCGCGTACGCCCTGGGAATGCCAGACTCAGCGAATTCGGCAAAAGAAAAAATGAAACGGCGCATGGACCCGCCGAGTCAGCGACGAAAGCCGAGTCGTCGTCATCCTCGGAACCACGTGGCGACCGCCGGACATTAACTGCCCGTCGCGTCGGCCACGCGTCGCCGAATTACGACGCCACCGTCGCCGCTCGGCTCCCGCGACGGACCGGCGGGCACTAACTTCCCGTCGTTTCCCCTTTTCCCGCCCTCGCCGCTACACCCCTCCAGCCCTCGCCGCCCACCTCGGCCTTTATAAGCCGTACCCCTCGACGGAGATGTTTACACTGTCTCACAGCTCCCCCGGCCCACAAGCCCAAACTCCGGCGAACCCTCTCTCATCGTTTCCCTTCCCAGCCATGGCCGAACGGTACCCCGGCGACGGCGCTGCGGCGAACGGCTTTGGCCGGCGCACCCTCCAGGCTTGGGAGGCGCGAATGCTGTACGACGCCGGCTATATGGCGCCTCCGGACATGCGGATGCCCCCGGCGTGGAAGCTAAGCGCTGGCGGTATCCCTATCCCGCCGGCGCCGATGCCGGAGGAGCCGCCGTACGATGTCCAAGAGTACATCAGCGGCATGGACGACCCCTCCAAGGCCGAGAGCGCCGACAACCTCATGTACCGGGAACAGTTCTTCGCGGACCGGCGCGAACAGGAGCTCGCCCGCCACGAGGGGCCGCCGAACGAGTCGCCGCCCAAGCGGAACAACTCGGCTGGCCGCCGGCGTTGGTGGAGCGCGCCAGGCCGGACTCTCGCGGCGGTGATGGAGCACATCAACCGCGGAAACATGCCGCGGCTCGAATTTCCGCGCACACCGACGCCGGCGTCCAGGTCGGGTCGGCGACCTCCGGCGAACTGGATGCCGAGGAGGATGGCGAGCATGAGCTCGTCCTCCTCCGCGTCGGCATCCCAATTCTCCGGCTCAGCGCCGCTACGCACGCCGACGACAGTTAAGCGCGAGGCGGACTCGCCTGTGCGCTCGCCGCCGCGGACCCGCTCACGCGACATCGTCATCGGCGAGCCGCAGACAACAGCGTCGCCAGCCGCTCGCCTGCGTCTCCGTCGCCCCAAGACAGAAGACTCGTCGGCGCCTTGAGGATGGCGCTGGAGCAGTCGCTCTGCGACACGGCGCCGCAGCCGCCGTCAGTGGAGCCCTCCTCGCCGGACATCCTGGAATGGTCCAGGAAGGACTGAGAGAAGGTGGAGCGGCAGCACATCCTCGGCCTGCAAGGAGCAGGCCGCCCGGCAGCGGGCGTTGGCCGGGCGTGAGCTTGCCTACCAGGGCTCCCCACTCTACATCCTTGACGAGGACGAGGACGAAGGCCCGTCCTACTAGCCCTGGAGGTTCGGCGACCCAGGCCACGGGAGCTCCCGCCAGAACCAGCCGCCGAGCGACGACGACGACGACGGCGACGGGGATGACGGCCGCGCCGACCCCGACTACACGGCGTTTTATAGCAACTTCGGCATGTAGGACGGCGAAGGTGCTGGCGAAGGCCACGTCAACGGTTTTTTTTAAGTTTATTATGTATTAGTTTAGATTAAATTTGATGTAGTCCGCCTATATTCGCCAACTTAATGAAATTCGTCCATCTTTAACAAATTTTAGCCGAACTTGGAAACTCGGCATGGATACGCGAGTGAGAAAATGGGCGTACCCAGGCTGAAAACTAATTCCGTCCAGCCAAAAAACGGTCCGATTTTCGGTCTGGGTTCGGCGCCAACGAGTGAAGATGCTCTTATAAACCAAACAATGAGTGCACAAAACATTTTATTTCTATCAATCATCTAGTGCAAGAGAGTGTCGTCAAGAAAGTAGGCGTCTTTGGACTAGTCTCGCCTACTATGTAAAATCAACCCAACTCGGGCAACTCAGCAGCAGGTCACCGCTCTCGCTAGCTTGAAGCCACGTCGCGGTCGGGCCAACGCGCAATGGCTGATCGGCCGCCACCGGGGCGTCACCTTCACCTACCGTGTCCGCTCGCTGTGGCCTGTGGGCGTCGGCCACGCCGAAGCCGAACGCGTCCTGCCTCGCACGTCCGCGTGCGTGGAACGCGACCACTGAACCGACGACCGGCAGGCCTCCTATATAAACACCTGACCCGGAATTGGTATCCCGCAGCATTCCATTCCACCTGACGGCCCTCAAATTACTCAACTTTCCTACTTGCCGGTGTTTCCCCGATCTACTCGCCAGCCCTACAAGGTCGTGATGGCTCCCCGCGTCGCCGTGCTACTCCTGGCCGTGGCGGCCGCCTCCGTCTTATTCGCCTCCGCGTCGGCGCAGGACTTCATGGCGCCTTCCTCCGCTCCAGCGCCGGCGCCTGAAGCCGGCGCGGCCGCCGGCAGCATGCCCGCCATGGCCATGGTGTCCTCGGCGCTGCTGTCCCTTCTGGCGGCGACGATGATGCAGTAGATGATTGGTTGCAAGCAGCTTTGGACTGGGTGACCGGCTGTACACGCAACACGGTTTTCTCTGAGAGATCGGTGGTCTTGATTTTTTTTCACACATTCTTTTTGTTAAATCATTCTTTGAGAGATCGGAGTAGTATTATATCGTTGTACTTTGTACCTTATACACCTGTAAGATATTATGAATGAAGCTCGTCGGTTTGGTGATAATTTGGCCTCATGCATGATATTCTGCGTCCAGGACGAGCTTAATGGTGTGAATTCCATTTTACTTAGTAACTTTTTGGGTAGAAGATGGTAGGTGTTCTGCCTATTCATGTCAGTAGATTCAGAGATAGCTAAACTGAATCCATAAACATATTCCACAACTATGAAGATGTTACTCTGTTGGCTCTAACAGGCCTGCAAACGATGAGTTTAAAAACCTTCGGGCGGCACAGCTTCTGTCATTGGTCGACTGGCCGCCAAGCTGTCATCATGGAAAACCTTTATGCTCAATCGAGTGGGGCGGCTTGAGCTGGTCAACACAACGCTTTCCAACATCCCAGTCTTCGCCATAATGTCCCTTGGCATCCCTATAGAGATCACCATGGCCATCGAGAAAATCATACGGGGATTCCTGTAGAAGGGAAAAAAAGATGTACATGGTGGACACTGTCTACACTGTCTAGTGGCGTGGGACAGGGTATGCATGCCGAAGGAGATAGGGGGCCTTGGCATCCCAACTTGCGCCTCATGAACGTTGTGCTGAGATCCAGATGGTTATGGCTGAAGCGTGTGAATTGAATGAGCCAGACAACTCTTTGATGCGGCAACTATCTAGGTGGTAGGTAGGTGGTAGGAGATGGTGCTGCAACTCTTTTCTGGAAATAGCGCCAAACCTGTTTGGAACGGCGCCAGCTAGTGTTTCTACCATGCGCAAGGTCTATGAGGGCATCGTCGGGGGCAAGTTACACGACATTTCCCCTAATATGGGTGATGTGGCCATCAGAGAACTCCTTGTAGGGTTCGCAACATAGAAAACAAAAAATTTCCTACGATGGGAACAACTATATACCAAGATCTATCTACTAGATATAAACAACGGGCGGATGTATATCCGTAGAGAACATGCCCTGAAAGACCGACAAAGCTTAATGAGTTAAACTCGTGGTTGATGTAGACGATGTCTTGCCGATCTCAAGATCGAGAGGAAGTCCTAGCGCCGCAAATCAGCAGCGCATCCGTGCTCGCACACACGTCTGAGGCACCGAGCAACCTCCGCCTCCTCGCTCCAGCGATGCAGTGGAAGCACAACTCTTTCTTGCCGAATAGCCACCGAGAACATGTATCTCGCTAGTCCGAGACCATGTGGGATAAATTCTAGAGGAGGAGAGAGATCCTTCACGAGGAGGTGTGAGTGAGAAGTGAGGAGGGGGTGCCTTTTATAGGAGGAGGGGGGCACCCAAGGGGGTGGCCTCCGTCCATGGGGGATGCCCCCTCCCCTCCCTCATTCATGTGGGTGGACACTCCACTCACAAAAACCTCTGCATTTCCCTCCACTCAAATCTCACTCAAACTTGCAATTAAATTTCCACCAAATTTAATGCAAACTCTCAGTAAATAAAACTCTTTTATTTATTCAGAATTTTGTCAATTACTTTAATGACAAACATTCACATATAACCCCTTGCTAGAATTCTATTTCACATGCATAACCACTTTATGCAATTTCACCCAAAAACCTGTTTCGGTATCTAGTGAAATAAATTCCTGCGCTTGTTATTCTTTCCGGCATGAAACTTTTGCTCCAATTGGATGTCGGTGTCTCTTAAGTGTATCACCCTATGGTTCGTGAATAATGCGGACATGATCGAGACCCCTCTCGGATCAATAATCAGAAGCGGGATCTGGAGACCCATACTGACTCCCACACATTCAACGATGACTTTCTTGTGATCGTCGAAACCTTTTATGCTAGTATCTTAATCCCTTTGTTTCGCGATATATTACATGTCCGAGATTCGATCATCGGTATCTCCATACCTAGTTTGATCTCGTTACTGACATGCACTCTTTTCTCGTTCCCGTGATATAACATTCTAGTGATCAAATCACTTGCTTGCAAGCTAACCAATGTGATATCACCGAGAGGGCCCAGAGTATATCTATCTGTCATCGGGATGAACAAATTCCACTCTCGATCCATGGGCCTCAACATAACACTTTATTAGTTCTGAACCCATCTTTATAATCACCCTGTTACGGTGTGATATTTGATGTTATCAAGAAACTCTTTTGGTGTTAGTGATTGACATGATCTCATGGTCTAAGGATTAGGATCACTCTGTAAGTTGTTATAGCAATATAAACTCAGTGACTTTGATCATAATGATATACTTCGGATGAATGTTCATCACACCATTACACTAATGTTGTGATCCCGTTATTAACAACATCCAATGTCCATGATCAGGAAACCTTGATCATCTTGTTAATCAATGAGCTAGTTTATGAGAGAGACATAACTAGGAACTTTCTGTTTGTTTATTAAACACACATGTATTAATGTTTCCGTATTGATACAATTATAGCATGCAAAATAAACATCTATCATATACTTGGAATACACATAATAAACATTTTATTATTGCCTCTCAGGGCATATTCCCTTCAGTCTCCCACTTGCACTAGAGACAATAATCTAGTTACATAGTGATGAATCTAACACCCATGGAGTTCTGGGGTTGATCATGTTTTGCTCTAGGGAGAGTTTTAGTCAACGGATCTGCTACATTGAGATCCGTGTGTACTTTACAAATCTTTATATCTCCATCCTTGACATGCTCGTGGATGGAGTGAAACCGGCGCTTAATATGCTTGGGATTCTTGTGAGACCTTGGTTCTTTGGCATTGGCAATGGCACCATTGTTGTCACAATAGATCACCATTGGGTCCAACGCGCTTGAAACCACACCTAGTTCGGATATGAACTCCTTCATCCAAACCGCTTCCTGAGCCGCTTCCGAAGCAGCAACATATTCGGCCTCCGTTGTTGATCCCGCCACCACAGGTTGTTTGGAACTCCTCCAACTAACCGCTCCGCCATTCATAAGAAATACGTATCCGGATTGAGACTTAGAGTCATCCGGGTCGGTGTCAAAGCTTGCGTCGACATAACACTTAGCGACGAGCTCTTCTTCACCTCCGTATACAAGAAACATATCCTTAGTTCTTCGTAAGTACTTAAGGATATTCTTGACCGCTATCCAGTGTTCCGAACCTGGATCCGATTGGTACCTACTAGTCAAACTAATAGCATGTGCCACATCCGGTCTTGTACATAGCATGGCGTACATTATAGAGCCTATGGCTGAAGCATAGGGGACTTGGTCCATTATCTCTCTTTCTTCCGCCGTATCCGGACTTTGAGTCTTACTCAATGTCTTGCCTTGCAACATAGGTAAGAACCCCTTCTTACTTCCGTCCATTTTAAACTTCTTTAAAATCTTATCAAGGTATGTACTTTGCGATAGCCCTATTAGGCGCCTAGATCTATCTCTATAGATCTTTATGCCTAATATGTATGACGCTTCACCTAGGTCCTTCATTGAAAATTTGTTGTTTAGATAACTTTTAACACTGTTTAAAAGATCTATATAATTTCCGATCAGTAATATGTCATCCACATATAATATCAGAAATGCCACATTGCTCCCACTCACTTTCTTGTAAATACAAGCTTCTCCATAAGTTTGGACAAATTCAAACTCTTTGATCACCTCATCAAAGCGGAGATTCCAACTTTGTGATGCTTGCTTCAATTCATAGATGGATCGCTGAAGCTTGCACACCTTGTTAGCATCCTTATGATCGACAAAACCCCTTGGTTGTATCATATACAACTCTTCTTCAATATTACCATTGAGAAACGCGGTTTTGACATCCATCTGCCA
Organism: Avena sativa; assembly: GCA_916181665.1. Classification (NCBI taxonomy): domain Eukaryota; kingdom Viridiplantae; phylum Streptophyta; class Magnoliopsida; order Poales; family Poaceae; genus Avena; species Avena sativa. The sequence goes on from OV702293.1 coordinate 457,887,933, forward strand.
TATCTCATAATCGAAATATGCAGCAATTGCTAACATAATCCTAACTGACTTTAGCATCGCTACGGTTGAGAATGTCTCATCGTAGTCAACTCCTTGAATTTTTCGAAACCCCTTTGCGACAAGTCAAGCTTTATAGACGGTCACATTACTATTAGCATTAGTTTTCCTTTTGAAAATCCATTTGTTCTCCACGGCCTTTTGGTCGTGAGGTAATTCCACCAAGTTCCAAACTTGATTTTCATGCATGGATTCCATCTCGGATTTCATGACTTCTAACCATTTGTTGGAATCCGGGCTCATCATCGCTTCTTCATACGTCGCAGGGTCATCAATTTCATCAACCATGAAATTCATAACAGGGTTTCTGTATAGCTCGGGAGCTGCACGCGCCCTGCTAGACCTGCGAGGTTTGGTAGTACTCTCTTTCGGAGTTTCATGATAATTATCATTAGTTCCCTCTTCAACAGGTGAAGCCAACTCCGGAACAACTTCCGGCGCTGCGCTACTCGCCATACTTTGAAGAGAAGGTTCAATAACCTCTTTGAGTTCTACCTTCCGACTACTCACACCTTTAGCGAGAAACTCTTTCTCTAGAAAGGATCCATTCTTGGCAACAAAAACCTTGCCCTCGGATCTGTGATAGAAGGAATACCCAATAGTCTCCTTAGGGTATCCTATGAAGACGCATTTTTCCGCTTTGGGTTCAAGTTTATCCGGTTAAAGTTTCTTCACATAAACATCGCATCCCCAAACTTTAAGAAATGACAGCTTAGGTTTGTTTCCAAACCACAATTCATACGGTGTCTTTTCAACGGATTAGATGGTGCCCGATTTAAAGTGAATGCAGCAGTTTCTAGTGCATAACCCCAAAATGACAACGACAAGTCCGTCAGAGACATCATAGATCGAACCATATCCAATAAAGTACGATTACGACATTCCGACACACCATTTCGCGGTGGTGTTCCGGCAGGTGTGAGTTGTGAAACAATTCCACACTCTTTCATGTGAGTGCTAAACTCGTAACTTAGATACTCACCTCCACGGTCGGACCGTAGAAATTTGATCTTTCTATTATGATGATTTTCCACTACATTCTGAAATTCCTTGAACTTTTCAAAGGTTTCAGACTTGTGTTTCATCAAGTAGATATAACCGTATCTACTCAAATCATCCGTGAAAGTAACAAAATAATGATATCCACCTCGCGCCGACACACTCATTGGACTGCATACATCAGAATGTATGATTTCCAATAAATCTGTCGCCCGTTTCATTGAACCGGAAAACGACGTTCTAGTCATCTTGCCCATAAGGCATGGCTCACATGTATCATATGATTCAAAATCAAGTGATTCCAAAAGTCCATCCGAATGGAGCTTCTTCATGTGTTTAACGCCAATATGACCTAGACGGCAGTGCCACATATATGTGGATATATCATCATTAAGTTTAATCCTTTTAGCATCAACATTATGAATATGTGTAACATTATTATCGAGATCTAATAGAAATAAACCATTCATCATCGGTGCATGACCATAAAAGATTTCATTCATATAAATAGAACAACCATTGTTCTCGGATTTAAATGAATAACCACTTCGCATCAAACATGATCCAGATACAATGTTCATGCTCAGTGCAAGCACCAGATAACAATTATTCAAGTTTATAACTAATCCCGACGGCAAATGGAGAGGTAGCATTCCAATGGCGATCACATCAATGCTTGATCCATTGCCGACACGCATCTTGACCTCACCCCTTGCTAGCGGTCGCTTGTTCCGCAGCCCCTGATTCGAGTTACAAATATTAGCAACTGAACCGGTATCAAATACCCAGGTGCTACTGCGAGCACTAGTCAAGTACACCTCAATAACATGTATATCATATATACCTTTGTTTGCCTTGTCGGCCTTCTTGTCTGCCAAATACTTGGGGCAGTTGAGCTTCCAGTGGCCAGTCCCCTTACAATAGTAGCACTCGGTATCAGGCTTAGGTCCAACTCGGGGTTTATTTTCAGGCACGGCAACCGGCTTGCCGCCCTTACTTACCTTCCATTTTCCCTTCTTGTCTTTCTTGAAACCAGTGTTCTTATTGATCATCAACACTTGATGTTCCTTTTTTGATCTCCACTTCTGCAGTTTTAAGCATTGACAGAAGCTCGGGGAGAGACTTCTTCATGCCTTGCATATTATAGTTCATCACAAAGCTCTTATAGCTAGGTGGCAGAGACTGGAGAACACGATGGATGCCTAAGTCAATGGGAATCGATATTCCCAAGGACACAAGCTTATCGGCGTAACCCGACATCTTGAGCACATGCTCACTAACAGAGCTGTGCTCTTCCATCATGCAGCTAAAGAACTTTTCTAAAGCATTGTAGCTCTCTACAGCAGCATGTGTGTCGAAAATCATTTTCAACTCACCCATTGTATCAAATGCATTGCCGTTTTCGAAACGCTTTCGAAGTTCTGGCTCTAGCCCATACAATATGCCGCAATGAACTAAGTTGTGGTCCTCCTGACGAGTCTGGTAGACATTCTTCTTCTTGTCAGGGGCATCCTCAAAAGGTGGGGGGCCTAGCGGTGCTTCTAGCACATATTGCTTTTGCGCAGCAGAGAGGAGAATCCTCAAATTCATGGCCCATTAGGTAAAGTTTCTACCGTTCGTTGCAAGTTTCTCTTTCTCCATGAACACATTGAAATTAAAAGCAGGTGGTGCCATCTACAACATAATTTGTAAAGTTTAGACTAAGTTTATGATAGATTGAGTTCAAATAATCCACATTACGAATGAACTCCCACTCAAAAATGACATCCCTCGTGTCTTTTTGGTGATTACATGAACCAAATCCACTAAACCAAGTCCGATCATCACGTGAGTCGGTGTAGCTTCAAAGGCGAGCATCAAATGGGCATCATATCTACTATATGAATCATGCTTAACCTTTCGGTCCGTGTTCCGAGGCCATGTCTGTACATGCTAGGCTCACCAAGTAAGAACCTTAGTATTCGCATGTGTAACTGTCTTACACCCGAAATATGGCCGTGGATCCAAGAACACCCGATCATCACGTGATGTCTTGGAGCGACGAAAACATAATCGATGCATACTAAAGGAAGAACACATTCTTATCTTGATATTTAAATGAGGATCATATTATTATGCTAATAAAACGCCAAACAAGCAATATAAGATGTTATCAAACATCACATGTTTATTAGTGGAATGATATGGTTCCCGCATATGATCTCTATCATGTGCATCGTGGTATGATCACTATCATACCTTTATGTGTAAGGTCAAGGTTTATGGAACTTACACGTTATGTGTGTTGTAAGAGTATCATCTCATACTTCTACTTACAACATCACCATATCATAACAGTAGCCCAGCAACAATCTAAACTAGATGCCTCTAATTTATCCATTGAAAATTTTACGTGGCTTAGGGCTTTCGAAGATAGAACCGTTCATACCTACGAACATGAACCACAACGAGGATAACCAAATTGTTGACAACTTGTTGCAAAATAGATATTGACTATAGTAGGAGAGACACACACCCGCTAGCCACTTATGCAAACTAGTTGCGTGTCAAGCGTGGAACAGGTCTCATGTGCGAGGACATGTAAAGTTTGTCCGGGCCGCTTCATCCCACTATGCCACCAATATCCAAAATTACAACTAAGGAGCAACAGCATGATCATCATCGCCCACATACTTATATGTGTACTACCCGTGTAAAGCATCCACGGATAGATCTATTGGAGATATGCCCAAGAGGCAATAATAAAGTGGTTATTATCATATCTTCATGCTTATGATAAATGTTTACATACCATGCTATAATTGTATTAACCGGAAACATTAATACTTGTGTGATTTGTAAACATAAAAGAGTCCCTAGTAAAGCCTCTTGTTAAACTAGCTTGTTGGTTAATATATGATCATGGTTTCCTGATCATGAACATAGAGATGTTATTAACAACAGGGTCATATCATTAGGAGAATGATATGATGGACATACTCCTATAGTTAAGCGTAGCATAAAGATCAAGTCATTTAATATAGTTCACTTGCTATAAGCTTTCTAATACATAGTAACCTAATTCCTTGGACCATGAGATCATGCTAATCACCATCACCGGAAGGATGCTTTGATGACTTCAAACACCACACCATAACTGGGTGGCTATAAAGGTGGCATTGAGTGTTCGGAAAGTATGTGTTGAGGCACATGGATCAAGATTGGGATTTGTCCATCCATATGACGGATAGGTATACTCTGGGCCCTCTCGGTGGAATGTCATCCAATTAGCTTGCAAGCATGTGACTGGATCACAAGGGATCACATATCACGGGAACGAGAAAAGAGTACTTATTGGTAACGAGGTTAAACTAGGTATGCAGAGATACCGACGATCAAACCTCGGATAAGTAAAGTATCGTGAGACAAAGGGAAATTGGTATCGTATGTAAATGGTTCTTTCGATCATGAAGTAATCGTAGAAATATGTGGGAGCCATATGAATTTCCAGATTCCTCTATTGGTTATTGATCCGAGAAGAGTCTCGATCATGTCTGCATAATTCACGAACCGTAGGGAGACACACTTAAGGATTCGATGTTGTTTAGTAGATATGGAATGTGAGTAAAGAGACTGAATGTTGTTCGGAGTATCGGATGGGATCCGAGATATCACGAGGAGATCCGGAATGGTCCGGAGAATAGGATTCATATAAGGAAAGTCCAATTTCGGAGTTCGGAAATGATTTTGGTGTTTTCACCGGAATGTTCTAGAAGGGTCTAGAAGGTTCACCGATCTGGAAGGGGAAGGAGACATAGATGTGTCATGACAAAGTGTAATGGTTGCATCATGTTCTAGGTCACTTGGTTGGACACTTGGAAGAGAGAAATCAAACTCTAGTTTGAAAGTCAAAAGGCAGTTTGAAAAAGTCAAATCCCAACATGGTTTCCGAGTTAGGGAGGGTTTCTGAGTTAGGGAGGGTTTCCACCTGGGTAGGGAACACCCTTGGACGCCCCCACCTATATAAGGAGGGGTAGGGGCGCACCCCAAGGTATCCCCTTGCCCTAGGCACCCAAGAAACCCTAGGTTGGCCGCCGCCCCCCTCTCTAGTTGCGACCAATCTAGATCTCCTCTAAACCGCTACCTACTAGCTAAACTCTAGTTGCTAGCTACCTCTAAACCTCGTCCCTCCAAACCCTAGATCACTGGGGCTCCCTCTACTCCACCATACTTTCTCCGGCTTAGGCGAAGCCCTATGGGATCTCCCCTCTACTTCCGACACCACGCCGTCGTGCTGCCGGAATCGCGAGGAGAGAGCTACAACCTCCGCTGCCTACTGGAACAAGGGAGAGGAAGGTCTTCATCGAGTACCGTACGTGTGACCGACTGCGGGAGCGCTGCCGGAACGCGGCGCCGGAAGGATCGTCTATGCGATATTGAGATCGGCAAGTGAACGACTACATCACCCACGAGAATCTGCTCTCGTTAACCGCTTTGGATCTTCGAGGGTTAGTACTCTATCAACTTGTTGCACCGATCTAGTAGATAGATCTTGGCTTGATCATAGATTAGATCTTGATTGTGTGTTCATGCGGTAGAATTTTTTTGTTTTCCATGCTACGAACCCCTACAAGATCCGGCTCGGATACCACTGTAGGGTTCGCAGCATAGAAAACAAAAAATTTCCTACGATTGAAACAACTATGTACCAAGATCTATCTACTAGATACAAACAACGGGCGAATGTATATCCGTAGAGAACATACCCTTGAAGACCGACAAAGCTTAACGAGTTAAACTCGTGGTTGATGTAGACGATCTCTTGCCGATCTCAAGATCGAGAGGAAGTCCTAGCACCGCAAATCAGCAACGCATCCGTGCTCGCACACACGTCTAAGGCACCGAGCAACCTCCACCTCCTCGCTCCAGCGATGCAGCAGAAGCACAACTCTTTCTTGCCGAATAGCCACCGGGAACATGTATCTCGCTAGTCCGAGACCATGGGGGATAAATTCTAGAGGGGAGAGAGAGATCCTTCACGAGGAGGTGTGAGTGAGAAGTGAGGAGGGGTGCCTTTTATAGGAGGAGGGGGGCACCCAAGGGGGTGGCCGCCGGCCATGGGGGCTGCCCCCTCCCCTCCTTCATTCATGTGGGTGGACACTCCACTCACAAAAACCTCTTCATTTCCCTCCACTCAAAATCCCACTCAAACTTGCAATTAAATTTCCACCAAATTTAATGCAAACTCTCATTAAATAAAACTCTTTTATTTATTCAGAATTTTGTCAATTACTTTAATGACAAACATTCGCATATAACCCCTTCCTACAATTATATTTCACATGCATAACCACTTTATGCAATTTCACCCGAAAACCTATTTCGGTATCTACTGAAATAAATTCCTGCAATTGTTATTCTTTCCGGCATGAAACTTTTGCTCCAATTGGATGTCGATGTCTCTTAAGTGTGTCACCCTACGGTTCGTGAATAATGCGGACATGATCGAGACCCCTCTCGGATCAATAATCAGAAGCGGGATCTGGAGACCCATACTGACTCCCACATATTCAACGATGACTTTCTTGTGATCGTCGGAACCTTTTACGCTAGTATCTTAATCCCTTTGTTTCACGATATATTACATGTCCGAGATTCGATCATCGGTATCTCCATACCTTGTTTTATCTCGTTACTGACATGCACTCTTTTCTCATTCCCGTGATATAACATTCTAGTGATCAAATCACTTGCTTGCAAGCTAACCAATGTGATATCACCGAGAGGGCCCAGAGTATATCTATCCGTCATCGGGATGAACAAATTCCAATCTCGATCCATGGGCCTCAACATAACACTTTATTAGTTCTAAACCCATCTTTATAATCACCCTGTTACGGCGTGACGTTTGATGTTATCAAGAAACACTTTCGGTGTTAGTGATTGACATGATCTCATGGTCTAAGGATTAGGATCACTCTGTAAGTTGTTATAGTAATATAAACTCAATGACTTTGATCGTAATGCTATACTTCAGATGAATGTTCATCACACCATTACACTAATGTTGTGATCCCGTTATTAACAACATCCAATGTCCATGATCAGGAAACCTTGATCATCTTGTTAATCAACGAGCTAGTTTATGAGAGAGACATAGCTAGGAACTTTCTATTTGTTTATTAAACACACATGTATTAATGTTTCCGTATTGGTACAATTATAGCATCCAAAATAAACATCTATCATATACTTGGAATACACATAATAAACATTTTATTATTGCCTCTTAGGGCATATTCCCTTCACTCCTCGAAGTGGCAAACCGGCTAGAAGAAGTCAACTTAACAGAGTATACGCGGGATGTCCTCAAGCGGAGCTGGTACCCGAGCAACTATTTGTAGGGGTTCGTAGCATGGAAAACAAAAAATTTCTATCGCATGAACACACACAAGCCAAGATCTATCTACTAGATTGCAACAACGAGTCGATAGATAACTAACCCTTGAAGATCCAAAGCGGTTAACGAGAGCAGATTCTCGTGGATGATGTAGTCGTACACTTCCGATCTCAAGATCGCGTAGACGATCCTTCCGGCGCTGTGTTCCGGCAGCGCTTCCGTAGTCAGTCACACGTTCGGTACTTGATGAAGACCTTCCTCTCCCTTGCTCCAGCAGGCAGCGGAGGTTGTAGCACTCTCCTCGTGATTCCGGCAGCACGATGGCGTGGTGTCGGAAGTAGAGGGGAGATCCCGCAGGGCTTCGCCTTAAGCCGGAGCGAGTATGGTGGAGTATGAGAGAGGGCCTTAGCGATCTAGGGTTTAGAAGCACCAAGGGTGGGCTTGGCCGGTGGCTAGGGAAAGCTAGGGTTTGCCCCAATTCGGCTAGAAGAGGAGACCTAGGCGGCGGCAACACTTGGAGGTGGTGGCGCCAAGGGCTAGGGTTTAGGTGTGAGGGGTAAAGGGGCGCCCTACCCCTCCTTATATAGGTGGGAGGGGCGGTTTGCGAGGAGGGAGTCCTCCTCCAACTCCTCCTCATGGCCGGCGGGTGGAGGGAGTGGGACTTTCTCCCCAAGTAGGTTTCCTACTCTCCCTCCACCAAGCAAACTTCAGATTTGACTTTTCAAATTGGCGTTTGACTTTCAAACTTGGATTTGATTTCTCTCTCCATATTGCCCAGCCAAGTGACCTAGTACATAATGCAACCATTCCACATTGTCATGACACATCCATGTACCCTTCCCCTCCAGAGTGTCGGATCTTCCAGACCCTTCTAGAACATTCCTGGTGAAAACACCGGAATCATTTCCGAACTCCGAAACAGGACTTTCCTTATATGAATCTTATTCTCCGGACCATTCCGGATCTCCTCGTGATATCCCGGATCCCATCCGCGAATCCAAACAACATTCGGTCTCTTAGTCATCATTCCATAACTACTCAATAACATCGAATCCTTAAGTGTGTCTCCCTACGGTTCGTGAATTATGCGGACATGACCGAGACACTTCTCCGATCAATAACCAATAGAGGAATCTGGAAATTCATATGGCTCACACATATTTCTACGATTACTTTGCGATCGAATGAACCACTTACATACGATACCAATTTCCCTTTGTCTCACGATAGTTTACGTATCCGAGGTTTTGATCGTCGGTATCTCTGCATACCTAGTTCAACCTCGTTACCGATAAGTACTCTTTTCTTGTTCCCGTGATATGTGATCCCTTGTGAGCCAGTCACATGCTTGCAAGCTAATTGGATGACATTCCACCAAGAGGGCCCAGAGTATATATATTCGTCATATGGATGGACAAATTCCACTCTTGATCCATGTGCCTCAACCCATACTTTCCGAACACTCAATGCCACCTTTATAGCCACCCAGTTACGGTGTGGTGTTTGATGTCATCAAAGCATCCTTCCGGTGATGGTGATTAACATGATCTCATGGTCGAAGGAATTAGGTTACTATGTATCAAAAAGCATATAGCAAATGAACTATATTAAATGACTTGATCTTTATGCTACGCTTAACTATAGGAGTATGTCCATCATATCATTCTCCTAATGATATGACCCTGTTGTTAATAACATCTCTATGTTCATGATCAGGAAACCATGATCATATATTAACCAACAAGCTAGTTTAACAATTACTAGGGACTCTTTTATGTTTACAAATCACACAAGTATTAATGTTTTCGGTTAATACAATTTTAGCATGGTATGTAAACATTTATCATAAGCATGAAGATATGATAATAACCACTTTATTATTGCCTCTTGGGCATATCTTCAATAGTCTCCCACTTGCACTAGAGTCAAAAATCTAGTTTCAAACCTTTGTGTATTCAACACCAATAGCTCTCCCGTGTTGTATGTACACGATTGCTAGTGGTCAACTGATCTTCGGATCTGACACTTTCAGGTTCGTGTGTAATTGTGTCTTTGCGTCTCTACGCATCACTCATTCTCTAATGAGATGGCTTTGTATAAATTTGGTCCTTTGGTGAGACCTTTAGTTCTTTGGGGTTAAAACATGTTGATAATATTGTCGTACAATATATCTTCATAGTATTATCCCGCTGTGAACTACACCTAGTTTGATAACAAACTACTTGACACAAATGCCCTCTTTAGCTTCTATAATAGCAGTCATATACTTAGCCTTTTTGTTGTAATATCTGTCATAATGTCTTAACTTTGTAACTCATCCAAATCCATTATGGAACTTACTTTCCATTATATTGTGCCACCCTTAGTTTAGATTGAGATAAACTTAATTTGTACTTTGTGACAAAATTAGTATCAATGTAGTACTTTTACAATGAACTAACTATCTATTTGTCACTTCTACAAAATAATATACTCTTAGTTCTTCCAAAAGATCATAAAAATATCCTTACTATCGTCCAATGATCATCTTATGAATCATTCTGGTATATACTCACAACATTTAGAGCATAGGACATATCTGGATTTGTACATATCACAGTATGATTGATATAAATACTCTTTTGTGATTTCATACATCAAGTATCAATCTATACTTGAATCTTTGTTTCACTCACCAAGTGTTAATACACTTTAATATATCATCATTATTGAACTCATTCAATCCGTTATGTGCGACAAGAAACTTTCTTGTAGTTTCTATATTAAACTCATTCAATACATCATCTATGTACTTTCGGCACAACCATATTAGCGTCTATTGATGCCAAATATTTGGGTTTTGCCTAAGTCTTTCATCGGGATGGAATTCTTAATATGTGTTAATAAAAGATACATCATTTCCAATCAACAATATATCTTCCACATAATGTATTAGAAATATGTCTTAGCGCTCCCACTTAATTTCTTGCAAATGCAAGCATCTTCATTGTCTCTGATGAATTTAAACTCTTTTAACAATTTCATCATGGTGAAGATTCCAACTCCGCGATGCTCACTTTAACCATTGAAGTTTGCATATCCTTTTTAGCATCCTTTAAATTAACAAAACCATTTGGACCGTGTTATGCACACGTCCTAGGTAACAATTCTATTAGAAGAACTTGTTTTGTTTATTCAACTACCACATAACAAAATTATATGTAGTGGTTGCTACATTAATCCGTCTAGACTAAATATCGCTATGAAAGATCAAATCTTGTCATATACAACCTTTGAACATTGTTGTGAACTCTTTCCCAACATGTCGACTATTTCATAGATGTGAAACATCCATTTCTATTTCTTTATAGATCCAAACACGACTGTTAGGTCTTACACCTTTCTCGAGGGTCCTTCAAGTTCAAAGCTTGATTTCTCGTGTATGGAACTATCACGGATTTTATGGCTTCAAGCCATTTTACGGAGTCAGGGCCCATCATCGCTTCTTTGCATGTAGTCCGTTCATTATTCTCAAATAATGATTCAACCCTCAAATCTTGGTATTTGATTGTTTACCCGACCTACTTGGTTCAATAGAAACTTTGACCTCCGTAACCACAACCTTTGAGGCACGTGAGCCATGAGCATTGTTGCTGCCTCCGGAACACTTTTCGGCGCTGCGCAACTTTGCACATATAGCTAAGGTTCTTTTAACCTTATCAAAGTTCTATTGTCCTCCCACTTATCTTTTCACGAAAAATTCCTTCTCAAAAAAACTTGACGTTCTAAGCGACAAACACTTTTGTCTCCGATTTTATGGAGGAATACTTAACAGTTATTCGAAATAATATACAAAGACAGGTTCATCCGACTTTGGTTGCAAACATCTTTCTTATACATAGCATACCAATGTTTAAGAAAGGACAACTTGGGTTTTATCCCAAACCATAACTTTATATGGTGTCATTTCAACGGATTATGATGGAGATCTTTTTAGTGGAAAAACGGTAGTCTCTAAAGCTTTTAATCTTTAAAATATAATGGCAGTTTTATGAATTACACCTTTGATCTTACCATGTCAAACAAGGTTTAATTACATATCTCGAACGCTCCATACTCTTATGGTGTTTCGGGAAATGCAAATCCATGGAACGATTCCTTAAATCTTAGGTATTATGCTAAACTTGTAACTCAAATATCTTCCTTTATGATCTTATCATAAAATATTTATATTCTTGTTACAATGATTTTGCACTTCATCTTGAAAGTCTTGGAACTTTTCAAATGTTTCATACTTCATCCTTATTAAGTAAATATTCATATATTCACTCAAATTTTCGAAGAAAACATATGAAGTTGAAATCCATCGCTCTTGACTACACATAATGAACTTCATACAACAATATGTACAAGTTCCAATAAGCTAGTCATTCGTTCCCTTTTGGCCTATGAACAAAGTTTTAATTATCTCTAGGAAAGTTTCACAAGCGTCATTTGATCAAAAATCAAAAGACTCCAAAATTCCATCCTCATGGAGTTTCTTCATGTTTTCTTTCCAATATAATTTAAACGGCGATGTCACTTCCTAAGTGATCTTTCAATTAATTTGTCTTTCGACATTTTTAGCACTAGTTTTATGGATGTGATTTCTCCAACGAGATTTGTAAATCATCCATCTTTTATGGATTACAGCAATTACTTGAACAACCCTTTTGTTCTCATAATATCTGATAAAACAAATCTTGAAGTCAAGCTTTGATGTTTAACGAGCAGCACAATAACCCTTTATTTGTTCTCGATGAACATCATCACATATTCTTTTGCTAGTTACTTAGGACTTTGTAGTTCATGAATTCTGTTGTTTCGTATGACGATTCAACAAATTCAGTATCCAATACTTAAGGACCACATTATTTAACAAGCAAAGAATACAGCCATAACACGTATATCCTCTATATACCTAAGCTGAACAATTCTAGTCTTTTCTTTTCTGCCATATATTTATGAGATTCTCTTTCAGTATTTCTTTTTCTTTTTGAAAGAATCTATCAACATCAATAGTGGAGCCATATACATGACACATAGTCCAAAACATGCATAGTAAAATTCCAATGGCTTTGGACTTGCACTTTGAAGTAGATCACCATCATCAAATGTTTGGTGTTCTTTCAAATTCCTTTCTTTAGTAATCTCTTGGTGTAGTAAACATTTTACCTACATCAAATATTCACCCTTATCATGGAATTATCCATGATCAAGCTACTTTTAGCTTATAATAGTGAATCGCGAGTATAATGTTGCTCTCCAAAACCTTTTGGAGGATTAGGACAACTAGTGTCTCCAACCTTTTGTAAATTCTCATCAAATATGAGAACACAAACTTTGCCATATTATACTCTATCATGTTGTAACCAAAACATCATTTCAGATATCGCAATATCTTCCATACATGATGGTTTCTGAAACAACTCTTTCAACTCCTAGATTACCTTGATATTGAAAACTATCTTTTGAATATCAAAAATCATGGAGACAAACATGATACTTATATACCAACATTGGAATTGTTACCCTTGATTTAATACCAACTGTAAACTTCACGGAGTAATCAAAACTTACTGAAAGTTTGCAATGGGACTTTTAAACTTTATATTAACACTTCAAAACAATACGATACCAGTTCGTAAAGTAACTAACCAGAATTATATAGTTCTATCATCTCAATTATAACTAAGCGCAAGGTGATAAACGGATGCCAATGACTACAACAACTATGCAAATTCACTTTGATTTAATTTATGATAAATAGTGTTCAACTTTTAATCATATTGCCGTTGAACTCCCACTCAAAACAATATCCCTCACATTGCTTTAGTGATCACACGAACCAAATCCACCACATCAAAACCGATCATCACGAGAGTTGATGTAGCTTCAATGGCGAACAATCAACATGTTCATCATATCTACTATATGACTCATGCTTTACCTTTCGGTGATCCATGTTCCGAGACCATGTCTGTGCATGCTAGGCTCGTCAAGATCAAACCTTAGCATCTGCATGAGCAAATCTGGCTTGCTCACGTTGTAGACACTCGCAGAATCTAACACACCCGATCATCATGTGGTGCTTCGAAACAACAAGCTTTAGCAATGGTGCTTACTAAGGATGAACACTTTAAAACTTGAAATTTGTGTGCTTGAGGGATCATCTTATAATGCTACCGTCGCAAACTAAGCAATACAAGATGCATAAAGGATTAACATCACATGCAATTCATAATATGTGATATGATATGGCCTTTCTTCTTGTGCTTCCATCTCCATCTTCAAGAATGAACATGATCTCCATCATCACCGGTATGGCGTCAAGGTCAATGACGCCGTTTCATGGCTGTCGTCCACCAGCTTCAACTATTACAACTACTTTGAATAGACATGCAGGTCTTAACGGAATTTAAAGACAACCATATGGCTCCTGCCGGTTGCCAACTTACAATAAGGAACATTGCATACATCATATATAATCACAATCATGGCCATATCACATCACAGCACACCCCTGCAAAACAAAGTTAGACGCCTCTAATTTTCTTTGCATATTTTACGTGGTTTGGGGATTTTAATAAGTGTCGTTCTAACTTACGAACAAGAACCACAACGTTGATGCTTGAACTATCAAGTGCCCGTTGTAAATTGAATCTATATTATGATGGGAGAGACAGACACCCGCAAAGCCACTTATGCAATACAAGTTGCATGTTGAGCGTGGAGCAAGTCTCATGAACGATGTCATGTAAGGTTAGCCCGAGCCACTTCATCCCATCATACCGCAAGATGCAAAGTACACAAAAAGCAATTGATAATAAAAGCACCACCGCCCACAATGACCATTGTGTTCTACTCGTGCAACAGATCTACATATAGACACGGCTCTGATACCACTGTAGGGGTTCGTAGCATGAAAAACAAAAAAATTCTATCGCATGAACACACACAAGCCAAGATCTATCTACTAGATTGCAGCAACGAGTCGATAGAGTACTAACCCTCGAAGATCCAAAGCGGTTAACGAGAGCAGATTCTCGTGGATGATGTAGTCGTACACTTCCGATCTCAAGATCGCGTAGACGATCCTTCCGGCGCTGCGTTCCGGCAGCGCTTCCGCAGTCGGTCACACGTTTGGTACTCGATGAAGACCTTCCTCTCCCTTATTCCAGCAGGCAGCGGAGGTTATAGCACTCTCCTCGTGATTCCGGCAGCACGACGGCGTGGTGTCGGAAGTAGAGGGGAGATCCCGCAGGGCTTCGCCTTAAGCCGGAGCGAGTATGGTGGAGTATGAGAGAGGGCCTTGGTGATCTAGGGTTTATAAGCACCAAGGGTGGGCTTGGCCGGCGGCTAGGGAAAGCTAGGGTTTGCCCCAAGTCGGCTAGAAGAGGAGACCTAGGCGGCGGCAACACTTGGAGGTGGTGGCGCCAAGGGCTAAGGTTTAGGTGTGAGGGGTAGAGGGGCGCCCTACACCTCCTTATATAGGTGGGAGGGGCGGTTTGGGAGGAGGGAGTCCTCCTCCAACTCCTCCTCATGGCCGGCGGGTGGAGGGAGTGGGACTTTCTCCCCAAGTAGGTTTCCTACTCTCCCTCCACCAAGCAAACTTCAGATTTGACTTTTCAAATTAGTGTTTGACTTTCAAACTTGGATTTGATTTCTCTCTCCATATTGCCCAGCCAAGTGACCTAGTACATAATGCAACCATTCCACATTGTCATGACACATCCATGTACCCTTCCCCTCCGGAGTGTCGGACCTTCCAGACCCTTCTAGAACATTCCTGGTGAAAACACCGGAATTATTTCCGAACTCCGAAACAAGACTTTCCTTATATGAATCTTATTATCCGGACCATTCCGGATCTCCTTGTGATATCCCGGATCCCATCCAAGACTCCGAACAACATTCGGTCTCTTACTCATCATTCCATAACTACTCAACAACATCGAATCCTTAAGTGTGTCTCCCTACGGTTCGTGAATTATGCGGACATGACCGAGACACTTCTCCGATCAATAACCAATAGAGGAATCTGGAAATTCATATGGCTCCCACATATTTCTACGATTACTTTGCGATCGAATGAACCACTTACATACGATACCAATTTCCCTTTATCTCATGATAGTTTACTTATCCGAGGTTTTGATCGTCGGTATCTCTGCATACCTAGTTCAACCTCGTTACCGATAAGTACTCTTTTCTTGTTCCCGTGATATGTGATCCCTTGTGAGCTAGTCACATGCTTGCAATCTAATTGGATGACATTCCACCGAGAGGGCCCAGAGTATATCTATCCGTCATATGGATGGACAAATCCCACTCTTGATCCATGTGCCTCAACCCATACTTTCCGAACACTCAATGCCACCTTTATAGCCACCCAGTTACGGTGTGGTGTTTGATGTCATCAAAGCATCCTTCCGGTGATGGTGATTAACATGATCTCATGGTCGAAGGAATTAGGTTACTATGTATCAGAAAGCATATAGCAAATGAACTATATTAAATGACTTGATCTTTATGCTACGCTTAACTATAGGAGTATGTCCATCATATCATTCTCCTAATGATATGACCCTGTTGTTAATAACATCTCTATGTTCATGATCAGGAAACCATGATCATACATTAACCAACAAGCTAGTTTAACAAGAGGATTTACTAGGGACTCTTTTATGTTTACAAATCATACAAGTATTAATGTTTCCGGTTAATACAATTTTAGCATGGTATGTAAACATTTATCATAAGCATGAATATATGATAATAACCACTTTATTATTGCCTCTTGGGCATATCTCCAACACTGTTATACGGCCAAATCCTGCTACCAGACACTTTTTGCTGGCAGGACCTCGATGGCAGGAGCCCTGCAGATCTGGCGCTCGCGTGCACCCGCCAGCTGCAAGGTCTCGTTATGGCTGGTTGTGAGGAACATATGCTGGACCGCGGCTAGGTTTCGTAGACATGGCCTGCAGCATCCGGCTACCTGTCCCTTCTGCGACCAGTGTGGAGAAACCATTGATCACCTCCTGATGGGTTGTGTTCTCCCTCGTGAAGTTTGGGCAACCTGCCTGAGCTGGTGGGGTAAGAGCCATTGGCTGCATGAGCATGATTCTAGACTTACGACTTGGCTGCAGGAGAGATGTGCGGTCAAAGGTCGAGAGCACGACCTATGGACCGGGATCTCGCTTATCTGCTGGACGCTCTGGTGCCATTAGAACGACGTTGTTTTCGAGGGGCCGTCGGGTCTGCGGCGAAGATAATCCGAAAAATCTCCTATAAGGCAGAGTCGTGGAGAGCCGTGTGACTCTTCCGCGACTGCCTAGGGCAGGTGGACAAGTGAAGATGCCGCAAGTAGTCGTCTAGTGTGTGAGTGATGTTCTTAGGACAGCGTGGGTTGTGCTCGAAACGCAATGCCCCGGCGTGTTGTAATGCTTGGTCCCATGGCCTACCATGGCAGCACAGTTTCTGCCAATTTTAGGTCAATAGCTTTAATTTACAGGAGTCCAGGCCTCTGGCGTTGAGGGTTAGTGTTCCATATATTGTCATGCCGGCGGGGTTACCTTCGTCTTATTTTCTGCAGGAAATGAGGCACAATGAACTCAATGTTTACGAGATAGGCAGGAGTAGGCTAGTATGAAGCCCATAAGAATATCATCATTGTGTTGTATTCCCTCTGTTCCATAATATAAGATGTTTTATTCTTTGTGAAACCAATGTATCTAGTCTTATTTTGTTGTATGAGTTCACTCTAAATCTACACACTAAAAAATATCTAAGTTTATTTATTTCACAAAAGCTAAATATCTTATATTTTGAACGGAGAGATTAATTTGTAAGTCTATAAGGCTATAACTGGTACTCAAAACGATAATTGAAGAAGGCAAATTGGAGGGTTTTTATCATAACTATGTTATAAACGATGAGACTTATTGGGAAGGTTTTTTGTTCTTTTAGCATGTTTTTTGTGTGTCTTCCTAGGTACGCTGAGGCGGCGGCTACGTAATAAAGTTAGAATAAGTTCTTCCTTTCTCCGATGGTCTTCTAACGCCGTCGGAGGACACGTGGAGTCATGTATCCACAGATCTCCCGGGATCCGATCATTTTTCGTGTTCGTTGGTGTTATTTTTGGTCAATCAATTTTGATCTACAGTTATCATCGTCAATGATGATTGCATGCTCTGGTACGTTGGTTCTTATGTCTTAGCTCGATGTTTTCATGTATGTTTGTTACAACAAGTTGTACTACGACAAGTTTTGTCTGGCTCTAATAATAGCGGAACGAGGAAGATAGCGCGTCTTCGGCTCACGCTAGTGTTTATAGTCGTCGCTAGGTGACCCAGTGACCTATTTGTAGTTTTTATTATTTTTTAGCCTCTTTGTACCGTTGTCAACGTTTTCTAATAAATCGGTGAAATTTTGTGGGAAAAAAGGAGGGAAGTTGGCCGTGTTTGGACTTATAGTCTGGCCTTTGTAAAATCATCCCAACTCTGTCAACACAGCAAGACATCGGTATTCGGCAGGTCAGACGTCCGGTTTCTTTGTGCATTCACAACCGATTGTTTCGAGCCAAAAGAACCGTTTGTGCGTTGGAGTTATTGATACTCTCGCTAGCTTGAAGCCTCGTCGCGCTGTCGCAGTCACGCCAACGCGCAATGGCAGGTCGGCCCGGGCCGCGTCCCCTAACTGTGTGCGCTCGATGTGGCCGAAGCAAACCGTGCGTTCCCACGCCGGCGCCACCCGCACGCGTACGTCCTGCCGCGCACGTCCGCATGCGTGCGGAGCGCGTCTTCCCGGCAAGAACGCGACCACTGGACCGACGACCTGCAGGCCTACTATACAAACACCTGACCCGAGTGATCCCGCAGCATTCCAACCTGACCGCCCTCAAATTACCCAACTTTCCTACCGCCGATTCTTCCCCGATCTACTCGCCAGTCTTGCAAGCTATACAGCATTACAAGGTCGTGATGGCTCCACGCATCGCCGTGCTGCTCCTGGCCGTGGCCATGGCGTCCGTCCTCGTTGCCTCTGCGTCGGCGCAGGGCTTCATGGCGCCTTCCTCGGCCCCAGCGCCGGCGCCTGACGCCGGCGCGGCCGCCAGCAGCGTGTCTGCAATGGCTTTGGCGTCCTCGACGCTTCTGTCCCTTCTCGCGGCGACGATGATGCAGTAGACGAATGGTTTGGACTGGGTGACCGGCTGTACACACAAAACGGTTTTGTTCAAGAGATCGGTGGTAGTTTGATGAGGATGCTACTTATAGGTCTTGATTTTTTTTTCGCACATTCTTTTTCTTACCTTCATTATTTGTACTGCCTTGTATATCTGTAAGATATTATATGAATAAAGCTCGCTGGTTTGGCGATAATTTGGCATCATGATCTGCGTTCGGAACGAGCTTAATGGTGTAAAAGCCATTTTACTTAAATCTTTGGGGAGATGGCAGGCGTTCTGCCTATTCACGTCAGTAGATTCAGAGATAGCTAAACTGTTGTAATTTGAAGGTAGCGATCAGGACTTACGGTTTGTTTGGATTGTCGCCAAAGTGTACCTTGTCAATATTTTGGTCATGATCAAAAAGGTTGGCTCTTGTTTAGATTGTTGCCAACTTTTTGGCAAGCCAATGCTCCACTAGCAATTCTAATTCAATTTTTTACCCAATGTTGACCAACTTGTGGGCTAGCAAAGGCTCAACCAAAATTTTGGCTAGCCAAATATTTGGTGGGGCAATCTCGGACACAAACCAAACACACCCTTACTCAGTTACTGGCTTTGGTTGTACATTACGGCGGTGGCTCAAAGTCCTCCCGATCTTATCCAGCCAGAGTGTTGGCCTTGGTCCCCTCTCCCTCCGCTTGCCGCTCTGACGGCGACAGGAGAAAGGGGAACCTCGTTCCTTCCTTCGTTCTGGCCTAGTAGTTAAGGTTATGTTTTGTCTTCTATGGTCCGTCGTTGGGGTGGTGGAAGCGACGCCTGGGCGAATAAATATACCCACAACGACGACGACCTTCGAGGCAGCACTTCAGAGTTGATGGCAACGTGTGCTGATCGGTCCTTCAGATCGACAGTTTGGTCTTCTCGTCGTTCTTTAGATCTGGCAAGAACAGTTTCTCGGTGTGTCGACAACGTTCTTCTGGAGCGAGGATCTTGGTTCGGAGGTGGTGGATTTGACGTTCTTCTTCGACTTTATCTATGGAAGGCGATAGATTGATGCAGCCCGTCCTACGGACGCACCTCCATCTACAACACCTAGTCTCCCAAGTGGACCAATGACTCGCGCCCGAGCCAAGCTCCTACAAGCCAACGTTAACTCGCTCCTTTCCTCATGTGATTTTGGTCTATCTTTGGATGGCTTGCTACTTCATGCATCTACGTTGTGTATCCTCATATATGAAGCAACACCACCACACCAAGCCACCAAGGAAGCAGGACCAGGAGAAGAAGATGCTGGAGCTCTGCACACCGGAGTCTCCGGTGTAGACCGGAGTCTCCGGTCTCCTACACCGGAGTCTCCGGACCTTCCTCCGGTCCAGACCGGAGACCCAAGCCCGGGACAGCCAGAAGCCCCCTCCGGAGACGGGTCCGGAGATTGACCGGAGTCTCCGGTCCAGACCGGAGTCTCCGGACCCTAGACCGGAGTCTCCGGACTGATCTTCGCCAGGCATGTTAAAGCCTTTTGGGCCTGGCCCATGTAACCCCCAATTTCGCCCAAACTTCCAGTTTTATTCCAGAACTACCCCTGTTTAAGTGGTTGGCCTATATAAAGCCCCAACCCTCATATGTAAACCCTAGACTTGGATAATAATAGATTAAGGACACCCTTTGAGGATCTTTCAATCTATTGGTCTCATGCTCCTATCAAGGAGCACCTATTGTCCACCCTCCTCTTGGATCTTGCCTAGTGCGTTCAAGTTGTACAAGGCCTTGGGTTCTCGGTTTCTCGCCCCCCAAGTCGTCAAGGTCTCACCAAGCACCTCGTCCCCCGATGTTGGCGTGGAGAGAGAGCTTCGCCCAACACCGATCCTAGAGATTATGTTGGACCGGTTGCCACCGGCGTGAGATATCGGCGTGTATCGTGATTTGCGTGCGTGTGTTCGTGGTTTTCATCCCTTCTTCCCCCGTCCACCGTTTTCCCCTCGCTTCCCGTGGAAATTCGTGAAAGATCGGGCCACCCCAAGGGGTCACCCTATAACATCTTGGTATCAAGAGCAAGGTTGATCACGAATTTCCCCCCAATTTTTCTTCTATCCACCATAAATTCGAAAAATTCCCAAAAAACAGCCCCAATTTGCCTTTGGATCGATCTGTCGTTTTGGAGTGTTATTGGTGGTTTTGATCCGACCAAATCTTGTCTAAGGTGTTGGTTCAGCTTTTGCCTGCGTTTCCCAGCCCAATTTTGGCCAAATTTTCGCGGATTTGAGGACTCTAGGCGTGGATTTCCGCTCAAGAACACGAGCAGACCTCCCACACCGGAGTCTCCGGCCCTGTGCACCGGAGTCTCTGGTCTACAC
Source organism: Avena sativa (assembly GCA_916181665.1). Classification (NCBI taxonomy): domain Eukaryota; kingdom Viridiplantae; phylum Streptophyta; class Magnoliopsida; order Poales; family Poaceae; genus Avena; species Avena sativa. The sequence continues at coordinate 457,908,913 of OV702293.1, forward strand.
CGGAGTCTCCGGCCCTGGACGCCAGTTTTGCCTATTTTTCCTCTTTTCTGCATTGGCTAATCTGTCCACTTGTTGTTTGTGTTCCGTGTGCGTGTCACCAACTAACAGATAGCTTCCGCAACATCGCCGCGCTTTTCGACACCACGAACCCCAAACTCTTCCCCGCTCCATTGACACAAGATCATCACCATCAACTAAGGTATAACTTGTGTCAACCCTTGTAGCCATATCTTCCTTTGTGTGTACCTATCCTATGAGAGCAACTCATTTTGTGTTTGTCTAAGCATTGTGCACTTGCCATTGGAAAGTGAGAGTGTGAGGGCAAATACAAAAGTTAACATAGTATCATAGCAAGGGAGAAAAAGAAAAAGAATCAAAAAAACGAGAAAAAGAAAAAGAAAAATAGAAAGATACATAGTCTCCCAATACAAAGAGAGCATCAAGCTTGTAAGAAAAAGAGAGAGGAAGAAGCGCGCCAAGGCAAGTGCACAAATCCATTGCTTACCCTCTTTTGGCAAACGAGTTGTGGTCTCTCCTTGCGTTGGCACGACACCCGAGCGTAGTCTTCGTTAGGCCATTTCGTGCTCACTTTCATAGTCGTGCTAACCCCATTTTTCTCCACGCGTGTGTGTAGTCGTAGGTTCTCGTCACCTTTTGAGTTGACCATTTCCTTTTGACTTGAGTTGTTGGATTTTCTCCACTTTTGACTATCCTTTGCGTTCGGTTGGTTCTTTGGCTTTCCCACAATCCTACCCATCCACCAAAAGCTATTGAGAGTTGTAGCTCCTTTGTGTGTGAGTTTCTTTGCCATTTCACTTTGCACGCTGTTCGCTCCTTGGTGTGGCAATTGGTTTGATATAATCTCCAAGGTGAGGTAAAAGGCTAACTCTACGCACCTTTACTCTCCATATACAACCCTTGTCGGCTTTGCATCATGGACAGGAATGGCGAGCCGTCCCAACCACCACCACCACCTCCGGAGGACGACAATCAATACATGACAAGATAGGACCATTGGAAGGTTCGAGGAGAATTTAACTACCGTTGTGAAGCCCTTGAGCGGCGCCAAGATGAACAATTTAGCGAAGCCCGAGCGGAGTTCAAGAACATCGACAATCGCTTCGAGGAAGTCCGAGGCCAAATGCATGCCATGAAACACAACCTCGGTCATCAAAATGAAGCTCTTGGTCGTGCCCTCGCCTCAACGGATGAGAAGCTTCAACGCCTCATTTATGGGTTGGCAAGGCCATGCTCGCGAGACTCAAGATCATCACGGCACTCCTCAAGTGAATCAAGTGCACCTCACCGTCACGCTTCAAGGCACCGGGATGGACCCGTCCTTCAATCCATGAGCTCTTCTCAAGCGGTACCATCTCCGCGACACGCCGCAACGTCAAGCTATGATGGTGACCTCTCCGCAAGACCTCCAAGACGCGAAGTGGACCGGCCACAACAAAGGGCACTTGTGCTTCAACAAGAACAACCTCACATGGACCACCAAGCCCATCGCCATCGACATGTTCTTTCCACAACAAGTGAAGCATCCGAAGTGGAAGAACAAGTTCGCCGGCGGCGTGAAGCACTCGAAGATCCACCAAGGCGTCCTCCTCGACATGAACGTCAACGTCGTCAACATAATCTTCACGACAACCCTCCTCCACATCAAGAAGAAAGAGAGCAGTCCATTGCGCATGCGGCTCGACGTCCTCCTCGCCACAGGGCACAAGATAATGCTCCTCGGCATCAACCACGACAAGAACAAGAGCAAGCTCCCCAAGCTCGCTGTGAGGACCAACAACCTCCTCCTCATCCTCAACCGCGCCAACAACACGAGCAAGCTCCCCAAGCTCGTCGTCCAAACCAAGTTCCACCACCAAACGCGGCACCTCAACAACCGCAAGAGCAACGCCACCATCAACAAGCAAGACATGAGAGCTCGGATGATGAAGATGGCCGCCACAATCATGGCAACCATCGCAACCGGCATTGCAATGAGGAAGAAACTTTCGGCAAGCTCAAGTTCACCATGCCCAAGTTCACCGGTTCCAATGATCCCGAAGAATACCTCTCATGGGAACTCAAGGTTGACAAGATCTTCCGCATGCACAATTTTAGCAATGAGAAGATGATGGCCATGGCATCCCTCGAGTTTGATGAATATGCTAACCTTTGGTGGGAACAAGTCCAACTCGCTCGTGAATCAAAAGAAGAGCCCCCAATCTCAACTTGTCAAGATATGAAGGCTCATATGAGATCCCGCTTTGTTCCTTCGCACTACACGCGTGACCTTTTCAACAAGCTTCAAACGCTTAGTCAAGGGACAAAGACCGTGGAAGAGTACTTCAAGCAAATGGAGCTCAACATGATCCGTGCCAACATTGAAGAGCGGGATGAACAAACAATGGCACGTTTCCTCAATGGCTTGAACCATCCAATCAAGCACATCACCGAGTTCCAAAAGTACAACAACATGGTTGAGCTTGTGCACATCGCATCAAAGGCCGAGCGTCAAGTGCAAGAGGACATCAAGTACAACAAGCCAAAGACATACTTCACATACAAGCAATCCCCAACCACTACTCCGACAACACCAAGTGGAAGCTCCTCAAATACCACCAAGCTTCCCTTCAAGCCAACACTTCCTCAAGAAAAACCGCCCCCAAGTGGCAAGTATACAAGAGATGAACAACCATTCAATGGTGAGTGCTACAAGTGTGGAGGCAAAGGACACAAGTAGGCCGCATGTGGGAACAAGAAAGTTTTGTTCATCCATGACAACGGCGATGAAGAATACTTGAGTGAGGATGAGTTTGATGCAAGGGTCAAGGAAGCCATGGCAAGGCAACATTTGGAAGAGGACCAAGAGCTACTCATGTGTGAGCATGACGCAAGTCCATCGCTTGTGGTCACAAGGGTCTTATCTACTCAAATCAATGAGAATGAAGACCAACGATCAAACATCTTCCAAACTCGTGCCGGTATCAATGGGAAGTCCATCAAAGTTGTCATCGATGGAGGGAGTTGCCACAATCTTGCAAGCACGGAATTGTGTGAGAAACTCAACCTCACCCTACATCCACATAAGCACCCCTACCATATTCAATGGCTAAGTGACCAAGGGTCCGTCAAGATCAAGCACACCGTCTCGGTAACGTTTTCAATTGGACCATACAAAGACACGGTGGAATGTGACGTGGTCCCCATGACGGTGTGCCATATGTTGCTAGGAAGGCCGTGGAAATTTGACAAGCGTGCTTTGCATAATGGTCACTTAAACACTTATACCTTCAAATGGCTTGACAAAACTTGTGTGTTGCAACCAATGACTCCTAGCCAAATAATTGCGGACAATGCAAAGGCTTTAGCGAGGGCGCAATACACAAAAACATCTTGTGAGAAGAGTGGTGAGCGAGAGAACCACACTATAGTGAGTGAGTGCCACAAGCCAAACTCGAGTGGAAAAACTAAGAGTGTTCTTCTTGCCACCAAAAGTGAGATGAGAGAGTGCGGAACAACCCATCCATTTTGCACTATGTCCTTGTATGCAAGGGACTAGCGCAAGGAACTAATGACTTGACAAATGTTCCTCCTTCTTTGATGGCTGTTTTGCAGGAATTCCAAGATGTATTTCCCGAAGAGCTTCCTCATGGACTACCTCCTCTTCGTGGAATCGAGCACCGCATCGACCTCATACCCGGCGCCCCACTCCCAAACCGCGTCGCGTATCGCACGAACCCGGAAGAGACGAAGGAGATAGAACGACAAATCAACCAACTCGTCTCCAAAGGTTTGATCCAAGTAAGCACTAGCCTAAGCGCGGTCCCCGTGATTCTAGTTCCAAAAATGGATGATGCGTTGCGGTTATGCATGGACTGTCGTCCAATCAATGCTATCACCGTGCGTTATCGACATCCTATACCGCGTCTTGATGACATGCTTGATGAGTTATGTGGAGCCACTATATTTTCGAAAATTGATCTTCGTAGTGGTTACCATCAAATTCGCATGGCCGAAGGTGATGAGTGGAAAACCGCCTTCAAGACCAAGCTTGGTCTCTATGAATGGTTGGTTATGCCTTTTGGCTTATCAAATGCTCCATCTACCTTCATGCGCCTCATGAACCATATTTTGAGATCTCTCATTGGGAAGAGTGTCGTTGTTTACTTTGATGACATCCTTGTCTATAGCAAGTCACTAGAGGAGCATGTTACTCATGTTAAGGAGGTCCTTCAAATCCTTCGTCATGAAAAGCTTTATGCTAATCTACCAAAGTGCACTTTTGCAAAAGACAAGCTCATTTTCCTTGGTTTTGTTGTGTCTTCTAATGGCATTGAAGTTGATGTCTCAAAAGTTAAGGACATACGAGATTGGCCCATACCCACCAATGTTAGTGAACTTCGTAGTTTTCATGGGTTGGCAGGCTTTTACCGTCGCTTTGTGAAAGACTTTTCTACCATTGCTTGCCCCCTCAACGAATTGACCAAGAAAAATGTCACGTTTGTTTGGGGAAAAGCACAACAAAAGGCTTTTGATGAGCTCAAAAAGAGGCTCACCGAAGCACCACTCCTTGCATTACCGGATTTCACAAAAACTTTTGAGATTGAATGTGACGCTAGTGGAATTGGCATTGGAGGCGTCCTTATGCAAAATGGGCGTCCCATTGCATACCATAGTGAGAAACTCGATGGCGCACGCCTTAACTATCCCATTTACGACAAAGAGCTTTTTGCCTTGGTTCGTGTCCTTCAAGTGTGGCAACACTACCTTTGGCCCAAAGAATTTATCATCCATTCCGACCACGAGTCGTTGAAATATCTTAAGGGCCAAGCCAATTTGAGTAAAAGGCACGCCAAATGGGTTGAGTTTATGGAATATTTTCCTTACATTGTCAAGTACAAGAAGGGCAAAGAAAATGTGGTAGCGGACGCTTTGTCTCGCAAAAACACAAACCTTCTTACGCGACTCGAAGTAAATGTCTTGGGTCTTGATGACATCAAATCTTTGTACGCGTCCGACCCTTTCTTTGGACCAATTTTTGCAAGATGTTCAATAGACAAAGGGATTGATGATTTCTATTTGCATAAGGGTTTTCTTTTCAAACAAAACAAGCTTTGCATTCCGAAGTCGTCTCTCCAAATTTTGCTTCTTCAAGAGTCCCATGGTGGAGGCCTTATGGGTCACTTTGGCCGTGACAAGACATACGACATGCTATCCACTCACTACTTTTGGCCAAAGATGAAGCGCGACGTGGAGCGCCACGTTCAACGATGCACTACATGTATCCAAGCTAAGTCTAAGTCTAATCCCTTTGGTCTTTATATGCCATTGCCTATTCCTCATGCACCTTGGTCGGACATTAGCATGGACTTTGTGTTAGGCTTGCCTAGATCTAAACATGGACATGATTCTATATTTGTGGTAGTGGATCGTTTTTCCAAAATGGCACACTTCATTCCGTGCCATAAGACCGATGATGCTTCACATGTAGCAAATTTGTTTTTCAGGGAAATAATTCGGCTACACGGTGTACCAAGAACAATCGTCTCCGACCGCGATGTCAAATTTATGAGCTACTTCTGGAAGACTCTCATGGCCAAGCTCGGCATCAAGCTCCTCTTCTCGTCCGCCTCGCATCCTCAAACCGATGGACAAACCGAGGTCGTCAATCGAAGTCTTGGAACACTCCTACGTGTGTTGATCAAGAAGAACCTTAAAGACTAGGAGGATTCGCCTACAACCGTGCCAAGCACTCCACCACCATGAGGAGCCCGTTCATGATCGTCTATGGTTTCGAGCCTCTCACCGCGCTCGATATCCTTCCACTTCCGCTTCATGAACGTGCCAATATGGACGTGGTCAAGCGTGCCCAAACAATGAAGAAACTCCATGAAGACACAAGAGCTACGATCGAGAAACAAGTCCTTCGCCAAGCATCAAGGCTAAAAAAGAACAAGAAAGAAATGATCTTCGAAGAAGGCGACCTTGTATGGATACACTTGAGTAAAGACCGCTTCCCCAAGGACCGCGACTCCAAACTCAAGCCAAGAGGTGATGGACCGTTCAAGGTACTAAAGAGGATCAACAACAACGCCTACATCATCGATATCCCAACATCCAAGTATCTTGTGAGCCCGACATTCAATGTCAAGGACCTCTCACCCTACCATGGCGAAGATGAAGTTGAGAAGGTTGAAGAGTCGAGGACGACTCTTTCCCAAGGGGGGGGGGGGGAACTGATGCAGCCCGTCCTACGGACGCACCTCCATCTACAACACCTAGTCCCCCAAGTGGACCACTGACTCGCGCCCGAGCCAAGCTCCTACAAGCCAAGGTTAACTCGCTCCTTTCCTCATGTGATTTTGGTCTACCTTTGGATGGCTTGCTACTTCATGCATCTACGTTGTGTATCCTCAGATATGAAGCAACACCACCACACCAAGCCACCAAGAAAGTAGGACCAGGGGAAGAAGATGCTGGAGCTCTGCACACCGGAGTCTCCGGTCTCCTACACCGGAGTCTCCGGACCTTCCTCTGGTCCAGACTGGAGACCCAAGCCCGGGACAGCCAGAAGCCCCCTCCGGAGACGGGTCCGGAGATTGATCGGAGTCTCCGGTCCAGACAGGAGTCTCCGGACCCCAGACCGGAGTCTCCGGACTGATCGTCGCCAGGCATGTTAAAGCCTTTTGGGCCTGGCCCATGTAACCCCCAATTTCGCCCAAACTTTCAGTTTTATTCCAGAACTACCCCTGTTTAAGTGGTTGGCCTATATAAAGCCCCACCCCTCATATGTAAACCCTAGACTTGGATAATAATAGATTAAGGACACCCTTTGAGGATCTTTCAATCTATTGGTCTCATGCTCCTACCAAGGAGCACCTATTGTCCACCCTCCTCTTGGATCTTGCCTAGTGCGTTCAAGTTGTACGAGGCCTTGGGTTCTCGGTTTCTCGCCCCCCAAGTCGTCAAGGTCTCACCAAGCACCTCGTCCCCCGTTGTTGGCGTGGAGAGAGAGCTTCGCCCAACACCGATCCTAGAGATTATGTTGGACCGGTTGCCACCGGCGTGAGATATCGGCGTGTATCGTGATTTGCGTGCGTGTGTTCGTGGTTTTCATCCCTTCTTCCCCCGTCCACCGCTTTCCCCTCGCTTCCCGTGGAAATTCGTGAAAGATCGGGCCACCCCAAGGGGTCACCCTATAACATAGATCTTGGTCCAAGATAACACGGAGACGTCCCCGGTCGACGTGGCACAGCGACATGTGCCTCGCTGGTGATGGTGCGGTTTTGCATCTTGCAATGATGGAGGTTCGACGTATCTTCCTGCGTCCGTCTTGGCGGCGCTGGAGTTGGATGGCGGCCGCTAGCTACGGTGGTTATGGGAAACCTGGAAGATCATTCTGTATTTTTTGATCTCCTAGAATTTTATCTGTAAATTTAGGATAATCGGTTTATCTCAGTCCGTCTTAGTTTCTATCTATATTGAGTTGTGTAATTTGATTTTTTTATTAATAAAATACGTGTGTTAATCTAAAACTTTTTATAAAATCAACCAAACTCGGTCAACACGGCAGAACATTTTTCGTCAGGTCACCAGATCGAAGCCTCGTCGCGGTCGGGCCAACGCGCAATGGCAGGTCGGCCGGCACCTACGCTAGCTGTGGGCGTCAGCCACGCCGAAGCCGAAGCAGACCGTGCGTTCCCACGCCGCGCAACCCAACGCATCCTGCCGCGCACGTCCGCGTGTGCGGCGCGCATCTTCCCCGCAAGAACACCTTCACGCCTACTATATAAACACCTGACCCGAGCCAGAGGGTATCCCGCAGCATTCCACCCGACCGCCCTCAAATTACTCAGCTTTCCTACTCGCCGGTTCTTCCCCGATCTACTCGCCAGTCTTGCAAGCTATACAGCACTACAAGGTCGTGATGGCTCCCCGCGTCGCCTTGCTGCTCCTCGCCGTGGCGGCTGCCTCCGTCTTATTCGCCTCCGCGTCGGCGCAGGGCTTCATGGCGCCTTCCTCTGCCCCAGCACCGGCGCCTGACGCCGGGTCGGCGGCCAGCGTGTCTGCGATGGCCCTGGTGTCCTCGGCGCTGCTGTCCCTTCTCGCGGCGACGATGATGCAGTAGATGAATGGTTGCAGCTTTGGATTGGGTGACCGGCTGTACACACTAAACGGTTTTCTTTCAGAGATCGGTGGTAGTTTGATGAGGATTGAGGATGCTACTGATAGGTCTTGATTTGTTTTTCCGCACATTCTTTTTCTTCACCTTCATTATTTGTACCTTGTATATCCGTAAGATATTATGAATAAAGCTCGTTGGTTTGGCGATAATTTGGCATCACGATCTGCGTTAGGAACGATCTTAATGGTGTGAAGGCCATTTTACTTGACTCTTTGGGGAGATGGAAGGTGTTCTGCCTGCTCATGTCAGTAGATTCAGAGATAGCTACACTTGTAATTTGAAGCCCACTACATCCTATCACTGAGGACATGGAAAAGACTAAATTTGAGAAACCTGTCCGGCGGTTCTTGAGATCGACAAAGTTACCACACACGTCTCGCTGAAGTCTTTGGGCTAGTCTCACCTATGTAAAATCAAGAGTAAAATGCACCCATGATAATTAAACTTAACACATAAAGATATCGGTCGCCCACTTTCTGAATACACAATGTATGGTAGGCGCTAAGTGACTCACCGTAGAGTGATGTTGCCACGCTCGATCTACTCTCTCTTCTATTTCACACACAAATCAGATACAGATCAGGTGTTGAGGGAATATTTGAGATACACGGGAGAAGTAGTTGAGCGAGAGAGAGAGAGAGAGTACAGGTTCAGAGCAATAAGGAATAGTTCAGAGAGATCATATTCGTCAGTCCTCTCCTCAGGATTGCCTGCTACTTAAGTAACCAAACCTTCGGGTCCAGGCGACAGCTGGGCTTGCGCAAACGCGGTTGGCGGCCAGCTGTCCGATGCTCGGTAGTGGCTGCAGGTGGGGCTTCGGTCGATGCGGTAGTGGCGCGGCGTGCACGCCGTGCCCTTCTGATCACGGGCTCGGTCATAGTCGTGACATTTCCCCTTGCTTCAGAGTCGGCTTGTCCCCAAGTCGGTGCTTGTGGGAACCGTGCCCTCAGTTGCAGCTCATCTTCCCATGTCGCCAAGGAAGCCGACATCGATGACCACTGGATCAGTAGTTGTGTACGCACCGTGGATCCACGCAAGTATTAACGTCGTTGCAGAACTTGAAGTGGTTCATCCTTGCGTTGATCTTGATCTTCCGGAGTCGATGATGGAGGAAAACGACTCGTCGTTCTCCGGTGGATGAGCTTGGCGCAGTAACGACATGTGCACCATAGGATGAATGAGGGCACGCTCGGGAAGCTGGAGCCTGTATGATACCTCGCCCACCCGTGCCAGAACCTGAAAGGGACCAAAGTAACGGAATGCCAGTTTGTGGCTAGCACGGTCAGCGACGGAGTTTTGCACATACGATTGTATCTTTAGGAACACCCAATTGACATGGTTATACCCTACGGGTACATGACTTCAGCATACCTGGTCCAGCCCAAGGAAGGCCCACAGCAGACATACGCTGGCCCATGAAGATTTTCGGGTGGCCAAGTCCCATGTCGCCTTCGGATCCTTGGAGAGCAAGACTAGCCTAGATAGGAAATTTAAAGGGGTAAAACCCTAGAACTTGTAACCGACTAGGACTATGCCCGGGACCTGCCTAAGTCTATATAAAGGCCAGGAGGGCACGTCCTAGATCTCTCGACTCGTACTCTCGCATGCACACCTCACGCCAGATCGAATCTGTGCACCCTGTAACCTTCGGTTTCGCCATAATCAAGAGCAGACAAGCAGGAGTAGGGTTTTCCCTCCGGGGGCCTGAACCTGGGTAGATCCCGTGTCCCCTGGTTGCTTGTCTGTTAACCGTTCCACGATCTCCAGCATCCCCATCTTCTCCAAAACCCAAGTCCATAACAATGGGCATTGACGAGATTAAACCTCGTCAATTGGCTCCGTTTGTGGGATCAGGGGCTGCTGATTGTGCGATCGTGACGGTCCCGACCCAATCGATCTACAACTCCACGGCGACGGAGAATCACCTCCTGTTCGGCACTTTTGACTTCACCGCCCACTCGCCGGCCACCATGAAGGATTTCGAGCCCGTAGGCGACGGACTCGAAATTTTGTTCGGGAGCTTCTGCTTCCAGGTGGGACAAACTGGCACCCTCCGCCTTCCTGAGCGGGTGCCCGTGCCGTCAATCAGGCCCGCCTCATGGGCTCCACACCCCGTGCTGCGCACATCACCATCGACAGATGAGTTCTACGACAGCAGCTGCTGCAACTTCGATCTGTGCGATCCCCCTTCGGATGAAGGGACCTACGGTTCCGGATCCGAAAGCTGTGGCAGCAGCGGACCAATCTACGAGCGCTACCAATGCGCCGCAGTCATCCAGGAGCAGCAAACGCCTAACCCGCCGCCCAACACGAACCCCAACCCGCAGGACAGAAACGGCGGAAATGGCAGGAATAGAAGAAGCCAGTCCCCCCCACCCGAAGGGGAAAACAACGGCCACGTCATCCAACTTAGCAAAGAAGGATGGGTCCAGGCACGCCGTGCCGTCGCAGGCGACATAGTCCTGCCTGTGGACTCCTCACGTGATCTACTGATGGCATACCACTACCTCCTCATCGAGGAGCACAAGAAACAAGTCAAGATGCAGGAGACACTCGACAAACGCAAGCAGGCAGCCTCTGAGTCCAGCGCGCGACGAGCTGCGCTCTCCGCCATGGCACCCGGCTCTAGCACGAACAGAAACTAGGGAAACAAGCACCGCTCGCGGGTGGAGAACATGGATCCCAAGGAGCGCCGTGATGTGACCCGAACTCTCCACACATCGTTCATGGATATGGATGTCGACGGCAACATCATCCCGAAGACACCGCAAGCTGCGATCATGGCAGCCACTGCGTATCTCGCGGCCCATCAACCCCCGGAAGGGGACCCGAAAATAGCCATGCATAAGTCCGCACTAACCGGACTCGGACTCGTCGGAGCTGCGCTCCACGAAGACGCTCCTGCGGAGCCAAAGAAGAAAGCTCCGGCCAGGCGCGACCGGAGCCCCACCCCTTCATCCGAAGAGGAAGAGGAGCACGACCTTCCTCGAAGGAAGAAGAGCTCGCATCGCCACAAACGCGACTACGACGCCAGAGACGCGCTTACACAGCGCAAAATCGACAAAGCACGAGCCAAACGCGCATGCTCGCCTGAGTCCGAGATGGATGAAGATGAAGGAGAACTCTGCGGAGCTCGATGCTTCAGCAGATCTGTTTGGCGAACATAGATGCCACGCAATTTCAAGCTTCCTTCGGATACTCCGAAGTTCAACGGCACGCAAGATCCAAAATCTTGGCTCAGTGACCATCTGTCATCCGTCAAGCTGCACGGTGGTAACAAAGAAACCGACATGCAATGCCTTCAGCTGCAGCTGACAGGCGCAACGCGGGTTTGGCTCAGCAGCTTATCATCAGGGTCCATCCGAAGTTGGGAGGAGCTAGCTTACAGCTTCATCCGAAATTTCAAGGGCACCAGCAAGAGGCCCGCCTCAATCGAAGAGTTGCGAGCCTGCACTCAGAGAACGGGTGAATCTATTCGCTCGTACATACTACGCTGGTCTACCACCAAGAACTCCGCAGCACATATCTCCGAAGAGAGGGCCATCGACGCTTTCAGAGACGGTGTCAAACGCCAAGATTTCAAGGAGGAACTTGGGCGCGTCAAGCCCAAGACACTCGACCACCTCATGGACAATGCCAACAGGTGGGCTGACGGCGAAGATTGCATTCACCGAGCACAATCGGATGAAGAAGACGACTACAGCCGAAGACGGGAACGGCACAGCAAGAGGAGATCGCGCGTCTACAAGGACCGCGATGGACCCGACATGGTCGCGGCCGGCTACGCCGACCGCCGCAACGACAATAGCCGCAACAGCGGAGGATACCGCGGAGGAAACTTCAGCGACAGCGGACGACCAGCACAGTCGTGGCAACGCCGCGACCGCGACAATGGACCCTCAGCATTCGACAAACTTTCGGGTCCATGCACCATCCACTTCTACATCGACAAACAGGATGGCAAAAAGAAAGCCAGCCACATGCTCAAGGACTGCTGCGAGTTCTAGAAACTCAGCGAAAGCATGGTGCAAATGAGGCAACAAGCCCCAGTCCCTGCGTTCGGAAACGCGCCTGCGCCAGGAGAAGTAGCACACGGAGCTCCTCCGCCGCCGCCTATTGGAGGCCCAAACCAACCAGTCGCACCAGCGCAGAACAACGCCGGGATCGGGTACCCCCCGCCAAAAGGAGCACTAAATATGATCCAGAAGGGACGCCCCACAAATAGGGTGCAGAAGAAAATCACCCGACAAATCAACTTGGCCGTGGCAACTCCGCCTGCAATCCCTGAGTACCTCAGCGGATCGGAGTCCTGCATCACATTCACTCGCGTGGATCACCCTTGCCAGATCCCTCGCCCAGGTCATGCTGCCCTGGTGCTGGAGGCGCAGATCGGAGGCTTCGAGATGAGTCGCGTCTTCATGGACGGCGGCAGCAGCATCAACCTAATGTTCGCAAGCACTCTAGCAGCTATGCGGATCCCGCAATGCAGCCTAGAACAATCAGACACAACGTTCCACGGCATTGTCCCAGGAAAGGGCATATTCCCCCTGGGCAAAATAGGGCTCGACGTCATCTTCGGAAAGCCGGACAACTTTCGGCAGGAGCGTCTAGATATCGAAGTGGTGGACTGGCCATCACAATACCACGCCATCCTGGGGCGTGTAGCATTCGCAAGGTTCCTGGCCGTCCCACACTACGCATACCTACTACTCAAGATACCAGGACCAAGGGGCGTCATCACAGTCCACGGGAGCTTCACCCGATCGGACCAATGTGACAGGAATTTCAACAAAATCTCCCAGTCTTTCGGCATGCAAGACGAGCTTGTAAGGCTCCGTGAGGTGACAGACAATGGGGTACCCCCAGTCACAAGGCAGAACGCACCCGACATGTCCTTCGACTCCACCGTCAACACCAAGAAAGTACAAGTTCATCCGACGGATGCCTCCAAGACGGCCCTGATCGCCAACGACCTCAGTTCCACATAGGAAGGCGCGCTCGTCGAATTCCTCCGTGAGCGCTGGGAAATCTTCGCCTGGTGTCCTGCGGACATGCCAGGAGCTCCCAGGGAATTCGCCGAGCACGCACTCAATGTCTTTCCAGACACCAAGCCAGTCAAGCAGTCCATCCGAAGACTGTCGGAGCCACGAGCCGAAGCTATTGGCAAGGAAATCAATAGACTGCTCGCCGCAGACTTTATCAGGGAAATCAAGGAAAGCGAGTGGCTTGCAAACACAGTGATGGTCCCAAAGAAGGACACGGACATCCTGCGGATGTGCGTGGACTTCACGTCACTAAACAAGCACTGGCCAAAGGACCACTTCCCTCTTCCTCGGATCGACCAGATCATCGATTCGACTGCAGGTTGCGAGAAACTCTCCTTCCTCGACGCCTACTCAGGCTATAACCAGATTCGACTCAAGGTCGAAGATCAGGAGAAAATGGCGTTCATCACATCGTTCGGAGTATTCTGTTACAACACAATGCCCTTCGGGCTAAAGAACGCGGGTGCCACGTACCAGCGATGCATGCAGGCCTGCCTCAAGGACCAGATAGGTCACAACGTCCAAGTCTATGTCGACGACATAGTAATAAAAACCAAGGAGGCAAGGACACTTATCGAAGATCTCCGCGAGACGTTCGACAACCTTGATCGCTACAGGATCAAGCTCAATCCCGAAAAGTGCGCCTTCGGCGTCCCATCGGGTCAGCTGCTCGGGTACTTCATCTCTCAACGAGGGATCGAGGCGAACCCGAAGAAAATCAGAGCCATCATGACGATGGAGAAGCCGAAAAACCTCAAAGGCGTCCAGCAGCTCGCAATACGAGTAGCGGCGCTAAGCAGGTTCATCAGCCGCATGGGCGAGAAGGCCCTACCATTCTACCAGCTGCTGCGGAAGGCAGACAAGTTCGAGTGGACGCCAGAAGCCAACGACGCATTCGAAAGCCTCAAGCGGCTCCTCTCCACCTCGCCCGTTTTGGTCACGCCAAAGGAGCGCGAGCCCCTGCTGCTGTACATAGCAGCCACACACCAGGTGGTCAGCACCGTACTCGTGGTCGAACGACCCGAAGAAGGCAAGACCCACGGGGTCCAGCGCCCAATTTACTACCTCAGCGAGGTACTGACACCAACAAAGCAGAGGTACCCTCACTACCAGAAGCTAGCCTACGGCGTGTTCATGGCGGCTCGTCGGCTGAGCCACTACTTCCAGGAGCACCAAGTGATGGTCATCAACGAGGCACCCCTGAACAGCATCCTGAATAATCCAGAGGCCACAGGACGGGTGGCCCTGTGGGGAATCGAGCTGTCACCCTTGGACATAGTCTACGAGAAGCGACACGCAATCAAATCTCAAGTCCTTCCGGATTTCCTAGTACATTGGATGGAGCTGCAGCTGCCAGACATCCCAGATATGTCGCAATCATGGACGATGCACTTTGACGGCTCCAAGCGTGAAGCCGGAGCAGGGGCAGGGGTCATATTGACCTCCCCGCAAGGCGACAAGATGAAATACGTTCTTCGGATGAAATTCAGAGCCTCCAACAACGAGGCCGAATATGAAGCCCTCGTCCACGGCATGAGGATGGCAAAGATATGCGGCGCAACGCGCCTGGTCATCTACGGTGACTCCAACCTCGTCGTCCAGCAGACGATGAATGAGTGCGACGCACACACCGAAAACATGATCGCGTATCGCGCGCTCTACAACGCACTCGAAGGAGAATTTGACGGCTGCGAGCTTTGGCACGTTGGAAGAGAAAGCAATGAGGAAGCCGATAGACTCGCCAACATCGGCTCCACTTGCGCAAAGGTGCCACCAGGTGTGTTCCTCGAACAGATCTGCGTGCCATCCATCAAGCGGAAATTCCCCAAGGAATCACCCGAAGAAGCAGAACACTCGGGAGCCACGCTACCCGAAGAACACGAAGGACCCGAAAAGCTGGACACAGAGGTAGCCATGGTCAACCTAATGCAGGTCATGGCAGTCGAAGAAACTTGGACGCGACCATACCTCCAGTTCTTGATAAACGGAGAACTGCCTGACAGCCCGACAGATGCCCGGCGCATATCTCGTCGGTCAAAAGCCTTCACCATCATCAACGGCGAGCTGTACAAGCGCAGCATCACGGGTGTACTACAACGCTGCGTCACCATCGACGACGGCAAAGCCATACTCCAAGACATCCATGAGGGCATCTGCGGCCACCATGCAGGCAGCCGCTCCCTTGTCGCCAAAGCTCTACGAGCAGGATTCTACTGGCCAACGGCCATGAACGACGCAAAGGACATCGTCCGAAGATGCAACGGATGCCAACGGTTCGCCGACAAACCGCACGCACCTGGGTCCGAGCTCAGACCCATACCCATAGCCTGGCCTTTCGCTCAATGGGGCCTCGACATGATTGGCAAACTGCCAAAATCATCGAAAGGGGGACACGTCTTCCTCCTGGTGGCAGTCGACAAATTCACCAAGTGGATCGAGGCCATGCCGGTCACCAACCAGAAAGGCAAAACTGCCGTCAAGTTCTTCGAGTCCATTGTCTACAGGTTCGGCATACCGCACAGCATCATCACCGACAACGGATCGAACTTCATCTCCGAAGAATTCCAGAACTTCTGCGAAGGCCTTGGGATCAACATCACGTACGCCTCAGTGGCACACCCGCAAGCGAACGGGCAAGTGGAAAAGGCCAACGGCCTAGTCAGCGCCGGCATCAAGAAGCGCCTCATGAGTTCACTCGAACAAAAAGCTAGAAACTGGACGAAAGAGCTACCATCCGTCCTGTGGAGCCTATGGACTACGCCAACAGCTCCACAGGCTACACACCGTTCTTCATGGTACACGGAGCCGAGGCCGTGCTACCAGCCGAAGTACGCCACCAGGCCCCACGGGTCGTCGCTTACAGTGAAGCCGAATCCACGGCTGCACTCGAAGATGCCGTTGACACACTCGATGAAGCACGGGACATAGCAGCATCACGATCAGCGGTGTACCAGCAGAGTCTCCGCAACTACCACAGCCGCCGGCTGCGCCCAAGGTCCTTCGTCGAAGGAGACCTCGTCTTGCGACTCAAGCAGAAGCGACCGAATAAATTCGAGTCACCATGGGAAGGACCCTACGTCATCACCGAAGTCATCCCAGGTGGCGCCTATCGCCTCAAGCACGTGGAGTCTGGAGTCGCATACTCCAACCCATGGAACATCGCGCACCTGCAACGATTCTATCCGTATCAAACTACCCCC
Source organism: Avena sativa (assembly GCA_916181665.1). NCBI lineage: Eukaryota > Viridiplantae > Streptophyta > Magnoliopsida > Poales > Poaceae > Avena > Avena sativa. The sequence goes on from OV702293.1 coordinate 457,925,340, forward strand.
CTTTACTTTCAATAAGGCTTTCAGCCAAGGCTATTCAGCCGAACAATATACCTCCTCCATTACGATATAAATAAAGCTAAGTGTCTCGCCCCAAATCTTCAGTTCACTACTTTTGCAACTTTACTACACGCTACAAACGCGCTCGGGGGCTCCCCCCACCTCACGATTTCATCGACTGAGGATCAAACGTGTACACCTGAGTAGCTGACAACGTCAGGCAAATGAAAAGGACACGTACTCAATCAAAAGCACTGCGTGCTCACAACAAACAAACCTTTACAACAAAGGGCACAACACGCCCAGCCGAAATATACAAATTTTACATCTATCTCTTTTTACAGGTACTACCTATGTTGAAGAATAACCTGGGCACGCTGCTCAAACAAATCTACGACCTGTTCGGCATACTGCCTTACAGCTGCGTAATGTGGACGCATCTCCCACTCACCGCCATCAGGGCGAAGAGGTGGCCCAGCGGCCACAGCAGCCAAATCCACGTCAGGCCGGTGCAGCCTCACAAGAGACAATGCAGCCTTCACTCCTGCGGCGAGCTGTTGCCGCACCAACTCCTTGACATGGCTCACGTTCCGAAACTTCGATAGAAGACCCGCAAGGCTCGTTGGTACGGCATCCAAAGGAAACATGACGTGCAGCACCGAGGAAAGCGATGTCTGCACTTGGCGGAGCACCTGCGAAACTTGATGAGCACGATCCTGCACCGTCGCCAGAGCCATGGCGCGATCGCGATCCATCCAGAAGAAGCCACCGGCCTCCATGTCCTGTTGAGTCAAGCAATTGACCCGAACAGCGACACGCTCCTTTTCTTCCCTCGGATCCCTGCGACAATCGCACAAAACAAGAGTAAGGCCAGCAGGCTCATCCGAAGAACCGAGCTACAGCTCGAACCAAAGAACAACTTACATTGCAGCTGCTCGGACAGCCGAACCAGCTCCGCCATCAAGTACTCCTCTCTGGCTGCACCACGATCCGCCTTGGACTTCCAAACGTCGGCATGACCACGTAACCCGAGCAACTCCCTCTCCAGACTACGCACTCGATCCCGAAGGAAAGTGAGCTGCGAGGAATCATCCAAAGATGGTCGCAACGGCATTGCGGATGGGGTGTCAACAGGGTCAGCACCCGAAGGAACGTAGAGCAGAAGAAAAATAAAGGGACAAACACATTTCAGACAATGATAGAGCACAACTCAGAAGAATTCATTAAACATATAAGGCCACTACGTGGCACAAGGATGGTGTTCTTTAGGATATTTACAACAAAAGTAGACTACAAACTACCCTACGTCTACAAACGCCTAAGACGCGGCACCCTAAGTCGTCTCGGAGCCAGACTGCCTAGCTTTGGCCCCGCCCTGCTGCCGCAGTGCATACTCAGACAGCAAATCAATGAGCTTGGGCCCATATCGCTTGCAGCGAGCAGAGTAGGCAGCAAAGGCTACCTCGGATCCATCCGCAGTCGTCGGCATCCGAGAGGTAATCTGGGGCAGATCCAGCTCCGCTCTAGCCGCCAAGGCCATCGCCAGCCCGACGGACGCGCCGATGCCTTTCTGCTTGCGTTTGTACGCCGCAGGCGCTTCGGCTGACAGAGCCTCCGCCAGAGCATCCACATCATCAACGGTTGCGCCCTTCGGGACAAGCTCCTTGTAGAAGCGACCAAGGACCTCTTTCGCCTTGGCAAGGGAGCCGACGACGGTGCTGCAGCGGTCTTCGACCGCCACAGTAGCATCATCTAGAGCACTTCCGTGCTCTAGAGCACTTCCGTGCTCTAGAGCACCGCGGTCGAACTCGATGCCTGCGGCATCTGAGACAAAAAATAAGAAGGAAGACATGAAGAAAAGCAGCACAGAAGAAGACACGAAGAAAAATAAACAAGTACAAAACTAGCACTCACCCGAAATAGCCTTGGCAGCAGCCATGAGCTTCGCCACCACCTCTCTTTCACGAGCAGCCGCAACGGTGGCCAGCTGCTCCTCACGATTCGCGGCCTCCTGCTGCAGACGCTCCCTCGCTTCGGCTGCCTTAGTCAGCTCTAGCTCGAGGCGTTCTTTCGCGCCAACGGCGGTTTCGGCCTTCCGCTCCGATTGACCAAGGCTCTTCTTGAGAGCGTCAACCTCACGGAGAGAATTGTTATGCTCCTCTGCATTCAAGACAAACAAGTGTCAAAGAACAGGACCAGGATAAATAAGAGAGGCGCTAAAAAGCAGATAGATACCTTGAAGCTGCCGAAGGCTCGCTTCTAGCGCCAAGCGCTCTTGCACCAGCCGCTTGGCCTCCTGCACAAAAGGCTGAAGAAAAAGAAATTGCAGTAAGAGAAGGACTTGGGGGCTACGCCCAACACAAAGGAGTAAAAATAACATTCGCACACGAAGACACTCGGGGGCTCCCCCCGTGACATAACGCAGAAAAACTTACATGCTCTGATGGCGACTCCGAAGGACCGCTTGCGAAATTCTGAGGCATAACCACCTGCACCTCCTGCAACGGAGGATCCGGAGCCGCGCCACCCGAAGTCGCCACCGTCTGAGGCGGAGGAGACGCAATTTTCGACTCCCCCATCATCTCTCGCCCACCATCACTGGAGGAATTGTGGGAGGAGTGCCTGCATACGAATCAATCAGCACAAGTGCAAAAATCATGAAGAAACAAGGACAATAGTACAACAAGCAACTTACGAGCCCAATGAGCTCAGGTCGAAGACAGGAGGAGTCCTTCGGGCCCTCTTCTCCTCTTTCTTCTCTTCCTTCTTCTCCTCTTTCTTTTCTTCCTTCTTCCGCTTCGCTGGCGGGTGCGGCGCTACAGCCCGCACAGGAATGGCAAGAAGGGGAGAGGAAGAACCTCCATGACCATCACTATGACGCTCAAGGCCCAGAGGGTTTCTGGGAGTCAGAGGAGTTGAGGCATCCGAAGACTCGCTGGAGCTCCGTGACCGTTTTCGTGTATGGTCCTCACTCGACTCGTAGGCATCCTCCGCCGGAGATCGCGCCGACGGTAGCTCGGACACAGAATCAACCACTTCATTATCCGGGGCCTTCGGATACCTTTCGGGCAACGGCGGTACCATGCCCGGCACTTTGAAGCTCTGCAAAATCAGAAGGAACTTTGTTAGCAAACAAAGGAAATAAAAACACAGCCGACAAAAAGCACTACGTGCACAAATCTACACCTGCGGTACGGCCAACGTCGAAGAAAATGGAGGAGTTAGCGACTTCCCCGGGATTTCTTCTCCGGCTTTGAACTTCAGCAGCGCGCGAAGGGCCCTGTCAAGATCCCCCTCGGACATTTTCTCAGCCGAAACCCTCGTCGGATCACGGCGCCCAGAATAAAGAAACATTGGGTGCGCCCTCGCTTGGAGAGGCTGCACCCGACGCTCAAGAAAAGTCCGGATGATGTCCACGCTGTTCACCTCCTTCTCCGGAATCAGCTAGAGATCCTCCACCCGACGGTAAAGGGCCTCTATCTCCGCCACCTCACCGTCCAAGATTTGGTTTTTCCAAGACCTTTTCTTCTCAATCTTTTGGGAGGGATCAAAGGGAACAAGACCAAAATCTTGCCCGGGCACTACGGAGTCGCGGATATAAAACTATCGCCTCCGCCAGTACTGGACAGATTCGGACATGGAAAAGAAAAGAAGAGAAGATTGGGACTAAGGGAGATGATGCAACTCCCAATGGGATATACACCATCCGAACCAGATTGCCTCTTCACGGAATAGAGCTTCCGTAAGAGGCCAAAGTGCGGATCAATGCCAAGCCAGCACTCGCAAAAAGTGATAAAACACGCAATGTGGAGAAGAGAATTGGGAGACAGATGATGAAGCTGAATCCCATAGAAGAAGAGCAGTCCACGGAGGAAGTCGTGGACTGGAAAAGAAAACCCACGCAAAATGAAGGCGAGAAACATAACCCGATACCCAGATGGGGGACGGGGGATTACCTCATTGCCGGGGAGTTTGACGGCCTCCCTATCCTGCGGGATTAGGCCCCGCTCGCGAAGCTTGCGGAGATCGCTCTCCCGCGTCTCTGATCGCCGCCAGCCACCATCGGTGACGCGAGTAGCGGCGGTGCCCTTCTTGCCTCCGGCGGCGCTGGTCCCAACCGCAGATGAAGATTTCTTTGGTTTCCCCATTGCGCTACGGCGGCGCCGGCGGTAAAAACGCAGAAAGAACGACAGAAATGTGGAAGGAAATCCCAGCGCGAAGCAAGAACCGCTCGAGCACAAGGAGGCAGTGAACACAAGAACTGGTGCGGTGAAAACAAATCGCGCTTTCCCCCAATGATTATAACAGCGAAGACGACGCACGGCAGCCGTCCATTCAGAAGACCTAACGCCAATGGCAGATCTGACCGTACACGTGTCAACATCACAATAAACCGTCGTTACCACGCCGTCCACTACGCGCGGAAATCGAGGAGACGCCGTAATTATCTCCACGCCACGCGTGACCGGTCAATTCAAAGTCAGCAAGTGGGACCCACGTTCGTCCAGTCAAGTCATCTCTGGCGTAGCAGACGCTTGAGGTCATTTGATCGTCAGCACTAATGTCATAAAAAGCTATACTAGCACCAACTACAATTCTTCGGCTCCACAGCTAGGAGTACTCACTCGAATCTTCAATTCGACTAAATACTCGGGGGGCGACTCCTATCAGGAGCGCTGGCCGCGCACCCGGAAGATGAATAAAGACAAAGTATTTCTTCGAGTCCTACGTCGAGTCTACGACTCTACTACAGACTCGGGGGCTACTCCCATAGGGAGGATGAATTTAAGCATCCGAAAATTTCCGTGTTCTACGGACCTAAACAATTAAAACAATGTCTGAACTAAAGTCTCTGCTCGAGTCTACGACTCGAACAGACACTCGGGGGCTACTCCCATAGGGAGCGCTGGTCGCGCACCCTATGAAATCTTCGACTGCGATCTTCCGGATCAGCACGCAAAAACTTTTTGGCAACTCTGCCCCAATAAAATGCTGAGTGAGCGACAATTTCCTTGGCCACCCGAAGCACCTCCGTGGTGACAAATGTTCGGATGTTGCGTCTGCGACGCAAAGATAAGACCTGCAGATATCATCTGATGGCCTGGCAACGTACACGACTGCGCTTTGCCAGTATGAATCCATGCCAATAGGCGTGATGAAAAATCCCGACGGACGCGTTGGGTACATCAATTAAAAACACTGGAATTCCACTCCTGTAAGTCCTCCGCGGCCTGAGTCGAATTACGCCAGCATATGTTCCGGGTTTAAGTTAAGGGACTCGAACCTGACGAAGATCATGTTGTTTCGTCCTAAGACAGTTAACTGACCCTGATCCGTCAGGTGAGTCAGGCACATGTATCAACAATCCCTACACACATATATTGTTAACACCTAGTTGCACCCGAAGGATTGAAGAGTCCTCAGTCGAATCTACGATTCGACTGATCACTTGGGGGCTACTGACATGGTTATACCCTACGGGTACATGACTTCAGCATACCTGGTCCAGCCCAAGGAAGGCCCACAGCAGACATACGCTGGCCCATGAAGATTTTCGGGTGGCCAAGGCCCACGTCGCCTTCGGATCCTTGGAGAGCAAGACTAGCCTAGATAGGAAATTTAAAGGGGTAAAACCCTAGAACTTGTAACCGACTAGGACTATGCCCGGGACCTGCCTAAGTCTATATAAAGGCTAGGAGGACACGTCCTAGATCTCTCGACTCATACTCTCGCATACACACCTCACGCCAGATCGAATCTACGCACCCTGTAATCTTCGGTTTCGCCGTAATCAAGCAGGAGTAGGGTTTTCCCTCCGGGGGCCTGAACCTGGGTAAATCCCGTGTCCCCTGGTTGCTTGTCTGTTAACCGTTCCACGATTTCCAGCATCCCCATCTTCTCCAAAACCCAAGTCTATAACAATGGGCATTGACGAGATTAAACCTCGTCACCAATCGCCCACAGCAAATTGGCGGTCACTGCGATGCCTATCAGCTTTGTCCTTCATAATTTGTCAGGCTCGAATAAGGTGTTGTTTCAGTAAATCCTGCATCAATGTCCGTTCCTTTAGCCAAGTGGCCAGATCAGTAGACTGACAGATGGTAGTATCAATGACGCCAAAGTGTTGGGGTGGGTGGTTGTAAAAAGCTTCAAAAGGTGACGTCTTAATTGCTGAGTGAAACGACGTATTATACCAGAACTCGGCCAGTGACAACCAGTGCTTCCATTTCTTTGGACATGAGTGAACAAAGCAACGCAAGTAGGTTTCCAAGCACTGGTTAACCCGTTCCGTTTGATCGTCAGTCTGCGGGTGTCGTGAAGAACTCATAGCCAATTCAGTTCCCACAAGTTTGAACAGCTCCTTCCATAGCTTGCTAGTGAAAATTGGATCACGGTCGGACACCAACACAGCCGGCAAACTATGCAGTTTGAATACGTTGTCGACAAATGCCGCGACAACTTTATAAGCACTGAAGGGATGCGATAAAAGAACAAAGTGGGCATACTTTGTTAGTTTGTCGACCACCACCATGATACAATTGGCATTCATCGAGCGTGGCAATCCCTCGATGAAGTCCATGGTCACGGTCTGCCAGGCACCCTCTGGAATAGGTAAAGGTTGCAGCAAACCAGGATACTTGACCTTTTCGTGCTTCGCTTGCTTGCAGGTCGTGCAGTGATCCACATATGTTTCCACATCTTTCCTCATTCCTGTCCAAGAAAAATTACGGTGCAGCCGATGATATGTAGCACGCACACCAGAATGCCCCCCAACTGGGCTATCGTGGACTGATTGCAGAATCGCTCGGCGCAGATTCTGGTTAGTGCCTAGCCAAATGCGCCCTTCCCTTCGAATCAGCCCATCTTGCACTGAGAATTCCTTTACAGAATCGTCTTGCGCTGCAATTTTCTGTGAGAGTATCTGAATCATTTTTGTAACTGTGCAATACTTAAGTGAGCCAAGTGGGTACGTAGACAGAAACAACCAACACCTCAGCTTGTTCTCCCTTCCTGGATAAGGCATCAGCCGCCCCATTTTCACGCCCAGGTTTGTAGACGATCTTATTTCTGAGCCCAAGTAGTTTGGTCAGAGCCTTTCATTGCCAAGGCGTATGTAGCCGTTGCTCATCGAGGTTGGCAAGGCTGCGGTGATCTGACAATATGGTAAACTCTTGGACCTGCAAGTAGGATCTCCAGTGATCCACTGCCAGCAATATAGCGAGAAATTCCTTCTCATAGGTGGATAAACCCTGATTCTTAGGCCCAAGTGATTTACTGAGGTATGAAATTGGGTGCCCTTCTTGTGACAAGATTGCCCCCACTCCTCCATCAGAAGCGTCTGTCTCGACCACAAAAGGTTTAGAGAAGTCTGGAATCGCCAACACAGGAGCTGTGATTAAGGCTTGCTGCAATTGACGGAACGCGGCTTCAGCTTCCTCGGTCCATTTGAAAGGTTGGTCCTTCTTCAACAACATTGTCAAAGGTCTACTGATTTGCCCAAAGTTTTGCACAAACTTACGGTAGTAACCTGCCAAGCCTAGGAAGCCTCGCACCTCCTTGACTGTAGTTGGAGAGGACCATTTTTGAACTGCAGCAATATTCTTTGGGTCAGTGGATACCCCTTCTGCACTAATAACATGCCCCAGATACACCAATTTCTGACGAGCGAAAGCACACTTGCTCCTTTTCACCTTGAGCTGATGTCGGTTAAGCAAGTCCAGAACCTATCATAGCAACTGAGCGTGCTCCTCCATTGTCTTGTTGTACACGAGTATGTCATCGATAAACACTAGTACCCCTTTTCTTAGTAGAGGTGCAAGAATGGTGTTCATAGTGTTCTGGAAAGTAGCCGGGGCACCGGTTAAACTGAAGGACATAACTCTGAACTCAAAGTGTCCATTGTGGGTCTTGAAAGCCGTCTTCTCTTCGTCACCAGGTTGCATCCTGATCTGATGATATCCCGCTCGCAGATCGAGACTGGTGAACCACCTAGCTCCGGCCAACTCATCAATTAGTTCATCAATAATTGGCAAGGGATAACGGTTCTTCACAGTGATGAAGTTAAGATGTCTGTAATCAATGCAGAACCGCCAGGTTAAATCTTTCTTCAATACTAACAGCACTGGTGATGCAAAAGGACTGCAACTAGGCTTAATTATCCCTTGTTTTAGCATCTTCTCAATCTGCCGTTCTATCTCATCCTTCTGGGCAGGGCTGTAGCGATATGGCCTCAAGTTCACTGGTTTGGCTCCAGGTACAAGTGGAATTGCATGGTCAAATTGCCTTGGTGGTGGTAATCCATCTGGCTCAGCGAAAACCACTCCAAATTCAGCCAGCACCTTCTCAATCTCCTCTGGTACTTGCCCTTCTGTAGCCTCTAATGTATCAGCAGCCTGAATTTCCACCACATTGGCTACTGCAGCTTGTTGTAACATGCTTAACAACACCTTGGCATCCACCTCCTTGCAACTACCGATTTTTGCCTACACTCCAGTAAGCGTGACCAACCTTCCTTGATCCCAGAATGCTAGCCGTTTACCCATTGGGTTGTGTGCCTGCAACCAATCCATCCCAATTATGACGTCATAGCCTCCTAATGGTAGCACCTTCAGATTTGAATGGAAAGTTGTTCCTTGGCACCACCACTCACACCCCACAATCTCCCTGTTACATGTCAGAATACCACCATCTGCAATTTTGACCTGCACTGGTTGACTTTCCCGTTCCTTTCCATTTAATTCAGCAGCAATCGCCTCATTGACAAAACAATGGGAGCTTCCAGAGTCAACCAACATCAAAACTTGTCGTTTCTGCATCTTCCCAACAAGCCTGAAAGTACTAGGTGCCTCTGTCCCTGCTACCTCTGCTTGGGAAATTGCCAACATCTCACCTGTTTCGGTGGATTCAGTTGTTGCGTCCTCCAAAGTGTTAAATCCCATGGCATCTAAGGTTTCTTGTACCACGTGTAGCTGCACTGTAGTTGAGCATTGATGTCCTGGCCCCCATTTTTCACCACAAACAAAACAAGGCCCTTTGGATCGACGATAGCTTTTCAAGGCTGAAGCTCGGTCTTCTGGCTTGGAAACCACGGACCCTCGAGACGATTCTTGCCCTCTCTTGTCTTCAGACATCACTGGCATATGTGGCGCCGCGTAACCAATGGTAGGCGGCATATTATTGGCCGCACTGGATCACTCCCCCGCTCCCGCAAATGAAGACGTGGAGCGGTAGTTGGTCTTGGAGTACATGGGAATATCGGTGCGTCTAGGCTCGCGCTTCTTCCAGATCTCCCATGCTTCCTCCTGTAACAAGGCAAGAGAAACAGCAGCATCCAAGTCCTTTGGTTGATGTACAAGTACTACAACTCGAATTTCATCTTTTAGCCCATCTACAAATCGTGAGGGAAACAATTTAGGATCCCACGCACTGGAGTGTGCCTTCAACGAGTGCATCACTTCCATGAACTCTTAAATATATTCAGCTACGGTTCCAACTTGTTTGAGATGAAATAACTGACGGAGGAGCTTCTGAAACTCATCCCTACCGAATTGCTCACACACTAGACTACACAACCCTGACCAAGTTAATTCCTCAATATTAATACCACAATTCTCTAACCACAATAAAGCTGCACCAGTAAAATGCATCCTAGCTGAATCTACCCAGAATTCTGGACTCACACTGAACACCCGAAAATAGGACTCGCACTGTCTCTTCCAGGATTTGGGGCGATCCCCTGCAAACGATGGAAAATCCATCTTCGTCCTAGGGTGGTGTGAACCATACGAGCTACCTCCACGATGTAAGAAATCACTTGACCCACCCTTCTGAGAGGTCTGAGTAGGTTCAAAGCACATACCCTTGACCGGAGGTGTCGCGAGGGCCAGATCGCCCCCATCTGACATCCCCCGTGGTTGATGTTGCACGCGGTGGCCAATTGGCCCACGATCTTCGCCGCCCAGCACCACGCCAGCTTTTCCGGCCAGTTGTTCCGCCGCCAGCGCGCCTCCGCGGAGATCTTCCGGATCCAAGCTTAGGATCGGATTCAGCGCCACCCGTCCAAGCTGTTGGCGCAGCGTGTTGATGTCCGCGCGCATCTCCTGCATAGCACCGTCGACTTGGGGTTTCCAAGCCACGATCTCCCGGAGGATGGACTGGGAGTCCTCGACCGTCGCCTTGACCCCTTCTACAGATGACGTCAGCTTGTTCATCGCCGCCACCAAATCCTCCATCGCCTCCGATCTCCTCTCTTCCCGATCTAACTTGGCTCTAGATACCAAATGTCACGCTCGATCTACTCTCTCTTCTATTTCACACACAAATCAGATGCAGATCAGGTGTTGAGGGAATATTTGAGATACACGGGAGAAGTAGTTGAGCGAGAGAGAGTACAGGTTCAGAGAAATAAGAAATAGTTCAGAGAGATCATATTCGTCAGTCCTCTCCTCAGGATTGCCTGCTACTTAAGTAACCAAACCTTCGGGTCCAGGCGACAGCTGGGCTTGCGCAAACGCGGTTGGCGGCCAGCTGTCCGATGCTCGGTAGTGGCTGCAGGTGGGGCTTCGGTCGATTCGGTAGTGGCGCGGCGTGCATGTCGTGCCCTCTTGATCATGGGCTCGGTCATAGTCGTGACAGATGTATTTGCCGACATGGCAAGTGGTGGATCCCACATGTCAGCCACAAACATACACATAGAGACTATCTTACAATAATAAAAATGAGAAGGGCTAAACTGCAAAAATATACTAAGAGATAATGTGTTCTAGGGCCAAGGGACACCACAACAGCCACGCAGACGAGAGCCAAGTTTGACCTAGGTCAGCCAGCAGGGGCAACCGGCTCTGACGATCACTGGAACCTAGTGGCGGCGGTTCGAACGCCACCAGAAGTTACTCTATTAACGACGTTCAGAGAAAACGAACGCCATGGCTAAAGAATACCCCGCGGTCCACATACACACTAGTTTTTCCCTCCCGTCTCACACACTCACTCGATCCCCCATCAACCCCCCTCCACTGCCTCCCACCACAACGCTCGATCCGCCGGCCGCCACGTTCATTGAGACGTATTCGCCGTCCCATTTCCGTCCCCAAGTCGCCGCATGCGCACCATCCTCGATCCGCCGCACCCCCCCTCCCCCCTCCCCTGACTCCCCGAGCCCCCGCAACTGTCATGTCCCTGACCTCGGTGAGGGATCCATCACGCCTTTCTTTTTTAAATAGAAATTGTTCAAACTTTAGAAAGATATGTTGATAGTGTTTTAGATATTAAACTTAGGCTCAAATTTTAGATAGATAAGTTACATACTGCATTAGAGATATTAAACTTGGGTTCAAATTCTAGATAGATATGTTAGATAGTGCATTAGAGATATGGATACTTGAACTTAGTCTTATAGGAACTCTCTTTTTTCTCGTGTATCTTTATATGAGACTTTACAGCTATGGATACGTGAACTTGTTTTTCGTTTATTTAGGTACTTTATAGAAAGGATTTTCTTACAAACATATCATGCAGCAAATGCATCCTTGCGTCAATTGTGACCACGAAAGTCAAGACAACAAGTTTATCATAGTGCTTTCTGGAAACTTTGAGACTATGGCGGTATGTTTATCTTAATAATTATTTCCATCTTTGCATGCATTTTAATTGAAATTAACTACTGTTTTCAAATAACTTTTTTCAGATCATCCTTTGCTACGCAATAAAGGACTTTTTTAACCATATGAACAGACACATCAATCATGAGTCACAATTTGAAATCACCTTGGTGCAAGAGACGGTACCCGATAAAACCTACTGGATTTTAGTCATCAACAAGGCGAACAAAACTTATTTTACTCGACCACTTTGGACAGAATTGGTAGAAAGGTATATGATGGATGCCGGAATGAGGTTAAAGATCTACCTCGACAATACTCATGAAGTCATCTATTTTTTACACGAGATCCTGAGTGACTTTGAAGACCATTCCTTTAGGTAAAACTAACTAGATAGATTTCTGCTAGCTGTTGTATTCTGCAGTTGTATGGTGTATCCTGTTATTTGATACTGCTCCTATATTCAATATTTCCAGTAATTTCTAAATTAAAGTTAGTGGTGTTTAGAAAAACTCGACCGCCACTATTAGTGGGTTTACTGCTGGCGCCACACACCACCGGTGAAGAAATTAGTGGTGTCGTTTGCGAAATACTTTACTGGTGGTGTTCCAGCCACAAGCCATCAATATCAGTTACTAATGGCGTTAGTGGCGTGTGATTTAAACGTTACTAACCTCTTTTTCCAAACGCGCAATAATCTTTTTACTTTTAGTAATATGTTACATCAAGCTCTACTATGATAAATTTTGCACGACTCCAATAATGTAGGGGGCCGAGGACAGTAACGCGTCTTCAGCTCACGCCAGTGTTTGTAAATATCGCTAGGTGGTCCGTGACCTATTTGTATTTTTTATTACTTTTGGACCTTATTTACCGCCGTTGACGTTTTCTAATAAGTTTGTGAAATTTTGGGGGGAAAAATTAGAGAAGTGAGCTGTCTTTGGACTTCGAAGTCTTGGCTTTGTAAAAATCAAACCCAACTCTCTCAACCGTGCGCTCGCCACGTCGCGGCCGGGCCAACGCGCAATGGCAGGTCGGTCGGCACCGCGTCACCAACTGTGTGCGCTCGCTGTGGGCGTCAGCCATGCCGAAGCCGAAGCAGACCGTGCGTGTTCCCACGCCGCGCACGTCCACGTGCGTGCGGCGCGCGTCTTCCCCGCAATAACGCGACCACTGAACCGACGACCGGCAGGCCTACTATATAAACACCTGACCCGAGCCAGAGGGTATCCAGCAGCATTCCACCCGACCGCCCTCAAATTACTCAACTTTCCTACTCGCCGGCTCTTCTCCGATCTACTCGCCAGCCCGCATCTGGTGCCATTCGGCTCGGAGCGTCTCGCAAGCAGTACAGCCCTACAAGGTCGTGATGGCTCCTCGCATCGCCGTGCTGCTCCTGGCCGTGGCCGTGGCGTCCGTCCTCGTTGCCTCCGCGTCGGCGCAGGGCTTCATGGCGCCTTCCTCTGCCCCAGCGCCGGCGCCTGACGCCGGGGCGGCGGCCAGCATATCCGCGATGGCCTTGGTGTCCTCGGCGCTGCTCTCCCTTCTCGCGGCGACGATGATGCAGTAGATAGAAGGTTGCAAGCAGCTTTGGACTTGATGGCCGGCTGTACACACTTGTTTTTTTTTTTTTTTTTGAGAGAGAGAGAGAGAGATCGGTGATCATCTGATGAGGATGCTACTGCTAGGTCTTGATTGTTTTTTCACACATTCTTTTTCTTAAATCATACTAGTATTATACCTTCATACTCTGTACCTTGTATATCTGTAAGATATTATGAATAAAGCTCGTTGGTTTGGTGATAATTTGGCATCCTGATCTGCGTTCGGAAGGAGCTTAATGATGTGAAGGCCATTTTACTTGACTTCTTGGGGAGGTGGCAGGTGTTCTACCTATTCATGTCAGTAGATTCAGAGATAGCTAAACTGTTGTAATTTGAAGGTAGCGATCAGGACTTCCTCAGTTACCGGCTTTGGTTGTACATTACAGATCGATTTCAATACATAGTGGAACATTGTCGTTGTATTTGCTGACTTTGCCAGCCAAAACATAATAAGGCATGAAAATATTTGCTGACTTTGCCAGCCAAAACATAATAAGGCATGAAAACGTTTAAGCCATGAAAACAGAATCAAATTGGCTCTTTGAAATACAGCCAACAATGAAGATGATAACTCTTTTGGCTCCAACTGGCCTGCAACCGATGAGTTTAGTTACTCTTTACAAATTAAATTCTAATACCAGCTCACGAATATATACATATACTCATCCCTATAAACGTGCACAGACATATTCTATTTCTGCAAGCACCTCCTAAGTCTAAGAGATTCGTCTAGTGGTTCTTGATATTGACGAAATCACTACACACTACTAGAGAAAAAGCTACTTGTGACGGGGAGGAGGGGTAAAAGTTACCCCTGGCGCACTCGGTGGTGCGCCACGGGTAGTAAAAGAGTTACTCGTGGCGCACCACCCGGTGCGCCACGGATAGGGGTCTAGGTGCGTCTCGTGTATGTTTTTTTTTAAAATATTGAAAACACCCTCGTTTTGAATTCGAAAAGCATTCGAGTCCCGCGCTCGTCCCCGTCGCCTCGCCGGAGTGTGTTGGTCGTGGTCGCAGCCACAACCTACCACCGTAGGGAGGTGTGGCACGCGGTGGCCGCGTATTTCTCGTTGGCGTCGAGCGGATGCGGGCAGGAGGTGGCGGGCCGAGGCGATAGGAGGTGGTGCGGACGCGGGGAGAGGAGGAGGAGGAGGAGATGAGAAGGAGGAGGAGAAAGAGAGAAGGATGAGGAGGTAGAAGAGAGGAGGAGGAGAATGGGGTAGATGGCTGGGTGGGGGTTCAAATTTGAATCTCGCCCAAACATACTTGTGGCGCATTACTATTGGGTGTGCCACGGGTAAGTGAGCACCATATTTTTTCTGTAGGAAAAAATCTTATTTTTGATATAAATTTTTTCTTTTTTAAATTTTGAGATTCTAAAAGATAGGTAAACGAACTAATGTAGAATTTCGAGTAGATCAATTTTCATATAATTTTTTTTCTTCCAAGGTTGTATGCAAAAGTTGTTGTGGCTGTTACATTGGCATGACTTTTTTTGCAAAAAAGTCGAAATTCATGTTTCTTAATTTTCATACAAACTAAAACACATAACCTACCTATTTCTGAAAGGATTTTATTTTTTATCATTTTCTTTTAGTTTTTTACAAAACTAAAGAGGCGATTTGAGGGGACGAATTTTGGATCGACCCGTGGCACACCACTATGTGGTGCCCAACTGGTAAGTGGATGTGTCCCCTAACAACATGGCTGACACATAGTGGTAAGGCACCACTTAAGGCATGCGCTACGGTAACTAATAGATACCATGGGACACGTCATAGTGGTGCGTTACAACTATTTACCCGTAGGACACCAACTCATTGGTGCGTCACGGATATGCGATCTACCTATATTCATTTTTCTAGTAGTAACAAACGTCTTGCTTGTGTCTTTGGGCTAGCCTCGCCCATATAAAATTAAGAGTAAAATGCAACCCACTGTACTTAAACTTGACACCTAAAATCGATAAGTCACCCACCTTCTGAATACGCAACATACAATACCTAAATATGGCCAAGTGTTCATCTAGGTCACTAGCTCATTCTAGAGTGATGTATTCACCGATGTCGTGGATCCCACATGCCATCCACAAACGTACACGTAGGGACAATCTTTACAATAATAAAAACAAAAGGGATAAAGTGCAAACTAATAGCAGAGGCTGATAGTGGGGACACCACAGTAGCCACGCGGGATAGAGCCAGGTTTGACCTGGGTCAACCGGCAGGGGCGACCGACTCCGGCGATCACTAGAATGCCGATGTGAAGCGTGTGGAGACGCATGACTAGGCCCGTTCGAATTGTCTCTTCATTCTAAGAAATTTTGGTGGCGACGCCACAACCTAACAGTCACTGATGCGACGCCGACAACTAAGCCGAGCGAAGGCGGACGATGGTGCATGACGTGAGTGGTCTACTGACTGGAATCGAGAGGGAGGAGAGGTCCTTGAGGACCGACGGATCATCCTGAGCACGATGGTGCGGTCAACAACAAGGGAGGTCGGGAACGACAACGACAAACAATGTCCTAGGGCAAAGATGGAGGTAGCGATTCCGGTCGTCCCGACTTGCATGAGTCCGCGAGGACGACGCTGACGAGGTGGAGGTGATCAAGACTTGTTCGGGCGGTCGCGGAGAGGATGCAATGGCGATGGTACATGGGCACCATTTCTAGGGATTCGGGAGCTCGGTGGGGGCAACAAAAGGGAGCGCTAGAATAGGGGAAAAGGGATAGGGAGACCGGGAAAGAGGGAAATGTTTCAGTGCCCTTATCCTCCTGTCCAGGGGCTACGTCAAGGATCTCCAGTGGTGGGATCAACGGGAAGGCCAGCGATAGGTAGTTGCATGTCAATCCCGATGAATAGGACACCCTTCAGAGCAGCAGAAGGCTGAATGTTGATGAGGTAAGCGGATGTAGAAACAGCCTCAGCCCAGAAATACGGCGGAAGAGAAGAAGCAATCATCATGGCACGAGTGGTCTCAAGAAGATGACGATGCTTACGCTCAGCAACGCCATTCTGGGCATGGGCGCCAGGACAGGAGAACTGAGCAAGAGTGCCCTGCTCAGCAAGGACACCTCGCAACATCTGGGAGATATACTCACCAGCGGAATCAGCACGAAACACACGAATGGGGGTAGAATATTGAGTACGGGCCATAGCCGCAAAAAGCTGATATATGGAGAGAACCTCACTACGAGAGCGCATAAAACCAAGTGTACCGAGAAAAATCATTGATGGATAAAATATAGTAGCGATGGCCCCCTTTCGAAGCGAAAGGAGTCGGACCCCAAACATCTGAATGAACTAAATCAAAAGGTCACTGAGATACAGACGCACTAGTAGGATAGGGAAGCTGAATCTGTTTACCCAACCTACAACCCTGACAATGTAAAGACCCATCTCCTGAGACAGACCCCAGAAGACCACGATGAACTAATGACGACAGACGAGAGTCACAAAGGTGACCAAGACGATGATGCCACTGCTGAAAGGAGCTGGTAGCAGAGGCGACGACCGGAGAAGAACTGGAAGATGAAGTGGCAGCGGAAGGAACACGAAGCCAGTCTAACTCCCAAAGTCCTAAAGAGTCATGGCTGCGAGGGCCAGCTCCAACCAGGGCCTGCGTGTGACGGTCCTAGACAACACAAGAATCAGCATCAAGAATGACGCGACAACCAGAGTCAGTAAGCTGGCTGGCAGAGAACAGATTCATCTTAAGAAGAGGGACATGCGAAATATCAGGAACAAAAAAGGAAGAAGTAGAGAGAGTGGCCCGACTAGAAACAGGGAGAGAGGTACCATCAGCTGTGAAAACACGGACAGGAGAAGGGAGAGAACGAAGAGCGCTCAGAGGTCATATGAAAAGAAGTTCCAGAATCCAGATACCATGGGGACGTACGTTACTGTGTAGATGGTGGTGGTCGCACAGGGCCTGAAGAATCAGTCACAGAACCAGCAGTGCCTGACAAAGAAGAGCCTGTAGCAGCAAGCAGACCGCGAAGACTCCTGATAATGTCCTGATCGGAGAGAGCAACTGCGGAAGATCCAAAAGGAGCCGACTGCCCACGAGCCTGGTGCTGCTGACGTAAACTGGGATCTCGTATATAACAGGTGGCCCAAGTGTGGCCATCCTTGTTACAGTAAGAGAAGTGTCAAAGAGAACCACGGGGACCCTGACCACGAGCCTGCTGGTGCTGACTCTGGCCCTGAAACTGCTGGTGCTGAATCTGACCCTGACCTGGAGGAGTGGGTAGTATCGGCGGCGGCACAGAGGACCGTGGCTGAGTCGAGGGAGCAGACGGCATAGGAGGACCACGGTAGCAAGCACAGATGGAACTGCAAGAAGACCAGCACCACGGAGACGGGTCTCCTCAGCCCGAAGCTCAGACAACACCTCAGAGAGCGGAACACGACCACGAGCATTCAGCTGAGCACGCCTCAAACTCCTGGCGGAGCCGAGACAGAAACTCATAGATGCGGTGAAACTCCAAATCCGAGCGCACAATCTGGCAACACGAGCATGTGCCGCATACAACAGTACGAAGAGAATCAAGCTGACGCCAGATAGCAGCACTCTGAGTATAGAACTCATCAATAGTAGAATCACCCTGCTGGAGAGCATGCTCCTGGCGAACCACAGACAGGTAAAGAGCATCCCTAGACGGCTGATAACGCTGACGAATATGATCCCACTGAGCGACAACAGTAGGGAGACTCATGAACTCAGCAGCATAATGGGGCAGAACACTGGAGGTGAGAACAGCAGCAGCACGAGCATCCTCATCAACCCACTGAGTATAAACAGTCAGAGCGTGTCGATAGACCTCGAGATCAGAAGAGTACTGCTTGAACTTCAGGTCATAAGCAGCAACAGCACTATCATCAGCACTCTGAGCAGCATCCTTGGCCTCCTGAGAAGCATCAGCACCAAGTACAATCGGTGTCGGCGGAAGAGGAGCCACAGGAGCAGGGGGCACGGCGGACAGGAGACCTCGCCGGAGAGCACACCCCAAAGACGGAGACCGCGCATGTGCACGTGCATAAAGGCATCGAAATCAGGGTAATTCGCGCCATCAAAGACCACCAGGCAGCGAGAAATCGCAACATAACCCGATGAAGAAGACATATCTCTTTTTTTTTTGGACACAGATTAGATCTAGATCTGATTAATCCTAATGCAAGCAGACAAAATCAGACAGGGCGGGGCCAGAGCCGGCCAGCGGCGGGCCAGGCGGGACACGAAGGAAGGCAGGGAGTCGACCGCAGGTCGTCGGGGAGGGCCTTCCTTCCTGGGCGTCGGGCACGTGTCAAGGGAAGTAGCAGCAGGGCTGTCCTGCAGGACGTCAGGCGTACGTACGCGAGCTGGCAGCAGCAGCATGGAGACCCAGGCGCACGTGAAGAGATGGAGCAGCAGCAGGTCGTCAGCAGCAGGGCACGCGTGAAGACCGACCTGGCTGCCTGACTGCAGGGAGGTACGTCGCGGTGCGGTGTTCGACCTCGCGTGTGCTGCCTGCCGCGTGGTGGCCCGCGCGTGGCAAGAGGCAGATCGACGCAGGGAGGTACGTCGGGTCTGACAGCTCGGTCAACGGAGCAGGCACCCAGGCCAGGCAGGCGCGCGGTACCCAGGCCAGGCAGTGGAGTAGACCGCGAGCGGTGTCGGGGGCACGCGGCACCCAGGCCAGGCAGGCGCGCGGCACCCAGGCGTGAATACGGGAGGACCCAGGTGTGAAGACGGGAGGAGACGGTGGCGGCGATGAATCCCAGCGTGGAATCCCAGGAGGAGACGAGATCGATTCGAACCGATCTGAAAGAAAGACGGCAGATCCGATCTGAGCGGCAACCGGCAGCGGCGACGTCGGAAGAACGACGACGACAGGGACGGTGGTGGCGATGACGATGTTGCAGAAAAAATTGTCTAACCTGTCTCTGATACCATGTCAGGAATATGCAACATGTATTCCTCTGGGGGCCAAAGGCCACAATATATAGTACAGGTACAGGGAAAATATGCAGGAAACCCCCTAACATATGGGGGAAATACAATATACAGATATATACATCTAACAGTCGCAGGTGGTGGATCCCACATGCCATCCACAAACGTACACATAGGGAAAATCTTTACAATAATAAAAACAAAAGGGATAAAGTGCAAACTAATAGCAGAGGCTGATAGTGGGGACACCACAGTAGCCACGCGGGACAGAGCCAGGTTTGACCTGGGTCAACCGGCAGGGGCGACCGACTCCGGCGATCACTAGAACGCCGATGCGAAGCGTGTGGAGACGCATGACTAGGCCCGTTCGAATCGGCTCTTCATTCTAAGATATTTTGGTGGCGACGCCACAACCTAACCGTCACTGATGCGACGCCGGCAACTAAGCCGAGCGGAGGCGGACGAAGGTGCATGACGTGAGTGGTCTACTGACTGGAATCGAGAGGGAGGAGAGGTCCTTGAGGACCGACGGATCATCCTGAGCACGATGGTGCAGTCAACAACAAGGGAGGTCGGGAACGACAACGACAAACAATGTCCTAGGGCAAAGATGGAGGTACCGATTCCGGTCGTCCCGACTTGCATGAGTCCGTGAGGACGATGCTGACGAGGTGGCGGTGATCAAGACTTGTTCGGGCGGTCGCGGAGAGGATGCAATGGCGATGGTACATGTGCACCATTTCTAGGGATTCGGGAGCTCGGTGGGGGCAACGAAGGGGAGCGCTGGAATCGGGGAAAAGGGATAGGGAGACCGGGAAAGAGAGAAATGTTTCAGTGCCCTTATCCTCCTGTCCAGGGGCTACGTCAAGGATCTCCAGTGGTGGGATCAACGGGAACGCCGGCGATAGGTAGTTGCATGTCAATCCCGATGAATAGGACAGGAGCCTATTTACAAGTTTTTTTTTTCAATAGGCTTTTTGTAAAAAAATACCGGTCAGCGTAGTACCGCGTCAGCGAATACATTAAACTATGGTGAGCTAGTGATATATGAAGGGAATATGCCCGAGAGGCAATAATAAAGTGGTTATTATCGTATTCCTTATTTATGATAAATGTTTATTTTACATGCTATAATTGTATTAATACGGAAACATTAATACATGTGTGTTTAATAAACAAAAAGGAAGTTCCTAGTTATGCCTCTCTTATAAACTAGCTCGTTGATTAACATGATGATCAAAGTTTCCTGATCATGGACATTGGATGTTGTTAATAACGAGGTCACAACATTAGTGTAATGATGTGATGAACATTCATCCGAAGTATAGAATTATGATCAAATTCATTGAGTTTATATTGCTATAACAACTTACGAAGTGATCCTAATCCTTAGACCATGAGATCATGTCAATCACTAACACCGGAAGAGTTTCTCGATGACATCAAACGTCACACCGTAACTGGGTGATTATAAAGATGGCTTCAGAACTACTAAAGTGTTATGTTGAGACCCATGGATCGAGAGTGGAATTTGTTCATCCCAATGACGGATAGATATGCTCTGGGCCCTCTTGGTGATATCACATTGATTAGCTTGCAAGCAAGTGATTTGATCACTAGAATGTTATATCACGGGAACGAGAAAAGAGTGCATGTCGGTAACGAGATCAAACTAGGTATGGAGATACCGATGATCGAATCTCGGACATGTAATATATTGTGAAACAAAGGGATTAAGATACTAGCGTAAAAGGTTCACACGATCACAGAAGTCATCGTTGAATGTGTGGGAGTCAGTATGGATCTCCAGGTCCCGCTACTGATTATTGATCGGAGAAGGGTCTCGATCATGTCCGCATTATTCGCGAACCGTAGGGTGACACACTTAAGGGATACTGACACCATTCGGAGCAAATGATATGCCAGAAAAAGAAAATGAAAGCGCAGGAATTTATTTCACTAGACACCGGAATTGTTTCGGTTGAAATTGCTGACACTGGTTCTGCATGTGAAATTGAAATGTTGTAAGGGATTTTATGTGAATGTTTGTTAATTAAAGTAATTAACAAAAATCTGAATAAATAAATAAAAGAGTTTTATTAAATGAGAGCTTGTATTAAATTTGGTGGAAATTTAATGCATGTGAGTGGATTTTTGAGTGGGGGCTTTTTAATGGGAGTGGAGGCTTTTCATTTTGAGTGGGAGCTCCACCCACATTAATGTGGAAGAGGTGGGGCAGCCCCATGGCTGGGCGCCATGCCCCTTGGGTGCCCCCCTCTCCCCTATAAAAGGCCTCCCTCTCCTCCTCTCAAATCACACCTCCTCGCGAAGGATCTCTCTCCCCCTTTAGAATTTCTCCATGGTCTCGGATCAGCGAGATACATGTTCCCGGTGGCTTTTTCTAGAAGGATTTGTTGCTTCCGCTGCTTCGCTGGAGCGAGGGCACGGAGGTTGTCGGGGTACCCGTACGTGTGTGCGATCACGGATGCACCACTGCTTTGAGGTGCTGGACTTGATCGTGCTGGACTGGCTGGACCAGACGAACTTCAACACGATCTTGAGATCGGCAAGCGTTCGTCTACATCATCCACGAGTACAACCTCGTTAACGCTATTCGGTCTTTGAGAGTATGTATTCTATGGATGTATATCCACCCATTGCTTGTATCTAGTAGATAGATCTTGGTACTTAGATGTTACTATAGTAGGAAATTTTTTGTTTTCTATGCTGCGAACCCTATAGTGGTATCAGAGCCGGATCTATGCGTAGATACTTTGCACGGGTAGTACACATATGAGTATGTGGGCGATGATGATCATTTTATTTCTTCTTAGTTGTACTTTGGATATTGGTGGCATAGTGGGATGAAGCGGCCCGGATAAACTTTACATGTCCTCGCACATGAGACCTGTTCCACGCTTGACATGCAACTAGTTTTGTATAAGTGGCTAGCGGGTGTCTGTCTCTCCTATTATAGTTAATATCTAATTTGCAACAAGTTGTCAACAATTTGGTTATCCTCGTTGTGGTTCATGTTTGTAGGTAAGAACGGTTCTATCTTCGAAAGCCCTAAGCCACGTAAAACTTGCAATGGATAAATTAGAGGCGTCTAGTTTAGATTGTTGCTGGGCTAGTGTTATGATATGGTGATGTTGTATGAGATGATACTCTTACAACACACATAGCGTGTAAGTTCCATAGACCTTGGCCTTACACATAAAGGTATGATAGAGATCATACCACGGTGCACATGATGGAGATCATATGCGGGAACCATATCACTTCACTTACAAACATGTGATGTTTGATTGCATCTTATATTGCTTGTTTGGCGTTTTATTAGCATAATAAGATGATCCCTCATTTAGATATCAAGATAAGAATGTGTTCTTCCTTAAGTATGCACCGACAATGTTTCGTCGCTTCAAGGCATCACGTGATGATCGGGTGTACTTGAATCCACGAGCACATCTCGGGTGTAAGACAGTTACACACGCGAATACTAAGGTTCTTACTTGGCGAGCCTAGCATGTACAGACATGGCCTCGGAACACGGACCGAAAGGTTAAGCATGAGTCATATAGTAGATATGATGCCCATTTGATGCTCGCCTTTGAAGCTACACCGACTCACGTGATGATCGGACTTGGTGTAGTGGATTTGGTTCATGTAGTCACCAAAAAGACATGAGGGATGTCGTTTTTGAGTGGGAGTTTATTTCTAATTTGGATTAGTAGAACTCAATTTATCATAAAATTAAATCAAAGTGAATTTGCATAATTTGTTGTAGTCATTGGCATTCGTTCACTACCTTATGCATAGTTGTAATTGAGATAATAGAACTATAGAATTCTGGATATTTACTTTACAAACTGGTATCATATTGTGTTGAGTGTCAATCAAAGTTTAAAGTCCTATTGCAAACTTTCAGCAAACTCTATTTACTCCGTGAAATTTAATAGTTGGTATTGAATCGAGAGTAACAATTCCAGTGTTAGTATCTTAAGTATCATGTTTGCCTCCATGATTCTTGATTGTTTTAATATCAAGTTTATCTAGGAGCTGAAAGAATTGTTTCAGAAACCATCATGTGTGACAGATATAACGATATCTGAAACAATGTTTTGGTTGCAATATGATAGAGTATAATATATGATCTCATATTGGATGAGAATTTACAAAGGTTGGAGATGCTAGACATCCTAATCATCCAAAAGGGTTTTTGGAAAGTAATGTTATACTCACGATTCTCCTTTATAAGCTAAAGTAGCTTGATCATGAAAGTCGTCATGATAAGGATGAATAGAAGATGTATGTAAAGTGTTTACTACACTAAAAGATTACTAAAGAATAGATTTTGAAAGAATACCGATCATTTTGATGATGGTGATCTACTTCGAAGTGCAAGTCCAAAGGTATTATTATTTGAATATACACGCTTTGGACTATGTGTCATGTATATGGCGCCACTTTTGATGTTGATAGATTCTTTTAAAAAGGAAAAGGAAATGCTGAAAGAGAATCTATAAAATATATTTGGCAGAAAAGAAAAGATTGGAAATATCCAATTTAGGTATATGGATGATATACATGTTATGATTGTATTCTTTGCTTGTTAAACAATGTGGTTCTTGGGTATTGGATACCGAATTGGTTGGTATGAAATTTCATACGGAACAACGCAATTCATGAACCACAATGGCCTAAGTAACTAGCAAGAGAATATGTGATGATGTTCATCGAAAACAAACAAACCGTTGTTTGTATTTCTCGTTGACATCAAAGCTTGACTTCAAGATTTGTTTTAATAATTGTTATTTGAATCAGGTATTATGAGAACAAAGGTTGTTCAAATAATTACCGTATTCCATATAAGATGGATGATTTACAAATCTAGTTGGAGAAATCACATCCATAAAACCTAATGCTAAAATGTCGCAAGACAAATGATTGAAAGATCACTTACGGAGTGACATCGCTGTTTAAATTATATTGGAAAGAAAACATGAAGAATCTCCATATTCATGGATTTTTGGAGTCTTTGATTTGATCAAGTGACGCTTGTGTGACTTTTCTCGGGATAATTAAAACTTCGTTCAAAGGCCAAAGAAGAACGAACGACTAAATTGTTGGAATTTATACATATCGATGTATGTAGTCCATTATGTGTAGTCATAAGCGATGGATTTCAACTTCATATGCTTTCTTTAGAAATTTAAGTGAATGTTCACTTAATGAGAAAGAAGTATGAAATATTTGAAAAACGTTTCAAAGACTTTCAAGATGATGTGGAAAATCATTGTAACAAGAAAATAAATGGTTTATGATTTTATCATAAGGGATTTGTTTGAGTTACAAGTGTAACAAAAAATAAATGAATTATGATTTTATCAAAAAGGGATTTATTTGAGTTGCAAGTTTAACAAAACACCTAGATTTACATTTCCCGAAACACCATAGGAGTATGGAGTGTTTGAGATTTGTAATGAAACCTTGTTTGACATGGTTAGATCAAAGGTGTTATTTATAAAACTGCCATTATGTTTTAAAAAGATTAAAGCTTTAGAGACTACCGCTTTTACACTGAAAAGAGCTCCATCTTGATCCGTTGAAATGACACCATATGAGTTATGGTTTGGGGTAAAACCCAAGTTGTCATTTCTTAAATTTTGGTATGCTAAACATAATTAAGATGTTTACAACCGAAGTCGGATGAGCATGTCTTTGTAGGTTATTTCGAATAACAATTGGTTATTCCTCCATAACATCAAGGACAAAAGGGTTTGTCGCTTGAAACGTGAAGTTTCTTGAAGAAGGAATTTTTCATAAAAAGTTAATTGGGAGGACAATAGAACTTTGATAAGGTTAACGAACCTTAGCTAAATGTGCTGAGTTGCGCAGCGCCGGAAATCGTTCCGAAGGCTGCCATAATGCTCATAGCTTATGTGCCTCAAAGGTTGTGGTCACGGAGATCTAAGTTCTTATTGAACCAAGTGGGTCGGTTAAACAATCAAATGCTAAGATTTGAGAGTAAATCATTATTGTCTAACAATGATGAAATGACTACATGCAAAGAAGCGATGATGGGCCCTAACTCCGTCAAATGGCTTGAAGCCATAAAATCCGTGATAGTTCCATACACGAGAAATCAAGTTTTAAACTTGGAAGACCCTCCGGAAAGGTGTAAAAACCTATCGGTCGTATTTGGATCTATAAAGAAACAGACATGGATGTTTCACATCTATGAAATAGTCGACATGTCGTAAAGTATTTTATAACAATGTTCAAGGAGTTGACTATGACAAGATTTGATCTTTCATAGCGATATTTAGTCTGGACGGATTAAAGTAGCAACCACTACATATAATTTGGTATATGGTAGATGAATAAACAAAACAAATTTCTTCTAATAGAATGGTTACCTAGGACGTGTACATGACACGGTCCAAAGGGTTTTGTTAAATTCAAAGGATGCTAAAAAGGGCATGCAAACTTTAATGGTTGAAGTAAGCATCGTGGAGTTGGAATCTTCACCATGATGAAAAATGAGTTTTTCATCAGGAGACGATGAAGATGCTTGCATTTGCAAGAAATTAAGTGGGAGCGCTAAGACATATTTCTAATACATTATGTGGAGGACATCTTGTTGATTAGAAATGATGTATATTTTATTGACAAAGGTTAAGAATTTCATTTCGATGAAATACTTAGGCAAAACCCGAATATTTAGCATGAATGTCTATAGTGGATAGACTGTGACGCTAATATGGTTGTGCCAAACGTACATATATGAGATATTGAAGGAGTTCAATATAGAAACGACTAGAAACGGTTCTTGTCGCATGGAAAGGAATTGAATCAAGATTCAAGTGTATCGACACTTGATGAGTGAAATCACGAGAATGTTTTGATCAATCATACCATGATATGTACACATCCAGATATGTCCTATGCTCTAAGTGTTATGAGCATATACCAGAATGAATTATAAAATGATCACTGGACTATAGTAAGCATATTCTTATGATCTTTTGGAAGAACTAAGAATATATTTGTGTAGAGGTGACAAACAATTACAAATAGTTCATTGTAAAGCGTTACATTGATACTAGTTTTGTCGCAAGATACAAATTAAGTTTATCTCAATTTAAACTATGAGTGGCACAATGAAATGGAAAGGAGTTTTCATGATGGATTTGGAAGAGTTCCAAAGTTAAGACATTGTGACGAATACTATAACAAAAGGCTAAGTATATGACTGCTATAGTACCAGCAAAGGAGAGAATTTGTGTCAAGTAGTTTGTTATCAAACTAAGTTGTGGTTCGCAACGGGCTAACAATAAAGATATATTGTGTGACAATAGTATCGACATGTTTTAACCCCAAGGAACTAAAGGTCTCACCAAAAGACCAAATTTATTCAATGCCATCTCATTGGAGAATGAGTGATGCGTGGAGATGCAAAGACATGCAAATACACACGGACCTAAAAGCGTCAGATCCGTAGATTATGTTAACCACTTGCAGTTGCGTATTTGGAACACCAGAAAGCCATAGGTGTTCAATAAACAAAGTTTTCAAACTAGATTATTGTCTCTAGTGCAAGTGGGAGACTGAAGGGAATATGCCCGAGAGGCAATAATAAAGTGGTTATTATCGTATTTCTTATTTATGATAAATATTTATTTTACATGCTATAATTGTATTAATACGTAAACATTAATACATGTGTGTTTAATAAACAAAAAGGAAGTTCCTAGTCATGCCTCTCTTATAAACTAGCTTGTTGATTAACACGATGATCAAAGTTTCCTGATCATGGACATTGGATGTTATTAAGAACGAGGTCACAACATTAGTGTAATGATGTGATGAACATTCATCCGAAGTATAGCATTACGATCAAAGTCATTGAGTTTATATTGCTATAACAACTTACGAAGTGATCCTAATCCTTAGACCATAAGATCATGTCAATCACTAACACCGGAAGAGTTTCTCGATGACATCAAACGTCACACCGTAACTGGGTGATTATAAAGATGGCTTCAGAACTACTAAAGTGTTAATTTGAGACCCATGGATCGAGAATTTGTTCATCCCGATGACGGATAGATATGCTCTGGGCCCTCTCGGTGATATCACATTGATTAGCTTGCAAGCAAGTGATTTGATCACTAGAATGTTATATCACGGGAATGAGAAAAGAGTGCATGTCGGTAACGAGATCAAACTAGGTATGGAGATACCGATGATCGAATCTCGGACATGTAATATATCGTGAAATAAAGGGATTAAGATACTAGCGTAAAAGGTTCACACGATCACAGAAGTCATCGTTGAATGTGTGAGAGTCAGTACGGATCTCCAGGTCCCGCTATTGATTATTGATCGGAGAAGGGTCTCGATCATGTCCGCATTATTCGCGAACCATAGGGTGACACACTTAAGGGATACCGACACCATTCGGAGCAAATGATATGCCAGAAAAAGAAAAGGAAAGCGCAGGAATTTATTTCACTAGACACTGGAACTGTTTCGGTTGAAATTGCTGAAACTGGTTCTGCATGTGAAATTGAAATGTTGTAAGGGGTTTTATGTGAATGTTTGTTAATTAAAGTAATTAACAAAATTCTGAATAAATAAATAAATAAAAGAGTTTTAATTAAATGAGAGCTTGCATTAAATTTGGTGGAAATTTAATGCATGTGAGTGGATTTTTGAGTGGAGGCTTTTTAATGGGAGTGGAGGCTTTTCATTTTGAGTGGGAGCTCCACCCACATGAATGTGGAAGAGGTGGGGGCAGCCCCATGGCTGGGCGCCATGCCCCTTGGGTGCCCCCCTCTCCCCTATAAAAGGCCTCCCTCTCCTCCTCTCAAATCACACCTCCTCGCGAAGGATCTCTCTCCCTCCTTTAGAATTTCCCCATGGTCTTGGATCAGCGAGATACATGTTCGCGGTGGCTTTTTCTGAAAGGATTTATTGCTTCCACTGCTTCGCTGGAGCGAGGGCGCGGAGGTTGTCGGGGTACCCGTACGTGTGTGCGATCACGGATGCACCACTGCTTTGAGGTGCTGGACTTGATCGTGCTGGACCGGCTGGACCAGACGGACTTCATCACGATCTTGAGATCGGCAAGCGTTCGTCTACATCATCCACGAGTACAACTTCGTTAACGCTATTCGGTCTTCGAGGGTATGTATTCTATGGATGTATATCCACCCGTTGCTTGTATCTAATAGATAGATCTTGGTACTTAGATGTTCTCATAGTAGGAAATTTTTTATTTTCTATGCTGCGAACCCTACAATATAGAGCTTAAGTTTTTTTTAAAAAAAGTCAAGCTATGCAAAGTTTGACTAAACTTTTAGAAAAAATTATAGAAAACTATGATATTGCATATAGATACTATGTAAAAATATGTTTAATGATGTATCAAAGAGTATGGAATTTCGTATTATAAATACTACTAATAACTTATTTAAACTCTACGTAGTTTTACTTTTGAAAAAAAAAAGTGTGAAACCTTGGGAGGAAATGCTAAACTTATGGAATTGAGGTTATGGAAGAATCGTACAGACAGACGTGATGAAAACTGATTGGTGTGATTCTTTGGTCCTCTATGATTTTCGGCCCGTGACCTTCCTGGCCGATCTCCATGGCTGTTCTACACGTCTATCCGTAAACTGAATCCGTGAAAAAAAAAATGCCCGTAGAAGTAGTATACCTTATGTATTCGAATGATGAGCGACCGTATCGATTTGAGGTAACTCGGTCAACGTAGCAGAGCATCGGCCTTCGGCAGGTCACTGCTCTCGCCAGCTTGAAGCCACGTCGCGGTCGGGCCAACGCGCGATGGCTGGTCGGCCGGCACTTGCTAAACTGTTCTAATTTGAAGGTTACCGGCTTTGATTATACTTCCTCTGTTTTAAAATATAAGATGTTTTAGTTTTATAAAAAAATTAGACTTATTTTAATGTGTAGATCTAAATCTGAGTAAATCTATATACTAAAAAATTCTAGAAAAATTTGTTTCGCAAAGCTAAAACATCTTATATTCTAAAACAAAGAGAATACGTAACAGATTGGTTTCAATGCATAATATAATCTTATTGTATTTTTTGACTTTGCCAGCCAAAACATAATAAGGCATGAAAACAAGTTTAAGCCATGAAAACAGAATCAAATTGGTTCTTTAAAATACAGACAACAGCGAAGATAATAAACCTTGTTGGCTCTAACTGGACTGCCACCGATGAGTTTAGTTACTCTTTACAAATTAAATTCTAAGACCATAATATCAACAAGAACGACGTACACTTACAGTAGCCCAATTTTTTTGCGAAACATAGTATAGACGCTCACAAAGTAGGAAGTCCGCACATAATAAGCCAAGCCTGGCCCGTGCCTGGTAGGGGTGTGTGTCCTTCAGGCCTCCACTCCGTCTCGTACTCTGGCTCCGTGGATCTTCTGGTGAAATAGGATTTTTGGCATATTTTTTGGGATTTTTTCTGATAGTTGATTTTCTGCACAAAAACTAGACACCAAGGTAATTCTGTTGAAAACAGCGTCAGTCTGTGTTAGTTGTATCCAAATCACATAAGTTTAGAGGAGAAACAATAGGAAAAGTGGTTGGGAAAGTAGATACGTTTTGGACGTATCAACCGGCAGGGGCGACCGACTCCAGCAATCACTGGAACAACGATGCGGAGCGCGCTGGGATGCAGGACTAGGCCTGTCCAAAGCGTCTCTTCGCTCTAAGATATTTCGTGGCTACACCGGTACCTAACAGTCATAGGTGCAACGCTGACGACTAGGCCGAGCGGAGGCAGATGACGATGCATGACGCGAGCGGTCTACTGACTGCAAGAGGGAGGAAAGGTCCTTGAGGACCGGTGGCTCACCATGAGCATGATGGAGCTAGTTGTCGGCAGTGGTGGGGGATGTCGGGAATAGCAGCGACGGATAATGTCTGGGGAAAGAGACGAAGGTATCGATTCCGGTCGTCCCGACTTGCTTGAGTCAGCGAGGAGGACACTGACGAGGTGGCGGTGATGGAGACTTGCTCGTACGGTCGCGGAGAGGCTGCAGTGGCAACGCTACACGGGCATCATTCCTAGGGTTTTGGGAGCTCGGTGGGGGCGGAGATGAGGAGCACGAGGGAGCAAAGAAAAGGGATAGGAAATCTAGAAAAGAGGAAAGGGCTTCGATGCCCTTATCCTCACGTCCAGGGGCTACGTCAAGGATATCCAGCAGCAGGAATGATGGACGACAGTATTTTTTATCAATGTTTTTTTAATGTAAAGGCTGGTCAACGTAGCGCCACCTCAGCGAATATATTAATCTCTCGAAATAGGCTTTCACCCTGCTTTATAGAATAAAGCCACATCGGTCGAACAAATACAAGGTGGAGGGGATGCCCCTTATACAAAGCAGATAGAATAAACAGGAAAAACACGGAAAACCTAAACTTGCCACCGGAGACAAAGGGCCAAGACCGGGATGAACCGGGGCTTCACGACAACGCCCTCAAGAGGGTAACTACGCACCACTCCGCCGCCGCCGATACCAACGGTAAAGGGTTTTCACCCGGAGCCCTGACACGAGGAAGGTAGCCGCATCAGCGTCCCCAAGAGGGTAACGGTACCCGCAGGCATCGCCGCCGATAGTGCCGAAGCACTAAGCTTTCACCTAGAAAAACCTTCGTACCACTCCCCGTCTTCCGCCACGCCCGTTGTCCCCAAGATAGGCCTCGAGCACACGATCTGGGAGCTGTCGAAGCCGAAGCGCCGCCAACACCAAAGCCTCCCAACGCCCTCTCCTTGTCACCCACATGACCTAAGAGAGAACCACCACC
Organism: Avena sativa; assembly: GCA_916181665.1. Classification (NCBI taxonomy): domain Eukaryota; kingdom Viridiplantae; phylum Streptophyta; class Magnoliopsida; order Poales; family Poaceae; genus Avena; species Avena sativa. The sequence goes on from OV702293.1 coordinate 457,956,335, forward strand.
GCCACCGCGTCGCTCGCCGAAGAGTCGCCCACACGGTCCACCTTCCGGGGCCGCCGCCCCAGCGTCCACAAGCTCGAGCCAAGTCTCCAACCAACACCACATCGCACCACCGCCGGGAAGGACGGGGAAGAACAAGCACAGACCTGCCGGAAATGAGCCACCCGACAGCCTAGGAGAGGGGAACAACCCTCCATCACCCGCAGTGATTGTCGTCCGGGCGCAGCAGTACTGACTAGGCCCAGATCAGGCCTGGCCAAGCCGGCCAAGCCCAGATCAGACCATGTCGGCGCCTCCGTCGTGCTGCTGTAGTAGGCCGTCATCGCCGCCGTCCTCCTGCGCCCCGTGCTTATCTTCCAGCATCGCCGCCTTGCAAGCTAAGCCGCCATGCACTAGTAGAAAACATGCCTTTTGTCCAGGCCATTAGTCCCGGCTGTGGCTGGGGCCGAGACTAATGGCCCTCGCCGGACGGCCCGAGCCACCCAGAACCATAGGTCCCGGCCCATTAGACCCCATTAGTCCCGGTCTGAGACACAAACCGAGATTAGGGCCCTGGCCCTGCCGCTCGCTGGGGGCACCCCCTTTAGTCCCGGTTTGTATCTCCAACCGGGACTAGTGGTCTAGTCCTATATATACGCACAACCCCCTCCTCCTTCCAACTGTTTTTTCCTGGTGGGAGAGAGTGCTGTTGTGCTATTTGTTTTCTTGTTCATACATATGCACTTGAGGTGTTCGGTGAAATGTCCATTAGAGCAATGCGAGTTTAAGTCAGACAAGACAGACATGATATGAGGTGCCCAAGCCACACTAGAGGTGTTCAGTGGCGGGATTGACGGTCGGCCAGCGACAAGTAGTTACCTGACTGTCCAGAGGAAGAGGACAAGGGCCTATTTGCAAGTACTTTTTGTCAATGGGCTCTTTTTAAAAGAGTTATAAAAAAACAAAGGTAAAGACTGGTCAAGGTAGAGTCACATCAGCGAAAACATTAAATCTACGGTGAGTTAGTGACCTAGATGGACATTTAGAAGGAATAAGTTATAGATTCACATCTGCGAAAACATTAAATCTACGGTGAGTTAGTGACCTATGTTGGAAATATAGCATGCAATCGAATTAAAATAATTCCGAATTTGTGTGACAACAAAGATAGATCTAACAGAATTACACATGCGATTATAAACATGAAATCTAACATGGCACATCAGATTGACATGGATCTTAATCCTCCTTCTAGAACACGAAAGAGAGGATCACGAGATTGATTTCTTACAGTGATGCAGACGAACGTTGATGAAGAACAGTTGGGGAAGATGAAGCAGACGGTCGATGCAGACGATGAAGAAGAAGAAGCCGTGCGAAGCACTGCCCAGAAACTTTATCGCCCGGCTCCCTCGTGCAGGACGCCAAACGCCGGGGAAATTCCGGAGACTACTGCTTTCCTTCCCCCGCGGCACGGCAGGGAAAGGATCAGCGAAGATCGGTGGCGGCTGCAGAAGAGAACGGAGTAGGGTTTCTGTGTATTTCGTGTCTTCTGTCGAGAGGGACGTCTTCCTCTTAGAGACTCGAAAGGATAACCCCCACGCAGCACGTTCTTCCCATATTCCAGGATCCGCCCCTGGTATATCTCCATCACGAGCGATCTCCTAACTTCCCTCAACGGGAAGTCTATCTTCGAGTCGTGCGTGAGACAAACGCGGGTGGATAAGATAAGTAAACTGCTCGGAAAAAGATTAAAAAGAGATGCAATTCAACAGTCCATGGTCGCGCTCGCCTCGCCAAAGCTCAAGTCACAAGTCACGCGTAATTAAACGCGAATAAATGTGAAATGCGAGCGAGCATGCGCGCGTGTGCGTGTGTGGTGTACACTTAGCATAGCTCTCTCTAGTCTTTCCAACTAGTCTCACCATGAGATGCCCCCTTATAAGCAGGTCAAAATCTTGCTCCCTTCGCAATGTGGGACTAAACTCTCACAACCTCCACCCCCTTGACTTCTCTCCAATTTCTAAAATTTATATGGGCCCAATTCTTGTAGAGGCCCATTTATTCCAACAATCCCCACCAAGAAGTCAAGGTCTGCAACTTGTTCTTATCTGGATTTTATATACCAGCTTTGTAGTATAGACCCGTCTCGGGTTGAGCTATACCTAGCACTCCAGGATCCACTCTTCTTACAACTAGGAAATGGACAAAGCGTTGAATTTCCAGTCTTGTGTAGAAGAGGTTCACCAGGAGCCATCGCTGATACTAGGCTGCCTGAATCCACGCCTAAGGTTTGGAACATTACGGTCGTGCTCCCTAGTCCTTTAATAAGCTCATTAGAGATTACCCGAATCTCATGTACTGCGACCACACAGTTAAGCTCACATAGGTGTGTTCTTTCAAGAATACCCTGCAGGACGGTATCTTGCTGAAGTATTTCAGCCTCAAAACACATTAAGACTAACAGTCACCCTCCCATGCAGTACTAAGAGTACTCATCTTAGCGTGAAATGGATAAATATATATGTACTCTCTCTTGTTGCTCCAACAACTTGTTTTTCCCTTTTCCTTATTCACGGGATCTCCGGTCACTAAGGCTGGGTTTCCATTGTCGTGCAACTCAGGTGGGTCTCAAGCCCATCTCCCTCGATGCTCCATCTATCACCGCACGTGATAGCCCTTTTGTAAAAGGATCCGTCAGGTTTTTGGTAGTGTTAATATAATCAATGGCAATCACTCCCTTGTGCCTCAAGTTCCCGACGGATTTGATACGCCGTTTCACATGTCTTGATGATTTCAAATTATCCTTTGAACTTTTAACCTTAGTGATCACGGTTTGGTTATCACAGTTCAAAAGGATTGCCGGAATTGGTTTTTCGACCATTGGCAAATCATTCAAGAGCTCTCGCAACCACTCTGCCTCTACAGTGGTTGTGTCAAGTGCTACAAGTTCTGCCTCCATAGTAGACCTTGTTAAGATGGTCTGTTTGTGAGACCTCCAAGAGATTGCAGCACCTCCAAAAGTGAATATGTATCCACTTGTTGCTTTGATCTCATCTGTATCTGAGATCTAATTAGCATCACTATACCCTTCTAGTACTGCTGGGTACCCTGTATAGTGAATTCCATACGTTGTGGTTCCTCTCAAGTACCTCATTACTCGTTCCAATGTTGTCCAATGATCATTTCCCGGATTTGAGTTAAACCGGCTCAGTTTTCTTACAGCAAATGAAATGTTAGGTCGTGTTGCACCAGCAAGGTACATGAGAGAACCTATGATTTGAGAGTATCTTAGTTGATCAACCCCTTGTCCTTGGTTCTTTCGAAGCTTTAGACTAGGGTCATAAGGAGTTGGAGACGTTCTGGAGTCCTCAAAACCAAAGCGACTCAGAATTTTCTCCACATAATGGGATTGACTTAAGATAATCCCATTCTCATCCTTATTCAGCTTTATGTTAAGAATAACATCTGCCTCTCCCAAATCCTTCATGTCAAAATTTTGAGATAAAAAGGACTTAACACCATTTATGACATCCATACCAGTCCCAAAAATTAGTATATCATCAACGTATAAACATAGGATTACATGCCCCCACCATATTTATAGTACACACATTTGTCTCCTTCATTCACCAGAAAGCCTGCTGAAGTCAGAGTATTATCAAACTTTTCATGCCATTGCTTTGGGGCTTGCTTGAGACCGTAGAGCGATTTATTTAATATACACACCATGTTCTCTTGCCCGGTTGCTACAAAACCATCGAGTTGCTGCATATAAATTTCCTTATCTAGCTCTCCATTTAGGAAAGCTGTCTTCACATCCATTTGATGGACTAAAAACTTATGAGAAGCAGCAAGTGCAATTAGCACTCGAATTGTAGTCATCCTAGCAACAGGTGAGTAGGTATCAAAGAAATCCTCTCCTTCCTTTTGGGTAAAACCCTTGGCCACGAGCCTAGCTTTATACTTTTCAATGGAGCCATCTGGTCGTAGTTTCTTTTTGAATATCCATTTGCATCCAATAGGTTTGCAACCCATTGGTCGTGGACATATTTCCCATGTTCCGTTAGTGAGAATGGAATCCATTTCACTTTGAACAGCCTCCTTCCAATCATCTGCATCCAAGGATGCATATGCTTCTGCTAGAGTTCTGGGAACGTCATCCACGAGAAACACAGTGAAATCATCTCCAAAAGACCTTTCGGTCCGTTGTCTCTTACTCCTTCTCGGAGCCACTTCACTGTCATTCTCCTCATTGAAAATTTCAGGAACTACCAGAGGTGTATGTTCGGGTTCAGGTTCTACTTGTAGAGTAGGTTGACTAGTGGATGCCAAATTTTCCTTCGTGGGAAAGATTGTCTCAAAGAAAGTAGCATCCCGAGATTCAGTCACAGTGTTAGTGTGTACATCTTGAATCTCGGATTTTATAACCAAGAATCTGTATGCATTGCTGTTATGTGCATAACCTAGGAAGACACAATCAACAGTTTTAGGTCCCAATTTTCGCTTTTTGCATGTTGGTACATTAACCTTGGCCAAACAGCCCCATGCACGCAAGAAACGAAGAGTTGGTTTATGTCCCTTCCATCCTTCATACGGAGTTGTTTCTACTTTTGATGAGGGAACTCTATTGAGAGTATAACATGCTGCCAAAGCAGCCTCCCCCCACCATGACTTAGTTAAACTGGATCTGTCCAACATGGCATTCACCAAGTCTGTAAGTGTTCGGTTTTTCCTTTCTGCCACTCCATTAGATTGGGGCAAGTAGGGAGGGGTTACTTCATGTATAATTCCATGTTCCGCACAGAATTGAGAGAACTCGTGAGATACATACTCTCCTCCTCTATCAGACCTTAAACGTTTGATTTTCTTCTCTAATTGGTTTTCTACTTCGGCCTTATAAATCTTAAAGCAACTCAGAGTCTCATCTTTCGATTTTACTAGGTAAATATAACACCACTTAGTCGCGTCATCTATCAAAGTCATCATGTACATTTTCCCTGCCTTAGTCAATACTCCATTCATTTCACACAAACCTGAATGTATTAAATCTAGAGGTGACAGACTTTTCTCCCCGATTGGCTTGAAAGGCTTTCGGGGTTGCTTTGATTGCACACAAGACTGACACTTAGATCCACGCACTATGGAAAAGTTCGGAACTAAATTAAGCTTGCACAACCGAACAATGCGATTAAAATTAATATGACATAAACGAGAGTGTCAAATGGCAGCATCCCCAACATGATTTCCAGAGTACGAAGAACACGATAAATTGTTTACGATATTACAATCATCTAGAGTGAAAAGGTGGAACAAGCCTCCGCTGTTATAGCCTTTTCCAATAAACAAACCAAATTTCAAAATAATAAATTTATTCGACTCGAATACCAGCTTGTAGCCATCACGACACATCAGCGAGCCAGACAGCAGGTTCCTATTTATTCCTGGGACATGTATGTTCTTCAACGATAGAGTCTTCCCCGAAGAAAGTCTTAGGTCGACTCTACCGATCCCACGTACAGCTGCCCGAGTGTTGTTTCCCATCACGAAGGTGGAACTGCTGCAAGCCTGATAAGAAGAAAACAAGTTATAGTCAGCATAAACATGAGCTCCAGTATCTACCCACCAATCAGTGGATTGACATGCAATAAGGACACTAGGTACGTACCCAGATCCTCCACCTGCCTCGCTAACGGTGACATTCGCAGATTGCTGAGCACCTTTCTTCCTGCCTTTGCGCATGCGACACTTCCTGGCTATGTGCCCCGGTTCGCCACACACAAAGCAGTTGAATTCACCCTTTTCCTTGTTCTTCTTTTTCTTAAAGCTAGTGGTTTGTTTCGCCTTTCCTTTGTTCTTGAAGTTCTTTCCCCCAGAGCCGCCAGCCCCATTGTGCACGACATTGGCATTGGGAGTCGGATGAGGTGGGTTTTTCTCAATGTCTTTTGCCCTGGCCTTTTCCTCAACATCAAGAGTGGCGATGAGACTTTCAACAGTCATCACCTCCCTCCTGTGTTTGAGTGTAGTGGCAAAGCTCCTCCATGATGGAGGTAACTTGGCAATAATGCCCCCACCACAAACTTGTCAGGCAGAACGACTCCAAAACCAGCGAGTTCCCCCACCAAAAGCTGGATCTCATGAGCTTGCGTCACAACCGAATTATTATCGGTCATCTTAAAATCGTGATATAGCTCATTCACATACAGCTCACGCCCAGCATCCGACTCTCCATACTTTCTGTCGAGAGCTTCCCACACAAGGGCAGGACTGACATAGTTCATGTAAATGTCACAAAGCTGGTCGATCATGAGGGAGAGCAGGCAGCCCATGGTAGTGTCCGAAGACACCTCCCAGTCACGCTGTTGTTCCTGCGTGAGTGACCTTTCAACCGTGGAGGAAATCACCCACCACAAGTTCTGGCTCATGAGCCAAAACTTCATACGGGTCTGCCATCTCTTAAAGTTCTCACCCCCAAACCTCTCAGGTTTCATCACATTGCTAGGTCCAGCCATTGCATAGTAATAAAGTTTCTGGACTGTTGGAAATATAGCATGCAATCGAATTAAAATAATTCCGAATTTGTGTGACAATAAAGATAGATCTAACAGAATTACACATGCGATTATGAACATGAAATCTAACATGGCACAGCAAATCGACATGGATCTTAATCCTCCTTCTAGAACACGAAAGAGAGGGTCACGAGATTGATTTCTTACAGTGATGCAGACGAACGTTGATGAAGAACAGTTGGGGAAGATGAAGTAGACGGTCGATGCAGACGATAAAGAAGAACCAGTCGTGCGAAGCACTGCCCAGAAACTTTATCGCCCAGCTCCCTCGTGCGGGACGCCAAACGCCGGGGAAAGTTCGGAGACTACTGCTTTCCTTCCCCCGCGGCACGGCAGGGAAAGGATCGGCGAAGATCGGTGGCGGCTGCAGAAGAGAACGGAGTAGGGTTTCTGTGTATTTCGTGTCTTCTGTCGAGAGGGACGTCTTCCTCTTATAGACTCGAAAGGATAACCCCCATGCAGCATATTCTGCCTATATTCCAGGATCCGCCCCCTGGTATATCTCCATCACGAGCGATCTCCTAACTTCCCTCAACGGAAAGTCTATCTTCGAGTCGTGCGTGAGACAGACGCGGGTGGATAAGATAAGTAAACTGCTCGGCAAAAGATTAAAAAGAGATGCAATTCAACAGGCCACGGTCGCGTTCGCCTCGCCAAAGCTCAAGTCACGAGTCACGCGTAATTAAACGTGAATAAATGCGAGCAAGCGTGCGCGTGTGGTGTACATTTAGCATAGCTCTCTCTAGTCTTTCCAACTAGTCTCACCATGAGATGCCCTCTTATAAGCATGTCAAAATCTTGCTCCCTTGACAATGTGGGACTAAACTCCCACAGCCTTCATCCCTTGACTTCTCTTCAATTTTTAAAATTTATATGGGTCCAATTCTTATAGAGGTCCATTTATTCCAACAAGCTAGATGGACATAAGTTGTAGATTCACATCAGCGAAAACATTAATCTACGGTGAGCTAGCTTGAAGCCACGTTGTGGTCGGGCAAACGCGCAATGGCTGGTCGGCCGGCACCTCGTCACCTACCGTGGGCGCTCGCTGTGGGCGTGGGCCAGCCACGCCGAAGCAGACCGTGCGTTCCCACGCCGCGCCATCCAACGCGTCCTGCCGCGCACGTCCGCGTGCGTGCGGCGCGCGTCTTCCCGGCAAGAACGCGACCACTGAACCGACGACCGGCAGGCCTTCCTATATAAACACACACCTGACCCCCCGACGGTATCCCGCAGCATTCCATTCCACCTGACCGCCCTCAAACTACTCAACTTTCCTACAAGGTCGTGATGGCTCCACGCATCGCCGTGCTGCTCCTCGCCGTGGCGGCCGCCTCCGTCTTATTCGCCTCCGCGTCGGCGCAGGACTTCATGGCGCCTTCCTCCGCCCCAGCGCCGGCGCCTGAAGCCGGCGCGGCCGCCAGCAGCGTGTCTGCGATGGCCGTGGTGTCCTCGGCGCTGATCTCCCTTCTCGCGGCGACGATGATGCAGTAGATGGTTGCTTGCAGCTTTGGACTGGGTGGCTGCCTGTAAACACAAGAAGTTTTTATTTGGGAGATCGGTGGTCATCCGATGAGGATGCTACCGCTAGCTCTTGATTTTGTCGAACATTCTTTTTTTTTTAATCATAGGAGTACTAGTATTATGCCTTCATGCTTTGTAAATTTTAATCTTTAAGATATTATGAATAAAGCTCGTTGATTTGGTGATGATTTGGCGTCATGATCTACATCCAAAATTTGCTTACTTATGACTTTTGAGTGATTATTTTCTGAGGAGGAATGGCAGGTGTTCTCTATTCATTTCTGTAAGTTCAGAGATAGTTATCGCTCGCTCAACACATTGATAGACATTCAATCAATATTTTTCTCGGTTTCTTCATACTTGTACGAATAGTGAGATTCGTCTGATAGATAGCAAAAAACCATTGTAATCTGATGCTAGCGTTGAGAACTTCCTCAGTTACCGGATTTGATGGTTTCAACGCGTAGTGGAATCTTGTTGTATTTGCTGACTTTGCCGGCCAAAACATATACACCCTCCTCTTGTTGTATTTGCTCACTTTGCATGCCCAAACATATACTCCTTCCGTCTCAAATTAGTATATACGGCATGAAAAGAAGTTTCAGCCATGAAAATGATTATGTTATGAAAAAAATCAAAGGAGATCTTTGAAATACAGACAACGATGAAGATGTTAACCCTGTTGGCTGGCTCTAACTGGCCTGCAACCGATGAGTTCAGTTACTTTTTACAAATCAAATTCTAAGATCCATAATACCAACAAGAACGACCGACACAGTAAGCGTAAATACAACACATACAGTAATGGTTGCACCTGTATCACTACCATGGCGGTACGGTTTCTGACAATTTTAGGTCAATAGGTATAATTTACAGGAGTCCAGGCCTCTCGCGTTGCTTGCGGGTCAGTGTTCCATGTATTGGCATGCCGGCGGGGTTACCTTGGTCTTGTCTCCTGCAGGAAATGAGGCACCAAGAAATCAATGTTTACGAGATCGGTGGGAGTAGGCCGGTATCAAGCCCATAAGAATATCCTCACTTGTGTTGTAAGCCTATAACTGGTACTCAAAACCATATGCTTGCGCAAAGGAGGCAATTTGAAGTGTTCTTATCCTAAGCACGCTATAATGATGAGGCTTCAATATCATATCAGTCTAATAGAACTGTCTCATTTTTTCATCAAGGGCGTGGTCTGACAATGTGGTATCATGCCTAACTCCTGCCATGGTTCACTTGCAGGCATGGAAATACAAAACTCACGGGAAATACAAAACTCACCATATGCACCACGAATTTTTACTTCCCGCCATTCTTGTACAAGCGCACAGCAACAGCACATCACATGTGAAAGGAAGTCATCACAGCACCCTCCCTGTCAGCGGCATAAGAAAATCACAACTTTAGGTGCTATACAAGGCTGTGAGTTCGCAAGTATATACTATGGACACTCTGTCAGGGAGGTGCCACGGATATTTTGTCAGACATCAACACTAGCACTGGACAAAAAGATACATTATTAAATTTTCCCCAAGATAATCTAGGTCGCAGTCAGTGAAGGGTGTAGAACATGGACAACCCCAGAGGTCAGGGCAAAAAAAAAGTGGTACCAAGCCATATAAAAGGGCAGGAATATTTACCGCGATATTTAACTTTTGACGAAGCTTTCTCCTTACACAACAAGTGTAACAGCAACAAGACAATATCAGGGAGTATGCCATAATATCATTGCAGGCTTCTGCTGAAGCTGAGAACAACAGAGTAACTATATAAATCGGACTTTTAGTTTTACAAGGGTAGCTAGGTCCACATAAGCTGTGACTGCATTTAAGTTTAAAGTAGACATGATGTTCGTGACTACGACCTTTTCTGCAAAGAAAATTTTGATTTACAAGATGCCCAGTACATCAGAAGTTTTGGTAAAGGACTGGAAAAAACGATGCATGGGAATTTGCTATTCATCAGAGGAATTGGCAGTAAAACAATCGAACAAGCAGAAAATGATTTACGTTTGATATGAAGGAATAACTAGAAAAGAAAAATAAATCTGCACAGTTAATATAATGACTATTTTTAGAGAATATTCTTACACATGGGTCTGTTCTTGGCGATTGAAGCAATCCTTGAGAAGGTTCCACAGGGGAAAAAGAAGGTCTTTAGACCTGTGTTATCACACGCAGACAAACAGCAAGCATAATATGTAAGAATCATTGCGATCAACATACCTCCTATCTAGTTTTTCATACATTCAAGGCATATCCAAACATATAAGTATTTTAAAATAGCAAAGTCCTAGAGCCATTCATGTTATTCTTTCACTTTAAGATTTATTACACTGCATAAATTTTAGTATTGTGTTCTGTTTATACTGCCTAGACACAGACTGCTGAACTATGCCGTCAGGCATAAACTGTGTGGTTATTGCTAGGTTAGAGAGTGATATGCTACGCAAAAGTGAACATCTGTGCTTGAATAGCATGTACTCCCTCCGTTCAGAAATATAAAACATTTTAGCTTTGTGAAATGAATGTATCTAGACGCCTTTCAGTGTATAGGTTCACTCCGAACATCTACGAACCTATACACTAAAAGACGTCTAGATACATTTGAATCACAAAGCTAAAACGTCTTCTATTTCTTAACAGAGGGTACAAAGCTACAGAGAAATTATAGAAACCATCGGTGCAAATAGAAGTGGGCGTAATTATTAATTTTCCATTGCACACTAAGAAGACAAATAGACATACACAAAGATGGCTCTGAACAGCAACCAAGTAAATCTGCATGCCACTCATCACTGTGTGATCCTGTACTCGAGACCATATCATGGTTGTATGGTACAGGTGTAGAACTCCTGCATTGAATGAAAACTATCAAAGGTCTTATAGTATGGAAGTCCATTTTGTAGAGGGAAACCTAATATCCAGTTCAAGTTCAGAACATTAGCATAGGTACATACAAGAACCCAGTTCCCTTATATTGGATGACATATACCATATAACAGATTTAAGATTTTAAAACAAGGCATACAAAACACACACCATAATAAACAGGCACCAAAACAATAAAGCTAAATTTACTAACCTTGGTGCATTATAGGCATCTTTTTGCTTCTTTGGAGAGTCATCATCATACGATTTTGCACCGTCTTCATTAGCTTTTCCGCAATTTGAATCGCTTTTCTTGGTAACCTTTGCATCTTTGGTAACCTTTGCATCTGTACTTTCCTCTGGAATAGAACTTGCCACCGTTCTAGTTACTCCAAGCAGGTGATGAATAACCTCACATTGGCTCATATCCATGTTGCTTTGTGATCTTTGAAGCTCCACCTGGAGCTTCTCGCTTTCCTTACGAAGAGCTTCGTTAAATGGCAGGTTTGGGTAAGAACATGACAGAGACTTCTTGAGCACAATTGAAGGATTTGTGTCAGGGTCAGGGTTTAACAGAGCATCTTGGACCTCCTTGTCTTCCTCATCAAGAGAATATTCACACTGATCCCTTTCGATGTACTCAATTCGCTCCTGAGATACAGAAAAAGGATGATCAAGAATATGCCTTAAAAAGGCCAAAGAGAATAAGGATAGGAGCAACAAAAGAGGATAACGGTGTACTGATCCAAAGTAGCATGTTTAGTGACCGAGGCCATGGTGTTGGAGTTCAAACAACTGGCAGTTTGGCTTTCCTAGTGCTTGTGTAGATAAACAATGGAAATGACGGGTCGCCAAAAAGTTGTACGTTTTCACTCAAATGAGGAACGGGGAAAGTTGTACCATAGATTATTTTGGTTCGTACTAATTTCATAAACAACCGACAGGAAACAAGACACATGAGAGCACACAGGAAAACCACTAATTCAATTCAATTCAATTATGTTCCACCAACTCTCAAAAGCAGAGACTCAAAAGTAGTGACTTGAGAAGCAAAGCGAAATGCACATCACCTTTTTCTCTAGACCAGCATATCCCAGCAGAATGGAATCAATATTAGTAGCAAATCACCATCTCTCAAAAAAGCCTACCCAACCAACCTAGGTGTCGGTTCTCTAAACATTGTGCAGCAGGCAGAACGGAACCAAAAGCAGAACAAAGCAAATCAATGTACATGGATACAGAGAGAGAGGCAGAGAGAATTCGGCGTGAGAGTGAGATTACCGACCCTCACGCGTGCGTTGTCGACGAGCGTGATGAGCGGCACGAGGCGGAGGTAGTTGTCGATCTCGCTCTGCGCGGTGCGGAATCGGTACACGATGTTCCACCCCATGGCGAGGAGGTAGAGGAAGGAGCGGTCCTGGCAGGAGCTGACGAGCAGGTACCCTCTGCGCAGCGCGTCCTCGAGGTGCTCCAGCGGCTCCCTCGTCTCCGGGTAGCGCTTGAGCTCGGAGACCCTGAGCTGCTCCAGCAGTCCCCCGATGAGCTTGAGGTGCTGCGCGAAGCGGCGGCAGTTGCGCTTGTGCATCCGCGCCGTGGAGGCCGCCTTGACGATCAGCGCGATGAGGCGCACGGCGTCGAGGCCTGTGAGTTGGGCCACGTTGGCCGCGTCGCCCAGGTTCTCCCAGGACGACATTGCTGCCTGCCTGTCTGTCGCTCCGTCCTTCCTCCGGGTTGTTTGTTCAAGCTCGACAGAATCGCTCGGTTTTGTCTCTTTTGGCTAGAAGATCAGGGAGACCCGTCCGATTCTACCGCCCATCTGCGGCGAGTAGGTCGCCTGGCTCGAGATTCCCGGAAAGAAGACGCCGTGCGGCGCGCGGCGCCCGCAGATCTGCCTGCGAGACCGCTCACGCCGGCGGCAGCATTCGGCTCACCATGGCCGTTCCCCCTCTCTTTTTTTGTGCCGGCGCGCGGCTGCTGCAAAGGAAGAAGGGAAATCGAGGTGAGGAGGGTGCCGCTTTTGGCGAAGGAATTCCGACGGAAACGGCAAAATGCGGGCAGGAGAACCCGGAAAGCTCCTGAATTGCCTGCTAGTATTCACCTTGTGGAGCGATTAGGCGGGCAGGCGCGGAAGAGCTGCACGCGACTCTGTCTTCTCCCCTCGGGCCGCGGGACCGGGAGGAGGGAGGGGAGGATGGAGGAGGAGTGGAGTGTGAGCGGGGGCAGTGCGTGCCGCAAGTGGAAGCGGCGGGGAGGATGAGGCGAGCGGCAGCAGGCAGGGCAGCGTGCGCGTGGCTGTCTCTCCGGTGGAGAGAGAGAGAGAGAGGGAGGCTCGTCCTGATTTGTTTTGGACTCGCTCGCTCGTTAACTTCCACTCCAGTCTGCTTTGCTATGGGGTTTTCCTTCCACCGGACCGGCGTGTCAGAGTGCGCGCTCGCGTTTACTGGCGACTTTACTGCTAGTCTGCTACCGGTGCGGTGCGGTGCGCCCGCCAGTTCTGGGTTACCGTGAGACGTGCCCGTGTGGTGTGGTGCGGGCTGCGGCACAGCGCCGAGCCGAACGGCGGCGGGAGGTCTCCAGTTTCCGGTATCCACGCCGCGGGATGGGGCACCCCGGTAGGGACAAAGGGGTAGTAAATTCCTGGGAGCTTGTGCGCTGCTAGGGGTGGACGAAGCTCAAGGCTTGAAGGCTTGAGCCTCGGCTCGGGCTCAACAAGACTTGATTCGGGCTCTTGATTCCGGCTCGACTCGCTCGGAGGTCGGACAAGGCAAGTCTAAACCTTTCGTCAAAGACTCGACAAGACCGCTCGATGAAGCTTGCAAGCCGGCTCGATGTAATAAAAAATTGTCATAATTTTTATTAAAAATATATAGTAAAAATGACACTCAAACGTACTAACTATAATCATGTATGACATTTACTAAAAATCTAATAATTTATGACTGAAATCAATAGTTGGCAATCATATAAAGGCAACTCGTTGACATATTAAAAATGTAGTGTGCCATGATGGTCACAACAATGCCATATGATTTCACTACCAGTTAGATCTAATGCTTAGACTGTGTCGACAGTAGCCTGGGCTCGTTTGTTGCCCTCTCAACATAAGCATTCTTTTTTGTGTCGTTGTTGTACAGACACTATCATTTCTAGCCCTGCAAAGCTACAGAGGCAAGCCGCAAGACATATTTGTCCACGCATCTGATCTCGCTGAGAAAAGAAAATATTGTTTTCTTTCCTCGTCCAGCAAAATAGATTCTAATAAATTCTCCCATATACTAAGTAATATCATGTCGGACGAGAGCTACCAATCTTCTCGTATCAACTTTCTTCTCTCACAATATAAATCCATCTATCAATAAAACTCAGAATCACCGACCACATCAAGGAGCGGCTGGGGAAAACAAAATTCGAAGGTAATTGCCAAGTAATTATCATATCCATCAAGAAGCAGCTAGGGGTAAGCGCCAAAGAGGAGCAGGAGGAGACGAGCGTCCGCCGGCCGGCGCAGGCTAACCATAGGCGCTCTGCGTCGTGAGCACCTAAGGGGACCGGATGGAGCAGGCGACAAAGAACAAGTCTGGGATGAGCAAGGGCTAGAGGGATCCATGGGAAGACGAGATGTGGCGGTGTGGTCAGGTGGGTGCAGGTGGCGTTGACCTGACCGAGCAGAAAGGGACGGCACCGGGATGTGAGAGGAGACAAGTAGGGCGTGGTGACCGGCGAGCCGAGCCAGGAGCCTAATTTTTAGATAATTTTCAGCACTAAGCCGAGCCCAACTCGGCTCGAATTTTGACGAGCCTGGCTCGATTTCACCCCTATGCGCTGCTTCCATGGCTCACACTCACCGTTCGTCCTAACTCGTCACTGACAGATGGGGACAGGCCTGTCTTTGACTTGTAGGGTTGTGCTATAGTGTGTGTACACTAGCAGTCAGTTTTGGGGTGGAATTAAAGTTCCGAATTAAAACATGACACGATTTAAGTGAAAGGCTGCCATGGCTTGGCATGGCAGGACCGGCCAAATCGCCCGTGAGAGAGGCGAGCTGGTGGTGGACGGTTGGTATAATTGTTGTTTTGGCTCGTGTTTGGTGGTGATGGATGATCGATCGCCCGTGGCAGCCGAGCCGCACTGGCCATTTTTGTCCGCGGGTGCGTGTATGTGCGTTGGTGCGCCACTGCGCTGGGGCCGGCGCGCACTTTTGCGTGCGCCTGGGCCGGAGAGGTGGTGGTGGTGGACGCGCGTGTCGCGCCGCCGGACCCAGCCCGTGTGTCCAGGTCCTGTGCCCGTACTCCTGAACTGCTGCTGAAATACGGCGTCGGTTTTACAGACCCCTCGCGTGGACCACACAGAGAGGTGCGTCTTCTTACGCAGTGCTACTTCGCCGGTTTTACAGACACGCCTACATAAAATTTCTTGTTTGGTTTGTTGCTCAAGGACTAGGCTAATTTTTTAAAATAATAATACTATATCTAATTAAATTTCAGAAAAACAATATACGATTTTGGAAATTTATAAAAATAAGACGGCCTGGCAAGGCCTGCCCGCGCAGATGATATGAAAGCTGCTTCCGTGTGATCTCAACCAAAATGAGCACCACGGTCACATAATTCCTTATTATTATCCGCTCGAAGCAACTGTGCAATTCTTTCATGCTAAAAGCATACAGACTTTTCTTGGATCGTAGAAAGAATGCATCGGCAGGTCTGCCCAGGCCGATTAGTACCTTACGGTTTGGGCCAAGCCAAGGCCGTGTTATTTTAGGAAATTTCTGAACGCATATAGTATTATTTCTGGAATTTAATTAAAAGAAAGTAGTAGTATTATTTAAAAAAAACTAGCAAGAACTAGCTGGTACTCCCTTCGTTAGGGATTAAAAGGCCCAAGAGCTTTTTTAAAATGTTAGAAATTATAAATCATCTCTTATTTATTAGCCTCTCTCATCCAATGCATGTTCTCCTATTTCTCTATCTTCTCTCATGTATGTGTAACTATTGGTGCATGTAGTAATCAAGAGGGTGAGTTATTCATTTTCTTAATCCTATCAAAATGATTCATATGCCTTATAATCCCTAAGAGAGGGAGTACTCCTTTATGGAGCATAATGGAGTAGATTGGTTTGGAAGTCGATCAAGAGTATCACTGAAATTTACAAACCTGATTTTACAGTTACTTGGCATAAGACCATTCAGAGCATCTCTAGCAAAAAACGCGAACTGAAAGACGCGTTTTCAGATCGTGTTTGAGCTAGTTTTGTTTGAAAAAGACGATGGCCAGAACAGAAACCACAAATTCAAACTGTAAACACGAGATTTTTAAACATTCACGGAGATTTCAAAACGCGAGCATAGTTCATACATAGTAGACACGGTCATATATACAAAACGCGAATTCAACCTAAATACTACGAGGGATCTGCCGTCTCCGCCACTACCCTAGCATGTACACAAAATTGGGCTCACCGGAGCCCAGGGAGCGGCGGTGATGCTTCCGGCGGCGGGCTTCACTCCTCGTCGGAGAAGTCGAAGTCCGACAGCCTGGAGTTGCTGTCGGAGACGAGGTCGATGACCTCCACCTCCTTCCCGTGGGATTCGCGGTCGACGGCGAGCCCTTGCTCGAGGAGGATGGCATCGATGAGCTCGTCGCGCTGAGCTCGACGGGCCTCCGCCTCGGCGATGCTCCGGTGCTGCATGACCTCGACCCAGCGCTCGAAGGAGGCGTCATCGAGGGCGTAGTCGGACTCCGTGACCACGCGGCCCTCCGGGAGCCCCTCCTCCTTCTTCACCAGCGGTGGCGGAGTACTCGGCGTGCGCGAGGAGCCCCCTCCCCTCGGCTGGCACGAATGCGGACGTCGAACTCCGTCGTCTCGCGGCGGAGGAGCGTGGCCGCCACCTGCGAGCCCCACCTCGTGTAGTGGAGGGCGGCGCGCTTGCGCGCCCCGTCCTAGCGCACGCACCGACGGCGCTCCTCCTCCTCCGCGGGCGTGAGGCGACGAAAACGCGGCGTCGGTTCCCGTCGGTCCATCGCGGCGTGAATCAGGCGGATTTGCTACCGCCGGCGAGAAATTGCTCGCCGGTGCTCGGCGATTTGAGCGGTGGTGCGCGGCGGAGGCGTCAAGGGGGCGGTGGCGGAGAAATGGATCGAGACCTGGGAATCGAGCTCGAAACTAGGATTTTATGGGTCGAGGGGGTCGATTTTCAGAGGTCCGAAATTTTTTCCCGTGTCGGACCGTGTTTACGGTGTCTGCTTGGGCCAGATTTCACTGCCCGGCCAGAAAACCACCGAATTTTTTTGGGTCTGTACTTTTTCATTGTCTGCTAGAGATGCTCTCGTACAACTGGAGATCCTACCTTCATGGAGTGTGGGGTAGATGGGTTTGGAACTCGATCGAGAGTCTCACCGGAATCTACATACCTTATTTTACCGTGACTTGGCATATGACCATCCATACAACTGGAGATCCTACTAAGACAATATGCAAGGCACGGGTTCAGGCTCCTTTCAGTTTGAATTGTAGCCATATCTTCAAAGTTCAAACCTCTTGTTCCTTGTGTCGACAGCGATAAGCCCTCGCTTGCTATGCAGGAATTTTGGTCCATGCGATCAAGAAAGAGTATCCATAGTATGTAGCTAAAATTGGTTTCATATTTGTCTTTTGATTTTTAGAGCTAGTTTCCTACACTATAAAGGTAGTTTCAAATTAAATAAAAGAGAGAACCGGAGTAAAATAGTGCTCCGATATCAAATATGATTTTAAATTGATTGGCCAACAATGTGTGACATGTGTCCTTTCCTCTCATATCTTAGGTAAAAAATAAGGCTATACTTATTAACTTGGTCCGCATGATGCAGGAATTTATAATAGCTACATTGTGGAGGTTTAGCCAAATTACACAATGAAACCAAAGCTTTTTGTTAAATTTACCTATAAAGGGTGTGCACCTTTTAGACTCAAGTCTAGTAATAAAGCTGACAATTGACACAAAGAGCTAGTAGAGCAACATTTGCTGCAGCGGTGCTCTTTTGCTAGAGGAGAAAATGGTCCCATCGTCCAGACTAAAAAGCAAGAAAAAAGCAGTCTTCTTTTCAATGATAAGTATGCCTTCCTACTATTAGATTCTTTTATCCTTGAGTCTAGTAGTAGACCCATCTTTAAGATTTTCTTAGCTAGACACATCCTCTTTATCATTTAAATTCAAGTCTAGTAACCATATTCCCTTAGCGCTAGGATTTTTTATACACTCTGCATGCTGTAAGGGCATCTTCACCGCCCCGACTCATTCGGTTGATCCAAATGGTCCCTTTCTGTCCATTTAGCTCGGTCCGTGCTCACTTTTGGGTTGGTGTCCCGCCGACCACGTCCAGCGGCGCGGCTCATTGTCCGTGCTGGCCACAATTGGCCAGCAATTTCATGTGCTTGCAGGTTTTGTTATAAAATAAATTTTGACAAACAAATAAACTAGATTAGATAATCTAATTAAAATAGTGTTTATATATAAATAGTTCAGACTCACATGGTTTCATAGAAAACAACTAAAACGTCATTTAAATTACAAGAAATAAATAAGGAATTAAACATTGAGATTTTCTGCACGAGCCTATATGTGCTTAACCAAATCTAGTTGAAACCGTTAGTGGGTCTGCATGTGACGCAAATTTTCATGCCCTCGCATAAAATCTTTTCATGACGCTAGACTTGGCTCTGGCTCAACCAACTGACCCTGCAAGTCTCAGTATTGGTTCAAGATTTCGTCATACGCTCGTCCTCGACGATCATGTTCTGCATGTTCACACAAGCAGCCATCACATCCCACATCCTCTCTGAGTCTCTGTGCTCCAAGTTCTAGCAAGGTATCAAACAATATCCCACCTTGACTGAAGCACACTGAATGCTCGCTTCACATCCTTCCTAGTGGCATCTTGCTTTTTCGACAACCTCTTGCACTTCTCATCTGCAGGGTTGCGGATTGTCTTCACAAAGGTGGCCTAGAAGGGTTAGATACCGTCAGCTAGATAGTAACCCATATCATATGGATTGCCATTGATCTAATAGGAAACCTATGGGGCATTGCCTTCTGCCATCCTAGCAAACACCGGAGATCGCTGCAGCACATTAATGCCATTGTTTGATCCAGTCATGCCAAAAAAAAAAAGTGCCAAGTCCAGAGATCATGTGATGCAACAGCCTCTAGTATGATGGTATACCCCTCTGCATGCCCTTTGAACTGCCCTTTCCAACCAAAGGGGCAGTTCTTTCACTCCCAATGCATGCAGTCGATGCTGCCAAGCATACCAGGAAACCCTCTTCTCTCGTTGATGGACAAAAGGCGGGCAGTGTCTTTAGTGTTTGGCTCTCTTAGGTAAACTTTGCCAAACACCGCAATAACCACGCTGCAAAACCAGTACATAGCCTCATGGCATGTGGACTTGCTCATGCGCATGTAGTCGTCGAGGAGATCACCGGGCACTCCATATACAAGTTGCCGAATGGCAGTAGAACATTTCTGGTAAGAGGAGAAGCCAATCTTACCGGTCCAATCGTACTTGGCCTCGAAGTAGTTATCGTACTCCGTCACCCTATTGAGAACGTGCAAGAACATGTTCCTCGGCATCCGATAGCGGCGTCGGAATGCCTTCTCTTTTGAAGACCGGATCAGTCGGGTGAAAGTAGTCCTTGTAAAGGCGTATGCGGCATTCTTCTCGGTCGCGCTCCTGGTTGGCTTCGCGCCGCTTGGATGAGTCACCTCTGCGCGGCGGCAGGAGGTAGTGGTCGTGCACCATCTGTGCAGCTGCCAGAAAAATCTTGGTATCACCGTCGGGCTCCTCCACGGACGATGACCCCACTAAATTCTTATAGAAGAACTCCATTGACCTTAGACTGCTACCCATCTGTAAAGTATACGGTTGTCAATGGCGATGTCAACTCAAGCAGCAGGCCGGATAACCTAGAAATAACCGGCGAACATACCTCATGCAAAGGATCGAGCAGGTTGTGCACCACGCAGAGGGTGTCGCACGTCCAGTCCATAGACGGAGGCGAGGCCGGCAGGATTCCCTGCGGCGCGTCCAGACAACTCCGGCAACGCGCGTGTTATGCGGTGCTGCTCGAAATCGCGGGGGCGTCGGCGGTAGCGAGTGGTGGCGGAGGCTAAGGTTACGCATGCTCTGGTCACGAGATATGACGGGCAAGGGTTTGAGGGATGCGAGTGTCCATTGCTGGCGAGAGGCCCGGACGAACTAGTGGAACGACACGCGAGGACAAGCACGCTGTTCGGACCGACCCAACCGAAGCCCAGATTTGGTGCATGAATAGGTCGAGCTGGACGCGTTTGTCCGGATGGATCGTACCGCTGAGGTGCCACGCGTCCGCACAGACGAGTTCGAACACCTTCGAACGGGGATGGGTAGACCCGGTAGATATGCCCTAACAACACCTCTATCGTCAACGTCGGGAACTGGCTGACAAGCGCACAGGTTCTGCAACTTCCGCTTCCACTCTGCTGCATCTGGCTCGCCGTTCGTTCTGTGGTCCATGCAACATTCCACAACCTAGGATTGCAGAGAACGCGCGGCCTCGTCTATTCTACAATGATGTCTGAAACCTTCGGTGCAGTCGATTTCCCAGACATGCTGTTGGTGTACCGGATGTAGCCCGCTTGAGAGCTCTTGGCTAGTTTTTCTTCCTCCCGACCACACGTAGAAGAACGACAAGTCTCGCTACGCGATGATGCATCAACACAGCGAATCCTGCAAGTGTGTGTGATCTTGACGCCCTTTATTTTTTGAGAGGGATACAATAACGCCAACGATCTTCTTAGGCACGCACAATAGTCCTACCTCACCTGTATGTAACAGGGATTTTACCATGTGGGGCTAAATAGGAGAGAGGTGAATACTAGTTAGTTTGTAAGTCATCAACCTACAAGAGAAAAATGTTCTATAGGTGCCATCTTCAAACTTATATACTAACAAATAACAATGGCTAACTTCATCGAAACATTTTCTGCTTGTGCAAGAGGCCGTGACCCAGGGTTCCACTCTAGCCGCCGCTATATGCCCCGCCTTCGACTGTGAATCGACGGGTCCACGTATTCTTTGTTTCCCGCTTCAGCAACGAGAAGGTGTGGACATCTCGGACCTACGCTCGGCACTATAGTAATGTCCCTAAAGTTATAGTTTGGTCAACCAATATAGACGTTGTGTTGGCTATGACGACATTGTGATGGACAAGAATAATGTATATCCGCCTCGCCCACCTCGCCTACAGCGATCTCGCGGGTGATACTGAGGAGGACCGGGTTTGCCTGGTTGCCGCTTCCATGAAGTGGTGGACCTCGTTCAGTCGTCGTGTTTTGCATGTTTGGTGTCATTTCTTTTAGATAAGTTTAAGGGTTCAATGATGATGACTTCGGCTCTAGGGCACTGGAGCTTAGAGCCACCTGCACAAAGACTTTTCAATAACGTCAAACTAGGGGAGAAGCGACAACGATGCGTCGGCCATGGCGGTGGTCCATATAAATCTCAATGTAATTTTTTTGTTATGTTTGGAGTGATTTCTACTTCTTATGAACTTAAGATCCAGATTTTTATTGAAAAAAGCAATGGCTAAGAATAGACCACTAATAATATGGCATTGCATAGATTATCAATGATCATGTATTCCTTCTGTCTAGAGATGTAACTTTACCCTCTAATTTAGCCTATTTAAACAAATGAACTAGTTTTCTTAAAAATGGTATTTTGCCAAAAATTAATTCATTTTTTTGCGGGTAAAACTGGATCTTTATTAGACAACATGTTTTACAAGAGACTCACGCTCAACAAACAACTTTAGGTCCCGAGCTAAGCCACGTGGCAGTGTGGCGCTCCGTCCTCGCAAGATTTGCAAGAACATGACTAACCCTAACTTGTCCTCGACCCACCTTTACAAAAGAGCAACGATTACCCAAATGAACTAGACCCTTAATATCCGAGACAAGATTTGTAAATGAAGAACGATCCGGCCCAACAGAATGTAACATCGACACAAGTTGGCTGCAGTCTGTCTCCACGATAATTGGCAACTGGGAGCAGGCCAATCTAGGTTGACACCCTCAAAGCAGGCGTGTAATTCTGCTTCCACTGACTCCGCGCACTGCGGATAAAAATGGCTTGCCGAGAAGATAATACCCCCAATGTCATCTCTTAATATCATACTAGAACCTCCAACACCATCTTTGAATGAACCATCCACTGTGAGTTTTACCGAACCTACAGGTGGCCTGACCCATGGGGCAACTTGGGGGGTTGGCCGGCTTTAAACCGGTGACAAGACATGATGAAATAATTTCAGCATGCTTGCCTTTGACAATCTCATTAGTGGTAGCCTCCTAGATGTTTCGTAAAATTCAGATGTAGCTACAAAGAGACCTCTTAGAGCTCTCAGTAGTTGGCATTGGTTTATCATATGTAGCTTCATTACGTCCATGCCAAGCACGCCAAGCTACTAAAAGAGTTGTGACGATTAGCTGATCCGGGAGCTTAGCAATAATACTTTTAAACCATGAAGAAGGGTGGTCCTGAAGATCCCTGTTAGACGGGAGATGCCAACACTCACGCATTGTATTCCAAAGCCGAGCTGCATGAGAACATTTAAAGAGAGCATGAGCTGTGTCTTCAACCTCACGGCTACAAATCTTGCATAGGCCGGAAACTTAATTCATTTTTTGTACTAAGTAGGGTAATGAGTACCCACTGTCATCCTTACCTCCGTTTAAAAATAACAGGCTTAATTAATCTAGAGTTGAATGTTTCTAAAGGTGTCTTGGTGTGAGAACCAACTCGTGGTTAGATGGTTCCCCAATCCCACCAGAGTTCAAACCCTAGGTTTAACGCTTTAGTGTCTTATAAAGACGGAATATTCTTTCAGTGAGAGACCACATTCCCGTTGATAGCGAGACGTCTGCGGTGACTTCGTCAATCTCAAGACCCGCCAGCTTAGTCTCTTGAAGGTGCTCGTAGGGATAAGGTGTGTGTATTCATACGTATGTATTGTCTAGAAAAAGGTGTCTTGGTGTATAGCGTACAAAACTAGACAAATCTAAGCCATTTACTTTTGGAGGGGAGTATATGTATGCGACACAGGCGGACGTGTCCACTTCTGAACCTATCGTGCATGCCAAGCATTACTGACCAAAATATTTGACCCGCATTGTTGACATCTCGTGGAGCTAAACCCTAGGATAACATATATATCGTGACAGCTTGTCACGAGCGACTAAACAGCCGAGAACGTGCGCGTCGTACCACCACCACCTCCCCCGCGAGGCCGCGACCCAGCCAGCCAGCCCCCCCCCCCCCCCCCCCCCCCCCCCCCCGCGCCCACACCCCACCCCACCCACCCCGCCCGCACTCAAAGCACGCAGCAGCCGCCGTGCCGTGGCCGCGCTGCGCACCAACCCCGAACTCCGCAGACCCCAACCTCCCCGTCCCAAAAGTTGGCAGGATCTCCCTACCCCCTTGGACTCTCTCTCCCACTTCTCCTTCTCCCCTCGGCCATGGAGCGGCTCATCTCCAGGACGACGGTCTCCCCCCGGATCCACGTGCTCGGCAGATCCCCCTCCCTCCCCGCCCGCCGCACCGCCCCCAACGCGGGTGGCGGAAGCGCCAGCGCCGCGCCGTGGACCGCGGTGCGCGCGCAACCGCCTCGTATCGTCGCCGCGGCCTCGCCGCTGCGGCATGGCGGTCTCTCGGCCGCGGCGCCCGTGGACGAGGTGGCGGCGGCGGGAGGAGTCGGTCCTCCCTGGAAGCTGCCCGGACGCCTGCTCCCCAAGGTGAGACGAAATTTCAAAATTCAACTTCTCCTTATCCTGACAGCAATGTTCGATTCTCACATATACCATATGCGCTACGATGGGTCCCCGGCTCCGCCATAGCGTAATTTTAGCTCTAGTTATTATTATCATTGGCCTGTACACGAAAATTCTGCCAGAGATAACAGCGAAGTTGTTCTGAAATCTATTACCCCTCAGATCCTGACGGCTTTGGAGTATAGTTAGTTTGGCCGATTAAATATACCACGCCTAGTTTCTCGAAATCTGTATAGGTTTGAAAATAAAATTTTACCTCCTACAGATGGAGGAGGATCGAAGCGGTATGCAAAGTCAATGCAGTAGAAAAAAAACTTGATTGCATTAAACCGGAGGGAATGGCTTGTGAATTCTGTCCTCGATCCATCTATTGCGCTGTCCAAATGTTAAAGGTGCTGTAACCTGAAGGAAAGGAAGTAGCAACTAAAATTACATCTGTGGAACATGTATATGGCATGACGCAACAGGAGACTTGCAACGACTAAGCTTCGAAGTTGGCAGGTCTCGTTAGAATGATCAGTCGCGTTGAATGTTTAGGGGTGTGATGAGATCTTGGACTCTTGGTGACTGAATGTTAGCTTTAGTTATTTATGTTCAAACTATTACCTCTCCCAATGTTCTATATTTTGATGATTATTATTGGCTAAATACACGAATCATGCGAACTAGTGTGAATGTTTTTAGCAATAGTTCTGTTCTTCTGAAATATATTAATCAAATTAAATAGGTTCCATGGAATTTACAAGTTTCCACAGGGACCTCGGCACACTCAAAAAGCCTGATCATTGTAACACAATTGAAAATGGAAGATGACCAGCTAACAAAGTTTGGCATATTATCAGGACGAGCCAACTCCTTTTTTTCTTTCCCCAATCAACTGATCCAGCTCATTAAAGCTTCAGCCAACCTCTGAGCAACTATGCCCTTCAACTATTCAAAATAAAGTAGTAACTGTTTGTCTATTTCTTTCACTTGTTTTACTGACATGTGCTTTGGTACTTGGAAATCTCTTGTTAGGCACATGCAAAAAAACACAGTTCTGATTGACCTTTAAATTTTAAGAAGCACACACATGCTCTTCCATATTACTAGAGAAAACAGGGAGTAAGTTTAGAATGTATGACACATATATTCATGAAGAGGGTCAAGGATTCTAGCACTTCTGTATTGTTATGCTAGATTACATTTATATGTGTGCAGACTTGAGATTTACAGAAATTTAGTATGGTGTTGTGAAATTATTAAATCTGAATACATGATCGTTCATCTCAGTCAACTAACCTTGCTTTCCGTCCTATATTGTTTGTGTTTGTGCACAAGAATTTTAGCATTTACTCCTAAGAGTTTGTGCCATCGATTTTTTTCCTTGGTGATTCTTTGGCAGTTCTGTTCAGATATAACCAGTTTTTTCTGTTCCACAGGCTTCTACTGCTGCCATTTTCCTACTCATGACGCTTGTTACAAGTGCCTTCCACTCTAGCATTCCTCATCCTGCCTATGCTTCTGCGCAACCAGCAATCAAATCTGGTGGATTCCTCTCACTAGAGTTACTAAGCAGTGGCTGGGCTGGTTTCTTCGCGGGGTGCTTGCATACCTTATCCGGGCCTGACCATCTTGTTGCACTGGCGCCACTATCCATTGGGAGATCAAGGCTGGAGAGTGGACTAGTCGGTGCGCTTTGGGGCTGTGGTCATGATGCCGGACAAATCATTTTCGGTCTGCTCTTCTTGTTGCTCAAGGATCGTCTGCACATCGAGGTTCTCCGTATATGGGGAACAAGGGTTGTAGGCCTGACCCTTCTTTTGATAGGCGCTACGGGCATCAGGGAAGCTTCAGAGGTCCAAGAGACGGGGCTAATTCTTGAGGGTGTGGACAGCAACATGAGTGGCGGTGAGCCTTTGCAGCAGGCCCCTGCTGCCCCCAGGAAGAAGAAAGTTGGTTTCACGACATTCGCCACCGGAGTCGTCCATGGTCTCCAGCCAGATGCGCTGCTGATGGTGCTGCCTGCTCTGGCTCTACCTTCGCGCTTTGCTGGTGCAGCGTATCTTGGTATGTTTTTGGTAGGGACCGTATTTTCAATGGGTAGTTACACGGCTTTTGTAGGTTCTTGTAGCGAGGCTCTAAAAGATAGGGTTCCTAAGATAACGGAGAAGCTGACCTGGGCCGCTTCCCTTGTAGCTGTATGCATGGGCTTAGCTCTTCTAGTTGGGCAGTTCTTTGGCTTCACCCTATACTGATTGATGTAGTCCGTTTTTGTTACTTGGCAAGATTGTCTTGATTATTATTTTTATCCTTATCGGCGGTTGAGCTCATATCAGTGATTGATTACATGGTTACTATTTTCAGACTGCAAAATTTATACTCCCTCTGTTTCATAATTATAAGATGTTTTAGTCTTTTTTCTGAAACACATGTATACACCTTTTAGTGTGTAGTTTCACTCATTTTGCTCCAAACCTACACAATAAAAGACATCTAGATACATGCATATCAGAAAAGCTAAAACATCTTATGTTTTAAAATGGAGGGAGTACTATGGTTAACTCTGCTTCTAGGGAAATAAGTGTCCTGTTATTTTTGGAAGTTTTGAGGGTGCTATAGGGTTTTGATCAAAACCGAAAGGAAGAGCTCTCAACGATACATCTGAGGTGAAATCTCCATTTCTAACAATGAGATAGCTTGTAAGAGCATCTACACCTTGAGAAGTGTATTTTCTTCCTTTGCTTATCCTTTATTACTAACTAAAGAAGCACTCCACTAGTGATTTTTTTCACCACCACTCTTTTTTTTTACTTAATTTCTTCCCTCTTGTATATGCATGTACTCATTGATTATTTTTTAACATAGTAATTGACTTTTACTCACAACAAGGCAAAACCTCCCGAATTCTACATTCTTGGATACACACAACCATAATTTCGTTAGAAAGGCACGGTGATCACTGGCACAACCTATCGTTGTGGACAAATCTCTCACAAAAGCAACATGGAACCCCCCAAAGTGTATTGTACTCCTAGACAAACCGTTAAGAAGGGATTCATTGCTCCTACGATCTCTTGTTAGAGAGGCGAGATTGTATCCAAACTAGTATCCGTTCATTGCCGCACAACCTCGGTTCCCATCCCTAGAAGAGGAAGAAACTGGATGAACGGTCACTCTCAAATGCGGAATCATTCGAATCTATACAACACCCAAGATACGCCCACGGCTGCACCCACCCTGGATAGGGATTGTTTCATATCGTCCGTGATCACCTCAGGAACATGGCATAGTAGCTCATCATTTTGTGTACCTACAGAAGATATGAACAAACTTTTGTAGTGGTTAGTAACAAAGAGCCCTATTTCTTCCTCCCTCTCCACTACACCTCCTCCTTCTCTTCTTATCTTCTTGATCTTGTTTATCCTTTTCCTTTTAGAGGCGTAAGCATGGAAATAGCTCGTATTTCGATCACCAAACTTGAGCCAATTTGCGTGCGTGCGTTGTTGCCAATACACATTGTGTTGGTCTTCCAACCTGCTTAGTTTGTACCTCAACACATGTTCTCTCGATGCCCATTCTTGGTTTATCGGCCGCCGACACTTTTCAAGATCTTTTTTTCTTTTTTATGCGACCTTTGAGCTCACCCAAAACCTCCTTATCCCACGCCCACAACTTCATGCCCATATGTTTTAGGGATCTCACCGTACACTCTCCATCATCAAATGCCGTGTTCCAAGCCTCCTATACTACGTCAGTACAATCCTCCTCCTGTAGCCATGCTGCTTCAAAACAGAAATTATGCGCTCCTCTCGTTCCCTCCTAAGATATACCTTGTTAGTTTAAGATCGCCACCACAGGTCTATGGTCAGGATGCCTCGGGTCCCCATTTATTATTTTATACAAGGGAAACCTGCATCTCCAGCCCACATTAGCAACTGCCCGATCCAACCTTTCCCTAGCATACCCACTTGCCAAGTGCCAGTTGTTTCTCTAGGTGAAATCATTACCTACAAACCCCAAGTCCTCCAATTCAACATCCTCCAGCGCCCTCCTAAACACCTCCATGCACCCTAGGGCCCGAGCCAGCCCCCCTTCCTTCTCGTGTGAAAACAAGATTTCGTTGAAATCCCCCATACACAGCCAGGGGAGATCATTTTGGGCATGCAAGGTCCTTAGTAATTTCCAAGTGATGTCCTTCTGACCTACCCTCGATTCCCCATAAATTCCCGTGAATCTCCACTTATCACC
Source organism: Avena sativa (assembly GCA_916181665.1). Classification (NCBI taxonomy): domain Eukaryota; kingdom Viridiplantae; phylum Streptophyta; class Magnoliopsida; order Poales; family Poaceae; genus Avena; species Avena sativa. The sequence continues at coordinate 457,984,349 of OV702293.1, forward strand.
AGTTTCCTGCACCACATTAACATCAATATGATGTCTACCCTTCCACCTAATCTCAATGCTCACTTCCCTTTGCCAAAAGTGAGTTAAACCACTGCGCCTTCCCTCACAATGCACCACCAACATATGTGGCATGTTTAAACTCCAACGAAATGGCTCCACCTTTTTCTCCGTCAATTTAGTTTCTGACAGAAAAAGAATGTCAGGCTCTTCCGCCCTGAAGAACTCGTGAAGGCCTCGTGGCCGGCTAGTTCCCAAGCCCCTGGTCGTTCCAAGACGCACACTTCATTGCTCCTCGCAGGGCTGTACCTGCAGCCCCGCGTTATCTTTTTTAAGAAGAACAGCAGCCAACTCTGCTTCTGAGTTCGAGACCTTACTATTCTTTCTCTCCCCATATGTCTCCCCATCCTCCACACTGATATTCCCCTCATTCACCCTCTTCGCACCTTCCAACCCACCCGACACTCATGACTCCTGCTCAGTCCTACCACTGACTGTCCCTTATCTTCCTCTCTTTCTCTTGAACGATCACTGCTTCCTTCGGTCACTCCCAACCTCTCCCAATGATGTGGTGCCATCCTCTGTCGCATGCAAATTGGGCTGGATATTTCCATGATGGGCCTCTCAAACTTTTGGTCCAGCCTGGACCCCGACTGCAATTTTATCCTGTGAAATGACTTCTCTACACCTCAACTTCCCCACCAACTCCTTTTGTTCTAGCTTCAGTAAAATCCAGGCTCTTCTGTGAGCTCTTCGCCAACAGTTCCTCCTTATTGGTCAACACCTTCAAAGGACTTGTCACTTCCTGCTCCGAGGCAAGCTTCTTTTCCCCCTCTAAAACTACAAGCTGGTCTCCACTATTAGAATGGTCCTCTCTGCGCTAGCTGCCACTATCACTACCACCACTCCTTCCTCTACAACCAAAGCCATAACTCGACCTCTTATGCTTCCTCCACTCCCTCCGTTATCACTCCTTCTCTATTGCAAGGTGCCCTAACTCCTTCTCCCCTCCATCTCTGCCTTTAACCAGTTACCAAATTATTGCAATTCCCCCTAGTAAGCCTCGCCGAAAGACCCACAATTCCACAAGTGAAACAAAAGTCAGGCAAAAAATCGTACTCAAAGGGATAGCATTTGGGTAGCATCTTATCATCAAACTGCAAGGTGATCCCTCTCATTAGGGGTTTACTTAGCTCAAGCCTGACTTTAGCGCGCAGAAATTCCCCCATTGCCATGTCGTCTTCCCCCACATCCACTTCCACAAACTCACCCATCACATCCCCTATCTTTTCTCCCGTGCTCTTGTTCATAGCTCCCAACGGTAGCTTCAGCACCCTCACCCAAATCGTCATATCATTAAACACATAATCTTCAAGTGATTTGGCCGGATCAAAATCCTAGACTGCAAATAGCTCATTATTGAACATCCAGGGACCTTCTTCCAAAGCCTTCCTCTTCCCCGACAATTGCAGGAACAAGAGGAGAAACAAGTTGTTCCCCATCTCCTTGCACTTTATCCCCTTAATCGGGCACCAGATACTACCCAGCGTCCTGATGAGGCCATCCACATATGGTGGTTTCTCAGAGAAAAGCTTACCCATGGCTTTCGTATCCACAACTCCCACCTTTGTTCCATCCGACCAACCAATTTTTAGACCCTTATTCTCTGCCTTCGACAACTTCAGATTCCTCAACAAACCCTCAACCTTCTCCATGGCCAGATCTGGCACAAAGACCAACGGATCTGAGTCCAGCTAGGGATTGGTGTTTTACGATCACACGCCCTAGCGAAACGTGCGAAAGGCTTATCATGGATGGGATCAAGAGATCAAGAGACTTGACACAGGAAAAAGAGAGACACAAAATCGGAACGAGATGCAGACCAGAGCACGATCCAAACCAGAGAGTAACCCTAACCGCAGGGGCGATGGCCAAAAACCGCTAACCGTCACGCAATGGACGGACCTCAAAATAGCGAGAGTAGAACTATTTTCAGTTGGGCGTGTGCTCAGCATCCTCCAGGGTCCCCCCTCACCCCTTCCCATTGCCACACGTGGGTGGACCCCCGGTCGCCCAACACACCACACGTCCTTTTCTCTCTCCTGCTTCATCAACGACCGAAAAAATCTCCTTAGTTTCTTGGGCCGCTCTCCTGACTGTTGTCGCCGAAGAAGATGATCATCGGAAGCAACGGTGCAGACACTTGCACCGCCTCCATCCCCTTTGTAGCAACAATGTGGCAGCTCATAGCAGATTCAGCATTGGTTTGCACATCTGGTAAGAGCATCTCTAACAGTAACCATAAAAAGGGTCAAAACTAAACTTCTCTAGCGACAAACGAGTCACGCTCGGTTTTTGGCGCAGATCAAACCCCGTATACCTCACCTGGCCCGTAAATATTTTTCGCTGGCCCGTTAAACGCACGATGCGACCAGTATATCTAGCGGTCGGAGAGGGCGGCCCAAGCCAAACCCTATCCCTCTCCGCCACACGCCCTCTCCCTCTCTGCCGTTGCTGGCAACCTCTCCAGCGATCAAATCCAGCTCGCCATCGTCACCATTCCCTACACCGCCGCCACCAAATGCTCCGCCTCACCGCGATGCCTCCTGAGAGCTCATCGAGGAAGTGTCGCATCGGCTCACGCGACCAGCTCCTCAAGACCGAGGAGGAGGTCGCCTGCAGCCGCACCGTCGGCGCCAAGAAACGTGTCGCACTCCGGTGGGTGCATTCGCCGCACATGCCGGCGTCGCTCCTCCCCTACGCCCCCGCGTGGTACAGGGAAACCGCGTCAGAGGCGGGCTCGTCGCGGCCATGCCCGCCGTCTCCGTCGAGCTCAAGCTCCTCCAGGTATCACGATTACATGACGCCCGGAGAACTCTGAAGAGAGTGACGGCGGGTCGGTGGTCCCGCGCGGTTTCGTGGACTCCGACGAGGCGAAGCAGCGGGCGCTGTTGCACCTTTGCCGTCGCTCGGAGCGCGCGTACCAGCACGTCGTCGCCACGGAGGAGAGGGAGCTCGCCGAAGCGCTCCGGCTCATCGAGCGCCAGGAGGCGGAGGAGCCTCCGGTGATTGACCTCGACTAGAGCGGCGACGCCGTCTCCGCCACCATTCGGCGACGCGCGAGGCTCGGGGAGCCGCATTTTGTGTAGAATGTATGCGCCGTCTGCCTTTTGTTACTTTTTTTAGAATTAGTATGTAAATTATGCTCGTCTCTGAACTGAAATCCGCGGTGTTCGTCCTCTAAATTTTGCCGTGAAGGCTGTTTTTACTCTTTTCGCAAATTCAAATTATTTAGTTTAGGTTTTACGGACACTGATCGGCGCCGTTTCCCGCGAAGCGACTAATCACAGATTCAATGTCCCGTACTTCGACATTTACAGTTTGATATTTATGGTTACTGCTAGGAGCTCTAACCGTCCTTTCCAGCTCTAACGATCAGCACGGTGCAGCTTTGCATCAATGTCAGCGAGCTTGCAGTAACAGAGTCATACTCTCCGTTTTAAAATATAAGATATTTTAGCTTTATGATAGAAGTGTATCTAAATTTCTTTTAGTGTATAAGTTTACTTCAAATAATATTTTATATTTTAAAACGGAAAGAGTAGATGTGAACAGATTGTGGCTCCTTGGCAGCTAACGTGCACGCTGGTAGCAATGGCGTCGTGGTGGTAGCCCCTGCCATTGTAGCAAACCTGTTGTGCGCACGAAGCAAACACCTCACCATTGTCAGCACCGCATTCTCTTGCAGCACCTGCCACCATCGTAGCACCGCCTCGCAGCACCTGCAGCTTCGCTGAGAGGACCTTGTTGACCCCCCCTTGTTGCATCGTAACTTCGGCTGGCAGCCTCGCCGCCCACGCCTGGCAGAATCATCGACCACCTCTTGTAGCAGCAGCGGCCGTCGTTGGTAGAACCGTAGCAGCTCCCACCACCGTACATAGAAGAGCCCGCCGTCGTCGGTAGCAGGCTAGCAGCTTCCGTTCAGGCCTCGTTTATTCCTCTCGTATTCGCTAGTGTATTCGCGGGAATCGGAAGGGATTATTTCAGTCCTCGTAGTTTGGTTACCATGCCGGATTTGGCTAGGATAATTCTGGAATATCTGTACAAATTGAGTATTCTTAAGAAAGAGATTTTAAGAGAATAGAGAGTATTGGATGAACACTAAATCAGGACATATATCTCTAAAATTCTAGTGAATAAAAATACAAAAGAAGTAAACAAGGTCTCAAGCAGCGAGCGGCGGCATGAGGCACCAATGGCGGAGGCCGAGCTGGGTGTTGGGTTCTTGTGGAGTAAAGGGGGAAAAGTAATGGGAGAGCGCCACTTGGGTGGCAGCGAATGGCGATGAGGAGGCACACATGGTGGTGGGCATCCAAGCAAAGCAGCGACACGAGCTCCAGCTGAAGCACGGAGCGGAGCAGCAGTGCAAGCTCCTGGACGCAGGCGAGAGATTGCCGGTCGGCCGCGTCTAAGCAATCTGTCTTCCTGATAATCTTTCTTACGGTTCGTGCTGGGGGGCTACAGCAAGAAGCAACAAAGTTACTCACCACACATTCAGCTACTAGCTGATTGTCATCGTTCACAAGCCCTTCCGGATCGACAGCTGCTCGTTTCAAAGCCTTTCCCACTTATGGTTTTTGTACTCCAAACTAGATCATTGCAGTGTTTTTCTATTTCAGAACAATTGTTTCTAAATAATGTAAGAAAACCATTGAGCTAGCTCCAATCAAAGAATGCCTCAATTTCAAAAGTAGGCTCAGAGAGAATCACAAGAACGCGGTACCTACAACTAACACAATAATATAACAAGACGTCATTGGCATTCCTTCAGGAACTGAACGATTTAAACCAGTACAAATACTACGAGAAGAATAAAATTACAGAACTAAACCAAATCTGTACAGGTAATGTCATCTCTTATATAATTTTTTGTGTCTTGACCGTCCACAGTGCATAGGATAACTCGGTTTACACAAAGAGACAATAAACTGTCCACCATTCAACCAGGTACATGACATATAATAACACATCTCCGAAAAGGTAAAAGCTCAACAATTAAAATCCAGAAGTCCCACATATCACTAACTACCTTTTTTTTGTAGTTTTCAGTTTTTTATTTTTTTTTATTTTTTGAATATTACTATCTCCACTCTGTCTTTTGGGGCTTTTTTTATATATTTTTTTCAAACTCTTTTCTTTCAAACGAACATTATCTTCATTCCTCATCCCAGGTGAAGAGGCAAGTGTGCCGTAACCAGTGAAAACTCGGCATGCCACTGTACTCTCTTGGGCATAATCTCAAAAGGTATCGCTCCGAAGTAAACTTCTTGTGGTGTTCTGCCCAAAAATGGGTCCACTCCCGTTGCTGTGAAGTCCTTCAAAGGTAGGTGCTTGATAGCCTATACTAGCTGAAGTTGTTGACCTAGCAAGGAGTGCTCCACCAGGCATTCCTTGCATACTAGGATGGTATGTTGTCCCCTCAAGTCCAATAGATTGAAACTGATACGCCAATGAATCAATGTTGGATGTCACAGGGGACAGCGAGCCAGAAGAATTTCCAGCAGAAAAGTTTGATCTCCGAAGCAACCAAATCTCCCATCTTGCACGCCTCCGTAATTTGTCACCCTGACCAAACATAAAACAGATTAAGCCTTTCAGTGAGAGGCGTGGATTGACTGCTAGTATGTGTCTCAAAAAATACTTAAATAGCCGAGCTGTATATCCGAGAAAGTAGTCATATTCTAAGTTTCTTGCATATATATGTAATAACTACGGTGCAAAGCAAAAGGGGGTATGTTCTATTATAAATGTATGACTGAGAAAGCAGCGAATTTCATTGTAATTCATCTAGTTTCATGAAATTTGTAATGTCCAAGCTGACATGCCAAATGGCACCTTAAATTATGTCCATGGCAAAATAGGGGGTTAACTAGGGATGATTTGGATGGGATTAAGAAGATTAAGCCTCTAATGATCAACGGTGTACATTTTACTATTTGTAATCAACATATTCTAGTTAACCAAAGGAACTTTGCAAGTGAAGCCAGGGTGCTTCATTCAGGTGTCAAGAAATAAAAAGGCAGCTTACTGAAATATCAGACCCTCTAGGGTAGTAAGAATGATATGATGAATCACTGCAAGATCAATTTGTGTGATTGACTGTCAATACTTGATGAAGAATGTATCAATCCATGTTCCATTCATGTACTTTACTGACAAGCGTGGTGTTATGTCATATAATAGAGTTTCAAAGAGGGAGAGACAGGCTCTTGTCCAGGGAAGAAACGTAAGTCTTGCTTCCTCAAAAGAGTACAGCTAGTCCTTGTCCTTCATATATAGGATGATTTTTATGATGACCCAAAAGTTTAAATCTCCAACTCTTGATCATAATCAAACATATCCCTGCTTTACTATGTTCTTTCTCGTTCTAATGATCACTTAACAAACAATCCAACCTTAAGGTTCAATGTCTAGATTACAAAAGCGATGACACGGAATAGTAGAGAAAATAACTATGCTATCCATGATAATACTGTCTTGCTAACAAGGGAGATAACTGTGGATGAATGATCATAAACGATCGAGATAACTGAGCAAAAAGAGAAAATGACAACAAAATTTTATGTGCAAGGCTCATACCTACCTATATGAAAGCGCTGTTAGGAAGCCAAATCAGCTGCCGATTTGTGGTTTGCGCATGGATGCCTAATATTTCTGAAATAATATTTTGCTAATAGGCACGCAGGGAAATGTTATTATTAATTTGACCTTACCAATCCAAATATTTGTTAGTTAGTCAAATTACAAAAGTTTGACTAGACGCTTTCTGGGAAGTCATATATTTACAGGAGGAAGTAGGTTGTAACCAAAGGAGGATATACAAACTTTGGAATGGACATTTTGAATCTAAAACAGAGTATCTAAGATGTCAAGATTATAGACCATGGTAAGTTTGGAAACAAAAGACAGTATCCTTGGAAGTTGGAACATCCCTTCCATAAAATCATGGTAAGTTTATAACCTTCTAAAATATCTAGCAAATAATTTTTATATGTTGTGTTTAGTCTATCGTTTACATTTTATAGCATGTTCATGTGGCAAACATATCTGAGAATTTTTAGTTGAAATCACGTCAAAGGTAATAAAGTCAAAAGTTGATTACCTGTACTTCCACCACAGTAGAGAGCAGGACTGTATCCAAGATAAACTGTAAATTATTAGTCTGATTGTTTAATTGCCCAATACGATATAGCAACCTTTGGACCTGCACAAAACAATAAAAATGAGAGCAAGATAGTGTTGAATATTCACAGTAACATTGTCTTGCATTGTAATGCTTACAATAAACACATTTACTTGGCAAGTTAGAAGTACCCTTTGATATAATATTGAGACATGCTCCAATACAAAATTATGAAGGAACCCTTTCTTAGCTCTCCAACAAAAATGTTACTTTCAGAGTGGTCCACTTATAGCAAGTGTCTCATGCTCCACCCTTAGAACAAGAGGTGAAAGGGCCAAGATCCCTATTGTTCCGCACAAGCTAGTGGACCAAGATCCAACATGTTGACTGCACACATCCTAAGACGACCCAAATAGTTTTGACTTCTCAATGGTTTTAAAAACAGAACAAAAGGGGGGCGACAATAAGAAGTGATTTGCCGAAAGCAGATTTAAAAACCATAAAAGTACAGTGTTTGCTTTGGATAAAAAAACTAGAAGGACTTACAGAAGCCCCATCAACAAGCATTAAGCACATTGTGCACAAAGTTAAGTGCATAGATTGGGTTCTTTATTACATGTTACTTAGAAGCGTTAATGCAACTTGTTGTGTACAGCTGATGTCCCATGAACAGCAAAATTACACAGGATATAATTTCTCAGCCATGTTGGTTTATATACTTACAAATTTACAGCAGACAATATCATCCTTGCACATCTAAAGAGTATGTCTCGTCTCATAACCCCAAAACTTACACCGCTCGGGATACAAAGGAATATTTTAACTTAAATGTAACCTTAAACAAATATATCTAATTCGAACTGCGCAGAAACCAAATTCAGCCGAGACTCAACTTTCAGGCAATGTGTATTTTTCCTAAGTTATATCAACCACATCAGTACTGTGCATGCAATTCAATTTAGCAATAACTATTGTGCACTGAAGTTTAAATGGATCAAAAACTGCTAAATACCAACTCTCTGAATCTTATCCGAGAGTAATCAAATAACTGAAGAAAGTGACCAGAACATTACTTGGTTGTTGATGAATTTCTTATTTGGCCATTGAAAAATTTCTTATTAGACTAATTATAGAAAACAGCGCAACATACAAAACCTGCAAACCGACCTGGTTAAAGCCAGCAATCAAGGATACTGGTACCCAGCCCTGGTCATCCATCTGTTGCCGCAAGTATATGTCCTTGCACAGATTTTCATCACTGCAAAAATTGGAAGAGCGGCTTAATTGAATGCCCTAAGGTGGTTACAAAGTGTTTCCATAGATATAGACAAATAGCTACCTAAAATAGTAGTCTATCTGCGCAAGCAGCTCCCTTTGAAGTTGTTCCAATGGAGAAATTAACATGGCCGGAGGGGTTGGCGGAGGAGGCACAAAAGGTAGGGTTTGAAGGCCATCCGAGGTGGGCACAGCAAAATAGTAAACATGAGGTGCCATATCTGCTATTTTAAATAGAGCAAGGCTAAGACAACATAATAACAATAGAAGAGTGACATTTTCTCTTAAACGAACTAGTATGACATACCAGTGAAGCCCATAGGGGCCCCATAAGTCTGTGTCTGTGGAGTAGCAGAGCCAACAAATGGTGGCGGAGGAGGTGTCGCCGCCATAACAGCCAGAGGAGGAGGAGCCCTAATGTAGGATGGCTGGTGACCACGCTGCTGGTGCCCTGGTCCTTGTCCATCCCTGCGGCCACCGCCACGCCGTTGCCCATCAAACCCACCATGGTGGTCATGTCCATGTCGACCACCTCCTCCACCATTACCACCCCTTCTGTTCCCCCCACCGTAGCTGCCATTTCGGCCATGGGAATGGGAACCAAAACGTCCGTTCTGATTATGATCGCCGCCATTGCTCCTAGCATTAGGCGAGTACAATGGGGATATCTCAGGGACAGGGGGGCGCGTCACCAGCCCATCGACTGCAGGCGTCACCAGACCATCGCCTGCAGGCATCACTAGTGCACGCCGGACCCGTGGACTGCGCACCAGTGCTTCATCACCATCCTTAACGCTGGAGCTTCCCAAAGAAACTGGTGGACTGCGCACCAGTGCTTCATCACCATCCTTAACGATTGAGCTGCCCAAAGAGACAGGCGGACTGCGCACCAGTGCTTCATCACCATCCTTAACGCTGGAGCTGCCCAAAGAGACCGGTGGCGCGATCACTGCCTCCTGTGACCATTAATCCCCACAACAGGAAAGCAGAATCTCGTCAGAGTGCACGAAATCGAACTTAAATGGTGTACCAGATGATAATGGATCAAACACTGAGACGAAATCCACATCCCAATAAATAAATAAATAAATACAAAATGAATCAACCACCGAACCCATCTAGTAGAATAAGACTAACTGAATCATCAATAAAACACTGAAACGAAGGAACGCACCGCGGAAGGGGGAGGATCGGCGGCCTCAGGCGACACCCTGGGCGGCGTCGGCGGCGGCGCGGGAGAGAGCTGGCCGGGCAGCGCCGGCCAGGATTCGGCGTCCATGATGGGGTTTCCGGGCGCCGCCAGAACCGGCGCCGGCCCGTTCTCCGGGCGCTTCCAGGCCCTCCTGGCGGCGACGGGGCTAAGGGACGGGGGCGGCGACACCGCGCCGGCGATGGCCGCGTGCGGCTCAGCGACGGAAGCCATGATCTATCCGATCGAGCGGGCCGAGGAATAGAGACAGATAGATGACGCGACGGCGAAGGCGGGGATAGCGATGGCGATTGCGATTGCGATGGCGGCGGCTGGATAGGTTAGTGGTGGCGCGGCATGGGGCGATCGGCGGAGGTGGTTCCAAATATTGCCGCGCCGGCGGGCGATCGGATCGGGAGCAACGTGTGGTGCGGTGCGGCGCGGCGCGGCGCGGCGGCTCGCTGCTGGGTTCCCTACCCTTCCCTTCCCACGGGGCGGACTGGAAGCGGAGGAGGGGATCGCTCCCTCTGCCGATGGTGGGGCACAAAAGGGCAAGCCCGCACCCGCACCCAGCGAGTGCGGCGCCGTCCGATCCGGATCGACGGCTGCGATGCCTCGCGGGCCCCCACGCCGCTCTGCGCTGGCGTCTCCCTGCTGACGCGCTGGTGCGGTGTCCCACCTGTCAGCGGGTCGCTACGCGGTGGGCGTCCGATGGCGAGTTGAACGGCTGCGAGGTCGCGGAGGGTCCACGTCCGGGATTATTGCGACGTCCGGTCTGGATTCGCGAATCCACCGGCGGCGCACCGCAAACGCCGCCCACCGCTTGCAAATTACGTCATTATTATTACTTAATTAAGTATATAAGTGAGTGCAGAATTTTTTTAGATCGAAGTGAGTGAGTGCAGAATTACTACTCCGAAAAGTCGTTTGCAGATTTTGGCAGCAGGAGACGCCCGAAAGTCGGACCAAATGATACTACTAGCTGCGTATGCACGGCACTTTTCTTCTTGTTTCGGGTCAGTCAAGAGAACCAGCAAACGTAGTGACATGGTGACTGACGTAGTATGTGATACCGATCCGGCCGAACTTCGTTGTGTACGTACGCAAACCATGTTTTTCACGTGGCTGCGTCTAGTCTTGGTATTTCTGTCACGCAGTCTCGGAAGGAAATCTCATGGACCTAGCTATATGTACTTGTCAGCTTTTAAGTCGTCATCGATCGGCCACCAACATGTGCACATAATACACATGCACACGTACTTCTCTGTTTAGGATTATATAAGTCTTGTGTGCCTAGTATATCTATATAATTTAAATTATATAATATGAAAATTATATCATTAGAAAATACAAAGTCTGTAATATATATCTTGTACTAAGTTGCTCAATTTGGTGACATAGAAGTACGTGCAAGATTTGTAAATCAAAATGGAGGGAGTACTAGTATTATGTATTTTCATAATACCCCTAGGTTTTCCTATTGCTGACATGCGATCGGCGGTGAGTTCCAAACCCCACCGGATTTCTCTCTTGGTCGACTCGAGATGTTGTGAGATCGATAAGGCTAATTTCTACTCATGCATGTGCGGGTGTGTTTCCTCTGCTGGTGTCTTTCCTCGCTAGGTCGATAGAAGGGTGTCCTAGGGTTTCACCTATAAACCTTAGATCGCCATGTCTGATCGGAGGTCATCGATAAGCAAGAATAATCTATTTGCGATGGATAGAAGCGGAGGTGGGGTTGGAGAGACAGAACCCTCCCGGTCTGGTGGCATAGGTTCGATGTTCAAACATCTGGACATCCGGGATGAGGATCTTGATGATTTCGTCTTAATGGAGGATGATGAGATGATCAAGGAGAGGACGGGATGGTTGGCGCTTGCAAGGGTAAGTATGCCCCAAGATATTAAATAACGAGGCATTCTTCCAACAGATGCACTTTTCTTGGAATCCTGTTGTAGGGATGAAGATCAAGGCGATTGGAGAGAACTGTTTTGTGGTTTAGTGCTTCTGCTTAGGAGATTGGAAGAAGGTGACTACGAAAGGACCCTGGCTTTTTCAGGAGCGGGTGGTGGCCATTGCTCCCTATGATGGTCGGTCGGACGCTCATGAGGTAGATCTCAACTTCTTGCCCATGTCGCTTGTTGTCCACAAACTACCGGAGGGTTATAGGTTGGAACCATTGGTAAAGCAACTGGTGGGATGAGTTGCACGCAAAGTAGAGGTTGTGGAGATGAATCGTGTGGGTAGCTTCAGAGGTGACTTCGTTCGGGTACGTGTTGTTCATGATGTTCTCCTATCGTTGACCCATTTTATGTTTATCCCTAGAGCGGGGAAGAGGTCTTTGTATGTCGTTAACTATGACAAATTGGGTCAAGTTTTCTATGTCAGTGGTATTTTTGGCCACGGTTCGAAGAAATGTGGGCTAGGAATTTATGAAGAGAAAGAGTTGAAGTTCAGAGATTGGATTTATGTCAACCCTCCCTCTCACGGTAGGGGAGCCACATCTAACTGAGGCGCATGGAGAGGTGGGTGAGCTCACAATCCTTCTGGAAGGGGTCAAGGCATTCATGAGTGGTAGGGGACGTGGAGGTTTTGTTGATCGGAGCTTACACCCAGAATGAAAAATTAGATGGTGACCTCGATGATATGGCAGCCGTCCCGATCAAGCACGATATCAACTGTGTATAGAGTACAAGTGCAATGTTGAAAACGTTCCCCGTGACAGCATGGTTCTGCTTATTCCAACGTATAGATGCAAGCATATACAACTTCGATGACACAATGGTTCAAGTCTATTAGGGGCAAGAAAATAAGGTGTGCCATCAAGTTCGTGAGAGCTTTACTAACTAGTTTTCACATAACAAAATACTTTTTAATTCGAAAGATAGATGAAGCTTGAGAATTTTCTTGGAATAGCAATAATGCTACTAGGTAGATATGATGGACACAAATGGCATAGGTTTGGTTTAAAGGGATTGGAAACATGAGAAGTATACTTTCTCAAAACAGATTTTTGGCTAGCAAGGCTGGATAGCAAGCAAGAGAGTTGAAAGAAACAAGCAAACATACAAGTAATAAAGCCAAACATGCAATCTTCCTTGAAGACACAAAAGATATCAATTAAAGAATACTAAGCTTATGAGCCAATCAAGAAAGAGAAATAAATGATACAAAATACCTGTAAGCTTTTTCTCTTTTCCTTTCAAACCTCAAAAATTGTTGCTACTGACCAGAGCTGGGTTTGCCAAAACCAATTTAGATCTACTTGATGCTCCCAAAGTGATGCCAATACTGATCAACAAGATCCATCATATAATAGAGATTGCAAACTAAAATAAGAAGTGCAAAAAGAAAAAGATAAGACTTCTCATTAATACTCCATAAAGGCATCACACCAAGGGATACATAGATAATCAACTAAAGGAGAGATACTTCCTCATGCAAACCAACCTATAAGATAACTTCTCTACCAAAGATATGAATCCACTAAAAAGGTAAAAGATAAAAGATAATTATGGTGATATCGCAGAGCTTGGAACAAGCCAAGGGGATGCCAAACCTAATGATGAATTACTCCTCCGGTGGTGGCGGTGTTCTCTTGATAAGCTCTTTAATAAGTTTCTTCAAATCCTCAAACTCAAAGGTAAGAGCACGAACCAGCTTCGAGTTTTGCTCTATGCGGTTCATGATCATGTCAGACCGAGAATTCCAGTCCTTGTTATTCTTTTCCCACTCTTCTTCCTTAGCATGTTCCTCCCCTGCATGGTTAGAACGAGACATATCCCAAACAGAGGGCAAACTCCCTTGGGGCACCTTCTGGTATTGCTGCTCATGTATGAGAGTATGGAAAGGTCTCTTTTTACGTGGAGGAGATGACCGTGGATTGTAGATAAGACATGGAGGTTTCCCTCCTGTAGACATCTGTGCTGTCCTCCTAAGCTTGATAGGGTTTTCCACCACTCCAATGCTTCCGACTGTAGCGCGGGTGTCCGGATGCTCGTCCTCCTCCATGTCCTCTTCATCCCCTACAAAATTCTCCTCCTCTTTGGGGTTTTGAGGATCTTCTTTCTCGGGCTTCTTGCCTTTGTCGTTGGCGGAGACCATGGCGCTCTAAACTTGAGAAGATTTCCTGACAGAAACAGACCGAAACAAAAACATGATGCACGAACCTCGGGGAATCTGGGGGGGTTATAAATTACGAAGTTTCAATGCATAAGGAAGGTACTGGTATGAACACGAGGCAGAGACGGAGCTCGGGGGGCTCACACACCCCCTCAGGCGCAACCAGCTGGGGCCCGCGTCTGGGGTGGGTGTGGCCACCCCGGACTCCATTTCCTCCTCTGTTTTGTCTCGTAATCTTCCATATGTATTAGTTTTCACCACTTTTACCTATTCAAAGACGAACTCTGCAGATTCCTTTTCTCCTTCTCCTGAAAATTTCCTTCATACAAGACCTTGCACAAACTTCAATGACAACATTAGTGTAAGAAAAACAATAAACCCTTAGGTCCACACTTCAACTGAAATCCATCAAAACAAAAGCTTCTGTAAGAGGCAAATGCAAAAGATGACAGAAATCTGTCAAAACAGACCAATAGGTAAAGATTGATTTTTTCGAAAACCTTATGTTGCTCAAATAAAAAAGTGCAAAGCTAATTAAAGTTGGGTAACAACCTGGAGAACAAGCACAAAAAAATACAGCTCCATCCGAAGTACTGAGATCCTTCACGAATTTTTACAATGCAGCACAAAAATCTGTCTCAGGACAGCCACTTTTCACAACTCCTCTACTCCTCAAAAGTAGTTGAAATTGAAACAAAAACCAAAACAAAAAGGATAAAGAGCGGTTATTACTAAGGTAATAACTTCCAAGACTCGACAAAACTCTTGGGTTATCTCCCAACAAGTACTTTTCTTTAATGCCTTTAAGTTAGGCTTGAAACTTTCAAAGATGCTCACATAGGAGATAAATACTTGAAGTGAAAGAGAGCATCAAGAAGCAAATATCCAACACATTTGAGTCTGACCCACTTCCTATGCATGGGAGTATCATGAGAAAACAAATTGTTAAAACAAAAATCCACTAGCATAGGAAGACAAAACAAATGCAACTTCAAAGCTTTCAACATAAAACAGGGAAACTTAACATTATTGAGATGCATAAAACCATGTTTCCCTCTCTCATAATAACTTTCAGTAGCACTTTGAATAAAGTTGACAATATAACTGTCACTGGCAACAACTTTATCATCAGAGTGAGCATACTTACAGTCATCAAAAGGAGGCCCAAGGTCATAAACTGGATCAATAGAAGCAAGTTGTTCCATCCTGAAATCTTTATTAGGCAAACTGTTTTCACAAGGAGCTTTAGCAAATTTGGAAAAGTTAAACTCATAAGAATCTCCATCAAACTTAGTTAAAACTTTTTCCTTTTTACAATCTATAATAGCTCCACAAGTATTCAAGAAATGTCTACCAAAAATGATTGGACAAGTTTTGCTAGCTGCTGAATTAAGCACTAGAAAATCAGCAGGATATTTAATCTTACCACAAAGAACTTCCACATCTCTTACAATACCAATGGGGCAAACGGTTTCCTTATTATCAAGGTGAATAACCACATCAATGTCCTCAAGCTCACAAGGACCAATTTCATGCATAATTTCGCTGTAAAACTCATAAGAAATAGCACTAGAACTAGCACCAATATCACACAAACCATAATAGCAGTGATCACCAATTTTAACAGAAAGCACAAGAACACTAGCTTTTCTAGCTTTAATAGGATGAGAGATAATATTAGAAGCGTCTTCACAGAAGACAATGTTCTCATCCTCTATATTTCTAGTGACTAGATCTTTCACAATAGCTACCACAAGTTCATCATTTATTTGCTCATCAGGCTCCATGGTTTTCTTTGCACCTTTGTTATTCGTACTAATCATCATAGAGTACTCCTTTACCTTAGCTGGGAAAGGTATTTTCTCAACATAAGGTTCAGGCACAATATGATCAATAGTACAAACTTCAGTACTTCTAATAGGAACATGACTAACAACATCTTTACAAGGTGCATGGTACTTATTCCACTTCTTCTTGGGAATTTCTATGTAAGAGGCAAAGGCCTTAAAACAGTTGGCAATACTTTGGGAATCAAGACCAAACTCATTACTAATATCACGTAAGCCATCAGTTCCCATAAAAGATTTAATGCATTCATAATCATAGTTTATACCTGACTTTCTCCCTTTTTCGTTCTCCCAAGCTTTAGTGTTCTCTTGAATACGGTCTAGAAGACCCCATTTAGCTTCTTCCTTCATACGTGTGAATGATCCAGCACAAGAAGCATCTAGTAAATCTTTATCATGAAGAGAAAGTCTAGCATAAAAGTTATTGATAATAATATTGTTAGGGAGTTAATGAATAGGACATTTAAGCATTAGTAACTTCAATCTCCCCCAAGCTTGAGCTGTACTCTCTCCATCACGAGGCCAAAAGTTATATATCAGATTTCTATCCTAATGAATCTCACTGGGAGGATAAAATTTAGAATAAAAGAGAGATGACATCTCCTCCTATTCCATGGATTGTCCATTCTTCGGTAACTTATACCATTCTTCAGCTCTCCCTTTCAAGGATATGGAGAGTAACTTCTTCTTCACATGTTCAGTTGTGATACCTGCACACTTAAACAACCCGCATAATTGATACGTCGGAAACATATCTATAATTTTTGATGCCCCATGCTTGTTTAGTATCTACTTTGCTTTACTTGTCTACACTTTGAGGTGCTTTTTACATGTTTTCTGGTACTAACCTATTAACAAGTTGCAACAGTGCCAGATGCCTGTTTTCTGCTGTTTTTGGTTTCAGAAAAGTTAGTAAAGAAATATTCTTGGAATTGGACGGGACAAAGGACAAAGTCAATAACTTTCCGTGGGGAACAAGAAGTCTAGAGGAGATCCCGAGGGGCCAGACCCCCCAGGCGTGAGTGGGCCCTAGCCCGCGCCTGGCTAGGGTTTGGTCGCCCTGGCGGCCGCCTTAGTCTCCCCCTTCGCCTATAAGAAGCCCCTGATGCAGAAACTCTGGGTACCCAATCAGAAATCCACTAAACCGTTTGTAGTCGCCGCCACCATCGTCCCTAGATCGGGAGGATCTGAAGATCTTTCCGGCACCCTGCCGGAGGGGAGATCATCCCGGAGTCCTTCTCTCTGGTATGATTTGTGAGTAGTTCCACCTTGGACTATGGGTCCATGTAGTAGCTAGATGGTTGTATCTCCTCCTTTGTGCTTTCATGTATAGATCTTGTGAGCTTCGTTCATGATCAAGATCTAATCTATTTTTAATCATGCATGTTGTGTTTGCGGGGATCCGATGGATATTGAGATTATTATATTGGTTTGATTAATGGTTTTATCTTTATGATTCTATCATGTCTGTGTTGTTTGTGATCTTGCATGCTCTCCGTTGCTAGTGGTTATCTTGGCCAAGTAGTTGCTAGTGACTCAAAGAGGGAGTATTTATGCTCGATAGTGGGTTCATGCCTCTAGTTTCCAAGGGAAGTGACAATAATCTCTTTAGTTGTAGATGTGTTGTTGCTACTAGGGAGAAAACAACGGTCTCTTGTTCATGGAACATGTGGACTATCTACCTTACACACATTGCTTAAAGCAGTTGTTTGTTGCTTGCAACTTAATACTGGAGGGGGTTCGAATGATAACCTGAAGGTGGAATTCTAGTCATAGATGCAGTTGGATGACAGTCTATGTATCTTGTTGTATTGCCCAGTCAACCTCATAGGATCTTTCTGACTAGTAATTGCATTGTTATGTCTTGCTCAGTTCCTGTCAATTGCCCCGCTGTAATTTGTTTACCCTTCATGCCATGTTGTTTATCTAAGGAGAGCACCTCTAGTGAACTATGGACCCCGGTGAGCTTGACAACCTCACTGATTCGTTGGGGCAAAGTCTTGAATTTGTGTTGTGCGGGTCTCCGCGTTGCTAGCAACACCTGTGTGACATTTCCTTCCTCCTACTGGTTCGATAACCTCGGTTTCTTACTGAGGGAAACTTGCTGTTGTGCTGCTTCATACCTTGCTCTTGGGGTTTCCAACGAAGCGTCCCACGACAAGTGGTGGGCGCCATCAATAATTCATGGATAAAAAGCAAATGATCACCAGGATGGACAGTTCCATCCCCTAAATAATAATTATCCATAACACGATCAACAATACTCGTAGGTATCTTAAAAGGATATATCTCAACAGGTGGTGGTTCCTATACTACCCTTTCAGTGGTATTAGTTATCCCAAACAGAAAACCAAGTGGGTTATCCATATTGGAAACAAAGCAACAAAGAGAAACAAAAACAATACTCATAGTAGAAGCTTCCTTTACCAGTTCCACTCTTCAATAGCGCTTCATGATACATCCAAAACGTATCTACTTTCTCGAACACTTTACTATTGTTTCTCCTCTAAACTTATGTGATTTGGATACAACTAACATGGATTGGTGCTGTTTTCAGCAGAATTACCTTGGTGTTCAGTTTTTGTGAAGAAAATCAACTATCAGGAAAAATCCCGAAAAATATGCCAAAAATTATATTTCACGAGAAGATCCACGGAGCCAGAAGACGAGACGGAGAAGGAGCCTGGGAGGGCACACCCATGCCAGGCGCGGGCCCACCACTGGCCGCGCCTGGGGGGTGCAGCCACCCCAGGCACCCCCTCGTCCTCTCTCTGCGCCTATAAGTTGCCTTTCGACCTAAAAACTGAGGGGGGTTCGATAGATTTCTAGAAATAGTTCCGCTACGCCGCTGCCACCAGAAACCAAGATTCGGATCCAGAAACTCTGTTCTGGCACCCTGCCGGGACGGGGGATTTAGAGAGGATCATCGCCATCGTCACCACCAACGCATCTCCATCAACCATCCATGTTTCCCTCATCCATGAGTGAGTAATCCCCCGCTGTAGGCTTGGGGATGGTAGGGTTTGGATGAGTTCTATCATGTAATCAAATAAGATCTGTTAGGGCACATTGCCTAGTATCTCTATTAGTGATATTTGACTTTGTTGCAACTTATTGTGCTTAATGATTGTCACTAGGGCCCGAGTGCCATCATCTCGGATCTGAACTAATTATTGAATCATCATGATAGTATTGTTTGTGATCTTATCTGCAAGTTGTGTACGCATATCATTGTCCGGATCCAAAGGCCCCAAAGTGACAATAATTGGGACAACCGGAGGGGATGGCTGTGGTGTGAGGATCACATGTGTTCATGGAGTGTTAATGCTTTGCTCCGGTGCTCTATTAAAAGGAGCACCTTAATTGTCAGTAGTTCTCTAGAGGCCCCGCTGCCACGGGCTGGCTGGACGGAAGATGTTGTGCAAGTTCTCATTGCGAGCACGTATGACTATATTTGGAGCACATGCCTAGGATTGTTTAGTACTTGGATACTTATTATTATTTATTCGTAATGCCCTAGGTCTTGAAGTTACATGTTTAGACTCGTCCATGCAACACCCGTCCATCCATTCCTATGCCTACCGCACTCAAATCCCACTGTTTACCGTTACTGTTACTATTGCTCTTGTTCCACTGTTGTTGTTGCTTTGCTGTTGCTACAACAAATTGTTGCTACTGATAAACTTCTGTGAGCAAGAACTATTTCCAGGTGCAGCTGAATTGACAACTCAGTTTTTAAGTCTTGCAAGTATTCTTTGGCTCCCCTTGTGTCGAATCAATAAATTGGGTAATACTACCCGCAAAGACTGTTGCGATCCCCTACACTTGTGGGTCATCAAGACTATTTTCTGGTGTCGTTGCCAGGGAGCATAGCTTTATTTGTAAGTTTTCTTGGATCTATTATTGTTCATTGTTACTCATTTCATCATGGGGAAGTATCGTGATGGAAAGTTTCATATTTTACCATCCACTACAAGAAGAGGTACAGTCCTAAACACCTCTACTGCTCTTGATTCACCGTCTGTTATAAGTAAGCTTGTTACACCACCACCACATACACATGCTACACACACTGCTACTACTGTTGAGTCTGAAACTGTTTTTGATACTCATGATGTTACTTCTACTGTGCTTGATGCGAGTGGTTCATTAGGTCCTTTTCTAGATGCTATTATGGATAGTCTAGGAAATACCAAAACTCCTAGTGAAGACACTGTTACACCTGTTAGCTCACCTGAGTCTAGTGAGAGTTATGATATTAATGATGGTTATATTGAGTTCACTGATGAATTTGTTGAAGAGTGCCGGAACACACATGGTACTAGTGCTATTAAGAGTATCCTAGCTAGACGCACTATTATTCCTAAGCCGTCCTCTGATCCTAAGTTTGCTACCTCTCCCATAGATATTAAAGATGAATATTATCATTTCTCTCTTGATTTATCCTATTTGAACATTGTTGAGAAAGAACCTTTTGTGGGACTGAAAATGAGAGTGATGTGGCCCATATGAATGAGCTTTCTACTATGAGTGCTTTATTCTTTGATGATTTTAAGATGCGCAAGTACTTTGTTACTAAGATCTTCCCTTTTTCACTAAAAGGAGAAGTTAGGGCTTGGTTTAATAGATTACCTCTTGGTTCCATTGATTGTCCTGATTGTTAGATTGCTTCTTTCTTCCAGAAATATTTTCCTCCTAGTGCTAGACATGCTGCTTTGCAGAGACTTTTTGATTTTAAACAGAGAGAAGAAGAGAAATTGCCTGAGTCATGGACAAGGTTATGTGCCTTGATTCATGCACATCCTGGATGTCCATTACCTAAAAATAAGCTTCTTGATATTTATTATAATGGACTAATTGATGATTCTAGGACATACCTCGATAGCTTTGCTGATTATGTTTTCAGGAAAAGGACTCCTACAGATGCTGAAGAATTAATGGCTAAAATAAGCAAGAATTATGATGATTGGACTTCAACTGAGCTGAATACACCTGAGCTTATTACTCCTGAACCAGTTGTGCCTAAACCAGTTCCAACACCAACATCAAAGAAGAGAGGAATTATTGCATTAAATGATGAAGTGATGAAGGAAGCTAAGAAGTGTCTAAAGGATAAAGGTATTAGAGCTAAAGATGTGAAGAATGTACCTCCTATAGAAGAATTATGTAAGCCAATTCCTCACCCATCCACTATTGAGGTACACTCTCTCCAACACTTTGATAAGGTGATATTCCCTATGGTAAGCCACCTGATCAATGTTTAGAGGAACTTGACACTTTTATTGTTAAACAAGGCTGTTTTAATAAACAAATTCAGAATCATTTATTGGAAAACTCTAGAGCAATTAGAGAGTTGAAAGATATCGTGGAAAGAACTTCTAATGATATTAAAATGCTTTGTAAACACTCTCAAATGGTTCAAACCCAACTTGATCAACTTGCTAAAGTGCAAAAGGATATGCTAGTTAATGCTTCAGGTGATAAACATGCTTATGGAATTAGAACTAGGAGTGGTATGGCTACTCAAGATCCATTATATCCCGAAGGACACCCTAAAATATTTGAGCAGGATTCCCAACAAGTAGATAATGGTAGTCCTCGTAAGAGAAATAAAAATAAACATAGAATAGATGAGAAACCACTTGAACCTGCTGTAGATCCTAATAGTATATATGTCTCTGATGCTGAAACTGAGAGTGGTAATGATAAAAATGATACTCCCGAGGAGGAAGTTGAGGAAGAACCTGAGAAGCACACTAAGAACACTAGGTACACCGAGGAGGATTTTATTGCTAATAAAAATGGTAAAGAGAGAGAACCTTGGGTGTAGAAACCTATGCCTTTCCTAGGCAGGAAACACAAGTCAAAGGAGGAAGAACACTATAACAAGTTTTGTGAGTGGATGAAACCTTTATTTTTGCAAATTCCTTTGACTGATGCTATTAAGTTGCGTCCTTATTCAAAGTATATGAATTATATTGTCTCTGATAGAAGGAAGATTCCTAATGAGGAGATTTCTAGTCTGCTTGCTAATTATTGCTTCAATGGTAAGGTTCCAAAGAAACTTGGTGATCTAGGTATACCAACTATTCCTTGCTCTATTAAGAATAATTATGTTAGAACTGCTTTATGTGATTTGGTAGCTGGAGTTAGTGTTATGCCTTTTTCTCTCTACAAGAGACTCGAGTTAGAAAAGTTGATACCAACTGATATATCTTTGCAAATGGCTGATAAGTCAACCACTATTCCTGTTGGTGTATGTGAGAATGTTCCTGTTCAAGTTGCTCATAATTGCTTGGTTCTAACTGATTTTGTTGTGCTTGAAATGCCTGAAGATGATAATATGTTTATTATTCTTGGGAGACATTTTCTTAATACTGCAGGTGATGTCATTAATTGCAATCAAGGGAAATTAACTTTCAATATTAATGACAAAGAGCATACTGTCTATTTACCCAAGAAGGTTGCTAAAAGCTATTGTCTGAACTCCATTGAAAATATTGGGAGCATCAAGGTTGGAGAAATATATTGTCCCATTCCACAAGAAAATTTTGAAACTTATGATTGGGACCATTGCTATCAAGTATGAGGTAACATAATCACTTAGTGGAATACAAACTTTTGTCTCATATAAGATTGTTTTGGTAACAAGACTTGATCAACCTTGTTAACAAAATAATTTTAATGAATAGAACGATTTTTCACTATGGTTATTCTTGCTTTCTTTTACTTTTCTCCTTCCTAGTCTTTGCTCTTTCTCTTGTTAGTTTTAGTTTTGCTAATTGTTTGCTTATTGGAGTTTCTTAGAACTGCTCTAGTTTGGATTTTGGTTTGATTTTGCTTCTTCTGAAAAAATTATTTCTGCGAGAAATCAATTTTCATACCCTGAAAATTGGCCAAAAATAAAGTTTCCCGAAAAATCCCAGAAAATTCAAAATAATTTTTTTCCTCGAAAAAAGGGGCAGAGAGGCACCTAATGTGATCCAGGGGCCACCCCAGGCCACCACACCCAGGGTAGGCGCGACCTACCTAGGGTTGGCGCCTAGGGGGTTTGGCCCACATGGGCCCCTCCAGGCTGTCTCCTCAAAGCCACCTTCTTTCTCTCTCCCAAAAACACCGGAAAACTTGCTCAAGCTCGAGTTCTTGCTGTTCTTGCTCGCGATTTTCGATCTACTTGTTCATCCCATCTCAAGTGCTGATTTTTGGAGGGTTTGCTCCTTGGTATGTGCCTCCTCCACTTGTCCAATTAGATTTGTAATTGGTAGATTGTATCTTGAGTATTTTGCTATTATAGGTGTCAGGTTGTTTGAGCTTGCATGCTTGTTATATGCTTAGAAATTTCATTTTGGTGCATGCGTAGTCCTCTAGCAAGTTCCTATAGTGGTTGCTCATCATTTATCAACTTGGGAATCACTTGGTTTGATGTTTGTCTAAAAATTTCAGAATTAAAGAAGGTCATGGACCACCATCAATTTGGAGAAATTTTTGAGAGTGATGCACCTAGAAGGGCAAGACTTCCAAAGTCATCCACCAGCACTACGCCCTCATACAATGAGGATCTCATTGCTCCACGATTTGGTGATGAGGAAGATGAGGGGGATGCGCACCCCTCTACCTTTTTTTGCCAAACTTTCTTGCAGGCTGCTGGGATCCTTGTTGATTTCATGACCTTGGTTAGGACAACTGGACTAACGAGCTACATGCAGGATGAGAGCGCGCAATATGCTCTGCTCACTAAAACATTTGTGGAGAGCTTTTCTTTGTCTAACAGATTGTTCAAGTCAGATGTGTCTTTCAAAATTTATGGCAGGGCCTATTCTATGACTTTGAAGCAATTTTGTAAGGCCATGGGACTTAGGGCTAGTTATTTTCAGCTTATTAGAGGCCTTAACTACTAAGTTAAGCCTAAGCCTAAAAAAACTCAAAAATTATGAACAACTTAATTTATCAGCCACCGTCTCTCCTTGTGTAGTTGGAAGAAGCTATGTAAGTACCGCTTCCGTGAGCTTTCCGGGCTTCTCAATTTATGTAAAATCTATTTTACCCAAGATGCCCTTCAAACGAAGCGTTATTACTAAAAAATGCCACTCCACCGTCTTCTCCCTGAAACGAATCGTTCTCTCTCTCCCGTATGTTCCAGAAACCGATCTCTGTTCACCTAGCCCGCCGCCGCCACTCTCCGGCTCGATGCTTCCAATCTCCGGCGAGACGCTAAAAATATCCAGCGAGACGCTTCCGCTCTCCATTCCTTAGCACCTCACGCGGCCTTGCATCGAAGAGCACCGACAGCCGCGACCTGCGCTGACCAGCAGCTCGGCTAGAGGTCGCCAGCCTGGCCGCGTCGACCGGCAGTCCAGCCGTCAGGAGCTCACGTCGACAGGCTCAAGCAGGAGAAATCCGGGAGCCTCGCCATATCACAGTGCAGCCTCTGCCGCTTTTCGAGCTGTACGACCCGGGCTTGTGTTGGACGTGCTGCTAGCTAGTGGATGTGGACTGTTTGCTATCGATTGATAGTGCGTGGAAGTGCTAATTGATTTGATTTGCCGTATGACAACTAGCTAATGAATTTCAAAACAGTAGTCGCAGTAATTGTTTTGTAGGAATATGTTCATTTCCCGTGTTAAAAAATGTACTTTCTTTGGTCCATATTAATTGACTCAATTTTGTCTAGATTTGGATGAATCTAGACATTATATAGTATATAAGTTCATTCAAATTTTAATAAATCAAAGTTATTAATATGAATCGAAGGAAGTAGCATGTTTGTATGATGAACACCAATATGCAATTTGGTATTGATTTTGTTATATATCATAGATGGAAAAGCAACATGAAATTGTGTGGATCCAATAAGTGCAAGAAAAAACAGTCAATACGACCAAAGCTGTTTGAATGCCATGGATATGCAGTAAACTAACAATGCTATCAAAATTTATGGGCGTCAAGACTTTACACCTAACAACACAGAAAATAAGTTCGGATGATAGAAGCCCAAAAGAACTGGACGACAGTTTATCTGTAGCTTATTTTTATCACAGTTTCTCAGGAATAGCTAAGCTTAAGCCGTTTCTGCACAAGCCAAGCTGAAAAGAACTGGCCCTTAGTACAGCTGGTTTAGCAAAAAAGATTCCAGCTCAACCCACAAATTTGATGGAGATTTACCGAGGAATAACCAATGATGATGATCGCAGAGCTCAACGAGGGAAGATAAAGAATATTCAACTTCCAGCCATCAGGTACTTTGCCTACTATCTTACCACCAGTGTTCTTGGTAGGGAGAACACTAGTAATATTTTCAACTATCAATTGGTCTTCTTAGCTGTTGCGCTCAACAAT
The DNA here is from genome assembly GCA_916181665.1 of Avena sativa. Classification (NCBI taxonomy): domain Eukaryota; kingdom Viridiplantae; phylum Streptophyta; class Magnoliopsida; order Poales; family Poaceae; genus Avena; species Avena sativa. The sequence continues at coordinate 458,009,298 of OV702293.1, forward strand.
GAAACTAAGTACAATCTTGGTTCTCTCATTGCTCGTCGCTTAACTGCTAAGGGACCCATTTATGGGGGAATTATTGCCACTCGTGTTGTTGTTGCCTTGAACATTGCTGTTGATCCACATGATATAGTTTTGGCTCCTCAGAGGCTTGATCTTGCTTCTATGAAGACACATCACTTTGTCACCACTAACTCTACCCTTGATAGCTTGGTTTATAGAATGTTGTTTATTGACGGGGAAGAGAGAGAAATCCCTCTGCCCCAAACTACTTTGTTCAGTATTTCTTAGGGACCCTTGTCACGCTCCAAGATGGAGATGGATGAAAAGTTGCGCTATCTTAACTTCCATGGGCACTATCAGGAGGAAGCACCATCATACGACCCTCCTATGTACTACACAGGGGAAGCCTCGAGCTCATACCAGGACGAGGGAGCTCCCTCGACATACTACGAAGGTGCATATTCTTGGGCACCTTGGGATTGAGCCCTGCTTAGGCCAAAAGCCTAAGCTTGGGGGGAGGTATACCGACATCACACTCTTATATATATATATATCTTGTTCGGTCGGTTCTCTATATATCCATTGTTTCTCTTTCTTTTTGGTTCTTGTTGATGCTTTCTCAAAAACCTCAAAAAGACCAAAAATATTTTCGTTGGTTCTCTTAGTTTGTTTCTTCGCTTTTTGGTTTTGGTTTGCCATAAAAGAAAAAACACAAAAAGATTTTGCTTTGTTTGTTTGCTTTGTTTGCTTCTTGTTTGGTTTTTCTTTGTTTGCTTGTTTCTTAAAAAATCAAAAACACCAAAAATATTTGCTGTTCTTCTTTGGTTTTTTTAGTTCTTTGTAGTGTTCAGCCGTCCTCAGTGGAGTTTGGTTTCATGTTATTATTCAAGTCACACAAGTGAATGTCAATAATGAAGATTAAGACAACTCGAGTTGTGGTAAGAGGCTGGTAACGAACTCTATTTGTTTCCAGTTTTGTACATATACTCATCATTGTGAGCATGCTTAGCCTATTTGTGTAAGGTGTATGTCATTATGGATGCTTAGTAGTTCTTGCTTGCTTGTGATTAGCTCCAACTTGCTAATAGTTTGTAGCATGTTATATGAATGTTTGCTTGCATTGTTTTATTCATATCTTGGTATGATATTGTAGCACCCCCGGGATTAGGGTTAAACTAACCTCAGATCACCATCTAAGATAAGTTCAACTCCAAACACGGAAGATCACAGTATGTTTCGGTAACATTACGGAACACAAGGATTCAACAGCATAAGTTTAAACTCGTAACAGAGCAAGATATTAGAGTTATTACAAACCAGAGGTCATATACCCAACATTACATCACACAACGAAAGCTAATTATGTTGTTCTACACAACAACTTAGCAAAGGTCCTAAGAGGCCTTAAACAGAAGCGACGTTCATCCCATAGTCCTCAGGCTACTACCTGGGACCCCCAACTACTCGTCGATGTCAACGTAGAAGCCACCTTCAGACGCAACTAGATCAGTTGTAGAAAAACAACAATGGCGCAAGTCTGAGTACGCGAATGTACTCCGCAAGACTTAGATAACCTAGTATCTACATGCTTTGGCTAGAAAGGCTTTCTATGGATTTACTTTTGCGAAAAGCAATCTTTATTTGTAAACAAGAGATAGAAGAGGCTCGTCTACTCAAAATCTTTTAAAAGGGGATAAGATAACAACTTCTTCATCTTGTTCACCATATCTCGATGACCTCCAGCTTCATGAGAACCTCCTATCTAGGATCACCCCCTCGACCCAGAGGAAGCATCCTTAAGCACACGTGGAGCAACAAGTTTTATAATGGTTAATGTTATCTATGATCTTAAGTCCAGTCGCCAAGCGTTCATAACCGTGAACACGACTTTTCGAAAAGATTTAATCCTGCAGGGGTGTACAACTTTACCCACACGTACCAACCGACTCTTAATGCCAAATATTATTAGCCCTCTTCCTTGGAAGGCCAGCAGAGGGTGGTTGACCACGACCTTTACCTTGATTTCGTCGAGACCATGAGTCACGCAATAAGTATGGTTCCGCCGTAATGGGTCAAATCCCGAAGTCGGTACTTAAGAATGTGAGGCGAGGTTGGTTTACCAGGGGCTCCATCGACCCCAAGCAACCGCGGCCACGCTTCCGTACCTGTTATGATGCACCTCCATCACCTCCTCTTTCGAAAACGTTTTCAATGCGTATGCCAAATGGAAAGCCCGAACTATGTGACTCATGGAATCTACTAGGCAAGTTAGTTGCTCGTGGGGTTTTCTAGGCCCCGTGTGGTTGTACTCTCGTCTTGGTTCCAAAGGTAAGAACTCAGTTCCTAGTGGTGGCGAGCATGGGACTACAAAAACCACATCCAACGTGGCCTCCCATACAAGCCTTAGCATGATTAGTTAACTCCTTTGATGATGTCACCATCTCCTACCTTTCTAGATTCACCGGCATCTCCGATTCATCATTCAGACGGATCAGACGTTGTTACTATGCATGGCTAAGTTGTCGGTCGCAAAAGCTCTAACAACGCTCACATGCCAAACCTAGGTATGCTAGGAGGAGTGGATCAGGAGTATAAGGCTACAAAAGGGAAATAATGCAGCAGATAGGTAACACTAGCTACTGACAAAAGACCACATTGGAATCGTGTGCATCATAGCGAGAAAGTGATATACTTTAAAAAACATAGGTTCAGAATGAGAGGCTACGCTTGCCTTGTCCGTCAGTAGACAGGTATGGATCTTTGGTGTTGTTGACTTCAGCCTCAGGCTCGGATCCTATCGCGAAGAACCAATACCGGAAAGAAAAGCGACAATCAAGACATGGCATAATGCAATGTGCAATCAATATGGATGATATGACAAGTTAAATAGTGTTGAAATCAACCCTAGAACATGCTTGGTCATTTTAAATGGGGTCCGAGATCTCCAAACCCTAGAACAGGGGGATCCTCGGAATCACCTGTGGGGTTCAATTAGTTCTTCTAATTAACCTTGTCATGAAAGTTGGTCAACAATGTATGATTATGTTTCTATTGCATAGCTCTTATTTTTCTGAACATTTTGGTATATTATTTGTATTTTTCTGATTTAAAATGAATTAGTTATAAATTTCTCCAATTTTAATTCATTTTAAATCATTTTTGGAATATTTAAATTAATTTCCAAATTGGGCCCACATGTCATACTTTTATTAATTTCAGAAATTATTTATGGAAAATATTAAAAACCTGACAGCCTGGGCCCACCTGAGTTATTTATTTCTAGAAGTGAATTTCAGAAAGTATTTAAACAAATATAACAGATTACTGCATCATGCTAACGTCAGGGCCCTAACCCTAAACTTTTCTCACTGAGGCAGAGGCCAGACCCAGCCACTGACTACTGGGCCCAAGGCCACATCAGCAGGCCACGCAAGCACGGCGTCAGCGCCACATCACACACGGCGGAGCCACCAGACGGTGGTCGCTGGCGACGAACTGAAGCACGCCTGGACACGCGAGAGGGTGCGTTCGAATCAGCTGAGCAACGCGAGCACGTGGGTGGCGGCGCCGCTGGGATTAGGTCATCAGAGCTAGGCCTGCGACGAGCGGCGGCGGCGCTTGCAGATCGATGGCGCGCGACGGCTACGAGAAGCTAGCGAGCAAGCAGAGGGTGCCTTGAGCACCAGGGGCTCACCAGGTGCTCGTAGAAGGGTCATGGAAGCCACGCGAGGGCGGAGGCGAGCTAATCGATGTCGACGGGCTTCGTCGGGGTCGGAGAAGACGGTGTCGATGGTGACGGTTCAGGGCGCCCCTCTTTGATTCCTTCTGCAGGGAGATAGAGTGAAGCGAGGTGGAGATCGAGGTGGTGTCGGATGGGCGAGGGGAGGCCAGCAATGACGGCTAGCTGGCGGCCATGGCTGCTAGGGTTCGGGCTTGTGCGGTGCAGAGAGATAGATAGAGATAGATAGATAGAGAGAGAGAGAGGGAGGGAGGATAAGATCTGGGAAGGGAGGGCGTGCAGAGCAGCTCCTTATCCTCGTCCAGAGCGGCGACGAGGATCTTGACGCCAGCGAGCGGCGGTGCTGGCGACACGCAGGAGCTTCCCTGGCTTGACGATGCTGATAGCATGGACAAAGCGGTACCGTGCCTAGGTGGGCTTCGCTGGGCCGCTGTCTTGCGCATGTGAGCGGCAGGGAGAGGGAAGGAAAGATGGGCCAGCCTGGTTAGGGTTTAGAATTAGGTTTTTCTTCCAGAAATCCTTTTCTTTTTCTGTTTTCAATTTTCTCTTTTGTAATTTCATTTGGATTCTGTTTTGAATAAATCAAAAATACTAGAGACTTTGGTAAAGTATATAAAATATTCAGGGACCCTTGTAAACCATTTGGGCTCCATTATTTTGTAGTTTTTCAAAATTCAAACACCATTTGAAAGTAGTTTCAAAGAGAGGGGGAAGGACTAGGGTTTAGGGTTTTGTACTTATTTTAATTCACACACTTGATCACATGCAAATATTTTATTGATTTAAACAGATGCATGCAATGCTTAAGTACTAATTACATATATTACAAACTTGGGCTGTTACGGATATTGTGGTATCCTCCTGTGACTGTTCATGTGAATTGACTTGGCACATGCCCATACATGCATATGACTAAACAATAGTCAGTAAGCCTCGATGATTTATTTTGCCCCAGAGTTCTTGTATCACTTTCATGCCATAATTAGTCCTGTTTTGTTGCAAGCATGTTTATGACAGCTATTGCTCTCCCGTTTGTCGCTCCCTCTCTTTTGCTAGCCTTCACTTGCACTGAGTATGTGCTCTACCAGTGCTTCCAACTCCCCAAAACCAATATTGCCAGTTGTGTCCACCATACCTACCTATTAGCATTGTTTGCTATTTCAGTGCATATTCAATATGCCGTGTTTTCTTCCAAAGAAAAATGTTTGTCTGTTTTGATAAAGTTAGTTAGTAAAGCTCTCACGAACTTGATGGCACACTTTATTTTGTTCACTTAATAATTTTGAACCATTGTGACCTGTCCATGAAAGTTATATGCTTGCAAATTATATGCTGGGAGTCAGCAGAACCGTGCTGTCACGGGGAACGCTTTCAACACCCTTTGGATATTTATATCAAGTTGATACCTTTCTCTTTTGTTTGCGGATGTCACCGGTGTGAAATAAGAGGGGAACTTGTAAGTCCATGGAGTTTATATTCTGTGTTAGAGAAACGTCTGGGCCGCTAGCCTAAGCCATGCCTAATCATGGTGGAAACTTGCAGCATCACCATAGTGAGCTATCTATGAAGCATCCTCAATAAAAACTATGCATATAGGAAATAAAAAGATTGTTGAGATGCTCATTTGCTTGCCTTGTCATTTTGGTTATGGGAAAGCTCCTGTACCATGTGCAAGGGGTACCCTGTTGGCATTTCTCAATGATATGCAAATACTTACAATGACAAGAACTTGCCTGGGGCCAAAGTTGATGTAGCATGAGGAATGGACCTCGTACTCAAGGGACTCGGGATTTTAAGTTTATGGTCTATCAAGCATATGATTCAGAGTGGACCTCACTTTCACCTTAACCATATAAAGATGCTTATGGTAGGGGCAATGGGAGCTCAAAGCTAACGAGTACCATACGTTCAGCATTAGGAAGCCTTTCAAAACCGTTTTCACTTCCTTGTTGAGTCACCACCTATTATTTGAGCACCTTCTTGAGAGCATAGTTGTCATTCTTGTGTTTGTTCCAAAGCTTGGTTAATTATGTCATTACTGTGATGCTTGTATCTCTGATACCTTTATCTCTAGTCTTCACTTGAACTTTAGAGGTGCCTCATCATTTGTTTTGTGCTCTTTAAACAAAGGCAAGCGAGATACCACTCTATCATACCTTCATATGGGCATTGCAATGTTGCTTATGTTTATGTTCCATGCTACTTATTATTATTTGAGTTGGTTTCTCTTCATGGCTTGCAATGACTATTGAGTAGACTTAGTTGCATACTCCTTATTATGAATAGTTTAAGCATCTACTCTTGTGATGAGAATATATACATCATATGAAGCAATGTGTTCGTGAAAGTTCTTTTATCGCACTTAGTTTTCAACTGAATTGCTTGAGGACAAGCAATAAGCTAAGCTTGGGGGGGAGTTGATATGTCCAAAACGTATCTACATTCTCGAACACTTTGCTATTGTTTCTCCTCTAAACTTATGTGATTTGGATACAACTAACACAGACTGACGCTGCTTTCAGCAGAATTACCTTGGTGTCTAGTTTTTGTGCAGAAATAAAACTATCAGGAAAAATCCCAGAAAATATGCCAAAAAATATATTTCACCAGAAGATCCACGGAGCCAGAAGACGAGACGGAGAAGGAGCCTGGGGGGCCCACACCCATGGCGCGGGCCCACCACTGGCCGCGCCTGGGAGGGTGCAGCCACCCTAGGCACCCCCTCGGCCTCCCTCTGTGCCTATAAGTTGCCTTTCGACCTAAAAACCAAGGGGGGTTCGATAGATTTCCAGAAAAAGTTCTGCTACGCTGCCACCAGAAACCAAGATTCGGATCCAGAAAATCCGTTCTCGCACCCTGCCGGGACGGGGGATTTGGAGAGGATCATCGCCATCGTCATCACCAATGCATCTCCATCAACTATCCATGTTTCCCTCATCCATGAGTGAGTAATCCCCCGCTGTAGGCTTGGGGATGGTAGGGTTTGGATGAGTTCTATCATGTAATTGAATAAGATCTGTTAGGGCATAATGCCTAGTATCTCTATTAGTGCTATTTGACTTTGTTGCAGCTTGTTGTGCTTAATGGTTGTCACTAGGGCTCGAGTGCCATGATCTAAGATCTAAACTTATTATTGAATCATCATGATAGTATTGTTTGTGATCTTATCTGCAAATTGTGTACACATATCATTGTCCGGATCCAAAGGTGTAACTACCTCGGTGAATTACGCTCCTAGTTACAAGCCTGGATGAGCAGAAATGGTTGAAATAGTACGGTGGGGCCCAAATGCCACTCACAGGTAGACCTTTCGGCCGTCCCAACCATTTCCAAACATCAGGACAAGAACGGGCGGCGTAATCGGCAGGCGAAGGGATCAACTACATACACAAATGAGTATGTATGCAAGCCACCATACAATAGTACATCAGAGCCATTCCATCTAAAAAGAAAGGAAATATAGCAACGCCATACGGCAAGATCCAAATATCCTAGATAGATATAATAGTTTAGGATATCTCCTCATACATCAAACATCAGAGTATCAGGCGGAAGTGGAAGACAAAATCCGAGTACGGATAAGAAGCAAATCGGCATAAGATGCCCCATAAATAAGCAGATCCCGCCCACAGATCTCACGGATCCCCGTTCCCGGAATCTCTACACCGAATGATCGTTGCCCACATCGTCCGTCTCTTCCACCCAGTATCCATCTTGCGAGTGTACCTGTTCATCTGAACCATTAATTTATCGTGTGAGACCCTAGGGGTACTCAGCAAGTCTTTATGCCTCTAAAGAGGACACAACCTGGGGTGACGCAATTGCAGCAAAAGATAAACCCTAACAATTCTATAGATACTCGCTAACCATCCGCCTAACCATAGATAGACGGATGTCCGTGAATTAATAACAACAGTTATAAAGGTAATATTAACAGATCCATCCTCCTCCTCGCTTACCGACGAGGAAGCGGACGAACAACCCCCCATCCGTTGGCAGTTTTATTATCCATTCCGTGAGTATTGCACTATTTACTAGTCAGGTACCTAGTCTAGTCAAATTAAAAGCGGTACTTTAGTTATGCTTGTCTATGATCGAGAAACTGTGCTCCAAGTCGTCCATAACCGCGGACATGGCTTTCAGAAAGTTTTACCCTGCAGGGGTGCACAAATAGCAACACACACTCGATATGCCTCGGAAAAACCAAATCAAAACCCAACGAGGCAGTCACGACAAAGCAATTACAGGATTCAGAAATATTTCAGGGGGCCACCCCATTGAGCTACCCGCAACGAAGTTAGCTGACTCCGAGACGGCATCAAGGTTTGCGCCAATGGCTGTGAACGACTGGGAACCCGAAAATGTGACTGGGCTTGTCGACACCGCGAAAACACTTCGCTTTCCTAAACAGTACAGTGTGCTCCTCGCACAATTTTAAATAAAGCAGTAAAGCATGGCATAAGTACAGGATAGTAAATAAAACCTCAAACTAGTTTGTGGCCCCAAGAAATAAGAATGAATCAAGCTCTGGCTCAGGGGGGTTCATAAGCCTCCCGGATGTGGATAGCGCGAATATTCAAGGAACAGGAATCAAGTACTCGGGGTCCTATGGGACACAAGTGAGCCTGAAAAACCAAATAGCGAATATGGCTCACCGATGCCACTTTCATTAGTTATCCCATTACTACTCAGGTTAAGTTGTTTAGGTACCTCGTTATCCATCAGACACTCACATACCCTACACATGCTGTTCTACGACTCGCATGGCTCAAACAACTCCTGTAGTAATGGCTCATGGGATGGAGGAACAAGCTTCAGTGGGGTTTAAAAGTAAAGGCTATGCAATACTTGGGATTCAATTTAATGCAATCGCGACTCAATGATGCAAGAATAAGATAGAGGCAATAGGTACTATATGTGTGCAAGCATGTGGTAGTGCTTGCCTGGCAGCTCAGTTGAAGCAAGGGATGGATCTGGGTAGTGCTCCTGGTTCTCTTGATATATCCCCTGCTCAGCGTCTATTCGAAGAAGAACCAAACAAACAAGGCCAACATAAATAAAGTGCAGAAGCATATGAATAAATGCGACAAGCAAACAATCATGCCATGATGAATGATGCACAATTTGCATGGCAATAAAGTAGCATGGCATGGGTGAGGTGTGGAAACAATAATAAAGCATTTTTATTGAGCTTTGGCCCCATTTTAGCCTCATATTAGTTGCTGTACTCTTTATATTTATATGATGCATGCTTCGAAACAAATCAAGGAATGCATAAACAGAAAGGTCTCGTCGAGCTAATCATTTTAGACATATCATTTGTCAAATTTGGACTTATAAAACAAAAGTTATTAATTTAATAAGGAAAAAGGGCATTATAACGTAATTTTAATTAACTTGGAAAATAAAGTGTCCAAAATATATTTTGAAGGGCATATTTGAATTCCTCACACTTTTCTGATTTGAAAACATATATTATTTGTATTATTTGGGTTTAGATTTTAAAAGTTATTTAAAAACAGAATTAAATTTGAATTTGAAATAAATTTGAAAAGATTTGAATTAAACAGAAATAAACAGAGACTTTTGTCACCCAGACAATTCTAGCCAGAGACACCGACAGGTGGGGCCAGGCGGGTGACTGGGCAACACACGCGCAGAAAGCTTTTATCACCGCGAGCTGTGCTAGCCTATGCGGCAGACAGGTGGGTCCAGCGACCACAGGCCCACGTGCCAGCGAGCGAGCGCGCAGGGACCGACAGGTGGGGCTGTGGCTGGAGCGCGGGTTAAGGCCAGAGAAACAGGGGGGCTTTTCTGCAAGATCGTCTGGGTGGCTGGCAGGTGGGGTCGATGGGACCGCGGGTTGATGCGAAAAACAACAAGGGGGTTTTCTGCAAAAAAGAGGGGCCGCGGCACTGTTGTTCTTCCACGCGCTACTGACGACAGATCGATGCCGAACGCGGAGCGGGGAATCGATCCCTGGTCGCGGGCGTGCGCGCGGAGGGCCGGAACCAGTGCGCCTAGGTGGGGTTTGGTGACCGCAAGGTGGTTGAGGGCTGGACATGCCGTCTGCGAGGCGCTACGCCGCGTGAGCGCAGCGACCGCTGGCGCGCAGAGAGTGTTCGTCGAAAGGTCCGGCACGTACAGAGGCGGATCGGTCAGAGGGAGGTGTCTAGGAGGTTGGCCAGCTCACCGTGAGTGTGTCGGTGGTGGCGGATCAGGCAGGGGAGCAGCGGATCGACGGTGATGCAGAGGCCGGCGGAGCTAGGGTTTCGGGGTCGGCGTCGCGATGTTCTTCGGCTCCGGTGCTCCTCCTCCTCGCTGGCGTGTCCAGGGCGACGTAGACGATGGACGTGGTCTTCCTCGACACCCTTGAGCGCCACGCCACCGGCTGGTTTGTGCAGAGGAGAAGAAGGGCGACGGTGGCCGGCGTTGGGGTAGCTGGCGGCGGTGGAGAAGAAGGGAGGAGGCCAGGGCACCTCGGCCAGATCTGGAGAGGCAGAGGAGAGCCGGGAGGTGGTGGTAAAGCAGAGGGGGAGAGGGGTGCCGTGGGGAGATGGGGTAGATGGGAAAAGGTGGCTCGACCACTTTTCTCCCTCCTTCCTCACGTGCTCGTCGGGGCAGGGCAGGGCAGGGCAGGTGCATGGGGGCTTCCAGGTGGGACCAGAGGGCGAGGCCAAGGAGGTAGGGGCAGGCTCGGGCTAGGGGGCCACAAGGCAGGGAGAGAAGAGAGGGAGAGAGGGTAGGCTCGGGTTAGGGTTATGGGGGAGCCTCGGGTGAGCTAGGCTCGGGTAGGGTTTGGGCTTAGGTGGCTGGGGTGAGGTGGCCAGGAAGAGAGGGTGGCTGGTGGGGCCAGCTGGTAGAGAGAGGAGGGAGGCCGAGAGAGGAGGAAGGTGGTAGCTAGGGTTAGGGTTTTGGTTAGAAGGGGTGGTTTAGAGAGGATGGGGTAGAGGGGTATGGTGAAAAAGGTGGTAGGGTTTTCTTTTGACAAGACCAAGTAAACACAAGCCAAGCTCACACAAGATCTAGTCAAAAGAGAGGAATGTGGTGAGATGGTTTAGGCATGATCAAACATAGATCAAGCCAAAAGAAGGGATAGAGTTAGAGAAGACCCACTCAACAAAAATCAAATAAAATGCAAATGACAAGCAAAAGGGTGGTACTTGCATGGCCCATGCAAAATATTTATTGCCATGTTGATTCTTGTGAAAACAATATTATTACCTGGCATTAATATTATGCATTCCAAAAATTGGAGTAAAAGCCAAGCAAAAGAAGTGGAAGGATGCCCCAATGTGGAGTAGATGGAGATGACCATTTTTGAAATACAATGGGACTTGCTAGTGTGTATGTGCCACTAGGTAGTTAATAAGCCCACAAAATATCCCAACATGATGATAACCCCAAAACAACACATATGAGAGCTAGAAATAGGGTTCCACCCACAAGGCATGCAAAGGTGGCCATGTGGCTCTCATATATCAATGATGTGAAAACAACATGATGCTAAGATGAGAGCATGTGGAAAAGAATTGGATCCATCCCAACCCACATGAGCTAGAGGTAAACTCAAATAAAATGCAAAGCTCATATTAGTTGGATGGTGGAATTATAAGGTGGTGAAAGAAAAGGTGGTGGAGTTAATAAAAGATATGCCCCCAACTCAACTTGGGCATTGAACAATATATCAAGAGCCAACTACAATATCAAGAGGCAATTACAATTAACAATGCATATGAGATAAGAACCAAATGGAAAAGGGTTTTATATGATGCTCAAATGCAAGGTGGCATGATGACATGAGCATGATATAATGATGATGCAACAATTATATATATGAAGTAGCCATTATATTACTAGACCAAGTAGCATTACAATTGTTAGACAATTGGGATGCTACAACTCTCCCCCACTAAACAGGAATCTCGCCCCGAGATTCTAGGAAGAAGAAGAAGACACAAAGAGGGTAGGATACTTGGCACGGAGCTCATCTTCACGTTCCCAAGTGGCTTCATCAACGGAATGGTGCGACCACTGCACCTTGCAGAACTTGATGAACTTGTTGCGAGTCCTTCTTTCTGCGACTTTAAGGATTTTTGTGGGGTGTTCTTGATAAGACAGGTCTTCTTGGAGATTGATAAGATCATGATCCACGGTCCTGCCGGGATCCTTGAAGCACTTCTTAAGCTGAGATATGTGGAAAACATCATGGACTTTGAGTTTTTCCGGGAGCTCAAGAGCATAAGCAACTTCTCCTCTTCTTCCACGAACTTTGAAAGGACCGATGTATCTAGGAGCCAACTTTCCTTTGATACCAAAATGGTGCGTGACTCTCATGGGAGTGACACGAAGGTAAACGAGATCACCAGGGACATACTCCATGTCCGTGTGCTTCCTGTCATAATTGCTCTTCTGGCGACTTTGAGCAATCCTCAGATTTTCAAGAATGATGTGAACCTTCTCCTCCGCTTGAGTCACAATGTCAGGGCCAAACAAGATCCTTTCACTTGCACCCGACCAACCAATCGGAGTTCTGCATTTGCGACCATAGAGAGCCTCAAATGGTGCCATCTTTAGACTTTTCTGGAAGCTGTTGTTGTAAGAGAATTCAGCATAAGGAAGACATTCTTCCCACTTCATGCCAAAAGAGATGACGCAAGCACGAAGCATATCCTCCAGAATCTGATTGATCCTTTCAACTTGTCCTTGCGACTGAGGGTGGTAAGCTGTGCTGAAGTTCAACTTTGTTCCCAAAGCATTTTGGAAACTTTCCCAGAACTTGGAAGTGAAGATGCTTCCACGGTCTGAATTGATCTCAAGCGGAACCCCATACAGAGAGACAATTCTGTTGATATAGAGCTCAGCCAACTGAATTGCAGAAATGGTTTCCTTGACGGGAAAGAAGTGAGCCACTTTAGAAAGCCTGTCAATGACAACAAAGATTGCATTGTTGCCCTTCTGCGACCTTGGGAAACCAGTGATGAAGTCCATCTCTACTTTCTCCCATTTCCATTCCGGGGGTTTCAATGGCTGTAGAAGACCGAAAGGTTTCTGATGGACAGCTTTCACTCTGCGGCAGACATCACACTCCGAGACATACTTGGCACAATACCGTTTCAAACCAGGCCACCAATATTATGTTTTCAAGTCCATGTACATCTTTGTGCTGCCAGGGTGGATAGAAAGAACAGAATCATGCGCCTCCTTGAGAACTTGCTCTCTCAAACCCGGGTAGTTCGGAACAAACATCCGGTGTTCAAAGAAAAGCGTGGCTTGATCATCGACGTGGAAGGACTCATACTTCGGAAGCTGAATCCTGGAGATGACCTTTTTGGTGTGCGGATCACCAAGCTGGGAAGAGCGAACCTTTTCTTCCAAGAGAGGAGTTGCTAGAAGGTTCAGAAGATACCCTTGTTCCACAATTTCCAGGTTGAGCTGACGGAATTCCTCGCACAAGAGAGGTTGTTGTTCTTCCATCATGAGGTTGTTGACATAAGCTTTGCGGCTGAGAGCATCTGCCATGACATTAGCTTTGCCCGGAGTGTAGTTGATGGTTAGATCGAAGTCATTGATTGCTTCAATCCACCTCCTCTGCCGAAGGTTGAGATCAGGCTGAGTAAAGATATACTTCAGACTCTTGTGATCAGAAAAGATCTCACAACGGTTGCCAAGCAAGTAGTGCCTCCATACTTTCAAAGCAAAGACAACTGCTGCGAGCTCGAGGTCATGTGTAGGATAGTTGATCTCATGCGTCTTCAACTGTCGAGAGGCATAAGCAACAACTTGTTTTTCTTGCATAAGGACCGCACCCAATCCATGCAAAGAGGCGTCACAGAAAATCTGGAACGGCTTGGATGTATCCGGAGGAACCAAGACTGGTGTGGAAGTGAGCTTCTCTTTGAGTGTCTCAAAGCTTGCTTGACAAGCAGGAGTCCAAAGGTATTTCTTGCCTTTCTTGAGGAGATCGGTAAGAGGCTTCGCTATCTTCGAAAAGTTCTGAACGAAGCGACGGCAATAACTAGCCAAACCAAGGAAACTCCACACTTCTTTGACATTAACAGGAGGAAGCCATTCAACAATCGTCTTCACAGTTTCCGGATTGACTGCAATGCCCTTGACAGAGATGACGTGACCAAGATAGGTTACTTGAGGCAGCCAAAACTCACACTTGGAGAACTTTGCATACAAGCGGTTCTCACGAAGCTTGTTTAGGACACACCGAAGGTGTTCTTCATGCTCTTCTTGTGACTTAGAATAGACTAGGATGTCATCCAGATAGACCACAACGAACTTATCAAGATACTCCATGAAAACCGAGTTCATGAGCCTCGAGAAGGTGGCAGGTGCGTTGGTGAGACCGAAAGACATGACCGTGTACTCATACATGCCATAGCGGGTGGTGAAAGCTGTTTTAGGAACATCTTCCTTGCGAATCTTGATTTGGTGATAACCACTTCTCAAGTCAAGCTTAGAGAATACCACAGCTCCAGCTAGCTGATCGAAAAGATCATTAATCCGCGGAAGGGGATATTTATTCTTGATGGTTTTAGCATTGAGAGCCCAATAGTCAACACAAAGTCTATCAGTCTGGTCTCGCTTCTTCACAAAGAGGGTTGGGCTACCCCAAGAAGAAGTACTGTGTTGAATGAAACCCAACTTCTCTTGTTCATCAAGCTGACGTTTGAGTTCATCCAACTCAGCAGGACCCATCTTATAAGGCCGCTTGGAGATAGGAGCGGTACCAGGTTCAAGCTCAATTACAAACTCAACCTCACGATCCGGAGGCATACCTGGCAACTCTTCAGGAAAGACATCTGGGAACTCGCAGACCACCGGAACACTCTGAATAGCTTCCATAGCATCAACATTCAGAGCCGCCAAAGAGAAAAGCTGGATAGCAGGAGTCAGACTTGGAGAATAGACTATATGGCCTTCAGGAATCTTCAGAGAAACCGAGTGTTCAGCACAATCAATCACAACTGCATTTGCTGTCAACCAATCCATGCCCAAGATGACATCAATGTCAGAATTGCCCAGAATGATTAAGGAAGCCGAGAACGAAGAGCCACCAATCTCAATGTGATTGCCATGGCTGACTTTAGAAGCTGCCATTGTTGCTCCAGGAGAAAGGACCATTAACCTCTTAAGGAGAGGATCCATAGCTAACCCATTCTCATCTGCAAACTTGTGAGAAACAAAAGAATGCGATGCCCCAGAATCAAACAAAACTCGTGCAGGGACTGAGTTAACGGGAAGCATACCCATCACAACTCCAGGTGCATGCTCAGCTTGAGAGGCGTTGACACAGTTGGCACGAGAAATAGCAGACCCGGGCTTGGTGTTGATGTTGAGAGCCCGAGGTGGTGGTGCACGAACCAAAGGAGAGCTTGCCGCAGATCTTGGAGGTGGTGGAGGAAGAGCCTTGTTCTTCATCAGACAGTTCCAGCTTTGATGCCCAGAGTTTCCACACGTGTAACAAGCACCAGGTGGACGTGGAGCAACGTAGCCAGGGACTCCGCCAGGCGCTCCAGGGTAGTGGTGGTTGTAGCCCCTGGGAGCAGCAGTGAGGAAGTTTGGTGGCCTTGCCGCGTAGCTTGAAGGTCTTGGTGGAGCCGGGAGCGACGGTGGGGTGTTAGGAACCCAAACACGACGCTTAGAAGGAGCTGACATAGCTGAAGAGCTTGCTGCATCACGGCTGTGTTTCTTTGACTCCTCAAACACTTGCCTACTTGCCTCTTCCTGCAGAGCTGTATGCTAAAGTTCCAGAAAAGACGTCGGCCTTGCATGTGTGATTGCATACTTAATCGATGCATTGAGCCCTTGCCTGAACCTCTTTTGCTTCTTCTTGTCATCAGAGATCTCATCGCCACCATAACGAGACAGGTTCATGAAGTTCCTGATGTAGGTGTTGACATTATCATTGCCCTGCTTGAGGTTGAGAAACACTTCCTTCATCCTCTCCATGACAATTTCTGACAGATACTGCTCTTTGAAAGCTCTAGTGAACTGTCCCCAAGTAGGCTGAAAACCAGTGCAGTTTGCCTTCAGGTAATTCTCCCACCAGAGAGCTGCGTCTCCCTTCAGAAGGTGAGTAGCACACTTTACCCATTCTTGCTCAGGAACATCAGCAGTCACCAGTAGCCTTGACATCTCACACAACCAATCATCAGCATCAAGTGGTTGATCAGAAACATCAAACTGGCGTGGGTTGAACTTTAGGACGCTTTTGATGTCTCCTCGCTTGGGAGGTGGAGGTAGCGGAACAAACTCATTCCTCCTGACACTTTCCTCGAAACGCTGCTGGTTCTGCTGCATTGCTGCCAAGGCATTGGCGATGCTTGACAACGCTGCCCCCAGTTCAGGTTGTATGTCCTCCTCAGAACGGCGTGGTGGTGCCATCCTGTGATTGATATAAAACACAAATCAGTACTATGATGGAGAATAATAATAATCCAAAATAGTACCAAGATGGAATTAATCAAGATTAAAGGATACAATTTACTAAGATGATATTAAAATATCAACGAAGTTCAAAGCACCTAGAAGATATTAAGCATATCGCACACGACTGAAAAGGAGTGTGGTACACAAATATATCAAAGAAAAATTTTCCACAAATTTCGGCATGAAAATACCAATAGATGCGCAAAATCACTTAACGAATCAAGATTAGTGACTCTACCAACTCAATATACAAGAGCGAATGATAAGAGTAGTGGTATGGTCGCGACTCCATCCCGCACTCAAATCATTACTCCGCACATGAATAAGTAAAACACATATCCCAACACTTTCTTCTCAAGATAACCTAAAGATTAGCAACTACGGAAACGAACACCCCAAACAAGCTAACGTTGGATAACAAAGAGTAAGACATATCGCGTCGGTATACAACGAATCAGATAGATCGCGTTGGTTTGCAAAAGCCTGTCGGTATGGAATGTACCAACAGTTGATAACCAAGAGGCCGATAGAGATAACAACTTGGATGCAACAGATAGACAAGGATTTACACACACACACACACACTCAACCTATGGTACTACGGAAACCCAGAACACGTGAATCCTAGTTTGAATTTTGAGAAGAGGATTGAAAACGTTACACTTCCTTACCAGAAAAGGGTGGGTGGGTGGGTAAGAAGAAAAGTGGAAGCAGTCCTACTCTCGCGTTTTGTTTTTCCCTAGTATACATAACTACCAAAAATATTTGCTAGACAGACAACGACCATTTGGCTGAGACCCTGAAGGGCGGGATGACTCTGATACCAATTGTAACTACCTCGGTGAATTACGCTCCTAGTTACAAGCCTGGATGAGCAGAAATGGTTGAAATAGTACGGTGGGGCCCAAATGCCACTCACAGGTAGACCTTTCGGCCGTCCCAACCATTTCCAAACATCGGGACAAGAACGGGCGGCGTAATCGGCAGGCGAAGGGATCAACTACATACACAAATGAGTATGTATGCAAGCCACCATACAATAGTACATCAGAGCCATTCCATCTAAAAAGAAAGGAAATATAGCAACGCCATACGGAAAGATTCAAATATCCTAGATAGATATAATAGTTTAGGATATCTCCTCATACATCAAACATCAGAGTATCAGGCGGAAGCGGAAGACAAAATCCGAGTACGGATAAGAAGCAAATCGGCATAAGATGCCCCATAAATAAGCAGATCCCGCCCACAGATCTCACGGATCCCCGTTCCCGGAATCTCTACACCGAATGATCGTTGCCCACATCGTCCGTCTCTTCCACCCAGTATCCATCTTGCGAGTGTACCTGTTCATCTGAACCAATAATTTATCGTGTGAGACCCTAGGGGTACTCAGCAAGTCTTTATGCCTCTAAAGGGGACACAACCTGGGGTGACGCAATTGCAGCAAAAGATAAACCCTAACAATTCTATAGATACTCGCTAACCATCCGCCTAACCATAGATAGACGGATGTCCGTGAATTAATAACAACAGTTATAAAGGTAATATTAACAGATCCATCCTCCTCCTCGCTTACCGACGAGGAAGCGGACGAACAACCCCCCATCCGTTGGCAGTTTTATTATCCATTCCGTGAGTATTGCACTATTTACTAGTCAGGTACCTGGTCTAGTCAAATTAAAAGCGGTACTTTAGTTATGCTTGTCTATGATCGAGAAACTGTGCTCCAAGTCGTCCATAACCGCGGACACGGCTTTCAGAAAGTTTTACCCTGCAGGGGTGCACAAATAGCAACACACACTCGATATGCCTCGGAAAAACCAAATCAAAACCCAACGAGGCAGTCACGACAAAGCAATTACAGGATTCAGAAATATTTCAGGGGGCCACCCCATTGAGCTACCCGCAACGAAGTTAGCTGACTCCGAGACGGCCTCAAGGTTTGCGCCAATGGCTGTGAACGACTGGGAACCCGAAAATGTTACTGGGCTTGTCGACACCGCGAAAACACTCCGCTTTCCTAAAAAGTACAGTGTGCTCCTCGCACAATTTTAAATAAAGCAGTAAAGCATGGCATAAGTACAGGATAGTAAATAAAACCTCAAACTAGTTTGTGGCCCCAAGAAATAAGAATGAATCAAGCTCTGGCTTAGGGGGGTTCATAAGCCTCCCGGATGTGGATAGCGCGAATATTCAAGGAACAGGAATCAAGTACTCGGGGTCCTACGGGACACAAGTGAGCCTGAAAAACCAAATAGCGAATATGGCTCACCGATGCCACTTTCATTAGTTATCCCATTACTACTCAGGTTAAGTTGTTTAGGTACCTCGTTATCCATCAGACACTCACATACCCTACACATGTTGTTCTACGACTCGCATGGCTCAAACAACTCCTGTAGTAATGGCTCATGGGATGGAGGAACAAGCTTCAGTGGGGTTTAAAAGTAAAGGCTATGCAATACTTGGGATTCAATTTAATGCAATCGCGACTCAATGATGCAAGAATAAGATAGAGGCAATAGGTACTATATGTGTGCAAGCATGTGGTAGTGCTTGCCTGGCAGCTCAGTTGAAGCAAGGGTTTCGGGGTCGGCGTCGCGATGTTCTTCGGCTCCGGTGCTCCTCCTCCTCGCTGGCGTGTCCAGGGCGACGTAGACGACGGACGTGGTCTTCCTCGACACCCTTGAGCGCCACGCCATCGGCTGGTTTGTGCAGAGGAGAAGAAGGGCGACGGTGGCCGGCGTTGGGGTAGCTGGCGGCGGTGGAGAAGAAGGGAGGAGGCCAGGGCACCTCGGCCAGATCTGGAGAGGCAGAGGAGAGCCGGGAGGTGGTGGTAAAGCAGAGGGGGAGAGGGGTGCCGTGGGGAGATGGGGTAGATGGGAAAAGGTGGCTTGGCCACTTTTCTCCCTCCTTCCTCACGTGCTCGTCGGGGCAGGGCAGGGCAGGGCAGGTGCATGGGGGCTTCCAGGTGGGACCAAAGGGCGAGGCCAAGGAGGTAGGGGAAGGCTCGGGCTAGGGGGCCACAAGGCAGGGAGAGAAGAAAGGGAGAGAGGGTAGACTCGGGTTTGGGTTATGGGGGAGCCTCGGGTGAGCTAGGCTCGGGTAGGGTTTGGGCTTAGGTGGCTGGGGTGAGGTGGCCAGGGAGAGAGGGTGGCTGGTGGGGCCAGCTGGTAGAGAGAGGAGGGAGGCCGAGAGAGGGGGAAGGTGGTAGCTAGGGTTAGGGTTTTGGTTAGAAGGGGTGGTTTAGAGAGGATGGGGTAGAGGGGTATGGTGAAAAAGGTGGTAGGGTTTTCTTTTGACAAGACCAAGTAAACACAAGCCAAGCTCACACAAGATCTAGTCAAAAGAGAGGAATGTGGTGAGATGGTTTAGGCATGATCAAACATAGATCAAGCCAAAAGAAGGGATAGAGTTAGAGAAGACCCACTCAACAAAAATCAAATAAAATGCAAATGACAAGCAAAAGGGTGGTACTTGCATGGCCCATGCAAAATATTTATTGCCATGTTGATTCTTGTGAAAACAATATTATTACCTGGCATTAATATTATGCATTCCAAAAATTGGAGTGAAATCCAAGCAAAAGAAGTGGAAGGATGCCCCAATGTGGAGTAGATGGAGATGACCATTTTTGAAATACAATGGGACTTGCTAGTGTGTATGTGCCACTAGGTAGTTAATAAGCCCACAAAATATCCCAACATGATGATAACCCCAAAACAACACATATGAGAGCTAGAAATAGGGTTCCACCCACAAGGCATGCAAAGGTGGCCATGTGGCTCTCATATATCAATGATGTGAAAACAACATGATGCTAAGATGAGAGCATGTGGAAAAGAATTGGATCCATCCCAACCCACATGAGCTAGAGGTAAACTCAAATAAAATGCAAAGCTCATATTAGTTGGATGGTGGAATTATAAGGTGGTGAAAGAAAAGGTGGTGGAGTTAATAAAATATATGCCCCAACTCAACTTGGGCATTGAACAATATATCAAGAGCCAACTACAATATCAAGAGGCAATTACAATTAACAATGCATATGAGATAAGAACCAAATGGAAAAGGGTTTTATATGATGCTCAAATGCAAGGTGGCATGATGACATGAGCATGATATAATGATGATGCAACAATTATATATATGAAGTAGCCATTATATTACTAGACCAAGTAGCATTACAATTGTTAGACAATTGGGATGCTACAAAAGGCCCCAAAGTGACAATAATTGGGACAACCGGAGGGGATGGCTGTGGTGTGAGGATCACATGTGTTCACGGAGTGTTAATGCTTTGCTCTGGTGCTCTATTAAAAGGAGAACCTTAATTGCCAGTAGTTCCCTAGAGGCCCCACTGCCACGGGCAGGTTGGACAGAAGATGTAGTGCAAGTTCTCATAGCGAGCATGTATGACTATATTTGGAGCACATGCCGATGATTGTTTAGTACTTGGATGCTTGTTATTATCTATCTGCAATGCCCTAGGTCTTGAAGTTACATGTTTAGACTCGTCCATGCAACGCCCGTCCATCCATCCCTATGCCTACCGCACTCGAATCCCACTATTTACCGTTACTGTTACTATTGCTCTTGTTCCACTGTTGCTATTGCTACTACAAACTATTGCTACTGATAAACTTTTGTGAGCAAGAACTATTTCCAGGTGCAGCTGAATTGATAACTCAGTTGTTAAGGCTTGCAAGTATTCTTTGGCTCTCCTTGTGTCGAATCAATAAACTGGATAATACTACCCGCAAAGACTGTTGCGATCCCCTACACTTGTGGGTCATCACTTCATTCCCCGGCAACGGCGCCAGAAAATAGTCTTGATGACCCACAAGTATAGGGGATGTATCTGTTGGAGATATGCCCTAGAGGCAATAATAAATGTAGTTATTATTATATCTTTGTGTTTATGATAAATGTTTACATTCATGCTATAATAGTATTAACAAGGAAACATTAATACTTGTGTGATTTGTAAACTTAAATTGAAGTCCCTAGTATAGCCTCTATACATCACTAGCTTGTTGGTTAATAAATGATTGTGGTTTCCCTATCATGAACATTGAGATGTTATTAACAACAAGATCATATCGTTAGGAGAATGATATGGTGGACATCCTCCTATAGATAAGCGTAGCATAAAGATCAAGTCATTTTAATAGTTCAATTACTATATGCTTTCTGATACATAGTAACCTAATTCCTTCGACCATGAGATCATGCATATCACCTTTACCGGATGGATGCTTTGATGACATCAAACACCACACCGTAACTGGGTGGCTATAAAGGTGGCATTGAGTGTTCGGAAAGTATTGGTTGAGACACATGGATCAAGAGTGGGATTTGTCCATCCATATGACGGATAGATATACTCTGGGCCCTCTCGGTGAAATGTCATCCAATTAGCTTGCAAGCATGTGACTGGCTCACAAGGGATCACATATCACGGGAACGAGAAAAGAGTACTTATCAGTAACGAGGTTGAACTAGGTATGCAGAGATACCGACGATCATAACCTCGGATAAGTAAACTATCGTGAGACAAAGGGAAATTGGTATCGTATGTAAGTGGTTCATTCGATCGCAAAGTAATCGTAGAAATATGTGGGAGACATATGAATTTCCAGATTCCTCTATTGGTTATTGATCGGAGAAGTGTCTCGATCATGTCCGCATAATTCACGAACCGTAGGGAGACACACTTAAGGATTCGACGTTGTTTGAGTAGTTATGGAATGATGAGAAATAGACTGAATGTTGTTCGGAGTCTCGGATGGGATCCGGGATATCACGAGGAGATCCGGAATGGTCCGGAGAATAAGATTCATATAAGGAAAGTCCTGTTTCGGAGTTGGGGAATGGTTCCGGTGTTTTCATCGGGAATGTTCTAGAAGGTTCCGGAATGTCCGGCACTCCAGAGGGGAAGGGTACATGAATGTGTTATATCAAGTTGGTATGATTGCATCATGTACTAAGTGTCATCGCTGAACAAAATAGAGGGTTTATTCAAATCCTAGTTTGAAAACTCAAACGGCTAGTTTGAAAGTCAAACGGCTATTTTTGGGAAGTGGGAAAGGAGGAGGAAACCGAGTTGGGGAGGAGTCCCTCCTCCCCACCGCCGGCGCACCACCAAGCCGAGTTGGGGAGGGACTCCCCTCCCCTTGGTCGTCCCCCTCCACCTATAAAAGGAGGGGCAGGGCTCCCCTCCTAGACACACAAGTTCCTACCTCTAAACCCTAGCCCCAAGCCGCCGCCGCCTCCATAGCCGCCGCCGGCCCTAGGGCAAACCGCCGCCGCCTAGCTAAACCCTAGCCGCCGGCTTGCCCCCCTCCTTGGTGTGTCTAAACCCTAGGACACCAAGGGACTCTCTCATACTCCACCATACTCGCTCCGGCTTAAGGCGAAGCCCTGCGAGATCTCCCCTCTACTTCCGGTACCATGCCGTTATGCTGCCGGAATCACGAGGAGAGTGCTACAACCTCTGCTGCCTGCTAGAACAAGGGAGAGGAAGGTCTTCGTCGAGTACCGAACGTGTGACCGACTGCGGGAGCGCTGCCGGAACACAGCGCCGAAAGGATCGTCTACGCGATCTTGAGATCGGGAAGAGTACGACTACATCACCCACGAGAATCCGCTCTCGTTAAACGCTTTGGAATCTTCGAGGGTGAGTTATTCCATCGACTCGTTGCTACAATCTAGTAGATAGATCTTGGCTTGTTTGTTTGTATGCGATAGAAAATTTTGTTTTCCATGCTGTGAAACCCTACAGTGGTATCAGAGCCGTGTCTATATGTAGATCTGTTGCACGAGTAGAACACAATGGTCATTGTGGGCGTTGATGCTTTTATTGTCGATTGCTTCTTGTGTACTTTGCATCTTGCGGGATGTTGGGATGAAGCGGCCCGGGCTAACCTTACATGACATCGTTCATGAGACTTGCTCCACGCTTGACATGCAACTTGTATTGCATAAGTGGCTTTGCGGGTGCCTGTTTCTCCTAGCGTAGTTAAGATCCAATTTACAACGGGTGATTAACAATACTAGTATCAATGTTGTGGTTCGTAAGTTAGAACGACACTTATTGAAAGCCCCAAACCACGTAAAACATGCAAAGAAAGTAGAGGCGTCTAACTTTGTTTTGCAGGGGTGTGCAGTGATGTGATATGGCCATGATTGTGATTATATTTGATGTATGCAATGTTCCTTATTGTAAGTTGGCAACCGGCAGGAGCCATATGGTTGTCTTTAATTTATGTTAAGACCCGCGTGTCTATTCAAAGTAGTTGTAATAGTTGAAGCCGGTGGACGACAACCATGGAGAAGCGTCATTGACCTTGATGCAATGCCGGTGATGATGGAGATCATGTTCATGCTTGAAGATGGAGATCGGAAGCACAAAGAAGAAAGGCCATATCATATCACATATTATGAATTGCATGTGATGTTAATCCTTTATGCATCTTGTATTGCTTAGTAGACGACGGTAGCATTATAAGATGATCCCTCATGCACATGAATTTCAAACCATAAAGTGTTCATCCTCAGTTAGCACCGTTGCTAAAGCTTGTTGTTTCGAAGCACCACGTGATGATCGGGTGTGTTAGATTCCGCAAGTGTATACAACGTGAGCAAGCCAGATTTGCTCATGCGGAAACTAAGGTTTGATCTTGACGAGCCTAGCATGTACAGACATGGTCTCGGAACATGGTTCACCGAAAGGTAAAGCATGAATCATATAGTAGATATGATGAACATGTCGATTGTTCGCCATTGAAACTATATCAACTCTCGTGATGATCGGTGTTGATGTGGTGGATTTGGTTCGTGCAATCACTAAAACAATGTGAGGGATGTTGTTTTGAGTGGGAGTTCACCTAGATTAATTTTATTATTAATTTGAACTCAATTTGTCATAAACTTAGTCTAAACTATTGCAAATATGTTGTAGATCAATGGCAGCCCCTACCATCAATTTTAATGCGTTCCTAGAGAAAGAAAAGTTGAAAAACAATGGAAGCAACTTCGCGGATTGGTTCCGCAATTTGAGGATTGTCCTCACAGCTGGTAATTTGACCTATGTGCTGGATGCACCGCTGGGTGACCCACCTGCAGCTACTGCTACCGATGAAGTAAAGAATGTTTACCTCACCCAGAAGACTCAGTACTCCACAGTTCAGTGTGCTATCTTGTATGGTTTAGAATCGGAGCTTCAGAAAAGATTTGAGAATTCAGACCCACATGATATTGTCCGTGATCTCAAATTGATCTTTGAGACTCATGCGGCAATTGAGAGCTATGAGGCTTCTGAAAAGTTCTTTAACTGCAAGATGGAAGAGGGCAGCTCCGTCAGTGAGCATGTGCTTAAGATGTCTGGGCACGCAAACAAACTTCAAAGCTTGGGTATAGTGATTCCTAATGCTTTGGGGATTTACCGTGTCCTCCAATCACTACCACCAAGTTACAAGAACTTTGTGATGAACTACAACATGCAGAACATGAACAAGACGTTGCCAGAACTCTTTGCCATGTTGAAATCTGCAGAAGTGGAGATCAAGAAAGAGCACCAAGTGTTGTTGGTCAATAAGACCACCAAATTCAAGAAAGGCAAGTCTAAGCAAAAGGGACACTTCAAGAAGGGTGGTAAGAAAGTTACCACGCCGACAAAGAAAACCAAGGCTGGACCTAAGCCTGATACTGAGTGCTTTTACTACAAGGGAGAAGGTCACTGGAAGCGGAATTGCCCAAAGTACTTAGCGGATTTGAAAAACGGCAACATCAAGAAGAAAGGTATATCTGATATACATGTTATTGATGTGTATCTCACTAGTACTCGTAGTAGTGCCTGGGTATTTGATACTGGTTCGGTTGCTCATATTTGTAACTCGAAACAGGTGCTGCAGAATAAACGGAAGCTAGCGAAGAACGAGGTGACGATGCGCGTTGGAAACGGATCAAAGGTTGATGTGATCGCGGTCGGCACACTACCCCTTCATCTACCATCGGTATTAGTTTTATACTTAAATAATTGTTATTTGGTGCCTGCGTTAAGCATGAACATTATATCGGGATCTTGTTTATTTCGAGACGGTTACTTGTTTAAATCCGAGAATAATAGTTGTTCGATTTATATGAGTAATATGTTTTATGCACATGCACCTTTGATAGATGGTCTATTTTTGTTGAATATCGATAGTGGAAATACACATATTAATAACATTAAGGCTAAACGTTTGAAATCGAGCGATAACTCGACCTATATGTGGCACTGTCGTCTTGGTCACATTGGAGTGAAGCGTATGAAGAAACTCCATTCCGATGGACTTCTTGAATCACTTGATTTCGAATCACTTGATAGATGCGAAGTATGTCTGATGGGTAAAATGACTAAGACTCCATTTTCTGGTATGATGGAGTGAGCTACGGACTTATTGGAAATCATACATACCGATGTGTGTGGTCCAATGAGTGTGGCATCGCGCGGTGGTTATCGTTATGTTCTTACCTTCACGGATGACTTGAGTAGATATGGTATATCTATTTCATGAAACATAAGTCCGAAACTTTCGAGAAGTTTAAGGAATTTCAAAGTGAGGTAGAGAATCAACGTAACAAGAAGATTAAATTTCTACGTTCTGATCGTGGAGGTGAATATCTAAGTTACAAGTTTGGCGAGCATTTGAAGAAATGCGGAGTACTTTCACAATTGACACCGCCGGGAACACCACAGCGTAATGGTATGTCCGAACGTCGTAATCGAACTCTCTTAGATATGGTTCGTTCTATGATGTCACTTACAGATTTACCGCTATCATTTTGGGGTTATGCATTAGAAACAGCCGCATTCACTTTAAATAGGGCACCATCTAAATCCGTGGAAACGACACCGTATGAATTATGGTTTGGGAAGAAACCTAAATTGTCGTTCCTTAAAGTTTTGGGGTTGCGAAGCCTATGTAAAGAAGTTACAGCCGGACAAGCTAGAACCCAAAGCGGAAAAATGCGTCTTCATAGGATACCCGAAGGAAACTATTGGGTATACCTTCTATCATAGATCCGAAGGCAAAATCTTCGTTGCCAAGAATGGATCCTTTCTAGAGAAGGAATTTCTCTCGAAAGAAGTAACTGGAAGGAAGGTAGAACTCGACGAGGTTGTCGAACCTTCTCTCGAAATTGCGAGTAGCGCAGCACCGGAAGTAGTTCCTGTGACGCCTGCACCAGTAAGAGAGGAAGCTAATGATGATGATCATGAAACTTCGGTTGTAGTTGCTACAGAGCCTCGCAGGTCAACGAGAACTCGTACCACTCCTGATTGGTATGATCCCGTTATGAATGTCATGTTGGTGGATGACACCGATGACCCTGAGATATATGAGGAAGCGATGATGAGCCCAGATTCCAACAAATGGCAAGAAGCCATGAAATCCGAGATTGGATCCATGTATGAAAACCAAGTATGGACTTTGGTGGACTTACCGGATGGCCGGAAGGCCGTCGAGAATAAATGGATTTTCAAGAAGAAAACATATGCTGATGGTAATGTTACTGTCTATAAAGCTCGACTTGTCGCAAAAGGGTTTCGACAAATTCAAGGAGTTGACTACGATGAGACTTTCTCACCAGTAGCAAAGCTAAAGTCTGTGAGGATTATGTTAGCAATCGCCGCATATTATGATTATGAGATATGGCAGATGGATGTCAAAACAGCGTTCCTCAATGGAGACATTAATGAAGAGTTGTATATGATGCAACCCAAAGGTTTTGTCGATCCTAAAGATGCTAACAAGGTATGCAAACTTCAACGGTCCATCTATGGATTGAAGCAAGCATCTCGAAGTTGGAATCAACGTTGTGATAAGGTAATCAAAAGTTTTGGTTTTATACAAACTTATGGAGAAGCTTGTATTTACAAGAAAGTGAGTGGGAGCTCTGTAGCATTCTTGATACTATATGTAGATGACATATTGTTGATTGGGAATGATGTAGACCTTCTTAATAGTGTCAAGGAATATTTGAATAATAGTTTTTCAATGAAGGATCTTGTTGAAGCAGCTTACATATTAGGCATAAGGATTTATAGAGATAGATCGAGACGCCTAATATCATTGTCACAAAGTACATATTTGGACAAAGTTCTAAAGAGGTTTGGAATGGAAGATAGCAAGAAAGGGTTCTTGCCCATGTTGCCCAATACGACCTTGAGTAAAACTCAAAGTCCGACAACGGCAGAAGATAGAGAAAGGATGAGTAAGACTCCCTATGCCTCAGCCATAGGATCTCTAATGTATGCCATGCTATGTACTAGACCCGACATTGCATATGCTGTTAGTTTAACTAGCAGATATCAAAGTGATCCAGGAGTGGATCATTGGACAGCGGTCAAAAACATCCTTAAGTACTTGAGAAGAACTAAGGATATGGTTCTTTCTTATGGAGGTGATGAACAACTCGTTGTTAATGGTTACACCGATGCTAGTTGGAACACCGATCCGGATGATTCTAAATCACAATCTGGATACGTATTTATTTTGAATGGTGTAGCAGTTAGCTGGAGGAGTGCAAAGCAAAGCGTTGTGGCGAGATCTTCAACTGAATCGGAATACATGGCTGCTTCGGAGGCTTCACAAGAAGCGATATGGATGAAAGAGTTCATTACAGAGCTGGGTGTGGTTCCTAGTGCGCTGGACCCGATGTCTATCTACTGTGATAACATGGGCGCCATAGCCAATGCGCAAGAACCAAGGTCACACAAGAAGCTGAAGCATATCAAGCTACGTTTTCACGCTATTCGAGAACATATCCAAGATGGGGATATAAAGATTTGCAAAGTACACACATATCTGAATGTGGCGGATCCGTTGACTAAACCTCTCCCGAGGGCAAAACATGACCAGCACCAAACTGCCATGGCTGTTCGGTATATTACCATATAATCTAGATTAGATGACTCTAGTGCAAGTGGGAGACTGTTGGAGATATGCCCTAGAGGCAATAAGAAATGTAGTTATTATTATATCTTTATGTTTATGATAAATGTTTACATTCATGCTATAATAATATTAACAAGGAAACATTAATACTTGTGTGATTTGTAAACTTAAATTGAAGTCCCTAGTATAGCCTCTATACATCACTAGCTTGTTGGTTAATAAATGATTGTGGTTTCCCTATCATGAACATTGAGATGTTATTAACAACAAGATCATATCGTTAGGAGAATGACATGGTGGACATACTCCTATAGATAAGCGTAGCATAAAGATCAAGTCATTTTAATAGTTCAATTGCTATATGCTTTCTGATACATAGTAACCTAATTCCTTTGACCATGAGATCATGCATATCACCTTTACCGGATGGATGCTTTGATGACATCAAACACCACACCGTAATTGGGTGGCTATAAAGGTGGCATTGAGTGTTCGGAAAGTATTGGTTGAGACACATGGATCAAGAGTGAGATTTGTCCATCCATATGACAGATAGATATACTCTAGGCCCTCTCGGTGAAATGTCATCCAATTAGCTTGCAAGCATGTGACTGGCTCACAAGGGATCACATATCACGGGAACGAGAAAAGAGTACTTATCAGTAACGAGGTTGAACTAGGTATGCAGAGATACCGACGATCATAACCTCGGATAAGTAAACTATCGTGAGACAAAGGGAAATTGGTATCGTATGTAAGTGGTTCATTCGATCGCAAAGTAATCGTAGAAATATGTGGGAGCCATATGAATTTCCAGATTCCTCTATTGGTTATTGATCGGAGAAGTGTCTCGATCATGTCCGCATAATTCACGAACCGTAGGGAGACACACTTAAGGATTCAACGTTGTTTGAGTAGTTATGGAATGATGAGAAAGAGACCGGATGTTGTTAGGAGTCTCGGATGGGATCCGGGATATAACGAGGAGATCCGGAATGGTCCGGAAAATAAGATTCATATAAGGAAAGTCCTGTTTCGGAGTTGGGGAATGGTTCCGGTGTTTTCATCGGGAATGTTCTAGAAGGTTCCGGAATGTCCGGCACTCCGGAGGGGAAGGGTACATGAATGTGTTATATCAAGTTGGTATGATTGCATCATGTACTAAGTGTCATCGCTGAACAAAATAGAGGGTTTATTCAAATCCTAGTTTGAAAAGTCAAACGACTATTTTTGGGAAGTGGGAAAGGAGGAGGAAACCGAGTTGGGGAGGAGTCCCTCCTCCCCACCGCCGGCGCACCACCAAGCCGAGTTGGGGAGGGACTCCCCTCCCCTTGGCCGGTCCCTCCACCTATAAAAGGAGGGGCAGGGCTCCCCTCCTAGACACACAAGTTCCTACCTCTAAACCCTAGCCCCAAGCCGCCGCCGCCTCCATAGCCGCCGCCGGCCCTAGGGCAAACCGCCGCCGCCTAGCCAAACCCTAGCCGCCGGCTTGCCCCCCTCCTTGGTGTGTCTAAACCCTAGGACACCAAGGGACTCTCTCATACTCCACCATACTCGCTCCGGCTTAAGGCGAAGCCCTGCGAGATCTCCCCTCTACTTCCGGTACCATGCCGTTGTGCTGCCGAAATCGCGAGGAGAGTGCTACAACCTCCGCTGCCTGCTGGAACAAGGGAGAGGAAGGTCTTCGTCGAGTACCGAACGTGTGACCGACTGCGGGAGCGCTGCCGGAACGCAGCGCCGGAAGGATCGTCTACGCGATCTTGAGATCGGGAAGAGTACGACTACATCACCCACGAGAATCCGCTCTCGTTAAACGCTTTGGAATCTTCGAGGGTGAGTTATTCCATCGACTCGTTGCTACAATCTAGTAGATAGATCTTGGCTTGTTTGTTTGTATGCGATAGAAATTTTTGTTTTCCATGCTGCGAAACCCTACAGTATCGCAGTACTTTCGATAAATAGGAGTGTCGATCCCAACGAGGAGCAGAAGGTGCTGAACAGTGGTATGGAACAGGAAATCCCTGTGAATACTTAGCAAACATATTTTTAGCGATTTTGTGATAAGGCAACAAAACAAAGAGCAAGTAATAAAGACAATGAACAAACAGAGCAAGTGGCCCAATCCTTTCTTAGCAAAGGACAAGCCGGTGGAAATACTTATAAGGACCAAACGTTCTCGAGGACACATGAGAATTCTGTCAAGTGCTTTCGCTTCAAATAGCTGAGTACTTTTCTTTGGTGTAGTAAGTGTTGTGTGGGTGAACATGTGCTAACATACCGACCTTACTTGGACTAATACATACTTGTGATTAAACCCCCTGCAAGCATCCACAACTACAATAAAGTAATTAAGATATAAATCTAACCACAACCTTAAACTCTGAGATCCTATGCTCCCTTGTGCAAAGGTGTCCTAACAGGGGTTCAGGTTTCTGTCACTTCGGCAACCCCACAATTAGTAGCCAAATACACAATGCACTCCCCTAGGCCCATAAATGGTGAAGTATCATGTAGTTGACGTTCACATGACACCACTAGAAGAATAGCACCACAACTTAAATACTAAACCATTGAATAATAACTCAACACAAATCCACTACTAACAACATGACTTCTCCCATGTCCTCAAGAACACAACGAACTACTCACAAGACATCATATGGATGAAGATCAAAGATGATATGGTAATGGATAAAAATCTGAACATAAACAATAATCCAATGGTTCCACTCACAAGCATCAACTACAATAGTAATCAACACCGGGAAGGTTTCCCCTAATGAACTAAAGAAAGATCCAACACAATTGTTACAGCGGGATGGAGTAATGATGATGGTGCTGGTGGAGATGATGGTGTGGATGATGATGATGATCCCGATAAAGTCTAGCCTGACGATGGTGTTGATGGCGACGGTCTCCCCTCTCCGGGAAGGAATTTCCCCCGCAAAAATCTATCCACAGGAGAGATCTTTCTCTCTCGGTGTTTTCCGCCCCACAGAGGCGGCGGAAATCTATCTGTGGTTGCCCCCCTAGTTTTAGGGTTCCGTAAGGAAGAGATAGGCGAGAGAGCAGAGTCGGAGGCCGGGCAGGTAGGCCACACCTACCCTAGGCGCGGCCCAAGGGGAACCCACGCCTAGGGGGGTGAGGGCCCCTGTGGCCCTTCTTCGCCTCCCCTTCTGGCTTCCTCTGTCTTTTGGGAAAATATAATTTTACCATATTTTTCTGGTATTTTTCTGATCTTCGCAAAATTGCATCAAAACACCTCTTTTTCCATCAGAATCCAGACTCCGACAGTTCATCCTCCAAGAATCATCCAACATGCATAAACAGATGGAAAGACATAAGTAATACATCATAATAAGACATATATCAATGAATAGAGATAAATTATGATATAGAATGGTGATGAAAATTGGACGTATCAGAGACCAAGAAAATTTTGGTTTGACCCAAATCCTTCATCTCAAATTCTGTATTTAGATGATTGCGTGCTTCATCAATATCTTGTGCATTGCCAATGATGTTCAGATCATCGACATATACTGAAATGATGCAAAATCTTGAAGAGGACTTCTTGATGAAGACGCATGGACAGTCATCACTATTGGAGTAACCCTTCTAAAGAAGAAACTCACTAAGTCGGTTGTACCACATCCGTCCCGACTGTTTGAAACTGTATAAAGACTTGTTCAATTTTACATAGTACATGTTGCGTTTAGTGCTTGCATTCGGGACAGAGACTCCATCAGGGACCTTCATGTATATGTCTGAATCTAGTGACCCATAAAGATATGCGGTCACCACGTCTTGCATAGATAGACGATTTTGCACTGCCAAAGATATTAGATATCATAAAGTGATACCACTCATTACTAGAGAATATGTATCATTGAAATCAATGCCGGGTCTCTGCGTGAAACCCTGTGCTACGAACCTTGCCTTGTATCTCACCACCTCATTGTTCTCATTCCGTTTTCGGAGGAAAAACCATTTGAATCCCACGGGAAAAACTTTGGTAGGTGTTGGTATTACTTTAGTGAATACCTTCCTTTTATTAAGCGAGGCAAATTCTGCTAGTATTGCGTCCTTCCATTAAGGTTAGTTGGAGCATTTTCACACTCAACGATAGTCCTTGGATCATGATCATTGAGAAGGAAATTTGCAATTGTAGCAGAAAAATAAGTGTCGACAATCGTAGACTTACGGTTGAATGATTCTCCAGAATCGATATAGTTGGTGGATATCTCATGCACCCTTGGTGACTCTTTGTGATTTCCCAATACGTGTGAGTTTAGGTGTTCCGATGTCCCAGCCAGTGTGTGCAAGCTGGAGCTGGGTTGTGGAGGTTGCCCTTCCACTGGGTGTATACTATCCATAAGGTGTTTGTCAACGTTGAGCTGACTTGCATTTACTGATTTGGAGGTCTCTCTCTCTCTCTCTCTCTCTCTCTCTCTCCTTTGTTGCTTGCGAGAAGCAGGTTCCGGGTTAGAGGCCATACTACTCCCCCTCTTTTTAGGTGCGGGGAGTTGAGTGGTTTTTATCGGTACCTCTACTCTTTCGAGCGCATTTCTAGCCGGACTAAAGGATTTTGTAACACCTTTAAGATCAGTAAATGAATATGGCAGGTTGCAAAGTTTTGCAAATATTTGAATTTCAGACGTACAGTCCAAATTTTTGAATACGTGGATATAAGGTGGAACGTGGAGTCCTAATTGATTTCCTGGCATTCTCTGTGGTACATGAAGTCTCCCCCTAATACCTGGAAATAATTCATCCTTTAATATAAGCAATCAACATACTGGGCTATGAATGTATCCCTAATGAGGGGTTCATGATACATGTTGATCGATAGAGAACTGTACCCCCATATAGATCCCAAGTATGTGGACCCAATGATGTATGCTATGGTGGTGAGATCAGTAGGCGTGAAGTGCATCCGAACTTACGCAGATGGTAAATGCTCAAAGGATTTCCACATATCAGTTGCAGAGGAGTATTGCAATATGCAGTTAGTCATTTAGCAGCGTGTAAAGCTGTATGACTCCAACGTCAAGTTGGTAATTGCAATTCATTAACAAAGGTCTTATAGTGAGTTTGATCCTCTTATTAAGGGATTCATCCAATACATTATAAGTGTGGATGTATGGATAGAGTTCTGAACTTCAATTCCTATGGCCATGCAATTTTCATTGAAAGCACGTGAGGAGAATTCTACAACATTTTCCATGCGAATTTATCTAATTCAACTTTGTGGATAATGTGAATTTAACATAATTACTTTCCTCATTACCTTGGTAAATGCATGGTTTCATGTGGACTAAAAACACACGGATCGCAATCGTGTAGATGCGTAAATGATAACCATGAAAATACCAAAAAAAACATCCAGATGATGGTTGGAGAAGACCACAAATGTCTCCCTGAATGTGTTCAAGGAACTGAAGTGGTTCAGCTTGTATTCTGAGATGCGAGCACCTCAAAATTAGCTTCCCTGTGACGCATGATGTGTACACAAAGTCTGTTGATCGAGGAAATTTTGAACCCAAGCAAATTGTGACCAATGGAATTGCATTATATGCGACATGTGCTACGAGTTGGATGTACGCGTAGTACAATCCAAATAATAGAGAGGGTGTTTTTTTAAATACTTGTCCTCATCCATCAGATTGAGTCTCGTAGAAATCTATGTATCAAGCCGGAGTTCGCTATGAAAATCTTTTCTCAAATATATAGAGTACATACGATCTTATTTTATATCAGAGTGCTGATACAATGGATTATGATATACAATAGTTATGTTCTGTTACAACATCACAAATGGACATGACTAACAGTTATCATTACGGAGATAGTGAGATAGTTGAAGTCTTCAAACACGTTGTTTAAGGCATACTCAACGATCATGTCCTTCGTTGAAACATGTCGTTTAAGCGCGACGAAGCGGCGATGGCGGTCGTCATGTCGAACAAATCAGGACAGAAACCCAGACATCATATCTTTTCTCACCTTTTGCCTGCAGGTTTCTGTCGCTCTCAGCCTTGTTTTGTTCTTGGTAGAGACTATGTGCTGATAACATCTTGAAATCAAAAGTATAGAATGATTCAACTATTTTCATCGATGAATAGAACACTTATATATACAAGGGGAAAGGATGCTTCCAAAGGAGACGACTGTTTACAAGGCGGTTTCTGAAGGCGACGATTCAGAAACGGTATGTCAGTTCCGTATCGTGGTGATACCCACGTAAGGTTACAAGTAGATATTAAACTAATTATTTAATTAATTAAATTCTAACACATTCCATACCATCCTTGAATATACTCCTGGGGAAATTCACAAATTTACATAGCAAGTCCATACAAACTACATACAAACTGCCCAAAACTACATACTAATCGTAACATAATAGTATGTGAATTACAAATTTACAATTCAGTCTGTAGCCAAATCAAGTGAATAATGAATGAAGCGAGCGGGCGGCTCGAGGAGCGTGAATGAATCGAAAAATGAAATGACGCGCAGCCTATGGCCGCATGGATCGGCATGAATTCGTTAGTAGTCGAACTGCTGCCATGTGGAATAGGTCTGGCCGAACTGCCACCATGCCGGGATGACGTCCTGGAAGACGATGTACTGTCCGCCGCTGGAGGTGATGGCGAAGGATAGGCACTGGCCTACCAAGCCGGCGAGGGATTGCCAGTTGGCGCCCCAGTTCCTGGACATGGCGATCCACCCCGTGTTGGTCCCCTTCACCGACATGCTCTTGATCGACCCGCTCCCGGCCATGTTGGTCACCAGCACAAGCTGGAAGTAGTTGAAGCCGGTGATGGTGAACCGAAGCCCGCCTTCCCTCCAGCATTTCACCCTGTAATTCCACGCACAAATCATTGTTAACCATCGGGTCATGTCAGTTGCTTGGTAATTAAATGTGAGACCAATGGAGTGGAGCTTACTGTTGGTAGACGACGGGGATGATGCCGGCCTGGTAGATGCCGATGTTGAGCCAGGCCGGCTGCGACAT
Source organism: Avena sativa (assembly GCA_916181665.1). Lineage (NCBI taxonomy): Eukaryota > Viridiplantae > Streptophyta > Magnoliopsida > Poales > Poaceae > Avena > Avena sativa. Next base: position 458,044,444 of record OV702293.1, read on the forward strand.
GTCGAAGTGTGGCCGGGGAGGGTTGCACCACCCGCCGTTGTCGCTGGGGAGGTTGTAGTTGGGAGGGCAGAAGTTGGTGGCGGAGACGGTGACGGCCGTGCCGGGCCTGCACATGTCGGACTTACCGACGTCGCAGATGATGAGGTAGCACTGCCCGCACGAGGCGCCGTCGTTGAAGAGCGCCGTGCTGAGCGCCGCGTTGGCGAGGCCGTACCCCTGGTGGTACAGGTTCCCGTACCCACAAGCACCACCTGCACACATGGACACATTCAGAGTTTCAGACTACACGTGTCCAGCTCCGCATGCATGTCTGCACACACATTCAGATATTCAGCTTGCTTACCCATTGTGCCGGAGCCGTCGCTGCCGCCGTAGAACGTGGCGGTGCCCTGGAGCCAACCCGACCTCGCCGGCGTGAAACTGACTGCGAAAACGGCGGCCAACAGATACAGGACCAAGCGCTTCCCTGCCATGATATCCTGATCCAACTCTGCGCGCACGAGATGATGATTTAGCTAGCTAGTTCTCTCTTGCTAGATGTTGTGGAGATCGATCGAGTGGATTTGGAGGTGAGGATTGATTGCGACAATGGGCATCCTTATATAGCTAGGATTAGGAATGCAAGATCGCTGCCGGACGGGCATGGATACCGGTCGGTCGAGAAGAATGATTGTCGTGTTATTTATTGTAAACATATGAAATTCTCAGTTCCAACGATCGGGGTATGTACGGTGCACATGGCTTGCGACGTTCAAAGATTGACTTGCGCGCGCGTTCTAATCATTGATTCGCAAGCAGTCTCGTCGAGCTAGGTCTTCTTAATTCCATCCGAAATGATAATAGGTTAGCCCAACCGCTAATTTGACATGAGAAGATGCAAACCCTTCCAGCACTCTCTTGGCTACCTACATTTCAGTTTTCAGTTGGGAAAGCGGGTAGCTGAAAGCGAAAGTTAACAGCCGCTAAGTGTATCTCGTTAGTGCAGGATATACATATGTCCCAATAGCGACCACTAATGAAAACCGTCTCTTCTAATTCTTGCAGCGTTGCAACTGACTGTCGCTTCTAACTAACTACTGGCAATCATCATCGACCTAAATATTGAAGTAGTCAAAGAATATAAGTACTCCCTCTGTTTCAAAATATAAGATATTTTAGGTTTGTAAAGAAAATGTATCTAGATTTGTTTTAGTGTGTAGATTCACTCAAATCTAGAGCGAATCTACATACTAAAAGTAGTCTAAATACATTTGCTTCATAAAGCTAAAACATCTTATATTTTAAAACGGAGGGAGTATATCCTCTCTTGTTTGTTGCTTATTCCTGCAGGTCAAACGACTGAAATGACATGCTTAATTTATAGCCTAATTAATTTCAGAAAAAAACATGATTACTTGATAATGTACACACACCTACCTTTTCAATAGGTGGCTTTCAGTTATCGTGTTCCAACTAAGCTTAGGTGAGAGCATAAAAAACCGGATAACCGCACAAAGACATCCAATCCGTATGTATGCATGTATACATTCGTATGCATTTCTTAATCCTTCTCAACTGAATCACCATTCAGACATGCATATTTGTTCAGCCATGCATATCATGCAGGTGTGCAAAATGGTAAGCGTATTTTTACGAGTTATATATGACTAGCTTTATTATTATATTTCATTGTCCAATGTCAAATCTCAAGCCTAAGTTGATCACTTATTGTGGAGCAAAATAATTAGTGATCAAGGGTTATCAACTTTGAATAATATTTTTTTCTTTTCAAAATGGAAAAAAGATGCACACAACTTTTTTTATTAGATTATATTCAATAAAACCTTACAAAGAAGAATACAAAGATCAACTCGAAGCTACCATTATAGCAGCTCGCTACACCTACAAGACTGGTAAAAGGGGTAACCGTGAATTGGGTCATGTGCCCCAAAATCACACCTATACATGTCATCCAAAAACCAAGCTAGCCTATCGTCGAGCAAGGGACACAACAGATCCAATAGGCGCTCCGCGCGCACGAGCGCACAAGCCATAGAAGTCGCCATCACCATCTTCCCCAAACCCATCTTCAAGAGGGATCAAAGCATCGACCTTGCTAGGCCTGTGTCATCGACGCCGGCACGATGCCAGACGGCGCCACCACCCTACACACAGCCATCATCCCATGTTTTCCGTCGTAGAATGGTAGGTGCCACACGGCTTCAGCTTGGTCCTTGACCGAGAAGCATAGTTTCTCGTTTGTTTGACAAAAGTCACCAAGTGCCCAACTTTAAGCTAATAAATCATAATGACCGACGGATACAAAGTAAAGATGGCAGTTTGGAATCTTTAAAGTATCCTCTATTTTAGTCTAGTTCAAATAAATAAACTAGTTTTATCAAAAAGTGATTATTTGTGAAAACATGGCTCATTTTTACTAAAGAGGGTAGAGGGTAGGGTACCCTACCAACTTGGATCCTTAATACAAAGTTCCAAAGAGAACAACACACAAAGGCCACACAAACTTACAAGAAAACGACAAATGAAAATTGCGCGCAACCGGAAAACGTTCAAGACTTCGGTCGGCTTCGTGCGGAGTGACAACGCGATTGTGAGCTTTATACGGGGGAAGGTACTGGACTTAGTTTTTCAAGGCAACCGGCAGGAGCTCTGCCTTTTCATTAAGAATAAAAAAATGATAATTAAAGTACAACGATGGGCATGTTATGATTAAGGTGGAAACATGCCGAAAAACCACTAGAAAACAAAAAGGTGGAAGTCTAATCAGGCTCCACACGGATGGCTGGCCCAAAGGCCGTGAAAGCACGTGCACACTGGCGGATGTCTTCCCTGGTGATCTCCGCCACCTCAATATAGGTGAGCCGCCCATGGGTGAAGATGCGTCGGTTTCTTTCTTTCCAAGCGTTCCATAGGACATAGAGCAGACGACCACCGATTTTGCGTTTCTCAAGCGCCGGCCTGTCCCCAATGAGGTTGTCCCACCAGTCAGAAACAGAGGGGAAATCTGAGCTCTGGGCTCCCCCGCGTCACTAGCACAACTCTGGCAGATATTTCAAATAGCAGTGGTGTAGGGGCAATCCTAGCACAAGTGCTCAGCCGTCTCCGAGGATCCACGACAGAGAGCACATATCGGGTCATGATCCCAACCTCGTATCGCCAAATTGTCGGCCGTCAAAAGCTTGCCATGAAGCACCAGCCATGTGAAGAGTTGACATTTAGGCTCTACATGCGCAAGCCAAATTTTCTGGGCCTTGAACTTTGGGTGGCTACTGTGGAATTGCGCATGGTAAGCAGAGCTAGCGCTGTAGATTCCGTCCTCAATCAAAGTCCACTTAATGGTGTTCGCCTGGCCAGGAGCCAGCTGGATGTCATGAACCACCTCCTAGACCTCCAGGTATTGGACAAGCTGTACCAACGTAGAAATCCTAGCGATGGAACGGATCCAGTTGTCGGACTTGAGCCCAATGGCCACAAAGCGGTTTTTCCTAGTAGTCTGCCACCACATATATAGATCAGGGGCATAGAGACGGATTGGGCCCCTGTTTGACCAGTTGCCGTGCCAGAAGGAGGCAGTCGCACCGTCACCAATGATGATCTTCGTGGAGGCTCTAAAAAGGTCCAAATCCTTGCAGTCACAAGGGAGCTTTGAGCCGGCCCAGGTGCGCTACGGGTCCGTCCATTGTAGCCAGGGCCATTGTAGTCTTAGAGCACGTCCAGCTCTTTGCATGTCAGCCATTCCAAGACCGCCAAGGTCTTTTGGCCTGCAGATCATTTTCCAGTTGATCAAAGCATTTCCTTTTGCGGCATGCTCCCCTTCGTCCCCAGCCCAAATAAAATTGCGGGCGGTATGAATGATCTTGTCTCGTGCCCATTTGGATAAAGGGATGACACTCGCATGGAGTGCTCGCGAGAAGTTTGCTAAAAATGGCAGACTATGACTATGACACGCTTTGAAGCATGTTGGATCATCTGTTGATCATCTTTTCCCCTGCTATGGCATGGTGTTCGGTTGTCTATGTCTCTTCAGCCCGGCTTAGGCCTCTTTTAATCCCTTGGAGCCATGGTTTGTTCTCCATTGCAGTTCTATTCTGATTTTCCAACCCGATGCTGTAAATTTTTTTTAGGCCTACAACTTTAGGTCTTCGTTTTACCCCATCCGTGATTTTGGCCCAAGCCAAATCCAGGCCATGTTCCACTAAATTGGGCTGGAAGAAAATTATACACGCATGACCCATGAAACCATTCCAGGACGAGCGCCTGGAGCGAGCTACGGGAAACTCGGTGAGCTGGACGGAAGGAATTAAACGAACGACAACGAAAGCACAAAAGATTCGTTCCAAGAAAAAGGAACAAGGCCTTAAGAGGGATACATTGTTTGCTAAGCCATGCCGAGGTTATCCTCTTTGGGCAAACAAGACAAAATACATCAGTCTATGGTCTACCTCTTTTGCATCTGCAAATGGCCGGTTTTTCATTTCTCTCGGACATACCTCAGAGATGCTCCAACATAATAAGGCCATGGCTGGAGTGATTCAAAAAATTGTATGCAGCGTGCGGGTATAGCCCAAAAAAAGATGAATATATAAACGGATTTGCTAGTTCTCATATTTACTAGTTCTCAACCGCTTGAGAACTTGCCAAGCCACCAGTCGTACCTTGGCCCTGCACACCGAGAGATCGTTGTCAGAGGTGGTCTCCCGACGTCGAGCACCCCACGAGAGTGGTCGGGGTTGGTGAAAGTACAAAGGAAGTCGCCTAGAGGGGGCGTGAATAGGCTTTTAAAATTATTACGGCTTAGGCTCAAGTAAATGCGGTCATTTAATTTATTGAGCACAAAACCTAGCCACTAAGTTCACCTAGGTGCACCAACAACCTATGCTAAGCAATACAAGCAACAAGGTGATAGCAAGGTATAAATACTTCAAGCACGATGGCTATCACAATGTAAAGGCATAAGTAAAGGGCTCGGTTGAGAGATAACCGATGAACACGGAGACGAAGATTTGTTTCCCGAAGTTCACTTCCAAAGAAGCTACGTCTCCGTTGGAGAGGTGCGATGGCGTAATGCTCTCCAAACGCCACAAATGGCTCACCTCGAGGTGTGGTGTCTCGATGCTCACCCAACGCCACACAAGGCCTCACCCCAGATGCGGAAGCACGCAACTCACCGAAGCCACAAAAGGCTCACCCTATTCTCCCGAGTGTGCACCACAAAAGGCGGGCACTCGCTCCACTATGGGATGCTTGAGGGCGGTCACCGAACCCATACAAGATTGGGGCCAACTCCACAACTCAATTGGAGGCTCCCAACAACAAAGCCACAACAGGATACAAATGCCACAAAAGGCCAACAACGCTACAAAAGGCTACAAAACCACAAAAGGTCAAAAGACCACAAAAGGTCAACAATCCAACCACACAACCGTCTAGGGTCCCAAGGAATCCAAGAGAAACAAGCTCACAAGCTTGAACTCGCTGAATCTCCGAGGAGAACTCAAACCTATGCACCAAATGCAAGGGCAAGTCCTTCTCTCCCAAATTCCAACAAAGCTACAAAAGCTATTGGAGGAATAAGGGAGGAAGAACACAAGAGGAGAATACAAAACTCTCCAAGATCTAGATCTCAATGATTCCTTCACAAAGAAGGGATTTGGCTTGGGGGGATTGTAGATCTAGATCTCCTGTCTCAAATCCCTCAAAAAGATGAAAGAATCATAGGAAGGGAAAGGGAGAGGGAAAGCTTCTTCAAGGGCAACAATGGAGGAGAGAGAGAAAGCCAAGAACCAAGAAGAAAAGCTAGTGCCCACGAAGGGGAAGAGGAGACCCTTTTAAAGGGCTCCCAGATCTGCCTATTATGGGCATTCGCCACTCCTGGCCGGAACTTCCAGTGGGAGGCCGGAAGTTCCGGTGGCACACAGCCAACGGTCAAAAACCGCGGAGCGAGAAACTGAAAAAGCGAATCCTGGTCGGAACTTCCGCCGGTTCACCGGAACTTCCGGTGGAAGTTCCGTCAAATAGACACAACAAAAATAGAAGGTTACTAAACGTGAGCGAAACAAGAGCCGGAAATTCAACCGGAACTTTCGGCCTGAGCAGAACTTCCGGTCCTTGGCCGGAACTTCCGGTGGAAATTCCGACTAAAGTTCCGTCAAATAGCACATCCAAAACAGAAGGTTATTGAGCGTGAGCGGAAGAAGACCCGGAACTTCCACCGGAACTTTCGGCGGCAAAAATGCCCTAGCAGAACTTCCGATGGCAAGCCGGAACTTCCGGTCAGGGAAATTCCAGAAACCAGAAAACCAGAAACGCAATAACTTTTGCATCCGAACTCCAAACGGGATGAAACCAATTTTGTTGGAAAGATAACGACAAAATATTGGGTATCACCTTGGGAGAAAATACCATGAATATATATCTGAAGTATCCCCCAAGGTGTGGAGACGGAAAACTCGCAAGATCAAAAACCGCAATAAGATACGCAAGTGAAATCTTTAAATTATAAACTAGAGCTTGTTATGATGATGACCACAAGCTCTAGATCCTCTCATGGACAAGAACCAAATAACAACCAAGAAAGATGAGGCTATGAATGCAAAGGTTTGAGCTCTCTCCGGACGATGCAAACGAGACACCCGCTTGAGAGCCCCTCTTGGTAGAACGGTTATCTATCCTAAACCTGGTCTCCCAACTAACAACACGAGACCGGTAAAAGAGAAGCCCTATCAAAAACATACCTTTGCCTTGAGCATCCCACTTGAACTTGATGTAGACCGTCTTGTTCTTCTATAGTGGGAACACCTTTCTTGGATGCTCTTGCTTGATGAAGATAAAGACTTACAAATTGTTCCCCCATACTCCATGGGGAAACATCTTCTTTGAACTTGTCTTCATCATTCCATGAGCACGAGGATGGCAAGCTTCAAGCATGAGATCTTCTAGAGATGGCGCATCTTGAGCTCGCCCTTCTTCATCCCTACTTGAGGTTGATCCATCTTGATGCAACTCTTTGCACATGCCTTGATCGACCTTCAAGCACCTTTCTTCATGATTCCAATGGGCACAAAGCCCTTGGACATTCCTTTATCTTCCAACCTTGAGACCAACACATGGCCCAAGCGATGCCAATGGACAAACCTACAAGTGAAACTCAATTTATATATTAGTCCACGGAGATTGTCATTAATTACCAAAACCACACATGGGGGCATACATGCCCTTTCAGTTGGGGACCTACAGTGGGGAGGGAGCGGCAGTGCGGCGCTAGGCACGCGGAGGTGAGCGAGAGGCCCGCCTATGCTCCCTGGTCGGGGCATTAGGAGGAGACCGGGGGCAGGATGGATGTGGGTTGCGTCGTGTTGCGTGCACCCCGTGTTGGTGTCACGGGCAGCCTGCCGGGGACATGGAGATGGTGGGGCGACAACGTGGGGACACTGCCTGACACGACGAGAGCGAGCTACATTGGAGTTTCATTGCCACCACCTCGTCTTACCAACGAATGAGGGGCGACAGCAGCGGTGGTACCCTAATTTCGCCACAACCTTCCCGTAGGCATGTCGCATTCGGAGGGAAAGCACACCAGCCGCAGATTCCTTGGCTGCAACTATCCAAAACCGAGGTGCTGCTACCTTGTTTGGTATGATGAGGAGGAGAACTCATAAGTAATGCGGTGTGCATTAGATAAAATAGCCGAGGAAGGAACGAAGGATCAACAACCAGAATTTGGAGCTTTGGACGAGGGGGAAGAAGAGTTCATGGAGTTGACACAAAAATTACAACGAAGAAATAGATTAGTTAATCACTGGCTTCGATTCGGATTGTGTCTGAGATAGTCGTTGGGGCATCACTAGATGGCATTGGTCAGCTTGAATTAATATTTTAGTTTTTTTTAACCAGTTTAACAAGCAATTTTAATTATGTACTTTGTAGTATGCTTTTTTTTTCTTATTCGCAAATTAAGTACATATGTAGATGTTATTCTTACGTGTCCACAATATTGTCTCACAAAAGTGCACACGGGTGCGAGTGACTCAGTGATCAACTAGTCAAATCTTATCCCTACAAAATTCCTCACTCACCTAGAGATTGCTGATGTCGAACCCTAAATCGAATCTGCGCTGCCCACCTCCATTGTCAGATCCAGCCTCATGCAATTAATCCTCTTCATGGCACCGCTGCTAACCATTCCACTCTTCGCCATGGTGTTGCTTTCGACAAGACCGTTCCCCTCTTTGCTATGGCGGCGCCCTCTAATCGGCCTTGCCGTCTTCCTCTCCGCCGTGCAACCCTTCGTCGACCGTGAAGTCCTCCTCCCCGGTACGTCCCCAACTTAAGGACATCACCGGTACAGATATCCTATGCACCCATGTCTACATTTACAATCTTCTGTTTTTAGGCAATAGCATTGGCAAATCCTACGAGCTTTACTCAAAGCGAAACAACATTAGTAAAACTGCTGGTCGATAATAGTCGCCTAGTTTCTTCCTCATCCTCGCGGATTATTGATGGTAATCAGCCGTCTGTTCTGATTGGAGGGAATTGATCAGGAGCAATGGTTTTAGACAGCTAACCCTGTCACACAATGGTGGAACCCTGTTGCTAGGATTTTTCTGTCGGAGCAGTGATAATGCTTGGTGTTTAATCACTGAGCATCATCTTGAACCATCGATCCTCCTCCCTAGGTCAATACAGGTGGCCAGGCATTGGAGCCGCGACGGAGCCGAGCGGGGCCAGGCCAACTGTCCCTGACACTGCCTTAGGTGGATATGTCGCGCTTGCAGCAGGAAGTCGCCCAAGGTAGGAGCGCCGGCGCCCCCGCCACGTGCTAGACCTTGCTCACTACAGGGTCCACTGGCTTCTCCTCCACATCCACCCATCGGTGGCCTTGGAGATCTACCAGGTCGTCCACACCCTCCTGTGTGGGGAGGGGTTCCGCCCGCAGTAACGACAGGGCTATGTGTTGTGTGTGGGGGGGAGGGGGGAGGGCAAGAATGCAAGGGGTGGTGAACCATAGGTGGCGGCGGCTTCATTAGGGTGCCTACCACCATGTTGTGAGCCGGAAAGGACACCTCGCTCCCGTGAGCACATCCTCTCCTCGTCGGAAGTTGCGGGCGTTGATGACAACCTCCTGCAAGTCGAGGAGAACCAAGCGGTGGGCCTGTTCTCGGAGGAGCGGAAAAGTCAGGGCCTTTGCGTTAGTGGCCGGGAAAGGGGTGATAGGAAGCCTTTCACTGCTTGGGCGGCACCGTGTCCCGCGGCAGCCGCTGAGACATGGCGGAGACAGTGGATGGGGATTGTTAGTTGGTAACACGAATCAAGTAAGCGACATCCCAATCTTGCATTTTTTCTACTACCATCTTCTGAAAGATACAACTGATAATATACCGCTGATAATTGATGTACTAATTGCATTTGGAGTGGCAAAAGCTCTCCTAAATAATTTTAGAATTCGTTGATAGATGGCAACACCCCATATGACTTGCCGATACATCCGTAGAGGAGATAGTTTTACTTGGTGTCCCACTGAACACGTCATATGGTATTTGCATCTGGAGTGTCTAGCCTCTTCCCTACTGTTAGGATTTAATCTTTTCATTAAATAGGAAAATCCCTGCTTGTAATCCGCACATGGAGAACCGACGTAGGCAGTTGTTCCTGGAGCGTCGCCTCCATAAACCGCCATAGTAGGCGTCGGTTCACCCCTATAAATATGTACATCTTCATCAATGAATAGTAACTGTCTTTTCAGTTTGTCTCTCGTTCCTACTTTTAACACGTTATCAGCACGATCCCAGCGAAATCGATTCCGGCGAGAACTGGAGACGAGAAAAGGTGAGAACCGAAGATGCCTCGCCTACCCCCGTACTTGCGTCGCCGCTTCGCCGGTCGCCGCCGCATGGACGGTTCCAGGAAACGCCGCCGCTTCGACGGCCGGCGCTATGGCGTTGGCGGTTACATCGGCCGCCGCCACAGCGCCGGCGGTTACCGGGCACGCCGCCACGGCATGGGGCGTTTCCGCGGCCTGGGCTTCCCCAATTGCCGCGGTCCCAGTCCGGCGGCCGGCGTCGCGCCTCTGCCGATGCCTACCGCGCCCGTCGCTCCACAGGCGCCCGCTGTTCCAGAATGGCTCCTCGATGGGTCCGCGCCGCCAGCAGCATTCTGGTGCTCGGAGCACGGCTGGGTCATCTGCCCACTGCATGGGTACGACTCCGCCGCCGGCGTGGATACGGCTGGGCTGTCGCCCGCGTCGGGCTTCGAGTTTGCCTCGACCAGCGCCACGGCCCCCGACGCCAACACAGTCACGCGGCGTCTTCCGTCCCCGACCCCTGCGGTTGTCGAGAATGAGGGCGACATCCTCGCGCACGTGTCAGCACCAACCGGGGCCTCCATCTTCACCATTGGCTCCGGCGTGACGACCTTGACAAGTGCCCCTGTGGCGCCTCCGTCTTCGCCGCACGTCGAGGCCAGCGCCCAGCGCCCAGCGCCCAGCGCCTGCCGTCCCCAACACCGGCCACGCTGCCGCCTTCCCCGCACGCAGCCGCTCGACGCCGCCTCCTGGCCCTCGGCCTCCCGCTGGCCAGCCCGTCAGCGGACTCGCCAACGAGCAGCCGCGGCAGCCGCACCGGCATCTGGAACCCGGCTGCGCTCGGGCTTTCCAATGGCGTCGCCCCGGGGACATGGCTCCCTGGGGGATCCTCCGACGAGGAAGAGGGTGGCCGGAGCGCCGCTCGCCGTCGGTGAGCCTCACTGCAGTAGTACCAGAGGAGGTCGCGTGGTGCTCTCCGCTGTTTCGATGGAGGATTTGGTGATCGTTTCCAGTCTCCTTATCCTCTCGTACAGCACATGGACTCCTTATCCCCATACGTGGCACAGGGAGTAGTGGGCAGCCTGTACGGCACACCATGTCCTCACGCGTGGCATATGGAGTAGTGAGAAGACGGCACATGCGACTTGCTCTGCTAGTAATTGATTTAGTTGTTTTTATTTCAGCTTGCTACTAGCAGATTAGTTTGCTAACAACAAGTTCTAGCAGTATTTTTACTTCTGTTTTAGACTGTTATTTTTCAGTACGAGTTTTTTTATACTGTTTATCTGTCAAGTACTATGTGTATTCCAGAAAATTTATGATGTAATATATTTTCGTGTTTACACATTTTGAGATTACATCCACCGTTTGCAATTGAGTTTTTCAAATTCTTGCAAATAGATCAATTCATCATCTTAATTGAGTCTTTTTGACCCGATACGAGCACGAATTGGTATGCAAAAATTTAAAGTGATTTCGTCAAATTGATGTTTTGGGATCACAAGGTAGTGGCTAGATCTACTGCACTGCAGATTATCACCACTACTGTTTAAAGCCTACATTTTGTCATATTTGACACTATGATTGCTTAACAATGTGCTCTCCCAAACATTTTATTAAGTCATGACATAAGGCATTAGAAGTATGAGTATCTACTGATTTCATCAGATTATACTCTCTAGTGCTGCGAGACGGACTCCGAATATTCTTCGGAGATTATCTACAACGTGTCATACTTAACAATTTGAAGTTCACACTAATGATTTCGAGCCCACTTCTTGAAGTCATCATTTAATTTTGCATAGTTCATTACAACATGACCATGATGGATTTTAATTTACCGAACGTAGATTAATATTCTCTGGTTTACCATGTAGGTAACCGATGGCTGGAAAAGAGTTCGATTCACTCGAGCTTAATGGCCACAACTACCCTACATGGGTCATGGACATCAAGATCGCTCTTGCGTCCCGTGGGATAGTGCGTGCCATCCAGAACCCGGATGACCCCCTTCCGGCTGGAGCCGCACCGCTGAGAGAAGAGCAGAAATATGCTGCCTTGTACATTATAAGGCATCATATTCACCCGGATCTTAAGTCCGAGTATTTGGAGGAGGAATCCCCATTTACTTTGTTTCAGGCCCTCAAGACGAGGTATGAAAAGCAGAAGGCAGTTGTTCTGTCCGAAGCACTTCATGATTAGACTCATCTTCGATTCCAGGACTTTAAGTCTATCGGGGATTACAATCATGAGGTTCATAAGATAAGTTCCAAGTTGCGCTTTTGCGAGAAGGAACCTACAGATGCGGAAAAGATAGAAAAAACTCTATCCACTATGCTCCCATCTGAAAGGCTCCTCCAGCAGCAATACCGCGCTCGCGACTACCAGGTCTATTCAGACCTTATTCATATCCTACTTCAGGCTGAAAAGCATGATGAGCTTCTTGCTAAGAATGGCTCTCAGCGTCCGGTTGGTTCCCAACCTTTGCCGGAAGTTCATATGAATGTTGCGAACGGAAGAAAGTTTGGTGGTGCCTTCAACGGTAACCCACCAAACTCCAAGGGTAAGCGTAAGCGCAACCGGAACAGGAAGCCTCGAAACTTGGACCGTGGAAAAGGCACCGCAAAGCCAAAGTATGACAAAACTAGGCTTTGTGACAAGTGTGGATGCTACACGCATCCTACTAACAAGTGCAAGACCCCAAAGTATCTGGCAATCCTCTACCGGCAATCCCAAGGACGCAAGGCACCTCAAGGGAAAAGGTTTGAAGCCAACTTCAACCTTCATCCAGATGGCACCAATGGAGCTGGTTGTTCGCAAGATGCTCCTCCTGGACCTAGCAACACCATGACTCTCCAGCGGCCCGAGGATCCTATGAGCACGGAGAACATGATGATTGAGTACGCCTCAAACGACATGTTTGGCGACTTCGACTAGTCCCACTATCTCCTTAGTGATCACTTTATTTTATGTCCATTTATGATGTTGTAATAAGAACATAAGTATTATTGTTGTCATTTATATTGTATCAGCACTTTGATATAATAAAGATTGTATTCTATGTATCTAAATAAGGTTTTCTTATTGAAAATTCTTTATTTTTATATATAGCTCTCCACGGGGACAATCCGATGGAAGAGGAATTATGCCTTGTGGACAGTGCTACCACAAACTCTATACTGAGGGAGTTGAAATATTTTCAAACTCTGAAAAAGATGAATGGAGATATTTTGACTATCGCTGGACGCGATACGGTAATTGTTGGCACTGGACGTGCCATATTTACCCTCCCAAACGGTACACAAGTGACAATTGAGGATGCCTTGTTGTATCCCGACTCGTCGCGTACCTTAATCAGTTATCGAGATATCCATAAGAATGGATTTCACATTGAAACCCATGAAGACAACAAAGAAGAGTATCTGCTCTTCACAAAAGATAACGGATATGGCAAGCAAGTACTTGAAAAAATTCCTTCTCTGTCGTCCGGACTGTACTATACGTACATCAAGCCCGTAGAACATGTTGCTTACAAGGTAATCTTCCAGAATGTTGATGCATTTCAAACTTGGCATGATCGCCTCGGCCATCCCGGTATCGGGATGATGAGGAAGATTACTAGCAATTCCATTGGTCATAATTTGCATGAGTCAAAATTCCCTAAGTCATCAGACTTTGTGTGTACATCATGTGCCACAGGGAAGCTAATTTTGAGGCCTTCGCACCTCAAAATACAAGTTGAACCACTTCAGTTCCTTGAGCGAATTCAAGGTGATATTTGTGGTCCTATCCAACCATTATCTGGACCATTTAGGTATTTCATGGTTTTGATTGATGCATCTACACGATGGTCACATGTGTGTCTTCTTTCCACACGAAATCATGCATTTGCCAAGATAATGAGGGAAGTAATTAAGTTACAGGCCCATTATCCAGAAAGTCGAATTAAATCAATTCGCATGGACAATGCTGCAGAATTCTCTTCACGCGCCTTCAATGACTATTGCATGGCCTTGGGGATTGAAGTTCAGCACTCTGTTCCATATGTCCACACTCAAAATGGTTTGGCTGAGTCACTAATAAAGAGGATCAAACTCATTGCAAGACCTTTGTTAATGAATTGCAGCTTGCCAACTTCGTGTTGGGGTCACGCGGTTTTACACGCCGCCGACCTAATCTAATTGCGACCTACTGCATATCACAGTACTTCCCCTCTGCAATTGGTACGTGGAAATCCTCCCAGCATTTCCCATCTGCGTAAGTTCGGATGTGCTGCATACATCCCGATCTCACCACCACAGCGGACATCCATGGGCCCACACAGAAAACTAGGGATCTATGTGGGGTACAAATCGCCGTCGATTATTAAGTACCTGGAAGCCCTTACTGGGGATCTATTCACAGCCCGTCACGCTGATTGCATATTTGATGAGGAACATTTTCCGGCATTAGGGGGAGATTTCAAGTACCAGAAAGAATGCCCGGAAATTGATTGGAATGCTATCGCCATTTCAACCTCTGATCCACGTACCCAAGAGACCGAACTCCAAGTTCGGAAAATCATCAATTTGCAACATCTTGCAAATAATCTGCCAGATTCATTTACTGATCTAAAAGGTGTTACTAAATCCTGGAAACCGGCCAGAAATGCGCCCGAAAGAGTGGAGGTACCAACAAAAACCACTCAACTCCCTGATCCTAAAAAGAGGGGGAGTAGTACGGCCACTGACCCGGAACCTGCTTCTCGCAAGCAACAAAGGAGAGAGAGAGAGGAGAAAATCCTCCAAATCGGTAAATGCAAGTCAGCTCAACGTTGACGAACACCTTATGGGTAGTATACACCCAGTGGAAGGGCAACCTCCACAACCCAGCTCCAGCTTGCACACACTGGCTGGGACATCGGAACACCTAGACTCACGCGTATTGGGAAATCACGAAGAGTCATCAAGGGTGCATGAGATATCCACCAACTATATCGATTCTGGAGAATCATTCAATCGTAAGTCTACGATTGTCGACACTTATTTTTCTGCTACAATTGCTGATACCCTTCTCAATGATCATGATCCAAGGACTATCGTTGAGTGTGAGAAACGCTCCGACTGGCCTAAATGGAAGGAAGCAATACAAGCAGAACTTGCTTCGCTTAATAAAAGGAAGGTATTCACAGAAGCAATACCAACACCTCCCAATGTTTTCCCTGTGGGATTCAAATGGGTTTTCCTCCGGAAACGGAATGAGAACAATGAGGTGGTGAGATACAAAGCGAGGCTCGTAGCACAGGGTTTCACGCAGAGACCCGGCATTGATTTCAATGAGACATATTCTCCAGTAATGAGTGGTATCACTTTCCGATATCTTATATCTTTGGCAGTGCAAAATCGTCTATCTATGCAGTTGATGGATGTCGTGATCGCATATCTTTACGGGTCACTAGATTCGGACATATACATGAAGGTTCCTGATGGAGTCTCTGTCCCGAATGCAAGCGCTAAACGCAACATGTACTGTGTAAAACTGAACAAGTCTTTATACGGCTTGAAACAGTCGGGACGGATGTGGTACAACCGACTTAGTGAGTTCCTTCTTCAGAAGGGTTACTCCAACAATGATGACTGTCCATGTGTCTTCATCAAGAAGTCCTCTTCAGGATTTTGCATCATTTCAGTGTATGTCGATGATCTCAACATCATTGGCAACGCACAAGATATTGATGAAGCACGCAATCATCTAAAGACAGAATTTGAGATGAAGGATTTAGGTCAAACCAAATTTTGCTTGGGTCTCCAACTCGAGCACCTTCCCTCAGGAATAATGGTTCACCAAGCTGCCTATATCCAGAAAATATTGGAGAAATTCAATATGGACAAATCCTATCCATCTAAAACTCCCATGGTGGTTCGTTCTCTAGACGTAGGGAAAGATCCGTTCAGGCCAAGGGATGATGGAGAAGAGATGTTGGGACCCGAGGTTCCATATCTCAGTGCTATTGGAGCGCTTATGTATCTTGCAAATTGTACGAGACCTGACCTCGCATTTGCAGTGAATCTACTTGCTAGACACAGCGCAGCTCCCACCAAACGCCATTGGTCGGGAGTCAAGAATGTCTTTCGATATCTTCAAGGCACAAAGGATCTTGGCCTATACTTTCAGTTCCAGAGAAATCTGGACTCCAATATGATCGGATACACTGATGCTGGCTACTTATCTGATCCCCACAATGCCAGATCACAGACCGGCTTTGTGTTCCTACATGGTGGAACTGCTATATCATGGAAGTCTTCGAAACAGACTTTGGTTGCCACTTCTACCAATCATTCTGAAATAATTGCATTATATGAGGCATCACGCGAATGTGTGTGGCTTCGCAGAATGATAAACCACATACAACAGTCATGTAGAATTGGTTCTATCGAATCACCTACCATTATCTATGAGGATAATGCGGCTTGTGTTGCACAGATGCAAACAGGATATATCAAGAGCAATATCACTAAGCACATTGCCCCAAAGTTATTTTATCCTCATGAACTCCAAAAGAGTGGGGAAATAAACATCTTGCAAGTCAAATCATGCGATAATCTCGCCGACTTGTTTACGAAGTCTCTACCAACTTCAATATTCCAAAAATATATTCATGGAATTGGTATGCGACAGTTTCGAGATTTGCATGTATCAGGGGGAGTATCTTCCTGAACTATTCCTGTTCAAAGCATCATATTACACTCTTTTTCCCTTAAATGAGTTTACTTTACAGGTTCTCATTGAGGTTTTTAATGAGGTAATATCAACATAAGATCATATGTCATACTATCCGTTTTCCCCATCGGGGTTTTTAAGATGGTATAAACGACATATTTATTGACCTCTAGATTCTATGGATTTATTTCATATTGAGTTAATAGAGGCGATAATCATTATATGCTGTATCATTTTCTCCTTATTTTCCCACAGGGTTTTTGGAGTTTTAACAGCATATCCTACCATACTCCTCATATTTTTCCCACAGGGTTTTTGGGGGAGACTATTCCAAAACAATGAAGATTCACAAGGACAAGCATAGATTAGGGGGAGTGTTAGGATTTAATCTTTTCATTAAATAGGAAAATCCCTGCTTGTAATCCGCACATGGAGAACCGACGTAGGCAGTTGTTCCTGGAGCGTCGCCTCCATAAACCGCCATAGTAGGCGTCGGTTCACCCCTATAAATATGTACATCTTCATCAATGAATAGTAACTGTCTTTTCATTTTTTCTACTACCATCTTCTGAAAGATACAACTGATAATATACCGCTGATAATTGATGTACTAATTGCATTTGGAGTGGCAAAAGCTCTCCTAAATAATTTTAGAATTCGTTGATAGATGGCAACACCCCATATGACTTGCCGATACATCCGTAGAGGAGATAGTTTTACTTGGTGTCCCACTGAACACGTCATATGGTATTTGCATCTGGAGTGTCTAGCCTCTTCCCTACTACCACACTTGAACTTGATCACCTTCTCCCCCAGGCACGGGCCTGTCTGCTTAATTTGTTCGTTAGTACTAGTACCTTGGATCGAGCTGACGAGGAAGAGTGCTGGAAGCTCCCATCAGCATCATCAGCAGTGACGCCAGACTTCTGCTGCTGCTTTCTCTTCAAGGAAAGGCAACCCTCCTCTGATCTGATCTGATCTTGATCAGTCTGCAGGCATATATACACACACTCACCGGTCGCCGTCGATTTGCATGCTCAAAGGTCAACCCCTTCCCAGTCCACAGTTCAACTCAATCGTGCTATAGTATAACCATAGTAAGCCGGTCCCACATACAAAGTCATGGCAACGACCATGCGACATTTTCACGACACCGCGGAGGACGTCGTGATTGCCGGCGCCGGCGTGGCCGGCCTCGCCGTGGCCCTGGGGCTCCACAGGAAAGGCGTTCGGAGCGTGGTGCTGGAGTCGTCGCCGGTGCTCAGGACGTCCGGGTTCGCCATCATGGCATGGACGAACGCCTTCCGCGCGCTCGACGCCCTTGGAGTGGGCGACACCATCAGGACTAAACACGCGCAGATTCAGGGGCACAGTACACTTCCACATTTCATTTTCAGTCATTGTTGGCTTTCGTTGTTCTTATTGGTGGTGTACGTTTAGGGCGCGTGTCATGTCTTCGTCTACGGGGGAAGTAGCGCGCGAGATGGATCTCCGAGTGCAAGGAAAACTGTGAGATCTCCTATATCCAGCACTCACCAACTCCATCAACCCTCTGAGTTCATGGTGAAGTAATCGATCGATCCTTGCTGTTTACATTACAGGGGGGCCCACGAAGCCCGGTGCGTGCAGCGGAACGTGCTGCTGGAGACACTGGAGGCGGAGCTGCCGAGAGGCACCATCCGCTACTCCTCCAAGATCGTCTCCGTCGACGACGAGGACGGCGACGACGGTGCCAAGGTCATACATCTCGCGGACGGCTCGACTCTCAGAGCAAAGGTACTGATCGGTTGCGACGGGATCAACTCGGTGGTTGCCAGATGGCTGGGGCTGGCGAAGCTGTCGGACTCGGGGCGCACGGCCACGCGGGGACACGCCCGCCAGGTACCCCGACGGCCACGGCTTCGAGCACAAGATGATGCAGTTCGGCGGCCAGGGCTTCCGCGCCGGCATGGTCCCCTGCAACGACAAGGACGTCTACTGGTTCCTCACATGGTCTCCGCCCTCCCGTCCCGACGGCAAGGAGGACGGTGACCGGAGCCCGGCGGCGGCGATGAAGGAGTTGGTGCTGGCCAAGCTGAGGAGCATCAGCGCCCCTGCCAAGGTGCTGGAGGCGGTGGAGAGGAGCGAGATGAACGACGTGCTCGTGGCGCCGCTGCGGTACCGCCCGCCGCTGTCGCTGCTGCTGTCCGCGAGCATCAGCAAGGGGAACGTGTGCGTGGCCGGCGACGCGCTCCACCCGACGACGCCCGACCTGGCGCAGGGCGCGTGCGTGGCGCTGGAGGACGCAGTCGTCCTGGCGCGGTGCCTCGGAGACGCCATCATCGGTGGCGGGACGGAGACGGTCGAGGCGGCCCTGCGCCGGTACGCCGGGATCCGGCGGTGGAGGAGCGCCCAGGTGATCGCGGCGTCCTACGTGGTGGGGCTGGTGCAGCAGAGTGACCACGCCGCGGTGAGGTTTTTGCGGGACAGGTTGCTGTCCGGGGTGCTGGCAAAGGGCCTCCTGATGATGCCGGACTACGACTGCGGCACGCTGTGACTCTGAGGCAGGCAACAGTCTTCATTCAGCTGGGGTTGCTGTCGGAGTTGGACGAGCTAGTGAAACTGTCAGTCAATGTGTGCCTTTTGGTCTACTGAAATCAAGGAGCAAGATTTGTTCAGATTTACTGTCAGTTAGTGTGTGTGCAGATCAGTTATCCATGTACTTACATATTCTATGATGCAATACTTTTCTTCCACAGCAACCATTTCGCGGAATATTTTGAACAAAAGTAAGCATGCTAACTTCGCGGAAGGATCGCTTAGAGAATGAATGTTATCTGTGTGACACGAACAGCACTTTTGAGTTCCAAGCTTTCTGATCTGCCATTTTGCACATGTTGCCATCAGCAAAGGGAATGCGTTGGAGGCATGGTTCTGAAAGATGTAAAGCATCCAGGGAATTTGATTTTTTTAAACGGAAGTCCAATTTTATTCACTGGCAGTCTTTGTGACGTCATGGATGAGCTGCTGAGTTTCCTTTTGGCTCTATGAGATTTGTCTGTGCCCGATTTTTTTTAAACGGATGAGGGGTCTCGAAAGACCCCAAGAGCTGTAACTTTTTTGTCCGTGAAGTACAATTTATAAACAGGACCTCGAAAGAAACAAAATTACAACATGGCCCTTAGCATTTGCATCTAAGACCCAGGAACTAAAAGTAAAAAAGCAATCAATTCTAGTGCAAGCACCCATCTCCACCAAGGTCACAATGAGGCGCCTAACGCCGGCCAACCTCTATACTGTTAGCGATAATATGTTGAGTCAGTGTTGTACACGTTTTGTATCTAGATCGGACGTACGTATCAGACTCAGATTCTTATATACCAGAGTCCAATTCTTCCTTGTATAGCTAGCACCGCAAAGTGCCCATATATTAACACATACCTGGGACCTCGGTCGTTATCCGAGTAGTCTCGACAAACTACCTGATCGTAACTTTTATATGGTATCAGGCCGGCCTCTTGCCGACGAAACTAATCGCCAATCCCCATCGTTCCAGCCGCCGCAAAAGCTTCTGCCGCTGCTGCCCACCCCGACCTTCCGCCATGTCGACTTCCACTGCCCAGATCATCAACCTTGGAAATCCACCGTCAGATAAATTGACTCGCAAGGACTACACGATGTGGCGCGCCCAAGTTCTGCCACCCATCCGAGGAGCTCGCCTTGTTGGACTGCTCGACGGTACCGACGCTGCTCCTCCGCCCACGCTGGAATTGCAGCCAGCGGACAAGGCCACCAATACAGCGTCGAAGACTGCCCCCAACCCGGACTACGACAATTGGATCAGTCGAGATCAGATCGTCCTCGGCTACTTGTTTCAATCGCTCTCGCCTGAAGTTCTTCCACACGTTCAGCACCTCGAGCACACCGCCGCCGTATGGCAGGCAATAGAAGAGATGTTCGCTTCTCAGAATCAAGCAAAGGTCACGAACCTCCGGATTGCTTTGGCGAACACGAAGAAACTCAACATGACTACCGGTGCTTTCCTCACCAAGATGCAGGAAATTGCCGATGAACTTGCTGCTGCAGGTTCCCCCATCACCGACAAGGAACACATCTCCTTTATCCTGGCCGGACTTGGAGCAGGCTATAACTCACTTGTTGCTGCCATCAGAGTGGTTTCCACCACAATAACCCTTCCGTCCCTCTACTCGCAGATTCATGCATACGACGAACGCAATGAGATGTTGCTAAACGAGGCAAGCAATGGGTTTGAAACTTCTGCAAACTTGTCATCTCGTGGCCGCCCTTTTTGCCCCAACTACAACCAGTAGCGTGGTGACCGTGGAGATTGTGGTGACCGTGATCGTTGTGATGACCGACGTGACAACCGCTGTGACGACTATTCACAGCAACGCCAAGGCCGTGGTGGTGGCCGAGCGCCTCCTGGAGGGGGTCGTGGCCGTGGCCGTGGACGCCGTCGCACCACCCAATGGGTGGATGTCACTTGCCAGATCTGCAACAGGGAGGGCCATCCTGCCAAAGATTGTTGGTACCGGTTCCAGGACAATGATGATGATTATGGAAGCAAGGAGGGGAACGTTGCCTCCTATGGTGTTGACACCAACTGGTACCCAGATACCGGGGCTACACATCACATCACGAGCGAGCTCAACAATCGGACCGTTCGGGATTTCCATTTTCGTAATATCTTGCATGTTCCCAACGCATCGAAAAATTTGCTCTCTGTTCGTCGCTTTACTCTTGATAATAGTGCCTTTATAGAATTTCATCCTTTCTTCTTCTTGATCAAGGATCAGGTCACGCGGAAAATAATTCATAGAGGGAGATGCATTGGAGGTCTTTACCCACTTATATCATCGTCAGTATCCTCTCACACACAGAAGCAAGTCTTTTCCGCTACCAAGCCCTCTCAAGCAAAGTGGCATAGTCGTCTTGGTCATCCATCGCTTTCTATTGTTAGTCAAATCATTAGTAAAAATAAACTTCCTTTTGTTAAGGATATTTGTATAGAGTCAGTTTGTGATTCTTGTCAGCAGGCTAAGAGTCATCAACTTCCTTATCCAGTGTCTACTAGTGTGTCCACAGCTCCCCTACAATTAGTGTTCTCTGATGTATGGGGCCCTGCTCCCACTTCTGTTGGACGTCATGATTATTATATAAGTTTTATTGATGATTATAGCAAATTCACATGGATATATTTGCTTAAGAAAAGATCCGATGCCTTTTCTGCCTTTATGAATTTTCAAAAACTTGTCGAACTTAAGCTTGATAAAAAGATTCTTACAGTTCAATCTGATTGGGGAGGTGAATATGTGAAACTCAACTCTCTCTTTCAGACACAAGGCATCTCCCATCATGTTTCTTGCCCTCATGCTCATCAACAAAACGGCTCTGCTGAAAGAAAACACCGTCATATTGTTGAGGTAGGACTAGCTCTTCTTGCCCATGCACATATGCCACTTAAATTTTGGGACGAAGCGTTCCTTACCGCCACATATCTTATTAACATGCTTCCAAGCAAAGTAATCAACAATGATACTCATGTCCAACGCCTGTTAGGTACACGTCCCGATTACAATTCTTTGCGTGTGTTTGGCTGTGCTTGTTGGCCTAACTTGCGTCCTTACAACAAGAGAAAACTTGCCTTCCGTTCCAAACAGTGTGTGTTTCTGGGATATAGTCCTCGTCATAAAGGTGTCAAATGCCTAGAGATTTCCAGTGGTCGTATCTATATATCTCAGGACGTTGTCTTCGATGAGGCTGTTTTCCCATTTTCCTCGCTTCATTCCAATGCTGGTGCTCTTCTTCAGCAGGAGATTCTCTTACTTGATTCTTCCCTTCGCGATTTTGAACAAGGGAACGTACTTATTGATGATTCAACTATGGCTAATATTCCTGCTACTAACCCCACATCTAGTCCTACTACTGTTATGCAGGTTCCAGAACAACATACTATGGAAAATTTGAGCCAAAACGATGATCAAAATAGATCAAAATAGCTCAAACAGCCCTCATGAAATATTAGCAGAAGAGGATGAAACTACGGAACACGAGGTGGATTTTCTGGGCAGCTCGCCCGCGTCAAATTCTTTGCCTTCCTCTCATTTGCAAGGTACGCATGGACAGGGACATGGTCTCCTGCATGCACAGCGGTCCCCAGCTGGATCCTCTGTGCCCGCCATCTCTCAAACGCCGTCCAGTGCCACGCAATCGGCCACACGCGAGGCCACAGGATCCTCTACGTATAGCAACAACAGCACAAGAAATAGCAGCCCGGGATCTTCTGTTTCTTTGGTTCCTGTACAACAGTGTGTGCCAGATGTCTCTCGACCAGCCACAAGAGCATCTAAAGGAATAGCTAATCCAAAAATGTATAAAGATGGCACCGTTCGTTGGTGTTTGTCAGCATCTTCAGAAGAACCAGCTGACTTTCAGACCGCTCTAGCACATGGTGAGTGGAAGAAGGCCATGGATGATGAATATGATGCCCTTATGAAAAATAAAACTTGGAGGTTGGTTCCACCTCGGCATGGTTCAAATATCATTGACTGTCGATGGATTTACAAAATTAAAAGGAAGGCAGATGGCTCCATTGACAGGCATAAGGCTAGGCTTGTAGCCAAAGGTTTCAAGCAACGATATGGGATAGACTATGAGGACACTTTTAGTCCTGTTGTGAAGACTGCAACTGTTCGGCTTGTTCTGGCAATTTCTGTTTCTAGGGGATGGAGTCTGCGACAGTTAGATGTCAAGAATGTGTTTCTTCATGGTGTTCTGCAAGAGGAGGTTTAAATGAAACAACCACCTGGTTATGAAGACAGACAAAGGCCGAACCATGTTTGCAAGTTGGACAAGGCACTTTATGGACTAAAGCAAGCACCTCGAGCATGGTACTCACGTTTAAGTACTCAACTCATCAGATTTGGTTTTATTGCTTCGAAGTCTGATACATCACTATTTATCTATCACAAGTCCAACATCACAATTTATATGCTTATATATGTTGATGATATCATAGTTACTAGTTCTTCACAAGCTGCAACAGATGCTCTGTTGAGAGATTTAAGCAAGGAGTTTGCTTTGAAGGACCTTGGTGATCTTCACTTCTTTCTAGGGATTGAAGTTTAGAAAGTTAATGACAGACTTGTATTGAGCCAAGCCAAGTATGCTTAAGATGTTTTTGCTCGTGTTGGTATGATAAACTGTAAAGGTTCATCTACACCTTTATCATCTTCAGAAAAAATTACAGCACATGAAGGAGAATTATTAGGCCCTGGTGATAGCACTAGTTACAGGAGTATGGTAGGTGCTTTACAGTATTTGACTCTCACAAGGCCAGATATTTCCTATGCAGTCAATAAGGTTTGTCAATACTTGCATGCTCCCACAACTGTGCATTGGACAGCTGCCAAACGCATCATGAGATACGTCAAGGAAACAATCAGTGTTGGACTCACATTTATGCCATCTGACTCTACACTGGTTAGTGCATTTTCAGATGCAGATTGGGCAGGATGTGTTGATGATCGTCGATCAACTGGAGGATTCGCTGTCTTCTTTGGTCCAAATCTTATCTCGTGGAGTGCTAAAAAGCAAGCAACAGTTTCTAGATCAAGTACAGAAGCAGAATATAAATTTGTGGCCAATGCAACTGCTGAAATAATTTGGATACAATCATTACTTGTCGAACTTGGAGTCAAGACAAGACAACCACCATGCCTATGGTGTGATAATTTAGGAGCAACGTATTTGTCAGCCAATCCAGTATTTCATGCACGAGCAAAACATATTGAAATCGATTTTCATTTTGTTAGAGAGAGAGTTCTGAATAAGCAACTTGAAATTCGGTTTATTCCTTCGAAAGATCAAGTTGCTGATGGCTTCACAAAGCCTTTATGAGTTCGTACTTTTGAGGAGTTCAAACATAATCTCAACTTGTCGAAGTTGTGATTAAGGGAGGGTGTTAGCGATAATATGTTGAGTCGGTGTTGTACACGTTTTGTATCTAGATCGGACGTACGTATCAGACTCAGATTCTTATATACCAGAGTCCAATTCTTCCTTGTATAGCTAGCACCGCAAAGTGCCCATATATTAACACGTACATGGGACCTCGGTCGTTATCCGAGTAATCTCGACAAACTACCTGATCGTAACTTTTATATGTACCACCAGGACACAACTGTTGGAATTATGCCCTAGAGGCAATAATAAAGATGTTATTATTATAATTCTTGTTCGTGATAAAGTTTATATTCCATGCTAGAATTGTATTAAGCGGAAAATTTAATACTTGTGTGGTTTGTGAACAACACCGTGTCCCTAGTATGCCTCTATGGACTAGCTCATTGATCAATGATGGTTAAGGTTTTCTAACCATAGACATGAGTTATCAATTGATAATGAGATCACATTATTGGAGAATGATATGGTGGATAGACCCAAACTAAGCGAAGCAATTAGATCGTGTCATTGTGTTCATCTTTGCGAAGCTTTTCTTATGTCAAATATTGTATTCCTTAGACCATGAGATAATACAACTCCCTGGTATCGGAAGAAAGCTTTGAGGTCATCAAACGTCATCCTATGAGAGGGTGATCATAAAGGTGTCTCTCAGGTGATCGGAAAGTATCTGTTGGGTTGTATGTATCGAGATGGGATTTGTCCCTCCCAAGTCGGAGAGATATACTTCGGGCCCACTCGGTAATCGATATCAACACCGCTTGCAAGCATGTGGTTAAGGAGTTAATCACAAAGTGATATCGGATTACGGAACGAGTAAAGTACTTGCTATGAACGAGATTGAACTAGGTATGACGATACCGACGATCGAATCTCGGGCAAGTAAAATATCGCGAGACGAAGGGAATATATATATATGGGATTGATTGAATCCTGGCATCGTGGTTCATCCGATATGATCATCGATGAATGTGTGGGAGTCAATATGGGTGCTCAGACCCCGCTGTTGATTATTGATAGAAGATCATGTCTGCATATTCTCGAACCCGCAGGGTCACACACTTAACGTGTCTCGACGCTAGGATAGATTGGATACTTGGTTTATGAATTTTTGTTCGGAGTCTCGGATGGGATCCGGGACATCACGAGAGGTTCCGGAGAATAAGATTCATATAAGGCAGTGCAGTTTTTGGAGTTCGGAATAGTTCCGGGTTAATCGGTATTGTACCGGAAGCTTCTAGAACCTTCCGGAAGGGGGCCAACATGGTCCCACCTTCCGGGAGGGGGCATGGGACTATGAGGGGGTGTCCTGGCCGCATTGGGCCAGGGGCACAAGGCCCCATAGGGCCCAGCCGATCCTAGAGAGTTTAAATCGTTTAAACTAGAGATAAGATAAGATAGGATTTCTAGATAAGGGAGAGTTTAAATTGTTTAAACTAGAGATAGGCTTGGAGGAGAGGCTAGGGCTGGCCACACCCCTCTCTATATATAGAGGGCTGGTGCGCCCCCCTTCTCACACCCTTACACCTTCCTCCAAACCCAGTTGCCCTGCTGCCCTTCCTCTCTCCCTCCCGACTGTTTGTAGGCGAAGCCCTGCGGCAGAAATTCTCCACCATATACACCACGCCGTCGTGCTGTAGATCCAATCTATCTCTCCACCATACTTGCTGGTCCGAGGAAGGAGGAGACGTCGAGGTGCCGCACGTGTGCATCTCACGGAGGCACCGCCACTTGTGGTGCTAGATCGGATCGGATCGGATCGCGAGGAGGAGAAGCGAGTACGACTACATCACCCACGTTCCGACGAACGTTCCGCTGTGCGAATCTTCAAGGGTATGAAGATCTAATCCAATCTCTCTCGTTGTTTGCATCTCCTAGATTAGATCTTGGCTTTCCCTCTGTTCGCTTCCGTAGAAAATTTTGATTTACTATGCTGCGAAACCCTTCAGTGGTATCAGAGCTAGATCTATGCGTAGATGTGTTTCACGAGTAGAACGCAACATAGTTGTTGCGGGCATTGATGTTTTCTGTTGCAAGCCTCTTGTTTGTGTTCTTCTTATGGCGCGGGATAGTGAGATTGAAGCGGTCCAGGCCAACCTTACGCGACGTCGTTCGCGAGACCGGCTCCGCACTTGACGTGTGGCTTGTACCATACATGCGGCTGGTGGATGTCAGTTTCTCTCACTATAGTTGTCATGGGATTAACACCAGAGTTTGGCAACCATAATATCACCGTTGTGGCTTTCCGTAGGTAAGAATCGTTCTTAGCATCTACTCCCATAAGCCACGTAAAACATGCAACAACAAAGTAGAGGCGTCTAACTTGTTTTTGCAGGGAGTGTTTTCTGTGATATGGTATAGCCCAAGATGTGATGTGTATAATGTATGCGATGATCATGTTTTGTAATGTTTCACGACTTGCATGTCGATGAGTACACAACCGGCAGGAGCCATATGGTTGTCTTTATAATTGTGTATGACCTGCGAGTCAAATTCTTATACGCCATGTAATAGCTTTACTTTATCGCTAAGTAGTTAGCAATAGTTGTAGTTGCTATTCGTGGTGGAGGCAATCATGGTGGAGTGATGGAGATCATGCTGGAACGCACAAGATGGAGATCATTGCGCGAAGATTGGCTATACCATGTCACATAAAGTTATATGCATGTGATGTTTATCCTTTTATGTATCTTATTATGCTTAGTTCGCGACGGTAGCATTATAAGATGATTCCTCACTTAAAGATCAAGATAAAAACTGTGTTCTCCCCAAGTATGCACCGTTGCGAAAGTTCGTCGTGTCCAAGCATCACGTGATGATCGGGTGCTATAGACTCTACGCTCACATACAACGGGTGCAAGCCAGTTTTGCACACGCGGAAATACTTGGGTCTAACTTGACGAGCCTAGCATGTACAGACATGGCCTCGGAACACAAGAACCGAAAGGTTAAGCATGAGTCATATGAATGATATGATCGACACTTCGTTGTCCACCATTGAAACCACATCTCTTCTCGTGATGATCGGATTAGGTGTGGTGAATTTGGATCGTGTTCACTAAACAACTTGAGGGATGTTGAATTTAGTGGGAGTTCATCTGGTAATTTGATTAAAAGTTGAACTAGTTATCATGAACATAGTCTAATTGTACTTGCAAATACTGTAGATCCAATGGCCAAGTCCAACTTCAACTTCAACGTTTTTGCTGAGAAAGAAAATCTTAGAAACAATGGGTCTAACTTCACCAACTGGTTCCGCAATCTAAGAATCATTCTGTCTGGCGGACAAAAGGACTATGTCCTTGAGAAAGCGTTAGGTAACCCCCCTGCTGCAACTGCGCCGGCTGATGAGAAAGCTGTCTATCAGTCGCGCAAAGATGATTATGGTGTGATTAAGAGCACCATGTTGTTTGCTATGGAACCAGAACTTCAAAATCGTTTTGAAAACTATCCCGGGCCCTTTGAGATTCTCGAGGAGCTGAAAACCATGTTTCAGACTCAGGCCCGTTCTGAGAGATATGAGATCTCTGAGAAGTTCTTTAACTGCAAGATGGAGGAAGGGAGTTCCGTTAGTGAGCACGCCATTAAGATGTCGGGCTACACTCAACGCCTTGAGCAACTGGACTGCAATATTCCAGAGGAGCTCAAGATTGACAGGGTTCTGCAATCACTCCCTCCCAGCTACAAAAGTTTTGTAGTGACTCACAATCAGATTGGTTCCACTGATACGATCACCGAGCTCTTCGCAAAGCTGAAGGCTGCGGAGGTGGACATCAAGAAGGATAATCATGTGTTGATGGTCAACAAGCCCTCCTTTAAGAAAGGTAAGGGAGCAAAGAAGCCCTTCAAGAAGGGCGGCGGCAAGCGCACTGCCCCTGCTGAGAAGAAGCTCAGGTCTGGTCCCAAGCCGGAAACTGAGTGCTTCTATTGCAAGGACAAGGGTCACTGGAAGCGCAACTGTCCGAAGTACTTAGCGGACAAGAAGGCTGGCACCATCAAAGGTATATTTGATATACATGTTATTGATGTTTTCCTTACTAGCCCTCGTTGTAGTGCCTGGGTATTTGATACCGGTTCAGTTGCTAATATTTGTAACTCGAAACAGGAGCTGCGGAATAGACGGCGGTTTGCGAGGGATGAGGTGACGATGCGCGTTGGCAACGGATCAAGAGTTGATGTGATGGCCGTCGGCACGCTCTCCTTAGTTTTACCTTCGGGATTAGTTTTAAACCTTAATAAATGTTATTATGTGCCTGCGTTGAGCATGAACATTATTTCTGGATCGTGTTTATTGCAAGATGGTTATTCATTTAAATCGGAGAATAATGGTTGTTCTATTTATATGAGTAACATCTTTTATGGTCATGCACCTCTTGTGAGTGGTTTATTTCTTCTAAATCTCGAAAGGGATGAAACACACATCCATAACATTGAGGCTAAGAGATGCAAAGTAGATAGTGATAATACTACTTATTTGTGGCACTGTCGTCTAGGTCATATTGGTGTAAAGCGCATGAAGAAACTCCATTCTGATGGACTTTTGGAGTCTCTTGATTTTGAATCATTTGACACATGCGAACCATGCCTCATGGGCAAGATGATCAAAACCCCGTTCTCCGGTATGATGGAGCGAGCAACGGACTTGTTGGAAATCACACATACCGATGTATGCGGACCGATGAGTGTTTCGACGCGCACTGGATATCGCTATTTTCTCACTTTTACCGATGACTTAAGTAGATATGGGTATATCTATTTAATGAAACATAAATCTGAAACGTTTGAAAAGTTCAAAGAATTTCAGAATGAAGTGGAGAACCATCGTAACAGAAAGATTAAGTTTCTACGATCCGATCATGGGGGCGAATATTTGAGTTATGATTTTCTCACGCATCTCAAAGCAAGTGGAATCGTTTCACAACTCACGCCACCCGGAACACCACAGCGCAATGGTGTGTCTGAACGCCAGAATCGAACCCTATTAGATATGGTCCGATCGATGATGTCTCTTACTGATTTGCCGTTATCATTTTGGGGTTATGCATTAGAAACCGCTGCATTCACTTTAAATAGGGCTCCATCTAAATCCGTTGAGACGACACCGTATGAACTGTGGTTTGGTGCTAAACCTAAGTTGTCATTTCTTAAAGTTTGGGATGCGAAGCTTACGTCAAGAAGTTGATGCCGGACAAGCTCGAACCCAAAGCGGAGAAATGCGTCTTCATAGGATACCCTAAGGAAACTATTGGGTATACCTTCTATCACAGAACCGAAGGCAAAGTGTTTGTCGCAAAGAACGGTTCGTTTCTTGAGAAGGAGTTTCTCTCGAAAGAAGTGAGTGGGAGGAAAGTAGAGCTAGACGAGGTTATTGAACCTTCTCTTGAATTGGAGAGTAGCGCAGCACCTGAAATTGTCCCAGTGCTGCCTGCACCAACAATAGAGGAAGCTAATGACAAGGATCATGAAGCTTCGGACGATGCTGCTACTGAACGTCGCAGGTCGACAAGGTCGTGTGCCCCTCCTGAGTGGTACGGCAACCCTGTCTTGACTGTCTTGTTAGTAGAAGACAGTAAACCTACGAACTATGAGGAAGCGATGATGAGCCCAGACTCTGAGAAATGGCTAGAAGCCATGAAATCCGAATTGGGATCCATGAGCGAAAACCAAGTATGGACTTTGGTGGACCCTCCTAGCGACCGAAAGGCCGTTGAGTGCAAATGGATCTTCAAGAAGAAAACGGACGCGGATGGTAATGTTACCGTCTATAAAGCACGGCTTGTTGCGAAAGGTTTTCGACAAGTTCAAGGTGTTGACTACGATGAGACTTTCTCTCCCGTAGCGATGTTTAAGTCCATTCGGATTTTATTAGCAATTGCTGCATTTCATGATTATGAAATATGGCAGATGGATGTCAAGACTGCTTTCCTCAATGGCAACATTGATGAAGAGTTGTATATGATGCAACCCGAAGGTTTTGTCGATCCTAAGGATGCTGATAAAGTATGCAAACTTCAGCGTTCCATTTATGGACTGAAGCAAGCGTCTCGGAGTTGGAACCTTCGTTTTGATCAAGTGATCAAGAGCTTTGGATTTGTTCCAAATTGCTACGAAGCTTGCATCTACAAGAAAGTGAGTGGGAGCTCGGTGACGTTTCTGGTACTATATGTGGATGACATATTGATTATTGGAAATGACATCAACATGCTTAACGATGTGAAGAGTTATTTGAATAAGTGTTTTTCAATAAAAAACCTAGGTGAAGCTGCTTATATATTGGGCATCAAAATCTATAGAGATAGACAAAGACGCCTGATAGCTTTAAGCCAGAGTACATACCTAGACAAAGTTCTGAAAAGGTTCAGAATGGATAAGGCATTGAAAAGTTCAGTGCCTATGTTGTCAGGTAAGATATTGAGCAAGGCTCAGTGTCCAGCTACGGTAAATGATAGGGAAGCTATGAGCAAAGTGCCTTATGCCTCGGCCATAGGTTCCATCATGTATGCCATGCTGTGTACTAGACCGGATGTGTCCAATGCTCTTATTTTGACGAGCAGATATCAAAGTGATCCAGGAGTGGAACACTGGACAGCCGTGAAGAACATCCTAATGTACCTAAATAGGACTAAAGAAATGTTCTTAGTATATGGGGATGATGAACAGCTCGTCGTAAAAGGTTACGTCGATGCTAGTTTCGACACCGACAAGGATGATGCTAAATCTTAGACAGGATACGTGTATATTTTGAATGGAGGAGCTGTGAGCTGGAGAAGCTGCAAGCAAAGCGTGGTCGCGGGATCTACAGTAGAAGCGGAATACATGGCTGTTGCAAAAGCGTCAAGTGAAGGAGTTTGGATCAGAAACTTCATCACTGAGCTTGGCGTGGTTCCAAGTGCATTGGACCCACTGGAGATATTGTGTGACAACACTGGCGCCATAGCACTCGCTAAGGAACCAAGATATCATCCAAAGACCAAGCATATCAACCGCAAGTTTCATATAATCCGAGATTATATAGCAGATGGAGATCTGAAGATCAGCAAAGTACATACAGATCTGAATGTCGCAGATCCATTGACTAAACCTCTTCCACGTGTAAAACATGATCAGCACCTCAGTGCCATGGGTGTGAGATTGTTGCCAAATGTAAACTAGATTATTGACTCTAGTGCAAGTGGGAGACTGTTGGAATTATGCCCTAGAGGCAATAATAAAGATGTTATTATTATAATTCTTGTTCGTGATAAAGTTTATATTCCATGCTAGAATTGTATTAAGCGGAAACTTTAATACTTGTGTGGTTTGTGAACAACACCGTGTCCCTAGTATGCCTCTATGGACTAGCTCATTGATCAATGATGGTTAAGGTTTCCTAACCATAGACATGAGTTGTCAATTGATAATGAGATCACATCATTGGAGAATGATATGGTGGATAGACCCAAACTAAGCGAAGCAATTAGATCGTGTCATTATGTTCATCTTTGCGAAGCTTTTCTTATGTCAAATATTATATTCCTTAGACCATGAGATAATACAACTCCCTGGTATCGGAAGAAAGCTTTGAGGTCATCAAACGTCATCCTATGAGAGGGTGATCATAAAGGTGTCTCTCAGGTGATCGGAAAGTATCTGTTGGGTTGTATGTATCGAGATGGGATTTGTCCCTCCCAAGTCGGAGAGATATACTTCGGGCCCACTCGGTAATCGATATCAACACCGCTTGCAAGCATGTGGTTAAGGAGTTAATCACAAAGTGATATCGGATTACGGAACGAGTAAAGTACTTGCTGTGAACGAGATTGAACTAGGTATGACGATACCGACGATCGAATCTCGGGCAAGTAAAATATCGTGAGACGAAGGGAATATATATATGGGATTGATTGAATCCTGGCATCGTGGTTCATCCGATATGATCATCGATGAATGTGTGGGAGTCAATATGGGTGCCCAGACCCCGCTGTTGATTATTGATAGAAGATCATGTCTGCATATTCTCGAACCCGCAGGGTCACACACTTAACGTGTCTCGACGCTAGGATAGATTGGATACTTGGTTTATGAATTTTTGTTCGGAGTCTCGGATGGGATCCAGGACATCACGAGAGGTTTCGGAGTGGTCCGGAGAATAAGATTCATATAAGGCAGTGCAGTTTTTGGAGTTCGGAATAGTTCCGGGTTAATCGGTATTGTACCGGAAGCTTCTAGAACCTTCCGGAAGGGGGCCAACGTGGTCCCACCTTCCGGGAGGGGGCATGGGCCTATGAGGGGGTGTCCTGGCTGCATTGGGCCAGGGGCACAAGGCCCCATAGGGCCCAGACGATCCTAGAGAGTTTAAATCGTTTAAACTAGAGATAAGATAAGATAGGATTTCTAGATAAGGGAGAGTTTAAATTGTTTAAACTAAAGATAGGCTTGGAGGAGAGGCTAGGGCTGGCCACACCCCCCTCTATATATAGAGGGCTGGTGCGCCCCCCCTTCTCACACCCTTACACCTTCCTCCAAACCCAGTTGCCCTGCTGCCCTTCCTCTCTCCCTCCCGACTGTTTGTAGGCGAAGCCCTGCGGCAGAAATTCTCCACCATATACACCACGCCGTCGTGCTGTAGATCCAATCTATCTCTCCACCATACTTGCTGGTCCGAGGAAGGAGGAGACGTCGAGGTGCCGCACGTGTGCATCTCACGGAGGCACCACCACTTGTGGTGCTAGATCGGATCGGATCGCGAGGAGGAGAAGCGAGTACGACTACATCACCCACGTTCCGACGAACGTTCTGCTGTGCGAATCTTCAAGGGTATGAAGATCTAATCCAATCTCTCTTGTTGTTTGCATCTCCTAGATTAGATCTTGGCTTTCCCTCTGTTCGCTTCCGTAGAAAATTTTGATTTACTATGCTGTGAAACCCTTCAACAACCACTTGGGGTACAACAGTAGGAGCATGCCGCATTAGAGCTAGAAGGCCTCCAAACGGCAACATGGCCAGGAGATGAGATCATACCAGTTGTCGGCTTAAGGACTGAAGAACGACCACCATTGTTGCCGATGACTTGGGAGGGAGTGGATGCCCTATAGCCAAAGGATTCAGCAGCAGGACGGTAACTAACCATGGAGGACGCTGCCGAGGGAAAACTCCCAAAGGATGAGCTGCCCTTGCGGCTAGATGTTGCAATGGAAAGCATGGCCACCGCAAGGAGCGCATGTAGCTGTAGCGAGAACTCAATACACCACCTCGAAGCAGCAAGGGTATGGCGAGCTGCTCTCCTTCCTCCCATCGCCACCACGGACGGCCAGAAGAAGCATCACCACCCAGCATCTCCACCCATCAAGGCGGCACCATCGATCTTGACCTCTAGATGCACAGTCTGCACTTCGAGCTTATTCCACCGGGTCGCTGCAGATGAACGCCTTTCCATCTCCTGCTCCATCCTCCGGAGCACCACGACAAGGAGCAGAACCGCCGCTGGCCACCCAACGTAGCTCGGATGCGTCTGTGACCTCAATCCCCACAACATAGCGTCAGTCTCCACTAGGGGAAGCACCTCACACCCTAAACTACTAAAATAACACCTAATATACAAAGATCTGGGACCGGCGCCTCGTCTCAGCCCTCTCCATGCAGCATCGCCATCAGAGATGGCCTCGGTTTGGCCCGAGATGGAGAAACTCTCTCGCAGTTACTGCTCACATGAGAGAGAAGGGAAATGGTAGAATGAGCCGAGCCCGAATCAAGTATAGTCATTCATGATACCAGAAATGATGGATGCACCTGAGCACCTCTTTTTTGAAAACAAAAAACGAAAATCACATTTCCAGGCCTCGAGAAATTCTAAAAAGAAGTACTACGACTGTATATACACATCCTGGAGGGCTAGAAGTTGGGGGAAAATATGTTATATTTTAGGATAGAGTAAAATTCATCCGCAATACTTAAACTTGCCATCCATTTTGATAGGGTTACTGGCGTTAGAAATACAGGACTTACGGTACCTATATACGCCGCATGTCACGTTCTGGTCAGTACGGCGCGTAGACGCTGGCGTACAATGTACCGTGGCCCACATGTCAGTGTGATAGAGCACGCCGTTTTGCAAAATCCCCCTCAGACAGGCCCGACAAATATTGCCTAAGCCCCTAGAACCGAAGCGTCCAGGTAAAAGGCAACTGTCGTTGTCTTCCCGATCATTCCACGGAGGCACCGAGGCGGAGGGTTCGAGGGTGGCACCAAGGCGGAGGGTTTGACGGCGGCACCGTTGAAGAAGCCGGCGGCGCTTCGCCGACGATGGCTCCGCAGCAGCGGCCAGAAGATGAGCCTCCACCAAACTACCGTAAGTACCCCAAATTTGTTCCTTAATTTTCTCAAAAATCTTGGGGTTTGGGAGGGTTTGCTGTTGCGAAATGTCTTGAAGAAAAGAGGGGATTTTGATGGGTTGTTTCCATGTTTTATTCTTGCAGTTCGTGGTAGTGGCTATTTGTCAGTCAAAATCCACCATGGAGGTTATTTTCTTGGTCAAGGCAACAATAGGAGCTATGTTGGTGGTGCCTCCTTCTAGTATGATCATCTGGACAGTGATGAATGGACACCAATTTTTCTTGAAAATCTGGTGGAGGATCTAGGGTATGAGATGCAGGTAAGAATGAATGTCTTTTATTGCATCCCAATTCTGTCAATTGAAAAGAATGTTCTGAGGAAGTTGGTCGATGAAATTGACACAAGTGCAATGGCTAACTAGGTTGGTTGTGGGAACCATTTCATCAGTATATACCTGGACCATGATGAGTCAATTAGAGCAGTTGATTGGGATGATGTTGTAGATTTCCCTATTGTTCAGCTCCCACCAGTTTTGAGCCCTGTGAAGCCTATCAACATTGTTACTGCTGATGATGCATCAAGTCATGTGGTTGATGATTCTGGTCCATTTCAGGAAGTGCAACCACAACCATGTGTCAGAACAAGAAGCAAAGTGAGGAATGCAGACAACTCTGAAACAGAAGATGCAAGCAGAGAGAAATCAGAGTCATCTGAAGATGCAGATTCAGACTTTGAATTTAATGATTCAGAGGTTGATCTATCTGATGATGATGACCTTTATGCAGACAATGTAGATGATGATGAGGAACATGTTAAGAAGATGAAAATGAAACGAACAGTGAAGTTTGAGGATGAGGGTGAATCAGAAGATGAAGACCTATGGGCTCCTGACTCAGATGAGGAGAAGGTGCAAATGAAGTTTAAGACTTTTAGAAGAGAGGATCTTGGTTCAGTTACATTCCATGTTGGCCTGAAATTTGAGTCTGTTGACATGGTTAGGAGAGCTATCAAGGAATATAGCTGTAAGGACAGGAGAGATATTAGGTTGCCAATCAATGATAAGAAGAGAATTAATGCAAGATGTTATGGAAGTCCTCCATGTTCTTGGAACATGTGGGTTAGCTATGATGCAAGGTATGAGTGTTGGATGGTAAAAACATATGACCAGAAGCACAATTGTGGTAGGAAATGGAATGTCAGGGCCTTCAATTCAAGGTTCATTGCAACCAAATTCCTGGAAACCTTCAAGGCTGATCGGGACATGAACCTAAAAAATTTCCAGAGGCTTGTACAGAAAGAATGTAACATGACTCCTACCAATAGTAAGCTACAAAGAGCAAGGAGGATAGCAATGCAAACAATATATGGGGATGAAGAAGCTCAGTACAATAAGCTTTGGTATTTTGGCAATGAACTAAGAAGAAGCAATCCTGGCAGCTCCTTTTACTTAGCTGTTGATGAAAATTCAAGGTTCAGCAAATGTTACATGAGTTTAGAAGCTTCAAAGAGAGGATTCCTTCAAGGTTGCAGGCCCATTATATTTCTTAATGGTTGCCATCTTAAAACAAGGTACAGAGGCCAACTCTTGTGTGCAGTTGCAATTGATCCTAATGATTGTATCCTGCCTATTGCTATTGTTGCTGTGGAAGTAGAAGATACATCTAACTGGACATGGTTCTTGGAAACTTTGAAAAAAGATCTAGATATTGTGAACACAGCTCCCTGGACAATAATGTCTGACAAGCAGAAGGTAAATGCTTGTACTCATAATTCCTTTTATTTCCAACTATTAGTGGTAGTGATGCTTGTCTGTATTTACCAACTCATGGTTATTACCTTTGTGTAGGGTCTTATTAATGCAGTTAGGGATCAATTTCCAAAATCTGAACACAGGTTCTGTGTGAGGCACCTGTGGCAAAACTTCCAGATGCATTTCAAAGGTGATGCACTAAAGAATCAGTTATGGATAATTGCTAGGAGTAGTACAACTGTGAAATATGAGAAGAACATGGAGCACATGAAGGCATTAAATCCTGATGCATATGCATGGCTTGACAATTTGGATCCTAGGACTTGGGTGAGGGCATTCCAAAGTGACCTTTCCAAGTGTGATATCTTGTTGAATAAAAATTGTGAGGTCTTCAACAAGTAAGTATTCTTGTCCTCTTCCACTTAAGCTTGTCATGTTCTACCAGTGTTATGCATATGCTTGTCCTCTTGCACTTAAGCTTGTCATGTTCTACCAGTGTTATGCATATGCTTGTCCTCTTCCAATAAATTATGACAAAAAACTACCAATAAATGCAGGTACATTTTAGATGCTAGAGAACTCCCAGTCTTAGCAATGTTCAATAGGATTAAAGACCAGATTATGACAAGAAACTACACCAAGAGGAAAGAAGCAAATGCGCTAGAAGGTCCTTTATGCCCTAAGATTCAGAAAAGGCTAGATAAACACATAGAGTGGTCAAATAACAGCTATGTAGAAGGATCAGGTGATGGTATATTTAAAGTTGGTGAAATAGTGGCCTCTACTCCTGTTGATTACATTGTTGACCTTACTCATCATACATGTACCTGCAAGAGGTGGGAGCAGAGTGGGATACCTTGCCCACATGCAATCTCATGCATGAGAGCACATGACTGGAACCCTACTGACTTTGTTCACAAGTGTTATTCACTTGAAATGTACAAGAAAGCCTATGGACCAATTGTATACCCATGTAAGGACAACACAGAGTGGGTGAAAATGCATGGACCAGCTGTTCTTCCTCCTGAATATAAGAAGCATGTTGGGAGACCAACAAGATGTAGAAGAAAGGCTCCATATGAGATAGATTCAAGGAGTGGGGGAAAAAGATGAGTAGACATGGTGTAATTATGCACTGTTCTTACTATGGTGAGCCTGGTCACAATCGTGGAGGATGCAAATGGAAAAAAGCTGGACTCCCAGCACCAAACTCTAGCAGTGTGCCTACACCACCCCCAGGAACAGAGCCTATAATAACAGAGGTTATGGTCTTTCCCTACACTAAGCAAGAAACTCTTTTATTTTGTCCATGTACTAATGTTGTTCTTCTGACAGGTTGGGCAGCCACAAGGTAACAGTGTTAATGCAACTACTGTAGAAGATCCAATGGTTGAATCCATGTCACAGCAGGTAGAAGATGAACCTCTCAGCTGTTTACTTTTTTTAAAAAAAATCTAGTTCATGAACCTGTTATTTTAATTTTCAGAGAACAAATCCTAGACAACCAACAACAGGGCCTGGCCCAGAGTCAACCTTCCTCAGTGATGCTAGAAGAAACATGAGTCAACCAACCACAAGGCCAGTTACAATGATGGCAGAGCAGTTGCATGCCTTAATGCAACAGAAGGAGAGGGAGTTGGAGGATAAGAGGACTGCCATCCTAGAAGCTAGATATACAACAAACTTGAAGAGAGCAGATGAGAAAGCTAGGAGGAAATAGGAGGAGAATAGGAGGAAGGAAGATCTAGCTCAAGCCAGAGCACAAGAGGCTGCTGTGAGAAGAGAGAAGAAAAGACATGAAATGGAGTTGAACAAGAAAGCTAGAGCTGAGACAACAAGAATAGTTGCAGAAACAAAGAAGGAACTAGCTGAAGAAAGGAAGCAGAAGGAGAAGCAAAGGAAGAAAGAGGCTCAAACACAGAAGCAGGCTGAGAATGCTGCTAAAAGAGCTAGGTATTCAAAAGAACAAAGAATAACAGAGGTGGTTGCTGATTTGGGTGAAGGATCTGCAAGTGCCCAAGTTCCAAGAAAGAGAGTTAGCATGTTTGATGAACTTAGGTCCAAATAATCTATATTTCTCTTAGTACTTGCAAGTGCCCAATGACTATGTGTTTGACCTCATCATTTTGGAAGAAATGGCTATGTTAGAATGAAAATGCCATTTCTGAAACTCCTATTACTTGCAAACTTCTTTTGCCACTCTATTTATGTTCATGTTCTTTTGCCACTCTATTTATGCCACTCTATTTATGGACACTACTGTCAAATTCTGTCATTGGAACAGGAGTGTGTCACTATGTTCATGTCATTTCACAATGTCAATGTTCTATCATTCTGTCAATGTACATTCATTATGTCAATGTTCTATCATTCTGTCAATGTACATTCATTATGTCAATGTTCTATCATTTTGACCATTGGTTCATGTACATTCATTCTATGGACACTACTGTCAAATTCTGTCATTGGAACAACACAAATTCAAGTGAATTAGGCAGAATTTCATTGAAGCAACACAAACTTGATAGCTTTGATTCACACATTCACATTACACTGCATAGCTTCATTACTTGAAGCAAAGCTTCCCTGCCATCTAACATTACTGCCATCTAACACACTACTGGAAGCAAAGCTTCCCTGCAACTAAGCCAACCACAAAGACAACAAATACCAAAAATAAAGTCTCATATTTCCCATTTAGCTTCACTATCTCTGATTTCTTCTCCTTCAGCTCATCTTCCAGATCCTGAATCTTTCCTTCAGTACCTGCATCTTCTCCAAGCTGACCACATCCTTGTTCATCGCGCAACCTCCAGACAGCATCTCGCAGATCTCCAATCAAGTCGCTCAAGAACTCAGGCAGTGGTTTATCATGCCACTCAACAAAACCACATCCACGACCATTCTGCGCAAATTTTAATGAATCAAAAAGGGGCATCAAGAAAAGAGTGAGAGAATAGCAAAATCAGAAAGAGTAGGGGCGACTCAGGTTACTCATCATGGCAACGGCACACGCGTAGTACCTACGCCCTGGGTTTTGTGCACTCCAAGAGATCCACCTAGGCGCCTTCTTCCTCGGATTGCAATGGCACAACACATCCGGCTCATACGCCATGGGATTCTCTCGATATGGCACCGGCGACCTGGCATCCGTCCTAGCGCTTCTTCCAGAAGCTCCTCGGAATCCAGGTGCGGAGAAGGAACCGGAAGATCACGACATGATGGCGGCGGCGGTGGCGGCGCGTGCTAGGTCCAGAGAGGAGATGCTAGGTTTCGGGGGGGGGGGAGAGGAGATGCGAGAAGCGTCCAGAGAGGAAAAGAAAAAGAATTTGCGATTTGCAATTTACCCCTTCACTAAGATAGGCCTGTCTGAGGGGGATTTTGCAAAACGCGGCGCTCTATCCCACTACATGTGGGCCACGGTACATTGTAAGCCAGCGTCTACGCGCCGTACTGACCAGAACGTGACATGCGACGTATATAGGTACCGTAAGTCCTGTATTTCTAGCGTCAGTAACCGTATCGAAAATGGGTGGCAAGTTTAAGTATTGCGGATGAATTTTACTCTTTAGAATACGCAAAAAGTCAAGTTCCGGTGTAAACAATAGCCTTCTTGTCCATTTATACATCTGCAATTTTTTTTTTGTTTAGCCCAAATTAGATTGCCCATTTTTCTATCGGAGCTTCCTATAGATATGTAGAATATCTATATATATTCACAAGAAATTTTTGAATATTTTGAAATCAAATTTACCATTTTTTTTAACATGAAATGTACCGTACCATATTCAAACTTTTTAAACCCGAGCTCCATCGAGCTCGGGTGCCACAGATCGCTGATAATAAGAAAACTGATGGACGGCAAAACGGATTTGGCGACAGACGCCAACCACGCTAGCGAGCCACGAAAGCACTGCTGCAATCTTGAAGCCGTTTTCCAAGAAGGCTCGCATGCCTGACGACAACGTGAAAGGCAGAAGCAGAACATGCCCTGAGCCTGACCGCCGCCCTGATTGGACCAAAGTCAGAGTTCTCCTTGCCCATCCCGAATCCGGTCACCGATCAATCTCCACGGCTGGACCCAATTCGCCATATGCCGGTGATGATCTTGGCCGCCAAGGCTCCAAGCAACCTCTCATGGTGTTATAAATACAGGTCGCGGAAGCTCCTGGTCCCATCACCATCAGTCCCGGCGACTCTCCTGAGATCACTTCCTTCCTCACTCTGTTCCCGACCAACACCGCCTCCATACGCCCCACGGTGCACTGCGCGAGAAATCAATGGCGGCCGTCGAGGACATCGTCATCGCCGGCGCCGGGCTCGCCGGCCTGGCCACGGCTCTGGGGTTACACAGGTAAAGAATCATCTTTGCTTTCTCGTTCGGTTCAGCACCGCTGCGCCTGCTAGCTCCGGCCGGCCTGGACGCGAGATCGAGCTGATGAAGGAGTGGCGGCGTTGCAGGAAAGGGGTGAGGAGCCTGGTGCTGGAGTCGTCGGCGACGCTGCGCGCGTCGGGGTACGCATTCACCACATGGACCAACGCCTTCCGCGCGCTGGATGCCCTCGGCGTCGGGGATAAGATCAGAGAGCACCACCTGCTCTACGACAGGTGAGCTACCCACCAACCTTAAGAATAATGATTTTGAAGAATACTCAAATCTAACTAGGAGTAGTACTTTTTTTAGATCATCTATGGTAATACATATTTTTAGATTTACATTTAGGAGTTAAGTTGTAGGAAAAAGGGTTATGTTATTATCTAAGTCTAGTTTGGCCCTTAATTCCAACACCTTGTTGACTCAATGTCCAACCACCTGATATCAACCCCCTCCCCCCCAGGCCATTACAAAAGGTGGAGGCTGGAAAAGTAGACAATGCATTATTTTTCTAAAAAATACCAAAAGAACCAGGCAAATGGAAAGTTGCATGATCTTTTAAATATTTCAATAGTAAAGAAGATAAATTAAGAAAAATGGGAAGATATTTTTTCTGAAACCTAACTACAAGTAGTGGATTTTCTCAAATTGGAACAGAAAAAGGGAAATGAAGTGATAAGTATCCTATCTTCTTAAGATATGAATAAACCATTCATTGGTTTCAGAACAAATTATCACGAACCTTCTCCTAATTTCTAGCTTACATAATATTTATATTATACTTCTAGAACATTCATATTCTTACTTTATTTATATTATACTTTCTAAATTATTTATTTTTCTTTTCTCAATAATGAATTTGATTAAAACTCCGTCGCAATACCCACAAATGAAAAGTTTGTGTAATCACCCCAACGGCCGTCACTTTAGAGTCTAGTCCGATTGAAGAGCTAGATAATTATCCAAGGTACAAACTTTGAATGGAAATACAAGTATATCATGTGTTTTAAACCTGCGTGGAATACACATTTTAACTTGATCAAAATAGACGCCATTCTGTATTGAGACTGGAGAATCATTTTTGTTTTGTCAATTAGTTCACCATTGCCGCCTTGCCAGGGTTACTATGTTGTAGCACCACATCTAGGGTGTGTTTGGATTGTTGCCAAAGTATAGCCTATCAATATTTTATCATGACCAAAAGGTTGGCTCTTGTTTGAATTGTTGCCAACTTTTTGGCATGACAATGCTTCACTATCAAATCTAGTTTAATTTTTTAGTTAATATTGGCTAACTTGTGGGCAAGGCGACCAAAATTTTAGCTAGCCAAATATTTAGTAGGATAGTCTTGGACACAAACCGACCACACCCCTAGTCTAGTAGTCATCCTTCGGTAGAACTGAAAGAAATAAGAATGACCCTTACTGAGTGAGTAACTGTACTTGTTGGCAGGCTGGTGGCCTTCTCTGCGTCCACAGGCGAGGCCGCTGCAAAACTGAGCCTGAAGATGCAGGGCAAAAGGTACCGAAACCATGATCACTGAACTACAGAGGCACGAGTTGACAGTTTCTGTATGTGCACTGCTCTGACAATTAAATCATGGCTCCATTCCACCAGCGGGCCTCACGAAATCCGGTGCGTAAAGCGCAACTTCCTGCTTGAGACGCTGGAGAACGAACTGCCGGAGGGCACCATCAGGTACTCCTCCAAGATCGTCGCCATCGAGGAAGAAGGCAACGTCAAGCTCCTGCACATGGCCGACGGCTCCACCATCAGAGCCAATGTGAGACATATAACAGTGCGGTGCAGCATCTCTATTTTTTCTGAAATAGCTTACACAATTGGCTCGATCTTGTGCGTGCAGGTTCTTGTCGGGTGCGACGGAGTGAACTCCGTGGTGGCGAAATGGCTGGGCCTTCCGAAGCCGATCCTCTCGGGTCGCTCCGCCACCAGGGGCATGGCCGAGTACCCGGACGGCCACGGCTTCGGGCCCGAGATCCTGCAGTTCATCGGCCAGGGCTTCCGCTCCGGCGTGCTGCCCTGCTCCGACACCTCCGTGTACTGGAACTACACCTGGTACCCGTCCCCGAAGGACGACGGTGACGCGGAGGAGAGCGTGGCCAAGATGCGGCAGTACGTGCTGACCAAGCTGAAGGGCGCCAAGATCCCCGCCGAGGCGCTGGACGTGATCGAGCGGAGCGAGATGAGCGACGTGGTGTCCTCGCCGCTGCGGTTCCGGTCCCCGCTCGCGCTGGTCCGGGGCAGCATCAGCAGGGGCAACGTGTGCGTGGCCGGCGACGCGTTCCACCCGATGACCCCGGAGCTGGGGCAGGGCGGCTGCGCGGCGCTCGAGGACGGCGTTGTCCTCGCCCGGTGCCTCAGCGAGGCCTTCGTCGGCGCCGGGAACGACGGCGGGCACGCGTGCGTCACGGCGGCCCTGGAGAGGTACGCCGAGGAGCGGAGGTGGCGCGCGATCAGGCTGGTCACGGCCGCCTACGTCGTCGGCTTCGTGCAGCAGAGCAGCAACGTCGCGATCAAGTTCCTCAGGGAGAAGTTCCTGTCGGGATTGCTGGCAAAACTGATGGTCGACATGGCTGACTTCGACTGCGGGAAGCTATGAGATTCTGCTCTGATCGACTGCCGGTAGAACGAAATCAATACTACTAAGAGAAAATGAATAAAAATAAGATTGACATTGATATAAGCAATGAGCGTCAGTCCATCGACATGGACACACTTTTGTAGAATTTTTTTTTTCTAGAGGAAGCTTGATGTCAACACTTTGACTTTGTGGTGAGTTTGTGTGACCGAAAGATGGATCACGCTTGGAGTGGACTTTTTCGCGCCGGCAACGGCAACAGAAGCTGCCGTAACCACATGCCGTGATTCCGGTAGCCAGGGAAAAAGTACAGTACAGATTAGTTAACAGACCGTCGGTTTCACGAGGTGGCTGACATCCGCATTCAAGGACCCCACGGAATGGACCTCGATT
This sequence comes from Avena sativa, assembly GCA_916181665.1. NCBI lineage: Eukaryota > Viridiplantae > Streptophyta > Magnoliopsida > Poales > Poaceae > Avena > Avena sativa. The sequence continues at coordinate 458,088,335 of OV702293.1, forward strand.
CCAGGTAATTTTGTTGTGACAAGTGTGAGGAATCCCTGCCCTGACTAGCACATAGCCGACATCAGCAGGCACGGTTCCGTACCATCTCCAATACTGCGTGCTATTCTGAAATTCGCAAGTTGCTGTTCGGAAATCCATTTTTGAACCCGGCTGCGGTACAGAAATGACATATTTCAAAATATTAAAAAAATTCAAAAAAAATATGTTCATGCATAGCTTCATGTTTTAGGTTCATGTAAAATCATTCCACGAAAAACCAATATGTTTTGTGGCCTGTACAGAAAAGACAAAAAGTTGTCTCGTGTATTTTTCACGAAACAACTTTGCGTGCACTTAAAACTTGAAGTTCTACGTGGATATATTTTCTTTTGAATTTCAAATTTTAACAAAAATCAAATTCAAATAAAGGGTGCATATAAGCTTGGGAGCCAAATAGCCTTGTCCCTTGTTGTTTTGCTACTTGTCCGACGAACTATTTCTAAGTCCCCGCTAATAACCTTCTGAATACGAGATTTGTGAACATATGAATGGGTTTATTACAAACCGTCTCTCCATATTCCTTAAAAATTTAGGGCCATGTCAGCTGCCAACACGGTTTCGTTATGTCTGTATCCTTGGACAGACCGGACGCCAACTATTGTTACGTTCGGCTTACTTGCCGCATGTTTACTCGTATTCTTACATATGTGATCTCCCATTTGCCCCGTCAGCAGCGATAAAAATAAATAGATATGTATGTGGGACCTAGCACACAACCCGCCATCGGAAGAAAAAATAATTAGATCTACGTTCCTTCTAGCCTAGGGAACCCATCGCTTAGTCCCGTTAACAGCGAAGAATAGCGGTCAACAAACTCTGTCCCCAAGGCCCCGCAAGCACCGACATGGTTGCTCTGGCCATGTCGAGCGGCTACACAATCATGTCGGTTGTATTCTGTTGATCTCGGTACCATGATACGATTGATCGTACCCACTTGGCAGCACGCGTCGGTACAGAAACATTAGATTCATGGAAATAAACGACTTTGAGCTCATTTTAGAGTGAATGTGAGTACTTCTGTTTAGGTGTTTGTTGAAAGAACTAGACGAGACTGAAGGACCTGCGGGACTCAACACATAGCCACGTCAGTAGCATTGAAAGAACGCTCAATAAAGTTTATCACCAAGTTCACCCAGACCTCAAAGTGGCCGTTCTTTGTGTGTAGAACGGCTACACAGCCATGCCGGTCACATTCTGCTCATCTCAGCACCACGATACGATTGATTATACCCACTCAGCAGCACACGTCTATAGCTACAGGAACATTACATCCATGGAAAGAAAATACTTTGAGCTTAGTTTTGATCTAATGTAAGTACTGCACGATAGGTGTTTGATGATAAACTAGATGGGAATTAATCAAACGGATCTAATTTTATCGATTTATTAAACCATCATAGATACAAATATAACAAGTAGATCACAATATGCACGGCTCTCTGATGGTTCTATGCTTGTCCAACTTTAGAATCTATCCTCAACAGATTTATATATTTTGAACGCCTCTCTTTATTACTCGCTGACGGCCCATGGCCATGTCCTCTAGCCATGCTTGGTGTCCTACTCAGGCTTTCGGTGATAAGCATGGTGATACGATACTTCAAGGCGATCGGTGATCTAGGTAAGTTGCGGACTATGTCGAGCTCGTACTGCTTTTGGAGGGTGCCCGGGTCCTCAAGCTAGCCTTCACCTGGAGGAGATTCACCTGGAAGAAATGTCTCTCTTGGGGCAGCACCTTCCCGCCAAAGTTGCGAACGATCTGTTGCAGCGCCTCTCTCTTCATGGCTTCTATAGGAAGGCCTTCGAAGCATAGCTTGCATAACCTTAGGTTGATTCCGTCCATGGTGTGGATCTTGAGATTGTGAATATGTATGTGAAAATATGGGTGTTGCGTTTAAATTCGAAATAAATAGTAAGAGAGAAACATCTGGTCGATGGCAAGCTCAACGGCTATTTCTTACAGTGAGGTGGAGATGGATTGACAAGGGATCATTAAGGCATAGGAGGCGAATTAGGTGCCGGTATTCATCATTTTAAAAGTACGTTAGTATAGTAGAGGATTAGCAAGGCACACAACAATATAATTTTCGTAAATCGCGAGTTCAACCTTGTCGCGCCTGGACGATAAGGGACCAAGTTCATCGACATTTGATGCTAAGGGAACAAGTAGAGGTTTGTATAATTATAATGGGACCAAGTTCAGATGTGTTTGACTATCAGCTTCTGACTGAACTAGAATAGAAAAGAGATTATGTTTATATGAAAAAATTGACATAGAAGTTTACTGTCATGATTATGAGCTGAACACTACTCGAATAAAAACAGAAATAGAAGTTTAAAATCAAAACAAATGGCTACTCGATACTAGGAGAACTGTCAGTACACATGTTAATTCTGCACTATTGTTGGTTTGACGCCTCCTCTCGCCTACTCCTACACCAACATCACTATTGACACCTCCACCATCGGCATCTGGTCCTCCGGCACCTCCACCATCGGCAGCTCTAGCAAAATACAATGGATGAATATGTCGCCGTTGTGGAACTGGTCCAGTAGTTGGTGTGCATGCTAGTGTGCTGAATACCACCATCTCACAACCATGGTGGTAGGAGCGACTGTAGATTAGAGTGGTGCCCTTGGGGTTAGCGAAGCGAACTTTCAACATCGAGTTTGAATTATGATAAAGGCCATACATGTGGCGCTCATGACGACGACCATAGCCCTAGTTTGCGAAGACACAAGCCAGCTGCCATTGGATCCTCCTTGGGATAAAGGCCCAAATTCGTAGGGCATTGTCCTCGCAGACCCCGAATGAATGAAGCTCCTTTGTGGTGGGAGGAGCTAGAAGGTCGCCATGGGTGCACTATTAGGAACGGAGACTTTCCATTTTTTCAATGAAGAGGGGGATTGGATATGGTTAGGTGCGCTAGGATTATGGCGAAGGGGATAAGTTAAATAGGAATGAGATGATCGGGTATTAATGGGGGTAGATGAGTAGAACAGAGGCGAGAATCGATGTCTATGATCAAGAGGAAGTGAATATGATGGGATGTGTCGCTGCTTGTTGGCTCTGTACTCCGCGGACATAATGATACAACCATAATTTTGGGGGTGCGTCAATAGAGGAAGAGGCGGCGGCGGGTGTGACGCTTGTCGTTCCAGGCGGGTGTACCACGTGTTGAATCTTGTCGATTAAGCCACCTAGCGAACACTTCTCAACGAAAAAGGGTCTCTCATATAAAAGTTCCGTGATTTTAGTTTAGGGATAAGAAAACGGAAAAAAATCCACAATTTTAAGAAATCCAATGACGCTGACCCACTTCTCTTTTTCTTAGAAATCCAGATATTTCATAAAAATAACCACAAAGCAAGTTTAGTATTTTCCATTTGAACTAGGTCACAAATCGACTTGTCATTCTTTTTTTTTCAGAATCAATGGTCGGTTTGGAAATGTGATCAAAATTGCTGACAAACTCATTCAAAACTGAAGTCATTTTTTTGAAGTTGTTTGGTATTGCATCCCTCAATGGAGTGAGACCAAACTTGGAAGGGTGGTGCCTCTTGGCATTGCAAACAATTCTCCAACTAGGGATTTCAGGTTCTATGGAAAGAACTTTATTTTTTCATTTTTATGAATCCAGAAATTTGAATTATTCGTAGAATTTTTCAAATGACTCATGTTTAAGTCCTGTCGGCATTTTTATCCAATGCTAGGTTATGTTGGATAGCCATTCCCAGGAGATTAGGATTTTTCATGGTGAAATTATATACTATTTTTTTCTTGAGTAATGCTTGCGTAATTCAAAATTTGTATATTAGGTATCCTAAATATTGGTCTCAAAATTTGAACAGAAATAGTTTGGGGTGTCCCAAAGGTGTCCTAGGCTGGATCAGTGCGGAGGAAACAAAAGTTAGAAACTCCTGTGCGGTTGTGCGTTCTTGCAAGTTTGGATTTTTATAATCAAACCAAATGAAATAAAAAAATTCAATAAATAAATAAAACCCCGCGCATGGAGTCCTTCTATGTTACCTACTACCCAGGAAAAAATATAAACAAAACATCTAGATACTTTGGACATGCAATTCTTCGTCGGATGGCTATCGAGTAGGAGTTAACTTGGGTTGCAACCCTAATTAACATGTTATGTGGCAGAACACATGGCATTCCCTAGTGGAATGAGCCCAAAATTGGTAGGGTGGTGCCTCTTTGCATTGCAAAAATCTTCTCCAACTAGAGATTTCGGGGTTTATGGAAAATCTAGATTTTTCATTTTTGAATCCATAAATTTGAATTTTGGGTGGATTTTTCCGAAGAAGGTGAAATAATCCCTCATGTTTAAGGCCCCGTAAATTTTTTCTCCAATGATAGGTCATGTTGGATGGCCATTCCCTACGGCTTAGGATTTTTCTCATGGTGGAGCTTTATACTGCTTTTTTCTTGAGTAATGCTTGGATAATTCAAAATTTGAATTGTAGGTACCCTAAATATTGGTCTCAAAATTCAAACATGAATAATTTTGGGTGCCCCAAACGTGTCCTAGGATGGATCAGTGCAGATGATTCAAAATGTATAAACCCTTAAGTGGTTGCGCACGCTAGCAAGTTTGGCCTTTTTTCGAATCAAACCAATAAAATTCAAAAGAAATGAAAAAAATTGAAAACTTGCACATGGAGTTCTTATTTTTTATCTCCTACCTAGGGAAAATTATAAACAAGACATCAAGATACTTTGGACATGCAAACCTTTACCTGGATAGCTATCGAGTAGGAGTTAACTTGGATTTCAACCCTAATTATCATACTCATTGCCAAAAACATAACATTCCTCAATGGAATGAGCCCAAACTTGAAAGCGTGGTGCCTCTTGGCATTGCAAACAATTTGTCCAACTATTCATTTTAGGGTTCTATGAAAAACCTTGATTTTGTTATTTTTTGAATCTAGAAATTTGTCTTCTCGGTGGATTTTTCCAAAGGTGGTCCAAGAATTCCTCATGTCTAAGGCATCGTGACATTTTGCTCCAATGCTAGATCATGTTGGGTGGCCATTCCAGGGAGATTAGGATTTTCTCATCGTGGAGCTATATTTTTTCTTGAGTAATGCTCCAATAATTAAAAATTTGAATTGTAGGTACCCTAGATATTGGTCTCAAAATTTAAACAAAAATGGTTATCCTAGGCTGGATCAGTGCAGAGGATTCAACATTTAGAAACCCTTACCCGTTTTCCTTTGAACTAGGAATGTAAATGGAACGGATAATTTCTGCTCCAAATCCGTATCCGCGTCCGTTTTTGAGGGTATGGTATCCGGCGGATATGGATGCGGATATGGATATTTGTCAAGCGGATATTCGACGAATATGATAGCGAACATGGTATTGATGATATCCGACGGATAAGGATAATCCGATATTTTATGCGAATTATCCGAGGTACTCAAATAGGATAATCTAATATATTTAGCATAACCACAATATCTAGATAATCTAGTTAGTTTATGGGCTAGCTATACATGCTATATATGCATATTATACTATGCTATTACCAATCTTGCACTTTTATACTGCTGATATCTAGTATTGCACGCTTTCTTGTCATTTCTTTTACATAAAGTAAATAAAAAAAATTCTATGTGTATTCGTTCAATTATCTTTTTCCGATCCAAGTCCGCTCTGAATCCGCTCCATATCCGCAACCCGATATAATCCGCATTCGGATCCACATCCGGCTATTATCCGCTCCGCTCCTAATCCGCCAAAAAAATATGGTAAAGGATATGGTAATAGCAATATCTGATCCGATCTGTTTATATCCCTACTTTTGAACTACTTGTGCTCATTGATTTTCCCAATACCCCCTGGGAGGTTCATTAAGGATTACGTCATTGCTTATGACCTCATCCTTTGGACCCCACCTTAGCGGTATGCCTCGCCTCTCGATTCAACCCCCCTTGGTTTTATCCAAGGGGTTCCTCCTTCTCTTTCTCATTGTGATTGTGATTGATCCTGTCTAGATGATCTTTTGTGTTTTGACAGAACAGGGCTTCCTCCACCTATTCCATGGCTAGGGTACATCTCTCCTCCTCATGTTCCATGTGAAAGGATCGTATGGGCACCTAGAGGGGGGGGGGTCAATAGGTGCTACTTCAAATTTTATTCTTTTTCAAGTTAGGGTTTGACAAGAAAGGTAAATTCTCTAGAATATGCAACTATGGTGAATTTACCTATATGTCAACCAAGCACAAGCTAACACAACACTAAGCAAGAACAAGTAAGTAAAGTGCGATAAAGGATAGAAGTAACCAAAGGAGTAGACGCGGAGACACAAGGATTTGTTTCCCGTAGTTCCTTCCTTTTGAGAGGAAGTACGTCTACGTTTGGAGAGGGGGTGGTTTCAAACCACCAACGCCACGAGAGGCCTCCCTTGTTCTCCGATGAACCTCACCACAACGGGCTCGATTCACCTTCCACTATATCGGCAACCTTCGATGTGGAAGCCGGCACCTTTACAACAAGTTTGGGGCACGCATCCACAACTGAATTGGAGGCTCCCAAATACAAGCAAGCTGTCAAGACAAATCAAAGACAAGCTTGTAGGAACCAAATCAAAGTTAGGGTTTCCAATGAAACACTAGAGCTTGGGGGCCCTCAAGTGAATGAGGGGGAAATGAAGATCTCTCTTGGTGAAGATGTAAATCAAGGCCTCCTTCTTCGATTCTCCAAAGATCAATGACTTTGGATGGTTGGATGAAGAGATCTTGTAGATTTGGTGGCTCTAATGGGGTTGGTGTTCTTGAGCAGCTCGAGCAGCTGGAGGAAGAAGATAAGGGTCCCTTTTTATAGGCAGCCCCCTCCACGAACCGTTTTCTGACCGTTGTAGAAAAGTCAGACTAGAGACTCCGGTGTGTAGACCGGAGACTCCAGTCTACACCGGAGACTCCGGCCAATCTCCGGACTAGCCTCCGGACTGCCCTTCTGACTGACCCAGAGCAAACCTGCCCCTACAACACCGGAGACTCCGGTCTTCCAGCACCGGAGACTCCGGACTGAACAAAGTCCGGAGACTCCGGAGTAACCTCCGGTGCAGGCTCCGGACCCCCAGACAGAATGTCCCAGCCAGATCCTAGGAGGCACCTCCGGATCCAGAACCGGAAACTCCGGACCACACCGGAGACTCCGGTCTGGAGTTTCCAAAACAGTGGCATATGAATGTGGTCTTTTCCCAAGTTTGAGGGTGTTGTTCATTTATCAAAATACCAACCTGTGGACAATAACAAACTGTAAAATGATCAACTTGTTGTTAACGAACACCAAAAGTGATTATGACAATAAATGCCCTTTCAATCTCCCCCTTTTTGGTGTTCGATGACAACAAGGGATTTGCATGGAATAACATATAAATGTGGCTCCCCCTGACTATGTGCAGCAAGATAATTAAGTAAAACATCTAAGGTGGATAGTATCAACGATGGCACACATAAGTCTCACATGAATTACAATAGATGGTGCACACAAGCACATAGTCATAGACACACATAAAGTTCAAGTTCGAAATTGGCAAATATAAGGCAAATAAGGCAAATAAGGGCAGATAGTCGCAAATCCCAAACCCAAGTTCATGCAAATCGATGAGAATGTATTCTCCCCCTTTGGCATCGAAACGCCGAAAAAGGGGAAAAGACCTACACTAGCGCCCCCAACCGCTCAGTAGTCATCCTCATCCTCCTCCTGGTAACCGTCATCCTGAGCATAGTCATCATCATCATGATCCTCAGGGACAGCAGGCCCTTTGCGGTGAGGGCGAGAAGAAGAAGTACCCTGGTACCCAAAACCTGAGGTGACATCAGCAAACGTCTTCCAATCCACCAGACTATCCTGTTGGGCATTCCATGCCCCAAATGAGAGTGTATGATCAGACTCTGTGGACTGCTGTGCCTCATGCTCATCATTGTATTCGTCTTCCCCTTCCTCATTATCCTCAGCACCATGTTCCTTGATCTCTTTGAGGAGCTTCTCAATGCGGCGGTTGCTTTGGTAGGATGCATGCTGCTGCTTGCGTATGTCGGCATTCATGCAACAAAGGGTCCTCTCTCAAAAGCTGGCCTTCTTGACCCGCTCATGCACATAGTCTCGAGTCATAGTAGGCATAGGGGCATTGGAGGCATTCTTCCTCCAAACTCTAGGTGGGGAGGGAGCCCTCTCTGTCTCAATATCCTCATCATCATCATCCCCATAGCGACGCCTTGGAGCAGGCCCCATGCGCCCCTTCTGCTGCAGAGAGACCAGAGTGTGCTCAGTGAGGTGTGGTGGTATGCCATGTGGAGAATCATGCGCCTGGGAGTTGATGATCCTCATCACCAAGGGTGCATATGGAGGAGATTTCTTGTAAAGAATGGCATGGAACATCTCCTCGAAAATGAAGTCCATCACATCAATAGGTGCAACATCAGCCTCAGGTCCAGTATTGAAGATCCGGTGAGTATGGTACAGAAGGTTGACAAGCCCACCCCTAATAACACCATCATTTCCAGCACTTGGAGCAATAGTGTGACGAAAAATCCTCAGCATAAGGTTGTAGAGGGTCTTGAGTCCCTTGGAACCCCCCACAACACCATCATCATACAGAGGTGCCAGCTTCAACTTGTTCTCACCCAAAGCAGTTGAGTGCATGCGCAGTCCCACAAGAGTGGATACTCCATGGAAGGTCTCAAAGATGACATTGGCAAAGTCATGAAAAGTAGCCGTGCAGCGAGTAGTGCCAGTCATCTACACCATAGTCCGGTCAAGATCAGACCCAAACACAACTGTGGCATAAAACTATTGGACAAGATGGACATTGTAGTCTTCACGCAGCTCCATCAAGTTGTAGAGACCCAGCTTCTCACAGATCCACAGGGCATCACTGAAGTAAGGGCTCTAGCGCATTTGCTCAACACTCATGAACTTCTGGGGGCAGACATGTGATCTTGTGAGTACACCATACACATCCTTCATGAACACAGCTTGTTCTTTCCTCCAGTAACGAGGGTCCTCACTGGTACGACGCAGCGCATAGAAATCTGTCTTTCTCAGCTCACGGTACTCCTCCTTAGACATTTTGGCTAAGGTCTGCAGGTTGTCATACTTGGCCCTCTTGGCATGGTCCTCCCGTTCAGCCCTCTCCTGATCCCTCTTCATGTAAGCTGCATCACATGCCCGCTGTTTCCGGTTGGACGGAGGCACGATAAACTGACCCTGAGCTTCATCATAGCGAGGATTGCCCCTTTGGGACTTGGCCTTGGTACCACGAGGACGACCAGAACCATCACCTATGAACAACAGTGAGGGAGATAGCATGGAGATGAGTATATATGTCCCAAAGATGCAGTACAAGAGATTTGATGCATTTCTGGACTATTTTGATTCACCCAACACCAGAGTCTCCGCACCTTACACCAGAGTCTCCAGCTCAGACCAGAGTCTACGGTCCTGGGGACCGGAGTCTCCGGCCTGGACCGGAGTCTCCGGACCTAAGTCCGGAATCTCCGGTCGGGAGGCTTGGGTATGAGGTGGGAAGATGCTGGTGAGGGTGAATCTAGTAGATCGGGCAATGCAACAAAGCTAAAGTGTTGGAGATATGCCCAAGAGGCAATAATAAAGTGGTTATTATCATATCTTCATGCTTATGATAAATGTTTACATACCATGCTACAATTGTATTAATCGGAAACATTAATACTTGTGTGATTTGTAAACATAAAAGAGTCCCTAGTAAAGACTCTTGTTAAACTAGCTTGTTGGTTAATATATGATCATGATTTCCTGATCATGAACATAGAGATGTTATTAACAATAGGGTCATATCATTAGGAGAATGATATGATGGACATACTCCTATAGTTAAGCGTAGCGTAAAGATCAAGTCATTTAATATAGTTCATTTGCTATAAGCTTTCTGATACATAGTAACCTAATTCCTTCGACCATGAGATCATGTTAATCACCATCACCGGAAGGATGCTTTGATGACATCAAACACCACACCGTAACTGGGTGGCTATAAAGGTGGCATTGAGTGTTTGGAAAGTATGGGTTGAGGCACATGGATCAAGAGTGGGATTTGTCCATCCATATGACGGATAGATATACTCTGGGCCCTCTCGGTGGAATGTCATCCAATTAGCTTGCAAGCATGTGACTGGCTCACAAGGGATCACATATCACGGGAACGAGAAAAGAGTACTTATCGGTAACGAGGTTGAACTAGGTATGCAGAGATACCGACGATCAAAGCCTCGGATAAGTAAACTATCATGAGACAAAGGGAAATTGGTATCGTGTGTAAGTGGTTCTTTCGATCACAAAGTAATCATAGAAATATGTGGGAGCCATATGAATTCCTAGATTCCTCTATTGGTTATTGATCGGAGAAGTGTCTCGATCATGTCCGCATAATTCGCGAACCGTAGGGAGACACACTTAAGGATTCGATGTTGTTGAGTAGTTATGGAATGATGAGTAAGAGACCAAATGTTGTTTGGAGTCTCGGATGGGATCCGGGATATCACGAGGAGATCCAGAATGGTCCGGAGAATAAGTGTCACATCCCAAGATTTTCCAAATCTTGTAATGTGAAAAATAAATGAATAAGATAAAACTTTGTTGATTTTCAGGGTAAGAAGAAACTTTTTGAATTCCAATAGGAATCTTCAGACCTATTTTGAACAAATAAAATCCTAAAGGGATTTACAAAGTTAAACATTTAATAAAGGAAAATAAAATATTTAAATTTCCTGTTTTGGATCTCTTAATAAAAGATTTGGTTTTTCAAAAGAAAAGGTATATTTATAAATAAGGATTATTTTAAGGAGCCAAAATAAACCTTGGCCAAACTTTTGAAATAAAATGTTTTCTTTTGATTAAAAAGAGTAAAGATTTATTTAAATAAAATAATGAGGATTTAATACCCAATTTTATTCAAGTAAAAGCTTTTACCATTTTAAATAAACACTAAAACTTATTTTAAATAAGTTTTCCAAAGTATTTTATATTCTCAAATAAAACCTACTGAAGTGTTTTTGGTTTTATTTTAGATTTCAAAATAAAGATTTAAATAAAACAAATCCTATTTGATTTAATAACTAAGGTCCATTTTATTTAATTATTAGTGGACCCTAAAATAAAGTGTTATTTTATTTTAAAACAAGTTTTCCAAGTATCTTTTATTTTCAAATAAAACCTACTGATTTGGTTTTGAAAATATTTATATTTCAAATGGAGTTTTTAAATAAATTAAAACCTTTTAATTTATTAACTAGTGTCCATTTTATTTAATTATAAATGGACTCTAAAATAAAAATATTATTTTATTTTGGGACTTTGGTTTGTGTTGATTAAAACAGAACCAAAACTCAATAAAAGTTTGGTGAATGTTTTGATTTGATTTGTTGATTGATTGGTTTGTTTGAATTTCAAAACAGAAATTGATTTGGGAAAAGAAAAAGATTCAGAACTGGAAAAAAATGTGAATCTGGACGACCCAGCCCGGCCAGCCCAAAACAGCCCAGTCCAGCCCACCTATCCCCCTCTGCCGAAACGTTTTTCGCACTCAGACCCGCACCCGCGCAATCGCTGACAAGTGGACCCCTCCCTCTCACTTCCTTTCTCGTTGACAAGTATGCCCCACCCCTTCTGTTCATCGTCTACACCGACGACTTGTTCTTCCTCCCCTTGTCGCCGTTTCTGGCTTTGACTTCGCGGCTTGAATTCACCTTAATGTGGCCACCATTACTTGCAGTGATCACGTCCATTTAAACGCCAGCGTCTCCCTTCCATTTCCCCTCTGTCTTCTTCCCTAAGTGCGCCCCCAGGCTGCCGAATTTCGCCAGACATCACCCACTGTCCGACGACGCTCCGACGACGATTCCGACAGCACCGCGCCACCCCTTGCCTATCCAAGCACGCAGGAAAGTTCCCTAGACCCTGGCGCATCTCTCTGTGGCCTCAGCTCGGTCGTGAGTGCCCTGCAAGCTCGGCAACATCTTCGACTGAGCGCCACCGCCCAACTACATCAGCTCCGGTGACCCTCCCCGTAAGCCCCGTCCTTCCCCCTTTCTCTAGAGGACACCACTACACCCTGCGTTCCTTCGCGCTTCTAATGCCCCCTGTTTCATGTCCTGTCGCACCTTGTAGGTTCATCTCCGACAGCACCAGAGCACGCCGTCGCCAGAAGGAACTCCGGCGAGAAATTATCACTACCCTCGTACGCCCCCTGCTTCCCCGAGAGCACGTTGAGCATCAGCATCGTTCAGCGAACCAGGTGAGCACCCTCTCCCTCCTTCTCGCTTCCTGCAACGCCGGCGACGCCACTGTCAAGCCGCCGCCGCCGCGCGTCAGAGTCCAGCGCCGCCAGTTCTAGGTCATTAGACTAGAACCGTTGGATCTTGATCCTGAGGCTTAGATAGGACCACTTAAAACCGAAGGGGTATGTGATCTGTGCCGCACGATCTGACTTGATCCAACGCCCCAGAGCAGTCGATCCAACCGAAATGGTATGGACGAATCAGAACGCGCCGTGTGTCACGGGATGATTTAAAATAGAATTTGAAATCAGATTTAGATGCCATTTTGAAACCCTTGTAACTTTCAAACCACACGTCCAAATTTTACAAACTTTATATCAATGGAATCAGCAAGACAAGCCCTAGCCAACCCTTCCATTTGTTTAGTAAAAAGCCTCTGGTAAAATGTTTGTTTTTGCAGAAACATTTGTATGCTTGTTTAGGTTATAACAATTGTTCTAAAATGTTTTTGGGGATAAAATCTTTGGCAAATGGTGTGATTTGAACTTACTGACCCTAGGAAACACTTTGTGGTTTCAAAAATGTATTTGGTGAAACAAAAGAATGTTTCTTTGATTTAAAACCATTTCTAGCCAAATAAAAATATGGTTTATTAAAAATGATTTTGGAAGAAAACCTTTGGGAAATGTTTTGTTTTAAACTCTCTGAACCCAAATACCAAGTTTTTGGTTTGAAAAATGTATTTGGTGAATCCTATAGATTAATGCCTTAGTAAAAATATTTCTACACCACATAAAATGATACTTTGTTTTGAAAATGGTTTATGAAGTGAAACCTTTTGCAAATGACTTCACCACTTTATAAAATGACCATTAGGTGTTTTCAAATGTTTATGACCCATTAGAAACCACTTTTACAAATAAAACAACCCTTTTTGCATGCTTACATGTGTTGTTTTGTTTTATCATTTTATGTGATGTCTTGCTTGATTGGTAGTTTGAGTTTGTGCCTTGCTTGATTGAATTGTAGTGACTTGAAGAGTGTGATTGTCGCAAGGACAAGGAGTGAGCTTATACCCTCTACCAAAAAGGCAAGTGATGCTTCATACTTTTGTCCCATTAGTTTCACTATGCATTAGTGATTTCTCTAAGTAAAACTTGCATGGAATTTTGCTAAGTATAGACCTTGCTATAGGAAAACCTAGTAGATGAAACCTTAGTGGAATATTTCCTAAGTTAAGACTCCTACTACTATCATGCTTAGCTTAGCTAATAGAAAACAAGGGTGTAAATATATTCACACTATGGAAAAATTTCTAAGTCTGAGGACTTGTGTTTTTGTTTAATAAAATAACTAAGTTAATGAATCACCTGGGTGGAATGGTAATTGCTTGGTGGTTTTTGGTTGAGTGGTTCACAAGGCCCATGTCTATGGTTGACCTTGTGTATCTCACTTGTGGATGGCCACCCAGGAACAAAGAGATTTGAGATGTCAGATGTTGAGAACCTTCAAGTGCAGCCACTTGGCATTATGGGCTTTGCCTGGATCATATAGGTTGCAAGAACTTAGCCATATGGACAGTTGGTGGTAGAGTTGTTGGAGATATGCCCAAGAGGCAATAATAAAATAGGTTATTATCATATCTTCATACTTATGATAAATGTTTACATACCATGCTATAATTGTATTAACCGGAAACATTAATACTTGTGTGATTTGTAAACTAAAATAAGAGTCCCTAGTAAAGCCTCTTGTTAAACTAGCTTGTTGGTTAATATATGATCATTGTTTCCTGATCATGAACATAGAGATGTTATTAACAACAGGATCATATCATTAGGAGAATGATGTGATGGACATACTCCTATAGATAAGCGTAGCATAAAGATCAAGTCATTTCAATAGTTCAATTGCTATATGCTTTCTGATACATAGTAACCTAATTCCTTCGACCATGAGATCATGCATATCACCTTTACTGGATGGATGCTTTGATGTCATCAAACACCACACCGTAACAGGGTGGCTATAAAAGTGGCATTGAGTGTTCGGAAAGTATTGGTTGAAACACATGGATCAAGAGTGGGATTTGTCCATCCGCATGACGGATAGATATACTCTGGGCCCTCTCGGTGAAATGTCATCCAATTAGCTTGCAAGCATGTGACTTGGTCACAAGGGATCACATATCACGGGAACGAGAAAAGAGTACTTATCAGTAACGAGGTTGAACTAGGTATGCAGAGATACCGACGATCATAACCTTGGATAAGTAACATATCGTGAGACAAAGGGAAATTGGTATCGTATGTAAGTGGTTCATTCGATCGCAAAGTAATCGTAGAAATATGTGGGAGCCATATGAATTTCCAGATTCCTCTATTGGTTATTGTTCGGAGAAGTGTCTCGATCATGTCCGCATAATTCACGAACCGTAGGGAGACACACTTAAGGATTCGACGTTGTTTGAGTAGTTATGGTATTATGAGAAAGAGACCGAATGTTGTTCGGAGTCTCGGATGGGATCCGGGATATCACGAGGTGATCCGGAATGGTCCGGAGAATAAGATTCATATAAGGAAAGTCCCGTTTCGGAGTTCGGGAATGATTCCGGTGTTTTCATCGGGGATATTCTAGAAGGTTCCGGATTGTCCGGCACTCCGGGGGGGAAGGGGTACATGAATGTGTCATTGCATGTTGGAATGATTGCATCATGTACTAAGTGTTCTCGCTGTCCGAAATAAAGGGTTAATTCAAATCCTAATTTGAAAAGTCAAACTGCCAGTTTTCGGTCAAACTGCCAGTTTCGGAAAGTGGAGAAAGAGGAGGAGAGGTGGAGGCCGAGTTGGAGGAGGGTTCCTCCCCTAGGCCGGCGCACCTCCCTAGGCCGAGTTGGGGAGGAACTCCTCCCCATGGCGCCGGCCCTCCCACCTATAAAAGGAGGGGCAGGGCCTCCTCCTCTAGACACACAAGTTTCCTATCCTCTAAACTAAACCCTAGATCTAGACCCCGGTTTAGAGCTATTCGGTTTAGAGCCTTCTAATTGGTTTAGAGCCTTCTAATTGGTGTGTCTAATTACTAGACCACTAATAGCCTCTCTCATAAGCTCCACCATACTCGCACCGGCTTAAGGCGAAGCCCTGCGGGATTTCCCCTCTACCTCCGGTACCACGCCGTTGTGCTGCCGGAATCGCGAGGAGAGTGCTACAACCTCCGCTGCCTGCTGGAACAAGGGAGAGGAAGGTCTTCGTCGAGTACCGAACGTGTGACCGACTGCGGGAGCGCTGCGGGAACGCGGCGCCGGAAGGATCGTCTACGCGATCTTGAGATCGGAAAGAGTACGACTACATCACCCACGAGAATCTGCTCTCGTTAAACACTTTGGAATCTTCGAGGGTGAGTTATTCCATCGACTCGTTGCTACAATCTAGTAGATAGATCTTGGCTTGTTTGTTTGTATGCGATAGAAAATTTTTGTTTTCCATGCTACGAACCCCTACAGTGGTATCAGAGCCGTGTCTATATGTAGATCTGTTGCACGAGTAGAACACAATGGTCATTGTGGGCGTTGATGCTTTTATTGTCGATTGCTTCTTGTGTACTTTGCATCTTGCGGTATGTTGGGATGAAGCGGCCCGGGCTAACCTTACATGACATCGTTCATGAGACTTGCTCCACGCTTGACATGCAACTTGTATTGCATAAGTGGCTTTGCGGGTGCCTGTTTCTCCTAGCATAGTTAAGATCCAATTTACAACGGGTGATTAACAATAATAGTATCAATGTTGTGGTTCATGTTCGTAAGTTAGAGCGACACTTATTAACAGCCCCAAACCACGTAAAACATGCAAAGAAAGTAGAGGCGTCTAACTTTGTTTTGCAGGGGTGTGCAGTGATGTGATATGGCCATGATTGTGATTATATTTGATGTATGCAATGTTCCTTATTGTAAGTTGGCAACCGGCAGGAGCCTTATGGTTGTCTTTAATTTTGTTAAGACCTGCGTGTCTATTCAAAGTAGTTGTAATAGTTGATGCTGGTGGACGACAACCATGAAGAAGCATCATTGACCTTGATGCTATGCCGGTGATGATGGAGATCATGTTCGTGCTTGAAGATGGAGATCGAAAGCACAAAGAAGAAAGGCCATATCATATCACATATTATGAATTGCATGTGATGTTAATCCTTTATGCATCTTGTATTGCTTAGTAGACGACGGTAGCATTATAAGATGATCCCTTATACACATAAATTTCAAGTTCTAAAGTGTTCACCCTTAGTATGCACCGTTGCCAAAGCTTGCTGCTTCGAAGCACCACGTGATGATCGGGTGTCTTTGATTCCGCGGGTGAATACAACGTAAGCAAGCCAGATTTGCTTATGCGGTAGCTAAGGTTTGATCTTGACGAGCCTAGCATGTACAGACATGGCCTCAGGAACACGGATTACCGAAAGGTAGAGCATGAGTCATATAAGTAGATATGATGAACATGTTGATTGTTCGCCATTGAAGCTATATCAACTCTCGTGATGATCGGTTTTGATGTGGTGGATTTGGTTCGTGTGATCACTAAAACAATGTGAGGGATATTGTTTTGAGTGGGAGTTCACCTAGATTAATTTAATTATTAATTAGAACTCAATTTATCATAAACTAAATCAAAGTGAATTTGCATAGTTGTTGTAGTCATTGGCATCCGTTTACCACCTTGCGCTTAGTTATAATTGAGATGATAGAACTATAGAATTCTGGTTAGATACTTTACGAACTGGTATCGTATTGTTTTAAGTGTTAATCTAAAGTTTAAAAGTCCTATTGCAAACTTTCAGTAAGATCCGGTTACTCCATGAAGTTTAATAATTAGTATTAAATCAAGAGTAACAATTCCAAGTGTTAGTATATAAGTATCATGTTTGTATCCATGATTCTTGATATTCAAAGGATTTCCTTAATATCAAGGTTATCTAGGATCTGAAAGAGTTGTTTCAGAAACCATGATGTGTGGAAGATATTATGATATCTGAAACGAAGTTTTGGTTGCAACATGATAGAGTATAATATGGCAAAAGTCATGTTATCATATTTGATGAGAATTTGCAAAAAGGTTGGAGACACTTGTTGTCCTAATCCTCCAAAAGGTTTGGATAGCAACATTATACTCATAATTCATCGTTATAAGCTAAAAGTAGCTTGATCATGGACGATTCCATGATAAGGGTGAATATTTGATGTAGGTAAAATGTTTACTACACCAAGAGATTACTAAAGAAAGGAATTTGAAAGAACACCAAATATTTGATGATGGTGATCTACTTCAAAGTGCAAGTCCAAAGACATTGGTATTTAATTATACACGCTTTGGACTAGATGTCATATGTATGACTCCACTATTGATGTTGATAGATTCTTTCAAACTGAAAAGGAAATACTGAAAGAGAATCTCATAAATATATGGCAGAAAAGAAAAGACTAGAATCGTTCAGTTTAAGTATATAGATGATATACATGTTATGGCTATATTCTTTGCTTGTTAAACAATGTGGTTCTTAAGTATTTGATACTGAATTTGTTGGTGTGAATCGTCATACGAAACAACACAATTCATGAACTACAATGGCCTAAGTAACTAGCAAAAGAATATGTGATGATGTTCATCGAGAACAAATAAAGGGTTATTGTGTTGCTCGTTAAACATCAAAGCTTGCCTTCAAGATTTGTTTTATCAGGTATTATGAGAACAAAAGGGTTGTTCAAATAATTGCCGTAATCCATAAAAGATGGATGATTCACAAATCTCGTTGGAGAAATCACATCCATAAAACTAGTGCTAAAAATGTCGAAAGACAAATTGATTGAAAGATCACTTAGGAAGTGACATCGCCGTTTAAATTATATTGGAAAGAAAACATGAAGAAACTCCATGTGGATGGAATTTTGGAGTCTTCTGATTTTTGATCAAATGACGCTTGTGAAACTTCCCTAGAGATAATTAAAACTTCGTTCATAGGCCAAAAGGGAACGAATGACTAGCTAATTGGAACTTGTACATATTGTTGTACGAAGTCCGTTATGTGTAGTCAAGAGCGATGGTTTTCAACTTCATATGCTTTCTCCGAAAATTTGAGTGAATATATGAATATTTACTTAATAAGGATAAAGTATGAAACACTTGAAAAGTTCAAAGACTTTCAAGATGAAGTGCAAGATCATTGTAACAAGAATATAAATAGTTTATGATAAGATCATAAAGGAAGATATTTGAGTTACAAGTTTAGCATAATACCTAAGATTTAAGGAATCGTTCCGTGGATTTGCATTTCCCGAAACACCATAAGAGTATGGAACGTTCGAGGTATGTAATTAAACCTTGTTTGACATGGTTGGATCAAAAGGTATAATTCATAAAACTGCTATTGTATTTTAAAGATTAAAAGCTTTAGAGATTACCGTTTTTCCACTGAAAAGAGCTCCATCATAAACCGCTGAAATGACACCATATAAGGTTATGGTTTGGGATAAAACCCAAGTTGTCCTTTCTTAAACATTGGTATGCTATGCATAAGAAAGATGTTTGCAACCAAAGTCGGATGAACCTGTCTCTGTATGTTATTTCGAATAACTGTTAAGTACTCCTCCATAACATTGGAGACAAAAAGTGTTTGTCACTCAAAACGTCAAGTTTCTTTGAGAAGGGATTTTTCGTGAAAAGTTAAGTGGGAGGAAAATAGAAACTTTGATAAGGTTAAAAGAACCTTAGCTATATGTGCAGAATTGCGCAGCGCCGAAAAGTGTTTCGGAGGCAGCAACAATGCTCATGGTTCACGTACCTCAAAGGTTGTGGTCACGGAGATCCAAGTTCCTATTGAAACAAGTAGGTCGGATGAACAATCAAATACCAAGATTTGAGGGTTGAATCATTATTTGGGAATAATGAACCGACTACATGCAGAGAAGCGATGATGGGCCCTGACTCCGTCAAATGGCTTGAAGCCGTAAAATCCGTGATAGTTCCATACACGAGAAATCAAGTTTTGAACTTGAAGGACCCTCGAGAAAGGTGTAAGACCTTACAGTTGTGTCTGGATCTATAAAGAAATAGACATGGATGTTTTACATCTATGAAATAGTCGACATGTTGAGAAAGAGTTCACAACAATGTTCAAAGGTTGACTATGACAAGATTTGATCTGTCATAGTGATATTTAGTCTAGACGGATTAATGTAGCAACCACTACATATAATTTGTTATATGGTAGTTGAATAAACAAAACAAGTTCTTCTAATAGAATCGTTACCTAGGACATGTGCATAACACGGTCCATAGGGTTTTGTTAATTCAAAGGATGCTAAAAGCATATGCAAACTTCAATGGTTAGAGTGAGCATAGCGGAGTTGGAATCTTCACTATGATGAAACTGTTAAAAGAGTTTAATTTCATCAGAGACAATGAAGATGCTTGCGTTTGCAAGAAATTAAGTGGGAGCGCTAAGACATGTTTCTAATACATTATGTGGAAGACATATTGTTGATTAGAAATAATGTATCTTTTATTAACACATATTAAGAATTTCATCCCGATGAAAGACTTAGGCAAAACCCAAGTATTTGGCATCAATAGACGCTAATATGGTTGTGCCA
This sequence comes from Avena sativa, assembly GCA_916181665.1. NCBI lineage: Eukaryota > Viridiplantae > Streptophyta > Magnoliopsida > Poales > Poaceae > Avena > Avena sativa. Next base: position 458,108,295 of record OV702293.1, read on the forward strand.
GAAGTACATAGACAAGATATTGAATGAGTTCAATATAGAAACTACAAGAGAGGTTCTTATCGCACAGAAAAATTGAATGAGTTCAATGTTGATGATATATTCAAGTGTATTGACATTTGGTAAAGTGAAACAAATAATCAAGTATAGATTGATACTTGATGTATGAAATCACAAAGAGTATTTATATCAATCATACTGTGATATGTACAAATCCAGATATGTCCTATGCTCTAAAAGTTGTGAGCGTATACCAGAATGATTCGTAAGATGATCATTGGACAATAGTAAGGATATTCTTATGATCTTCTGAAAGAACTAAGAGTATAATATTTGTAGAAGTGACAAATAGATGGTTAGTTCATTGTAAAAGTACTACATTGATACTAGTTTTGTCACAAAGTACAAATTAAGTTTATCTCAATCTAAACTAAGGGTGGCACAATATAATGGAAAGTGAGTTCCATAATGGATTTGGATGATTTCCAAAGTTAAGACATTGTGACAGATACTACAACAAAAGGCTAAGTATATGACTGCTATTATAGCAGCAAAAGAGGGCATTTGTGTCAAGTAGTTTGTTATCAAACTAGGTGTAGTTCACAGTGGGATAATACTATGAAGATATATTGTGCGACAATATTATCAACATGTTTTAACCCCAAAGAGCTAAAGGTCACACCGAAAGACCAAATTTATACAAAGCCATCTCATTAGAGAATGAGTGATGCGTAGAGACGCAAAGACATGCAATTACACACGGACCTAGAAGTGTCAGATCCGGAGATCAGTTGACCACTAGCAATCGTGTACATACAACACCGGAAAGCCATAGGTGTTGAATACACAAAGGTTTGAAACTAGATTATTGACTCTAGTGCAAGTGGGAGACTGTTGGAGATATGCCCAAGAGGCAATAATAAAATAGGTTATTATCATATCTTCATACTTATGATAAATGTTTACATACCATGCTATAATTGTATTAACCGGAAACATTAATACTTGTGTGATTTGTAAACTAAAATAAGAGTCCCTAGTAAAGCCTCTTGTTAAACTAGCTTGTTGGTTAATATATGATCATTGTTTCCTGATCATGAACATAGAGATGTTATTAACAACAGGATCATATCATTAGGAGAATGATGTGATGGACATACTCCTATAGATAAGCGTAGCATAAAGATCAAGTCATTTCAATAGTTCAATTGCTATATGCTTTCTGATACATAGTAACCTAATTCCTTCGACCATGAGATCATGCATATCACCTTTACTGGATGGATGCTTTGATGTCATCAAACACCACACCGTAACAGGGTGGCTATAAAAGTGGCATTGAGTGTTCGGAAAGTATTGGTTGAAACACATGGATCAAGAGTGGGATTTGTCCATCCGCATGACGGATAGATATACTCTGGGCCCTCTCGGTGAAATGTCATCCAATTAGCTTGCAAGCATGTGACTTGGTCACAAGGGATCACATATCACGGGAACGAGAAAAGAGTACTTATCAGTAACGAGGTTGAACTAGGTATGCAGAGATACCGACGATCATAACCTTGGATAAGTAACATATCGTGAGACAAAGGGAAATTGGTATCGTATGTAAGTGGTTCATTCGATCGCAAAGTAATCGTAGAAATATGTGGGAGCCATATGAATTTCCAGATTCCTCTATTGGTTATTGTTCGGAGAAGTGTCTCGATCATGTCCGCATAATTCACGAACCGTAGGGAGACACACTTAAGGATTCGACGTTGTTTGAGTAGTTATGGTATTATGAGAAAGAGACCGAATGTTGTTCGGAGTCTCGGATGGGATCCGGGATATCACGAGGTGATCCGGAATGGTCCGGAGAATAAGATTCATATAAGGAAAGTCCCGTTTCGGAGTTCGGGAATGATTCCGGTGTTTTCATCGGGGATATTCTAGAAGGTTCCGGATTGTCCGGCACTCCGGGGGGGAAGGGGTACATGAATGTGTCATTGCATGTTGGAATGATTGCATCATGTACTAAGTGTTCTCGCTGTCCGAAATAAAGGGTTAATTCAAATCCTAATTTGAAAAGTCAAACTGCCAGTTTTCGGTCAAACTGCCAGTTTCGGAAAGTGGAGAAAGAGGAGGAGAGGTGGAGGCCGAGTTGGAGGAGGGTTCCTCCCCTAGGCCGGCGCACCTCCCTAGGCCGAGTTGGGGAGGAACTCCTCCCCATGGCGCCGGCCCTCCCACCTATAAAAGGAGGGGCAGGGCCTCCTCCTCTAGACACACAAGTTTCCTATCCTCTAAACTAAACCCTAGATCTAGACCCCGGTTTAGAGCTATTCGGTTTAGAGCCTTCTAATTGGTTTAGAGCCTTCTAATTGGTGTGTCTAATTACTAGACCACTAATAGCCTCTCTCATAAGCTCCACCATACTCGCACCGGCTTAAGGCGAAGCCCTGCGGGATTTCCCCTCTACCTCCGGTACCACGCCGTTGTGCTGCCGGAATCGCGAGGAGAGTGCTACAACCTCCGCTGCCTGCTGGAACAAGGGAGAGGAAGGTCTTCGTCGAGTACCGAACGTGTGACCGACTGCGGGAGCGCTGCGGGAACGCGGCGCCGGAAGGATCGTCTACGCGATCTTGAGATCGGAAAGAGTACGACTACATCACCCACGAGAATCTGCTCTCGTTAAACACTTTGGAATCTTCGAGGGTGAGTTATTCCATCGACTCGTTGCTACAATCTAGTAGATAGATCTTGGCTTGTTTGTTTGTATGCGATAGAAAATTTTTGTTTTCCATGCTACGAACCCCTACAAGAGTTTTATAGGTTGGAGCGCGTCCATTTTGGTCTAAGGGAAGGCTTCTGAAAGATCTTGTCTTGGGAAACCAAGTCTTGTGGGGAAAGTGCACCACCTCTGCAGAGTGTAAAATCTAAGTACTTAGCCATGTCCCTGGTAAAGGACAATTTGAGCATCAAGACATGGAAGCAATCAAGAATCTCATCATCCAAATTTCTAAGTTAAAAACTTGTGGTTGAACAAGGGTTAAAGGAATCTTCAATCTTTGATTGGGAGAAATGTTTTTGTCAAGCAAAAACTTAGTGTTTTAAAAATGATAAGGAAAATCTATTTTGAGCAATCCAAGCCTCAACTCCACTTAGCCAAATGCATATAGATGTTAGACTCCACTATATTGCCATAGTATCACTTGCCAATACAATTCAAATGTATTGACCCTTGTGGCCGTAACTTGTTATGTTGCAGGTTTGATTGATTAGTGAAGTGTGTTGTTTAGGATTACAAAGTCTACAACCAACATGTCTGCCTGTGGCACTTTGAAGATGAAGGACCCCATGCTTATAGATATTCTGCTGCAATGTAATGTAATAGCCAAATGAGCTATGTAAGATGTAATAAAATTATGTTATTCCTGGTTATAAAGTGTATTATGACCTTTGTTTCTTGATATTACATCTTAACTGTGGATGCTAGCTATTGATCCAGGGACTAGCATTGCAAACACAGGGGACTCTACCTTATTAAAGGTTGGGAACCCTACAGATGGTATCAGAGCATTGTGTTGCATGTAGGATTTGTAAACCTAGGATTGGACAAACCCCTTAGAAAAATAGGAGTTGTATTTGTTCCAAAACTTAATTACAAAACAATCTTGTAAACTCTTTCCTCAACCATTTTGGTTTTGATTCTACCTCTCTCCTATTTCAAACTTGATGGAAAAACCTACCCCATGGCCAAAGACTTCACCATGTGCAAAGAACATCTTCAACTCTAATGACTTCAACATCTTCAACTCTAATGACTTCAACATCTTCAGCATTTTCACCAAGGACTACAACCTTGGATATCACTAAGGACAAGTGAGACAAGAAATCATGCCCAAGACTTGAAGACTAAGGAAATACAACTTAGAAGGAGCCATCAACATCTTTGAAGTATTTGTGACCAAGAGTTTTTCCAAGGAAACCATGATCTCATGCAAGAAGAATCAACCAAGAAGGATGGAAAGATCACAAGTAAACCATATAGATGGACCACCATATTTTAGTTAAGTCAAACACACCAACTTATGTGGTGTAACAAAAATATTTTTGGTTGTTTAGAAATATGCTTGAAACTTGCTGTTTGAGTGGAATGTTTGTTTGTGATTGCTTGCACATTGCGTGTGTGAATTGTGATGTGTGTGATTAGAATTATTTCCTTAGAAATATCTTGCCTATTCTAATCTCAATCCAACCCAAACAGATGACTTCTCCAAGAAACTCCAACATCAAGGATGGTGACACCAATAACAACCAAGAGGACAACATGAGAGAACTTATGGCAACCCAAAACCAGTTGAGCCAAGAGACAACACAGCTTTTAGCCAACAATAATGGACTAGACCCAGCCATACAAAGGATTTTGAAACTTCAATCCCAATTGTTGCAAGGATTGGTTACTCAAATGATCAACATTGGAGACAACTTTTCCCAAAGAGCTAATGACAACAAGGATGACAAAGATGTTATTCTAGAAGGAACCCAAGCATGCAATATTTGTGGAGACAAGGATCATGCATCCAAGGAGCATGAAGATCAATGCCCCAAGAAGAGAGAAAGATTTCCCACCTTTGAGGTGAGATATGAAGAACATGAACTAGAAGAACTCCTAGCTTTAGAGAGACCCAAAAAGAAGAAGAAGAAATGCCCCAACCCTAACAAGAAGGATATTACTCAAGTGCAATGTTACAATTGCAAAGAGATGGCACACTATGCCAATGAATGCCCAGAAAATAAGAAGAACCAAGGAAACAAACAAGAGGCAATGATACCAAAGAAAAAGAAAGATATCAGCCAAGTGATGTGTTTCAAATGCAAGGAACTAGGCCACTATGTAAACTTCTGTCCAGGAAAGATGAAGCACGATATAAACCAGCCTATGAAGGATCTCAGCCTTGTCACATGTTTCAGGTGTGAAAACAAAGGACACTATGCAGATGTTTGCCCAGAGAAGTTTCCCCAGAAGGCCAATATGTAGTTTAGTTGGAAAAAATTTTAAGGGTGGTAGTACCCTAGATGCTTTTTGAGCCAACTTATAACCCTAACCTTCCCAAATCTCGGGACGAGATTTATTTTAAGGGTGGTAGCCTGTCACATCCCAAGATTTTCCAAATCTTGTAATGTGAAAAATAAATGAATAAGATAAAACTTTGTTGATTTTCAGGGTAAGAAGAAACTTTTTGAATTCCAATAGGAATCTTCAGACCTATTTTGAACAAATAAAATCCTAAAGGGATTTACAAAGTTAAACATTTAATAAAGGAAAATAAAATATTTAAATTTCCTGTTTTGGATCTCTTAATAAAAGATTTGGTTTTTCAAAAGAAAAGGTATATTTATAAATAAGGATTATTTTAAGGAGCCAAAATAAACCTTGGCCAAACTTATGAAATAAAATGTTTTCTTTTGATTAAAAAGAGTAAAGATTTATTTAAATAAAATAATGAGGATTTAATACCCAATTTTATTTAAGTAAAAGCTTTTCCCATTTTAAATAAACACTAAAACTTATTTTAAATAAGTTTTCCAAAGTATTTTATATTCTCAAATAAAACCTACTGAAGTGTTTTTGGTTTTATTTTAGATTTCAAAATAAAGATTTGAATAAAACAAATCCTATTTGATTTAATAACTAAGGTCCATTTTATTTAATTATTAGTGGACCCTAAAATAAAGTGTTATTTTATTTTAAAACAAGTTTTCCAAGTATCTTTTATTTTCAAATAAAACCTACTGATTTGGTTTTGAAAATATTTATATTTCAAATGGAGTTTTTAAATAAATTAAAACCCTTTTAATTTATTAACTAGTGTCCATTTTATTTAATTATAAATGGACTCTAAAATAAAAATATTATTTTATTTTGGGACTTTGGTTTGTGTTGATTAAAACAGAACCAAAACTCAATAAAAGTTTGGTGAATGTTTTGATTTGATTTGTTGATTGATTGGTTTTTTTGAATTTCAAAACAGAAATTGATTTGGAAAAAGAAAAAGATTCAGAACTGGAAAAAAATGTGAATCTGGACGACCCAGCCCGGCCAGCCCAAAACAGCCCAGTCCAGCCCACCTATCCCCCTCTGCCGAAATGTTTTTCGCACTCAGACCCGCACCCGCGCAATCGCTGACAAGTGGACCCCTCCCTCTCACTTCCTTTCTCGTTGACAAGTATGCCCCACCCCTTCTGTTCATCGTCTACACCCACGACCTGTTCTTCCTTCCCTCGTCGCCGTTTCTAGCTTTGACTTCGCGGCTTGAATTCACCTTAATGTGGCCACCATTACTTGCAGTGATCACGTCCATTTAAACGCCAGCGTCTCCCTTCCATTTCCCCTCTGTCTTCTTCCCTAAGTGCGCCCCCAGGCTGCCGAATTTCGCCAGACATCACCCACTGTCCGACGACGCTCCGACGATGATTCTGGCAGCACCGCGCCACCCCTTGCCTATCCAAGCACGCAGGAAAGTTCCCTAGACCTTGGCGCATCTCTCTGTGGCCTCAGCTCGGCCGTGAGTGCCATGCAAGCTCGGCAACGTCTTCGACTGAGCGCCACCGCCCAACTACATCAGCTCCGGTGACCCTCCCCGTAAGCCCCGTCCTTCCCCCTTTCTCTAGAGGACCCCACTACACCCTGCGTTCCTTCGCGCTTCTAATGCCCCTATTTCGCGTCCTGTCGCACCTTGTAGGTTCGTCTCCGACAGCACCAGAGCACGCCGTCGCCAGAAGGAACTCCGGCGAGAAATTATCACTACCCTCGTACGCCCCCTGCTTCCCCGAGAGCACGTTGAGCATCAGCATCGTTCAGCGAACCAGGTGAGCACCCTCTCCCTCCTTCTCGCTTCCTGCAACGCCGGCGACGCCACTGTCAAGCCGCCGCCGCCGCGCGTCAGAGTCCAGCGCCGCCAGTTCTAGGTCATTAGACTAGAACCGTTGGATCTTGATCCTGAGGCTTAGATAGGACCACTTAAAACCGAAGGGGTATGTGATCTGTGCCGCATGATCTGACTTGATCCAACGCCCCAGAGCAGTCGATCCAACCAAAACGGTATGGACGAATCAGAACGCGCCGCGTGTCACGGGATGATTTAAAATAGAATTTGAAATCAGATTTAGATGCCATTTTGAAACCCTTGTAACTTTCAAACCACACGTCCAAAATTTTCAAACTTTATATTAATAGAATCAGCAAGACAAGCCCTAGCCAACCCTTCCATTTGTTTAGTAAAAAGCCTCTGGTAAAATGTTTGTTTTTGCAAAAACATTTGTATGCTTGTTTAGGTTATAACAATTGTTCTAAATTGTTTTTGGGGATAAAATCTTTGGCAAATGGTGTGATTTTAACTTACTAACCCTAGGAAACACTTTGTGGTTTCAAAAATGTATTTGGTGAAACAAAAGAATGTTTCTTTGATTTAAAACCATTTCTAGCCAAATAAAAATATGGTTTATTAAAAATGATTTTGGAAGAAAACCTTTGGGAAATGTTTTGTTTTAAACTCTCTGAACCCAAATACCAAGTTTTTGGTTTGAAAAATGTATTTGGTGAATCCTATAGATTAATGCCTTAGTAAAAATATTTCTACACCACATAAAATGATACTTTGTTTTGAAAATGGTTTATGAAGTGAAACCTTTTGCAAATGACTTTGCCACTTTATAAAATGACCATTAGGTGTTTTCAAATGTTTATGACCCATTAGAAACCACTTTTACAAATAAAACAACCCTTTTTGCATGCTTACATGTGTTGTTTTGTTTTATCATTTTATGTGATGTTTTGCTTGATTGGTAGTTTGAGTTTGTGCCTTGCTTGATTGAATTGTAGTGACTTGAAGAGTGTGATTGTTGCAAGGACAAGGAGTGAGCTTATACCCTCTACCAAAAAGGCAAGTGATGCTTCATACTTTTGTCCCATTACTTTCACTATGCATTAGTGATTTCTCTAAGTAAAACTTGCATGGAATTTTGCTAAGTATAGACCTTGCTATAGGAAAACCTAGTAGATGAAACCTTAGTGGAATATTTCCTAAGTTAAGACTCCTACTACTATCATGCTTAGCTTAGCTAATAGAAAACAAGGGTGTAAATATATTCACACTATGGAAAAATTTCTAAGTCTGAGGACTTGTGTTTTTGTTTAATAAAATAACTAAGTTAATGAATCACCTGGGTGGAATGGTAATTGCTTGGTGGTTTTTGGTTGAGTGGTTCACAAGGCCCATGTCTATGGTTGACCTTGTGTATCTCACTTGTGGATGGCCACCTAGGAACAAAGAGATTTGAGATGTCAGATGTTGAGAAGCTTCAAGTGCAGCCACTTGGCATTATGGGCTCTGCCTGGATCATATAGGTTGCAAGAACTTAGCCATATGGACAGTTGGTGGTAGAGTTTTATAGGTTGGAGCGCATCCATTTTGGTCTAAGGGAAGGCTTCTGAAAGATCTTGTCTTGGGAAACCAAGTCTTGTGGGGAAAGTGCACCACCTCTGCAGAGTGTAAAATCTAAGTACTTAGCCATGTCCCTGGTAAAGGACAATTTGAGCATCAAGACATGGAAGCAATCAAGAATCTCATCATCCAAATTTCTAAGTTAAAAACTTGTGGTTGAACAAGGGTTAAAGGAATCTTCAATCTTTGATTGGGAGAAATGTTTTTGTCAAGCAAAAACTTAGTGTTTTCAAAATGATAAGGAAAATCTATTTTGAGCAATGCAAGCCTCAACTCCACTTAGCCAAATGCATATAGATGTTAGACTCCACTATATTGCCATAGTATCACTTGCCAATACAATTCAAATGTATTGACCCTTGTGGCTGTAACTTGTTATGTTGCAGGTTTGATTGATTAGTGAAGTGTGTTGTTTAGGATTACAAAGTCTACAACCAACATGTCTGCCTGTGGCACTTTGAAGATGAAGGACCCCATGCTTATAGATATTCTTCTGCAATGTAATGTAATAGCCAAATGAGCTATGTAAGATGTAATAAAATTATGTTATTCCTGGTTATAAAGTGTATTATGACCTTTGTTTCTTGATATTACATCTTAACTGTGGATGCTAGCTATTGATCCAGGGACTAGCATTGTAAACACAGGGGACTCTACCTTATTAAAGGTTGGGAACCCTACAATAAGATTCATATAAGGAAAGTCCTGTTTCGGAGTTCGGAAATGATTCCGGTGTTTTCACCAGGAATGTTCTAGAAGGGTCTGGAAGGTCCGGCACTCTAGAGGGGAAGGGTACATGAATGTGTCATGACAATGTGGAATGGTTGCATCATGTACTAGGTCACTTGGCTGGGCAAAATAAAGGGAGAAATCAAATCCTAGTTTGAAAGTCAAACGCCAATTTGAAAAGTCAAACGGTAAGTTTGCTTGGTGGAGGGAGAGTAGGAAACTTACTTGGGGAGGAAGTCCCACTCCCTCCACCCGCCGGCCAAGGAGGAGGAGTTGGAGGAGGACTCCCTCCTCCTAGCCGCCTCCCTCCCACCTATAAAAGAAGGGGTAGGGCGCCCCCTACCCTCACACCCAAAACACCTAAACCCTAGCTCCTGGCGCCTCCACACAAGTGCTGCCGACGCCTAGGGTTTCCTCCCAACTCGCCGAGTTAGGGTTTCCCCAAACCCTATCCACTGGCCACACCCTCCCCTTGGTGCCTTCTAAACCCTAGATCGCCAAGGCCCTCTCTCATACTCCACCATACTCGCTCCGGCTTAAGGCGAAGCCTTGCGAGATCTCCCCTCTACTTCCGACACCACACCGTCGTGCTACCGGAATCACGAGGAGAGTACTACAACCTCTGTTGCCTGCTGGAACAAGGGAGAGGAAGGTCTTCATCGAGTACCAAACGTGTGACCGACTGCGGAAGCGCTGCCGGAACGCAGCGCCGGAAGGATCGTCTACGCGATCTTGAGATCGGCAAGAGTACGACTACATCACCCACGAGAATCTGCTCTCGTTAACCGCTTTGGAATATTCGAGGGTGAGTTCCTCTATCGACTCGTTGCTACAATCTAGTAGATAGATCTTGGCTTGTTTGTTTGCATGCGGTAGAAATTTTTTGTTTTCCATGCTACGAACCCCTACAGTGGTATTAGAGCCGTGTCTATATGTAGATCTGTTGCACGAGTAGAACACAATGGTCATTGTGGGCGTTGATGCTTTTGTTTTCGATTGCTTCTTGTGTACTTCGCATCTTGCGGGACGGTGGGATGAAGCGGCCCGGGCTAAACTTACATGACATCATTCATGAGACTTGCTCCACGCTTGACATGAAACTTGTATTGCATAAGTTGCTTTGTGGGTGCCTGTTTCTCCCAACATAGTTAAGATTCAATTTACAACGGGTGATCGACAATACTAGTATCAACGTTGTGGTTCTTGTTCGTAAGTTAGAACGACACTTATTGAAAGCCCCAAACCACGTAAAACATGCAAAGAAAATTAGAGGCGTCTAACTTTGTTTTGCAGGGGTATGCTGTGATGTGATATGGCCATGATTGTGATTATATATGATGTATGCAATGTTCCTTATTGTAAGTTGGAAACCGGCAGGATCCATATGGTTGTTTCCGTTTAGTCCTGCGTGTCTATTATTCAAAGTAGTTGTAATAGTTGATGCTGGTGGAAGACAACCATGAAGCGGCACCATTGACCTTAACGCCACACCGGTGATAATGGATATCATGTTCGTGCTTGAAGATGGAGATCGGAAGCACAAGAAGAAAGGCCATATCATATCACATATTATGAATTGCATGTGATGTTAATCCTTTTATGCATCCTGTACTGCTTAGTTCACGACGGTAGCATTATAAGATGATCCCTCAAGCACACAATTTCAAGTTTTAAAGTGTTCATCATTAGTAAGCACCGTTGCTAAAGCTCGTTGTTTCGAAGCATCATGTGATGATCGGGTGTGTTAGATTCTGCGAGTGTATACAACGTGAGCAAGCAAGATTTGCTCATGCGGAAGCTAAGGTTTGATCTTGACGAGCCTAGCTTGTACAGACATGGTCTCGGAACACGGATCACTGAAAGGTAAAGCATGAGTCATATAGTAGATATGATGAACATGTTGATTGTTCGCCATTGAAGCTACATCAACTCTCGCGATGATCGGTTTCGATGTGGTGGATTTGGTTCGTGTGATCACTAAAACAATGTGAGGGATATTGTTTTGAGTGGGAGTTCAATAGCAATATGATTAAAAGTTGAACACTATTTATCATAAATTAAATCAAAGTGAATTTGCATAGTTGTTGTATTCATTGGCATCCGTTTACCACATTGCACTTAGTTTTAATTGAGATGATAGAACTATAGAATTCTGGTTAGTTACTTTACGAACTAGTATCGTATTGTTTTGAAGTGTTAATCTAAAGTTTAAAAGTCCCATTGCAAACTTTCAGTAAGTTTCAATTAATCTGTAAAGTTTAATAGTTGGTATTAAATCAAGAGTAACAATTCCAGTGTTAGTATATAAGTATCATGTTTATTTCCATGATTCTTGATATTCGAAAGATAGTTTCAATATCAAGGTAATCTAGGAGTTGAAAGAGTTGTTTCATAAACCATCATGTATGGAAGATATTGCGATATCTGAAATGATGTTTTGGTTACAACATGATAGAGTATGATATGACAAAGTTAATATTCTCATATTTGATGAGAATTTACAAAAGGTTGGAGACACTAGTTGTCCTAATCCTCCAAAAGGTTTTGGAGAGCAACATTATACTCGCGATTCACCGTTATAAGCTAAAAGTAACTTGATCATGGATAATTCCATGATAAGGGTGAATATCTGATGTAGGTAAAATATTTACTACACCAAGAGATTACTAAAGAAAGGAATTTGAAAGAACACCAAACATTTGATGATGGTGATCTACTTCAAAGTGCAAGTCCAAAGACATTGGTATTTAACTATACATGCTTTGGACTATGTGTCATGTATATGGCCCCACTATTGATGTTGATAGATTCTTTCAAACAGAAAAAGAAATACTGAAAGAGAATCTTATAAATATATGGCAGAAAAGAAAAGACTAGAATTGTTCAGTTTAGGTATATAGAGGATATATGCGTTATGGATGTATTCTTTGCTTGTTAAATAATGTGGTTCTTAAGTATTGGATACTGAATTTGTTGGTATGAATCGTCATACGAAACAACAAAATTCATGAACTACAATGGCCTAAGTAACTAGCAAAAGAATATGTGATGATGTTCATCGAGAACAAATAAAGGGTTATTGTGTTGCTCGTTAAACATCAAAGCTTGCCTTCAAGATTTTTTTATCAGGTATTATGAGAACGAAAGGGTTGTTCAAATAATTGCCGTAATCCATAAAAGATGGATGATTTAAAAATCTCGTTGGAGAAATCACATCCATAAAACTAGTGCTAAAAATGTCGAAAGACAAATTGATTGAAAGATCACTCAGGAAGTGACATCGCTGTTTAAATTATATTGGAAAGAAAACATGAAGGAACTCCATGTGGATGGAATTTTGGAGTCTTTTGATTTTGATCAAATGACGCTTGTGAAACTTTCTAGAGATAATTAAAACTTCGTTCATAGGCCAAAAGTGAACGAATGACTAGCTTATTGGAACTTGTACATATTGTTGTATGAAGTCCATTATGTGTAGTCAAAAGCGATGGATTTCAACTTCATATGCTTTCTCCGAAAATTTGGGTGAATATATGAATATTTACTTAATAAGGATGAAGTATGAAACATTTGAAAAGTTCAAAGAATTTCAAGATGAAGTGCAAAATCATTGTAACAAGAATATAAATAGTTTATGATAAGATCATAAAGGAAGATATTTGAGTTACAGGTTTAGCATAATACCTAAGATTTAAGGAATCGTTTCGTGGATTTGCATTTCCCGAAACACCATAAGAGCATGGAGCGTTCGAGATATGTAATTAAACCTTGTTTGACATGGTAAGATCAAAGGTGTAATTCATAAAACTGCCATTATATTTTAAAGATTAAAAGCTTTAGAGACTACCATTTTCCACTGAAAAGAGCTCCATCATAATTCGTTGAAATGACACCATATAAAGTTATGGTTTGGGATAAAACCCAAGTTGTCCTTTCTTAAACATTGGTATGCTATGCATAAGAAAGATGTTTGCAACCAATGTCAGATGAACCTGTCTTTGTATGTTATTTCGAATAACTGTTAAGTATTCCTCCATAACATCAGAGACAAAAGTGTTTGTCACTTAGAACGTCAAGTTTCTTTGAGAAGAAATTTTTCATGAAAAGATAAGTGGGAGGACAATAGAACTTTGATAAGGTTAAAATAACCTTAGCTATATGTGCAAAGTTGCGCAGCGCCGAAAAGTGTTCCGGAGGCAGCAACAATGCTCATGGCTCACGTGCCTCAAAGGTTGTGGTTACGGAGGTCAAAGTTTCTATTGAACCAAGTACTTCGGGTAAACAATCAAATACCAAGATTTGAGGGTTGAATCATTATTTTAAGAATAATGAATGGACTACATGCAAAGAAGCGATGATGGGCCCTGACTCCAAAAAATGGCTTGAAGCCATAAAATCCGTGATAGTTTCATATACAAGAGATCAAGCTTTGAGCTTGAAAGACCCTCTGGAAAGGTACAAGACCTTACAGTCATATTTAGATATATAAATAAATATACATGGATGTTTCACATATATGAAATAGTCAACATGTTGGGAAAGAGTTCACAACAATGTTCAAAGGTTGACTATGACTTGACCTTCATAGCGATATTTAGTCTAGACGGATTAATATAGCAACCACTACATATAATTTTGTTATGTGGTAGTTGAATAAGCAAAACAAGTTTTTCTAATAGAATTGTTACCTAGGACATGTGCATAACACGGTCCATAGGGTTTTGTTAATTCAAAGGATGCTAAAGCGTATGCAAACTTCAATGGTTGAAGTAAGCATTGCGGAGTTGGATTCTTCACTATGATGAAACTGTTAAAGGAGTTTAAATTCGTCGGAGACAATGAAGATGCTTGCATTTGCAAGAAATTAAGTGGGAGCGCTAAGACATGTTTCTAATACATTATGTGGAAGACATATTGTTGATTGGAAATGATGTATCTTTTATTAACACATATTAAGAATTTCATCCTGATGAAAGACTTAGGCAAAACACAAATATTTGGCATCAATAGACGCTAATATGGTTGTGCCGAAAGTACATAGATGATTTATTGAATGAGTTCAATACAGAAACTACAAGAAAGGTTCTTATCGCACATAAAGGATTGAATGAGTTCAATATTGATGATATATTCAAGTGTATTGACACTTGGTAAGTGAAACAAAGATTCAAGTATAGATTGATACTTGATGTATGAAATCACAAAGAGTATTTATATCAATCATACTGTGATATGTACAAATCCAGATATGTCTTATGCTCTAAATGTTATAAGCATATACCAGAATGATTCATAAGATAATCATTGGATGATAGTAAGGATATTCTTTTGATCTTTTGGAAGAACTAAGAGTATATTATTTTGTAGAAGTGGCAAATAGATGGTTAGTTCATTGTAAAAGTACTACATTGATACTAGTTTTGTCACAAAGTACAAATTAAGTTTATCTCAATCTAAACTAAGGGTGGCACAATATAATGGAAAGTAAGTTCCATAATGGATTTGGATAAGTTCCAAAGTTAAGACATTGTGACAGATACTACAACAAAAGGTCTAAGTATATAACTGCTATTATAGCAGCTAAAGAGGGCATTTGTGTCAAGTAGTTTGTTATCAAACTAGGTGTAGTTCACAGCGGGATAATACTATGAAGATATATTGTACGACAATGTTATCAACATGTTTTAACCCCAAAGAACTAAAGGTCTCACCAAAGGACCAAATTTATACAAAGCCATCTCATTATAGAATGAGTGATGCGTAGAGACGCAAAGACATGCAATTACACACGGACCTGGAAGTGTCAGATTCGGAGATCAGTTGACCACTAGCAATCGTGTACATACAACACCAGAAAGCCATAGGTGTTGAATACACAAAGGTTTGAAACTAGATTATTCACTCTAGTGCAAGTGGGAGACTGTTGGAGATATGACCAAGAGGCAATAATAAAGTGGTTATTATCATATCTTCATGCTTATGATAAATGTTTACATACCATGCTATAATTGTATTAATCGGAAACATTAATACTTGTGTGATTTGTAAACATAAAAGAGTCCCTAGTAAAGCCTCTTGTTAAACTAGCTTGTTGGTTAATATATGATCATGGTTTCCTGATCATGAACATAGAGATGTTATTAACAATAGGGTCATATCATTAGGAGAATGATATGATGGACATACTCCTATAGTTAAGCGTAGCATAAAGATCAAGTCATTTAATATAGTTCATTTGCTATAATCTTTCTGATACATAGTAACATAATTCCTTCTACCATGAGATCATGTTAATCACCATCACCGGAAGGATGCTTTGATGACATCAAACACCACACCGTAACTGGGTGGCTATAAAGGTGGCATTGAGTGTTTGGAAAGTATGGGTTGAGGCACATGGATCAAGAGTGGGATTTGTCCATCCATATGACAGATAGATATACTCTGGGCCCTCTCGGTGGAATGTCATCCAATTAGCTTGCAATCATGTGACTGGCTCACAAGGGATCATATATCACGGGAACGAGAAAATAGTACTTATCGGTAACGAGGTTGAACTAGGTATGCAGAGATACCGACGATCAAAGCCTCGGATAAGTAAACTATCGTGAGACAAAGGGAAATTGGTATTGTATGTAAGTGGTTCATTCGATCGCAAAGTAATCGTAGAAATATGTGGGAGCCATATGAATTTCTAGATTCCTCTATTGGTTATTGATCGAAGAAGTGTCTCGATCATGTCCGCATAATTCACGAACCGTAGGGAGACACACTTAAGGATTCGATGTTGTTGAGTAGTTATGGAATGATGAGTAAGAGACTGAATGTTGTTCGGAGTCTCGGATGGGATCCGGGATATCACGAGGAGATCCGGAATGGTCCGGAGAATAAGATTCATATAAGGAAAGTCCTGTTTCGGAGTTCGGAAATGATTCCGGTGTTTTCACCAGGAATGTTCTAGAAGGGTCTGGAAGGTCCGGTACTCCAGAGGGGAAGGGTACATGAATGTGTCATGACAATGTGGAATGGTTGCATCATGTACTAGGTCACTTGGCTGGGCAAAATAAAGGGAGAAATCAAATCCTAGTTTGAAAGTCAAACGCCAATTTGAAAAAGTCAAACGGTAAGTTTGCTTGGTGGAGGGAGAGTAGGAAACCTACTTGGGGAGGAAGTCTCACTCCCTCCACCCTCCGGCCAAAGAGGAGGAGTTGGAGGAGGACTCCCTCCTCCTAACCGCCTCCCTCCCACCTATAAAAGAAGGGGTAGGGCGCCCCCTACCCTCACACCCAAAACACCTAAACCCTAGATCCTGGCGCCTCCACACAAGTGCTACCGCCGCCTAGGGTTTCCTCCCAACTCTCCGAGTTAGGGTTTCCCCAAACCCTAGACGCCGGCCACACCCTCCCCTTGGTGCCTTCTAAACCCTAGATCGCCAAGGCCCTCTCTCATACTCCACCATACTCGCTCCGGCTTAAGGCGAAGCCTTGCGAGATATCCCCTCTACTTCCGACACCACGTCGTCGTGCTGCCGGAATCGCGAGGAGAGTACTACAACCTCCGCTGCCTGCTGGAACAAGGGAGAGGAAGGTCTTCATCGAGTACCGAACGTGTGACTGACTGCGGAAGCGCTGCCGGAACGCAGTGCCGGAAGGATCGTCTACGCGATCTTGAGATCGGCAATAGTACGACTACATCACCCACGAGAATCTGCTCTCGTTAACCGCTTTGGAATCTTCGAGGGTGAGTTCCTCTATCGACTCGTTGCTACAATCTAGTAGATAGATCTTGGCTTGTTTGTTTGCATGCGGTAGAATTTTTTTGTTTTCCATGCTACGAACCCCTACATAAAGTCCTAGTGTGCACGCAAACAAGTGATTCCAATGGACAAATCAGCAACAATCCTCAAAAAAACACATCTAGAGATGAACCCTAGGAGAAAAATAGAGGAGAGGTACCAGATCTATCCATGGGATCAATTCCTTCGGTGGGAATGACCCAATGGAGGAGAGAGGAAGGTTGGCCAGCGGCACGGCGGATCCCGAGGGCTTCTTGACCTCCGGGGAGGATTTTTGGAAGAGGAGGCGACGGGGTTGAAGGTAGGGGACGGGGTTAAGAATGGTGAACTGTTGTCCCAGTTCACCCCGTGCCCCCTTCTTTAAGTGACAGAAACCGTCCGGACCGGAGACTCTGGTCTACACCGGAGACTCCGGTGTTTTTACACCGGAGACTCCGGTCCTCCTCGACCAAAAGTTCCAGGAAAAGTGTTTGGGGACATATATGAGAGATAGATGGTTTTTAAGATAAGTATAGGGCTTGGGTTGAGACATCAAACTGTGAAAAACCAATAAGAGCCATAGGGATACAAAAATGTTCAGAAAAGCTCCAAGAGACTAGAATCAAGCAAATGACAAACATGAGTAAGTGCTAACCTCTCAAATGAGAGAGGGCGGTGGCCTAGGCCACCATATTTGAGTATACTTGGCTTGGCACCACGAAGATATATCTTGGGTCCATTACCAAAACTCATCATTAAGCTCACATATCACTGAATGATATTAAGAGGAATGATTTTGATTGCTTTGGGCATAATGGGGGGAGGGATGGTCCAATCAATTAGGACTGCACTCCCCCTATATACATGCCTACACCTAAACCAAATATGAGATGAAGCATAGGTGAGAGTGCAAGAAAATCAAGTCAAGCTCCTTGAATCAATGACATTTAGTTCATTCCTCAAGTAGCAAAACCTTGCTTCATCAAGTGGCTTCGTGAAAATATCAGCAAGTTGATCTTTGGTTGATACATATGATAGATCAATATCACCTCGAGCAACATGATCTCTAATGAAGTGATGGCGAATCTCAATATGCTTTGTCCTTGTGTGATCCACCGGGTTGTAGGCAATCTTGATGGCACTTTCATTGTCACATAGAAGAGGCACTTTCTCACAATGGACACCGTATTCCTTTAAAGTTTGCCTCATCCATAGCAATTGGGTGCAAGCACTAGCAGCTGCCACATACTCGGCTTCGGCGGTGGAGAGAGATATACAATTTTGCTTCTTGGAAGACCAACATACCAAGGACCTACCAAGGAATTGGCAAGCCCCGGATGTTGATTTTCTATCATCCTTGTCACCAGCCCAATCCGAATCCGTGTATCCACAAAGAGCAAATGTTGAGCCTCGAGGATACCAAAGACCATAAAATGGGGTATGAACTAAATATCAAAAGATTCTCTTGACCGCCATTAAATGGCTTTCCTTAGGAGCCGCTTGATATCTTGCACACACACCTACACTCAACACAATATCGGGTCTAGATGCACAAAGGTAAAGCAGAGAACCAATCATGGACCGGTATACCTTTTGATCCACATCTTTACCATTTGGATTTTGTTCTAGATGAGTCTTTGTAGCCATGGGAGTAGGAGCTCCATTCGAATCTTGCATTTTGAATCTCTTGAGCATATCTTGAGTATACTTGGATTGATTGAAGAATGTCCCTCCTCTGAATTGCTTGATCTCAAAGCCAAGAAATACTCTCAACTCTCCCATCAAAGACATCCGGAACCTACTAGTCATAAGCTTTGAGAATTCATCATTAAAAGTTTTGTTAGATGAGCCAAAGATAATATCATCAACATATATTTGGCATACAAAAAGCTCCCCATTGACCCTCTTAGTAAAAAGAGTGGGATCGATTTTGCCAACCTCAAAGCCACGGTCAAACAATAACTCTCTAAGGTGCTCATACCATGTGCGTGGGGCTTGATTAAGCCCATAGAGCGCCTTATCAAGTTTGTAGACATGGTTTGGAAAGTTGGGGTCCTCAAATCCCGAGGGTTGCTTAACATATACCAATTCATTTAATGTACCATAAAGAAATGCACTTCTACATCCATTTGTTGCAACTTAAAGTTATGATGTGCCGCATAAGCAAGAAGGATACAGATGGACTCAAGGCGAGCCACGGGCGCATATGTCTCTCCATAATCAATGTCTTCAATTTGAGAGTACCCTTGTGCAACCAATCTATCCTTGTTCCTTACTATAATTCCATGCTCATCTTGCTTGTTCTTGAATATCCACTTTGTTCCAATAACATTGCGGCAATCCTTTGGCTTCTCAACTAACTTCCATACTTTGTTTCTCTCAAAGTTGTTGAGCTCTTTGTGCATAGCTTCTAACCAATCCGAATCTTCAAGAGCTTCCCACACTTTCTTTGGTTCAATCATGGAGATGTGTGCTTGGTGTTCACTGAACCTCTTCAATTGTGCTCTTGTGGAGATACCTTTCCTTAGATCTCCAACAACATTTTGGAGGGTATGGTCTCTTAATTCCAACATTCTTTCCTTTCTAGCTTCGCGACAAGCGTGGATCTCCGTATTGTTTCTTGGAGGACCCTCTTCTTCATTTTGATCCACGTCTTGACCATCATCTTGACCTTGATCATCATTAGAATCATCCTCTACATTGGGAGGCAAGGATTGACCTTGGTCTTGATCAAGTGCTCTTCTAGCGTCAATTTGAGCTTGTCTCAAAACAGTTTGTATGGATCTTCCTTGACAAATTGACTTGGCACCACTTGACAACCCATCGAATGGACCTAGCTCCCCTTGACTAGAGTTCACACTTTGATCACCATGTTGAGGGTCCACATATTGTCTTTGGCTTGAGTCAATGTCCTCTTCGGTGGATGAAGCATGTTGAGGTTGTGAAGATGAGGGCTCCACTTGAGTGGAGCATAGTTCTTCTCGATCCGCCATAAGGGGTTCCTCAATGGGGCGGATAAATCCCACACCCATTCTTCCTATGGCATCCTGAGGCATTTCATCATCTGCATTACAAGCATCAACACGCCCCCCTTGGGGACCATCATATTCTTCGAAGGTCACACTACAAGATTCTATGATGGCTCCGGAGAGCTTATCATAGATTCTATAAGTGTGAGATTCGAGACCATAGCTAACAAAAATACCCTCTAATGCTTTAGACTCTAATTTAGACAAACGAACACCTTTTATGAGATAGAAACACTTACAACCGAACACCCGGAAGTAAGATATGTTGGGCTTGTTACCGGTAAGAATTTCATATGGAGTCTTGTTGATTTCTTTGCGAAGGTAGAGCCGATTGGAAGCATGGCAAGCGATGGATATGGCTTCGGCCCAAAAGTTGTATGGAGATTTAAACTCTGCCAACATGGTCCTATCCATCTCAATAAGAGTCCAGTTCTTCCTTTCGGCCACGCCATTTTGTTGAGGGGTGTATGCAGCGGAATATTGATGTTTAATCCCCTCATCACTAAGGAAATCATTCAAGGTGTAGTTCTTGAACTCGATGCCATTGTCACTTCTGATGATCAACACAGGAACATTGTATTGCCTTTGGACCAAATTGATGAAGTCGATGAAGGTCTTTTGAGTCTCACTCTTCAACTTGAAGAAATAAACCCAAGAGTATCTTGAAAAGTCATCAACAATCACCAAACAATATTTCTTCCCACCAAGACTTGCATGAGATGGAGGACCAAATAGGTCCACATGGAGGAGTTCCAAGATCTTGGTAGACTTGATTTGGTTCTTAGGCTTGTGAGGAGTGTCATGCATCTTCCCTAGAACACATGCCCTGCAAACACGATCTTTGGCAAAGGAAACATTTTCTTTTAGTCCCATAATATGGCCCTCTTTATGGAGACTTTGCAAAGTTCTCATATTGACATGGGCTAGTCGGCGATGCCATAGCCAACCCACATCGGCCTTTCCGAATAAGCACATCGGACCTGTAGTGGCTTGCCCTGAAAAGTCCACCACATACAAGTCATGTTCGACGTACCCAACGAAAGCGACCTTGAGAGACTTGCTCCACATGAGGACCACAATATCATCATCAACAAAGACGGCAAAGCCCATCTTTCCAAGAGCACGGACTGAAAGTAAATTGTATCCAAGGGTCTCAACAAGCATGACGTTCACGAGTGTAATGTCGTGAGCAACCACTACCTTGCCGAAACCCATTACCTTAGACTTTGACTTGTCGGCATATGTCACGGTGATTTGATCATCATTTGGCTTTAAGTCCTTGACAATAGACGAGCTTCTGGTCATATGACTTGTGCAACCACTATCAAGCACCCACTTTGACCCTCCGGAAGCATAAGTCTACAAAAGATCAAGCTAATTTTTAGGTACCCATTTTTCAATGGGTCGTCTTTTGTTAGCAACAAGGGTCTTGGGAACCCAAATAGACCAAGCAATATAACCATCATAAGGGCCAACATATTGTGCATACACATCACCATAATAATCACGCATTAGAACATAGTGAGGGTTAGCACTTCCCGCAAAGTCATCATGAGACATAGTTTTACCACTTGTGGTCTTACTCTCCACAATGGTCTTGTTGGTCTCTTGTGCAGGCTTGTCCTTCTTCTTCTTATTGTTCTTCTTCTTGGTTTTGGAAATAAAACCAATGCCCCCTTTATCACCACTACGCCTTTTCTTGCTCAAAAGATCATCAATGGACTTGTTGCCTTGTGGAAATGTGGCCTTAGCAAGCCCCCCTTCAACCTAGCATTCTCTTCAAGAATAGTTGTGCTACTAGATGGAATGAAGTTACTAGGTGAAGGAATATTGGCCAATTGAGTTTGAAGCGTTTCATGGGACTTTGTGAGTGACAAGAGTTCACTCTCCAAGTCCTTGTGAGCCTTGTTAAGCAAACTAAAGTCCTCGGCAAGTTTTTCATGAACCATACCAAACTCAATCTTGTCCTTTTTAGCCCTTTTGTATTTAGCAATAGCATGATCACGCTCTTTGATGAGTTTGTTAACAATAGTGTCATTGGCCTCATCAAGCCCTTCAAGTTTTAATTCAAGTGACAACCTAGTTTCTTGTTCTTCTTCTAGAGCATTGTTTAAAGCCTCTAGCTCAATCATATGTTCATGCCCAAGTTTACATCTTACATCTAGAAGCTCTTGAGTATGTGAAAGTTGATCTAAGATGTTTTCAAAGTGTAACTTAGCATCTCCTTCTAGGTTATTCATAAACTCATCAAAGGCAATTAATTCCTTTTTAACATCAAGAGACATCTCATCATCTAGTTCATCATTATCTAAGGGAGTAGAGCGGGATGATGAGGATACCTCCGTTCCTCTTGCCATAAGGCAAGTGACGTTCTTGGTGGGAGAGTTCTCATTTGGAGAATCGAAGAGTGAGAATGTCAGAGTAGAGGTGGTGGCTAGAGCAGCCACACCATGAGAAGTTTCCTTTTCCTCGTCTTCATCATCTTCATTGTCGGAGGAGTATTCTTCATGAGTGATCAAGACAATTTCTCCCGACTTATTGTCGATGGGATTCTTCTTGATGAAAGGTTTCTTGTAAGGTGCCTTGCGAGTCTTCTTCAACACAAGCTTACCCCCATGATCTTCTCTCTTTTCATAGGGACAACTTGCTACAAAGTGATAGCGGTCACCACAATTGAAGCAAGTTCTCAATCTCGTTGTATTTTATCTTTTCCCATTTGGGTTGCTTTTTCTTTGCATTTCCATCTTGGCCTTGGCGGGGTTCTTCCAAAAGTTCTTTGCATAGAAGGCCATATATTGACTATGAGCAATCTTGACTTCATCGGGGTGGTCCATGGAAAGCCCTTCATCACTATCATCTTCATCCCCATGGTCCAAAACTTTGTCCTTCAAAGCAACATTGACAACATTGCTCATACCAAGGGCACGAGCACAGGCATCTTTGGCATTCTTGGCGGCAACCTTGAAAGCGGCCATCTCTTGCATAACTTCATTTGAGGTCATGAGATGGTAGTTGTGTCTTCCTTGTAGGCTCTTCAAGTAGGTGGGCTCAAAAGGCATGAGTGCACTCACATATTTCCTTTTTATCCATGCATCATCCACATGTGAGGCACCCACATTTATAAAAGCGGTGACGGTGGTCTTGAGCCTTCGGTACATGTCTTCGTGATCTTCACCTTCTTTCATGTAGAAGCCTTCGGCTTCATTGCTTAGAGCATCATATCGGTTCCTCCTCATACTCTCATTTCCAACAAACAACACAGTGAGAGCATCCCAAGCTTCCTTGGCAATGCTAAAGTGCTCAATGTGTGGATAATCCTTTGTCCCCAAACCTTGTTGAATCATATGCAAAGCAGTGGCATTGACTTGACTATTAACAATCTCTCTTCTTGTCAAGTTGTTTGGATCCCCAATAAAGAGTCCATGCTCGATGATGTTCCATAGTTCAATGCAAGAGCTGCGCATATGAGTTCTCATTAGTGATTGCCATTGAGCAAAAGTAGAAGATTCTTCAAGCTTAGGTGGGTCACCTCTATTGTATACATGAGGGTGAGGGATTGGAGGGTCAGGAGAGTACCATGAATCACAGTGCTCACCCTTCCCACCATCATTGTGTGTGGAGGAATTAACGTTGTCTAGTTTACCCCCCACTACCATACCCTCGGGGGATACAAACGTATTCCCTTTGGGTAAAATGGATGGTTGATCCTCTTGAGGAGATGGGGGTGATGAGCCTTCTTTTTCTTTAAGAAGTTGCTCAAGCATCTTCTTGACTTCGTTGACCAGGGAAGAGCTCAATCTTGTTTCCAAGTTTTTGAGTTCTTCCATGGTCACCGGGGTCGGCTCACTACCACCATCCCCATCATTGCTACCCATATTATCTTAGGCGGTAAAGCCCAAATAAAGAGCCGAGGCTCTGATACCAATTGAAAGGATCGTATGGGCACCTAGAGGGGGGGTGAATAGGTGCTACTTCAAATTTTATTCTTTTTCAAGTTAGGGTTTGACAAGAAAGGTAAATTCTCTAGAATATGCAACTATGGTCAATTTACCTATGTGTCAACCAAGCACAAGCTAACACAACACTAAGCAAGAACAAGTAAGTAAAGTGCGGTAAAGGATAGAAGTAACCAAAGGAGTCGACGTGGAGACACAAGTATTTGTTTCCCGTAGTTCCTTCCTTTTGAGGGGAAGTACGTCTACGTTTAGAGAGGGGGTGGTTTCAAACCACCAACGCCACGAGAGGCCTCCCTTGTTCTCCGATGAACCTCACCACAACGGGCTCGATTCACCTTCCACTATATCGGCAACCTTCGAGGTGGAAGCCGGCACCTTTACAACAAGTTTGGGGCACGCATCCACAACTGAATTGGAGGCTCCCAAATACAAGCAAGCTGTCAAGACAAATCAAAGACAAGCTTGTAAGAACCAAATCAAAGTTAGGGTTTCCAATGAAACACTAGAGCTTGGGGGCCCTGAAGTGAATGAGGGGGAAATGAAGATCTCTCTTGGTGAAGATGTAAATCAAGGCCTCCTCCTTCGATTCTACAAAGATCAATGACTTTGGATGGTTGGATGAAGAGATCTTGTAGATTTGGTGGCTCTAATGGGGTTGGTGTTCTTAAGCAGCTCGAGCAGCTGGAGGAAGAAGATAAGGGTCCCTTTTTATAGGCAGCCCCCTCCACGAACCGTTTTTTGACCGTTGTAGAAAATTCAGACCGGAGACTCCGGTGTGTAGACTGGAGACTCTGGTCTACACCGGAGACTCCGACCAATCTCCGGACTAGCCTCCAGACTGCCCTTCTGACTGACCTAGAGCAAACCTGCCCCTACAACATCAGAGACTCCGGTCTTCTAGCACCAGAGACTCTGGACTGAACAAAGTCCGGAGACTCCGGAGTAACCTCCGGTGCAGGCTCCGGACCCCTAGACAGAATGTCCTAGCCAGATCCTGGGAAGCACCTCCGGAGCCAGAACCGGAAACTCCGGACCACACCGGAGACTCCGGTCTTGGCATACCGGAGACTCCGGTCTGGAGTTTCTAGAACAGTGGCATATGAATGTGGTCTTTTCCCAAGTTTGAGGGTGCTATTCATTTATCAAAATACCAACCTATGGACAATAACAAACTGTAAAATGATCAACTTGTTGTTAACGAACACCAAAAGTGATTATGATAATAAATGCCCTTTCACCATGGATGGGGCATCTCTCTCTCTCTCTCCCCAACAAGTTAATGAGTTCGTGACAACACAACACACCACACACACCAGAGGTTAGATCTGAAGGATCTTGACATAGTTCTGATACAAGCCTCAGCTCCCACACACACTAACACCCACTTAACAGAGCAACAACATGGATTCTTTGGCCGTCCCTGACCACAAAAT
Organism: Avena sativa; assembly: GCA_916181665.1. Classification (NCBI taxonomy): domain Eukaryota; kingdom Viridiplantae; phylum Streptophyta; class Magnoliopsida; order Poales; family Poaceae; genus Avena; species Avena sativa. Next base: position 458,133,699 of record OV702293.1, read on the forward strand.
GGAGCGCATGTGGAAAATTTAGCCCCTCGGAGCAAACAGATCAACAACCGTTTCTTCAAGTGTATGGTGGATGATAATCCTGTTTGTTTTGCTCCGATGTGGCAATGTGGGCAGGGCCCACATCAATGTTTTCCTGGCAACTTTGGAAGGAGTCACGCCGAGGAGTGAATGCACGAATGTTCTCCTACAATTGGCATCCTAAAATTAAAGATCGTGGTTCTTTATTTGCCACGCAAACTATTTTTAAATCACTGCTAAGAACCATCTGATCATGAGTTTCGTGTATATATGGAAACATGAAAAAGCATCTTAATCCAAAGGCTACAAACATAAACTTACAATTATTTCTATAACAAAAGGGTTATAGCCACTTCTGAGTAGGCCTGGCTTCCCCCCGAGGTTTAGGAATTAAATCATGGCATTGCTTATGACCGTCTCATTTGGATTCCTCCTCAAAGGTATCCCCGGCCACTCGATTCATTAAGGATGGGATATTAGGCAAGGCGAACCCCTCCATCTCCTGCGCTTTGTGATGGCCATAGATTAGAGCCTACTGCATCTGTTTCGGGATCGGGGAGCTAAATTTTGGACTTCCATGTAATGCGGCCATATTAACCTCCCAACTTAAAGAAGATATTCAACATCTCTCTCTAAAAACCTTTACAACTCTGTCAATGTTACCAACTTTTCATCCAACTTAAAAAGGTGTTCGCCCCAATTCAATGCAACTCCATATACCTCGATGTGGTCGTCTAGAGCTTCCCCTCAACTATTTCTTCCTTCCATGTACAATAACTCGGCCTCCCTTTGTCAGCTGCAAAACTCCAACACATTCATTTCCACAACTTGAGGACAAAATTGCTAACAAGCCCACTCCTTGGGAGATAAGGAATTTCATGGTGGTAGGGCAACAGGTTTTGGTTTGGTCGGTTCTCACCACCTAGGTTTTTTGCTTCCACGCAAGCGCCCAAGATAACACCAACAAATTGCAAATGGCTTTTCATATTATTAGAATCATCAAAATATAATTTCATGTTATATGCATATGATGTTGATATCTTTCTTACATGTTTAGTCAGCATGTATACAGTTTGACTTGAACCGGTAATTTGGGAAGACGGGAGTATGCTATAAGGTTGTGGTTTTGCTATTTGGCTATTTCTAAATCACTGCTAAGAAGGCGCTATTATCTATAAATTATGAAAAGTACGAAGACAATCTTACTAAGAAGGCTAACAATATCGAGAGAAAATTATTTCTACTATACCGGTTAGTTATAGTCTCTCCTAATTAAGAGGCCCTACGAGTTAGTAGTAATTTCCTTTTCTCTTATTCTGACTATTGTTGCATCATTCAAATCCACAGCGAGCGCGAATTACGGAATCACAAGGAAGCGCACCCAGCACTGGGTACTGACTTTCTCCCATAGGAGCTAAGCTATAGGAGGCGAGTTTGGCCTAGTGATGAGCTGATTCTCATCTGGTTTCTCAAAGTCATACCACATTTCATAACCGAAAACGAGGAAAATCTGACTCCTTTGCCCCTTAAATTAAATACTGCCTCATTCAAATCCAGAGGTTTGACCACGTACGTAATCTAGCAGGGATCACCTGTATATACAAATTAGGTCGCAGTCTTACCCACTAACCGCTCGAACTAAAAAAATTACCACTACCCCACTTGTGCTGCACATGTAGTAGAAACAGTTGCCCTAATAGTACTAATAGTCCAACGGTGGATGCCCTTTCTGCTGAGCCCGTAGCTAGGCTAGTGTAACAGTTGACTTGCCGCAAAGCAAATGAGTTCTTTTTCCTTTCCGTACATTCCAATCCACCGCACAAGACAACGGGAGCTCTACTAATCACTATCGACTAATTAACCAGAGATTACCTACCCAGTAACGCTACTATTACGGTGCTAAATTCCCTTAGGCCTCACCCCTACTACTACTACTAACTGCTACCTGCCTCTGGGGACCAGTGGTTTCCGTGTCTTGGCGGGTAGTACCGGTTTCAGCTGAGAAGCAGCGCGTCAAGCGGCTGAATCCAAGGGGGAGCATCATGACAGAGGGCCAGCCGGGGGTTGCTTATCGATCCAATGACCCTCGGTAATCACGCGACCTGCTCGCCCCCATAGCAGCATGTGATCCATGGCAGCAGCTAGCCCAGTCGCGTGAGTGATGATGGATCGGTGGGGTTGATTTTGATCGGCAGGTAATGCTTGTTTAGTGGTAGCCAAATGATTAAGACCTGCACGGATCAGTGATCACTGGAACCTACTACGTCTACGTACAGAGGTACAGTAGTAGTACAGTGGGGCTGTGGGGGCGGCTCTGCCGTTTGCCAGAAAAGAAAGCGAGAATCGGAAGGGTCGGCGGCGAGATCAGGAGAATCTTTCCGGCTTCGAAAACGTAGAGGCGATGAGCTGCTGAGCAGAGACTTTTTCCCCTTTCATTTCTTTGGACGGGAGAAGAATCAGGAGCCGTCGTGGCGTCGTCAGTGGCATTTAAGGCCCACGCCGCATCAGCATCGCTCGATCGTCGTCGATCGGCACGTGACAACTCGCCGGGCTTCCCGCGCGCGCGCCGATCCCGTGCCCCTCAATCGCCGCACCCGCCCGCGCTATTTAAGCACCGCCGCTCCGGTCGCTTTCCTCCTCCTTCACTCCACTCCCACACTCGCGCCGATCGAGCTCGCTGCGTTGCCTGTCGAGCACACCACCCCACGCCCATTGCCCTGCATCAGAATTCAGAAGCCACTTGGAGAGAGATAGAGATGGCCAGCGGCAGAGCCTTGTCGCTGCACCTGGCGGCCGTCGCCGTGGCGTGCCTCGCCGCGGTGGCGCCCGGGAGCGCTGGCTGGATCAGCGGCTCCGCCACCTTCTACGGCGGGAGCGACGCCTCCGGGACGATGGGTACGTAACTGATGACTACTCATGTGTCGCGTTTCAGTTTGGCACCACCAGCGCGGCCGCAAAATGCCTGACGATCGACTGATTCATTAACTAACCAACAGGGGGCGCGTGCGGGTACGGCAACCTGTACGCGACGGGGTACGGCACGAGCACGGCGGCGCTCAGCTCGTCCCTCTTCAACAGCGGCGCGGCGTGCGGGGAGTGCTACCAGGTGGAGTGCCAGTGCTCCAGCCCGTCCAGCTGCCAGTCCTGCAAGCAGGGCGTCACCGTCACCGTCACCGCCACCAACCTCTGCCCGCCCGACTACTCCAAGCCCAGCAACGACGGCGGATGGTGCAACCCGCCGCGCAGGCACCTCGACATGGCGCAGCCGGCCTGGGAGAGGATCGGGGTCTACCGCGCGGGGATCATCTCCATGAGGTACCAGCGCGTGCCCTGCGCCAGGTCCGGCGGCGTGCGCTTCACCATCAACGGCAACGACTACTTCGACCTCGTGCTCATCACCAACGTCGGCGGGGCCGGGTCGGTCTCGTCGGTGCAGATCAAGGGGAGCAGGACCGGCTGGGTGGCCATGTCCAGGAACTGGGGCGCCAACTGGCAGTCCAACAGCTACCTCAGGGGCCAGTCCATCTCTTTCACCGTCACCCTCACAAACGGCCAAAGGAGAGTCTTCCAGGACGCCGCGCCAGCCAACTGGGGCTTCGGCCAGACATTCACCACCGGCGCACAGTTCTACTAGCGACGGCGACCTTCACCGGCCGCCGCGCGCGCCAGCACGCCGGCCGGCGTCGGGTCGCCTGCTTTCCCGTTTACCACCTTTTTCTTTTTTTTTGTTCGCATGCATTTGGGGAAAATTAATCACAGTAGTAAGTAGCTTCATTCTGATGCTAGCTAGGACTAGCTAGGGGCCGGCGGGCTAGGTACCGCCGTAGGGAGGTTTGCATGGCTGAGGTGGGTGCATGGCCGGGTTCGCCTCCCTCGCCCGCCCGGCCGGAGAAGATCTATTGCCCGCCGTGCCTGCCGCCTTGCCAACGATCGGCGTGTATGCACAATACTGTAGTACAAATTAATGCGGCTCCTTGCAACATGCGAGCCAGTGTACTGTACTGTTGACCGGTCGTACTATGATCTTAATAGAATGAACTCTGAACTCTGTCTTTATGTGTACATACATTTGTGGACTCTGCTAGCTGCCCTGAATTCGATGCTTGTCTGCGTACAAAATCAAAACACGGACCTGCCATCCCTCCAACTTGGGCAATCGTCGACGCGTGATGCCTTGTAGTATTTCTTAACTTTCTAAAATGATTTTGTTCAAAAAATGACATGTTCAATATATCTGTTTAGCTTTCTAAAATCTTCTAGGTCCGCCACTGCGTACAAATTAAGTAGAGGATAGCTGCTTTTGACCGTGTACATTTGGTTTGACTATGCTTGTGGAGTACACGTACGGATAGTTAAAAGGTTATCTGCATCCATGTGCAAATGATAAGTTCCATCGATCCTAGATAATCCCTCCGTTTTAAAATATAAAATGTTTTAGTTTTATAAAAATAATATATTTAAACTCTTTTTAGTGTATATGTTCATTCCAATCGGAGAGATACAATTGATTCCCTCCGTTTTAAGATACTCCCTTCATCCGAAAACAGATGTTTTCGATTTGTTAAAATTTAAATAAATTTAGACACTATTTACTATATAGATTCATCCAAACTTTGAAAAATCCCAAGACATCTATTCTTGCACAGAGAAAGTATAATTGATTCACAAAGTTAAAACATCTTATATTTTGAAAACGGAGATAGTAGATGAGTGGAGATCAAAACGTGGCCTCCAAGGGAAAACTAAGGTTGACAAGCATTACGACTCGGGATCCCAACGTTAGTGGCTGTTAGTGGACAAAGTACCTCGCACCAAACAACATCATGCGCTCGTAAGGCCATCTCCAACGGCCTACCCCAAACTGGACACAAAATCAGTCCGTTTGCGTCGTGGGAGGACACGAACATACACACTGTCCTTCCCTATCCGGCATCGCGTATAATGGAGAGACGCATTTTTTTTAGATTAGATACATATTCATTAAAATTAATTATACATAGGATGTCAGAAAAAGAAAAAAACTACATAGAAATGTAGATAAAAACCCTAAACTAGGAGTTGTGCCGCTGGTGGCCGTCGCGGCCACCCTACTACTACTCATTGTAGTCAGCGAGGTTGAGGAAGACCGATGACAACCATGGCCACAGCTACGCCGGTGGTGTTAGGGCCGCCTGGCAAGCCACGTGTCCTACTGGTTGGGTGGCGGAGGGGCCAGTGGTTACCATGGCTACGACCATGGGGCATGTGGCGGTTGCGGCAACTGCGGGTTCTACGCCATCCTGGCCTACAACACGAAGATGTAGAGGACAACACCGAGGTCTGGCCACCTAGACAGCTCCGCGAGGTCGGCCTCCATGGCTATCTGGATGGCTTCATTCTCGTCCATTAGTCTATTGTACTAGTGCAATGGCAGGTCTTCCCCCTCCTCGACCTTGACGGCCTGGTGCAGCGCGACGAGGACCGAGATCAGGGAGGAGGGGGGCGATAGGGACTTGCGCATAGTCCATGGCGAAATAGGAGCATCGACGAGCATTCACACTCGTTATTGAACCAGTCGTCCCACATGTTCGCCCTCCTCAGCGTAGCCCAGGTCAAATGGTAGGTTGGTCCGGCGACGCTTGATCTTGGCCTAGAGGGAAGCACCAGATAGAGGGACGGGTGGCACTAGCGCATGTTGCTGGTTCAGGTGCCATCGTTGGGGAGGTGCGTGTCGAGGTGGGGCGCCGAGATGCGTTGCTCCCCAGCACATCTGCGTGACGTCGACAAAGACGTAGGTCCTCTACAGCGACCGGCGTGGTGGTGTGCCGTCATGACCACGACCACCGCTCGATGAGCCGACCTCATGGCCATTCTCGCCATGGCCGAACCATCTCTTTGGCGTTGTGGATGGGGAGGCCTGTTGGCGGTTAGGACGCAAGTGGGGACAAGAGTCGGGAGAGGATAAGGACGGGCGTATGCTACCACCATCTTTTTTAATAAAGCTCTTGGTCATATTAGTTAAAGCTGACCATGGTCGTTGGGCGTTGATTGGTGGGTCAAGGGAGGACATGGGCGCCTATTAGTTAAACCAGACGCAAACCCCAGCACAAATTTGTGCCTCATTTGAGTCGGTCTGGGTGTGCGGTCTGTTTGGTTCATGATTTTGGTGTCCGGCTATTGGCTACCGTTCAAACGGACGCCATATGTGCAAATATATTGGGCCGTTAAAGATAGCCTGCCTCCGTTTATTTCTTTCTATATCACTACAAGCTCGTTTTGTTACCCTCTAAACGAAATTTGGGCCCGCAAGAAACTAGCCCATCTGATTCCAATCACCTAATACAGGCCCAGCTGTATAAACATTCTACCCATCAAGGCCACCGTCGAAACGCTCCACAAAGGACCCGCTTCTCCAAAAAAAATAAAAAAATAGACGACACGGAGTTGTAGCTTTCAGAGCCCACCAAAAATTTCTAGCGCCGCCGCCGCCGCCAGCGCCATGCTCCGCCTGCGAAGCTGCATTGCTTCGCATCTCCTCTCTCCTACCTCCTGCTCCACCTCTCCCACCTCTCATCTCCGCCGCCGCCTCTCCTCCAGTGCGCCACCCATTTCCCCTAATCCCGGATTCGCCGTCGAGGACTACCTCGTCGACACCTGCGGCCTCACCCGACCTCAGGCCCTCAAGGCCTCCAGGAGGATCCCCCGCCTCAAATCCTCCTCCAATCCCGACGCCGTGCTCGATTTCCTCGCCGGCCTCGGCCTCTCCAGCACCGACTTGGCCGCCACCGTCGCCAAGGATCCAAAGTTACTCTGCGCCGACGTGGAGAGAACGCTGGCCCCTAAAGTCGTCGGGCTAACAGGCCTCGGCTTGTCGCGTTCTGAGATCGCGCGCCTCGTCGCACTCGCCGGCACGCATTTTCGCGGCACTCCCATCGTCTCCAGGCTGCAGTACTACCTGCCCTTCTTCGGCTCATTCGAGAACTTCCTCCGGCCGGTCAAGCGCAGCTCCTATCTCCTTGGCTTTGACCCAGAGAGAACGGTCAAGCCCAATGTCACGTTTCTACGGGAGTGCGGGCTAGATGATTGCGATATTGTTAAGCTGTGTGCCATTTCACCGAGTATGTTCACTGCTAAATCGAGGCGTGTCCGGGAAATTGTGGCGTGTGCCGAAGGTTTAGGTGTGCCCCGTGGCTCTGGGATGTTCAGGGCAGCACTGCAGGCTGTCTCACACCTTAACGAGGAGAAGATTGCCACCAAATTGGAGTACTTGAAGAAGACGTTCAGGTGGTCTGATGCCGAAGTGAGCCATGCTGTATCTAAAGCTCCAGCTTTGCTGAGGAAGCCAAAAGAAGCGCTGCGGAGCAGGTCCGAGTTTCTCATCTCTGACGTGGGCCTGGAACCGGCATACATTGCTCATCGGCCGGTAATTCTCTACTATAGCATGGAGCGCCGGCTCAGACCCCGGTACTATGTTCTCAAGTTTCTTAAGGTGAATGGATTGCTAGATCAGAATCGGGACTACTATAATTCAATTGTACTGAGTGAGATGGCATTCGTGGAGAAGTTCGTATGCCCTCACAAGGAATCCGCACCAGACCTCGCCGAAGACTATGCAACCATTTGCAAAGGGGAATTGCCAGCTAATTTCAGGTTTACATGAAGAAAGAAAGGGCTATGAAAAAGTATGAAGATTGGTAACTACGTATGGCGCATCAAAGTTTCCACTCTGCGTACTAAGCTGGTAACTCCTGTTCCGGTGTTCTTTGCATAAGTGGATGTTGGTTATTTTCTATAGCATCTGTGTTACATGCCCGTTTGGTCATGAACAACTCTTGATGAAACTGTAAATTTGATTCCTGAATGTGATGGTGTCGTCATTACTTTGAGAAGATCTCTGAAAATGAAAAGACCATGAATACATTTGTGCTTCCATCTTCTGTTGGATATAATGGAAACTGGATGTGTGGGTGGACCATCTGTCTGCTGAAACCTCCTGCATCTTTCCACTGAAAATACCAGGGTGATGTGCTTTCACGGCAATGCTTATCTAGCATGTTCAACTTTCATTTCATTGCCTTTTCGGTTCCATCATATGTCAGTAGTACTAATTTTGCAGTTCAATGTTCAAGATTATAGATTAGCTTAGAAATACATTTCGGATGGGTGTCTGATGGTTCTTTGCCTTATTCTTCAAATGATTTAGTATCTTTGTTCCTAAATGCCATAGTTGACCTAAGTTTAGTTGGTATATTTTCAAATTTGAAAAGGTAACCTATGTCAGACTAAGGCATTATCTACATATGAATTGGTCCTTTCATTTCCATCTGTCATTAATCGTTAGAACAAAACAAGTGAAGGTGCGGTGAATAACAAGCAAATCCACTGAAGGTTGAACTTAAATTTATTGGGGGGACATATGAAGAAGACTAGGATATGAGAATTGTCACACGAATTTGTTGCTTTGAGCCGAGCTATAAGTCGCACGACAGTGACACCTCAGACCTGTTGCCCATCCTAAGATAAAAAAAAATGTCATATTGCTGTGTTGAGTGGTGTAATTATGTGCTCGGGGATTTGGCCTAATGTTGCCAAATGTTGGAATCAGCAGCAACGCTGTTGTTGGACATTCTTCTCCCTAGATTTTGTTGGTATTTGGTAGTACTTACTTTTGGTTGCCTTGGGTGTTCATTGAGATCGCGCTTCACATCCTAGGTGCTGCTCACGGCGCAGAAGGCATTACCCGGACTGTTTCAGCGACGAGGAAGCGCAAGTGTGATGCTGTTCGGAAGGCCTTCTGTGCCCTGAACACATTCAGATAGTTGTTGGGTGTGGTTTGATTCTGACCACGCACGGCACCAGGCACCGGGCACCGGGCACCGGCAACTTGTCGCCACAATCCTTGCTGACAGCACACCACAGTACCGCTAGCTCCTGTGGGCTGTAGCCGTCCTCATGTGAGCTGCCGGTGCACTTACCAACAGTCCCCTGAAGGATTCTCTCTTATCACCCGTCCCTCTCTGTGTCGCATGTCAACTTTGGCGATTAGACTAACAACTCAGGACTCAGGAGATGACAAGTGTTCGTCCTAAGAAATATGGTGTGTATATAATCCCAGGCTCCCAGTTTTTTTTTTTTTTTGCGAGTAAGGCTCCCAGGAGATGACAAGTGTTCGTCCTAAGACTTTTTTCCCCCTTATTACAATATAGTCGGAGAAAGAAACGAAACAATGGATCGCCGATCTGCTAGCTGCTGCAAGCGCAATTGTAGCTGAGCCTGAGCGATCCAGTGCGTGCATGCACCGGCCATCAGGGTTTAAAATCTCAAATTAATTCGACTCGATCTAGCGCTACTACTAGTAGTACAGTACTATTTAAGAACCGTGCGTAAGCGTGTAGAGTGGATCGCTCGAGATTCAGCTCTTCTACTTATCGCACTACCTTTCTCACTGACGCTCGCGAGCAATGGAGACGCGGAGTTGTAAACCCTGGTGCTCTCTGAAGTTCGTCGTCGCTGTGGCGTGCTTCGCGCCGGCGGCAGCGGCGGACTGGTCCAAGGGCTCCGCCACGTTCTACGGCGGCAGCGACGCCTCTGGCACCATGGGTAAGTTCCCGGTCAGCTCTGAGCATTTTAACAAGAATCTCGCGTTGAGCAAGCAGTGCAGAAAATATTCAGTTCGTGCTTGTACGCAGGTGGGGCGTGCGGGTACGGGAACCTGTACTGGTCGGGGTACGGCACGCGCACGGCGGCGCTGAGCTCGGCGCTGTTCGGGGACGGCGCGTCGTGCGGGCAGTGCTACCAGGTGGCCTGCGACCACGAGTCGGAGGCGCAGTGGTGCCTGCCGGGGAAGTCGGTCACCGTCACGGCCACCAACCTGTGCCCGCCCGACTACTCCAAGCCCAGCAACGACGGCGGCTGGTGCAACCCGCCGCGCGCGCACTTCGACATGGCGCAGCCCGCCTGGCTCCACATCGGCATCTACAAGGGCGGCATCGTGCCGGTGCTCTACCAGAGGTACCATCAGCATTATAGTTTAATACTCGCTCCATCATTGGACGGTTTGACTTGGATTAATCAAGAGATGAGAGTATGATATGTTTTTGCACATGCAGGGTGGCGTGCGTGAAGCAGGGAGGAGTGCGGTTCACGATGGCAGGGCTCGAGCACTTCCAGCTGGTGCTTATCTCGAATGTGGCCGGGACCGGGTCGATCAAGGCGGTGTGGGTGAAGGGGACGGGCACGGATAGGATGCCGATGAGCCGGAACTGGGGCGCCAACTGGCAGTCCCTCTCCGCGCTCGTCGGCCAGGCGCTCACCTTCGGGGTCACGGACACCGCCGGCCAGACCGTCGTCTTCCCGAACGTCGTGCCTGCGTGGTGGAGGTTCGGCCAGGCCTTCACCTCCAACCTTCAGTTCTCCACTTCCGTTCAGTCGTTCTAGACAGGGATTAATGGATAGCTGCGGTCTGCATATCGGAGTTTTTGTTGGTTTCCTGCCGGTTAACTTTTGTTGTATCTGGTTCATTCAATAATGCTTCCGACTGATCAGTAAGCCCGGAAGAATACATTCGAATTTATACAAAACCAAGTCAGCTATTTATAGACAAAAGAAATAGATTAGTCGAATAATAATGTAAAGGAAGAACCTGGAGATGTGAATAGTACTGGTAGAGAGAGAGAGGCTATTATCATTCGTGAAGGAGTTTGTATTTTTTTTAACGGAGGAGTTTGTATTCTGGCCTCATTCTGTAGGTAGGCGTTGACAATTTTCAGTTTTTCCATTTCTTATTTGCTTGTAAATTTGGCTCCCTCCCGCTCGGCCGCTCTCGCTTCAGTTAGCAACTAGGAGAAAACCATAGCCGCCGGGCCTAGGCACCTACTCCTTCCTCCCCTCTCCTCGTGGCTGCCAGGGCGTGCTGAGGAGCAAAGCCCGGTCAATGCCGGCGGGGCTCCCCCACCACGCTTGGTGGTGGTTGGTGCAGGCCGGCGGCGTTGAGTAGTGGTTATGCTATGGCGCGGCTGCCGGCGCTATCAGTATAGATAATGGACATTGGGTTTCACGTTGGTGTCCTAATTTGGCTCGCCTAGATCTCGATGGAGGGAGATTTTTGCACTTAACATCAGTTGTTGAGATTCACAGGACACCAACATTTGGTGTAATTATTGCAGAAAACGCATAATCCAGCGTTAGCCCCCCCCCCCCCCCCCCCTAGCCTAATTTGTGAATTCGGACAGCGTGGCGGTCGTGCTCCATAGAGAGGGACCGAACTGGTCCAATTCAAGAAGGTTCCACACAATGCGACAGTTGATGCGGAGGGCAGCGACCAGCACCATGCCACCGATCGACCTAGAAACTGGCTACGACTGCAGGGACGGAGGCGTGTCGGCGGCAAGGATAGGGCAGGTGGTAGGATGGCCGAGCCAGACCTTGAAGGCTTGGGAGCCAGCGGCTGTATATGATTTGGAGGTGAGACGACATCCAATCTACTGGACGATGGCGGTATGGACGCCCGCGCGCCGGCCTGGATGACGTCGACCATGGATTCCAACGACCCCATCTCGTTTAGTGGGTAAGATTCCTCCTCAATGTGAATGTTTTTGGTGAGGCGACTGACTAGGAGTAAGAATCCTAGTTTGGGAGCGGAACAATCTGGCTTTGATTGACGTATAAATGTAGTTCCTTCATAAATTCATGGACCTGGATTTATTGTTGCATATTTTATTATGGGATTGAGCAATTTCATTAAATATTGTGAGGAGAAGTCATATACTTTTGTTTCAGGATGCTATTTAATTTTGCTTGAATTGAAACTAAATTGGACATAAAAATAACAAGTGCTAAACAAATTTTAGGTTGGAGGATTATGGTGAGGTTTCTGTCCATGCAAGAGATATGATGTGCAATGTGACAGATTGGCAGTTTGAATCATACACCATTTTGGATACTCAAAATAGTGCCAATCAGCCCGCACATGATTTTGTACAGATCCAAATGGGCAGCAATGTGAAGGAAGATGAACATCTTGTAGGCTTTGATAATGAGGAATGCCAAGTTGATGGACAGGAAACCGAATCGAACCATTGTGATGATTATCTGGTTCGTTGTGAAGGTGACACAAATGTTGAGGATTATTTTCCAACACAAGTCTCAATAGCTATGGTGGTTGTAGTTGGGTAAGAGACACCAATGTTTGAAGGTGGGAGCAAAAATGCCAAGGAGAAATCAGAGTTATCGAGGGCAGCCAAGAGAAGGGCGAAAGAAGGAGCATTCGTGGAAAATTACATGGAACTGAGTGATGAAGCAAGTGATGACTTTAAGGAGTTAATTGATTCCAGTGATGATGACGGAGCTGTAGATAAAGAGAGAGTATCGATAACAAAAGGGAAGAACAAATCCAAGAAGCAAGCCAAGAGAACATATGGTTGTGAACCTACTTAACAAGACATGCAGCTGCAGGAAACGAGACTTAACATCAGTGTCATGCAAACATGGCTTAGCTGCTATCTTTCAAACAAAGCAATATCCGGAATATTTCATTAGTGATATTTTTTCAATAAGGAAATATTTCTCTGGCCTACAAGGAAATGATTTATCCCGTGCCAAGTCAAGATGGTTGGGTTCAAACTGATACAATTGATATAGAGCCTTCTCTTTTCCATATCAAGCGTGGGCAAAAAAATGCCTAGGACAGGTGAAGGGCCAGATGGAACTATGAGGATGACGATAATTAATTGCTCAAATTGCAAACTTAAAGGGCACAAGTACACCACATGTATGAAACCATTCAAGCCTCATCTTGCTATTACGAAGGGCTGGACACTGTCAAGCTTCATGCACTAGCCAACGCAACCAAAAGTTCGAACTGATGGAAAGGACTAGTGCAATCCACTTATACACTTCAACACTCCCTCTTACGTGTGACGGGGAGAAGTCAGCACGTGCAACCGGAAGAAAGCGACGGCGCGCGAAACTCACGTATGACTCAAGAGGCCTATACGTGGATACAGAGGGGTCAACAACAATTTTAGGATAAATTGCGAAAGCCAGGACTCGAACTCGAGACCTTAGGCTCCGATACCATGTCAAGCTTCATGCACTAGCCAACGCAACCAAAAGTCCGAACTGATGGAAAGGGCTAGTACAATTCACTTATACACTTCAACACCCCTTCTCACGTGTGACGTAGAGAAGTCAACACGTGCAACCGAAAGACAGCGACGGCGCGCCAAACTCACGTATGACTCAAGAGGCCTATACGTGGACACAGAGGGGTCAACAGTAATTTTAGGATAAATTGCGAAAGCCAGGACTCGAACTTAAGACCTTAGGCTCTGATACCATATCAAGCTTCATGCACTAGCCAACGCAACCAACGGTCCGAACTGATGGAAAGGGATAGTACAATTCACTTATACACTTCAACAGACACAAGGTACCAATTACCAAGTCTATCTACTACTTCCTTCGATCCATATTACTACCTCCATACCGGTTTATTGGGCTAACATGGAGTTTAAAAAAAAGTTTGATTATAAAATTTATCAATAAAATATGAGTTATATGTCATAAAAATTATACCACTGGATTGATATTTAAAAGCTCTTTCCAATGATATAATTTTGTGATATATGATTCATATTTTGTTGGTTAAATTTGTAGTCAAACATATTTCTTGGGCTCCGTGTTAGCCCAATAAACCGGTATGGAGGCAGTACTTGTCATTGAAATGGATATATCTAGCACTAAAATATGTCTAGATACATCCATTTTAGTGACAAGTAAAATAGATCAGAGGGAGTACCCATGTTCTACAATATAAGCCTTTAGCAAGCTGTTTTAATTTGCTAAAAAGACTTATATTGTGGAACGAAGGAAGTACTCCCTTTGTTTGGGATTATAAGTCCTACGTGTATACCTAGGTCATTAATTTGACTAATAAAATATAATTTATATAACACAAAAATTATACCATTAGAAAATATAGCATCTAAAGTTTCTAATAGTATAATTTTTTGTGTTATTCTATTTATATTTTTTGGTTAAATTAGCAATCTAGTTAACCGTGCATGACCTATAATCCCAAATGAAGGGAGTACTATGTATTGATTAATGCTAAATTAATTATATATTTTATTAATGAAATAAAAAAATGTGTTGTTTTAGAGTAACCGGGAGCTTTCCGAGTACATGCCCACGCCTGCAGCTCCTGCCTCGTCACCTGCAGCTCCTGCCTCGCCACCACCAGCACCACCTCCACCAGCACCACCGGCCACCGCACCAAGCGCTGTATGAACCAAGCGCTGTATGAACCACGCCTAGCTGAACCCGCAGATTCACAGGAGACATTCAAAACTTTACATGGGACGGTGCCTGCATTCTCTCTCTGTTAGAAACCGGCCGGGGTCTAACTAGGACACGTACAATGGTTAACCAAGGTCACGTAATTTTAATGATGACAAAACATGATATACAATGTGTTTTTTTTAGTCTTATCTTTAACGACATATATTTCTAAATATGTGGTGAGACATATCGTGCTAAGAGATCATGATCTCTTAGCTAATAGAAGGCAAAGGTCTTTTTTTGTTTCTCTCTTCCAACTCAGCAAACATCCTACATGTCATTGCTAAGATAAGACCATTGTATATGCCCTTAGGCTACCTGGGGTTTAATGCTCGATTATGTGTTTTGTGCGAACAATTACACCAAATGTTGGTGTTTTGTGAAAAAAAAATATTAGTATTGTGGTTTTGCGCCAAAAATGCCCCAACAACATTTTTTATAGAAATGAGCGCTTTTATTAAAACTGTTCAAAGCTTACACCCGACCTCTGCATAACCAAGATGCACACAGCCACACGAATGACAGTACTATTTTAAAAAGTAGACAAGCATTACACAAAGGCAATATCTAAATAAATGTCTAAAATCTAAGGTAGATCAATTCTCAGATCATGTGGTCATCCATGTCGGGAGAAAATATCTCTCGTCATGTCCTCCAATCGCGTACATCCCTCCATAAATAAGTCGCGAAACTCCAAACGTTGGAGAATATTCCAAGACCGGAGGATAGCCGTGGCTCGATAGACAACCTGCATAGGAGGAGACACAATGTTATTAAAAATCTTATCATTTCTACAAAGCCATAGCGACCATATAATGGTAAGCGCTCCCACCCTAAACAAAGTTCTATATTTATCAACAATTCCATGCAATGCCCCAACAACTGGTGTGAAGTATAAATATCTCGGATGCAGGCATCCGGAGCTGTCCTCCTCCGATCTACAGGGAGGTGGCCCTGAGTAGAACACTGGACCTCGGCAAGAATGGGTACTCGTTATCTTGCGCGGGACATGGTTGCTTGAGATGGAGGCGTGTGCATGCAGCGCTGCGATATGACTTAGCAGTTATGGATTAGGAATCAACATCACCAACAATAGAGGCGCCCATCCCCTATATACTATCACCAGACACCAGTACCGCCTTATTGCTGACCTAGATGTTGCTAGGAACCTGTTGTAGTGACAACATATCCAAAATCTATCGTCGCCGGTATCCGTTCATTCGTCGAGCTAGTGAAGTACCCATGTCATCAATACATGTTCATCCGTCGAGCCATGCTATAGCAGGCGTACCAGTTACATTGATACATACAAAATTTACCCATTTCACCAATACATTTTCTTTTTCACGTACAAGCATCAAATCAAAAGATTAACAAGTATCATCTTTCTGCAAAAATCCTAAACTGATATTCTGAAAACACTACTTTTACTAAATGAAACTTAATTTGACATGAATCATGTGATCACTAGCATACGGGACCATGAAAGCTTAACCAGTTGCTGCAATGGAGGAATGTGTAAATGCCAAAATTCTTCGTTCAAATGAGCAATGCCACAATGAACAAAAAAAAAGACATCAATGCTGGGTGTGTCTGTACAAGTTGATAACTGTCTTTTATCATAAAATAAGATGATGTCAACTAGATGAAGAAGTACGGGCACTAAACCGCTGACTCATTCAGCCATGTTGCGAGTGATTATGCATCTCCGTACCATACGTAGGCGGTGAGGTAACTAATAAGTCAGCACGTACTTGCATGCTTGTTTATCCACCTCCCAGTCCCATGCCATGGTGCATGTGCTGACATCGCTGGCCCCTCATGACCTCATGTTCATCGGAATTTCCTGCGCCGCGGTCGAATCCCTCCTCCTTGATTAATCTGCCAGTGCCAGCCCTACATACGAGAGACGATGTCAAATCATTCCCAAAGTATATTGTTAACTATCCATTATATTTCTGGCCGGCAAGGACGGATCTACTAAAGGATTATGAACATGCACAGCGTCCGTCCATGGTTAATTAATTTTCAGGAGAAATGTAGGAGATAATAGTACATGCCACGCGATCATAAACCAGCAACGCGCAATTCCGTGCTGGCCGAGTCCCTCCCTGGCGTCAATTTGGTTCGCTTGCATGTGAGCTTCCTGCTAGTCGTAGCAGCAGCCAGGATATGGATGGATGCATCGCATGTTCTCTGCCATTCCCTGACAATTCTCGTCCCCTGCTTCTCCTATATATGCCGCCCCATGTTCACTGCGAACTCCACCAGTACACTTGGCCTGCACTTGCAGCAAGTCTACAGCATTCTCTCTGATCTGTCTCCTGTAGTGTTCGCTGCCCGTCTAAACTGAGAGATGGACAGAATGTCGTCCGCACTGTTCGTCGTCGTCGTCGTCCTGGCGGCTTCCTGCTTTGCGTCGGCTCGGGCGGGCTGGAGCCAAGGATCGGCCACCTTCTACGGCGGCCCCGACGCCGCCGGGACAATGGGTATAGTAGCACACACGGCTTGTTATATTAACACCCACGACTGCTTGTTCTTTCTTTTTTACCTGGTTCTTATATACATATGCATGTACGTGTGCAGGCGGCGCGTGTGGGTACGGCAACCTGTACGCGGCGGGGTACGGAGCGAACAACGCGGCGCTGAGCACGTCCCTCTTCAGCGGCGGCGCGTCGTGCGGGCAGTGCTACCAGATCGCCTGCGACGCCTCCAGGACCACCTCCTGCAAGCCGGGCGCCGACCCGGTCACCGTCACGGCCACCAACCTCTGCCCGCCCAACTGGGCCCTCTCCAGCAACAACGGCGGCTGGTGCAACCCGCCGCGCGCCCACTTCGACATGTCGCAGCCGGCCTGGCTCAACATCGGCCTCTACAAGGCCGGCATCATCCCGGTCCTCTACCAGCAGGTCAGGTGCTGGAGGCAGGGCGGCATGAGGTTCACCATTGCCGGCTTCAACAACTTCGAGCTCGTGCTCATCTCCAACGTCGGAGGCCCGGGCTCCATCCGCTCGGTGTCCGTCAAGGGGGACAAGACGGACTGGATCCAGCTCAACCGGAACTGGGGAGCCAACTGGCAGTGCAACGCCGCGCTCGTCGGCCAGCCGCTCTCCTTCGCCGTCACCTCCACCAACGGCCAGAAGCTCTACATCAACAACCTAGTGCCCTACTGGTGGAAGTTCGCCATGACGTTCACCAGCAACCAGCAGTTCACCTACTAGTAGCTAATTAATTAGCCCCCATTATACGCATTACTATTTCAGTCCACGGCTCATCAAGCCAAGGTTGCATTAATATTGCCTAGACTAATTAATTCGTCTGCATTCTAATCTGAAAAGTTGGGGATTTTTTCTAATCCTTTTTGTACGTAGCGCATCTTTTTTTTGTCAGAAAAAGCGATTCATGAATTACTATTATACACTCGACTTGGTCAGTTTGGGCTCCGAGGTTTCACCTACGAAGACTAGCTTAATATACATGATTATTCCAAGTCAACAGATATACATGCATGTTCAGATCGGGCTAAGCAAAGAGAGTTCCAATTAACAGAACAGTAGGTATTTTTTCTTCCTTTGGCTCAGTCTTTACTTGAATCATCCGTTCTCCTTACAGAAAGAAAGCGATTTTGTGTTCTTCCGAAGACAAACATTTGGGCCGGCTGGAGGCCTTTGAATTGCACTTCCTCTCGCATCTCTCCTTTCCACCTCTCCGGACATATGGTTTTGAAGCACATAACCTAAGCTAGGCATATGATTTTGGCTTGTTCATCCTTACTCTGAAACAATCCTTGTAGACATTGTGTCTAATTAATAAAGCCTAGCAGGTTATTCTTAAAAAAAACTCTCCGGACAGGTGTCCTGCTTCTTCTCAACACATTCCTCTCTTTCGCACCGGCAAAGTCTCTCTTACAACCTTCTAGGTCATTGTTTTGTGAAACATCGAATACTGACTGCATCTACATGGCCATAATTGTTGTCTTAGTGAAAGAGGCCAATCTGGCATGAACGTTGGCCTAGCGGGGAAGCTCCTGCATGTCCTAGCTTGTTTCGGACCTGTTGAAGCTGGCTTTTAGGAAAAAAAAACTATCGGTTAGGCAAGGGCTATAGAGAATTTAACGTGGAAAATTTTTTTCAACAAAGAGAGAAAAAAATCACGGGCGCCAGCCAGCGAAACTCCACTATATCGAGGAATGTTTATAAGCGCAAGGGATTTTCTCAGATACGACTTATCCTAGCCGGCAGCTTACAAGAGGTTTATATAATATAGCGGTGAAAACCTAGGTTTTCAACGATCCATACCGCGGTGAAAACCTAGGTCTTCAACAATCCATACCGCTTCGGCCCAAGCCTTTGGCGACGGGCCTCGCTCCGCTCGTCAGAAGTTAGCCTTCTTAATTAAATTTGGATCATACTATAACAAGAATTAATCCTTCGATAGTGTACTAGTACAAATATTTATTGCATGCTAATTAATGAGAAGAATGGAAGAGAACGGCATGCCAAGGTGGATTTGTGCCTCCAGAATTATGAAATCATACACGTAACATTGAGCTAAACACCAGGCTTACATTTTGGGGAACATTTAGAATGAACGTGAAACCATATCAATACCTAGAGAAGTCATCTTTGCTATGGAGCGTTGGAGCGAAGATAACTCCAAACACATTCTGGTAGATGAGGGGAGACTTTCTGTATCTATTTCCCTCTCTGGCCAATGATTTGAGGAGCTAGCATCCGATGGTCTATTGTGGCCTTTGGTATTGAGGGGCCCTATCAGACACAGAAGGGATCTTCCCTTTGCGGAGAATATGATCCCATACAGTGGCGGACCGAGGAAATTGTCGAAGCCTGGTGCGTCGCAAGGCAACTAAATTTTTTCTCGGACAAACATAAACATCATATGGAGCAAACATAGTTTTTCCAATAGTTTTAGTAAGGAAACACGGATACAATACATTACGCGTTCACAACACATTCCAATATTCACAAGTTCACAACACACTCGAATGTCCACAAGTTCACAAAACATTCAAATGCTCATATACACCAATATTAGATATGATACGACTTGGCAAGAACTCCCAAAAGACTAACGAAACTCCGATGGTCGACGATAAGAGTTGAAGTTTCCAAAATCATCCACATCGAGACTCTACATGATAAAAGAAAGAAAGATGGATCAATAAATCACATGAACATAACTTAGAAAATATATCCATCTCTATTCATGAGATAAGGAAAGATGTCATGATATTACCAATGATGCTAATTGGCCCTAGGCTTACGAGGTAAATGTTTCCTTCTTTTCTTCATGGCTTGAAACCGTTGAGCAATAACATTATTATCAAGTTGTCTAAATATCTCCCTCTCAGTGTAACATATCATCAAGTCATTGAACCACTCATTTTTGAGCTTGTTGCGTAATTTGGACTTTATGATCTTCATTGCCGAAAAAGCCCTCTCAACCGATGCGGTTGACACCGGTATTATTAAAGCTAATTCAATAAGCTTGTAGACCAATGGAAAGACCAAATGCTTCCCCGTTTCAACCCTATTTGTAGCCAAACTTTCAAGATTTGTGCAAGTAGAAAAAGAGGCATGTACTCTTACATGGTGAATATAATTCTCAAGTTGGCGTCTTATAGTTGCACGATCATCATTAGAGAAATCCGCATGATAAATTGAGGATAAGCGAGCAACCTTGTCCACATCAAACAATGAGAAAGAGTTATTCGGACTAAGGCATAAAAAGCTCTCTAGTACCTCCATTGAAGCTTCACAAAAGCGATGATTCATCTCAACACATATCTTATCAACGACAACATAGAAGATCTCAACTTTGTAGAGATGAAGGTTGGTGTCGATCATCCCATCAAGCCTTGAGCGACCCCGAACCGGTATTTGTTCATCCATATTAGGAACCGGAATACCCTTCTCCATGCAAAATTGTTGGACCTCATGAAACAAGCTGTCCCAACCATTTTCTCTCATAGTTGCCAACCGATCTTTCACATCACTAACTAATTCCATAGCATGCACAATATTTAGATCTTTGGTTTGCAAAACATGTGAAAGTTCATCCGTGATGGCAAGCAACTTTATCATTAGCTTTAAAATGAAAACAAATTTGTAGTCCTCCATTTTTTCTATCCAACCCACCGCTTGGGTTAATCCACGACTCTCATCATTGACCTCATGGAGAATATGCAATGTTCCAAACCACATTTGTTGCACATGAAGCAAAGTTCTATAATGTGAACCCCATCTAGTATCCCCCAGCCTAGTGAGACTTGTTTCTTGATTCAATCCTCTTCCACTAGATATCTCACCCCTCTCAAGCATATCCAAAATATGTTGATGTTGTTGTTCCCTAAGCACATCTCTTCTTTTGCAAGATGAACTTGATGTGTTCACAATCCCGGTGATGCTCTCAAAGAAAGTATGAATGGATGAACAAGAACTAGCAACGAAGACAACTACCAATTGCAAACGATGGGCAAAGCAATGAACATAGAAGGCATAAGGGTTGACATCCAAGACCTTTTTTTTGCAGGCCATTGAATTCACCTCTCATATTAGAAGCCCCATCATATCCTTGCCCTCGTATCCTATGAATAGATAGCTTGTAGCGATCTGAATGCGAATAAGAGCCTCTTTTAGTGCCTCCGATGTAGTCTCATGGACATGATATCGAGAAAGAAATCGTTCCACAACCTTGCCTTCATTATTCACATACCTACAAACAAAACAATTACAACAAAAGCATGAAACAATAGATAGATTAAATAAAACCATGAAGCAAATAGGTAGATTTAAATAAGCCAACTACGAACCTCAACATTACCGACATTTGCTCTTTCACGGATATATCACATGATTCATCAATAAGAACGGAGAAGTTCCTATCTCCAATTTCTCCCATAATCATCTTGGTGACTTCTTGTGCACAACACTTAGAAAGATCCTTTTGAACTTTGGGAGAGATCATTTTGGAATTTCCACCATGCTCATAAGCATTCTTCACATTTTCATCCTTTTCTTTAACCCAATCTACCATCTCACGGAAGTCTCCCTTGTTTAATGAACTAAGAGATTCATTATGGCCACGAAATGCCAAGCCTTGACCAATGAGAAATCTTGCACAATGCAAGGATGAAGTCAAACATATTTTATATAGTTCTTCAGATTCCTTGGATGCACGAGCGAGGTTGGTAGACACACTTTGTCTTTGATTGCAAAAATGTTCACAATGCAACCTTGCCTTATTGGGGTCACTATTTAGACCACCAATATGGTCGGGAAAAGATTTGTAACTATGCTTCCAATCACTAAACCTGGTTTTGGTGAAGACTTCATTACCAAAACGATTTGCACTTCCAAGTGGCTTAAAAGAAAGCAATAGAAACAATATGCCTTATCATGAGACTCACTATATTCTATCCAATCATACTTAGCATACCATTCTTTTGAGAACGCCCTAGATCTAATATTTTTAGGTAAGTTCACAATTGGTTGTGTTGGACCCTTTAAAAGTTATGCTCTTCTTACTTGGTCTTGCACATTAGGATGATATTCATTGATTTGTTTCCTAAGAGCAGGATCACATACAATTTCATCCGGATTAAACACATACTCCGTCTCATGCCCCTCTTCCTCTCCATTTGCCACATTAAGTTGCGGTGGTTGTGGTATGCTTCTTGAATCAACCAAAAACCTCCTAATACCTAAATGAGAACAATTTTTTTAATGATTAATCAATACTTCAAGGTTCTAACCATGACATTTGAACTATTTAGGACAGATTGGTGATTTATAAAGTCATGAACAAAGGCAAATTAACCAAAGCTGAGCATACATGGTCCTAAGTTAAATTAAAAACCGAAATTGAACAAAAATTGAACAAAGAAAGTAAAGCCTTACCTATTTGTCCTCTGCCTACTAAATTCGAGCTCGAATTTTGGCCTCGCTGTGCTCGTTGGCGCTTGCCGCTGTCGGATGCGGCTGGGCCTGGGCGTTTCTGCCTGGGGCGCCCGCCGTCGGCCGAACCACCCGCAGCAGGCACTCCACCTCCTGGATCTCCCGTTTCCATGGCCGCCGTCAGCCACCGGGCGCTGAGGAATCGGCGCGGCCGCGCGTGCGGCAAGGGTTCCAGTTCCAGGAGAGCTGCGGCCTTGCAGGCAGTGCGTGCTTGCCGGGTGGGCAGTCGTGGGGTGGGGAATCGAATCGATGTGGCCGGTCGCTCGCAGCGTACGCTGAGTCAGTCGCTATGTCACACGCGGCCCAACTGCTCAAGCCCAAGTCGTCCATTGCGAGGCCGTCCAGTTTTTTTTTGCCTTTTCTTGCCCAAGCTCGATCGTAATTTCCTGGCTGAGATCGTTCTCTCGCACGAGCGGCGCGGACTCGAAGCCCGGGCGACCGCCGGGTGATAGGGACGAGCTGGGTCCGCCCGTGATCCCATACACCTCAAAATACGCATTGCATGTGACGGCTCTTTCGGTCTCACATCAAAGGTGACTTCAATAAATAACCCGAGTAAGATATTGCACACGAAAAACTAAACGTAACCGTTAGTGTTGTGTTGGTACATCGCACACACAGTCCTCCTAATAATCATGGACATTATATTTGTTAGGATTCCTGAATAGCGGGGCTATCCATTTATTAGGGCCATCTCAAACGGGCGTTGTGGGTCTAGTATGTTCCTTCCATGTTATCTGCTTTTCCTACTTTCTTTACCCATGTTTCGCAATCTTTTCCATCTCCCCGACTCATCTATAAGTACGTTGAGCGTCGTTGGTAGATCACACCTCCAACAACACCAGTGAAAACGCTTAAAAAGTTCAACGGAAACGTTGTCTTCCGGCAACTATGGAAGAATCATCAAACAGTGCACGAGCGCAAGAAACTAAAAGCGGCATACCTAAGGGGCGAGGTGTCGGCGCTCGGCGTATGTTTCAGTTAGAAAATGATAGCGAAAGTATTAGAAAATGCCCAACCAAGTGTGTTTAACAAACAAAAATCACAAGATCCCCTATTTATGGCTCTTAGCCGGACAAAAGGCGCCTCGCCTACGACACTTCGTTCATGAGTCGCCTCAACTACGGCCCAACAATATAGGTTGAGGCCCAACAATATAGGGTCGGTCTATTTTTTATTTTCTCTTATTTTTTTTATGCTCGTTGAATTTTAAAATTAGAAAGATATTTAGTTTAGAAAAATGTTTAAATTTAAAAATTGTTGATATTTTGACAATTTTCAAATTTATATATGTTTAAACTTGAAAGTTTCTTTCAAAATTTGAACTTTTCTTAAAGTTCAAAATTTTCAAATATGAAAATTATTCAGATAGAAAAAAAGATCAATTTTCTTTAAAAAGTTCAGATCTAAAATTTGTTCGTATTTAAAATTTGTACATATTCTAAGATTGTTCATATTTTTTTGTATTTTGGATATGTTTAAATTTAATTGTTCAAATTTCAGATAAAACAAAGAAAAAAGAAAAGGTTAACAGAAAAAGAAAAGAAAAAGGAAAGAAAGCATAAAGCAGAAAAAACACGGAAAAAAAGCTATATCTTGGCCGGCCCAACCGGCACTGCGACGCGAGCACAGTGCTTCCCACGTTAGGCGAAAAATAGGGTTTTCCAAAGTCACAGGGGTTTTGTGCTTACAAACCACAATCCAAGCCGGCCGTAAATGTGATGGTTTAAAGTTTGAGACTATGGACTTGGGCGAGATAATTCCCAACTCACTGCACTATCGATATACCTTTAAGTTTTTGCCCACTATACTAAAAATGTCTTTGGCCCATGGTGCAAGCCTGGATGGCGTACTTGGGCTAATTTTAAGGATTTTGGCCCTTACAGACCTGTTTAGAATTGATAACTTGTCATTTTCAGACATGGTGACCATATATTGCTGAATTTTAAGAAACCGATGTTAGCATGCACGTTGTTGTGGCATTTATTTTTTACTCTCTTTGATCCATATTAGTTGATTTGGATTTAGATACGTCTGAATCTAGACAAATCCAAGTCAACTAATATGGGTCGGAAGGAGTAAATATATTTTGGTGGCATTTATGCTTTTGCGCAGGTCCTCGAAATACGATTTTGTCTCACTTTATAAATAAAACAACATTTAGGTACAAGTCGGTTATACAAACAAGTATGAAGCTATACGCGTCAAAAGAAAGGGAAACCACTGGGTCTCAGCACAACACAGCCCAAGGCAACACAAAAAAACCGGAGACGGGACAGACCCCTCGAAGTCAGGGGGTCAGGGGCTGCGAAGAGATGCGCATGCCGTCTAAACGTCTGAAGACACTAGTAGAAAAATCCTTATAGTAGTTATTTTCCTAGTGGCGTGTAAAATATATTGGACGCCACTACTGCAAGACAAAATAGTAGTGGCTTTCCGAATAAACTGAATGCCACTACTAGTCCTTAACGGTGGCGTTCGGTGGACTGCAGACGCCACTACTAAAGCGGACCCATAGGTGCCGGGCCAGATTTAGAGGTGGCGTTTGTAATTTGCAAACACCACCAATCTGATGATATTTTTCACCCACATCGGCCCGCGAGAACCGTACTCCCTGCAATGCCCCCTCGCTTCTCTCACACTCTCCCTCTCATTCCCTGTTGATCGCCGCGCCCCCGCCTCGACCGCGTCGGCCACTGCCGTCTCGTCCTCGTCTCACCAACGCCGCCTCGTCCCGTCTCCCTCGTCGTACCCCTGCCTCGACCGCCTCGGCCATCGCCGCGTTGTCCCCTTCTTGTCGACGCCGCCTCGTCAAGTCTCCCCCGTTGTCGGCCCCGCCTCGACCGCCACCGCGCCCCCGTCTCCCATGTCGCCGCCTCTGCCGGTGAGACCCCTTTTCCCCCTTTTTATTTGTTTTATTAGTATAGATGATTTAGTGTAGATCGATTGTAGATGATTTAGGTTAGATGATTATAGATGATTTAGTGTAGATGATTTAGTATAGATGATTTTAGTGTAGATGATTTAGTATAAATTATTTTAGTGTAGATGATTTAGTATAGATGATTTTAGTGTAGATGTTTTAATGTACATATATATTTATTTCTTATATGTTGACTAACTATTATATGAAAATGTTGATGTTTAATTAGTATCATGTCGAAGCCGGAGCCGAGGTTTCGTGGTGTTCACTGGAAACCCACGAGGACCCGGACTTGGGCAGCTCAGCTCATAGTGAACAACAAGAAGATCCAACTAGGTACCTTTAGGTGCCCGTGGTAGGCGGCATGCGCCTACGACTGCGTCGCGGTCCAGCACTTGGGGGCGAGAGCTGTCCTTAAATTTAAGGAGAAACGTCGCATGGTGCATCTATTAGCGTCAGAGGGCATGAAGATCACCACGAGGGCCGAGGAGAGGGATCACCGCCAGGCAGAGAGGCAGCTGGCGCGCCACCGTCGCGGGGAGGAGGACCCCTTGGTTAGGGATCTTGTACTTGATCCTCAAGTGACGGCAGTCCAGTACGAGGTCCTTAGTGAGAGCCGGTAGAGACAGTAAAACAACGTGGGCAGGACGAGGCTGGCCCCTCCGGCACGCAGCAGCGGTGTCAACCCAGCCACTCCGGCACGCATCAGGACGACTTTGGCAGCCCAACGTCCTCTTTCTGGGACAGCTTGAGTGACGATGACGTCACTGACACTGGGTCTACTTGAGTTTAGGATGTTCTCATATGACTGTTATGCTACCTATTGTACTACTTATGTGTTTTGTTGATATATTGTACTACTTATGATGTTAGCTAATCTTACTTATGTGTTATGTTAATATATTGTGCTACTTATGATGCTAAAATGGTCTATATAACTAAGTTTGCATGATCATATATATGTATAATAAATGATGATAGGTATGCGCATTGTGGTTATGTGCTAATTGTTGTTTTCTTATGATTCTATATGCAGAAAATACCCTGCAAGTTTAGAGTTGAGTTTCTGGACCATTTCTATTGGGCGTTGTGGCAGTAGGGACAATTTCAGGTCGATCTACTGCCTCTAAAGCAACATGCACAGACCTACACGGTCCAAGTCAAGAACGAGGCAAACCGCACCTGTTTCGGTGGTCTGAGGTGGACTAAGATGGTCGATGCCTATAATATGGACGCCCAAGAGAAGTTGGTCTCCTGTAACACCCCCGGTCACTCCGAACCGACGAATGTCACTTCTAGCAGCTCAATAGGATTTCTAGACTAATCCCACAGACCAACACTAGTCTTTTCTGCGCTTTGTCCTCACTCATGCGCACCCGGTACCCACTTCCCGGTCGGTCACCCATCCTATAATTGCTCTAGGCCACGCACGCTTAACCTTAGAGTTTTTTCGAATGAGCTTTCGGAAAAGAAGTTGCAACTTGTTGGTATGGGTTTCCTATCAATCCTATTGAACCATGCGCCAGGGTCTCACATACACCCACCCTTAGAAGATCGACGTCCTCTGTAGGGGTTCGTAGCATGGAAAACAAAAAAATTCTACCACATGCACACAAACAAGCCAAGATCTATCTACTAGATTGTAGCAACGAGTCGATAGAAGCACTCACCCTCGAAGATTCCAAAGCGGTTAACGAGAGCAGATTCTCGTGGGTTATGTAGTCGTACACTTGCCGATCTCAAGATCGCGTAGACGATCCTTCCGGCGCTGCGTTTCGGCAGCGCTTCCGCAGTCGGTCACACGTTCGGTACTCGATGAAGACCTTCCTCTCCCTTGTTCCAGTAGGCAGTGAAGGTTGTAGTTCTCCCCTCGTGATTCCGGAAGCACGACGGCGTGGTTTTGGAAGTAGAGGGAAGATCCCACAGGGCTTCGCCTAAGTCGGATGTGAGTTATGGTGGATTAGGGTTTCCCGGAGATCTAGAGTTTAGATAACCGGGAGGAGGAGGAGGAGGTGTCGGTGGCGGCGACGGACGGCGGCGCGGGTGTGTGGGGAGGGCTTGACTCTTGTGGTGTTGGGGCATCCCTCCCCGTCTATTTATGAGAGGAAGGGGCAGCCTTAGGAGGGGTGGGTTTCAATCCAAACCCAAACCCAAGTTGGATTGAGAGAAGGACTTGTTTCTTCTCCCACTAGGAAACCATTGTTCTAGTTTGACTTTTCAAACTTTTCGTTTGACTTTCAATTTTAGAGCTTTATTTCTCTTTTGCAAATGCCAACACCAAGTGACCTAGGATATGATCCAATCATTCCACATATCCATGACACATTCATGGACCATTCCCCTTCCGGTTCGGTGAACCTTCTAGACCCTTCTAGAACCTCTCCGATGAAAACATTGGAAACTTTCCCGAACTTCGAAATAGGACTTTCCTTATATGAATCTTATTCTCCGGACCATTCTGGATCTCCTCGTGATATCCCGTATCCCATCCGAGACTCCGAACAACATTCTGTATCCCTACTAACATTCCATATCTACTAAACAACATCGAATCCTTAAGTGTGTCTCCCTACGGTTCGTGAATTATGCGGACATGACCGAGACACTTCTCTGATCAATAACCAACAGAGGAATCTGGAAATTCATATGGCTCCCACATATTTCTACGATTACTTTGTGATCGAATGAACCACTTACACACGATACCTATTTTCCTTTGTCTCACGATAGTTTACTTATCCGAGGTTTGATCGTCGGTACCTCTGCATACCTAGTTCAACCTCGTTACCGATAAGTACTCTTTTCTCGTTCCCGTGATATGTGATCCCTTGTGAGCCAGTGACATGCTTGCAAGCTAATTGGATGACATTCCATCGAGAGGGCCCAGAGTATATCTATCCGTCATATGGATGGACAAATCCCACTCTTGATCCATGTGCCTCAACACATACTTTCCGAACACTCAATGCCACCTTTATAGCCACCCAGTTACGTTGTGGTGTTTGATGTCATCAAAGCATCCTTCCGGTGATGGTGATTAGCATGATCTCATGGTCGAAGGAGTTAGGTTACTATGTATCAGAAAGCTTATAGCAAACGAACTATTGAAATGACTTGATCTTAATGCTACGCTTATCTATAGGAGTATGTCCATCATACCATTCTCCTAATGATATGATCTTGTTGTTAATATCATCTCAATTTCATGATCGAGAAACCATGATCATCTATCAACCAACAAGCTAGTATTATAAAGAGGCTTTACCAGAGACTCTAATTTAGTTTACAAATCACACAAGTATTAATGTTTCCGGTTAATACTATTATAGCATGAATGTAAACATTTATCATAAACACAAAGATATAATAATAACCACTTTTATTATTGCCTCTAGGGCATATCTCCAACAGTCTCCCCCTTGCACTAGAGTCAACTAATCTAGATTACATGGTAATATACCGAACACCCATGGCGGTTTGGTGTTGGTCATGTTTTGCCCTCGGGAGATGTTTAGTCAACGGATCCGCCACATTCAGATCTGTGTGTACTTTGCAAATCTTTATGTCACCATCTTGGACATGCTCTCGAATAGCGTGAAAACATAGCTTGATATGCTTCAGCTTCTTGTGTGACCTTGGTTCTTGCACATTGGCTATGGCGCCCATGTTATCACAATAGATAGACATTGGGTCCAGCGCACTTGGAACCACACCGAGCTCTGTAATGAACTCCTTCATCCATATCGCCTCTTGTGAAGCCTCGAAGTAGCTATGTATTCCGATTCAGTTGAAGATATCGCCATAATGCTTTGCTTTGCACTCCTCCAGCTGACTGCTGCACCATTCAAAGTAAATATGTATCTAGATTGAGATTTAGAATCATCTGGATCGGTGTTTCAACTAGCGTCGGTGTAACCATTAACAACGAGCTGTCCATCACCTCCATAAGAAAGAACCATATCCTTAGTTCTTATCAAGTACTTAAGGATGTTTTTGACCGCTGTCCAATGATCCACTCCTGGATCACTTTGATACCTGCTAGTCAAACTAACAGCATATGCAATGTCGGGTCTAGTACATAGCATGGCATACATTAGAGATCCTATGGCCGAGGCATAGGGAGTCTTACTCATCCTTTCTCTATCTTCTGTCGTTGCTGGAATTTGAGTTTTACTCAAGGTCGTATTGGGAAACATGGGCAAGAACCCTTTCTTGCTATCTTCCATTCCAAACCTCTTTAGAACTTTGTCCAAATATGTACTCTGTGACAATGATATTAGGCGTCTCGATCTATCTCTATAAATCTTTATGCCTAATATGTAAGCTGCTTCGCCAAGGTCTTTCATTGAAAAACTATTATTCAAATAATCCTTGACACTATTAAGAAGGTCTACATCATTCCCAATCAACAATATGTCATCTACATATAGTATTAAGAATGCTACAGAGCTCCCACTCACTTTCTTGTAAATACAAGCTTCTCCATAAGTTTGTACAAAACCAAAACTTTTGATTACCTTATAAAAACGTTGATTCCAACTTCGGGATGCTTGCTTCAATCCATATATGGACCGTTGAAGTTTGCATACCTTGTTAGCATCTTTAGGATCGACAAAACCTTTGGGTTGCATCATATACAACTCTTCATCAATGTCTCTATTGAGGAACGCCTTTTTGATATCCATCTGCCATATCTCATAATCATAATATGCAGCGATTGCTAACATAATCCTCACAGACTTTAGCTTCGCTACTGGTGAGAAAGTCTCATCGTAGTCAACTCCTTGAATTTGTCGAAACCCTTTTGCGACAAGTCGATAGACAGTAACATTACCATCATCATCTGTTTTCTTCTTGAAAATCCATTTATTCTCGACAGCCTTCCGGCCATCCGGTAAGTCCACCAAAGTCCATACTTGGTTTTCGTACATGGATCCAATCTCAGATTTCATGGCTTTTTGCCATTTATTGGAATCTGGGCTCATCATCGCTTCCTCATATGTCGCAGGGTCATCGGTGTTGTCCACCAACATGACACTCATAACGGGATCATACCAATTAGGAGTGGTACGAGTTCTCGTTGACCTGCGAGGTTCTGTAGTAACTTCAACCAAAGTTTCATGATCATCATCATTAGCTTCCTCTCTTATTGGTGTAGGCGCCACAGGAACTACTTCCGGTGTTGCGCTACTCGCAAGTTCGAGAGAAGGTTCAACAACCTCGTCGAGTTCTACTTTCCTTCCAGTCACTTCTTTCGAGAGAAACTCCTTCTCTAGAAAGGATCCATTCTTGGCAACGAAGATTTTGCCCTCGGATCTATCATAGAAGGTATACCCAATAGTTTCCTTCAGGTATCCTATGAAGACGCATTTTTCCGCTTTGGGTTCAAGCTTGTCTGGCTGTAACTTCTTTACATAAGCTTCGCAACCCCAAACTTTAAGGAACGACAATTTAGGTTTCTTCCCAAACCACAATTCATACGGTGTCGTTTCAACGGATTTAGATGGTGCCCTATTTAAAGTGAATGTGATTGTTTCTAATGCATAACCCCAAAATGATAGCGGTAAATCTGTAAGTGACATCATAGAACGAACCATATCTAAGAGAGTTCGATTACGACGTTCGGGCACACCATTACGCTGTGGTGTTCCCGGCGGTGTGAATTGTGGAAGTATTCCACATTTCTTCAAATGCTCGCCAAACTCGTAACTTAGATATTCACCTCCACGATCAGATTGTAGAAATTTAATCTTCTTGTTATGTTGATTCTCTACCTCACTTTGAAATTTCTTAAACTTCTCGAAAGTTTTGGACTTATGTTTCATGAAATAGATATACCCATATCTACTCAAGTCATCCGTGAAGGTAAGAACATAACGATAACCACCGCGCGATGCTACACTCATTGGGCCACACACATCGGTATGTATGATTTCCAACAAGTCCGTAGCTCGCTCCATCATACCAGAAAATGGAGTCTTAGTCATTTTACCCATCAGACATGCTTCGCATCTTTCAAGTGATTCGAAATCAAGTGATTCAAGAAGTCCATCGGAATGAAGTTTCTTCATACGCTTCACTCCAATATGACCAAGACGACAGTGCCACACATAGGTTGAGTTATCGCTCAATTTCAAACGTTTAGCTTCAATGTTATTAATGTGTGTATTACCACAATCGAGATTCAATAAGAATAGACCATCTATCAAAGGTGCATGTGCATAAAACATATTACTCATATAAATCGAACAACCATTATTCTCGGACTTAAACAAGTAACCGTCTCGCAATAAACATGATCCAGATATAATGTTCATGCTCAACGCAGGCACCAAATAACAATTATTTAAGTATAAAACTAATCCCGATGGTAGATGAAGAGGTAGTGTGCCGACCGCGATCACATCAACCTTTGATCTATTTCCAACGCGCATCGTCACCTTGTTCTTCGCTAGCTTCCGTTTATTTTGCAGTACCTGTTTCGAGTTACAAATATGAGCAACCGAACCAGTATCAAATACCTAGGCACTACTACGAGTACTAGTGAGATACACATCAATAACATGTATATCGGATATACCTTTCTTCTTGATGTTGCCGTTCTTCAAATCCGCCAAGTACTTTGGGCAATTCCGCTTCCAGTGACCTTCTCCCTTGCAGTAAAAGCACTCAGTATCAGGCTTAGGCCCAGCCTTGGTCTTCTTCGCCGGCGCGGTAACTTTCTTACCGTCCTTCTTGAAGTTTCCCTTTTTCTTAGACTTGCCTTGCTTCTTGAATTTGGTGGTCTTATTAACCAACAACACTTGATGCTCTTTCTTGATCTCCACTTCTGCAGATTTCAACATGGAGAAGAGTTCTGGCAACGACTTGTCCATGTTTTGCATATTGTAGTTCATCACAAAGTTCTTGTAACTTGGTGGTAGTGATTGGAGGACACGGTGAATCACCAAAGCATTAGGAATCACTATTCCCAAGCTTTGAAGCTTGCTTGCGTGCCCAGACATCTTAAGCACGTGCTCACTGACGGAGCTGCCCTCTTCCATCTTACAGTTAAAGAACTTTTCAGAAGCCTCATAACTCTCAACTGCCGCGTGAGCCTCAAATATCATTTTGAGTTCACGGACAATATCATGTGGGTCATGGTTCTCAAACCTTTTCTGAAGCTCCGATTCCAAACCATACAACATAGCACACTGAACTGTGGAGTACTGATTCTTCTGAGCGAGGAAAACATTCTTTACCTCATCGGTAGAAGTAGCTGCAGGCGGGTCACCCAGCGGTGCATCCAGCACATAGGTCAAATTACCAGCATTGAGGACAATCCTCAAATTGCGGAACCAATCCGCAAAGTTGCTTCCATTGTTTTTCAACTTTTCTTTCTCTAGGAATGCATTAAAATTGATGGTAGGGGCCGCCATTGATCTACAACATATTTGCAATAGTTTGGACTAAGTTTATGACAAATTGAGTTCTAATTAATAGTTAAATTAATCTAGATGAACTCCCACTCAAAACAATATCCCTCAAATTGTTTTAGTGATCACACGAACCAAATCCACCACATCAAAACCGATCATCACGAGAGTTGATGTACCTTCAATGGCGAACAATCAACATGTTCATCATATCTACTATATGACTCATGCTTTACCTTTCGGTGATCCGTGTTCCGAGACCATGTCTGTACATGCTAGGCTCGTCAAGATCAAACCTTAGCTTCCGCATGAGCAAATCTGGCTTGCTCACGTTGTTTACACTCGCAGAATCTAACACACCCGATCATCACGTGGTGCTTCGAAACAACGAGCTTTAGCAACGGTGCTTACTAAGGATGAACACTTTAATACTTGAAATTATGTGCTTGAGGGATCATCTTATAATGCCACCATCGCAAACTAAGCAATACAAGATGCATAAAGGATTAACATCACATGCAATTCGTAATATGTGATATGATATGGCCTTTCTTCTTGTGCTTCCGATCTCCATCTTCAAGCACGAACATGATCTCCATCATCACCGGTATGGCGTCAAGGTCAATGGCGCCGTTTCATGGTTGTCGTCCACCATCTTCAACTATTACAACTACTTTGAATAGACACGCAGGTCTTAACGGAATTTAAAAGACAACCATATGGCTCCTGCCGGTTGCCAACTTACAATAAGGAACATTGCATACATCATATATAATCACAATCATGGCCATATCACATCACAGCACACCCCTGCAAAACAAAGTTAGACGCCTCTAATTTTCTTTGCATGTTTTACGTGGTTTGGGGCTTTCAATAAGTGTCGTTCTGACTTACGAACAAGAACCACAACGTTGATGTTTGAACTATCAAGTGCCCGTTGTAAATTGAATCTATACTATGATGGGAGAGACAGACACCCGCAAAGCCACTTATGCAATACAAGTTGCATGTTGAGCGTGGAGCAAGTCTCATGAACGATGTCATGTAAGGTTAGCCCGGGCCGCTTCATCCCATCATACCGCAAGATGGAAAGTACACAAAAAGCAATTGATAATAAAAGCACCACCGCCCACAATGACCATTGTGTTCTACTCGTGCAACAGATCTACATATAGACACGGCTCTCTTGCGGTATGTAGCATGGAAAACAAAAAAAATCTACCGCATGCACACAAACAAGCCACGATCTATCTACTAGATTGTAGCAACGAGTCGATAGAAGCACTCACCCTCGAAGATTCCAAAGCGGTTAACGAGAGAAGATTCTCGTGGGTGATGTAGTCTTACACTTGCCGATCTCAAGATCGCATAGACGATCCTTCCGGCGCTGCGTTCCGGCAGCGCTTCCGCAGTCGGTCACACGTTCAGTACTCGATGAAGACCTTTCTCTCCCTTGTTCCAGCAGGCAGCGGAGGTTGTAGTTCTCCCCCCGTGATTCCGACAGCACGACGGCCTGATGTCGGAAGTAGAGGGAATATCCCGCAGGGCTTCTCCTAAGCTAGATGCGAGTTATGGTGGATTAGGGTTTCCCGAAGATCTAGAGTTTAGATGACCAGGAGGAGGAGGAGGTGTCGGCGGCGGCTAGGGCGGCGGCGACGAACCGGCGGCGCGGCGACGGCGGCGCGGGTGTGTGGGGAGGGCTTGACTCTTGTGGTGTTGGGGCAGCCCTCCCCCTCTATTTATGAGAGGAAGGGGCAGCCTTGGGAGGGGTGGGTTTGAATCCAAACCCAAACCCAAGTTGGATTGAGAGAAGGACTTGTTTCTTCTCCCACTAGGAAACCATTGTTCCAGTTTGACTTTTCAAACTTCCCGTTTGACTTTCAATTTTAGAGCTTTATTTATCGCTTGCAAATGCAACACCAAGTGACCTAGGATATGATCCAATCATTCCACATATCCATGACACATTCATGGTCCATTTCCCTTCCAGTTCGGTGAACCTTCTAGACCCTTCTAGAACCTCTCCGATGAAAACATCGGAAACTTTCCCGAACTCCGAAATAGGACTTTCCTTATATAAATCTTGTTCTCCGGACCATTCCGGATCTCCTCGTGATATCCCGGATCCCATCCGAGACTCCGAACAACATTCGGTATCCCTATTAACATTCCATATCTACTAAACAACATCGAATCTTTAAGTGTGTCTCCCTACGGTTCGTGAATTATGCGGACATGACCGAGACACTTCTCCGATCAATAACCAATAGAGGAATCTGAAAATTCATATGGCTCCCACATATTTCTACGATTACTTTGCGATCGAATGAACCACTTACATACGATACCAATTTCCCTTTGTCTCACGATAGTTTACTTATCCGAGGTTTGTATCGTCGGTATCTCTGCATACCTAGTTCAACCTCGTTACTGATAACTTTTCTCGTTCCCGTGATATGTGATCCCTTGTGAGCCAGTCACATGCTTGCAAGCCAATTGGATGACATTCCACCGAGAGGGCCTAGAGTATATCTATCAGTCATATGGATGGATAAATCCCACTCTCGATCCATGTGCCTCAACCCATACTTTCCGAACACTCAATGCCACCTTTATAGCCACCCAGTTACGGTGTGGCGTTTGATGTCATCAAAGCATCCTTCCGGTGATGGTGATTAACATGATCTCATGGTCGAAGGAATTAGGTTACTATGTATCAAAAAGCTTATAGCAAACAAACTATTGAAATGACTTGATCTTAATGCTACGGTTATCTATAGGAGTATGTCCATCGTATCATTCTCCTAATGATATGATCTTGTTATTAATAACATCTCAATGTTCATGATCGAGAAACCACGATCATCTATTAATCAACAAGCTAGTGTTATAAAGAGGCTTTACCAGAGACTCTAATTTAGTTTACAAATCACACAAGTATTAATGTTTCCGGTTAATACTATTATAGCATGAATGTAAACATTTATCATAAACACAAAGATATAATAATAACCACTTTTATTATTGCCTCTAGGGCATATCTCCAACATCCTCGTCGATCAACCACAAGCCAAGAATGTCCCCTCTTAGCACATGTCTGTGCGTCCAGTGCCGGCACATGTGCCATGTCGTGTCCTCTTCGGGCCACACGCGCCATGCGCCACATGTCCGCCACTAACCCGGACACGCCCATGTAACCGCAAGAGTCGGCTCTGATACCACTTTGTAACACCCCCGGTCACTCCGAACCGACGGCTGTCACTTCTGGCAGCTCAATAGGATCTCTAGACTAACCCCATAGACCAACACTAGTCTTTTCTGCGCACTTTGTCCTCACTCGTGCGCACCCGGGACCCACTTCCCGGTCGGTCACCCATCCTAAAATTGCTCTAGGCCAAGCACGCTTAACCTTAGAGTTTTTTTTGAATGAGCTTCCAGAAAAGAAGTTGTAACTTGTTGGTATGGGTTTTCTATCAATCCTATTGAACCATGCGCCAGGGTCTCACATCTTCTATATCTGTGAAGATCGCATGAGCTACTTCAACTACCTATGCTCCGAATCATCGACAGACTCTAACACTTGTTTAGATGACGAGATTCCTGCTACTGCCATTAGGTATGGTATGGACATTTTTGCCGATAATCCTTTTGGGCACTAGTAGTTAGTGCTATGTAGTTAGCTAGCTCAACTATATATATGTAGTTGATTGTAATGATGTGCTACTATATGTAGTTGACTGTATGAATATATCCTGTTGTGCTGTAAGTATATTCTATTGTGCTGTGAATATTTAATTGGATGCACCAGATTTTTTTTAATTTTCGAAAACTCAATTGTGGCGCTCAAAATAATAGAAACATCACAAATATGTATCTAATGGTGGCGCTTAAAGGAAACACCACTATTATGAATTATAGTGGTGGCGTTTACTGTAAAACACCACCACTAGATCAACTACTGGTGGCGTTCAGCATGAACGCCACCACTATGTTCTACCAGTGGCATGAGATTAGTGGTGTGCGCGTTTAACGCCACGAACCTCCTTTTTTCGAACATCGCCACTAGGCCTTTTCATACTAGTGAGAGTGTTGTCCAAGTGCTCCTAGTCCTTCCGCCTAGCTATCAGGAACCACTACTCGAGGAAAGCAAGAAAAGATAAAATGGAGTCAGATGCCCGTCTCGGTAAACCTGCTCAATCAAAGGTAAAAAAACCCTGCTCAATCACCATCTTATTACGCACATTCCACAAGGTCCAGGTCAATGCCGCAAACACTAACCAAAAGAGGTGGCGCCGCCTTTTGATATGGTTTGCCTCCGCTTCCAGGAACTCACCGAGGTCTTGGGGGCCTACCATGTAGATCCAAGAGTTTTCCTGATAAAGATCCATAGAAACTGAGAGGCATGACATGTAAACATAATATGGGGGCATGTTTCCGGCGTCCCACATAATGGGAACAAACCATTACCTGACCCATTCCTTTTAGACACCTCCACCCCTGAGGGTAGACGGTCTCGGAGCAGCTGCTACACGACAATCTTTTGACTAAGGGGGAGGGGGCTTTCCAGAGTAGGGTTGTCCACTCCAGCTCCGGGCCCTGGAACAGGGTCCGGTAAGCCGAACTAACAGAGAAACCTCCCAGGGGCGATGGCCGCCAGGAAATTGAGTTCCTTTCCTCTGAGAGGGACTCGGGTAAGGAATTCCGCAATCTGTCCAAATTTGCAGCCTCTTCTACGTTAAAGGTTCTCTAAAACAGGATGTTCCAGAGTCTCCCCTGCGCCACCTATGCCACCAACATCATCGGGGATGCGCATATGGTAAAGATGGCAAGAAAAGCCGAGCATAGGGTACGTTGACGTCGAGTCTGCGAGCCAGGGGTCCAACCAGAAGAGCACCTCTCTTCCATTACCTATGGTGAAAGAGGTCCCTAACTGGATGTCATGCTTGATGTCCTGGATGGCTCTTCAGAACTGAGAGCCTTCCCGGCGGTCAAGCCAGGAGGGGGCGGTCCCAGAGGTATTTGGCTTTCATAAGATGTAACCATAGGCCTCCGTCGTTCTTAAGAATACGCCACACCCATTTAAGCATCAACGCCATGTTGAAGCGGCGAGAGTCAAGAATCCCTATGCCCCCAAGAAATCTGCCCATTTCACCATGTGGTATTTCTGACGGCCATCGCTCGCTACCCAGAATAACCGAGACAACTCTTTTGCGAAGTCCGCATAGGTTCCCTCAGGTAACATGTACCCCATCTGATACATGGGAAGGCTGGACAGACATGAATTGATCAAGATCGTCTTGCTGCCCTTATTAGTCGCCAACTCTCAGCTTTGGACGAATCCTCGTAACCCGGGATGCAGGTCATGTGAGTGTAATTTTTGTGTGCAAATTATACTATGAGTAATTCAGACACGATAATGGCTGAGTAAGACATGCATATAGCACAATTATCAAAGAGGTGTATATTTATGATATTTTTCTAAAGTGGTTGAGGCTGTCAAGTTATCGTGTTGTCTTGGTAGATTGACATCGAATTAGCAGCTAGCGTACAAAGAGGATACAGTTTGTTTGATGACTTCAATGTAATGCTGGATCGTCAGTAGCTAGTTGCCGGGATTCGAGGGTGTTGAGTTTGCAGTTAGAGGCAGTTTCAGTTAGATGGGGTTGCTAGCTACCGGAAGAACAATTATGAAGTAATAATCCGGCCGGCTAGCTTTCGCGTGTCCAATTTAAAATTTAGCGGTCCGAATATGTAGCTAGCCAAGATAGATATAGATGTACGGTTGTATCATGCATCTCCGGTGCGTGTGAATCGCCGATCGAGTTGTTAGACCGTGGAAGAATGTTAAAATGAGTTGTTTTAGCTAACGCAATGATTTGGGAGGGGGGATTAAGAAACCACGTCGCATTGCGAAAAGGAATGATTAGGAAGGCGCAAGTCAAATCTGCGGACGTTGAGGCCATGTGCATGCGTTCGACCGTTCGTTGGAACCGCGGCTAAATGATTCCCTCTCGAACCATCCATGTCCTCCATGATCGTACACGCTAGGTACATTCGTAGTGCTAGCTAGTATTTAGGCACCACCATTGTCGCGATCATTCCTCACCTCCAAATCCACCTACGATCGAGGTTCCGTCGATCATCTCCCTTTGAGCTCTCTCTCTCTCCATACGAAGAGTTTGGATCAGCAGCAGGGTTTGAGAAGCTAGCTAGCTAGATGGCAGGCGGGAAGCGCTTGGTTCTGCAGCTGTTGGTCCTGTGCATGGCGGCGCCGGCGGTCAGGTCGGGCTGGCTTCAGGGCACCGCGACGTTCTACGGCGGCAGAGACGGGTCCGGCACGATGGGCGGCGCGTGCGGGTACGGTAACCTAATGGAGAGGGGGTACGGGCTGACCAACGCGGCGCTGAGCACGGTGCTGTTCAACGACGGCGCGTCGTGCGGGCAGTGCTACCTCATCATCTGCGACCAAGGCAGGTCCAAGATGTGCAGGCCCGGCACCGCCATCACCGTGTCCGCCACCAACTTCTGCCCTCCCAACTACAACCTCCCCAACGACAACGGCGGGTGGTGCAACCCTCCCCGGCCACACTTCGACATGTCCCAGCCGGCCTGGCTCAACATCGGCATCTACGAGGCCGGCATCATCCCCGTCGTCTACCAACAGTAAGCACCTACTACTGCTCGACCATCGATCCATCATGCATGGATGCATGAGTGCACGACGACGATGACGATGACTAACCATTCCTGTGTGAAACGAAACCGACATCTCGCAGGGTGAAATGCTGGAGGGAGGGCGGGCTTCGGTTCACCATTACCGGCTTCAACTACTTCCAACTGGTGCTGGTGACCAACATGGCCGGGAGCGGGTCGATCAAGAGCATGTCGGTGAAGGGGACCAAGACGGCGTGGATCGCCATGTCCAGGAACTGGGGCGCCAACTGGCAGTCCCTCGCCGGCCTGGTAGGGCAGTGCCTGTCTTTCGCCATCACCTCCAGCGGCGGGCAGTACATCGTCTTCCAGGACGTCATCCCGGCATGGTGGCAGTTCGGCCAGACCTACTCCACCTGGCAGCAGTTCGACAACTAAGTACGAATTCATGCCGATCCATCCGGCCATAGGCCGCGCGACATTGCTGTGGCTTGAGCGCGCGCGCTGATCCTCGAGTCTCTCGCTTCATTTATATTTTGCTCATTGGTTAATGGTGGTTATATACTGGATCGAATTGTACTTATAAACTTGTCAATCACATACAAAAGGATCGTCTGATACATGAAATGAAATGGTTACGCTAATTCATCTCTCCATCCTCTTCCTCTGGATTCTGGTACGCATGTGCGCGTATGCTGGTGAGAGAGAGATGGCAACTAAAAACTTTCTAGAAGCTCCGTCAGATTCCAATCCGGGATTGCGTGACGCAAATACCGATATAAGAAGCAGCCACGTGAAATACATGGTTGCGCAGCGATGTTAATCGGAGTAAACCGTGGCAACGTACGATTCAGCTGCAAGATTGTTTTATGTCAGCCATCTCGCATGGCATACATGGCATCCGTTGCCTATTCTTGACTGACGACCAAATATGGTTTGCAAGACCACGAAGCAGATTAAAATCCCCAGCGGGCAATCACCACCTGGAAGCAGTTCGACTACTGACTCATCATTCATGTCGATCGCGTGATTTATATTTTGCTCATCGGTTAATGGTTAATTGTATAGACTTTCTACAGTAATTCCCATACATAAGGATCGTTTTGGTATAAGAAATGGAATAATGGTTACGCTGATTCATCTCCGTCCTCCTCCTCCTCTGGATTCTGCTACACATGTGCATCATATCATGTGCGTATGCCGGTGATGAGCGATGACAACCTGAAAACCGTCAGGTAGCTCCGTCGGTTGCCTGACGACGCAAATACAAGACTAGAAGCAACCACGTGAAAAACGCTGTCGCGTGCGTGCTTACGCAGGAATATTAATCGTAGTAAACCGTGTCTAGGATCAGAAGTGTTCCAGATTCAGCTGCAAGATTATTTACGCGCCAGTCATCACATGGCGCCCGTTATCAAGAACAATTTTAGCAGCAGCCTCTCGCTCTCTCTCTATAAACACATTCTCTAAGGCCTTGTTTGGTACTAGAGTATTTGTGGGAATTATAGGGGATAATCCCCACCAAACCCCAAATCCCCACTTACTCGAAATTGCATGTTTGGTTTTAGAGTATTGGATTGATTCAGTCCCCACTTTTTCCTAAGTTCTAGTGTATTTTTTCCTATCCAATACACTAGCTACCCCTAAGTCCTTGTTTGGTAGCCGGGGTTTGTAAGTGTTTTCACGTGTTCATTACCAGCCCAATCCATCACCAGATGTTACACTCCACGGGCCATTTGGCACCCTGGTTTGTATACGAGTGAGCCCGTGTAAAACCGTATAAACCCGCCCACCCGACGAGTTTATGAGACGCGAGTGAACCTCGCGTTTTGTCCGGTCGCAGTGGCAACACATCAACATATCGTGGTGGAGCGTTACATTCTGCCGCCATCCTCCCATGTCCCAAACAACGAGTTTTAGTGCTAGGAGATTTATTAGGAAGTGGATTAGGCGGGTGGAAGTGGATTGAGTGACACGCCAGTTTTCACCAAGTCCACCTGGGATAATACACAACAAAATATTACAAAATGTTGCTGCCAAACGAGGCCTAATGGATTAGGGTTTTGTGGGGATTAGAGGGTTTTAGGTGGAGGTGGAGGTTTCACACAATCCCATTTGGGATTATCCCTTCTAATCCCTACCAAAACGCTAGTACCAAACAAGGCCTAAATATGGTTTAAAGTGCTCACAAAACAATATAGAGGCGTTAGAGAGCAAACGTGCAAGTTTAGACACTTCAAAATTAGAGCGTCTATAGTTTTTTTTGGCCGTGTGAGATACTGATATGTGCATTTTGGATTGAGTAATTTGGAAGTAAATTTGTCTATATTCTATTTATTTGTACAACTTCTCTAGTTTTCTGATCAGTTATATTCCACCTAAAAAATAAACGTGAAGTTGACCTATTTTATGTCGTGAGAAAAATTCCTACAAAATAGGGATGAAATCTTTCCACCAGAGGGTCATGGGTCACGGGGGCTCATGCACCACCTAGACACGGCCAGGTCTAGGTGGCATGCCCCTGGCGGGTGGTGCCCACAAGCACCCCCTGATGTACCCTATTACGAAACTCTTCGGAAGGAGACTTCCTAGTTTCCACAAAACCGTTGGATGCGGTGGCGGACAATGAAGTCTTCTTCTTCTTTAGGAGGGGGATATTTCGTTGTTCCGCTGCCTCCAAGAGGGGAAAACCGTTGCCATTGTTGCGTTGACACAAACGCCTCCACCTCGGGAGTACAGTCTTCATCATCTCCAGTAACATGATCACCTAGTCTCCGTCCTCAACTTCACCCCTTCACAATTTGTGTAGATCAGAACCCTTTGTAATTTTTTGACGATGTTTGTATGATACTAATGGATACTATCTTATTATTTATTGTTGAAGTTATGCTTCCAATTTATGTTGAATTTCATATACCTTTGATCATTACCATGTTTCACCATTCGGAGTAGTTAGTTATGTTCATGGGAGCGTGATAAACCTAGTATTGATGTCCACATGAATAATCGATGAAAATTTTCTCATGTTTTACTCTTAGGTCATAATTTTTTTACGATAGTATGTGAACGTTAACTACACATTACTTATTTTCCACCATGTTGCAAATGACACAAACGTGTACGAGATGTGGCAGAAGTTGGAGTTAATGTACGGGAGAAATGCAACTATGAATAAGGCCTCGGTGATCAAAATACTTGCAAAGCTTGAGTACCAAGATGGTAGCAGTGTGAATAAACACTTGAAAGACTTCCCCATCACCTACCTAGGGATGCCTATAGAATACCTGGGTCTTGATTAAGGACTTGACTCCCCTTGTGGCATGGCTCAGGACCAAGGCCAAGCCCAGGCAAGCTCGCCTGGCATCCAAAGGCGGTAAGGCAGTCCTTATTGACTCC
Organism: Avena sativa; assembly: GCA_916181665.1. NCBI lineage: Eukaryota > Viridiplantae > Streptophyta > Magnoliopsida > Poales > Poaceae > Avena > Avena sativa. The sequence goes on from OV702293.1 coordinate 458,176,397, forward strand.
TGTTTTTCCAGCCTCCCCGTGTATATTATGGGCCTATACCTTTTGCCTGAGGGGAACCATTCCAAGTTCGCTAAGGAGTTTTCACGATTCTTTTTGGCGGTACAGGATGGATGCCAGAAATACCACATGGAGAAATGGGTAGATATTTGCGCCCCCAAGGACCTTGGGGGCATATGCATTTTAGACTCTCGCCTCCTTAATGTGGCACTCATGATGAAATGGGTTATGGCGCATTTTAGCCAAGGATAGGGGCCTCTGGTTCCAATATATCAAGGCCAAATAATTACGACAGAGACCCGTTCTGGCTTGTGACCATTGGGAGGGATCTTAGTTCTGGAGAGCCATCCATGACATTAAGCACGAGATTCGCCATGGGATCTCCTTCTCCACTAGCAATGGCAAAGGGACCCTATTCCAGCTGGATCCATGGCTCCTTGACACTCCCTCTTTCCGATTTGCGCGGACCCCATCCTACTGGTGGCCATTGTGTGTAATGAAGGAAACTAGAACATCCCATTCTGGTGAACCATTGTCACAAAGGAAGCTACCGAGTTTGATGTCTTGAGAGGGGGCTTCCCCTTGTCCGTGTGTGAGGACTCGGATAGTGTGTCCTGGCATATCCCAAGCTAGGACTTTCTCAGTAAGTTCTGCTTACCGAGCCCTGTTCCAAGGGCCCGTGTTACCTAGGAGGACCCTTCTTTGGAAAGCGCCACTGCCACGAAATCTTAAGATCTTTGTGTGGTAGCTGCTGCAAGATTGTCAACCTTCAAGGGTGGAGGTGTCCAAGCGGCACGGGCCGGGTAATGGATTATGTTCCCTTTGTGGGACCCCAAAAACGGAGACCCGCATAATGTTCACCTTTCCTGCTGCTCAGCTTCTATGGAGCATTATCCGAGAGGAACTAGGGGTCGCGTGGCAGGTCCAAGATCTTGGTGAGTTCTTGGAAACTAAGGCGAACCTTATTTTTAGGACGCGTCGCGTCTTTTGGTTAGTGTTTGCCGCGTTTTCCTAGACCCTATGAAATATTCGTAATAAAATGGTTATCGAGAAAGTGTTTCCACGACAAGCTTCTGACTCTATCTTCAAATTTCTTGCTTTTCTTCAGCAGTGACCATCCGCTCTCTAGGTAACGACACATGGAGCATCTATATGGCATTCTTTAGGCTTGGCTGGCTATGGCACGTCAGTTCGCTTTGCCGTCGGATCGCCGAGCTCTTCTAGATGGAGCTTGTATCGTGCCTCCTTTTTCTTTTTTTTTCTTTTGGGCATTACTGCCTCAGTGGACCCTTTTTTATTTTCTCTTTTGACTCGAAACTTGTGTTGTATTTGGATATTCATAAAACGGGGCGAAAGTCTGTTTCAAGTAATGATATATGCATGTCTCAATGTGACCGTGGCACACCTATATATCGGAAAGGTAGGTGTATGTACATTATCACGTAATCATGCTTTTTAAGAAATCAATTCGTCTATGAAGTAATCATGTTTTTGCAGTCGTTTGACCTCGAATAAGCAACAAATAAACAAGAGAGGATGCTGTATATTCTTTGACAACTTCAATGTTTAGCTCGAGTCGAGTCGATGATGGCCAGGAGTTAGTTAGAAGCGGCAGTCAGTTGCAACGCTCTATAGTACGTCGAAGAAAAAGTCAGTTGAAACGCTGCAAAGAATTCGGGGGAGTTGAGCTCGCAGTTAGAGACAGTTTCGATTAGTGGTATCTAGCGCGCGGGCCATACATACTCCTGCACTACTTTTACTAGATTTAGTAGTGCGCCTTGGCGCACGGTCCCGTTGAATCCGCACTAATTAGCATGGTATGATGAAACCCAGCAGTAAAATGAGAATAGGTTTTTTTAAACAAACACTTTATATACATTCAAAGAAATAGGAAGATGTATTAAAATAACTAATACTGAAAATATATTACAATAAGTATGTCCACCATCGTAAGGTCAATATTGTAGGTAACAGAGATAAAATAAACAAATAAGAAAACAATATCTTTTATTCCTGAAATGACTGAGTGTGGAAGGGGGAAAATAAAGCCTATAGCTCCTATACCACATTCAACAGTGACCACCCTTAATAAATTAAGGTATCATTTATTTCTTCAACGCCCTTCTCTGCAGTGGCCAACTTCGCCACTCAGCAGATGGACTTAGACATCGAGTAATCCCTCTGCATCAATGACCACTGATAAGAAAATAATGGTTATCTAAAAAATGGTTGGCCATCTGATACTGAAAAGATGTTTAAGCACAAAAAATCCCTTTAATTATTTAACATTAGGAACAACAAAAACACAAACACCTAGCCATTTATGGCACTTTTCACTTCAGGCCGAAGATGACATCTAATGAGCTTGTAAAAGATAAGAATAAAATAGAAATGTTCAACGACCCATAAAAAGAAGTTACCTTTAACATATTTTTTTCAGGATTGATCGGTTCGCATTATAAGAGAACATCAATGGACATCAACATAAAAAATACATCTTTCACAAACAAATATACCTTGCACAAATTAAGCGTCATGTAGATCAGCAGTAACATGACATGTTTTACAACACTAACCAGATGAAAATGTATGGTCAGTACACAAAACCTATAGTTCTATAAGTAGTCCTTTGCTAAGTAAATGCTGAGAATAATATGCAGAGCACTTATCTTATGCAGGTTAATTACCGACACATTAGTATTCACTTAGATGAAAAAATGGTCTTACTATTATGAGAATATTACTACAATAGTCTAGTATAATTTGATGGGATATAGAAACCATCAGTTAAATCGTTGTCGCTTCAGCAGGCACATACTCTTTACGCATAGTAAAAGAACCACGAGATACACATGCTGTCTTGCGAACCTAATTTATTTAAAATAATGTTAACAAAAGGGATTTGCATACGCTTCCAAGGGTGAGGCTTCACCAAAGCCAGAACAGGGACACCTGGAGGTAACATGTTACATGTAACATCAAAAGTTTATAGACCTGTAAAACTATGGGTTGAACCATGCCTTTTCTGGATGTACCTGCGCCACAATTGATTGAAAGAGGGCGCTAATGCACTATCCACTATGTAGCTGACCTGATGCACGGCAGTATGAACATAATTATTTTTGTTCTTGGTCTCAAGGGACTTACACCTAGAACCATCAGTATGAGCCGGTGTTAGCAAACACACGCAGAAGTGTATGTGTGTATATCACCATAACCATGAGTACCTTGATCCAAGATATTAACATAGGAAAGGGTCTACAGAAGGAGCATGAGAAGCAGAATGATGCATTATATTAACATAAGGTGAGACCTATCAGTAAAAAAATACCTATATATCAATCTGTAATTAGTCAAGGCAATGGAGCTAGAGCATCCCCAGAGGAATTTAGCCGGCTGTCAATAGACTTGTATCGATCCTATGAACCTGATAAGATGGGTCCCCTGAACCTAAGCTTCTTGTCGTCACAGAACCAACAAAGCGACACTTCCTCGACACAACATCAGCAATTTCCCTTGGAGTAGAGTTGTCTGTGTGTATAGACTTAATTACTTGCTCCAAAGGCGTAGTGTGGGACATTCCAGTCTTTGGCAAGCTTACGAGTGGCCGACCAACTATCTCTTTGTCCATCCTATCAAAGAACACCGGTTCAATCTCATCGGTACCATCAGATCCAATGTAGCAAATCCAATACCAGCAAAAACAACATAGACCAGCAAGTATTTACCAACAACATGGAAATGGAGATGATCACCTAGGCATCACGCCTTTACCGGTACAATCTGGATCAAAGCACTTATATCAAGCGCCATATGGAGCTGTTGTTTCATGGGAAGCCTTTGTGATTACAGTGCAGAAGAACTTAGTTTTCTACAGGGAAATAACAGGTTAGTCATGCTCGAGTACAAACAGCACCGACAAACATAATAATACTAATCCAGACACATACATCATGGTCTAAAAAATTTAACCCAGTTGGCTCATAAACGGTTTCTGTATCAAGATCAACCTGGGCATTTATCTCAGCAGCAGACTGTCCTGGAAGTGAAATGTTCTGAACAACATGAATTATATTCTTTAACCTGCAGAAGTAGAACAGAAATAACCAGAAAGTAAAGTACAGGAACCACAGAGCTATGAAGATAAATCTAACGCAGGGGCCAAGGAGATGCAGAAAGCCAGAAAACATACAAGTAAAAAATGAAGCAATCTGTTGAAGATCTTTATCTCAATAAACTGAAAAAACTGCACCGTGGGTACAGATCTAACATATATCTAGTAATGTTCAAAGATAAATAAAATAACATGATATTTGGCCTAAAGGAACAGAACAGAGCCACAGAATGGGTCCTAGAGAGGTACTAACCAATTTATATCTTTGGTTCTTCGAATATCCACGAGCTAGCTGTGTAACTGATGCTTGTTTGGCACGATGATTTGCTCCTCATCAAGATCAAAATAGAACAGTATTCTAAGAACTGAGAGTTAAGTTTGTCTTTCTACCAAGAACCAAGTAATTCATTCTATGTATTAACTCATTCTACAAACAACCCACATAATTGGTTTCTAGATTATATATATATGAAATGCCATCTGTATAAAATATTCATGTGAAGTTTCTACGAATAACCTTCAATGCATAGAAGACTGAACTAAATATAGCACTGCTAATTTTAAAATACACCAAAAGATAGTAGAAGGGAGAATGAGGAGTTGTAGCTAAACTTCAGGCTGGGCAGATATACATATATGTAATCCTAGAGTAGCCCATAGATCAACCCATCCTCTTACTTTTTCCTCTCTAGATAAAACTTGATGTCTCGAGGCAGAGACGAAACAACTAATTTAATGCTTTGTAAGGCAACAAAAAGTGGGATGTGATCATGTCAGCAAAACGATGTGACTTGATTGCCCATCCAAGTGGTTGTAAACAATACGCAAGGTAAATGTGTATTCTAGACATGGCCGAAAGCAAAGCACAACCTCAATCCGTTGCCACACATAGGTTAATAGCTATTGGCTGCTTGCAAAGGAAATAAAGATCATAATGAGCCACTTATTTCGAGACGGAGGGAGTACATTTTATAGGTAATTAGGATACTTGTACTAAAATAAAGATATACATGCAAGTAAAGTTGCATATTAGTCTTTCCGTTGTCAGTACTGAAAGATCATTTGTGATATCTCATTATAGAAATTATTACCACAAACAATAAACCTGAGATTCTGCAACATCTGAAACCTGAAACCTGAGATTATGAGAGGAATATACCAAAAAAAGTTTGCTCTACCTGTATCGACAAATCGTAGAGAACAATAATGTAATGCAGAAAACACAATGTGGGGCTTTTGCACTATATATTGAAAGAAATGTGATTTTCTAAACAATTGAGAGGTGGACTCACCAACATGGTGCTCACCAGATTTTCCGCTGTCGATTCATAAATCATGTGGCGCGGAGGAGGATAGAAAATGCAGAGAGTGAGGTTGGGACTGAAGACGTTAGGCGTCGCCGCGCCGCTACCGCTTTCAACACAACAGATAAAATTACCTTCAGATACCCTTAAAATTTTGAAAAGAAAATTGTGGGAAACAGCAATGCAAACTGATGTGCTGCAAGTGAGATTTTCTACTAACAAAAATGGTCATGTTTGAGAAGTCTCAAGATTACCTTTTGAACTCAACCACATAAACAAATACATAGGTCCCAATTTTCAAACACCTAGTAGCACAACGCAACAACACTGAAAAGCTGCAATGTATATTGTGATGTGCATGCCAAAGTCTATTAGGTGCAGGAAGCCCAGTCATTTTTTTCTTAGGAAGGTTTAATCATCTGCAATTAGGAGGATTATATGCTACATTCACCGAATAGGCATATAAACTTATATGCTACTCCCCGCATAAAAAATCACATGCTACTGCCAGTGTTTGAATTTTGAAAGACAAGATATATATCGGATGACAGGGGACACAAAATGTATACGTCTGTACAGTATATAACTGCAACCCGACAACAAATAGGGGAATTTGACATAAATGGTGACAATATATAGAGAACGACCTAATATCATTACCAAGGCAAATAAACAGGGACAGGGTAGGAAGAAATAAGCATGTACCTGCATATAGTAAGCATGTTTTTATCGACCTAAGAAGCATGTAACATGCGAAACAGCTGCAGGCAAAATTCATAAGAACACTGTATGAGCAGGTAAACACATCTTCATCAATAGAAGATCCATCAATAAGCAGAAAATCAGTGTGATGGATGTTCTTAGTGTTAGTATTCAGTACCAACAAAGGCACGTGCTCCCACATAAACCCACTGCTTCCTATTCAGACTAGTCTGCGCTCAAGCATATACCAATTATCTTCAAATAAAATGGCAATACATAAATTGCTCGAAAGCGGGAGACATCTAATATGTTTGATAAATAATTGTTGGAAAATCCTCATATTTGCAGGCTTTGTTCTGCATATATGCACCAACCACCACATGGAAATACTTCAGGACCTAGGCAATATAAAGCATACTAGACGGACACGCGAGCTTCGCCTCGCCGCCTGCACATCGTGTCTGTTGCGATGCATTTGCTGGTGGTAAGTTTTTGTGTTGTTGCATGTGATTATTTGGATTAAACATGCTCATAGGATTATATATATTATGGGTTAATGGTGGAGATTAGATCATCTAAATTTTCCAACAGTAAGCATTTGGTGTACAGAAAACAAAGTTTGTGCAAACGCTATTGAAAGGACGTGAAATGGATACCCTACATTACGTAAATAAAGTTTAGAGGGATCCACAGTATACATGTATCGTTAATGTGAATGACACAGTAGACTTAGCGATGACAATGATCAGCAGGCATTGGTACGGTGCTAGCCAATTTGACAGCACATTTAGACAGATAGCAACGATGAAAAAACATATATAATTAGATATGGTCCTGTGCACAGAGCCCATTGCTCTAACATATACTCACCCGTTCAAGTAACTAAGGGGTTTCGTGGAATCAGCAAATCTGTTGAAGACAGAACCATAACCCATAACGTAGGTAGAACAAACATGACAGGTCTAACAGGTTATGGACATGTCCAGATATTTTGCTTACAATAAAATACTTACTTGGAGGCTCCTTCATGATGAATCGGTAGCAAAATAAATATCCTACACAATAGTCTTAGTGTGATGCATTGCAAAAGCTAATCCCATGTGACCTGGCCATTCACTTTGACAGGACACCTTCTTTTTCTATTTCATGTAACCGCGAATGTTGATGGTCTGGTCTCTTGGATGTCTACTCTTCTAAACATGTGATTTTATATGGAAAAATAGCACACGATCAGTAGCGACAATTATGAAACGAAGATTCGGTGAACAAAGTAGCATGTAAATTAAGGAATATTTAGAAGCTAGCTCTAATTTTGTAACGTCGTACCTTCCGAAGAAGAAGCTTCTCGGTCAATTCCTTGTGTTGGAGAAAATGCGCAAGAGCCATGGCAAAATCCTCTTTCGGTGAGCACTGTCAGAGTTTGATCTTTGAATTTATTCGCTGGCAAAACTAAGAACTGGCTATACTAAGCATATATGACACACATGGTATTGCTCAGATCGTCATACCTGGCATGTAGCTCACTGCCATAGTTGTGCGACGCATCTAAGGCATCTTTGCAGACCTTGTAATAACTTTCTGCCACGGGCCAAGGCTCCTAGACCGGACCAGTTCAATGTGATTTAGGTCTTCAATTTTGACATTTCGGTGGTTAGCCAGAAACAGCAGCACCTCGTTGCATTTTCAATTGCGTTGTAGCCGGTGGGGACAGTGTTGCCCTGGAAGATCTCCCTTTCTATATATCAGAAGATATCTTCCACAAGAATGACCATCTTTACACTCACAGAGCTGGGGCGGTCCTTCTCTGCCTGTGTACATGTATCATAAGATAGTTCTAGAGTCGTGCACACCTGCTGAAGCATGTTTTGCCTTGAGATGCGCATGGAGTGCCATGCCTGCAAGAACAAATATGGGTAAGAATCGGTGCTAGACGACAGAGAATTGGGGTTCTTCTGTTTAGAGACTAAACACCGACATTTTACAGCTGAGCTACAAATAGAGAGGGGCGCCATAAGACCGAATAATAGCCATTTGCATCCTGATAGTTTTGGGCCATATAAGCACAAGATATCCATAAGGTAACAACACCTTAACACCAACAATATTGCAAGGATCGGTAATCTCCGATGCGTCTCACTATAGTAGAATATTTTCCATTAAGTTCAAATGTTCACATCAGCCCCATACTCAAGTATTGATGAAAAATTTATAAATATCATAGATGGTACAACTATCCTGAGCTAAATCCCTAGCCTTATACAGATGGTTTGTATGAGTAACTTCGAAAGAAATCCTGAGATTACTCTCAAAAAAAAATCGGACACCAAACTCAGGCTAATAAGACTTGAAACAACGAACCAGTCGCACACCGGCACAACACATCATGCAGACAATGTTCACCATTGCAAGAGAACCAATCAAACAATCACTTGTTATCTAAATCTACTGGTAGTTAAAATTTCGTTCGAGCATCGCCAACTTTCAAGGGAATGTAGTACAAACCTCATCTTAGCAGAACTAAAGGTACAAAAGGATGTCATCATTACAAAAATAGTAACAACTAACCGGTATGTTATGCAACTAAAGCTGCATCTCTTTATATAATGGGTACCAAGAGCACTAATCATAAAGCATATGAGCTGAAACATGGTTCTAGGCTGCTTCCTAAGTTTGCTATCCTATAAGCATATCTTTTCAACAGTCATGCTGATAGAGAATTGACAAATCTCACACAATACTGGGTTTGTAGATGGCTACTAAGTGGACTTCTGAAATTGTATCTAGGAGATTCATCGTATAGATAGGACCATAGGATAAGACATGGTTGCCCTGCTAGTGGCAGTTAGTTACAGTTTACAGGGTAATCAATAAAGGTAACACATTCCTCAATGCTCTAGTGTAGGGATCTCATAAGAACAAGTTTTCGAAATTAGTTCCCTCAATTACTATCCTTTACCTGAACCAGAGGTACATTTCTCAGGCAGCATACCTAAAGTAAAAATACCTCAAAGGGTTTGGTCTGCTCCAGGCTGAACAATGCTCAGACCATGGGACATCTCTACATGACCATGGTTTTGTTACATCATACAAATATTCAAAGCAAGAAAAACTCCTAAGTTTGGCAACTTATAATTCGAAAAAGTTGGTTGTGGTATGGAATTTTGGAAATAACTTCCTAAAATGCAAGACATGACTCAAGGCTACTCCAAAACCATTGAAACATGATACACTACATGACCACATATTAACCAAAACTTGCCCCATCTTTTTGATAGAACGCACAATACTATAAGTGTGCATCCATCCCAGCAACAGAGAAGAGAGAGAATAATATTATCTTTCAATGTATAATGCGTATAATGAACATGGAAAGGTAGGAAGATGAACTACGTACATTCAGCAACCTATGTTTTGTAAATATAAGAAACTTCTTTTATTAGCCTAAAGATAAAAACATATCGCTAAACGTAACTCAATATTCTTGAAAACGTAAGTAAAAAATATTGCATATAAATATGTGAACTACAAAATGTTTGCATCAATAGTAACATGACCTTCATCTGTATCTCAAGTAATCAGACTTTTTTACCAACTGTTAAATCTAATAGATATTGTTGAAAGTGGCGCTATCAATTTTCAACCGAATACATTCATATGCATAGTCTACTAAACAGAGCATGACTTGACAAATAAAAGTTGGCCATCCATTTACCGTGAATCCTAATGATCTGAGCCGGGTTGAAAAAATAATCTCTAAAAAAAATTAGGCAGAAAAGAAAGGTCCAAACAGATCCATTTTCATATTTCATCAAGTACAACTACAAACTGACTATAAAAGCAAGAAAAGTACATACAAAGTAGTGCTACATTTTGATAAGATAGTATCATACCATTTAGTTGAATCCATGTTGGCAAGATAATATCTTCAATTGGTCTTTGAACTCTAGGATCAAAGATTTCAACAATATTTTCCTACAATATTGAAAACGAAAATAAATCGTGAGATCTCTGCTGCCTACACAACAGAATAATAATCACTACTCACTATACAAGAAGACAACAAAGCTGAAAACAAAAACTGAAATCAGAGGGTAGAAATTGACCTGTTGAAGGTGTGCCCTCTTCTGATTTCTTGAGGACCCTGCTGCTTCCTCTTCTTCTTCTTGGCCCAACGCTGCCTCCTCCTCTTCCATCAGTGCATGTCGACGGCGGAAGTTTTGTTCAGTCCCGGACTCCCTGCTCGGAGACGGATACGTGGGGTTGTGGGAGGCTCAGCCAGAGAGGAGGCACGACGGAATGCACGGCGACGGGCGGCGACAGTTCCGGGCTCCCTGCTGCGGCTCGTGCTCGAAGTCGAAGATGTGGGGTCGCGGTCGTGGGGGGCTGAGTCGGAGAGGAGGCGTAGCACCCGGTGCGGCGGGAGAGGTGGCGGTGGCGCAGCGGCCGGCGGTTGGAGCGACGGCGGCCGGGGTGGGGGGTGCACAGCGGCAACAGCCTAGGGTTGGGCGTGAGGGATTTTTCTATCGGGAGTTGGGACAGAGTCGGGAGGACGAAGGCCAGATTTTCCTCGCTTCCGGTACTGGCCGGTTCGCTGGTTTTTTTTGGACCATTTACTGTAGCTAAGGGCGTGGGCCGGTACTCAGCGCATTGGTCTTCCCTCACGCGTAAGCTATAGAATAATTCGACATAGCCAATCCAAGTTGGATTACATGTTAAAAAAGGAGATAAAGGGGAGAAAGGACAGACCACTATTGCACCTTTAGATCCAATGTGGGAGCACAAAAATAGCGCTCATCGATGACAGAGAATAAGCAACACTAATGGCCTTGAAAGAGGATCTCTCTGATGGCCAGGCCGATGGCGGATAGAGCGAGGAGGAGGGATAGGTGTTCGAGGATTGATGGAGTGTGTTGTGCTCAGCGACAGCCCCACGACACCTATCAACATTAAAACAAAATTGAGGGAGATGTTACAGAAGATTACCAACATGAGAGAGAGGAACCTGTGAGTCAACCCGTTTTCCTCGAGGTCTAGCTTGGACGGATCAAGGCATAACCATCACATATAGAAGAGGAGAGAGCAGGTGCCCTTGCTGGATATGGTAGCCCCTTGGCGCTGCAGAGGCTTAACCACCAGATCTGGCGTCTCCCGTGTCGCCATGGCCACAAAATGTGCCACGGAGAATCGGAGGCGGCTCGGCGTCCTGGTGGTGTTGTAGTTTGGACCAGGTTTCTCGCTAAGAATGAGGGCAGAGTTGGAGGAGGCGGTGCTCAGGAGAAGAGATAGAGGCAGAGTGATGGACGGGGATGGAGGTTGAGCTCGGGTGGGGAGGATTCGTGCGAGCCAGCGCTCTGGCAGCGGTGCGAGCAGGGAGAAAGTGGAGTAGGCCCTGATGCGGAGCTTGGCCGGCTGCACTGTGCGACGAAGAACAGGCTGGGGACGGAGCCATGGAGGCTGCTTCAACCTCCGCCATCACACAAGGAGCACGCACACCAGGAGGAAGGGGATTAGGGAGGGGCTAGCCGACGGAGGGACTGGGGAGGAGCGAGGGATTGGGGAGGATGAACCGACTGGAGAAGATTGGGGCTGGTGGCTAGGGTTCCAAGGGCCACGGTTGCTCCCTTTGTGCTTCATTTTTATACGTCCCAACGAATGGCGCAACACGCGCGACTCCAGCGCCAGTCAAGCAGCATACCATCCCTCTCCCAACCGGTTCCACTGTAAAGCGGGCCAACCCCTCAGCGGCCCCAGTGACAGCGACAAAACACGCCAGCATGCAGGTAGAACAGCGATTTTGCATCACTTGGACTAGAAGAGACGGCCCAGATGCATCCCAAGTCCCCATCCAACGGCCTAGAATGGCTAGTTGCTGTGAGAGCTCCTTGGGGGGCACCGATTACATCTTTAGATATGACGAATTAAAAATACTCAAGCTTTCGCGCCCTTTGAACTAATCGCTTATCCAACTGATGATCAACCCTTTGAACTAATAATACTGTAGCTTATCTAACGAGTATTCATGGAGGTCTGAAAACCGAACGGTCCGAATGTAGGTAGTAGCCTAGAGAATCGAAGGGTTGCATATATCTTGTCCGGTGCAAATGTCAAATTAGCGGTCGGCTAACCTGTCCTTTTTGGATAGAATTAGGAAACGGCATAGAAGACCTTGCTGCTCGACCAGACATGCGAATCAATGATTAGAACGCGCGCGCAAGTCAGAACGTTGCAATAGCCATGTGCACCGTACATACCCCGACGATCGTTGGGACTGCGAATCATTTGCGTACAATAATAACACGGCAATCATGCCTCTCGACCGGAATCCATGCAGCGATCTTCCATTCCTATATCTATATAAGTGTCGTAATCAATCCTCACCTCCAAAATCCACTCGATCGATCGCCACAACATCTAGCAGCAAGCTCGCATTCTCGTACCGTACAGAGTTGGATCGGGAGATGAGCATGGCAGGAAAGCGCTTGTTCCTGCAGCTGCTGGCCGCCGTTTTCGCAGTCAGTTTCACGCCGGCGAGGTCGGGCTGGCTCCAGGGCACCGCCACGTTCTACGGCGGCAGCGACGGCTCCGGCACAATGGGTAAGCAAGCTGAACATCTGAATGTGTGTGCAGACATGCATGCAGAGCTGGACACGTGTAGTCTGAAACTCTGAATGTATGTGCATGTGTGCAGGTGGTGCTTGTGGGTACGGGAACCTGTACCACCAGGGGTACGGCCTCGCCAACGCGGCGCTCAGCACGGCGCTCTTCAACGACGGCGCCTCCTGCGGGCAGTGCTACCTCATCATCTGCGACGTCGGCAGGTCCGACATGTGCAGGCCCGGCACGGCCGTCACCGTGTCCGCCACCAACTTCTGCCCTCCCAACTACAACCTCCCCAGCGACAACGGCGGGTGGTGCAACCCTCCCCGGCCACACTTCGACATGTCTCAGCCGGCCTGGCTCAACATCGGCATCTACCAGGCCGGCATCATCCCCATCGTCTACCAACAGTAAGCCACCTGATCAAATGATCTCACATTTACAAGACCAAGCAATGACATGGCATGACATGGTGGTTAAACATTTGTGCGTGGAATTGCAGGGTGAAGTGCTGGAGGGAGGGCGGGCTTCGGTTCACCATTACCGGCTTCAACTACTTCCAGCTTGTGCTGGTGACCAACATGGCCGGGAGTGGGTCGATCAAGAGCATATCGGTGAAGGGGACAACCACGGGGTGGATCGCCATGTCCAGGAACTGGGGCGCTAACTGGCAGTCCCTCGCCGGCCTGGTAGGGCAGTGCCTGTCCTTCGCCATCACCTCCAGCGGCGGACAGTACATCGTCATCCAGGACGTCATCCCGGCATGGTGGCAGTTCGGCCAGACCTACTCTACATGGCAGCAGTTCGACTACTAACGAATTCTTGTGATTCCCCTCACATTGCTTCTTCGATTCACTATTCACGCTCCTACAGCCGCGCTCTCTTCATTCATTATTCACTTGATTTGGTTGTACACTCAATTGTAAATTTGTAACTCACATACTCAATTCAAGGACCGTATGAAATGCTTACGCTTTTCAGAAGATCCAATAGTGGTTACGCCCCTTGTGCACCTACTGGTTACATCTTTGAGGCCACATTGATGGTATCTTCCACTTACTCAACCTTTTCAATCAGTTCGGACTTTTTAGGATAGTTGGCTAGTGCGCATCAATTCAATATGATATCAGAGCTAGAGGTCTAGAGTTTAAATCCTGGCCAACGCGGTATTAAAATAAATATCTGTGGACACCCTAAATCCATGTCCTAAGCTCGTGAAGAAAAAGACCACAGTTGAGACTTTCGCGATAGTTGGCTGGCGCATCAATTCAATAAAGTAAACATAAAGATAGGTGAATTTATTTCCAAGTACTTGATACAAAATGCTAGTATCAAACCCCCCAAGCTTAGACCTTTTGCTTCTCTGCAAGAAAAAATAGAGCTTGGTGAGCATAACCTATTTAATGGCGAAGATTCGGTAATTAAAATAAGAGAGATTTCTCATCACATTCAAAACGGTCATCTAAGTCATTAATTTTCAGATCGGCTTCCTAGTACAAGAGTATATCCGACTCAATTAACTTAAATCTCCAAGTTATATCTGCATGTTGGGATGTTGAATCACATTTTTTTTCTTGGATAGCTCATACACCGCAACATGAAGATGAATCTCGAGAGAAACTTGTGCATAATTACTAACAAGCAGTTATGATTTACTTCCATCACAAAAGGATATCCATACTTTGAAGTGCTTAATAGACAAGATGCACCTTTTAATTAAACCAAGAAGAGAAGGATGCCAACTTCACAAAATAAAGCCTTTGACTCATTGTGTACTTTATCACATGTAAGCATAGATTCAGTCAATGTTGTTCAACATTGCCTTCACCCAGTGTTTAAAAGATATTTCATATGGATCCTACGACCAAAATATTACCACTTTGGGGGGAAAAGAAGATGTTGTTAGAAAGGAATAGGAATGATATTTTTTACAAAAGCCAGTGGTTCCCCAAATGTAAAACATGATCATTTTCTTTAGTTTTATCACAATTTCGATTGTTTTCTTTTTTATTTTTCTCAAATTTATTGGCATGGTTTATAAAGCAACACTGCTCCTCAACTTTGCAAGCTTCTTTCCATGGCTAGACCAAGCCTGGATACCAACCACATTGATCACCATTTCCCATGGAAGAAGTGTGCTTTATAAATGAAAGCAAAAAAGATTAAAATGAGGTGGTTCAACATCATCAACTAACTTTTGGAATGTCTTCATGGCCAATAGGTAGGTAAAGTGGACACTTTGGGAAGATTTTTGGTTCAAAGGTTCGGAAGCACGATTAAGCATACCATTCTTAGTGCAAAGTGGTAAGGCCAGGAAATAGATAAGTTGGATAAAATGACTCAATAGAAGGATCCATAAGTAATAAATTTTAAACCTTGGACTAATGCAAAATTAAACCATCTCCTTCCCTCCTGGTCGGTGATTTATCTATTAGTTACTTAAATTTAAATGCATAAACAATTGACATAAAAAACTCACTAGGAAAACTATTCATCTTTCAGTGTCAAAGGGATGTGATTTTGCTATGTTTTATCAAGAAGATTCTGTTCCACCCCAAAATTGTCAAGCTATGGAACTAAAAATAAGATGGATCTAAAATCACTCATAAGTAAGATGCTAAACAAACTTACTACTCTAACATTTCTCACTATAAAGGATACATCATAGGTATGCTTTCTAGGGAGTTGAGCGCACAAACCAATAAGATAAGCAAACTCACTACTAAGGATAACTTATTGCAAAAGTAAAATATAATTATGATACTAGGCAACCCTTTTCTTAGTATATTTCTTTGGAAAGGGTTGCCTAGTATCATAATTCTAGGTAGTTGAGCACGCCTTGAAATGAAACCATCCTCCTTGTAGCGGAGTTGTGATTTTTGCATATCGCTAGTCTTTTATTTTTTCAGATCGTGTCGCTGATTCTTCCTGGAAACAGGCTTCTGTCCCTAGGGGTGGACTCCAAGCTCGAGGCTCAAATCTCAGCTCGAGCCTGAAAAGGCTTGGCTCGGGCTCGACTCAGCTCGGAGGACGAAAAAGCCAAGCCTAAACTTCCCGATCAAGGCTCGGGGCTCGACAAGCCCGCTCGATAAAGCCTGCAAGCCGGCTCGAAGGATCGATGTAATAAAAAAATCGCCATAACCTTTGATAAAAATGTAACATTTCAAAGTTATAAACAACAATTCAACATGAATACATCATAACATTGTCTAACAAGTTTCAGAAAGTACAAATGATGACAACAATATCATGTATATCACAGGTTCACCACATGAATATGCATGCACTTAGTTGAATATTGATGGCTGCAAGTGCACATATCGTTTGTAGCTAGTTTCAAAGTTAAGATGTCGATCCCACAGGGATCCCAAAGGTAAGTTTTTATTGGTAAAGTCTTTGTCACACCCGAAGTTGTCACATGTCTTCGAGTGAATTGACTACAAGTATTGAAAATGAGAATAGGATTTAGATTAAACGAAAGTATTTAAATAAAACTACAATGTAAACTTCAGAAATATAAAATATAAAAGTAAAGAACAATTTTTTTGTTGTTTTCTGTAGATGACGAAGTAGGCGTGGGGAGTTTTAGTTCATGGTGATAGTGAATGTGTCGGGTGGATGAGTGATAAGTGTAACAATTGTAATCTTATAAGTATGTGTGTAGGCGAGCAACCCATAATTAGCCGAAACTCCTCTTGATAGATTTCATCCCAACTTCAATAATCTTCTAGCATGTTTACCACAACCATGGTCAGTCACTAGACGATTAATATCCTTCAGGTTGCCTATCAATTAAGATCCTTGGATCAGACTAATGCAATAAGCTCGGTGGTTCCTCGTTATCCTCGAGTCAAACTAGTTTCCCATTGATATCCATGTGTCACTCGAGGGTTGCCGGTCTGTTAGCAAACAAGATTTTATCTATGTAGAACAAAGCATCATGTTGCCTGGGCCCTTAATTGGACAACACGCATTAAGCATCTCACAGATAGTCAAGCACACATAATATAGTAATTAAAATCAACCTTAAACTTAATGCAAATTATATAGGCACATCACATCTCACCAATCCCCTACATCTCCCACGCCCAAGAGAACTTACTCACACATGAGAGAAGAAAGCATCATCAATATAATTAAATAAAAGGAGTTCTTCTTGATATTATCATGGAGATCCACAATAAGAAATAGAAATAAATCCAACACAATTCAAGATGGGAAGAACAATCTCAAACCTTATTCTTACAAGGTGGAGATCTCTCTCTCAAGTACAAGCAATGGCTATAGAGGTGTGGTGGCTAGGAGATCGAAGATCGTGGAGCGAGATGAAGAACGTCTTCTCCTTCTTCTCCGGATCTCTTCTTTCTCCCTTCTGGATGGTATGGCGGCTCGTGTGTTCTGTTCCCATCCTCGGCCTCTTCACAAAAGTTGTCCCTTTTAATAAGACGAAGGAGATGGCAGCTACATGGCGGGAACTATACGGTCGGAAAAATATTCCCGTCGTATAGTTGCTCGTTAAAGAGACTTGCTTGTTTTCGTCTGAATATTGTATTTTTGTTGTTAAATCCTTCTGTTGATGTTTAGAACCTGAAACACACATTAAAAATCAAGTTTTTTTGCTACCGAAGTATTAGCGTTAGGTAAAACTAGAAAACCATCAAATCCAAACGAAAACCATCGATAGAAACCACAAAAAATGTGTAGAATCTCACAGCTATCAAATCTGCACCACACATACAAAAGAAAATCAGTTTTGCTTCAATTCTGAAGTTGTACAAGACATTACAGCAACATAATATATGAAAATCACACTACCAACTCAGTTTGCTTTAGTTTTGATGTTGTAGAAAATGTTCCGGCAACTAAATATATAAAAAAAGCAGTACGAGGTAAATTCACTGCCACTTGAGGGTAGAGGGGCATCAGTGCATCACGTTGATCCCTAATCGTGGTGCTTGCCTGCCTGGAGTTTGGTGTGGTGGAGGACGAACGAGAGGAGGAGGACTAGGCTGGATAAGGAGGAGATGTGGCAGCGTCGACCGGAGTTGGATGGTGGAGGTCCGGCAGGAGGAGGGCCGACGGGCAGAGGTCCGGCAGGAGGAGGGCCGACGGGCGGAGGTCCAGCAGGAGGAGGGCCGACGGGCGCAGGCGGGCGAAGATCCGGTAGGAGGAGGGCCGGTGGGAGCTAACCCTAGCTAGATGTTTGGGTCCTCCTCCACGCGGGACCGCAGGAAACGACCTCAAGAGGGGCTAGGGAGGGGCGCCATGGAGGATCAGGTTTAGGTAGTGGCGGCCGGCGTCGGTGGTGGCGACCGTGGGTGGCGGTCACGGCTGTGATGCGATACAGAGAGGAGGGAGTCACGAGGCAGAGGCCATCGGGTAGGGAATCGATCTCTGGGCAGGGGGATATCAGCTCGACGAGCCTAGCAAGCGAGCCCGAGCTTTACCGAGCCGAGCTTCGAGCCTGTTTTTCACAGTTTTTCAACACCAAGCTGAGCCAGGACTTGGCTCGAGTTTTACCGAGCCTGATCGAGCCGAGCCGCAAGCCAGGTCGGCTCGGCTTGATTCCAGCCCTATCTGCCCTGTTTTATAAATAAAATAATATCCGAATATAAAGTTCACAATCACCACCAACGCCGAGGCGCCAAAGAGAAAATGATAATAAGTTCACTGGGACTACGGCACAACAATGCCCAAAGCCAAAAACATCTTGCTTCGTCATACCTTAAAAGTGTGCTTGACATGTACGATAAATTTATCAGATAGTGAACCCTTTTATGTTTTTTCGTTGTGTTTCATCGTGAATTAAGACATTTCATTGTGTTTCACAATTTCGGTTTTCGAATTTTTAAATTTTTGGCTTGACTAAAACATATCAACGAAGGTTCAAACAAATTTTTGTTTTGATAATTATTCCAACATTCACGGTCTTTTAAATTTATGCTTGAAAAATAAAAAAGACAGGCCAATATAGAGGAGAGAGGCTGTGAGTTGTACTATATACATGCAAACGATTTCTTATCAGACCAAATCTCAAAGTAAGCCAATCAAAATAAACAGCTCGGAAAAATTGCATTTCCGGACTTCACTACTACAGCGCGAAAAGAAAATCAGAGTTTGCCGCAGTCATAGTCCGGCATCATGAGCAGCGTCCTGGCGAGCACCCCGGACAACAGCTTGTCCCTCACAAAGCTGACGACGGCGTGATCGCTCTCCTGAAAGAACCCCACCACGTAGGACGCCGCGATCACCTGCGCGCTCCTCCACCGCCGGATGCCAGCATAACTCCGCAGCGCCGCCTCGATCCTCTCCTCCTCCGCCCCGGCAACGCCGCCAGCCACGATGGCGTCCCCGAGGCACCGGGCCAGGACGACGGCGTCCTCGAGCGCGGTGCACGCGCCCTGCGCCAGGTCGGGCGTCGTGGGGTGGAGCGCGTCGCCGGCGACGCAGACATTCCCCTTGCTGATGCTGGCGAAGAGGAGCGAGAGCGGGGAGCGGTACCGCAGCGGCGCGGCGAGCACGTCGCTCAT
Source organism: Avena sativa (assembly GCA_916181665.1). Lineage (NCBI taxonomy): Eukaryota > Viridiplantae > Streptophyta > Magnoliopsida > Poales > Poaceae > Avena > Avena sativa. Next base: position 458,195,641 of record OV702293.1, read on the forward strand.
CTCGCTCCTCTCGACGGCCTCCAGCACCTGGGCACTCACCTGGGCGCCCCTCATCGTGGCCAGCACGAACTGCTTCATCGCCGCGGGGCTCCGGTCGACGGCGCCGTCCTTGGCGCCGTCCGGGGAAGGCGACCAGGTGAAGAACCAGTAGACGTCGGTGTCGCTGGTGGGCACGACGCCCGCGCGGAAACCCTCGCCGACGAGCTGCAGGATCTTGGGCTCGAAGCCGTGGCCGCCGTCCGGGTAGTGCGCGAGGCCTCGCGTGGCCAGGCGGCCCGAGTCGGACGGCTTGGCGAGGCCCAGCCATTTGGCCACCACCGAGTTGATCCCGTCGCAGCCGATGAGCACCTTCGCTCTGAGCGTCGTCCCGTCGGCGAGGTGGAGGATCTTGGCGTTGCCGTCGTGGAGCTCGTCGTGGTCGATGGAGACGATCTTGGAGGAGTAGCGGATGGTGCCCGCCGGCAGCTCTTCCTCCAGGGCCTGGAGCAGCACGTTACGGTGCACGCACCGGACTTCGTGAGGCCCCCTGCATCAGCGACAGCGTGACACCTCAGATCAGAATTCAGAACAGAGTAATTCAGCTTGACCAGGACTGAGGCTGAGGCTGAGATGGATGTCTGACTCACAGTTTTCCCTTGACCCGGAGGTCCATTTCTTGCGCTACTTTGCCGGTCGACGAAGACACCACTCGCACCCTGACACACCATCGATCGGACACTTAAAGATGCACAAAGAGAGAGAACAATACTGTGCAGCATTCATCAAAAGAAATACTCTGCATACCCCTGCAGCTGCAGATGCCGACCCCTCATCTTGTCCCCGACGCCGAGGGCGTCGAGCGCGCGGAAGGCGTTGGTCCAGGTAAAGAAGGCGAACCCGGAGGTCCGGCGCACTGGCGACGACTCCAGCACCACGCACCGCACGCCCTTCCCGTGTAGCCCCAGGGCGACGGCGAGGCCGGCCAGTCCGGCGCCGGCGATCACAATTTCCCCGGCACCGTCCTGCTGTTGCATTTCAGCCGTCATTGCTACCTCACGTGCTGACAACAAGTTCAGGATCGATCGATCGGTATGGTGGTCAGTGCGATCGATCGCAGTGTTTGAAAATGGATGGTGGATTGCGAAGCCGTCGTGAGGAACCAAGAGTGAGTGACCAGTGTATATATACGCTCCCAGTTTCAGTTTCAGGAGGGAAGCAGCGGAGGAAATGGCTTCGACAGTTTGACGTCATTGCTGATCATGCGGCGGCTGTGGCTGCGATCCGGTGGCCGTCCCCGCTGAGTGACAAACTTCAGATTTGGGTGTGCACTCCCCCTCTTGAGGTGGTCTTCATTATTTAATCATCACTGCCTCATGATGGCCTTTGGGAGCAAAGCAGAAGAAACCAGAAAGATTGATTGATGCCTTCCTTGATGGGAACCCCTGAACCACGATGAGCCCATCCATGACATATTCATCCACGCAAATTGGTTGTTACTGCTTCGCGCCAACACCACGTGGCCACAAAACATCTGTCCCCGGCCGGGATCTAAAGGCTTCTTATCAAAGAGTGATGGTGCTTTGTTTCCTGCTCCCTCCGTTTTAAAATATAAGATATTTTAACTTTTGTAAAACGAATGCATCTATATGTATTTTAGTTTATGGTTCACTCCGAACCTATACACTAAAAGATGTTTAGCTATATTTATTTCACAAAAGATAAAACATCTTATGTTTGTTGGATGTATAATGTCTCTAAGGGGCTGTTTTATTAACAGCCATTGGATGCCCTGATCAGGGGCATCCTGACCGTCCATCCATAGTGTGTGGTTCCCCTGGTACATGTCCTATATAAAGGGGCCCTAGGGTTTGAGAAGCTCACACTCATACAGTTTTGCTCTCTCTCGATCACTCTCTCCCCTGCTCACTGATCAAGCTAGGACTGAAAGCACCAGGAAGAACTACTCACTGCTGAAGATCAAGATCACTAGGAAAAGAAGCAAATAAAGAGGAGGTCATGGCTGGACCTCCATATCAAGGTACACACCTCTGATCTTCTCTTTTGTGGCTCAAATCTTGAGTTAGTTGATCCTAAGGGATCTAACAGTGGTATCAGAGCATCTAGCTCTAAGATTGAGTCCTCTTATGTTTTGGATTTATGTTCCTGCAAGCATGTTATTCCTATTTGGATCATGTTTCTGTTGCTGGAACTATGTTTTATTCAAGTTCTTGCTCAGAACTGAATAAGGCTGATGATTTAGCCCTAAAATTTTCTAATTTTAAGCCCTAACTGATCAAGGACAGGAGCTAGGGTTTCCTTTATGTAACTCCGTTGAAGGGATTTCAATTCTTATGCAGTTCCTAAGTGAAATCCCCAATTTGACTGAAGAACCCTAACCCTAGTTCATCGAATCGATGAACTCTAACCCTAATTTCCCCAATTACTCAAGAACCCTAACCATAATTCCCAAATCAGACGAACCCTAACCCTAATTTCTTAGATCAAGGAACCCTAATCCTAATTTGATGATCTAAAGAGAGGCAGTGGACACATACCTTATGGGACTCGTCGTCGTCGCTGGCCATGGCGGCGCCGGAGCCACCCTCTCAGTTGGGCGGACCTGCTCGGGCTCGTACCCCAGCGGTCTCGCCGTCCACTGCATCGGCTGGTGGTCGAGCCCTCTCGTGCCCTTGTGGCCGTTGGAGCTCGTCGCTGTGCCGGGTCGCTTGCACGCTCGCGGCTATGGCGCAAAGGGCACTGACAAGCACCGCTCAACGGAGCCGCGCGCTGACCGCACGCGAATTCGGCGAGAGGCACCCACCGGCGCCGTCCTCCTTCTCCACTGTGGCCGCCGCCGTCGCTTGCTCTCTCTCGCTCGTAGGTTGGGAGGCAGAGAGGAAAAGGAGGGAGGGGGAATGGGGGCTAGGGTTCGGGGGCGTCGTCGTGCATCGGTTTTATTCCAATCAGGCGCGCCCTCCACCGTTGGATTATATCCAATGGTCCGCAGCGTCGGCTGCTTCACGGGCCGCTTGGGACACTAAAGTGGGGTGAGGGGAGACGGGCTAGGCCAGTTTTGGCCCAGTCCGTAAGAATTGTTTTGGGCCAAATTTCCTGTTTGAGACCAGATTAAGAAGAAAGATTTAAGAATTAATGTTTTATGAGTTAGGGTATATATATAAATAGTTTTTGGGGCTAAATTTTTGGCATATTTTATTATGTCAATTATGGAACATAATTATGTGACAAATTATTCTTTTTGTCATGCAATTATGTACCTCACTTAAGTAAGTTTAATGTATTTTATTATGATAAGTTAATTCTTTCTGATGTGTATATTATATTTAGTTGGTTTTTTTGTGATTGTTTTCTAAATAAATTGTGACAATAATGTTTCGCTACAAAGTTAAGTTTGTAAATCCTCAAATTAAGCATGGATTATGTCTATCATTCTGGCCAAAGCTGATTGACAGACATTTTGACCATGAAATGTTATTGGTCTGATTCACTTCTGGCCAAAGCTGATGTGTTCTAGATTGATGAAAGAATTCCTTATATAAGATGATCTAATTAAGTGTGTCTTATATCTGTTATTCTGGCCAAAGCTGATTGGCAGATATTTAGATCACAAAATTTTATTGATCATGTCTATTTCTGGCCAAAGCTGATGTAAACTAGATTGATGAAAAAAGTATAAAATTGTGATGCTAATTCAAAGCATTTGTTTTATTTTGCAGCATCTAATGTCTCTCAAATTGCCAGTATTATAAATGGCATAGAATAGTTGACTGGTAGCAATTTTCGTACTTGGAAGGAGAAGCTTCAGATCACTTTAGCTTTGCCGAATATAGATTATGCTCCTCCTATAGCACCTGATGAAGGTGATGAGAATTATGAAGCCCTGAAAAGAGCTTATAATGGTGAGAAAACTAAGTGAAAGGATTCAAATTGTAAGTGCCTCATGATTATTAAGGGCTCCATTACTTAAAGTATGAGGGGAGTTGTTCCAGGCCCCCAGACTACCAAGGGTTACCTTGGAAAGATTGAGGACCAGTTTAAGGGATCATCCAAAATTTATGCAATAAGGCTTATTGATGAAAGGTATGATCCAACTGGGAGTCTCAGAGAGCATATCACGAGGAAAATTAACATGGACACTAAACTTAAGACAATGGAAATGGAAATATCTAAAGGATTTCTTGTCCATTTTATTATATCATCCTTGCCCACGGAGTTCTCTCCGTTCACCATCAATTATAATGTGATGGATTCTAAATGGGGCATGGATAAAATGATGGCTAGATGTGTACAAGAGGAGGAAAGGCTTAAAGCTGGACGAGTTGATCATGTCAATCAGTTCAAGTATTCTCAGAAGAAGAAAAAGTTTAGAAAGCCTAAGCCTACTCAGTTTAAAGATAATGGGCAATCTTCTAAGTTATTTCATCAAAAGAACACTAAAGATCTCCTCATGCATATGTACTCCCTAATGCTGATGGTAAAGATCCTAATGAATGTCGCTTTTGTGGAAAAAGCGGACACGTCCAGAGGGATTGTATTGGGTTTATGAATGGCTCAATAAAAAAGGTACCAATGTTATAACCTTTGTTGATGAATCCCTTTATGATGATTATGCCACCAATAGATGGTGGGTTGACTCAGGTACAACAATTCATGTTGCAAACTCCTTATAGGGATTCGATACGAAGAGGACCCTAAGAAGAGGGGAAAGAACCATTAGAGTTGCTAATGGTGTTGAGGCTGAGGCTGAGGCTATTGGAGAGTTCTCACTTATGCTCCATAGCGGCTTTATGCTTTGTTTATGTAACGTACTTTATGTACCCTCTATGAGACGAAACCTTGTGTCCGTCTCATGCTTATATGATGATGGTTTTCACTATGACTTTGGGAACAAGAGATGTATAATTATGTTTGACAATAATGATGTTGGTCTTGCCTTTCGACAAGACAAACTTTATCTTGTTGCCTTAAGTGATTCCATAAGTGAAGTTAATGCTTCCTCTAATGTGAATGTTAATACCAAGCGTAAGCGCGATGATGATGAGACTTCTTCGAAACTATGGCACTATCATGTGGGCCATATTTCTTGAGGGAGAATCGAGCGTCTCATTAAGGAGAAAGTTCTTCATCCTTTGGATTTCTCAGATGCGGATCTGGATCATTGTATTGATTGCATCAAAGGGAAATATGCTAAGAGAATTAAGAAAGGTGCAAATCGAAGCACTGGAGTTTTGGAAATTGTTCATACGAATATCTGTGGTCCCTTTAATGTGAAATCAGTGGATGGTTTTGATTCTTTCATAACATTCACTAATGACTTTGCCCGCTTTAGATACATCTATCCTATCAAAAAAAGATCTGAGGCATTAGAAAAGTTCGAGATATTTAAAGCTGAAGTTGAGAATCAAGCTGGTCAAAAGATCAAAGTTGTAAGGTCTGACCGTGGTGGTGAGTACTACGGAAGACACACTTCTTATGGCCAAATTCCTGGACCTTTTGCTAAGTTCCTACAGGAAAATGGTATTGTTGCTCAGTATTCAGCACCGGGAAAACCTCAGCAAAATGGAGTTGCTGAAAGGTGGAATCGTACTCTTATGGATATGGTAAGGAGTATGTTAAGTCACTCCACTTTGCCGCTTGGTTTACGGATATAAGCTCTAAAGACAGTTGCACATAGGTCCCCAGTAAATCGGTGCCGAAAACATCGTATGAATTATGGACTAGGAGAAAACCTACCCTGAGTTATTTGCATGTGTGGGGCTGCCCTGCTGAGGCAAGAGTTTTCAATCCAATTATGGAAAAGTTAGACCCCGAGACTGTCAGCTGCCATTTCATTGGTTACCCTGACCAATCTAAGGCGTATCGTTTCTATTGTCCAAAGCAATTCACTAAGTTTGTTGAAACAAGACACGCTGTGTTCTTGGAAAGTGATATGTTGAGGGGGGGTATGACTCCCAGGGAAATAACCTTAGAGGAGAAACGATAATATGTCTCGCTACCTATGATCCAAGAACCAGTGTTTCCTGTTCATGCTAAGTTTTCAACTCCAGTTGTGAGGACTGCTAATCCTACCCCTGCTGAGATACATGTGACTCCGGCAGAGTCCATATCTAATGATACTTCTATGAAAGATGCTCAACAGCCTGAAGTTGTGATTGAAGTACCAAATAATGCACCTCTTAGAAGGTCAAAACGGGCTAGAACGTCTGTTATTCCTGATGATTACGTGACTTAATGAGTGAGGATATAAATGAGTCGATGTTGGATGATGATCCCGCATAGTTTAAGGAAGCCATACAAAGTGATCATTCATCAGAATGGCTTCATGCTATGAAAGATGAAATGAAGTCCATGAGCATTAATGATGTATGGGACTTAGTAGAAATTCCTAAAGAAGCCAAAACTGTGGGCAAGTGGATGGGTCTATAAGACCAAACATGACTCCAAAGGTGATATCGAAAGGTTAAAAGCAAGGCTTGTGGCTAAGGGCTTCACTCAAAGAGAAGGTATTGATTATAATGAGACTTTTTCACCTGTCTCTTCTAAGGACTCGTTTAGAATTATTATGGAACTTGTGGCTCATTATGATCTAGAGTTGCATCACATGGATGTCAAAACGTCATTTCTGAATGGTGACTTACATGAGGATGTTTACATCGCTCAACCGTAAGGTTTTGTTATGGAAGGAAAAGAACATTTAGGATGTCGTCTTAAGAAATCCATTTATGGATTAAAGCAAGTCTCAAGGCAATGGTACTTCAAGTTTGATCAAGTTATAAAGAATTTTGGTTTCAAAGAGAATGGAGTGGACAATTGCATTTATGTGAAGTTCAGGGGGAGAAATTTTGTCTTCCTGATACTGTATGTTGATGACATACTCTTAGCCATTAGCGATAAGAATATGCTGCTGGAAACTAAAAGGTTTCTCTCTTCAAAGTTTGACATGAAAGATCTTGGTGAAGCCGTTTATGTCTTAGGCATTCAAATTCACCGAGATAGATCCAGAGGAATCTTGGGGCTATCACAAAGAGCGTATGTTGAGAAGGTACTCAAAAAATTTCAATATGCATAAGTGCTCATCCTCGCCTGCTCCTATTTTCAAGGGCGATAATTTTGGGACTTTCCAGTGCCCAAGTAATGATTATGAATCTGCGTAGATGAAGTCAGTTACTTATGCTTCAATCATTGGCAGTATGATGTATGCACAATTATGCACTCGACCTGACTTAGCATTCATAACCGGGATGCTTGGCAGATATCAGTCTAATCCAGGGTTGGATCACTAGAAGGCTGCTAAGAAAGCTTTGCGTTATTTGCAAGGCACTAAAGGTCTCATGCTCACATAAAAGAGAACTGATAACCTCGAGGTGGTGGGTTATTCAGATGCTGATTTTATGGGGTGTGTTGACACTAAGAAATCCACATCGGATTATATTTTCACCCTAGCAGAAGGAGCTATTTCTTAGAAAAGCACCAAGTAAAGTGTTACTGCATCGTCAACAATGCAGACAGAGTTTGTGGCATGTTATGAGGCAACCAGACAGGCCTTATGGCTGAAGAATTTCATTCTGGGTTTAAGGGTGATTGATAGTATATCTGATCCACTCACTATTTTCTGCGATAATCAACCCGCAGTGATTAACTCGAGTAACAACAAGTCAAGTGGTGCTGCCAAACACATTGGCATCAAGTATCTTGTTGTGAAATATAGAATCCAGGATCAAAGAATAAGTATTAAGCATATAAGGACTAACGCAATGTTAGAGGATCCACTTACGAAAGGCTTGCAACCCAGTGTGTTTAAAGAGCACGTTGCTAGCATGGGATTGGCAAAAAGCTTTTGATTCTAAAATTGGGACTGTTATGACACCATCTCCCCATAAGCTAAGAAGGGTTCTTCTCTTTGATGAAATAATGTACTGTAGTCAATTAGTTCAATGGTACTTAACTGACCATTGTAATTTATTGTCTCTGTATGAGTTTCAATAAAGAGCTGAGCTCACAAGTTTGTAATAAGTATAAGTTTATGGAGCTCCTAAGTTAAAGTAGTTCCGTTTTGAAATAAAGTGGTGTATTATAGTAACTGAGTTCTGCGGTACTCTATGACTGTTGTAATTCTGTTGTTTCATATACTGTTTTATTGAGAAATAGACTTATAAATTTTATCGTGACAATCAAGGAAGAGAGCGTTGGATGTTTAAGTGATCTACAGAAACTATGATCAAATAAGACTATATAATGTCTCTAAGGGGCTGTTTTATTAACAGCCATTGGATGTCCTGATCAGGGGCATCCAGACCGTCCATCCATAGTGTGTGGTTCCCCTGGTGCAGGTCCTATATAAAGGGGCCCTAGGGTTTGAGAAGCTCACACTCATACAGTTTTGCTCTCTCTCACTCTCTTTCGTGCTCACTGATCAAGTTAGGACTGAAAACACCAGGAAAAACTACTCACTGCTGAAGATCAAGATCACTAGGAAAAGAAGCAAATAAAGAGGAGGCCATGGCTGGACCTCCAGATCAAGGTACACATCTCTGATCTTCTCTTTTGTGGCTCAAATCTTGAGCTAGTTGATCCTAAGAGGTCTAACAATGTTTATATTTTGAAACGGAGGGGGTACACGATATAACACAAAGTGGCGTTCCAATTATATGTTTTTCCTGCATGGTTCGGAATTTCTACATCAATTTCTGAATTTCGGTAATTCTCGTGGGTTCCGATACTATAGATTTTGGGATACCAAATTCAAAGGAAATTGAACTTTGGACTGAATTTGTTCCATTCTGGTGAAATTCGGACGAAATAAAATTCTACTTAGGATATTTCGGCTAGACCCGCACGCTGCACACGAGTTTTTGAATCACTCCAGCCATGGCCTTTTTAAGTTAGAGCATCCCTGAGGTAAGTTCGGGAGAAATGAAAAATCGGCCATTGCCAGATGCAGAAGAGGTAGACCATATAGACCGATGCCTTTTGTTTTGCCGAACACCTTGCCGTAGCCGGCGCAGGCATGTCTCTCCAACTGGGCATGGCAGGGGAAAATAGGATCAACGAATCAGCCAACATGCTTCAGACTCAGAGCGTACCACAGTCATAGTCCGCCATTTTCAGCAGGCTTCTCGCGAGCACTCCGGCCAGCACCTTCTCCCTTAGAAAGCTCACGATCGCGTTGCCACTCTGCTGCACGAAACCCACCACGTAGGCTGTCCCAACGAGCCGGACGCTCCTCCACCGCCGCATCCCGGCGTACTTGCGCAGAGCCGCCTCGATCCTATCCTTCTCCGTACCGGTCTCACTCTCACCGAGCACCGCCTCGCCGAGGCATCTGGCCAGGACGACCCCGTCCTCCAGCGCCGAGCAGCCGCCCTGCCCCAGGTCCGGCGTCATCGGGTGCAGCGCGTCGCCGGCGACGCACACGTTCCCCTTGCTGATGTTTGAGGATAAGAGCGAGAGCGGCGACCGGAACCGGAGCGGCGCGGCGGACGCGTCGCTCATGTCGCTCCGCTCGACCACTTCCAGCGCCTCCGCCGGCACCTTCGAGCTCCTCAGCTTGTTCAGCACGTGCTGCTTCATCTTGGCGGCGCTCTCGGAGACACAGTTGTCTGCATTTAGGTAGATTATATATGCATGAATGTCTTCTGAACATTTAGATCAGAGCTATGTGGTGTACTGGTGTCTGACCGTTTTGGGACGGACACCAGGTGTAGAACCAGTAGACGTCGGTCTCGTCGCAGGGCACGAAGCCGAAGCGGAAGCCCTGGCCGATGAACTGCAGGAACTCGGGCTGGAAACCGTGACCGCCGTCAGGATAGTGCGCGAGGCCTCTGGTGGCCAGGCGCCCCGAGTAGGACGGCTTCACGAGCCCCAGCCATCTCGCCACCACGGAGTTCACTCCGTCGCATCCGATCAGTACCTTCGCTCTGAGGACCGAGCCGTCGGCGAGATGTACGATCTTGGCATCGCTGCCGACGTCGTCGTGGTCGATGGAGACGATCTTGGAGGAGTAGCGGATAGTGCCTGGCGGCAGCTCTTCCTCCATGGCCCGGAGCAGCAGGTCGCGCCTCACGCGGCAGGTCTCGTGGGGTCCCCTGCAACCAAGAATCCATTTTTTCACGTCTCCATGAGAATGAGCAAATCATCTGTTGCTTGGTGTCAGTCCAGTCCACACGATTGGTTTTCTAACCTGTTCTCCTGACTCGTGAAATCCAACCCGTGCGCGATCTCTCCCGTGGACGAAGAGAAGACGCGCAGCCCCTGGACGTGCAGGTGGTGTTAGATAATAGAGTTAGTTGTTAGCGTGTAGATCAAGTAGATCGTTGCTGTTAGTATCCTAACTAACGATTGATCATGTACAGCTGTAACACGTACCTACCTTGGTACTTATCCTGTAACCTTCGGTGATATATAATGAGATACGAGCCACCCCTGGTGAGGTGTGCTATTTCCTACCAATCTACTTTTTCTAGCTTTATTATATGGTATCAGAGCCATCTTCCCAACCACATCCATGACGACCAACCAGTCCACGGCAACTCTCCCAGCGGCGACCGATGCTACCGCTCCGGCTATCTCCGATGCGGCTCTTCCGGTGACGTCCGCTGGTGTCTCAAACTTGGCACCTCTCGCGCCGGTCTCGTCCGCCGCGATCTCGGGGAACCAGCTCTCACAGAGCCTCACCCCGATGAATCCGATCTCGGGTGTCTCCGGCATGCTCATGCCGTTCTCCAGCCCACGCTACACCCCCACCGTCAACATGCTCTCGCCGCAGATGACGGCACCGCCGCAGAGCACCCAGGCCGGCCCCCTGATGGCCGCCAGCATGATGCCCCCGGCATCCTCCTTTAGCTGGTCGTCCTTCGCCGGCCTCGTCACCGTCAAGCTCTCCCACGACAACCACCTCCTCTGGAAAGCGCAGGTCCTGCCCGTCCTGCGCGGCGCACACTGGATGGGGCTCGCCGATGGCACGGAGGCCATGCCGTCGCAGATGGTTGTCGGCATCGACGGCGTAACACCCACCGTCAACCCGGCATACTTCAGCTGGCTCTCGCGCGACCAGAACTGCCTCAGCTTCCTGCTGTCCACACTGTCGCCCGACACGCTGCGCTTGGTGTTGTTCCAGTCCACGGCAGCCGCCGTCTGGGGTACTCTCGAGCGCAAGTTCGCCACACACTCCAGGGCTCGGGTGATGCAGCTGCGTCGCCAGCTCGCTACGCTGCAGAAGAGGGAGATGACCATGGTGGAATACTTCAACAAGGTGAAGGGCCTCACCGATGCTCTCTCGGCCGCCGGCAAGGACCTCGACGAGGAGGACTTCATCATCTACCTCCTCACCGGGCTGGACAACTCCTACGACGCTCTCGTCACCAGCGTCACCACTCGTACCGAGCCCATGTCGGTGAACGACCTCTACTCACACCTTCTCGACTACGAGCTTCGCCACGACGTCAACCAGGCGCACTTTCCCGGTGCGGGCTCCTCGGTGCACAACGTATCACGCGGCGGTGGTGGCGGCTACAGAGGCGGGCGCGGAGGTGGACGTGGCGGTGGTGGCCGTGGTGGCGGTCAGAGCGGCAATCAATCTGGAGGCGGCCGCGGTGGCGGTGAACAGCGTGGCAACCAAGGTGGTGGCAGCGGCAAGCCACGCATCACCTGCCAGCTCTGCAAGAAGGATGGGCACGAGGTGCTCACGTGCCGGCGGCGGTTCGACCACTCCTTCACCCAGCCGGAAGGAGGTCACTCCGTCAACAACACCACCGTGGATCCAGCATGGTACACGGACAGTGGCGCCACCGACCACATCACAGGCGACCTCGACAAGATGACCATGCACGAGCGGTACTCCGGCAAGGAACAAGTGCATGCAGCCAACGGATCAGGTATGCCAATTTTCAATATTGGTACTTCTAGTATTAGTACGCCCCATCAATCCTTAATCCTCAACAATGTTTTGCATGTTCCTCATACCAATAAAAATTTGCTTTCCGTTCATAAGTTGTCTAATGATAACAATGTTTCTGTTGAATATCACCCTCACTACTTTCTTATTAAGGATCGAGCTACGAGGAAGGTTCTTCTTCGCGGTCCAAGTGAAGGTGGCCTCTATCCAATTCGCAGCAACAATCAAGCAAATTTTCCAATAAAAGCCCTATCCGCCGTCAAGCATGGTCGTGATCGTTGGCATTGCCGTTTAGGCCATCCCGCCCTTCCAGTGGTGGATCAAGTTCTTAGAAATAATAGCTTGCCTTTCTCTAGTGAGTTGAATAAAACCTCTGTGTGTGACGCGTGTCAACAAGGGAAAAGTCATCAGCTTCCATTCCCTCGATCATCTAGTGTTTCTCATGCTCCTCTTGAGCTCGTGTACTCAGATGTGTGGGGGCCTGCGTGCACCTCTTCCGGTGGTTTCAAGTACTATGTAAGCTTTATCGATGACTTTAGCAAATTTACTTGGCTTTATTGTCTAAAAAGTAAAGCGGATGTGTTTCACATTTTCCTCCAATTTCAAACTCACGTTGAGCGTCTTTTGCATCATAAAATCCTTTGTATGCAGACAGATTGGGGAGGCGAGTATCAAAAACTCAATGCCTTCTTCAAACAAATAGGTATTGCGCACCATGTGTCGTGTCCACATACACATCAACAAAACGGAGCGGCTGAACGAAAACATCGTCATATTGTCGATGTAGGCCTCTCTCTTCTCGCACACGCTTGTATGCCCCTTCGCTTTTGGGATGAGGCGTTTATCACTGCATGCTTCCTAATTAACAGACTACCTAGCCGCACTATTCACAACACCACCCCCATTCATCGCCTTTTTGGCACTTCACCGGATTATTCGTTCTTACGAACTTTCGGTTGTGCTTGTTGGCCTTGTTTACGTCCCTACAACAATAATAAGCTTCAATTTCGTTCTAAACGGTGCGTGTTTCTCGGCTATAGTCCACTTCACAAAGGGTATAAATGCCTACATGTCTCTTCTGGCCGAATCTATATTTCACGTGATGTTGTTTTTGACGAGGATTGCTTTCCGTTTTCTGTTGAAAATCCATCGTCCACACCACCTGAACTTCTTGCCAAGATTCTAGCCACGCCTCCTTTGGAACCTGTGGGGTGTACAGATACTACTAGTACTAGTGTTGATGTTGGTATTCTTAATCCCAATGCGGTGTGCACTGATTTGGCCTCCCAGCCAATTTTTCCGGTTTCTCCCGTGCAGGTTACAGAGTCCCTTGGCAAAGATGATTGCGCACGACGACAGGATCTTGCTGCTAATCCCGATGATTTGCCTTCCGATGCTGGTGCAGTTTCCGCGTCTCGATCTGGCGCGCGTGCATGTTGCATGGATCCCGCAGGAGGCGTGTCCCTCCAACTGTCGCCCTGTCGTCCTGATCTGACCCCGCCCTTCGACGCGGACGGCACGCCCTCGTCTGTGGATACGCCTTCTCCTGGTGAGGGATCCCCTCCGCTGCCAGATAGCGCAGTCGACGCGTCTTCTCCTGGCGGTGGGTCTCCTGCTTCCCCGGACAGCGCTGGCGACGCCACTCCGAGCCCGCCACGTCAGCCGCCTCCGGTGCACCCGATGCGCACCCGTTTAAGGGATAATCTCCGCCAGGAACTGATTCGTACAGACGGTACGGTCACGTATGATCCGAGGAAACGCGGCTTTGCGGCCATCGCTACTACTCCGACAGAACCGGACACGCTGGCCGAGGCGCTAGCGGATAAACACTGGACAGCCGCCATGCATGAAGAATATCAGGCGCTTCTGCGGAATCAGACGTGGCACCTTGTGCCTGACTTGTCTGGTCGTAATCTCATCGATTGTCGGTGGGTCTTCAAGTTAAAGCATCGTGCTGACGGATCCATTGATCGCTACAAAGCACGACTAGTGGCTAAAGGCTATAAACAACGGTATGGCATTGATTATGCGGACACTTTCAGTCCCGTTGTTAAACCTGCTACAATTCGCCTGGTATTATCTCTTGCTGTTTCTCGTGGTTGGATGCTACGACAGTTGGATGTGCAGAATGCGTTTCTCCATGGCGTTCTGGAAGAAGATGTCTACATGCGTCAGCCTCCTGGTTTTGTGGATGCACGCTTTCCGCAGCATGTTTGTAAGCTGGATAAGGCTCTGTATGGACTTAAGCAGTCTCCTCGGGCGTGGTATTCTCGCCTTAGCTCTCGGCTTCAGGAACTTGGTTTTGTACCCTCTCGAGCTGACACTTCTTTGTTCATCTACAATCATCGTGGTATCATCACTTATATGTTGGTGTATGTGGATGACATTGTTGTCACTAGTTCATCTCCTCAGGCCATCACTCGGTTGGTTCATGATCTTCGGGCAGAGTTTGCACTCAAGGATCTTGGTGATCTTCATTACTTTTTAGGCATTGAAGTAACTCGATCAGGGGAGGAAATTGTTCTTTCTCAGGCCAAGTACACCGCTGATATTCTGAGGAAGGTTGGCATGCTTGAGTGCAAGGCGGCGAATACCCCTATGTCGTCTGTTGAGAAGTTGTCCAAGGTGGAAGGTCATGTTTTGTCAGAGGAGGAGGCCACAAAATATAGGAGTACTGTTGGAGCCTTACAGTATCTTACTCTCACCAGGCCAGATATCTCATATGCGGTAAACAAAGTCTGTCAGTTCTTGCACACACCCACTGATGTTCACTGGACGGCTGTTAAAAGGATTTTGCGATATATACAGCACACGAGGGCGGCTGGTCTCCGGGTTCGCAAATCCTCCTCCACACTTGTCAGTGCGTTTTCAGATGCAGACTGGGCAGGCTCAGCTGATGATCGGCGATCCACAAGTGGTTTTGCTGTTTTCTTTGGATCCAATCTTATTTCGTGGAGTTCCAGGAAGCAAGCTACTGTGGCCAGATCAAGCACCGAGGCAGAATACAAGGCACTTGCAAATGTTACAGCTGAAGTTATTTGGATGCAGTCACTTTTGGGTGAGCTTGGGATATACCAAGGTCGAGCTCCTGTGCTATGGTGTGATAATCTCGGAGCGACATATCTAGCAGCAAATCCGGTGTTTCATGCACGGACAAAGCACATAGAGGTGGACTTTCATTTTGTTCGAGAAAGAGTAGCTCAAAAGGCCTTGGAGGTTCGGTTTGTTTCTTCTCAAGATCAGCTCGCTGATGGCTTCACCAAACCTATTGGCACGCAACAACTCCGGAGTCTTCGATACAATCTCAACCTCATCGGCTGTGATTGAGGGGGAGTGTTAGATAATAGAGTTAGTTGTTAGCGTGTAGATCAAGTAGATCGTTGCTGTTAGTATCCTAACTAACGATTGATCATGTACAGCTGTAACACGTACCTACCTTGGTACTTATCCTGTAACCTTCGGTGATATATAATGAGATACGAGCCACCCCTGGTGAGGTGTGCTATTTCCTACCAATCTACTTTTTCTAGCTTTATTATAGGTGGAGCCTCCTGATCTTGTCGCCGACCCCGAGGGCGTCCAGCGCGCGGAAGGCGTTCCTCCACGTCGTGATGGCGTAGCCGGACGCCCGCAGCGCCGGCGACGACTCCAGCACCGCGCTCCGAACCCCGTTCCTGGCACCACGCAAGATTAATTGATTCCCCGATCAAATCGGCGTTCGCTGCGATCGATTATTCCTTGAACGAGCATGCAACCCGCAGGCAGGGAGATTTCCTGTCTTACGGATGACGCGTGCGGATAATCAAAGACAAGTGTCGTGGTCGTGTATACCGCACCTGTGTAGTCCGAGAGACACGGCGAGGCCGGCGGGGCCGGCGCCGACGACGACGATCTGCTCGGCGGTGCTCTCGCCCCGTTGCATGCTGCGTACTGCGTCGTGTCAGTATACAAATTAACAGGTGGAGTGGAGGAGTGCACGAGCTACGGTGCGATTCTATCTAAGTAGGCGAGAGAGTCAAAACACGACAGGGACAGAGCAATGGCTTGGAAGTACGAACGTAGCAGTAGATGATAGGAGAAAGAAGCAGCTTCCACTTGACGATCGAGTGATGTACCAATGTGTCACTGCTGATGGTTTCTGGTCCGGATCGAGCTCGCTTCGGAGGTCCCAACAAACGAGTCACTGGTCCAGAACCATCGACGGTACTTGGACAGCCAAATGCCACATCGTCGCCGGCTGGTCCCCTTCTTTTCAGCTTCTTTGTCAGCTTCTCCCAGAAGCTATCCTCGACGAGCTTCTCCCAAAATTTTATTTTCAAAATTCGTTCAAACTTTTTAACTAGTAGTTTCAATATCAATTTAAAAGTATAAACGATTTTGGCAGATAAGATTCTGGGAGAAGCTGGTCGAGGGTAGCTTCTGGAAGAAGCTGGCCAAGAAGCTGAAAAGAAGGGGGCCTAAGTGACCGTAAATTGTGTATTCTTAAGGTCTATTGAAAAAGGGTGTCAAGTTTAGGTACTAATGGTGAATTTTACTCATAAAACTTTGTATGTCGTTCACATGCCGGTACTTGTGAGTCATCACTTACAAGGCATTGAGGAACTCGTATGCAATTGGTGCTGCGAAGGAGATGCAAACCGAGCGAAGGAATCATCTCAGCAAACTGGATGTGAACTGGCCCGCGAGAGAAGGAAGAGGTGATGATGAACTATCAGGAGGGGAGGAAGAGACGGATGTCGATTGGTCGGGTGGGGAGGAATGGTCGATGGTGACTGGTCAGGAGAGGACCAAGAGGTGATGTCGACCCGCTAGGAGAGGACGAAGTAGTCAAGAAATGTGTATGGCCGCAGGAAGGCGGGCTGTTGGTGCTTGGACATTAGGGTTTAGGGGAAGGGAGCAGAGTGGACATGAAAGAATGAGAAGGGTGTGGTTTGGGAGACCGGGAATAATGATACAACAAAATGTTTTTATTTCTAAGGGAACCAATATACCACATCATGCCTAATGTGCTAGGTCTGCATTCTTTGTCACTTAACTTTTCGTCTAGAATCTTCCTGGTCACCGTACACAGGAATACGTGATTTGCTATACTAAATACGGATAGGTGGTCGTGCGAGTGAAGCAGTCTATTTAATGACGTGGCAAGTGGTGGACCTTATATGCGGCAGTAGGGGTTTATTTACAAAACGAGTCGAATTATACCGCTCAAAATTTCCATACCTTCCAATCCCTAGCTAGCCCGAAAATTCCCTCACCTTTTAACACCTACATCAGACAGTCACCTCTCGCTTTCTATCGTTGGAGCTGGTTATCGTTTCACATCATGTTCGTCGCAAGCTCGACATGTTCTGCTCTCCGCTGTTGGCCCCCTCCATTTCCTCCATCCCCTATCAAGAAAACACAATTTTGACTACCAATGCATATTGCATATTCAATACAACAAGGTTGTATTTCGTAGAAGTGTTCTCTACAATATTTTTATGTAGATGGTTTTCAATTATGTATCGTAAATTAATGACCGCGCTAGTTATTTTCAAAAGTTTTACTTGACACACAACCTAAAGGACAAGCCATTTAGAAAACTGTAAGAGGGGATCTTTCTTAGATTTACATCTTCACTTTTACAACTTACATCCTTTTTAGGGAAAGTTTTCCCTTACATCTCAATGCTATGTGAAAATGTTACATCAAGCAAATATGATGTTTCCAAAGAAAAAGGTAAATATTGGCGAGATGTAGAGTTCTATGAGGAAATTGCATAATAAATCACAACAAATGTTCTCGTTGTTGCGTCAACTGCTCACTCTAACTGCTTTTTTAATAACTTGGTTTCTATGGCAAACAAAAATCGAACTGGTACGGACTCTCGGAGGAGGCGGCGGCGGCTCTGAAGAAACCCATCTAAGGTTTCATTCCCCTCGACGGTGACGCTACTGGTCCGTTGCGTCTCCGTTGGCCTTGGGGCCTTGGAGGTATGGAGAACCACGGTCTCTCGCCGGTGGAAGATTTTTGTTCATTGATTAGACTGTTTTTCTGTGTCTTTTTAGGGATGGTGAGGCGGTCTGTACATCCTGAAATTAGAATAAGGTCCTTCCTGTCTTATCCTTGCTCTCGTGGTGCATCTAGCGTCGGCGAAGGGCGCGTAGAGTCATGTGCCTGGCAGGTCTTTTTAGGTATGTTCGATTTTTATGTTCATTGGTGTGTTTTCAGGTCGGTCGATCTATGGATGTCATTATTGGTGATGGTTGTTGTTCTAGTGTGTTGGTCTTTCGGAGCCTTAGGAGAACGACTTTCCGTTTGTCTAGTATAACAAGCTCAGTAAGACAAGTTTCGTCCGGCTCCTGTGTTGGAGGGGTAAGGACGACGGCGCGTCTTCGGCTCACCCTATTGTTTGTAGTCGTCGTTAGGTGATCCTTTGATCTATTTGTAATTTTTCTTACTTTTAGTCTTCATTGTACTATTGTTGATGATTATTAATAGATATAAATACTTTTTTTAAGCAGAACTACGGCGGGCTTACGCTAGCCTGAACAATTTCATTCAAAGTTGACTATGAGGCTTTTTAGCCTCTACAAGATAGGGTTCAAATGAACCGGAATTTGCAGGGGTTACAAGAGAAGAGAAATAAAGGAGAAAAACACACACACACCACCCACATCAAAGATTGAGAGGAAAAGGGGCTACTCTGAGAATCCTCGGAGGCGGTTGACTGATGAGAAAACTCATCACAACCCAAGCACAACGATCACAAGGAAGAACCAGCAGGACACGACCGCAGGGGGGCAATCCAGCTCGAGTCATCGCCGGAGTAAACGAACGGCCTTGATCAGCTGAGACCCAGCCTCGACACTGCACCATCGACGTAATCGAAGGGCAACGCACATCCGAGACCACGCAACGCACCGACACCACCTGTGTCGTGGGTGTGGCCGAAGGGGCACGCGCGGCCGAGACGACGCCATGACGCATGTGTGCCATCGGATGGAGTCGAAGGGCGTCACAGGACAGTCACACCATTGAGCACTCTCACATGGAGCACCCACACCACACGCTGGGGGTCGCTGCCGTAGTCGAAAGGCATAGCAACACCGAGGGCAACCCCAACCCCACATGGGTTCGATATACCCGAAGAGTGGGCTAGCCGAGAGCACGCGCAAAAGACCACCCCACGCCAGGTACGTCGTAGAGCTCTGACAAGGATCCAACACAAGAGCTTGGCAACCGGCAAGGAGAAGCCACCACCACCACTGCCATGGCTCACCTCGCACATGGAGAGAAGACCGCACCCATGGCTGCCATCTGCAGAACCATGGGGCACACCAGAACAGGCGGGAGCAGCGCCCGCTGAAACTGATGGCAAGACAGAGGGGCTCCACGCTCGGCCACGACGCCCCCCCGGGTAGGGAGCGCGTCACCACCATGGCCGCCATCTGTGAAGCCACGGCACCAGCCTGTAGGGTTTCGTAGCATGGAAAACAAAAAAATTCTATCGCATACAAACAAACAAGCCAAGATCTATCTACTAGATTGTAGCAACGAGTCGATGGAATAACTCACCCTCGAAGATTCCAAAGTGTTTAACGAGAGCGGATTCTCGTGGGTGATGTAGTCGTACTCTTCCCGATCTCAAGATCGCGTAGACGATCCTTCCGGCGCTGCGTTCCGGCAGCGCTCCCGCAGTCGGTCACACGTTCGGTACTCGACGAATACCTTCCTCTCCCTTGTTCCAGCAGGCAGCGGAGGTTGTAGCACTCTCCTCGCGATTCCGGCAGCACAACGGCGTGGTACCGGAAGTAGAGGGGAGATCTCGCAGGGCTTCGCCTTAAGCCGGAGCGAGTATGGTGGACTATGAGAGAGCTCCTCGGCGATCTAGGGTTTAGGCACACCAAGGAGGAGGCTTGGCCGGCGACTAGGGTTAGCTAGGCGGCGGCGGCGGTTTGCCCTAGGCCGGCGGCGGCTATGGAGGGCGGCGGCGGCTTGGAGCTAGGGTTTTGGGTGGAGGTGTTGGGTGCTAGGAGGGGCAGCCCTGCCCCTCCTTATATAGGTGGAGGGGGCGCGCCAGGGGAGGGGAGTCCCTCCCCAACTCGGTTTCCCAAGGGGGCCGGCGGTGGAGGGGAGGAACTCCTCCCCAACTCGGTTTCCACCTTCCCCTCCACTTTCCAAAATAGCCGTTTGACTTTTCAAATTGGCGTTTGACTTTTCACACTAGGATTTGATTAAATACTTTATTTTGTTCAGCGATGACACCTAGTACATGATGCAATCATACGAACTTGATATAACACATTCATGTACCCTTCCCCTCCGGAGTGTCGGACATTCCGGAACCTTCTAGAACATTCCCGATGAAAACACCGGAACCATTCTCCAACCCCGAAACAGGACTTTCCTTATATGAATATTATTCTCCAGACCATTCCGGATCTCCTCGTGATATCACGGATCCCATCCGAGACTCAGAACAACATTCGGTCTCTTACTCATCATTCCATAACTACTCAAACAACGTCGAATCCTTAAGTGTGTCTCCCTACGGTTCGTGAATTATGCGGACATGATCGAGACACTTCTCCGAACAATAACCAATAGAGGAATCTAGAAATTCATATGGCTCCCACATATTTCTACGATTACTTTGCGGTCGAATGAACCACTTACATACGATACCAATTTCCCTTTGTCTCATGATAGTTTACTTATCCGAGGTTATGATCGTCGGTATCTCTGCATACCTAGTTCAACCTCGTTACCGATAAGTACTCTTTTCTCGTTCCCGTGATATGTGATCCCTTGTGAGCCAGTCACATGCTTGCAAGCAAATTGGATGACATTCCACCGAGAGGGTCCAGAGTATATCTATCCGTCATATTGATGGACAAATCCCACTCTTGATCCATGTGTCTCAACCAATGGTAAGGAAATCGGTAATCGTTAACTGCTCGGTTGGCTTGGGAGTAGTGACTAATCGGAATTCGGACGATTAACTGATTTAATCGGTCGGCTATTAATCAATGCAACCTACAAAAATTAGCACCTAAAAGACGTATGAATCCTCTTGCACCTCAAACATCTACCCTATTAAAGGCAGCCTTAAGCTCCTGGATGAGATCCTTAAGGCGCTCGAGCTCTTGTATCTGAGGTCTGGTCAGCAACTACGAGAAACTAGTCAACAGTGACAAGTAAACGGTTGGTGATGGCTGAAATCAAGCTCCTGGAGGCACGGAGCTTCGCAAAACCTACATCATTTCGGCGGGCTAGAGGATGGATGAGCGATATGTGTTAATAATTTTGCAACTTTTTTGACCAAGTGTAGTGGTTAATCAGGAACATACCTAGTAATCGGAGTGTCAGACCTATTAATCGGTCTAAACGATTAATACAAACGATTAGTGGTAATCGACATGGTCAGGTCCCTAGTAGCGATTAATCGGCCTATTAATCGCTGATTTGGCCTATTTTTTGAACAGTGGTCTCAACCAATACTTTACGAACACTTAATGCCACCTTTATAGCCACCCAGTTACGGTGTGGTGTTTGATGTCATCAAAGCATCCTTCTGGTGAAGGTGATATGCATGATCTCATGGTCGAAGGAATTAGGTTACTATGTATCAGAAAGCATATAGCAATTGAACTATTAAAATGACTTGATCTTTATGCTACGCTTATTTATAGGAGTATGTCCACCATATCATTCTCCTAACGATATGATCTTGTTGTTAATAACATCTCAATGTTCATGATAGGGAAACCACAATCATTTATTAACCAACAAGTTATTATTATAAAGAGGCTTTACTAGGGACTCTATTTTAGTTTACAAATCACACAAGTATTAATGTTTCCTTGTTAATACTATTATAGCATGAATGTAAACATTTATCATAAACACAAAGATATAATAATAACTATATTTATTATTGCCTCTAGGGCATATCTCCAACAGTCTCCCACTTGCACTAGAGTCATCTAATCTAGATTACATGGTAATATACCGAACACCCATGGCAGTTTGGTGCTGGTCATGTTTTGCCCTCGGGAGAGGTTTAGTCAACGGATCTGCCACATTCAGATCTGTGTGTACTTTGCAAATCTTTATGTCCCCATCTTGGACATGTTCTCGAATAGCGTGAAAACGTAGTTTGATGTACTTCAGCTTCTTGTGTGACCTTGGTTCTTGCGCATTGGCTATGGCGCCCATGTTATCACAGTAGATTGACATTGGGTCCAGCGCACTAGGAACCACACCGAGCTCTGTAATGAACTCTTTCATCCATATCGCTTCTTGGGAAGCCTCCGAAGCAGCCATGTACTCCGATTCAGTTGAAGATCTCGCCACAACGCTTTGCTTTGCACTCCTCCAGCTAACTGCTGCACCATTCAAAGTAAATACGTATCCAGATTGTGATTTAGAATCATCCGGATCGGTGTTCCAACTAGCATCGGTGTAACCATTAACAACGAGTTGTTCATCACCTCCATAAGAAAGAACCATATCATTAGTTCTTCTTAAGTACTTAAGGATGTTTTTGACCGCTGTCCAATGATCTACTCCTGGATCACTTTGATATCTGCTAGTTAAACTAACAACATATGCAATGTCGGGTCTAGTACATAGCATGGCATACATTAGAGATCCTATGGCTGAGGCATAGGGAGTCTTACTCATCCTTTCTCTATCTTCTGTCGTTGTCGGACTTTGAGTTTTACTCAACGTCGTATTGGGCAACATGGGCAAGAACCCTTTCTTGCTATCTTCCATTCCAAACCTCTTTAGAACTTTGTCCAAATATGTACTTTGTGACAATGATATTAGGCGTCTCGATCTATCTCTATAAATCTTTATGCCTAATATGTAAGCTGATTCGCCAAGATCTTTCATTGAAAAACTATTATTCAAATATTCCTTGACACTATTAAGAAGGTCTACATCATTCTCAATCAACAATATGTCATCTACATATAGTATTAAGAATGCTACAGAGCTCCCACTCACTTTCTTGTAAATACAAGCTTCTCCATAAGTTTGTATAAAACCAAAACTTTTGATTACCTTATCAAAACGTTGATTCCAACTTCGGGATGCTTGCTTCAATCCATAAATGGATTTTTGAAGTTTGCACACCTTGTTAGCATCTTTAGGATCGACAAAACCTTTGGGTTGCATCATATACAACTCTTCATCAATGTCTCCATTGAGGAATGTTGTTTTGACATCCATCCGCCATATCTCATAATCATAATATGCAGCGATTGCTAACATAATCCTCATAGACTTTAGCTTCGCTACAGGTGAGAAAGTCTCATCGTAGTCAACTCCTTGAATTTGTCGAAACCCTTTTGCGACAAGTCGAGCTTTATAGACAGTAACATTACCATCAGCATCTGTTTTCTTCTTGAAAATCCATTTGTTCTCGACAGCCTTCCGGCCATCCGGTAAGTCCACCAAAGTCCATACTTGGTTTTCGTACATGGATCCAATCTCGGATTTCATGGATTCTTGCCATTTATTGGAATCTGGGCTCATCATTGCTTCCTCATACATCGCAGGGTCATCGGTGTTGTCCACCAACATGACACTCATAACGGGATCATACCAATCAGGAGTGGTACGAGTTCTCGTTGACCTGCGAGGCTCTGTAGCAACTTCAACCGAAGTTTCATGATCATCATCATTAGCTTCCTATCTTACTGGTGCAGGAACCACAGGAACTTCTTCCGGTGCTGCACTACTCGCAAGTTCGAGAGAAGGTTCGACAACCTCGTCGAGTTCTACTTTCCTTCCAGTCACTTCTTTCGACAGAAATTCTTTCTCTAGAAAGGATCCATTCTTGGCAACGAAGATTTTGCCTTCGGATCTATGATAGAAGGTGTACCCAATAGTTTCCTTTGGGTATCCTATGAAGACGCATTTTTCCACTTTGGGTTCAAGCTTGTCCGGCTGTAACTTCTTTACATAGGCTTCGCAACCCCAAACTTTAAGGAACGACAATTTAGGTTTCTTCCCAAACCATAATTCATACGGTGTCGTTTCAACGGATTTAGATGGTGCCCTATTTAAAGTGAATGCAGTTGTTTCTAATGCATAACCCCAAAATGATAGCGGTAAATCTGTAAGTGACATCATAGAACGAACCATATCTAAGAGAGTTCGATTACGACGTTCGGACACACCATTACGCTGTGGTGTTCCCGGCGGTGTCAATTGTGAAAGTATTCCGCATTTCTTCAAATGCTCGCCAAACTCGTAACTTAGATATTCACCTCCACGATCAGAACATAGAAATTTAATCTTCTTGTTACGTTGATTCTCAACCTCACTTTGAAATTCCTTAAACTTCTCGAAATTTTCGGACTTATGTTTCATGAAATAGATATACCCATATCTACTCAAGTCATCCGTGAAGGTAAGAACATAACGATAACCACCGCGCGATGCTACACTCATTGGACCACACACATTGGTATGTATGATTTCCAATAAGTCCGTAGCTCGCTCCATCATACCAGAAAATGGAGTCTTAGTCATTTTTCCCATCAGACATGCTTCGCATCTTTTAAGTGATTCAAAATCAAGTGATTCAAGAAGTCCATCGGAATAGAGTTTCTTCATACGCTTCACTCCAATGTGACCAAGACGACAGTGCCACATATAGGTCGAGTTATCGCTCGATTTCAAACGTTTAGCCTCAATGTTATTAATATGTGTATTTCCACTATCGAGATTCAATAAGAATAGACCATCTATCAAAGGTGCATGTGCATAAAACATATTACTCATATAAATCGAACAACTATTATTCTCAGACTTAAACAAGTAACCATCTCACAATAAACAAGATCCCGATATAATGTTCATGATTAACACAGGCACCAAATAACAATTATTTAAGTATAAAACTAATCCCGATGGTAGATGAAGGGGTAGCGTGCCGACCGCGATCACATCAACCTTTGATCCATTTCCCACGTGCATCGTCACCTCGTTCTTCGCTAGCTTCCGTTTATTCTGCAGCACCTGTTTCGAGTTACAAATATGAGCAACCGAACCAGTATCAAATACCCAGGCACTACTATGAGTACTAGTGAGATACACATCAATAACATGTATATCGGATATACCTTTCTTCTTGATGTTGCCGTTCTTCAAATCCGTCAAGTACTTTGGGCAATTCCGCTTCCAGTGTCCTTCTCCCTTGCAGTAAAAGCACTCAGTATCAGGCTTAGGTCCAGCCTTGGTTTTGTTCGTCGGTGCGGTAACTTTCTTACCACCCTTCTTGAAGTGTCCCTTTTGCTTAGACTTGCCTTTCTTGAATTTGGTGGTCTTATTGACCAACAACACTTGGTGCTCTTTCTTGATCTCCACTTCTGAAGATTTCAACATGGCAAAGAGTTCTGGCAACATCTTGTTCATGTTTTGCATGTTGTAGTTCATCACAAAGTTCTTGTAATTTGGTGGTAGTGATTGGAGGACACGGTAAATCCCCAAAGCATTAGGAATCACTATACCCAAGCTTTGAAGTTTGTTTGCGTGCCCAGACATCTTAAGCACATGCTTACTAACGGAGCTGCCCTCTTCCATCTTGCAGTTAAAGAACTTTTCAGAAGCCTCATAGCTCGCAATCGCCACGTGAGTCTCAAAGATCAATTTGAGATCACGGACAATATCATGTGGGTCTGAATTCTCAAACCTTTTCTGAAGCTCCGATTCTAAACCATACAAGATAGCACACTGAACCGTGGAGTACTGAGTCTTCCGAGTGAGGTAAACATTCTTTACTTCATCGGTAGCAGTAGCTGCAGGTGGGTCACCTAGCGGTGCATCCAGCACATAGGTCAAATTACCAGCTGTGAGGACAATCCTCAAATTGCGGAACCAATCCGCGAAGTTGCTTCCATTGTTTTTCAACTTTTCTTTCTCTAGGAACGCATTAAAATTGATGGTAGGGCCCGCCATTGATCTACAACATATTTGCAATAGTTTAGACTAAGTTTATGACAAATTGAGTTCTAATTAATAGTTAAATTAATCTAGATGAACTCCCACTCAAAGCAATATCCCTCACATTGTTTTAGTGATCACACGAACCAAATCCACCACATCAAAACCGATCATCACGAGAGTTGATGTAGCTTCAATGGCGAACAATCGACATGTTCATCATATCTACTATATGATTCATGCTTTACCTTTCGGTGATCCGTGTTCCGAGACCATGTCTGTACATGTTAGGCTCGTCAAGATCAAACCTTAGCTTCCGCATGAGCAAATCTGGCTTGCTCACGTTGTATACACTTGCGGAATCTAACACACCCGATCATCACGTGGTGCTTCGAAACAACAAGCTTTAGCAACGGTGCTTACTAAGGGTGAACACTTTAGGACTTGAAATTCATGTGCATGAGGGATCATCTTATAATGCTACCGTCGTTAACTAAGCAATACAAGGTGCATAAAGGATTAACATCACATGCAATTCATAATATGTGATATGATATGGCATTTCTTCTTTGTGCTTCCGATATCCATCTTCAAGCACGAACATGATCTCCATCATCACCGGCATTGCATCAAGGTCAATGATGCCGCTTCATGGTTGTCGTCCACCAGCTTCAACTATTACAACTACTTTGAATAGACACGTGGGTCTTAACATAAATTAAAGACAACCATATGGCTCCTGCCGGTTGCCAACTTACAATAAGGAACATTGCATACATCAAATTTAATCACAATCATGGCCATATCACATCACAGCACACCCCTGCAAAACAAAGTTAGACGCTTCTACTTTCTTTGCATGTTTTACGTGGTTTGGGGCTTTCAATAAGTGTCGTTCTAACTTACAAACAAGAACCACAACATTGATACTAGTATTATCAATCACCCGTTGTAAATTGGATCTTAACTATGTTGGGAGAAACAAGCACCCACAAAGCCACTTATGCAATACAAGTTGCATGTCAAGCATGGAGCAAGTCTCATTAACGATGTCATGTAAGGTTAGCCCGGGCCGCTTCATCCCACCATCCCGCAAGATGCAAAGTACACAAGAAGCAATCGACAATAAAAGCATCAATGCCCACAATGACCATTGTGTTCTACTCGTGCAACAGATCTACATATAGACACGGCTCTGATACCACTGTAGGGTTTCGTAGCATGGAAAACAAAAAATTTCTATCGCATACAAACAAACAAGCCAAGATCTATCTACTAGATTGTAGCAACGAGTCGATGGAATAACTCACCCTCGAAGATTCCAAAGTGTTTAACGAGAGCGGATTCTCGTGGGTGATGTAGTCGTACTCTTTCTGATCTCAAGATCGCGTAGACGATCCTTCCGGCGCCGTGTTCCGGCAGCGCTCCCGCAGTCGGTCACACGTTCGGTACTCGACGAAGACCTTCCTCTCCTTTGTTCCAGCAGGCAGCGGAGATTGTAGCACTCTCCTCGCGATTCCGGCAGCACAACGGTGTGGTACCGGAAGTAGAGGGGAGATCTCGCAGGGCTTTGCCTTAAGCCGGAGCGAGTATGGTGGACTATGAGAGAGCTCCTCGGCGATCTAGGGTTTAGACACACCAAGGAGGAGGCTTGGCCGGCGACTAGGGTTATCTAGGCGGCGGCGGCTAGGCCGGCGGCGGCTATGAAGGGCGGCGGTGGCTTGGAGCTAGGGTTTTGGGTGGAGGTGTTGGGTGCTAGGAGGGGCAGCCCTGCCCCTCCTTATATAGGTGGAGGGGGCACGCCAGGGGAGGGGAGTCCCTCCCCAACTCGGTTTCCCAAGGGGGCCGGCGGTGGAGGGGAAGAACTCCTCCCCAACTCGGTTTCCACCTTCCTCTCCACTTCCCAAAATAGCCGTTTGACTTTTCAAATTGGCGTTTGACTTTTTAAACTAGGATTTGATTAAATCCTTTATTTTGTTCAGCGATGACACCTAGTACATGATGCAATCATTCCAACTTGATATGACACATTCATGTACCCTTCCCCTCCGGAGTGCCGGACATTTCGGAACCTTCTAGAACATTCCCGATGAAAACACCGGAACCATTCTCCAACCCCGAAACAGGATTTTCCTTATATGAATCTTATTCTCCGGACCATTCCGGATCTCCTCGTGATATCCTGGATCCCATCCGAGACTCTGAACAACATTCGGTCTCTTACTCATCATTCCATAACTACTCAAACAACGTCGAATCCTTAAGTGTGTCTCCCTACGGTTCGTGAATTATGCGAACATGATCGAGACACTTCTCCGAACAATAACCAATAGAGGAATCTGAAAATTCATATGGCTCCCACATATTTCTACGATTACTTTGCGATCGAATGAACCACTTACATACGATACCAATTTCCCTTTGTCTCACGATAGTTTACTTATCCGAGGTTATGATCGTCGGTATCTCTGCATACCTAGTTCAACCTCGTTACCGATAAGTACTCTTTTCTCGTTCCCGTGATATGTGATCCCTTGTGAGCCAGTCACATGCTTGCAAGCTAATTGGATGACATTCCACCGAGAGAGCCCAGAGTATATCTATTCGTCATATTGATGGACAAATCCCACTCTTGATCCATGTGTCTCAACCAATACTTTCCGAACACTTAATGCCATCTTTATAGCTATCCAGTTACGGTGTGGTGTTTGATGTCATCAAAGCATCCTTCCGGTGAAGGTGATATGCATGATCTCATGGTCGAAGGAATTAGGTTACTATGTATCAGAAAGCATATAGCAATTGAACTATTAAAATGACTTGATCTTTATGCTACGCTTATCTATAGGAGTATGTCCACCATATCATTCTCCTAACAATATGATCTTATTGTTAATAACATCTCAATGTTCATGATAGGGAAACCACAATCATTTATTAACCAACAAGCTAGTATTATAAAGAAGCTTTACTAGGGACTCTATTTTAGTTTACAAATCACACAAATATTAATATTTCCTTGTTAATACTATTATAGCATGAATGTAAACATTTATCATAAACATAAATATATAATAATAACTATATTTATTATTGCCTCTAGGGAATATCTCCAACACAGTCAGCCTACAACGGGCAACCCTGCTGCAGGATGATGACTGAGAGAGGAGGCAGCGACCCTTGCAAGTTGCAACCTCCGGAGAGCACACCAATGACCGTCAGCGGCCAGGACATCGCGAGCAGCGAGAGCACAGCCAGCCCTGCCCAAGCACCACCAAACCACCACCACCTCCGCCGCCAACCGGAGACTGACTGACACCGCACGCCGCTCGCGGGAGAGAGGCGCCCGAGCCAGCCCTGGCGGGCCCAGATCTAGGCCCAAACGAGCCCACACACTGCCCCGCCGCCGCCGCACACCTCAGCTGCAGCCCTGCCGCCCAAGCAGCCGCCGGGATGCCCCCTGCACGCCTAGCAACCACGCCGCCACCCCCACGCACAGCCGCGCCGGGAAGCTGCCGGAACCGCTGCAGGCCCTCCAGCTCGCCGGGGAGGGGGGGGGGGACCGAGGGAAAAAAGGTGACCTCGCCGCCGCCGTCCTCCACACAGGCTTCGCCGGCGGCATCCTCCTTCAGCGGCGAGGGAGAGGATGCGGGGGAGGTGGGGAGGGTGGCCGGAGGAGGTGGGAGTCGCCGCCCGTGTCGCCCAAAGAGAGCGACGCGGGGACCGATGGCGACGCGGGGGCACTCTAATTTTGCAATAGATATAAATACTACAAGAGTTCTTAGCTTGATAGTGTTCCACAATCGTGGCTTGACATTTTCAGCAGTCTCTTCACCAGCACTCCAGCCAGGACCTTCTCTCGCAGAAAGCTCACGACCGCGTTGTCACTCTGCTGCAAGAATCCGACCGTGTAGGCGGTCCCGATGAGCTCGATGCTCCTCCACCGCCGTATCCCGGCGTACTTCCGCAGACCCGACTCGACCCTCTCCTTCTCCGTGACACCTCCCGTGCCTAGGACCGCCTCGCCGAGGCATCTGGCCAGGACGACGCCGTCCTCCAGCGCCGCGCAGCCGCCCTGCCCCAGGTCCGGCGTCATCGGGTGCAGCGCGTCGCCGGCCACGCACACGTTCCCCCTGCTGATGTCGGCGAACAGGAGGGAGAGCGGCGACCGGAACCTCAGCGGCGCGGCGGGGGCGTCGTCACTGATCTCGCTCCTCTGGACCAGGTCCAGCGCCTCCGCGGGCACCTTGGAGCTCCGCAGCTTCGTGAGCACGTACTGCTTCATCGTCGCACCGCTCTTGTCGACACCTTCATTATCTGCACGTCATCGCGACAGCATAAGTGGACATCAGAGCATCGATCGGACATCTGCCGTCGCCGTGGAAAAGGAAAACCCACCGTCCGGGGAAGGAAACCATGTGTAGAACCAGTAGACGTCGTCGGCGTTGCAGGGCACGTATCCGAAGCGAAAGCCATGGCCGAAGAACTGCAGGAACTTGGGCTGGAGGGCGTGGCCGCCGGGGTAGTGGGCGAGGCCCCGTGTGGCCGATCGCCCGGAGTGCGACGGCTTGGCGAGCCCCAGCCATCTGGACACCACGGAGTTGATCCCGTCGCATCCAATCAGTGCCTTTGCTCTGAGAGCTGAGCCGTCGGCGAGGTGAATGATCTTGGCGCCGTCGCCGCCGTGTTCGTCGTCGATGGAGACGATCTTGGAGGAGTAGCGGATGGTGTCCCCTGGCAGCTCTGCCTCCAGCACCTGGAGCAGCACGTCTCGCCGGACGCAGCGGAACTCAAAGGGTCTCCCTCCTCCTCTGCATCAGCCAGACCCAAGCGTGTGGGTGGTTAATCTTTTGTTCATGTTCAGCTGCACCGGGATTCAGAAATGAAGAACTGAAATAAAAAGTATTCCGGATCATCTCGCTCACTGCTTTCCCGAGAAATCCAGTTCCCGTGCCACTACTCCCGTGGAGGAAGACGTGACACGCAGCACCTGGGCCTGCAGGTGGAGGTCCCTGATCTTGTCGCCGACCCCGAGGGCGTCGAGCGCGCGGAAGGCGTTGGGCCACGTCCCGAAGGCGAACCCCGACGCCCGGAGCGCCGGCGACGACTCCAGCACCACGCTCCGGACCCCTTTCCTGCGATCACCACGCAAAATTTCGCTGTGAATCTGACTGAAAGCCATCCACCGACACAAAGACACTGCAGCTGCAGGCATAGTACGTATCGTATGTACCTGTGTAGGCCGAGCGCGACGGCGAGGCCGGCGAGTCCGGCGCCGACGATCACGATCTGCTCGCCGGACTCCTCTTGCTGCTGCATATTCGCCATCGCTGCTGATTTCTTTTGATTGCGATGTGAGGGGTAACTTCCAGAGCGAATCACCTACGTACTAATTGCTGAACTTTCAGAGAAAGAGCACCGGACGGATTGTTTATACAACACAGAAGAAACATAGACAGTGCTCCCGATGACTGGATATATAAGTGACTGGATCTAGCTTCACCATTGACGTCACTGCTGATTACATCGATGCATGTGTCGTTGCCTTGTATTGTATGGTATGGCACACGCCTTACATATACTAGGCTCACTTCATTGCTGCCCAAGTGAAATTGGATAGGCGGAAAAGGACACCTCGCGCGGTAGCAAACAAACATCCATGGATGGAAATTCCACGCTCCATCGCTATGCTAGGCCGCCAGGTCGTAGCTCACTGCTGCGGAGGAGAAATCAGTTTTTACCATCCACGTACGGTAATGATCCACCGTTTATTTTTGTTTGGATATTCGCCCGCTTTGAATTTCTAACACATGGCAGAACATTGTGTATATTTTGAAATAAAGAAAACCTTGCCTAATAAAGAGACCTCCACGAAAATAGGATCCTCCCGCGTACCCCCCCCCCCCCCCCCCCCCGCGCACTCGAACGACCCTCCAGCCCGCCAGGCCGCCGCCGCCGGCGCCCTTTTCGCGGAAGGCGTAGGGCACGAGAGGGCTCGCGTGGCTGATCTCCATGGACCGTGGGGTTCGGATTCGGTGGGTCATGGATGTCTCGTAGAGGTGCGGATGGAGGAGAAGTGCGGACGGGCGCGGGCAGCGGTGGCCGGCAGCAGCGCGACGTTGTGCTGGCGGCGGGGCAACGTCGGAGGCGGGGTGGGCCATTCTGGACCCGATCTTGGTGCTACGCGGTGCCTGCCGGCCCTGTGTCTCTCTGCCCCTATTTTGGCATCTCGAGTTTGTCTTCTTCTCCGCTGTCGGCCGGTGGCGTGGGGGCTGCTGGTGTGTCTTTGAATAAAGGTGGTGGCCCTTGGATTTCTCTCTCGCCATGATGAAGCATTGCATGTCGCCGGTCGACATTGATCTTGGGTAGACTACCGAGTTCCGGAAGACTCCATCGGTGAATTCCAAATGGACGACATGCCTGGAGTTTGCCGGTGTAGACGGTGTTTCAGTCGTGCGCAACCATATTTTTTGCTAGACATTTGGTTTTAAAGGGGGCGTTATGAAGCTCTGTGGTATGTTGCCATCATAGGACATGCCTTGGTTCCACTGTGAAGTCAAATACGGAGAATGACATGGAATCTGAGAACTGAAGACTGCCAATGGAAATTTGAGTCCTAAGGGTGTAGGGATTCTGGCTTGGTGTTTTGTGACTTGGAGCAGCAGAATTGGCAAATGGGGCCGAAAACACAAGAGAAATTCAGTGTCTAAACCTGTGGGGTGAAAATCCAAGGTCTGGCCTTAATTGGTTGTGTCTGAAAATGATCTTGTTGAATGCATTGTTTGTGAGTGCGGACTTTCTCCAAGGTGAAAACTTATGGTCTTTGATCATGGCGATAACGGCACTTGATCAATGTTCCCTTATTGGAGACATCTCTTTTGGATTTCTGGTGCTGTTCTGGTGGTGTTTAGTCTGCTGTTTCAAGGAACCGATCACTACAGTGGGATTTTTTATCTAATTCTTCTTTATTTTTTCGGTTGTGTGCATCTTTATGCCAATTGGATAATACGTTGTTGAAGAGCCTGGGTGTAATTGTTAATATATGCTCTTTTCCAAAAAAAAGATACTTTGGAAGAAAAGCCATGTATCTTTCCAAAACATGGCAAGCTTCGGCAAAAAAAACCGCAATACGAATCTTCAAGCACCAAAGATAGATGAACATACTTTTCGTTTCACTTTTCACTATAGATTTAAGTCTCTAGATCAATAGACTCCTCTATCCAACTAATCTGCATCTTGTAACACTTGATCTTTTATATTGGAGTTGTCTATAAGGGCTAAAGTACCCTAAGCATGTTAAAGACCATTTTGCAAACATACGATGCTCACTAGAAGCATTTGGACTAAGCTCACCGAGGCATGGTGAACGATGGTGACAATGACATCTCTAGTACATTGCTCTGCAGTGCACCTTTGGCCACACGAAAGATAAGATGGACGACTTGAGGGGGGTGCCACGATGGAAAAGGGGATGATGCGAGGGCATGGTGGGAGTTGTGGTTCACGACATTCATGGAGCATATGGATAAGTGTCTTAGATTATAGTGGAAATGCCCCTCCGTGCTTGGGAAATCAACATGGGGGCGAGGCTGGGCAAAATAACAACGTTGCTGGTCAATAGGGTCGTCTAGACTTGTAGGATGGTGGTGAGACCGAGCCAGAGTGGAGTTTGATAGGCAAAAATGTGTCATCCT
This sequence comes from Avena sativa, assembly GCA_916181665.1. Taxonomy (NCBI): domain Eukaryota; kingdom Viridiplantae; phylum Streptophyta; class Magnoliopsida; order Poales; family Poaceae; genus Avena; species Avena sativa. The sequence continues at coordinate 458,229,166 of OV702293.1, forward strand.
GCGGAAACCGGTTCAAGTTTAGAGAAGATGCAACAGCGGAGGGTGATGTTTATGGTGATCTAATTGCTAGGTCCTATATGAAATTCACATACAAAATTATTTTCTTCGCATCATTGTTTGTTACCTATTAAACATTCCAAGTGAACATAATTATTTTTACCTCATCCTAGGGAACAAAACTCTCTTTACATAGATCCTGCCTTAATAGGAAGAGATGAGAGATCATCTAAAGGCCTAAAGCTATTGGGCCAAACACAATAATTGTCATCATTTTCTTTATTTTTTCTTAAGTGTATTTTTTCTTCTTCTTTTACTATCCTTTTATCTATTTAATTATCTATTCATTAAATTTTCCTTATTGCCATATGTTGTTCTTGTTGTGTTAATATAATCTGATCGTAGGGTCCTGACTATACATGACATCTATAAATAAAATCGTCAAAGTCAAGTCACCAAAAGTCTCAAAACTATATGAAAAACTTAGTACAAAAAACTATTTGTTGCTTGGCATAAATTTATTTTGGACAAAAAATTTATGATCCTAAAGAACATTTTCACCAGTAGGAAGAACCATATATTAAATATATTATTAACAAACTCCCAAAATGTAAGAACTTATAATACTCAATATTTTTTTCATATATTTCTATTTTGTAAAAAAAATTCAAAGAAATAAAAGTTACATATTACTTACTGAAATATGTGCTCTACCATTTATATTTCCCTTTAGGTGTCACCCGCTTTGCTACCATGCCTCTTGTTAAGGCAAGAGCAAACCACCAACACGAAGCACACACTAAATGGGGGCACCAGCTCACGCCACATTAGCATTATGTTTTCACAAGTACTTACAAACCGCTACGACAAAGCATATATTATCAAAATTATCTTTATTTTTTTCGAGGGGCACTAAAAGTAAAATAATTTTTTTGAGGGTTTAAGGCCGCCTTTATTAGACTTCAACTACAGGAGGAATACACATGCCTTTAGGAGGATGAATCAGCCACAGGTGCGACCTTGATCATCACGAACTACACTTCTAGCGAGGTTATGAGCCTCTTTATTTAAAACCCTATTTTCAAAACAAAACTGTAAAGAACTAAACCACGTCTTTGAGGAAAGGATCTCGCTGACGATATGAGCATAAACTTCCATCGTTCCCTCCTTCAGGTTAGTGATTAAGTTGCAACAGTCACTAGCAACCTGAACCTTCCGAGCGTCGATGTCCATAGCCAAAACCACCGCTTCTCGGACAACCAAAGCTTCGAGCGTTTCCGCATCCGTCTTTCCCGGAAAGACCCTTGCAGACGCTCCTCTGAATCTGCCGTGCTCGTCCCTGGCAACCACCGCCACCGAACCACAACCTGTGTTCTTGCTCACGGATGCGTCGACATTGATCTTGATGACACCTACGCTGGGTGGAGTCCATCTCTTTCTACTTGCATCCGCTGGTGTGGTCTTCTTCCAGTTTGCCTGCCCTCCCACTTGCTTAAGATCAGCAATGAAGTTTTCTACAAAATGATGAACCGAGAGCGTACTTTGATAAATTTGCTCATGTATAACTTTCCTATGGGCATGCCATATCTCCCATAGGGTCACAAATACCATAGTAGGGTCCTCCCGCTTCAGTATCTCGATCATGACTGCAAGCCACTTTCGAGCATCTCCTTCCTCACATCCGATCATGTGCGCCGCGACCTCCTCGTCGACCAATGACTAGACACAGCGAGACATCGTGCATTCGATCAAAGCGTGTTTTTAGGAGTCCGGCGCCCCACACATATGACACGTGTCATTGTCAGCCATACATCGATAACACCGTACGTCATTGGTTGGTATCGATTGTTTGGCTAGTCTCCAAAGGAAGACCTTCACCTTGGACGGGACCCGCGTCCGCCATAGCAAAGACGATTGTTTTTCAATAAGCGCTCCATTCGAGGGAGATGCTACATTGCCCAGCCACACTTCTCGCTTCTCCCTTGTACTCACTAGCATCCGATATGCAGACCTCCAACTCTTCCTCCTTGAGTACTAACTTTTTCAATAGTTCCTGCAGATCCAGCGATGGAGCAGATCCTGACGACCCGCCCTTCCTTGGGAACTTAGCCGCCATGGAGCCGGTTCTGACGTGAGGTCTAATCCAATTTTCCCCTACCCTAGCTCCTCCCCGTCCCACCAAGGTCGGGCAATCGTGCAAGGACGATCCCTTGGTCAACCCGAGTGGAGAACAGATCAGAGAGAAGGTCAGAGGTGATTGGTACCGGCACTCGCCAGCAAGCGCCCTCAACCCTAGTTTTCTAGGTTTGGTTGCATAATGCCGACCCAATAAAATAATAAATAATCGAAGAAAAATAATGTACAATCACACGGGCGATGTTTTCACGCAACCCAGCCCGGCCAGAAAGTTTCTCGGCCCAGCCAAAAATAGGCGGATCGCGGTGGGTCACCAATCAGGTTTGCACCCAAATGAGAACACCTGCAGTTCGGCTCCAACTCGTTCATCGTCTCGTTAGAAAAGCCGTGCGCCGGGGGTTTAGCCGCCGTCCTCTTTCCTCTCTCCTAATCTAGGGTTTCCAGCTCCCAGCCACGAATTGCCATGGACTTCGACGAGTACGAGTACCTAGAGAAGACGGTGGAGGCCTCCGTGGCTCCGACCAACGGCGCCGCCGCTCCCAGATCCGAGGGGAAGGAGCGCAGCTCCCGCCGCCGGAGCAGCGCCGGCGACGAAGAGCGCGATGACGGCGAGCGTAGGTCCAAACGCTCTCGCTCTGAGCACCGCGAGAAGGACCGCGACCTCGAAAGCCGGGAGCGCCACCGCAGCAGCCGGGAGCGCCGCGACCGGGATGTGAAGGAGAAGGAGAGGGAGAGGGAAAAGGACAAGGAGAGGAGGAGCCGCGACCGTGACCGTGAACGGGAGAAGGAGAAGGAGAGGGAGCGGAGGAGCCGCAGCAGGTCGGAGCGCCGTCGTGAAGACGACGACCGCGAGCGCCACCGCGAGCGCGACTACCGTGACCGCGATGTCAGGTGCCGGTTCATGACTTCCAGCTTTATTCGAGTACCTATCATATGAACTGAGTGATATTTGATATGAGAAAATTCATCGTCAATATCGTTTTAAAAGCTATATGAACCGACTCAAAGTAAGCCCCAGTGACAGTTAGGTTCCAACGTCACTGTCCAATTGTAATGACTCTTTAGGACCATTGCAATTTAACACAACAATTTGATGTGCCTGGGATGGGCATATTGACCTTGGAACGGAAGGATGATGTAATCTCATCACACAATTAGCCCACAGTGGTAGCATCTGCCTACATGTTTTAATTAAGTCCTCTGATAACCAGCTGGCAGCTAGTGGTTTATTCTGCTACTCAAAATTTCTCTAAGTCATAGACATACTCTTTGTAAGAGTCAATGCAATTAGGCATTAGTTTGGGGCCTGCAAATTCGATATGCTAGTGCAGTTTCTGTTTGGTCTTGATATTGAGCCTGACCTTGGATATCAGGCGAGCTATTTTGAGTTCATATGTAAGTTAGCATCACATAAGAGGGTTTTGCTTGGTTCTGTTTCTCTGAGAGATATCATGTTACGGTTTTGCCTGGTTCCGTGTCTCTGCGAACATCGATGCCATCTGTAATTACAGATTTCCTGCATCCACAAAATGGAGCTGAACTATGTTTCTCATGTTGCAGAAATCCTGGTGGAGGGGTGTATTGGGATTTTTCACTGAAGCATTGCATCTTATTGTAAAGATGACCCAATGTTTGTCCCCTTGCACGAACAAGCTATTTATATTTTTCTCCCTTCGCCGGAGATTTTAAAATTCCATTTGCCTAAATGTTTCCTGTCTTATATTGCAGGGATTACCCTTTTCTTTTGTTTGTTATAAGGTTCTGCGTCTCGATGGAATGTCAATTTGCTTTTCAGTGGGTCATCCTAGAAACCCTCTGTCATAGCGTGTAAAACAGTTGTTTAGACTCTATATCCACCTAAAGCTACTTTCTTTGTTTCTCTCCTCGTTCTAGCATAGTTTTAACTTGTGTGGACACACAGTATTAACTTGGCTAGCATAGTACCTGTCACTTCTGCCACGGTCTTGTAGCCTCTTGAAATGCACATAGTATGACTGGACTTGTATTGAGGAATGGAGGGAATATTCTCGATGTATAATTGTAAATTATTTGAACTGGCGATATATTGTAGTTTCATCAGATATCTTATTTTGTATTTCCAATTTTCTGTCAATCCAAGCTTATGAATATGTTTCTCTTTGCAGACGTAGGAAAGAGGATGGTGCTGAACCTGAAGCAGATCCAGAAAGAGATCAAAGAACTGTATTTGCTTTCCAGGTTTGTATCCACAACTTTTTATTTTCACTTTGTGCTCTGAGATATTTAAAGTTTATAATTGAAACTAATGACTGTGAGTATGATGACAGCTATCTTTGAAGGCGGATGAAAGGGATGTGTATGAGTTCTTTTCAAGGGCAGGGAAGGTAGACCCACTGCGCTTACACCTTTTTTGTTCTAGTAATCAGCCTGTTTATTTTATTTACTTCCTAAGACAGTGAAACATCTGTGATATGTGCACTATATACACTTTTAATTCGCGGGACTTTCTCTTAAATTAAACAGATATTAAGTTGGTTTGATCGAAGAAAAAACCATTTTCTAATTAATTTAACCCATACTTTACAAATTTATGTTTGCTTTGTTTTCCACTTCTTCACACTATCTCGTGATAAACTATTTTCTAATGCTGTTCATTTATTGTTGTTAGTGCATTATTATTATAGATTAATCAATCTTTGTTGGTTTATTTGTTGTTAGGTCCGGGATGTCCGCCTCATCATGGACCGAAACTCACGACGTTCTAAAGGAGTTGGGTGAGTATATAACTACATGTAACTTATTTTGATGTGTACTGTCTTGCCTGGTTCTGTCATCACTGCACTATTGTTATTCCCTTATTATTTTATTTTTCCTCAGATGATCAATAGAAGATGGAATATACAGTCATATTTGACAGTCAGCAATGTTGAACATTAAACACATTTGTTCCACACTATTGGATACAATTTGTGTGCACTTCAAATGATTTGATGAAAGTAGGGTGCAATTAAATTGTGTTCAGGAAAATAAAGTAATTTTGTTAGGTTATGTTTTGAAATGCACAGTTCTCAGCCCTGGAGATATATAGATGAACTTCAGATGATATTCTGATTTTCCTAATGCTATTTCATTGCCAGGTACATTGAATTCTATGACGTTATGTCTGTTCCAATGGCGATTGCTCTTTCTGGTCAGCTGCTTCTTGGTCAACAGGTGATGGTTAAGCCATCAGAGGCTGAAAAGAATTTAGTTCAGTCAACTGCTACTTCAAGCTTAGCAGCTTCAGGTGGAGCAAGGAAGTTGTATGTTGGGAATCTTCATTCCAATATTACAGAAGAACAATTGAGACAGGTAAATAGTCGAGCATAAAATATAGATTAATGGGCATTGTTGATTTCTCTTTAAAAGGCCATAGTTATTACTGCTGTGTATGTATCGTTGTTGTGTGATCTGCATGTTATGATGAATTAATGGGTTTCTTTTCAGGTCTTTGAGCCATTTGGACTGGTTGAGCTTGTCCAGCTGCCTGTAGATCCACTTACTGGACTATGTAAAGGTTTTGGTTTTGTTCAGGCATGTATCTTGTTGTGTTGCAGTTCGTGTTTCTGCTTGTGCATCATTATCAGTTTCTCACTTTGTTCTATTCATCACTTAGTTTGCGCGTCTTGAAGATGCCAAAGCTGCTCAGAGTTTAAATGGTCAACTCGATATTGCTGGAAGAGTAATCAAGGTAAGCATTTCTTATGTGTTACTTGCAGCCTTCATGTTGTTGTCTTAAATCCTTCAATATACACATTATGCCACCTGACAATATGTTAATCACATATCATGACTAGGTTTCTGCTGTGACGGAACAAGGGGGAGTGCAAGCCAGTGGGGCAACTGCGGGAGATTTGGATGATGATGAAGGTGGAGGTTTGGTGGGTGTCATCTCTGCGAGACATTTATTTTTAGGAATTATTGTACATATGTTATTTCTCTTGTTTAAGTTGGGTTACTTGGGCATGGTATATGCTCGTATTTTGCTACAGAAATTCAGAATAAGTTTTCATATCTTGGTATTCAACTAGTATACCATTGTGTAGGTTTAGTATCCAGTCACTACTCTATCCAGATTTGCATACTCTCTAGTAGTAAATTTGTTTTATTCTACCACATTGCATCCAGTCACTACTCTATCCGCATTTGCATACTCTCTACTAGTAAATTTGTTTATTCTACCATATTGCTGTGGGTCTAATATTTTGAGTGTGTCTACCATGGGCTATGCGTGTGCATTGCCATTGCATCAGAGATGCTCTCTGATCATCATGTCTTTTCATATTTAGTATGCAGATGTAAGAAGTTGATACACACTATTTATGCGCATGTTCTGTTCTGCCAGTGTACCTTTCCATGATGACATGGTCATTTTTTCTGCGGAATCAGTTAGAAAATTAGTATTGCACCAATGGGAGAGCAGAGCAATATATGAGGCTGCTTGCAAATGTTATCTAGATAGCTTGGTATCTCTCTTTATTCTCTGACCCGTCAACTGATGTATGTAGGCACTGAATGCTAGCTCAAGAGCTCTTCTTATGCAGAAACTGGACCGTAGTGGAGTTACAACCAGGTATATTTTTTGTGAAGTTATGGGATTATTGTATGCCTTTATATTGTCCCACACAGAATATTTTCATGATGTGACAATGCAAAATTGCTACCTTGTCGTATGTAGCTCCGATGTTGCAAGTTATATAATATAATATGCAATTCTTGGGTTGTCATGAAATACAAGTTATAACTGCTTTGTCTTGCATTATGGGCAATAGAAAGCATGTGCTGTATTTGTAGACGAGTCAAATCTGGAAAATTAATTGTGATGCTAACTCTCCCAACATGCACATTTGCTCGTTTTTGTTTGAGCTTTCATATCAGATCACTCATCCTAAATTCTTCATAACTGCTCAAGATAGCTCTGAACTTCTGATATTTGAAGTGCTCCCACCAACTTTAGCTTGGATACCCGTTCTGCTTAATTTACATAATTTAATCAAGGATTGCATAGTCTTCAGTTTATGGTTGATTCGTATAATGTGTCCATTAATTACTAGTAAGACTGCGACCATTTGTGTCCAAATCTTTCATTATTGACCTCTACTATATTATCGTCAGGATTCGTCCACCACTACAGCAACACTGTTACCATATATATCTAGCTTGTGAAGGTCATTCTCCATGGACCTCTTCAATTCTTTGGTGTACTTGGTTTGGTTGAAATATTTTGTTTTACTGCAGTTTTTAACATTTAATGTTAATTGAAGGTGATTCTTCATTCTCTTGAAATCCGCAGTCAATGCGTAAATGCATTAACTGTCAAATATTGCTTGACACGGGAGGAAAAATCACCTTAACATTTTGTGGTGTCAGGTTGTTGCATATATCTGTGCGATGATGCTTTTAAATTTTGTTCATGTTAGAAAAATATGTGTGAATCACTAGTTTATCATGAACACATACGTGCTTCTTCGCTTTCTTGGTATCTCTATATAATTCTCTCGTTTAATGTACTTTCTTCTTTCGATCTGCAGTTTGACTTCTGGGATGGGTGCTACTGGTCTGAACACTTCCATGGCATTAGCACCTGTATCAGTTCTTGGTGCTCCTACAGCCACTCCTTTGCTACAGTCTACAGTCCCTGGTCTTGGTCTAATTCCAGGAGCATCTCTTCCAGTTATTCAGTCCATTGACATGGCTCCACCCAGTGAATGCCTATTGCTCAAGAATATGTTTGATCCAGCTGTGGAGGTTATTTGGCTACTACCAGTTTCTTGTTTATTAGTCTTGAGGACCCTGTATCTCCTTTTGGTTGAACAAAAGCATTTGATAATTTGTGACTGTTTCATTGCAGACGGATCCTGATTTTGATTTGGATATTAGAGATGATGTTCGAGAAGAATGTTCTAAGTATGGCCAAGTACGACACATTTATGTAGACAAGTAAGTAATCTGATTCAATACTAATGTAAATAGATATGTCCTGCCATGCATTCAGAATACCTTTTTAAATATGTCGTGCCATGCATTCAGAATCCCTTTTTGTTGGTTCAGTAGTCGGTATGCTGCATTATTTAAACTAGTTGTATTCTTTTGTAGTGTTCTTTTGAACTGAAAACTATAGGTGATTATCTTAGATAAGATATAAACATTGCCTGCGCACTTTATTATTTTCTTGTTTGCTCGTTCGCTATTATCGGTGTGGAAGCTACTTGTCTAATCCAGAATCCATGAGTCTCCATATATTCATATGTATTGTACCATAGTATATTTGCTTTGAAGTGTGAACTGTTCGGCTTTTATTGTTTGTTTGTGGCCCCACCCCTTGCAGAAGAATACACTACTTCTGGCTCTGGAACTTAATTGTCATGTAATATATATAGCACATACGCATGGCCTAACACCAAGTTCAAATCATATCTGCCTTGAGAAGACATCATCTACGCAGTAATAGCAATTATCCAGGTCTAACACTAGCTGTCACAATCATTTTACAGACATACTGCCGGCTTTGTGTACCTGCGGTTCGATAGCATAACTGCCGCTATGGGTGCACAGAAAGCACTTCAGGGAAGATGGTTTGCGGGGAAGATGATTACTGCAACCTATATGGTATGTGGTGCTCCTATTGACACTTGAGATGTTTTCTTTTGCAATTTTGATTGATCATTTATGGGTTTGTTGGTCTTTGTTATGGCAGTCTACTCAGCAGTATGAAGCTAAGTTCCCGGAGTTAACTGGTTAGCTGGAGTTAGCTGCTTTGGCGCCGTGTACTTTCTTCTACATCGCGGGCACTGTTGTATTGGCTGTACTAGTGGAGAAATTTGTCTCTTCGGCCGTTGTAAACGTTACACCATCAGGAATTCAATCAGCGTTGTAGCATCTTACTATTTGGCGATTATCTGCAATCGAGTGAAAATTGTGTGCTGTCAGTTTTGATCTCATAATCCGGATTTGGTGATATGTTGATGTTTTGCATTTTTTTTGTTGCCTTGCTGTAGTTCCTGCTAGTTGTTTGTGTGGTTGAACTATTTTAGTATCGCAGCACTATTATGCCTGTTTTGTTGTGCTGATCAGTGATCACTGTTGGTGGTGCTATGTGGTGTACATCCGAGCTGATCCTAGTTCATGCCAAGATTTTTTCCGTATTGTGACAAATGCATGGGAACTCAAAGGATAATAAAGAAAAACCTTGTGATTTGTTTAAGCTGTGGCCGGTGACTTGGATGAGTTGGGCAGGAATACAAAAGTTGAGTTTAAAAAAAAAAGGAATACAAGAGTTGAAAGCTAGGCTGGATATTTGAAGGTCTGACGGCTCGGCTGGGTAGTTAGCTTTTCCCAAGCAAGTCAACTTTGCCAACTCCTTTTTGGTAAACTTTTTTTAGAAACTACAGATACTAAGGTTTACAGATATACTAAGGTTGTGACAGCTAAAACATCATAACGAACTTGCAGAATTAAGTGAAGCACATGACTAACTAAGGGGTTGTTTGGCTGGGTTTTCTTATTTTGCCTAAATAGCTGATTTTTGTGGCTTATTAAATACTCCTATATATGAGCCAAAAGCTAAAAGGCACAAATAAGGCCACTCAAACAGCTTGTTCATTTTAAATCCGTCCAATGTTTATTTTTTTATTGACCATTACCTAATCCAAAATGTAGCAGTATAAATCTAAAAAAAGTAGTAGTATAGAACTGGACCAATTAAGTATTCCATCCGCCTCAAATTAATTGCTCAACTTGGCAACAATTCGGGAAGGTGATCAGCCTATGCACAAACTTTTTTTTAAAAAAAAACTCGGCTGTCCCAATTAGGTGTGACCACATTAATCTTGATGATGTGCTCGAGGGCATCCTTGCTTTCCTTTGCAGTACATTGGACTTCATCTTTCGGTGTGGCGTTTTAGGAGAGCGGGTTTTCAACATCTTGAAGATAGAACACAAGAAAGCTCCCAACTTGGAATGACAAGTTTATCACCACCGCCGGCCAGCCGACTATGGTCAAGTTGGTTATCTCATTTCAATCCATATACTACTTGACGCCCCTCGCCATTCCGCCGGGAACCATAAGTTCATCAATAAATTGGAGCATGTTTTTCTTTGGCGGCAAAAGATACCACCACAAGCGCTGAATGCAAAGTGAATTGGGATAAGATGTGTCGCCCTAGAAAATATAGGGGACTTGGGGTTATTAATATTGACAAGTTCACGATGGCTTTGCGTCTCCGCTGACCTTGGATAGAATAAAAAGACCCCAACAAAAATTGGGTGGGTTCAGGAAACCCTTGCACTAAGGAGGGTGGATATATTTTACACCGCCACCACAATCACACTTGGAGATGGTTGCCAGACCCCTTTTTGACAAGTGCCATGGATTGAAGGAAGAAAACCAATTGATATTGCTCCACTAATTTTTGCATCTTCCAAAAGGAAGAAGTGGTCCGTTAACCAAGCCATCAAAGAAAATGCTTGGATTGAGAAAGTCAATTTGGAAAAACCTGGAGCATCTTGCACAAGGTATGGTTCTTTGGAGCTCTACTGCGTAACGTGCATATTGATGAAAATGCAGATGATGAAATATTATCCTTTATAAACAGAGGCACATCAAAAATAAAGAATATACGAGACATGTACACGCTTTTAGTTTCAGTTTATTGAGCCATTGTCTTCATCTTCTCCATCCTGGCATGTAGCGTGCACCGCAGATCGGGATAATATGGCTCCAGAACCCCGTATCTCGAGAACCTGTACGGGTGAGGGGCAATCAGGTTTTTGGGAGCCCTCGGTGTGACTACTGTCAACCACGGCTTCGTCCGGCAACGAGTTCCCCGACGACAACTTTTTCCCGGACATCAACAACATCTTCGACAACATGGCTGACAAAACGAACACTGCTGCTGCTAAGGCTGCACCGTACGTGTCCCTAAACTTCCTCTTTCAGTTTCTGCTAGAATGACTTGTTCTAGCATTTGAAATAGATCTGGTCGGTTTATATTGTATAAATGCAACCGGTTCTTCTACTATGTTAGTTTGCACGATTAGTTTAATTACTGTTTTATTAATCATGCTTTATCGATTAATTTGGATTAAATCAAATGAATTGTTGCTCATATATTCAACAATTATGTGATCAATAATGTACATTTTTTTCTCGTTAAACTATTCGAGGAGTTCGTTTTGATGATACAATTTTTAACAATCTACAAACCACATGCTGACCTGCATGATTATAGAATTTTGATGTTACAATTTTTAATACATTCAATAAAATCAATGATTGAGAAATCTTAACAGTTTATAAAACTAAAATGTAGCAAATGGATCTTCGAATCTTCATATTCCTATCAGAACCTCGTCCATCGACGGATCGACCTGTGCTTCTGCTATGCACATAGAAACACCGTGACTTGTTGAAAAAAAAAACTCAGGACACAGATACACACACCTCGTTCATCGACCTGTGCTTCTCATGCACCCGCACTCCCACAATCACTCTCAGCTATCTCCCTGATGCTAGAACCTTCCCCTTTCCTGCCGGAGAGCGCTGTTCCGGCGAATACCATTTGCCCGGCTGGCCCCCTGCCACAGTCGCAACGACCTCTCTCTCCCCTGACACACCATCGTTGCAGCGACGGCCGCCCTTCCCCTGCCTCCCCGCCGACGGATGCGGAGGCGCAGACCTCGTATCCACCGATTCCTCGACAACGAGCCTCCCCGAGCGGCCCAAGTATGGCATTCTCCTGGAGTTGAAGGTCGACGCCCCTCCACAGCTCGCCCGCGACTGGTATTCCGTTGTGCCCCCTCCCTGCACCCCACTGCTCGATTCCGCTCTGTCTGATGCCGCTGCCCCGCACCTTGACGCTGCCGACCTAGCCACAGTTTTACGCCTCGCACCGCCGCCGCCGCCGCAGGCCTAGGCCTCGGGCGCTTTAGCTGTTGTGCACAAGCTTCACTCAAATAAACCCAAATATTTTTCTCTAATCAATTGTTCCTGCAAACTGCTCTTTCTTCACCAGATGTAACACAGGTACCCATATTGCTCTTTCTTCCTCCAATTTTCCTCTGTTTTATTTTTTCTTGTCATATGAGCATGGACAGGATTCATGTTTGTACTGATAGGGGATTACTGGAGTTGCTTGTATATAATTTGTACTAGCATGGATGCTTATATGTATTTGAGGTATGGATGCTTCTGTATGCAAATTCTGAGCCTGATGTAACTGCCTAAAGTGTTTTCCTGATATGGTTACTTCTGTAAGTATATGGACATCTAGATCAGGCTAATGTGTTAGTGAAGATGGTTAGCGATAAGTGTTTCCCTGATATGGTCACTCACAGTGTGGAATACTCATCTTGTGCAGTTTCAGTCCTGAACTATAACATGTCTCTTGTTTTTGAAAGAGACCACAACGTGCTAACATGGTCTATTTAGCAGTTATTCTGAAGGAACAGAAAGACCAAATATATCAGAACGTTGCCAATTTGAATCAGTTCCCAAAAGGAATAGCAGTCAGTCCAATCCTCGAAGACTTTTTGCAAGCAACCAGCTATCACAGGAGTTTGATGGTCGTCATGTCCTACTACGGTATGCAAACTTAATCTAGATCTGTTTGTTGAATATTCCTTGTCCTGGTTCAAGCTTTATTTGGTTGACACACTAGGTCAACTTGGCGAACATGTAGAATTTGGCATCCCTCTTGTTCATCTCCTTGATCTTTTCCTTCAGAGTCTAGTATGTCAGTTTCACATCCCTGTTGGTAGCAAAGACAAACTAATTATGATTAAAAAATTATGACTGGATTGGTCATGAAAAATTAACATGAAGTAAAAAGTTCTGTTCTCATAATATGTATCTCTGTGAAGTAGACCATTAGCGAGAAAACTAACACGGTGACAAATGGGCAATTGAGAGTTTCCCGAGTAGAAGCATCCATATTTTTTATTTTATCAAAAGCTGCAATTAGAGGAGGAGTATATCATTAACATTGATTTTACCTAGTACAAAATTGCCTCTAAATTTGCTAATACTGGACTGGAATAACTGCATGTGGAATGATATGAAATGTATACCTGACCACAGAAATCATTTTCGCTTCACCAAAGAAAATACAACTAAGAATGAAATAGAAATTTATTGTATCAGTAGCAAGCCACTTCGGCCAGATCTGCACAAGAAACCAGATTAAAAAAATACATAATAAAAGCAAAAGATGCAGTTGTTGATTTGAAATCAGGTGGAATAAAAAACAGGAAAGAAGAACACACCCTGCCTCATCCCTATAAAAAACATCTTTGTGGACGATGCTTTTGGTCTTTTCCCCTGATTTCTCAATCTCTTTGTTTGGCTTGGGTCAAAATCCATGTTGGCCGTCTCGACACCTGCCTCATCCCTCTACCTTGCGTCGAATCAGAAGGGTGGATGCACACGTTGGTTGGTAATATCGCCTAAAGCAGGCCGCTCCATTACTCCTGATACAGTTTTATCATGGAAAATTTTACATAATTTGCAGGGAAACTGTACATAAAACATCTCACGTGACTATTGTTCTGCTACTGTTTATGGTATGCTTCAGGCAGGTGCCTAGTGTGTACGACTGCTCCTGTTGATGTAGTTATAAGAACAAGAAGGTATGGTGGTCCATCTGATCTGATCGTGTTGATGCACGTACAGTAGATAATTTTAGAAACTGATGATCAAATTTGTGACATCATGTACGTACTAGCTATTTAACGACTACCGCATGTGTATTTGATATCCCATATACTGACACTAAAATGTGAAATACATGCATACCTTCAGTTAAAGTTGACGATTGTGGATTTTTACTGGCAACATCTCCAAGAGCGCCACTTTGTAAACAGGGAATACAGTTTCCTATATGAGAACCATGGATATTTAAACCACGAACATGTGTAGTTAACAGACCTGGGTTTTCCTTTTGCAGTGACGATGTAATAATGGAGTATAGCCCGCCGTGTGTCTGTTTGGACATGATGATCGCCCTGGCCGTGGATGTGCTGCCCCGCGTATTGGGGATGGCGAGGTTGGGCGAGCAGCGGGATGGGACGGCACTTTCGGGAGGCTAGGTGTAGCGGACGTAGGGAGGGCAGCGAGGCGTCGACCGACAGGAGTTGCGGATCGCTGGCGTCTGGGCCTAGTCCTGTCCTGGGGGTGGGAGAGATGCAGAGATCGTGCGGGCGGGGGCGTGGCGAGATCAAATCAATCTGGACTGTTAGATGTAATTGCATAGACGGCTGAGATTATATTTTCCCACAGGAGTTGTAGAGAACTAGAGATAGAGATGGAGTCCGTGTGGGGCAAGGGTTCGGACTAGTACGCGGATAACAGGGGCTTCACCACGGCTTCTTCTTCAAAAAGAGCTAAATCGCCAAAATCAACGATCAATTGGATCTATCAGTCGATCTTCTCGTCTCCGCGCGCTGGTGAAAGGAGCAAAATAAAGGCAACGATCATCATGTCTCTCGTGCCTGCGCCGTAAGCCCCCCCCTCTCTCTCTCTCTCATCCGTGATCCTTTCAATTCGTTCAACCATTGACGCCGCCAGCTTGCCCTAGCTTGCTTGCCTTTCCCCTCCCAATGCACTCTCCAAACCCTACTGCCCCAGTGCCTTCCCCGCCGCCGTCCGGACGCCCGGTCGACCAACCCCGCGGATCCCAAATTCGTCTTCCCGACGACGACGACGACGAGGGGGAAATCCAATCCATGTGTCTACAAAGATAAACATGGGAGGTGGGCTAGGCAGCCCCCCTCGAGTCCTCCTAGGGACTGATTCATGCTTGGGGAGGCACAACTGCTGATAAGCGCGCGCTAGGGTTTCATCTGCGTCTCGCCTAGCTAGATTATTGTTTCACTTTTCAAATACGTAAAACTTTCTCTAGTACTCTCTTGCCTGTGCATTCACACGACAAGATTACTCAAATCTAACCCACTCGTCCTTTCCTTTCTTTGTTTCTTTATTTACTCTCTTTATTAAACCAGACTGTTTTTTGTGCGTGACAATATTTCCACTCCTTTGATCTTCAACTTCAGGTGCGAGGCGCCAGATCCATTGGCGCAGAAGCTCGACGGTGCACTTTCGTCTTCCTCGTGTGTTGCTGAATTGGTGCCCACCGGTTTATGGATCAACTATTTTGTCCGGATGGACAAGGCAGGGCTGTTCCATACGTATCCAGATCGCGGTGGGCCGTTTCAGACCTTGGGTGAAGCTCAGAATGCTCTTGATTCCTATCATGCTGCTCAACGATTTTTTTTGTAAGTCTCTCAACTTTACTACTACTAGATGTGCTTACACACTTTACGAGCTACACTGATTTTGATGTCTTCGAGATTTCTTATGAAGCTGAGAAAAATCTTTATGTAACTGCTGTAACATGTAAAAATCTTATGAAAACTTGTCCATCAAAGCCGTTTGTCATCATTGGTTATTCTATTTAGACTCCACTTCCTGTTAAGTAAAATGTAATACTAGTCATTTATGATGCTTAATTTACATCTGAAATTAATAGGCGTGGCGACGGACTTTCCGATGAGGAGAAGGCTGTGCGGGATGCTTTATACTGGTACCACGATGGTACAAGGAAGCACTCTGCGGAAGCTTTGGCTTCTTCTTCGACTCGTCGCCCTATGCGGGAAATGTTGAACTCTTTATTGGACAGGCACAACGAAGACAATGATCTTCTGGGGGTACTATGCTTTATCACATTTGCCTTTATTGGTTCGATGATTACACTTGGTGACACACTATCCTCTTGCCTTCATTAGTTTCATGATACTAGTATCTTAAATGCCATCGTATGCATGTTACACTCGTTGACACTATCATCCGTCTTGCTAATTTAGGATGCTGCATATGCGCTAAAGAAAATTGTGAGCTACAACTCGTGTTATGATGGGAAGGGCTGCGTCTATAGATCTTATACCCATTACAATCTCACCATGGAGACTAAGGGCTCGTTCGGTTATAGGGAACAAATCCAATGCATGGAATCAAGACCCACATGGATTTGGTTGATCCTCACACTCTACCCAATCCATTTGGGAATTAATTATTATAATCCGCACACCAAGTTTCTGTTCGATTAATCCAGACGCGATAGAAACCCTGCCCTGGAAACAACATGACCAAGCTTGTCTTTCCGTTAATCTCTCATGTAAAATTTTCCATACGTCTTGTGGTGTGGTTTCTTTTCCAGGACAAGTCAGAGACAAATGCATGGATTGTAATGGGCCATAATCCAGGCATGGAATAAACGAAGACTAAAAAATAACCGGGCTGGAAAAATTATCTAGCTGGACTGGATTGTCGGGATTGGGAAGCAATCCACGCTGATCCCGCTGGGTTCAGGCGTAACCGAACGAGGCCTAAAGGAGCAGATGGCAACAATGATCTATACTTTGCTGAAGTGACGACTACGCGTGGTGATCACCAAGTCCACGTGCTCACGTGTCTCCACGTGCTTAAGCCTGGTGACAATGGTAATTATTATGTATACTGTACTTGTCAATCTGTTTTGAGTTCTATAGTTTTACTTTCTCAAACTTGTACATTCGTGCTCTCCAGTTTGTAGCGTTTGCATTTATTAATACAGTGTTCATTCACCTAATTATTTTACCTTGTTTTAAAGGTCAGTGCCATGTGTGTGAAGATGACATTAAACATCCTACGGATGGTGTATACATCCATGGTCGCCCCAGCAGGTTCCGTAGACGTAGAACACGCTCACGTCGTTCTGAGGCCTTTGGTGCTCAGTTATTTGAGGAGGTGTGTATTTACTATCCTTCTAAGATTAAATTACTATCTGTTTCACTTCCAGTTTAGCTGCACTGAGGTCACTAACACGCAGAGAATGGCAACTACGTTTCTTACTTGGCAAAAGTTTTTTTTTTTACTTGACAAAAGTTTGTTGCTTATTATTGTTACTCCATTTTTGCAGTTATACGGCGTCCGTGATGAGGCTTGGTTGAAAGAAGAGGAGGCTAGGGTGAGGCAAATGGTCAAGGAAGAAAAGGAGGATAGGCTGAGGCGCATGGTCAAGACTCCTCCGCCTGCCCAGGGCCGCCGCCCTTCACCGCAGCGCCAGGATGCCCCCACAAATCGGCTCCCGCCTGCACCTCCCGTGGTGCCTTGGCGCCAGGTTCCCGTCACGAGTCCTCCGCCTCCCCAGGGCAGGCTCCCTTCGCAGCGACGCCTGGATGCTCTGTCGACTCAGCGGTCTACCTCTGATTACCACACACCGGCACCACGCTTCACCGCTTTGGGGTCTAGCACTGCCTACGTCCCACCTCGACGCCGTGATCGCTGGCCTACACCACCAGGAGGAAGAGCGTTTATGGACATGAACAGGTGGTAGGACTGTTTTGGAGGTAATAAGACGTTTAGGATTTATAGTCTTGGGGATTAGAATTTCCTCTGATGCACTTTATACCTACTTACTGCACTGAAATGTTGATAGGGTGAACTTATATATGTATCTCAATCTTGGGTCATAGACTCATATCTTTTGACAGAATAGAGATCTTAGGATGACAGATATGCTCGCACTGTAACCTCTGTAACAAAAATGCTCTGATCTACTACTTCTGATTCTGCCTTTTTTGGTTACATACTAAAAGGCAGCAACCTCGCTATCTGGATATTAGGCCGTAGTGCGTGAGGAAAGAAGGCTGGAAATTGGGTATAGAGATTCCTGTTACTAGCTTATAAAACACCTCAGAGACTAGGTAGGTTTCTTGAATTTGTTAGCTCGGCGTGCATGTACTGATCAGGTAAGCTGCGGCTGCTAGTGCCGATCACAATGGAGTCGCTGATATATAGTTGCCAGCATGTTATATCGCGAGCAAATAAGTGATTGATGCGAATATTAATTTTCAAGTTCGAGAGAGCTAACTGATGCAACTGTACAAATTCTGAAGTGTGCCAAACTAAAACTGGAAATTAGCTTGTTTCACCAATCACCAGCTAGGTTAATTTCTTGTTTACCGTTCTTCTTACTGTATGCTGCGTACTTTAAGAAACTAGAGGTACAGTTTCGAAATTTGCTCTATACTGTTAAGACAGTGGGAGATTCTTGCCCCTGTATTCTCGTATTTGAACGCCAAGAATTGAAAACGTACGTGAAGGCTCTTTTGTTTGGTGGGAGACATTGCCAGCAGAAAAAGGCTTCTTCTCCAGCCTGGGAGTGATCCTGATGCCTAAGAAGAAGTGCTGATGGTGTTTTTGATGCCGGAAAGAACGAAAATATGTTCGCAGAACTTTCTGATCGTTTTGGTGTTGGAAGATGATATACTGCTCGATCGGTTATTCGGCAGCCCTGGGTGTTGTCTTTGTATATAGGGTTAATTGGATTTATGCCATTGTTATTTTCACCAGTTGGAGATATGCCATTATAAAAACTGAACTTGGTAATATGCCACTCCAACTTCATCATACTTCTATGTATGCCATTTCTTCCAATATCATTCTATAATACAACCCCTATACTCCTGAATATACATTTGTACTTTCTTATGGACACATTGGTCCGGTTTACTTTTGCTCGCTGAACTAGATCGTCGTCGGCTGGGGCGTCGACCATTGGTCCTCTCCCTGCCACCAGGCTCACATGGGAAAACTTTCTCTCATGGCAAGCTCAGATCTTGCCCACTCCCCGTGGGGCTCGTGTTATGCGACTGCTTGAAGGCTCTGATCCGGCGTTGCCCGAGTATGTTGACGCCGAGGATGCTGACAAGAAGAAGATCCAGGTTCCCAACCCTGCTTATGATGTCTGGATCACGCGGGATCAGCGGGTTGTGAGCTACATGGTCAACTCTCTCTCTGAGGACATCCTCTCTCGCGTCTATGGTATGGTACATGCTGCTGAAATCTGGCGCACTATCCACGAGTTGTTTTCTTCTTAGTCCAAGTCACGAGTTTCCAATATTCGAGGTGCACTCACCAACACCAAAAAGCTTGATATGACAGCCCAATAGTATATCACCAAGATGAAAGGTTTTGCTTCTGAGCTTGCTACTGCAAGAAAGACCGTTGATGATGATGAACTCAAGGATTATATTATGAACGGTCTTGATGGCTCCTACAATGGTTTTGTTACTGCCCTAAAAGTGGTTCCCTCTACATCCCTCAATGATATGTGCTCTCACCTGTTGGTCTTATGAGACTCGTGATGCTATGCTCTCCACCACGGGCCAGGCTTCTGCGACGTTCATGTCATCTGTTAATGCTGCCCCTCGTGTCCCGTACCCTGCCTATGGTGGAGGTATGCCGAGGCCGCCAGCACCAGCGTCGTACCTGCCACCTCATCATCCTTCACATCAGATGGCACCTCAGTTCCCGCTGGTCCCCCAGTACCAGCCGCCTGTCCCGTAGTACCAGCTGGCCCCACCATATGCACCGACCCAATACATGACTCCATACATGCAGCCGGCTCCCTATATGCCACCACATCAGCAACAGTTTGCTCCAGCTCCATACATGTACCCTTACATGCCTCCCTATGCAACATCAGCGTCCTCCCCATCCTCCACAACAGCCCCCTCAGCAGCAGCAACGTCCCTGTGAGGATCGTCCCAAGAAAGGAGGAAAAAAGGACCGCAGAGCTACTCCTTGGCAGGATGGTGTCTTCTGTCAGATTTGCAAGAAGGAAGGCCATCCAGTTGATGAGTGTTGGTGGTGTTATGGTGATGATGATGTTACAAGCCACCAAAGGAGACCAAAGGTGCCTATGGGGTTGACACAAACTGGTACATAGACATAGGTGCCACACATCATGTTACTGGTCAACTCAACAAGCTACATGTTCATAAACCATATCAGGGCCGTGATCAAGTTAATAATGCTAGTGGACAAGATATGGATATTGCTAATATTGGTCATTCTATTTTGCACACCCCTGATAGTTCTATACAACTTCGTAATATTTTACATGTTCCTAATGCATCCATGAGTATACTTTCTGCTCATAAACTTGGCCTAGATAACGATTATTACATGGAGATTCATCCTTTCTTTTTCTTGATTAAGGATCAGGCCACGAAGCGCACCGTGTTTAGGGGTCCTTGTCATGATGGCTTATATCCTCTCGTTCCAGTATCTTTAGACCTCTCCAAGCACGTCCTTGTTACCATCAAGCCTTTATCCTTCACCTGGCATCATCGTCTAGGCCATCCATTGTCGTTTATTGTTCATCAAATTCTTAGGAAGCATAATCTTTCATATTTCTCAGAAAATAAATTCTTATATATGTGATCCATGCCAACAGGCAAAGAGTCATCAGTTACCCTACCCTGTGTCCACTAGTGTGTCTACTGTTCCTTTGGAACAAATTTTTTCTGATGTATGGGATCCTGCTCCTCCCTATGTAGGCAAACATTCATATTATGTAAGTTTCATATACTTCAGAACGTTCTTTAAGCAAATATATCAAGTAAACTTGCTCCTCCTTCTTGATTCTAACAATATGTTGAGCGCCAATTTGGTCGCAAAATTCTCACCATGCAAACTGATTGGGGTGGCGAATATGAGAAATTAAATAGTTTCTTCCAACGAACATGCATTGTTCATCATGTGTCATGTTCTCATGCTTATCAACAAAACGGTTCTGCTGAACGCAAACATCGTCATATTGTTGAAGTTGGACTTGCTCTCCTTGCTAATGCATCTATGCCTCTAAATTTTTGGGATGATGCCTTTATTACAACCATTTTTCTCATCAATATGCTTCCTACCAAAGTCCTAAATTTTGATACTCCCACAGAAAAACTTCTTCAAGTTACACCCAATTATGAGCCTCTTCGTGTTTTTGGTTGTGCCTGCTGGCCCAACCTTCGTCCATATAACAAACACAAACTCTCTTTTTGTTCCAAACGGTGTGTTTTTCTTGGATATAGTCCTCGTCATAAAGGAGTTAAATGTCTTGATGTGACCACTAGTCGTGTCTATATCTCTCGTGATGTTGTTTTTAATGAGAATATTTTTCCATTTGCTTCCTTAAATCCTAATGCTGGACGTCGCCTTCGTGACAAAATTCTTCTCCTTCCACAAGACAACTCATCTTCGCCATGTACTGATAGGGGTGTGCATCCTAATGATCACTATTTGCATATTGTTCCTCCTGTTGATTGTCCCCAGGTTACTGCTGAAGAGCCTATTACGAGTTCAAATTCGGACCGTATACAAAATTCTGAAAAAACAACACAAAACAGTACATCAAATATTGATTCTGGCTTTGGGAACAGGACAACAGCTAAGAATTGCGATCCCGAGGTCAATCATGCAGAATCTGCCTTGAATTTGTCTCCGTCAGGTCCGGTGGCGGGTTTGCGTGACAACCACAGTCTCGTCCCGTTCGCGCGTGACACGTCGCTCGTGGACAGCATGTTTCCCACGCGGTTCCCGCCCTCCCCGCAGCGTGCCACTCCGGAGCCGCCACGTCGCCCCGGGTCCGCGGCCGGTCGCTGTTGCCTGTGGCCGACCATGCGCAGCGCGCGCAGCGGCTGCCCGCGTCGCTTTCCCTGCTGCGGTCAATGCAGCGGACCCCGCCTAATAATGAGCCAATGATTACTCTGTCCAATGATGATCAATTAATTCGCAGTTAGGATTTCGGTGCAGATTCAGCTACAGATTCTTCTGGATCTTATGTGCCCGTGGCTTCTGTATCTCCTCTGGTGTCTCGTGTTCAAACTAGGCTACAAAAAGGTATTCGAAAACCGAAAAATATACTGATGGCACTGTTCGTTATGCTTTGCTAACATCTACAGGGGAACCAAAAAATCTTTCTGAGGCACTTAGTAATTCAAATTGGAAACATGCTATGCAAGATGAATATGATGCTCTTGTTGCTAAAAAAACCTGACATTTAGTGCCTCCCAGCTCCAACAAAAATGTTATTGACTGCAAATGGGTTTATCGCATAAAAAAATGTTGATGACACTATTGACAGGTACAAATCTCGTCTTGTTGCAAAAGGTTTTAAACAAATATATGGTATAGACTACGAGGATACTTTCAGTCCTGTTGTTAAGGCTGCTACTATCCGAATTGTTCTTGTTATTTCTGTTTTTCGAGGATGGAGTTTAAGACAGCTAGATGTGAAGAATCCGTTCTTACATGGTGTTCTGGAAGAGGAGGTTTATATGAAACAACCACCTGGTTTTAAGTCTTCCGCTACTCCAGATTATATTTGCAGACTTGATAAAGCTTTTTATGGTCTAAAACAGGCTTCTCGTGCTTGGTACTCTCGTCTTAGTTCCAAGTTACATACTCTTGGTTTTGTTCTATCAAAGGCTGATACCTCCCTGTTCCTTTATGATAAGTCTGGTCTTACTATGTTCCTATTGATTTATGTTGATGACATTATTGTTTCTAGCTCTTCAGATTCGGCCATCTGAGTTCTCCTTCACCATTTGGGTTCTGATTTTGCTATGAAGGATCTTGGATATCTTCATTATTTTCTTGGTATTGAGGTCCAGAAACAGTCCAGTGGGCTGCTCTTAAGTCAGAAAAAATATTCCACAGATTTACTGGCTCGTGTTGGTATGAGTTATTGCACGCCATGTCCAACACCTCTCTCCACTATAGAACCATTGAGTTTGACAGATGGCTCTCCTCTTGGACCTGAGGATGTTACACATTACAGGAGTATTGTGGGAGAACTCCAGTATCTTATACTGACTAGGCCTGATCTTTCTTTTTCAGTTAATAAGGTCTGTCAGTATCTTCATGCTCCTACTACTGCACATTGGACTGCAGCTAAACGTATCCTGAGGTATATTCATGGCACCAGAAAAGTTGGTCTTACTTTTCAGAAGTACGGTTTCACTCTTCTTAGTGCCTATTCAGATGCAGATTGAGCAGGTGACTTAGACGATCGACGCTCTACTGGTGGATTTGCTATATTTTTTGGTCCCAACCTTGTTTCTTGGAGTGCCAGAAAACAGCCTACTGTCTCTAGATCAAGTACAGAAGCTGAATACAAAGCCCTTGCAAATGCCACTGTCGAGCTTATTTGGGTTGAAGCGCTTGTTCGTGAACTTGGTGTTTCCCTCAAGGAGAAACCATGCTTATGGTGTGATAACCTTGGTGCCACCTTCCTTTCTGCTAATTCAGTCTTTCATGCACGTACAAAACATATTGAGATAAACTTCTGTTTTGTTCGAGAACAAGTTGCTAGCAAGCAACTTGATGTCAAGTTCATATCCAGCAAGGATCAGATTGCAGATAGTTTTACTAAAACTCGTATGGGTAAAGAAATTATATGAGTTCAAGCGTAATCTAAACCTCTCCCCAGGTTTAGATTAGGGGGGGTATTAGAGTTCTTGTACCATACGTATTGGGCATAGAGTAGTACTCTATCCCAATACGTATCATCCTTGTATATGCCACCACGGGGGTTCTTCCCGTGCATATAAAACACGAAACCGGCGACCCCAAAGGGTACGACCGTTCTAACCTACAACCTAACAATTAAACATTTGCAACTCTGTGTGACTCTGACTCTTGTACCCTTTTGTAACTCACAACTCTTCCTTCGAATAGTTACTACAAACAAGAAGAACCATCTTCTAGCATTCACCACAAGATGTGATGCCACATATGAGGCCTGCTTTCTCTCCACTGCTGCTAATATTTTTACCTTCTTTCTCTCCAAACATTTTCTGTTCTAATTTACATATTTTTCTCCGGTGCTCTCAGTTTTGCAAAGGGGCCGGGTTGGGGTTTTTTCTGGAGGAGAAGTAGCGAGAAAGTTGAGCAGTAACTGTAGCTATGGCGATGTCCTTTAAAGGTTCCGATGAGGACATTAGTCAAATGCCCTTCGATGTGGAGTGACGATTTAGCAATCATGTGAACGTGGCGGCAATTGCGGCTAAGATGGCACCACAATTACTTGATAGGAGTAGAAGACTGTGCACTTGTGAAACTAGAAATATAGGATAGGTCTAGGAAGCGAGGCAAGAACTGGACCAAGGTAGCCCACGTCCTGCCTATGGTTGCCTGCGGAAGATAACATGCCAGATCCGGAAGCCTAGATGGGAGGGGCGCATATCTCGGAGTCCCTAAACTAACTAGGACTTATCCTGTAAACCCTAGCTGAGTAGGATATATAAAGCTCGGCTAGAGGGATCTTAGACTTATGTTCACACACACCTAAGCTATGGGGTTTGTTGCACCACAGTCCATTATAATCATATATGAGTTGTTCATAATATAATAAAGCAGAAGTAGGTCTTTACCTCCACCGTGAGGGGCTGAACCTAGGTAAACTATGTGTTGTCAATCTCATCCCCGAGGTCTCTCATGTCTCCTTTGCCAACCACTCAACTTAAGCTACCCCTGTAACATCTGCTGGCACTATAAGACAACACTCCATCACAAAATTAAAAGACTCAACTTTGTTACACATATGTATCTAGACAAAAGTTGAGTCAATTAATTTTGAACCGAGAGAGCACTCACTAGTATGAGTCTTAGTTTCTCATCAGTTGCTATCCGATAACTGGAGTGGAAAATACTTTATATGCAACAACATGAACAACCTGCGAATTTTCAGTTGAGAATCCATGACGAGGTTACTTTGTTCTCTCTTTTTAGGGAAACATTACTTTGTTCTCTGTTGTACACGCCGACATACAAAGTTGATTTCTGAACTTTCTTCTCAATCTTGATGACATATTTAGATGGGCTAGACAGGATTAACACTTCAATGCAAGCCCTGCATGGCACCTAAACTAACTTAGATATACCAAAGCCCATGCATCAAAGTTTTGTTCACTTTCTTGATCTTTATCATAAAGTATTTATCTATTCAGCTTAGTGATCTTGATGTCTAATTTTACTTTGATGGTATTCATCATCTAATCCATACAATACTCTTGACGCATCTTTTGTGGAGGATTTCTTCATATATAACTTGATAAAACATTTTATCCATAGGAATTGTCATATGTTACCAAAACGCAATGTATATTATTACCTTTATAACAATAATCATCGAATCATCAACTTGCATTGTATATGGAACATCCCTTCATATATAACTTAATGAAACCATTAGTCCATGGAAATTGTTATTAATTACCAACATCACACTTAGAGGCTAGAAGCCATTTCACAAGTCCACACCATATGCTAGGTAGTAACAAACCAGAGTTCATTTGTGGCCACAAGTTTAGCCTACTAGTATCTCTCTGATGGAAGTCCTTCCAATACCAAGCATATATCATGAACATATTGTCAACTTATTACTTAATTAATTGTAATCCGCGAGATAGATTTGACCGCAAAAGAACGTGATCATGCCAATGGTACAATTTACACACTAGAAGTTATATAAGTATACTTACCTCATCATAAGCTAGAAATCGCTATTAAGATATTTGTTACGTACTACGGTTTAGAGATCTTGGACTTGAATACATATACACTATATAGATTATACAATTTTCAAAATTTGAATCAAGAAGGAACTTTTGTTACAAAATACAGTGCACCATAATAGTATGAATTAATTTAGATACACTGCTAGATATTACGTTGAACATGTAAAAGATAATACCAAGATAACATGAAATCATATGAGTTAAGATAATACCAAGATAAAGCTAAGTTCTATATAATTATACAAGTTTAGTACAAATCTTATTTATTTTAATTTGCATTGTACCGATCCTGCAAGTTACGTACGGTATGTTGGTCAGTAGAGGTGGTAAGATTATATATCAATGAATGAAGAAATATTCATGTTTTAATTTTTGTGGGTAAAAAATTCATAGGTTTGAAAGGAATAAAATGTATGCTTGGATTCTACATTACATTGAGGAAAGAATGTAATGAGTTAAGAAAATGACATTGTTTTCATTGGCAACGGAACAACTGGAAATGGGTTGGAAAATGAACAGTGCCATCAATATCTCGGTTCCCATGGAAAGTAGTTTGAAAAGATGGTGTGCGCCTTTAAGTCAATATTCAGAGAATTCTAACTCGTGTAAATGAAGCAGATGAAGCCCAATTACTATATTAGCTCACGAGCTCCCTATAGCCATCTTTTTTTTAAAAATCACATTTTTTAAAATTTAGAAGTATTGGAAATAAGCACACAAGTACATCTACACATTTTAATGCTCGAATAAAACTTTTGTCAAAATATATTATCATCCGCGGTCTAAAAAAGGCAATTGTGCGAAGTCGAAAAAAATCTTTTTCTTCTATTTTCGAGCCAGAAACATGTCATATTTGTGTGGCCCCAAATACAAAGCTTTTTTTTAGAAACTTTGCAGACATGTAGATCATTTTTTTAGAAACGTAGTTCATTGAAGATGTTCATAAATTAAATACGCGCATACACTCGTCCCTAAGAACGCATGTACATAAACCCTATCCAATATGAGCATCTCCAAAAGACTGGGCCGACATATCTAGAAGTTCATGAAGTCAGCATGAACAATTCGTTGTTGAAGGACATGTCACATACCACTGAAGAAACACCGCTAGATAAATCCTAAAATAAATCCAGTTGTGCAAACGTCCATGCTAAGTCTAGGACTTGAACCTGGATAGGCTGATTCCACCACACGGAACCTAACCACCAGAGCACAGCTCAGTTTGCTATAGATCATACATAAATATATCGACGTAAAAGAAAAACTGTAATTTTTGGAAATGTCTCATTATTATTCTCCTTTTTTCTACAATACCGGCTCCATGGAGCCCGGGACCCAAAACGACGAACTCATATGTACTCAGCCTTTTTGGTTGCCCTCTTCCTCGACGGTGTCCCATATCGTCCACCTTCCCATGCAGGTGTAGTTCCAGATATTCTTAACGAGTGGAAACCGACGTCTTTGCCTAATTAGCGGTGCTTCCTATCTTTTGTGGAAGATTTCTTCATATATAACTTGATAAAACATTTTATCCATAGGAATTGTCATATGTTACCAAAACACAATGTATATTATTATCTTCATAACAATAATCATCGAATCATCAACTTGCATTCCCTTCATATATAACTTAATGAAACCATTAGTCCATGAAAATTGTTATTAATTACCAACATCACACATTGAGGCTAGAAGCCATTTCACAAGTCCACACCATATGCTAGGTAGTAACAAACCAAAGTTCATTTGTGGCCACAAGTTTAGCCTACTAGTATCTCTCTGATGGAAGTCCTTCCAATACCAAGCATATATAATGCACATATTGTCAATTTATTACTTAATTAATTGTAACCCGCGAGATAGATTTGACCGCAAAAGAACGTGATCATGCCAATGGTACAAGTTACACACTAGAAGTTATATAAATATACTTACCTCATCATAAGCTAGAAATCACTATAAAGATATTTGTTACGTACTACGGTTTGGAGATCTTGGACTTGAATACATATACACTATATAGATTATACAATTTTCAAAATTTGAATCAAGAAGAAACTTTTGTTACAAAATACAGTTTCAATTTAGCACCATGAATGAGTATTAATTTTTCAATTCACATTACAACAATGCACCATAATAGTATGGCTTAATTTAGATACACTACTAGATATTACGTTGAACATGTAAAATAAGTAACATGAAGTCATATGAGTTAAGATAATACCAAGATAAAGCTAAGTTCTATATAATATTACAAGTTTAGTATAAATTTTATTTATTTTAATATGCATTGTACCGATCCTGCAAGTTACGTATGTTATGTTGGTCAGTCGAGGTGGTAAGATTGTATGTCAACAAAGGCAGAGATATTCATATTTTAATTCTTGTTGGTAAAGAATTCATAGGCTTGAAAGGAATAAAATGTATGCTTGGATTCTACATTACGTTGAGGAAAAAATGGAAAGGGCTGAGAAAATAACATTGTTTTGATTGGCAACAGAACAACTGGACATGAGTTGGAGAATGAAGAGTGTCATCAATATCTCAGTGTCATCAATATCTCACTTCTCATGGAAAGTAGTTTAAAAGGATGGTGTGCGATTTCAATTCAATGTTCGTAGGATTCTACCTCATGTAAATGAAGCCCGATGAAGCCTAAATGACTATATTAGCTCACGAGCTCCCTATAGCCATTAAAAAAACTCACACTTTTACAATTTAGAAGTATTGGAAAGAAGCACACAAGTACATCCACACATTTTATTGCTCAAATAAATTTTTTGTCAAAATATATTATCATGGCGGTCCAAAAAAGGCAATTGTGTGGAGTCGAAAACATGTTTTTTTCTTCTATTTTTTAGCTAGAAACGTGTCATTTTTGTGTGGCCCCAAATACATAGCATTTTTTTTGAGAAACTTCGCATACATGTAGATCATTTTTTTGAGAAACATAGTACATTTAAGATATTCATAAATTAAACGGGAAATCTAACTATCAGTCGACCTGAATTTGGGCTACAGCCAGGTCAAGGCTTGACGCCGCATGATCGCGATCGGACGACCCCCAGCAAACCTCCCATCCTGCGGCCTATCTCGCGTGTAGCATTTCTGGGGTACGCGTAGCACAGACATCCAAATCTGGGGAGCTTGACGCCATGCGATCGCGATCGGACGACCCTCATCGAACCTCCCATCCCGCAGCCTATCTCGCGTGTAGCATTTCTGGGGTAAGTGTAGCACAGGCATCCAAATCTGGGGAACTGAGTTGTGATGCGGGGATGGCCATTTTATGGATGCAAGGATGGTAGATTTTGTGGATGGCAGTTTTTGTGGATGCAACGATGGTAGATTTTGTGATGCAGGGATGGTAGTTTAAAATTGTTAGTTTTTGAGATACCATTTGTTCACTTGTGATGCAGGGATGGTAGTTTAAAATTGTTAGTTTTTGAGATACCATTTGTTCACTTGTGATGCAGGGATGGTAGTTGTTCATTTTGGAATGTAATTTCTATAGCGATGGTCCCTTCCAAATCTGGGAAACTGATAGGATGGCAGTTTTTGTGGATGCAAGGGTGGTAGAAACAATTTTAAATAGAGGATGCAAGGATGTAACTTTGATCGGATGTAACTTTCACAAACTTACATCCTCTAAAAAAATAGTCGAAACATATCGACATGGGACCTAGTTTTGAAGATATCATCGCGACAAGCCCAACGGTAAAAACAGATCTTGAATCGGACAAAAGGTTTGAGCTAGAAAACATTTCAAATTTTTGGATTTTGTAATTATATACATGGGATAAAGTGCATGCAGTAAGGCTGAGTAGTGTATCCATTTTTTAGAATAAAGACAAAACTCATTTGCTTTTTCTATTCCAAAAATAGAAATATTAGTGGGCTGTCTGACCTCCGGCGTCCAAAAAAGGAAAAATAAATCCTGGTCGGAGCGACCTGGCTATAAGCTAAATCCAGGTCGATCTGGATGTAGTCTCGTCCTAAATTAAATACACGCATACTCTCATCCCTAAGAACGCATGCACATAAACCATATCTCAATGAGCATCTCCGAAAGCCTGAGCCGGTATATCTTGAAGTTCACAAAGTCAGCATGAACAATTCGTTGTTGACGGATACGTCGCATACCATTGAAAAAACACCGCTAGATAAATCCTGGAATAAATCCAGTAGTGCAAACATCCATGCTAAGTCTAGGACTTGAACCTAGGTGGACTGATTCCACCACATGGAACCTAACCACTAGAGTACAACTCAGTTTGCTATAGATCATACATAAATATATCGACGCAAAAGAAAAACTGTAATTTCTGGAAATATCTGATTATTATTCTCCTTTTTTCTACAATACAGGCTCCATGGAGCCTGGGACCCAAAACGACGAACTCATATGTACTCAGCCTTTTTGGTTGCCCTCTTCCTCGACGATGTCCCATATCGTCACCTTCCCATGCAGGTGCAGTTCCAGATATTCTTAACGAGTGGAAACCGACGTGCATGTGCAGTTCGAGATATTTCTTTGCCTAATTAGCGGTCGTCCTCCCTTACTTTTTCTTTTCTCCCGTTCGGTTCGTAGCCAGCCAGCCCAGGTCTCCGTTTACGGCTTCCAACACGTTTCCAAGTCCGAGTTGATTTGCATCCTTCGATCATCATCACAGAGCAAATAGAAACAAACAGAGTCTCCCAAACAAAACCAGCACGCGAGTGATTCCAGATCTATATCCAGTCCATCGTCTCGTTCCCTCTCGTCTCGGCGGTGTGAAAGAAAAGAATCGACGGAAAGCAACATGTCGTCGCTACTGCCTGCGCCGTAAGCCCCTCTCTCCCCTCTCCTCTGTGTTCCTTCCTCCACCATTAACGCCGCCACCTCGCCCCAGCTTTTTTCCACAACCGTCCTTTCGTCTTCCCGACGACCAACCCCGGCCGATCCCTATTTCGTCTTCCCGACGACGGAGAAATCCACAGAGGTAGGTATGAGAATCTCCTCACCGACATGGCCGGCCAGGTGGCCGCGACCCGTCTCCGAGGAAGTCGTCTCCGACCTCCGGACGAGCCTAAACCCTAAACCCTATCGGCCACATCCTCCACAGCCGTACAGTTCTGCCGCCACACCATTGACACTGACACTGCACGTCCATGAGCATCATCGAGTATCTTGGCATCACCAACCAAGGACACAGAAAAACTTTGGCAACACCAAAGCCCGACTGTGTAAATTTAATTTGTCATAGCAGCGGCAGTGAGAAACCGCCCCAATATTATTTATCTCTCTCCTCGAATTTCTGATATTCCCTCCTTCCGGGATTAACTGACTCACGTCTGCCCACTCTGAAGTCTGAATTGAACCACTTAGCCCAACTTTTTTTTTACTCTTCTGCATGTACGCCTGTTTTGTAACTGACAGATCAAGCACAACAGTACTTCACACCGTGTGGTATTTAGATGAGAGAGGTTTTATAGTACCCCCAGATGAATAATAGCCCTTTATTTTCGTCCATCCAAAGGTCTACAACATTTTATACTAGTGTTAAAAAGAAGACTAGTACAATTTATACTAGTGGTATCCAGATGACAAAATTAGCACCGAAAAAAAGGTCGTAGACAGGCCCGACCCAATAGAGCCCAAGTGGCCGGGTGACATCGCCACAGCCGCCTCCCATTGCATCCCATCGCCATCCTCCCGGGTCCCGGCCACCGCGGGCGGACCTTTCTTCCTGGCGCCGTACGGGGAGACCTACATTCACCACCCTAGTGTCTGGGCCTCCCAGCGCCTCCACCGCCGATGGTCAATTCCGGCGCCACCGCTGCGTCAGGCCCTCCCACCGGCGCATACTGCATCAGGTCCACCGATGAACCTTCGTCGTCCTCCTCCTGATCCCCGATCTCAAATACCACGGCGCCGCCCTCCTCCATCGACAAGGCATCCGAGCTCGTCATGGTCCGAGGATGCGCGTCCACAGTCTGATCTGGCCAAGGATTCCGTGGTAGGGAACACCAACGCGCGGTGGGAGGTGGTGGCAGCGTTCCCGATCGCACACGGTAGCGTCGAGGCCGGCCTGGAGGGGTTGCTGCAGTCTCCACCATTTCATGCCCCACTTGGATCGCCGCGAGTGCCCCGGCGGTGTGGATGGCGACATGTCCTGCTCCGGCTCCGTCGCGCACGCGCTCCTCTCGGGTGTGGTGAACGATGCCATAGGCGTGCACCCCGTGTTCGACGCGTTCGTGGCGCCGCCGGTGTCCGAGCTGCTGCTGCTGCTCGTATCGTCGTGGGCGGCTACGTACTGCCGCAGGTCAGACTGTTTGTGTAACTTGTTTGAAGTTTGAACTTCTCTAAGACTTGATAAGAAGACATGAACTTGCATGTGCATGACATGGAACTTGTTCAAATGCTATATCACTTTCAGTTCTTAGATGATTGAGTAAATTTCAAACAACTACCGCTTTCTCACCCATGCTCCTGATTATGTTGGATTGCTATTATGACTGTCACTTAATTTTCCTATTCTGTACATAGTGTATTTACTAGGCATTCATATTGGTAGCTTGTCGAAGGAAGTTCCAAGGTTATTGGAGATTGTACTCCCAAATCCACAGTTAGTGTCTGTCTCCATTTGTTGGACATAGTGTTCGAGATATTGACTGTACCAAAGGCATCAGGAGCTGTTGGACTTGGATGTGTTATCCATTGTTGCTCCAATTGAATGATTTCCCTACCATAAGATATAAACAGAAACACTAGGTAGATGTGTGCACATTCCAGAGGACGGTCTAGCATATTATACCGTATGTCTTCCAATATATATTTTTTCTTCTTCTTACATCATGCTGCTTGCTATTCTTAATTGAGTTTTCCTTACAATTATATTTACAGCCAGTTTAATCATACAATCCTTTTTTGGTCAGCTAAAACTTGTTCTCGGGCCACAGTAGTTTTAACTATGCTGCGATAGAACAGGGGTGGTTTTGATGTTATAATTAGTGATGTTCACATGCCTGATATGGACGGATTCAGATTACTTGAACTTGTCGGCCTTGAAATGGATCTTCCAGTTATTAGTAAGTAAACTCTACTTGTTTGAGCATAGGCTAATCAATTGTTTCATATTCATGACTGTTATTTAAAGAATTTTCTAAAAGTTGGTAATACCGTGTATTGTCAGACCAAAGTAATGCCATGGATGTCAAGTAGATTTACCATCCTGTGAATTGTGTTGTACCAAAATATTGGAAGTATCGGCATATAACTTACCATCTTGCGATCTATCATGCAGCAACCATCAGCACATAAAATTGTTGGGGAGGTATCGAATCCCTCAGAGAAGCACATGCCGAGTATGAGCCTCATTTCCTTCTGGCACTGCATCAACGTCTGCAAGGTGGGGAATGGAGGGCTGTAGGCGAGGCAAGAATGGGTTATGGTGCCATCGAAGGGCAACACCGTCAAATGTTGACCTGTTTCACTTAGCAAGATGACACAATCAGGAATTCAACTCAATTAGTTGATGGCTCGTTGATTTTTCTTCTGAATTTTGTATTCTCCTACGGAACGTGGTGGTGCTTCATATTGTATATATGAATTTGATTTACCCTAAGTGAATAAAGACTGTTAGTATTTCAAGTATTATTCTCCTACTTGTGACATTTGGTTTCAGCAACTTTACATGAACAGATAGCAGACTAGCAAGATTTAGTTGATTTTGGAGAAGTTGGTACTGACTTTGTTTTCATGGATGGATATTGATGCATGTAAATCTCCATGTCTCCTCCAGATGAAACAAGCTCATCCACGTCTCCTTCCGATGAAGCCACTGTCGCCTTTTTCCATGTGGCCACCATGTCGTCTCCATGATCCGGTGCTCCTCGTCCACCGTCCCACGCCATCTTCATGTTTCGGTGGTCCTCATCCGCGGCCGTATATATTTTTAGCAATTTTTCATTGTTTAGTGATAACTTGAGAAATGAGATTGTCTTGTGACAATGTGGATTATGTGTTGATGCAATCGAGTAATAGAGGAAGACATGTGTGTGTTTTATAATATTCATGGCATATTCAGAACAAATACAAAAGAGAAAAATGAGATTATTCTGTGTCCTTGTGGATTTATGTGTTGATGGAATCGATCAATACAAGAAGACATGTACGTGTATGTGATTTTCATGGAATCACTAGATGAACTACCTGGCACGTGAGCAACGAAAACTAATTGTGTTGTGTTTTGCGGGTCCAGAAAATGCCGGTGTTTTGATCTTATTTTTTGCTCTAATCATGACCAGAAAAATGCTTTATCTCCAGTTATGATAATTGCTGCAACTACAACCATTTTCACAATAAACAGAGGCAGTCAACTAAAGACGACATACTAGAAACTTGTTATACAAGGATCCATATCAAATATGTCATTAACGCTTCAAATTCAATCATATAAAATCCCATACAAGTCTGCAGTAAAACATTTCAAATATCAAGACTTTCCAAAAACCATACAAGTCTGGCATTAAAACACACTCGCTTCTTATTCAATCTTCAAATTGTTCTCGTACTTCACTTCTTCATCTTCCTGCAATAGTAGTGGCGGAGGTTTCCTTTTCTTATATGAAGCCACATCTCGGACATGAAACAAACAATATGAAAAGTGAGTATTATAGAAGAAAAATGAAAAAAAATATGAATCCTTCCTCCTCACTTCTGAAAGTCTTACTAACCACGCGGCGATACTCGCCACGCTCCTCCAAGCTAGTGCCATCACCATCCATGTCCATCATCAAAGTAAGATTCATGTGAATAGTCACGTAAATAATGTATAAAAAAGGTGTATGTGCAAGATGGATCGGCATGTGATTTCTTGTATAAAACAATCCGATTGCAAATTAAAATCAAAGTAGCATAATACATGCAAACAGTTGCACCATTCAACTGCATATAAGAAAAATCTAGTCAATCTCAATTTTCATGTTAACAAGATCTTTTTGCACCCTTTTCTTGTAGTATTGTCAATCTCAATTCTCATGTAAATGAACAAGTTACAGTCAGTTAGAGGTACCTTTTTTGATCCCTAGATGCACTGTTATTAATTCATTATATTCCAAAACAGAAGAAGCCACGCTCTACTTTCATCTACTTGGTGTATGCTAAAACGAAGTGTCACCACCCAATTGGTTTCTGCTAATAATGTATATTGTTTGACGATTAGCTATTGATTTAGCTTATTATCTGATAAGTCCCAGCAAGTTTTTGTTTCAATATTGTATCTGAAAAAGTGTATCATCCTCTTTGTGGGCAGTTGATCGGTTACCGAAGTGTACAATCCTCTTTCTTCCAAATACAGAAAAAATGAAAATCAATGCAGTCGATTCTCCTGCCATGTACGCCCAGGGAAGCAAGACGTTTCTCTAGTAGATCGGTTTATGAGGCCAACCCTGGTACTGCACAAAACCCCCAAGGAAAATTACAGGGCTGCAGAAGCGTTCGCTGTTGTGAATACATGGATCAGATCTCTAGCCACATAACTAAGTGTGTGCAAAACTCCAAACCGTGTAAACTGGTGAAAATGGCTGGAGCTAGCCTAGTTAATTTCTCTTCACAATCTCAATCGCCACCCCCTCCTAGTACAAAAATATGAACTAAGCTAAACCGTCCAAAGCGTTGGAACCGTATTTGCACACCCCTACACATAACCACAACGTATCATCTCAAAATTCACTATGTGGCTTAAGTGATTTGCTAGAGAATAATGCTGCAAATCGGTCTCTCAAATTAGAGGCAAAAAATTCTCGCTCGTCTCTAATTAATCTAGCAATTTAACCATTCTGACAAGTGGAAAATAATCTGAAACTTAGATTTAATTCGTAAACATACTGAAAACTGAACCATGTCGAAGGCATCGTCCTGGTAGGCGTCGGTGTTGGCTCTGCGATCACGGAGATCTAAGCAAGGGTTAGCGGCGTGAATGGCTGTGGGGAGACCTCCCGTGTGGAGGCGGCGGTGGCCCGCAGAGAGTGGAGACGAGTGCCAGGAGGCGGCGGCGCGCAGGGAGTGGAGAGGAGTACCGGGCGGCGGCGGTATGCAGAGAGTGGAGAGAGGTGGCGGCGGTGCAAGTGCTGGTAGGCGGCGGCGTGAGTCGAGGGGAGAGCGGCGGCGCGAGTGCTGGTAGGCGGCGGCGCGAGTCGAGGGGAGAGCGGCGGCGCCCTGGTCGGGAAGAAACAGTGGCGGCAGTTTTGTTCCAGATTCGATCGATTCCTTAGTTTTGTTCTAGACTCGACCGATTATGGTCCAACTTAACCCGTTTGATCTTTTTTTCCAGACTTAATTACTAGCTGGGCTTATTGGGCCAAATTTCTCTTAGCCGTTTGATCGGATTATACTAGTCATGTTTGAGGACTAGTAAAAGGTACTATAAAAGTTGCCTTAGATGAAAAGATCATTAATAGTATTTATTCTTTCTGAACTACTTGGGTAATTGGGCTGGAGCAGGCGGCGAACCAATTTAATTTCACACTCCATGAAGTAGCAGATTGTTTATGTTCCACTTTATTTCATACTGCTGATCTTAGTCGAAATCAAACTTTTTCTGTGTTCCACCTCAGGTGTGAGGTGCCAGATATCTCCGCACTGGAGCTCAACACTACGCCCACCTTGTCTTCAAGCGTTTCTTCATTGACGCCTACTGGTCTACTTATAAAGTATTTTGTCAGAGTTGATAAGAGGGGATTTTTCCATACATACCCTGATCGCGGTGGACCATTTCAGAGCTTGCAGGAAGCTCAGCAAGCTATTGACGCTTATCATGTTGTTGGGCGGACAAACCTGTAAAGCCTCTGTCAACTTCCTTGGATTTCTATTTCAGTCTATGTGTGCTGTCACTTAGATAACGAGGCTACATTAATTTCGATGTTTATATGATTTCTTAAATTTAAGGGAATATTTTCTGTAACCGTTATAGAAAAGTTGAAATAGTAAGCAAGTCTGAAAATTCAAAAGATATATATAGATGCTATGCTATAGGTATATTTGTTTTCACCTGACCAGTAACTTGTACAATTGGGCAGCTAATAGGCTGCCACACACCCACATGATAAAGATCGCGATATCTAGAATGAAGTCTTTGTAGCCAGACAAACTTATTTGGGGATGCAGAAACGAAATATTGATATATTTTCCACATAAAAAATGCGCCGAGAACTTAGCCTTATATAAACATGTAGGCTGTTCAGTTTTGTCTTGCCATTTCTTTTGACGAGTACCATGAATTGTGTCATGCATTAACAGTGCTTTATATCTAAACCAGGTGCATGGATGGTCTTTCCTCTTTGGAGAGGTCGGTGCGGTATGCTTTATACTGGCATCATGATGGCACACGGAAAAACTCTGCAGAAGCCTTTGCTGCCATGGGGACCCGTCGTCCGGTAAGGGAAGTGGTTAAGGCTCTGTTGGACAAGTACAACGAGGACAATACTCGTTTGGGGGTATGCTCTCTCCCTCCCTCCATCTCGACTTCCTGGTTAATTTGCATGATTCGAATAATGCCATCATACTCATGTCCATGCTCAATTTCAGGATCTTTCATATGAACTAAAAGATATAGTGAGCTACAAACCCTGTTTTGACGGGAAAGGCTGCGCTTATAGATCGTATTCGCATCTGAATTTGACCATGGAGACTAAAGGAGCTGATGATTCTCCAAGTGCCAACAGCAAACTATATTTTGCCGAAGTCACATGTATGGTTGACGAGCATGAAGAGTACATCCTCACCTGTTTCTGCCCAGTTGAACCTGATGACAATGGTATTCTGTACTTACTTTATCATTCGCTTTGAGGTTTACGGTTTCCATTAATTCCTCAAATTTGCTGATGCACTCCTTTTAAAAGGTGCCATGTCTGTGGAGATGAAATGAAGCACCCCACTGATGTCACTACAGGAAAAAAATTCTACGCCGACGGCCGGCTGCCGTCGGCACAACGCCAAATTGCCGTCGGCACAGGCTATGCCGACGGTGGCCGTCGGCATAGCCCCTCGGCGTACGTTCTCGTCGGTACAACTCCGTGGCCGTCGGCACAGCACCTCCTCCTCGGCACAGCGTCTTCCAGCGGGCCCCGCGTGTCAGTCAACGGCCGTTTTGGCTAACGGTTCAGCCTGGAGCTACGCCGACGGCCAAGCCGTCGGCACAGGAATGGAGCTACGCCGACGGCCTAATTTTTTTTTAAAATCTTTCAATTATTTGACTCCTTAATCTCCCGCTTTAATCATTTTAACACTATTTATAGTTAATAATTGATTAAATTGCAGTCTTAGTCAAAGTTCCCGTTCGGTCACCCATCCTAGCACTACTCCAGCTCTAGCACGCTTAACTTCCTTGTTCCTTCAGAATCTCTTCCCGCAAAGCAATTTACTCTTTGTTGTCAATACTAGGATATCATTCCTATTAACTCTTGTTGTATTTTTTGAAATTACAAGCAATGAATAACTAAAAATATTATTGAATTCAAATAAAAATATAATGATTTTTTTGTATTTTTTATTTAATATGGAATAATTAATATCTTTAAATCTGTAAATCAGAATTCGGCAAATAATATGTCTAAATTGATTAGAAAAATGAGAGGAATCCAAATATGATATCAAACAAACTATGTCGTGATTCTTATCATAATTTCATTTGGCCGTTTAAAACGGCACGCATAAAGATTCTTAGCTTGGGACTAAGACTCGCTAAACTTGAAGTGGATATATGATGAAACAACATATTTTGAACCTAAAAATGATTTTTGTAAAAAATCATGAGCATCCGATCATGTACCTGTAGTTCATATCTGACCCACTTCCTACCGATTCGGCAGGAATTTGTCTTTTTCACCAGGGATAGACGGAAATGTTTGAGATCCCCCTGTTATGACATTATCCATGTAAGCTGGTCTAGTATTTTTGAAAAATGTGACGGTAGCATTTTGAACTAGCCATTTGGTGGTTGCTTCACAAAACCGTCCATTTTTTGCACTCGGTAAATAAAAAACGGCTTTTTGGTGCGACGAAAAGGAAAACTTCCTCCTAAAACATTGTTCGCCATCCAATGATGCATACTTATGCACAATATGGACACATTATCACAAACTATGCCTTCATTCTAGCCATAACATTGGTCATTTGACCCAAAAGCCAAGAAACCTCGAACGAGATAGGTCATTTCGTGAAGGTTTTTTGAGACATAATCAATATACCAAGTTTGATATTTTTCCTTATAACTATGTCACATAATATGGCACCACGCGAATGTTTCATGTTGTTTGGATCGTTTTTGAATTTATAATGCCCGTTTTAAACCATCGTTATACTTTGTCGAAGGGTGGGCATGAAGATTCTTAGCTCGGGGCTGAGACTCGCTAAACTTGAAGTGGATCTATGATGAAACAACATATTTTGAACCTAAAAATGATTTTTGTAAAAAATCATGAGCATCCGATCATGTACCTGTAGTTCATATCTGACCCACTTCCTACCGATTCGGCAGGAATTTGTCTTTTTCACCAGGGATAGACGGAAATGTTTGAGATCCCCCTGTTATGACATTATCCATGTAAGGTGGTCTAGTATTTTTGAAAAATGTGACGGTAGCATTTTGAACTAGCCATTTGGTGGTTGCTTCACAAAACCGTCCATTTTTTGCACTCGGTAAATGAAAAACGGCTTTTTGGTGCGACGAAAAGGAAAACTTCCTCCTAAAACATTGTTCGCCATCCAATGATGCATACTTATGCACAATATGGACACATTATCACAAACTATGCCTTCATTCTAGCCATAACATTGGTCATTTGACCCAAAAGCCAAGAAACCTCGAACGAGATAGGTCATTTCGTGAAGGTTTTTTGAGACATAATCAATATACCAAGTTTGATATTTTTCCTTATAACTATGTCACATAATATGGCACCACGCGAAGGTTTCATGTTGTTTGGATCGTTTTTGAATTTATAATGCCCGTTTTAAACCATCGTTATACTTTGTCGAAGGGTGGGCATGAAGATTCTTAGCTCGGGGCTGAGACTCGCTGAACTTGAAGTGGATCTATGATGAAACAACATATTTTGAACCTAAAAATGATTTTTGTAAAAAACATAAGCATCCGATCATGTACCTGTAGTTCATATCTGACCCACTTCCTACCGATTCGGCAGGAATTTGTCTTTTTCACCAGGGATAGACGGAAATATTTGAGATCCCCATGTTATGAAATTATCCATTTAAGGTGCTCTAGTATTTTTGAAAAATGTGACGGTAGCATTTTGAATTAGCCATTTGGTGGTTGCTTCACAAAACCGTCCGTTTTTTGTACTCGGTAAATGGAAAATGGCTTTTTGGTGCGACAAAAAGGAAAACTTCCTCCTAAAACATTGTTAGCCATCCCATGATGCATACTTATGCACAATATGGACACATTATCACAAACTATGCCTTCATTCTAGCCATAACATTGGTCATTTGACCCAAAAGCCAAGAAACCTCGAACGAGATAGGTCATTTCGTGAAGGTTTTTTTGAGACATAATCATTATACCAAGTTTGATATTTTTCATTCTAACTATGTCACATAATATGACACCACGCGAAGGTTTCATGTTGTTTGGATCGTTTTTGAATTTATAATGCCCGTTTTAAACCATCGTTATACTTTGTCAAAGGGTGGGCATAAAGATTCTTAGCTCGGGGCTGAGACTCGCTAAACTTGAAGTGGATCTATGATGAAACAACATATTTTGAACCTAAAAATGATTTTTGTTAAAAATCATGAGCATCCGATCATGTACATGTAGTTCATATCTGACCCACTTCCTGCCGATTCGGTAGGAATTTGTCTTTTTCACCAGGGATAGACGGAAATGTTTGAGATCACCCTGTTATGACATTATTCATGTAAAGTGGTCTAGTATTTTTGAAAAATATGACGATAGCATTTTGAATTAGCCATTTGGTGGTTGCTTCACAAAACCGTCCGTTTTTGCACTCGGTAAATGGAAAACGGCTTTTTGGTGCGACGAAAAGGAAAACTTCCTCCTGAAACATTGTTCTCCATCCCATGATGCATACTTATGCACAATATGGACACATTATCACAAACTATGCCTTCATTCTAGCCATAACATTGGTCATTTGACCCAAAAGCCAAGAAACCTCGAACGAGATAGATCATTTCGTGAAGGTTTTTTTGAGACATAATCAATGTACCAAGTTTGATATTTTTTCTTCTAACTATGTCATATAATATGACACCACGCGAAGGTTTCATGTTGTTTGGATCGTTTTTGAATTTATAATGCCCGTCTTAAACCATCGTTATACTTTGTCGAAGGGTGGGCATGAAGATTCTTAGCTTGGGACTAAGACTCGCTAAACTTGAAGTGGATCTATGATGTAACAACATATTTTGAACCTAAAAATGATTTTTGTAAAAAATCATGAGCATCTGATCATGTACCTGTAGTTCATATCTAACCCACTTTCTACCGATTCGGCAGGAATTTGTCTTTTTCACCAGGGATAGACGGAAATGTTTGAGATCCCCCTGTTATGACATTATCCATGTAAGGTGGTCTAGTATTTTTGAAAAATGTGACGGTAGCATTTTGAATTAGCCATTTGGTGGTTGCTTCACAAAACCGCCCGTTTTTTGCACTCGGTAAATGGAAAACGGCTTTTTGGTGCGACGAAAAGGAAAACTTCCTCCTGAAACATTGTTCGCCATCCCATGATGCATACTTATGCACAATATGGATACATTATCACAAACTAGGCCTTCATTATAGCCATAACATTGGTCATTTGACCCAAAAGCCAAGAAACCTCGAACGAGATAGGTCATTTCTTGAAGGTTTTTTTGAGACATAATCATTATACCAAGTTTGATATTTTTCCTTCTAACTATGTCACATAATATGACACCACGCGAAGGTTTCATGTTGTTTGGATCGTTTTTGAATTTATAATGCCCGTTTTAAACCATCGTTATACTTTGTCGAAGGGTGGGCATAAAGATTCTTAGCTCGGGGCTGAGACTCGCTAAACTTGAAGTGGATCTATGATGAAACAACATATTTTGAACCAAAAAATAATTTCTGTAAAAAATCATGAGCATTCGATCATGTACATGTAGTTCATATCTGACCCACTTCCTACCGATTCGGCAGGAATTTGTCTTTTTCACCAGGGATAGACGGAAATGTTTGAGATCCCCCTGTTATGACATTATTCATGTAAGGTGGTCTAGTATTTTTGAAAAATGTGACGGTAGCATTTTGAATTAGCCATTTGGTGGTTGCTTCACAAAACCGTCCGTTTTTTGCACTCGGTAAATGAAAAACGGCTTTTTGGTGCGACGAAAAGGAAAACTTCCTCCTGAAACATTGTTCTCCATCCCATGATGCATACTTATGCACAATATGGACACATTATCACAAACTATGCCTTCATTCTAGCCATAACATTGGTCATTTGACCCAAAAGCCAAGAAACCTCGAACGAGATAGGTCATTTCGTGAAGGTTTTTTTGAGACATAATCATTATACCAAGTTTGATATTTTTCCTTCTAACTATGTCACATAATATGACACCACGCGAAGGTTTCATGTTGTTTGGATCGTTTTTGAATTTATAATGCCCGTTTTAAACCATCGTTATACTTTGTCGAAGGGTGGGCATGAAGATTCTTAGCTTGGGACTAAGACTCGCTAAAGTTGAAGTGGATCTATGATGAAACAACATATTTTAAACCTAAAAATGATTTTTGTAAAAAATCATGAGCATCCGATCATGTACCTGTAGTTCATATCTGACCCACTTCCTACCGATTCGGCAGGAATTTGTCTTTTTCACCAGGGATAGACGAAAATGTTTGAGATCCCCCTGTTATGACATTATCCATGTAAGGTGGTCTAGTATTTTTGAAAAATGTGACGGTAGCATTTTGAATTATCCATTTGGTGGTTGCTTCACAAAACCGTCCGTTTTTTGCACTCGGTAAATGGAAAACGGCTTTTTGGTGCGACGAAAAGGAAAAGTTCCTTCTGAAACATTGTACGCCATCCCATGATGCATACTTATGCACAATATGGATACATTATCACAAACTATGCCTTCATTCTAGCCATAGCATTGGTCATTTGACCCAAAAGCCAAGAAACCTCGAACGAGATAGGTCATTTCGTGAAGGTTTTTTGAGACATAATCATTATACCAAGTTTGATATGTTTCCTTCTAACTATGTCACATAATATGACACCACGGGAAGGTTTCATGTTGTTTGGATCGTTTTTGAATTTATAATGCCCGTTTTAAACCATCGTTATACTTTGTCGAAGGGTGGGCATAAAGATTCTTAGCTCGGGGCTGAGACTCGCTAAACTTGAAGTGAATCTATGATGAAACAACATATTTTGAACCTAAAAATGATTTTTGTAAAAAATCATGAGCATCCGATCATGTACATGTAGTTCATATCTGACCCACTTCCTACCGATTCGGCAGGAATTTGTCTTTTTCACCAGGATAGACGGAAATGTTTGAGATCCCCCTATTATGACATTATTCATGTAAGATGGTCTAGTATTTTTGAAAAATGTGACGGTAGCATTTTGAATTAGCCATTTGGTGGTTGCTTCACAAAATCGTCCGTTTTTTGCACTCGGTAAATGGAAAACGGCTTTTTGGTGCGACGAAAAGGAAAACTTCTTCCTGAAACATTGTTCGCCATCCCATGATGCATACTTATGCACAATATGGACACATTATCACAAACTATGCCTTCATTCTAGCCATAACATTGGTCATTTGACCCAAAAGCCAAGAAACCTCGAACGAGATAGGTCATTTCGTGAAGGTTTTTTTGAGACATAATCATTATACCAAGTTTGATATTTTTCCTTCTAACTATGTCACATAATATGACACCACGCGAAGGTTTCATGTTGTTTGGATCGTTTTTGAATTTATAATGCCCGTTTTAAACCATCGTTATACTTTGTCGAAGGGTGGGCATGAAGATTATTAGCTTGGGACTAAGACTCGCTAAACTTGAAGTGGATCTATGATGAAACAACATATTTTGAACCTAAAAATAATTTTTGTAAAAAATCATGAGCATCCGATCATGTACATGTAGTTCATATCTGACCCACTTCCTACCGATTCGGCAGGAATTTGTCTTTTTCACCAGGGATAGACGGAAATGTTTGAGATCCCCCTGTTATGACATTATCCATGTAAGGTGGTCTAGTATTTTTGAAAAATGTGACGGTAGCATTTTGAATTAGCCATTTGGTGGTTGCTTCACAAAACCGCCCGTTTTTTGCACTCAG
Source organism: Avena sativa (assembly GCA_916181665.1). NCBI lineage: Eukaryota > Viridiplantae > Streptophyta > Magnoliopsida > Poales > Poaceae > Avena > Avena sativa. The sequence continues at coordinate 458,273,071 of OV702293.1, forward strand.
TAAATGGAAAACGGCTTTTTGGTGCGACGAAAAGGAAAACTTCCTCCTAAAACATTGTTCGCCATCCCATTATGCATACTTATGCACAATATGGATACATTATCACAAACTAGGCCTTTATTCTAGCCATAACATTGGTCATTTGACCCAAAAGCCAAGAAACCTCGAACGAGATAGGTCATTTCGTGAAGGTTTTTTTGAGACATAATCATTATACCAAGTTTGATATTTTTCCTTCTAACTATGTCACACAATATAACACCACGCGAAGGTTTCATGTTGTTTGGATCGTTTTTGAATTTATAATGCCCGTTTTAAACCATCGTTATACTTTGTCGAATGGTGGGCATAAAGATTCTTAGCTCGGGGCTGAGACTCGCTAAACTTGAAGTGGATCTATGATGAAACAACATATTTTGAACCTAAAAATGATTTCTGTAAAAAATCATGAGCATCCGATCATGTACATGTAGTTCATATCTGACCCACTTCCTACCGATTCGGCAGGAATTTGTCTTTTGCACCAGGGATAGACGAAAATGTTTGAGATCCCCCTGTTATGACATTATTCATGTAAGGTGGTCTAGTATTTTTGAAAAATATGACGGTAGCATTTTGAATTAGCCATTTGGTGGTTGCTTCACAAAACCGTCCGTTGTTTGCACTCGGTAAATGGAAAACGGCTTTTTGGTGCGACGAAAAGGAAAACTTCCTCCTGAAACATTGTTCTCCATCCCATGATGCATACTTATGCACAATATGGACACATTATCACAAACTATGCCTTCATTCTAGCCATAACATTGGTCATTTGACCCAAAAGCCAAGAAAGCTCGAACGAGATAGGACATTTCGTGAAGGTTTTTTTGAGACATAATCATTATACCAAGTTTGATATTTTTCCTTCTAACTATGTCACATAATATGACACCACGCGAAGGTTTCATGTTGTTTGGTTCGTTTTTGAATTTATAATGCCCGTTTTAAACCATCGTTATACTTTGTCGAAGGGTGGGCATGAAGATTCTTAGCTTGGGAGTAAGACTCGCTAAACTTGAAATAGATCTATGATGAAACAACATATTTGAAACCTAAAAATGATTTTTGTAAAAAATCATGAGCATCCGATCATGTACATGTAGTTCATATCTGACCCACTTCCTACCGATTCGGCAGGAATTTGTCTTTTTCACCAGGGATAGACGGAAATGTTTGAGATCCCCCTGTTATGACATTATCCATGTAAGGTGGTCTAGTATTTTTCAAAAATGTGACGGTAGCATTTTGAATTAGCCATTTGGTGGTTGCTTCACAAAACCGCCCGTTTTTTGCACTCGGTAAATGGAAAATGGCTTTTTGGTGCGACGAAAAGGAAAACTTCCTCCTGAAACATTGTTCGCCATCCCATGATGCATACTTATGCACAATATGGATACATTATCACAAACTAGGCCTTCATTCTAGCCATAACATTGGTCATTTGACCCAAAAGCCAAGAAACCTCGAACGAGATAGGTCATTTCGTGAAGGTTTTTTTGATACATAATCATTATACCAAGTTTGATATTTTTCCTTCTAACTATGTCACATAATATGACACCACGCGAAGGTTTCATGTTGTTTGGATCGTTTTTGAATTTATAATGCCCGTTTTAAACCATCGTTATACTTTGTCGAAGGGTGGGCATAAAGATTCTTAGCTCGGGGCTGAGACTCGCTAAACTTGAAGTGGATCTATGATGAAACAACATATTTTGAACCTAAAAATGATTTCTGTAAAAAATCATGAGCATCCGATCATGTACATGTAGTTCATATCTGACCCACTTCCTACCGATTCGGCAGGAATTTGTCTTTTTCACCAGGGATAGACGGAAATGTTTGAGATCCTCCTGTTATGACATTATTCATGTAAGGTGGTCTAGTATTTTTGAAAAATGTGACGGTAGCATTTTAATTAGCCATTTGGTGGTTGCTTCACCAAACCGTCCGTTTTTTGCACTCGGTAAATGGAAAACGGCTTTTTGGTGCGACGAAAAGGAAAACTTCCTCCTGAAACATTGTTCGCCATCCCATGATGCATACTTATGCACAATATGGACACATTATCACAAACTATGCCTTCATTCTAGCCATAACATTGGTCATTTAACCCAAAAGCCAAGAAACCTCGAACGAGATAGGTCATTTCGTGAAGGTTTTTTTGAGACATAATCATTATACCAAGTTTGATATTTTTCCTTCTAACTATGTCACATAATATGACACCACGTGAAGGTTTCATGTTGTTTGGTTCGTTTTTGAATTTATAATGCCCGTTTTAAACCATCGTTATACTTTGTCGAAGGGTGGGCATGAAGATTCTTAGCTTGGGACTAAGACTCGCTAAACTTGAAGTGGATCTATGATGAAACAACATATTTGGAACCTAAAAATGATTTTTGTAAAAAATCATCAGCATCCGATCATGTACCTGTAGTTCATATCTGACCCACTTCCTACCGATTCGGCAGGAATTTGTCTTTTTCACCAGGGATAGACGGAAATGTTTGAGATCCCCCTGTTATGACATTATCCATGTAAGGTGGTCTAGTATTTTTGAAAAATGTGACGGTAGCATTTTGAATTAGCCATTTGGTGGTTGCTTCACAAAACCGTCCGTTTTTTGCACTCGGTAAATAGAAAACGGCTTTTTGGTGCGACGAAAAGGAAAAGTTCCTTCTGAAACATTGTACGCCATCCCATGATGCATACTTATGCACAATATGGATACATTATCACAAACTATGCCTTCATTCTAGCCATAGCATTGGTCATTTGACCCAAAAGCCAAGAAACCTCGAACGAGATAGGTCATTTCGTGAAGGTTTTTTTGAGACATAATCATTATACCAAGTTTGATATGTTTCCTTCTAACTATGTCACATAATATGACACCACGCGAATGTTTCATGTTGTTTGGATCGTTTTTGAATTTATAATGCCCGTTTTAAACCATCGTTATACTTTGTCGAAGGGTGGGCATAAAGATTCTTAGCTCGGGGCTGAGACTCGCTAAACTTGAAGTGGATCTATGATGAAACAACATATTTTGAACCTAAAAATGATTTTTGTAAAAAATCATGAGCATCCGATCATGTACATGTAGTTCATATCTGACCCACTTCCTGCCGATTCGGCAGGAATATGTCTTTTTCACCAGGGATAGACGGAAATGTTTGAGATCCCCCTGTTATGACATTATTCATGTAAGATGGTCTAGTATTTTTGAAAAATGTGACGGTAGCATTTTGAATTAGCCATTTGGTGGTTGCTTCACAAAACCGTCCGTTTTTTGCACTCGGTAAATGGAAAACGGCTTTTTGGTGCGACGAAAAGGAAAACTTCCTTCTGAAACATTGTTCGCCATCCCATGATGCATACTTATGCACAATATGGACACATTATCACAAACTATGCCTTCATTCTAGCCATAACATTGGTCATTTGACCCAAAAGCCAAGAAACCTCGAACGAGATAGGTCATTTCGTGAAGTTTTTTTTGAGACATAATCATTATACCAAGTTTGATATTTTTCCTTCTAACTATGTCACATAATATGACACCACGTGAAGATTTCATGTTGTTTGGATCGTTTTTGAATTTATAATGCCCGTTTTAAACCATCGTTATACTTTGTCGAAGGGTGGGCATGAAGATTCTTAGCTTGGGACTAAGACTCGCTAAACTTGAAGTGGATCTATGATGAAACAACATATTTTGAACCTAAAAATGATTTTTGTAAAAAATCATGAGCATATGATCATGTACATGTAGTTCATATCTGACCCACTTCCTGCCGATTCGGCAGGAATTTGTCTTTTTCATCAGGGATAGACGGAAATGTTTGAGATCACCCTGTTATAACATTATTCATGTAAGGTGGTCTAGGATTTGTGAGAAATATGACGGTAGCATTTTAAATTAGCCATTTGGTGGTTGCTTCTCAAAACCGTCCGTTTTTTGCACTCGGTAAATGGAAAACGGCTTTTTGGTGCGACGAAAAAGAAAACTTCCTCCTGAAACATTGTTTGCCATCCCATGATGCATACTTATGCACAATATGGACACATTATCACAAACTATGCCTTCATTCTAGCCATAACATTGGTCATTTGACCCAAAAGCCAAGAAACCTCGAACGAGATAGATCATTTCGTGAAGGTTTTTTTTGAGACATAATCAATGTACCAAGTTTGATATTTTTGCTTCTAACTATGTCACATAATACGACACCACGCGAAGGTTTCTTGTTGTTTGGATCGTTTTTGAATTTATAATGCCCGTCTTAAACTATATATAATGTTTTATATTTTACTTAATTTTTGTTTATAAATGTGTAGTATTTGAGTGTAGATAGATAGATTTTTTTCTGCAAATTTTGATATATTATTTGTATTTTTCTGAATTAGAATGATTTAGTTATGATTTTTCAAAAAATAATGAAAAAGGAAAAAAAATCTGGAGGCCTGTGCCGACGGCCCCGACCTTTGGCCGTCGGCGTCTTAGTTCTTTCCTGTAGTGTGTTAAATACAAAGTTGGTCGCCCTAGCAAGCCACGCTGTAGATGTTGTTCCAATGTTGATGCAGATGACTTATATGATGAGGTGTGGTAATTTACTAGCCTCCCAAGCTGACTTTTTTCGTATGTTTAATTGAGTATTGCTGACACTGTCGAATATTTTCCTAGCATGTTTTTCTACTATATAGTCGGTGAAAGTTGATATTTTCTCTGTCCCGGTTTAAAAGACATAATTTACAATTCTTTGGGCTCTAGGTGTACTCTGATTGATCCATTTCATAGTGTGGAGAAGAACATGCATGAGGATGAGGAGAAGAAGAGCTAGCAAAGCGTTCACATTTGTTCACACATGTGTATGCAAGCATTTTGTTCTTTTCACACCGAAGTAATTACAGAGATTAAATGCTTTTGTGCCTAAATATTTTGGGATTGCTTGATTTACAAATTATGTCCTTTAAACCGGGACGGAGGGAGTAGATACCATAGCAAACAATGATTAATTACCTAATACTTTATACAAACCAACAATTAATAATTCCCTTCCTGGGATTATTTTGTTTCTTACAGAAGTGATTAAATCCTTGATTCATTATGAGACCATAAACCATTCTTTGATGAAATAGCTTCTTGTCCATTTGATTATGTAGCTAGCGATGAATGAAACACTTCATTTTTTTTGTCCTTTCTTATTGATAATTTCATATATCCTCCCTATTTTACAGTTAATAACCGTCCGTGATGAGGCTTGGCTGAAAGAGAAGGAAGCTAGGGTGAGACGCATGTTGAAGGAATCGCATGAGGATATCATAAGGGATGACCATGGAAAAAGGGATAAGTATGTAGTGCCCGCTAGACGAAAACGAAATTGATCTGTGTACAGTACAATCTTTCACGTACGATATGACTATGGCATGCCATATGCAAACAGTCCAAGTTCATACGGCTGGAATTCAAAGTCGGACATGAATCGTAGGCATATCGTCGTATGTGTAGCAGTTCTCAGACGAAAATGAGTTGAACGAGATCAGCCTTTATTAAATGTTAAAACCGACTATCAGAGGTTTGCTAGAAAACAGGAGGGCCCAACTTAATCCAGGCGTGTTTTAATATTTCAGCAAATCCGTGTCCACCTTTATTTTGTAAAATCTATTTCTAATACAAACACAACATATATCTAGGTTCATCATAAGTGTAACATTTTGGGATATTAAAATTTAACTAGATTTAAGGGTACGTCTCGGTACACCATCCTGTGGGTTTTGCGCTGTTCCTCGAAACAGGCTTTCAAGGATCTATATTTTGCTGATGTCACGTGCATGAGTGAAGATTATGAAGCATATGTGGTCACCTGTATCTGTGTGGTTAAACCTGATCACAATGGTTTTATATCTATTTACAGTTTTCATTTAGGACAGTGCTAGGCGTCCCCGGACGATGGGGGAGCTCCCATCGTCCTGCTTCCCGTGCCGACACGTGTCCATTTGCTGCAAAACATCCCGCGTTTGCTGCATATATCCCCGCTTTTGCTTCCGAAGCAAAAAAAAGGTTCGTTTTAGAAATAGAACGTCTCGCCGGAGACCTCACCAGAGACCTCGCCGGAGACCATGCAGTAAAAAAATATGCTAATGCAGCAAAACCGACTTCGCCGGAGACATCGTCGGAAAAAACTCGCCGGTGACTCTCGTCGGAGACCTTGTAGCAAAAAGTTGATACTGTTGTAGCAAAACCATAAGACGGTTGTAGCAAAAAAGTTCTTCTAATTTAGCAAAAACCCTACTTCGCCGGAGACATCGCCGGAAAACCTCACGAGAGAACTTGTAGCAAAAGCCAGGCCGGCCGCCGCTGGAAGCAACCACGGCTGCCGCTGGCAGCAAACAAGGCTGCCCATGGAAGCAAGCTCGGCCGCCCGTAGAAGCAAGTTTGGTAGCCGTCGGCAGCAACCACGGCCGCTGTGGCAGCAAGGTCGGCTGCCCATGGAAGCAAAGCTCGGCCGCCGCAGCTTGGTCATGGGGCGCCCGCAGCTTCGTCATGGCAGCTTCTTCATGGTGCCGGCCACAAGCACCATGCGAGCGAGACGGAGAAGGCATGGCGGAGGAGGCATGCTGGCTTCCGGCGAGCTACAGTCGTGGCGGCGGAGAAGGCATGGCGAAGGAGGCATGCTGGCTTCCGGCGAGCTACAGCCGCGGCGGGCATCGTGCGTGTGCTCCTGGCTGATCTCCATGGCGTGAGCTCCTCCCGTGAATAAAAAGGAAAGAGGAAAAGTAGAGGAAAGAAGAAGATAGGAACGCGTGGTGGGGCCATAGACCTATGGACGTACGCGTGCGGTTACACGAAGGACGTGCCCCGGACCCGGACCCGGACGATGATCGTCCGGGGGAAGGTGATCATTTTCCTTTCATTTATCAAACTTGTCTGTGCACTCCCTAGCTTGTATCTTTTGCATGCACTAGTGCATTCTTAAGTAATGACACAAACTAATAATAAGTTAACAGGCAAACATGTGAAAGACAAATAATAAGTTCCTACTTCTCTTCTTCGAATCCATGTCGGGGCTAAAGAGCTGTAAGTTGGCGGATTTCCCTATTATGTACCTAGGGATGCCCATCCGGTAGACTAGGGTTCTGAGCATGGACCTTGCCCCCTTGGTCACGAGGGTTCGCTCAAAAGCCGAGCCCTAGAGAGCATGCCTCACGACTAAGGGGAGCAAGACGGTTCTGATCAATTCTTGTCTCCCGAGTCTGCCCATGTACCAGATGGGGTTGTACCTGCTGCCGAAAGGGACCCATGCCGACTTCCCTAAGGAGTTGTCTAGGTTCTTTTGGGCAGCTAGAGATGGCCATCAGAAATACCATATGGTTAAATGGACGGACGTTTGCGCCCCCAGGAGCCTTGGGGGCATAGGGATCCTTGACTCGCGCCGCTTTAATGTGGCACAAATGCTAAAATGGGTCTGACGCATCCTTAGGGACGACGTGGGTCTTTGGCTTCAGCTCATCAAGGCCAAATACCTCCGGGGCCACCCCTTATTGGCGTGCGAGCGTCGGGAGAGTTCTCAATTCTGGAGAGCCATCCAGGATATTAAACACTTCATTGGTTTGGGCATCTCCTTTGTCACTAGCAACGGCTAGGGGGTGCGGTTTTGGCTGGACCCTTGGCTCCTGCCAGTCCCTTTGGGGGAGAAGTTCCCCGCCCTATTCTCCATCACCACCTCTCTGTCATCCCTCGTTGTCGAGGCCTTCCGAGAGGACCGGTAGAATATCTTGTTCCACCGAACCTTTAGTGTGGCCGAGGCGGAGGATTTCCAACATCTGATGGCGGCTCTCCCGGCTTCTTTGTCAGAGGCTCCAGACTCGGCCGCTTGGCGGCTGCATCTGTCGGGGAGTTCTCGGTGAGTTTGGTGTATCATTCCCTTTTCCAGGGCCCGGAGTTGTGTTGGACATCGCCCCTTTGGAAAGCCCCCCTTCCCCATAGTCTTTGCATTTTCGTCTAGCAGCTGCTCCGTGACCGCTTACCTTTGGGAGTAGACTGCTCCGTGACCGCTTACCTTTGGGAGTGGAGGTGGACAAGCGCAATGGCCCGGGCAATGGCTTCTGTCCCTATGTGGGACTTCGGAGACCTGTGCCCATATTATGTACTCCGGCACGACGGCTCAGTTTCTATGGAGTTTTGTTCGGGAGGCGCTGGGGCCTGCATGGCAGGCGCTGGAGCTCGGGGAGTTCCTGCAGACCCAGGCAAACAAGGCCGGAGGAGGGCTCCGCCTCTTCTGATTCGTGTTTGTGGCCATCGCCTGGACTTTGTGGAATATGAGAAACAAGATGATGATTGAGAGGATTTACCCTACTCGTGTGTCTGACTCTATTTTTGCTATCATTGCCTTCCTCCAGTAGTGGTCTCCTTTGGTGCGACAGCGTGACCGGGCGCCCTTCGACGACACTCTTCGGGCTTTGAGGACGGTGGCGCTCCCCTTCTCGGCTCCCGCTACTTCTTGATCCCTGCGGCGGCCTGAGTGTTGTCTCTGTCCCACCTTTTTTGTTTATTTGTTGAGATTTTGTTGTGCGCTGACCCAGCGGATGCTCGGACTTTTCCCTTTTCGTTTTGGCTTCGGCCGGTGGGGTTGCTTGTCAGACCTATGTACCTGGATTTTGTTTTATCTATAAAGCGGGGCGAAAGCCTGATTCGAGAGAAAAGCAATTGTTAAAGATTTTATAAGGCTGACTTAAGTCATCAAATAAATGTGAATGCTAGCTAACTATGGCAATGTTGTGTACATGTATTTATTCACCTATTTTTTTACCTAAAGCACCAACTACCATCTCCTCGTTCCTGACAGATCTCTAGTCTCTTCTTCCAGCGACTTTGGACGAGTCCAACAACAACCTCGGACTACAGAAGAAATCAAAGGAACAAAAAGTAAACTGGTAAATTACTTCCAGCAGTCCCTTTTTCTCCATCTGATTCCATATCCTCTTGCCGTTTCTTCTTCTTAGATCTAGGACCCAGACCTTGTTGAGTTAACTTCTTCCCAGATACTTTTTCCATACAACAAAAACTGTATGAACTCGCAAATTACTTCCCAGATAGCATATGGATTCGAAAAAATACACTTCCGGGATGGGTGCTACTGGTCTGAACATTTCCGTGGTAGGACACAGCCTGGCAGGAAAGGTTTTCGACACCGGCACCCCCATTTCATCCTTAGGGGGCCTTTAGGGTGGGCGAGTGAAGATGCTCTTAGCACATGTATCAGTTCTTGGTGCTCCTACAGCCACTCCTTTGCTACAGTCTACGGTCCCTAGTCTCGGTCTAATTCCAGGAGTTATTCTGCGGGTTAAAAAAAAGGAGTTGTTCGGGTCAGAGACCAGCTCCTAGCTACAGGCCACGGCCTGGCGGGAAAGGTTTTTGGCCCAAACCAATGTTCCCTGCCGTTTCTTTTGCGAGATAAATACAGTAACTGTCCCTATACTTGTTAGCCTGGCTCGATTTAGTCCTCCTACTTGAAATTTACTGATTTTTTCTCGTATACTTATGAATTGAGTTCGATTTAGTCCAATCTGATGTTTGCCGTCGAATTTGAGCTGACGTGGATGATATGTGGATTGGAATCTTGCAAGAATACCCTCCTGCATCTGAGAAAACTGCAAAAAAAAATATCACAATTGAGGATAGATATAATAGCGGTCCCTATACTCGTCTGTTTGGCTTGATTTAGTCCTGATACTCGTAATTTGCATAATTTAATCCATATACTGGACTTGATTTAGTTTAAAAGCATGTTTGGGATCGAATTTAAGCTGACACAGACGACACGTTGATAAGGGTCCCACTTGCAGGAGAGCGGTTGACGTGAAAACTTGCAGACCCCCTTCCACATCTAGAACATATATTTTCGCGGTTGTCGATGTCGCTTCAACATTATCTCATGTCTATGAAAAAGGGTTAGACGTTCCGGTCCAGTGATCGCCGCCTCCCTCTTCATCAACTCCCTCCTTTTCCCTCCCTTTTAAATAGATCACTCTTGAATTAAAGGGTACCGTAACAAGCGTGTAGTGCTAGCTTATTAAGAAACAGTAAAATGAGACTACCTACGGCTGCCCACAACGATTTGACGTTGGTGGCCGTCCGATTCTACTACGGAGTACTTGACATCCAGATCTTCACGTCTTCTAATCGAGCGTTTCAACTGCGTTCGTTCCGTCTGGCGCACATTTATCAGGCCGCTTCTCCGAAGACCGACCTGGGCGCTTCCTCATGCAACGGGCCAATTTGATTGCCAAAGCTGCTGATTTGCTAAAGGGCTGCTGCTTCATGAGCCAGTTTACGTGGACTCTCGTTACCGCTTGGATGGTTCCATGGCCCAGTTACGACTCGATCTGGCTAATCGTCTTCCCCCGTAGTTCCTTTGTTCTCGCCAGATCTCGCGGCGTAATAATGGTGAGGAAGCTTGGCTGTTTCCTTTCCATTTACTGTACCTGTGAGTAGATATACGTTACTTTCTGTCTACCTCCTTATTTCTGGGTTTTACTATTTTCCTAGGATATATAATGCCTGATCTTGGCTTCCTTTTATTTCTTCCATCAGGCCATGTCCTCCATCAGCACTTTGTCATCGTTGTGATTCCCCGGGCAACTAACTTGTTCTTGTTTTAGGACTAGTGGTGCTCACGACTGCGAATTTCTTTACTGGGGCTGGATACGGCGTGCTTGGGTGATGCCGATTCTGCACCTTGATATGAATACCCAATATGATCGGTTCGATGCTTTCTTCTAAGCTTTCTCTTGATATGTACTCTGTACCATCAAACGTGTCCATGTTTCCATGGGAATTTTATGTAGGTGAAGCCCCAATTCTAATGAAGCAGCCTCGACATGGTGAATGTAATGCTCTGATCACACTTTTAATATTGGTTGGGAATTGTGATATTTTTTTACTCAATCTGGTAGTGGATCGATCTGTCCGGGTATTGGGGTTCGACATAATAAGGTTGCAGTAAACACGAGGCCGAGCTCCCCCTCACTGACGCATAGAGAACTATTGAGAAGATTCCATGTAGACCATGTGGATCTTTTTGGAAAGATATACTGTTTCTACTCTCTTTGTACCAGTTTAATGACTTTTTAATCGATTGATCTCAGTCTGCAGTTCTATAGGAGCTAATACGCTATACATAGTTCAACTTTAAAATATTGCAGGGTATAGTGTGTAGACACAAGATGAACCATAGCTAGGAAATAAGTAATCCATGCAAAACTCCAACCCCCAGTTTAGCTGTTGCGTAGGAATTTCGAAGATCATATAACTTGTTGTCTCAAACATGACACTATAGTAGTGTCATTCACGTTTTGATATATTGCTTTGAGATGAAGTGCTAAAATTTGAGTTTCCCAATTTGACAGGTTTTCTCAGAGATTTCTCAATGAATAAGCATTTGTGATGTCCATTGTCACCCTGAGAAGATATGACTGTATATATCATATCTATGATGGATGACCCGTGCTACTAGGATGTGGGTATCACAATAAGTTTATTAGCAAGATTTTTTATTGACCATGATTAGCTCAATTGACGCCAAGCGGTTATTTATGTGCTACGTCCAAAAGATATTTGCTTGTTTTAAAAGAGCTCGTCGCTGAAACCAAAAGATGGTTGGCGGTCCATCAGTTGGTCAGAGGAGAACTTACTATGATGCAGTTTGGTATCAAGGCCCTGATCAAGAGTAGAAGTGATTAATACCTTAACAAATTTGAGACAGATTTGCATGTTTTCACAGAAGGAGACGACCAAATAATGTATGGCAATAAGGCTATGAATAGATTGTCCGAATAACTTGAAGAACTTTTGATAATATGTTAGAAATTTTCTTTTGGTTTCCACGGAAATTTTGCACTACACCGATGGTAAATTTAAGAACTATTTTACTCAAGTTTTCATTGTTGGTGGGTAACATGATATAGCTATTGTGCCCAAGAGTTCCATATAGCGCATTTTAGGGATTGTGACACTACTCCAAATATAAAAATTAAAGAGGGAATAGCCAGAGACAATAATTTGGTGTTCGAACATCAAATACAAAATTTGGCCAGTAAAATTTAGAAGAAAGTTAGAGAGGTACTGCATTCAAAAGGAGTTCTTTTTTAAGCTTCATGTAAGTTATGCTGGAGCGAATTGTTCCATTTTTATCTGTTGTTCAACCGAATCCCTGTCTAAATATCTGAACAACCATTGTACGGTAATGGTAATGAAAACGGTAGAAGTCTAGAAAGTTGAAAGAATAGCAAAACCTATTATATATTTAGGTTTTTACCGTTCATATATCTTCAATTATTTTGTGTCTTAATATTAATATAGACGGGCGTGGCAACGCACGTCTTCATTGTCTAGTTGATTAGGTGAAGAGTGGGTACATGCAAATATACGGGAGCAAAAATATGCGTTCTATATGCATGAGGGAGTCTTTGCATATTTTTAGGTCAGCTAGTTTCCTGTAAGTGGGACATGCGTTCACGTGTTGTACGTATCAGCTCAAATTCGATAGCAAACATGTGTTAGGGCTAAATCGAGTTCAGTTAACAAGTATCAGGACTAAATCGAGCAATCCAGACAAGTATAAGGACTAATCATGTATTTTGCAACAATTGTCGTTGATTTTTTGCAAAAAAGTAATATATGGGGAGTGTGTTCTTGCAAGATTTCAGTCCACGTGACATTCACGTCAACTCAAATTCAACAACAAACAACAAATTAGACTAAATTGAACCAAATTCACAAGTACATAAGCAAAATTCTTTCACCATTAACGTAAGCCCCTACTATCTCTCCCCTCTCCTCTGTGTTCCTTCCTCCACCATTAACGTAACGCCGCCACCCCTCCCAACGAATTCTCAAAACCCTAGTGTACCTACGTCCCTCGCTGCCGCCCGGATGACCAACCCTGGCCCGATCCCTATTGATTTCGTCTTCCCGGACGACGACCGATCAATCTTCTCACCGATGTGGGAATCGATCGGCCGCAGCCTCCTCCACCTATAAATTACTAGTACTCCCTCTGTTCCTTAGAATAAGGCGTATAAATTTAGTCAAAAGTTAAACATTGCAAAGTTTAACCAAACTTTTAGAAAAAAAAACTAGTATAAACCTCTATAGGATCAAATCAATCTTATTTGATACTTTATGAAATATATTTTCGTACTTTAGCTATCTACTATTATCATAGTTATTGATATTTTTATTTATAAACTTGGTCAAACTTTGCACGGTTTGACTTTTGACTAAATATATACACCTTATTCTAAGGAACGGAGGTATAGTACTAAATAAATTCAATAATGCCCGTTTTCTTCAAGTATCTCGGCATCCGATACAACATTGCCACCTAGTATAAATTACTACGGAGTAAATAAATTCGATGCACAGCTTCAAGTGTTGAACAGCTTAACCCAACTTTCTTGGCTCTCTTGCGCGCGTGCCCGTTCTGTAGCAAACAGAGATCAAGCTAGCTAGCACATGGACAACAGTTCACAGCGTGGTGTTCAGATGAAGAGATTATCTAGACCTAATTAAGAAGTTGCTTGTCCTTTAATTTCTCATTTCTTTACTCTCTTGAAACCAGACTATAATTTCCCTCTTTCTTATTTCAGGCGTGAGGACAGGGAACCAAATGTCCTGCTCTTGAACGAGTTGCTCGACGCTACAACTCTAGAGGAACCATCCATCACTAACGCTTCCTCTTCCTCTTCGCTGGAGTCTCCATCGTATGAACCTCTCTCAAGCTCTCTTCCCGGTTTTCGATTTCCGAATGAGAGTAGAAATTAGGAACGTAACACCATGGGTTTCATTTGGATCTAAGCTTGATGGTTTCGAATGTGTTTGGACCGGGTGAAACAATTTTGCAATGCATGCACGAAGTAGCAGATTACTTCTCTTCCACCTCCTATTTTGAAATCATATATATATATATATATATATATATATATATATATATATATATATATATATATATATATATATATATATATATATATGTATATATACATATATATATATATCCTCATTTGTTTCTTCAATGGTGCCCACTGATCTAATGGTAGAATATTTTGTCAGAGTTGACAAGGAAGGATTTTTCCATACATATCCTGATCGTGGCGGGCCATTTCAAACCTTAGAGGAAGCCCAGGAAGCTATTGATTCACATCACGCTGTTCAGCGGAAAAATATGTAAATTCACTCAACTTTACTACATCTATATATATATGTCCGTGTGTACCTTGCACACGAACTTATCAACCCAAATCCTTTGTCATTGGTTATTCTACTTATGTTCTCCACCTTTTCCATTAAAATAAAATATACTATAGTATCATTTACAATACTCTATATCTGAATTAGATGCATGGATGGCCTTTCCGATGAGGAGAGGGCCGTACGAAACATTCTATACTGGTATCACGATGGCACAAGGAGGCACTCAGCAGAAGCTTATGCTTCCGTTACGACCCGCAACCCTAGATGGGAGTTGCTCAAGGCTTTACTAGACCGGCACAACGAGGACAATGATCTTCTAGGGGTCTGCTCTCTCTCTTTCTCTCCTGCCTTTCTTGGTTACAGATTGCTTAAATGCCATTGTATCCATGCTACACTCGCTGACACACTATCTATTCTTACTATTTTAGGATCGTGCATATGAACTAGAAGATATTGTGAGAGGCAATGAATGTTTTGATGGGGAAGACTGCATTTATAGGTCTTATTCTCATTTCAATCTGACCATGAAGACTAAAGGAGCTGATGATACCAACAAGGATCTATATTTTGCTGAAGTCACGTGTATGAGTGAAGATTATGAAGCATATGTGCTCACATGTGTCTGTGTGGTTAAACCTGATCACAATGGTATTATCTATTTACAATTTCCATTTATCAAACTTGTTCGTGCACTCCCTAGTTCATATCTTTTGCATTAAGTAAAGACACAAACTAATAATAAGTTAACAGGCAAACATGTGAAAGACAAGAGCAATTGTTGAAGACTGTTTATAAGGCCGACTTAAGTCATCAAGCGTGAATGCTAGCTAGCTAGCTATGGCAATGTTGTGTACATATTCACCTATTTTTTTACCTCCTTTTGAAGGTGAATGCCTTGTGCGTGAAGTTGAAATGGAAGACATGAAGCACCCCACTGGTGATGGATACAACCATGGTCGCCACCCCAAGTTTCATGTTAGATCATCGCTGTCACGTCGTGCTCGTGTTCGTGCATATGGAGTTGACCTGTTTGAGAAGGTGTGTTTACTATATATCCTTGAAAGCTGGCCTTATTCTTGCTTACTAATCCCTCCGTCTAGAAATAAGTGAATTGGGTTTGTCTAAATTCGAATGTATCTATACACTAAAATGCGTGTAGATACGTTTGAATCTAGACAAAATAAAGTCAGTTATTTCTGGATGGAGGGAGTATGTTTAAGTTGACTGTTGTGGGCAGCACTGCCCAATATTTTCCTAGCATGTATGTACACAGAATCAAATTCAGTTAGCCAAGAAAACAGCCAACTACATACATACATGCTGCAAATTAGGATATATATGACCGTAGTGCGTCCAGTGAGGATAGATCCAATATTTCCAGGCAGGAGTTGAATATCATCATTCATATATATGAAATCACCAATGTGTAGAGTAACATGTTACTATACCCTATTTATTTTGCAGTTATACGGCGTGCGTGACGAGGCTTGGCTGATAGCAGAGGAGGCTACGGTGAGACATGGTGGCTAGACGCGAGCTGGACTTGAAGGTGGCCTTTTGGGATGAGTCGTCGCTCAAGGACCTGGAGGCTAGACGCGAGTTGGAGGTGGACAAGAGAGGAGGAGTAGATGATGACACGGTTGAGAAAGAGAAGGATGCTTGTTGGTACAGCATGCAAGTTGGAGGAGGACGACGAAAGAGGGATAAGTATGTTGTACCGGTGGCTAGGCTAGACGAAAATGAGATCAATCCAGAGCCTGTATCTAATGGCCATCCAACTAATGCGCTACAAATTGGCCTCGATCGAATGTTGCCTTGAGCATTATTCATATGTGTCCCTCTCAGAGTACTGACCTGAAGCTGCACCCAGCCATGAAAAAATTTGTGGGGCTTCTGTTCATCTCGATCTGTTAATGCTTGCCATATCCACCCAAAGCTTCACACGCTACTGGCATTGTCCGTCTTCTTCCATCTGTGTTCTCTTAGAGCGAGCGTCCGCAACGAACCGGCTATTCTTGCGTCTTAGTGAGAACCGAATCAAACACAGCAGGTGTTAGTCTTGGGCCCCAAGAACATGGTTTACTTATCTTCTCCCAGCTCCAGGCAACCAGACACTGTCCACCGTGTACCTCTTTATTGCATGTGTATTATTGTGTACCGTGAAAAAGGTCAACTAGTTTAGAGCATACTACCTCCATTTCAAGGCTTAAGGCACACACGCTTTTCAAAGCAAAATTTGACCAAAAGAATTGAGCAACAAAATCTTGATTATATTGTACATAATTAGCACCGTTGGATTCGTATTAAAAAAAATACTTTCTAGTGATACTAGTTTTATACCAAAACTCTTTACGTATTTAGAGTAATTCTTGGTCAAAGAAAAAACATGCAAAACGAGGACGCCTTAAGCCCTGAAACGAAAGTAGTACTAAGCAGGAAATATTAAATGTGTACTTACTCCAGTTAAAAGAAGTCCGATCTTTCTCGTCATCTTGTTTTAGACAGGTGTTATAGATTCTTGCTACTCCCTCCGATCCATGTTACTTGTCACTAAAATGGATATATCTAGACATGTTTTAATGCTAGATACATCGATCCATATTACTTGTCACTAAAATAGATGTATTTAGACATGTTTTAATGCTAGATACATCCATTTCAATGACAAGTAATATAGATCGGAGGGAGTAGTAATTCTTTGATCTTTTGTCGTAGTTCTGGAATCTGGAGGCTCCGGACAAACATCCAGTCTCTGGTTGAGAGCTACGGAGTACATCCCTATGCTAGCATTGGGTTTCCTTCAAAGAATCCTCTTAGCAGTCCACCGCCCCTAGTTGCACCGCCTCTCAGCAACCCCAGTTGCCGAAGAACCTCGGCATGGGCCTTTAAAAAAAACTGAATTATAGGACAACAGTATTGACGACTTACAATTACAGCTTGACTAAATGTTTCCGACATAGTAGTTCAACACCGTACACCCTAGTGTCCAGCTACTCAAGCTCTAACCTCGAGCATGACATGGTGATCAAGGGATACAATCAGCTGCCGAATATGAGATCAAAAATAAGAGAATCACTGTATCTCCTTGAAGAAAGCTGGGTTTGAATTTAATGCCTTCTTCGCCAGTTTCTTGGCATCGTCGCTTGAAGACTCTCTCGAGATGCGAAGGAGCTCCTTAATCCCTCCGGTTACGATGATATCACGGGAGTTCTCCTCTACACATGTGAGTGCGGGCATTTGATATTAAAGAACACACACCGTCAACAATCACTAGTATTAAAAATTGAAGGTCCTATATTGTCTTTGTTCAAGTATAAACCAGCTTATGAACGTAATACAGGCAGGAGGCAAGCTTCAGTATTACGTACCGTTTTGAGCTAGATGGCAAAATGCAAGCTCAATATGTCTTCGCGTCGAAGGAGAAAACATGGTAGAATTGACCGCGATCCAAGTGAGGACACCATCTTCGACGAGAAGGGACTTTCCTTTCCTGTGGCCTATTTTGAGTAGTTTACTGGATCATCAGAAACATCAATGTTCCACACTCAAAGTACACGGACTCAATCTATTGAAGTATGTGTATGTATCTTCACTTCTTTAGAGAAGAAGACGGTAGAGTCGCCATAATTCCATGGTAGCAGACATTTGACATTTGAAGGTTGCGAGTTATGAATGCATTTGTTAGGTGATAATATGTTATATGATTATAACAACTTTCCTTGCTTGAATTTTCATGTACAATTACAATGGTACATTATCAGTCACGTTAAAATGTCCATGTCATTAATCCTTTTTTATTAGAACCTTTGTTCGATCACAGATCATCATGTACATTTTTTTCTATTTTACTGTAGTAGATTTCTTCAAAATTTCAGTTCAGGTCCAATAATAAGAGAGCAATTTTATATTAACACACCATTTTAACAACAACATGCCTCTGTAGTGTGTAATCCCATCTCCGTAATTATGTATTGCGGAAGTAAACCAAGATTGGCGTAAATTATCATAACGGCTTGATTCTTGTTGCCATAATACAAAATCACATTTACTAAACAGTTCTGCACTTACATTTAATATTCATGCAACCATACTGAGCTCGACAAAAACAGATCATGAAAGAATTTATGAAAAAGAAATGAGATGTTACAAACCTTGGCTCGTTACTCGGGATTCACATTTTGCAAAGTTTGCTAGTCCTCGTGCAATCTGAGCTATGACATCATTATGTCCAGTTTCAAACATCCCTAGCAGCGCTTTTATTCCCCCATCTCGTTTCAACATCACGTGCAATTTTTCTGGAAAATGATACACATAACGCAAGTCTCATATTTTCAGTGTCAATTTAATATACAGTAATTGGCAGCTGTCCCAACTCTTAAGAAATACGCCTACATTATTAAGAACAAAAGACTAGAAAAGGTCACAGATTTCATCATCATATATGCCATCTTGGCCTCTTGGGATACTGCTTGAGTGATGTTTCAAATAAATAAGCCAATTTCAATGTTTCTACTTCACAAATAAGAAAGTTTGGCAGGTGGCGACTGAAGTCTTGAACTGAAGCCAAGGACGTAGTCCTTTCCTGAGGTGAGGTGTCTAGAGACTAGTTGTATGGGATGGATTCCGCTAGAAAACACTAGTTTTCTCTTTGGGCTATGACATCCTTTGTTCGAAGACAGAGACTAGCTTTTCCAGTTTGCCTATATCCCCATTTATTAGACATGGACATGAATGTTACCTTCGTGTTAGTTCCAGCTTTAGCAATTTGATGGCGTTTAGTGCGAGTAAGGATCATGATGGCATGGCTCAGGTTCATCAAGTGTTAGATTTCAGATTCAACATTATATTTTAATTAAACCGAATGTTGTTCAAAAACATACTAGATAACATTGAATATAAGAATCAGTACCATTTCCACATAAGTTGGCAATTGCACCAGCTACAATCCGCATAGTTTGAGGATCATCTGTTTTAGACGCAATATTTGCTAATAGCCGAACTGCTCCTTTGCTCATTATAAGTCCCTGGTTTGATACTGCCATAACAAAGATTAATGTAATACTTAAAAAGGCAACGAAATAAATTACAATCACTTCAGCCTACATAAGAGTTAACATATCAATTTGATTTAAAATTTTCATCATAATGAAGATATAGTTCAAATACATATATATTAAACCTCCTTTTTTTGAGAAAATGGCATGACTAAGAGTTATGACTTCAGCAGAGCCAGGACATTGTAATCCAGGAGTTAGTTTAGCTGACGACAAAACGAGACTGAATCTTTCTTTAGCAGTGCGACCACTTGGCAATTTGGAATTAATTTGTGTGCACGCCCACCTGTGCGTGCATGTGTCCGGGATGGGTCGTGGTGGGGTGGGGAGGGGAGGGGGAGTCCGGTTAACAATCAACAAAAATACATTAACAACTATTTCTGTGGTACCAATATTAGGACCAGCAATCCAATGGATTAGTCTTTTTGAAATAATACTGATAAGCATCTGGAATAGATTCAGTACCATTCATTGCCAAGTTAGCAATGGCAACAGCAGTGGCTCGATGAATTGTGGTGCTTTCTGATGTTTCTAGAAGTGACAGAAGAGCATCGAGCCCTCCTTCCTGGACGATTCTTTCCTGATTAATATCTGCAGTTGGAAATTAAACGACATGGGAGAACTTTTCATGATTTTAACAAGTATCTTCTAGAAGAGAAAACATAATATAGAAAGTTGAGTTCACTGAAATAAGAACTTTTCCAGATTATGATAGTGCCTCGCGCAAAAATAAACCCAAAATCTAAGGAGAAAACATGCCCTCCCTAGTCTCTCAGAACACACAAAAACATAAGTTGCCAGGGTATTTTTCATTTTTTCCATGGCATTTTTATTTTTTCTGGGCTTCTTTGTGTTTTTTCACGCACCACTGGATCGGAATCATGCGGCCAGGTGCACCATCGCGCGCGCGGGCACGTTCACGCAATAGCTCAGTCCAAAATAAAAGGTAAACAGAGGGTTTATGAACTAGTCATTGAATAATAACAAGAGCTGTTTGCACATGCTAACATCTAAACTAGAAATTGTGCATGTGCATAGATCATATCACAAAATTTATGTAGATTTACAAAGAAAAGGGTAAATGCCACACCTTGAGCAGCAAGATTAGCAACCGTTTTGACAGCATGGATTTGCACCTCCAGCTCTTTAGACTTCAGGAGAGCCAGGACATTTGTAAGACCAACTGAATCCCAATTAGAGCACAAGCAATATTAAGATGGTGCGCCAAGAAAGAAAAACATTTTCCCATGTATTCTTCCATGGAGTAGTAGTACCTTCTTCAAGTATCTTTGAAATGATACCTCTCTGACTTGATAGGCTCTCCTTCAGTTTTCCTGATTTGGACATAAGTGCCTCACTACCAAATCCAGATCCCGATCTAACCATACCACATGATGTTTTAGACTGTCAAAGAGGAATAAACATTAGTGTTCTTATAGAACAAGGATCGTGGCTGTGTGCATCCTAGTTATGCAGAGGCCAGGTGTAATACTTAAACTATTTAAGTAATAAAGCGCTCTTTATCGAAAAAATAGAACAAGGATCAGAACAACAGTGTCATAATATAGTAATGGTACCTCTTCAACACAATTATCAGTCCAAGATCGCTTCAACCTTAGAGCTTCAGCTTCAAGGCTCTCCCTATGCCTCGTTTCATGTTGCACCTTTTCTTGTGCAGATATCAGTTTCTCATATATCAAGTCCTACAAGAATTATGCGAGAAACAGGTGGTTGATATTTTTTGTGATTTTAAGGCAAACATTTATAACCATATTTTTAGAAGAAATGAATAATGTTACACATGGGAGACAGAACTATCCTTGGTTTCACATACCTTCTCTGATATGAGTTGACTGATTTTTTCTTCTAGTGAGTGTACTTGACTAGTAAATTCTTTAGTGATTTTGGATAGCTCTCTTTTCAACTCACAGGCCGTATTTTCCTGGAGCTGAAAAAAAATCCTTGGATTATTTTCTCCAAAATTTCTGTAAGACAAAAGTAGACCTCGAGCAGACATATTGTATATTTGCACAGTAGGAAAATAATGACATGACATGCTACAGACATGTAGGAAAGCAACCAAATAATGCCAGATAGAATAGTACTCACTCCGTCTCAAAATAGATGTCGCGGGTTTGTCAAAATTTGGATGAATCTATAGATGTCGCAGGTTTGCAAATTTTGGATGAATCTAGGATGGAGGAAGTAGATGAAAGCTAAATTCCAAGAACACTGTACATAATTTCTTGATAGTGGTGGGCTTGGTCAAGTTGATATCAACGTAGTGTTTAAAATTCTTTATAGGCATAAGTCTGACTTATGTGTCAAGGAAGTATCTAACATATGTACCGCCAATATCAGTAGTTCTTGGCATATACATCAGACTTATCCTGATAACGCAAGTAAGTTGGAGCCACTTTTCCACATTGTTTAGGCAAGTTTTGTTGTTTCTTGTGGTTGTTATTCCATGCATATACACAGACAGGTCTCCGGCGTAAATTACATGGATATATAATAAGCCATCTTAAATAGCTGAAAACATGCGTTTTAAATTGATATACTCCCTCCGTCCTGAAAAGGATGTCGCAAATTTGTCTAAATTTGGATGAATCTATATAATAAACAGTGTCTAGATACATTCAAATTTAGATAAATCTGTGACATCCTTTTTAGGACGGAGGGAGTAGCAAGATTGAACTTAATTGGGTCTGAACTAGGTAGAGGATATCCTGGAAATTTTCATTTCAGGCATGAAACACGAGTCTTGTTCAGGAAGCTCAACAAACTTTCCAAGGTGAATCCAAACAGTTGGTATAATTTAGTTAATTAATAAGAATTTATTCATTTAGAGATGAAGAAATAGTTAATTAGTTATAGCACATTGTACCAAGCATGATGGCAGGAAGTAACAAAGAAGAGTACAAAGTATGGCTAGCTTACAAGTGATATGATGGACGAATTTCCAATTCTGAAAGTATACCTGAGCAGAATTCTGAGCATCACTCAGTTGTTGCTGTAGCATATTAAAATGGCTCTTCATATTAGCAGAACGAGACCTTTCATCCTCAATCTGCTTTACCAATTCTCCCATTTTCCTCTCATGGCCTTTAGATGTTTCAGCAAGAATTTTCTTGCTTGAGAAGATCTCAAGCTGTTGTTGCTACTATCAACAATTTTTTTTAACACAAAAATTATCATCCAAACAGAAATTTGCATTACAATGTAAGGAATAGCAAAGAAAAGATACCTTCTTTTCGTTCAGTGATGTTTCTAAATGAGTGATTCTCTCGGATAAAACTTTATTTTGGTGTTCCTTTTCCTCTAGCTCATGCATCAATCTTTTGATTGCGTATTCAAATTGATGTTTTTCCTTCTGCAGATTCTGTTAAATAAATCACCTATTACTCCTGGAACACACTTTTTTGAATTCGAAGTAGTTGTTTTTTAATGCTCAGAACAAACCACTTTCTGGAAAAATACAAATAAATGCAGAGGCTGTTTTCTTGCATTACAACAATGAACAGCCCTAATGTAAATCAATCTCTTCTCCATAGAAAGTAGTGGGTCATTGTTCAAGAAGCAAAAAGATAATAGAAAAATGAACATATATAATATTCATATGAACATATCAAAGTAGATTGTTACTGCAGTGTTAAAGAGTCAATAGAAAAAATGAACATATATAATGCAAAGTTCATATGAACAAAATATACCTCAATTTGCATGCCAGAGGTCATTCTTAAATCATTCAAGAATGTTTCTGACTCTTTCAATCTTTCCTCCAACTGTATTTTCTCATCATGTTTGAGCTTTTGCTGTCTCTCAATCTCTGATGTGAGATGATCAACCTCACTTTCTACCTTCTTATATAGGCTTTCGTAATCAACTTCCTCCTTTAACCTTATTGTGTTTACTATTTTCATAGCCTGAAAATCACAATTGAAGTACTCGGTACAGTTTTAGAAGTGCAAGCGAGAAGAAGCAATATGAAGCAACTGAACAAACAAGTCTATTTGAGCAAATGTCCAATTGCAGTCTTAAATGGCCAAAAGAGTTTCTTTGGATAGGAAAGATCAAAGAACAAGAAATGGAGTAGATCTCATGAACTAAGGCTCCAATATTATAGACGTCCACACCTAGTGCAAATTTAACGCCACCTAGTTTCACTATAGCAATTTGTACGATTTAAGCATTTTGGATGACATGACCAGCTTAAAGTACAAGAAAGCACATTAGGTAAGGTGAGTAAGTGCCGAAACATGATGGTCTACAACTGATTAGGATTAGATATTAGTAAGCACCGTATGTCAAGTGGGGAAAGTTATGTCGACCTAACTATACAGAGTTCACTTCAATAGAAGGAAGGCATATTTCTAGGAACTAGAAAGGAGAAAATGAGCAAAACTGAACTTACTCTCTGACCAAACAAAATTGTGCTTGAAGTTTCTGAGTAATGCCTTACGGATGGACCTACTGTCACAACAAGGGAAGTCCTAGCAGTTCCTGGAAACAATTGCGGATTTGAGCAGATAAACTGTACGCCTATATCATGGAAAAATGAAATAACAATGATTTGACCCCTTAACTATTTTAAACCTTGGCAATTGCTAATTCCTATTTGTAGGGAATTGGCAATTGTTAACTCTAAGCCCCTCATGCCTCGGAAAACCTTCTTTTTGAATTGCTTGTTTCTAATTATAAATACTTATTGCATTGTCTGCTGTAAGTTGAGACGCTGCTTTTGAAGACATTGGACTACGTGGAGATAATCAAGTAAGGGCCTAGAGACTGCACAATTGTAGGTGCTCCTTATGTTAAGTTGCCATTGTTGGCTAAGAAACATGTGTGCTGTACTGCTGTGTAAATATTGGGTTCTAGTGTGTGCACCATAGGGGTTGGCCTAGATCATATTCTTGTACTGTAACTTTCCTTCTACGAAGGCATTGAGATGCAAAGCTTTTTTGTATTATCGTAAAAGAGAAAATGGCCCGAAATCAAGTATCAAACTATAGAAGTGTGATGTAGTTAGCTGCTACTCTTTTGTTTGGCTAGTAGCACACAACATATGCCCTAGCCTCGTAAGTGAGCTTGAACAAATATCATTGCACATTCGAATACAAACCCATATGTTTGTTAGGTCAGAAATTGAGACAAACCAATGAAAAACTTCTAGCGAACATTGGTTAGCTAGCTATCAAGAAGCATGTCATTAAAAAAGCACATGAAGAGAATGGCACCTCCAAATGAATCACGAAGCATCCTTGTAAGCTTCGAATCTCTTGTTGGTATATGAGAACTATTTTCTGCTAGTGCATTAATGCACTTCCCTAGAGATGATAATGAAAGATTAATGAACTTGGCTTCTTCAATCATGTGGCCTTCACTTCCTGGGAAACGAATCATATCTATCAATACAATATATGAAGTATGAAGATGTTTGCATCAACATCAAATAATCAGAATTCCAATATTAGGAAAATAAATATGGAGAGGGATTTCACCTGACTTGTCAATTCGTTCTGATCCAGCAAGATCCACAATCAAGAGTTTGCTTTTCAGAACAAGTGGTAAATCATCAGGAATAATATGTTCTGGAACACTAGGGTAAGTGCTAGTGCTTTCTTCTTCTTTTAATCTTACACTTCTTTGTACATAAATCTGAAAATACATTGAATTTTCATTAAAAAATCTTAACAAAAGCAGCATACACTAAGAAGATAGAAATGGACCAACATACAATTAGAATAGCGTGACTGCGAGATGACTCGGTGTTCATCTTAGTATTAGCAGCATGACGATTTGTCTCACCAATTTGTAGAAGTTGAAAAACATGTTCAAGATCTTTGATTTCAACTATTGCAGCACCTGGCAACGAAACTTCACCACTTTTAGGATCCTCGACTATTGGAATATTGGTCTTCTCCGGGGCCAGTAAATCTTGAACAGATTCTAAGTATAGCTATAAATCAAGCAGATACAACGTAAATATGAGAAGATATTATAATACAATAAAGGTGATGTTAGATCAAGAATTCTAAGTATTCGTTATCAGTCCTTAAATATATAGATATAAGCATAAGCACGAGTTACTGATGACTTGCTTGGATGAATCATGGTCCGTTTTTACAAATTTTCTGTCGCAAGGTCAATAAGAAGATTTGTGGTCATCAACAGATACAATAGTTCAAAATTTACTGACATTCATGTTGTGTGTCATACAATTCATTCCAGCATGATAACTTGTCGTTTTCCTTGCATTATGGACAAATGGAGGCTTAATCAAACAAGTGAAAATAGTCAAATGGATATCGTGAGTTTATGTCAATGGCTCAATGTATGTGTCATAATGTAAGCTTAAGGTGGTCTGATCATTCGTGCACAAACCAAACCTAAATGGATATCGTGAGTCCTTAGTAGAAAGCTATAAAGCTATCCATGCAAAAAAAAAAGTGTCCACTGATAAGAGATGGTAAGATGTATATAAAGAAAATAGGGTTAGTAGTCGTGAACTGAACCTGCAGATATGATACAGACACGCTGTCTGTCTCCAAAGATATGCTGGAAAGGATATGCTCCAGCGCTCTGACCATTATACCACGTTCAGAAGGGTCTTCTTTTCCAAGCTGACCAACTGTGTATGTCTTGCCAGTACCTGTTTGACCGTAAGCCATCACAGTCCCATTATACCCTTCTAATACACTCTGCAAAGGTTTATCAGAACAGATTCTACAATTTCTCAGGTCAAAAACTCAAGATAGGTATATAACTTCATGTCAAACAAAGTCTGAGAAAATGGAGTGATGAAAGTAGATTTTGAAGCAACATATGAAGAATGAAAAGTTATCTAGCAAACCAAAAATAAGCGAGAGTCTAACTGAACTGTTATAACTGAAGCAAAAAGTACTTCTGCCATACTGTTTAGCATCAGAGATGAGCCACACAAAATTTGAACAGGCGCAGTAAGATACTTTGAGGCACATAAGGGTTGCTAACTATCACAGGGTATACCAGAGATTTCAGAAATTTCTTGTTTCCAATAATGGACTAGAAATTACTAGCAGTATTCGAAGTTCTAGCAAGTAACTTAAACATTGCTCCCAAATAATTTTATGTTGCATGACTTGCCTCGACTACAGGCTTGGCGACGACCTGGTATATGCGCTTCTGTGAAGCATTTTCAGTGAAGATCTCATCGAACTGGTAGGATTCAGAGGCCCAATTATTCTTCTTTAGCTTCAGCTTCTTACACTGCGGGGAACGAGAGCAGCACATAAACAAAACTTTACTCGATGCTGGTGCAACGAAGCTGGGAGCAGGCAGAGAGTAAAAAAAAAATAGGATGGACAGGCTAACCTCAGGCTGCAACTCAACACAGGTGTCGAAGTCAGCACCCTGAGCTAATTCATCAGAGTTCTTAGGCCGGATCCTCACGGCGACCCTCACTCTGCACAAATCTGAGAAGAGCACCCTTTATCAGTTCCGGAAACGATTCTAAAACTTGTAAATGGTAACGATAATAAGAATAATAATGTGTGGGCAACACTGTATCATGATGTAACTGGAGAGTGCGGATTGCCAGCCTGACGGGAATAAGCACATACATTTCACGCAACTGCCGTTAATTAGTAGTATTAAGTATAGTACTAAGGATTATGGAGCTGCTAATCGTGTGATGGGCGTCTAGCTACGGCATTCCCTGTTCCATTTCAGCTCTGAAGCCACTTCTACGTCGCCTCCTGCCCGAAACCCCTAAACACCGGACACGCGCTTCCTCTGTCTGATACATTACGGGAAGAGGAAGGAGCCGACGTACCTGCGGCGCCGTCGTGGTCGGCGGCGGGGTTTCGCGCGCGGGCGGGGGAAGGCGGGCGCCGCGGCGCGACCGACTTGGAGCGCGCGCTGCCGCGTGGCGCCGCGCCGTTCCTGTCGACGGGCCGCACCGACGCCCGTCCGGCGGCGGCGCCGGTCGCCATCACTCCTCGCGGCGGCGCGGGTTTCGGGAGGCGGAGACGGGGAGAGAGCGAGAGAGGAGGGAGATTGAGAGGGGAGGCGCTGGGGTTTGTATTTTTTGGTGGTGTTTGAGTCGAGGCGCGCACGACGGGAGGGAGGAAGAAAGAGTGAATTGCAGAGTGGCTTCCCTTCCCTTGCCTTCCAGGAGAAGGTGCCTCTCCTCTCCTGTCTCCTCTCCACCCCTCTCACCTCGATTTGAATTCTTTATTCACATATGCTCACAGTGGTAGTGCCTTGGGTTATAACATTCCAAAATTCATATATGCTCACAGTGGTAGTACCAGTGGTAGTACTGTATTTTTTTTATAAAATTCATTCCAAAATTTTACTATACAGTAGTAGTATTTTTCTGTATCGATCATATATGTGTAGGGTTTTACACCACTGCCACTGCATGACTGTACTCTACTTGGCTTCCCTGTCCTTTTGATAATAATAAACCTTGTAACTACTGGAATATCAGTAAACCTTTAGGATAGCAAAAGGAATTGAAATGTGAAAATCCAACAATGATCATGAGTTCCGCATTTGCATTGGAGTGTCGAGTCCAGCAAGATTTTTGTTATTAGCATTCAAAATGAGCATTTAAACGCAGAGTAGTTAGCATAGATCAGCGCCAAAATCTGCGCACATATTTGACATAGTAGCAAAAACATGGATGAACAAGCAAAATTGGCAGCCAGTATCCGCTGGCCTAAAACACCAACCAAAGAAAACCAGAGACTCCGTAAATTTCTCATTTTCCAATACACTGCATGATACATCTGCCTGCCAACAATGCCCGGAATTACATGTAACAGAAAAAATAAAAACCAGAAAAATGGAATCAAAACTATGCAACACAACATTACATGCTTTTCAACGAGCCTGCCCAATAGCTCAGCACTACCCGTGTGTGGATTTGGGTTCGAAATTACACAAAGCGTCAGCCTCGTTTTCTCTAGTTGATGCAAGACCATCATCTTGGGCAGAAATGGAGTTATCTGGCTCGGCTCCAGGATGCTGACGTAAGAGCTCCCATGTCCAACATCCAATACAAATGAGCAACTGCACACTTGGATCGGTATCTCCGCGCAGAGGTTGAGCCAGAAACTCGTAAGAGAAAGAGTAATGCACTGCTGATTCCTATGACCTTCCAGCAGAAATAGCAGAAGATGCATGTATCTCCAAGGAGTGCTCCGGTATGTATGTAAGACCTGTGTTAGAACAATACATGGCATGAATCAGCAGCAGCGGACAGGAGCGACTTGAATGGTTTGGTCATCTGATCCCACAATAGAAATACTTATTTAAATTTTATTTTGATGAAGTGAAGATTCAGTGAATACCAAGAGCCTGGTATATTCAGAATATGACAGGTAGTAAACAGAACAACAAATAACACACTTCCCTTTTGGGTAGGCACTAAATCTGTCTGACAAATTATTAATTTTCCATGCTTCTGGTTTCTCGTTAACAACTTACCCTTTTCCTTTATGGTTATTTGCAGTGTATCCAGTGTAATGATCCCATCTGTTAACGGAAGTAGCTCGAGTTTGACAGTGGTGCTCGAATGTGCAGGAACACACCTGTTAATCACATCACAACAAATGTAATTCTTCAGAGTATTGAAATACTGTGCTGTGACTCTTAAGGAAGACAAAAAAAGTGTGGATCAATACCCTAGAGGAACTGCACTCTGCAACCACAGGTGAGTACAACCTGCGGAAGTACTCGTTCTATTTCCTCCGTTTTCACTTTCTTTTGGAGAGCTAGCGACAACTGAATTCAGTCTCCGAAAACCTGTTCCATGCTTTCCTGATCCAGATCTTCTCGCAGACTCATTAAGATTATCATAAGAACCATTTGGTGTGGTTGGAGCTGAGTTCAAGGATACAACTGAAGAAGAACCAGATGCTTCTGGAGCAAGAACAGTTAACGTGAGGTTTTCTGATGTCATATTAGTAGCTTCAAGGGTTAAGACCTGGGAAAAAACAACAAACACTATCAAAGTGAGACATGAAGCACAACAAGACTTAAAAAGGGACCAAAATAACCTGCACGGGGAGTTGAGGATCTCGAACACTCGGGGTAGGATTTCGTAATGATAGTTCAGAAGATACAGAAATCATAAGATCACTAGCTGCACAGGGTTGCCAGCTCGTGGCCTGCTTGAAAAAAAGTTTTGATTCTACAGAGGATAAAAAGGCTGGAAGTCAGAATCATCAGCCAATCTCAAACACACATTATTAAATTTCAACAGTCACCTGTGTAATTGCAGCGGTATGATATAAGTACAGCATACTGATCAGTAAGAGCAACACTGGTGTCGCTAACCCTCTGCACTGAAGCATTTGTGGCAGCTCCAGTGGTCTTTGGGAGTGACAAAGTGGGAGTTGCATCACTGTTGCTCCTTCGGTTCCTGGATGACATGATTGCTGGCTTCAAAATAAACGAGTGTTCCTCACCCCTCCTGGAGAGGAACAGAATAATACTTAAGACATATGGAAGCTTTCAGTCTTCAGAAGAAGCTCCAAATCAAGGTATAGCGTATGTAATGCACAACATCTTACCATGTGCATTGCTAGCATAAACAACTACACTGAATCTGGTGAAAGTAAAAGGGTTTGGTCCAATCCAGCATTAAGGAGACCAGTACTCTAGGTCCTACTCCCTCCGTTTCAGGGCTTAAGGCGTCCTCGTTTTGCGTGTTTTTTCTTTGACCAAGAATTACTCTAAATACGTAAAGAGTTTTGGTATAAAACTAGTATCACTGGAAAGTATTTTTCAATACGAATCCAACGATACTAATTATGTACAATATAATCAAGATTTTGTTGCTCAATTCTTTTGGTCAAACTTTGCTTTGGAAAGCGTGTGCGCCTTAAGCCTTGAAACGGAGGTAGTACGAAACTTACTTCTTCAAAACAAAAAATGCAATTTTTAAGGAATATATGAAACAAACTTGTTCTGCACATGCTGTGAGAATTTCTTTATTTGCTAAATTAGAGATAAGATCAAGTTGGTGGATTTGGCAATTTCCAAAGAGGAACCAATTTATTGAAGAAATCATGTATTTACGAGTGTTTTGAAGCATCCTGAGAAAATATTTGTATACCTGAGTGCCAGATTTGGTAAACTGTGACCATGCCCGACTTCAATACTGGCAATGGGTAGTGACAGAGGAGAACCTCCTTTGGATGCCTCCTCAAAGACAACAGTAATTGCATCTATGAATACAACTATATCTTGCACATGATGTGGAGCGATGTTCTGCAAATTGAAGACGCAAGCATTAGGTTTGGAAGTTTCTTGAAGAAGTATGAGAAATAAATGAAGGATTTGGGATGTCATAGAAACCTTTATTAAGACACAGAGAAGATTTTCTGCAGTACATTTGGCAGAAAAAGAATGAACTTCAATTGGTTGAATGATTTCAACTTTCCTTGACCATCGTTTCCCTGGTAGATATACACCTTCCAGACCACAACGTACAGAATACCGTTCAGGTTCCAGAGGAACTCCTCTAAAGGAAAGCTGTCCATCATTTACATCATCAGGTGTTTTTGCAGGCTTTTCGGGCATAAATTCTTGACTTTCAGAAATTGGTTGTTGTCTTATGTTGGGAGACTGAGCAGAGGAGGGTGAAGGCATTGAATAGCTTCTGAAGTTGCTCAACGAAAAAATTTGAGACGCAGGGGCAGAATAAGATTGTTTGTGTGATATACTAGGACTAGGATTGAGAGTAGGAGGTGATAAAGAACGAGGAGGTAGTGTGCGGTCTAAAGGGAGCAACCAGCTAAGCAGCTCCTGACAGGGATCCTCATTACCATTAGGGAGTCTGCTGACAAGATTCTCGTGCATATAATTGCTTGATGTTGATTTCTCAAATTGAAGAACTTCAAGCACTGGGTCATTCATATTGCTAACACCAACATTCACTTGCAAAACAACCTGCATCCTTCCAACAGAGAACACGAGTCATTAATCAGCGCACATATAAGTAACCCAGAATTAGATAACAAAATTACATGAAGGCTAATTAGCTGAGCGATAGCACGATTAAGTTCTTAGAGAAGCTATTTTCTTAATATGTAAAAGCATGCATCTTTAACAAACTAAACACAAACATGTTATTCGGACAGCTGCAGTAGTTTTTTTTTTTTTGTGCAAACGATTTGCATGGATTTGATGTCAATCTGCTAAAACTGATGCATTGAGGTATTCCCTCCAGTTCATGAAAAAAAATGATATTTAGGATACTGACACAGTCTTCATAATTTATCTTTGACCACTAGTTTTCTATCATAACAATAAATAAAATATAATTCTGAAAATACCTCCCAGACAAATCTATGCATATGTTTTTCAATTTTCCAATCTAAATATTTGAAACCAAATCGGTGATCAAAGTATGACTTAAGGCATGTCTAATTTTTTTCTGAACTGGAGGGAGTAGAAGATTTCATATCAATCACCGAGTATCAAGTAGATACCTGGTGGAACTAGAACTATAGTACCAAACTTGGGATTATATATGCATAGCTATAAGCTTCCAAAGTCAATTATTACAAAAAAGAAATATTTAGTGTGTACTGTCACACAAAAAGTAAACAGACGGATCATCGGAAACATACCACGATGTCTCCATTCTGCAGAGCATAGCACCTTGCAGTATCACGAGCGACTCCTCCAGACGTGCTACCATCAAAAACCCCTCTATCAGAGATGGTATTGTAAGAATTGCTCCTTGAAGCTGTGTTATTTCCCAGGTTATCTGAATACAATAATTCATCTGTGGTCTTAGCTGCAGCTACTCTTTTCTTGGACCAGAGAGGTTCATCTGACTCCGCAATTCGGACAAAAAAGTTAGATCTTTTGAATTTTTGCAGCATGTTTTCTATCTGTTGTTTGTGATCTTCCATCCGAAGGAGAGATTCAGTCTCCAAAATATCTTGCTTTGAAGGAGACACATTGTCACTAAGTTCAACGCTCTCCATGTTATTATCCCCAACACTGTGAGGAGAACTATTTTCTTCAGTTGTTCCATTTGCATCAGCATTATCAGTGACAGGGCGTTTCTTTGTGGGGTGTTTCGGCGAATTTCCATTCTTAGACATCACGGCGGCGATTCTAAACGGAGATATGAACTGCGTATCTTCCTTAGAGTCTGACAGACACGCCAGTATATGAGTCTGCTCACCTGATGACCGAACAAATTCAGATTCCAGCAAACAGCTACTGTACAGGCAATATGCACTAGTGCCAGACCTATCAAGTGGTAACTTGAGAAGGAAGATCCATTTACCAGGAAAAAGGAAGGGGCGGTCCAAAGGCCTCAACTGCAGCATGTCTGAAACATGACTCCAATTTTCAGGAAGCTCCCCTGCGGTAGTAGATTGTGAATTGTTAAGCCATGAGACGACATTTCCAACGAGAGATGTGGCACTCATGAATCTCTCTAATGCAAGGGAAAGAAAGCAAAGGGGCACCGACCGTCTGGAATTGTGATCCATCCTTCGTCTACCGAGACGTCGCTATGCTTCCCCGCCGGAGCTGAAGTTTTCGAATCTGAAGACGCAGCAGGAGGAGAGGCAGCAGCGTCCCCGGCGATCTCTCCAGCTCCGTTGCTAGCAGCCTCGCCTTCTTCCGTGGAGGCAGAGACGCGGAACAGATCGTCCGCGATAAGACCCTCGAGGGTTTTCGCCTGCTTGTGCGGGGCGTGATCTTGCTCGGGGATCCGCGGCAGCTCGGGCTGCGCGGCTCGGTAGAGGAAATTCATCGTTGCTCGTCGTCAGGGGGTTCCCCTGCCGTGCGAGCGAGCACGAGCACGAGCAGGAGGACGAAATGTCCAGGTAGACTACGCCGAGCACCCGCGCGCAGGCGCCGACACCGCCGGCCCGTGCGGCGGTGCGCCTCCCGTCGGTCGACCGGCGGGGCGGGCTGGGGATCGGGGAGAGATCCCGAGAGGTTGGGGGGAAAGGGAAGAGCTGCCTCCTGACAGCGAATGGGAACGACAGGGCACCTGCTGGTGGTGGTGGAGTCGTGGGGGGTGGGGGTGGGGGGTGGGGGTGGCTCGTGCTCCCTCGGCGTCCAGCGGGGCAGATCTGAGCCGGAGACGACGATGATGATTCATGGCGATGGGGCGGCTTAAACTAAATCGTCCTTCTCGTTGCCAACTAACATAGGGCCCGACTCGCGGCCCAAGCAGGCCCATGTGCCTCTCGTTTCATCTCTTTTTTTTTTGTCTCCTCCGTGTCCAACATACTCTGAAGAACAAAGTCTCTTGAGAAAACTTTTACTCCAAATAGAACATGCAATATATGTCAAGTAAAACTAGATCATCCCATAAGACCATCTCCACTCTTTGGGCGAACCAAGGCCGAAATTCGGACTAAACTTTGGCAGGACGAAACAAGTTTTCGGTCTGGGTACTCCGAGTTTCCCACTCGCGTATCCAGCCCGAGTTCCCGGGAGACGTCATTTTCCGCTTAAATTCGGCTCAAGTTCGTCCAGATTTCGGCATAGTTCGGCATACCATGAATACAAAATATTTTACGGCCAAAGTTTGGCGAAATTTTAAACATAGTTCGGCCTGCAGTGAAAATAGAACATGCAATATATGTCAAGTAAAACTAGATCATCCCATAAGACCATCTCCACTCGTTGGGCGAACCAAGGCCAAAATTCGGACTAAACTTTGGCAGGACGAAACAAGTTTTCGGTTTGGGTACGCGAGTGGAAAACTCGCGTACTATGTTAAAATTCGGCTTAAATTCGGCTCAAGTTTGTCCAGATTCGGCATAGTTCGGCATACCATGAATACAGAATATTTTACGGCCAAAGTTTGGCAAAATTTTAAACATAGTTCGGCCTGCAGTGAAAATACAACATATTTCGGCCAGGTCCCACAAGTTCGGCCAGTTCATGCTCGGTATCTATGTGTTGCTCCTGCGTATCCATAGGTGCTCAACAAGATCATCCTGCAGCTGTTGATGCACCGCCGGATCTCGGATCTCCTGACGCATGGCGATGATTGCAACCCAAGTTGGAGGCACCTAATGATCAGGCTCGGCAAGAGGACCCTGTCTGTAGTATGGCTCGTTCTGCTCGAGCAAACTCAGTGGATCCTTTCTCTCATCCTCAATGATCATGTTGTGCAAGACCACATAACAGTTCATCACTTCCCACATATGATCTTTCGACCAGGTCATAGCAGGGAACCGGACAACTGCAAACCTCTGCTGGAGCACATTGAATGCCCGCTCCACGTCATTCCTGTAAGCTTCATATTTCTTGGCAAAGTGAGAATGCTTGGGGAGCATTGGGTTTGAGTTAGTTTTCACAAATATTGGCCATCTTGGATAGATGCCATCTGCTAGATAGTATCTCTTATTGTAGTGGTGCCCGCTGATCTCAAAATCCATAGGTGGAGCATAACCCTCAACAAGCTTGAAAAAGACAGTTGAGGAGTTGAGGACGTTGATGTCGTTGTTCGATCCTGTCATGCCAAAGAAGGAGTGCCAGATCCAAAGATCATGTGTAGAAACTGCCTCAAGTATCAAAGTGCAACCTCCTTTGTGGCATTTGTACATTTCTTGCCATGCAAATGGACAGTTCTTCCACTCCCAATGCATGTAATCTATGCTTCCAAGCATACCAGGAAATCCTCTACTTTCATTGACTGCGATGATCTGAGCAGTGTCTTCAGCACTGGGTGATCTCAAGTACTGTTGCCCGAACACTGGAATCACTGTCCGGCAGAACTTGTACAAGCAACCGATGGCGGTGGACTCGGCCATGCGGAGATAGTCATCGGCACTATCAGCCGGCGCTCCATATGCAAGCAACCTCATCGTCACGGTGCACTTCTGCAGTGAGGAAAACCCAACCAAGCCGTGCAGTCCTTCTTGCAAACGAAATAGGGGTCGAACTCCCGGATGGCATGCAGGATCTTGAGGAAGAGCTTCTGGCTCATCCTGAAACGGCGGCGAAACACGTCCTCTCCATGGAGTGGCTTGTCAGCGAAGTAGTCGGCGTACAACAAGCAGTATTCTTCTATCCTTTGCCTCGCCTTGCACTTCCGGCGATCCAGCGCCGAACCACCGCGCTTCGGCTTCACCATCTGCAGGTACAGCTAGGCGAGCGAGGCGAGGATTTCCATGTTCTCTTCACCTTCGGCGACCTCGGCGCTCTCCTCCTCCAACAGTACGGCGAGTATCTCCTCGTCGTCGGAGTCCATGGCAAGTATCTCCTCGTCGTCGGAGTCCATGGCCGAACAAGCTAAATGCCGAACACTTGGCGGGCGTGGTGGTGGGAGCACGCAACGAAGCAGAGCTACATCGAAGTTCGGGAGGCGAAAGCGGCGGCGGAGTGGGCAGCGAAGTGGGCGACAACTACGGCGAGCATATCTAGAGGCGTGGGCATGTCTCGGCGTGGAGAAGCTCCGCCGGCGAAGTCATGGCGACAGAGGCGCTGGAAGCTCTTCGCCGCAGTCTTGGCAAGTGGAGTGGGTAGGAATGGGTCGTACCCAGGAACCTGGGTACGGCGTGGAAAGTCCAAACCAAAGTTCGCCCGAATCCAAACAAAAACAGGTTTCTGGATACGCGACTGGAACGATTTTCGGCATCCGGACCTAAATTCAGCGTCCAGAATCTAAGATAAGAGAACATGAATGAGAAGGCATACTCGGATGAATACGCCTAACTAGCAAGGCAACAAAGGTGACCGAGCTCTCAAGACCTACTCTGTATGTATATACATACAAATACGAATCTGGGCAAATCTCCAACATCTATTTCGAGACGGAGGGTATCATAGTTGCTGCAGTAGTAGAAGTTACCAAAAAACCTTGGAAGTGGTTCATCACTCAATTAAGAGCATTTACATTTCCCACAGTTAAATCATTAGATATACATAAGAGTGGCCACTATCACCAACTCTGCTAGCAGTACTGCACATGCCTCCTCCACCAATCAACGCTGCCTCGTAGGATCCTGGTAAT
Organism: Avena sativa; assembly: GCA_916181665.1. Classification (NCBI taxonomy): domain Eukaryota; kingdom Viridiplantae; phylum Streptophyta; class Magnoliopsida; order Poales; family Poaceae; genus Avena; species Avena sativa. The sequence continues at coordinate 458,309,417 of OV702293.1, forward strand.
TCTTCGCCAAACAGCTCATGTGTTCTTCGAAGCAAAAGCGGTGGTGCTCCAACTTGATCATCAGGGTAAAGCTCCTATTTAACGTCTAGGCTAGCAGAATCGCGGGCCTTTGGACTCAGTGCAGCTCTCGCCTTGACACCTAACAAAGAAAGGTGTTCATCCTTCGATGGCTGCGTGATTGTCTTCACGGTGTCAAAACAGTGCCCATGAACTCAGGTGATCACCACTCTAGATGTTTGACTTCTAGTCCCCTATTTAACATCTAGGCTAGCAGAATCGCGGGCCTTTGGGTTAGCAGAATCGCGGGCCTTCGGGCTAGCACGTTGGTCGCCTTCTAGTGCCTTGATCTCAGCTTCTTTAAGTTCAACCATCTTCCCGATCCTGTAAGGGTAGCATCAAACTAAGAGTTAATATCCGTTGTTCCGTAACCTCATCATGAACATGTAAAGTTTGTCAAACATAAAGAAGTGTTGATTGTGAAGTTAGTTGTACTTGTTGGGTACAGATATAAACCTCATGTCCCTAAAAGATGGTATATCAGTTAAGTCATTTTACTCCACTGGACTGAATTTTTACACCGTATCATTTTGCACCAAGCAGCCTGTTCTTCAGATAATTTAAAAGGTGGGGAAAAAGACATGGAAGAGCCATTTCGGAAATCTGCCAAACAGATTGTATAATGATATCTGCCAAACATGTACTTCTGTGCTAAGCAACATTACCCCAGATCTGATGGGAGGCGGAACCTGCCTATCCGAACACGTTTCAATGCGTAGACCTATCAAGAACAATGGTAAAATATCAGCTTCTTTCAAAACAATAATGCAGATATTATTTGATTCACAACAAGATACAAAAAATTCCTCCCGAACAGCCCTGCATAAATCGCACAAATAGTTATACACCCGCTAAATGAGCACAACTATAGGGGTTTCCTCTAATTAACCGGGCTTTGTATGGTTATCTGACCCGCTTTCCCTTATAAACAGGTTAACTCTCTTCCCCTTCATGAAATTGCAGGAACACCTGCCCTGTTGAGGTGGTTTAATAATCCATCAGTTACATAACAAATCTCATATTTCTAGTTAGTTGCACTGCTCAGCTCTTAAGGCAGCTTTTTCTTGCAGTGGTGAGGCATTGTTGGGGCCAATCTCCAATTCTCCATGGAAGTTGAATTTGAGACGAATGAAGCAAACACGGATTAAGAAAATCTCCAGTCCCTGAAGTCCTGGTGTGGAAATGCACTCAGACCTTTAAGGTTTAACTAGCTAATGTAGATCTACTCCTACCATGATATCCACCCTCTTTCACCAATGACGTTCTAACTCAAGGCCTTGCCGTCTAAACGCAGTCCGACAGACGTTTACCCTCCGAAAATCACATATACTTACTCATTTATATGCAAGAAGAAATACTATGATATGGACTAATAATAAGTACCCCCCCCCCCCCCCCCCCCGATCCATAATAAGTGTCGCTCATTTTGTACTAAGCTAGTATAAATTTTGTACTAGATGGACGACACTTATTATGGATCGGAGGGAGTACAAAGAAAAATTGACAAGGATATAATAAACACATAAAACAACCTTTAGTCCTGCATTCTGCACAAGTTCACGAACTTCGTGGTTTCTTCCTTCATGAACCTGCCAGAAACAGAACTTACCAATATCAGTGCCAGTGAGTAGATAACTAAATGTGATGCCTTTGACTTATCATATATGCCAGCCACAAGCTGCTTAATAGAACCAATAGATATGCACAGTCAACATGACCTAAAGATACAAAGACTGAACATTATTGCTAGGATACATTCTTTGCTGAAATGATCAAGTCAAATTTCCCTGTGTTATACATAGTTTGTACCACATGCAGAAGTTAATTGGATGGGGATGCTAGAAAGGACAATTACCACTATTTTAAGTCGGGTCCTTTTTGTATCAGGTTGTGCATCCAATGGCTCTACAGAATCAGGTACGACCTTGACACCGTCAATTTTTGTTCCTTCGCTGATAGCTATGAGGTGTTTCTTGTGCACTGCTCCATCTATAGTTACAACATATCTGCAACATTGAAGAAATGCCAAATTATAAAAGTATAATCAAAGTTGGTTTTGCCTATTATTCATTGTCCATTTACCATGTAGTTTAATATTTCTATCTGCCTAAAGAATGTTTTGGTTTAATACTAGTGCTATTTCAACAGTACTTCTCCACATTACCACTGCAAATTGAATGTCAACATGAGGGTACCAAAAAGACATCCTAAATTGTCTGCTTCAAACTTTTGAATAGCATCTACAATATTTGACGTACAGATCATTTCTGCATTGTAGTACTACAAATGATGTAAAGGAGGTCGAACTTACTCTTTTGTTATATTCGAAGAAGGGTGTGCGACTTTCTGGGCAAATTCACCTGAAAGGAGAGCAACTAACTTTAGGTCTTGGATGGTTAAACTGTTGATTCCTGAGTATTTTCTATCAAGTATGATAAAATTACCATCATTGGTAACTACTATCAAACCAGTTGTTGCAACATCAAGACGACCCACAGTAAACAAGCGTGGTTTTGGTGTCCCTGGCTGAATTTTGTTCTGCAGTGTGATAGATAGATATATTGGAAAACATGCAAACGTATAACCAAAGGTGCAGTACAGCATGAATATTACGTAAATGTCTATTTTACAAAAAGCTCTATTATAGAACATACCCAGCCTTTCATATAATCGTCCAATAAGGAGATAACAGACCTTTCTTCACCAGATGAGCAAATATACCTATAGGACACATAAGAAATAACATTTAGGTATATCACATAGCTGGACTGATGGCTCCTTCTATATGATTCAAAGAAAAAATCTGCTGGAATACAGAAGGCAACTTTTTACTGATCTACGGATTACAATAATATGGAAGAAATTGTACGGACCCTTTTGGCTTGTTCACAGCAAAATACAGCTTTGGAGGCAACTTCTTTGCAATGCGATTCCCGTTAACGTAGATAGAATCCTTTGAGATGTCAACCTTGGTCTACATAAGAGAAACTGATTGTGAATAAAATGCAGCAAAAACTGAAACCATTTTCAGTACATATATTTGAAGCAGACTGATCAAACTCCTTACAATGGTACAATCGCAGAATCTAGCAAAATTAAACAAGCAAATTTAGCTCCTGTTTTGAGATTGGCAGCAAATAAATGTGGATAAGAGCTACCAAAATATTTACATTTGTACCAAACTTATGGAACTAGCTCCTTGCCGTTCTTGTATAATATGGCTTCAGGTTTGAAATTTCATACCTGGGGAGTAGTGCAGACAGAACCATTGACGGTCACCTTCCCTTGGAAGATGAGCTCCTCGCTGGTCCTTCTTGAGGCCACTGGGAAGAGCCACCGAGTCAGAATCAAAACAGATAAAATGCTGCTCCCGTTAATTTGTAGCCTCTTATATTTATATATGAGAATTATCAATCTTTCTGCGTAATAGGATGGGTACCTCCTGCGGCGGCAAGGACCTTGGCAAGCCGCTGCTGCTCGTGCTCCCTGATATTCTCATTGTAGAATCTCCTGGCCGCCTTGGAGAACTTGGGCGGAGCGGACGGGGCAGCCTTCCTCTCCTTCACCTTGAGACTGGCGACGGGGGCGTCACCGGCGGCACCTCTCTGGCTCCTGCTGGAGTTCCTCTTGGCCCTCTTGGCCTCCGCCTCGGCCGCGGCGACGGCCTGGAGGACGTCCGGCGGCGGAGAGGTGTGGAGGGAGGGCTTGCCGTCCGCCCCGCGAGCGATCCACGGGACCAGCGGCTCCGCGGAGGGGCCGGCGGGGGAGGGTTTGGACGGGGCAGGCTCCGCGAAGGTGATGTTGAAGTCTGAGGAAGAGGTGGAGGAGGCGCGGAGGAGGAGAATGGGCGGGAGGCGGCGGCCGAAACGGAGGACGCAGGCAGGGCGGGAGAGGAAAGGGTGGATGGAGATGGCCGCCGCGGCCGCAGCGGCTGAGGCGGCGGTGGCGAGGGCCATTGGGGGGTGTGGGAGTGAGCGGGCAGGGGTTATCGGATATCCCCGCGGTAGCGCTGCTGAGCCGGGAAAGCGATACAGCGTGACGGTGGTGCCTTTTATTCACTCGTTTTCAAAAATAATCAAAATTAGTAGTTTGGTTGTAAGTTGAACTTCTTAAGTTTAATCAATTTAACAAAAAAATCCATATTAATAGTCTCAACTTCGTCTAGATACGAATACACCTTGAGACCATTAATATGGATAGAAAAAAGTAATAAATGTATTATATAATAAAACCAAATTGGTATTTTAGATGTTGATATATTTTTCTACAAAGAGATACTAACATTAAAATAGTTTGACTTACAACAAAACTATAACTTCAGTTAAATTTGAAACAAATGGAGAATCTTGTACCCACGAAATAGATTTTGAAGCAACCAAACAGATTTTGCTCCTCCAAAACTTTCGTCCAATCCGAACACAACTCAACATTAAACCATTTTCACACCTTTAAACAGGCTTTCTTTCCGTTTTATGAATAAAGCAACCACACGATACAAGAGTTCGAGCAACTAAAAATGCTAGGACAACAGCTAAAATATGCCCAAAGAAAAATAAATGAAACAAACGGCGAGTCGACGAAATAAGCTGTGGCAGAGCTTACTGCAGTTTAGAGGGGGCCACCCCCACCCCCCACCCCTCACCCCTCCCAAGATTGGACACATGCATGAAGAAAAAATTCTGGGAGGACTTGGATAAGAATTTTTTGTGTGTTTTGCCCTCCCGCCCCCCCTAGAACCTCAACAGCTAGTCTTGGCAAGCTCCGCCACTCAAAATAAGGGCGACATTCCATTGTTGCACTCTTCCAGATTGTCAACGCAGCAGCATAATGACGCGCCACCACCGGCCCACCTTCCCGCCCTTTCCCATTTCCCGCCCTCGCCACTCTTTTCCCAAATGGCTATAAATGTCGGTCATCCTCGCCATCTTCAGAGCACACACTTCCACTTCTCCATTTCCTCCCCCCAAAACACCAAGTTCCACGCGAAGAGAAGCTCGGCGGAAGCTATGGCGGAGAGGTATCCCGACGACCCGGTGGCAGCGAATGGCTTCAGCACCGATCTCTGCAGTTGTGGGAGGCTCGACTCCTCCACAACGTCGGCTACCCGACGCCGCCGGATTTCGGTGCCCGGCGACGTGGAAGCTGAGCGCGAGCAGCGTGCCCATGCTGCTGGTGTCGTAGGGGCAAGACCGGATGAACGAGATCCAGGTCGTGATCGCTGGTATGGACCCTGACGACACGGAGCACCCCCCGAGAACCACGCCCACTGGGACTAGTTCTTCCGTGAGCGATGGTCGCGCTAGTTGGCCTACCACGAGGGCGAAGGCCCGGCGCTGGCGCAGAACTCATCGCGCTTCATGGCGCCGCTCCGCCCGGTGAGGCCGAGCGCGTTTGTCACCTGCAACAGCAGGCCGAGCACGCCAAGTTGCATGCGCCGCTAGCCGAGAGTGTGCCTACCAGGGCACGCCGCTCATCTTCCTCGACGGCGATGAGGAAAACGAGGGGGGTGGGACCTTCGTCGCAGCACTGGCGCTGCCACATGCCGGCCAGGGCAGCTCCCAGCCGCTGAACCCGCCGAGCAACTACGACGATGATGGCGTTGACGACGCCGATTACACGGTGCTCTACCGCCGCCTCGGCATGAGAATGGTCGTCTCCTCGGCATCAGCTCGACGTTGATGTTATTTGTATGATTTTTATGTTTTTCTTAGCTGCAAGTCGAATTTGGATATATGTCCGAATTTAACATAACATGTACGAACTCGTCTATAATCTAATGTAATCGCTTAAATTAGTGCCAAATTTGCTATGTTTAGTCGAATATTAGGAGAAGTTTCAAATTTCCGCGAACGGAGCTTAGGATCCCGAGTGAGAATTTGGCTATTCCCATACTAAAAGTTTCATCTGTCCGGCGAATTTTAGCTTTGGATTTCGGTATGGAAACACCGAAGAGCGAAGGTGTTCGGTTCTTGAGTGGCTGATACCGATTGGCAGGACCTTCGCTGCTCCGATAGGTCCTTTCCCCGTGTGTGTGTCATCGAAATCGATAGAAATTGATTTCACTTTACGCCAGTCCTTAGTCGTTATCGTCTGCAATTCTTCTTCAATCAGTCCAGTTTCAGTTAAAAAAAGGTCACCAACCGTGGAAATCCTTCCGAGCACATGACATGGCCGTGATGCGATAGAAAACGTGGGCACGAAGCAGCTTGCATCAGGGGTGACGCCTTGGTCCATGCCGATCCAGATGTTTATTTATATACATAGTCAATACTACTAGTAGCATCGATCCCAACCCAGACCCACACCCCCACTCACTCACAGATCCATTTCAGGCCATGGCGGGAGGAGGCCATGAGCATGAGCATGAGCTGAAGCTGGTCGGCATGTGGGCGAGCCCGTTCGTGACGAGGGCGAAGCTGGCGCTCCACCTCAAGGGCCTGGGCTACGAGTACGTGGAGGAGGACCTGGGCTGCAAGAGCGAGCTCCTGCTGAGCTCCAACCCCGTGCACAAGACGGTGCCCGTCCTCATCCACCGCGGCAGGCCCGTCTGCGAGTCCCACCTCATAGTGCAGTACATCGACGAGGCTTTCGCCACTGCAGGCAGCCCGTCGCTCCTCCCCGCTGACCCCTACGAGCGCGCCACGGCTCGCTTCTGGGCGGCCTACGTCGACGACAAGGTGCTCCAGCCGTGGCGGGGGGTGTTCAGGGCCAGGACGGACGAGGAGAGGGCCGCGTGGATGGAGCAGGCGACGGCGGCGGGTGCTCTGGAGGGAGTGCTCGCGGGCGGGAAGGAGGGTGAGTTCTTCTTCGGCGGCGACAGCGTGGGGTACGTGGACGTGCTGCTGGGAGGCGTGTTGCCGTGGGTGCGCGCGACGGCGGCCGTCACCGGCGACGAGCTCTTCGACGCCGCCAGGACGCCGCTCCTGGCTGCCTGGATGGAGCGGTTCGGCGAGCTCGACGCCGCCAAGGCGGTCTTTCAGGACGTCGACAAGCTGGTCGACTATGCCAAGATGTTAATGGCGCTCTTTGCGGCCGGGCCCGCAGACAAGTAAATAATTACTCAAGCACGGCGGCATGGCCACAGCCCACAGAGTATGCAAGGAACAGCCACGTATGACGTGGCCAGCACTCCACCATGTATCACATACATCTCTGTCATACCAAGCTCATGAACTTGTGTCTCACAGTTGAGTGCCTCTCACATTTGTGTATCCGTTACTCTTATTTTCTTCTGCTACTCATGCGTTTCTACAATAAAAAAACACGGTCAAATATAAATATTGTCAGATGTGAAACAAAATTAGAGTAACTTTCAAAAAAATCTGATAGAGACAAAAAAATGAACTCGAAATAGATGTGCAGGTTCATTACAAAAACAGTGCACCATATACATGACACCGTCGAATTAATTTAAACATTCAAAGAAATTATATCGACCTAGGACGAGGAAACGAGTTCCCATGAATCACTCGTCAAAATCTGAACTATATAAACAGAGGATTTTATGAGCAATAACCTGTAAAGAGCGGATGTAAGACAAAAACGCAGAATCATGCAATTTCTATGTTCTTCAGATAAAAACACATCGAACAAAGCTTTAAACTGAAGATCCAATTTCAGAAAGCAAAGTTCATACCATTTGCCACTATCAAATATAAGAACTGCGTTTCATTGTAGTATAGTACTAAAAGTTGCAGAAACCTTGATCTTGCTACTCTGAGTGTTTTTGCTCAGAAAAACGAGCAAGGAAGGATGTTCAACCACAAATCACTCTACGAATTCAGACAGCAAAACAAACAAACAAACAAACAAACTGTCGACGACAAGCCTCATTGTTCTAGTTATAGATTGGACAGGAAAGAGGAGGAATACAAGATGTCTTCTGGCCGCTTCTACTCTCTTCCATTCAGTCGTACCCAACTTATACATGTTACATCATTTTTACTTTTAACCCCTCTACTAGGCTAATATCTAACACAAGGACCTCCAACACTCCTCCTCAAGATGGGGCAAATATATTTAAAAGCCCCATCTTGCTACAGATTCTCATAAAGGATACATTACACACTCCTTTTGTCAATATATTAGCAATTTGTTCTCCAGACCTAACAAACTGAACTTGAATTAATCCCTCATCTATCTTCTCTTTTATGAAGTGCCTATCTATTTCGATATGCTTTGTCCTATCATGGTAAACGGGATTATTAACAAGGCTGGTTGTAGCTTGATTATCACAGTAGAGTTGAAGTGGTACTGTATTATTAAAGATCCCTAGTTCCATCAGCAATATCCTCAACCACATCAATTTACATAAGCCCGAGGCCATAGCTCTAAACTCCGCTTCTGCTGTGGACCTAGACACTACGTTCGGTTTTTTACTCCTCCAGCTAACCAAAGTACCACCAACAAACACATAGTAGCCCGATGTTGATTTTCTGTCATCTAGGCACCCAGCTCAGTCTGCATCTGTATACCCCTCTATCCTTAGGTGCTCGTTACTGGAAAACAATACTCCCTTTCCTGGACAGGTTTTGAGATACCGTAAAATACGATTCACAGCATCCAAGTGACCGGTGCGGGGATCATGCATATATCGGCTGACAACACTAACCGCATATGCAATGTCTGGCCTGGTGTGTGATAGGTAGATTAAGCGCCCAACTAGTCTCTAATATTGGTGTTTATCCACTGGATCACCAGATTCTGCTAAAATGCGATGATTTGATTCAATGGGAGTGATTGTTGGTCTACACTTGAGCATTCCAGTCTCAGCAAGCAAATCAAGTACATATTTCCTTTGTGAGAGATAAATACCTTGAGTACCATATGCAACCTCAATTCCAAGGAAGTAGTGAAGATGCCCCAAGTCCTTGACTTCAAATGATTTTGAAAGCATCTCCTTCAGATGTGATATCTCCTTGTCATCATCTCTTGTAATGACTATGTAATCAACGTAGACAACAAGAATTGTTATTTTGCCACTACAATGTTTAAAGAAAAGGGTGTGATCTTCATTGCTTTGTTGGTAACCCATCAAGCATATCTCCTTCCTAAATCTCCCAAACCAAGCTCTTGGTGACTATTTCAGTCCATAAAGGAATTTCTTTAATTTACACACTTTACCCTCAGTTTCTCTCGTATTAAAACTAGGAGGAATTTTCATATAGACTTCTTCTTGCAACTCTCCATGGAGGAATGCATTTTTAACATCCAGCTGAAATAGTTTCCATTTACGGTTAGCTGCTACTGAAATCAATGTCCTGATTGTATTCGTTTTTGCTACGGACGCAAAAGTTTCATCATAATCCACCCCATATGTTTGACTATATCCCTTTGCTACTAACCTAGCCTTGTATCTCTCAACCTTGCCTTCTAGATTCTGTTTTATAGTGAACACCCATTTACACCCAACTAATTTCTTATTTGGAGGGAGAGTAGTAAGTACCCATGTGTTATTTTTGTCGAGTGCTTGCATCTCTTCTAGCATTGTCATCCTCCATTCTAGGTGTTGCTTTGCTTCCTTCCAGTCATGTGGAATAGGTACTGCAGAATCCAGGGATGCTATAAATGACTTGTATTGAGAGCCAATAGAGGAGTATGAAACATAATTCGAGACACAATATGGAGACAGTTTTGAAGGTAATTTCCCAACATTTATCCGGGGCTGCTTTCGATGAGCAATAGGAACATCTAAATCATCATATAGAGAGGAGAGTGTATCATCATTTGTAGATGGCGATGGTGAAATTTGGGATGAATCTGAAGTGCCTTCCTCCACCTGTACATGTTCCTCTCATGTTCGGTGTCTCCTTGAATATACTTGTAGTTGTCGGTCCTCATTTGGTTTAGGCCATTGTAATTCTTCATGTGGTATGTCGTGGAACTCTCCTTTTAGTTGATCTTGTTCTGTTTCTGATACACTACCACCTTCATCATATGTATCACTTGTTGGCACTATTCCAACAATCACCTTGTTCGTGATTGCACCATTATCTTCCTCCGCTTTATCTCCCCCTGTCGGGTAATCTGTTTTTGAGGTATCACCATCAAACATATCAGGAAACACATCAGTTAAATCAATTGGTCCACCATAAAATGCCTCGTGCTCCCTGAATACTACATCCATACTCAAAAACATCCTTTTCTCAGTAGGACACCAACATTTATACCCTTTTCGTTTCCCAGAATATCCAACAAATATACATTTTACAGCTCTAGGATCTAACTTCCCAACCGATGGCCTGTAATCTTTGACAAAGCATACACATCCAAACACTTTTGGAGGAACCACATATGAGGTTTTACCTGTCAAACACTCTATAGGTATCTTATTATTAAGCACTCTAGATGGCATTCGGTTGATTAGGTAGGCCGCAGTCATCACCTCACTCCACAAATATTTAGGAACATTCATAGTTATCATCAAGCACCTAGTAACCTCCAGGAGATGTCTATTTTTCCTCTCAGCTAAACCATTCTGCTCTGAAGTACTTGCACAAGTTGTTTGATGAATAATTCCCGAGTTTGATAAATATTCATCAAACTCCTTGTTCACATACTCAGTGCCATTGTCAGTATGTAGTACTTTCACCTGAGCATTATATTGTGTCACAACCATATTATAAAAATCTATAAAGCATTCAAACATGTCACTCTTGTTTTTCAAAACATACACCCAAGTAGTTCTAGTGCAGCAATCAATGAAAGTGACAAAATACCGATAACCATTAATTGATACTACTCCACTTGGGCCCCACACATCTGAGTGGATAGTCTGAAGTGGCACATTACTACGATGGTATGATGATACATACGAACTTCGGGTTTGTTTTCCATACTGACAAGCATCACACAACAACTTTTTCTTACTAACTCTACTAAGAAGGTCAGGATAGAGTTGACCCAAAATACCAAAGGGCATATGCCCTAGTCGACGGTGTTGCAGCATAACTTCCTCTAATAGATTGTGTGCTAGGGCAGCGGCTGCGAAAGGTGATATATTGTTATCCAAGTAGTACAGACCATCATGCATTCTCCCCGTCCCAAGTTTTCTTCCAGTCCCAAGTTCCTGAAATAAGCACCAATGTGGAAATAAAATGGCAGCACAATTCAGATCTTTCGTAATACAACTGATTGATAGAAGGTTAATTGGGAACGATGGAACATGTAACATAGATGAGAGGAACATGTTATCGTCGCATTTGATTGTCCATGTTCCCATAATAACTCGGGTTGAACCATCTGCCAACCTAACACTTTGCCCTTTCAAGTTAGGATTATAACTAGAAAATTCCCGATGGGATCCAGCCATATGCCTAGATGCACCTGAATCTATTAGCCATGGTATGCAATTTGATTCACGATTCTCAGCGTTAGAATTTTTACCACCAAAATTAGCAGAGGCTGTGGAGGATGATGGACTAGATGCTTCGGTAGGATGTTTGTCACTTAGGTTCATTCCCTTGAGCTGAATCCATCGCTCTAGGTCCTCTGCAGTCATCTCCATGGTCACAGTTTTTGAGGCCTTCTCTGTGGCAGCTGATGCATTGGCTCTCCCTACAAGCCACGTACCTCGTCCTTGGCCACCTCGACGTCCACCCATCATGCGGACGCGACCCCTACCACGCCAATTCTGGCCTCTAGCCCGGCCTCCTCCATTCAACTCTAGACAAGAAATCCTCATATGTCCAGGCTGGCCACACTCATAACATGTTATTTCAGAAGCATTTATCCCTGACCATTGATAAGCATTTCTATCTACAGCGAACAAAGCGGAATGCCTATGTGCCATTCCTTGTGTGGCAGTCCCAGTCGCCTCTAGCTGTAGGCGTGTTTCTTCACTTATGATTGCAGAAATTGCTTGCTCTAGGTTGGGTAGCTTCCCGGTGCCATAGAGAGTTGCCCTCCTATTCTCAAATTTTTGGTCAAGCCCATTAAGGAGATCTCTCACTCGCCTTCTTTCTGCCCATCGGTTATACTTCTCCACACATTTGGCACACTCCAATTCCACCAGATCATAATAATCTAGGTCACTCCATAACCTTTTTAATTCTGAAACATACTCCACTACTGTCTTTTCTCCTTGACTGAGCTGCTGTAATTCCTTTTGTACTCTGCAAGCAAGCATCTCATTGCCAACTCCTGAAAAGGTGCCTTTTAGGTGTTAGATAGATCTCAACGTGACTGGGCCCAACGGCCCATCACGCCCCTAACTGTGCCCTGATCGGGGGTGCCCATCCTTATCTAGGTTGGTGGGCCCCTGTCGCCAGCGCTATATAAAGTGGTGGGGAGCCGGCAGCACGACCTACGAGGTCAGCCGTGCCCTAGCCGCCCCACCTACAAGCCAATCCGATCTAGGCTAGCGCTGCACCGACGGGAAGCTCCACCGCCGCCACCCTAGCCGCACGCTTGCCACACTCCCCCCTTTCCACCCATGGCCAATGACGGAGGTTCTAGCTCCGGCACCAGTTCGGGCATTCCCTCTGGCTCATGTTTGTCGAGCCAGGGAGCAGGTAGAGCTCGTCTCTCTCTCTCTCTCTCTCTCTCTCTCTCTCTCTCTCTCTCTCTCTCTCTCTCCGTTCTCGATCTACAAAGGTAATGTTCAATGCTACTGTTAGATCTAGACTAGATCCGTGGTAAAGTTGTTTTAACATTGGTATCAGAGCCATGTTTTAGTTGCTAGATTTTACAGTGCTTTTTTGTAGAAAGTAAAAAGTTCAAAAGGAAAGAATTAGATCCAAAGTGCGCCTGCCCTATGGCCGCGCCGTTCCTCTCGATCTAGATGGGCATCCATTGTGGAGACATCTAGAAGAAGAACACACCCTTCGGGGCAAAGCAAAACCCTAGATCTAAAGCCCCAAAAGACCCCGAATGCAAGTCCTAACCCCATAGATCCCCAAAGAAAAGGCAGAGGGAGGGGCGCGACACCGTTGCCGCCTCGCCTCGGCCACCCGCGCGCTCGCGCCACCACACAGGTGGGGACGTGGGGAGGGAGGGGCCGAAGCCGGCCTTGTCGGCTTCCCCACGCGCCGCCACACCGCCGCTGGGCGCGGACCCGACGCAGGCCGCCGCCGGCGCAGGACACGGCGACCACGCGGGGCAACCGACCCGAAGGACGCGGCGCCGCCGCGGTGGACGCGTGCTGCGCGGTGGCCGCGGTGACCACGCGGGGCGGCCGCGCGCAGGACGCGGCGCCGCCGCGGTGGCCACGCGCAGACCGGGGCGAGCGGGGGACGCGGTGACCACGCGCAGAAGGGGGCGAGCGAGGGACTCGGTGACCACGCGGGGCGGCCGCGCGCAGGACGCGGCGCCGCCGCGGTGGCCACGCGGGAGCGGTCACAGGGGGAATGGTTTTAGGGTTAAGGGGGTCGGCGGCTGGGCCCTTTTATACCTCCGAAGAGGGCGGCCAGCCGTTGGATCTAGGGTTGCCCCCATCAACGGCCAGGATCGAGCGATCGGGGGAGCAGGCGAAGCCAGGCCAGGTGGGCTGCTTGCCGGGCCGGGCAGGCCGAGGCGGCTGCGAGCTGGCTGGGCCGGCGGAGTGGGCCGTGGTGGCAGGCTGCCAGGCGCGCGCGGGCGGCAGCCAGCGAGGGCGCGCGCAGGCAGGCCGGGCAGGCCATGCCGGCAGGCCGCCCAGGTAGAGGCCCAGTAGGGCGGTTTTCCTTTTTTTAACCAGTTTTCTCTGTTTTAATTATTACAGAGCTGTTTTTTTAATGGTTTTTGCTTAGTTTTAAGCAATTTTTTGCATAGTTTTCTCTAGTCATTTTAATTTTATGTATATTTTGACTAGAGAACGTTACAAAGGCAGAATTTTTTCTGCAAAGTATGAGTTTTACGAAAGTCATTATTGAAAGTTTCCGCTGCAAATAGTCATTTTGAATTGCAAATGTATGATTTAAATTGCAACAATGCAATAAAAGTTGTTTAAAATTTTGACATAAAGATGTGATTAAAGTGATTATGTCTCATGCTATTAATTGACCAACGTTATTAATACACATGACCATAATCTTTTCCCATTAAGTATTAAAAGGTGCTTTTAAATTTATTTCTGCCCAACGGTGATGTAATTTTAATAGCACGAAACGATTGCATGCTTAATTTATACCAACATTGAATTAACGCATACAGTTGTTTTCCTTGGTGATCTCACATCTTTTGTGATTTTCAGGAGGTCTCAACCTCATGGCATGTTTGAAGGACATCCCGCTACTAAGGGGGGACAACTACTCCGAATGGAGGAAGAAAGTTGATTTGACATTCGTATGCGCCGAAGTGGATTGGGTGGTTGACACCAAGCAACCAGTCAAGCCCGCTGACCCGGTCAGGGGGGCTGCTGAGGAAAGTGCTGACTTTGAGAAAAGGAAGAGGGACCATGCTCCACTGGAGCTGGCCTACTCGATTGATAACCAGAAATGGGTGAACGCCAACAAGAAGTGTCTGGCCTTCGTAAAGAACACAATTGAGAACGCAATAGTGGGCTCAATTGGAGAGTGTGCTATCGTGGGCGAGTATCTCGCCAAGATAAAGAGCCAGTTTACTGGCTCTTCAAAGATGTATGCGACCCAGCTGTTAAAGCAGCTGGTCACTGAAAAGTATACGGGAGGATCCCACGGAATAAGAGAGCACATCTTGAGGATGTCAAACATGGCAGCGAAGCTCAAGCCCATGGATGAAGACCTCGAGCTAAAGCCAGCACTCTTGGTGCACCTAGTGATGGCCTCACTTCCACAGCCTTTTGAAAACTTTGTAATAAACTATAATATGTCCCCTGAAAAGTGGGACATAGAAAAGACCATTGGGATGTGCTCCCAAGAAGAGGAAAGGCTGAAAGCCCTTCACGGCGGTTCTCTGAACTTCGTGAAGGACAATAGGAAAAGAGGCTTCACAGGCGGCAACCATGGTGGCTCACCCTCCAAGCCACATGGCAAGGGTCCAATGCAGCACCAGTACCAGCATCACCAGTCCAACCCCGGGGATAAAGATCAGTGCCATCACTGTAAAAAGCCGGGCCACTACAAGAAAGACTGCCCGATTTGGCTGAAGTACATCATGACCAAAAATGGTAAAGATATTGTTTCTTTTGTTAATGAATCTCTGTATGAAAAGTTTACTAGATCCACTTGGTGCATTGATTCTGGAGCAACTGTTCACGTTGCCAACTCTTTACAGGGGTTCCATTCGACAAGGACCACGCCAAGAAGAGAAAGACACATTGAAGTGGCGAATGGAATAGAAGCAGAAGTGGAGGCCATTGGTGACGTCCCTCTGGAGCTGGCTGATGGCTCTTTCCTTTTGCTCAAAGATGTGCTTTTCGTTCCCTCATTACATAGGAATTTAATAAGTGTTTCCTGTTTGGACAAAGATTTTTACGAATGTTATTTCGGAAATGGCAAGTGTGCCATCTGGTTGAAAGACAAATGTGTGGGTGTTGCTACATTATTTGATAAGTTATATTTGTTATCTCTGCATGAGAAAGTTCTTTCTGTGTGTGATGTGAATGGAAAAGTTTCCTTGTCGAACAAAGAACAAAAGAAAAGAAAGCGAACTCTTGACTCATCGAAACTATGGCACTGCAGACTAGGCCATATTTCGAGGGGAAGAATAGAAAACCTCGTTAAAAATGACATTCTTCCTCCGTTAGAGTTCTCCGGCATAGAACAATGCATAGATTGCATTAAAGGAAAGTATGTCAAACAAATTAAAAACGATGCAAACCGAAGCATAGCTACACTAGAAATAATCCACACGGATATTTGTGGACCGTTTCCGGTGAAAAGTGTGGATGGCTATGATTCATTCATAACATTCATGGATGATCACTCTCGGTATGGTTATATTTATCCAATTAAAGAAAGATCTGAAGCATTGGATAAATTTAAAATTTTCAAAGGTGAAGTAGAAAATCAGCACGATAAAAGAATTAAAATAGTTCGGTCCGATCGTGGGGGGGAGTACTACGGTCGGCATACTCCATATGGTCAAGTACCAGGACCCTTTGCACGGTTCCTGCAAGAAAATGGAATAGTCGCCCAGTATTCTATGCCGGGCGAACCTCGGCAAAACGGAGTAGCTGAAAGGCGCAACCGTACCCTTATGGATATGGTGTCCAGCATGATGAGCTACTCCACCCTCCCATTGGGATTGTGGATGGAGGCGCTTAAAACCGCCATTCATATTCTCAACAGAGTACTAAGTAAGTCGGTGCCCAAAACACCGTATGAATTGTGGACAGGCAGAGTCCCCTCTCTGCACCACTTGAGGGTCTGGGGGAGCCCAGCTGAGGCAAAAGTTTTTAATCCAAACATTGCAAAGTTAGACCCCAAAACAGTATCATGCCATTTTATTGGCTATCCAGATAAGTCCAAAGGCTATCGTTTCTACTGTCCTGACAGATACACAAAGTTTGTAGAAACGAGACATGCAGTCTTCTTGGAGGACGAATTGATGAGGGGGGGCACGATAGCTAGGAAAATTGATCTTGAGGAGAAGAGGGTGCATGCACCTAATCCGATGACTCAGGAGCCATTTTTCTTGCTACCTGTTGTGCCACCATCTACAACCCCTGAGGTTGTGGTGTCGGCACCTGTTGTGACTCCACACGTGACAACAATGGGCGAAAGTTCGGAACCTGTCCATTAGGAGCCACCTGAACCCACTGTTGAGCACGAAAGGGAGCCAGAACAGCCACTTACTGTAAATGTGCCTGAACCCGAGGCAAGAAATGAGCAAGAGTCTGATGAACTCAGACGGTCTAAAAGAGAACGAAGACCAGCCATTTCCAAAGAAATCTACAAAGTTTACAATGTAGTTCATATGGAGGGCGATCCTACCTCATATGAAGAAGCCATGAGTAGCCCTCACTCAGCCAAGTGGGTGGAGGCAATGGAAGATGAAATGAAATCGATGAGTTCCAACAATGTTTGGGACTTAGAGGAAATTCCCAAAGGAGCCAAAACAGTAGGATGCAAATGGGTCTACAAAACAAAGTATGACTCCAATGGGAATATAGAAAAGTACAAAGCTAGACTTGTGGCAAAAGGCTTTACACAAAGAGAAGACGCAGATTACAATGAGACTTTTTCTCCGGTCTCATGTAAGGACTCCTTCAGAATCATCATGGCACTAGTTACACATTTTGATTTAGAGTTACATCAAATGGATGTCAAGACGACATTTCTAAATGGAGATTTAGAAGAAAATGTTTACATGAAACAACCCAAGGGTTTTTTCATGGAGGGGAAGGAACATATGGGATGCCGCCTAAAGAAATCCATTTATGGGTTAAAGCAAGCCTCTAGGCAGTGGTATTTAAAGTTCAATGATACCATTAAAAGTTTTGGATTCAAAGAAAATGTTGAGGACAATTGCATTTATGCAAAGTTCAAAAGTGGGAAATATATTTTCCTAATTCTATATGTGGATGACATTCTGCTTGCTAGCAGTGATGTTAGTCTACTACTAGAAACAAAGAAGTTCTTGTCATCAAACTTTGACATGAAAGACCTTGGTGAAGCTTCTTATGTTTTGGGCATAGAAATTCACCGAGACAGAAAGAATGGAGTGTTAGGACTGTCGCAGAAAGCGTATTGTGAAAAGATTTTAAAGAAATACAATATGCATGCGAGTAATTCAACACCTGCTCCCATAGTCAAGGGCGATAGTTTTGGGAAATCCCAATGTCCAAAGAATCAATATGAGATCGATCAAATGAAGTCAGTACCATATGCTTCGGCTGTTGGAAGCTTACAGTATGCACAAGTGTGCACTCGCCCTGACTTAGCATTTATCACCGGGGTACTCGGTAGATATCAAGAGAATCCAGGCACAGAGCACTGGAAGATGGTAAAGAAAGCTTTGCGCTATGTGCAAGGCATAAAAGGCCTCATGCTAACATACAGAAGATCTGATTCCCTAGAGATAAAAGGGTATTCAGATGCAGATTTTGCGGGAGATAAAGATGACCGAAAGTCCACGACAGGGTATGTCTTTACTCTCGCAGGAGGTGCTATTTCGTGGAGAAGCGCCAAACAGTCGATAGTTGCATCATCTACGATGTATGCAGAATTCATAGCATGTTATGAGGCCATGGGACAGGCGTTATGGTTAAAGAAATTCTTACCCGACTTGAAAGTGGTTGACTGCATCAGCAGGCCACTAAAGATGTACTGTGACAACGAGCCCGCAGTATTCTATGCTCACAACAACAAGTCGAGTAATGCTTCAAAGTCTATAGATATAAAGTATTATGTTGTGAAGGACAAAGTCCAGGATCAAACTATAAGTCTCGAGCATATAAGGACAAAGGATATGCTTGCGGATCCGCTAACGAAAGGCTTATCACCCAATGTGTTCAAGGAGCACATAGCCGGCATGGGTTTAACGGGAAGCCTATGACTCCTGGACTAAAGAGGCCCAAAAGTAACAGAATTTGTTTCAGAACATGAAGGTATATAGTGGCTGTCTGATTCTATCGGCAATTGAGCTGAGACGATGAAACATGCTCTACGTATCATTCTGTGATGAAATAAGTAAAGAACAAGGTTAAAAGTAAAGTCGAGATCTAGGGGGAGAATGTTAGATAGATCTCAACGTGACTGGGCCCAACGGCCCAGCACGCCCCTAACTGCGCCCTGATCGGGGGCGCCCATCCTTATCTAGGTTGGTGGGCCCCTGTCGCCAGTGCTATATAAAGTGGTGGGGAGCCGGCAGCACGACCTACGAGGTCAGCCGTGCCCTAGCCGCCCCACCTACAAGCCAATCCGATCTAGGCTAGCGCTGCGCCGACGGGAAGCTCCACCGCCGCCACCCTAGCCGCACGCTCGCCACACTCCCCCCTTTCCACCCATGGCCAATGACGGAGGTTCTAGCTCCGGCACCAGTTCGGGCATTCCCTCTGGCTCATGTTTGTCGATCCAGGGAGCAGGTAGAGCTCGTCTCTCTCTCTCTCTCTCTCTCTCTCTCTCTCTCTCTCTCTCTCTCTCTCTCTCTCTCTCTCTCTCTCTCTCTCTCCGTTCTCGATCTACAAAGGTAATGTTCAATGCTACTGTTAGATCTAGACTAGATCCGTGGTAAAGTTGTTTTAACATTAGGAGCCTCCAAATTTCAGAAGCTTCCTTAATTCTCTCAACTTGTTTTGCTATCTGAGGTGAGATAGAACTTAACAACCAGGCTCTCACCAGCGCATTCGTCCTCTTCCACCTCTGCCCCTCCTTTGAATTCTCTTTATCAGGCTTCTCAACTGTACCTAGGATGTAGCCATCAAGCTTCCTAGAAACCATGATGGTTTTTGCGTGCTCCGCCCAGCTTGCATAAGTCTCAGATCCCTCGAGCTTCACATGAGGTAGCTGCAGAGGATGTACCTCATCCTTGACCTCTGCTTCTGCTCTCGAGTTTCCTGCTTGTTTACTGATCGCATCAAACAAAGATTTGTACTTCTCATCCATCGCCTGCAGGACAGCAGCTAGCTCCCCTGCTGCCACAGCCCCAGTGCCAGTGTTGTCACCCATCTTCCAACACCGCCTTCTCCCTGACAAGCACCTCATAGATTGTCAAAGGACTCGATCCCCAATCAACAGCTGCAACTCTGTCTTCTCAAATCTCAGCTTTCCCAAATCCACAGCCCAAACTAGATCTGTCTCCTCCTCAAATCGCAGACTTCTCAAGCAACAAGATGCACCTGACCTTGATTGAAGAAGCAAAGCAAGGTCTGGACCACTGGACCCGTAGCTCCTCCAATCCCTTGAGCAGGTCAAGCACTCCTCCGCCCAGGAGCCTTCCACCACCACCGTCTTTTACCAAAAACACCCAAAATCTGTCAACCAGCCCTGCCGTCGGACAACGCCACCGCGCGCTCTGATACCATGTCGACGACAAGCCTCACTGTTCTAGTTCTAGATTGGACAGGAAAGAGGAGGAACACAAGATGTTTTCTGGCTTCTTCTACTCTCTTCCATTCAGCCGTACCCAACTTATACATGTTACATCATTTTTAATTTTAACCCCTCTACTAGGCTAATATCTAACACAAGGACCTCCAACACAAACAAAAGTAAGTCTCCAGGTTTGCAAGACAAAACATAGATGCTGAGGTTTCTATCAAGATCTTGTATGAATCTGGATTCGCCTATACTTAGAATCAATGGAAAGAGTATGCCCTGCAGAAAGCGGAGCAGTTTCTCCAAAAGAAAGACAAGCAATTGCATATGGAATTATAACAGTACAAGAAACAGATACACATCTTGGAAAGATTCAAACCGAGGCAAACGTTTCTGCAATATGCTAATAACCAGAAAGTAAACAATGCACATATACATTTAAGGGTGCAAAGAACCAGATAGCATACCCCATCTTAATGCCACATGTATGTGAACCTCTGAATCATTAGGATGAAGGAGCAGATAGTCGACTACATTTATACACTCTAAGCACCGGCAACTTGTAAACTGAGAATTTTCTGTTCTCTACAAACAAACAGAGCTTGCTTCCGCAGTGTCACACTGCGCCAGATTTCTTCGATGTGCACTACTAGCTACTAGCGCCCTTGAGTGCTAGCAATGCAGCTCCATACGCCGCCTCAGTCTGCTCCGCCTTCCGCACCGGCACGCCAAGCACCCTCTCCCGAATAGCCGTCCACTTCTCGTTCCGCGCTCCCCCTCCTGCCGTGAACACCTCCTCCACTGCCGTCGCGCCAAGATCCTTCAGCAGGTTGTACCCATTGGCCTGCAAGTTCAGCAAACATTTCGTCAGGTGGTGGTCAGAGTGTCTTTGAATTTGATCGTTGTGCGAACTGAGTCATTGATGCGTGACCTCAATACGCGCGATCGATTCTAAGATGCCGTGCAAATACTCTGCATCACTGTCGGGCCGAGGCTGCAACCGTGGAGCCATGCTGGGGTCGGACACCGGGAACCTCTCGCCTTTCTTCGGCAGAGGGTAGTAGTCAAGAGGAGAAGGAACCGACGGGTCGATGTCCCTGCTCAGTGCGAGCAGCTGGTCATCGGTGAAGAGCTGCCTGAGGACTGCTCCCCCGGTGTTCGACGCCCCGCCGACGAGCCACATGTCGTCGAGCCGGTGGCTGTACACACCAAACCTTGCGTCCTCCACGCGGACTTTACTGAGGAGCTTGATTGCCATTGTTGAGCCAAGTGATGTGACATATAAGAGAAATAAGGTGATTGAAGAGAACAATAAGATTTGGCGGTGTGGTACTAGCATCAAAAAAATTTAGGGCATGAGGTTAATTTTTGGCTGTCTGGACCAAAGAATTCTTACAGCTTTTCCTGGTCCAGTGGTGCGGGCTGCAAGAAGCGCAGCGATGCTGTCCGTAGTTCCAGTACAGACAACACAATTCTTGGAAAAGCCTGCCAATAAAAATGTTTATGCATGTAATATTCAGTAACAATTTTAGATCTACACAAAACAAAATTCACAAGTACTATTCTTAATCTCCTCTACAAAGATTTAATATGGTTGACACTTGGAAAAAATAATAATCTACTGCATAGTTACTGAAGATGAAAAATTACGTGAAGTGACTGTTTACCAAACTGTGAGCGTAAATCTTCTTTGACAGGACCAATCGGAGCTCCTGGTGCTCTGACGGAAGGCAACATGTGTGAATACGGTTGTGCCATCAACCAGCTCGGGTAGGAGTCAATCTCTGGATCATACCCTAACTGCAACACAGACAAGAATACAAATCTGTGACAAAATGTTGGCAATACTCTTTAAGTGTTTCTTGCTCTACTAAAACTACAGAGAATAAACTTGTTACAGGCTTACTACTGCCAATAATGATCCATGTGTACTGTTTGCAGGAAGTCCAGGAACTGAGTGACAAAAGAATCACCTTGAGAGTATTGTTATAATCAGAGACACCATATTCTCCATGCAAAAGCCACAGCAGCCAGTCTGATTGATGCATCAACACTGCCGAATCATGGACAGAATTCGAGTTCCACCATGACACAAGCTTGCACAGGGTGGACGAACCAGAGCACACCGTGTGGTTCGCCGGAGCAATCGACTCGACTGCGGGAAGCGCGTCGGGAAAGCTCTCGTTGTACAGGAACGGGCCAGCAAGAAGCTCCCCACTGTTTCTGCTTGATTGCATAGAAGTTACATATACAGGCGTATAGAAATGTTTCTGCTTCATTGTTGGTGCATTGACGGCGTGAAATACCGCAATGGAGGGTCTGAGATGGAGGATAGGCCGCAAACCTGTCAATGATGAGAGTGGTGGCTGAAGTCCCATCAATGGAAATGGAGGAGATGGATGGCCTGTAAATGGACGGGACATCGCCGAGAAGGTGGAAGAGCGCTTCTTTCCAGGAGCTTGCCCAATTTGTGGCATTGCCAACCTGCCTAGCAAATCCAATCAAAGGATGTATATATTTGGTGGTCAGAAATTATGAAAGAGTGCAGAAAATCAATCAGTAATTTGCTCCGTGTCCAATGAACCCAAGCCAAACGAAAATATCACAGAAATTATTAGACGTATCTTACCGGTGGGTAAGTTCTTTTGCCTTCCGAGTGGATGGCCCCTTGCTTGTCAATAAGAGCGAATCGGGCACCTGAAGTTCCGAAGTCTATCCCAAGGTACAGAGGCTTGCTGCTGGTTTCGTCATGGCTTCCGATATTCATCCTTATTCTTGTTGTAAACGTAGAACTCAATGCCCTTCTCAATCTCGGCAATCCTGAAATGCAAGAGCCAAGACACGGATGAAAGCAGGGTAAGAGCCAAGACATGAAATGAGAGCAGCAGCAGCAGTGCTGCTGCTGCCATATTTATGCAGAAACCAGAATCTGAATTTGAGTGGTAATAGGGAATGATCGATGCATCACCTCGTTTTGATGGAAGGTGAGAGAGCGGTATAGTGGAGAGACTGGAAATCGGCATGGTTTTATGAAGCAATGGTTGATCGATTGGTCAGTTTTGCAGGCTGTAGGGAGCTGAAGTATACAGGGGCGTGGTGGAGAAGATAAGGAACCACTGGACAGAAAGAGCCTTGTGGAGGCTTCAGCACAAGCATATATTGGGCATGTTCCAGGCGACCTAAAATGACGTCCAAACGGAGCAGCCTGGTCTGTAATTTCCGCTGGCCGTGAGGAGACCACCATGCCGGCGAGCTCATCGGAGAAGATATCGCCGTCCAGGGAGAGCTTGTCGGGCGCTGTCAAGGGAGGTGAGAGCTCGCGGGGGAAAGGGCGGCTGGGATCCACGGAGGTCCTCACCGAGGGAGATCACAGTGCCCGTGGGCCGTGGGTGAGATTGGGGCTGATTTGTGCCGGCTACCGGGTTCGGGAGAGACGAGAAAATATCTACTGGTTTCAAATTTTGTACTAACTTTTTTTTTTTGCGGGGACTCAAATTTTGTAACTTAGCACAACTGCACAACGATGTGTGATACTGATTTTTTCTTCATAGTTCTTAATCTTTTATTAACTGCAGCATGAGATCCGATAAATTAATAACGTAAAATTGGTGGAACATACCGGAGTGCTCAACCAGATTACAATTAACGTCCAACACAAACAAAGATAGAAAAAGGCAGCACATAGTGAACTAGGCATTGGAAGTAATCCAGTCAATCGGAAATGAAAAACACAGAGCAAGAAACTCCTAAGGCCTTATTTACTTCTAGGGTATTTGAGAGGATGGAAGGAGATTATTTTATATCATGAGATTTTTCCGATAAATCGTTTATTAGGCCGGATTTGAAGGGAATAATTCCGAAATATTACCATAAATCCCCTCCACACTAGTGTATTTTTAGGTAGATTAAAAACTCTTCATCATGATAGAGTATTTTTGAGAAGGGTATTTGAGGGGATTGGAGAGTATTGGGTGTACACCAATCCCCGCATATCCCCACATCTTTTGAAGATAAAAATACCAAAGAAGTAAACAAGGCCTAAAGAGGACTACGCCGGTGAATGTGAGTAATACGCTATTCGCAAGAGCATTGTCATCTCGACTTTAGTCTGTCACCACACGAAACCCATGGTCTTGAGCAAACCAAAGATGACATTATCGGCAGGCTAGAGCCCACCATAGAGCTTGAGTCGGCGCACCAACAAAAGCCGCACCCCATCAAGACGCCTACACCACCATCGTAGACATCGCCTCTAGGAAGCTTTACCACCATAGCCAACACGCCACCGCTGATAGAGAGACACGCGGTGCACTCTAAGACAACGCCTTCAAGAAGGATACGACACCAAAGAGTTATGTCGTCGCACGATCCAAAGGAGTCAAGGGTTTTCCCTCGAAGAATCGAGAAGGATAGAGAGGAATTCACAATGACATATTGTAGAATAAAGCAACACCCTTGGGCATCGCTGCCGCCGGCCCTGGACACTCTGGGTAGAATTTCAGTATATATCCGAACTCGAGATTGGCCAGACGAAGCTAGACCATACCTACCACAAGTCACACCCCGGTCATCACGCAACCCTCGTGGTCGTAACCACCAGGCATCACCCAAGGTGTGACCCCTCGTCGGAGCGCCATGAATCCCACCGACCAGGACCGCTCCTCTGGCATCAAGAGGTCCCACCCTCTCCCATCATCGAAGAAGACCGGCTGCTTGCGTGAGACCGGCCACCCCAACTACCACTCGGGCCCAGCTTCACGACCACCTTGTCCATGTCATCATCCCATCCCTGCACCACATCTCCTCCCCAACACCTTCCAACGGGAGATAGCCCACTGGCCGTGTGACTCTTAATTTTTTTTGGCGTTGTGTAAACACTCACCACCATATAGCGAAGTCTTGTTGACTGACGTCGTGGTTTTTTTCTTTCTTTTGTTATAAAGACATTTTTTCTCCTTAAAATTTTGTGTCTCCTGCATGTGTCTTTTGTTCTCCGTTTTCGTTTGTTGGGTTTATACAATAGTGTGGGCAGGGCAGACCAGTACGTATGATTTCAGGAAAAAGTACACGTTATCCATTTCCAACCACGAGTGAATGAGATCCCCGGTCATCGAGCTGAATTTGTCGGTAGCGTTGTCAGCTCTATGGTAATCTGGTCCCTCCATCTCTGCAATATTAACGCAGCCGACGGCCGTGATCCAACCAAACGTCCTCCTCCAGTGACCACCGAAAAAGAAAGGAAAAAGGGCGGAAGAAGAGCGGCACGGCCAAGCCAAGTCCACCGCCGGGAAGAGAATCCACGCCAGCCACACCTCGCCCCCGCCGCCCCTCCATAAAAATCCACCGATTCTTCTTCCGCGATCCCCCCCGCACGGCTTCTCCCCGCCCTCTCCCCACCACATTTCCCATGGCCGATTCCGCCGCCCTCTCCACCGCCTCCTCTTCCTCCCTGCCCCGCTCGCTGGCCTCCAGGAGGCCCCTCTCCTCCCCGCTCCACGGCGGCCGGCCCCGATCCCCACGCCGCTGCCGCTTCGGGTCGCGGCTGCGGGCCCGGGCGAGGAAGGGCGATCCCGAGGATCTCTACGGGCCCTACCCGTGGGAGCAGCCCTTGGATCTCAGCAGTGGGTTCGGTAAATTCGCGCTCTCGCTCCCCCGATCGCTGCCCGAATCCTCCGATTAGCGGCGATTGATGTTACGGTTGCCACTTTCTCCTGGCAGATATCGAGTGGGTGCAGGAAGACAAGATCACACTCTTCACTTCCGATGGGCTCGTTCAGATAGGCGGTTCCATGGTGCCTCGTCGAGTCACTGCCTCCGAGGTACTGAACCGTCTTGACCTGGTTAAACGGTACACTTGTGCATCGTACGAAATCGTAGAGCGCTGATCCTTGTTAGTAAAACTGAAGTAGATCTTCATTTCGGGATCCAGAATGTTATTATCTGAACACTTATTCAGTGCGCAGGAAGGTGCTTCTAGCATGCTGGTTTCTAGGGAATAACTCTGCAGGGAAATAGCTCTGTGTTATTTCTGTTTCTTCACTTCATCACGACGCCGTAGTTTGTTTAGTTTGGTCACAGGCATGAGTGGGTAACTGTAATTTCATTTCAAACAGAGAATGGAGCCTACAGCTTTTTTAATTTAGAAACCAGTTGGAGCTCTGCCTATCCATTAAGGAGAAAGAAAGTTGTTACAGATACGATATGGCTAAATTTTTTTAAATAATACATTTTTTATTGAATTTCACAAATAATACACAAAACGGGCAAATTGCAAATCTGTTGGTCGGTCGGCCGTTCAACAGACGAAACACTGCCTTCGTCCGTTCAACGGACGACACGCGTTCAACGGACGACACGCAGCCTTCGTCCGTTCAACGGACGACACACGTGCTGTCAGCTGTTTGGTAAAGGAGGGGCGTGTCGTCCGTTGAACGGACGAAGGCTGCGTGTCGTCCGTTCAACGGACGAAACGTGTCTGTCGTCTGTCGAACGGCCGACCGACTAACAGATTTGCAATTTGTCCATTTTGTGTATTATTTGTGCAATTCAATAAAAAAATGGATTATTTAAAAAAAATTAGCCACGATATGCGTGCGAGTGGCGACATTCCAAGCATAACACTATACCGACCATCGTAGTGAGGCACCTCCCCCAACATGCCATCCATGTGACCCATCGGCACACAACTAGTGACCTCGTGTAACTGCCCGTGATGACTAAATGAAAACCAATGAACCAACCAAGAGATGATGACTGCAACAACAAATTCCACGCCACATTCTGCCCAGTACCTGTTATTGTGTATGATAGATTCAGCTCTATTCAGATTTTACTCACATGATCGTGTACTTAAACATATTAAATGGGACATAAGTGTATAAAACCTTACAAGGAGTATATTTGAGCGCCACATTCATTTTACAACTGTACTCACCACCCCACCGCTATATGGATACTGTAATATATCTTATTTTATAAGCTTTGTGGGGCATTTAGCAATCTATATTGCTAAATGTTATTTGATATATCTTATATCTTATTTTATGGGTTGACTCACCACCCCACCTCACAGCACATTGTAATTCTTATATTGGATATCATTAAATAATTAAAGCATAGTGAATGTTATTTGATATGATTATCTATTGTATTCTTGGGAATATTGAGTCAACCATTTTTCATTTTTGCATTCAAGTTTTATTCTAGTTTGCACAGATACTTGCTGAAGTTGATTTATCCTGCTTCATCAATAGTTTGTATTTTTTTCCCCACTCTGTTCTTATGTGTTCTAATTGTCCAGAAGAGGCAACAAAAGGCAAAAGGCACAAATAAAATCCGGCGGTTTCAGGAGAGCTCTTACATGGATCCAAATCAAAGTCTTTGCCTTGGAGCACTCTTTAACATAGCAGCGACAAATGTAAGTATTTCTTACCACTTAATGTCTTATTTGTGTCTGATGATTTTGTTTCCTTTCAGTACTAATACCATGTGATATATCTGTCAGGGTCTAGACATGGGTAGAAGATTGTGCATATTTGGCTTCTGCCGGTCTATCGAAATGCTGAGCGATGTGGTGGAAGATACAGTATTGGAGCATGGTGGCGAGGTACTTATGTTATATATGCGCCATTACAATCGTACCAAGCCTTTTCTTTTCGACAGTTGCTCATGAAACTCTCCCAACTGTTGCTATAGCAAATGAATTGTTCCCTGGTCTCATTAAACATCTCAAACTGCACAACCAAAGCTCTCTATCAGTTGAACATCTAGTCAATTAGTTTTAATGGGGCATCGCTTCTGTTCAGATTGTCACCGCGGAGAAGGCGAGCAGCGATGGCCTTCAGGAGAAGCTGACCATGTCCGTGGCGGTTCCGTTGCTGTGGGGCGTCCCTCCAGCCTCGGAGACCCTCCATGTCGCGGTGAGGAGTGGTGGAGGTATCGTGGACAAGATCTACTGGCAGTGGGACTTGTTCTAAGAAGCCCAGAGCCCAGACATTAACAAACAATTCCATCTCACACTGTATATATGCTCCTTCCCTCTAATTGGCCGCACATATTGCGCCTCTATACCTGTACAGACCTGATTCCTCTCGTGCTGTCGAGCCTGTCATGGCATCGTGCATATAAATAAATAAAAAGTCTCCAAGCTCACAGCTAGCTCATGTTCAATCTTTCCAACAGCTTCCTTGATGCGTTGGCATCTACAGTAATCTGCAGCTGTACCGGATCAAGTAAGCAATGACATCCGATTGATTGGCTGACCTGGGGGTTGGGTTGACGGTGAGCACACATGACTTTGCATCTCGGTGCGTGGTCTTGGAAACTGCGATGTCAACTCAGATGGGGTGTTAGGTCGTGCCAATAGCGTTATGCGGTACCTTAATTAAGCAATCAATGCATATCCAATTATTTGACTTGGGATTATTGAAGTAGTTAACGGTGAGCACATGACTTGCATCATACTAGTACTACCTCTGTTCGGGATTATAGGTCCTACGCGTATACCTAGGTTGTTAATTTGACAAACAAAATATACCTTATATATCACAAAATTTATATCATTAGAAAGTATAACCACTAAAGTTTCTAATGGTATAATTTTTATGCTATACTATTTAGTTTTTGTTGTTCAAATTGGTAACCTAGTTATCCGCGCGGGACTTATAATCCCAGAGGAAGTACTGCATAATGCAATTGACACGACGTGTGCATTCCATCTGAGTTGGCATCTTATAGTTTCCAAGACCAGGCATTTACTTGATAAAATTGGTCGCCGGTTCTTTTGCCAGCCTGCCTGCCTGCCAATAAGATGACTACATATGACATGCAAGGGGCGTTTGATCTGGTGCTAGTATTTTGTAACACAAGGATACTCTTTTCTCCTACCAGCGGTCTGTCACGTACTCTTCGTGCTGGTATCAGAAAAGCTTGTGGCTGTGATGGAATCCACTGCCAAACCAAAAATAGGAACCTTTTTTTTTCATGAAAGTGATGATTTGCACATTAGGAAGCAGCGAAGTGGGGAAAAAATTCAGCATGAGAGACCCACCTTTGCAAGGTGGAAATGCAATTTTGTTCATGACATCAGTATGTTATAAGAAATACGATTAAGGAAAAGCATAGAGCAAGTATACTTTCTTTGATAGATAACCTAATTTAGACTGGGGATTTTGCGTCAGTATAAAAAAAAAAGGACTGCCAAACCAAAAATGGAAACTCCTTTTTTGACAGCATACAAAGGAATATTCTATTGGCTAACTCATACTAAGTCATAACTTCATCAGATTTTTCAGTACTACCAAAATTGTTCCGTGGTCACAAACCCAAAGAAGAGCCCTGGCGAGCATATCAGGGGACCGACACGGCCGGAAATCACCGGTCTACACTGTTTTTAGTTTCCCGATCAGCTAACCAGCCACCGGATTTGTTTATAATATATATACTACTCCAGTTTTTGCCTATACTCCTGTCTTTTTTATACATCCGGAGTGCACGGCGCTGGGGCCAAAGATGAGATGTGAAGGTAGGCAGTGCAGCCACGCTATGTTTCCATTTCGACTCAACCAAGAGTCGATGGGTAGCTACGTATCACCAAAAGTTTGTGAATCTAGGTCGGGGGCATAGATGGGCCAGACAATGACGTGTCAAATAAAAAGGAAATAGAGAACGGTTTTTCGTCCTAAAATCTGTCCGAGTGGGTCCATAACACTTTGAAGTGAGATTTTTGTGCAATTTCCACCCTTAGATTAGACTAGACGGATAAGCACGCTTCGCCGCGCCGCCTGTCCAGCGTTGTCGCATTGTGTGTTCAGCGTGGTGGGCTAGCAAGCCACGGCGTGTTTTGCCTCGTCAAATAGAATTTCACTCATAATTGCATTCATTATCTACTCAGTAATTGACGTAATAATATATTGGTGGTATGCACTAGTTTATGCACCCTAATCTGCTACCAAGAAGCTGCATGTTTAAACTGTGTACAACGAGACTTCCATTTAAAGTCAATAACATCAAGGAAATCTTATATAACAGCACCACAGAACATAATACAAATCTCTTGCTGTAATTCTGCTATGTATACAACGTCAAATTGCTCACACTAATCACAACCAACTCACTACTAAACTGTCCACGTAGTGCTGGCTCTTCTATTATGCATGAGTAGCCATTACCTACAATTGTACCGAGAAGCAATAAATGCCACTCATTTTATTAGCTAAGAAATATAGGCCAACGAAAAAACGAAAAAACTATGTATTTACTATAGACATCAGGCCAACAAATCGCCTTCCACAACAGCCTTCTATGTTTTCCTTTACGTCTTAACGGCCAAAGAACTCAGAAGTCCAAGAACCGTAGCAGCAAGAGAAGAATTCTGCAGTAGAGAAACCGTGCTATTACCGTGAACATTGAGAAAAGAAAGCTTGATAAAAGAGGTCACGTGAACATTAAATCTCTAGTTTCCTCTGGAATTTGGTAATTTTTCAAATATTCAGAGAAGAGAATGTCACTGCTCATTTTTCATTACAACAAATATTCTATTCAGATATTCACAAAGCCAAGTTAAAATGTGAGTTATGGTGAAAATGTGACATACCAGCTCACATTGAGTTTTACACTGCAAGAACATAGTTGAAAAAATTATAGGTTCCCAATGCAAAATAGAAAAGCAAAATAAACCAAATCATGTTGTACGCTATGCCCTATGTCCTAATACAGGGGAAGTGCAGGCATGCAACATCAAAGCAGCAGAGCACGCACCAAAAAAGACTGTAAATTAGCAAGAAGCAGCCACCAGCCAGCAGCGAAGCAGCAGAGCACAAAATCAGCAAAGCACACAACAAACCAGCCGGGCGGAAGCATTACCAGGTGGAGGAGGCACAATTCCGGGCGGAGAGGGGAGAATCCAGGTGGAGGAGGAGCGATTCCTGACGGAGGTGTCATGATTCCGGCACGCCGTCAAATCTCATCCCATTACTCACGCGACCGACCATACTGTGACATCATTGAAGCCTCGGCAGTGAGAGCCCTGGTGGTGGAGCGCTGGAGCGGAGGCAGCGACGCAGATCGTGTAGGGACTTCAGGAAGTGGTCTCTTGTCACCCGTCCCGTGCCATCTGAAGGAGAGAAGGAGCGGCAGTGGCCGCGTCTCCTTGGCTCCCCTACGGGGTTCAGTGGGGCGAGTGCAAGATCGGAGCCGAGAGGGGCGGAGGAAGAAGAGGAGATCGACATGGCGAGGGCGGCGGCTAGGGCGAGGCGGGTGCGGGAGGAGGATGGAGAATGCGGTCGTTCTATGGGATTACCGTGGTTTATCTTTTCCGGTAGATTACTCAGACGCTGCGAGGTGGGGCGAAGTCGGGCATGGGTCCATTCACGTCACGGTACGTGCGTCACTCACGGTGCAAAAAGTCTCAACTCATCAGCCATAATAGACGATTCAGATGGATATTATCACGAATCTAACGGCCACCAACACTTGTGTCGGCAATAGCCTCAGCAGCTTGGGTCACCACCAGGCTTAAGCTATAGAATAATGCGCGGTACACACGGGTTCGTTAAATCGGTCGCCCCTCCGGTGGCTTTGGAGTGCGTGGCAAATGACTATGAGGCGTTGTTCATCGGCCAACTAGATCTGGGATGGTAGGTTCTAGTAGACTAGTTGTCCGTTTCAACTTTCAAACAGCCTTCATCTTCTTACTCGTCCCGGCCGCAACCTCCCCCGGATGGGGTATGATGGTGTATGTCATCCCGTAGGTGGGCACGCTAGCGGCAGCCCACCAGCTGCTCACCTTTGTCTATATAAGTTAAATGGATTGTTGCTATCAGTTTGTGTAATACATTTATGTTAAATAGTTTTCTGTCTGTCCAATTAAACCCACCAATATCCTAGCAGCCTTCATCTTCTTTATCTATATAAGTTAAATGGGATGTAGGTTCTAGACTAGCTGTCCGTTTCAAGCAGCCTTCATCTTCTTACTCGTCCCGGCCGCAACCTCCCCCGGCCCGATGGGGTATATGATGGTGTATGTGCTGCCTCAACCGCCGCTCATTATGCATGCATGGATCGTCATCCAATTTTCGGTTGCTGTCGCGCATACGTATATGCTCCCCCAGCTACTACGTACTACCTGATTGAAGATCCTGGTGGTGGCGGATCGGAGATTGCCAGTCGTCTTTGTCAGGAGGTTAGAGTAACAGAATAAGCGGAAGTTTAGATTGGTGGGTCGCTCGGCTACAAGTGCCGGCGTGTATCTTCTCATTATATAGACAGATCAAGTTACAAGTACAAACGCGTTAGGTAAAATACAAAGGGACCTAACACGTAGGTATACAATACGTGTACGACACATATTCTATCACCCTCCCTCAATCTCAACTGGTGATAAAAGATTGAGATTGCGCCTACAAAGATCATACAAGGGTAAAGGGAGTGGTTTGGTGAAAATATCAGCAACTTGATCTTGAGAAGAGATGAACCGAATCTGAAGCTGCTTCTGAGCAACACGCTCACGGACAAAGTGAAAATCAACCTCAATGTGCTTTGTCCTTGCGTGAAAGACTGGGTTCGAAGACAGGTACGTCGCTCCGATGTTGTCACACCATAACACCGGAGATTGTGCTTGCGTAACACCAAGCTCCTGTAACAAAGACTGGACCCAGACAAGCTCCGCTGTAGCATTAGCAAGAGCTTTATACTCAGACTCGGTACTTGACCTGGAAACTGTAGACTGCTTCCGAGCACTCCAGGCGATCAGATTTCCGCCATAAAATATAGCATACCCCCCAGTGGATCGCCTATCATCCATACTGCCAGCCCAGTCTGCATCCGAGAACGCCGAGAGCAGTGTAGTGGTAGAAGACCGAAACAATAAGCCAGTGTTAATAGTGGAGCGTATGTAACGGAGAATACGCTTCACTGCAGACATGTGAGGAGTGCGAGGCTCATGAAGGTATTGACAAACCTTGTTAACAACAAAGGATAAATCTGGCCGTGTCACTGTAAGATACTGAAGACCACCAACCAGGCTGCGATACTTAGTAGCTTCGTCGGGGGATAAAATATCACCATCAGTACTACATAAGCGCTCAGATGATGCCATAGGAGTGGTACAAGGACTGCACTTCAACATACCAGCACGTGCAA
The DNA here is from genome assembly GCA_916181665.1 of Avena sativa. NCBI lineage: Eukaryota > Viridiplantae > Streptophyta > Magnoliopsida > Poales > Poaceae > Avena > Avena sativa. The sequence continues at coordinate 458,342,491 of OV702293.1, forward strand.
GAAGCTCAATGGCATACTTGCGTTGTCGAAGAAATAGACTGCTAGACGATGGCGAAGACACCTCAATGCCTAGAAAATAATGCAGCATACCAAGATCTTTAACAGAAAATTCAGACCTGAGCTGAGTAATTAACCTGGGAATGGCTGATGCAGTCGAGCTAATGACAATAATATCATCAACATATACCAGCAAATAAATAGTGACATCTGGCCGCTGAAGGATGAACAATGACGTATCAGTAGCTGACGGTGAGAAGCCAAGTACGCTAAGAACAGAACTGAGGCGAGCATGCCAAGCCCGAGGAGCCTGCTTTAGACCATAGAGTGACTTGACAAGATGACAATAATGATCAGGTTTATCAGGATCAGCAAAACCAGGTGGTTGTCTCATGTATACTTGCTCATCAAGAAAACCATTAAGAAAAGCATTCTGAATATCAAGCTGACGAAGATGCCATCCGCGGGAAAGAGCCATAGAAAGCAATAATCTGATAGTTGCTGGCTTGACCACGGGACTAAAAGTTTCTTCATAATCCAGACCATAGCGTTGCTTAAATCCTTTAGCAACTAAACGAGCCTTATAACGCTCAACGGAACCATCAGCATGCAATTTCACTTTGAATACCCATTTAGAGTCAATCAAATTAATACCCGGAACAGGAGGCACAAGATTCCAAGTACCATTTGCCTGAAGCGCTGAAAACTCTGTCTCCATAGCATCACGCCAATGAGGAATAAGAAGCGCCGCATGGTAATCCTGGGGTTCAGTTGTGTCCTTGGATGCTTCTCGTGTCGCCAAAATACTGCTCCAAGCCACTGTACCGTCAGTACGAATTTTATTTTGCACGATACCTCGACGTCCACGCGTAACTGGACCAAGTTGAGCTGGTGACGGTACTGGAGAATCTGCCGCAAGCGGTGAAGCAGCCGGTGACGCGGTCCCGGTCTCCACGTCAGACCCTGTTGGATCAAAGGGAGCAGGAGACAGGGAGCCATCTTGCTCAGGGAACAACACACCACGCACGGGGGGCGAAGCAGGGGACGACGGCACGTCAGCGCGTCTAGGCGTGGTATCCGGTGCATGTACGTCGTTGCGTCCAGGCGTAGAAGCCGAAGTGGAGTAAGGGAGCGGCTCCTCCATGAGCTGGCTCAACACCGGAAGAGGCTCCTCCACGCTCCTTAACACAGGAACATGCATCGGTGGTGTAGAGCCATGCATGGGCACGAGGTCCAATGCCTGGCCATGCAAATTAGATTGCTGATTAACGTGATGAGGCTGTGAACGATCAACGGTAGCTGCAGTATCAGTTTCTGGCGTAAGAAGCTCCAAACGAGCGCCACGGCCGGTACCTGCACCATGATTAGCAAGCAAAGACGGAGTATATGCAATATCCATAAATTGGTCAGCAGAAAGTAACGATGATTCCGTGAAGGGTGGTGTTTGTGAGGATGGCATGTTGACAAAAGGAAACACGGTCTCGTCAAAGATCACGTCCCTAGATATATAGACTCGATTAGAAGGAACATGTAGACACTTGTAACCTTTGTGTAACGAACTATAGCCCAGAAAAACACACTTTTTGGAACGAAATTCAAGTTTATGATTATTGTAGGGTCGAAGATGAGGCCAACATGCGCAGCCAAACACCTTGAAAAAAGTATAATCAGGAGTTTCATTAAGAAGCCGCTCAAGAGGGGTTTTCATGTTAATGGTGCGACTAGGAAGCCTATTAATCAGAAAACAGGCTGTAGAAAAGGCATCATTCCAATAAGACAAAGGAACTGAAGCATGTGCAAGCAAAGTAAGACCTGTCTCAACAATGTGACGGTGTTTACGTTCAGCAGTGCCATTTTGTTGATGAGTATGTGGACATGAAACTCGATGTGAGATGCCTAGGTTGTGAAAGAAGGGATGAAGTTTCTCATACTCTCCACCCCAATCTGTTTGGACATGAATAACTTTGCGATTAAGTAGGCGTTCTACATGTTTTTGAAACTGGAGAAACACATCATAGACATCAGATTTATGCTTAAGTAAATAGAGCCAAGTGAAACGACTGTAAGCATCAACAAAACTCACATAAAAACGATGTCCACTAACAGAAGTTTGGGCAGGACCCCAAACATCAGAATAAATGATCTCTAATGGAAATTTTGTTACACGAGTAGACAAAGAGAAGGGCAATTGATGACTCTTCCCTTGCTGACAAGCATCACAAACTCTCTTAATTTTATTTGACTCTATGGTGGAAGGTAAATCGTGACTATGGAGAACATGTTGGACGACTTGCAAAGCTGGATGACCTAGACGACTGTGCCACATATCACGTGACACCTTGACACTGCTGAGTGCTTGCTTGATGGTAGGAGCTTTAATCTCATAAAGACCACCATGGCATCGACCTCTAAGAATGGGTTCCCTCGTGTCCCGGTCCTTTACAAAAAGATCATGAGGATGAAGTTCAATGAACACATTGTTATCATGTGAAAGTTTACTCATAGACAAAAGATTGTGGCGAGCATTGGGAACATGAAGGACATGATTTAAATTTAGTGGCTTAGAGGATGGAGTAGGTAAAAGTGCATGACCAATATTATGAATACGCATACCTGCTCCATTCGCCGTGTGGACTTGCTCGGTGCCGTAGTAGGGCTCCCTGGTAGTGAGCTTCTCGAGCTCGTGGGTGACATGATGGGTGGCGCCTGAGTCCGCATACCACGCCGGGTCTACGGCCATCACCTGTCCTCCTCCCTGGATACCGTGAGAGACGGCGTTTGCCGCCATAGCAATTTGGCGCTCCGTGTTGCTCCCGTCATTTCCAATTCCAAGAAAATCACGGTTAAACCGTTTATAACATTTTGCGGCAGTATGGCGATGAATGCCGCATAGTTGACACACTACATGAGTGCGCCCGCTGTTGGGTTTGGCAGAAGCGTTTGGAGGAGGCCTTGGCGCCGAGTTGTTGGGCTGCTGGGGACGCGCGTCCGGGCGGTAGGTAGGGCGGAAACCACCACCGCGCGGTGCACCATAGGCGGCTACGTGGGCCGCTGCGCCATACGGGGCGCCCTGGACGGAGGAGAAGTGGGCTGCTGGATAGTGCAGACCAGTTTCTGCGCGACGAGATGACTGACGGTGCTCCGTGGCGAGGAGTTGTGCATACAGGTCGCGGACCGGCATGGGCGTGGTGCGGGCATTGACAACCTGGTACAGTGCGTCGTACTCATGCCCCAGACCAGCGAGGAGGTAGGAGATGAACTCCATATCACGAAGAGGCTGACCGATGCTCGTCAGCTCATCGGAGAGGGCCTTCATCTTGTGAAAGTAGGCCGTCACGGTCATGTCCCTCTTCTTGAGCTCGGCCATCTGTTGGCGAATGCCGGAGGAGCGAGCGACCGTGGTGGCGGCGAAGGCGCCGGCGAGAGTCTCCCATGCCTCCTGTGCAGTAGCGGCAAACATCACCATGCCAACAACACCATCCGTCATGGAAGAAACGAAGGCAGACAGGATAGACTGATCCTGTTGAACCCAGAGTTGACGTAGAGGGTTGGGCTGCTGCACCATGACGCCATCACGCTCGACAACAGTGTGTGCGGCCGGACACATCGAGGAGCCATCAACATATCCCATCAGGAGGTGGCTTCGAAGGAGAGGACCAACTTGAGCCCTCCATATCAGATAATTTTCACTCGTCAGCCGGACGGTAATTGACGAGCTGATGTTGATGATAGGGGGTAACCCCATGGACTGCACTGTTGGCGCGATGCCTGGAACCGACTGGTAGCCAGGGGTGATGACCGGCGGCGCCTGGAATCCCGCGTGTCCGCCCAATGGAGTTTGGAAGCTTGCCTGATGTCCCGCGAGTGCAAGTGCGCCAGGCGGGTATCCAGTATATGCGCCTGACTGAAACCCCGCGTACGGAGCAGGAGAAAAACCATCTGGCTGAAAACTTGACGACGCGCCGGCCGGATACCCAGCGTACGCACCACCTTGCTGGGAACCTGATGACGCACCGGGCTGGTACCCAGCGTATGCGCCAGGATGAAATCCCTGGGCAGCTGACGACGCACCGGGTTGGTACCCAGCGTACACGCCTGGATGAAATCCCGCATACATAGCAGGAGACGTACTCGCTGACGCGGAGACAAGCGGGTTGCTGAAGATCTCCGGCGCCATGGAGACCGCGAGTGACGATGCCGTGGAGAACGAGAGCGGCGGCGTCGTGGAGACCGCGAGCGACGAAGGAGGCGTTGATGCCAAGGCGGTGGTGTGCGCCGTAGTCGACGCAGCAGGCAGCACCGCTGATGCCGCCGCAGAATCTGTGGCCATAGAGGCGATGGCTACGTGCGGGAGAAACGGCGGCGGTCGGCGATGTAGATCGCAGCGACGGCGGCGTATTAGGTCAGGAGCGTATAGGCTCTGATACCATAACAGAATAAGCGGAAGTTTAGATTGGTGGGTCGCTCGGCTACAAGTGCCGGCGTGTATCTTCTCATTATATAGACAGATCAAGTTACAAGTACAAACGCGTTAGGTAAAATACAAAGGGACCTAACACGTAGGTATACAATACGTGTACGACACATATTCTATCATAGAGGGCTTAGTGGGTTTTTAGCTAGTGTTAAACTCTCCTTTGTTGGGCGATTAGCAAATGAGGCAGCTCATTGCTGTGCTAAAAGAGCTAGCTGTGATAGAAGAAGGTGCTTGTGGGTTAATTATACACCAACTTTTCTAGAATTGATCCTACCAAAGGACTGTAAACCCACTGTCTGAGTAATAAAGCTCCTAATTCGCAAAAAAAAAATCTAGTACGTACTACCAAGCAAGGGCATCGATGGTGTGTTTTGATGATCCAAGTACTAGCTTGAATGCTTTTTATCATCGGTACATATGTGCTCCCTCAACAGCTAGCCACGGCGCTCATTTAGGAGAAAACGTTATTAGTCGGTTGAAAATGCAACGAAAGCCGGCCGTCGTTCTGACTCTGCCCCTAACTATCTGTTAGAGTAGAATTAGCTTAGATCATAAGCAACTTTAGGCACATTAGTAGAAAACAGGCTATCCGTTCGCGTCCCCTAACATTATTAGTCCCGATTGCACCACGAATCGAGACTAATGCTGGCACGTGTCCCGGTTCGAGCGGGCACGGTGGCCGGAGGCATGCGTCCCGGTTCGTAAGGGGTCATACGTCCCGGTTTGTAACACAAATCGGGACTAAATGTTGGGCGTCAGCCACGTGGCGTGACACACAACTTTAGTCCCGGTTTGTGTTACAAACTGGGACGTATGATCCCGCCCTCTATAAATACGACGCCCCAACCCTCTGCCTTCCCTCTGTTTTTTCTTGGTGGAATGTGTGAGAGGTGTGCTAGTTTGTTTTTTTCCTATGCATGCATTCAAGGTGTTTGATGAAATGTTTGATTGAATGATCCCGTTCAATTTCTCACAGAACAAAAATATAGAAGGTGTCTGAGACGCACTTGAGCTTTCTCCTCTTTATTTCCCTCGATCGAGGTTAGCAATCTTATCTTTTCTCTGTCATTGATACAATGCATGTGTCGATGTGAATTGGTCATTTCACTATTTATGATGTCCTGTTTTTGATAAACTTACTTATATGATGCAGATGAACGGTCGGGAATGGATGTACGGTGATCGGTGTGTACCCGGGTACATTAAAGGCGTGGATAAATTTATTGATGTGGCTACGGCAAACAAAGAGAATGGCTTTATATGTTGTCCATGTGCTCAATGTCGGAGCAACAAGGAGTACTCTTCCTCGAAAATCATTCGCGGCCACCTGGTTATGAAAGGTTTCATGCCCAACTATAATTGTTGGACCAAGCACGGGGAAAGAGGGGTTATGATGGAAGACGGTGAAGAAGAAGATGATGATAACACCTATCATCATATGTTTCCTGAATACAGTGATACTGTAATGGAAGACAATGAAGAGGAAGGAGGTGAAGAACGGGCATCAGATGAGCCCGCTGATGAACTTGGTAGGGTCATTTCTGATGCAAAGCGATACGGTGGAACAGAAAATGAGAAGTTGAAGTTAGAGGGCATGTTAAAAGATCACAAGAAATTGTTGTAACCAAATTGTGAAGATGGCAGCACAAAGCTCGGTACCACACTGGAATTGTTGCGATGTAAGGCAGAGTGTGGTCTAACTGACTCCTCATTTGAAAAGATGCTGAAAATAATGAAGCCGAAGTTTCCAAAACATAACGAACTTCCCGAGAGTACCTACGAAGCAAACAATACTCTCTGTCCTCTAGGATTAGATGTGCAGAAGATACATGCATGCATTAATGACTGCATCCTCTATCGCGGTAAGGAGTATGAGAATTTAGATAAATGCCGGTATGCAATGCATTGCAGTATAAGATCAGACGAGATGACCTTGGTGATGTTGAGGGAGAGCCCCTCCAGAAGAGGGTTCCTTCTTAGGTTATGTGGTATGCTCCTATAATACCAAGGTTGAAACGCATGTTCAGAAACAAAGAGCATGCCAGGTTATTGCGATGGCACGAACAAGACCGTAAGAAAGACGGGAAGTTGAGACACCCTGCTGATGGGTCACAGTGGAGAAAAATCGAGAGAGACTTCCCGGACTTTGCAGGTGACGCAAGGAACTTATGGTTTGGTCTAAGTACGGATGGCATGAATCCTTTTGGGGAGCAGAGCTGCAGTCACAACTCCTGGCCCGTAACTCTATGTATCTACAACCTTCCTCCTTGGTTATGCATGAAGCGTAAGTTCATTATGATGCTAGTGCTCATCCAAGGCCCAAAGCAATCGGGCAACAATATTGATGTGTACCTCAGGCCATTAGTTGAAGAACTCTTATAGCTGTGGGGCAAACTAGGTGTACATGCGTGGGATGAGAACAAACAGGAGCCATTTGACCTACGAGGGTTGCTTTTCGTAACCATCAATGATTGGCCTGCTCTTAGTAACCTTTCAGGACAGACAACAAGGGATATAAGGCATGCACGCACTGTTTAGATAAGACTGAAGGTACATATTTGCATAAATGTAAGAAGGTTGTGTACCTAGCGAATCGACGATTTCTTCTACCCAATCGCCCGTAAGAAAGAAAGGCAAGCATTTCAAAGGTGAGGCAGATCATCGGAAGAAGCCTGAACTCCCTGCTGGTGATGATGTATTTGGTATGGTCAAAGACATAGAAGTAATCTTTGGAAAGGGTCCTGGCGGTCAACCAGTTCCGAACGACGTCGCTACAGGACACGCACCCATGTGGAATAAGAAATCTATATTTTGGGAGCTGCCATATTGGAAAGTCCTACGTGTCCTCTCTTCAATCGACGTGATGCACGTGACGAAGAATCTTTGCGCGAACCTGCTAGGATTCCTAGGCGTGTATGGGAAGATAAAAGATACACCAGAAGCACGGGAGGACCAACAAATTATGAAAGACCCAAAGACATAAATACACAGAACAAGACGGATAAAGGGTGTCACTTAAGTCGTGCCAGCTATGCTCTTACCAAAGCAGAGAAGGAAATCTTTTTTGAAGTCCTTTACAGTATCAAGGTGTCATCTGGCTTCTCATCTAATATAAAGGGGATAATAAATATGGCAGAGAAAAAGTTCCAAAACCTGAAGTCTCATGACTGTCACGTGATTATGACGCAGTTGCTTCTGATTGCATTGAGGGGGCTTCTATCGGAAAATGTTCGAGTACCCATTTTGAAGTTGTGTGCATTCCTCAATGCAATATCTCAGAAGGTAATCAATCCAGATATTCTACCAAGGTTACAGAAGGATGTGGTACGATGTCTTGTTAGTTTTGAGTTGGTGTTCCCACCATCCTTCTTCAATATTATGACGCATCTCCTGGTTCACCTAGTAGAAGAGATTGCCATTCTCGGTCTTGTATTTCTGCACAATATGTTTCCCTTTGAGAGGTTCATGGGAGTCTTAAAAAAATATGTTTATAACCGTGCTAGACCAGAAGGAAGCATCTCCAAGGGATATGGAACCGAGGAGGTCATTGAGTTTTGTGTTGACATTATTCCTGACCTTAAGCCGATTGGTGTTTCCGACTCGCGGCATGAGGGAAGACTAAGTGGAAAAGGCACACTGGGAAAGAAAGCAATAATATGTAGGGACGGGGATTCTTTCACTAAAGCACACTACACAGTTCTACATAATTCCACCTTGGCAGCTCCGTATATCGAGGAACACAAGAATATTGTACGCTCCAAAAACCCGGGGAAGCCTGAATCATGGATTATAGATGACGAGGTTTCATCTCGTCAATGCCCATTGTTATGAGCTTGGGTTTTGGAGAAGACGGGGGTGCTGGAGATCGCGAAACGGTTAACAGACAAGCAACCAGGGGACACGAGATTTACCCAGGTTCAGGCCCCCGGAGGGAAAACCCTACTCCTGCTTGTTTGCTCTTGATTACGGCGGAACCAAAGGTTACAGGGGTGCGCAGATGCAATCTGGCATGAAGGTGTGTATGCGGTGGTATGAGGGAGGAGGAGATCGTAGATCTGTCTATTGCGTACGTCGTGCCCTCCTCGTTGGACCCTCCTAGCCTTTATATATGGGGAGGCTAGGTCTCAGGTATCGATACGAGTAGGTTACAAGTTGTATTCAAACTCTAGTCTTGAGCTTTCCTTGTCTTGTGCGCTTGGAGTCTGTGTCCATATGGGCTTCATATCAGCCGAATCATCATAGGTGTCATGGACCCTGGCATGTCGTCGAGTGGGCCTTCTGTCGGGATGGACCAGGTATGCTGATGTCGTGTACCCGTAGGGTATAACCATGTCATTAGCCCCCGAGTGTTCAGTCGAATCATAGATTCGGGTGAGGACTCTACACTCTTTCAGGTGCAACTGTTTCTGTTTATCAGAGAATGATTTTAGTGTGTAGGGATTGTTGATGCGTGTGCCTGACTCTCCCGACGGATCAGGGTCAGTTAACTGTCTTAGGACAAAACAACACGATCTTCTTCGGATTCGAGTCCCTTGACTCGAACCCGGAACAGATGCTGGCGTAATTCGACTCAGGCCGTTGAGGGCTTACAGGAGTAGAATCCTAGTAGTTTTCTAATGATGTACCCAACGCGTCCGTCGGGATTTTCATCGCGCCTGTTGGCACGGATTATTACTAGCAGAGCGCAGTCGTGTGCGTTGTGAGGCCATCAGACGGTATCTGTAGGTCTTATCTTTGCGTCGCAGACACAGCATCCGAAATTTTATCACCGCGGAGGTGTTTCGGGTGGCCAAGGAGGATGTTACTCACTTAGCGTTGACTGGGGCAGAGTTGCCGAAAAGTTTTTGCATGCTGATCCGAAGGATCGCGGTCGAAGAATTCATAGGGTGCGCGACCAGCGCTCCCTATGTGAGTAGCCCCCGAGTGTCTGTCGAGTCGTAGACTCAAGCAGAGACTTTAATTCAGTCATTGTTGACTTTAAGTCCGTAGGACACAAATTTTTTGGATGCTTGGATCCATCCTCCCTATGGGAGTAGCCCCCGAGTCCATAGTGGAGTCGTAGACTCGACGTAGGACTCGAAGAATAGGTCATTGGCGTGCCACTCGAAGATCTTCTATGTGCGCGAGCGGCGCTCCAGTTTGGAGTAGCCCCCGAGTGTCTGGCGGAGTCGTAGACTCGGGCAGAGACTCGAGTCTTGTATCGTGCAGTTGTAATCGACAATCTCGTGGGCGTATCGCTGACCCAGAAGTACATCAGGTGCGCGACCAACGCTCTTGATAGGAGTAGCCCCCGAGTGTCTAGTCGAGTCGCAGACTCGAATGGAGACTCATGCGAGGAAAAACCACTGACCCAGAAGTGCATCGAGTCAGCGTCTCACACATAAGAAGCCAGGAATCAACGATGCAGTCGGAGTTGACGTGGCGGAGTCGTGTAGCGTTTTGCTGGAAGGACTCGACGTTGCGGATGAAGTCAACATCGTTGCTTCTGTCGGGTGCGTGGCCAGCGTCGTGTCTTCCTAGCATCAAGCGATGCAACCATCCAAGGACTGACTCGACTCGGGTCTTGAGTTTATGGCGCAGCCAGTTGTTTTGTCGACTCCTGTTGGAGGACCCGATAGAATAGCTCGAGGCAGTCGACGACCTTATAGGTTGCAGAAAATATAAATAATTGTGAAGTACTTGTATCTTGTAAGAAATATTTGCCTGTCGGCTTGTAAAGTAAAATTCTGATGCCAATCTAATAGACACTTTTGCACTGTATGCTAGGCCTTTTCGTTAGCCTGATTACCCTTAGTATCAGTACGTTGTCGAGGCACTCGGAGTTCAAGGATTCGACGGTTAGGCAGAATCAACTACTCGGGCTGTCGCGTTCGAGGTGCTCGAGTGCGTGGAGCCGATGGCACATTAGGTTACTCGAAGACGGCGTAGCCCCCGAGTGTATCGAGTGTGATTAAAGTAAGAAAGAAAATCAACTCTAAGTAGAGAACTTAGCTTTGTTGGTTGTTGACGAGGTGAAACGGGTTGCGAGAGCCAACGCAACTGGCGGGTCATCGTCTTGAGAGCCGTTGTGACCGATAGGTCACAGGCATCAAAATAGTGGTTCGTTGGAGCCGAAGGAGCCCTCGAGCCGTCGCAGCCGAAGTCCACAACGAGTGCGTGACGGAGTCGAAGGAGCCCCCGAGCCGCCGAAGCCGAAGGCCATAGCGGGTCGCGGGTGTCGAAGATTCAGCGGGTCACGCAACGGAGTCGCTGTAGCCCCCGGGCGTGTAGTTCATGTGATCGATGTAGTCGAGATGACGTTCGAGAGCCGATGCAGCGGACCGGAGTCAACATGGCAGCGGGTCGCCAAGGCCGATGGTGGCGGCAGTTTGCCGCAATCGAAGATCGCGTCTGGTCGCCGCATCCGAAAGATGCAGCGGGTCACAACAGCTGAAGGCCGCAGCGGGTCGCCGATGCCGAGGAAGCCTCGGGTCGTCGGAGCCGAAGACGGCAACATGTTATCTCAATCGATGGTGGTCACGAATCATGTGTCCAAGTGGCGTAGCCCCGAGTGCGGAGTTGATGTGGTCGTCGCGTGTAGCTTTTTTCTAAGCGATCGTAGGACTGATCTCGTGGTTCCATATACTCCAACGGTTGTAGATCTGATCTACTGCCTCTTGGCGCATGCGACAAAGCTTGATTGGACGTCTATGAATCTCAACGTTCGCCCTTGAGTTTTTGCACGATGCAACCTGGTTCTTATTGTCCTTGCGCACAGAAATTTACGAGCTATAATCTGATTGAATGCATGTGTTGCATCTCCACTCCAACAACCTCTTTGATTATAATTACTTTGGGACTTGGGCCATGCAAGATTGGCATGTACGATCCATACAAGATTCGTACCGTATTTTCTTTGGTCTACAATTCTTGTGATCCAACGATTCCAGCAGCAAACCCGATGACGCGAGGTCTTCAACTATGAAAACTGAACTGGCCCGACCCGTGATACGAGCGATGCACGCGCTACGATGGAAACATGCCCCACTGTATGAGGATTCTAATGAACGCATGTTCGCAGACTGCACCTCAGATGTAGATGGCCGTTTCTTGTAGGCCGCGCCAAATCAGAACTTTTTCGGCAGGAGTAAACACATCGAAGCAGTCGAAGTATCCCGATGTGATCCAAGTGTTGAAGATGACAAGGGATCTAGATCGGAATATAACTCCAAGCGCCGCTTGCCGATGGATGAGTCGTAGATCGCAGTGGATCGAACCGTCACGATCGCACAATCAGTGCCCCCGATTCCCACAGACGGTGCCAATTGACGAGGTTTAATATCGTCAATGTCCATTGTTATGAGCTCGGGTTTTGGAGAAGATGGGGATGCTGGAGATCGCGAAACGGTTAACAGACAAGCAACCAGGGGACACGAGATTTACCCAGGTTCAGGCCCCCGGAGGGAAAACCCTACTCCTGCTTGTCTGCTCTTGATTATGGCGAAACCGAAGATTACAGGGGTGCGCAGATGCAATCTGGCGTGAAGGTGTGTATGTAGTGGTATGAGGAAGGAGGAGATCATAGATCTTTCTATTGCGTACGTCGTGCCCTCCTCGTTGGACCCTCCTAGCCTTTATATATGGGGAGGCTAGGTCTCAGGTACCGATACGAGTAGGTTACAAGTTGTATTCAAACTCTAGTCTTGAGCTTTCCTTGTCTTGTGCGCTTGTAGTCCGTGTCCATATGGGCTTCATATCAGCCGAATCATCATAGGCGTCATGGACCCTGGCAGGTCGTCGAGTGGGCCTTCTATCGGGATGGACCAGGTATGCTGATGTCGTATACCCGTAGGGTATAACCATGTCAACAGATGAATACATGAAGTCTTTCGGTGGTTGGATGCGGACACATCTCTTGAATGACACCATTGTTGGAGATCAGCTATACTTGTTGGCCGCGTCACCATCTTCTACTATATTGAATTTCCAAGGGTACGAAATAAATGAGAATACATTCTACACGATCGTCCAAGATAAAAAGAGCACCAACCAAAATAGTGGTATCCGATTTGATGCAACATACGAGAATGGGCAAAAGGACATATACTATGGTTACATAGAGGAGACATGAGAACTAGACTATGGAGTCTCTTTTAAGGTCCCTTTGTTTCGCTGCAAATGGGTCAACCTGAATGGGGAAGGGGTAAAGATAGACCAGTTGTACGGAATGACAACAGCGGATCTCAACAATCTTGGTTATAGAGATGAACCATTCGTCCAGGCAATGATGTGTCTCAGGTTTTCTATGTGAAGGACATGTCCTTCAGACCGGAAAAAAGAAAAAATATGCAAACGAATACATCATATGATGAGCCAAAGCGTCACATAGTTCTTTCAGGGAAAATAAACATCATGGGAATCGAGGACAAGACAGACATGTCAGAAGATTATAATAAGTTTGATGAAATTCCGCCCTTCACAGTGAAAACTGACCCAAGCATTCCGTTAAGTAAAGAATATGCTCCATGGTTACCTCTGAAGCGATCATAAGGAAGGACATATGCCAAGAAGTTCATGCTCATATTGTGTAACTCTAGTTCATGTCTGGCCGGGATATCTTATGATGTTTGCAATTTTCCAAGTTTAATAAATATAATGAGTGTTAGTCCCGGTTTGTGACTTGACTGGGACTATATATAGGGGGTCCCTTAGTATCGGTTTTATAGTCTCGGTTTTTAATATTAATAAATGTCTTGAGTGTTAGTCACGTTTTATGGTTGGACCGGGACTAAAGGGGGCCTTTAGTCCCGATTCGTAGAACGACTTTCCCAAACTGTGAAGAAGTTGTCCCGATTCATAATTACCATTAAGATCTGATCTCCAAACGCGCGTGGTCACATATTAGGGAGTGCCTCTATGACCAGTTTCTTGGAGATGCCGGAGGACTGGGATCCGGCGGTATCTCCGTGAAACTGGTCGTAGTGGTGTACGTGCTCTCGCACACCATCTTGCATCTTGTAACTTTTCTAACTAGATCAATACACCTGGGAGCTAACTAATTTCACATATTAGGAAGTGCCTCTATGACCAGTTTCTTGGAGATGCCGGAGGGCTGAGATCCGGCGGCATCTCCCTGAAACTGGTCGTAGTGATGTCCCTGATCTCGAAAACCATATTGGAGATGCCTCAATCTGGCTGGAGGACTGGACTCACAAGGATGCCTATTTATAGTACAAGCAGCTCGGCATAGTGTCGACACTTACGACATAATATCGACACTCACCCCTATTATTAGTGCTGACTCGTATTTTGTCCCGGTTGGTGTCTCCAACCGGGACTAAAGGTTCATCTTTAGTCCCGGTTGGTGACACCATCCGGGACAAGGTACACGCCGCACGATATAATGTCGACACTCACCCTTATCATTAGTGCTGCCTGACCCAGCCTGCCGAAATCCCTCCATCCGGGACTAAAGATGAATCTATCAATGTTATTGTGCCCATATTATGGATGCATGTGGACACTGGTATGGAGAACAATGTTGCAGGAGGAAGTTTTCCTTTACGTCGCACGGAAAAGCCATTTTCCATTTTCTGAGTGCAAAAAACGGGTTGTTTTGTGAAGTAACCACCAAAATGCTGTTTCAGAATGCTACCCTCCCATTTTTCTAAAATACTAGACCACCTTACATGGACTATCTCCCAACCGGGACATCTCAAACCTTTTCGTCTATCCCGGGTATGTACTATAGGTACATGATCTAACGCCCGTGATTTTTTGAAAAAAATCATTTTTATACTCGCAATATGTGGTTTCTTCAGAGATCCAATGCAAGTTCTAACGATGCTCGTCCCCTATCTTCATGCACGCCGGTTCGACCATAGTTAAAAATTCAAAAAATTCAAAACGGACATAAGAAATTCAAAAACAATCCGAACAATGTAAATCCTTCACGTGGTGTCATATTATGTGACATAGTTGCAAGGAAAAATACCAGACTTGGTATATTGATCATGTCTTGAAAAAACCTTCGCAAAATGACCTATCATGTTCGAGGTTTCATGGCTTTCGGTCCAAATGACCGATGTTATGTGCTGAATCACGGCATAGTTTGTGATGTTGTACCCATATTATGCATGCATGTGGACATTGGTATAGAGAACAATGTTGCAGGAGGAAGTTTTCCTTTTCGTCGCACGGAAAAGTCATTTTCCATTTTCCGAGCGAAAAACGGGTCGTTTTGTGAAGTAACCATCAAAATGTTGTTTCAGAATGCTACCGTCCCATTTTTCTAAAATACTAGACCACCTTACATGGACTATCTCCCAACCGGAACATCTCAAACCTTTTCGTCCATCCCGGGTAAAAAGGACAAATGTCTGCCAAATCGGTAGGAAGTGGGTCCAGTTTGTACTACAGATACATGATCTAACGTCCGTGATTTTTTGAAAAAATCATTTTTAGATTAGCAATATGTGGTTTCTTCAGAGATCCAATGCAAGTTCTAACGATGCTCGTCCCCTATCTTCATGCACGCCGGTTCGACCATAGTTAGAAATTCAAAAAATTTAAAACGAGCATAAGAAATTCAAAAAAAATCCGAACAATGTAAATCCTTCGCGTGGTGTCATATTATGTGACATAATTGCAAGGGAAAATACCAGACTTGGTATATTGATCATGTCTCGAATAAACCTTCACAAAATGACCTATCATGTTCGAGGTTTCATGGCTTTCGGTCCAAATGACCGATGTTATGTGCTGAATCACGACATAGTTTGTGATGCTATGCCCATATTATGCATGAATATGGACATTGGTATGGAGAACAATGTTGCAGGAGGAAGTTTTCCTTTTCGTTGCACAGAAAAGCCATTTTCCATTTTCCGACCGCAAAAAACGGGTCGTTTTGTGAAGTAACCACCAAAATGCTGTTTCAGAATGCTACCGTCCCATTTTTCTAAAATACTAGACCACCTTACATGGACTATATCCCAACCGGGACATCTCAAACCTTTTCATCCATCCCGGGTGAAAAGGACAAATGTCTGCCGAATCGGTAGGAAGTGGGTCCGGTTTGTACTACAGTTACATGATCTAACGCCCGTGATTTTTTGAAAAAATCATTTTTAGACTCGCAATATGTGGTTTCTTCAGAGATCCAATGCAAGTTCTAACTATGCTCGTCTCCTATCTTCATGCACGCCGGTTCGACCAAAGTTAGAAATTCAAAAAATTCTAAACGGGCATAAGAAATTCAAAAACAATCCGAACAATGTAAATCCTTCGCGTGGTATCATATTATGTGACATAGTTGCAAGGAAAAATACCATACTTGGTATATTGATCATGTCTCCAAAAAACCTTCACAAAATGACCTATCATGTTCGAGGTTTCATGGCTTTCGGTCCAAATGACCGATGTTATATGCTGAATCACGACATAGTTTGTGATGTTGTGCCCATATTATGCATGCATGTGGATATTGGTATGGAGAACAATGTTGCAGGAGGAAGTTTTCCTTTTCGTCGCACAGAAAAGCCATTTTCCATTTTCCGAGCGCAAAAAACGGGTCGTTTTGTGAAGTAACCACCAAAATGCTGTTTCAGAATGCTACCATCCCATTTTTCTAAAATACTAGACCATCTTACATGGACTATCTCCCAAACGGGACATCTCAAACCTTTTCGTCCATCCCGAGTAAAAATGACAAATGTCTGTCGAATCGGTAGGAAGTGGTTCCGGTTTGTACTACAGGTACATGATCTAACGCCCGTGATTTTTTGAAAAAATCATTTTTAGACTCGCAATATGTGGTTTCTTCAGAGATCCAATGCAAGTTCTAACGATGCTCGAAAAAACCTTCACAAAACCCTAAACCCTAAACCCAAGTTTCTTCCCGTCATTTCTTCCCGCCATTTTTTTTCCGCGATTTCTTCCCTCCCGCCATTTCTTCCCACAGTTTTCTTCCCACCATTTCTCAGTACATATATGTAGGATTGGCCTCCATTGTCATTGCACATCTCTAGACTCATATCTGCAACCCCATCAATCTTTCCCATGGCTTCCACCATACGACTAACCCCCAAGGAGGCGGAGGCGCTTTGCGCCTCGAACTAACCCTGTCCGCCGGGCTACTGCGTCCCTGTCGGCTGGATGCTGAGCGCCGGAGGCGTGCCGGTTCCTCCTGTCCCTCTAGGTGTGGCGTGCCGGATGGCCATCACAAACCACTACTATTTCGATCTCACGCCGGAGTAGCGGAGGAATCCCAACTGGCATCCCGACTATTTCCCGACTTGGGAAGCCTTCTTCTGGGATCGGCGTGAGAGGGCGCTCGCCAGGCACGAGGAGGACGACCCACCTCCTCCAAACTTCAACGAGGCCGGCCGTCGGCTGTGGTGGCGCGACCAGACTCTCCAGAGCGTCATGGCCTACGACACGGTCGCCGACTCTAACCCCTGCCTACGTTACCCTCAAATCCAGCCCACTCGTACTCAGCCTTCAAGGTTCAACTATGGCGACCACGACGACGACAGCGACGACGGCCGCGGCGAGTACGACGATTACAGTGGCAAGTATTACAGGTGTAGGCAGAAGCATGACTAAATCACTCCAACATTGCAAAACAAGTTCGGCCGATTGTGACTTAATCTGCCATGTATCTTAATTTACAGTTCTTCTATATATCTTAATCTTCAGTCGTGCTTTATGTAACTTAGTGTTAGTTGCGTTATGTACTTTAATTCCAGTTCTATCGTAATAAAATTTTCTTCTCGCCCATTATTTCCCGTCCTTTTTTCTCCGCCCATTAATATATAAAAAATATAATTTAATGCAAATCCAAATTAAAAACAGAAAATGGTTTTGAATTAGTTATTCAAATACAAACACTTTTTATGTTTAAAGTTTTTCTAAATTCCAAATTAATATTCAAAAATTATAAGTTAATTTATTTTTAATTTTAAATGGTTACATTAATTATTTTTAAAAACAAAAAATGGATTTGAATTAGTTATTCAAATCCAAACACTTTTTATGTTTAAAGTTTTTCTAAATTCCAAATTAATATTCAAAAAATATAAGTTAATTCATTTTTAATTTTAAACGGTTACATTAATTATTTTTAAAAACAAAAAATGGTTTTGAATTAGTTATTCAAATCCAAACACTTTTTATGTTTAAAGTTTTTCTAAATTCCAAATTAATATTCAAAAAATATAAGTTAATTCATTTCTAATTTTAAATGGTTCATAGTTTAAATGGTTACATTAATTATTTTTAAAAACAGAAAATGGTTTTGAATTATTTATTCAAGTTCAAACACTTTTTATGTTTAAAGTTTTTCTAAATTCTAAAGTAATTATCATTTAAAAAACATTACAAATTTAAACCCCAAAATAAAAAATAAGGCGGAAATAGAGAGAAAATTCCTGATTTTTTTAAACAGGGTCATACGTCCCGGTAGGAGCCACCAACCGGGACTAAAGACCCCTGCGCGTGCCCCTTGCACTAATGAAAAAAAGGTGGAGTATATGTCCCGGTTGGTGGCTCCAACTGGGACGTTTGACCCTTTATCCAACCGGGACGTATGACCCTTTAGTCCTGGTTGGAGCCACCAACCGGGACGTATACTCCTTCCTTTATAACTTGCGCGCCTCTTCTTCTTCCCCATCTCATTCATTGAATTGCGCACAGGAAACCCCAACGATGTCGGCAGGCTGCCCGAGCTCGCCGCCGTCAAACCATCGCCTCCGTCTGCGCGCGCCCCCCATCGCCTCCGTCCGCGCAAGCAGAGGGCTCGAGCACGTGCCGCCGTTGCCGCGCCGCCGTTCCCGTTGCTGCCCAGGCGCCGCGCCGCTATTGCCGCGCAAGCAGCAGAGGCCACCACCGCGCCGCCGTTGCAGCCAACGTGCCCGACCCGGTCGCCACTACCACCAAGGTGCGTCGCCGCCCCCTCTACGGTTTCTTCCCTAACCCCGACGAGGTTCATCGCCGTCCATCAGCCCGTTTCCGACCTCGCCGTGCTTCCCCGACCCCATCGCCGCGCTCAGGGTGAGCCACCGGTCCTCTAGGACCCTTCCCTTCCTTTCCTCCCTCTCTGGTTTGCTCTAGCCTCGAGCGCCGCCGTCGGCTACCGCCAGACCTCGCCGTAGACATAGCTCCGGCTACCAAATAGGAGCGGCGCCGCCTCTATATCGTTCGTCGTGCTACGCTGGTTCGAACACGCACAACCCCACAGTCCCACGCACTCCCCAGGGTCGCCATCGACCACCGTCCGCCGTGCCGCCTGTCGTGGTGACATGGTGCTCGCCTGGCTACCGCGTGGTGCCCGCGTGGCCTCGGTCCCACTTGCTAGCCTCAGAGGCTAGGTGCCTCTGCGGTGCAAATAGTTTAGGTTAGGGTCTGACCCCGTCAAGCCCTGGTCCACGTCCCACCTGCCTGGGTGGAGGCTGAGGTGGCCACGGGCCCCTCTGTCAGCCACTGTGGCTAGAGTTGCCTCGGTGTAAAAAGGTTTTCAGTTTTGTTTAAATTTAGAGAAACTAGAATCCCAACCTCTTTGGAAGAAGCTCCAAATAGACTTTATTTCAGAGCGGGGAATCTTCCTACAAACTCAAATGTGTGAAATAAAGGCTATACCTACCTCTGCCTAGAAAAACTGGAGTTTCAGGCACCCTCGTGGGAGACATTGGATGTTGTCAACCGGCCTGAAAATGCTCATAAACAGCTCTTCCCCCTTTGACTTAGTTTTCGTTGCCTGCCCCGTCCCGAATGGACGAACAGGAAGAAGCAAGCTGAAGAAAGGCGCGAGAGAGAGTTGATACTCCCCTCTTCCACAATTAGGTGAAGACCAGGAGGGCCATCCACCTCACGTCAACCTTCCACTTCCCTCCCCTCGATAGGTCCCAGGTGGGCGGACGAGTGCGACCCGAAACAGCCTCTTGAGCCTTGGCCTCCAAACGCTCGGCCGTTTGGACTCCAAATCCAAACGTGGTTCGAATCCACGAGCCTGCTGATCTAACCGATTCATTGGTTGATTGGGAATCGAATAAAAAAGGTCACCGCTGACATAGAAGTTTTGAAAAGGAGAGGGTAGTGACGAACATCTTTAATAAAACTAGTGAATTACTAGCGAATTTCCAAATAGAATAGTGCATCCACGTCAGCATCTCTGCCAACTATAAACCCTTGGATTGTTTTCAATTGGAGGGGGGAATCCAATTGACAGCCTCGATTCGTACCCTAGCTCGTCTGAGAGCTAGCTTTGCTTCAACTAATTCTTTCGTACCCTCAACTTTACTCAAGTTAGCTTCGGCTATTTCAAGTGCCTGCTAGATACTTTAACAGCCAAAAGTGCACCTGAACTTGGAAAAGAATGCGCGATCTGTTTCATTCGGCTAGGGGATCTCAACCATTCTTTCAGGTCAAGCGGAACCATGACTCCACTCGTTAGGTCCGGTGACCCTACAAATATTATATGTGAACCCGCGAGAAATGTGCTTCAGTGCTGCCGTGCTTTAGAGAAGCTGCCGTGCCTACCCCACCCCAATTGGTCGTGCTTTTCCTGTTTCTTAAGCCACGCGAATTCATAGGTCTGCGTTTGCTCGAAGGAAGGTGTTTAGCCAGAGCGTTTCTCAGCTCAGACAAAGCTTCTCTTTACGTGAAGTGCCACGGTTCCTTTTCCCAATGGTTTAATTAAATCCAGAAATTGATATAATATTGTAAATTCAATAATTAATTAATTATAACTCAGAAAAATACAAATAATATATCAAAATGTTCAGAAAAATGAGATCTAACTATTTAACCTATAATCATGCATTGTTCAACAACTTTCAAGACAAGTTTAATTAGAGAACAAAATCAACCCCTCTCATATACTCCGGAGTTTCGCCGAGTTAGGGTTTTCACCCCTCGGAACCCCGTTTGAATTGATGAGCATGTCTTAGGGTTACTTTTCAATACAAATTAACTTGTCATATCATCATCCTTGTTTGATCATTGCATCGATGTCATGTGTTGATTGTTCCCCTCTCTTTCCTATGTTCGGTTCTTCACGGTAGAATACGAGATCGAGATCAAAGACAGAGGTCAACACCATCGAAGATCGAAGATTTCTTGATAGCCATCGTATTGTAGATGCTTAGCCATGATATTAGTTGTCATAGACCCTAGTTGAATCGATGTTGCACCTAGGGTTAGCCGGTGTGTCCTCGCCAGGGCATCCCGGACCCGAGGGTTGATTGATTACCGCCTTTCTTTCCGGTATTGGTTCTTCGCGATAGGATCCGAGCTCGATGGTTTCTCTGAATTAGGGTTTCTGATATTGTAAATTCATTTTTATTATTGTGTATGTATATATTAGGGTTTCTCCGAATTAGGGTTTATATTTCTCAACACCGTACCTAACATTCTCCCTTAGCCGCTTTAACTTATCCGTTTTTCCACGTATGCAAAAAATATGGACCCACACGACAGAGACGAAGAAAAGGAAGAGTTGATCCAAGGTGTGATCCGCGGGGAAGAAAATTTAGATGTATCGATGTTTCTGAACAACTCCGGTGAGGGTGATCCTCTTTTTGCCGGAAGAGACGACTTGTTTGAGGTTGAAGGTGATGCCTTCCGCGAGGGAGAAGGCGATGCCTTGTGTGATCGAGAAGACGACCGCTCTGGCGAGGTGCATGTAATATAATTAATTCATTAATTAATCATCTGCTATCTGTATAGAAATAGTAACGATGATCTTTCTTCTTTTAGCCCTCCGGATCGAAGAAATCTACTGAAAAGAGCGGACGAGGCCCAACCAAAAAGTTGGAAGACCATGAGAGGTTTAGGATCAAAGATATCGGTGAAGACGACAAACCGATTGCTCCCGAAGTTGTCGCAAACAAATTTGTGGCACAATGCGGAGTAATCGTTAGGGACTTCATCCCGATCACCATTCGAAATTGGAATAGGCCCGCTGATGCAGAAGAAGAGGGAACATCTTTATATCTCCCTACCGTGGCCAAAGATTTAATGTGGAAGAGGCTCATGGTTAATTTCAAACTACCGAAGATAGAGATGGATCCAAATGCGGAGGATCCAGTTGAGGACGCCTTAGAACATGCGCGAGCCATGGAGATGAAGGTCAGGGAGTGGGCTATGAAGAAGATGGCTCAGTGTTTCACCAACTGGAAGAAAAGATTGCACCTTGACTATGTCGTGAAAGAGAAGACTCTGGATTTCGAGAAGATTAAGTTTCAGAAGATAAAACCATTGTGGGCCGAGTTTGTGGATTACAAGACATCAG
Source organism: Avena sativa (assembly GCA_916181665.1). Lineage (NCBI taxonomy): Eukaryota > Viridiplantae > Streptophyta > Magnoliopsida > Poales > Poaceae > Avena > Avena sativa. The sequence goes on from OV702293.1 coordinate 458,364,234, forward strand.
AAAAAGCTAAGAAAATGTCTGCAACGAATAAGCTGAATGCTGCTAACAAGAAGTATCACCATACTATGGGGCAAGGTGACTACAGGGCTGTCATTTCTAAGTGGACGAAACTTGGGGATGAACTGCGTGCTAAAAAGATCATCCCAGAGACAGACGATTGGATCGAACGTGCAAATAATTGGTTTTACGGGCATGGGGGCACGTTGGAATCGGAAGGGAAGTGTATATATAACATACGACATAAAGAAGACCCCTTGCCAATCGAGAAGATGAGAAAAATAGTAAAGGCTGTTAAAGATGGGGACTTCATTCCCGATAGAGAGAATGATGAACACACACTCGCCCATGGAAATAAGGAAGATGACGGACGAACACGAGGCACAATAGGCTCCAAACCATGAAGCACTGGGTTTCCGAAGAGAGTAAGAAATATCCTGACAGAAGCCGTAAGAGGAGAAAGTACAAGGCGGAAGTTGAAGCAGATATTCAGAAAGAGCGAATGCGTATAATTGAAGAACGAATAAAGCAACAACAAGATCAAATTAACGCACTTAGCCAGCAAGGTACTACCGTCCCATCTCAGCAGCACATGGTGGTAGAACCTGCATTCGATGCTACCGACCTATCGAATAATTGAAAAAGCAGTGTGGCTTCAACCGAGGTCCCGGGTGATGACAATGACGATGACGATGGTGCACCGACGATGGCTCCTATTGGCTACCCAGTGGATGATATCACACAGATGACACACTGCGAGCTACATGTCAAAGTTGTGAACATATCAATGAAGGTGGCGGTCGGCTATGCCTTACCAATTGGACCCACACCAACTTACCATTGTCGTCCGGTTCCACAGGGCTACGCTGTTATCGGGGTGGATGAAATCATGCCCACCTTTGAAGCTTGACTACCCTGCAGGTGAAGGGGATGTGACTGAACTGGGATAAGCAACAAACGTCACCATTCTATGGCCAAAGGAATGTATCGTGCTTCCAAATCACATGCCAAGGCCATCTTCGCCGCCGCCTCACCCGTCTCCAGCGAGGTCGTCGCCGCCGCGGCAACCGTATTTGTCGTCTCACCCGGCTCCGTCGCCTCACCCGTCTCTGTCGCCTCACCAATCTTCGGTGCAGCCATCACCGCGGCAACCATCGCCGGCGCCTCAGGATAAAAAGCGTAAGCGTACCACCGTTACTCTGTGTCGTGGTAAGCGATCGCCGAAACGTAAACAAGAGCCTCTTCCAAAAGTAGCAAAGGTTCCTTCCAAGAGAGCTTATGACTGTATTGAAGAGGGGACTACGACTATCGTTGATGCGGAAACGACAACGTTTTTCGCTAAGCTGAGGCGGCCGAAAGAGCCAGAGTTCCCCAGCACCAAAGAAGAAAAAGCCCGAGTGTTCAAAATGGTAAAGACTCTTCATCAACCCGAGCCAAAGCTGTCATCAGACTATGAGCGTTCTATTCTCAAGTCACATGCGGCACAACAAGCCTCGAAGAGCAGTACTGATGCAAGCGAGAAATCTGTTGCCCAGCTCGGAGAACAAGCAAAACAGTCATGCGCCCCTCTCAAGGTGATTTCCCATACCAATGTGGGGTCGAGCAAATATGCGGCCGAAGAGCAGTATGATCCAGATATAGTTGCACAATACGGAGAAGCTGCTGCTCAAGGTATGAATATTGCCCAGTACTTATCCCAATTACAGTACTTCCCCGTGTGTGAAGTAGCATACAATTACCAGTACAGCAAACCTCTCGTCAAACCTAAAGAGGTAAATAATCTTCCAACAAAAATGCAAAGATTGCATAACTGGTACATGCATGCCACAAAGGCCGGGGCTAACTGGATAATGCTGAGGGTTACAAAAAAGCATTATGGGAAAGAAATATATGATATGATATCCATTGAATTTGATGAACTATTTCAATTATTCAATCAAGATGCCTTGGACAAATCGATCATCAGTGCCTATTGTCTGTAAGTACTAATTCTGTAATTAATTTAGTCTCTAGCTATCTCACCTCGTTTATTGCATGTATATAATCATACTATAATATGCAGAATGAAAATTCTCGAATGCAGTAGAAGACAAATCTATGACATTGGATTCATTGACCCATATTGGGTTCATCAAGCTAATCTCAAAACAAATCCCAGGATACGGAGGATAATATCGTACACGCGTTAAGGTTTCAAGAAACCGGAAGGGAAATACTATTTCCTTACAACTTCGAGTGAGTGTTATTGTCTTGTATACACTTTCTATTTCGCTTACTCGATGTTAAGTATATAATTGATTAGTTATGCATGTGTAGCTTTCACTATATTCTGTTAATCATTCAACTTGACAAAGGGCATGTACTAGTCATAGACTCGAAACATAAACCCCTTGAGACGTGGAAGGACATGCAGATGCTTCTACAGCGGTAATTCTAATCATTACGACACTATATCGGCAACGTTCGTGAATTTTATGATATCAAGTAATTAATAACTTCTTTTATTTGGTTTTTTCTGGGCAGCGCTTGGAAACGGTTCACCAACAAGGCTAGGGGTGTTTGGAAAGAGGAGGTTATATTTCAACCACTAGATATAAGCACCACTAACTATATCCGCGCATCTCTTTGATTCTAGTTTTAATACCGTTATTATCATGCTTGATTTTTTTTGATTGAACTCTGTTCTCGTAAAGTGCCTCACGCAGGGACCAGATAATAATTTATGTGGATACTATGTTTGCGAGTTCATCCGTCAGACGTCTGTGAGAAGGGCAGAAATTTAAAGCAACTCCACGTACGTAAACAATTTCTATAGTTTTTAATTATCATCAAATTGTGTTTAGTTTCATTCATACAGGTTGACTCCTTTTTTAAATCAGATTGAACGTTTACGAGATGGTCTTCTGCCAAAGGATCGCGTACGAGCAATTAAGGAGGAATTGGCGGGTTTTTGGATGCAGAAGTTCTAAACCCAAAAGGAGAATACTATTCGGGTGTGTATACATAATAGGGATTGTACAAAGAGCTTATTTTGTATGTAGTGCATGAACTCCGTGTATCGAATGTAATATGTTCGACACTTGGATCTATATTGTCATGATGATCTTGTGTAATATAATGGTTTTTTATTGATAAGTGTAAAACACTAAATAAAAAATAAAACAACATAAATGAATTCTCTGCCGCGGCACAAAAAGTGGCCAAAATGCTGCCGTAGCAAAAAAATTTACCAAAATGAATTATCTGCCGCGACAGAAAAATGTGTCTGCCGCGGCAGAGGGTTATTTGTCCCAGTTCGTGTTACGAACCGGGACGGTTGCTCCTCCCTCTCGCCCTCTGCCGCGGTCACGTGTACGCCCTTTAGTCTCGGTTAATGGGGCAACCGAGACTAAAGGTTGGGCTTTAGTCCCGATAGCTCTGTCCCGGTTGGGTAAATGCCCGTACCAACCGGAACACATGAGACAGTTTCACTAGTGGCAGTTGCCTTTTAGCCAAACGCCGTACATGTGTCATGCCTCTTCCGAGCGAACCCGACCTTGTACTTACCGCCTCAAAGGTGTTTCTTCATGTACTCACTCCGTCCGCAAATAAGTGTACATCTAGCTTTTACTTAAGTCAAATATAACCAAATTTGATCAATTTTATAGAGAAATATATGAACATATATTACATCAAATTGACATATCATAAAATTAGATTTAAAAAAAATCTAATGTTACAATTTAGTGTCATAAATGTTGATACGTTGGCCTAAAAAGTTAATCAAACATAGTAAAATTTAACATAGGACAAAACTAAAAATACACTAATTTACGGATAGAGAAAGTACTATATATACCCAAACTCTTGATCAATAAAGAACACCTGATTCTCTCAATCTCTCGTTCTCAAACACTATCGAGCCGGCGTCGCAACACGTGAAGCGCCGCGTGCAGCGCCGGACGCGCGGGCCGACCAGTTGATGCACGTCTTGTCCGTAAGTAAATGCGGTATCAGGTCAACTCTGGCGTGAACTATTCTAGTAGTATAGCAAGATAAAAAGGTTCCAGAAAAAGATTAGAACGTCCAGCAACAGCGGCTGGATCGAGGAGACGTGACGGAAGAGGGGATCGGATCGTCTCCGTGCCCACACACAAGGGAGCTCCACGCCACATACACGTCTCCGTGGACAAACGGTTTCTCTCTCCCCCTCTCTCTCTTGGATCAGACGATTTTCCCATGCATGCGCATGCGCTCCACGCCATCGGGAACGAAAATGTGGACAAGTTGCACGCACGTGCTATATGCTTTCGTGGCGAGCCTCAGTGTGGGAACATATGAGGCGTGCCCATATACCATTCGCGCTGTCGTGCTCGTGCGCCGTACCGCGGTGAAACGTACGTGGCCACTAGACGACGACGTGCAGGAATGGACATCATCTGGATGCGTGCCATCTTTTTTAAACTCCGCAAAATTCAAAACGCACGGTTGTCAGTGTTTGATTCGGTCTCAATAGTCTGCTACCCTATCGAACCGGCTCAAACCGTAGCAATGGCACAGTAGAAAAGAAGAAGAAGAAAAAAAAAACTGCCGGTCGACCCTATCCTTTGCGCGTGGAGGGAGGGCAGCCACAAAATACTACTTCCTCTATTTTAAAATACAAGATATTTTAGGTTTATAAAAAAACATATCTAGACTTGTTTAGTGTGTAGGTTTTTTTTACCCGGAACTGTGAGGCAACAGCCCCGTAGCAAAATTTAATAAAAACCAAAAAGTATTATGTACATGTGGAGGAAAGAGAATGAGAGAGAGGGGGGCTACCTACCTAATTACACACTAAGAAAAATGTACAAATTACACGAACAAGGAGTTCAACCAGATCATAAGACCCTCCCTATGCTTTGCTTTAACTCTATGTTTCAATAAAGCCATATCATGAAAAAAGCTTGCCCTCCAACGAGCAAAAGTTGGGTCCTCCTGCCAAAATATTTTTGCATTCCTTAATAGCCAGATATGCCAACATGTCATGATCATCACCTCCATAAAAAAGGCTTATTAAAACTCTGCTTGGCTGATGTCACCGAAGATTGGATATCACCCATTCCTCCTCCCCAATCTATCCGAAGGTAGTTCCAGATTCACTGACTAAAGTTGCATTAAAAAATAGGTGAATTCTGTCCTCATAGGCACGCAAAGGGCAGAGTACACAACGTTTGTCATCAGTTACTTTCCAGTTACACCGAATTAAAAGGTCTCGTGTACCCAGTCTATCAGAGAGTAGCAACCACGCAAACATCTTAGTTTTCATAATGCACCCTGATTTCCAGATCTAATGAAAAACCTTGGGCACTATAATATGAGCATGAATTTTGGCATAGAAATTAGCAGACGTGTATTTTTGTCCCCAGCTATACGTCCAACAATCCTTCTGTTCGGAAACAGGGTGGTCACTCATCAGTTGTTGAACCTGTCCCAATTCATCATAGGCAGCTCTGGATAGTGGGAGATGAAAAAGATTGGTGATATCCTCTGTGGAATACACAGAAGCAGCCGAGATGTTCTCATCCAACGCAAAGGAAAAAAGCTTTGGGAATCTGTCCTTAAGAGGCCGACAAGAAGTAGTTTAGTGTGTAGGTTCACTCAGGTTTGAAATGAACCTATACACTACAACAAGTATAGATACATTTTTTCACAAACCTCAAACATCTTATATTTTAAAACGGAGGGAGTACAAGCCGATCAACATGTTGATTCGCTTCTCGTGAGCGATTGAGTCAGTTTTCTACCATGTGTGGAACCTATTCTTTCGATCCTTTGAACCGCTTTAAGACTACGCGGTACATGGTCTAATGGATTTGATTTTTTCTTATGGCCTACGATTAGAAATTATAGTGGAGTATTTTTTCCCGTGGTCTACTTTTATCTGAAACTCTTGGAAATTTTTTCCGGATCCAATTTTGAGAAACTTGCTTTACTTCTAGGATAAATATGTGTTTTTTTGTTTGGAAAGTGGAAGTCTCATTGTTTCGGCCTTCGCAACAAAAATGCTATACAACTAACTTATTTCAAATCCTATAAAACCAGCAAAAGAAGGATATGCCACACATGGTGCCAAACACAAAACAAGCCTAGTCAAGCCCACATTTATGTCGGAAAGAAGCCATAACCTATTCCCTTTTTTTGGCAAAAAATAACATAGTCCATTGACCCCTCCTCCAGAGACAAGCCATAGTTGAATCGATTGTAACCTCTAGGTGTAGGGGTTCGTAGCATGGAAAACAAAAAATTTCTACCGCATACAAACAAACAAGCCAAGATCTATCTACTAGATCGTAGCAACGAGTCGATGGAATAACTCACCCTCGAAGATTTCAAAGTATTTAACGAGAGCGGATTCTCGTGGGTGATGTAGTCGTACTCTTGCCGATCTCAAGATCGCGTAGACGATCCTTCCGGCACTGCGTTCCGGCAGCGCTTCCGCAGTCGGTCACACGTTCGGTACTCGACGAAGACCTTCCTCTCCCTGGTTCCAGCAGGCAGCGGAGGTTGTAGCACTCTCCTCGCGATTCCGGCAGCACAACGGCGTGGTACCGGAAGTAGAGGGGAGATCTCGCAGGGCTTCGACTTAAGCCGGAGCGAGTATGGTGGACTATGAGAGAGAGCCTCGGCGATCTAGGGTTTAGACGCACCAAGGAGGAGCAAGGCCGGCGGCTAGGGTTTGCCTAGGCGGCGGCAGCAGGAGGTGGCGGCGCCGGCGGCTAGGATTAGGGTTTGCGGGGCGTGGTGTTGTGTGCTTGGAGGGGCAACCCTGCCCCTCCTTATATAGGTGGAGGGGGCGCGCCAAGGGGAGGGGAGTCCCTCCCCAACTCGGTCTCCAAGTGGGCCGGCGGTGGAGGGAGGGAACTCCTCCCCAAGTAGGTTTCCTACTCTCCCTCCACCTCACAAAATAGCCGTTTGACTTTTTCAAATTGGCGTTTGACTTTTCAAACTAGGATTTGATTTAACCCTTTATTTTGTTCAGCGATGACACCTAGTACATGATGCAATCATTCCAACTTGTCATGACACATTCATGTACCCTTCCCCTTCGGAGTGCCGGACATTCTGGAACCTTCTAGAACATTCCCGACGAAAACACCGGAACCATTCCCCAACTCCGAAACGGGACTTTCCTTATATGAATCTTATTCTCCGGACCATTCCGGATCTCCTCGTGATATCCCGAATCCCATCCGAGACTCCGAACAACATTCGTTCTCTTACTTATCATTCCATAACTACTCAAACAACGTCGAATCCTTAAGTGTGCCTCCCTACGGTTCGTGAATTATGCGGACATGATCGAGACACTTCTCCGAACAATAACCAATAGAGGAATCTAGAAATTCATATGGCTCCCACATATTTCTACGATTACTTTGCGATCGAATGAACCACTTATATATGATACCAATTTCCCTTTGTCTCACGATAGTTACTTATCCGAGGTTATGATCGTCGATATCTCTACATACCTAGTTCAACCTCGTTACTGATAAGTACTCTTTTCTCGTTCCCGTGATATGTGATCCCTTGTGAGCCAGTCACATGCTTGCAAGCTAATTGGATGACATTCCACCGAGAGGGCCCAGAGTATATCTATCCATCATATGGATGGACAAATCCCACTCTTGATCCATGTGTCTCAACCAATACTTTCCGAACACTTAATGCCACCTTTATAGCCACCCAGTTACGGTGTGGTGTTTGATGTCATCAAAGCATCCTTCCGGTGAAGGTGATATGCATGATCTCATGGTCGAAAGAATTAGGTTACTATGTATCAGAAAGCATATAGCAATTGAACTATTAAAATGACTTGATCTTTATGCTACGCTTATCTATAGGAGTATGTCCACCATATCATTCTCCCAACGATATGATCTTGTTGTTAATAACATCTGAATGTTCATGATAGGGAAACCACAATCATTTATTAACCGACAAGCTAGTATTATAAAGAGGCTTTACTAGGGACTCTATTTTAGTTTACAAATCACATAAGTATTAATGTTTCCTTGTTAATACTATTATAGCATGAATGAAAACATTTATCATAAACACAAAGATATAATATTAACTATATTTATTATTGCCTCTAGGGCATATCTCCAACAGTCTCCCACTTGCACTAGAGTCATCTAATCTAGATTACATGGTAATATACCGAACACCCATGGCAGTTTGGTGTTGGTCATGCTTTGCCCTCGGGAGAGGTTTAGTCAACGGATCCGCCACATTCAGATCTGTGTGTACTTTGCAGATCTTTATGTCCCCATCTTGGACATGTTCTCGAATAGCGTGAAAACGTAGCTTGATGTGCTTCAGCTTCTTGTGTGACATTGGTTCTTGCGCATTGGCTATGGCGCCCATGTTATCACAGTAGATAGACATTGGGTCCAACGCACTAGGAACCACACCGAGCTTTGTAATGAACTCTTTCATCCATATCGCTTCTTGTGAAGCCTCCGAAGCAGCCATGTATTCCGATTCAGTTGAAGATCTCGCCACAACGCTTTGCTTTGCACTCCTCCAGCTAACTGCTGCACCATTCAAAGTAAATACGTATCCAAATTGTGATTTAGAATCATCCGGATCGGTGTTCCAACTAGCATCGGTGTAACCATTAACAACGAGTTGTTCATCACCTCCATAAGAAAGAACCATATCCTTAGTTCTTCTCAAGTACTTAAGGATGTTTTTGACCGCTGTCCAATGATCCACTCCTGGATCACTTTGATATCTGCTAGTTAAACTAACAGAATATGCAATGTCGGGTCTAGTACATAGCATGGCATACATTAGAGATCCTATGGCTGAGGCATAGGGAGTTTTACTCATCCTTTCTCTATATTCTGCCGTTGTCGAACTTTGAGTTTTACTCAAGGTCGTATTGGGCAACATGGGCAAGAACCCTTTCTTGCTATCTTCCATTCCAAACCTCTTTAGAACTTTGTCCAAATATGTACTTTGTGACAATGATATTAGGCGTCTTGATCTATCTCTATAAATCTTTATGCCTAATATGTAAGCTGGTTCGCCAAGATCCTTCATTGAAAAACTATTATTCAAATATTCCTTGACACTATTAAGAAGGTCTACATCATTCCCAATCAACAATATGTCATCTACATATAGTATTAAGAATGCTACAGAGCTCCCACTCACTTTCTTGTAAATACAAGCTTCTCCATAAGTTTGTATAAAACCAAAACTTTTGATTACCTTATCAAAACGTTGATTCCAACTTCGGGATGCTTGCTTCAATCCATTGATGGACCGTTGAAGTTTGCATACCTTGTTAGCATCTTTAGGATCGACAAAACCTTTGGGTTGCATCATATATAACTCTTCATCAATGTCTCCATTGAGGAATGCTGTTTTGACATCCATCTGCCATATCTCATAATCTTAATATGCAGCGATTGCTAACATAATCCTCACAGACTTTAGCTTCGCTACAGGTGAAAAAGTCTCATCGTAGTCAACTCCTTGAATTTGTCGAAACCCTTTTGCGACAAGTCGAACTTTATAGACAGTAACATTACCATCAGCATCTGTTTTCTTCTTGAAAATCCATTTGTTCTCGACAGCCTTCCGGCCATCCGGTAAGTCCACCAAAGTCCATACTTGGTTTTCGTACATGGATCCAATCTCGGATTTCATGGATTCTTGCCATTTATTGGAATCTGGGCTCATCATTGCTTCCACATATGTCGCAGGGTCATCGGTGTTGTCCACCAACATGACATTCATAACAGGATCATACCAATAAGGAGTGGTACGAGTTCTCGTTGACCTGCGAGGCTCTGTAGCAACTTCAACCGAAGTTTCATGATCATCATCACTAGCTTCCTCTCTTATTGGTGCAGGCACCACAGGAACTTCTTCCGGTGCTACGCTACTCGCAATTTCGAGAGAAGGTTCGACAACCTCGTCGAGTTCTACTTTCCTTCCAGTCACTTCTTTCGAGAGAAATTCCTTCTCTAGAAAGGATCCATTCTTGGCAACGAAGATTTTGCCTTCGGATCTATGATAGAAGGTATACCCAATAGTTTCCTTTGGGTATCCTATGAAGACGCATTTTTCTGCTTTGAGTTCAAGCTTGTCCGGCTGTAACTTCTTTACATAGGCTTCACAACCCCAAACTTTAAGGAACGACAATTTAGGCTTCTTCCCAAACCATAATTCATACGGTGTCGTTTCAACGGATTTAGATGGTGCCCTATTTAAAGTGAATGCGGTTGTTTCTAATGCATAACCCCAAAATGATAGCGGTAAATCTGTAAGTGACATCATAGAACGAACCATATCTAAGAGAGTTCGATTACGACGTTCGGACACACCATTACGCTGTGGTGTTCCCGGCGGTGTCAATTGTGAAAGTATTCCGCATTTCTTCAAATGCTCGCCAAACTCGTAACTTAGATATTCACCTCCACGATCAGAACATAGAAATTTAATCTTCTTGTTACGTTGATTCTCAACCTCACTTTGAAATTCCTTAAACTTCTCGAAAGTTTCGGACTTATGTTTCATGAAATAGATATACCCATATCTACTCAAGTCATCCGTGAAGGTAAGAACATAACGATAACCACCGCGCGATGCTACACTCATTGGACCACACACATCGGTATGTATGATTTCCAATAAGTCCGTAGCTCGCTCCATCATACCAGAAAATGGAGTCTTAGTCATTTTACCCATCAGACATGCTTCGCATCTTTCAAGTGATTCGAAATCAAGTGATTCAAGAAGTTCATCGGAATGGAGTTTCTTCATGCGCTTCACTCCAATGTGACCAAGACGACAGTGCCACATATAGGTCGAGTTATCGCTCGATTTCAAACGTTTAGCCTCAATGTTATTAATATGTGTATTTCCACTATCGAGATTCAATAAGAATAGACCATCTATCAAAGGTGCATGTGCATAAAACATATTACTCATATAAATCGAACAACCATTATTCTCGGACTTAAACAAGTAACCGTCTCGCAATAAACAAGATCCCGATATAATGTTCATGCTTAACGCAGGCACCAAATAACAATTATTTAAGTATAAAACTAATCCCGATGGTCGATGAAGAGGTAGCGTGCCGACCGCGATCACATCAACCTTTGATCTGTTTCCCACGCGCATCGTCACCTCGTTCTTCGCTAGCTTCCGTTTATTCTGCAGCACCTGTTTCGAGTTACAAATATGAGCAACCAAACCAGTATCAAATACCCAGGCACTACTACGAGTACTAGTGAGATACACATCAATAACATGTATATCGGATATACCTTTCTTCTTGATGTTGCCGTTCTTCAAATCCGCCAAGTACTTTGGGCAATTCCGCTACCAATGACCTTCTCCCTTGCAGTAAAAGCACTCAGTATCAGGCTTAGGTCCAGCCTTGGTCTTCTTCGTCGGCGCGGTAACTTTCTTACCACCCTTCTTGAAGTGTCCCTTTTGCTTAGACTTGCCTTTCTTGAATTTGGTGGTCTTATTGACCATCAACACTTGGTGCTCTTTCTTGATCTCCACTTCTGCAGATTTTAACATGGCGAAGAGTTCTGGCAACTGCTTGTTCATGTTTTGCATATTGTAGTTCATCACAAAGTTCTTGTAACTTGGTGGTAGTGATTGGAGGACACGATAAATCCCCAAAGCATTAGGAATCACTATACCCAAGCTTTGAAGTTTGTTTGCGTGCCCAGACATCTTAAGCACATGCTCACTGACGGAGCTGCCCTCTTCCATCTTGCAGTTAAAGAACTTTTCAGAAGCCTCATAGCTCTCAATTGCCGCGTGAGTCTCAAAGATCAATTTGAGATCACGGACAATATCATGTGGGTCTGAATTCTCAAACCTTTTCTGAAGCTCCGATTCTAAACCATACAAGATAGCACACTGAACTGTGGAGTACTGAGTCTTCCGAGGGAGGTAAACATTCTTTACTTCATCGGTTGCAGTAGCTGCAGGTGGGTCACCTAGCGGTGCATCCAGCACATAGGTCAAATTACCAGCAGTGAGGACAATCCTCGAATTGCGGAATCAATCTGCGAAGTTGCTTCCATTGTTTTTCAACTTTTCTTTCTCTAGGAACGCACTAAAATTGATGGTAGGGGCCGCCATTGATCTACAACATATTTGCAATAGTTTAGACTAAGTTTATGACAAATTGAGTTCTAATTAATAGTTAAATTAATCTAGGTGAACTCCCAGTCAAAACAATATCCCTCACATTGTTTTAGTGATCACACGAACCAAATTCACCACATCAACACCGATCATCACGAGAGTTGATGTAGCTTCAATAGCGAACAATCGACATGTTCATCATATCTACTATATGATTCATGCTTTACCTTTTGGTGATCCATGTTCCGAGACCATGTCTGTACATGCTAGGCTCGTCAAGATCAAACCTTAGCTTCCGCATGAGCAAATCTGGCTTGCTCACGTTGTATACACTTGCGGAATCTAACACACCCGATCATCACGTGGTGCTTCGAAACAACAAGCTCTAGCAACGGTGCTTACTAAGGGTGAACACTTTAGAACTTGAAATTCATGTGCATGAGGGATCATCTTATAATGCTACCGTTGTTAACTAAGCAATACAAGATGCATAAAGGATTAACATCACATGCAATTCATAATATGTGATATGATATGGTCTTTCTTCTTTGTGCTTCCGATCTCCATCTTCAAGCACGAACATGATCTCCATCATCACCGGCATTGCATCAAGATCAATGATGCCGCTCCATGGTTGTCGTCCACCAACTTCAACTATTACAACTACTTTGAATAGACACGCGGGTCTTAACAGAAATTAAAGACAATCATATGGCTCCTGCCGGTTGCCAACTTACAATAAGGAACATTGCATACATCAAATATAATCACAATCATGGCCATATCACATCACAACACACCCCTGCAAAACAAAGTTAGACGCCTCTACTTTCTTTGCATGTTTTACGTGGTTTGGGGCTTTCAATAAGTGTCGTTCTAACTTACGAACAAGAACCACAACATTGATACTAGTATTGTCAATCACCCGTTGTAAATTGAATCTTAACTATGTTGGGAGAAACAGGCACCCGCAAAGCCACTTATGCAATACAAGTTGCATGTCAAGCGTGGAGCAAGTCTCATGAACGATGTCATGTAAGGTTAGCCTGGGCCGCTTCATCCCACCATCCCGCAAGATGCAAAGTACACAAGAAGCAATCGACAACAAAAGAATCAACGCCCACAATGACCATTGTGTTCTACTCGTGCAACATATCTACATATAGACACGGCTCTGATACCACTGTAGGGGTTCGTAGCATGGAAAACAAAAAATTTCTACCGCATACAAACAAACAAGCCAAGATCTATCTACTAGATCGTAGCAACGAGTCGATGGAATAACTCACCCTTGAAGATTCCAAAGTGTTTAACGAGAGCGGATTCTCGTGGGTGATGTAGTCGTACTCTTGCCGATCTCAAGATCGCGTAGACGATCCTTCCGGCGCTGCGTTCCGGCAGCGCTTCCGCAGTCGGTCACACGTTCGGTACTCGACGAAGACCTTCCTCTCCCTTGTTCCAGCAGGCAGCGGAGGTTGTAGCACTCTCCTCGCGATTTCGGCAGCACAATGGCGTGGTACCGGAAGTAGAGGGGAGATCTCGCAGGGCTTCGCCTTAAGCTGGAGCGAGTATGGTGGACTATGAGAGAGAGCCTCGGCGATCTAGGGTTTAGACGCACCAAGGAGGAGCAAGGCCGGCGGCTAGAGTTTGCCTAGGCGTCGGCAGTAGGAGGTGGCGGCGCCGGCGGCTAGGATTAGGGTTTGCGGGGCGTGGTGTTGTGTGCTTGGAGGGGCAGCCCTGCCCCTCCTTATATAGGTGGAGGGGGTGCGCCAAGGGGAGGGGAGTCCCTCCCCAACTCGGTCTCCAAGTGGGCCGGCGGTGGAGGGAGGGAACTCCTCCCCAAGTAGGTTTCCTACTCTCCCTCCACCTCACAAAATAGCCGTTTGACTTTTTCAAATTGGCGTTTGACTTTTCAAACTAGGATTTGATTTAACCCTTTATTTTGTTCAGCGATGACACCTAGTACATGATGCAATCTTCCAACTTGTCATGATACATTCATGTACCCTTCCCCTCCGGAGTGCCGGACATTCCGGAACCTTCTAGAACATTCCCGATGAAAACACCGGAACCATTCTCCAACCCCGAAACAGGACTTTCCTTATATGGATCTTATTCTCCGGACCATTCCGGATCTCCTCTTGATATCCCGGATCCCATCCGAGACTCCAAACAACATTCAGTCTCTTACTTATCATTCCATAACTACTCAAACAACGTCGAATCCTTAAGTGTGTCTCCCTACGGTTCGTGAATTATGCGGACATGATCGAGACACTTCTCCGAACAATAACCAATAGAGGAATCTGGAAATTCATATGGCTCCCACATATTTCTACGATCACTTTGCGATCGAATGAACCACTTACATATGATACCAATTTCCCTTTGTCTCACGATAGTTTACTTATCCGAGGTTATGATCGTCGGTATCTCTGCATACCTAGTTCAACCTCGTTACTGATAAGTACTCTTTTCTCGTTCCCGTGATATGTGATCCCTTGTGAGCCAGTCACATGCTTGCAAGCTAATTGGATGACATTCCACCGAGAGGGCCCAGAGTATATCTACCCGTCATATGGATAGAAAAATCCCACTCTTGATCCATGTGTCTCAACCAATACTTTCCGAACACTTAATGCCACCTTTATAGCCACCCAGTTACGGTGTGGTGTTTGATGTCATCAAAGCATCCTTCCGGTGAAGGTGATATGCATGATCTCATGGTCGAAGGAATTAGGTTACTATGTATCAGAAAGCATATAGCAATTGAACTATTAAAATGACTTGATCTTTATGCTACGCTTATCTATAGGAGTATGTCCACCATATCATTCTCCCAACGATATGATCTTGTTGTTAATAACATCTCAATGTTCATGATAGGGAAACCACAATCATTTATTAACCAACAAGCTAGTATTATAAAGAGGCTTTACTAGGGACTCTATTTTAGTTTACAAATCACACAAGTATTAATGTTTCCTTGTTAATACTATTATAGCATGAATGCAAACATTTATCATAAACACAAAGATATAATAATAACTATATTTATTATTGCCTCTAGGGCATATCTCCAACACTAGGATCGGTCTACAATGATGATGAGGAGTCGAGAACCCTAGCCTTCGGCGCCACGTTCGCAACGAGGAATATTACTCCTACTGTCATTGCGAGATTTGAACAGTAATACCAAATCTTGGATTTTCATCAGGCAACAACTATCGGTGCATCACAATGACACCTCCAGGAAGAGAAATCCACAGAATGACATCTTTTCTAGGTATAGACAACTGATCTAGGTTTCCCCCTAGTCCGTACAAAAAATTTCGACTAAGATCCCTCGAGACCACCATCACCGAACCCAATCTCAATGACCGTACCATCACATTGCGTCTTGAGCGTCCACCACCACCAGCTCACAAATGTGATTAACGAATCACACATGTTGCCAAAAAAAGCTACCCCGATACGGCGGTTGATTTTTGCCGAAAGGAGACACTTGAGCAACCACGAAAATGACACGATAAAGGAAGTAAGGTCAAACGAGGAGGAACCAACCATAACATGACATGCCTTATGTGGAACATGCGATAAGTCAAAAATTCCTATAGTTGCCAAAATAAAAAAAACCATCAAGTAGTTTTCCTAAAGATAAGAACGAGGAGTATGTGAACGAAAATGGCGTTGAGGAGAAGAATGACGGTTCTCCCTGGATCAGCCCCACCGAGCAGTGTTCCTAAAGATAAAGAAGGTTAGGATGTGGACCAAAAATGGCGGTTGAGGAGGTGAAGGACAGTTTTTGCCGCCCTCTGCGGGATTTGAAGAGGACGATCCATCCTTTCGAGAAAAAGTAGAGCGTTATTTTGGTTTGTTATACTTGAATTGTAACTTGGTATTTGGTGGTGTTGCATTGTGTGATTTTGAAGCGTGAAATATTAGTTTGAGTTGATGTGGAAGTGAGCTCGATAGTTTACATGTGCACTCATAGCTAAAAATAGATGAAAATGAATAAATAAATAAAAGCGCTATAATTTAGAGGATATGAAAAGGCATAGAGCTCCTAGGCTTCTAAAACTAGTTTCAGATGGTCCTTTGAGGGGATATTGCGAGAGTTGCCCTTAATTTTACAACAATCCTAGCTTTGGTTTTAAGTACAATAACATTTTTTTACAAGTTTCCACAATTATAAAACCACATCTCTTTTTTTCGAACTGGGAACGGCCCGAAGGGCCTAGATACTGCATTAAATTTTCAGCGGTGCGATACAATTTACAATGAGGACCTCAAAGATTACATCAAATAGAAAACATCCCTCAACAATTACCACACAGACCCTAAACCAAAGAACAAGAACATAATTGAGTCCTCCGAGTCCTTCGTTGCCGCCAGAATACACAGGGCTCCAACAACGGCCTCCCTCTCCGCCACCGGGGACGAGACCACTTGGTGCAGGGAGGAAGTGGAGTGCCGTCGCGAGTCCACCATAGGTCCTCTGATGGAGGTTGACGAAAACCGGACGCATCACGAGCGTCATGGTGTGGAGCTACTGCCCGCCAACACTTTGAGTCGGCAGCCGAACACAAGCCACCGAGAATGTTCTCCAATTTCCTGCAGTATTAGATCTTCCCCGACCTCCTTAAAATCCGCAGGCCACTGCGCCGAACTGCTCGTTCCCCTCGCCACCACGGCAGGCCAGAAAGAGAAGTAACATTGCAACACTCCAGATGAAGAGAAAATCCACACCGTGATTATTGGACGAGATGCCGCCAGATCCGCCCAAATCAGCAAGCTGCCATTACGACAACTGACCGGAGAGCGACTCCGGCGTCTCCCAACACCTCGCGCCGGCGTTGAAGAGAAACACCTCCATGGCATAAAGCCAAAACGCCACATGGGCAAACCACCTAACCCTAAACCTAGGAGAGGAACTATTGACAGAAAATTGAGGAGAAGGAGAAGGCCAGCCTCCTCTCCCCAACCCACTTCGGCCAGCAGGGCCGCCAGAGTAGGAGGGGAGAGGAGCCGGGAAGGCGGCAGCGACTCTCAAGGGGAGGGGAAAGAGAGCGGCCCGATGCACGTCTCTTCCAAAACCACATCTCTTATAATCTCACATTGAACGACGAGCTCAATTTCAGTATTTTTCTGTTAGAACCTTGTTTTTCATAAATCATAATTGTATGGGTTGAACCGGCTCAAATTATCATCTTCTATCTCTGAATTCCCTTTATTTTTTTTTGTAAGCATTATAAATTTTATTTGCTCCCTCCATCTTAAAATAAGTGTTGCGGTTTTAGTGAACTTTGAAAAAAAACCATGATACTTAGTTTGGAATGGAGAATGTACTTATTATGAGCAAAAGAGAACATGGACATATGCAAATAGCGCTATGTAGCGGCAGTATGGACACAGATAACCCAAAATCAAAAGGATTTCACAAAATGACCCATCTGGAAAACTATTTTCCTGGACTAACCCTTTGGGTAACTCCTAACAGCTAGGCGCTATGCTCTGAGATGTAGCGCCGATCAGACAGGCGCTATGCTCTGAGGTGTAGCGCCTATCAGACAGGCGCTACACTCTGACTTAGAGTTTTTCCCTGCCAGCGCATGGGCGTCACACGGCCGGGTGGGCATAGCGCCTAGCTAAAAGGAGCTACACTGTAGAGTGTAGCGCCTAGCTGTTAGGAGTTACCTAAAGGATTAGTGCCAGTGAAATAGTTTTTCAGATGGGTCATTTCGTGAAATCCTTTTGATTTTAGGTTATTTTTGTCCATACTGCCCTATGTAGCACACTTCTCATGCATACCCGTACGTGAATTAGATCCGGTCAAATCAGAATAGACAAAAGTACAGCCCAGACTGTACATCGAGCACGATACATAGCGTCGGGACTCAGCTAGCGGAGCTCACCACAACTCTCAACTCATCTCCTCTCCTCTCCTTCTCCTATCCCATCCCAGCGATTTGGATTCCACGCACCAGCCAAGACAAGCCCGGACGCTAGCGCAAACACACCAGACAAGGAGGACTTGGGCAAGTACGTACTCGAGGCGAGGCGATGGCGTCAACAACCGCGGCGGTGCCGTCCGCCGGGTACGGCGCGGATGGCGTGTACCGCTCGCTGCGCCCGGCGGCGCCCATCCCGTCCGACCCGGGCCTCTCCGTCACCGACCTCCTCTTCCGCCGCGCCGACGCCTGCCCCTCCGCGCTCGCGCTCGTCGACGCCGCCACGGGCCGAGGCCTCACCTTCGCCGGCCTCCGCTCCGCCATCCGCGCCACCGCCGTCGCGCTCGCCTCCCGCGCGGGCGTCCGCCCCGGCGACGCCGTCCTCCTCGTCGCGCCCAATTGCGTCCTCTACCCCGTCTGCGTCTTCGCCACCACCGCGCTCGGCGCCGTCGCCAGCACCGCCAACCCGCTCTACACCCCGCGGGAGATCGCCAAGCAGGCCGCCGACGCCCGCGTCAAGCTCCTCATCACCGTGCCCGAGCTCCTCCCCAAGGTCGCCGCCCTCGGCCTCCCCGTCATCCTCCTCGACCACGACCTCCCCGCCAAGTCCGCGCCTTCCGCCTCCAACGTCACGCTCTACTCCGACCTCCTCTCCGGCGTCGACGAGACCCAGTACCGCCGCCCGCCCACCACGCAGGACGACACGGCCGCGCTGCTCTACTCCTCGGGCACCACGGGGGACAGCAAGGGGGTCATCCTCACGCACCGCAACTTCATCGCCGCCTCCACCATGGTCACCTCCGACCAGGACCAGCAAGGGGAGGGGCCCAACGTCTTCCTCTGCTTCCTCCCCATGTTCCACATCTTCGGCCTCTCCGTCATCACCTTCGGCCAGCTGCAGCGCGGCAACACCGTCGTCGCCATGTCGGGCTTCGCCATGGACGCAGTCATGAAGGCCGTGGAGCAGCACCGTGTCACGCACCTCTACTGCGTGCCCCCCGTCATGATCGCGCTCGCCAAGCAGGGCAGAGCCGGGAAGTACGACCTCGGCTCCCTCAAGCTCATCGGCTCTGGCGCCGCCCCGCTCGGCAAGGACGTCATGGAGGTCGTCGCCAAGAACTTCCCTCACGCTGAGATTGTTCAGGTAATTCAGCATCTTCAGTTTTTTAAATACTAGTATAATGTAATTCTGGCCTTGCTCTACAGTTTTTATCTTCAGAATCTTCAGTTTGGAAATGACCACGTACACACTTTTCAGAATATTTTTATTGTGCTTTTGTGGGGACTAGATCTTCCTTTTATTGTCGTTTCGCTTAAAAGTTGGACCATGGTATTAACTCAGATTCCTTGTTGATTCACCTCCCTAAATTATGATGGTGATTACAACCTCCAAGCTACTAACAGGTAGTAGCTAGGAGTACTATCTGAGAACAGCTAAACTGTCCTGTCTAACTTGATTTTGGCGTTGGAAACTCGACAGTGACATCTGGATGCATAAGTAGTTCATATCTCAAGTTGTATATTGTGTTGTGATGTTCTGGCAGGGCTATGGTATGACAGAGACTTGTGGGATCATATCGCTTGAATACACGGGAAAGGGACAGGCTCGTCAGTTTGGGTCCACTGGAACACTTGCCACTGGAGTTGAAGCAAAAATTGTCGATGTAGAGACGCTAAAACATCTGCCACCAAATCAACTAGGAGAAATTTGTATTCGAGGACCACACATAATGAAAGGTATAGTTTTAGTCATGGGTGTTGTGTTCTTATTTCTCTTCCCTGCCTTTTTAAGATCAAACAAGAGAGTACTCCAGAGGCACTTCATTTGCGAACTATTAACAAAGCGTCAAAGCTCAGTGTAATTATACTCTGTCTGAAAAGGATTATAGGGCCAAAACTTACCTTAACTTGACTGGATTATGTTTGTAGGGTATTTCAACAATGTGCAAGCTACTGATTTCACAATAAGGCAAGGTTGGTTGCATACCGGTGATCTTGGATACTTTGATGACGGAGGCCAGCTTTTCGTTGTTGATAGACTTAAAGAGCTGATTAAGTACAAAGGTTTTCAGGTATTGTCTTTTTTAAATACATCTAGGTTATTTGTTAGTCGTTGCTAGACCCCTGTGAATGTGCAACACTTACACAAATCTTTTAGCTAGACCCTCTACTTAAGTTTACACATCGAGCATATGATCTTTCTTGCTACTTATATTTTTTCTTTATGTAGCCGGACATCACAGTGATAGGATATTTGTCTAAGTAAGTTTAAAGACTTACATATTAACCAATTTAGACCCATTGAGATTTCACCAGGATATTTCTACCTGTATAACTTGGAACACACGCCTAATAAAATGATTTATTTTTGTCATATAAGTCCAACATTTTTTCTCAAGCATACCATGACTTCCCTTTTTGTAAATTCTTCATGTGTCAGTTGGCCACACTAATTGATAGATTGCGCCAACTGAGATTAAAGTTTCACTAGAAAACTTATTTTATATTATCCTTTCACCAAAGGTCTATTTGTCTTGACTTAAGCAACCATTTAACCGAAAGACTTATTTGTCTCTACTTAGCATGGGGCCCTCTTTTATTGTCTAAACTGAAACCTTGTTGTGTAACTATCAAATCTAACAATCATAAGAGGAACCCATCCTTTTGCACTTGCCTTTTTTTTGCTTAAACGTTTAAACGGCAGATCAAATCTCTGATTTTATTCCCGTTTTTTCTGGTAGATTGCACCTGCTGAGCTTGAAGGATTACTTCTATCTCATCCAGAGATTCTAGATGCTGTCGTTATCCCGTAAGTTGCACCTTGTAAAATTTAATTGTATGTAGCCGGCTGTTGAGTACAGGTTGTTGCAACCTTGGTTGGTTTGGCCTTGTTCGTTAGCTGTTTCTTATCTCTTGACTTGGGGCTCTGCTTGTTTCAAGGTTTCCTGATGCTGAAGCTGGGGAAGTTCCTATCGCCTACGTCGTCCGTTCACCTTCAAGTTCATTGACTGAGGTTGATGTCCAGAAATTCATTGCAAATCAGGTGAGCCTGGCTTCAAACCTTGCTGAAATTTGTGTCCATGGAGTACTTGTAGCTTAAACTCCAGAACACAAAGTAGCAACAGCGCAGTTTTGTGTGCAAATACCATCGCCACTAGCATGATGATACATACCCAATGTGATCTGTTCCTCAAATGCATACTAGCCATGCTAATGCACTTTTCGGAACTTACATTCCGTTTGTTTCAGGTCGCGTACTACAAAAGGTTGAAGAGGGTTACCTTTGTGGCGAGCGTACCCAAGTCAGCTGCAGGCAAGATTTTGAGAAGAGAGCTCATCGCCAAAGTCAGAGCGTCCAAGCTGTAGCAGAAGTGCTTCTGTATGTTTCAAAGCAATTCTTGCTGTTAAATTTTAAAAAAACCTAAAGAAATGTGCAATGTTTAGAGGAGGTTTACAAACTGCTGGGCTGGAGCTTTCGCTTTTGTGCACCGCGTGTGATGCGATAGGAGAGTGTCCATCTCAACATTATACAGAAGATTGTATGCGACAGAAACCACTGTTCGGCAAATGTACCAGCGTGCGCTATACTATCTATACAAGGAATGAAGAGGATGAATATGAATGGGTAGTGACTTAATATTCTATATCTATATCTATACAAAAGATGCAAATGTGTTGGTTCACTGGAATCATACAACTGGGTGCCACCGCACTCGTGCGACACAAAATTTTCTCCTGCACATCGTGCAAAAACTGTAGGTTATATTACAGATTCAACTGATGGGCAGAAGTTTAATTTTGCCGGGACAGTCTTCTGGTTACCTGTGTTTGTTGAGGGCTTGAGGCTGTCATCCTGGTGCTTGGCATCACTGATTCAACATCAACAAAGGGGGAATGGAAGTGGCCGGCAGCGTGATCATGCCGGTTTGTTGGGTGTTTGTTGCTTGGGCTTCTTCCTCCTCTACCTCGTCACCGGGAGGAGGCAGCGTCAGTAGAATCAGTGAAGTATGCAGCATCTTGCCGTAGCTCCTCTCTAGAGTTCCCTTGTCAAACCGGAGACAAAAAGTCTTCTAGTCCCTAGACCGTGGCAATTGTACGTGGGAGGAAACCCTAGCCACCGTCTTCTAGTCCCTCCCCCTCGTCGCCATCGGAGGGTGGCGCTGGTGGCGGCGAGCCCCCTTCTCCCCTCACGCGGGGCTGGTGGCGCGGGCCGCAGCGACCGGTGGGGTGTGGCGCTGGCGTGGGGCGCGGAAGCATGGTCGTTTGGGGGATAATTGATGATAACCCCCCCCCCCCCCCACACACACACAGTTGGTGAACGACAAGAAACAGCACACCAACGAGACAACCGTCCCCTTCTGATCGAGCTAGAACAGCTCCGCCACCGGTCCTCCGCTCGCTGCCTCATCCACCCACGCTCGCCGGCTAGCCCTACGCGCCGCACTTCTCTGCCGTTCGACCCCTCCCCACGTTGTTACTGTGCTATGGGATGCGGTACCACACTGCAGCCGCCGGTCTGCCGTGTCGCGACCTGTCGTGGTGGTGACACGGCAGATGCCATGGGTAGGCTAAAGTAAGGGCCAATGGATGCTAGTGGGATCTGGGGAGGGAAGATGTAGTTGATTCTACACACAAAAGACTAAGGCAAAGATCTTTATTTCTCCTTCTTTGAGTTACAAGTGCTCCTCGAGCTGTATACGAGGAGAAAAGAAGAACTTTACCAGCCTAACGTTACTAAGATGAGCCGATGCCCTCCTCAGGGTCCAAGCCCCTCCTTATAAAGGAGAGCCTTGGGTTCCTTTAGGGCTGACGTGACAAGCATATTTGAGGAATATGCTTGTCCTAATATAGTAGTTCGGCGGCCTCCTTTCCCTGTCGCCCCTCTAATGACGGCAAGGTTCCAGAGGGCCCCTCTTGCGTGCCTCGGGCTCCAGGACTGTCACCTCCGTGACCTCCTTCTGCCCCTCTGTCGCACTGCGCCTTTGTCCCTTGTGCTTGGCTCCGCTCAGATTCTCTCTAGCTTGCAGCTAGAGTTTGACTTTAGGTTTCTCCTTCTCCTGCAAGCTTCGTATCATTCGGCCCTTCCTCGGGTAACTCGGCTCGTCCTTCACCTGCATTAAGATTACTCGGGCTAACCCGACCGACTTACGCGATATCTCGGCTGGGTAATGCCTTGCCATTATCATAAGGGTCCTGCCCTTCCCTTTCCCGGCCTACCTCTACAGGATTCGGCCGACTCAGACTGTAACTCGGAAACACAACGAGCAACACCCTTTCGTCTTTCCCCGTCTTTACCCTATCCGAGGTCATCTCCCCAACACGACCAGACCGTGGCAATCCGCCGTCGCCCGTCGCCTCCCCCACTTGGTCTCGCCTCTTGCTTCATGTTCAGCTGGCTGCTCCGCTCGGAATTGTGCTTGGCTGCTCGCCTACTCGCTTACTTGCGCGATAGAAGCAGGCCGAAAGCCAAGAACACAGACCTATATTTCTGAACTCTTGAAGAATTGAGTTTTTTAGATCAAATTGAAGAATTAAATTGAGTTAGACATTCAGTCAATGAATGGCGACTCCCCCTCGTGTCGCCCCCTCCTGGCGACCAAGGGGGCCAAACCCTACCCCGCCGCCACCTCCTCCCCCTCCATCTTTCTCCCTCCTTGTCGCCCCCTAGAGGGCAGCCGGCCTAAGTGTGCGGCGCCGGTGATGGGGGCGGCGGGGATCTGACCTCCCGGACCCAGCACGACGGTAGGGAGGAGAACGCCGGCGCTGGACGGGCCCCCCTCGCCATCGACGTCTTCGCAGCTCCGGCCGACGGTGGCTTTGTGGGAGCTCGGATCTAGAGGCGGCGGCCTCTACCGGAGTGGGGCGGGTGGCGATCTGGTGGAGGAGGTGCCGACGATGGGATTTCATTGGAAGACCTAGATCGACTCTCTATCCCTTTTTGCCTGCTCGATCCATTTTCCGGAAACCGACGGACGGTGTGGGGATCGTTGTGTCGGATCTAATAAAGGAGGTGGTCCTTTGGTTTTTTTCGCACGAAGACGAAGATCTGCTTGATGTCTGCCCTCGTTGATCTGGTCTGGAGAGGCGGGTTCCGAAAGGCTCCGCCGGCGAACTTCCATGGGCGTATCATGCCTAAAGATTGCTGGATCGGAAGGTATTCGGTCGTGCACACCTTGTTTTTCTGGCCGTTTGGTTTCAGCGGGAGCGTTGCGAAGATCTGTTGTTTATTCCCGCCAAGTGGCATTCTTAGAGCCATGGTGAAGTCAGATGCGGAGAATATCAGGAAAGCGGAAATATGAGGGTAGCGATTGTGATTTTTGTTCTTGTGGCGACAGAGAACTGGCTGCGTGATCTGGGACTCGTTGCAGCGACTGTTGGTATGGGAAGACAACACATGGGAGTTCCCAGTCTTATCTTGCAGGGTAAAAATCCAAAGTCTGGCCTTAACTGGTTGTGCCTGGCAATGACCTTGTTGAAGGCATTGTTTTGTGAGTAAGGGCTTTCTTCAGGGTAAAAACCTATGATCTTTGATCGGGCAACAAAGGCGCGTGTGCATTGTTTCCTTTTTAAAGGCGTTGTTATTGGAGTGGAGAACTACTGGTGTTGTTCTGATGGTGTCAGTGTCGCTGTTTTGAGGATTATTTCTCTGTAGCGGGACTTTTCTTTTTTATAATTCTTTTTTTCTGAGTTGTGTGCATCCGTAGAACCGATAGGGCATGCGTTGTTGTAGAGGCTGGGTGTAATTGTTATCCCTGTGATATTAATATATACTCTTTTCCAAAAAAAATCAGTCAATGAATATTTTTTATTATTTTCAAGTTGTAGAAATAGAATATAAAGAATTCTTTTCAATAAATCTGCATACACACAAGCATATGCGAATCCTAAATTATTTCATATTTTTTGTTATCTATTATGTACTTCGTTGGATCGTTACAACGGAGTTGAAATCATATGTTTATTGATGCAATTCGTACCAAAGTTTTTGTAAATTTCTTTTAGTAGTTTTTTTGTGTTTAGATTTTGGCCCGGGGCTTGGTTAAATCCTAGATCCACCACTGGCTCTGGCCATGAATGCTCTGCCATGATAGTAGTAACCACCACCTTCGTTCTGGGTCTGACTACTCTGGCCATAATTGTAACCACCAGCACCTCCACCATCCAGCTGCCTTAAGCTATAGCCCCAGCCTCCACCATAGCCATTGCTTCCTAAAAATACCACCAACTTCCTCCACAAAAGCGTCCCGAATCAATTCACCGGTCTATCCCATCGGTAGATCGGGACTTAAATACAAAAACGTGTATTATTTGTGAAATTAAATAAAAAGCGTATTATTTAAAAAGATTAGAGCATGTTTCTCTATCACGCACAAAAATATTTTGCTTGGTCTTTCTTGTGTGAAGGTACAAATGCATACACGTCAACCTCTACCAACCATGAGTTGACAAGAAGAAATGTAGAGGGTTACCTATGGATGCGCTTCTACGAGCTATCTCTAATTCATAAGGTGACTTCGTTCTACTTGAGGACCCATAATATAATCTTCATGAAATGACTACTCTTTGAGGGTTGCTTTTCTTTTGTTCTAAGCTTTGTAGGCTTCATAAAAAGTGAAGGAATATCGAAGAGTTGCCACATCAATTTTCTCGAGGACGACTATATGGTAAAACCCACGATCAAGAATGTGTCTCGACCTACTCTACATGGTAATGAACGTATAGACTCGAGGACGACTATTTTTAAAGCAGGGGGATGATACAGCCCAACCGACGGTCGTTGCCATATCAAGCATTTACCCTTATGCCAAGTCGTCATGGACTCGAAAGGTGAATCCCATCCTCTACGTGAATTCACTTCCTACCCTATTGAATGGTATACTACTTCATTCTCCATCCTATGACCATGATAGGTTCACACCAACAAGTACGAAGACAAGGAAGAAAGCCCGAAACCTCAAGCCCGACAAGACGGTGCCTTGGAAGAGGAGACGGCGGAATCATCCGACTCCAGGACCGGAGTCTCCGCCGTCATCGTCCAGGAGTCTCCGCACCGACCGGAGTCTCCAACGCCCAAACCCTGGAGTCTCCGGCCTCCCTCTGCTCGAAGCCTGGCTACAAGCCCCTGGATTCCGTCCGGAGTCTCTGCCCGCTCAACCGAAGTCTCCGCCCCAACCGAAGTCTCTGGACCGACTGCACCGGAGTCTCCGTTGGGCCTGCGTGCCAACAGCTAGGCCCTTGGCCCATGTATCCCTTATTCTGTTCCAAACCCTAGTTTTTGTTAGAATTATGCCCTAGAGGCAATAATAAAGATGTTACTATTATAATTCTTGTTCATGATAAAGTTTATATTCCATGCTAGAATTGTATTAAGCGGAAACTTTGATACTTGTGTGGTTTATGAACAACACCGTGTCCCTAGTACGCCTCTATGGACTAGCTCATTGATTAATGATGGTTAAGGTTTCCTAACTATAGACATGAGTTGTCAATTAATAATGAGGTCATGTCATTGGGAGAATGATATGATGGACAGACCTAAATTAAGCAGAGCAATTAGATCGTGTCATCGTGTTCATCTTTGCGAAGTTTTTTCTATGTCAAATATTGTATTCCTTAGACCATGAGATAATGCAACTCCCTGGTATCGGAAGAAAGCTTTGAGGTCATCAAACGTCATCCTATGAGAGGGTGATTATAAAGGTGTCTCTCAGGTGATCGGAAAGTACTTGTTGGGTTGTATGTATCGAGATGGGATTTGTCCCTCCCAGGTCGGAGAGATATACTTCGGGCCTACTCGGTAATTGATATCAACACCGCTTGCAAGCACGTGGTTAAGGAGTTAATCACAAAGTGATATCGGATTACGAAACGAGTAAAGTACTTGCTGTGAACGAGATTGAACTAGGTATGCCGATACCGACGATCGAATCTCGGGCAAGTAAAGTATCGCGTGACGAAGGGGATATATATATGGGATTAATTGAATCCTGGCATCGTGGTTCATCCGATATGATCATCGATGAATATATGGGAGTCAATATGGGTTTTCAGACCCTGCTGTTGATTATTGATAGAAGATCATGTCTGCATATTCTCGAACCCGTAGGGTCACACACTTAACGTGTCTCGATGCTAGGATAGAATGGATAATTGGTTTATGAGTTTTTGTTCGGAGTCTCGAATGAGATCCAGGACATCACGAGAGGTTCCGGAATGGTCCGGAGAATAAGATTCATATAAGGGAAAGCAGTTTTTGGATTTCGGAATTGTTTCGGATTGTCCGGTATTGTACCGGAAGGTTCTAGAAGCTTTCGGAGTGGGACCAACGTGGCCCCACTTTTCGGGAGGGGGCGTGGGCCTACGAGGGAGTGCCCTGGCCGCATTGGGCCAGGGGCACAAGGCCCCATAGGCCCAGCCGGCCAAAACCCTAGGGAAACCCTAGGGAAACCTTCTAGAAGGAGGGGGAAAACTTGCCCCCCACTCCAACCCTTGGGGCCGCCGCCCTAGGGCTTGGAGGAGGGACCAAGGGAGCCGGCCAGCCCCCTATATAAAGAGGGCAGGGGCGCACCCTCCCCCCACACCTCCTCAAACCCTAGCCGCCTAGTTGCTGCCCTCCTCTCTCTCTCTCCCGACTGCGCGTAGGCGAAGCCCTGCCGCAGAACCTCTCCACCTTTGCACCACGCCGCCGTTTTGTAGATCCAATCTATCTCTCCACCCCACTTGCTGGACCAAGGAAGGAGGAGACGTCGAGGTGCCGTACGTGTGCATCTCTCGGAGGCGTCACCACTTGCGGCGTTGGATCGGATCGGATCGCGAGGAGGAGAAGGCTAGTACGACTACACCAACCACGTTCCGTTGAATGTTCCGCTGTACGATTTCTTCAAGGGTATGAAGATCTGATCTACTCCCTCTCGTTGTTTGCATCTCCTAGATTAGATCTTGGCTTTTTCCGTTCGCATCCGTAGAAAATTTTGATTTACTATGCTGCGAAACCCTTCAGTTTTATCCCCAAACTACCCCTTATTTAGTGGGTTGGCCTATAAATAGATCTCTACCCCTTCATGTATCCCTAAGACATAGATGATAGACTAGAAACCCCTAAGATGGATCACTTCTAGTTATGTCTCCTTCCTGTCATGAGTGAACCCTATCATCACCCACCTCTATGGATTGTGCCTTTGAGCATCCTTAGTTGTACAAGGTCTTTACTTTGAGTTGACTCTAGTAAAGTTATCAAGATCCTCTCCAAAGTGTTCTCCCCTCTCCGATGTGGATTTGACGAGAGCACGTTGACGATCTTTCCTTGCGAGGATTCTATCGGATCGGTGGCCGCCGTAGGGAGCAATAGGTCTTGTATCGTGTTTTTGTTTGCGTGTGTTCATCATGTTCTTTGTGAAGTGTGTGCTCGCTTCCGCTACCTTCTCTCTTTCTCTCGCTTTTCCCATCGATTTGACCACGAAATCAGTGAAGATCGGGGCACCCAAGAGGTTAACCCCTATCATGAGGTGTGGCAACAACTCACTCGTTCTCATTTCGTTTTGGTGGATGTCTCCGGCCGAAAGCTTAGATCCTCTGTCGGGAGCTTCGCGTTTGGAGACATGGCTTGGAGGTCCGATGTTGTGCTCCTCCGGTCTTCATCGCTGTCCAAGGTCAAGCTTCAAGGGTGCTATGCATGCCATGGTCAGCGAGTCCAAGACGGCGACTTCTCGGGACCAACCAAGTTCCGCCATTTATCTTCTTTAGACGGTGCGTCGACATGGAGAGTCCTTTTGGGTGTTTGTTCTTTGGAGGCTTCCGACGTCGGTGGAGACGTGGCTTCGTTGTTTAGCTTAGGACAGGCTCTTTCATGTTTTGTTTGTTGTGTTTGTGGTGGCGCTCTATGAACTTTCCAGAGTGGAGTTCGAACTACGCTCGTTGCTTGCAGCGAGTGATAGTTTTTTGTACTTCAAATTCTGTCTTCTATAAAGATAAGGCACCTCTTCGGCGTGCTCTCAGAAAAAAAAAGTGCGTTTAGCTGAATCTCTAGTGCGCGCTCGTGGTGCCGAAATCCACGAGACGGAGGAGGCCAAAGCTAGAAAAAGAGTATAATACGGTTTTTATACTTTCTTGACCCAAACATGATTGTCTGTAACCTTATTCTTAACAGAAAAGTTAGTCAAACCGATTTTCCTAAAAAATCCTCTCAAAACTCGTTTTCTCAAAGCTGATCGCTAATCTTTCTCTGTCCAGAAATAACTGATTTAGTTTGTCTAAATTTTAATATACACAGTCTAGTATATAAATACATTTGTATCTAGACGAATTCAACTCGGTTATCTTCAGGGGAGTATTCGCTATCCAAACAACTCCGCGATACCAACCGAAAAAAAAGCTCTAAAACAACTCTGCAAATGAAAAAAGAAAAAAAAAGGAGTTTCTGACAACTCCGAAATGCCCACCGCGCGCCATATCCTAGTGATTTGGATTCCACCCACCAGCCAAAACATCTCCGACGCAAGCACAAGAAACCAGACTAGACTCGAACAAGAAGCGATGGCGACAACCGCGGCGGTGCCGGCCGCCGGGTACGGCGTAGACGGCGTGTACCGCTCGTTGCACCAGATGACGGCCATCCTGTTCGACCCGGGACTCACCATCACCGACCTCCTCTTTCGCCGCGCCGACGCCTGCCCGTCCGCGCTCGCGCTCGTCGACGCCGCCACGGGCCGCGCCCTCACCTTTGCCGGCCTCCGCTCCGCCATCCTGTCCACCACCGTCGCGCTCGCTTTCCGTGCCGGCGTCCGCCCCGGCGACGCCGTCCTCCTCGTCGCGCCGAACAACGTCCTCTACCCCGTCTGCTTCTTCGCCGCCACCGCGCTCGGCGCCGTCGCCAGGACCGCCAACCCGTTCTACACCCCGCGGGAGATCGCCAAGCAGGCCGCCGACGCCCGCGTCAAGCTCCTCATAACCGTTCCCGAACTCGTCCACAAGGTCGCCGGCCTCGGCCTCCCCGTAATCCTCCTCGACCAGGACCTCCCCTTGTCCGCATCCACACCCCTACCTTCGGGCGTCACGCTCTACTCCGACCTCGTGTCTGGCGTCGACGAGGCCCAGTACCGCCGCCCGCCGACCAACGTAGAAGACACGGCCGCGCTGCTCTACTCCTCGGGCACCACGGGGGAGAGCAAGGGGTGATGTTCACGCACCGCAACTTCATCGCCGCCTTCACCATGGTCACCTCCGACCAGGACTAGCGCGGGGAAGGGCCCAACGTCTTCCTCTGCTTCCTCCCCATGTTCCACATCTTCGGCCTCTCCACCATCACCCTCGCCCAGCTGCAGCGCGGAAACACAGTCGTCGTCATGTCGGGGTTCGCCATGGACCACTGGTGGAAAAAGGGCCTCCAGTCCCGGGCCACAACGGGCTCTAGTCCCGGTTTTGGGCCCGGGACTGCGAAAACGGGACTAGAGGCCCCCCCTCTAGTCCCGGCTCGCAATGGCCCGCGACTGATAACAGCCACGTGGCTGTTTCAGCGCCGCCGGGCGGAAACCCTCTAGTCCCGAGCTGTAACACCACCCGGGACTAAAAGGTTTCCTGCCACGGCAGAGAAACACCACATTTCTCTGCCGCGGCAGAGATTGTGTATTTCCTTTTTTTTGCCATTTTGTTTCTTTTTCGTTTTGTGTTTCACTATAACAAACATATATTTCAGTATACATATTATACGCTACTACATACACACTACACGTCGATGCAGTTATATAATTAATCGATCCCTTGCAAGCATACATATAATCAATCATATCAAAAGGAAGAAATGTTTTGAAATTACATGGTCATTGATGAATATATATATCATATGAGCTACATGGAGATGACTAAGGCAAATCAAGTTCCACGTCATCCGCATAATGCTCTCCATGTACATCAAGGACTTCCTTCATTATAAATTCCGCTAGCTCCTCTTGAATTGTTCTTATGCGTTGGTCTGGCTCTAGTTTCTCTCGCAAATCATAAATATAATATGAGTCAACTTTTCGCTCACTGGTCAACTCGCGGATGTACTCGCAGACGTAGTATCCACATAAATGAGTTCCCGGTGGCTGCTGTAAACTCTTCGCCATTTTATAAGTTAGCTCCTCTTTGAATGGACCTGGTATTTTCTGTCTGAACCGTGTCCAACACCTGCTCGACAAAGAAAATGAACAAAAGAGTTATTAGTTACTTGATATCAGGAAATGAATGAAAGAGGACGATATAATGCGATAATGATTGAAATTACTTATGGAGCATTGCTTTCATGTCGCTCCACTGCTCTTGGTCCCAACTTAATGAGCCGTGGACTTCAACTAGGGAGTTGTCAACTTGAATGTTTAGCAAGATCCAGTGGAATCTGCGGACATTTACATAAGCATACATGCATAGCTCATCCAGTAAGCAAAAATAAAATGTGTACAAGATATAAACACTCACTTGAAGTTGTAAGGAAATAGTATTTCCTTAACAAAATTATGCTCGGTTAAGAACCTGGACAGGTCTTCCTCCACGTCTTTAGGGTGATTCTTTAACGTATATTCATTAATGATATATGGGTCAATGAACCCAACGTTGTATCTTCTAGCTCTTTTGCATTCAAGCATCTTCATTATGCGGAATATAATATCATAATACAAAAGGATATATAGTTAGGATAATATATTAAATGCAATGAACGAGCTAAAGCTACAAACTTAATTATAAAAATAAATAACTTACAGACAGTAGTAACCAATGATAGATTTGTCGAGGGCGCGCTGGTTGTCTAACTGAAACAGTTCGGTCATTTGAACCTGTATCGAGTATGGTTTGAAGTGATGCTCCTTTCTAACGTCCACCGAAAACCAATCTTTATGATGCTTTTTTCTGCTTGCGACATGTACCATTCATGCAGATTTCGCATATGTGTGGATAGACACGCGAGCTCCTCATTACTGACTAGAGGCTGCCCTTGGACATACTACCGTACTATCTGACCCACTGGCGTATCTTCATAGCCTAAATATTGACCAAGAGACATATTTGCTTCGTTAGCAAGTGCTTTGGCCTCCGATACAGTGATTCCCATAAGTGCAGCATTATTACGGGCTCTAGGGTCCATTATTTGCATGTTCATATCCATTTCAGCTTTGAAGGCCTTGTCGAGGTTTGAAATGACTTTGAGCGGGGCGACCGATTGATTCTTCTGTGCTCCGAGCTGGGCAACTCCCTTCCCGCCTTTTGCACTTGTGATTTTTTTCTTCTGTGCTTGCTTAATAATCTCCCGATCATAGTCTGATTCCAGATTCATCGATATCTGGGATGGTTGCTCAAGAAAGGACTTAGCCCACCTTTTGGTTTTTTCGTTATATACCGGCTTTGGCTCAGGCTTTTTGGGTGCAAAATGCGCCTTAACTTGGGCAGACACATCCGCGTTAGTTTACTCATCGGTCTTGTCATAAGGTATCTTTGGAAGAGCCGGCGAGATATCGACTATCTTCGGCGTTTGACCTTTCTTCGATGTGGGGCGCAGGGGACCGTCGAACTTCCGTTTCTTCGACGAGGTAGTAGTATTGCATGGAGGTGGAGGCAGAGATCGAGTTGATGTACTCCTACTGCGGCGATCGTCAGCGGGGCGGGGTGGACTTGGAGGTTGGCGATAATCGGGTTGGGGTGGACTTGGAGGTTGGCGATAATCGGGTTGGGGTGGACTTGGAGGTTGACGATATTCGATGCGGGGTGGATTTGGATTCCTTGGAGTCGGT
The DNA here is from genome assembly GCA_916181665.1 of Avena sativa. Classification (NCBI taxonomy): domain Eukaryota; kingdom Viridiplantae; phylum Streptophyta; class Magnoliopsida; order Poales; family Poaceae; genus Avena; species Avena sativa. The sequence continues at coordinate 458,397,094 of OV702293.1, forward strand.
GGCCTTGGCGCCGAGCCTGGAAACTTGATGTACTTCTTATTCCATGGAATGATGTTGCGCTTGACATCTCCTAGTTTCGTAAGGCCTTCAGGCGTAGCGATTTCAATCTCTAGGTTCGCAAAATCCTCCACTATGTCATCCACCATGACACGAGCATAGCCTGGTGAATCGGAAGTGAATGGTGGAGTGCTAAAGGTAGACAAGGTAAAGCAGTGCCGATCGCCACCTTTAAGGACAGGTTGTTCATTGGCTGATGTAGCTCACATTGTGCCATCTCTTTGACATCATCCACGGGGTAGTGAGGAGCCGGTGCATCATCCAGCAGTGCTTGATCATCAGCACGGACCTCCGTGGAAGCCACGCCGCTTCTCCATTGGCTAAGATCCAATGCAGGATCATCAGACCGCGGGTGAGTTGACGACGGTGGCCTTTGGCTAATTTCATGCATGAGGTTCTTTAGATCAGCTAGGTCCTGCTCTACCCTGGAGATCCGGTCTGCCGCCCGGTCCTTCTTTCTCTGACGGCTTCTGTAACTGGCATCGTACTGAGGAAACCCTTTCTTCCACGAGACACCGACGCCTTTGCCTCGTGTTCGTCCTCCCTTTTCAGGATTCCCTAGGGCGCGTGTCAGCTCGTCGTTCTCTCTCTCGGGACGGAACAATCCCAATTGAGCATCATTGCTTGAATAAGGTCTTGGGAGGGTTTTAGAATTTTATCATGAAATAATGTCTTCCCTGTTTCTGGGTCCAAGAATCCCCCGTGCCCGTACCACCAGTGCTTTGACCTCTCGGGCCATCCATCTGTACCAGGAGTGACGCCTCTATCCCTCATATCCTTCTCCATAGTTTCCCACTTAGGGATGGCACTCTTGTAGCCACCTGTCCCCATTTTATGATGGTATTTCTTGTTGGCAGCATTTAACGCGTTCTTTGCCGACTTTGCCTTTGCTTTATCAGATTGCTTGTACTGTACAAAATCGGGACACTGTTCTCTCAACTTCTCGTTTACTCCTTTGAAGTCTGGAGTTTTCTTTTTCGCGACATATTTCGCGTATAAACTTTTCTTGTGGTTTCGGTACAGTTCAGCCATCTTGCTTAGTGCCCACTCCTTGACTTTCGCTCTATTTTCAAGCCCACCCGGCCTTGGGGTAATACCATCTACCTCAAATTCCTCATACTCTGGAGGTAGTATGAAATGCGCTATGAGCTTCTGCCAAAGGTCATCTTTGGCATCATCGGTGACATGGCTGTTGGATTCTTCACCGGCTTTCTTTTACTTATTCCATTTTTGGATGGTGATCGGCAGGTTGTCCCTAACAAGCACCCCGCATTGATTTATAAACATCCTCCGGTGCTTCTCTGGAGCAATCGGTTCACCATCATCATCTATTTCTTCGATGGTGAACCTCTGATTACCATCCAACTTTTTGTTCGGCCCTCGTTTTGTTCGAGCTGTCGATTGCTTCGATCCGGTGGGTTAAAAGGAGAAGAGAGAGTGATTAATATATATCTAGATCAGTTAATGAATAGAGGTAACACGAGACTTTATACATATATATATGTACCTCATCGGATCCTGTCGAGGGGCCATCATTATTGTTGTTATTTGTTTGCCCTTCGTCCATCTGGTCTTCCCCTTGGTACATTAGGTTTTCCTCTAGTCCATCACCGGATGGATTCAGATATGAGGATATCTCTTCCTCGAGCAAAATATGTTCGGCGCCGGTAGTAATAAGAGGAATTTCACCTCTTATCATGCCCTGAAGAAAACCTTCACCGATGCGACCAGGATCTTCGGATGGATCCATGACTTAATTATCTATAACAAAAAGAGAGTTAAACAGGTTAGAAAAAACAATAATCCTAATAACTAAAACAATATAATCCTAATTATAATAATCCTAATATTATTTGTGCTAAAACAATAATCATAATAACTAAAACAAAAAAATAACCATAATCCTAATCCTAATTCTAATCTTAATAAATAAAACAAAAAAATCACTAAAACAATAATACTAATCCTAATTCTAATATTTTAATTAAAACAATAATCCTAATAATAAAACAAAAAAACCTAATATAAAAAAAACTATAGAAAAAAAACTATAACATTTCCTAATATTAATTATGGTAAAACCTAATATTATTTGTGGTAAAACAATAAACCTAATATTAATTGTGGTAAAACAATATAATCATAGCTAATAACTAAATAAATAAATAACCCTAGCTAATTATAATTAAAACAATAATTAGAAAAATAACCCTAGCTAATTATAATTAAAATAACCCTAGCTAACAATATAATCCTAATCCTAGATAATTATAATTAAAACAATAATTAAAAAAATAATATAAAACAGATTTTTATTTAAAAAATACAAAGAGAAAAGGAAAAACAGAAAAAGAAAAAAATTTGGAAAAAAAAGTAGCCCGACCCCAACCAGGCCGGCCCATCTCTCCCCTCTTCCTTTCCTGTCGCCGGCCGTCCTTCCCCCAACCAGCAGCCCAACACGGCCCACCTCGCCGGCCGTCCTTCCCCCTGTCGTCCTCTGGCCAAGCGTCGGTGTGGCGCGCGACGCCCCCGCCGGCCGTGTCTGTCGCCGATCCGCGATGCCGCCTCCCTGGAGAGCACGCCTCTCCCTCTCCCCTATCCTCTCATTCCCCCAGGCTCGCTCCCTCTCTTTCGTTTCCTTCCTTGGCCCGTTCCTTTCTGATCCCGTCGTATCCATGGAGCATCTTCATTCATTAACATGATGCTTGGGTCATCCTTCACCGCAAAGGGCGGAATTTCATGAAACTTATCACAATCTTCTGACATGTCTGTCTTGTCCTCCACTCCCACGATGTTTCTTTTTCCTGAAAGAACTATGTGGCGCTTTGGCTCATCGTCTGATGTATTATTTTTCTTATTTTTTCTTTTTCTAGGTTTGGTAGACATGACCTTCACATAGAAAACCTGAGCCATATCATTGGCTAGGACGAATGGTTCGTCTAAGTACCCAAGATTGTTGAGATCCAACGATGTCATTCCGTATTTCTTGTCTACCTCAACCCCTCCTCCTGTCAGCTTGACCCATTTGCACCGAAACAAGGGGACCTTAAAAGTAGGTCCATAGTCAAGTTCCCATATCTCCTCTATGTAACCATAATATGTGGTCTTTGACCCATTGTTATCTGTTGCATCAAAGCGGACACCACTGTTTTGGTTGGTGCTCTTTTTATCTTGGGCTATCGTGTAAAATGTATACCCATTTATCTCGTACCCTTGGAAAGTCGATATAGTCGAAGATGGTGACCTAGACAACAAGTATAGCTGATCTCCAAGAGTGTAGTTTTTGATGAGATGTTGCAACCAACCGCCGAAACTCTTCATGTGTTCATCGCTAATCCAAGAGTCATGCTTTCCAGGGTTGTTGGAGCGTAAGATTTTCTTGTGTTCCTTGATATATGGGGCTGCCAAGATAGAATTCTGTAGAGCGGTGTAATGTGCTTCGGTGTAAGAATGTTCGTCTCTACATATTATTGATTTCCTTCCTGGAGTACCCTTTCCACTCAGGCTCCCCTCATACCGCGATTGAGGAAGACCAATCGGCTTAAGGTCAGGAACAAAGTCAACACAAAATTCAATGACCTCCTCTGTTCCATAGCCCTTGGAGATGCTTCCTTCTGGCCTAGCACGGTTACGAACATATTTCTTTAAGATTCCCATGAACCTCTCAAAGGGAAACATATTGTGTAGAAATACAGGACCGAGAATGGAAATCTCTTCGACTAGGTAAACCAGCAGGTGCATCATAATATTGAAGAAGGATGGTGGGAACACCAACTCAAAACTGACAAGACATTGGACCACATCATTCTATAACCGTGGTAGATCTTCAGGATTGATTATCTTCTGAGAGATTACATTGAGAAATGCACATAGCTTCACAATGGGTACTCGAACATTATCTGGTAGAAACCCCCTTAATGCAATCGGAAGCATTTGCGTCATAATCACGTGGCAGTCATGAGACTTTAGGTTTTGGAACTTTTTTTCTGCCATATTTATTATCCCCTTTATATTCGACGAGAAGCCAGACGGTACCTTAATACTGCTTAGGCATTTAAAAAATATTTCCTTCTCTTGTTTGGTAAGAGCGTAGCTGGCATGACCTTGAAACCATTCTGGATGCAGGCCATCTGGGTCTTTCATACGTTGATGGTCCTTTCGTGCTTCCGGTGTATCTTTTGTCTTCCCATACACGCCCAAGAAGCCTAGCAGGTTCACGCAAAGATTCTTTGTCACATGCATCACATCGATTGCAGAGCGGACCTCTAAGAATTTCCAATATGGTAGCTCCCAAAATATAGATTTCTTATTCTACATGGGTGCGTGTCCTTCAGCGTCTTTCGGAACATATTTTCCTCTAGGACCCTTTCCAAAGGTTACCAGTTGATCCAAATCTTTGACCATATCAAATATATCAGCACCAGTACGCTCCTTAGGCTTCGTCTGGTGACATGCCAGACAGTTGAAATGCTTGCCTATCTTTCTTAAGGGATGCTTGGTCAAAAGAAATCAACGATGCTCATTGTATACATTCTTCTTACAATGTTCCAAATATATACTTTCAGTCTCATCTAAACAGTGTGTGCATGCATTGTATCCCTTGTTTGTCTGTCTTGAAAGGTTACTAAGAGCAGGCCAATCATTGATTGTTACGAAAAGCAATGCTCGGAGGTTAAATTCTTCCTGATTGTGCTCATCCCACACGCGTATCCCGGGTTCGTGCCACAACTGTAAAAGTTCTTCCACTAATGGCCTTAGGTACACATCAATATCATTGCCGGGTTGCTTCGGACCTTGGATCAACACTAACATCATAATGAACTTCCGCTTCATGCACAACCAAGGAGGAAGGTTATAGATGTATGGAGTCATAGGCCAGGTGCTGTGACTGGAGCTCTGCTCCCCAAAGGGATTTATGCCATCTGTACTTAGACCAAACCTTAAACTCCTTGTGTCATCTGCAAAGTCCGGGTACTTTCTATCGATTTTTCTCCATTGCGACCCATCAGCGGGGTGTCTCAACATCCCATCTGACTTACGTTCCTCTTTATGCCATCGCAACAACTTGGCGTGCTCTTTGTTTCTGAATAAGCGTTTCAACCATGGTATTATAGGAGCATACCACATCACCTTCGCAGGAACCCTCTTCCGGGGGGGGCTCACCCTCAACGTCACCAGGGTCATCTCGTCTAATCTTATACCGAAGTGAAGTGCATACCGGGCATGCATCTAAATTCTCATACTCCTCACCGCGGTAGAGGATGCAGTCATTAGGGCATGCATGTATCTTCTGAACCTCTAAACCTAGAGGGCAGACAACCTTCTTTGCTTCGGACGTACTGGCGGGCAATACGTTATCTTTTGGAAGCATATTCTTCATCATTTTCAGCAACTTTTCAAATGAGGAGTCAGGTATAGCACACTCAGCCTTCCATCGCAGCAATTCCAGTGTGCTGCCCAGCTTTTTCAGACCATTTTCGCAATTTGGGTACAATAACTTTTTGTGATCCTCTAGCATGTGATTGAACTTCTCCCTATCCTTTTCAGTTTGACAATCTCTTCGTGCATCGGCAATGGTCCGACCAAGATCATCAGCGGGTTCATCATGTGTCTCTTCTTCATCCTCCCCTTCAGCATCCCCCATGGAAGTATCTCCGTACACAGGAAAACCATGATAGTTGTCATCCTCCTCCTCTTCTTCATTGTCTTCCATTATAACCCCTCTCTCTCCGTGCTTGGTCCAACAATTATAACTAGGCATGAAGCCGGACTTCAACATGTGGCCGTGAAGGGTTTTTGAGTCAGAGTAATCTTTCTGATTCCTACATCCATTACATGGACATAATACAAAACCATTGTGCTTGTTTGCATCAGCAACACGGATGAATTCGTGCACGCCATTAATAAACTCGCCAGAGCGTCGGTCAGTACCGTACATCCATTCCCGGACCATCTGCATTATAGTAAAAGTATATCAAAAACCATTACACAACATGATAAAATTATTACAAGTTATATTGAGAGCTTCTAGAGCATTAATTTTGAATTTTGAAAAATTTACATGCACCAATTTGTGAATTGGAGAAAACAATCAACATGATAAATGTGGAGTTTTTTATTATTGTTCTATCAGTGAAAACCTCATTCCATTCTAAGCTCTGAAACTCTAAAATTACACATTTCAATTTTCAGTAACTATGTGCCTAATCAAAATTTGTTACACATATATATCAAAATCCTTCTAGCTACTTCTAGAGCATGCATGCATTTGATCCATATCTCTATACTTCTACAGCATTATAGAGCTAAAGTAGCAATAAGAGATGAAAGAATGAAGTTCTAACCTTTTAAAGCTTTGGATTTAGGTGTTGCAAACTAAATCTTGACAAATCTTGAGAGAGAAAAATGACATGAACTCTCTTGCTTCTTTAAGAAAAATGGCCACCATATGCTTTAGGGCAGCTGGCCAGGGGGCTGTATATATAGTGATGGACAATTAGTCTCGGGCCGTGATACGACCCGGAACTAATAGTCCCCGAAAAGAGCTGTTGGCCCGCTCCACCTTATTAGTCCCAGGCCGTATTACGTACCGGGATAGCACTAGTCGCGGTTCGTGACGGGCCGGGACTGGTGACGTTGTTCAGATCGGACCGAAAGCCTGTTTTCCAGTAGTGGACGCCATCCTGAAGGCCGTGGAGCAGTACCGTGTCACCAGTCTCTACTGTGTGCCACCAGTCATGATCGCGCTTGCCAAGCAAGGGGCGAACAGGAAGTACGATCTCAGCTCTCTCAAGCTCATCGGCTCGGCCGCCGCACGAGCGGCAAGGACGTCATGGAAGTGGTAGCCAAAAACTTCCCTCACGCCGAGATTGTTCAGGTAACTCATTCCCGCACTTGCGATGCACACTTTTCAGACCTTCATTTCCTTGTCGTTTCGCTTAAAAGATGAATCAGACGATTCAGTCAGTATGTTGATACAACTCCCTGGATTATATATGATGATTAGAACCTGGGAGTAGTATACAACAAATATGAAAGCAGCTAAGCTGTCCTGTCTAACTTGATTTTGACGTTGGACGTCACTGGAAAATGAAAATTGGATTTGAGAAAATCCAATATTTTGTCCTGCTAATACAAATTGATTAAGGCACAAGATTGTCATTTTCTTCTTGGAATGTATGCATTATGAGCTATACGGTGGTGGCAATTCTTAGAATCAGTTGTGGGGATAGTTACTGCTTAGAAGTATCCTGGTACATGTTTGAACATACATATATTGAAGTTGAAGACCTCGTGCTTCAGGAATGGATGTCAAATTGTAAGAATTAGGTGCTGTTCCAACTTTAATGTGGAAGTATTCTTAAAACAAAATGCTGAACCCGCAAAAACAAATACTGAAGTCAACTGTTTGTTTGGTAACTTATGCTTAGCAGCCCTGGTATCTTTGCACATTGCAATCATCATCATGTGGTTATATCGTACCTATATATTTTTTTTTTTATCAAAGCATCAAGTGGGGAATAGAAATATATTTTGTCCCATATAAATTTAAAATGAATGAGCTACAGGCAAGATTTTTTTAAAAAAAATACTGCAGTGTCAGTTTAATCACTTTGCTGTCGTAACTGCAGAAAGCTAATTCTAGCACTCGGTAGCCATTTTTTAAACTAATCTGAAGTGTGCTCAGGGGTTTGCTACACCGCACTCCCATGTAGTAATATGGCTTTTTTTTTTCTTATATATGGTGGTAATTGGTACCCGTAAACAATCCTAATTAGTTCATATCTCAAGTTGTATCATGTGTGATGGTCTTCTCGCAGGCCTATGGCATGACGGAAACTTGTGGGATCATATCAGTTGAATTCCCAGTAAAGGGAAAAACTCGTAGATTTGGGTCAACTGGATTGCTTGTTGTTGGAAATGAAGCAAAAATTGCAGATGTAGAGACTTTAAAACTTCTGCCACCAAATCAACTTGGAGAAATTTGTATCCGAGGACCACACATAATGCAAGGTAAAAATCTAGTTCTTATACAACTAGTCTTTTGAGACCAAACAATATCTTATTCCAAGGAAATAGTACATCATTTGCTTGATCAACTATTACATATCGCAACCACAATGTAAATGATATTACAAATCTATAACATTTTTTATTTAAACAATATGGTAAAAATGAAAATATTGGTATTTTCCATATTTATTGACAATGCATAGTTTCCCAAGACCTAGTGACTTTGTCTAACGTGAAACCCTAGTGATCGTCTGGCAACCATATTTATATTTCGACACTACTTTGCACCGACAAGGGAATTTCTCAATACATTTTGTCCTAAAGGAAGGTATACGGCCAAAACTTCTACTTATTTGAGTCAATTTTTTGTAGGGTATTTCAACAATGTGCAAGCCACTGATTTTACAATCAAGCAAGGGTGGCTGCATACTGGTGATCTTGGATACTTTGACGAATAAGGCCAGCTTTATGTTGTTGATAGACTTAAAGAGCCGATTAAGTACAAAGGTTTCTAGGTAATATTATCTTTTGCAAATACTTGTAAATTATTATTGGGGGAGGATGATAGGATCTTGTGAATGAATAGAACTTCCTGAATACAAAACGGCTCAAGGTAGTTGATTTGTTCAAGAAAGACAGAAACAGTGAGCAGAAAGGCTTTTGTTTAAAACGGCTCAAGGTAGTTGTTGGCCATCATTGGAATTTCACATTAAACGGCACATGTGAGATCTACTATGGACGGATGGCTGACAAGAAAACACATAGCATATAGGGTCTTTAATAGAAAAATATGAGTCATGTACCCATGTCAATAAGTTTATGTCTCATACCCAAGTGGTTGTAGGTATGAAAGTACTGTATGATAGATGCGCATCCCGATGCTCATTGACATTTCTCCTTCTACTTAGTACTAATTTTGTTTGTTCCATATGTAGCCAGACATCACTGATAAGGTGTTTTGTGAAAAGCAGTATATCTACAGGCTTGCAAGCGGACTGCTGCTAGATTGTCGCTAATGAGCTTAAAGTTTTACTAAAAGTATGTAGCCAAACATCACTGATAATGGTGTTTATGAGTCAATGGCTTCCCCTATTTTGTGCATGTAGATAGGTTTTTAGCACACCAAACGAATAGGATATTATTAGGTGACATTATTGATCATAACACCTTAACAACTCATCTTGATCATACTGCTTCTCTTCCTTTTGTGAAAATTCTCCCTCTTTATGCCCATTACTATTGATAGAATTGTGACTACTCACTTTAACGTTTCACTAAAAAAACATTTTTAATGAAGAGCCATTTTTATCTCAATTTAAAGCATTGGGGGTTCTTTTGTGTTCGGAATAGTATCATTTTTTGTTAGTATCTAATCTGATAGGAACCCATCCTCTGGCACTAGTGTTTTCTTGCTTGAACATACATCATACTTTGTCTTCTTTACATAAACCTCTGGTCTTTTTGTTTTTTAACTCGTAGATCGCACCTGCTGAGCTTGAAGGACTACTTCTGTCTCATCCAGAGATTCTAGATTCTATGGTTATACCGTAAGTTGCACCTTCTAAGATTTGATTGTTTCTACTGACTTTTGAATACAAATTGTCACATCCTTGTCAGTTGGGCCTCCTTCTGCTGCTTCTTGTCTACTGACTTAGAGCACTGCTTGTTTCAAGGTTTCCCGATGCTGAAGCTGGGGAAGTACCTATAGCCTATGTTGTCCGGTCACCTTCCAGTTCATTGACCGAAGTTGATGTACAGAAATTTATTGGAAGTCAGGTACCATGGTCAAAACCATCACTAGCAAGAAACATTCCTCCTCGTAGTGCATACTGCCCATCGCAGTTCACTTGTAATTCCGATCCTACATTACATTTCAGATCGCGCACTACAAAAGGTTGAAAAGGGTTACCTTTGTGGAGAGCGTACCAAAGTCAGCTTCAGGCAAAATTTTGAGAAGAGAACTCATCGCCAAGGTCAGGTCGTCCAAGTTGTAGAAAATATGCTTCTTTCTATTCCAGAGCAATTAATGCTGCAAAATTTAAGAAAATTTCAAGAATTTTCACAACGTTTAGAGGAGGTTTACAATCTTTCTTTTTTGTGCACCGTGTGATTCGACTGGAGAGTGTCCATATCAACATTGTACATAAGATTGTATGTGATAGAAATCAATGTTCGCGAAATGTACCTATGTGTGCTATACTATCTATAAGAAGACTCCAGAGTGTAAGTTATTTTACAGATTCCAATGACGGGCAAAAGAATTTTTTTGCTCGTGTTTGTAAGTTATATATACAAAGAGTGCAGACAATCTTGTGGTTACTTGTGTTTGTTAAAGCTATCATCCAAGTGCTTGATATCACTCATTCAATAGCAACAGATGGGGATGCCTACCTGATGGCGTCAACCTCTTCTCCTACATATATAGTTGTTGTTGTTCCGTTGGTGGTCCTGACAGCTTCTTTGTTGAGCACAGAGACGGTGGACCTGATGGGTTCTCCCTCCAGCACGATGACGCTTGTCCTGTCGGGTTCTCCCTCCAGCACAGCGATCATTCTCAGCGGTGTGCTGCCATCACCACCCACTTCCCGACATGTGTGTTGAATCCTAAGGCTGTAAGATACATCTAGCCCTTTATGTTGTAACTTATGTGTAAGCATGTTACGTGATTCTCTGGCCATAAGTTGTTTTATGATATGTGCAATTGTTCATGCTCAACGTTGTAGGATTTTAGATTTAGATTGATGCTTACTGTTGTAGGATTTTAGTACAATGTGTATGGTGTTAGATCTATTGTACGTGTATCATGATCAGCGGTGTGCGATTTTAGTTTAATTTTTAGTGTTAATGTAATGTAGGATATCATGCTTTCTGGCTTCCTGACTTATATTCTCCATCAAAGACCAAAATTGACTTGAGATGGATGCAGCCTAACAATATTGTCAACGATACAGCTATGTTTGCCTGCTAACCTTCAATGGTATGGAAACCTTCTCTCTCAAAGTTAATCCTAAATAGGTGTAAAACCACATCAGGAGGTGTATAATGAAGTAGACCCGCATAGGTGACCCACAATTAGGTGTAAAACCACATCAGGAGGTGTATAATGAAGTAGACCCGCATAGGTGACCTTATAAGGACTATATGCATCAAATGGTGTCCGGAGAACACGTCCTTCAGGTTCGATGATAATGAGAAGCTAATGCACTACCTTGTGGTAAGTTAGTAAGGCACTAACCCACTGTCAACTCAACTGCTAGCCCACGGTTATTTGTTTCACTTGTTCGTACCATTGCACTAACGCACTTTCATCTCAATCCTAGGCCTACCCGAAGCATGCAGAGTTTCTGAACAAGCCCATAACGAACTATGCTCAGATGAAGACCATCTACACGCCCAGGTTTGATGATAAACACCAACTCTAGGATCCGAAGATCATGACCAAGGCTATCGACTTCCTTGCAGACAACACTAATGAAGGTAAAGCCTATGTTTATATGTCAGTGAATGAAAGAAGGGCATGGATTAGGACGTGGCTTCGCCGATAGTTTGATTAGTGCTATTGATTTGCCATTTATGTGATGTCTATGATAATCATGATCTGTTCATGGAGGTCATGTATATTTTGGTAGGTGGTCGGATATCCCAACATTAGTTAGGTTGATGATGACAACTGCTCCATGGTACGTAATTGTTACAATTGCGACAAGAAGATAACGAAGAACGAAAACGAAATCACAGCAAGGGGACACAAATTTAACGTGGAAAACCTCTCCAACAAAGAGAGGAAAAAACCACGGACGCCAGCCAGCGAAACTTCACTATATCGAGGAGTGTTTACAAACGTCGGGGATTTCACAGATGCAACTCTTCCCAACCGGCGGCTTACAAGGGGTTTATATATCGGTGGAAACCTAGGTATTCAACGATCCGTACCGTACCACTCGACAGAAGTTGTCCTATACTTTGTAGAATTTGGATCAACATATAACAAACTCTACCTTGAGACAAATTCCTCCTTGTAGCATCAACAGCAACCATCTCCCTGAACAAACAAAGCAAATACTTTCGGCACCAATAGCCACTTGGGCTAATTAGTTAAACCAACTAAGTTCGAGCAAAGCTCAAACTTAGCAACAAGAACAGGTTTAGTCATCTTATCAGCAGGATCATCATGAGTGTTGATCTTGCACACCTTTAATTTACCTTGAGCAACAATGTCTCTAACAAAGTACTTGACATCAATGTGCTTAGTTCTCTCATGGAACATCTGATCTTTTGTAAGGTATAGGGCACTTTGACTGTCACAAAACAAAGTAATGCAAGAATCATCTCCACAAAGCTCAGTAAACAAACCTTTCAACCAAACAGATTCTTTGCAAGCTTCAACAATAGCCATGTATTCAGCTTCAGTAGTAGATTGTGCAACAGTAGCCTGCAATGTAGCCTTCCAGCAAACAGCACAACCACCAACATTAAACACATAACCTGTGAGGGATCTTCTCTTATCCAAATCGGCAGCAAAATCTGAATCCACATAGCCAACGAGTCCCTCACCGGTCCTGCCAAACTTCAAACAGGCATTGGAAGTGCCAAGAAGGTACCTGAAAACCCACTGAATAGCCTTCCAATGTTCTTTACCAGGATTAGCCATGTATCTACTTATCAAACTCATAGCATATGATAAATCATGACGAGAACAAACCATGGCATACATCAAAGAACCAACAACACTAGAATATGGCACCTTTGACATGTACTCAAACTCTTCATCAGTAGTAGGACATTGAGAAACTGACAATTTAAAATGAGAAGCAATAGGAGTACTAACTGAGTTGGCACCATCCATATTAAAACAATTAAGAACCTTTTTAATGTAACTTTGCTGACTAAGAAATAACAAACCAGATTTTCTATCTCGGGTAATCTCCATACCTAAGATCTTCTTAGCAGCACCAAGATCCTTCATCTCAAACTCACTACTTAGGTGTGCCTTTAAAGTAGTGATTTCTTTCATGCCCTTGGCAGCAATTAACATATCATCAACATATAGCAGCAGGTATATAGGTGACCCATCAACAAACTTGATATAAACACAACTATCATATTTACACTCGGCCCAAGCCTCCCGGCGAGGGACTCGCTACACTCGTCAGAAGTTGGCCTATACTTTGTAGAATTTGGATCAACATATAACAGTAATGTTGCTGGTGATCATGTGATGCATAACTAGATCGTCGTGCATCACTCCAACGGATAACTGTTAGTTCGCTAGAGCTATCCACCTATGATGAATGTGTTGCGTGATGAGTACTGGGTAAACTCACCACTCCAACGAAAGAGGTTACCACAACACCTAGAAGCTTGCAACGAAATAGTCAACGGTTGCATCTGTCTTGGTTGCCCTGCAAAAATCCAGGCAACCAAACATCGGGTGTGCCATTGCTCTCCTAATGCGAGAAATGAGCTTGTGGGCAACCAAACAAATTGGGGAACATGGCCCAAGTCACGATTTTGACGGGGCATGCCTCCAGGGACATATCGTAGGGAGCTCTAAAATAGTTGCAGCCTACCAAACACGCTCTTGGTAGCTGCAAGCAACCGATGGGTGACGTTATCGTGAGTTCTGGTTAGGATTTCCTCCACCACTTCTGCTCCGGTACGTCTACGTTTTCAAACTCAAACACAACAATGACTGAAATCATTCCGTATCATTTTTTAATTAAGGATGGATAATTAAATCGCATTTAGCCCCGTAAAAATCCATATGGATCAATTATGTTTATGTATACATACGAAATCTCTCCATTGGGCTGTTACTGCCACGTTCTCCACTTCTCCTTCCTTCCTGCCATCTTTCTCCCTTTGCCGTTGATTTCTCCTTCTGCGGCCATTGCATGTCGCCGCCCCTGCACATCTTCTGCATCCCCTGGAACCCAATTATTAACGGGCCCGTATCACAAGCATGTGCAAAATGTGCAATAGAACAGGGCCTCCAAATAATTAGGGCCCCCAGCTAAGTAGTGTTTGGTACTACTAGTACTAATCATAGGTTAAAACAAACAAAAGCATTGAGCACAGCAGTGCTCGTTTACTACGGGCATGCTATGTTAATTGACCGGTCTAAAAGCATCTCCACTCGTTGGGCGAACCAAGGCCGAAATTCTGACCTTTTTTTGGCCGGACGGAACTTGATTTCGGCCTGGGTACGCCCAGTTTCCTACTCGCGTACCCAGGCGAGTTTCCGCGTTTGGCTAAAATTTAACAAATTTCGGCAAACTTTGGCAAATTTTGGGCGAATATAAGCGGTTTTGGGCGAATATGGGCGAACTTTGGGCGAATATGGTCGATACAGACGAACTTTGGATGAATATGGGCGATATGGACGAACTATGGGCGAACTTTGGGCGGATATGGGCGATACAGACGAACTTTGAGCGAATATGCCCGAATTTTAGGCGAACTTTGGGCGAATATGCTCTATATGGGCGAAATTTGGGCGAATATGGTCGATACGGACCAACTTTGGACAACTTTGGGCAAATCTGGTCTATATGGATGAACTTTGGGCGAAATTTGGATGAATATGGACGATACGAACGAACTTTGGGCGAATATGTCCGAATTTTGGGCGAACTTTGGGCGAATATGCCCGAATTTTGGGCGAACTTTGGGCGAATATGGTCTATATGGACAAACTTTGGACGAATATAGTCTATATGGGCGAACTTTGGGCGAATATGGGCGAACTTTGGATGAATAAGGGCGAATATATGCTGACTGGGCGGGTCCACTCACTGAATTCGCTTCGTCCGGCGTTCCCAGGACGTACTCAGGATCCTAGGTATGGCCTGGGTAGTCCGGACCAAAATTGGCCCAAATCCGAACGAAAACAGGTTTCTGGATACGTGACTGGGCGAAATTTCGACATCCGGACCTATTTTCGGCGTCCGGATCGACATCCTGGATAGCCTAGTGGAGATGCTCTAACTATGCAGCCAATTACGATGCCCTACTTCTGCCCCTCATTAATTGTCTCTTGTGTATTTCTTTCTCTCTTAAAACGTTTTTTATACTACTCCCCCTTTCCAAAATAAGTGGCTTGGGTTTATCTAGTTTCGAATGTATGTACATACGAAAAAAATACATTTAAATTTAAACAAACCCAAATCATTTTTTTAGAACGGAGGGAGTACTTTTCTAGAAAAAAAAATGCTTGCACTTCTTGGATAATGTAAGGTGGTAAAGCTGATTTAATAATACAGTTTTTTCTAGTAGTACCGTTTCCACATATTTTAGTTGACTATTTCAGCAACACATGTGCATCTCATTTCATGAGTTCCTTTCAAAGTTAAATTGGTGAAGTTCTACTTCCATTGATCTTCGCGGGGCCCACCGTGGGGCAAGAGGCGCTTCAGGCTCTTCAGCGGGCGAGAACCAAGATCTTCGCGGGAATCGGCGAAACCGTGGCCATCAGACGAGTTCTGGATCCCGGCAAAGACGAACCCTACGCGGTGTTCGATCATTCCTATCGGAGACATCCACCTCTTCATTGGCGAAACCGACTCGGGCACTAGCTCCCTGGGAGTCGGAGGAGCATCAAGACCCGCACGGACCACCTACGGGCAGGATACGTTCGCGGAAGGATCGATGTCGGATCTCTCTTCAGAGTTTGCTGGCAAAGATCAGAAAAATTCAAGGCCCACCCAAACCGCCCCTATGCAGGATATAAAGGTGGAAGATCACTGCAAGTCCGCCGGCATTGCCCGTGCGTTTGGATATCAGAGATCCAAGTTCGTCGGCGTGGTTACAATCTTCGACCTGGCACATTGCGTTCAGATAGAGGGTGAAAACCCCCGCGATTACCTGGCCAGGTGGCTCCGTGTACGAGCCGATCTGGCCCACTACCCCGATGATAACGCTATGTATCACTTCGTGGAAGGACTAGACCATGGCACGCTTCTCCGACATTCTCTAAGACGGCAGCAGGCGTCAGGCCGCCTTACCCTCGAAGGCATGGTGAACACCGTCAACAACTACGCGGAGGCTCAAGCGGCAGCTCAGACAGCGCTTGCGCTCATTGACGGAGCCCCTCCGATTCAGCCACCGCCTCCAGCCGCCATCGTCGCAGCAGCGCCGCCACCTCCAGTCATCGTCGCTGCCGTTGCACCTCCACCGCCTGTCATCGAGGAAGTCATGGCACCCTCCGACTCTGTTATTGACGCGCTTTATGCTGACTTCAGTGCAGATTCAGAGGAGATAGATTTCAGTCCAGAAGAGCTAGACTCCGCCATGCAGGAGATGGAGGAGCAGTACACACGCGACGAACAAGTCAACAACGTCGTCGTATCTCGAGAAGTGTTCGTCACCATTGGGACGGCGATGGATGAAGATCAACCCGTACGAGATCTGCCTACAGCGCAGGACAAGGGGAAGGGGCCATTTATTGCTGCTGACAATGATTGCGCAAAGGTCATGCCTCCTCCGCCTAACCCAGTGCAGCAGCCGCAGGAACTCGGCACCGGCCCGAGCAACAACAACACCGCAAACTTGCCGTCTCCGGCATCTACGTCTGCTGCGGCCCAAGTTACTCCAGCTGATAGAGTGATGTACGACAATCTCCTCGTTGAGACACTGACCGTAGCTCATATCCGGAACGTGACTCAGCTTGACAAGAAACGCCAGCAGTTGCTGGAGTAAGCGCAAGCTATCACGGAGCAAGGCGCTAAACTAGATCGAGATCTGGTCAACGCGCAGAAATCCATAGAG
This sequence comes from Avena sativa, assembly GCA_916181665.1. Lineage (NCBI taxonomy): Eukaryota > Viridiplantae > Streptophyta > Magnoliopsida > Poales > Poaceae > Avena > Avena sativa. The sequence goes on from OV702293.1 coordinate 458,413,930, forward strand.
AAAGCTAGAGCAATGGAGGCCGAGTACAAAACTCTGCTGCAACAGCAGAAGGCCAAGAAAGCTCCAGCTCGCGTCATCAACGATCCTGGTGTACGGCGAAACCTAGGATGGGCTCCCTCAAAGCCGGCATAGGCCAAGCCATACATTGACAGTGAAGGCAAACAGGTGATGCCCACCCCACTCCTTAACCTCGCCGTCGCCAAGACCCTTCTGGAGCAGGATAGATCGCCCGAGGCAGTGGAACAGGTCTATGACCTAGTGGCCAAGGCAGTAAAGCAGCAGGAAAAGGCCACCTCGCAGAGGCTTGAGTCCGACCCAGCGCTTTGCCAGTCTAGCCAGTATAAGCCACCAAGGAACAGATCCCCTCTTGATGTCGGGTCCCAGACGGGTTCATCCGAAAGAAGACGGAGGGATGCGCGCAACAGGAAGGATGCTATCCCCATATCCTCCGACCACGAGAAAAGGCCCGACCTCGTCGCCCATCGCCACCGCCCCGATCCCCCCGACATCGCGAAGATCCCAAGGCTCACCATCGTATGGATATGCCCCCGCCAAGGCAATGCGGCATCGTCATCCGCGACAACACGGAGCAGACCCATCATGACGGAGAGCGCAACCAAGGACACAAGAGCAGGTCACGCCATGACCCTCCACGTCTGACAAGCAACCGAGACAGGCGCGAGGCGTTGCGGGAGGGTAACAGCAAGAAGGCTAACCCACCGCCACCTCCGCCTCCGTCACCACCTAGCAATCACCATGATGGAGGAGGCCTGCGTCGTTCGCGCAACCCATCCCCTGTTGGCAAGAAGAAGAACCCGGAGCCATACGATGCACGTTCGCGGATCGATAAGATCCACGAGGCCCAGGAAGGACCATACCTGGGACCACGTTGCTTTGGACCTGCAATACGGTCTGCAACTTACCCCCAAAGGTTTCCGGATTGACAATACCATCAAGCCCTATGACGGCACCACCAAACCAGCCACATGGTTACAGGACTACGACAACGCGTTGGAAATTAGCGGAGGCAACCCCAACGTTGCCGTCAAGTACCTCCCATTAATGTTGGCGGGCACGGCCCGTCAATGGATCGACGACTTGCCAGAGAAATCCATCTACAATTGGTTGGACATGTAAGAAGCGTTCACCAAGAACTTTGAGGGTACATACAAGCGTCCCTGCACTGTTGGCGATCTACAGCGGTGCGTGCAAGAGAAAGACGAGACATCTCGCACCTACCTCTCCTGCTGGCTAGATATGAAGAATTCCTGCGCAGGGGTGCACGCTCAGACCTCCATGGCCGCCTTCATCGACGGGTTGGAAAGGGGCACGTTGCTCCGACATAAGCTGAAGCGCTTGCAGGACAACCACCAGCTTGACTTAAATCAGATGATCCAGTTGGCCAGTGAGTTCGCAGCTGCCGACGACGATGCTCGCGGCTCTTTGCCGGCAACGGCTGTTCCAACTCAAGGTCGGAGGAACAGCAGTACAAAGCGGAAAACCTCTCCAGAAGAAAAGCAATCTACCGACATGGTCGCTAGGACTTTTGCAGGACAAGGTGATGGCGGACAACGTGGCCGAGGACGGGGAGCTGGTCGTGGGCAGCAACGAGGAAGTGAAACTACCTCGGCGCCGCTCCGCGTTCCCCAAACCCACGAGGAGTACCGCGATATGCCGTGCCTCGTACACCTCGATGTCAACGGTAAGGCCACCCATACCAATCGACACTGCAAGTTCGTCAACGACCTCAAGGAAGACCCGAAGTCCGGCTACAAGCGAAGTCGGAAGAACAGACCGCGAGGCAAGGGCAAGGGAAAGAAGAAGGAGGAGGAATCCAAGGACTCAAGTGACATGGACGAGGACGTTGACCCCAAGCACGCCACCAAGAGCGACGCCAAGGGCAAGAACCCCTTCACAAATAAGGCACCAGTTTACCACACTTTCCTGGGCACCCCCACCGTCCGACGATAGAAGACCTCTCTGAGGATCCTGATGGCTACCCTACCCCCAGTTCCCCAGTACCTACGCTGGTCGGAGGTTCCAATAACTTGGGACAGGACGGACCACCCAGACCTTATCCCTACGGAGAACCAATACGCCATGGTCATCAACCCCCTGATTGACGGCGTGGAGTTCACCAAATGCATGGTGGATAGTGGAAGCAGCATCAACATCATGTACGTGGATACACTGCAGAAGATGAACTTGACGGAGGCAAACCTAAGGCGGACCAACACCATCTTCCACGGCGTCGTTCCTGGTCGGGAGGCTTGGTCCCTTGGGTGCATAACACTTCAGGTCGCTTTTGGTGATGTTAATAATTACCGCCAAGAACGCATGACCTTTGAGGTGGTCCCCTTCAAGAGCGTGTACCACGTCATATTTGGCCGCGACATATTCTACACGTTCATGGCCAAGCCATGCTTCTTCTACAACAAACTCAAGATACCCGGACCAAACAGTGTCATCACCGTATCCGGAAGCTTTACCAAGGCAAGGTACTGCGAGATTAACGAAGCAGCCTTCACGGAAGCTGTCCTCTACAGCGAAGAATTCAAAGAGATCCAGAGCAAGGTTGATGACTCAGAGATGCCCGCGTCGAAGAAGCAGATCTCCGACTCCGCTCATGCATTCAAGGCCGCCATCGAGACCAAGCCGGTGGAACTTGTGGTAGGCGATGCCACCAAGACCACCGCCATTGGGACGAACCTAGATCCCAAATAGGAAAGCGCGCTCATCGAGTTCCTCTGTGAGAATAGGGACATCTTTGCCTGGCAACCTGCCGACATGAAAGGTGTACCTAGGGAACTTGCCGAGCACAGCTTAAACATTGACCCAAAATCCAAACCAGTCAAGCAACATCTACGACGCTTTGGAGATGAGAAGAGACGCGCTATTGGCAAAGAGATAGCTAGGTTACTTAAGGCTAGTTTTATCCGAGAATTCCTTCACACCCAATGGGTGGCCAATCCTGTACTTGTCCCCAAAAAGGAAACCAATAAATTAAGAATGTGCGTTGATTACACCGGCTTGAACAAAGCATGTCCCAAAGATCCATTTGTTTTGCCTCGCATTGACCAAGTCATTGACTCGACGGCTGACTCGGAACTTTTGTGTTTTCTTGATGCATACCCAGGATACCACCAGATCAAGATGAGGAAGTCGGACCAATTGGCCACTTTGTTCACTACCCCATACGACACGTTTTGCTATGTTACGATGCCCTTTGGGCTGAAAAACGCAGGTGCTACGTACCAGCGGACAATGCAACATTGCCTTCACGACCAAATTGGTCGGAATGTTCACGCTTATGTGGACGATATCGCGGTGATGTCTAAAAAGTTAAATGACTTAATCTCCGGCTTAAAAGAAACCTTTGATAATCTCTGGAAATACAACATGATGCTTAACCCTAAGAAGTGCGTCTTCGGGGTTCCAGCCGACAAATTGTTGGGATTCATCGTTTCCCAGCACGAAATCGAGGTCAACCCGAAGAAAATCAAGGCCATCTTAAACATAAACCGCCTGACATGCCTAAAAGACATTCGACAACTAAAGGTTTGTGTTGCAGTAGTTAGTCGGTTCGTCAGCCGACTTGGAGAGAAGGCTCTGCCGCTATACAAGTTGCTAAAGAAGGCGGACAAATTCACGTGGACGAACGAAGTAGATGCAGCATTGAAGCAGTTCAAGGAGACTCTTTCCTTAGCGCCCATCCTTGCAGCGCCCGAGCCTGGCGAGCCCCTATTAATGTACATGGCGGCAACCAACCGGGTAATCAGCATTGTCGTCGTGGTAGAGCGGAAGGAACCAGGCTATGAGTACGAAGTTCAGCGACCAGTTTACTATGTAAGCGAGGTCTTGACAGAGTCCAAGCAGCGTTACCCGCACTACCAGAAGATAGATTATGGAGTATTCCTTGCTTCTCGGAAGCTGAGGCACTACTTTCAGGACCACCCAATAACAGTGGTGAGCAAGACTCCACTGTCCGACATTATCAACAACAACGACGCTACAGGAAGGGTCGCAAAGTGGGGCATCGAACTTGCCGCCTTTGAGATCACCTACAAGAGACGCGGCGCTATCAAGTCACAAGCCTTAGCGGATTTTGTTGCGGATTGGACGGAGATGCCAGATGCTACTCCGTTGCCGGAACCTGAGTACCGGGTGATGCACTTTGACGGATCAAAGCTGCTCAACGGCTCGGGGGCTGGTGTATTGCTACAGTCACCAACTGGCGACAAGCTACACTACGTTCTGCAGATCCACTTCGAGGCTATAAACAACATGGCAGAGTATGAATCACTCATTCACGGACTACGTGTAGCCAAGGATATTGGCAACAAATGCATAGTTTGCTGTGGAGATTCCGTCTTGGTTGTCCAGCAGGTGGCTGGCACCTAGAACGCGCGAAACCCTATGATGGCGGCATATCGAGACGAAGTGGACAAGATAGCCAAGAGCTTCCTGGGCTACGAAGTCAAGTATGTACCTAGGGAGCAAAATGAGGCGGTTGATCTGCTGTCTAAACTTGGATCAGGGCGCAAACAAATTCCGCCAGGAGTTTTCCTAGAGCATCTGCGCACACCATCCGTGAAGGGAGCCAACATCGACAACCCGGACAGAGCTGACTCTTTCATTAACATGGTGGCAAAAGTCCCTCCGGCTTGGACAAAACCGTTCATGGAATATCTCGAACACAAAACTTTGCCCGGCGATGAGGTCGAAAGACGGCAAATAGTACGAAGAGCAAAGGGTTATACCATAATCAATGGACAACTCTACAAAAGGAGCACTACTGGTGTATACCTAAAGTGTGTTCCCAGCTGGAAGGTATGGAAATTCTGCGCGAAATCCATCTTGAAGATTGCGGGCATCACGCCGCTCCTCGATCGTTGGTCGCAAAAGCCTTCCGGCAAGGATTCTACTGGCTGACCGCAAAGGCGGGCGCCGACAAGCTGGTTGAGACATGCATAGGATGCCAGCATTATGCCCGACAACCACATGTTCCTGCTGAAGAATTGCGAACAATACCAATAACTTGGTCGTTTGCAGTCTGGGGGCTAGACATGGTTGGACCATTACAAACGGCACCATGTGGGTTTACACATCTGCTCGTAGCAGTTGATAAATTCACTAAATGGATAGAAGCTAAACCCATTAGAAAGCTTGATGAGGCAACTGCCCTTAGGTTTGTCCAAGATCTAGTGGTGAGATTTGGTCTCCCACATAGCATTATCACCGACAATGGCAGCAACTTGTCACTCGAAGAAGTGGAGGCTTATTGTTGGGAGAAAGGCATCCGACTTGACCTTGCATCTGTGGCACATCCACAATCCAATGGTCAGGTTGAGCGAGCCAATGGATTAATTCTACAGGGAATCAAGCCACGTCTTGAGGCACCGCTACATAGAGCAGCTGGAGCCTGTGCGAAAGAATTGCCATCTGTGTTGTGGAGTTTACGAACTACACCCAACATATCCACCGGCTACACCCCTTACTTCATGGTATATGGAGCAGAAGCTATCCTACCTTCCGACATACTTCACGATGCAACAAGAGTCGCCGCCTACGACGAAGATGACGCTGAAGAATCCAGACGCCTAGATGTGGACCTTCTCGAGGAGGAGCGTGTCTTGGCATGCCAAAGATCCGCCATCTACCAGCAGAAGCTATGCAGCTACCATAGTCGCCGCGTTCGGCATCGCTCGTTTAAAGAGGGGGATTTGGTGCTCTGGCTTAAGCAGAAGAAGTCACACAAATTATCCCCGCCATGGGAAGGACCGTTCATCATAAGCAAGGCGCTGCTCAATGGGTCTTACTACCTCGTTGACAATCGTGAACTGAAGGATAGACCCAACGAGGATCATAAGCGTAAGCGACGTGACCCGGATGATGACTACCCGGAGCTTGATCAGCCATGGAACATAGCATAGCTACGTCCTTTTTACACTTAGCATTTTTTATCTAATTGTGTACCTCTTATATGATCAATGAAATAAAGCTCTCTGGTTCACTCATATTTTTGAGTCTTTTATCTTCTTTAGTGTTCATTTTTGGATCATGTAAAACCTTTATGCACAATTTTTGCGATTGCACTTGTGAAAAATCCGCCTACGGGCGTTAGCTTAAGTTCTTTGGTCTACACATTCTTTGTCGTTTTTATGTGGATTCTGGAGTAGTGACTTTTGGCACTTATTGTCGGCGATTTTGTGCTTAGGTTATTGACGGTGCCATTGGGCATCATCACTTGAGCGCATGGTTCCGACAACGAGTCTTCTGACTCACGAAAAGTCAAGCATAAGAACCAAAGTAATGGATAAGCCAGCACTTGCTTAAAAAATATACATGCTAGAAACTGGTTCTTAAGTAGCAGGACATACAACATCGTTTTCCGCCTTAAGTTACATAAATAAGTTTTTCCGCATACGCATCAAAGGTGAAACAAATATTACAAGATTGTTTTTCATTCCTTTGGCACAGGCGACTTGGAAGCGACGTCATCAGCAGCAGGAGAACCACCCTCGAAGTCGGCGGTGTGAAGAGACTCAGAGGAGCTTTGGTTGCCGTCATCGATGGTATTCCTTGGCACGAAGACGTTGACGTCGACTAACTCGGCAACACTAGTGTCATAGCCCGCGAGTGACGACAAGATGGATTCGTGATTAATCGCCTTGCCATCGTCATCCACGTCGGGAATACCAGAGGTCACCGTGTCGATGTCGGCATCTTCATAGTGTGCCTTCACCATTGACAGCGCCATCCTTGCACCAGCCCGTGCACATGAAGCTTTCCATCTTGCGATACGCTCGGGGGCTCGGCGCAAGATCTCCGAGTACTTCGCCACAGAGTCCGATGCCTTGATGTTGATTTGGAGGGGCTTGGCGATCTCTTTTGGAGGCAAACGGGTTAAACCCATAGGAGCTGCAAATTCCGACAAGGAGCACATGAGTTCAAAAATTTAAAGTACCCAGACTATATGAATCCAAGGCGGAGAAAATGTACTGAAGATGCTGGCCTCAGCTTGCCACAGGGTATCCGCCAAGGAGTCCCGTTCTTGTTGGAGGAGCTTGTATGCCTCATGATGGCGTTCATTCTGCTCATCAGCGGCTTTCTTCTAATCTCTTAGGATTGAGATCCCCTCCTTCAAGCGGTTGATCTCCTCGGAGGCGGAGTCCTGCAGGACTTTCATGGATTCTTCATGCATTTTTAGCATGTCCTTCCTCTCCTCCTTAAGGATTTTGTTCTCGCTATCCAGCTGCTGAATGTGCTTGGATTGCTCGATAATGTCCTTGGCCTTGGCAACATATTCTACAAAGTCGGAGAAATCAAAGTACACAGTGAGTACTCGGAGAATAAGGGCACAAAACCAAGTCGGAATGCGAAAAAGAAAATAGACGCTTGCTCTTGGTGATCTGTTCATTCAAGAAGGCAGTTTTACCCTTTTCAGCTTCCAAGTCTTCGCACATCTTATGATACTTGTCATTGGCCATGCCTCTCCAAGCATTATCGTTCTGTGGAAACAAGGGAAAAATTAAAATGTTGTTTGGTCTACTTGGAGCATCTAGCCGAACATTTTCCACCTAGACGCTCGGGGGCTACAGCGAGAGTTTTTTGACTTAACAATATGCTTAACTTTCCTTTAAGAATCTAGTCGGAACTAATTCAGTTACAACTAGAGGCTTGGGGGCTACAGTATAAAGTTTTAAACTGGGATATATGCTTAGCTTTTCTTTAAGCATCTAGTCGGAACTAATTCAGTTACAACTAGAGTCTTGGGGGCTATAGTATTGAAATTTACAAACACTACGTATGCTACTCTTAAAGCATCTAGCCGAAATAATTCATTCTACCTAAATGCTTGGGGGCTATAGTGAGAAGTTTTCTACTTTAGTTACTCTTAGAGCATCTAGATGCAAAGACCTATGGTTTTCCGTCTACATCCTCGGGGGCTACGGTGGTATACTCATATGAAATGCAAAAGGCAAATAAAACTTACAAGTGCAATGATCTTGAGGTTTGTAGCGCTCTCGGCCAGCAGCTTGCCAAAGGATATGTTGTTTCCTTGAAAGATATGTGCTTGTCGAAGGAGCTCCTCAAGACCGCACGTCGGAGATGTCGGCACCGCACCAGGAACCAGAGCAGTGCTACCTGGCGTAAGTGTCGGGTAGACTATCTTCGGGAACTCTATGGGTTTCTGGGGGGCGAGGCTGCCGCCTTAGACAGAAGTACCTGCTTCCACCACCGCCTTACCGCTACCGATGGCATCCTTAGCCGGAGCTTCAACCATTTGGTGGGGGGCACTCTCTTGCATCGCCTGCTCTCTGACAACAGCGACCTCGGTAGAGGCACCTGAGTCCACTTCCATGGAAGAAGGGCCAGATGCCTCCTTAGCTTGTGAGCTTGTCGGAGCGGATGAGGGCTTGACGGAGGGAGTAACAGGGGCAATGGCAGGAGATGTGTCGCGATGCAGCATGTCCTTAATGGTTTTAGAAGCCCCCAATGATTTGGAGGTCTTCTTCAGGCTGGTCATGGCTTTCTTCCTGAAACGTGCAAAGTGCATAAGTACAGGAGGAAGACGGATAAATGGACAATGTCGGAAGAAAATAAACTTACACAAGTGGGGGTGCTTTGGCAAAAGGGATCCCGATGGTTTTTCTTTTCTCCGCCTCCAGGGCGGCGGTAGTCTTTTTGGAGGCTCCACCCTCCGTCTTCTTCTTCTTGCCTCCGTCGGCAGCGTCAGAGGTGGAGCTCTTCCGATTTTGCGCCACCGGAGCATCGTCGTCAGACACGACGGTGACTTCCTTCATCTTTGGTCCATAGATTTTGGGAGCCATGTTGTCCTCATCTATGTCGCAAAGTTGTTAAGTGAAGAACCACCGTGTTAGATGAGATGACAGTTGCTTGACGGAAGAACTGGAGTATATGTCATACACGGAAAATAAACAGTTACCTTTGGGCACTTGTCGTCTATGAACATGTCGTAGGTGATGGCGAAGCCACGCTTCTTGTCCTTCACCTTGACGATGTCCTTAAGACGGAGCTTGACGGAGTCGCTCGAGAAGTTATCCATGGAGATGCGGAGGCTATCCCTTCTATCGCTGGTATACTCGTGCATTAACTTCACGCGGTATTGTAGAGGTTGGATTCGCCTGATGAACCAGCACATGGCTAGGTCCAAGCCGGTCAAACCTGTCTCTAAGAACCACTCTATCCGCCTTATGGCGCGGGAAGCATCGAGGTCGGAGGGAAGGGAGGCCTGGGATCTCCATGACGAGGCTTCGGCGGCGGCTCCATCGCCGAAGTCCGGGTACGTTACTTCTCGATTAGCCAGAGGGATATCTGGGCCGTAGAAGTAGATACGCTGCCAGTTCTTGCAGGACTCGTGGCCAACGATGTCGGGGAACCGCCGGCTAGGACGAATCTTGAAGCTTATGGTGCCACAGTTCCTAAGTTCATCCTTGCTAGCTCCGGCTTCACGCTTGACGGTGAAGAAGTACACGAAGAGATCTAGCCTAGGCCTTATCCCTAAGTAATCCTCGCAGAGCGCCGCTTAATTGCTAAGCGCTAGGATGCTGTTGGGGGAAAGGTTTTGGGGCTGGACTCTATAGTGGTTCAAGACGGAGAGGAAGAAGTTAGAGATGGGCAGGGAGACGTCGCGTACCAGTTGCTCTTTGAGGTACACCTTTTCTCCGGCTTGGGGAGAAGGTGTCACCTCACCGGCCGGCGCCGCCCGCCAGGCGAGCCCCTCCGTCGCGGGGAGATAGCCCTCAGCGATCAGCTCCCTGATATCGCGGTCCGTGATATCCGAACCGCGCCAACCGCCCTTATGGGAGTCGAGCTCCTCCTCCAACGGCTCCAGCGCCGCTTGATTATGGTCACCGCTGGTGGACTCAACCACCGCAGTAATGGGGATGACCAGACCTTCTGTAGGCACAACGATAGAGCTCGCCGGCTTTGCCGTGGCTTCGCTCGACACCGCCATGGAAGGGGTAGAGCTGCTGCTGGCCATGGAGTGAGTTTGGAGGTGACTGGAGCGGGTTGGGGCTAGGGTTTTTCGCGAGTTTCCGCGGAGAGCTCGAGGAGACATGCGCTGGAGGAAGAAGATGATGCGAGGAGAGAATGAGATAAAAGGTAAAAATTCTACAACGGTTACTATTTATCATCTCCAGCATCAAGATTCGTGCAGCTTGATTGGACGGTTGCCGCGTAGACGACGTGTTCACGAACGTGCGTGGAAATTTCGCCATGTCCCCAACCACCGCCGCCAACGGTTCGTATCGCTCGCGCGGGAAAATCGGACATGATTGCGTTCTCTGCATGTGTGAGTTACGAGGCGTTGCTGACCTATGCCTACGTCGCCCTAGCTGACATAGGCAGATGAACCGTCACATCTAAGATTCTGACATGGACAGATCCAGTCCGGCTACGGAAGAGTACGATGGAAGATTCAACATTTGTCCGACTTACAAGTTGAAGACGGAGAAAACCTTGCATGTTTCTTTGGGAGGACTACAAGATGTTGCTTGACAACTTGCCGACATCCATCTAGACGGAGCATTCCACGTGAAGAGGCAAGACGGAGCAAGATCTCGGAGTTCTACGGGGGCTACTGTTGGGGATATGCTATATGGGTATCCTCATAACATGTCTCTTATCCGGCTAACCCGGGTGGCCCATAGTTGGTAGCATGGCCTATTGCCTGCTGGGCGGCCTAGTTAGATGGATCCAGAAGGGAGGCCCATGCCGGATAAAGGAAGGCTACGGTTGGAGTCACCGACGTACCCGGAGCCTTGGAGTACAAGACACTCAAGACTAGTAATAGACGGTGTAGGACTCTGTAACCTGTCCGGCTAGGACTTTTTCCCTGTAACCCTAAGACCTGGCGACTATATAAGTCGGGCCTATGGAGGCCTTTAGGGCACGATCATAGACAACTTCAGACAACCTCGCACAACGAACCAATCCCTGTAACTCGGCGTATTGCCCTTATAGTGATTTATAGCAGGAGTAGGATTCCGCCACCGTCGTGGGATCTGAACCTGGATAAGCTGTTACCTCGTACCCGTCAACCGTCCGCCTTCCCCCACGTCTTTAAACACGCACTGTGAGGACCCCTCCATGGCGTACTCGTCGGCAATACCACGACAGCCCACTGACAAGAAAGTACTTACTCTAGCATAGTTAGGAATTAGGATGGCATTTAAAAATCATGATAGATTTGTAGTTTAGAGGAACAATACATTTTCTCAACAAAATATTTTTTTTGTTCCACAATATGTTTTGGGATTTGACATTGTCTCTACATGGACATGTTAGTGAAATTCATAAAACTATTATTATCACATATTGTTGTCATTAAACGTCATTATGTTACTTTAATTTTACGAATGAAAATATTATTTTCTATATTAGTACATGAAAAACTTAAGAGAACTAGTTTGATTGCAGACATTTTAGGGTGTACTCTATTTTTAACAGAAATATTATTTTCTAGAAAGAATTACATTGTGGAGAATAAATTTTATTTTTCGTGCCTATCTCTTTTTTATTACGTACAAGGCCTAATTTTAGATTTCGTACAGGGCCACCAATTGTCGAGGGCTGATCAGGCCACAACGCAGAGTGATGTAGAACTAGAGAGGCTGTGAGAGGCTCCGGGAGGCGAGGATGGCGGAAGAGAGTGGCATCGTTGGCCGAGCCATGGACACGTTTGAAACTAACTGGTTTTTGCATCAAGCCATTGTGATACCAACAATTTTTACATTGTACGCTCCGCAATATAGTACGTATTTCACTCCCGTTGCAGGTGTACTCGCGTATTTTCTACTTCCTCCGTCTCAAAATAGATACTTAGATTTATTAAAATTTAAATAAATCTAGACACGGATTCATTTAAAATTTAGAAAAACTAAGACATTTATAACGGAGAGATTATTTTTTAAATAATAAATCTAACATAGCCACCCGTCACGACCTCTTTGCGATTAGGATTCCACGCACCAGCAAAGAGAGCACAGGCGCAAGCACAAACAGACCAGACAAGTCGAGCAAGTACGTACTCCAAGGCGATGCCGACAACAAACGCGGTGGTGCCGGCCGCGGGGTACGGCGCGGACGGCGTCTACCGCTCGCTGCGACCGGCGGCGCCCATCCCGTCCGACCCGGCCCTGTCCATCACCGACCTCCTCTTTCGCCGCGCGGACGCCTGCCCGTCCGCGCTCGCGCTCGTCGACGCCGCCACGGGCCGCGGCCTCACCTTCGCCGGCCTCCGCTCCGCGGTCCTCTCCACCGCCGTCGCTCTCGCCTCCCGCGCGAGCGTCCGCCCCGGCGACGCCGTCCTCCTCATCGCGCCCAACTGCGTCCTCTACCCCGTCTGCGTCTTCGCCGCCACCGCGCTCGGCGCCGTCGCCAGCACCGCCAACCCGCTCTACACTCCGCGGGAGATCGCCAAGCAGGCCGCCGACGCCCGCGTCAAGCTCCTCATCACTGTCCCCGATCTCCTCCCCAAGGTCGCCAGCCTACGCCTCCCCGTCATCCTCCTCGACGACCCCGCATCCGCCGCACCCGCGCCTTCCGCCTCCAACGTCACGCTCTACTCCGACCTCGTCTCCGGCGTCGACGAGGCCCAGTACCGCCGCCCACCCACCAAGCAGGACGACACGGCCGCGCTGCTCTACTCCTCGGGCACCACGGGGGAGAGCAAGGGGGTCATCCTCACGCACCGCAACTTCATCGCCACCTCCACCATGGTCACCTCCGACCAGGACCAGCGCGGGGAGGGGCCCAACGTCGTGCTCTGCTTCCTCCCAATGTTCCACATCTTCGGCCTCTCTGTCCTCACATTCGGCCAGCTGCAGCGTGGCAACACCGTCGTCGTTATGTCCGGGTTCGCCATGGACGCCGTCATGAAGGCCGTCGAGCAGTACCGTGTCACGCACCTCTTCTGCGTGCCGCCCGTCATGATCGCCCTCGCGAAGCAAGGGCGAGCCGGGAAGTACGACCTCGGCTCTCTCAAGTTCATCGGCTCTGGCGCTGCGCCCCTCGGCAAGGACGTCATGGAGGTTGTGGCCATGAACTTTCCTGAGGCCGAGATTGTTCAGGTAATTCAGCACTCTTGTTCTGCAGTTCTTTATAATCTTCAGTGTCTTTTTGATGTGCTTTTGTGGGGACTAGATATTCCTTTTATTGTCGTTTGCCTTTTTTAAGTTAGATCATGTGGTTAAATCAGATTCCTTGTTGATTCACCTCCCTATATTAACCCATTTGATGATTACAACTTTGCAGTATACAATTACATTGCCCTGTCTAACTTAACTTTAGCGTTGGAAACTGGATAGTGACATTTGGATGTGAGAGATTTCATTACTTTGTCCTGCTAATACAACTTGATTGGTTAAGGCACAAGATTGTCATTTTTTCCTTGGACACACCACACCGCATTTGTACTTCTAGAATCAGTTGTAATAATTCAGTGTTGTTCCAACTTTAATGCGATGTTAACTATGTTTTCTTTAATGCCAAACTCAACTCTTTGTCAGGTATAAGCTTATGTTATCTTTGCAGTGATCATCAAATAGTTATGTCATAACTATTTTGAGTTATTGTTGATCAAGGTATCAGGTTGGGAATATAAATATATTTCATAACTATTTTCAGCAAGAAGATTTCTTTTTTCCCTATTGCATTGGCAGTTCAACCATTTTGTCGTGGTAAGTGGTAACAGCATTAAGGCTGATGCTAGCAATCTGTGTATCCAATTTCAAAACTAATCTAAAGCCGTTCAGCTATTTGCTGCACAATACGCCTTATGGGACCATGTAGTACTATGCCTATATCCTCTCATATATGGTGCCTGTAAAAAAGCTTAAGTAGTTCATATCTCAAGTTGTATATTGTGTTGTGATGTTCTGGCAGGGCTATGGTATGACCGAGACTTGTGGGATCACATCGCTTGAATACCCAGAGAAGGGACAGGCTCGTCAGTTTGGGTCGACTGGAAAGCTTGTCACTGGAGTTGAAGCAAAAATTGTAGATGTAGAGACGCTAACACATCTGCCACCAAATCAACTGGGAGAAATTTGTATTCGAGGACCACAAATAATGAAAGGTATAATTTAATCGTGGGCATTGTGTTTTTTGTTTCTGTTCCCTGTCTTTTTTCAGATCAAACAGGAGAGTATTCCAAATGTACATTAAAACTCAGTGTACTTATACTTCATTGGAACTGTCATGATTGATTATATTATATTTGCTTTCACATGTTTATTGACAAAGAGAAGTTTACCAAGGCCTAGTGTTTTATATTTCTACACTATTTTTCACTAACAAGAAGTCCAGAATCTTTCCAATGTATTCTGTTCGAAAAGGATTATAGGGCCGGAACTTATCCTAACTTGACTAGATTTTGTTTGTAGGGTATTTCGACAATGTGCAAGCTACTGATTTCACAATAAAGCAAGGTTGGTTGCATACCGGTGATCTAGGATACTTTGATGACGAAGGCCAGCTTTTCGTTGTTGATAGACTTAAAGAGCTGATTAAGTACAAAGGTTTTCAGGTATTGGATTTTGTAAATACATTTCTCGTTGCCAGACCTTGTGAATGAGCAGCACTTACACAAAGGTTCTAGCCAGACCCTCTACTTAAGTTCACATATCGATAAGAGGATCCTTTTTGCTACTTATGTTATTCTTTTTGTAGCCGGACATCACAGTGATAGGATATTTGTCTAAGGAAGTATATAAAGACTTACAGATTAACCAACTTAAACTCATTGAGATTTCACCAGGATATTTCTACCTGTAGTAAGTTAGAGCACATGCCTAATAAAATGGTATACGTTTTGACATTATTTGTCATATAGGTCAATATTTTTTTAGCATACACCATGACTTCCATTTTTTGTAAATTCTTCCTGTGCCAATTGACCACTGATCGATACATTTCCCCAAATGAGATTAAAGTTTCACTAGAAAGCCTTTTTTATATTATCATTTCACCAAGTTTCACTAGAAAACCTTTTTTATATTATCATTTCACCAAAGGCCAATTTGTCTTGACTTGAGCAATCATTTCACCTAAAGGCTTATGTGTCTTGACTTAAGCATGGGGACGTATTTTATTGTCTGAATTGAAGACTTGTTGTGTAATTATCCAATCTAACTATCATAAGGGGAACCCATAGTTTTGCACCCGCCTTTTTTTCCTTAAACAGTTAAATACAGATCAAACTGTCATTTTTTATAGAAACTTCTGATTTTATTCCCGTTTTTTTGGTAGATTGCACCTGCTGAGCTTGAAGGACTACTTCTATCTCATCCACAGATTCTAGATGCTGTCGTTATCCCGTAAGTTGCACCTTGTAAAATTTAATTGTATGGAGCGGCCGTTGAGTACAGATTGTTCCAACTTTGGTCAGTTTGGACTTGTTCGTCAGTTGTTTCTTATCTCTCGACTTGGGGCTCTGCTTGTTTCAAGGTTTCCTGATGCTGAAGCTGGGGAAGTTCCTATTGCCTACATCGTCCGGTCACCTTCAAGTTCATTGACCGAGGTTGATGTCCAGAAGTTCATTGAAAATCAGGTTAGGCTGGCCTCAGACCTCGCTAAAATTTGTGACTGTTTAGCTAAACACAAAGTAGCAATAGAGCATTTTTGTGTGCAAACACCATCCCCAACATACCCAATGTGCTCTCTGCATACTAGCCATGCTTGATACTACCCAATGTGCTCTCTGCATACTACCCAAGTTGCACAAAGTAGCAAAGTAGCAATAATGCAGTTCTGAACTACATTACGTTTGTTTCAGGTCGCGTACTACAAAAGGTTGAAGAGGGTTACCTTTGTGGAGAGTGTACCAAAGTCAGCTTCAGGCAAGATTTTGAGAAGAGAGCTCATCGCCAAAGTCAGGGCGTCCAAGCTGTAGCAGATGTGCTTCTTTATGTTTCCACACCAATTCTTGCTGCTAAATTAAAACAAAATCACAACTGCACATTGTTAGAGGAGGTTTACAGATTCCCAAGCTGGAGCTTTTCTTTTGTGCACCGTTTGTGTGACGCAACACACGAGTGTCGATCTCAACAGTGTAACAGAAGATTGTATATGACCGAAACCATTGTTCGGCAAATGTACAAGTGTGTGCTATACTATATACGAGGATCTATACAAGGAATGCAGAAGATTAATATGAATGGGTAATGGCTATACATATTTTACATCTATCTATACAAAAAATTCACATGTGCTGGTTCCGTCGAATCATTGAACTGAATGCCACCGGACTCGTGCGCTGTGAAATTTCCTCCTGCACATCATGCAAAAACAGTAAGTTATTTTCCAGATTCAACTGAAGGGCAGAAGCAAAATTTAGCCCTGCACAGTCTTCTGGTTACTTGGAGGCTTGGAGATGATCATAAGTTTTTACCTGTGTTTGTTGAGGCTATCATTCTGGTGCTTGGCGTCACTGCTTCATCATCAATATATCGGGGAACGGGAGCGGCAACGTTGATCATGCCGGTCTGCTGGGTGTTTGTTGCTGGGTATTCTTCTTCCTGCTCATCCTTGTCGCCCGGAGGAGGCAACGTCAGTGGAATCAGTGAAGGCTCTGTGTACAGCATCTTGCCATAGCTCCTCTCCAGAGTACCCTTGTCAAACTGGAGACAAAGATTCCTGGAAATTTAAAATGGTTTGGGTAAATTATTAACACTGTGACCTTGACTAGAGATATGCAGTATAGTAGGAATTGAGATCAGACATAGTACTAGCTACTATAGTCCGTGCATCTTTTCAAAATATAAGGAGTATAAATTTATTCAGACAACAGTTTCTCACTTTGACCTAGTTTATACAAACAAACATAAAAGACCTGCGGTATCATACCTATATCGATCAATAATAGATTCCACCACAAAATATGTTTTATTTAATCAATATGGTAAATGCTCATATTCCTTTTTCATGTTAGGCTAGAACTATAAACTTCAATTCTTTTTACTAAATTTTATAGTCTTGATTATTTTTTTTTGGACCGGTGGTAGCGAGTACCTTGCTGTCAGATCTGTCCACCGCCGCCATTGAATGTGCATTCTCGGCGGAGGTCGATTAGCAAGGTATCGCTCCGACGCAGATTTGACCTGCACAAATCGACCAATTCATCATTACACACATGGACCATTGGAACTGCATAATATGATCTCTCAACAGAAAAAGAGAAAAACATGGATAATTAAACGAAAAACACACATGTACATACCTCGATTTTCAGGGTATCAAATCTGGCGTCTTGGAAGCAGGCGCACATGGCTTGTATGTTGGACCAGAGGACGTTGATCTTGAGGAAGGCGTCGCGGCGGCTGAGCTGGCACACGATCTTCTTGGGCTTCCTGTACTGGAACTTGGCGGCGATGTCGACCTCATCTGTTCGAGTGATCTATGGCCATAAGTTGGTAATGGTAATCAACAAGACAGGGCAAGAAACACATGCTACATCGATAATGGAACAAGGATTAATTACAAAAGATCTATGTACCTTGCGTTCGCCGAGCTGGAGCGACCGGACGGCCACCCTCCGCAGCCTTCTCCGGCCCTTTTTCCTCTTCTTCTTGGCCGCCTCGCCCTGGTCCTCCTCCTCCTCCGCCCGAGGGAGGCCAACTTCGGCGGCGTGGACGACGACAGATCGAATGAACCTGATCAGCCGTAGCAAGGGCTCATCGACCTCGAGTTCCAGCCGTGGCGGCGCCCTGCTACTGGCGGCCACGGTGCTGTAATGGTGGTGCACGCCTGCGGCGGCTTCGTCCTTCGCGCCGGCGCCGCCACCGGCATCCTCGCCAGCGTCGGCGTGCTCCGGCGGCATGTCGATCAGGAGCGTGGAGTTGGTCATCGCATCTGGTCGATCTGTACACTGAGGGTGGGCGGCGCATGCCCGTACGTGCCGTGGAAAAGAAAAGGAAAAGTGGAAAGCCTGCGTCGGCACGCAGGTATGTGCGTGTCCAGCAGGCGCACGAGCCTTTGTATTTAGACATTAGACCCCGCCTGTTTTTTCAAATGTTGATAGTTTTCTCTACATTCTATTACAACATCTAAAAGAAGAAGTTTTCTCTACAAATGTTGATCAAAGATAGTCAAGTTTGAATTTTCAGAAAACTAATACACCTTGTAAGAAGGAAGACAAGGAAGACCTCTAAGTCATGTTTCTCCCGTCTAGATTCTCTCTTGCTCGTCGAATTACCCTCCAAAATGCATTGGCAAAACAATTGCTGAATTTTCTAAAATAATAATAATCGATGACTCATAGTTGGGGCATCTTTACACTATTTGATCAATATGAAAATCAAACAACATTACAACCTATGCAAGTTTAAATCCTAAAAACACACCGCACGCACATGGGCACACGCACGGATAGATATATACAAGAAATTTCTATCTTTCTTACACCACATATATTACTTGTTTAATTTCTCTTCAAAAATTTAATTAGGCAGTCTAAAAAATGGTCGACATGGAAATAAATTAACAACAGCATATCTAACTTCATGCATTCTAGATTTATTTGTTTGTTACATCTAAACTTGATGATTTTTCTACTCTGAAAACCTACATATACACAAAATTAGTTTGTTATTTATCTACTCTAAATAGTGTACATAGTATATGGATTTCTAAGGTTGCAATGGGCAAGGACACGTTATAAACACGCCATAATAATTAGGGTCATAAATTTATTTTGGAGAAATTTGATATTTTTTTGCTTTCTTATATTTACTGGTTGGTAAGAAAATATTGTTTCAAATAGGTCAAAGTAAATTAATAATTAATATTACGATGATAATATATAATTGTACTGTAAAATTTAAGTACATGAGATATATATAAGAGTTCGATGCATTTTTTGAACTGGAGTTTGATGCATTGTTTATTTGACTACTTATACCAAAAAGATGTGTTTAAGAGATTATATAAAAATATTTATCACTACAATTCATACATTTAGGGGAAAAAATGAGTCATGACAAAGTAAAAAAGTTCAGTACAAAATAGATAACATTGCACTGCAATGTCAATTTAGAAAATTTATTTAAGAGTATGGTAGTTTTATCTCGGATGAAGAATGTCTTCATAAGAAGAAACAACTTCTAGCTTAACAAAAATGGTCAATCTACCACAATGGTGATATTAATGGCTAGATTTTGAAGAAATGTGGGGTTTCTGCTACACCGTGTTGAGGGGGCAATAAAGGGAAGAATGATGATGGGAGAGAAATTTTCCACGAACTTGCAATTGATGTCAAAAGTTATGACTTAAGGTTGAGTGTGGACCAAGTAAAGGATTAATTACATAGATGAGGGCAAACCAATACTGCCAAAACTAATGGCTGATGAAACCTTCTACAACCTCGAGGCTGGCTAGATTTACATGTGGTAGGTGAAGTAAGATAGTGAAGGGGATCCAATCCTGGGGGTGTCACACTTAGAACATCTCCACCACCGCAAGGCCAAAAATTGGCCCACGACAAAGGCCCCAACCGGTGCCGGCAGATTGGGCTCCCCTCCAATCTGTCTGGCACCCCCTTGCTGACGTGGGGTCTTCACGAGCAATGCCCATATTTGATGGACTTGGGTTTTCGGGTAGGTGGTATGCGCTGGAGACTTCGTTGGCTAACAGACAAACAAAGGAGACGCGAGTTTACCCAGTTTCAGGCCCCTGGAGGGAAAACCCTACTCCTGTTTGCATGTTCTTGATTGACGATGAAACCGAAGGTTACAATATCACCGAGATGGCTATGGATTATGTGTTTAATTTCTCTTAAAAAAACATACATATATAAAACCAATTTCCATCCTTCTTACACCTACATATATTATGTGTTTAATTTCTCTTCAAAAATTTAACTAGAAATAGTCTATAAAATGGTCGACATAAAAATCAAATGAACAACATTATACCTAAACTTTATGCACTCTAGATTTCTCTGTTTGTTACACCTAAATATGATGGCTTTGTACTCTCAAAACCTACACATATACAAAATTCATTTGTTATTTATATATAATGTACATAGTATATGGATTTTTAAGGTTTATATGGGAAAGGACATACTATAAACACGAGATAATACACTAGGGTCATAAGTCATAACTCAAAAAATTGTAAGAAAAAATATTTGTTGCTTTCATGGGTTTACAGTTTGGTAATAAGAGAAACATGTCAAAGTAAATTGATAACTAAGATTCTGAAAATAATATACAAGTGTAATGGTAAACATTTTAAGTATACAAAAAGATATATATTAATCATAAGAGTTTGAAGCATTGTTAATTTGACTACTTATAACCAAAAATATGTTTAATAGATTATATCAAAGTATTCATCATTAAAATTCATACATTTAGTAAAAAAATGAGTCACAACAAAGTAAAAAAGTTCAGTATGAAATAGGAAACACGACACTGCAATGTTGGAGGGAAAATGTATTTGGACCAAATTTTCCTATTCTTTTTCTGTGGGGGATAGATGGAACTGAACCGTGTGCATGCTCTGGGAGGTAGACAATGTAAGATTGAGCTTAGACTAAACTCTATGCTCTATGAGTATGTTAAACTGTATGATGATTTTTCCACCGATGAAGAGTTGCTTCAGAAGGGAAACTGGCTTATAATGCAAGGCAAAGGGTGGATCTATCATAATGGTGATGTAGCTAGATGGATTTTTAAGCACTACAGGGTGCTTGCTTCATGTATTAAGTGGGGCAATTAAGGCAAGGATGAAGACGGGGGTAGATTTTCCGAAGACTTGCAATTGATGATTATACGTAATACTTGAGGCTAACTACAGAACAAGTGAAGGAGTACCTACATCAGAGAAAGCCGGTATTGGCCGCACTAATGGCAAATGCAAAAATTGTGATCTCGAGGCTGGCGAGATTTACATGTGGCAGGTGAAATATAACAGTAAGAGGAGGCTAATCGCAGGGGTGCCACACTTGGTTCCTTGTAGGGAACGGATAGTTTGAACATGATGAAGATGAAACATTCTTTACCTTTCTCAACTCAAGGTCAGAAGCATTTGGGATTGGGGATTCGGTTTTGTGTTTCACAATGAGCTGGCGCACTTTTATGTTCTGGAAATCCAAGAAGAACCAAGAGAATTATCGTCCCCTCCTTCACCTGACTTTCCTCGGCTGCTCAAGATTGAGGTATATCCACGACCCGATGGCCTTTCTCCCATTGGACATGAGGAGCATCCTAATATTATACCACCGTGGAAGAGGATGATGATGGTGATTGTGGTGATGGTGATGGTGAGCTTACTTGTCAGCCTCCACCACTTCCTACTAATCTCCTGGCTCCACTACTCATTCTATCTAGTGTTGATTCATATTGGAGGATTCGTGATGCTCAGCCGCCTCCTCTCGCTGCCTAGCATTTGCCGCCTCTCCCTGTTTACCGCCAGTATCCACCACATGGCCTTTCTGGTTGCTCCTTCCCCTCTCCACGAGTGAGCATTAACTAAGACCGGTTGAAATCATAGGAATCAATCGTCACATGGACAAGCACTTCCTACTTGCCAAGACCGTTGAGGTAAGTCCTCCTTCTTAAAATCAGATGTATAGGTATCCATTGACATTATCTTTCCTTGGGAAAAAATTATTTGAAAATGGTAAACTCAAATATGTTTGAGGAAAAGATGCAATGCGGCAGATGCAATTTGCACCGCCTTCTCACAAGAGAAATTGACGCGGATAGATGTCTACTTCGAGTAATTAATAGAAAAGTCCATATGTGCTAGCAAAGGCATCTAGGATTTCTTTTCTGTTTATAGAAATTCCCAGAAATAACTAATATTTAGTAGGAAGTAAAATTGTTTAAGGAGATTATACAGAAAAACGGTTTGGGAAATAGTCCACTGAGAATGTGGTAATGTGTGTTTATCGTTATATCCACCTCTGAAAAAAAAAGGTTATGCACTGAAGTTGAATCTGCTTATGTTAACTGTAGGCGGGCCACGTTGGTAGCTCTTGGATGCAAAGAGAAGCGGTGGAAATTCGCTCCTCTCGCGTTGTGATTTGAACTGCACTTTGTGTGTGCATTTCTGTATGTTGTATATCGTAGTTTTTTGCTAGACCTTGGCACCCCACGTGTGCCATGCGGCAACGGGTATTCATGGAAGCGGTGCAGAAACGTCCTGTTCACCTCTTCAGACAAGCGGAAATCTTGGGAACATCCTGAGTTGAGCGATGTTTGTGTACTATGGTTGAGTTTGAACATCCTAAACATTTCTTGGGGTTACTTGTCCTCCTCTTGGTTTATCATATGGATGTTCTGTAGTTCAGTTCTGTTGCTATCCTAGCTACTGTAGTAGTTTAATTTGTGAGCAAATGGGCAATGCAACATGATTGATGTTGTATCCGCATCTTATATGTCCGAAATTTAGACGTTTTTTGGTGTTGTAGGTTTCATTCATGTTCCCATGAGCCGGCTGCTGGGCTTTACCGCCTCCATCTCAGGTGCTGTTGCCGGAGAAGGAGGTGGAGAGAACCCAAAATCTGCATCTTTTTTTCTTCCGCAAAGTTTTATTTCTCTACCGCGTCTTACAGCATGCTCACATCCACGAAACCAGCACTTTTCACTTCATTCAGAGTTCATCCCAATAACAGTAAGTTGCAAAGGAACTTGGCGACAGACATGTTACGCTACAAATCTCTCACAGACATTCTGCATTCTGGGACCCTAACCAGGAACTCCATTGCCGACGCTTTCCTGCTCTGTTCGTACAGGGAGTCGTGCCTTGTGGACTCTGCACCCATGCACGCTGACATTCATGCAGTGGAGTGGAGGCATAGTCAGGAATCATGTCTGTGAGGTTGTTAGATCTTTACATCTCTCTCCTGATAATGATAAGGTTTTCTGGGCTTTGAATGCAAATGGGAAGTTCTCCACCAAGTCTATGTATCAGTGGTTGGAGAAGAACCTTGCTGGCTCTAATAATAAATGGATTTGGAAAGCTAAGTTTCCTCTTAAAATCCAAATCTTCATGTGGCAGTTGTATAGAGATGCGCTTCTCACTAGACAGAATATGAAAATAAGGAAATGGCCTGGGTCTCCTATCTGCTCCTTTTGCAACCAAGTAAAAACTAATGATCATCTGTTTTTCTCTTGCTCTGTTGCTAAAGTGGTTTGGGGGTGATGGGGATTGCCATGGGGACTAATTTGGTTCCTGATAATTTTTGGCAAGCCATGACTTGGTTTCATTCTTTCCTCCCTCACCATGAAAAGTTCTATGTGATCCTGATTGCTTCTCTGTGCTGGGCTATTTGGCTCACTCGTAACAAAGTTACTTTTGAAAATCACAAGTTGCATTCCCTCAATGAATTTTCATTTTTTGCTGGTTCCTTACTCTTATACTGGGAAGGTTTACATAAGGAAAATGACAAGGTGGCTCTTGCTCAAGGGGCGTCCCAGTTGATGCAAGTGGCGGCAAGGGTGTACTCAAGATCAGCCTCCAGGGCGTCTCCTATTCTGATGATCACGGGCCCTTGATGTCTGTTGTTGTGGAGCCGCTTATCTTGTGTTGTTGTTTGCTTCCTGAGGAAATTATGTTGTCTATGCTCTTATTCCTATGTGATGGATTGTCGAACTTCTTTTGTGTTGAAACTTTTGTGGTACCAGGTTTTTGCCCTACAGTGACGTCTCGATGGCGACCGTTTACAGTAGGTTTCCTGGTACCGCACCAACTCGCTTTCATTTCTCCCTACCCCCTTTCTTACTTAGCTTGTAATAACAGACTATGAACTTGGTTATTTCCGTTTATATAAATGGAAAGGGGTGAAAGCCCGGTCGGGACAAAAAAGGTCGACATGCAGATGCATACTAATTAACAACAATTACAATGCATACTACTAACACAAGATTGTGGTTCATGTTGAATGTTGATTATTGCAGGTCGACATGCAGAGATGCATGCATGGCGATGGATGGAGTAATTAATAAGCAGGGAAATTAAATGGAAGGATGTCATGGTCTCATCTTATTATTACACACACCTCGAACAAGGCAGAGGAGTGACAGCCACCCACAGATGCGCGTCCTGTCCGCGCCGGGCGGGGCCTCCCCTGTTGACCCGCCTCGCTATTAAGCGCGGCCCTGGACGTGTCCGGCATCGCAAGGCCCTTCTCCCCCCTTGCACGCACGCACACAGCCATGGACGCCTGTCGCATGATCCTTCTCGTCCTCCTCCTCGGCCTCCTCGCCATCGCCGCCACGCCGCTGGCCTCCGCCGCCGAGGACGCCAAGGACGACGCCAAGGACTCCAAGGACGACGCCAAGGACTCCAAGGACGACTCCAAGGACTCCAAGGGCTCCAAGGGCTCCGCCTCCGACCTCACCGCAGACTTCTACAAGGAATCCTGCCCGGATGCCGAGAAGATCATCGCCGGCGTCATCGAGAAGAAGTTCAAGGAGGACCCCGGAACCGCCGCCGGCCTCCTCCGCCTCATCTTCCACGACTGCTTCGCCAATGTACGTACTCCTTTGCATTAATGAATGATGATTCCATGGAGATCTGATGATGGCGTCCATGCATGCATGTCCATGGCATGTGTTGTAGGGCTGCGACGCGTCCCTCCTGATCGACCCTCTGTCCAACCAAAGCGCCGAGAAGGAGGCCGGGCCCAACATCTCGGTGCGCGGCTACGAGGTCATCGACGACGCCAAGAAGGCGCTGGAGGAAAAGTGCCCCAACACCGTCTCCTGCGCCGACATCATCTCGGTGGGCACCCGCGACGCCGTGAAACTCGCCGGCGGCCCCGATTACGAGGTGAAGATGGGCCGCCGCGACTCGCTCGTCTCCAACCGCGAGGAGGCAGACAACAACCTGCCCGGCCCGGACGTCCCCGTCCCCAAGCTCGCCTCCGAGTTCCTCTCCAGGGGCTTCAACAGCGAGGAGATGGTCGCGCTGCTCGCCGGCGGCCACAGCATCGGCAAGGTCAGGTGCATCTTCATCGAGCCCGACGCCACGCCCATGGAGCCCGGATACTCGGCCAGCATAAGCAAGGTCTGCGACGGGCCCAACAGGGACACCGGGTTCGTCAACATGGACGAGAACAACCCCAACGTCATCGACGGCAGCTACTTCGCCAACGTCATCGCCATGAAGATGCCGCTCACCATCGACCGCCTCCTGGCCCTCGACACCAAGACCACGCCCATCATCGAGGGCATGCTAAAGAAGACCGACGACTTCATGCCCGGCTTCTCCAAGGCCATGGAGAAGCTCAGCGCGCTCAACGTCATCACGGGAAAGGAAGGCGAGATCAGGAAGATATGCTCCGAGTTCAACAACCCCATGCCCGCCACCGGGGGATCCGTCATTCGGATCAGCTCCGCCGACCCCGCCGACCTCGAGGGCTTGTCAGACGGAAAATCGAAGCAGGTGTCCGACATCGCCTCGCAGGGCTCCTTGGAGCCACTGGCGCCGGAGCTGCCAGCGGCCTCTTCCCCCCGCAAGAAGCCCGGCAAGCACCACAAGCTCCGCGGAGACTAGAAGCCGGCCGCGCGCCTGCTTGTTACTACTACGCTGCTACCTGCCGCCGTCCATCTCTGCTCCGGCGCCACCGCCACCGCCACCGCCGGCCGGCCACGCACGTAGTAGGCCTGACCACCTCCAGCGTACTACTACATCAAATTATTGCACACGCGCGCACTTGTGTTTTTCGTTCATTCTTCTCCTTCGATCTCACTATACGTGCAATCGTACCCTCGCTCTTGTTTGTAGAAGGAACACGAGCGACACGTGTACGGCTAGTTGACTAATAAGTACTACTAGGCAACTAGTAAATCTTTTCGATCGTGTCGACTTTTTAACAGCGACCACATCCATTTTTTTTTTTTTTTGTCTTTCACTACTTTGTTCGATTGTTCCTTTAATTTGGCAGCTCAGTTTTGGGTGCCCAATAAAGATGTACCTATTTTTATTTTTTTTGTATACAGACTCGTGTACATTGTACAGTGTACTTGTTTTCATAGATACACTATGCAGTTGTACTGTTTATTTATTTGTTGATAAGGCATACGAATGGGAAATATGTGATTCACCCAGTGCCAGTTCACATACCTTTTCTCAACAAGATTGGATCCGACATCTTTGACTAGGAACAAGGGAATATGAGTCGCACATTTTTTGAAATTATTATGTGCAATTTTAGATCTATGTCTGCTTATTTCGAAATAATAAAAAGTTGCACGTAATTTTGTGCAAATCTAAACTCGATGCCTAAGAAATGTGTAGCAAATGCAATTCGCCTTTGTGAAAATACGCACTCTAAAGAAAGATCCATTGGAACCTCAAACAGTGTACTCCCTCCTATGTCTACAAAAATGTGTACTTGCAGATTTCTTGAAAAGTCAAACAGTCTCAATATTTGATTAAGTTTACACAAAAGTACAACAATATTTATAAAACTAAATTAGCTATATGATAAAAATATATATATATTATCATGAATAGTGGATCTAATCTTTCTATTTACTGATTTTGATGAGGCAGATGTTTCTTATGTTGCTGGCCTTAAATAGATTGAATATTGCTTAGCTTCAGGTCAAATAGTGACCGAAAAAAAGTCAAGTATGTACTTTTTTAGAGCATGTTTTGGTTTTCGGCCACACTTTGTCAAGCCTAACCTAGGCAAGTGCGGATGAGAAAATAAAAACCACAAAGTGTGACAAAACATGGCAACAAATTCACTCTATGACAGATGGGCCATGTGGTTAAGTGTGGCAAGCTAAAGTGTGGCAAAAACCAACCACATACCAAATTGCCAAACTTTGGCTTGGCAAATTGTGGTTGTGACCAAACACCCCCTTAGTCGAGATACACAGTTGAGGTGAGAGACGAAATGTGTACAATATTAAATATCATGACCTAGGCCTTGACAGATAGGTATTTGGGTCCACCTAACATTGCGGGAGCTGGCCGCTCTGGTTATTTTCAATTCCTCGTTAACTGGGTTTGCAAGCCAATAATCGGATGGGTACAGAAATTTATATCGGCGGGAGGGAAGGATGTGCTTCTGAAATCGATAGCACAAGTTATACCACCACCCGCTATGTCTGTCTTTAAAATTCCTAAACAGATATGTAAAGGGATCACAAATGTGATGTCACATCATCGGTGACGAGACGACGCTAACCGAAAAAAGGATGGTTCGATGGAAATTGTGTGTATCGAAGAAACAAGGTGGTATGAGTTCTAGAGACATGCGTTTTTTCAATCTTTCTTTTTTCATTCAGTTAAAAGAATCTTTCTCTTTTGACGAAACAAGCTTGGCATCTAATTGAGGATCCTAATTCTCGCCGTGCGACTGTTCTGTTGTTCTGGCCAACTTGATCACTTGGAGCCTAGGTTCACCATCACGATCAAAACACCACTGGCCGGACCTGCCTCACGAAAAGAAGTAAACCGGACCAAAATTTCTAGAGCATTTCTACTTTTGTTTCGGAGAAATAGTTTTTTTTTTTCATCAGTGAGAAATAATTGCTTCTCCGTGATTTTGAAACCGTTTGGAAAAGTCAGCTTCCATCCATAGGGTAGGAGTAGGCCGTATGTATTCTTCCAGCTAGCTTCCTCAAGTTGGGCCAAATGACCAAGATCCAGCCCATCCGCGGATTCCATCCTACTAGCCTGCGCTCCTGGCGCCGCTTGCGGGTGCGGGATGCAGCAGGGAACTCTCGTTTAGTCCCACCTGGGCTAGCGACGGATGTTACGACCAGTTTATAAGCTCGCCGTTTGCAGCAGTGTCGTCCCTTCGGGGACATCCGATAAAATTGGAACGATACAGAGAAGATTAGCATGGCCCCTGCGCAAGGATGACACGCACAAATCGAGAAATGGTCCAAATTTTTTTGAGATTTTGCGCGCCGGTCCCCAGAATATTACAGATATGCCCCGGGCGTTCCTCTTCTGCCCCATGGCTATTCCTGCTTCTTGCAAACTGGCCCTTCCGCTGTTCCCTTTTCTTCTTCTAAACTGGTCCTTGGCATTGGCGATGGGCACACTGCAGAATTATGTTCCCTTTCCACAGAATTGACTCATTGTCATCATCGCATGGCTGAGAGTTACTAACGCTCGGTTATGTTCCCTCCTTTTCCCACAAAGTTGAGCCATGTTTCTATGCTTGCTCTCTTGATATGTTATTTCCTATGTGAGGATATTCTCTATTGCTTTGCTCTCTGTTGTGTTATTTTACAGATTTATTTTCGTCATCCATGAACCTAAAATGTTTTCCTTCATGGACTATACCTTTTACTTCTATAGATATCTAGGTTGATGATGGTAACGATGCCTCTGTAATGTCCTCTTCGTAAAGGATACTCCTAGGTTTCTGACTAGCGAGCTACTATCTCTATGATCTCCAAATGGTCAATACAGTTTTACCATCCACATGTTCTTTGTTTTCTAACCGAAAGCCAGTTTTTGTGCCTGGCATATGGAGCCAGCATAGAGACTGATATGTTTATTTTCGTGTAGCAACGCCTGGACATATATGTTCAGCTAGTATGTGCAGCAAACGACTAAATTATTATCTCTTGACAAATCCATGTACATTGACTTTCAAGTTCTCAATCTAAATACTCCCTCCGGCCCATATTAATTGACTCAAATTTGTCTAAATTTAAATGAATCTAGACACTATTTAGTATATAAGTTCATCCAAATTTTAACAAACCAAAGTCAATTAATATGGATCGGAGGGAGTATCAAAGTTTCAGAAGTTTGACTTGGTAAATCTTATGTCACGGACACGGAGGAAGCAGAGGCATAAGTAAATCACATAACCCAGGGCAAATACTCCAATAAATAAGCTTGTGCCTCAAACTGACAGAGTGTGAACTGATGATTTTTCACAGGAATCGACAGGTAAATATTTTACACCGCTGTGCACGATTACAAGACATCAATCTCAAACAAAAAAGAACAGATTCAAAGCCGGTTAGGGGTCACACATGGCAGTATTAGATATCAGGGCGCCCGTCAATCCTATCAATCTAGTGCAGAGCTAAACCAGATCAAGCTGCTTTTCCCCCTTTGTCCAATAATATACAGACTCTTTCTACAAAAAGGAAAATAATAGTAATGATGAGCCAAACAACACTAACAATAAACAATCACCCTAGAACTGGTGCTCATGCTTCACTCGCCCTTTCAGTATGCCTGGAACAGGCGGCGAGCTTGGCAATCTAGCTGTACCATTACTTGCCCTTGCAGATTGTTGTACCTGGTGCCGATAAATATTCTGCATGCTTGCGCCCTCGCATCCATTTGATCTTGGCTCTGGAGTAACACCATTCTGTTCTTTTCCACTGGAGTTCAGTGCTTTTATCACGTATGAGTCATCATGTAACTCAAATGGAGTGCTGCAGTTTCAGAAATAGACGATAATCAGGAACAAAAATGGAATACGTTTATAATGAATCGTTTCTTTCAACAGAATTTATTAAATGATGATTTGGATAAGTTTTATTCTTTACTTCTGAGACAAAACAGACGCACACTTGGATCTTATCCTTCTACTTTATTTTATGATGCCAATGTGCCCATCATGAATCAATGGGGAAAGCAAATACAGATTTTACATGTGAGACTAAACATGCGTAGCTATTATCCAAATGTGATCTAACAGCTAAGATTTGATTTCTCATTATCCTATTTTAACTTGATTACTAGCCGTTTACATACTATAAAAATGTGATAACAAGCATGTCTTCAGAACAGAGGCAGGTATTGCTAGATACTCTCTCCAGTCAATGAAAAAGTGATGTTTTAGACATTAACACGGTCTTCAAGATGTAACTCTCGTCACTAGTCTCCGTTGTAGAAAATACCTAATAAAATGATGATGTTTTGGAAATACATTTTGAGACAAATCTACACACATGATTTTCATGCTTATAATCTTAATATTCAAAACAATATTGGTAATCAAAGTTTTCAACGCTTGACTGAACATATGTCCAGAGGGAAGTAAATAGCAAAATTAGTCTTACGTATTGAAGTCAAAATGCACCAGTTGCATATCTTCTGATATCTCAACTTCCACAGTTGCATGAGGCCGTGTCTGCATAATAAAAAAACTGTCATTTCGCCTGACAATATGTACAGAAGAACTGTAAAATAAGAAGTAAAAAGATAATCACCTGGATAAGGATGAATGGCAAGGCTACTCCACCTGAAGGAGTGTTTCCTGAACCATACAGCTGCTCATTTCGGATTATTAAGTTTTGCATACCTGCATACTTAATACACGAAAAAAATCCATAAATATGTCAGTCACAAATTAAGCAGGAGATGAAAATATTTAAAAAACAGATGATAAACTGTCAATTTAAACCAACAATCCTTGGGGAACATTTTCTATTCCTCCAGCATTAAACCTTACAAGCAGACCTTTGCAATACCATACTTATTGCGGCAACATGGTTTGCTACAGAACGTGTGGAAACTGGAGAGTAAGAAAATCTATGCTCAAAATATCCAAGGGGCGGATTTACAGTAATTCACCAGTGTTCCACTACTCATCCGAACCATTAATTTTGAGAGGTCAGGTCCAAGAACAGAGTTTCAGTTTATTGAACTCTGTTCAGACTATATGTGAATTGGATCCTTCTTTCTTATTCTCAAACAGCAAAGATCATAACAAAAGTTCCAAGTATTTATTCAGCGGCACACTAAAGATCGTGTAAACAGGGAACTGAGTCAGTGAGGTGGTCGCAAGAATTGAAATTTGCTTTATTGCCATGGACAACAGGGACTGCTAAAGACAATGAGCTATGTATACTGACTTACTGAGGCAAAATAGTACACGGTAGACCAACTAAGTGCTTCCTATGATGTGCTGTTATGTCAGAGCCATATGATCTGAACACTACTGTATCCTAGCAGAGACTATATCATGTATTTCATTTGGCATAAACAAAGAAAAGAGGTGAAGTTGTATCCTTACTTGGTCTTGCAGCTCCTGCAGATAAGCACTTTTCTTCTCAATCCTACCTTTCAGCCCAACGAGCTCTGTCTGTAAACAAGCACAAATTGATGAGTAGGACTACAAAAAGTGTACCAAAATGTCGACAGTACTGAAAAAAGACACAACCTGTAGTTCTTCAATATCATTTACACTAGTCCGAGGCAAGCCTTTCCACTGTATTTCCTTCTTATCTTTAGATATAATTTCCATAGCCATCAGAACATTCAGTGCATCATAAACCCTTCTTCGTATGTTTTTCTCATCATATTGTTGCTGCATAATAACATAAAAAGTGAGCACATGCTGATAAAACAACTGATGCAAAGGGCATTCATATTTCTTAACTGCATTGGGATTATCAGGATCTGGAGCTTCAATGTTGTTATTGGGATCTGAGAACTCAGCAACAAGTTCATCTGCCACCTGACAAAGATAAGCAAAGTGCATGAGCTAAAACACTTCAACTCCATGAATAATACTACATCCTAGAGATTTCAAATAACAAATACAAATACAAATACAAAATATTATTGGCACAGTAACAGAACAGGATATGCTTCAACGTTTTAAGGAACTCCAAACATCAACATGCATATATTCGAAGGCATGCTACCTGTTTAAAGTGTAACAGTAAAGAAGTACTCCCTCCGTTTGGAAATATAAGATGTTTTAGGTTTGTAAATAAGATGTATCTAGACATCTTTTAGTGTCTAGATTCGTTTGAACCTATACACTAAAACATGTCTAGATACATCTCCTTCACAAACCTAAAACATCTTATATTTCTAAACGGAGGGAGTAATAAGATATGTGACTAACAGTGATCAACATTACACATATTTATGGTTTCATGACTTTCATCACACTTAGATCTTAGAAATCAAGTAGTGGTATTGGATATTACATGCATGTGCTGTTGCAGTTCCATGATCTCAAGTTATGATACAAACTAGGCATGCCAGCTTGAGTAATTTAGTAGAATGATTAAACGGCTTCAAAGTAATGGAACAAATTGATCTAGAGGCAGCATCAATTACCAGGTGGACCAAATGAAAAAGGCATCACAATGATTAATGACTATTTAAAAAATGTACTTGTATGAAAAAAGCTATTAGGCTTTAGACTGCAACAGAGCTTTAATCCCTTTTGAATAACTGGTCTAACCTTCAAATAAGGAGCAAAGAGAAAACATATGCAAAGAAATAGGGTCACATATTCAACAAAAACCTTTTTATATTTCTAACCCACATAGATGATGACAACATAACAACAGGGAATTTTGAATTAGGAACTAAACAAAGCACTAACCTCATTATATGTTGTTCTGCCTTTGCTTTCAACTTTCTCGCAAACTGCAAAAACAACAAAGATAACACATCATGATACAATTGATGTGGGCAACAGGTGTACCTCTACTCACAAAACATGACATCTGCTGGATGGATATCAAATGGAAATACAAAAATAATACGAGCTTTGTTCATTGGTTGTATTCAAGTTTGGGCTGTGTATGGAAAGAAATTCTAATGTCAACATGGCCTTCAGTTAAAAGTACTAATATGGAAAGACAGCTATTAAACTGACCTTTCATGCTGAACTGCCGCAATCCCCGGCCACCTTTGTCAGGACCAATTGCTGCCGCTCTTCTCTTTTTCTTCTTGATGCTGCATTTTACATTACTTAGTGCGCTGAACCAATAGATAGCAACTGTGGAAAAGATACATTGAAGTAGAAATTTAAGCTCTCCCAAATTGTCTAAGCATGCTACTACACACTAAGAGTCAGGCAGCAGATTCCATCCTTTGATGATTCCAAGTAAATGTAAGGATCTACAGTATATTTGTGACCATAGATGAATAGACCGAACAGAGTAGCAAAACTGCACATGAACCTAGGTGCAGCGTGTCTAGGACCCTGTGGAGAAACAGAGATCATATGACTGCTATGTTTGCTGATGAACATGAAAGTGTACGCCTGCATGAGCGAGTCTACAGAAGAGGATTGGATCTAAGACTGACACTCCAAGCAAGGCAACCTGCGAGACGTAATTCAGAAACATACACGACAAACTCTACGGATCAGCATACACGTTTCCAGCACCAGCTCCAAAAGCTTGTCTCGGTGGGAAAAAATAATTTGGAACGGCGGCACAAGCAGCAGGAGACGACAGATGGCGTGACCCGATCTGGCAAGGCAAGGCAAAGCGGGTTTCACGAACCTCACGGGAGCCTGCGAGGACGGCGCGTCGTCGCCATTGATGTCGAGGTTGTTGAGGCGGAGGAAGGCGGTGCCGTCGCTGGCGGGAGTGGATGCCGTCGCGGCCGCGGCAGCGGGGGCCGTCCCCGCGCCGGCGGCGGCGGTGGAGGGACCGTTCTGGTCGCTGAGCCTGGACGGGGAGCCAGCGCTCCCGCCGCTGGTGGAGGCGGAGTGCGCGGCGCTGGAGGGCGGCGGCGTGCCCTGGGGCGTCCCCGCGCCGGAGGGCTGCTGCGGGAAGCTCGGGGAGCCGCGGCCGTCCTCGTCGGGGCGGTGGGACATGCCGGAGACCATGGAGGGGGAGATCACGCGAATCCGGGGTTCAGAATTGGGGGCGAGATGGCGCGCTGAAACCCTAACGAGACGGAGGGGATTGGGGACAGAATGGAGGGAGAGAAGGAACTCGACGCGAGGGCGGGGAGAGACGGCCTTTGTTTTTCCTTTTGAGTTTTTTTCTTTCAAGTTTATCAGGTTTGGCGGTTGCCGTTCGGTGCGGCGGCGACCTGAACTCGGAAGAAAAAGGGCAGGACGGTCATATGTCTCGTGAATTACCAGGAGTTATCATGGAATCCTTTTTTTTTTTTGTCTCTGAGAGTATCGTCGTGGAATATGACACGAGCTGATAATCTTTACGAACTGTATACTGATATAAATTGCTCCATGATTCTATTTCACTTCTTGGTCTTTGTGCATGTACGATATTCTAAAGACTGCAAGTAAGAGCATCTTCACTCGTCCCATACGAGATCTAGCGAGGACGTCGGCTAACTTTTTTTATGCGAGAGAGGATAGACTTTTTTTTAGAGGAATTCTCTGGATACTTGCTTAAAATCACATAGCGAAATACAACACACGCATGAAACTCTCCAGAACAACTCAGGGAACACACATCCTGGCAGCTTTGCACATAGACCCAAAACATAAGGGAAATTACACTTAAGCCCTTAGAGTTCTCTATACACAACACCACCATCGATCTCGAAAAACCACCGCCGCTCGCCGCCAGCAGGAGAACAGATCGATGCCAACCACCATCCCAAACTCTGAGAGGACACCCTCGTAGACCATCTACTTTGTGAGCCGCATGAAGCCCGTCATGAAAGACATGACAAACACCTTTGGGGCATATCGGTCGGTGACGAGGTTTAATCTCGTCAATGCCCATTGTTGTGAGCTTGGATTTTGAAGAAGATGGGGGTGCTAAAGATCGCGTAACGGTTAACAGACAAGCAACCAGGGGACACGAGATTTACCCAGGTTCAGGCCTCCGGAGAGAAACCCTACTCCTGCTTGTCTGCTCTTGATTACGGCGAAATCGAAAGTTACAGGGGTGCGCAGATGCAATCTAGCGTGGAGGTGTGTATGCGGTGGTATGAGAGAGATCATCCTCGTCGTGCCCTCCTAGCCTTTATATAGAGGTAGGCAGGTGAAAGAACATGTGGGCCCCTATGTGTGGTTTTGGTAATTAATAACAATATTTATGGACTAATGTGGGTATTAAGTTGCACTTGTAGGATTTGTCCATTGGCATCGCTTGGAGCATGTGTTGGCTTCAAGGTCAATGTAAGGCGAAGAAGATATGTTTTGCAAGCTCAATATGCGCCATCTATAGAAGATCTCATGTTTGATGTTTGCCATCCTCGATGATCATGGATCGATGATGAGGAATTAAGAAAGGCGTTCCATCTTGAGAAGGGCAAGATCGTCTACATCGAGCTCAAGTGGAATGCTCAAGGCAAAGGTATAATCTTGATAGGTTTTCCCTTTTGCCGGTCTCATGTTGTGTGTGGGAGACCGGGTTTAGAATAGATAACCGTACTATCAAGAGGGGCTCTCGAATGAGTAATTCGATCACATCGTTCGGAGAGAGCTCAAACCTTTGCATACCTGCATCATCGTTTTTGGTTGTTATTTGGTCTTACCTATGTGAGGATATAGAGCTTGTGGTAATCTCCATAACAAGCTCTTGTTCATCAAAATCAGATCTCTCTTTTATATCTTATTGCAATTTTTATCTATGCGGTTTTTCGGTTTCTCACCAAGTGAGGTATCTCACATTATTGTACTTGATACATTCTCACTCGGTGATAACCAATATTTTCACTTATTATAGGGTAACTCATGCCGTCCTCTTTCCAACGCAGTTGGAATCAGGTCAATCGGAGCTACCGTTTAAAAGTTATGACCGTTCGAATATTTGCCGATTTGATTCTAATAAAGAAAAAGGAAAACAGTTTTTCTAGGCTGTCCGGTACTACTGGGCCTAGTACCGGACACCCCTGTTTCGGCCCGTTCGCTCTTAGTACTGTCTGAAGTCCTGGCAGGTACTACCGGCCCGTGTAGTACTACCGTCCCGGGAGGCCGGTAGTACCGGGCCGCCTCCAGGCCCAGCTTGTCTGTGTCCACAGCCACCGCTCGCCTTGGGCTGTGATGCCCCTCCCCCCCCCCCGCCCGCCGCATGTGCACCTGCCCCGCGCGCGTTGACCCTGCCGCTAACGCCGCCTCGCTGCGCGCGCTCGCCCCCTGGCCCACTCCCTCGCACGCCGCTCACCGACCACCCAGATCCCGCGCGTGCTGCCCCGCTGGGCCCAGCCGGTC
Organism: Avena sativa; assembly: GCA_916181665.1. Lineage (NCBI taxonomy): Eukaryota > Viridiplantae > Streptophyta > Magnoliopsida > Poales > Poaceae > Avena > Avena sativa. Next base: position 458,449,793 of record OV702293.1, read on the forward strand.
GCCGCTACGCGCACGCCTCGCCAATCCCGGGCGCCTCGCTCGCCTGCTGCGCGCTGCCAGCCGCCCGAACCCGTGTTGACCAAGCCGCCGCTCCCGCACGCGCCAGCCTTGCCCGCTCACGTTTCCGCGTGCAGCCGCGCGCCTGCTGCCGCTTGATGCTGGCCCCAGCGCTGGCCCCCACAATGGCCTGTGGATCGACGCGCCGCCCGCCCAGTTTGCTTGCTCGCTCGCTGCTGGGCTGCCAGGCGGTAGTACCGGTCAGCCCGTTCTGAAAAACGCTCCAACGGGCAGATTTTGTCTAGCCCTATATATTGTTTTGCCCGTTTTGTGTTTTGAATGCTTCTTCATCTTCTATTAGGCTAAGATTTGTCCACGCTTGCTCTAGATCTTGAAGCTTGCCTAATATTTTACCTCCGATGATTCTTGCCCATATTTGAGTGGAAGAGAGAGGAGATCTAGATCCACGTTTTGACCTAACCGATTTATCTCTTTGTGAGTGTATCTTTGGGGATCTAGATTTTGGGGGTTTTGTGTCCCTCTTTGATTCCTCCTCTCTTGTTCCCCCAATAGCTTTAGTAGCTTTGTTGGAACCTGAGAGTGAGGTATTTGAGCACCTTTGTGGTGTTCTTGCCATTTGCATTCGGTGCATCGGTTTGAGTTCTCCTCGGAGGATTTGGTTTGTGTTACTCATTGGAGCTTGTCCCTCTTGGGTTCTTGGAACTCTAGACGGTTTTGTGGCCTTGGTGGCATTGTGTCCTTGGTGGAATTTGTTGGTAGCCTCCAATTAAGTTGTGGAGAAGTGCCCCGATAGTGGAAGCGTGGATCGATCCCGTTGGGGTGAGATTCACCAGAGAATAAGGGAGGCCTTTTGTGGCGTTGGTGGTTTTGTAGGGGTTCATAGCATGGAAAACAAAAAAATTCTACCGCATGAACACACAATCAAGATCTAATCTATGATCAAGCCAAGATCTATCTACAAGATTTTAGCAATGAGTCAATGGAATACTAACCCTCGAAGATCCAAAGCGGTTAACGAGAGCAGATTCTCGTGGGTGATGTAGTTGTACACTTGCCGATCTCAAGATCGCGTAGACGATCCTTCCGGCGCTGCGTTCCGGCAGCGCTCCCGCAGTCGGTCACACGTTTGGTACTCGATGAAGACCTTCCTCTCCCTTGTTCCAGCAGGCAGCGGAGGTTGTAGCACTCTCCTCGTGATTCCGGCAGCACGGCGGCGTGGTACCGGAAGTAGAGGGGAGATCTCACAGGGCTTCGCCTTAAGCCGGAGCGAGTATGGTGGACTATGAGAGAGCCCCTGGCGATCTAGGGTTTAGAGGCACCAAGGAGAGAGGGCTAGGCCGGCGGCTAGGGCAAGGGGAGAGCCCCAACTCGGCGGCTAGGCAAACCCTTGGGGCGGCGGCGACTTGGTGGAAGCCAGCGGCTAGGGCTAGGGTTTAGAGGAGAGAGGTGTGTGTCTAGAGGGGCACCCCTGCCCCTCCTTTTATAGGTGGGAGGGCACCGGCCAGGGGAGGAGAGTCCTCCCCCAAGTCGGCCTCCTTGGCCGGCGGGTGGAGGGAGAGGAACTCCTCCCCAAGTAGGTTTCCTACTCTCCCTCCACCAAGCAAAACTGTTGTTTGACTTTTTCAAATTGGCGTTTGACTTTTCAAACTAGGATTTGATTTCTTCCTTTATTTTGCCCAGCCATGATACCTAGTACATGATGCAACCATTCCATATTGTCATGACACATTCATGTACCCTTACCCTCCGGAGTGCCGTACCTTCCGGACCCTTCTAGAACATTCCCGATGAAAACACCGGAATCATTCCCCAACTCCGAAACAGGACTTTCCTTATATGAATCTTATTCTCCGGACCATTCCGGATCTCCTCGTGATATCCCGGATCCCATCCGAGACTCCGAACAACATTCGGTCTCTTACTCATCATTCCATAACTACTCAACAACATCGAATCCTTAAGTGTGTCTCCCTACGGTTCGTGAATTATGCGGACATGATCGAGACACTTCTCCGATCAATAACCAATAGAGGAATCTGGAAATTCATATGGCTCCCACATATTTCTACGATTACTTTGCGATCGAATGAACCACTTACATACGATACCAATTTCCCTTTGTCTCACAATAGTTTACTTATCCGAGGTTTTGATCGTCGGTATCTCTGCATACCTAGTTCAACCTCGTTACCAATAAGTACTCTTTTCTCGTTCCCGTGGTATGTGATCCCTTGTGAGCCAGTCACATGCTTGCAAGCTAATTGGATGACATTCCACCGAGAGGGCCCAGAGTATATCTATCCGTCATATGGATGGACAAATCCCACTCTTGATCCATGTGTCTCAACCCATACTTTCCGAACACTCAATGCCATCTTTATAGCCACCCAGTTACGGTGTGGTGTTTGATGTCATCAAAGCATCCTTCCGGTGATGGTGATAAGCATGATCTCATGGTCGAAGGAATTAGGTTACTATGTATCAGAAAGCTTATAGCAAATGAACTATATTAAATGACTTGATCTTTATGCTACGCTTAATTATAGGCATCATGGACCTTGGCAGGTTGTCGAGTGGTCCTTCCATCGGACTGGACCAGGTAGGCTAACATCGGGTACCCGTAGGGTATAACCATGTCATATGTCCATCACATCATTCTCCTAATGATATGACCCTGTTGTTAATAACATCTCTATGTTCATGATCAGGAAACCATGATCATATATTAACCAACAAGCTAGTTTAACAAGAGGCTTTACTAGGGACTCTTTTATGTTTACAAATCACACAAGTATTAATGTTTCCGGTTAATACAATTATAGCATGGTATGTAAACATTTATCATAAGCATGAAGATATGATAATAACCACTTTATTATTGCCTCTTGGGCATATCTCCAACAGGTTTGATACCACCCCCTCTCCAAACGAGACGTACTCCATGTTGGGAGAAACTCAGTAAAATATCGTTGTCCCCGCGTGCCTCGGTTATCTCTATACCCGAGCTCTTTACTTATGCACTTTACATTGTGATAGCCTTCGTGCTTGAAGTAATATATATATCTTGCTATCACTTTGTTGCTTGTATTGTTTAGCATAATTTGTTGGTGCACATAGGTGAACCTTAGTTGTTCTAGGTTGTGCTTAACAAAGTAAACACTAGTTTTATTCCGCCTTTGTTGAGCCACTCTAGGAAAAGTTTTAATCGCCTATTCACCCCCCCCCCTCTAGGCGACATTTGTATCCTTTCAGCAAGTTTTGGGCACAGATCGAGTCGGTTACAGGTTTAGGGTTTGCCCCTTTGAATATTCTATCTGTTCTAGTCTTGTTCTCCAAGGATCCGAAGACGTCATGGGCTCGGGCCACCCGAAAATTTTCATGGGCCGTGTATATTCTCGTGGGCCTTCCTTGGGCTGGACCAGGTATGCTAATGGCGTGTACCCGTAGGGTATAACCATGTCAGTAGCCGCCCGAGTGTTCAGTCGAATCGCAGATTCGATTGAGGACTCTTCAATCTTTCGGGTGCGGCTGTTTTCTGTTCATCAGGAAAGGAAATGATTTTAGTGTGTAGGGATTTTTGATGCGTGTGCCTGACTCTCCCGATGGATCAAGGTCAGTTAACTGTCTTAGGACAAAACAACACGATCTTCTTAAGATTCGAGTCCCTAGACTCATGCCGTTGAGGTCTTATAGGAGTCGAATCCTAGTGGTTTTCGAATGATGAACCCAACTTGTCCGTCGGGATTTTCATCGCGCCTGTTGGCACGGATTTTTACTAGCAGAGCGCAGTCAGGTGCGTTACCAGGCCATCAGACGATATCTGTAGGTCTTATCTTTGCGTCGTAGACATAACATCCGAAATTTTACCACCACAGAGGTGTTTCGGGTGGCCAAGGAGAACGTTACTCACTTAGCGTTGGTTGGGGCAAAGTTGCCGAAAAGTTTTTGCATTTTGATCCGAAGGATCGCAGTCGAAGAATTTATAGGGTGCGCGACCAGCGCTCCCTATGGGAGTGGCCCCCGAGTGTCTGTTCGAGTCGTAGACTAGAGCAGAGACTTTAATTCAGCCATTGTTTGATTCATGTCCGTAGGACACATTTTTCGGATGCTTGAAGCAATCCTCCCTATGGGAGTAGCCCCCGAGTCCGTAGTGGAGTCGCAGACTCGACGTAGGACTCGAAGAATAGATCATTGCGTAGTACTTTATTCATGCTTCGGGTGCGCAACCAGCGCTCCTGATAGGAGTAGCCCCCCGAGTAGTTGCTTGAATCGTAGATTCGAGTGAGTACTTTAGCTGTTTAGCCGAAGATTTGTAACCGTTGCCAGTATGGCTTTGATGACGTCAGTGCTGACGATCGGTGACCTCAATCGTCTGCGGCGCTAGAGGTGACGTGACTGGATGAACATGGGTCCCACTTTCTGACTTGGAGTTGACCGGTCATGCGCGACGTGACGAGAATTACGGCATCTCCTCGGTTTCCGTGCATAGTGGGCGGCGTGCGAGCGACTGTTCGCTGCTGTACTGACACGTGGATGGTTGGATTTGATGCTGGCACTAGGGCTTCCAGATGAACGGTCCCTGTTCTTCGTTTTCGTCCTTATAACTATGGGGAAAAATTGTGATTTGTTTTCATCGTAGCCACTTGCTTTCTACTGCTTCTATTTTCTTGAGCTTTTTCTCGCCGCGAGCTAGAATTTCTCCGATCATTCCCTTCCTCTTTCCTGCGCTCGCACCGCTGCCGTCGTCGCGCTGTAATGGGGAAATCGAAGAAGACCTCCACCAGTGCTGCTGTCGGCGGCAAGAAGGGCATCATCGCCACGCGTGTCACCGATGGTGGGTGGAGGCGTACGGAGACGCGTGAGGGCGACCTGCGCAAGCTTCATGAGTGGGGTTTAATCCCGCAGGACAAGGAGGCCGTCAAGATCCCCGGCGACGAGGTAATTCCCCGTCCACCCGCAGGGTTTCAGGTCATGTTTGTTGCCTTTGTTCTTCGGGGCCTCTCGCTCCCAGTCCACGACTTTATCCGTGGACTGTTGTTCTTCTATGCCATACAACTCCACCATCTTTCGCTCAATTCTCTTCTCCACATAACCTGTTTCATCACTTTTGCGAGTGCTAGCTCGGTATCGAGCCGCACTTTGGCCTCTTTCGGAAATTATATTCCGTGAAGAGGCAGTCCGGCTCCGACGGAGTTTATCCGATCGATGGATGCATTATTTCCCTTCGATCCAATTTTCTTTTCTTCTCTTTTTCTATGTTTGAGTCCGTCCAATACTGGCGGAAGAGGTGGTTTTATATCCGTGATTCCATAGTGGACGGGCAAGACTTCGGCCTTGCTCCTTTTGACTCCACCCAGAACATCCTGCCGAAGAGGTCCTGGAAGAACCATATCCTGGAGGGCGAGGTGGAGGAGATAGAGGGGCTCTACCGTCAGGTGGAGGACCTCCAGGTGATTCCGGAGAAGGAAGTGAACAGTGTGGATATCATCTACACCTTCCTCAAACGTCGGGTGCAGCCACTCCAGGCTAGGGCGCACCCGATGTTTCTTTATTTTGGTCGCCACGACCCAACAAGAGTTGCGGTTGAGGAGCTGTCCAAGGGGGATCTTGACAGAGTCCTCCGGCCGCTGCTAAAGTACAAGTCCGACGAGGACCTTCCAGGAAGTCGTGGACCCCTCCGTTCAGTGCTTCTCGACCCGTTCCGCAGGTGTAGATCTGGGACGTGCGCGTAGCGCTATTTTCGAGTGTGTTTCCTTTGCAATTATCTTTTCTGAAAGTTTGTCTTCATTGTGTAGGAGTTCAAGGTACCTGGCATGGTGCCTCCACTACCTGAACGGTTTCCGGATGCGCCGAACAACGAAGTCGTGGACTCTGTTTCCGAACTTCCCTCGGTGCAGTCACCGACTGAGGAAGCCCCCGAGGCGAGCGAGGGGCAGACCCGAAAGTGGGCACGGAGCTCGGGCGAATCTTCGGATGCCTCGACTCCACCAACGCCTAGGGACCCGCCGTGCCTTCTCCATCACAGTGGAGGTGATGGTGCCTCTTCCTCTCCCATCCCGGACGTTCATGTGCGGGCTGTAGCATCGCAGCCGCCCGCGAAGATTAAGAAGGAAGAGAAGAAAGGCAAGAGGGCCCTGCCTGTTTTTGACTTGAGTGACATGGACTCGTAAGTGCCTTCGAATGCCTTTTGCTACTTTTCTTGTATTCTTGTCTTCTTGTCTTTGACTAGTGCTTTCCTTGTAGCCACTCCTCCGAGGGCTCTTTTAGCGATGCCACTCAGGAGATGATAGGGGAGTCGAAGATGACGCCTCCTCCCTCTCAGACGGTGGCCACCTCTGGGGGCGCTGCTCCGAACCCCTCTCCGCAGGAGGCTCGAGTGATCGTCTCCTAGAAGACTGCACCGGGACCCTCGGAGTCTCCGTATGATCATGTAAGTGCTATTTCCCTTGCTGTGGGGGAGCCCCCGAGCCATATTTTTATATGATCTGCTGATCTTTGCTTCCTTTTCTGCGTGTCTCAGGGGGAGCCCCCGAGCGTTTTTCATGTGTTTGATCTCTTGCTCGTTTCTTGGGCGCAGCCCCCGAGCCCTTGACTTGACAAGTTGTTTCTTCTTGCAGCCTTTTGTGCAAGGTGAAATCCAGCTGGTGAAGAAGCACCTGGCGTTGGAGGCCAGCCTGCGGCAGCTTCAAGGTACATCCTTAACTAATCCTCTACTTTTTCGTCTGCTTACTAACTTGTTGAGATCACGTACGTTCTTTGTTGCTTTTTGCAGATGAGAATAACACTGCCCTCCGCGAGCTTGATGCTCTCAAAAAGAGCCTTGGGCGAGCGGAGAAGAAAGCCGAAGATGCCATTGGGGCGAAGGAGCGCCTCGAGCAGGAGCTGGCTAACGCAGCCGCGGCTAAGGAGCGCCTGCAGCACGAAGCTACGGATCGTGAGGAGCAGCTCGCCACCGCTGCGGCTTCGCGTGAGAAGGAGGTAGCCGACAAGCTAATGGCTGCTGCCAAGGCTGTCTCTGGTGAGTATTTTTTGCCTTTCTTTGTTTTTTTCGGCTGTCGCGTCCTTGTACCGTTATTCGATTCTTACTGTACTTTCCGTTTCTCTAGATGCCGCAGGCATCGAGTTAAATTACAGTGCCCTGGAGCACGGTAGTGCTCTGGATGATGCTGCTGCGACGGTCGAAGATCGCTGTGGTACTATGGTTGGCTCTCTTTCCAAAGCCAAGGAGGTCCTCGGGCGCTTCTACAAGGAGCTCGTTCCCAAGGGCGTTGCCCTTGAGGATGTCGATTCCTTGGCATATGCGCTATCAGCGGATGCGCCTGCAGCCTACAAGCGCAAGAAGAAGGGCATCGGCGCGTCCATGGGGCTGGCTATGGCCCTGGCGTCCGGGGCGGAGCTGGATCTTCATCAGGTCACCTCCCAGATGCAAACGGCCCCCGACGGTTCCGAGGTATCCTTCGCTCTCTTCGCCGCTCGCTGTAAGCGCTATGGGATGAAGCTTATTGACCTCCTGGCGGAGTATGCGGCGAAGCAGCAACAGGAGGTCAAGGGTAGGCGCTCTAGCTTCGAGGCCACTCAGGATGCAGCTGCTTAGGCTTTGTCTTTGTTGTTCTAGGATAGTTGCCTTCTACCTTTGCTGTAATTTTCTTGATGAACACTTTCTGTGCCACGCAGTGGCTTTTTGCTGTATATAATGAGCCTTCGAGTTGTTGCCTAGTCGTGTGTTGTTTATATCCTTTCTGTTTTCCTTAGGGACCTTCGGGTGATGACCCCATCGATACTTCGTCTGCTCCGCAGCCGCGATGATCATTGTATGATGCGTCGCAGCTTGTTTTTCTTCGTGAATGCGTCCGCAGTCTTGAGAAGGAGTTGCTTGGCATCCGAGGCCATGCGGACGTTTGGAAGTCGAAGGCGGAGCGAGGTGTCGCCAGAGAGGAATATCTGATGGGGGAGCTGCTGCAGTGTAAGTTTCTTCAAGCTGCTGCTCGTTTTTGGATGCGCCTGTTTTGCAGGCCATCTTACTTTATAGTTGTTGCAGGTGCCAACATTGTTCCGAGGGAGGAGAAGGAGCGCGTTGCGGTTCGGATCAACTGCTTGACCCAGCAGGATATTGAAGCCGGTGGCTTTTTCTGGATGGATCGCGACCGTGCCACGGTTCTTGCGACTATGCAGGATCGTGCTCACCAGGTGTCGCGAGTGCTGCGGCAGGTGAAGATTTCCCTAGCGTCGATTCTGCACGTCATGTTTCCCCTTGATGAAGCATCGTCGACTCTCTAGGGCTTGCTGGCGAAGTTTCGGGACGTGCGTCATGTTAGGGAGCTGGTGCGGCACCCAGTTAGTTGCGGGGGTGAAGGCCGCTCTTTCCCTCATGCGGCTGCATCACCCTGATGTTGATCTTGCTGTTGTTGCGGCTAGGCCGCCCCCTCGGCCAGATGGTGGTTTATGGGACATGCGCCCGCACTATGCGGCTGTTAGGCAGTATGCCGAAGAAGTTGTAGATCTCTTTGAGCATCGTGCGCATGTGATCCTTCAGAATAGGTAGCTCTTGTAAAAAAGATAGATGTAAACTTTGTATATATTTTGACTGGGCGTGTTGTGCCCTTTATTTGTGAAGGTTCACTGTGTTAGCACATGGTGCTTGGTTATATGCATGCCCTTTTCGTTAGCCTGACGTGGTCAGCTACTCAGGTGTACATGCGTTATCCTCAGTCGATGAGGTCGTGAGGTAAGGGGGAGCCCCCAAGTGTGTTGTAGCATAAAGAAATGCGAGTAAAAGATAAATTTTCGGGCGAGACACTTAGCTTTATTCATATCGTAATGAGGAGGTACATTGTTCGGCTGAGTAGCCTTATTGAAAGTAAAGAGGGAATAGCTAGGGGTAGAAGCGTCGCAATTGTGCGACGTTCCATAGATTGGAGTATGCGACCCCAGACTCCACGTGCTTGAGGCGGTAGGCGCCACCTGAGATGACTTCGGTGACGACGTATGGTCCTTCCCAGGGTGATTCAAGCTTTTTCAGCCGCTCTTGCTTGAGTCATAAGACAAGGTCTCCTTCGACGAAGGACCTTGGGCGTAGCCGACGTCTGTGATAGTTGCAGAGATTCTGCTGGTAGACCGTCGAGCGAGCCGCGGCGATGTCGCGTGTGAAATGGATCGTATGGGCACCTAGAGGGGGTGAATAGGTGCTAACCAATTTTTAATACTTTTTCAATTTAGGCTTGACACAAAGTAAATTTTCTAAATATGTAACTACGAGAATTTCCCTATATGCAACCCTAGCTACTAAGCACGTAAAGAGAGGAGCGAAGGAACCATAGTGGAGCACGCGTAGACACAGGGATTTGTTTTACCGCAGTTCCTTCCTTGTTAAGGGAAGTACATCTGCGTTGGAGGGGTGGGCGGTTCTAAGACCACCACGCCACAATAGGCCTCACCCTATTCTCCGATGGATCTCGCCACGAGAGGCCTGATCCACCTTCTCCACTATTGGATCCCTTCGAGGCGGGAACCGGTGCCTTTTACAACGCTACCTGGGCACACACCCACAACTGAATTAGGGGCTCCCGAGATGACAACAAGCTGTCACAAGAACAAGGTTTATCAATATAAACAAAACAAGGATCTAGGTATTTGCAAGAAATACTAGATCGGTGATTCTCCAAATGAATGAATAGGAGATGAAGCGCTTGATTGCTGATGATGAAGATCGAGTTGTCCTCCTTCGATTCCCCAAGGGACGGGGCCTTTGGGTGGATCTAGGTGGAGCTCTCTTGGATGAAGGTTGCAGATCAGATCTTGTCTTTTTCGAATGAATCAAGAGATCTGGCAGGAGGGGGAAGGCTGGCTTAAATACCCCCTCTCTAGATCTGGCTGTTGAGCAACTTTGGGGGCGGATTATCCGCCCCCCACTTGGGGCGGATTTTCCTGGAGAAACTCCGCCCCCTCTCTAGGACTGGCGCCTGCGTGACTTGGTGAAGATCTTGGGGGGCTGATAATCCGGCCAACACTCCGCCCCCTCTCTTGGGCTTGCGCCTTGGCGGTGAGCAAGGGGGGCGGACCATCCGCCCCCCCAGAGGGGCGGATTATTCGGCGAGGCTAGAGAATCCGGCCAAAACTCCGCCCCCCTTTTGGGGCTAGCGCCTGCTTGGGAAGAGGGCGGATTATCCGCCCCCCAAAGGCAGATACTTTTCCCTTTTTCTTAGAGAGAGCTGCAACACTTCAACACACATTAAATAATCCTTGATATTGTTATCTAACACACAAAACACTAGGGATTAAGAAATGTTCTTTCAATCTCCCCCTTTTTGGTGTTAGATGACAATACTAGGATTTGCAATGAAACCGGCTAACGCCACCTTAAAAATGAAAGACGCTCCCCCTAGATGTGTGCATATTTAAAATTTGCATTTGAATACAAATACACACACTAGAGAGAACACAACTTTCATAGCAAAGATAATTGAAACAAGGTGGGTAGGGAAACAAGGTCATACCACCGTGATGTGACTGTAGCCAAAGAAAATAATGAGATTGATAGCCTCCAAGCACATCCCAACAATATTGATGCATACATTAGATAATCCCATGATTTCATATGCCATCAAACATACTCCATAGATAAATCCAGAATTCCATGAGATCCACAATATAATTCCGAAATTCCAGAATATACCAAGCACGCAGAGTAAAGCACGACATAGTCTTACATAACCAAACACAAATAGCAAATAAGTTCACGCTAAAAATAGCACAAGCAAGCAAATAAAACGACTGAAAGACAAGTGCTTGCGCCTGACCCTTGCAAATCCACGAGACCTAATAGAACTAATAGAACTACTTATCCCCCTTTGTCATCGAAACGCCAAAAAAGGAAGAAGAGTGATGCTAATGCCCCTGGAGATCACGCCTTGCAAGAACCAAATAAAAAAAACGAAGTTGAGTGAGTTTTCCATAAGAACAAGAAATATGCAAGAAAATCCAAAGAGATCCATTAGAAACCAACTCTTCTCAAGGAAGAGGGCGGTGGCCGAAGCCACCATGTTGGAGCGCATGGCATGACACCGCGAAGATGTATCTTGAGTTCAAAACCAATGCTCATCGATGACCCATATATCACAAAATGATACTAAGGGAAATTATTTTTCTTGCTTTCGGCATTATGGGGGAGGGTTAGCCCAATCAATTAGGACCATCCCCCCTATTTCTATGCCCCCATCTAAACCAAATACATGAATAAGAGCAAGTGAGTATGCAAGGGTAGTCAAGCCAAGCTCCTTGAATCTATGATATTTAGCTCATTCCTCAAATAAAAAAATCTTTCTTCATCAAGGGGCTTCATGAAAATATCAGCAAGTTGGTTCTTCGTGCTCACAAAGGATAGGGAAATATCACCACGAGCAACATGATCCTGAATGAAGTGGTTGCAGATATCAATATGTTTTGTTCTTGTATGCTGCACGGGATTGTAAGCAATTTTGATAGCACTTTCGTTGTCACATAATAGAGGCACTTCGTCACAATTGACACCATATTCCTTTAAAGTTTGCCTCATCCATAATAATTGTGTACAAGCACTTGCAGCAGCAACATATTCAGCTTCGGCGGTTGAGAGTGAAATACAATTCTATTTCTTTGAAGACCAACACACTAGAGACCTGCCCAAGAATTGACATGCACCAGAGGTTGATTTTCTATCATCTTTGTCACCAGCCCAATCTGAATCAGTGTAACCACATAGAGAGAAACTTGAACCCTTGGGATACCATAACCCAAAATTCGGGGAATGAACCAAATATCTGAAGATTCGTTTGACCGCCACTAAGTGGCTTTCTTTAGGAGCGGCTTGGTACCTTGCACACACGCCTACACTTAACATGATATCGGGCCTAGATGCGCAAAGGTAAAGGAGAGAGCCGATCATGGATCGGTATACCTTTTGATACACGTCTTTACCCTTGGGATTGAGTTCAAGATGACACTTTGTTTGCATTGGAGTAGCAACGCCATTGAGATCCGTCATCTTGAACCTTTTGAGCATGTCTTGGATGTACTTAGCTTGATTAATAAAGGTTCCCTCTCTAAGTTGTTTGATCTCGAATCCAAGAAAGAACCTCAACTCACCCATCATTGACATCTCAAACCTGTTAGTCATAAGCTTTGAAAATTCATCGTTAAAAGCTTGGTTAGTAGAGCCAAAAATAATGTCATCTACATAAAGTTGGCATACAAAAAGCTCCCCATTAACCTTCTTAGTAAAAAGAGTGGGATCGATTTGCCCAACTTCGAATCCACGGTCTAACAAAAGCTCTTTAAGGTGCTCATACCACGCACGTGGGGCTTGTTTAAGGCCATAGAGCACCTTATCGAGTTTGTAGACATGGTTCAGAAATTTGGGGTCCTCAAAACCCGGGGGCTGCTTGACATATACTAACTCATGTAGAGGACCATTAAGAAACGCACTCTTAACATCCATTTGCTGTAATTTAAAATTATGATGGGCTGCATATGCAAGAAGGATACGGATGGACTCAAGACGATCCACAGGAGTATAAGTCTCGCCAAAATCAATTCCTTCCACTTGAGAGAATCCTTGAGCCACGAGTCTTGCTTTATTCCTCACAACAATGCCATTTTCATCTTGTTTGTTCTTGAAGATCCACTTGGTGCAGATAACATTGCGGCAGTCCTTGGGTTTCTCTAAGAGCTTCCAAACTTTGTTGCGTTCGAAGTTATTTAATTCTTCATGCATTGCAACAACCCAATCGGGATCTTCAAGAGCATCAAAGACCTTCTTCGGTTCAACCATGGAAATGTGAGCTTGATGATCACATAAGCTTGCAAGTTCTCTTCTAGTAGACACCCTTCTTCGTAGATCACCAACAAACTTGTCAAGAGTGTGACCCCTTAGTTCAAGGTTCCGATCAGCACGAGCCTTGCGGCGAGCCTCAATGTCCTTATTGTTTCTAGAAGGAGTTGATTCAGTATTTGTATCCTTGTCTTGACCACTGCCTTGCCCTTGATCTTGATCAGAGTTAACAATAGGAGGTTGCTGCAGAATTTGTTCTTCAGGGACAGATAATCCGCCCCTTGGAGGGGCCAGATTATCCGTCCTGGGAGATGATGCACCAGTGCCTTCTTCCTGAGGATGCCTGACAGAACTGGGAGAACTAGAGCCAGATAATCCGCCCTCGGGGGCCGGAGAATCCGGCCTGGGAACTTCTTGTCTGCTGTCTTCTTCTTCGGATCCCCTAGAACAAGTTGGAGTGCCAGGGGCGGATTGTCCGCCCCTTGGAGGGGGCGGATAGTCCGTCCTGGGACTACCATCTCGTCCAGGAGACTGATGATCTTCAGCAGGTTGTAGTGTCGGTGCAGAGTTTTCTCCAACAGTAGGATCTTGTTGATCTTGTGAATATGAGGGCTCCGCTTGAGTGGAGCATTGTCCTTCCCGATCCGCCACAAGGGGTTCCTCAATAGGGCGGAAAAATCCCACGCCCATTCTTCTTATGGCATCTTAGGTTATTTCAACATATGCATCACAAACATCAACTTGCCCTACAAAGGAGCCGTTATTTTCATCGAATTCCACACTACAAGATTCTACAACAATCCCAGTGATCTTGTTGTAGACTCTATAAGTGTGGGATTCGGCACCGTAACCAACAAAAAATACCTTCTAAAGTCTTGGACTCAAATTTAGACAAGCGGAGACCTTTAATAAGAAAGAAACACTTACACCTGAATACTCTGAAGTATGAGATGTTGGGCTTGTTACTCGTAAGTATTTCATAAGGAGTCTTGTCCAAAATCTTCCGGAGGTAGAGCCGGTTCGATGAGTGACAAGCAGTGGATATGTCTTTAGCCCAAAAATTGTAAGGAGACTTGAATTCAGCCAACATTGATCTATCCATATCCATCAAAGTCTGGTTCTTCCTCTCGGCTACACCATTTTGTTAAGGGGTGTACGCAGCGGAATATTGATGTCTAATCCCCTCTTTGCTAAGAAACTCATTCAAAGTGTAGTTTTTGAATTCGGAGCCATTGTCACTTCTTATTGCCAAGATAGGAACATTGTGTTGACGTTGAACTTCATTGGCAAAGTCAATGACTGTTTGTTGAGTCTCACTCTTTAGCTTGAAGAAATAGACCCATGTATATCTTGAGTAATCATCGACAATGACCAAACATTATTTCTTCCCACCAAGACTTGCATGAGAAGGAGGACCAAATAAATCCACATGAAGTAATTCCAAGATCCTCTTTGAAGACACAATAGTCTTCCTCTTGTGGGGAGAGTCATGCATTTTGCCTTCAACACAGGCCCTGCAAACACGATCTTTGGAAAAGGAGACATTGCCTTTTAGTCCAAGGATGTGGCCACCCTTGTGGAGACTTTGCAAAGTTCTCATGTTGACATGGGATAAACGGCGATGCCACAACCAGCCCACGTCGGCCTTTCCGAATAGACACATCGGACCCGAAGTGGTTTTCCCCAAAAAGTCCACCACATACAGGTCATTTTCGACGTACCCAACAAAAGCGAACTTTAGAGACTTGCTCCACAAGAGTACCACCAAATCATCATCGATAAAAACAGCAAAACCCATCTTGCCAAGGGCACGGACAGAAAGAAGGCTGTAACCGAGGGTCTCAACAAGCATGACGTCCACGAGAGAGATATCGTGGGCAACCACAACCTTGCCAAGACCTAATACCTGAGATTTAGACTTATCACCATAGGAGACTGTAATATTATCATGATTTGGACGCATCTCCGTGATGATCTCCTTGCTTCCGGTCATATGACTAGTGCATCCACTATCCAGCACCCATTTCGACCCACCGGAAGCATAGCCCTGCAAGAGAATTACTTCTTGGTTTTAGGTACCCATTTTTCAATGGGTCCTTTCATGTTAGTAACAAGGGTCTTTGGGACCCAAATAGACCAAGCAATATATTCATCAAAGGGACCGACATAATAAGCATAAACATCGCCATAATCATCACAAAAGAGTTCATAATTTGGATTGTGAGACCCTGCAAAACCAATATTGTTAGTCTTGTCTTTTGTGACGTTCTTCTCAGCGGTGCTTGTCTTCGATTGCACATTCTTGGTCTTGTTCTTCTTGTTTTTCTTTTTCTTGGACTTGGTGACATACCCAAGTCCCTCTTTACCATGATTTGACCTTTGCTTGCCAAGAACTTCATCAAGCACACCCTTATTGGGAGTGATGTCCTTGACAACTTCTTTTTCCACACTAGCATATTCTTTGTGACTATATGTTGAGATGGATGATCTAGGAACATCATATTTTGCCAATCGAATTTGAAGCAGATCATGTGACTCATTGAGGATGGAGAAATCGTTTTTAAATGCCTTGTGAGCATTGTCAAGTTTCTCCAATTCCTTGGAGAGTCTATCATGAGCAGTCCCAAAGTCAATCTTTTCCTTCTTTAACTTCTTTGCTTTGATGACTGCATTGTCACGTTCCTTAACAAGTTTAGCCACAATTTATTCATGTGACTCTTCAATGGACTCAAGCTTCTCTTCAAGAGATACCCGAGCTTCTTCTTCTTCTTCCTCAAGAGCATTTTTTAAGGATGCAATTTCCATTGCATCCTCCCTTTCAATTCTGCCCTTTTCTTCGAGGAGAGCTTCGTTTTGGGCCAGCTGATCCATAAGAGCTTCAAAACGAAATCTGTGCTCACCTTGCAAGTTAGTGTAGAAGTAATCCAAAGCAATAATCTATTCTTTAACCTTAATACTAGTAGGATCATCCATGTCAATCATAGCCTTAGGAAAAGAAGAGTTAGAAGTCGTTACCTCAGAGCTTCTTGCCATGAGACAAGTAGCATTCTTGTTGATGATGTTTTCATTCGGAGAGTCGAAGAGAGATGTTGATGTAGATGTGGTGGCTATAGCAGCCACCTCTTGAGAGCTATCGTCCTTGTCCTCATCTTCACTTCCCGATGACTATTCTTCTTGAGCCACTAGAACAATCTTCGGTTGCTTATTGAAGGGAGCATTCTTCTTTACAAACTGTTTCTTGCGTGGAGCCTTTGACTTGTCCTTGAAAATAAGTCTTCCTCCATTATCTTCCCTACTTTGATATGGACACTCAGCTACAAAGTGCAGCCTGTCACCATAGTTGAAACATGTTCTCATCTTGGGACCATTTTCTTTTCTTCCATAGGCTCCACTCTTGCGTTCTAGTTCAGCTTTAGCCTTGGCTGGATCTTTCCAAAAGTTTCTAGCATAAAGAGCCAAGTATTGTCCGTGGATCCTTTTTAGATCCTCGGGACAGTCCAGACCTTCTACGGCATATTCATCATGATCAATCACACTAGTCTTCAAGGCCATGTTGACCCCCTTTTGCATCCCCATAGCTCGAGCACGAGCATCTTCGGCATTCTTGGCATCCACTTTGAAAGCGACCATTTCTTGCATTACCTCATTGGATGTCATGAGGTGATAGTTATGCCTACCTTGGAGACTTTTCAAACCTGTGGGCTCAAATGGCAGAAGAGCACTGACATACTTGCGCTTGATCCATGCATCATCAACATGAGCTGCACAGTGGTTTCTGAAAGTTGTGGCTATTGCCTTGAGCCTCCTATACATGTCCTCGTGGTCTTCTCCATCCAACATATAGAATCCTTCAGCTTCGTTGCTCAAAGCATCATATCTATTCCTTCTCATACTTTCATTTCTGATGAAGAGCTCGATGATGGCATCCCAAGCTTCCTTAGCTGTGCTAAGATGCTGAATGTGTGGCATGTCTTTGTCACCCACACCAAGCTGTATCATGTGTAGAGCTGTAGCGTTGAGTTGGCTCTCAACAACTTTTCTTCTTGTGAGATTGTTGGGGTTTCCAACATGAAGACCATTTTCTATGATTTTCCACAACTCAATGGAGGAACTACACACATGAGACTTCATCAAAAATTGCCATTGAGAAAAAGTAGATGCAGAAAGTTTGGGTGGATCACCCCTATTATGTATATGTGGGCGAGGGATAGGTGGATCAGGAGAATACACATGATAAACATCATTGTATCCATCCCTACCACTATCCTTTTTCGAGGAGGAGCTCTTGCTAGTGTCATCACCAACCACTTCGTTCTCTTTGGAATCGGTTTTACCCGTTTCCTTGGATTGCGGAGTGGTAGCCTCAGAGTTAGATGGAGGTGGTGTTGTGGAAGTTGAGAGACGCATTATCAATTGACGCATCTCTTCCATCTTAGCCTCCATTGAACTCACCAAGGTTGTTTCCAACGTCTTGAGATCGTTCATGGTGACTACATCTGGAGCATCACTCCCATCTACCTTGGAACCCATACTTCTCTTAGGCAGTTAAGCCCGAAATAAGAGTCGGGGCTCTGATTCCAATTGAAACGGATCATATGGGCACCTAGAGGGGGGGTGAATAGGTGCTAACCAATTTTTAATACTTTTTCAATTTTAGGCTTGACACAAAGTAAATTCTCTAGATATGTAACTACGAGAATTTCCCTATATGCAACCCTAGCTACTAAGCACGTAAAGAGAGGAGCGAGGGAACCGTAGTGGAGCACGCAGAGACACAGGGATTTGTTTTACCGCAGTTCCTTCCTTGTTAAGGGAAGTACATCTGTGTTGGAGGGGTGGGCGGTTCTAAGACCACCACGCCACAATAGGCCTCACCCTATTCTCTAATGGATCTCGCCACGAGAGGCCTGATCCACCTTCTCCACTATTGGATCCCTTCGAGGCGGGAACCGGTGCCTTTTACAACGCTATCGGGGCACACACCCACAACTGAATTGGGGGCTCCCGAGATGACAACAAGCTGTCACAAGAACAAGGTTTATCAATATAAACAAAACAAGGATCTAGGTATTTGCAAGAAATACTAGATCAGTGATTCTCCAAATGAATGAAGAGGAGATGAAGCGCTTGATTGCTGATGATGAAGATCGAGTTCTCCTCCTTCGATTCCCCAAGGGACGGGGCCTTTGGGTGGATCTAGGTGGAGCTCTCTTGGATGAAGGTTGCAGATCAGATCTTGTA
The DNA here is from genome assembly GCA_916181665.1 of Avena sativa. Taxonomy (NCBI): domain Eukaryota; kingdom Viridiplantae; phylum Streptophyta; class Magnoliopsida; order Poales; family Poaceae; genus Avena; species Avena sativa. The sequence goes on from OV702293.1 coordinate 458,467,857, forward strand.
TTTTTCGAATGAATCAAGAGATCTGGTAGGAGGGGGAAGGCTGGCTTAAATACCCCCTCTCTAGATCTGGCCGTTGAGCAATGGGAAAAATCCGCCCCAAGGGCGAATTTTCCGGGAGAAACTCCGCCCCCTCTCTGGGCTGGCGCCTGCGTGACTTGGTGAAGATCTTGGGGGCGGATAATCCGGCCCCCTCTTGGGGCGGATTATCCGACCAAGCTGGAAAGTCCGGCCAACACTCCGCCCCCTCTCTGGGTCTTGCGCCTTGGCTGTGAGCAAGGAGGGTGGAACATCCGCCCCCCCAGAGGGGCGGATTATCCGGCGAGGCCGGAGAATCCGGCCAAAACTCTGCCCCCCCTTCTGGGGCTAGCGCCTGCTTGGGAAGAGGGAGGGGTGGATTATCCGACCCTGGCGGGGGCGGATTATCCGCCCCCAAAGGCAGATACTTTTTCCCTTTTTCTTAGAGAGAGCTGCAACACTTGAACACACATTAAATAATCCTTGATATTGTTATCTAACACGCAAAACACTAGGGATTAAGAAATGTTCTTTCAGCGTGCCTCGTCGAGTGTGTCGACGGCGTTTTCGAGTGCAGCCGTCGATTCGGCTTCGCTGTAGGCAACGATCCGTGGGGCCTTATGGCGCACTTCTGCAGGCAACACGGCTTCGGCTCCGTGTACCATGAAGAAAGGCGTGTAGCTAGTTGAGCTGTTTGGCGTTGTGCGCAAGCTCCAAAGAACGGAGGGTAGCTCTTCGTCCCATGCTCCCGCGAGCCGCTCGAGTGGGATCAGTAGGCGTTTCTTGATGCCGCCGCCTACGAGGCCGTTGGCCTTTTCGACCTGTCCGTTGGTTTGTGGGTGTGCCACAGAGGCATATGATATGTTTATGCTGAGGCCTTTGAAGAAGTCCTGGAATTCTTTGGAGATGAAGTTTGACCCGTTGTCCGTGATGATGTTGTGCGGCACGCCGAACCTGTAGACTATGGATTCGAAAAACTTCACAACCGTTTTACCCTTTTGGTTTGTAACGGGCATGGCTTTGATCCACTTGGTGAACTTGTCGACTGCGGCCAGGAGGTAGACGTGGCCTCCTTTCGAGGACTTGGGCAGTTTGCCTATCATGTCGAGGCCCCATTGGGAGAAGGGCCAGGCCAAGGGTATGGGCCTGAGCTCCGATCCTGGTGCGTGCGGTTTGTCTGCGAACCTCTGACACCAGTTGCACCTTCAGACGATGTCCTTGGCATCATTCATGGCCGTTGGCCAGTAGAACCCAGCTCGTAGAGCTTTGGTGACGAGGGCACGGTTGCCCGCGTGATGGCCGCAGATTCCCTCGTGGATGTCTTGGAGGATGGTTTTGCTGTCACCGATGGTGACGCACCTTTGGAGTACACCCGAAATGCTGCGCTTTTACAACTCGCCATTGATGATGGTGAAGGCGTTGGACTGGCAAGATATGCGTCGGGCATCTATCGGGTCATCAGGCAGTTCCCTGTTTATCAGGTACGGCTGTGTCCATGTTTCTTCGATTGCCATGACCTGCATCAGGTTGACCACTTCAACCTCTATGTCAAGCTTTTTGGGTCCTTCCTGTCCTTCGGGTAGCGCAGCCCCCGAGTGCTCTACCTCTTTGGGTGATCCCTTGGGGAATTTCCTTTTGATGCATGGCACACATATCTGTTCGAGGAACACACCTGGTGGCACCCGTGCGCAGGTGGAGCCGATATTGGCGAGTCTGTCGTCTTCCTCGTTGCTTTATCTTCCAACGTGCCGAAGCTCGCAGCCATCAAAGTCTCCTTCGAGTGAGTTATAGAGCGCGCGGTACACGATCATGTTGGCGGCGTGCGCATCACACTCGTTCATCGTCTGCTAGACGACGAGGTTCGAGTCACCGTAGATGACCAGGCGCGTTGCGCCGCAGATCTTGGCCATCCTCATGCCGTGGATGAGGGCCTTGTATTCGGCTTCGTTGTTGGAAGCTCGAAATTTCATCCGGAGTACGTACTTCATCTTGTCGCCCTGCGGGGACGTCAGTATGACCCCGACTCCTGCTCCGGCCTCACGCTTGGATCCATCGAAGTGCATCGTCCATGACTGTGTCATATCCGGGGTGTCCGGCAGCTACAGCTCCATCCAGTGGACAAGGAAGTCCGATAGGACCTGCGACTTGATCGCATGGCGTTTCTCATAGACTATGTCTAGAGGGGATAGCTCGATTCCCCACAGGGCCACGTGTTCTATGGCTTCCGGGTTGTTCAGGATGCTGTTCAGAGGTGCCTCATTGACGACCATCACCTGATGCTCCTGGAAGTAGTGACTCAGCCGACGAGCCGTGATGAACACGCCGTAGGCGAGTTTCTGGTAGTGAGGGTATCTCTGTTTTGTTGGCGTCAATGCCTCGCTGAGGTAGTAAATTGGGCGTTGGACCCTGTGGGTCTTGCCATCTTTGTGTCGTTCAACCACGAACACAGTGCTTACCACCTGATGTGTGGCTGCTATGTATAGCAGGAGAGGTTCACGCTCCTTTGGTGTGACCAAGACAGGCGAGGTGGAGAGCAGCCGCTTCAGATCTTCGAATGTGTCGTTCGCTTCAGGTGTCCATTCGAATTTGTCTGCTTTGTGTAGCAGCTGATAGAAAGGCAGGGCCTTTTCACCCATGCGGCTGATGAATTTTCTCAGCGCCGCGATGCGTCCAGCGAGCTGCTGGACACCTTTGAGGTTCTTCGGTTTCTCTATGGCCATTATGGCCCGGATTTTCTTCAGGTTCGCCTCAATCCCTCGCTGGGAGATGAAGTAGCCAAGCAGTTGGCCAGATGGGACACCGAAGGCGCACTTTTCTGGGTTCAGCTTGATCTTGTAGCAATCAAGGTTGTCGAACGTCTCGCGGAGATCGTCGATCAGTGTCTTGGCCTCCTTTGTTTTGATTACTATGTCGTCGACATAGAACTGTATGTTTCGGCCGATCTGGCTCTTCAGGCATGCCTGCATGCACCGCTGGTACGTGACACCTGCGTTCTTCAGCCTGAAAGGCATTGTGTTGTAGCAGAACACTCCGAACGGCGTGATGAACACCATTTTCTCCTGGTCTTCGACCTTCAGTCAAATCTGATTGTATCCTGAGTAGGCGTCGAGGAAGGAGAGTTTCTCGCATCCTGCATTCGAATCGATAATCTGATCAATCCTAGGGAGAGGGAAGTGATCCTTCGGGCAATGCTTGTTCAGCGATGTGAAGTCCATGCACATCTACAGGATGTCTGTGTCCTTTTTAGGGACCATCACGGTGTTGTCCAGCCACTCGCTTTCCTTGATCTCCCTGATGAAATCAATGTCGAGCAGTCTGTTGACTTTGACTCCGATGGCTTCGGCCCGTGGCTCAGACAATCATCGGATGGAATGTTTTACGGGATTGGCATCTAGGAACACATTGAGTGCGTGCTCGGCGAATTCCCTGGGAACTCCTGGCATGTCCGCATGACACCAGGCGAAGATTTCCCAGCGCTCACGGAGGAATTCGACGAGCGCGCTTTCCTATGTGGGGCTGAGGTCGTTGGCGATCAGCGCCGTCTTGGAGGCGTCCGTCGGGTGGACTTGCACCTTCTTCATGTTGACTGTTGAGTCGAACGACATGTCAGGTGTGTTCTGCCTTGAGACTGGGGGTGCCCCGTTGTCTGTCACCTCTTGGAGCCTTATGAGCTCCTCCTGCATGCCGAATGACTAGGAGATTCTGTTGAAGTCCCTGTCGCAGTGATCCGACCGGGTGAAGCTCCCGTGGACCGTGATGATGCCTCTAGGTCCTGGCATCTTGAGTAGCAGGTACGCATAGTGCGGTACTGCCATAAACCTTGCGAATGCCACGCGCCTGAGGATGGCGTGGTATTGTGATGGCTAATCCACCACTTCGAACTCGAGTCGCTCGCACCGAAAGTTGTCGGGCTTGCCGAAGATGACGTCGATCCATATCTTTCCCAGGTGGAATATTCCCTTCCATAGGATGATGCCGTGGAACATTGTGTCAGATTGTTCTAGGCTACACAGCGGGATCCGCATTGCTGCTAAGGTGCTAGAGAACATCAAGTTGATGCCACTGTCGCCGTCCATGAAGACGCGTCTCATCTCGAATCCTCCGATCTGCGCCTCGAGCACCAGGGCAGCATGACCTATGCGAGGGATCTGGCGGGGGTGATCCGAACGGCTGAATGTGATGCAGGACTCCAAACCGTTGAGGTACTCAGGGATGGCGGGTGGAGCAGTTATAGCCAAGCTGACCTGGCGAGTGATCTTCTTTTGCACCCTGTTTATCGGGTGCCTCTTTTGGATCATCAATAACCCTTTCGGCGCGGGGTACACGTTTACGCCGTTGTTCTGCGCAGGTGCGATCGGGTGATTCGAAGGTCCCATGGGTGGTGGTGGAGGAGCTCCGTGGGCGATGTCACCTGGTGCGGGTGCGTGTCCGTACCCAGGGTTCGGGGCTTGCTATCTCATATGGGACAGGCTCTCGCTGACTTTCTGAAACTCGCGACAGTCTTTAAGCATATGGTTGGCCTTCTTTTTGCCATCCTGCTTGTCGATGTAGAAGTGGATGGTGCATGGGCCCAACAATTTTTCGTATGTCGAGGGCTCGTCGTCCCGGCCGCGGCGTTGCCACGTTTGCGTTGGGCGTCCTCCATCGCAGAAGTTGTTTCCACGGTATCCGCCGCTGCTGCGGTTGCTTTCGTTGCGGCGGTCGGCGTAGCCAGCCGCGACCCTATCGGGTCCGTCGCGATCGTCATAGACACGCGATCTTAGTTTTCTACGACGCTCGCGTCAGCGGCCATAGTCATCCTCTTCATCCGAGTGTGCTAGGTGGACGAAGTCCTCGCCATCTGCCCACCTGTTGGCGATGTCCATGAGGTGGTCAAGCGTCTTGGGCTTGACGTGCCCAAGTTCTTCCTTGAAGTCTTGGCGCTTGACGCCATCTTTGAAGGCATCGATTATTCTCTCCTCAGAGATGTGTGCCGCGGAGTTCTTGATGTTGGACCAGCATAGTATGTACGAGCGAATGGATTTTCCCGTTCGTTGGGTGCAGTCCCGTAGCTCTTCGATCGAGGCTGGCCTCTTGCTGGTACCCTTGAAGTTTCGGATGAAATTGTACGCCAGTTCCTCCCAGCTTCGGATGGATCCCGAGGATAGGCTGCTGAGCCAGATCCGGGCTGCGCCTGTCAGCTGCAGCTGAAGGCATTGCAGGGCGGTGTTTTTGTTGCTACCGTGCAGCTTGACGGACGACAGGTGGTCACTGAGCCACGCCTTAGGGTCCTGCGTGCCGTCAAACTTCGGAGTGTTCGAAGGAAGCTTGAAGTTTCTCGGCATCCATGTCCGCCGAACAGATCTGCCGAAGCATCGAGCTCCGCAAAGTTCTCCTTCGTTGTCATCTTCTTCGGACTCGGATGAGCACACGCGCTTGGCACGTGCCTTGTCGATCTTGCATTGATCAAGTTCGCTTCGAGCGTCGTAGTCGCAGCTGTGACGTCGTGGACTCTTGCGTCGTCGAGGTAGATCGTGTTCCTCCTCGTCGGATGAGGGTGTGGGACTGCGGTTCAATCAGACCGCAGCCTTCTTTTTCGGCTCCGCAGGAGCTTCCTCGTGGAGCGCAGCTCCAACGAGTCTGAGTCCGGCTAGTGCGGAATTGTGCATGGCCCTCTTCGGGTCCCCCACCGGAGGTGGATGGGACGCAAGGTATGTGGTGGCTGCCATGATCGCGGCTTGCAGCGTCTTCGGGATGACGTTGCCATTGGCGTCCATCTCCATGAAGGGCGTGTTGAGGGTTCGGATCACCTCGCGACGTGCAGCGGGGTCCATGTTCTCTACGCGAGAACGATGCTTGTTGGCGTTGTTGCCGTGCGAGCTGGAGCCGCCAACAGCGGAGAGCGCAGCTCGCCGCACGCTAGACTCCGAGGCCGCTTGCTTGCGTTTGTCGAGTACCTCTTGCATCTTCACCTGCTTCTTGTGCTCTTCGATGAGGAGCAGGTGGTATGCCATTAGTAGGTCCCGTGAGGCACCCACAGGTAGGATCTTGTTTCCTGTCACGGCTTTGCGTGCTTGGTTCCATCCTTCCTCGCTGAGGTGGATTACTCGATTGGCGTCAAGGTCGTCCCCGTCGGGCGGGGGGTGGCTGCCTCCTGTTTTCGCCGTTTCTACCCTGCGGGTTGGGTGGCGATACGTGTGCGCCCGAACCTGGTGGTTGTTGCTCCACGTCGCTTTGGATGACCACGGCGCATTAGTAGCGTCCGTAGGTCGGATCGCTGCTGCCGCAACTTTCGGATCCGGAACCGTAGGTTCCTTCATCCAACGGGGGATCGCACAGATCTGAGTTGCAGCTGATGCTGTCGTATGACTCATCTATCGATGTTGTCGTGCGTAGCACGTTGGGATACGGGGCCCACGAGGCGGGACTGATTGATGGCAGAGGCACCCGCTTTGGGAGGCGGAGAGTGCTGGTCTGTCCCACCTGGAAGGAGAAGCTTTCGAACAGGATCTCAAGTCCGTCGCCTACGGGCTCGAAGTCCTTCAGGGTGGCTGGCGAGTGTGCGGTGAAGTCGAAAGCGCCGAAGAGGAGATGGCTCTCCGTCGCCGAGGAGTTGTAGATCGCTTTGGTCGGGACCGTCACGATCGCACAATCAACGTCCCCGATTCCCACAAACGGCGTCAATTGACGAGGTTTAATCTTGTCAATGCCCATTGTTATGAGCTTGAGTTTTGGAGAAGATGGGGGTGCTGAAGATCGCGGAATGGTTAACAGACAAGCAATCAGGGGACACAAGATTTACCCAGGTTCAGGCTCCCGGAGGGAAAACCCTACTCCTGCTTGTCTGCTCTTGATTACGGCGGAACAGAAAGTTACACGGGTGCGCAGATGCAATCTGGCGTGGAGGTGTGTATGCGGTGGTATGAGAGAGATCCTCCTCGTCGTGTCCTCCTAGCCTTTATATAGAGGTAGGCAGGCCTCGGACACAGATCGAGTCGGTTACAGGTTTAGGGTTTGCCCCTTTGAATATTCTATCTGTTCTAATCTTGCTCTCTAAGGATCCGAATATGTCATGGGCTTGGGCCACCCGAAAATCTTCATGGGCCGTGTATATTTTCGTGGACCTTCCTTGGGCTAGACCAGGTATGCTAATGTCGTGTACCCGTAGGATATAACCATGCCAATCGGGAAAATCCCTGATGTCGCTCGGATCTTAGTTTTGCCACTTCCGGTCGACAGAGTCGAGGAAGAAAGACAAAACCTCTCTCCATCTCTTGTCCCCCATGCTCCAGAGACGTCGTACTCCAAGCCTTGCATCCACTGCCTTCGGGGAAGAACCCAACAGAAATTTATTCCCAAGGGGCCTCAAATCTAAGCCATAGAAGCCTCCTTCCACCGCCATGGCTACTCAGAGATTCCAGGTGGCCAAGATCGAGACCACCACCTGCCGCTAGATCTGGCTGCCCAACCACGAGATTATTGAGGGAAAGAGCGGTGAGAGGGTCTTCCGGCAGTCGCAGGCACCATGCCACCACCACCATCAACCTCACCACTGCCTACCACCGGCCGCCGCTCGTAAGCGCCACCAGCATCCTCCCGAACGGCATCAAGCCGAAGACTGGCATCAAGCCAAAGACCGGCAACATCCGAGACCCTAAAACTACCTCTGTACAAGGGAGTGGGTCCCTCACCACGCCACGACGGCGGCGACCGCCGGAGAAGGGATTGCATTCTTTTCAAGAAAGTTGTTTTCTTTTATTTTAATATTAACAATTTTATTTCCAACTTTTTCAGGCACCAGAATCTCTTTCGGTTATGTGTTCAAGACGATTCAAAGAATTCTAAGAAACAACGATTGCGAAATAGTCTATATGAGTATATAAAACAAGGATTCTGTATATCTGGTCGAACAATAATTCAAAGGAAGCACTGTAAACAAGTTTGATAAAATTTTTTTGCTGGTGCTGTTTTTATTTCATAAAGACATTAGTGATATGAACCGTTTCTTCAGTATTTATTCTTGCTTCATTCTGTGTTCATCGCGTTTATTAAGTAAATCCGTGCTAGCATGCTTCCTCTTTTTCAAAATATAATATGTTTTAGCTTTGTAAAGTAAATGAATCTAGACTATTGTTAGTGCGTACGTTCAATCTAAATATGAGTGAACCTACATACTAAAAATAGTCTAGATACATTTGATTTATAATAAAGCTAAAACATCTTATATTTTGAAACGAGGGAGTAGTTGTTAAGAATTTTGTACTAGTATACTATTAGCAGAGTTGTCAGTACAACGAGCTTATAGGAATTCATCCGTTTGCTGAGCGTTATCCTGTTTTCGTTCTTGGATGATCTCCCTCACAAGCTTTTACATGAATGAAAGGATGAAAAAACTACTACAGGAAAGAATGAAACATACAGGAACGAAGAAACGTAGAGGAGGAATCTTTGTTTCAAAAAAAAAAGAAACGTAGAGGATGAAGCACAGAATAACGGGCGAGCCGCCAAATTTGGGCCTAGCTCAATAAATAACGCCTTGGTGCGGCAATTAGCACCTCCCGGGGCCGGGAGTCACAGACTCACAGACTCACAGTGGTGCCGCCGCGAAAACACGTCCCGATGCATCGGGAACCCACTACTACTAGCCCGCTACCGCGTAGAGGCCGAGGCCAGGTGGGTGCTGGAACGTTCCAGAAACTCGCGGAAGAGCCCACCGTGCTTCGAATCGACCCGTATGGTAAGTAGGGCCTTCCGCGCCCCAAGTCGAGTTCGAAGACATTTCCCTCCCACTCGGAAAAGAAATTTCTCGGTGCCGTTGGTGCTCGAGCCTCCAGGGGAAGGAAACTGGAGAATGGAGCCAAACAGAACATCCCATCCCATCCCATCCCGAAGCCACCACCACCACAGCTGTTCCCCATTTCGGTCCGACAGCGAAGTCGCAGGAACGGTACAGAGAAAACAATCAAATCCCATACTACGTACGTACTACTCCGTGGACTAAAAAAACAAGTCGTCGTGAAAAAAAGAACAAGATGGGAGAGGAAAAGAGATGGACGCAGCAGCTCGTTCGTTGCAGCACACGGCTCCTGCAGCTCCCAACCTTCCTCTCCACGAAATTCTGCGTGGACGGATGCGGAAGAAACAAGTAGAGGTGATAGCCACAGGCGCACAAGCCAAAGCCGCCTCGTCTCGCTTTTTTTTTTTTTTGGCTCGGTAGAAACGGGCCTGTGGCTAGCCGTGCGTGCTGAGGTCATCGACGACCAGTTCGCTCTGTCGCGAGCGTGCGTAGTAGCTCAGAGGACAGGGACGCACGGCCGCGCACGTCGCCGTCGGCGAGGACGGACGGACGGACGGCCGCTGACGTACGTATCTGCTGCCCAGTCCAACACTCTGAACCGTTCACATTTTAGCCGTGACAAGGGAGGACAACCGTAGTGGCTGGCATTTTCGCTGCTTTGCTTCCGCGAGAAGAAGAAACATTCATACTACACATTTATTGTGTCTAGTACAGAAGAAGCTCAGCGGCTAGGAGAAACGGAGAGATCGAGCTTACCAGCTTGTGTGTGCTTTTCCCCGTTACTCTTCGTGTATTCTCTGTCGTCCTCGTCTCCTTCCTCGTTGCCGTTACCTTCATTCGTTTTACCCCTCCCAATGCACAGAACGTGCAACGATGACGACGCCGCCATGGGTGGAGGTGGAGAGAGCAGGGCTTCTATGGACAGAAGTTCGCTTTTAAGAGCCCGAGCAATTTTGGAAATACCATTTCAAAGTGTTCAAAATATGAGTATATATATATGTCGATAATATTCTATATGTGGAAAATGGCGATGCAAAACAAGAGTTGCCAGGGCATAATCTCGGTGGGCCCTGGCAGTTTTTCTTTTTTCCTTTTTTTTGGACAAATTTTTGCATGCTGTCGCGCCTATGATGCCGTCGCGCCGAGGGACTTTGTCGTTTTTGTAAAGCCCAAAATACGGGGTATTTCTAGTTGAGATATTTTCGCGTTGCTGGTAGAGTACATACATTGTCAACATGCAGAGTTTTTCTAAGATTTTTCTAAAACTTCGAAATGCAAGGTTTGAATTGTTCAAAACCGAGCCCAATGCTGCATGTGACCCAAAACTTCTGCATGTACGGGATCAAGGCTAGAGGAAGCAGGGATCAATGCATAAAGTGGTAATCAAAAGGGCCACACCAACAAACAAAAGAGTAAGATGTCATCATATTGCAAGCAATGAGGAGCACCAACAGTTTGGCAAGAGAGTTCATGGCCAATCGGAACTAAGACGAAGAAGAGATGACAAACTATGAGTTATTGCCACGAAATGACGATGGGGCGTCGACCAAATCCCGTGGCCTCTCCTTTTCGAACAATTCAAAACTTGCATTTTTGAAGTTTAAAAAATATCTTTGAAAAATTCTAGATGTTGACAATGTACTCTACCAACAATCTTACCCTAACGCGTGCACTTTATCGCACCGTACACGTGACGGGCGTCGCCCGAACCATCGCGACCACGCCGTCCACTACGCGTGAAAATCGAGAAGACACGATAACTTTTCGCGTAAACAGCGCCTGACTAGTCAAATCTTTATCGTAAAAGTATGACCCACGAGCGTCTAGTCTTGTCACCATTGCTGCCGCAGACGATTAAGCTCGCCAAGCGTCAGTACTGACATCAGTAAAGCAAAGGCCAGCAACGGCTATAATCTTTCGACTGTAAATAAAAGTTTTTACTTGAGTCCGCGACTCAAACAATTACTCGGAAGCTACTCCTATCAGGAGCGTTGGCCGCGCACCTAAGAATTCGACATGGTTCCCATGTCAGTCGAAACACTTCCTAAAACTTCGAGTCCTTCTTCGAGTCTGCGGCTCCACTACGTACTCGGGGGCTACTCCCGTAGAGAGCGTTGACTATGCATTTGAAAAGGTGTCGGCGCTCATCCGAAGAACTTCCGGATTGCCGTAGTGAACAACTGATAATTATAAGTCTTTGTTCGAGTTTGTGGCTCGAACAGACACTCGGGGACTACTCCCATACAGAGCGTTGGTTGCGCATCATATGAATTACGAGAATGAAATCCTTCGGACCCTTCGTGATTGTAATAAAGCATGCATCTTATTAAGTAAATCTGCTCAAAATAGCACTAAGAGAGACAACGTCTTCTTGGTCACCCAAAACGCCTCTGCGACGATAAAATTTCGGATGATGCGTCTACGACGTAAATGTAAGACCTACAGATACTTCTGATGGCCTGGCAACGCACCCGACTCCGCTCTGCTAGTAATATTCCGTGTCAGCAGACACTATGAAAAATTCCGACGAACACGTTGGATACATAACTTAAGACACCTGAATTCAACTCATGTAAGATCTCTGCGTCCTGAGTCAAATTACGCAAGCAATTTTTCGGATTCGAGTACGGGGACTAGAGTCCGAAGTAGATCGTATTGTTTTGTCCGAATACAGTTAACTAACCATGATCCATTGGGTGTGTCGGGCACACGTATCAACAATCCCTATGAACGAATATACTGACTCGAAACTTGTTCGAATGAAAGCACCTGAAAGACTTAAGAGTCTTCAGTTGAATCTGTGATTTGATAGAACACTCGGGGGCTACTGACATGAGTATGCCCTACAGGTGCCTAATGTTAGTCTACCCGGTACCGGTCTGACACGGGCCCGCATGATTACCCTGTGCGGATGATAAAGTCTAGGAAGGATTCGGGTGACCAAAGCCCACACGGATGCATCTTCTTGGAGAACACGGCTAGCTATAGATATAATTTCAAAGGGTTCAACCATAATATGTAACCAACTCGATCTACCTCGAGACCTGGCCTCTTCATATAAAGGCCAGGAGGGCACGGCGAGGAGGCTCTATCACCTCGTACCCTAGAACACACCTCACGCCAGATTGCATCTGCGCACCCTTGTAATCATCGGCATCGCCATTAATAAAAAAACAAGCATGAGTAGGGTTTTTCCTCCGAGGGTCTGAACCTGGATAAACCTCGTGTCCCCATGTTGCGAATCTGTTAGCTGTTCCGCGATCTCCAGCTTCTCCTCCTTCTCCAAAACCCAAGTCCATAACAATGGAAATTGACGAGTCAAACCCTCGTCACTTTGAATTGGTATTTCCAAATTTGCTCGAGCTCTTTAAAGCGAACTTATGTCCATAGAAGCCCCTGCTCTCTCCACCCATGTTATCGACGGACGTCATGTGTAGTGCATGGAGAGAGCAAATACAGTAAGTAGTTGTTTTGCGGTGGCGGCGGCGGAGCTTCCCGTGACTAGCGCTAACCTAGACCGGCTAGGGTTATTGGTGGGGAGAGCGGGCACACGAATAATCTCGTAGTGCATGTTCCCCGCTCCCACCTTCTTCATATAGCGCTTCCATAGGGGGCCACCAACCATGAAGAGGTTGGACGCCCCCGATCAGGACACGATCCAAGGGTTGCATCGAGCCGTTGGGCTCGACACGGGAGAGGTCATACTAACAAAAGCAACCATTTGAGACTAGAGAACGAATCATTATTGATAATCATCAAAGGATTTTTATAAAATGGAGTTGAGAGGGAGAGGGCCCTGACAAGGGTCCCCTTCGTTTGGAGTGCATCGGTAAGATACGATTATGTTCACCTCTACTGGAGCATGGGGTTAGCTTACCATCTAACTTGTGGTGTTTCCACCCGCAAGGTTGAGCACGTTGTCACCTTCATCTTTTGTGCTTCGTTTGCGGTGGAGGGCCTTCGTCGGCAAAAGGCTGGACTAAGCATCGGTTCTCTGTTGTTTGTATGCTATGGTGCCACTACTATTCCTATAACAATTGGGGCTTTAGAATCTTTATTATGTTTTTTGTTCGTTTAGAAAAATGCAAAGGAGGATAAATCTCTTGTTCGAGTGGCTAGACTATGATGGTACAAAGAATATCAAATTTAGTCGTCGTTTTTTACGGTCATAATGTTTATCATTGTTTACTTCGAAGGTGGCGACCGTAATAATGTGTTTATGTGTCTGTCATTGGAGGCCACTCGGAAGGTTTGCTCGTCTAGCTTCATCGAGACGAGCGAAAGAGAAACCGCAGGTACCTCTGGTACCATGACACGCAGAGCTGTAAATGTCAATCGAAATCAAAAAAAAGGGGGCAAGGATAAAAAGGAGCTGCTCATCGTAGACGCGGTGACGATTTATTAAAGGCCGTCACTAGGTCTCAGGCGACTGAGAATTAACATTTCTCAGTCGTCTGACGTAAGCATGTTGGTTTCGAGTGATTTAGTCAAAACTCCAGAACGAATAGCTGATACGTGGTGCGCCTTTAAAGAAAAAAAACTGATACGTGGTGTTTGTTGGGCCTTTCGATTCATGGCCTTTTTTCCGACCGTACTATTCTACTACGCTATACCACACACCAGGCCGGAATGAATTTTTTTTCTAAGCTCATTTGCTTAGCACACGAAACAAACAAGGGAGTAAGAGACAAACGGATTCGCAAAAAAAATAAGAGTAAGAGACAAATGGTTAATTTCTCTTACTCTAATAAAATGAAATAACATTTATATTGCAACGATATGTGCATTTAGGAAAATTGTCAGATATAGCGCATGTGTAAATTGAGAAATAATAATTATAATCCATGTACGATCAGGAAAAATTAGTTGAAACCTACATGCAACTATGGAGGGACGAGGATGTCGGCGCGTCTTCGGCTCGTGTTAGTGTATGTAGTTGTCGCTAGGTGGTTCAATAACCTAATTGTAATTTTTATTACTTTTGATACTTTTTGTACTGATGTTGATGATTATAAATATATAGGTGGAATTTCGTAAAAAAAACTAAGAAAGACTTGGTTGCAACACATGTGCAACCGAGAGAATCACTAAAAAACTCACTTGCAACTCATGTGTGACTCAGAAAATATCAATTACAACTTGTATGTGACGAAAACAAGTTGCAACTGACTTGGGATAATGTGTCAGTTGTAAACATGTTGCAACTTGCTTAAAGTTATAACTTGACTGGCTTCGATGGGAAAAAGGCTCATCATGTTTAGAAAGGGCTCGGTTGCAAGAAAGTTGCAACTGGCCTTCGACGAGAAAAAGGCTCATAAAGTTTAGAAAATACACAATTACAAGCAAGTTGCAATTGGCCTTTGAAGGGCTCAATTGCAAGCAAGTTGCAACTAGTCTTCGATGGTGCTAGGTACAAGCAAGTTGCATAATTGGCCTTTGACGAGGCTCAGTTACAAGCAACTGGCTTCGACGGGAAAGGCTCAGTTATAATGAAGTTGTAAACTGACCTTCGACGGGGTTCAGTTGCAAACAAGTTGCAAACTGGCTTTCGACGGGGTTCAGTTGCAACTAGCTTTGGATAATGCGTCGGTTGCAACTTGCTTGAAGTTACAACTTGGTTGTAACTGGCTTCGATGGGAAAAAAGCTCATCACGTTTAGAACGGGCTCGGTTGCAAGCAAGTTGCAACTGACCTTTGACGAAACTCACTTGCAAGCAAGTTGCAACTGACATTCACCATGAAAAAGGCTCATAAAGTTTAGAAAAGGCACAACTACATACAAGGTTCAACTAGCCTTCAAAGGGCTCAGTTGCAAGCAAGTTGCAACTATCCTTCGATGGTGCTCAGTTGCAAGCAAGTTGCAAAATTAGCTTTTGAAGGGGCTCAGTTGCTAGCAACTTGTAACTGGCTTCGACGATAAAAAGGCTCATTAAGTTTAGAAAAGGCGCAGTTATAATGAAGTTGCAAATTGGCCTTCGACAGGGTTCAGTTGCAAACAAGTTGCAATTGGCTTGGGATAATGTGTCGGTTGCAACTATGTTGCAACTTGCTTAAATTTGTAATTGGCTTCGATGGGAAAAAGATTCATCATATTTAGAAAGGGCTGGGTTGCAAGCAAGTTGCAATTGGTCTTCAACATGAAAAAGGCTCATAAAGTTTAGAAAAGGCACAGTTACATACAAGATTCAACTGGCTTTCGAAGGGCTCAGTTGCAAGCAAGTTGCAACTGGCCTTCGATGGTGCTCAGTTGCAAGCAAGTTGCAAAATTAGCTTTTGAAGGGGCTCAGTTGCAAGCAACTTGTAACTGGCTTCGATGGTAAAAAGGCTCATTAAGTTTAGAAAAGGTGGTGTTATAATGAAGTTGCAAATTGGCCTTCGACGGGGTTCAGTTGTAAACAAGTTGCAATTGGCTTGGGATAATGTGTCGGTTGCAACTATGTTGCAACTTGCTTAAAGTTGTAATTGGCTTCGATGGGAAAAAGGTTCATCATGTTTAGAAAGGGCTGGGTTGCAAGCAAGTTGCAATTGGCCTTCAACGGGACTCAGTTGCAAGCAAGTTGCAACTGGCCTTCGATAGGCTCATAAAGTTTAGAAAGGGCATGGTTACAAGCAAGTTGCAACTGCCTTCAAAGGGCTCAGTTGCAAGCAAGTTGCAACTAGCCTTCTATGGTTCTCAGTTGCAAGCAAGTTACAAAATTAGCCTTTCACGGGGCTCAATTGCAAGCAACTTGTAACTGGCTTCAACGATAAAAAAGGCTCATTAAGTTTAGAAAATGCTTAGTTACAATGAAGTTGCAAACTGGCCTTTGACGGGGTTCAGTTACAACACTGGCTTGGGATAATGCGGCGGTTGCAACCATATTGCAACTTGCTTAAAGTTACAATCAAGTTGTAACTGGCTTCGATAGGAAAAAGACTCATCAAGTTTAGAAAGGGATCGGTTGCAAGCAAGTTGCAACTGGCCTTCGACTGCAACTGGCCTTCGACGGGACTCAGTTACAAGCAGGTTGCAACTGACCTTCGATAGGAAAAATGTTCATAAATTTAAAAAGGGTACAATTATAAGCAAGTTGCAACTACCCTTTGAAGGATTCAGTTGCAAGCAAGTTGTAACTGGCCTTCGATAGGAAAAATGCTCATGAAGTTTAGAAAGGGTACAATTACAAGCAAGTTGCAACTGCCCTTCGAAGGGCTCAATTGCAATCAAGTTGCAACTGCCATTCGAAGGGCTCAGTTGCAAGAAAGTTACAACTGGTTTTTGATGGTGCTCAGTTACAAGTAAGTTACAAAATTATTCTTTGACGGGACTATGTTGCAAGCAACTTGTAACTGGCTTCGACGGGAAAAATGCTCATTAAGTTTAGAAAAGGCTTAGTTAGAATGAAGTTCCAAACTGGCCTTCGACAGGGTTCAGTTGCAAACAAGTGGTAACTGACTTGGGATAATGCGTCGCTTGTAACCATGTTGCAGCTTGCTTAAAGTTACCAACCAAGTTGTAACTGACTTCGATGGGTAAAAAGCTCATCAAGTTTAGAAAGGGCCCAGTTGCAAGCAAGTTGTAACTAGCCTTCAGATCAAGTTGCAACTGGCTTTCGGCTAGGGTCAACTATGATCAGGTTGCAAAACTCGGTCTCAATTGCAAGTAAGTTGCACCTGGATTTAAAAGTTACAAATCAAGTTGCGACTGCCTCTCAAAAAGCCGCAAAAACCATTCAGAGAGGGGGTCCAATTGTGGACAGGTTGCAACTAGGTTCAATTGCACAAGTTAGCAAAAAATGGCTTTAAAGTTACAACCAAGTTATGACTGTCTTATATCGTAGGAGACGTAGGGATGTGAAGACCTTCAGATTGTTCAGATTATTGGAGAAAAAAACACCAATATATCGGGTAGAAGAAAATGGAGGGATTCATGTCACCGCCTACCAATACCTTACACATTCACCTCTTTTCTTCGTAGGTCCTAACAAATGAACATCAACAACATACATGACTCTACTTCGTCACTTCGTACCACTCGGGACTAACAAAGAAAAAATGGAATAAAATCATGATAAGTGTCGCCCCCGACAAACAACAAAACAAAAAATTCAATACGCAAAACAATATAATGCCGCCGAAGATAGAAAAAAATGAAAATTTATGGTCATCCTAGTCTCTATATTTAACTCAGCATACAAAAACAAAATAAAAAACAGGCTATAAGGCTGAATAACATAAGTAGTAACATAGATGCCACCTAGTCTAAAAAAAGATAACATGGCAAGCAATGAACGAAGGGAGATGCAAATGGAGTAATATAATATATTACCATCATATTATGACAAGCCTAGTAAAAAAATACTGTCTTATATCGCCTAGCAATAAATAGTGATAACTGTAAAAAATCAAGAGAGGAACAATAAAAAAAAAAGAGATACAATCGGCAAAGAAAAATAGAAGATTGAAAATTACAAACCTGAAGCTAATCTCAATTTCACCTGAAGAAAAGCCATTAGCTGCCAAAAAAAGACCACAAAAAAAACAGGTACAAAGAAAAGAAATGGCTGCCGGCGATAAAGTAGGTAAAAAGGCCAGGCCTGTTCACCTCTTGGTCTTCCCAGCGCGTGTTAGTTCAAATTGTAAATCAGCCCGCGCACACACGATCCTACTAGCAGATATGCGAGGCCCAACACGCAGAAACTAGCCAGCGCAGACAAAGCCCAATACGCAGAAAACAGCCTAGACAGACGCTGGTTTGTACATATCCTAAAACAAAATAATCTGACGGTATATTAGATGACTGAGACTTAACTAACTCTCAGACGCCTAGAAATTAGGAAAACCGTTTATTAAATCGTGCAAGTAAAAAGCTATTGCGCGTGCACTGCGCAAAGGCAAATGTTTTTTTAAAGGAAAAAAGTGACGAAGAAATTGCCTTACGGCTTACGCCGCTGGCACCGCGGCACGGATCTCCACGCGCAGATGCGCTGACGTCCCAGGTGATCTCTCCACTCTCCCAGCCGCAAAACAGCCAGGAGCGAAACTTACCGCGCGGCAGGAGAAACCTGCTCCGTTCCGTTCCCTCCGACGACGATAGGGATCGTTACCGCCTGACAACCCCGGCCCCACCACCACCACAGCACGCGTCCTCCCTCCCTCGCTTTCCTTTCTCCTCCCCGTCCTCCTCCTCTTCCGCCTATTTATCTCCGCCCCGCACCGCACCGCCGTTTAGTTTTCTCCTCACCTCGTCAAACCCGCAGCGAGAACCACACGACACGCGCCAAACACCAAGGAGAAGAAGGGAGGAGGAGTCCAGAAACCACAGCTCGGTCTAGTTTGTTTGTTTTCCATATGGGAGCGGGGAAGGAGGCTCCGCCGGCCGCCGCCGGCGACGGGACGGGGAACGACGCTGCCGCCTCCGCCGAGCCGCCGCAGCCGGTCGTGCTCCGGATGGTGTTGCATTGCGACGGCTGCGCCAAGAAGGTCAAGAAGTCCATCCACCGCATGCCTGGTACGTACGCGCGCGCCCGCGCTCAATTCGGCCGCCAGTTTCCGTTCCCTTCTCCGCTTGGCATTTCTAAGCTGTTCTTGATGATTTCGGTGGCTAAATTGTTCGCTGGTTCTGCTGTGCAGGCGTGCAGTCGGTGGTGGCGGACGCGGCGGCGAACACGGTCGTCGTGGCGGGGACGGCCGACGCGGCCGCGCTCAAGGCGCGGATCGAGTCCAAGACCCACAAGCCCGTCGAGATCGTCTCCGCCCCAAGCAAGGCCCCTCCCGCCGAGCCCAAGAAGAATCCCGACAAGGGCGGCGAGCAGAAGAAGAGTAGTCCCGAC
The DNA here is from genome assembly GCA_916181665.1 of Avena sativa. Classification (NCBI taxonomy): domain Eukaryota; kingdom Viridiplantae; phylum Streptophyta; class Magnoliopsida; order Poales; family Poaceae; genus Avena; species Avena sativa. Next base: position 458,486,460 of record OV702293.1, read on the forward strand.
ATGGGCGGCGCTGCCGACAGCAAAGGGGATAAGGCCGGCTCCCCGCCCCAGCCCAAAGAGGAGGAGAAGGGGAAGAAGCAACCGCCAGAGGAGAAGAAACCCGTCGAGGTCGGTACACAAGGGACAATCCTATCCCCACGCAAACACCCTGTTCCTCCTCCGTCCTCTGCTCCCAACCACCGCGCACCGACCTCCAACTAACAATGTCTCCGTTCTCTCTGGTTTTGCTTTTGCCAGGACGCGGCGGTGTTGCTCAGGATCCGCCTCCACTGCGACGGCTGCGCCGACCGCATCCGGCGACGAATCTACAAGATCAAAGGTGCGGTTTCTCTTTCCCCTTTCCTCTTCCTCCAGTTCTTAGTCTGCTGTTAATTTTGTGTTCTCGGATTCAGAAAATTTGACGTTTTTCTCTTGCGTTTGTGGCTCCAGGCGTCAAGGATGTGATCCTGGAAGGCAATGCCAAGGACGAGGTGAAGGTGGTGGGCACCATGGACGTGGCCGCCATGGTGGCCTACCTCAACGACAAGCTCAACCGCACCGTGGAGCTCGCCGCGCCCGGCAAGAAAGACGGCGGCGGGGAAGAAGCTAATAAAAAGGACAAGGGCGCCGAGAAGCAGAAAGACAAATCTGCCGCGGCGGCGGGAGACGACGCGCACAAGGCGGATAAGGGGAAAGGGGTCGAGGTGGCGGGCCCGTCCATGGCCTCCGCCGCGGCGTCCATGGCGCCCGCGCCGGTCACGGCCAGCACGCACCACGTCTCGCCGTACGGGTACGGGCACGTCGCGTACCCGCCGCCGCCACAGGGACCCCCGCCGGGATACTACAGCGGCGGATACTACGGCGGCAATGCCGACGGCGCGGGGTACGCCAACCCCTACTACCAGCAGCAACCGAGAGCCGACGCCGGCGGGTACTACCACCAGCAGGCCCCCGCCAGCGCCGACCACGGCGGGTACTACCAGCAGCAACCAAGCGGTGGCGGCAGCAGCGGCTATTACCAGCAGCAACCGTACCAGCCGTACCCCTTCGACACGGCGCCGCCCCCGCAGATGTTCAGCGACGAGAACCCCAACTCCTGCTCCGTCATGTGACTCTGCTCCTGCCGTCAGACACGCGCCTCGCCACGCCGGGAGATCTTCTTCTAATTAATGAGGAGTAGCAGCTGTAGCTTAATTTAGCCTTAGGCGGATCCGCCGCAATCACGAAATTTTGCTCGCCCACCTCCTGTTGTTATCCCCTGACGATGATCGATCCTTTGTTTCTCCATTGGTTAATTTTTTAATTTAAAATCATCGTCAGAGGAGATGAACATGAACCGGTCGCGAAGTGTGTGCGTGCTTTGCCCGCGCGTTCGTCGCGCTGAATGGTGGACTGGTTTCTAATCAACTCTCTCGGTCGCCGTCGGTCATTTCTAGTCGTCTCACGCATCGGAGAGACGTGATGGGGACGCGGGAGTAAATTGAATTGATCGACGCAAATAAGACTCTGACTAACTGCGGCATAATTGGCCTCTGGTGCTGGTGATGGGCGGGCAAGAAGATCTCCGGCCGGCCGTCTTAATTTTTGGAATCTGGCCAAGGCGGGGCGGCACCGCCGATGCCGTCGTGGCGGCAAATTCGATCTTTGCCGTCCGACGCGGCGCCTGGGCAGATTAGATAGCTACGCCGCTCCAGCCTGCAGATATTTCTCCCCTCGATTTGATCTGATATGGAGTATCTTCGTATTGTTATTTGATTGTTGTTGGTCTCTGTGACGGCTGCTGTCCTGATATTTCCAGCGTGCTGGACAAGCTGCGACCTGCAGGATCATTCATGGCTTTTCATTTGGGAAAAGATTTCACGAGTTATGGCATTCACATTGATTTTCTGAACTTGCTAAGGCCGGCTACGCTAGCTGGGCTGTCCCTATCAAGATTTTACGAGTTATACATACAGCATTCATATGCTTTTTGACGTTATCGTATCGGCGCGACAGACAGAACGCGCCGGTGAATCCAAAGGACAGGGTTCTTTTTGGTCGAATAATTTGTTTATTTACTACGTTATCTTCTCGAGGAAAATCCTGGGTTGGCTTCCAGACCGTTTCCGAGCAAGCGCAAGTTTGGTACCCGGGACTAGGCGGAGTGGACTGTCAAATCCTTCGCAGTATTTGGGGCCAGTATTGACCAATGGGACGACCCAACTCGATCGGTGGAAAGACGTTATCCGCAAGGGAGAAAATGGTTCGAATATTTTTCGCGCGCGTCCTGTTGGCACACATTTTTCCAGCAATCCGCGTGATGCTAGAGAAAGTATGCCTTCTCTTTGCTCTCCACGTCATTTAGAGAAGACACAATATATAATTTATACAATGCATTATCTTTTATTGCTATCTCTAGCAATTAATAGAATTAACTATTTTTAGTAAAAAATTAGTTGACTAAGAGAAGACATATGGTACAATAGAGAAAAATAGTTTTCTCTTATTGCTAAGAGATCATTCCTTACCTAAGGGAAGACAACCCTCTCTCTCTTGTTTCTCTCTCCTCCAACTAAGCAAAAATCCTACGTGACGAGCATAAGGAAAGACTGACGTCACCGCATTGTACGTGCCATAATGTCCGTGTTTTAAATGATGCATTGATGCGGAAATTGTCCGGGATCAAAGAACAGGGTGTACAAAAACCTGCTGTAAGAAAATCAGATACAGTAGTACTACTAGCATACGTAGACTTTAAACTCCACCAGTTCCTGAATGCAAGGAACAGTGAAGAGATGCCGCGAAACAGAATGCCTGTGCACGTAAGCAGCCAGCTCGCTGTCTCGTGTCTCGGAAAACGGCAGCGATAGAGCATCTCTAGCCGAACTCCTGTCCACCTCCGGAGGAAGCAAATTTACTACTCTATTGAAAATGTGACTCCTAAAATCTCACTCCTCTCTCATATTTGCTTGGTTGCACACGTGATACCTAAAATATTTTGCTCCTGCCTCGCCCGCCAACCCTCCTGCTCAAAACTGCCGTCAGTCGTCGCCGGCGTCGGGACTCTCACCTCCTCGGCCGGAATGTCACCGAAACTTGGTTTTACAGCCCCGCTGGGGTTTCCTGCCAACGTGACGTCGCCGAAATCGACTCCCGCAGAAGTAGTTGGACACCAACGGCGTGGCACGGTCGACGGTAGCGGCCACCAAGACCACCTCCATGGCCATGGCAACGGCGGGAAAGGTGGGTTGCCCGCCCTTGCGCTGGTGCTGAGCGGGCCGCGGGCGCGAAAGCCGACGGAGTTCATGCTAGCCCATTCGCATGTAGCGAAGGAGAAGAAGAAGAAGAGAAAGGCCGCTGCCACATCTGCACCCAAGCCGGCGACCACGGGGACCTCAGGGGCCACGCCGTCGTCCTCCTTGAGCGGCTCGGCGCTAGGCCGGAGCTCTTCTCCCCTCCCAACCTTAGCCGCACCACGCGCATCGCTCGGGAGGACCGAGAAACTCGGGGCCGACTCGAGGCCGAGGCCGCCGGCGAGCGGTACATGGCCAAGCTTCGTCGGCTCAATCCCGATCGCGTTGTCTATGTGTTTTTGTTTGAATTTGATGTGTTTTTGGTTTGATTGCAATGTGTATGTTGAAATGTTTAGTAAAAAATCTAAATATAGGAGTTTAGATTTAGGGATCGATTCTGGCTTCCACTGTTTAGAGGAGCAATTTTTTTACCCATATCTAAGATTTAGTGCTTCGGTTAGAGATGCCCTGGGAAAACAAAAACCATCTTATGCCTATCCACTTCCGAGTGCCGTGCTTTTCTTTAATCGTCCTCCCTCGCTAACGACGACGTTGAATCATTGAGACGAGGCAGTATGTCTTTGTCCCCACGCATGAGGTGTTTGACCAGGGATATTCTCCACGCAAGCAGCGTGTCAGAAAAGAGGACTTCGAAAGTTGAAACAGAGGGAAATAATATCAGCAGCAGCATTTGATGGCATTTGATCACGATACATGTGCTGCAGGACAGACTACTTCTCTTTTTATCTTCTTGAAATACCGGGCTGTACGAGCAACGGCTATTATCAAAATTTAAATAAATCTAAATAATTTTTACATCCAAATTTTGATAAATCTAAAATATCTATTTTAAAACGGAAGGGATAGTTAATTAATCCGGCGTCTTAAACAAGGTTCAAAAAGAAAAAAAATTGTAGGTGTTCAAAGCCAGTAGCACGGCTTCGTGGGAATTGATATTTTCTGTCGAATAGTTGCCGTGTTTGTCTCTACGGCAGCTGCAGTTTTTCACATTGTCCGTTACTCAGGATAAGGATGACAGGCTCATTGCTTAGGTGAAGAAAACTACAGCCTGAATTCACAATAATATTTCGACTAATGCGAGGGCTAGCTAAGAAATCGTTATCTCATGCTCTAATGTTTATTTTTCCAATAGGACTCTAGCATTAAAGAAACCATCGAATAGTACAAAGCAGCTCAACAAAAACAACCTTCAGACCGTGTCAACAACGCGCCTCCGTTGCCGCTTCTCCCTGAGCCGGCCTAACGTTGTTGATTGCGGAGGAGAAATCATCGAACGGGTCAAAAAGACCACATTCATCCCGAAGACGAAGAAGAAGGTTGAACTGTTGATGAAGCTCCTTGACGATATGAAGATTTCCACAGCCAGGAGAAGTCCTCGAGGACCATACCACTCCCACAAGCTCCATGACGTCGTTGTCGAGATGGGGCTAAAACCACGGAGATCTTATTGGAAGAAACGCCACAACCACCACCTGAATGCCGTTTCACCAAACTTGAACCCTAAAAATAATAAAACGAAGCCCTTTCATTGATGGGGGCCTAGATCCACCCCGCCCGAAGGGCATAGAAAAGAGGCAGATCGGCGATGGCATCGACGGGAGGCGATGAAACCCTAGTCACCTTTGCGAGAGAGAGAGAGAGAGAGAGAGAGAGAGAGAGAGAGAGAGAGAGAGAGTTAACTTATCTCATACTCCATGTTTGACTCCAAGCATTTTCAAATGAATTCTATAAGATTTCAATCCATAAGAATTTTTCTTGTAGAGTCCGTTTGTTTGAAATGAACAAATCTTACAAAATTTATATGTGTTGCTTTCTTACACTAATAGAATTTCTAATAAGAGATGAGACCTTTTAGAAAAATTCATGTGTCTATAACAACTATGTGCAGTGCAATCAAACAACTTATTGTACAAGTTATCAAAAAAAGAACTTATTTTACAGATTCCTACCATTTTCATTCATGTAGGATTCCATGTGCCATGCCACATCTTTCCTATTTTGATGTTTTACATATCTTTTAAATCAATCAAGCCCTTAAATTGTCACCGATATAATATAATATAAAATTAAACCGGAGACATTTATATGGACATAGGAAGTACATTTGTACTTTTTTCTCCTATAATCTGCCAGATACTAGCTCGAGTGGACTGTCAAAAACCTTGTATCGGGTTAGTATTGACCAGTAGGACGACTCGATTCAGTGGAAGAGGTTATCCCGTAGGGAAAATGGTTCGAATATTTTTCGCACACATTTCACGGAGGTTTATATTGAAAATATAAGCAAATTACCATAATATTCAATCCGAAATAAGCAATAATAAATCATGACTATAAGTGATGGAATTAACCTAATCATGTATACTAGCAGAATAGACGAACAAATCATATTCAATCAGAATAAGCAGATCGCATCTATTCAAAAAGCTAGTACAAGAAACTGCAACAGAAACTGAACTAGATAGGAACAGATTACGTACGGTGCTGGAGGAGGAATCGGGTTCGCGTTCAGGTTGGGGTTGAGGTTCGCGTTGACACCAGTGCCATCAGCCATGGCGTCGATGTAGAGGCTGCTGATGTCCGGAAAGAAGTCCTCGTCGGGAAAGGAGTGGTCGGTCGACGTGATGCCGTCAGTAGTCGCGCAGACGCGCTCCCCAAAAATCTGATCGCCCCTCACCCGTACAGGTTCACGAGAGGCGGTGGTTCCGGAGGCTTACTGTCCCGTCGTTCGGTGCACGCCGAAAGAGGGAATGGAGAAGGTGTAGCGGCGGCGCAAGGTTCTAGAGGCAGAGAGATGTGTATTACACGTATTAGGGTTTTCACCTAAGGCCATTTATATATAGCGTCGGTCGGGTAAGAGACGTGGGACGTAGCCCACGTCCGAGTAGTAACAGCCCATCTTTCCGGAAAGACCGGAAACGACTGACAGAAAATAACTCGCACAATAATTTTCCCGAGCAGCAAAAAGATAGGATCGGCACAATTCCGTAAACCGAGGCGCGGCGCGGCGGCGGAGAAGGAGCGCGCGTGTATGCCACTCCTCTTCACTCTCTTTAGGAGGTAGTGAAATACTCCACTATATATATTGGCTCAACTTCCTCTAAACTAGCAAGGTGGGACTAAACTTTGGTGGCATCCCTTGCTAGGCATGAAAGGGCCATGCGAATTTCAGAATTTGTATTAGGCTATAGGCCAAGGCCCACATCCAAATTCCAACAGTTTAGTCCTACCACCTACCATAACTACACTAACCATTGAAGCAGTGGCGACGCCAGGAAATGCCAATAGGGTATTCATTCTATTTTTTTCCTCAATGTTCTATGACAATTGACAGTAGCAGTACAAAACAGTGTAAAACAGTGTATAACGGTGTAAAACTGTGCAAAACTGTGTAAAACAGTATAGAAAGCACAATATATTATTGAAGTAATGCCAATTCATCAATTTCATAATAACCACAATAAGAGCATTGAGGTTACCTCTTTGATTGAATCTTTGATAATTGGATCATATCCTCATATTACAAATTACATTATAACTCAGTGATTACCTTGTTGGAAGAGATTGATGACATCCTCATCTTTTACTTGGTTGAAGAATTCTCTCTCAACAAATGTAACCATACAATTGTTCAAATAGTCATCACTCATTTTGTTCCTTTCCTTATTCTTCACATAGTTCATTGAGAAGAAAATCCTTTCAACACTAGCAGTAGCTACTGGTAGAATCAGTACCAACTTCAAAAGCTTGTAAACAATAAAATATTGTTCATGCTTGTTCGTCTCAACAAGCATAACTGAAAGCTCACATATGTTCTTCAAACTTTTGAACCTTTCATCTTTACGCACATTAGGAATATACATGTCTAATTGCCATGGAAGTCTTGCAAGCTCGTCAGTTGTGAAATCATTAGCATAAAACTTTGTAGCAAGCCTAACCAACTTCTCTCGATCATAAGCAGCAAATAAGCGAAGTGGACTAAATGCTGCCATGCAAGTAAGTAGATCCGTGTTTACCTCATCAAATCTGCTATTCAACTCAGAAATTTGCCTATCAATGACACTCACATACATATCAACATGGAAGCGATGAAAATTCATCGCACCTTTAAAGAAACCCCTTTTAGGTCACCCAACAGGAAAGTAACGACCCTCCGTATTAACAACTTTGATCTTATGCTTTGTGCAGAAAGATGTGACCTTCATAAGAAAATCCTTCCAGCCAGAATCATCCTTCAAGCCCTGTAAGAAATACTGTGTGTCATCAAGAACCTGAATAGCATGAACGATATCCAATTCTTTTGGTTGCAAAGCTCTGCTCAAATCATCTGTGAATCCAAATATTTCTTGCATCAAGTGTGCCATGAAAACAAACTCAAATGACCGAAATGATGTCAACATGGTTAGCGCCGCCTGTGCCTCCACACCATGGTACTCTTTTCCAATCTTGGTGAGAACTCGCCGTATTGCACCATACATAGAGATGACACGGTTCACGGTTCTGAAATGAGAGCTCCAGCGTGTATCACATGGCCTTGCCAAACTCATTTCCTGATTGAGCCCACTCCCTGTTACTACTTCTTCCAATTCCAATGCATAAATCAGTTCCTCGGCCTGAGCTATCCGAAGCATTCTCATTTTTTTACAAGACATGCCAAGAGCATTTAACAAGTATGCAAGTTGCTGAAAGAACCAAGTGCAATCACCACTCTCCTTAGCAACCGCAACAAAAGTTAATTGTAGTTGATGGGCAAAACAGTGAACATAATAGGCAGAAGAAGACTCATCCATAATAAGTGTTTTCAATCCATTGGCATTACCTTTCATGTTACTAGCTCCATCATACCCTTGCCCATGAGCCATCGCAAATGTCAAATTGAAATTCATTAGCATTTGTTCAATTGCAGCTTTAAGTGTCAAAGAGGTAGTATCTTCAACATGAGCAAGACCAAGAAACCTTACTACAGCCCTTCCTTTCTTATCAACATAACGCAAGCAAACAACCAACTGTTCATTCTGATACACATCACTAGACTCATCTGCAAGTATTGCAAAATGGCCACCATCAAGTTCCTCAATGACTAGTTTAGTAGTCAACTGTGCACAACATTTTATGAGCTCATGTTGTATATCATGGTGAGTCATCCTACAGTTCTTTGGAGCATTTTTGAGAACTACCTTGTCAACCTCTTCAAAATTTCCTGCTAGCCAATTTAAGAGCTCGAGGAAATTTCCTTTATTTAGTGAGTCTTCACTTTCATCATGTCCTCTAAATGCCAAGCCTTGGTGTAATAGAAACCTCAAACACTTGAGTGTCCATGTCAAACGCTGCTTATACAAAGCCTTGTACTATGAAGTGTTTGAAGCAAGAGACTCCCGAATCGATGCACATGGTGTAGTGAACATATCATACTTCTCTTGAGCTTCGGCATGAGCACTACTAAGACCACCTTCATGTCTTGTCAATCATGATTTCATGTGCCAGTTCCTAAACCCTTTCTTCACAAATGAATCTCCACCGGGACATTTTATTTTATCTTTGAACAAATAGCAAACAAAGCAGAAAGCAGCATCTTTGTCCACACGGTACTCAACCCATGGATATTCTTTAAACCAAAACATGCAAAAGCGACGGTCTTTTCCACTTATACTTGTAATCGGAAACTTATGATTCTTTGGTTGATATGGCCCCATCTCAATGTATCTCCTTCTTACTCTATCTTTGTCGTTGGTATCATACCTTGAGATGGGAATCCGCTTCCCCGGATCATGTTCGAGTGCCCCCAAATCTGCTTGTGTTTCTTCATCCTCTTCATCGACAGTTTCTTCATCTTCTAAAATTGGATTTGGGATTGTACGGCTGCTCTCCGGTTCACGTTCTTCATCCGGCGGTGACTGCACTAGTGCCAACTGCAAATTGTTCTCTGGCTGATCATGAGAACTACTTGCTTCAACAATTGTTTGATTCGGTGTGGTTGTTTCATTTGTCTTTTTGGCTTTTGATGCTTTTTCCCACAATGAAAATATGCTACTACCGCCAACATCACTTTTCTTCTTCTTCATCTATATTACAAGAAAGCAAAAGAGATCTAGGAAATTAGTCCACTAGGAAATATACTCCCTCCGACTCATACTAATTGACTCACATTTGTCTAGATTTGGATGAATCTAGACACTATTTAGTATATAGATTCATCTAAATTTTGACAAATACAAATCAATTAATATGGGTCGAAGGGAGTACCAAATCTGGAATTTACAATATTGATTCTAGTAAATCTGAAAAACCAAGACTTAAGAGAGGGAAAAAGAATAAAAATAAACCTGGCTGTTCGTCCGTTGATGTTCCCAACTTGAGCGCCGCCTGCTTGTCAATTGCCGTGCTGCGCCGGTGCGCCGGCGCCGCCGTCTGTACGTGGAGGCGTGGAGGAGATTGCGTGGGATGGGAATACGATCAGAGGAGATCGCGTGGCGGCAGGGCGGGCGTGGGAATACGTACGATCGATGTGGGCAGTGACGATGTGGTGTACGTGTGAATACGATCTATGGGCCTAGCCGCCTGGGCCATATGCACTCAGAGTAGTCGATTATATGTATATAATTTTTTTTCTCCAAATAATTGGTATTCCCGGGAATACAGGGGTGTACCCTCAGCGCCGCCTGTGCATTGAAGCAACTACTTCCACGGTTTTAAAATATAAGATATTTTAGCTTTATGAAGTAAATAATCTAGCCTTATTTTAGTAGGAGTATTATTATGCCCGTGTTTGAAGCATGCAGAAATTGTGGGGGAAAAAGGAACACCGTCGTACATACACTTGCTGCTGCAGGAAGAAAAGGTAGACCCGAATTAGTTGTGGTAGAATTAGGTGAAGTGTGACTCCTAGTCTCCTACCTAAAAATAATTCGGATCAAATGTTCATTCGTAGACGTTGAACGTCTACAGTTTCTGATTTGTGAATACACAGTACAAAGAACAGTTGACTAATAAACAAAAAAGTGTATGCACGTGAGGCTGGTCATAGTGGGAGTATCATAATACTAGTATCATGCATATGATACTAGTGTATGATACTAGGTCTATAGTGCATTGTATCATGCAGTAGTATCATAGTAGTGGTATATTTATTGATTTGTAGAATCTCTATGCAAAATGTGTGTATAAGATTTACTTGTCATTATAATTTCTAGTTTTACGTGCTATGATACGGTATCTACCTATGATAGTCTAAGACTGGTCCTAGTGGTAGTATCATACTACTAGTATCATGCATATAATACTAGTGCATGATACCATATCTTTAGTGCATTGTATCATATAGTATATCATATTAGTATTATATTTATTGATTTGTAGAATCTCTATGTAAAATGTGTATACAAGATTTACTTGTTATTATAATTTTTAGTTTTACGTGCTATGATACGGTATCTACCTATGATACACTAACCACCTCTCTTTTCATTAATTATACCGCCATATCAGATTTTTTGCCAAGTTAGCATGCATGATATACCTTATGTCACGTTAGATTTTTGTCAAGTTGACATACATGATACACCTTGCTAGCATTAGGACCCGCCTAAGCAACCAGCTCGCCGTCTCGTGTCCCCGAAAACGGCAACGTTTTATATTCGAGGAGGAAACCAAACCATCCTGTACCTATCCACTCCAAAGTGCCGTGCTTTTCTTTAAACAATCCTCCTCGCTCGCTAGCGACGAAGCTGGATCATCAACACGAACCTGCCATGTCTTGTCCCCACGCATGAACGTGTTTGACGGAAGCAGCGTGTCAGCAAAATGGACTTGGAAGTTGAAAATGAGGAAAAATATACGTACCAGCATTTGATCAAGATCCATGTGCTGGACAGAATCCTTCTCTTCTTATCTTTCTGGAAGCAAGGTGAGACCCTGGCTGTACAAGCAACGCCTAATAATCCCATGTGATTTCTTATAGGATCAGCATACTAGTACTAGTTAATTAAACGGATTTGCTAGTTCTTAGACGTCTGAGAACTTCTTAAGTCTCTGTCGTCTCTTTTACCGTTTGATTTATCTCGTGATTCGTGTAAAATGAAAGTTACATATGAGTTGTAACTTGAATGTAACTGAAAATTTAATGAGTTGCAACTAGGTTGTAACTGAGAATTAGTACAAATCTTATAAGTTGCAACTAGGTTGTAACTGAGAATTAACAAAAATATTAGGATAACATCAGCGACTTAGACATAAGAAGTTCTCAGTCCCCTGAGATCTAGGCATTCCCTTAATTAAGCCGGCGTCTTAAACAAGGTTGAACAAGAAAAAATGTCGGTGTTAGAAGCCAGGTAGTAGTACGGCATGATGGGATTTTTTTTCCGAATAGTTGGTGTGTTTTGTCTCTATGGCGGCTGCAATTTTTAATATCTGCCGTGCTCCGGATAAGGATGACATCCATCAGTTGGAGAAAAAATATAGATTGAATTCACATTAATATTTCGAGTGATGTCAGGCCTAGCTAAGCCGTTGTTATCTCGTACTCTCCCCATCCCAAAATAAGTAATACTTTATTAAAATAGATGTCAAAAATTTGTCAAAAATTGTATATATATCTAGACACAATTTCGTACTATATAGATACTCTAAATTCAAAAAAAAAAACATACATTTATTTTGAGACGGACCAAGTACAACACTGGATACACATGCAGGTTACGTGTGGCAATAAAATGTTGCTGTTTTTTCTGAATCTACCAGTGTCTAGAGTGGAATGTCTTTTAATAAAAAGGACACGTAAAAATAAATAGGACCGCACTGTCAAATGCTTTGTATCGGTTACCCACAAAAAAAAAAATCCTTTGTATCGGGACATTACTGACCAATAATGGGGAGATTAAAGGCAGTGGAAGACCATATCCGGAAGGAAAATAGTTCGAACATCCCATACGTCCTTTTCACACACATTTTTCAGGGTCTAGCTAGTCGTGCCACCTACCGGATCTATACGTACAATTGCAGCAAACTGCAAGTCAGTCACCGCACAAGTACTATGCCCGTGTTTGAAGTGATGCACGTATTGTCGGGGAATAAAGAACAGGGCGCACATAGTACATACTATATACACTTGTTGTGGAATAACACATGCATAGACTTTGACCATTAGCTAGTACTACTACCAATTTAAGCACATGTCTAGTCTGGATTTTTTTGAACTAAGCCGTACCAAACTACCAATATAACACCCGAATATGAATGCTGAAGATTTGATACTTGGTTAACACCACTTTGCAAAATCAATATTTCATTTTATCTTAATCACCATGTAAATATGCCCATCCTTGTGGCACATCAATGTTACCTTGCACACAAACCTTACTCCTACATAAAGTGGACCGCTGGTTCAATTCGAGTAAGGAGTATATTTTATCGAATTGAACCAGCGGTCCACTTTATGTAGGAGTATGTTCCTTTGGTGCGGCTTGGCTTGGGGTGAAAGTTGAGTCTTGTATAAGTTACAAATAAATATGACAGTGATCAATCACAAAATTAAATGTGTAACAATCTTAATCTAAATATGAAAAAAAATATGTATTACAAATGTGCAAAATCTTAATCTAAAATATGTTGTATTCGTATGTAAAAAAAGGACAAGATCTGGGTGTGTAACAATGCAGATTAAAATCTTATCAGAATTTTATCTTTTTTTAGTAGTCTGAGATACGATGAATTTGAGATTTAAACTTTGTATGCTCAAAGTATATATTATTACCTATATGTACATATACTTTTTCATAATTTTGAACCTTCAAAATATCATTCTATTTTTTTTAATTAAGGGCTCCATCGAGATGAGCTAAATACTCTTCCAGCCCTAAAGTAAGTAACCTTCAAAAATCGAATTGTTGGCGTTCTGCGCATATAACGTATTGCGGAAGCCTCGTGGAATATGTGTGGATATATGGATAGCGGGATTGTCCGTTCGTTCGATCGTCGTGTGTTCCCCACCCCGAGTGGATGCGACCCACATTATATTGTTCAGATGACCAGTCCACGTTAATTAGGTCTTTTTGGATAATTTCAGATGACGTGCGTCGAGCTGGCCGGCACGCGCGTGCTACCAACCGACCGGCCGATCTTCATTTTCGTACTACGTACTCATTATGGACTCCTAATTGGGTCGAGTTCTTCGTCTACTTACCCAGAGCCACGTGTGATCTGCTAGGTAATTTAATTCGCGAACCAGCCTGAACAAGGCAGCTGCCAAAGACATTGCTCACACGAACATGCGAGATTGGGACCTGATTTTGTGCGTCAAGACCTTGATCCATGAAAATCTAAATCATCGGGCCTTGATCCGTGTAAACTCCCGCGTAACAAGTGTTCAGCCCAAAGAGGAGCTTATTTGTTGTATCCGCCGGTAGGTCACCATCCACCCTCCATTTCTCCTCCATCGGCCTCAGCAGTGCGTGTGTGCGTAGGCAGGGAGGGAGGGGGTCTAGTTTTCACTGATTCATTGGTGGTGGTGAAGGCTGGTCATAGTGGAAGTATCATAATACTAGTATCATGCATATAATACTAGTATATGATACTATGTCTCTAGTGCATTGTATCGTGTAGTAGTATCATAGTAGTGGTATATTTATTGATTTGTGAAATCTCTATGTAAAATATGTGTACAAGATTTACTTGTCATTATAATTTCTAGTTTTACGTGCTATGATACGATATTTACCTATGATACTCTAACCACCTCTCTCTTTATTCATTGTAATGCCACATCAGATTTTTGCCGAGTTGGCATGCATGATACACCTTATGATACTAGCAGTAGGACCAGCCTGACAACGCTGTTCTGGTGGATAATTTCCTCGAGACTCTGTGTCTCAACAGTGTCGAGTGCGGCAGCGTTGGCTTGTCTGACTGTTGAGGTTATTGTTTGCAGGGTTTGTCGGTGTGACATCGGCTGCTTCTTGATTCCCACTAGTCGTCATACCTCCTATGTGTCATGTTGGGCGGCCTCTAATGCAGTTGTGAGTCCAATTAGAAGTGGATAGACAACAATGCTCGGATGTACTCATTTCCTTGTTTTTTTTTTGGTATTTTTAGAATATAATTATTGTGGTTGTCTTTGTGATGCATGTGTTCTCTTTTTCCTCACTATTATTTATTGGATGTTTTCTGCCAGATGAATAACTAAGCTGCATTGCAGCTTCAACCTGCTAAGGATCTAAGAAGGCTCTTTGTGATGCATGTATTATCTTCTTCTTTGCTATTATTTATTGGGTATTTGCTGCCATATGAATAACTAAGCTGCATTGCAGCTGCAACTTGCTAGAAGGCTCTTTTATTTTGAGAAATGTTTTGGTTGTTGCATTCGTATTGATTTATGAATTACGTCAATGCTGGCTAGAACCTGCACGCGTTTGGTTTTGTTTGAAACATATTTCGTCAATTCAAAACTGTTATTTAGTAAAAAATGAAAATATACGCCACCTAATACATCTTATACGAAAGTATAATCCATGATCTGACGTTGTGGTTGTTGGTATCTTTACTTGCGCTCAAGCTTTACAAAAAAGTATGATTTGACAAATCTAAGACGGAGGGTAATTTGGAAAGGAGTATTCACATTGTTTTAGCATTATTACGAGGACGACCGAATCATGTTGAATCATTTCCGAGCAATCGCTGGTTAGGTACGCCATTAACATGCCAATCCTGCTGTTTCTTGTCCTAATCCACCCTGGTCTTGAGTGGACTGTCAAAACTCAAGACCTTTGTATCGAGCCCGCGTATTGACCCAATGGGACGACCAGATTCAGTGGAAGGCGTTATATATCCGAAAGGAAAATCGTTTAGAATCTACTCCACGCACACGCACGTCCTTTTCGCACACATTTTGCAGGTTTTGTCATGCCACCTACTAGCAGATCCATACGTGCAATTGCAGCAAGTGCAAGTCGGTCAGCACACAAGTAATACGTCCGCGGAAATTGTCCCGGCCGGAATAAAGTACACCGTCATATATATACTTTGAACACCTTGCCGTTCCTAATTGGTACCAGAAAATTGTTTTGCGCGCGTTTTTTTATTCTTGCAAAAGAAAACCGTACCGTCTTATCCACTTAACCAACCGACGATTCTGCATCATCATTGAGACGGTGCCAAATGTGGAGTGGAAAGAAACACCAAACACACATATGGAACAAATCGAAAAGAACTTGCTACTTATTATGTTTTTGTTTTGTCCACACGCAGGCACGCACGCGTTTGAGTTTGACCAGGAGTACGTATCTTTCCCCGCAAGAGGGGCGTGTCAGCAAAATGGACTTGGAATTTCCGAAAATAATAATGGAGCATATTGGTCGCGTTTCAATTGATCACGATCATTGTGATGCTGGACATAATCCGACTCTTATGTCTTCTCGAAGTGGCATGAGAGATGAGACCCTGGCTGCACGGGCAACGGCAGGCCAGGGGTATAATGCTCCGTCAGCCGGCGTACATCGTCCTGTCTTCGTTGGGGGTCGGATCTTCTTTTGGATAATATCGAGCCGGCGCGCGTGTTGTATCATTTGAATCGAATCAGTACGGTAGCTTAGCTAGCGACCGACCGGCCGACCTTATTTTCATATTGAGGACTCATCATGCTGCATGATTGGATCGACGTACGTCGCTCCGAGCATGGAAACGCAGTTGCATTTATCGGGTCGCGTCCTCAGGATCCGATCCATGTAAACTCCCGGCTAGCTACATGGAAAGCCAATCATGCATCTTTAGACTGCCATCTCAGCCTTGTTCTTCCTTTTTCAAATCTGCCTCTAGTCTTCTCTTTTTTCCTTTCACGTTATTACCCTTTAATTTCGAACCCTTTTTTTCTTTACCTGTAGAGGAACAGGGGGGGTCGCTGTAGTCTGGAGGGAATCGACCAAAGACACAAGGAAGCAGCCAACACAGTTTCTGGCCACGCGGAGGGCAGTGGGCCTGCCGTGCCCATGGGCGCCCTTTACTCACATGTTTGGGCCTCTTTACCGCCACCTTTGCATTGCACACCCACGCTTATTTGTCATCTTTCTGCTGCCCATTTCCTCGTGTCTCTGATTCAAATGCTTCGCCCATGGCTACGCTAGTATCTGCCACTGCCAGCGTGCGTGCGTGCCAACTCTGCTCAGGGGTCAGGACCATCGCCTCAGGTTGACTTGCAAGGCCAGAATTTAACCGATTATTACTGACGCAGTACCGCTTTCCTGTCAGATGTCGTGTTCAGGATGGGCTGGTATGGCACCGAATGGCCACCCAAGCGTGATTAGTTAGCACGACTACTGCATGGCCTAGGTTTATGCAGCTGCTAACTTTATGGAGTCTCCAACAGTTGTTCTCTTTACCCTTTTTGTTTTAGCATGATGAAAGCATAAAGGCATGCATGTCCTTTGAGGAAAGATAAAGTGTGGGTGTCGTAACAGACCGCATTGACATTTCGCGTCCCTACAGCAAAATTTACGTCGTCAACTTTGCGATCCCACTCGTGCACGTCATGGCTGCACTACTCACTTTGGTGCATTCCACGAGGATAACCATGAGGGCATCATGGCGACGAGTTCATGCGCACACTTTGTTCCGTTATTTCCAAGAGGAAAACCACCAGGACATGGAGACGAGTTCATGCATAGTTGTGCATCCAACCTTTGTCACTTTTCCGGTTTCATGTTTAACTAGCGGTCAGTGAAGTTTTCTCAAGTTTGGCGGAGCAAGCACACCAAGATGATAAAGACACCTCGTGCTGTCACGTGTTGTAGCGTACGTGTTCGGATTTTTTTTAATCGAATTGCATGGTTTGGATGTTTTTCCTTACGCAAACTTGAAACTTCAAACCTTGCAATTTTTTAGGTTGCATGAGAGCAGACGTTGGAAAAATGAAAACAAGAGAAGACGACGGAAAACGAGAAAAAAAGAGAAGCAAATAGAGATAACTGGATATCACATCTCACCGTACCAAGGCCTAGCCTATGTTACTATGTATGTATGGCCTCCTTGGCAAATAGCGGCAAGCCTTGTCTAATAAATGGGCCAATCCTCTGTAACCTCGCCTCTTCCTCTCCCACATGGTTTAGCGAGCACAACGTAAGGCCCAGCCCAGGAGTAACAAATCATTCCTAACAAAAGTTTGTATAAACCCTCAAAAAAGGAAAGTGTACCAGTGCTATCTTTTTTTTTAAAAAAAAGTTTACAGGTTTTAAAAATATCTGAAAATAATTCTAGACATAATCATTATTGTATCCCACAAACATGTAAACCCGCGACGTAAAATTATTTGTATTTTGGTCAACATGAAAAAAAAATAACGAATCTGCTAAAATTTAGGGATTTGAAATCATATTTGCACACATCTACACCGTTGTCATTTTTGTACATATAAAAAAAGTATTTAAAATTAATATTTTACAATGTGGTGGGATAAATCATGGGCTACAGTCTGGATTTTTAAAATAAGACTCACAAATATAAATTTGAATTTTTAAAATAAAAAATCGAGCCAAAAATCTCCACTAGGGGGATGCCTGTCCGCCGGACTAGCCAGACATCCGCATATGTCTAACTATGAAACGGATTAGTTTTGTTGGTGTTGTGTATGGTAGATTTTTGAAGACCCGTGGACAGGTCCAAACATTTAGCCAAATATTCGCCTACATTCCTAAGACAACTCCAACGGACCCAAGCAAATGGATTGGACGATTTCGAACCTGTCCAAACGAACTGAAGTCATAGCCCAACGGCCACCCACAAACGGAGCCGGTCCCGTGGAGCGCCCCGTTTTGGCGCATCCGTGGCCCAAACTTTGGTCGTGTTTGCGGGAGGAGGACGGCTCATGTGTCCGAACGATGTCCTCTCGTGGCCCATCCCGCAGTGGAACAACGACGGCACTCCAGTCACTCCCCTGCACACACTCCGCCACCAACCCCTAGTTGCACCATGGACGTTGTTCCCCCATATCCGTCACCCGTCGTTGCCCCGTTCGTACCACCCGGATTAGCTCCGATGGCCGCAACAAATCCTCCACCGCCACCGCCACCAGGTCCTACAACCAGCACTATGGCCGCCGCCGGTGCTGCGAGGGTGAAACGGGAGCTCATGGTCGAGCAGCTGTCGGAGGAGACGAGGAAGCGGGGCGTATGTTGGGACAAGCAAAGGGATCGCCTAGCACTGGCACCCTCGCTGAAGAATAGGCCAAGGTCCTCGAGGTCGCCGTAGCCATTAAGGCCAAGGCCAACGTCGAGGCCCTCGCCATGAGGTGGCCACCACTCTACTCATAAAAATTAGAACCAGCAGGCGCCGACATACGAGGTTTTTAATTTGGGGCCCAAAAATTGAGGTTCCAAGACATAGCGGGGTCCGAGTTCCTTCGTTTGGGATCAAGCTATCCATAGTTGGGTTGTCAATTTCCTAGAGGGTCTTTTTGGGCACGAATTCAACACAATGTTTGAACATGAAAAATCACGCTAACGCCCGTCAAGTTGGGCCCCTCCTGTCAGTTTTGACCGTTATATGGCTGCCATCGTGGCTACCATATAGATTTACAACATTAGTGCCCTCGTCCATTCACCGTTATTTTTACGCCGCCTTCTTCTGTAGAGCGGCGATCTATGGTCGCAACCATGATGTGGAACCGGGAGGCCAATTCCTTCAGGGGCGAGATCTGGCACCCATCCATACTTGGGCATGTTCCGGGTCAGGCTCGGGGCGGGGCTGACAAAGCCCGTCCGTGCAAATCCTAGGATGTTGTGTGAGTTTCTTCAGGCCACGGGCTAGGCCTCTCCTTATTTGAACATTTCTTTTAGCCCGAGCCCGGCCCGTGCGCCCATTGGGTCGCAAATCCCAGGCCTAGTCCCGGCCCACAAGCCTTAAAATCCCGGCCCGGTGGGCTTTTTTCGGGCCGGCCCGGCTGCCCATGCCCACCAGAGCTCGCCCTCACCCTCGTCCTAATGGATCGGATCTTGCCCTCGCCACGACCGCACCCATGGTACAGCGCCGGGACGAGATTTCATTCCCGAAGGAGACCTGTCACCATGCAGAACCTTCTCGGTCCCACTATCCTCCTCCCGAATCGGAGCCCGTCGTCGACGTGGTCGCAGACGCGCAAACTACCACGCCTTCCTCTACGAACCCCAAAGTCAATTGTATTGTGTTTGGCACAACGCCAACAAGGTGAATTTCCATCCATTTCTCTTCTTGTGATTGAGGTAGAAGAACATGTATAAATATATTGTTTACTAGATTTTCCTTTAAGATTAGTAGCTCCGCGATGAAGAAACAAAGAGAACCTAAATGAAACGACGACGAAGACCATGCTCTGTACTGTGCTTTGCATCACCAAGGGCTTGTTCAGAAGCTTGTTACCAAGAGAGTGGATTTCATCACCAGTTTCCAAAAAAATAGGAACAATTCCATGAGCAACTCAATGCAAATACAAGAAGAGAAGCTAGATCCATGTCATCAATCATGAATAGGTTCCACGCTCTAGTGATGTGTTCTAATGTAAACATCATGTATCATTTATAACAATAACACTATCCGACAATGTTGCTAGTTGTTTGTATGATTTATCCATTTTATATGTTGATGACACGTTGATTTTCCTAGATAGTAATCTTGAAACTGCATTTAAGTTGTAGTGGTTGTCGTCCCATTATGAGAAAAATGTATGGTATGCACATTACCTTTCAGAGGGATGACCCCCGAATGGGATAAGCCATGACAAACTGGCCGGCTCCAGATATATTAGGCCTGATGGCTACAAGACAGAAGACCTGCATCCGGGTAGAAAACTTGAGTTGGAGCCTGTGTGCGTGCAAATACTCCAAATTCCATTGAGCAAACATATAAGTGGCGACTCTGTCAGTTCTAATGGCCTAAATACTCTCAATTCTGTTGAGCAAACAAACATTTGGATTGCTTGAGTTGGAGCTTATGTGCGCACAAAATCTGAAGTACTTCGTGCACGTGGCCGATAATATGTTGCTGCAAATAAGAGTTGTACACAAGGATATCATCCATGAATACCAAGTTGACATTGCGGAGCATTTGATCGAAGATGATATTCATCACACTCTAAAACATAGTTGCGCATTCGTCAGCCCAAAATGACATGATTAGGAATTCATAGAGACCGTGGTGAGTGCGAAAGGTCGTCTTGTACTCAACCCCTAATGCCACTCGCAGCCGATGGTAACCCGAGGACAGGTCCAACTTCGTGAACCACTTGGCACCTGCTAACTCGTTGAGAAGCTCGACGACAATCAGCATTGGGTGCTTATTCCTCATAGTAATGGAATTAAGCTGCCTATAATCAATGCAGAAATGCCAAGTATCGTCCTTCTTGCGAACTAGGAGAACTGGAGAGGCAAAAAGACTCGTGATGTTGTGAATGATGCCCGACCAAAGCATTTGGTGGATCTGATGCTCAATCTCATCCTGTCGGTGCGGCGTGTATCGATAGGGATGCGCACTAACCGGTTGTGCACCTAGTATCAGCGGAATTTGATGATCATGCTAACATCACGACGAAAGAGTGTCCAGTGTCTGGAACAAATATTATAACTCAAGTAGAACCGCTATCTAGTCTGTTGGCATTCTTTCCCCGCCAATTGGTTCAGTGGTGTGGAGGCCCTCTGCATGTTGCACTGTCTGAACTTGTACACATTGTGACACCGCTCTTCGGCGAATAATGTAGGGGTTTGTAGCATGGAAAACAAAAAAATTCTATCGCATGAACACACAAAATCCAAGATCGGTGCAACAAGTTTGTAGAATACTAACCCTCGTAGATCCAAAGCGTTTTAACGAGATCAGATTCTCGTGGTCGATGTAGTCGTTCACTTCCCGATCTCAAGATCGTGTAGACGGTCCTTCCGGCACCATGTTCTGGTATCACTTCCACAGTCGGTCGCACGCTTGGTACTCGATGAATACCTTCCTCTCCCTTGTTCCAGCAGGCAGCAGAGGTTGTAGATCTCCTCGTGATTCCAGCAACACGACGATGTGGTGGTGGAGGTGGAGGAGTAGATCCCGCAGGGCTTCGCCTAAGCTGGAGCAGGTATGGTGAAGGAGAGAGGGCTGCAGCAGCTAGGGGTTAGAATCCAAGGAGAGGGAGGCGTCGACGGCTAGGGTATAGGCGGCGATGACTTGGAGAGGGACGTCGGCCTAGGTCAAGGGGTGAGGGTAGGGGTGCGCCCTACCCCTTCTTATATAGGTGGGGGTGGCAGCCAGGGTTCCCATCCCTAGCCGAGTTCACCCCTAACTCCTCTTGGTGGCTAACAGCAAGGGGAAGAAGGAAACCTCTTCCCTATAGGTTTCGTTTCTTTCCTCCACAAGGACTTTGACTTTTCAAAATGGGATTTGACTTTCAAAACTAGAGTTTGATTCCCACTTCCTTGTCTTGGCCGACTTGCCCTAGGGCTTGATGCCGCCAGCCCCACTTGGGTATGGCGCATCCATGTGCTCCCCTTCTGGGGTGGTGGACCTTCCAGAACCTTTTAGAAGCTTCCGGTGAAAACACCAAAAACATTTCCAAACCCCGGAATTGGATTTTCCTTATACGTTATTCTCTAGACCATTCCGGATCTCCTCGTGATGTCCTGGATCCAATCCGAGACTCTAAAGAACATTGGGTCTCCAACTCATATTCCATATCTACTAAACAACATCTAATCCTTAAGTGTGTCTCCCTACGGTTCGTGAACTATGCAGACATGATCGAGACACTTCTCCGATTAGTAACCAATAGAGGAATATGGAAATTCATATGGCTCCCACATATTTATATGATTACTTTGTGATCGAATGAACCATTAACATACAATACCAATTTCCCTTTGTCTCGTGATACTTTACTTATTCGAGGTTTGATCATCGGTATCTCCAATACCTAGTTCAACCTCGTTACCGATAAGTACTCTTTACTCGTTTCGTGATATGACATCTCTTGTGACCTAGTCACATGCTTGCAATCCAATTGGAAGAAATTCCACTGAGAGGTCCCAGAGTATATCTATCTGTTATATGGATGGACAAATCCCACTCTTGGTCCATGTGTTTCAACATATACTTTCAGAAAACTCAATGTCACATTTATAAACACCCAGTTACAAAGTGGTGTTTGATGTCATCAAAGTATCCATCTAGTGATGGTGATTAACATGATCTCATGGTCGAAGGATTTAGGTGATGTTGGCTCAATTGATGCACAACCCGTTGGGAACCCCAAGAGCAAGGTACGATGAGTACAACAACAAGTTTCCCTCAGTTATAGAACCAAGGTTATCGAATCAGTAGGAGAAAGAAAGTATTTATGAAGGTGTTGCTAGAAACGTGGAACCTGCACAACACAACCAAAATACTTTGCCCCAACTTATAGTGAGGTTGTCAATTTCATTGGTTTTGCTGAAAACAAAGGATTAAACGTATAGTGTGGAAGATAATAGTTGCTTGTAGTAATTGTAGAAAGTAAACAGTAAACAATAGATAGAATATCAATGGGAAGGAATGGATCGGGGTCCACAGTTCACTAGAGGTGTCTCTCCATAAGATAGTTGACATGTTGGGTGAACAAATTAAAGTTGGGCAATTGACGGATAGAGAATGCATAAAAATGCATGTACATGAAATTTTTATTCCTATGAGATTCACTTGGGCATTACAACATAATACATAGACCATAATTCAACTGCATCTATGACTAATAATCCACCTCCGGGATATCATCCAAACAATCCTCGGGTTTTAAGTTGCAAGCAACATATAATTGCATTAAGCAAAATCTGTAAAGTAAACAATGCAATTGCCCTTGGACAAAGGATTGTTGTTTTCTCCTTAGTAGCAACAGCACATCTACAACCTTAGAGATTTCTGTCACTTCTCCAGATTACTAGAGGCAAGAACCTACTCTCGAGCATAAATACTCCCTCTTGGAGTCACAAGCAACTACTTGGCCAGAGTAACCACTAGCAACGGAGAGCATGCAAGATAAAAAACAACATAGACATGATAGAATCAATAATCAATTTGACATAGTACTCAATATCCATCGGATCCCAACAAACACAACATGTAGGATTACATAAAGATGATCTTGATCATGATATGCAACTCACAAGATATAAACATGGTAGCACAAAGAGGAGAAACAACCATATAGCTACTGCTATGGACCCATAGTCCAAGGATGAACTACTCACGCATCACTCCGGAGGCAGGCATGCTGATGAAGAAGGCCTCCGGGATGATTCCCCTCTCCGACAGGGTGCCGGGAAGAGATTCAGATCCCTCCCAATCTAGGGACAACTGTGGAGACGTCTATAGACTGTTTCGTGGAATTTTGATCGGGTACTTAGGGTTTTTTCCTTGGGGGGATATATAGACGAAGGGGAAAGGTCGGTGGACGCCCGAGGGTCCCACCCCATAGGGCGGTGCGTCCTAGGGTGGGCCCGCATGGCCCCCTGGTGTGGCCACCTCGTGGCTCCACTTCATCTCTCCTTCGTGCTCCGTGTTGTGTCTGAAAAAATAGGAACTTCGGCTTTTGTTTCATCCAATTCCGAGAATATTTCCTTACTAGCTTTTCCGAAACCAAAAACAGCAGAAAACTGGTACTGTTGCATCTTGTCAATAGGTTAGTTCTAGAAAATGCATAAAAATGCCACAAAGTGTAAGCAAAACATAAAGCAACTGGTATAAAACAAGCATGAAGCATAAAAAATTATAGATATGTTTGCAACGTATCAGCATCCCCAAGCTTAACTCCTACTCGTCCTCGAGTAGGTAAGTGATAAAAAGAATAATTTTTGAGATGACATGCTTACGTATCAGCATCCCCAAGCTTAACTCCTACCCTGTTTTCTGCTGTTTTTGGTTTTAGAAAAGCTAAAACATGAATATTCTCGGAATTGGACGGGACAAAAGCCAATATGCCTATTTTCCCGGAGCAATACGAAAACGTGGAGCAGAGACGGAGGAGGACACCAGGATGGCCACACCCTATGGTGGCGCGGGCCCACCCTGGGCGCGCCACCAGGGGGTGTGGACCCCCTGGCCCTCCATCGACCTTGACCCTTCACCTATAAGAAGCCCCCCGAGGAGAAAACCCTAAAACGGGCAGCAAAAATCTACGAAAAGTTCCGCAGCGCCGCCGCCACCAGAGAGGAGATTCATGGGACAGAAGTCTCTGTTTCGGCACCCTGCCGGGACGGGGAAGTGCCCCCGAAGCCATCTCCATTGACTCCATCACCATCTCCATCGCCGTTGCTGATTCCCATGATGAGGAGGGAGTAGTTCTTCCTCGAGGCTAAGGGCTCTCCTAGTAGCTATGTGTTCATCTCTCTCTATGCATGATCATATTGTGATCATGAGCTTTGTAATCAAGAAGATCTACTTTGCTACTCAAGTTCTTTAAATAGATCTCTGGCTCTCCCCACGTGTGTGAAAGTGACAACGTGTATACCATGGTGGCACTTAAGCTAGGGTTTACAGAAACACTCAAGTGCTTCAATAGATCTCTGCTCTCCCCACGTGTGTGAAAGTGACAGCGTGCACGCCGTCGTGGCACTTAGGCTAGAGTTCATAAATACTTATTATGAGTATATTTTGAGTTGGTTGTCTCTATGAAATTGTGGTGTTTGAAGGAACCATCTAGCGCTCAAGGTTATAGTGTGGGGTTATCTAGTTGGGGAAAGCAACCTTTAAGGAGTGCTTTTGTAGCCCTACCGTGGATTAGAGTGTCCAACCGGAGAGTAGTTCATGGTAGTATCATAAAG
Organism: Avena sativa; assembly: GCA_916181665.1. Taxonomy (NCBI): domain Eukaryota; kingdom Viridiplantae; phylum Streptophyta; class Magnoliopsida; order Poales; family Poaceae; genus Avena; species Avena sativa. The sequence continues at coordinate 458,511,514 of OV702293.1, forward strand.
AGAAGATATTTATATGAGAGTATTCACTAGTGAAAGTATGATCCCTAGGCCTTGTTTCTAAGCATTGAAACACCGTTTACAACTAGATCTGTTACATGTTTGCTTGTTGTCATCTTTATTTTATATTGCCTTTAGTCTCTTCCACGCCATCAAAGTATTTTATGGCACCGTTACCACTTATAATCAACAATACTACTTGTATTTCACTATCTCTTCGCCGAACTAGTGCACATATACACCTGACAAGTGTATTGGGTGTGTTGGGGACACAAGATACTTCGTGTATCTTGATTGCAGGGTTGCTTGAGAGGGATACCTTTGACCACTTCCTCCCTGAGTTCGATAAACCCTAGGTAATCCACTTAAGGGAAACTTGTTGCTGTTTTACAAACCTCTACACTTGGAGGCCCAACAACAGTCTAAAAGATTAGAAGTGCGTAGACATCAAACTATTTTATGGCTCCGTTGCCGGGGAGGTAAGGTAAAAGGTACTCACATCCTCTGGCCACTAAGCTATCTTCTAGTATTGTTGCTAGTGTGTGAGTGCTCGAAGTTATTTCCTTTAGATTCTGCAATTTTGTCTTTTTGTTTCTTGTTTTTATTTTCACTAGTTAGGCTTAATGGAAAACAACAACAAAATCAGAGAGCTTTATAGTATTTATCTTGAGTTAGGACATGAAGTGTTTGAAGATAAAATTTAAAAACCTATGGAACTTTTTTTGCATGTTAATAGCAATATTATTAGTATGAATCCTTTGAACACCATTATTGCTAATGCTATGGAAGCGTCTAAGCTTGGAGAAGCTAGTTTTTATGAAAATGATCTTTTTAGTTCCCCAGCTTTAGAGGAGAAAATTTGCTATGATGATACTATACCTCCAATATATGATGATTACAATGATGAATTTGATATTTTCAGTCCACCTACTATTCATGAGAAAATTTGTTATGATGATACTAAACCTCCAATATATGATTATTATAATGATGAATATGATATTTTCAGTCCCTACTATTGGGGAGAAAATTAATTATGATTACAATATGCCTCCTATATTTGATGATTATGGTGATGAGAATAATAATGATAGCTATTCTGTTAATTTTGCTCTCACTACAATTAATAAGAATGACTATCCTTATGTGGGGAGTAATAATTATTTTATGCATGTGGCTCGTGATAAGAATGTTTTATGTGATAGTTATATTGTTAATTTTATTCATGATGCTACTAAAAGTTATTATGAGAGAGGGAAACATGGTTTTATGTATCTCAACAATATTAAGTTTCCCCTCTTTATGTTAAATTTTTTGAAGTTGCACTTGTTTTGCTCTCCTATGCTTGTTGCTTTGTGCTTTCATGACTTGTTTCTTTACAAGATTATTTTTCATAGGAAGTAGGTTAGGCTTAAATGTGTTTTGAATTTGCCTCTTGATGCTCTCTTTTACATTAATTCATATTTCTTATGTGAGTATCTTCTCAAACTATCATGCCTAACTTAAAGGCGTTAAAGAAAAGTATTTCTTGGGAGATAACCCAAAAGTTTAAGTTGAGTCTTGGAAGTGATTAATTCTGTAATAACCTCTCCTTATCCTTTTTATTTGATTTTTGTGCCAAGAATAACCTCTAATGAGAGAGAAGTAAGATTTGGGGAAGTTGTTGTCCCGAAACAAATTTTTGTGCTTCACTATAAAAATTCGTGAAAATCTTTGTATGTCGGATTGATTTATAATTTTCCGAGTAAATACCCCAGGTTGTTAGCTAAGTTACGTTAGTTCAGCACTTTTTTATTTAAGCAACATAAGGTCTTCGAAAAAATCGGTTTTTACCTGCTGATCTGTTTTGACAGATTTCTGCTATTATTTGTATTTGCTTCTTATCGATTTCTTTTTTAGTTCTTTTGGGTAAATTGAGTTTTTTAAAGGAAGTTGCTTCATTAGCTTGTGTTTTTAATTGAAGTTTTGAGTAGAGCTTAACTCCTGCTCGTCTTCGAGTCAACTAAGAGAGCGGTAATGGCCATAATCATGCAGCACGACAAAATATTACTAATTAAAGCATACAGTGGTACTACAAGTTAAGGACTAAATGATCATAGAGGCTAAGGTGACTTGTTAATAGTCATAACATGGTGTGATCATGTGCCAAGTCAACTCAAACAAAACATCAAATGAGAATACCACAATATTATGCCTTTGTATGCTAAAACAACGCATGATTCTTTCAAGGCACGCTAAGCAATCTCAATTATTTGGAAAAAATCATGCTACAATAATAATCACTAAGCATAAGGTCAAAACAACATCTAGCATGCCATGCTAAAGTCTAAGTCACAATCAAAGCAAGCTCCTCTTATACTACTCAAGCAAGAACTTTCTACTCCTTTCCAACACCAATCAACTTATTTGAAACAACACAGCGAGAACGGGGGTCCAAACTACTTTATTCAAGCAAACTAAGCAAAACAAATGAAAACTAAGACGCTCCAAGAACAACACAACTGTGCATGAAACAATAAAAACGAAGTGTCTAGAATGACCTCAGCTTTTTATTGATGAAGAAGGGGATGCCTTGGGCATCCCCAAGCTTTGATGCTTGTACCTCTTGGATATTTCTTGGGGTGACACCGGGGTGGCATCCCCAAGCTTGAGATTTTGTCCATTGTTCATCTCATTACATCATTCTCTCTCTACACCTGAAATTTTTCTTCATACAAAACTCCACACAATCTTCATTAGCAACATTAGTGTATTCAAAAGATAATAGAACTTTAGGTTTAGCTTTGGAACAGCAAAACTTTCAATAAAAACACTAGCTACTATAGCAACTTCCTTTTAAAAGTTCAATTCCCCAAAAGATAACTCAAAAATAAATCAATAAGAAGCAAATGCAAATAATGGCAGAAATCTGTCAAAACAGACAAGCAGGTAGAAACCGATTTTTTCAAAGAACTTCTGTTGCTCAAATAAAAAAGTGTTAAACTAACGAAAGTTAGCTAACATACTGGGAGATTTATTCGCACAATATCAGCTCGATCTTACTTACACAGATTCCTCACAAAATTTTATGGTGGAGCACAAAAATCTGTTTCAGGACAACAACTCCCCAAATCTTACTTCCCTATCACTAGAGGTCATTCTTGGTACAAAAAGCAAACAAAAATAATAAGGAGAGGTCATTACTGAAGTAATAACTTCCAAGACTCAAGAAAACTCTTGGGTTATCTCCCAACAAGTAGTTTTCTTTAATGCCTTTAAGTTAGGCTTGATAGTTTTAGAAGATGCTCACATAACAAAAATGAATTGAAGTAAAAGAGAGCATCAAGAAGCAAATTCAAAACACATTTAAGTCTAACCCACTTTCCTATGCATAGGAATCTTGTAAGAAAATAAATCAAAGAAGCACATAGTAACAAGAATGGGTAGATAAAACAAGAGCAACTTCAAAACTTTCAGCATATAGAGAGGTGTTTCAGCACCATGAAAACTTCTACAACCATATTTTCCTCTCTCGTAATAATTTTCAATAGCCTCATGAATAAACTCAACAATATAACTATCACATAAAATATGCTTTTCATGATCTACAAACACATAATTTTTATCAAGCTCAAAAGTAGTGGGATTAAAACCTTCAAACCCACTTTTAACAATTTTATAACAAGAAGACTGATCATTCAATATAGGACCATCATCTAGAGCTTTATCATAAACATTTTCTAAGCAAAACTCTTTAGTACCTTGCATTTCGAAGTTAGGCACAAATATAGGATTATCATAGATAATAGGAGCATAACTATTATCACAAGTTTTACTCATAGCAGATATTTCAAAAGAATCCACGGGAACATAACATTCATCCTCCTTTGTTAAGCATGGGGGACAATCAAATAATGTAAGAGGTAAAGAGTTACTCTCATTAGAAGGTATACATGGGTAGATCCATTTTTTCCTCCTCTTGACCATCACTCTCCTCCTCTTTTTCGTCTAATGAGCTTTTAGTTTCAACAATTTCTTCTTCCATAGGCTCCTGCAAGGCATTAGTCTCTTTCATTTGTGGAAAGCACCTTGACATGGTTATACCCTACGGGTACACGATCTTAGCATACCTAGTCCAGCCCAAGGAAGGCCCACGAGAACATGCGCCAGCCCATGAAGACTTTCGGGTGGCCAGGGCCCATGACACCTTCGGATACTTGGAGAACAAGACTAGAGTAGATAGAATATTCAAAGGGGGCAAAACCCTAAAACCTGTAACCGACTCGATCTATGCCTGGGACCTTCCTATCTCTATATAAATGCTAGGAGGGCACGACGAGGAGGGCACTTGGCATACCACCGCATACACACCTCCATGCCAGATTCCATCTGCGCACCCTTATACTTTTCGGTTCCGCCGTAATCAAGAGCAGACAAGCAGGAGTAGGGTTTTCCCTTCGGGGGCCTGAACCTGGGTAAACCTCGTGTTCCCGTGTTGCTTGTTTGCTAACCGTTTCGCGATCTCCAACATCCCCATCTTCTCCAAAACCCAAGCTCATAACAATGGGCATTGACGAGATTAAATCTCGTCAATTGGCACCGTCTGTGGGAACTGGGGACGCTGATTGTGCGATCGTGACGGTCCCAACCAAAGCGATCTACAACTCCTCGGTGACGGAGAGTCATCTCCTCTTTGGCGCTTTTGACTTCACCGCCCACTCGCCAGCCACCCTGAAGGACTTCGAGCCCGTTGGCGACGGGCTCGAGATCATATTCGGGGGCTTCTGCTTCCAGGTGGGGCAGACCGGCACTCTCCATCTCCCAGAGCGGGTGCCCCTGCCATCGATCAGGCCCGCTTCATGGGATCCACACCCCGTGCTACGCACATCACCATCAACAGACGAGTCCTATGACAGCAGTTGCTGCAACTCAGATCTATGTGATCCACCATCGGAGGAGGGAACCTACGGTTCCGGATCCAAAAGCTGCGGCAACAGCAATCCAATCTATGAGCGCTACCAATGCGTCGCAGTCATCCAGAGCGACGTGGATCAGGAGCACAACCTGCCACCCAACCCGCAGGGTAGAAACGGCGAGAACAGGAGAAACCAGTCCTCCCGCCCAACGAGGATGATACCGATCCCAATCGGATCATCCACCTCAGCGATGAAGGATGGGCTCAAGCACGCGAAGCCGTGGCAGGCAACAAGATCCTGCCCGTGGGGTGCCTCACGGGACCTACTGATGGTGTACCACCTACTCCTAGTCGAAGAACACAAGAAGCAGGTGAAGATGCAAGAGGTGCTTGGCAAACACAAGCAAGCAGCCTCGGAGTCTAGTGTGCGGCGAGCTGCGCTCTCCGCCATGGGCGGCTCTAGCTCGCACGTCAACCATGGCAACAAGCACCGTTCTCGCACGGAGAACATGGATCCCAAGGCACGTGGCGAGGTGACTCGAACCCTCAACACGTCCTTCATGGAGATGGATGCCGATGACAACGTCATCCCGAAGACACCACAAGATGCGATCATGGCAGCCACCACATACCTCGCGTCCCATCCACCTCCGGTGGGGGACCCTAAAAGGGCCATGCACAAGTCCGCACTTACCGGACTCGGACTCATTGGAGCTGCTCTCCACGGAGAAGCTCCTGCGGAGCCAAAGAAGAAGGCCGCGGTCAGGTTCAACCGTAGCCTAACGCCTTCATACGACGATGAAGAGCACGACCTACCTCGAAGGCACAAGAGCTCGCGCCATCGCAGCCGCTATTACGACGCTCGAAGCGAGCTCACCCAACGCAAGATCGACAAAGCGCGTGCCAAGCGCGTATGCTCGTCCGAAACCGAGGAGGACGACGACGAAGGAGAACTCTGCAGAGCCCGATGCTTCAGCATATCTGTTTGGCGGACACGGATGCCGTGGAACTTCAAGCTTCCTTCGGACACTCCGAAGTTCGACGACACACTGGACCCCAAGGCGTGGCTTAGTGACCACCTGTCGTCCGTCAAACTACACGGCAGAAACAAGGACACAACTCTGCAATGCCTTCAGCTACAGCTGACAGGCGCAGCCCGGATCTGGCTCAGCAGCCTATCCTCGGGATCCATCCGAAGCTGGGGGGAACTGGCGTACAGTTTCATCCGAAACTTCAAAGGTACCAGCAAAAGGCCAGCCTCGATCGAGGAGCTGCGGGCCTGCACCCAACGAACGGGCGAATCCATTCGCTCGTACATATTACGCTGGTCCAACACCAAGAAATCCACGGTGCACATCTCTGAGGAGAGAGCGATCGACGCATTCAAGGATGGCATCAAGCGCCAGGACTTGAAGGAAGAACTTGGGCGCGTCAAGCCCAAGACACTCGACCACCTCATGGACATCGCCAACAGATGGGCAGATGGCGAGGACTCCGTCCACCGAGCTCACTCGGAATACGAGGATTACAACAGCCGGCGACGTGAACACCGTAGAAAGAGAAGATCGCGCGTCTACGATGATCGTGACGGACTCGACATGGTCGCGGCTGGCTATGCCGACCGCCACAGCGACGGCAACCGCAGCAGCGGCGGATACCGCGGAAGCAACTTCCGCGACGGAGGACGCCCAGCGCAGTCATGGCAACGTCGCGGCCATGATAAAGGATGCTTAGCATACGACAAGCTGTCGGGTCCATGCACCATCCACTTCTACATCGACAAGCAGGATGGTAAAAAAGGCAAGCCACATGCTCAAGGATTGCCGCAAGTTCCAGAAACTCATCGAGAGCATGTCCCAGATGAGGCAACAAGCCCCGAACCCCGGATACGGGAACGTGCCCGCACCAGCACCAGGCGACATCGCCCACGGAGCTCCTCCACCACCACCCGTGGGACATTCAAATCATCCAATCGCACTCGCGCAGAACAACGACGGAAACGGATACCCCGTGCCAAAGGGATCACTGATGATCCAAAATGGGCGTCCAACGAACAGGGTGCAGAAGAAAATCACCGGTAAGATCAATCTGGCTGTGACCGCTCCACCCGCCATCCCTGAGTACCTCAGCGGATTGGAGTCCTGCATCACGTTCAGCCGCTCAGATCACCCTTGCCAGGTCCCTCGCGTAGGTCATGCTGCCATGGTGCTTGAGGCGCAGATCGGAGGATTCGATATGAGCTGCGTCTTCATGGATGGCGACAGCGGCATCAATCTGATGTTCGCCAGCACCTTAGTAGCAATGCGGATCCTGCTGTGCAGCCTGGAACAATCCGATACAACATTCCACGGCATCGTCCCAGGGAAGGGTATATTCCCCCTAGGAAAGATATGGCTCGACGTCATCTTCGGCAAGCCCGACAACTTTCGGTGCGAGCGACTCGAGTTTGAAATGGTGTACTAGCCATCACAATACCACGCCATCCTCGGGCGTGTGGCATTCGCACGGTTCCTGGCAGTACCGCACTATGCGTACCTGCTACTCAAGATGCCAGGACCAAAGGGCGTCATCACGGCCCACGGGAGCTTCACCCGATCGTGACCACTGCGACAGGGACTTCAACAGAATCTCCCATTCATCTAGCATGCAGGAGGAGCTCATAAGGCTCCGAGAGGTGACAGACAACGGGGAACCCCAGTTGCAAGACTGAACGCACCCGACATGTCTTTCGACTCCACCGTCAACACAAAGAAGGTGCAGGTACACCCGACGGACGCCTCCAAGACGGCGCTGATCGCCAACGACCTCAGCCCCGCATAGGAAAGCGCGCTCGTCGAATTCCTTCGTGAGCGCTAGGAAATCTTCGCCTGGTGTCCTGCGGACATGCTAGGAGTTTCTAGGGAATTCGCCGAGCATGCACTCAATGTCTTTCCAGACGCCAAGCCCGTCAAATAGTCCATCCGATGACTGTTCGAACCACGGGCCAAAGCCATCGGAGTCGAAGTCAACAGACCACTCGACGCAAACTTCATCAGGGAAATCAAGGAAAGCGAGTGGCTCGCTAACACCGTGATGGTCCCCAAAAAGGACACGGACATCCTGCGGATGTGCGTGGACTTCACATCGCTGAACATGCACTGCCCGAAGGATCACTTCCCTCTCCCTCGGATCGATCAGATCATCTATTCGACTGCAGGATGCGAGAAGCTCTCCTTCTTCGATGCCTACTCAGGCTACAACCAGATTCGACTGAAGGTCGAAGATTAGGAGAAAACATCGTTCATCACGCCGTTCGGAGTCTTCTGCTACAACACAATTCCCTTCAGGCTGAAGAACGCATGCGCCACGTACCAACGGTGCATGCAGACATGCCTGAAGGACCAGATCGGCCACAACATCCAAGTCTATGTCGACGACATAGTAATCAAAACAAGGAAGGCCAAGACACTCATCGACGATATCTGGGAGACGTTCGACAACCTTGATCGATACAAGATCAAGCTAAACCCAGAAAAGTGCGCCTTCGGTGTCCCATCTGGTCAACTGCTAGGCTACTTCATCTCCCAGCAAGGAATCAAAGCAAACCCGAAGAAAATCCGGGCCATAATGGCCATGGAGAAGCCGAAGAACCTCAAGGGGGTCCAGCAACTCGCTGGGCGAATCACGGCGTTGAGCAGGTTCATCAGCCGCATGGGCGAAAAAGCCCTGCCTTTCTATCAGCTGCTGCGCAAGGCAGACAAATTCGAGTGGACGCCCGAAGCGGACGACGCATTCGAAGATATAAAGTGGCTGCTCTCTACCTTGCCTGTCTTGGTCACGCCAAAAGAGCACGAACCTATACTGCTATATATAGCAGCTACGCACCAGGTGATAAGCACCGTACTTGTGGTCGAAAGACCCGAAGATGGCAAGACCCACGGGGTCCAACGCCCAATCTACTACCTCAGCAAGGTATTGACGCCGACCAAGCAGAGGTACCCTCACTACCAGAAACTCGCCTACGACGTATTCATGACGGCTCGTCGGCTGAGCCACTACTTCCAGGAGCATCAGGTAATGGTCGTCAACGAAGCACCCCTGAACAGCTTCCTGAACAACCCGGAGGCCACATGACGTGTGGCCCTGTGGGGCATCGAGCTGTCACCTCTAGACATTGCGATCAAGTCTCGGGTCCTTCCGGACTTCCTCGTCCACTGGATGGAACTGCAGCTGCCATACACACTGGACATGACACGGTCATGGACGATGCACTTCGACGGCTCCAAGCGCGAGGCCGGAGCAGAAGCCGGAGTCATACTGACCTCCTCGCAGGGCGACAAGATGAAGTACGTCCTCCGGATGAAAGTTCGAGCCTCCAACAACGAGGCTGAGTATGACGCCCTCATCCACGGCATGAGGATGGCCAAGATCTGCGGCGCGACGCACCTGGTCATCTACGGAGACTCGAACCTTGTCGTCCAGCAGACGATGAACGAGTGCGACGCACACGCCGCCGACATGATTGCGTACCGTGCACTCTACAACGCACTCGAAGGAGACTTCGACGGCTGCGAGCTTCGGCACGTTGGAAGAGAAAGCAATGAAGAGGCTGACAGACTCGCCAACATCGTATCCACCTGCGCACGGGTGCCACCAGGTGTGTTCCTCGAACAGATCTACGTGCCATCCATCAAAAGGAAATTCCCAAAGGGATCACCCGAAGAAGCAGAGCACTCGGGGGCTGCGCTACCCGAAGGACAGGAAGGACCAGAAAAACTCGACACAGAGGTCGCAGTGGTCAACCTGATACAGGTCATGGCAGTGGAAGAAACATGGACACAACCATACCTCCGATATCTAATAGACGGGGAGCTGCCTGACAGCCCGACAGATTCCCGACGCATATCTCGTCGGTCCAAGGCCTTCGCCATGATCAATGGCGAGCTGTACAAGCGTAGCATTTCGGGTGTACTCCAAAGGTGCGTCACCATCAGTGACGGCAAAACCATCCTCCAAGACATCCACGAGGGCATCTGCGGCCATCACGCAGGCAGCCGCGCCCTTGTCACCAAAGCTTTACGAGCTGGGTTCTACTGGCCAAAGGCCATTAACGATGCTAAGGACATCGTCCGAAGGTGCAACGGGTGCCAGAGGTTCGCAGATAAACCACACGCACCAGGATCAGAGCTCAGGCCTATACCCCTGGCTTGGCCCTTCGCCCAATGGGGCCTCGACATGATCGACAAACTGCCCAAGTCCTCGAAAGGAGGCCACGTCTACCTCCTGGTCGCAGTCGACAAATTCACCAAGTGGATCGAAGCCATGCCTGTTACTAACCAAAAGGGCAAAACGACCATCAAGTTCTTCGAATCCATCGTCTATAGGTTCGGCGTGCCGCACAGCATCATCACCGATAATGGGTCGAACTTCATCTCCAAGGAATTCTAGGACTTCTATGAAGACCTCGGAATCAACATCACATATGCCTCTGTGGCGCACCCGCAAACAAACGGGCAGGTCGAAAAGGCCAACGACCTTGTCGGTGGCGGCATCAAGAAGCGCCTAATGAGCCCACTCCAGTGACTCGCAGGAGCCTGGACACAAGAGCTACCCTCCGTCCTCTGGAGTTTGCGCACAACGCCAAACAGCTCAACTGACTACATGCCTTTCTTCATGGTGCACGGAGCCGAAGCCGTGCTGCCTGTAGAGGTACGCCACAAGGCCCCACGGGTCGTCGCCTACAGCGAAGCCGAATTGACGGCCGCACTCGAAGACGCCGTCGACACCCTCGACGAGGCACGCGACATCGCCGCAGCTCGATCAGCGGTCTATCAATAGAGCCTCCGCAACTACCGCAGCCGTCGGCTGCGCCCAAGGTCATTCATCAAAGCAGACCTAGTCTTACAAGTCAAGAAAAAGTGACCGAAGAAGCTCGAGTCGCCCTGGGAAGGACCCTACATCGTCACTAAATTCATCCCAGGTGGCACTTATCGTCTCAAACACGTGGAGTTTGGAGTAGCATACTCCAACCCATGGAACGTCGCACAACTGCGACACTTCTACCCCTAGATACCCTCCTCCTTTTTACTTTCAATAAGGCTATTCAGCCAAGGCTACTCAGCCGAACAATGTACCTCCTCCTTACGATATAAATAAAGCTAAGTGTCTCGCCCCAAAAATTTGTCTATTATTCGCATTTTCTTCATGTTACAACACACTCGGGGGCTCCCCTCACCTCACGACTTCGTTGACTGAGGATAACGCGTGTACACCTGAGTAGCTAACCACGTCAGACTAACGAAAAGGGCACGCATATAAGCAAAGCACCACATGCTAACAACAATTAACCTTTACGGCAAAGGGCATAGCACGCCCAGTCGAATACATACAAATTTTACATCTATCTTTTTATAGGTCCTACCTATTCTGAAGAACCACCTGCGCACACTGCTCAAAAATATCTACAATTTGTTCGGCATACTGCCTTATAGCCGCATATGTGGACGCATGTCCCACGTGCCACCATCAAGACGAAGAGGCGGCCCAGCCGCCACAGTAGCAAGATCTACACCAGGGCGATGCAACCGCACGAGGGAAAGCGCAGCCTTCACCCCTGCAACCAGCTGATGCCGCACCAGCTCCCTGACGTGATGCACATCCCGAAACTTCGCCAGGCCCCATAGAGTTGATGGTGCCTCATCCAGGGGAAACATCACATGCAGAATTGATGCCAAGGCAGTCTTCGCTTGACGCAGCACACACGACACCTGGTGAACACAATCCTGCATAGTTGCAAGGACCATAGCATGATCTCGATCCATCCAGAAAAAGCCGCTGGCCTCCATGTCCTGCTGGGTCAGGCAATTTATCAGAATAGGAACACGCTCTTTTTCCTCCCTAGGAATAAGGTTAGCACCTGCAACAAACTACAACTTAAGATAACAAGCCAGCAGGCGCATCCAAAAAATGAGCAGCAGCTCGAGGAAACTCACATTGAAGTTTTTCGGCCAAACGCCGCAACTCCCCCATCAGATACTCCTCCCTGGCGGTGCCCCGTTCCGCCTTCGACTTCCAAACATCCGCATGGCCTCGAACGCCAAGCAACTCTTTCTCAAGACTACGGATGCGGTCACGAAGAAATACAAGACGCGACGCATCATCCAAGGATGGTCGCAGCTGCGGTGCAGGCGAAGTATCAACGAGATCATCACCCGAAGGTCCCTAAAGGAAAAGAAGGCAAGGATATGAACAAACGCAGGAATAAGCAAACAACTCGGAGATTCATTATATACAGCAAAAGCCACTGCGTGGCACAAGGAGTGTTCATAGATACATTACAACAAAAGAAGCAAAAGCTACACTACAACTACAAGGCCTAAGAAGCTGCATCCTAAGTAGCTTCGGAGCTGGACTGCCTGCTCTTGCCCTCCCCCTGCTGCCTCACCGCGTACTCCGCCAGCAAGTCAATCAGCTTCGGCCCATAGCGTTTACAACGGGAAGCGTAGAGGGCAAAGGCTACCTCGGATCCGTCGACAGCTGTCGGCATCTAGGAGGTGACCTGATGAAGATCCAGCTCCGCTCCAGATGCCATGGCCATCGCCAGTCCCATGGACGCGCTGATACCCTTCTGCTTGCGCTTGTACACCGCGGGAGCCTCGGCTGACAGGGCATCTGCCAACAATTCGACATCCCCGAGGGTGACGTCCTTGGGGACGAGCTCCTTGTAGAAGCGCCCGAGAACTACCTTGGCCTTGGCAAGCGAGCCGACCACAGTACTGCAGCGGTCTTCGACCGCCGCAGTGGCGTCATCGAGAGCACTTCCGTGCTCCAGGGCAGCATGGTCAAACTCGATGCCCCCGGCATCTAGGAAAACGGAAGAGGCAACGCGAAAACCAAGCAAAACAAGAGAAACAAGGAAGCAAAAAAGAAATAGAAGAAACTACTTACCTGAAATAGCCTTGGCAGCAGCCATCAGCTTGCCGGCTACCTCCTTCTCACGCGAGGCCGCCGCAGTAGCGAGTTGCTCCTCGCGATCCGTGGCCTCCTGCTGCAGACGCTCCTTGGCCGAAGCCGCGATGGCTAGCTCCTGCTCAAGGCGCTCCTTAGCGCCAACGACATCTTCAGCTTTTTTCTCTGCTCGCCCGAGGCTCTTTTTGAGAGCATAAAGCTCGCGGAGGGCAGTGTTATTCTCCTCTACAACAAAGAACAAGCATGAGATTCGTGAATAAGCAAGTAGCCAAAGAAGGAGAAGATTGATAAAAAAAACACAAACCTTGGAGCCGCTTAAGGCTAGCCTCCAATGCCAGATGCTGCTTCACCAGCTGGTTGGCACCTTGAACAAAAGGTTGCAAGAAGACGCAACTTGTCAGGAAAAAGGCTCAGGGGCTGCGCCCAAGAAAACAAGCAAAACAATACGAAAACGCTCAGGGGCTCCCCCCGAGACACAAAACAAAATGATCAGCAGATCATCCGAAAAATGCTCGGGGGCTCCCCCCACGGCAAGAAAGAAAAAACTTACATGGTCAGACGGTGACTTCGAAGGTTCGCCTGTAGTCTTCTGGGGGACAACCACTTGAGCCTCCTGTGGAGAAGGGTTCGGAGCAGCGCCCTCAAAGGTGGCCACCGTCTAAGGAGGAGGAGGAGCAACCTTCGACTCCCCCACCATCTCCCGAGCACCATCGCTGAAGGAGCCATCGAAAGAGTGGCTACAAAAGAAAAATCAGACAAGTACAAGCACAAAGACGAGAGAAAGAAAAGCAATGTGTCGTGGTGGTGGCACGACAGATGCCATGGGTAGGCTAAAGTATGGGGCCAATGGATGCTAGAGGGATCTGGGGAGGGAAGATGTAGTTGATTCTACACACAGAAGACTAAGGCAAAGATCTTTATTTCTTCTTCCTTGGGCTACAAGTGCTCCTTGAGTTGTATACAGAGAGAAGAGAAGAACTTTACCAGCCTAATAGCTCTAACTCAGTCGATGCTTGCTTCAGAGTCCAAGCCTCTCCTTATAAAGGAGAGCCTTGGGTTCCTCTAGGGCTGACATGGCAAGCATATTCGAGGAATATGCTTATCCTAATATAGTAGTTCGGTGCCCCCCTTTCCCTGTCGCTCCCCTAATGACGGCAAGGTTCCAGAGGGCCCCTCCTATGCGCCTCGGGCTTCTGGACTGTCACCTCTGTGACCTCCTTCTGCCTCTCTGTCGCTCTGCGCCTTTGTCCCTAGCGCTTGGCTCCGCTCAGATTCTCCCTAGCTTGCTGCTAGGGTTTGACCTTAGGCTTCTCCTTCTCCTGCAAGCTTCATATCATTCGGTCCTTCCTCGCATAACTCGGATCGTCCTTCACCTGCATCAAGATCACTCAGGCTAACCCGGCCGACTTACGCAATATCTCGGCTGGGTAATGTCTTAGCATAAATATATGGGTCTCTCCCCTTCATATCTCGGCCGAGTTCTACAGGATTCGGCCGACCTAGACTGTAACTCGGAAACCAGATGGGGGTTATACTCTCGTCTTTCCCCGTCTTTACCCTATCCGGGGTTACCTCCCCAACATTAGTCCCCAAAGCTGGTGTGGCCCCGCTGATAACCTCGGCCGGGCCGTATCGGTTTCATCACATTCTATCAGTATTGTTTCCGAGTTATCTCTCTCTCGTTCGAGGTACCCACGTTCCTTCTCTCGTACGCCTCGTCCTACGTGTCACCCCCATCATTGTTCCTCTAGTTTTTTGTTCCTCTACAGTACTTACTGATAGGCTATAGTTAACACTATGCCTGTCGCGCCGGCGCTGCGACGCCTCGTGTGCCGCTTCCCTTGGGGATCGCGACCTTCTTCACTACTGTGTGGCCCTTGGTGTGGTTCCACTTAATGACGTGCGTTGGTGCCGCACCCACGATCTACACGGTCAACCGCCGCACCCACGATCCCACTACCTCGCTTGTGGCTCGATTATAAAGAGGGGCGCGGCGTCTGGGAATTCACTTTTCCCCTTTTCGTTTGCCTGCGCCCTTCTTCTTCCTCTCGCATTCGCACCCTCTCGCAGCCCCGCCGCCGCGTGCTCATCAGAACTTCCGACGGCGAGGACTCCGCCGCGTTGTTCCGTCCGCCTCGTCCGCTTTCGCCAGCTTCGGCGCCGTCGCCGGTGAGCTCTTTCCGGCTGCGTTGCCTAGGTTTTATCCTAGATTTCTCTGTTTCGATCTTGTATTCGTGCGGCGGTTCCTCTGCTCCTCCGCCGCCGTTCCTGTGCAAAATCACGACGCGGCCTTGTAGCTCTAAACTTTCCTCCGCCGCCAGCTCTTCCTCCGTCGATCTTTCCGGCGAACCCATGTCTAGCTCCTTTAGTGGTGCCCTGGTAGAGGATGACGACGCTGGCTCTGGGCCCGAGCGAGGCTCGTGGCAAGGCTCCTCCGTTACACGCCGCGAGATCGAGTGGCTTATCCGAACTCGTAGGATTCCCGCCGAGGTCTCCTGTCGCTTACCCGACAGCGAGTCCTCTCCGGATATTAGGGAGGGCGAGTATGTAGTTTTTATGTCACATTTCTCGCGCGGCTTTGGCCTCCCTCTCAGCGATTTTGCTAGAGAGTTTCTTGAATACTTCGGCCTTCAGCCGCATCATCTTCCTGCAAATGCCATCGCTTCTCTTTCTGCTTTTATCTCCACCTCGGAGGGATACTTCGGACTATGGACGTCCGTGCACGTCTGGTCGAAGTTCTTCCAGATTCGCTCTAACGTAGTTCCTGACAAGTCTCTGCACCCTTCCGAGAAACTGCTTACTCAATGTGGGGCTGCGTCCATTACACCTCGGAGGAAGTCCGTATTTCCTCGTGTCACCGGGTTAGAGTCGTGCAAGAAGTGGCACAAATCCTTCTTTTACGTCAAGAACAGAGGGACGGAGGACAAGATTCGGCTCCCTGCCTTCTCCATTGGTCCGCCTTCTAAGGTGAATTGGACTTATAACCCGAGGAAAAGTCACGCCTTGGCCGAGGCCTTTGAGATACGGCTCAAAGAGCTGATCCGTGCCGGGTTATGCGGCGAAGATCTGATGGCTACCTTTATCAGTAGCCGAATCTGCCCATTCCAGAAGCGGACTCACAAACTGTGCTACATGAGCGGTCCTCTTGACCCTAACCGAGTCTCGACCGTGGAGCTGGACAACTATCTTATCTATAAGCGTGTCCGAGCTATCTTCAAGACGGAGATGCCTAAGGATTGGGCTTGGAGATTGAAACCGTTCACCCACGATCGTCCGCCTCCCGAAGTAAGCTTGACCAATAATGCTCTGCTATCCAATTGCTTTCATAACGGTTTTCACTAATTTTCTTTTTTCTTGTCTTGCAGAGGTTCACAGAGCAGAAGAATGAGGATGCCGAAGTTTTGTTGCTTCCGTGGCCTGCGGACCGGAGCACCCCGGATACTGGTGAGCCGGACTCGGAAGAGTTCGTCCCTAAGTCGGATCCTGCCCCGGCTCGAGCTCGTGGCAAGAGCTCAGCGCACGAGGAGGAAGGTGATTCGGACGAGGTCCAAGTTCTTGAGGTAGTTGCCGCAATGCCTATTTCTTATGCATTTCCGGCTTCTACTTTCCCAGCTAATCCGGCCGGTCAGGTTCACGACGCCGAGCCGATTGCTTCCCGAGCCCCTGTTACCTCGGGGAAACGCGGGGCTCCTGCTAGTGCCTCAGAGGCGGCCCCCAAGAAACGAATGAAGAAATCTGCTCCGAATCCTCCCAGGTGCAAGACCATGCCTGGGGTCGCAGGGTAAGTTCCTTTTGCTCGTATTTCTTGTTTCTCTCTTTCTGTTTTTCATCCTGACACCCTTTTTTCTTTCTTATTTTCGCAGTGCTCCGCTTTCCGTTAAGCCCGGCGGTCCTAGCATGACTAGCCGCCCGATTCGGCAGCTGTCTCCTCCGCCCGTTGAAGATACTAGGATTCCCAGTCTTGCTCGTGTTGCTTCTCCTTCAGCTCCGAATCAGTCGCCCCCTCGTCGCGACATGCCTGAAACTCCTTTTGTTGACATCAATTCCACTCGGCCCTCCGAGATTTCCGTCGAACCCGTTGCCCCCTCTGTGGATCCGAGCGCCTCTACTGAGCCTCTATCTGCCCCAGCAGTCTCTACAGCAACTCCAGCCCCGGCCGAAGAGGTCATTATCTCGGCGCCTTCTGCGACCGAGACTCCTGCTGCTCCTAAAGATACCGTTCCCATTACCGAGGTATCGGCTCCTGCTGATGCCTCTTCTAAGACAAGAAAAGTTGTTGCCACCAAGGCCTCCTCTTCTCAGAAAGGTCTTGTCGGCTCTTCTCAACCGAGTATTGCCGACGTGCTGCGCAAAGGAACTGCGCCTACCAAAGCCTCCGTTATCTCGGCTGCCAGCACCCAGCTTGCTCTTCATAAAAGCCCTGCGGCCGCAGTGGTTACACAACATGTCCGGGGTAAATTCTTAACTCGGACGGCTAGTGGGAACAGCCTCGGCTCGCTGGTGGAGTATGCCAATAATTGGAATGCGGCTGATCAGTTTGAGGGTAATCCAATCAGTCAGCCCTTTCAGCTTTCCAACATCAGCGGCCGTTTCGATCAAGCTGCCAAGTTCATCCTCGACACTAACAAGATGAATGAGGTAATTGCTGTTTTGCGGAGTTTAGATTAGTTCTCCAGATGCTACTATACGCTCTAGTCCCCGAAACTTGCAAGGAAATAACTTGTTATATGCTTGGAAGTTTAATAATGCTTCACTTAATCTAATTTTATTTCTAGGCTTCGAATATATATCCGACTAGATTTGTCTTGAAGTTTGCTTGACTTTCGTTTAAGTCGATCTTGAAATATTCAGCCACCTATATTTGGTTTTAGTCTCACTTGATTCGGATCTGTTTTAGCTTCGAATATCCAGCCACCTAGATCCGAATTAAGTTTTGCTTGGCTCGGATCTAGTTTAGCTTCGAATATCCAGCCACCTAGATCCGAGTTAAGTTTTGCTTGACTCGGATCTGGTTTAGCTTCGAATATCCAGCCACCTAGATCCGGGTTAAGTTTTGCTTGACTCGGATCTGGCCTTGCTTCGAATATCCAGCCACCTAGATCCGAGTTAAATCTTGCTTGACTCGGATCTGGTCTAGCTTCGAATATCCAGCCACCTAGATCTGGGTTAAGTTTTGCTTGACTCGGATCTGGCCTTGCTTCGAATATCCAGCCACCTAGATCCGAGTTAAATCTTGCTTGACTCGGATCTGGCCTAGCTTCGAATATCCAGCCACCTAGATCCGAGTTAAATCTTGCTTGACTTGGATCTGGTTTAGCTTCGAATATCCGTTCATCGTCTTGCTCCATAGTTCAGGTTGCGCATGACCGGCGGACTGCCGAATTTCAAAGGTTGCTTTTTTCGCACCGCAAACTGGAAGAGAAATACGAGAAAGTCCTTCCTGTGGTAAAAAAGGCTGGTAAGTTGATAGTTCCTTTTCGTCATCTTCGACATTCTTATTGTTTTGTCCACGAGGTGTCGACTCACTTTTTTGGTGAACAGGTAATATCAATAATCTCAACATTCGTCTTGAGAAGAAAGTCAAGAGCTTGGAAGGTTATTTTCCCTTTTACCCTACACCTTTTCGCCCTTTAAAATATGCGCTACTTTTTTATTTCGTTTGGCTTTGGTAAAGCCGAGTTGCAAACCTTTGCAGCGTCTCACCAAGATTGCACGCCCATGCCTGACGTGATGCTGCATTTTTTAGAACAAAGCGCTACTCATTCGGCGCAGCTAAAAGAAAAAGATGATGAAATAGCTCGCCTGCGGGCTGAGGTGGAGACCCTTAAGCTCTCTCAGAAATCCGAGTTAGAAAAAGTCGATCAGGAATTCTCCGAAGAGAAAAATCGTCTAGCTCTGCAATTGCAGAAGAATAAGGAGCTCCTCGAGGCTGCCGAACTTAAGACTCGGGGAATGAGCGAGGAGATCGCTCGCTTTGAGAAGAGCAAGATTGACTGGGCTAAAGACCTTCAGATAATGATGAGCTATATTCATCGTAAGCTTCTTAACACGGCCAAATTATCTTTTTCTCTTTTTTCCTGCTGCCTCCTGATGCCTTCGTGTTTTGCGCAGATCACTTTCCAGAAGCTAAACCCGTGAGTTCTAAAGCGGTTCTCGCTGCTCGAGTGCGCCGAGGTGTCCCTGTTGACGCGGATTAGGAGTATTCGATGGAAGATTTCCTTGTTGCTGTCGGCGCTGCAGTAGGCCCGATGAAGATTATGGGCAGGGATTTGGTGCAGGCAGCTATCCGGGCTTATCATGTTCTTTGGCCGAATACCTCTAGGACTCCTTATATCAATGAGGTCGAATTGCTGGTGAAAAGATTGATGGCATCTGAGAAGCAATTAAGTCTTTGGAGGGAATCAGCCGGACGAGCTGGCGCTGATATGGCTCTCACTGTTATTATGTCATGGTACGAAGACATTTCTCTTGATATCCTGAGAAATCTGCGCACTGGTTCCCGTTGGGTTGAGGACCCTACTTTCGTCGCTCTTCGGCAAGCTCGCGCCTTCCAACTCGTCGAGTATGCCGACGTGCACACCTGGAATGAAGGGCCGAGTTTCCTTCCAAACCCGGACGAGGAGGTCGTGGTTGAGGATGCATCAGATGACGCTTCAGCTGAGCAAGGGGGAGATGAAGATGACTCGGCCACTTCTGGTGACTCCAGTTCGAGCTCGGATGGCAACGGCGACGCGCGATCTTCCTCTAAGGGTACCGGGCATTCCACTGCGCAAACTGATGCTCCTCAGCAGCCTCGGGCTTCTGCCGAGGTTGCACCTAGGTCTGCGGAGGGCGAGGTAACATCGGCCGAAGTTCCTCCTACCTCGGAGTCCCCAGCCCCTGACCAAGTTGCCGCCTCTCCAGCTAAAAACGTTTAAATCATCTCTTATCCCTGGTATGCCGGGCGTACGATGTAGGTGAAACATTCGTCTGTCCTCTATATGGAATGAATTTCTTTTGCCGTGTGCTGCTGAGACACATGTTTGTAATTGTTATCACTTTGTCTAAGTGGTCTTGTTTGTCCGAATCTTTTGCTGTGTTGGGCTGCGATTTCTTAATTTTGGGATGTATCTTTATCTTTGTATGCGTGGTTCACCCACTTAATCCAGGTGTGAGCTTCGTATATCATACTAGTTTGGACTGTTCTTACTTTCAATGTCGAAGTTCGATACTTTCTTTGTATCAAAGGCTAACTAGGACTTCGGAACAAAATATAGCAGTTCCCGAGTTAGTGCCTATGGCGCCGAAGTCTAGCGTATAAATCGCACTGCGGAAATAACATAAAACGGTTGGCGAGTCGCTGCTCAAGGTGCCGAGGTTTAGTGCACAGAAATTGTAATATCATATGGCAGTCCCCGAGTCACTGCTCTGGATGCCGAGGTTTAACACAAGATGAAATTGAAATAACATATGGCAGTCCCCGAGTCACTGCTCTGGATGCCGAGGTTTGATATATAAGAGGAAATTGAAATAACATATGGCAGTCCCCGAGTCACTGCTCTTGATGCCGAGGTTTAATATATAACATGAAATTGAAATAACATATGGCAGTCCCCGAGTCACTGCTCTGGATGCCGAGGTTTAATACATAACTGAAATTGAAATAACATATGGCAGTCCGCGAGTCACTTCTCTGGATGCCGAGGTTTAATACATAACTGATGCTTGATTTTGAGATAACATACTACGAGTAAAACGGACGAAGTAAAGCTACATTCCATGGCCTTTTCGTTTCTTCGCCAGCTTTGTCTGCTTTGTTCTTTCCAGGGGACTGAGCATCGACTAGGTAATAGGCATCATTGTGCAATGCTTTGCTCACGATGAATGGTCCTTCCCATGGAGGTGATAGCTTGTGCATGCCGGCCGTACGTTGCACCAGTCGGAGAACTAAATCCCCTTCTCTGAATACTCTTGGATTTACTTTTTTGCTGTGATAGCGTCGCAAGTTCTGCTGATAGATAGCTGATCTTGATAGCGCCAGCTCTCTGGATTCTTCTAGCAAGTCGACAGCATCTTGCCGAGCTATTTCGTTTACCTCTGAGGTTGTATACTGAGTAACCCTTGGCGAGTCATGTATTATGTCGGCTGGAAGTACGGCCTCTGCTCCGTATACCAGAAAGAATGGTGTATAACCTGTTGATCTATTCGGAGTAGTCCTGAGGCTCCATAATACGGCTGGGAGTTCCTCAATCCAACATCCTGCCGACCTTTGCAGTGGTTCAACAAGTTGTGGTTTTATTCCTGACAATACTAGTCCATTAGACCTTTCCACTTGCCCATTAGATGTTGGGTGAGCCACAGAGGCAACATCTAATCTTATGTGTTTCTCTCTGCAAAACCTAGCGAAGGCTCCTTCTGCAAAGTTTGTGCCGTTATCTGTAATAGCACTGTGCGGATACCCATATCTTAAAATAATATCTTTGAGGAATTTCACTGCCGTGGGCCCATCGCATTTTTTATTGGTTTCACTTCAATCCATTTTGTGAACTTGTCCACCATAACCAATATGTGGGTCATTCCCCCTCGGGCCGGCTTAAATGGTCCCACCATATCTAAGCACCACACAGAAAATGGCCAAGTGATAGGTATTGTTTTTAACTCGGCCGATGGCATATGTATTTTGGTTGCATATCTCTGACAACCATTGCATTTTTCAACCAACTCTTTGGCTTCTTTCAACGCCGTCGGCCAATAAAATCCATGCCTAAATGCTTGTACATTTTTTCCTATCTGATCGTGTAGACATTTTTGCATGCATCTCAGATATGTTGCTCCTGCGTTTCGCAGGCCGAATGGCATTGTGCGATAGCAATAAGCCCCGTACGGGGTAATAAACGCAGTCTTTATTTGATCGGCCGGATTTAACGGTATCTGGTGGAAACCAGAATACGCGTCTACAAATGACAATAACTCACAACCAGCGGTCGAATCAATGACTTGGTCTATTCTAGGTAATGGAAAAGGATCTTTTGGACACGCCTTGTTCAGGTTCATGTAATCGATACACATTCGCCATACAATGGCTACATTGGGATCATCTTTCTTCTTTTCTACTAGCACCGGATTCGACAACCAATCCGGATACAACACCTCCATGATGAACCCGGCTGTGAGGAGCCGAGCTATTTCATTCCCTATTATTTTTCTCCTGTCTTCGGGGAAGCGGCGGAGAGGTTGCTTCACCGGCCTTGCTCCTGGCCTTACATTCAAAGAGTGCTCAGCCAACTCCCTCGGAACACCTTGCAGATCCTGAGTTGACCATGCAAATATGTCCCGATTCTCACGGAGGAAATTGGTGAGCTCGCTTTCCTATTTAGCGTCCAGGCCTGCACCAATAGTAACAGTACGCTCCGGGAATTGCTCATCTATCTGAAACTTCTTCGTTTCTTTAGTCAGCTGAAAAGAGACACTGCCATGCGGGTTGGCTAGTGCCGGCATGTTCAGCTGTGCCGACTGAGCGAGGGCTGCTACCTCCTGAATCCTTCTTTTTTCTCTTGCTATAACCAATGACTCGGCCAAATTTGACCCGGCTGAAGCACACTCCATTGACTTCTTGTAATCCCCTGCTATTGTTATCACTCCTTGTGGTCCGGGTAGCTTCATTTTTAGATAACTTATATGACAACTGCCCATGAATTTGGCCAACGCTGGCCGTCCGAGTAAAGCATGATAATAACTCTCTAGATCCACCACCTCAAACTCTAAATTTTCTGCTCTGCAGTTATCTCTTGTGCCGAATAACACATCCACTCGGACCTTACCAATGGGTTCACATGAAAGCCTTGGCACTATCCCATGGAAAGTGGTCATCGTGGACTGCAACATGTTCTGCGATATTCTGAGTTTATGCATGGTATCTTTGTACATGATGTTGATACTGCCTCCATTGTCAATGAGTACCTTTGAGAATTTCACATTGATGCTCGGTCCAACAAATGTCGGATCCAACACGAGTGCATATGATCCGGGATTCGGCATTATCTTGGGATGATCCTTTATGCTCCAAGTTACCTCCTGATCCGACCAAGGCACATATCTTGGTACTGCCGGCATAACTGCATTTACTTCCATATGTCGGCGCTGCACACTCTGCTTGTCTTGTTGTTCGGTTGTGAACACACAATAAGACTGATGATGTTCTTTGTAATCATTGCGTCCGGTATTCGCCGGATTTGTCCTTCCATCCTGGACTTGGTTCATCACTTGATGTACCGCGTCTCTCCGATACGAGTTATCGTACCTCGGGGGCGGGGCGGTAACATCAGTTGCTGTGCATTTGCTCCAGTCAACTATGGTTGATGCTGCTGATGTACTTGATGGGGTGCCTGAATTCCTGCGGGGTTCCCCATTACATTTTTCATCCATGCACATTGGCGGGTTGTATGGTTGGCTGGCCTGGATGGATTTGACGTGTGAAATTTGCACGGCTGATCTAACATAGACTCGAACGTGTACTTCGGCCTCTCCTGCCACTGTTTCTTTTGTTCTGGGCTCCACTGCCTTTTTCCTTCATTCCTTGGTGTCCACTGTTGAGGACCATTCTTTTGCCGTTGAGTTGCTCCGTGACTCGGCGGATCTTGCGCTACTGCCGCCACTTGGGCCGAATTATATCTATAATCCGGCCTTTCCTCTCTTCTTCTTCCTCTGAAATCACCGCGCCTGGATGACCCGGCCAAATCTCTTGCATAATGGTCTTGTTGCTCGCGATGATCCGCCGACATTAATTCTAGTTGCGTTGGGTCTCCTAATGCGTAGGAGTCCGCTATTCTGATAGTTTCTGCCAGTGTGGTCGGCATATCTCTTTGCAGACGTTGCCACAATACGCTGCCATAACGACATCCTTGTACGAACCAAGCTATTGCTTGCGATTCTATAACTCCTTCACATGAGTTTCTCAGGTTGCACCACCGAGTTAAAAACTCTCTATCTATTTCATTCGGCCTCTGCTTGCACATGGCTAACTGTTGTGGCCTGTTTGGCCTCTTGTATGTGCTGGTAAAGTTGCTGACAAACATTTCCTCAAAATCCAGCCAACAGTTGATACTGCCCGCTGGTAGATTATTCAGCCACACCCTAGCTGGTCCTTCCAGCATTTGTGGGACATACCGTACTGCCCATCGTAAGTTTCCACCCGCTATTTTCACAGCAGTGGCATAGTCAATCAACCAGTCTTGTGGTTTGGTACTCCCATTATATGTTTTCGTGCCCCTTGCTAGCTGAAAGTTCGGCACAGGTGGTTCGCCCATGATCCGGGGTCCAAAGCATGTCGGCCCTGGCGGACCCTGTTCTTCCAACAACTCGGACCGGTATAGCTGGTCCAGCTTCACTCTCGCATCATTTGATGGCAAATCTCTGTACAGAACTCTGTCTTGTATTCCATAGAGGTTGTTTCCGCCATGGATTGCATAATCCATCTCGGAATAACCATCATTGTATCTTTCATTAATTTGATTGTGGCGAGCTGGCCTCGTTTCTCTTTCCTGCCGGGGTTCATGCCTCGGTTGCGGGTTGAGTGGCAGTTCTCTCCTTATTTCGACCGGGGTATTGTTCTCATGATTGCCTCTTCCGGGTTTTCTTCTGCCAAGCTCTCCATTGCCTCGGCTTTGGCCGTCTTTCTCAATACGGCCGGGGTTCCTCTCCCCACTGTTACCTCGGCTTGCATTGCCTCTGTTCTCATTTGACTTTCCGGCCATTGCCGGATCATATGGAACAATTTGCTTGTTTCTCTTTCCTGAGGTTACTGCTTTGTCCCTTCGTGCATTATTTCCGGGTGAAGATGTTGCTGCCATGGACAAGGCAGGTGCTGCTCCTGCCGAGTGAACCATTCGCGAGGCCCCCGGCCTCACCGGATCTGCCCTGAGCATTTCTTCGTTTTGCTGGTTTGCGATGCGCACCAACTCGTTCACTCTTTCTTGCTGTTTCTGTCGGGCTTCGCCGGTCAACCCCTCTAATTCTAATGCCACGGCATTTGCCGCTCTTAGGTTTTTTGCCGGGGTGTTGTACCTCGGCAAGCCCAAATCCACTGATTCTGCTTTATGAGAATCATGCTCTTTGTTGATATCATCTATGATGTTTTTCCCTCTCAATCTTAATTCGTCCACCCGTTCAGGGGTGACGTCAAGATTATTAGCTTTGGCATATTCTCGCAGGGTCCTGTTTAAGGACTCCCGCAAGGCCGACACCTTTTTGGCTTCTACCAGCACCTTTTGCCTGGTTTCCTCTAACTCTGCCTGAGCATTCGCCGGATCAAGTATCGGCGCTACAGGCGTAGTCAAGTTTTCTATGGTCGCCTGAAGAATGTTCTCTGGCCTTTCCAGAGGTGGCCCTCTTACTCTTGGTGCCTTTGGGGTGGTGTCCTACACCTCGGTCGGGTTGGTCGCTGGCGGGATTACCTCGGTGGGTAGTGGTGCCGTCTGCCTGGGTGTGCCCTGTACACCGGTGGCGGGTTCTCTGGTTGACCCGGCAGCTGCTACTCCAGTTTGCACTCCGGCCGCGACCATCACCTCGACGCTGCCTGCAGGATGTGCTCCGGGCGAACGGCTCGCAGTGTTAAGAGGTGGCTCTCCTGCAACAACAACTTGGTGAGGATAAACGCCGGAGATATCGACGCCGACGTAGACCTTGTGCCCGCCCATGCTGATGAAGACACCATTACGCGGGGGAGTTTTTCCCCTGAAGCTGCCCGCATTGTCACTGACGTAGTCACAGAGACCAAATCTCTGGACCAAGCCAGAAACAACGCGCTCGCCCGTGTTGATGAAGTTTCCCGTCCGGATCATAACTCCAGCTAGCACCGCTGCTGGCCCCACGGTGGGCGCCAACTGTCGTGGTGGTGGCACGACAGATGCCATGGGTAGGCTAAAGTATGGGGCCAATGGATGCTAGAGGGATCTGGGGAGGGAAGATGTAGTTGATTCTATGCACAGAAGACTAAGGCAAAGATCTTTATTTCTTCTTCCTTGGGCTACAAGTGCTCCTTGAGCTGTATATAGAGAGAAGAGAAGAACTTTACCAGCCTAACGGCTCTAACTCAGTCGATGCTTGCTTCAGAGTCCAAGCCTCTCCTTATAAAGGAGAGCCTTGGGTTCCTCTAGGGCTGACGTGGCAAGCATATTCGAGAAATATGCTTGTCCTAATATAGTAGTTCGGTGCCCCCCTTTCTCTGTCGCTCCCCTAATGACGGCAAGGTTCCAGAAGGCCCCTCCTGTGCGCCTCGGGCTTCTAGACTGTCACCTCCGTGACCTCCTTCTGCCTCTCTGTCGCTCTGCGCCTTTGTCCCTAGCGCTTGGCTCCGCTCAGATTCTCCCTAGCTTGCTGCTAGGGTTTGACCTTAGGCTTCTCCTTCTCCTGCAAGCTTCATATCATTCGGTCCTTCCTCGCATAACTCGGATCGTCCTTCACCTGCATCAAGATCACTCAGGCTAACCCGGCCGACTTACGCAATATCTCGGCCGGGTAATGTCTTAGCATAAATATATGGGTCTCTCCCCTTCATATCTCGGCCGAGTTCTACAGGATTCGGCCGACTTAGACTGTAACTCGGAAACCAGACGGGGGTTATACTCTCGTCTTTCCCCGTCTTTACCCTATCCGGGGTTACCTCCCCAACACAATGGCAGATACTAACGAGTCGAAACCGCTCGAGTCGAAAACAGGAGGGGCCCTCCTGCTTTTCTTCTCTTCCTTCTTCCGCTTTGCCGGCGGCTACGGCGCCATAGCCCGCACGGGCATGTCCGGAATAGGATAGGAAGAGCCACCATGACCCCCACTATGACGCTCAAGGCATGACGAGTTCCTAGGGGTCGGCGGAGTTGAAGCATCCGACGCTTCGCTCGAGCTCCGTGTCCGCTTTTGAGTTTGCTCCTCGCTAGACTCAAAAGTTTCTTCCGCCGGTGATCGCGCCGAGGGAAGCTCTGTGAGACCCTGGAGCATGGCTCAATAGGATTGATGGGAAACCCATACCAACAAGTTACAACTTCTTTTCCAGAAGCTCATTCGAAAAAGAACTCTAAGGTTAAGCGTGCTTGGCCTAGAGCAATTCTAGGATGGGTGACCGACCGGGAAGTGGGTACCGGGTGCGCACGAGTGAAGACAAAGTGCGCGGAAAAGACTAGTGTTGGTCTGTGGGGTTAGTCTAGAGATCCTATTGAGCTGCCAGAAGTGACAACCGTCGGTCCGGAGTGACTAGGGGTGTTACAAGTGGTATCAGAGCCGACCCTCGCGGTTACATGGGTGTGTGCAGGTCAGTGGCGGACATGTGTCGCATGGCGCGTGTGGACCGGAGTGGACACGGCATGGCAATGTGCCGGCATTGGACGCACAGACGTGTACCAAGAGGGGACGTTCCTGGCTTGGGTTGATCGACGAGGACGTCGATCTTCTAAGGGTGGGTGTATGTGAGACCCTGGAGCATGGCTCAATAGGATTGATGGGAAACCCATACCAACATGTTGCAACTTCTTTTCCGGAAGCTCATTCGAAAAAGAACTCTAAGGTTAAGCGTGCTTGGCCTAGAGCAATTCTAGGATGGGTGACCGACCGGAAAGTGGGTACCGGGTGCGCACGAGTGAGGACAAAGTGCACGGAAAAGACTAGTGTTGGTCTGTGGGGTTAGTCTAGAGATCCTATTGAGCTGCCAGAAGTGACAACCGTCGGTCCGGAGTGACCGGGGGTGTTACAAGCTCAGACATGGAATCCACTATCTCATTGTCCGGTGCATCCGGAAACAACTCGGGTAGTGGAGGCGACATGCCCGGTACCTTGAATTCTTGCGCAAAAGAAACAAACTTTCAGAACACAAGCAAGTGCAACAAAAACGCAGTCGAAAAAGGTGTTACGCGCACGCCCCAGATCTACACCTGCGAAACCAGACGAGAGGCGGCGAACGGAGGAGTCAGCGACTTCCCCGGGAGATCCTCCTTAGCCTTGAACTTCAGCAGCGGCCAAAGAATCCTGTCGAGATCCCCCTTGGAGAGCTCCTCAGCCGAAACCCTAGTCGGATCGTGGCGACCAGAATAAAGAAACATCGGGTGCGCCCTAGCTTGAAGCGGCTGCACTCAATGTTTGAGGAAGGTGCGGATGATATCCACACCGTTCACCTCTTTATCCGGAATCAACTGGAGATCCTTCACCCGACGGTAGAGCCCCTCTATCTCCGCCACCTCACCATCCAAGATGTGGTTCTTTCAGGACCTCTTCGGCTGGATTTTCTAGAAGGGGTCGAAAGGAGCAAGGCCAAAGTCATGCCCGGCCACTGTGGAGTCGCGGATGTAAAACCATCTCCTCCGCCAGTACTAGACAAACTCAGACATAGAAAAAGAGAAGAAGAGAAAGTTGGATTTAAGGGAAATGATACAACCACCGATGGGATAAACGCCATCGGAGCCAGATTGCCTCTTCACGAAATAGAGTTTCCGGAAGAGGCCAAAGTGCGGCTCGACACCGAGCCAACACTCGCAAAAAGTGATGAAGCAGGCGATATGAAGAAGAGAGTTTGGTGAAAGGTGATGGAGTTGGATGCCATAAAAGAAAAGCAATCCATGGAGAAAATCGTTGATCGGGAAGGAAAGGCCCCGAAGGACAAAAGCAATGAACATGACCCGAAACCCAGCTGGAGGACGAGGAATTACCTCGTCGCCGGGAACTCTGACGGCCTCCCTATCCTGCGGGATCAGACCCCGCTCACGGAGCTTGCGGAGGTCGCCCTCGCGCGTTTCCGATTGCCGCCAGCCACCATCGGTGATGCGAGTAGCGGCGGAACCCTTCTTGCCTCCGGCGGCAGCACTAGTAACAACTGTGGTGGAGGCCTTCCTGGAATTCCCCATCGCAGTGCGGCGATGATGACGACGCGAACGCAAAAACAAGGATGGAAACGTTCGAAGAAATTCCAGCGCGCAGCGAGCAAAGCTCAAAGAAGATGGAAGCAGTGAAACGAGAATGGCTACGGTGAAAAACAAACTAACTTTTTCCCAATGATTATAAGGACGAGAACGATGCACGACGACCGTTCATCGAGAAGACCTAAAGCCAACATCCAAATCCAAACGTCCACGTGTCGGCACAGCAGCGAACCGTCGCTCACACGCCGTCCACTACGCCTGGAAATCGAGGCGACACCGTAATTATCTCCACGCCGCGCGTGACCAGTCAACTCAAAGTCAGAAGGTGGGAGCCATGTTCGTCCAGTCCCGTCATCTCTGGCGCCGCAGCGCTTGAGGTCACAGATCGTCAGCAATGACGTCATCAAAAGCTATACTAGCAACGGTTACAATTCTTCGGCTACACAACTAAAAGTACTCAGTTGAATCTACGATTCGACTAACTACTCGGGGGCTACTCCTATCAGGAGCGCTGGCCGCGCACCCGAAAAACGATAAAAACACTACACCATTGAACTATTCTTCGAGTCCTACGTCGAGTCTATGACTCCGCTATGGACTCGGGGGCTACTCCCATAGGGAGGATGGATTCAAGCATCCGAAAAATTTGTGTCCTACGTACCTAAAAGTCAACAAAGACTGAATTAAAGTCTCTGCTCGAGTCTGCGACTCGAACATACACTCGGGTGATGAGGTTTGATCTCGTCAATGCCCATTGTTATGGACTTGGGTTTTGGAGAAGATGGGGATGCTGGAGATCGTGGCACGGTTAACAGACAAGCAACCAGGGGACACGAGATTTACCCAGGTTCAGGCCCCCGGAGGGAAAACCCTACTCCTGCTTGTCTGCTCTTGATTACGGCGGAACCGAAGGTTACAGGTGCGCAGATTCGATCTGGCGTGGAGGTGCGTGTGCAAAAGTATGAGTCGAGAGATCCAGGACGTGCCCTCCTGGCCTTTATATAGACTTAGGCAGGTCCCGGGCATAGTCCTAGTTGGTTACAAGTTCTAGGGTTTCACCCCTTTGAATTTCCTATCTGCGCTAGTCTTGTTCTCCAAGGACTCGAAGGCCTCATGGGCCTTGGCCATCCGAAAATCTTCATGGGCCGGCGTACATCTGCCGTGGGCCTTCCTTGGGCTGGACCAGGTATGCTGAAGTCACGTACCCGCAGGGTATAACCATGTCAGTAGCCCCCGAGTGATCAGTCGAATCGTAGATTCGGCTGAGGACTCTTCAATCCTTCGGGTGCAACCGGGTAGTAACAGTATATGTATGTAGGGATTTGTTGATACATGTGCCTGACTCACCTGACGGATCAGGGTCAGTTAACTGTCTTAGGACGAAACAACATGATCTTCATCAGGTTCGAGTCCCTTAACTTGAACCCGGAACATATGCTGGCGTAATTCGACTCAGGCCGCGGAGGACTTATAGGAGTAGAATTCCAGTGTTCTTAATTGATGTACCCAACGCGTCCGTCGGGATTTTTCATCACGCCTGTTGGCATGGATTTATACTAGCAGAGCGCAGTCAGGTGCGTTGCCAGGCCATCAGATGATATCTGTAGGTCTTATCTTTGCGTCGTAGATGCAGCATCCGAACATTTGTCACCACGGAGGTGTTTCGGGTGGCCAAGGAGATTGTCGCTCACTTAGCTTTTTGCTGGGCAGAGTTGCCATAAAAGTTTTTGCGTGCTGATCCGAAAGATCGCAGTCGAAGATTTCATAGGGTGCGCGACCAGCGCTCCCTATGGGAGTAGCCCCCAAGTGTCTGTTCGAGTCGTAGACACGAACGGAGACTTTAGTTCAAGCATTGTTTCAGTTGTTAAGTCCACAGGACTCGAAAATTTTCGGATGCTTAAATCCATCCTCCCTATGGGAGTAGCCCCCGAGTCCGTAGTGTAGTCGTAGACTCGACGTAGGACTCAGAGAAGTAATTTGTCCTCATTTGTCTGTCGGATGCGCGACCAGCACTCCTGATAGGAGTAGCCCCCGAGTATTTAGTCGAATCGAAGATTCGAGTGAGTACTCTTAGCTGTGGAGCCGAAATTGGTGCTAGTATAGCTTTTGATGACGTCAGCGCTGACGATTGATGAACTCAAGCGTCTGCTACGCCAGAGATGACTTGACTGGACAAAGCGTGGGTCCCACTTGCTGACTTTGAATTGACCGGTCACGCGCGGCATGGAGATAATTACGGCGTCTCCTCGATTTCTGCGCGTAGTGGACGACGTGGTAACGACGGTTCGTTATGATGCTGACACGTGTACGGCCAGATCTACCGTTGGCGCTAGGTCTTCTCGATGGACGGCTGTCGTGCGTCGTCTTCGCTGTTATAATCCTTGGGTGAAATCGTGGTTTGTTTTCACTGCACCAGTTCTTGTGTTCACTGCCTCCTTGTTCTTGAGCGATTCTTGCTGCGCGCTGAGATTTCCTCCCACATTTCCTTCGTTCTTTCTGCATTATCATCGCCACCACCGCCGTAGCGCAATGGGGAAAACAAAGAAGTCTTCATCTGCGGTTGGGACCAGCGCCGCCGGAGGCAAGAAGGGCACCGCCGCTGCTCGCATCACCGATGGTGGCTGGCGGCGATCAGAGACGCGGGAGAGTGATCTCCGCAAGCTGCACGAGCGGGGCCTCATCTCGCAGGATAGGGAGGCCGTCAAACTCCCCGGTAATGAGGTAATCCCCCGTCCCCCATCTGGGTACCGGGTTATGTTTCTTGCCTTCGTTGTGCGCGGGTTATCTTTTCCGGTCCACGACTTCCTCCGTGGACTGCTCTTCTTCTATGGGATTCAGCTTCATCATCTGTCTCCCAATTCTCTTCTCCACGTTGCGTGCTTTATCACATTTTGCGAGTGTTGGCTTGGCATTGAGCCGCACTTTGGCCTCTTCCGGAAGCTCTATTCCGTGAAGAGGCAATCTGGTTCGGATGGTGTGTATCCCATTGGGGGTTTCATCATCTCCCTCAGTCCCAATCTGCAATTCTTTTCCTTTTCTATGTCCGAATCTGTCCAGTACTGGCGGAGGCGATGGTTTTATATCCGCGACTCCGTAGTGCCCGGACAGGATTTTGGTCTTGTTCCTTTTGACCCCTCCCAGATGATTGAGCGAAAAAGGTCTTGGAAAAACCAAATCTTGGACGGTGAGGTGAAGGAGATAGAGGCCCTTTACCGTCGGGTGGAGGATCTCCAGCTGATTCTGGAGAAAGAGGTGAACGGCGTGGACATCATCCGAACTTTTCTTGAACGTCGGGTGCAGCCTCTCCAAGCGAGGGCGCATCCGATGTTTCTTTATTCTGGGCGCCGTGATCCGACGAGGGTTTCGGCTGAGAAAATGTCCGAGCGGGATCTTGACAGGGCTCTTCGCGCGCTGCTGAAGTTCAGGGCCGGAGAAGAAATCCCGGGGAAGTCACTAACTCCTCCATTTTCTTCGGCATTGGCCGTACCGCTGGTGTAGATTCGTGCACGTAGTGCTTTTTGTCGGCTGTGTTTTTAGTTCCTTTGTTTGCTAACAAAGTTCTTTATGTTCTTTGCAGAGCTTCAAAGTACCGGGCATGGTGCCACCATTGCCCGAAAGGTATCCGAATACCCCGGATAATGAAGTGGTTGAGTCCGTGTCTGAGCTGCCGTCGGTGCGATCTCCGGCAGAGGGTGCTGACGAGTCGAGTGAGGACCATACGCGCAAGCGATCACGGAGCTCTAGCGAGTCTTCGGATGCCTCGACTCCTCCGACTCCCAGAAATCCTCTGGGCCTTGAACGCCATAGTGATGGTCATGGAGGTTCTTCCTCTCCCCTTCCTGCCATTCCTGTGCGGGTTGTAGCCCCGCACCCGCCAGCGAAGCGGAAGAAGGAAGAGAAGAAAGAGGAGAAGAAGGAAGAGAAGAAGGAGGAGAAGAGAGCCTGAAAAGCTCCTCCTGTCTTTGACCTGAGCTCGCTCGGCTCGTAAGTTTCTTGTTGTGCTATTGTCTTTTCCCCTTTATGATGCTTTTGTACTTGTGTTGATTGGTTCGTATGCAGGAACTCCTCCCATGATTCCAGTGATGGTGCACGGGAGATGATGGGGGAGTCGATCGTTGCGTCTCCTCCTCCTCAGACGGTGGCGACTTCAGGTGGCGCCGCTCCGGATCCTCCTGTGCAGGAGGTGCAGGTGGTTGCGCCTCAGAATTTCGCAGCCGGGTCTTCGGAGTCGCCAGCGGAGCATGTAAGTTTTTCTGCTTTACGTCACGGGGGGAGCCCCCGAGTGTCTTCATATGCTGATTTGGTTTTTTCTCCTTTGTGTTGGGCGCAGCCCCCAAGTCCTTTTCTTACTGCTATTTCTTTGTCTTCAACCTTTTGTGCAGGAGGCCAAGCGGCTGGTGGAGGAGCGCTTGGCGCTGGAGGCGAAACTTCGGCAGCTTCAAGGTATCCATCTGTTGTTTAATGCCTTTCTTATTTATCCTGGTCCTGTTCTTTGACACTTTCTTGTCTTAAATGTAGAGGAGCATAACGAGTCCCTCCATGAGGTCGACGCTCTTAAAAAGAGCCTTGGTCAATCGGAGCAGAAAACCGAAGCCGCCGTTGGTGCGAAAGAGCGCCTCGAGCTAGAGCTGACGAAGGCAGCCGAAGCGAAGGAGCGTCTGCAGCAGGAGGCCGCAGATCGTGAGGAGCAGCTGGCCACCGTTGCGGCTGCTCGTGAAAGAGGGGTGGCAGCGAAGCTCATGGCTGCTGCCAAGGCTATTTCGGGTGAGTGCGAGTTTTTGCGCTTGTTTCTTTTTCTACGGGTCTTCTTCTATGCTGCCTTTCTTCATGCTTTTCTTTGTTTTTGTCTCAGATGCCACAGGCATCGAGTTCGACCGCGGTGCTCTGGAGCACGGGAGTGCTCTGGATGATGCCACTGTGGCGGTCGAAGACCGCTGCGGCACCGTCGTTAACTCCCATGCCAAGGCGAAAGAGGTTCTTGGTCGCTTCTACCAGGAGCTTTTTCTGAAGGGCGCAACCCTTGATGATGTGGATGCTCTGGCAGAGGCTCTGTCAGCCGAAGCGCCTGCGGCGTACAAGCGCAAGCAGGAAGGCATCGAAGCGTCCGTCGGGCTGGCGATGGCCTTGGCGGCTGGAGCGGAGCTAGACTTGCCCCAGATCACTTCTCGGATGCCGACGACTGCGGATGGATCCGAGGTAGCCTTCGCTGCCTACTCCGCTCGTTGCAAACGATATGGGCCCAAGCTCATTGACTTGCTGTCTGAGTACGCACTGCGGCAGCAGGGCGGGGCCAAAGCTAGGCAGTCTGGCTCCGAGGCGACTCAGTGTCCTGCATCTTAGGCATAGTAGACGTAGGGTAGTTTGTAGTCTACTTTTGTTGTAAATATCTTGAGGAGAACCGTCCTTGTGCCACGTAGTGGCCTTATATATTTAATGAATTCCTCTGAGTTGTGCTCTATCCTTTGCTGAATGTCTGTGTGCCTTCTTTTTTCTGCTGCTATAGGTTCCTTCGGGTGCTGACCCAGTTAACACTTCATCCGCAAAGCCATTGCGACCATCGTTGGATGATTCCTCGCAGCTCGCTTTCCTTCGAGATCGCATGCGTAGTTTGGAGACGGAATTGCTCGGGATACGCGGCCATGCCGACGTTTGGAAGTCCAAGGCGGATCGTGGTGCAGCCAGAGAGGAGTACTTGATGGCGGAGCTAGTTCGGCTGTCCGAGCAGCTACAATGTAAGTTGTTCTTTGGTTCGAGCTGTAGCTTGGTTCTTCGGATGAGTCTGCTGGCTTTACTCTTATTTTGTCCGATTGTTGCAGGTGCGAATCTTGCTCCGAGGGAAGAAAAGGAGCGTGTCGCTGTTCGGGTCAATTGCTTGACTCAACAGGACATGGAAACCGGCGGCTTCTTCTGGGTAGATCGTGATCGCGCCATAGCCCTGGCGACGGTGCAGGATCATGTTCATCAAGTTTCGCGGGTGCTCCGCCAAGTGCAGGCCTCACTTTCCTCAGTGCTGCACGTCATGTTTCCTTTGGATGCCGTGCCGACGACCCTTGCAGATCTTCTGTCGAAGTTTCGGAATGCCAACAATGTCAAGGGGCTAGTGCGGCAGCAGCTCGTCGCAGGAGTGAAGGCTGCTTTGTCTCTTGTGAGGGTGCACCGCCCTGACGTAGATTTGGCTGCCGTGGCAGCTGGGCCACCTCTTCGACCGGATGGAGGCGAGTGGGACATGCGTCCGCATTACGCGGCTGTAAGGCAGTATGCCGAACAGATTGTAGATTTGTTTGAGCAGCGTGCTCAGGTTATTCTTCAGAATAGATAGGACCTGAAAATAAATAGATAGATGTAAAATTTGTATATTTCGGCTGGGCGTTTTTGTGCCCTTTGTTGTAAAGGTTTGCTTGTTTGGGAGCACGCAGTGCTTTTGATTGAGTACGTGTCCTTTTCGTTTGCCTGACGTTGTCAGCTACTTAGGTGTACATGTTTTGTCCTCAGTCGATGAAATCGTGAGGTGGGGGAGCCCCCGAGTGCGTTTGTAGCATGTAATAAAGTTGCAGGAAAATAGTCAACCGAAGTTTTGGGGCGAGACACTTAGCTTTATTTATATCGTAATAGAGGAGGTACATTGTTCGGCTGAGTAGCCTTGGCTGAAAGCCTTATTGAAAGTAAAGGGGTAGATTGCTACGGATAGAATCGTCGCAGGTGCGAGGTATTCCATGGGTTGGAGTATGCGACTCCAGACTCCACGTGCTTGAGGCGATAGGCGCCACCTGGAATGACTTCGGTGATGATGTAGGGTCCTTCCCATGGTGACTCGAATTTATTCGGTCGCTTTTGCTTGAGTCGCAAGACGAGGTCTCCTTCGACGAAGGACCTTGGTCGCAGCCGGCGGCTGTGGTAGTTGCGGAGACTCTGCTGGTACACCGCTGATCGAGCTGCTGCTATGTCTCTTGCTTCGTCGAGTGTATCGACGGCATCTTCGAGTGTAGCCGTAGATTCGGCTTCGCTGTAAGCGACGACCCGTGGGGCCTGGTGGCGTACTTCGGCTGGTAGCACGACCTCGGCTCCGTGTATCATGAAGAACGGTGTGTAGCCGGTGGCGCTGTTTGGCGTAGTCCGTAAGCTCCACAGGACGGATGGTAGCTCTTTCGTCCAGTTTCCAGCTTTGTGTTCGAGGGAACTCATGAGGCGTTTCTTGATGCCGGCGCCAATTAGGCCGTTGGCCTTTTCCACTTGCCCGTTCGTTTGCGGGTGTGCCACTGAGGCATACGTGATGTTGATCCCAAGGCCCTCGCAGAAGTCCTGGAATTCCTCGGAGATGAAGTTCGATCCGTTGTCGGTGATGATGCTGTGCGGTACGGTACGCCGAACCTGTAGACAATGGACTCGAAGAACTTGACGACAGTTTTGCCTTTCTGGTTGGTGACCGGCATGGCTTCGATCCACTTGGTGAATTTGTCGACTGCAACCAGGAGGAAAACGTGTCCCCCTTTTGAAGATTTGGGCAGTTTGCCGATCATGTCGAGGCCCCATTGGGCAAAAGGACAGGCTATGGGTATGGGTCTGAGCTCGGACCCGGGTGCGTGCGGTTTATCGGCGAACCGTTGGCACCCGTTGCATCTTCGGACGATGTCCTTCGTGTTGCTCATGGCCGTTGGCCAGTAGAATCCTGCTCGTAGAGCTTTGGCGACAAGGGAGCGACTGCGTGCGTGGTGGCCGCAGATGCCCTCGTGGATGTCTTGGAGGATGGTTTTGCCGTCGTCGATGGTGATGCACCGTTGTAGTACACCCGTGATACTGCGCTTGTACAGCTCGCCATTGATAGTGGTGAAGGCCTTTGACCGACGAGATATGCGCCGGGCATCTGTCGGGTTGTCAGGCAGTTCTCCATTTAATAGGAACTGGAGGTATGGGCGAGTCCAGGATTCTTCGACTGCCATGACCTGCATTAGGTTGACCATGGCGACCTCGGTGTCCAACTTTTCGGGTCCTTCATGACCTTCGGGTAGCGTAGCCCCCGAGTGTTCTGCTTCTTCGGGTGATCCTTTGGGGAATTTCCGCTTGATGGACGGCACGCAGATCTGTTCGAGGAACACACCTGGTGGCACTTTTGTGCAAGTGGAGCCGATGTTGGCGAGTCTGTCGGCTTCCTCGTTGCTTTCTCTTCCGATGTGTCGAAGCTCACAACCGTCGAATTCTCCTTCGAGTGTGTTGTAGAGCGCGCGGTACGCGATCATGTTTTCGGCGTGTGCGTCGCACTCATTCATCGTCTGCTGGACGACGAGGTTGGAGTCACCATAGATGACCAGGCGTGTTGCGCCGCATATCTTTGCCATCCTCATGCCATGGATGAGGGCTTCGTATTCGGCCTCGTTATTGGAGGCTCTGAATTTCATCCGAAGAACGTACTTCATCTTGTCGCCTTGTGGGGAGGTCAGTATGACCCCTGCTCCTGCCCCAGCTTCTCTCTTGGAGCCGTCGAAGTGCATCGTCCATGATTGCGACATGTCCGGGGTATCTGGCAGTTGCAGCTCCATCCAATGTACTAGGAAGTCCGGAAGGACTTGAGATTTAATTGCGTGTCGCTTCTCGTAGACGATGTCCAAGGGTGATAGTTCGATGCCCCACAGGGCCACGCGTCCTGTGGCCTCCGGGTTGTTCAGGATGCTGTTCAGGGGTGCCTCATTGACGACCATCACCTGATGCTCCTGGAAGTAGTGGCTCAGTCGTCGAGCCGTCATGAACATGCCGTAGGCTAGCTTCTGGTAGTGTGGGTACCGCTGTTTTGTTGGAGTGAGAACCTCGCTGAGGTAGTAAATTGGGCGCTGGACCCCGTGGGTCTTGCCTTCTTCGGGTCGTTCGACCACTAGTACGGTGCTGACCACCTGATGTGTGGCTGCTATGTACAGCAGTAGGGGCTCGCGCTCCTTTGGCGTGACCAAAACAGGCGAGGTGGAGAGGAGCCGCTTGAGGCTTTCGAATGCATCATCGGCTTCTGGTGTCCACTCGAACTTGTCTGCTTTGCGCAGCAGCTGGTAGAATGGTAGGGCCTTCTTGCCCATGCGGCTGATGAACCTGCTTAGCGCCGCTACTCGTCCTGCGAGCTGTTGGACGCCCTTTAGGTTTTTCGGCTTCTCCATCGTCATGATGGCTCTGATTTTCTTCGGGTTCACCTCGATCCCTCGTTGAGAGATGAAGTACCCGAGCAGCTGCCCTGTTGGGACGCCGAAGGCGCATTTGTCGGGATTGAGCTTGATCCTGTAGCGATCAAGATTGTCGAACGTCTCGTGGAGATCGTCGATAAGTGTCCTTGCCTCCTTGGTTTTTATGACTATGTCGTCGACATAGACTTGGACGTTGCGACCGATCTGGTCCTTGAGGCAGGCCTGCATGCATCGCTGGTACGTGGCACTTGCGTTCTTTAGCCCGAAGGGCATTGTATTGTAGCAGAATACTCCAAACGGTGTGATAAACGCCGTTTTCTCTTGATCTTCGACCTTGAGTCGAATCTGGTTATAGCCTGAGTAGGCGTCGAGGAAGGAGAGTTTCTCACAAACTGCAGTCGTATCGATGATCTGATCGATCCGAGGAAGAGGGAAGTGGTCCTTTGGGCAATGCTTGTTTAGGGACGTAAAGTCCACGCACATCCACAGGATGTCCGTGTCCTTTTTTGGGACCATGACTGTGTTTGCCAGCCACTCGCTTTCTTTGATTTCCTGGATGAAGTCTGCTGCGAGTAATCTGTTGATTTCCTTGCCGATGGCTTCGACTCGTGGCTCCGACAGTCTTCGGATGGACTGCTTGACTGGCTTGGTGTCTGGAAAGATGTTGAGTGCGTGCTCGGCGAATTCCCTGGGAACTCCTGGCATGTCCGCAGGACACCAGGCGAAGATTTCCCAGCGCTCACGGAGGAATTCGACGAGCGCGCCTTCCTATGCGGCGCTGAGGTCGTTGGCTATCAGCGCCGTTTTGGAGGCATCAGTCGTATGGACCTGCACTTTCTTGGTGTTGACGGTGGAGTCGAAGGACATGTCGGGCGCGTGTTGCCTTGTGACTGGGGGTGCCCCGTCACCTCGTGGAGCCTTACAAGCTCGTCTTGCATGCCGAAAGACTGGGAGATTTTGTTGAAATCCCTATCGCATTGGTCCGATTGGGTGAAGCTTCCGTGGATCGTGATGACGCCTCTTGGTCCTGGCATCTTGAGTAGCAGGTATGCGTAGTGTGGGATGGCCAGGAACCTTGCGAATGCTACACGCCCTAGGATGGCGTGGTATTGCGACGGCCAGTCCACCACTTCGAATTCTAGGCGCTCCTGCCGAAAGTTTTCCGGCTTCCCGAAGATGACGTCGAGCCCTATTTTGCCCAGGGGGATATGCCCTTTCCTGGGACAATGCCGTGGAACATTGTGTCTGATTGTTCCAGGCTGCATTGCGGGATCCGCATGGCTGCTAGAGTGCTTGCGAACATTAGATTGATGCCGCTGCCGTCGTCCATGAAGAAGCGACTCATCTCGAAGCCTCCGATCTGCGCCTCCAGCACCAGGGCAGCATGACCTGGGCGAGGGATCTGGCAAGGGTGATCTGCGCGAGTGAATGTGATGCAGGACTCCGATCCGCTGAGGTACTCAGGGATGGCAGGTGGAGTTGCCACGGCCAAGTTGATTTGTCGGGTGATTTTCTTCTGCACTCTGTTTGTGGGGCGCCCCTTCTGGATCATATTTAGTGCTCCCTTCGGTGGGGGGTACGCGACCCCGGCGTTGTTTTGCGCTGGTGCGACTGGTTGGTTTGGGCCTCCAATAGGTGGCGGTGGAGGAGCTCCTAGTGTTATTTCTCCTTGCATTGGTGCGTTTCCGAACGCAGGGATTGGGGCTTGTTGCCTCATCTGCACCATGCTTTCGCTGAGTTTCTGGAACTCGCGGCAGTCCTTGAGCATGTGGCTGGCTTTCTTTTTGCCATCCTGTTTGTCGATGTAGAAGTGGATGGTACATGGACCCGAAAGTTTGTCGAATGCTGAGGGTCCGTTGTCGCGGTCGCGGCGTTGCCACGACTGCGTTGGTCGTCCGTTGTCGCGGAAGTTTCCGCCACGGTATCCTCCGCTGTTGCGGCTGTTGTCATTACGGCGGTCGGCGTAGCCAGCCGCGACAATGTCGGGTCCGTCGCGGTCCTTGTAAACGCGCGATCTCCTCTTGCTGCGGCGTTCTCGCCTTCGACCGTAGTCGTCCTCTTCATCCGATTGCGCTCGCTGGATGCAATCTTTGCCGTCTGCCCAACTGTTGGCAATTTCCATGAGGTGATCGAGTGTCTTGGGCTTGATGCGCCCAAGTTCTTCCTTGAAATCTGGTCGTTTGACGCCGTCCCTGAAGGCGTCGATGGCCCTTTCTTCGGAGATGTGTGATGCGGAGTTCTTGGTTGTAGACCAGCGTAGTATGTACGAGCAAATAGATTCACCCGTTCTCTGAGTGCAGGCTCGTAACTCTTCAATTGAGGCGGGCCTCTTGCTAGTGCCCTTGAAATTTCGGATGAAGCTGTAAGCGAGCTCTTCCCAGCTTCGGATGGATCCTGATGATAGGCTACTGAGCCAGACCCGCGCCGCGCCTGTAAGCTGCAGCTGAAGGCATTGCATGGCGGTTTCTTTGTTGCCTCCGTGCAGCTTGACGGATGACAGATGGTCACTGAGCCAGGATTTTGGATCTTGCGTGTCATTGAACTTCGGAATATCCGAAGGAAGCTTGAAATTGCGTGGCATCTGCGTTCGTCGAACGGATCTGCTGAAGCATCGAGCTCCGCAGAGTTCTCCTTCGTCTTCGTCCATCTCGGATTCAGACGAGCATGCACGTTTGGCTCGTGCTTTGTCGATCTTGCGCTGTGTAAGCTTGTCTCTGGCGTCGTAGTCGCGTTTATGGTGACGCGAGCTCTTCTTCCTTCGAGGAAGGTCATGCTCCTCCTCTTCTTCGGATGAAGGGGTAGGACTCCGGTCGCGCCTGGCCGGAGCTTTCTTCTTCGGCTCCGCAAGAGCGTCTTCGTGGAGCGCAGCTCCGATTAGTCCTAGTCCGGTGAGTGCGGACCTATGCATGGCTCTTTTTGGGTCCCCCTCCGGAGGTGGGTGGGCTGCGAGATACGCAGTGGCTGCCATGATAGCAGCTTGCGGCGTCTTCGGGATGATGTTGCCGTCGGCATCCATATCCATGAACGATGTGTGGAGAGTTCGGGTCACGTCACGCCGCTCCTTGGGATCCATGTTTTCCACCCGAGAGCGGTGCTTGTTTCCCTGGTTTCCGTTTGTGCTAGAGCCGGGTGCCATGGAAGAGAGCGCAGCTCGTCGCGTGCTGGACTCGGAGGCTGCTTGCTTGCGTTTGTCAAGCGTCTCCTGCATCTTGACTTGTTTCTTGTGCTCCTCGATGAGGAGGTAGTGGTATGCCATTAGTAGTTCACGTGAGGCGTCTGCAGGTAGGACGATGTCGCCTGCGACGGCACGGCGCGCTTGGACCCATCCTTCTTTGCTAAGTTGGATGACGTGGCCATTGTTTTCCCCGTTGGGTGGGGGACTGGCTTCTTCTGTTTTCGCCATTTCCGCCGTTTCGGTTGGGTGGCGGGTTAGGTGTTTCCTCGTCGCCTTGGATGACTGCGGCGCATAGGTAGCGCTCGCAGATTGGTCGGCTGCTGCCGCAGCTTTCGAATCCGGAACCGTAGGTCCCCTCATCCGAAGGTGGATCACACAGATCGGAGTTGCAGCTGCTGCTGTAAAACTCATCTGTTGATGGTGACGTGCGTAGCACAGGGTGTGGAGCCCACGAGGCGGGCCTAATTGATGGCACGGGCACCCGCTCAGGGAGACGGAGGGTGCCAGTTTGACCCACCTGGAAGCAGAAGCTCCCGAAAAGGATCTCGAGTCCGTCGCCTACGGGCTCGAAATCTTTCATGGTGGCCGGCGAGTGGGCGGTGAAGTCGAAAGCACCGAAGAGGAGGTGATTCTCCGTCGCCGCAGAGTTATAGATCGATCGGGTCGGAACCGTCACGATCGCACAATCAGCAGCCCCGATTCCCACAGACGGCGCCAATTGACGAGGTTTGATCTCGTCAATGCCCATTGTTATGGACTTGGGTTTTGGAGAAGATGGGGATGCTGGAGATCGTGGCACGGTTAACAGACAAGCAACCAGGGGACACGAGATTTACCCAGGTTCAGGCCCCCGGAGGGAAAACCCTACTCCTGCTTGTCTGCTCTTGATTACGGCGGAACCGAAGGTTACAGGTGCGCATATTCGATCTGGCGTGGAGGTGCGTGTGCGAAAGTATGAGTTGAGAGATCCAGGACGTGCCCTCCTGGCCTTTATATAGACTTAGGCAGGTCCCGGGCATAGTCCTAGTCGGTTACAAGTTCTAGGGTTTCACCCCTTTGAATTTCCTATATGCGCTAGTCTTGTTCTCCAAGGACTCGAAGGCGTCATGGGCCTTGGCCACCCGAAAATCTTCATGGGCCGGCGTACATCTGCCGTGGGCCTTCCTTGGGCTGGACCAGGTATGCTGAAGTCACGTACCCGCAGGGTATAACCATGTCATCGGGGGCTACTCCCATAGGGAGCGCTGGTCGCGCACCCTATGAATCTTCGACTGCGATCCTGCAGATCAGTATGCAAAAACTTTTTTGGCAACTCTGCCCCAATTAACGCTAAGTGAGCAACGTCCTCCTTGGCCACCCGAAACACCTCCGCGGTGATAAACATTCGGATGCTGCGTCTGCGACACAAAGATAAGACCTACAGATACCATCTGATGGCCTGGTAACGCACACGACTGCGCTCTGCTAGTAAGAATCCGTGCCAGAAGGCGCAATGAAAAATCCCGACGGACGCGTTGGGTACATCATTTAAAATTCACTGGAATTCCACTCCTGTAAGTCCTCCGCGGCCTGAGTCGAATTACGCCAGCATATGTTCCGGGTTCGAGTTGAGGGACTCGAATCTGAAGAAGATCGTGTTGTTTTGTCCTAAGACAGTTAACTAACCCTAATCTGTCGGGAGAGTGAGGCACACGCATAAAAAATCCCTACACACTCAAATTATTCTCTATAGTTGCACCCGAAGGATTGAAGAGCCCTCAGCCGAATCTACGATTCGACTGAACACTCGGGGCCTACTGACATGGTTATACCCTACGGGTACACGATCTTAGCATACCTAGTCCAGCCCAAGGAAGGCCCACGAGAACATGCGCCAGCCCATGAAGACTTTCGGGTGGCCAGGGCCCATGACACCTTCGGATCCTTGGAGAACAAGACTAGAGTAGATAGAATATTCAAAGGGACAAAACCCTAAAACCTATAACCGACTCGATCTGTGCCTGTGACCTGCCTATCTCTATATAAAGGCTAGGAGGACACGACGAGGAGGGCACTTTGCATACCACCGCATACACACCTCCACGCCAGATTGCATCTGCGCATCCTTATACTTTTTGGTTCCGCCGTAATCAAGAGCAGACAAGCAGGAGTAGGGTTTTACCTCCGGGGGTCTGAACCTGGGTAAACCTCGTGTCCCCATGTTGCTTGTTTGCTAACTGTTCCGCGATCTCCAGCATCCCCATCTTCTCCAAAACCCAAACTCATAACAATGGGCATTGACGAGATTAAACCTCGTCACACCTATTAAAATATTCAAGAATATAGCCATTTTCTTCCTTGTAATTATCAAAGCAAAATTTAAGTATCTCATAAACCTCATATTCATAGGGTGCATCGTAAGTATTTTCTGGCAAGTTCAAATGCACCTTTGAAAGCAATAAATTCTTCAATTTGTTCCACATCATAAAAGTCACAATTTCCTTTAACATAAGAAGATATGATAATATTATCATTATACTCACATTAAAAAGGCAGGTGTTTATACCTCCTACAGTAACAAGATTTATCAAAGCAATAAGTAACATTACAAGTAGAGCATATCTCTCTTGCAATAGTATTCAATTTATCAATTTGTTTCCATAAGTGTTTCCTTTTTTGTGACAAACGATATTCCTTATAATCATATTGTACCCGTATGAGACGGGTAATAATCATACCGTACCCGTTAAGTTACATGTACAAACATGTGTATATACTTGTACGCATGGTATATCCATACCCTCCCCGTTTAAGCTGACATGTCAAACTTACCTGTAGAGTGTCAACCTATGCGGTTGAGAAGCCTAGTGACAAGTATGTGATTGTGAATTCTAAACTTCGATACTTTCATATACTCATCTACCTACTATTAAATAGATATATTTTTTTCCAAATATTTTATTAATGAACGTAGAATTATGAATAACTTATGTATTATTGGATCTACCCACCAGATACCTAAAGGGTATGGATACCCGACGTGTATGGGTATGGTAAAGTTTTATACTTGTTGGTACGGTCATGAGTAAAGTTGTGTACCCGTTTACTACATGGGTATAAGTATGGATATGGTATTGCTCTATCGTCCATTGCTATCCTTAGTGGCGAAGGTTGTTAAATTTTTCAGCGTAACTCTCTACAGTGTCAATCTATCTAAGTGTGAGAATCTGACGCATGAACAAACTGAACTTGTTTTTGCCCCGGTATGACTCGATTGCCTTATGCAAATCCTCCCAGTAAATGATGTACCGTTGGACTACGGAGTTTTAAGCCACA
The DNA here is from genome assembly GCA_916181665.1 of Avena sativa. Taxonomy (NCBI): domain Eukaryota; kingdom Viridiplantae; phylum Streptophyta; class Magnoliopsida; order Poales; family Poaceae; genus Avena; species Avena sativa. The sequence continues at coordinate 458,555,881 of OV702293.1, forward strand.
ATGCGGCATTGTCCACAAAATTCAGCATAACAAATTTCACCTTCATCACCTCTGAAATTCCATAAATCTTGAAGTACATCTCACAATTGTCCTTTCAAATTGTGGGATGTACCATCGAATTTTGGAAAATCCATCTTAGGTGTTGAGTGGTAGCATGAGTGATGTCCTAAATTCTCAACATGAACCTCTTCTCCGTAACTACAACCATAATGATGGGGAATGATCGTACCGTTTTCTGAGGAAAATCGCTGAGATATGGGGATCTCAATGAAATGCCCCCGTGTAGCGTAGTCATCGCCGTGCCCATTGGGCCGTCGCGCCTCCATGCCCACTGCTGACGCAGAAGGAAGCGCCGTAGAGGAAGGAGATTTCTGGGGAGGCCGCGACTCAATCACGCCCAGTTGCGCCGCTGCGTCCTCGGCGTGGAGCTTGAGGGTGGACATGGTGGATGACAGGTCGGCGACTGTCGTGCCCATGTTCTTCATCTAGTCAGAGAGCCCCGCGAGCTGAGTCGTGGGAGCACCGAGCTTCGCGTTGGTAGCTTGAGCTTGCTCCACGACGGTGGTCATGGCCCCCGACATCTGCCGCTCTGCCGTCGCAGGTCTCTTGGATGCCAACTCGTCGCCTAACTTCTCCAACCGCACCGTCAATCGGGACTATGGTCGCGAATCGAGATCCACCGCCGCCTTTCTCTTCGGAATTATCGATCGAAAAAATTAAGTGGAGGAGATGTGGCTCTGATACTAGATGTTAGGATCTTGTTAGGATTTTTATAGTACTCCCTCTGATCCATAATAAGTATCGCTCATTTTGTACTAAGCAAGTATAAATTTTGTACTAGCTTAGCGACATTTATTATGGATCAGAGGAAGTAGTTTTTTTTGGATACAATCTCCGAATTGGAGTTACAGGAAGAAAAGGGAACAAGGTTCTAATCTGTTCGATCTCATCCTAATGCAACCTCCAGCTTATAACGAGATAGTCTTTCCCTTCAGACGTCTTCTTCTTGGGCTTGGGCCTCACTATATCTTCCTTGATCTTCGCGGCCCACATGGTGATGGGCGGGGTCGTGACAAACCGTTGGGGGTAGTGACACAGGTCATGACGGACCTAGCCGGACGCGTGTCCTTCCCGCCCCGCAAATGGACCGAAACTTTCAAAAGGCCCATCCGACACCGTTGGGGGTTGCAACTCAAATAAAAAAATATACTCCCTCCCATCCAAATTAGTTGATTTGGATTTGTCAAAATTTAGATGAACCTATATACTAAATAGTGTCTAGATTTATTCAAATCTAGATAAAAATTTAAATCTAGACAAATTTAAGTGAAATAATATGGATCGAGAGTATAAAATTTCTGTTTTCTCAAGAAAGAAGCTAGATTTTGCACGGCGTGACACTGACAGATAGAGCCCAGGCAGGCAACGACTTCGGCTTGCTTTTTCCCCGTGCGGCAAAGCATCGCTCGCGTGACGCGTGCGGCACGAACACATCCTACAGAGCCCCGAGTCCTGGAGGACCAACAAGCTGCGAGCCAACCGAGGACAGCGCAACCGCTACCGGATCCGTCCCCTCCCCGTCCCCATCCCCATCCCGGCCGGCTTCCACCGATCGCCGCCTTCCGACCCCGGGCGCAGTTCCACGCCGCCGCCGAGAAGCGCCGGCCATGGGTTGCTCCTCCTCCGTGCCAGGTTCGCATCTCCCCCCCTCAGAAAAGCTCTGTCCCCTTTTGGATGGAAATCGTTCGCTGCGGATACTGCGACCCCCAGTGTTAAGATAGATGATTAGTGCTATCTTGAGGTTTAATTTTGACCTGTATCGGTGTTTGTTTATCCTGCTGGGCTGGGTATCTCCAATCACGGGGGGTTGGTCAATGGTCAAGTTACATATTTTCCTCAATTTGTATGGTTTACTAGTAGCAAGTAAATTTATATAATCCCTTGGAAAGGTGTGTTACATGGTCTGGGCAAACTGAGGGTGACTTGTGCGTGGTGTATGAATGTGGAGTGTTAGAGTTTGCAGCTGGAACAGAGGGATTGGTCACTCGATGCACTGTCATGTGTTAACACGTAGCTCTGTTTTGTCAGCTAGAAGCACGGAAGGGCTGAACAATATTGATGGCACCTCTTCTGCTGCCGATTCAAACGAACTGCGTGCTAAGGTACTTTTCTTTACCATCTTTCTGGCTGCTTATGTTGCCATTGCTTGGGGTATTAGCACAGGCAATTGTAAGTATTTGTAACTAGAGTTCCCCTTAAGCCCCCATTGTAAGTAACTAGCTGAATGCCCGTGCATTGCTACGGTCTCGTAAATTTTTCACTTTGCAATATCCAGTTATGGGTCATGAACATCTCTATGTGAGTTGTGGATGTCAAATTTGTCCCTTGCGCCTCTTGGATGCAGTGCCTCTTCTATTATGACGACACTACCGTGAGCACCTGACGATGTTCTTCCTCCCCTTACTGCGAATCTCTCTCGATGCCATGCTTATTGTTATCGTCGTCCTTTGCCAACTCTCTAACATATGAAAACCTGGTGTATTATCTATCTCCCTCACCGAATTTGAAGTTTTGCTTGTGTGTTTTTCACTGCCTGTCCTCCATGGTGACAATGTCAATTCCCCTGGATCAAAACTGGTCCGGCACGACAACCTTCTCTGTCTCCACCTCGGCGGCCGTGAATGAGCGCACTCTACAACGTTCTGCCGTAGAATAGATCCACTTTGTCATGTATGTCGCCGCCACTGGCATGTGGTCCCACAGCACCATATCCGACTTCTCGTAGTTCACAGCTTCACGCCCTTCCTGAAGGGAAACATGCTCACACTACACTGTTGTCCTCTTGCACCTCTTTGGTCGTTGCGACGTTACTTCCTCAACCGGACCTGGTACTGGTATGTCAGTGCGGCATTAACAGTCTAGAGACTTCTATCCAGAAACTCAAGTATAGTATTCCTTCAGTACCAAATTAATTGACTCAACTTTGTCTAGATACACATGTATCTAGAGGTGTTTTTATCAGATACACGCGTATCTAGACAAAGTTGAGATAATTCAATTAATTTGCTATGGAGGGAGTATTATCAATATAATAGCAAACTGTCAATAGAAAGTGTAGATTGAGCCAAATCTCTCATCAGTTCCTAAGACAAATCACCTCCCACATAGGTCTTTTTATCTTTAGCAAAGTGTGCTCTGATCCCTAAAACCCCTCCAAATGCTCGTAAAGCAAACTGAGATTATGAAGCCCAAATTCAACTTGTGCTCTCCGTTAAAACAATCAAAGAAGTGGATGGACTCCGTGCCGGTGCAGCTACCTGAACCTTAACATGCGCCATTGCCTTGCTACTACCTGAGCCTGAACCTGCGCCCCTATAGATGGAGTTCACGCTCGAGCACCTGGAGGTGGTCGCCGGTGGTGCAGGTCGGTGTGGGAGGTGGTGCAGCTCTGACATTGGTGCAGGTCAGTGGAGAAGGCATGATGGGAAGGAGGCAGGTCAGCCGGACGGATGGGAGGACAGGTCGGTGGCGTCGGCTTGGAATTGATGACTACAGGTCGGCAGTGGCAGCTTGGAACGGATCGATGCATATTTTGTCTCCGTGACTGGATGGGTTTGAAGGCCCGTGCATGCAGTGATATTGATCAGGACCCATCGTGTTGCCTCATTCAAGTTATATACAGATTGGAGGTAGTGCGGGCTAAGGCCAAATGGGGCTTGACTTATGAAGAGGAACGCGAACGCGTTGAGACATATGAAGGCGCACAGAGGACGGCTGAAAACAGGAACGGACGAAAACCACCGGTTGCCTTTTAATAGTAAAGATATAGGGAAGATGGCCCATTGGCCAGATTCAGTTATATGATAGATAGAAACAGCATTCTGAACATACTATTCCTCTCCCACTCTCCAGATCTCTAGCATATGAATGTAATGGTATTATCCTGCATCAGCCTAATAGGTCAACTAAAACTTTCAACCAACTATTTCGGTCTGTACTATACACCCTTTCAGTAAAATACAGTCAAAATGCATTACAGACATCTTTAGTGCCTACCGTAATATTCGTCTTTTCTGTCTTATATGTGTGAAACTGTAATTCATTTTATTGTAGACAACCTCTGTTGTACAAGGTGAGATTTATGCAATTGCTCAGCTCAAAATTTTAGATATCTGAGGCTGTACTGGATGAATTTGGATATTTCTCTGGCCAATCGAATGAAAAGCTGTAAACTGATTCATCTGACCGTTCTTTTACTATTTGACCATCAATTCAAACTAACGTACATGTTAGGGTAACACCGTGCTGGCTAGCATTTATCCCCAAGGGACAGCATATGCCTATGTGCATACACTTTGCTTGTTTTTGTGTCGATATTTTCAACGAGGCATAATCCATAACCAGGGGCATTAAGCTTGGTTGCATGTTCTGTGGAATTGTCAATCAACATGAGATGTAAGCCATACCATTTGAAATTTGTTGACTGTTAATGTTTTGACAACCTCTAAAGAATCACATTGTATGAAACATTTTCTTATTTTGCACAAAACTAGTGTTCTTCTTTGAAAAGACTCCTATTTTGTTCATCCTGTGAATGTGATTCTCCCTTGATAGTGTGGGAACCGTCATGACAGAAGCAGAGACGTATTTATGCACATGAATGATTGGATACTCTGTTTTTCTATTTTAACTCATTTATTGCATGTTTGGCCCTGCTGAAAGAGCATCATGTCTAATGATAATTACTGACTCTGTTTGATGTTCTCATTATCTTTGTGTTGCAGCTCGTATTGCTCGGAGATTCAGGTGTTGGAAAAAGCTGCATTGTCCTCCGGTTTGTTCGTGGTCAGTTCGATGCGACTTCCAAGGTAACTGAACTACACATGAAAATATTACTTCCAACTATGTATTTCTGTCGCTTCAGAAGCTCCATTGTTTTAATTTTTTTAAATAATTTTAGGTAACTGTTGGTGCATCATTTTTATCACAAACATTGGCATTGGAGGATTCGTCAATAGTGAAGTTTGAAATCTGGGATACTGCTGGACAAGAGAGGTACATATGTTTTGCTCTTGTTATCTTGTAATGTTAGGTAACTAACATGTTCATGAAATTGGAAGTTTTATTAACTTTCTCCAACAACAGCAACCAAGCCTTTTGTCCCAATAAAGTTTTATTAACTTTCTCCGAAATATAATAATATACCACATAAAGTTTTGACTTAGCTGCACCCACCCTGCAACTTTTTTCAACTAAGAAGTCACGACTAATGAGGTAACTTGTCAATTTCAGGTATGCTGCCTTGGCACCTCTTTATTACAGAGGAGCTGCTGCTGCGATTGTTGCCTATGACATAACTAATCCAGAATCATTTAAGAAAGCACAATATTGGGTGAAGGTAAACTATGCTATCTCTCTTTTATTCTGATTTTTATTGGTCGATTTTGTTGTCCTTTCCTTTAGTATTTGAAGGTCTATAACTCTGTATTCTACTGTAAGACTGCTGATACATTAAAAAATATTTTGGAGATTACCATCATCTATTTAAATAATTACTGCACAGCAACATTGGAAGTGAAAGTAATGGAAGCACACCTTACAAATTTCATTTCATCAATTATTGTAGAGTTGTGAAGTCCATTTCCCCCACTGTTTCCTTTCAGATTGACTACTCAAAATTCCCGTTTCTACTTACTATACTTGCAGGAACTTCAAAAACATGGTAGTTCTGGAATTATCATGGTTTTGGTTGGTAACAAAGCTGATCTGCACGAAAGTCGAAGTGTGCCTTCTCAAGTAAGATTTTACACTTCACCATGAAATCGAGATAGTAGATACTTAATGCGATGTAACATTATTTTGATAATGTGGTGCACTTTCTGAAGGATGCACAGGAGTATGCAGAGAAGAATAGCATGCTTTTCTTTGAGACGTCAGCAAAAACAGCTGATAATATAAATCAAGTATTTGAGGTATGCCCTCTGAGAGTCTGAGTACATCTGCCTACTTGTTTTCACATAATGAGAAGAGCAGCAGTAAATAAGCAAAACTAGCAACTTAACAATTCTAGTGATAGTTGCGGGCGTTTTGTCTCGGCGAAGTAATAAAGCTAACACCTCAAAGCCTTGAAAACTTCAGAATTTTTGATTTATGTAGAATCGTGTACGGATCAGGCATCTCATGGACCGGAACTACATCGAACCACCGATATGAAAACATAGCTTTCTCATTTGGATATGTATATTCTAAGTTTATTCTCTGCAAACAGTACCACTGCGCACATTTTCCTAGGGGAGTAGACACATTTAAAAAAAATGCTTCTCTTATGTCGATCCACCCCCCCTGCTTACAGTTGGTATATCTGTCTTGCTACCCATTGAGAAAACTTTGGGAACATGCATCCTCCTAACTGAATCATGTTCTCCTGGGACAGGAAATCGCGAAGAGGCTGCCCAGGCCAACACCGTCTTCATGACGATCTGGTGTACACTGAGGAATGACACACAACATACAAGAATGTACCCATGTAGCGCATGTAAAGTTTGAGGCCAATCCATACGTATGGGCATTGCTTGAAAACTGAGGATAATGTAAAGCTTGTTTCCGCTGTATCATAAACTGTGTTAACCGCAGAAAGATCATTGCCTCGCTTTCTTGGAGATCATCCATAGCCTAGTGGCCAAGTTGCTGGCCTGAACTTGGTGCTCCAAAACGACTATCTCGATGTAAACAATACTGAAGAGTATGGGGGGAACTTTGTGTAATCCGCAGGTAACAGAGCTTAAGTATAAGACATGAGTTTCAGTGAGGAGTGGTGAAACACAAGAAAAACACGCTAGGTTTCAAGAATACATCCCTTGGGGGGGGGGGGGGGGGGGGGGGGGGGGTATTAATGGTATAGACAAACTTTCAGTTGAGCCCAGCACAATGCCTTTCAGAGGCATATGAGCATTTCAAAGCAACCGGCTCACATTTTTCATAGTAGTTTTTTACTCCAAATCTCGCCCGTTTCTTTACGTTTCGACGAACATTCTAGTTTTCACATGAATGTCGAAATTCTGTGTCGCAAACAAGCCGAATTCAAATACTCCCTCGTATCCATATTAGTTGACTCAAATTTGTCTAGATTTGAATGAATCTAGACACCATTTAGTATATAGGTTCATTCAAATTTTAATAAACCCAAGTCAAGTAATATGGGTCGGAGGGAGTACTATTATTATCAGAAAAAGAAGACGAATAACATAATTAGAGCTAGTAGTATAGTTGTCCGTGTGTATGAACTCTGAAGACCTCCAAAAATAAAAGAATTCGATTCCATGAAGAGAGCAGCAGGAGATGTCCTCCGGTTACAAGCTATCGTCTTATAATTCGTCGCGATACCAGACTTCTCAAGGGAGATAATCCTCCATCCGATCCAACAACCAGTGTTTCCCACGCACGAGACGGGCGTGCCTTCTAGAGCCTTCCACGTGTGCCCCACCCGACGCTCCCCTGACGCAACTAGGAGAGCCCGTGTGGAACCCCAACTCTCTGCCCGCTGGGCCACGGGCGGCCCGGGCCCATACGTCATGGAGTCCGTGTACAACTCCCGAACCGGGCCGGAGTAAATCCCAAACCCCTCGTCCAAGAAAGAAACTATATAGGTAAACTAATCCCCTGGCCTGCCCTCCTCACTTCGCACGGCGGAATATCTCTACTCCTCGCTATCTCACCGCTCTCCGCAACAACCCGGGGGGAGAGAGAGAGAGTCGCCGAAACCTAGCGCCGCCGCCGGCGACCCCCGAACCCGCCTCGCCATGGCGACCCCGACCCCGCAGGGCGAGGCCTCCTCCTCCGATCCGTAAGTCCCCGCCCCGATCTGGCCTTCTCCGCCCCCCCTCCGCTCCCGATCTGGCCCGGTGTTGGACTTTTTTCTTATATTTTTTTCTGGCTGCAGGAAATCGAAGAAGGACTTCTCCACGGCGATCCTCGAGAGGAAGAAGTCGCCCAACCGCCTCGTCGTCGACGAGGCCACCAATGACGACAACTCCGTCGTCGCACTCCACCCCGACACCATGGAGAAGCTCCAGCTCTTCCGCGGCGACACCGTCCTCCTCAAGGTACGCGCATCTGCTCCGTTCCTCCCTCTCTAGGTCCAAACCCCGACCGCTCTAGCTGCTAGTTTCTGCGCCGATCTAGGGATCCTGGTTTCGATGCGAGTAGCTGGCGGAGCCGCCGAGGAGTTTTGGCCGCGAATCTGCGGGGAAAAAACTTGTCTTTTCTTGTTTTATTCGCCCCTGTTAGCTTTTGTTGGTGGTCGCCGATAATTAGGGATCTAGTGGCTAGGTGCTCAGATTGGTCTCGAGATTCAAGTTTGTTCCCGGTTACCTGTTTGTTGTGGGGATTGCGGTCGCTGGCACTTCAATTGTTAGTACGCAGTTCCATTATTACATGCTTGGTAGAGCCTCCAGTCTGCAACTTTGTCATACGTAGCTCCTTTGTTCTGGTCAGACCAAGTAACCTATCTAGTATTTGATTTCAAACTGTGCCATGAATAACTGGATGTCATTGCCAGTTAGGCAGGAATTTTATTCACCATGTAGTGTATGATTAACTGTGCAAGCTGACTGGTGCCATTAGATAACTATGGTTTTAAAAACCACGCCTTTTTTGTTTATCCTAATAGCAAGAACTTCCTGTTTGGAAATATACACTACTTGATTTCTGTACGCAATTTAGGTATTTTAGTGTTCATTGTGAACTGCAATGTTTACTGCACTGGAGTGTCATAATGAGCTATCTTCAATGGTTTTGGTTGGGCCAGGCTGGGGAGTGGGACATATTTGTTGATTTATGGATGCTTATCTGTATTGGCCCCTATATCATAATTCCTATGTCTCCACGCTAGATATTACTCAATTAATGCCTGCTAACTTTCTGCACCACTGTATTGCAGGGTAAGAAGAGAAAGGACACAATCTGCATTGTGCTTGCAGATGACACATGTGAGGAGGCAAAGGTCAGGATGAACAAGACCGTCAGGAAGAACCTGAGAGTGAGGCTTAGTGATGTGGTGTCTGTTCATCAGTGCCCAGATGTCAAATACGGGAAGCGTGTGCACATACTTCCTGTTGATGACACGGTTGAGGGCATTACTGGAAACTTGTTTGATGCCTTCTTGAAACGTGAGTTTTCTATATCACTGATATATACTGTTGTTAAGCTGCTTGACATAAATAAATTTCCTTTCTTCTCATGGCCTGAGTTAGTTAATCTCCTCTACTTTTGTTTAACAGTATCATACTATCTTAGCTATTCCAGTGAAGCTACAGACATTTATTTGTCAGTTTTCATCTCTAATATGTTAATTTCTCCATGATGTGGTATTGTAGTCTATATCATCATTAAAATAAACAAATTTGTGGTGCCATGTTGAAACTATATAAGCAAACCTTGATATACCTGAAGCTGCACTTTCTGCATTCTTCTAGTCTGCTTGATTGCATCCTGTCCCTTCCACTAATATGTTAATTTATCCATGATGTGCTATTGTAGTCTATACTATCATCTGAATTATTATCAAAATAAACAAATTTATATGAGACCCCTGTTTCAACTATATAAACAAATCTTGATATACTGTAGGCTGCACTTTTTGTAATCTTTCAGTCTCTGCTTGATTATATCCTGTCCCTTCCACTAAATGCTGTATTTGTTTGGTGCTTTTCAGCATACTTCCTTGAAGCCTACCGACCTTTGAGAAAGGGTGACCTTTTCCTTGTCAGGGGTGGAATGAGAAGTGTGGAATTCAAAGTTATAGAGACTGACCCTGCGGAGTATTGTATTGTTGCACCTGACACTGAGATATTCTGTGATGGTGAGCCTATTAAGAGAGAGGATGAGGAGAGGCTTGATGAGGTTGGCTACGATGATGTCGGTGGAGTTAGGAAGCAAATGGCCCAGATCAGAGAACTGGTTGAACTCCCACTGCGCCATCCTCAGCTTTTCAAGTCTATTGGTGTGAAGCCTCCAAAGGGTATATTGCTGTTTGGACCACCTGGCTCTGGCAAGACCCTTATCGCTAGGGCTGTTGCTAATGAAACCGGGGCATTCTTCTTTCTGATTAATGGCCCGGAAATTATGTCCAAGCTAGCAGGAGAAAGTGAGAGCAATCTCAGGAAGGCATTTGAAGAAGCTGAGAAGAATGCACCATCAATCATTTTCATTGATGAGATTGACTCAATTGCCCCAAAGAGAGAAAAGACCAATGGAGAAGTTGAAAGGCGTATTGTTTCACAGCTGTTGACACTCATGGATGGGCTCAAGTCGCGTGCACATGTTATTGTTATGGGCGCTACAAACCGCCCTAACAGTATTGATCCTGCCCTCAGAAGATTTGGTAGATTTGACCGGGAGATTGACATTGGTGTCCCTGATGAGGTTGGGCGCCTGGAAGTTCTCCGGATTCACACCAAGAACATGAAGTTGGCAGAAGATGTGAGTAACTTGATAAGTTTCTGGATAATTACTCATCTGATTGAATCTGTTCCCTGATTGAACTCTCTAATTGTATTGCAGGTTGAGTTGGAACACATTTCAAGAGACACCCATGGGTATGTTGGTGCTGATCTCGCTGCTCTTTGCACTGAGGCTGCTCTCCAATGCATTCGCGAGAAAATGGATATCATAGATCTTGAGGATGAGACCATTGATGCTGAGATTCTGAACTCTATGGCTGTGACAAACGACCATTTCAAGACTGCATTGACAACAAGCAACCCATCTGCTCTCCGTGAAACTGTGAGTCTCTTGGGCTATCTCCTGTCTTGTTTTGTTCATTTGTTTGATTTTGTTCATTTGTTCTTACCTTTATCTTTTGAAATTCAGGTTGTTGAAGTTCCTAATGTCTCTTGGGAAGATATTGGTGGTCTGGAGAATGTCAAAAGGGAGCTTCAGGAGGTATTATTTTTGCTCTCTTTTGTTTAGATAGTTTTGTTATAACTAGTGTATTAACATGAATGAAATTCTTGCAGACTGTCCAATACCCTGTGGAGCATCCAGAGAAGTTCGAGAAGTTTGGCATGTCTCCTTCCAAGGGTGTTCTGTTCTATGGCCCTCCTGGCTGTGGTAAGACCTTGTTGGCAAAGGCAATTGCTAATGAGTGCCAGGCTAACTTCATCAGTATCAAGGGACCTGAGCTGCTTACAATGTGGTTTGGTGAGAGTGAGGCTAATGTGCGTGAGATCTTTGACAAGGCTAGGGGGTCAGCACCATGTGTCCTCTTCTTTGATGAACTGGACTCGATTGCTACCCAGGTCAGTCTTTGTTTTCCTCTCTGGCTGTTATTTCTATATACAATTGTGGCCACTGAGTATATTGTATTTCTTATTATTGGCTGATAACTGTTGAACCTTCTTACAGAGAGGAAGCAGCGTTGGGGATGCTGGAGGTGCTGCTGATAGAGTGCTGAACCAGCTCCTGACTGAGATGGATGGCATGAACGCCAAGAAGACTGTATTTATCATCGGTGCCACCAACAGGCCAGACATCATTGACCCTGCCTTGCTTAGGCCAGGGCGTCTTGATCAGCTCATCTACATCCCTCTTCCTGATGTTGAGTCGAGGCTCCAGATCTTCAAAGCTTGCCTCAGGAAGTCCCCTGTGGCCAATGATGTTGACCTGGATGCTCTTGCCAAGTACACCCAAGGGTTCAGTGGTGCTGATATCACTGAAATTTGCCAGCGTGCCTGCAAATATGCCATCAGGGAGAACATCGAGAAGGTACCAGCAACTTGCTTTGAATCGATCTGCAGTATTTAGTTTCCTGCTGGACAAACTCATCCTTGTTGGTTTTGTATCTGTGATCTAACGGAACTCATCATTGCAGGACATCGAGAGGGAGAGGCGGAAGAAGGACAACCCTGAAGCCATGGAGGAAGACGAGACTGACGAGATTGCCGAGATCAGGGCTGCCCACTTTGAGGAGTCGATGAAGTATGCCCGCCGGAGTGTGAGCGACGCCGACATCCGCAAGTACCAGGCCTTCGCCCAGACCCTGCAGCAGTCTCGTGGGTTTGGCAGCGAGTTCCGGTTCCCTGATGCTCCGGCTTCAGGCACCGCCGCAGCAGCCGCCGACCCTTTTGCGTCTTCGGCTGCAGCTGCCGAAGATGACGATTTATATAGTTAAATTATGAAGGTCCTCTTGTTGTGCCATTAACTTGCCAGTGACTTCGTTCGTATACTTTGTCATGCTCTGTTTTGCAAGACACGGGCAGACTATGTACCTATTTTTAAGTTTATATTGGATGAACTGATAATCGTATCGTCTGCCAGTTATTTGCATCTGTGGGTTTCGTTTGCTGTTGTGTTTATTTATCTTGCATTTGTCATGCGGGTACAGGAAAGTCCGGATCGCTATACGCAGGGTCGGATTTATTGGCCTGTTTTTACATTCCAATCGAAAAGAATAGTTTTCTGACGTGACTGTTTTCAGGTCGTTTTACCCAAACAAAGTGTGTTTCTCTGTTTTCGATTTTTATCATATTTTTTCTAGTTCCAGAAGTAACAGTTTTCGAGTGAATTATCAGCTCGCCTTCTTCGGTTCTTCTCTACATATGATGAGCTTTGCTTGCAGGTAGTGAAACAGGATGGCAGTGTAGGGACTTGCTGGAAGAATTTATCAACTTAACAACACTGTCGGCCAGAAGCAAACAGACCGAACAAACTTGATGCTTCACCATATATTTCCTGCTGGATTGTTTTTGATCTCCTGGGAGAGCACAAATCACTAGGTTTGGTACACGTCCGATGATACGCTGCTGGCGTCGTCTTCCCAATGCTTCCTCTGCAGAGCTGATGACCCTCAACAATGATCTTCACTCTCTAGAGCTTCGTAACGCCATACATGACAAACGACTCACACGTTGCCGTGTTCATAGCCGTTGCCGTGTCGCCGACCCACACGACGCCCTCGCCGCGTTTCAGTTCGCATCAGGTGAGTACACCGTCTGAACTCTGAATTTGTACTAGGAGTCGGTCCGTGAGTCCCTAGTACATTAGTGGAATTGAAATAGGAGCCAATAGCAATCAGAGCAATCGAATTTTACACCATGAGTCTCTAGAGATGATATATGCACGTTGTAGTGATAACTGTAACGTTGCCGGATGCAGTGGTATTTGACACACACACTATTTTATTTGTTGGCGGTATATACATGGATCATTGTATCATTCGATGTGAGGCATGTTCCTAAAAAAAATTTGCTAGTAGGAGTAGCTAAGAAACCATGTGAAGTAACTGTTGCAGTTGCTGGTGACCGGTGAATTGATAACCGTTCTGAAAGCTGCTCTACTCGGCAAGCATTCAAAAGCTTTCCAATTGTTTTGAAGATGCCAACTAGGTTTAAGGGTCTAAATTCTGGAATTTGGTAACATTGTAGTGGGGATTGATGGAAAATAGTGAGACTTCTCATGGTGGATCAACAACACTGAGTTTGGAGAGGAGAAAACCATGTTGTGCTCCGGTCTGGGCCTTTGTGAAGAAATCTGCCAACTGTAGCTCGGAAGGCACATCATCAAGAGCGAGAACCTGATCCTGCACAGCAGCGAGCACAAAAGAGACGTCCACACCGATGTGCTTGGTGAGCTCATGCTTCACCGGGTCATGCGCAATGCTGATAGCACCTGTACTGTCTGACAGAAGAGGAGTCGGTGTAGAGACAGAAACACCAAAATCCTCCATGTCAACTCCGCGGTCAAAAGAGCCATAGCTCGTAACTCGGCCTCTGCACTCGAGCGGAAAACCGCAGTCTGTTTCTTTGTCTTTCAAGCGATGAGAGAACCACCAAGAGACACATAGTAAGCAGAGAGCGAACGACGGTCTAATGGACCACTCGCCCACGTAGCATCCGAATAGGCCTGGAACTGAAGGGAGCTGGAGAGAGGGAAGAAAAGACGATGAGAGGTCGTTCTACGAAGATATCGCAAAACGCGAAAAAGGTGACTATAGTGAACATAGGAGTCTCAACAGTGCGCTCATCACTAAGAGCAGCACGGGCGAGCAGATCCCGAATATACTTTTCTTGAGAGATATAGAAACCACCAGAGTTAGAGGAAACCTCAATCCCAAGAAACTAGCGAAGAGGACCAAGATCAGACATAAGGAACTGCTCACGGAGACGAGCCTTAACAAAGGCAATGCATTGAGAGTCGTCATCAATAATGATCATGTCATCAACATATAGAAGCAGAAGAGTGCGACCATGAGGAAAAGTGTGGACAAACAAAGCAGGGTCATGGGCGCTAGGCGAGAAACCCGCAGCAGTGACCACAAAGGCAAAACGCTCAAACCAGACGCGAGAGGCTTGCTTAAGGCCATACAGAGAGCGCCGGAGACGGCAGATCATGCCGTCAGGGACAGAGTACCCAGGAGGGGGCTGCATATAGACTTCCTCACGCAGCTCGCCATTAAGGAAAGCATTCTACACATCGAGCTGAGAAACAGACCAGTGGCGAATAGAGGCCACAACGAGAAGAGTGCGAACAGTGGTCATGTGAGCCATAGGGGCGAAAGTCTCATCATAGTCGCGACCCTGCTCCTACTGAAAGCCACAAGCCACAAGACGCGCTTTATAGCACTCAAGAGAATCATCCGAGCGAGTCTTAACCTTATAGACCCACTTGCAGGTGATGAGACGAACGTGGGGAGGGGGAGAAACCAAGTCCCACGTGCCAGTGCGCTCAAGCGCAGCAATCTCCTCGGCCATCGCAAGTTGCCACTCAGGGTAGGTAACAACATCTCAATAAGAGGTCGGCTCAAGGACATTATAAATACTAAAGCGGTCAGGAGAATAGCGATCAGGTGGGGGCGAGGCCGAGCACGAAGATCATAAGTCGGCTGAGAGGAGAAAGACGTCACATCAGGGGTTTATTGCCCAGAAGTGGAATCATCTAGAATTCGTGGACGACGAGAATAGTAGAAAGGCAAAGATGGATGAGGCGGAAACACCGAAGAAGGTGAAGACATGGTGGATATCGAGGAGGAAGGTGGAGAATCAGGAGACGAGGGAGAAGTTGTAGGGTAAGAAGGCATAGAATTAGAAGCAATGGGACTTGGAGGAGTAGGAATACGAGGCACAGGGGGAGGTGTATTAGGGAAGGCGAGAAAATAGATGTCCTCCACAGAGATACTCAAGGATAGAAAGGACGAGACTCATCGAAGGTCACATCCCAAGAAATGCGCATCCGACAAGCAATAGGATCCCAACACCGATAACCCTTATGCTCATCACTGTAGCAAAGGAAAACACACTCAATAGACTGAGCAGTGAGTTTGGTGCATTCGCGAGGAGCTAGAAGAACATAGCAAACACACCCAAACAACCGAAGCACCGAATAATCAGGAGAACAATCATAAAGACGCTCCTGAGGAATGCCACCCTGTAATGCGACCGAGGGTTGAATGTTGACGAGATATGCAGAGGTGGAGACAGCCTCAGCCTAGAAATGGGGCGGAAGAGAGGCGACGATCATCAGCACACGCGCTATCTCAAGAAGGTGACGATGTTTGCGTTCAGCAACACCATTCTAGGCATTAGCACCAGGGAAAGAGAATTGAGCAAGAGTGCCCTGCTCAGCAAGGAAACCACGCAACATCTGGGAGATGTACTCACCAGCCGAATCAACACGAAAAACACGAATAGGAGTGGAAAATTGGGTGTGAACCATGGCAGCAAAACGCTTATAGATAGCGAGAACCTCGCTGCGAGAAGTCATAAAGTAAAGCCAAGTGTAGCGAGAAAATTCATCAATAAAAATAACATAGTAGCGACGACCACCCTTCAAAGCGAAGGGAGCAGGACCCCATACATCAAAATGAATTAATTCAAAGGGGCGTTGAGACACTGACTCACTAGTAGGATAAGGTAACTGTGTCTGCTTGCCAAGTTTACAATCTTGACACGGTAAAGATACATCTCCTGAGACATTCCCCAAAAGACCTCGATAAACTAAAGATGACAAACGAGAACCGCATAGATGACCGAGTCGATGATGCCATTGTTGAAAAGAAGCGAAAGCAGAAACAACAAGAGCATGAGAGCTGGTGGAAGTGGAGGGAACACGAAGCCAGTCGAGCTCCCAAAGACCCTCAGAATCATGGCGCTGAGGTCCAGCCCCAACCAGAACCTTCGTGCGACGATCCTAGACAGAGCAAGAATCAGCGTCAAGAATGATGCGACAACCAGAATCACTAAGTTGAGTAGCGGAAAAGAGATTCATGGTAAGACGCGGAACATGAGAAACACCAGGAACAGAAAAATCAGGAGTGGAAAGAGTGCCTCGACTAGCAACAGGAAGAGAAGTACCATCATCGGTAAGAACATGAACAGGATAATCGACAGGACGAAGAGATGACAAGGCAGAAGAGTCATAAGACATATGGAAAGAAGCTCCAGAATCCAAGACACATGGGGATGTACCTGACCGTGTAGATGGTGACTGTGTCGTCTCAACGCTATAAGAACTAGTCACAGAGCCTGCAGTGCCCGACGATGAAGAGCCAGAAGCATCTAGCAGGCGCTTCAGCTGCACAATATCCTGGTGAGTCAGAGAGACAGTGGGTGGTGTCGGTGGAGGACCACGGGAACCAGACGAAGAGGCATGCTCCATATCACATTGTTTCTTGAAACAATCAGACTCGGGTTGCCAGACCTCTGACAGTAGCCACATAACTGACGAGAGCGAGGGCGGCCCGAACCACCAGAAGGAAGGCGACCCCCCACCACCACCAGAAAAGGGGCGACCACCACCAACAACATAAGGAGGGCGACTACCACCACCAGGAGTGGGTAGCAGTGGTGTCGTAGTAGTCGACAGAGCAGCCGATGGAGCAGGGACTCGAGCAGTGAGCACATTGGGAACTCCAAGCAAACCAGCACCACGAAGGCGAGTCTCCTCAGCATGAAGCTCAGCAAGCACCTCCGAAAGGGGAACACGACCCCGAGCAAACAAGTTAGCCCGATGGGGTTCAAACTCTTGGCATAGCCGAGATAGGAACTCATGGATACAATGAAACTCCAAGTCAGATCGCGTGATCTGACAGGACGGCAAGTACCATAGACAACAGAGCGGAGAGAAGTCGAGCAGACGCTAGATAGCAGAACTCTACGTGTAAAACTCATCAATACTAGAGTCACCCTGCTGAAGTGCATGCTCCTGACGGACCACAAACAAGTAGAGAGAATCACTAGAGGGCTGATATCGCTGATGATGAGAGGTCCACATATCGGCAATAGAGCCAAGTATCATAAATTCAGAGGCAAACTGGGGCAGAACACTTGCAGTAAGAACAGAAGCAACGCGAGCATCCTCATCACACCACTGAGCATAACCAGCCAGATCATCACGATAAGTGGCTAGAGCATCCGAGTAGTAAGATACCTGACGGTCATAAGCAACCATTGTGGCATCATCAGCTGTCTTGGCTGTAGCCTTATCAACATTAGAAACGTCAGCTGCAAGAGCGGGTGGTGCCGGTGGTATAGGAGCCATAAGAGCAACATGGCGCGGCAGACAGATGACCTCGCCACATAGAACGCCCCATAGACGGAGTCCGCACATGTGAATACGCATAAAACCAACAAACTTAGCATAATTGGTGCCATCAAAGATCACTCGACAACGGGAAACATCAACATAGCCTACAGATGAAGACGACATAGCAACAATCCCAGCAGCACCAACGAACTTCTGCTTCTTCCTTTTCCTTTTCCTTTTTTTTGTCTCGAGAACAGATCAGGCCAGTCCAAGATGGATAAGAATAGTGTTAGGAATAGACAAAGTTATATTCCTCTGGGGGCCAAAGGCCACAATATATAGTACAGGTACAGGGCAAATATGCAGGAAGCCCCCTAACATATGGGGGAAATATAATATACAGATATATACATCTAACACCCCCCCTCAAACTCATGGTGGATCCACAACACTGAGTTTGGAGAGTAAGAAATCATGTTGCGCTCTGGTCTGTGCCTTTGTGAAGAAATCCGCCAACTTTAAATCTGAAGGCACATACTGAAGCGCAACAACCTGAGCCTGCACCTGAGCACGTGTATAGAAAGCATCAACACTAATATGCTTGGTAAGCTCATGCTTGACCGGATCACGTGCAACACTAATAGCACCTGTACTGTCAGACAAAACCAGACTGGGTGTGATAATAGAGACCCCAAAATCCGCAAGTAACCACCGTAACCAGGTCACCTCAGCAGTCAACAAGGCCATAGCACGCAACTCAGCCTCAACACTCGAACGGGAAACTGCTGTCTGTTTCTTCGTCTTCCAAGCAATGAGCGAACCACCAAGAAACACACAGTAAGCAGAAAGTGAGCGGCGATCCGAAGGATCACTTGCCCACGTAGCGTCCGAATAGCACTGAAGTTGGAGGAAGCTAGAACGAGGAAAGAAAAGGCGACGAGTGATCGTACCACGAAGATAACGAAGAACACGGAGAAGATGACTATAGTGAACAGTGGTAGGAGCAGAAACAAACTGACTCAGAAAATGAACAGGATAAGAGATGTCAGGACGAGTGTCAGCAAGATAAACAAGACTCCCAACAAGATGACGATAACGCGTCGGATCAGAAAGAGGATCACCATCAGTAAGTTGAAGCTTAACATTAAGCTCCATAGGGGTCTCAATAGTACGCTCATCCCCAAGAGCAGCACGAGCAAGAAGATCCTGAATATACCTTTCCTGAGAGATGTAAAAGCCATCAGAAGTGGAGGAAACCTCAATCCCAAGAAAGTATCGAAGAGGACCAAGATTAGTCATAAGAAACTGATCACGAAGACGAGCCTTAACAAAGGCGATGTACTCAGGATCATCACCGGTAATGATCATATCATCAACATAGAGAAGAAGAAGAGTGCGTCCACGAGGAGAAGTGTGAACAAACAACGCTGGATCATGAGCACTAGGGGAGAAACCAGCAGCAGTCACTACAGAAGCAAAGCGCTCAAACCAGGCACGAGGGGCCTGTTTGAGGCCATAAAGAGAACGTCGAAGATGACAAACCATCCCCTCGGGAACAGAATACCCAGGAGGAGGCTGCATATAAACCTCCTCACTCAACTCACCATTGAGAAAGGCGTTCTGAACATCAAGCTGGGACACAGACCAGTGACAAACAGAAGCAATAGCAAGAAGAGTACGCACAGTGGTCATATGAGCGACAGGAGCAAAGGTCTCATCATAGTCATGACCATGCTCCTGCTGAAAAACATGAGCCACAAGACGCGCTTTATAGCGCTCAAGAGATCCATCAGAGCGAGTCTTAATCTTATAGACCCACTTACACGTGATAGGACGAACACCGGGAGGAGGAGAAACAAGATCCCAGGTGCCAGTGCGCTCAAGCGCAGCAATCTCCTCGGCCATGGCCAGCTGCCATTCAGGATGATGCTCAGCATCCCTATAAGAGGTCGGCTCGGAGACAACAGAAAGACCATACTGACTAGGAGAGTAACGGTTGGGGGCACGACGCTGACGAACAGGACGAGTAGAGGGAAGATCATCAGAGGAAGACGACGCAGAACGACGATGAAGAAGAGGGAATAGTAGAGGAAGACTCCGGAGAACGAGGAGAACTAGGAGAACTAGACGGAGCAGAGGAGGACGGTGTCGAAGAAGAGACATCAGGGGGAGGAGATCCTGAAGAAGACACAATAGGGGTAGAAGGAGGTGTGTCAGGAAAGAGAAGAAAAGAGATATCTTCCACCGGGTAAGTACCAGCGGTGGGACGAGGATAGAAAGGACGCGTCTCATCAAAAATAACATCACGAGAGATACGCATCCGACGACCAACAGGGTGCCAACAGCGATAGCCCTTATGCTCATCACTGTATCCGAGGAGCAAGGAGAACATAGCAAACACAACCAAACAAGCGAAGCATGGAGTAATCTGGAGACTGTCCAGAGAGGCGCTCAAGAGGGATACCACCCTGCAAGGCAGCAGAAGGCTGAATATTGATGAGGTAAGCCGACGTAGCGACAGTCTCAGCCCAGAAATGCGGCGGGAGAGAGGAAGCAATCATCATAGCGCGAGTGGTCTCAAGAAGATGGCGATGCTTACGATCAGCAACGCCATTCTGGGCATGTGCGCCAGGACAGGAGAACTGAGCAAGAGTGCCCTGCTCAGCAAGAACACCTCGCAACATCTGGGAGATATACTCACCAGCAGAATCAGCACGAAACACACGGATGGGGGTAGAATATTGAGTACGAACCATGGCTGCAAAACGCTGATATATGGAGAGCACCTCACTACGAGAGCGCATAAAATACAACCAAGTGTACCGAGAAAAATCATCGATGAATAAAATATAGTAGCGATGGCCCCCTTTCGAAGCGAAAGGAGCCGGACCCCAAACATCGGAATGAACTAAATCAAAAGGTCGCTGAGATAAAGACGCGCTAGTAGGATAGGGAAGCTGAATCTGTTTACCCAACCTACAACCCTGACAATGCAAAGACCCATCTCCTGAGACAGACCCCAGAAGACCACGATGAACTAATGACGACAGGCGAGAGTCACAGAGGTGACCAAGACGATGATGCCACTGCTGAAAGGAGCTGGTAGTAGAGGCGACAACCGGAGAAGAACTGGCAGATGAAGTGGCAGCGGAAGGAACGCGAAGCCAGTCTAACTCCCAAAGTCCTGAAGAGTCACGGCTGCGAGGGCCAGCTCCAACCAGGGCCTGGGTGCGACGGTCCTGGACAACACAAGAATCAGCATCAAGAATGACGCGACAACCAGTCAGTAAGCTGGCTAGCAGAGAACAGATTCATCTTAAGAAGAGGGACATGAGAAATATCAGGAACAAAAAAAGAAGAAGTAGAAAGGGTGCCCCGACTAGAAACAGGGAGAGAGGTACCATCAGCCGTAAAAACACGGATAGGAGAAGGGAGAGAACAAAGAGCGGACAGAAAAGAAGACTCAGAGGTCATATGAAAAGAAGCTCCAAAATCCAGATACCACGGAGACGTACCTGACTGTGTAGAAGGTGGTGGTCGTACAGTGCCTGAAGAGTCAGTCACAGAACCAACAGTGCCCGTCGAAGAAGAGCCTGTAGCAGCAAGCAGACCGCGAAGACTCCTGATAATGTCCTGATCAGAGAGAGCAACTGCTGAGGATCCGGAAGGAGCCGACTGCCCACGAGCCTGGTGCTGCTGACGTAAACTGGGGTCCCGTGTATAACAGGTGGCCCAAGTGTGACCATCCCTGTTGCAGTAAGAGCAGTGACGAAGAGAACCACGGCGACCCTGACCACGAGCCTGCTGGTGCTGACTCTGACCCTGAGGCTGCTGGTGCTGAAGCTGACCCGGACCCTGACCTGGAGGAGTGGGTAGTATCGGCGGCGGCGGCACAGGGGACCGCGGCTGAGTCGAGGGAGAAGACGGCAAAGGAGCACCACGAGTAGCAAGCGCAGATGGAACCGCAAGAAGACCAGCAACACGGAGACGGGTCTCCTCAGCCCGAAGCTCAGACAACACCTCAGAGAGCGGAACACGACCACGAGCATTCAGCTGAGCACGCCGGGGCTCAAACTCCTGGCGAAGCCGAGACAGAAACTCATAGATGCGGTGAAACTCCAAGTCCGAGCGCACAATCTGGCAGCACGAGCATGTGCCACAAACAGCAGTACGGAGAGAATCAAGCTGACGCCAGATAGCAGCACTCTGAGTATAAAACTCATCAATAGTGGAATCACCCTGCTGAAGGGCATGCTCCTGGCGAACCACAGACAGGTAAAGAGCATCCCCAGACGGCTGATAGCGCTGACGAAGATGGGCCCATTGAGCAGCAACAGTAGGGAGGCTCATGAACTCAGCAGCATACTAGGGAAGAACACTGGAGGAGAGAACAGCAGCAGCACGAACATCCTCATCAACCCACTGAGTGTAAGCAGTAAGAGCGTGTCGATAGGCCTCAAGAGCAGAAGAGTACTGCTTGAGCTTCAGGTCATAAGCAGCAACAACACTGTCATCAGCACTCTGAGCAGCATCCTTGGCCTCCTGAGAAGCATCAGCACCGAGAACAATCGGCGTCGACGGAAGAGGAGCCACAGGAGCAGGGGGCACGGCGGACAGGAGACCTCGCCAGAAAGTACACCCCAAAGACGAAGACCGCGCATGTGAACGCGCATAAAGGCAGCGAAATCAGGGTAATTCGCGCCATCGAAGATCACCGGGCTGCGAGGAATCGCAACATAACCCGAGGAAGAAGCCATCTTTCTTTCTTTTTTTTAAGACACAGATCAGATCGGATCTAGATCGAACCGGTCCGGATCGGCAGTAGACGAAAATCGGCGAGATGCAGCCAGACGGGGCGGTCAGACGAGAGGCGGCGGGACGTTGGCGCTAGAGGCAACAGAGAACCGTGCTGCAAGTCACGGGCTACGCAGGGAGCAGCATGCTGCAGGCTGTAGCGTTGCTGTAGCGTGTACAGGAGGGAGCAGCAGGTTGTAGCGTGGACAGGAGACCCCACGCGCGTGGACAACAGCAAGCTGCAGGGCGGCGACCTCACGCGTGACGAGCCCGCGCGTGGCAGGCGGGCTTTGATTCAGACGGGACGGCAGCTGCAGGCGGTCAGCGGAGGGCAGCTCCAGGCGAGATCAATTCAGACGGGATCGTAGCATGAGGAACGACGCCGATCCAATCTTCTGCAGTCCGATCCGAACTGATCTGGGACAAAACAATCGATCTGATCAGCAGAACGAGGAACTCCACGGACGCGGCCAGAACGGGAACCGGCGGAGGCCGGGGCGAGCTGACGGCGACGGCGGTCACAGACAGAGAACCGGTGGGCACAGAAACCCTAAAACCGGCTCTGATACCATGTTAGAAATAAACAAAGTTATATTCCTCTGGGAGCCAAAGGCCATAATATATAGTACAGTTACAGGGCAAATATGCAGAAAGCCCGCTAACATATGGGGAAAATATAATATACAGATATATACATCTAACAAATAGATCTAACTTCAACAACACACGCAGCACTAGAAACAGGAAGCAGCACATACGTACGAGGCTAGCTTAGGGAACCACGCTAGCAGCAAGCTTTGGCCTCGCGATGCGAGCACCAGGAAGCAGGAAGTTGGGCCTCCGCTGGCAAGGGGATTCGTGCGAGCACGAGCTGGCAGCCGAATCAAGCCGGAAACGGCCGGAATGGGGCAAGCTGCGGCCGGAGCAGAGTCGGCGGCGGCTGAAAGAAGCAGATTTGTGTGGAACAGAATCAGCACATCGCCATGTGAGAGAGAAAGAGCATCCAGCGACCGGAAGTTGCTAATGGCGGAGGTAGAGGGACCTAAGGGCAAGTCCAGCAGTTTCCTAAAATATGTCTTTTATATCTTAAAATTTTAGACTTCCCAAAAATTATTTTTCCCTAAAAGTTTCCCAACTCCAGCAGTTCCTCTAAAACATCTCCCCTATTTTATATTTTAAGAATTTTCTATAACTACTATTTGAACCCCAACGGCTATCTTTTTAACGGCTAGTTTTTTAACGACTCGATTTCCAACGGCTAGTTTTCAGATTTATATATACTTACATCTCACATATCTCTCACAACATTCTTGATTCTGCCTCCTCTTCTACTTCACTTTCACCATCTCTCTTGCCTCTCTCGAACATGAAAATGAGTCACCGCAAAAGCTTGGCACGACAGTTTTGCGAAGATTCCTCATCTGAAGACGAGGAACTCATGATGGTTGCAGTGATAACCGGGGAAGAACAAGCGCGGTTAGATGCTCCACGCCATCGAGGTTCACTTCCAGGACGTCAATCACTTCAGCGTGAATTTGCGAACGCTTTTAGTGTCTCCACAAGGATTATTTTGCAGAGAATTGTACCTTCAACGCAAGGATGTTTCGCAGAAGGTATGCAACCGGTGTAGTTTTTAATTTTCAGGCATACTAGTCGCCTTTCATGTCTCATTTAAGTTTTTTATCGCAGGTTTAGAATGCATCGTCCACTTTTTCTGAGAATAGCAAGAGCTCTAGAGGCACATGATAACTATTTTTCCATGAGAAGAAATTGTGCTGGTGTTCCTGGTTTACATCCATATCAAAAGTTAACCTCAGCATTCAGAATCCTAGCTTATGGGATATCAACTGATCTTACTGATGAGTATTGTCGGCTAGCAAAATCCACCGCTTTAGATAACCTTAAAAGATTTGTGCGTGCTGTGATCGATGTATTTGGTGATTTATACTTGAGATCTCCAAATGCTGAAGATACGGCTAGATTACTTGCAATTGGAGAGCAAAGGGGGTTTCCTGGTATGCTTGGAAGCATCGACTGCATGCATTGGCAGTGGAAAAATTGTCCGAATGCACACAAAGGTTTTTTTGTTGGGTATAATCGTGTACCCACAATCATTCTTGAAGCCGTTGCTTCACCAGATCTTTGGATATGGCATTCATTCTTCGGTTTACCAGGATCTCATAATGATATAAATGTTCTTCATCGTTCACCTGTGTTTGCAAATCTAGCAGAAGGGCATGCTCCAGAAGTGAACTATACCATCAATGGACACAACTATAACATGGGTTATTACCTTGCAGATGGCATATATCCGCAATGGGCAACATTCGTGAAGACAATTTCTAATCCAACAACTGAAAAGAACAAAATTTTTGCTTGATGTCAAGAAGCATGTCGGAAGGATATTGAACGAGCCTTTGGAGTTCTGCAAGCTCGTTTTGCTATTGTACGTGGACCAGCAAGGTATTGGGATTTAGAGACACTCGGACAAGTCATGACAGCTTGTATCATCCTGCATAACATGATAGTAGAAGATGAGCGTGGAACCCATGTAGACTATTGCTTTGAGAACATGGGAGAACTAGTGACACCTTCTCACCAAGAGGCAACTACATTGACTCAATTTCTTGAAGCTCACACTGGAATTCGAAACAAACAAGTTCATTGTCAGCGTCAAGTTGATCTAGTTGAGCATCTATGGCAGCTCCGCGGACAGATGTAGCTTCAATTTGTGGTAGTAATAATGTAGCCTATGTAAGGTTTAGATTATGTAAGCGATGCATGTACCATTTTCTACTTAATGCCAATAATGATTTTAAACTACAGGTTCAATACTGAGTACATATTATAATAGGTAGTTTCAAATCCAAATGGTGTGAAGATAATACCGAGTACATATTACAATACGTAGTTTCAAATTCAAATGGTGGAAATATAATACTGAGCACATATTACAACAAGTTGCGATGCCGTTTCATGATCTGGCTCTTCCTTATTTTGTAGAATTCTTGTTCTTCCTCCCCCATGCCACTAATGTCCATGCTCATTATTCTGCTATCTTCCGCCGCCGTCATGCGTTCTTCTGCCATTCTCATGATTTGTATCTTTTCTTCTTCTAATGCAATCTTTTTTTCCTTTATTGCAAGTTTACCCTTTTCTTCTGCCAACCTTTCTTCTTCTCTCTGCTTGTCCATTGCAATCATGAGCTCAAATATCTCTTGTCTCTTTGACTCCCTAGTCTCCAAGATCTCACCAAACGAATCCATGGCAGTACTATTGGAAGAATTATTACCTCGTCGTAGTGCTTCTTTAGCCCGCTTGACACCAATTGGCCTTTTCGTGGGCACATCTTTGGAGGGAGATGTAGCTTCATCCTCGAACACACTAGCAGATGACGAACCTGGAGTATCAAGGGAGGATATCTTCTGTTTTTTCAGTTTCGGCCGAGATTTCCACTTCTCGGTGTCTTTCAACTTCTCAAAGCAATGCATCAATCCAAATGATTTATTGACATCACTAGCATACTTAGCAAGTGCTTGAGATAGCTGCAGTGATACAGAAGCATTAGTACAACAAACATATGAACATATGCACCGATACATAAGCATTAGTACAAGCATATGTGTTACCTTATTGTCATGTGTCATCCCACTTTGGTTTCTATTCAGAACCTGATCATAACATGCAGAAAACTTATTCACTTGTTCTTGAATAACGGCCCAACGATGTTGAAGAGAACCTTGTGTTCTGTCCGAGTCTTCAGTCTTGTTGGCATGGAAGTAAGCATTTATTCTTTTCCAATAACAATCACGAGATTGGTCGACTCCTATGATGGGATCTTGAGTTATCTCGAGGTATGCATCACACAAAGTCAAGTCTTCAGCCTTGCTAAATTTTTTTTGCCTCTTCGAAGCACTTGATTTCAGAGTGCTACCTTTCGAAACCCTTGCTTTTTTACCGCTTGCTTTTACAGGAGGGGTAGCTTCTTGACAATCTTCGAGATCGATGTGTTGTTCTTCATAACCTTCAAGATTGATGTGTTGTTCCCCATGCCCTTCAGGCCACAAATCATTCAATCCGGCATCACCATTCAAAAGATTGGTATAACTGTCCATTGCTGAAATCTAAAAAAAAACAAAGCAATTTTAAATTTCTGAAACAAACAGAAGCACAACAAGCCTGCACAACAAATTTCTGAAACAAAAATAAAGAAATCTCTGAAATCTGAAACAAAAACAAAGAAATCTCTGAATTTTTTAGACAAACAGCAGCACAACAAGCGACATTTCTTGAGGAAGACCTGGCATCATATCGATATCTATAATTGGAGTCAAGATGTGGAGGCTAGCTAGCAGATGGCAAGTCAGAAGTGGAGATATATATGTACATGATCCATCATCCATCGCATACACTAAGCAGCTCCTCCAGGTAATCCACTCCCAGAACCTCAAGTTACAGCACGAACATGCTATGCCCAGCGCTGCCAATCGCTCACATAGCGCAGCTCGCTCTGCCATCGCACTGCGCACCTGCATGCCCCTCCCGTGCCGCGCGCCTGCGAGCCCCTCCCGTCCAGTGCCGCGCGCCCGAGTGCCCCGCGCCCTGCCTATCGCCAAGCCCAGCGCCCACACACATCCCATCCCATCCCATCCCCTCTCCTCTTCCCCTCCCTAGAATCTGAAGCTCGATTTGGGAAGAAAATCAATCTACAACTCGATTTGGGGTTGGAAATCAACCTCCCATCTCGATTTTGACCTTGAATCGGCGCTTGATTTGGAGAGGAAAGAAAGGAAGAAACGGAGAAGAGGAGACGTACCAGTGGTCGAGTTCGTGGCGGGACGATTCTTCACGGGCCAGCGGTTGCTCGAGTCGAAGGATAGGGGAAGCCTCTGCCGCCCCGATCTGTAGGGGAGAAGGAGGGGTTGGGTCGGGGACGCCGATTTTTTGGGGAAGGTATCGGGGAACTGCTGGAACGATGTTTTTGCCTTTTCCCCCTAAAAACGCTATCGGGGAGGGTATCGGGGAACTGCTGGACTTGCTCTAACCTACCCTCTGATACCATGCTGTGAACTGAGCAACTTACTATTCACAGGGGGGCAAAGACCAATACACGTACACGCGTGGTAAGGCAAATATGCCAAAAGGACCTTATACAATGAGAAAATAGAAAGAGAGACTATATACTTTAACGGTACTGACTCTTGTTTGTTTATATAGCAGGCGATATTTGATTGGAGGAAACAAGCGATCAAGTTTATGATACTATTCTATATTAACCTAGTTCTTGAGCATGCCCATGTGTAAAAAGTGTAAGTTGTTTATTCCGAAGGACCAAATTCTACGATACTCTTTTATATCAAGTCTGCGATACTATTTTATTGTTAACGAGAAATGTGGAACTATTTGTAAGATGTGAAGAAGAATCCTGTAAATTATATTTGGTCTCAGTTATAGCTGTGCAAGTTACATTATTTTGTGCTACCGGGCGTTTCTATGCTATAGTTTTTAGGTGTTCTAACTCTGTTTTTTGCACACTACTACATAACATTTCTTATTCTGCTTTATTCATGTACATAGCTTTTGTTTTTCCTCTAATTCTACCTGGATGACCTGATGGAATGCAATCCGGTTTCTGAAGATGGTTCACTCACACATTCTGCAAGTTCGGTTCAGTTTTTGGTAGCTACTCAGCTACATGTGCCTCGTACCTTAGTCAAACATTGAAAAATTGAAAAATAAAAATCGGACAGTGGACTTTTCCTGTTCTTGTTATTTTTATTTGGTTCAAGGCAAGGTAGAAAATAATTTACATAGAGTGTATATAAACCATATATCAGAAGAACTCTGAAGTACAGACCGCGGCCACATGAAAAATTAAATGCAACGCAGTTCCTAATTTGGGGCTAAGATTTTAGATCCACATGGAACGCTGATGACCCGTGATCTGACAACACGG
This sequence comes from Avena sativa, assembly GCA_916181665.1. Taxonomy (NCBI): domain Eukaryota; kingdom Viridiplantae; phylum Streptophyta; class Magnoliopsida; order Poales; family Poaceae; genus Avena; species Avena sativa. The sequence continues at coordinate 458,584,148 of OV702293.1, forward strand.
GTAAGTACCACAAACAACAGAGCGGAGAGAAATCGAGCTGACGCCAGATAGCAGAACTCTATTAAAACTCATCAATACTGGAGTCACCCTGCTGAAGAGCATGCTCTTAACGGACCACAGACAAGTAGAGAGAGAATCACTAGAGGACTGATATCGCTGACGAAGAGAGGTCCACATCTCGGCAACAGAGCCAAGTATCATAAATTCAGAGGCAAACTGGGGCAGAACACTAGCAGTAAGAACAGAAGCAGCACGAGCATCCTCATCACACCACTGAGCATAATCAGCCAGATCATCATGATAAGTGGCAAGAGCATCCGAGTAGTCAGATACCTGACGGTCATAAGCAGCCATTGTGGCATCATCGGCAGTCTTGGCTGTAGCCTTATCAACATCAGAAACGTCAGCTGCAAGAGCGGGTGGCGCCGGTGGTATAGGACCCACAAGAGCAACAGGCGCGACAGACACATGATCTCGCCACATAGAACGCCCCACAGACGGAGACCGCACATGTGAATACACATAAAGCCAACAAACTTAGCATAGTTGATGCCATCGAAGATCACTGGACAGCGGGAAACATCAACATGGCCTGCATATGAAGACGACGTAGCAGCAATCCCACCAACACCAACGAAACTCTGCTTCTTCCTTTTTCTTTTCCTTTTTTTTTTGTCTCGAGAATACATCAGGCCAGCCCAAAATGGATCAGAATAGATCTAACTTCAACCAACACAAGCAGGAGCACTAGCAACAGGAAGCAGCACACGTACGTACGGAGGCTAGCTTAGGGAACCACGCTAGCAACAAGCTCTGGCCTCGCGATGCGAGCACCATGAAGTAGGAAGTTGGACCTACGCTGGCAAAGGGATTCGTGCGAGCACGAGCTGGCAGCCGAATCAAGCCGGAACGGGACAAGCTGCGGCCGAATTGGGCCGGGAACGGCCGGAGCAGAGTCGGCGGCGGCTGAAAGCAGCAGATTTGTGTGGAACAGAATCAGCACATCGCCATGTGAGAGAGAAAGAGCAGCCAGCGGCCGGAAGTTGCTAACGGCCGCGGCGGAAGAGGAACCCCTAACCTGGGCTCTGATACCGTATTGTGAACTGAACGACTTACTATTTACAGGGAAGCCAAAGGCCAATACATATACAGGTGTAGTAAGACAAATATGCCAAAAGGCACTTATACAATGAGAAAATAGAAAGAGAGACTATATACTCTAACAATACTGACTCTTGTTTGTTTATATAGCAGGCGATATTTGATTTGAGGAAACGAGCGATCAAGTCTGTGATACTATTCTATATTAACCTGGTTCTTGAGCATGTCCATGTATAAGAAGTGTCAAGTTGTTTATTCCGAAGGACCAAATTCCGCGATACTCTTTTATATCAAGTCTGAAATTCTATTTTATTGTTGACGTGAAATGTGGAACTATTTGTAAGATGTGAAGGAGAATCCTGTAAATTATATTTGGTCTCAGTTATAGCTGTGCAAGTTACATTGTTTTGTGCTACCTGGCGTTTCTATGCTATAGTTTTTAGGTGTTCTAACTCTGTTTTTTGCACACTACTACATAACATTTCTTATTCTGCTTTATTAAGCTTTTTTCCCCTCTAATTCTACCCGGATGACCTGATGGAATGCAATCTGGTTTCTGAAGATGGTTCACTCACACATTCTGCGAGTTCGGTTCAGTTTTTGGTAGCTACTCGCTACATCTGCCTCGTACCTCAGTCAAACATTAAAAAATTGCAAAAATAAAAGTCGGATAGTGGACTTTTCCTGTTCTTGTTATTTTTATTCGGTTCAAGCTTCAAGGCAAGGTAGAAAATAATTTACATAGTGTATATAAACCATATATCAGAAGAACTCTGAACTACAGACCGTGGCCACATGAAAAATTAAATGCAACGCAGTTCCTAGTTTGGGGCTAAGATTTTAGATCCACATGGAACACCGGTTTCTTTTGATTTGTCGTACTTCTGGAGGAGATCAGAGTAGTGATATGAACAGTCACTGTACCACGACGGCGATGAGGGACAGGAGGAGGCAACGCAATCACACTATACCACGGCGGCAGTGAGTCTAAAGTCAGACGGACTGGATCGGCAGAAAATATTTTGGTCCGGGGCCCATCTAAGGCCCGTCGAATGTGCGGGGCAGAATTTTTGACTAGTATAAACAGTACAAGTCTTTGTTTTGGCACTAGTATAAAATGCTAGAGGCCTTTAGATGCACTAAATTAGAGGGCTGTTATTTATTTTGCGTACCACGAAAGAAGTAAAAAAAAACTCCTTTCAAGATGCGAATGGGGAAAACACAATAAAGGAAAATGATTGGGTTCCCCCGGGAATCGCTATCTTCTATCCCTCGGGTCGCATCGAGCCGTTTTCGCGAGCACGTACAGCCCGTGCGGACTCTGCCTTATCTCTTCTCTTTCCTCTACCTTCCTCCGTATTTTCCGCAACACATAGCTCCGCCTCCTTTTCCAGCCATGACCCTGCCGTCGTCCCTTCCGCGTAGCCGCCGCTGTGCCGCCTCGCAGCACCGCCGTCGTGTCGCTGCTCGTCTCAGCATGCGCTGTCGCGTACCCCGCCCTCGCCATGGGGGCTCGACCTCATGCTGTGAGCTGTGTAGCAGATCAGTAGCCAGGGGAGGGCTCGCCGGTGCCCGAGCTCGTCCTCAGGCAAAGGGCCAGGGACACGAGTCTCCCGTCACACGCGCTCCGACGGCGCTCCCGAGACGCTCCGACGAGCTCCTTCCCCGAGCGTCGTCCATGCCTATCCCCACCACGTCGCCCGTGCTCCTTCCCAGCGTGTCGCCCTTCTCCCCAGATAGCGCCGCTCATGCTCCTTTCCATCACGCCGCCCTTCAAGCTGTCCCCATATCTCGTAGCCTCCGTGAACACCATGTCCGCTTCCTGCTCCGGGGGTTGCCCTGCTGCAAGCGGCATCAAGCGGGTGCTACAAGCGGCGGCGACGTCTGCTACGAGAGGTTGTGCCGTCTGCTGTGAGTGGCTGCGGCGTCTGGCAATCGGGGCGGCTTCTGCTATATGCGCCGGCAAAGTTTGCTACGAGTGATGGCTGCTTCTGCTACATCCGGCGGTGGCGTCTGCTACCGGTGGCGACGGAATCTGCTACATGTGATGGCGGCTTTTGCTACATGGGCGGCAACATCCTCTACATGTGGTGGTGGCCTTTGCTACCACCGTCAGCGGCTTCTACTACATGCGGCGCCGGAGTCTGCTACATGCGGTGGTGTCGTGTGCTACCACCGTCGGTGGCCTCTGCTACATGTGTTGGTGGCCTCTGCTACCACCGTCAGCGGCTTCTACTACATGAGGCGGCGGAGTCTGCTACATGCGGTGGCATCGTCTGCTACCACCATCGGTGGCCTCTGCTACCACCGTCAATGACTTCTACTACATGCGGCGGCGGAGTCTTCTACATGCGGTGGCGTCGAGAGCGTCAGCGGCATATGCTATGAGTGGTGGTGATTTCTGCTACAGGCGGCGACATGCGGGGGCAGCCTCTTCTACGAGAAGCCTTCGACGGTGCTATCAGCTTGGTCAAGGCCGGCGAGATATCTCACCAGAGCTGATTTGATGGCGTTTTCTACCACCACACGAGTCGTTTGCTGCGAGGGGTTCAAGGCCGCTAACCTCTCCACCGGAGCTGAGCTGCTGGACGCTATCAGCCTGTCCTCGTAGGAGCTGATGTGCTCATGGCTTGTGCCTATCCTAGAGGACGCGCGGGATTGCTTTTTTTTCTTCCTAGAATCGTGAGGGGCAGTTTCCGCGTGCTGGTCCCAGGACACGTGTCGATCGCTCGATCCGGGGGATCCGAAGCCCCGATCCCCGGGGGACGCGTAGTACGCTCCCACAATAAATCGGTGCCCCATGGCTCTTTGTGCATGGCTTTGGTGCTAGGATTCAACATTGCCGATGCTCTCAGTTGACTTGCTTCGTGCTGATGACGTGCACGGTGTACCTGGATCCATTTGACATCCAGGATGTGAATAGACTCCAACGGGAGCAGCTCTATCAGCGACCGCAAAGTTGTATTGTAATTTGGCTTTAATCAAGAGGTAATGCCTCAATGCAAATTTGTTACTTGAAATTATCATCCTATCTCTTATTATTTATAAATTGTGGCTTCGATGAAAATTTGTTACTGTCCTACACTACTTTATGCTAATGCTATCAAATTATCAATTCGCATAGTTTATATTGTGCATTGAGACCAATTTTTTTTTGTAAAATGAATACCCGCAAGCCAATTCCTGGCGCCGCCACTGCTTAGTAGATAGGGTGATTGCACGTTAAGCATGCATGCCTTGAAATGCCCTGAACATGAACGATTAACTAGGTTGCCAATTTGACTAACAAAATATAAATAGAATAACATAAAAATTATACTATTAGAAACTTTACATGCTATATTTTCGAATGGTATAATTTTTATGCTATGTAACTTATATTTTATTAGTCAAATTAACGACCTAGTATACGCATAGGACCTATAATCCCAAACAGAGAGAGTAGTACCGTAGGAGTTAATCCTTTGAACGTCGTTACAAAATATTGTCTCATATCTACTTTCTGCAATGACCTATCCTTTCATCGTCGCTCTTTTAATTTGTGTTCCATTGCAATCTCATATTAGGGTCTTCTATCAGAAAGTCTACTTTAAGCTAAGGCAGAGGCGTTATTAGTTCAGTTAAGGAATTCCTTTCAAGATGCAAATGGGGAAGGCACAATAGATTGGTGCCCCATGGCTCTTTTTGCATGCTTTGATGCTAGGATTCGACATTGCCGATGCTCTCGATTGACTTGGTTCGTGCTGATGGCGTGCACGGTGTACCTGGATCCATTTGACATCCAGGATGTGAATAGAGACTCCAACGGGAGCAGCTCTACCAGGGAACGAGAGGTAAGACCAAGTTTTCCATTGAGAACTCAACCCAAACCCCGCATTGTCATTGCCGTTACAGAGATCCGTATCAATCTGTAGTCTTATCTTGGGATCTCCGGCCAACAAAAGCTACTCTAAGCCGAGGGTTTTGTATCTGCTAGCTTCGCAGAGAGACACTAATTTAAAGAAATTTGGTCCCATCATAGTTTCCTATGCTAGTAGCTAGGTTTGTCCGTGTGTTTGAGGCTTTGAGCTGTTCAATTAACTACTACTCCTGTTGCAATAAATAAGACGTTTTAACAAACTTTTTTTTTGCTTACTAGAACGTCTTCATATATATATTTTGGAAAACATAGGAGTATACATGTGCGTGTGTGCGACTAACTAACCGTTTAGTGAGAGCGGGAGAGAGAGCCAAAGGATGACTGCATCAAGTGCTGTGGACTGGTGGGAGGAGTGGTAGCTGCGAATGCTGGTAATCGGCAGCCAATCTGTTCAGTGGCTCCTCTTCTTCTCCGCGCCCCGGCGTAAATCTGGTATCTCCGCCTCCTTCCGGGTTTTGATATGGCTGGCATACCTAGGGAGCGACGCGGTGGCGATATACGCCCTCGCCGCGCTATTCTACCGCCAGAGGAAGCATAGGGCAAACCCTGACTTCCCACAAGGTAATGACATCGTCCTAGAGGTGGTGTGGGCGCCTGTCCTCCTGATGCACCTGGGAGGACAGGACTGCATAACCGCCTACAATATGGAGGACAACGAGCTGTGGAGACGGCACGCCCTCACAGCCGTGTCTCAGATCACGGTCTCCATTTACGTGTTCTGCAAAACATGGCGGGGCGGCGACAAGAAGCTGTTGCAGGCAGCCATCATGCTCTTCACCCTCGGGATCATCAGATGCTTAGAGAAGCCATTTGCTCTCAAACACGCCAGCATTAATAGCCTAGTCAGCTCTTCTGACACCACCGCCAGGACACACAACAGAGGAAGAAGCACCTGTTCGTTAGAAGACTACGTGAAAAAGGTATTGGCTCTTTACCGAGCTGCTGACCATAGTACCAACGCACAAGGTCGAGGTGATGCTGAGCCCAACCATACCTCAAGATGGAAGTGATGCTCAGGCCAACCATCTCTCTCACCAAGCAGTAGCACCAGGTGAAGGTGATCCTGAAACCAACCCTCTCTCTGATCAAGCACAAGGACGACAAGGTGATATCGAGGCCAACCATGTCCCAGCTGATGCAGATCAAGCACAATTAAGAGGTGATGTTGAGGCCAACCCTCTCTCTGATCAAGCACAAGGACAAGCTGATAACAAGGCCAGCCATGTCCCTGCAGATCAAGCACAAGCAGTGCAAGGCCATGTTGTTGAGTCCAACCGTAATCCAGAACAAACAGAAGAACAAGGAAATGCACCAAATGTTGGAAAATACCATGTCAATAAGCTTTTTGTGGACCTTGCATGATCTCCGTACCACGATCGACTTTACGTCACGAAATCCTTCTTGGCGCTAGATGGGAACAAAGCATATGCGCGGCTGGAAGGAAGGTTATCCGACACGTTCGATCTCCTCTACACCAAAGCAAAGATGGTATTTCCTGATATTCACCTACATACTTTGTTGTGGGTTCTTCTCTTCTGGTTCCGGCTCGCATGTTCCATACTGCCCTTCGCAGCCATCGTCCTGTTCCACAAGAGTCATAGAGAAGCTTATAACGATAAAGATGTCAAGGTTACATACATATACATTGTTCTGCTGTACTGCTGCAATGGAGCTACTATCATTTTGGAGAGATCTCGAGTCAGGATTGTCTGGCATGGTTTCCCAATATAGCTTTGTGGGATTCTTTGCCCGCAACGAAAAGTACACCACGAGGATGTTCATCTTGAGTTGTCTCAAATGCAAGGACTATGCTGACCAACTTTGGTGCATGGAGCCCCAAAACTCATCCTCAAGAATTACAGGTTTGGTTCATCGACATGTGAAAGATTGGTGGAAGCAGCACATACGAAACACTGCCCTTTACACGAGGTTCAACAATCACAGGGGCCAGTGAAAGATTGGTGGAAGCAGCACATACGAAACGACCAGCTCTAGACAATCCTTCGTCGTGAAGGAGGCCTGCAACCGTTGGAGGAAAGAGCAATTGTACAGAGATTAATCGCCAAGGTGGAGGAGTCACCACAAGGACAAGGAGGTTTCGTGGACGACGCCTGGGTTCTTGCTAAAGCGTTGCTGGCTTTAGATGATGATGAGAATAAGATGTGGGACTTGATTGAAGGTGTGTGGGTGGAGATGCTGTGCTTCTCTGCCAGTAGGTGCCGAGGGTACCTGCACGCCCAGAGTTTGGGGACTGGTGGGGAGCTACTCACCTTTGTGTGGCTCCTGTGGTCGCATATGGGGATGGAAACCCTGGCGGAGAAGATGCAGCTCACGGGCATGGAGCTTCCAAGTGATGGAGAACAACATGCTGGTGCTGTCGGGGGAGGTTTAGTGATGGGCTCCGGCGTCGACGCCTTCCAAGAAATCAACCATGATTGATGCAGTTGGTTTTATATGTGGAGAGGAAACCACTCATCTCTTGTGGTACAAGCACAAATTATCATGTTTTTGCTTCAAAATTTGCAGTTTGACATATTGTAGTTTACACCAAATCTGTGAAACTTTCATAACCTTAACATATTTCAAACGAGATAAATAAAAAACTTTTAAGGTGGACATAACTATGCAAATATGCAATGGATATGGGTCTGTAGGTGCCTTTTTTTAAAAAAAAATCTCTTCTATTGAAATTGAACCGTGGTTCAGCCGTAATTGTTGACAATAGTAAACCGCAGTTCTGCAACATTTTCGGATGTAAGGTGATGCACGTGCCGCTCGATATGGACATGGAGTCCAGGCCCGGACGGGTTCATGGAAAATGGACCGGTAATCCAGAACTCAAAGTTCCGAAGCACCATCTCAAGAACCACTGGTTGAGCCTCCTTCTGAATTTTGTGCACCTCTTGCATAGCTAATTCCAAGATGTGTTTGTCTAGTGCAAACTCATCTACTCTCTCCGTTTCAAAATATAAGATGTTTTAGCTTTGTGAAGCAAATGTATTTAGACTTCTTTTAGTATGTAGTTCACTTAACTTTAGGGTGAATCTACACATTAAAAAAAAGCCTAGATTCATTTTTTTCATAAATCTAAAACATCTTATATTTTAAAACGCAGGGAGTGTTTTAGTCGGATCGGCCATGCTAGCCAGATAGTCCAAGCACATCATGTTGCCGCTACCAGGGTTCACCATAGCTGCCAAGCAAAGAAGGTTCCAGATCCTAATTATGGTCCCAGTCATGATCAGGAGTACAAAACATACCTACTGGAACCCTTGTAGTAACAAATTTGGGGGAAAATAGCAACAAAAAAGAGAGTTCTTTTGTGGTACCGCTAAATAAATAACAGCCCTATATTTTGGTGCATCTAAAGGCCTCTAGCATTTTATACTAGTGCCAAAACAAAGACTAGTACAGTTTATACTAGTCAAAAAACTGCCCCGCACAGCCGTAGATGAGCCCCGGCCCAAAATGTTTTCTGCCGATCCAGTCCATCCGACTTTAGACTCTCTGCCGCCGTGGTATAGTGTGATTGCGTTGCCTCCTCCTGTCCCTCATCGCCGTCGTGGTACAGTGACTGTTCATATCACTACTCTGATCTCCTCCAGAAGTACGACAAATCAAAAGAAACCGGTGTTCCATGTGGATCTAAAATCTTAGCCCCAAATTAGGAACTGCGTTGCATTTAATTTTTCATGTGGCCATGGTCTATAGTTCAGAGTTCTTTTGATATATGGTTTATATACACTCTATGTAAATTATTTTCTACCTTGCCTTGAACTGAATAAAAATAACAAGAACAGGAAAAGTCCACTGTCCGACTTTTATTTTGCAATTTTTCAATGTTTGACTGAGGTATGAGACAGATGTAGCGAGTAGCTACCAAAAACTGAACCGAACTCGCAGAATGTGTGAGTGAACCATCTTCAGAAACCAGATTGCATTCCATCAGGTCATCCGGGTAGAATTAGAGGGAAAAAAAGCTATGTACATGAATAAAGCAGAATAAGAAATGTTATGTAGTACTAGTGTCCAAAAAACAGAGTTAGAACACCTAAAAACTATAGCATAGAAACGCCTGGTAGCACAAAACAATGTAACTTGCACAGCTATAGCTGAGACCAAATATAATTTACAGGATTCTCCTTCACATCTTACAAATAGTTCCACATTTCACATCAACAATAAAATAGTATCGCAGACTTGATATAAAAGAGTATCGCAGAATTTGGTCCTTCGGAATAAACAACTTGACACTTTTTACACATGGACATGCTCAAGAACCAGGTTAATATAGAATAGTATCACAGACTTGATCGCTTGTTTCCTCAAATCAAATATCGCCTGCTATATAAACAAACAAGAGTCAGTACATAATGGGATTGGATACCATAAAGAATTGGGAGAATAGTGTAGATAAAATTATCAGCCTAATCAAAATGGTACCAGCCTACGATGATATTTCAGGTCTGTAAAAAGGAACATAATTATTACCGAAATTGTTTGACTACGAAATGCAAAGACCACACTTCATCATCGAATGCTTATCAAAGAAAATGCATCCCCTGAAGCTATGGCCAATATTAATACTCAAAACATTTAGCTGGCAGTAGACATATAAAAACTAAGATATGTATCAAGATGATCTGCATGTTGTATTAGGTTTGTCAAGAAATTTTACCATTGCAAGTGCCAAGTTTAAGGGGACACTTGGAATTTATGATTTTATTTCTGTTGTTTTACTATGAGAACTCCAACTATTTTCCATCAATCCCCACTACAATTTTACCAAATTCCAGAATTTAGACCCTTAAACCTAGTTGGCATCTTCAAAACAATTGAAAGGTTTTGAATGCTTGCCGAGTAGAGCATCTTTCAGAACGGTCATCAATTCACCTGTCACCAACAACTTCAACAGTTACTTCACATGGTTTCTTAGCTACTCCTACTACCAAATTTTTTTGAGGAACATGCCACACATCGAATGATACAATGATCCATGTATACAATACACCGTCAACAAATAAAATAGTGTGGGTGTCAAATACCATTGCATCTGGCAACATTGCAGTTATCACTACAACGTGCATATATCATCTCTAGAGACTGACGGACTAGAGACTCATGGTGCAAAATACGATTGCTCTGATTGCTATTGGCTCCTATTTCAATTCCACTAATGTACTAGAGACTCACGGACTGACTCCTAGTACAAATTCAGAGTTCAGACAGTGTACTCACCTGAGGCGAACTGAAACGCGGCGAGGGCGTCGTGTGGGTCGGCGGCGGCAACGGCTATGTACGATGGCTCGAGAAACGGTCATTAAGACGGGTCCAGTGTGAGAGTTGAAAGGAGTTCCTTAACTGAACTAATAACGCCTCTCCCTCAGCTTAGAGTAGACTTTCCTGATAGGAGACCCTAATATGAGAATGCAATGGAATTAGTTATTAAGAGACAGTAAAACTGAGCTACCTACAGGCTCACTCAGCGATTTGGCACGCACAGCCATGGGATCTGCCAGATGAACAATCCAGATTGCTCGGTCTTCAAGCCAGTGTCGTGACTGTCGGTTTCACCGCGCCCATTTCCCCGGCCGAACATCTCCGAAGATCGACCTGGGCGACCTGTTGTAAAACGGGCTGAAATGTGAACCGCACGGCCCATACTCTGTATCGTCACAACCGAAACTGTCGGCGGTGCCATAATGATCTTCTATTCGTAAACGTACGTGGTAAGTGCAGCTGCCGGCTCCTCATATATGATGCGCACATAGTATATGAGTCAGGCTCAGGGGTTGTCATGCTCGTAGTCGCAGCTGGGATTGCTGTGTTGGAACTGCTCACAAGGTTGTGCGTGATTTATGTTTCCATTTTTACTCCTTGTTCTCAGGGGTGAGGCTGCGATCCGGGCAGGAGTTTCAACTCGGCATCTAAACTTGTTCTCTGATGTCATGGATGATCCTCCTTGTACAAGCTGAACTATCCTTTCCTTTCTCTCTAGACTTTGAGGCAACCCATGTGGAGAAAAGTGTACATGGCCGAGTTCGCAGAGCAGGCAGCTCAGATCTATAAGGAAATCGTCGAATTCATGGAGAAAGTGGAAAAGACAGATGTGTTGTTGAGCTCACAGTTGATGATCGTTGTTACTTATTTTTGAAATTTACCTTCATTCTCTCAAGCAAAACTATTTTATTTGCACGGTTTAAGGAGAGGCAAATGAACACAAGATTCTTTACACCACTGAGTTGATATATTCCCAGAATAATAAATGAAACAAGATGAAGTAGCACGAAAAGCTATTTGCCCACTTCACAGTCTTTTGTTTTGATATCCTCACTGGGTGCTAATTTTGGAATCGTCAAAATAGTGGTTAATATTCTAATTAAGACTGATTACCTACAGTTCACCATTTTCTTTTGATTAAATTGAACTAAGCATTAGTACATAGGAAAATATTTAGATGTGAAGGATTATTTTATTTGAGCATAAGTCCAGAAGTAAATGTCAAAGTGCCGTTTGATTTCTACTTATTATTAAGGAAGTGATAATACACTTTAAACATATCCATATTTTTCAAGCATGTTATTCCTTTTTATTGCACAGAATTCTTTTATAAATGGTGGTTGCGGAAATTCTTTTTTGTTGTTCTAGACTAGACAACCATGCGTGCGTGACCTGCACCCGAGGGAGAGCTCCTGACCCCAACCCTAGCTGCCAGGCCACCGCCGGCCTCCTCGTCGCTGTCAGTGTCCCCGTCCCCTTGCCCTTCCCCTCGCCCTCCCCCTCCCCGCTCCACCTCCCGGGTCATCCGCGTGTGGGCAACTCCGAAGGCGCCGACCCTAACATACAAAGCTCCCTCCAGCGATCCCCTTTGGCCGCTGCCGCCGTGGCGCCGGCGGTGGCTGGCACGCCTCGCCTCCAAATCCGGTGGGCGTCCCCCCCCCCCCCCCCCCCCCCCCGTGCGTCTTGTCGTCCTTCCAACAACTAGCTTATTGTGTAGTCCAAAATCCACTATAATAAACAAAGCCATACGCATCTTGATGCAGAGGGTAAGGGTCTCATCGGCTAAGGGTCTCATCCTCCGGTTAATTTTTTTAACTTGTAACTTAGCCTTGTTTAATCCATTAGTCTACCTTTGATGGAGCAAATTGTCTTTAGTAAGAGTGCTATTGTGGTAGGATTAGGGTTGTAAGTGAGATCCCCGTGAAAATCCCGCTTCTAGTTTATTTGAAGATTTTCTAGTACTCCCTCCGACCCATATTAGTTGACTTCAATTTGGATGTATCTATCACAAAAACTTATCTAGATACATCCAAATTGGAGTCAACTAATATGGGTCGGAGGGAGTACAATTTTTTGATAAAAGTTGAACTAGGCAACCCTAGGGTTTTTTTTGAACGGGAAAGGGCCCGAAGGCCTGAGAAGCTCCATTACTCGGTGGGCAAAGTTACAAAGAGGACCCTAGCTGTAACCAGAAATACAAGCTTGGCCTCTAATTTTACACGAAGGACCTTAGAAAAGAAAAAAGGAAAGCAATCAAGTCCTTCGTCTCCACCGCGTCGATGCCTGGATCGCACAGCACGGCCGCTGGCGGCGACGCCGGGGACTACGCCACTTGGTCCACCGTCAGGATGGGGTGCCGTGTTGGGATCGGATGACCTCCATGCCTGGAGGATAAAGATCCTCGGAGTATCAACTCTCGAGGTACGGAGTGGCCTCCTTGGCCAAGGATAGCAGCAACGTTCGTCGCTGTCGCTTGGAAATTGCCGCTGGAAGAGCTTCTCAGATACTTGCTGGCGTCGAGGCCGCTGAACCTGCATCACCTCCTAGCCCCTTCTCCCCCCGCCACCACGGTCGTTCAGAGGAGGAAGAAGGAAGGGGAAAACTCGCAGAGGTCGATGCCAGCAAACCGTCTTCTTCGAGTCGTCAAGGGTGGCGGCCAGCAGTGCTTCTCTTCCTCGCCACCACGGCCGGCTAAGAGAAACACCACCAACAACCTGACCACACCGCAACATCACTCCCCCTCGCTACCACAGCAGACCAGGAGGTAGGTTGCCACGCAGATCCTCAATGCCTCAAGAAGACCCGCAGCTTCTTTATTTGCGGAGAGACGACGACGCCCGCCTGAATGTTCTGCTCCAGCCAGAAGAGCAAGAACATCAAGAACAAGAGTCCTACACTCCACATCTGGCTGCAAAGATCTAGAGCACAGCTTCAAGACTCCACTAAGGGCCTACATCTATGTTAGGAATAAGCACGTCGTAATAAGGGTACGTATCCGAGTAGACACGGGTAGACGAATAGAGTAGGAATTAGATGTCCTAATCCTACTAGAATAGCTACACTAGAACTACTACATATACACGCCTATGCCCCTGTAATCAACCGTGGGAGTTGAGCAATACAAGAGAGAAAGCAAGGCTCGACAAGAGCCTTTGGCAATCAAAGTTGTTTTGAGTGTACTAGTTAGATCAAAAGAATCGATCGGCTAGCAGCGCGTGCATCTCAGCGGAAGTTATCGGATACGTGCGTGTCGTCTCGTCGGAATTTCCTTGTCGGTGTCGTCGGAAAGTACTCGGCGGCAGGGGCTGTGCTAACAATTGATATCAGAGCCTCGTGGAGTATCTCCTAGTAACGGGAGGTCATGGCGAAGGAGGTGGGCGAGTATTCTGGTGCGGCTACGGGTGCGCCGGTGTCGATGCAGTATCCGCGGTACAGCCGCGACAACTACACGGTCTGGGCGGTCCAGATGGAGTGGGCGTTAGAAGGCGCCAGACTCTGGGAGGCTGTCGATCCAGGCGGCGACGAGTTCAAGAAGGGCGCGTTGAAGTACCACCTAGACCGACTAGCACTCACGGCCATCTGCTCGGTGGTGCCAACGGATCTGATGCAACACCTGATCTCGAAGAAATCTGCAAAGGAGGTGTGGGATACGCTCAAGACGCTAAATCTTGGGCACGAGCGCGTCCGCGAGGCGACCCTGCAAACCTTGCAGAAGAAGTACGAGAATCTGGAGATGGGAGAAGATGAGACGCTAGACGCTTTTGCTTCAAGGGTCGCTACACTGGTCAATGGGATTCGCGGACTTGGCGAGAAGCTGGATGAGATCTCTATTGTGAGGCGTTTCCTCCGCGTAGCGCCGCCGCGTTACTCACCCGTTGTCTCGGCGATCGAGCAATGCGTTGATCTCAAGACTCTCACGATGGATGATCTAGTTGGACGGTTCAAGGCGCACGATGAGCGGATGAAGATCACCTATGGCGACGCGAAAGTGGATGAGCATCTCATGCTTATGGCTCGAGCGTTGTTCGCCAAGGAAAAGAAGGGCGATAAAGCATCCGGCAGCAGGAGTGATAGAGAAGATTCTCGCCCAGCGAAAAAGCATATCGCAGGGGAGGACGAGGACGAGGCCCCGCCGCGGAGGAAGTTTGACATCAAGAAAGTAAGATGTCATAAGTGCGGCGAGATCGGTCACTTCAAGAAGGATTGCAAGAAATCGTCGAAGGAGAGGGCTCTCATCGCCCAGGAAGGAGATGATGATGGACCGATGATGCTGATGCTCGAAGTAACTGAGCTGAAGGATGAGGAGGATCCTCCATCACCGGGTACGGAGATTGTGGCGCAAGTGGATCACGATCTACCGTGTGTGGATCACGAGCAACGGAGTGTCCGGTTTCTACGTGAAGCCACGTTTGAGGCGAGTGAAGCTTCAGAATCTGATCATGGCGGTCTATGCGTTGAAATTTCGCCTGCAACTCCGTCCGGCAATAAGTTCTTCATGCTTGCGGTGGATGATCATAGTAAATACATGTGGATTGTGTTGCTGAAAAGTAAGTATCAAGCACAACAAGCATTCGAGAAGATCAAGGAAGCCGGAGAGTTTAAGGTGGAGGCGAAGATAAGAGCTCTACGCATTGATCAGGAAGGCGAGCTGCATCAAACCGTGTTGACCATGGCACGGAGGATGATGAAGAGTAAAGGTTTGCCAGGAAACTTCTGGGGTGAGGCAGTCAATACGGCTGTGTATTTGCTAAACATGGAACCAACTGAGAGTGGAGTTGGTATGACTCCGTATGAAGCATGGTACGGACGGAAGCCCTCGGTTGATCATCTTCGTACTTTTGGATGTGTGGCGCATAAGGTGAATCAGAGTACTCCAATGATCATGACAGGCTATGAAGGCTCGAAGGGATACCGTTTGTGCAACCCCTATACCAATAAGGTGGTTTTCACGGACGACGTAGTCTTTGAGGAAGAAAAATCATGGAATTGGGGCTCCAAGGAACCGGAATATTCATCTTTTCACATCACGTGGGATCTTGAGTATGAAGAAAATATGGATCAACCAAGCTTATCTTTGTCAGCAAATTCAGACCCAGAAGAGATTGAAGGCCTAGGGGGTGCTCCAGGCGTGGACACCAGGCCAGAAGCACTAGGGATACTCCCAGAAGGAAAAGTGTCCGGAGAAAAGGCTAGTCCGTGGTCAGAAAAAACAGAGCTAGAAGGTGTTGTGTTTAGCTCATCATCTGCTAGTACAGGAGGTGATGATCCACGTGAAGAGCTTGGGGCAAAGGAGTGTCCAGAAGTGCAAGGGCCATGTGATGTGGTGGCCAGTCAAGAAATTGTCCCAGAAATAGGCATGCAGGATACGCTGCATGTAGAGCCATTGGCTCCAGGAGCTCTACATGGAGGCATACAAGGTTCAGAAACTGGAGAAACAAGCGCGTTGTCGGACGCAGAAGAGTATGTCGTGATACCTCCGACTGCATTGGAGATGAGACGACTACGACCGATGCAAGCACGCGTGCGAGACGTGCTGGACTACTATCCGAAGAAAGAATTTTGGACGGTAAATTATCTGGTGAAGATGGAGTACGAGAATCAATGTTTGTTCATCAAGGAACCAGTGAAGACTGAAGACACATTCATGGACAATATCGACAAGGAGGACGCGGAAAAGAAGGACGCGGACGAGAAGGGTCGATGTGAAGCTATGGAGAAGCCGACAAAAGCAATGTCGGTGACATGGGTGCCAAGGAAGGGGACGACAAAAGCAATGCCGAGGAAAACGTCGGCGAGGAGCAACCGACGTACTTGGGACCCAGGTGGAGATCGAAGAGAGCACGTCGTGCTTAGGGGGTGATTGTTAGGAATAAGCACGTCGTAATAAGGGTACGTATCCGAGTAGACACGGGTAGACGAATAGAGTAGGAATTAGATGTCCTAATCCTACTAGAATAGCTACACTAGAACTACTACATATACACGCCTATGCCCCTGTAATCAACCGTGGGAGTTGAGCAATACAAGAGAGAAAGCAAGGCTCGACAAGAGCCTTTGGCAATCAAAGTTGTTTTGAGTGTACTAGTTAGATCAAAAGAATCGATCGGCTAGCAGCGCGTGCATCTCAGCGGAAGTTATCGGATACGTGCGTGTCGTCTCGTCGGAATTTCCTTGTCGGTGTCGTCGGAAAGTACTCGGCGGCAGGGGCTGTGCTAACAATCTACAACTACAAAGCAAAAAACAAACCCTAGCTACTCCGGTGCCAACTCCCGGCCACCGCTCGCCAGCTACTCCGGCGAGGGCGCCATGGGAGAGGACCGGTCCTGAGGAAGCAGGGGGAGGTTGCCTCTCGATTCATGCAAGCGGTGGGAGGGGGGTTATCTGCCTAACAAAGTGTTTGGTGGAAAGATGTTTTGACTCGGTTAGGCAACCCTAGGTAGGATGGTGTATCAACAGGGAAAGGCCTCTGCCAAGGACCCCTCACAATCCCACCTCTTTTGGAGCAACAGGGAATAGAGACAGCTAGGCCTCCCCAAAAATTCACCCAATAGGGCATTGAAGAAAAGATATCTTGATAGAGAATTTACTGTCCAGTACAACAACATGAGAAGTGCAAAGCAGTGACATCTGCAAATAAACGCCAGATAATATATAGTATGACTTAGGTGCTTCTCAATATCTAAAGAAGTAGTCTTCCCTTGTCTTGCATAACAAGTATATACAGGAAATCACATCAGACAATGTTCCCACAACAGCAGGACCTCGATGCACAAAATCCTCAGCGCCTTGCTGGTACTACATATTTCTGGACTCTCAAAGAACGTGTATCATAAAGTTCCTAAAGAAAACAAAAATATAAGCTCAGATTATCATTCAAGTAACATCATTTTAATACAAAAAGTAACCACACAAGATATACATTCTGGCATTAATTACCTTGAATTCATTTCTCACCCTAGCCTCTTGGGCTTTCAACTTAGCCTCGTCATATACATCAACTAACTCCTCCGTATAAGCTCTAGCCCATTCTCCAGGATACATACCTAGCATAGGGATCTTCGGCTGACCATGTTTGTATTCCACATCACTAGGGTGCTTCATATCAACATCACACTCAATGCATTTTCCTTTAGAAGGAGCGGACACATTTAAAAGGAGTGGACATGTGGAAATTATTATCTAATTAACCAGGATCAAACAACAATTTATGATCACGAATGGGCTACACATTTATGATCACTACTCAATTTCTGTGAATGAAAAAGTTTGAGATGTTAAACTGTAAAGCTCACAAACTGCATCAACAATAATTGACATAAGCTATAGAGTATGCCATACCATTATCATCAGGTCTAAGCATGCAGATAGAGTTAAGCACAGACTCTTCAGTTTCGCCATCCACACATGCTACTTCAGCAAAGAAAAGATTGTCGATGCGAGCGTGAGAGTCATCATCAGCTCCTTTTTTAGTCCTTATAACCAGATTGAAATGGTAGTATAGCCTCCTGGAGTAGCCATTTCCCTCATGAATTGGTTCGCAGTGCACAACCTTTACGAGCTCATACGCGAGATCCTGAATTGCGAGGCAGGAATTTGTGTCAACAATTGCAACATGGAGCCATGGATATGCAGTTGCAGAAGACTGAAGGGAGGATGAAGATAGGCAAGTGGGAGGGACATAGCGAACCCCAGAGAGAGCATTGTCCTCGTTGTATCTGTCCAGCAACGCTCGAACCAGCTCGACCTCAGGCCTAAGGTTCTTCATAAAAGACAAGGCCTCCGCGGAATTCTTCCGTAAGCCGTTAGGCCAGTAGAGGGCACGGCGTATTGAGATTTCCATCCCGGAGAGCCCCTTCATGCACCTGCACATTGTCCAGATCAGAGAGGTATGCATATTCCAGAAATTCAGAGATGGGGACACAAAAAAATGTGTCCTTGGTTGTCTTCGTGGGCTGATGAGAGAAGCATATGAGTACATAGCATGTTTGAAGTATAACCAGCAGCGAATATGAACACATAGGGTACGATAATGGGATGGAAATCTTACATCATTTTGCACTGTTGAGCGTGTCGGGAGTCGATTGCGTGCTGAGCTTCCTCCAAGCTCTGAAATGGCCCCGTCAGAGCAGGATATGTGTGGAAATATCCCCTGGCATCAGCCCTAACGTAGTACATGAAACTCAGGCGCGTAGGCCTGAGTGAATAGATGGGTGGAGAGCTGTGGCATGTTGGGGTAGAGGAGTCGGTGGTGTCGTGATTCACTGCCCGGTCCGTGTCCTCACACCTGAGAGTAGAACATAAACAGTAGAGCCATTACAAGACAGATTACATGCAGTAATAGTAGTAGAAAATAGTGACCGGCACTTGATCGATTTCACATTAATATATAGTACTCCCTCCGTCCTTAAATAGATGTCACAAGTTTATCAAAATTTGAATGAATCTATATACTAAATAGTGTCTAGATTCATTCAAATTTTGACAAATCTGAGACATCTATTTTGGGTTGGAGGGAGTACTCCCTCTGTTTCAAAATATAAGATGTTTTAGCTTTATGAAACAAATGTATCTAGACTTGTTTTAGTATGTAGGTTCACTTAGGTTTAGAGTGAATCTACATACTAAAAGAAGTCTAGATATTTTTTTTTTCACAAACCTAAAACATCTTATATTTTAAAACGGAGGGAGTATTCACTAGAGTAAAAGCAATCGAATGTTAAAACTACACATGGTGTTGGCAATACAGCATATACTGTACTTTGGTAAGAGAAGTGTATAAGTTTGGCGAACTCAGAGTCATCCTCAAACCCCGAGCAAGTAGGCTTTGCTCAGGACCACAGGAATTCCTTCCATGTATTTTTTCGAAAAAGGGAATAAAACCCGGCCTCTAAATCGGTTGATACATACAACCTTCCATGTAAAAGAGAAGAACACATCGCCGCAAGTAACAAAGAAAATCTAGATATCTCTCTATTGGATACAATCCTCAAAGAACACTCACGGAGAGAGAAAAGTATGAGTGTTTTTCTGTTTTGCTTTGCTTTGTACGGGAAAAAAACATGTACAATTTGATCTAAGGTGACGCCACCAGAGGTCGTGAGTGGGAGGTACGTAGTACGGCGGTGGAGGCCGCTGCCGATGGCCGGGCGGCTTCCCTGAGACATGTGCGGCGAGTCTTAACTAGATCGTCCGTCTCGAACTAGGTAAATAATTAATGACGACGAAACAAAGAGTGGGAGAGAGAGACGACGTACGGGGCAGGAGGCGGCGACGACGACGACGACATTGTCGACCCCGCCTTGATTATGATCGATCTGGCAGGCAAACAAAGCCTAGCACGGCCGACGCTAGGTTGCTCCACGCTCGATCGGACATTAAAATCGGCCGAATCCTATTACATTTGGACTTGGGAACGTTTTGCACAAGGAAACTATCATCAACCTAGTAGTACGGATTCCTAGGATCATGTGAATTATTCCACAATCTCGAACACTGACACCTGCCAACAAACATCTCCTCGGCATCCGCATGTCTTTCTTCACTATGTGAATTTATTTTCCGTTTAAACTTGCTGTGATTCACGAGCATACAAAAGGTACGACCAGGGAGATTTGCACGTTTGCCACACTTTACATTTTTGGGCTTTAATGACGAGTTCTTTCCAAAGCAAAGAACTAAAGCCTACTACCAAATGCATTTACCAATAAGTTGCACAATATAAATTGCCAGGATTTCTGCATCATATCATTCATTCATGGACACCTACTTCTGGAGCCAACGGACCTTCTGATTTTACACTCATCATCCGTCAAAATTCCGCTGTGCTCAATCCTCCACAGAAGGAAATGAACACGTCAATCCATAGTGTGTGTGTGTGCGTATGCTACAACAGCTGAGCTGACAAGTAAGAAACAAACAAAATACTGCTTTGCACTAGCGCAAGGATTAGCTCTGTGTAGACGACGCCTTGGGCTTCTTCTTTTTCCTTTTATCTCCGCCAACCGACCTATCTGACCGCGACCGCTTCGACTGCTCCTGCCTGATCTCCATCAGCTTCGCCTTGGCGTCTCGGAACGGCGCATCCGATCTCATCGCCAACAGTTCCTGAAAGATGTAATGCCCAAGAAGTTCAGAGACACGGAAATGCCAAACAAACCTGAAATTAAGGCTCAGTTTCACTAAAAACGTCAAAAAAGGGAGGTGGCATATTACTTTCATATGATCCATCGCGGCGAGATTGAAACCTATTGTATCCTTGCAGTCCTGGAGGGCGAAAACCAAATAAGGACATGATCAGATTGCTGCAAAGCTGTCTGTTTGTTCAAAGTGATGGTTGCAAGTTGTTTACCTTTACTCTACCGTAAAGAATATCCTTCAGTTCGGTCAGTATGGGTCTTGCCGCCGGTGTAGTAGTTAATTGGTTATGATGTGTTTGAAGCAGCACAAGGCAAACCCTACAAATAAGCTGAACCTGCAAGGTTATGGAAAGAGATCAGGAAATTCTGCGGCAGGTTACACACCATGCTTATGAAATATCATGTATAAAGTTGGAAACGATAGAAATTTGTGGCAGGAAATCTGGGGATCAAATTACAAACACAAACAGGAGAAATATCACACTAGGATTATTAGATATCAAAGTAACAATATTGGTGTACCTTCAATGGAATCAGAGACCACTCCTTCAAGTAAGCCATGAGCTTTAGTGCATCTGAGAATGGCAATGACTGCTCAAGGGGGAAAAGGAAAACACAAATGTGTTATCAGTTCACAGATGATTATATGGAAGAAAAAAAACATCTTTGCTTGGACAATAAATTGACGATCCACAATAATTCGTAAGCACCTCAACTGACATTAAGCTAAAAAAATTAAACTGAAGGAAGCACATCATGAAAAATCAAAGCTACAACTGAAAGACATTCAGGTGGACTATGAAATGGCCAAAAAAAACTTGTGCATTTGACATGTTCAAGTTCAATTTTGACAAGACAACAAAAACACAGGTGAGGGTAAGGAGATGCTTTCTTACATACAGATCACACAAAGGATTGTTATACTACCTATACACAGGTCTACTTGACAACGAACTACTGTTGAGGATTTAAAGAACTACAAGTCACCATAAATTTGGGCAAGATAAATATAAAAATGGTAATCCATGACAAAATAACAAGAATCTTACCAAAAGGGCTTGTTCCAAGTCATTTGGGCGGACATTTGATAGTGCCTTCAGAACATATTCTGATGGTGACTGCCCTTGCATTATTATGTTAGGCGCAGATTTACTTTCCTCCCCACTGTTTCGCAATTCCTGACAATCCAAAAATATACAGCTGACATTAATTTTCAACTTGGACTCAATGTTTGTTAATGCACTCGAGTACTACCTTCTGTTCATTAAGACGTTTTTCTTCTTCCTCGGCAGTGTCAAGTGCGTCAATAATTGCATCAGTAGCAGTTACTGTCTCTTTTGTTTTCTTACCAGGAACACCCACAGAACCCTCCTCGGGAGCATCATCTTTTTGTCCATATCTATCTTCAACCGCATTGTCTAAATCAGCCTCAAAAGTTTCCTCCAATCTTTTCTCCCTCTCTTCCTGCAGTTTTTGGGTGGATGGGTGAGGGGAATTCGAGAATTAGAAAAAAAAATCTCTGGCAGGCCACAAGCAAATATTCAACATCAAAACTTCATTCAAGCCGACTGAATTATAGAATACCTCAATGAAAAGGTGTTCTTCAGTGCGATCCCAACGCCGAATAGAGCGATCATGAGAGCCTGTTACAATAAAATCACCACGACTGGCAACCGAAAGGCACCAAACTTCTGCATGGTGTCCTTCAAGTGTTAACAGTAGCTCAAATTTATCAGCATCCCAGTACTTCACAGTACGATCTTTTCCCACACTGAACATATAATGAGTTCTCGGAACAAACTTAACATCCATCACACTGCAAGCAAAAACATCCCAAAAAAACTTGTAAGGGTTCTGCCACTATTCAGAGCATAAAATAATACCAGAAGGCGGGAAAGGACCTGTCTGTGTGGGCAAAGATAGACTTATGGCAGTCACCAAAATCCATACCCCAAATCTTCAGATTTTTGTCTGCAGAACCAGTAACAATAAACTCTCCATCGGATGATATATCCATGCAGAGAACTGGAAGCTTGTGCCCGTAAAGGGAAAGCCAAAACTTTAGTGTGTCTAGAAAGAAGACCTGCAGAAAATATGAAATATCAGGGACAAGCAATGACTGAAGCCATAGACTTGTTTCTAGATTGATATTCTATTGCTACATTTTTGCAGGATGCCAATTGGCATCTAAGGGAAATAATAAGCTGAGTACAACACACTTTACAGATTAGACCAATGCTAACACCTGAAAACTGGCACAAGCATTTGACTAGGCAATTAGTAGTAGTAATTAGCTAGTAGCCATGATAAATCACTTAACAATTCTCTAAATCCGAATTAAAGTTTAGCTGTTCAGGTACAACAATTGACATGGACACCTAGCTAGTACCATGTGTCCCTTATCTTGCTTCTAGCTGGCATAAATGTTGCGCTCCAAATAGTACATACAGCAACAACAAAGTGAACATGGCTATATTTCATCAATGTATCTTGTCAATCATATTTCTTTTCTTTACATTGTCAGAAGAAATAATTGTCAGCAAGACAAATATAAAAAATAGCTATACATGCTTTTTTTCTAACTAGTGTTACAAATTAATACTGCAAAAGAAACGAGGGATTGTGCTCAAATTTATTGGCACACTGAAAAGCAGAAGTCGACAAATATTCACTCATGTCTACCTCGACTTGATACCATGCTCTCAAACTATGAGATATGTGGTCAAAATACATTGATTCTAACAAGTTACATGATGAACTTTGTGTGTGTGGAAGGGTCTGGGTGAGTGCGGGAAGAAGCTCAAGACCATGATCATAACAAGTAACAATACCTTCACTGTGCAGTCCAAAAGAGCAACCGCAATATGCTTCCCAGTTGGACCAATGGCCACTGCAAGGACATCGTCATTCATTTTCAAGGTTTTGACATTAGTTACACTTAGATGCTTTGTATCCTGGAACAAAAGAACAACATTATAAATACTAGCAGATAAAATTTACGCACAATTGCAAATGCAAGAATTTCACCTGACACATTTCTATTCACAAGATGTTTAGCAGGGCTGTGGGATATTGTTCGAAATTCACAAATATTTTGAGAATGCTACACCCCAATGATACAGAAACTACCAATTACCATTGAAATTGATAGAAATAAGAACAAAACCAGCAATAAAAGAATTTATCTTGGCATGGAACTTATCTTCTATACTTTTATGAAGTTACCCCATTACTTAAGACACGGAGCACCTCCAACTTATTTAGTTCTATAGAAGCCCATAATAACATATCAACAAAAAACAGAGGAAAGAGAAACCCGAATAATGGACAGAATACTCACCGAATCCGATTTCTGCACCAACTGGTATTCCCAGAACTTGACATCGTGATCAGCACTCCCAGTGACAAAACCCCGTGCATTAACAGTTCCATCCTCATCTGGAATGAGTGCAATTGATCGTATAGAACCAGCATGAGCTTCTATTACATCAACTGAGTTCCCACTATTGATATCAATAATCTCCAAGGTACCAGTCTTTGTACCGACAAGGCCATACCGATTCCCAGGAACAAATGCACTGCACAGCCCATATCCAGAGTCAATGGTCCGAAGACAGTCCCCTGAACTAGGATTCCAGATTTTAACAGCATTGTGACTTGTTGACATGAGGAGATTGTCCTCTGAGTTAAGCGCAAGACTCCTAATGTCAGAACGATGCCCATGTATCTCAACCGAGTACATCTTAGAGACCATCTCGTTATCCACCGAGTATGTCTCAAGCACGTTATTGTTCAGAGATAATGACAAGGTTGCAAGGCAGCCTTTTGGTGGATTGCTTGGAGAAAATGCAACAGAGCAAATTTTCTTGCTGGTCCGCAAAACTTGGAGAAGCTTAAACACATCAGTGACCACAACAGTGGGATCTTGAGCTTTCAAAGGGTCTATAACGGTACCATTCTCTTCCGCCGCCACAGCTTTAGCAGAAGCCTTCTCCTTCTTCCTGTGCAGCCGCCTCTTGGCCTTCCGTGTTGCCTCTGCTTCATCAAGAATCCTATAGATATCTGCGGTCTTCCCTGCCACCTGGCACACCACAAGACTGCCATCCTTATTAAACCTGATGGTCTGAACTCTCTCTTTGGTCTGCCTCGGAATCTCGCCAAACAGCTTCAGTGCATCCCATTTGTTCCAATCCTCCCCCTCTTCAGCTGATTGCCTTATTCTAAACACGCGCAGCTCTGGATCGGCTGACCCAGACACCAAAAACTTCTCGCTAGGATCAACATCCATGGACCATATCTCGCTGTGGTGGCCACCTACAATTTGAAGGCAGTGCTGCGTGTCGAGGTCCCAGACCCGCATAAACTTGTCCTTGGAGCAGGTCACCAGCTTCTTACCCGAATCCAGGAACACTAAATCGGTTACCTACAGAGGGTAATCCCCAAATTAGCTATTATCGGGCTAAGCCAGGGAATGGAGACAGAGAGGCTTGAAACCACAGCATACCTGATCACGGTGGCCACGGAGTCGAAAGAGGCCGGCCTGTGCAACAACGTCCCACAAGATGACATCGCAGTCCTTACTACCAGAAGCAAGGACAGCGCCTGATGGACTGAAGCGTAGAGCGGAAGCAGCAGAGCGGTGGCCGTGCAGCGTCGCCTCGCAGGCGCCGGTCTCTGCGTCCCACAGTCTGATGCTCCCATCCGCATGGCCACTCGCAATCTGAACAAACCAACATAGCACAGAAATCAAGCCGGGTCAGAACGTGGGAAGTAGCGAAAGAGGGGGAAATTAAGGCAAGGGGAGAGGGGGTCGGCAGCAGTAGTACCGAGGAAGCGGAGGCGGAAGCGGCAGAAGGGGAGTATGCGATGCAGGAGATGGCTAGGGAGGCGGAGGAGGAAGAGAGGGTGAAGGTGGCGGAGGGAAGGCCGCGCTTGAGGTCCCAGGCGGCGAAGCGGTCGAGGGCGGCGGCGAGGAGGCGGCGGCCGGAGGGGTCGTAGACGACGTTGGACTCCGGGGAGGCGACCACGCCGAAAGAGAGCCCCGGCTCGTAGCGGAGGTAGGCCTTCACCATGGCGCCCGGCCGGCGGCGGCGTAGGAGGGCAGAGTGGGTAGTCTGGTTGTGTGGGTTAGGGTTTATTGGGGGCGGGCAGGAGGAGGATGCGGGGGGTTTTGAAGGACAACTCTCTTTTAAGATGCTCTATTGTGTACGTAGAGAGTAGCTAAAGTTGTTTTTTCAAACACACCTCTTCAAAATTTTTCAATACTCCTTCCAAGAGTACTTCTAGGTTTATTCTAAGTCAAATATTTGTAGGTTTGATCAAATTTAAAAAAAATAGAATATTATTTATAATATAAAATTTCACTATTTGGAAACTACATTTCAAATACTATAACCTAGTTATATGAATTTGGTGTCATAAATGTTGGAACAATTTTCCTATAAAAGAGGTCAAACTTAACAAATTTTGACTTTGGACAAACCTAAAAGTACACTTATTTATGAACGGAGGAAGTACGTTAGTGATAAAATAAAAACATGGGATCAATGATATTTGAGAGGATAGAAAGAATTTACAAGCCTAATATTTGAGGTGTGTCGAACACCATCTGAACTCGCGAGGATAAAAAGAACTTACAACCTTTGAGTTATGGCAAAACAATATCAATGACATGGAGTATTAAATTTTGTAAATCAGTCAACTTTATATCACTCATCTAATAATAATTATAATAAGTTATATGCATTCTGGCGGTCATGAGGGCGTACAATCATGTAACACACATTCACATATCTCTTCTTTATCAACCATATTTGTAGATCAACGAAGTAGTGTGATATTCAAAATTCCGCATTGAGTGTAAAGTCAATGTTTTCTCTAATTATAATTTCCAAGTCCCAATAATACTAGGATACAGACAAAATAAGTGAATGTTCTTGCAACCAGGGTGGTTATATCCTTACCTGTATGGGCTGGCCTATCCCACGATGTTTACCGTCTGCAGTTTTTTGCGGCGGTTTCTCGGAAAAAAGGCATCTAGTTGTGCTTTGGCAATCTTCGAAAAATTCTTAGATCCACCACTACTTATAAAACTTGAGTTTGAATCTGTCTAGACTTAACCGGTGCTAAATTGACCACATACTAAGTACTTAACCATTTGCCTTTTTCTTGGTCATGCAGATTTGTAAGCTAGGTTAATCATAGTGGCGTAGTGTGTGACCAATCCTGTACGGAATCAGGTCTAAGGGTGTGTTCGGTTGGTGTCACGAAGTGGAATGGAATAGAATGGTTCCACACTTGAGAGCCGTTCTAGTGTTCAGTTGAGAAATGGAATGGAACGAGGTGGTTCCTCAAAAGAGAATATTTCCTCTATATCCAGAATGCACTCATTCCACCAAATTGGTGGAATCTCTCCGTTCCTCTATGCTAAAGCTACCCAAACGTTTTCACCCTCTCTATTCTCCCGCCATCCTTTTTGCTAAATGCACCTAAACATAGAATGAAACCATTCCATTCCACTTTTTTGGCCCAACCGAACATAGGATGGAACCATTCCATTACACATTTTTTGTCCTAACCAAACACAAGAACGGAACCAACCTATTTCAGTGGAATGTAACCATGACATTCCATTCCACTTCGTTCCCGAACTGAACACACCCTAAAGAAACCAATGCTGTTGCGGCTATGATCTCTTTAGATCAGAATCTATGTTCTTACTATCTCTGTCCTGAAATGTAAGCCATTTTAGATAGCTAAACTAGTTATATAAAATAGGCTTATATTTTGGAACGAGGGTATTTCCTCCGTCTTAAATAGATGTCTCGAATTTGTCAAAATTAAATGAATCTAGACACTATATAAATTTATCTAAATTTTGAAAAATTTAAGACATCTATTTTAAGACAGAGAGAGTAGTACTTATATAAAATAAAAATCCTCGTTTCCAAATGGATTGTGAAATGATTTATCCTTTAATGGGATTTAGGCGTTTCGAATAAGAATATATTTGAAAATGAAAAAAATAGGAATCAATTGAAATACAGCACAGATAACCCCCTCCTTCCGTCACAAGGCAGAACAGCGTCAACAACCCCAGTCGACTCCCCGCGGTCCTATCCCTCCGAACCCCGCACCAAGATGGCGGCGCCGACAACCTTCTCCGGCGAGGTGTGGGCGGAGCTCCGCCTGGCAGACGCGCGCGACGTGCCCCACATCTACAGCCTCATCCATCAGATGGCGGAGTTCGAGCTCCTCACCGACCTCTTCGCCGCCACCCACGAGCTCCTCACATCCACGCTCTTCCCCACGCCGCAGCCCGCGCCCTTCACCTCCTTCACCGCCCTCATCCTCGACCTCTCCCCGTCCGCCATCCCCGCATCCGCCGACACCGTCGGCTCCCTCCGCCTCGACCTCGCCGCGTCCCCGCTCGCCGACCCGGAGGCCGCCGCGTTCCCCTCCCCGCGCGGCGGCGGGCGCGTCACGGCCGGCTTCGTGATCTGCTTCCCCAACTACTCCACCTTCCTCGCCAAGCCGGGGCTCTACGTGGAGGACATCTTCGTGCGCGCGCCGTGGCGCCGCCACGGGCTCGGCCGGATGATGCTCTCCGCCGTCGCGGGCAGGGCCGCCGAGATCGGGATGGGACGCGTCGAGTGGTGCGTGCTCGACTGGAACCAGAACGCCATCGACTTCTACGAGCAGATGGGCGCCGAGGTGTTCACCAAGTGGCGCATCTGCCGGCTCACCGGCCCCGCCCTCGACAAGTACAAGGGCAGTGGCAGTGGCAGCCAGGAGGAGAAGGACGCCGGGAAGGCCGAGTAGGTCAGTAGGAGAGGAAAACATTCAGCCTCCTGAGATTGTTGGTAATAAAGGTAGTGGTAGATTTCACATCCACTTCTCTGGCCTGCTACATTTGGTGATGTATTCCTTTCGATTTAGTGCATTGATCTGTTCGTCATGGAGATGCATTAGGGTGATGATGATGTATCTGGTGTAGGGACCTGCTCTAGCCCTTTGTTCTATGTTGTGTTCATCCTTGGGATCATATCTTGAATTGAATCTGAAACTGGAATTGTGCCCCTTGACTGTCATCCTATTCTGCATAGGAATACATACATATGAACTTAGTGCTGCATTGTTAGTACCACTGCAGGGCCGACAAGCAACACAATCTCGATGCCCAATCCCTGAAGGGATTGAACTTGGTGGTGCATTCCTTGCTACTGATGTAGTGCATTGGGGTGAGGTCTGTTGAACTGTTGATGTAGGGACTTGTTCTTGCCTATGTCCTTCATCCTTGCTAGATATATATCTTCAATCGAATCTGAAACAGGAATTGTCCCCCTTTACTGTCATCCTATTCTGCACAGGAACAGATTGAGCTGCTTTGTTAGTGCCAATGCAGCTATGCCATAAGCAAACACCACAAACTGATGTCCAAACTCTGAAGCAGTTCATCAGAGTCTAGCGTTATGTGCAGACGCAATGGGCTTTCAAGTAATGAGTCATCTGAATGACTTCTCTCTGTCTCACTTGTTCGAGGCATTGCTCACAAATGACTGTTGGCAATAAAGGTAGTGGTGGATTTCACATTCACTTCTCTGGCCTGCTACATTTGGTGATGTATTCCTTGCTACCGATTCAGTGCATTGATCTGTTATTCATGGAGATGCATTGGGGTGATGATGATGTATCTGATGTAGGGACCTGTTCTTGCCCTTTACCTATGTTGTGCTCATCCCTGGGATATATGATATCTTGAATTGAATCTGAAACTGGATTTTTGCCCCTTTACTGTCATCCTACTCTGCATATAGGAATACATACATATGAACTTGGCGCTGCATTGTTAGTACCACTGCGGAACAATGAAGGGATTGAACTTGGTGGTGCATTCCTTGCTACCGATTTAGTGCATTGGGGTGAGGTCTGTTGAACTGTTGATGTAGGAACTTGTTCTTGCCTTTGTCCTTCATCCTTGCTAGATATATCTTCAATCGAATCTGGAACTGGAATTGTCCCCCTTCATTGTCATCCTATTCTGCATAGGAACAGTTGGAGCTGCTTTGTTAGTGCCAATGCAGCTATACCACTATTGATGTCCAAACTCTGAAGCGGTTCATCAGAGTCTAACATTACGTGCAGACGCAATGGGCTTTCAAGTAATGGGTCATCTAATAAGTGACTTCTCTTTGTCTCACTTGTTAGAGGCATTGCTCACAAATCCACTTTAATTAAATATCTTAAAACTGGAAGTCTAGAGACCACCTTCCAGAAAGGATGTTTATTGATGCATGTGTTGGCCTGTTTGACCCTGTACTTTCATTTGAGACGAACCATTCTGTCCGTGAAGCACGCTATGTGCTTAACCCGTGGCCGCATACCGAGTTTGCAAGTGAAAATATGCTGTGTTCATGTTACCTGATCATAAGATTCGCAAAAAAAAATGTTACATGATCATAAAGACCACATATATCTCTCCTAATGACAAAAAATGGTGATAACATAGGAACATAAGAAGTAGAAAACTCTTGAAACTAGGTCCTAGCGTCGTATGCTTTACTTCTCTGTCGCTTTTTTTGTGAAAACTGAAATTGACATCGTGTTTCTGTCAATTGCCATTGTGCAATTTCCTTCCCGGTTCAAGATGTTTCTACAGATTTTACTAGGTAATGTTGCGCAAGACCATGTTTTCTCCTGTAGAAACAAACCTGTACGCTCATGATACATGGGCATGGACACATGTGTATGTGAAGTAGTTTCACAAATACTGATGCTGAAGTCTGCCATACAGTCTAATATAAGAGGTTGTTTGAGAGAAATTAAAATAACAGCACAGCAACAAAATATCAACAGGGAAACTGCTTCGATCTGACCATGAATTTGTCTGGTTTGGGGCAACAGTGTTATCCAGAGCTTTGATCTGGAGTTTTTTTGTACTGTCATTCAGTTAAGGGAAAAACAAATTGACAAGGAATAGGGGGAACTCTTTATGACATGAACTAATCGGCAACCATAGGATCAACGTCTAATATATTCTTCATCAATGAAGACCTGAACTCCTGAAGTAATTAACTATATAGTGCGGATATAATAAAGCTTTTAAACTCTGATGAGAGCCTCTAAGAAAGAAAGAAAAAACATTCAGCAACGATCAACGATGGTCTTGATGGGCCCGATGTTGGGCTCGCCGAAGAGCGAGACGCCCTGGCGCGTCCTGAGCGTGGCGTAGTCGCCGGCCGCGCGGGTCTTGCTCTTGAGGCTGGCCCAGTACTGCGCCACCGCCGGCGCGAGCCGCTCCTTGGCACTCCCCATGAACGTCTTCGTCGGCGCCTGATTCTTCTCCTCCGGCGTCGTCATCCTGAGCCCCGTGACCGGGGCCTCGCTCGCCGCAATCGCCTTCAGACTAGCCTGCTCCGCCGCCTTCAGCGTGGCCGCCTCTGCTCCGTTGTTCTCCATCGCTAAACGCCGGACGGGATCGAGACCTGGAGGTCAAAGAAAGAAGATGATGTAGGGAAGAGGTGTCGCTGCGGTTGCTGCTATGGGAGGGAGGCGAGCTGGTGCGCGTGCGCTTATGAGAGGGTGTTTTCTTGAGAAGGAAGCTCGCGGCTTGAACCAGGGGGCAAGGAACAATACCAGGGAAAGGGAAACAAAGAGGATGACGAATTACAATTCGTGTGTCAATCCAGTTCAGATTTTTTTTTTCCAATCCAGTTCAGAAAAAAAAATGCAAGTTTAGTCCTAATCCAGTTCAGTATGATTCCTACTATTCTGAGGAGCGGGTAATTTTAGTAGGAGTATGGTTAATTTTTTTTATCGTTGCTATCTATATACTACTTATAAAAGAGAGAACAAAAACTTTCCTATACGTACCCATCAAACATACGCAGACGTAGCATAGCCACACGATCAGCCACTCTAAACAGCATCGATTAGTCTAAAAATTTTCGTTGGTAGACTTTGCAAATAGGTTTGACGGACTAATACTCATCCCGCACGGAAATCCCCCATCCCGATTTTGCGTCCTTTTTCCTTTCCCTTCCAAATAGTCAAACCTATCCCCGCATCGCCACCACATCTGGCCGCCACCACGTCGATCTGCGGCTACCGGCG
Organism: Avena sativa; assembly: GCA_916181665.1. NCBI lineage: Eukaryota > Viridiplantae > Streptophyta > Magnoliopsida > Poales > Poaceae > Avena > Avena sativa. Next base: position 458,615,696 of record OV702293.1, read on the forward strand.
ACCCCCACCTCCTCCGGCTGGTGCAACGGCGTGACCTCGAGGATGAGATGGTATGGAGAGCCGACGCTATTGAGGAGAAGGAGGCAAGATGGCGACAGAGAGATCCGGCAGTCCAGGCACAAAGGAGCTCTGAGGAGTTCTTCGGCCGCGGTCTGCTCCCATGGCATGTCCTGGCAACGTTGACCTGCTCTACTGCTTCCACCCCGTCCGCTGGGAAGAGGACCGGCACAAGGTCCACGCCGACGGATTCCGGCGCATCCTCTAGGCCGCGCCCAACTAAGGGCTCGGACTGTCGGAGCGGTGGCCCTGCAGCCTGTCATAGCCTATTATAGAGGAGGTGGCCTCCGAGCGACAAGAAGAAGACTAGCGTTCTGCTCCTTCACGTACAGATCCTCTTGTTGTTTCCTCTTGGTCTTCATGGGACCTCAAATTCCAATATATATACAAGCAAAAAACAGAAGAAAAGGGATGGAATTGTCGTTTTGGGCTTCAGATTTGAAGGTTTGCAAGCTTTACTGCCGATTTTGGAAGAATTTTGTGGAAGAAAGAGCTCAGAACGAGTGGAGGAAGATGAAACTATACAAGCACAGATGGGGGAAAAGGAAAATGTCGGCGTGGGACCTAGAGCGGTGGCCTCATATCGATGCGTTGGGGATATTTTTCTTTAAACAGTAGCTTCATGTTTTTTCTCCTACGTGGATGTCATGGGGCAGCGGAATACTACTTCCTCCATAAATCATGCTCTAATGCTGCACACGGGTGGCAGTTGTCGTTCCCAACTACAGGCTGTCCCATTGGTATGTGTTTATCGTGTTGGTTTAAATTCATATTGATATACTGAACCCATTTCGTCTCTCGGAACGGCTGATGCCACAATAACTCATATAATCTTGTTTTTATGTACACTTCAATCAGTTACTATCTTATTAGATGATGTAGGCAGAAAATGAAAATCCGATTGATAAAAGAAGAGAGCTCTTATTAAAGAGAAATGGACCCAAATCTCTGGTTTAATTCTTGTTATTTTTATCCACATGAGCCAGCAGTTTACCGTTCAATTCCTTGACTGGTCTCACTGATTTTGTTATTGCCAAAGTGGAAGTTGTCATTGGTGCTAATGTTTAATTATTATCGTCAATATGTTCCCGACTCTTGGAGGATCAGCGGAAGGGCATCGGAAGAGGATGGGAGGCGCGCGACAGTGTGCTCATCTCAAAGGTGGTTGCCAATCAGCGGGCGTGAAAGGAAAAAATTTACAGCTCCGGCACTATCTAACAATTGCTCCGATGTTGCCTCGCGTGCTCCCTCTCCTAAGAAACTCACCAAGGTCTGGTTATGTGTTCCTGAGTATCGCATGCATGTCTTCTTTTAATGTATATGTCTGACATCTCTTTGTTACTTCTCTGTCTTCATCAATCTCCGGGTACTACAGTCTGTGATTGTGTTAATGTCTCAAAGAACTTACTCTTTTTAAGACTCCACAATTGGCCCATCTCAACAATGGTAGTAGTATGAATTTATTGATTTGCAGACACTGATCTTGTCTTCCAAAGGTATAGAATTATATGGTAATCAAACAAATTATTCTTGCACATATTTTTGTCAAACCTATGGAGCAGGGGCTTCTGCACCAATTGGTTGTACTGATGTCAGGCGGTGTTTTTTGTCATGGTACAGAACTTACTTTACATACTGTTGATTATAGAAGAACTAGAATGACGGCTATTTAGTACTTCTTGCAAAGACATAACTACAAATTGGAGCATACTGATTGGTCCTTCCTACAGTCTGTAAGTGATTCTTGGCCTGTAAAATTTCCTAAGGAGGTACATTATTCATGAACCCTTCCTCATATATTAATTAAACTTCGTCTTTTCACTACTTCATACAAATTGGTTGTAGACATGCAAGATTATATAAGGGAAAATGTAATCTAAAAAATTTAAGGACAAAAAAGTGATCAAAAAGCTTAGAGCAACATGTAGAGGGAGCAAAATATTTGTGAGCAAGTATCTGAGTGTGGGGATAAATTGATTGATTGGTTATCTAGGATATAATTTTGATGATCAATTATGCTACTTAATCGCAAAGAATATGTGCTTCTAGGGCCAAGGTTCATTAGGTACTTTTGATCATGTCTTGCTTATTGTCAAATACACTAAAATTTCTTACAGTCGAATGGTACTGCTAGGCAAGCTTAACCGCGATGGCCTTGTGTTTTCCTAACTGATTTCTGAGGATATTTTGTTAAAATATTTATGTATAATTTAATGAAGTTTTGTAACAGTTATTGCAGTAATATTATGCACATATTGTACCTTCTCCTTTTTCTTTTCTTGGAGCATAATTTATTTTCTCCTTTTTCTGCACACATAATGTACATTCTTTGTTTCTTCCAAGCATATTTTACTTTATATTTTTTCTTGTTCTCTAACTGCCCTGGCTAAATATTCGTATTTTAGAATGATAGAAAGAAAAACATCACATGTTTCGGGAAATCATAATGTTTACACAGTTCAAGCACTTAATATAGGGAATTTGAAGTCCACAAAAGGGTTGGGTACACTGAAGTATCGGTAAGACCTTTTGTTGTTTGCAGGGTTACCTCCTACTATTGTTCTTTGTGAAACTGACGGTGATGGAGCTTGAACATAATCTCATTTGCAGACTTGATTTAGGTTTGGGTCTTGTATAAGTTTTAGATCCTTTTGCTAAGTACATACAATATATAATGATGATATATTATAAGTTATTATAAGACTCTTTTTTCTTCCGAATTTCTTACTAATGTTGCTGGAAATAATTTGTCAAACTGCTCTGATGCATTTAATTTATGGATGCATATGCCCATCAGCTTCACAAAATTATGTACACGATTGTCATGCATACATGCATGTACAGACCATTTTTTGTTCCCCGACAATGTTCTCTTTTTACATTGTTCACGATGCTACAAGTTTTAATATCTCATTTTTTATTTTCTCTTTTGCAGCACAGGAAACGCTGGTCACGTGATTTTGGCTACTGCTTCTTCTCCGTCCCATTGTGAAACTACAGAAGAGGCTAAAATCTTTAGATTGTCTGACATGTCTATAATGCATGTCATTAAATCTGTAGTGTAGATTTCAGCTTTGTTATCATTTTGGGTAACTTGTGTCATTCTATCTGTAGTGACCTCTTCAGTCTTTCACGGATGCTGGTTTGAATTCCTACTCAATGTCTATGATTTTTTCTGATATAAAGATAGTGGCCAAACCTGCTGAGTTGTTTGATCCTTTAGCTCAGGGGTTTGAAAGGTTAAGTGTTTGGAAGGGAGTGTCCTTCTGGCTGTGGTTGATTCAGTTGTCCAAAAATTGTTTTATTTCTCACTCATGCTTAATTTTTGTTGTGCATCTGACTCCTGCAACCTTCTTGTGTACATGAGAAATTTCAACTAATGCACTACATAATTTTTAAAATTTGTCGATGAATTGGTTTTGAGTCTATGAGCCAAAATGGTTGTGCATTAGCTTCTCGCGTTCACACTTCTATGTTTATTTCTTTTCAATGGTCTCTGCCATTTTTTTGAAGGTTTTAGTAACCTGGTTGTATATATGCATCATAGCATTGATGCAGCTATTTACAGAATGTGCTTGTCCTATGCCATGTTTGTTAGGTTTTAGTAACCTGGTTGTATATACACATAATTCACGCATAGCATTCTTTCACACTTCTCTATTTAACAAGTACATTATAATATATTGGAATCGTGGGTTGCATGTGCACCTTTACTAGTAAGTACTAATAGGAGTACTGTACTAGTAGTTTGAGGTCGTCTTGAGTTAATTTGAGGAACTGTATGCGGTGGATGTTTTATTGTGGATTATGATGCGTTTTTTTTAACGGCACAATAGGGGGCAAATTGCCCACCTGAATTTTCATTAATATAGGAACGATGGAAAGCCGCCGCTGGGGTGATACTTTCTTAGAAAGGGGGGAGGGGAGGGGGGGGGAGAGGAGGAAGGGATCCTCAAACGGGAAAACCGCTTATTATTTCAGCTACAGAGGGAGACACACCGCTGCTCTACCGGCAGAGGGAGGCAGACAACGTCGAAAACCATCTGATTCCTGGTCCTCCAGAGAACCCAGAGGACGTCGGAGAGGACGGTGTTGCAAACATGAGCACCCCACCCAGGACGGGTTGTTGGCCTTGAACGACACCCAGGACGCATTTGCAGTCGTGGGAAGGGCGCATCGGCAGGGCCCAAGCACACTACACCAGAAGAGGTGGAGGCGAGGACAAGTGAAGAAGAGATGATCGAGCGTCTCTGGCACGCGGGGACAGGAGGGACACGAGCCATCATGCGGACACCCGATGTGGCGAAGGAGAGCACACGTGGGCGTCTTGCCGTGTCACGGGATCCACACAAACACCTTGACCTTGAGAGGCGCAAAACCAGCCCAATTCAGGTCCTGGAGGGGGGTGAGTGGGTGACGCACCCAAAGCTCTTTGGCACCCTGTACACCTTGACAACGTCGATCCCGCCCCCACCCCACACCAAGGACCTATCGTCTTCGGTGTCTAAGCCATGCTCCAGCAGTTGGTCGAGCGCGCCATGAAGCATACGTAGCTCTGCGGCCACTGGGGGGAGACCCTAGCACACGTGCAGAGTAGTGATTACAGTTGGTAATTACAGTTGAGGACGGTCGTGTTTCCTTGTTTCAAAGGGCATCTGAATACCACTGCAGTTTGTTGTGTGCAGCAGGAGCATAGAATCTCTGACGATCTTGCCTAAGAGCAGTTTCTGAATTCTGACTAAGCACATGTCTGCTAAGCTTATTATTGATTTTATAGTTGTAAGTGATTATTAACAGGACATCTGAAACTGGAATTGTCCCCCTTTACTGTTATCCTATTCTGCATTGGAACCGTTGGAGCTGCTTTGTTAGTGCCAATGCAGCTATACCATAAGCAAACACCACAATCTCTGAAGCGGTTCGTCAGAGTCTAACGTTACGTGCAGACAAAATGGGCTTTCAAGTAATGGGTCATCTAAGTGTCTTATGTTTTTTCTCACTTATTTGAGGCATTGCTCGCAAATCCAGAAAAGGATGTTTGGCTTGTTTGATCCTTTACTTTTATTTGAGACGAACCATTACGTGTGTGAAGCACGCTATAAGCTCAACCTGTGGCCACATATCGAGTTTGCAAGTGAAAATATGGTGTGTTCATGTTACATGATCATAGGTCTTTTTTAAAAAACAGTGATAACATAGGAACATAAGGAGTAGAAAACTCTTGGAACAAGGTCCTTGACATACGATTTACTTCTCTATCACTTTCTATGAAAACTAATCGCCATCATGCAATTTCTTTCACAGTTCAAGATGTTCGATACAGATTACTAGTTAATGTTGCCTAAGACCATGTTTTCCCCCGTAGAAACCTGTAACGCTGATGATGCATGAACATGGACACATGGTGTATGTGAAGTAGTTTCACAAATACTGATGTTAAAAGGCTGCCATATACAGTCGGGCTAGTTTCATTCAAAGGAATTCCATAGAAACTTTGGATAATTTTGATCCTTAGGGCATGTTCGGTTAATCCACCCCACAGCTGGATTGAAATGGAATGAGTAGGATTTGCTTGGAATTTGACTTAGATGGGATTTAATCCCTCTCATTCCATGCCAATCCACCTTAATCCATTGCAATCCGAACAGGCCTTAAGAGTATTTTCTATGGGCGTCACTTGGAACTTTTTTCATCCACTATGTTTTGCAGAATTTTTTTCAACCACTCAAACCTCATGTTACAATTTATTTGTTTTTTCCTATGATTCAAACACTCTTCTAAGAAAACTCCCGTAGGTTCCAAATCTTATAGGATTTGGCTGGACATGACACTCTGATCCTATATTTTCCCTACTCCTCCGTTTTTCCTATCCAGCGAATCAAACTTGCCCTAATATACTATGAGGTTATGACAGAAATTAAAGCAAGAGCACAGCAACAAAATGTCTCAGGGAAACTGCTTCGATCTGTCTGGTTTGGGGCAACAGTGTATTCCTTTGACAGAAAGATTCCTTATCCAGAGCTTTGATCTGGACTCTGGAGTTTTTATACTGTCATTCAATTAAGGGAAAACCAAATTGACGAAGGAATACAGGGAACACTGTTATCATCTTTGTGACATGGACTAATCGGCAACCATAAGATCAACGTCTAATATATTCTTCAACAATGAAGACCTGAAGTAATCAGCAACTCTGTATTGTGGGAATAATATAATAAAGCTTTTAAACTCTGATGAAAGCCTTATAAACTAGTAGGAAAAAACACATTCAGCAACGATCAACGATGGTCTTGATGGGGCCGATGTTGGGCTCGCCGAAGAGGGAGACGCCCTGCCGCGTCCTGAGCGTGGCGTAGTCGCCGGCTGCGCGGGTCTTGCTCTTGAGGCTGGCCCAGTACTGCGCCGCCGCCGGCGCGATCCTCTCCTTGGCGCTCCCCATGAACGTCTTCGTCGGCGCCTGCTCCTTCTCCTCCGGCGTCGTCATCCTGAGCCCCGTGGCCGGGGCCTCGCTCGCCGCAACCGCCTTCAGCGTGGCCTGCTCCGCCGCCTTCAGTGTGGCCGCCTCTGCTCCCTTGTTCTCCATCGCCAAACGCCGGACGGGATTGAGACTGGAAGTTTTTTGTGGGAATCGAATCGAAGAGGTCAAGAAGATGAGAAGAGATGCTATGGTAGGGAGAAGAGCTGGCGCGCGTGCGCTTATGAGGGGGTGTTTTCTTGAGAAGGAAGCTCGCGGCTTGAAGCAGGGGGCAAGGAACAACGACGGGAACAGGGATTACAGTTCGTGTGTCAATCCAGTTCAGAAAAAAAAATTGCTCGTTCCAATCCAGTTCAGAGAGAAAAATGCAAGTTCTGTCCAAATCCAGTTCAGATTACTGTAGTATATCTATCTATCTACTAATTTATGTTGAGGTAGGTTGGTCTATACAAATATTCCATCCGCCTTTGTTCTGGACCGTTTTGCCCCTATGAGTTCAGAGAAATTATGGCCACTGCCACTGCCACTGCCACCGCCAGGTGAAGCGCTGAAAAAAAACTAAGTGAAAGATAACGGTTCGCGGACGCGGAGATGCAGTGAGGCTGTCATCATCATCTTTGCTAGACAGGGATGATCACGTGCGACGGACGGTGCCGACCAGAGGTGGACGAGGTGTGGCCTGAGCTAAGCAAGGAAGAAGGGGCATCCGGCGAGATGGGGCGCCGTCTCGGCCGCGCAAAGAGAGGCATTCGGCGGCGCGGGGCTTGAACATGATGACAACGGACAGAAGGGAATACCAGGCGAAGGCTGTGAGGTACGTTCAGCACGGCGGCGCGCGGGGCACCTGCGCGGCAGATGCGCTGCTTGCAGAAGGAAGCGGACATATAGGAGAGTGAGGGGAGCCTGCTGCGGGTGTCTCCGGCTGGTCGGCCGGCGTCACACGGGAAAGAAAAAGAATGAAGCGTGTCGCGAGGCATTGACTCGCACCATAGATGAAAAGAAGCGGCAGCCGGTCGTGTGATCGTGCGTTGATCGAAGACTTGGAGAGGGGCACTTAACTAAATTCATTAATCTGTTTATAGACCACGGCGCCATAACGGTGTCCACTTCCTTACTAGGCCAGGCAACTACTGATGTTCGGTTGTGCATCACTAAATCCATTCGTCTATTCATAGACTGCGGCGCTAGAACGATGTCTCTTTCCTTACTACGCCAGGCCGTTGCGAGCAAGCATCTGTATCTACGCCAAGAAATATTTCACGATTCAGTTCCAAAAAGAACGGCCGTGTCCTGATCTCCTGGCCAAGCGGCTGCCTATACAAGGAGGCACCCCTCGACCGTTAGAGGCAAGGAAAAAAGAAGCGAGTAGCCGGAAGAAAACCAGATCGCATCGGCAGGTCAAGGATACGCAAGGATAGTGGAGCGGGAGGAGGGAGTGGGGGAACTGGAGGACGAGCAGAGCGGGATGAGGCGCGGGGAGCAGCACAGCTCGGGCACGGGTGAGGCATGGTGGCTGGCGCGGGCGTAGGCGAGGGCCAGGGGAGCGGCGGAGCAAGCATCGACGCACGAGACGACACAGAGGGGATAGGAAGAGGGACCACTGGTTTGGTCAGAGAAAAACGAAAGGCGTTTTTGTTAAAACAACATCGCGACATCCTTTGTTGAACGGAGGAAGTACGTCTTTCTGGATTTTTGGACATAGAAAATACTATGCAATGGAAATCTAGAAATCTAGGAATAATAGAATTTTTGAGCAATCTCAGAATAGAACTGTTCTCCGCATTTATAAGAATATGTTTTTTCTCAAGGTAGGTTCGTCATCCAAAATTTGGTTCCGATATTTTTAGGACGATTCTGCCCCTAACTGTTCGATAATATTATATGACCTACCACCGCCAAGTGAAGCATGCCCGTTCCGTGATTCCCCAGTTTCTTCTTGTCCCCCTTTCCCCGACGAACAAATCCTCTCCCGAACACAACCTATTGACACCGCCTCGATCTTTGGCCACCAGAGCCGCCGCCCACCTCCGGCAGTGGAACGAAATAGAATTTGTCTAGAATCCTAAGCCCCGTCTCTGGCGCCCTCCGGCGGCAGAACCCCCATCCCTGCTTCCTCCTAATTTTAACACCTGCAATGTCCCCGTCTCTCCTGTTGTCGCCCATCTCTTCCATGGCGGTCTTCCTACCACAACCATGTATCCTAGACGACCCACGCCTACTTCTTGATGCCCGGTCGCTGACCTGTAGTTGTTGTATGTCAGATTTGTTGGTGATTGCCATATGAAGCCACTGCCGGAATAATCCACTGTATTTGGGTCTAGACGATGGAGTCAAGGCATGCATGGTGTGATCAACATAGATGCATGCTCTGCGGTGAGTAAGAAGAATGTATGGGAGGGAGACAATAGGGAGAAGGGAGAGGTGGATGCCGAGATGAGGAGATGGGGAGGGGAGGCCGACTGCTGGAGATGTGCAGTGCCACAGCCGGAGCTATGAGACACACGGTGGCTTCTCTGTTGGAAGCCAGGGGTATGGGATCCTGATGGTGTGGATGGGCACCGCCCTGCAGGAGGTGCGGGAGGCTCAGGGTAGGGAGTTGAGGTGGTCAAGCCAGGCAGCGCCGTGCTGGGATAGGGGTAGGAGGCGAGGTCAACGAGCGAGGTGGTCGGGCAACGCGGTTGGGGCGGTGCCGCTGTTGCTTTTCCTCTCTTGGTTTTTTATGTAGGAAAAAAGTTTTCGCTTTGTTCGTATACATCAATCAACTTCCCTCGACCAGGCATCCAGCCTAACCCATACAACGGAAAGTAGGCCATAATTTTTTTTAACAACTAGGCCATATTGTAATTTTGCTACGAGCCCTACAAGACCAGCGTGTAGACTAGAGCAGTAGCAGCATGTGCATTGGAGTTCCGAATACGCATTATTTTTTATAAGAAGCGCATTTAGAATGCTAAAATGACTTAAAAATAGGATAGGATCGCCCATTATGCTCTCTCAGCTCTATATTAACAGGCATATATGTAAGCGATATTTTTTTGTCAATTGTTTATACTATCGTGGTGAAGAAAATGGCAAATTGGTGGTACCAACTGATTTTACTTTTGCTATGTGCCATTTGGTAATATAAGCATCTTAGACATTAATAAATTGATCATTTTATTATTTTTTATTTTATATAGTATTTATTTTCTTGTCCGTAGCAACGCACGGGCATTCAGCTAGCTATTTTTAATAATTCCGTAATTCCAGAGTTTCTTCTGTAGTTAACTGGTAAAAGTTCTTTCTTTTCCCCCACTCCAGGTCCAAGTCTGCTGCGACGCCCGTCCCCGGCTTTCTCCCCAAGACAAACAGCGCCTCCCTCGGACCTCCGTCCTACATAAGCAGGCACGGGGCCGCACCTCCTGGCCACCACGAGCACCACCGATCTTCTTCTACACAGCAAGTTTTCGATCAACCTCAGGCGATAGTTTTTGTGCGTGATGGAGAACAAGGGAGCAGCTCCGGCGGCGGCGGCACAGGAGAACAAGGAGGCGGCGTCGTGCTTCAAGAGGACGGTGCCCGAGGACGCGACGTTCGTGGAGGCGGCCAAGGAGCAGCTGAAGCAGTTCAAGGAGGCGGACATGGAGGAGCACTGGTCCTGCATCAAGAACAAGGTCCGCTCCGTCTTCGGCGAGCCCAGCACCATCTTCGGCGGGTTCGGCAAGGACGACGGCAGCAAGACGGCCCCGCCCTCCGTCGAGTCCCAGTAGACGGCCCCCTAGCTAGTACATCTATCTACTCTCTATATATATTGCCTACCATGATTCTATTCTGAAGAGCGGGTAATTTTAGTAGGACGGTTAATTTTTATCGCTGCTATGCTAAGTAGTAGTGGAGGTCGGTCTTGAGTTAATTTGAGGAACTGTGTAAACAGCCGTGCGGTGGATGTTTTATTGTGGATTTTCAGGCGTTGATTAAATAGTTATATTTGAGTTAATTTTCGTTGTTCTTCACTGTTTTAATACTTGCTATGCTAAGTACAGTTGAGGACAGTCATCTGAATACCATCACTTCAGTTTGTTGCGCAACAGGAGCATAGAATCTCTGACGATCTTGTTAAGTGCAGTTTCTGCTAAGCACATGTCTGCCAACCTTATTATTAATTATATATGTAGCTGTAAGTGATTATTAATCGAGACATTTCTGCAGTTTTTCGATGTCTTTATATGCAGCGTTTGAATATCTTTGCGGCTCTTGCCATGTTACACGATGATGTTAGAAGTTCGACGATTTGCCCTAAGCAGTAGGCGTTGGTCTTGCCTAAACTTTAGATTTTAGGCGCATGAGAACTTCTTATATCTAAGTCGCTGATGTTATCCTAATATTTGTGCTAATTCTCAGTTGTAACCTAGTTGTAACTCATAAGATCTGTACTAATTTTCAGTTGCAACCTAGTTGTAACTCATTAAATTCTCAGTTACATCCGAGTTGCAACTCATATGTAACTTCCATTTTACACGAATCATGAGATAAATTGAACGGTGAAAAAAGCGACTGAGACTTGAGAACTAGCAAATCCGTATATATTATACCTTGTAATTAACCGGGTTTCACCAGTAGCACTACTATTTATCCTTCCCTTATTTTTCTTCTCCCTGCTCCAAGCTGCCGAAACTCGCATCAGCTCTTGAAAGGAAGCTGTGACCTTACATGTTAACGTAGCATTATACATTGTATTACGGAAAATCTAGGCAGCGACCTTTCTGAAAACTTTCAAATCCGGTGGACGCGTGGATTGCACTGTCCGGTACGCATGCCACTAAGTGAGAAAACGAATCAAAGTTAGCTAGGAATAAATCAAAAATTTAAAATATTTTATAGATCAAACCATTTGTCTGATTTAGCATCCGTTTTTATCGCGACGAGATCTTCGAAACTAGATATCATGTTGATATGTTTCGATAAAAAAATTAGACAAAAATTATTCACCCCTAACACATGAGTTACCCATGTCATAGTATATAAGTTATCCATTCTATAACATATAAGTTATCCACTGTATAAACAGGTTGGGTCGAGACGTTTTCGCATTTCTCATGTGGATAACTTTTGTATTTTTTGCCTCATGAAACCTTAGTTTCCCATGTATTTTAGTTCAATTAATTAAATGTGAGCTACGAGCTAGTTTAATTGGAATGCAGTAGCTTAAATGTTAGGGTCCGAGACTTTGTCACCGTTGATGCGTTAGCATTGACGGACAATGAAGGCTCGGCATCCTAACAACTTTTGAGACTTCCTCACCCGTATACCGCGATAGTGGCGATGGAAAATAAAGATGAGCCATTAGACTACTAGTTACGCGTTATGTTTGTTTATTACAACTTAAGGTGATGGGTGGGTGGGTCATAAGACCCTATTTATTATATTATCATATGCAAAAGGAAATTGGATTTAATTTTAAAAAAAATTATGCTTGATATTTGACGCGATAGCCCTTCGAGGTTGAATCGCACGTACGCCGCTCGTAGTGATCGGTAATGAAGCCGAGCCGCTAGAATGACTTTTATATTCTATCTGTATTTAATTTTTTTTATGGATAACTTACATATTATGGGATGCGTAACTTACATGTTAAAGCATAGATAACTCTAGTATAACTGGTGGGTAATTATTATACAATGTCATAGATAACTTTTCTTTATATCCGTGGACAATTTTATGACAATATTTTTTAAGTCATAATTATCTCCCTTTTAGTTAATTAAGTGTGTGATTGACTTATTTGATTTGAATACGGTAGCCTAGTTTTTAGGATAGCGTGACTCATCGACATCGACTCGGTGAAAATAAATTCTAAATTAGAAGAGTTCATATTTATGTTTTTTGTACGCATATAAAAACTTAAACACGCAACCTGTTCGTATGATGGATAACGTATGTGTTACCTAGTGGGTAAGTTACATAGTTCGGTAATTTATGTGAGGTGGATAACTTTTGCGTCAGAAAAAATTATCAAAACATATCAACATGGGATCTACTTTCGAAGATCTTGTCGCGACTAGTCCAATAATAAAAACATATCATAAATCGGATAAACGATTCAACCTACAAACCATTTTGAATTTTTAGCTCCGATAACATCATCTATTTTGTCTTTTATGTTTAACACTAAATCAATTTTCTATTTTTATCATACACACGCGAGGGCACGCTTGTATACAGCTGGTGCTACCGTCCGCCGGAATTTGTAATCCTCAGACCGTTCTAAACGTAGCACCATCCTTGTATTATTACTCTTTCTACCATTAGGATATAGATTTGTTGATATGATATAAGATCAAACCCTCCGGCATAGAAGGCGACACGTGTCCAAAAATCCACCATAATCCAACAATTGCTTCGACAGGTTCTTCAACAAAAACTTTCACTTAAACGATTTGGCTAAAATAAAATAAAATACATGTCTGACAAAAGTCCTGCGAGAATTCACACGAGGCTACCATTATGAGAACTCTTTTATAAAGTTGACTACATGTGAAAGAGTAAAATGCACTGATGACCCACAAGTATAGGAGGGTGTATCTTAGTACTTTCGATAAATAGGAGTGTTGATCCCAACAAAAAGCATAAGGTGTTGACTAGTGGTATGGAGCAGCAAAAATCTCTGTAAATACTTAGCAAACGGATTTTTAGGGGTTTTCTGATAAAGCAAAAAAATAAAATGCAAGTAAACAAAACAGCAAACAATTGCAGCAAGTGGTCCAATCCTTTCTTAGCAAAGGACAAGCCGGTGGAAATACTAATGAGGACCAAACGTTTTCGAGGACACATGAGAATTCTGTCAAATGCTTTCGCTTCAAATAGCTGAGTAGTCTTCAGTTTTGTAAGTGTTGTGTGGGTGAACCTGTGCTAATGTATCAATCTTACTTGGACTAATACATACTTGTGATTAAACCCCTTGCAAGCATCCGCAACTACAAGAAAGCAATTAATATATAAACCTAACCACAACCTTAAACTCTGAGATCCTACACTCCCTATGCAATGGTTTTCTAACGGGGGTTCAGGTTTCTGTCACTCCGATAACTCCATAATTAGTAACCAAATACACAATGCATTTCTCTAGGCCCATAAATGGTGAAGTATCATGTAGTCGACGTTCACATGACACCACTAGAAGAATAGCACCACAACTTAAATACTAAACCATTGAATAATATCTCAACACAAATCCACTAGTAACAACATGAATTCTCCCATGTCCTCAAGAATTAAATGAACTACTCATAAGACATCATATGGATCAAGATCAAAGATGATATGGTGATGGATAAGAATTTGAACATAAACAATAATCCAATGGTTCCACTCACAAGCATCAACTACAATAGTAATTAACACCAGGAAAGTTTCCCCTAAAAACTATGCAAGATTCAACACAATTGTTACAGCAGGATAGAGTGATGATGATGGTGCTGGTGGAGATGATGGTGTGGATGATGATGATGATCCCGATGAAGTCTAGCTTGATGTTGGTGTTAATGGCGACGATCTCCCCTCTCCGGGAAGGAATTTCCCCGGCAGAAATCTGTCTGCGGAGAGCTCTTTCTCTCTTGGTGTTTTCCACCCCGCAGAGGCAGCGGAATCTTTCTATGGTCGCTCCCCGTGTATTAGGGTTTAGAGGAGAAGATATAGGCGAGAGGGCGGATCCAGTGGTGGGCCAGGTGGGCCACACCCCCTGTAGGCATGACCTAGGGGTGGCCCGCGCCTGGGGGGTGTGGGGCCCCTATGGCCCATCTCTGCCTTCCCTTCTGGCATTCTTCGTCTTCTGGAAAAATAGGATTTTCCGTAGTTTTTCTGGTATTTTTCTGATCTTCACGAAATTGCATCAAAACACCGTTTTTTCCATCAGAATCCTGACTCCGGCAGTTCATCCTCCAAGAATCATCCAACATGCAATAACAGATGAAAAGACATAAGTAACCCCTCTTAATAAGGAATATATCAATGAATAGAGGCAAATTATGATTTAGAATGGTGATGCAAATTGGACGTATCAACTCCCCCCAAGCTTAGACCTTCGCTTGTCCCCGAGCAAAAATTGAGCTCAGTAAACATGTCCACAGGTTTATGGAGTGAAGTGTCGATAAAAAGAATACGGACAAGAAGCATCACACTTACCAATACACAACTCATAGAAGAAAGCAACTCACCATTATATAACTTAGCTTGCAACAAGTATAGGAGTCACAATAGAGATGCATAAAGAAAATCATATTTGGGATTGACAAACTTTGTTCTTGGTCAGAAAACAGCCGACAAACAGTTTTTACAAATAAAGATTTTGTAGAAGTTTTACAACAAGAGTACTCTTTGCTCAAACATAAAAGGTTTTTCACAATGATGGCTTTCAAAGTAATACTCATTAGATAAGAGTCTTGTGCAAACAAGGAAGATAAAGAACATGATTGAATAAAACATCATATGAATGCTTGAAACACAACAACTCAAATGCTTGCTGGAGATTGAGAGGAATAGGTTTTCTGACTCAACTTAGAAGTAGGATAAAAGCCCTTCATAGAGGGAAGAATGGATTTCAAGTTCATAAAGAGCTTCCAAAAGATTATGGTACTTACTAGCTTTGAGCTCTCATTTTCCCTATCATAAGCATCTTGAGGTGATTAAGGTTAAAGTGAACAAAGATGGAGTATATGCTTGACGAAATATAAGTTGGCAATCTCATGTCGCTTGAGTACGAGGGTCGCTCCTCATGCTACTCAACTTTAGTTACCGGTAAGTTCTTGTCATTGTAAGTACATGTGTATCATAAAGAATCGCCAACGGGGTGCACATGATACAGGAGTTATCTCATAATCAAAATGACAAGGCAAGCAAACAGTGAGCATCTGAGCGATCTTTTTATTTGCTATTTGCATAGGTTTTTATTGAGGATGCTTCACAGATACATAACTATGGTTATGCTGCAAGTTTCCACCATGATTAGGCATGGCTTAGGATAGTGGCCCAGGAGTTTCTCTAACACACATACATAACTTCATGGACTTACAAGCTCCCCTTTTATTTCACACCGATGACATCCGCAAACAAAAGAGCATGATATCAAGTGGATATGTGTCCATAAGTGTTGAAAGTGTTCCACGTGACAACACAGTTCTGCTAATCCCAATGTATAGATTCAAGCATATACAACTTCAATGACACAATGTTTCAAGTTTATTAGGGGCAAGAAAATAAGGTGTGTCGTCAAGTTCGTGAGAGCTTTACTAACTTGTTTTCACATAACAAAATATTTTTTAATTCAAAAGATAGATGGAGCTTGAGAATTTGCTTAGAATAGCAATAATGCCAATAGGTAGATATGGTGGACACAAATGGCACATGTTTTTGGTTTAAGGGATTGGATGCATAAGAAGTATGCCTTCTCAAAGCAGGTTCTTGGCTAGCAAGGCTGGGTAGCAAGCAAAAGAGTTGAAAGAAACAAGAAAACATACAAGTAATAAAGCCAAACATGCAATCTTCCTTGAAGACACAAAAAATCTTAAATAAAGAATACTAAGCTTATGAGCCAATAAAGAAAGAAAATAAATGATACAAAATACCTATAAGATTTTTCTCTTTTCCTTTCAAACCTCAAAAAGTGTTGCTACTGACCAGAGCTCGGTTTTCCAAAACCAATTTAGATCTACTTGATGCTACCAAAGTGACACCAATACTGATCAATAAGATCAATCATATAATAGAGATTGCAAACTAAAATAAGAAGTGCAAAAGGTAAAAGATGAAACTTCTCATTAATATTGCATAAAGGCACTCACACCAAGGGATACATTGATAACCAACTAAAGGAGAGATACTTCCACAATGCAAACCAAACTATAAGATAACTTCTCTACCCAAGATATGAATCTACTAAAAAGGTAAAAAGATAAAAGAATGGTGTGATACCGCAACACTCTCCCAAGCTTGGAACAAGCCAAGGGGATGCCAAACCTGATGACGAATTACTCCTTCGGTAGTGGTGGTGTTTTCTTGATAAGCTCTTCAATTAGTTCCCTCAAATCCTCAATCTCGAAGGTTAGAGTATGATTCAACTCCGAATTATGCTCAATGCGATTCATGATCATGTCGGACCGAGAATCCAATCCTTGTTATTATTTCCCCACTCTTCCTTCTTAGTGTGTTCCTTTCCTGCATGGTTAGAACGAGGCAGATCCCAAACAGAGGGCAACCTCCCTTGGGGCACCTTTTGGTATTGTTTATCAATTATGAGAGTGTGGAAGGGGTTCTTGGTACGTGAAGGAAGTGACCGTGGAGCGAGGATATGACGCGGAGTTCTCCCTCCTATAGACATCCGTGTTGTCCTCCTAAGCTTGGTATGGTTTGTCACCACTCCAATGCTTCCATCCTGTCTTCCAGACTGCCTTCTCCTTTAGGGCCTTTAACTTCTTTCATCTGCACCTTCCCATCCTTGAGAATCAACTCCTTGGGATGAATCTTCAACTCATACATGTACGGGTTGATAGCATCCGCGGATGAGTCCTCCATGGGTGATCCAGAGGAAGACATTGTGGCTCCAAAACGGAGAATCTGCCTGACAGAAACAGATTGAAACAAAAACACGACGAGAACACGATATACAAACCTCGGGGAATCCGGAGGTTATATATTACAAAGTTTCAATACATAAGGAAGGTATTGTGCGAAAACGAGGCAGAGACGGACTCCAGGGGGCTCACACCCCTGTAGGCGCGGTCAGCTGGGGCCCGCGCCTAGGGTGGGTGTGGCCTCTTTGGCCCCCGTTTCCTCCTTTGTTTCGTCTCATAACCTTCCATATGTAATAAAAACATCAAAAATATAAAAAGATTAGTCTTTCACGAACCTTCTGTTTTCACCACTTTTCACCTATTCAAAGACGGACTCTGCAGATTCTGGTGTTTGGTTTCTAATAAATTCCTCCGGAGTCACCATTTGAATAATATCAACATCTTCATTATAAAAATCTCCATAAATATAATGTTTGAGCCTTTGACCATTCACCACCTGTGTAGTGTTGTCCTTCAAAGAAGATATTTTGATAGCCCCTGAACGATACACTTTCTCAATAACAAAAGGTCCTTCCCATTTTGAGAGTAGTTTCCCTGCAAAAAATTAAGACGAGACCTATACAAAAGAACCTTCTCACCAACATGGAATTCCCTTTTGAGAATTCTCCTATCATGCTATCATTTTACTTTTTCCTTAAAGAGTCTAGCATTTTCATAAGCTTCACTTCTCCACTCATCTAAGTACTCAAGTTAAGCAATCTTTTCTCACCAGCAAGTTTAAAATCTCTATTCAGTTATTTCACTGCCCAATAAGCTTTGTGTTCTAATTATAGAGGCAAGTGACAAGCTTTCCCATAAACCATTTTGTAAGGAGACATTCCCATAGGATTTTTATAAGCAGTTCTATAAGACCATAAAGCGTCATTCAACTTTTTAGCCCAATTCTTCCTAGATCTATTGACAGTCTTCTGCAAGATAGATTTAATTTCCCTATTGGAAATTTCTACTTGCCCACTGGTTTGGGGGTGATAAGCTAAAGCAATTATATGGTTAACATCATATTTAGCAAGAGTTTTCCTAAAACCACCATGAATAAAATGAGAGCCTCCATCAGTCATGAGATATCTAGGCACACCAAACCTAGGAAAAATAACATCTTTAAGCATTTTTAGAGAGGTCTTACCATCAGCACTATTTGTAGGTATGGCCTCTACCCACTTTGTAACATAATCAACAACAACAAGAATATGATATACCCTTTTGAAGGAGGAAAAGGACCCATAAAGTCAAATCCCAACAATCAAAAGGTTCAATAACAAGAGAATAATTCATAGGAATTTCATTGCGTCTAGAAATATTACCAACTCTTTGGCATTCGTCACGTGATAAAACAAACTTACTTGCATCCTTGAAAAGGGTAGGCCAAGAAAATATAGATTGTAGAACTTTTTGTGCCATTCTATCCCCAGCATGATGTCCTCCATAAGCACTACCATGACATTTTCTCAATATCTCTTATTGTTCATACTCTGGAACACATCTTCGCATAATACCATCTACTCCTTCTTTATATAAATGTGGGTCATCCCAAAAGTAATGCCTCGGATCATAAAAGAATTTTCTTCTTTGCTGGGCTGTAAAGGTTGGAGGCAAATACTTGGAAACAATAAAGTTAGCATAATCAGCATACCAAGGACTCTCATGCGGGCTTACCCTTACTGCAGCCAACTGTTCATTTGGAAAACTATCATTAACAGGCATAGGGTCAAAAGAAATGTTTTCCAAACGAGACAAATTATCAACAACAGGATTTTCAGCACCTTTCCTATCTACAATATGCAGATCAAACTCTTGTAAAAGCAACACCCATCTAATAAGCCTAGGCTTAGCGTCTTTCTTTGTCATAAGGTACTTAATAGCAACATGATTAGTATGAATAGTAACCTTTGAATCAACAATATAGGGTCTAAACTTATCACATGCAAAGATTACAGCTAAGAACTCCTTTTTAGTAGTAGCATAATTCTTTTGAGCAGCATCTAGAGTCTTGCTAGCATAATGAATAACACTCAACTTCTTATCAACTCGTTGCCCAAGGACAACACCCACAACAAAATCACTAGCATCACACATGATTTCAAAAGGTAAACTCCAATCAGGTGGTTGAACAATAGGAGCAGTAGTAAAAGCTTTCTTCAAAGTTTCAAAAGCTTCCTTACAATCATCATCAAAAACAAAAGGTACATCTTTTTTAAGAAGATTAGTAAGGGGCTTTGAAATTTTGGAGAAATCTTTAATAAACCTCCTATAGAAACCAACATGACCAAGGATACTACGAATACCTTTTATATCCCTAGGGCAAGGCATCTTCTCAATTGCTTCAATTTTGGCTCTGTCTACTTCAATACCTCTTTCAGAAATTTTGTGTCCAAGAACAATCCCTTCATTAACCATGAAGTGGCATTTCTCCCAATTAAGAACAAGGTTAGTTTCTTCACATCTCTGCAAAACTTTATCAAGGTTGTGCAAACAATTATCAAAAGAAGGTCCATAGATGGAGAAATCATCCATGAAAACCTCCACAATTTCTTCACAAAAACCATGTAAGATAGCAGACATAGATCTCTGAAAGGTAGAAGGAGCATTACATAAACCAAAAGGCATACGCCTATAAGCATAAGTTCCATAAGGACAAGTGAAGGTGGTTTTCTGTTAGTCTTGTGCTCTCACAACAATTTGAGAGAACCCAGAATAACCATCAAGAAAGCAAAAGTGGGTCTTTTTAGACAACCTTTCTAGCATTTGATCAATAAAGGGCAGAGGATAATGATCTTTCTTAGTAACTTTATTAACCTTTCTAAAATCAATGCATATCCTATACCCAACCACTACCCTTTGGGGTATGAGCTCATTATTTTCATTAGGCACAACAGTGATTCCCCCTTTCTTTGGGACATAATGAACATGGCTAACCCATTGACTATCAGCCATAGGGTAAATAATACCAGCATCAAGGAGTTTTAATACCTCATTTCTTAGCACATCCTTCATCTTAGGATTTAAATGGCGCTGGTGTTTAACAACTGGTTTTGGATCAGGTTCTATATTGATAGCATGCTGGCATATAGTAGGATAAATCCCTTTTAAATCATCAAGAGTATATCCCATAGCTCCTAGGTGTTTCTTCAATATTTCCAATAACCTTTCTTCTTCCTTTCCTGAAAGTTTAGAACTAATAATAACATGATATATTTCTTATCATATAGATAAGCATATTCAAGATTATCAGGTAGAGGTTTCAATTCGAAAACAGGGTCCCCTTTAGGTGGTAGTGTGGTACCCAAATCTTCCATAGGTAGATTATGCTTAAGTAACTCAGGCTAACAAAGGAAAACCTCGTCAATCTCATTTCTTTCCTTCATGAATACCTTGCTTTCATGATCTTCCATAAACTGCTGCAAGGCATTATTAGGAGCAAGAGAAATAGCAGAAAGTTGTTCAACCCTAAAATCCTCATTAGGCAATTCATTTTCATAAGGAGTTTTAGCAAATTTGGAAAAATTAAAATCATAAGACTCTCCATTAAACTTAGTCAAAACTTTTTCCTTCTTACAATTTATGATAGCCCCATAAGTATTCAAGAAAGGTCTACCAAAGATAATAGGACACGTTTTACTAGCTTCAGAACCAAGTACCACTTGCCTTTTTAGTAGAGAAACTAGGTACACTCCTTGATCTTGCAATTGTCACACTCTTCAAAGTTCACTACAAATCAATCAAGCAAACACAAATTCAAAACTAGCACTCAAATAATTTACCACATAAAATAATAAAAACAAAGAAATGCATGCAAGTATGCAAAATATTGTTTTATTTGGAAAAGTGGTTTATAATAAGGTTATAAACATTTCAAAACACCTACTAGTCATTTATAAAAGTGGAAAAACCATTTGGAAACAAGTTAGTGAAAATAACCCTTTTTAAATCATTTTTGTTTTGCTAGAAATGCTTTTATTCTAAGGAATAATTTCTAGTGTTATCCAAATATATTATTAAACTCAAAAAGTTAGTGTTTAGGGTCAGATAGTTCAAATCAAACCATTTGCAAAAGGTTTTACTCAAAAAACATTTTTAGAATAATTTTTATACACAAAATAGTCCTACAAATGTTTCTGCAAAATCACCTAATTTTTCAGAAGAAAAATACTAAAATAAGGACATAGTTGAAAAGTTTACATTTTTATGAATCCATTGATATAAAATTTGTAATTTTTGGCCAAGCAGAACAAAAGTTATGAATTTTACAAAATCAATCATCTAATAGATTCATTTCTGTTTTTAAATCAACAGCTAGGACACGTGTATTATTTCTATTGGCCGATACCGTTTCGTTTGGATCAAGCAACATGGGGCGTTGGATTTAAGTAGATCTGTGCATCTTAGATCAATCAAAAACCAGAGTCTGGCGGCGCTTGGCGACGCGGCAGGTCCGCCAGAAAAACTCAAAAGGTGGCCTTTTTTATCTTATTCATTTTCTGGTCGCAGAAAATGCGACGCTCGGGTGGTGGTGTTCTGATGAATAGAGGAAGCAAGGGAGAGGGGGAAGGGGCTAACCGGGTCCGCCGTGGCAAGTAGATGCTCAAGGTGGTAGCAGGATGGACAGGGGCGCACATGGTCGACGCTGATTGCTCGCCGGAGATGTTGTCACCGTCGGGCACACACGGCTGTCGTCGGGGGCGACGGACAGAGCATGCCAAGGAAAAATAAAGGTCACGTTAGATGCGCGAGACGAAGGCGAGTGCACGAGCATCATCCATAGAGAGAGGGGAGGTCAGGTCTCACCGGGAGAAGTCGGCGGAGTGGATGCAGACGACAACGACGCTCAGATGCTTGACCAAGGCGAGGTTCTGGGGCACGCCCGGGCAAGCAGAGGCCACAGGCAGATGCGTGCGGAAATGGGGAGTAGGTTAGTGGAAGCTAGGGGCATGGGGCGATCTGGGTTCACCGGAATTGGGGCGTAGGATCGTCGGAGCAGTGGCATTGAGAGCAGCAATTGGAGCAACCTAGGGGCTCATTGGGCGTGGCGACTGAGGGGAAAGAGAGACGAGAGAGGGGCGATTAAACGAGCTTGGTCGCTGGAGGAATTAACTCGCGAGGTTACGCCAATTTAAGAGGATTAAACATCGGCAGAAACTGCAGGGAGAAAGAGGGGGCGTGGTCACCGCGGAGACGATGATGCCAACGTGGCTGTGGGGCCGATGCGTTAGTGGGGGTGCGGTTGCGGGTGCGAGTGAGAAAGGGGGATCATGGGGAGAGAGGTTTTCCTGGGTGGGATGGTGTAGGGGTTCGTAGCATAGAAAAAAAAATCTACCGCATGCATACAAACAAGCCAAGATCTATCTACTAGATTGTAGCAACAAGTTGATTAGAGTACTCACCCTCGAAGACTCCAAGGCAGTTAACGAGAGCAGATTTTCGTGGGTGATGTAGTCATACACTTGCCGATCTCAAGATCGCGTAGACGATCCTTCCGGCGCCGCGTTCCGGCAACGCTTCCGCGGTCGGTCACACGTTCGGTACTCGATGAAGACCTTCCTCTCCCTTGTTCCAGCAGACAGCGGAGGTTGTAGTTCTCCCCTCGCGATTTCGGCAGCACAATGGCGTGGTGTCAGAAGTAGAGGGAAGATCCCGCAGGGCTTCGCCTAAGCCGGTGCGAGTTATGGTGGATCTAGGGTTTCTGGTGATCTAGGTTTAGAAGGCCGGAGAGGAGGAGGAGGTGGTGTCCGTGGCGGCGCACGAGGTAGGGAGGGCTGGTTGTGTGTTCTTTGGGGCAGCCCTCCCCCTCTATTTATGAGAGGGAGGGAGGCTTGGGAGAGGGGAGTTTGAATCCATACCCAAACCCAAGTTGGATAGAAGGAAGGACTCTTTCCTACTTCCACTAGGAAACCATTGTTCCAGTTTGACTTTTCAAACCACTCTTTTGACTTTCAATTTAGAGCTTTATTTCTCTCTCGCAAATGCCCAACCAAAGTGACTTAGGACATGATCCAATCATTCCACTTACCCATGACACATTCATGGACCATTCCCCTCCCGGACCGGTGAACCTTCTAGAACCTCTCCGATGAAAACATTGAAATCATTCCCGAACTCCGGAATCGGACTTTCCTTATATGAATCTTATTCTCTGGATCTCCTTGTGATATCCCGGATCCCATCCGAGACTCTGAACAACATTCGGTTTCCCTACTTACATTTCATATCTACTAAACAACATCGAATCCTTAAGTGTGTCTCCCTACGGTTCGTGAATTATGTGGACATGACCGAGACACTTCTCCGATCAATAACACATAGAGGAATCTGGAAATTCATATGGCTCCCACATATTTCTACGATTACTTTGCAATCTAATGAACCACTTACATACGATACCAATTCCCCTTTGTCTCGCGATAGTTTACTTATCCGAGGTTTGATCGTCGGTATCTCTGCATACCTAGTTCAACCTCGTTACCGATAAGTACTCTTTTCTCGTTCCCATGATATGTGATCCCTTGTGAGCCAGTCACATGCTTGCAAGATAATTGGATGACATTCCACCGAGAGGGCCCAGAGTATATCTATCCGTCATATGGATGGACAAATCCCACTCTTGATCCATGTGCCTCAACACATACTTTCCAAACACTCAATGCCACCTTTATAGCCACCCAGTTATGGTGTGGTGTTTGATGTCATCAAAGCATCCTTCTGGTGATGGCGATTAACATGATCTCATGGTCGAAGGAATTAGGTTACTATGTATCAGAAAGCTTATAGCAAACGAACTATTGAAATGACTTAATATTTATGCTACGTTTATCTATAGGAGTATGTCCATCATACCATTCTCCTAATGATATGATCTTGTTGTTAATAACATCTCAATGTTCATGATCGAGAAACCACGATCATCTATTAACCAACAAGCTAGTATTATAAAGAGGTTTTACCAGGGACTCTAATTTAGTTTACAAATCACACAAGTATTAATGTTTCCGGTTAATACTATTATTTATCATAAACACAAAGATATAATAATAACCACTTTTATTATTGCCTCTAGGGCATATCTCCAACAGTCTCCCACTTGCACTAGAGTCAACTAATCTAGATTAGTAGATTACATGGTAATATATCGAACACCCATGGCAAATACTTGGATCATAAAAGAATTTTTATAAAAGAATTTCCTTCTTTGCTAGGCTATAAAGGTTGGAGGCAAATACTTGGAAACAATAAAGTTAGCGTAATCAGCATACCAAGGAATCTCATGCGGGATTACCCTTATTGCAGCCAACTGTTCATTTGGAAAACTATCATTAACAGGCAAAGGGTCAAAAGAAATGTTTTCCAAACGAGATAAATTGTCAGCAACAGGATTTTCAGCACCTTTCCTATCTACAGTATGCAGATCAAACTCTTGTAAAAGCAACACCCATCTAATAAGCCTAGGCTTAGCGTCCTTCTTTGTCATAAGGTACTTAATAGCAGCACGATCAGTATGAATAGTAACCTTTGAATCAACAATATAGGGTATAGACTTATCACAGACAAAGGTTACAGCTAAGAACTCCTTTTCAGTAGTAGCATAATTCTTTTGAGCAGCATCTAGAGTCTTACTAGCATAATGAATAACATTCAACTTCTTATCAACACGTTGCACAAGGACAAAACCCACAGCAAAATCACTAGCATCACACATAATTTCAAAAGGTAAACTCCAATCAGGTGGTTGAACAATAGGAGCAGTAGTCAAAGCTTTCTTCAAAGTTTCAAAAGCTTCCTTACAATCA
The DNA here is from genome assembly GCA_916181665.1 of Avena sativa. NCBI lineage: Eukaryota > Viridiplantae > Streptophyta > Magnoliopsida > Poales > Poaceae > Avena > Avena sativa. Next base: position 458,640,610 of record OV702293.1, read on the forward strand.
TCATTAAAAACAAAAGGTACATATTTTTGAAGAAGATTGGTAAGGGGCTTTGAAATTTTGGAGAAATCTTTAATAAACCTCCTATAGAAATCGGCATGACCAAGGATACTACGAATACCTTTTATATCCCTAGGGAAAGGCATCTTCTCAATTGCTTCAATTTTGGCTCAGTCTACTTCGATACCTCTTTCAGAAATTTTGTGTCCAAGAACAATCCCTTCATTAACCATGAAATGGCATTTTTCCCAATTAAGAACAAGGTTGGTTTCTTCACATCTCTACAAAACTTTATCAAGGTTGTGCAAACAATTATCAAAAGAATTTTCATAGACGGAGAAATCGTTCATGAAAACCTGCACAATTTCTTCACAAAAACCATGAAAGATAGGAGCCATACATCTCTGAAAGGTAGCAGGAGCACTACATAAACCAAAAGTCATACGCCTATAAGCATACATACCATAAGGACAAGTGAAGGTGTTTTTATCTTGGTCTTGTGCTTTCCCAACAATTTGAGAGAACCCAGAATAACCATCAAGAAAACAAAAGTGGGTCTTTTTAGACAACCTTTCTAGCATTTGATCAATAAAGAGCAAAGGATAATGTTTTTTCTTAGTAACTTTATTAACCTTTCTAAAATCAATGCACATCCTATACCCAACCACTACCCTTTGGGGTATAAGCTCATTATTTTCATTAGGCACAACAATGATTCCCCCTTTATTTGGGACACGATGAACATGGCTAACCCATTGGCTATCAGCAATAGGGTAAATAATACCAACATCAAGGAGTTTTAATACCTCATTTCTTACCACATCCTTCATCTTAGGATTTAGATGACATTGGTGCTCAACAACTGGTTTTGCATCAGGTTCTATATTAATAGCATGCGGACATATAGTAGGAGAAATCCCTTTTAAATCATCCAGAGTATAGCCCATAGCTCCTCGGTGTTTCTTCAGTATTTCCAATAACCTTTCTTCTTCCTTTCCTGAAAGTTTAGAACTAATAATAACAGGATATACTTTCTTATCATCTAGATAAGCATATTTGGGATCATCAGGTAAAGGTTTTAATTCGAAAACAGGGTCCCCTTTAGGTGGTAGTGTGGTACCCAAATCTTCCATGGGTAGATTATGCTTAAGTAACTCAGGTTGACGAACGAAAACCTCATCAATCTCATTTCTTTCCTTCATGAAGACCTCGCTTTCATTATTCCAAAAACTGCTACAAGGCATTGTTAGGAGCAAGAGAAATAGCAGAAAGTTGTTCAACCCCGAAATCCTCATTAGGCAGTTCATTTTCATAAGGAGTTTTAGCAAATTTGGAAAAATTAAAATCATAAGACTCTCCATTAAACTTAGTCAAAACTTTTTCCTTCTTACAATCTATGATAGCCCCATAAGTATTCAAGAAGGGTCTACCGCAGATAATAGGATAGGTTTTACTAGCTTCAGAACCAAGCACTAGAAAATCAGCAGGATATTTAATCTTACCACAAAGAACCTCCACATCTCTTACAATGCCAATTGGACAGACTCTCTCTATTAGCAAGGTGAATAACCACATCAATGTCCTCTAGTTCATAAGGACCAATTTCATGCATAATTTTCCTATAAATCTCATAAGGAATAGCACTAGAACTAGCACCAATGTCACATAATCCATAATAGCAATGATCACAAATTTTAATAGAAAGCACAGGGACGCTAGCTTTTCTAGGATGAGAGACAATATTATAAGCGTCTTCACAAAAGACAATGTGCTCATCCTCTATATTTTTAGTAACAAGATCTTTCACAATAGCTACCAGAGGTTCAATGTTTATTTGCTCATCGGGTTCCACAGTTTTCTTTGCAGTTTTGCTAACCACATTAGCTATGATAGAATGTTCCTTTACCTTAGCAGGAAAAGGGATTTTCTCAACGTAAGGTTCAGGCAAAATATGATCAACAATACAAACTTCAATGCTAGCTGGAACATGGGTAACAATGTCTTTATAAGGAGCATGGTACTTGTCCCACTCCTTCTTAGGAATTTCAATATAAGAGGCAAAGGCCTTAAAACACTTTGCAATAACTTGAGAATCAAGACCATACTCAGTACTAATATCATGGAAGTCATCAGTTCCCATAAAGGATTTAATACATTCATAATTATAGTTTATACCTGACTTTCTTTCTTTGTCATTCTCCCATGCTTCAGTGTTCTCTTGAATACGGTCTAGGAGATCCCATTTAGCTTCTTCCTTCATACGTGTGAATGATCCAACACAAGAAGCATCTAGTAAATCTTTATCATGAAGAGAAAGCCTAGCATAAAAGTTATTGATAATAATATTGTTAGGGATTTCAAGAATAGGACATTTAAGCATTAGTAACTTCAATCTCCCCCAAGCTTGAGTTGTACTCTCTCCATCACGAGGCCAAAAGTTATATATCAGGTTCCTATCCTTATGGATTTCATTGGGAGGATAGAATTTAGAATAAAAGAGAGGTACTATTTCCTCCCATTCCATAGATTGTCCATTCTTCAGCAGCTTATACCATTCTTCATCTCTTCCTTTCAAGGATATAGAGAGTAACTTCTTCTTCACCTGTTCAGTTGTGATACCTGCACACTTAAACAACCCGCATAATTCATGGATAAAAAGTAAACGATCACCAGGATGGACAGCTCCATCCCCTAAATAATAATTATACATAACACGATCAACAATACTTGTAGGTATCTTAAAAGGATCTATCTCAACTGGTGGTGGTTCATCTACTACCCAAGCAGTGGTAGTAGTTTTCCCAAACAGAAAACCAAGTGGGTTATCCATATTGGAAACAAAGTAACAAACAAAAATAAAAAGCAATACTCATAGTAGAAGTTTCTTTTACCAGTTCCACTCTTCAATAGCGCTTCACTCCCCAGCAACGGCGCCAGAAAATAGTCTTGATGACCCACAAGTATAGGGGGTGTATCGTAGTACTTTTGATAAATAGAAGTGTCGATCCCAGCGAGGAGCAGAAGGTGTTGACTAGTGGTATGGAGCAGGAAATCTCTGTAAATACTTAGCAAATGGATTTTTAGGGGTTTTCTGATAAAGCAAAGAAATAAAGTGCAAGTAAATAAAACAGCAAACAATTGCAGCAAGTGGCCCAATCCTTTCTTAGCAAAGGACAAGCCGGTGGAAATACTAATGAGGACCAAACGTTCTCGAGGACACATGGGAGTTCTGTCAAGTACTTTCGCTTAAAATAGCTGAGTAGTCTTCTTTGGTTTTGTAAGTGTTGTGTGGGTGAACATGTGCTAATGTACCAACCTTACTTGGACTAATACATACTTGTGATTAAACCTCTTGCAAGCATCCACAACTACAAGAAAGCAATTAAGGTATAAACCTAACCACAACCTTAAACTATGAGATCCTACACTCCCTTGTGCAATGGTGTCCTAATGGGGGTTCAGGTTTCTATCACTCCGGCAACCCCACAATTAGTAGCCAAATACACAATGCATTCCCCTAGGACCATAAATGGTGAAGTATCATGTAGTAAACGTTCACATGACACCACTAGAAGAATAGCACCACAACTTAAATACTAAACCATTGAATAACATCTCAACACAAATCCACTACTAACAACATGACTTCTCCCATGTCCTCAAGAACTAAACGAACTACTCACGAGACACCTATGGATCAAGATCAAAGATGATATGGTGATGAATAACAACATGAACATAAACAATAATCCAATGGTTCCACTCACAACCATCAACTACAATAGTAATCAACACCGGGAAAGTTTCCCCTAAGAACTATGCAAGTATTCAACACAATTGTTACAGCGGGATGGAGTGGTGATGAGGGTGCTGGTGGAGATGATGGTGTGGATGATGATCATGATGATCCCGATGAAGTCTAGCTTGATGATGGTGTTTATGGCGACGATCTCCCCTCTCCTGGAAGGAATTTCCCCGGTAGAAATCTGTCTGCCGGAGAGCTCTTTCTCTCTCGGTGTTTTCTGCCCCGCAGAGGCGGCGGAATCTTTCTATGGTCGATCCCCGTGTATTAGGGTTTCGAGGAGAAGATATAGGCAAGAGGGCGGATCCAGAGGTGGGCTAGGTGGGCCACACCCCCTACACCCTAAGACCTAGGGGTAGCCCGCGCCTGGGGGTGTGGACCCCCTGTGGCCCATCTCCACCTCCCCTTCTGGCATTCTTCGTCTTCTGGGAAAATATAATTTTCTATAGTTTTTCTGGTATTTTTCTGATCTTTGCGAAATTGCATCAAAACACCTCTTTTTTCCATCAGAATCCTAACTCTGACAGTTCATCCTTCAAGAATCATCCAACATGCAAAAACAGATAAAAAGACATAAGTAACACCTCTTAATAAGAAATATATCAATGAATAGAGGTAAAATATGATATAGAATGGTGATGCAAATTGGACGTATCAGAATGTAATGGAATGGTTCCACACCTGAGAGTCGTTCTAGTGTTCACTTGAGAAATGGAATGGAACGAGATGGTTCCTCAAAAGAGAATATTCCCTCTAGATCCAGAACACACCCATTCCTCCAAATCGGTGGAATCTCATGTTCCTATATGCTAAAGCCACCCAAACTTTCTCACTCTCTCTATTCTTTTGCCATCATTTTTGCTAAATGCACACAAACATATAATAGAACCATTCCATTCTACTTTTATGACCCATCAAAACATAGGATGGAACCATTCCATTACACATTTTCGGTTCTAAGCAAACATAAGAACGGAACCAACCCATTCTGGTGGAATGGAACCATGACATTCCATTCCACTTCGTTCCCGAACCGAACACACCCTTAGAGATGACCTCATTCTTGGCTCAACAAAGTGACTGCCTACAAGCCTTGAGTGAACATCTTATTATGGAACTCTCTCCACACATATCATGACATAAGAAATAGGTTATTCTAATTATGATTAATTACAATCTGCTAGTGGTGTATCCTACATCCCCGAGAACGTCTTAGCCCTATTGACTTCAACCACCATTTCAAACACTCTTTTTACTTACTTTGTTTTTACTTGTTTTATTTACTTTCTTGCACTTAAACCAAAAACCTTTCAAACACCCGTTTACTTGAAATCAAAGGCAGCTAACAAGTATCCTTTGGTAGATACTGATGAGGGGCATAAAGACCCTAAACAAATATTTCTCCGTGGGTTCAATATTCTTATTTCGAAACTAGCTATAATTGATCTATGTACTTGCCGTCATCACCTTAATCTTGATATCATCAGGCTAGATTGGTCATCTTAGGGTAAATTCACCCCAGCAAATGGAAGGAAGTTGTCCGGACAGGGAGTAAGGCCCGACGGTGCCCGCAAACGGACCACATGACACAAACTTGTCCATATCAGTGCATACCCAGCACAATTTTGGGCTGGCTTTGCAGTCCGATGGACGAGCCGTGGACGAGTTTGTGTGTTCTTCCATGGCCTGTAAGTCAGTAGCATAAACACATTTCATTAATTTTTAGGATAGATTTTACAACCGAAAAGAAAATAAAACGCAACTAAACTAAACTACACATGCCTAGGTTGCCAACATCGGCGTACTTAGCTTGGACCTCACTACCAACATTGGCATACATAGCTTGGCCCTCGCTGCTAGCATCGGCATAGCCTGCTTGGCCCTCGTCGGCTACGCAACCGGAGATTCCACGTCCCTCGCCACCCGTCGCGCCGCTGGAGCTTTCTTGTCCCTCCGCGTCGGTGTCGCTCCCCTGACCCGCCACGTTGCCATGGCTTCCTTGGCTCGGCGGTTCCTCTCAGCGCACAACGTTCGCCTGTTGAGCTAGGGCAAGGCTCATGCCATCTCACACGACATTCTGGTCCCACGCCGCGATCGATTTCACTTTGGCGTTACTAGATTTCTCAGCTGCTATTGCATCCGCCTTCCACCATGTCGCCATCACAGCCACGTCCTCCCACAGCTGCTCGGTTGCCATCTACCGGCAACAAGGGCAATTTCCTGGCATCGTGCCTTTTCTGCCTCTACCACGACAAGGAGGGATATCTGCTGGCGGGCAGCCTCTTTTGTCGCCGGCCGGACGGTCGGATCCTCCAGGCTCTCCACTCAGTCGCCATGAACTGGCGGCTGCGCTCCTCCAACGCCACCATTTCACGTGACAGCTTGAAGACACTATCCTTGATGGCCGCATCAGTGGCCTCCATAACATGTTGTCTCATGGTATGGAAGGACTCGAGGAGGATGGTCTGATCCGCGCTCGTCAGCCCCGAAGGGCGTTCTCCTCAGCATCATCTTGCCAGTGCTGTCGTATAGAGCCTCCTCTTCTTCGACACCGGCGGGTCGGCTGGGAGGGTAGTGCTCATGCGCGTCCTATCTAAGCTAGGCCCAAGTGGTTGGAAGATGGCGGGGCATGGCTATGGCTGTGTAGACATCCTGCTCCCCCGTTGGCTCAGTTTATAGGCATCGTGATTGAAGTGGTAAAGGCATGGCTGGAAGAGCGTAGGAGAAACGGTGGCATGGGCAAGAAGCGCGTTGGTCGTCATTAATGTTAGCTCGAGCGCCTTCAAGGCAGCATGGTGGACCATGATACTCACAAATGGGTCGGCCAGTTAGGTGCACTCGCAACGCCTAGGCAGACAAAGGCCTCTGGCCTATCCCCTACCAGCGAACGGGCAGATTCAGACACTTTCATGTATCCGAAATGTGTCTCGTTGTTGGAGTTGGCCTTGCTCCGTTTCTCCTACCTATATGAGATATTAAAAAAAGGTGTGCGGAGTATACTTGGGTATGGAGGCGTCTCCAGGGATATCCTATGAATTCCCCGAGTGCAGGAAGTCCGTAATCCCACAGTTGCTTCAGCAAAAACTTTCCCGTACTTCATTCATGGTACATTAGAAAAAACGGTTTGGCCAAAACAAAACAATAGTACCCGTCAGACAAAAAAAACCCAGGAAAACTCATATCAAACCTCTCCAAATACGTCGTAGCATAATTTTTGTTCTATATTGCATTGGTGCAACTTTTAATCCTGGTGGCTTAAAAACGCACAAAAAGCATGGAAGCATTTCGAAACCATCAGGTAGCAAACACAATGTGAGTATATAGCGCAAAAAAAGAGCCACACCTTGAGTTTGGCCCGTTTTACCGTCGTCCTTTGCTGCTAGCATATGTGATAGTTATTTTTTTGGAAATGAGTATATATTAATATCATGGAGATGCCAATTACATCCGTCCTCTGTAACAACGCATGTCCTAGTGGCCTTACGGATGCACGCAACGCATAAAAAGAAGAAGAATTAAAAAAAAGAAAAGTCACGCTATAGCGATTAATTTCTTCCAGCAGCGACACTAACAACACCAGAAGTACACCATATCCAATAGCGACGCCTTCAAGAAGGAAACGGTGCCCAAGCGTCATCCTCGCTCGATCAGATCATATGTTTTCACCCTGGAGAAAGTCATCACTCAGAAAACAATGCCTTCAAAAAGGCCATTTCCAAGCACATCCAATTAAGTCGGACCTTGGGTTTTCACCTTGCAAGATAAGACTATGAACTTCTCCTGTGCTGTTGCCCCCATTTTCCAATGCTGCTTCTACAAGTCACGAATGACCAAGCCAATTCCACATCACCACTAGAACTCGAACCACCATCTGTCATAGCTATTGGAAGCATCGCCTGATGCTATTTGCATAATCGATGTCACCTCGTGGTGGAACCGTCACTGCTGGCACGTAGTATGCACAATAGACGCTGGAAGCACCGCTCTATGCCGATGGAAACACCACTTTTGTGAGTAGGCAGCACCGTAGCCGCTGGCACACGACACCAGTCGTAGCCAGTTGGAGCACCACCCAACGTTGTTGGCAGCACCCACTGTAGCTGATGTTAGAAGACCCCCGGACTAGCGCTTGCAAATGACACAACCATTACATCAACCATGGATGAACCCCTAAAGCTGCGCCTGCATTGAAGGAGACTAGCCTTCCAGACATGGCGACGGTGCCTGGGGTGCGGGGATGGATGGGCGGTGTGATGGGGGAGGAGCACACACAACATGGTGGGAGGAGAAACATGGAAGACGAGCTGGGGTGGAGCATGGGTGGCGTTCAAGGGAGGAGCAGTTGCACACGGTGGGGCGGAGACGCGGAGTACAGGAGGGGCTCTAGGAACTAAATCTATGCACATGACATGAGAAAATCGACTTGGCGGTTCGATGCTAATAAAAGTCGCTTACTCTCCTTCTAGCGAAAGGCTCAGTGAAATTCTTGCTGAAAGCACATATATGTGATGGCACTCAATCAAGTAGTAGAGCGGGCATGTCGTTCGTCTCCTCGGTTCACTTTGGTGGAACTTCCTCCTTAGACGCATATCTCACAACACAAATTGATGTTTTCGCTCTTTGTAGGACTTGACTAAACATATCGCAACATGAGGTCCGCAGGATGGCTCGCCAGAGAAACACCGTGTCACGCTAGGGAGGAGGAGGTCACGTGCGTCCAAACCTGACTTATAGGTAGCATTTTGCTTTTAAGAAATGAGCATTTTTATTCGTACAGTAGTTCTACGTAGTAGTTAAAGGTCGACGCTTACACGATTGAAAAATTGAGTTAGCATATTTTTCTATCCAATCTAGTAGATGCAAACAATTGGACCTAAAATAGCAGCGTCCGCGCCTGAGGCCATCTAGAAAGTATCTTGGAAGAAAAACAAATCCTAACGCCCGACGTATAGTTATGCTGATTCAAGTTGTCGAGTTTCACTGTAGTTGAGAGGTTGTCATGTTCTTAATGATGGGGATAATCGTTAGTTAAAATGTTGGTGATAAGTATAACTAATAAAAAAATATCGGTGGATAATAGTTGAGATTTGACTTTTATCCCGTCCACTTGCGTCCACCTAGAACCCTGAGTAATTGAAACATGATCCTTGACTATCGTATGATCCACATGTGGGAAACTTTTGGGAATCTCCTGGGTTTGAACTTGATTCTGAAGAATATTTCGGAAAACAATTAGTTTGAGCTTTATACGTTACCTATTATGCATATGCTATGTTATGGCATGTTTATTACCTATTGAGGAGCGTTTATTATTGTTACGTAGATGTGACACTCTGTCACGAGAATATATTGTACATGGCCTATATTCACGTGACAAACGCACGCAACCTCTGGGTCCATACAAAACTTAGCTATACCTCGTACGGATAGCCCTTTTGAATGGCCCCTAAAACATTCTATGATCTCCAGGAATGGTTCTATTATGATGTCTCGTTGCTTTTTATCTGTTTGCTTCTTCCGAACATAATCGTGTGTGTGTTGCTATTTGTGCACCCCTATAGCATAAATCTTTTTTAAAAATCTGTGTCCGCGGTTATGGACGACTTGAGCATAGTTTCTCGATCATAGAACTTGCACTAAAGTAGCACTATGAATATGACTTGGATCTAACAAGATCAATAAGTATGACAACTACAATGGAATGACTTAATAAAACTGCCAATTGTGTGAGTTTTTCTTAGAAGGACTTTCTCGTTTGGTCTCGAGGGAAAACTCTAGTATGAGTTATGTTTGGTGTTAGTGTCAGGTTGGTTTCAAATAGGTCTTTCTTATCCCTCTCTAATATTCGACAGTTGTTCTATATCTCAATAAGCTGTTTTAGTGCATTCTTCGTGGCCGCTTGAGCCTATCATACCCCTATAGGCGAGAGCCGCCAAATTTTAAGACTCGCGTTATACTGGTCTCAGTACCGACCGCTCGCTTTTTTGCCTTTTGTTAGCATCCCATTGAATTGACAAGTATAAATTTAACGACGTTAGCAATGTTACCCTTCCGGCATGACCTGGTCAGGGTTATGGACACCATTGTTTATTCTTCATGACTCTTAGTCCCATTTATTTCTTATCCATACTCGTATGTTGTATCGTTTCAACGTGATCTGTATATTTGTAATGTACATATGTATGCTTGACTCGATGAAGTTGTTGTGTATATATATATTTCTTGTGGGTTTCATTGTAAACTATTTTGTAATGATATTACTTCGTTTTCTACCCGCATGCAAGTGTTTGGTGGGAATCGCTGAAATCTGCATAGGGCCAATTCGAGGACGTTACACCTAGATTGTACGGTGATTGCTAGGCTAGAATATCTTATGATAGTACTAATTCAACACTTCCATCTTGGATTAAGAATTTATTTTATGATTTTATGCATTGTACTAAGCTAGCGCTAACAACACAATATATATAAATCATTTTATGGCATCTTATGACATGCTAGATTTACAAATTTGCGACATTTATTTTAAAATAGAATGAAAGGAGTATTATACATAATGTAAGATGGATAAGAATGAGCAGAGTTTGCTTCGGTTGGACAGATTAAATATTAATGGTTATATTCTTTTCAGTTTTAGACTAACTTTTGCTTGGCACCCTTCATTGTAATCTTAAATTGAATATGTACGGCTTAGAAAGTGAGATTCTTGATGACCTAAAAATATACTACTACAATAAAATTAATTTGTAGCACCGTGCATGCATTTATATTACTCCAGTACAAAACAATATATACACGCATAATACAGATATAATAAAGACTATGTACTGTATATTGTATAAACAATCATTTGTATGCAATGCAGGTCTGTCGCCAGAGTGCAGCGGAAAACCACAGTAGCAAGCAAACATCCAAAGCATCTCCACTCAGGATGCCGATCCGGACGCCGAATTTCAATCCGAATGTTGAAAATTGTCCAGTCGCATACACAGAAACCTATTTTCGATCGGATTTGGGCCAATTTTGGTTCGGACTACCCAGGCCGAACCCAGGTTCCCGGGTACGCCCTGGGGACGCTGGACGCAGTGAACTCGGCGAAAAAACGAAACGGCGCGTGAACCCGCTGAGTCAGTGACGAAAGCCGAGTCGTCGTCATCCTCGGAACCACGCAGCGACCGCCGGACATTAACTGCCCATCGCGTCAGCCACGCGTCACCGAATTGCCGGGCCACCGCCGCCGCCTCAGCTCCCGCACGGACCGGCGGGCACTAACTTCCCGCCGTTTCCCCTTTTTTCGCCCTCGCCGCTACACCCCTCCCGCCCTCGCGCGCCCACCTCGGCCTATATAAGACGTACCCCTCGCCGGAGTTCCTCACACTCTCTCACAACTCCCCTAGCCCGAACTCCGGCAAACACTCCCTCATAGCTCACCTCCTCCAGCCATGGTCGAGCGGTACCCCGGCGATGGTGCGGCGGCGAACGGCTTCGGCCGGCGCACCCTCCAGGCGTGGGAGGCACGCCTGCTGTACCAGGCCGAGTATATGGTGCTGCCAGACACGCGGAACCCTCCGGGATGGAAGCTAAGCGTCGGCGGCATCCCTATCCCGCCGACGCCGACGCTGGAGGAGCTCCCGTACAAGATCTAGGAGTTCATCGGCGCCATGGACGATCCCTCCACCGCCGAGTCGCTCGATAACCTCCTGTACTGGGAGGAGTTCTTCACGGACCGCCGTGCTCAGGAGCTCACCTGCCACGAGGGGCCGCCCAACGAGTCGCCGCCGAAGTGCAACAACTCGGCGGGTCGCCGGCGTTGGTGGAGCGCGCCAGGCCGCACGCTGAAGGCGGTGCTGGAGCACATCAACGCCGAGAACACGCCGCGTCTAGGCTTCCCGCGCACTCCCACGTCGACATCGAGGTCAGGACGGCGTCCTCCGGCGAACTGGATGCCGAGGAGGATGGCCAGCATGAGCTCCTCCTCCTCCTCCTCGGCCTCCCACTCCTCCGGCACGACGCCGCTCCCTACGCCGACTGGGCCTTCGCCGGGGCTGTGCCCAGTCAAGCACGAGGCAGGCTCGCCTGTGAGCTCGCCGCCGCAGACACGCTCACGCGGCATCGTCATCGGCGAGCCACACGCGTCGATGTCACCAACCGGCCACCTGCGCCTTCGCCGCCCGAAGGTAGAAGGCTCGGCGCCGCCTGACGACAGCGCCTTGAGGATGGCGCTAGAGCAGTCGCTCCGCGACTCGGCGCCGCAGCCGCCGCTGGTGGAGCCGTTGTCGCCGGACATCCTGGAGTGGTCCATAAGGACTGAGAGGAGCAGGAGCGGCAACGCGTCCACCGCCTGCAGCAGCATGCCGAGGATCAGGCGGCCCAGAGACGGGCATTGTCCGGGCGCGAGCTTGCCTACCAGGGCGCCCCTGTCTACGTTCTCGACGACGACGAGGATGACGGCCCTTCCTACCAGCCGTGGAGGTGCGGCGACCCAAGACATGAGAGCTCCCGCCAGCACCAGCCGCCGAGCGACGACGACGACGGCGGTGGCGAGGATGATGGTCGGGCCGATCCCGGCTACACAATGTTCTACGACAACTTTGGCATATAGAACGGCGAAGGCGCCGGCGAAGGCCACGACGGCGGCCTTTTTAGTTTATTATGTACTACTTTAGTTTAAATTCGATGTAATCCGCCTATATTCGCCCATCTTAATGAAATTCGCCCATCTTTAATGAAATTTAGCCGAACGTGGGAACTCGGTCTGGATACGCGAGTGAGAAACTAGACGTACCTAGACCGAAAACTTATTTCGTCCGGCTGAAAAAAGTCCGGTTTTTCGACTGCGTTCGCCCAAAACGAGTGGCTCCACTCGCATACCCAGGACGCCCGTCCGGGCACCGAATTTTGGTCCGGACGCCGAAAATCGGCCCAGTCGCGTATCCAAGGACATGTTTTCGTTCGGATTTCGGCGTGTTTTGGTCCGGCCTACCCAGGCCGTACCCAGGTTCCCGGGTACGCCCTGGGAACGCCGGACTCAGCGAAAATGGGTGTGGGCCAGCTTTGTCAGCGAGAGAAGGCACCACTCCCGCTAATTCGCCGAGCTCCCCGCCCTTTTCTTCCCTATTCCCCCACCCCCGAAACTCCATCGATCACCGCGCCCGACATGCTGCCCAAGAGTTTCGTCCAACCCAGATAGATCCTCGGCGAGGGTCCGGCAGAGAAGAAGGCGAGGAAGCCGAGAGCGCCATCGACCAAGCCGGAGGGAATGTCCTCGGCCGAGTGGGAGAAGAGGGAGCACACCAGGCAGATCTCATCGGCCGAGCGGAGGGACAGGAAGGAGAGGGCGAAGCTCCGTCAACAGCAAGCGGAGGAGGAGAAGGCGATGGTGAAGGCAGCGGCGGAAGAACAGGCGATGGTGAAGACAAAGCAGGCGGCGGCGACGCGTTCGGCGTTGATGGCCGCGCCGTACTGGGGGAGTCAGGCCAGCGTCGGCTCACCCGCCGGCTTCTTGCCGATCTCTCCGGCCAGCTTCCAGGAGAGCCAGGCGGCTGCTCGGCAGAGATACTCCTCGTCGCCGAAGTTCGACGGCGGCTTCAACCCCAACGTGCTCTTCCCCTGCCTGACGCCTCGCCCTCCTTCGGCCTTCGGCGTCGACATCAACATCCCCTACTCCGCCTCTCCGGCGTACGCAAGCCCCGCTCTGCACCGCGTACCACTGCCCTTCGGCGAGGCCGACGCGCGCAACCTGTTCGGCGGAATGCCGGGTGCCCTTCCGGCCGGCATGACGGCCGAGGCGTACATGGAGGACCTGATCGCAACAGGCTCGGCGACGAACCACCCCTCCTTCTTCATGGAAGAGCAGACCCGGGCCGACGCCGAGCGCAGCATCGAGTCCCGGGACCTCGTCGACGTCGATGCCGAGGAGACCCAGGCCAAGCAGACGCAGCCAGAGGACACCGAGACTAAGGCGAAAGGCAAGAAGTGGAAGAAGACGACGGATGCTCGGCTCAAATGGACTGTGGCCGAGGACACCTGCCTTGCCGAAGCATGGAAGATGGTGAGCATGGATCCGATAACGGGTGTGAACCAAAATTCCGATAATTATTGGCGGCGCGTGAAGGCAGCATTCGACGAGCGAAGCATGTGCGACTCAAAGTATCGCAAGATCCACATGGAGCGAGGGGAGAAGACAATAACGAACCACTAGGCGATCATCCAAACTGCATGCAACAAGTGGCACAACTGCGTGGAAGAAGTCGACCGCACACAAGCCAGTGGGGAGAACATGGACAACAAGGTACTCGCGAACACTATCTTTGTCGTGCACTCTCTTGACACACTCGCGAACATGGACAACTTGACACTTCCATTTTGTAGTTGCGCCGTGCACTTGCTCTGTTTCGAGAGGACATGAAGATGGAGTTCAAGTTCCATCTGTAGGGGTTCGTAGCATGGAAAACAAAAAATTTCTACCGCATGCAAACAAACAAACCAAGATCTATCTACTAGATTGTAGCAATGAGTCGATAGAGGAACTCACCCTCGAAGATTCTAAAGCGGTTAACAAGAGCAGATTCTCGTGGGTGATGTAGTCATACTCTTGCCGATCTCAAGATCGCGTAGACGATCCTTCCGGCGCTGCGTTCCGGCAGCGCTTCCGCAGTCGATCACACATTCGGTACTCGATGAAGACCTTCCTCTCCCTTGTTCCAGCAGGCAGTGGAGGTTGTAGCACTCTCCTCGCGATTCTGGCAGCACGACGGCGTGGTGTCGGAAGTAGAGGGGAGATCTCCTAGGGCTTCGCCTTAAGCCGGAGCGAGTATGGTGGAGTATGAGAGAGGCCTTGGTGATATAGGGTTTAGAGGGCACCAAGGGGAGGGCTTGGCCGGCGACTAGGGTTTGGGGAAACCCCAAATCGCCGAGTTGGAGGTGCCCTAGGCGGCGGCAGCACAAAGAGGTGGTGGCGCCAGCGGCTTGGGGCTAGGGTTTTGGGTGTGAGGGGTAGGGGGCGCCCTACCCCTCCTTATATAGGTGGAGGGTGGCCGGTTGGGAGGAGAGAGTCCTCCCCCAACTCGGCCTCCTTGGCCGGCGGGTGGAGGGAGGGGAGTTCCTCCCCAATTAGGTTTCCTACTCTTCCTCCACCAAGCAAACTTGTCGTTTGACTTTTTCAAATTGGCGTTTGACTTTCAAAATTGGATTTGATTTCTCTGTTTATTTTTCCCAGACAAGTGACCTAGTACATGATGCAACCATTCCATATTGTCATGACACATTCATGTACCCTTCCCCTCCGGAGTGTCGAACCTTCCAGACCCTTCTAGAACATTCTTGGTGAAAACACCGGAATCAATCCCCAACTCCGAAACGAGACTTTCCTTATATGAATCTTATTCTCCGGACCATTCCGGATCTCCTCGTGATATCCCGGATCCCATCCGAGACTCCGAACAACATTCAGTCTCTTACTCATCATTCCATAACTACTCAACAACATCGAATCCTTAAGTGTGTCTCCCTACGGTTCGTGAATTATGTGGACATGATCGAGACACTTCTCCGATCAATAACCAATAGAGGAATCTGGAAATTCATATGGCTCCCACATATTTCTACGATTACTTTGCGATCGAATGAACCACTTACATACGATACCAATTTCCCTTTGTCTCACGATAGTTTACTTATCTGAGGTTTTGATCGTCGGTATATCTGCATACCTAGTTCAACCTCGTTACCGATAAGTACTCTTTTCTCGTTTCCGTGGTATGTGATCCCTTGTGAGCCAGTCACATGCTTGCAAGCTAATTGGATGACATTCCACCGAGAGGGCCCAGAGTATATCTATCCGTCATATGGATGGACAAATCACACTCTTGATCCATGTGTCTCAACCCATACTTTCCGAACACTCAATGCCATATATATAGCCACCCAGTTACGGTGTGGTGTTTGATGTCATCAAAGCATCCTTCCGGTGATGGTGATAAGCATGATCTCATGGTTGAAGGAATTAGGTTACTATGTATCAGAAAGCTTATAGCAATTGAACTATTAAAATGACTTGATCTTTATGCTACGCTTATCTATAGGAGTATGTCCATCATACCATTCTCCTGATGATATGATCTTGTTGTTAATAACATCTCAATGTTCATGATAGGGAAACCACAATCATCTATTAACCAACAAGCTAGTATTATGAAGAGGCTTTACTAGGGACTCTAATTTAGTTTACAAATCACACAAGTATTAATGTTTCTGGTTAATACTGTTATAGCATGAATGTAAACATTTATCATAAAGACAAAGATATAATAATAACTACATTTATTATTGCCTCTAGGACATATCTCCAACAGTCTCCCACTTGCACTAGAGTCAACTAATCTAGATTACATGGTAATATACCGAACACCCATGGCAGTTTGGTGTTGGTCATGTTTTGCCCTCGGGAGAGGTTTAGTCAACGGATCAGCCACATTCAGATCTGTGTGTACTTTGCAAATCTTTATGTCACCATCTTGGACATGTTCTCGAATAGCGTGAAAACGTAGCTTGATGTGCTTCAGCTTCTTGTGTGACCGTGGTTCTTGCGCATTGGCTATGGCGCCCATGTTATCACAGTAGATAGACATTGGGTCCAGCGCACTTGGAACCACACCGAGCTCTGTAATAAACTCCTTCATCCATATTGCTTCTTGTGAAGCCTCCGAAGCAGCTATGTATTCCGATTCAGTTGAAGATCTCGCCACAACGCTTTGCTTTGCAGCCCTCCAGCTAACTGTTGCACCATTCAAAGTAAATACGTATCCAGATTGAGATTTAGAATCATCCGTATCGGTGTTCCAACTAGCATCGGTGTAACCATTAACAACGAGTTGTTCACCACCTCCATAAGAAAGAACCATATCCTTAGTTCTTCTCAAGTACTTAAGGATGTTTTTGACCGTTGTCCAATGATCCACTCCTGGATCACTTTGATATCTGCTAGTCAAACTAACATCATATGCAATGTCGGGTCTAGTACATAGCATGGCATACATTAGAGATCCTATGGCTAAGGCATAGGGAGTCTTACTCATCCTTTCTCTATCTTCTGCCGTTGCTGGACTTTGAGTTTTACTCAAGGTCGTATTGGGCAACATGGGCAAGAACCCTTTCTTGCTATCTTCCATTCCAAACCTCTTTAGAACTTTGTCCAAATATGTACTTTGTGACAATGATATTAGGCGTCTCGATCTATCTCTATAAATCTTTATGCCTAAAATGTAAGCTGCTTCGCCAAGATCTTTCATTGAAAAACTATTATTCAAATAATCCTTGACACTATTAAGAAGGTCTACATCATTCCCAATCAACAATATGTCATCTACATATAGTATTAAGAATGCTACAGAGCTCCCACTCACTTTCTTGTAAATACAAGATTCTCCATAAGTTTGTATAAAACCAAAGCTTTTGATTACCTTATCAAAACGTTGATTCCAACTTCGGGATGCTTGCTTCAATCCATATATGGACCGTTGATGTTTGCACACCTTGTTAGCATCTTTAGGATCGACAAAACCTTTGGGTTGCATCATATATAACTCTTCATCAATGTCTCTACTGAGGAACGTTGTTTTGACATCCATCTGCCATATCTCATAATCATAATATGCAGCGATTGCTAACATAATCCTCACAGACTTTAGCTTCGCTACTGGTGAGAAAGTCTCATCGTAGTCAACTCCTTGAATTTGTCGAAACCCTTTTGCGACAAGTCGAGCTTTATAGACAATAACATTACCATCAGCATCTGTTTTCTTCTTGAAAATCCATTTGTTCTCGACAGCCTTTCGGCCATCCGGTAAGTCCACCAAAGTCCATACTTGGTTTTCGTACATGGACCCAATCTCGGATTTCATGGCTTCTTGCCATTTATTGAAATCTGGGCTCATCATCGCTTCCTCATATGTCGCAGGGTCATCGGTGTTGTCCACCAACATGACACTCATAACGGGATCATACCAATCAGGAGTGGTACGAGTTCTTGTTGACTTGCGAGGCTCTGTAGCAACTTCAACCGAAGTTTCATGATCATCATCATTAGCTTCCTCTCTTATTGGTGTAGGCGCCACATGAACTACTTCCGGTGCTGCGCTACTCGCAAGTTCGAGAGAAGGTTCAACAACCTCGTCGAGTTCTACTTTCCTTCCAGTCACTTCTTTCGAGAGAAATTCCTTCTCTAGAAAGGATCCATTCTTGGCAACGAATATTTTGCCCTCGGATCTATGATAGAAGGTATACCCATAGTTTCCTTCGGGTATCCTATGAAGACGCATTTTTCCGCTTTGGGTTCAAGCTTGTCCGGTTGTAACTTCTTTACATAGGCTTCGCAACCCCAAACTTTAAGGAACGACAATTTAGGTTTCTTCCCAAACCATAATTCATACGGTGTCGTTTCAACGAATTTAGATGGTGCCCTATTTAAAGTGAATGCGGCTGTTTCTAATGCATAACCCCAAAATGATAGTGGTAAATCTGTAAGTGACATCATAGAACGAACCATATCTAAGAGAGTCCGAATACACACCATTACGCTGTGGTGTTCCCAGCGGTGTCAATTGTGAAAGTATCCCGCATTTCTTCAAATGCTCACCAAACTCGTAACTTAGATATTAACCTCCACGATCAGATCGTAGAAATTTATTTTTCTTGTTGCGTTGATTCTCTATCTCACTTTGAAATTCCTTAAACTTCTTGAAAGTTTTGGACTTATGTTTCATGAAATAGATATACCTATATCTACTCAAGTCATCCGTGAAGGTAAGAACATAACGATAACCACCGCGCGATGCTACACTCATTGGTCCACACACATCGGTATGTATGATTTCCAATAAGTCCGTAGCTCGCTCCATCATACCAGAAAATGGAGTCTTAGTCATTTTACCCATCAGACATGCTTCACATCTTTCAAGTGATTCGAAATCAAGTGATTTAAGAAGTCCATCAGAATGGAGTTTCTTCATACGCTTCACTCCAATGTGACCAAGATGACAGTGCCACATATAGGTCGAGTTATCGCTCAATTTCAAACGTTTAGCCTCAATGTTATTTATGTGTGTATTACTACAATCGAGATTCAATAAGAATAGACCATCTATCAAAGGTGCATGTGCATAAAACATATTACTCATATAAATCGAACAACCATTATTCTCGGACTTAAACAAGTAACCGTCTCGCAATAAACATGATCCTGATATAATGTTCATGCTCAACGCAGGCACCAAATAACAATTATTTAAGTATAAAACTAATCCCGATGGTAGATGAAGAGGTAGCGTGTCGACTGCGATCACATCAAACTTTGATCCATTTCCAACGCGCATCCTCACCTCGTTCTTCACTAGCTTCCATTTATTCTGCAGCACCTGTTTCGAGTTACAAATATGAGCAACTGAACCAGTATCAAATACCCAGGCACTACTACGAGTACTAGTGAGATACACATCAATAACATGTATATCGGATATACCTTTCTTCTTGATGTTGCCGTTCTTCAAATCCGCCAAGTACTTTGGGCAATTCCGCTTCCAGTGACCTTCTCCCTTGCAGTAAAAGCACTCAGTATCAGGCTTAGGTCCAGCCTTGGTCTTCTTCGCCGGTGCGGCAACTTTCTTACCGCCCTTCTTGAAGTTTCCCCTTTGCTTAGACTTGCCTTTCTTGAATTTTGTGGTCTTATTGACCAACAACACTTGGTGCTCTTTCTTTATCTCCACTTCTGCAGATTTCAACATGGAGAAGAGTTCTGGCAATGTCTTGTCCATGTTTTGCATATTGTAGTTCATCACAAAGTTCTTATAACTTGGTGGTAGTGATTGGAGGACACGGTGAATCCCCAAAGAATTAGGAATCACTATACCCAAACTTTGGAGTTTGTTTGCGTGCCCAGACATCTTAAGCACATGCTCACTGACGGAGCTGCCCTCTTCCATCTTGCAGTTAAAGAACTTTTCAGAAGCCTCATAACTCTCAACTACCGCGTGAGCCTCAAATATCATTTTGAGTTCACGGACAATATCCTGTGGGTCATGGTTATCAAACCTTTTCTGAAGCTCCGATTCCAAACCATACAAGATAGCACACTGAACTGTGGAGTACTGATTCTTCCGAGTGAGGTAAACATTCTTTACTTCATCGGTAGCAGTATCTGCAGGCGGGTCATCCAGCACATAGGTCAAATTACCAGCATTGAGGACAATCCTCAAATTGCGGAACCAATCCGCGAAGTTGCTTCCATTGTTTTTCAACTTTTCTTTCTCTAGGAACGCATTAAAATTGATGGTAGGGGCCGCCATTGATCTACAACATATTTGCAATAGTTTAGACTAAGTTTATGATAAATTAAGTTCTAATTAATAGTTAAATTAATCTAGGTGAACTCCCACTCAAAACAATATCCCTCACATTGTTTTAGTGATCACACGAACCAAATTCCACCACATCAAAACCGATCATCACGAGAGTTGATGTAGCTTCAATGGAGAACAATCAACATGTTCATCATATCTACTATATGACTCATGCTTTACCTTTCGGTGATCCGTGTTCCGAGACCATGTCTGTACATGCTAGGCTCGTCAAGATTAAACCTTAGCTTCCGCATGAGCAAATCTAGCTTGCTCACGTTGTATACACTCGCAGAATCTAACACACTCGATCATCGCGTGGTGCTTCGAAACAACGAGCTTTAGCAAAGGTGCTTACTAAGGATGAACACTTTAAAACTTGAAATTTGTGTGCTAGAGGGATCATCTTATAATGCTACCATCGTTAACTAAGCAATACAAGATGCATAAAGGATTAACGTCACATGCAATTCATAATATGTGATATGATATGGCCTTTCTTCTTGTGCTTCCGATCTCCATCTTCAAGCACGAACATGATCTCCATCATCACCGGTATAGCGTCAAGGTTAATGGCGTCGTTTCATGGTTGTCGTCCACCAGCTTCAACTATTATAACTACTTTGAATAGACACGCGGGTCTTAACAGAATTTAAAGACAACCATATGGCTCCTGCCGGTTGCCAACTTACAATAAGGAACATTGCATACATCAAATATAATCACAATCATGGCCATATCACATCACAGCACACCCCTGCAAAACAAAGTTAGACGCCTCTAATTTTCTTTGCATATTTTACGTGGTTTGGGGCTTTCAATAAGTGTCGCTCTAACTTACGAACAAGAACCACAACGTTGATGCTTGAACTATCAAATGCCCGTTGTAAATTGAATCTATACTATGATGGGAGAGACAGACACCCGCAAAGCCACTTATGCAATACAAGTTGCATGTTGAGTGTGGAGCAAGTCTCCGGACCATTCCGGATCTCCTCGTGATATCTCGGATCCCATCCGAGACTCCGAACAACATTCAGTCTCTTACTCATCATTCCATAACTACTCAACAACATCGAATCCTTAAGTGTGTCTCCCTACGGTTCGTGAATTATGCGGACATGATCGAGACACTTCTCCGATCAATAACCAATAGAGGAATCTGGAAATTCATATGGCTCCCACATATTTCTACGATTACTTTGCGATCGAATGAACCACTTACATACGATACCAATTTCCCTTTGTCTCATGATAGTTTACTTATCCGAAGTTTTGATCGTCGGTATATCTGCATACCTAGTTCAACCTCGTTACCGATAAGTACTCTTTTTTCGTTTCCGTGGTATGTGATCCCTTGTAAGCCAGTCACATGCTTGCAAGCTAATTGGATGACATTCCACCGAGAGGGCCCAGAGTATATCTATCCGTCATATGGATGGACAAATCCCACTCTTGATCCATGTGTCTCAATCCATACTTTCCGAACACTCAATGCCATCTTTATAGCCACCCAGTTACGGTGTGGTGTTTGATGTCATCAAAGCATCCTTCCGATGATGGTGATAAGCATGATCTCATGATCGAAGGAATTAGGTTACTATGTATCAGAAAGCTTATAGCAATTGAACTATTAAAATGACTTGATCTTTATGCTACGTTTATCTATAGGAGTATGTCCATCATACCATTCTCCTAATGATATGATCTTGTTGTTAATAACATCTCAATGTTCATGATAGGGAAACCACAATCATCTATTAACCAATAAGCTAGTATTATGAAGAGGCTTTACTAGGGACTCTAATTTAGTTTACAAATCACACAAGTATTAATGTTTCCGGTTAATACTGTTATAGCATGAATGTAAACATTTATCATAAACATAAAGATATAATAATAACTATATTTATTATTGCCTCTAGGGCATATCTCCAACACCATCATGTCTTCGAGAAAATCGAGCATTGCGAGAAGTGGCGGGACACTCGCCTGAGTCTCTCCAAGAGCAAGGACGGCGTCTACAACCCCGAGGCCCCGGCTGCTGCTGCCAGCGAAGGAAGACCTGAGCTCGGCCAGAAGAAGACGAAGATGCTCAAAGCCGCCGGACCTCCCGCCGAGCGTCTCTAGGCTTCGATCGAGAAATGCCTCGCCGACACGAGGGCGCATGCCGAGAAGAGGGCCGAGAAGAGCGAGGGGCGCTGGAAGAAGCTGATGGAGACACAAGGGGAAAATGTGGCCCTCATCAAGGCCAGCCTCGCCGAGAAGAAAGCCAGCCTCGCCGAGAAGAAGGCCAACTACGCCGCCACACGGACCTCAAGTTCCTCATGGGCGGCGAGGACACGTCGAAGATGAGCTCGTCGGTCAAGGTCTGGTACATGGCACAACATCAGGCCATCCTGGAGGGCATGACCACGGCTTACCCTTCCCCTTCCTCTGCGCCGAACGTGCCAGCGTCGAGCTCTGCTTCGACTTCCTCCAACCTTCACCGGCGAGATGGACGACAACGCCGTGTCGGCCATGCCGCAGGAGCCCATCCTCATCGACGACTGATCGTTGTTTTCCCTGTTATGTAATAAAAATATGTCGCCGAACATGTAGGCGCATCTGTCGAACACTTTGTGGCCGAGCACTCGTCGGTGGGAATTATGCAGATTTAAATATATAGCCGTTTTGTGTCCGCCTAGGTACTCGGTCTAGGTAGCCGAGTGAAAAACTAGACGTATCCAGGCCAAAAACTTGCGCCGTCCGGCCGAAAAAAGTTCGGATTTCGGCCTGATTTCGGAGTGTACGAGCGGGGTGAGTGATAGGACCGCTTTTTACCGGCCATTACGCCGAGCCCCACGAGTCAGCGACGTGACAATACACGGGCCCGAATCTCCACGCGACTCAACAGTTAACACACGCTGACACACGGCCGCCCTCCCTCCCTCCCTACTCCCGCACGTCTCCTCTATCTCTCTACTAGCCCTCTTCCTGGCAGAGCCTATTTCCCCGGTAGGAAAAAACACCCAGAAAGGCAGAATCTTCGGCGCTCGCTCGCTCGCTCGGTTTTCTGCTCTCCGCCGTCCCCGTTCACCCCTCCCCCTCCGTCTCGGCGGCGGCGGCGGTGGTCTCCGAGGTTCCTCCCCGAAAAAGGCCGCGCACGTCACATTGTGCTGGTAAGGGCGATCGTCACGGTCCCTTTTTAGTAGCTCTGGTTGGGATTTTTTTATTTGTTCCGTTTTGACGCGATCTTGGTGGTTGTTAGGGTTTTTAAGGTCACTTGCCGGCGCAACGATGGCGCCGCCTATCGCTCTACTTAGTTGCATTCTCCTCTCCACCCTCCCCCTATCAAGATTCTGGCCTCTTTGCGCTCTATTTCCCCCATGAAAGATCGATTTATTGTTGCATCTGTTGTTTTCTTTCTTGTAAATCTCCTTTCTTGCATTCTATATGTTCCAAGTTCTGTATCGATGATTTCTCATACCTAGTCTTTTTTTAAAGAAATCAACAAGAGAGAGCTCCGACAAATATAATAATAGCCCAAATTCGTGTTTACGCCTGGGAAAATAATAAATTAGAGTCCAAATTTAAGTCAACGATGACTTAATCATTGAAAGAGGTGGCGGGGTTGTATGTCCACTCCCCGCCCAATCATACTGTGGCGAATAGCCTCGGTTAATTTTGCGATTTACTATTTTCAGGTTAATTCGTATCGAGTTTTTTTACAAGGGAATCCACAAGGCAGCCCCGACAAATATAATATAAATAGGAACCCAAATTCGAATCAAGATGGCGGGGTTTATGCTTGAGAAAATAATAAATAAGAGTCTAAATTCAAGTCAAAGAAGAGTGCTGGGGTTGTATCGCTCAATCGTAGATTTTATTCCCACGAATAAAACTCTTTGTGAGTTCTGATCTTACTGTTTTCAGGTTATTGTGACGCCTGAGACTTGACGCCACCACAAATTTAAGACAACAATCTTCGGTTGGGTGAAGGTAAGCACTCACCTCTCATGTGCCCCTGAGATAGGGACTTCGTTCTTGTTTGGTCTCAACTGCACTTTCTTTTACTTTTTCCCGAATAATTTTACAGTATTCTGTAATTAATGATACATATATGCTTGTTTGACCTCAATTGCAGTTTCTTTTTTGTTTTCCCAAATAATTATTACAGTAGTAGGTAATTAATGACACATATTGACGAATGCTTTCTCTGTGCTCCCAATGTAGTGTGGTCACAAAGTGCACCCTTTCTCTGTTGCTCAACTAACTAAGTTTTGGAGCCTATCGGTGCTTCCCTTGCTTGACTGGTCTACTTGGGAGACCGAGTGCATGGTGTTGCATGTGTGTTGCTAGCCTTGGCGCTCGACGGCAGGACCCATCTTGATTATGCCCTACGAGGTGTGCACACCTTTTATCTACTTTTCAGTAATTAGGATCCACCCCGCCCATCACCTCCCTTTCGCCCCTGCCAAACAATCCACTCAGCTCAGGTTCAGGTTCCGGCGTGCCCCGGTTCCACAAGCTCAACTTCCCAATATATGAGATGGCTCGGTTGATCCTCTTGGTTGGCTCCATAGGTGCGAGCAGTTTTTTCGTGGACAGCTCACAAACTAGGCCGACAAGGTTTGGACTGCACCTACCACCTCACCAGTGACGCTCAATTCTGGTACTTACAGCTCGAGCGTGGTTTTGGCATACCTACGTGGGAGCAGTTCAAGGAGGCGTACCACGTTCAATTTGGGTCGTCGCTTCGCGCAAATCCCTTGGGCGAGTTGGCGCGTTTACCGTTCACTTCCTCAATCGCCGACTACACCAGCAGGTTGCTAGTGTTCATCTGCCGCAACAATGAGCCGTTACACCCATGGATCCACCCATCCCAGCATTCATGCTGTCGGGTTTAAGTGCCGAAGAGTGAGGTGGGAAATGAGAAGGGCAAGGAGAAGCTGTCACCAACACAACACTGGCACTGATGCTGCAGGTTGCTCATTGCTAGTATGGCAGAAGATGGTCAATCAGTTTAGTTAGTGCATTGAAGATGGGCCATGTCAGCAGCCCGTCATCCTTCTTATGATGTCTTTTCCCTCTACTCTTTCTTCTTCCAGCTGGTGGCTCCCACCTGTTTTTTCTGAGAAAACACAAAAGCTTACATCTCGATGCATTAATGGAAATATAAGTTTATATCTTTTAGGCGTGGCCTATACAACCTAGACCAGAGGCACCTACTAGACAGGATGTGGACACCAACCTAACTGGGAAACTTGATACTATCAGATCAGTTTTATAGAATTACCAATGTAGTGCCCCATTCTGTACCATGACACCTAATCTGTGCACCTCATATTCCAGTCCAATTTATCAGTCAATCCAGTATGAGATATCGAACATTGCTTTTACCGGGCATTATATTAAGAACAGGGTCTATATTTAGATAGTGATGCTTTAGTTGTGGATAGTTTTCTGTAAAAACAGCCTATTTGTACATACCATGTTGGTTTTCAACGTCCTAACTGATTATTTCCATACTAATTGTCTTCTTTCTTTGTTTAATTGTAAAACCTTCTATTCTTGTAAATTCATTGGTATATTTAATATTTATAAACAACATCGAGCATCCACATAATTTAAGTTATACTTCATTAATTTTTACCATCTTTAAATTTGAATGGACATATTATTGTAAAACCTTCTGTTTTCTGTTAAATTAAATTCATTGATATATTTAATATTTATAGAACAAAGTAGAGCATCAATGTAATTTAAGCTATACTTCATTATTTTTTACCGTCCTCAAATTTGAATGCACATATTAGTACCAGTGTATAGATGTTGTTTTTTATAAATGTTAAATGCTAATTAAACATATTGCTTTTAACATATTATTATCCATTGATATTATTTTTTACCGTCTTCAAATAATATGTTAAATGCTAATTATTCGGTCGGATAACAATCAATCATTTAATTGCACCCCTTCCCTCTGACAAGCGCTACCTACCGTATTTGCCTTTTTGGACGTGATTCACGTGAGCCAAGATAAATTGGCATAATTTCCACTAGAGAATTTTGGAGTGAGTTATGAATAAGTTCATTCCTGTATTTGTAAAATGGCGGTGATTTAGATCTGTGCTGTCAAGTATATATTTTTTAAGATAGTAACATTTGAAGCGAATTAGCTGTTTTTGTGGTGAACTTGATCATTCTTGGTTACATAAATGATGCAAGTATAATCACTGCATTTTATTGGAACCAATTTAAATGTGTAAAATTATTAGCAAACTAGGAGAATGTTGTAAAATATTAGCTCCGAACTCTTTATATTGTTTACTACTGATAAAAACTGGTCTAGCAATCTGCGAGTGATGAGTGAATCTTGTTGTGTACCTTATGACAGGATTGTTAGTCTAAAAAATTGTTGCAGTATAACTCTGGGAAAGGAGAGATTCTGTGATTCCAGATAGCTTGTACAAAATTAATTGCACACACAAACAGGTATAACATTTGGTTGAATCAGTTTGTGGTGTATATCAGTTTGCTGTTCAGACATAAGGACTGAGGGTCATGCATCTTTTTGGTGTATCCTTGAAATGGACCTGTGATTGATCTGCTATATGGTCTAGCAGATTAAGAAGCACTGCAAGAAGCCATCAAATAATTTGTAGGAATTGTTAGTAGAAAGACAGCAGAGTGTGAAGAGGCTAATGGGAGCTTAAGCCATCTAATTTAATCAGATTTTACTGGTAGGTATCTTCTTTTTGTATTATTTACTTCTGAAATTTAGAGCTTTTATGGTAAATTCAGACTTTCCTTTCACTTGCTGTACCTTTTAGCTGAATTCGTTCTCAATTTTACAGCTTGTGGAAGCTTTATTCCAGGAACGGAGGATATCATAACTTCTCGTATCGTACATGATATAAGGGTGTTTTGTTAGTGTCATCTTGTTTCAGTAGTTCCAGAATTAATGGGTTCAAACAGGCTACCCTTTGGACTCATTTCTGGAGGATATAGCTGCAGTGAACAATATGAGTGGCAGAAGTTAACAGTTCGTCAGAAAGAACAAGAAACATGGGAGCAGCCCCATCATGAGGCAAACGTCAACAACCCTGTGCATACACTCGGCAGGTTATTATTTGGATTAGCATATAAATTTAAGTTATACTCCGTCCATTCCATAATATAAGACCTTATATTTTGAAACGGAGGGAGTAGATTCTATGTCATGCTTATCATGTTGTTTAACTTTGCTAGTTCAAATGTAGATTTCCTGGAATTTAATGATTCGGAGACAGGGTAGAATATTGGGTAGCTGCTACAGTAATTTTCATCGAGGGATGCACTTTTCTAAAATTGTTTCTACTTGTTAAGGGCTTCTTTGTAGTAGGATTTCAATTGACATTTTGGAGGATTCCAGTACTTGGAAAATTTCCCTATAGACGCCCTTCGGGATCATAATATTGAGGTTTTCAAATTACGATGTAATTCTTTGCTGTGCCACCAATTTCATGCAAAAACCAACATGACCTCAGCTGTCAATTCATTTTTCTTTCGAGAAGTTCAATGCACCCTCTCTATATCTCTCAGCTGTCATTTAATTCCTCCAAAAATCATTTATTCATTTCCTATGAACAAACCATCCAAAGGCATCTGCTAAGAAACTCGTATGTTTCGAGACCCTTTAGGAATCCATAGTATGTGGCATATCATTCCTGTTCTTTTCCTACTCCTATGTTTTCTAGTTTCTGCGACCCAAAGAGGTGCTAAACTGTTTATATTGTACTGCAGGACTGAGAGGACTAGCCTGTCTGTTGATCGTGTTTGTGATCATGCAGAAGGAGCTGATGGACATATCCAAGCGACGGTAAGCCTTGGCAAGGTTTTTGGGTTTGACCAGGGGAGTAGCACTCAAAATGCATCTTATCAAGAGAACCAATATGTGCTAACTTACTCCCCGGCTAGCCATTTTTCTGAGAAAGATGAAGCACAGCATCAGGCCTACATGGACAGTATGTGCACTAAAAGTAAACCTGATCACACCTCAGCTGGTCGGTCGCATCATAGGGATGAAGTAAGCCGAGCTCACACGGAGAAGCCATTCGATAAATTGCACACTATCTGTCCTGCACAACTTGATCACACCTCAGCTGGTCGGTCGCATCATAGGGATGAAGTAAGCCAAGCTCACACGAAGAAGCCATTCGATAAATTGCACACTATCCGTCCTGCGCAACTTGAGCTTTCTCCGGGTGAGGATTTTTATAACCAGTTGGACATTAGTCCAAATTGCAAGAGTAAGTATCATAGCAAGGTGTCACAAACAACAAAGGAAAAATGGACTTCTCAGAAAGACAATTCATATGGGTCTTGCATTAGTACACATGGGAGAAACCGTCAACAGGCAAGGTATAGAGGTCAGCTGTCTGAACCGAAAGCTAAGAAGAGTCGCCAGAAAAGGTATGGCGATCAGCTGTCTGGAGAGAAAGCTAAGAAGCGAATGACTTGTAAGGAGCATCCTAAAGAATTCTGCTCAATCCGAGAGCAGGATGAGCAGCCATATCTGCATCAGGAGGTACATTGTGGTGGTTCTGATGTGATAAGAAATGATAACCGGGAGGGAAAAGCTGAAACAACTGATGAAGTAGGTCATATTGGAAAAGGTAACTGCCATGTAACGAAGAATATTTTGACAACTGCTACATGTTATGGCTCAACAAAGTCCAATGAGAACTCAGATGTGTTAAGTCCTAAGTACAGCAGCAAAACCATAGCTTCATCAAATGGCCCAAAACGGAGTGAAGGAAGTAGCAACATGGGACTAGAATCTAACCAGCAGTGCAGTGTTGTTGATTGCACAGGGAACACAGCTGGTGAGGTTTCCACGCATAATCTGCAGCATCTTCCTGCCACTCATACGAAGAAGGGTGTGCATACAAAACAATCAGGTAGTACTCAATCTGAATTACTTCGTGAATGCTTGGATATTTGGAGAAGAACAAGACGATTAAGGAAGGACACTGGTGCTGAAGCTGAAAGACTAGTACAAACCAACAAAATAGGTACTGCGAGGTGTCAAAAATCTGCTGATCCTGGTAGCTCAGAAAGTGATGATAAAAATATCAATGCATCTGTGAGTCCTTTTGGGAGCTCAGAAAGCATGGCTGAAAATGAAACAGCATTTGACAACTCTGAAAAATGTAGAAGTGCTACGTCACCTGATGGATTACAAAAGCGTGGTGAAGGAAGAGCCAAGACAAATCCAGAGCAGCCCTTCAGATGCCTTAATGGCAGTAATTGCAACAAAATATCGGCCAAACAAGGGCTGAAGTGCAATCTGGAGGTTCCGCCAGAACCAAAGCCAGGTGAAATCACACAGCAAAACGAAGAGACTAAAATTCTGTGCTGCATGACTGTTCATCCAAATGCCATGGTACAAACTCATCAGAACAGCTGTTCTGATACTAGCCAGATACAACCTAGACAGAACAGGGGTTCAGATACTGGCAAGGTGGATCAAACAGTTGCTTCACATCCTGGTAGTAGTGTGCATCAAAAAATTTCTCAACACAAAGCATTTAACAATCATTTGGATTTGGATTCTAGGATAAAATATAAACTGGGTGCCAGCTGTGAAATTAAAAGGAAAGCAGAAGGCGATGGTGCCAAATTTCGTGAGCAAGCAGCCAGCTTGACAACTGTTCCAGCACTGCTGGATCAAGATATTGTTGCTGTTTGCCGGCCGCATGATGGCAATGTGAATGTTCATGGGTCAGAGTATTTCAATCATGGCAGTGAAACTACTCCATTCAGTGTGTCGAGTTTGGATAAAGGAGCCACAAACAATTGCCCAAAGAAACCTATTGGTTGCTCCTGTGAAAGTGATTGTAGAGACATAAAAAATTGCCCCAGGGGAAGTGATTGCAGAGACGTGCCACTGGATACAATGAATTGCAAAAGAAATAAACATATTTCTGCAGAACTGGCAGATTCTCAAACTAATAGTTGTCAGGAAGAAACAGAGTACGATTATGAGTTACCTGAAGTTCTTGAAGTACCAATAAATGAACAGATATCCCTCCAATCTGATGCTGAGATAACAAATTGTGGTGTTGCAAAACCAGCTGATAGGACTACACGTTTCACAATACCAGACTTGAATTGCTTGCCTAGTATGACTGCAGATGAAGAAGGATATGTGGCATCTAAAGAAGTGATTAATCAGGTATCTGGGCACGTTTCTTCGATACCACAGGATACTAGTCAGAGCTTTCCAGCCTGTAGTGGCACTGCTGCGCGGGAAGAACAGTCTAAGCAACCCGAAAAGAATGATGGATTTACTGGAGGGCACGTTTCGGTACCACAGGATACTAGTCAGAGCTTTTCAGCCTGTAGTGGCACAGCTGTGCTGGAAGAACAGCCTAAGCAACCTGAAAAGAATGAATTTACTGGAGGGCATGTTTCGATACCACATGATACCAGTGAGAGTTTTTCAGCCTGTAGTGGCACTGCTGTTCGGGAAGAACAGTGTAAGCAACCCGAAAAGAAGGAATTTCCTGGAGGAGTGTGCGAAAAGGAGATTGCAAATGGGTCTCGGATCGCCGAGTCACATACTGGGCCACCACAAGCAAGTTGTGTCGACGAAATTAGCACACCAGCTCATGCATTCAGATGTGCCCTTGGCGGATTCATAAAGAACATCTTGAAGCCTCTGTGGGAAGGAGGCCTCTTATCCCGGGATGTCCACAAAATCATAGTGAAGAAAGCCGTGGATAAAGTGACCCTCACGTTGGGCCAAAAGGTACCTCGGACGGAAGCAGCCATCCGTAGATTTTTAAGAGAGGAAGAATGTCAAAGCGTAGAACTACTCGTTCAGGTGGTTTACCTATTCTCTTTCTATTTAAAGCATGGATGGATGTTCTAATAACTGGCCAAAGAAAACCATGACGATGTCTTGTGTTGCAGGGTTACTTAGATGTGTACCTGGGAAGGCAAGTTCTTAAGAGAAGTATGTCTGGTAGTACCTGACCAGTCTCTGGAAGCCCCAAGTAAAAATACTTCTGGCCCCTTTTAATTATTGGTATCGATTCCCATGTTACAGATTTCACTAGCTAACCATAATTTTTTTTTTTGCATTTGTTCAGCATTAGGAAAAGCCATTGTGAAAGAGAAGATCTCTTGGAGTTGCAACGGATCTTTCCTCTGCTCCTGATGAGCCATTTTAACTTACGGTGCAAACATATACAGTGTGAAGGTCTGTAATCTAACGTAACTAGAAACGTCGTGAACATTACGATGGAGCCCAATTTTGGTTTGTAATGTGCATCTATCCAATATTTAGATCTCTATAATCTGGCAAAGTACAAAGATGTCAGGTGAAACCGTGTTTAGGGTTTGTAATGCCGGTGCTTCTGGTTTCAGCAAATGATCATGATAACCTGCTAAGCTTTCCTTCCCTGTAATGTGTGAGATGATGATGATGTGTACGTTTCCTGGAGAAGTCAGGCAGGTCTAGAAGCTCATGCACCCAAAAAAAGTGTTGTACTCCACATGATTTGGGGTGTGCTCCACACCTGGCTGGCTGATTTCATTGTTAGTGGTGATGACCCGCGTGGACGGCGTCTTCGACGGAAACATGTACATACACGTTTTGTTCATTCACTCGTTCATACATCCAAGATTTGAGTCGCAAGTTGGCTACCGTCAAAGAGGTGATACATGGAAGAACAAACAATCTCGCGCTAATTTGGCATTGGACATCAAAGGGTAAACAAAGTTTTTGGTCTCATGGAGCCTATCACTATCATCTGAAATGAAGTTTAGGTACAAACAGAATTAAATATGAAAGCAGTGATATTTGGCTACCGCCTGAGAATTGAGATGAACATGAAGAAAAAACTCAAAACAAAATTAAATCTCCATGTAATAATAAGGATTAAGGAGTTTCATTGAGCCACTGAAGTCCATAATATGCTGCGTTTACCGTATGCCCACGGCTGATGATGGCATCCTTGATCCGTGCGCCGGTTTTGGCAAGGGGAGTTGGTACTGATTCCATAATTTTTAACGAAAAGTTGCAAATGATCTCTTTCTCTCTAGTAAAAGGGAAAAACAGTCAATTATTCCTTCCTCTAGCTAAGTCAGATTGACATGAGAACCAACTAATAGAGCTATATACACTTTTAGTCCCACATCTTGTATCCTAAGTGCATTTTAGTCCCACATCTTACAAAGGGGGCAACACTAGTCCCACAACTTGCATGCCGAGAGCATTTTGGTCCAATTTGACCGAATTTTAAAGTTTGACTAAATTTCTCACCTATGGTGTCGCAATTTTTTAAAATACCCCTTATATTTTTCTCTCTAGTATTTGTGGAATGACAGGCCGGTCCATCCTGTAAATAGATGTACAAACAAAATAGCTAAAAGTCCAGAAACAGTCAGGATTCAAACTAAACTCCATTCAGTAGCTATATACCGCACAAGCCAGTACGCCCAAAGCTGTAGTTTCCTACGTTTGAGGACGTAATTATCTTTATACAATTTAGAAGCACAGATGCATATAAAAATGCTCACGTCAACTGCTTTGCTACTTTCGAGGACGTAATTATCTTTATACAATTTGAAACCACGGACGCATGTAAAAATGCTCACGTCAACTGTCAGTATAATTTTTTTATTTTTTGCAAAGTTATTTTGGATTGAAAAATTTCTTAATCTTTTTGTCAGCATACATGCACATGAAAATGCTCACCTGTGCACAAATTATTTTGGATTAAAAATTTGTATCTTTTTTTAGATTTTTTTATAGGTTTAGAACACGTATTTTTAAATGTCCAAAAGAAAGTTTACATGTAGCCTATGTGTACACTCAATCAATCAAGTTTTACTTCACTCTGTGTGTATGCGCTAGTATAAGTAACTTCCTTTTGCACGTGTGAGCCAACAATCCCTAACTCAGCCTAAAAATAATATACAATAAAGAAAGGCTGTGAAAATTATCACATTCCCTTGTATGCTGTAGTGGCGAAGCTTGAATTTCTTTAGCAGTAGGTAGTGAGATTGATTACCCTATGATAGATAAATATTTTCATATTTATTTTATTATTTGTACAACCACTAATAGGTGGGGGCCCCTTGTCAGGCGGCTTGCAAAAAGTCGATGCCACATTTGACCTACAGTTGGACAAATTTAGTTAAAATCTTAGAAATTCGATTGAATTGGACTAAAATGCTCCCGGATTGCAAGTTATGTGACTAATCTTGCTCATTTTGCAAGATGTGGGACTAAAATGCTCTCGCGATACAAGTTGCGGGACTAAAAATGTATATACCTCCAACTAATATGATAAGTTCAGATGTTTAGCTATCATCAATCGATGTCAGCCTTTCTTCATATTGATAGAGCCAATGAGATACTGATACAAAATTTCATCAATGGAACAATGTAACCGAAAACAAGATTCTGGAACAATAAGAAACCAACACATGAATTATTAGTTCCACTCTTTGGTATTTTTTTTAGAAAAGAGTATATATTAATATCACAGGGATACCAATTACACCCAGCCTTTACAACAACGCATACCCTAGCGGCCTTACGGATGCACACAACCAAAAAAAATTACAAAAAAGAAAAGTCCCCTACAAAGAACTATTCCACACAGCAACAACACTAACACCACCAGAACAAAAACAGTAGTCCTCCACTCCAATAACAACGCCTTCAAGAAGGAAACAGTGCACAAGCGCCGTCGTTGCCCGATCAAAGATCATAGGTTTTCACCCTGAAGAAAGTCCTCGCTCGCAAATGCCATCAAGAACATTGTCAGACACAACCAGTTAAGGCCAGACCTTGGATTTTTACCCTGCAAGGTAAGACTGGGAACTCCTTCTGTGTTGTCTCCCCTCATAAACAGTCGCTGCAGCGAGTCACGGATCACGTAGCCAGTTCGTCGTCGCCACAAGGACTGAAATCACCATCACGGCCCTCATGTTTCCGCTTTCTTGACATTCTTCGCATTCGACTTCACCATGGCTCGAAGAATGGCACTTGGTGGGAACAAACAACAGAGCTTCGCCACGCTCCCGCTGAAACCAAACGTCCATAAAAATAAGGTACACACGACCGAATACCTTCCGTTCCAGCAAACTCCAGGCCTGATGTGCCCATGGGAGTTCGCGGGTGGAGCCTTCCAGAAATCGACACTCCAACCAAGATCCACGAGGGACAACATCAAGCAGATCTTCTTCTTCGCGCTGGAGGAACCCTAGGACCGCCTCCATTATTCAAGCACACCAGCAGGCCCCCACGCCGCCGATCAGAACAACGAAGGAGAAGGCAAGGCAACCGGAGAGGAGTACCAGATCGGACATAGAGGACCAGATCGAACCCATCTCTCATCGCACCCCGCGACCTCACTTTGCGGCTCCGGCTCGCGCCCACCATGGCCAGACAAATCATGGCCACGCCTGGATCCCACCGTCAATCAAGGTTAGAGGGTTGATCTAGGTCTTCCAAAGGAATCCCCAATTCCAACGCCTCCTCCACCAGATCGCCGCCACGGAGAACCGCCATCTCCACCTCGACACAGGGACGTCACCCAGGTTGCAGCGCATCGGCCTCGCCACCGCCACGCCAGCAGGTCCAGCGATATGCCACGCCGCTGCAGGACGTCGGAGCAGGAGCTCCCCGCGCCGCCACAAGGCCAGCGAGAAGCCACCTCACGTGCTAGCCTGCGTCGTGCCCTCCGCACCGACCCGAACTCCCCACGCCGCCATGGACCTCAGACGCCGCCCTGGCCGAAATCCTTCATGACGAGGCACGTGTTGGAATTATGCCCTAGAGGCAATAATAAAGCTGTTATTATTATAATTCTTGTTCATGATAATGTTTATATTCCATGCTAGAATTGTATTAAGCGGAAACTTTAATACTTGTGTGGTTTGTGAACAACACCGTGTCCCTAGTACGCCTCTATGGACTAGCTCATTGATCAATGATGGTTAAGGTTTCCTAACCATAGACATGAGTTGTCAATTGATAATGAGATCATATCATTGGGAGAATGATATGGTGGACAGACCCAAACTAAGCGAAGCAATTAGATCATGTCATCGTGTTCGTCTTTGCGAAGCTTTTCTTATGTCAAATATTGTATTCCTTAGACCATGAGATAATACAACTCCCTGGTATCGAAAGAAAGCTTTGAGGTCATCAAACGTCATCCTATGAGAGGGTGATCATAAAGGTGTCTCTCAGGTGATCGGAAAGTATCTGTTGGGTTGTATGTATCGAGATGGGATTTGTCCCTCCCAAGTCGGAGAGATATACTCCGGGCCCACTCGGTAATCGATATCAACACCGCTTGCAAGCATGTGGTTAAGGAGTTAATCACAAAGTGATATCGGATTACGGAACGAGTAAAGTATTTGTTGTGAACGAGATTGAACTAGGTATGACGGTACCGACGATCGAATCTCGGGCAAGTAAAATATCGCGAGACGAAGGGAATATATATATGGGATTGATTGAATCCTGGCATCGTGGTTCATCCGATATGATCATCGATGAATGTGTGGGAGTCAATATGGGTGCCCAGACCCCGCTGTTGATTATTGATAGAAGATCATGTCTGCATATTCTCGAACCCGCAGGGTCACACACTTAACGTGTCTCGACGCTAGGATAGATTGGATAATTGGTTTATGAGTTTTTGTCCAGAGTCTCGGATGGGATCCGGGATATCACGAGAGGTTCCGGAATGGTCCGGAGAATAAGATTCATATAAGGCAGTGCAGTTTTTGGAGTTCGGAATTGTTCCGGGTTATTCGGTATTGTACCGGAAGCTTCTAGAACCTTCCGGAGGGGGACCAACGTGGTCCCACCTTCCGGGAGGGGGCATGGGCCTATGAGGGAGTGCCCTGGCCGCATTGGGCCAGGGGCACAAGGCCCCATAGGGCCCAGCCGGCCAAAGAGGGTTTAAACTGGAGATAGGGTTTCTAGAAGGGGGAGAGTCCTTCCCCCCCACTTCTCCCTCCCTTGGCCGCCGGACCAAGGCTTGGAGGAGGGGAAAGGGCTGGCTGCCCCCCCTCTATATAAAGAGGGCTGGGGCGCCCCCTCCCCTACACCTTCCCTTCCAACCCTAGCTGCCCTGCTGCCCTCCTCTCTCCCTCCCGACTGTTTGTAGGCGAAGCCCTGCTGCAGAAATTCTCCACCATATACACCACGCCGTCGTGTTGTAGATCCAATCCATCTCTCCACCATACTTGCTGGTTCGAGGAAGGAGGAGACGTCGAGGTGCTGCACGTGTGCATCTCACGGAGGCACCGCCACTTGTGGTGCTAGATCGGATCGGATCACGAGGAGGAGAAGCGAGTACGACTACATCACCCACGTTCCGACGAACGTTCCGCTGTGCAAATCTTCAAGGGTTTGAAGATCTAATCCAATCTCTCTCGTTGTTTGCATCTCCTAGATTAGATCTTGGCTTTCCCTCTGTTCGCTCCGTAGAATTTTTTTGATTTACTATGCCGCGAAACCCTTCAGTGGTATCAGAGCTAGATCTATGCGTAGATGTGTTTCATGAGTAGAACGCAACATGGTTGTTGCGGGCGTTGATGTTTTCTGTTGCAAGCCTCTTGTTTGTGTTCTTCTTATGACGCGGGATAGTGAGATTGAAGCGGTCCAGGCCAACCTTACGCGACATCGTTCGAGAGACCGGCTCCGCACTTGACGTGTGGCTTGTTCCACACATGCGGCTGGTGGATGTCAGTTTCTCTCACTATAGTTGTCATGGGATTAACACCGGAGTTTGGCAACCATAATATCACCGTTGTGGCTTTCCGTAGGTAAGAATCGTTCTTATCATCTACTCCCATAAGCCACGTAAAACATGCAACAACAAAGTAGAGGCGTCTAACTTGTTTTTGCAGGGAGTGTTTTCTGTGATATGGTATGGCCCAAGATGTGATGTGTATATTGTATGCGATGATCATGTTTTGTAATGTTTCACGACTTGCATGTCGATGAGTACACAACCGGCAGGAGCCATATGGTTGTCTTTATAATTGTGTATGACCTGCGAGTCAAACTTCTTATACGCCATGTAATAGCTTTACTTTATCGCTAAGTAGTTAGCAATAGTTGTAGTTGCTATTCGTGGTGGAGGCAATCATGGTGGAGTGATGGAGATCATGCCGGAACGCACAAGATGGAGATCATTGCGCGAAGATTGGCTATACCATGTCACATAAAGTTATATGCATGTGATGTTTATCCTTTTATGTATCTTATTATGATTAGATCGCGACGGTAGCATTATAAGATGATTCCTCACTTAAAGATCAAGATAAAAACTGTGTTCTCCCCAAGTATGCACCGTTGCGAAAGTTCGTCGTGTCCAAGCATCACGTGATGATCGGGTGCTATAGACTCTACGCTCACATACAACGGGTGCAAGCCAGTTTTGCACACGCGGAAATACTTGGGTCTAACTTGACGAGCCTAGCATGTACAGACATGGCCTCGGAACACAAGAACCGAAAGGTTAAGCATGAGTCATATGAATGATATGATCGACACTTCGTTGTCCACCATTGAAACCACATCTCTTCTCGTGATGATCGGATTAGGTGTGGTGAATTTGGATCGTGTTCACTAAACAACTTGAGGGATGTTGAATTTAGTGGGAGTTCATCAAGTAATTTGATTAAGTTGAACTATTTATCATGAACATAGTCTAAATTGTACTTACAAATATTGTAGATCACATGGCCAAATCCAACTTCAACTTCAACGTTTTTGCTGAGAAGGAAAAGCTTAGAAACAATGGGTCTAACTTCACCAATTGGTTCCGCAATCTAAGAATCATTCTGTCTGGCGGACAAAAGGACTATGTCCTTGGGAAAGCGTTAGGTGACCCCCCTGCTGCAACTGCGCCGGCTGATGAGAAAGCTGTCTATCAGTCGCGTAAAGATGATTATGGTGTGATTAAGAGCACCATGTTGTTTGCTATGGAACCGGAACTTCAAAATCGTTTTGAAGACTATCCCGGGCCCTTTGAGATTCTCGAAGAGTTGAAAACCATGTTTCAGACTCAGGCCCGTTCTGAGAGATATGAGATCTCTGAGAAGTTCTTTAACTGCAAGATGGAGGAAGGGAGTTCCGTTAGTGAGCACGCCATTAAGATGACGGGCTACACTCAACGCCTTGAGCAACTGGAATGCACGATTCCAGAGGAGCTCAAGATTGATAGGGTTCTGCAATCACTCCCTCCCAGCTACAAAAGTTTTGTAGTGACTCACAATCAGATTGGTTCCACTGATACGATCACCGAGCTCTTCGCAAAGCTGAAGGCCGCGGAAGTGGACATCAAAAGGGATAATCATGTGTTGATGGTCAACAAGCCCACCTTTAAGAAAGGTAAGGGAGCAAAGAAGCCCTTCAAGAAGGGCGGCGGCAAGCGCAATGCCCCTGCTGAGAAGAAGCTCAAGTCTGGTCCTAAGCCGGACACTGAGTGCTTCTATTGCAAGGACAAGGGTCACTGGAAGCGCAACTGTCCGAAGTACTTAGCGGACAAGAAGGCTGGCACCATCAAAGGTATATTTGATATACATGTTATTGATGTTTTCCTTACTAGCCCTTGTTGTAGTGCCTGGGTATTTGATACCGGTTCAGTTGCTA
Organism: Avena sativa; assembly: GCA_916181665.1. Classification (NCBI taxonomy): domain Eukaryota; kingdom Viridiplantae; phylum Streptophyta; class Magnoliopsida; order Poales; family Poaceae; genus Avena; species Avena sativa. Next base: position 458,679,461 of record OV702293.1, read on the forward strand.
ATATTTGTAACTCAAAACAGGAGCTACGGAATAGACGACGGCTTGCGAGGGATGAGGTGACGATGCGCGTTGGCAACGGATCAAGAGTTGATGTGATGGCCGTCGGCACGCTCTCCTTAGTTTTACCTTCGGGATTAGTTTTAAACCTTAATAAATGTTATTATGTGCCTGCGTTGAGCATGAACATTATTTCTGGATCGTGTTTATTGCAAGACGGTTATTCATTTAAATCGGAGAATAATGGTTGTTCTATTTATATGAGTAACATCTTTTATGGTCATGCACCTCTTGTGAATGGTTTATTTCTTCTAAATCTCGAAAGGGATGAAACACACATCCATAACACTGAGGCTAAGAGATGCAAAGTAGATAGTGATAATACTACTTATTTGTGCCACTGTCGTCTAGGTCATATTGGTGTAAAGCGCATGAAGAAACTCCATTCTGATGGACTTTTGGAGTCTCTTGATTTTGAATCATTTGACACATGCGAACCATGCCTCATGGGCAAGATGATCAAAACTCCGTTCTCCGAAATGATGGAGCGAGCAACGGACTTGTTGGAAATCATACATACCGATGTATGCGGACCGATGAGTGTTTCGACGCGCGGTGGATATCGCTATTTTCTCACTTTTACCGATGACTTAAGTAGATATGGGTATATCTATTTAATGAAACATAAATCTGAAACATTTGAAAAGTTTAAAGAATTTCAGAATGAAGTGGAGAACCATCGTAACAGAAAGATTAAGTTTCTACGATCCGATCGTGGAGGTGAATATTTGAGTTATGATTTTCTCACGCATCTTAAAGCAAGTGGAATCGTTTCACAACTCACGCCACCCGGAACACCACAGCGCAATGGTGTGTCTGAACGCCGGAATCGAACCCTATTAGATATGGTCCGATCGATAATGTCTCTTACTGATTTGCCGTTATCATTTTGGGGTTATGCATTAGAAACCGCTGCATTCACTTTAAATAGGGCTCCATCTAAATCCGTTGAGACGACGCCGTATGAACTGTGGTTTGGTGCTAAACCTAAGTTGTCGTTTCTTAAATTTTGGGGATGCGAAGCTTACGTCAAGAAGTTGATGCCGGACAAGCTCGAACCCAAAGCGGAGAAATGCGTCTTCATAGGATACCCTAAGGAAACTATTGGGTATACCTTCTATCACAGAACCAAAGGCAAAGTGTTTGTCGCAAAGAACGGTTCCTTTCTTGAGAAGGAGTTTCTCTCGAAAGAAGTGAGTGGGAGGAAAGTAGAGCTTGACGAGGTTATTGAACCTTCTCTTGAATTGGAGAGTAGCGCAGCACCTGAAATTGTTCCGGTGCCGCCTGCACCAACAATAGAGGAAGCTAATGACAAGGATCATGAAGCTTTGGATGATGCTGCTACTGAACGTCGCAGGTCGACAAGGTCGCGTGCCCCTCCTGAGTGGTACGGCAACCCTGTCTTGACTGTCTTGTTAGTGGAAGACAGTGAACCTACGAACTATGAGGAAGCGATGATGAGCCTAGACTCTGAGAAATGGCTAGAAGCCATGAAATCCGAATTGGGATCCATGAGCGAAAACCAAGTATGGACTTTGGTGGACCCTCCTAGCGACCGAAAGGCCGTTGAGTGCAAATGGATCTTCAAGAAGAAAACGGACGCGGATGGTAATGTTACCGTCTATAAAGCACGGCTTGTCGCAAAAGGTTTTCGACAAGTTCAAGGTGTTGACTACGATGAGACTTTCTCTCCCGTAGCGATGTTTAAGTCCATTCAGATTTTATTAGCAATTGCTGCGTTTCATGATTATGAAATATGGCAGATGGATGTCAAGACTGCGTTCCTCAATGGCAACATTGATGAAGAGTTGTATATGATGCAACCCGAAGGTTTTGTCGATCCTAAGGATGCTGATAAAGTATGCAAACTTCAGCGTTCCATTTATGGACTGAAGCAAGCATCTCGGAGTTGGAACCTTCGTTTTGATCAAGTGATCAAGAGCTTTGGATTTGTTCCAAATTGCTACGAAGCTTGCATCTACAAGAAAGTGAGTGGGAGCTCGGTGACGTTTCTGGTACTATATGTGGATGACATATTGATTATTGGAAATGACATCAACATGCTTAACGATGTGAAGAGTTATTTGAACAAGTGTTTTTCAATGAAAGACCTAGGAGAAGCTGCTTATATATTGGGCATCAAAATCTATAGAGATAGACAAATACGCCTGATAGCTTTAAGCCAGAGTATATACCTAGACAAAGTTCTGAAAAGGTTTAGAATGGATAAGGCAAAGAAAGGTTCAGTGCCTATGTTGTCAGGTAAGATATTGAGCAAGGCTCAGTGTCCAGCTATGGTAAATGATAGGGAAGCTATGAGCAAAGTGCCTTATGCCTCGGCCATAGGTTCCATCATGTATGTCATGCTGTGTACTAGACCGGATGTGTCCAATGCTCTTAGTTTGACGAGCAGATATCAAAGTGATCCAGGAGTGGAACACTGGACAGCCATGAAGAACATCCTAAAGTACCTAAATAGGACTAAAGAAATGTTCTTAGTCTATGGGGGTGATGAACAACTTGTCGTAAAAGGTTACGTCGACGCTAGTTTTGACACCGACAAGGATGATTCTAAATCTCAGACAGGATACGTGTATATTTTGAATGGAGGAGCTGTGAGCTGGAGAAGCTGCAAGCAAAGCGTGATCGCGGGATCTACAGTAGAAGCGGAATACATGGCTGCTGCAGAAGCGTCAAGTGAAGGAGTTTGGATCAGGAACTTCATCACTGAGCTTGGCGTGGTTCCAAGTGCATTGGACCCACTGGAGATATTGTGTGACAACACTGGCGCCATAGCACTCGCTAAGGAACCAAGATATCATCCAAAGACCAAGCATATCAACCGCAAGTTTCATATAATCCGAGATTATATAGCAGATGGAGATCTGAAGATTAGCAAAGTACATACAGATCTGAATGTCGCAGATCCATTGACTAAACCTCTTCCACGTGTAAAACATGATTAGCACCTCAGTGCCATGGGTGTGAGATTGTTGCCAGATGTAAACTAGATTATTGACTCTAGTGCAAGTGGGAGACTGTTGGAATTATGCCCTAGAGGCAATAATAAAGCTGTTATTATTATAATTCTTGTTCATGATAATGTTTATATTCCATGCTAGAATTGTATTAAGCGGAAACTTTAATACTTGTGTGGTTTGTGAACAACACTGTGTCCCTAGTACGCCTCTATGGACTAGCTCATTGATCAATGATGGTTAAGGTTTCCTAACCATAGACATGAGTTGTCAATTGATAATGAGATCATATCATTGGGAGAATGATATGGTGGACAGACCCAAACTAAGCGAAGCAATTAGATCGTGTCATCGTGTTCGTCTTTGCGAAGCTTTTCTTATGTCAAATATTGTATTCCTTAGACCATGAGATAATACAACTCCCTGGTATCGGAAGAAAGCTTTGAGGTCATCAAACGTCATCCTATGAGAGGGTGATCATAAAGGTGTCTCTCAGGTGATCGGAAAGTATCTGTTGGGTTGTATGTATCGAGATGGGATTTGTCCCTCCCAAGTCGGAGAGATATACTCCGGGCCCACTCGGTAATCGATATCAACACCGCTTGCAAGCATGTGGTTAAGGAGTTAATCACAAAGTGATATCGGATTACGGAACGAGTAAAGTATTTGTTGTGAACGAGATTGAACTAGGTATGACGGTACCGACGATCGAATCTCGGGCAAGTAAAATATCGCGAGACGAAGGAAATATATATATGGGATTGATTGAATCCTGGCATCGTGGTTCATCCGATATGATCATCGATGAATGTGTGGGAGTCAATATGGGTGCCCAGACCCCGCTGTTGATTATTGATAGAAGATCATGTCTGCATATTCTCGAACCCGCAGGGTCACACACTTAACGTGTCTCGACGCTAGGATAGATTGGATAATTGGTTTATGAGTTTTTGTCCGGAGTCTCGGATGGGATCCGGGATATCACGAGAGGTTCCGGAATGGTCCGGAGAATAAGATTCATATAAGGCAGTGCAGTTTTTGGAGTTCGGAATTGTTCCGGGTTATTCGGTATTGTACCGGAAGCTTCTAGAACCTTCCGGAGGGGGACCAACGTGGTCCCACCTTCCGGGAGGGGGCATGGGCCTATGAGGGAGTGCCCTGGCCACATTGGGCCAGGGGCACAAGGCCCCATAGGGCCCAGCCGGCCAAAGAGGGTTTAAACTGGAGATAGGGTTTCTAGAAGGGGGAGAGTCCTTCCCCCCCACTTCTCCCTCCCTTGGCTGCCGGCCCAAGTCTTGGAGGAGGGGCAAGGGCTGGCCGCCCCCCTCTATATAAAGAGGGCTGGGGCGCCCCCTCCCCTACACCTTCCCTTCCAACCCTAGCTGCCCTGTTGCCCTCCTCTCTCCCTCCCGACTGTTTGTAGGCGAAGCCCTGCTGCAGAAATTCTCCACCATATACACCACGCCGTCGTGTTGTAGATCCAATCCATCTCTCCACCATACTTGCTGGTCCGAGGAAGGAGGAGACGTCGAGGTGCTGCACGTGTGCATCTCACGGAGGCACCGCCACTTGTGGTGCTAGATCGGATCAGATCGCGAGGAGGAGAAGCGAGTACGACTACATCACCCACGTTCCGACGAACGTTCCGCTGTGCGAATCTTCAAGGGTATGAAGATCTAATCCAATCTCTCTCGTTGTTTGCATCTCCTAGATTAGATCTTGGCTTTCCCTCTGTTCGCTCCGTAGAATTTTTTTGATTTACTATGCCGCGAAACCCTTCAGCACGCGGGAGAGAGAGCCCCCGCCTCCATCATCGGTGACACGAGATTCGACCGGTCGCGTCCTCCGACGGAGGTGGAGGGGAGATAGGCGGAGGAAGACTCCCGGCGGCTAGGGTTGGGCCCTCCGGTGTCGCCCGAGCGGGGGCGACACGGGAGGGAGCGGGGATCACGGGCGTCCTTAAATTAAAATACCATGATGCTTCCCACTCTTTGGTATCTAGATGTAAGAAACTCTAAGATCCCTTTAGAGGCCCACATGTAGATTTATTCTTCTTTTCTTTCAATGACATAAACAGAATACACCTATGTTTATCTTTCCGGATTGCAAGGTATGATGCACACTTCAGGAAGGCTTTGAGAATATGTCCAGAAACCATGTTTCCTTCTTTTGGAGTAAAACTTGCAACCAAGGGCCATTGTATATTTTACAATGCATTACCTAAAAAATTATTCTTCCTCGAGAAAATGTAAATATAACACACCAGTGATGACCCACAAGTATAGGGGGTGTATCGTAGTACTTTCGATAATTAGGAGTGTCGATCCTAACAAGGAGCAGAAGGTGCTGAACAGTGGTATGGAGCAGGAAATTCCTATGAATACTTAGCAAACGGATTTTTAGTGGTTTTCTAACAAGGCAACAAAACAAAGCGCAAGTAACAGAAGTAACGAACAAATGGAGCAAGTGGCCTAGTCCTTTCTTAGCAAAGGAAAAGCTGGTGGAAATACTTTTAAGGACTAAACGTTCTCGAGGACACATGGGAATTCTGTCAAGTGCTTTCGCTTCAAATAGCTGAGTACTCTTCTCTGGTGTTTGTAAGTGCTGTGTGGGTGAACCTGTGCTAACATACCGCCCTTCCTAGGACTAATACATACTTGTGATTAAACCCCCTGCAAACATCCGTAACTACAAGAAAGTAATTAAGATATAAATCTAACCATAGCCTTAAACTCTGAGATCCTACACTCCCTTATGCAAAGGTGTCCTAACGGGTGTTCAGGTTTGAAAGAGCATTTCCTATCCCTAGTGATTTTGGTGTTTTATAACAACACACATATCAGACTAATTATTTGCCAAGTATACCACAGGTTGTATTAAAAAGGAGTTTGCAGTGTACCGAGTGTACTGGCAGTTGCTACTAAGTGTGGCAGTGTGGTTGGACAAACTGTCCAAAACTTTCTGCCTGGCGCGGTACCAACCTGGCGCGGCAGTAGGTTTTGGCTAGTTGTCAAAAATCCTCTGCCAGGCTAGGTACTAAAAAGCGGTAGTACCGCATTTTAGTACCTAGCGCGACAAAAGCTTTTTACAACTTGTCAAAAGCTACTGCCCGCCCCGGTACTAAAATGCGGTAGTACCGCATTTTAGTACCTAGCGTGGTAGAAGCTTTTTGCAACTTGTCAAAAGCCACTGCCCGCCCCGGTACTAAAATGTGGTACCGCATTTTAGTACCTAGCATGGCAGAAGCTTTTTACAAGTTGCCAAAAGCTACTGCCTGCCTAGGTACTACCTAGCGCAGCAGAGAGTTTTTGGCAAGTTGCAAATGCCACTGCCCTCTGCGGTATCAAAATGCGGCACTACCGCATGCATCCAGTAGTACCGTATCTTAGGGGTGGTACTACCGCTTTGCGGTAGCACCACAAATTGATACCGCTGGTGGCTGGGGCATATGTGCTTTGAAGATTGCTCTTCGGTACCAGGTCTAGTAGTACCGGAGTTTTCCGATAGTACCGCTTGAAGTTACGGTACTACCGCTGCATTAAATGCTCCAACGGTCAGATTGGATCTGGGAGCTATAAATACCCCTCCACCTACCTTGGGACAAGGTGCTCGTTGCATTGAAGACTACTACCTCCATTTGAGCCACCAAATCGCCAAGATCTCTTCACTCCACCACCCAAAGTCTTTGATCTTTGGAGAATCGAAGGAGGAGGCCTTGATCTACTACTTCACCAAAAGAGATCTTCATTTCCCCCTCATTCACTTGAGGGCCCCCATTACTCTAGTGTTTTCTTTGGAAACCCTAGTTCTAGATTTGGTTCTTACAAGCTTGTCTTTGATTTGTCTTGGCAGCTTGCTTGTATTTGGGAGCCTCCAATAAAGTTGTGGATGAGTGCCCCAAACTTGTTGTAAAGGTGCCGACTTCCACCTCGAAGTTTGCCAATATAGTGGAAGGTGGATCGATCCCGTTGGGGTGAGATTCATCGGAGAACAAGGGAGGCCTCTCGTGGCGTTGGTGGTTTGAAACCACCCCCTCTCCAAACATAGACGTACTTCCCCTCAAAAGGAAGTAACTACTGGAAACAAATCCTTGTGTCTCCGCGTCCACCACTTTGGTTACTTCTATCCTTTACCGTACTTTACTTGTTCTTGCTTAGTGTAGTGTTAGCGAGTGCTTGTTTGTCATATAGGTAAATTCACCTTAGTTGCATTATCTAGAGAATTTACCTTATTGTCAAACCCTAATTTGAAAAAGAAGAAAATTTGAAGTAGCACCTATTCACCCCCCCCCCCCTCTAGGTGCCCATATGATCCTTTCAAGGTTTCTGTCACTCCGGCAACCCCACGATTAGTAGCCAAATACACAATGCATTCCCCTAGGCCCATAAATGGTGAAGTGTCATGTAGTCGACGTTCACATGACACCACTAGAAGAATAGCACCACAACTTAAATACTAAACCATTGAATAATAACTCATCACAGATTCACTACTAACAACATGACTTCTCCCATGTCCTCAAGAACTAAATGAACTACTCACAATACATCATATGGATCAAGATCAAAGATGATATGATTATGGATAACAATCTGAACATAAACAATAATCCAATGGTTCTACTCACAAGCATCAACTACAATAGTAATCAACACCGGGAAAGTTTCCCCTAAGAACTAAAGCAATATACAACACAATTGTTACAGCGGAATGGAGTGGTGATGATGGTGATGGTGGAGATGATGGTGTGGATGATGGTGATGATGATCCCTATGAAGCCTAGCTTGATGACGGTGTTGATGTTGATGGTCTCCCCTCTCCGGGAAGGAATTCCCCTGGCAGAAATTTGTCTGCCGGAGAGATCTTTCTCTCTCGGTGTTTTCCGCCCCTAGAGGCGGCAGAAATCTATCTGTGGTTGCCCCCTGATGTTAGGGTTTCGAAGGGAAGATATAGGCGAAGGGGCGGAGTCGGAGGCCGGGCAGGTGGGCCACACCTGCCCTAGGCGTGGGGTCAGGTGGGCCCGCGCCTAGGAGGTGTGGGCCCCCTGAGGCCCATCTCCGCCCCTCCTTCTGGCTTCCTTCGTATTCTGGTAAAATAATATGTTTCCATATTTTTCTAGTATTTTTCTGATCTTCGCGAAATTGTACCAAAACGCCTTATTTTCCATCAGAATCCAGACATCGGCAGTCCATCCTCCAGGAATCATCCAACATGCATAAACAGATGAAAAACCATAAGTAATACCTCATAATAAGACAAATATCAATGAATAGAGGTAAATTATGATATAGAATGGTGATGCAAATTGGGCGTATCAACTCCCCCAAGCTTAGACTTCGCTTGTCCCCAAGCGAGTACTAAGCTTAGTAAACATGTCCACAAGTTTATGGAGTGAAGTGTCGATAAAAATAATACGAACAAGAAACATCACACTTACCATGGCACAACTCATAGAAGAAAACAACTTACCATTATATCACTTAGCTTGCAACCAAGTACAACAGTCACAATAGAGATGCATAAAGATAAATCATAATTGGAATTGGCAAACTTGTTCTTGGTCAGAGAATACCTGGCAAATAGTTTCACAAAAGGCTTTTTGTAGAAGTTTCAATACAGGAGCACTCTTTGCTTAAAAAGGTTTTTCACAAGTGAAGGCTTTCAAAGTAATACTCAATAGATAAGTGTTTTGTGCAAACAAGGAAGATAGAGAACATGATTGAATAAATCACCATATGAATGCTTGAAACACAACTGAAAGAGCATTTGCTATCCCTAGTGATTTTGGTGTTTGATAACAACACACATGTCGGACTAATGATTTGCTATGTGTGTCGCAGGTACATTAAAAAGATCTGCAAACATGCAAAAACTGTCTGCCTGGCGCGGTACCAAAAAGCGGTAGTGCTACCGGACCAGACAAAAGCCTGTGACTAACTGTCAAAAAGTCTCTGCCGCGCCAGGTACTAAAAAGCGGTAGTACCGCATTTTAGTACCTAGCGCGACAGAAGCTTTTTGACAGCTTGTCAAAAGCTTCTGCCGGCTCCGGTACATTTTAGTACCGCTCGGGGCAGAGACTTTTTGTACGTTGCAAAAAGCTTCTGTCTGTGCCGGTAGCAAAATGCGGTAGTACCGCATTTTACTACCTGGCGAGACAGAGACTTTTTGTATGCGGTAGTACCGCATTTTACTACCTGGCGTGATAGAGAGTTTTTTGTCTGAAAACTGCTGATTTCTCCCTGTCCGATAGTACCGGTTGCCACTGGCGGTACTACCGCTTCCCGGTAGCAGCAATAGTAGTACCGTTGTGGGTAGGATTTGATGAAGTTTGAAAAAGGGGGTGGTCCGGTACCAGGTCCGGTAGTACCGGAGTTCTCCGGTAGTACCGCTTGAACTTCCGGTACTACCGCTTCAATAAATGCTCCAATGGCCAGATTCTGTGGAGGGGTATAAATACCCCTCCACCTACCTTGGGACAAGTTGCTCAAAAATGTATAAATACCCCTCCACCTACCTTGGGACAAGTTGCTCAAAAACATTAAAGTCAAGACCACCATTGGAGCCACTCAAATCTTCAAGATCTCCTCATTCCACCATCCAAAGTCCTTGATCTTTGGAGAATCGAAGGAGGAGGCCCCGATCTACTACTTCACCAAAAGATATTTTCATTTCCCCCTCATTTCATTGAGGGCCCCTTTCCTCTAGTGTTTTCTTGGAAACCCTAGTTCTTGTTTTGGTTCATACAAGCTTGTCTTTGATTGCTTTGACATCTTGCTTGTATTTGGGAGCCTCCGATTAAGTTGTGGATGTGTGCCCCAAACTTGTAACGGTGCCGGCTTCCACCTTGAAGGTTGCCAATATAGTGGAAGGTGAATCGATCCCGTTGGGGTGAGATTCATCGGAGAACAAGGGAGGCCTTTCGTGGCGTTGGTGGTTTGAAACCACCCCCTCTCCAAATGTAGACGTACTTCCCCTCAAAAGGAAGGAACTACGGGAAACAAATCCTTGTGTCTCCGCGTCCACTCTTCGGTTACTTCTATCCTTTACCGCACCTTACTTGCTCATTACTACTTTGTGTTGTGGTAGCTCTTGCATAATTGTCATATAGGTAAATTCACCATAGTTGCATTATCTAGAGAATTTACCTTATTGTCAAACCTAAATTTGAAAAAGAAGAAAATTTGAAGTAGCACCTATTCACCCTCCCCCTCTAGGTGCCCATACGATCCTTTCAATTGGTATCAGAGCCTCGGCTCTTTATTTTCGGGCTTTACCGCCTAAGAGAATATGGGTAACGAAGATGGGGATGGTGGTAGTGAGCCAACACCGGTGACCATGGAAGATCTCAAAAACTTGGAAACAAGATTGAGCTCTTCCTTGGTCAACGAAGTCAAGAAGATGCTCGAGCAACTTCTTGAAGACAAAGAAGGCTCACCACCCCCACCTACTCAAGAGGATCAACCATCCATTCTACCTAAAGGGAATACGTCGGTATCCCCCGATGGTATGATGGTGGGGGGTAAACAAGACCACGCCAATTCCTCCACACAACATGATGGGGGGAAGGGTGAGCACCGTGATTCTTGGTACTCTCCCGATCCTCCCATCCCACACCCTCATGTGAACAATAGGGGTGACCCACCTAAGCTTTCAGAGTCTGCTACTTTTGCTCAATGGCAATCACTAATGAGAACTCATGTGCGCAGCTCTTGCATTGAACTATGGAACATCATCGAGCATGGACTCTTTATTGGGGATCCAACCAACTTGACAAGAAGAGAGATTGTCAATAGTCAACTCAATGCCACTGCTTTGCACATGATTCAACAAGGTTTGGGGACAAAGGATTATCCACACATTGAGCACTTTAGCATTTCCAAGGAAGCTTGGAATGCTCTCACTGTGTTGTTTATTGGAAATGAGAGTATGAGGAGGAACCGATTTGATGCTCTAAGCAATGAGGCCGAAGGCTTCTACATGAAAGAAGGTGAAGACCACGAAGACATGTATCGAAGGCTCAAGACCACTGCCACTGCTTTTAGAAATGTGGGTGCCTCGCATGTGGATGATGCATGGATAAAAAGGAAATATGTGAGTGCACTCATGCCTTTTGAGCCCACCGACTTGAAGAGCTTACAAGGAAGACACAACTACCATCTCATGACCTCAAATGAAGTTATGCAAGAGATGGCCGCTTTCAAGGTCGCCGCCAAGAATGCCAAAGATGCCCGTGCTCGTGCCCTCGGTATGAGCAATGTGGTCAATGTTGCTTTGAAGGCCAAAGTTGTGGACCTTGAAGATGAAGATGATAGTGATGAAGGTCTCTCCTTTGGACCATCCCGATGAAGTCAAGATTGCTCATGGTCAATATATGGCTTTCTATGCAAAGAACTTTTGGAAGAACCCCGCCAAGGCCAAGATGGAAATGCGACGAAGAAGCAATCCAAATGGGAAAAGAGATAATACCACTAGGTTGAGAACTTGCTTCAATTGTGGTGACCGCTATCACTTTGTGGCAAGCTGCCCCTATGAGAAGAGAGAAGATAATGGTGGTAAGCTTGTGTTGAAGAAGACTCTCAAGGCACCTTACAAGAAACCCTTCATCAAAAAGAATCCCGTCAACAAGAAGTCGGGAGAAATTGTCTTGATCACTCATGAAGAATACTCCTCCGACAATGAAGATGAGGAAGAAGAAACTTCACATGGTGTGGCTGCTCTAGCTACCACCTCTACTCCGACACTCTCACTCTTCGATTCTCCAAATGAGAACTCTTCCACCAAGAACGTCACTTGCCTTATGGCAAGAGGAACGGAGGTATCCTCATCATCCCACTCTACTAAATTAGATAATGATGAGATTGATGATGAAATGTCTCTTGATGTTAAAAAGGAATTAATTGCCTTTGATGAGTTCATGACTAACCTCGAAGGCGATGCTAAACTACATTTTGGGAACATCTTAGATCAACTCTCCCATACTCAAGAGCTTCTAGATGTTAGATGTAAACTTGGGCATGAACATATGATTGGACTAGAGGCTTTAAGCAATGCTCTAGAAGAAGAACAAGAGACTAGGTTGTCCCTTGAGTTAAAACTTGAAGGGCTCGATGAGGCCAATGACATCATTGTTAACAAACTCATCAAAGAGCGTGATCATGCTATTGCTAAATACAAAAGGGCTAAAAAGGACAAGATTGAGTTTGGTGTGGTTCATGAAAAACTTGCCGAGGACTTTTTATTGAGGATCTCAGCGATCTTTTTATTTACTATGTGTATAGCTTTTTATTGAGGATGCTTCATAGATGAATCTCTATGGTGATGATGCAAGTTTCCACCATGATTAAGCATGGCTTAGGCTAGCGGCCCAGGCGTTTCTCTAACACAAAATACAAACTCCATGGACTTACAAGTTCCCTCTTTATTTCACACCGTTGACATCCATAGACAAATGAGCACGATATCAACTGTGTACAGAGTACAAGTGCAATGTTGAAAACGTTCCCCGTGATAGCACGGTTCTGCTAATTCCAACGTATAGATGCAAGCATATACAACTTCGATGTTCATAATGGTTCAAGTCTATTAGGGGCAAGTAAATAAAGTGCGCCATCAAGTTCGTGAGAGCTTTATTAACTAGTTTTCACATAACAAAATACTTTTTAATTTGAAAGGCAGATGAAGCTTGAGAATTTGCTAGGAATAGCAAAAGCTACTAGGTAGATATGGTGGCACGGGTGGCAAAAGTTTTGGGTTCAAAGGATTTTGGAAACATGAGAAGTATGCCTTCTCAAAACAGGTTTTTGGCTAGCAAGGCTGGGTAGCAAGCAAGAGAGTTGAAAGAAACAAGCAAACATACAAGTAATAAAGCCAAACATGCAATCTTCCTTGAAGACACAAAAGGATCTTAAATAAAGAATACTAAGCTTATGAGCCAACAAGAAAGAAAACAAATGATACCAAATACCTGTAAGCCTTTTCTTTCTTTCTTTTTCTTTCAAATTAATGCCACTGACCAGAACTCGGTTTTCCAAAACCAATTTAGATCCACTTGATGATCCCAAAGTGGTGCCAATACTGAACAACAAGATCCATCATATAATAGAGATTGCAAACTAAAATAAGAAGTGCAAAAAGTAAAAGATGAGACTTTTCATTAATATTCCAATAAAGGCACTCACACCAAGGGATACATAGATAATCAACTAAAGGAGGGATACTTCCACATGCAAACCAAACTATAAGATAACATCTCTACCACAGATATGAATCCACTAAAAAGGTAAAAGATAAAAGATAATGGTGGTGATACCGCGACACTTCCCCAAGCTTGGAACAAGCCAAGGGGATGCCAAACCTGATGACGAATTACTCCTTCAGTGGTGGTGGTGTTATCTTGATAAGCTCCTCAACAAGTTTCTTAAAATCCTCCATATCGAAGGTCAGAGTACGAATTAACTCCGAATTATGCTCAATGCAGCCCATGATCAACTCGGACCGAGGATCCCAGTCTTTGTTACTCTTTCTCCATTCTTCCAAATTAGAGTGTTTCTTCCCTGCACGGTTAGAACAAGGGGTACTAGGGGTACTTGAGGTTCTTCTTTCTCGGGCTCCTTGCCTTTGTCGTTGGCGGAGGCCATGGTGCTCTAAACTTGAGAAGATTTCCTGACAGAAACAGATCAAAACGAAAACATGACGAGAACATGATGCACGGACCTCGGGGGATCCGGGGGTTATATATTATGAAGTTTCAATTCATAAGGAAGGTTTTGACACGGAAACAAAGCGGAGACGGAGTTGGAGTGTGGCAAACCCCCTCCAGACGCGGCAAGGCTAGGCCCACGCCTGGGGTGGGTTTGTCCACCCTGGGCTCCGTTTCCTCTTCAGTTTCGTCTCGTAACTTCCCTTATGTATTAAAAACATCAAAAATATAAAAATATTGGGGTTTCACGAACCTTCTGTTTTCACCACTTTTACCTATTCAAAGACGAACTCTACAGATTCCTTCTCTTCTTCTCCTGGAAGTTTCCTTTCCTCACCAGGCTATACACAAACTTCAATGAAAACATTAGTGTAAGCAAAAACAATAAACCTTTGGTAAACATTTCAACTGAAAACCCATCAAAACAAAAGCTTCTGTAAGAGGCAAATGCAAATGATGGCAGAAATCTGTCAAAACAGACTAGCAGGTAAAGATTGATTTTTTCGAAGACCTTCTGTTGCTCAAATCAAAAAGTGTGGAACTGATGAAAGTTGGGTAACAACTTGGAGAACAAGCTCAAAAAAATGCATCTCCATCCGAAGTACTGAGCTCCCTCACGATTTTTTACAATACATCACAAAATTCTGTCCCAAGACAGCCACTTTTCACAACTCCTCTACTTCACAAAAGTAGTTGAACTTGACACAAAAAACAAAACAAAAAGGATAAGGAGCGGTTATTACTAAGGTAATAACTTCCAAGACTCGACAAAACTCTTGGCTTATCTCCCAACAAATACTTTTCTTTAATGTCTTTAAGTTAGGCCTAAAACTTCCAAAGATGCTCACATAGGATATATATATCTAGAGTGAAAGAGAGCATCAAGAAGCAAATAACCAAAACACTTGATTCTAACCCACTTCCTATGCATGGGGGTATCATGATAAAACGAATTGTTGAAACAAAAGGCTACAAGCATAGGAAGACAAAACAGATCCAACTTTAAAGCTTTCAACATAAAACAGGGAAACTTAACATCATTGAGATGCATAAAACCATGTTTACCTCTCTCAAAATAACTTTCAGTGGCACTTTGAACAAAGTTGAAAATATAACTGTCACTGGAAACAACTTTATTATCAGAATAAGCATACTTACAGTCACCAAAAAGAGGTCTAAGGTCATAGACTGGATCAATAGAAGCAAGTTGTTCCATCCTTAAATCTTCATTAGGTAAGCTATTTTTACAAGGAGCTTTAGCAAATTTGGAAAAGTTAAACTCATAAGAATCTCCATCAAACTTAGTTAAAACCTTTTCCTTCTTACAATCAATAATAGATCCACACGTATTCAAGAAAGGCCTACCAAAAATGATAGGACAAGTTTTGCTAGTTGCTGAATTAAGCACTAGAAAATCAGCAGGATATTTAATCTTACCACAGAGAACCTCCACATCTCTTACAATGCCAATGTCACAAATGGTCTCCTTGTTAGCAAGGTGAATAACCACATCAATGTCCTCAAGCTCACAAGGACCAATCTCATACATAATTTCCCTGTAAAGCTCATAAGGAATAGCACTAGAACTAGCACCAATATCACATAAACCATAGTAGCAATAATCACCAATTTTAACAGAAAGCACAGGGACACTAGCTTTTCTAAATTTACCAGGATGAGAAATAATATTAGAAGCATCTTCACAGAAGACAATGTGCTCATCCTCTATATTTCTAGTAACAGTGTCTTTCACAATAGCTACCACAGGTTCATCACTCAAATGCTTACCAGGCTCCACAGTTTTCATTGTACCTTCGCTATTTGCACTAATAATCATAGAATACTCCTTTACCTTAGCTGGGAAAGGCATTTTCTCAACATGGGGTTCAGGCACAATATGATTAGTAGTACAAACTTGAGTACTTCTGACGGGATCATGACTAACAACATCTTTATAAGGAGCATGGTACTTATTCCACTTCTTCTTGGGAATTTCAATGTAAGAGGCAAAGGCCTTAAAATAGCTAGCAATACTTTGGGAATCAAGACCAAACGCATTGCTAATATCACGGAAGCTATCAGTTCCCATAAAAGATTTAATACATTCATAATCATAGTTTATACCTAACTTTCTTCCTTTGTCATTCTCCCAAGCTTCAGTGTTCTCTTGAATACGGTCTAGAAGATCCCATTTAGCTTCTTCCTTCATACGTGTGAATGATCCAGCACAAGAAGCATCTAGTAAATCTTTATCATAAAGAGAAAGCCTAGCATAAAAGTTATTGAGAATAATATTGTTAGGGAGTTCATGAATAGGACATTTAAGCATTAGTAACTTCAGTCTCCCCCAAGCTTGAGTTGTACTCTCTCCATCAAGAGGCCAAAAGTTATATATAAGATTTCTATCCTTATGGATCTCACTGGGAGGATAAAATTTAGAGTAAAAGAGAGATGACATCTCCTCCCATTCCATGGATTGTCCATTCTTCAGCAGCTTATACCATTCTTCAGCTCTCCCTTTCAAGGATATGGAGAGTAACTTCTTCTTCGCATGTTCAGTTGTGATACCTGCACGCTTAAACAACCCGCATTATTCATGGATAAAAAGCAAGTGATCACCAGGATGGACAGTTCCATCCCCAAAATAATAATTATCCATAACACTATTAACAATACTAGTAGCTATCTTAAAAGGATCTATCTCAACAGGTGGTGGTTCATCTACTACCCAAGCAGTGGTAGTAGTTTTCCCAAACAGAAAACCAAGTGGGTTATCCATATTGGAAACAAAGTAACAAGCAATAACAAAAGCAATACTCACAGTGAAAGTTTCTTTTACCAGTTCCACTCTTCAATAGCGCTTCACTCCCCGGCAACGGCGCCAGAAAATAGTCTTGATGACCCACAAGTATAGGGGGTGTATTGTAGTACTTTCTATAATTAGGAGTGTCGATCCTAACAAGGAGCAGAAGGTGCTGAATAGTGGTATGGAGCAGGAAATTCCTGTGAATACTTAGCAAACGGATTTTTAGTGGTTTTCTGACAACGCAACAAAACAAAGAGCAAGTAACAAAAGTAATGAACAAATGGAGAAAGTGGCCCAATCCTTTCTTAGCAAAGGACAAGCCGGTGGAAATACTTATAAGGACTAAACGTTCTCGAGGACACATGGGAATTATGTCAGGTGCTTTCGCTTCAAATAGTTGAGTACTCTTCTCTAGTGTTTGTAAGTGTTGTGTGGGTGAACCTGTGCTAACATACCGCCCTTCCTAAGACTAATACATACTTGTGATTAAACCCCCTGCAAACATCCCTAACTACATGAAAGTAATTAAGATATAAATCTAACCACAACCTTAAACTCTGAGATCCTACACTCTCTTGTGCAAAGGTGTCCTAACGGGGGTTCAGGTTTCTGTCACTCCGGCAACCCCACGATTAGTAGCCAAATACACAATGCATTCCCCTAGGCCCATAAATGGTGAAGTGTCATGTAGTCGACGTTCACATGACACCACTAGAAGAATAGCACCACAACTTAAATATTAAACCATTGAATAATAACTCATTACAGATTCACTACTAACAACATGACTTCTCCCATGTCCTCAAGAACTAAACAAACTACCCACAATACATCATATGGATCAAGATCAAAGATGATATGATTATGGATAACAATCTGAACATAAACAATAATCCAATGGTTCCACTCACAAGCATCAACTAGAATAGTAATCAACACCGGAAAAATTTCCCCTAAGAACTAAAGCAAAATCCAACGCAATTGTTACAGCGGAACAGAGTGGTGATGATGGTGCTGGTGGAGGTGATGGTGTGGATGATGGTGACGATGATCCCAATGAAGACTAGCTTGATGACGGTGTTGATGGCGACGGTCTCCCCTCTCTGGGAAGGAATTCCCTGGTAAAAATTTGTCTGCCGGAGAGATCTTTCTCTCTCGGTGTTTTCCGCCCCCTAGAGGCGGCGGAAATCTATCTGTGGTCGCCCCCTAGTGTTAGGGTTTCGAAGGAAATATATAGGCGAAGGGGCGGAGTCGGAAGCCAGGCAGGTGGGCCACGCCTGCCCTAGGCGCGGGGTCAGGTGGTCCCGTGCCTAGGGGGTGTGGGCCCCCTGATGCCCATCTTCGTCCCTCCTTCTAGCTTTCTTCGTCTTCTGGTAAAATAATATGTTTCCATATTTTTCTGGTATTTTTATGATCTTTGCGAAATTGCACCGAAACGCCTTCTTTTCCATCAGAATCCAGACTACGGCAGTCCATCCTCCAGGAATCATCCAACATGCATAAACAGATGAAAAACCATAAGTAATACCTCATAATAAGACAAATATCAGTGAATAGAGGTAAATTATGATATAAAATGGTGATGCAAATTGGGCGTATCAACCGGAGGTTATAGTATGATTCGGAAATGCAAGCACCCAACATATAATGCTTTGCTACTAGGAAATTTCAAAATATTGTCTCAACCCTACAACAAAATAGATCATAAGGAAAATGGAAGCGACATTGTCAATGATATTATCATCTAGTATGAACCCTAAAGCTAAATGGAGAAACTTCACTCGGAATGGTCAAGAGTTACATTATGAAAGTTGCAAAGACATCATCACTATCTTCTGGTTACTAAACCACAACGGGTGCATCTTCAATGAAAAATTCAACACCTCTAAGTGCGGGTTTTGAGCAATTCATGTAATCCTTTATCACAACTCCGTACAATTAGGCCACATTGAAACTCAATTCATGTAATCCTTTATCACAATTTCGTACAATTAGGCCACACTGAAACTCAAATCAACAAGCTGTCAGGAAAGTTCAAGTAATTGTGAGAAATTTGTGATAACCTCGTTACGAATCAGTGAAGACCGCCGACATTAAACAGATGCTCCGACAGTTCGGCAATGTTTTCCGATTACAAGTTGGGGTATGATAATCCCAATATATGCATCAAAATGTTTTTGAGTTGCTATGGCTATAGAAGCCAGCCTGTATATATTGATCGTGAGATAAATTAATAAATTAACCACATTTTCAAGATTCAAAGGTTCAGAAGGCAAAAGAGAAACATATGGATGTACACTTAACTTTGATAGCAAGCTGATATGGTAGTCAAAGATTATTGCATGTATGATTATAAGAAAATACAAAATAGAATTGCAACCCATAGTGTGGTTTATATATTAATCTATCAGCATACGTAGCTATGACCTAAATGGCTACACATATAGGAGAAATCAAGTTCATGAGAGCTCTTATGAAGGAGGGAGGCTGATAGACAGTGTGCATATATGACCAACATTTGTCATACGCCATTATCTTCTGAACTGTGAATGCCACGATTAATCTTTCGCTTCAATGTCTTCTCACGTCATGTTAGTATCACAGAGTATATTAGTAAAAAAGTTAAAGTTTAGTAAATAATATGGATATAACTGCACTTTCTACACATGAATCGGATACGGCTCGAGGAGATGATGCATCTAAACCATCGTCACCCTTTTATCACTGACATGGCAAAAATCACATGAAAGCACCTCGATCATCTCCTTGTAGACTGACATGGCAAACAAGACTGACATGGAAAACATCACATCGTTTAACTCCATTGATGCTCCACCGAGCCAGGATGAGCTTACTACGGCTGCCATTTAGACCTTGAATCTAGCAAGTTGACAATATACATCTGCAATCACAGATGCAAAAATGGAAGTGCAAGAACCTGTAGAGAACAAAGAACCTGGACAACATGTAGCGACGACCTCGTTCGGCTCCATGACAGCATGTGTGTCGCCCTCTCCATGCGATGCCATGGCGAATTGCAGGAAAGGTATGCCTAGACGACTGTACCTGGTCTCGAGGCAAGTAATGACCTGGACGCGGGAGGATCATAGGCGGCGATGACTTGGACTACAACCTAGTCAAGCTCCGCTCACCGCATCACACCAGGAAGACTAAAATTCGGAAGAAAAACTAGAAATACCAAATTTGGCACAGGCAATGTGGCATCATCGTCGGTCGGTGTGGGATGTGGCAGCTCGTAGAGTGGGCCATCGACTCGCCGGAAGCGGTGGTCAGTAAGTCGTGTATGCCAGGCTTGGGCCATTGGCGACGGGGTCGAGCTGCTGCACCGGCGGGGCAGAGACGTCCATATGCTGCCCTTACAGCACGACGGCGGGACAATAGTAGGCACAGAAAGAGCGTCGCAGAGTACGCGCAACAGCCACTGGTGGCAACGTTAGCAGGCACGAATCTCCAACAGAGGCGGGACGGTGGATGGAACTCCTTTATGTAGCGTTAACTTTAGAATCGCCGGGTTCGGGTTATACATAGTACAACACCTTCGCCGGTGCAAGCCACTTTGTCGTCAGCCAGCACCTCACCTCCTCCTTGCCAAGTGAAAGAGTATGTGGGCCCCAAGTGTGGTTTTAGTAATTAATGACAATCTCTATAGACTAATATTTGTATTAAGTTCTACTTGTAGGAATTGTCTATTGGCATCGCTTGGAGCATGTGTTGGCTCCAAGGTGGAAGACATGGAGAAGAAGAAGAAGAAGAAGAAGAAGAAGAAGAAGAAGAAGAAGCAATGTCCAAGGGCTTTGGGCCTTTTGGGATCATGTAGAAGAAGACACATAAAGAAAAGAAAATCAAGAGTGTCTTAAAGAAGATGGAGTTCCTCATGTGTATCTTTAAGACATCATCCAAATGAAGTTAGAACAAATGATGTTCAAGCTCAAGATACGCCATCTCTAGAAGATCTCATGCTTGTAGCTTGTTGTCCTCGGTGAACATGGTTCGATGAAGACAAGTTCAAAAAGGAGGTTTCCCCATGGTGTATGGGGGAGCAAGTTGAAAGTCTTCATCAAGCGAGGAAGAGCAATCAAGAAAGGTGTTCCATCTTGAGGAGGACAAGATTGTCTACATCAAGCTCAAGTAGAATGCTCAAGGCAATGGTATAATCTTGATATGTCTTTCCTTTTGTCGGTCTCATGTTGTTAGTTGGGAGACCGGGTTTAGGATAGATAGCTGTACTATCAAAAGGGGCTCTCGAGTGAGTAACTCGATCATATCTCTCAAGAGAGCTCAAACCTTTGCATACTAAGCATCATCTTTCTTAGTTGTTATTTTGATCTTATCAATGTGAGGTTCTAGAGTTTGTGGTAATTTTCATAACAAGCTCTAGTTCATCAAAAACGGATTTCCCTCTTATATCTTATCGCGTTTTTTATCCTGGAGGTTTTCCGGATCCTCACATTATATTTCTTGATATTTTCTCCCTTAGTGGTATCTAATATTTTGTTGGATTCTACATGGCGTTATCTTTCGAACAAAATTGGTTTCATCCCATTTAGAGTTCGGTTGCTCGAGTTATATGCGTTTTATTGCTGTTGTCTATGTTTGTTTGTACCAACCGGTAGTATCGGACATTCCATCCGGTACTAATGCTTGGCACCGGTAGTACCGCCTGGTGGTACTGGATGGGTCTGAGCCCATTGGCGAGCTGAGGTCCCTCTCAGGCCCGGCCGGTACCACCAGCCCGACACTACCGCAGTGTTCGATAGTACCTCTGTATTTCCCAGTACTACTACTTTGTGATACTACTGGTTCATGCAGCGTGTCCTATCGGTGGCGACAGAGGTATTTCTTCTCGTCTCTTTTTCACTCGGTACCACTTCCGGTACCAATACGGTAGTACCGGTCACTTCTGGTACTACCGCTTCTGGTTCCGGTACTGGTCGTATTAGGCTCTAACGGTCAGATTTTGGGCCCCCTATAAAAGGGGCCCTTCTTCTCCATTGGACCTATCTGTTTTGAGCTCTTTTCCCCCTCCATTGTTGAATCTCTTGAGCTTGTTCTCTCCCTCTTCTTCCCATGATTCTTGCATCTCTTTGAGGGTAAAGAGAGAGGAGATCTAGATCTATAATCCCTCCAATCCATCCCTCCTCTAAGTGAGGGGAATATCTTGGGATCTACATTTTAGAGACTTGTGTGGTTTTTCTCTTATGTTTTTACTCTCTTATTTGCCTAATAGATTTTGTAGCTTTGGTGGAATTTGGGAGTAAATGACTTGCCATTGCATTAGGTGCATCGGTTTGAGTTCTTCTCGGAGGATTTGGTTGGTGAAATCTGAAGCTTGTTACTCTTGGGTTCTTAGAACCCTAGTCGGTTGTGTGGCCTTTGTGCTGTGTTTTTGGGGCCTCCAATTAAGTTGTGGATCTCTCCCCAAGTTTGTGGCCTTGGTGGTGATTATTGGGAGCCTCCAATTAAGTTGTGAAGATTGCCCCAATCTTGTATTGGTGAGCGCCCTAAAATGTCCCATAGTGGATCAGGTGCTTGCCGTACGACGGGTGCTCGAGAGAATAGGGTGTGGCCTCTTGTGGCATTGGTGGTCTTAGTACCGTCCACCCCTCCAACGATATATACTCCCTTGTAGAAAGGAACTCGGTAAAATACCGCCGTCTCCGCGTGGCTCGGTTATCTCTATACCCGAGCCCTTTACTTATGTACTTTACATTGTGATAGCCTTCGTGCTTGAAGTAATGTTTCTTGCTATCACTTGTTGCTTGTCTTGCTTAGCATAAGTTGTTGGTGCACATAGGTGTGCTTGACAAAAAAAATGCTACTCCCTCTGGTCCATATTAATTGACTTTGATTTGTTAAAATTTGGATAAACCTATATACTAAATAGTGTCTAGATTTATTCAAATCTAGACAAATTTGAGTCAATTAATATGGGCCGGAGGGAGTAGTTTTATTCCGCCCTTATTAAGCCCATCTCATAAAAGTTTTTAAACTGCGTATTCACCCCCTCTCTCTAGGCGGCATCCGTGATCTTTCACCGAGAATCACATCATTGAGTTCCTCTCCTTGCAAGGTTCTTCAGCATCTCATCCACATCAAAGTATCTCGCCTTCCCCTCCCTTGCCCTCGAGCTCTCGGTCATGGAGATCGGCCCCACCCTCCAACCCTAACCAGATGTCTACCAAGTTCGGGAAGATGAGCAGAGTCAGCCCCTTGATCAACTCGAGTAGGCGGTGGAGAACCAAAGAGGAGGAGCGTGACAACTCATAAGGTGTTACTGAGAAGCACGGGTGAACGGACCAGTTTTTTTCTGGCGACGTACGTCTCCTGGGAGGCGGCGGCGCTAAACCCAACTCCTTCCCCAGATCTCAGCCGGCGATCGGACTGGTTCCCTCTCCCTTCGCTTGCCGCTCCGGCGGCTGGAGGGTGGGGGAACCTTGTTTCCTTCGTCTAGTAGTTAGGGTTAGGGTATTTTTTATCGTGGCGCGTCGTTGGGGTGGTGGGAGCGGCGCCCGGACGAATAAATCTGCTTCATCTCTACTCCCACACCGGCACTGATCTTCTTGGTTGCGCCTCGGAGGTGATGGCAACGTTTGCTGTTTGGTCTTTCAGATCGGCAGCTTGGTCTTCTCGTCATTCTTCAGATCTGGCGAGATCTGTTTCTCGTTATGTCGCTGGCGCTCGTCGTTATCCGTGACGGCGCTGGCGGCCGGGAAGAGGTGGTTTCTCTGGAGAAAGGATGTTGGTCCGGAGGTGGTGGTTCTGTCTTTCTCCTTCGACTTCGTCGACAGGAGGCAACGAATCTTGGTCCAAGACAGCACGAGGACGTCCCCCGGTCGACGTGCCACAGCGACATGTGCCTCACTGCGTGCAGCAGGCCTGTTCATCGACTCACAAAGCCTCGTTGGCGATGGTGCTTTTTTGGATCTTGCAATGGTGGAGGCTCGACGTCTCTTTCGGCGTTCGTCTCGGCGGCGCTGGAGGTTGGTGGAGGCCGCTAGATTCGGTGGTTACAGTAAAATCTAGGGGTCGTTTTGTATTTCTCGATCTCTTAGTCTTTTATTTGCAGTGTTTTCAGGATAATCATTCTATCCCAGTCTGTCTTTTAGTGTTCACATGTGTTGCTTTATGTAACTTGATTTTCAATTAATGAAATATGTGGTTGCTCTAAAAAAAAAAGAGGAGGAGCGAGGGATCAGACAATACCGTCGATGGAGATTAGATCTCCACAGTCGTCGCCTAACCCTAGAAACCTAGGTATATCATCTCAATAGGTGGAATAAAAAGAGGAGAACAACGAGTGAAGATGAAAACAAGGAGAATGAATTATAGTTCGTGTTTTAATCCAGTTCATAAAAAAAGTTTAATTCCAATCTGCTTCAGATTTTCTTTTAGTAATCCAGAGCTCCATCCCAAAATTAACTGGTATATATCCGTACTTTTTAAAAAAAATGTCCGTACGTATTTTTTTAGCCGGAGAGAGAAAGTTATTTCTTTCCCCTACTCCAAGTCTAACTCTCAACAAAAAAAAGTCTAACTCTCCAACGCCTTGTCCGGCTTTCTCCCCAAGAAAGAC
This sequence comes from Avena sativa, assembly GCA_916181665.1. Classification (NCBI taxonomy): domain Eukaryota; kingdom Viridiplantae; phylum Streptophyta; class Magnoliopsida; order Poales; family Poaceae; genus Avena; species Avena sativa. Next base: position 458,703,595 of record OV702293.1, read on the forward strand.
AGCCCCTGGCCTGCTATAAGCAGGAACCTCCTGGCTAGTGGCCACCATATAGAAACATAAGCGCCACGGTCGATATTCTTCTACACACAGAAAGTTTTTGATTTCGATCGATCTCAGCCAGGCGAGAGTTTTCGTGATGGAGAACAAGGAAGCGGCTCCAGCGGCGGCACCAGCACCGGCTCCAGCGGCGTCGTGCTTCAAGAGGACGGTGCCCGAGGACGCGACGTTCGTGGAGGCGGCCAAGGACCAGCTGAAGCAGTTCACAGAGGCGCGCATGGAGGAGCACTGGTCCTGCATCAAGAACAAGGTTAGCTCCGTCTTCGGCGAGCCCAGCACCATCTTCGGCGGATTCGGCAAGGACGACAGCAGCAAGGCGGCACCGCCCTCCGTCGAGTCGCAGTAGGCAATCTCCTATTCCTAGCTAGTAGATCTATCTAGATAGCTTATGATTCCTACAGTACTTTTTTGAGGATCGGGTAATTTTAGTGTGGTTAATTTTTATCGTTGCGAAGTACTAGTAGTGGACCTCGGTCTTGAGTTTAATTTGAGGAACTGTATAAACAGCTGTCCGGTGGATGTTTTATTGTGAATTTTAAGTGGGAATCAAATATATATGAATATCTTTTGGTAATTATTTTTTATCATAATTCTTGTTTTTATCGTTGTTATAAGTAAAACTCTTTTCTATTTTACCTAAAAAAACTCCTTTTCTATTTAGTTTGCGTTTTGGAATTAGTCATAGTCTTTTGCCAAGAATAAAGAAAAAATATAAACATCCGCAATATCAATACATCTAATATGAAAACATACTTGATGATTCTAGCACTATAGATTTTGCATTGTGGTGGTTGATATTTTAAAAAAAAATTGATCAAATTTTACAAACTTTGATGTGACTAAAACCAGAATACAAAGTAATTGTGAACCAGAATGCAAAGTAATTGTTCCCTTGTTTTAAACACCGTCTGAATATCATTGATGTTTGTTGCCTAAGCTTATGTTTGCAGAAGGATCATAGAATTTCCGATGATCTTGCCTAAGCACAGTTTCTGCCTAACCATATGTTGACTATATAGTTGTAAGTGAATAATAAGGGGACATTTTTGCAGTTCTTTGACGTGATTCTTTGTGTGTTCCCTTCTTTAATGCGGTGTTTGAATATCTTCAGTTCCTGTCAAAGCTGCTATGTTACAGGATGGTCATAGAATTTCGCAGCACTTATTACTTAGGCGTTCGACTTGCTGTTTCTAATTTAACTCGTATTGTAGCGTCACCTGTGATGAACCACTTTAATTATTTGCTACTACATCCGTTCATAATGTAAAACATTTTGACTTAGTTTGCTAAAACGTTCTCTATTATGGTTCACAAAACAAAAACGTTCTATATTATGGAAAGATTTAGTATTATTCAACCGGCACCCATGCCACTTGCTGCCCCTGTAACGCCCTGCGCCCTCTGCTGGCCGTTGCCCGCCGCTCACTATCGGAAAATAAAACTTTGCCATGTAAATAGGCCCAGAACTCAGCAAAGTTGTGGTTTGCCGAGTGGCTGGCCAAAAGACACTTTCAAAGATTAGGTACATGGTAAATGATTTTGAAAATTCACCGTCGCTTCGAAAAATACCCTCGGTAAAAAAAATCAAAAAATTGTCATGTGTACTAGAAAAACACTCGGCAAACCTCTATGTCACGTAACCGTCCCCAGTCAGGTGCATTTTATTTGTCAGCGGCCATAAGAAAACACTTGGCAAATTATTTGCGGAGTTCGGGGGTAAATACACTCAGCAAAGATTTTTGTCGAGTGTTTTGCCCACTCGGCAAACAATTAAATCCCGGTAGTTTTTTTTTTTTTGAATAACAACAGGAGAACTGTTATATTCGTCGCGATAGAGGAAGAGGTCAAGATGACCTAATGATCCAGTTTATAAGGAAAACCGAGCCTAAAAACCACATAGAACGACCCCGTTTATAAGAAAAACCGGGTCAAAAAACCACACAAGCATCGGAGCCTCATCGTCCACACGACATCACTCGTGCAGCCTCTTGGCAATTAAATCCCGGTAGTGGCTGGCAATTGCTCCATTCACTCGTGCAGCCTCTTGGCACGAGTGTTGCTCCTGGGTCGGCCGCTGCCTACATCTCTGTTGCTGCCTAGGGTGTAGGTTGGAGTGATGCTGGTCACCATGGATAGTGGCGGGACCGGAGAAGAGAATGGCAGGAGTGGGATCGTGCTGGTGAACCTAGTCTGACTCCAAAGGGCCCCTTGGCAAGTCTGATCTGTCGTCGGCAAGGTTGTGGACCGGCAAGTCTGATCGTTTCATGTTATACAGAAGGTGTTTCAAAATGGCATATAGTCATTTCTCCAAGGTTGTATATATGTTTATCTAATAATGTTGGTTGAGTTGGTCATATACGTTGGATGCGTTACTTTTGTTTGTTGCAAACGGAAGACGTGTTTTCAAGGGCGGAGCTAGCAGCACATGGGAGCCCGGGCATAACCTTGCTGCCGGTGCGTCTACAAAGTTTTGCCCAAAGAAACAACAAAGAATCTCTTAAGCTAGCTCAGATTTTAGTGGAGTGTCACCGGTCGAGCCCGGGCACCTGCCCGGGGTCGCCCGAAGGTGGCTTCGCCAATGCGTGTTTTTATGTTCTGCTGCGAACAAATGGGGATTTGTGGCTTGCCTTGCCGCTTTTTGCTACATTGATGTGTTTAATGTTACAACAGTTTTTGCTACACTTTGCAAATTGTTGTGGAATTATAGGCAGTGGCGGAGCTAGGGGGGTACGAGCGGGGGCCTTGGCCCCCCCTATGTATGTTGCAACAAGCTAAATTTTATACCTAATCTTGGTCAAGAAACATTTTTTCAGAGGTAATTACTATGATTGGTCCCCCCTAATGGCTGATTACCATGGTTGGTCCCCCTTAAGTTGCATTCCTGCCTCCGCCCCTGATTATAGGCAAATGTTGCAAAACAGTATTGTATTTCTGAAAATTCTATGTGCACGCATGGGCAGCCAAACCTTGTATCTCTGAAAATGCACATACGTAAACAAAATGTTAAGTTCCGGATCTGTTTTTCATCAATGACCAGATTTCTGCAGCAATGATCCGGAAGTCCGCGCATGCATTGGTGGCAGTCAAACCAGCTGATGCATCAGTGCCACACTGCCACTTGCCCTTCCCCTCTTGCAAATTTCCTCCTCCGAGCTTGAAGCACGACGCAAGGAACACCAGCCGGAAGAGAGGGGCAAAGAGGACAGTTTGTGTTTTAATCCAGTTCACACAAAAAAATTCAGTTCCGATCCGCTTCAGATGATTTTTGTACTTCTTCTTCCTCTGTACTCTGAAGTTCCCGTCCGTAATTAACTGGTATACTTATATCCGTCCGGAGAGACAAAACGCTCTTCTTTTTTCTCCTACTAGTACAAGTCTGCGACTGCGACTCCCGTCCGGCTTTCTCCCCAAGACAGCGCCTCTCTCCGCCGGTCCGTCCTACTACTATATATGCAGCACGTACGAGCCACCATAGCAACACGAGCCACATCGATCTTCTTTCTTCTCGACAACAAGCTTTCGATCAATCTCAGACGAGCCTTTTCGTGATGGAGAACAAGGGAGCGGCGGCGGCAGCGCAGGAGAACAAGGAGGCGGCGCCGGCTCCGGCGGCGTCGTGCTTCAAGAAGGCGACGGTTGGCGAGGACGCAACGTTCGTGGAGGCGGCCAAGGAGCAGCTGAAGCAGTTCACGGAGGCGCCCATGGAGCAGCACTGGGCCTGCATCAAGAACCAGGTCCGCTCCGTCTTCGGCGACTTTGGGGACTTCGGCGGACCCGGCAAGGACGACAAGACGCCCTCCGTCGAGTCCCAGTAGATCTAAATACTAGTAGCACTATCTTTACGGAGTGCGGTAATTTTAGCTCTCGTTAATTAATTTTTATCGTTGTAAGCTTTTAAGCTTGAGAGGAACTGTATAAACAGAGGTGGCCGGTGTGGTTCCAATTTCTGTGGGTTTTTTACTAAATAGTTACAAGTGATTACCTGGGTCTTCGATGTAATTCTTGTTCTCTTTTTTTATTTTTGAAGCGGCTGCACAAGCGTATTGCAGCTTGATCATAGAGTTTCGACTTTATTGTTTGAGTTGCAATTTCCTGCGTATTCCTTTTTTCTTTGTGTAAACTTATCTGAAGCAGCAATGACATCAGAATTTTTTTTGTTCAGGGACATCACAAAAGTGTTGAATTGAATCCCCTAATTAACACAGTCGAGGAACCCTAATGTTAAATCATGTGTGGAGCATGCTCCACCAAATCCACAACGCCGTGTACAAATCAAGATCAGGAGGGTGCAATGCGTATTGACTAACAAGAAATTACTAAGGGCCCAAAAGAGTTTTCTCCTGACCAAAGACTCAACCATGCCACGCACTGCACCTGATCCCCTCGATCTGACCAAGACATCTTGGCCCGTGCAAACCCGGTTTGGATGGTTTGGCTGGTTTTTTTTAGTTCTGTACTAGTCTGGAAGTGTAGATTGAAGATGTGAAGAAAAATGAACTGAGGTTTTATCAGCTGGTTTTCACGGTTTGACCGGTTTGTGTTTTTGCACACCCCTAAAGACATCTTTGCAAGGTAGACAATTATGATACACTTCAGACCCTAATAGTTCCTCCGTCTCAAAATAGATATCATAGGTTTGTCAAAATTTGAATGAATCTATATACTAACTAGTGTATAGATTAATCCAAATTCTGATTACATCTATTTTAAGACGGGAGAAATATTTTATCTTCATCGGTCTCGTTTATCTCCTCTACTCGGAGCCACAAATTACCTTCTCGGTGCATCAGTTCTTATCTCAAGAAAAATAAAGCCCTACCGAGGATGCGTTTTGGCTCTCAGGCATGCAGAAAAAACACACACAAAAACTTAATTTTTCTGTCATTGTACATGTTATGTCTTTTCAATGTTTGCAATGTTCAAAGATAATGCGTATCGTGTCCTAGGAAAAAAACAATGCTATACGAAAAGCAATGTTTGGACACCAATTTTCTTTTTCTTAACCCAGGTAGCGGAAAATGTCCGTTCTCCAGAATTCATGTGTGAAACACAGATCTTGTACAATTATCAAATTTTCAGATGTTATATGCTTAATGAGAGGAGACAAACAAAACAATATTCACTCGGAGATACTACATTCTGTGCACCCGAGACGTTGAGTTGAGCCTTGGCATCATTACTCAACATATACAGATCCAAATACTCCGAGAAGATTTCGACATAATACGGCTTCATTGCAATGGTAAACTTTACCAGGGATTAGATACATCACTGAATCAATTAACGAAAGAAACAATGAAGGGCCCCATGTCGGTTGGGATATCAGCTTATGCAAATCTACATCTCGATGCCGAAGGGGTACCTTGCAAAGATGTCTTAGGCCCATTAGGGTGAGCACTAAACAAGGAAGGTGCTCACCTTCCTTTAAACAAGATGCCGAAGTGCTCACCTTCCTTTTTACCCCAAAATTAATTCTACTTCCTAGACTAAACAAGGCACATTGTTAATAAAGGGAATTAACACTAGGCCTACCAGCTGTCAGTAGTTAAAAGCGTGAGCTGCTAGCCTGCTACAACAAACAAGGCCCTAACACAAGCAGCTGGAACTTTTTACCCCCAGCCGTGGCCAATCAATGATGATTATACCTCCTCCTATGGCGACTGTAGTCCGAGACATACCTAAAACTCTGCCCGCAGTAAGGAGCCGAGCACTTGTAAGGGCGCTCTCCTGTGTGGACTCTCGCGTGTTCGGTCTGAGCCCACAGCCACTTGAAGGTCATCCCACAGCCATCCCAGGGGCACTTGAATGGCCTCTCGTCGCTGTGGACACACTGATGACGCTTCAAATATTTGTGCGAGCCGAAACGCTTGCCACACGACTCCTCAGTGCAAATATTGCGCTCGTGAGCACGAAGATCGGCTTTACTCTCAAACGTCATGTCGCAAGATTCAATATCGCACTGAAATAATTCCACCACCTTAGTCCTCTTGCCCTTAGTTGGAGCCGAAGGTTTTACAGTTTCAGTCTGCTCCACCGTCTCTTCAATTACTGCAGGTTTAGACCTGGGTCTCAAGCTCTCACATGGGGAGCGGGCAAAACTCCCAAGACTTTGGGAACTATCAGCAAGTAACTCAGACTCCCTCTTTCTTTTGCGCTTGCGCTTGCATCTGACATAGCATATGATGTTTGTTCTTTTTGAGCTTCCAATGCTTCTAGACACAAAGTCACCATACTGATGCTTTTTTGGTGCGCCCCTATCAGGGTTCTGGATACCAAGCAATCTATCAGTTGCCAAATTGGACAAAGTCTGCACCTGGCATGAAAGAGGTGTGCCAACACAAGAGCTAGACGTCTCTACAACTTCATCCTGTGCAACATTATCCACAATGTGGTCATTGCTAGCCAGCGTCATTAATGCCAATGAAGCATTGTCAACCTCATCTTTTCCAGGAACATCTGCTAGCATGGAGTCTTCTGCTAAAGCTCCAAGTAAAATATCAAGAGAATCTGATTCTGTGTGGACAGAATTTCTATTTTCTCCAGAAATTGCCTTCGTCAAAGCAACTGTCACGCCTTCCGAAACGATGACATTTCTCTTCGGATACCCATGCTGTAACTCAGTGGGAATATCGCTATTGAGCTTCATGGCCTTCACACCAAAATGGCTGGTATCAACTCGTACTTGTTCTAAGGAACCGATTGGCATTTCTATATTATGTACTGCCTGCAACTCATCACCCACCAAATCATGAGCAACAGATGCCGGCTCACAATTCCCCGCATTTTCAGGGGTTGCTGATACTGTGGCCAAGTTTCTGTCAGGATTATTACAGAACTCAATATTATCCTGCTTTTGTTGAGCTTGCAGCTGTTCATCTTTGCACTCTGCGGTAATATTATAAGAGCCTGAACTTTCATGATTGCTGCTGCATTCCGCAGTTATACTTCCATTGACAAGGAACTGCTGTACAGAGATAGTCGCTGAACTAGTCAACTCATCCGACTGGAAGACATATTGCTGCTCATCATCTGACACCGCAGGTGAATCCTGAGAATTCACTGAACAAATTGAATCATCAGAAGTACTAGCACTTCTGAGACCGTCAAGTTCACTGGTGCTGATACCTACTTGACCTTCACAAACTTGGTGCATCATTGGATATTCAGCAAGAGCAATGGGGATATCCGTCAGAGAATGCATGTCTTGATCATTGTTATCAGAACACCTACGCATACCAACTACATCATCAGCTTCTTGCGACCTACTTGGCTGCAGGGAGACATCTTGTTCAGCAATTCGGTGTTTTTTGCCATTGTCGCAATGCATGACTTCATCATTGTCCTCAGGACACACGTCATCAACTTCTTGCGACCTACTTGGCTGCAGGGGGGCATCTTGTTCAGCAGTTCGCTGTTTTTTGCCATTGTCACAAACATTTCCAGAAGTACCCATCGTTGTGTTTGTAACTGCAGGGTTAACTTCCTCAGGAATTACTGTGGCATTGGGCCTGGAAACATAACCAACAACCCTGTATGGGGTTCGTGTTCTCCTGCAGAGCCATTTGAGATTTGGAACAACAGAAAGAGGTGACGGCTTATCTGCGATATCCAATCTCTTCCAAAAGGATAAAGGAGGTTGCTCTTGACACCCTGGTGTTTCTTTCCTAAGCTTGGCAAAATATTTCATATTTAGACCCATCTGTGACGTCCAATCTCTTCCATCTTCCTTATACCCCTCATCATCAATTGAAATGTTGATCAGGTGTAAATCAGATTTGGATGCATTTGCAAGCGGAACATCTTTACAATCAAACTGAAACTCGATTTCCTCAGCAATGGATATTGCAAGTGCTTTTAGCTTGGTGTAATCTGCAAATAAATTAAGGAAAAGATTACACTTCAAGGAATACACAAATCAAATAATGGCAGTTAACATTTCTAGAATTGGTTCTGAATCATTAAGGCGTCAAATGGGATCCCACCAAAATCCCACTTCTAGTTCATTTGCCAAATTCCATTTCAAATTTTAAGCAAAAATTTAAACTAGAATTTGGCAAATGAACTAGAAGTGGGACTTTGGCGGGATCCCACTTGACACCCTATGAGAATCATGATTCAGAAAAGAGTTCACGTGAGATATTTGGAAAGAGGCAAAATATCCCAGTTAAGGTTGTTTGTATGCATCTGCAATTAGCACACTTTGGTCAGTTGGTCAGCATATATGGAAATTTGGTCAGGTACTCCCTAGATTGTTCATGTGTGTGAAGGGTGCAGTCTTTGAAATGGTACTTTCGACCAAAAATTTGGATGCAATAAAAGCAACAAACTCTTCAACTGTATAACACCACACAGGACACATCAAGCAATACCAGAGTTAAACTGTATAACCGTATAGGTTTAGTAGTCTATCCTTTAGATAACATGTTGGCTTTTTCACCTTGCAGTGAACCCCATGCTCTTCTTACTACAGCGCTTCCTGGTCATCCTCGAATTATAATCTAATGGAACAAATTTACACCAGTAAACATGTTCCATGTTATTATACTCCCTCCGACCAATATTAGTTGACTCAAATTTGTCTAGATTCAGATGTATCTAGCACTAAAATATGTCTAGATACATACGAATTTAGACAAATCCAAGTCAACTAATATGGGTCGGAGGGAGTATTATTTTCTCTGATCTGCTAGTTGAAATTACTAAAGACTGGAATTATTGTATTCAACAGTACCAAATATATAGACTGATTTTCATAGTATATTCAAGAAAATCAAAATCATTTATAGCAGAAGAAGCCATAACTTATTAATAGCAAAGAAAATACGCTCCACAGATGAAGACAATGTAAATCATTGCAACAGACATAGTATAAAAACAAACATTTAATGGAAAAAACATGTGACACGAATTGGCAGTCAAAGAGGACATGCAAAGAAAAGTTAGCATTATATCCTACCTGAATGGCAAATGATGAGAGCATGCACCCCACCTTTGCCTTCAAGCAACTCCTCAATCTCAAGGGCATGCTTCAAGCAAAAGATACGGGGTCGTACAAATGCAGAAGTTATATTCCAGTTCACAGTGTCGGAGCAACTTTCTAGGGCTTGTGCATCAATGTCACCTCTGCCAGTTTGTTTACTTGATTCTAAACCAAAACCAGCGCTCAATATTTTTGTCTTGGTTGTCTCGGTGTTGATGCACGTATTGAGGGTATTTTCAGTGCTGCAAGAATGTGAACTACTACAATGCGGCACCAGGGGTCCACCAAGTTCCTTCTTTGTGAAAGAAACGCCATCCTTATGTGATTCGGCACTCTGATGACTGAAGTTAGCATGTGTCACCGGACTGGAAGGCCTATTGGCAATAAGTGGACGCCCTGTCAAAGATTGAGAAATCTTTGTCAAATTTTCACACATGCAAGGAAAAAACATATCACCGTGGCTGAACCTGAAATACAAAAGATGGAAAAGTAAAAGAAAATATATATTATATTTTTATCGTAAGAGGAAAAAATTGGCAAGATACAGCTCACACTAGAACAAGAACAAAGAGAAGTAGTAACAGTGAGAGCACAGGTCTACACGAACAAATCTGCATCGATCGGTAAATTATTCACTTATTTCCTGCACCAGTATGAGACAACAAAGCTTGGAAAGTAAGAAAGACATACCTGAATTGCCATCATTAAGAGAACACGAAAGTACATTTGAATCGTTCTCCTTTTCACAATTCAGCCTGAATCTTTCCATATCAACAAGGGACATCTCTTCCAATGCTTTTTTCGAGGGTTGCAAAATTGCCATGAATGGGAAGCCAAGAATTCCACAAGCAACGCAGGTCAATGAGCCAGAATCAATGCTCAAATCAAAAGGCAGGTCACCCTCATCATCAGTATCAGTATCAAGTTTTTGCCCCTCAAAAGCAGACACAGCATCAGACGATTTGCTATCCATAGACACAAATTTTGGTCGTATCCCAGCTATACATGCAATGCCATCAGATGAACTGTTATCTTTGGGCAAAGATTCGACATTGTGACCATCATCAGCCTTCAAAGAAGCTTTTGGGCCAGAGGAGCAAGAATGTAGAGCAGTAGAAGACGGCAGCAGGTCAGGTTCCCATAGAACAGCACTAGCAATTAATTTCTTTTTGAGAAAAGAACACACAAGTTCATTTTCGCTAATCATATCTTGTAAGAATTCCTGTTTGACCAGTAGTTCCCTTTCTTCTTTTCTCCGGTCTCTCAAACGAGAGGTTCGAATTCCATATAATAATTCTCTGGGCGATCTGAAATAAAAATAACCCACTAGATTCAAAGTTCCGAATGATAAACATAATAAGCATTTGGCAGCCTCATGATTATAATATGGGCACCAAAAGCACTAGAGATAAGCATAAGTAAATCCATACTTGTAGCATGGAGACCAACTATGACAAGTGTGATTTCTTATGTTACATCTTCTTTCAGGAACCTCGGTTGGTGGGGGTGCACCAGCACCAAACCGCCCACCAGAATTCGAATCCCGTGGAGCACAATTCATCCCACGGAAAGACTTGTGTCTCGGTCAATCTTCTTTAAACCATGCCAAAATGCTAATGCTTGGTTGGTTGAGTTTTTTATGTTAGATTCTTTATCAATCATAACGTCCCAACACAGGAGGCAATCATGAATCTGTCTAGCATAATTAGAACCATTTTTTTTACAAATATGAAGACCCAGATATCATTAAATATCAAATAAAGGTGCTAACATTGTTAAATTCTTTTGGGAAAAATGACATCGCTAGTTTCCCAAGAGAACCTATAGTGTGTTAAGAGATCCTATGAACACTTTCATTGAAATCTTTCCTGCCATCTCTTTTAATTATATGCCAAGCAAATGATTTCAAGGCATCTTTAGTACTCTTAAAAGGTTCTACTATTTTATCTCACTTCAACTTAATTATCCATGTTTAATTTGTAACTATACTAGCAAAATACATGATCGTTGAATGGTATCAACATGTGTTGTATTTGTCCACTTACATATGAATTTTCCTATTACGTTTATAACTAGATAACTGTTACCTTCAGCCATGTTATCTCATCTACTACAATCGAAACAGTGAAACGCTAATGATAATCTAAACCAATATGAAACGTGCAAATTTGGCCATACCATACCAAGAACATCTTATATTTATAGAACTGAAAGCCAAAAACTTATTAACTTAATAAACAGGAATCACTATTTGTTAATATATAACATCTTCCCTAGTATAGATTGCCAAGCTCAATATGAAATGTGTAAATTTGGCAATAAGGTGCCAAATTCTACAAAATTAATGATTGTTTACATGTGTAAAATTTGGCAATAAGGTTATACCATACCAAGCTCAATATATAACACCTTAATGTTTTACAAAATTAAGGCCAAAAACTTGCTCAATTAATCACGGAAAATCTTAATTAATATTTACTAATAAGAATAACATATGAAAGCGATAATGCAAGATTTGCTAGGAACTGTAGAAAGATCAGCTTCCCACAGGAAGTTGACACTTAGCAAAAAGCTTCCTAGGATCCCAAAGGAAGCTAGCAAAGTTGGTGACTTGCCTACTCCGGAACTATTCAGGCAAAGTTCTGTAGATTCTAATGGTGCTTATTTCTGTTCCTATCAATAAGATGTTCCATAACTAATGTCTCTTGTGAAGGTATGGCAGTGATGTGTGTCAAGCAAATCAAGAATCAGAATGGATTACCCACCATTGGTAACTGGATATGGGACAACAGCAAGTTACATCAGCAACTAGAGATTTTTGCTCCTACAAACTAGATGGATGATAGTTGGCAAGCCACAGTTTAAGCACACGCAGCCTTCAACAAAGTATAAGCTTTGGCTAGTGAAGCATTAATGCATGATTGACGCTGCAGAACTCTCTTTCCATGTTTTAATAGTGACGCTTCTTATCTGTCAATGTGATACGCCCCCTGGTCACTGAGCAAATTATATACTAAGTTTGTTGCTTTGGTGTACCAGGTAAAGTTGGCACCTACCCCCCTGTACAAAACTACAAATACTTTTGAACTTGTACATAATCCTTTCATCATCCAAGCCTAGCAAGTGCATACCGCAGTGAGTGTTTTTTTTTTTTTAAGCTAGGAGGTATGTCCCTCCTGGCTCACAGTAACTTCTGAGGTAGGAGAAATGCATTATCACTTTGTTAACCAGGGCTAACAAGTACATCTAATTAAAAAGGTTACTCTTATTCTAGTGCATTGATCTCTATGTAGGGTAACTAGAAAGCAGGGATTACCTGGATATGAATGAAACTGCTAGCAAATACAGTAGCTGTTGATGAGAGAGCATTGGAAGATAATTCATCACAGCTCTTCGAACTGCTGCCTCTTTGGCAAACTTCAACCACTGGGGGGTTGCAAAGTTGGCAGCCTCTCCACAATTAAATCCTGTAATATATGGGTCAGACCATTTAGAACTGCTAATTAAATGCACCGAAGCAAAGAAAATGGAACATGCAGATCGTCAGATTGTACTTTGTACAGTATCTTCTGGTCGCCCAAAATAAATGATTCTCATATATTGTTCTTTGATCTCAAACACAAGCGAGAACCTCTAGGGGATCTAAAGTCATAGTAGAATCCATGAACATAATCTACTAATCTTAGAGGAATACATAAATATGAGCATCCAGGTCATTAACGAATGTTCATCATAAAGCTGGGGGGTGGGGGGATCCAGCGTAGAAAAACCACTTAAGCCAATCAAACATTATCATATTCCAGGCCAAATACAAAAATCAGGAGTTTAATCCCCAGTACTATCATGGCACCATGCCTATGAGATATGAAGTTGTTGTGATGTAGCAGTACAACAACAGCACACATCAGTACACTCAATCATAAGCTATTCAATTTCAATGCCAGTGCCATAAGCATAAAATTACATCATAGCTGCAGTAGACAGATAGTCTAATAATTACCAAACCATAATAAGTGAATGTTGTAACAACAGGTGTAACGAATTCTAAAGGATGGATGATGTAACTAACCGTGGCTAAATCCAACATGGTAGGCCCTTGGGAACGTCACCACGAACTCACCAGGATATTGTACCAATCTGAAGCAGAAACACAATGCATATCAATACATAGATTAATTTTCAAGGATGGTTTGTTGATACAAATTCTTTTTATAACAGGGTTCATTGAGGCACTTGATAAGAAAAACATTGACGAGCGACCATTTCAGAGACTGTACCTACAGCAGGGCAGGCCAGCAGACACAATGACCTCAGGGGACATCAATGTTGTTTTCTCCCCGAGCACTGCCAGCGACGCTGCACGAACAGACAATCAGACATCCTTGGACTCACGATACTAGAATATATGGATCACACAAAAATAAGAAAAGGAAATACCAAGGCGATCAGGATTGCCTCCGTATCCATGCACACGGATAACCTCCTCGAGCTCAGCAGCCCGATCCCCAGGAACCGCATACCACGTCTTTGGCGCGCCTGTGTGGAGGAAGTTGAGACTGTGGAGCTCATGGTCCTCAATGTGCCAGGCGAACCAACTGAAGAGCATCCCGATGTACACCATGGGAGAAGTGACCCCGGGAACGTCGTCTGGCATGAATCGGGTAAGCGACCCAGGAGCCCGTGCAATGGCCTGGAGGTTCCACGGGCTACTGGACAGCCTCCACCCTACAGACTTGTCCCCTTCGTCCATTGAATTCGAGACACCCTCCCGTTTCCGCTTCCTGTGCGGATGCGTCTGCGCGGAGGGGGCGAAGCCGGATCCCGGGACGTCATTGGCGTACTCGATGTAGATGGGGCGGTCGGCGGATGCCTTCCAGAAGAGGGATTCCACATCGAGCGGGGCCGGGTCGCGGAGGCCCGAGAGGTGGGTCTTCGAGAAGGCGCGGGACTTGGCCTCGAACTGCTCGAGCGTGTAGCGCTCGCCGCTCTGCCAGACCTGCTTGAGCACCTGCGGCGGCGGGCAGCCGCGGCGCGGGGTGCCGAGCTCCTGGTGCCGGGTGGTGAATACCGCGGTGGGGGTGGGCGGCAGCGGGGAGGAAGAGGAGGAGGAAGAGGTAGGGTTTGAGGGGTCAGAGGCGGCGGGATTGGGGTTGTGATTGGGGGCGTCGGAGGAGAGGAGGGAGCGGTTGAGGCGGGCGAAGACGTGGCGTCGGGAGGGGCGCTGGTAGGGGGGAATGACCTTGCAGATGCCGTATTCGGCGGCCTGACGCTCGACGCGGGAGAGGAAGGCGATGGGGTCGGCGAACTCGGACTCGGTGGGGCGGTACTCCGGGGCGCGCGGCAGGCCGCGGAGCCACGCCGGGACGGTCGACTCCGGGCGGCTGGCCGGCGGAGTTGGCATCGGCGGCGACGGGCTAGGGTTTTAGGGGGCGGCGACGGGGGGCGGAGGGGAGCATCTGGGAGGAGTGGGGTCTGAGGTGGGGAATGGCCCGAGTACTGGGGGTGTACACTGGGAAGACGGTGTTGAAGGAAGGAAATGTGGTGGACTCACTCAGGTTTTCGTGCGGTTGCCGGAAGGGAGGCACCCTCTCCAGACTCCAATCCAAGAGGTAAAAGTACGGAGAAGCTTTCGCGTTTTCAGTGACGATGGGACAGTTGGTATTTTTCGGTTTTTCTTGGATGGCCGGTTTCCATGGTTGCTACTCCCTCCGTTCAGAATTATATGAATCAAATTTATCTAGATGTTTTTTTTTTGGTTATATAGATCTGTAGAGATTGGAAGTAAGTCTAGATTTATTTATTTCATAAAGCTAAAATGTCTCATATTTTTAAAGGAGGGAGTATATTTGATGATCTGGTCTATTTTCCATGTTTAGAAGACCGAGAAGAAGAGAACTCCTCCCTCCCATGCGTCTCTCTCTAGCCGACGGAACCCTAGCCTCCATCGAGCCCTCCTAGGCTCCCACATTCTCCTCTCCCCTCGCCCCTTGGTCCAGGCTACAAGTGGAACACGATGCGGGGGCTACATATTTCACACATGTGCCCACAATCAATATGTGGGACGACCGCCGCATACTGCTCGCATGTTACCATGGCGTCTACTTGTGTCCGTAGAATTTGATATCTAGATTGAACAAACCTGCTAGTTTGCTAGTGATCGGCTTTATCCGAAACTTCTTCTTCCTGGTTTCCTCCTTGCCTTTACTAGCGCGGAGTAGTGTCTTAGTTATGAGTGTGAGCTGGCTCCATTGAGCGGAGCATCCTGAGTTGCGACGAGGAGCATTCTCAGATCTCAACTTCTCCAGATCATGAGCTCATGGGTTGGTGCTCGCCATCGATGCCTAGTCGGTAGGCTTGATGGCGACCTTTGGGGATCTATGTTGCTCGCTTGAACTAGCACCACCGACGCGTAATATATGCACGACCTCGAGTAGCGGAAGAAAAGACATGAAGTGGATGCAGGAACGACAGAGACATCGTGTGGAGTTGGTCATGGTCGGTGGCGATGGCGATGGCAGTGACGTATCTCATGGCGATCTTTGAAGAAGTGGTAGTAGGTGGCAGGTGTTACAACACGCATCACGTGTCTTGGCGCTTATAAACGTCGAGGCACACGCCTAGTCACCGTGCTCGCGTTAGACGCGGCAAAAAATTCATCGGGGATAACTGCGTCAGGAAAGTTTCTAGACAGCGCTTTTTTTGGCTTGGCACATCGACATCCCCCGAGCTAGCGCTTCCATGGCACCGCAGAACTTGCGTCTCGGTACATTATCAAAGGACAGCGGAAGTTTAGTGTCGTGTAACAGCGCGCTAATTGTTGTGTTATACCTTCTAACATTAAAAAAGGTTATTTACATTAACAGTACACATTAATAGTAATCAATTTATATTGCTAATTTCATTGAAATTAAAAAAATACAGTTTATTAATAAGAAAATATCTATTATATCACATTACACTGGATTTGAGCCTCTTTCTAATCATTATATTAGAGGTAACATGTGTTAATAATATAGATGGTCTTTAGCCCCTCTTTATTCAACAAATATATCTCTAAAACCTAAAACTACACCTATTTCCTTCGACATCAAAGTCACGTCGGTGCCAAAGGGTCTATCCACGCCAACATCATAGCGGATATGCTATTTAGCACACGCCATTTGATGACAACTCCACTTGGTACCGAAAAACAAATAAGGGAGATTATTAAGACGAGAAAGAACAAATAAGCGGATCTAGAAAACAAGCCCAGTCGAGATGTGTATAGAGGATGATGAACAAACCTGCGGATCGGACAAGCCAATGGACCGGATGGGCAAGACTGGTGCGTGCAAGATCCGGTGCGGCCAGGCCGCGCAATATCGGGAGAGCCGACAACAGCGCAAGGTTGGTCGTGGCCAGGCCGCACAAGATGAGGAGAGCCGAAGACCGCGCAAGATCATGTGTGGCTAGGGTTCTCTAGATCCTGTCTAGCTAGGGGCGCCCGGATGCTGCGTATGGAGATCTAGGATTCATTCTATGTTGCTCTCTGTGGAGGTAGGATGGGGGAATAGATAGTGGGGACTAAGAATTAATGAGATTAGTGGCTATAGTTCCACTATTATATAGAGAGTGAAAGTGAAGAGAGTGGGGTGTTTAGACCATTTGGGCAAGTGCGGTCCAGGCTTTCATCTTTTGGCCCATGTTTGATGTGTTATGTTTGATGCGCATCCATACTTTGTGCTCTCGATCAAATTGCAAAGTCAGACTTTAATTGTGCGAGAGGAAAAACCACCAGATCCAACGACTGGATTAATGGTGGGACACACATGTCAGTAAGACATGCTTGCCTTGCTAGTGGAAGGTGTTTTTGACCAGACACCCATATTTAACGGAGCATGTTGGCTAAGCGCAACATTAGAAATCGCCTCTCTCGTGTACCGATGGCGTATACGTGGCCACCACGACCAAATGGTTTCACGATTACTCATCCACCGACTAACCAACTTTTGTAGACGCTTTTTTGCTTACGCCGCCCCAGAAAAGTGCCTGTTGGACAGGGGTATTGTAGTGGGTGTGAACCTGAACTCACATATTTATTCTCCTTACTTCCTACTTCCTCCATCCTAAAAAGAAGTCTTAGATTTGACTATATTTATATGTATCTATACAATAAGATGCGTCTAAATACATGAAAATTAAGACAAATCTAAAATACCTTTTTAGGACAAAGGGAAAACTATCTGAACGACATAGTGATGTGTTGATGGAAAGCTTTGTCCATTCAGTTAGTTATGTGGGATTAGTGGGATGTCCTGCAAGTACCACTTAATTTCCATCTCATCTCGTGGGTGTCCGCTTAAGCTTTTATGTGGGACGGACTTGTCCACTCCCGTCTGCAGCCTTATCCTTGGTTTGTGATTATTTGGCTAATTTGGTGATGTATTACAATAATTATATATGTTGTACATGTTGGTATAGCCTCGGGTAATCGTATTGTTGACATGTTGATGTATTGGTTAATGATTGAATTGATATTCCATTTATCATGTTTTACTTGTCACAAATTTTTCAAGAGACACATGTATCTAGACGCGTTTTAGTGTAAGATACATGCGAATCTAGATAAGTCTACGAGATTTAATTCATGACAAAGGGAGTACATGTTTATTTTTAGTAGATGGGCATTCGATCTTGTTCGTAGCATTATCCATGTAATTTTTGGTGATGTATGCATGTTGTGATGATATCCTAGCCCTAAGGCTTAGCTCCTAGTGGTCATATGGCAATCCAGGCTATTCCTAAACATGTGCGACACTCGGATCTACTTGTTTGAATATAATAGTGATCGTCAGCTCAAGTGTTGATGATCCAGAGCTTTTATTCAACAACACTTTCCTTGGCATATCTACTCGTATCTGAATCAAATAAGAACATTTGCTATTGTGCTCTCTAGCTTCCCTCTTCTCTATGTTGCCTACCTGGTACTCTCCTAAATTGATACTCTCCTAAACGTGTTCTTGTGTAATTTGACGAAATTTTCTTCTTATTCCTCTCCTTTTACTTGCTTCGTCTTCATCCTAAACTATGTTTGGTGTTCCTTTTTTGTTATTTTTACTATTTGTGTGAATAGTGTTGATATGTTGTAGATTGATCTGCCATGTCTGAAGCTCCTTTTATGGGGTTTGGATGTTGATGTTCATGCACTTGACACACATATGTGTGGCATCTCTTTTGTATAGATGAATGGGGTGCTTTTATAAGCTTCTCATATGATACTACCGAGTGTTGGTGGGTTCCACTTGTTTTTTTAGAAAGGGTTCCACTTGTTGATCGACTTGGATGCTTTGATATTATACATGTTGGGCTTTTATTTTTTGGTAAAGTCAAGTGAAATTGTCTGAGGTCTTATGATTCAACCATGGATCTTTTAGATGAATTATCTTGGCCTTTCTATCATGTGGGTTGTCTATTTTATCAAGTGTAAGCTTGAGTCCAGTTGGCCATCCATGCCAATTAGGAGCCACTTAATCAAATTATTATGGTTTAATAAAGAACTTAGCTAGATTAGAGGGAAGCTACAAAGTTCCATGTTGCATGCATAATGATAAATATTTCAAAATTATGTTGGGAATATGCCCTAGAGGCAAATAATAAATGATCAATGTTTATTCCAATTGTTCATAATTATAGTTTATCACTTTATGCTATAATTGATGTGTGTCTTGATTATGAGAATCAGATAAAAACTCATAGGCATGTATAGAGAGATAAACACCAACTATTCCTAGTCTCTTCTTCATGGACTAGCTCATATGTCATTTGATGATCAAGTTTCTTGATCATGGTAATTGTTATGATAACAAGGATAACTATGACAATGAGAGCATATTGTTGGACAAATAAGGATGGTGAATAGGCCCAAGCTCTACTGTTTACTAAAATATAACAACGCCATATAGTTGTTGGTATATTGTGATTATTGTTGTATAAACTTTGTCCTTGGACCATGAGAATTGTATTATACTGGAAGATGTGTTTTGCTTGTCATCAAATGTTATCTTTGATAGGTATGGAAATAATGGTGATCTTCTAGATGTCTAAAATATACCTTTATGATCACCCTCTTACGAAGGGACGCTTGATACTTCCAAAACTATTCTTCTGGTACTAGGGTGTAACATAATCCCATGGTCTTAGGATCAGGATAATTGACAATTCACAAATATATTTAAACATTATGACATGGTCTAATTGCTTTACTTAGTTTGTTCTCTCCATCATGTCATTCCCCTAATGGTATGATCATGTTATTAATTGATAACTTATGTTCGTGGTTAGGAAACCATAATAATCAGTAATTAACGAGCTAGACTAGTAGATGTTTGTTAGCACATAATGTTGTTTATGAAATCACACAAGTATTATATTTTCAGATAATACAATTATAGCAGGTATGTAAACTTTTATCGTGAACTGAAAATATGATAATAAAATATTTATTATTGCCTCTTGGACATATTTTTAACAAAACCTCTACTGTATCAGGATGACAATACATGTCGATACCTTTAGATAGATCATCTATTTGATCCTCCTTCGAGACCTACACTAACTACTTCATCGATGAACAAATCTCGGCTGCATGGTTGGTGAGGTCTAGATCTAATTTATTCATGTTTCTCCATATATCGATCTTGGTGTTTTCAATAGTCCAGGCTTTTTTCCCTATGTGAAACCTAACAAATTGAATCTTGATGTTTCATTTGTTCCATGTTACATGAGTTGACCCATGATGCGTAATATTGACCCGCAACAGGATTTTAGTCTATTTTCTTAGCATTCTATTTTGAAAAGGGCCACACTAAATTTAAGGACTTCAGGCCCTACATGTTGCATAATTAATCTGCATGTAATGACTGGTCCAATTTAAATATGTGTTTGAGCGATGGACGATTTCTTCATGTCATTTTTTAACAACTCATACCGAAAGATTATCAAGAAAGAGGTCATGAATGTATTACCTTATTCAACATACGCAACATAATCCATTGGCTAAGCTCCATGAACGTGTGCTACTAGAAAACGAGGGAGTCAACTTCATTGGCGACTCTAGCCCTAGTAGCCTCGTCCACTCCACCGACAAGCTGGTCATTGAGATGACGGGTTCCTGGCTTGCATCGTGCATAGACGAGCTGATGTCCTCCTCGAAACAGGCTTTTTCCCCGCTTTATAAATAAATCCAAACAGTCAAACCGATAGAAAGTGGTGAAGGGTTCCTCATACAAGCAGATCAAAGATAAACACTAAAACCTAGGAAGCAACTAGCTTGCCACCAAAGACGGCAAGGCCCAGGAGACCGGAGCTCCACGACGACGCCTCCAAGAAGGTAACGACGCCCCTAACGCTGCTCCCGTCGAGACCATAGGGGTCTAGGGGTTTCACCCGGAGCCCTTGGGATGAGAGTAGCCACAACAACGCCCCCAAGAGGGTCATGACACTCGCGGGCATTATCGATGTCGGTGCCGAAGCACTGGGCTTTCGCCCAAAAAAACTCTCGCCACCAATGGAATCTATGACTACCACCAAGCTTCGAGTCGAGCTTCCAACGCGATCTGGGTGCTGCCACCACCAGGAGCCCCCGAAGCTCGCTCCTTGCCACCCGCATGGACCAAAGAGAAGGCCACCACCACTGCAACGCCGTCCCGGCGTCGAGAAACTCGTGCAGTCCACCTTCCTGGGTTGCTGCCCTGTCAGCCACGAGATCGCGTCAAGGCTCCGACAAGTATCGCATCGCAAAGCCGCCGGGTGATGACCCACAAGTATAGGGGGTGTATCGCAGTACTTTCGATAAATAGGAGTGTTGATCCCAGCGAGGAGTGATGACTCCTTGGTGGCGCCAGAGAACTTGGTGCTTAATGTGGAGTCTTGTTGGGAATCCCAAGAGCAAGGTGTGAAGCAGCACAGCAGCAAATTTTCCCTCAGTAGAGACTGAGGTTATCGAACTAGAAGGAGGAAGGAAACGTCACACAGGTGTTGCAAGCAACGCGGAGACCTGCACAACACAAACTCAAGACTTTGCCCCAAACGAATTAGTGAGGTTGTCAAGCTCATCAGTTTGCTGTAACAAAGGATTAAACGTATGGTGTGGAAGGTAATGGTTTGCAGCAAGTAAACAAGTAACAGTGGAAGATGTATTGATGGTAAAGATTGGACAATACAACAAGATAAACAACATGGCATGAAGGGTAAACAAATTACAGCAGGTCAATTGACAGGAACTGAGCAATGCATAACAATGCAATTAGTAGTCAGAAAGATCCTATGAGATTCGATTGGACAATACAACAAGATACATAGACCGCCATCCAACTACATCTATGACTAGAAGTCCACCTTCAGGTTATCATCTGAACCCCCTCCAGTATTAAGTTGCAAGCAACAGACAACTGCTTTAAGCAAAGTATGTAAGGTAAACAGTCCACATGTTCCATGAACAAGAGACCATTGTTTTCTCCCTAGTAGCAATAGCACATCTACAACCGAAGAGATTATTGTCACTTCCCTTGGAAACTAGAGGCATGAACCCACTATCGAGCATAAATACCCCCTCTTGGAGTCACTAGCAACTACTTGGCCAAGATAGCTACTAACAACGGAGAGCATGCAAGATCACAAACAACACAGACATGATAGAACCATAAAGACAAAACCATTAATCAATCCAACATAATAATCTCAATATCCATCGGATCCCCGCAAACACAACATGCATGATTACAAATAGATTAGATCTTGATCATGAACAGAGCTCACAAGATCTGTAGATGAAAGCACAAAGGAGGAGATACAACCATCTAGATAACACATGGACCCATAGTCCAAGGTGAAACTAATCACGCATCATACCGGGGAGAAGGCCTCCGGGGTGATCTCCCCTACAGCAGGGTGCCGGGAGGAATTTAAGATCCCCTCGATCTAGGGACAATGGTGGCGGCGGCTACAGACGGTTTCGTGGAGATTTGACTGGGTGCTTAGGGTTTTTGCACTGAAGGCTTCTTATAGGCGAAGGGGGAGGCCAAGGAGGCGACCAGGGGGGCAAACCCTAGCCAGGCACAGGCCCACCCCTGGCCTCGCCTGGGGGGGTCTGGCTGCCCTGACCCGCTTCCTCGTCTCCCCTTTGGACTTCTTGTTCCCCATGGAAAGTAATTGACTTTGATGTTTGTCCCGTCCAATTCCGAGAATATTTCTTTACTAACTTTTGTGAAACCAAAAACAGCAGAAAACAGGCATCTGGCATTGTTGCAACTTGTTAATAGGTTAGTACTAGAAAACATGTAAAAAACACCTCAAAGTGTAGACAAGTAAATCAAAGTAGATACTAAACAAGCATGGATCATCAAAAATTATAGATACGTTTCCAACGTATCAAGGAGCAGAAGGTGTTGACTAGTGGTATGGAGAAGGAACTCTCTGCAAATGCTTAGCAAACGGATTTTTAGGGGGTTTCTGATAAAGAAACAAAACAAAGTGCAAATAATAAAGAACAAATGTAGCAAGTGGCCCAATCCTTTCTTAGCAAAGGACAAGCCGTTGGAAATACTTATAAGGACCAAACGTTCTCGAGGACACATGGAATTCTGTCAAGTGCTTTCGCTTCATATAGCTGAGTACTCTTCTTTGGTGTTGTAAGTGTTGTGTGGGTGAACCTATGCTAATGTACCAACCTTACTTGGACTAATACATACTTGTGATTAAACCCCCTGCAAGCATCCGCAACTATAGGAAAGTAATTAAGATATAAACCTAACCACAGCCTTAAACTCCGAGATCCTACGCTCCCTTGTGCAAAAGTGTCCTAACGGGGGTTCAGGTTTCTGTCACTCCAGCAACCCCACAATTAGTAGCCAAATACACAATGCATTCCGCTAGGCCCAAAAATGGTAAAGTATCATGTAGCCGATGTTCACATGACACCACTAGAATAATAGCACCACAACTTAAATACTAAACCATTGAATAATAACTCAACACAAATCCACTAATAACAACATGACTTCTCCCATGTCCTCAAGAACTAAACGAACTACTCACAAGACATCATATGGATCAAGATCAAAGATGATATGGTGCTGAATAACAATCTGAACATAAACAATAATCCAAGGGTTCCACTCACAAGCATCAACTACAATAGTAATTAACATCAGGAAAGTTTCCCCTAAGAACTAAAGCAATATCCAACACAATTGTTACAGCAGGACGGAGTGGTGATGATGGTGCTGGTGGAGATGATGGTGTGGATGATGATGATCCCGATGAAGCCTAGCTTGATGACGGTGTTGATGGCAACGATCTCCCCTCTTCAGGAAGGAATTTCCCTGGCAGAAATCCGTCTGCCGGAGAGATCTTTCTCTCTTGGTGTTTTCCGCCCCGTAGAGGTAGTGGAAATCTATCTATGGTCGCTCCCCTGGTGTTAGGGTTCCATAAGGAAGATATAGGCGAGAGGGCGGAGTCGGAGGCCGGCCAGGTGGGCTACACCTGCCCTAGGCGCGGGGCAAGGTGGGCCCGCGCCTAGGGGGTGTGTGGGCCCCCTGTGTCCCTTCTTCGCCTCCCCTTCTAGCTTCCTCTGTCTTCCGGGAAAATATAATTTTCCCATATTTTTCTGATCTTCACGAAATTGCATCAAAACACCTCTTTTTCCATCAGAATCCAGACTCCGACAGTCCATCTGCCAAGAATCATCCAACATGCATAAACAGATGAAAAGACATAAGTATAACCTCATAATAAGACATATATCAATGAATAGAGGCAAATTATGATATAGAATGGTGATGCAAATTGGACGTATCAACTCCCCCCAAGCTTAGACCTTCGCTTGTCCCCAAGCGAAAACTGAGCTCAGTAAACATGTCCACAGGTTTATGGAGTGAAGTGTCGATAAAAGAATACGGACAAGAAGCATCACACTTACCATTACGCAACTTGTGGAAGAAAGCAACTCACCATTATATAACTTAGCTTGCAACAAGTACATGAGTCACAATAGAGATGCATAAAGATAAATGATAATTGGAATTGGCAAACACTTGTTCTTGGTCAGAGAACAACTGGTAAACAATTTCACAAAAAGCTTTTTGTAGAATTTTTACAGCAGGAGCACTCTTTGCTCAAAAAGGTTTTTCAATGAAGTCTTTCAAAGTAATACTCAATAGATAAGATTTTTTTGCAAACAAGGAAGATAAAGAACATGATTGAATAAATCACCATATGAATGCTTGCAATACAACAAGTCAAAAGCTTGCTGGATATAGAGAGGAAGCAAGTTTACTGACTCAACTTAGAAAATAGGAGAAAGGTCCCTTCATATAGGGTAGCAGGGATTACAAGTCATAAAGAGCTTCTGAAAGATTATTGTACTTACTAGCTTTGAGCCCTCATTGCCCTATCATAGGCATCTTGAGATGATTAAGGTTAAAATGCACAAAGATGGAGTATATGCTTGACGAAATATAAGTTGGCAATCTCATGTCCCTTGAATATGAGGGCCACTCCTCATGCTACTCAACTTCAGTTACCGGTAAGTTCTTGTCATTGTAAGTACATGAGTATCATAGAGAACCGCGAACGGGGTACCCCTTGCACATGGTACAGGAGCTATCCCATAACCAAAATGACAAGGCAAGCAGACAATGAGCATCTCAGCGATCTGTTTATTTACTATGTGCATAGCTTTTTATTGAGGATGCTTCACAGATAGCTCATTATGGTGATGCTGCAAGTTTCCACCATGATTAGGCATGGCTTAGGCTAGCGGCCCAGGCGTTTCTCTAACACAAAATACAGACTCCATGGACTTACAAGTTCCCTCTTTATTTCACACCGTTGACATCCACAGACAAAAGAGAACGATATCAACTATGTACAAGGTACAAGTGCAATGTTGAAAGCGTTCCCCATGATAGCACGGTTCTGCTAATTCCAACGTATATATGCAAGCATATACAACTTCGATGGCACAATGGTTCAAGTCTATTATGGGCAAGAAAATAAGGTGAGCCATCAAGTTCGTGAGAGCTTTACTAACTATTTTTCACATAACAAAATACTTTTTAGTTCGAAATATAGAAGCCTGAGAATTTGCTTGGAATAGCAAAAGCTAATAGGTAGATATAGTGGACACAAATGACATAGGTTTTGGTTCAAAGGGGTTTAAAACATGAGAAGTATGCCTTCTCAGAAGAGGTTTTTGGCTAGCAAAACTGGGTAGCAAGCAAGAGAGTTGAAAGAAACAAGCAAACATACAACTAATAAAGCCAAATATGCAATCTTCCTTGAAGACTCAAAAGATCTTAAATAAAGAATACTAAGCTTATAATCTAACAAGAAAGAAGATAAATGATACAAAATACCAGTAAGCTTTTTCTCTTTTTCTTTCAAACCTCAAAAAGTATTGCTACTGACCAGAACTCGGTTTGCCAAAACCAATTTAGATTCCCTTGATGCTCCCAAAGTGATGCCAATACTGATCAACAAGATCAATCATATAATAGAGATTGCAAACTGAGATAAGAAGTGCACAAAGTAAAAGATGAAGCTTCTCATTAATATTCCATAAAGGCACTCACACCAAGGGATACATAGATAATCAACTAAAGGAGAGATACATCCACATGCAAACCAAACTATATGATAACCTCTCTACCAAAGATATGAATCCACTAAAAGGTAACAGATAAAAGACAATGATGGTGATACCACGGCACTCCCCCCAAGCTTGGAACAAGCTAAGGGGATGCCAAACCCGATGACGAATTACTCATTCGGTGGTGGTGGTGTTCTCTTGATAATATCCCTAATCAGTTTCTTCAAATCCTCAATCTCAAAGGTTAGAGACTGTAACATCCCAAAAATACTAAGCTTGGATCATCAAACCCTAATCCTCAAAGTTAGGGTTAACAAAAACTTTTCTAAACAAAATTATGGAAGCATGCATGTGAGTATGCATTTCATTTTGAATTCTTTTAAACCACCTTGTTTGTGTGTTCCATTGCTTGTAAATGGATGCTTAGGTGAAATAAACATCATCTAAACATTTCCCACACTTTTCCTAAATACAAGTAAATCAAAACAAATAAAATAAGGGAATGGTCATTTTGACTAATTTAACTCCCATGCCTACTTTGGCTGTCTCAAACTTTCAGAACCTAACAAAAAAAATTCTGGATCTTTGCACCCCTTGATTGTACTCATAACAAAGTATCAAGGCCCACTTTGTGATCATCCAGAAACTTTCAAATGCATAGTTTAATTGGCAATTCAAAATTGAATCTATATCACATGGGAAGATCCCACTTTTTCAAAAACCACTCAAACAAGCTCAACTTTCAAAACCCAAGCATCTGCAGACTCACCAGCACCAACCTAGCACACCCACCAAAAATCTTTTCAAAATTCAAAACTTGACTTCTTGCGGCCATTTCATCAAATACTTGGCAGATTCAAATCAAACTGGCCTAACTTCACTGTTTTGATCAGTAATTTGACTAAGCAATGTTCACCATTGATCACCCTTGTCTCCCTTAGTGCCAACCAGTGCTTGGACCAACCCTAGCCCCTACACTTTGCCCCATGCCATGCCAACCCAAGCACCTCCTTGCCAGCCGACCATGGCTAGCTAGCCAGAGCAAGCACCAAGCCGAAACAGCATGTCTAGGACACAACCCACCGTCCACCGCCACCCCTGTCCAGCGCTCAAACCCTGCCAGCCACTGGACCACACGCACGGACCGCGCCCAGCTCGCCAGCAACCATGCCGAGCATGCGCTAGAGCGCCACCCTCAACCGAAGCCCACAGACCGCGTGCCGCCCTTGTCGCGTGCATACTCAATCACCACCGACCCAGGAGATCGCCAGACATCCTCGTTCGCCGCCCGTGCCGCACAGCCACCGCTCGCCGTCGAAGACGCCGCCTCTGCCGCGCAGAGAATCACCCGTTCCAGACCAAACCGCACCGCCCCTACTCACGCATTAAAGCCGTAGCGCATCGCCAGGAGACCACCAAGCGATCGCCACCGCCGGCCATGCCTCTAGCAGCCCGTAGCCATGTCACCACCGTTGCCTGCCCATCCCGTTCGGTCTCGCCGTCGAGCCTATAAAAGGAGGACTCCCCCGCTCGATTTCTTCACACCATTCCACTCCTCTCTCACCCAGAACCACCCCACCTCAGTCCCGGAGCAAGGCGAGCAGCGCATCGCCGGAATTGCGCCGGAGTAGGCCGCCTCTGGAGGAGAAGGGTGCCATCGAATTCGTCCACCCCAGGAGCTGCCGCGACCACCCCTGAGTTCGCCGTTGTCGACTTCGTCGTTCGCCCGCCTCGCCGACCCTCGCCCGCACCCCGGTGAGCCCCCAACGACCCCCACTGGCCGCGCTAGGTTTCTATCTCGCCGGCGTTGCCCAACATCGACGATGACTCTCAGCCGTTGGATTAGAACCAGATCGAATGCACCACAGCGTCCCATACCGCTTTGCACCCGCTCGTCTCACTGACGCGTGGGGACAACCACTTAAATAGCCCGCGGAAGCGCTGCGCTTAGCAGGCCGGCCCAGTATCGTTTCTCGCGCAGCCCAGCTATTTGAATTAAACCTTTTCCATTTTATTTCAAACACACTTCTGTACCCATTTTCAAAAATCAACCTAGGTCGACTCAGTGCACCAATTTGAATGAAACCAATTTTGTTAGAAAGGTCTGGGAATGCTGAATCCAAGCCCGTTGGATTCAAGTCATTTGGATCTGTAGATCATCCTTGGTAAAAATAACAAGGCAGAAGCTTTTCTGCATTCAAACATTTTTCAAAGTTAAACCACAATAGCTTTTGAGTTGATTCCAACTCTCAAAAATCACATTTAACTATACCTTTCAGAATATATAAAAATATATAGGTTTACTTACAGAAATAATGTTCAAGTAATAAAAGAATGCCACATAGGCATTTCTAGACATATTATTAAATTAAAATAAAAGGGTAAAACCTTATTAAATTGTGACACCACTTTAAATCACATTCCCATGGACTAAAATATGTGGTGATGACATGTGTCAACATGATCCCATGTTTGGTTTAGAGAATATTAAATCTTAAGTAGTTTTTCAATGAGTAGAAATTACTTTTCTAAAAATAAATGGGATTTTAAACCAAACCTTAATCTTGTAATGTTAGTGATGATGCTAGATCATCTATAGGACCCCTTTTGTGTGTTGATTGCAAGTAGTTAAGTATTGCTTGGTGATTGTGTACATCGTATTTATTTATAGACGCTAGTACCGACCAAGGAAACGAGGAGGAAGGAGGATTCTACGAAGAAGAAGCCGAGGAGAACTTCAACCACTGCTCTGCACAAGGCAATCCAATACTTGCAAGCTAACACTTGCAATTTAGCAAGCTTATACTGATAATGTGCAAGCTAATACTGGCTTGTTACCATGCCAACCATATGCCTTAAGCATATGTGATCATACCTACTTGATAACCCAATCCTAGTTTTATTTGCAAGCTTCTTCTTTATTTCTTTATCAAAGCTTTAACTTAGAGTTGACTTAAGTGACTTATAGATTCTAGAAAGATATAATTGAAGGTTGCATAAAGAGCATAAAATTTGGCCTAAGTTAGAAACCTTGATATCATCCTAAGATATAAGGGTGTACTTAGTTGAAACTCCACTAGTTACCACCCCTCCTTAGTGCTACCCCCACTTATAGATGCTAGTGCTAAGCATAAAACTTGATCAACTTTAGATGGGAATACTTGGTGAAAATGGTTATGAAAACCTTAGAATGATGGATCATTCTACTGAGATGTTTTGACATATGATTCCGAACACCAGATGATTTTGGTGATGAAAATGTTGAGGCATGAGTCTTAGCCCTTTATAAAACTGATGGTTGTCTAGATGCGATACCATTCCAATTTTATCGTACAACCACAATACCCGAAGATTGGGTAGGGCTTGACTGGAAGCTTATATACCTTAGTATTAGTTCCCTCACGGCCAAGGTCTGAGCTGAGGCTACCTTGTGAAGATTGTCCACCTGTGTAGTACCCAAGATGACAGTCGGTCATGGTTGGGAGGCCAAACTCACAGGAGAGGTGCTTATACTAGGGCGTGTAATTGAAAGGTTAGGATTGATTATCCGCATACTAAGTATGGTGAATTCAGGATTTGTTCCTGACGGATGTATCGAATGTTGTCGTGAAAGTGTACAATCTCTGCAGAGTGTCAAACTATTCGAATAGCCGTGTCTGCGGTTATGGACAGTTGGAGTGGCCATACTGTTTCCCGTCAGATGTTTTCAAAATGACTTGTGAAATGAATTGAGATTTTGACTTGACCACAACAGAGTTGTGACATGAGTTACAAGTTCCCCCTTTAGGAGTTACAAAATTGTGACTAGTTTCTTTCTGAACTTAGTAGAGATAAATCTGGCTTTTTGCAAAACAACCCTAGAGCCTAGTGTCCTATTATCAAAAACCCACCTTCTCTTGTTAGTATTAGTTTGCGAGTACTTAAAGAGTACTCATGGCTTTGTCCCTGGCTATTCCCGTGGCCAGACTATGAAGAGGAGTACCTAGAAGATGGACCCCAGAAAGGTTACGACAACTAGGATCATCTCCCATCGTCAGCATTGACTGTGACCCCGAAGATGAAGCTTCGCCTACGCTACCATTATTATTACATATTCCGCTGCATGAAGTTGTATGAAGAACTGGATCATGAGATCCTTATTTGTGTAAGACCTTATATATGGTTTGTAATGGATGATGTACTGTGGTATCCAATTCTGTTATATCTCACAAAAATGGTAATCCTGGGATTGCGATGTATGGCATAACAGGCATCTGGGATTAAAAATCCGGGTGTTGTCAAGTTGGTATCAGAGCCATTCTGACCATAGGAGACCCTAGTTAGACTGGACGTTTGAATCAAAAACTTAGTTTCAAAACCAAAGGAAGCAAATATTTACAAAAACTTAATCTTCTTCTTATCTCTCTGATTCTTTCATGAAAATTCATGTTCCTCAAAAACTCTTACAAAATACATAAAATTTTGACACACTTGATCACTCTACTAACTTACTCATCCTATATTCTTATAGATGGACGTGAAGTACAGCAAGTTTTATTAGTTGGGGAATGGGGGAGACCTTATCTTTGAGAGGGATTTGGACCAGCTTTCGAAACTTTTGGAGCATCCGCACCCCGAGTTCTTCGGAGCTCAGCTCAATGATCAAGGAGGAGAAGATCTGCAGTGGCTAATTGTTGCAAGTCTTCGAGGAAAGATTGAACCTCCCACTGCTAAGGGAATTCAGTTTACCTTAAGAGAGAACAACTGGCTCGATGGACTTGCCAGGGCCATGCAGGAAAGTCTTGCCCGTCTGTGTGGGTAGAGCATCAATCAGATCAAGGGAACCCGCTTTGAGTTCTGCCCAAAGCGTGATGCAAATGGACAACCACTGGAAGCACCATACCACCCCGAGCTGAAGACTCAATTGGACCACCTTATCTTCATGATGTACGATCGTCAACAAGAGTTGGATAATTGCCGTGACTACTCCAACCACAAGTATGCCATCATCAAGACGAAGGATCAAACCATCGCCATGCTAGCAAAGGATCGCAAGTCTCGTCGCCGTCAGCTCGACAAGAAGGAGCGCATTATTGCCCGTCTCCGCCACCGCATCTCATCTTTGGAGGAGACCATCCACGAGAGAGACATGCAGTTGGAGGAAAGGGAGAATGCAGGAGAGGATCTTCGTGGAGACCCCTACTCCAATCTCAGCGATGATGATGATTTTCTGAAGGATCAGGCCATGGACTTCTTCACCGATGAAGATGATTTTGCCTTCATCGATGATGATGAAGATGATGAAGCCACCGACTCCGAGGAGTAGTAGCACTTGAGCACTAGCGTAGTGAGTAGTATTCGGTCCCACTGTATCGTAGTTTACAGAATGGTTCTTAAAACCATCTGTTTTTCCTTGTTGTGGTGTGTGTTGTATCGTCTGAATGAATGAATGAAAAGCAAGTTGCTAGAAAATCCGAGTCAAACTTTAAAACTTTTCAAAGTCCCCGAAACCTTAGAAATTTCCCTCTTTTCTCATAATCTATCTCAATCTTTAGATGCCACGCAGAGGAAGTGGTTCATCCCCGGACCCGATGTTGCAGATCCTGCAAATGTTGACTTCTAACCGCGAAGCTGAAAGAGCGGAACATCAAGCCAACCTAGCCACTGTGCAACAGATAGCTCAGCTAGCCCACAACAACCAAGGCCACGGAAATCAAGATAACCATGGATCTAAGCTCAAGAATTTCCAGAATACCAACCCACCTGTTTTCACTAAGTCAGAAGAGCCCCTAGCCGCAGATGATTGGCTGCAAACCATGGAAAATGACTTAGAAGTCGCCGGAGTGGAAGCCAACGAGAAAGTTCTGTTTTCCACCCACTATCTAGCCGGAGATGCCAGGGCATGGTGGAACAGTGTTCGTGCAATGACCGAAGGACAGATGATGGCCTGGGAGGAATTCAAGGTCAAGTTCAGCAGAACCCATGTGCCACCGGGTTTGATCAAGAGGATGAGAGACGAGTTCAGAGAACTGAAGCAAGGAAGGATGACTGTAGTGGAATACCGTGACAATTTTTTTTCATTTGCTAGGTATGCCCCGGATGAGATAGACATGGAAGCCAAGAAGAAAGAGAGATTCCTGAATGGTCTGCATGATGAGATGCAGACAGTGTTAGTCAATATCCCCTTTGCGAATATTGAAGCCCTTGTCGACTCTGCCATCCAGATGGAAGGAAAGATCAACCAAGCCAATGAGAACCGCAAGCGTCGTATGATGCATCAGCCAGGAACCCATCAGACCCCAAATAATCGCCCTAACCCATCTCCAGGATTTGCCCCAAGAACCAACAGACCCCCGATGAACCGTCCCACCTATCCCAACCGTGGAAACCCTAGACCCGGAGGAAATCATAACAACCACGGCAACTCTAGCAATTTCAACCGTGCCCCACCCAAGTTCAACACCAACAATGCTGCCACCAACACCAACACTGCCCCGAGGACTGGAAGCAATGTTGTGCCTGTAGCGGCCAAGGACAAGTCGCAAGTGACTTGTTATGACTGTGGAAATAAGGGTCACTACTCCAACGAGTGCCCCAACAAGAAGAATGCCGCAACACCCAATGCCAATGCCCCAGCTCAACAACAGCGTCGTGTTCAGCCCGGAAGAAGGTTTGCCCCAGGGAATTCACTCAACCGCAATGGCCGTCTTTTTCTCATGCATGTTGAAGAAGCTCAGGAAGCGCCAGACGTTGTGCTGGGTATGTTTTCTGTTAATTCAGTACTTGCAAGGGTGTTGTTTGATTCTGGTGCATCGCATTCATTTGTCACCAAAGAATTTGCATGCACTAGTAAAATTCAACCAACCAAACTGAAGCATGTAATGATTGTTCAAATTCCCGGATCAACCACCAAGGCTAGGCAAATTTGCAAAGCCGTCCCTATCCGAATCCATGGCATAGATTTTTATGCTAATCTGATAGTACTCGGAACTAAAGGTTTGGAAGTAGTACTAGGAATGGATTGGATGTCCAAACATAAAGGACTGATTGACTGTGCCAAGAAAGCCATCACCATGACCAGTATAGCCGGAATATCAGTCGAGCATATATCTGAAACCTTACCTCGTCAAGTCAAATGCAATAATAGTATAGCCCAACCTACCATTGACCAAGTCCGGATAGTCTGTGAATACCCCGATGTATTTCCAGATGTTTTGCCCGGTATGCCCCCAGATCGGGATATCGAGTTTATCATCGAACTAATCCCCGGAACAGGACCCATAGCCCAGAGACCCTATAGTATGAACCCATCGGAGCTAGACGAACTGAAGAAGCAACTGGATGCCATGCTGGAAATCGGATTGATTCAACCAAGTGCATCACCATGGAGATCACCTGTCCTGTTTGTGGACAAGAAAGATGGAGGTAACCGATTGTGTACGGATTATAAAAAGTTGAATGATGTCACCATCAAGAACAAGTACCCCTTGCCCAAGATAGAAGATTTGTTTGATCAGTTGACCGGTGCCAAAGTGTTTTCTAAGATTGATCTTAGAACGGGTTATCATCAACTCAAGATTCGTGTAGAGGATATTCCAAAGACTGCCTTTACCACTAGATATGGACTATACGAGTATATTGTCATGTCTTTTGGATTAACCAATGCCCCCGCTTATTTCACGAACCTCATGAATAAGATTTTTATGGACTTCCTGGATAAGTTTGTCGTTGTTTTCATCGATGACATTCTGATTTACTCCAAATCATAAGACGAACATGAGCTACACCTAAGGACCATTCTTGGAACCCTTAGAGAGCATCAGCTGTATGCAAAGTTTAGCAAATGTGAATTCTGGTTACAGGAGGTAGGATTCCTCGGTCACATTGTATCAGCCGGAGGAATTGCCGTTGACCCTGCCAAAGTGAAAGATGTAGAAGATTGGCAAGCCCCAACCACTCAAACCCAAGTTCGTGCATTTCTCGGATTGGCAGGATATTACCGCAAGTTCGTAGAAGGATTCTCAAGTATCGCCAGACCTATGACCCAATTACTGAGGAAGGACAAGAAGTTTGAATGGACTGACAAATGTGAAGCGAGTTTTCAAGAACTCAAGAGGAGATTGATTTCAGCCCCAATCTTGATCATGCCGGATATCTCGAAACCCTTCGATGTGTATTGTGACGCATCCAAGATTGGTCTCGGATGTGTGTTAATGCAAGAAGGCAAAGTTATATCTTATCTATCTCGAAAGTTGAAGCAACATGAGCAAAATTACCCAACCCATGACCTCGAACTCGCAGCCGTAGTTCTAGCCCTGAAGACATGGAGGCATTACCTGATGGGAAATCGTTGTGAGATTTATACGGATCACAAGAGCCTGAAGTATATATTCACTCAGAAGGAGCTGAATATGAGACAGAGGAGATGGATTGAGCTAATCAAGGATTACGATCTGGACATTCACTATCACCCTGGTAAAGCCAACGTGGTAGCCGATGCCCTTAGCAGATTGCCGTGTCGCTTGAACTCCATGATTTTGAAGGAGCAACCAAGCTTGCACAAAGAGATGGAAGATTTTCGAATGGAATTAGTGAGTGAAGGATTTTTGGCTAGTATAGAACTTCAGCCCACTTTGATCAGCCAGATCAAAGAGGCGCATAAAGGAAATGCTAGTATCGACGGAATCAAGCGTCATTTCGGTACATGCAAAGTACCCGGATTCACCAAAGACGAAGAAGGAGTTCTGTGGTACAAAGGACGCCTTTGTGTACCAGCAGATTCTGAGTTGAAAGAAGTTATTCTGAAGGAAGCTCATGATACTCTTTATTCTATCCATCCCGGAGGAACGAAGATGTATCAAGATTTGAAGGAGCAATTTTGGTGGCATAAGATGAAGAGAGAAATCAGAAGCTATATCGCCAAGTGTGATATATGTCAGCGAGTCAAGGCAGGACATCAAAGACCCGCTGGATTATTGTAACCCTTGCAGATTCCGGAATGGAAATGGGATTCCGTTGGAATGGACTTGATCACTGGACTACCTACTTATAGTAGGGGAAATGACTCTATCTGGGTCATAGTGGACAGATTGTCCAAAGTCGCCCATTTCTTGCCCGTCAAGACCACCTATCAGAGTTCGAAGCTAGCGGAGTTATACATCGCTAGAATAGTTAGTTTGCATGGAGTCCCTAAGAACATTGTATCGGATCGAGGAACTCAGTTTACCTCGAGATTCTAGAAGAAAGTTCAAGAAGGTTTAGGAACCCGCCTAGATTTCAGTACCCCGTATCACCCTCAGACAGATGGACAAACGGAGCGAGTAAATCAAATATTCGAAGATATGCTGAGAGCCTGTGTGTTAGAATATGGATCCAAGTGGGAAGACTGTCTGCCGCTTGCAGAATTTTCATACAACAACAGTTATCAAGCCAGTTTGCAAATGGCCCCCTTTGAGTTCATGTACGGAAGAAAGTGTCGTACCCCTTTGAACTGGTCGGAAGTAGGAGAGAGTCAGATTTTCGGACCCGACATCCTACGAGAAGCAGAAGAGAAGGTTCACAAGATTCGTGAGCACCTCAAGACCGCCCAATCCAGACAGAAGAGTTACGCCGACAAGAGAGGTCGAGACCTCGCCTTCAACATAGGAGATTTTGTTTATCTGAAAGTGTCGCCATTGAAGGGAATGCAACGTTTCCAACTCAAAGGAAAGTTAGCCCCCAGATATATCGGACCTTTCAAGATTCTGAACCATCGAGGAGAAGTGTCGTATCAATTGGAACTACCCGAAGAGATGTCAGCAGTGCATGATGTGTTCCATATCTCGTTACTTCGCAAGTGCCTCGAAGTTCCAGAGAAGACCGAAGTGTTCAAGAACATCGATCACCAGACCATAGAGATCAACGATGACCTAACCTATCCCGAAGTACCCATCCGTATTTTGGAAGAAGCCTTCAGAACTACCCGAACCCGAAGCATCAAGTTTCTCAAGATTTAGTGGATCAACCACATAGAAGAGGAAGCTACCTGGGAGCGCGAAGATCACATCAGGACGGAGTTTCCCGATCTCTTCAAATCCTAGGTAATCTTTTTCGTCCTTTTTCAAATCTCGGGACGAGATTTTGTTTAAGGGGGGGAGGTTTGTAACATCCCAAAAATACTAAGCTTGGATCATCAAACACTAATCCTCAAAGTTAGGGTTAACAAAAACTTTTCTAAACAAAATTATGGAAGCATGCATGTGAGTATGCATTTCATTTTGAATTCTTTTAAACCACCTTGTTTGTGTGTTCCATTGCTTGTAAATGGATGCTTAGGTGAAATAAACATCATCTAAACATTTCCCATACTTTTCCTAAAGACAAGTAAATCAAAACAAATAAAATAAGGGAATGGTCATTTTGACCAATTTAACTCCCATGCCTACTTTGGCTGTCTCAAACTTTCAAAACCTAACAGAAACTTTGTTGGATCTTTGCACCCCTTGATTGTACTCATAACAAAGTATCAAGGCCCACTTTGTGATCATCCAGAAACTTTCAAATGCATAGTTTAATTGGCAATTCAAAATTGAATCTATGTCACATGGGAAGATCCCACTTTTTCAAAAACCACTCAAACAAGCTCAACTTTCAAAACCCAAGCATCTGCAGACTCACCAGCACCAACCTAGCACACCCACCAAAAATATTTTCAAAATTAAAAACTTGACTTCTTGCAGCCATTTCATCAAACACTTGGCAGATTCAAATCAAACTAGCCTAACTTCACTGTTTTGAGCAGTAATTTGACTAAGCAATGTTCACCATTGATCACCCCTGTCTCCCTCAATGCCAACCAGTGCTTGGACCAACCCTAGCCCCTACCCTTTACCCCATGCCATGCCAACCCGAGCACCCTCTTGCCAGTCGACCATGGCTAGCTAGCCAGAGTAAGCACCAACCCGAAACAGCATGTCTAGGACACAGCCCACCGTCCACCGCCACCTCCTGTCCAGCGCTCGAACCCTGCCAGCCACTGGACCACACGCACGGACCGCGCCCAGCTCGCCAACAACCATGCCGAGCATGCGCCAGAGTGCCACCCTCGACTGAAGCCCACAGACCGCGCGCCACCCTCGCCGCGTGCATACTCGATCACCACCGACCCAGGAGACCGCCAGACATCCCCGTTCGCTGCCCCGTGCCGCACAGCCACCGCTCGCCGTCGAAGACGCCGCCTGTACCGCGCAGAGCATCGCCCGTTCTAGACCAAACCGCACCGCCCCTACTCGCGCATTAAAGCCATAGCGCATCGCCAGGAGACCACCAAGCGATCGCCACCACCGGCCATGCCTCTAGCAGCCCGTAGCCATGTCGCCACCGTTGCCTGCCCATCCCGTTCGGTCTCGCCGTCGAGCCTATAAAAGGAGGACTCCCCCGCTCGATTTCTTCACACTATTCCACTCCTCTCTCACCCAGAACCACCCCACCTCAGTCCCGGAGCAAGGCGAGCAGCGCATCGCCGGAATTGTGCCGGAGCAGGCCGCCTCTGGAGGAGGAGGGCGCCATCGAATTCGTCCACCCCAGGAGCTGCCGCGACCACCCCTGAGTTCGCCGTTGTCGACTTCGTCGTTCGCCCGCTTTAGGCATATAGGCATTTCTAGACATATTATTAAATTAAAATAACAGGGTAAAACCTTATTAAATTGTGACACCACTTTAAATCACATTCCCATGGACTAAAATATGTGGTGATGACATGTGTCAACATGATCCCATGTTTGGTTTGGAGAATATTAAATCTTAAGTAGTTTTTCAATGAGTAGAAATTACTTTTCTAAAAATAAAAGGGATTTTAAACCAAACCTTAATCTTGTAATGTTAGTGATGATGCTAGATCATCTATAGGACCCCTTTTGTGTGATGATTGCAAGTAGTTAAGTATTGCTTGGTGATTGTGTACATCGTATTTATTTATAGACGCTAGTACCGACCAAGGAAACGAGGAGGAAGGAGGATTCTACGAAGAAGAAGCCGAGGAGAACTTCAACCACTGCTCTGCACAAGGCAATCCAATACTTGCAAGCTAACACTTGCAATTTAGCAAGCTTATACTGATAATGTGCAAGCTAATACTGGCTTGTTACCATGCCAACCATATGCCTTAAGCATATGTGATCATACCTACTTGATAACCCAATCCTAGTTTTATTTGCAAGCTTCTTCTTTATTTCTTTATCAAAGCTTTAACTTAGAGTTGACTTAAGTGACTTATAGATTCTAGAATGATATGATTGAAGGTTGCATAAAGAGCATAAAATTTGGCCTAAGTTAGAAACCTTGATATCATCCTAAGATATAAGGGTGTACTTAGTTGAAACTCCACTAGTTACCACCCCTCCTTAGTGCTACCCCCACTTATAGATGCTAGTGCTAAGCATAAAACTTGATCAACTTTAGATGGGAATACTTGGTGAAAATGGTTATGAAAACCTTAGAATGATGGATCATTCTACTGAGATGATTTGACATATGATTCCGAACACCAGATGATTTTGGTGATGAAAATGTTGAGGCATGAGTCTTAGCCCTTTATAAAACTGATGGTTGTCTAGATGCGATACCATTCCAATTTTATCGTACAACCACAATACCCGAAGATTGGGTAGGGCTTGACTGGAAGCTTATATACCTTAGTATTAGTTCCCTCACGGCCAAGGTCTGAGCTGAGGCTACCTTGTGAAGATTGTCCACCTGTGTAGTACCCAAGATGACAGTCGGTCATGGTTGGGAGGCCAAACTCACAGGAGAGGTGCTTATACTAGGGCGTGTAATTGAAAGGTTAGGATTGATTATCCGCATACTAAGTATGGTGAATTCAGGATTTGTTCCTGACGGATGTATCGAATGTTGTCGTGAAAGTGTACAATCTCTGCAGAGTGTCAAACTATTCGAATAGCCGTGTCCGCGGTTATGGACAGTTGGAGTGGCCATACTGTTTCCCGTCAGATGTTTTCAAAATGACTTGTGAAATGAATTGAGATTTTGACTTGACCACAACAGAGTTGTGACATGAGTTAAAAGTTCCCCCTTTAGGAGTTATAAAATTGTGACTAGTTTCTTTCTGAACTTAGTAGAGATAAATCTGGCTTTTTGCAATACAACCCTAGAGCCTAGTGTCCTATTATCAAAAACCCACCTTCTCTTGTTAGTATTAGTTTGCGAGTAATTAAAGAGTACTCATGGCTTTGTCCCTGGCTATTCCCGTGGCCAGACTATGAAGAGGAGTACCTGGAGATGGACCCCAGGAAGGTTACGACAACTAGGATCATCTCCCATCGCCAGCATTGCCTGTGACCCCGAAGATGAAGCTTCGCCTACGCTACCGTTATTATTACGTATTCCGCTGCATGAAGTTGTATTAAGAATTGGATCATGAGATCCTTATTTGTGTAAGACCTTATATATGGTTTGTAATGGATGATGTACTGTGGTATCCAATTCTGTTATGTCTCGCAAAAATGGTAATCCTGGGATTGCGATGTATGGCATAACAGGCATATGGGATTAAAATCCGGGTGTTGACAGAGACCATGTGTAACATCCCAGTATTAGAGCTTAGAAATAAGCTGAACTTAGATGTGTGCATTGCATTCATGCATAGAAAATCCGAATAATTTTCACGCTTTTCAAACAGAACTTGTCAAATTGAATGAAGATTCTCTTAACTTGATGGAATTGAAGTAGATCATCAAGTTAACTGTGATAAGTTTCAGTATGACCATTTCTAAAACCTTATTTGGTTAAACATGATTTGATCTAAGGGTAGATCAAATGTATTAAAAGTTAAACCTTAATACAATGTGAATTATACTTGATCATTAGGTGATCATATTATAGTATTCATTGTAATCACTCATGAGTACCAAGTTAGAGGATATAACACCAAATATGAATTTAACAACTATATCTTAATCTCATTTGCATAATCCATGAGTATTATGGTCATATCTAACCCTATTTCTTAAGTAAGATTGAGTAGGAAAGAAACTAAGTTTAGATCATTCACCCTATACCTTTCTTTCCATATCAATCCTTATCATTTCTATTGAGTATATTTCAATATTTGTTGTTCATTAATGATGAGGAATCAACCATTGATTCACCACATCTCAAACTATCAACTCTTGACCATATCATAGTTTACACTTAAAGTACTTATAAAGAAACAATTAAGCAGAGATAAATAGTAAAGTTAGCTTTAGAAATCATTTATAGGATGAGAATGATTGAAAAGAATCCAATCAATGTGATAATAGAAGGAGTTAAACTCACTCCTGGTTGGATAGAAGAGTTACTTGAAATAAATATATATATGGTAACAAAGAAGGTTCCCTGGATGAATACTAAAAATAGTTACCAGGAGTAGTCCTATTGGATCAAGTATGTATAGTCAATGAATTATATCTCTTAATCCAATAGAGCTAAACAGAAGATAATTATTATACAATTACAATGTTGTATGGATGGAAGCTTTGCTTAGCCAACTAAGAACCTAAGCAATAAATGTTTAAAGGAT
This sequence comes from Avena sativa, assembly GCA_916181665.1. Taxonomy (NCBI): domain Eukaryota; kingdom Viridiplantae; phylum Streptophyta; class Magnoliopsida; order Poales; family Poaceae; genus Avena; species Avena sativa. Next base: position 458,743,795 of record OV702293.1, read on the forward strand.
TATAATGGTGGTGCTTTAGCCACCGATATTTAGTGCTTACATCTAGTATAAGTAATACTGATGGGTAGAACATGATTAGAACCCTAGAAGAGATAAGTTATCCTAGAGTAGTCATTGCAAGCCACATAAACATAATTTAGGGTTGGAATAAAGTGCATATAGGATGATATTATTCAATTAAAGCTAGTATAGCATAGAGTTAGAGAAGTGGTGTTATTCATTTTAAAGGATTGTCAACTATAGAGAAAAGTAGTTGGAGGCATACAAATAACAAAGATACATTAGTAATGAATGATTAAGAAGATTATGAGTAGAGTGGAAGAAAATATTTGTTGGATGGAAGGCTATCAACAGTAGAGTAGTAAATACAACAAAGCCATGATATGAGGAAGTTATGAATACTCTAGTATCAACTGAAGGGATTTATCAATAAGTAGAAGTACAATTGGTGAATCAGAATATTCATGTGAAGTAAAATTCATCATGTTAACCATGATGATAGATAGAAAAGAGTAGTATATCTAGGAAAGGAATTCTTTAATAAGAAGTCTAGAATTATGAATTATGGAGGATAGTAATTCTTGGTAAGCAATCAACTCTAAATCTTCAAACCAAGTATAATATCCATTTTATATTAAGAAATTCCTCATCTTATATATATATCACTTTATAGGAATATCTTCCTATAACAAATCACATAAGCACATCTTTGTTTATTCCAATTATCATAATTATATGTGCTTAGGAGTATCTTTATTAATTCTTTTCTATAAAGCATTCAAGATACAACTTTCTAGTACTAAAGGTGATGCCATCAAATATCCCAAACAGAAAACAATATGTTTAGTTATTGAATCTTTAACCACATCCATAAAGGAGTCCAAGTATATTAAAAAATAAACCTTAGGGTAAATATTAGAATCGGCACATTGCCAATTACCAAATCAATGGGAGTAGTAATAACCATAACAATGTCTTTTATGTGTCATGCATCAAATAATGGTATAGGATCATTATACATATAAAAGTTTCTATTCAAACTATGAGCCAACTAGAGTTAAGTTTATAAACAAATAAGGATGTATCATTTAATCAATTCATGATTAAAAGAGGAAAGGAAAATAATAAGAAAAAGCTTCTACAAAATATTAAAAAGGGGGTTCACATATTGAGAAAATAAAAGAAATACAACAAGATTATATATAATAAAAATTCACAAAAGATACTAACTGTATTTTTGTATTATTGAAATTATCCAGCAATGAAATTCTACAAAGAAAAGTTCAAAATCTAAGTCAAATTCAAATCTGAATAAGAAAACAGAAAATAGAAAAAGGGTGAAACAAATAAAAACACTACCTGGCCGCAGCCCAACCCTACGTGCTTACCTAACGCCCCTGTGCAGCCCACAACAGCCCAGTAACCAGCCCAGTTCTTTTTCTTCTATGACTGACAAGTGGGGCCAGATAAGGACCGCGGGTTGAGAAGAAAGAATCGTCAGGGGGTTATCCGCAAAACAACCATCGTCGTCATCGTCACGCACATAGACAGCTCGCTGGCGGAGCTCGCCGCCGCCCGATGCCATCATCGTCGTCGTTGTGCCAAGATCAATGCCGCCGTTGCCAGGAGAGGATAAGAAGGCCACCGCGACAAACCTGCTCGTCCTCATCCTCAATCTCGCTCTCCAGACTCACTTCCTTCCTTCACCCGAAAACCTAGCTCGTTGGATTTCATCATTCCAGCCAACTCCGACCACCCCTTGCCTCGTGGTAGCCACCGTTGTACGCGCCGTCGTGGACTGAACCATCTAGGACCAAGCATGGAGGCCCGCTCGCCGGGAATCATGTGAAATCGAGCATTCCTTTTCCTCGGCCGTCGTGGCCATTACCGTCGATTCGCCGTCGTCACGCCACCCCAAGCCTCCTTGACCGCTCTATCGTCATCAGGGTAAGATTAGGCATCTCTAGACCCTAGTTTCATTTGCTGATTCGCACCGTAGGTCTAGTTTTGTTGAGCACTGTCGCTGGCCGCCGCAAAAGCTCGTCGCCGATGACCCTCCGATGACCATTAGATAGCGGCGCCACCATTAATAGGATCGCCTCGATTCCCTCTGTCCAACGAACCTAACCATAGCCCTGCGCTTGCACCAGATCGATCGATTGATCCTCAACCAGTGAGGATCAACTCGACTGATGTCATGATCACCTCATGATCGAACACGTCAGCTAGTTTGACTGGTCTTGCCTCGCGTGGCTGATGACATGGCCTTGGGCCCATGTGTCATTGACTGTGAGTAGAAAAATCTAATATTCTCCTTTTGAGTTAAATAAAAATTTAAATATTTTAATAACTCAATTTTAAACTTATTTACTTCATTAATAATTCATATAAGGATAAATAAAATTTATTAATATTCCTACAATAAGTCAAATAAGTCAAATAAATAGTATTAGTCTTAAATATTAATAATATAAGACCATAATGGTTCAAAACATTATAAATACCTTTTATTTAAATTATCCTCAATATTAAGGGAAGATTATATTCTCGAAGGATTCCTAATTCATAATAAAAACCCTAAAGAACAACTTGTGAATAAACCAGATCATTCCTACCTACTTTAACCACCAGATTACAAAAACTACCACCACACTATAATAAATCCATAAGTAGTTAAGTAATATTATATTTTGGTGTATAAACCATAATCACTCCTTATAAAAGATAAATGCTACTACTCCATTATAAAATCAAGAAACCACTACACTAAGTAAAAGGATCACTAATATTAAGTAACCTAAAGGAAACATTCCAGATACACAAGATACCAATGTTATAAGTATTAAACCCTCAAGACTATCTACATTTTAAAGTTAACTTTAGTCTCCAAGAATCTAAATATAACACTATAAACATTATTATAGGTTTTATAGTTAACTTTGGTCTGAAGTAGTTAAGTTATAAAGCAACTCAAGCCAAACCATTCGAGCAAACAAATAACATCAACCACCACTAACTAACCCCAAAGCTTGTCTAGACCTTAGAAAAGAAACCTTTTCTTCGAAGGTTATTCTTTTTGCTACTTCAAACAAGAACTTTTCTATAAGCAATCTCGACTAGCATTGTATCAATATATGTATTTTATTGCTACTTAAATGTTGCCCACAACCACTCACAAGCTCTAATCGAAGCACAAATGTGAAACCTATCTAAAAGGACCACATATTCCAAAGTAGCCATTTCCGAGATCCAAACCCTAGGACAACTTTATCCCCGGGATTTGCGTTTAGAACGTGCATCACATTACTTATGCATAAAAGCATATTGCTTCTTTAAACATTAGTCCTTACCGGACCAATGATGCTGATTTCAGATTTTGGATCTTATACTGACTCGAAGACCGTGAGTGCATAATCTTGCAATCACAAAAGGCAAGTTCACACTTGCTCATGTCCTTTATTTATTTTCTGTAAAGTATTTTACAAATCTAGTGTTGTTATCACCTGCATTGAAAAAGGTCTAAAAACACTATTTTAGATAATAATGTGAACTATCGGTTACTGATCCAGGGTGATCATCTAATCTATTAAATCTGATAGTTGGAATACCACAGTTCAGAACTATATCACCTAGGACTTAACAACCAATGTCGCCAGTGATTCTTGCGCCGTATATTACGCGTTGACCATGAGATTTGGAATGGGACGGAGAAGTCAGATGTATCTTCTTCCTCTCGCATGAAGCCGGATGTGCAGGTCGTGGCTGTTATCCTTGTATCATGCATATTAATTGGTAATTCGTAGAGGATATGCAGCATATGGGTGGGAACCCTCAACGTCCCACGATAGTTCTGGCATCTAACGGTTTGTACAAACCATTGTCGTAATCCTTTATGTGGGCATGGTGTACACCAAGGAGGCATGCAAGGTTGCGAAGAGGGCAGTGATTGGCTTGGATCATCGGCCCCACATCATGGAATTGTGGACGGGAATAAGCTGCCCGGTTGTGCAACAAAGAGTTGATCTCTCATGGGTAAAGTAACGTACCTCTGCAGAGTGTAAGAACTGTAACTTGTTACTCCCTATTTCGGGAAGGAGTTGCGAACGCGGCGGGAAAGGAACTCCATGAAAGTTCTGGTAAACATGTGAAGGCTGACGAACATAGCTTTTTAGAATAAAAGCAACCTTTGAAGAATTGTTTATAAAAACTTGCATCGGCTACGACCTATGGTCTGTGGCTGTAGTTATAGTGCATCAAACACTCCTTTTCTAGTGAATTTGCTGAGTACGCTCGTACTCAAAGTATCTTCTTAACCCTTGCTAGAATCTTAAGTTGGAATAGGAAACAACCACATCAAGATATGCTCCAGGACTTATCACCCAGTTAAAGTTCTTCAATAAAGACAAGGAAGTCGACATATACCTCAACTCAAGTGAAGGCGTAGTTACTAATTTGTTAGGAATATAATCTTTAGCCAAAGAACCTATTTCTGTAGTGTGTTGCAATAGCAGCAACGCCAACCTCTTAGCTATAATACTAGACTTAATAATATGATCGATTTTGCGTTATTTATCTTTGATTCTTCTCCCCTAAGAAATTCTTTCTCTCTCTTTAACCTAGAATGTTCTCTAGATCTTATGTAAAGAGTGAGTTGTAACCTCTAGCCATGTATTGGACCCGCTATGTTTCTGTTGTGCCATTTTGAGGGATGTAATACTAGCGAATGGTGTTTCATTGGTGTTATGTCAACGAATATAGTATACTACATCATGCAGTGGTATGCTGGGTCACCGCACCATGGTGCTCTAAACTTGATAAGATTTTGTCACAAAAATAGATCAAAACGAAAACACGACGAGAACACGATGCACGAACCTCGGGGGATCTGGGGGTTATATATTACGAAATTTCAATGCATAAGGAATGCTGTGACCCATCATACCACTGCATGATGTAGTACACTATAGTTATTGACATAACACCAATGAAACACCGCTCACTAGCATTACATCCCTCTGAGTGGTACAACAGAAACACAGCAGGTCCAAGACATGACTATAGGTTACAACTCAAATCTTTACACAAGATCCAGAGAACACTCTAGGTTAAAGAGAGAGAGAAACTTCTTACAAAGAAGAATTAGAAATACACATCTCAAAAACTATCATACTATTAAGACTAGTATTTTAACTAATGGTCTGGCATTGCCTCTATTGCAATACGCTACAGAAATAGGTTCTATGGCTAGAGATTATATTACTATCTAATCAGTAACTTCGTTTTCACTTGAGTTGGTGTATATGTTGACTTTCTTGACTCCATTGAAGAGCTTTAGCTTTTGATGATGATTCCTGGAGCATAACTGAAAGAACATTTCATAATCCCTAGTGTTTTGTGTGTTAGATAACAATATCAAGGATTATTTAATGTGTGTTGAAGTGTTACAGCTCTCTCTAAGGAAAAAGGGAAAAGTATCTCCCTTTGGGGGGGGCGGATAATCCGCCCCTCCTTGTTCCCAAATATGCGCAAGCCCCAGGAGGGGGTCGGATTATCCGCCCCCCAAGATCTTCACCAAGGTTCGTAGGCGCCAGCCCTAGAGAGGGGGCGGATTTTCTCCCCGGAAAATCCGCCCTGGGGGCGGAGTTTTCCCAGGGGCAGATAGTCCGCCCCAAGTTGGGGGCGGATAATCCGCCCCCAAAGTTGCTCAACGGCAAGATCTGGGAGGGGGTATTTAAGCCAGCCTTCCTCCTCCTGTGAGACCTCTTGGTTCATTCGAAAAATACAAGATCTGATCTGCAACCTTCATCCAAGAGAGCTCCACCTAGATCCACCCAAAGGCCCCGTCCCTTGGGGAATCGAAGGAGGAGAACTCGATCTTCATCATCAGCAATCAAGCGCTTCATCTCCTCTCCATTCATTTGGAGAATCACCGATCTAGTATTTCTTGCAAATACCTAGATCCTTGTTTTGTTTATATTGATAAACCTTGTTCTTCTGATAGCTTGTTGTCATCTCGGGAGCCCCCAATTCAGTTGTGGGTGTGTGCCCCGGTAGCGTTGTAAAAGGCACCGGTTCCCGCCTCGAAGGGATCCAATAGTGGAGAAGGTGGATCAGGCCTCTCATGGCGAGATCCATCGGAGAATAGGGTGAGGCCTATTGTGGCGTGGTGGTCTTAGAACCCCCCACCCCTCCAACACAGATGTACTTCCCTTAACAAGGAAGGAACTGCGGTAAAACAAATCCCTGTGTCTCCGCATGCTCCACTATGGTTCCTTTGCTCCTCTCTTTACGTGCTTAGTATCTTGGGTTGCATATAGGGAAATTCTCGTAGTTATATATCTAGAGAATTTACTTTGTGTCAAGCCTAAAATTGAAAAAGTATTAAAAATTGGTTAGCACCTATTCACCCCCCTCTAGGTGCCCATCCAATCCATTTCAATTGGTATCAAAGCCCCGACTCTTATTTCGGGCTTAACCGCCTAAGATAAGTATGGGTTCCAAGGTAGATGGGAGTTGTCGTGGTATTGCCGATGAGTACGCCATGGAGGGGTCCTCACAGTGCGTGTTTAGAGACGTGGGGTAAGGCAGATGGATGACGGGTACGAGGTAACACAGCTTACCCAGGTTCAGATTCCACGACGGTGGCAGAATCCTACTCCTGCTATAAATCACTATAAGGGCAAATACGCCGAGTCACAGATATAGGTTCGCTGTGCGAGGTGACTAGAGAGTCTAAGTTATCGTATGAGATTGTCTTGCCCTAAATGCTCCCATAGGCCCGACTTATATAGTCGCCAGGTCCTAGTGTTACAGGGAGAAGTCCTAGCCGGCAAGTTACAGAGTCCTACACTGTCTATTACTAGTCTTGTGTATCTTGCACTCCAAGGCTCTGGGTACGCTGGTGACTCCACCGTAGCCTTCCTTTATCTGGCATGGGCCTCCCTTCTGGATCCATCTAATTGGGCCGCCCAGCAGGCCATAGCCCATGCTACCGACTATGGGCCACCCGGGTTAGTAGGATAAGAGACATGCTATTAGGATACCCATATAGCATATCCCCAACAGTAGCCCCCGGAGAACTCCGAGATCTTGCGCCGTCTTGCCTCTTCACGTGGAATGCTCCGTCTAGATGGATGTCGGCAAATCGTCAAGCAATATCTTGTAGTCCTCCCAAAGAACCCTGCAAGGTTTTCTCCATCTTTGATTTGTAAGCCGGAGAAATGCTGAATCTTCCATCGTACTTTTCTATAGTCGGATTAAATCTGTCCATGCCAGAATCTTCGATGCGATGGCTCATCTACCCATGTTAGTTATGACGAAGTAAGCTTAGGTCAGCGACGCCTCGTAACTCACACATGCAGAGAACGCAATCATATCCGATTTTCCCGCGCAAGCGATACGAACCGTTGGCGGCGGTGGTTGGAGACGTGACGAAATTACCGCGCACGTTCACGAACACGTCGTCTATGCGACAACCGTCCGATAAGCTGCATGGATCTTGACGCAGAGCATGATAAATAGTAACCGTGGGACACTTGCCACTTTTTACCTCATTCTCTCGTGTCATCGTCTTCTTCCTCTAGCCGCACGCCTCCTCGAGCTCTCCGCGGGAAACCTCGAAAACCCGAGCTTCCATCTGCGTCAGTCGCACCCTTCCAGCACCCCATGGCCAGCAGCAGCTCCTCCCCATCGATGGCGGCGTCGAGCGAAGCCACGGCGAAGCCGACGAGCTCCGTCATCGTGCCTCTAGAGGGCCTGGTCATCCCCGCATCGGCGGTGATCGAGACCACCGGCGGCGACCACAATCTGGCGGCGCTGGAACCACTGGAAGAAGAGCCAGACTCGCACAAGGGCGACTGGTGCGGCTCAGACATCACCGACCGCGACATCCAAGAGATGGTCGCCGAAGGCTACCTCCCCGCGACGGAGGGGCTCGCCTGGCGGGCGGCGCCGGCCGGGGAGGTGACACCTCCTCCCCAAGTCGGAGAAAAGGTGTACCTCACGGCTCAGCTGGTACGCGGCGTTTCCTTGCCCATCTCCCACTTCTTTCTCTCCGTCTTGAACCACTACAAGGTCCAACCCCACAACCTCTCCCCCAATAGCATCTTAGTGCTTAGCAACTTCGCGACACTTTGTGAGGGTTACCTAGGGATAAGGCCTAGGTTAGACTTTTTCGTGTACTTCTTCACCGTCAAACATGAAGCCGGACATAGTAGGGAGGAGCTTAGGAACTGCGGCACCATAAGCTTCAAGATTCGTCCTGGCCGGCGGTTCCTCGACATCGTCGGCCATGAGTCCTGCAAGAACTGGCAGCGGACGTACTTCTACGGCCCCGACATTCCTTTGGCGGGACGAGAAGTAACGTACCCGGACTTCGTGGATGGAGCCGCCGCTGAAGTTTCCACATGGAGATCCTATGCCTCCCTTCCCTCCGACCTCGACGCTTCTCGCACAATAAGGCGAATCGAATGTTTCGTAGATATGGGTTTGACCGGCTTGGACCTAGCCATGTGTTGGTTCATCAGGCGAATCCAACCTCTGCAGCACCGTGCGAAGTTCACGCATGAGTACACCAGTGATCAAAGGGATACCCTCCGGATCTCCGTGGATAACTTTTTGAGCGACCCCGTCAAGCTTCGCCTTAAGGACATCGTCAAGGTGAAGGATAAGAAGTGTGGCTTCACCATCACCTACGACATGTTCGTAGACGGCAAGTGCCCAAAGGTAGGTATTTATTTTCCATGTATGACATTGCTCCAGTTTTTCCGTCTTGCCAATACCATCTTATCTAACACGGTGATTTCTCACTTAACAGCTTAGCGATCTAGATGAGGACAACCTGGCTACCCAAATCTATGATCCAAAGATGAAGGAAGTCAAGGTTGTGTCCGACGACGATGTCCCGTTGGCGCGAAAGTGAAAGACCTCCACCTCTGACGCTGCCGACGGAGGCAAGAAGAAGAAGGCGGAGGGTGGAGCCTCCAAGAAGACTACCGCCGCCCTGGAGGCGGAAAAGGGAAAAACCACCGGGATTTTTGCCAAAGCACCCCCCCTAGTGTAAGCCTCTCATTCTCCGACATTGTCTATTTATCTGTCTTGTTCCTGTACTTATGCACTTTGCACGTTTCAGGAAGAAAGCCACGACCAGCCTCAAGAAGTCCTCCAAAACTTTGGGGTCTTCTAGAAATATCAAGGACATGCTGCATCGGGACTCCTCCCCCGCCATGGCCCCTGCTACTCCTGACGTCAAGCCCTCCTCTGCTTCGACAAGCTCTCAAGTCTAGGAGGCACCAGGCCCTTCCGCTATGGAAGTGGATTCTGGCGCCTCTACCGAACTCGCTGTTGTCGGCGAGCAGACGACGCAGGAGAGCGCTGCTCTACAAATGGCTAAAGCTTCGGCTAAGGATGCCATCGGTAGCGGCAAGGCAGTGGTGGGAGTTGGTACCTCTGCCGAAGGCAGTGCCTCTACTCCCCAGAAACCTTTTGAGTTTCCGAAGATAGTTTACCCGGCGCTCACACCAAGTAACACAACTCTGGTTCCTGGAGGAGTACCGTCATCTCCGACGTGCGGCCTTGAGGAGCTACTCCGGCAAGCGGATATCTTGCAAGGAATTAGCATTTCCTTCAGCAAGCTGCTAGCCGAGAGTGCTACAAAGCTCAAGATTATTGAACTTGTAAGTTTTTACTTTGCCTTTTGTATTTCATATGAGTATCCCACTATAGCCCCCGAGGATGTAGAAGGAAAACCATAGGTTTTGTATCTATATGCTCTAAGAGTGACTAAGTTAGAAAAAACTCTCACTGTAGCCCCCAAGCATTTAGATGGAATGAATTACTCCGACTAGATGCTTTAAGAGTAGCATAAGCAGTGTTTATAAATTCAATACTGTAGCCCCCAAGCCTCTAGTTGTAACTGAATTAGTTCCGACTAGATGCTTAAAGAAAAGCTAAGCAGATTCCGAGTTAAAAACTTTATACTGTAGCCCCCAAGCTTCTTAATCGAGAACTAAATTAGCTCCGACTAGATGCTTAAAGAAAAGCTAAGCATATTGCTAAGTTAAAAACTCTCGCTGTAGCCCCGAGCGTCTAGGTGGAAAAACCTTCGACTAGATGCTCCAAGCAGACCAAACAACAGTTTAACTTTATACTTGTTTCCACATAACGAGAATGCTCGGAGGGGCATGGCCAACGACAAGTACCAGAAGATGCGCGCAGATCTTGAAGCCGAAAAGGGTAAAACTGCCATCTTGAAGGAACAGATCATCAAAAACAAGAGCCTGTTTTCTTTTTGCGCATTTCCGTCTTGTTTTTGTGCCCACAAACTTCGAGTACTTACTGTGTACTTTGTTTTATCCGACTTGCAGAACATGTCACCAAGGCCAAGGACATTGTCGAGCAGTACAAGCACATCCAGCAGCTGGACAACGAGAACAAGATCCTTCAGGAGGAGAGGAGGGAGATGTTGAAAATGCACGAGGATTCCATGAAAGCCCTGCAGGATTCCGCCTCTACGGAAATCAATCGCTTGAAGGAGGAGCTTGCGATATTAAAAGATCAGAAGCAAGCTGCTGATGAGAAAAACCATCACCACAGCGAGGCGTTTAAGCTCCTCTAACAGGAGAAGGAATCTCTGGCGGACACCCTCTGGCAAGCCAAGGCCAGCATCTTCAGTAAGTTTCCTCCGCCTTGTATTTCTGTAGTCTGGATACTTAGAGTTTATTGAACTCATGTGCTCCTTGTCGGAATTTGTAGCTCCTATGGGTTTAACCCGCTTGCCTCCTTCGGACAAGGAATGCATGGTTCTTGCCGGCAACTTCATCAACACCGCCATCGCCCAAGCAAAGGAGATTGCCAAGCCCCTTCAGATATATATCAAGGCCTCGGACTCTGTGACGAAGTACTCGGAGATTCTGCGCCATGCCCCGAGCGTGTCACAAGCTGGAAAGCTTCATGTGCACGGGCTGGCGCAAGGATGGCGCTGTCAATGGTGAAGGCACACTACAACGATGCTGACATCGATACGGTGACCACTGGCATCCCCGACGTGGATGATGACGGCAAGGAGATTGATCACGAAGCCATCCTGTCATCACTCGCGGGTTATGACACCAGAGTTGCAGAATTGGTGGACGTTGAAGTCTTCGTTCCCAGGAACACCATTGACAGCGTCAACCAAGATTCCTCCGAGTCTCATCACAGCGCCGACGTTGAGGGTGATTCTCCGGCTGGTGACAATGCTGCCTCCAAGTCTCCTGCGCCCAAAGAATGAAAAACACTTTGTAATCTTTGTTTCACCTTTGGTGTGTGCACTGAAAACTTGGTGATGTAACTTAAGGCGGAAAACAATGATTGTTATGTCCTGCTACTTAAGAACTAATTCCCAGTATGTATATATTTTTTAAGCAAGTGCTGGCTTATCCATTACTCTGGTTCTTATGCTTGACTTTTTGTGAGTCGGAAGACTCGTTGTCGGAACCATGCGCTTAGGTGATGATGCCCAATGGCACCGTCAATAACCCGAACACAAAATCGCTGACAACAAGTGCCGAAAGTCACTACTCCAGAATCCACATAAAAACGACAAAGAACGTGTAGACCAGAAAACTTAAGCAAACGCCCGTAGGCGGAATTTTCACAAGTGCAATCGCAAGACTTGTGCATAAAGGTTTTACATGATCCAAAAATGAACACTAAAGGAGGTAAAAGACTCAGGAATATGAGTGAACCAGAGAGCTTTATTTCATTGATCATATAAGAGGTACACAATTAGATAAAAAATGCTAAGTGTAGAAAGGACGTAGCTGTGCTATGTTCCATGGCCGATCAAGCTTCGGGTAGTCATCATCCGGGTCACGTCGCTTACGCTTATGATCCTCGTTGGGTCTATCCTTGAGTTCACGATTGTCAACAAGGTAGTAAGACCCATTGAGAAGCACTTTGCTTATGATGAACGGTCCTTCCCATGGCGGGGATAATTTGTGTGACTTCTTCTGCTTAAGTCGGAGCACCAAATCCCCCTCTTTAAACGAGCGATGCCGAACACGGCGACTATGGTAGCTGCGTAGCTTCTGCTGGTAGATGGCGGATCTTTAGCATGCCAAAACGCGCTCCTCCTCGAGAAGGTCCACATCTAGGCGTCTGGATTCTTCAGCGTCATCTTCGTCGTAGGCGGCAACTCTTGGTGCATCATGGAGGATGTCGGAGGGTAGGATGGCTTCTGCTCCATATACCATGAAGTAAGGGGTGTAGCTAGTGGATCTATTGGGTGTAGTTCGTAAACTCCACAACACAGATGGCAATTCTTCCGCCCAGGCTCCAGCTGCTCTATGTAGCGGTGCCTCAAGACGTGGCTTGATTCCCTGCAGAATTAATCCTTGGCTCGCTCAACCTGACCATTGGATTGTGGGTGTGCCACAGATGCAAGGTCAAGTCGGATGCCTTTGTCCCAGGAATAGGCCTCCACTTCTCTGAGTGACAAGTTGCTTCCGTTGTCGGTGATGATGCTATGTGGGAGACCAAATCTCACCACTAGATCCCGAACAAACCTGAGGGCAGTTGCCCCATCAAGCTTTCTAATGGGTTTAGCTTCTATCCATTTGGTGAATTTGTCAACTGATACAAGCAGATGCGTAAATCCACATGGTTCCGTCTGTAATGGTCCCACCATGTCTAGCCCCCAGACTGCAAACGGCCAAGTTATTGGTATTGTTCGCAATTCTTCAGCAGGAACATGTGGTTGTCGGGCATAATACTGGCATCCGATGCATGTCTCAACCAGCTTGTCGGCATCCTCCTTCGCGGTCAGCCAGTAGAATCCTTGCCAGAAGGCTTTCGTGACCAGTGATCGGGGAGCGGCGTGATGCCCGCAATCTCCGAGATGGATCTCGCGCAGAATTTCCATACCTTCTAGCTGGGAAACACACTTTAAGTATACGCCAGTAGTGCTCCTTTTATAGAGTTGCCCATTGATTATGGTATAACCCTTTGCTCGTCATACTATTTGTCGTCTTTCGACTTTGTCGTCGGGCAAAGTTCCGTGTTCGAGATACTCCATGAACGGTTTTGTCCAAGCCGGAGGGATCTTTGTCACCATGTTGATGAAGAGTCAGCTCTATCCGGGTTGTCGATGTCGGCACCCTTCACGGATGGTGTGCGCAGATGCTCTAGGAAAACTCCTGGAGGAATTCGCTTGCGCCCTGATCCAAGTTTAGATAGCAGATCATCCGCCTCGTTTTGCTCCCTAGGCACATACTTGACTTCGTAGCCCAAGAAACTCTTGGCTATCTCGTCTACTTCGTCTCGATATGCCGCCATCATAGGGTTCCGCGCATTCCAGGTGACAGCCACCTGCTGGGCAACCAAGTCGGAATCTCCACAGCAAACTGTGCGCTTGATGCCAATATCTTTGGCTACACGTAGTCCATGAATGAGTGCTTCATACTCCGCCATGTTGTTTGTAGCCTCGAAGTGGATCTGCAGAACGTAGTGTAGCTTGTCTCCTGTTGGTGACTGTAGCAATACACCAGCCCCCGAGCCGTTGAGCAACTTTGATCCGTCAAAGTGCATTACCCAGTACTCTGGTTCTGGCAATAGAGTAGCATCTGGCATCTCCGTCCAATCTGCAATAAAATCCGCCAAGGCTTGTGACTTGATAGCGTCGCGTCTCTTGTAGGTGATCTCGAAGGCAGCAAGTTCAATGCCCCACTTCCAGACCCTTCCTGTAGCGTTGCTGTTATTGATAATGCCGGACAGTGGAGTCTTGCTCACCACTGTGATTGGGTGCTCCTGAAAGTAATGCCTCAGCTTCCGAGAAGCGAGGAATACCCCATAAGCTATCTTTTGGTAGTGCGGGTAACGCTGCTTGGACTCCTTCAAGACCTCGCTTACGTAGTAAACTGGTCGTTGAACTCCGTGCTCATAGCCTGGTTCCTTCCGCTCTACGACGACGACGATGCTGATAACCCGGTTGGTTGTCACCATGTAAAATTAACAGGGGCTCACTAGGCTCGGGTGCTGCAAGGATGGGCGCTGAGGAAAGAATCTCCTTGAGCTGCTTCAATGCTGCATCTGCCTCGTATGTCCATGTGAATTTGTCCGCCTTCTTCAGCAACTTGTACAACGGTAAAGCCTTCTCTCCAAGTCGGCTGATGAACCGACTAACTGCTGCAACACAACCTGTTAGTCGTTGAATATCCTTTAGGCATGTCGGACGGTTTATGTTTAAGATGGCCTTGATTTTCTCCGGGTTGACCTCGATTCCACGCTGGGAAACGATGAAGCCCAACAATTTGCCGGCTGGAACCCCGAAGACGCACTTCTTAGGGTTGAGCATCATGTTGTATTTCGGAGATTATCAAAGGTTTATTTCAAGTCGGAGATTAAGTCATTTGATTTTTTAGACATCACCACGATATCGTCCACATAGGCGTGAACGTTTCGACCAATTTGATCATGGAGGCAACGTTGCATTGTCCGCTGGTAGGTAGCACCTGCGTTTTTCAGCCCAAAGGGCATCGTGACATAGCAAAACATGCCGTATGGGGTAGTGAACGAAGTGGCCAATTGGTCCGACTTCCTCATCTTGATCTGGTGGTATCCTGAGTATGCATCGATAAAACACAAAAGTTCCGAGCCAGCCGTCGAGTCAATGACTTGGTCAATGTGAGGCAAAGCAAACGGATCTTTGGGACATGCTTTGTTCAAGCCGGTGTAATCAACGCACATTCTTAATTCATCGGTTCCCTTTTTGGGGACAAGTACAGGATTCGCCACCCATCGGGTGTGAAGGACTTCTCGGATAAACCCAGCCTTAAGTAACCTAGCCATCTCTTTTCCACTGGCGCGTCTCTTCTCATCTCCGAAGCGTCGTAGAGGTTGTTTCACTGGTTTACATTTTGGATCTATGTTTAGGTTGTGCTCGGCAAGTTCCCTAGGTACACCTTTCATGTCGGCAGGTTGCCAGGCAAAGATGTCCCTATTCTCACGGAGGAACTCGACGAGCGCGCTTTCCTATTTGGGATCCAGGTTCGTCCCAATGGCGACGGTCTTGGGGGCATCGCCTACCACAAGTTCCACCGGCTTGGTTCCGATGGCGGCCTTGAACGCAGGAGCGGAGTCGGAGATCTGCTTCTTCGACGCGGGCATCTCTGAGTCATTGACCTTGCTCTGGATCTCTTTGAATTCTTCGCTGTAGAGGACAGCTTCTGCAATGGCTGCTTCATTGATCTTGCAGTCCCTTGCCTTGGTAAAGCTTCCGGATACGGTGATGACACCGTTTGGTCCGGGTATCTTGAGTTTGTTGTAGACGAAGCATGGCTTGGCCATGAACGTGTGGAATATGTCGCGGCCGAATATGACATGGTACACGCTCTTGAAGGGGACCACCTCAAAGTTCATGCGCTCTTGGCGGTAATTATTAACATTGCCAAAGGCTACATGAAGTGTAATGCACCCAAGGGACCGAGCCTCCCGACCAGGAACTATGCCGTGGAAAACGGTGTTGGTCCGCCTTAGGTTTGCCTCCGTCAAGTTCATCTTCTGCAGTGTATCCAGGTACATGATGTTGATGATGCTTCCACTATCCACCATGCACTTGGTGAACTCCGCGCCGTCAATCAATGGGTTGATGACCATGGCGTACTGGTTCTCCGTGGGCACAAGGTATGGGTGGTCCGTCCTGTCCCAAGTTATAGGAATCTCCGACCAGCGCAAGTATTGGGGAACTGGGGGAAGAGTGGCCATCAGGATCCTTAGAGAGGTCTTCTGTTGTCGGACGGTGGAGGTGCCAAGGAAAGTGTGGTAGACTGGGGCTTTCTTTGCGAAGGGGTTCTTGCCCTTGTCGTCGCTCTTGGCGGTGTGCTTGGGGTCCACGTCCTTGTCCATGTCACTTGAATCCTTGGACTCCTCCTCCTTCTTCTTCCCCTTGCCCTTGCCTTGCGGTCTGTTCTTCCGACTTTGTTTGTAGCCGGACTCCGGGTCTTCCTTGAGGTCGTTGACGAACTTGCAGTGTCGATTGGTGTGGGTGGCCTTGCTGTTGGCGTCGAGGTGTACAAGGCACGGCATATCACGGTACTCCTCGTAGGTTTGGGGAATGTGGAGTGGCGCCGAGGTGGTTTCACTTCCTCGTTGCTGCCCGCGGCCCGCTACCCTTCCTCGGCCATGTTGTCCGCCTTCTCCTCGTCCTGCAAAAGTCATAGCGACCATGTCGGTAGATTGCTTTTCTTCTGGAGCGGTTTTCCGCTTTGTACTGTTGTTCCTCCGAGCTTGGGTTGGAACGGCCGTTGCCGGCAAAGAGCCACGAGCATCGTCGTCGGCAGCTGCGAACTCACTAGCTAACTGAATCATCTGATTCAAGTCAAGCTGATGATTGTCCTGCAAGCGCTTTAGCTTATGTCGGAGCAACGTGCCCCTTTCCAACCAATCGATGAAGGTGGCCATGGCGGTCTGAGCGTGCACTCCTGCGCAGGAATTCTTCATATCCAGCCAGCGGGAGAGGTAGGCGCGAGATGTCTCGTCTTTTTCTTGCACACACCGCTGTAGATCGCCCACAGTGCAGGGACGCTTATATGTACCCTCAAAGTTCTTGGTAAATGCTTCTTGCATATCCAGCCAGTTGTAGATAGATCTCTCCGGCAAGTCGTCGATCCATTGACGGGCCGTGCTCGCCAACATTAACGGGAGGTACTTGGCGGCGACGTTGGGGTTGCCTCCGGCAATCTCCACCGCGTTGTCGTAGTCCTGCAACCATGTGGCAGGCTTGGCGGTGCCGTCATAGGGCTTGATGGTCTTGTCAATCCGGAAACCTTTGGGGTAAGTTGCGGACCGTATTGCAGGTCCAAAGCAACGTGGTCCCAGGTATGGTCCTTCCCGGGCCTCGTGGATCTTATCGATCCGCGAACATGCATCGTGCGACTCCGGGTTATTTTTCTTGTTGTCAACAGGGGATGGGCTGCGTGAACGATGTGGGCCCCTTCCGCCATGGTGACTGCTTGGCGGTGACGGAGGCGGAGGTGGCGGTGGGTTATCCTTCTTGCTGTTACCCTCCTGCGATGCCTCACGCCTGTCACGGTTGCATGTTGGACGCGGAGGGTCGTGGTGTGACCTGCTCTCACGTCCTTGGTGGCGCTCTTCATCATGACGGGTCTGTGCCGCGTTGTCGCGGATGACGATGCCGCACTGCTTTGGTGGGGGCATATCCGTACGATGGTGAGCCTTGTAGTCTTCCTGACGTCGGGGGGATCGGGGCGGTGGCGATGGGCAGCGAGGTCGGGCTTTTTCTCCATGGTCGGAGGATATGGGGATAGCATCCTTCTTGTTGCACGCATCCCTCCGTCTTTGTTCTGATGAACCCGTCCGTGATCCGACATCCTGAGGAGATCTGTCCCTTGGCGGTTTGTACTGGCTAGATCGGCAGAGTGCTGGGTCAGACTCAAGCCTCTGAGAGGTGGCCTTTTCCTGCTGCTTTACCGCCTTGGACACTAGGTCATAGACCTGTTCTACTGCCTCAGGCGATCTATCCTGCTCCAGAAGGGTCTTGGCGATGGCAAGGTTAAGGAGTGGGGTGGGCATCACCTGCTTGCCTTCACTGTCAATGTATGGCTTGGCCTGTGCCGGCTTCGAGGGAGCCCATCCTAGGTTGCGCCGTACACCAGGATCGTTGATGACACGAGCTGGAGCTTTCTTAGCCTTCTGCTGCTGTAGCAGAGTCTTGTACTCGGCCTCCATTGCTCTAGATTTCTCTATGGACTTCTGCGCGTTGACCAGATCTCGATCTAGTTTAGCGCCTTGCTCTGCGATGGCTTGTGCCTCCTCCGGCAGCTACTCGCGCTTCTCGTCAAGCTGAGTCACGTTCCGGATAAGAGCAACGGTTAGTGGCTCGACGAGGAGATTGCCGTACATCACTCTATCTGCTGGAGTAACATGGGCTGATGCCGACGTGGATGCTGGAGGCGGCAAGTTTGCGGTGTTGTTGTTGCTCGGGCCGGTGCCGAGTTCCTGCGGCTGCTGCACTGGGTTAGGCGGAGGGGGCATGACCTTTGCGCGATCATCATCAGCAGCATTAAGTGGCCCCTTCCCCTTTTCCAGCATCGTAGGCAGAGCTTGCCTGGGTTGATCTTCATCCATCGCCGTCCCAATGGTGACGAACACCCCTCGAGACATGACGGTGTTGTTAGCTTGCTTGTCGCACGAGTACTCCTCCTCCATCTCCTACATAGCGGAGTCTAGCTCTTCTGGAATGAAGTCTATCTCCTCTGAATCTGCACTGAAATCAGCATAAAGCGCGTCAATGATAGAGTCGAAGGGTGCCAGGACTTCCTCGATGATGGGCGGTGGAGGTGCAACGGCCTCGACAATGACTGGAGGTGGTGGTGCTGCTACGACGATGGCGGCCGGAGGCGGTGGTGGTGGTGGCTGAATCGGAGGGGCTCCGTCAATGAGCGCAAGCGCTGTCTGAGCTGCTGCTTCGGCCTCCACGTAGTTGTTGACAGTGTTCACCATGCCTTAGAAGGTAAGGCGTCCTGACGCCTGCTGCCGCCTAAGAGAATGTCGGAGAAGCGTTCCATGGTCCAATCCTTCCACAAAGTGATAGATGGCATCGTCATTGGGGTAGTGGTCCAGATCGGCTCGTATACGGAGCCATCTGGCCAGGTAGTCGCGGGGGTCTTCGCCTTCTCTCTGAACGCAGCGTGCCAGATCGAAGATGGTAACCGCGCCGACGAACTTGGATCTCTGTTGTCCAGACACGCGGACAAAGCCGGCGGATTTGCAGTGACCTTCCACCTTTATATCCTGCACAGGGGCGGTTTGGGTGGGCCTTGAATTTTTCCGATCTTTGTCGGCGAACTCCGAAGAGAGATCCGACATCGATCCTGCCGCGAACGTATCCTGCCCGTGGGCGGTCCGTGCGGGCCTTGGTGCTTTTTGATCTTTGTCGGCGAACTCCGAAGAGAGATCCGACATCGATCCTTCCGCGAACGTATCCTACCCGTAGGCGGTCCGTGCGGGTCTTGATGCTCCTCCGACTCCCAGGGAACTAGTGCCCGAGTCGGTTTCGCCGATGAAGAGGTGGATGTCTCCGATAGGAACGATCGAACACCGCGTAGGGTTCGTCTTTGTCGGGATCCAGAATTCGTCCGAGGGGACGATCAGAACGTTGCCGGAGAATAGAACTGTGCCGATGGCTACGGTTTTGCCGATTCCCGCGAAGATCTTGGTCCTCGCCCGCTGAAGAGCCCGAAGCGCCTCTTTCCCCACGGTGGGCGCCAACTGTCGTGGTATTGCCAACGAGTACGCCATGGAGGGGTCCTCACAGTGCGTGTTTAGAGACATGGGGTAAGGCGGACGGTTGACGGGTACGAGGTAACCCAGCTTACCCAGGTTCAGATTCCACGACGGTGGCAGAATCCTACTCCTGCTATAAATCACTATAAGGGCAAATACGCCGAGTTACAGAGATAGGTTCGTTGTGCGAGGTGATTAGAGAGTCTAAGTTATCGTATGAGATTGTCTTGCCCTAAAGGCTCCCATAGGCCCGACTTATATAGTCGCCAGGTCCTAGGGTTATAGGGAAAAGTCCTAGCCGGCAGGTTACAGAGTCCTACACTGTCTATTACTAGTCTTGTGTATCTTGCACTCCAAGGCTCCGAATACGCTGGTGACTCCATCATAGCCTTCCTTTATCCGTCATGGGCCTCCCTTCTGGATCCATCTAACTGGGCCGCCCAGCAGGCCATAGGCCATGCTACCGACTATGGGCCACCCGGGTTAGTCGGATAAGAGACATGCTATTAGGATACCCATATAGCATATCCCCAACAGGAGTGATGCTCCAGATGTAGTCACCATGAACGATCTCAAGACGTTGGAAACAACCTTGGTGAGTTCAATGGAGGCTAAGATGGAAGAGATGCGTCAATTGATAATGCGTCTCTCCACATCCACAACATCACCTCCATATAACTCTGAGGCTACCACTCCGCAATCCAAGGAAACGGGTATAACCGATTCCAAAGAGAACGAAGTGGTTGGTGGTGACACTAGCAAGAGCTCCTCCTCAAAAAAGGATAGTGGTAAGGATGGATACAATGAGGTTTCTCATGTGTATTCTCCTGATCCACCTATCCCTCACCCACATATACATAATAGGGGTGATCCACCCAAACTTTCTGCATCTACTTTTACTCAATGTCAATTTTTGATGAAGTCTCATGTGTGCAGTTCCTCCATTGAGTTGTGGAAAATCATAGAAAATGGTCTTCATGTTGGAAACCCCAACAATCTCACAAGAAGAGAAGTTGTCGATAGCCAACTCAACGCTACATCTCTACACATGATACAACTTGGTGTGGGTGACAAAGACATGCCACAAATTCAGCATCTTAGCACAGCTAAGGAAGCTTGGGATGCCCTCACCGAGCTCTTCATCGGAAATGAAAGTATGAGAAGGAATAGATATGATGCTTTGAGCAACGAAGCTAAAGGATTATATATGTTGGATGGGGAAGACCACGAGGATATGTATAGGAGGCTCAAGGCAATAGCCACAACTTTCAGAAACCACGGTGCAGCTCATGCTGATGATGCATGGATCAAGCGCAAGTATGTCAGTGCTCTTATTCCATTTGATCCCACATATTTGAAAAGTCTCCAAGGTAGGCATAACTATCATCTCATGACATCCAATGAGGTAATGCAAGAAATGGCCGCTTTTAAAGTGGCTGCCAAGAATGCCGAAGATGCTCGTGCTCGAGCTATGGGGATGCAAAAGGGGGTCAAGATGGCCTTGAAGACTAGTGTGATTGATCATGATGAATATGCCATAGAAGGAATGGATTGTCCCGAGGATATAAAAAGGATCCACGGACAATACTTGGCTCTTTATGGTAGAAACTTTTGGAAAGATCCAGCCAAGGCTAAAGCTGAACTAGAACGCAAGAGTGGATCCTATGGAAGAAAAGAAAATGGTCCCAAACTAAGAACATGTTTCAACTGTGGTGACTGGTTGCACTTTGTAGCTGAGTGTCCATATCAAAGTAGGGAAGATAATGGAGGAAGACTTATTTTCAAAGATAAGTCAAAGGCTCCACGCAAGAAACAGTTTGTAAAGAAGAATGCTCCCTTCAAGAAGCAACCAAAGATTGTTCTAGTGGCTCAAGAAGAATATTCTTCAGGAAGTGAAGATGAGGACGAGGACAATAGCTCTCAAGAGGTGGCTGCTATAGCCACCACATCTACATCAACATCTCTCTTCGACTCTCCAAATGAAAACATCATCAACAAGAATTCTACTTGTCTCACGGCAACAAGATCCGAGGTAACGACTTCTAATTCTTCTTTTCCTAAGGCTATGATTGACATGGATGATCCTACTAGTCTTAAGGTTAAAGAAGAGATTATTGCTTTAGATTACTTCTACAATAACTTGCAAGGTGAGCACAAAATACGTTTTGAAGCTCTTATGGATCAGCTGGCCCAAAACGAAGCTCTCGTCGAAGAAAAGGGCAGAATTGAAAGGGAGGATGCAATGGAAATTGCATCCTTAAAAAATGCTCTTGAGGAAGAAGAAGAAGCTCGGGTCTCTCTTGAAGAGAGGCTTGAGTCCATTGAAGAGTCACATGAAGAAATTGTGGCTAAACTTGTTAAGGAACGTGACAATGCAGTCTCCAAAGCAAAGAAGTTAAAGAAGGAAAAGATTGACTTTGGGGCTGCTCATGATAGACTCTCCAAGGAGTTGGAGAAACTTGACAACGCTCAAAAGGCGTTGAAAAACAATTTCTCCATCCTCAATGAGTCACATGATCAGCTCCAAAGTCGATTGGCCAAATATGATGTTCCTAGCTCATCCAACTCAACATGTAGTCACAAAGAAAATGCTAGTGTGGAAAAAGAAGTGGTCAAGGACATCACTCCCAAGGATAAGGGTGTGCTTGATGAAGTTCTTGGCAAGCAAAGGTCAAATCATGGTAAAGAGGGACTTGGGTATGTCACCAAGTCCAAGAAAAATAAAAACAAGAAGAACAAGACCAAGAATGTGCAATCAAAGACAAGCACCGCTGAGAAGAATGTCACAAAAGACAAGACTAACAATATTGGTTTTGCAGGGTCTAACAATCCAAATTATGAACTCTTTTGTGATGATTATGGCGATTTTTATGCTTATTATTTCGGTCCCTTTGATGAATATATTTCTTGGTCTATTTGGGTCCCAAATACTCTTGTTACTAACATGAAAGGACCCATTGAAAATGGGTACCTAAAACCAAGAAGTAATTCTCTTGCAGGGCTATGCTTCTGGTGGGTCGAAATGGGTGTTGGATAGTGGATGCACTAGTCATATGACCGGAAGCAAGGAGATCATCACGGAGATGCGGCCAAATCATGATAATATTACAGTCTCCTACGGTGATAAGTCTAAATTTCAGGTATTGGGTCTTGGCAAGGTTGTGGTTGCCCACGATATCTCTCTCATGGACGTCATGCTTGTTGAGACCCTCGGTTACAACCTTCTTTCTGTTCGTGCCCTTGGCAAGATGGGATTTGCTGTTTTTATCGATGATGATTTGGTGGTACTCTTGTGGAGCAAGTCTCTAAAGGTCGCTTTTGTTGGGTACGTCGAGAATGACCTGTATGTGGTGGACTTTTCACGGAAAACCACTTCGGGTCCGACGTGTCTATTCGGAAAGGCCGACGTGGGCTGGCTATGGCATCGCCGATTAGCCCATGTCAACATGAGAACTTTGCAAAGTCTCCACAAGGGTGGCCACATCCTTGGACTAAAATACAATGTCTCCTTTGCCAAAGATCATGTTTGTAGGGCTTGTGTTGAAGGCAAAATGCATGACTCTCCCCACAAGAGGAAGACTATTGTGTCTTCAAAGAGGATCTTGGAATTACTTCATGTGGATTTATTTGGTCCTCCTTCTCATGCAAGTCTTGGTGGGAAGAAATATTGCTTGTTCATTGTCGATGATTACTCAAGATATACATGGGTCTATTTCTTCAAACTAAAGAGTGAGACTCAACAAACAGTCATTGACTTTGCCAATGAAGTTCAACATCAACACAATGTTCCTATCTTGGAAATAAGAAGTGACAACGGCTCCGAATTCAAGAACTACACTTTGAATGAGTTTATAAGCGAAGAGGGGATTAGACATCAATATTCCGTTGCGTACACCCCTCAACAAAATGGTGTATCCAAGAGGAATAACCGGACTTTGATGGATATGGCAAGATCAATGTTGGCTGAATTCAAGTCTCCTTACAATTTTTGGGCTGAAGCCATATCCACTGCTTGTCACTCATTGAACCGGCTCTACCTCCGAAAGATTTTGGACAAGACTCCTTATGAAATACTTACCGGTAACAAGCCCAACATCTCATACTTCAGAGTATTCGGGTGTAAGTGTTTCTTTCTTATTAAAGGTGTCTGCTTGTCTAAATTTGAGTCCAAGGCTTTAGAAGGTATTTTTGTTGGTTATGGTGCCGAATCCCACACTTATAGAGTCTACAACAAGCTCACTGGGATTGTTGTAGAATCTTGTAGTGTGGAGTTCGATGAAAATAACGGCTCCTTTGTAGGGCAAGTTGATGTTTGTGATGCAGATGTTGAAATACCCCAAGATGCCATAAGAAGAATGGGCGTGGGATTTTTCCGCCCCATTGAGGAACCCCTTGTGGCGGATCGAGAAGGACAATGCTCCACTCAAGTGGAGCCCTCATCTTCACAAGATCAACGAGCTGCTACTGTTGGAGAAAACTCTACACCGACACCGCAACCTGCTGAAGATAATTAGTCTCCTGGTCGAGATGGTAGTCCCAGGCCGGACTATCCGCCCCCTACAAGGGGCGGACAATCCGCCCCTGGCACTCCAACTTGTTCCAGGGGATCCGAAGAAGAAGACAACAGATAAGAAGTTCCTAGGCCGGATTCTCTGGCCCCCGAGGGCGGATTATCCGGCTCTGGTTCTCCCAGTTCTGTCGGGCATTCTTAGGAAGAACGCACTGGTGCATCATCTCCCAGGCCGGATAGTTCGGCCCCTCCAAGGGGCGGATTATCCGGCCCTGAAGAACAAATTCTGCAGCAACCTCCTGTTGTTAACTTAGGTCAAGACAAGGATATAGATACTGAATCAACTCCTTCTAGAAACAATAAGGACATTGAGGCTTGTCGCAAGGCTCGTGCTGATCGGAACCTTGAACTAAGGGGTCACACTCTTGACAAGGTTATCGGTGATCTACGAAGAAGGGTGTCTACTAGAAGAGAACTTGCAAGCTTCTGTGATCATCAAGCTCACATTTCCATGGTTGAACCGAAGAAGGTCTTTGATGCTCTTGAAGACCCCGATTGGGTTGTTGCAATGCATGAATAATTAAATAACTTCGAAGGCAACAAAGTTTGGAAGCTCGTAGAGAAACCAAAGGACTGCCGCAATGTTATCGGCACCAAGTGGATCTTCAAGAACAAAAAAGATGAAAATGACATTGTTGTGAGGAATAAAGCAAGACTCGTGGCTCAAGGATTCTCTCAAGTGGAAGGAATTAATTTTGGCGAGATTTATGCTCCTGTGGCTCGTCTTGAGTCCATATGTATCCTTCTTGCATATTCAGCCCATCATAACTTTAAATTACAGCAAATGGATGTTAAGGGTGTGTTTCTTAATGGTCCTCTACATGAGTTAGTATACGTCAAGCAGCCCCCGGGTTTTGAGGACCCCAAATTTCTGAACCATGTCTACAAACTCGATAAGGCTCTCTATGGCCTTAAACAAGCCCCACGTGCGTGGTATGAGCACCTTAAAGAGCTTTTGTTAGACCATGGATTCGAAGTTGGGCAAATCAAACCCACTCTTTTTACTAAGAAGGTTAATGGGGAGCTTTTTATATGCCAACTTTATGTAGATGGCATTATTTTTGGCTCTACTAACCAAGCGTTTAACGATGAATTTTCAAAGCTTATGACTGACAGGTTTGAGATGTCAATGATGGGTGAATTGAGGTTCTTTCTTGGATTCGAGATCAAACAACTTAGAGAGGGAACCTTTATTAATCAAGCTAAGTACATACAAGACATGCTCAAAAGGTTCAAGATGACGGATCTCAATGGCGTTGCTACTCCAATGCAAACAAAGTGTCATCTTGAGCTCAATCCCAAGGGTAAAGATGTGGACCAAAAGGTATACCGATCCATGATCGGCTCTCTCCTTTACCTTTGTGCATCTAGGCCCGATATCGTGTTAAGTGTAGGAGTGTGTGCAAGGTACCAAGCCGCTCCTAAAGAAAGCCACTTAGTGGTGGTCAAACGAATCTTCAGATATTTGGTTCATTCCCCGACTTTTGGGTTATGGTATCCCAAATGTTCAAGTTTCTCTCTATGTGGTTACACTGATTCAGATTGGGCTGGTGACAAATATGATAGAAAATCAACTTCTGGTGCATGTCAATTCTTGGGCAGGTCTCTAGTGTGTTGGTCTTCAAAGAAACATAATTGTATTTCACTTTCTACCGCCGAAGCTGAATATGTTGTTGCTGCTAGTGCTTGTACACAGTTATTATGGATGAGGCAAACTTTAAAGGAATACAGTGTCAATTATGACAAAGTGCCTCTATTATGTGACAATGAAAGTGCTATCAAAATTGCTTACAATCCCGTGCAGCATACAAGAACAAAACATATTGAGATTCGCAACCACTTCATTCGGGATCATGTTGCTCGTGGCGATATTGCCCTATCCTTTGTGAGCACGAAGAACCAACTTGCTGATATTGTCACGAAGCCCCTTGATGAAGCAAGATTTTGTTATTTGAGGAATGAGCTAAATATCATAGATTCAAGGAGCTTGGCTTGACTATCCTTGCACACTCACTTGCTCTTATTCATGTATTTGGTTTAGATGCGGGCATAGACATAGGGGGAGTGTGGTCCTAATTGATTGGGCTAACCCTCCCCCCATAATGCCGAAAGTAAGAAAAATCATTTCCCTTAATATCATGTTGTGATATGTGGGTCATTAATGAGCATTGGTTTTGAACTCAAGATACATCTTCGCGGTGTCATGCCATGCGCTCCAACATGGTGGATTCGGACACCGCCCTCTTCCTTGTGAAGAGTTGGCTCTCTTTGGATTCTCTTGCATATTTCTTGTTCTTATGGAAAACACACTCAACTTTGGTGTAACATACCAAAAATACTAAACTTGGATCATCAAACTCTAATCATCAAATTAGGGTTAACAAAAACTTTTCTAAATAAAATTATGAAAGCATGCATGTGAGTATGCATTTCATTTTGAATTCTTTTGAACCACCTTGTTTGTGTGCTCCTTTGCTTGTAAATGGATGATTAGGTGAAATAAACATCATCTAAACAATTCCCAAACTTTTATCAAAGACAAGTAAATCAAAACAAATAAAATAAGGGAATGGTCATTTTGACCAATTTAACTCCCATGCCTACTTTGGTTGTCCCAAACTTTCAGAACTTAACAGAAACTTTTCTGGACCTTTGCACCCCTTGATAGTGCTCATAAAAAAGTATCAAGGCCCACTTTGTGATCATCCAGAAACTTTCAAATGAATAGTTTAAAGGACAGTTCAAAATTGAATCTATCTCATATGGGAAGATCACACTTTTTCAAAAACCACTCAAACAAGCTCAACATTCAAAACCCAAGCATCTGCAGACTCCCCAGCATCAACCTTGCACACCCACCAAAAATCTTTTCAAAATTCAAAACTTGAATTCTTGCGGCCATTTCATCAAACACTTTGCAGACACAAATCATCAAAATCTTAAACACTATTGTGAGCAGTGATTGAAGCCTAACTTGTTCCCTCTCTAGCTCACAACCATCTCAGTAGATCATCTAGCAAGTTAAACCATGCACTAGACTCACTGTAAGCTAGGCAATGACATCAATGGTGAACAGCCGAAGCTAACCATGCCACCCTAGTGGAGACAACAATCTAGGAGAGAAACTAGCTGTGCCAACCTTGTCTGGGAGATCACCCATGCCTCACTGCCCCCTCTCGACCAGCCCTGCCTCGAAGACACCGACCAGAGCACCCAGGAACGCCACGCCCGTGCCTCTGTCAACCATGCAGAGCATGCGCTAGAGCGCCACGCTCGACTGAAGCCCACAGACCATGCGCCGCCCTCGCCGCGTGCATACATGATAGCCACCGACCTAGGAAACCGCCAGACATCCCCATTCGCCACCCCATGACGCACAGCCATCGCTCGCTGTCGAAGACGCTGCCTCTGCCGTGCAGAGCATCGCGCGTTCCAGACCAAACCGCACCGCCCCTACACGCGCATTAAAGCTGTAGAGCATCGCCAGGAGACAACCAAGCGATCGCCACCGCCGGCCATGCCTCTAACAGCCCGTAGCCATGTCGCCACCATCGCCTGCCCATCTCGTTCGGTCTCGTCGTCGCGACTATAAATAGAGGCCACCCCCAGCCGAATTGAGCACACCATCTCACTCCCCTCTCTTCACTGATCGTGCCACCCCGTTCCTGGAGCAAGGCGAGCAGCACTTCACCGGAATTTCACCGGAGCCTGCCGCTGCTGGAGAAGAAGGGGGCCAGCGATTGGAGCCGCCCCAGGAGAAGCTGTCGGTACCAGGAGGTTCGCCGTCGTCGACTTCGTCGTTCGCCCGCCTCTCCGACCCTCGCCTGAGCCCCGGTGAGCCCCCAACGACCCCCACATGTCGCGCTAGGTTTCTGTCTCGCCGGCGTTGCCCAACGTCGACGATGACCCTCAGTCGTTGGATTAGAACCAGATCGAATGCACCACATCGCCCCATACCGCTTCGCACCCCCTCGCCTCACTGACGCGTGGGGACATCCACTTAAACAGCCCGCGGAAGCGCTGTGCTTAGCAGGCCGGCCCAGTATCGCTTCCCGCGTAACCCAGTTATTTGAATTAAATCTTTTTCATTTTATTTCAAACACACTTCTGTACCCAGTTTCAAAAATCAACCCAGGTCGATTCAGTGAACCAAATGGAATGAAACCAATTTTGTTAGAAAGGTCTGAGAATGCTGAATCCAAGCCCGTTGGATTCAAGTCATTTGGATTTGTAGATCATCCTTGGTAAAAATAACAAGGCAGAAGCTTTTCTGCATTCAAACATTTTTCAAATTTAAACCATAATAGCTTTTGAGTTGATTCCAACTCTCAAAAATCACATTTGACCATACCTTTCAGAATATATAAAAATATATAGGTTTACTTATATAAATAATGACCAAGTAATAAAAGAATGCCACATAGGCATTTCTAGCCACTTTAATTAATTAAAATGAAAGGGTAAAACCTTATTAAATTGTGACACCACTTTAAATCACATTCCCATGGACTAAAATATGTGGTGATGACATGTGTCAACATGATCCCATGTTTGGTTTGGAGAATATTAAATCTTAAGTAGTTTTTCAATGAGTAGAAATTACTTTTCTAAAAATAAAAGGAATTAAACCAAGCTTTAATCTTGTAATGTTAGTGATGATGTTAGATCATCTATAGGACCCTTTTGTGTGATGATTGCAAGTAGTTAAGTATTGTTTGGTGATTGTGTACATCGTATTTATTTATAGACGCTAGTACCGACCAAGGATACGAGGAGGAAGGAGGATTCTACGAAGAAGAAGCCGAGGAGAACTTCAACCACTGCTCTGCACAAGGCAATCTAACACTTGCAAGATACTCTACTTTAGCAAGCCTTACTAATCAAGTTGACCTATGCAAGCCTATACTTGCAATGAGGCAAACAAACCATTGCTTGTTACCATGCCAACTATATGCCTTAAGCATATGTGATCATACCCACTTGATAACCCAATCCTAGTTTTATTTGCAAGCTTTCTACTTTATTTCTTTATCAAAGCTTTAACTTAGAGTTGACTTAAGTGACTTATAGATTCTAGAAAGATATATTTGAAGGTTGCATAAAGAGCATAAAATTTGGCCTAAGTTAGAAACCTTGATATCATCCTGAGATATAATGTTGTACTTAGTTGAAACTCCACTAGTTTACCACCCCTCATTAGTACTTATCCTCACTTGTAGATGCTAGTGCTAAGCATAAAACTTGATCAACTTTAGATGGGAATACTTGGTGGAAAAATGGTTATGAAAACCTTAGAATGATGGATCATTCTACTGAGATGTTTTGACATGTGTTTCTGAACACCAGATGAGTTTGGTGATGAAAATGTTGAGGCACGAGCCTTAGCCCTTTATAAAACTGATGGTTGTCTGGATGCGATACCATTCCAATTTTATCGTACAACCACAATACCCGAAGATTGGGTAGGGCTTGACTGGAAACTTATATACCTTAGTATTAGTTCCCTCACGGCCAAGGTATGAGCTGAGGCTACCTTGTGAAGATTGTCCACCTGTGCAGTACCCAAGATGACAGTTGGTCATGGTTGGGAGGCCAAACTCACAAGAGAGGTGCTTATACTAGGGCGTGTAATTGAAAGGTTAGGATTGATTATCCGCATACTGAGTATGGTGAATTCAGGATTTGTTCCTGACGGATGTATCGAATGTTGTGGTGAAAGTGTATAATCTCTGCAGAGTGTCAAACTATTCGAATAGCCGCGTCCGCGGTTATGGACAGTTAGAGTGGCCATACTGTTCCCCCGTCAGATGTTTTAAAAATGACTTGTGAAATGAATTGAGACTTTGACTTGACCACAACAGAGTTGTGACATGAAATACAAGTTCCTACTTAGGAGTTATAAAATTGTGACTAGCTTCTCTCGTTTCTGAACTAGTATAGATAAATCTGGCTTCTTGCAAAACAACCCTAGAGCCTAGTGTCCTATTATCAAAAAACCCTGTCACTTGTCAGTATTAGTTTGCGAGTACTTAAAGAGTACTCATGGCTTTGTCCCTAGCTATTCCCGAGGCCAGACTACGAAGAGGAGTACCTGGAGGATGGACCCCAGGAAGGTTACGACAACTAGGATCATCTCCCATTGTTAGCATTGCATGTGACCCCGAAGATGGAGCTTCGCCTACGCTACCGTTATTATTACGTATTCCGATGCTTGAAGTTGTATTAAGAACTGGATCATGAGATCCTTATTTGTGTAAGACTGTTTGTATGGTTTGTAATGGATGATGTACTGTGGTATCCAATTCTGTTATGTCTCGCAAAAATGGTAATCCTGGGATTGTGATGTATGGCATAACAGGCATCTGGGATTAAAAATCCGGGTGTTGACATTTGGCTTTTGTTTGATTTGATTCTGTACTTAACAGGATTTCCAGAGGGGCATTAGCATCGCTCTTCTTCCTTTTTGGTGTTTCGATGCCAAAGGGGGAGAAGAAGTTCTATTAGGTCTCGTGGATTTGCAAGGGTCGGGCGCAAGCACCTGTCTTTCAGTTGTTTTCTTTGCTTGCTTGTTCCTTTTTAGCGTGAACTTATTTGCTATTTGTGTTTGGTTATGTAAGACTATGTCGTGCTTTACTCTACGTGCTTGGTATATTCTGGAATTCCAGAATTATATTGTGGATCTCATGGAATTCTGGATTTATCTATGGAGTATGTTTGATGGCATATGGAAACATGGGATTATCTAATGTATGCATCAATATTGTTGGGATGTGCTTGGAGGCTATCAATCTCATTATTTTCGTTGGCTATAGTCACATCCCGGTGGTATGACCTTGTTTCCCTACCCACCTTGTTTCAATTATCTTTGCTATGAAAGTTGTGTTCTCTCTAGTGTGTGTATTTGTATTCAAATGCAAATTGTAAATATGCACACATCTAGGAGGAGCGTCTTTCATTTTTAAGGTGGCGTTAGCCGGTTTCATTGCAAATCCTAGTATTGCCATCTAACACCAAAAAGGGGGAGATTGAAACAACATTTCATAATCCCTAGTGTTTTATGTGTTAGATAACAATATCAAGGATTATTTAATGTGTGTTGAAGTGTTGCAGCTCTCTCTAAGGAAAAAGGGAAAAGTATCTGCCTTTGGGGGTCGCATAACCCTCCCTGTTCCCAAATAGGCGCAAGCCCCAAAAGGGGGGCAGAGTTTTGGCCAGATTTTCCGGCCTCGCCGGATAATCCGCCCCTCAGGGGGCCCGGATAGTCCGCCCCCCTTGCTCACCGCCAAGGTGCAAGCCCCAGAGAGGGGGTGGAGTTTTGGCCGGACTTTCCGGCTAGGCCAGATAATCCGCCCTAGGAGGGGGCCAGATTATCCGCCCCCAAGATCTTCACCAAGGTTTGCAGGCGCCAGCCCCAGAGGGGGGCGGAGTTTTCCCAGGGGCGGATAGTCCACCCCAAGTTGGGGGTGGATAAACCGCCCCCAAAGTTGCTCAACGGCCAGATCCGGGGAGGGGGTATTTAAGCCAGCCTTCCCCCTCCTGCCAGACCTCTTATTTCATTCGAAAAAGACAAGATCTGATCTGCAACCTTCATCCAAGAGAGCTCCACCTAGATCCACCCAAAGGCCCCGTCCCTTGGGGAATCGAAGGAGGAGAACTCGATCTTCATCAGCAGCAATCAAGCGCTTCATCTCCTCTCCATTCATTTGGAGAATCACCGATCTAGTATTTCTTGCAAATACCTAGATCATTGTTTTGTTTATATTGATAAACCTTGTTCTTGTGACAGCTTGTTTTCATCTCGAGAGCCCCCAATTCAGTTGTGGGTGTGTGCCCCGGTAGCGTTATAGAAGGCACCGGTTCCCGCCTCGAAGGGATCTAATAGTGGAGAAGGTGGATCAGGCCTCTCGTGGCGAGATCCATCGGAGAATAGGGTGAGGCCTATTGTGGCGTGGTGGTCTTAGAACCACCCACCCCTCCAACGCAGATGTACTTCCCTTAACAAGGAAGGAACTGCGGTAAAACAAATCCCTGTGTCTCCGCGTGCTCCACTACGGTTCCTTCGCTCCTCTCTTTACGTGCTTAGTAGCTAGGGTTGCATATAGGGAAATTCTCGTAGTTACATATCTAGAGAATTAACTTTGTGTCAAGCCTAAAATTGAAAAGGTATTAAAAATTGGTTAGCACCTATTCACCCCCTCTAGGTGCCCATACGATCCATTTCAATAACTTGATGTAGACATCGTCTTAATGGCTTCAGAATCTAGCAAGGGTTAAGAAGATACGTTGAGTATGAGCGTACTCAGCAAGTTCACTAGAAAAGGAGTGTTTGATGCACTATATCTATAGCCACAGACAATAGGTCTAGGCAATGCAGGTTTTTGTAAACATTTCTTCAAAGGTTGCTTTTATTCTGAAAAGCTATGTCCGTCAGCCTTCATGGGTTTACCAGAACTTTCATGGAGTTCCTTTCCCTCCGCGTTCGCAGCTCCTTCCCGGAACAGGGAGTAACAAGTTACAGTTCTTACACTCCGCAGAGGTGCGTTACTTTACCCATGAGAGATCAACTCCTTGTTGCACAACCGAGCGATCTTTCCCGTCCACACTTTCTATGGTGTGGGGCCCAGTAGATGATCCAAGCCAATCACTACCCCCTTCGCGACCTCGCATGCCTCCTTGGTGTACACCATGCCCGCATATTGAATTACGGCAATGGTTTGTATAGACCGTTAGATGCCAGAACTATCGTGGGACGTTGAGGGTTACCACCCATATGTTGCATATCCTCTATGAATTACCAATTAATATGCACGCTACGAGTGATAACAACCACGACCTGCACATCTGTCTACATGCGAGAGGAAGATGATACAACCGACTTCTCCGTCCCATTCCAAATCTCATGGTTAACGCGTGATATACGACGCAAGAATCACTGGCGACATTGGTTGTTAAGTCCTAGATAATATGTTCCTTTACCACCAGAACTTTCATAGTAGGTTATTACCTCATGGTAAATAACCTATAATCACATTATTATGAAAATAGTGTTTTTGGACCTTTTTCAAATGCAGGTGATGACAACACTGGATTTGTAAAATACTTTATAGAAAATAACCAAAGGACATGAGCAAGTGTGAACTTGCCTTTTGTGATTGCAAGATTATGCACTCATGGTCTTCGAGACAATATAAGATCCAATATCTTAAATCAGCATCATTGGTCCGGTAAGGACTAATGTTTAAAGAAGCAAGATGCTGTTATGCCTAAGTAATGATATGCATTTTGTAAAATTCCCAAAGTGAATCCCTAATACTGTAAGTGAAGTGAACTTAGGTGATTCCTTTAAGAGTTGGTTTATCTTCAAATTTTTACTTCACATGAAGTGCATCTATAGGGATATTAAGTTTTGATATTCAAGATATAAAAGTAGAGTGCAATAGTAATTTAAGATTTAGATTAGTTGCTATTTGGTGATTAGGATGGAAGTCTATGTATTGGATTATTAAGGTTTGAAAGAACTATCCTAGAGTTGTTGCTTGAAGTGGTGAAAAGAATAACATTTGAAGAAAAGATTTCCTTTCTAAGGTTTAAACAATCATCATTGTTAATAGAACATGATCAATGTCTTTTGGTGTTTGATTTATTAGTTTGGACTTGAGATGCTTTATGTCTTAAGTTAAATAGACCCAAGTTAACTATAAAAACATAAGGGATTTATTAGACCTGATGTTTATAAGCTTTGAGACTAAAGTTAACTTTAAAAGGTAAAGTAAACTTAAGATGTAATATATTTTAATTATTCCCAAGTTTTAGATTTATGATGGGTATAACTAAGGTGTGGAATTATTCACTTTATATTTTAAGTGAATGATTAGATTAAATTTATTTTGCTATTATGAAAAGCATATGTATTTATTTAATGGAAGCATAATTAGATGATCTTAGTAATTTGTTGGAATTTGAAGTTATGTTAATAATAGTTAAAATATAATGATTATTCACCATATTATATAAATGGGTGATACCCAATGTTTATTTAAAAGGATTCTTAATAAGATTTTTAAAAGAATATTTTAAAATTAAGAATTATACTTAAATTTGATTATGAATTCAAGTTATGGGTTTGGAATTTAGTACAAAGACACTAATTGCTCAAGGTTTTATAAGAATTGTGATTATTTCTTACTTACCAATTATTTTTAAAGAATTCACAAAATAGGTATTAGATAAGGATTTATTATTTAAAATATTAAAGACTTTTCTAATAATATATTTAATATTTTTCTAGTGTAATATATTTATTCAAGACCTTAAAAATTATTTTGATTTAATTTTTTAAGTAATATTTTTATGTTTATAAAATTTCATAAAGGATTAAATGTCTTTAAATATTTATTCAGATTTTATTTATAAAAGAGTTAAGTTAGTATTTTTATAAAATAGTATATTTATTTTTATACACAAAAATGATTTTTATTCATTTTTAGGATTTTTCCTTATTTTATGACATTTCACTTAGGATGTAATGCTGTTAATATTTTATTTATATTTTATCTATCTTGAACAAGTAATATTATATTTTTACTAGGTAGATATTATTTTTGTGGTTATTTTGATATATCATATGTATTTTTAGGATTTTTCTATATTTTTCTATAGGTGAAACAATCTTTGGGGTGTTTTGGTAATTTTTATTTTTTAAAATCAAACCCTGGACCCACTGGTCAGTCTGACCCATGGTTGGGTTAGACCAACCCGAGCGGTGTACCGAGCTGGTCAAACCGACCCGCTCGATCTAGTTCATCTTTCCCCTCTCGATTGGCCTCTCCTTGGCGCCTGGAAGTTCCTCGCCGTCGCCGCTCGATTCCGACCATCTCTAGACCCTCAGGCCGCTGCCGTGTTGCACGTTGAGGTAGTCGATGATGTTGCATCAAATCGCCCAGCTCGATTCGATCCTTGGGCCCTCTTCTAGCCATGCCGTATCCTCTTTGGTGCCTAGGGTTTCGAACGCCGCGTCTTCGCCGTGCTCTAGTGACCTTAAGGTGGCTTGTTGGATTGGTGGTGTGGGCTGATGTTTGTTGGTTGCTGTCGATTTCCCTTGGGTGCTAATGATAGGGCTTGGCGTGGGTTGAGCACCACCGGTGCTTCTCGTGCCGCCCTGCCAATCTTCATCGTCGGTCTGCTTCCTCTCCAATCTCTAAGCGAGGACCACGGGTAAGTAATGATTCTCCTCCCCCTTGTTCTATGTCTCCCCTTAGATCCCTTACTGCTACTCTGATAATTCTAATTGGGTTTCTTTCCTCTGTTGTTCTATCAAATCTTGCTAAGATTGGTCCAATAATAATTGGTTATAGTAAAAATGTTTGGTTTCAAACATTTGTTTGAATGTAACTTAATGGGCCCCTTGTGTGATTTGATGTATACCAACCATGAGTTGGTGCTGACAGTGATGTGTGATACTAGATTGTTCATGTGCTGTTGTGGTTCATCTGTTAGCATGGGGATATATACATATCATGAATTTTTGGTCCTATCTATTGATGTTATGACAATTGAATTATAAAGGACTCCTAGAGGGTTGGATAAGATGATAATATGCTAGGCTTTGAGTTATTGAACCTTTGGTTCAATGATGATCTGTAGTCTGTATTGAACTAAACTTAGTTATCAATGTTGACAGCTAGTGTTCCAAATGATTCCTAGAAGCAAGTATTCAGGGAAATGATATAAGTAGACTTCCTGGATTTATTATAGAAACTATGTGATGCTCTTGGAATTGAATTAAGATATGTGTAAGCTATGCATTGGCACTGCCAATCTAATTTTGTGGTGGTACTCATATATATTTTTATAAGTTATGGATTCATAATGTTCAACTGAATTCTATGCCTGTCAATATGACAGAGTTGTTACACATAAATGATTCCTAGACATATAGCTAGGAAAATGATCTAAAATTTAATATTGGTTGCCTGCAGATGGTTTTGGATGAGCTATTGATGATCATATCTTGCAAAGGCATGATCTAGGATATATTTAATGAACATATGTTGAGAATGATTCCTAGCAGGTAGTAGCTAGGAAAATGATTTAAATTATATTTGTATGGCTTTAACAAGTGGCTATCTAGTTCTTGTTCAGATGTTGTGTACTGTTAGTGGGGATAGTAAGTTTGGATTGCAAACCATGATTGCTTTACCTAGGATTATGATTCCTTTACCAATATGCTTTGCAATGATTTGTCTCTATATAGAGAGCTTGTACTCAACAAATACTAAATCTGCTAGGTATAGAGGTGCTACCCCCAGGGGATGTGCCCTGTAACCTAGCATATGTGGTTTATGTTTGGCTAATAAAAGCTAGTTACTAGGCTAATGATGCTGGTCTGAAGCCAGATAACTTAGGGTTGATTTGTGTGGAGAAAATTCTTGACCCAGCCAATGATGCAAAGGCTGAGGCACAAGACGTAAATAAGAACAGATTTTTTTGTTCTTGATTTCTAGACCTGGCCTATGATACAAATGTTGAGGCATATCTTGGATTAGGAAAGATATTCCTGTTAGCTTTAAACCTCTATGATGAACCTTGCATGGCACTTCTATGCAAGTCTAAGAGAATCTTCCCCTCCAATCCTCCTATATATATATATAGTTGAAGGGTAGTTGTAATTATCTATTTTGAATGTTGTTTCCCCTGGTCTACCCATGATCCAGGTGATGCAAGCTATTAAGAATAGATGCTACATGTTTTGGTGATATTTTATTGTACCTTGCTACTTGATGTAGATTGTGTACTGTATCTTGGCTTCTTCATCTACTTACTGTTAACTTGAGGATCTGCTAATGTGTAACTGCTCTATCTAGTACTGTGGTCTTGCCCATGTGATGGATCTTGATTGGTTTATGTCCAATCTTTTGGATATCATTCTTGCCTTGTATAACTGGCCTCCCCTTCCTCCTCTTTCCACTGTCCAGCTCCTACTGCTGTAGTCTGGTCTTCTTTTCCTGGAGCTGCAGCCTGGCCTTGATTTCCTCTTGTCTTAGCTCTAGGATGGCTCCTGGGAG
Source organism: Avena sativa (assembly GCA_916181665.1). Lineage (NCBI taxonomy): Eukaryota > Viridiplantae > Streptophyta > Magnoliopsida > Poales > Poaceae > Avena > Avena sativa. The sequence goes on from OV702293.1 coordinate 458,780,710, forward strand.
CAACCAGAGCTAAGGTGTGAGGATTTGGTGGAAGGATTTGTTGTTCTTGTTGATGAAGCTGGACAGTTCAGTGATAATCTGATACTGGGCTATGGTGTTCTTGAGATGGTACTATGGTTAAGTTCTGATGTTGAGAAGTTGAAGTGTGTAGGTGCAGATGTGTGAAACTGGTGAAGTGCTTAGTGGTGCTACAGTTGGCTGTTGTTTTTAGCTACCTGATCCAGTCCCTGCTGTGTTGACAACACAACACCTACATGTGTTGTGTGAGCTGTTGTCTAGTGGCCCCCTCTGGTTCAAGTTTCTATGTCTGTGACTCCTCCTTAGAGATGAGATCAAGTAAAACTAGATATTTTCCTGATGCTTTACCATTTTCCTTTTATCTAGCTTTGGTGAAACTTGCCCCATAAGGCCTATGATGGTGCTCTGAGGCCTATTGTTATTTTGAAGATAAGAACAGATTACTATTTTGCCTGTTTTGAATTACTCTATGATGATATTGGCAGTAGCACTTCTCTGCCCATAATGAGAGTTCATTTCCCCAACATTCTTCCTTTTGGCTCATATTATCTACTAGCATTTCTTGTTTGCTTGTCTCATTTGCAGGGATCCAATGGAGGAGAAAAGATCAGAAATATAATTGAAAGATTAAGAAGATGGGGAAAGTGAAGATTAATTTAGTTTTAGATTTTACTTACTTCTTTGTAGTTTACTTTATCATTTGTAAAGGACATTGTATATATATTTTCTTGTAATAAATATTATTTCACTTATGAAATTCCTTTTTCAATTTATTTGTCTCCTGTAATTTTCTTTCATTCTTTTATTGTAAAAGAACAACAATACTATATGTATATATAAGGATTATTTTTGTAATAATTTCATTTTATTCAAAAGTGAAAAAATATAGTAATATTGATTAATGCTATTTTTGTATGAAGGTATTATTTTTGTTTAAAGTAAAGTTTTATTCTTTACTCATATTAGTATTCAATAGATGCTATAAAATATTCTTATGGGTAATAATTATAAGTAGTATTTGTTTCTTATTCTTGTAAGATTATGTTATGATGATAACAAAGTAAACACCTTCTTTCTTAATATAACTTAGAACTTGTAGATATTTATATTTTATTTATAAATAAGAATTCCATTATCTCTGTATGATTGGAATTCATCTATTATTCCATTTACCTATTCTTTTATAATTCAAATATATCTTTAGAATATTCAAACTTGAATTTGCTTTCCCCTCAAACGCAGAAGTAAAATAGAAGTCATGTCGAAATCAATTGCACTTGTCTTGATGTTTGCACCAGAACAAGAGAGATCTCGATCCCTCTATAGCTTCTTTAGTTTTGCGCGAAAATTCTCCGGATTTTCTTATGCATGAATGCAATGCACAAACCTGTGTCCTCTATAATTCTAGGTGCTAATCCTGGGACGTTACAAGGAAGGTACTGGTACGAAAACGAGGCGAAGACAGAGCTCGGGGGAGGCACACCCCCTCCAGGCGCGGAGCAAGGTGGGCTCGCGCCTGGGGTGGGTTTGGCCACCTCGGCATCCGTTTCCTCCTCTGTTCCGTCTCGTAACTTCTCTTATGCATTAAAAACATCAAAAAATATAAAAAGATTGGGGTTTCACGAACCTTCTGTTTTCACCACTTTTACCTATTCAAAGACGAACTCTTCAGATTCCTTTTCTCCTTTTCCTGAATTACTTTTCTCACAAGGTCTCACACAAAACTCAATAGCAACATTAGTGTAAGCAAAAAAATTAACCTTTAGGTGCAACTTCAACTGAAATTCATCAAAACAAAGGCTTCTGTAAGAGGCAAATGCAAATGATAGCAGAAATCTGTCAAAACCGACCAGCAGGTAAAGATTGATTTTTTTGAAAACCTTTTGTTGCTCAAATCAAAAAGTGCAAAACTAACGAAAGTTGGGTAACAACTTGGAGAACAAGCTCAGAAAAATGCATCTCCATCCGACATACTGAGCTCCCTCACGGATTTTTACAATGCAGCACAAAAATCTGTCCCAGGACAGCCACTTTTCACAACTCCTCCACTTCTCAAAAGTAGTTGAACTTGACACAAAAACTAAAACAAAAAGGTTAAGGAAAGGTTATTACTGAACTAATAACTTCCAAGACTCGACAAAACTTTTGGGTTATCTCACAACAAGTACTTTTCTTTAATGCCTTTAAGTTAGACTTGAAACTTTCAATGATGCTCACAAAGGAGATATATATTTGAAGTGAAAGAGATCATCAAGAAGCAAATAACCAACACATTTGAGTCTAGCCCACTTCCTATGCATGGGAGTGTCATGAGAAAATGAATTGTTGAAACAAAAACCACTAGCATAGGAAGACAAAGCAAATGCAACTTCAAAGCTTTCAACATAAAACGGGGAAACTTAACATTATTGAGATGCATAAAACCATCTTTCCCTCTCTTATAATAACTTTCAATAGCACTTTGAATAAAGTTGAAAATATAACTGTCACTGGAAACAACTCTATCATCTGAATAAGCGTACTTACAGTCACCAAAAAGAGGTCCAAGGTCATAAACCGGATCAATAGAAGCAAGTTGTTCCATCCTGAAATCTTCAGTAGGCAAGCTATTTTCACAAGGAGCTTTAGCAAATTTGAAAAAGTTAAACTCATAAGAATCTCCATCAAACTTAGTTAAAACTTTCTCCTTCTTACAATCTATAATAGCTCCACAAGTGTTCAAGAAAGGTCTACCAAAAATGATAGGACAAGTTTTACTAGCTGCTGAATTAAGTACTAGAAAATCAGCAGGATATTTAATCTTACCACAGAGAACTCCCACATCTCTTACAATACCAATAGGGCATATGGTTTCCTTATTAGCAAGGTGAATAACCACATCAATGTCCTCAAGCTCACAAGGACCAATTTCATGCATAATTTCCCTGTAAAGCTCATAAGGAATAACACTAGAACTAGCACCAATATCACATAAACCATAGTAGAAATGGTCACCAATTTTAATAGAAAGCACATGAACACTATCTTTTCTAGATTTACTAGGATGAGAGATAATATTAGAAGCGTCTTCACAGAAGACAATGTGCTCATCCTCTATATTTCTAGTGACAGGGTCTTTCACAATAGCTACCACAGGTTCAACATTCAATTGCTCATCGGGATCCACAGTTCTCTTAGTACCTTTGTTATTTGCACTAATCATCATAGAATACTCCTTCACCTTAGCTGTGAAAGGAATTTTCTCAACATAAGGTTCAGGCACAATATGATTAGTAGTATAAACTTCAGCACTTCTAACAGGAACATGATTAACAACATCTTTATAAGGTGCATGGTACTTGTTCCACTTCTTTTTGGGAATTTCTATGTAAGAGGCAAATGATTTAAAACAGTTGACAATACTTTGGGAATCAAGACCAAACTCATTGCTAATATCACGGAAGTCATCAGTTCCCATAAAAGACTTAACGCATTCATAATCATAGTTTATACCTGACTTTCTTCCTTTGTCATTCTCCCAAGCTTCAGTGTTCTCTTGAATACGGTCTAGTAGATCCCATTTAGCTTCCTCCTTCATATGTGTGAATGATCCAACACAAGAAGCATCTAGTAAATCTTTATCATGAAGAGAAAGCCTAGCACAAAAGTTATTGATTATAATATTGTTAGGGAGTTCATGAATAAGACATTTAAGCATTAGTAACTTCAATCTCCCCCAAGCTTGAGCTGTACTCTCTCCATCATGAGGACAAAAGTTATATATCAGATTTCTATCCTTATGAATCTCACTGGGAGGAGAAAATTTAGAGTAAAAGAGAGATGCCATTTCCTCACATTCCATGGATTGTCCATTCTTCAGCAGCTTATACCATTCTTCAGCTCTCCCTTTCAAGGATATAGAGAGTAACTTCTTCCTCACCTGTTCAGTTGTGATACCTGCATACTTAAACAACCCGCATAATTCATGGATAAAAAGCAAGTGATCACCAGGATGGACAGTTCCATCCCCAAAATAATAATTATCCATAACACGATCAACAATACTTGTAGGTATCTTAAAAAGATCTATCTCAATAGGTGGTGGTTCATCTACTACCCTAGCAGTGGTAGTAGTTTTCCCAAATAGAAAACCAAGTGGGTTATCCATATTGGAAATAGAGTAACAAAGCAGTAACAAAAAGCAATACTCACAATAGAAGTTTCACCAGTTCCACTCTTCAATAGCGCTTCACTCCCCAGCACGGCACCAGAAAATAGTCTTGATGACCCACAAGTATAGGGGGTGTATCGCATTACTTTCGATAAATAGGAGTGTCGATCCCAACGGGGAGCAGAAGGTGTTGGCTAGTGGTATGGAGCAGGAACTCTGCAAATACTTAGCTAACGGATTTTTAGGGGTTTTCTGATAAAGCAACGAAACAAAGTGCAAGTAATAAAGAACAAACGCAGGAAGTGGCCCAATCCTTTCTTAGCAAATGACAAGCCGGTGGAAATACTTATAAGAACCAAACGTTCTCGAGGACACATGAGAATTCTGTCAAGTGTTTTCGCTTCATATAGCTGAGTACTCTTCTTTGGTGTTGTAAGTGTTGTGTGGGTGAACCTGTGCTAATGTACCGACCTTACTTGGACTAATACATACTTATGATTAAACCCCCTGCAAGCATCCGCAACTACAGGAAAGTAATTAAGATATAAACCTAACCACAGCCTTGAACTCTGAGATCCTACGCTCCCTTGTGCAAAGGTGTCCTAATGGGGGTTCAGGTTTCTGTCACTCCGGCAACCCCACAATTAGTAGAAAAATACACAATGCATTCCCCTAGGCCCATAAATGGTGAAGTATCATATAGTCGACGTTCATATGACACCACTAGAAGAATAACACCACAACTTAAATACTAAACCATTGAATAATAACTCAACACAAATCCACTAATAACAACATGACTTCTCCCATGTCCTCAAGAACTAAACGAACTACTCACAAGACATCATATGGATCAAGATCAAAGATGATATGGTGATGAATAACAATTTGAACATAAACAATAATCCAAGGGTTCCACTCACAAGCATCAACTACAATAGTAATTAACACTGGGAAAGTTTTCCCTAAGAACTAAAGAAATATCCAACACAATTGTTACAGCGGGACGGAGTGGTGATGATGGTGTGGATGATGATGATGATCCCGATGAAGCCTAGCTTGATGACGGTGTTGATGGCGACGATCTCCCCTCTTTGGGAAGGAATTTCCCCGGCAGAAATCTGTCTGCCGGAGAGATCTTTCTCTCTCGGTGTTTTCCGCCCCGCAGAGGCAGCGGAAATCTATCTATGGTCGCTCCCTGGTGTTAGGGTTCCGTAAGAAAGATATAGGCGAGAGGGCGGAGTCGGAGGCCGGCCAGGTGGGCCACACCTGCCCTAGGCGCGGGGCAAGGTGGACCCGCGCCTAGGGGGTGTGGCCCCCCTATGGCCCTTCTTCACCTCCCCTTCTGGCTTCCTCTGTCTTTTTCCCATATTTTTCTGTTATTTTTCTGATCTTCATGAAATTGCATCAAAACACCTCTTTTTCTATCAGAATCTAGACTCTGACAGTCCATCCTCCAAGAATCATCCAACATGCATAAACAGATGAAAAGACATAAGTATTACCTCATAATAAGACATATATCAATAAATAGAGGCAAATTATGATATAGAATAGTGATGCAAATTGGACGTATCACCTGGTATGGCGCGGTAAGGCGGCCTCAGGGTAGCAGGTGTCGGGCCACCCAACCACCTAGGGGAGGGGAACCGCCCTCCATCACCATTGCCATGGTGATTGTCGTCCGTAGCCACATCAGCAATGTTAACCATGCCTAGATCAGACCTAGATCAGGCCCGGCCCGCCGGCCAGGCCTAGATCGGGCCCGTCAGCTCCGCCGCTGTGCCGCTGTAGCCAGGCGGCCTTGTCGCCGTCGACCTGCCTCCCATGCCAACCTACCTCGTCGAATCCACGAAGGCCCAACCACCATGCCCCGCCGCCGGAGAGCCTCGGACGCGCCGTCGCAGCCACCCCGTCCCGCGCAGACCGCCAGCGATGCCGGAGTCCCAGCCAGACAGCGCCACCGCTGCGTCGCCGTGCAACCCTGCGTCAGCCGCGCAGACCTGCGACCCCGCGACACCGCCAGACGAGCTCGCCGCACCATGTCGCACCGCCGCCAGCAGAGCCCCCCTGCGAGAACCCCCCGCGCCGGGTAAAGGAGGACCCGCCGCCGTCGGACCACACGGACTTTGCCGGGCGACGCGCGCCGGCGGCGACGGGGGGATGCGGGAGGAGGAGGTGTGCGTGCTAGGGTTAGCGTCTTCGTCGCCCTCGCGGGAGGCGACGCGAGGAGGGAGGAGGAGGTGTGACCTTTTTTTAGTTCTTGTTTTGAGCGGTGCTTCAAAAGCTGATGTCCAAGTTTCAAATCTCCTTTATCAAAACTAGGAGCACCCGTAAATAACTTCCTCTACGGTTATAAACATGGCTAGAGATATGAAACACTAAAATTCCAACTTGTTTTTCAAGCTAGACATAAAAAAAGCTTTCGCCCCCGTGCGATAAGAATTTTTACTCAACCTACTACATAAATATGGTTTTCCCACAAAGTTTAGAAATTAGGTTGCGGCCTTATTGTGCACTTCTTCATCTGCATCTTCCTCAATGAGGTGTCAAGGGAGCCTATCATTCATGAAAAGGGCCTCATGCAAGGAGACCTTTGTCCCCATGCTCTTCCATTGCAACAGTGTGTGAATATTTCTATATAAATGGTAAATTTCTTCTGGTTGGTGGTCGGGGAATTTGTTTGCTTACTTCTATTTACGTAGATGATGGCTTAACTTTCTTATCCCCACAAAGAGAGATGTTGATAACTCAATGTGGCTAAGAACCTCATGGTGCCATTTCTATGTAATAATATCGACCATAGTGAAGTATTGAGTAAGTTCGACACCATTGTAAGGTATGTGGCTTAGTTCCATACGAAGTAGTTGGGTCTCTCCTTCTCACTACATCGGCTTGTAAGGTTAATTTTCAACATCTCATGGACAAATTTTGTCACTAAATTTCCTAGAGTTCGGGAAGCACGTCATGATGGTAGGTCAAATGCACCCTCGTGACATAGGTTCTCACCTCCATTGCCATCTACTACCTTGCAGTGTTAGCCCCTTCCACGTAACATCATTCTTGCTATTGATGATCTACTTCGATTGAAGATTCTACATACAAAGTTTGTACATTATAAAAAAGTGGAGTTTCAAGTGGGAGGTTATTTGTAGCCCCAAAACTTTGGAGGTTTGGGGGATCTTGACCTCCACAAAATTTTGAGGGATCTTTGCCTTAGTCATATAGCTTCGATGGATCACTCCAAGAAGAGTGGGCAGGGAATCCATGCAGGATGATCTAGGAGGACATGGACATATTTCACATAAGGACAACAATAAGAATGGAAAATTGAAAAATTTGACATGCAAATTGATTAAACGCTTGCATCCGAAGGAGACCGCCTTAGGTCCTCCAAATCTCCAAATGGAAAAGCAAAGACGACATATACGGAGGACAACACATTGGATTTTTATTTAAGAGAAGAGGACACTTCACCAGAAACGAACTTGCAACAACAACTGTATAAGTTAGCAGATGAACTTGCTGCCTTTGGATCAGTCCAAACGGCTGTGTGTGCATTATGGGTGGACATGGTGCCCAAGTGTGTAAGAGCATCCCCACTCGTTGGGCGAATCCATGCCGAAATCCAGACTTTTTTTGCCGAACAAAACGCGTTTTCGGCCTGAAAACGCCTAGTTTCCCACTCGCGTTCCTAGACCGAGTTCCCATGTTCGGCAAAATTCAGTTAAACTCGGGGAAATTTGGACGAATATAGGCGAATTTCATTAACTAGAGAAATGACGCACATATTACATTGAATTTAATAACTAGAAAAAGGCCGCCGCCGCCGTGGTCGACGCCGGACACCGCATCTACAGGCCGAGGCGGGGTGGTTGCCGGCCTGGATGTGCTCCATGACGCCGGCGAGAGTTCGCCCTGGAACGCTCCACCAGCGGCGGCGAAAAGCCACTTTGTGACGCGGCAGCGGCGAGCCTGGTGGTCCCTCGTGTCGGGCGAGTTCCTCGAGGCGTCTGTCGGCGAAGAACTGCCTCTAGAAGACCAGGTTGCCAGGATCCTCGGCGAGATCCGGGTCTTATCGCCGCCTGGATCTCTCCGGCGAGGTCCTCGTCGGCCGGCACCGGCGGAATAGGTATCCCGCCGACGCTGAGTTGCCAGGCGAAGGGGAGACGCGTGTCCGGCGACGTCGTATAGCCCGCCTCGTGGAGCAGCCGGGCTTTCCACGACTGCATCGTGCGTCGGCCGGAAAATCTCTCGGCCATGGCTTTTCGGCGGAGTTGAGGAGGAAGAAAGGTGCGAGTCCGGAGTTCGCTGGAGTTTGGAGTGGTGTGAGAGACTGTTAAGGGAGACGACGAGATGTACGCCTTTTATAGACCGAGTTCGGCGACGAGGACAAGAAGGGTGTATCGGCGAGGGCGGGAAAAAGAAAACGACGGGAAAGATGACGACGACTCGGCTTCTGTCGCTGACAGGCTGGTCCACTCGGCCAATTCCCTGCGTCCGGCGTTCCCAGAGCGTATCCGAGATCCTGGGTATGGGCTGGGTAGTCCGGACCAAAGTTGGCCTAAAACCGGACGAAATGAGGTTTCTGGTATGTGACTGAGCCGATTTTCGGCGTTCGAACCTAAATTCGGTGTCTAAATCGTCGTCCTGGTAGCCAAGTAGAGATACCCTAATCTGTCCTAAGCCCAGGTAATGGAATCATGGTGTTCGTGGTAAAAGAACAACTTAAAGAAAAGCAAATCATGCCACACCAACGGCGGCGAGTTGGCCCACGCTATCGATCAACTTCAGGGGTTCGTTGAGGTCGACACATTCGGCTCCTTCACGTGGAACCCACTCGTCCCGATCCAGCTAGCTTCGGCTGCATGCGTCTCCCAAACGTACCAAGGCAGCCTACACCACATACCCTGACATGTCGGGCTCACCGTTTCTCTGGTCACCATGTCAGTGTGAAAACCGCATTCAATCGTTTTCTTCCTCGCGCCTGCAAATTTCCGCAGACAGCACAGTTATTGTGGCTTCTAAAATAAAACCCAATTCAGGTAAAAAAAAAAACACCCAATTCCTTTTTTCTCTCTCTCCTTCCATCCCATCCGCCTCGATCCCCAAACTCCTCTCGCACCAGCCACCTCCACCTCCGCTCCCACTTCGCGCGCGAACCCGTCTCTCCCGTCTCCACGCCCTCTGCGGCGGCTCCGATCCGGCCGCCGTCCGCCCCCATGCAGAACCGCTCGCCGGCGGCCGCCTCGGCCTCCGCCTCCCCCGGGGCGGTGGCCGCGGCGGCGGCGGCCATGGCGCCCGGCGTCGGCGGGGTGGAGCCGGCCGTGACGCTCGACCAGGTCCCGCGCTGGAGCGACCCCGACCAGCGCCTCCCCACTTCCCCCACCGCCGCCGGATCCGAGGCCCCCGCCTCGTCCTTCCTCTCCTTCGCCGATCCCCTCGACGCGGCCGCCGGGGCCGGGGGCCGCGGCGCGTCTCGCTTCCCCGTCGACGATGAGGTCAACTCGAAGATCTACCTCTGGCGGGGCCACCCGTGGAACCTCGAGGTCGACGCCGTCGTCAACTCCACCAACGAGGTCGGTCGAGATTTCCTTCCCCTCTGCCTTCCTCCGCTGCGGCCAAATACTAGTACATGTCACGATCGAATTGCTGACGATTCGTATATGGCTGCTGTAGAGCTTAGACGAGGCGCACAGCAGCCCGGGATTGCATGCGGCGGCGGGGCCAGAGCTCGTCGAGGAGTGTGCCACCTTGGTACGTTTTTTCTCGGCTGCTGTTTGTTCTAGAGGGCACATTTCGATTTGGAAATTGTTATCAACGCGAGCTTTTGTTTTTGTATGGATTTTCGCAGGGCGGGTGCCGGACTGGGATGGCGAAGATGACCAATGCCTATGATCTGCCTGCTAGGTTGGTGATTCAGTTTTGTTCTGATCAGCGCTGTTCTAGTTACGCGGCAGACTTGTTACTTGAGAGTGGAGACTATATAGAGGGTAGATAGCAGAGCCATTCGAGTATTTATTGAAATGTGGTTGGGAAACCAGTGCTGAAGTCATAACGTTTTGTGTATGAATTGTTAAACAAACTCTGTCCATTTCCCCTTGGGCATATACTCAATTTTTGCTCACGAGAGAACTGCATATGATCAATGTTCCTTGCGTAATTCCCGATTTTGCATCCTCTATCCTTTTATTTTTTTTAGAGAGAGGACTGTCAAGTTGACCATTGCTGAAAGGAAACCTTGGATATATTGTTGTTTTATCTGCTCTTGCCAACTTATTGTCATCAATTTTGAGCTGCAAATAAATAGTGAGCAAAAGAGTAGTTGCAGGGATGACGCAAATTCACGTTGGTTTTTAGTCTGACAGGCATTTGCAGAAAATGAACTTGGTTACCAAAAGTAGTGCCCGTTGTGAAGTTTATTTGGACAACTTCGTGAACTCTTAGATCTCTACAGAAGGAATTAACAATGTAGTACATTATCATCTGGACTAATGGACAGAGCAACATTTATGACATATATGCTTCTATGGGAATGAACAACTGTAATTTCGTGTTTAAAGTTCTCCAGGACGTAATATATACCAAATGCTTCTATGGGAATGATCAACCTTTACATTACCAAATCAGTATCATAAAATATTTTTTCATATTATATTTATTTGGTATATATTTTTAAAACATTGGTCAAGCTTTAGAAGGTTTGACCTAGGGAAAAATTTATATGCCTTATATTTTGGTATGGAGGGAGTAATTGATTTTGTTATATTTGCTCTTCATACATTATCATGCTTATCGATTTGTTTTGCAGGAAAGTCATTCATACGGTGGGCCCTAAATATGCTGTCAAGTATCACACAGCTGCAGAGAGTGCACTTAGCCACTGCTACAGGTCTTGTTTGGAACTACTCGTTGAGAATGGTCTTGAAAGGTATATTAGAAGATTTAACGCTTGAATACTTGCATATTTTATTCATGTTACACTTTGATGTCTTCCAATACTGCATTCTACATAGTAATGTCCTGCGTTTAACGAGGTTAAGTTATTTAACTTTCCTTTCATGTGATTAGCATTGCAATGGGTTGCATATACACAGAAGCCAAAAATTATCCTCGCGAACCAGCTGCTCATGTAGCAATAAGTGAGTTATCTTGTCAATATTTTCTTTCACTTCTCTTGATGTTCCACTATTGTTTGATTTGTTCTATGGCTGCTATTTTATGGGTGCAAATTCCAAAGAATGGGATTTATCTGTGTTATTATGTTTCTCTTGAAGAGTTACCTTTTCCTAGTTTCTAAGTCCCATCTTCTTTGTATGAGGTTGAGCAGGAACTGTTAGACGCTTTCTGGAGAAGCAAAATGACAAAATAACTGCTGTTGTCTTCTGTACTATATCATCATCTGATACAGAGATATATAAGCGGTACTTAGACTGAAACCAGTACTGCTAGTTAAATGTGTTGATTTCCTGCATAGATTGACAATGTTGCATCCTGCAGATTGCTTCCTCTCTATTTTCCACGGGACAAACAGGAGGAAGATATAGCTTCGCTAAAACTTCCAGCTGATGTTGGGGATGAGAATGGTGAGCCAATAATAGATGAAAGGAAAATAAGAATAAAAACATTACCTGCTGAGGCAGCAAATAGCAAATATCCAGTTCCTGTGCCCGCGGATAATCCTCTTTCTGGTTCTGGATTGACACGCAGAAGGTGAGACTTATTACTTGACAATGATTACCAGAAATGATTGTGTCTGCTATCTTAAGATACTTAGTCTTAGCTTGAGTGTGTCTGATTATATTTTGTTTCCTACAGAAATTCTAAGATGGATTCATATTTGGATCCTACCTTTATGTCCATAGTTAAAGATCCAGATCTCCGACGCAAGGAGCAATGGGAAAAGTCTGCTCAGGCAAAGAAAGGATTTAATTGTGCTAAGTTGCTCGGTTTTGGCGATCTTGGTGGTCCTGCATTATCGGCTGCCGAAGAATATTCACTTCATTCACGATACCTTGCGAAAGCAAATTCCCTTAATCTTTCAGAAATCGCTGAAATGAAAATAATGTATGTAAATTCTTAATATTATATGTATTTGGATTTTCTTAAGGTTGCTTTGGCACTGTATCATTTGCCTGTGTTTTGATATTTTTCTTCAATTTCAGTTACCGTGGCGGGGTTGATAGTGAAGGGCGACCAGTTATGGTGGTTGTCGGCGCTCACTTTCTTCTTCGCTGTTTGGATCTTGAACGATTTGTTCTGTATGTAGTAAAGGTAACCAATTGAAACACTTGAACTGCACATGATACGTAGTACCGTTGCCTGATATATTACGATCCGTTAGCTTGCGAAGATCAATATACAGTACTCATATTGCTTTTCTTGTGTCATTTTTTTTGTTGTGGGTCAACATGAACATAATTATTGGTATTCCAGACATAATTGTGAATGTAGCAAGGTAAAAAAACACTGGTTGCAATGTACTATGCATCCTGGGTACTGAATGTCTACATATATATAGAGAGACATGCTATATTGCAATTTAACAACATTAATGAGTGGGCCTACAACAATAAAAGTGAAGGCAATACATCTAGCAGTTAACTTGTGCTATGGAAGTAGATCTGCAAATTCCTCCCTCCTTATATATGATTCTTGCTGCGGGCTCTTTTGATACTTGATTGTGCCCATTCCACTTTTTTTTGGAACATCTGGACAGTAAACTCTGACAGGATCATGATATGCCTTGCTTTCAGGAGTTTGAGCCTTTAATTCAAAAGCCTTATTCCATTGTCTATTTCCACTCGGCAGCGTCCTTACAAGTGTAAGTGTTGAATATGTAGGCTGGAAGGAAACTGCATCCCTATCTGAACCTTGGTGTATTTAACATTTAAGAAGCAGTGTGTATAACATGAGTTCTTGTAATTGAATTTGCAGCCAACCTGACTTAGGGTTCATGAAGCGGTTACAGCAAATGCTGGGGCGGAAGCATCAGCGAAATCTTCAGGTTGACACCTCATTTGATCTCATTGTGCATTGCTTATTTTATGTTTGAAGAATATTAACATCTGATGTTATTGATTTCCACAGGCTATATATGTACTCCACCCAACACTGGGATTGAGAACAGCTATTTTTGCGTTGCAGCTTTTAGTTGACGGAGATGTAAGTGTATGGTTGCAATTTCAATTCTATTTGTTATCGGGCATGATTTTGTTTCTTGAAATTAAAACTTTCCGTTGTGTGTCAATTAGGTCTGGAAGAAAGTTGTCTATGTTGACAGGCTTATGCATCTGTTCAGATATGTACCCCGGGAACAACTAAGCATCCCAGATTTTGTCTTTCAGTAAGCAAATCTTGCAATTTTTCTAGCTTTGTCACAGGTCTTGTAGCTAACCTATGTTAAGTACTGACATAATTAATCACACAGGCATGATCTAGAAGTGAATGGTGGAAAGGGCATGATCGTTGATCCTAGAACAAAGCATGTCTACCAAAGACCATCAGGTTGATATTTAGTAACTTGTTCCTCTTCAGTTGCTCTGACCGAGCAACTCTGTAAAAACAATGTCCTCTACAGAAGAGTTTTTCTAGATCCGCATCGTATGTACCTAGTTGAGTTGGCATTATGTTCTATTACATTCTTTCTTATCTTAGGAAGGTGATTATGTATATGTATCTTGTTCTGTATAACCAAATAAAGGCTGTATCTAAATGTCTCAAGTTCTCCTGCTGGGATTAGCTGCCTAGTCCTTACCTACTGTGAAGTCTTGGCTGGTTCTTGCAGTGGAATAATAGGTTGTCTGGTTAACAATGTTTTCTGGACATGATGGTGTAATTATCTTGTAAAATCGTGTACGTGCATGTTCCCTGATAGGGTTTTTTTGGCCACCGGGTAAGTTAAAATCTTGTCTTCCATTTCTTCCACATTGGTAGCTTCAAGTTTGATCCTTTTTTTTGAGTTTGTGCTAGTATTAGTTATCAAGACATTTTGCTTAGTGAATATCAACCCATTTAAAATTAGCATGTATGACATTAATTTGCATACTTCAACTTATTTCTTATAGCATTGTCAAACGCGATGATGATAGATTGTATAGGTGAATTATCACACCATAATGAACAATTGCTTTTGAGAAGTACATTACCTTGTGTCTGAAGTTAATAAGTAACAATGGTGCCTTGGATTAATGGACTGTAACATAATGCCCCTGTATATCGGTGGATACCTTTTTGGAGTAACTTCTTTAAACTTTTATCTCAGCACAAACAAGAGAACCGTGTGGTGTACGTGTAAGCTGTGGTTTTAACATTCTGAAGAAAATGTACCGTGTGGTTTTAACATACTGTACTAAACAGCACACAATGACCCACATGACACAAAATCATTCCTATACAGTAGGCCTTTTTCTTTTTCCAATTTACATCAGGCTTGCTACACAACAAATGAAATATTCTGGATCCATTAGTGAGAATTAGCAGCAACCATCACTGGCTTGATTAAAAATAATTTCACATGCTGCCGACACATCTGGGTGTGTGTTTGAGGGTTTTGTGGTTGTTTTACTGTCATGCGGTTACTTATTGTAAAGATGTTTTTTTGAGGAATTATTGTAAAGATGTTGATGAAAGGAGAGCTGTTGTAGATATAAGAGTTAGATCACTTTTCTTAGGATATGAAGATGGTAGGAGTGGAAACCTTATAGAGTTGCAAGCTGCTCCAATTATTTTCAGAGTATCGCGTTGAATATGAAACTTGTACGGTGCTTGAGGGCTTAAGCCTCTCAAAGGCGAATCTTTCCAGGTTGGTAGGAACTACTCCCTCCGTTTTAAAATATAAGATATTTTAACTTTATGAAATAAATGTATCTAGACTTCTTTTAGAATGTAGATTCATCTAGATTTAGAATGAATTTACACACTAAAAGAAGTCTAGATATTTTTTATAAACCTAAAACATAAACGGAAGGAGTAGTATGTTATCACTTCACCTTGCAAGCTGTGCTACAGATGGAAAATATCATTTATAGGATGAGCGACCTTTATAATTATGAGAGTATTATCGTGGAGGTCAATACCATGTCATGATCACATACACTACAAACTGGTGACAAGTTGGCAAGATTTCCATGCATATTCGGATCTTTGCATTTTTTCTTCAATTCAGAGTATACTTATCGCGGCCACAACTATGCAATTTGCTAAACAAAACAAAGAGTGTGAGCGAGGATGCAAGTCAATGCTTTGATTAGTACGGAGTACGGCCCTCAATGATGCTTCTTGCTAAATCTGCATACGTATTAGCATTGGTAGTTTTTTAATATTATTTCAAATGACCAATGTTCTGTACGTACGGCACATGCATATGATTCATTTCTGAAATTAGATTTAGGAAATGGGTATCTGAAATTTCAAAAGACTACATTTGCATGACTTCGCAAGATCATCAGTCCATCACGCGATTTGGGATCCTCCACCGACGAATCACCGCCAACACCAGGAACCCTCGCCGCCCGCTGCTCACATCGGCACATCCATGGAGAGAACCATCATAGCCGCTTGTCAGAGAGGCGGACATACAAACAATAGCCACCCAAAACGAACATAGGTGAACTCGTTCGATCCAAGCCCACCTGGCCTAGATCCATCTCAAACACGACAGGCAAAGGAGGGTATGGCAGCATATGGTGTCGAGTATGGCGGGAGCACACCTCCACACCGACCACATGCCACCCTACAGACTTCCTTGGTGACCCCGACTGGTCCCATAAGTCCTAGGTCTAGGCTTGTGGGCCGAGATCTGGCCACCATTGTGCAATCCAACGGCCACCGCCGCCGGCCAGACGAACACCACAGCAACCTGCCACGGATGGAGTCACGCCAGCCGAGACCAGCACCAACATGCCACACCGCCGCCATACCAGAAACCGCCCTGTCCGGCCCTCCTAGCATGCTAGGAAGTGGTCGCTGGCAGCGGGAGAGGAGGTGGTGGGGATCGACGGGGAGCGATAGGTTGATAGCCCCCTTTTCTTTTTTCCACCTTTTCGTACAATCAACTATGACAAAACTAACCAGTACACAAAACATTCATCTGATCTTTACAATTCTTCAAAATGTATTAAGATCGTTACATGATGAAGAATTGCTCCGTATACATTTATTGAGAATATAAACACCTTTAGTCTGGCTGATCATCTTTTACTACTAAGGGCCCTGCAACTCACCGATCCGAGAATTTTCCTCTCTCTTGGATATGAGTTGTTGTTGATAATTAGTAGGACAACTTCTATTAGAACTACTGGTTGCGCTCTTATGTAATTTTATATATAGAAGAAGTCGTGCACCGGGGAATTTATTGCAATAGGGAAACCTTTTGGTCTCGAAGGAAGATCAACAACTAAGGCTATATTTCATCTTGCAAGCTGCACTACAGAGAAAAACATACCTATATATTAGCTAAGTTAAGCCGCATGACCATTACAATGATGATGGTATTATTCTAGACACAATACCATGTATATGATCGCATATGCTAGTACAAATTCGTGACAATTTGGCAAGGTTCCGCACATATTCAGATCTTTGACATATTTTTCGTTCGTTGAGGAAGTTCAAAATAAGCTAGTAATCAATATATACTGACCTAATTGATTGGCCGACGGATTGCGATTTGCAAAAGAGAAAAACAAAGAGGAAGAGCGAAGATTGTTTAGATAGTAGTACGGATCACGGTTTTCAATGCTGTCCTGCTTGCTTTTGCTGCTAAATCTGCATATGTGTAGTAGTCTTCATATTTGAAAAGCCAACATATAGCTGTTTGCGTGTTAGTTATCTAAATTTGGAGATCAGATTTAGCAAATGAGCATTAGCAATTTCAGTGCCTACATTGGCATGGCTAATCAGCATCGCGTACACATTTCTTGTAGAAACCCTGAATTTGTTTGTTTTTCTCCGTTTTGATGAAATTTGCGTCCTTGCCATAGCTTGCTTGTATCTGTACAATTTGAAAATACATTCTTGCATTGAGAACATAATATACAAATACAATTAACATTAATCTCGACCTACCTTTTCTTGCAAGCTTTGCTTGTATCTGTACAGTTTGCTCCTTTCAGGTATATTCCCAGCATAAACCATGACGTGGTTTCAGTAATGTATTCTTCCCACAGTTAACATATTGATACATGGAAGTCAAACCGATAAACTACAATTTGGTATCGATCTATCCTTCTGACAATAGATCAACATATAGTATGGCATTTTATTTTATATACTACCACTTGTAACTAACTAACTAACTAACTATTGACATATCTGTACGATCGACTCCGTATGCCTATATATACCTACCCGCAGTACGGAACAAAACACACAGCAAGAGAGCAAGAGGGAAGAAGAAGTAGAAGGAGAGCTGAGCAGCTTAGTCTGAGTCGGCCATGGCGGGTGAACAGCTCAACGTGCTGAAAGCACTGGACCAGGCCAAGACGCAATGGTATCATTTCACGGCCATCGTCATCGCCGGCATGGGCTTCTTCACCGACGCCTACGACCTCTTCTGCATCTCACTCGTCACCAGGCTGCTGGGCCGCATCTACTACACCGATCCTGGCAGCAACGAGCCTGGTCACCTCCCAGCCAACGTGTCGGCCTCTGTGAACGGCGTGGCCCTGTGCGGCACGCTCGCAGGCCAGCTCTTCTTCGGCTGGCTCGGTGACAAGCTCGGTCGCAAGAGTGTCTATGGCTTCACCCTCATCCTCATGGTGCTCTGCTCCATCGCGTCGGGGCTCTCGTTCGGACACTCGGCCAAGGGTGTCATAGGGACGCTTTGCTTCTTTCGCTTCTGGCTCGGTTTTGGCGTCGGTGGAGACTACCCCTTGTCGGCGACCATTATGTCCGAGTATGCCAACAAGAAGACCCGTGGCACCTTCATCGCCGCCGTCTTCGCTATGCAGGGCTTCGGTATCCTGTTCGGCACCATTGTTACCATTGTTGTCTCGGCCGCGTTCCGACACGCGTTCCCGGCGCCGCCGTTCTACATCGACGCCGCTGAGTCCATAGGGCCAGAGGCCGACTACGTGTGGCGCATCATCGTCATGTTCGGCACCATACCTGCGGCGCTCACCTACTACTGGCGCATGAAGATGCCGGAGACCGCACGGTACACGGCACTCATCGCCCGCAACATGAAGCAAGCCACCGCAGACATGTCCAGGGTGCTCAACAAGGACATCACGGAGGAGGAGGAGCAGGTCCGGCTTCAAGTGGTATCAGGTGACACATGGGGCCTCTTCTCGCGACAATTCATGAGCCGTCATGGACTGCACCTGCTAGCCACCACCAGCACGTGGTTCTTGCTAGACGTCGCCTTCTACAGTCAGAACCTATTTCAGAAGGACATCTTCACCAAGGTCGGCTGGATCCCACCAGCAAGGACCATGAGTGCCTTGGAGGAGCTGTACCGCATTGCCCGTGCCCAAGCTCTCATCGCGCTCTGCGGCACCGTACCAGGCTATTGGTTCACCGTCGCCTTCATCGACATCATTGGCAGGTTCTGGATCCAGCTCATGGGCTTCGCCATGATGACCATCTTCATGCTTGCGATCGCCGTGCCGTACGACTACCTAGTGAAGCCGGGGCACCACACTGGCTTCGTCGTTCTCTACGGCCTCACCTTCTTCTTTGCCAACTTTGGGCCCAACAGCACGACCTTCATCGTGCCTGCCGAGATCTTCCCGGCGAGGCTCCGGTCCACATGCCACGGTGTCTCCGCCGCTGCCGGTAAGGCTGGGGCGATCATCGGCGCGTTTGGGTTCCTGTATGCGTCACAGGACCAGAAGAAGCCCGACAAAGGGTACTCCGCGGGTATCGGCATGCGCAACGCACTCTTCCTTCTCGCTGGCACCAACTTCCTAGGCTTGCTCTTCTCGCTCTTGGTTCCGGAGTCCAAGGGAAGATCGTTGGAGGAAATATCTAAGGAGAACTTCGACGATGACAAAGTTGACCCAACCGGTGTCTAGCTACATTGACCGAAGTTCTCTACTGGTCTACATGCATGGTTGTGTGTTTAGTTTCCGTTGCAGCGCATTCTGCTCTTCCCTGTGACCACTTCTTGAATTTGTGTTGTCGCGTCTGCTATTTTGTGTGTCGTTGTTTATGGTGTGCTTTTTTTTTCTAAATCCTAGCGTTGTATTTCTATTGTAGTGCTGTATTTTTTATTTATTTTGTTCAAAGAGAATTGTTAATAAAATTGTTCATGTGATTTCGTGCAAATAAGTGACTTATTGCATAAAGGGCTAAATCTACTATCCTTCAATTAGAAAAATGGTACTCAGCTTCAACGAAATAAAGTGACCGGGATAAGAATATTATCCTTCATAGAAGGATTGCACAATGGTTTCTAGGTTAAGTAAATTTTAAAGAACGATCAGGTTTCTAGGGTGAGGGTCTCTTGTTCAAGAGCATGATGGTTGGTGTTTTTCTTCGAAATGGGGTGTATCCTGGCCTCTGCATCAATTGATGCACACAACGAACATGATGGTTGGTGTGTTTGCTTTCCATTGTAGTGCCTTGTTTTTCTGTGTGACTACTAGCCGAATTTGTGCTGTCACGTGCTCTATTTGTGTGTATTTGTTCATACTGGGATTTTCCATTAATTCTAGCATAGTCTTTTTGATGTGGGACAAAGGGAAGATCTAGGAATGTTCTAGAGGTGCTTAAGAGCCCTTGGATCAATGGGGCATCAATCCCATGGCCAAGACGCATTGGAAAAATCTATATAAAGAGGGAGAACCCTAGATTTGGGGGCAACCACCAAAAGCAACGACTTTTCCTCCCCCTCGGCCTCCATCTACAAGGATGATGGATCCTCTACGACACCAAGAAGCTCCAATGAAGAAGGATTCAAAGGGGCGGCGCTCCCCTAGGACCGGCCGCCACCGGGGCACCCATCGCTGCCACCCAGCACCTTCGCCTCCTCTCCCTCACACGACTATCTGCCCTCTTGTGGAGACACCTCCACTACAACACGAACGCCGGTCCCTAGCGCTTATAGACATCAAGACACAATCTAATCGCTGCGCTCGTGCTAAGGCAGAAAAAAAGCCACCAAGGATAACCGTGTCGTGGAAAGTGGACAGATATCCCTTTTTTTTTTGGCTCGGCACAGCACAACGCCATCCACCAACCTAGCGCTTCCGCGACACCACAGATGATGCGTCTCGCTACCTTAAAGAAGACAACGGAACTTTAGTGTCATGTAATTGCAAGATGCGACACATTACTCTACCGTGTTTGTTACCTTCTAGCGGCACACCACTTAATGATTAACAAATATGTTTCTCCACTAAATTTGGAATGTATTAAATACTCATTAAAATATAGAACTATATTTATTAACATAATAAAGCAGATTACACACATTTACATGATCCTAAGTTAACGATCTCGCAATTGCTACTAATATTTCAATGCAAGTCATTGCATGTTGCAGACCGGTTTCTTTTTCTAGGAAATATTTTCTAATTCTCTTTATATTCAACCTAATTACTCCCTTTCTCTTATATGCAAGGTTGATATCATCCACATGCAACTCTAGATGCATCTTATTTTCTTCTATGGTTTCCTTCTCTTCCGCAATTTTTTTGATATATTCTTTCAACTGCTTGGTTTCACATTTTAGAACGAGAATCCTGTCTTCGTTGTAGCTCAAACGATCCTAAAAAAAAGAGGAAAATTAGGTTGAATCAGTAAACAAATAACTAAATTCCCAATCAACCAGACCACAAAAAACAACAACGCTTCTTACAGATCTTGGCGTCCATGCTAGCAACGTCGGTGTCTTGTGCAGAAAAAATTGACCCTTGAACCGAAGAAGCCTCACACTATGGGTGGTGCTTTGGTGGAGAAGATGGAGAGCGATAGAGGCAGCGGAAACCGATAAATCAGAGAGCAAGGCGGCAATGTGTGGGGGGGGAGGGGGAGCAAGGCGCTAATGTCGTCGGGTGAGGAAGACGACATTGATTTGGGGGTGTGGGTACATGAGGAGAGACAGTGAGGAAGAGAGTTGGAAAGGGAAGGGAAGAGGAAGATAGTGTGGTCACATGTGCATTTTCTGAAAGCGGATAAAGTTTTGTACATTGGTCGAGTTGTGCGGGGATGTCCAAAACATCTTATATTTTAACATGGAGGGAGTACTATGGAAGTAGATATGCAAATTCCTCTCTCAATTTATATGATTCTTCTCGCGGCCTCTTTTGATACTTGATTGTGCCCATTCCACTTTTTGGAACATCTGGACAGTAGCTCTGACATGATCATGTTATGCCTTGCTTACAGGAGTTTGACCCTTTGATTTAAAAGCCTTATTTGATTGTCTATTTCCATTCGGCAGCGTCCTTATAAATGTAAGTGTTGAATACGTAGGCTGGAAGGAAACTGCATCCCTATCTGAACCTTATTTAACATTTTAAAAGCGGTGTGTATAACATGAGATATTGTAATTGAATTTGTAAACAACCTGACTTAGGATTCATGAAACGGTTACAACAAATGCTGGGCAGAAGCATCAGCAAATTTTTAGGCTAGCATGTCACCTAATCTCATTGTGGATTGCTTATTTTATGTTTGAAGTATATTAACAACTGATTTTATCGATTTCCACAAGCTATATATGTACTCCACCCAACCCTGGGATCGAGAATAGCTATTCTATCGCTGCAGGTTTTAGTTGACGAAGATGCTAAGTGGTTGCAATTACATTTCTCTTCATTATCGGGCATGATTTTGTTTCTTGAATCAAAACTTTCCGCTGTGTGTAAATTAGGTCTGAAAAGAAAGTTGTCTATGTTGACATGCTTATGCATCTGTTCAGATATGTACCTTAGGAACAACTAAACTTCCTAATTTTTGTCTTTCAGTAAGCAAACCTTGCAATTTTTTAGCTTTGTCACAGGTCTTATAGCTAAGGCATGTTAAGTACTGACATAAATAATCACATAGGCACGATCTCGAAGTAAATAGTCGAAAGGGCATGATAGTCGATCCTAGAACAAAGCATGTCTACCAAAGACCATCAGGTTGATATTTAGTAACTTGTTCCTCTTAAGTTGGTCGGTCGACACTCTGTAAAAATGATGTCCTCTATGGAAGAGTTTTTGTAGATCCGCACCTATGTACCTAGTTGAGTTAGCATTATGTTCTATTACTGTCTTTCTTATCTTAGTAAGCTGATTATGTATATGTATCTTGTTCTGTATAACCAAATAAAGGCTGTATTTAATTGTACAAAGTTCTCCTGCTAGGATTAGCTGCCTAGTCCTTACCTCTGTGAAGTCTTGACTGGTTTATGGACATGCTGGTGTAATTATCTTGTAAAGCCGTGTACGTGTATGTTTTTTTATATGATTTTCTTGCCACCGGGTAAGTTAAAATTTGCCATTTGCCATTTTGTCCACATTGGTAAAATTTGCTAGCTTCAAGTTTGATCTGTTATTTCAATGAGTTTGTGCTAGCAGTTTTTATCAAGGCATTTTTCTTAGAGAATGTCAACCCATTTAAAATTAGCATGTATGGCATTAATTTGCATACTTAAACTTATTACTTATAGCATTGTCAAACGTGATGATAGATTGTATAGGTGAGCTACCACACCGTCATGAACGATAGCTTTTGAGAAGTGCATTATGTCTGAAGTTAATAAGTAACAATGTTGCCATAGATTAATGGACCGTATCATAATGCTCCTGAATTACGGTGGGTGCATTATGGAGTAACTTTCTTGAAAATTGTATCTCAATACAAACAAGAGAACTATGTGTTGTATGACTGAGATGTGGTTTTCACATTATGAAGCAAATATTAGGATTCGTGCTGAAACTTAAGATCTTACAAAAATAACTCTTGGTAATGTCATATTACTGTATTCGATAAATCGTGCTAAAGTTGCATAAACTCAATTACAAAGTCATCGTATTCAAATATTTTCTCTCGTCTATTTCCAAACACAATAGGATGCTTGCTCAGTACATGGTAACGGAAAGCCGGTTAGGGAATAATTATATCTACGAGCTTCTGATGACTGCGAGAGGCATATCAACTTCTAATGACTGCGAGAGGGCCAAAAGTCTACTGTTTTTATATCTAGTTGACAAATGCATCCGAATACTAAGACAGTGAAATGTCATATTACTGAGTGAAATGTCATATTACTGATAGAAACCATTGCTATATTATATGAAACATCACACAATGACCCGACATTACACAAAAACATTCCTATCCAGTAGGTCTTTTTCTTTCTCTGTTCTACAGTAGGCTAGCTACACAACAAATAAAATATTTTGGATCCATTAGTGAGAATGAGCAGCAACCATCAACCTGAATGGTCATTAGCACATATCGCTAGATTGATAAAACATAATTTCGTATGCTGCGACACATCTGGGTGTGTGTTCAAGGGTTTGTGGTTATTTTACTGTTGATGAAAGGAGAGTTGTTGTAGATATAAGAGTTAGTCACTTCTCTTAGGACATGAAGATGGTAGGAGTGAAAACCTTATAAAGTTGGAAGCTGCTCTAATTATTTCCGAAGGAGTATCGCGTTGAATATGAAATTTGTATAGTTCTCTAGGACTCAAGCCTCAAATGCAGATCTTTATGCGTCCGTGGAAACTAGTATGTTGTCATTTTACATTGCAAGCCGTGCCATAGATGGAAAGTATCATATATAAGCTGAGCGACCTTTATAATTATGAGAGTATTATCGCGGAGGTCAATACCATGTCATGACTGCATACACTACAAACTGGTGACAAGTTGGCAAGATTCCCGCGCATATTCAGATCTTCACATTTCCTCTTTCATTCAAGTATACTTATCGCGCGTTGATCTAAAGGCCACAACTATGCAATTTACTAAGCAAAGCAAAAAGGGAGAGCGAGGATGCAAGCCAATGCTTTAATTAGTACGGAGTACGACATCCAATGCCGCTTCTTGCTAAATCTGCAAACGTATATCGTACTGGTAGTTGTTTATACCATCCCAAATGACCAATGGTCTGAACGTAGGGCTGATGCATACGATTCATTTCTGAAATTAGATTTCACAAAACAGGCTTTCGTCCTGCTTTATAAATAAAGCACACATGTGAGACCGTTGCTGGGCCAGACAGCACATCGCTCAAAGGAACAAACACCACATGATACAAGGCGTTGGGGAAAACCCAAGCCCTACACAAAACGCAAGAAGAAATAAAAGAAAAAGAAAGCCGAGAACGGCGGTATACCGAAAACGGAAACAACTCGCAGCCGGTGCGCTCCCCAGAGAAGTACCACCACACATCCCATAGTCCAAAGCGCATGTGTCCCAAGGCAGCACCTCCAAGAAGGGGAGTGACGACAACGAACAGTGCTGTCCGGCCAGCGCCAAGGGTTTCATGCGGTATGCAGCGGGGTGGGTGGGGGGTGGGGAAGGGAGCCCCCCGACACCCTTCAAGAAGGAAGGTGATACCCGTGGGCGTCATCGTGCCAATGTCAACAGACAAGGATTTCTCCCGACCCCTCTAGAACCACCTTCCCCAACACTTTGTAAAGCTCCACCAAACACGACACCCACGAGCACGTGCCACCCTGGTCTTGAAGTCGCCACCGCTGATGTCTACGCACTTCTATTCTTGTACACAGTTATTGGGCCTCCAAGTGTAGAGGTTTGTAGAATAGCAACAAGTTTCCCTTAAGTGGATTACCCAAGGTTTATCGAATTTAGGGAGGAAGTGGTCAAAGATATCCCTCTCAAGCAACCCTGCAATCAAGATACAAGAAGTATCTTATGTCCCCAACACACCGAATACAATTGTCAAGTGTATAGGTGCACTAGTTCGGCGAAGAGATAGTGAAATACAAGTGGTATGGATGATTATAAGTGGTAACGGTGCCAAAAAGAGCTTCTGACGGGGAGTAAAAGACTAAAGGCAAAAAGATGAAAGCAAGCAAACATGTAACAGATCTAGTTGCAAACGGTGTTTCAATGCTTAAAAATAAGGCCTAGGGATCACACTTTCACTAGTGAACACTCTCATATAAATATATTCTCTTCATGATACTACCCTGAACTACTCTCGGGTTGGACACTTTAATCCATGGTAGGGCTATAACAACACTCCTCAAAGTCCGCCTTCCCCATCTAGATAACCCCACACTGTCACCTTGAGTGCTAGATGGTTCCAACAAACACCACAATTTCATAGAGAAAACCAACTCAAAATATACTCATGAAGTATTTATGAACTCTAGCCTAAGTGCCACCACAGCGTGCACGCTGTCACTTTCACACACTGATACGTTGAAAACGTATCTATAATTTTTGATGCTCCATGCTTGTTTAGTATCTACTTTGCTTTACTTGTCCACACTTTGAGATGCTTTTTACATGTTTTCTGATACTAACCTATTAACAAGTTGCAACAGTGCCAGATGCCTGTTTTCTACTGTTTTTGGTTTCATAAAAGTTAGTAAAGAAATATTCTTGGAATTGGACGGGACAAACAACAAAGTCAATTACTTTCCGTGGGGAACAAGAAGTCCAGAGGAGAGCCGGAGGGGCCAGTCAGGGGGGCCAGACCCACCCTAGGCGTGGGTGGGCCTAGCCCCGCGCCTGGCTAGGGTTTGCCACCCCTGGCCACCTCCTCGGTCTCCCCCTTCGCCTATAAGAAGCCCTCGATGCAGAAACCCTGAGTACCCGATCAGAAATCCACGAAACCGTTTGTAGCCGCCGCCACCATCGTCCCTAGATGGGGGGGGGGTGTGAAGTTCTTCTCGGCACCCTGTCGGAGGAGAGATCATCCCGGAGGCCTTCTCTCCGGTATGATGCGTGAGTAGTTCCACCTTGGACTATGGGTCCATGTAGTAGCTAGATGGTTGTATCTCCTCCTTTGTGCTTTCATGTATAGATCTTGTGATCTTCGTTCATGATCAAGATCTAATCTATTTGTAATCATGCATGTTGTGTTTGCGGGGATCCGATGGATATGGAGATTATTATGTTGGTTTGATTAATGGTTTTGTCTTTATGATTCTACCATGTCTGTGTTGTTTGTGATCTTGCATGCTCTCCGTTGTTAGTAGCTATCTTGGCCAAGTAGTTGCTAGTGACTCCAAGAGGGGGTATTTATGATCGATAGTGGGTTCATGCCTCTAGTTTCCAAGGGAAGTGGCAATAATCTCTTCGGTTGTAGATGTGCTGTTGCTACTTGGGAGAAAAAACGGTCTCTTGTTCATGGAACATGTGGACTGTTTACCTTACACACTTTGCTTAAAGCAGTTGTCTGTTGCTTGCAACTTAATACTGGAGGGGGTTCGGATGATAACCTGAAGGTGGACTTCTAGTCATAGATGCAGTTGGATGGCGGTCTATGTATCTTGTTGTATTGCCCAATCAACCTCATAGGATCTTTATGACTAGTAATTGCATTGTTATGCCTTGCTCAGTTCCTGTCAATTGCCCTGCTGTAATTTGTTTACGCTTCATGCCATGTTGTTTATCTAAGGAGAGCACCTCTAGTGAACTATGGACGCCGGTCCAATCTTTACCATTGATACATCTTCCACTGTTACTTGTTTACTTGCTGTAAACCATTACCTTCCACACCATACGTTTAATCCTTTGTTATAGCAAACCGGTGAGCTTGACAACCTCACTGTTCGTTGGGGCAAAGTCTTGAGTTTGTGTTGTGCAGGTCTCCGTGTTGATTGCAACACCTCTGTGACGTTTTCTTCCTCCTTCTGGTTCGATAACCTCGGTCTCAACCGAGGGAAAACTTGCTGCTTGCTGCTTCACACCTTGCTCTTGGGGTTCCCAATAGGCTATGCGTAGACAGTCATCAAGCTTTTCTGGCGCCGTTGCCAGGGAGGCCAAGGACGTCTTCACTAGGGGAGTCCTTCACTTCCTTTCTCTTTACTTTGTTTTTAGTTTGCTTTGTTTCTTTTACTTGGTTTTGTTTGCCTCTTTCCAAAAAAAAACCCAAAATTAGTCTAGTTTGGTTTGCTTGCTTTATTCAAAAACACAAAAAAATTAGTTCCTGCTCTAGCTGCTGCTGCTGCTATTTTTGGCTTGCCCACCTTTGCCAAAATGAACTCTGCTGAGAACACCAAGTTGTGTGACATTACTAGCGCCAACAACAATGATTTCCTTAGCATTCCTATTGCTCCACCTGCTATTGATGCTAACTTTTATGAAATTAAGACTGCTTTGTTGAATCTTGTGATGAGAGAGCAATTTTCTGGTGCTGGTTCTGATGATCCTGCTGCCCATCTTAATATCTTTTGAACTTCGTGAGATGCAAAAGTATAAGGATGTAGATGTAGATATTATTAAGCTCAAGCTTTTTCCTTTTTCCTTGAGGGGAAGAGCTAAATAATGGTTGCTTTCTTTGCCTAAAAATGGTATTGATTCTTGGACTAAGTGCAAAGATGCTTTTATTGGAAAGTATTATCCTCCTGCAAAGATTATTGCTATGAGAAGTGACATTATGAAATTTAAACAACTTGATACTGAACATGTTGCTCCAGCTTGGAAAGAATGAAATCTTTGGTTAAGAATTGCCCTACTCATGGACTCACTGCTTGGATGATTATCCAGACTTTTTATGCAGGTTTGAACTTCTCCTCAAGAAATTTGTTGGATTTGGCTGCTGGAGGTACTTTTATGGGCCTCACTTTGGGTGCTACAACAAGGCTCCTTGATAATATGATGGTTAACTACTCTGAATGGCATGTTGAGAGAGCTCCACATGGTAAGAAGGTAAATCTGTTGAGGAAACTTCCTCTTTGAGTGAAAAGATTGATGTTATTATGGCTATGCTTGTTAATGGGAAAGCTCCTCTAGATCCTAATTGTGTTTCCTTAGCCTCCTTGGTTACTCAAGAAGAGCAAGTTGATGTGAACTTCATTAGAAACAACAATTTCAACAACAATGCTTATAGGAGTAATTTTGGTGGTAACAATTATAGGCCTTATCCTCCTAATAATGGAAATTCCTACGTAAACTCTTACAACAATGCTAGAAGTGCCCCTTCTGAACTTGAAGTCATGATCAAGGACTTTATTAGTAAACAAACCACTTTCAATAAGGCTATAGAGGAAAAGCTTTTAAATGTTGAGAAGAATATATCCTCTTTGTCTGAAGCTCAGTCTTCCTTGATTAATAAAATGGCTGCTAAACCTGAAACTATGGAAAACAACTTTGCTACTGCTCATGCCATACAAGTTACTATTGATGAAAATGTTAGGCTGCTAGCTCAACTTCATGCTAAGTGGGAAAGGAAAGCTGAAATTGATAGAAACAATAGTGTGTGCACTATCACCACTAAACCACAAGTAGTCCCTATTCCTACTCCTACTATGCCTAAGCCTATTGAGCCTACTACTAGTGATGCCAAGTTTGACTTTGATTTGATGGTTGCAATATTTCTGAAGTAATTATGTTCTTGCAAAAGCTTGCTAGAAGTCCTGATGCTAGTGATATGCATGTTGCCTTTTCCAAACACATCACATATGCTCTTGTGAAAATTAAGGAAAAGAAGCTAAAACACAAAGCTTCTATTCCTAGGAAAGTAGAAGATAGTTGGGAACCCATTAATAATATGCAAGTGAATGACTTTGATCTCAAAGCTTCATGTGATCTTGGTTCTAGTGTCTCTATTATGCCTAGGAAGATTTATGAAATGCTTGATTTACCACCTTTGGAAGATTGTTATTTAGATGTCCCACTCAATGATAATGCTAAGAAGAAACTCATGGGAAGTATTAATGATGTTGTCATTATGGTTAATAATGCTTATGTCTCTATAGATTTCTATGTTTTGGATGTTGAATACAATGCTTCTTGTCCTATTACTTTGGGAAGACCTTTTCTTAGAACAGTTGGTGCCATCATTTGTATGAAAGAAGGCACCATTAAATATCATTTTACATTCAAGAAAGGTATTGAACACTTCCCTATGAAGAGAGAGAAGTTGCTTTTTGCTCCTCCTTTAAAAGCAAGATTTGATATTAATGCTTGTTCATTTGAAAATACTTGATTCTTCTTGCTTCTTATGCCTAACTTAAAGGCGTTAAAGAAAAGTACTTGTTGGAAGATAATCCAAGAGTTTCCTTGAGTCTTGGAAGTTCTTATTTCAGTAACGACCTCTCCTTATCCTTTTTGTTTGCTTTTTGTGCCAAGAATGACCTCTAATGAGAGGGAAGTAAGATTTGGGGAGTTGCTATCCCGAAATAGATCTCTGTCCTCCACCAAAAACATTCGTTAGGAGGCTCTGTAACTCGTATTGAGATCAAAATTTACGAATAAATCCTCCAGTATGTCAGATAAATTTCGTTAGTTCAACACTTTTTGATTTGAGCAACAGAAGATGTTCGAAAAAATCGGTTTCTACCTGCTGGTCTGTTTTGACAAATTTCTGCCATTATTTGCGTTTGCTTCTTATTGATTCCTTTTTGAGTTCTCTTTAGGTAAATTGAGCTTTTTGAAGGATTTACTACAGTATCTTGTGTTTTTAGTGAAAAACCTTGCTGTTCCAAATCTTTGCCAGTGGTCTAATATCTTTTGAATACACTAATGTTGCCAATGAAGATTGTGTGAAGTTTTGTATGAAGGAAAAATTTCAGGTATAGAGGGAGAATGATGCAATGAGATGAAGAATGGATAAAATCTCAAGCTTGGGGATGCCACCATGGTGTAACCCCAAGAAATATCCAAGAGGAACAACCGTCAAAGCTTGGGGATGCCCAAGGCATCCCCTTCTTCATCAATAAAAAGCTCAGGTCTGTCTAGACACTTCGTTTTTAATGTTTCATGCATAGTTGTGTTGTTCTTGGAGCGTCTTAGTTTTCGTTTGCTTCGCGTAGTTTGTTTAGTTTGCTAGAGTAGTTTGGACCCCCGCTCTCGATGTGTTGTTTTGCAAATAATTTTGCTTGGTGTTTGGAAAGGAGTAGTAAGTTCTTGCTTGAAGTGCAAGAGGAGCTTGCATTGACTGTGACTTAGACTTTAGCATGACATGCTAGGTGTTGTTTTGACCTTATACTTAGTGATTATTGCTGTAGCATGTCTTGCTCCAAACAATTGGGATTGCTTAGTGTGCCTTGAAGAAATTATGCGTTGTTTTAGCATGCAAAAGCATAGTATTGTGGTATTCTTCTTTGATGCTTTGCTTGGGTTGACTTGGCACATGCTCACACCATGTTATGACTATGACAAGTCACCATTAGCCTCTATGATCATTTAGTCATTGACTTGTAGTACCAGTCTTTACTTTGATTAGTATGCTTTGTTGCACTGCATGATTGTGGCCATTATTGCTCTCTTAGTTGGTTGCTCCCAGTCTTTTGCTAGCCTCCACCTGTATGAGTAAGTTCTACTCATACCTCCAACTCCCAAGAAACCAAGTTATTCCAAAGTGTCCACTATAAACTTCTATGCATGGTGTGTTACACCATTCCAAGTATATTCTTGTTTTCAACTATCTTCCAATTTAAAATTATTTTGTTATGTAAAAACTTAGTGATTAAATCCCTCATGAACTTGATGGCACACTTTATTCTTTGCCCCTAATAAACTTGAACCATTGTGACAACTTTGTTGTATATGCTTGCACTTATAAGTTGGAATTAGCAGAACCGTGCTATCACGGGGAACGTTTTCAACACTGCACTCGTACCTTGTTGTACTCAGTTGAAATCATGTTCTTTTGTCTATGGATGTCACCGGTGTGAAATAAAGAGGGAACTTGTAAGTCCATGGAGTTTGTATATTGTGTTATAGAAACGCCTAGGCCGCTAGCCTAAGCCATGCCTAATCATGGTGGAAACTTGCAGCATCACCATAATGAGCTATCTATGAAGCATCCTCAATAAAAAGCTATGCATATGGTAAATAAAAAGATTGCTGAGATGCTCATTGTCTGCTTGCCTTGTCATTTTGGTTATGGGAAAGCTCCTGTACCATGTGCAAGGGGTACCCCATTGGCAGTTCTCAATGATATGCAAATACTTACAGTGACAAGAACTTACCTAGACCCAAAGTTGAGTATGCATGAGGCGTGGCCCTCGTATTCAAGGGACTTGAGATTGCCAACTTATACTTTGTCAAGCATATACTCTAGCTTTGCCACTTTAACCTTAACCACTTCAAGATGCTTATGATAGGGGCAATGAGGGCTGAAAGCTAACAAGTACCATAATTTTTGGAAGCTCTTTTTGAAACTTGTAATACCTGCTTCCTTTACAAAAAAGGCCTTTCTTCCACCATTATTTGAGTCTCCACCTTCTACCTTTAGGCACCATTAAGAGAGCATAGTTGTCATTCTGTGTGCAGTGTTCCAAAGCTTATTAATTGATGCATATTGTGATATTACTTGTTCTTGTGCTATCTGTTTCTAGTCACCCTTGTGAACTTTGCAGGTGTCCTATGCATTTTATTGCTACTCTATGAGGGACAATATGATTGCCACTATGCTATGTTTTCTACATGTGAAACAAACAAACGTTTTTCAATGCATGTTATTCATGATCTTTGTTTGTAGCTTGTCATGTTGCATGCAGAGTTACGATGTCCTATTGTTAGAACTCCATCTTTCATGCACATGTTTAGAGTTCTTTGATCCCAGCTTTCAATGCTTGCAAATCGTTGGATATTTATTGTGAGGGTGCATGTCACCTCAAAAATTATTCTATTTCTCACTTACCTACTCGAGGACGAGCATGAGTTAAGCTTGGGGATGTTGATACGTTGGAAACGTATCTATAATTTTTGATGCTCAATGCTTGTTTAGTATCTACTTTGCTTTACTTGTCCACACTTTGAGGTGATTTTTACATGTTTTCTGGGTCCATGTAGTAGCTAGATGGTTGTATCTCCTCCTTTGTGCTTTCATGTATAGATCTTGTGAGCTCCGTTCATGATTAAGATCTAATCTATTTGTAATCATGCATGTTGTGTTTGCGGGGATCCGATGGATATGGAGATTATTATTTTGGTTTGATTAATGGTTTTGTCTTGATGATTCTATCATTTCTGTGTTGTTTGTGATCTTGCATGCTCTCCATTGTTAGTAGCTATCTTGGCCAAGTAGTTGCTAGTGACTCCAAGAGGGGGTATTTATGCTCAATAGTGGGTTCATGCCTCTAGTTTCCAAGGGAAGTGGCAATAATCTCTTCGGTTGTAGATGTGTTGTTGCTACTTGAGAGAAAACAACGGTATCTTGTTCATGGAACATGTGGACTGTTTGCCTTACACACTTTGCTTAAAGTAGTTGTCTGTTGCTTGCAACTTAATACTGGAGGGGGTTCGGATGATAACCTGAAGGTGGACTTCTAGTCATAGATGCAGTTGGATGGAGGTCTATGTATCTTGTTGTATTGCCCAATCAACCTCATAGGATCTTTCTGACTAGTAATTGCATTGTTATGCCTTGCTCAGTTCCTGTCAATTGCCCTGCTGTAATTTGTTTATCCTTCATGCCATGTTGTTTATCTAAGGAGAGCACCTCTAGTGAACTATGGACCCCAGTCCAATCTTTACCATTGATACATCTTCCACCATTACTTGTTTACTTGCTGCAAACCATTAACTTCCACACCATACGTTTAATCCTTTGTTACAGCAAACCGGTGAGCTTGACAACCTCACTGTTCGTTGGGGCAAAGTCTTGAGTTTGTGTTGTGCAGGTCTCCGCGTTGCTTGCAACACCTGTATGACGTTTCCTTCCTCCTTCTGGTTCGATAACCTCGGTCTCAACTGAGGGAAAACTTGCTGCTTGCTGCTTCACACCTTGCTCTCGGGGTTCCCAACAGGCTGTGCGTAGACAGTCATCACACACGTGGGGAGAGAAGCAATCTATTGAAGCACTTGAGTATTTATGTAGACTCTATCCTAAGTGCCACCACGACGTGCACGCTGTCACTTTCACACACGTGGGGAGAGCAGAGATCTATTAAAGCACTTGAGTAGCAGAGCAGACCCACTTGATTACAAAGCTCATGGACACAATATGATCCCGTAGTCCAAAGCGCCTGCGTCCGAAGGCAACACTTCCAAGAAGGGAAGTGACGACAATGAATAGTGCTGTTCGGCCGGGGCCAAGGGTTTCCCGCGGTACGCAGCGGGGGGTGGGGAAGGGAGGACCCCGACACCCTTCAAGAAGGAAGGTGATACCCCGCGGGTGTCACCGTGCCAGTGTCAATAGACAAGGATTTCTCCCGACCCCTCCAGAACCACCCTCTTGAGCACTTTGTAAAGCTCCACCGAACGCGACACCCACGAGCACGCGTCACCCTGGTCTTGAAGTCGCCACCGCCGTCACACCGGGAGCCACGGAGCAAAGCCGATAGGTCGAGAGAGCGGAGACTTTGGCGATGGCCGGCATGCCACCAGTACGCGGGAGGGAACTACATCCACCACCAGCAGGTGGTAGCCGACTGGATGCAACAACAAGACAAACCATGCCCTTAGGCCCGGCCGAGCCCGTGGAGGCTCGTGAAGTCCTGCCGCCGCACTGCAGCAAGGGTGCCACCGAACACACCAACCACCGCCCTGATGGCAACACGTGGAGCATGTTGGGAACCCGAAGAGCAAGGTGTGAAGCAGCACAACAACAAGCCTTTCCTCAGTAAGAAACCAAGGTTATCGAACCAGTAGGAGGAAGGAAAACTCACACATGTGTTGCAAGCAATGCGGAGACCTGCACAACACAAACTCAAGGCTTAGCCCCAACTAACAGTGAGGTTGTCAATCTCACCGGTTGCTATAACAAAGGATTAAACGTATGGTGTGGAAGTTAATGGTGGTTTTCAGCAAGTAAACAGTAACAATGGAAGATGTATCAATGGTAAAGATTGGACCGGGGTCCATAGTTCACTAGAGGTGCTCTCCTTAGATAAAAAACATGGCTTGAAGGGTAAACAAATTATAGCAGGGCAATTGACAGGATCTGAGCAAGGCATAACAATGCAATACCAGACAAAAAGATCCTATGAGATTCGATTGGGCAATACAACAATATACATAGACCGCCATCCAACTACATCTATGACTAGAAGTCCACATTTGGGTTATCATCCGAACCCCCTCCAGTATTAAGTTGCAAGCAACAGACAACTTATTTAAGCAAAGTGTGTAAGGTAAATAATCCACTTGCTCCATGAACAAGAGACCGTTGTTTTCTCCCTAGTGTCAACAACACATCTACAACCGAAGAGATTTATGTCACTTCCCTTGGAAACTAGAGGCATGAACCCACTATCGAGCATAAATACCACCTCTTGGAGTCACTAGCAACTACTTGGCCAAGATAGCTACTAACAACGGAGAGCATGCAAGATCACAAACATCACAGACATGATAGAATCATAAAGACAAAACCATTAATCATTTTTACATAGTAATCTCAATATCCATCAGATCCCCGCAAACACAACATGCATGATTACAAATAGATTATATCTTGATCATGAACAGAGCTCACAAGATCTATACATAAAAGCACAAGGAGGAGATACAAACAGCTAGCTACTACATGGACCCGTAGTCCAAGGTAGAACTACTCACGCATCATACCGGAGAAGAAGTCCTCCAGGATGATCTCCCCTCCGGCTAAGTGCCGGGAAGAACTTCAGACCCCCCCGATGTAGGGACGATGGTGGCGGCGGCTAGAGACGGTTTCGTGGAGTTTTGATCGGGTGCCTAGGGTTTCTGCATCGGGGGCTTCTTATAGGCGAAGAGGCAAGACTGGTAGGCGCCAGGGGGGCCCACACCCTGCCTAGGCGCGGGCCAGACTTGGCCGCGCCTGGGGGGTGTGGCCACCCCGTGGCGCCCCTCTGTCTCGTCTTATAGATTCATATCGCCCACGGTAAAATATTGACTTTGGCTTTTGTCCGATCCAATTCCGAGAATATTGATTTTCTGCCATTCTGGAACCAAAAACAGAAGAAAACAGGCAACTGGCACTATGGCAACTTGTTAATAGGTTAGTTCCAGAAAAAATATAAAAACACCTCAAAGTGTAGACAAAGCAAAGCAAAATAGATACTAAACAAGCATGGAACATCAAAAATTATAGATACGTTTCCGACGTATCACGCCCCAGACCCAACTCCTCCTCCCACCAGGGGATCCACCACAACGGCAAATCCTGGCTGCCAAGTAACAGCACCATCGCCACCGAGCTCCCCCGGGCCTACCGGACCGTCGCTAGTATGGGGATCTCACGTCACCTCCCGGAGCCTCCTCCTCCAGAGGGATGTCATAGCCGTCCACCTTTTGGGGCCGCCGCCTCGACATCCATGAGCTTGAGTTGTAGAGGGAGTGTCCTAACCTTTATTAACATAAGGTGGTGTCCCCTGTGTTTACAATGCTAGTCCCTGGATCAATAGCTAGCATCCACAGTTTAGATGTAATATCAAGAAACAAAGGTCATAATATAACTTTATAACCAGGAATAACATAATTTTATTACATCTTTACATAGCTCATTTGGCTATTACATTACATTGCAGCAGAATAACTATAAGCATGGGGTCCTTCATCTTCAAAGTGCCACAGGCAGACATGTTGGTTGTAGACTTTGTAATCCTATTCAATCAATCTTCTCTAAAATCAATCAAACCTGCAACATTACAAGTTACAGCCACAAGGGTCAATACATTTGAATTGTATTGGCAAGTTTCACTACTAAGTAGAACATAAGTGGATCCTATCATTACATGCATTTTTGGCTAAGTAGGGTTTAAGGCTCATTTGCAGAAGCAAAATTTATCCTATCTTTTCAAAATGGTTTTGGTCCTTTGTCAAATCTCCTTTTCAAAATCCCTTGAACTCCTTGGTAAATTCCCAAGTGTTCAAGTCCTTGTCAAAAATCCCTTGAGCTCCTTGGTAAATTCCCAAGTGTTCAAGTCCTTGTCAAAAATCCCTTGAGCTCCTTGGTAACCCCAAGTGCATCAAGTTTTATCAAAATCTCTTGAGATCCTTGGTAACCCCAAGTGCATCAAGTTTTATCTAAATCTCTTGAGCTCCTTGGTAACCCCAAGTGCATCAAGTTTATCAAAATCTCTTGAGCTCCTTGGTACCCCCAAGTGCATCAAGTCTATCAAAATCTCTTGAGCTCCTTGGTACCCCCAAGTGCATCAAGTCTTAAAAGTTTTCTTTTAGAAATTAGAATGTCGAGATTTCCCATAGCTTTAAACTTTAGTTGCTCAGTATTGTCCATAACCGGGGACACGGCTAAGTACTTAGATTTTATTATCTTCTGCAGAAGTAGTACACTTTACCCACATGTCACAATCCCATCTTGTTGCCACCAGTGGCCACTGGATTAGTGCTCACCAAGATGGAGTACCGGCAGATTGAGAATGTGACGAAGTCTTTCCAGAGGGTCCTCCCATACACCATTGCTAGCTTGTCTTCAGTACCCATGTAGGATTCCAGGTACTCATGTCCAGTAACTTGAAGACAATGCATGGGTCTTCCCAATGTAGTTGACTAAGCCAGAGCCATAAATAGCATGTGGTTGTACACGAAAGCCACAATTGGAGAAACATGTTCAATCTCTAAGTTTCCTGGGTGGTTTCCTTTGGAGCACAACACAAAGAGATTGCCATAGACATGGTTCCTTTTGTTGCCACCTTCTCCAAAACTCAAAGTATCCTTGTCCACCCAGGTGGTTCATTGAGTCCTTGTTTTATTATATAAAATCACAAGTCCTTTTCTCAACTTCATAAAATCTCAACATGTATCTCTTTTCAAAATATAGCATGGCTAAGCATGTAACAACTACATTGTTTTCACTAAGGAATGTATAGGGTATCCTATTAGGATTTAGCATAGCATAAGTATAAAATTATTTTCATGCATGTTTCAAAATCCACTAAGTATAATGAAAATAGTAGGACTTTTAGATGATAGTGTAATTTGCCTTTCTTTTGGTAGGGAATGTTGGTTCACTCCTTGATCTTGCTAGTCTCACACTTTTCTAATTTCACTACAATCAATCAAGCAAACACAATATCAACTAGCATTCCAAACCAATAATCAATCAACAATTTCACACACATAAAACAATGGGATCTAAGTCATGCATGTAAACATGCAAGAGATAGTTTTATTTGCAAAGATGGTCTCCACTAGGCTTCTAAACTTTTTAAGGTTCAAGGTGGCCATTTTCCAAAGTGGCAAAGTCATTTGCAAAAGGGTTTTGTCCATAAACCATTTTTAAGTCCATTCATTATTTTATGTGGTGGAAAATATTTTTATCAAAGCAACAACTTTAGGTTGTTCACCAAATAAGTTGTTGTTTCTCAAAACTTGGTGTTTAGGGTCAGTAGGTTTGCTTCCAATCATTTTCCCAAAGTTCTCTTTCCAAAACATTTTCATATCAAAACCAATATTTTTTTTAAATGGCTAGAAATGGGCTAAATCAATTAATCCATCCTAAACTTCACCAAATCCATTTTCAAAACTATGGGTTGGTTCCTAGGGTCAGTAAGTTCACCACAAATCAATTTGCAAAGATTTTAACCCTAAAAACATTTTTGAACAATTTTTCTAATCTAAACAAGCATACAAATGTTTCTGCAAAAACAAACAATCTAACAGATACTATTTACTAAACAAATTGCATGGTTGGCTAGGGCTTGTTTCACTGATTCCAACGATATAAAGTTTGTAATTTTTGGACGTGTGGATCAAAAGTTATAGAGTTTTCAAATCTGCATATCAAATCTGTTTTCAAATTCTGTTTTAAACCAAAAACTGGCCACGCGTCATGTTTCTATTGGGCGGTACCGCTTCGCGCGGATTGCGCGCTGTGGGGCGTTGGATCTAATTTAAACGAACGGATCAGATGGGGCGTGTACCGGTTCGCCTAGTTCTAATTGCAGCCACCAGATTTTAATCCAACGACCACAGATGCTTGGCCAAAGGCTGGCGGCGCTGCGCGGCGGCAGACGGCGGCGACGGTCGGGCGAGGAGCTAGCGGCGGTTCTAGGAAGCAAGGAGGGAAGGGGAGGTGCTCACCGTGTTCGCGAGGTCGAGGTGGTGCTCAACATGTGGTCGACGTGGCAAGGGGTGCTCAGGGACAACAGCGATTGCTCGCCGGAGTGGAGAACAACGTTGGGTGGTCCTGGTTGTTGTCGAGGGCGGTGCTGTGGTTCACCCCGAAGCAAAAAGAGGACATGGTTAGATGCTGGAGGATGTGGCGAGTGTGGGAGCGTGAACGAGAAGGCGCGGGGCAAACGGAGTTTACCTGTGGAGTTCGCCGGAGTGGAAGGCAGACGCGGCGACGCTCAGAGCTTGTCGAAGACGACGTTTTGGTGCGCCCGCGGTTGAATGGGAGGTACAGGGAGAAGCGTCTGGGAGTGGGGAGTAAGTTCGTGTGCTCGGGGAGGCACGGGGTGTAGAGGCTCGGCTGGAATTTGTGCTGCAGCTCGTCGGAGCAGAGTGGGTTTACGCGCGAAATCGTGGCAGCCTTGTGGCCGGGAGAGAGGAGTGAGCGAGGGGAAATGGAGAGGGAAGAGAGACGCTTAAGTGCACGCAGTCACGGGCTGAATCAATGCGTGGTTAAGGAGGAATCAAGCGCGCATTCAAACAGCAGAAACGGCGACGAGGTTTGGGGAGAAGAAGTCGCGCGGGTGAGGAAGAAGGCTCGGGTGTGGGGCAGTTTCGTCAGTGGAGCGAGAGAGAGGGTTGGGGTCCACAAGTCAGTCACTCTGCGGGTCAGGGAGCGGGTGCGAAGCGTTTTTCTGCGGAGGAGGGGAACTGGGCTGGTTGTTTGGGCTTCTTGGGCTTGGTCAGTTGGGCTGAGTCCAAAACCATTTTTTTTCTTCCTAAAACCTTTTTCTTTTTCTATTTCTAATTTCTGTTTTGAAATTCAAACAACCAAACAATACTCAAATCAATTCAAACAATCACCATACTTTGTAACTTTGAATTTGGTTCTGTTCAGTAACATAAACCAAAATTCTAAAACCAAAATAATAATTTTATTTTAGGGTCCATTATTAATTAAATAAATAGACCATTGTTATTAAATCAAATAGGATTTGTTTTATTTAAATACTCCTTTTGAAATCTAATTATTTTCAAAACCAAATCAGTAGGTTTTTTTTGGGAATATAAAATACTTGGAAAACTTATTTTAAATAAATAAATAAGTTTTGATGTTTTGGAAATAGTAAAAACCTTTATTAATAAAACTTGGATATTAAATCCTTATTATTTTATTTAATAAACCTTTACTATTTTTATCAAAACAAAGCATTTTATTTCATAAACTTGGCCAAGGTTTAATTTGACTCTATAAAATAATCTTTATTTATAAATCCACCTTTTCTTTTGAAAACCAAATCCTTTTATTAGAAGATCCAAAATAGTAATTTTAAATATTTTTATTTTCCTTTATTAAATGTTTATATTTTTAAATTCCTTTAGGATTTATTTGATCCAAATTGGTTTGAAGTTTTCCAATTGGATTCCAAAAAGTTTCTTCTCACCCTGAAAATCAAACAAAATTTTATTTTATTCATTTATTTTTCACATTACAAGATTTGGAAAATCTTGGGATGTGACAGGCTACCACCCTTAAAATAAATCTCGTCCCGAGATTTGGGAAGGCTAGGGTTACAAGTAGGCTCAAAACAACTAGGGTACTACCACTCTTAAAATTTTCCAACTAAACTACATGTTGGCTTGCTTGGGTCTTGGAGAACTCCTCTGGGAAAACATCTGCATTGTGTCCTTTGTGTCCACACTTGACTCATGGGCCAAGGTTGAGTTTCTCCATAGGCTTGTTCAACTTGTTCTTCATCTTTTCTGGACAATTGCTTGCATAATGTCCTTGGTTCTTGCAGTTAAAACATTGGATATCTTTGAGTTCTTTACGTTGCTCTTGTGGGCAAGTTGCTACATAATGGCCTAGCTCTTTGTAGTTGTTGCACACCACTTGGCCAATTTCCTTATTCTTTTGGTTCTCTGGGCATTCACTGGAATAGTGTCCCATTTCTTTGCATTTATGACATTGCACATGGCTTTTGTCCTTCTTTTGCTTTTTGGGTTTCTCCAAAGCTAGGAGTGTATCCAGTTCATGTTGTTCATATGTTATCTGGTAGGTAGGAATGTATACATGCTTCTTGGACCTTTTATTGCTCCTTAGGAAATTTACATTCCTCTTATTTGATCCTTTGAATTGGGTTGTTTTGCTTGGAGGTATAAGTGGACCTTTTCCTTTGTCATCAACCTTCTTGGTAGACTTGGATCCTTCTTGATGGTTTGCAATCATTTGTTGCACTCCACCTTGTTTCCTTTGTTCAACAATGGAGTAGATGGGGCATTGGATAGGAATATGATTGTTTCCTTCACATAGGTAGCAAGTAGCTTGAGAGGTGGGACATTGTCCAACAGGATGTTTCTCTTCATAGTTGGGGCATTGATCTCCATGCTCCTTGGAAGTATGATCCTTGTCTCCACAAATAATGCAAGCTGGGGCTCCATCTAGAATAACATTTCTGTCATCCTTGTTGTCATAAACTCTTTTGGAATAGTTTTCTTCCATGTTGACCATTTGATCAGTCACTTTAAGCATCAATCAGGCTTGGTCTTCCAAAAACTTTTGCAGGGTTGGATCTTCACCATTGGTGTTGGCTATGAATTGAGCTGTCATTTGGTTCAACTGGTGTTGAGTTGCTATGAGCTTTTTCATG
Source organism: Avena sativa (assembly GCA_916181665.1). Taxonomy (NCBI): domain Eukaryota; kingdom Viridiplantae; phylum Streptophyta; class Magnoliopsida; order Poales; family Poaceae; genus Avena; species Avena sativa. The sequence goes on from OV702293.1 coordinate 458,821,614, forward strand.
TTGTCCCCTTGGTTGGTGTTGGTGTCATCAACCTTGATGTTGGAGTCTCTTGGAGTAGTCATCTGTTTGGGGTTGAATGAAGATTAGAATAGGCAAGATATTTCTAAGGAAATAGTTCTAATCACACACATCACAATTCACACAAGCAATGTGCAAGCATTCACAAACAACTTCTCACTCAATCAACAAAGTTCAAGCACATACTTAAGAAACAAAAATATTTTTGTTATACCACATAAGTTGGTGTGTTTGACTTAGCTAAAATATGGTAGTCCATCTATAGGGTTTACTTGTGATCTTTCCATCCTTCTTTGGTTGATTCTTCTTTACATGAGGTCATGGTTTCCTTGGGAAAAACTCTTGGTTACTTTGACGTCTAGTGAGGTGAACTCCTTCTAATTTTGCATTCCCTTAGTCTCCATATCTTGAGCAAGATTTCCTTGTCTCACATGTAGTCCTTGGTGATATCCAAGTTGGAAGTCCTTGGTGAATATGCTGAAGATGTTGAAGTCATTAGAGTTGAAGAAGTTGAAGTCATTAGAGTTGAAGAAGTCCTTTGCACATGGTGTAGTCTTTGGCCATGGGGTAGGTTTTTCCATCAAGTTTGAAATAGGAGAGAGGTAGTGTCAAAACCAAAATGGTTGAGGAAAGAGTTTACAAGTTTGTTTGTAAATAAGTTTTTGGAACAAATACAAATCCTATTTTCTAAGGGTTTTTGTCCAATCCTAGGTTTACAAATCCTACAGGCAACACAATGCTCTGATACCATCTGTAGAGGGAGTGTCCCAACCTTTATTAACATAAGGTGGTGTCCCCTGTGTTTACAATGCTAGTCCCTGGATCAATAGCTAGCATCCACAGTTTAGATGTAATATCAAGAAACAAAGGTCATAATATAACTTTATAACCAGGAATAACATAATTTTATTACATCTTTACATAGCTCATTTGGCTATTACATTACATTGCAGCGGAATAACTATAAGCATGGGGTCCTTCATCTTCAAAGTGCCACAGGCAGACATGTTGGTTGTAGACTTTGTAATCCTATTCAATCAATCTTCTCTAAAATCAATCAAACCTGCAACATTACAAGTTACAGCCACAAGGGTCAATACATTTGAATTGTATTGGCAAGTTTCACTACTAAGTAGAATATAAGTGGATCCTATCATTACATGCATTTTTGGCTAAGTAGGGTTTAAGGCTCATTTGCAGAAGCAAAATTTATCCTATCTTTTCAAAATGGTTTTGGTCCTTTGTCAAATCTCCTTTTCAAAATCCCTTAAGCTCCTTGGTAAATTCCCAAGTGTTCAAGTCCTTGTCAAAAATCCCTTGAGCTCCTTGGTAACCCCAAGTGCATCAAGTTTTATCAAAATCTCTTGAGCTCCTTGGTAACCCCAAGTGCATCAAGTTTTATCAAAATCTCTTGAGCTCCTTGGTAACCCCAAGTGCATCAAGTTTATCAAAATCTCTTGAGCTCCTTGGTACCCCCAAGTGCATCAAGTCTATCAAAATCTCTTGAGCTCCTTGGTACCCCCAAGTGCATCAAGTCTTAAAAGTTTTCTTTTAGAAATTAGAATGTCGAGATTTCCCATAGCTTCAAACTTTAGTTGCTCAGTATTATCCATAATCGGGGACACGGCTAAGTACTTAGATTTTATTATCTTCTGCAGAAGTAGTACACTTTACCCACATGTCATAATCCCATCTTGTTGCCACTAGTGGCCACTGGATTAGTGCTCACCAAGATGGAGTACCGGCAGATTGAGAATGTGACGAAGTCTTTCCAGAGGGTCCTCCCATACACCATTGCTAGCTTGTCTTCAGTACCCATGTAGGATTCCAGGTCCTCATGTCCAGTAACTTGAAGACAATGCATGGGTCTTCCCAATGTAGTTGACTACGCCAGAGCCATAAATAGCATGTGGTTGTACACGAAAGCCACAATTGGAGAAACATGTTCAATCTCTAAGTTTCCTGGGTGGTTTCCTTTGGAGCACAACACAAAGAGATTGCCATAGACATGGTTCCTTTTGTTGCCACCTTCTCCAAAACTCAAAGTATCCTTGTCCACCCAGGTGGTTCATTGAGTCCTTGTTTTATTATATAAAATCACAAGTCCTTTTCTCAACTTCATAAAATCTCAACATGTATCTCTTTTCAAAATATAGCATGGCTAAGCATGTAACAACTACATTCTTTTCACTAAGGAATGTATAGGGTATCCTATTAGGATTTAGCATAGCATAAGTATAAAATTATTTTCATGCATGTTTCAAAATCCACTAAGTATAATAAAAATAGTAGGACTTTTAGATGATAGTGTAACTTGCCTTTCTTTTGGTAGGGAATGTTGGTTCACTCCTTTATCTTGCTAGTCTCACACTTTTCTAATTTCACTACAATCAATCAAGCAAACACAATATCAACTAGCATTCCAAACCAATAATCAATCAACAATTTCACACACATAAAACAATGGGATCTAAGTCATGCATGTAAACATGCAAGAGATAGTTTTATTTGCAAAGATGGTCTCCACTAGGCTTCTAAACTTTGTAAGGTTCAAGGTGGTCATTTTCCAAAGTGGCAAAGTCATTTGCAAAAGGGTTTTGTCCATAAACCATTTTTAAGTCCATTCATTATTTTATGTGGTGGAAAATATTTTTATCAAAGCAACAACTTTAGGTTGTTCACTAAATAAGTTGTTGTTTCTCAAAACTTGGTGTTTAGGGTCAGTAGGTTTGCTTCCAATCATTTTCCCAAAGTTTTCTTTCCAAAACATTTTCATATCAAAACCAATATTTTTTTAAATGGCTAGAAATGGGCTAAATCAATTAATCCATCCTAAACTTCACCAAATCCATTTTCAAAACTATGGGTTGGTTCCTAGGGTCAGTAAGTTCACCACAAATCAATTTGCAAAGATTTTAACCCTAAAAACATTTTTGAACAATTTTTCTAATCTAAACAAGCATACAAATGTTTCTGCAAAAACAAACAATCTAATAGATACTATTTACTAAAAAAATTGCATGGTTGGCTAGGGCTTGTTTCACTGATTCCAACGAAATAAAGTTTGTAATTTTTGGACGTGTGGATCAAAAGTTATAGGGTTTTCAAATATGCATATCAAATATGTTTTCAAATTGTGTTTTAAACCAAAAACTGGCCACGCGTCATGTTTCTATTGGGCGGTACCGCTTCGCGCGGATTGCACGCCGTGGGGTGTTGGATCTAATTTAAACGAACGGATTAGATGGGGCGCGTACCGGTTCGCCTAGTTCTAATTGCAGCCACCAGATTTTAATCCAACGGCCACAGATGCTTGACCAAAGGCTGGCGGCGCTGCGCGGCGGCAGACGGCGGCGACGGTCAGGCGAGGAGCTAGCGGCGGTTCTAGGAAGCAAGGAGGGAAGGGGAGGTGCTCACCGTGTTCGCGAGGTCGAGGTGGTGCTCAACGTGTGGTCGACGTGGCAAGGGGTGCTCAGGGACAGCAGCGATTGCTCGCCGGAGTGGAGAACAGCGTCAGGTGGTCCTGGTTGTTGTCGAGGGTGGTGCTGTGGTTCACCCCGAAGCAAAAAGAGGACATGGTTAGATGCTGGAAGATGTGGCGAGTGTGGGAGCGTGAACGAGAAGGCGCGGGGCGAACGGAGTTTACCTGTGGAGTTCGCCGGAGTGGAAGGCAGACGCGGCGACGCTTAGAGCTTGTCGAAGACGACGTTTTGGTGCGCCCGCGGTTGAATGGGAGGTACAGGGAGAAGCGTCTGGGAGTGGGGAGTAAGTTCGTGTGCTCGGGGAGGCACGGGGTGGAGAGGCTCGGCCGGAATTTGTGCTACAGCTCGTCGGAGCAGAGTGGGTTTACGCGTGAAATCGTGGCAGCCTTGTGGCCGGGAGATAGGAGTGAGCGAGGGGAAATGGAGATGGAAGAGAGATGCTTAAGTGCACGCAGTCACGGGCTGAATCAATGCGTGGTTAAGGAGGAATCAGGCGCGTATTCAAATAGCAGAAACGGCGACGAGGTTTGGGGAGAAGAAGTCGCGCGGGTGAGGAAGAAGGCTCGGGTGTGGGGCCGTTTCGTCAGTGGAGCGAGAGAGAGGGTTGGGGTCCACAAGTCAGACACTCTGCGGGTCAGGGAGCGGGTGCGAAGCGTTTTTCTGCGGATGAGGGGAACTGGGCTGGTTGTTTGGGCTTGGTCAGTTGGGCTGAGTCCAAAACCATTTTTTCTTCCTAAAACCTTCTTCTTTTTCTATTTCTAATTTCTGTTTTGAAATTCAAACAACCAAACAATACTCAAATCAATTCAAACAATCACCATACTTTTTAACTTTGAATTTGGTTCTGTTCAGTAACATAAACCAAAATAATAATTTTATTTTAGGGTCCATTATTAATTAAATAAATAGACCATTGTTATTAAATCAAATAGGATTTGTTTTATTTAAATACTCCTTTTGAAATCTAATTATTTTCAAAACCAAATCAGTAGGTTTTATTTGGGAATATAAAATACTTGAAAAACTTATTTTAAATAAATACGTTTTGATGTTTTGGAAATAGTAAAAACCTTTATTAATAAAACTTGGATATTAAATCCTTATTATTTTATTTAATAAACCTTTACTATTTTTATCAAAACAAAGCATTTTATTTCATAAACTTGGCCAAGGTTTAATTTGGCTCTATAAAATAATCTTTATTTATAAATCCACCTTTTCTTTTGAAAACCAAATCCTTTTATTAGAAGATCCAAAATAGTAATTTTAAATATTTTTATTTTCCTTTATTAAATGTTTATATTTTTAAATTCCTTTAGGATTTATTTGATCCAAATTGGTTTGAAGGTTTCCAATTGGATTCCAAAAAGTTTCTTCTCACCCTGAAATCAAACAAAATTTAATTTTATTCATTTATTTTTCACATTACAAGATTTGGAAAATCTTGGGATGTGACATGAGTCCTTACCACCGCCAGCATCACACTCAAAAGGTCGCTGGAATGGGTATGGTGATCGGGCGCTATCGCCTGTGGCTGTTAGTCCGCGCAGCCCCCAAGCGTGGGGTACTACCCACCACCACCCGAAGTGACCGCTGTCCGGACACAGCAGCAAGGCCGATCAACCGGACTCATGCCCAAATCAGCCTGCAGGCCTAGATCAGGCCCAGATCTGGCCAAGATCAGCCCCGCCAGCATGCTGCTGCGCCTTGGGCTCACCGCCGACCGAGCCCCGGAGAGCGCCCTCCCAGCACCACCACCACTGAGCCGTCCTTCATCGTGCTCCGCCTCCGCTGGAAGGGACACCGCCGCCGCAGGTCGTCCCCGAGTCGTCCCTAGGGCACCACCCGGGATAGAGCCGCACCATGCCGTCTAGGAGCTGACGAGGGTGAGACCGCTGCCGCACCTCCACCGCCGGCCGAGCCCCCCCACCAGCAACACCGCCACTAGGGCTGTCGGCTCGTCGCCGCCAGATCTAGGGCGAGCATAGGTCGCCGCCGCCACCAGAGGCCGACCCTCCACATGTAGCCCGCCGCCCACCAGTCCCCGTCCTCGCTGCCAGGACCCGTCGCCGCGGCTCCGCGCCCTACACCCGTGCCAGAGCTCCGCCCGAGATCGACGGCCCGCGCTGCCCCCATCGTGCGGAGAGGAGAGAATGCCCCGTCGTCGCCTACGCTGGCCGGGCTTTGCCCGTTAGCGGGCCTTGGCGGAGGCGAGGGGAGGGAAGGGCGGAGGAGGGGGGATTAGGGTTTCCCCCAGGTCGCTCGCGGGAGCGACGCGGGAGGGGAGGAGCGGGCCCCGCGTATGCCTAGCTAGGTACCTCGTTCTCTGAAATTAGATTTAGCAAATGGGTATGTGAAATTTCAAAATATTATATTTGCATGACTTCACAAGCTCATCGGTCCATCACGCGATCTGGGAGCCTCCATGTGCCGAAGCACTGGTAACACCAGGAACCCTCGCCGCCCGTTCTTCGCCATCCACACATCCAAGAGAACCAACACCACAGCTCGTTGCATACATATCAACCTTTAGGGATGCCGCCCCCCTGTGTACAAGATCTTGCACCCAACGCCACAACAACCACCCGAAAAGAACATAGATGAATAACTTGTTTAAAAGCTGGTATATAGTTTTGCTCGTCTCTCTTGGATATGAGTTGTTGCTGATAGTTAGCAAGATAACTTTTACTGGAATTAATGGTTGAGCTCTTATATAATTTTATATATAGAAGAAGACGTACACCTGGGATTTCATTGCAAATAACGAAACCTTTCGGCCTCGAAGGAAGATCGACAACCAAGGCTATATTTCATCTTGCAATGCTCTACAGAGGAAAATATCCCTATATATTAGTTAAGTTAAGCTGCATGACCATTACAATGCTGATGGTATTATTGTAGAGACACAATACCATCTACTCTACAATACCATGTATATGATCGTATATACTAGTTCAAAATAGTGACACGTTGGCAAGGATCTCGCACTTACTCGGATCTATGACATGTTTTTTGTTTGATGAGGAAGTTCGAAATAAGCTACTCCCTCGACCTTAAAATAGATGTCTTAGGTTTTTTAAAATTTAGATGAATCTATATACTCTCAAATTAGCCTTTCGCCCCGCTTTATAAATAAAGCAAAATCTAGGTTCATACAAGCGTCCACCCAAGACAAACGGCCGAGGCTAACAGAAAAGAGAAAAAGGTGCACGTTCGCTGGGGCCACAACACATCAAAACCCAAAGTTAAAAGAAAGAGATGGAGCTACAACAGTACTCTAGCCGCCACCTATGGTAGCCATCATCACCAGCGAAACGGCACCGAGAAGGGGAGCACCGCCGTTCTCAAGGTCCGAAGAGTGTCGTCTAGAGCCTCCCGGTCACGCCGTCGCACCAGCGGGGACCACTATAGGAGGACGACAATCAATATTAATGGAGAGATTGGCCCATACTTTAGTCCGTCCTGTGGGGTTAGATAGGGGGATCCGGTATCCCCCTTATTGTTTAACTCCGCAGTTGATGCCCTAGCGGAGATTTTGGATCGAGCCAAGATCGCTGGTCACATCTCGAGTGTGGTTGGGCATCTTATTCCGGGAGGGGGTATATACCACCTCCAATATGCGGACGACACTATGATCATGGTGCAGGGCTCGGATCTCGACATTATTAACCTCAAGTTCACTCTTCTCTGCTTCGAATCCATGTCGGGGCTCAACATTAACTTTGAAAAGAACAATGTCATGATTCTAGGATATTCTGAGAAAGAGCGACAACACACTGCTAATAACTTGAACTGTCAGTTGGCGGACTTCCCTATCACCTATCTAGGGATGCCCATCCGAGAGACCCGAGTCCTGATCAAGGACCTTGCACCCCTGGTCAGAAGGGTACAGCTGGTCTAAAGCCGAACCCTGGAGAGCTAGGATCACGACCAAGGGAAGCAAGACGGTACTGATCAACTCATGTCTTTCGATCTTGCCCATGTTCCAGATGGGGCTGTACCTGCTCCTAGAAGGGACTGATACCTTCGATCCGGATTACATATGTAGTATAGTTATTTTTCCCTAATAGACCTAGGTTTATCGAATCCTCGGGAAGCAAAAAGCAAATCGAAGTTACTTTAACGGACCTTCGGGAGTTTTAGAATTCCTTTTGTGCTCTCACCGGACCAAGAGTTTGCGATCTTTTTTGTTGTTGTTGATGATGGAGAGAGAGGGCCTAGGGTCTTCGGTTTCACCAGTAGATGTGCAAAACATCTGATGGGAATAAAATATAATAATAAAGTATGCATATAATTGTTAGAGCAAGATAATTATATATGGGCAGTGCATCCATAATTGTTATCGCCTCCACAACTGCTTATAGCAATAACCTACTAGTCTCATACATAGAAGAAAGAGAACTAATGATATGTATAGTGATGTCACCATTAATCCCAAGCAAATCCCTCACATACATCCGTACTACTCCTTCTGTCACTGGGGTTCCCAACCTGCAGATCAGTCATCACTCCCTATACCTGGATCAATCCTCGGGGTCTTGGGTACCTGACAAGTCCTTAGATTGAGGCAAGAGAAGGTATAATAATCATCATGTCATACAAACTAATACATAATCCCATCTATGATAAATAACATGCACAAAAAGCTACATGGCTAGGCCGAAGCCCTTAGCCCAAGGAGGATTACTCACACATAGAGATAAAATCAACAATAATAAACATTGTAATAGAGATTATAAGATTGATAGCAAACAGTCTTAAAATGATGCCAATTGAAGAAGAGATCTACTATTACAAGTGATGGAATATGGCTATGGTGGTGGAGAAGGGTTTGGAGATTTAGATCTAGATCTATTCCTCTGGCGTGGCGGCTTCTGGTGGCATGGAGAGTTGAGGTCGAAAAGAAGCGTTGTTTTCTCGTTGCCCGAAGCCTCTTTACATAGGGGTCCCTTCACAAAAGTTGTTCTGTTTGACCTAATGGAGTCGATGGCAACTATACGACCGGAAAAATTCCTGCTGTATAGTTGATCGTTAAGTCTTCTGGATCCACTTCACAGCTCGTAGTTCTTTGACGTGTTGGAAATCTCGTATCTTTGACATTTATGTTATGATTCCCATCATCATACGTCATTATCTGCGTAGGAAAAAAATAGCCAGAAAGGATTGCACACCCCTTTTATCATTAGGCATTAGTGGCAGGGTTTAGAGAGATATTTCATCAAATATATGAATAATATCTAGTTTAAATACGGACATGGATGGTTATGTTTTACAGCCATCAGGGACTCATGCTAACTTCACCATGGAGCTGTCTAGGTTCTTCTGGACAGCGAGGGATGGCCACCAGCGTTACCATATGGTTAAATGAGCAGATTTATGCACCCAAATGACTTGGGGGCATAGGGATTCTTGACTCGTGGTGCCTAAATGTGGCTATGATGCTAAAATGGGTCTGGTGCATCCTTAGGGAGGATGGGGTACTCTGGATCCAGCTCATAAAGGCCAAGTACCTCCGTGGCCACCCCCTTTTAGCGTGTGAGCATCAGGAAGGCTCCCAGTTCTGGTGAGCCATTCAGAACATTAAGGACTTCATTGGGAAGGGTATCTCCTTGTCATTGGCGATGGGAGCATGGTGCGCTTGTGGCTCGACCCATGGCTCCTGCCATCCCTGCTCTACAAGCAGTTCCTCGCGCTGTTTGCCATCACTGCCTCCCCAACGATCCTTGTTGCCGAAGCCTTTTGAGAGGGTCACTGGAACATCTTGTTCCGGAGGACCTTTAGCATGGCCGAGGCAGAGGATTTCTAGCATCTGATGGCTGCCCTTCCTGCCTCCTTATCCGAGGAGCAGGATGCGACCTCTTGGAGTCTGACCCCGGGTTGGGAGGTTTTGGTTAATCCGCCCTACTGAGCCCTCTTTTAGGGCCCAGAGTTGCAGTGGACCTCGCCACTGTGGAAGGCCCCTCTTCCCCTTAGTATCCGCATTTTCATCTGGCAGCTTCTTCGCGATCGCCTGTAGTCAGGAGTGGAGGTGGCTAAGCGCAGTGGCCGGGGAACGGGTTGTGCCTCCTATGTGGGACCCCGGAAACCTGTGCCAATATGATGACCCACAAGTATAGGGGATTGCAACAGTCTTCGCAGGAAGTATTACCCAATTTATTGATTCGACACAAGGGGATCGAAAGAATACTTGCAAGCCTTAACAACTGAGTTGTCAATTTAGCTGCACCTGTAAATAGTTCGTGCTCACATAAGTTTATCAGTAGCAACAATTTGTAGTAGCAACAATAGCAGTGGAACAAGAGCAATAGTAACAGTAATAGTAAATAGTGGGATTCGAGTGCGGTAGGCATAGGGATGGATGGACGTGCGTTGCATGAATGAGTCTAAACATGTAACTTCAAGATCTTGGGCATTGCAGATAAATAAGAATAAGCATCCAAGTACTAAACAATCCTAGGCATGTGCTCCATATATTGTCATACATGCTCGCAATGAGAACTTGCACAACATCTTCTGTCCAGCCAGCCCGTGGTAGCGGGGCCTCTAGGGAACTACTGGCAATTAAGGTGCTCCTTTTAATAGAGCACCAGAGCAAAGCATTAACACTCCATGAACACATGTGATCCTCACACCACAGCCATCCTCTCTGGTTGTCCCAATTTCTATAACTTCGGGGCCTTTGGATCCGGACAATGATATGTGTACACAACTTGCAGATAAGATCACAAACAATACTATCATAATGATTCAATAATAAGTTCAGATCTGAGATCATGGCACTCAGGCCCTAGTGACAAGCATTAAGCACAACAAGTTGCAACAAAGTCAAATAGCACAAATAGAGATATTGTGCACTATGCCCTAACAATCTTATTCGATTACATGATAGAACTCATCCAATCCCTATCATCCCCATAGCCTACAACGGGGGATTACTCACTCATGGATGAGGGAAACATTGATGGTTGAGTGGAGAGACGTTGGTGATGACGATGGCGATGATCCTCCCCAAATTCCCCGTCCCAGCAGGGTGCCAGAACAGAGTTTCTGGTTCCGAATCTTGGTCTCTGGCGGTGGTGGCGCAATGGAACTCTTTCTGGAAAAAACATCGAACCCCCCTCGGTTTTTAGGTCAAGGGGTAACTTATAGGCGCAGAGGGAGGCCGAGGGGGTGCCTGGGGTGGCTGTACCCCCTAGGCACGACTAGGGCTGGCCCGTGTCTGGCAGGGGTGTGGGCCCCCAGGCATCCACTCTGTCTCGTACTCTAGCTCCGTGTGTCTTCTCGTGAAATAGGATTTTTGGCATATTTTCCCGGATTTTTCCCGATAGTTGATTTCTGCACAAAAACTAGACACCAAGGTAATTCTGCTGAAAACAGCGTCAGTCCGTGCTAGTTGTATCCAAATCACACAAGTTTAGAGGAGAAACAATAGAAAAAGTGTTCGGGAAAGTAGATACGTTTTGGACGTATCAACTCCCCCAAGCTTAGCTTATTGCTTGTCCTCAAGCAATTCAGTTGAAAACTCAGTGCGATAAAAGAACTTTCACGAACACATTTGCTTCATATGATGTAAATATTCTCAGCATAGGAGTAGATACTTAAACCATTCATAATAATAAGTATGCAACTAAGTCTACTCAATAGTAATTGCAAGCTATGAAGAGAAACCAACTCAATAATAATAAGTAGCATGAAACATAAACATAAGCCACATTGCAATGCTCATAATAAGGTATGATAGAGTGGTATCTCGCTTGCCTTTGTTTGAAGAGCATAATATAAATGCCAAGGCACCTCTGAAGTTCAAGTGAAGACTAGAAGTAAAGATATCAGAGATACAAGCATCAAAGTCATGACATAATTAACCTAGTTTTGGAACAAACACAAGAATGACAACTATGCTCTCAAGAAGGTGCTCATAGAATAAGTGGTGACTCAACAAGGATGTGAAAAGGTTTTGAAAAGTTTGAAAGGCTTCCAAATGCTGAAAGAAAGGTACTCATTAGCTTTGAGCTCTCATTGCCCCTATCATAGGCATCTTTATGTGCTTAAGGTGAAAGTGAGGTCCAATCTGAGTTATATGCTTGACAGACCATCAAATGGAAATCCTATGTCCCTTGACTACGAGGGCCGCTCCGCATGCTACTCAACTTTGGTTACCTGTAAGTTCTTGTCATTATAAATACATGCATATCATAGAGAACCGCCAACAGGGTACCCCTTGCACATGATACATGAGCTATCCCATGATTAAAATGACAAGGCAAGCACACAATGAGCATCTCAGCGATATTTTTATTTACTATGTGCATAGCTTTTTATTGAGGATGCTTCATAAATGCTTATTATGGTGATGCTGCAAGTTTCCACCATGATTAGGCATGGCTTAGGCTAGCGGCCCAGGAGTTTCTCTAACACAATGTATAGACTCCATGAACTCACAAGCTCCCCTTTTATTTCACACCGACGACATCCGCAAACAAAAGACCAAGGTATCAACTAGATATGTATCCATAAGTGTTGAAAGCGTTCTCCGTGACAGCACAGTTCTGCTGACTCCCAACATATAATTTGCAAGCATATAACTTTCATGGACAGGTCACAATGGTTCAGGATTATTAAGTGCAAGGAATAAAGTGTGCCATCAAGTTCGTGAGAGCTTTACTAACTAACTTCCTCAAACAGACAAACATTTTATTTGGAAGAAAACAAGGCATATAGAATATGCACTGAAGTAGCAAATGAACGCTAATAGGTAGGTATGGTGGACACTGTTGGCAAAATTGGTTTTGGGGAGTTGTAAGCACAGGTAGAGCTCATACTCAGTGCAAGTAAAGGCTAGCAATAGAGAGGGAGCGACAAACGAGAGAGCAATAACTGTCATAATCATGCTTGCAACAAAACATGACTAATTATGGCATGAAAGTGATACTAGAACTCTGAGGCAAAATAAATCATCGAGGCTTACTGACTATTGTTTAGTCATATGCATGCGTGAGCATGTGACAAGTCGATTCACTTGAAACATTCAGAGGGGGATACCACAATGTCGTACCAAAATATGAATAGAACAATGCAAGCAAACATTCATATGACATGCTACAAACTATTAGCAAGCTGGAGCTAATCATAAGAGAGCAAGAACTATTAAGCATCCATAATAACATGCACCTTACATGAACAGACTAAGCATGCTCACAATGATGAGTATATGTACAAAAATGAAAACAAATAGAGTTCGTTACCAGCCTCTTACCACACCTCAAGTTGTCTTAATCTTCATTATTGCCCTTCACTTGTGTGACTTGAAAAATAACATGAAACCAAACTCTACAGAGGACGGCTGAACCCTGCAAAGAAATCATAAAACCAAAGAAGAACAACAAATATTTTTGGTGTTTCCGATTTTTTAAAGCAAGCAAACAAAGCAAAAACAAACCAAACAAAGCAAAAGCAAACAAAGCAAAATGTTTTTGGATTTTTCTTTTAAGGCAAACCAAATCTAAGAAGCAAAGAAACAAACCAAGATAAACAATGATTTTTTGGTATTTTTGTGTTTAAGAGAAAGCAGTAGCAAAAACCAAAAAGAAGGCAAAACAATGGATATACAAAGAACCGACCGAACATGATATATAGATGAGTGTGATGTCGGTATACCTCCCCCCAAGCTTAGGCTTTTGGCCTAAGTGGGGATCAATCCCATGGTGCCCAAGAAGGTGCACCTCCGTAGTACGCCGAGGAGGCTCCCTCGTCCTGGTATGAGCTCGAGGACTCCCCTGTGTAGTATACAAAGAGGTCGTATGAGGGCGCTTCCCCCTGATAGTGTCCATGGAAGCCAAGAACGCACAGCTTGTCATCCATCTCCTCCTTGGAGCATGACAAAGGTCCTTGAGAAATACTGAACAAAGTGGTTTGGGGTAGAGGAATCTCTCTCTCTTCCCCATCAATAAACAACATTCTATAAACCAAGCTCTCAAGGGTAGAGCTAGTGGTGATAAAGTTATGTGCCTTCATGGCAGCAAGATCAAGCCTCCGAGGAGCCAAAACTGTATCATTTGGATAAACAACAAGGTCAAAGGCAGCAACAACACGTGCAACAATAATTCCCCCATAAGTGGGTCCCTTAGCAGCTAAGTGACGAGCAATGAGAGAACCAAGATTGTACCTAGTTTCATTGTTGAGCGCAACAGCTAGGAAGGCCAATTGATAGTTAGAAATATTACTAGTGTTCTCCCTACCAAGAAAACTAGTGGCAAGATAGTAAGCAAAATACCTGATGGCTGGGAGTTGAATATTTCTTATCTTTCCCCTTTGAGCTCTACGGTCATCATCATTGGTTATCCCGCGGTAAAGTTCCAACAAATCGGCGGGTTAAGCTGGAATCTTCTTTGCCGACCCAACTGTACCAAGTCCCAGGGCCTCACAAAATTTCTTCAATGTCATATTATAAGACCTGCCATAAATTTTGAAAGACACATCTGGCTTGAACATGCTGTTAGTAAAAGAAAAGATCTCCACAAATGTTTTAGTGAGCGTAGCATATTGCACGCTCTCATCCTGCATATAGCTTGTTAGTCCAGCCCTCCGAACCAAGGTTATAAAATCATCAAGAATCCCAGCATCCCGCAAGAAGGTTTGGCAAGGAAAGGTGGAGGGGTGTGCATCCCCTCATCTCCCTCGTCACCAAATCGCGGAGTAATGAGATCCTCATTGTATGAAGGCCTGGCTCGGGAGGATGATCTTGAAGGCCTTGCCCTTTTAGGTGCACCACTCTCTAATATTTCACCAAATGTGTGGTTATACATGACCTCTTTTTTTTCTGAAATTTTTAGACAAACATCAAACCAAGTGATTTCCAAGTTGGTAAATGATGAGAAACTACTATAGGAACTTGCTAGAGGGCTACACATGCATCAAAATGAAATTTCTAAGCATAGAACAAGCATGCAAGCTCACACAACCTGACACCTATAGCAGCAAAATGCTCAAGATACAATCTACCAATCGCAAATCTAATTGGACAAGTGGAGGAGGCACATACTAAGGAGTAATCCCTCCAAAAATCAGCAGCAGAGATGGTCTGAGCAAGGAGATCGAAATTAGGGAGTAAGAACAACAATAACTCGAGCTTGAGAAAGTTTTCCTGTGTTTTTGGGAGAGAGAAAGAAGATGACTGGGAGGAGGCACCTTGGAGGGGCCTAGATGGGCCACACCCCACCCAGGCGCCACCTGTGGTCTGCCCGCACGCACTAGGGGTGTGGCGGCCTAGGTTGGCCCCCTGGGTCACTCCAGGTGTCCCTCTGCCCCTTTTTTTGAGGAAAAATTTATTTTGAATTTTCTGGAATTTTTCAGGAAACTTTATTTTTGGCCAATTTTCAGGGTATGAAAATTGATTTTCTCGCGGAAACAGTTTTTTTAGAAGAAGCAAAAGCAAACCAAAAACCAAACTATAGAAGTTCTAAGACACTATAACAAGCAAACAACTAGCAAAACTAAAGCTAACAAGAGAAAAATCAAAGACTGGGAAGGAGAAAAGTAAAAGAAAGCAAGTATAACCAAGTGAAAACATTATTTTATTCATTAAAATCCTTTTGTTAACAAGGTTGTTCAAGTCTTGTTACCAAAACAATCTTATATGAAACAAAATTTTGCATTCCACATGGTGATTATGTTACCTCATACTTGGTAGCAATGGTCCCAATCATAATAGTTTCAAAATTTTCTTGTGGAATGGGACAATATATTTCTCCAACCTTGATGCCCTCAATATTTTCAATGGAATTCAGGAAATAGCTCTTAACAACCTTCTTGGGGAAATAAACAGTATGCTCTTTGTCATTAATATTGAATGTTACCTTTCCTTGATTACAATTGATGACAACACCTGCAGTATTAAGAAAAGGTCTCCCAAGAATAATAGACATATTATCATCTTCAGGCATTTCAAGCACAACAAAATTAGTTAAAACCAAGAAATTATGAGCCACTTGAACAGGAACATCCTCACATATACCAACAGGAATAGTAGTTGACTTATCAGCCATTTTCAAAGATATATCAGTTGGTATCAACTTTTCTAGCTAGAGTCTCTTGTAGAGAGAAAAAGGCATAACACTAACTCCAGCTCCCAAATCACATAAAGCAGTTCTAACATAATTATTCTTAATAGAGCAAGGAATAGTTGGTATACCTGGATCACCAAGTTTCTTTGGAACCTTACCATTGAAGGAATAATTAACAAGCAAAGTAGAAATCTCCTCATTAGGAATCTTCCTTTTATTAGAGACAATATCCTTCATATACTTTGAATAAGGAGGCAACTTAATAGCATCGGTCAAAGGAATTTGCAAAAATAAAGGTTTCATCCACTCACAAAACTTGTTGTAGTGTTCTTCCTCCTTTGACTTGTGTTTCTTACCCGGAAAAGGCATAGGTTTCTGCACCCAAGGTTCTCTCTCTTTACCATGTTTATTAGCAATAAAGTATTCCTTAGTGTACCTAGTGTTCTTAGTGTGCTTCTCAGGTTCTTCCTCAACTTCCTCCTTATCAGGAGCATCATTTTTATCAATACCACTCTTAGTTTCAGCATCGGAGACAGATATACTATTAGGATCTACAGTAGGTTCAAGGGGTTCCTCAACTATTTTATGTTTCTTTTTCTCTCTTATGAGGACTACCACTACTCTCACCTTGTTGAGAATCCTGCTCAATTCTTTTAGGGTGTCCTTCAGGATATAAAGGATCTTGAGTAGCTATACCACTCCTAGTTCTAATTCCATAAGCATGTTTATCTCCTGAGGCATTAACTAGCATATCCTTTTGTACCTTAGCAAGTTGATCAAGTTGAGTTTGGACCATTTGAAAGTGTTTACAAAGAATTTTAATATCATTTGAAGTTCTTTCCACAATATCTTTCAACTCTTTAATAGCTCTAGAGTTTTCCAATAAATGATTCTGAACTTGTTTATTAAAATTACCTTGCTTAACAATAAAAATGTCAAGTTACTCTAAACATTGATCAGGAGGCTTACCATAAGGAATATCACCTTCATCAGAGTGTTGGAGAGAGTGTAACTCAATAGTAGATGAGTGGGGAATTGGCTTACATAATTCTTCTATAGGAGGTAGATTCTTCACATCTTCATCTCTAATACATTTCTCCTTTAGACACTTCTTAGCTTCTTTCATCACTTCATCATTTAATGCAATAACTCCCCTCTTCTTTGAAGTTGGTGTTGGAACTGGTTCAGGTACAATTGGTTCAGGAGTAATAGGCTTAGGGGTATTTAGCTCAGTTGAAGTCCAATCATCATAATTATTGCTTGTTTTAGCCATTAATTCTTCAACATCTGTAGGAGTTCTTTTCCTGAAAACACAATCAGCAAAGCTATCTAGGTATGTCCTAGAATCATCAGTTAATACATTATAATAAATATCAAAAAGCTCATTTTTAGGTAATGGACATCCAGGATGTTCATGAATCAAGGCACAGAACCTTGTCCATGACTTAGGCAATTTCTCTTCTTCTCCATGTTTAAAATCAAAAAGTCTCTACAAATCAGCATGTCTAGCACTGGGAGAAAAATATTTCTGAAAGAAAGAAGAAATCAAACAATCAGGGCTATCAAGGGAACCAGTAGGTAATCTATTAATCCAAGCCCTAGCTTCTCCTTTTAGTGAAAAAGGGAAGATCTTAGTAACAAAGTACTTTTGCATCTTAAAATCACCAGAGAATAAAGCACTCATAGTGGAAAGCTCATTCATATGAGCCACAATACTCTCATTTTCAGTCCCACATAAAGGTTCTTTCTCAACAATGTCTAAATAGGATAAATCAAGAGAGAAATCATAATCTTTATCTTTAATATCTATGGGAGAGGTGGAAAACTTAGTATCAGAGGACAACTTACGAATAATGGTACTTCTAGCAAGGAGACTCTTAATAATACTAATACCATGTGTGTTTCGGCACTCTTCAACAAATTCATCAGTGAACTCAATGTAACCATCATTAATATCATAACTCTCTCTAGACTCAGGTGAGCTAACAGGTGTAACAGTGTCTTCACTAGGAGTTTCGGTATTTCCTAGACTAGCCATAGTAGCATCTAGGAAATGACGTAATGAACCACTTGCACCAAGCACAGTAGAAGTAACATCATAAGTATCAAAAGAAGTTTCAGACTCAGCAGTAGTAGCAATGTGTGTAGCATGAGTATGTGGTGGTGGTGTAACAAGCTTACTTATAACAGACGGTGAATCAAGAGCAGCAGATGTGTTTAGGACTGTACCTCTTCTTGTAGTGGATGGTAAAATAGGAAACTTTACATCACGAGACTTCCCCATGATGAAAGAAGTAGCAGTGAACAATAATAGATCCAAGTGAACTCACAAATAAAGCTATGCTCCCTGGCAACGATGCCAGAAAATAGTCATGATGACCCACAAGTATATGGGATCGCAACAGTCTTCACGGGTAGTATTATCCAATTTATTGATTTGACACAAGGGGAGCCAAAGAATACTTGCAAGCCTTAACAACTGAGTTGTCAATTCAGCTGCACCTGGAAATAGTTCTTGCTCACATCAGTTTGTCAGTATCAATAGTTTGTAGTAGCAACAACAAAGCAACAGCAGCAGTGAAACAAGAGCAATAGTAACAGTAACAGTAAATAGTGGGATTCGAGTGCGGTAGGCATAGGGATGGATGGACGGGCGTTGCATGAACGAGTCTAAATATGTAACTTCAAGATCTAGGGCATTGCAGATAAATAAGAATAAGGATCCAAATACTAAACAATCCTAGGCATTGCTCCATATATAGTCATACATGCTCGCAATGAGAACTTGCACAACATCTTCTGTCCAGCCAGCCCGTGGCAGCGGGGCCTCTAGGGAACTACTGACAATTAAGGTGCCCTTTTAATAGAGCACCAAAGCAAAGCATTAAGTACACATGTGATCCTCACACCACAGCCATCCCCTCCGGTTGTCCCAATTTCTATCACTTCGGGGCCTTTGGATCCGGACAATGATATGTGTACCCAACTTGCAGATAAGATCATAAACAATACTATCATAATGATTCAATAATAAGTTCAGATCTAAGATCATGGCACTCGGGCCCTAGTTACAAGCATTAAGCACAACAAGTTGCAATAAAGTCAAATAGAATTAATAGAGATACTAGGCACTATGCCCTAACAATCTTATTCGATTACATGTAGAACTCATCCAATCCCTACCATCCCCATAGCCTACAGCGAGGGATTACTCGCTCATGAATGAGGGAAACATTGATGGTTGATGGAGAGGCGTTGGTGATGACGATGGCGATGATCCTCCCCAAATTCTCCGTCCGGCAGGGTGCCAGAACGGAGTTTCTACTTCCGAATCTTGGTCTCTGGTGGTGGCGGCACAGCAGAACTCTTTCTGGAAAAACATCAACCCCCCTCGGTTTTTAGGTCAAGGGGTAACTGATAGGCGCAGAGGGAGGCTGAGGGGGTACCTGGGTTGGCTGCACCCCCTAGGCGCGGCCAGGGCTAGCCCGCGCCTGGCAGGGGTGTGGATCCCCCAGGCATCCACTCCATCTCATACTCTAGCTACGCGTGTCTTCTGGTGAAATAGGATTTTTGGCATATTTTCCCGGATTTTTCCTGATAGTTGATTTTCTACACAAAAACTAGACACCAAGGTAATTCTGCTGAAAACAGTGTCAGTCCGTGTTAGTTGTATCCAAATCACACAAGTTTAGAGGAGAAACAATAGCAAAAGTGTTCGGAAAAGTAGATACGTTTTGGACGTATCACCTCCCCCCAATCTTAGCTTATTGCTTGTCCTCAAGCAATTCAGTTGAAAACTGAGTGCGATAAAAGAACTTCCACGAACACATTTGCTTCATATGATGTAAATATTCTCAGCACAAGAGTAGATACTTAAACCATTCATGATAAGAAGTATGCAACTAAGTCTACTCAATAGTCATTGCAAGCTATGAAGAGAAACCAACTCAATAATAATAAGTAGCATGAAACATAAACATAAGCCACATTGCAATGCTCATAATAAGGTATGATAGAGTGGTATCTCTCTTGCCTTTGTTTGAAGAGCACAATATAAATGCCAAGGCACCTCTGAAGTTCAAGCGAAGACTAGAAGTAAAGATATCAGAGATACAAGCATCAAAGTCATGACATAATTAACCAAGTTTTGGAACAAACACAAGAATGATAACTATGCTCTCAAGAAGGTGCTCATAGAATAAGTGGTGACTCAACAAGGATGTGAAAAGGTTTTGAAAAGTTTGAAAGGCTTCCAAATGCTGAAAGAAAGGTACTCATTAGCTTTGAGCTCTCATTGCCCCTATCATAGGCATCTTTATGTGCTTAAGGTGAAAGTGAGGTCCAATCTGAGTTATATGCTTGACAGACCATCAAATGGAAATCCTATGTCCCTTGAGTACGAGGGCCGCTCCGCATGCTACTCAACTTTGGTTACCTGTAAGTTCTTGTCATTGTAAATACATGCATATCATAGAGAACCGCCAATGGGGTACCCCTTGCACATGATACAGGAGCTATCCCGTGATCAAAATGACAAGGCAAGCAGACAATGAGCATCTCAGCGATCTTTTTATTTACTATGTGCATAGCTTTTTATCGAGGATGCTTCATAAATGCTCATTATGGTGATGCTGTAAGTTTCCACCATGATTAGGCATGGCTTAGGCTAGCGGCCCAGGAGTTTCTCGGACACAATGTATAGACTCCATGAAGTCACAAGCTCCCCTTTTATTTCACATCGATGACATCCGCAAAGAAAAGAGCAAGGTATCAACTAGATATGTATCCATAAGTGTTGAAAGCGTTCTCCATGACAGCACAGTTCTGCTGACTCCAACATATAATTTGCAAGCATATAACTTTCATGGACAGGTCACAATGGTTCAGGATTATTAAGTGCAAGGAATAAAGTGTGCCATCAAGTTCGTGAGAGCTTTACTAACTAACTTTCTCAAACAGACAAACATTTTATTTAGAAGAAAACAAGGCATATAGAATATGCACTGAAGTAGCAAATGAATGCTAATAGGTAGGTATGGTGGACACTGTTGGCAATGGTTTTGGGGAGTTGGAAGCACAGGTAGAGCTCATACTCAGTGCAAGCAGGGGCGGAGCCAGGATTCAGACATAGGGGGGGGGGGGGGGGGGGGGCGAAGAAGACGAAGATCATCAAAATCGAAATTTTTTGTTAAAATTTCACTAAAGTATACATATGATAGTACCAATACCAACCATTAGTTCATAATCAACAAAACTTATTCATAATAGAACCATAAGTACAAATTAATATGAAGTAGATTGTAATATAAAAATCATGGGCTAATGGGCTATAGCCTTGTGCGTTGTGGATTTCAGGATTGAACGATTAGACCTATAAGCTATACTTGAGTCTAATAGGCAACTAATAATTGTGATTAATGCTAAATAGTACGCTGCAGATTGTTAGGGGGGGCGATCATTAGGGGGGGTCTGACCCCTGCTAGCCCCCCCTTGGCTCCACCCCTGAGTGCAAGTGAAGGCTAGCAATAGATAGGGAGCGACAAACGAGAGAGAAATAACTGTCATAATCATGCTTGCAACAAAACATGACTAATTATGGCATGAAAGTGATACTAGAACTCTGAGGCAAAATAAATCATCGAGGCTTACAGACTATTGTTTAGTCATATGCATGTGTGAGCGTTCCAAGTCGATTCACTTGAAACATTCAGAGGGGGATACCACAATGTCATACCAAAATATGAATAGAACAATTGGTTCAAGAGTAATAGGCTCAGGTGTATTTAGACACTTCTTAGCTTCTTTCATCACTTCATCATTTAATGCAATAACTCCCCTCTTCTTTGGTGTTGGTGTTGGTGTTGGTGTTGGTGTTGGAACTGGTTCAGGTACAATTGGTTCAGGAGTAATAGGCTCAGGTGTATTTAGCTCAGTTGAAGTCTAATCATCATAATTCTTGCTTGTTTTAGCCATTAATTCTTCAATATCTGTAGGAGTTCTTTTCCTGAAAACACAATCAGCAAAGCTATCTAGGTATGTACTAGAATTATCAGTTAATACATTATAATAAATATCAAAAGCTCATTTTTAGGTAATGGACATCCAGGATGTTCATGAATCAAGGCACAGAACCTTGTCCATGACTCAGGCAATTTCTCTTCTACTCCCTATTTAAAATCAAAAAGTCTCTACAAATCAGCATGTCTAGCACTGGGAGGAAAATATTTCTGGAAGAAAGAAGCAATCAAACAATCAGGGCTATCAAGGGAACCAGTAGGTAATCTATTAATCCAAGCCCTAGCTTCTCCTTTTAGTGAAAAAGGGAAGATCTTAGTAACAAAGTACTTGCGGCATCTTAAAATCACCAGAGAATAAAGCACTCACAGTGGAAAGCTCATTCATATGAGCCACACCACTCTCATTTTCAGTCCCATAGAAAGGTTCTTTCTCAACAATGTCTAAATAGGATAAATCAAGAGAGAAATCATAATCTTTATCTTTAATATCTATGGGAGAGGTGGCAAACTTAGGATCAGAGGACAACTTAGGAATAGTGGTACGTCTAGCAAGGAGACTCTTAATAGCACTAATACCATGTGTGTTTCGGCACTCTTCAACAAATTCATCAGTGAACTCAATGTAACCATCATTAATATCATAACTCTCTCTAGACTCAAGTGAGGTAACAGGTGTAAAAGTGTCTTCACTAGGAGTTTCGGTATTTCCTAGACTAGCCATAGTAGCATCTAGGAAAGGACCTAATGAACCACTTGCATGAAGCACAATAGAAGTAACATCTTGAGTATCAAAAGCAGTTTCAGACTCAGCAGTAGTAGCAATGTGTGTAGCATGAGTATGTGGTGGTGGTGTAACAAGCTTACTTATAAAAGACGGTGAATCAAGAGCAGCAGAGGTGTTTAGGACTGTACCTCTTCTTGTAGTGGATGGTAAAATATGAAACTTTCCATCACGAGACTTCCCCATGATGAAAGAAGTAGCAGTGAACAATAATAGATCCAAGTGAACTCCCAAATAAAGCTATGCTCCCTGGCAACGGCGGCAGAAAATAGTCTTGATGACCCACAAGTATAGGGGATCACAACAGTCTTCACGGGTAGTATTATCCAATTTACTGATTCGACACAAGGGGAGGCAAAGAATACTTGCAAGCCTTAACAACTGAGTTATCAATTCAGATGCACCTGGAAATAGTTCTTGCTCACAGAAGTTTATCAGTAGCAATAGTTTGTAGTAGCAACAGCAGCAGTGAAACAAGAGCAATAGTAATAGTAATAGTAAATAGTGGGATTCGAGTGCAGTAGGCATAGAGATGGATGGACGGGCGTTGCATGAACGAGTCTAAATATGTAACTTTAAGATCTAGAGCATTGCATATAAATAAGAATAAGGATACAAATACTAAACAATCCTAGGCATATGCTCCATATATAGTCATACGTGCTCGCAATGAGAAGTTGCACAACATCTTCTGTCCAGCCAGCCTGTGGCAGCGGGGCCTTTAGGGAATTACTGGCAATTAAGATGCTCCTTTTAATAGAGCATCGGAGCAAAGCATTAAGAACACATGTGATCCTCACATCACAGCCATCCCCTCCGGTTGTTCCAATTTCTGTCACTTCGGGGCCTTTGGATCCGGACAATGATATGTGTACACAACTTGCAGATAAGATCACAAACAATACTATTATAATGATTCAATAATAAGTTCAGATCTCAGATCATGGCACTCGGGCCCTAGTGACAAGCATTAAGCACAACAAGTTGCAACAAAGTCAAATAGCATTAATAGAGATACTAGGCACTATGCCCTAACAATCTTATTCGATTACATGTAGAACTCATCCAATCCCTACCATCCCCATAGCCTACAGCGGGGGATTACTCGCTCATGGATGAGGGAAACATTGATGGTTGATGGATAGGCGTTGGTGATGACGATGGCGATGATCCTCCCCAAATTCCCCGTCCCAGCAGGGTGCCAGAACGGAGTTTCTGGTTCCGAATCTTGATCTCTGGTGGTGGGGGCGCAACAGAACTCTTTCTGGAAAAACGTCGACCCCCCTCGGTTTTTAGGTCAAGGGGTAACTTATAGGCGCAGAGGGAGGCCGAGGGGGTTCCTGAGGTGGCTGCACCCCCTAGGCATGGCCAGGGCTGGCCCGCGCCTGGCAGGGGTGTGGGTCCCCCAGGCATCTACTCCGTCTTGTACTCTGGCTCCGTGTGTCTTCCGGTGAAATAGGAGTTTTGGCATATTTTCCCGGATTTCCCTGATAGTTGATTTTCTGCACAAAAACTAGACACCAAGGTAATTCTGCTGAAAACAGCGTCAGTCTATGTTAGTTGTATCCAAATCACACAAGTTTAGAGGAGAAATAATAGCAAAAGTGTTCGGAAAAGTATATACCTTTTGAACGTATCACCATATTATGTTCTCCTGCTCGGCTGCTCAGTTTCTTTGGAGTTTCGTCAGGGAGGCGTTGGGGCCATCTTGGCAGGCCTAGGAGCTCGAGGAGTTCCTGCAGGCCGAGGCGAACCGTGCCGGGAGAAGACGCCGCCTCTTTTGGCTAGTGTTTGTGTCCCTAGCCTGAACCTTGTGGAATGTGAGAAACAATATGGTGACTGAGAAGATTTATCGCTCCTGTAAATTTATATACTAAATAGTGTCTAGATTGCTCTAAATTTTGACAAATTTGAGACATCTATTTTAAGAGGTGGGAGTAGTAATTAATATATACTGATCTAACGCCACAACTATATTGAGCTGTGATTGGCTGGATGGATTGCGATTTTCAAAAGAAACAGAACAAAGTGGGAGAGTGAGGATGCAAGTCAATGGTTTAGATAGTACGGATCATGGTTTTCAATGCTTCCTACTTTGCTTTGAGGAAATTCCTTATTTGACACTACTATCAAATATGATTCCTTATTCGACACCGTGAAATTTTGACTTCCTTATATGACACTTGGTGTAAATTTTGATGCCCTATACGACACTTTAGTATATTTTGAGAACTAACGGTGTTAATTGCGGACATAAAAAGATACTTTTGCCCCTGGTACGTAATTTGTCAAAAAATTTGTTTTACAAAACAAAAGTTGTTCTACCGTGGTGTCATCGAATGCTAATTTGCCCAACATGCGCATTGTCCTATTATTGTCTCCTCTTGTACACTAGTTTGTAGGCCGGTCATGGTTTGTATTCAACATGCCCCAACATCTCTCAACGTGATAGATTAATTAGAAAATTGGGCCGAGACTCCCATATACCCTGCACACAGTTTACATATAAATAAAATCCACCGAACAACATCCGAACAACTGCCATAAGCTTTCAGATTCACATATTAGTCACTACTAGTTCACAGTCCTCACATGTCAGGCAAGGTGAACACAACCACACAAACATCACAGGAAGTGCACAAAGGGACCTCCAAAAGGAACCATTACATCACAGGAAGAGCAGAAAAGCATATGAAAATCACAAGCTGAGCCTCTTTTACTTGTGCTCATTGCAGGGCTAGAAGGGTTAATTTTTTTGCTCCTTGTGCCATTGTCGGGCTGTCTTGGACTTTCCCTTCACAAGAACATTTGATCTGCACATATGCATGTATGTCATAAAAAAATTTAGAGCCATTAAAACAATGAAAAAAATACAAAACATGTGAACTAAGAATAGAAAAATACCTACAAATTACCAGGTACATCAAAAAACAGGCGAGCATTGAAATGGATTAACAAACATACAACAAGATGACTAACGGGAACTCATGCAGGATATAAATGTCCATTAAATTAGGGGAGGGCCAGAGGATGATGCTTGGCATCATCCCTAAATTTGTCCTTGCCTACAGCCATTCCAACAAGACTTATACACTCCATAGACTTGGCACAGAGCATCCTATTAAATTTACTTCCACAAGAACAGTTCTACTGACACAAATCTAGGCAACTTAAATGCATACTTGAAGAACAAAAGGTAACAATCTAACAATTCCATCCAGGTACGGTGTCAGAATTTCAGGCGTGTGATTCTCACTAAAATTCAAGATAGCAGCCGCAGCATGTGCCTGTCCAGAAAAATAGTGATATCACGGTGCGTACCAAATATTAAAACAACATCATTTTCAAAAGTCCAGCACAAATTAAATACTAGACTTAGGCAGATTAATTTCTCTGTTGTGCCTAATGTACAAGGATTTCATGTATAGTACAACTAAAGCACAAATATATTGAATTCTTTTATCTAATGTATGAAGAATGTCTGCATCTCAATGGAAGCGTTTCTCTTATCTGAATGTGCTATATCCAGGTGTAACATTTCAGTTCAACATGTACATAACACACTAGCGCTCTCCATGCCAATGATGCCAAACCTACGGCAGACCTTGCATCCTTGCCATGGCCCGAGCCTGCGTCATTCGCTCCCGCCACTGTGCCTTCACCACCCTCTGCTGCCCCACCTTGGCCGCCATCCGCCGCGCCCAGAACGTTGTCCAGATCCCCGCTTGGGCCGCCGGAGGGAGCTCCGCCTTGGACGCCGTCTAGCACCCCGCCCTGGCCACCATCCACCGCACCGCCGCCCGCAGCTTGGTCCATGCCACCTCAGTTCGCCGCCACCCGCAGGGAGAAGCAAGCAACCACCGCCGACGCTAGGGTTCCGAGGGGAACGAGACAGGGACAAGGACGGGC
Organism: Avena sativa; assembly: GCA_916181665.1. Taxonomy (NCBI): domain Eukaryota; kingdom Viridiplantae; phylum Streptophyta; class Magnoliopsida; order Poales; family Poaceae; genus Avena; species Avena sativa. The sequence continues at coordinate 458,847,883 of OV702293.1, forward strand.
TTGGTTTCAGTTTCCTTCGATTTTTTTTCTAGGTTGGACTGTGTTGGTCAGCTAGCGTCTAAGTCAAGTTGGGGGTATTTTGGTCCTCCCAAAATATAACTAACAGAACCATCTAACAGAACAAACGGTAGTGTCACTTAGGGCATCAAAATTTACACCAAGTGCTAAATAAGGAGATTAAATTTTTCTAGTGTCAAATTAGGAATCATATTTGAGAGTAGTGTCAAATAAGGAATTTTCTCCTTTGCTTTTGCTGCTAAATCTGCATATGTTTAGTAGTCTTCATATTTGAAACAGCCAACATATAGCTGTTTGCGTATTAGTTTGTTATGAAACTATCTGAATTTGGAGATTAGATTTAGCAAGTGGGCATGAGATATTTCAGTGCCTACATTGGCATGGCTAATTAATCAGCATTCGTACACAAAACCCTGAATTTGTTTGCTTTTCTCCGTGTTAATGAAATTTGTGTTCTTGTCATAGCACGTAGATATGGAGGAGAGACCGAACCATTAACCCACATCTATCAAGAAAGGTCACAAATCCATTCTTGCATTTAGAATAATTAAGATTAATCTCTACCTATTCTAGAAAGCTTGCTTTGAGTTCATACCAACTTGGTCCGTATAGGTATATTCACAGCATAACTATGATGTGGTTTCAATAATGTGTTCTTCGCACAATTGTATACTGAAACATGAAAGTCAACCTCGATAAACTACAATTTTACATTCATCACAACCCTTCAAATAATGGATTAACACGCTGCCCAACCTGGCCGTGTCATCAATCCTTGTAATATTAGATTGACATGTATTAGAGTACATATATGTGGCATTTTTTATACTACTATGTACTTGCAACTACCGATTGGCATATTTGTACGATCGACTCAGTAAGCAAATATTGCAATTTTTGCGGACCGGGAGAAAGAAGCCGTTAGAGAAAAAAGGACCAGGAGGCCGACCAGATCGGGAAGATAGAAGAGGACCTAGCTGAGATGAAAAAGCTCATGGAAGCAATTAGTCAAAGTTCGTCAACTCAGCCACAGGCTCATGATCCTGCATTGGATCTTAGCTAGCGGAGAAGCAGAGTGGCTTCCACGGAGGTCCGGGCTGATGATCAAGCACTGCTGAATGATGCACCGGCTCATCGCTACCCCGTGGATGATGTCAGAGAGATGACACAATGTGAGCTACATCATCCAATGAACAACCTGTCCTTCAAGGTGGCGATCGACACCCCTTTACCTTCTCTACCTGGAGCACTCCACCATTCACTTTCGATTTCATCTGGCTATGCTCGTGTCACGGTGGATGACATACTAGAGGATTTTGCGGACCTAGAGATTGACATCGCTATGCCTAAAGGCCTGAGGAAACTAGGAGATGTCAAATGCAACATCATTCTATGGAAGAAGAAGTACATCAAGTTTCCAGGCTCGGCGCCAAGGCCACCGACTCTAAGGAATCCAAGTCCACCCCGCCCCGTCAACCTCCAAGTCCACCCCGCCCCGATTATCGTCAACCTGCAAGTCCACCCCGCTCTGATGATCGTCAACCTCCAAGTCCACCCCACCCTGATGTCAATCGCTGCAGCGGGAGTACATCAACTCGATCTCTGCCTCTGCGCAATACTCGATCTCCGCCTCTGCCTCCATGCAATACTAGCTCATCGAAAAAATGGAAGGTTACCACTCCCCCGCGCCCCACATCGAAGAAAGGTAAAATGACGAAGATAGTCGACATCCCGTCGGCTCTTCCAAAGAGACCTTATGACAAGACCAATGAGAAAATGTTGTGGATGTGGATGCCCAAGTTAAGTCGCATTTTGCACCCAAAAAGCCTGAGCCAAAGCCTGCATTTGATGAAAAAAACCAAAAAGTGGGCTAGGTCCTTTTTTGAGCAACCATCCCAGATATCGATGAATCTGGAATCAGACTATGACCGAGAAATTATTAAGCAAGCAAAGCAAAAAAATAACAAGTACAAAAAGCGAGAAACAAGTTGCCCATCTTGGACAACAGAAGATTCAATCGCCCCCCTGCTCAAAGTGATTTTAGATATTGACAAGGCCTTCAGAGTCGAAATGGATAAGGACATGCAATAATGGACCCTAGAGCCAGGACTACTGCTGCACTAATGGGCATCACTATATCGGAGGCCAAAGCACTTGTTACCGAAGCAAATATGTCTCTTGGTCAATTTTTAGGCTATGAAGATACGCTAGTGGGTCAGATAGTATGGCAGTATGTACAAGGGGAGCCTCTAGTCAGTCATGAGGAGCTCACGCGTCTATATACACATATGCGAAATCTGCATACATGGTACATGTTGCAAACAGAAAAAAGCACCAAAAAGATTGGTTTTCGGTGGATGTTAGAAAAAAGCATCACTTCAAACCATACTCGATTCAGGTTCAAATGACCGAACTGTTGCAGTTATACAATTAGCGCGTCCTCGAAAAATCTATCATTGGCTGCTATTGTCTATAAGTGATTTATTCTGCAATTAAGTCTCTAAATCATCTCGTTCATTTCATGTAATATATTATCCTGACTATATATCCTTTTATACGATATTATATTCTGTAGAATGAAGATGCTTGAATGCAAAAGAGCTAGAAAATATGAAGTTGGGTTCATTGACCCATATATCATTAATGAATATACGTTAAAGATTACCCCAAGAACGTGGAGGAAGACCTGTGCATGTTTTTAACCGAGAATCATTTTGTTAAGGAACTATTTCCTTACAAATTCAAGTGAGTGTTTCCGTCTTGTACATATTCTTTTTTTGCTTACTCGATATTAAGTGTAATTGATGAGCTATGCATGTATGTTTATGTGAACGTTCGCAGGTTCCACTGAATCTTGCTAAACATTCAAGTTGACAAGTCCGTAGTTGAAATTCACGACTCATTGGGACCAAGAGAAGTAGAGCGATATGAAAGCAATGCTTTATAAGTAATTTTAATTATTATCGCATTATATCGGCATCTTTCGTTCATTTCCTGATATCAAGTAACTAATAACTTCTTTGTTCATTTTATTTGCCGAGCAGGTGTTGGACACGGCTTAGACAGAAAATACCAGGTCCATTCAAAGATGAACTAACTTATAAAACGGTGCAGAGTTTACATCAGCCACCGGAAACTCATTTATGTGGATTCTTTGTCTGCGAGTATATTCGCGAGTTGACCAGTGAGCAGAAAGTTGATTCATATTATATTCATGATTTTCGGGAGAATCTAAAGTCAGAACAGCACGTACGAGCAATTCGAGAGGAACTGGCGGGATTTCTGATGAAGGAGGTCCTTGATGTACATGGAAAACATTATGTGGCGGACCTGGAATTCGATATACCTTAGTGATCTCCATGTAGTTGATATAATATATCATCACTGACCATGTAATTTTAAAATATTTTCTTTCTTTTGATATGACCATGTAATTTCAAAATATATTTATGCTTGCAAGGGATTGAATATTAATTATATATATATATATATGCATCAACGTGTACCGTGTATGTAGTAGCGTAGAATAAGTGTACGGAAACATGTTTGAAATTATAGTGAAACACAAATAGAAAAAGGAACAAAATGGCAAAAAAAAATGAAAACACACAATCTCTGCCCTAGTAGAGAAACACACGAAATCTCCGCCGCGGCGGTAACCCTTATAGTCCCGGGTGGTGTTATGACCCGAAACTAGAGGGCTTCCGCCCCCCGCCTCGCGCAAACTGCCACATGGTGGACTCTAGTCCCGGGCCGTAGCGAACCGGGACTAGAGATAGGGGCCTCTAGTTCGATTTGGCAGTCCCGGGTCCAAAACCAGGACTAGAGCCCGTTATGGCTCGAGACTACATGCCCGTTTTCCACCAGTGACTGATGCGATCATATGTACAAAATGCCTCGGCGATGCTCCGCTGCTGGATGACCTCGACCCATCGGTCGAAGGAGGCGTCGCCAAGAGCGTAGTCGGCCTCCGTGACGACGCGGCCCTCTGGAAGCTCCTCCTCCTTCACCGGCAGCGGCGGAGTCCTTGGCGCACGCGAGGAGCGCCCCTCCCCCCTAGTGGGTGCGGATGCGGGTGTCGAACTCCTTCATCTCGCGGCGGAGGAGAGCGGCTGGCACCAGCGAGCGGAGCTTCTTGTAGTGGAGGGCGACGCGCTTGCGCGCCCTGTCCGAGCGCATGCACCAGCGGCGCTCCTCCTCCTTCGTGGGTGTCAGGCGACGAAAGCGCGACATGAAAGCTCTCTGATGGTCTATCGCGTACTGGATCAGCCGGATCTGCTACGACCTGCGAGAAATTGTTCGCCGATGCTCAGCGATTTGAGCGGTGGTGCACGACGAAGGCGTGGAGGGGGCGGTGGCGGAGAAATGGATCGTGACCAACGATCCTCGTTGCCGAAGCCTTTCGAGAGGGTCGCTGGAACATCTTGTTCTGGAGGACCTTTAGCATGGCCGAGGTGGAGGATTTCCAGCGTCTGATGGCTGCCCTTCCTGCCTCCTTATCCGAGGAGCAGGATGCGGCCTCTTGGAGTCTGACCCCGGGTTGGGAGTTTTCGGTTAATCCGCCCTACCGGACCCTCTTTCAGGGCCCGGAGTTGTGGTGGACCTCGCCACTGTGGAAGTCCCCTCTTCCCCTTAGTATCCGCATTTTCATTTGGTAGCTTCTTTGTGATTGCCTGCAGTCAGGGGTGGAGGTGGCTAAGTGCAGTGGCCCGGGCAACGGGTTGTGTCCCCTATGTGGGACCCCGGAAACCTGTGCCCATATTATGTTCTCCTGCTCGGCTGCTCAGTTTCTTTGGAGTTTCGTCAGGGAGGCGTTGGGGCCATCTTGGCAGGCCCAGGAGCTCGGGGAGTTTCTGCAGGCCGAGGCGAACTGTGCCGGGAGGAGACGCTGCCTCTTCTGGCTAGTGTTTGTGGCCCTAGCCTAAACCTTGTGGAATGTGAGAAACAATATGGTGATTTAGAAGATTTATCACTCCCATAGATCTATATACTAAATAGTGTCTAGATTTATCTAAATTTTGACAAATTTGAGACATCTATTTTGAGACGGTGGGAGTAGTAATTAATATATACTGATCTAACGCCAGAACTATATTGAGCTGTGATTGGCTGGTCGGATTGCGATTTTAAAAAGAAACAGAACAAAGTGGGAGAGTGAGGATGCAAGTCAATGGTTTAGATAGTACGGATCATGGTTTTCAATGCTTCCTATTTTGCTTTTGCTGCTAAATCTGCATATGTTTAGTAGTCTTCATATTTGAAACAGCCAACATATAGCTGTTTGCGTATTAGTTTGTTATCAAACTATCTGAATTTGGAGATTAGATTTAGCAAGTGAGCATGAGATATTTCAGTGCCTACATTGGTATGGCTAATTAATCAGCATTGCGTACACAAAAACCTGAATTTGTTTGCTTTTCTCCGTGTTAATGAAATTTGTGTTCTTGTTGTAGCACGTAGATATGGAGGAGAGACCAAATTATTAACCCACATCTATCAAGAAAGGTCACAAATCCATTCTTGCATTCAAAATAATTAAGATTAATCTTTACCTATTCTAGAAAGCTTGCTTTGAGTCCTACCAACTTGGTCCGCACAGGTATATTTACAGCATAACTATGATGTGGATTCAATAATGTGTTCTTCGCACAATTCTATACTGAAACATGTAAGTCAACCTCGATAAACTACAATTTTACATTCATCACAACCCTTCAAATAATAGATTAACATGCTGCCCAACCTGGCCGTGTCATCAATCCTTGTAATATTAGATCGACATGTATTAGAGTACATATATGTGGCATTTTTTATACTACTCTGTACTTGCAACTACCGATTGGCATATCTGTACGATCGACTCAGTAAGCAAATATTGCAATTTTTGCGGACCGGGAGAAAGAAGCCGTTAGAGAAAGAAGGACCGGGAGGCCGACCGGATCGGGAAGATAGAAGAGGACCTAGCTGAGATAAAGAAGCTCATGGAAGCAATTAGCCAAAGGTCGTCAACTCAGCCACAGGCTGATGATCTTGCATTGGATGTTAGCCAGCGGAGAAGTAGAGTGGCTTCCACGGAGGTCCGGGCTGATGATCAAGCACTGCTGGATGATGCACCGGTTCCTCGCTACCCCGTGGATGATGTCAGAGAGATGACACAATGTGAGCTAAATCAGCCAATGAACAACCTGTCCTTCAAGGTGGCGATCGACACTCCTTTACCTTATCTACCTGGAGCACTCCACCATTCACTTCCGATTCCACCTGGCTATGCTCGTGTCATGGTGGATGACATAGTGGAGGATTTTGCGAACCTAGAGATTGACATCGCTACGCCTAAAGGCCTAAGAAAACTAGGAGATGTCAAGCACAACATCATTCTATGGAAGAAGAAGTACATCAAGTTTCCAGGCTCGGCGCCAAGGCCACTGACTCCGAGGAATCCAAGTCCACCCCCCCGTCAACCTCCAAGCCCACCCAGCCCCGATTATCGTCAACCTGCAAGTCCACCCCGCTCCGTTGATCGTCAACCTCCAAGTCCACCCCACCCCGATGTCAATCGCCGCAGCGGGAGTACATCAACTCGATCTTCGCCTCTACGCAATACTCGATCTCCGCCTCCGCCTCCATGCAATACTACCTCGTCAAAAAAACGGAAGGTTACCGCTCCCCCGTGCCCCACATCGAGGAAACAATGTTAGCCCCCCCCCCCCCCCCCGCTCGTCAAAAACAGCGGGAAACAAGTTGCCCATCTCAGACAACAGGAGATTCAATCGGCCCCCCCGCTCAAAGTGATTTCAGATATTGACAAGGCCTTCAGAGCCAAAATGGATAAGGACATGCAATAATGGACCCTAGAGTCAGGACTACTGCTGCACTAATGGGCATCACTGTATCGGAGACCAAAGCAGTTGCTACTGAAGCAAATATGTCTCTTGGTCATTTTTTAGGCTATGAAGATACGCTAGTGGGTCAAATAGTACGGCGGTATGTCCAAGGGGAGCGTCTAGTCAGCCATGAGGAGCTCACGCGTCCATCCACACATATGCGAAATCAGCATACATGGTATATGTTGCAAACAGAAAAAAAAGAACCAGAAAGATTGGTTTTCGGTAGACCTTAGAAAGGAGCCTCACTTCAAACCATACTCGATATAGGCTCAAATGACCGAACTGTTTCAGTTATTCAATCAGCGCGCCCTCAAAAAACCTATCTTTGGTTTTCATTGTCTATAAGTGATTTATTTCTGCAATTAAGTCTCTAGCTCAGCTCATTCATTGCATGTAATATATTATCCTGACCATATATCCTTTTGTACGATATTATATTATATAGAATGAAGATGTTTGAATGCAAAAGAGTTAGAAAATATGATGTTAGGTTCATTGATCCATATATCGTTAATGAATATACGTTAAAGAATCATCCCAAGAACGTGGAGAAAGACCTGTGCATGTTTTTAACCGAGAATCATTTTGTTAAGGAACTATTTCCTTACAACTTCAAGTAAGTGTTTCCGTCTTGTACATATTCTTTTTTTTTTGCTTACTCGATATTAAGTGTAATTGATGAGCTATGCATGTATGCTTATATAAACATCCGCAGGTTTCACTGGATCTTGCTAAACATTCAAGTTGATAAGTCCGTAGTTGAAGTCCACAACTCATTAGGACCAAGAGAAGTGGAGCGATCTGAAAGCAATGCTCCATAAGTAATTTTAATCATTATCGCATTATATCGGCCTCTTTCGTTCATTTTCTAATATCAAGTAACTAATAACTCCTTTGTACATTTTGTTTGCCGAGCAGGTGTTGGACACGGTTCAGACAGAAAATATCAGATCCATTCAAATATGAGCTAACTTATAAAATGGTGAAGAGTTTACAACAGTCCACAGGAGACTCATTTATGTGGATTCTTTGTCTGCGAGTACATTCGCGAGTTGACCAGTGAGCGGAAAGTTGATTTATTTGCGGGAGAATCTAAAGCCAAAACACCGTGTACAGGCAATTCAAGAGGAACTTGCAGGATTTCTGATGAAGGAGGTCCTTGATGTACATGGAAAACATTATATGGAGGAAGCGGAATTCGATATGCCTTAGTGATATCCATGCAGTTGATATGATATATCATTAATGACCATGTAATTTCAAAATATTTTCTTCCTTTTGATATGACCATGTAATTTCAAAATATATGTATGCTTGCAAGAGATTGAATATTAATTATATATATGCATCAACGTGTACTGTGTATGTAGTAGCATAGAATAAGTGTACGTAAACATGTTTGAAATTATAGTGAAACACAAATATAAAAAGAAACAAAATGGCAAAAAAAAAAATGAAAACACACAATCTCTGCAGCAGCAGAGAAACACACGAAATCTCTGCCGCGGCAGTAACCCTTATATTCCCGGGTGGTGTTATGACCCGGTACTAGAGGGGTTCCGCCCCTCGCTTCGCGGAAACTGCCACGTTGTGGACTCTAGTCCCGGGCCATAGCGAACCGGGACTAGAGATAGGGGCCTCTAGTCCCGATTTGGTAGTCCCAGGTCCAAAACCAGGACTAAAGCCTGTTACGGCCCAGGACTACATGCCCGTTTTCCACCAGTGACTGATGCGATCATATGTACAAAATGCCTCGGCGATGCTCCGCTGCTGGATGACCTCGACCCATCGGTCGAAGGAGGCATCGCCGAGGGCGTTGTTGGCCTCCGTGACGACGCGCCCTTTGGGAGATCCTGCTCCTTCACCGGCGGCGACAGAGTCCTCGGCGCACGCGAGGAGTTCCCCTCCCCCTCGGCGGGCGCGGATGTGGGTGTCGAACTCCTTCCTCTCGCGGCGGAGGAGCGCGGCCGGCACCGGCGAGCGGAACTTATTGTAGTGGAGGGGGGCGCGCTTGCGCGCCCCGTCCGAGCGCACGCACTGGTGACGCTCCTCCTCCTTCGCGGGCGTCAGGCGACAGAAGCGCGGCATGAAAAGCTCCCCGACGGTCCATCGCGTACTGGATCGGCCGGATCTACTACAGCCTGCGAGAAATTGTTCGCCGATGCTCAGTGATTTGAGCGGTGGTGCGCGGTGGAGGCATGGAGGGGGCGGTGGCGGAGAAATGGATCGTGACCTGGGAAACGAGCTCGGAACCGGGGATTTATGGGTCGAGGGGGTCGATTACCATGCGCCCGAAAAAAATTCCCAAGTCAGACCGTGTTTAGGGTGTCTATTCGGGCCAGATTTCGCCACCCGACCCGAAAACCACCGGAATTTTATGGGTCCGGCGTTTTTTCGGTGTCTGTTAGGGATGCTCTAACAATGGTGCCTTAGATTCATGGACTGTAACAGAATGCCTCTCTATATCGGTGGATACTTTTTGGAGTAACTTCCTTAAAACTTTTATCTCAACACAAACAAGAGAACGGTATGGTGTATGAGTGAGCTGTGGTTTTCACATTCTGAAGTAAATGTTAGCGAGTCTTGCTGAAACTTAAGCTCCTATGAAAAGGAACTCTCAGATGGGTCTTATTACTGCATACGATAAATCATGCTGAAGTTACATAAACCCTATTACAAAGTCATCTTCTTCAAAGATTTCCTCTCGTATATTTCCAAACACAATAGGATTCTTGCTCGGGACATGGTAAAGAAAGTCCGGCTATGGCAGAATTATATCTACGAGCTTCTGATGACTCCGAGAGGGCCAAAAGTCCACTGTTTTTATATTTAGTTGACAAATGCATCTGAATCTATTAAGACATTGAACGTCGTGTATTACTAACCCACACCATTACTATACTATACCAAACAGCACACAATGACCCGGCATTACACAAAAAACATTCCTATATAGTAGGCATTTTCTTTGTCCAATCTACATCAGGCTAGCTACACAACAAATGAAATATTATGGATCCATTAGTGAGAATCAGCAACAACCATCAATCTGAACGATCATCAGCACATCTCACTGGCTTGATAAAACATAAGTTCGCATGTTGCCGACACATCTGGGTGTGTGTTCGAGGGTTTTGTGGTTGTTTTATTGTCATGCGTTACTTATTGTTAAGATGTTGATGAAAGGAGAGTTGTTGTAGATATAAGAGTTAGATCACGACTCTTAGGATATGAAGATGGTAGGAATGGAAACCTTATAGAGTTGCAAGCTGCTCCAACTATTTTTGAAGCATCACGCTGTATATGAAACTTGTACAGTTTTTGAGGGTTCATGCCGCTCAAAGGCGAATCTGTCCACGATCAGTGGGAACTACTCCGGTCCAGAAATATAAGATATTTTAGCTTTATAAAATGAATGTATCTAGACCCTTTTTAGTGTATAGGTTCACTCAGAACCTCTACGAAATTAATGGCTAATCAGCATCGCGTGCACATTTCTTGTAGAAACCCTGAATTTATTTGCTTTTCTTCGTTTTGATGGAATTTGCGTTCTTGCCATAGCTTGCTTGTATCTGTACAATTTGAAAATACATTCTTGCATTGAGAACATAATATACAATTAACATTAATCTCGACCTACCTTTTCTTGCAAGCTTTGCTTGTATCTGTACAGTTTGCTTCATTCAGGTATATTCCCAGCATAAGCCATGACGTGGTTTCAGTAATGTATTCTTCCCACAGTTAACATATTGATACATGGAAGTCAAACCGATAAACTACAATTTGGTATCGATCTATCCTTCTGACAATAGATCAACATATAGTATGGCATTTTATTTTATATACTACCACTTGTAACTAACTAACTAACTAACTATTGACATATCTGTACGATCGACTCCGTATGCCTATATATACCTACCCGCAGTACGGAACAAAACACACAGCAAGAGAGCAAGAGGGAAGAAGTAGAAGGAGAGCTGAGCAGCTTAGTCTGAGTCGGCCATGGCGGGTGAACAGCTCAACGTGCTGAAAGCACTGGACCAGGCCAAGACGCAATGGTATCATTTCACGGCCATCGTCATCGCCGGCATGGGCTTCTTCACCGACGCCTACGACCTCTTCTGCATCTCACTCGTCACCAGGCTGCTGGGCCGCATCTACTACACCGATCCTGGCAGCAACGAGCCTGGTCACCTCCCAGCCAACGTGTCGGCCTCTGTGAACGGCGTGGCCCTCTGCGGCACGCTCGCAGGCCAGCTCTTCTTCGGCTGGCTCGGTGACAAGCTCGGTCGCAAGAGCGTCTATGGCTTCACCCTCATCCTCATGGTGCTCTGCTCCATCGCGTCGGGGCTCTCGTTCGGACACTCGGCCAAGGGTGTCATAGGGACGCTTTGCTTCTTTCGCTTCTGGCTCGGTTTTGGCGTCGGTGGAGACTATCCTTTGTCGGCGACCATTATGTCCGAGTACGCCAACAAGAAGACCCGTGGCACCTTCATCGCCGCCGTCTTTGCTATGCAGGGCTTCGGTATCCTGTTCGGCACCATTGTCACCATCGTCGTCTCGGCCGCGTTCCGACACGCGTTCCCGGCACCGCCGTTCTACGTCGACGCTGCCGAGTCCATAGGGCCAGAGGCCGACTACGTGTGGCGCATCATCGTCATGTTCGGAACCATACCTGCGGCCCTAACCTACTACTGGCGCATGAAGATGCCGGAGACCGCGCGGTACACGGCACTCATCGCCCGTAACATGAAGCAAGCCACCGCAGACATGTCCAGGGTGCTCAACAAGGACATCACGGAGGAGGAGGAGCAGGTCCGGCTTCAAGTGGTATCAGGTGACACATGGGGCTTCTTCTCGCGACAATTCATGAGCCGTCATGGACTGCACCTGCTAGCCACCACCAGCACGTGGTTCTTGCTAGACGTCGCCTTCTACAGTCAGAACCTATTTCAGAAGGACATTTTCACCAAGGTCGGCTGGATCCCACCAGCAAGGACCATGAGTGCCTTGGAGGAGCTGTACCGCATTGCCCGTGCCCAAGCTCTCATCGCGCTCTGCGGCACCGTACCAGGCTATTGGTTCACCGTCGCCTTCATCGACATCATTGGCAGGTTTTGGATCCAGCTCATGGGCTTCGCCATGATGACCATCTTCATGCTTGCCATCGCCGTGCCGTACGACTACCTAGTGAAGCCGGGGCACCACACTGGCTTCGTCGTTCTCTACGGCCTCACCTTCTTCTTTGCCAACTTTGGGCCCAACAGCACGACCTTCATCGTGCCTGCCGAGATCTTCCCGGCGAGGCTCCGGTCCACATGCCACGGTGTCTCCGCCGCTGCCGGTAAGGCTGGGGCGATCATCGGCGCGTTTGGGTTCCTGTATGCGTCACAGGACCAGAAGAAGCCCGACAAAGGGTACTCCGCGGGTATCGGCATGCGCAACGCACTCTTCCTTCTCGCTGGCACCAACTTCCTAGGCTTGCTCTTCTCGCTCTTGGTTCCGGAGTCCAAGGGAAGATCGTTGGAGGAAATATCTAAGGAGAACTTCGACGATGACAAAGTTGACCCAACCGGTGTCTAGCTACGTTGACCGAAGTTCTCTACTGGTCTACATGCATGGTTGTGTGTTTAGTTTCCGTTGCAGCGCATTCTGCTCTTCCCTGTGACCACTTCTTGAATTTGTGTTGTCGCGTCTGCTATTTTGTGTGTCGTTGTTTATGGTGTGCTTTTTTTTTCTAAATCCTAGCGTTGTATTTCTATTGTAGTGCTGTATTTTTTATTTATTTTGTTCAAAGAGAATTGTTAATAAAATTGTTCATGTGATTTCGTGCAAATAAGTGACTTATTGCATAAAGGGCTAAATCTACTATCCTTCAATTAGAAAAATGGTACTCAGCTTCAACGAAATAAAGTGACCGGGATAAGAATATTATCCTTCATAGAAGGATTGCATAATGGTTTCTAGGTTAAGTAAATTTTAAAGAACGATCAGGTTTCTAGGGTGAGGGTCTCTTGTTCAAGAGCATGATGGTTGGTGTTTTTTCTTCGAAATGGGGTGTATCCTGGCCTCTGCATCAATTGATGCACACAACGAACATGATGGTTGGTGTGTTTGCTTTCCATTGTAGTGCCTTGTTTTTCCGTGTGACTACTAGCCGAATTTGTGCTGTCACGTGCTCTATTTGTGTGTATTTGTTCATACTGGGATTTTCCCTTAATTCTAGCATAGTCTTTTTGATGTGGGACAAAGGGAAGATCTAGGAATGTTCTAGAGGTGCTTAAGAGCCCTTGGATCAATGGGGCACCAATCCCATGGCCAAGACGCATTGGAAAAATCTATATAAAGAGGGAGAACCCTAGATTTTGGGGCAACCACCAAAAGCAACGAATTTTCCTCCCCCTCGGCCTCCATCTACAAGGATGATGGATCCTCTACGACACCAAGAAGCTCCAATGAAGAAGGATTCAAAAGGGCGGCGCTCCCCTAGGGCCGGCCGCCACCGGGGCACCCATCGCTGCCACCCAGCACCTTCGCCTCCTCTCCCTCGCACGACTATCTGCCCTCTTGTGGAGACACCTCCACTACAACACGAACGCCGGTCCCTAGCGCTTATAGACATCAAGACACAATCTAATCGCTGCGCTCGTGCTAAGGCAGAAAAAAGCCACCAAGGATAACTGTGTCGTGGAAAGTGGACAGGTAGCCCTTTTTTTTGGCTCGGCACAACGCCATCCGCCAACCTAGCGCTTCCACGACACCACAGATGATGCGTCTCGCTACCTTAAAGAAGACAACAGAACTTTAGTGTCATGTAATTGCAAGATGCGACACATTACTCTACCGTGTTTGTTACCTTCTAGCGGCACATCACTTAATGATTAACAAATATGTTTCTCCACTAAATTTGGAATGTATTAAATATTCATTAAAATATAGAACTATATTTATTAACATAATAAAGCAGATTACACACATCTACATGATCCTAAGTTAACGATCTCGCAATTGCTACTAATATTTCAATGCAAGTCATTGCATGTTGCAGACCGGTTTCTTTTTCTAGGAAATAGTTTCTAATTCTCTTTATATTCAACCTAACTACTCCCTTTCTCTTATATGCAAGGTTGATATCATCCACATGCAACTCTAGATGCATCTTATTTTCTTCTATGGTTTCCTTCTCTTCCGCAATTTTCTTGATATCTTCTTTCAACTGCTTGGTTTCACATTTTAGAACGAGAATCCTGTCTTCGATGTAGCTCAAATGATCCTAAAAAATAGGAAAATTAGGTTGAATCAGTAAACAAAAATAACTAAATTCCCAATCAACCAGACCACAAAAAACAACAATGCTTCTTACAGATCTTGGCGTCCATGCTAGCAACGTCGGTGTCTTGTGCAGAAAAAATTGATCCTTGAACCGAAGAAGCCTCACTCTGTGGGTGGTGCTTTGGTGGAGAAGATGGAGAGCGATAGAGGCAGCGGAAACCGATAAATCAGAGAGCAAGGCGGCAATGTGGGGGGAGAAAGGCGCTAATGTCGTGGGGTGAGGAAGACGACATTGATTTGGGGGTGTGGGTACAGGAGGAGAGACAGTGAGGAAGAGAGTGGGGAAGGGAAGGGAAGAGGAAGATAGTGTGGTCACATGTGCATTTCTGAAAGCGAACAAAGTTTTGTACATTGGTCGAGTTGTGCGGGGATGTCCAAAACGTCTTATATTTTAACATGGAGGGAGTACTATGGAAGTAGATATGCAAATTCCTCTCTCAATTTATATGATTCTTCTCGCGGCCTCTTTTGATACTTGATTGTGCCCATTCCACTTTTTGGAACATCTGGACAGTAGCTCTGACATGATCATGTTATGCCTTGCTTACAGGAGTTTGACCCTTTGATTTAAAAGCCTTATTTGATTATCTATTTCCATTCGGCAGCGTCCTTATAAATGTAAGTGTTGAATACTTAGGCTGGAAGGAAACTGCATCCCTATGTGAACCTTATTTAACATTTTAAAAGCGGTGTGTATAACATGAGTTATTGTAATTGAATTTGCAAACAACCTGACTTAGGATTCATGAAACGGTTACAACAAATGCTGGGCAGAAGCATCAGCAAATTTTCAGGCTAGCATGTCACCTAATCTCATTGTGGATTGCTTTTTTTATGTTTGAAGTATATTAACAACTGATTTTATCGATTTCCACAAGCTATATATGTACTCCACCCAACCCTGGGATCGAGAATAGCTATTCTATCGCTACAGGTTTTAGTTGACGAAGATGCTAAGTGGTTGCAATTACATTTCTCTTCATTATCGGGCATGATTTTGTTTCTTGAATCAAAACTTTCCGCTGTGTGTAAATTAGGTCTGAAAAGAAAGTTGTCTATGTTGACATGCTTATGCATCTGTTCAGATATGTACCTTAGGAACAACTAAACTTCCTAATTTTTGTCTTTTAGTAAGCAAACCTTGCAATTTTTTAGCTTTGTCACAGGTCTTATAGCTAAGGCATGTTAAGTACTGACATAAATAATCACATAGGCACGATCTCGAAGTAAATAGTCGAAAGGGCATGATAGTCGATCCTAGAACAAAGCATGTCTACCAAAGACCATCAGGTTGATATTTAGTAACTTGTTCCTCTTAAGTTGGTCGGTCGACACTCTGTAAAAATGATGTCCTCTATGGAAGAGTTTTTGTAGATCCGCACCTATGTACCTAGTTGAGTTAGCATTATGTTCTATTACTGTCTTTCTTATCTTAGTAAGCTGATTATGTATATGTATCTTGTTCTGTATAACCAAATAAAGGCTGTATTTAATTGTACAAAGTTCTCCTGCTAGGATTAGCTGCCTAGTCCTTACCTCTGTGAAGTCTTGACTGGTTTATGGACATGCTGGTGTAATTATCTTGTAAAGCCGTGTACGTGTATGTTTTTTTATATGATTTTCTTGCCACCGGGTAAGTTAAAATTTGCCATTTGCCATTTTGTCCACATTGGTAAAATTTGCTAGCTTCAAGTTTGATCTGTTATTTCAATGAGTTTGTGCTAGCAGTTTTTATCAAGGCATTTTTCTTAGAGAATGTCAACCCATTTAAAATTAGCATGTATGGCATTAATTTGCATACTTAAACTTATTACTTATAGCATTGTCAAACGTGATGATAGATTGTATAGGTGAGCTACCACACCGTCATGAACGATAGCTTTTGAGAAGTGCATTATGTCTGAAGTTAATAAGTAATAATGTTGCCATAGATTAATGGACCGTATCATAATGCTCCTGAATTACGGTGGGTGCATTATGGAGTAACTTTCTTGAAAATTGTATCTCAATACAAACAAGAGAACTATGTGTTGTATGACTGAGATGTGGTTTTCACATTCTGAAGCAAATATTAGGATTCGTGCTGAAACTTAAGATCTTACAAAAATAACTCTTGGTAATGTCATATTACTGTATTCGATAAATCGTGCTAAAGTTGCATAAACTCAATTACAAAGTCATCGTATTCAAATATTTTGTCTCGTCTATTTCCAAACACAATAGGATGCTTGCTCAGTACATGGTAACGGAAAGCCGGTTAGGGAAGAATTATATCTACGAGCTTCTGATGACTGCGAGAGGCATATCAACTTCTAATGACTGTGAGAGGGCCAAAAGTCTACTGTTTTTATATCTAGTTAACAAATGCATCCGAATACTAAGACAGTGAAATGTCATATTACCGATGGAAACCATTGCTATACTATATTAAACATCACACGATGACCCGACATTACACAAAAACATTCCTATCCAGTAGATCTTTTTCTTTCTCTGATCTACAGTAGGCTAGCTACACAACAAATAAAATATTTTGGATCCATTAGTGAGAATCAGCAGCAACCATCAACCTAAATGGTCATTAGCACATATCGCTAGATTGATAAAACATAATTTCGTATGCTGCGACACATCTGGGTGTGTGTTCAAGGGTTTGTGGTTATTTTACTGTTGATGAAAGGAGACTTGTTGTAGATATAAGAGTTAGATCACTTCTCTTAGGACATGAAGATGGTAGGAGTGAAAACCTTATAAAGTTGGAAGGTGCTCTAATTATTTCCGAAGGAGTATCGCGTTGAATATGAAATTTGTATAGTTCTCTAGGACTCAAGCCTCAAATGCAGATCTTTATGCGTTCGTGGAAACTAGTATGTTGTCATTTCACATTGCAAGCCGTGCCATAGATGGAAAGTATCATGTCATGATTGCATACATTATAAGCTGAGTGACCTTTCGCGGAGGTCAATACCATGTCATGATTGCATACACTACAAACTGGTGACAAGTTGGCAAGATTCCCGCGCATATTCAGATCTTCACATTTCCTCTTCCATTCAAGTATACTTATCGCGCGTTGATCTAAAGGCCACAACTATGCAATTTACTAAGCAAAGCAAAAAGGGAGAGTGAGAATGCAAGTCAATGCTTTAATTAGTACGGAGTACGATATCCAATGCCGCTTCTTGCTAAATCTGCAAACGTATATCGTACTTGTAGTTGTTTATACCATCTCAAATGACCAATGTTCTGAACGTAGGGCTGATGCATACGATTCATTTCTGAAATTAGATTTATCAAAACAGGCTTTCGTCCTGCTTTATAAATAAAACACACATGTGAGATCGCTGCTGGACCAGACATCACATCGCTCAAAGGAACAAACACCACATGATACAAGGCGTTGGGGGAAAACCCAAGGCCTACACAAAACGCAAGAAGAAATAAAAGAAAAATAAAGCCGAGAACGGCGGTATACCGAAAACGGAAACAACTCGCAGCCGGTGCGCTCCCCAGAGAAGTACCACCACACATCCCATAGTCCAAAGCGCCTGTGTCCCAAGGCAGCACCTCCAAGAAGGGGAGTGACGACAACGAACAGTGCTGTCCGGCCGGGGCCAAGGGTTTCCCGCGGTACGCAGCGGGGTGGGTGGGGGGTGGGGGGTGGGGGGTGGGGGGTGGGGAAGGGAGCCCCCGACACCCTTCAAGAAGGAAGGTGATACCCGTGGGCATCACCGTTCCAGTGTCAACATACAAGGATTTCTCCCGACCCCTCCAGAACCACCTTCCCCAACACTTTGTAAAGCTCCACCAAACACGACACCCACGAGCATGTGCCACCCTGGTCTTGAAGTCGCCACCGCTGATGTCTACGCACTTCTATTATTGTACACAGTTATTGGGCCTCCAAGTGTAGAGGTTTGTAGAACAACAACAACTTTCCCTTAAGTGGATTACCCAAGGTTTATCGAATTTAGGGAGGAAGTGGTCAAAGATATCCCTCTCAAGCAACCCTGCAATCAAGATACAAGAAGTCTCTTATGTCCCCAACACACCCAATACAATTGTCAAGTGTATAGGTGCACTAGTTTGGCGAAGAGATAATGAAATACAAGTGGTATGGATGATTATAAGTGGTAACGGTGCCAAAAAAGAGCTTCTGGCGGGGAGAAAAAGACTAAAGGCAAAAAGATGAAAGCAAGCAAACATGTAACAGATCTAGTTGCAAACGGTGTTTCAATGCTTAGAAATAAGGCCTAGGGATCACACTTTCACTAGTGAACACTCTCATATAAATATATTCTCTTCATGATGCTACCCTGAACTACTCTCCGGTTGGACACTCTAATCCATGGTAGGGCTTCAACAACACTCCTCAAAGTCCGCCTTCTCCATCTAGATAACCCCACACTGTAACCTTGAGTGCTAGATGGTTCCAACAAACACCACAATTTCATAGAGAAAACCAACTCAAAATATACTCATGATAAGTATTTATGAACTCTAGCCTAAGTGCCACTACAGCGTGCACGCTGTCACTTTCACACACTGATACGTTGAAAAACGTATCTATAATTTTTTATGCTCCATGCTTGTTTAGTATCTACTTTGCTTTACTTATCCACACTTTGAGATGCTTTTTACATGTTTTCTGGTACTAACCTATTAACAAGTTGTAACAGTGCCAGATGCTTGTTTTCTACTGTTTTTTGTTTCAGAAAAGTTAGTAAAGAAATATTCTTGGAATTGGACGGGACAAACGACAAAGTCAATTACTTTCCGTGGGGAACAAGAAGTCCAGAGGAGAGCCGGAGGGGCCAGCCAGGGGGGCCAGACCCACCCTAGGCGTGGGTGGGCCCAGCCCCACGCCTGGCTAGGATTCGACACCCCTGCCACCTCCTCGGTCTCCCTCTTCGCCTATAAGAAGCCCTCGATGCAGAAACCCTGAGTACCCGATCAGAAATCCACGAAACCGTTTGTAGCCGCCGCCACCATTGTCCCTAGATGGGGGGGGATGTGAAGTTCTTACCGGCACCCTGCCGGAGGGGAGATCATCCCGGAGGCCTTTTCTCCGGTATGATGCGTGAGTAGTTCCACCTTGGACTATGGGTCCATGTAGTAGCTAGATGGTTGTATCTCCTCCTTTGTGCTTTCATGTATAGATCTTGTGATCTCCGTTCATGATCAATATCTAATCTATTTGTAAGCATGCATGTTGTGTTTGCGGGGATCCGATGGATATGGAGATTATTATGTTGGTTTGATTAATGGTTTTGTCTTTATGATTCTACCATGTCTGTGTTGTTTTGATCTTGCATGCTCTCCGTTGTTAGTAGCTATCTTGGCCAAGTAGTTGCTAGTGACTCCAAGAGGGGGTATTTATGCTTGATAGTGGGTTCATGCCTCTAGTTTCCAAGGGAAGTGGCAATAATCTCTTCGGTTGTAGATGTGCTATTGCTACTTGGGAGAAAAAAACGGTCTCTTGTTCATGGAACATGTGGACTGTTTATCTTACACACTTTGCTTAAAGTAGTTGTCTGTTGCTTGCAACTTAATACTGGAGGGGGTTCGGATGATAACCTAAAGGTGGACTTCTAGTCATAGATGCAGTTGGATGGCGGTCTATGTATCTTGTTGTATTGCCCAATTAACCTCATAGGATCTTTCTGACTAGTAATTGCATTGTTATGCCTTGCTCAGTTCCTGCCAATTGCCCTGCTGTAATTTGTTTACGCTTCATGCCATGTTGTTTATCTAAGGAGAGCACCTCTAGTGAACTATGGACCCCGGTCCAATCTTTACCATTGATACATCTCCCACTGTTACTTGTTTACTTGCTGTAACCATTACCTTCCACACCATACGTTTGATCCTTTGTTACAGGAAATCGGTGAGCTTGACAACCTCACTGTTCGTTGGGGCAAAGTCTTGAGTTTGTGTTGTGCAGGTCTCCGTGTTGCTTGCAACACCTGTGTGACGTTTCCTTCCTCCTTCTGGTTCGATAACCTCGGTCTCAACCGAGGGAAAACTTGCTGCTTGCTGCTTCACACCTTGCTCTTGGGGTTCCCAATAGGCTATGCGTAGACAGTCGTCAAGCTTTTCTGGCGCCGTTGCCAGGGAGGCCAAGGACGTCTTCACTAGGGGAGTCCTTCACTTCCTTTCTCTTTACTTTGTTTTTAGTTTGTTTTGTTTCTTTTACTTGGTTTTGTTTGCCTCTTTCCAAAAAAAAACCCAAAATTAGTCTAGTTTGGTTTGCTTGCTTTATTCAAAAACACAAAAAAATTAGTTTGTCACATCCCAAACTTTAGATTTGGTCTATCATTCATATCATTGCATCATACTCTTCCATGCAAAACCGTCGACTGAAAAGAATCGGCGAAACGCTATTTTCAAAACCCTATGCTATTTTACTACGAGGCTCCTGCGGGAGGCTTTAGTAGGGCTTGCGTCATCCACCCTTGCTGCCTAGTGGTTTCGCTCAACCCTTGATCCTAGATTGTTCCCCTCGATTTTACAAAACCATAGGAGCAAGAATCGCCCGATTCGGAGCTCGTACGGAAAAGTTATGACCGTTTTATGAAAAGATAGAAAAACGGGCCGGTTTTCGGGCCGAGTTTTCCGAGTCCTTTTCCAATTGCGCGCCGAATTCGCGTAGGACCCCACGAGGGGGCCCCACATAAGAGGCAGCCGGCTGCCTCGGAAACCGCACCGCCCACCTCGATCGCCTCCCCCCGCGCGCCGCCTTCCACCCGCGATCGCCGCCTCCTCGAGCCGCGTGCCCGCCGCCGCCAGAGCTTCGCGACCGCCGCCGCCCCCTGGGCCTCGCCGCCGCCGCCGTCGCCTTTCCCCGCCGCCGCCCAGGTACACGCCGCCCGCGCCTCGCCCTCTTCCCCGCCGCCTGCGCCGCACCCCCCGCCCCGAGCCCCGCCCGCAGCGCGCCCCGCACCCGCCGCTCAAGCGCCTGCTGCCGCGCGCTGCTGCTCCCGCCGCCCGCGCCACTCGCCCCCAGCGCTGCGCCGCCAGCACGCCGCACTGAGCCTGCCCGCGTGCGCTCGCGCGCGCCACTGCTGCTTGCGCGCGCTGCTGCCGCTGCTGCTGCGCCACTTGCTGCTGCCGCGCTGCGCCGCTGCTCGCGCTGCACGCCGCGCGCCCGCTGCCCTCGCGCGCCTCGCCGCCAGCTGCGCTGCCCACGCACGCACGCGCGCCGTCTTGCGCGCCGCGTTGACTATCTCGAACCACGCGCTGACCGTCTCCCTCTCGCGCAGGTAACACCGTCGCTGGAACCGATCGCCGCACCGTCCGGAGTTTGTTTCGCCGTTTGTCTCCGGTAAGCCTGCAGCCACCGTCGGATCTCAGATTAGCGGTTCAGATCAGCCGTTGACCGGCCAGACTCAGGCGTTGACTAGTCAGACGCCCAGTGAGCGCCCAGTCAGCAGACGCGTTGACCAGTCAACAAACACAGTTGACTGGTTATTTTCGTTAATCGTTTTAGTTGACAGATTTCGGTAGAATCTTGTAAATTGCGTAGAAATTAAACCGCTTGGCCAAAAATTGCAAATAAAATATGTGTAGATTCAGTGAGTCGTGTAGAATCTTACTGTACCTTTGGTTCAGACTTTTGCAGCAAGATTTAGTACAGTTTAATCAAACTAGTTAGTGGCCTTTTTGGAGTAATAAATTCGTAGAAAAAGATCCGTAGCTCCAAAAATCGCGTATGACATGTCACTGGATTCAGTGGAACAAGGGGAATCTCATCGTGATTTAAAAAGATAGACTTACAGTAAAAACTTCTGCAGAAACTGTCTAGTGGCTTTCTGCAGTGTTTTAATTACTCCGGGAGTTTTAAAATTCCTTTTTGAGTAATTCCAATTGGTACTGTTTCTAATCAGCGAAGCCTATGCGGTAGAATTTTCCCAAGATTTTACAAACAGTATACTACCGGTAGTGATTTATTTGAGTTCTAGCTCTAGTTTTGAGCATTACCTTTTGCCTACTAGTTTTTCTTGCGCTAAAACTATTTTCCATGCATGCATTCAGTAGTATTATTGAATAGGATTATGTGGTGCAGCTGTAGCACCAATTCACTTGTCGTACTTGCATTCATGCATCATCTTATTGCATATGCTTGTGGATTGTTTGTTTATGATTGCAATTGTATCGTGTAGATTGTGACGAGTGCAACGCTTGCTCGTGTGTGGATTGTTCTTCCGACCGCTACAACCAAGGCAAGTAGATGCTACTTTGTTCATGATATCGTCCTACTATTTTCAATGCATTGTCGTGTATTTTGTAGATGCATGTGTAGGATGATACTATCGCTATGCTATGTCCTATTATGTGGTAGGACTTTCCTTGTAGATGAACCACCGTTGGTAGATGTGCTTAGCCATGCTATGTTGAACGATGGCTGAGTCGCACCATTGAGACTTGTTTCTAAAAGTATTGGTTTGAGAAAACTAAAACAACTTAATCAATGAATCTCCTGGGTGTGATGGTATTGATAATTTTTGGTGGTTTCATTGCGGAAAGGAACCCAGGTATCAAGAGAGAATGATTGGCTTCTTTATTGTGTAGCTTACGTGTACAACCATGTGCCAATAATGGAATGGCGGTTGGTTGGACTTAGTAGGTTGTGGTAACTCGAACCCGCGTATCCAGAGATGTAGAATTTGGGCTTATAGCTCCTATGCGACGTCTTTACATGGAATTGGAAGGAAAGCGACATCGTTGCAAACAATAGCTGGCATGCGACGGTTGTAAGGCGGCAAATAGCTCCCGTGCGACACTTCTACTTAACCCCACAAGACCGTCAACGAATTCGAATCAGCTGAGCACAGTAGGACCCACAGCCTCTCCACGTCACGGCGGAACTCACTTGATGTCCACCTCATATCGTGGGACCCACCCTGTGGTCGAAGAGAGCCGTTGGCCCCGTTCCGTCCCCGCACCCGAGCACTCCCGCCACCGTTCCAGCATCTCATCCCCTTCTGTTTTCTTCTCCGGCGAGCAAGTGCGGCAACGCCGGCGAGGGATGTCAAGCTCTGCTTCCTCCCACCGCTCATGGCCTCGGTATGGTGCGGTGCCGATGAGGAGGTGCCCCGATTGCCCCCGTACCGCGCCCCTGAAGCGGCTTGTCACATCCACCGACAAGAACGACAACATTGGCCGGGAATTTGTGAAGTGTGAGAGCAAGCCCGAGCCAGGAAAGGTGAGATCTGAGTGTTTCGAGCGCCAATTTCTCGCTTTTCTTTCAAAATTTCATGTATTTCATCGAATTTGGGATTTAGGGTTCATCTCTGCGATTTCAGGAACTGCCAAAATGTGGGCATTTTGAGTGGCTTGATGAGTACATCGAGCGAATTGGGGTGGAGGTAGCATCCCGGGAGCTCGAAAACCCGTCCGTGGTGGAGCAATTGGGATGTGGCAACCCCATTTCCGCTGGTACTATGGTGGATGCGGAAGTGAAGGCCGAGCTGAAGAAGATGAACAAGCAGCTAAGGCAAATCATCGAATTAAAGAAGCAGGACAATCTGATGGCCAGTTTTTTTTTATTTTTGTGTAATTTCTCTCGGATTAGTTTATCTCCTCATCGTTAGTCATTAGACAGTGCAGTCAGTGTTCGTGCTTTGTAATGGATGTAATGGTCTATGTCTTTGGCTTGAATAAAATGCAACACAAATTCGGGCTAATTTTTGAGCTGCTCTGTTTTCGAAATCAGTGTTCCTTCAGTTTCGTCAGTGTTCCTTTTATCAGTGTGCAGGGGGCGCCCGTGTGCAGGGGAGGGGTTGAAAAGTAAAAAAAACAATTGACGAGGATTGAAAAAGGCCAGGCCCAAATATAACTTAGCCATGCCAAAATAGACGTATCCAGGCCCAATAGTAACTATATGTTGATTGGGCAAAAAAAAGGTACTCACGTTACAATCTAAATAGGGACGTGTGGATCTGCAGATACTCGTGCTCAGGTTGCAATCTTTTTTTTTGCAAAAGTAAATATATAAATAAAGTCCAAGGACATCCATTTAACTAACATAACTTGGGCGCTCCTTTAACTTATGTAAATATGTAAATGACTTATTTGAAAATGAACCATGTGTTGTATGAACTTGTTTTTGTGTCTTTTGTTTTATACACTTTTAAATATATAAATATTGCACGAGTATTACATGAACTTGTTTTTGTGTCTTTTGTTTTATACACTTGTTGTTTTGGGTGTTTTGACAAATGACAATACAATAAAACACAGATTACAATAAAACAAGGGGATAGATAATATTGGGATAACATTACTTATATTAGATAGGGGGATCGATAACATTACAATAAAAAGAAAAAAGTACAATAATATAGAAGGGAATAGGCGCCCCGCCTAAACCCTGGGCTAGCCCCTAAACCCTAACCCTAGCTACCCTACTCCATCGGCGGTGGAGGCGGTGTCGCCGGTGCAGCCGCCTTCGCGGCATTCCACGCCGCCAGCCTCTCCCGGTGCTCCCGCTTCCGCTGCTCCTCCTGGAAGGCCTAGCAATTGGCCTCCCGTCGCTTGTCGTCCGCCCGTCTGCGCCTTTTCTTCAAGGCGCGCTGGGCCTGCTTCTCCTCCCACCTGGAGAAAGCAGCCTCCTCCTTTTCCTCGTCCTTCGCCGCCTTAGCCTAGTAGGCTTCGGAGGGGAGGTCGCCATCGCCGGGGAGGTTGGGGACTGGGTTGGTGACGATGGGGCCCTGCTCCCCCCAGGGGCAGGGCGGGGACTTCTTCTTCTTGCCACGCTTGGGGCGCGTGGGCGCCCCCTGCTCCCACCACTGCTTGTGGTCCGGGTGGTTGTCCTCGTCGCTTACTTCGGTGTCGGAAGGGAAGCGGAAGGGGGTGGTCGCCATGGTCGGAGTGTTTGGGGGCTGGGAGGAGGCAAAGGGACGGGCTTGAGGTTGAAGATGAGGGGCAAGATGAGATGAGGAGGCAAAGGCGTTTTGCCTATTTATAGAGGGCGGGGCGTGAAGGGCGGCGTGGGAATCCAGCGTCGCGTTGGCGCAGACGCCGAGACGAGACGCGTGCGCTGCGTTGCGTGTGGGAAGCGGGCGTGATCAATGCGAAAGAGAGAAAAAATAGCTAGGATGCGACGTACTGTAACCCCTGTACCGCCGCCCCCGCCCCTGCATGCATGCATGCATTAATACGAAAGAGAGAAAAAAACGTCCAAGGTAGTTGTTCATTGGCAGTGAAAAATAAAAGGGAAAAATAAAAGGTACTCGTTCGTTTTTACACACCGCATGCAACAAACTCGTTCGTTTTTACACACGCAAGAAAAATCTGTGGAAGTAATATTGACTTTTTCTATGGCGCATGAACCAGATGGGAGTAAGTTTGACTGAAGAAAGTTGTTCGACGTACACTTAATTAATGCGGCAGCGCTGTTGCACGCAAAATAGCTAGACTGCGACGCTAGGGGCAGCTGCTGCATGCATGGTGCAGCCCGTCCCGCCTAGCGCCCTCGTATGCCACGCTCGGTCTAACGGTCAATGGAGTGTGCCAACGCTGTACGTTATATTTATTACATATTTTAGATTTTGATATTTTTTTTTAGACTGGTCATAGTGACATGCATACTCCCTCTGTCCACAAATAAGTGTACGTTTGGCTTTAAAATTTATCCACAAAAAAGTGTACTTCTACCTTTTCAATGCACTTGGGCATCCAATGCACAAAGTCCACAAAATTTGTCCACAAAATTTTTTCCACAAAATTTAGAAGATTTTCCTTAAGGGTGACCTACAAGCTTATGGGTTGCCCACAAGCAATAAACAATTATTTTACTCTCTCCTCTCTCTCTTGCTTGTGTGTACTTTTAACAGACATGTGGGTCCCAGTTTATGGTGAACTTGACCTTATAGCCATTTCCATAAACTGTGTGGGTCCTATCTTATAGCAAAGGTTCACCTTATACATAGGTGATGTGGTATCATGCATATGTTACTAGTCTAAGTTACTACTCCATAGTGCAAAATAACATAGATGTGGTATCATGCAAAGTCTCGTTTATTACAATGAACCTAAGGGGAGTAAGTTTGACTGAAGAAAGTTGTTACACATACACTTATTTAATGCGACGGAGGGAGTAAATACGCTGCAGCGCTGTTGCACGTAAAATAGCTAGACTGCGATGCTAGGGGCAGCTGCATGCATGGTGCAGCCCGCCCCGCCCAGCGTCCTCGCATGCCACGCTCGCATGCCACGCTGTTGCACGTAAAAACGATGAAGCCAATCAGATTCCAGAATCATCCATCCCACGGATCGCCAAGAGCTAGCCACGAAATCCTTCTAAGAGACGCCAACCAATCAGGTTGCAGAACAAGCCCTTCCACGGATCGCCCAGATCCACCCGCGGAATCCTTCTAGAAGACGCGATCGGACGGCCACATTGTCGCGCTAGGGTTAGATCTACGGTCCTCATTCGGCCTTAGGGTTAGCGGGGTTTAGGATACAGTCAACGGGGTTTCACAAGTTTGACCAGACATTCAAATATGCATAACTAATTCAAAAAAAATAAAAAAAAATACAAAACCTTCGCATGGTGTCATGTTATGTGACATAGTTGTGAGGAAAAATATCAAACTTGGTCTATTGATCATATTTCAAAAAACCCTTCACAAAATGACCTATCTCCTCCGAGGTTTTCTGGCTTTCGGGTCAAATGACCAATGATATGGCTAGAATCAAGGCATAGTTTGTGATAATGTGCCCATATTTGGCATGCATGTCCATAATGGGATGACTAACAATGTTGTAGTACAAAGTTTTCCTTTCCGATGCACAGAAAAATCATTTTCTATTTTCTGAGTGCCGAAAGAGGGGGGAATTTGTGAAGCAACCACCAAATTGAAGTTTCAAAATGGTAACATTCTATTTTTCAAAAATACTAGACAACCTAGAATGTACAATTTCCCAACTTGAGTATCTCAAACCTTTTATTCCATCCCTGGTGAAAAAGACAAATCCTGCCGAATCGGCTGGAAGTGGGTAAGATATGAACTACAGGTACATGATTCCATGCTGATGATTTTTTGTAAAAATCATTTTTAGGTTCACAACATGCTATTTCATCAGAGATCCAATGCTAGTTTTGTGAGCCTCAGCCCCTAGCTAAGAATATTTATGAAAACCCTTCAAGTTTGACCAGACATTCAAATGTGCATAACTAATTCAAAAAAATCAAAAAAATACAAAACCTTCGCATGGTGTCATGTTATGTGACATAGTTCTGAGGAAAAATATCAAACTTGGTTTTAGAAATGGTCAAAAAAACTTGCTTAGAAATGGGGTGGTTTACCTAGCTTTGGAGCCCATTTCTACCCCATTTTGGGTGAGGGTGAGTTGTACTTCACAAAAGGGATCAGGGTGAGGATGAGTTGTATTGTACATATGAGAAAAACGTTGGAAGCTCATACAAACATAGAAAAGTGACATAGCTACATTTGTTGAAATTCAAATTTACCATCATATTTGAATTTTGTCCAAATTATCAACAAGTGACAAATTATTATAATAAAAAATGTTTACAACAACAAGTGCCAAATTATTACAACAACAAGTGTCAAATGTTTACAACAATAACAAATGTTTACAATAACAAATGTCTATTTCTTTTGGCTCTTCTTACCCCTCGTTTTCTTCTCCTTCACAAGTTTCACACCACACAATAGGTTTATGCTCTTCTTTTTCTTACCATTACCATCTGGCCTCCCCACAGCACGTCCAAGAGTCTCCTTCACCTCCTGCACCTCCTCAACAACCTCATGATCATGATCCAGAGCCTCATCAACATGGTCACTTTGCACCAGAGCCTCAACAACATGGTCAGTTTGCACCAGAGCCTCAACAACAGGCTCATTTTGCACCAGAGCGTCAACAACAGGCTCATTTTGCACCAGAGCCTCAACAACAGGCTCATTTTGCACTAGAGCCTCAACAACAGGCTCATTTTGCCCCTCATTTTGCACCAGAGCTTCCAAATCAGAAACGGTGTGCCCTAAAGCCTCAACAGTTTGCACATCATCCTCCAAAACAAGTTCAGATTGCACCTCAGCAGCACCAAACATGATCTGGTTAGTTCTCTTCTTTCTTTGGCCATTGATTCTTGCCCTTTTCACTGGCCAGCATTCGTCAACAACAAGAGGTGGGCCTTTTTTTTCCACGCTTCCTCCTGAAAACAAGCAAGTTAGCTGGGGGAGAAAAATCATCAACAAGAAATGGGATAGATTTTGGATGAACATACTTTGGCTTTTCAGCAGTGTATCTGCACTTGGTAGAGCCAGCTCGGTGTCCAAGTTCTTTACAGAGTTTGCATCTATTCTTGTTACCTTTTTGGGCCCTTTTTGGCTTGGCATCTTTCTTTTCATCTTTCTTTCCCTTCTTGCTGCTTCCACCTTTCTCAAACCAAGCCTTGAATCTACTCTGCTTGGGCCAGCCAGCCTTTCTTTTCATCAAAGGAGGACACAAGGAGAACTGAATGTCCACTTCAGGCCACTGAGACTGATCTGTAAGTGCTGGAATTGGTGTTCCATATGCAGCCTTGAATTTTGCTACAAAATAATACTCATGCAAATATGGGTGCATATTTAGCTTGTGTTTAGAGGCCAAGAAAAGTATGGCATGCTCACAAGGCTTCCCAGTGTGTTGCCACTCAAGGCATGTGCATTCATGCAATTGAGTGTCAACAACATGCCTCCTGCCAGTCTTTGTATCTCTGACTTCAGCACCCCATAATGAGGATTTCTCAACACGCAAATGTGCAAGATTTCTGCTCCTGTTGACCACCTGCTGCACAACATCAGGAAGCTTATCTCCTTGAAGAACATCACCAAGCCTTCTTCTAAATTCCCACAACCTCATGATCATGATACTGATCTGGTCAACCATGTCATGGACAGGCAAGTCTTTTAACTCCTTCACTTTGTTGTTGAAACTTTCTGCCAAATTATTGTTGATATGATCACATTTGATGGCAGTGTTAAAACCAGACCTGTACCATAAAAGAGAATGGTAGGTTTCTAACCATGTACAAACTTGACCCTATCCTCCTAAGAGCATGCCGCCTTAATCTTCTCAAGGTGATATGAATGTGTCTGCCTGGTGTAAGATCTTGCTGCTGGCCACATGCGTCCAAAATCATCTCCTCTGAATTTTTTGATCAAATTCATCCACATATGGCCGAAGCACTCCCTCTGCTCAGCATGAGGGAAAACAATCTTCACTGCATTTTCTAAACCTTTACATGCATCTGTGTGCACTGCCAATGGAGAGACTGGCCCTATGCATCTTTTCAACTGCATCATGAACCATGTCCATGATGCCTCTGTCTTAGACTGAAACATGCCAATAGCTACAGGGAACATCCAATTGTGTCCATCTAAAGCATTGCATGCTGCTAGTTGACCATTCCACTTTCCAGTCAAGAAAGATGAGTCTATACTCAAATATGGACGACAACCTGCTTTGAAGCCATCGATGCAAGGCTTTAAAGCCATGAAGAATTTAGAGAAGAAGACTTTCCCATCAGCTGTTACCTCAGTATCTATCTCCACAACACTGCCAGGCGACCTCTTCTCTACTTTTGCTTTGAAGTTATAAAGCATTCGAAAGGTATTTGCCCAATCACCATATAGCTCTTTCATTGCCCTTTGCTTTGCCTTCCACACTGTAGTATAATTCAGCTTAATGGGGTACTGCTTGTCCAAGTCTATTTTTAGTCTCTTTGCAGTGATGCTTGGTGTTGTGGCTAAAATGGGCTTGATCTTTTCTGCAACCCATAATTGTGATGTCATCTTTGTAACTGTTTGAGAACTTGTAATGCAAGTATGAGGTTTTGGAATTTGATTCACTCTTATTGTCCTTCCATCAGGTTAGCGTCTAGCAGATATATACCACTTGCAAGGCTTGGCACCACCATCATAACCTACGCATTTTGCATAGAACTTCCTTTTATCAGTCCACATAGTCTTGGTAGCAAACTCACGTTTGACTGCATATGTCCTGAAACACATCCTGAATTCATCCATGCTTGGAAACAATCTCCCAACTTCAATAACTGGGTCCTCTTTGTCATAAACTGTTACTAGCTCATCATCATGTGCATCATCTACATGAACTGCAGCATTTTCCAACAACTCTAGATCTATATCTGCCTCTTCATCTCTTAAATGGTTGTCACCATCATTTGCAGCTTCATCCCTCTTCTTCTCCTTGTCTCTGTCATCTATAGGAATGCCAAAAAGCTTTGCCATTTCAATGTCATCTATTGGTGCAATGACCAAATCAGTCCGGTCATGTATCTCAACTAAATTCCAATCAACAGTTACAATCCTTTGTGCATTACCATCTGCAGCCTCCCCTTGTGCATTAGCATCATCATCCTCCACTGTTAACACTTCCAACTCAGTAACTATAGGCATTACTTGCCTTTGTGCAGCCCAATCATCCTCGACCATCTGAGCAGCCAGCTTCGAGGCCACATATCCAACCCTCGAATCAGGTTTCAGATCAATGAGCTCTGCTAAAAACAGAACAGTTTTGCTTGTCCAACCGTTTCGCTCATCGATTTCATCAACTATATGTTCCCCTGTCTCAACCCTAACATAGTCACATTTGCAATCATCAAATCGTAACAAAGAAACTTCTTGCTCTGGCCCCCAAACCACACTATCCCCAATTTTTTCCACCATTTTCCTTACTGCCTCCTCTCCCATGTTTATTAGCTCTTGGGGATCAACATGTTCTAATTCCACCTCCCATTTAACAACCGTGTCTCTCTCAATGATCTGCGTGCTGCCATCAACTAAAACAGCCCTAGAGGGAAAGAAATTGATGCGAAATTCGAAGGTTTGGCGCGCAACATCGTCTCACCTGTTTTTGGCGGGCACTGTGAGCTAGCGGAAGCGAACAAAGAGCTCAACCTTAGAGAAATTAAGTGCAGAGATACGGGATATACCGATTAGAAGTCCCCTCTCCATGCTCCATATCGTTCCCCTCGCCCCGTTCAGCACACCCTCGCCTCCACAATCTAGCATCAATGGGCATGCTTAGATCTCGAATTGAGAAGAATGGGAGAGGAATTAGCTTTCAAATGGCACTCACCACCTTCGTCGTCGAACGAAAGCGCCGCCGCCTAAATTAATTGCCGTGCCGCCGCCGGCGCCGAGAACGATGGGTGAGGTCCGCCGCCGCCATCGGGGAAGCTACAGTCAGTGTGACGCGTGCTCTCGGTCGGAAGCGGTTGGTTTGACTGGCTTGACTGGCTGTCCCAACCAACTGGTTTGGCTTAACCCTAATCTTGGAACAAATTTAAATGTGTCCTTACGACCGTTTTAAGGCCCGTGTGGCCCTGGGATATTAGCTGCCTCACAACCGTCGCATGCGAGCTATTCTTTTCAACGATGTCGCTTTCCTTCCAATTCCATGTAAAGACGTCGCATAGGAGCTATAAGCCCGTAGAATTTTGGTAGGTTGGACCGATGCGCGTCGGGATTGGGGTGCTACTTCCCGAACAGTCTCTTCTTGGACTTCTCCCTATCATCACCCAAAATGAGAGTGATGGTACGAGCTGGGCTGGCCAAGTCACATGGGTAAAGTGTACTAACCCCTGCAGGGTGTATAATCTAATCGATTAGCCGTGTCCCCGGTTATGGACAACTGAGTTGCTTGATATTGATTCCATGACATGTTTCTCGCTCATAATAATTTCACAATTGTTTTAATATTGTTGGGTTAACTTAATCGGGATCTTTTCAAAGAAAATCAAAAATGTTTATGAAAGTAGGACAAATGTATTTGCAAATGCATGCCAGACACAGCTCCACTTGCCAAATATGCATGTAGATGTTAGTACTATTGTCTCCTTTACTAGCTCTACTTGCCATACATTCCATGTATTGACCCTTCGGGGCTGCTACGTTTCATGTTGCAGGTTATTCCGATTCTGAGTAATTGATATAGGCCACGGTACTCCACTCGGCACTTGTTCACTTGTGGGCAATTTGAAGAATGGAGGATTTACTTTATTTATGTTGCTACCTGAATAATTTGAGCTAGCTTTGGGCTAGGCTTTTATTGTAATAATGGTACTCTTGATCTTCGTTATCTATGATACACGGATATTTTGCTATGTTATCCATCTTATTCTATTGTGGGCCAATGAATCGATCCAGGGATTGGCATGTCACATAGAAGCCTCGGTCTTTTCAGAACCGCGGTGTTACAAGATGGTATCAGAGCCCATGTGTCGACTGTAGGATCGTGACCTAGGATTGGATTAGGAAGCCATAGATTTATTAAAGCCTATATTAACTCTGTCTTTCATCTTATGCCTTTCACCCTCGTAAATTCTTACCATATGCTATTCTCATACTTTCCTCTTTTACTTGATAGATGGGAGAAGTCAGGACTGAGTATGCAACCATGGAGTCACCAAGGCCCTTTGCAAGGCAGTTAGCACAGCTCTCGCAGTCATTGGGATTGCCACTGCCCATGTTCAAGGGAAGAAGGCTGTACACCTATGGATATGGTGAGGATGCATGGGAGATCACTACCTTCATATTCAGAGATGCCGCCTTGCCAAACCCTGTGCATTTGATCTACACCAAGACACACTGCAACTAGGGACTTGGTATCAACTTGGCCATACATGAAGCCCTGTCTCGCCAGTGCCATAATGTCCGATACCTACTGCCAGCAGATTCACCCTACCGTGACTATGGGAGGCGTGATGAAGATGGGCACATTGTGGTTACCACGGGTGACAGGAACAACATGCCGCCCCGTCGGAGGCACATAGAGGACATGGAAAGGGAGAATGGAGCTCTAGCTGAGAAGGTGATGATGATAAAGGAGATCGCAGACTTTGCTAGCAATGGTATGGTGGTCCAAGGACAGGAGATTGACACCTTGCATGAAGCTGTGGGAGTTCTGGAGAATGCCCTGATAGCCATAGATGCAACCATAGCTCATCTTCATGATACTGTGCAGGAGAACACCCAGAACATACAACGGTTGCAAGGGACCGTCCAGGAAAGGGATCAAACTATTGAAGCTATGACAGCCCAGATTGCCGCTCTCCAAGCACAGCTGAATCCACCCTCTGATGATGACAATGGAGATGATGGCAACAATGGGGATGATGATGACAGTGGGAACGATGATGATGATGAGGACGAGGATGATGACGATGGAGATGATGATGGTGGAGGAGATGAAGCTGTTGCAGTCGCAGTAGAGAGTGAAGAAGAAGAGGAGGATCCAGAAGAGGTGGAGTTTGAGATCTCGAGTGATGATTCAGGAGAGGTGTACACTCCGCCGCCATGGTTGAACCGTGGACCGAAGCGCCAACGCATGAGCGCAAGGACCTACCGCAACCTCTTCAAGGAGTAGATAGAAGTTCACCAATTAGTCCACGTTAGGCAAATTCGTTAGGATTAGTCTCGATTGTTGTGAAGCTTAGTTCGTGTTAGTTTAAGAGTGTTTAGTTGATTATTTGTGTACTCCAATATCCCAGGAATTATTTGTGCAAATTTTATGAACGAGTTATGGCAAGTTTGGTTACTATCTGTGTTATTTTCGCTGCAGTTTTTCTGCTGATACAGCAGTACTGTATGATTTTTCATATTTTTCTGGTAACTCGGAAAAATCTGAAAAAAATTGGGCTGGTGCGAAACTCTCTGTACTATATGTGAAACAATCAGCTAATTTTTCTGACGAGTTTAAGTCAGGCAGAAAAATTCGTGAACGCTGCTGGTCTGTTCTGGCAGATTGCTGTTTTTGTTGTTTAGTTGATCAACTGTTTAGTTAACCATTGCCAACTCTTGTAAAACTATTTCAGTAGGTATATACTGCTAGGATAACCCCTGGGATGTTGCTAGATCACTTGTTTGTTGATGTGTTGCTTGCTTGTGATTGTCTGCTATTGTTTGTTGTTGTTTGATCATATGCATGGGTAGAATCCTATTATCGTAGGTGATTCTTTCTAAACTTACCTGTGCTGAACCGCAGATGCCTCCCCACCGTCAACCCACTGAGTTGGAGCAACTCATGGCAGCTCAGGCACAGCTGACCCAAGTGATGACTCAGTTTATGGTAGCTCAGAACAACAACAACAATGAAAACAATCATCCTCAGGGAGATGCTCTCACCAGATTTCTGAGGTTAAGGCCAGCTAAGTTCTCTACAGCAACTGAATCAATGGTTGCTCTCGACTGGTTGCGTTCAGTCAACAAGGATCTAGTAACTGTTGGATGCACTGATGCTGAGAAGGTGAGGTTTGCCGCTCACCTACTGGAGGGACCAGCCGCTTCTTGGTGGGACACTTTTCAGATCACCCACCCGCTGGATACTGTGACTTGGGCAATGTTTGAGGAAGGTTTCAGGACCAACCACGTATCTTCAGGAGTTCTGAGCCTGAAGAGGAAGGAGTTCCGCAACTTGCGCCAAACCAATCGCACCGTGGCCGAGTACATTGAGGAGTTCAACAACCTGTCCCGTTATGCACCTGAGGATGTTGACACTGATGCAAAAAGGAGGGAGAGATTTCTGGATGGCCTCAGTGATGAGATTTCAGTGCAGCTACTGGTGGTTTATTGCCCCACTTTCCAGGAGCTTATGGACAAGGCCAGAATCTTGGAAGGGAAGCACAAGCAGGTGGAAAACCGCAAGAGAAAGAGTAACAACCACCACCCTGGTTCACATCACAAGTCTCGCACCTCATATGATGGATACTCCAAGCATGGAGGGAGTGACCATGGGAGCCATGACCGCCACCACCATGGAGGCGATGGGCATCGTCATGACAACCATAGGAGCAGCCACCACAGCCACAAGGGAGGACACTCTCACCACTCTGGAGAACACGGTGGACATGACCGCAACCGTGATCGCAACTTTGTGAAGAAGGATCTGAGTGAGGTGACGTGCTTCAAGTGTAAGCAGAAAGGACATTATGCTGACAACTGTCCGGAGAGGAAGGGACTGAAGCAAACCAACAACAAGAAGGCCACAGTGAACCACATGAATGTGGAGGAGATTCCAGATGAGCCTGACCTTGTGATTGGTAAGTTTCCAATCAACACTTACCCAGCACTTATACTTTTTGATACTGGTGCATCGCATTCATTCATATCGAGGGCATTTGTGGATAAGTATAAGTTACCTACTGAGTCTATGAAAAGGTCTATTAGAGTGAGTTCACCTGGAGTAGATATGATAGCTAGCGCGGGATGCTGCGATTTAACTGTGAGGATTGGAACACACAACTTCAGTGCACATTTGGTAGTGTTGGACTCACAGGGGTTAGATGTCATTCTGGGTATGGATTGGATGTCTATGCATGGGGGACACATAGATTGCGCACAGCGAGCTGTTTCACTCAAAACCCCAGATGGTAAGAGGATTAGATTCAAGTCGGCTGTACGACCAGGAAGGTGTAAGTTGAATTCTCTTAAGGGGGTTAGCATGGATACTGTGCCAGTGATTAGGGATTACCCCG
Source organism: Avena sativa (assembly GCA_916181665.1). Lineage (NCBI taxonomy): Eukaryota > Viridiplantae > Streptophyta > Magnoliopsida > Poales > Poaceae > Avena > Avena sativa. The sequence continues at coordinate 458,883,634 of OV702293.1, forward strand.
ACGTGTTTCCGGAAGAGCTGCCAGGGATGCCACCTGATAGGGAAGTAGAGTTTCTCATCGACCTGATGCCGGGAACAGGACCTATAGCAAAGAAACCATATAAGATGGATGTGGATGAGCTGAAGGAATTGAAGAAGCAGTTGAAAGAGCAGCTGGAAAAGGGATTCATTCAGCCTAGTTCGTCGTCATGGGGTGCACCTGTTCTGTTTGTAGAGAAGAAAGACAGCAGCAAGAGATTAGTAGTGGACTATCGCTCGCTGAATGAAGTAACCATCAAGAACAAGTACCCTCTACCGAACATAAATGATTTGTTTGATCAACTGGAAGGTGCGAAGGTGTTCAGCAAGATTGATCTGCGATCAGGCTACTTCCAATTGAAGATTCGGGAGGAAGACGTACCAAAAACCGCCTTCACCACTAGGTATGGTTTATATGAGTATACGGTTATGTCATTTGGACTAACGAATGCCCCGGCATATTTCATGACCATGATGAACAAGGTATTTATGGAGTACTTGGACAAGTTCGTGGTGGTGTTTATCGATGACATACTGATATATTCCAAGGATAATGCTGAGCATGAGAAACATCTGCGACTGATTATGGAGAAACCGAGGGAACACCAGCTGTATGCCAAATTCAGCAAGTGTGAATTCTGGCTTAACACCGTTGGGTTTCTTGGACACGTAGTGTCAGGAGAAGGAGTCGCTGTTGATCCAAGCAAAGTGACTGCAGTAACTGAGTGGGAAGCGCCCAAGAATGCAGGAGAGATTCGAAGCTTTTTGGGACTTGCTGGATACTACAGGAGGTTCATTGAAAACTTCTCCAAGATTTCTAAGCCGATGACCGAACTTCTGAAGAAGGAGAGGAAGTTTGAATGGTCAGACGTATGTGAAGCCAGCTTTCAGGAACTGAAGCGTCGACTAGTGACCGCACCCGTTCTGTGTTTACCAGATCTTCAGAAGGATTTCCAGGTGTACTGTGATGCCTCTCGACAAGGACTTGGGAGTGTGCTGATGCAAGATGGGAGAGTAGTGTCATATGCCTCGCGACAACTCAAGCACCATGAGCAGAATTACCCCACGCATGACTTGGAATTAGCATCAGTGGTTCATGCGCTCAAAGTATGGAGGCACTACTTAATGTGAAAACACTGCGATGTGTACACCGACCACAAGAGCCTGAAGTATATATTCACGCAGAAGGAACTGAACATGAGGCAAAGGAGATGGTTGGAACTTATCAAGGACTATGATATGAATCTGCAATACCACCCAGGAAAGGCCAATGTAGTAGCAGATGCTCTGAGCCAGAAGGTTTATGCCAACGGATTGACAGTTGGTGAATTTCCTGAGGATTTGTGCAAGCAATTCAAGGACCTTAGACTAGAGGTAGTATCTGAAGGATACTTGGCAACAATGGAAGTCCAACCAACACTATAGGACAGGATCATGAAGGCTCAGGTAGGAGACAAGGAAATAGAGGAGATAAAGGAAAAGATGAAGGAGAATCGGGAAAAGGATATTTGCGAGGATGAGCATGGTACCTTGTGGTATGGAGATCGTTTGTGTGTGCCCAGCGACCCGGAGATAAGGGAGTTGATTCTGCAGGAGGCTCATAACTCGCTATACTCCATACATCCGGGCAACACAAAGATGTATATGGATTTGAAGAGCAGATTTTGGTGGAACAACATGAAGGGAGATATCGCCAAGCATATTGCCCTATGTGATGTATGCAGCCGAGTAAAGGCGGAACACCAGAAGCCAGCAGGACTGCTGCAGCCATTGCCCGTGCCTGATTGGAAGTGGGATAGAGTGGGAATGGATTTTATCACAGGATTGCCCAGGACCAGGTCAGGATATGACTCCATTTGGGTAGTGGTCAACCATTTGACCAAGGTAGCCCACTTTATTCCGGTAAAGACAACCTATACGAGTGCCAAGTTGGCCAAGATCTACATGGACAGGATTGTGTGCCTACACGGAGTTCCCAAGAGTATTGTATCTGATAGAGGCACCCAATTTACCTCACACTTATGGCGCCAGCTGCACGAGTCACTTGGTACTAGACTGGAGTTTAGCACAGCGTTTCACCCGCAGACTGATGGACAGACCGAGAGGGTGAATCATATTTTGGAGGACATGCTGAGAACTTGCGCTTTGGCTCATGGTTCTAGTTGGGATGAGAACTTGCCGTATGCTGAGTTTTCCTACAACAATAGCTATCAAACCAGCATCAAGACGTCACCGTTCGATGTGCTGTATGGGAAACGGTGCCGAACGCCATTGTTATGGGATGGAGTAGGAGAACGCCAGTTGTTTGGACCTGATTTGATCAAGGACGCTGAGGAGAAGGTCGCCTTGATTAGGGACAGACTGAAGGTAGCACAATCAAGGCAGAAGAGCTACGCTGACGCCAAGCGCAAGGAAGTGGTGTATGAGATAGGTGATAGAGCATACCTCAGAGTGTCGCCACTTCGTGGAATCAAGAGATTTGGAATTAAGGGTAAACTGGCACCTCGGTTTATTGGACCGTATCGGGTCTTAGCACGCAAAGGAGAAGTTGCTTATCAGTTGGAGTTGCCAGAGGCTCTATCCGCTGTTCACAATGTATTCCACGTATCCCAGCTGAAGAAGTGCCATCCGGAGATGGTGGATGCACCATTGGGAGACACTGTACCGCTAGAGGAGGTTCAGCTTGAGAACGACTTGACCTATGAGGAGAAACCGGTCAAGATTCTGGAGACAGCGGAGAGGACTACCCGTACCAAGACGATCAAGTTTTGCAAAGTGCAGTGGAGCCACCACACCGAAGAGGAAGCCACTTGGGAGCGTGAGGATGACATCCGAGAGGACTAGCCACACCTATTTGCTAGCCGCGCCGAATCTTGAGGACGAGATTCATCTTAAGGGGGTTAGTCTTGTCACATCCCAAACTTTAGATTTGGTCTTGCATATCATTCATATCATTGCATCATACTCTTCCATGCAAAACCGTCGACTGAAAAGAATCGGCGAAACGCTATTTTCAAAACCCTATGCTATTTTACTACGAGGCTCCTGCGGGAGGCTTTAGTAGGGCTTGCGTCGTCCACCCTTGCAGCCTAGTGGTTTTGCTCAACCCTTGACCCTAGATTGTTCCCCTCGATTTTACAAAACCGTAGGAGCAAGAATCGCCCGATTCGGAGCTCGTAGGGAAAAGTTACGACCGTTTTATGAAAAGATAGAAAAACGGGCCGGTTTTCGGGCCGATTTTTCCGAGTCCTTTTCCAACTGCACGCCGAATTCGCGTAGGACCCCACGAGGGGGCCCCACATAAGAGGCAGCCGTCTGCCTCGGGAACCGCACCCCCCACCTCGATCGCCTCCCCCCGCGCGCCGCCTTCCACCCGTGATCGCCGCCTCCTCGAGCCGCGTGCCCGCCGCCGCCAGGGCTCCGCGACCGCCGCCGCCCCCTGGGCCTCGCCGCCGCCGCCGTGGCCTTTCCCCGCCGCCGCCCAGGTACACGCCTCCCGCGCCTCGCCCTCTTCCCCGCCGCCTGCGCCGCACCCCCCGCCCCGAGCCCCGCCCGCCTGCAGCCGCCCGCAGCGCGCCCCGCAGCCGCCGCTGCAGCGCCTGCTGCCGCGCGCTGCTGCTCTCGCCGCCCGCGCCACTCGCCCCTAGCGCTGCGCCGCCAGCGCGCCGCACTGCGCCTGCCCGCGTGCGCTCGCGCGCGCCGCTGCTGCCGCTGCTGCTTGCGCGCGCTGCTGCTGCTGCTACTGCGCCGCTTGCTGCTGCCGCGCTGTGCCGCTGCTCGCGTTGCGCGCCGCGCGCCCGCTGCCCTCACGCGCCTCGCCGCCAGCTGCGCTGCCCACGCACGCACGCGCGCCGTCTTGCGCGCCGCGTTGACTATCTCGAACCACGCGCTGACCGTCTCCCTCTCGCGCAGGTAACACCGTCGCAGGAACCGATCGCCGCACCGTCCGGAGTTCGTTTCGCCGTTTGTCTCTGGTAAGCCTGCAGCCACCGTCGGATCTCAGATCAGCGGTTTAGATCAGCCGTTGACCGGTCAGACTCAGGCGTTAACTAGTCAGACGCCCAGTCAGCGTCCAGTCAGCAGACGCGTTGACCAGTCAACAGACACAGTTGACTGGTTATTTTCGTTAATCGTTTTAGTTGACAGATTTCGGTAAAATCTTGTAAATTGCGTAAAAATTAAATCGCTTGGCCAAAAATTGCAAATAAAATATGTGTAGATTCAGCGAGTTGTGTAGAATCTTGCTGTGCCTTTGGTTCAGACTTTTGCAGCAAGATTTAGTACAGTTTAATCAAACTAGTTAGTGGCCTTTTTGGAGTAATAAATTCGTAGAAAAAGATCCGTAGCTCCAAAAATCGCGTATGATATGTCCCTGGATTCAGTGGAACGGGGGGAACCTCATCGTGATTTAAAAAGATAGACTTACAATAAAAACGTTTGCAGAAACTGTCTAGTGGCTTTCTGCAGTGTTTTAATTACTCCGGGAGTTTTAAAATTCCTTTTTGAGTAATTCCATTTGGTACTGTTTCTAATCAGAGAAGCCTATGCATTAGAATTTTCCCAAGATTTTAAAAACAGTATACTACCGGTAGTGATTTATTTGAGTTCTAGCTCTAGTTTTGAGCATTACCTTTTGCCTACTAGTTTTCCTTGCGCTAAAACTATTTTCCATGCATGCATTCAGTAGTATTATTGAATAGGATTATGTGGTGCAGCTGTAGCACCAATTCACTTGTCGTACTTGCATTCATGCATCATCTTGTTGCATATGCTTGTGGATTGTTTGTTTATGATTGCAATTGTATCGTGTAGATTGTGACGAGTGCAACGCTTGCTCGTGTGTGGATTGTTCTTTCGACCGCTACAACCAAGGCAAGTAGATGCTACTTTATTCATGATATCGTCCTACTATTTTCAATGCATTGTCGTGTATTTTGTAGATGCATGTGTAGGATGATACTATCGCTATGCTATGTCCTATTATGTGGTAGGACTTTCCTTGTAGATGAACCACCGTTGGTAGATGTGCTTAGCCATGCTATATTGAACGAGGGCTGGGTCGCATCATTGAGAATTCTTTCTAAAAGTATTGGTTTGAGAAAACTAAAACAACTTAATCAATGAATCTCCTGGGTGTGATGGTATTGATAATTTTTGGTGGTTTCATTGCGGAAAGGCACCCAGGTATCAAGAGAGAATGATTAGCTTCTTTATTGTGTAGCTTACGTGTACAACCATGTGCCAATAATGGAATGGGCGGTTGGTTGGACTTAGTAGGTTGTGGTAACTCGAACCCGCGTATCCAGAGATGTAGAATTTTGGTAGGTTGGACCGGTGCGCGTCGGGATTGGGGTGCTACTTCCCGAACAGTCTCTTCTTGGACTTCTCCCTATCATCACCCAAAATGAGAGTGATGGTACGAGCTGGGCTGGCCAAGTCACATGGATAAAGTGTACTAACCCCTGCAGGGTGTATAATCTAATCGATTAGCCGTGTCCCCGATTATGGACAACTGAGTTGCTTGATATTGATTCCATGACATGTTTCTCGCTCATTCTAATTTCACAATTGTTTTAATATTGTTGGGTTAACTTAATCGGGATCTTTTCAAAGAAAATCAAAACTGTTTATGAAAGTAGGACAAATATATTTGCAAATGCAAGCCAGACACAGCTCCACTTGCCAAATATGCATGTAGATGTTAGTACTATTGTCTCCTTTACTAGCTCTACTTGCCATACATTCCATGTATTGACCCTTCGGGGCCGCTACGTTTCATGTTGCAGGTTATTCCGGTTCTGAGTAATTGATATAGGCCACGGTACTCCACTCGGCACTTGTTCACTTGTGGGCAATTTGAAGAATGGAGGATTTACTTTATTTATGTTGCTACCTGAATAATTTGAGCTAGCTTTGGGCTAGGCTTTTATTGTAATAATGGTACTCTGGATCTTCGTTATCTATGATACACGGATATTTTGATATGTTATTCATCTTATTCTATTGTGGGCCAATGAACCGATCCAGGGATTGGCATGTCACATAGAAGCCTCGGTCTTTTCAGAACCGCGGTGTTACATATTTCCTGCTCTAGCTGCTGCTGCTATTTTTGGCTTGCCCACCTTTGCCAAAATGAACTCTGCTGAGAACACCAAGTTGTGTGACAACAACAATGATTTCCTTAGCATTCCTATTGCTCCACCTGCTATTGATGCTAGCTTTTATGAAATTAAGCCTGCTTTGTTGAATCTTGTGATGAGAGAGCAATTTTCTGGTGCTGGTTCTGATGATCCTGCTGCCCATCTTAATAGCTTTGTTGAACTTTGTGAGATGAAAAAGTATAAGGATGTAGATGGAGATATTATTAAGCTCAAGCTTTTTCCTTTCTCCTTGAGGGGAAAAGCTAAAGAATGGTTGCTTTCTTTGCCTAAAAATGGTATTGATTCTTGGACTAAGTGCAAAGATGCTTTTATTGGAAAGTATTATCCTCCTGCAAAGATTATTGCTATGAGAAGTGACATTATGAAATTTAAACAACTTGATAGTGAACATGTTGCTCTAGCTTGGGAAAGAATGAAATCTTTGGTTAAGAATTGCCCTACTCATGGACTCACTACTTGGATGATTATCTAGACTTTTTATGCAGGTTTGAACTTCTCCTCAAGAAATTTCTTGGATTCGGCTGCTGGAGGCACTTTTATGGGCCTCACTTTGGGTGCTGCAACAAGGCTCCTTGATAATATGATGGTTAACTACTCTGAATGGCATGTTGAGAGAGCTCCACATGGTAAGAAGGTAAATCTGTTGAGGAAACTTCCTCTTTGAGTGAAAAGATTGATGTTATTATGGCTATGCTTGTTAATGGGAAAGCTCCTCTAGATCCTAATTGTGTTTCCTTAGCCTCCTTGGTTGCTCAATAAGAGCAAGTTGATGTGAACTTCATTAGAAACAACAATTTCAACAACAATGCTTATAGGAGTAATTTTGGTGGTAACAATTATAGGCCTTATCCTCCTAATAATGGAAATTCCTATGTAAACTCTTACAACAATTCTAGAAGTGCCCCTTCTGAACTTGAAGTCATGCTCAAGGACTTTATTAGTAAACAAACCACTTTTAATAAGGCTATAGAGGAAAAGCTTTTAAATGTTGAGAAGAATATATCCTCTTTGTCTGAAGCTCAGTCTTCCTTGATTAATAAAATGGCTGCTAAACCTGAAACTATGGAAAACAACTTTGCTACTGCTCATGCCATACAAGTTACTATTGATGAAAATGTTAGGCTGCTAGCTCAACTTCATGCTAAGTGGGAAAGGAAAGCTGAAATTGATAGAAACAATAGTGTGTGCACTATCACCACTAAACCACAAGTAGTCCCTATTCCTACTCCTACTATGCCTAAGCCTATTGAGCCTACTACTAGTGATGCCAAGTTTGACTTTGATTTGATGGTTGCAATATTTCTGAAGTAATTATGTTCTTGCAAAAGCTTGCTAGAAGTCCTGATGCTAGTGATATGCATGTTGCCTTTTCCAAACACATCACAGATGCTCTTGTGAAAATTTAGGAAAAGAAGCTAAAACACAAAGCTTCTATTCCTAGGAAAGTAGAAGATAGTTGGGAACCCATTATTCATATGCAAGTGAATGACTTTGATCTCAAAGCTTCATGTGATCTTGGTTCTAGTGTCTCTATTATGCCTAGGAAGATTTATGAAATGCTTGATTTACCACCTTTGGAAGATTGTTATTTAGATGTCCCACTCAATGATAATGCTAAGAAGAAACTCACGGGAAGTATTAATGATGTTGTAATTATGGTTAATAATGCTTATGTCTCTATAGATTTCTATGTTTTGGATGTTGAATACAATGCTTCTTGTCCTATTACTTGGGAAGACCTTTTCTTAGAACAGTTGGTGCCATCATTTATATGAAAGAAGGCACCATTAAATATCATTTTCCATTCAAAAAAGGTATTGAACACTTTCCTATGAGGAGAGAGAAGTTGCTTTTTGCTCCTCCTTTAAAAGCAAGATTTGATATTAATGCTTGTTCATTTGAAAATACTTGATTCTTCTTGCTTCTTATGCCTAACTTAAAGGCGTTAAAGAAAAGTACTTGTTGGAAGATAATCCAAGAGTTTCCTTGAGTCTTGGAAGTTATTATTTCAGTAACGACCTCTCCTTATCCTTTTTGTTTGCTTTTTGTGCCAAGAATGACCTCTAATGAGAGGGAAGTAAGATTTGGGGAGTTGCTATCCCGAAATAGATCTCTGTCCTCCACCAAAAAAATTCATGAGGAGGCTCTGTAACTCGGATTGAGATCAAAATTTACGAATAAATCCCCCAGTATGTTAGATAAATTTCATTAGTTCAACACTTTTTGATTTGAGCAACAGAAGATGTTCGAAAAAATCGATTTCTACCTGCTGGTCTGTTTTGACAGATTTCTGCCATTATTTGCGTTTGCTTCTTATTGGTTCCTTTTTGAGTTCTCTTCAGGTAAATTGAGCTTTTTGAAGGATTTGCTATAGTATCTTGTGTTTTTAGTGAAAAACCTTTCTGTTCCAAAGCTTTGCCAGTGGTCTAATATCTTTTGAATACACTAATGTTGCCAATGAAGATTGTGTGAAGTTTTGTATGAAGGAAAAATTTCAGGTGTAGAGGGAGAATGATGCAATGAGATGAAGAATGGATAAAATCTCAAGCTTGGGGATGCCACCATGGTGTACCCAAGAAATATCCAAGAGGAACAAGCGTCAAAGCTTGGGGATGCCCAAGGCATCCCCTTCTTCATCAGTAAAAAGCTCAGGTCTGTCTAGACACTTCATTTTTATTGTTTCATGCATAGTTATGTTGTTCTTGGAGCGTCTTAGTTTTCGTTTGCTTTGTTTAGTTTGCTAGAGTAGTTTGGACCCCCGCTCTCGATGTGTTGTTTTGCAAATAAGTTTGCTTGGTGTTTGGAAAGGAGTAGTAAGTTCTTGCTTGAAGTGCAAGAGGAGCTTACGTTGACTATGACTTAGACTTTAGCATGACATGCTAGGTGTTGTTTTGACCTTATACTTAGTGATTATTGCTGTAGCATGTCTTGCTCCAAACAATTGGGATTGCTTAGTGTGCCTTGAAGAAATTATGCGTTGTTTTAGCATGCAAAAGCACAGTATTGTGGTATTCTTTTTTGATGCTTTGCTTGGGTTGACTTGGCACATGCTCACACCATGTTATGACTATGACAAGTCACCATTAGCCTCTATGATCATTTAGTCATTGACTTGTAGTACCAGTCTTTACTTTGATTAGTATGCTTTGTTGCACTGCATGATTATGGCCATTATTGCTCTCTTAGTTGGTTGCTCCCAGTCTTTTGCTAGCCTCCACCTGTATGAGTAAGTTCTACTCATGCCTCCAACTCCCAAGAAACCAAGTTATTCCAAAGTGTCCACTATAAACTTCTATGCATGGTGTGTTACACCATTCCAAGTATATTCTTGTTTTCAACTATCTTCCAATTAAAAACTATTTTGTTATGTGAAAACTTAGTGATTAAATCCCTCATGAACTTGATGGCACACTTTATTCTTTGCCCCTAATAAACTTGAACCATTGTGACAACTTTGTTGTATATGCTTGCACTTATAAGTTGGAATTAGCAGAACCGTGCTGTCACGGGGAACGTTTTCAACACTGCACTCGTACCTTGTTGTACTCAGTTGAAATCATGTTCTTTTGTCTATGGATGTCACCGGTGTGAAATAAAGAGGGAACTTGTAAGTCCATGGAGTTTGTATATTGTGTTATAGAAACGCCTGGGCCGCTAGCCTAAGCCATGCCTAATCATGGTGGAAACTTGCAGCATCACCATAATGAGCTATCTATGAAGCATCCTCAATAAAAAGCTATGCATATGGTAAATAAAAAGATTGCTGAGATGCTCATTGTCTGCTTGCCTTGTCATTTTGGTTATGGGAAAGCTCATGTACCATGTGCAAGGGGTACCCCATTGGCGGTTCTCAATAAAATGCAAATACTTACAGTGACAAGAACTTACCTAGACCCAAAGTTGAGTATGCATGAGGCGTGGCCCTCGTATTCAAGGGACTTGAGATTGCCAACTTATACTTTGTCAAGCATATACTCTAGCTTTGCCACTTTAACCTTAACCACTTCAAGATGCTTATGATAGGGGCAATGAGGGCTGAAAGCTAACAAGTACCATAATTTTTGGAAGCTCTTTTTGAAACTTGTAATACCTGCTTCCTTTACAAAAAAGGCCTTTCTTCCACCATTATTTGAGTCTCCACCTTCTACCTTTAGGCACCATTAAGAGAGCATAGTTGTCATCTGTGTGCAGTGTTCCAAAGCTTATTGATTGATGCATATTGTGATATTACTTGTTCTTGTGCTATCTGTTTCTAGTCACCCTTGTGAACTTTGCAGGTGTCCTATGCATTTTATTGCTACTCTATGAGGGACAATATGATTGCCACTATGCTATGTTTTCTACATGTGAAACAAACAAACGTTTTTCAATGCATGTTATTCATGATCTTTGTTTGTAGCTTGTCATGTTGCATGCAGAGTTACGATGTCCTATTGTTAGAACTCCATCTTTCATGCACATGTTTAGAGTTCTTTGATCCCAGCTTTCAATGCTTGCAAATGGTTGGATATTTATTGTGAGGGTGCATGTCACCTCAAAAATTATTCTGTTTCTCACTTACCTACTCGAGGACGAGCAGGAGTTAAGCTTGGGGATGTTGATACTTTGGAAACGTATCTATAATTTTTGATGCTCAATGCTTGTTTAGTATCTACTTTGCTTTACTTGTCCACACTTTGAGGTGATTTTTACATGTTTTCTGGTACTAACCTATTAACAAGTTGCAATAGTGCCAGATGCCTGTTTTCTGCTGTTTTTGGTTTCAGAAAAGTTAGTAAAGAAATATTCTCGGAATTGGACGGGACAAACGACAAAGTCAATTACTTTCTATGGGGAAAAAGAACTCCAGAGGAGAGCCAGAGGGGCTAGCCAGGGGGGGCCAAACCCACCCCAGGCATGGGTGGGCCCAGCCCCGCGCCTGGCTAGGGGTTCCACCCCTGGCCGCCTCCTCGGTCTCCCCCTTCGCCTATAAGAATCCCTCGATGCAGAAACCCTGAGTACCTGATCAGAAATCCACGAAACCGTTTGTAGCCGCCGCCACCATCGTCCCTAGATAGGGGAGGATCTGAAGTTCTTCCCGGCACCCTGCCGGAGGGAGATCATCCCGGAGGCCTTCTCTCCGGTATGATGCGTGAGTAGTTCCACCTTGGACTATGGGTACATGTAGTAGCTAGATGGTTGTATCTCCTCCTTTGTGCTTTCATGTATAGATCTTGTGATCTCCGTTCATGATCAAGATCTAATCTATTTGTAATCAGGCATGTTGTGTTTGCGGGGATCCGATGGATATGGAGATTATTATGTTGGTTTGATTAATGGTTTTGTCTTTATGATTCTACCATGTCTGTGTTGTTTGTGATCTTGCATGCTCTCCGTTGTTAGTAGCTATCTTGGCCAAGTAGTTGCTAGTGACTCCAAGAGGGGGTATTTATGCTCGATAGTGGGTTCATGCCTCTATTTTTCAAGGGAAGTGGCAATAATCTCTTCGATTGTAGATGTGTTGTTGCTAGTTGGGAGAAAAAAACGGTCTCTTGTTCATGGAACATGTGGACTGTTTACCTTACACACTTTGCTTAAAGTAGTTGTCTGTTGCTTGCAACTTAATACTGGAGGGGGTTCAGATGATAACCTGAAGGTGGACTTCTAGTCATAGATGCAGTTGGATGGCGGTCTATGTATCTTGTTGTATTGCCCAATCAACCTCATAGGATCTTTCTGACTAGTAATTGCATTGTTATGCCTTGCTCAGTTCCTGTCAATTGCCCTGCTGTAATTTGTTTACGCTTCATGCCATGTTGTTTATCTAAGGAGAGCACCTCTAGTGAACTATGGACCCCAGTCCAATCTTTACCATTGATACATCTTCCACTATTACTTGTTTACTTGCTGCAAACCATTGCCTTCCACACCATACGTGTAATCCTTTGTTACAGCAAACCGGTGAGCTTGACAACCTCACTATTCGTTGGGGCAAAGTCTTGAGTTTGTGTTGTGCAGGTCTCCGTGTTGCTTGCAACACCTGTGTGACGTTTCCTTCCTCCTTCTGGTTCGATAACCTCGGTCTCAACTGAGGGAAAACTTGCTGCTTGCTGCTTCACACCTTGCTCTTGGGGTTCCCAACAGGCTGTGCGTAGACAGTCATCACACACGTGGGGAGAGCAGCGATCTATTGAAGTACTTGAGTATTTATGTAGACTCTAGCCTAAGTGCCACCACGACGTGCATGCTGTCACTTTCACACACGTGGGGAGAGCAGAGATCTATTAAAGCACTTGAGTAGCAGAGCAGACCCACTTGATTACAAAGCTCATGACCACAATATGATCCCGTAGTCCAAAGCGCCTATGTCCCAAGGCAACACTTCCAAGAAGGGAAGTGACGACAACGAATAGTGCTGTTCGGCCGGGGCCAAGGGTTTCCCGCGGTACGCAGCGGGGGTAGGGAAGGAGGCCCTCGACACCCTTCAAGAAGGAAGGTGATACCCTGCGGGCGTCACCGTGCTAGTGTCAACAGACAAGGATTTCTCCCGACCCCTATAGAACCACCCTCCCGAGCACCTTGTAAAGCTCCACCGAACGCGGCACCCACGAGCACGCGCCACCCTGGTCTTGAAGTCGCCACCGCCGTCACACCGGGAGCCACGGAGCGAAGCCGGTAGGTCGAGAGAGCGGAGACTTCAGCGATGGCCGTCATGCCACCAGTACGCGAGAGGGAACTACATCCACCACCAGCAGGTGGTAGCCGACTGGATGCAAGAACAAGACAAACCATGCCCTTAGGCCCGGCCGAGCCCGTGGAGGCTCGTGAAGTCCCGCCGCCGCACTGCAGCAAGGGTGCCACCGAACACACCAACCTCCGCCCTGATGGCTACACGTGGAGCATGTTGGGAACCCGAAGAGCAAGGTGTGAAGCAACACAATAACAAGCCTTTCCTCAGTAAGAAACCTAGGTTATCAAACCAGTAGGAGGAAGGAAAACTCACACAGGTGTTGCAAGCAATGCGGAGACCTGCACAACACAAACTCAAGACTTAGCCCAACTAACAGTGAGGTTGTCAATCCCACCGGTTGCTATAACAAAGGATTAAACGTATGGTGTGGAAGTTAATGGTGGTTTTCAGCAAGTAAATAGTAACAGTGGAAGATGTATCAATGGTAAAGATTGGACCGGGGTCCATAGTTCACTAGAGGTGCTCTCCTTAAATAAAAAACATGGCATGAAGGGTAAACAAATTATAGCAGGGCAATTGACAGGATCTGAGCAAGGCATAACAATGCAATACCAGACAAAAAGATCCTATGAGATTTGATTGGGCAATACAACAATATACATAGACCGCCATCCAACTGCATCTATGACTAGAAGTCCACCTTTGGGTTATCATCCGAACCCCCTCCAGTATTAAGTTGCAAGCAACAGACAACTGCTTTAAGCAAAGTGTGTAAGGTAAATAATCCACTTGCTCCATGAACAAGAGACCGTTGTTTTCTCCCTAGTGTCATCAACACATCTACAACCAAAGAGATTTCTATCACTTCCCTTGGAAACTAGAGGATGAACCCACTATCGAGCATAAATACCACCTCTTGGAGTCACTAGCAACTACTTCGCCAAGATAGCTACTAACAACGGAGAGCATGCAAGATCACAAACATCACAGACATGATAGAATCATAAAGACAAAACCATTAATCAATTTGACATAGTAATCTCAATATCCATCAGATCCCCGCAAACACAACATGCATGATTACAAATAGATTATATCTTGATCATGAACGAAGCTCACAAGATCTATACATAAAAGCACAAGGAGATACAACCAGCTAGCTACTACATGGACCCGTAGTCCAAGGTAGAACTACTCACGCATCATACCGGAGAAGAAGTCCTCCGGGATGATCTCCCCTCCGGCTAAGTGCCGGGAAGAACTTCAGACCCCCCCCCCCCCCCCGATGTAGGGAAGATGGTGGCGGCGGCTAGAGACGGTTTCGTGGAGTTTTGATCGGGTGCCTAGGGTTTCTGCATCGGGGGCTTCTTATAGGCGAAGAGGCGAGACTGGTAGGCGCCAAGGGGGCCCACACCCTGCCCAGGCGCGGGCCAGGCTTGGCCGCGCCTGGGGGGTGTGGCCACCCCGTGGCGCCCCTCTGTCTCGTCTTCTAGGTTCGTGTCGCCTACGGTAAAATATTGACTTTGGCTTTTGTCCCGTCCAATTCCGAGAATATTGATTTTCTGCCATTCTGGAACCAAAAACAGAAGAAAACAGGCAACTGGCACTATGGCAACTTGTTAATAGGTTAGTTCCAGAAAAATATAAAAACACCTCAAAGTGTAGACAAAGCAAAGAAAAATAGATACTAAACAAGCATGGAACATCAAAAATTATAGATACGTTTCCGACGTATCACGCCCTAGACCCAACTCCTCCTCCCACCAGGGGATCCACCGCAACGGCAAATCCTGGCTGCCAAGTAACAACACCATCGCCACCGAGCTCCCCCGGGCCTACCGGACCGTCGCTAGTATGGGGATCTTACGTCACCTCCCAGAGCCGCCTCCTCTAGAGGGATGTCGTAGCCGTCCACCTTCTAGGGCCGCCGCCCCGGCATCCATGAGCTTGAGTCCTTACCACCGCCAGCATCACACTCAAAAGGCCGCTGGAATGGGTATGGTGATCGGGCGCTATCGCCTGTGGCTGTTAGTCGGCGCAGCCCCCAAGCGTGGGGTACTACCCACCACCACCCGAAGTGACCGCTGTCCGGACACAGCAGCAAGGCCGATCAACCAGACTCATGCCCAAATCAGCCTGCAGGCCTAGATCAGGCCCAGATCTGGCCAAGATCAACCCCGCCACCATGTTGCTGCGCCTTGGGCTCACCGCCGACCGAGCCCCGGAGAGCGCCCTCCCAGCACCACCACCACTGAGCCGTCCTTCATCGTGCTCCGCCTCCGCTGGAAGGGACATCGCCGCCGCAGGTCGTCCCCGATCCATCCCTAGGGCACCACCCGGGACAGAGCCGCACCATGCCGTCTAGGAGCTGACGAGGGTGAGACCGCCGCCGCACCTCCACCGCCGGCCGAGCCCCCCCCCACCCGCAACACCGCCACCAGGGCTGCCGGCTCGTCGCTGCCAGATCTAGGGCAAGCACAGGTCGCCGCCGCCACCAGAGGCCGACCCCCCACATGTAGCCCGCCGCCCACCAGTCCCCGTCCTCGCTGCCAGGACCCGTTGCCGCGGCTCCGCGCCCCACGCCTGTGCCAGAGCTCCGCCCGAGATCGACGGCCCGTGCTGCCCCCATCGTGCGGAGAGGAGAGAATGCCCCGTCGTCGCCTACGCTGGCCGGGCTTTGCCCGTTAGCGGGCCTTGGCGGAGGCGAGGGGAGGGAAGGGCGGAGGAGGGGGGATTAGGGTTTCCCCTAGGTCGCTCGCGGGAGCGACGCGGAAGGGGAGGAGCGGGCCCCGCGTACGCCTAGCTAGGTACCTCGTTCTCTGAAATTAGATTTAGCAAATGGGTATGTGAAATTTCAAAATATTATATTTGCATGACTTCACAAGCTCATCGGTCCATCACGCGATCTGGGAGCCTCCATGTGCCGAAGCACTGGTAACACCAGGAACCCTCGCCGCCCGTTCTTCGCCATCCACACATCCAAGAGAACCATCACCACCGCTCGTTGCACACAGATCAACCTTTAGGGATGCCGCCCCCTGTGTACAAGATCTTGCACCCAACGCCACAACAACCACCCGAAACGAATATACATGAATAACTTGTTTAAAAGCTGGTATATAGTTTTGCTCGTCTCTCTTGGATATGAGTTGTTGCTGATAGTTAGTAAGATAACTTTTACTGGAATTAATGGTTGAGCTCTTATATAATTTTATATATAGAAGAAGACGTGCACATGGGATTTCATTGCAAATAACGAAACCTTTCGGCCTCGAAGGAAGATCGACAACCAAGGCTATATTTCATCTTGCAAGATGCTCTACAGAGGAAAATATCCCTATATATTAGTTAAGTTAAGTTGCATGACCATTACAATGCTGATGGTATTATTGTAGAGACACAATACCATGTATATGATCGTATATACTAGTTCGAAATAGTGACACGTTGGCAAGGATCTCGCACTTACTCGGATCTATGACATGTTTTTTGTTTGATGAGGAAGTTCGAAATAAGCTACTCCCTCGACCTTAAAAATAGATGTCTTAGGTTTTTCAAAATTTAGATGAATCTATATACTCTCGAATTAGCCTTTCGCCCCGTTTTATAAATAAAGCAAAATCTAGGTTCATACAAGCGTCCACCCAAGACACGGCTGAGGCTAACAGAAAAGAGAAAAAAGGTGCACGTTCGCTGGGGCCACAACACATCAAAACCCAAAGTTAAAAGAAAGAGATGGAGCTACAACAGTACTCTATCCGCCGCCTATTGTAGCCATCATCACCAGTGAACCGGCACCGAGAAGGGGAGCACCGCCGTTCTCAAGGTCCGAAGAGTGTCGTCTAGAGCCTCCCGGTCACGCCGTCACACCAGCGGGGACCACTATGGGAGGACGGCGATCAATATTAATGGAGAGATTGGCCCATACTTTAGTCCGTCCTGTGGGGTTAGATAGGGGGATCCGGTATCCCCCTTATTGTTTAACTCCGCGGTTGATGCCCTAGCGGAGATTTTGGATCGAGCCAAGATCGCTGGTCACATCTCGGGTGTGGTTGGGCATCTTATTCTGGGAGGGGGTATATACCACCTCCAATATGCAGACGACACTATGATCATGGTGCAGGGCTCAGATCTCGACATTATTAACCTCAAGTTCATTCTTCTCTGCTTCGAATCCATGTCGGGGCTCAACATTAACTTTGAAAAGAACAATGTCATGATTCTAGGATATTCTGAGAAAGAGCGACAACACACTGCTGATAACTTGAACTGTCAGTTGGCTGACTTCCCTATCACCTATCTAGGGATGCCCATCCGAGAGACCCGAGTCCTGATCAAGGACCTTGCACCCCTGGTCAAAAGGGTACATCTGGTCTAAAGCCGAACCCTGGAGAGCTAGGATCACGACCAAGGGAAGCAAGACGGTACTGATCAACTCATGTCTTTCGATCTTGCCCATGTTCCAGATGGGGCTGTACCTGCTCCTAGAAGGGACTGATACCTTCGATCCAGATTACAGATGTAGTATAGTTATTTTTCCCTAATATACCTAGGTTTATCGAATCCTCGGGAAGCAAAAAGCAAAGGGAAGTTACTTTAACGGACCTTCGGGAGTTTTAGAATTCCTTTTGTGTTCTCACCGGACCAAGAGTTTGCGATCTTTTTTGTTGTTGTTGATGATGGAGAGAGAGGGCCTAGGGTCTTCGGTTTCACCAGTAGATGTGCAAAACATCTAATGGGAATAAAAGATAATAATAAATTATGCATATAATTGTTAGAGCAAGATAATTATATATGGGCAGTGCATCCATAATTGTTATCGCCTCCACAACTGCTTATAGCAATAACCTACTAGTCTCATACATAGAAGAAAGAGAACTAATGATATGCATAGTGATGTCACCATTAATCCCAAGCAAATCCCTCACATACATTCGTACTACTCCTTCTGTCACTGGGGTTCCCAACCTGCAGATCAGTCACCACTCCCTATACCTGGATCAATCCTCGGGGTCTTGGATACCTGACAAGTCCTTAGATTGAGGCAAGAGAAGGTATAATAATCATCATGTCATATAAAATAATACATAATCCCATCTATGATAAATAACATGCACAAAAAGCTACATGGCTAGGTCGAAGCCCTTAGCCCAAGGAGGATTACTCACACATAGAGATAAAATCAACAATCATAAACATTGTAATAGAGATTATAAGATTGATAGCAAACAGTCTTAAAATGACGCCAATTGGAGAAGAGATCTACTATTACAAGTGATGGAATATGGCTATGGTGGTGGAGAAGGGTTTGGAGATTTAGATCTAGATCTATTCCTCTGGCGTGGCGGCTTCTGGTGGCAGGGAGAGTTGAGGTCGAAAAGAAGCGTTGTTTTCTCGTTGCCCGAAGCCTCTTTACATAGGGGTCCCTTCACAAAAGTTGTTCTGTTTGACCTAATGGAGTCGATGGAAACTATACGAACGAAAAAATTCCCGCTGTATAGTTGATCATTAAGTCTTCTGGATCCACTTCACGGCTCCTAGTTCTTTGACGTGTTGGAAATCTCGTATCTTTGACATTTATGTTGTGATACCCATCATCATACGTCATTATCTGCGTAGGAAAAAATAGCCAGAAAGGATTGCACACCCCTTTTATCATTAGGCATTAGTGGCAGGGTTTAGACAGATATTTCATTAAATATATAAATAATATCTAGTTTAAATACGTACATGGATGGTTATATTTTACAGCCATCAGGGACTCATGCTGACTTCACCTTGGAGCTATCTAGGTTCTTCTGGACAACGAGGGATGGCCACCAGCGTTACCATATGGTTAAATGAGCAGATTTATGCACCCAAATGACTTGGGGGCATAGGGATTCTTGAATCGTGGCGCCTAAATGTGGATGTGATGCTAAAATGGGTCTGGCGCATCCTTAGGGAGGACGGGGTACTCTGGATCCAGCTCATCAAGGCCAAGTACCTCCGTGGCCGCCCCCTTTTAGCGTGTGAGCGTCAGGAAGGCTCCCAGTTCTGGCGAGCCATTCAGAACATTAAGCACTTCATTGGGAAGGGTATCTCCTTTGTCATCGGCGATGGGAGCATGGTGCGCTTGTGGCTCGACCCATGGCTCCTGCCATCCCTGCTCTACAAGCAGTTCCTCGCTCTGTTTGCCATCACTGCCTCCCCAACGATCCTCGTTGCCGAAGCCTTTTGAGAGGGTCACTAGAACATCTTGTTCCGGAGGACCTTTAGCATGGTCGAGGCAGAGGATTTCCAGCGTCTGATGGCTGCCCTTCCTGCCTCCTTATCCGAGGAGCAGGATGCAACCTCTTGGAGTTTGACCCCGGGTTGGGAGTTTTTGGTTAATCCGCCCTACTGAGCCCTCTTTCAGGACCCAGAGTTGCGGTGGACCTCGCCACTGTGGAAGGCCCCTCTTCCCCTTAGTATCCGCATTTTCATCTAGCAGCTTCTTCGTGATCGCCTGTAGTCAGGAGTGGAGGTGGCTAAGCGCAGTGGCCGGGGAACGGGTTGTGCCCCCTATGTGGGACCCCGGAAACCTGTGCCCATATGATGACCCACAAGTATAGGGGATCGCAACAGTCTTCGCAGGAAGTATTACCCAATTTATTGATTCGACACAAGGGGATCAAAAGAATACTTGCAAGCCTTAACAACTGAGTTGTCAATTCAGCTGCACCTGTAAATAGTTCATGCTCACAGAAGTTTATCAGTAGCAACAATTTGTAGTAGCAACAACAGCAGTGGAACAAGAGCAATAGTAACAGTAACAGTAAACAGTGGTATTCGAGTGCGGTAGGCATAGGGATGGATGGACGTGCGTTGCATGAATGAGTCTAAACATGTAACTTCAAGATCTAGGGCATTGCAGATAAATAAGAATAAGCATCCAAGTACTAAACAATCCTAGGCATGTGTTCCATATATTGTCATACGTTCTCGCAATGAGAACTTGCACAACATCTTCTGTCCAGCCAGCCTGTGGTAGCGGGGCCTCTAGGGAACTACTGGCAATTAAGGTGCTCCTTTTAATAGAGCACCGGAGCAAAGCATTAACACTCCGTGAACACATGTGATCCTCACACCACAGCCATCCTCTCTAGTTGTCCCAATTTCTATCACTTCGGAGCCTTTGGATCCGGACAATGATATGTGTACACAACTTGCAGATAAGATCACAAACAATACTATCATAATGATTCAATAATAAGTTCAGATCTGAGATCATGGCACTCGGGCCCTAGTGACAAGCATTAAGCACAACAAGTTGCAACAAAGTCAAATAGCACAAATAGAGATACTGTGCACTATGCCCTAACAATCTTATTCGATTACATGATAGAACTCATCCAATCCCTATCATCCCCACAGCCTACAGCAGGGGATTACTCACTCATGGATGAGGGAAACATTGATGGTTGAGTGGAGAGACGTTGGTGATGACGATGCGATGACCCTCCCCAAATTCCCCGTCCCAGCAGGGTGCCAGAACGGAGTTTCTGGTTCCGAATCTTTGTCACTGGTGGTGGTGGCGCAACAGAACTCTTTCTGGAAAAAACATCGAACCCCCCTCGGTTTTTAGGTCAAGGGGTAACTTATAGGCGCAGAGGGAGGCCGAGGGGGTGCCTGGGGTGGCTGTACCCCCTAGGCACGACTAGGGATGGCCCGTGCCTGGCAGGGGTGTGGGCCCCCAGGCATCCACTCTGTCTCGTACTCTGGCTCCGTGTG
Organism: Avena sativa; assembly: GCA_916181665.1. Classification (NCBI taxonomy): domain Eukaryota; kingdom Viridiplantae; phylum Streptophyta; class Magnoliopsida; order Poales; family Poaceae; genus Avena; species Avena sativa. The sequence goes on from OV702293.1 coordinate 458,904,234, forward strand.
TCTTCTGGTGAAATAGGATTTTTGGCATATTTTCTCGGATTTTTCCTGATAGTTGATTTCTGCACAAAAACTAGACACCAAGGTAATTCTGCTGAAAACAACGTTAGTCCGTGTTAGTTGTATCCAAATCACACAAGTTTAGAGGAGAAACAATAGAAAAAGTGTTCGGGAAAGTAGATACGTTTTGGACGTATCAACTCCCCCAAGCTTAGCTTATTGCTTGTCCTCAAGCAATTCAGTTGAAAACTGAGTGGGATAAAAGAACTTTCACGGACACATTTGCTTCATATGATGTAAATATTCTCAGCATAGGAGTAGATACTTAAACCATTCATGATAATAAGTATGCAACTAAGTCTACTCAATAGTCATTGCAAGCTATGAAGAAAAACCAACTCAATAATAATAAGTAGCATGAAACATAAACATAAGCCACATTGCAATGCTCATAATAAGGTATGATAGAGTGGTATCTCGCTTGCCTTTGTTTGAAGAGCACAATATAAATGCCAAGGCACCTCTGAAGTTCAAGTGAAGACTAGAAGTAAAGATATCAGAGATACAAGCATCAAAGTCATGACATAATTAACCAAGTTTTGGAACAAACACAAGAATGACAACTATGCTCTCAAGAAGGTGCTCATAGAATAAGTGGTGACTCAATAAGGATGTGAAAAGGTTTTGAAAAGTTTGAAAGGCTTCCAAATGCTGAAAGAAAGGTACTCATTAGCTTTGAGATCTCATTGCCCCTATCATAGGCAACTTTATGTCCTTAAGGTGAAAGTGAGGTCCAATCTGAGTTATATGCTTGACAGACCATCAAATGGAAATCCCATGTACCTTGAGTACGAGGGCCGCTCCGAATGCTACTCAACTTTGGTTACTTGTAAGTTATTGTCATTGTAAATACATGCATATCATAGAGAACCACCAATGGGGTACCCCTTTCACATGATACAGGAGCTATCCCGTGATCAGAATGACAAGGCAAGCAGACAATGAGCATCTCAGCGATCTTTTTATTTACTATGTGCATAGATTTTTATTGAGGATGCTTCATAAATGCTCATTATGGTGATGCTGTAAGTTTCCACAATGATTAGGCATGGCTTAGGCTAGCGGCCCAGGAGTTTCTCGGACACAATGTATAGACTCCATGAAGTCACAAGCTCCCCTTTTATTTCACATCGATGACATCCGCAAACAAAATAGCAAGGTATCAACTAGATATGTATCCATAAGTGTTGAACGCGTTCTCCGTGACAGCATAGTTCTGCTGACTCCCAACATATAATTTGCAAGCATATAACTTTCATGGACAGGTCACAATGGTTCAGGATTATTAAGTGCAAGGAATAAAGTGTGCCATCAAGTTCGTGAGAGCTTTACTAACTAACTTTCTCAAACAGACAAACATTTTATTTAGAAGAAAACAAGGCATATAGAATATGCACTGAAGTAGCAAATGAATGCTAATAGGTAGGTATGGTGGACACTGTTGGCAATGGTTTTGGGGAGTTGGAAGCACAGGTAGAGCTCATACTCAGTGCAAGTGAAGGCTAGCAATAGATAGGGAGCGACAAACAAGAGAACAATAACTGTCATAATCATGCTTGCAACAAAACATGACTAATTATGGCATGAAAGTGATACTAGAACTCTGAGGCAAAATAAATCATCGAGGCTTACAGACTATTGTTTAGTCATATGCATGCATGAGCATGTTCCAAGTCGATTCACTTGAAACATTCAGAGGGGGATACCACAATGTCATACCAAAATATGAATATAACAATGCAAGCATTTATATGACATGGTACAAACTATTAGCAAGCTGGAGCTAATCATAAGAGAGCAAGAACTATTAAGCATCCATAATAACATACACCTTACATGAACAGACTAAGCATGCTCACAATGATGAGTATATGTACAAAAATGAAAACAAATAGAGTTCGTTACCAGCCTCTTACCACACCTCAAGTTGTGTTAATCTTCATTATATCCCTTCACTTGTGTGACTTGAATAATAACATGAAACCAAACTCTACAGAGGACGGCTGAACCCTGCAAAGAAATCACAAAACCAAAGAAGAACAACAAATAATTTTGGTGTTTCCGATTTTTTAAAGCAAGCAAACAAAGCAAAAACAAACCAAAAAAAGCAAACGCAAACAAAGCAAAATCTTTTTGGATTTTTCTTTTAAGGCAAACCAAAGCTAAGAAGCAAAGAAACAAACCAAGAGAAACAACGAAAATATTTTTGGTATTTTTGTGTTTAAGAGAAAGCAGCCGCAAAAACCAAAAAGAAGGCAAAACAATGGATATACAAAGAACCGACCGAACATGATATATAGATGAGTGTGATGTCGGTATACCTCCCCCCAAGCTTAGTCTTTTGGCCTAAGTGGGGCTCAATCCCATGGTGCCCAAGAAGGTGCACCTCCGTAGTACGTCGAGGAGGCTCCCTCGTCCTGGTACGAGCTCGAGGACTCCCCTGTGTAGTACACAAAGGGGTCGTATGAGGGCGCTTCCCCCTGATAGTGTCCATGGAAGCCAAGAACACGCAGCTTGTCATCCATCTCCTCCTTGGAGCATGACAAAGGTCCCTGAGAAATACTGAACAAAGTGGTTTGGGGTAGAGGGATCTCTCTCTCTTCCCCATCAATAAACAACATTCTATAAACCAAGCTCTCAAGGGTAGAGCTAGTGGTGACAAAGTGATGTGCCTTCATGGCAGTAAGCCTCTGAGGAGCCAAAACTGTATCATTTGGATAAACAGCAAGGTCTAAGGCAGCAACAACACGTGCAGGAATAATTCCCCCATAAGTGGGTCCCTTAGCAGCTAAGCGACGACCAATGAGAGAACCAAGATTGTACGTAGTTTTATTGTTGAGCGCAATAGATATGAAGGCCAATTGATAGTTAGAAATATTACTAGTGTTCTCCCTACCAAGAAAACTAGTGGCAAGATAGTAAGCAAAATACCCGATGGCTGGGAGTTAAATATTTCTTATCTTTCCCCTTTGAGCTCTACGGTCATCATCATTGGTTATCCCGCGGTAAAGTTCCAACAAATCAACGGGTTGAGCTGGAATCTTCTTTGCCGACCCAGCTGTACCAAGTCCCAGGGCCTCAAAAAATTTCTTCAATGTCATATTATAAGAACTGCCATAAATTTTGAAAGACACATCTGGCTTGAACATGCTGTTAGTAAAATAAAAGCTCTCCACAAATGTTTTAGTGAGCGTAGCATATTGCACGCTCTCATCCTTCATATAGCTTGTTAGTCCAGCCCTCCGAACCAAGGTTAGAAAATCATCAAGAATCCCAGCAGCCCGCAAGAAGGTTTGGCAAGGAAAGGTGGAGGGGTGCGCATCCCCTCATCTCCCTCGTCACCAAATCGCGGAGTAATGAGATCCTCATTGTATGAAGGCCTGGCTCGGGACGATGATCTTGAAGGCCTTGCCCTTCTAGGTGCACCACTCTCTAATATTTCACCAAATGTGTGGTTATCCATGACCTCTTTTTTTCTGAAATTTTTAGACAAACATCAAACCAAGTGATTTCCAAGTTGATAAATGATGAGCAACTACTATAGGAACTTGCTAGAGGGCTACCCATGCATCAAAATGAAATTTCTAAGCATAGACCAATCATGCAAGCTCACACAACCTAACACCTATAGCAGCAAAATGCCTAAGATACAATCTACCAATCGCAAATCTAATTGGACAAGTGGAGGAGGCACATACTAAGGAGCAATCCCTCCAAAAATCAGCAGCAGAGATGGTCTGAGCAAGGAGATCGAAATTAGGGAGCAAGAACAGCAAGAACTCGAGCTTAAGAAAGTTTTCCTGTGTTTTTCTTGAGAGAGAAAGAAGATGACTGGGAGGAGGGACCTTGGAGGGGCCTAGGTGGGTCACACCCCACCCAGGCGCCACCTGTGGTGTGCCCGCACGCACTAGGGGTGTGGCGGCCTAGGGTGGCCCCCTGGGTCACTCCAGGTGTCCCTCTGCCCCTTTTTTCGAGGAAAAATTTATTTTGAATTTTCTGGAATTTTTCAGGAAACTTTATTTTTGGCTAATTTTCAGGGTATGAAAATTGATTTTCTCGCAGAAACAGTTTTTTTAGAAGAAGCAAAGCAAACCAAAAACCAAACTACAGAAGTTCTAAGACAGTATAACAAGCAAACAACTAGCAAAACTAAAGCTAACAAGAGAAAAATCAAAGACTGGGAAGGAGAAAAGTAAAAGAAAGCAAGTATAACCAAGTGAAAACATTATTTTATTCATTAAAATCCTTTTGTTAACAAGGTTGTTCAAGTCTTGTTACCAAAACAATCTTATATGAAACAAAAATTTGCATTCCACATGGTGATTATGTTACCTCATACTTGATAGCAGTGGTCCCAATCATAATAGTTTCAAAATTTTCTTGTGGAATGGGAAAATATATTTCTCCAACCTTGATGCCCTCAATATTTTCAATGGAATTCAGGCAATAGCTCTTAGCAACCTTCTTGGGGAAATAAACAGTATGCTCTTTGTCATTAATATTGGATGTTACCTTTCCTTGATTACAATTGATGACAACACCTATAGTATTAAGAAAAGATCTCCCAAGAATAATAGACATATTATCATCTTCAGGCATTTCAAGCACAACAAAATTAGTTAAAACCAAGAAATTATGAGCCACTTGAATAGGAACATCCTCACATCTACCAACAGGAATAGTAGTTGACTTATCAGCCATTTGCCAAGATATATCAGTTGGTATCAACTTTTCTAGCTGGAATCTCTTGTAGAGAGAAAAAGGCATAACACTAACTCTAGCTCCCAAATCACATAAAGCAGTTCTAACATAATTATTCTTAATAGAGAAAGGAATAGTTGGTATACCTGGATCACCAAGTTTCTTTGGAACCTTACCATTGAAGGAATAATTAGCAAGAAAAGTAGAAATCTCCTCATTAGGAATCTTCCTTTTATTAGAGACAATATCCTTCATATACTTTGAATAAGGAGGCAACTTAATAGCATTAGTCAAAGGAATTTGCAAAAATAAAGGTTTCATCCACTCACAAAACTTGTTGTAGTGTTCTTCCTCCTTTGACTTGTGTTTCTTACCTGGAAAAGGCATAGGTTTCTGCACCCAAGGTTCTCTCTCTTTACCATGTTTATTAGCAATAAAGTCTTCCTTAGTGTACCTAGTGTTCTTAGTGTGCTTCTCAGGTTCTTCCTCAACTTCCTCCTTATCAGGAGCATCATTTTTATCAATACCACTCTTAGTTTCAGCATCGGAGACAGATATACTATTAGGATCTATAGCAGGTTCAAGGGGTTCCTCAACTATTTTATGTTTCTTTTTCTCTCTTACGAGGACTATCACTGCTCTCACCTTATTGAGAATCATGCTCAATTCTTTTAGGGTGTCCTTCAGGATATAAAGGATCTTGAGTAGCTATTCCACTCCTAGTTCTAATTCCATAAGCATGTTTATCTCCTGAGGCATTAACTAGCATATCCTTTTGTACCTTAGCAAGTTGATCAAGTTGAGTTTGGACCATTTGAAAGTGTTTACAAAGAATTTTAATATCATTTGAAGTTCTTTCCACAATATCTTTCAACTCTTTAATAGCTCTAGAGTTTTCCAATAAATGATTCTGAACTTGTTTATTAAAATTACCTTGCTTAACAATAAAAATGTCAAGTTACTCTACACATTGATCAGGAGACTTACCATAAGGAATATCACCTTCATCAGAGTGTTGGAGAGAGTGTACCTCAATAGTAGATGAGTGGGGAATTGGCTTACATAATTCTTCTATAGGAGGTAGATTCTTCACATCTTCATCTCTAATACATTTCTCCTTTAGACACTTCTTAGCTTCTTTCATCACTTCATCATTTAATGCAATAACTCCCCTCTTCTTTGGTGTTGGTGTTGGAACTGGTTCAGGTACAATTGGTTTAGGAGTAATAGGCTCAAGTGTATTTAGCTCAGTTGAAGTCCAATCATCATAATTCTTGCTTGTTTTAGCCATTAATTCTTCAACAACTGTAGGAGTTCTTTTCCTGAAAACACAATCAGCAAAGCTATCTAGGTATGTCCTAGAATCATCAGTTAATACATTATAATAAATATCAAAAGCTCATTTTTAGGTAATGGACATCCAGGATTTTCATGAATCAAGGCACAGAACATTGTCCATGACTCAGGCAATTTCTCTTCTTCTCCCTGTTTAAAATCAAAAAGTCTCTGCAAATCAGCATGTCTAGCACTGGGAGGAAAATATTTCTGGAAGAAAGAAGCAATCAAACAATCAGGGCTATCAAGGGAACCAGTAGGTAATCTATTAATCCAAGCCCTAGCTTCTCCTTTTAGTGAAAAAGGGAAGATCTTAGTCACAAAGTACTTGCGGCATCTTAAAATCACCAGATGATAAAGCACTCATAGTGGAAAGCTCATTCATATGAGCCACACCACTCTCATTTTCAGTCCCACAGAAAGGTTCTTTCTCAACAATGTCTAAATAGGATAAATCAAGAGAGAAATCATAATATTTATCTTTAATATCTATGGGAGAGGTGGCAAACTTAGGATCAAAGGACAACTTAGGAATATTGGTACGTCTAGCAAGGAGACTCTTAATAGCACTAATACCATGTGTGTTTCGACACTCTTCAACAAATTCATCAGTGAACTCAATGTAACCATCATTAATATCATAACTCTCTCTAGACTCAGGTGAGGTAACACGTGTAACAGTGTCTTCACTAGGAGTTTCGGTATTTCCTAGACTAGCCATAGTAGCATGTAGGAAAGGACCTAATGAACCACTTGCATCAAGCACAATAGAAGTAACATCATGAGTATCAAAAGCAGTTTCAGACTCAGCAGTAGTAGCAATGTGTGTAGCATGAGTATGTGGTGGTGGTGTAATAAGCTTACTTATAACAGACGGTGAATCAAGAGCAGCAGAGGTGTTTAGTACTGTACCTCTTCTTGTAGTGGATGGTAAAATAGGAAACTTTCCATCACGAGACTTCCCCATGATGAAAGAAGTAGCAGTGAACAATAATAGATCCAAGTGAACTCACAAATAAAGCTATGCTCCCTGGCAACGGCGCCAAAAAATAGTCTTGATGACCCATAAGTATAGGGGATCGCAACAGTCTTCACGGGTAGTATTATCCAATTTATTGATTCGACACAAGGGGAGCCAAAGAATACTTGCAAGCCTTAACAACTGAGTTGTCAATTCAGATGCACCTGGAAATAGTTCTTGCTCATATAAGTTTATCAGTAGCAATAGTTTGTAGTAGCAACAGCAAAGCAACAACAGCAGTGAAACAAGAGCAATAGTAACAGTAACAGTAAATTGTGGGATTCGAGTGCAGTAGGCATAGAGATGGATGGACGGGCGTTTCATGAACGAGTCTAAATATGTAACTTTAAGATCTAGGGCATTGCATATAAATAAGAATAAGGATACAAATACTAAACAATCCTAGGCATGTGCTCCATATATAGTCATACGTGCTCGCAATGAGAACTTGCACAATATCTTCTGTCCAGCCAGCCCGTGGCAGCGGGGCCTCTAGGGAATTACTAGCAATTAAGGTACTCCTTTTACTAGAGCACCGGAGCAAAGCATTAAGAACACATGTGATCCTCACACCACAGCCATCCCCTCCGGTTGTCCTAATTTCTGTCACTTCGGGGCCTTTGGATCCGGACAATGATATGTGTACACAACTTGTAGATAAGATCACAAACAATACTATTATAATGATTCAATAATAAGTTTAGATCTGAGATCATGGCACTCGGGCCCTAGTGACAAGCATTAAGCACAACAAGTTGCAACAAAGTCAAATAGCATTAATAGACATACTAGGCACTATGCCCTAACAATCTTATTCGATTACATGTAAAACTCATCCAATCCCTACCATCCCCATAGCCTACAGCGGGGGATTACTCGCTCATGGATGAGGGAAACATTGATGGTTGATGGAGAGGCGTTGATGATGACGATGGCGATGATCCTCCCTAAATTCCCCGTCCCGGCAGGGTGCCAGAACGGAGTTTCTGGTTCCGAATCTTGATCTCTGGTGGTGGCGACGCAGCGGAACTCTTTCTGGAAAAACGTCGACCCCCCTCGGTTTTTAGGTCAAGGGGTAACTTATAGGCGCAGAGGGAGGCCGAGGGGGTGCCTGGGGTGGCTGCACCCCCTAGGCGTGGCCAGGGCTGGCCCGCGCCTGGCAGGGGTGTGGGTCCCCCAGGCATCTACTCCGTCTTGTACTCTGGCTCTGTGTGTCTTCTGGTGAAATAGGAGTTTTGGCATATTTTCCCGGATTTTCCCTGATAGTTGATTTTCTACACAAAAACTAGACACCAAGGTAATTCTGCTGAAAACAGCGTCGGTCCGTGTTAGTTGTATCCAAATCACACAAGTTTAGAGGAGAAATAATAGCAAAAGTGTTCGGACAAGTAGATACGTTTTGGACGTATCACCATATTATGTTCTCCTGCTCGGCTGCTCAGTTTCTTTGGAGTTTCGTCAGGGAGGCGTTGGGGCCATCTTGGCAGGCCTAGGAGCTCGAGGAGTTCCTGCAGGCCGAGGCGAACCGTGCCGGGAGAAGACGCCGCCTCTTCTGACTAGTGTTTGTGTCCCTAGCCTGAACCTTGTGGAATGTGAGAAACAATATGGTGAATGAGAAGATTTATCGCTCCTTTAAATTTACATACTAAATAGTGTCTAGATTCATCTAAATTTTGACAAATTTGAGACATCTATTTCAAGACGGTGGGAGTAGTAATTAATATATACTGATCTAACGCCACAACTATATTGAGCTGTGATTGGCTGGACGGATTGCGATTTTCAAAAGAAACATAACAAAGTGGGAGAGTGAGGATGCAAGTCAATGGTTTAGATAGTACGGATCATGGTTTTCAATGCTTCCTACTTTGCTTTGAGGAAATTCCTTATTTGACACTACTATTAAATATGATTCCTTATTCGACACCGTGAAATTTCGACTTCCTTATATGACACTTGGTGTAAATTTTGATGCCCTATACGACACTTTAGTACATTTTGAGAACTAACGGTGTTAATTGCGGACATAAAAAGACACTTTTGCCCCTGGCACGTAATTTGTCAAAAAAATTGTTTTACAAAACAAAAGTTGTTGTACCGTGGTGTCATCGAATGCTAATTTGCCCAACATGCCCATTGTCCTATTATTGTCCCCTCTTGTACACTAGTTTGTAGGCCGGTCATGGTTTGTATTCAACATGCCCCAACATCTCTCAATGTGATAGATTAATTAGAAAATTGGGCCGAGACTCCCATATACCCTGCACACAGTTTATATATAAATAAAATCCACCAAACAACGTCCGAACAACTGCCATAAGCTTTCAGATTCACATATTAGTCACTACTAGTTCACAATCCTCACATGTCAGGCAAGGTGAACACAACCACACAAACATCACAGGAAGTGCACAAAGGGACCTCCAAAAGGAACCATTACATCACGGGAAGAGCAGAAAAGCCTATGAAAATCAGCCTCTTTTACTTCTTGTGCTCATTGCAGGGCTAGAAGGGTTAATTTTTTGCTCCTTGTGCCATTGTCGGGCTGTCTTGGACTTTCCCTTCAAAAGAACATTTGATCTGCACATATGCATGTATGTCATAAAAAAATTTAGAGCCATTAAAACAACGAAAAAATACAGAACATGTGAACTAAGAACAGAAAAATACCTACAAATTACCAGGTACATCAAAAAACAGGCGAGCATTGAAATGGATTAACAAACATACAACAAGATGACTAACGGGAACTCATGCAGAATATAAATGTCCATTAAATTAGGGGAGGGCAAGAGGGTGATGCTTGGCATCATCCCTAAATTTGTCCTTGCCTACAGCCATTCCAACAAGACTTATACACTCCATAGACTTGGCACAGAGCATCCTATTAAATTTACTTCCACAAGAACAGTTACCTGATGAATCTGCTACTGATGCTAAAGCTGTCAATGCTCCCTCTTGCACCATTTTCTTACCATTCTCACAAATAAGATGGAAAGTTAACATAATTTCTACTGACACAAATCTAGGCAACTTAAATGCATACTTGAAGAACAAAAGGTAACAAGCTAACAATTCCATCCAGGTACGGTGTCAGAATTTCAGGCGTGTGATTCTCACTAAAATTCAAGATAGCAGACGCAGCATGTGCCTGTCCAGAAACATAGTGATATCAGGGTGCGTACCAGATATTAAAACAACATCATTTTCAAAAGTCCAGCAAACAATTAAATACTAGACTTAGGCAGATTAATTTCTCTGTTGTGCCTAATGTACACGGATTTCATGTATAGTACAATTAAAGCACAAATAGATTGAATTCTTTTATCTAATGTATGAAGAATGTCTGCATCTCAATGGAAGCATTTCTCTTATCTGAATGTGCTATATCCAGGTGTAACGGTTCAGTTCAACATGTACATAACACACTAGCGCTCTCCATGCCGATGATGCCAAACCTGCAGCAGACCTTGCATCCTTGCCATGGCCCGAGCCTGCGTCATTTGCTCCCGCCACTGTGCCTTCACCACCCTCTGCTGCCCCACCTTGGCCGCCATCCGCCGCACCCAGAACGTTGTCCAGATCCCCGCTTGGGCCGCCGGAGGGAGCTCCGCCTTGGACGCCGTCTAGCACCCCGCCCTGGCCACCATCCGCCGCACCGCCGCCGGCAGCTTGGTCCATGCCACCTCAGTTCGCCGCCACCCGCAGCGAGAAGCAAGCAACCACCGCTGACGCTAGGGTTCCGAGGGGAACCAGACAGAGACAAGGACGGGCTTGGTTTCAGTTTCCTTCGATTTTTTTTTCTGGGTTGGACTGTGTTGGTCAGCTAGCGTCTAAGTCAAGTTGGGGGTATTTTGGTCCTCCCAAAATATAACTAACAGAACCATCTAACAGAACAAACGGTAGTGTCACTTAGGGCATCAAAATTTACACCAAGTGTTAAATAAGGAAATTAAATTTTTCTAGTGTCAAATAAGGAATCATATTTAAGAGTAGTGTCAAATAAGGAATTTTCTCTTTTGCTTTTGCTGCTAAATCTGCATATGTTTAGTAGTCTTCATATTTGAAACAGCCAACATATAGCTGTTTGCGTATTAGTTTGTTATATGAAACTATCTGAATTTGGAGATTAGATTTAGCAAGTGGGCATGAGATATTTCAGTGCCTACATTGGCATGGCTAATTAATCAGCATTCGTACACAAAACCCTGAATTTGTTTGCTTTTCTCCGTGTTAATGAAATTTGTGTTCTTGTCATAGCACGTAGATATGGAGGAGAGACCGAATCATTAACCCACATCTATGAAGAAAGGTCACAAATCCATTCTTGCATTTAGAATAATTAAGATTAATCTCTACCTATTCTAGAAAGCTTGCTTTGAGTCCATACCAACTTGGTCCGTACAGGTATATTCACGGCATAACTATGATGTGGTTTCAATAATGTGTTCTTCGCACAATTGTATACTGAAACATGAAAGTCAACCTCGATAAACTACAATTTTACATTCATCACAACCCATCAAATAATGGATTAACACGCTGCCCAACCTGGCCGTGTCATCGATCCTTGTAATATTAGATTGACATGTATTAGAGTACATATATGTGGCATTTTTTATACTACTATGTACTTGGAACTACCGATTGGTATATCTGTACGATCGACTCAGTAAGCAAATATTGCAATTTTTGCGGACCGGGAGAAAGAAGCCGTTAGAGAAAAAAGGACCAGGAGGCCGACCGGATCGGGAAGATAGAAGAGGACCTAGCTGAGATGAAGAAGCTCATGGAAGCAATTAGTCAAAGGTCGTCAACTCAGCCACAGGCTCATGATCCTGCATTGGATCTTAGCTAGCGGAGGTCCGGGCTGATGATCAAGCACTGCTAAATGTTGCACCGGCTCATCACTACCCCGTGGATGATGTCAGAGAGATGACACAATGTGAGCTACATCATCCAATGAACAATCTGTCTTTCAAGGTGGCGATCGACACTCCTTTACCTTCTCTACCTGGAGCACTCCACCATTCATTTTCGATTTCATCTGGCTATGCTCGTGTCACGGTGGATGACATACTAGAGGATTTTGCGGACCTAGAGATTGACATCGCTACGCCTAAAGGCTTGAGGAAACTAGGAGATGTCATGTGCAAAATCATTCTATGGAAGAAGAAGTACATCAAGTTTCCAGGCTCGGCGCCAAGGCCACCGACTCTAAGGAATCCAAGTCCACCCCGCCCCGTCAACCTCCAAGTCCACCCCGCCCCGATTATCGTCAACCTGCAAGTCCACCCCACTCTGATGATCGTCAACCTCCAAGTCCACCCCACCCTGATGTCAATCGCTGCAGCGGGATTACATCAACTCGATCTCCGCCTCTGCCTCCATGCAATACTACCTCATCGAAAAAATGGAAGGTTACCGCTCCCCCGCGCCCCACATCGAAGAAAGGTAAAATGACGAAGATAGTCGACATCCCGTCGGCTCTTCCAAAGAGACCTTATGACAAGACCGATGAGAAAATGCTATGGATGTGGATTCCCAAGTTAAGTCGCATTTTGCACCCAAAAAGCCCGAGCCAAAGCCGACATTTGATGAAAAAAACCAAAAAGTGGGCTAGGTCCTTTTTTGAGCAACCATCCCAGATATCGATGAATCTGGAATCAGACTATGACCGAGAAATTATTAAGCAAGCAAAGCAAAAAAAATAACAAGTACAAAAAGCGAGAAACAAGTTGCCCATCTTGCACAACAGAAGATTCAATCCCCCCCCCCGCTCAAAGTGTTTTAGATATTTACAAGGTCTTCAGAGTCAAAATGGATAAGGACATGCAATAATGGACCCTAGAGCCAGGACTACTGCTGCACTAATGGGCATCACTATATCGGAGGCCAAAGCACTTGTTACCGAAGCAAATGTCTCTTGGTCAATTTTTAGGCTATGAAGATACGCTAGTGGGTCAGATAGTATGGAGGTATGTACAAGGGGAGCCTCTAGTCAGTCATCAGGAGCTCATGCGTCTATCCACACATATGCGAAATCTGCATATATGGTACATGTTGCAAACAGAAAAAAGCACCAAAAAGATTGGTTTTTGGTGGATGTTAGAAAAAAGAATCACTTCAAACCATACTCGATACAGGTTCAAATGACCAAACTGTTTCAGTTATACAATTAGCGCGCCCTCGAAAAATCTATCATTGGTTGCTATTGTCTATAAGTGATTTATTCTGCAATTAAGTCTCTAAATCAGCTCGTTCATTGCATGTAATATATTATCCTGACTATATATCCTTTTATACGATATTATATTCTGTAGAATGAAGATGCTTGAATGCAAAAGAGCTAGAAAATATGAAGTTGGGTTCATTGACCCATATATCATTAATGAATATACGTTAAAGATTACCCCAAGAACGTGGAGGAAGATGTGTGCATGTTTTTAACCGAGAATCATTTTGTTAAGGAACTATTTCCTTACAACTTCAATTGAGTGTTTTCGTCTTGTACATATTCTTTTTTTGCTTACTCGATATTAAGTGTAATTGATAAGCTATGCATGTATGCTTATGTGAACGTTCACAGGTTCCACTCAATCTTGCTAAACATTCAAGTTGACAAGTCCGTAGTTGAAGTCCACGACTCATTGGGACCAAGAGAAGTAGAGCGATAGGAAAGCAACGCTTCATAAGTAATTTTAATTATTATCGCATTATATCGGCATCTTTCGTTCATTTCCTGATATCAAGTAACTAATAACTTCTTTGCTCATTTTCTTTGTCGAGCAGGTGTTGGACACGGTTTAGACAAAAAATACCAGGTCCATTCAAAGATGAGCTAACTTATAAAACGGTGAAGAGTTTACATCAGCCACCGGAGACTCATTTATGTGGATTCTTTGTCTGCGAGTTTATTCGCGAGTTGACGAGTGAGCAGAAAGTTGATTCATATTATATTCATGATTTGCGGGAGAATCTAAAGTCGGAACAGCATGTACGAGCAATTCAAGAGGAAGTGGCGGGATTTCTGATGAAGGAGGTCCTTGATGTACATGGAGAATATTATGTGGCGGACCTGGAATTCGATATACCTTAGTGATCTCCATGTAGTTGATATAATATATCATCACTGACCATGTAATTTTAAAATATTTTCTTCCTTTTGATATGACCATGTAATTTCAAAATATATGTATGCTTGCAAGGGATTGAATATTAATTATATATATGCATCAACATGTACTGTGTATCTAGTAGCGTAGAATAAGTGTACGGAAACATGTTTGAAATTATAGTGAAACACAAATAGAAAAAGGAACAAAATGGCAAAAAAAATGAAAACACGCAATCTCTTCCATAGCAGAGAAACACACGAAATCTCTGCCGCGGCGGTAACCCTTATAGTCCCGGGTGGTGTTATGACCCGAAACTAGAGGGCTTCCGCCCCCCGCCTCGCGCAAACTGCCACATGGTGGACTCTAGTCCCGGGCCGTAGCGAACCGGGACTAGAGATAGGGGCCTCTAGTTCGATTTGGCAGTCCCGGGTCCAAAACCAGGACTAGAGCCCGTTATGGCTCGAGACTACATGCCCGTTTTCCACCAGTGACTGATGCGATCATATGTACAAAATGCCTCGGCGATGCTCCGCTGCTGGATGACCTCGACCCATCGGTCGAAGGAGGCGTCGCCAAGAGCGTAGTCGGCCTCCGTGACGACGCGGCCCTCTGGAAGCTCCTCCTCCTTCACCGGCAGCGGCGGAGTCCTTGGCGCACGCGAGGAGCGCCCCTCCCCCCTAGTGGGTGCGGATGCGGGTGTCGAACTCCTTCATCTCGCGGCGGAGGAGAGCGGCTGGCACCAGCGAGCGGAGCTTCTTGTAGTGGAGGGCGACGCGCTTGCGCGCCCTGTCCGAGCGCATGCACCAGCGGCGCTCCTCCTCCTTCGTGGGTGTCAGGCGACGAAAGCGCGACATGAAAGCTCTCTGATGGTCTATCGCGTACTGGATCAGCCGGATCTGCTATGACCTGCGAGAAATTGTTCGCCGATGCTCAGCGATTTGAGCGGTGGTGCACGACGAAGGCGTGGAGGGGGCGGTGGCGGAGAAATGGATCGTGACCAACGATCCTCGTTGCCGAAGCCTTTCGAGAGGGTCGCTGGAACATCTTGTTCTGGAGGACCTTTAGCATGGCCGAGGTGGAGGATTTCCAGCGACTGATGGCTGCCCTTCCTGCCTCCTTATCCGAGGAGAAGGATGCAGCCTCTTGGAGTCTGACCTCGGGTTGGGAGTTTTCGGTTAATCCGCCCTACCGGACCCTCTTTCAGGGCCCGGAGTTGTGGTGGACCTCGCCACTGTGGAAGTCCCCTCTTCCCCTTAGTATCCGCATTTTCATTTGGTAGCTTCTTCGTGATCGCCTGCAGTCAGGGGTGGAGGTGGCTAAATGCAGTGGCCCGGGCAACGGGTTGTGTCCCTATGTGGGACCCCGGAAACCTGTGCCCATATTATGTTCTCCTGCTCGGCTGCTTTTTTTTTTGGAGTTTCGTCAGGGAGGCGTTGGGGCCATCTTGGCAGGCCCAGGAGCTCGGGGAGTTTCTGTAGGCCGAGGCGAACTGTGCCGGGAGAAGACGCCGCCTCTTCTGGCTAGTGTTTGTGGCCCTAGCCTAAACCTTGTGGAATGTGAGAAACAATATGGTGATTGAGAAGATTTTATCACTCCCGTAAATCTATATACTAAATAGTGTCTAGATTTATCTAAATTTTAACAAATTTGAGACATCTATTTTGAAAAGGTGGGAGTAGTAATTAATATATACTGATCTAACGCCATAACTATATTGAGCTGTGATTGGCTGGACGGATTGCGATTTTAAAAAGAAACAGAACAAAGTGGGAGAGCGAGGATGCAAGTCAATGGTTTAGATAGTACGGATCATGGTTTTCAATGCTTCCTATTTTGCTTTTGCTGCTAAATCTGCATATGTTTAGTAGTCTTCATATTTGAAACAGCAAACATATAGCTGTTTGCGTATTAGTTTGTTATCAAACTATCTGAATTTGGAGATTAGATTTAGCAAGTGAGCATGAGATATTTCAGTGCCTACATTGGTATGGCTAATTAATCAGCATTGGGTACACAAAACCCTTAATTTGTTTGCTTTTCTCCGTGTTAATGAAATTTGTGTTCTTGTCGTAGCACGTAGATATGGAGGAGAGACCAAATTATTAACCCACATCTATCAAGAAAGGTCACAAATCCATTCTTGCATTCAAAATAATTAAGATTAATCTTTACCTATTCTAGAAAGCTTGCTTTGAGTCCATACCAACTTGGTCCGTACAGGTATATTTACAGCATAACTATGATGTGGATTCAATAATGTGTTCTTCGCACAATTCTATACTGAAACATGTAAGTCAACCTCGATAAACTACAATTTTACATTCATCACAACCCTTCAAATAATAGATTAACATGCCGTGTCATCAATCCTTGTAATATTAGATCGACATGTATTAGAGTACATATATGTGGCATTTTTTATACTACTCTGTACTTGCAACTACCGATTGGCATATCTGTACGATCAACTCAGTAAGCAAATATTGCAATTTTTGCGGACCGGGAGAAAGAAGCCATTAGAGAAAGAAGGACCGGGAGGCCAACCGGATCAGGAAGATAGAAGAGGACCTAGCTGAGATGAAGAAGCTCATGGAAGCAATTAGCCAAAGGTCGTCAACTCAGCCACAGGCTGATGATCCTGCATTGGATGTTAGCCAGCGGAGAAGTAGAGTGACTTCCACGGAGGTCCGGGCTGATGATCAAGCACTGCTGGATGATGCACCGGCTCCTCGCTACCCCGTGGATGATGTTAGAGAGATGACACAATGCGAGCTAAATCAGCCAATGAACAACCTGTCCTTCAAGGTGGCGATCGACACTCCTTTACCTTATCTACCTGGAGCACTCCACCATTCACTTCCGATTCCACCTTGCTATGCTCGTGTCATGGTGGATGACATAGTGGAGGATTTTGCGAACCTAGAGATTGACATCGCTACGCCTAAAGGCCTAAGGAAACTAGGAGATGTCAAGCGCAACATCATTCTATGGAAGAAGAAGTACATCAAGTTTCCAGGCTCAGCGCCAAGGCCACTGACTCCGAGGAATCCAAGTCCACCCCCCGTCAACCTCCAAGCCCACCCAGCCCCGATTATCGTCAACCTGCAAGTCCACCCCGCTCCGATGATCGTCAACCTCCAAGTCCACCCCACCCCGATATCAATCGCTGCAGCGGGAGTACATCAACTCGATCTCCGCCTCCGCCTCCATGCAATACTACCTCGTCAAAAAAACGGAAGGTTACTGCTGCCCCGTGCCCCACATCGAGGAAACAATGTTACCCCCCCCCCCCCCCCCGCTCGTCAAAAACAGCGGGAAACAAGTTGCCCATCTCAGACAATAGGAGATTCAATCGCCCCCCCCCCCCCCCCCCCCCGCTCAAAGTGATTTCAGATATTGACAAGGCCTTCAGAGCCAAAATGGATAAAGACATGCAATAATGGACCCCAGAGTCAGGACTACTGCTGCACTAATGGGCATCACTGTATCGGAGACCAAAGCAGTTGCTACCAAAGCAAATATGTCTCTTGGTCATTTTTTAGGCTATGAAGATACGCTAGTGGGTCAAATAGTACGGCGGTATGTCCAAGGGGAGCGTCTAGTCAGCCATGAGGAGCTCACGCGTCTATCCACACATATGCGAAATCAACATACATGGTACATGGTGCAAACAGAAAAAAAAGCACCAGAAAGATTGGTTTTCGGTAGACCTTAGAAAGGAGCCTCACTTCAAACCATACTCGATATAGGCTCAAATGACTGAACTGTTTCAGTTATTCAATCAGCGCGCCCTCGAAAAACCTATCTTTGGTTGTCATTGTCTATAAGTGATTTATTTCTGCAATTAAGTCTCTAGCTCAGCTCGTTCATTGCATGTAATATATTATCCTGACCATATATCCTTCTGTACGATATTATATTATATAGAATGAAGATGTTTGAATGCAAAAGAGCTAGAAAATATGATGTTGGGTTCATTGATCCATAAATCGTTAATGAATATACGTTAAAGAATCACCCCAAGAACATGGAGGAAGACCTGTGCATGTTTTTAACCGAGAATCATTTTGTTAAGGAACTATTTCCTTACAACTTCAAGTAAGTGTTTCCGTCTTGTACATATTCTTTTTTTTTGCTTTTAAGTGTAATTGATGATCTATGCATGTATGCTTATATAAACATCCGCAGGTTTCACTGGATCTTGCTAAACATTCAAGTTGATAAGTCCGTAGTTGAAGTCCACAACTCATTAGGACCAAGAGAAGTGGAGCGATCTGAAAGCAATGATCCATAAGTAATTTCAATCATTATCGCATTATATCGGCCTCTTTCGTTCATTTCCTAATATCAAGTAACTAATAACTCCTTTGTTCATTTTGTTTGTCGAGCAGGTGTTGGACACGGTTCAGACAGAAAATATCAGGTCCATTCAAATATGAGCTAACTTATAAAATGGTGAAGAGTTTACAATGGTCCACAGGAGACTCATTTATGTGGATTCTTTGTCTGCGAGTACATTCGCGAGTTGACCAATGAGCGGAAAGTTGATTCACATTATATTATTTGCGGGAGAATCTAAAGCCAAAACATCGCGTACAAGCAATTTAAGAGGAACTGGCAGGATTTCTGATGAAGGAGGTCTTTGATATACATGGAGAACATTATATGGAGGACGCGGAATTCGATATGCCTTAGTGATCTCCATGCAGTTGATACGATATATCATTAATGACCATGTAATTTCAAAATATTTTCTTCCTTTTGATATGACCATGTAATTTCAAAATATATGTATGCTTGCAAGAGATTGAATATTAATTATATATATGCATCAACGTGTACTGTGTATGTAGTAGCGTAGAATAAGTGTACGTAAACATGTTTGAAATTATAGTGAAACACAAATATAAAAAGGAACAAAATGGCAAAAAAAATGAAAACACACAATCTCTGCAGCAGCAGAGAAACACACGAAATCTCTGCCGCGGCAGTAACCCTTATATTCCCGGATGGTGTTATGACCCGGTACTAGAGGGGTTCTGCCCCTCGCTTCGCGGAAACTGCCACGTTGTGGACTCTAGTCCCGGGCCGTAGCGAACCGGCACTAGAGATATGGGCCTCTAGTCCCGATTTGGCAGTCCCAGGTCCAAAACCAGGACTAGAGCCTGTTACGGCCCAGGAATACATGCCCGTTTTCCACCAGTGACTGATGCGATCATATGTACAAAATGCCTCGGCGATGCTCCGCTGCTGGATGACCTCAACCCATCGGTCAAAGGAGGCGTCGCCGAGGGCGTTGTTGGCCTCCGTGACGACGCGGCCCTTTGGGAGCTCCTGCTCCTTCGCCGGCGGCGATGGAGTCCTCGGCGCACGCGAGGAGCTCCCCTCCCCCCCGGTGGGCGCGGATGTGGGTGTCGAACTCCTTCGTCTCGCGGCGGAGGAGCGCGGCCGGCACCGGCGAGCGGAACTTATTGTAGTGGAGGGGGGCGCGCTTGCGCGCCCCGTCCGAGCGCACGCACTGGTGACGCTCCTCCTCCTTCGCGGGCGTCAGGCGACGGAAGCGCGGCATGAAAGCTCCCCGACGGTCCATCGCGTACTGGATTGGTCGGATCTACTACAGCATGCGAGAAATTGTTCGCCGATGCTCAGTGATTTGAGCGGTGGTGCTCGGTGGAGGCATGGAGGGGGCGGTGGCGGAGAAATGGATCGTGACCTGGGAAACGAGCTCGGAACCGGGGATTTATTGGTCAAGGGGGTCGATTACCATGCGCCCGAAAAAAATTTCCAAGTCGGACCATGTTTAGGGTGTCTGTTCGGGCCAGATTTTGCCACCCAACCAAAAAACCACCGGAATTTTATGGGTCCGGCATTTTTTCGGTGTCTGCTAGAGATGCTCTAACAATGGTGCCTTAGATTCATGGACTGTAACAGAATGCCTCTCTATATCGGTGGATACTTTTTGGAGTAACTTCCTTAAAACTTTTATCTCAACACAAACAAGAGAACCGTATGGTGTATGAGTGAGCTGTGGTTTTCACATTCTGAAGTAAATGTTAGCGAGTCTTGCTGAAACTTAAGCTCCTATGAAAAGGAACTCTCAGATGGGTCTTATTATTGCATACGATAATGTCAAGCTTCATGCACTAGCCAACGCAACCAAAAGTCCGAACTGATGGAAAGGGCTAGTGGAATCCACTTATACACTTCAACACCCCCTCTCACGTGTGACGGAGAGAAGTCAGCACGTGCAACCGGAAGAGAGCGACGGCGCGCGAAACTCACGTATGACTCAAGAGGCTTATACGTGGACACAAGGGGGTCAACAACAATTTTAGGATAAATTGCGAAAGCCAGGACTCGAACTCGAGACCTTAGGCTCTGATACCATGTCAAGCTTCATGCACCAGCCAACGCAACCAAAAGTCCGAACTGATGGAAAGGACTATTGCAATCCACTTATACACTTCAACAGATAAATCATGCTGAAGTTACATAAACCCTATTACAAAGTCATCTTCTTCAAAGATTTCCTCTCGTATATTTCCAAACACAATAGGATGCTTGCTCGGGACATGGTAAAGAAAGGCCGGCTATGGAAGAATTATATCTACGAGCTTCTGATGACTCCGAGAGGGCCAAAAGTCCACTGTTTTTATATTTAGTTGACAAATGCATCTGAATCTATTAAGACATTGAACGTCGTGTATTACTAACCCACACCATTACTATACTATACCAAACAGCACACAATGACCCGGCATTACACAAAAAACATTCCTATATAGTAGGCATTTTCTTTGTCCAATCTACATCAGGCTAGCTACACAACAAATGAAATATTATGGATCCATTAGTGAGAATCAGCAACAACCATCAATCTGAACGATCATCAGCACATCTCACTGGCTTGATAAAACATAAGTTCGCATGTTGCCGACACATCTGGGTGTGTGTTCGAGGGTTTTGTGGTTGTTTTATTGTCATGCGTTACTTATTGTTAAGATGTTGATGAAAGGAGAGTTGTTGTAGATATAAGAGTTAGATCACGACTCTTAGGATATAAAGATGGTAGGAATGGAAACCTTATAGAGTTGCAAGCTGCTCCAACTATTTTCGAAGTATCACGCTGTATATGAAACTTGTACAGTTTTTGAGGGCTCATGCCGCTCAAAGGCGAATCTGTCCACGATCAGTGGGAACTACTCCCTCGGTCCAGAAATATAAGATATTTTAGCTTTATAAAATGAATGTATCTAGACCCTTTTTAGTGTATAGGTTCACTCAGAACCTCTACGAAATTAATGGCTAATCAACATCGCGTGCACATTTCTTGTAGAAACCCTGAATTTATTTGCTTTTCTTCGTTTTGATGGAATTTGCGTTCTTGCCATAGCTTGCTTGTATCTGTACAATTTGAAAATACATTCTTGCATTGAGAACATAATATACAATTAACATTAATCTCGACCTACCTTTTCTTGCAAGCTTTGCTTGTATCTGTACAGTTTGCTCCTTTCAGGTATATTCCCAGCATAAACCATGACGTGGTTTCAGTAATGTATTCTTCCCACAGTTAACATATTGATACATGGAAGTCAAACCGATAAACTACAATTTGGTATCGATCTATCCTTCTGACAATAGATCAACATGTTGCCCAACCTGGCTGTGCCATCAATCCTTCTAATAATAGTTAAACATATAGTATGGCATTCTATTTTATATACTACCACTTGCAACTAACTAACTAACTAACTATTGACATATCTGTACGATCGACTCCGTATGCCTATATATACCTACCCGCAGTACGGAACAAAACACACAGCAAGAGAGCAAGAGGGAAGAAGAAGTAGAAGGAGAGCTGAGCAGCTTAGTCTGAGTCGGCCATGGCGGGTGAACAGCTCAACGTGCTGAAAGCACTGGACCAGGCCAAGACGCAATGGTATCATTTCACGGCCATCGTGATCGCCGGCATGGGCTTCTTCACCGACGCCTACGACCTCTTCTGCATCTCACTCGTCACCAGGCTGCTGGGCCGCATATACTACACCGATCCTGGCAGCAACGAGCCCGGTCACCTCCCAGCCAACGTGTCGGCCTCTGTGAACGGCGTGGCCCTCTGCGGCACGCTCGCAGGCCAGCTCTTCTTCGGCTGGCTCGGTGACAAGCTCGGTCGCAAGAGTGTCTATGGCTTCACCCTCATCCTCATGGTGCTCTGCTCCATCGTGTCGGGGCTCTCGTTCGGACACTCGGCCAAGGGTGTCATAGGGACGCTTTGCTTCTTTCGCTTCTGGCTCGGTTTTGGCGTCGGTGGAGACTACCCCTTGTCGGCGACCATTATGTCCGAGTATGCCAACAAGAAGACCCGTGGCACCTTCATCGCCGCCGTCTTCGCTATGCAGGGCTTCGGTATCCTGTTCGGCACCATTGTTACCATTGTTGTCTCGGCCGCGTTCCGACGCCGCTGAGTCCATAGGGCCAGAGGCCGACTACGTGTGGCGCATCATCATCATGTTCGGCACCATACCTGCGGCGCTAACCTACTACTGGCGCATGAAGATGCCGGAGACCGCACGGTACATGGCACTCATCGCCCGCAACATGAAGCAAGCCACCGCAGACATGTCCAGGGTGCTCAACAAGGACATCACGGAGGAGGAGGAGCAGGTCCGGCTTCAAGTGGTCACCGCTGACACATGGGGCCTCTTCTCGCGACAATTCATGAGCCGTCATGGACTGCACCTGCTAGCCACCACCAGCACGTGGTTCTTGCTAGACGTCGCCTTCTACAGTCAGAACCTATTTCAGAAGGACATTTTCACCAAGGTCGGCTGGATCCCACCAGCAAGGACCATGAGTGCCTTGGAGGAGCTGTACCGCATTGCCCGTGCCCAAGCTCTCATCGCGCTCTGCGGCACCGTACCAGGCTATTGGTTCACCGTCGCCTTCATCGACATCATTGGCAGGTTTTGGATCCAGCTCATGGGCTTCGCCATGATGACCATCTTCATGCTTGCCATCGCCGTGCCGTACGACTACCTAGTGAAGCCGGGGCACCACACTGGCTTCGTCGTTCTCTACGGCCTCACCTTCTTCTTTGCCAACTTTGGGCCCAACAGCACGACCTTCATCGTGCCTGCCGAGATCTTCCCGGCGAGGCTCCGGTCCACATGCCACGGTGTCTCCGCCGCTGCCGGTAAGGCTGGGGCGATCATCGGCGCGTTTGGGTTCCTGTATGCGTCACAGGACCAGAAGAAGCCCGACAAAGGGTACTCCGCGGGTATCGGCATGCACAACGCACTCTTCCTTCTCGCTGGCACCAACTTCCTAGGCTTGCTCTTCTCGCTCTTGGTTCCAGAGTCCAAGGGAAGATCGCTGGAGGAGATATCTAAGGAGAACTTCGACGATGACAAAGTTTCCCCAACCGGTGTCTAGCTACATTGACCGAAGTTCTCTACTGGTCTACATGCATGGTTGTGTGTTTAGTTTCCGTTGCAGCGCATTCTGCTCTTCCCTGTGACCACTTGTTGAATTTGTGTTGTCGCGTCTGCTATTTTACCCGTCGTTGTTTATGGTGTGCTTTTTTTTCTAAATCCTAGCGTTGTATTTCTATTGTAGTGCTGTATTTTTTATTTATTTTGTTCAAAGAGAATTGTTAATAAAATTGTTCATGTGATTTCGTGCAAATAAGTGACTTATTGCATAAAGGGCTAAATCTACTATCCTTCAATTAGAAAAATGGTACTCGACTGCAACGAAATAAAATGACCGGGATAAGAATGTTATCCTTCATAGAAGGATTACACAATGGTTTCTAGGTTAAGTAAATTTTAAAGAACGATCAGGTCTCTAGGGTGAGGGTCTCTTGTTCAAGAGCATGATGGTTGGTGTTTTTTCTTCGAAATGGGGTGTATCCTGGCCTCTGCATCAATTGATGCACACAACGAACATGATGGTTGGTGTGTTTGCTTTCCATTGTAGTGCCTTCTTTTTCCGTGTGACTACTAGCCGAATTTGTGTTGTTACGTGCTCTATTTGTGTGTATTTGTTCATACTGGGATTTTCCCTTAATTCTAGCATAGTCTTTTTGATGTGGGACAAAGGGAAGATCTAGGAATGTTCTAGAGGTGCTTAAGAGCCCTTGGATCAATGGGGCATCAATCCCATGGCCAAGATGCATTGGAAAAATCTATATAAAGAGGGAGAACCCTAGATTTTGGGGCAACCACCAAAAGCAACGAATTTTTCTCCCCCTCGGCCTCCATCTACAAGGATGATGGATCCTCTACGACACCAAGAAGCTCCAATGAAGAAGGATTCAAAGGGGCGCCGCTCCCCTAGGGCCGGCCGCCACCGGGGCACCCAGCGCTGCCACCCAGCACCTTCGCTGACACGATCATGTTATGCCTTGTTTATAGGAGTTTGACCATTTGATTTAAAAGCCTTATTCGATTGTCTATTTCCATTCGACAGCGTCCTTATAAATGTAAGTGTTGAATACGTAGGATGGAAGGAAACTGCATCCCTACACTACAGGATTTTTGTTCTTTGCCGTGTAACAGACGATACACGGCAAAGCCTAAAAAAAACACGGCAAAGCCTTTGCCGTGCACTGTACACGGCAAAGACCGCACGGCAAAGATCAGGCCGGCAAAGGACTCTTTGCCGTGCGCCTTACACAGCAAAGGCTTTGCCGTGTGCCTGGCAGTCCTGCACGGCAGACAAAAGTAACTTAACACCGTCACGAGCGAGACGGCGCCATGTCAGTGGGTCCCATTAGGCCTTTGCCGTGTGTCTCGTGTTTGCCGTGTGCTTTGTATGTCGGTCCCAACTCTCAAATTTGCCGTGTGTTTTGGATATGCCTTTGCCGTGTGTCTTTCAAGTGAGCTTTGTCGTGTATTTTTCCGTGGCGCACGGCAAAGTCATCGAACAGTCGAAAAAAAAACCGGCGACCATCGTCCTCATCTCTGCTCCTCCACGACATGGTCGACAAGCCTTTGCGGTCTCCGGTAGTCTCGTGCAAGCGTCGTCGAAGCTTGGTGGCAGCGCCATGGAGGTGAGGCGACGGCGGCGCCTGAATCAGTTGTCCGGGCTGGCGGCGGGGTGGAGGGCACCATGGTTCGTGCTTGCTAGAGTTTGTTGCCGCGCTCGCCGGTGGCAGCGCCCAACACGGGGAGGCCGTATCGTAGGGATAAAGCCTACTGCGGGGTGGAGGTCGCCATGGCCGCGCTCACTGGAGGTCATGGCCGTGCTCGCCAGCGGCGGCAGCAGCGCCCAACGCGCGCGTGTGTGCGCGTGCAGGACTCCTGGGGAGGCCGTCTCTCGGGGAAATCCGGTGGCTTCTCTGGAACTCGCGCTCGTCGCCATGGCCGTGCTGGCCGGAGGTCGCGGCCGACGCACGCGCGTGCAGGGCCGCGCTCGCAGGGCTCTGCTCGTCGCTCATGGGGAATATTTCTTGGCAAAGAGTGAATTGAAGATAAGGAGAGAAGGGGAATATGCCACGTCACTGATCCATGGCTCCTCTCTCTGGACCAATCAAAGCAAAGCACACGGATCGTGTGTTTCTTTACATGGCTTTGCCGTGTGCTTCACTCGGTAAAGATTATTTTTCCTTTTATTTCTAGTTTTTCAACGTTTGTATTACTCTCTCCTTGATCCATATTAAATTTGTTTTAGATACGAGTGTATTTAATACTAAAACTTGACTAGATATATTTGTATTTAGATGAATCTAAATATGGATAGGAAGTGGATCGCATAGAAAAGCCATTTTCTATTTTCTGAGTACTAAAAACGGGGTGTTTTGTGAAGTAATCACCAAATGACTAATTCAAAATGCCACCACCTCATTTTTCAAAAATACTAGACCAACTTACATGTACAATGTTCCAACCGAGATATCTCAAACCTTTTCTTCCATCCCCGATGAAAAAGACAAATGTCTGCCGAATCGGTAGGAAGTGGGTCCGGTTTGAACTGCAGGTACATGATCTAATGCTCATGATTTTTTGCAAAAATTATTTTTAGACTCACATTATGATGTTTCCTCAGAGATCCAATGCAAGTTTAGCGAGGCTCAGCTCTTAGGTAAGAAGTTCAAAGACTAGGGTTTCGCCGGGAAACGGCCTCCGGAGCGCTGGAATCCCACCAAAACTTGCATGTGGCCATGCCATGTGTACACAAATGTGGTTTATGTTCCATAGATGCAATTTCTAGCTCCCGGGTGTCACCGTCTTCACATGCATGCGATAACACTAAGCAGATTCCTGGAACTCTAGATAGAAATGTCCCGTTGCGGGTATACCAGGGGCTAGAATCTGTCACAAGGTCCCAAACTTGGTTTTCTTTATATCTATGGCCTAAAAATACCTTAACAAACAATAAAGTACATTGTTGGAATCTCATGCGGAGAAAACTAGGGGGTATACCTTCTCGGGGCCCGTAGACGAGTGTTTTTTGTGCTTTCGACCCCCGAAGCCCCGGGAACCCACCCGAACTTGCATGTGAACCTAGGAATCTTGCATGTGTACCTAGGATACATGTAAAAGTGTTGTGGAAGTCCCATAGATAGAATACATGGCTCCCCGGTGTGACCTTCTTCACATTCGGACGATAACACTTAGGAGATTCCTGGAACTCTAGGTGGAAATGTCCCGCTGCGGGTATACCAGTGGCTAGCATGTGCCACAAGGTCCCAATCTTGGTTTTCCTTGTATATATGGCCTAAAAATACCTTAACAAACAAAAAGTACATTGTTGGAACCTCATCCGGAGAAAGCTAGGGGTATACCTTCTCGGGGCCCGCAGACGAGTGTTTTTGGTGCTTTCGACCCCCGAAGCCCCGGGAACCCACCCAAACTTGCACATGAACCTAGGAATCTTGCATGTGTACCTAGGATACATGTAAAAGTGTTGTGGAAGTCCCATAGATAGAATACACGGCTCCTCGGTGTGACCTTCTTCACATTCGGACGATAACACTTAGCAGATTTCTAGAACCTTAGGTGGAAATGTCCCGCTGCAGGTATACCGGGGGCTAGAATCTGTCACAAGGACCCAAACTTGGCTTTCCTTATATCTATGGCCTAAAAATACTTTAATAAACAAAAAAGCACATTGTTGGAACCTCATGCGGAGAAATCTAGGGGGTATACCTTCTCGGGGCCCGCAGACGAGTGTTTTTGGTGCTTTCGACCCCTGAAGCCCCGGGAACCCTCCCAAACTTGCACGTGAACCTAGGAATATTGCATGTGTACCTAGGATACATGTAAAAGTGTTGTGGAAGTCCCATAGATAGAATACATGGCTCCCCGGTGTGACCTTCTTCACATTCGGACGATAACACTTAGCAGATTTCTGAAACTCTAGGTGGAAATGTCCCGCTGCGGGTATACCGGTGGCTAGCATATGCCACAAGGTCCCAATCTTGGTTTTCCTTGTATATATGGCCTAAACATACCTTAACAAACAAAAAAGTATATTGGTGGAACCTCGTGCCGAGAAAGCTATGGGGTAGATCCCTGGGTGCCTCGCGGACTAGGGTTTCGATGGCAGATAGCCGCTGGAGCGCCAGAATCCCAAAAAACCACATAATTAAAGTGGGCTGGCCAAACCATATAATTAAAGTTTCCATAGATGCAATATGGATGATATTTGAGATAAAATATGTGCTAAAATAAAATGGAGGCAAAAAAGAGGGAAAATGGGGAAAAATTGTAGGGTGCACGACAAAGACCGTCCCTAGTTGAATAAAACGAGCGGGAATATTTCGCGTGTTAAATAAAATATATAGCGAGAATATTTTACGCGAAAAAAACAATTTAAAATTCAAAACTTTGCCGTGCCTGACGGTGAGCACACGGCAAAGCCCCGCAGTTACTACAGCACGTCAACAGCGCGGAAACGGTGGGTCCCACGAGATGGTGTGCCGTGCGATTTCTTTGCCGTGTGCCTTTTTTGTCCTTTGCCGTGGACAGTTTCTTTGCCGTGTGTTATTTTTGGGCTTTGCCGTGAGTGTTTTCTTTGCCGTGTATCTTGTATCATGCCGCCGTGCGACACTTCTTTGCCGTGTGTCATGTTGTTTGATTACACGGCAAAGAGATCTTTGCCGTGCATTGGCGCACGGCAAAGCCCCAGTGCATGGCGACGCCGAATTTTCCCGTAGTGCTATCTGAACCTTATTTAACATTTAAAAAGCGGTGTATATAACATGAGTTATTGTAATTGAATTTGCAAACAACCTGACTTAGGATTCATGAAACGGTTACAACAAATGCTGGGCAGAAGTATCAACAAATTTTCAGGCTGGCATGTCACTTGATCTCATTGTGGATTGCTTATTTTATGTTTGAAGTATATTAACAACTGATTTCATTGATTTCCACAAGCTATATATGTACTCCACCCAACCCTGGGATTGGGAATAGCTATTCTATCGCTGCAGGTTTTAGTTGACGAAGATGTTGTGGTTGCAATTACATTTCTCTTCATTATCGGGCATGATTTTGTTTTTTGAAATCAAAACTTTCCGCTGTGTGTAAATTAGGTCTGGAAAGAAAGTTGTCTATGTTGACATGCTTATGCATCTGTTCACATATGTACCTTAGGAACAACTAAACTTCCTAATTTTTATCTTTCGGTAAGCAAACCTTGCAACTTTTTTAGCTTTGTCACAGGTCTTGTAGCTAAGGCATGTTAAGTACTGACATAAATAATCATATAGGCATGATCTCGAAGTAAATGGTCGAAAGGGCATGATAGTCGATCCTAGAACAAAGCATATCTACCAAAGACCATCAGGTTGATATTTAGTAACTTGTTCCTCTTAAGTTGGTCGACCGACACTCTGTAAAAATTATGTCCTCTATGGAAGAGTTTTTGTAGATCCGCACCGTATGTACCTAGTTGAGTTGGCATTATGTTCTATTACTGTCTTTCTTATCTTAGTAAGCTGATTATGTATATGTATCTTGTTTTGTATAACCAAATAAAGGCTCTATTTAATTGTACAAAGTTCTCCTGCTGGGATTAGCTGCCTAGTCCTTACCACTGTGAAGTCTTGACTGGTTTATGGACATGCTGGTGTAATTATCTTGTAAAGCCGTGTACGTGTATGTTTTTTTTATATGATTTTTTTGCCACCAGATAAGTTAAAATTTGCCATTTTATCCACATTGGTAAAATTTGCTAGCTTCAAGTTTGATATGTTATTTCAATGAGTTTGTGCTAGAAGTTGTTAACAAGACATTTTGCTTAGAGAATGTCAACCCATTTAAAATTAGCATGTATGGCATTAATTTGCATACTTAAACTTATTACTTATAGCATTGTCAAACGTGATGATAGATTATATAGGTGAGCTACCACACCGTCATGAACGATAGCTTTGGAGAAGTGCATTATGTCTGAAGTTAATAAGTAACAATGTTGCCATAGATTAATGGACCGTATCATAATGCTCCTGAATTACGGTGGATGCATTTTGGAGTAACTTTCTTGAAAATTGTATATCAATACAAACAAGAGAACTATGTGTTGTATGACTGAGATGTGGTTTTCACATTCTGAAGCAAATATTAGGAGTCGTGCTGGAACTTAAGATCTTACAAAAATAACTCTTGGTAATGTCTTATTACTGTATTCGATAAATCGTGCTAAAGTTGCATAAACTCAATTACAAATTCATCGCATTCAAATATTTTCTCTCGTCTATTTCCAAACACAATAGGATGCTTGCTCAGGACATAGTAACGGAAAGCCGGTTAGGGAAGAATTATATCTACGAGCTTTTGATGACTGCGAGAGGCATATCAACTTCTAATGACTGCGAGCGGGCCAAAAGTATACTATTTTTATATCTAGTTGACAAATGCATCCGAATACTAAGACAGTGAAACGTCATATTACTGATGGAAACCATTGCTATACTATATTAAACATCACACAATGACCTGACATTACACAAAAACATTCCTATCCCGTAGGCCTTTTTCTTTCTCTGATCTACATTAGGCTAGCTACACAACGAATGAAATATTTTGGATCCATTAGTGAGAATCAGCAGCAACCATCAACCTGAATGGTCATTACCACATATCGCTAGCTTGATAAAACATAATTTCGTATGCTGCGACACATATGGGTGTGTGTTCAAGGGTTTGTGGTTATTTTACTGTTGATGAAAGAAGAGTTGTTGTAGATATAATAGTTATATCACTTATCTTAGGACATGAAGATGGTAGGAGTGGAAACCTTATAAAGTTGCAAGCCGCTCTAATTATTTTCGAAGGAGTATCGCGTTGAATATGAAACTTGTATAGTTCTCTAGGACTCAAGCCTAAAATGCAGATCTTTATGCGTCCGTGGGAACTAGTATATTGTCATTTCACATTGCAAGCTGTGCCATAGATGGAAAGTATCATCTATAAGCTCAGTATTATCGTGGAGGTCAATACCATGTCATGATTGCATACACTACAAACTGGTGACAAGTTGGTAAGATTCCCGCACATATTCAGATCTTCACATTTCCTCTTCCATTCAGAGTATATTTATCATGCGTTGATCTAAAGGCCACATCTATGCAATTTACTAAGCAAAGCAAAAAGGGAGAGCGAGGATGCAAATCAATGCTTTAATTAGTACGGAGTATGACATCCAATGCCGCTTCTTGATAAATCTGCAAACGTATATCATACTGGTAGTTTTTTATACCATCTCAAATGACCAATGTTCTGAAGGCTAATGCATACGATTCATTTCTGAAATTAGATTTCTTGAAACGGGTTTTCGTCCCGCTTTATAAATAAAGCACACAGGTGAGACCGATGCTAGGCCAGACAGCGCATCGCTCAAAGGAACAAACGCCACATGATACAAGGCGCTGGGGAGAACCCAAGCCCTACACGAAATGCAAGAAGAAATAAAAGAAAAAGAAAGCCGAGAACTGGGGTATACAGAAAACGGAAATAACTCGCAGCCAGTGCGCCCCCCAGAGAAGTACCACCACACATCCCGTAGTTCAAAGCGCCTGCGTCCCAAGGCAGCACCTCCAAGAAGGGGAGTGACGACAACGAACAGTGCTGTCCGGACAGGGCCAAGGGTTTCCCTTGGTACGCAGGGGGGGGAGGGAGCCCCCCGACACCCTTCAAGAAGGAAGGTGATACCCGCGGGCATCATCGTGCCAGTGTCAACAGACAAGGATTTCTCCTGACCCCTCCAGAACCACCCTCCCCAGCACTTTGTAAAGCTCCACCAAACACGACACCCACGATCACGTGCCACCCTGGTCTTGATGTCGCCACCGCTGATGTTTACGCACTTATATTCCTGTAGACCGTTATTGGGCCTCCAAGTGCAGAGGTTTGTAGAACAGCAACAAGTTTCCCTTAAGTGGATTAACCAAGGTTTATCGAATTCAGGGAGGAAGTGGTCAAAGATATCCCTCTCAAGCAACCCTGCAATCAAGATACAAGAAGTCTCTTATGTCCCCAACACACCCAATACACTTGTCAGCTATATAGGTGCACTAGTTTGGTGAAGAGATAGTGAAATACAAGTAGTATGGATGATTATAAGTGGTAACGGTGCCATAAAAGAGCTTCTGACGGGGAGGAAAAGACTAAAGGCAAAAAGATGAAAGCAAGCAAACATGTAACATATCTAGTCGCAAACGGTGTTTCAATGATTAGAAACAAGGCGTAGGGATCACACTTTCACTAGTGAACACTCCCATATAAATATATTCTCTTCATGATGCTACCCTGAACTACTTTCCAGTTGGACACTCTGATCCATGGTAGGGCTATAACAACACTCCTTAAAGTCCGCCTTCCCCATCTAGATAACCCCACACTATCACCTTGAGTGCTAGATGGTTCCAACAAACACCACAATTTCATATAGAAAACCAACTCAAAATATACTCATGATAAGTATTTATGAACTCTAGCCTAAGTGCCACCACGGCGTGCACACTGTCACTTCCACACACGTGGAGAGAGCAAAGATCTATTGAAGCACTTGAGTATTTATGTAAACTCTAGCCTAAGTGCCACCACGGCATGCACGCTATCACTTTTCCACACGCGGGGAGAGCAGAGATCTATTAAAGCACTTGAGTAGTAGAGCAGATCTAATTGATTGCAAAGCTCATGACCACAATATGATCACACATAGAGCGAGATGAACACATAGCTACCGGTAGAGCCCTTAGCCTCGAGGAAGAACTACTCCCTCCTCATCATGGGAATTAGCAACGACAATGGATATTATGGTGGAGATCGATGGAGATGGCTCCGGGGGCACTTCCCTGTCCCGGCAGGGTGCCGGAACAGAGAATTCTATCCCACGAATCTCCCCTTCGGTGGCGGCGGCGCTATGGAACTTTTCATGGCTTCCTCTCAGATGATTTAGGGTTTCTGAGTCTGGAGCTTCTTATAGGCGAAGGAGGCAAGGTCGATGGAGGCCTAGGGGGCCCACACCCCCTGGTGGCGTGGCCAGGGTGGGCCCGTGCCACCCTAGGGTGTGGCCATCCTGGTGCCCTACTCCGTCTCTGCTTTGATTTTCTGTATCGCTCTAGTAAAAATAGGCATATTGGCTTTTGTCCCGTCCAATTCCGAGAATATTCATTTTTTAACTTTTCTGAAAGCAAAAACAGCAAAAAACAGGCAACTGGCACTGCGACATCTTGTCAATAGGTTAGTTCCAGAAAGTGTATAAAAATACCTCAAAGTGTAGGCAAAGCAAAGCAAAGTTGATACTAAACAAGCATAGAACATCAAAAATTATAGATACGTTTACGACGTATCAAGCATCCCCAAGCTTAACTCTTGCTCGTCCTCGAGTAGGTAAGTGACGAAAGAATAATTTTTGAGGTGAAATGCACCATCACAACATGATCAAACCATTTGAAAGCATTGATAGCTGGGATTAAAGTACTCTAAACATGAGCATGAAAGATTAAGTTCAAACAATAAGACAAAGCAACTATGTTGTAACATGAAAGTATACAAACAAAGATTCATGAATAACAATGCATTAAAAGATATTTGTTTGTTTCGCATATAGAAAACATAGCATAGTGACATTCAGCTTGTCCCTCGTGGAGTAGCAAAACATAAATGCATAGGACACCTTCAAAGTTCATAAGGGTGACTCGATACAGATAGTTCAAGAACAAGAAATATCAACAAAATGAATCAATCAATAAGTTTTTGGACAATGGACATAGAACTAAGAAGGGCAACTATGCTCTCTTAATTGGTGCCTAAGGATAGAAGGTGGAGACTCAATATAAAAGTGGAAGAAAGGCCCTTCATAAAGGGAAGCAGGGATTTCAAGTTTCATAAAGAGCTTCCAAAAATTATTGTACTTGTTAGCTTTTAGCTCTCATTGCCCCTATCATCAGCATCTTGAAGTGATTAAGGTTAAAGTGAACAAACTATGGAGTATATGATTGACAAAGTATAAGTTGACAATCTCATGTCCCTTGAGTACGAGGGCCGCTCATCATGCTACTCAACTTTAGTTACCGGTTGAAGGGTTTCGCAACATAGTAAATCAAAAAAATTCTACGAATGCGAACGGGAAAGCCAAGATCTAATCTAGGATATGCAAACAACGAGGGGGGATAGATGAGATCTTCATACCCTTGAAGATTCGTACAGCGGAACATTCAACGGAACATGGTTGTTGTAGTCGTACTAGCCTTCTCCTCCTCGCGATCCGATCCGATCCAACACCGCAAGTGGCGATGCCTCCGAGAGATGCACACGTACGGCACCTCGATGTCTCCTCCTTCCTCGGTCCAGCAAGTGGGGTGGAGAGATAGATTGGATCTACAACACGATGGCGTGGTGCAAAGGTGGAGAGTTTCTGCGGCAGGGCTTCGCCTACGCGCAGTCGGGAGAGAGAGAGAGAGGAGGGAAGCAACTAGGCGGTAGGGTTTGAGGAGGTGTGGGGGGAGGGTGCGCCCCTGCCCTCTTTATATAGAGGGCTGGCCGGCTGCCCCCTTGCCCCTCCTCCAAGCCTAGGGCCGGTGGCCACATGGGAGGAGTGAGGGGCATGTTCCCCCCTTCTAGAAGCTCTCCCTAGGGTTTCCCCTAGGGCTTGGCCGGCTGGGCCTATGGGGCCTTGTGCCCCTGGCCCAATGCGGCCAGGGCACTCCCTCGTAGGCCCAAGCCCCCTCCCGACAAGTGGGGCCACGTTGTTCCCACTCCGGAAGGTTCTAGAAGCTTCCAGTACAATACTGAACAATCCGAAATCCAAAAACTGCTTTCCCTTATATGAATTTTATTCTCCGGACCATTCTGGAACCTCTCGTGATGTCCTGGATCTCATCCAAGACTCCGAACAAAAACTCATAAACCAGTTATCCATTCTATCCTAGCGTCGAGACACGTTAAGTGTGTGACCCTACGGGTTCGAGAATATGCAGACATGATCTTCCACTACAAGGAATCTGGTTGTATATGACCCTCAATTTTCGTCACAGAATCGTCATAATAGTCCGTTTAAGACGATTCTATGAAGATTTTGAGATCGTCGAAAGCTGGGCGTCGCAATTGAACTATAACGACGTTTTTGGTAAAATCGTCATAGAGATCGTCATAACGTCTATGACGATCCAATATCGTCACGGGCCATCTAGCCTAGCCAAGTCAGATCCTACGTGACCGATCCTACGTGGCAAAATTGTGACGAAATTAAATCGTCTTAAATCGAAATCAGCCCAGTCCATTTTGGTGGTCTGAACAGGCCAAGCCCAACAATTCCAACCTTTTTCTTCTTTAGGCCTGGCCCTTTAGTGTGCAATTTTCTTTGGGCTTATGCCTTTCTTCTCTAGGCCTTGGCCTATTACCTTATATTTATTTTTGGCTATTCCAGCCCACGATTCATTACATTTTATGGGCCTCAAGCCTTTTTACAATCATTTTCTTCATAACTTTCAACATTGATTTGATTTTTCATTTTACCACTAGACCCACTTGTCAAATTCTAGTTTCCACATTTTGAAACCAAGTAACCAGTATTTCAATCAAAACTAATAACACAAGAAAATTTTCAAATATCAACGAAATTGGTCTATTACAAAAATTACATGGTTCATCACACAAAAATGACCAATCAATCATAGTATAATCACAGTACAATATAATTAACTAGTCTTTGTTCAGTAGGACTTCCCGCTTCTTCACTTCTTCAAGCTGGAGCACTGGTTGCTGGACAAACTTCATTCCCAATATTCTCAACATGCTCAATGCTGCACTGAACACATATGAGGAGTAATCAGTAACAGTCGATCAACAATCAGGACCATGAGTAGGTGATGAAATATATAAGCATGCACCTAAGCCTTGATGCGGCTGACATGGCAGACTGACCCGGGGCAGGGAAGGAATGCAACATCTTGTAAAGATGTAGTCTTTTATAAAATATGGACTTCTTATGTATTGATCATACCTTTCTTCCGGAATTGAGGTGAACAGCATACCGAATAACCGATTACGTTAGATATACTTGCAAACAAAAACAAAATTAATCGATGATTCCACATGAAGATTGGTGTATGATTAATTGAAGTGCATATAGTAATAAGTAGGTACCTGGAGTACAAGTATGCCATCTGGTGCCAAACAGATCATAGTGCACGAGTTGTTAATTACTACGGTATGGAATACAAGAACAAGCCGTGCAGCAACAGTGAGAACAAGAAAAGATAAGCTACAACTAAAGAACCAGATCAGTATAATTACTAAAATTTGATTGTCCACAAAGAGTATTGTGAAAATTACAGTTCAGATTTCAAAAACTCAGCTCCATTGTTGTGCTTCCTCAATAACTACTGAAAAAAATAAGTTACGGTAAGGACTGGGCAGAGACAGCAGGAATCTCCTAACTATGATCTTGACTAACAATGGGGACTAATCTAATACTATACGAGGTTGCATGAAAAAATAGCTTGAAGAAACAAAGATTTCCATAAGGTGATCAATGCATGGAGATGGGTCGATGGAGTTACATGCGACTGTAATCTCAATGGCGAACTCGGTGTAACAGAACACCGATAGCATGGCCGACACGCCAGACACGGTGTACAAAAGAACCACGCTCGGGCCGGACGCCTCCTTGGCCTCCTGCCCCGCGAGCACGAAGATCCCTTCCCCAATCACCGCGCCGACGCCGAACCATGCTAGGTCCCATCAGTCTATGAATAAGCAAAGCTTGTAATAAGCAGAAGAATTTAACAAAATTATATAGCTTGTAATAAGCTAATTATATACAACAATAGTCAAAATTACAATCATACAATGGGCATGGAACAAGATATCCATAGAACTGGTTGAATATAACGGTACTTCTTAAAATTACCATGTTATGCAAGGAACACAAAGAACATTTAACTATTAAGTATACAAGAGTGTGCATGACATTGTAATATAAGGATACCCACAATGAACATCAATATAGTAATTTCATAGTGTACTATTAGTAATTTAACTACCACTGCTTAGTACTGCTAACACAACGCAATGACATTAAAATGCTACACTATACATGCCAAGATCACAGAAGCCAGACTATGATATTAAATAAACATGGTAGAAATCACAATTAAGTATACATAACTAGAAAGGATTCAAAAATTGGACAGTGGATCTCTGTTGATAGATTATTAAAAGCAAACTAGTTTAAATGCTAATTCATCGAGCAGTTTTCAAGTCTATAGGCTTCAATGTTGTAGGAACTCACAGATCAACACTTGAGGGAAATACTAAAATCCAAATCGATGGCAGATAAACAATAACCACTTTTGCCATGGTTACTCAACACAGAGATAAATAATGCCAAGCATTCTGAATGTACCATACCACACCCACCTACGAAAATTGCTAAATGACTCACATTAGCTCAATCCTATTATAGGATACAATTACAAAATATATTCAGAAATGATACTGCCATAGCATTCTACATGCACCAGACCATCCACCTGTCCAAATTGCTACTCACTTCACATTTTTTCACTCCCACATATCCAAACTACAACTAATGTCCCACATATCAAATCTACAGGCTAAAGGCAGGACCCTTGGTCCCAAAAGAGAACATGGCATGCAGATTTAGCAGTAAATCACACCAGGTAGTAAACCTTTCAAGTGAAGGTTCAGAACAAGAACACGTTACCATCTAGAGATCCCTCCTACCGGAGGTGCTCTCAACGAGGTTGCGTCTGATCTCCGTATTATTCCAGGGTTGGACAGAGAGGCGCCATCTCACCGGCAAGTAAGACCACCACCGGTCTACGACCTCGCCGTAAGCACTAAAGACTAGCGGCAGTCTCCAGGGGAGCAGCCATGGCCGGGCAGACATATCCTAAGGAGAACATGAAATGAAGCATCAACACAATAAACTCGACAAAAAATAAAGCTCACAGTATTCATATATTGACTACATGCTCACAGTCACTTTTATCACAACAACTAGATCAATCTTATATCAACTCTGCTTTCATTGATTAGAGAAGTAACAAAAACAATGTGTACAAGATAAAAAAAGAAACAAAACTGAATAGGAATCTTCCAGCCAGATGATATAAGTACAGAACATCAATATACACACAAGTAGTCCTGAATCAAAAGGAAGCCTAGATGTAAGTACAGAACATCATGGTATTGCCAGAACTAAACATGAAATTTGTTTCACTTACAAGTAGAGTATCTAAGACATGTGTATACCAAGCAGCAGAAGTTGGTCAATCAAGTGTATACCAAGAAGCATGTGTTAGGCAATAATGTGCATATGAACTGAACTGAAAAAGAAGCATTCACATATGAAACCCTAATCCCCCTGGACATGTGTAACCACGAGAAGAGCCAGTAGCCTCTGCGCCGCCACGGCAGCAGCGATGGCCACCGCTGCCGCAGGCGCCCCCGCCACGACCATCTCGGTCCCACGCACCATCGTCGCCGCTGTCACCGCCATCTGCATAGGGATTAGAAAATCGAGTCAACAACCCGGTGGACAGCGAGGAGACGGCCAATTTTGGGGTCTGACCCAGGCCCGGGACCCACCTCTGCCTCCTCGCCATGCGGGGCACCACCGCCAGCAGGGGTGCTACCAGGATCTCGGGCTAGGGTTTCTGCTGGAGGTGCGGTTTCGTGGTTCCATGAGGTGGCATAGAGAGGGGGAGGAGGGGGGCTAGGAGATAGATTAAACTTTGGCCACCGGCGAGGTCGGGCAGCACAGCGGGGCCGCTCCCTTGATCTGGATGGTGTCAGGCGCATCGGAGAAATCCCGTGACGGGAGATGGGTGTCGACGGTGAGAGGATGGAGGTGTCATAGGGGGATGAGGGGCGCCAGAGGTGTCGGGTGGCCGGCGATGTGGCACCGGTGACATAGGAGATGGTATGGCGATGGAGGCGGCGCACGCGGGTGGGTGAGGGGGGAGACGAGACGCGGGGTGGGTGAGGTGTGGTTTGCGCGATGGGTGAGTGGGGTGGGATTGGGCCTGACCTAGACGCGTCGTGGTCCGTGGGTCACGCGGAAAAATTGAACCTCCCAAGCGCCAAGGGACAAATTTTCGGTGGCTGAGGGTCTGAAATGAGTTCCACAATGTTGGATCCAGCACTCGTGGACGGTCAAGATCTGTTTCATGAGATGATCCGTGGGTACCCTCGTTTTGTATTCTGACTGGCTGGACAAGTGTACATAGTTTGAAATTGGCATAGATAGCTCAAAAAAATCAAAAAAATGGAAGCCCTTCGCATTGCGTCATTTATATGACATAGTATCTAAAATAATATCTAAAAAATATCTAATCCTTTTCGTCGCACGAAAAAGCCATTTTCCATTTTCCGAGAGCCAAAAACGGGGCGTTTTGTGAAGCAACCTCCAAATGGATAATTCAAAATGTTACCACCTCATTTTAAAAAAATACTAGACCGTCTTATATGGATAATGTCACAACCGGAGGATCTCAAACCTTTCCGTCCACCACTGGTAAAAAGACAAATTCCTGCTAAATCGGTAGGAAGTGGGACCGATTTGAACTACATGTACATTATCTGATGCTTGTGATTTTTTGCAAAAATAATTTTTAGACTCACAACATGCTATTTCTTCAGAGATCCAATGCAAGTTTAGCAAGGCTCATCCCCTAGCTAAGAACCTTCCTACCCATCGTTTTGAGCAAAGTTTGAAACGAGCATAAGAAATTCAAACACGGTATGAACAATATAAAACCTTCACGTGGCGTCATGTTATGTGACATAGTTGCAAGTAAAAATACCAGACTTGGTATATTGATTATATCTCGAAAAGTTCTCAAAATAAGCTATCATGTCCGAGGTTTCATGGCTTTCGGTCCAAATGATCAATGTTATGGAAATAATCGTGGCATAGTTTATGATAATGTGCCCATATTATGCACACATGTGCATCTTGGGATGGCGAACAACGTTGCAGTAGAAAGTTTTCCCTTTCGTCGCACGGAAAAGCTATTTTCTATTTTCCGAGTGCAAAAAACAGGGCGTTTTGTGAAGCATCCACCAAATAAAAAAATTTAAATGCTACCACCACATTTAAAAAAATACTATACCACCTTATATTAACAATGTCACAATGGGGAGATCTCAAACTTTTCCGTCCACCCCTGGCGAAAAAGATAAATTCCTGCCGAATCGGTAGAAATTGGGTCCGATTTGAACTACATGTACATTATCTGATGCCTATGATTTTTTGCAAAAATGATTTTTAGACTCATAATATGCTATTTCTTCAGAGATCCAATGCAAGTTTAGCGAGGCTTAGCTCCTACCTAAGAACCTTCATGCCCACCGTTTTGACCATTGTTTGAAACGAGCATAAAAAATTCAAAAACGGTCCAAACTATGTGAAACCTTCGCGTGGCGTCGTATTATGTGACATAGTTGCAAGGAAAAATAACAGACTTGGTATATTGATTATATCTCGAAAAGTCCTTCTCAAAATGAGCTATCATGTTCGAGGTTTCATGGCTTTCGATCTAAATGACCAATGTTATGGAAAGAATCACGACATAGTTTGTGATAATGTGACCATATTGTGTACGCATGTGCATCTTAAGATGGCGAACAATGTTGCAGGAGGAAGTTTTCCTTTTAGATGCACGGAAAATCCATTTTTCATTTTTCGAGCGCAAAAAACAGGGCGTTTTGTGAAGCAACCACCAAATGACAGTTTTAGAATGCTACCACCCCATTTTTTAAAAATAGTAGACCACCTTACATGGATAATGTCCCAACCGGGGTATCTCAAACCTTTCCATCCATCCCTGGCGAAAAAAACAAATCTCTGCCGAATCGGTAGGAAGTTGGTCCGATTTGAACTATGGGTACATTATCCGATGCCCATGATTTTTTGCAAAAATTATTTTTAGACTCATAATATTCTATTTCTTCAGAGATCCTATGCAATTTTAGTGAGACTCAGCCCCTAGCTAATAACCTTCGTGCCCGCCGTTTTGACCATTGTTTGAAACGAGCATAAAAAATTCAAAAACGGTCCGAACTATGTGAAACCTTCGTGTGGCGTCATGTTATGTTACATAGTTGCAAGGAAAGATATCAAACTTGGTAAATTGATTGTGTCTCGAAAAAGCCTTCTCAGAAATGACCTGTCATGTCTAAGGTTTTATGGCTTTCTGGGCAAATGGCCAATGTTATGGCTAGAATCAGGGCATAGTTTGTGATAATGTGCCTGTATTGTGCACACGTGTGCATCTTGGGATGGCGAACAATGTTGCAGGAGGAAGTTTTTCTTTTCGACTTACGGAAAATCCATTTTCCATTTTCGGAGCGCAAAAAACAGGACGTTTTGTGAAGCAACCACCAATTGACAATTTTAGAATGCTACCACCCTATTTTTAAAAAAATAGTAGACCAACTTACATGGACAATGTCCCAACCGGGATATCTCAAACCTTTTCGCCCACCCCTGGCGAGAAAGACAAATCCCTGCCGAATCGGTAGAAAGTGGGTCCGATTTGAACTACACGTACATTATCTAATGCCCATGATTTTTTGCAAAAATGATTTTTAGACTCACAATATGCTATTTCTTTAGAGATCGACCAATTTTTTTTCGTAAAACTTAACCCCTAGACGAGACTAGTCACTCCCTAGTTTCAAATTCATATTTTAAACTATGATATTATACCTACTATGGACTAATGTGGGATTAGTAAAACTACCATTTTTCATTAATCAAAGTATTGTTAATTAATACCCTAAGATGATCTACTAAATTTTATAAAAATTTAAAAACAAAAAACAATTATTTTAAACTTATTATGAAAAAGCTACAAAAGAATTAAGAAAACAAAAAAATTATAACTGGACCAGCTGAGCTAGCCTGGTCCTATCTACTGCGTGCGGCCCAGTAGAGGTAGAGAACTCAGGACAGCACGGCCCACTTTCCTTTCCTTGGAGGCCCATTGCGGTGGAGGACTCGGCCCAGGCGGAAAATGGAATAGTTATGAAGCTGCGTTGTATTAATACGACATGTAAGGTTTGTAGCTGTAGTGGTAAGCAGCGGGTTGTATGTGTGGGAGGTCGGCGGTTCGAATCGGCGGCTTGCTCCTTTTTTGCAAATAATGTACAAGGTAATTGAGAATCTGGCTTCTGCTCGAAGCATGTCCAACATGTTAGTAGTTCGGTCCCACTCACTAGTCACCTAACAGCTATTAACACATAGATATCACACGTAGTCAAAAATTGACACATAGACACGACACATAGGCGCAATTGCTGACATGACCGACTATCAATTTTAGCTTATCCTAATTTGAACGTTATGACGATTTTAAATCGTCGTAGTGAGATAGAAATAATGTCGTAGACTACATCCACTAGGTTATGACAATTTGAGCTAATGAAACTATGACGTTTCTGAGCAAAATCGACGTAATTTTCTAAGGTTTTGAACCTCCCAAACGGCTTACGACCATCTGGTGCAAAATTGTCATAACTTTATGACGATTTTGTCCACGATCACTATTAGAAGGTCATAGAATAACACATTCCTTGTAGTGTTCTATCAATAATCAACAGTGGGGTCTGGAAACCCATATTGACTCCCACATATTCATCGATGATCATATCGGATGAACCACGATGTCAGGATTCAATTAATCCCATACATATATTCCCTTCATCGCGCGATATTTTACTTGCCCGAGATTCGATCGTCGGTATCGGCATACCTAGTTCAATCTCGTTCACAGCAAGTACTTTACTCAATCCGTAATCTGATATCACTTTGTGAGTAACTCCTTAACCACGTGCTTGCAAGCGGTGTTGATATCGATTACCGAGTGGGCCCGAAGTATATCTCTCCGACTTGGGAGGGACAAATCCCATCTCGATACATACAACCCAACAGATACTTTCCGATCACCTGAGAGACACCTTTATGATCACCCTCTCATAGGATGACGTTTGATGACCTCAGAGCTTTCTTCCGATACCAGGGAGTTGAATTTTCTCATGGTCTAAGGAATACAATATTTGACATAAGAAAAAGCTTCGCAAAGATGAACACGATGACACGATCTAATTGCTCTGCTTGATTTGGGTCTATCCACCATATCATTCTTCCAATGATATGATCTCATTATTAATCGACAACTCATGTCTATGGTTAGGAAACCTTAACCATCATTAGTCAATGAGCTAGTCCATAGAGGTGTACTAGGGACACATCGTTATTCATAAACCACACAAGTGAAAGGGCATGTATGCCCCCATGTGTGGTTTTGGTAATTAATGACAATCTCTATGGACTAATGTGTAAATTGAGTTTCACTTGTAGGTTTGTCCATTGGCATCGCTTGGGCCATGTGTTGGTCTCAAGGTTGGAAGATGAAGAAACGTCCAAGGGCTTTGTGCCCATTGGAATCATGAAGAAAGAAGGAGCTTGAAGGTCGATCAAGGCATGTGCAAAGAGTTGCATCAAGATGGATCAACCTCAAGTAAGGATGAAGAAGGACGAGCTCAAGATGCGCCATCTCTAGAAGATCTCATGCTTGAAGCTTGCCATCCTCGTGCTCATGGAATGATGAAGACAAGTTCAAAGAAGAGGTTTCCCCATGGAGTATGGGGGAGCATTTCGCAAGTCTTCATCAAGCAAGAGCGAGCAAGAGCAAACAAGAAAGGTGTTCCCACTATAGAAGAACAAGAAGGTCTACATCAAGTTCAAGTGGGACGCTCAAGGCAAAGGTATGTTGATAGGGCTTCTCTTTTGCAGGGTCTCGTGTTGTTAGTTGGGAGACCGGGTTAAGGATAGATAGCCGTACTATCAAGAGGGGCTCTCAAGCGGGTGTCTCGTTTGCATCGTTCGGAGAGAGCTCAAACCTTTGCATTCATATCATCATCTTTCTTGGTTATTATTTGGTTCTTGTCCATGAGAGGATCTAGAGCTTGTGGTCACCATCATAACAAGCTCTAGCTCATCATCTAAGGATTTCACTTGCATATCTTATTGCGGTTTTTGATCTTGCGAGTTTTCCGGCTCCACACCTTGGGGGATAGATCACATATATATTCATGATATTTTCTCCCAAGGTGATACCCAATATTTCAACAAAATTGGTTTCATCCCGTTTGGAGTTCGGATGCAAAAGTTATTGCGTTTCTGGTTTTCTGGTTTCCGGAATTTCCCTGACCGGAAGTTCCGGCTTCCCACCGGAAGTTCCGCTAGGGCATCTTTGCCGCCGAAAGTTCCGGTGGAAGTTTCGGGTCTTCTTCCGCTCACGTCCAGTAACCTTCTGTTTTGAAGCGTTCTATTTGCCGGAACTTTGTCGGAACTTGCTCGGAAGTTCACCGGAACTTCCGATTTGTTTTGACCGGAACTTCCGGTTGCGCTTCTAGAGCGGGCGTCAACGGTCTGATGACCGGTGGAGCCAGGCTGGGCGGAACTTCCGCCCAGAGCCGGAAGTTCCGGCCATGATTTGTTTTTTCAGTTTCTCACTCCGCAGTTTTCGACCGTTGGCTGGGTGCCACCAGAAGTTCCGGCCTCCCACCAGAAGTTCCGGCCAGGTGTCGCGAATGCCCATAACGGGCAGATCTGGGAGCCCTTTAAAAGGGGCTCCTCTTCCCCTTCGTGGCTTCTAGCTTTTCTTCTTGGTTCTTGGCTTTCTCTCTCTCCTCCATTGTCAACCTTGAAGAAGCTTTCCCTCTCCCTTCCCCCTCCTATGATTCTTGCATCTTTTTGAGG
This sequence comes from Avena sativa, assembly GCA_916181665.1. Classification (NCBI taxonomy): domain Eukaryota; kingdom Viridiplantae; phylum Streptophyta; class Magnoliopsida; order Poales; family Poaceae; genus Avena; species Avena sativa. The sequence continues at coordinate 458,948,724 of OV702293.1, forward strand.
GATTTGAGAGAGGAGATCTAGATCTACAATCCCCCCAAGTCAAATCCCTTCTTTGCGAAGGAATCATTGGGATCTAGATCTTGGAGAGTCTTGTGTTCTTCCTCCCTTATTCCCCCAATAGCTGTTGTAGCTTTGTTGGAATTTGGGAGAGAAGGACTTGCCCTTGCATTTGGTGCATATGTTTGAGTTCTCCTCTTATGTTCTTCCTCCCTTATTCCCCCAATAGCTTTTGTAGCTTTGTTGGAATTTGGGAGAGAAGGACTTGCCCTTGCATTTGGTGCATAGGTTTGAGTTCTCCTCGGAGATTCGACGAGTTCAAGCTTGTGAGCTTGTTTCTCTTGGGTTCCTTGGAACCCTAGACGGTTGTGTGGTTGGATTGTTGACCTTTTGTGGTCTTGTAGCCTTTTGTGGCGTTGTTGGCCTTTTGTGGTATTGTTGGCCTTTTGTGGCTTTGTTGTTGGGAGCCTCCAATTGAGTTGTGGAGTTATCCCCAATCGGGTTCGGTGACCGCCCTCAAGCATCCCATAGTGGAGCAAGTGCCCGCCTTTTGTGGTGCGCACTTGGGAGAATAGGGTGAGCCTTTTGTGGCGTCGGTGATTTGCGTGCTTTCGCATCCGGGGTGAGGCCTTGTGTGGTGTTGGGTGAGCATCGAGCCACCACACCTCGAGGTGAGCCATTTGTGGCGTTCGGAGAGCGTTGCGCCATCGCACCTCTCCACTGCAGACGTAGCTTCTTTGGAAGTGAACTTCGGGAAACAAATCTTCGTCTCCGCGTCCATCAGTTATCTCTCAACCGAACCCTTTACTTATGCACTTTACATTGTGATAGCCATCGTGCTTGAAGTTTTTATACCTTGCTATCACCTTGTTGCTTGTATTGCTTAACATAGGTTGTTGGTGCACCTAGGTGAACTTAGTGGCTAGGTTTTGTGCTCAATAAATTAAACATTAGTTTTATTCCGCATTTACTTGAGCCTAAACCGTAATATTTTTAAAAGCCTATTCACCCCCCCTCTAGGCAACTTCCTTTGTACTTTCAACAAGTATCAAAGTTTCCGCTTAATACAATTCTAGCATGGAACATAAACTTTATCATGAACAAGAATTATAATAATAACATCTTTATTATTGCCTCTAGGGCATAATTTCAACAGTCTCCCACTTGCACTAGAGTCAATAATCTAGTTTACATCTGGCAACAATCTAACACCCATGGCACTAAGGTGCTGATCATGTTTTGCTCGTGGAAGAGGTTTAGTCTACGGATCTGCGACATTCAGATCCGTATGTACTTTGCTAATCTTTAGATCTCCATCTGTTATATAATCTCGAATTATATGAAACTTGCGGTTGATATGCTTGGTCTTTGGATGATATCTTGGTTCCTTAGCCAGTGCTATGGCGCCAGTGTTGTCACACAATATCTCCAGTGGGTCCAAGGCACTTGGAACCACACCAAGCTCAGTGATGAAGTTCCTGATCCAAACTCCTTCACTTGACGCTTCTACAGCAGCCATGTATTCCGCTTCTACTGTAGATCCCACGATCACGCTTTGCTTGCAGCTTCTCCAGCTCACAGCTCCTCCATTCAAAATATAAACGTATCCTGTCTGAGATTTCGAATCATCCTTGTCGGTGTCGAAACTAGCATCGACGTAACCTTTTACGACGAGATGTTCATCACCTCCATAGACTAAGAACATTTCTTTAGTTCTATTTAAATACTTTAGGATGTTCTTCACGGTTGTCCAGTGTTCCACTCCTGGATCACTTTGGTATCTGCTTGTCAAACTAAGAGCATTGGACACATCCGGTCTAGTACATAGCATGGCATACATGATAGATCCTATTGCCGAGGCATAAGGCACTTTGCTCATAGCTTTTCTATCGTTTACCATAGCTGGACACTGAGCCCTGCTCAATATCTTACCTGACAACATAGGCACTGAACCTTTCTTTGCCTTATCCATTCTGAACCTTTTCAGAACTTTGTCTAGGTATGTACTTTGGCTTAAAGCTATCTGGCGTCTTTATCTATCTCTATAGATTTTATGCCCAATATATAAGCAGCTTCCCCTAGGTCTTTCATTGAAAAACATTTGTTCAAATAACACTTCACATCGTTAAGCATGTCAATGTCATTTCCGATAATCAATATGTCATCCACATATAGTACCAAAAATGTCACTGATCTCCCACTCACTTTCTTGTAGATACAAGCTTCATAACAATTTGGAACAAATCCAAAGCTCTTGATCACTTGATCAAAATGAAGGTTCCAACTCCGAGATGCTTGCTTCAGTCCATAAATGGAACGCTGAAGTTTGCACACCTTATCAGCATCCTTAGGATCAACAAAACCTTCGGGTTGCATCATATACAACTCTTCATCAATGTTGCCATTGAGGAATGCAGTCTTGACATCCATCTGCCATATTTCATAATAATGAAACGCAGCAATTGCTAATAAAATCCGAATGGACTTAAACATCGCTACGGGAGAGAAAGTCTCATCGTAGTAAACACCTTAAACTTGTCGAAAACCTTTCGCGACAAGCCGTGCTTTATAGACAGTAACATTACCATCCGCGTCTGTTTTCTTCTTGAAAATCCATTTGCACTCAACGGCCTTTCGGTCGCTAGGAGGGTCCACCAAAGTCCATACTTGGTTTTCGCTCATGGATCCCAATTCGGATTTCATGGCCTCTAGCCATTTCTCAGAGTCTGGGCTCATCATTGCTTCCTCATAGTTCGCAGGTTCACTGTTGTCTAATAACAAGACAGTTAAGACAGGGTTGCCGTACCACTCAGGAGGGGCACGCGACCTTGTCGACCTGCGATGTTCAGTAGTAGAATCATCCGAAGCTTCATGATCCTTGTCATTAGCTTCCTCTATTGTTGGTGCAGACGGCACTGGAAAAATTTCAGGTGATGCGCTACTCTCCAACTCAAGAGAAGGTTCAATAACCTCGCTTAGCTCTACTTTCCTCCCACTCACTTATTTCGAGAGAAACTCCTTCTCAAGAGAGGATCCGTTCTTTGCGACAAACACTTTGCCTTCGGATCTGTGATAGAAGGTATACCCAATCGTTTACTTAGGGTATCCTATGAAGACGCATTTCACGGCTTTGGGTTCGAGCTTGTCCGGCATCAACTTCTTGACGTAAGCTTCGCATCCCCAAACTTTAAGAAATGACAACTTAGGTTTAGCACCAAACCACAGTTCATACGGTGTCTTCTCAACAGATTTAGATGGTGCCCTATTGAAAGTGAATGCAGCGGTTTCTAATGCATAACCCCAAAATGATAACGGCAAATCTGTAAGAGACATCATCGATCGCACCATATCCAATAAAGTTCGATTCCGGCGTTCAGACACACCATTGCGCTGTGGTGTTCCGGGTGGCGTGAGTTGCGAAACGATTCCGCTTGCTTTAAGATGCGTGAGAAAATCATAACTCAAATATTCACCTCCACGATCGGATCGTAGAAATTCAATTTTCCTGTTACGATGGTTTTCCACTTCGTTCTGAAATTATTTGGACTCTTCAAATGTTTCAGATTTATGTTTTATTAAATAGATATACCCATATTTAATTAAGTCATCAGTAAAAGTGAGAAAATAGCGATAACCACCGCGCGTCGAAACACTCATTGGTCCGCATACATCGGTATGTATGATTTCCAACAAGTCCGTTTCTCGCTCCATTATTCCGGAGAACGGGGCTTTGATCATCTTGCCCATGAGGCATGGTTCTCACGTGTCAAATGATTCAAGATCAAGATACTCGAAAAGTCCATCAGAATGGAGTTTCTTCATGCGTTTTACACCAATATGACCTAGACGGCATTGCCACAAATAAGTCGTATTATCACTATCTACCTTGCATCTCTTAGCCTCAATGTTATGGATGTGTGTTTCATTGCTTTCGAGATTCAGAAGAAATAAACCATTCATAGAAGGTGCATGACCATAAAAGATGTTACTCATATAAATAGAACAACCATTATTCTCCGATTTAAATGAATAACCGTCTTGCAATAAATACGATCCAGATATGATGTTCATGCTCAACGCAGGCACATAATAACATTTATTGAGGTTTAAAACTAATCCCGAAGGTAAAACTAAGGAGAGTGTGCCAACGGCCATCTCATCCCTCGCTAGCCGCCGTTTATTCTGTAGCTCCTGTTTCGAGTTACAAATATTAGCAACTGAACCAGTATCAAATACCCAGGCACTACAACAAGGGCTAGTAAGGAAAACATCAATAACATGTATATCAAGTATACCTTTGATGGTGCCAGCCGTCTTGTCCGCTAAGTACTTCGGACAGTTGCGCTTCTAGTGACCCTTGTCCTTGCAATAGAAGCACTCAGTGTCCGGCTTAGGTCCAGACTTGAGCTTCTTCTTTGCAGGGGCAATGCGCTTGCCGCTGCCCTTCTTGAAGGGCTTCTTTGCACCCTTACCTTTCTTAAAGCTGGGGGGCTTGTTGACCATCAACACATGATTATCTTTCTTGATGTCCACCTCCGCAGCTTTCAGCTTAGCGAAGAGCTCAGTGATCGTATCAGTGGAACCAATCTGATTATGAGTAACTACAAAACCTTTGTATCTAGGATGGAGTGATTGTAGAACTCTGTCAATCTTGAGCTCCTCTGGAATCTTGTAGTCTAGTTGCTCAAAGCGTTGAGTGTAGCCTGACATCTTAATGGCGTGCTCACTAACGGAACTCCCTTCCTCCATCTTGCAGTTAAAGAATTTCTCAGAGATCTCATATCTCTCAGAACGGGCCTGAGTCTGAAACATAGTTTTCAGTTCCTCAAGAATCTCAAAGGGCCCGGGGAACTCCTCAAAACAATTTTGAAGGTCCGATTCCATAGAAAACAACATGGTGCTCTTAATCACACCATAATCATCCTTGCACGACTGATAAACAGCTTTCTCATCAGCCGGCGCATCTACAGCAGGGGCGTCACCTAGCGCTTTCTCAAGGACATAGTCCTTTTGTCCGCTAGAGAAAATGATTCTCAGATTGCGGAACCAGTTGGTGAAGTTAGACCCATTGTTCTTAAGCTTTTCTTTTTCAGCAAAAACATCGAAGTTGAAGTTGGACTTAGCCATTTGATCTACAAAATTTGCAAGTACAATTTAGACTATGTTCATGATAACTAGTTCAACTTAATCAAATTACTAGATGAACTCCCACTAAATTCAACATCCCTCAAGTTGTTTAGTGAACATGATCCAAATTCACCACACCTAATCCGATCTTCATGAGAAGAGATGTGGTTTTAATGGTGGACAACAAAGTGTCGATCATATCATTCATATGACTCATGCTTAACCTTTCGGTTCGTGTGTTCCGAGGCTATGTCTACACATGCTAGGCTCGTCAAGTCAAACCCAAGTATTTCCACGTGTGCAAAACTGGCTTGCACCCGTTGTATGTGAACGTAGAGTTTATAGCACCCGATCATCACGTGATGCTTGAATACGATGAACTTTCGCAACGGTGCATACATGGGGAGAACACAGTTTTATCTTGATCTTTAAGTGAGGAATCATCTTATAATGCTACCGATGCGATCTAAGCATAATAAGATACATAAAAGGATAAACATCACATGCATATAATTTTATGTGACATGGTATAGCCAATCTCCGCGCAATGATCTCCATCTTGTGCGTGCCAGCATGATCTCCATCACTCCACCATGATTGCCTCCACCACGAATACTTAGCGATAAAGTAAAGCTATTACATGGCGTATAAGAAGTTGACACACAGGTCATACACAATTATAAAGACAACCATATGGCTCCGGCCGGTTGTGTACTCATCGACATGCAAGTCATAAAACATTACAAAACATGACCATTGCATACAACATACACATCACATATTGGGCCATACCATATCATAGAAACACTCCCTGCAAAAACAAGTTAGACGCCTCTACTTTGTTGTTGCATGTTTTACGTGGCTTATGGGAGTAACAAGCTAAGAACGATTCTTACCTACGGAAAGCCACACCGGTGATATTATGGTTGCCAACATCCAGTGTAAATCCCATGACAACTATAGTGAGAGAAACTGGCATTCACTAGCCGCATGTGTGGAACAAGCCACACGTCAAGTGCGGAGCCGGTCTCGCGAACGAGGTCGCGTAAAGTTGGCCTGGACCGCTTCGATCTCACTATCCCGCGTCATAAGAAGTACACAAACAAGAGGCTTTCAATAGAAAACATCAACGCCCGCAACAAGCATGTTGCGTTCTACTCGTGAAACACATCTACGCATAGATCTAGCTCTGATACCACTGAAGGGTTTCGCAGCATAGTAAATCAAAAAAATTCTACAGATGCGAACAGGAAAGCCAAGATATAATCTAGGAGATGCAAACAACGAGGGGGGATAGCTGAGATCTTCATACCCTTGAAGATTTGCACAGCGGAACGTTCAACGGAACATGGTTGATGTAGTTGTACTAGCCTTCTCCTCCTCGCGATCCGATCCGATCCAACACCGCAAGTGGCGATGCCTCCGAGAGATGCACACGTACGGCACCTCGACGTATCCTCCTTCGTCGGTACAGCAAGTGGGGTGGAGAGATAGATTGGATCTACAACACGACGGCATGGTGCAAAGGTGGAGAGTTTCTGCGGCAGGGCTTCGCCTACGCGCAGTCGGGAGAGAGAGAGAGAGATAGATAGAGAGAGAGAGAGGAGGGCAGCAACTAGGCGGCTAGGCTTTGAGGAGGTGTGGGGGAGGGTGCGCCCCTGGCCTCTTTATATAGAGGGCTAGACGGCTGCCCCCTTGCCCCTCCTCCAAGCCTAGGGCCGCCGGCCACATGGGAGGAGTGGGGGTAAGTTTCCCCCTTCTAGAAGCTCTCCCTAGGGTTTCCCCTAGGGCTTGGCCGGCTAGGCCTATGGGGCCTTGTGCCCCTGGCCCAATGCGGCCAGGGAACTCCCTCGTAGGCCCACGCCCCCTCCCGACAAGTGGGGCCACGTTGGTCCCACTCCGGAAGGTTCTAGAAGCTTCCGATACAATACCGAACAATTCCGAAATCCAAAAACTACTTTCCCTTATATGAATCTTATTCTCTGGACCATTCCAGAACCTCTCGTGATGTCCTGGATCTCATCCGAGACTCCGAACAAAAACTCATAAACCAATTATCCATTATATCCTAGCGTCGAGACACGTTAAGTGTGTGACCCTACGGGTTCGAGAATATGCAGACATGATCTTCTATCAATAATCAACAGCGGGGTCTGGAAACCCATATTGACTCCCACATATTCATCGATGATCATATCGGATGAACCACGATGCCAGGATTCAACTAATCCCATATATATATTCCCTTCATCGCACGATATTTTACTTGCCCGAGATTCGATCGGCGGTATCGGCATACCTAGTTCAATCTCGTTCACAGCAAGTACTTTACTCGTTCCGTAATCCGATATCACTTTGTGATTAACTCCTTAACCACGTGCTTGTAAGAGGTGTACCGAGTGGGCCCGAAGTATATCTCTCTGACTTGGGAGGGACAAATCCCATCTCGATACATACAACCCAACAGGTACTTTCCGATCACCCGAGAGACACCTTTATGATCACCCTCTCATAGGATGACGTTTGATGACCTCAAAGCTTTCTTCCGATACTAGGGAGTTGCATTATCTCATGGTCTAAGGAATAGAATATTTGACATAAGAAAAAGCTTCGCAAAGATGAACACGATGACATGATCTAATTGCTCTGCCTGATTTGGGTCTGTCCACCATATCATTCTCCCAATGATATGATCTCATTATTAATCGACAACTCATGTCTATGGTTAGGAAACCTTAACCATCATTAATCAATGAGCTAGTCCATAGAGGCGTACTAGGGACACAGCGTTGTTCATAAACCACACAAGTATCAAAGTTTCTGCTTAATACAATTCTAGCATGGAACATAAACTTTATCATGAACAAGAATTATAATAATAACATCTTTATTATTGCCTCTAGGGCATAATTCCAACACCGGTAAGTTCTTTTCATAGTAAGTACATGTGTATCATAGAGAACCGCCAACGGGGTACCCCTTGGCCCATGATACAAGAGCTATCCATATCAAAATGACAAGGCAAGCAGACAATGAGCATCTTAGCAATCTTCTTATTTACCATGGGAACATGGTGCCTTTTTCTCTCTTTCCTCTTTTCTCATCTCTTTTTTTCTCAATCTCTTTTTTCTATCTCTCTCTTTTTTATAAGAAGAATGCTTCATAGATTGCTCACTATAGTGGCGCTACAAGTTCCCACCATGATTAGGCATGGCTTAGGCTAGCGGCCCAGGCGTTTCTCTAACACATAGACATAACTCCATGGACTTACAAGCTCCCCTTTTATTTCACACCGACCACATCCATAAACAAAAGAGCGTGATATCAACTGGGTAGATATTTACAAGTGTTGAAAGCGTTCCCCGTGACAGCACGGTTCTGCTAATTCCCAACTTATAAGTGCAAGATATAACATAGATGACACAATGGTTCAAGTTTATTAGGGGCAAGAAAAATAAAGTGTGACATCAAGTTTGTGAGAGCTTTAATCACTAATTTTCACATAACAAGTTTAATTTGGAAGATAGATAAAACATGAATATACTTGGAATGGTGTAACACACCATGCATAGGAATTTATAGTGGACTCTTTGGAATAACTTGGTTTCTTGGGAGTTGGATGCATGAGTAGAGCTTACTCAATATAAGTGGAGACTAGCAAAAGACTGGGAGCGACCAACTAAGAGAACAATAATGGCCATAATCATGCAGAGTGACAAAACATTATTAATCAAAGCATAAGGTGGTACCACAAGTCAAAAAATAAATGATCGTAGAGGCTAAGGTGACTAGTTCTCTACTGTTCTACATGCATGGTTGTGTGTTTAGTTTCCATTGCAGTGCATTCTTCTCTACAATGTGACCACTTGTTGAATTTGTGTTGTTGTGTCTACTTTTCGTGTGTCGTTGTTTATGGTGTGCTTCTTTCTAAATACTAGTGTTATAGTTTAGTTTTAGTGCTGTATGTTTATTTATTTTGTTCGAGGGGAATTGTTAATAAAACTGCTCATGTGATTTCATGCAAATAGTAGTGACGTATTGCATATAGGGCTAAATCAACTATCCTTCAACTAGAAAAATGGTCCTGGGTTCCAACAAAATAAAGTGAATCGTGAAAATAATATTATCCTTCATTAAAGGATTGCACAATGGTTTATAGGTTAAGGAAAATTTAAAGAACGATCATGCAGGGCCCCCGGATTAGCCATCCAAGAATCCCTTATGCATTCGACCACGACCCTAGGATTAGTGCGTCATGAAGCATAATCTTACATCAATGCCTTTATGGCTATACCTACATATGCCTCGTTAGGCTAATTCCAAACGGATGCAGTGGAACTTCATCAAGCGCCGAACCGAGTCAAGCCTTAACCCTACATGCAACTGACTGGGAAAACATCCTAGATCGCATGGTTGTCAACATATCCTTCTTCTTAAGCCTTCTCAAAGTTTGACCAAGTAAATAGCCAGGAACAATGCCAGTGAGTACGTTTGAATATACTCGCAAACCACCTATAGAGAGCAATAATAATAGAATATGCAATATGGTTGTGGTAGCACTAGTAGAAAACTTCCCTTTCGTCCAGAGCATTAATCCCGGTTCCGCCACAAATCAGGACTAATGCTCGCGTTCGTCTCGGTTCGAGCGGACGGAGCGTCGCTCGGGAGGGGGGGGGGGGGGTTCACGGTTTGTAAGGGAGCATTCATACAAGTTTGTGACACAAACCGGGACTAAAGGTATTGCGCCAGACACATCGCCTGTCGCATACCTTTAGTCCCAGTTTGTGTTACGAACCAGGACGAATAGTTTTCATGCCTATAAATATGCTGCCCCAGCCCTCTCCCTCCGCTCCTTTTTTTAATGGTGGAAGGTGTGAGAGGTGTGTGCTAGTTTGTTTTTTTCTATACACGCGAGGTGTTTGATAAAATGCTTGAGTGTGATGCCTCTTGACTTATCATAAAACAAAAATGATATGAGGTGCCTGAGCCACACTTGAGCTTTCTCCTCTTTTTTCCTCCTCGATCGAGGTTAGCAACCTTATCCTTTCATCTGTCATTGATAGAATGCATGTGTCGATGTGAAGTGGCCATTTCACTATTTATGATGTTTTGTAATGGTTTTTGATAAACTTAATTATATAATGCAGATGAACAGACGATAATGGATGTACTGTGACCAACGTGAATCCGAGTACATTAAGGGCGTTTCTAAATTTATCGATGTGGCTACGACAAACAAAGAGAATGGTTTTATGCGTTGTCCATGTGTTCAATGTCAGAACGACAAGGAGTACTCTTTCTTGAAAATCATTCGCGGCCACCTGGTTCGGAATGGTTTCATGCCCAGCTATAATTGCTGGACCAAGCATGGAGAAAGAGGGGTTATGATGAAAGACAATGAAGAAGAAGAGGATGATGATAACAACTATCATCATATGTTTCCTGAAGACGGTGATACTACAATGGAAGACAATGAAGATGATGGAGGTGAAGACCGGGCATCAGATGAGCCCGCTGATGACCATGGTCGGGTCATTTCAGATGCAAAGCGAGACTATGAAACAGAAAAGGAGAAGTTGAAGTTGGAGGAAATGTTATAAGATCACAAAAATTGTTGTACCCAAATTGCAAAGATAGTAGCACAAAGCTCGGTACCACACTAGAATTGCTGCGATGGAAGGCAGAGTGTGGTCTAGCTGACTCCATATTTAAAAAGTTGCTAAAAATAATGAAGCCAAATATTCCAAAGCATAACGAATTTCCCAAGAGTACGTATGAAGCAATGTTAAGGAAATCGGTAATCGTTAGCTGCTCGGATGGCTTGGGAGTAGCGATTAATCGGATTTCGGACGATTAACTGATCTAATCGGTCGGATATTAATCGGTGCAGCCTACAAAAATTAGCACCTAAAACACGTATGAATCCTCAGCCTTAAGCTCCCGGATGAGATCCTCAAGACGCTCGAGCTCTTGTATCTGAGGTCTAGTCGGCAACTAAGAGGAACTGGTCAACAACGATAAGGAACTAGTTGGTGATGGCTGAAATCAAGCTCCTGGAGGAATGGATCGAATGGGAGCTTCGCAAAACCTACTTCACTGGGGCGGGCTAGCAGATTGATGGGCGATATGTGTTGATAATTTTGCAACTTTTTTGACCAAGTGTAGTGGTTAATCGGGAACATACCTAGTAATAGGAGTGTCAGACCTATTAATCGGGCTAAACGATTAACACAAAGGATTAGTGGTAATCGACACGGTCAGGTCCCTAGTAGCGATTAATCGACCTATTAATCACTGATTCGGCCTATTTTTGAATAGTGGTATGAAGCAAAGAAGACTCTGTGCCCTCTAGGATTAGATGTGCAGAAGATATATGCATGCATTAATGACTGCATCCTATACCGCTGTGAGGAGCATGAGAATTTAGATAAATGCCCGGTATGCACTGCATTGCGGTATAAGATCAGATGAGATGACCCTGGTGATGTTAAGGGCGAGCCCCCCGGAAGAGGGTTCCTGCTAAGGTTATGTGGTATGATCCTATAATACCACGGTTGAAACACATGTTCAAAAATAAAGAGCATAACAGGTTGTTGCGATGGCGCAAACAAGACCGTAAGAAAGACGGGAAGTTGAGACACCCCGCCGATGAGTCATAGTGGAGAAAAACCGAGAGAGACTTTCCGGACTTTACATGTGACGCAAGGAACTTATGGTTTCGCCTAAGTACGGATGGAATGGATCCTTTTGGGGAGCAGAGCTGCAGTCACAGCACCTTGCATGTGACTCTATGTATCTACAACCTTCCTCCTTGGTTATGCATGAAGCGTGAGTTCATTATGATGCCAGTGCTCATCCAAGGCCCGAAGCAACCCGACAACGACATTGATGTGTACCTAAGGCCATTAGTCGAAGAACTCTTACAGCTTTGGGGAAAACCAGGTGTACGTGTGTGGGATGAGCAGAATGTGCAGCCATTTGACCTACGAGGGTTGCTTTTCGTAACCATCAATGATTAGCCTGCTCTTAGTAACCTTTCAACACAGAAAAACAAAGGATATAAGGCATGCACGCACTGTTTAGATAAGACTGAAGGTACATATTTGCATAAATGCAAGAAGGTTGTGTACCTGGGGAATCGATGATTTCTTTTGACCAATCATCCCGTAAGAAAGAAAGGCAAGTATTTCAAAGATGAGGAAGATCACTCGAAGAAGCCTGACCTCCCTACTAGTGATGATGTATTTGGTATGGTTAAGGACACAGAAGTAATCTTTGAAAAGGGTCCTAGCAGTCAATCTATTCCGAACGACGTCGCTACCGGACACGCTCCCATGTGGAATAAAAAATCTATATTTTAGGAGCTACCCTATTGAAAAGTACTACATGTCCGCTCTTCAATTGACGTGATGCACATGACAAAGAATATTTGTGTGAACCTGCTAGGATTTCTGGGCGTGTATGGGAAGACGAAGATACACCAAAAGCACAGGAGGACCAACAACTTATGGAAGACCCAAAGAACATGCATACACAGAACAATACGGGTAAAGGGTGTTACTTAAGTCGTGTCAGCTATGCTATTACCAAAGCAGAGAAGAAAATCTTTTTTGAAGTCCTTTACATTATCAAGGTACCGTCTAGCTTCTCGTCTAATATAAAGGGGATAATAAATATGGTAGATAAAAAATTCCAAAACCTGAAGTCTCATGACTGTCACGTGATTATGACGTAGTTGCTTTCGGTTACATTGAGTGGGCTTCTACCAAAAAATGTTCGAGTACCCATTGTGAAGCTATGTGCATTCCTCAATGCAATATCTCAGAAGGTAATCAATCCAGATATTCTACCAAGGTTATAGAAGGATGTCGTACAATGTCTTGTTAGTTTTGAGTTGGTGTTCCCACCATCCTTCTTCAATATTATGACGCATCTCCTGGTTCACCTAGTAGAAAAGATTGCCATTTATCGGTCATGTATCTCTACACAATATGTTCCCCTTTGAGAGGTTCATGGGAGTCTTAAAGAAATATGTTCAGAACCATGCTAGGCCAGAAGGAAGCATCTCCAAGGGCTATGGAACAGAGGAGGCCATTGAGTTTTGTGTTGACTTTATTCCTGACCTTAAGCCGATTGGTGTTCCTGATTCGCGACATGAGGGGAGACTGAGTGGAAAAGTCACGCTGGGAAAGAAAGCAATGACATGTAGGGACGGGCAATATTTCACTCAAGCAAACTACATAGTTCTACAGAATTCCACCTTGGCAGCTCCGTATATCGAGGAACACAAGAATATTGTATGCTCGAACAACCGGGGAAGCCTGACTCCTGGATTAGTGATGAACACATGAAGAATTTTGGCGGTTGATTGTGAACACATCTCATGAATGACACCACTGTTGGAGATCAGCTCTACTTGTTGGCCGGGTCACCATCTTCTACTATATTGAATTTCCAAGGGTATGAATAAATGAGAATACATTTTACACGGTCGCCTAAGATAAAAAAGAGAACCAACCAAAACAGTGGTGTCCGCTTTGATGCAACAGACGATAATGGGCAAAAAGACACATACTATGGTTACATAGAGGAGATATGGGAACTTGACTATGGAGTTTCTTTTAAGGTCCCTTTGTTTCGCTGCAAATGGGTCAACCTGAATGGAGAATGGGTAAAGTTAGACCAGTTGTACGGAATGACAACAGTGGATCTCAACAATCTTGGTTACAGAGACGAACCATTCGTCCTAGCCAATGATGTGGCTCATGTTTTTTATGTGAAGGACATGTCCTCTAGACCAAAAAAGGAAAAAAAATAAGCAAACGAATACATCATACGATGAGCCAAAGCGTGACATATTTCTTTTAGGGAAAAGAAACATTGTGGGAGACAAGACAGACATGTCAGAAGATTATAATAAGTTTGATGGAATTCCGCCCTTCACAGTGAAAACGGACCCAAGCATCCCGTTAAGTAAAGAAGATGCTCCATGGTTACGGCCGAAGCGATCATAAGCAAGGGACATACGCCAAGAAGTTCATGGCCTCATATTGTGTACCTCTAGTTCAAATCTGGTCGGCCGGCCGCATATTGTGAACCTAAATGCCATGAGACATGATAGCTCATTTTGTGAAGGATATTTTATGATGTTTGCAATTTTCCAAGTTTAATATTAATAAATGCCAGTCCCAATTCCATAGTCCCATTTTTTAATATCAATAAATGTCTTGAGTGTTAGTCCCGGTTTGTGGCTGGACCGAGACTAAAGGGGGCCTTTAGTCCCAATTCCATAGTACCAGTTAGGAAACCAGGACTAATTGACCACTTCCTACTACAATTTCACATATTAGGGAGTGCCTCTATGGCCAGCTTTGTGGAGATGCCTGAGGACTAGATCCTTAGGCATCTCCTTAATGCTGGCCGTAGTGGTGTCCCTGCTCTCGCACACCATCTTGCAGCTTATAACTTCTCTAACTAGATCAATACGCCTGGGAGCTAAATAATTTCACATATTAGGGAGTGCATCTATGGCCAGTTTGTTGGAGATGCCTGAGGACTCGACCCTCCAGCATCTCCCTCAAACTGGCCGTGGTGTTGTCCCTACTCTCGCACACCATCTTGGAGATGCCTGGGGACTCACAATGATGCCTATTTATAGTACAAGCAACACGACATAGAGTCGACACTCACAACATAATGTTGACACTCACCCCTGCCATTAGTGCTGCCACCCACCAGCATAGTGTCTCCACTCACCAAAATAGTGTCGCCACTCACTGCCATAGTGTCACCACTCATGTTTTTTCCCGGTTGGTTTCTCCAACCAGGAATTTAAGGTTCATCTTTAGTCCCAGTTGGAGACACCATCCGGGATTAAATATGCACGTGCCGGCCCCAACCTGCCACAACCCCTTAAGTTCTGGTTGGTTTCTCCAGCCGATACTAAAGATGAACCTTTAATCCCGGTTGGAGACACCATCCGAGACTAAAGATATTTCTCGTCATGTTTTCCAGCCCTTCCCCTCTGCTTCCTTACATGTTTTCCCGCCCTTTCCCGCTGCTTCGTGCCATGTTTTTGATGGGTTTCGCGGCATAGTAAATCAAAATTTTCTACGGATGCGAACAGAGGGAAGCCAAGATCTAATCTAGGAGATGCAAACAACAAGAGAGATTGGATTAGATCTTCATACCCTCGAAGATTCGCACAGCGGAACATTCGTCGGAACGTGGGTGATGTAGTCGTACTCGCTTCTCCTCCTCGCGATCCGATCCGATCTAGCACCGCAAGTGGCGATGCCTCCGGGAGATGCACACGTGCATCACCTCGACGTATCCTCCTTCCTTGGTCCAGCAAGTATGGTGGAGAGACGGATTGGATCTACAACGCGACGGCGCGGTGTATGTGGTGGAGAGTTTCTGCAGCAGGGCTTCGCCTACACGCAGTCGGGAGGGAGAGAGAGGAGGGCAGCAGGGCGACTAGGCTTGAGGGGAAGGTGTGGGGGGGTGTGCCCCAGCCCTCTATATATAGAGGGGTGGTCGCCTGCCCTAACCCCTCCCCCAAGCCCTAGGCCGGCAGCCAAAGGAGGGAGGAGAGGGGGGCAAGGAAACCCCCTTCTAGAAGCTCCAATTAGGGTTTATCCCTTGGTTGGCCGGCTGGGCCCTATGGGGCCTTGTGCCCCTGGCCCAATGCGGCCAGGGCACTCCCTCATAGGCCCATGCCCCCTCCCGACAGGTGGGACCACGTTGGTCCCCCTCCGGAAGGTTCTAGAAGCTTCCGGTACAATACAGATTAACCCGGAACAATTCCGAACTCCAAAAACTGCACTGCCTTATATGAATCTTATTCTCCGGACCATTCTGGAACCTCTAGTGATATCCCGGATCCCATCTGATACTCCGAACAAAAACTCATAAACCAATTATCCAATCTATCCTAGCGTCGAGACACGTTAAGTGTGTGACCCTTCGGGTTTGAGAACATGTAGACATGATCTTCTATCAATAATCAACAACGGGGTCTGGAAACCTATATTGACTCCCACACATTCATAGATGATCATATCGGATGAACCACGATGCCAGGATTCAAACAATCCCATATATATTCCCTTCGTCTCGCGATATTTTACTTGCCCGAGATCTGATCGTCGGTACCGTCATACCTAGTTCAATCTCGTTCACAGCAAGTACTTTACTCGTTCCGTAATCCGATATCACTTTGTGATCAACTCCTTAACCACATGCTTGCAAGCGGTGTTGATATCGATTACCGAGTGGGCCCGAAGTATATCTCTCCGACTTGGGAGGGACAAATCCCATCTCGATACATACAACCCAACAGGTACTTTTCGATCACCTGAGAGACACCTTTATGATCACCGTCTCATAGGATGACGTTTGATGACCTCAAAGCTTTCTTCCGATACCAGGGAGTTGTATTATCTCATGGTCTAAGGAATACAATATTTGACATAAGAAAATCTTCGCAAAGATGAACACGATGACACGATCTAATTGCTTCGCTTAGTTTGGGTCTGTCCATCATATCATTCTCCCAATGATATGATCTCATTATTAATCGACAACTCATGTCCATGGTTAGGAAACCTTAACCATCATTAATCAATGAGCTAGTCCATAGAGGCGTAATAAGGACACAGTGTTGTTCACAAACCACACAAGTATTAAAGTTTCCGCTTAATACAATTCTAGCATGGAATATAAACATTATCATGAACAAGAATTATAATAATAACATCTTTATTATTGCCTCTAGGGCATAATACCAACAGTCTCCCACTTGCACTAGAGTCAATAATCTAGTTTACATTTGGCAACAATCTCACACCCATGGCACTAAGGTGCTGATCATGTTTTACACGTGGAAGAGGTTTAGTCAATGGATCTGCGACATTCAGATCTGTATGTACTTTGCTAATCTTCAGATCTCCATCTGCTATATAATCTCGGATTATATGAAACTTGCGGTTGATATGCTTGGTCTTTGGATGATATCTTGGTTCCTTAGCGAGTGCTATGGCGCCAGTGTTGTCACACAATATCTCCAGTGGGTCCAATGCGCTTGGAACCACGCCAAGCTCAATGATGAAGTTCCTGATCCAAACTCCTTCACTTGACGCTTCTGTAGCAGCCATGTATTCCACTTCTACTGTAGATCACGCGATCACGCTTTGCTTGCAGCTTCTCCAGCTCACAGCTCCTCCATTCAAAATATACACGTATCCTGTCTGAGATTTAGAATCATCCTTGTCGGTGTCGAAACTAGCATCGACGTAACCTTTTACGATGAGCTGTTCATCACCCCAATAGACTAAGAACATTTCTTTGGTCCTGTTTAGGTACTTTAGGATGTTCTTCACGGCTGTCCAGTGTTCCACTCCTGGATCACTTTGATATCTGCTCGTCAAACTAAGAGCATTGGACACATCCGGTCTAGTACACAACATGGCATACATGATAGAACCTATGGCCGAGGCATAAGGCACTTTGCTCATAGCTTCCCTATCATTTACCGTAGCTAGACACTGAGCCTTGCTCAATATCTTACCTGACAACATAGGCACTGAACCTTTCTTTGCCTTATCCATTCTGAACCTTTTCAGAACTTTGTCTAGGTATGTACTCTGGCTTAAAGCTATCAAGCGTCTTTGTCTATCTCTATAGATTTTGATGCCCAATATATAAGCAGCTTCACCTAGGTCTTTCATTGAAAAACACTTGTTAAAATAACTCTTCACATCGTTAAGCATGTTAATGTCATTTCCAATAATCAATATGTCATCCACATATAGTACCAGAAATGTCACCGAGCTCCCACTCACTTTCTTGTAGATGCAAGCTTCGTAGCAATTTGGAACAAATCCAAAGCTCTTGATCACTTGATCAAAACGAAGGCTCCAACTCCGAGATGCTTGCTTCATCCATAAATGGAACGCTGAAGTTTGCATACTTTATCAGCATCCTTAGGATCAACAAAACCTTCGGGTTGCATCATATACAACTCTTCATCAATGTTGCCATTGAGGAACACAGTCTTGACATCCATCTGCCATATTTCATAATCATGAAATGCAGCAATTGCTAATAAAATCCGAATGGACTTAAACATCGCTACGGGAGAGAAAGTCTCATCGTAGTCAACACCTTGAACTTGTCGAAAACCTTTCGCGACAAGCCGTGCTTTATAGACGGTAACATTACCATCCACGTCCGTTTTCTTCTTGAAGATCCATTTGCACTCAACGGCCTTTCGGTCGCTAGGAGGGTCCACCAAAGTCCATACTTGGTTTTCGCTCATGGATCCCAATTCAGATTTCATGGCTTCTAGCCATTTCTCAGAGTCTGGGCTCATCATCGCTTCCTCATAGTTCGTAGGTTCACTGTCTTCTACCAACAAGACAGTCAAGACAGGGTTGTCGTACCACTCAGGAGGGGCACGTGACCTTGTCGACCTGCGACGTTCAGTAGCAGCATCGTCCGAAGCTTCATGATCCTTGTTATTAGCTTCCTCTATTGTTGGTGTAGGCGGCACTGGAACAATTTCAGGTGCTGCGCTACTCTCCAATTCAAGAAAAGGTTCAACAACCTCGTCTAGCTCTACTTTCTTCCCACTCACTTCTTTCGAGAGAAACTCCTTCTCAAGAAAGGAACCGTTCTTTGCGATAAACACTTTGCCTTCAGTCCTGTGATAGAAGGTATACCCAATAGTTTCCTTAGGGTATCCTATGAAGACGCATTTCTCCGCTTTGGGTTCGAGCTTGTCCGGCATCAACTTCTTGACGTAAGCTTCGCATCCCCAAACTTTAAGAAACGACAACTTAGGTTTAGCACCAAACCACAGTTCATACGGTGTCGTCTCAACGGATTTAGATGGTGCCCTATTTAAAGTGAATGCAGCGGTTTCTAATGCATAACCCCAAAATGATAACGGCAAATCAGTAAGAGACATCATTGATCCGACCATATCTAATAGGGTTCGATTCCGGCGTTCAGACACACCATTGCGTTGTGGTGTTCTGGGTGGCGTGAGTTGCGAAACGATTCTGCTTGCTTTAAGATGCGTGAGAAAATCATAACTCAAATATTCACCTCCACGATCGGATCGTAGAAACTTAATCTTTTCTGTTATGATGGTTCTCCACTTCATTCTGAAATTCCTTGAACTTTTCAAATGTTTCAGATTTATGTTTCATTAAATAGATATACCCATATCTACTTGTCATCGGTAAAAGTGAGAAAATAGCGATATCCACCGCGCGTCGAAACACTCATCGGTCCGCATACATCGGTATGTATGATTTCCAATAAGTCCGTTGCTCACTCCATCATACTGGAGAACGGGGTTTTGATCATCTTGCCCATGAGGCATGGTTCGCATGTGTCAAATGATTCAAAATCAAGAGACTCCAAAAGTCCATCAGAATGGAGTTTCTTCATGCGCTTTACACCAATATGACCTAGACGACAGTGCCACAAATAAGTAGTATTATCACTATCTACTTTGCATCTCTTAGCCTCAATGTTATGGATGTGTGTTTCATACCTTTCGAGATTTAGAAGAAATAAACCATTCACAACAGGTGCATGACCATAAAAGATGTTACTAATATAAATAGAACAACCATTATTCTCCGATTTAAATGAATAACCGTCTTGCAATAAACAAGATCCAGAAATAATGTTCATGCTCAACGCAGGCACATAATAACATTTATTGAGGTTTAAAACTAATCCCGAAGGTAAAACTAAGGAGAGCGTGCCGACGGCCATCACATCAACTCTTGATCCGTTGCCAACGCGCATCGTCACCTCATCCCTCGCAAGCAGCCGTCTATTCCGTAGCTCCTGTTTCGAGTTACAAATATTAGCAACTGAACCAGTATCAAATACCCAGGCACTACAACGAGGGCTAGTAAGGAAAACATCAATAACATGTATATCAAATATACCTTTGATGGTGCCAGCATTCTTGTCCGCTAAGTACTTCGGACAGTTGCGCTTCCAGTGACCCTTGTCCTTGCAATAGAAGCACTTAGTGTCCGGCTTAGGACCAGACTTGAGCTTCTTCTCAGCAGGGGCAACGCGCTTGCCGCCGCCTTTCTTGAAGGGCTTCTTTGCACCCTTACCTTTCTTGAAGGTGGGGGGCTTGTTGACCATCAACACATGATTATCCCTTTTGATGTCCACCTCCGCAGCCTTCAGCTTTGCGAAGAGCTCGGTGATCGTATCAGTGGAACCAATCTGATTGTGAGTCACTACAAAACTTTTGTAGCTGGGAGGAAGTGATTGCAGAACCCTGTCAATCTTGAGCTCCTCTAGAATCTTGCAGTCCAGTTGCTCAAGGCGTTGAGTGTAGCCCGATATCTTAATGGCGTGCTCACTAACGGAACTCCCTTCCTCCATCTTGCAGTTAAAGAACTTCTCAGAGATCTCATATCTCTCAGAACGGGCTTGAGTCTGAAACATGGTTTTCAGCTCCTCGAGAATCTCAAAGGGCCCGGGATAGTCTTCAAAACGATTTTGAAGGTCCGATTCCATAGCAAACAACATGGTGCTCTTAATCACACCATAATCATCTTTGCGCGACTGATAGACAGCTTTCTCATCAGCCGGCGCAGTAGCAGCAGGGGCGTCACCTAACGCACTCTCAAGGACATAGTCCTTTTGACCGCCAGAGAGAATGATTCTCAGATTGCGGAACAAATTGGTGAAGTTAGACCCATTGTTTCTAAGCTTTTCCTTCTCAGCAAAAACGTTGAAGTTGAAGTTGGACTTAATCATTTGATCTACAATATTTGCAAGTACAAATTAGACTATGTTCATGATAACTAGTTCAACTTTTAATCAAATTACTAGATGAACTCCCACTAAATACAACATCCCTCAAGTTGTTTAGTGAACACGATCCAAATTCATCACACCTAATCCGATCTTCACGAGAAGAGATGTGGCTTCAATGGTGGACAACGAAGTGTCGATCATATCATTCATATGACTCATGCTTAACCTTTCGGTTCATGTGTTCCGAAGCCATGTCTGTACATGCTAGGCTCGTCAAGTTAGACCCAAGTATTTCCGCGTGTGCAAAACTGGCTTGCACCCGTTGTATGTGAACGTAGAGTCTATAGCACCCGATCATCACGTGATGCTTGGACACGACGAACTTTCGCAACGGTGCATACTTGGGGAGAACACAGTTTTTATCTTGATCTTTAAGTGAGGAATCATCTTATAATGCTACCGTCGCGATCTAAGCATAATAAGATACATAAAAGGATAAACATCACATGCATATAACTTTATGTGACGTGCCGGCATGATCTCCATCACTCCACCATGATTGCCTCCACCACGAATAACAACTACAACTATTGCTAACTACTTAGCGATAAAGTGAAACTATTACATGGCGTATAAGAAGTTGACACACAGGTCATACACAATTATAAAGACAACCATATGGCTCCTGCCGGTTGTGTACTCATCGACATGCAAGTCGTGAAACATTACAAAACATGATAATCGCATACATTATACACATCACATCTTGGGCCAACACTCCCTGCAAAAACAAGTTAGACGCCTCTACTTTGTTGTTGCATGTTTTACGCGGCTTATGGGAGTAGCAAGCTAAGAACGATTCTTACCTACGGAAAGCCACAACGGTGATATTATGGTTGCCAAACTCCGGTGTTAATCCCATGACAACTATAGTGAGAGAAACTGGCATCCACCAGCCGCATGTGTGGAACAAGCCACACGTCAAGTGCGGAGCCGGTCTCGCGAACGACGTCGCGTAAGGTTGGCCTGGACCGCTTCAATCTCACTATCCCGCGTCATAATAAGAACACAAACAAGAGGCTTGCAATAGAAAATATCAACGCCCGCAACAACCATGTTGCGTTCTACTCGTGAAACACATCTACGCATAGATCTAGCTCTGATACCACTGATGGGTTTCGCGGCATAGTAAATCAAAATTTTCTACGGATGTGAACAGAGGGAAGCCAAGATCTAATCTAGGAGATGCAAACAACGAGAGAGATTGGATTAGATCTTCATACCCTTGAAGATTCGCACATCGGAACGTTCGTCGGAACGTGGGTGATGTAGTCGTACTCGCTTCTCCTCCTCGCGATCCGATCCGATCTAGCACCGCAAGTGGCGATGCCTCTGGGAGATGCACACGTGCAGCACCTTGACGTCTCCTCCTTCCTTGGTCCAGCAAGTATGGTGGAGAGACGGATTGGATCTACAACGCGGCGGCGCGGTGTATGTGGTGGAGAGTTTCTGTAGCAGGGCTTCGCCTACACGTAGTCGGGAGGGAGAGAGAGAGAGGAGGGCAGCAGGGTGACTAGGCTTGAGGGGAAGGTGTGGGGGGGTGGTGCGCCCCATCCCTCTATATATAGAGGGGTGGGCGCCTGCCCTAACCCCTCCCCCAAGCCCTAGGCCGGCGGCCAAAGGAGGGAGGAGTGGGGGGCAAGGAACCCCCCCTTCTAGAAGCTCCAATTAGGGTTTATCCCTTGGTTGGCCGGCTGGGCCCTATGGGGCCTTGTGCCCCTGGACCAATGCGGCCAGGGCACTCCCTCATAGGCCCATGCCCCCTCCCGACAGGTGGGACCACGTTGGTCCCCCTCCGGAAGGTTCTAGAAGCTTTCGGTACAATACCGATTAACCCGGAACAATTCCGAACTCCAAAAACTGCACTGCCTTATATGAATCTTATTCTCCGGACCATTCTGGAACCTCTCATGATATCTCGGATCCCATCCGAGACTCCGAACAAAAACTCATAAACCAATTATCCAATTTATCCTAGCGTCGAGACACGTTAAGTGTGTGACCCTTCGGGTTCGAGAACATGCAGACATGATCTTCTATCAATAATCAACAGCGTGGTCTGGAAACCCATATTGACTCCCACACATTCATCGATGATCATATCGGATGAACCACGATGCCAGGATTCAAACAATCCCATATATATATTCCCTTCGTCTCGCGATATTTTACTTGCCCGAGATCTGATCGTCGGTACCGTCATACCTAGTTCAATCTCGTTCACAGCAAGTACTTTACTCGTTCCGTAATCCGATATCACTTTGTGATCAACTCCTTAACCACATGCTTGCAAGCGGTGTTGATATTGATTACCGAGTGGGCCCGGAGTATATCTCTCCGACTTGGGAGGGACAAATCCCATCTCGATACATACAACCCAACAGGTACTTTCCGATCACCTGAGAGACACCTTTATGATCACCCTCTCATAGGATGACGTTTGATGACGTCAAAGCTTTCTTCCGATACCAGGGAGTTGTATTATCTCATGGTCTAAGGAATACAATATTTGACATAAGAAAAGCTTCACAAAGATGAACACGATGACACGATCTAATTGCTTCGCTTAGTTTGGGTCTGTCCATCATATCATTCTCCCAATGATATGATCTCATTATTAATCGACAACTCATGTCCATGGTTAGGAAACCTTAACCATCATTAATCAATGAGCTAGTCCATAGAGGCGTACTAGGGACACGGTGTTGTTCACAAACCACACAAGTATTAAAGTTTCCGCTTAATACAATTCTAGCATGGAATATAAACATTATCATGAACAAGAATTATAATAATAACATCTTTATTATTGACTCTAGGGCATAATTCCAACAGTTTTCCCGCCCTTTCCCTCTATATATAGGCCGACCATCATGGCCACCCACACATCCACACATTCCCCATCGCCTACTTTAGGATGCCCATCCCGCATACTCGTGGTCAACTTGGTGGCAACCTCGGAGTACTGGGCACCGCCCGGCATGTTCGAGACTGGGCTCCGCCGGGCTGGCAGTAGGAGGTGCTACCTTCCGGGATGCGTCACTTGGTGAGGAATCCAGGTCTCGTCGTCTGATACGTCGGAAACGTATCTATAATTTTTGATGTTCCATGCTTGTTTAGTATCTACTTTGCTTTGCTTTGTCTACACTTTGAGGTTTTTTATTTGTTTTCTGGTACTAACCTATTAACAAGATGCCACAATGCCAGTTGCATGTTTTCTTCTGTTTTTGGTTGCAGAAAGGTAGAAAATCAATATTCTCGGAATTGGATGACAAAAGGCAAAGTCAATATTTTACCGTGGGGAACACGAAGTCATAGTACGAGACGGAGGGGAGGCACCAGAGGGCCACACCCCCTGGCAATGCGGGCTAGGGTTAGCCGCTCCTAGGGGGTGTGACCACCCTGGGCGCCCCCTGCCTCGCCTCTTCGCCTATAAAGACCCCCCGATGCATAAACCCTAAGTACTCGATCAATATTCCACGAAATCGCCTATAGCCGCTGCCACCATCATCCCTAGATCGGGGGGATCTAAAGCTCTTCCCGGCACCCTACCGGAGGGGAGATCATCCCGGAGGGCTTCTTCTTCATCATGCCAGCCTCCGGTATGAAGCGTGAGTAGTTCCACCTTGGACTATGGGTCCATGTAGTAGCTAGATGTTTGTATCTCCTCCTTTGTGCTATCATGTTTAGATCTTGTGAGCTCCGTTAATGATCAATATCTCATCTATCTGTAATCATGCATGTTGTGTTTGCGGGGATTAGATGGATATTGAGATTACTATGTCAGATTGATTAATGGTTTTGTCTTATTGATTCTATCATGTATGTGTTGTTTGTGATCTCGCATGCTCTCCGTTGTTAGTAGCTATCTTGGACAAGTAGTTGCTAGTGACTTCAAGAGGGGGTATTTATGCTCGATAGTTGGTTCATGCCTCTATTTAATCTAAGGGAAGTGACATAAATCTCTAAGGTTGTAGATGTGTTGTTGCCACTAGGGAGAAAACAACGGTCTCTTGTTCATGGAACAAGTGGATTGTTTACCTTACACACTTTGCTTAAAGCAGTTATCTATTGCTTGCAACTTAATACTAGAGGGGGTTCGGATGATAACCCGAAGGTGGATTTCTAGTCACAGATGGAGTTGGATGGCGGTCTATGTATCTTGTTGTATTGCCCAATCGAATCTCATAGGATCATGAATGTCTAGTATTGCATTGTTATGCTTTGCTCAGTCCAGTCAATTGCCCTGCTGTAATTTGTTTACCCAGCATGCCATGTTTGTTTATCTAAGGAGAACACCTCTAGTGAACTATGGACCCCGGTCCAATCTTTACCATTGATACATCTTCCATTGTTGTTGTTTACTTTATGCAAACCACTATTACCTTCCACACCATACATTTAATCCTTTGTTACAGCAAACCGGTGAGATTGACAACCTGATTGTTCGTTGGGGCATAGTCTTGAGTTTGTGTTGTGCAGGTCTCCAAGTTGCTAGCAACACCTTTGAGTCATTTCCTTCCTCCTACTAGTTCAATAACCTCGGTTTCTTACTGAGGGAGAACTTGCTGCTGTGCTCATCACACCTTACTCTTGGGGTCTCCTAACAAGGCGTCAACAACACGCCCATCATCGTCGACCCGGAGCTTCTTTGGTGGCGCTAGTCTGGTACACAATCGGTGCAGCGGGATCTGGCCCATGAGGAGGTGGTACAACATCGTGCCAGGGAGGAGGACGAGCACATCCGTCTCTATATGGTTGCGTTGGACGTCAGGGTCTCTGATACCTGGCAGGTTCTTCAGGGATCTCACCCGAGCTATGCTCGTGTGATGGTTCCTTCTTTTTGGGTGTCCACCTCCTGCAGCTCAGGCACCGGGAGTCGTCCTCCAGTTTGATTGAGAAAAATAATGTATTATGTTTCATGGCTTTCGGACCAAATAACCAATGTTATGTGCAGAATCGCGGCATAGTTTGTGATACTGTTATCTGCAGAATCGTGGCACAGAAAAGCCATTTTTCATCACAAAATGACCTATCATGTCCGATGAGTGCATATTTTCATCATGTTTTATATTGTTATTTTACATTGTAGTGGCAAGATCTTGGTATTTCACGGCGTTAGCACACACCTTTTATGTTTATTTTCACCAGGATCAGGACATATGATGGATCTAATGGACTCAATTCTTGGACCAGTTATATTGGAGTGAAAAGGAGCCAAAAACAATGTAAATAGCTTATTTGGGAAATATCAATAATACCAGAATAAATCCCGAAGCGATTGGAGGATACAAAAGGGTTAACGACCAACTATACGGTGGGAGAACTTTTTCCAGCCGTATAGTTGGCACCGGCACCGCCTCCTCAAATAGTTTCACCCCGTGCAACTGGATTAGAGAGACGACATATAGAACACCCAGAACAACCGGACCGTCACTTTACTTTTAGTTATTTACTTTCGTTGTACTAATTTTTAATTTGAGTTGCAGGACCATAACAATGGACAACACTCAACATTTAATCTAGCTTGAGGCAGTAAGGAATATGGGTTCGCCCATGGACGCTTTTATAATTGTCAATAAAAGCATGAACCCCGATGGTATTGAGATCCATCCCTTATTATTTGAATTACTTAACTCTAAGAAGTTTGAAGGAACCAATGAAGAGAGACCATATGGACACTTACAATTCTTTGAAGATGTTTTTGGTTCCTTTATATTTGATGATTGTGACCTTGATAAAGTTAAAATCCAGTTGTTTAGACAAACTTTCTCTAATAATGTTTGCAACTGGTATAGATCCTTTTGTGCAGAAGCACCAAGGACATGGACGGAATTGACAACCAATTTCGTATCAAAATATTACTCCAGAATCAAAGCTCACATGATGATAGGTATTATTATCAGTTTCAAAATAATCCTGATGAGAGTTTATATTTAGGCTATCTAAGGTATAAAAGCTATCTAGACAATTGCCCCATCACCGTTTGCCTGATTGGTTAACCACTTATTGTCACATCCCAAGATTTTCCAAATCTTGTAATGTGAAAAATAAATAATAAAATAAAATTTTGTTGAAAATCAGGGTGAAAAGAAACTTTTGTTTCTAAAAGGAGACTTAAAATCCCATCTTGAACAAGCTTTGGTAGAAGTTTGAATTCAACAAAAATCCAAATCAAGGGAAATGCATTCCTCAATGAATGTATCTGGAAATTTAAACACTTGGAAAATAAATCCAAATCCCTAAGCCCTGATGGAAGGAAATCATTTTCCAAAGTATCTCCAAATCTATGGATTTGATCCATACCAAATTTGATCAACAAATAATCACAAAGGATCAAGAAAGACCATAGAGATTGGTTTCATTTAATCTCCTGGGTGGAATGGGACTTGCTTGGTGGTTTTTGGTTGAGTGGTTCACAAGGCCCATGTTTATGGTTTACCTTAGTGTATCTCACTTGTGGATGGCCACCCAGGAAACAAAGAGATTTGAGATGTCAAATGTTGAGAAGCTTCAAGTGCGACCACTTGGCATTATGGGCTCTGCCATGATCTTAGGTTGCTAGAACTTAGTCTCTTGGAAAGTTGGTGGTAGAGGGAATGATAGGTTGGAGCGCGTCCATTTGACTAAGGAAAGGCTTCTGAAGGATCTTGTCTTGGGAAACCAAGTCTTGTGGGGAAAGTGCACCACCTCTGCAGAGTGAAAACCTAAGTACTTAGCCATGTCCCTGGTAAAGGACAATTTGAGCATCAAGACATGGAAGCCTCAAAAATCTCATCACTCCAATTTCTAAATAAAACTTGTGGGTGAACAAGGGTTAAAAGGATCTTTAGTCCTTGATTGGTAGATGCCCTGAGTGAATCTTCAGTCTTTGATTGGTAGATACCTTGGGTGTTTTGAGCCAAGCAAAAACTTAGTATTTTCAAAATGTTAAGGAAAAATCTATTTTGAGCAATGCAAGCCTCAACTCCACTTAGCCAAATGCATATAGATGATAGACTCCACTATACTACCAAAGTATCACTTGCCAATACAATTCCAATGTATTGACCCTTGTGGCTGTAACTTGTAATATTGCAGGTTTGATTGTTTTAGTGAAGATTGTACGTTTAGGATTACAAAGTCTACAACCAACATCTACCTGTGGCACTTTGAAGATGAAGGACCCCATGCATATAGTTATTCCGCTGCAATGTAATGTAATAGCCATATGAGCTATGTTTGATGTAATAAAAATTATGTTGTTCCTGGTTATAAAGTTGTATTATGACCTTTGTTTCTTGATATTACATCTGAACTGTGGATGCTAGCTATTGATCCAGGGACTAGCATTGTAAACACAGGGGGCTCAATCTTATTAAAGGTTGGGGACCCTACAGAATGGTATCAGAGCATTGTGTTGCCTGTAGGATTTGTAAACCTAGGATTGGACAAAAACCCTTAGAAAAATAGGAGTTGTATTTGTTCAAAAACTTATTTACAAAACAATCTTGTAAACTCTTTCCTCAACCATTTTTGTTTTCAACTCTACTTCTCTTCTACTTCAAACTTAATGGAAAGCCTACCCTATGACCAAAGACTTCACCATGTGCAAAGGACTTCATCAACTTCTTCAACTCTAATGACTTCAACATCTTTAGCATGTTCACCAAGGACTTCCAATTTGGATGCTACTAAGGACTACAAGTGAGACAGGAAATCTTGCTCAAGATTTGAAGACTAAGGAAACACAACTTAGAAGGAGCCATCAACATCTTTGAAGTTTGTGACCAAGACACAAGAATTTTCCCAAGGGAACCATGATCTCATTCAAGAAGAATCAACCAAGGATGGAATGATTTCAAGTGAACCATATAGATGGACCACCATATTAGGTATAAGTCAAACACACCAACCTATGTGGTGTAACAAAAATTATTTTGTTGCCTAAGTATGTGCTTGAAACTTGTTGTTTGAGTGGAATGTTTGTTTGTGATTGCTTGCACATTGCTTGTGTGAATTGTGATGTGTGTGATTAGAATTGATCCCTTAGAAAAATTCTCTTGCCTATTCTAATCCCTATCCAACCCAAACAGATGACTACTCCAAGAAACTCCGACATCAAGGATGATGACAACAACAACCAAGCCGACAACATGAAAGAGCTCATAGCAACCCAAAACCAGTTGAGCCAAGAGACAACTCAGCTTTTAGCCAACAACAATGGACTAGACCCAGCCATACAAAGGATTTTGAAACTTCAATCCCAATTGATGCAAGGATTGGTTACTCAAATGATCAACATGAGAGAAAACTTTTCCCAAGGAGCTAATGACAACAAGGATGACAAAGATGTTATTCTAGAAGGAACCCAAGCTAGCAATACTTTTGGATACAAGGAACATGCATCCAAGGAACATGAAGATCAATGCCCCAAGAAGAGAGAAAGATCTCCCACCTATGAAGAACATGAACTAGAAGAACTCCTAGCTTTGGAGAGACCCAAAAAGAAGAAGAAGAAATGCCCCAACACTAGCAAGAAGGATATTACACAAGTGCAATGTTTCAAATGCAAAGAGATAGGACATTATGCCAATGAATGCTCAGAAAAGAAGATGGACCAAATAAACAAACAAGAGGCAATGACACCAAAGGAAAAGAAAGATATCAGCCAATTGATATGTTACAATTGCAAGAACCCAGGACACTATGCAAGCAACTGTCCAGAAAAGATGAAGAACAAGTTGATCAAGCCTATGGAGAAACTAAACCTTGGCCCATGAGTCAAGTGGGAAAACAAGGGCAACAAGAAGAAGTTTTCCAAGATTCCAAGCAAGCCAAGATGTAGTTTAGTTTGAAAATTTTTAAGGGTGGTAGTACCCTAGTTGTTTTGAACCTGCTTGTAACCCTAGCCTCCCCAAATCTCGGGACGAGATTTCTTTTAAGGGTGGTAGCCTGTCACATCCCAAGATTTTCCAAATCTTGTAATGTGAAAAATAAATAATAAAATAAAATTTTGTTGAAAATCAGGGTGAAAAGAAACTTTTGTTTCTAAAAGGAGACTTAAAATCCCATCTTGAACAAACTTTGGTAGAAGTTTGAATTCAACAAAAATCCAAATCAAGGGAAATGCATTCCTCAATGAATGTATCTGGAAATTTAAACACTTGGAAAATAAATCCAAATCCCTAAGCCCTGATGGAAGGAAATCATTTTCCAAAGTATCTCCAAATCTATGGATTTGATCCATACCAAATTTGATCAACAAAGGATCAAGAAAGACCATAAAGATTGGTTTCATTTAGTTTGGAACCATAGACAAAACCTTATGAATATAATAAGATAAGGAAATTGAATTTCCAAAGCTAATATAGCCCTTACCAAAAGCCCAAACCAATTGGTGATCAAATAATCCTAAAGGGATTTATAAAAATAAACATTTGTTAAAGGAAAATAAAATGTTTTGGGAGTTACTATTTTGGATCTTTTTATAAAAGGTTTTGGTTTTCAAATAAAAAGAAATATTTTAAATAAAGATTATTTTATAAAGCCAAATTAAACCTTGGCCAAGATTTTGAAACAAAAGGTTTTGTTTTGATAAAATGAGTAAAGGTTTTATTTAAATAAAATAATAAGGATTTAAATATCCAATTTTATTTAAATAAAGGCTTTTCCCATTTTAAATGAACACTAAAACTTATTTGTTTATTTTAAATAAGTTTTCCAAAATATTTTGTTTTCTCAAATAAAACCTTTTGAAGTGTTTTGGTTTTGTTTTTGGTTTTTAAAATAAAACAAATCCTATTTTATTTTTACCTAAGGTCCATTATATTTAATTATTAATGGAACCAAAAACAAAAGGTTATTTTGTTTTAAACAAGTTTTCCAAATATCTTTTATTTTCAAATAAAACCTATTGTTTTGGTTTTGAAAATATTTGGTTTTTAAATGGAGATTTTAATAAATCAAACCATGTTTTTATTAAATAACTAAAGATCCATTTTATTTAATTATTGAATGGATCCTAAAATAAATAAAACTAATAAATTATTTTGAGGTTTGGATTATGTTGAAGAACAGAACCAAATTCAAAGTGAAGTTGAGTGATTGTTTGAAATTGTTTGAATGTTTGAATGTTGATTGGAATTCAAAACAGAAAAATAGAAATAGAAAAGGAAAATAAAGAAGACAGAAAAATAGGAAAAGGCAGACCCAGCCCAATAGGCCCAGCAGCAGCCCAGTTCTTCTCTCCCTCGGCGAATCGTTTTTACCTGTTAAATGACCCACAGAGACAATGACCGGTGGCCCCTCTTCTCCCTCTCACTCACTCGCTGACGAGATGACCCCACCCAGCCAGTTGTCTCCCTGAAGAAAACGATTCGAACCAAATAACGAACCCACACGGTCGATGACAACCGGGACCCAACTCCCTTTCCTTCTCTTTCGCTGACAGACGGCCCCATGCCACATCATCGTACCCTTCACCCTATCCCGAACCGTTTTTCTTCGCACCAATTAGTTAACCCGCACTGTGAATGACCAGTGGACCCTGCCCCTCGTTTCTTCTCCCACTGACAAGCATGCCCCACTCCTCCTGTTAGTCATCCCTAACCTTGCGAACCGTTTCCTCCCCTCAACGGCGCTCTGCCGATTTACTCCGTCGTTAAATTCGCGTTAACCACGGCCTTTACTCCCCCTGCGACGACGCCTACTTAAACGCCAGCGCCTTCTCCTCCATTTCCCCCAGACCACTCCCTCTCTCTGCCCCCAGGCTGGACGAATTGCGCCGCACACCGCCCTCTGCTCCGACGATGTTCCGGTGACGATTCCGACGAAACCCCACCGCCCCTTGCATCCCCAAGCACCCCAGCAGCTTCTCCACCTCCAGGCGCACCTGCTAGTGCATCTAGTTCACTCGCGCGAGCCTCACAACGTCGGCAAGGACAAGCTCGACTCGCCGCCGCCGTCTACTTCTTCTCCGGCGAAGCCCACAGGTAGTTTCCGGCCGCCCCTCTACCTCTCGTTCACGCACACGACTCTGTCTTGACCCTGTGAATCTAACCGTGTCTTCGCCTTGCCTTGGGGTGATCCACAGCGACGTCCACGATGACCACCCGACGCACCCGACGCCGTCCTCCACTCCGGCGAGCAATCGCAGTCGTGCCAGAGCGCCCCTCTCCCGACCAACACTTCCCCGAGCATCACCGTGACCCCCTGAGCACGGTGAGCAACTCCTCCTTCTCCCTCACCTCCTGTAGCGTCGCCTCCGTCGTCGACCGACCGCTCCACCGCCGGTAGCCACCGCAGCGCCGCTAGCTTTAGGTCGAGCCTGCCGCAACCGTTCGATCTCGATCCACTGGTTAGGATAGATCCACTTAGTCGCGAAGAGGTATGTCCACTGGACCGCACGATCTAACTTAGATCTAACGCACCGCAACACTCGATCCAGACGAACCGGTACGGGCGAATAAGAACACGACGCGTGGCACTAGATCTGTTTAAAAGAAATTTGAAAACAGATTTATTTGCAAACTTCAAACCCTTGTATCTTTGGATCCACACGTCCAAAAATTACAAATTTTATGTCGTTGGATTCAGGAGAACAAGCCCTAACCAACCCTGCCCTTAGTTTAGCAAATAGTATCTGTTAACTTGTTTAACTTTGCAGATTCTTTTGTGTGCTTGCTAACATTAGAAAAATTGTTTAAAAATGATTTTTGAGATCAAACCTTTGCCAATTAGTTTGTTGTGACCTTACTGACCCTAGGAACCAACCCAAGTTTTGGAAAATGATTTTGGAAAAGAATAGAATGGATTAATTAGTTTAGTCCATTTCTAGCTAACTAAAAAAAACTATAGTTTTGGTTATGAAAATGTTTTGGTAAAGAAAACTTTGGGAATTGGTTTAGACCAAACCTACTGACCCAAAACACCAAGTTTTGCAATAGCAACTCATTTGGTGAACCCTATAGGTTAAAGCCTTAGTAAGAAAAATGTTTCTACACCACATAAAGTGTTACTTGTTTTGAAAATGGTTTTGAGGTGAAACCTTTTTGCAAATGACTTTGCCATTTTGGTAAATGACCAATTTGGAACTTACAAAGTTTAGGAGCCTAGTAGAGACCACCTTTGCAATTAGAACCATCTTTTGCATGCTTGCATGCATTACCTTGACTTTGTGATTCTATGTGAGTTGTTTTGCTTGATTGGTAGATTGAGTTTGTGCCTTGCTTGATTGAATTGTAGTGACTTGAAGAGTGTGATTGTTGCAAGGACAAAGAGTGAACCTATACCCTCTACCAAAAAGTCAAGTGATATCTTCATGAATATTCCATTCCTATATTTTATACTTGCATTAGATATATTTTGTTAAGACTTGCATGCTACTTTTGTCAAATGATGATGGGAAATCCTATATAGATTAGAATGCTAGAGTTGCTAGGAAAATTCCCTAAGGATAAGTTGCCATGCCATGCTTAGCCTAGCTACTAGAAAACAAGGGTGGTTTATATATATTCACACTATGGAAAAATTATTCTAAGTCTGAGGACTTGTGTTTTATTTAACAAAACAACTAAGTTAATGAATCTCCTGGGTGGAATGGGACTTGCTTGGTGGTTTTTGGTTGAGTGGTTCACAAGGCCCATGTTTATGGTTTACCTTAGTGTATCTCACTTGTGGATGGCCACCCAGGAAACAAAGAGATTTGAGATGTCAAATGTTGAGAAGCTTCAAGTGCAACCACTTGGCATTATGGGCTCTGCCATGATCTTAGGTTGCTAGAACTTAGTCTCTTGGACAGTTGGTGGTAGAGGGAATGATAGGTTGGAGCGCGTCCATTTGACTAAGGAAAGGCTTCTGAAGGATCTTGTCTTGGGAAACCAAGTCTTGTGGGGAAAGTGCACCACCTCTGTAGAGTGAAAACCTAAGTACTTAGCCATGTCCCTGGTAAAGGACAATTTGAGCATCAAGACATGGAAGCCTCAAAAATCTCATCACTCCAATTTCTAAATAAAACTTGTGGGTGAACAAGGGTTAAAAGGATCTTCAGTCCTTGATTGGTAGATGCCCTGAGTGGATCTTCAGTCTTTGATTGGTAGATACCTTGGGTGTTTTGAGCCAAGCAAAAACTTAGTATTTTCAAAATGTTAAGGAAAAATCTATTTTGAGCAATGCAAGCCTCAACTCCACTTAGCCAAATGCATATAGATGATAGACTCCACTATACTACCAAAGTATCACTTGCCAATACAATTCCAATGTATTGACCCTTGTGGCTGTAACTTGTAATATTGCAGGTTTGATTGTTTTAGTGAAGATTGTACGTTTAGGATTACAAAGTCTACAACCAACATCTGCCTGTGGCACTTTGAAGATGAAGGACCCCATGCTTATAGTTATTCTGCTGCAATGTAATGTAATAGCCATATGAGCTATGTTTGATGTAATAAAAATTATGTTGTTCCTGGTTATAAAGTTGTATTATGACCTTTGTTTCTTGATATTACATCTGAACTGTGGATGCTAGCTATTGATCCAGGGACTAGCATTGTAAACACAGGGGGCTCAATCTTATTAAAGGTTGGGGACCCTACACTTATACTTTTTATGAAGGGATTAATAATAAAAATAGAACGAACCTAGATACCGCTACTAATGGTAGTTTTCTATCTTATACCTATTATGAAGCCTAGAAATTAATAATGAAGATGAGGGAGATAACAGAAAGTCTTATAAATGAGGAGAGAAATATGAATAGTTCTTCTGAATATGCATGTGTTAACGAATTTCTTACAGATGAAAGGACTTGTGCGATGATTAAAACCCTCGGTATTGATTCTTATTCAGTAAAGAAGATTATTGAGAATTATGCAGGGCATCTATAGGTACCTACATAATGGGAACCCTGATAAACTCCTCGAAGAAAATAAATGAGCAAGAGTGAACACATCATTGGTAGAATTTTCCTCTGGACCTATGCAAGAGAATATTAAGAAAAAGTGCAGGGAGGAAGAAGACATAAGGAGAAGATCAAAGAAACCAAAGAAGAACCCCAAAGCTACCAATGCAAATATTGTTATATTTAAGGATCTTATGGAGGCACGAACCATGGAGAATGAAGTGGTTATGCTAGACTTTGAAACTTCAGACTTCATCACATGTAAGATACAATGTAGAGAAACTTCTAAACCATTGACTCCTATATATTGTGGAAAAACTTTCTTATACGGAATTTGTGAGCCGATTTACACTATAAATATTATGCCTTCATCACTTTATGAGGAACTTTGCTACAACATAAATAATCCAGATGTGGAACTGGTAGACACTACTATTAAATTGTTTAATAGAACTAATATAAAACCGGAAGGTGTTATTCGAAATGTCTATGTCTTTAATGGATCACTCATGTACCCTCTTGATATTCATATTGTTAATATGCCTCGAGATACTTTTTTCATATTCTTTTAGGTAGGACTTTTGTCTCTATAACCAAAGCTCGAATTGATAATAAGAAAGGAGAATGTTTCAATGATGTTTGGAGAAGAGTAAATGACACTATATTTCACCAATCTAAAGAAGAGACCATATGAAGTGGAAGATATCAAGGAAGGAAAAACAATTGCCGAGCTAGCTGCAATTCATTTTAGTACTCCATAAGATGAATTAGAGAGGAGCTTAGTTAATTGGGAAGATGCACTAGATGATGAGGAAAGAGAAGACATGGATGATTACCTTGACTCCATTCCGGAAGCACAAAGCCCACATGACTATGAAGAACTGGTAAGAAAAGAAGACGAAGAACCTTCACCAATTGAATTGAAACAACTTCCAGATAATATGAGGTATGAATTTCTAGATAATGAAAATAAATTTCATGTTATTATTAGTAAAAATTTATCAGAAAATGAAACAAATAAACTTATTTCGTTTTTGATCAAACATCGTGAAGCATTTGGGTATACTCTAAGTGATATTAAAGGAATAGATCCATCCACCGTGACACATAAGATTACCATGCTTGAAGATGTCATACCAGTAGTTGACACAGAAAGAAGGTGTAATCCAAAAATGAAAGAAGTAGTAAGAAAAGAAGTTATACGCTTATTAGGTGCCGGCATAATATATCCTATTTCTGATAGTAAATGGGTTATCCCAGCTCATTGCATACCAAGACATGGTGGTATTGATGCTGCTAAGAATGAGGATGGTGAGGTAGTTCCTATAAGACCTATTGTTGGGTATCGCATGTGCATCGATTTTAGAAAACTAAACCGTGAGACAGAGAAAAATAATAAACCTATACCATTCATGGATAGAATTTTAGAAAGACTAAGCAATAATTCTTATTTTTGTTTTCTTGATGGTTATTACCATTATTATCAAATTGCTATACAACCCGAAGATCAAGAGAAAGCAACTTTCACATGTCCTTATGGTACATATGCTTATAGATTAATTCCGTTTGGCTTATGTAATGCAACTGCAAACTTTCAAGAATGTTTTTTAAAAATCTTTAATGATCTTGTTGAGAAGACTATGGAAGTTTTAACAAATGATTTCGTTGTTTGTGGAACAAAATTTGATAATTGTCTCTACAATTTAACCATAGTTTTGCAGAGATGTAGGCAATCAAATTTAGTTTTGAATTGGGAGCAATGTCGATTCATGGAAAGAGAAGGTAGAGTTTTTGGACAAAAGGTTTCAGAAAAATGTATAGAAATATACAAGACCAATATAAGTGTTATAGAAAACCTTCCCATACCTCAAGACATTAAAAACTTAAAAATGTTTCTGGGACATTGATATGTTGCAAACGTATCTATAATTTTTGATGCTCCATGCTTGTTTTGCACCAATTGCTTTATGTTTTGTCTACACTTTGTGGCATTTTTATGCATTTTATAGAACTAACCTATTAACAAGATGCCACAGTTCCAGTTCCTGTTTTTTGCTATTTTTGGTTTCAGAAAAACTAGTAAATAAATGTTCTCGGAATTGGACGAAACAAAAGGCAAAGTTCCTATTTTTTCAGACACGACATGAAGTCTGAAGGAGAGACGAAGAGTCGTCACGAAGCAACCACACCAGGTGGCCGCACGGGCCCACCCTAGGCTATGCCGCCCTAGGGTGTGAGCCCCTCGGGCATCCACCGACCTTGCCCCTTCGCCTATATATTCCCCCGAGACAGAAACCCTAAACACCTGATCAGAAATCCACGAAAAAGTCCGTAGCCGCCGCCACCATCATCCCTAGACCGGGAGGGATCTGAAGATCTTCCCGGCACCCTGCCAGAGAAGGGAGATCATCCCGGAGGCCTTCTTTATCACCATGCCAGCCTCCGGAGTGATGTGTGAGTAGTTCATCCTTGGACTACGGGTCCATAGCAGTAGCTAGATGGTTGTTTCTCCTATTTTGTGCCATCATGTTTAGATCTTGTGAGCTGCCTATCATGATCACGATCATCTTATTGTAATCCTACATGTTGTGTTTGCGGGGATCCGATGGATATTAAGTACTGTGTCAGATTTATTATTGTTCTATCATGTCTATGTTATTTGTGATCTTGCATGCTCTTCGTTGCTAGTAGTTACTTTGGCCAAGTATTTGCTTATGAATCCAAGATGGAGTATTTATGCTCTATAGTAGGTTCATGCCTCTAGTAATCTAGGAGAGTGACAATAAGTTCTAATATTGTAGATGTTCTATTGATACTAGGGAGAAAACAATAATCCTTTTCCCAAGGGCAATTATATTGTTTACGTTACACACTTTGTTTAATGTAATTATCTGTTGCTTCCAACTTAATACCCGAGGGTTGTTTGGATGATATCCTGGAGGTGGATTATTAGTAATAAATGCAGTTGGATTATGGTCTATGTATCATGTTGTAATGCCCAAATTAATCTCATATTGATCATCATATCATGTACATCATTTTTATGCATTCTTTATTTGTCAATTGCCCCACTGTAATTTTTTCACCTAAAATGTTGTTTATCTTATGGAGAAAACACCTCTAGTGAACTGTGGACCCCGGTCCATTCTTTCCCATTGCTATTCCATCTACTGTTTACTTTCTGCAATTACCACAAGCAATTACTTTCTTCCACACTATATGTTTAATCCTTTGTTTTCAGCAAAACCAGTGAGCTTGACAACCTCACTGATAAGTTGGGGCAAAGTATTGTGGTTGTGTTATGTGCAGGTTCCACGTTGCTGGCAACACCTCCTGAAGTGCTTTCTTTCTCCTAATGGTTCGATAACCTTGTTCTACAACTGAGGGAAACTTGCTGCTGTGCTCATCATACCTTCCTCTTAGGGTTCCTGACAAGGCTCTACAGTAACCGAGCCACATCAAGCATTTTTCTGGCGCCGTTACCGTGGAGAAAGAAGATTTCTGCAAGGGGAGTCTCTCACTACCAATCTCTTTACTTTGTTTTTGTATTGCTTAGTTTATTTTGCTTTGTTTGGTTTGCTTCTTTTTATCAAAAACACAAAAAATTAGTTCCTACTTCAAGTTGCTTTGATGTCTAGCTCTTCTCCAATCACCATGTCACTCGAGGAAATAATCTTCACAGTCAAACAAGGGAGTGAGGCGAGTTTCAAAGAAGCTTGGTCTAGAATTTCTGATTCTTATGAAAAAACTAAACCTAAAATGACTCTAGGCTTGTTTCTTAGCAGTTTATACTTTGGTTTTGTTCTTTGTTATAGATATGCTTTGGATGCTGTAGTAGGAGGAGATTTCCTTCATTGTAATGGGGATGAAGCTTTTAATGCTATAAAAAATTTGATTGCAACATATAACTTGCCTAGTAAATTTGATTCATCCTTAATAAGCATTTATGCTAGATTAAACACTCTTGAGACAAGTACATCTTGCTTAAAAGGATGCTATAATATGCTTCGAGAGCACCATGATTATTTTTCAATAAATTCTGAACCCTCAAAATGGCTCCCTACAGTAAAAGTTGCTATAAATGGTGAAACTTTTTATGCTCGTTGTGATATTATGTCTGAATTTTGTCTTATGCCTAAAGATATTTATGAATATTTGAATCTTTGGGGACTTTCTGAGGGTGGAGAAGAAATATCTCTTACCAATAATTCCACTATATTACCCATTGGAATAGCTGAAGGGGTGTTTACAAAAATCCTAGGGAAAGTGGTGTCTACTAATTATCTTATTATTGAATGTGTAGGAAAAGGACAAATTACACTTGGAAGATCCCTGCTAAAATGCGGTGACCCAGCCTACCACTGCATGATGTAGTACACTATAGTCGTTGACATAACACCAATGAAACATCGTTCACTAGTATTATATCCCTCATAGTGGTACAACAGAAACACAGCAGGTCCAAGACATGACTATAGGTTACAACTCAACTCTTTACACAAGATCTAGAGAACACTCTAGGTTAAAGAGAGAGAAAGAAACTTCTTACAAAGAAGAATCAGAAATAAACAACTCAAAAACTATCATACTATTAAGACTAGTATTTTAACTAATGGTCTGACATTGCTGTTATTGCAATAAGCTATAGAAATAGGTTCTATGGATAGAGATTATATTCCTATCTAGTCAGTTGTCACATCCCAAGATTTTCCAAATCTTGTAATGTGAAAAATAAATGAATAAAATAAAACTTTGTTGATTTTCAGGGTGAGAAGAAACTTTTTGATTTCAGTTGGAAAATTTCAAACCTATTTGGATCAAATAAAGCCCTAAAGGGATTTCAAAAGTTAAATAAACAACAAAGTTAAAAATATTTGGAATTACTATTTTGGATCTTTTAATAAAAAGATTTGGTTTTCAAATGAAAAGGTAGAAAAATAAATAAGAATTATTTTATAAAACCAAATGAAATCTTGGCCAAGCTTTTGAAGTAAAGTATTTTGTTTTGATTAAAGACATAAAAGTCTTTTCAATAAAATAATGAAGATTTATTAATAAACCAAATTTATTAAAGTAAAGGCTTTTTACCATTTTAATTAAACACTAAAACTTGTTATTTCATTTTAAATAAGTTTTCCAAGTGTTTTATATTTTCAAATAAAACCTACTGAATTGGTTTTGATATTATTTAGATTTCAAATGGAGTTTTAATAATCAAATCCTATTTTGAATTTATAACTAAGGACTATTTTATTTAATTATTAAATAGATCCTGAAAAGAATAAAAATATTATATTATTTTGGGACTTGGAATATTGTTGTTAAACAGAACCAAAACTCAAGGCAAAGTTTGGAGGAGTTTTGAAATCTTTTGAGTGTTTATTTTGTTGTTTGAAATTCAAAACAGAAAATCGAAATAGAAAAAGATAAAGCAATTAGAAAGAAAAAAATAGAATCAGACCTGACCCAACTCACCTGGCCCAGGAAGACCAACTCTAGCCCAGCTTCTTCCCCCACGCGCGAAACGTTTTTCACCCACAGACAGACCCACTCAGCGACTGACTGGTGGACCCTCCCCCTATCTCACTCCCTCGCTGACGCCTAGACCCCACTGCCACCTCAGTGTCGTCTTCAACCCCCAGACCCCGCCCTGCCATTGCAGACAAGAAACGCCGGTGTTGATTGCGCGTTGATGAAGCCTTGATTCCACGCAGTAACAGCGCCCATTTAACCGCCTGCGTCTTCCCTCTCTTTCCCCTCGCTCGCCATTCCTCCTCTGCCCCTAGTCTGCCCTTGATTTGGTTTGCACGACCACTGCTCTGACAACCTTCCCCAGCCAATTCCGGCGAGTCCAACCACCGCCTTACTCCCTCGACCACACGAGCGTGATACCCATCTCCCTACGCACCTCCCTGTCATTCCCATTCATCCGCGCGAACACCAGAACGTCGGCAACGACCACAACTGAGCGCCACCGTCTTCTGCCGTTTCTTCGGCGAGTTTCCCTGGTAAGAACCGACCGCCCTGAGCCTTTCCGTGGATGATCCTGTGATCCCTAGTGTCGTACGCGTCTAACCATGTGCTCCATTTTCCTTAGCGCGTTCGCAAACTCCGTCCCTGTCAACAACTGAGCAAGCTCGACACCGCCACCGACTCCGACGAGAAATCCCGCTGGAACCAAAGCGCCCCTCGACAAGCTGACCGTACCTTGAGCATCAGAGCATCACCGCGATCACTGTAAGCACCCTCACCTCCTCCCTTGCTTCCTGTAACCGCCGCGACGCCACCGTCTGACCTCGCGCCGCCGCCAGTGCCGCCAGTTGCTGGTCGAGCTGCTGTGAGCCGTGCGATGCGAATCGTCCGGCTGAGATTAGAACTGAACGAAGAGGTATGAGTCAACCCGCGCCGTGCGATTAAGTGAGATCCAACGTCTCACAGAGGCCGATCCGTGTGAACCAGTACCGCCCAATAAGAACACGCCACGTGGCCAGACTCAGGATTAAAAACAGAAATAGATTCTATTAGATTTGCAAATTTGAAAAATTCATAACTTTTGATCCACACGTCCAAAATTTGCAAACTTTATATCAAAGGATTCATAAAAACAAGCCCTAGCCAACCATGCCATTTGTTTAGTAAAAAGTTTCTGTTAAATTGTTTGTTTTTGCAGAAACATGTGTATGCTTGTTTAGGTTATAAAAATTATTCCAAAATGATTTTGAGGTTGAAATCTTTGCAAATTGGTTTTTTGTGAACTTACTGACCCTAGGAACCAACTCATGGATTTAAAAATGTTTTTGGTGAAGGTTAGGATTGATTAATTGAATTAGCCCATTTCTAGTCAAATAAAAACATTGGTTTTGCTATGGAAATGATTTTTGAGAAAAAAAACCTTTGGCAAATGTGTATATTCAAACCTACTGACCCCAAACACCAAGTTTTGTGAATTAACAACTTATTTGGTGAACAATATAAAATTGTAGCTTTGCTAAAAGCATTTTCCACCACATGAAATAATGATTTGATTAAAATGGTTTAGAGACAAAACCCTTTTTCAAATGGTTTTGCCACTTAAGAAAATGACCACTTTGAACCTTGCAATGTCTAGAGCCTATTAGAAACCACCTTTGCAAATAAAACTATCTTTGCATGCTTGCATGCATGACTTGGTTTCTATGATTTTATGTGTGATTAATTTGATTGAATATTGTTTTGGAATGCTAGTTGAATTTGTGTTTGCTTGATTGACTTGTAGTGAAGTTAGAAGAGTGTGATATTAGCAAGATCAAGAAGTGAACCAATATTCTCTACCAAAAAGGCAAGTTACACTATCATCCAAAGTCCTACTATTTTTCATTACACTTAGTGGATTTTGAAACATGCATGAGAAGGACTACTATATTTTGCTATGCTAAATCCTAATAGGATACCCTTATATATTCCATAGTGAAAACAATGTAGTTGTAAAATGCTTAGGCATGCTATATATTTTGAGAAGAGATACATGTTGAGATTTTATGAAGTTAAGAAAAGACTTATGTTTTATATAATAAAACAAGCACTCAATGAACCACCTGGGTGGACAAAGATACTCAAGTGTTGGACAAGGTGGCAACAAGAGGAACCATGTTTATATGGCAATCTCTTTTGTTGTGCACCAGATGAAAACCACCCAGGGACTTAGAGATTGAACATGTTTCTCGAACAGTGGCTTCCGTGTACAGCCACATGCTAAATGGGCACTGGCTTAGTCAACTACATTGGGAAGACCCATGCATTGGTCTTCAGGTTAACTAGAAATGAGGGAACTAGGAACCCTACATTGGTGCCTGAAGACAAGCTAGCATTGTGTATGGGAGGACCCTATGGAAAGACTTCGTCACATTCTCAATCTGCCAGTATTCCATCTTGGTGAGTACTTATCCAGCGGGCACTGGTGGCAACAAGATGAGATTGTGTCATGTGGGTAAAGTGTACAACTTCTGCAGAAGATAAAAATCTAAGTACTTAGCCGTGTCCCCGGTTATGGACAATACTGAGCAACTAAAGCCTGAAGCTATGGGAAATCTCGACATTCCAATTTCTAAAAGCAAAACTTTAAAGTGACAGCAAAAGACTTGAAGCACTTGGGGTGTACCAAGGAGCTCAAGAGATTTTGACTAAAGACTTGAAGCACTTGGGGTGTACCAAGGAGCTCAAGAGATTTTGACAAAGACCTGAAGCACTTGGGGTGTACCAAGGAGCTCAGAAAGATTTTTGACAAAAGTTCAAAACTACTTTGAAAAGATAGGATAAATTATTGCTTTCTGCAAATGAGCCAAAAACCCTACCTAGCCAAATATGCATGTAATGATAGGATCCACTTATATTCTACATAGTAGTGAAACTTGCCAATACAATTCAAATGTATTGACCCTTGTGGCTGTAACTTGTTATGTTGCAGGTTTGTTTGATATTAGTGAAGTTGATTGATTAGGATTACAAGTCTACAACCAACATGTTTGCCTGTGGCACTTTGAAGATGAAGGACCCCATGCTTATAGATATTCTGCTGCAATGTAATGTAATAGCCAAATGAGCTATGTAAGATGTAATAAAATTATATTATTCCTGGTTATAAAGTTGTATTATGACCTTTGTTTCTTGATATTACATCTTAACTGTGGATGCTAGCTATTGATCCAGGGACTAGCATTGTAAACACATGGATCTCTACCTTATTAAAGGTTGGGACCTCTACAGATGGTATCAGAGCATTGTGTTGCCTGTAGGATTTGTAAACCTAGGATTGGAGAAAAACCCTCAGAAAAATAGGAGTTGTATTTGTTCCAAAACTTATTTACAAACAATCTTGTAAACTCTTTCCTCAACCATTTTGGTTTTGATTCTACATCTCTTCTATTTTAACTTGATGGAAAAACCTACCCCATGGCCAAGGACTTCACCATGTGCAAAGGACTCCTTCAACTCTAATGACTTCAACATCTTCAACTCTAATGACTTCAACATCTTCAGCATTTTCACCAAGGACTTCAACCTTGGATATCACTAAGGACAAGCGAGACAAGAAATCCTGCTCAAAATTTGGAGACTAAGGAAACACAACTTAGAAGGAGCCATCAACACCTTTGAAGTTTTTGTGACCAAGAATTTTTCCCAAGGAAACCATGATCTCAAGCAAGAAGAATCAACCAAAGAAGGATGGAAAGATCACAAGTGAACCATATAAATGGACCACCATATTTAGTTAAGTCCAACACACCAACTTATGTGGTGTAACAAAAATATTTTTGGTTGCCTAAGTATGTGCTTGAAAACTTTGTTGTTTGAGTGAAATGTTTGTTTGTGATTGCTTGCTCATTGCTTGAATGAAATTGTGATGTGTGTGATTAGAATTATTCCCTTAGAAAATCTTTTGCCTATTCTAATCTCAATTCAACCCAAACAGATGACTACTCCAAGAGACTCCAACATCAAGGTTGATGATAACAACAACTACCAAGAGGACAACATGGGAGAACTCATAACAACCCAAAACCAGTTGAACCAAATGACAGCTCAATTCATAGCCAACACCAGTGGGGAAGATCCAACCCTGCAAAAGTTTTTGGAAAACCAAGCCCAAATGTTGCATAAGGTGACAGATCAAATGCTCAACATGGAAAGCAACTTTTCCAAAGGAGTTTGTGACAACAAGGATGACAAAGATGTTATTCTAGAAGGAACTCATGCTTGCAATATTTGTGGATACAAGGATCACACTTCCAAGGAGCATAGAGATCAATGCCCCAACTATGAAGAGAAACATCCAGTAGGCCAATGTCCCACATCTCAAGCTACTTGTTACTTATGTGAAGGAAACAATCATGTCCCTATCCAATGCCCCATCTATTCCATAGTTGAACAAAGGAAACAAGTTGGAGTACAACAAATGATTGCAAACTATCAAGAAGGAGCTAAGTCTACCAAGAAGGATGAGGACAAGGGAAAATCTCCACTTATACCTCCATGCAATACAACCCAATTTAA
This sequence comes from Avena sativa, assembly GCA_916181665.1. Lineage (NCBI taxonomy): Eukaryota > Viridiplantae > Streptophyta > Magnoliopsida > Poales > Poaceae > Avena > Avena sativa. The sequence goes on from OV702293.1 coordinate 458,993,617, forward strand.
AGGACCAAAGAAGAGGCATATGAATTATCCAAGGAGCAATAGAAGGTCCAAGAAACAAGTAGAGATTCCTACCTATAAGATAACATATGAAGAACATGAACTAGAAGCACTCCTAGCTTTGGAGAAACCCAAGAAAAAGAAGGACAAAAGCCATGTGCAATGTCATCATTGTAAAGAAATGGGACACTATTCCAGTGAATGTCCAGAGAAACAGAAGTATAAGGATATTGGCCAAGTATGGTGCAACAACTGCTAAGAGCTAGGCCATTATGCAGCAACCTGACCACAAGAGATACATGAAGAACTCAAACTTATCACATGTTTCAGTTGTGGTAACCAAGGACATTATGCAAGAAACTGTCCAGAAAATATGAAGCACAAGATAAACAAGCCTATGAAGGATCTCAGCCTTGTCACATGTTTCAAGTGTGGAAACAAGGGACACTATGCAGATGTTTGTCCAGAGAAGTTTCCCCAAGACCCAAGCAAGACAAGATGTAATTTAGTTTGAAAAATTTTAAGGGTGGTAGTACCCTAGATGCTTGAGCCTACTTGTAACCCTAGCCTTCCCAAATCTCGGGACGAGATTTATGTTAAGGGTGGTAGCCTGTCACATCCCAAGATTTTCCAAATCTTGTAATGTGAAAAATAAATGAATAAAATAAAACTTTGTTGATTTTCAGGGTGAGAAGAAACTTTTTGATTTCAATTGGAAACTTTCAAACCTATTTGGATCAAATAAAGCCCTAAAGGGATTTAAAATTTTAAATAAACAATAAAGTTAAAAATATTTGGAATTACTATTTTGGATCTTTTAATAAAAAGATTTGGTTTTCAAATGAAAAGGTAGAAAAATAAATAAGAATTATTTTATAAAACCAAATGAAATCTTGGCCAAGCTTTTGAAGTAAAGTATTTTGTTTTGATTAAAGAGATAAAAGTCTTTTCAATAAAATAATGAGGATTTATTAATAAACCAAATTTATTAAAGTAAAGGCTTTTTTCCCATTTTAATTAACACTAAAACTTGTTATTTCATTTTAAATAAGTTTTCCAAGTGTTTTATATTTTCAAATAAAACCTACTGAATTGGTTTTGATATTATTTAGATTTCAAATGGAGTTTTAATAATCAAATCCTATTTTGAATTTATAACTAAGGACTATTTTATTTAATTATTAAATAGATCCTGAAAAGAATAAAAATATTATATTATTTTGGGACTTGGAATATTGTTGTTAAACAGAACCAAAACTCAAGGCAAAGTTTGGAGGAGTTTTGAAATCTTTTGAGTGTTTGTTTTGTTGTTTGAAATTCAAAATAGAAAATCGAAATAGAAAAAGATAAAGCAATTAGAAAGAAAAAAATAGAATCACACCTGACCCAACTCACCGGGCCCAGGAAGCCCAACTCCAGCCCAGCTTCTTCCCCCACGCGCGAAACGTTTTTCACCCACAGACAGACCCACTCAGCGACTGACTGGTGGACCCTCCCCCTATCTCACTCCCTCGCTGACGCCCAGACCCCACTGCCACCTCACCGTCGTCTTCAACCCCCAGACCCCGCCCTGCCGTTGTAGACAAGAAAAGCCGGCGTTGATTGCGCGTTGATGAAGCCTTGATTCCACGTAGTAACAGCGCCCATTTAACCGCCTGCGTCTTCCCTCTCTTTCCCCTCGCTCGCCATTCCCCCTCTGCCCCCAGGCTGCCCTTGATTTGGTTTGCACGACCACTGCTCCGACAACCTTCCCCAGCCAATTCCGGCGAGTCCAGCCACCGCCTTACTCCCTCGACCACACGAGCGTGATCCCCATCTCCCTACGCAGCTCCCTGTCCTTCCCATTCATCCGCGCGAACACCAGAACATCGGCAACGACCACAACTGAGCGCCACCGTCTTCTGTCATTTCCCCGGCGAGTTTCCCTGGTACGCACCGACCTCCCCGAGCCTTTCCGTGAATGCTCCCGTGATACCTAGTGTCGTACGCGTCTAACCATGTGCTCCATTTGCCTTAGCGCGTTCGCAAACTCCGTCCCCGTCAACTGAGCAAGCTCGACACCGCCACCGACTCCGGCGAGAAATCCCGCTGGAACCAGAGCGCCCCTCGACGAGCTGACCGTACCTTGAGCATCAGAGCATCACCGCGATCACTGTAAGCACCCTCACCTCCTCCCTTGCTTCCTGTCACCACCGCTACGCCACCGTCTGACCTCGCGCCGCCGCCAGCCGCCGCTAGCGCCGCCAGTTGCTGGTCGAGCTGCTGTGAGCCGTGCGATGCGAATCGTCCGGCTGAGATTAGAACTGAACGAAGAGGTATGAGTCAACCCGCGTCGTGCGATTAAGTGATATCCAATGTCTCACAGAGGCCGATCCGTGCGAACCGGTACCGCCCAATAAGAACACGCCACGTGGCCAGACTCAGGATTAAAAACAGAAATAGATTCTATTAGATTTGCAAATTTGAAAAATTCATAACTTTTGATCCACACGTCCAAAATTTGCAAACTTTATATCAAAGGATTCATAAAAACAAGCCTTAGCCAACCATGCCATTTGTTTAGTAAAAAGTTTCTGTTAAATTGTTTGTTTTTGCAGAAACATGTGTATGCTTGTTTAGGTTATAAAAATTATTCCAAAATGATTTTGAGGTTGAAATCTTTGCAAATTGGTTTTTTGTGAACTTACTGACCCTAGGAACCAAATCATGGATTTAAAAATGTTTTTGGTGAAGGTTAGGATTGATTAATTGAATTAGCCCATTTCTAGTCAAATAAAAACATTGGTTTTGCTATGGAAATGATTTTTGAGAAAAAAACCTTTGGCAAATGTGTATATTCAAACCTACTGACCCCAAACACCAAGTTTTGTGAATTAACAACTTATTTGGTGAACAATATAAAATTGTAGCTTTGCTAAAAGCATTTTCCACCACATGAAATAATGATTTGATTAAAATGGTTTAGAGACAAAACCCTTTTGCAAATGGTTTTGCCACTTAAGAAAGTGACCACTTTGAACCTTGCAATGTTTAGAGCCTATTAGAAACCACCTTTGCAAATAAAACTATCTTTGCATGCTTGCATGCATGACTTGGTTTCTATGATTTTATGTGTGATTAATTTGATTGAATATTGTTTTGGAATGCTAGTTGAATTTGTGTTTGCTTGATTGACTTGTAGTGAAGTTAGAAGAGTGTGATATTAGCAAGATCAAGAAGTGAACCAACATTCTCTACCAAAAAGGCAAGTTACACTATCATCCAAAGTCCTACTATTTTTCATTACACTTAGTGGATTTTGAAACATGCATGAGAAGGACTACTATATTTTGCTATGCTAAATCCTAATAGGATACCCTTATATATTCCTTAGTGAAAACAATGTAGTTGTAAAATGCTTAGCCATGCTATATATTTTGAGAAGAGATACATGTTGAGATTTTATAAAGTTAAGAAAAGACTTATGTTTTATATAATAAAACAAGTACTCAATGAACCACCTGGGTGGACAAAGATACTCAAGTGTTGGACAAGGTGGCAACAAGAGGAGCCATGTTTATATGGAGATCTCTTTTGTTGTGCACCAGATGAAAACCACCCAGGGACTTAGAGATTGAACATGTTTCTCGAACAGTGGCTTCCGTGTACAGCCACATGCTAAATGGGCACTGGCTTAGTCAACTACATTGGGAAGACCCATACATTGGTCTTCAGGTTAACTGGAAATGAGAGAACTAGGAACCCTACATTGGTGCCTGAAGACAAGCTAGCATTATGTATGGGAGGACCCTATGGAAAGACTTCGTCACATTCTCAATCTGCCAGTATTCCATCTTGGTGAGTACTTATCCAGCGGCCACTGGTGGCAACAAGATGAGATTGTGTCATGTGGGTGAAGTGTACAACTTCTGCAGAAGATAAAAATCTAAGTACTTAGCCGTGTCCCCGGTTATGGACAATACTGAGCAACTAAAGCCTGAAGCTATGGGAAATCTTGACATTCCAATTTCTAAAAGCAAAACTTTAAAGTGACAGCAAAAGACTTGAAGCACTTGGGGTGTACCAAGGAGCTCAAGAGATTTTGACTAAAGACTTGAAGCACTTGGGGTGTACCAAGGAGCTCAAGAGATTTTGATAAAGACCTGAAGCACTTGGGGTGTACCAAGGAGCTCAGAAAGATTTTTGACAAAAGTTCAAAACTACTTTGAAAAGATAGGATAAATTATTGCTTTCTGCAAATGAGCCAAAAACCCTACCTAGCCAAATATGCATGTAATGATAGGATCCACTTATATTCTACATAGTAGTGAAACTTGCCAATACAATTCAAATGTATTGACCCTTGTGGCTGTAACTTGTTATGTTGCAGGTTTGTTTGATATTAGTGAAGTTGATTGATTAGGATTACAAGTCTACAACCAACATGTTTGCCTATGGCACTTGGAAGATGAAGGACCCCATGCTTATAGATATTCTGCTGCAATGTAATGTAATAGCCAAATGAGCTATGTAAGATGTAATAAAATTATATTATTCCTGGTTATAAAGTTGTATTATGACCTTTGTTTCTTGATATTACATCTTAACTGTGGATGCTAGCTATTGATCCAGGGACTAGCATTGTAAACACAGGGATCTCTACCTTATTAAAGGTTGGGACCTCTACATCAGTAACTTCGTCTTCACTTGAGTTGATGTATATGTTGACTTCCTTAACTTCATTGAAGAGCTTTAGCTATTGATGATGATTCCTGGAGCATAACTTGATGTAGACGTCGTCTTAATGGCTTCAGAATCTAGCAAGGGTTAATAAGATACGTTGAGTACGAGCGTACTCAGCAAGTTCACTAGAAAAGGAGTGTTTGATGCACTATACCTACAGCCACAGACCATAGGTCGTAGGCAATGCAGGTTTTCGTAAACATTTCTTCAAAGGTTGCTTTTATTCTGAAAAGTTATGTCCGTCAGCCTTCACGGGTTTACCAGAACTTTCATGGAGTTCCTTTCCCGCCGCATTCGCAGCTCCTTCCCGGAACAGGGAGTAACAAGTTACAGTTCTTACACTCTGCAGAGGTGCGTCACTTCACCCATGAGAGACCTTAGGTTTTGTTGCACGGTCAGGAGTATTTCCCCGTTAAAACTTCCATGGTTTGACGCCCAACCTAAGATCCAAGCCAATCACTTCCCTCTCTGCGACCCCATATGTTTGCACGATCCTTCGGGGTCGGCTCACCTTCGTTAAGCGCCCTTTCGGGCAGGCTAAAACCCTGATGAGTTCCCGAAGACTTTATGCGCTGGTGATGCCCAAGTAAGTACCTTATAGGTCCGGCTAAACCCCCGACAGCCACTCATAGATAATCTAGACACCAAAAACACGGGGCCTAAGGGTGCCCACCCATATGTTGGATCCGCACAAGGAATCACAATGTCACGTTAAGGTAGTCTTGCCTCCATATGAGAGGAAAAGGATACAACTGACTTATCCGTCCCATTCCAAATATCATGGTCAAGGCGTGATATACGGCGCAAGAATCACTGGCGACATTGGTTGTTAAGTCCTAGATGATATATTCCTGAACAGCAGTATTCCAACTGCCAGATTTAATAGATTAGCTGACCACCCTGGATCAGTAACCAATAGTTCACATTATTATTATCAAAAATAGTGTTTTCTGACCCTTTTGAAATACAGGTGATGGCAACACTTGATTTGCGAAATACTTTACAGAAAATAATCAAAGGACATGAGAAAGTGTGAACTTGCCTTTTGTGATTGCAAGATGATGCACTCACGGTCTTCAACACAATATAAGATCCAATATCTTAAATCAGCATCATTGGTCCGATAAGGACTAATGTTTAAATAAGAAAGATGCTATTGTGCATAGTAATGTAATGCAATTTGATAAACTCGAATCCCCAGAATAAGCGTTGATCTAGGGTTTGGCTGCTGGAAATGGTTCCTGTAGAATGTGTTGTACTTTTAGATAAGTTTCACCTTTGTGCTTCTTATTAAGGCTTGTGAGTGAGTGTGGAACAACATGTAATTGAAATATCATACAACAATGATATTCACAAATGCGGAAGGCTACTCAAGACTACTTATATAAGAATGGCCTTATCTTCAAATTTTACCTTACAAGTAATGGCATTTATAAGTAACTTAAGTGTTAAGAATCCTAATATACAAGTAAAGTACTCCCTCCGTTTCGGTTTACAAGGCCTACGCGTATATCTAGATTATCAATTTGAGCTATATAATTTAAATTATATAATATAAAAATTATATCATTGGAAAATACAAAGTCTAAAGTTTCTGGTGATATATTTTTTGTAATATATACATCATACTAAGTTGCTCAATTTGGCGACATAGAACTACGTGCAGGACTTGTAAACCGAAACAGAGGGAGTATAAAGTAATGTGATTACTATTAATTGTCATATGTTGACTGAAGTGGGAAAACGAATAACTTTTGAAGAAAAGATTTTTTTATTAGGGTTTAAACAATTCTGATAGTTTTTAGAATATGGTTGATAGAATGTGATTCATATTGTTTATTCTTGCTTGAATAGTCTGGACTTGAGATGCTTTAGGTCTTAATTATAACAGACCAAAGTTAACTATAAAACATATAATAAAGTATTTAGCCTTATATTTAAAATCTTGTAGACTAAAGTTAAATTTAAAGACATATATGGACTTTAAGATACAAAACTTATGGTATTTGTACTTTGTTCACTTCATAATATTTCCTTAAAGTTACTTAAGATTAATATTACTTCTATTTTAGTAGTGGTTTCTTAATTTTATAATGGAATAGAAATTTTTATCTCTTTATAAAGGTGTGGTTATGATTTGTAATCAAGGAAATAACATACTTAAGTACTTATGGATTTACTATAGTGTGGTGGTATGTTTATAAACTTGTAGTTGAAGTAATGGAAAAGATTTTATTTAGTCATAAATTGTTCTTGAAGATTTTATATTGGATAAGGATCTTTTTAGAAAATAATCTACACTTATGGTTGAATGATAATTCAATAAGATTGTATCTAAAATTTGTTGAACCATTTTGACTTCATATTATCAATATTCAAGACTAATATTATTTATTAGACTCAATTGGTTAATTTTAGAAATATTAGCAAATTTTATTTACCTTTATATGGATTATTAATTAAGGAAATTAGATTAATATCCAAGTTATTAGGGTATATAGTTGTTATTTACTTCAAAGGTATAATGTTATATTTTTAACATGTAGGTATTATTTTTGTGACTATTCTGGTATATTACATGTATTTTTATGAATTTTAAATAATAAGATATGATTTTTATAAGTTTATTTATTTTATAAACATTTAATAAATAATATATATTGAATTAAGTGAAATAATAATACATGATTATATTTTTAAATTATAGTTATTATTTATCTAAGACTTTTGGTATATTATTTATATTTTTAACATTTATCAATATTAAATTATGAATTTTCAAAGTATTAATACTTATAAAATATTTATTAAATAATGTTTATTTAAATAATTAACATAATAATATTTGATAATACAACTAGGTTATAGATTTTATTTTTTTGAATATTTTCATATATTAAACATATTTTTCTGAATTATAAAACATAGGTTATTGATTTTATAATATTGAATCATTTTATTTAATTTCTGGAATTAATAAACTAAATAGTTTATGATGTAATGCTGATGTCAGCATGGAGTGAAGGGGTTTTCTCACCAGGTCTCTTCTTATCCCTAGTTACTGACTAGTGGGGTCTATGCCACATCATATCTAAGGTTTTGATTTATTACAGAAAACATTAACACAATTTTTAAATGATAAAAAATGGAAATATGACATCAGCATGATGTCACGCTGACATCACCCTTGGATGATCCTCAGATCATGGTCAAATCCGTGAATCGGGTGTGTGCGCGGATTGGTGCTTGGGCTTATCGGAAAGAAGAGGCAGAGGCGACTCTAGTGGTGGTAGCACTGCCCGTATTTGGTCATCAGAGGTTGGTCGGCGACGAGCTTGCATGGCGGCGCGGTACGGCCTCACGCTGGTAGGTCACTACGACGAGCGGGCGACGAATTGAAGGATTCTAGGATACTCAGAAGCTCACCAGGAACGCGAAGAAGGGCTCGGCGAAGCGAATCATGACCGGAATCAATGGGGACCGTGACAGCCAGATTTCGGGCAGGAGATGTCAATTGGGGGGCTTAGGACCTCTTCGGCTTGCGTTCTTCGTCAGAAAGCTCGAGGAAGACACGGCGGAGATCACAGCCTACTCAGACGGTAAAGGAGAACCCCGAATGGCGTCACCGGAGTTCTCTGGCCAATCTAGGGTTTCATCCAGAGGAGGTTTTTGAGGAAAAGAGGAAGCTAGGGTTCGCCGGTGCGGCGGAGGGCTTCTTATAGGCATCGCACAACGGAGACGTGGATCTTGGCGCGGTGCAACGGAGGTGTGAACGCCAGCGAGCTGCTTGCTTGATCGGGAGGTCGACGATGACGCGAGGAAGACGAGGAACATAGCACATGAAGGGGTATGGGCCAGTCATGGGCTGTACTTGGGCCAGGTGGGCTATGGTGTGGTGCGCGTGAGCGACAGAAAGCCAAGAGGAAAGATGGGCTGCGGCCAGAAGCTGTTTTATTTTTTTCCTTGTTCTCTCTTTTTCTATATTCTGTTTTGTATTTTACTTTCAGATTTATATATTACTCATTTGTTTAAATATTTCTGATAGAAATTTATCTTCTAGATAATTTCAGCAATCCTAAAATATATTCAGTATTATTTGTGAACTTTTATTGTATAATATGATTATTTCTTTATTTTCTTTATATATATACTTTTCCTTTTAGTATTTGTAAGAGCATCTGTTATGAATTTTAATTTATCTAATATCCATAACTTATTAAATAATGCTTTACTTTTAACTCATGGGATTTGATTCTCATTAACTTATATTATTAAAGGATTTTTTATGTCGTGATCTTTAATTTTTATATGATAAATAGAGTTCTAGGGAATTAATATGGTTAATATTGTTCCCATAATTTTAGGAAATATCCATGTATACATTTTATTATAACTAATATAGGAGTTAAGGTTTGAATTGAAAATGCTTACCTAGGGTTTAGGGTTCTTACTATACTTATATTCTTTTGTTGATGTGAGTAAAGTTTAATGGCTAAACATATTGTCATTATGTTTGTGATCTTTAATGATATCACCCATTAAAATAGAAATTTACTCTCTGGAATGTTTTATGGAAAAGAATTGATAAAGTTAACTCCTAAGCACATATGGTTATGATAATTGGAAATAACAAATATGTGTTTAAGTGATTTGCTATATGAAAATATTACTATAAGCCATTGTGGAAAAATGATGATAGATCAATCAGATGAAATAGATATTACGTTTGGTTAAAGATTTAGGGTTTAGTGTTTACCAAGAATTCCTATCTTCCATAATTCACAATCCTAGACTTATAATTAAGGAATTCCTTTCCTAGATATACTAGTCCTTCATATCCATCATCATGTGCTAACATGATGAGCTTTAATTCACAAGAATATTCTTATCCACATTTTATTCTTCTAAACCCATTTATAAATCTAATGAGCTTGACACTAAAGCTTTTCATAATCTTCTCATATCCATACTTGGTTATATCAACAACTCTACTGCTGATAATGATAACCTCTAATCCATTAAGGAATTACTTCTAACTCCATTTATACACTTCTTTAATCATCCACCACTAAAATTACTCCAGTAGATGTATAGATCAAACTACTTTCCTTAAAAGCTTACTATTCTTTAAGAGGAATAACACTACTTCAATAACTCCATGCTACTCTAGCTTCAGCTTAATTATACTGTCTTATATCTACTTAACTCCAGTATCTTATATACAAACTTTACATCATATCATGGTGACTTGTCATGGCTAACCTAGAATAACATATCTATACTAGGGTTCAATCATGTTCTATCCACCAATGTCACTTATAGATGATATAATCATTCAATCTTTGTGACTAAAGAATGATCATTATAATCCTTTGATCATTTATGGTTTAGGTTTCCAGTTGGCTAATCAAGGCTTCCATCCATACAACATTATAGTTGTTTTATAATTATCTTCTATTTATCCCTATTGGACTAAGAGATATGATTCATTGACTATACCTACTTGATCCAATAGGATTACTCATGGTAACTACCTTCAATACTCATCCTTGTAACCTTTATCTCAAATACTCTTCTATTCATTCAGGAGTGAATTAACTCCATCAATTATCACATTGATCTTATTCTCTTCCATCACCCCCATCCTATAGATGATATTTAAATCTAGCATTACCATTTACCTCTTCTTACTTCATTCTCTAAGGACTTAGAGTGATTTTTATGATAATAACATGAGTTGATAGATCAAGAATTAATAGGCTAAGAATTGGTGAATCAATAGTTGATTACTCAACATTGATGAACAACAGATATTAGAATAGAGTTAAATAGAGATGATAAGGATTAATAGGGAAATAAAGATATGTGTTGAATGGTCTTGACTTGGTTTCCTTCCTACTCAATCTCACCAAAGAGTTAAGGTTAGGTATGACCATGATACTCATGGTATAAGTAGATGAGATTAAGATAGATCAAGATTTAGTTGTTACACTCTTATTACTAAAGTTATATTCATAATTTGGTATTCAGGGGTTGTTGTAATGAATACTAGGATATGATTACTTAAGGATCAAATATAAATCATTAAGTAATGTACTAGGGTTAAATTTTTACTACATTTGATCTACCCTTAGATCAAATCATCCTTACCCGAAATAAGGTTTTAGCAAAGGTCATATTGAAACTTCTCGTAGTCAACTTGATGATCTACTTCAATTCCATCAAGTTAAGAGAAGCTTCATTCACTTTGACAAGTTTTGTTCAAAAGCACGGAAATTATTCGGATTTTGTATGCATGAATGCAATGCACACATCTGGGTTCAGCTTAATTCTAAGCTCTAATGCTGGGATGTTACATAAAACTCCTTGGAGGGAAAAGGCACCATGAATTTCACTTCCCAACCAAGAAATCATGTGTTCCCTAAAGGTAAGAGTAAAGGTAAGAAATGTAGAGGCAAGAAAGTTGATGCTTCTTCATTCGAAAATACTCGATTCTTGCTTTCTATGCCTAGCTGAAAGGCGTTAAAGAAAAGCACTCTTGGGAGATAACCCAATTTTTATTTTAGTAAGTTTTTATTTTGTTGAGTCTTGGAAGTTATTGCCTTTGTAATAACCTCTCCTTATCCTTTTTTGTTTGGTTTTTGTGCCAAGAATAGCCTCTAATGAGAGGGAAGTAAGATTTGGGGAAGTTGTTGTCTCGAAAGAGATTTCTATGCTTCACTGTAAAAAATCATGAAAAATCCCAGAACGTTGTATGGACCTGTAAATGTTTGTGCGCATGCCCCTAGTATTTACACAACTTTCGTTAGTTCTGCACTTCTTGATTTGAGCAACAGAAGATTTTCGAAAAAATCGGTATTTACCTGCAGGTCTGTTTTGATAGATTTCTGCCATTATTTGCATTTGCCTCTTAAATCAATTTCTTTTTGAGTTCTTCTTGATCACTTGAGCTTTAAAAGGAGTTGTTACAGTAGCTTATGTTTTAATGGATGATTCATATGAGTTGAAACTGAACCCAAGGGCTTATTATCTTGAATACACTAATGTTGCTAATGAAGATTGTGTGAAGTTTTGTATGAAGGAAGTTTTCAAGTGTAGGGAGAGAATGATATGATGAGATTAAGTATGGACAAAAGCTCAAGATTGGGGATGCCACCCGTGTCACCCCAAGAAATATTCAAGAGGTACAAGCGTCAAAGCTTGGGGATGCCCAAGGTATCCCCTTCTTCATCAACAAAATCTCAGGTTTTCTTTCAAGACACTATATTTTTGCTTCATGTATTCTATGTTGTTCTTGGAGCGTCTTTTTTTTTGTTTTTAGTTTTATTTGTTTTGTTTGCTGCAATAAATTGGTTGGACCCTAGCATACTTATTTTCTAGAAGTCACACCCTGTTCTTCATTGCTTAGAACACTCTAGTTCTCACTCTTATTGTTCTTTGAGTGTTCTCTTTTGCTAGCACTGTGTTTACCCTTTAGTTTTCTTATTATTTTTGCTTGGAACTTTTTAGTTCTTCTTTGTAGTTAGGCGAGACAAGCTCTCTGATCTTTATTGATTATTATCTTTGTGAGTTGTTTCAAATAAGTCGATTGGTGTTGGAAAAGAGTGGAATGTTTCATGCTTATGGTGGTACAAAAAGAAGCTTGTTTTGATTGTGACTTAGACTTTATCATGTCATGTTAGATGTTGCTTTGACAATATGCTTAGTGATAATTTTTGTAGCATGATTTGTTTCAAACAATTGAGATTGCTTAATATGCCATGAAAGAATCATGCGTTGTTTTAGCATACAAAAGCATAATATTGTGGTATTCTCCTTTGATGCTTTATTTGGGTTGACTTGGCACATGCTTTATTTGTGGTATTCTCATTTAGTTTTTGACTTGTGATATCACTTTATGATTTGATTAATATTGTTTTGTCACTCTGCATGATTATGGCCATTGTTGCTCTCTTAGTTGGTCGCTCCCAGTCTTTTGCTAGCCTCCACCTGTACCGAGTATGAGCTCTACTCGTGCATCCAACTCCGAAGCAACCAAGTTATTCCAAAGAGTCCACTATAAATTCTTATGCATGGTGTGTTACACCATTCCAAGTATATTCATGTGTTTATTTATCTTCCAAATTAAAATTTTGTTATGTGAAAATTAGTGATTAAAGCTCTCTCGAACTTGAAGGCACAGTTTATTTCTTGCACTTAATAAACTTGAACCATTGTGACTGTCTTATATGCTTGCAAGTTGTAAGTTGTGAATTACCAAAACCATGATTTCATGGGGTACACTTTCAACATTGCACTTATTCTATTTAGTTGATATCATGTTCTTTTGTTTATGGATCCCGGTGGTGTGAAATAAAATGGGATATTGTAAGTCCATGGAGTTTGTATATGTGTTAGAGAAACACCTAGGAAGCTAGCCTAAGCCATGCCTAATCATGGTGGAAACTTGCAGCGAAATCATAGTGGCATTCTATGAAGCATCCTCAATAAAAACCTATGCAAATAGCAAATAAAAAGATCGCTGAGATGCTCACTGTTTGTTGACTTGTCATTTTGATATGGGATAGCTCATGTGCCATGGGGCAAGGGGTACCCCATTGGCGGTTCTCTATGATACACATATACTTACAATGATAAGAACTTGCTTGGGACCAAAGTTGAGTAGCATGATGTCTCAGTACTCGTACTCAAGGGGCATGAGGTTTTCAACTTGTAACTTGTCAAGCATATAACTCATATTTTCCCTCACTTTAACCTTAATCACTTCAAGATGCTTATGATAGGGTCAATGAGAGCTCAAAGCTAATAAGTACCATAATTTTTTGAAGCTTTATAAAACCATTTAATCCCTACTTCCCTATGTGAAGGGCCTTTCTTTTTACTTTTTGTTGAGTCTCCATCTTATATCTTTATGCACTAGCTAAGAGAGCATATTTGTCATTCTGAGTTCAATGTGCATTGTCCCAAAACTTGTTGATTGATTCATAATTATGGTATTGCTTGTTTGAAGGTGTCCTATGCATTTATGTTTTGCTATTCCATGAAGGACAAGCCGAATACAACTCTTGCTATGTTTTCTATATGTGAAACAAACAAATGTATTTCAAAGCATTATTCATGATCTTTTGTTTGTGTTGCCTTTCATGTTGCAACATAGTTTCTATGTATTATTGTTAGAAATAAATCTTTCATGCTTATGTTTAGAGTACTTTGATTCCATATATCAATGCTTTACAATACCTTGATCAAGGTTGTGATGGTGCATGTCACCTCAAAAAAATTTCTTTTTATCACTTACCTACTCGAGGATGAGCAGGAGTTAAGCTTGGGGATGTTGATATGTTGCAAACATATCTATAATTTTTGATGCTCCATGCTTGTTTTGCACCAATTGCTTTATGTTTTGTCTGCACTTTGTGGCCTTTTTCTTGCATTTTCTGGAACTAACCTATTAACAAGATGCCATAGTGCTAGTTCCAGTTTTCTGCTTTTAGAAAAACTAGTAAAGAAATATTCTCGGAATTGTACAAAACAAAAGCTAAAGTTCCTATTTTTCTAGACACGACACGAAGTTTGAAGGAGAGACGAAGAGTCGCCACTAAGCAACCACACCAGGTGTCCGTGCGGGCCCACCCCTGGGCTGCACATCCCTAGGGTGTGAGCCCCTCGGGCGTCCACCAACCTTGCCCCTTGACCTATATATTCCCCCCGGGACAGAAACCCTAAACACCCGATCAAAAATCCACAAAAAAGTCTATAGCCGCCACCACCATCGCCCTAGATCGGGATGGATCTGAAGCTCTTCCCCACACCCTGCCGGAGAGGGGAGATCATCCCAGAGGCCTTCTTCATCACCATGCCAGCCTCCGGAGTGATATGTGAGTAGTTCATCCTTGGACTACGGGTCCATAGCAGTAGCTAGATGGTTGTTTCTCCTATTTTCTGCCATCATGTTTATATCTTGTTAGCTCCCTATCATGATCAAGATCATCTTATTGTAATCCTACATGTTGTGTTTGTGGGGATCCGATGGATATTGAGTATAATGTCAGATTGATTATCGTTCTATCATGTCTATGTTATTTGTGATCTTGCATGCTCTCTATTGCTAGTAGTTACTTTGGCCAAGTATTTTCTTGTGACTCCAAGAGGGAGTATTTATGCTTGATAGTAGGTTTATGCCTCTAGTAATCTGGGAGAGTGACAATAACTTCTAAGATTGTAGATGTGTTGTTGCTACTAGGGAGAAAACAACAATCCTTTGCCCAAGGGAAATTGTATTGTTTACATTACACACTTTGCTTAATGCAATTATCTGTTGCTTGCAACTAATACCCAAGGGTTGTTCGGATGATATACCGGAGGTGGATTATTAGTCATAGATGCAGTTGGATTATGGTCTATGTATCATGTTGTAACGCCCAAATGAATCTCATAGCGATCATCATGGCATGTACATGCATTGTTATGCATTCTTTATTTGTCAATTGCCCCGCTATAATTTGTTCACCCAACATGTTATTTATCTTATGGAGAAAACCCCTCTAGTGAACTGTGGACCCTGGTCCATTCCTTCCCATTGTTATTCCATCTAATGTTTACTTTCTGCAATTACCATAAGCAATTACTTTCTTCCACACTATACGTTTAATCCTTTATTTTGAGCAAAACCAGTGAGCTTGACAACCTCACTGATAAGTTGGGCAAAGTATTGTGGTCGTGTTGTGTGCAGGTTCCACGTTGCTAGCAACACCTTCTGAAGTGGTTTCTTTCTCCTACTGGTTCGATAACCTTGGTTCTATAACTGAGGGAAACTTGCTTATATTCTCATCATACCTTCCTCTTGGGGTTCCCAGTAAGGCTCTATAGTAACCGAGCCACATCAAACATGCATGTTTTTACTAGGATTTTATAAAATATTTTGCTAAAATAGGTATGCCTCTTACTAACCCTCTTGGTAAAGAAACTCCATTCTACTTAGACCATGACTGCATTGCAGCTTTTGAAAATCTTAAAAATAAATTAGTTTTAGCACCTATCATGCAATCTCCAAAATGGGATGAACCTTTTGAAATAATGTGTGATGCTAATGACTATGCTCTAGGAGATGTATTAGGATAGCGAGACGGGAAGAATTTAAATTTTATCCATTATGCTAGTAGAACTATTAATATGCTACTACAGAGAAAGAGTTCCTAGCTATAATTTTTGCTTGTGGCAAATTTAGATCTTATATTATTAATTCTAAAGTAATAGTTCATAGAGATCACCAAACTTTGTGTCACCCCCTTGTGAAAAAGGATGCAAAGCCCAGGTTGATTAGGTGGGTGTTATTACTACAAGAATATGATTTGCAAATAATAGATAGGACGGGTAAGGATAATCCGGTAGAAGATCATCTCTCTAGGATGGAGGGAATAATTACTGACCCCGTACCTATAAATGAGTCATTTCCAGGAGAATACTTAGCAACTATTGAAGTCGATGATCCTTAGTTTGCAGATTATGCCAATTATCTTGCAGGAAAATTTGTACCTCCTGGTATGACAAGAAATAAAAGAATGAAATTCTTTAATGATCTTAAATATTACTTTTGGGATGATCCATTTCTTTATCGTCATGGACCTGATGGAATGATTCGAAAGTGTGTTCCTAATCATGAAATGAATGCAATTTTGCAAGCTTGTCATGACAACCCGTATGGAGGACATCATGTAGGCAAGCGAACTGCAGAAAAGGTACTTCAATCCGGATTCTATTGGCCCACCTTGTTCAAGGATGCGCACAGGTATGTAGAATATTGTGATGCTTGCCAGAAAAGAGGTAATATAGGCAGAAGATAAGAGATGGCAATGAATTATAGTCTTATAATTGAACCATTTGATGTGTGGGGAATGGATTACGTGGGATCCTTTATAGAATCAAATTTCTACACTCATATTCTTGTTGCTGTCGATTATGTTAATAAATGGGATGAAGCTATTCCAACTAACCATGCAGATGTAGCTACTTCTATGAAAATGATCAAGGATGTCATATTTACCAGGTTTGGAGTTCCTAGATTTTTAATTACTAATGGTTGTTCTCATTTTATGAAATGAACTTTCAGGAAGATCCTCTACAAATATGGAGTAACTCACCACGTTGCTTCACCATATCATCCTTAAATGAGTGGTCAGGTGGAACTATCTAATACAGAACTACAGACCATACTCGATAAGACGGTGGATAAATCAATAAAAGATTGGTCATACAAGCTAAATGACACTCTTTGGGCATATCGAACTGCATTTAAAAATTCAGTGGGTATGACACCATATATGATGGTACACTGTTAGGCATGCCATCTATCTTTAGAATTGGAACATAAAGCCTTTTGGGAAACCAAGAACTTAAACTATGATCATAAAGCAGGAGGAGAAAAACGTTTATTAGACATTCATGCTTTAGATGAGTTTAGGAGTGAGGCTTATAAAAGTGCTAAAATGTTTAAATAAAAAGTAAGAAGCTGGCATGATAGAAAAATAGAAAATAAGGTCTTTAAAAGTAGAGATAAGGTTTTGCTCTATAATTCTCGTCTTAAGTTGTTTCCAGGAACGCTCAGATCAAAGTGGCAAGGCCCCTATATAGTTGAAGAAGCTTATGCATCGGGAGAAGTGAAGCTCCAGGGGAAAATACCCTCTCTTTCATGGGTGGTGAATGGACAACGCTTGAAACATTATTGAGCAAAATAAGATATAAGTGCAATCACCTTACGAGTGATTACTCGAGAAGAATTAATTGAGAAAAAGTATGGAAGGAATGTTAACTGGAAGAAGGATAAAATCAAGACGAAGTGAATAACACTATGGTCAAGCTATAAACCATAAAAGAGCGCTTCATAAGAGGCAACCCATGTGAAATAAAGGGTCTAGTAAGTTTTAAATTTTCAAATAAGTTGATAGTTAAGTTTGTGATTGAATAAAGCAACACTTGAAGCTCTAGTAAAATAGAAGAAATTTGGTTATGATAAAAATCTCTTTTAGTTAATGATAATGTTGGTCGAAAATATAAGCTGACATTTTTCTGTCAAAACTTGGTATTTCATTAAGTTACTGATTAATAAATAATTCCTAAAGAAACAGATAAATTTTGATGAATACAGTAGCCTTAACGACCAACTATACATCGAGAATTAAATTTCCAGCCATATAGTTGCGGCCGTATAGTTATTCATCGTATCTCCAAATTTTTATGCTAGGATGCAAAAGGTTTAACGACCAGCTATACGGCGGGAAGAAAATTCCTGGCCATATAGTTGCGGCCATATAGTTGGTACCGCTGTAGATAAAAAAAATCTATAGTTGGTTCATAACTATACGGCGGGATCTATACGGGTCGCGCCCGTATAGTTGCTCGTTACGAAAGGCGGCTAGGGTTTTTAACCTCCCCTTTTAAAGCTGATCACATCTAACCTTTTTCATTAAGTTTTTGCAGAGCTACAACCTCCAGCCTCGAAAAACCATCGCCATCTACAAACAAGCCTCTTCTAACAATATTTGTGCAGCGAAGCCATGCAGCCTTTCCATGCCAACAAGATTTGGAGGAAGAAGGAAGAGAATCCCGTGAAGAGGATTGATACGTCGAAAACGTATCTATAATTTTTGATGTTCCATGCTTGTTTAGTATCTACTTTGCTTTGCTTTCTCTACACCTTTGAGTTGTTTTTTATATGATTTCTAGAACTAACCTATTAACAAGTTTCCACAGTGCCAGTTGCCTGTTTTCTCCTGTTTTGATTTCCAGAAAGGTAGAAAATCAATATTCTCGGAATTGGATGGGACAAAAGCCAAAGTCAATATTTTACTGTGGACAACACGGAGTCTGGAGGAGAGACAGAGGGGCGCCACAGGGCGGCCAGACCCCCTAGGCACGGGCCCACCCTGGGCCACATGCCTGGGTAGGGTGTGACCCCCCTGGCCGCCTCCCAGTGTTCATGGCTAGCACGTGCTTGATGTGGAGCCTGTTGGGAACCCCAAGAGCTAGGTGTGAAGCAACACGGAAGCAAGTTTTCCCTTAGTAAGAAACCGAGGTTATCGAACCAGTAGGAGGAAGGAAACGTCACACAGGTGTTGCTAGCAACACAGAGACCTGCACAACACAAAAGTCAAGACTTTGCCCCAACAAATCCGTGAGGTTGTCAAACTCACCAGTTTGCTGTGACAAAGGATTAAACGTATGGTGTGGAAGGTAATGGTTTGCAGCAAGTAAACAAGTAATAGTGGAAGATGTATCAATGGTAAAGATTATACTGGGGTCCATAGTTCACTAGAAGTGCTCTCCTTAGATAAACAACATGGCATGAAGGGTAAACAAATTACAGCAGGGCAATTGACAGGAACTAAGCAAGGCATAACAATGCAATACTACTCAGAAAGATCCTATGAGATTCGATTGGGCAATACAACAAGATACATAGACCGCCATCCAACTGCATCTATGACTAGAAGTCCACCTTCAGGTTATCATCCGAACCCCCTCCAGTATTAAGTTGTAAGCAACAGACAACTGCTTTAAGAAAAGTGTGTAAGGTAAACAGTCCACATGTTCTATGAACAAGATACCGTTGTTTTCTCCCTAGTAGCAACAACACATCTACAACCGAAGAGATTTCTGTCACTTCCCTTGGAAACTAGAGGCATGAACCCACTATCGAGCATAAATACCCCCTCTTGGAGTCACTAGCAACTACTTGGCCAAGATATCTACTAACAACTGAGAGCATGCAAGATCACAAACAACACAGACATGATAGAATCATAAAGACAAAACCATAAACCAATCCAACATAATAATCTCAATATCTATCGGATCCCCGCAAACACAACATGCATGATTACAAATAGGTTAGATCTTGATCATGAACGGAGCTCACAAGATCTATACATGAAAGCACAAAGGAGGATATACAACCATCTAGCTACTACATGGACCCATAGTCCAAGGTGGAACTACTCACGCATCATACCGGAGAGAAGACCTCTGGGATGATCTCCCCTCCGGCAGGGTGCCAGGAAGAACTTCAGATACTCCCGATCTAGGGACGACGGTGGCGGCGGCTATAGAAGGTTTCGTGGCATATTGATCGGGTACTTAGGGTTTCTGCATCGAGGGCTTCTTATAGGCGAAGAGGCGAGGCAGGGGGCGCCCGGGGGGCCACACCCTGCCCAAGCGCAGGCCAGGCTTGGCCGCGCCTAGGGGTGCGGCCACCCCGTGGCTCCCCTCCGTCTCTTCTTCTGGATTCGTATCCCTCACGGAAAGTTATTGACTTTGTCTTTTGTCCCCTCAAATTTCGAGAATATTGATTTTCTGCCTTTCTGGAACCAAAAATAGAAGAAAACAGGCAACTGGCACTGTGGCAACTTGTTAATAGGTTAGTTCCAGAAAAGATATAAAAATGCCTCAAAGAAAGACAAAGCAAAGCAAAGTAGATACTAAACAAGCATGGAACATCAAAAATTATAGATACGTTTCTGACGTATCAAGCATCCCCAAGCTTAACTCCTGCTCGTCCTCGAGTAGGTAAGTGATAAAAGATTAATTGTTAAGGTGACATGCACCTTCACAATAAAGATCAAACCATTTGCAAGCATTGAAAGCTGGGATCAAAGAACTCTAAACATGTGCATGAAAGATGGAGTTCTAACAATAGGACATAGTAACTATGCATGCAACATGAAAGGCTACAAACAAAGATCATGAATAACATGCATTGAAAAAGGTTTGTTTGTTTCACATACAGAAAACATAGCATAGTGGCAATCAACTTGTCCCTCATAGAGTCGCAAATAAATGCATAGGACACCTTCAAAGTTCACAAGGGTGACTAGAAACAAATAGCACAAGAACAAGTAATATCACAATATGCATCAATCAATAAGCTTTGGGACACTGCACACAGAATGGAAACTATGCTCTCTTAATGGTGCCTAAAGGTAGAAGGTGGAGACTCAATAATGGTGGAAGAAAGGCCTTTTGTAAAGGAAGCAGGGATTTCAAGTTTCAAAAAGAGCTTCCAAAAATTATGGTACTTGTTAGCTTTCAGCCCTCATTGCCCCTATCATAAGCATCTTGAAGTGATTAAGGTTAAATTGAACAAACTATGGAGTATATGCTTGACAAAGTATAAGTTGGCAATCTCAAGTCCCTTGAATAGGAGGGCCACACCTTATGCTACTCAACTTCAGTCACCTGTAAGTTCTTGTCATTGTAAGTACATGCATATCATAGAGACTGCCAACGGGGTACCCCTTGCACATGGTACAGGAGCTATCCCATAACCAAAATGACAAGGCAAGCAGACAATGAGCATCTCAGCGATCTTTTTTTACTATATGCATAGCTTTTTATTGATGATGTTTCATAGATAGCTCACTATGGTGATGCTGCAAGTTTCCACCATGATTAGGCATGGCTTAGGATAGCGGCCCAGGTGTTTCTCTAACACAAAATACTTACTCCATGGACTTACAAGCTTCCTCTTTATTTCACACCGGTGACATCCATAGAAAAAAGAGCATGATATCAACTGAGTACAAAGTACAAGTGCAATGTTGAAAACGTTCCCCATGACAGCATGCTTCTGCTAATTCCAACGTATAAGTGCAAGCATATACAACATAGACGATACAATGGTTCAAGTTTATTAGGGGCAAAGAATATAAAATGTGCCATCAAGTTCGTGAGGGCTTTAATCACTAAGTTTTCACATAACAAAATAGTTTTTAATTGGAAGATAGCTGCAAACAAGAATATACTTGGAATGGTGTAACACACCATGCCTAGGAGTTTATAGTGGACACTTCGGAATAACTTGGTTTCTTGGGAGTTGGAAGCATGATTAGAGCTTACTCATACAAGTGTAGGCTAGCAAAAGACTTGGAGCAACCAACTAAGAGAGCATAATGGCCATAATCATGCAGAGCAACAAAGCATTACTAATCAAAGCATAGAGTGGTACTACAGGTCAAGGACTAAATGATCATATAGGCTATGGTGACTTTTCATAGTCATGACATGGTGTGAGCATGTGCCAAGTCAACCCAAACAAAACATCAAAGGAGAATACCACTATACTATGCTTTTGCATGCTAAAACAACGCATAATTTCTTCAAGGCACACTAAGCAATCCCAATTTTTTGGAACAAGACATGCTACAGCAATAATCACTAAGCATAAAGTCAAAACAACACCTAGCATTTCATGCTAAAGTCTAAGTCACAGTCAATGCAAGCTCCTCTTACACTTACAAGCAAGAACTTACAACTCCTTTCCAACACCAAGCAACTTATTTACAAAACAACACAGCGAGAACGGGGGTCCAAACTAATTTATTAAAGCAAACTAAACAACCTAAGCAAAGCAAATGAAAACTAAGACGCTCCAAGAACAACACAACTGTGCATGAAACAATAAAAACGAAGTGCCTAGACAGACCTGAGCTTTTTATTGATGAAGGGGATGCCCAAGGCATCTCCAAACTTTGACGCTTGTACCTCTTGGATATTTCTTGGGGTGACACCATGGTGGCATCCCGCAGCTTGAGATTTTGTCCATTCTTCATCTCATTACATCATTCTCTCTCTACACCTGAAATTTTCCTTCATACAAAACTTCACACAATCTTCATTAGCAACATTAGTGTATTCAAAAGATATTAGACCCCTGGCAAAGCTTTGGAACAACAAGACTTTTCACTAAAAACAAAAGCTCTGTGTTAACTCCTTCAAAAAGATCAATTACCCAAAAGAGAACTCAAAAAGGAATTAATAAGAAGAAAATACAAATAATGGCAGAAATCTGTCAAAACAGACCAGCAGGTAGAAACCGATTTTTATGAACATATTCTGTTGCTCAAATAAAAACATGTTGAACTAACGAAACTTATCTAACATACTGGGGGATTTATTCGTAAATTTTGAGCTCAATACGAGTTACAGAGACTCCTCACGAAATTTTTTGGTGGAGGACAGAAATCTGTTTCGGGACAGCAACTCCGCAAATCTTACTTCCCTCTCATTAGAGGTCAATCTTCGCACAAAAAGCATACAAAAAGTATAAGGAGAGGTTATTACTGAAGTAATAACTTCCAAGACTCAAGGAAACTCTTGGGTTATTTCCCAACAAGTATTTTTCTTTAACGCCTTTAAGTTAGGCACAAGAAGCAAGAAGAATCAAGTATTTTCAAATGTGGAAGCACTAACATCAATACTTGCAAAATCTTCAACTATGAAAGGTATCTCATCCAAATGAGTTTTGGAGGATCTCTTCTCATCTCTCTTTGGTCTACTACTTTCAACAAAAATATTTTCAGGAGCAATCCAATCAAAATTCTTTTCAAAGGATTCATGCATTCCAACAAGCTTAAAGGGTATGGGTATCTTAAATTCCTCTCTAGGCTTAGTTTTATCAGAAATACCCACAACATATACACTTGAGCCTAGCATATTGAAACACTCAAAGATCCTTTTGGCTTCCCTAGCAACATCATGGAATTCTTTTAATAAAGTTTCAAGGATGAATTCCCTCTTTTCAGCATTCTTTTCTTCTTTAGTTTTAGGAACAAGAATTGTATGAAGGGGTTAAGGCTAAGGAACCTAGCCTCCAACATATGAACTAAAGAAGCTGCAGCAATCTCATAATTAGGAGCAAGCTCTGCTATAGATTTATCCTTAATATCCTCATGCTTTTTTTAGGGTAATATCCTCATGCTTGCTAACATAGTTAAAGAATTCTTCAATATTATCTTTCTCAATTATGGAGCCACTACCTATTGCAAGATCTTTTAGGGCGAACTTGGGGAACAACATGGTGAGCTAGAGCAAGGTGGCAACTAGAGTAAGAACTATTTTTTTGTGTTTTTGAGTAAAGAAAGAAAACCAAACTAGACTATTTTTTTTGGGTTTTTTGAAAAGAGGCAAACAAAACCAAGCAAATAAAAACAAAGTAAAGAGAGAGGAAGTGAAGGAATCCCCTTGTGAAGACGTCCTTAGCCTCCCGGCAACGGCGCCAGAAAAGCTTGTTGATGGCCAGCACGTGCTTGACGTGGAGCCTGTTGGGAACCCCAAGAGCAAGGTGTGAAGCAACATAGTAGCAAGTTTTTCATCAGTAAGAAACCGAGGTTATCAAACCAGTAGGTGGAAGGAAACGTCACTCAGGTGTTGCTAGCAACGCGGAGACCTTCACAACACAAACTCAAGACTTTGCCCCAACGAATCAGTGAGGTTGTCAAACTCACCAGTTTGTTGTAACAAAGGATTAAACATATGGTGTGGAAGGTAATGGTTTGCAACAAGTAAACAAGTAACACGGGAAGATGTATCAATGGTAAAGATTGGACCGGGATCCATAGTTCACTAGAGGTGCTCTCCTTATATAACCAACATGGCATGAAGGGTAAACAAATTACAGAAGGGCAATTGACAGGAACTGAGCAAGTCATAACAATGCAATACTAGTCAGAAAGATCCTATGAGATTCGATTGGGTAATACAACAAGATACATAGACCGCCATCCAACTACATCTGTGACTAGAAGTCACCTTCAGGTTATCATCCGAACCCCCTCCAGTATTAAGTTGCAAGCAACAGACAACTGCTTTAAGCAAAGTGTGTAAGGTAAACAGTCCACATGTTCCATGAACACTACTAATTAAATTGCCATTGGTGGCGCAAATGAAAAGGGCATCCGTGGCGCACTGGCCATGCGCCACTAGCCTCGCACTGCGGCTATCTCCTAGCCGTGGCGCACTACCTGGTGCGCTACGGTTATGTCGAGATAGGCGTAGCGCACCTGCCAGTGCGTCACGACTAGGAAGGTAGGTGCGCTACGGGCAGGATCTTCTACGGCGCACATTGTAGTGCGCCACTGATCTGCGCAGGTGCGCTTTAGTTGCAGTGCACCACTAAAGCTATGCCATGTGCGCCACGGGCGTTTTTTTGTTTTTTTAATTTCAGAGCCAGATGATATACAATACAGATTATATACAATATTACAGACAGATATACACACACAAATATAAGATATACAGTAATATATATAAATACACAATTTGCAAAACAAGATTGAAACAAATACATATAGATAAGTCCCATACATGAATACATAGTATAAGTTACATTGTTTCGATCAAGTTACAAAGTAGTTGGTGACATGCGAATACATGTGAAAGTTAGAGCTCGGAAGCTCACCTAGACATCTAAACTAGCTAGAAACAAGCGCGGGATAAACAACCAAAGACAATAAGCATCACCGCGACGAAGGTGTAGGTCTTCATCCGGTTCCTCGTCCTAACTCCCGCTAGATAGAGCATGTATCTAGCTTCCTCCTCCGCCATAGTGTTGTACCCTTTGTAGCTATTGCCACTGAAACGGTGCACCTCTCTCCGGTAGTCTTCCCAATCATCGTAGACTCCGGGAAACCCGTCCCTTGTACATGACGTACCACGTCATCTACAAGTTGACAATAATAATTAACCGGTGATTGAAAAAACATGTATAATTAAAGTCGCATATGAAGATACACTTATAGAAAGTACTCCCAACTCAAAAAGACCAAAGTAACTCAAAAAGCATGCCTCATATATAACTAGGTTGTTCGACACGGGAATATGCTACGATGGAATTGTCCGCCAAGTAGGATGCACAACACTTGGACCTGTGCATAGCACAAGGCGGACAATCCCATTGCATCACATTCACATATATAGTGTGCCACGACATTTCAATCATCGGCATTCTCGAAAAAGACCAAAGTAACTCAAAAGGCATGCCTCATATATAACTAGGTCGTTGGAGACAGGAATATGCTACGATGGAACCGTAAGCCAAGTAGGATGCACAACACCTGGACTTGTGCATAGCACAAGGCTTACAATCCCGTCGCAGCACATTCACATATATAGTGTGCCATGACATTTCAATCATCGGCATTCTCGAAAAAGACCAAAGTAACTCAAACAGAATGCCTCATATATAACTAGGTCGTTGGACACAGGAATATTCTATGATGGAACTGTAAGCCAAGTAGGATGCACAACATCTGGACTTGTGCATAACACAAGGCTTACAATCCCATCACAACACATTCACATATATAGTGTGCCATGATATTTCAATTATCGGCATTATTCTCGAAAAACACCAAAGTAACTCAAAAAGAATGTGTCATATATATACATAGGTCGTTGGACATAGGAATATGCTACGACGGAACAGTTAGCCAAGTAGGATGCACAACACCTGGACTTGTGCATATCACAAGGCTAACTATCCTGTCATAGCACATTCACATATATAGTGTGCCACGACATTTCAATCATCGGCATTAGTCTCGAAAAGACCAAAGTAACTTAAAAAGAATGCCTCTTATATATACATAGGTCGTTGGATACAGGAATATGCTATGACGGAACGGTGAGCCAAGTAGGATGCACAAGACCTGGACTTGTGCATATCACAAGGCTCACAATCCTGTCGTAGCACATTCACATATATAGTGTGCCACGACATTTCAATCATTGGCATCCTCGAAAAAATACTAATAAAGTAAGGAAAAAAAGAAGGACCAAAGTGAGCAAAGGACCAAAGAGTAAGCAAAAAAACCAAGCATTGATTCATATATAATAATAATAAGCAAAAGAAGTAAGCGATGATTCATAAACCTAATAAGATAAGTAGTAGCATGTACACTTGTCCACACACACAAAGGTCATCTATAGTTTGGAACTACAACTAGGCCAACATCAAGCCTTGTGGCTCGGCTCAGGGAACGGGAGGACGCCTTGTATAATTATGAACTTCCTATAGTCACATTGTATCTCTAGGTGATCTTCTATGTCACGGTTATTCGGGATATTTACTCTGTAGAAGATCTCCCCACGAAGTCATGACATCATGAAAGATGATTGCCCCAAACTGCTGCTAGATGTGATACATCTCTTGTCTAATATCTGAATCAGTGATCTTGGCCTTGGCTTCGGCCCACTGTTTGAGATGATCTGGCAGCGTAGAATTATGCTGGTCTAGTAGGAACACCCTCATGTGATGGAGTGCGTAGTATGCTTCCTTCTTACTGCCTTCCGGCTGCTTCACGCAGGGGAACTTCGTTACGTGGTTGAAGACGTGCCTGTCGAACTTTACCTTCATACGCACGAAGGTGGTTCCTGCCGTCGAGCCATAGCCAGTGAGAGCATCATCCAGAACTTCCTTGATCTTGTCATAGTTTTTCTTCTTTTCTAGACTCCCCGAGTCGAAATACGTGGTGTGCGAATGCTTCGGCGATAAGGGGATGAGTGTGCAGTGTCATCTTTGCGCAAAAAAATTAAATGAAATGTGTTGGAAAAAGAATGATGATAATCTAATAAAGCCAATCGACGGTGGCGAGTGAATAATGACTTACTCGGGAAAGTAAGGCACGCGAATGTATTCCTTTGTATTGTTCGCCATGAAGATTCTTTTTAGGTACGAGGCCACGATACGTTGTTCAGCGGAGCTTCCAAGCAGCTGCCATGCATGTAGTAGGGGTCCACTATAGCGATGTCCGGTGTGTTCTCTCTAATGATCTGCATGGCCAGGCTAAGAGAAAACAGGCGGGCCATGGTATAGTGCAGCGGGTATAGGTGGAACATATTGAAGATGTTGTTAAACCGCAGGAAGAACAGATCCGCAGGGGCATTTTCGACAAAGACCAAGCTTGGTGGCAGCTTAACCATGAATATCGGGTGCGAGGGATCTTTCTCCGCCACAAGGCATCTCTCTACCGTCAGCACACCGTCATGCACACTCTTCAGTTCCAAACTGGCGAGCCTCCGGAAATTCTTAGGTAGCATGGGCTCACCCGCCACATGAATCCTCCACATAATACCCTCGGGTCTTGGTGGCCCGTCCCGAAACCTGATCGGATTCACAGTTGATGCCACCGACTAGCTCGAGATGCTAGATTTTCTTTTCTTGGCCTTTTTTCCTTTTGGAGAGCGGGCAGGCACCACAATCTGAGCACCGTCCGCCCTATGTAGTGTGTTAGGGCTTAGAATAAAGGGTCGGTTGGTTGTATCAGCTGGCTCGGTGAAGGCGCAAGCTGGAGGCATCTTCTGAGAACCAAACAGACGCTTGGTGATAGTGGGTTTCTCTGTGGGGCCACCAGCTAGGTCTTCGTTGCTAAACTGAGTGTTGAAGAGGTGATCATTCCAGTCTTCATCGTCCTCGGCCGAATCCTGCGCCATGTGCGTATCATCAACATGATCATCCGACCCACCGCGTGGAGGTGACGGCGAGGGCGGTAAGGGGGACTTGCCACCGCTGCTCACTAGCACGACAGGCGGTGATGTTGTCTGTGGCGTGATGGCCCCCGCCGTCCCCAAACGGATCATGTTCTTTGGCCATTGCAAGAATAAGCCAAAGCAACTTCTAAGGACAGCTGGCTCTTCTTCATCCGCTCCTGGTGGTTGAATGGGAGGTTCCAGGTCGTCGCAGCCCCTTAGCACCCGACTAATTTTAACCCTATGCACGCTATCTGGCATCGGCCTTGAGTGGAACATGCGCTGCAAGGGTTGAAAGATGGTACCCTTGGCAACATCCCTCAACTCATTGTCCACGTAGCATAAGAGAGTGCAATGAACATCCGTCTGCGGAAAACATGTACGTCATCGTAAGAGAGATGACATAAGAGTAATAGATGGCGTGAAAGGCGGTAAAGCAATTTGTTTACTGTGATGGCGTCGAGAGCGGCTAATGTCAAGGCACACGATGACGGGCATGCAAGAGACGGAGGGGCTCCTTGATGGCGCGGTGCCGGCCGTCGGTGTATTCTCCCTACCGGGTGCTTGGAGCTCTGGTGCCGCCGCGACGATGGTAGGGGGTCACCAACATGTCTGGTGTCACGGTGATGGCAGGGGGAGTCACCAACACTTCCGGCGCTACGGTGCTAGCGTGCGGAGTCACGAACACATAATTCGCCTAATTCATCGGTGTCGCGTTGTTCGAGTGGCTGCTGACCATGCTTGGAATCAGGCACTGCCCTTGTCAACCACCCGCACTCCAGTTTGCTATTGACTCCACCAAGGTAGGCATGATGGACGTGAGGATGATTTCCAGGTTGTCTTGGACGATCTGCGGGATCCGCGCCACTTGTTCCTTAAGTTCTTGAACCTCATGGTTTTCCTCCTCACTCCTTCCTGACGGCGCCACACGCGTCCTCGGAGGTGGACCAAAATGATCCACCCAATTCTTACCCCCGAGGCCGGCCAGACAGCCAGCCAACAACGACTTCTTCGTAACCGGCTCTATTTTCTTGGCCCGATTCATCGCCTTGTTAAAAGGGCTATCCCACCGGGTGGTCGCCGTCGACCCCTGGGATGAGGAACCCTGGGATCCATGACTAGCAAAAATTTCCTCCTCCTGCAGAAGAAGTAACAGTGAACCGTTTAGAAACCAGACTTCATCGATTAGAATGCAATCGAGTTGATTCATGGTAATTAAATTACTTACCACAATTTCCTCGAATTCCTTCACCGCAGGATCCACGGTGAGTTGTTTGTTTTTTGGGTCCACATGGTAACGGGCGCTGATGAAGTTTCGAAGCTGCCCCGGTTCAAATTTCGCAAAGGGGTTAGCTATCCCCTTAGCTTTATACTTTCCGTCCTCCTTATGCCATTTGGCCTCCGCGGTTCTATATCCACCAGATCTGAGATGGTGATGACCTATATTCATCACCTGCAGCACCTTTCCTCGATTACTCTTGGCCAGGGCTCTTTCGGATTCACACCTCTCCTTGAACTCCCGGAACTGATCTTTGGTGATCTGCGGGTCAATCTTCTGGACCTCCTCGAGACTTTTGCCTTCTTTATAGATCTTCTTCTTTATCCGGGTTCTCCAGCTGGCCAAGGCGGTGCTCATCTTTGTGAGGGAGGATTTGTTTACTTCATTCCCATGATAATTTGTGTTCTGATACTCAGCGGGGAACTTGTATCTTGCGTGCAGCTTCTCGAAGAGGAGTGTGCGCAAGTGGCCATTATCTTTATGCCGGAGATTATCGGTGTTGATCGAGATGGTTGTCCGGGTGATCACCGCCACTTGCCCACCGTACCCTCTGACGATAAGGTAGGGCTCCAAAGGAACCCCTGTTGGGCTTTGCACAGTAGTAAATTAATGTATACACATCTTTTCACAGGATATTCACAACAGCTTTGCACAGTTGTAAAAAAAGCAACTAACCTATTTTTTGACAGCAACTACACAACCTATTGCTTGCTAATAGTAACCTACTTCTTGAAAACAACTAATTAAACTGAGAAAAACTGCACAGTTAGACCGACATGACTGAGAATAACATTTGGTAGACATGATATTATTCATCCATAGTTGAAGGCATCTCATACTTGTCGGCATTGGATGGAGAGATAACCGCAACTTTAACAGAATTTCCTAAGCTAAGAAAGTAATCACAAACACACAGACGAATAGAACTTTCAGATTTACCTGAGAAAGTAACCACAAGCTTTTGCTTATCCCTAGCATACTACTTGATGGCAAAGCACTATTTGTTCTTGAATTGGACAGAAGCAACAAGTCAATTTTTGAGATGCAGGTCATTATTTGAACTATTAAACAGTTTCATTTGTGATTATCCTTTGGACGGTTTTTTCTAGCAGGACATGCCTATGTAAGCGTATCCCAAGTTCAAAGACCATTTGGTCTGATCTGATACATCATTTGAAAACCTCAAGACACCCGTAATATATGTCTTCAATTATGAATTCTATACTCGCAACTACAGTTCAATGATTAGGTATAGAGTCCTCCTAAATAACCCATAACCTTCATAACCATCTAGTTAACAATGAGCATCCTAAAAATAACATGAAGAGCATGATGGAATTCTAGCTAATAGTGAGCATCCTAGCTAACAGTTGTACTATATGGGATCATTATATAGTGTCCCCAACAACACCTCAGTTACAGTACAGAGAAATGGACTTGATTTATTTACTTTAGGAAGACAACTATTGATTTATATAGGCTATTTATTTCTTGATTTCAGCTGCAGTGCAGAGAAATGGTCTCAGTTGCAGTGCAGTACAGAGAAATGGTCTCAAATCGAAAAGGAAACAAGCAACAGGCAAAAATGGTCTCTCTGATTTCTTGCTTGCACTGGCTCTGGATAAAAATCTACAAGAACTACAAGCTGCGGGGGAAGTGATTTAGTCATGATTCCTTGCTTGCTTGCTTGCAGATTCAATCATGATTCGTTGCTTTCTTGCTTGCAGAAATGATTCGTTGTCCTTCTTCTTCTTGTGATGTATGTTGTTGCATCGTAGTCGTCGTCATCTTCAATCTTTGGATCGCTGTACTGGTCGAAGTCTTGCTCGTTGGCGACTCCATCCATTCCTATGATGTTTCTTTTCCTCTCCTCACGACAAAACGGCTAGGATTTGTCGGGTCGGTAATGAAAAAACATTGGTCCACTTTGGTAGCCAGTACCCACGGTTCATTTTTTGCGGCCACGTTCGCACCGGCGGCCTTGGATTTGGCTACTTCGGGTATAACCATGGTTGTGAAATACCGGTATTCTCTTTTGACGCTCTTTGCCCATCTGACATGGAACATCGGCACCTTTTCTCCACAGTAGTCGAGCTCCCAGATCTCCTCGATCCTTCTGTAGAATCTTTCCTTCACGTTGTCATCGGTGTAGAATTCTAACGTTACGCCTGAGTTCTGATAATCATACTTGTTATCCTTTTCCTCTGTGTAGAATGTGTAGCCGTTGATATCATACGCCTGATAGGTCACCAGGTTTTGCATGGGTCCCTGAGACAAGGTGAATATGATCTTTTCCGTGTCACAAGAATGCGATCCCAGGGGATTTTCAAGGAGCGTCTGCCTAAACCAACGCGTGAAATCTGAGTTGTGCTCTTTGATTATTTCTCCCTGTGTCCTCTGTATGCCCCGGTCACTATACTTCCTCTCGATTAACCTTTTGTGCTTCTGTACCCAAGGATTGACCAGTTCTAAATGTTGTAGCACGACGAGGATCTGTGCGTCGACAATCAAAGTCTGCATGCAGTATGCGACGACCCTCTTGGTGACCAGATCCGCCGAGCTTGCCAAGGTGCATGTTGACAGAAATACCGATAGGGTTCTCAATGTCTAGATAATTCGTGCAGAAAGAGATGCACTCTTCAGCCAGAAAGCCCTTAGCTATGCTTCCATCTGGACGGGACCTGTTGTGAACGTATCCTTTGATGTGTCTGTTCATCCTTTCGAACGTCATCATGCTGCGGAGGAACATCGGCCCGAGTTGGACGATGTCCTCCACGACATGGACCAGCAGATGCACCATAATGTCGAAGAATGCGGGCGGGAAGTAGAGCTCAAGCTCGCATACTATCACCACGATCTCCTCCTGTAGCCTCCCGAGCTAATTCACGCCAATCGACTTCCTAGATATGGCATCAAAAAACTTGCAGAGGCCAAACAATGTTTCACGGACGTGCTCGTCCATTATCCCTTTTAGTGCAACCGAAAGTACCTGCGTCATTAGCATGGCATAGTCGTGATAATTTATGCCACTGAACCTCTGCTTCGCCTCGTCTAGGTATCTGCTTATCTTGCCCGCGTAGCCGTAAGGAAATTTTACTCGTAGAAGGCACTTGAAAAATGGTTTGATCTCATCCTGGCTTAGAGTGAAGGAAGAAGGAGGGCAGTAATATTCGTTCTTCTTGAACTTTTTACCCTTCCGACGACCTTATGTCGTCTCCGACTCATGATCATCGGCATCTTCCTGATCATCAGGAGTAGTGCGTCCTTCGTGAAGCTCCTTCCGGATGCCCATGAATATCAGGTTGTGCCTTGCTTTCGGACCATCTTTCTTCCTATCTGGCATGTTGATTATGGTGGCGACCAGACTCTCGCACACGTTTTTCGTGATATGCATGATGTCAAGGCTATGAGGCGTGCGGAGAAACTTCCAGTATGGCAACTCCCAGAAAACAGACCTTGTCTTCCATACCTTTAGAGCGGCTTGTCTTGCTACCTCTTTCGCTTCTTTCCAGGCTTAGGACAATCTTTCCAGTTTTTTAGCAATTCATCCACTTCTTTGCTGCTCCTCTGCTCTGGGATTCCTCGGGTCTCGGATTTGCCATCGAACAACTCTCCACGTTTTCTCCATGGATCATTCTTGCTGAGCCACCTCCGGTACGCCATGAACACGATTTTCAAAGACCCTGGATCTTTCTCTAGTTGGAGATAGCTTGTGTTATCCATGCACCTAACGCATGCGGAGAATCCTTGGATAACCTGCCCCGAGATATACCCGCAACCTGGATAGTCTTGCACCGTAGTGACCTATGCGGATCTCATAGTGAAATAATCTTGTGCGACGGCGTCGTAAGTATTGGCTCCAGATTCCCATAACGTGGCTAGCTCCTCTTTCAACAACCCGAGATACAGATTAATGTCGGTACCAGGTTGTTTCAGCCCTTGAATTAGCATACTCATTTGTATGTACTTATTCTTCATGCACAACCATGGAGGGAGGTTGTACATCCATACAAACACGGGCCAAGTGTTGTGCGTGCTGCTCTGGCTACCGAACGGATTGAGTCCATTGGTGCTCGCACAAAGCCTGATGTTCCTCGAATCTCCACCGAATTCTGGGAATTCGAGGGCCAATGCTTTCCACTGGCTACCATCTGAAGGGTGCGTCAGCAGCTCGTCCTTTTCGGGGTCATCATCATCTCCTGGCGTCTTCCTTTCCACATGCCATCACATGAGCTTCGCTTCCTTAGGGTTCGCGAAATAGCGCTGCAGACGAGGAGTGATAGGAAAGTACCATACCACTTTTCGAGGTGCTTTCTCCCCTTTCTTGTATCGACTCACGCCGCACACCGGACATGTGGTTTTCTCTGTGTCCTCGCCCCAATAAATGATGCATACGTGGTATCTAACATGCGGTAGATCGAGAGGACAGACGATTTTCTTGGCGTCCTTGATACTAGTTGGACACGTGTTCCCCTCCGGGAGACGATCATGCCAGAATGTCATCATATCGTCGAATCTTGCGTCGCTCAATTTGTGTTTTGCCTTCATCTCCATAGCCTTGAGCGTTATATTCAACCGGGTATCATCGGGCATGCATCCTTCATACAATGGAGTAACCGCGTCTTTCTCAAGTTGCGCAAGCTTGGCTTTCTCTCTAGCGGCAGCCCTGGTGTTACTCGTCTGCTTGAGAAGCAACTCTTGCACATAAGGGTCACCTAGCCTGACGTTGTTCCATCGTTGTCTGCTCCTCCGGCATCTAGATCATCATCATCCCGGTCTGCTTCCGCACCTTCACCATCTCCAGGAGACTCTTCATCATCTCGCTCGTCCTCACCGTGATGATCATCGTCATATTGCCCACCTTCACCATCTCCATCGTCTTCGTCATCGCTTATCCAACGAGTGTATCCATCCATGAAACCATGGCAAAGCAGGTGCGCCTGTAGATTCCTGGAATCTGGGTTGATCAACCAGTTGAGTTTGCATCTTCTACACGGATATCTTATCTTCGTCTTGTTATTTCGTATCATGTCGGTCGTCGCACATTTCAAAAATCTAACCACAATGCCTTCGCTCATTATCAGGACCATTTTTGCTTGCATGGTGTACACGGTACAATTAGAAGTTTATTAGAACCACATAATCAATGCATACATGCAATGGTCGATAGAAAATTTCGGCATGACCTATCCTAAAATAAGGACCTTTGCAAAATGCCAAAGTCTTGCCAAAATGGAAATGAATCAATATTTTGGCAAAACAAATGGCAACTCATTCACACACAAACACAAGAGAGAGACCGATCCATACACATGAACATATCATCCTCTCCATATATACACACATGCATGAGCGCATCGATCCTCTCCATATACACACACATGACCATCGATCCTCTCCATACACACATGAGCATCGATCATCTACATACATATGAGCATATCATCCATATACACATGAACACATCCTTACATGGACAAATTACCGAGATGAGAGACCGCGATCGCGAGAAGACAGAAAGGAGAGGTGCGCGCGAGACCGGAGAGCTTCCTCTATTATGTATGTAACATCCAAGGCAAGTTCTACATGCTAAAAATGGTGAATGAGTGGAGAAATTGAGGTGTGAAGGAGAAGGATCCCGACTAAATCTAAGGAGGAAGAAGGAGGGGAAAGTGAAGTGTGGGTGGTGGATGATCACATGTGGATAAAGTGGAGCTGCCAAAAAAATGGTCGACACATCCGTGGCGCACATGGCCCTAGTGCGCCACAAGCATTAAAAGCAACAGTGGCGCACTTGCCAGAGTGCGCCACGGATGTGTTTCCCCATCTACGGAGCAGAGGGGGCTTAACATAGGCGTAGCGCACGCCCACCATGTGCACCACGGCTAACCCTAACAACCGTAGCGCACATACCCCGTGTGCGCTACGAGTATGTGGCATGCGGCCAGCAGGCCCCTGTCCCACACACATCTGTGGCGCACATACCCCACGTGCGCCACGGTTATTCTAGTTACTAGTAGGGCACTGCCCACAGGTGAGCCACGCCTATTTTACCCATGGGACACTTCAACCATGTGAGCCACGGATGTGCGGATTACCTATAGCCCTTTTCCTAGTAGTGGAACAAGAGACCGTTGTTTTCTCCCTAGTAGCAACATCACATCTACAACCGAAGAGATTTCTGTCACTTCCCATGGAAACTAGAGGCATGAACTCACTATCAAGCATAAATACCCCCTCTTGAAGTCACTAGCAACTACTTGGCCAAGATAGCTACTAACAACGGAGAGCATGCAAGATCACAAACAACACAGACACGATAGAATCATAAAGACAAAA
The DNA here is from genome assembly GCA_916181665.1 of Avena sativa. Lineage (NCBI taxonomy): Eukaryota > Viridiplantae > Streptophyta > Magnoliopsida > Poales > Poaceae > Avena > Avena sativa. Next base: position 459,029,252 of record OV702293.1, read on the forward strand.
CCATTAACCAATCCAACATAATAATCTCAATATCCATCGGATCCCCGCAAACACAACATGCATGATTACAAATAGATTAGATCTTGATCATGAACGGAGCTCACAAGATCTATACATGAAAGCACAAAGGAGGAGATACAACCATCTAGCTACTACATGGACCCATAGTCCAAGGTGGAACTACTCACGCATCATACCGGAGAGAAGGCCTCCGGGATGATCTCCCCTCCGGCAGGGTGCCGGGAAGAACTTCAGATCCCTCCCGATCTAGGGACGATGGTGGCGGCGACTACAAAAGGTTTCCTGGAATATTGATCGGGTACCACACAACTAGCACCATCACCACACAAAAGAGACTATACAGCTAGCAAAAAAAAGGGGACCATACGACTAGTATCTACTCCATGCACCACAAGGTAGTCGGCATACATATCATCAACAAATAAATCATCTCTCACATGTTGCCTATCCCTTGCATAGTTGTGCAAAATATAACACGCATGAATAAGCCGAATCTGCAAATATTTATCATAGTGAGCATTTGTTGTTTCATATTAATTATGTGAACACCATACATATAACCGTAACCTGGCCCTGTATTGGAAAGTAAGAACAACAATGCATGGCCCATTTTTCAACAAGCCAAAAGTTCTCTCCATAACATTTCTAGCACAAGCATGGCGCAGCTTTCTTATTTTGGGACTATTGTTGACTTGCAACCCACTCTTTCAAGTAGTATGGAGTGGATCTAAATGGAGATAGAAATACAGGTTCATTGGTATATCCAGCATCAACTAGGTAGTACTTTCTTATTTTCAAGTAAATAAGATAGGCAACAAATAAATGTGAGAAATACAAAGTCAAGAGATAGAGTGGTACCCTATGGTACAACAGATGCTTCTTGATGATTAATTCTCATATCATCTTTTAGCACCCTCGAGTCTGATGCTGAGCCCTTCCAACCAGACAGAACATAGGGAAATTTCGTGTTCCAGTCAACCACACCTAGCATATTAGTAGTGATTTCTTGATGTCTGTTCATATACCTCCCTTTGCCAGTGACACTAACATACACATGAATACGATAGCTATCTAGTGCTCCAAGTGCGTCGGAAAATCACTTCCATTTGTATTCATTGGGAGGATGGAACGAAGGATAGGGAAGCTTGATGAACTCCCCATTTAGAGATAGGATAGATGATAACATAGTAGAGATGTTCCTACTTATAGTCTTTATCGACCGCTGGTAGTTTCACTTAACACTCTCATTTTAATTCCATGTCCAACAACTTGTAAGAACATAACAATATTTTCTGCTACCGTTACAAACATTCTATCTTTGAGACCGCATTTCTCGCGCAACATAGCACAAATATCATGAAAGTTTATTTTAGATAAGTCGAGCTTATCATAGAAGTATGCCTCGGACCCATCATATGTTTTTTTCAATCTGTACTTTCTATATACAATTTTCTACTCATCATTATTGAAGCATCCTAAATTCTTGGGTCCCCTCTGCGTGCTAAGATGAGCTAGAGCAAGAAATGACATCTCAAAAAAAATCCTCATCAACAATACCCTTTTCTTTTTCCTTCTTTTGTTCTTTTAAAATAACAACCGCACAAACTATTCACCTCATGAGTTCTGCAAACTCTTGTAGGCTCGTGAGCTACGCGATTAGTGTTTGGCTAATAACATGAAAATTGAACTCGTAGTCTCGTACAATCATCAAGAGGATCGAATGGGGAGCGTCTCTGTATCGAAGGAAATTCTTTATCTATGCCTCTATGGTGAACATATCAACTTGGAAGTTGCAAGCTGTGCTACGGAGAGGAAATATACTGTTCTCTATAGTACTCACTATGTTTCTAAATATCCTTCGGTCATGAAATATAGGAACATTTATCTATATTCTATCTAGGTACATGCGAATCTAGACAAATCTTTGCTTTATATCTATTTCTAGATGGAGAGAGTACTACCGTGTTGCCTTTATTATTTACCAAAACACCGTATATTTTGAAACAAATGAAGTACTCCCTCCATACCGGTTTAAAGGGTCATCACGTAGTTTAAGAAAAACGTTTTATCATATATTTAGCCAATGAAATATAAATTATATGTATAAAAATTATACCATTAAAAAGATATTTTAAATATGAATCCAATGGTATAATTTTTAAAATTTATAATTTATATTTTATTGATCAAACTTATGACCAAACTTTTTTATTAAAATACGTGTTAGCCCTTTAAATCGGTATGGATGGAGTATTAGTTAAGCTGTGTGGTCTTTATTATTATTTGACCATTCAAAAAAGGAAATTTTAAAATTACGATGGTATATACTACCGTGGAGGCCACTACGGCACTACCGTATGATGATCCCATGTGTACTACTGTACTACGAACTGGTAGTTGTCATGATTCCGGCGCATATTCGCGGATCTCCACACGTATGTATTTCATCTTCCGTTGAGAAGGTTTTAAAATAAGCTGGCTAGTAATGCTTACTGATCTCATGGTGATCCGGTGCCACGTCTCTGTTGTAACTGTGATTGGGCGGCGGGTTGCAATTTTCCAAAAGAAAAATGCTGCGCAGAGGGAGAATGAGGATACAAGTCAATGATTTAGATAGTACGGCCGGGGGTACGGCTTTCATTGCTGAGCTGCCTGGTTGGTGCTTATGCGTATGTTTAGGAGCCTTCGGACCTATATTAATTGACTCAAATTTATTTAAATTTAGATGAATTCAGACACTATTTAGTATATAGATTCATTTAAATTTTAATAAATTCAAGTCAATTAATATAGGTCGTAGGGAGTACATTTAACCTCTTAAACTACTAGGTTCGGGACAACTTTCCCCCTACTCTAGTTTTTGGTAAATACGCTGGAACAACCCACCCGACACGTCCCCCCCCCTCCTCACCCCGCACGAATCGAGAGGCACCCGCGAGTCTCCTTCTTCCTCCCGGGCCCCTCCCATGCCTCCCTCGCCGGATTAGCCGGTGAGTGGCGGAGGGAGGCCGGTGCCGGTGTAGATTTAGGTTTTAGCAGTAGTAGTAGGTGTAGGGTTTGGCTTGATGCCGGGTGTCGGCTTGATGCCGTGAAGAAGTTGATTTCAGATCCCTCCGGCTGGATCTGGAGTCGTGTCCTCCTCTGTCTCCTCGTGGTGCTGCTCCGGTGGTTGGAGCTTTTGGCTACGGCGAGCAAGGGGGAAGCTTCTTGGTCAATAAAGCCGGGTTGCTCCACCCGCATGGCGGAGGTAAAGGTGTTCGTCCGTTCCTAGCCGGCCAAGGTGGCGAGGGGGAGCGGAGTGGTGCCTGGCGGATGATTGATTGTGTTCTTCCCGTGGCCGGCCGTGGTGGCGAGGCCGGGGGGTGCGACCAAGAACCTGCTGGATCTCTGTCGATGTGGTGGCCGTTGACCTTGCCTGCGGGGAAGGTCATCTCCTTGGAGATGAGAGGAAGGTGGAAGGTGGGCAAGCCTTTGAGCTGGAGTCGTTGCGGTGGCGGTTCCGTGCTGGCGGCGATCCAGCGTCGGCTTTCTTCTTCGTCTCTGGTGGCTGCTCCTCTTGCGATTCAATCGCAGTGGCCTGTGGATGGCGGTGTTTGCCGCTGGGCTGCTGCCCTTGCTGGTCGAAGGGCGACCGATTGGCGCCATGATGGCGCTATCTTCAACCTCCGGAGTGGAGGTCTTGATCGGAGTGCCTCGCTGGAGTCCCCCCCTGTGTGCTGCCAAGTGGTTCGTCCCGGCGGTGCTCAGGCGGCCAGCGAAGGTTGCTCATCGTTGTCGGCGGCGGAGAAGAGGCTCAAGGACCGGATTGCTTTTTATTTTTTGTCCTAGGGCCTGTTTTGCAAAGTTTCAGCTCTGCCCTTTTAAGGGGCCTTTATGTAATTTGTACCCACCGCCTAGTATTTGAATGCAGCCTCTAGGGTCTTCGGACCCTTTCCCGTTCAAAAAAAAAACTCTAGTTTTTGGTGCGGTTGACATTATTTAGTATATATAGGTTTATTTAAATTTTACTAACAAATTTAAGTCAATTAATATGAATCGTAGGGAGTATATTTAACCTCTTAATTAAACTACTAGGTTCGGGACAACTTTCCCCCTAATCTAGTTTTTGGTGCGGTTGACATCTAACCCTATTTGGGGGAACAATAATCGGGTCAGCGTTATGACAATGTACTTGGGGTACATATGGCATATATTTTAATTATGCTACTCGCAACTAGCCATGCCCGGGTTGGCATATCCGTATCCGTACCGTACATCCACCACGCGTGTCTATATAGTGGTCCCATCCGTACGGAACAAAACACACAGGTACAGGAGAGGAGAAGAAGCAGTAGTCGACACAGGTACACAGGACAGGAGTAGAAGCAGAGAGATGTGAGAAGCTTAATTAGTCGGCGGCCATGGCGCGCGGGTGAAGAGCCCAACGTGTTGAAAGCACTCGACGGCGCGAAGACGCAATGGTACCATTTCATGCATGGCCCATCTCGATGCGGCCGAAAAGCTTGGTTGCCGGCCGTGAAGTGGTACTACTGTGTCTTGGCGCCGTCCAGCGCGGTTTTTAGGACGCGCGAGCCTGCAGTGCAAAGAGGAGAGCACCGACTACTGCATTTTGGCCTCTTCCGTCGGCGACGGCTTTGGGTATCCACCCTGATGCCCCACCAATCAAGAAAGGTATAATCACATTGTACGGAGACACATAAGGTAACAACTCACCGTATAATAAATCTCGTCCTCTTTTAAACTTGATTTGTGCCGTACAATTTGCTACCTTCGGGTATATTCCAGCACCGGCAAAATATTTCTATAGGACCTGATTCATAGGTGGACCAATTTTTCTGATTGACACGTGACAATTTAAATTTAGAAAACGGTTTTTTATCCTATTTCTTTTTACTGTTTTAGACACGTGTCGTTTACGCGTTTACGCCTCTTCTGGATTTGCTAATTCTCGGTCGTTCGAAAATTAGTTAAACCTCAGCCACCCAATCAGCGATTGATTTACGTGCACCAAAATCTGTGCATCCTTGTTATCGCTTTGTGTCCCAGCTTCGGTTCGCGTACACATGTATCATTTATAGATGAGATTTCTGAAGCTATAAATGAGATTTCCGGTTACAAGTTGTTGGAACTAAGTTTTTTCCAGTACCGTTGGGTTGCAACTGAGAAAAAATGGTTCTAGTCCTAGATTTGCAGCGTGATTCTAAATAGTCTAGGACTTGCAAGTGGGTTGTGATTGAGTTGTTCTAGTTGTAAGTGGGTTGCAACTTAGTTGTTTTCAATTACAATTGATAAAAATGTTCCTAGTTGCTGGGTTTGTGTCATGGCTCGCGGTAGCATCAGAGTTGCTTGTGGGTTGCAAATGAATTATCTAGTTACAACTGGAATGCGAATGAGTTTTCAAGTTATAACCGGGTTGTAACTAAGAAAAATATTCCCATCCGTTGGATTTGCATCGTCCTTCATGCTAGCACCGGAGTTACAGGTGGTCTGAAACTGAGATTATCTAGTTGCAATTGAGAAAAATATGTTCTAGTCATTAGATTTGCATGGTGATTCATGTATGCATGGGAGTTGCAATTTGGTTGAAAATGTATTCTTTTTTAGTTGCAGTTGGGTTACAACTAAGAAAATATTCTACTGGTTGGATTTACACAACTAGAAAAAAACCTATTAGTGACGCATATGTTTTGGCCATCCGTGGCGCACTAGGGGTGCGCCAAAAGGCGTGCGCTACGGGTAAAACAAGTTACTCGTGGCACATCACCCGGTGCGCCACGGGTAGGGGTACAGGTGCGTCACGGCTGTGTTTTTCGAAAAACAAAAAATGCAAAAAAAAAATTCTCGTTTTGAATTGTAAAAGCAATCGGGTCCGCGCATCGCCACCGTCGTGTCGCCTCGCCGGAGCATGGTGGCCGTGGCCACGACCTACCACTGCAGGGGGTGCGGGAGACGTGGCCGCGCTAGTCCTCGCTGGCATCAAGGCGGTAGGAGGAGGTGTGGTTGGAGGAGGCGGCCGAATGTGCGGTTAGAGAAAGGGAGGTAGGAAGAGAGGGAGGAAGAGAAGAAGAGAGGAAAGAAGGAAGGTGGGAGAGGAGAAGGAGGCCACCATCACCGTCGACACTGCAAGGAGGAGGAGAAGGCCGCCGTCATCGTCACTACAAGGAGAGGAGGAGGCCGAAGCAAGGAGGTCGGAGAGAGGAGAAGGAGAAGGGAAGGGAAAAGGAGAAGCGACATTTCTTTCTCGCCATTTTGGTATATTAAACTTTTTTTCGACTTCGTATGCAAAAGTTATGGCCGTTTTACGATGCCATGACTTTTTTTTACAGAAAAAGTCAAAATTATCGTTTTTTAATTTTCCTACAAACTAGACCACATTACCTACCAAGATGTCAAAGGATTTTTAAATTTGAAGTGTTTTTCTTTTTATTTTTTATTTTTTGCAAGGCTAAAAAGACGATCCATGGGGGTGGAGTTGAAAAAATAGGCAACATACTTACCCATAGAGACCCACATAGTATATGGTGCCCTACGGGTAAGTGGCATGCGTCCACCTCTGTCCTGGCCCACACTTAGCCGTGGCGCACCACCACCATGTGCCCCACGGTTATGCTAGTTAGCCGTGGGCACTTATTGGCAGTGCACCGCGTATATTTTACCTGTGGGACACCATGGGCATATGTGCCATAGATGTCAGGATTACCTATATCCATTTTTCTAGTAGTGTTAAGATGTGCTTCATGCAAGCATCTGAGTTATAGTGGGTTATAACTAAAATTTTCCAGTTTCAAGAGAGTTATAAGTGAGTTTTTAAGTTTCACGCGGTTATTTTCCCTTCTCTTTGTTGTCTTCACATATGCAAAGAATCGAAAAATCAAAGCTTCCATATATTGTACTACAAATGAACGCACTAGTTGGACAAAAGCCCATCAAACTTGAAGGCCCAACATACAAGGAGGAGAGCACATTTTCAATTTAAATATGAACAACATACACGCCATTTTTTTGTCAGATCCATCCGATCGAGAATAAAGAAAACCTGATGGAAATAAACATGCTAATCGTCATAAGAATTAGTTTATTATCTCTCGAAATAGACTTTCGCTCCGCTATATTAATATAGCACCTATTCGGTACACACCCAAGACCACTACTAGGCAGATAACCAAAAACAAAAATTCCGACAATATTTCCTTACTAGCTTTTCTGAAATTAAAAAAAAAATCTTAAAATAGACTCGACACGGAGATCGAAGGGCAGCTGAAGTGGGGCCACGAGGCGGCCACACCCTACGGTGGCGCAACCAGGGGCGCGCCACCAGGTGGAGTGGACCCCTTTAGGCTCCACTGATCTTGCCCTTTCGCCTACATATACGTCTCCTCGAGACGTAAACCCTACGCGGATCAGAACTCCACAAAAAGTTCTGTAACGCCCCTACCACCGAAGAGGAGATTCAGGGGACAAAAGTCTCTGTTCCGGCACCTTGCCGGGACAGGGAATTGCACCCGGAGCCATCTTCATCGACTCCACCGCCATATCCATCGTCGTTGCTGACTCCCATGATGAGGATGGAGTAGTTCTCCCTCGAGGCTAAGGGCTCTATCGGTAGCTATGTGTTCATCTTTCTATGCGTGTCTTATTGTGGTCATGAGCTTTGTAATTGTAACATCCCAGCGCATTTAGGAACCAACGAAGGGTAGATTTAGGAATCTGTGAAATTGCATGCATTCATCTGTAAAAATGTGGGTAAATTTTTTCGCCAAATAAAAACCTAAAGTGATCAAAGTTTCTTTCATGCTCTGAGATTAGGTATAGTATTGAAGGATGATTGTTATAGACTTTGATATGATCTTTGTGGATTAGTGTGTTTTGGAAAATGAAATTTGAATTTAAATTTGAATGTTGGATTTATAATGTAGAAGGATTTAGAATTAGGTTTGAGTAATTTGATTTAATCAAGAGTTAACAATTAATAACTCAAATTTTAAATGAAATAAATTAATCAATAAAATGAATATTAACTTATTCAATAAATGAGTTACCAAAATGTAACTTATTGGAATCTTTACAATAGTACATGAAACAAAAGAAGAATCTTTATTTATTGAACAATAGTACAATCTTTATTACAAAAGAATAAAAATAAAATTACAAAAGAATGAAAGAAATATTACAAGTGACTATTCTACAAAGAAAAGAAAACCTAAACTAAAGTCTTGATCTTCAAGTCTGGTACCTGCAAAATAAACATAAATTGAAAAAGAAAGAAAGTTAAGGATTAGAATTATTTTACTCTCAGATTTGACAGTGAAGTACACTGTTCAAAGATCATCATTGAGTAATCTTTTAAAGGGGCAAGTTTCACCAATATGAAAGAATATATCTTTCAAAATTTCAAGCCATAAGCCAAATAAACAGCAAGGAAGGGCAAGTTTCACCAGCCAAGTAAAAGGTAATCTGATAAAAGTAACTTTCAAATTCAGAGCATATCTACAAGATGTGCAACAGGCACACAGGCATCACACACACCAAACTGCATGGTGTGTGCTATCAGCACCATAGCAACAGCTCCACACACACAAAACCATCAGCACAGCCGTGGGAGGCATCCCCACACCATTTCCTTGTTCATACACACCAAGAACAGCAGCCCAGCTAAACCAAATCAAAGCCAAGCAAGATCACACCAATCAAAACCCTAGATCACATCACCAAAAATGGTGACATAAGGAGGGGGTAGATCAGGTGGATATCAAGGACAAGATCAAGCCACCAGGACCAGGAGGTGGAGAGCTAGAACAAGGACAAGTCCAAGAACTGGAAATACCAGGAGGAGCACCAAATCAATCTAGCCACAAGATTCACCACTTGCAACCCCAACAACACCCAAGTGTGGTGAGTATCATAAAACACCCATATATTATGGCCATCTTAGTCCAACAGAAAAGCATGTGATGTTTTACAAATTAAACCTCTCAGTGATCACCCAAGTGGGGTGAACCTATCATAGAGAAAGCTTGAAATATAAAGGCTAGTAGTAAGCCCTACCAAATCCACCAGGACCTCAGACTAGCATCATAGGTCCTGGTAATCATAAACAACTCATACATTCCAAAATGTTCTCAAATAGCCTATAAAATTTGGGCACGTCTCATGATGGAGTAGCACCTTAGATTTTATAAACTACATGCACCAACATTAAGCTACAAGCAAACCAATCATTTTAGCCCACTAAGATCCAAGGTTCAGTGAACAACCTTGATACTTAAGCATATCTATAAGGGATAGTAGGATAGGAATTTAATTCCTAAGCCTCATACCAGCATCATAGGCATTGATCTTTTAAAGAAAAGGGCTTACAATTTATATTTAACAGACATCCAATCTTAAGCACTGCTATAGTAAAAGCCCAGCAGTAGAATCACTACTTGTGTGCCATCCTAAGATGGTGTCACAAGAACCAATTCTATAACAAGCCAACAATCATTAAGCTTTCATATATAAACCAATAAAACAATCACTACATTTTCCTGGAAAGAACAACCAGGAATCAGAATCAGGTTTATATGTGCAAAGTGTTACTATAAAGGAACTAAGTAACTTCAATCTGCACATCTCCACTGACAGTGCTACTATCATTACTGGAATACTAACAGTAGAGAAACTCACTAAGCATCAACTTAACTAACCAAGTTTCGCAGTTCAATCATCAGCTTAACCAAGCTTTATCACCATTTATAGGCAACACTACTAAATCACCAGCATCAGATCAAGAATATCATCAAGTAATCAAAACATGACAGAAAGCACCGAAGTGCAGTGAGCACAATCTTCACTAGGTATCATTACCAAATCAAACCATCATCTTACAAGCACAAAGAGGTATGAATCCTAGAACCAGGGAGGAATCCTAGAACACATAGGAACCCTAATGAGGTATGGCCACTAGTTACACACATATGAACTCAGAGGAAGTAGAGGCACGGGGAAAAACCCAGGAATCAACTTATGGTCCTCGCTGAAGAATAGAAGAGGAAGCAAAGGAGGCCGACGAACACAGCGGCATGGGGAGCACCCCCCAAGGGGGCGCTGCTACCCACACCACGCCACGGAGGCGACCATAGCCACGCCTAGAGGCGAGAAGCACCACCATAGCACACGACAACAACGGCGGTGACAGCAACCGCATCACCCAAAACCCTAGGGTTCGGATGAGGCTAGTTTGGCCACGGGAAAGCTCTAGAGCCAAATCGAATTGGATAGAAGGGTAGCACGTGGTCGACAACCTCGCCCTGCATCATGGCAGCGGCAAGGGAGGACCACGGCGGCGAACCAAGAACGGCGGCGGCGCCATCGACAACGGCAGCCCATTTATTGGGCCCTTGTTTAGTTTATTGGGCCCTTGTGGCCCAATAGGACAGAGGATAGAGGTGAGAACGAGCGAGTGACTGGGGAAGTGGGCTGGACTGGGCGAAAACAATTCGGGGTGTGGTTTTGGTTCTGTCCTATTGGGCCACAAGGGCCCAATAAACTAAATAGGCAGCCCATTTACCTAAAAGCTTTTTTTAATAAATAGGAAAAGACCAAAATGCCCCTAAACTTAAATAAATTCTAGAAAATAAAAAATCCAAAAAATATAAATAAAATATTTTTGGATTCACAATAATCCAAAATATTCAATTAAATTAAGAAATAAAATTTTAGACATATAAATTTTATTAAGAATTTTGTAATATAAATATTCCTTATGGAATTTTACAAAATTATTGAAAGTTGATAAAAATAAATAAAAATCACTTTCATGATAGATTAATATTGTAGTATTTTAGAAAAATACTAAATAAATATTTTTTGGTATTTAAATGATATTTCTTAAAGAATTATTAAATTAATAAAATGCAAATAAAATGAAATAAAATAAAAGAATACAATATTCAATAAATATTAAGAAATTAATATCTATAAATTATTTATGATTAAAAGAGTTTTTTTATAATTTAAATAATGGGGGAGGATACACATAAAATTAAATAATGCATTACATTACTTTACATAATCATTTTGCTTCTTTAAATATTGTCCTTACTAGGCAATAATGATGTCTTTGTAGACATAGAAGCTCAAGGAACTACTAGGAAAACGGTCATTTGTGGCGCACCTGTAAACATCATCTGTGGCGCACTAGGGGTGCACCACGGGCCTCGCGCTACGGCTATCTCCTAGCCGTGGCGCACTGCCTGGTGCGTCATGGTTATGTCGAGATAGGCGTAGCGCATTTGCTAGTGCGCCACGGATATGTGGGCAGGTGCGCTACGCTTTGGATCTTCTGTGGCGCACGTTGCAGTGCGCCACTAAGCTGCGCAGGTGCGCTTTAGTTATAGTGCGCCACAGAAGCTGTGCCATGTGCGCCACGGGTGTCTTTTTTTAATTTCAGGGCCAGATGATATACAATACAGATTATATACAATATTATAGGCAGATATACATACAGATATAAGATATGCAGTTATATATATAAATACACAATTCGCAAAACAAGATTGAAACAAATACATATAGATAAGTCTCGTACATGAATACATATGTTATACATTGTTTCAATCAAGTTACAAAGTGGTTGGTGACATGCGAATACATGTGTCGATCGAACAAGTTAGAGCTCGGAAGCTCGCCTAGACATCTAAACTAGCTAGACACAAACGCGGGATAAACAACCAAAGAAGATAAGCATGATCACCGTGACGAAGGTGTAGGTCTTCATCCGCTTCCTCGTCCTAACTCCCGCTAGATAGCGCGTGTATCTAGCTTCTGCCTCTGCCATAGTGTTGTACCCTTTGTAGCTATTGCCGCTGAAATGGTGCACCTGTCTCCGGCAGTCTTTCCAATCATCATAGACTCCAGGAACCCGTCCCTTGTACATGACGTACCACGTCATCTACAAGTTGACAATAATAATTAACCGGTGATTGAAAAAAACATATATAATTAAAGTCGCATATGAAGATACACTTATAGAAAGTACTCCTAAATCAAAAAGACCAAACTCAAAAAGCATGTCTCATATATAACTAGGTTGTTCGACACATGAATATGCTACGATGGAACTGTCCGCCAAGTAGGATGCACAACACCTGGACCTGTGCATAGCACAAGGCGGACAATCCCATCGCAGCATATTCACATATATAGTGTGCCACGACATTTCAATCATCGGCATTATTCTCGAAAAAGATCAAAGTAACTCGAAAAGAATGCCTCATATATAACTAGGTTGTTGGACACAGGAATATGCTATGATGGAACTGTTCGCCAAGTAGGATACACAACACCTGGACCTGTGCATAACACAAGGCGGACAATCCCATCGCAGCACATTCACATATATAATGTGCCACGACATTTCAATCATCGGCATTATTCTCGAAAAATACCAAAGTAGCTCGAAAAGAATGTCTCATATATAACTAGATAGGTCGTTGGACACAGGAATATGCTATGATGGAACCGTAAGCCAAGTAGGATGCACAACATCTGGACTTGTGCATAACACAAGGCTTACAATCCCATCACAGCACATTCACATATATAGTGTGCCACGACATTTCAATCATCAGCATTATTCTCGAAAAAGACCAAAGTAACTCGAAAAGAATGCCTCATATATAACTAGCTAGGTCGTTGGACACAGGAATATACTACGATGGAACTGTGGGCCAAGTAGGATGCACAACACCTGGACTTGTGCATATCACAAGGCTCACAATCCCGTCGTAGCACATTCACATATATAGTGTGCCACGACATTTCAATCATCGGCATTATTCTCGAAAAAAGACTAATAAAGTAAGGGAAAAAAAGAAGGACCAAATTGAGCAAAGGACCAAAGAGTAAGAAAAAAAACCAAGCATTGATTGATATATAATAATAATAAGCAAAATAAGTAAGCGATGATTCATAAACCTAATAAGATAAGTATAGTAGCATGTACACTTGTCCACACACACACAAAGGTCATCTATAGTTTGTAACTACAACTAGGCCAACATCAAGCCTTCTGGCTCGGCTTAGGGAACGGGAGGACGCCTTGTCTCGTCATGAACTTCCTATAGTCACCCTGCATCTCTAGGCGATCTTCTATGTCACGGTTATTCGGGATATTTCCTCCGTAGAAGATCCCCCCTCCCGAAGTCATGACATCACGAAAGATGATTTCCCCAAACTGCTGCTGGATGTGATACATCTCTTGTCTAATATCTGAATTAGTGATCTTGGCCTTTGCTTCGGCCCATTGTTTGAGATGATCTGGCAGCGTAGAATTCTGTTGGTCAAGTAGGAACGCCCTCATGTGATGGAGTGCATAGTAGGCTTCCTTCTTACTGTTTTCCGGCTGCTTCATGCAGGGGAACTCCGTTACGTGGTTGAAGACGTGCCTGCTGAACTTGACCTTCGTACGCATGAAGGTGGTGCCTTCCGTCAAGGCATAGCCAGTGAGAGCATCATCCAGAACTTCCTTGATCTTGTCGTAGTTTTTCTTCTTTTCTAGACTCCCCGAGTCGAAATACGTGGCGTGGGAATGCTTCGGTGATAAGGAGATGAGCGTGCAGTGTTCATCTCTGCGCAAAAAATTCAAATGGAATGTGTTGGAAAAAGAATGATGATAATCTAATAAAGCCAATCGACGGTGGCGAGTGAATAACGACTTACTCGGGAAAGTAAGGCACGAGAATGTATTCCTTTGTCTTGTTTGCCACGAGAATTCTTTTCAGGTACGAGGCCACGATGCGTCGTTCAGCGGGGGAACCCAAGCAACCGTCACGCATGTAGTAGGGGTCCACTATAGCGATGCCCGGTGTGTTCTCTCTAATGATCTGCATGGCCAGGCTAAGAGAAAATAGGCAGACCATGGTATAGTGCAACGGGTATAGGTGGAACATATTGAAGATGTCGTCGAACCACAGGAAGAACAGATCCGCAGGGGCATTGTCGACGAAGCCCAAGCCTGGTGGCACCTTAACCACGAATACCGGGTGCGAGGGATCTTTCTCCGATAGAAGGCGTCTCTCTATTGTCAGCACGCCGTCATGCACACTCTGCAGTTCCAAACTGGCGAGCCTCCACAAATTCTTAGGTATCATGGGCTCACCCGCCACATGAATCCTCCACATAATACCCTCGGGTCTTGGTGGCCCGTCCCAAAACCTGATCGGATTCACAGTTGACGCCACCAGCTGGCTCGAGCTTCTAGATTTTCTTTTCCTGCCCTTTTTTCCTTTTGGAGAGCGGGCAGGCACCACAATCTGAGCACCGGTCGCCCTATGTAGTGTGTTAGGGCTTAGAATAAAGGGCTGGTTGTTTGTATCATCTGGCTCTGTAAAGGTGCAAGCTGGAGGCGTCTCCTGAGAACCAAACAGACGCTTGGTGATAGTGGCTTTCTCTGTGGGGCCACCAGCTAGGTCTTCGTTGCTAAATTGAGTGTTGAAGAAGTGATCATTCCAGTCTTCGTCGTCCTCGGCCGGATTCTGCGCCATGTGCATATCATCAACATGATCATCCGACCCACCGTGTGGAGGTGACGGCGAGGGCGGTAAGGGGGCCTTGCCACCGCTTGTCGCTGGCTGATAGGCGGTGTTGTTGTCTGTGGCGTGATGGACCACGCCGTCCCCAAACGGATCATGCTCTTTGGCCATTACAAGAATAAGCCAAAGCAACTTCTGAGGACATCCGACACTTCTTCATCCGCTCCTGGGGGTTGAATGGGAGGTTCCAGGTTGTCGCAGCCCCTTAGCATCCGACTAATTTTAACCCTGTGCTAGACACTGAATGCAAGGTTTAGAGAGTGCAGAGTTTAATCCAACACTTTTCAGGAGACAAATAAAATATTCATTCATTGATGGATGAGTTGAGTTGATCAATTCTTGACGAACTTGCTACTCTGACAGATGACCCTAAGCTTGCTACTGTGACAGCTGAAGCTTCCTACTCTGAACCCTAACCTGAGATGAGGGAGAGAGGAGAGAGAGGGAGGAAGGGAGAGAGGGGAGGGGCAACGCTCACCTCTGAGATGAGGACGATGATGGCGGGCGGACGATGGCACGCTCCTCCACAGCCTCCTCCTCCTCGAGCGACGACGGCCTCCTCCTCCACAGACCGAGCGGTGTGTGCGCGGGCGTACTCCTCCACGTCCTCCTCCTCCTCCTCGGACGCGCGTGTGGCTGCAGGCAGGCGCAAGTGTGGTCGCAAGTGGATCGAGCGCGGCGGCAGCTAGCGGATCGAGCGCGGCGACGACGGGGGGGGGGATCGTCGGGATCGGGCTGTGTGAGAGATGGGGATGAGATGTGAGATGGGGATGAAATTGGGATCGATGACGTGGAGAAAACCCAGATAGGCGTAGCGCACTCTGGCATAGTGCGCTACGGATATCTATAGCGCACTCCGGGCTAGTGCGCTACGACTATGGGGTTCTAGCCACTCTATAATAATACTGTAGCACTGCTTCTAACAACTACACTTGCTTATCCCACTGGTTCTGCCCACTGCTCTATTCTAAACCTGTGAGCACCCAGGTCCGAATCAAGGTGGCCAAATTTTTTATTTTTATTTTAAAAATACTTTTAAATGTTCCAAAAAATCCCCAAAAGTGGTGATATATGCCATAAAAGTTTTATTTTGTTTTTAAAATACTTTTAAATATTCCAAAAATGCCCAAAAGTGATAATATATGTCATAAAAGTGGTACAAATATGATTCAAAGTATAACTAAATTAAATAATAATTTGTCCATGAATATTACAATCTTTTTCGACCACGCGTTTTTACAATATTTTTTGAGCTAGCATTTTACAATCTTTTTTCCCTTCTTTGCCGCGGTTGAATAATTTAGCCCCGGCACTTTAATGTTTCTTCTTTCGAACGGGCTACCTTTTTTGGGTAGGGTTGTCCTTTTTCTTCTTGTGATGTATGTTGTTGCATCGTAGTCGTCGTCATCTTCAATCTTTGGATCGCCATACTGGTCGAAGTGTCGTGGTGGTGGCACGGCAGATGCCATGGGTAGGCTAAAGTATGGAGCCAATGGATGCTAGAGGGATCCGGGGAGGGAAGATGTAGTGATTTCTACACTCAAACGACTAACATGCAGATCTTTATTTCTCCTCTTAGGGACTACAAGTGCTCCTTGAGCTGTTTGCACGAAGAAGAGAGCTACTACATGAGCCTTACGGCGTAGAATGAATCGATGCCCCCTCTGGAGCCCGCGTCTCCCCTTATAAAGGGGTGCCTTGGCTCCTCCTAGGGCTGATGTGGCAAGCATATTCGAGGAATATGCTTGTCCCAATATGGTAACTCGGCGACCCCCTTTCCGTGTCCCCCTTATATCGACGACAATGTTCTAGAGAACCCCGC
This sequence comes from Avena sativa, assembly GCA_916181665.1. Classification (NCBI taxonomy): domain Eukaryota; kingdom Viridiplantae; phylum Streptophyta; class Magnoliopsida; order Poales; family Poaceae; genus Avena; species Avena sativa. The sequence goes on from OV702293.1 coordinate 459,045,668, forward strand.
ATGCACGCCTCGGGCTCCATGACTATCACCTCCATGACCTTCTTCTGCCCTTCTGCTGCTCTGCTCCTTGTCCTTTATGCTTGGCTCTGTTCAGATTCCTCCTAGCCTGTGACTAGGGTTTGACTATAGGCACCTCCTTCTCCTGCAAGCTTCGTGTTACTCGGCCTTGTCTCGCATGACTCGGCTCGGCCTCCACCTGCATAGAAGTTATTCAGACTCGCTCGGCCGACCTAACTCGTATGTCGGCCGGATAAGGTCTTACTTCTTTTGTAGCTATCACGGCCTTGCTTATCTCGGCCGACTCTTACATGACTCGGCCGATATAAACAGTAACTCGGCTCATGACAAGGGAGACTCCTTTCGTCCTTCCCCTGTCTTGAACCTATCTGGGGTCACCTCCCCAACATTAGTCCCTGAAGTTGGTGTGGTCCTGCCCATTACCTCGGCCGGGCCACATCAGTTTCCCAACATAGGTCCCTCCTTATTTCTGAGTTACTTTTTTCAGTCCGAGGTATCCGTGCAGCTTCCTGAGCACGCCTCGTCCTACGGGTACCACTCATCATTATTCTTCTTGTTTTTGTTCCTCTATAGTGCCCACTGACAAGCTACATTAATCACTGCGCCCTTCGCGTCGGCGCAGTGACGCCTCGAGTACCGCATTGGTCAGGAGACCCGATCCCCTCCTGTGCCGTGTGGTCTTCGGTGTGGATCCACTTAGGAGCGAACGGTTTCATCGCATACGTGAGCCACACGGTTACTGTGCGCACCCACGATCCCACTATCGCCATGACCGCGCGGTTATAAGGAGGGGTGCGGGGATAGGGGATTTACTTTCCCCCTTCGCTCACCGTTCTCCTTCTTCCTTCTCGCGCCCATGCCTCTGTTCGTGTGCTGGTGGCTGCTCCATTGCCGATCTCCCCGATGGTGAAGCTGCAGTCCTTCTGCTCCGACGACCTCACCGCCGTGCGCTTGCTCCGGCGCCTCCGCCGGTGAGTTTTTCTACGGTCCCATCATTAGGTTTCATCCCTAGGCGCATCTTCTATTCTTCTAGATTTCTTGCGGCGGTTCCTTTGCTGTGCCGCCGTGCTCGCTTAGAATCACGACGGGGCCCTGCGCCTCTAAGCATATCTCCGCCGCTAGTTCTTCCTCCGTTGATTCCTCCGGCGAGCCTATGTCTAGTTCTGCCAGTGGAGCCCTTGTCGAGGAGGACGATTTCGCATCTGGAACATAACGAGGTTCTTGGCAAGGTTCCACTGTCACTCGCCGTGAGGTAGAGTGGCTTATCAGAACGCGCCGAATCCCTGCCGAGGTAAGCTGTCGCTTGCCCGGCAATGAATCCTCTCCCTGTTGGAGATATGCCCTAGAGGCAATAATAAATGTAGTTATTATTATATCTTTGTGTTTATGATAAATGTTTACATTCATGCTATAATAGTATTAACAAGGAAACATTAATACTTGTGTGATTTGTAAACTTAATTTGAAGTCCCTAGTAAAGCCTCTATATAATACTAGCTTGTTGGTTAATAGATGATTGTGGTTTCCCTATCATGAACATTGAGATGTTATTAACAACAAGATCATATCGTTAGGAGAATGATATGGTGGACATACTCCTATAGATAAGCGTAGCATAAAGATCAAGTCATTTTAATAGTTCAATTGCTATATGCTTTCTGATACATAGTTATCTGATTCCTTCGACCATGAGATCATGCATATCACCTTTACCGGATGGATGCTTTGATGACATCAAACACCACACCGTAACTGGGTGGCTATAAAGGTGGCATTGAGTGTTCAGAAAGTATTGGTTGAAACACATGGATCAAGAGTGGGATTTGTCCATCCATATGACGGATAGATATACTCTGGGCCCTCTCGGTGAAATGTCATCCAATTAGCTTGCAAGCATGTGACTGGCTCACAAGGGATCACATATCACGGGAACGAGCAAAGAGTACTTATCAGTAACGAGGTTGAACTAGGTATGCAGAGATACCAACGATCATAACCTCGGATAAGTAAACTATCGTGAGACAAAGGGAAATTAATATCGTATGTAAGTGGTTCATTCGATCGCAAAGTAATCGTAGAAATATGTGGGAGCCATATGAATTTCCAGATTCCTCTATTGGTTATTGTTCGGAGAAGTGTCTCGATCATGTCTGCATAATTCACGAACCGTAGGGAGACACACTTAAGGATTCGACGTTGTTTGAGTAGTTATGGAATGATGAGAAAGAGACCGAATGTTGCTCGGAGTCTCGAATGGGATTCGGGATATCACGAGGAGATCCAGAATGGTCCGGAGAATAAGATTCATATAAGGAAAGTCCCGTTTCGGAGTTGGGGAATGGTTCCGGTGATTTCATCGGGAATGTTCTGGAAGGTTCCGGAATGTCCGGCACTCCGGGGGGGGGGGGGAAGGGTACATGAATGTTTCATTGTAAGTTGGAATGTTTGCATCATGTACTAGGTGTCATTGCTGTCCAAAATAAAGGGTTTATTTAAATCCTAAATTGAAAAGTCAAACGGCTAGTTTCAAAGTCAAACGGCAAGTTTTGGAAAGAGGAGGAGAGGTGGAAACCGAGTTGGGGAGGAGTTCCCTCCTCCAACCGGCGGCCCACCTCCAAGCCGAGTTGGGGAGGGACTACCCTCCCCTTGGCCGCACCTCCCACCTATAAAGGGAGGGGCAGGGCTGCCCCTCCTAACACACAAGTACCTCTCCTCCAAAACCCTAGATTAGCGCCACCACCTCCTGCTGCTGCTGCCACCTCCCAGGGTTGCCCTAGCCGCCGACTTGGGGTGCCCCAAACCCTAGCCGCCGGCTCTAGCACCTCCTCCTTGGTGTGTCTAAAACCTATATCGCCGAGGAGCTCTCTCATACTCCACCATACTCGCTCCGGCTTAAGGCGAAGCCCTGCGATATCTCCCCTCTACTTCCGGTACCACGCCGTTGTGCTGCCGGAATCGCGAGGAGAGTGCTACAACCTCCGCTGCCTGCTGGAACAAGGGAGAGGAAGGTCTTCGTCGAGTACCGAACGTGTGACCGACTGCGGGAGCGCTGCCGGAACGCAGCGCCGGAAGGATCGTCTACGCGATCTTGAGATCGGAAAGAGTACGACTACATCACCCACAAGAATCCGCTCTCGTTAAACACTTTGGAATCTTCGAGGGTGAGTTATTCCATCGACTCGTTGCTACAATCTAGTAGATAGATCTTGGCTTGTTTGTTTGTATGCGGTAGAAAATTTTTGTTTTCCATGCTACGAAACCCTACAGTGGTATCAGAGCCGTGTCTATATGTAGATCTGTTGCACGAGTAGAACACAATGGTCATTGTGGGTGTTGATGCTTTTATTGTCGATTGCTTCTTGTGTACTTTGCATCTTGCGGGATGTTGGGATGAAGCGGCCCGGGCTAACCTTACATGACATCGTTCATGAGACTTTCTCCACGCTTGACATGCAACTTGTATTGCATAAGTGGCTTTGCGGGTGCCTGTTTCTCCCAGCATAGTGGAGATCCAATTTACAACAGGTGATTAACAATACTAGTATCAATGTTGTGGTTCTTGTTCGTAAGTTAGAACGACACTTATTGAAAGCCCCAAACCACGTAAAGTATGCAAAGAAAGTAGAGGCGTCTAACTTTGTTTTGCAGGGGTGTGCAGTGATGTGATATGGCCATGATTGTGATTATATTTGATGTATGCAATGTTCCTTATTGTAAGTTGGCAACCGGCAGGAGCCATATGGTTGTCTTTAATTTATGTTAAGATCCGCGTATCTATTCAGAGTAGTTGTAATAGTTGAAGCCGGTGGATGACAACCATGGAGAAGCGTCATTGACCTTGATGCAATGCCGGTGATGATGGAGATCATGTTCGTGCTAGAAGATGGAGATCGGAAGCACAAAGAAGAAAGGCCATATCATATCACATATTATGAATTGCATGTGATGTTAATCCTTTATGCATCTTGTATTGCTTAGTAGACGACATTAGCATTATAAGATGATCCCTCATGCACATGAATTTCAAGTCAATAAAGTGTTCACCCTTAGCTAGCATCGTTGCTAAAGCTTGTTGTTTCGAAGCACCACGTGATGATCGAGTGTGTTAGATCCCGCAAGTGTATACAATGTGAGCAAGCCAGATTTGCTCATGCGGAAACTAAGGTTTGATCTTGACGAGCCTAGCATGTACAGACATGGTCTCGGAACACGGATCACCGAAAGGTAAAGCATGAATCATATAGTAGATATGATGAACATGTCGATTGTTCGCCATTGAAACTATATCAACTCTCGTGATGATCGGTGTTGATGTGGTGGATCTGGTTCGTGTGATCACTAAAACAATGTGAGGGATATTGTTTTGAGTGGGAGTTCACCTAGATTAAACTTTATTATTAATTAGAACTCAATTTGTCATAAACTTAGTCTAAACTATTGCAAATATGTTGTAGATCAATGGCAGCCCCTACCATCAATTTTAATGCGTTCCTAGAGAAAGAAAAGTTGAAAAACAATGGAAGCAACTTCGCGGATTGGTTCCGCAATTTGAGGATTGTCCTCATAGCTGGTAATTTGACCTATGTGCTGGATGCACCGCTGGGTGACCCACCTGCAGCTGATGCTACCGATGAAGTAAAGAATGTTTACCTTGCTCGGAAGAATCAGTACTCCATAGTTCAGTGTGCTATCTTGTATGGTTTAGAATCGGAGCTTTAGAAAAGGTTTGAGAATTCAGACCCACATGATATTGTCCGTGAACTCAAATTGATCTTTGAGACTCACGCGGCAATTGAGAGCTATGAGGCTTCTGAAAAGTTCTTTAACTGCAAGATGGAAGAGGGCAGCTCCGTCAGTGAGCATGTGCTTAAGATGTCTGGGCACGCAAACAAACTTCAAAGCTTGGGTATAGTGATTCCTAATGCTTCGGGGATTTACTGTGTCCTCCAATCACTACCACCAAGTTACAAGAACTTTGTGATGAACTACAACATGCAGAACATGAACAAGCAGTTGCCAGAACTGTTTGCTATGTTAAAGTCTGCAGAAGTGGAGATCAAGAAAGAGCACCAAGTGTTGTTGGTCAATAAGACCACCAAATTCAAGAAAGGCAAGTCTAAGCAGAAGGGACACTTCAAGAAGGGTGGCAAGAAAGTTGCCACACCGACGAAGAAGACCAAGGCTGGACCCAAGCCTGATACTGAGTGCTTTTACTGCAAGGGAGAAGGTCACTGGAAGCAGAATTGCCCAAAGTACTTGGCGGATTTGAAGAACGGCAACATCAAGAAGAAAGGTATATCTGATATACATGTTATTGATGTGTATCTCACTAGTACTCGTAGTAGTGCCTGGGTATTTGATACTGGTTCGGTTGCTCATATTTGTAACTCGAAACAGGTGCTGCAGAATAAACGGAAGCTAGTGAAGAACGAGGTGACGATGCGCGTGGGAAACGGATCAAAGGTTGATGTGATCGCGGTCGGCACGCTACCCCTTCATCTACCATCGGGATTAGTTTTATACTTAAATAATTGTTATTTGGTGCCTGCGTTAAGCATGAACATTATATCGGGATCTTGTTTATTGCGAAACGGTTACTTGTTTAAATCCGAGAATAATGGTTGTTCGATTTATATGAGTAATATGTTTTATGCACATGCACCTTTGATAGATGGTCTATTCTTGTTGAATCTCGATAGTGGAAATACACATATTAATAACATTGAGGCTAAACGTTTGAAATCGAGCGATAACTCGACCTATATGTGGCACTGTCGTCTTGGTCACATTGGAGTGAAGCGTATGAAGAAACTCCATTCTGATGGACTTCTTGAATCACTTGATTTTGAATCACTTGAAAGATGTGAAGCATGTCTGATGGGTAAAATGACTAAGACTCCATTTTCTGGTATGATGGAGCGAGCTACGGACTTATTGGAAATCATACATACCGATGTGTATGGTCCAATGAGTGTAGCATCGCGCGGTGGTTATCGTTATGTTCTTACCTTCACGGATGACTTGAGTAGATATGGGTATATCTATTTCATGAAACATAAGTCCGAAACATTCGAGAAGTTTAAGGAATTTCAAAGTGAGGTAGAGAATCAACGTAACAAGAAGATTAAATTTCTACGTTCTGATCGTGGAGGTGAATATCTAAGTTACGAGTTTGGCGATCATTTGAAGAAATGCGGAATACTTTCACAATTGACACCGCCGGGAACACCACAGCGTAATGGTGTGTCTGAACGTCGTAATCGAACTCTCTTAGATATGGTTCGTTCTATGATGTCACTTACAGATTTACCGCTATCATTTTGGGGTTATGCATTAGAAACAACCGCATTCACTTTAAATAGGGCACCGTCTAAATCCGTTGAAACGACACCGTATGAATTATGGTTTGGGAAGAAACCTAAATTGTCGTTCCTTAAAGTTTGGGGATGCGAAGCCTATGTAAAGAAGTTACAGCCGGACAAGCTTGAACCCAAAGCGGAAAAATGCGTCTTCATAGGATACCCGAAGGAAACTATTGGGTATACCTTCTATCATAGATCCGAAGGCAAAATCTTCGTTGCTAAGAATGGATCCTTTCTAGAGAAGGAATTTCTCTCGAAAGAAGTGACTGGAAGGAAAGTAGAACTTGACGAGGTTGTCGAACCTTCTCTCGAAATTACGAGTAGCGCAGCGCCGGAAGAAGTTCCTGTGGTGCCTGCACCAATTAGAGAGGAAGCTAATGATGATGATCATGAAACTTCGGTCGAAGTTGCTACAGAGCCTCGCAGGTCAACGAGAACTCGTACCACTCCAGATTGGTATGATCCTGTTATGAGTATCATGTTGGTGGACAACACCGATGACCCTGAGACATATGAGGAAGCGATGATGAGCCCAGATTCCAATAAATGGCAAGAAGCCATGAAATCCGAGATTGGATCCATGTACGAAAACCAAGTATGGACTTTGGTGGACTTACCGGATGGCCGGAAGGCTGTCGAGAACAAATGGATTTTCAAGAAGAAAACAGATGCTGATGGTAATGTTACTATCTATAAAGCTCGACTTGTCGCAAAAGGGTTTCGACAAATTCAAGGAGTTGACTACGATGAGACTTTCTCACCAGTAGCGAAGCTAAAGTCTGTGAGGATTATGTTAGCAATCGCTGCATATTATGATTATGAGATATGGCAGATGGATGTCAAAACAGCATTCCTCAATGGTGACATTGATGAAGAGTTGTATATGATGCAACCCAAAGGTTTTGTCGATCCTAAAGATGCTAACAAGGTATGCAAACTTCAACGGTCCATCTATGGATTGAAGCAAGCATCCCGAAGTTGGAATCAACGTTTTGATAAGATAATCAAAAGTTTTGGTTTTATACAAACTTATGGAGAAGCTTGTATTTACAAGAAAGTGAGTGGGAGCTCTGTAGCATTCTTAATACTATATGTGGATGACATATTGCTGATTGGGAATGATGTAGACCTTCTTAATAGTGTCAAGGAATATTTGAATACTAGTTTTTCGATGAAGGATCTTGGCGAAGCAGCTTACATATTAGGCATAAAGATTTATAGAGATAGATCGAAACGCCAAATATCATTGTCACAGAGTACATATTTGGACAAAGTTCTAAAGAGGTTTGGAATGGAAGATAGCAAGAAAGGGTTCTTACCCATGTTGCCCAATACGACCTTGAGTAAAACTCAAAGTCCGACATCGGCAGAAAATAGAGAAAGGATGAGTAAGACTCCCTATGCCTCAGCCATAGGATCTCTAATGTATGCCATGCTATGTACTAGACCCGACATTGCATATGCTGTTAGTTTAACTAGCAGATATCAAAGTGATCCAGGAGTGGATCATTGGACAGCGGTCAAAAACATCCTTAAGTACTTGAGAAGAACTAAGGATATGGTTCTTTCTTATGGAGGTGATGAACAGATCGTTGTTAATGGTTACACCGATGCTAGTTGGAACACCGATCCAGATGATTCTAAATCACAATCTGGATACGTATTTATTTTGAATGGTGCAGCAGTTAGCTGGAGGAATGCAAAGCAAAGCGTTGTGGCGAGATCTTCAACTGAATCGGAATACATGGCTGCTTCAGAGGCTTCAAAAGAAGCGATATGGATGAAAGAGTTCATTACAGAGCTGGGTGTGGTTCCTAGTGCGCTGGACCAAATGTCTATCTACTGTGATAACATGGGCGCCATAGCCAATGCGCAAGAACCAAGGTCACACAAGAAGCTGAAGCATATCAAGCTACGTTTTCACGCTATTCGAGAACATATCCAAGATGGGGATATAAAGATTTGCAAAGTACACACAGATCTGAATGTGGCGGATCCGTTGACTAAACCTCTCCCGAGGGCAAAACATGACCAGCACCAAACTGCCATGGGTGTTCGGTATATTACCATGTAATCTAGATTAGATGACTCTAGTGCAAGTGGGAGACTGTTGGAGATATGCCCTAGAGGCAATAATAAATGTAGTTATTATTATATCTTTGTGTTTATGATAAATGTTTACATTCATGCTATAATAGTATTAACAAGGAAACATTAATACTTGTGTGATTTGTAAACTTAATTTGAAGTCCCTAGTAAAGCCTCTATATAATACTAGCTTGTTGGTTAATAGATGATTGTGGTTTCCCTATCATGAACATTGAGATGTTATTAACAACAAGATCATATCGTTAGGAGAATGATATGGTGGACATACTCCTATAGATAAGCGTAGCATAAAGATCAAGTCATTTTAATAGTTCAACTGCTATATGCTTTCTGATACATAGTTATCTGATTCCTTCGACCATGAGATCATGCATATCACCTTTACCGGATGGATGCTTTGATGACATCAAACACCACACTGTAACTGGGTGGCTATAAAGGTGGCATTGAGTGTTCAGAAAGTATTGGTTGAAACACATGGATCAAGAGTGGGATTTGTCCATCCATATGACAGATAGATATACTCTGGGCCCTCTCGGTGAAATGTCATCCAATTAGCTTGCAAGCAGGTGACTGGATCACAAGGGATCACATATCACGGGAACGAGAAAAGAGTACTTATCAGTAACGAGGTTGAACTAGGTATGCAGAGATACCGACGATCATGACCTCAGATAAGTAAACTATCGTGAGACAAAGGGAAATTAATATCGTATGTAAGTGGTCCATTTGATCGCAAAGTAATCGTAGAAATATGTGGGAGCCATATGAATTTCTAGATTCCTCTATTGGTTATTGTTCGGAGAAGTGTCTCGATCATGTCTGCATAATTCACGAACCGTAGGGAGACACACTTAAGGATTCGACGTTGTTTGAGTAGTTATGGAATGATGAGAAAGAGATCGAATGTTGTTCGGAGTCTCGAATGGGATTCGGGATATCACGAGGAGATCCGGAATGGTCCGGAGAATAAGATTCATATAAGGAAAGTCCCGTTTCGGAGTTGGGGAATGGTTCCGGTGATTTCATCGGGAATGTTCTGGAAGGTTCCGGAATGTCCGGCACTCCGGGGGGGGGGGGGGGGGGAAGGGTACATGAATGTGTCATTGTAAGTTGTAATGATTGCATCATGTACTAGGTGTCATTGCTGTCCAAAATAAAGGGTTTATTTAAACCCTAAATTGAAAAGTCAAACGGCTAGTTTGAAAGTCAAACAGCAAGTTTTGGAAAGAGGAGGAGAGGTGGAAACCGAGTTGGGGAGGAGTTCCCTCCTCCAACCGGCGGCCCACCTCCAAGCCGAGTTGGGGAGGGACTCCCCTCCCCTTGGTCGCACCTCCCACCTATAAAGGGAGGGGCAGGGCTGCCCCTCCTAACACACAAGTACCTCTCCTCCAAAACCCTAGATTGGCGCCACCACCTCCTGCTGCTGCCGCCACCTCCCAGGGTTGCCCTAGCCGCCGACTTGGGGTGCCCCAAACCCTAGCCGCCGGCTCTAGCACCTCCTCCTTGGTGTGTCTAAAACCTAGATCGCCGAGGAGCTCTCTCATACTCCACCATACTCGCTCCGGCTTAAGGCGAAGCCCTGCGAGATCTCCCCTCTACTTCCGGTACCACGCCGTTGTGCTGCCGGAATCGCGAGGAGAGTGCTACAACCTCCGCTGCCTGCTGGAACAAGGGATAGGAAGGTCTTCGTCGAGTACCGAACGTGTGACCGACTGCGGGAGCGCTGCCGGAACGCAGCGCCGGAAGGATCGTCTACGCGATCTTGAGATTGGAAAGAGTACGACTACATCACCCACGAGAATCCGCTCTCGTTAAACACTTTGGAATCTTCGAGGGTGAGTTATTCCATCGACTCGTTGCTACAATCTAGTAGATAGATCTTGGCTTGTTTGTTTGAATGCGGTAGAAAGTTTTTGTTTTCCATGCTACGAAACCCTACACTCCCGTGCTCAACGAGGGAGAGTACGTAGTCTTCATGTACCATTTTGCCCGCGGGTTTGGCCTCCCCCTTAGCAATTTCGCCAGGGAGTTCCTTGATTACTTCGGCCTCCAGCCGCATCACCTGCCGTCCAATGCCATTGCCTCCTTGTCTGCTTACATCTCTGCCTCGGAGGGGTACTTCGGCCTTTGGCCCTCCATACCTGTTTGGTCTAAGTTCTTTCAGATCGGATCCAATGTCGTGCCGGATAAATCTCTTCAACCTTCTGAGAAATCCCTTACCTAGTGTGGGGCCGTGTCTATTACACCTCGAAGAAATTCCGAGTTCCCTCGTGTCGCTGGTCTCGAGTCTTGCAAGAAATGGCATAGATCATTCTTCTATGTCAAAAACACTGGGAAGGAAGATAAGATCCGGCTCCCTGCCTTTTCTATTGGCACCCCTTCCAAGAAGAATTGGAACTATAATCCTAGGAAGAGCCATGCTTTGGCCAAAGCATTCGAGATTCGACTCAAGGAGTTGATCCGCGCCGGGCTCCGTGGTGAGGATCTGATGACCACATTCATCAGCAGCCGAATCTTCCCTTTCCAGCTTCGCTCTCATAAGCTCTGTTACATGAGTGGTCCTCTCGATCCCATCCAAGTTTCGACGGTTGAGCTCGATGACTATCCTATTTATAAGCGAGTCCGATTTATTTTCAAGACCGATCTGCCGAAGGATTGGGCATGGGGGCTGAAGCCGTTCACTCGCGGGAATCCCCCTCCCGAGGTAAATTTGTGCATTTGTGTTTGTTTCGGAATCACGTTTGTGACTTCTTCTGCTAACTCCACTTTGTTTCTTTTCTCACAGAGGTTTGCGGAGCAAAAGATCGAGGATGCCGAGGTTCTGGCCCTTCCGTGGACCGCAGATCGGAACACCCCGAACAACAGGGAACCTGACTCGGAAGAGTTTGTTTCTAAGTCGGATGTTGCTCCGGCTCGCGCCCGTGGCAAGACCTCGGCCCACGGGGATGAAGGTGACTCGGACGACGTCCAAATTCTTGAGGTAGTCTCCATGATGCCTATCTCTTATGCATTTCCGGCTTCTACTTTCCCAGCTAATCAGGTCGGTCAGGTGCACGACGCCGAGCCTCTCGCCTCTCAAGCTCCTGCTACCTCGAGGAAGCACACCGCTCCGGCAGATCCCTCTGAAGCTGCTCCCAAGAAGTGAACGAAGAAACCTGCTCAGCACATTCCGAAGCGTAAAACCATGCCCGGAGTTACTGGGTGAGTTTTATTTTCATCTGTACTTCTTGTTTCTCTCTTTTTGTCTTTTGATTCGACTCTTTGTCCTTTGCAGAGCTCCTCTCTCTGCCAAGCCAAGCGGTCCGAGTATGACAAGTCATACTACTTGGCCACCTTCTCCTTCGCTCCCCTGAAGATACCCGGGCTCCTAGTCCCTCTCGTGTTGACTCTCCTCCTGCGCCGACTCAGACATCGCCTCGGCGAGATGTTCCCACAGCTCCCACCGTTAACGCCGACATAACTCCGCCAATAGATCATCCTATTGAGCCTGTTGCCCCTGCTATGACCATTGCGGTTTCCCCCGATATTCCTTCAACCCCCACAATTCCAGCTGCTACTCCAACTCCAGCCGAGGATATCACCATCTCGGCCCCCTTAGAGACCATAGTTCCTCCTGCATCCAAGGATGCCGCTCCTAGTGCCGAGGTTGCCGCCCCTGCCGAACCCTCTTCTAAGACTAGGAAGGTTGTCGTCACCAAACCTTCAGCATCTCAGAAGGGGCCGGCCAGCTCCTCTCAACCCAATATAGCTGATGCACTCTGCAAGGGGGCTTCCTCTGCTAAGCTTGTTGTCACCCCGGCCGTTGATACTCATCTTACTCTTCACAAGAGTCCTGCGGTGGCGGTAGTTACCCAACGAGTCCGAGGTAAGGTGCTGACCCATACTGAAAGTGGGAACATCATCGGCTCTTTGGTGGAATACACCAACAATTGGAATGCCGCCGATCAGCTTGAGGGCAATCTGAGTAGCCAGCCATTTCAGCTTTCCAACATCAGCAGTCATTTGCATATGACTTCTAAGATTGTTCTTGACAGTGATAAGATGAACGAGGTAAGCGCTTCTGTTGATATTTTGTCTGTTATTCAAATGATAGTATATATACACTAGTCCCCGAAGCTTGCAACCGAATAACTTGTTGTTCGTTTGGAAGCTTTATTAGGCTTCAAATGCATTATTTGCTAAGTCAATTTCTTGTATGACTTGGATTGATCGTGGTTCATCCATATTCCGAATTAAGATTTGCTTAATCTGGAAATATCTCGGCTTTGATTATCCAGCCACTTAGATCCGAGTTAAGTTTTGCTTGATTCGGATCTGTCTTAGCTTTGAATATCCAGCCACCTAGATCCGAGTTAAATTTTATTTGACTCGGATCTGTGTTAGCTTTGAATATCCAGCCACCTAGATCCGAGTTAAATTTTATTTGACTCGGTTCTGTGTTAGCTTTGAATATCCATCCACCTAGATCCGAGTTAAATTTTATTTGACTCGGATCTGTCTTAGCTTTGAATATCCAGCCACCTAGATCCGAGTTAAATTTTATTTGACTCAGATCTGTGTTAGCTTTGAATATCCAACCACCTAGATCCGAGTTAAGTTTTGCTTGATTCGGATCTGTCTTAGCTTTGAATATCCGGTTGTGTAATTCACTTTGGTACTTAGGTTGCCCATGATCGGCGGACAGCCGAATTTCAAAGGTTGCTCTTTGCACACAAGAAATTGCAAGAGAAATATGAGAAAGTTCTCCCCGTGGTGAAGAAAGCTGGTAATTTAATAAATCTTTGTATTGTTCCTTGAGTTCTTAACATTTTCTTCTTGATGTGCTAATTCATTCTTTGCTGGTATGCAGGTAATATCAATAATCTTAATACCCTCCTTACCAAGAAAGTTAATGCTCTGGAAGGTTAGTTATCCTTATGTCTTGTGACTTGTTTACTTTCGTTCGAGACAAATCCTGGGTTTCTTATAACGTTCCAGCTTTGGTATATCTAAGTTACAAACACTTGCAGCGTCTCATCAAGAATGCATATCCATGCCTGATATGATGTTGCATTTTTTAGAACAAGCCACCACTCATTCGGCGCAACTTAAAGAGAAGGATGACGAGATAACCCGGTTACGTGCCAAGGTTGAGTCTCTCAAGCTTTCGCAGAAATCTGAGTTGGAGAAAGTTGACCAGGAGTTCTCTGAAGAGAAGAATCGACTGAGGCTGCAACTGCAGAAAGATAAAGAACTCCTCGAGGCTGCCGAGCTAAAGAACCGGACGATGAGCGAATAAATCACTCGCTTTGAGAAGACTAGGGCCGACTAGACCCAGGATCTCTAGAGAATGTTGAGTTATATTCATCGTAAGTTTCCGACCGTGGCCGAGTTATTTTCTTTTCTTTCTTATTTTTAACTGACATGTTTGCCTTTTATGTAGATCATTTTCCAGAAGCTAAACTAGTGAGCTCTAAGGCAGTGATTTCTGCTCGTCAGCGCCGAGGTGTCTTCGCAGACTCGAGTCTAGAATACTCAATGGAAGATTTCCTGATTGCCGTCGGTGCTGCCATTGGGCCAATGAAGATTATGGGCAGAGATCTGGTGCAAGAAGCCATTTGGGCCTACCATGTTCTTTGGCCGAATACCTCTGGGACTCCTGATATTGACGAGGTCAAAATACTTGTGGAGAGATTAATGGCATCTTAGACCCAGTTAAATCTCTGGAGGGAATCTGCTGGGAGGGCTGGTGCTGATATGGCACTTACAGCTGTTCTGTCTTGGTACGAGGACATTCCGCTCGATACTTTGATAAATTTGCACACTGGCTCTCGTTGGGTTGAGTATCCAGAATTCGTCCCTCGCCGCCAAGCTCGTGCCTTCCAACTTATTGAGTACGCTGATGTGCATAATTGGATTGAAGGGCCGAGTTTTCTTCCCAATCTTGCGGATGATGTCGAAGTTGAAGATTCTTCTGATGATGATTCAGCCGATCAGGATGAGGCAGAGGGTGACTCGGACAATTCCGGTGACTCCAATGAAAGCTCGGATGAGGATGACGACGCGCGATCATCTTCTAAAGGGACTGGGCACTCTCAAGCTCAAGCTAATGTTTCTCAGCAGCCGAGGCTTCCCCCGAGGCTACTATTGCTTCTGTTGAAGGTGAAGTAACTTCGGTTGAGGCTCCGTCTACCTCGGAGCGCCCAGTTCCTGAAAACACCCCTGCACAGGAGACCGAGGTCGCCCCGCCATCATCCGAGATAGCCATTCCCGATGCCCCTGATCATGCTACTGCCCCTTAAGGGTGCTCTGGCCCTTTTCGCATTTTATGTTCAAAAACCTCTTAAATTATCTTCAGTCCCCGGTATGCCGGGCGTATGATGTCTGTGGAACAATTGTCTGGCTTTTGTTGTGGTGTGAACCTTTTTGCCTTTTGCCGCTGAGGCATGGATGATGGTAATCATTATTACTTTGTTTAAACGAGTCTCATTGCTTTATATCTTTGCTTTGGTGACCTTTGATTTCGTAGATTCGGATTGTATTTTTCCATGTGGCTGACCTTAGTTTGGCATTTATCTTGCCTGCCCTTTATAAACTCGACAGCATAGCTGTTGTGTTTTCAACTTCTATCTGAAATACAAAGCCCGAAGCCCATATCTGATAAAGTGATACAATGAATTGCATCCCGTATCATACTTCGATTTGCTGGGGTTGTTTTTTATGCATTATCCTTAGAGATCTTTATTTGTTGTCGCTTTGCTGTTCCTCTGATTATCGAGACAAGCTTATATCATATTTTGCAAGTTATGATCATCAATTTTGGGGAGTCCCCGAATCTGTTGCTGAGCTATGGAACTTTTATGTGTATGGCGACAAATAGTGGGTAATACCAATTAGTCCCCGAGTTATCACTCGGGTTATCGAGTTCTTGTGTGTGCTCAAAGAATTATCTTGGATCATGCGGCAGTCCCCGAGTTACAAACTGGGTTGCCGAAGTACATTTCATGGGTTAATGCAGAAAATACTACGGGGTAGTCCCCGAGTCGTCTCTCAAGGTGCCGAAGTTTAATACGTATTTTTAGAACAAGAAACAATCACGGGGCAGTCCCCGAGTCAATGCTCAAGGTATCGAGGTTTTAATGCATAATACGAAATAAGGGATAATACGGCGTAGTCCCTGAGTCACTGCTCGAGGTGCTGAAACTTAACACATAATTCATGAATAAGAAATAACACGATACAGTCCCCGAGTCTCTGCTCGAGGTGCCGAGGTTTAAGACATAACGCAAAATAAGAAATAACACAGTGCAGTCCCCGAGCCACTGCTCGAGGTGCCGGGGTTTACTACATAGTCCTAAAAAATAGAAACAACATTGTGCAATCCTCGAGTCGTTTCTCGAGGTGCCGAGGTTTAATACACGCTTGATACTCCAACTTGATGCGTCATATTACGATGTACAACATATGGCTCCTAAGTGTAGAATGGGCGAAGTAAAGCTATGTTCCATGGTATTTTTGATTCATCGTCGGCTTTGTTTGCCTTGTTCTTTTCTGGTGACTGAGCATCGATTAGGTAATATGCATCGTTGTGCAATGCTTAACTCACGATGAATGCTCCTTCCCATGGGGGTGATAGTTTGTGCATGCCGGCTGTGTGCTGCACTAGCCGAAGAACCAAATCTCCTTCTTTAAAAACTCTTGGATTGACTTTCTTGCTATGATATCATCGGAGGTCTTGCTGATAAATAGCTGATCTTGATAATGCCAATTCCCTGGCCTCTTCTAGCAAATCGACATCGTCTTGCCGAGCTACCTCATTTACCTCAGCAGTCGTATACTGGGTCACTCTTGGCGAATCATGCATTATGTCGGCTAGAAGCACAGCTTCTGCCCCATATACCAGAAAAAATGGGGTATACCCTGTTGACCTGTTTGGTGTAGTTCTGAGGCTCCACAGTACTGCTGGTAGTTCCTCGATCCAACATCTTGTCGACCTTTGCAGAGGTTCGACAAGCCGGGGTTTTATTCCGGACAATACCAGCCCATTTGATCTCTCTACCTGCCCGTTTGATGCTGGGTGAGCCACCAAAGCAACATCTAGTCTTATGTAGTTCTCTTGGAAAAACCTAGCAAAGGCTCCTTCAGCAAAATTTGTGCCATTGTCTGTAATAACACTGTGTGGATAACCATATCTCAAGATAATATCTTTGAGGAATTTTATTGTTGTTTGTCCATCACACTTTCTTATAGGTTTTACCTCGATCTATTTTGTGAATTTATCCACCATGACTAGAATGTGAGTCATTCCGCCCCGGGGTGGCTTGAACGGGCCTACCATATCCAAGCACCATACAGAAAATGGCCAAGTAATTGGTATTGTCTTTAATTCGGACGATGGCATATGTATCTTGCTGGCGTATCTTTGGCAACCGTTACATTTTTCTACCAATTCTTTTGCCTCCTTCAACGCTGTTGGCCAATAAAATCCATGTCTGAATGCTTTGGCCACTAAAGCTCTGGACGAGGCGTGATGCCCGCATTCTCCCTGATGTATATCCAGGAGTATTTCCTGGTCTTCCGCCGAGTCAACACATCTTTTCAACACGCTTGTGACGCTTCTCTTATACAGCTCATTGTTTATGATTGTATAAGCTTTCGCTCTTCTTATTGTCTATCTATCCAGTACCTCATTACTCGGCAAGGTTGCGTCCTTAAGGAAGGATAATATAGGTCGTGCCCATGTCGGCGTGATTTTCTCTGGGATAGTCTCATTGTCGATTTCCATGTTTACTGCGGACATAACAGCTTCGGGTTTTTCTGCAATGGCCGGGTTCACTTTCAGAAAGCCCGGGTTGCATTCTTTGTCGATTTCCATCGGCGCACTTCCATCTTTCAATTCTGCCGAGATATGAATTGACTCGGACTCTGGTGATGGTATGATCGACAGTTTTCTCAGGTGCTCCAGGGCGATGCCTGGGGGAATTGACTGCCTAGTTGATCCGAGTTTTAACAATGTTTCTGCAGCATCATTTTACGCCGAGGTATGTGATGAAACTCGCATCCATCAAAGTATCCACTGATTTTTTGCACATGGAATCTATATAGGGCCATATTCGCATCTAGTGTGTCCCAATTGCCTGATACTTGTTGTACTACTAGATTTGAATCCCTGTAGCATAGGATCCGACGTATACCAATTTCCTTTGCCACCTTTAACCCATGGACGAGTGCTTCATACTCGGCTACATTGTTTGATGCGACGAAATGTATTTGCAGCACATATTTCAACTGATCTTTTTTTGGTGAAGTCAACACTATCCCTGCCCCCAAGCCATTTCTCAGCTTGGATCCGTCAAAATGCATTATCCAATAATTCGGATTTGGTAATGGTGGTTCATATTGTAACTCGGCCCAATCCACAAAAAAGTCGGCCACTGCCTGAGATTTGATTGCATCTCGCCTATCGAATTGTGGAGCATAAGGTGATAACTCGATTGCCCATTTTGCTATTCGGACACTTGCATCTTTGTTGCTCAATATCTCGGCTATGGGCGCTTCACAAATCACTTTTATCGGATGCTCTTCGAAATAATGTTTAAGTTTTTTCACTGACATGTATACTCCATAGGCCATCTTTTGGTAGTGCGGGTAGTTCTGTTTTATGGCTGATAGTACCTCGCTTAGGTAATATACCGGCCTTTGTATTGACTTATCATCTTCATTCCATTCCACGACAACCACCGCACTTACCACTCTGTTAGTGGCAGCTACATAAAGTAACATAGCTTCTTTTGACAGTGGAGAGGCCAGAATTGGTGTTGTGACCGACATCTTTTTTAATTCACGAAACGCATTATCTGCTTGCGGTGTCCAGATGAACTTATCGGACCTTTTCATTAGTTGATATAGAGGTAATGCCTTTCCCCCAGTCGACATACAAATCGACTCAGCGAGGCCAGGCAGCCCGTGAATTTTTGTACATCATTTAGACACCTCGGCAATTCCATTTTTTTCAACTGCTCGGATTTTAGTTGGATTTGCCTCTATACCTCGGCTGGATACGAGAAAACCGAGTAATTTCCCAGCCGGCACTCCGAAGGTGCATTTTTCCGGGTTAAGCTTCATTCGGAACCTTCTCAGGTTTGCGAACGTCTGCCGAATGTCATCCAGAAGAGTTTTGCTCTCTTTGGTTTTTATAACCACATCGTCTACATATACTTGTACATTCTTTCCAATCTGGTCATGTAGACACTTTTGCATGCATCTCTGGTATATTGCTCCTGCATTACGCAGGCCGAATGGCATGGTGTGATAGCAATAAGCCCCGTACGGGGTAATAAACACAGTCTTTATTTGATCGGCCGGATTTAATGGTATCTGGTGGAAACCAGAATACGCGTCTACAAATGACAACAGCTCACAACCAGCGGTCGAATCAATGATTTGGTCTATCCTAGGTAAAGGAAAAGGGTCTTTGGGGGCATGCCTTGTTTAGGTTCGTGTAATCAATACACATTCTCCATACGACGGCTACATTTGGGTCATCCTTTTTCTTTTCTACTAACACCGGATTTGATAGCCAATCCGGATGAAGCACTTCCATGATGAACCCGGCCGCAAGGAGCCGAGCTATCTTATCTCCTATTATTTTTCTCCTGTCTTCGGCGAAGCGGCGGAGAGGTTGCTTCACCGGCCTCGCTCCTGGCCTTACATGCAAAGAGTGCTCAGCCAACTCCCTCGACACACCTTGCAGGTCTTGAGTTGACCATGCAAAGCCCGATTCTCATAGAGGAAGTTGGTGAGCTCGCCTTCCTATTTGGCATCTAGGCCCACGCCAATCGTGATGGTGCGCTCTGGGAACTGCTCATCTATCTGGACCTTTTTGGTCTCTTTAGTCGGCTGAAAAGAAACACTTCCATGTGGGTTGGCTAACGCCGGCATATTCAGATGTGCTGACTGAGCGAGAGCTGCTACCTCCTGAATCCCTCTTTTTTCTCTTGCTATCACCAGTGACTCGGCCAGGTTTGATCTGGCTGACGCACATTCCATCGATTTCCTGTAATCTCTGGCTACTGTTATCACCCCTTGTGGTCCGGGTAACTTCATTTTCAAGTAAGTAATGTGGCAGCTGCTCATGAATTTGGCCAATGCAGGCCGTCCAAGTAAAGCATGATAGCAACTTTCTAGGTCCACCACTTCAAACTCCAAATTTTCCGCTATGCAATTCTCCCTTGTACCGAACAATACATCTACTCGGACTTTTCCAATGGGTTCGCATGAAAGTCCCAGCACTATTCCATGGAATGTGGTTCTTGTGGATTGCAGCATATTCTGCGCTATTCCGAGTTTATGCATCGTATCTTTGTACATGATATTGATACTGCTCCCATTGTACTTTTGAGAATTTGACATTAATGCTGGGCCCGACAAATGTCGGATCTAGTACGAGTACGTACGACCCTGGATTCGGCATTATTTTTGGGCGATCCTTTATGCTCCAGGTTATTTCCTGATCTGACCAAGGCACATATCTTGGTACCGCCGGCATAACTGCATTCACTTCCATATGTCGGTGTTGTACACTCTGCTTGTCTTGCTGTTCTGTTGTGAACACACAATATGATTGATGATGCTCCCTGTAATCATTACGTCCATTATTTCCGGGGTTTGTCCTTCCATCCTGGCCTTGATTTATCACTTGATGCACTGCATCTCTCTGGTCTGAGTTATCATACCTCGGAGGAGGTGGGCGTAACATTAACTGTTGTGCATTTGCCCCAGTTAACTGCGGCTGCTGCTGCTGATGCACTTGATGAGAAGACGCTTGCATGCCCGCCGGGTTCCCCATTGCATTTTTCATCCAGGCGCATTGCCGAGTTGTATGATTAGCCGGCTTGGCAGGGTTTGGAGTGTGAAATTTACACGGTTGATCCAACATGGATTCAAACGTGTACTTCGGCCTTTCCTGCCACTGCTTCTTCTGTTCAGATGTCCACTGTCTCTTCCCTTCATTCCTCGGTGTCCATTGTTGAGGACCATTCTTCTGCCGCTGACTGTTTCCGTGACTCGGCTGATCTTGCACTACCGCTGCCACCTGATTAGAGGCATATCTGTAATCCGGTCTTTCCTCTCTTCTTCTACCTCTGAATTCGTTGCGCCTCGACGATCTTGCTGCATCTCTTGTATATTGATCTTGATGCTCCCGATGCTCTGCCGACATTAGTTCTGGTTGTGTGGGATCCCCCAATGCGTACGAATCCACTATCCTGATGGTTTCTGCCAAAGTGGTCGGCATATCTCTTTGCAGCCTCTGCCACAATACACTGGTGTATCGGCAGCCTTGAGCAAACCAAGCTATAGCTTGAGATTCTATAACGCCTTCACATGAGTTTCTAAGGTTACACCACCGAGTCAAGAATTCTCTATCTGTCTCATTCGGCCTCTGCTTAAACATAGCGAGTTGTTGTGGCTTGTTTGGACTTTTGTAGGTACTGGTGAAGTTGCTGACAAACATCTCTTCAAAATCTAGCCAACAGTTGATACTGCCTGCTGGCAGATTGTTCAGCCATACTCTGGCTAGTCCTTCCAGCATTTGCGAGACATATCTTACCGCCCACCGCAAGTTTCCACTAGCTATTTTTACTGCAGTGGCATAGTCAATCAACCAATCCTGTGGCTTTGTGCTTCCATTGCATGTTTTCGTGCCCCTTTCCAGTTGAAAGTTTGGTACCGGTGGTTCGCCCATGATCCGAGGTCCGAAACACGCCGGACCAGGCGGACCTTGCTCCTCTAACAACTCAGACCGATACAATCTATCTAGTTTTAGTCTTGCATCATTTGTTGGAAAGTTTCTGTAAATGATTCTCTCCTGTATTCCATACTGGTTATTTCCACCATGTCCTGCATACTCCATATCTGAGTAACCATCATTGTATCTCTCGTTTTGCTTGATTGTGGTGAGCTGGTCTCACTTCTCGCTCTTGCCGAGGCTCATAGCTCGGTTGAGGATTGGGCGGTGGGTCTCTCCTTCCCTCCTCCGGGTTATTGTTCTCATGATTTCCTCTTCCGAGGTCTCCATTACCTCGGCTTCCGTTGCCTTTGTTGGCACGGCCGGGGTTTCTTTCACCACTGTTACCTCGGCTTCCATTGCCTCTGTTCTCATTAACCTTTCTAGCTACTGCCGGATCATACAGAACAATTTGCTTATTTCTTTTTCCTGAAGTTACTACTCTATCTTTTCGCGCATTGTTTCCGGGTGAGGATGCTGCTGCCACTGATGGTGCGGGTGCTACCCCAGCCGAATGAACCATACGCGAGGCTCCCGGTCTTGCCGGGTCTGCCCTAAGCATTTCTTCATTCTGCTGGTTCGCTATGCGTACCAGCTCATTCACTCTTTCTTGCTATTTCTGCTGGGCTTCGCCGGTCAATCCTTCCAACTCCAATGCAGCGACATTTGCCGCCCTTAGGTTCTTTGCCGGGGTGCTATACCTCGGCAAGCCTAGATCAACTGAATCTGCCTTATGAGTCTCATGCTCTTTGTTGATATCATTCATGAGTTTTTTCCTCTCAACCTTAATTCATCTACCCGCTCGGGGGAAACATCTAGTTTATTTGCCTTAGCATACTCTCGCAGGGTCCTGTTCAAGGATTCCCACAAGGCCGACACCTTTTTTGTCCCTACCAGTACTTTTTGCCTAGTCTCTTCCAACTCTACCTGAGCATTAGCCGAATCAAGTATCGGCGCCACAGGCGTGGTTAGATTATCTATAGTTGCCTGGAGAATATGCTCCGGTCTTTCCAGAGGTGGCCATCTTACTCTTGCTGCCTTTGGGGTTGTCTCCTGCACCTCGGCTGCTTTGGCTGCTGATGGATCTACCTCGATGGGCTGTGGAGCTGCCTGCTTCGTGGTCACCTGTCCTCCCGCTGCCGGGTCCTTGCTTCATCCGGCGCCTGCTGCTGCCATCTGTGCCCCGGTTGCGACCATCACCTCGACGCTGCCAACGGGGCGTGCTCCGCGCGGACCGTTTGTGACGCTGAGGGGAGGCTCTCCTGCATGAATAACTCGGTGAGGATAAACGCAGGAGGTGTTGACGCCGACGTAGATCTTGTGCGTGCCCAAGTCGATGAATATGCCGTTGCGCGGAGGATCTTTCATCCTAAAGCTGCCTGCGTTATCGCTGACATAGTCCCAGAGATCAAATCTCTGGACTAAGCCAGAGACAACGCGCTCGTCGGTGTGGATGAAGTTTCCCGTCTGGATCTTGACTCCAGCTAGCACCGCTGTTGGCCCCACGGTGGGCGCCAACTATCGTGGTGGTGGCACGACAGATGCCATGGGTAGGCTAAAGTATGGGGCCAATGGATGCTAGAGGGATCCGGGGAGGGAAGATGTAGTGATTTCTACACTCAAACGACTAACATGCAGATCTTTATTTCTCCTCTTAGGGACTACAAGTGCTCCTTGAGCTGTTTGCAGGAAGAAGAGAGCTACTACACGAGCCTTATGGCGTAGAATGAATCGATGCCCCCTCTGGAGCCCGCGTCTCCCCTTATAAAGGGGTGCCTTGGCTCCTCCTAGGGCTGACGTGGCAAGCATATTCGAGGAATATGCTTGTCCCAATATGGTAACTCGGGGACCCCCTTTCCGTGTCCCCCTTCTATCGACGGCAATGTTCCAGAGAACCCCGCATGCGCGCCTCGGTCTCCATGACTATCACCTCCATGACCTTCTTCTGCCCTTCTGCTGCTCTGCTCCTTGTCCTTTATGCTTGGCTCTGTTCAGATTCCTCCTAGCCCGTGACTAGGGTTTTACTATAGGCACCTCCTTCTCCTGCAAGCTTCGTGTTACTCGGCCTTGTCTCGCATGACTCGGCTCGGCCTTCACCTGCATAGAAGTTATTCAGACTTGCTCGGCTGACCTAACTCATATGTCGGCCGGATAAGGTCTTACTTCTTCTGTAGCTGTCATGGCCTTGCTTATCTCGGCCGACTCTTACATGACTGGGCCGATATAAACAGTAACTCGGCTCATGACAAGGGAGACTCCTTTCGTCCTTCCCATGTCTTGACCCTATCCGGGGTCACCTCCCCAACACGAAGTCTTGCTCGTTGGCGACTCCATCCATTCCGATGATGTTTCTTTTTCCTCTCCTCACGACAACACGACTAGGCTTTGTCGGGTCGGTAATGAAAAAACATTGGTCCACTTTGGTAGCCAGTACCCACAGTTCATTTTTTGCGGCCACGTTCGCACCGACGGCCTTGGATTTTCTTGCTTCGGGTATAACCATGGTTGTGAAATACCGGTCTTCTCTTTCGACGCTCTTTGCCATCTGACACGGAACATCGGCACCTTTTCTCCACAGTAGTCGAGCTCCCAGATCTCCTCGATTCTTCCGTAGAATCTTTCCTTCACGTTGTCATCGGTGTAGAATTACGACATTACGCCTGAGTTCTGATAATCACACTTGTTGTCCTTTTCCTCCGTGTAGAATGTGTAGCCGTTGATATCATACGCCTGATAGGTCGCCAGGTTTTGCATCGGTCCCTGCAACAAGGTGAATATGATCTTTTCCATGTCAGAAGAATGCGATCGCGGGGGATTGTCAAGGAGCGTCTGCCTAAACCAACGCGTGAAATCTGAGTTGTGCTCTTTGATTATTTCTCCATGTGTCCTCTGTATGCCCCGGTCACGTTTTCTCCATGGATCATTCTTGCCGAGCCACCTCCGGTGCGCCATGAACACGGTTTTCGAAGACCCTGGATCTTTCTCTAGTTGGAGATAGCTTGTGTTATCCATGCACCTAACGCATGCGCAGAATCCTTGGATAACCTGCCCCGAGATATACCCACAACCTGGATAGTCTTGCACCGTAGTGACCAACGCAGCTCTCATAGTGAAATAATCTTGTGCGACGGCGTCGTAAGTATTGGCTCCAGTTCCCATAACATGGCTAGCTCCTCTTTCAACATCCCGAGATATAGATTGATGTCGGTACCAGGTTGTTTCAGCCCTTGAATTAGCATACTCATTTGTATGTACTTCTTCTTCATGCACAACCATGGAGGAAGGTTGTACATCCATACAAATACGGGCCAAGTGTTGTGCGTGCTGCTCTGGCTACCGAACGGATTGAGTCCATCGGTGCTTGCACCAAGCCTGATGTTCCTCGAATCTCCACCGAATTCTGGGAATTCAAGGTCCAATGCTTTCCACTGGCTAGCATCTGAAGGGTGCGTCAACAGCTCATCCTTTTCGGGGTCATCGTCATCTCCTGGCTTCTTCCTTTCCGCATGCCATCGCATGAGCTTTGCTTCCTTAGGGTCCGCGAAATAGCGTTGCAGACGAGAAGTGATAGGAAAGTACCATACCACTTTTCGAGGTGCTTTCTTCCCTTTCTTGTATCGACTCACGCCGCACACCGGACATGTGGTTTTCTCCGCGTCCTCACCCCGATAAATGATGCAATCGTTGATGCATAAGTGATATATAACGTGCGGTAGATCGAGAGGACATACGATTTTCTTGGCGTCCTCGATACTAGTTGGACACGTGTTCCCCTCCGGGAGACGATCGTGCCAGAATGCCATCATATCGTTGAAGCTTGCGTCGCTCAATTTGTGTTTTGCCTTCATCTCCATAGCCTTGAGCGTTACATTCAACCGGGTATCATCGGGCCTGCATCCTTCATACAATGGAGTAACCGCGTCTTTCTCAAGTTGCGCAAGCTTGGCTTTCGCTCTAGCTGCAGCCCTGGCGTTACTCGTCTGCTTGAGAAGCAGCTCTTGCACATAAGGGTCCCGCACCTAGCCTGACGTTGTTCCATCGTCGTCTGCTCCTCCGGCATCTAGATCATCATCATCCCGGTCTGCTTCCGCACCTTCACCAGGAGACTCTTCATCATCTCGCCCGTCCTCGCCATGATGATCATCGTCATGCTGCCCATCTTCACCGTCTCCATCGTATTCGTCATCGCTTATCCAACGAGTGTATCCATCCATGAAACCATGGCGGAGCAGGTGCGCCTGCAGATTCCCGGAATCTGGGTCGATCACCCAGTTGAGTTTGCATCTTCTGCATGGACATCTTATATCCGTCTTGTTATTTTGTATCATGTCGGCCGTCGCACATTTCAAAAATCTAGCCACAATGCCTTCGCTCATTATGCGGACCATTTTTGCCTGCACGTTGTACACGGTACAATTAGAAGTCTATTAGAACCACATAATGAATGCATGCATGCAATGGTTGATAGAAAATTTCGACATGACCTATCCTAAAATTAGGACCTTTGCGAAATGCCAAAGTCTTGCCAAAATGGAAATGAATCAACATTTTGGCAAAACAAATGGCAATTTGTTCACACACAAACACAAGAGAGAGAGACCGATCCATACACACATGAACATATCATTATCCTCTCCATACACACATGCATATGAGCATCGATACTCTCCATATATATACACACATGCATATGAGCATCGATCCTCTCGATACACACATCATGAGCATCGATCATCTACATACATATGAGCATATCATCCATATACACATGAACACATCCTTACATGGACACCTTACCAAGATGAGAGACCGATCGCGAGAAGATGGAAAGGAGAGGTGCGCGCGAGACCAGAGAAGGAGATGAGAGACCGGAGAGCTTCCTCTATTACGTATGTAACATCCAAGGCAAGTTCTACATGCTGAAAATGGTGAATGAGTGGAGAAATTGAGGTGGGAAGGAGAAGGATCCCGACTAGATCTAAGGAGGAAGAAGAAGGGGAAAGTGAAGTGTGGGGTGGTGGATGATCACACATGTGCACAAAGTGGAGCTGCCAAAAAAAATGGTCGACACATCCGTTGCGCACGTGGCCCCAGTGCGCCACAGGGAATAATAACAACCGTGGCGCACAAGCCAGAGTGCGCCACGGATGTGTCTGACCGTTTACAGAGCATAGGGGCATGCGCTTAGGCGTAGCGCACCCCATCCATGTGCGCCACGGTTAACACTAACAAGCGTAGCGCACCTACCCTATGTGCGCTACGGGTATTTGGCATGCGGCCAGCAGGGCCCTGGCCCACACATATCTGTGGCGCACTATGACCATGTGCGCCACGGTTGTTCTAGTTACTAGTAGGGCACCGCCCACAGGTGAGCCACGCCTGTTTTAGCCGTGGGGCACTTCAACCATGTGAGCCACGAATGTGCTAATTACCTATAGCCATTTTCCTAGTAGTGAGGTCCAGTGCAAGCATCCGACTTCACTACCTTGCAATCACAAGGCAAGTTCATCACTTTCTCATATTCTTTGAAGAGTCTTTATCAAAGTATTTGCAAATTGTGTGTTATCATATATACTCCAAAGAAAGAAAATATTATTTTCACAAATAAAGAAATCATAGATATCATCCTAAGTGATGATATAATGGAGCAGTAGAACTTAGGGTTCTATTTGCAACAATGATGATCAATTAGGGACTTAATAACCCATGACATCAGTGATTCTAGCGGCATATATTATGCGTTAGCCATGAGATTTGGAATGGGACAGAGAAGTCAGCTGTATCTTGTTCCTCTCGCATGTAGATGGATGTGCGGGTCATGGCTGTTATCCTTGTAGCGTGCATATTAATTGGTAATTCATAGAGGATATGTAGCATATGGGTGGGAACCCTCAACGTCCCACGATAGTTCTGGCATCTAATGGTTTGTACAAACCATTGCCGTAATTCAATATGTGGGCATGGTGTACACCAAGGAGGCATGTGAGGTCACGAATGGGGCAGTGATTGGCTTGGACCAACTACTGGGCCCCACATCATGGAAATGTGGACGGAAAAGTACGCCCGGTTGTGGAACAATGAGTTGATCTCTCATGGGTAAAGTAACGCACCTCTACAGAGTGTAAGAATTGTAACTTGTTACTCCCTGTTCCGGGAAGGAGCTACGAGCGCGGCAGGAAAGGAACTCCATGAAAGTTCTGGCCAACCTGTGAAGGCTGATGGTTATAGATTTTTATAATAAAATCAATCTTTGAAGAAAGATTTACAAAAACTGCATAGTGCCAAGGATTTATAATCCAAGGTGGTAGTTAGAGCATCAAACTTCCCACCTTGCATATAATGAACTTGTTAGGTAACGTTGTTACTCATCCTTTCCTTTGATCCCTTGCTTAGACTCTGAAGATCTCGAAGACGTGCCAATGTATGCAGCCGAATGCCAAGAAGATTTGTTCTACGAGGAGCCTGACCTGACAGGAGGTGTTGAAGGAGTGGATTACGAAATCCGCTATGGTGTCGATGACAACGAGTCCAACTAAGTACCCTAGTTAGTAGTAACCAAGGGAGCCGAGCAGCATAAACTCTATAGAATAAGCTGCTGAGATCAACTCCTAGTTATAGTTGCTACTTTTAAATTCCGCTGAAAACACTTTATATTTTGGTTTGTAAGTTGAATCCTTTTGAAGTCTCGAACTTCTAGTATTATAATAATAATAATGTGTGTATGTTTGTAATATGGACCCGCAATGTTTCTGTTGTACCACTCCGAGGGATGTGATATTTATGGAACGGTGTTCTGTGGATGTCATGTCAACGACTATAGTGTACTACACATGCAGTGGTATGCTGGGTCACCGCAGTTGGTATCAGAGCATATTGCTTTGGCCTTAGGTTGAAACCAAGTAAAGGGTATTACCTCTAGGAGAGTGTAGCAACGATAAAGAATTCTCTAAAAAGAAATATAATGGGTATTCAAATGCGAATATTCCGTTATATGTTTTTAGTGCGATAATTCTTTGTTATGATGCAATATATTATTGGTTACTAATAAAAATATTTTTCTGATATACAGAGCTATGGCACCAAAGTTTCCAAAACAGACTTTGGTAAGGAAAGAGGAGACTCTTGATGAATATCAAGGATCATTCACAGGCCAACTTCGTCAACTTTTAAAGATTTTTAGTTGTCCAGCTAGAATTCCAGTGAACACTATAACTTACTATGATGGTCGGATGTTATCCAAGTATCGTGTGAGTATCCAACTTCCAGAGGAGCTTGGATTATATCATGATCTACCTATAGGTGAAGGTAGGAGTCACTTAGCAGCATATCATTTTGCCATTGTGGAGGCGATAGCTAATATCTGGGAGCATAAAGCCAAGGAGTTAGAAGGTATCACATTTTCAGTGATACCTCATGATTCTATAGACTCGGAGCCTATACCGGATCATCTTACTTTAGTTAAGAAGCATCCTAAGTTAGCTTCCAAGTTTATGGATAGATACCGAACACTCTTTGCGTCTTTTTATAAGACACATCAAGTGATTTTCGAAGATAAAAATGACATGTTAGAGGATCTAACAGATCCGGAAAGAAGGAAGCAGTTAGCTTTCCAGTTGGAGAAGGAGGCAAGTAGTAGTGAAAAACCTATCTTTAAGGATATACCTATAGATCCTGAATCTTTTATACCATATCCTTATTCACCAAGGCCTGAACCTATATATGATCCTACTGTGGATATGAGGTATGTAGTACCACAGGGTTCATAGGATGGTTCTGATTTAGAACTTCCTATTGAAAATTCTGATGGTTGGAGGATGGGATCGTATGAAGGATATCATGAACACCAGATGTCCATAGATGGTTCTAATAGAAATGTTGGACAATCTAGCTGGATGGGTGCCAGGATTAACCCTAGTAGTAGTAGTAGTAGTAGAAATGCCATGTTCATGGATAATCAGGATGAAGAAGAAGATCCCGAGGAGAGAGTGTTTGAATCATCAACATCTTCTCCAAACCCAGGGAATATACATTATCCGGTGTTTAACGATCTTGCCCAAAGGAGCACCTAGGAATCAGCAGGATCTGCATATCCTGTTGACAACTCAAGGAATGAAGCTCAGGATATGCAAGCGAGAGATAATGTTGAATATGTTTCTGAAGACTTTTCAGCTGAGCTGGAGGGAGTCAATGCGCTCAGGTTGAGTAATGACTCCAGTCCTGACACTTCAGATACTGAGTATGTTCCTTCTGGAAGGCCATTTGTTCCACAAACTGTGCGACGAACGTCACGTCATCACGGTTGGACATCAGGCATGTATGATGAGCGTAGTTACTACTAGAAGTAGGTAACTATTTAGAGGTATCAAGTACCGTGTGTTGTAATCCAAGAAATATGGTAGATAAATAAATAAGGTAGTGTTGTAATATACCTACCTGGTTTATGTTGTAAAGACTTTGTATTATTATGATATTATGTATAATATGTGAAATGCATATTTGGATTTTCTTTGGATCTTTATTGTGTGACTAGTTTTGTGCATAAAGTCGAGCTCAGAACACATGTGCATGATGTAATTATGAGTATTTGCTTTATGTTGCAGGACTAGAGGGTCATGGATACGGGTGTAGAAACCGAAACTGAACAGCAGCGGATGGAACATGAGGCCAAAGATAAGGCTGATGCAGATGCAGCAAATCAAGGAGCATTACCACTACCACCATCAATGAGGCCATTAATGGAGTAGAACTTTTTGCACTGTATGCAAATGATGCAAGAGACCCAGAACAAGTTCATGGAGGAGCTGCTGGGACGAGCAAATTAGAGGGCACCTAAAGGTGGAGGAGTGAGTCTTTCTGACTTCCAGAATGCAGGACGTTACCTTTTGCATCAGCCCCTGAACCAATGGATGCATAAGATTGGTTAGCAGATACAGAAAGAAAGCTAAAGACTGTAGGTTCCAATGATGAGGAGAAATTAAGGTATGCAACTCATCTTCTGACTGGACTTGCAACATCATGGTGGGAGAATCAGTTGGCCATGCAACAACCAGGAAGGGAGTACACCTGGGAGGAGTTCAAGCAGAGATTCCGTGAATATCATGTTCCGAAGAGTGTTATGGAGTTGAAGCAGAGAGAATTTGAGGAGCTTCAGCAGGGATATACTAGCGTCATGAAGTATATCCGGGAGTTTAGTCATCTGTCTCGTTATGATGAGGAAGATGTTAACACAGAAGAGAAGCGGAAGAAGCATTTCCTGCGTGGGCTAAATCCATTTGTGAGAATGCAGTTAAGGTTGGCTAATAAGTAAACTTATCAGTAGTTGCTGGATGCAGCTATTGTAGGGTTCGCAGCATAGAAAACAAAAAATTCCTACGATGTGAACTATGTACCAAGATCTATCTACTATATACAAACAACGGGCGGATGTATATCCGTAGAGAACATACCCTTGAAGACCGACAAAGCTTAACGAGTTCGACTCGAGGTTGATGTAGACGATCTCTTGCCGATCTCAAGATCGAGAGGAAGTCCTAGCGCCGCAAATCAGCAGCGCATTTGTACTCGCACACACGTTCAAGGCACCGAGCAACCTCCTCCTCCTCGCTCCAGCGATGCAGCGGAAGCACAACTCTTTCTTGCTGAATAGCCACCGGGAACATGTATCTCGCTAGTCCGAGACCATGGGGGATAAATTCTAGAGGGGGAGAGAGATCCTTCACGAGGAGGTGTGAGTGAGAAGTGAGGAGAGGGGTGCCTTTTATAGGAGGAGGGGGAACCCCAAGGGGGTGGTCGGCGCATGGGGGCTGCCCCTTGCCCTCCCCTCTTCATGTGGGTGGGCATTCCACTCACAAAAATCCATTCAAATCCCTCCACTCAAAATCCCACTCAAACTTGCTATTAAATTTCCACCAAATTTAATGCAAACTCTCATTAAGTAAAACTCTTTTATTTTATTCAGAATTTTGTCAATTACTTTAATGACAAACATTCACAAATAATCCCTTGCTAGAATTATATTTCACATGCATAACCTCTTTATGCAATTTCACCCGAAAACCTATTTCGGTATCTAGTGAAATAAATTCCTGCACCTGTTATTCTTTCTGGCATGAAAATTTTGCTCCAATTGGATGTCGGTGTCTCTTAAGTGTGTCACCCTACGGTTCGTGAATAATGCAGACATGATCGAGACTCCTCTTGGATCAATAATCAGAAGCGGGATCTGGAGACCCATACTGAATCCCACACATTCAACGATGACTTTCTTGTGATCGTCGGAACCTTTTACGCTAGTATCTTAATCCCTTTGTTTCGCGATATATTACATGTCCGAGATTCGATCATCGGTATCTCCATACCTAGTTTGATCTCGTTACTGACATGCACTCTTTTCTTGTTCCCGTGATATAACATTCTAGTGATCAAATCACTTGCTTGCAAGCTAACCAATGTGATATCACTGAGAGGGCCTAGAGTATATCTATCCGTCATCAGGATGAACAAATTCCACTCTCGATCCATGGGCCTCAACATAACACATTATTAGTCCTGAATCCATCTTTATAATCACCCTGTTATGGTGTGACGTTTGATGTTATCAAGAAACTCTTCCGGTGTTAGTGATTGACATGATCTCATGGTCTAAGGATTAGGATCACTTCGTAAGTTGTTATAGCAATATAAACTCAATGACTTTGATCGTAATGCTATACTTCGGATGAATGTTCATCACATCATTACACTAATGTTGTGATCTCGTTATTAACAACATCCAATGTCTATGATCAGGAAAACTTGATCATCTTGTTAATCAACGAGCTAGTTTATGAGAGATGCATAACTAGGAACTTTCTGTTTGTTTATTAAACACACATGTATTATCGTTTTCATATTAATACAATTATAGCATGTAAAATAAACATCTATCATATACTTGGAATACACATAATAAACACTTTATTATTGCCTCTCAGGGCATATTCCCTTCAGTCTCCCACTTGCACTAGAGACAATAATCTAGTTACATAGTGATAAATCTATCACCCATGGAGTTATGGTGTTGATCATGTTTTGCTCTAGGGAGAGTTTTAGTCAACGGATCTGCTACATTGAGATCTATGTGTACTTTACAAATCTTTATATCTCCATTCTTGACATGCTAGCGGATGGAGTGAAACCGGCGCTTAATATGCTTGGAATGCTTGTGAGACCTTGGCTCCTTGGCATTGGCAATGGCACCATTGTTGTCACAATAGATCACCATTGGGTCCAACGTGTTTGTAACCACTCCTAGTTCGGATATGAACTCCTTCATCCAAACCGCTTCCTGAGCCGCTTCTGAAGCAGCAACATATTCGGCCTCCGTTGTTGATCCCGCCACCACAGGTTGTTTGGAGCTCCTCCAACTAACTGCTCCGCCATTCATGAGAAATACGTATCCGCATTGAGACTTAGTCATTCGGATCGGTGTCAAAGCTAGCGTCGACATAACACTTAGCAACTAGCTCTTCTTCATCTTCGTATACAAGAAACATATCCTTAGTCCTTCGTAACTACTTAAGGATATTCTTGGCTGCTATCTAGTGTTCTGAACCTGGATACGATTGGTACCTACTAGTCAAACTAATAGCATGTGCCACATCCAGTCTTGTACATAGCATGGCGTACATTATAGAGCCTATGGCTGAAGCATAGGGGACTTTGTCCATTATCTCTCTTTCTTCCGCCGTAGCTGGACTTTGAGTCTTACTCAATGTCTTGCCTTGCAACATAGGTAAGAACCCCTTCTTACTTCCGTCCATTTTAAACTTCTTTAAAATCTTATCAAGGTATGTACTTTGCGATAGCCCTATTAGGCGCCTAGATCTATCTCTATAGATCTTTATGCCTAATATGTATGATGCTTCACCTAGGTCCTTCATTGAAAATTTGTTGTTTAGATAACTTTTAACACTGTTTAAAAGATCTATATCATTTCCGATCAATAATATGTCATCCACATATAATATCAGAAATGCCACATTGCTCCCACTCACTTTCTTGTAAATACAAGCTTCTCCATAAGTTTGGACAAATCCAAACTCTTTGATCACCTCATCAAAGCGGGGATTCCAACTTCGTGATGCTTGCTTCAATCCATAGATGGATCGCTGAAGCTTGCACACCTTGTTAGCATCCTTAGGATCAACAAAACCCTTTGGTTGTATCATATACAATTCTTCTTCAATATTACCATTGAGAAATGCGGTTTTGACATCCATCTGCCATATCTCATAATGGAAATATGCAGCAATTGCTAACATAATCCTAACTGATTTTAGCATCGCTACGGGAGAGAATGTCTCATCGTAGTTAAATCCTTGAGTTTGTCGAAACCTCTTTGCGACAAGTCGAGATTTATAGACGGTCACATTACCATCAGCATCAGTTTTCCTTTTGAAAATCCATTTGTTCTCCACGGCCTTTCGGTCGTGAGGTAATTCCACCAAGTTCCAAACTTGATTTTCATACATGGATTCCATCTCGGATTTCATGGCTTCTAACCATTTGTTGGAATCCGGGCTCATCATCGCTTCTTCATATGTCGTAGGGTCATCATTTTCATCAACCATGAAATTCATGACAGGATTTCCGTACAGCTCGGGAGCTGCACGCGTCCTGCTAGACCTGCGAGGTTCAGTAGTATTCTCTTTCGGAGTTTCATGATCATTATCATTAGTTCCCTCTTCAACTGGTGGAGCCAACTCCGGAACGACTTCCGGCGCTGTGCTACTCGCCATACTTTGGAGAGAAGGTTCAATAACCTCTTCGAGTTCTACCTTCTGACTACTCACACCTTTCGCGAGAAACTATTTCTCTAGAAAGGATCCATTCTTGGGAATAAAAACTTTGCCCTCGGATCTGTGATAGAAGGAATACCCAATAGTTTCCTTAGGGTATCCTATGAAGACGCATTTTTCCGCTTTGGGTTCGAGTTTATCCGGTTGAAGTTTCTTCACATAAACATCACATCCCCAAACTTTAAGAAATGACAGCTTAGGTTTGTTTCCAAACCACAATTCATACGGTGTCTTTTCAACGGATTTAGATGGTGTCCGATTTAAAGTGAAAGCAGCAGTTTCTAGTGCATAACCTCAAAATGACAACGACAAGTCCGTCAGAGACATCATAGATTGAACCATATCCAATAAAGTACGATTACAACGTTCCGACACACCATTTCTCTATGGTGTTCCGGCAGGTGTGAGTTGTGAAACAATTCCACACTCTTTCATGTGAGTGCTAAACTCGTAACTTAGATACTCACCTCCACGGTTGGACCGTAGAAATTTGATCTTTCTATTACGATGATTTTCAACTTCATTCTAAAATTCCTTGAACTTTTCAAAGGTTTCAGACTTGTGTTTCATCAAGTAGATATAACCGTATCTACTCAAATCATCCGTGAAAGTAACAAAATAACGATATCCACCTCGCGCTGACACACTCATTGGACCACATACATCATAATGTATAATTTCCAATAAATCTGTCGCCCGTTCCATTAAACCGGAAAACGACGTTCTAGTCATCTTGCCCATAAGGCATGGCTCACATGTATCAAATGATTCAAAATCAAGTGATTCCAAAAGTTCATCCGAATGGAGCTTATTCATGCGTTTAACGCCAATATGACCTAGACGGTAGTGCCACATATATGCAGATATATCATCATTAAGTTTAATCCTTTTAGCATCAACATTATGAATATGTGTAACATTATCATCGAGATCTAATAGAAATAAACCATTCATCATCGGTGCATGACCATAAAAGATTTCATTCATATAAATAGAACAACCATTGTTCTCAGATTTAAATGAATAACCACTTCGCATCAAACACGATCTAGATACAATGTTCATGCTCAGTGCAGGCACCAGATAACAATTATTCAAGTTTATAACTAATCCTGATGGCAAATGGAGAGGTAGCGTTCCGACGGCGATCACGTCAACGCTTGATCCATTGCCGACACACATCTTGACCTCACCCCTTGCTAGCGGTCGCTTGTTCCGCAGCCCCTGATTCGAGTTACAAATATAAGCAACTGAACCGGTATCAAATACCCAGGTGCTACTGCGAGCACTAGTCAAGTACACATCAATAACATGTATATCATATATACCTTTATTTGCCTTGCCGGCCTTCTTGTCTGCCAAGTACTTGGGGCAGTTGCTCTTCTAGTGGCCAGTCCCCTTGCAATAGTAGCAATCGGTATCAGACTTAGGTCCAACTCGGGGTTTCTTTTCAGGCACGGCAACCGGCTTACCACCCTTACTTCCCTTCCGTTTTCCCTTCTTGTCTTTCTTGAAACCAGAGTTCTTATTGATCATCAACATTTGATGTTCCTTTTTGATCTCCACTTCGATAGTTTTAAGCATTGACAGAAGCTCGGGGAGAGACTTCTTCATGCCTTGCATATTATAGTTCATCACAAAGCTCTTATAGCTAGGTGGCAGAGACTACAGAACACGATGGATGCCTAAGTCAATGGGAATCGATATTACCAAGGACACAAGCTTATCGGCGTAACCCGACATCTTGAGTACATGCTCAGTAATGGAGCTGTGCTCTTCCATCATGCGGCTAAAGAACTTTTCTGAAGCATTGTAGCTCTCTATAGCAGCATGTGTGTCGAAACTCATTTTCAACTCACCCATTGTATCAAATGCATTGCCGTTTTCGAAACGCTTTCGAAGTTCCGGCTCTAGCCCATACAATATGCCGCAATGAACTAAGTTGTGGTCCTCCTGACAAGTCTGATAGATAGTCTTCTCCTTGTCAGGGGCATCCTCAAAAGGTGGGGGCCTAGGGGCACTTCTAGCACATATTGCTTTTGTGCAGCAGAGAGGAGAATCCTCAAATTCATGGCCCATTCGGTAAAGTTGCTACCTTTCGTTGCAAGTTTCTCTTTCTCCATGAACACATGGAAATTAAAAGCAGGTGGTGCCATCTACAACAGAATTTGTAAAGTTTAGACTAAGTTTATGATAGATTGAGTTCAACTAATCCATATTACGAATGAACTCCCACTCAAAAACGACATCCCTCGTGCCTTTTTGGTGATTACTTGAACCAAATCCACTACACCAAGTCCGATCATCACGTGAGTCGGTGTAGCTTCAAAGGCGAGCATCAAATGGGAATCATATCAACTATATGACTCATGCTTAACCTTTCGGTCCCTGTTCTGAGGCCATGTCTGTACATGCTAGGCTCGCCAAGTAAGAACCTTAGTACTCGCGTGTGTAACTGTCTTACACCCGAAATATGGTCGTGGATCCAAGAACACCCGATCATCACGTGTTGTCTTGGAGCGACGAAAACATAATCGGTGCATACTAAAGGAAGAACACATTATTATCTTGATATTTAAATGAGGGATCATCTTGTTGGAGATATGCCCTAGAGGCAATAATAAATGTAGTTGTTATTATATCTTTGTGTTTATGATAAATGTTTACATTCATGCTATAATAGTATTAACAAGGAAACATTGATACTTGTGTGAATTGTAAACTAAAATAGAGTCCCTAGTAAAGCCTCTTTATAATACTAGCTTGTTGGTTAATAAATGATTGTGGTTTCCCTATCATGAACATTGAGATGTTATTAACAACAAGATCATATCATTAGGAGAATGATATGGTGGACATACTCCTATAGATAAGCGTAGCATAAAGATCAAGTCATTTTAATAGTTCAATTGCTATATGCTTTCTGATACATAGTAACCTAATTCCTTCGACCATGAGATCATGCATATCACCTTCACCGGAAGGATGCTTTGATGACATCAAACACCACACCGTAACTGGGTGGCTATAAAGGTGGCATTGAGTGTTCGGAAAGTATTGGTTGAGACACATGGATCAAGAGTGGGATTTGTCCATCCATATGACGGATAGATATACTCTGGGCCCTCTCGGTGAAATGTCATCCAGTTAGCTTGCAAGCATGTGACTGACTCACAAGGGATCACATATCACGGGAACGAGAAAAGAGTACTTATCAGTAACGAGGTTGAACTAGGTATGCAGAGATACCGACGATCATAACCTCGGATAAGTAAACTATCGTGAGACAAAGGGAAATTGGTATCGTATGTAAGTGGTTCATTCGATCGCAAAGTAATCGTAGAAATATGTGGGAGCCATATGAATTTCCAGATTCCTCTATTGGTTATTGATCAGAGAAGTGTCTCGATCATGTCCGCATAATTCATGAACCGTAGGGAGACACACTTAAGGATTCGACGTTGTTTGAGTAGTTATGGAATGATGAGTAAGATACCGAATATTGTTCGGAGTCTTGGATGGGATCCGGGATATCACGAGGAGATCCGGAATGGTCCGGAGAATAAGATTCATATAAGGAAAGTCCTGTTTCGGGATTGGAGAATGGTTCCGGTGATTTCATCGGGAATGTTCTAGAAGGTTCTGAAATGTCCGGCACTCTGGAGGGGAAGGGTACATGAATGTGTTATATCAAGTTGGTATGATTGCATCATGTACTAAATGTCATCTCTGAACAAAATAAAGAGTTCATTCAAATCCTTGTTTGAAAAGTCAAACGCCAATTTGAAAGTCAAACGGCTATTTTGGGAAGTGGAGGGGAGGTTGAAACCGAGTTGGGGGAGGAGTTCCTCCCCCCACCGCCGGCCCTCCTTGGCCGAGTTGGGGAGGGACTCCCCTCCCCTGGCGCGCCTCCCTCCACCTATATAAGGAGGGGCAGGGCTCCCCTCCTAGACACCCAATACCTCCACCTCTAAACCCTAGCAGCCGTCGCCCACCATAGCCGCCGCCCCCTAGGGTTTCTCCCCTAGCCGCCGACTTGGGCACCTCCAAGCCCTAGCCGCCGGCCCTAGCACCTCTTCCTCGGCGTGTCTAAACCCTAGATCGTCGAGGGCTCTCTCATAGTCCACCATACTCGCTCCGGTTTAAGGCGAAGCCCTGCGAGATCTCACTTCTACTTCCGGTACCACACCGTTGTGCTGCCGGAATCGTGAGGAGAGTGCTACAACCTCCACTGCCTGCTGGAACAAGGGAGAGGAAGGTCTTCGTCGAGTACCGAACGTGTGACCGACTGCGGGAGCGCTACTGGAACACAGCGCCGGAAGGATCGTCTACGCGATCTTGAGATCAGGAAGAGTACGACTACATCACCCACGAGAATCCGCTCTCGTTAAACACTTTGGAATCTTCGAGGGTGAGTTATTCCATCGACTCGTTGCTACAATCTAGTAGATAGATCTTGGCTTGTTTGTTTGTATGCGATAATTTTTTTTTGTTTTCCATGCTACGAAACCCTACAGTGGTATCAGAGCCGTGTCTATATGTAGATCTGTTGCACGAGTAGAACACAATGGTCATTATGGGCGTTGATGCTTTTATTGTCGATTGCTTTTTGTGTACTTTGCATCTTGCGGGATGTTGGGATGAAGCGGCCCGGGCTAACCTTACATGACATCGTTCATGAGACTTGCTCCAGGCTTGACATGCAACTTGTATTGCATAAGTGGCTTTGCGGGTGCCTGTTTCTCTCAGCATAGTTAAGATTCAATTTACAACGGGTGATTGTCAATACTAGTATCAATACACTTATTGAAAGCCCCAAACCATGTAAAACATGCAAAGAAAGTAGAGGCGTCTAACTTTGTTTTGCAGGGGTGTGCTGTGATGTGATCTGGCCATGATTGTGATTATATATGATGTATGCAATGTTCCTTATTGTAAGTTAGCAACCGGCAGGAGCCATATGGTTGTCTTTAAATTCTGTTAAGACCCGCGTGTCTATTCAAAGTAGTTGTAATAGTTGAAGCCGGTGGACGACAACCATGGAGCAGCGTCATGGATCTTGATGCAATGTCGGTGATGATGGAGATCATGTTCGTGCTTGAAGATGGAGATCGGAAGCACAAAGAAGAAAGGCCATATCACATCACATATTATGAATTGCATGTGATGTTAATCCTTTATGCATCTTGTATTGCTTAGTAGACGACAGTAGCATTATAAGATGATCCCTCATGCACATGAATTTCAAGTCAATAAAGTGTTCACCCTTAGCTAGCACCGTTGCTAAAGCTTGTTGTTTCGAAGCACCACGTGATGATCGGGTGTGTTAGATTCCGCAAGTGTATACAACGTGAGCAAGCCAGATTTGCTCATGCGGAAACTAAGGTTTGATCTTGACGAGCCTAGCATGTACAGACATGGTCTCGGAACACGGATCACCGAAAGGTAAAGCATGAATCATATAGTAGATATGATGAACATGTCGATTGTTCGCCATTGAAACTATATCAACTCTCGTGATGATCGGTGTTGATGTGGTGGATCTGGTTTGTGTGATCACTAAAACAATGTGAGGGATATTGTTTTGAGTGGGAGTTCACCTAGATTAAACTTTATTATTAATTAGAACTCAATTTGTCATAAACTTAGTCTAAACTATTGCAAATATGTTGTAGATCAATGGCAGCCCCTACCATCAATTTTAATGCGTTCCTAGAGAAAGAAAAGTTGAAAAACAATGGAAGCAACTTCGCGGATTGGTTCCGCAATTTGAGGATTGTCCTCACAGCTGGTAATTTGACCTATGTGCTGGATGCACCGCTGGGTGACCCACCTGCAGCTACTACTACCAATGAAGTAAAGAATGTTTACCTCACTCGGAAGACTCAGTACTCCACAGTTCAGTGTGCTATCTTGTATGGTTTAGAATCGGAGCTTCAGAAAAGGTTTGAGAATTCACACCCACATGATATTGTCCGTGATCTCAAATTGATCTTTGAGACTCATGCGGCAATTGAGAGCTATGAGGCTTCTGAAAAGTTCTTTAACTGCAAGATGGAAGAGGGCAACTCCGTCAGTGAGCATGTGCTTAAGATGTCTGGGCACGCAAACAAACTTCAAAGCTTGGGTATAGTGATTCCTAATGCTTTGGGGATTTACCGTGTCCTCCAATCACTACCACCAAGTTACAAGAACTTTGTGATGAACTACAACATGCAGAACATGAACAAGACGTTGCCAGAACTCTTTGCCATGTTAAAATCTGCAGAAGTGGAGATCAAGAAAGAGCACCAAGTGTTGTTGGTCAATAAGACCACCAAATTCAAGAAAGGCAAGTCTAAGCAAAAGGGACACTTCAAGAAGGGTGGTAAGAAAGTTACCGCACCAACGAAGAAGACCATGGCTGGACCTAAGCCTGATACTGAGTGCTTTTACTGCAAGGGAGAAGGTCGCTGGAAGCGGAATTGCCCAAAGTACTTGGCAGATTTGAAGAACGGCAACATCAAGAAGAAAGGTATATCCGATATACATGTTATTGATGTGTATCTCACTAGTACTCATAGTAGTGCCTGGGTATTTGATACTGGTTCGGTTGCTCATATTTGTAACTCGAAATAGGTGCTACAGAATAAACTGAAACTAGCGAAGAACGAGGTGACGATGCGCGTTGGAAACGGATCAAAGGTTGATGTGATCGCGGTCGGCACGGTACCCCTTCATCTACCATCGGGATTAGTTTTATACTTAAATATTTGTTATTTGGTGCCTCGTTAAGCATGAACATTATATCGGGATCTTGTTTATTGCGAGACGGTTACTTGTTTAAATCCGAGAATAATGGTTGTTCGATTTATATGAGTAATATGTTTTATGCACATGCACCTTTGATAGATGGACTATTCTTGTTGAATCTCGATAGTGGAAATACACATATTAATAACATTGAGGCTAAACGTTTGAAATCGAGCGATAACTCGACCTATATGTGGCACTATCGTCTTGGTCACATTGGAGTGAAGCGTATGAAGAAACTCCATTCTGATGGACTTCTTGAATCACTTGATTTTGAATCACTTGAAAGATGCGAAGCATGTCTGATGGGTAAAATGACTAAGACTCCATTTTCTGGTATGATGGAGCGAGCTACGGACTTGTTGGAAATCATACATACCGATGTCTGTGGTCCAATGAGTGTAGCATCGCGCGGTGGTTATCGTTATGTTCTTACCTTCACGGATGACTTGAGTAGATATGGGTATATCTATTTCATGAAACATAAGTCCGAAACTTTCGAGAAGTTTAAGGAATTTTAGAGTGAGGTAGAGAATCAATGTAACAAGAAGATTAAATTTCTACGTTCTGATCGTGGAGGTGAATATCTGAGTTACGAGTTTGGCGAGCATTTGAAGAAATGCGGGATACTTTCACAATTGACACCGCCGGGAACACCACAGCGTAATGGTGTGTCCGAACGTCGTAATCGAACTCTCTTAGATATGGTTCGTTCTATGATGTCACTTACAGATTTACCGCTATCATTTTGGGGTTATGCATTAGAAACAGCCGCATTCACTTTAAATAGGGCACCATCTAAATCCGTGGAAACGACATCGTATGAATTATGGTTTGGGAAGAAACCTAAATTGTCGTTCCTTAAAGTTTGGGGTTGCGAAGCCTATGTAAAGAAGTTACAGCCGGACAAGCTTGAACCCAAAGCGGAAAAATGCGTCTTCATAGGATACCCGAAGGAAACTATTGGGTATACCTTCTATCATAGATCCGAAGGCAAAATCTTCGTTGCCAAGAATGGATCCTTTCTAGAGAAGGAATTTCTTTCAAAAGAAGTGACTGGAAGGAAAGTAGAACTCGACGAGGTTGTTGAACCTTCTCTTGAACTTGCGAGTAGCGCAGCACCGGAAGTAGTTCCTATGACGCGTGCACCAGTAAGAGGGGAAGCTAATGATGATGATCATGAAACTTCGGTTGTAGTTGCTACAGAGCCTCGCAGGTCAACGAGAACTCGTACCACTCCTGATTGGTATGATCCCGTTATGAATGTCATGTTGGTGGATAACACCGATGACCCTGAGACATATGAGGAAGCGATGATGAGCCCAGATTCCAATAAATGGCAGGAAGCCATGAAATCCGAGATTGGATCCATGTAAAAAAACCAAGTATGGACTTTGGTGGACTTACCGGATGGCCGGAAGGCTGTCGAGAACAAATGGATTTTCAAGAAGAAAACAGATGCTGATGGTAATGTTACTGTCTATAAAGCTCGACTTGTCCCAAAAGGGTTTCGACAAA
This sequence comes from Avena sativa, assembly GCA_916181665.1. Lineage (NCBI taxonomy): Eukaryota > Viridiplantae > Streptophyta > Magnoliopsida > Poales > Poaceae > Avena > Avena sativa. The sequence goes on from OV702293.1 coordinate 459,088,075, forward strand.
TTCAAGGAGTTGACTACGATGAGACCTTCTCACCAGTAGCGAAGCTAAAGTCTGTGAGGATTATGTTAGCAATCACTGCATATTATGATTATGAGATATGGCAGATGGATGTCAAAACGGTGTTCCTCAATGGAGACATTTATGAAGAGTTGTATATGATGCAACCCAAAGGTTTTATCGATCCTAAAGATGCTAACAATGTATGCAAACTTCAACGGTCCATATATGGATTGAAGCAAGCATCCCGAAGTTGGAATCAGCGTTTTGATAAGGTGATCAAAAGTTTTGGTTTTATACAAACTTATGGAGAAGCTTGTATTTACAAGAAAGTGAGTGGGAGCTCTGTAGCATTCTTAATACTATATGTAGATGACATATTGTTGATTGGGAATGATGTAGACCTTCTTAATAGTGTCAAGGAATATTTGAATAATAGTTTTTCAATGAAAGATCTTGGCGAAGCAGCTTACATATTGGGCATAAAGATTTATAGAGATAGATCGAGACGTCTAATATCATTGTCACAAAGTACATATTTGGGCAAAGTTCTAAAGAGATTTGGAATGGAAGATAGCAAGAAAAGGTTCTTGCCCATGGTTCCCAATACGACCTTGAGTAAAACTCAAAGTCCAACAATGGCAGAACATAGAGAAAGGATGAGTAAGACTCCCTATGCCTCAGCCATAGGATCTCTAATGTATGCCATGCTATGTACTAGACCCGACATTGCATATGCTGTTAGATTAACTAGCAGATATCAAAGTGATCCAGGAGTGGATCATTGGACAGCGGTCAAAAACATCCTTAAGTACTTGAGAAGAACTAAGGATATGGTTCTTTCTTATGGAGGTGATGAACAGCTCGTTGTTAGTGGTTACACCGATGCTAGTTGGAACACCGATCCGGATGATTCTAAATCACAATCTGGATACGTATTTACTTTGAATGGTGCAGCAGTTAGCTGGAGGAGTGCAAAGCAAAGCGTTGTGGCGAGATCTTCAACTGAATCGGAATACATGGCTGCTTCGGAGGCTTCGCAAGAAGCGATATGGATGAAAGAGTTCATTACAGAGCTGGGTGTGGTTCCTAGTGCGCTGGACCCAATGTCTATCTACTGTGATAACATGGGCGCCATAGCCAATGCACAAGAACCAAGGTCATACAAGAAGCTGAAGCACATCAAGCTACGTTTTCACGCTATTCGAGAACATGTCCAAGAAGGGGACATAAATATTTGCAAAGTACACACAGATCTGAATGTGGCGGATCCGTTGACTAAACCTCTCCCGAGGGCAAAACATGACCAACACCAAACTGCCATGGGTGTTCGGTATATTACCATGTAATCTAGATTAGATGACTCTAGTGCAAGTGGGAGACTGTTGGAGATATGCCCTAGAGGCAATAATAAATGTAGTTATTATTATATCTTTGTGTTTATGATAAATGTTTACATTCATGCTATAATAGTATTAACAAGGAAACATTGATACTTGTGTGAATTGTAAACTAAAATAGAGTCCCTAGTAAAGCCTCTTTATAATACTAGCTTGTTGGTTAATAAATGATTGTGGTTTCCCTATCATGAACATTGAGATGTTATTAACAACAAGATCATATCATTAGGAGAATGATATGGTGGACATAATCCTATAGATAAGCGTAGCATAAAGATCAAGTCATTTTAATAGTTCAATTGCTATATGCTTTCTGATACATAGTAACCTAATTCCTTCGACCATGAGATCATGCATATCACCTTCACCGAAAGGATGCTTTGATGACATCAAACACCACACCATAACTGGGTGGCTATAAAGGTGGCATTGATTGTTCGGAAAGTATTGGTTGAGACACATGGATCAAGAGTGGGATTTGTCCATCCATATGACGGATAGATATACTCTAGGCCCTCTCGGTGAAATGTCATCCAATTAGCTTGCAAGCATGTGACTGGCTCACAAGGGATCACATATCACGGGAACGAGAAAAGAGTACTTATCAGTAACGAGGTTGAACTAGGCATGCAGAGATACCGACGATCATAACCTCGGATAAGTAAACTATCGTGAGACAAAGGGAAATTGGTATCGTATGTAAGTGGTTCATTCGATCGCAAAGTAATCGTAGAAATATGTGGGAGCCATATGAATTTCTAGATTCCTCTATTGGTTATTGATCGGAGAAGTGTCTCGATCATGTCCGCATAATTCACGAACCGTAGGGAGACACACTTAAGGATTCGACGTTGTTTGAGTAGTTATGGAATGATGAGTAAGAGATCGAATGTTGTTCGGAGTCTTGTATGGGATCCTGGATATCACGAGGAGATCCGGAATGGTCCGGAGAATATGATTCATATAAGGAAAGTCCTGTTTCGGGGTTGGAGAATGGTTCTGGTGATTTCATCAGGAATGTTCTAGAAGGTTCCGAAATGTCCGGCACTCCGGAGGGGAAGGGTACATGAATGTGTTATATCAAGTTGGTATGATTGCATCATGTACTAAATGTCATCGCTGAACAAAATAAAGGGTTTATTCAAATCCTTGTTTGAAAAGTCAAACGCCAATTTGAAAGTCAAACGGCTATTTTGGGAAGTGGAGGGGAGGTTGAAACCGAGTTGGGGGAGGAGTTCCTCCCCCCACCGCCGGCCATCCTTGGCGGAGTTAGGGAGGGACTCCCCTCCCCTGGCGTGCCTCCCTCCACCTATATAAGGAGGGGCAGGGCTCCCCTCCTAGACACCCAATACCTCCACCTCTAAACCCTCGCAGCCGCCGCCCACCATAGCCACCGCCGGCCCCTAGGGTTTCTCCCCTAGCCGCCGACTTGGGCACCTCCAAGCCCTAGCCGCCGGCCCTAGCACCTCTTCCTCGGCATGTCTAAACCCTAGATCGTCGAGGGCTCTCTCATAGTACACCATACTCGCTCCGGCTTAAGGCGAAGCCCTGCGAGATCTCACCTCTACTTCTGGTACCACGCCGTTGTGCTGCCGCAATCGCGAGGAGAGTGCTACAACCTCCGCTGCCTGCTGGAACAAGGGAGAGGAAGGTCTTCATCGAGTACCGAACATGTGACCGACTGCGGGAGCGCTGCCGGAACGCAGCGCCGGAAGGATCGTCTACGCGATCTTGAGATCGGGAAGAGTACGACTACATCACCCACGAGAATCCGCTCTCATTAAACACTTTGGAATCTTCGAGGGTGAGTTATTCCATCGACTCGTTGCTACAATCTAGTAGATAGATCTTGGCTTGTTTGTTTGTATGCGATAGAATTTTTTTGTTTTCCATGCTACGAAACCCTACACATCTTATTATGCTAACAAAGCGCTAAACAAGAAATATAAGATGCTATCAAACATCACATGTTTATTAGTGTAATGATATGGTTCCCGCATATGATCTCTATCATGTGCATAGTGGTATGATTACTATCATACCTTTATGTGTAAGTCCAAGGTATATGGAGTTTACACGCTATGTGTGTTGTAAGAGTATCATCTCATACTTCTACTTACAACATCACCATATCATAACACTAGCCCAACAACAATCTAAACTAGACGCCTCTAATTTATCCATTGCAAATTTTACGTGGCTTAGGGCTTTCGAGATAGAACTGTTCATACCTACGAACATGAACCACAACGAGGATAACCAAATTGTTGACAACTCGTTGCAAAATAGATATTGACTATAGTAGGAGAGACAAACACCCGCTAGCCACTTATGCAAACTAGTTGCATGTCAAGCGTGGAACAGGTCTCATGTGCGAGGACATGTAAAGTTTGTCCGGGCCTCTTCATCCCACTATGCCACCAATATCCGAAATTACAACTAAGGAGCAACAACATGATCATCATCGCCCACATACTCATATGTGTACTACCCGTGTAAAGCATCTACGCATAGAACCTGGCTCTGATACCATTGTTGGGTTCGCAGCATAGAAAACAAAAATTTCCTACGATGTGAACTATGTACCAAGATCTATCTACTAGATACAAACAACGGGCGGATGTATATCCGTAGAGAACATACCCTTGAAGACCGACAAAGATTAACGAGTTCGACTAGAGGTTGATGTAGACAATCTCTTGCCAATCTCAAGATCGAGAGGAAGTCCTAGCGCCACAAATCAGCAGCGCATCCGTGCTCGCACACACGTTCGAGGAACCGAGCAACCTCCGCCTCCTCGCTCCAGCGATGCAGCGGAAGCACACCTCTTTCTTGCCGAATAGCCACCGGGAACATGTATCTCGCTAGTCCGAGACCATGGAGGGATAAGTTCTAGAGGGGGCGAGAGATCCTTCACGAGGAGGTGTGAGTGAGAAGTGAGGAGAGGGGTGCCTTTTATAGGAGGAGGGGGACCCCAAAAGGGTGGCCGGCGCATGGGTGCTGCCCCCTTGCCCTCCCCTCTTCATGTGGGTGGACACTCCACTCACAAAAAATCCATTCAAATCCCTCCACTCAAAATCCCACTCAAACTTGCTATTAAATTTCCACCAAATTTAATGCAAACTCTCATTAAATAAAACTCTTTTATTTTATTCAGAATTTTGTCGATTACTTTAATGACAACCATTCACAAATAACCCCTTGCTAGAATTCTATTTCACATGCATAACCTCTTTATGCAATTTCACCTGAAAACCTGTTTCGGTATCTAGTGAAATAAATTCCTGCGCTTGTTATTCTTTCCGGCATGAAACTTTTGCTCCAATTGGATGTCGGTGTCTCTTAAGTGTGTCACCCTATGGTTCGTGAATAATGCGGACATGATGGAGACTCCTCTTGGATCAATAATCAGAAGCGGGATCTGGAGACCCATACTGACTCCCACACATTCAACGATGAATTTCTTGTGATCGTCGGAACCTTTTATGCTAGTATCTTAATCCCTTTGTTTCGCGCTAGTATCGATCATCGGTATCTCGATACCTAGTTTGATCTTGTTACTGACATGCACTCTTTTCTCGTTCCCGTGATATAACATTCTAGTGATCAAATCACTTGCTTGCAAGCTAACCAATGTGATATCACCGAGAGGGCCCAGAGTATATCTATCCGTCATCGGGATGAACAAATTCCACTCTCCATCCATGAGCCTCAACATAACACTTTATTAGTCCTGAACCCATCTTTATAATCACCCTGTTACGGTGTGACGTTTGGTGTTATTAAGAAACTCTTCCGGTGTTAGTGATTGACATAATCTCATGGTCTAAGGATTAGGATCACTTCGTAAGTTGTTATAGCAATATAAACTCAACGACTTTGATCATAATGCTATACTTCGGATGAATGTTCATCACATCATTACACTAATGTTGTGATCCCTTTATTAACAACATCCAATGTCTATGATCAGGAAACCTTGATCATCTTGTTAATCAACGAGCTATTTTATGAGAGAGGCATAACTAGGAACTTTCTGTTTGTTTATTAAACACACATGTATTAACGTTTCCGTATTAATACAATTATAGCATGCAAAATAAACATCTATCATATACTTGGAATACACATAATAAACACTTTATTATTGCCTCTCGGGGCATATTCCCTTCAGCTATTACTTTTGAAGATGATTACAAGAATGTCCAAGAGGATAGAAGGAAGAGAGCCAAGAAAGAAACCAAGAGAATTTAGGCAAGTAAACCTAAACCCAATCTAGAGTTCAAACCCCGGAACAAGGCCTATGGTAACAATAACAATAATAAAGGCAGTGGTGGAAATCAATCCAATCCTAGAAGGAATGTTATTTGTAACAACTGTGGAATTCTAGGGCATTTCCAGAGGGAATGCAAAAAGCCTGTAGTGATCTGTTATGGTTGTGGTTAGAAGGGGCATATCAAGCCCGATTATCCGAGAGAACCACCCGGAGGTTGGCCTACCAAAGGAGGAGGACAAGACAGTGGAGGAAATGGACAGCCCAATCGAGGAGGAAATAATGTCAAGAACAACAATGGAAAGAGGAACAGACCTACAGGAAAGCTGAATTGCGCAACCCTAGAGGAGCTGGATAATTCGGAGCATGCAGTAATAGGTACGATCAATATCCTTACCAATCCCGGCAAATTTCTATTTGATACTGGTGCAACTACATCATTCATTTCTGAAGAATTCTGTGATAAATTCGTGATTAGAAGGGCAACGTTAGAAAAACCTATGACCGTAGTTACGGCAAGGGGAAATGTGATTGTATGCCACATTAACAAGATCAGGTTATCTCGATCTATGGTTGTACATACTTTGCAGACCTTTATGTGATTCCTTTGAAGGGAATTGCAGTAGTGCTGGGGATGGACTGGATGATGGAGCACGGGGCTCAGATAAATTGTGAGGAGAAAACTTTCTCAATCAAAACTCCGAGTGGAGCAAGGATAGTTTACCAAGCAGATAAGCATAGTCATATCATGGTGGATCTGCAGTTGATCTCAATGAAAGAGGTCAAATTGGAAGATATTCCTGTAGTAAATGAATTTCAAGATGTTTTTCCAGCAGAGCTACCGGGAATGCCACCAGATCGGGAGATAGAGTTCACTATTGATCCAATTCCTGGTACATCACCAATAGCTCAAGCACCATATAAGATGGGACCCAAAGAATTAAAAGAACTCAAAGTACAAATTGATGAGTTAGTAAAAAAAGGGTTTATCCAGGAAAGTGTATCCCCATGGGGAACACCAATAATCTTTGTGGATAAGAAGGATGGTGGAAGAAGGATGTGTGGAGATTATAGAAATCTGAACAACATTACTATCAAGAATAAGTATCCTTTACCAAGGATTCAAGATTTGTTTGATCAAGTGAAAGGAGCGGGAGTATTTTCAAAGATCGACTTAAGATCTGGATACCATCAAATAAAAATCAAGCCTGAGGATGTTCCCAAGACAACATTTGTCTCAAGATATGGACACCATGAGTATCATTTGGTTTGACCAATGCACCAGCAATATTCATGAATCTGATCAACAAAATCTTCATTCGATATTTGGATAAGTTCGTCATAGTCTTCATTGATGATATTCTGATATATTTCAAGGATAAGGAAGAGCATGCTGATCATTTAAGAATAGCATTGCAGGCTTTAAGGGAACATAAACTTTATGCTAAGTTCAGTAAATGTGAATTTTGGTTAGATGAGGTAGAATTCCTCGGCCATGTGATCAGTAAAGATGAAATTGCTGTAAATCCATCTAAAGTTCAGTCAGTACTAGAATGGACCACACCAACCAATGTGAAACAAATTCGAGGATTCTTGGGAATGGCTGGTTATTATCGGAGATTCATTGAAGGTTTCTCCAAAATAGCTGGACCAATGACCAAATTGTTAAGAAAGAATACACCATTCAATTGGGATGAGAAATGTGAAACGAGTTTTCAGGAATTGAAGACCAGGTTAACCATAGCTCCAATCTTAGCAGTTCCAGAAACATGGAAAGACTTTACAGTATATTGTGATGCATCTAAAGAAGGCTTGGGTTATGTGTTAATGCAAGATCGGAAATTAATTGCTTATGGTTCAAGACAACTAAAACCACATGAAGTCAACTATCCAACTCATGATTTAGAGTTAGCAGCAGTGGTTTTTGCGCTGAAAGGATGGAGGCATTTTCTTTATGGAGCCGGATGTGAGTTATACACTGACCATAAAAGTCTTAGATATTTCTTCACCCAAAAGGAGTTAAATATGAGGCAGACGCGTTGGTTGGAACTAATCAAAGATTATGATTTAACAATCAACTATACTCTAGGAAAAGCAAATGTGGTAGCAGATGCTTTGAGTCGCAAAAGTGCAGATATTCAGCCTAGCAATTGGGAGCTACCAACAGAGTTACAAATGGACTTGGAAAGATTAGAGCTTCAATTCATTAGAACAGAGGTTCTTGGAGGATTAGCTACTATACAGGTAGTTGCAGAGCAGGATAGTGATCTTAAGCATGAAATTGTTAGACATCAAGCAGAAGATCCTTTCATTGCTGAGGAAATTCGGAGGATATCTCAAGGGCAAAAATCAGTTTTTCGCCTTGGAGATTATGAGTCTTTGTGGTTCTAGGATCGTCTTTGTGTTCCAGATGTGACTGAGCTTCGATATTTCATACTCAGAAAAGCACATGAAACACCATATTCTATACATCCAGGCAGTATTAAGATGTATATGGACTTGAAAGAATTATTCTGGTGGAATAACATGAAAAGGGACATTGCTAAATATGTATCTGAATGCCATACTTGCCAAAGGGTGAAGGCTGAACATTAAAGTCTGGCAGGACCATTACAACCTTTGGAAATTCCCGAATGGAAGTGGGAGGAAATAGGTATGGACTTCATCACAGGATTGCCCATGACACCTAAAAGGAAGGACATGATCTGGGTGATTGTGGATAGACTCACTAAAAGTGCACATTTTATTCCGGTAAATCAGAAAGATAATGCCAAAAACTTAGTAGAAGTTTACATCAAAGAGATAGTAAGTAAGCATGGAGTGCCCAAAAGAATTGTATCTGATAGGGGATCAGTGTTTACTTTGGCATTTTGGAAGCAATTACATGAAGCACTTGGTTCAAAGTTAGATTTTAGCACAGCTTATCATCCAGAGACAGGAGGTCAAATCGAGAGAACGAATCAAATACTAGAAGACATGCTAAGAGCTTGTGCATTAGATTTTGGAGGTACATGGGAAGATCATCTACCATTGGCAGAATTTTCCTACAATAATAGCTATCAGAATAGTCTGAATGCAGCTCTATATCAGGTTCTGTATGGAAGGAAATGTAGATCACCAATATGTTGGTATGAGCCTGGAAGCAGCAAGGAATTTGCGCCAGACTATATCCAGGAAAAACAAGATATCATTAATAAGATCAAGGATAGACTAAAAATAGCTCAAAGTAGGCAGAAAAGTTATGTTGATCAAAGTCGAAGATCATGACATCCAGAAGTGGGAGATATGATATATTTGAAAGTAAGTCCAATGAAAGGGGTTAAAAGGTTCGGAGTTAAAGAAAAGTTGAGTCTAATATATATTGGGCCATTCAAGATACTGAGTCAGAACAGAACTATAGCTTATGCTTTAGAGTTACCATCAAGATTGGCTCCAGTGCATAATATTTTCCATGTGTCACAACTTCGTAAATGTTTGAAAGTTCCGGATGATGCAATCACACATCAAGAGATAGAACTACAGGCAGACTTTACCTATGTGGAGAAACCCTGTAAAATTTTGGAAGAAAACTAGAAAAGGCTGAGGAATAGGGCAATCATGTACTGCAAGGTATAGTGGAAACATCACCCTGAAAGGGAAGCCACTTGGGAGAAAGAAGAGGATTTAAGAAAAGCCTATCCAAAACTATTCAGGTACATCTCAAAAAGCTTCGGGACGAAGTTTAATTTAAGGGGGGAAGTCTGTAACATCCCAGCATTTAGGAACCAACGAAGGGTAGATTTAGGAATCTGTGAAATTGCATGCATTCATCTATAAAAATGTGGGTAAATTTTTTCGCCAAATAAAAACCTAAAGTGATCAAAGTTTCTTTCATGCTCTAAGATTAGGTATAGTCTTGAAGGATGATTGTTATAGAATTTGATATGATCTTTGTGGATTAGTGTGTTTTGGGAAATGAAATTTGAATTTAAATTTGAATATTGGATTTATAATGTAGAAGGATTTAGAATTAGGTTTGAGTAATTTGATTTAATCAAGAGTTAACAATTAATAACTCAAATTTTAAATGAAATAAATTAATCAATAAAATGAATATTAACTTATTCAATAAATGAGTTATCAAATTGTAACTTATTGGAATCTTTACAATAGTACATGAAACAAAAGAAGAATCTTTATTTATTGAATAATAGTACAATCTTTATTACAAAAGAATAAAAATAAAATTACAAAAGAATGAAAGAAATATTACAAGTGAGTATTCTACAAAGAAAAGAAAACCTAAACTAAAGTCTTGATCTTCAAGTATGGTACCTGCAAAATAAACATAAAATGAAAAAGAAAGAAAGTTAAGGATTAGAATTATTTTACTCTCTGATTTGACAGTGAAGTGCACTGTTCAAAGATCATCATTGAGTAATCTTTTAAAGGGGCAATTTTCACCAATATGAAAGAATATATCTTTCAAAATTTCAAGCCATAAGCCAAATAAACAACAAGGAGGGGCAAGTTTCACTAGCCAAGTAAAAGGTAATCTGATAAAAGTAACTTTCAAATTCAGAGCATATCCACGAGATGTGCAGTAGGCACACAGGCAGCACACACACCAAACTGCATGGTGTGTGCTTTCAGCACCACAACAACAGCTCCACACACAGAAAACCATCAGCACAGCCGTGGGAGTCATCCCCACACCATTTCCTTGTTCATACACACCAAGAACAGCAGCCCAACTAAACCAAACCAAAGCCAAGCAAGATCACATCAATCAAAACCCTGGATCACATCACCAAAAATGGTGACATAAGGAGGGGTAGATCAGGTGGATAGCAAGGACAAGATCAAGCCACCAGGACCAGGAGGTGGAGAGCTAGAACAAGGACAAGTCCAAGAACTGGAAATACCAGGAGGAGCACCAGATCAAGCTAGCCACAAGATTCACCACTTGCAATCCCAACAACACCCAAGTGTGGTGAGTATCATAAAACACCCATATACTCTATTCATCTTAGTCCAAAAGAAAAGCATGTGATATTTTACAAATTAAACCTCTTAGTGATCACCCAAGTGGGGTGAACCTATCATAGAGAAAGCTTGAAATATAAAGGCTAGTAGTAAGATCTACCAAATCCACCAGGACCTCAGACCAGCATCATAGGTCCTGGTAATCATAAACAACTCATACATTCCAAAATGTTCTCAAATAGCCTATAAAATTTGGGCACATCTCATGATGGAGTAGCACCTCGGATTTTATAAACTACATGCACCAACATTAAGCTACAAGCAAACCAATCATTTTAGCCCACTAAGATCCAAGGTTCAGCGAACAACCTTGATACTTAAGCATATCTATAAGGGACAGTAGGATAGGAATTTAATTCCTAAGCCTCAGACCAGCATCATAGGCATTGATCTTTTAAAGAAAAGGGCTTACAATTTATCTTTAACAGACATCAAATCTTAAGCACTGCTATAGTAAAAGCCCAGCAGTAGAATCACTACTTGTGTGCCATCCTAAGATGGTGTCACAAGAACCAATTCTATAACAAGCCAACAATCATTAAGCTTTCATAAATAAACCAATAAAACAATCACTATCATTTTCCTGGAAAGAACAACCAGGAATCAGAATCAAGGTTTATATGTGCAAAGTGTTACTATAAAGGAACTAAGTAACTTCAATCTACATATCTCCACTGACAGTGCTACTATCAGTACTGGAATACTAACAGTAGAGAAAATCACTAAGCATCAACTTAACTAACCAAGTTTCACAGTTCAATCATTAGCGTAACCAAGCTTTATCACCATTTATAGGCAACACTACTAAATCACCAGCATCAAATAAAGAATATCATTAAGTAACCAAAACATGACAGAAAGCACCGAAGTGAAGTGAGCACAATCTTCACTAGGTATCATTACCAAATCAAACCATCATCTTACAAGCACAAAGATGTATGAATCCTAGAACCAGGGAAGAACCCTAGAACACATAGGAACCCTAATGAGGGATGGCCACTAGTTACACACATATGAACTCAGAGGAAGTAGAGGCACGGGGAAAAACCCAAGAATCAACTCACCTATGGTCCTCGCTGAAGAATAGAAGAGGAAGCAGAGGAGGCCGACGAACACGACGGCATGGGAAGCACCCCCAAGGGGGCACTGCGACCCACACCATGCCACGGCAGCGACCATAGCCACACATGGAGGCGAGAATCACCACCACAACACACGGCAGCAACGGCGGCGACAGCAACCGCATCACCCCAAACCCTAGGGTTCGGGATGAGGCTAGTTTGGCCATGGGAAATCTCTAGAGCCAAATCGAATTGGACAGAAGGGTAGCGCGTGGTCGACAACCTCGCCCTGCATCACAGCAGCGGCCAGGACGGACCACGGCGGCGAGCCAAGCACGGCAGCGGCGCCATCGACCACGGGGTCGAGGAGGAGAGGATAGAGGTGAGAACGAGCGAGTGACTGGGGGAGTGGGCTGGACTAGGCCAAAACCCCTTCGAGGTGTGGTTTTGGTTCTGTCCTATTGGGCCACAAGGGCCCAATAAACTAAACAGGCAGCCCACTTACCTAAAAGCTATTTTTAATAAATAGGAAAAGACCAAAATGCCCCTGAATTTAAATAAATTCCAGAAATAAAATACAAATCCAAAAATTATAAATAAAATATTTTCGGATTCACAATAATCCAAACTATTCAAATAAATTAAGAAATAAAATTTTAGACATATAAATTTTATTAAGAATTTTATAATATAAATATTCCTTATGGAGTTTTACAAAATTGTTGAAAGTTGATAAAAATAAATAAAAATCACTTTCATTATAGATTAATATTGTAGTATTTTAGAAAAATACTAAATAAATATTTTTTGGTTTTTAAATGATAATTCTTAAAGAACTATTAAATTAATAAAATGCAAATAAAATGAATTAAAATAAAAGAATACAATATTCAATAAATATTAAGAAATTAAGATCTATAAATTCTTTATGGTTAAAAGAATTTTTTATAATTTAAATAATGGGGGAGGATACACATAAAATTAAATAATGCATTACATTACTTTACATAATCATTTTGCTTCTTTAAATATTGTCCTTACCGGGCAATAATGATGTCTTTGTAGACATAGAAGCTCAAGGTCCAGTGCAAGCATCCGATTTCACTACCTTGCAATCACAAGGCAAGTTCATCACTTGCTCATATTCTTTGAAGATTCTTTATCAAAGTATTTGCAAATTGTGTGTTATCATATATACTCCAAAGAAAGAAAATATTATTTTCACAAATAAAGAAATCATAGATATCATACTAAGTGATGATATAATGGAGCAATAGAACAACAATGATGATCAATTAGGGACTTAATAACCCATGACATCAGTGATTCTAGCGTTGTATATTACGCGTTAGCCATGAGATTTGGAATGGGATAGAGAAGTCAGCTGTATCTTCTTCCTCTCGCATGTAGCCGGATGTGCAGGTCATGGCTATTATCCTCATAGCATGCATATTAATTGGTAATTCGTAGAGGATATGCAGCATATGGGTGGGAACCCTCAACGTCCCACGATAGTTCTGGCATCTAACGGTTTATACAAACCATTGCCGTAATTCAATATGTGGGCATGGTGTACACCAAGGAGGCATGCGATGTCGCGAAGGGGGCAGTGATTAGCTTGGACCAACTTCTGGGCCCCACATCATGGAAATGTGGACGGGAAAGTACGCCCGGTTGTGCAACAAGGAGTTGATCTCTCATGGGTAAAGTAACGCACCTCTGCAGAGTTTAAGAATTGTAACTTGTTACTCCCTGTTCCAGGAAGGAGCTACGAACACGGCAGGAAAGGAACTCCATGAAAGTTCTAGTCAACCTGTAAAGGCTAATGGTCATAGATTTTATAATAAAATCAATCTTTGAAGAAAGATTTACAAAAACTGCATAGTGCCAAGGATTTATAATCCAAGGTGGTAGTTAGAGCATCAAACTTCCCACCTTGCATATAATGAACTTGTTGGGTAACGTTGTTACTCATCCTTTACTTTGATCCCTTGCTTAGACTCTGAAGATCCTGAAGACGTGCCAATGTATGCAGCCAACTGCCAAGAAGATGTGTTCTACGAGGAACCTGACCTGTCAGGAGGTGTTGAAGGAGTGGATTACAAAATCCGCTATGGTGTCGACGACAACGAGTCCAACTAAGTACCCTAGTTAGTAGTAACCAAGGGAGCCGAGCAACATAAACGCTATAGAATAAGCTGCTGAGCTCAACTCCTAGTTGGAGTTGCTACTTTTAAATTGCGCTGAAAACACTTTATATTTTGGTTTGTAAGTTGAATCCTTTTGAAGTCTCGAACTTCCAGTATTGTAATAATAATAATGTGTTTATGTTTGTAATATGGACCCACAATGTTTCTATTGTACCACTCTGAGGGATGTGATATTTATGGAACGGTGTTCTGTGGATGTCATGTCAATGACTATAGTGTACTACACATGCAGTGGTATGCTGGGTCACCGCATTAATCAAGTAGATTTACTCTGCTACTCAAGTGCTTTAATTGTAATCTCCGGTTATCCCCACGTGTGTGAAGTTGAAAGTGTGCACACCGTGTGGCACTTAGGCTAAAGATTACATAAAATACTTATCATGAGTTATATTTTGAGTTGGATGTCTATGAAATTGTGGTGTTTGTTGGAACCATCTAGCGCTCAAGATGATAGTGTGGGGTTACCTAGATGGGGAATGCGAACTTTAAGGAGAGCTTTTGTAGCCCTATCATGGATTGGAGTTGTCCAACGAAGAGTAGTTCAGAGTAGCATAATGAAGAGAAGATATTTATGTGTTTATTGAGAGTGTCCACTAGTGAAAGTATGATCCCTAGGCCTTGTTTCTAAGCATTGAAACACCATTTACAATCAGTCCTGCTACATGTTTGCTTGCTGCCACTTTTATTTCAGATTGCAATTACCACCTATAATCATCCATATTACTTGTATTTCACTATCTTTTCGCCGAACTAGTGCACCTATACACCTGACAAGTGTATTAGGTGTGTTGGGGACACAAGAGACTTCTTGTATCTTGATTGCAGTATTGCTTGAGAGGGATACCTTTGACCACTTCTTCCCTGAGTTTGATATTCGTTGGGTGATCCACTTAAGGGAAATTTGCTGCTATTCTACAAACCTCTGCAATAAGAAATTGAAATATAATTCTTATACACTAAAATGAATGCAATAAGAATGTATGATCATAATTTGTTGTTTGTACGTAGTAGCAAAAACAGTTTAAAGATCATAGTCCATATGTGTAGAATAAACCTGGGGTCTCATAAGTTTTTTAGAGATGGAGTTAGCAAATCAATGTACCAATTACACAAGTTATATTGTTGTACATTGCCTCAGGTTCACTAACCATTCCTAAAAAAATCTTACAACATCATATGTGTGTCTCCCTCTGCCGGAGTGACTTTTTGTCGTGGTGGTCTTCTCCTCCGTTGGTGCGGCTTCGATGGAGCTCCGCCGCGGATCTGCCGTCCCATCCTCGTTCGTGGCTCTACAGAGTGCTCGAGAGGATATTCCCTTCACTGGTGTCCGAGAGGTGGCGGATCCGGCGATTGACGATCTTGAAGGTGTGGTTGTTGTTGGCCAAGTTGGTGTTGTCGTTCATCATGCAGGGTGGAGGTGCTTAGGTACCTAGGAGCATCGACTTCCTGGTTGCGAAGGGGAGCCTCCCAGTCCAAGTTTTCGGAGGTGTTGCGGCGGGTTTCGCCGGCACAGCGTTCTGCTCGAATACGGCGACGCCGGAGCTCAGATGGGCCTCTTTGTAATTTTCTTATTTTCTGGGCTTTTTCTATAAGAGTCTTGGCTAATGTAACTGCGACTTCCTTGCAAAAAAAATATGTGTCTCCCCTTGCACTCTTTTGGGGCAAAATTGAATCATTGGCTGGCCTCAGTAAGGAATGAAAATATAATATCGTATGCATCTTGTGTATCGAAATCAATACTCAGCTAGCAATCCCTAAAACCCCTAAAATCAAATGTTACATATCGATTAAATTTACAGCACAAGAAGAACCGTATGAACAATAAGAAGCCAAAAAAATGTAAATTTATTAGATGACAGATGAGCAGATCTAACTAAATCTTCAAAACAATCGACTGTTCGAATCATATATATTTTCTTCGTCAATAGCAAACAAATCTATAGACAATCAATTGAGCAAATCCTACGTATGAATAGTAACATCCGCGGCTGCAAATAGAGAAGGGCTAGAAAAGTAGTACCTCGGACGCCACATAGGAGACCTCTTCCTTGAACTCGTCGTTCTCCGCAATTGTGTCAAGGATTTGTTCATCGAGGATGGGTTCGTTGTTGTAGAGCACTGGGTTACCTCCGCCTGCCGCATTGCCCCTCATCCAGATGTGCTGCAGGCACCACGACATTGTTGGCCACCTGCTTCTCGACGGCGACAGCGACTGGCTGGACGGAGCCCGAAGCCTCGACGACGCGGCGACGAGCGGCGTGCATGCCTGGATAAGCCGCCTTCACCTGCTCGGCGACAACCGAGCGATCTGTTGTTGCGCCTCCAACTGGTTTCACCTCCGGTTCGTCTCTATACATACACTTCATTTTTTTGGAAAGGAGGATATATTAATATCAGAGGCAGCCTCTACAACAACGCATTTTCCTAGCGGCCATAAGGATACACACAACCAAACAAAGAAGAAGAATTACCAAAAATAAAAGTCCCGCTATAGTTCCTGATTCATTGAAACAACAATACTACCACCACCATGATAGCACCAGAAGTCCATCTTCTCCAAAAACGACTCCTCCAAAAAGGGATCAGTGCACAAACACTGTCATCGCCCGATCAAAGATATAGGTTTTCACCCTGAAGAAAGTCCACGCTCTCAAAACAATATCTTCCACAAGGCCATTAACAGCCACAACCAATTAAGGCCAAACCCTGAGTTTTCACCCTAAAAGATAGGGCCCTGAGCTTCTCCTGTATTGTCGGCCCGTGTGCATACCACTGCTCCAAGTCACGAGTCACCAAGCCAATTCCTAATCACCACGTGTACTTGAACCACCATTGTCAGTCCTTAGATCTCAGCCCTAATGACATTCTCCATCAGCACCATGGGACGAGAACATGCCCCATGATATTAATAGCCAACAGATTGTAACATCCCAGCATTTAGGAACCAACAAAGGGTAGATTTAGGAATTTATGATATTGCATGCATTCGGCTGTAAAAATGTGGGTAAATTTTTCGCCAAATAGAAACTCTAAAGTGATCAAAGTTTCCTTCATGCTTTGAGATTAGGTATAGTCTTGAAGGATGATTGTTATAGACTTTGATATGATCTTTGTGGATTAGAGTGTTTTGGGGAATGAAATTTGAATTTAAAACTTGAGTATTTGAATTATAATTCAAAAGGATTAAGAATTAGGTTTGAGTGATTTGATTTAGTCAAGAGAAGATGCTTAGTAGCTCAAACCTTAAATAAATAGCATAATCAATAAAATGAATATTTATTCCATAATTTTAATAAATAAGTTACAAAAATGTAACTTATGTAAATGAGCAACAAACTTTACAATAATAAATAAATAAAAGAATAATCTTTATATATTAAGTAATAGTACAATCTTTATTACTAAAGAATTAAATAAAAAGATTACAACAGAATAAAAATAAAATTACAAAAGAATGAAAGAAATATTACAAGTGACTATTCTATAAAGAAAAGAAAACCTAAACTAAAGTCTTGATCTTCAAGTCTGGTACCTGCAAAATAAACATAAACTAAAAAGAAAGAAAAGTTAAGGATTAAAATTATTATACTCTCAGATTTGATAGTGAAGTGCACTGTTCTAAGATCATCATTGAGTAATCTTTCAAAGGGGCAAATTTCACCAATATGAAAGAATAAATCTTTCATAATTTCAAGCCGTAAGGCAAATAAACAGCAAGGGAGGGGCAAGTTTCACCAGCCAAGTAAAAGGTAATCTGATAAGAGTAACTTTCAAATTCACAGCATATCCACAAGGTGTGCAGCAGGCACACATGCAGCACACACACTAAACTACATGGTGTGTGCTGTCAGCACCACAGCAACAACTGCACACACACAAAACCATTAGCACAGTCGTGGGAGGCATCCCCACACCATTTCCTTGTTCATACACACCAAGAACAACAGCCCAGCTAAACCAAATCCAATCCAAGCAAGATCACACCAATCAAAACCCTGGATCACATCACCAAAATGGTGACATAAGGAGGGGGTGGATCAGGTGGATAGCAAGACCAAGATCAAGCCATCGGGACCAGGAGGTGAAGGGCTAGATCAAGGACAAGCCAGAAACTGGAAGTACCAAGGGGAACACCAGATCAAGCTAGCCACAAGATCAACAACAACAACCAAGTGTGGTGAGTAGTAACAGACCATCACATAATCTATCTGTCTAATCTAGACAAATATTTATGAGTTGTCTCATACTCCAATTCTCAAAAAAACACCGAAGTGGGGTGATTCCATCATTGAAGTTTTAAACACTAAAAGCAATCAGAAAACTATAAAGATCCAACTAGGATCTCAGGGCAACATCATTGATCCTAGATATCCAACTATATTTCAATTCAAGAATGAATATAGCCAAGATCTAAACTTCTAGGCACATCTCTAAAACAGGAGTAACACCTTAGAATTTAATATTATGGATCTATATAAGTTATCAAGCCTACAATCATTTTTTCCCCAACTTTGATTCAAGAAACAGTAGCTGGTATCACTACCAGAACCAATCCATGAGAAACAATAAGATAAAGGCTTAATCCATAAACCTCAGACCAACATCATGGGTTCTAGGGATGCAAGGAAAGAGAATTCCACTTATCTATAATGCCAAGCTAATTTTAAGCTTGAAAAAAACCAAACCTAGTAATAGAATCTAATCTTGTGTGCCATACAAGGATGGTGTCACAAGAACAGTTCTAAACTAAGTAGGTTAAACATTCAACTTTCATAGTTACACTCACAGCTAACTATAAAATCATTCTCCTGACATCACATGAATCATAATTAGGAAAATCCATATACATATGTTCACTGTAAGAGACTGTTTGATCTCAAGCTATATATAAATTCTTAAGCCAACAATACTAATACAGTGACTTCATCACACAACACTCACTGTCATTAACCAAGTAATGACAGTGGTGAGCTATTAAACCACTAGATTTCCCAAGTATTGCTTCTAGAGCAACCTTACCATCTGAACCATATCAAAATTAATCCATAGAATCATCTGGTAAACCACTAGCATCACCACATCTAATCATAAGCAGCATGCCACATCTAACAACCACTTATCATGCTTAGGGACCATCAAAACTTGATCCAACTCATCAGATATCTAATCCATAGATGGATTTGAACGCTAAGCAGAACAAATAATTCTAATCAAGATATGACACTAGCCAGGAATGGTCAATACCAACATTTAGCATGGGATGGCCTAGCACAGAGAGCACGATAAGGAGAGGAACAACTTACCTATGGTCCTCGCTGAAGAATAGAAGAAGAAGGAGAGAAGGCCGACGAACATGGCGACATGGGGAGCACCCCCAAGGGGACACTGCGAACCACACAACGCCACGGTGGCGACCATAGCCATGCCTTGGGGCAAGAAGCATCACCACAGCACACGACAGCAGCGGCAGCATCAGAACCAACGCCACCCCAAACCCTAGGGTTCGGAACGGAATCGATCTGGCCACAGGAGGGCTCCAGGTCCAAATCGAATTGGACATAAGGGTGAAGCAGGGTTGGCAACCACCCTATGCACCACGGCAGTGGCCAGGAAGGTCCACGGCGGCGTGAATCGCCGGCGGTAGCATCGCTGACCACGGGGTCGGCGGAGGAGAAGAAGAGAGGTGAGATCGAGGGAGAGATAGAGGGTGAGTTGGGCTGGTTGGGCCAAGACCCCTTCGGGGTGTTGTTTTAACTTTGCCCTACTGGGCCACAAGGGCCCAATAAACCCAAACAGTCAGCCCAAATCACTTAAATCTTGTTTTAATAAATGGAAAAAGACCAAAATGCCCTGAACTTAAATAAATCCTAGAAAATAAAATAAAAATCCAAAAAATATAAATAAAATATTTTTGGATTCACAATAATCTAAACTATCCAAATAAATTAAGAAATAAACTTTTAGACATATAAATTTTAGTAATAATTTTGTAATCTAAATATTCCTTATGGAATTTTACAAAATCATTGAAAGATGATAAAAAAATAAAAATCACTTTCCTTATATATTAATATTGTAGTATTTTAGAAAAATACTAAACAAATATTTAATAACAATTTTTGGTATTTAAATGATAATTATTAAAATAATTATTAAATCAATAAAATTCAAATAAAAGGAAATAAAATAAAAGAATACAGTATTCAATAAATATTAAAAATTAATATTTATAAATCCTTTATTATTAAAAAGAATTTTTATAATTTAAATAATGGGGAGAATACACATAAAATTAAATAATGCATTATATTACTTTGCATAATCATTTTGCTTCTTTAAATATTGTCCTTACCGGGCAATAATGATGTTTTTGTAGACATAGAAGCTCAAGGTCTAGTGCAAGCATCAGACTTCACTACCTTGCCATCACAAGGCAAGTTCATCACTTGCTCATGTCCTTTGAAGAGTCTTTATCAAAGTATTTGCGAATTGTGTGTTATCATCTATATTATAGAAAAAGAAAACATTATTTTCTCAAGGTACTAAATCTTAGATATCATCCTAAGTGATGATATGATGAGCAATAGAACTTAGGGTTCTAATTGCAATAATGATGGACAATTAGGGATTAATAACCCATGACATCAGTGATTCTAGCGCCGTATATTACGTGTTAACCATGAGATTTGGAATGGGACGGAGAAGTCAGTTGTATTATTTTCCTCTTGTATGGAGGCAAGACGACCTTAATGTGACATTGTGATTCCTTGTGCGGATCCAACATATGGGTGGGCACCCTTACGCCCCACACTTTTGGTGTCTAGATTATCTATGAATGGTGTTTAGGGATATAGTCCATGTAAATGGTACTATTCCGGGCATCACTAGGTCATAGAGTCTTCAGGAACTCATTAACGAAGGTGAGCCAACCCCGAAGGATCGTGCAGGCATATGAGGTTGCGGAGAGGGCAGTGATTGCCTTGTACCAACTACTAGGCCCCACATCATGGAATTGTGGACGGGAAAGTACGCCCGGTTGTGCAACAAGGAGTTGATCTCTCATGGGAAAAGTAACGCACCTCTGCAGAGTGTAAGAATTGTAACTTGTTACTCCTTGTTCCGGGAAGGAGCTACGAACGCGGTAGGAAAGGAACTCCACGAAAGTTCTGGTCAACCTGTGAAGGCTGATGGTCATAGATTTTTTATAATAAAATCAACCTTTGAAGAAAGATTTACGAAAATTGCATAGTGCCAAAGACTGATAGTCCAAGGTGATAGATAGAGCATCAAACTTCCTACCTTGCATATAATGAACTTTCTAGGTAACGCTGTTACTCATCCTTTCCTTTGAATCCTTGCTTAGACTCTGAGAATCCCGAAGATACCCCAATGTGTGCATCTGAGAGTCAAGAGGAGGTCTTCTATGAAGAGCCCAACCTGTATGGAGCCGTAGAAGGGGAGGACTACGACATCGTCTACGGAGGAGAGTTCCAAGAGTCTGAATAATTACTATACTTCTAGTAGCCACTTGAGCCGAGCAACATGAACAATATATAGCAATAAGTTGTTGAGCTCAATTTGGGGTTTAAGTTTTAAATTTCAAATTTCCGCTAAAACACTTATATTTTGGTTTGTAAGTTGAATCTTTTGGAAGTCTTGAACTTCCGGTATTGTAATAATAATAACGTGTGTATGTTTGTAATAAGGACCCGCAATGTTTCTGTTGTACCACTCTAAGGGATGTGATATTTACGGAACGGTGTTCTGTGGATGTCATGTCAACGACTATAGTGTACTACACATAAAGTGGTATGCTGGGTCACCGCAGTTGGTATCAGAGCAAATTGTTTTGACCTTAGGTTGGAAACCTAGTAAGGGTATTACCTGTAGGAGAGTGTAGCAATGATAAAGAATTCTCTAAAAGAAATATAATGGGTATTCAAATGAGAATATTCCGTTATACGGTTTTAGTGCGATAATTCTTTGTTATGATGCAGTATATTATTGGTTACTAATAAAAATTATTTTCTTGATATACAAAGCTATGGCACCAAAGTTTCCAAAACAGACTTTGGTAAGGAAAGAGGAGACTCTTGATGATTATCAAGGATCATTCACAGACCAACTTCGTCAACTTTTAGAGATTTTTAGTTTTCCAACTAGAATTCCAGTGAACACTATAACTTACCATGATGGCCGGATGTTATCCAAGTATCGTGTGAGTATCCAACTTCTAGAGGAGCTTGGATTATATCACGATCTACCTATAGGTGAAGGTAGGAGTCACTTAGCAGCATATCATGTTGCCGTTGAGGAGGCGATAGCTAATATCCTGGAGCATAAAGCCAAGGAGTTAGTGGGTAGCACATTTTCTATGATACCCCATGATTCTATAGACTCGGAGCCCGTACCGGATCATCTTACTTTGGTTAAGAAGCATCCTAAGTGAGCTTCCAAGTTTATGGATAGATACCGAACACTTGTTGCGTCTTTTTATAAGACACATCAAGTGATTGTCGAAGATAAAAATGACATGTTAGAGGATAACTGATTAGGAAAGGAGGAAGCAGTTAGCATTCCAGTTAGAGAAGGAAGCAAGTAGTAGTGCAGCACCTATCTTTAAGGATATACTTATAGATCCTGAATCTTTTATACCATATCCTTATTCACCAAGTCTTGAACCTATACATGATCCTACCTTGGATACGAGGTATGTAGTACCACAGGGTTCAGAGGATGGTTCTGATTCAGAACTTCCTATTGAGAATTCTGATGGTTGGAGAAGGGGATCATATGAAGGATCTCATGAACACTGGATGTCCACAGATGGTTCTGACAGTAATGTTGGACAATCTAGCTGGACAGGTGCAAGAATTAACCCTAGTAACAGTAGTAGAAATGCCATGTCGATAGATAATCAGGATGAAGAAGAAGATCCTGAGGAGAGAGTGTTTGAATCATCAACATCTTCTCAAAACCTAGGGAATATACATTATCCAGTGTTTAACTATCTTGCCCAAAGGAGCACCTGGGGATCAGCAGGATCTGCGTATCCTGTTGACAACTCAAGAAATGAAGCTCAGGAGATGCAGGCAGGAGATAATATTGAATATGTTTCTGGAGACTTTTCAGCTGATCTGGAGGGAGTCAATGCGCTCAGGTTGAGTAATGACTCAAGTCCTGACACTTCAGATACTGAGTATGTTCCTTCGGGAAGGCCATTTGTTCCACAAACTGTGCGACAAACGACACGTCATCACGGTTGGACATCAGGCATGTATGATGAGCGTAGTTACTACTAGAAGTAGGCAACTATTTAGAGGTATCAAGTACCGTGTATTGTACTCCAAGAAATTAGATAGTTTGATAAATAAGGTAGTGTTATGATTATACCTATAGGGTCCCAATCTTTAATAAGATAGAGCCCCCTCTGTTTTACAATGCTAGTCCCTGGATCAATAGCTAGCATCCACAGTTTAGATGTAATATCAAGAAACAAAGGTCATAATATAACTTTATAACCAGGAATAACATAATTTTATTACATCATTACATAGCTCATTTGGCTATTACACTACATTGCAGCGGAATAACTATAATCATGGGGTCCTTCATCTTCAAAGTGCCACAGGCAGATGTTGGTTGTAGGCTTTGTAATCCTAATCAATCAATCTTCACTAAAATCAATCAAACCTGCAACATTACAAGTTACAGCCACAAGGGTCAATACATTTGAATTGTATTGGCAAGTGATACTATGGTAGTATAGTGGAGTCTATCATCTATATGCATTTTGGATAAGTGGAGTTGAGGCTTGCATTGCTCAAAATAGATTTTCCTTATCATTTTGAAAATACTAAGTTTTTGTTTTGACAAAATCATTTTTCCCAATCAAAGATTTGAAGATCCTTGTCCAAGGCATCTCTCCATCAAAGATTGAAGATTTCAAACAACCCTGGTTCAAACCACAAGATTTTAACTTAGAAATTGGAATGATGAGATTCTTTGATTGCTTCCATGTCTTGATGCTCAAATTGTCCTTTACCAGGGACATGGCTAAGTACTTAGATTTTTACACTCTGCAGAGGTGGTGCACTTTACCCACAAGACTTGGTTTCCCAAGACAAGATCTTTCAGAAGCCTTCCCTTAGACCAAAATGGACGCGTTCCAACCTATCAAACACTACCACCAACTGTCCATATGGCTAAGTTCTTGCAACCTATATGATCATGGCAGATCCCATATTGCCAAGTGGTTGCACTTGAAGCTTCTCAACATTTGACATCTCAAATCTGTTTGTTCCTGGGTGGCTGTCCACAAGTGAGATACACAAGGTAAACCATAGACATGGGCCTTCTGAACCACTCAACCAAAAACCACCAAGCAAGTCCCATTCCATCCAGGTGATTCATTAACTTAGTTGTTTTATTAAATAAAACACAAGTCCTCAGACTTAGGATATTTTTCCATAGTGTGAATATATATTCCACCCATGTTTTCTATTAGCTAGGCTAAGCTTGATAGTGATAGGATTCTTAACTTAGGAAAATCCTACTAAGGATTCATCTACTAGGTTTTCCTATAGCAAGGTCTATACTTAGCTAAATAAAATCCATGCAAGTTTTACTTAGAGAAAGCACTAATGCATAGTGAAAGTAATGGGACAAAAAGTATGAAGCATCACTTGCCTTTTTGGTAGAGGGTATAGGTTCACTCCTTGTCCTTGCAACAATCACACTCTTCAAGTCACTACAATTCAATCAAGCAAGGTACAACTCAATCTACCAATCAAGCAAAACAACACACATAAAACAACAAAGTCAAGGTAATGCATGCAAAACATGCCAAGCTTTGTTTTGTTTGAAAAAGTGGTTCCTAGTGAGTCATAGACATTTGAAAACACCTATTGGTCGTTTTGTAAAGTGGCAAAGTCATTTGCAAAAGGTTTCACTTTAAAAACCATTTTCAAAACAAAGTATCAATTTTTACTAAGGCATTTACCTATAGGGTTCACCAAATATGTTTTCAAACCATAAAACTTGGTGTTTAGGGTCAGAGGGTTTAAAACAAAACATTTTCCAAATGTTTTCTTCCAAAATCATTTTTAATAAATAAACCACATTTCTATTTGACTAGAAATGGTTTTAAATCAAAGAATCCTTATTTTGTTTCACCAGATGAGTTGCTATTGCAAAAATTGGTGTGTTTGGTCAGTAGGTTTGGTTCAAAACATTTCCTCCAAAGTTCTTTACTCAAAATCATTTTCATAAACAAATCAATAGTTTTAATTAGCTAGAAATGGACTAAACCAATTAATCCATTCTATACTTTTCCAAATTCATTTTCCAAAACATGGGTTGGTTCCTAGGGTCAGTAAGGTCACAACAAACCATTTTGCAAAGGTTTTAACCCAAAAATCATTTTTAAACAATTTTTCTAAGCTAAACTAGCACACAAAAGAATCTGCAAAAACAAACAAACTAACAGTTACTATTTGCTAAACTAAGGGTATGGCTGGCTAGGTCTTGCTCTCCTGAATCCAACGACATAAAATTTGTAATTTTTGGACGTGTGGATTCAAAGTTACAAGGGTTTGAAAATGGCATCAAAATCTGTTTTCAAATCTGTTTTAAACCTAATACTGGCCACGCGTCAGTATCTTACTGGACGGTACCGCTTCGCGTGGATCGGCAACGTGGACCGCAGGATCTAGTTTGATCGCACGGCATAGGGCGCGTACCTCTTCGCGGCTTAAGTGATCTATCGTAGGCGTTGGATTAAGATCCTACGGATGCTACCAATCAGACCACTAACTGGCGGCGTTGTGGTGGCTACCGGCGGCGGAGCTGTCGGTCGACGATGGTGCCGATGCTACAGGAGGTGAGGGAGAAAGGGGAGATGCTCACCGGGCTCAGGGGGTCACGGCGATGCTCAACGTGGTAATGGTTGATGAAGGGGCGCACGAGTTCCTGAGGAATTGCTCACCGGAGTTGAGAGCGGCGTCGGACGGCTCTGTCCACGTTCGAAGACGACGCTACAGATCAAGAGAAGACAGACCGAGGGTAGGGTTAGACGCAGGAGATCATGGCGGAGCTATGAGCGTGAACGAGAGGGCTCGGGGTGGTCGGCTCTTACCAGGAAACGTCGCCGGAGAAGAAGCAGACACGGCGGCGCTCGGAGCTTGTCAAAGACGGCGTTCTGGGGCGCCCGCGGTTGAACAGAAGGTACCAGCAGATGCGTCTAGGTATGGGGAATGTGCGAGCTTGGTCGGGGAGGCAAGGCAGTGGCTGGGCTTGCCGGAATTAAGGAGGAACGGTGGTCGGAGCAGTGAGGGTGCGGCTTCGATTGAGGGCAGCCTGGAGGCTCTCGTGCTGCGGTGTTTGAGGGGAAAGGAGGGAAAGGCGCTGGCGTTTAAATGGGCGTGATCGCTGGACTGAATCAATGCGGCAGTAACGAGTATTGATGCGAGCTTTAATCGGCAGAAAACGGCCGGAGGAGGGCGCGGTCCTCGCGTGGGTGGAGAAGATGGTGAGGTGGCAGTGGGGGCCGGCGTCAGTGAGTGAGTGAGAGGGGGAATAGGGTCCACCAGTCAGCTGCTTAGCGGGTTCTCTCTGCGGTGTGAAACGTTTTCTGCTCGGGTAGAAAACTAGGCTACTTCTAGGCTTAATGGGCTGGCTGCCTTTTCCTATTTTTTTTCCTGTCTGCTTTCTTTTTCCTTTTCTATTTCTAATTTAATTTCTGTTTTGAATATTCAAACAATCAAACAACAAAACAAACACTCAACTTTGTACTTTGAATTTGGTTCTGTTTATCAACATAAACCAAATCTCAAAATAAAATAATATTTTTATTCTTTTTAGGATCCATTCTTTAATTAAATAAAATGGATCTTTAGTTTATTAATAAAATAAGTTTTGATTTAATTAATAAAATCTCCATTTGAAATCCAAATATTTTCAAAACCAAATCAGTAGGTTTTATTTGAAAATAAAAGATATTTGGAAAACTTGTTTAAAACAAAATAACCTTTTATTTTAGGTTCCATTAACAATTAAATATAATGGACCTTAGTTAATATTTCAAATAGGATTTGTTTAATTAAAAACTTTATTTTGAAATCTAAAATAAACCAAACACTTCAGTAGGTTTTATATTGAGAAAACAAAATACTTGGAAAACTTATTTTAAATAAATAAATAAGTTTTGATGTTTTGAAAATAGTAAAACCTTTATTAATAAAACTTGGATATTTAAATCCTTTTTATTTTAAATAAACCTCTACTATTTTTATCAAAACAAAATGTTTTATTTTCAAAAGTTTGGCCAAGGTTTAATTTGGCTTTATAAAATAATCTTTATTTAAAATATTTCTTTTCATTTTGAAAACCAAAACCTTTTATAAAAAGATTTCAAAGTAGTAATAAAATACTTGGAAAACTTATTTAAAATAAATAAGTTTTAGTGTTCATTTAAAATGGGAAAAGCCTTTACTTAAATAAAATTTGGATATTACATCCTTATTATTTTATTTAAATAAACCTTTACTCATTTTATCAAAACAAAATATTTTATTATAAAAGCTTGGCCAAAATTAATTTGGCTCATTAAAATATAATCTTTATTTATAAATCTATCTTTGCTTTTGAAAACCCAAAGTCTTTTATTAAAAGATCCAAAATAGTGTTTCCAAAATATTTTATTTTCCTTTATTAAATGTTTATCTTTATAAATCCCTTTAGGATTTAATTGTTCAAAATAGGTTTGAAGATTCCCAATTGGATTCAAAAAGTTTCTTCTGGCCCTGAAAATCAAACAAAGTTTTATTTTATTCATTTATTTTTCACATTACAAGATTTGGAAAATCTTGGGATGTGACAAGACTACCACCCTTAAAATAAATCTCGCCCCGAGATTTGGGGAGGCTAGGGGTACAAGTTGGATCAAAACAACTAGGGTACTACCACCCTTGAAATTTTTCTAACTAGTTTATATCTTGGCTTGCTTGGGATCCTAGGGGAAACTTCTCTGGGCAAACATCTGCATAGTGTCCTTTGTTTCCACACTTGAAACATGTGACTAGGCTGAGATCCTTCATAGGCTTGTTCAACTTGTTCTTCATCTTTTCTAGGCAGTTGCTTGCATAATGCCCTGGGTTCTTGCAATTGAAACATTGAATATCTTGGAGTTCTTCACGTTGCTCTTGTGGACAAGTTGCTACATAGTGGCCTGGTTCTTTGCAATTGTTGCACACCACTTGGTCCATCCCTTTATTCTTCATGTTCTCTGGGCATCCACTGGGGTAGTGTCCCATTTCCTTACATTTGAAACATTGCACTTGTGTAATATCCTTCTTGCTAGTGTTGGGGCATTTCTTCTTCTTCTTTTTGGGTCTCTCCAAAGCTAGGAGTTCTTCTAGTTCATGTTCTTCATAGGTGGGATATCTTTCTCTCTTCTTGGGGCATTGATCTTCATGCTCCTTGGATGCATGATCCTTGACTTCACAAGTATTGCTAACTTGGGTTCCTTCTAGAATAACATCTTGGTCATCCTTGTTGTCACTAGCTCTTTGGGAAAAGTTTTCTCTCATGTTTATCATTTGAGTAACCAATCCTTGCATCAATTGGGATTGAAGTTTCAAAATCCTTTGTATGGCTGGGTCTAGTCCATTGTTGTTGGCTAAAAGCTGAGTTGTCTCTTGGCTCAATTGGTTTTGGGTTGCTATAAGTTCTCTCATGTTGTCCTCTTGGTTGTTGTTGTTGTTGTCATCAACCTTGATGTTGGAGTCCTTTGGAGTAGTCATCTGTTTGGGTTGGGTAGGGATTAGAATAGGCAAAAGATTTCTAAGGAAATAATTCTAATCACACTCATCACAATTCACACAAGCAATGTGCAAGCAATCACAAACAAACATTTCACTCAAACAACAAAGTTTCAAGCACATTTGTAGGCAACCAAAAATATTTTTGTTACACCACATAAGTTGGGGTGTTAGACTTAACTATAATATGGTGGTCCATCTATATGGTTTACTTGTGATCTTTCCATCCTTGGTTGATTCTTCTTGAATGAGATCTTTGTATCCTTGGAGAATTCTTGTGTCTTGGTCACAAAACTTCAAAGTGAAGATGGTTCCTTCTAAGTTGTGTTTCCTTAGTCTTCAAGTCTTGAGTAACATTTCTTGTCTCACTTGTAGTCCTTAGTGATATCCAAGGTTGAAATTCCTTGGTGAACATGCTGAAGATGTTGAAGTCATTAGAGTTGAAGAAGTTGAAGTCATTAGAGTTGAAGAAGTTGAAGTCATTAGAGTTGAAAGTGTTGAAGAAGTCCTTTGCACATGGTGTAGTCTTTGGTCATGGGGTAGGTTTTTCCATCAAGTTGAAATAGATGAGGTGTAGAGTTGAAACCAAAAATCGTTGAGGAAAGAGTTTACAAGATTGTTTGTAAATAAATTTTGGAACAAAATACAACTCCTATTTTTCTAAGGTTTTTTGTCCAATCCTAGGTTTACAAATCCTACAGGCAACACAATGCTCTGATACCATCTTATAGGGTCCCAATCTTTAATAAGATAGAGCCCCCTATGTTTTACAATGCTAGTCCCTGGATCAATAGCTAGCATCCACAGTTTAGATGTAATATCAAGAAACAAAGGTCATAATATAACTTTATAACCAGGAATAACATAATTTTATTACATCATTACATAGCTCATTTGGCTATTACACTACATTGCAGCGGAATAACTATAATCATGGGGTCCTTCATCTTCAAAGTGCCACAGGCAGATGTTGGTTGTAGGCTTTGTAATCCTAATCAATCAATCTTCACTAAAATTAATCAAACCTGCAACATTACAAGTTACAGCCACAAGGGTCAATACATTTGAATTGTATTGGCAAGTGATACTATGGTAGTATAGTGGAGTCTATCATCTATATGCATTTTGGCTAAGTGGAGTTGAGGCTTGCATTGCTCAAAATAGATTTTCCTTATCATTTTGAAAATACTAAGTTTTTGTTTTGACAAAATCATTTTTCCCAATCAAAGATTTGAAGATCCTTGTCCAAGGCATCTCTCCATCAAAGATTGAAGATTTCAAACAACCCTGGTTCAAACCACAAGATTTTAACTTAGAAATTTGAATGATGAGATTCTTTGATTGCTTCCATGTCTTGATGCTCAAATTGTCCTTTACCAGGGACATGGCTAAGTACTTAGATTTTTACACTCTGCAGAGGTGGTGCACTTTCCCCACAAGACTTGGTTTCCCAAGACAAGATCTTTCAGAAGCCTTCCCTTAGACCAAAATGGATGCATTCCAACCTATCAAACACTACCACCAACTGTCCATATGGCTAAGTTCTTACAACCTATATGATCATGGCAGAGCCCATATTGCCAAGTGGTTGCACTTGAAGCTTCTCAACATTTGACATCTCAAATCTCTTTGTTCCTGGGTGGTCGTCCACAAGTGAGATACACAAGGTAAACCATAGACATGGGCCTTGTGAACCACTCAACCAAAAACCACCAAGCAAGTCCCATTCCACCCAGGTGATTCATTAACTTAGTTGTTTTATTAAATAAAACACAAGTCCTCAGACTTAGGATATTTTTCCATAGTGTGAATATATATTCCACCCATGTTTTCTATTAGCTAGGCTAAGCTTGATAGTGATAGGATTCTTAACTTAGGAAAATCCTACTAAGGATTCATCTATTAGGTTTTCCTATAGCAAGGTCTATACTTAGCTAAATAAAATCCATGCAAGTTTTACTTAGAGAAAGCACTAATGCATAGTGAAAGTAATGGGACAAAAAGTATGAAGCATCACTTGCCTTTTTGGTAGAGGGTATAGGTTCACTCCTTGTCCTTGTAACAATCACACTCTTCAAGTCACTACAATTCAATCAAGCAAGGTACAACTCAATCTACCAATCAAGCAAAACAACACACATAAAACAACAAAGTCAAGGTAATGCATGCAAAACATGCCAAGCTTTGTTTTGTTTGAAAAAGTGGTTCCTAGTGAGTCATAGACATTTGAAAACACCTATTGGTCGTTTTGTAAAGTGGCAAAGTCATTTGCAAAAGGTTTCACTTTAAAAACCATTTTCAAAACAAAGTATCAATTTTTACTAAGGCATTTACCTATAGGGTTCACCAAATATGTTTTCAAACCATAAAACTTGGTGTTTAGGGTCAGAGGGTTTAAAACAAAACATTTTCCAAATGTTTTCTTCCAAAATCATTTTTAATAAATAAACCACATTTCTATTTGACTAGAAATGGTTTTAAATCAAAGAATCCTTATTTTGTTTCACCAGATGAGTTGCTATTGCAAAACTTGGTGTTTTTGGTCAGTAGGTTTGGTTCAAAACATTTCCTCCAAAGTTCTTTACTCAAAATCATTTTCATAAACAAATCAATAGTTTTAATTAGCTAGAAATGGACTAAACCAATTAATCCATTCTATACTTTTCCAAATTCATTTTCCAAAACATGGGTTGGTTCCTAGGGTCAGTAAGGTCACAACAAACGATTTTTCAAAGGTTTTAACCCAAAAATCATTTTTAAACAATTTTTCTAAGCTAAACTAGCACACAAAAGAATCTGCAAAAACAAACAAACTAACAGTTACTATTTGCTAAACTAAGGGTATGGCTGGCTAGGTCTTGCTCTCCTGAATCCAACGACATAAAATTTGTAATTTTTGGACGTGTGGATTCAAAGTTACAAGGGTTTGAAAATGGCATCAAAATCTGTTTTCAAATCTGTTTTAAACCTAATACTGGCCACGCGTCAGTATCTTACTGGACGGTACCGCTTCGCGTGGATCGGCAACGTGGACCGCAGGATCTAGTTTGATCGCACGGCATAGGGCGCGTACCTCTTCGCGGCTTAAGTGATCTATCGTAGGCGTTGGATTAAGATCCTACGGATGCTACCAATCAGACCACTAACTGGCGGCGCTGCGGTGGCTACCAGCGGCGGAGCTGTCGGTCGACGACGGTGCCGATGCTACAAGAGGTGAGGGAGAAAGGGGGGATGCTCACCGGGCTCAGGGGGTCACGGCGATGCTCAACGTGGTAATGGTTGATGAAGGGGCGCACGGGTTCCTGAGGAATTGCTCACCGGAGTTGAGAGCGGCGTCGGACGGCTCTGTCCACGGTCGAAGACGACGCTACAGATCAAGAGAAGACAGACCGAGGGCAGGGTTAGACGCAAGAGATCATGGCGGAGCTGTGAGCATGAACGAGAGGGCTCGGGGTGGTCGGCTCTTACCAGGAAACGTCGCCGGAGAAGAAGCAGACACGGCGGCGCTCGGAGCTTGTCGAAGACGGCGTTCTGGGGCGCCCGCGGTTGAACAGAAGGTACCAGCAGATGCGTCTAGGTATGGGGAATGTGCGAGCTTGGTCGGGGAGGCAAGGCAGTGGCTGGGCTCGCCGGAATTAAGGAGGAACGATGGTCGGAGCAGTGAGGGTGCGGCTTCGATTAAGGGCAGCCT
This sequence comes from Avena sativa, assembly GCA_916181665.1. Taxonomy (NCBI): domain Eukaryota; kingdom Viridiplantae; phylum Streptophyta; class Magnoliopsida; order Poales; family Poaceae; genus Avena; species Avena sativa. The sequence goes on from OV702293.1 coordinate 459,120,551, forward strand.
GGAGGCTCTCGTGCTGTGGTGTTTGAGGGGAAAGGAGGGAAAGGCGCTGGCGTTTAAATGGGCGTGATCGCTGGACTGAATCAATGCGGCAGTAACGAGTATTGATGCGAGCTTTAATCGGCAGAAAACGGCCGGAGGAGGGCGCGGTCCTCGTGTGGGTGGAGAAGATGGTGAGGTGGCAGTGGGGGCCGGCGTCAGCGAGTGAGTGAGAGTGGGAATAGGGTCCACCAGTCAACTGCTTAGTGGGTTCTCTCTGCGGTGTGAAACGTTTTCTGCTCGGGGAGAAAACTGGGCTGCTTCTGGCCTTAATGGGCTGGCTGCCTTTTCCTATTTTTTTTTCCTGTCTGCTTTCTTTTTCCTTTTCTATTTCTAATTTAATTTCTGTTTTGAATTTTCAAACAATCAAACAACAAAACAAACACTCAACTTTGTACTTTGAATTTGGTTCTGTTTATCAACATAAACCAAATCTCAAAATAAAATAATATTTTTATTCTTTTTAGGATCCATTCTTTAATTAAATAAAATGGATCTTTAGTTTATTAATAAAATAAGTTTTGATTTAATTAATAAAATCTCCATTTGAAATCCAAATATTTTCAAAACCAAATCAGTAGGTTTTATTTGAAAATAAAAGATATTTGGAAAACTTGTTTAAAACAAAATAACCTTTTATTTTAGGTTCCATTAACAATTAAATATAATGGACCTTAGTTAATATTTCAAATAGGATTTGTTTAATTAAAAACTTTATTTTGAAATCTAAAATAAACCAAACACTTCAGTAGGTTTTATATTGAGAAAACAAAATACTTGGAAAACTTATTTTAAATAAATAAATAAGTTTTGATGTTTTGAAAATAGTAAAACCTTTATTAATAAAACTTGGATATTTAAATCCTTTTTATTTTAAATAAACCTCTACTATTTTTATCAAAACAAAATGTTTTATTTTCAAAAGTTTGGCCAAGGTTTAATTTGGCTTTATAAAATAATCTTTATTTAAAATATTTCTTTTCATTTTGAAAACCAAAACCTTTTATAAAAAGATTTCAAAGTAGTAATAAAATACTTGGAAAACTTATTTAAAATAAATAAGTTTTAGTGTTCATTTAAAATGGGAAAAGCCTTTACTTAAATAAAATTTGGATATTACATCCTTATTATTTTATTTAAATAAACCTTTACTCATTTTATCAAAACAAAATATTTTATTATAAAAGCTTGGCCAAAATTAATTTGGCTCATTAAAATATAATCTTTATTTATAAATCTATCTTTGCTTTCGAAAACCCAAAGTCTTTTATTAAAAGATCCAAAATAGTGTTTCCAAAATATTTTATTTTCCTTTATTAAATGTTTATCTTTATAAATCCCTTTAGGATTTAATTGTTCAAAATAGGTTTGAAGATTCCCAATTGGATTCAAAAAGTTTCTTCTGGCCCTGAAAATCAAACAAAGTTTTATTTTATTCATTTATTTTTCACATTACAAGATTTGGAAAATCTTGGGATGTGACAATACCTATATGGTATATGTTGTAATGACTTTGTATTATTATGATATTATGTATAATATGTGAAATGCATATTTGGATTTTCCTTGGATCTTCATTGTGTGACTAGTTCTGTGCATAAAGTCGAGCTCAGAACACATGTGCATGATGTAATTATGAGTATTTGCTTTATGTTGCAGGACTAGAGGGTTATGGATACGGGTGTAGAAACCGAATTTGAGCAGCAACGGATGGAACGTGAGGCCAAGGAGAAGGCCGATGCAGATGCAGCAAGTCAGGGAGCATTACCACCACCACCACCAATGAGGTCGTTAATGGAGCATAACTTTATGTAGTGTATGCAAATGATGCAAGAGACCCAGAACAAGTTCATGGAGGAGTTGCTGGGATGAGCAAATCAGAGGGCACCTGAAGGTGGAGGAGTGAGTCTATCTGATTTCCAGAATGCAAGTCCGTTACCTTTTGCATCATCTCCTGGACCAATGGATGCAGAAGATTGTCTAGCAGATACAGAAAGAAAGCTGAAGACTGTAGATTGCAATGATGAGGAGAAATTGAGGTATGCAACTCATCTTCTGACTGGACCTGCAGCATCATGGTGGGAGAATCAGCTGGCCATGCAACAACCAGGAAGGGAGTACACCTGGGAAGAGTTTAAACAGAGATTCCGTGAATATCATGTTCTGGAGAGTGTTATGGAGTTGAAGCGAAGAGAATTTGAGGAGCTGTAGCAGGGATATACTAGTGTTATGAAGTATATCTGGGAGTTTAGTCAACTGTCTCGTTATGCCGAGGAAGAAGTTAATACGGAGGAAAAGAGGAAGAAGTGTTTCCTGCATGGATTAAATCCATTTGTGAGGATGCAGTTTAGGTTGGCTAATAAGCAAACTTATCAGCAGTTGCTAGATGCAGCTATTACCTTCGAAGATGATTACAAGAATGTCCAAGAGGATAGAAGGAAGAGAGCTAAGAAGGAAACAAAGAGGATACAAGCAAGCAAGCCCAATCCCAATTTGGAATTCAAACCAAGGAATAGGCCCTATAACAACAACAATAATTCCAATAGGAGTGCAAATCCAAACGTAAAGAATATTATATGCCACAATTGCAAACTCCCAGGGCATATGAGCAGGGATTGCCCGAAACCAGTAATTGTATGCCATGCTTGTGGTCAGAGAGGTCACATCAAGCCCACTTGTCCAAGCAAACGACAAGGAGGTTGGCCGGTTCAAGATGGAAGGCAATCCAGTGGAGGAAATGGACAACCCAATAAAGGAGTAAAAATGGCAAGAACAACAATAGCAAGAGGAACAGACCTACTGGGAAGCTAAACTGTGCAACCCTCGAGGAGGTGATTAATTCGGAGCATGCAGTGATAGGTACGCTCAATATCCTTACCAATCCCGACAAAGTTCTATTTGATACTGGTGCAACTACTTCATTCATTTCTGAAGAATTATGTGATAAGTTCAGGACTAGAAGGGCAACATTAGAAAGCCCTATGACCGTAGTTACGGCAAGGGTATGTGATTGTATGCCACATTAAACAAGATCAGGTTATCTCGATTTGTGGTTGTACATACTTTGTATACCTTTATGTGATTCCTTTGAAGGGAATTGCAATAGTGCTGGGGATGACTGGATGATGGAACATGGGGCTCAGATAAATTGTAAGGAGAAAACTGTCACAATCAAAACTCCAACTAGAGCAAGGATAGTTTACCAAGCAGATAAGCACAGTCATATCATGGTGGATCTGCAGTTGATGTCAATGAAAGAGGTCAAATTGGAAGATATTCCTGTAGTAAATGAATTTCAAGATGTTTTTCCAGCAGATCTACCTAGAATGCCACCAGATCGGGAGATAGAGTTCACTATTGACTTAATTCCCGGTACAACACCAATAGCTCAAGCACCATATAAGATGGGCCCCAAAGAATTAAAAGAACTCAAAGAGCAAATTGATGAGTTAGCCAGAGAAGGATTTATTCAGGAAAGGGTATCCCCATGGGGACCACCAGTAATCTTTGTGGATAAAAGGGATGGAGGAAGAAGGATGTGTGGAGATTACAGAAATCTAAACAACGTTACTATAAAGAATAAGTATCCTTTACCAAGAATTAAAGATTTGTTTGATCAAGTGAAAGGAGCCGAAGTATTTTCAAAGATCGACCTAAGATCTGGATACCATCAAATAAAAATCAAGCCTGAGGATGTTCCCAAGACAACATTTGTCTCAAGATATGGACACCATGAGTATCTGGTAGTACCATTTGGTTTGACCAATGCACCAGCAATATTCATGAATCAGATGAACAAAATCTTCATGCCATATTTGGACAAGTTCGTCATAGTCTTTATTAATGATATTCTGATATATTCCAAAGATAAGGAAGAGCATGCTGATCATTTGAGAATAGCATTGCAGACTCTAAGGGAACATAAACTTTATGCTAAGTTTAGTAAGTGTGAATTTTGGCTAGATGAGGTAGAATTCCTCGACCATTTGATCAGTAAAGATGAAATTGCTGTAAATCCATCGAAAGTTCAGTCAGTACTTGAGTGGATTGCACCAACCAATGTGAAACAAATTCGAGGTTTCTTAGGGATGGCTGGTTATTATCGGATATTCATTGAAGGTTTCTCCAAAAAAGATGGACCAATGACCAAATTGTTAAGAAATAATACACCATTCAATTGGGATGAGAAATGTGAAGCGAGTTTTTAGGAGTTGAAGACCAGGTTAACCACAGGTCCAATCTTAGCAGTTCTAGAAACAGGGAAAGTCTTTACAGTATACTGTGATGCATCTAAAGAAGGTTTGGGTTGTGTGTTAATGCAATATCGGAAGGTGATTGCTTATGGTTCAAGACAACTGAACCCACATGAAGTCAATTATCCAACTCATGATTTAGAGTTAGCAGCAGTAGTCTTCACGTTGAAAGGATGGAGGCATTTTCTTTATGGAGCCAGATGTGAGTTATACACTGACCATAAAAGTCTTAAATATTTCTTCACTCAAAAGGAGTTGAATATGAGGCAGAAGCGTTGGTTGGAATTAATCAAAGATTATGATTTAACAATCAACTATACTGCAGGAAACGCAAATGTTGTAGCAGATGCTTTAAGCAGAAAAAGTGCAGACATTCAGCCTAACAATCGGGAACTACCAAAATAGTTACAAATGGACTTGGAAAGATTAGAAGTTCAATTCATTAGAACATAGATTCTTGGAGGATTAGCTACTATGCAAGTAGTTGCAGAGCAGGACAGTGATCTTAAGCACGAAATTTTCAGACATCAAGCAGAAGATCCTTTCATTGCTGAGGAAATTCGGAGGATATCTCATGGGCAAAAATTATTTTTTCGCCTTGGAGATTATGAGTCTTTGTGGTTCCAAGATCGTCTTTGTGTTCTAGATGTGACTGAGATTCGAGATGTCATACTCAAAGAAGCACATGAAACACCATATTCTATACATCCAGGGAGTACTAAGATGTATATGGATTTGAAAGAACTATTTTGGTGGAATAACATGAAAAGGGACATTGCTAAATATGTATCAGAATGCCATACTTGCCATAGGGTGAAGGCTGAACATCAAAGTCCAGCAGGACCATTACATCCTTTGGAAATTCCCGAAAGGAAGTGGGAGGAAATAGGTATGGACTTCATCACAGTATTGCCCATGACACCTAAACGGAAGGATATGATATGGGTAATTGTGGACAGACTCACTAAAAGTGCACATTTTATTCCAATAAATTAGAAAGATAATGCCGAGAGGTTAGTAGAAGTTTACATCAAAGAGATAGTAAGTAAACATGGAGTGCCCAAAAAGATCATCACTGATAGGGGATCCGTGTTTACTTCAGCATTTTGGAAGCAATTGCATGAAGCACTTGGTTCAAAGTTAGATTTCAGCACAACCTATCATCCAGAGACAGGAGGTCAAACAGAAAGAACAAATCAGATACTAGAAGACATGTTAAGAGATTGTGAATTAGATTTTGGAGGTACATGGGAAGATCATCTACCATTGGCAGAATTTTCCTACAATAATAGCTATCAGAGTAGTCTGAAGGCAGCTCCATATCAGGTTCTGTATGGAAGGAAGTGTAGATCACCAATATGTTGGTATGAGCCTGGAAGCAGCAAGGAATTTGCGCCAGACTATCTTAAGGAAAAACAAGATTTCATTGATAAGATCAAGGATAGACTGAAAATAGCTCAGAGTAGGCAGAAAAGTTATGCTGATCAAAGTCGAAGATCTTGGCATCCAGAAGTGGGAGACATGGTATATTTGAAAGTAAGTCCAATGAAAGGGGTAAAAAGGTTCAGAGTTAAAGGAAAATTGAGCCCAAGATACATCGTACCATTCAAGATACTAAGTCAGAACAAAACTATAGCTTATGTTTTAGAGTTACCATCAAGATTGGCTCAAGTGCATAATGTTTTCCATGTGTCACAACTTCGTAAATGTTTGAAAGTTCCAGATGATGCAATCACACATCAAGAGATAGAACTACAAGCAGACTTGACCTATGTTGAAAAGCCCTGTAAATTTTTGGAAGAAAACGAGAAAAGGTTGAGGAATAGGGAAATCAAATATTGCAAGGTACAGTGGGAACATCACCCTGAAAGAGAAGCCACTTGGGAGAAAGAAGAGGATTTAAGAAAAGCCTATCCAGAACTATTCAGGTACATCTCAACAAACTTCGAGACGAAGTTTAATTTAAGGGGGGAAGTCTGTAACATCCCAGCATTTAGGAACCAACGAAGGGTAGATTTAGGAATTTATGATATTGCATGCATTCATCTGTAAAAATGTGGGTAAATTTTTCGCCAAATAAAAACTCTAAAGTGATCAAAGTTTCCTTCATGCTTTGAGATTAGGTATAGTCTTGAAGGATGATTGTTATAGACTTTGATATGATCTTTGTGGATTAGAGTGTTTTGGGGAATGAAATTTGAATTTAAAACTTGAGTGTTTGAATTATAATTCAAAAGGATTAAGAATTAGGTTTGAGTGATTTGATTTAGTCAAGAGAAGATGATTAGTAGATCAAACCTTAAATAAATAACATAATCAATAAAATGAATATTTATTCCATAATTTTAATAAATAAGTTACAAAAATGTAACTTATGTAAATGAGCAAAAAACTTTACAATAGTAAATAAATAAAAGAATAATCTTTATATATTAAGTAATAGTACAATCTTTATTACTAAAGAATTAAAAAAAGATTACAATAGAATAAAAATAAAATTACAAAAGAATGAAAGAAATATTACAAGTGACTATTCTATATAGAAAAGAAAACCTAAACTAAAGTCTTGATCTTCAAGTCTGGTACCTGCAAAATAAACATAAACTAAAAAGAAAGAAAAGTTAAGGATTAAAATTATTATACTCTCAGATTTGACAATGAAGTGCACTGTTCTAAGATCATCATTGAGTAATCTTTCAAAGGGGCAAATTTCACCAATATGAAAGAATAAATCTTTCATAATTTCAAGCCGTAAGGCAAATAAACAGCAAGGGAGGGGCAAGTTTCACCAGCCAAGTAAAAGGTAATCTGATAAGAGTAACTTTCAAATTCACAGCATATCCACAAGGTGTGCAGCAGGCACACATGCAGCACACACACTAAACTACATGGTGTGTGCTGTCAGCACCACAGCAACAACTGCACACACACAAAACCATTAGCACAGTCGTGGGAGGCATCCCCACACCATTTCCTTGTTCATACACACCAAGAACAACAGCCCAGCTAAACCAAATCCAATCCAAGCAAGATCACACCAATCAAAACCCTGGATCACATCACCAAAATGGTGACATAAGGAGGGGGTGGATCAGGTGGATAGCAAGACCAAGATCAAGCCATCGGGACCAGGAGGTGAAGGGCTAGATCAAGGACAAGCCAGAAACTGGAAGTACCAAGGGGAACACCAGATCAAGCTAGCCACAAGATCAACAACAACAACCAAGTGTGGTGAGTAGTAACAGACCATCACATAATCTATCTGTCTAATCTAGACAAATATTTATGAGTTGTCTCATACTCCAATTCTCAAAAAAACACCGAAGTGGGGTGATTCCATCATTGAAGTTTTAAACACTAAAAGCAATCAGAAAACTATAAAGATCCAACTAGGATCTCAGGGCAACATCATTGATCCTAGATATCCAACTATATTTCAATTCAAGAATGAATATAGCCAAGATCTAAACTTCTAGGCACATCTCTAAAACAGGAGTAACACCTTAGAATTTAATATTATGGATCTATATAAGTTATCAAGCCTACAATCATTTTTTCCCCAACTTTGATTCAAGAAACAGTAGCTGGTATCACTACCAGAACCAATCCATGAGAAACAATAAGATAAAGGCTTAATCCATAAACCTCAGACCAACATCATGGGTTCTAGGGATGCAAGGAAAGAGAATTCCACTTATCTATAATGCCAAGCTAATTTTAAGCTTGAAAAAAACCAAACCTAGTAATAGAATCTAATCTTGTGTGCCATACAAGGATGGTGTCACAAGAACAGTTCTAAACTAAGTAGGTTAAACATTCAACTTTCATAGTTACACTCACAGCTAACTATAAAATCATTCTCCTGACATCACATGAATCATAATTAGGAAAATCCATATACATATGTTCACTGTAAGAGACTGTTTGATCTCAAGCTATATATAAATTCTTAAGCCAACAATACTAATACAGTGACTTCATCACACAACACTCACTGTCATTAACCAAGTAATGACAGTGGTGAGCTATTAAACCACTAGATTTCCCAAGTATTGCTTCTAGAGCAACCTTACCATCAGAACCATATCAAAATTAATCCATAGAATCATCTGGTAAACCACTAGCATCACCACATCTAATCATAAGCAGCATGCCACATCTAACAACCACTTATCATGCTTAGGGACCATCAAAACTTGATCCAACTCATCAGATATCTAATCCATAGATGGATTTGAACGCTAAGCAGAACAAATAATTCTAATCAAGATATGACACTAGCCAGGAATGGTCAATACCAACATTTAGCATGGGATGGCCTAGCACAGAGAGCACGATAAGGAGAGGAACAACTTACCTATGGTCCTCGCTGAAGAATAGAAGAAGAAGGAGAGAAGGCCGACGAACATGGCGACATGGGGAGCACCCCCAAGGGGACACTGCGAACCACACAACGCCACGGTGGCGACCATAGCCATGCCTTGGGGCAAGAAGCATCACCACAGCACACGACAGCAGCGGCAGCATCAGAACCAACGCCACCCCAAACCCTAGGGTTCGGAACGGAATCGATCTGGCCACAGGAGGGCTCCAGGTCCAAATCGAATTGGACATAAGGGTGAAGCAGGGTTGACAACCACCCTATGCACCACGATAGCGGCCAGGAAGGTCCACGACGGCGCGAATCGTCGGCGGTAGCATCGCTGACCACGGGGTCGGCGAAGGAGAAGAAGAGAGGTGAGATCGAGGGAGAGACAGAGGGTGAGTTGGGCTGGTTGGGCCAAGACCCCTTTGGGGTGTTGTTTTGACTTTGCCCTACTGGGCCACAAGGGCCCAATAAACCCAAACAGTCAGCCCAAATCACTTAAATCTTGTTTTAATAAATGGAAAAGGACCAAAATGCCCTGAAATTAAATAAATACCAGAAAATAAAATAAAAATCCAAAAAATATAAATAAAATATTTTTGGATTCACAATAATCTAAACTATCCAAATAAATTAAGAAATAAAATTTTAGACATATAAATTTTATTAAGAATTTTGTAATCTAAATATTCCTTATGGAATTTTACAAAATTATTGAAAGATGATAAAAATAAATAAAAATCACTTCATTATATATTAATATTGTAGTATTTTAGAAAAATACTAAACAAATATTTAATAACAATTTTTTGTATTTAAATGATAATTCTTAAAGGAATTATTAAATCAATTAAATTCAAATAAAGGAAATAAAGTAAAAGAATACAATATTCAATAAATATTAAAAATTAATATTTATAAATCCTTTATTATTAAAAAGAATTTTCATAATTTAAATAATGGGGAGAATACACATAAAATTAAATAATGCATTACATTACTTTGCATAATCATTTTGCTTCTTTAAATATTGTCCTTACCGGGCAATAATGATGTTTTTGTAGACATAGAAGCTCAAGGTCCTGTACAAGCATCAGACTTAACTACCTTGCCATCACAAGGCAAGTTCATCACTTGCTCATGTCCTTTGAAGAGTCTTTATCAAAGTATTTGCGAATTGTGTGTTATGATCTATATTATAGAAAAAGAAAACATTATTTTCTCAAGATACTAAATCTTAGATATCATCCTAAGTGATGATATGATGGAGCAATAGAACTTAGGGTTATAATTGCAATAATGATGTACAATTAGGGATTAATAACCCATGACATCAGTGATTCTAGCGCCGTATATTACGCGTTAACCATGAGATTTGGAATGGGACGGAGAAGTCAGTTGTATCCTTTTCCTCTTGTATGGAGGCAAGACGACCTTAACGTGACGTTGGGTTTCCTTGTGCGGATCTAACATATGGGTGGGCACCCTTACTGTCAACACCCGGATTTTTAATCCCAGATGCCTGTTATGCCATACATCACAATCCTAGGATTACCATTTTTGCGAGACATAACAGATTTGGATATCACAGTACATCATCCATTACAAACCATACATAAGGTCTTACACAAATAAGGATCTCATGATCCAGTTCTTAATACAACTCAAGTAGCGGAATAACGTAATAGTAACGATAGCGTAGGTGAAGCTCCATCTTCAGGGTCATAGGCAATGCTGACGATGGGAGATGATCCTAGTTGTCGTAACCTTCCGGCGGTCCATCATCCTGATACTCCTCTTTATAGTCTGGCCACAGGAATATCCAGGGACAAAGCCAAGAGTACTCTTTAAGTACTCTCAAACTAATACTAACAAGTTAAGGGGGTTTTTGTAGTAGGATACTAAGTTCTAGGGTTGTTTTGCAAAAAGCCAGATTTTCCTCTACTAAATTCAGAAGCAAAGAAAACTAGTTGACAGTTTTATAATACCTAAGTGGGAACTTGAATTTCATATCACAACTCTGTTGTGGTCAAGTCAAAGTCACATATCATTTCATAAGTCATTTTGAAAACATCTGACGATAGAACAGTATGGCCACTCCAACTGTCCATAACCGCGGACACGGCTATTCGAATAGTTTGACACTCTGCAGAGATTGTACACTTTCACCACAACATTCGATACATCCGTCAGGAACAAATCCTAAATTCACCATACTCAGTATGCGGATAATCAATCCTAACCTTTCAATTACATGCCCTAGTATAGGCACCTCTCCTGTGAGTTTGGCCTCCCAACCATGACCAACTATCATCTTGGGTACTGCACAAGTGGAAAATCTTCACAAGGTAGCCTCAGCTTAGACCTTGGCCGCAAGGGAACCCATACTAAGGTATTTAAATTTCCAGTCAAGCCCTATCCAAATTTCGGGTATTGTGGTTGTACGGTAAAATTGGAATGGTATCGCATCCAAACAACCATCAGTTTTAAAAATGGCTCAGGTTCATGCCTCAACATTTTCATCATAAAAATCATCTGGTGTTTGGAAACACATGTCAAAACATTTCATTAGAATGACTCATCATTCTAAGGTTTTCATAACCATTTTCACCAAGTACTCCCATTTAAAATTGATTAAGTTTTATACTTAGCACTAGCATCTACAAGTGGGGGTAAAGACTAATGAGGGGTAATAAATAAGTGGGGATTAGCTAGGTTCAATCTCATGCCTTAGGATGACATCAAGATTATCTAACTTAGGCCAAATTTTATGCTCTTTATGCTACCTTCGGTTATCTTTCTAGAATCTACAAGTCACTATGTAAACTCTAAGATAAAGCTTTGATAAAGAAAAAATAAAGTAGTAAGCTTGCAGGTAAAACTAGGATTGGGTATCAAGTGGTGTAAGGTTGCTAAGTTATTAGCTTGCTCATTCAACTAGTAGTATTAGGCTTGCATAAGTAGGGTATCTTGCAAGTGTTAGCTTGCAAATATTGGCTTGCTAAAATATTAGTATAAGCTTGCTAAGTTGCAAGTGTTAGCTTGCCTTGTGCAGAGCAGTGGTTGAAGTTTTCCTCGGCTTCTTCCTCGTAGTATCCTCCTTCTTCCTCGTATCCTTGGTCGGTACTAGCGTCTATAAATAAATACGAGGTACACAATCACCAAAAAATACTTAACTATTTCTAATCACCACACGAAGGTTCACACTAGATGATCTATCATCATCACTAATATTACAAGATTAAAGCACTTGTCTTATTTATTTTATTTTGAGAAAAGTAATTTCTACTCATTGAAAAACTACTTAAAATTTAATATTCTCCAACTCAAACATGGGATCATGTTGACACATGTCATCACCACATATTTCAGTACATGGGAATGTGATTTAAAGTGGTGTCACAATTTAATAAGGGTTAACCTTTTATTTTAATTAATTAAAATGACTAGAAATGCCTATGGGGCATTCTTTTATTACTTGAACATTATTTATGCAAGTAAACCCATATGTTTTTATATATTCTAAAAGGTATGCTCAAATGTGATTTTTGAGAGTTGGAATCAACTCAAAAGCTCTTATGGTCGAATTTTGAAAAAATTGTTTGAATGCAGAAAAACTTCTGCCTTGTTATTTTTATCATGGTTGATCTACAATTACAAATGATTTGAATCCAACGGGCTTGGATTAAGCATTTCAGTACCTTTCTAACAAAATTGGTTTCATGCATTTTGGTTCAGTGAATCGAGCTGGGTTGATTTTTGAATATAGGTACATAACTGTGTTTGAAATTAAATGAATAAAGCTTAATTTGAATTGTTGGGTCGCCCCGGAGGTTTAACTGGGCCGGACCACTACGCACAGCACACGCGCAGGCTGGTTAAGTGGTTGTCCCCACGCGTCAGTGAGACGGGGAGGGGCGAAGCGGTACGGGGCAATGTGGACCGTGGGATCTGGTTCTAATCGAACGGCTCTGGTTCATCGTCCACGTCGGGCAGTGCCGGCGAGACAGAACCCTAACGCGGCAGGTGGGGGTCGTGGGAGGCTCACCAGGACTCAGGCAAGGGTCGACAATGGGGGCGAATGACGAAGTCGACGACGGTGGTTCTCCTGGTACCGGCAGCTTCTCCTGGGGCAGCTCCAATCAACGGCTCCCTTCTTCTCTAGCAGTAGCAGGCTCCGGCCAAATTCCCGTGATGCGCTGCTTGCCTTGCTCCGGGAGTGAGGTGGGGTGGTTCTGAGTGAGAGGGGAGTGAACTGGTGTGAATAAAACAAGCGGTGGAGGCCTCTATTTATAGTGGCTGAAGGGGACCGACGGGCGTGGGATGAGCTTGTCGTGGTCGACGACACAGAGTGCTACTGGCATGGGAGACGGTAGGGGGCGGTGTGGTGCTCCCTGGCAAAGCTCAACGGCGTGGTGGAGAGGCGTGGGGCGGTGCTGATCGGTTGGAACGCTTCGATGCTCTGGGCGGGTCCCACAGCGATTTTAATGGCGCACAGCACGCGTGGTCTGCACGATGGTGAACGGGCATGTCTACGGGGTTGCTGGGATAGTGGTGATCACGCACGCACGCGGCAAGGGCGGCATGTGGTCTGCGGGTGCTGGTCGAGGGTGGCGCACTGGCGTGCTCTCGGCTTGCACGCAGGGAGGTTTGGCATGGCCTTGCCGTGTGGTCCAAGGGCTGGCAGTGCTCGAGGCTAGGACAAGGAGTGGCGGTGGACGGTGGGATGCCTGCTAGACATGCTTGCTAGGCTTAGTGCTGCTCCTAGCTTGCTGTCGACAATTGGGTGCAAGGTGAGGCTTGGCCTGCTTGCCATTGATGGCATGGTCTGGTTTACAGTGAGCTAGAGGGGTTAAACAAGTTAGATGATCTACTAAGGGTGTAGTGTGAGCTAGATAGGGAACAAGTTAGGCCAAATTTACTGCACACTATAGTGTTTGAGGTTTGTTTGATTTGTATCTACAAGGTGTTTGATGAAATGGCCGCAAGAACTTTGAATTTAAATTTTGGATTCAAACTTGGTGGGTTTGCTGGGCACATACTAGGGAGTATCTGGTTAGTTGGATTAGTCAAGGGGCACTGGTTTGGTTGGGTTTTGAAAATGGGTGATCTTCACATATGATAAAGATTCAATTTTGCAATGTGATTTCAATGAGGTTACCAAATGTTTCTGCAAGTTTGAAAGGTGGGCTTTGATTTGCTTTTAATTTTTCTAGCAAGGGGTGAAAAGAATTGGAAAAGTTTCTGTTTGAAATCTTGGACTAGAAACACTCAAAGTGACCTAGTGAGTAAGATTGGCAAAAATGACCATTTGCTTTATTTGATTTGTTTTGATTTTCTCTTGTTTTGTTTATGCATGGAAATGTTTTATATGATGTTATTTTCATCTCTAAACCATTTCTTGCTATTTAGTTTAATCACACAAGTTCATTCATGCATTTACCAAATCATCTCATTCACACATGCATTCATATGATTTTAATTAATCAAAGTTTGTGTTAACCCTAATTTTAGTGATTAGTGTTTGATGATCATTGTTTTATATTTTTGGGATGTTACAAACCATCCCCCTTAAACAAAATCTCTTCCCGAGATTTGAAAAAGGAAGAAAAAGATTACCTAGGATTTAAAGAGATCGGGAAACTCCGTCCGTATGTGATCTTCGCGCTCCGAGGTAGCTTCTTCTTTAGTGTGGTTGCTCCACTAAATCTTGAGAAACTTGATGCTTTGGGTTCTAGTGGTTCAGAAAGCTTCTTGCAAAATACGGATGGGTACTTCGGGATAGGTCAGGTCATCGTTGATCTCTATGGTCTGGTGATCAATGTTCTTGAAAACTTCAGTCTTCTCCGGAACTTCAAGGCATTTGCGAAGTAACGATATATGGAACACATTATGCACTGCTGAAATTTCCTCTGGCAGTTCCAATTGATATGATACCTCTCCTCGACAATTCAGAATCTTGAAAGGTCTGATATATTTGGGGGCTAACTTTCCTTTGAGCTGGAAACGTTGCATTCCTTTCAAAGGCGGCACTTTAAGGTACACGAAATCTCCGATATTGAGAGCGAGGTCTCGACGTCTCTTGTCAACATAACTCTTCTATCTTGACTGGGCGGTCTTGAGGTTCTCATGAATCTTGTGAACTTTCTCTTCTGCTTCTCGTAGGATGTCGGGTCCAAAAATCTGACTATCTCCTACTTCTGACCAATTCAAAGGGGTGCGACACTTCCTTCCATACATAAACTCAAATGGGGCCATTTGCAGACTAGCTTGATAACTGTTGTTGTATGAAAATTCTACGAAAGGTAGACAGTCTTCCCATTTAGATCCATACTCTAGCACACATGCTCTCAACATATCTTCGAGTATTTGATTTACTCGCTCCGTTTGTCCATCAGTCTGAGTGTGATACGCGGTGCTGAAATCTAGTCGGGTTCCTAAACCTTCTTGGACTTTCTTCCAGAATCTCGAGGTAAACTGGGTTCCTCGATCCGATACAATGTTCTTGGGGACTCCGTGCAAACTGCTGATCCTAGCGATGTACAACTCTGCTAGCTTCGAACTCTGGTATGTGGTCTTGACTGGTAAGAAATGGGCGACTTTGGACAATCTATCAACTATGACCTAGATAGAGTCATTTCCCCTACTAGAAGTAGGTAATCCGGTGATAAAGTCCATTCCAACTGAATATCATTTCCATTCCGGAATCTGCAATGGTTGCAATAGTCCTGCGGGTCTTTGATGTCCCGTCTTGACTCTCTGACATATATCACACTTGGCGATATAGCTTCCGATTTCTCGCTTCATCTTATGCCACCAAAATTGCTCCTTCAAATCCTGATACATCTTTGTTCCTCTAGGGTGGATAGAATAAAGAGTATCGTGGGCCTCTTTCAAAATAACTTCTTTCAAATCCGAATCTGCTGGTACACAAAGGCGTCATTTGTACCACATAACTCCTTCTTCATCTTCGGTGAATCCGGTGTAGAGGGAGTGACCTTCAAATAAGGTGGTGTCCCCTGTGTTTACAATGCTAGTCCCTGGATCAATAGCTAGCATCCACAGTTTAGATGTAATATCAAGATACAAAGGTCATAATATAACTTTATAACCAGGAATAACATAATTCTATTACATCTTACATAGCTCATTTGGCTATTTACAATACATTGCAGCGGAATAACTATAAGAATGGGGTACTTCATCTTCAAAGTGCCACAGGCAGACATGTTGGTTGTAGACTTTGTAATCCTAATCAATCAATCAACCTTCTCTAAAATCAATCAAACCTGCAACATTACAAGTTACAGCCACATGGGTCAATACATTTGAATTGTATTGGCAAGTTTCACTACTATGTAGAATATAAGTGGATCCTATCATTACATGCAATTTGGCTAAGTAGGGTTTGAGGCTCATTTGCAGAAGCAAAAATTTATCCTATCTTTTCAAAATGGTTCTGGTCCTTTGTCAAATACTCCTTTTCAAAATCCTTTGAACTCCTTGGTAAAATTTCCAAGTGTTCAAGTCCTTGTCAAAAATCCCTTGAGCTCCTTGGTAACCCCAAGTGCATCAAGTTTTATCAAAATCTCTTGAGCTCCTTGGTACCCCCAAGAGCATCAAGTTTTATCAAAATCTCTTGAGCTCCTTGGTAACCCCAAGTGCATCAAGTCTTAAAAGTTTTCTTTTAGAAATTAGAATGTCGAGATTTCCCATAGCTTCAAACTTTAGTTGCTCAGTATTGTCCATAACCGGGGACACGGCTAAGTACTTAGATTTTTATTATCTTCTGCAGAAGTAGTACACTTTTCCCACATGTCACAATCCCATCTTGTTGCCACCAGTGGCCACTGGATTAGTTCTCACCAAGATGGAGTACCGGCAGATTGAGAATGTGACGAAGTCTTTCTAGAGGGTCCTTCCATACACCATTGCTAGCTTGTCTTCAGTACCCATGTAGGATTCCAGGTCCTCATGTCCAGTAAACTGAAGACAATGCATGGGTCTTCCCAATGTAGTTGACTAAGCCAGAGCCATAATAGCATGTGGTTGCACACGAAAGCCACAATTGGAGAAACATGTTCAATCTCTAAGTTTCCTAGGTGGTTGTCTTTTGGAGCACAACACAAAGAGATTGCCATAGACATGGTTCCTTTTGTTCAATCTCTAAGTTTCCTAGGTGGTTCATTGAGTCCTTGTTTTATTATATAAAAATCACAAGTCCTTTTCTCAACTTCATAAAATCTCAACATGTATCTCTTTTCAAAATATAGCATGGCTAAGCATGTAACAACTACATTGTTTTCACTAAGGAATGTATAGGGTATCCTATTAGGATTTAGCATAGCATAAGTATAAAATTATTTTCATGCATGTTTCAAAATCCACTAAGTATAATGAAAATAGTAGGACTTATAGATGATAGTGTAACTTGCCTTTCTTTTGGTAGGGAATGTTGGTTCACTCCTTGATCTTGCTAGTCTCACACTTTTCTAACTTCACTACAAGTCAAACAAGTAAACACAAAATCAACTATCATTCCAACCAAAATCAAACAAACAAACACACATAAAATAATGGGATCTAAGTTATGCATGGAAGCATGCATAGGATAGTTCTATTTGCAAAGATGGTTTCCACTAGGCTTCTAAACTATGTAAGGTTCCAAGTGGTCATTTTCCAAAGTGGCAAAGTCATTTGCAAAAAGGGTTTTATCCATAAACCATTTTTAAATCCAAACATTATTTTATGTGGTGAAAAATATTTTTATCAAAGCAACAACCTTAAGTTGTTTGCTAAATAAGTTGTTGTTTCTCAAAACTTGGTGCTTATGTTCAGTAGGTTTGGTCCAAAACATTTTCCCAAAGTTTTTACATCCAAAAACATTTTCCATATCAAAACCATATTTTTATTTGGCTAGAAATGGACTAAATCAATTAATCCATCCTAAACTTCATCAAATTCATTTTTCAAAACCATGGGTGGTTCCTAGGGTCAGTAAGTACATCACAAACTAATTTGCCAAGGTTTCAACCTCAAAAACATTTTTGAATCATTTTTCTAATCTAAACAAGCATACAAATGTTCCTGCAAAAACAAACAATCTAACATATACTATTTACTAAACTAATTGCAGGGTTGGCTAGGGTTTGTTCCACTGATTCCAACGATATAAAGTTTGTAATTTTTGGATGTGTGGATCAAAAGTTATAGATTTTACAAAATTGAACATCAATTAGATCAATTCTGTTTTAAATCAAACCAGCAGAGACACGTGGCGTGTTCTAATTCGTCGGTACCGGTTCGCTCGGATTGATCTCTCTGGATCGTTGGATCTAAGTGAGATCGTGTGGTGCAGAGACACTACTTACCCTTTCGCTCAAGTTCTATCGCATCCGTCAGATCAAGATCCTACGGTCGCTAGCATGCTTGCCAAGGATCGGCGGCGCTGGCGGCGGCGGGTGGCGGCGCACGCTCGGGCAGGAGGTTTCCAGCGAAGCTAGGAAGCGAGGGAGAGGGGGAAATGGCTTACAGTGCTCGCAGGGTCGAGGTGAAGCTCGAGGTGGCGTTGGCTTGGCGAGGGGCGCTCAGGAACGGCGACGATTGCTAGCCGGAGTTTGCAACGGTGTCTGGCGGCTCTGGTTGACGACGGGGCGACGCTGCAGTTCACGAGGAGGCAAACAGAGGGCATGGTCAGATGCAGGAGATCACGGAGATGATGCGAGCGTGAAGGAGAAGGCTTGGGGCGGTCTGGACTTACCAGGAGACGTCGCCGGAGTGGAAGACAGACGTGGCGGCGCTCAGAGCTTGTCGAAGGTGACGCTCTAGGGCGCCCACAGTTGAACTGAGGGCACAGGAAGATGCGCCTGGGAGTGGGGAGTCTTCTCGTGTGCTCGGGGAGGCAAGGGGTGGTGGTGCTCGGTCGGAATCGTCAAGGAGGGTCGTCGGAGTAGTGAGAGTGTCGAGCCAAATTGAGGCAGCCTCAGGGCAGAGAGAGGGGGCGTGTGAGGGGAAAGGAGGAGGATACGCAGGCGATTTATCGTGCATGGTCGCAGCGAGGTTAAGGCACGGCATTATGGTGAATTGAAGCCGCGGCATCAACGGTAGGAAACGGCCGGCGTCGTCTGCGCGAGGAAGAAGGTGAGCTGGAAAAGTGGGGTCGGTCGGTCAGTGAGAAAGGGAGTGAGGGGAGGGTCCACCAGTCATCGTCTGTTCGGGTTAGAAACTGAGTGCGAAGCGTTTTTCTGCGGGAGAGGGGAACTGGGCTGTTTGCTGGGCTTGTGGGCTTGGCCAGTTGGGCTGAGTCCTTTGCATATTTTTTTTTGTTCTAAATCTTTTCTCTTTTTCTGATTCTAATTTCTTTTTGAAATTCAAACAAACAAATCAATCAACAAAACCATTCAAACTCTCACCAAACTTCACAACTTTGAACTTGGTTCTATTCAGTAAAATAATCCAAAATCCAAAACAAAATAATAATTTTTTTAGGGCCTATTATTAATTAAATAGATAGACCTTGTTTTAATAAAACAAAATAGAATTTGATTTATTTAAACTCCTTTTAAAATCTAAATATTTTCAAAACCAAATCAGTAGGTTTTATTTGAGAATATAAAATACTTGGAAAACTTATTTTAAACAATTAAATAAGTTTTGATTGTTTTAGAAATAGTAAAACCTTTATTAATAAAACTTCCTTATTATTTTATTTAATAAACCCAATACTATTTTTATCAAAACAAAGTATTTTATTTCATAAGCTTGGCCAAGGTTTAATTTGGCTCCATAAAATAATCCTTATTTATAAAACTTCTATTTCATTTGAAAACCAAATCCTTTTATTTAAAAGATCAAAAATAGTAATTCCAAAATATTTTATTTTCCTTTATTAAATGTTTATATTTTTAAATCCCTTTAGGATTTATTTGATCCAACTTGGTTTGAAGGTTTCCAATTGGATTCAAAAAGTTTCTTCTGGCCCTGAAAATCAACAAAGTTTTATTTTATTCATTTGTTTTTCACATTACAAGATTTGGAAAATCTTGGGATGTGACAGGCTACCACCCTTAAAATAAATCTCGTCCCGAGATTTGGAAAGCTAGGGTTACAAGTAGGCTCAAAACATCTAGGGTACTACCACCCTTAAAATTTTTCCAACTAAACTACTTGTTGGCTTGCTTGGAATCTTGGGGAAACTTCTCTTGGAAAACATCTGCATTGTGTCCTTTGTTTCCACACTTGACTCATGGGCCAAGGTTGAGATTCTCCATAGGCTTGGTTATCTTGTTCTTCATCTTTTCTGGACAGTTGCTTGCATAATGTCCTTGGTTCTTGCAATTGAAACATTGGATATCTTTGAGTTCCTTACGAGGCTCTTGTGCACAAGTTGCTACATAATGGCCTAGCTCTTTGCAGTTGTTGCACCATACTTGGCCAATCTCCTTATTCTTCTGGTTCTCTGGGCATTCACTGGAATAGTGTCCCATTTCTTTACATTTATGACATTGCACATGACTTTTGTCCTTCTTCTGCTTTTTGGGTTTCTCCAAAGCTAGGAGTGCATCTAGTTCATGCTGCTCATATGTTATCTGATAGGTAGGAATGTCTACATGCTTCTTGGACCTTTTGTTGCTCTTCAGAAAAATCACATTTCTCTTATTTGATCCTTTGAATTGGGTTGTTTTGTTTGGAGGTATAAGTGGACCTTTTCCTTTGTCATCAACCTTCTTGGTAGACTTGGATCCTTCTAGATGGTTTGCAATCATTTGTTGCACTCCGCCTTGTTTCCTTTGTTCCACAATGGAGTAGATGGGGCATTGGATAGGAACATGGTTGTTTCCTTCACATAGGTAGCAAGTAGCTTGAGAGGTAGGACATTGTCCAACAGGATGTTTCTTTTCACAGTTGGGGCATTGTTCTCCATGCTCCTTGGAAGTATGATCCTTGTCTCCACAAATAATGCAAGCTGGGGCTCCATCTATAATAATATTTCTGTCATCCTTGTTGTCACAAACCCTTTTGGAATAGTTTTCTTCCATGTTGATCATCTGATCAGTCACCTTAAGCATCAGTTGGGATTGGTCTTCCAAAAACTTTTGCAGGGTTGGATCTTTATCGCTAGTATTGGCTATGAACTGAGCTGTCATTTGGTTCAACTGGTGTTGGGTTGCTATGAGCTCTTTCATGCTGTCCTCTTGGTTGGTGTTGGTGTCATCAACCTTGATGTTGGATTCTCTTGGAGTAGTCATCTGTTTGGGGTTGGAGGGAGGTTAGAATAGACAAAATATTTTCTAAGTAACGATTCTATCTTCGCACATCACAATTCACACAAGCAATGTGCAAGCATTCACAACAAAACATTTCACTCAAACACAAAGTTCTAGCACATACTTAGGCACAAAATATTTTTGTTACACCACAAAAGTTGGTGGGTTTTGACTTAGCTTAAAATATGGTGGTCCATCTATATGGTTCACTTGTGATCTTTCCTTCCTTCTTGGTTGCTTTTCTTACTTGAGATCATGGTTTCTTTGAGAAAACTCCTTGGTTACTATACTTCAAGTGATGTGGGCTCCTTCTAACTTTTGCATTCCCTTAGTCTCCAAATCTTGAGTAAGATTTCCTTGTCTATCTTGTAGTCCTTAGTGGTATCCAAGTTGGAGATCCTTGGTGAAAATGCTGAAGATGTTGAAGTCATTAGAGTTGAAAATGTTGAAGTCATTAGAGTTGAAGATGTTGAAGTCATCCTTTGCACATGGTGAAGTCTTTGGTCAAAGGGTAGGTTTTCCCATCAAGTTGAAGTAGAAGAGATGTAGAGTTGAAACCAAAATGGTTGAGGAAAGAGTTTATAAGATTGTTTGTAAATAAGTTTTGGAACAAATGTAACTCCTATTTGTCTAAGGGTTTTTGTCCAATCCTAGGTTTACAAATCCTACAGGCAACACAATGCTCTGATACCATCTGTAGAGGGAGTGACCTTCAAATAAGGTGGTGTCCCCTGTGTTTACAATGCTAGTCCCTGGATCAATAGCTAGCATCCACAATTTAGATGTAATATCAAGATACAAAGGTCATAATATAACTTTATAACCAGGAATAACATCATTTTATTACATCTTACATAGCTCATTTGGCTATTTACAATACATTGCAGCGGAATAACTATAAGCATGGGGTCCTTCATCTTCAAAGTGCCACAGGCAGACATGTTGGTTGTAGACTTTGTAATCCTAATCAATCAATCAACCTTCTCTAAAATCAATCAAACCTGCAACATTACAAGTTACAGCCACATGGGTCAATACATTTGAATTGTATTGGCAAGTTTCACTACTATGTAGAATATAAGTGGATCCTATCATTACATGCAATTTGGCTAAGTAGGGTTTGAGGCTCATTTTCAGAAGCAAAAATTTATCCTATCTTTTCAAAATGGTTCTGGTCCTTTGTCAAATACTCCTTTTCAAAATCCTTTGAACTCCTTGGTAAAATTTCCAAGTGTTCAAGTCCTTGTCAAAAATCCCTTGAGCTCCTTGGTAACCCCAAGTGCATCAAGTTTTATCAAAATCTCTTGAGCTCCTTGGTACCCCCAAGAGCATCAAGTTTTATCAAAATCTCTTGAGTTCCTTGGTAACCCCAAGTGCATCAAGTCTTAAAAGTTTTCTTTTAGAAATTAGAATGTCGAGATTTCCCATAGCTTCAAACTTTAGTTGCTCAGTATTGTCCATAACCGGGGACACGGCTAAGTACTTAGATTTTTATTATCTTCTGCAGAAGTAGTACACTTTTCCCACATGTCACAATCCCATCTTGTTGCCACCAGTGGCCACTGTATTAGTTCTCACCAAGATGGAGTACCGGCAGATTGAGAATGTGACGAAGTCTTTCCAGAGGGTCCTTCCATACACCATTGCTAGCTTGT
Source organism: Avena sativa (assembly GCA_916181665.1). Taxonomy (NCBI): domain Eukaryota; kingdom Viridiplantae; phylum Streptophyta; class Magnoliopsida; order Poales; family Poaceae; genus Avena; species Avena sativa. The sequence continues at coordinate 459,143,127 of OV702293.1, forward strand.
CTTCAGTACCCATGTAGGATTCCAGGTCCTCATGTCCAGTAAACTAAAGACAATGCATGGGTCTTCCCAATGTAGTTGACTAAGCCAGAGCCATAATAGCATGTGGTTGCACACGAAAGCCACAATTGGAGAAACATGTTCAATCTCTAAGTTTCCTAGGTGGTTGTCTTTTGGAGCACAACACAAAGAGATTGCCATAGACATGGTTCCTTTTTTTGCCACCTTCTCCAAAACTCAAAGTATCCTTGTCCACCCAGGTGGTTCATTGAGTCCTTGTTTTATTATATAAAAATCACAAGTCCTTTTCTCAACTTCATAAAATCTCAACATGTATCTCTTTTCAAAATATAGCATGGCTAAGCATGTAACAACTACATTGTTTTCACTAAGTAATGTATAGGGTATCCTATTAGGATTTAGCATAGCATAAGTATAAAATTATTTTCATGCATGTTTCAAAATCCACTAAGTATAATGAAAATAGTAGGACTTATAGATGATAGTGTAACTTGCCTTTCTTTTGGTAGGGAATGTTGGTTCACTCCTTGATCTTGCTAGTCTCACACTTTTCTAACTTCACTACAAGTCAAACAAGTAAACACAAAATCAACTATCATTCCAACCAAAATCAAACAAACAAACACACATAAAATAATGGGATCTAAGTTATGCATGGAAGCATGCATAGGATAGTTCTATTTGCAAAGATGGTTTCCACTAGGCTTCTAAACTATGTAAGGTTCCAAGTGGTCATTTTCCATAGTGGAAAAGTCATTTGCAAAAAGGGTTTTATCCATAAACCATTTTTAAATCCAAACATTATTTTATGTGGTGAAAAATATTTTTATCAAATCAACAACCTTAAGTTGTTTGCTAAATAAGTTGTTGTTTCTCAAAACTTGGTGCTTATGGTCAGTAGGTTTGGTCCAAAACATTTTCCTAAAGTTTTTACATCCAAAAACATTTTCCATATCAAAACCATATTTTTATTTGGCTAGAAATGGACTAAATCAATTAATCCATCCTAAACTTCATCAAATTCATTTTTCAAAACCATGGGTTGGTTCCTAGGGTCAGTAAGTACATCACAAACTAATTTGCCAAGGTTTCAACCTCAAAAACATTTTTGAATCATTTTTCTAATCTAAACAAGCATACAAATGTTCCTGCAAAAACAAACAATCTAACAGATACTATTTACTAAACTAATTGCATGGTTGGCTAGGGTTTGTTCCACTAATTCCAACGATATAAAGTTTGTAATTTTTGGACGTGTGGATCAAAAGTTATAGATTTTACAAAATTGAACATCGATTAGATCAATTCTGTTTTAAATCAAACCAGCAGAGACACGTGGCGTGTTCTAATTCGTCGGTACCGGTTCGCTCGGATTGATCTCTCTGGATCGTTGGATCTAAGTTAGATAGTGCGGTGCAGAGACACTACTTAACCTTTCGCTCACGTTCTATCGCATCCGTCAGATCAAGATCCTACGGTCGCTAGCATGCTTGCCAAGGATCGGCGGCGCTGGCGGCGGCGGGTGGCGGCGCACGCTCGGGCAGGAGGTTTCTGGCGAAGCTAGGAAGCGAGGGAGAGGGGGAAATGGCTTACAGTGCTCACAGGGTCGAGGTGAAGCTCGAGGTGGCGTTGGCTTGGCGAGGGGCGCTCAGGAACGGCGACGATTGCTAGCCGGAGTTTGCAACGGCGTCTGGCGGCTCTGGTTGACGACGGGGCAACGCTGCAGTTCACGAGGAGGCAAACAGAGGGCATGGTTAGATGCAGGAGATCACGGAGATGACGCGAGCGTGAAGGAGAAGTCTTGGGGCGGTCTGGACTTACCAGGAGACGTCACCGGAGTGGAAGACAGACGTGGCGGCGCTCAGAGCTTGTCGAAGGTGACGCTATGGGGCGCCCGCAGTTGAACTGAGGGCACAGGAAGATGCGCCTGGGAGTGGGGAGTCTTCTCGTGTGCTCGGGGAGGCAAGGGGTGGTGGTGCTCGGTCGGAATCGTCAAGGAGGGTCGTCGGAGCAGTGAGAGTGTCGAGCCAAATTGAGGCAGCCTCAGGGCAGAGAGAGGGGGCGTGTGAGGGGAAAGGAGGAGGAGACGCAGGCGATTTATCGTGCATGGTCGCAGCGAGGTTAAGGCACGGCATTATGGTGAATTGAAGCCGCGACATCAACGGTAGGAAACGGCCGGCGTCGTCTGCGCAAGGAAGAAGGTGAGCTGGAAAAGTGGGGTCGGTCGGTCAGTGAGAAAGGGAGTGAGGGGAGGGTCCACCAGTCATCGTCTGTTCGGGTTAGAAACTGAGTGCGAAGCGTTTTTCTGCGGGAGAGGGGAACTGGGCTGTTTGCTGGGCTTGTGGGCTTGGCCAGTTGGGCTGAGTCCTTTGCATATTTTTTTTGTTCTAAATCTTTTCTCTTTTTCTGATTCTAATTTCTGTTTTGAAATTCAAACAAACAAATCAATCAACAAAACCATTCAAACTCTCACCAAACTTCACAACTTTGAACTTGGTTCTATTCAGTAAAATAATCCAAAATCCAAAACAAAATAATAATTTTTTTAGGGTCTATTATTAATTAAACAGATAGACCTTGTTTTAATAAAACAAAATAGAATTTGATTTATTTAAACTCCTTTTAAAATCTAAATATTTTCAAAACCAAATCAGTAGGTTTTATTTGAGAATATAAAATACTTGGAAAACTTATTTTAAACAATTAAATAAGTTTTGATTGTTTTAGAAATAGTAAAACCTTTATTAATAAAACTTCCTTATTATTTTATTTAATAAACCCAATACTATTTTTATCAAAACAAAGTATTTTATTTCATAAGCTTGGCCAAGGTTTAATTTGGCTCTATAAAATAATCCTTATTTATAAAACTTCTATTTCATTTGAAAACCAAATCCTTTTATTTAAAAGATCAAAAATAGTAATTCCAAAATATTTTATTTTCCTTTATTAAATGTTTATCTTTTTAAATCCCTTTAGGATTTATTTGATCCAACTTGGTTTGAAGGTTTCCAATTGGATTCAAAAAGTTTCTTCTGGCCCTGAAAATCAACAAAGTTTTATTTTATTCATTTGTTTTTCACATTACAAGATTTGGAAAATCTTGGGATGTGACAGGCTACCACCCTTAAAATAAATCTCGTCCCGAGATTTGGAAAGCTAGGGTTACAAGTAGGCTCAAAACATCTAGGGTACTACCACCCTTAAATTTTTTCCAACTAAACTACTTGTTGGCTTGCTTGGAATCTTGGGGAAACTTCTCTTGGAAAACATCTGCATTGTGTCCTTTGTTTCCACACTTGACTCATGGGCCAAGGTTGAGATTCTCCATAGGCTTGGTTATCTTGTTCTTCATCTTTTCTGGACAGTTGCTTGCATAATGTCCTTGGTTCTTGCAATTGAAACATTGGATATCTTTGAGTTCCTTACGAGGCTCTTGTGGACAAGTTGCTACATAATGGCCTAGCTCTTTGCAGTTGTTGCACCATACTTGGCCAATCTCCTTATTCTTCTGGTTCTCTGGGCATTCACTAGAATAGTGTCCCATTTCTTTACATTTATGACATTGCACATGAATATTGTCCTTCTTCTGCTTTTTGGGTTTCTCCAAAGCTAGGAGTGCATCTAGTTCATGCTGCTCATATGTTATCTGATAGGTAGGAATGTCTACATGCTTCTTGGACCTTTTGTTGCTCTTCAGAAAACTCACATTTCTCTTATTTGATCCTTTGAATTGGGTTGTTTTGTTTGGAGGTATAAGTGGACCTTTTCCTTTGTCATCAACCTTCTTGGTAGACTTGGATCCTTCTAGATGGTTTGCAATCATTTGTTGCACTCCACCTTGTTTCCTTTGTTCCACAATGGAGTAGATGGGGCATTGGATAGGAACATGGTTGTTTCCTTCACATAGGTAGCAAGTAGCTTGAGAGGTAGGACATTGTCCAACAGGATGTTTCTCTTCACAGTTGGGGCATTGTTCTCCATGCTCCTTGGAAGTATGATCCTTGTCTCCACAAATAATGCAAGCTGGGGCTCCATCTATAATAATATTTCTGTCATCCTTGTTGTCACAAACCCTTTTGGAATAGTTTTCTTCCATGTTGATCATCTGATCAGTCACCTTAAGCATCAGTTGGGATTGGTCTTCCAAAAACTTTTGCAGGGTTGGATCTTTATCGCTAGTGTTGGCTATGAACTGAGCTGTCATTTGGTTCAACTGGTGTTGGGTTGCTATGAGCTCTTTCATGCTGTCCTCTTGGTTGGTGTTGGTGTCATCAACCTTGATGTTGGATTCTCTTGGAGTAGTCATCTGTTTGGGGTTGGAGGGAGGTTAGAATAGACAAAATATTTTCTAAGTAACGATTCTATCTTCGCACATCACAATTCACACAAGCAATGTGCAAGCATTCACAACAAAACATTTCACTCAAACACAAAGTTCTAGCACATACTTAGGCACAAAATATTTTTGTTACACCACAAAAGTTGGTGGGTTTTGACTTAGCTTAAAATATGGTGGTCCATCTATATGGTTCACTTGTGATCTTTCCTTCCTTCTTGGTTGCTTTTCTTACTTGAGATCATGGTTTCTTTGAGAAAACTCCTTGGTTACTATACTTCAAGTGATGTGGGCTCCTTCTAACTTTTGCATTCCCTTAGTCTCCAAATCTTGAGTAAGATTTCCTTGTCTATCTTGTAGTCTTTAGTGGTATCCAAGTTGGAGATCCTTGGTGAAAATGCTGAAGATGTTGAAGTCATTAGAGTTGAAAATGTTGAAGTCATTAGAGTTGAAGATGTTGAAGTCATCCTTTGCACATGGTGAAGTCTTTGGTCAAAGGGTAGGTTTTCCCATCAAGTTGAAGTAGAAGAGATGTAGAGTTGAAACCAAAATGGTTGAGGAAAGAGTTTATAAGATTGTTTGTAAATAAGTTTTGGAACAAATGTAACTCCTATTTTTCTAAGGGTTTTTGTCCAATCCTAGGTTTACAAATCCTACAGGCAACACAATGCTCTGATACCATCTGTAGAGGGAGTGACCTTCAAATAAGGTGGTGTCCCCTGTGTTTACAATGCTAGTCCCTGGATCAATAGCTAGCATCCACAGTTTAGATGTAATATCAAGATACAAAGGTCATAATATCACTTTATAACCAGGAATAACATAATTTTATTACATCTTACATAGCTCATTTGGCTATTTACAATACATTGCAGCGGAATAACTATAAGCATGGGGTCCTTCATCTTCAAAGTGCCACAGGCAGACATGTTGGTTGTAGACTTTGTAATCCTAATCAATCAATCAACCTTCTCTAAAATCAATCAAACCTGCAACATTACAAGTTACAGCCACATGGGTCAATACATTTGAATTGTATTGGCAAGTTTCACTACTATGTAGAATATAAGTGGATCCTATCATTACATGCAATTTGGCTAAGTAGGGTTTGAGGCTCATTTGCAGAAGCAAAAATTTATCCTATCTTTTCAAAATGGTTCTGGTCCTTTGTCAAATACTCCTTTTCAAAATCCTTTGAACTCCTTGGTAAAATTTCCAAGTGTTCAAGTCCTTGTCAAACATCCCTTGAGCTCCTTGGTAACCCCAAGTGCATCAAGTTTTATCAAAATCTCTTGAGCTCCTTGGTACCCCCAAGAGCATCAAGTTTTATCAAAATCTCTTGAGCTCCTTGGTAACCCCAAGTGCATCAAGTCTTAAAAGTTTTCTTTTAGAAATTAGAATGTCGAGATTTCCCATAGCTTCAAACTTTAGTTGCTCAGTATTGTCCATAACCGGGGACACGGCTAAGTACTTAGATTTTTATTATCTTCTGCAGAAGTAGTACACTTTTCCCACATGTCACAATCCCATCTTGTTGCCACCAGTGGCCACTGGATTAGTTCTCACCAAGATGGAGTACCGGCAGATTGAGAATGTGACGAAGTCTTTCCAGAGGGTCCTTCCATACACCATTGCTAGCTTGTCTTCAGTACCCATGTAGGATTCCAGGTCCTCATGTCCAGTAAACTAAAGACAATGCATGGGTCTTCCCAATGTAGTTGACTAAGCCAGAGCCATAATAGCATGTGGTTGCACAGGAAAGCCACAATTGGAGAAACATGTTCAATCTCTAAGTTTCCTAGGTGGTTGTATTTTGGAGCACAACACAAAGAGATTGTCATAGACATGGTTCCTTTTGTTGTCACCTTCTCCAAAACTCAAAGTATCCTTGTCCACCCATGTGGTTCATTGAGTCCTTGTTTTATTATATAAAAATCACAAGTCCTTTTCTCAACTTCATAAAATCTCAACATGTATCTCTTTTCAAAATATAGCATGGCTAAGCATGTAACAACTACATTGTTTTCACTAAGGAATGTATAGGGTATCCTATTAGGATTTAGCATAGCATAAGTATAAAATTATTTTCATGCATGTTTCAAAATCCACTAAGTATAATGAAAATAGTAGGACTTATAGATGATAGTGTAACTTGCATTTCTTTTGGTAGGGAATGTTGGTTCACTCCTTGATCTTGCTAGTCTCACACTTTTCTAACTTCACTACAAGTCAAACAAGTAAACACAAAATCAACTATCATTCCAACCAAAATCAAACAAACAAACACACATAAAATAATGGGATCTAAGTTATGCATGGAAGCATGCATAGGATAGTTCTATTTGCAAAGATGGTTTCCACTAGGCTTCTAAACTATGTAAGGTTCCAAGTGGTCATTTTCCAAAGTGGCAAAGTCATTTGCAAAAAGGGTTTTATCCATAAACCATTTTTAAATCCAAACATTATTTTATGTGGTGAAAAATATTTTTATCAAAGCAACAACCTTAAGTTGTTTGCTAAATAAGTTGTTGTTTCTCAAACTTGGTGCTTATGGTCAGTAGGTTTGGTCCAAAACATTTTCCCAAAGTTTTTACATCCAAAAACATTTTCCATATCAAAACCATATTTTTATTTGGCTAGAAATGGACTAAATCAATTAATCCATCCTAAACTTCATCAAATTCATTTTTCAAAACCATGGGTTGGTTCCTAGGGTCAGTAAGTACATCACAAACTAATTTGCCAAGGTTTCAACCTCAAAAACATTTTTGAATCATTTTTCTAATCTAAACAAGCATACAAATGTTCCTGCAAAAACAAACAATCTAACAGATACTATTAACTAAACTAATTGCAGGGTTGGCTAGGGTTTGTTCCACTGATTCCAACGATATAAAGTTTGTAATTTTTGGACGTGTGTATCAAAAGTTATAGATTTTACAAAATTGAACATCAATTAGATCAATTCTGTTTTAAATCAAACCAGCAGAGACACGTGGCGTGTTCTAATTCGTCGGTATCGGTTCGCTCGGATTGATCTCTCTGGATCGTTGGATCTAAGTGAGATCGTGCGATGCAGAGACACTACTTACCCTTTCGCTCACGTTCTATCGCATCCGTCAGATCAAGATCCTACGGTCGCTAGCATGCTTGCCAAGGATCGGCGGCGCTGGCGGCGGCGGGTGGCGGCGCACACTCGGGCAGGAGGTTTCCAGCGAAGCTAGGAAGCGAGGGAGAGGGGGAAATGGCTTACAGTGCTCGCAGGGTCGAGGTGAAGCTCGAGGTGGCGTTGGCTTGGCGAGGGGCGCTCAGGAACGACGACGATTGCTAACCGGAGTTTGCAACAGCGTCTGGCGGCTCTGGTTGACGACGGGGCGACGCTGCAGTTCACGAGGAGGCAAACAGAGGGCATGGTCAGATGCAGGAGATCACGGAGATGACGCGAGCGTGAAGGAGAAGGCTTGGGGCGGTCTGGACTTACCAGGAGACGTCGCCGGAGTGGAAGACAGACGTGGCGGCGCTCAGAGCTTGTCGAAGGTGACGCTATGGGGCGCCCGCAGTTGAACTGAGGGCACAGGAAGATGCGCCTGGGAGTGGGGAGTATTCTCGTGTGCTCGGGGAGGCAAGGGGTGGTTGTGCTCGGCCAGAATCGTCAAGGAGGGTCGTCGGAGCAGTGAGAGTGTCGAGCCAAATTGAGGCAGCCTCGGGGCAGAGAGAGGGGGGCGTGTGAGGGGAAAGGAGGAGGAGACGCAGGTGATTTATCGTGCGTGGTCGCAGCGAGGTTAAGGCACGGCATTATGGTGAATTGAAGCCGCGGCATCAACGGTAGGAAACGGCCGGCGTCGTCTGCGCGAGGAAGAAGGTGAGCTGGAAAAGTGGGGTCGGTCGGTCAGTGAGAAAGGGAGTGAGGGGAGGGTCCACCAATCATCGTCTATTCGGGTTAGAAACTGAGTGCGAAGCGTTTTTCTGCGGGAGAGGGGAACTGGGTTGTTTGCTGGGCTTGTGGGCTTGGCCAGTTCGGCTGAGTCCTTTGCATATTTTTTTTTGTTCTAAATATTTTCTCTTTTTCTGATTCTAATTTCTGTTTTGAAATTCAAACAAACAAACCAATCAACAAAACCATTCAAACTCTCACCAAACTTCACAACTTTGAACTTGGTTATGTTCAGTAACATAATCCAAAATCCAAAACAAAATAATAATTTTTTTAGGGTCTATTATTAATTAAATAGATAGACCTTGTTTTAATAAAACAAAATAGAATTTGATTTATTTAAACTCCTTTTAAAATCTAAATATTTTCAAAACCAAATCAGTAGGTTTTATTTGAGAATATAAAATACTTGGAAAACTTATTTTAAACAATTAAATAAGTTTTGATTGTTTTAGAAATAGTAAAACCTTTATTAATAAAACTTCCTTATTATTTTATTTAATAAACCCAATACTATTTTTATCAAAACAAAGTATTTTATTTCATAAGCTTGGCCAAGGTTTAATTTGGCTCTATAAAATAATCCTTAGTTATAAAACTTCTATTTCATTTGAAAACCAAATCCTTTTATTTAAATGATCAAAAATAGTAATTCCAAAATATTTTATTTTCCTTTATTAAATGTTTATCTTTTTAAATCCCTTTAGGATTTATTTGATCCAACTTGGTTTGAAGATTTCCAATTGGATTCAAAAAGTTTCTTCTGGCCCTAAAAATCAACAAAGTTTTATTTTATTCATTTGTTTTTCACATTACAAGATTTGGAAAATCTTGGGATGTGACAGGCTACCACCCTTAAAATAAATCTCGTCCCGAGATTTGGAAAGCTAGGGTTACAAGTAGGCTCGAAACATCTAGGGTACTACCACCCTTAAAATTTTTCCAACTAAACTACTTGTTGGCTTGCTTGGAATCTTGGGGAAACTTCTCTTGGAAAACATCTGCATTGTGTCCTTTGTTTCCACACTTGACTCATGGGCCAAGGTTGAGATTCTCCATAGGCTTGGTTATCTTGTTCTTCATCTTTTCTGGACAGTTGCTTGCATAATGTCCTTGGTTCTTGCAATTGAAACATTGGATATCTTTGAGTTCCTTACGAGGCTCTTGTGGACAAGTTGCTACATAATGGCCTAGCTCTTTGCAGTTGTTGCACCATACTTGGCCAATCTCCTTATTCTTCTGGTTCTCTGGGCATTCACTAGAATAGTGTCCCATTTCTTTACATTTATGACATTGCACATGACTTTTGTCCTTCTTCTGCTTTTTGGGTTTCTCCAAAGCTAGGAGTGCATCTAGTTCATGCTGCTCATATGTTATCTGATAGGTAGGAATGTCTACATGCTTCTTGGACCTTTTGTTGCTCTTCAGAAAACTCACATTTCTCTTATTTGATCCTTTGAATTGGGTTGTTTTGTTTGGAGGTATAAGTGGACCTTTTCCTTTATCATCAACCTTCTTGGTAGACTTGGATCCTTCTGGATGGTTTGCAATCATTTGTTGCACTCCACCTTGTTTCCTTTGTTCCACAATGGAGTAGATGGGGCATTGGATAGGAACATGGTTGTTTCCTTCACATAGGTAGCAAGTAGCTTGAGAGGTAGGACATTGTCCAACAGGATGTTTCTCTTCACAGTTGGGGCATTGTTCTCCATGCTCCTTGGAAGTATGATCCTTGTCTCCACAAATAATGCAAGCTGGGGCTCCATCTATAATAATATTTCTGTCATCCTTGTTGTCACAAACCCTTTTGGAATAGTTTTCTTCCATGTTGATCATCTGATCAGTCACCTTAAGCATCAGTTGGGATTGGTCTTCCAAAAACTTTTGCAGGGTTGGATCTTTATCGCTAGTATTGGCTATGAACTGAGCTGTCATTTGGTTCAACTGGTGTTGGGTTGCTATGAGCTCTTTCATGCTGTCCTCTTGGTTGGTGTTGGTGTCATCAACCTTGATGTTGGATTCTCTTGGAGTAGTCATCTGTTTGGGGTTGGAGGGAGGTTAGAATAGACAAAATATTTTCTAAGTAACGATTCTATCTTCGCACATCACAATTCACACAAGCAATGTGCAAGCATTCACAACAAAACATTTCACTCAAACACAAAGTTCTAGCACATACTTAGGCACAAAATATTTTTGTTACACCACAAAAGTTGGTGGGTTTTGACTTAGCTTAAAATATGGTGGTCCATCTATATGGTTCACTTGTGATATTTCCTTCCTTCTTGGTTGCTTTTCTTACTTGAGATCATGGTTTCTTTGAGAAAACTCCTTGGTTACTATACTTCAAGTGATGTGGGCTCCTTCTAACTTTTGCATTCCCTTAGTCTCCAAATCTTGAGTAAGATTTCCTTGTCTATCTTGTAGTCCTTAGTGGTATCCAAGTTGGAGATCCTTGGTGAAAATGCTGAAGATGTTGAAGTCATTAGAGTTGAAAATGTTGAAGTCATTAGAGTTGAAGATGTTGAAGTCATCCTTTGCACATGGTGAAGTCTTTGGTCAAAGGGTAGGTTTTCCCATCAAGTTGAAGTAGAAGAGATGTAGAGTTGAAACCAAAATGGTTGAGGAAAGAGTTTATAAGATTGTTTGTAAATAAGTTTTGGAACAAATGTAACTCCTATTTGTCTAAGGGTTTTTGTCCAATCCTAGGTTTACAAATCCTACAGGCAACACAATGCTCTGATACCATCTGTAGAGGGAGTGACCTTCAAATAAGGTGGTGTCCCCTGTGTTTACAATGCTAGTCCCTGGATCAATAGCTAGCATCCACAATTTAGATGTAATATCAAGATACAAAGGTCATAATATAACTTTATAACCAGGAATAACATCATTTTATTACATCTTACATAGCTCATTTGGCTATTTACAATACATTGCAGCGGAATAACTATAAGCATGGGGTCCTTCATCTTCAAAGTGCCACAGGCAGACATGTTGGTTGTAGACTTTGTAATCCTAATCAATCAATCAACCTTCTCTAAAATCAATCAAACCTGCAACATTACAAGTTACAGCCACATGGGTCAATACATTTGAATTGTATTGGCAAGTTTCACTACTATGTAGAATATAAGTGGATCCTATCATTACATGCAATTTGGCTAAGTAGGGTTTGAGGCTCATTTTCAGAAGCAAAAATTTATCCTATCTTTTCAAAATGGTTCTGGTCCTTTGTCAAATACTCCTTTTCAAAATCCTTTGAACTCCTTGGTAAAATTTCCAAGTGTTCAAGTCCTTGTCAAAAATCCCTTGAGCTCCTTGGTAACCCCAAGTGCATCAAATTTTATCAAAATCTCTTGAGCTCCTTGGTACCCCCAAGAGCATCAAGTTTTATCAAAATCTCTTGAGTTCCTTGGTAACCCCAAGTGCATCAAGTCTTAAAAGTTTTCTTTTAGAAATTAGAATGTCGAGATTTCCCATAGCTTCAAACTTTAGTTGCTCAGTATTGTCCATAACCGGGGACACGGCTAAGTACTTAGATTTTTATTATCTTCTGCAGAAGTAGTACACTTTTCCCACATGTCACAATCCCATCTTGTTGCCACCAGTGGCCACTGTATTAGTTCTCACCAAGATGGAGTACCGGCAGATTGAGAATGTGACGAAGTCTTTCCAGAGGGTCCTTCCATACACCATTGCTAGCTTGTCTTCAGTACCCATGTAGGATTCCAGGTCCTCATGTCCAGTAAACTAAAGACAATGCATGGGTCTTCCCAATGTAGTTGACTAAGCCAGAGCCATAATAGCATGTGGTTGCACACGAAAGCCACAATTGGAGAAACATGTTCAATCTCTAAGTTTCCTAGGTGGTTGTCTTTTGGAGCACAACACAAAGAGATTGCCATAGACATGGTTCCTTTTTTTGCCACCTTCTCCAAAACTCAAAGTATCCTTGTCCACCCAGGTGGTTCATTGAGTCCTTGTTTTATTATATAAAAATCACAAGTCCTTTTCTCAACTTCATAAAATCTCAACATGTATCTCTTTTCAAAATATAGCATGGCTAAGCATGTAACAACTACATTGTTTTCACTAAGTAATGTATAGGGTATCCTATTAGGATTTAGCATAGCATAAGTATAAAATTATTTTCATGCATGTTTCAAAATCCACTAAGTATAATGAAAATAGTAGGACTTATAGATGATAGTGTAACTTGCCTTTCTTTTGGTAGGGAATGTTGGTTCACTCCTTGATCTTGCTAGTCTCACACTTTTCTAACTTCACTACAAGTCAAACAAGTAAACACAAAATCAACTATCATTCCAACCAAAATCAAACAAACAAACACACATAAAATAATGGGATCTAAGTTATGCATGGAAGCATGCATAGGATAGTTCTATTTGCAAAGATGGTTTCCACTAGGCTTCTAAACTATGTAAGGTTCCAAGTGGTCATTTTCCATAGTGGAAAAGTCATTTGCAAAAAGGGTTTTATCCATAAACCATTTTTAAATCCAAACATTATTTTATGTGGTGAAAAATATTTTTATCAAATCAACAACCTTAAGTTGTTTGCTAAATAAGTTGTTGTTTCTCAAAACTTGGTGCTTATGGTCAGTAGGTTTGGTCCAAAACATTTTCCTAAAGTTTTTACATCCAAAAACATTTTCCATATCAAAACCATATTTTTATTTGGCTAGAAATGGACTAAATCAATTAATCCATCCTAAACTTCATCAAATTCATTTTTCAAAACCATGGGTTGGTTCCTAGGGTCAGTAAGTACATCACAAACTAATTTGCCAAGGTTTCAACCTCAAAAACATTTTTGAATCATTTTTCTAATCTAAACAAGCATACAAATGTTCCTGCAAAAACAAACAATCTAACAGATACTATTTACTAAACTAATTGCAGGGTTGGCTAGGGTTTGTTCCACTAATTCCAACGATATAAAGTTTGTAATTTTTGGACGTGTGGATCAAAAGTTATAGATTTTACAAAATTGAACATCGATTAGATCAATTCTGTTTTAAATCAAACCAGCAGAGACACGTGGCGTGTTCTAATTCGTCGGTACCGGTTCGCTCGGATTGATCTCTCTGGATCGTTGGATCTAAGTTAGATAGTGCGGTGCAGAGACACTACTTAACCTTTCGCTCACGTTCTATCGCATCCGTCAGATCAAGATCCTACGGTCGCTAGCATGCTTGCCAAGGATCGGCGGCGCTGGCGGCGGCGGGTGGCGGCGCACGCTCGGGCAGGAGGTTTCTGGCGAAGCTAGGAAGCGAGGGAGAGGGGGAAATGGCTTACAGTGCTCGCAGGGTCGAGGTGAAGCTCGAGGTGGCGTTGGCTTGGCGAGGGGCGCTCAGGAACGGCGACGATTGCTAGCCGGAGTTTGCAACGGCGTCTGGCGGCTCTGGTTGATGACGGGGCGACGCTGCAGTTCAAGAGGAGGCAAACAGAGGGCATGGTCAGATGCAGGAGATCACGGAGATGACGCGAGCATGAAGGAGAAGGCTTGGGGCAGTCTGGACTTACCAGGAGACGTCGCTGGAGTGGAAGACAGACGTGGCGGCGCTCAGAGCTTGTCGAAGGTGACGCTCTGGGGCGCCCGCAGTTGAACTGAGGGCACAGGAAGATGCGCCTGGGAGTGGGGAGTCTTCTCGTGTGCTCGGGGAGGCAAGGGGTGGTGGTGCTCGGCCGGAATCGTCAAGGAGGGTCGTCGGAGCAGTGAGAGTGTCGAGCCAAATTGAGGCAGCCTCGGGGCAGAGAGGGGGGGCGTGTGAGGGGAAAGGAGGAGGAGACGCAGGCGATTTATCGTGCGTGGTCGCAGCGAGGTTAAGGCACGGCATTATGGGGAATTGAAGCCGCGGCATCAACGGCAGGAAACGGCCGGCGTCGTCTGCGCGAGGAAGAAGGTGAGCTGGAAAAGTGGGGTCGGTCGGTCAGTGAGAAAGAGAGTGAGGGGAGGGTCCACCAGTCATCGTCTGTTCGGGTTAGAAACTGAGTGCGAAGCGTTTTTCTGTGGGAGAGGGGAACTGGGCTGTTTGCTGGGCTTGTGGGCTTGGCCAGTTGGGCTGAGTCCTTTGCATATTTTTTTTGTTCTAAATCTTTTCTCTTTTTCTGATTCTAATTTCTGTTTTGAAATTCAAACAAACAAATCAATCAACAAAACCATTCAAACTCTCACCAAACTTCACAACTTTGAACTTGGTTATGTTCAGTAACATAATCCAAAATCCAAAACAAAATCATAATTTTTTTAGGGTCTATTATTAATTAAATAGATAGACCTTGTTTTAATAAAACAAAATAGAATTTGATTTATTTAAACTCCTTTTAAAATCTAAATATTTTCAAAACCAAATCAGTAGGTTTTATTTGAGAATATAAAATACTTGGAAAACTTATTTTAAACAATTAAATAAGTTTTGATTGTTTTAGAAATAGTAAAACCTTTATTAATAAAACTTCCTTATTATTTTTTTAATAAACCCAATACTATTTTTATCAAAACAAAGTATTTTATTTCATAAGCTTGGCCAAGGTTTAATTTGGCTCTATAAAATAATCCTTATTTATAAAACTTCTATTTCATTTGAAAACCAAATCCTTTTATTTAAAAGATCAAAAATAGTAATTCCAAAATATTTTATTTTCCTTTATTAAATGTTTATCTTTTTAAATCCCTTTAGGATTTATTTGATCCAACTTGGTTTGAAGATTTCCAATTGGATTCAAAAAGTTTCTTCTGGCCCTGAAAATCAACAAAGTTTTATTTTATTCATTTGTTTTTCACATTACAAGATTTGGAAAATCTTGGGATGTGACATCCGGGTACTTTGCCTGTACCGATGTGACGTTTGATTCCGTCGATACTAGCATTTACTTTCTGCGCCTTTTTGATTTGACTGATCAAAGTGGGTTGAAGTTCTATGCTAGCCAAAAATCCTTCACTCACTAATTCCATTCGGAAATCTTATATCTCTTTGTGCAAACTTGGTTGCTCCTTCAAAATCATGGAGTTCAAGCGGCACGGCAATCTGCTAAGGGCATCTGCTACCACATTGGCCTTACCAGGGTGATAGTGAATGTCTAGATCATAATCCTTGATTAGCTCAATCCATCTTCTCTGCCTCATATTCAGCTCCTTCTGAGTGAATATATACTTCAGGCTCTTGTGATCCGAATAAATCTCACAACGGTTTCCCATGACATAATGCCTCCATGTCTTCAGTACTAGAACTACGGCTGCGAGTTCGAGGTCATGGGTTGGATAGTTCTATTCATGTTGCTTCAGTCGTCGGGATAGATAAGATATAACTTTGCCTTCTTGCATGCATTAGCACACATCCGAGACTGATCTTGGATGCGTCACAATACACATCAAAGGGCTTCGTGATATCCGGCATGATCAAGATGGGGGTTGAAATCAATCTTCTCTTGAGTTTTTGAAAACTCGCTTCACATTTGTCCGTCCATTCAAACTTCTTGTCCTTCTTCAGTAATTGGGTCATGGGTCTGGCAATACTCGAGAATCCTTCTACGAACTTCCGGTAGTATCCCGCTAATCCAAGAAATGCACGAACTTGGGTTTGAGTGGTTGGGGCTTGCCAATCTTCAACATCTTTCACCTTCACAGGGTCAACGGCAATTCCTCCGGCTGATACGATATGTCCGAGGAATCCTACCTCCTGTAACCAGAATTCACATTTGCTAAACTTGGCATACAACTGATGCTCTCTAAGGGTTCCAATAATGGTCCTTAGGTGTAGCTCATGTTCTTCTTATGATTTGGAATAAATCAGAATGTCATCAATGAAAACAACAACAAACTTATCCAGGAAGTCCATAAAAATATTATTCATGAGGTTCATGAAATAAGCGGGGGCATTGGTTAATCCAAAAGACATAACCGTATACTCATATAATCCATATCTGGTGGTGAAGGCAATCTTTGTAATATCCTCTGCACGAATCTTGAGTTGATGATAGCCAGTTCTAAGATCAATCTTAGAAAACAATTTGGCACCAGTCAACTGGTCAAACAAATCTTCTATCTTCGGCAATGGGTACTTGTTCTTGATGGTGACATCATTCAACTTTCGACAATCCGTACACAAACGGTTACCTCCATCTTTCTTGTCCACAAACAGCACAGGTGATCTCCAAGGTGACACACTTGGTTGAATCAGTCCAATTTCCAGCATGGCATCCAGTTGCTTCTTCAGTTCCGCTAGTTCAGACGGGTTCATACTATATGGTCTCTGGGCTATGGGTCCGGTTCCAGGGATTAGTTCAATGATAAAATCGATATACCGATATGGGGGCATACCAGGCAAAACATCTGGAAATACATCGGGTATTCACAGACTATCTGAACTTGGTCAATGGTTGGCTGGGCTATACTCTTGTTGCACTTGAATTGACGAGGCAAGGTTTCTGATACATGCTCGACTGATACCCCGTCTGTACTGGTCATGGTTATGAATTTCTTGGTACAGTCGATTAATCTTTTGTGTTTGGACATCCATTCCTAGTACTACTTCCAAACCTTTAGTTCCGAGTACTATTAGATTAGCATAAAAATCTATGCCATGGATTCGGATAGGGACGGCTTTGCAAATTTATCTAGCTTTGGTGGTTGAACCGGGTATTTGAACAATCATAACATGCTTCAATTTGGTTGGTTGAATCTTACTAGTGCATGCAAATTCTTCAGTGAAAAATGAGTGCGATGCTCCAGAATCAAACAACACTCTTGAAAGTACTGAGTTAACAGAAAACATACCCAGCATGACATCTGGCGCTTCTTGGGCTTCTTCAGCATGCATGAGAAAGAGACGGCCGTTGCGGTTGAGCGAGTTCCCTAGGGCAAACCTTCTTCCGAGATGAACACGACGCTGCTGCTGAGCTGGGGCATTTTCATTGGGGGTTGCGGCAATCTTCTTGGGGCACTCATTGGAATAGTGACCCTTGGTTCCACATTCATAGCAAATTACTTTCGACTTGTCCTTTGCCGCAACAGGCACGGCATTGCTTCCAGTCCTTGGGGCAATGTTGGTATTGGTGGCGGCGTCGTTGTTGTTGAACTTGGGTGGTGCACGGGTGAAATTGCTGGAGTTGCCGGGGTTGTTGTGGTTTCCTCCGAGCCTTGGGTTTCCATAGTTGGGATAGGTCGGACGGTTCATCGGGGGTCTGTGTGTTCTTGGGGAAAATCCTAGAGATGGGTTGGGGCGATACTTTGGTGTATGGTGGGTTCCTGGTTGATGCATCATGCGACGCTTGTGGTTCTCATTGGCTTGGTTGATCTTTCCTTCCATCTGAATGGCAGAGTCAACTAGAGCTTCAATATCGTCAAAGGGGATATTGACTAACACCGTCTGCATCTCATCGTGCAGACCATTCAGGAATCTCTCTTTCTTATTGGCTTCGGTGTCGATCTCATCCGGTGCATACCTAGCTAGTGACAAGAATTGTCACGGTATTCCACTACTGTCATCGTTCCCTGCTTCAGTTCCCTGAATTCATCTCTCATCATCTTGATTAAACCCGGTGGCACATGGGTTCTGCTGAACTTGTCCTTGAATTCATCCCAAGTCATCATCTGACCTCCAGTCATTGCACAAACACTGTTCCACCATGCTCTTGCATCTCCGGCCAGATAGTGGGTGGTGAACAGAACTTTCTCGTTGGCTTCCACTCCTACAACTTCCAGGTTGTTCTCCATGGTTTGCAGCCAATCATCTGCATCTAGGGGCTCTTCTGACTTAGTGAAAACAGGTGGATTGGTGTTCTAGAAATTCTTGAGCTTAGATCCATGGTTGTCCTGATTTCCATGGACTTGATTGTTGTTGGCCATCTGGGAGATGTGTTGAAGGGTGGCTAAGTTGGCTTGACGTTCGGCTCGTTCAGCTTCGCGGTCAGAAACCAACATTTGCAAGATCTGCAACATCGGGTCCGGGGATGAACCACTTCCTCCGCGAGGCATCTGAAGGTTGAGATAGATCATGAGAAAAGAGGGAAATTTCAAAGGTTTAGGGGTTGTTGAAAAGTTTTTAAAGTTTGACTCAGATTTTCTAGCAACTTGCTTTTCATTCATTCATTCATAGCACACGATACAAACACACACCACAATAAAGAAAAACAGATGGTTTTAAGAACCATTCTGGAAACTACGATATGGTGGGACAGATTACAACTCACTAACGCTAGTGCTCAAGTGCTACTACTCCTTGGAGTCAGTGTACTCATCATCCTCATCATCATCATCATCATCATCATCATCGATGAAGGCGAAGTCATCCTCATCGGTGAAGAAGTACATGGCCTGATCCTCCAGAAAGTCATCATCATCACTGAGATAGGAGTAGGGGTCTCGACGAAGGTCTTCCCCTGCATTCTCCCTCTCTTCCAACTGCATGTCTCTCTCGTGGATGGTCTCCTCCAAATCTGTGATCCGGTGGTGAAGACGGGCAATGATGCGCTCCTTCTTGTCGAGCTGACGGCGACGAGGCTTACGATCCTTCACTAGCATGGCGAGGTCATATCCTTCTTCTTGGCAATGGCAGACTTGTGGTTGGCGTAGGAACGCACATTGTCCAACTCCTTCTGACGGTCATACATCATGAAGCTGAGGTGGTCCAACTGAGTCTTCAGCTAGGGGTGGTATGGGGCCTCCAGTGGCTATCCCATAACATCACGGCTTGGGTAGAACTCAAAACGAGTGCCCTTGATCTGATTGATACTCTTCCCACACATACGGGCAAGAGCTTCCTGCATTGCCCTATTAAGTCCATCGAGCCAGTTGTTCTCTCTTAAGGTGAACTGAATTCCTTCTACAGTGGGAGGTTCAATCTTCCCTCGGAGACTTGCGACAACTAGCCACTTCAGGTCTTCTCCTTCCTGATCATTGAGCTGAGCTCCTAAGAACTCTGGGTGCGGGCGCTCCAGCATCTCCGACAGCTGGTCTAAGTCAGGCTCCATTCCCCAACTGATAAAACTTGTTGTACTTCATGTCCATCTATAAAAATATAGGATGAGTAAGTTAGTAGATTGATCAAGTGTCTCAAATTTTATGTATTTTGCAAGAATTTTTGAGGAACATGAATTTTCATGAAAGAATCCAAGTGATAAGGATAAGAATAAGTTTTTGTAAATACTCACTTCCTTTGGATTTGAAACTAAGTTTTTGATTCAAATGTCCATTCTAACTAGGGTCTCCTATGGTCAGGATGGCTTTGATACCAACTTGTCAACACCCAGATTTTTAATCCCAGATGCCTGTTATGCCATACATCGCAATCCCAGGATTACCATTTTTGTCAGACATAACAGATTTGGATATCACAGTATAGCGTAGGCGAAGCTCCATCTTTCACAGGCAATGCTGACGATGGGAGATGGTCCTAGTTGTCGTAACCTTCCTGCGGTCCATCATCCTGATACTCCTCTTCATAGTCTGGCCACGGGAATAGCCAGGGACAAAGCCATGAGTACTCTTTAAGTACTCGCAAACTAATACTAACAAGTTAAGGGGGTTTTTGTAGTAGGATACTAAGTTCTAGGGTTGTTTTGCAAAAAGCCAGATTTACCTCTACTAAGTTCAGAAGCAAAGAAAACTAGTTGACAGTTTTATAATACCTAAGTGGGAACTTGAATTTCATATCACAACTCTGTTGTGGTCAAGTCAAAGTCACAGATCATTTCATCAGTCATTTTGAAAACATCTGACGATAGAACAGTATGGCCACTCCAACTGTCCATAACAGCAGACGAGGTACACAATCACCAAACAATACTTAACTATTTATAATCACCACACAAAGGTTCACACTAGATGATCTATCATCATCACTAATATTACAAGATTAAAGAACTTGTCTTATTTATTTTATTTTGAGAAAAGTAATTTCTACTCATTGAAAAACTACTTAAGATTTAATATTCTCCAACTCAAACATGGGATCATGTTGACACATGTCATCACCACATATTTCAGTACATGGGAATGTGATTTAAAGTGGTGTCACAATTTAATAAGGTTTAACCTTTTTATTTTAATTAATTAAAATGACAAGAAATGCCTATGGGGAATTCTTTTATTACTTGAACATTATTTCTGCAAGTAAACCCATATGTTTTTATATATTCTGAAAGGTATGCTCAAATGTGATTTTTGAGAGTTGGAATGAACTCAAAATCTCTTATGGTCGAATTTTGAAAAAATGTTTGAATGCAGAAAAGCTTATGCCTTGTTATTTTTACCATGGCTGATCTACAAATCCAAATGATTTGAATCCAACGGGCTTGGAATAAGCATTTCAGTACCTTTCTAACAAAATTGGTTTCATGCATTTTGGTTCAGTGAATCGAGCTGGGTTGATTTTTGAATCGAGGTACAGAACTGTGTTTGAAATTAAATGAATAAAGCTTAATTTGAATTGTTGGGTTGCGCGGGAGGTTTAACTGTGCCGGACCACTACGCACAGCGCACGCGCGGGATGGTTAAGTGGATGTCCCCACGCGTTAGTGAGACGGGGAGGGGCGAAGCGGTACGGGGAAATGTGGGGCGTGGGATCTGGTTCTAATCGAACGGCTCTGGTTCATCGTCCATGTCGGGCAGCGCCGGCGAGACAAAACCATAACGCGGCAGGTGGGGGTCATGGGAGGCTCACCGGGGCTCAGGCGAGGGTCAGCGACGGGGGCGAATGACGAAGTCGACAACGGCGGTTCTCCTGGTACCAACAGCTTCTCCTGGGGCGGCTCCAATCAACGGCTCCCTTCTTCTCTAGCAGCGGCAGGCTCCGGCCAAATTCCCGCGATGCGCTGCTTGCCTTGCTCCGGGAGTGAGGTGGGGTGGTTCTGAGTGAGAGGGGAGTGAACTGGTGTGAATAAAACGAGCGGTGGAGGCCTCTATTTATAGTGGCTGAAGGGGACCGACGGGCGTGGGCTGAGCTCGTTGTGGTCAACAACACAGAGTGCTACTGGCATGGGAGACGGTAGGGGGCGGTGCGGTGCTCCCTGGCGAAGCTCAACAGCGTGGTGGCGAGGCGTGGGGCGGTGCTGATCGGTTGGAACGCGTCGATGCTCTGGGCGGGTCCGACAACGATTTTAATGGTGCACAGCACGCGTGGTCTGCACGATGGTGAACGGGCATGTCTACGGGGTTGCTGGGACGATGGTGATCACGCACGCACGCGGCGAGGGTGGCGCGTGGTCTGTGGGTGCTGGTCGAGGGTGGCGCACTGGCGTGCTCTCGGCTCGCACGCAGGGAGGTTTGGCATGGCCTTGTCGTGTGGTCCAGGGGCTAGCAGTGCTCGGGGCTAGGACAGGGAGTGGCGGTGGACGGTGGGGGTGCCTGCTAGACATGCTTGCTAGGCTTAGTTGTAGCATCCCAATTGTCTAACAATTGCAATGCTACTAGCCTAGTCTATATAATGGCTACTTCATATATATAATTGTTGCATCATAATTATATCATGCTCATGTCATCATGCCACCTTGCATTTGAGCATCATATAAAACCCTCTTCCATTTGGTTCTTATCTCATATGCATTATTAATTGTATTTGTCTCTTGATATTGTATTTGGTTGTTGATATATGGTTTAAATGCCCAAGTTGAGTTGGGGGCATATCTTTTACTCCACCCCACCACCTTTCTTTCACCACCTTATAATTCCACCATTCCTTTATCCATGAGCTTGCATTTGTTTTTCTTTTGGTATTTAATCTAGCTCATGGGAGATAGGAGGGATCTACTTCCACAAATCCTCAGCTTGGCCTTAAACCATCTTTTGGGAATGCATAAAAATAATGCCATGATAATAATTTTGTTTTCACAAAAATAAGCATGGCATCAATTAATTTTGCATGGGCCATGCAACCATCTCCAACTTTGGTCCTCCTTTGCTTTATTTGAATTTTTGGGTGATCCACCTCATCTCTCATCTCTCTCTCCCTCCTTTTGGTTTGATCTTGTTTGCTCTTGCTTAGACCCTCACCACCTCCTCTCACCACCTCTTTTCCTTGTCTAGATCTTGATGGAGCTTGGCATGTGCTTGCTTGACTTTGTCAAAAGAGAACCACTCCATCTAATCTCTCTCTAAACCCTAAACCATACACTCATCTCTCCTCTCTTTACCATCCTCTCTAAACCACACCCCCATCTAACCTAACCCTAGCCTCTCTCTCTCTAGCTAACCCTAGCTCCACCCTCTCTCTCGGCCTCTCTCCTCTCTCACCTAGCTAGCCCCACCTGACCACCCTGGACCCACCTAGCTACCACCACCTCAAGCCCCAACCCTAGTACCAAACCCTAACCCGAGGCTTCCCCAATCTAGCCCGAGCCTCCCCCTCTCTCTCTGCCATGAGGGCCCTAGCCCGAGCCTCCCCACCAACCAGCCGTCCCCACCTGCAGCCCCTTGCACCTGCCCCTGCCCTGGTTCCTGCCCGACCCAAGCACGTGAGGAGGAGGAGAGAAAGGTGGCACCGAGTCCACCTTTTCCATATACCCCGCTCCCCACACGGCACCTCCCTCTCCCTCTCTGCTTTACCCGCTCCCCCTCTCTGCAGACGATCCCAGATCCGCCCTAGAGCTTGCCTCTCCTCTCCTGCCCCTGCAGCCACCTCTCCACCACCAATCACCAACCATACCGTCGGCCTCCTCTCGTCTACATAGTACCAGGCGGCGGGCACGGCGTCCAGGTGTCGAGGAAGAACGAGTCGACCACCTGCACCGCCCCTGTACCCGTAGACGTGAAGGAGGAGCCCCAGGTTGATCTGCACGCCGACGCGTCCCGCCGGAACCCTAGCTACGCCCGGTTTCTGCCTCGACGACGATCGCCAGCTCCTCTGCCCGATCAAGCTCGACCAACATCTCCTCGGTGAGCCCACGAGCCTCCCTGACACCTCCTTCCTCGCCGTTGCTTCCTGTTCGCGTCGGACCGCTTGTCGAGCACCCTTGGTGCACCGGCGAGCGCGTGCGTCTGCTCGCTCAGCGCGTCACGGAGCCTCTCCTAGCCGCGTTTCCCTAACCAGCAACAACACCCTAGCCCACCGCAGTGGCTGCCGCCTACGCGCGCGCACGCCAGGTCCCCAGTTCGATCCCCGCGTGCCGCGCCGTCCGCTGTCGAGCACCGTTTTGTCGTCAGTAAGTTCAGAGAAGAAGCACAGTGCGGGCCGTGTCGTTTTACAGAAAACCCCCCCTAGTTTTTATTCCTAAACCCACAGTCCAACCGAGCCCACCGTCAGCCTCTCCGACCATCTTGTAGAAAACACCCCGCAGATCTGAACGCTTAACCCGCACTCCCTGGATCTACCACGTGTCAGCTGCCCGCTGGCCGCGCGCTAATTGTGGCCCCGTCGAGCCCCGGTCCCGCCCGTCAGTCTCGGTGGCTGGCGTAGCCCCGCGTGAGAAAAGCGCTGCGACGCGTACCCGCCAGCTCAGCGCCCAGGCCCACACGTCGGTTTCTGCGGCTAGCTGTGCCTCAGTACAAAAAGTCCTGTGTTCTTTTTCTGTTAATAAAAATAATTCTAGAAAATGCATATATGTTTTTTATTTTCAGAAAATAATATCTTCAATTTGGTTTTTCCAAAGAATACAAATAATATATGTTTTGAAATCAGAAAAATATGAGGAATTCAAATATGCCATTCAAAATATATTTTGAACACTTTATTTTCCAAGTTAATTAAAATTACAATAAAATGCCCTTTTACCTTAATTAATTAATAACTTTTGTTTTATAACTCCAAATTCAACAAATAATATGTCTAAAATGATTAGCTCGACGAGACCTTTCTGTTTATGCATTCCATTATCTGTTTTGCAGCATGCATCATATAAATATAATGTATACAACAACTTAATTGAGGTTTAAATGTGGCCAAAACTCAATAAAATGATTTATTCTGGTATTCCACACCTCACCCATGCCATGCTACCTTATTGCCATGCAAATTGTGCATCATTCATCATGGCATGATTGTTTGCTTGATGCATTTTGTTCATATGCTTGTGCACTTTATTTATGTTGGCCCTTGTTTGTTTGGTTCTTCTTCGAATAGACGCTGAGCAGGGGATTTATCAAGATAACCAGGAGCACTACCCAGATCCTTCTCTTGCTTCAACTGAGCTGCCAGGCAAGCACTACCACATGCTTGCATACATATAGTATCTATTGCCTCTTTCTTATTCTTGCATCATTGAGTCGCGATTGCATTAAACTGAATCCCAAGTATTGCATAGCCTTTATTTTTAAACCCCACCGAAGCTTGTTCCTCCATCCCATGAGCCATTACTACAGGAGTTGTTTGAGCCATGCGAGTCGTAGAACAGCATGTGTAGGGTATGTGAGTGTCTGATGGATAACGAGGTACCTAAACAACTTAACCTGAGTAGTAATGGGATAACTAATGAAAGTGGCATCGGTGAGCAATATGTGCTATTTGGTTTTTCATGCTCACTTGTGTCCCGTAGGAACCCCGAGTACTTGATTCCTGTTCCTTGAATATTCGCGCTATCCACATCCGGGAGGCTTATGGACCCCCCTGAGCCAGAGCTTGATTCATTCTTATTTCTTGGGGCCACAAACTAGTTTGAGGTTTTATTTACTATCCTGTACTTATGCCATGCTTCACTGCTTTATTTTAAATTGTGCGAGGTACTGCACCTGTACTGTTTAGGGAAGCGGGGTGTTTTCGCGGTATCGACAAGCCCAGTCACATTTTCGGGTTCCCAGTCGTTTATAGCCATTGACGCAAACCTTGAGTCCGTTTCGGAGTCGGCCAACTTCGTCGCAGGTAGCTTAATGGGGTGGCCCCCTGAAATATTTCTGAATCCTGTGATCGCTTTGTCGTGAATACCTCGTTGGGTTTTGATTTGGTTTTTCCGAGGTTGATCGAGTGTGTGTTGCTATTTGTGCACCCCTGCAGGGTAAAACTTTCTGAAAGCCGTGTCCGCGGTTATGGACGACTTGGAGCACAGTTTCTCGATCATAGACAAGTATAACTAAAGTACCGCCTTTAATTTGACTAAGTACCTGACTAGTAAATAGTGCAACACTCATGGAATGGTTAATAAAACTGCCAACGGATGGGGGGGTTGTTTGTCCGCTTCCTCGTCGGTAAGCGAGGAGGAGGATGGATCTGTTGATATTACTGTTATCACTGCTGTTATTAATTCACGGACATCCGTCTATCTTTGGTTAGGCGGATGGTTAGCGAGTATCTATAGAATTGTTAGGGTTTATCTTTTGCTGCAATTGCGTCACCCCAGGTTGTGTCCCCTTTAGAGGCATAAAGACTTGCTGAGTACCCCTAGGGTCTCACACGATAAATTGTTTGATTCAGATGAACAGGTAAACTCGCAAGATGGATACTGGGTGGAGGAGACGCACGATGTGGGCAACGATCATTCGGTGTAGAGATTCCGGGAACGGGGATCCGTGAGATCTGTGGGCGGGATGTGTTTATTTATGGGGCATCTTATGCCGATTTGCTTCTTATCCGTACTCGGATCTTGTTTTCCGCTTCCGCCTGATACTCTGATGTTTGATGTATGAGGAGATATCCTAAACTATTATATCTATCTAGGATATTTGGATCTTGCCGTATGGCGTTGCTATATTTCCTTTCTTTTTAGATGGAATGACTCTGAGAACCATTGTATGGTGGCTTGCATACATACTCATTTGTGTATGTAGTTGATCCCTTCGCCTGCCGATTACGCCGGCCGTTGTTGTCCCGATGTTTGGAAATGGTTAGGACGGCCGAAAGGTCTACCTGTGAGTGGCATTTGGGCCCCACCGTACTATTTTCACCATTTCCGCTCATCCAGGCTTGTAACTAGGAGCGTAATTCACCGAGGTAGTTACAATTGGTATCAGAGCCATCCCGCCCTTCAGGGTCTCAGCCAAATGGTCGTTGTCTGTCTAGCAAATATTTTTGGTAGTTATGTATACTAGGGAAAAACAAAACGCGAGAGTAGGACTGCTTCCACTTTTCTTCTTACCCACCCACCCACCCTTTTCTGGTAAGGAAGTGTAACATTTTCAATCCTCTTCTTAAAATTCAAACTAGGATTCACGTGTTCTGGGTTTCCATAGTACCATAGAAAGTGTGTGTGTGTGTAATTCCTTGTCTATCTGTTGCATCCAATTTGTTATCTCTATCTGCCTTTTGGTTATCAACTGTTGGTACATTCCATACCGACAGGCTTTTGAAAACCGGCGCGATCTATCTGACTCCTTGTTAACCGGTGCCATCTTCTTAAGGGTGTCCTTCCTTCTAGCAACTTCACATTCTGTGAAAGCATCTGTTGCTAATCTCTACCTGATAAGTTATTTTGCGCATCTATTGGTATTTTAATGCCGAAAAATGCGGAAAATTTTTCTTTGATACATCTGTGCTTCCACACTCCTTTCTAGTCGTGTGTGAAACATTATCCATCTCCCTTTTATCAGCATGTCCATGCTAACTCCTTCTTTTGTCACCGGCGCTTAATCCTGAAGTTTTACTTCATCTTCAAATTCTCTTGGGCTAATTACATAACATGTGTCGATCCGATGCTGGTGATTGTAATTTGGTTCTCGGCATAGCTATATGACACTTATGATGAGTGGAATATGGAAAATGCAATCACCACTATCATCCAAATGATGACGGATATCTCCTGTGATTTTGAGTACACCGTGATCATATCTATGCATATTCAAGCATCTTTGGCAATCCGGAGTTTCTCAAAGCACTACGGCGGTCTATCATCTGTCCATCATGTTGCACATCTTTTTCAACTCCATATCGGCAAAATTCTCTTTGAGACGAGGGAATTGCATCTTTTCGTCTCTGGTAGCTTTGCTTGAGGTATGAGCTATCATCGTTTCTTATCCAAGATCTCTTTATCTTTGTAACCGGTGATCCGATCGACAATGTGAACCAGGTGACATCTCTTTTTCTTCTGAAGGACCAGATAATCTATTCTTCCAGTGCACCTTCTTCAATACGAACCCGTGCTCTCAATATTGATCTTTCTAAGAGCGTTGAGCTCCGGAAGTGTTCGAGCATTTGTTCATTTCTCTCGCCTTTTGAACTTGATATTCTGGGAATATCTTGTTAATCCATGGGGGTATATGTTGATAATATGCTTGCCTATTCCATATCAATGGAAGGACATGGAAGATCATCTGTGTCTCTTTCTCTCAAGCTTCGTGGGCACTGCTTGTGTGCAAAGTTCTCAAAGCGTGAATTCGGGCTTCTTGAAGTCACCTATCTCGGCCACGTCCTTCTGCTAAATACATCACTTCAATTCTGGAATCAGCAAGTTCTTTGTTAATTCCATCCTCCATCTTCAACCAATCCGGAGTTGTTCCTTGTTGGCAAGTTATCAACGTCGTTCCGCTAAAGATTTTCCTCAAAACTGCTAAATATCTCTCAATCTTTTCAAGAAGAACATGGAGTTCTTTCACCTCGTTCTCGTTAAGTAATCTCTTGAAACCCTCTCGCTCTATCGTCTATGCTCAATCCACCGGAGGCCATGAAGATTTTTCAGATCTTTTGTAATCCGTATGTTCAAGTGGTGCTATATTTTTCTTTGTCTGTGGAATCTTGCAGTTGTTCTCCGTAATCTTCCTTCATATCTTTCCGGGGGCTTGGTATTTACGACATGAGGACAACATCATCACCCTTATCTATCTTTGAATCCGGTGAATCGTTTGCATCAATCCTTGTTTTCTTACGGAGTTCCATAAGCTCTTCTTGTCAATACCTTCAGTCTGTTCCGGTAGTTGGGTTGCATGGTTTTCTTATTCATGTGCGGAGTAATGCTTTGAGTGCGGGATGGAGTAGCTACCATACCACTACTCTTATCATTCGCTCTTGTACATTGAATTGGTGAATTAATGTGATTTCACTCATTCCACGGAAGTTAGAAGTGGCCTTCATTCCTCGATACTTTTACTTCCGTCCTTGTTTTTCCGGAGTGCTCTCTCGAAGGAAGTAATCAATGATCTCTTGTTGGTGATCTCGTCTTTTCCTACACGGAGCAAATCTTCAATTATCTGGTGGAAACAACGCAAACTCCTTTCGGTCCTCATCTTTCTACCGATGCTCGACATCCCCAAACAAGATGAAAGGAAACTATCGCTCTCTTTGTTTCATCAATTCTTTTTTGGTGGTAAAGCCAATTATGGTTGATGCCATCAGCTGCGAATCTATTGCGTTAGCCTCAAGGCTAAAGGAAGCAATAAGTATCTCTGCAATAAATTCCAGATCCTCCATATTCTTTGCTTCTCGGGATTCCACCATGATCTGGCTTCACATCCGTCTCTGGAAGTTATATCCGCGCACCTCAATTGCGTGATCCTTGGTTCTTACCGGCGCAACAAGAATCTAATCCGACGATGTCTAACTAAATCTTTCTGTTGATATCAAGGGACTCTATTGTATGAAGGCAATTTTGTTTTGTACTTCATTCCTCAAGTCCGAGAGCAGATACGATGCTATTGTCATAGTGGTTCAAAACCTCTCCAATCTAGCTCTTTTTCTTCCGGCGAGATAAAGATTCATCCTCTTTCGTATCAGTAAATCTTTAATCTTAACGGCGTGTCTTTCTTTATCCATGATACATCATCTTGTCCTTTCTTTCACAAGTGGATCTATTCTTTATCATGTTTCTTGAGAAAACCGGAGCTATGTCCCTCCTATCCTTCTTGTCTCACGACAATCCTTCAACTCTTCTAACCGTTGTTTCTCAAGCAAAACGCAAGACTCGCAACAAGTCTAGCAAGTTTTGCAAGGTGTAGTGGTCGCACCATTCCGTTGTTCATCAACTTGGGAACGTGAGGGTCACCTTGGTTCGAACACCCGCCTCTCCTTCTGTTGTTTTCTTTTTCCTAGGAATCTCGGGGCGAGATTCTTGTTTAGTGGGGGAGAGTTGTAGCATCCCAATTGTCTAACAATTGCAATGCTACTAGCCTAGTCTATATAATGGCTACTTCATATATATAATTATTGCATCATAATTATATCATGCTCATGTCATCATGCCACCTTGCATTTGAGCATCATATAAAACCCTCTTCCATTTGGTTCTTATCTCATATGCATTATTAATTGTATTTGTCTCTTGATATTGTATTTGGTTGTTGATATATGGTTTAAATGCCCAAGTTGAGTTGGGGGCATATCTTTTACTCCACCCCACCACCTTTCTTTCACCACCTTATAATTCCACCATTCCTTTATCCATGAGCTTGCATTTGTTTTTCTTTTGGTATTTAATCTAGCTCATGGGAGATAGGAGGGATCTACTTCCACAAATCCTCAGCTTGGCCTTAAACCATATTTTGGGAATGCATAAAAATAATGCCATGATAATAATTTTGTTTTCACAAAAATAAGCATGGCATCAATTAATTTTGCATGGGCCATGCAACCATCTCCAACTTTGGTCCTCCTTTGCTTTATTTGAATTTTTGGGTGATCCACCTCATCTCTCATCTCTCTCTCCCTCCTTTTGGTTTGATCTTGTTTGCTCTTGCTTAGACCCTCACCACCTCCTCTCACCCCCCTCTTTTCCTTGTCTAGATCTTGATGGAGCTTGGCATGTGCTTGCTTGACTTTGTCAAAAGAGAACCACTCCATCTAATCTCTCTAAACCCTAAACCATACACTCATCTCTCCTCTCTTTACCATCCTCTCTAAACCACACCCCCATCTAACCTAACCCTAGCCTCTCTCTCTAGCTAACCCTAGCTCCACCCTCTCTCTCGGCCTCTCTCCTCTCTCACCTAGCTGGCCCCACCTGACCACCCTGGACCCACCTAGCTACCACCACCTCAAGCCCCAACCCTAGTACCAAACCCTAACCCGAGGCTTCCCCAATCTAGCCCGAGACTCCCCCTCTCTCTCTCTCTGCCATGAGGGCCCTAGCCCGAGCCTCCCCACCAACCAGCCATCCCCACCTGCAGCCCCTTGCACCTGCCCCTGCCCTGGTTCCTACCCGACCCAAGCACGTGAGGAGGAGGAGGAGAGAAAGGTGGCACCGAGTCCACCATTTCCATCTACCCCGCTCCCCACACGGCACCTCCCTCTCCCTCTCTGCTTTACCCGCTCCCCCTCTCTGTAGACGATCCCAGATCCGCCCTAGAGCTTGCCTCTCCTCTCCTGCCCCTGCAGCCACCTCTCCACCACCGATCACCAACCATACCGTCAGCCTCCTCTCGGCTACACAGTACCAGGCGGCGGGCACGGCGTCCAGGTGTCGAGGAAGAACGAGTCGACCACCTGCACCGCCCCTGTACCCGCAGACGTGAAGGAGGAGCCCCAGGTTGATCTGCACGCCGACGCGTCCCGCCAGAACCCTAGCTACGCCCGGTTTCTGCCTCGACGACGATCGCCAGCTCCTCTGCCCGATCCAGCTCCACCAACATCTCCTCGGTGAGCCCACGAGCCTCCCTGACACCTCCTTCCTCGCCGTTGCTTCCTGTTCGCGTCGGACCGCTTGTCGAGCACCCTCGGTGCACCGGCGAGCGCGTGCGTCTGCTCGCTCAGCGCGTCACGGAGCCTCTCCTAGCCGCGTTTCCCTAACCAGCAACAACACCCTAGCCCACCACAGTGGCTGCCGCCTACGCGCGCGCACGCCAGGTCCCCAGTTCGATCCCCGCGCGCCGCGCCGTCCGCTGTCGAGCACCGTTTTGTCGTCAGTAAGTTCAGAGAAGAAGCACATTGCGGGCCATGTCGTTTTATAGAAACCCCCCCCTAGTTTTTATTCCTAAACCCGCAGTCCAACCGAGCCCACCGTCAGCCTCTCCGACCATCTTGCAAAAAACACCCCGCAGATCTGAACGCTTAACCCGCACTCCCTGGATCTACCACGTGTCAGCTGCCCGCTGGCCGCGCGCTAACTGTGGCCCCGTCGAGCCCCGGTCCCGCCCGTCAGTCTCGGTGGCTGGCGTAGCCCCGCGTGAGAAAAGCGCTGCGACGCGTACCCGCCAGCTCAGCGCCCAGGCCCACACGTCGGTTTCTGCGGCTAGCTGTGCCTCAGTACAAAAAGTCCTGTGTTCTTTTTCTGTTAATAAAAATAATTCTAGAAAATGCATATATGTTTTTAATTTTCAGAAAATAATATCTTCAATTTGGTTTTTCCAAAGAATACAAATAATATATGTTTTGAAATCAGAAAAATATGAGGAATTCAAATATGCCATTCAAAATATATTTTGAACACTTTATTTTCCAAGTTAATTAAAATTACAATAAAATGCCCTTTTACCTTAATTAATTAATAACTTTTGTTTTATAACTCCAAATTCAACAAATAATATGTCTAAAATGATTAGCTCGACGAGACCTTTCTGTTTATGCATTCCATTATCTGTTTTGCAGCATGCATCATATAAATATAATGTATACAGCAACTTAATTGAGGTTTAAATGTGGCCAAAACTCAATAAAATGATTTATTCTGGTATTCCACACCTCACCCATGCCATGCTACCTTATTACCATGCAAATTGTGCATCATTCATCATGGCATGATTGTTTGCTTGATGCATTTTGTTCATATGCTTGTGCACTTTATTTATGTTGGCCCTTGTTTGTTTGGTTCTTCTTCGAATAGACGCTGAGCAGGGGATTTATCAAGATAACCAAGAGCACTACCCAGATCCTTCTCTTGCTTCAACTGAGCTGCCAGGAAAGCACTACCACATGCTTGCATACATATAGTACCTATTGCCTCTTTCTTATTCTTGCATCATTGAGTCGCGATTGCATTAAACTGAATCCCAAGTATTGCATAGCCTTTATTTTTAAACCCCACCGAAGCTTGTTCCTCCATCCCATGAGCCATTACTACAGGAGTTGTTTGAGCCATGCGAGTCGTAGAACAGCATGTGTAGGGTATGTGAGTGTCTGATGGATAACGAGGTACCTAAACAACTTAACATGAGTAGTAATGGGATAACTAATGAAAGTGGCATCGGTGAGCAATATCTGCTATTTGGTTTTTCATGCTCACTTGTGTCCCGTAGGACCCCGAGTACTTGATTCCTGTTCCTTGAATATTCGCGCTATCCACATCCGGGAGGCTTATGGACCCTCCTGAGCCAGAGCTTGATTCATTCTTATTTCTTGGGGCCACAAACTAGTTTGAGGTTTTATTTACTATCCTGTACTTATGCCATGCTTCACTGCTTTATTTTAAATTGTGCGAGGTACTGCACCTGTACTGTTTAGGGAAGCGGGGTGTTTTCGCGGTATCGACAAGCCCAGTCACATTTTCGGGTTCCCAGTCGTTTATAGCCATTGACGCAAACCTTGAGTCCGTTTCGGAGTCGGCCAACTTCGTCGCAGGTAGCTTAATGGGGTGGCCCCCTGAAATATTTCTGAATCCTGTGATCGCTTTGTCGTGAATACCTCGTTGGGTTTTGATTTGGTTTTTCCGAGGTTGATCGAGTGTGTGTTGCTATTTGTGCACCCCTGCAGGGTAAAACTTTCTGAAAGCCGTGTCCGCGGTTATGGACGACTTGGAGCATAGTTTCTCGATCATAGACAAGTATAACTAAAGTACCGCCTTTAATTTGACTAAGTACCTGACTAGTAAATAGTGCAACACTCATGGAATGGTTAATAAAACTGCCAACGGATGGGGGGGTTGTTCGCCCGCTTCCTCGTCGGTAAGCGAGGAGGAGGATGGATCTGTTGATATTACTGTTATCACTGTTGTTATTAATTCACGGACATCCGTCTATCTTTGGTTAGGCGGATGGTTAGCGAGTATCTATAGAATTGTTAGGGTTTATCTTTTGCTGCAATTGCGTCACCCCAGGGTGTGTCCCCTTTAGAGGCATAAAGACTTGCTGAGTACCCCTAGGGTCTCACACGATAAATTGTTTGATTCAGATGAACAGGTAAACTCGCAAGATGGATACTGGGTGGAGGAGACGCACGATGTGGGCAACGATCATTCGGTGTAGAGATTCCGGGAACGGGGATCCGTGAGATCTGTGGGCGGGATGTGTTTATTTATGGGGCATCTTATGCCGATTTGCTTCTTATCCGTACTCGGATCTTGTTTTCCGCTTCCGCCTGATACTCTGATGTTTGATGTATGAGGAGATATCCTAAACTATTATATCTATCTAGGATATTTGGATCTTGTCGTATGGCGTTGCTATATTTCCTTTCTTTTTAGATGGAATGACTCTGAGAACCATTGTATGGTGGCTTGCATACATAGTCATTTGTGTATGTAGTTGATCCCTTCGCCTGCCGATTACGCCGCCCGTTCTTGTCCCGATGTTTGGAAATGGTTAGGACGGCCGAAAGGTCTACCTGTGAGTGGCATTTGGGCCCCACCGTACTATTTTAACCATTTCCGCTCATCCAGGCTTGTAACTAGGAGCGTAATTCACCGAGGTAGTTACATTAGTGCTGCTCCTAGCTTGCTGTCGACAATGGGGTGGCAAGGTGAGGCTCGTCCTTCTTGCCATTGATGGCATGGTCTGGTTTACAGTGAGCAAGAGGGGTTAAACAAGTTAGATGATCTACTGAGGGTGTAGTGTGAGCTAGATAGGGAACACGTTAGGCCAAATTTATTGCACACTATAGTGTTTAAGGTTTTATTGATTTGTATATGTAAGGTGTTTGATGAAATGGCCACAAAGAACTTTGAATTTGAATTTTGGATTCAAACTTGGTGGGTTTTATGGGCACATACTAGGGAGTGTCTGGTTAGTTGAATTAGTCAAGGGGCACTGGTTTGGTTGGGTTTTGAAAATGGGTGATCTTCACATATGATAAAGATTCAATTTTGTAATGTGATTTCAATGAGGTTGCCAAATGTTTCTGCAAGTTTGAAAGGTTGGCTTTGATTCACTTTTACTTGTTCTAGAAAGGGGTGAAAAGAATTGGAAAAGTTTCTGTTTGAAATCTTTGACTAGAAACACTCAAAGTGACCTAGTGAGTAAGATTGGCAAAAATGACCATTTGCTTTATTTGATTTGTTTTTGATTTTCTCTTGTTTTGTTTCTGCATGGAAATGTTTTATATGATGTTATTTTCATCTTTAAACCATTTCTTGCTATTTAGGTTAATCACACAAGTTCATTCATGCATTTACCAAATCATCTCATTCACACATGCATTCATATGATTTTAATTAATCAAAGTTTTTGTTAACCCTAATCTTAGTGATTAGAGTTTGATGATCATTGTTTTATATTTTTGGGATGTTACACTTACGCCCCACAGTTTTGGTGTCTAGATTATCTATGAATGGTGTTTAGGGATATAGTCCATGTAAATGGTACTATTCCAGGCATCACTAGGTCATAGAGTCTTCGGGAACTCATCAGGGTTTTAGCCTGCCCGAAAGGGGCTTAACGAAGGTGATCCAGCCCCGAAGGATCGTGCAGACATATGAGGTCGCGGAGAGGGCAATGATTGGCTTGGACCAACTACTGGGCTCCACATCATGGAATTGTGGACGGGAAAGTACGCCCGGTTGTGCAATAAGGAGTTGATCTCTCATGGGAAAAGTAACGCACCTCTGCAGAGTGTAAGAATTGTAACTTGTTACTCCCTGTTCCGGGACGAACGCGGCAGGAAAGGAACTCCATGAAAGTTCTGGTCAACCTGTGAAGGCTGATGGTCATAGATTTTTTATAATAAAATCAACATTTGAAGAAAGATTTATGAAAATTGCATAGTGCCAAAGACTGATACTCCGAGGTGGTATATAGAGCATAAAACTTCCTACCTTGCATATAATGAACTTGCTAGGTAATGCTGTTACTCATCCTTTCCTTTGAATCCTTGCTTAGACTCTGAGAATCCCGAAGATACCCCAATGTATGCATCTGAGAGTCAAGAGGAGGTCTTTTATGAAGAGCCCAACCTGTATGGAGCCGTAGAAGGGGAGGACTACGACATCGTCTATGGAGGAGAGTTCCAAGATTCTGAATAATTACTATAGTTCTAGTAGACACTTGAGTCGAGCAACATGAACAATATATAGCAATAAGTTGTTGAGCTCAATTTGGGGTTTAAGTTTTAAATTTGAAACTTTCGCTGAAACACTTATATTTTGGTTTGTAAGTTGAATCTTTTGGAAGTCTTGAACTTCCGGTATTGTAATAATAATAACGTGTGTATGTTTGTAATAAAGACCCGCAATGTTTCTGTTGTACCACTCTGAGGGATGTGATATTTACGGAACGGTGTTGTGTGGATGTCATGTCAACAACTATAATGTACTACACATGCAGTGGTATGTTGGGTCACCGCACAGATCTTTAAAGCGCTCCCTCTGAACCCAAACGTCCAGAGTAAAAACATGGGTGCGCATGACCGAATTCCACCCGATCCAGCGATCTCTGAGCATATGCGCACTGTGGAGTTCACCGGTGGAGCCTTCCGGAACACAATGCTTCAGTCAGATCGACGACAATAGGCAATTGGCAGATCTTCACCTTGGCAATGAGTAGGAACTCTAGGACCACCACCACTTATTTATGTCGAGCATGTGGAGAAGGCGATAGACTAGAAATCCATCGCAGAACATCATCGGCGTGCTCATACGCAACAAAGCCTGTCCCGGATCTAAGGCCAAACTCGCAGCCGCATCGGCGCTTCGTCCTGATCCCCTCTCCCTCCACTTGCTCGCTCAGGGAACCAACCATCCGGTGATCGGCGTGGCGCCTCAAGTCCCACCGCGCCACCATGAGGATGGCGGATCTAGGAGGAACCCTAGACCCACGGCCACAACACCAACACCCGCAACCGCCGAGGGAAGGGAGTCCGCCTGCAGCCACCGCATGTCTAGGAAGCGCCATCCCGACCATCGCCGGGGCCTTCTTGAAACAGCGTAGCCCCACCCACCCCATCAAATAATACCGCCACAGCCGCCACCCCTAGCACCTTAGGTACTAGGGGGCGCCACCACCGCGGCCGATGACGGTGACAGCGGCGGAGGGAGGCGATATGGAGGAGAGAGGTCGGCGGCGACAAAATTTGGGGGCCCTACGGCGTCGCCTAGGGGTCACCACGGGAGGGGTTATAGGAGGGGGTTCTTTAAAATGGAGGGAGGATTTCACTTTCCCGGCATCTACACCAACTAGGGATGCACACAACCATTAAGCATGAGTATCAGGATTTTTAAACTTAATTAAGAACCAAGCCTGGTCCTCAGGATAAATTGCATGAGTACCAGGAAAGCCTGGTCCTCAAGTACAAACAGAAACCTTAATGCGCTTCTGTTAGTATTTGAACTCAGGTGTTGGGTTTGTACATCCACTCTCCCAACTAGTTGAGCTATGCTCCCTCCATTAACTGCCTTAAAATGGAGGGAGGATTTCACTTTCCCGGCCTCTGCACAAACTAGGGATGCACACAACCATTAAGCATGAGTACCAGGATTTTTAAACTTGATTAAACACCAAGCCTGGTCCTCGGGATAAATTGCATGGGTATCAGAAAAGCCTGGTCCTCAAGTATAAATAGGAACCTTAATTCGCTTTTGTTAGGATTTGAACTCAGGTGTTGGGTTTGTACATCCACTCTCCTAACCAGTTGAGCTAGGCTCACTCCCTTAAAATGGAGGGAGGATTTCACTTCCCTGGTCTCTGCACCAACTAGGGATGCACGTAGCCATTAAGTATGAATACCAGAATTTTTAAATTTGATTAAGCACCAAGCCTCATCCTCGCGATAAATTGCATGAGTACCAGGAAAGCCTGATCCTCAAGTATAAATAGGAACCTTAATTCGCTTCCGTTAGGATTTGAACTCATGTATTGGGTTTGTACATCCACTCTCCGTACACTTCATGGTGCAACTAGAGAGGACGGTGGTGCTAGCGAAGGAGCTTCGGCGCACACAAAAGATGCAGATTGAAGTTTTGTGACTAGACAGGTTGGGGGAAATGACATGAGTTTGTGGAAGAAGAAGGCCACGAGGTTTTATATAGTCCTCGAGTGGACACGTGGGTGTGAACTCGTGTAGGTGGGGCTAGTGCACGATCTCTATTTTCTAATTGCATTAACAACACGCGCATGCTATCTCGGGAACATGCACGACGCCAATTTTTGAGATGAGCGGCATAATGGTCCGCCTCATTAGACCCCTAGAAGCGATTAATATTTCTAACCGGCTACGGTTGAGTGATCCAGGAAGACGACCAATAATTTCCGTCGTCTCAGGTTCCATTTAGAGACGTTTTGTTTTAAAGAGCGGCTGACGGGGAAGTCGTACTAGAGACGGTGCAGATTACCAACCGTCTAAGGTTGGAGTTAGAGGCGGTCAAAAAATTACGACCGTATGAGGATGATAAACACGGTCGGTGGTTTGTATTTTTAGGGTAAACTAGCTTTAGACACAGTTTTTAAGTAATGAGTTTGTACTAGTGATATGTGAGGGGTTATCAGTAAACTTCAATTAGGTGGGGGTTTTACATCCCACCTTCCATTCGAAGCATTTATTAGGCATATAACATTTTAGGAAGAGCATTTGAAGGTTTTTTTTTTACCGAATTGGGGGGTTTTCAGATGATGCTTTCCCACTAAGGCACTTAACCTGATTGAGATCTTCATAATTCAACAAGTATATATTGGTAACTGCCAGAGGGCCAAATTAAAGTCTACTGAATTTAGAAGTAGTTGACAAATTCATTCGAATCTCATCTAATATACTAGTGCACAACCTTCAGACATTACTTAATCCACAGCATGACTTAACTAACAAGCACACAAAACATTCCTATCCGGCTGGCTTTCTCATTTCTCCGATATGTATTAAGCTTCCTATACGTTAAGGAATTGTTTAGCACTCATTTAGCGAGAATTATCAGCACCTTTAGTCTGGTCAATCATTTCCCCATCTCACTGACGAGGGGACTTAATAATCTTTTTATACAGTTTGTACTAATTGTTTCTGTAAGTGTAAGCTGTCATTGATAAGTTCAATTTTTCCTTAGTTTGAGTATGTGATGGTTGTGTTCGCTACTCACTATTTATACTTCTTTTAAAGCTGTTATATGATTGTGCCGGTATATGGTTGCGCACCCCTCTCACCTCTCTTGGATATGAACTGTTGTTATTTAGATAGCTTCTATTTGGATTACCGATTGCGCTCTTCTATAATTTTGTAGAGGGCAAAGACGTGCACCCAGGATTTCGTTGCAATAAACAAACCTTTCCTCCTTGATGCTAATATAATACTTCATCTTGCAAGCTGCGCTACAGAGGAAAAATATCCCTATATACGAGTAGTTAAGTTAAATTGCATGACCAACTTGGGAAGCTTCCGCGCATATTCGGATCTTTTCACATATTTTTTTTCTGTTGTGAAAGTTTGAAACAAGCTAATAATATACTCCCTCCATCCTAAAAAGGATGCTGGGATTTGTCTAAATTTGCAGGAATCTAAATATATTTTAGTGTATATATAGATACATTAAAATTTTGACAAATCTAAGATATCCTTTTTAGGACAGGCGGAGTACTGATCTAACGCGCCAACTATGTTGAACTATGATTGACCCGATGGATTTCGATTTGCAAAGGAAAAAAATCAAAGAGGGATAGCAAGGATGCAAGTCCTTTATTATTTAGATAGCATAGAGCACGGGCTTCAATGCTGCCCCGCTCTTTTGCTGGTAAATCTGCTTATGATTAATAGTTTTCTTATTTGAAATTGCCAACATATGCCCTAGCTGTTTTCATGTGATTGTGTTGTAGTTTGGAGATAATTTTAGCAAGTGAGCATGAGAAATTTCGATGGCTATATTTGCATGTCTAATTAGCACTAGATACACATTTCTTGTGAGTAAATTACAAAAAACCACCACAATTGGGACAAGGGTAACAACCCTTCACAAAAAAAGCACTGAAAAACATGCATTTTGGTGGGTGTTTGTTACCTTGGCCCCAATTGTGGTGGTTTTTTGTAATTTATCCCATTTCTTGTAGAAACCCCGAACAAGTTTGCTTTTCTCTGTGTTAATGAAATTTGTCTTCTCGTGATAGCACATAGACATGGATAAGAGTGAGAACAATTTATTAACCCCATCTATCAAGAAAGGTCAGAAATACATTCTCGCATTGAGAATATAAGATACAATTAACATTAATCTCGACCTACCTTTTCTTGCAAGCTTGCTTGTATCTGTACTTGCTCCTTTCAGGTATATTCCCAGCATATCCATGACGTGGTTTCAGTAATTCTTCCCACAGTTAACATATTGATACATGGAAGTCAAACCGATAAACTAGAATTTGGTATCGATCTATCCTTCTAACAATAGATAACATGTTGCCCAACCTGGCTATGCCATCAATCCTTCTAATAATAGATCAACATATAGTATGGCATTTTATTTTATATACTACCACTTGCAACTAACTAACTAACTATTGGCAATGTCATAATAGATTATATTTGCATGGCTTCGCAAGCTCATCGGTCCATCACGCGATCTGGGAGCCTCCACGTGCCGAAGCATTGGTAACACCAGGAACCCTCGCCGCCCATTCTTCGCCATCCACACATCCAAGTAGAGAACCATCACCGCCGCTCGTTGCAGAGCCGGACACACAGATCAACCTTTAGGGATGCCGCCCCTGTGTACAAGATCTTGCACCCAACGCCACAACAACCCCCCGAAAAGAACATAGATGAATAACTTGTTTAAAAGCTGGTATAGAGTTTTGCTCGTCTTGGATATGAGTTGTTGCTGATAGTTAGTAAGATAACTTTTACTGAAATTAATGGTTGAGCTCTTATATAATTTTATATATAGAAGAAAACGTGCACCTGAGATTTCATTGCAAATAACGAAACCTTTCGGCCTCGAAGGAAGATCTCCAACCAAGGCTATATTTCATCTTGCAAGCTGCGCTACAGAGGAAAATATCCCTATATATTAGTTAAGTTAAGCTGCATGACCATTACAATGATGATGGTATTATTGTAGAGACACAATACCATGTATATGACCGTATATACTAGTTCAAAATAGTGACAAGTTGGCAAGGATCCCGCACTTACTCGGATCTATGACATATTTTTTGTTCGATGAGGAAGTTCGAAATAAGCTACTCGTAATTAATATATACTGATCTAACGCCACAACTATATTGAGCTGTGATTGGCTGGACAGATTGTGATTTGCAAAAGAAACAGAACAAAGTGGGAGAGCGAGGATGCAAGTCAATGGTTTAGATAGTATGGATCATGGTTTTCAATGCTGTCCTGCTTTGCTTTTGCTGCTAAATCTGCATATGTTTAGCAGTCTTCATATTTGAAACAGCCAACATATAGCTGTTTGCGTGTTAGTTTGTTATGATACTATCTGAATTTGGACATTAGATTTAGCAAGTGAGCATTGGATATTTCAGTGCCTATACTGGCATGGCTAATTAATCAGCATTGCGTACACAAAACCCTGAATTTGTTTGCTTTTCTCGGTGTTAATGAAATTTGTGTTCTTGTCATGGTACGTAGATATGGAGGAGAGACCGAATTATTAACCCACATCTATCAAGAAAGGTCACAAATCCATTCTTGCATTCAGAATAATTAAGATTAATCTCTACCTATTCTGGAAAGCTTGCTTTGAGTCCGTACAAACTTTGGTCCGTGCAGGTATATTCACAGCATAACTATGATGTGGTTATAATAATGTATTCTTCTCACAATTCTATATTGAATCATGGAAGTCAGCCTCGATAAACTACAATTTGACATTCATCACAATCCTTCTAATAATAGATCAACATGCTGCCCAACCTAGCCGTGTCATCAATCCTTGTAATATTAGATCAACATGTATTAGAGTACATATATATATACTACTCTGTACTTGCAACTAACTAACTAACCGATTGGCAATATCTGTACGATCGACTCGGTATGACTATATATACCTACCCGCAGTACGGAGCAAAGCACACAGCAGCAAGAGAGACCAAGAGGGAAGAAGTAGAGAAGGAGAGCTGAGAAGCTTAGTCTGAGTCGGCCATGGCGGGTGATCAGCTCAACGTGTTGAAAGCATTGGACCAGGCCAAGACGCAATGGTATCATTTCACGGCCATCGTGATCGCCGGCATGGGCTTCTTCACCGACGCCTACGACCTCTTCTGCATCTCACTCGTCACTAGGCTGCTGGGCCGCATCTACTACACCGATCCTGGCAGCAACGAGCCCGGTCACCTCCCAGCCAATGTGTCGGCCTCCGTGAACGGCGTGGCCCTCTGCGGCACGCTCGCAGGCCAGCTCTTCTTCGGCTGGCTCGGCGACAAGCTTGGTCGTAAGAGCGTCTATGGCTTCACGCTCATCCTCATGGTGCTCTGCTCCATCGCGTCGGGGCTCTCCTTTGGGCACTCTGCCAAGGGTGTCATAGGGACGCTTTGTTTCTTTCGCTTCTGGCTCGGTTTTGGCGTCGGTGGAGACTACCCCTTGTCGGCAACCATTATGTCCGAGTACGCCAACAAGAAGACCCGTGGCACCTTCATCGCCGCCGTCTTCGCTATGCAGGGATTTGGTATCCTGTTCGGCACCATTGTCACCATTGTCGTCTCGGCCACGTTCCGACACGCGTTCCCGGCGCCACCGTTCTACGTCAACGCCGCTGAGTCCATAGGGCCAGAGGCCGACTACGTGTGGCGCATCATCGTCATGTTCGGCACCATACCTGCAGCGCTAACCTACTACTGGCGCATGAAAATGCCGGAGACCGCGCGGTACACGGCACTCATCGCCCGCAACATGAAGCAAGCTACCGCAGACATGTCCAGGGTGCTCAACAAGGACATCACGGAGGAGGAGGAGCAGGTCCGGCTTCAAGTGGTATCCGGTGACACATGGGGCCTCTTCTCGCGACAGTTCATGAGCCGTCATGGACTGCACCTGCTAGCCACCACCAGCACATGGTTCTTGCTAGACGTCGCCTTCTACAGCCAGAACCTATTCCAGAAGGACATCTTCACCAAGGTTGGGTGGATCCCACCGGCAAGGACCATGAGTGCCCTGGAGGAGCTGTACCGCATTGCCCGTGCGCAAGCTCTCATCGCGCTCTGCGGCACCGTACCGGGCTACTGGTTCACCGTCGCCTTCATCGACATCATTGGAAGGTTCTGGATCCAGCTCATGGGCTTCGCCATGATGACCATCTTCATGCTTGCCATCGCCATACCATACGACTATCTAGTGATGCCGGGGCACCACACCGGCTTTGTCGTTCTCTATGGCCTCACCTTCTTCTTTGCCAACTTCGGGCCCAACAGCACGACCTTCATCGTGCCTGCCGAGATCTTCCCGGCAAGGCTCCGGTCCACATGCCATGGTGTCTCCGCCGCTGCTGGTAAGGCTGGGGCGATCATCGGCGCGTTCGGGTTCCTGTACGCGTCACAGGACCAGAAGAAGCCCGACAAAGGGTACTCCGCGGGTATCGGCATGCGCAACGCGCTCTTCCTTCTCGCCGGCACCAACTTCCTAGGCTTGCTCTTCTCGCTCCTGGTTCCAGAGTCCAAGGGAAGATCGCTCGAGGAGATATCTAAGGAGAACTTCGACAACAACGAAGCCATTGCCCCAGCTGGTGTCTAGCGTTCTAACATCATGGTTCTTGTGTTTGCTTATAAT
The DNA here is from genome assembly GCA_916181665.1 of Avena sativa. Lineage (NCBI taxonomy): Eukaryota > Viridiplantae > Streptophyta > Magnoliopsida > Poales > Poaceae > Avena > Avena sativa. Next base: position 459,186,069 of record OV702293.1, read on the forward strand.
TTGTTTTCCCCGGTGTGGACACTCCCTGAATTTGTGGTGTCGATTTGATGTTCGAGTGTAATTTTTTTCAGTTGGGCTTTACCTAAAAGCAAGCGATGCATTTTTGTTGTATGTATTGTTTATTTTGTTCACAAGGAATTTCTAATAAATTCACTCAGTTTATTTCATGCAAATAGTGACTTATTGTTTGAATGGACAAAATATATATAATATCCTTCGCCTGGAGAAAATTTATTGGGTTCTAGAGACTTGCAACATCTTGAAAAAATAGTATCCTTCATAAAAGTGGTGTATTGGGTGTTCAAGGGGAAAACACGTGGGACTAGTGTTCTAGGGCGGTTGTGCGTGCATCAGACTGAGAGCTTGATGGCGGCACGATGGACAGGCTACATCGTAGAGACTCATGCGGGTCCTGGTGCGTGGTTCTGTTATAGTGAGCTTTTTTTTTTGCGGGTGCTGTTATAGTGAGCTTGATTTCTGTTGCAGGTGTTTTTCTCCTCTGTGTTGCTTTGCTGTTCGTTTCACAAATAATTGCTAATAAAGTCACTCATTATATTATTTTTCATGGGAAGCTGTAGATCAACGGGCTCGGTCCGAGAAAAGCTCGGTGTTAGAATATTATACACACACAATTGTTATAATAATTTAAGATAGTTAGGATTTTAGTTTAACTTTTCTTATACTCCAAGATAATCCACGCATGCCTATATATACTCGTACATAAGGCTTAATAATATATCCATTATATTCCGCCAATCCCTCTCTATCGTCTTACATGGTATCAGCCCTAAATTCGATTCTATCCTAGAGCCGCCGCCAAAACCCTAGCACCGTCGCGGCCTCTCCCCGACCTTGCGATGCCCCCTCCTATGGCGCCGCGCTAGCCAAGCAACATGCTTCCGCCGCGCTGCCCCTAGGGAGGTCGATCTCCATGATCTCCGCCGGGGGCTGTGCAGCCCGTACGCAGGGTTCGTCTGTCGATCTATAATCGGCTGCCCTATAAGTCTCTTTTTCCGATCTCTTGATCGGTTTTCTTTTTTGGTTTACCGATCTTAGATCGGATTGAGTCGTCCACCGCCGTCGTCCACTCGCGCCTCTGCTCCGACCATCGGCATCGACGATCTACACTATGCATGTGCGCATGCCCTCTCCGCTGCCTCGACAGACTGTCGCGGCCTCACGGCAGGCTGCTACGCCTTCCTTGGAAGGCTACCGTGGCCTCCCTCGCTCGGATCGTCTTTGTCATCATCGTCCGGAACTTCACTGACAATGCCGTCATCGACTCTGATCTATGCATCATCCACGCCATGGCGCATACGAAGCACCATCGGTCTAATCAACCAATTCCACGCCTGTCTACGCCAAACACGTCCCCAAGCACGCTCCTACCACCGATCGAGCTACGGGCTGCTGTTGTGTCGCCCCTTCGAGCCGCAGCGCCACAGCCTTTGGTCCACTCTACCGGCTTCCAACACGTCTTCCTTGGTGTGTACGTCACTGGTGGTCTCCCAGCTGCTGCACCGACTTGCACCCAGCAGCTATGCCGCCCCTCGGGCCGTAGCGTCGCTGCACACAGTCTACTTCGCCGTCCCCGTGCACAGATATCCTCGGCTTTCACCGCACCATCGCCTACAGGCGCGGATCACCACCATCTGCACATGGTCTCACGCCTCCGGGTTCCTCCTCGCCTACTTCGATAACCGCCGCCGCAAGGTAACCTGTAGGGCGAATTCTCGCTATCGCAGGTCCCACCAAATACCCATCGCCACTCTAGGCATCTAGCATGACCACCCCAGATCATCGCTGCTTTTGCCACCCTCTATATCTTCGTCCACTACAACTTCGTCGCCAGCGTCATCGCCTTGTCCCCGACTACACCACCTGCTACTCTACCCCGACAACCACGGACAGCATCGACATCTCTTCCTTTGCCGCTCTGCGCCTTGCAATCGCTCTGGAGGCATCCTCTGCTAGTCTCTCTGACATGGTAACAAGTTCATGATGGTCCATGCCCCGCGCATGCCTGGTACTGGCAAAAGCGGGAGTGCCTTCGTCCCCGACGTGTTCCCAAGTCTAGCAAGCTCGGATTGGCGCCTCGTCTTCATCGGCTTCGACGTGGTCTTCTTCGACATCGCCTCCCTTCTCTATGACTGCCTCGACCGCGTCATCGACGAGTTCTTCTTTGCATACTCGGTACTGGCGAAACCAGAGTGTGCGTTCGTCCCCGACATGCACCAAGTTCTGGCCAAACTATGGCCGCACCTCGCCCTCAACGACTCAAACTGCATCGGCTTCAGCATCGACATCCTCGACGACTGCCTCGATGTGACATGGTTATAACCTACGGGTATGTGACCTCAGCATACCTGGTCCAGCCCAAGGAAGGCCCACGGCAGATGTACGCCGGCCCATGAAGATTTTTGGGTGGCCAAGGCCCATGACGCCTTCGGATCCTTGGAGAGCAAGACTAGCGTAGATAGGATATTCAAAGGGGTAAAACCCTAGAACTTGTAACCGACTAGGTCTATACCCGGGACCTGCCTGAATCTATATAAAGGCTAGGAGGGAACGACCTAGATCTCGACTCATACTCTCGCATACACACCTCCACGCCAGATTGAATCTGAGCACCCCTGTAACCTTTGGTTCCACCGTAATCAAGAGCAGACAAGCAGGAGTAGGGTTTTCCCTCCGGGGGCCTGAATCTGGGTAAATCTCGTGTCCCCGTGTTGCTTGTTTGCTAACCGTTCCACGATCTCCAGCATCCCCATCTTCTCCAAAACCCAAGTCCATAACAATGGGCATTGATGAGATCAAACCTCGTCAATTGGCGCCGTCTGTGGGAATAGGGGCTGCTGATTGTGCAGTCATGACGGTCCCAACCCGATCGATCTACAACTCTGCAGCGACGGAGAGTCACCTCCTCTTTGGCGCTTTCGACTTCACCGCCCACTCGCCGGCCACCATGAAAGATTTTGAGCCCGTAGGCGACGGACTCGAGATCCTATTCGGGAGCTTCTGCTTCCAGGTGGGTCAGACTGGTACCCTCCGCCTCCCTGAGCGGGTTTCCTTACCATCAATCAGGCCCGCCTCGTGGGCTCCACACCCTGTGCTACGCACATCGTCATCAACAGATGAGTTCTACGACAGCAGCAGCTGCAACTCCGATCTGTGCGATCCACCTTCGGATGAAGGGACCTACGGTTCCGGATCTGAAAGCTGCGGCAGCAGCGGACCAATCTACGAGCGCTACCAATGCGCCGTAGTCATCCAGAGCGACATGGAGAAGCAAACGCCCAACCCGCCGCCCAACTCGAACCCCAACCCGCAGGACAGAAACGGCGGGAACAGAAGAAGCCAGTCCCCTCCACCCGACGAGGAAAACAACGGCCATGTCATCCGACTTAGCAAAGAAGGATGGGCCCAGGCACGCCGCGCCGTAGCAGGCAACATAGTCCTGCCTGCAGACGCCTCACGTGAACTACTAATGGTATACCACTTCCTCCTCATCGAGGAGCACAAGAAGCAAGTCAAGATGCAAGAAACACTTGACAAACGCAAGCAACCAGCCTCTGAGTCCAGCACGCGACGAGTTGCGCTCTCCGACATGGCCCCCGGCTCTAGCACGAACGGAAACCAAGGAAACAAGGACCGCTCTCGGGTGGAGAACATGGATCCCAAGGAGCGCCGTGAGGTGACCCAAACTCTCCACACATCGTATTACGACTCAAGCAAGAGCGACCAAAGAAATTCGAGTCACCATGGGAAGGACCCTACGTCATCATCGAAGTCATCCCAGGTGGCGCCTACCGCCTCAAGCACATGGAGTCTGGAGTCGCATACTCCAACCCATGGAACATCGCACACTTGCGACGATTCTACCCCTAGCTACCTACCCCTTTACTTTCAATAAGGCTTTTCAGCCAAGGCTATTCAGCCGAACAATGTACTTCCTCTATTACGATATAAATAAAGCTAAATATCTCGCCCCAAACTTCCATTCACTATTTGCAACTTTACTTTATGCTACAAACGCACTCGGGGGGCTCCCCCCACCTCACGATTTCACCGACCGGGGATCACGCGTGTACACCTGAGTAGCTGACAACGTCAGGCAAACGAAAAGGACACGTACTCAAATAAAGCACTGCGTACTTACAACAAACAAACCTTTATAACAAAGGGCACAACACGCCCAGTCGAAATAGACAAATTTTACATCTATCTCTTTTACAGGTACTACCTATTTTGAAGAATAACTTGAGCACGCTGCTCAAACAAATCTATGACATGTTCGGCATACTGCCTTACAGCCGCATAATGTGGACGCATGTCCCACTCATCACCATCCGGCCGAGGAGGTGGCCCAGACGCCACAGCGGACAAATCCACATCAGGTCGGTGCAGCCTCACAAGGGACAAAGCAGCCTTCACTCCTGCGACGAGTTGTTGCCGCACCAGCTCTTTGACATTATTCACGCTCCGAAACTTCGACAGAAGACCCGCAAGACTTGTTGGCACGGCATCCAACGGAAACATGACATGCAACACCGAGGTAAGCGATGTCTGCACCTGGCAAAGTACCCGCGAAACCTGGTGCACACGATCCTGCACCGTCACCAGAGCCATGGCACGGTCATGATCCATCCAGAAGAAGCCGCCAGCCTCCATGTCCTGTTGAGTCAAGCAATTGACCCGAACAGCGACACGTTCTTTCTCTTCCCGCGGAGCAAGGTTAGCACCTGTGACAATTGTACAAAATAAGACGCAAGGCCAGCAGGCTCATCCGAAGAATGGAGCTACAGCTCGAAACAAAGAACAACTTACATTGAAGCTGCTTAGATAGCCGAAGCAATTCCGCCATCAAGTACTCCTCTCTGTCTGCACCGCGATCCGCCTTGGATTTCCAAACATCGGCGTGACCATGCAACCCAAGCAACTCCCTCTCAAGACTACGAACACGATCCCGAAGAAAAGCGAGTTGCGAGGAATCATCCAAAGATGGCCGCAGCTGCGCTGCAGGCGAGGTGTCAACGGGGTCAGCACCCGAAGGAACTTAGAACAGCAGAAAAGCAAAGGACACAAACATTCAGACAGTAGTAGAGCACAACTCAGAAGAATTCATTAAGCATATAAGGCCACTACGTGGCACAAGGATTGCGTTTCCTCAAAATATTTATAGCAAAAGCAGAACTACAAACTACCCTACATCTACAAAGCCTAAGACGCGGCACCCTGAGTCGCCTCGGAGCCGGACTGCCTAGCCTTGGCCTCCCCTTGCTGCCGCAGCGCATACTCAGACAGCAAATCAATGAGCTTTGGCCCATATCGCTTGCAGCGAGCAGAGTAGGCAGAAAAGGCTACCTCGGATCCATCTGCAGTCATCGGCATCCGGGAGGTGATCTGGGGCAGGTCCAGCTCTGCTCCAGCCGCCAAGGCCATCGCCAGCCTGACGGACGCGCCGATGCCTTTCTGTTTGCGCTTGTACGCCGCAGGCGCTTCAGCTGACAAGGCCTCCGCCAGGGCGTCAACATCATCAAGGGTCGCGCCCTTGGGAACAAGCTCCTGTAGAAGCGGCCAAGGACCTCCTTCGCCTTGGCAAGGGAGCCAACAACGGTGCTGCAGCGATCTTCGACCGCTGCAGTAGCATCGTCCAGAGCACTACCGTGCTCCAGCGCACCACGGTCAAACTCGATGCCTGCGGCATCTGAGAAAAACCAAAAAGAGGACTAAAGAAAGTAACACAGAAGAAAGACAGGAAAATGAAAACATAGAAGCAAACATAAGGTACTCACCCGAAACAGCCTTGGCAGCAGCCATGAGCTTGCCTGCCACCTCTCTTTCACGCGTAGCCGCAATAGTGGCCAGCTGCTCCTCGCGGTCCGCGGCCTCCTACTGCAGGTGCTCCTTAGCCTCGGCTGCCTTGGCCAGCTCCAGCTCGAGGCATTCCTTCGCACCAACGGAGGCCTTAGTCTTCTTCTCCGATTGACCAAGGCTCTTCTTGAGAGCGTCGATCTCACAGAGAGAAGTATTATGCTCCTCTGCATTCAACACAAGCAAGCGTCAGAAAGCAGGACAGGAATAAAGGAAAGAAGCACCACAGGCATACGGGTACCTTGAAGATGATGGAGGTCGGCCTCCAGCACTAGGCGTTCCTGCACCAGTCGCTTGGCCTCCTGCAAAAAAGGCTGCAGAAAAAAGAACTACCAGTAAGGAAAAGGGCTTGGGGGCTGCACCCAACACAGAGGAATAAAAGCAAAATTTGCACACGAAGACACTCGGGGGCTCCCCCCGAAGACTAAAGAACAAGACAAGAAATTTTTTCAGACGCCCGGGGGCTCCCCCCGTGACAATAAACAGAGGTACTTACATGCTCTGATGGCGACTCCGAAGGCCCGCTGGCGAAATTCTGAGGCGCAACCACCTGCACCTCCTGTAGAGGAGGGTTCGGAGCGGTGCCCCCCGAGGTTGCCACCGTCTGAGGAGGAGGAGACGCAACCTTCGACTCTCCCATCATCTCCCGAGCACCATCGCTAGAAGAGTCGTGGGAGGAATGCCTGCACAAGGAAAAAATTAGCACAAGCACAAAAGTCAACAGCAAAGAGACAACAGTATAAAGGAAGCTTACAAGTCCAGTGAGCTCAGGTCGAAGACAGGAGGAGTCCTTCGGGCTCACTTCTCCCCCTTCTTCTCCTCCTTTTTCTCTTCCTTCTTTTCTTCCTTCTTTCGCTTCGCTGGCGGGTGCGGCGCTACAGCCCGCATAGGAATAGCAGGAATGGGAGAGGAAGAACCTCCATGCCCGTCACTGTAACTCTCAAGGCACAAAGGGTTTCTGGGAGTCGGAGGAGTCGATGCATCCGAAGATTCACTGGAGCTCCGCGATCGTTTGCGAGTATGGTCCTCGCTCGACTCGTTGGCCTCTTCAGTTGGCGATCGTGCCGAAGGAAGTTCGGACACGGAGTCCACCACGTCATTATCCGGCGCATCCGGAAACAATTCGGGCAATGGAGGCACCATTCCTGGCAACTTGAAGCTCTGCAAAAAAGAAGGGACTCTGTTAGCAAACAAAGGAAAATAAATACGCAGTCAACGAAGAGCGCTACGCGCACGAATCTACACCTGTGGAACAGCCAGCGTCGAAGAAAACGGCGGAGTTAGCGACTTCCCCGGGATATCCTCTCCAGCCTTGTACTTCAACAGCGTACGAAGGGCCTTGTTGAGATCACCCTGGGAAAGCTTCTCAGCCGAAACTCTCGTCGGGTCACGGCACCCAGCATAAAGAAACATCGGGTGCGCCCTAGCCTGGAGAGGCTGCACCCGACGCTCGAGAAACTTGCGGATAATATCCACGCCGTTCACTTCTTTATCAAGAATCAACTGGAGATCCTCCACCCGACGGTAAAGGGCATCTATCTCCGCTGACTCGCCGTCCAAGATATGATATTTTCAGGACCTCTTTGGCTCGATTATCTGGGAGGAGTCGAAAGGAGCAAGACCAAATTGCTGCCCAGCCACTGTGGAGTCGCGAATGTAAAACCATCGCCTCCGCCAGTACTGGACAGATTCGGACATAGAGAAGGAGAAGAAAAGAATATTGGCCCTAAGGGAGATGATGTAACCCCCAATGGGATACACACCATCCGAGCCGGATTGCCTCTTCACGAAATAGAGCTTCCGAAAGAGGCCAAAGTGCGGCTCGATGCCGAGCCAGCACTCGCAGAAAGTGATGAAACAAGCAATGTGAAGAAGAGAATTGGGCGAAAGATGATGCAGCTGGATGCCATAGAGAAAGAGCAGCCCACGAAGAAAGTCGTGGACTGGGAAGGAAAACCCACGGATAACAAAGGCAAGAAACATAACCCGATACCCAGCGTGGGGACGGGGGATTACCTCGTTGCCGGGGAGTCTGATGGCCTCCCTATCCTGTGGGATCAAGCCCCGCTCGCGAAGCCTGCGGAGATCACTCTCCCGCGTCTCTGATCGCCGCCAACCACCATCGGTGACACGGGTGGTGGTATCGCCTTTCTTCCCTCCGGCGGCGCTGGTACCAACCGCAGATGACGATTTCTTCGTTTTCCCCATCGCCCTCCGGCGGCACCGGCGGTGAGAGTGCAGACGGGAAGAAGGAAATGTGGAAGGATATCACAGCGTGCAGCAAGAACCTCTAGAGCACAGGGAGGCAGTGAAAACAAGAGTAGATGCGGTGAAAACAAACTGCAGCTTTCCCCAATTATTATAATGGCGAAGACGATGCACGACAACCGTCCATCAAGAAGACCTAACGCCAACGGCAGATCTGGCCATACACGTGTCAGCATCACAACGAACCGTCGTTACCATGCCGTCCACTACGCGTGGAAATCGAGGTGACGCCGTAATTATCTCCACGCCGCGCGTGACCGGTCAATTCAAGGTCAGCAAGTGGGACCCACGTTCGTCCAGTCAAGTCATCTCTGGCGTAGCAGACGCTTGAGGTCATTGATTGTCAGCACTGATGTCATCAAAAGCTATACTAGCACCAATTCTTTGCCTTCAAAGCTAAGAGTACTCACTCGAATCTTCGATTCGAATAAATACTCGGGGGCTACTCCTATCAGGAGCGCTGGCCGTGCACCCGAAAGATGAATAAAGACAAAATATTTCTTCGAGTCCACGACTCCACTACGGACTTGGGGGCTACTCCCATAGGGAGGATGGATTTAAGCATCCGAAAATTTTTGTGTCCTACGGACTTAAAAATGAACGAGCGCTTGAATAAAAGTCTCCGCTCGAGTCTACGACTCGAATAGACACTCGGGGGCTACTCCCATAGGGAGCGCTGGTCACGCACCCTATGAATTTTTCGACTGCGATCTTTTGGATCAAACATGCAAAAACTTTTCGGCAACTTTGCCCTAGTAAAATGCTAAGTGAGCAATGTTTCTCCTTGGCCACCCGAAACACCTCCGCGGTGACAAATGTTCGGATGTTGCATCTGCGACGCAAAGATAAGACCTACAGATATCATCTGATGGCCTGGCAACGCACACGACTGCGCTCTGCTAGTATAAATCCGTGCCAGCAGGCGCGATGAAAAATCCCGACGGACGCGTTGGGTACACCAATTAAAACCACTAGAATTCCACTCCTGTAACTCCTCCGTGGCCTGAGTCGGATTACGCCAGCATATGTTCCAGGTCCGAGTTGAGGGACTCGAACCTGAAGAAGATCGTGTTGTTTCGTCCTAAGACAGTTAACTGACCCCGATCCGTCAGGTGAGTCAGGCACACGCATCAACAATCCCTACACACATATATTATTAATACATAGTTGCACCCGAAGGATGGAAGAGTCCTCAGCCGAATCTACGATTCGACTGATCACTCGGGGGTTACTGACATGGTTATACCCTATGGGTACGTGACCTCAGCATACCTGGTCCATCCCAAGGAAGGCCCACGGCAAATGTACGCCGGCCCATGAAGATTTTCGGGTGGCCAAGGCCCATGACGCCTTCGGATCCTTGGAGAGCAAGACTAGCGTAGATAGGAAATTCAAAGGGGTAAAACCCTAGAACTTGTAACCGACTAGGTCTATACTCGGGACCTGCCTGAATCTATATAAAGGCTAGGAGGGCACGACCTAGATCTCGTCTCATACTCTCGCATACACACCTCCACGCCAGATCGAATCTGAGCACCCCTGTAACCTTCGGTTCCGCCGTAATCAAGAGCAGACAAGCAGGAGTAGGGTTTTCCCTCCGGGGGCCTAAACCTGGGTAAATATCGTGTCCCCGTGTTGCTTGTTTGCTAACCGTTCCACGATCTCCAGCATCCCCATCTTCTCCAAAACCCAAGTCCATAACAATGGGCATTGATGAGATCAAACCTCGTCACGATGCGTCTCCGTCATCCTCCTTGCACACTATGCGCATGCGGCTTCACGTGCGGCTACCTCGACACCGGCATCCCCGACCACGACATCGACCACGGCGACCCTTCACACGGATACCTCGACCATGGAACTGTCCAACGCTCTCGGCTCCCTCAACATCGGCACAAGGGCTACCACCTCGCTTGAGCATCACCAGCTTCCTCTATAATCCAAGCTACTGTGACGCGGCATCATCCGTGACGTTCCCGCTCCTACTGTGGGGGAGGTCAGCCTACTGGATGCTACTTAGGTTTCTCTCTAGTCTGACCGTCTGTGACGTTTCAGTTGTTCACGGCGCTACCGCTATCACTGCGGGGATGTTAGGGTATTGTACGCACATGGTTGTTATGGTAGTTCATGATAGTTAGAGCATCTCCACTCGCCTACCCAGGACACCGATCCGGACGCCAAATTTTGGTCCGGACGCCGAAAACTGGCCCAGTCGCGTACCCAAGGACCTGTTTTCGGCCGGATTTGGGCCATTTTTGGTCCGGACTACCCAGGCCGAACCCAGGTTTCCCGGTACGCCCTGGGGACGCCGGACTCAGCAAAAACAGCGAAAAAAATCGAAGCGGCGCGTGGACCCGCCGAGTCAGTGACAGAAGCCGAGTCATCATCATCCTCGAAACCACGTGGTGACCGCTGGGCAATAACTGCCCGTCTCGTCGGCCACGCATCGCCGATTTACGGCGCCACCGTCGCCGCCTCGGCTCCCGTGATGGACCGGCGGGCACTAAACTTTCCGCCGTTTTCCCTTTTCCCGCCCTCGCCGCTACACCTCTCCCGCCCTCGCCGCCCACCTCGGCCTTTATAAGCCGTACCCCTCGCCGGAGATCTCCATACTCTCTCACAGCTCCCCCACCCACAAACTCCGGCAAACCCTCCTCCGCCTTCCCCTTCCCAGCTATGGCATCACGGTACCCGACGATGGAGCTGCGGCGAACGGCTTCGGCCGGCCCACCCTGCAGGCCTGGGAGGCATGCCTCCTGCACGACGCTGGCTATATGGCGTCGCCGGACATGCGGATGCCGCCCGACTGGAAACTGAGCGCCGGCGGCATCCCTGTCCCGCCGGTGCCGACGCCGAACGAACTGCCGTATGATGTGCAGGAGTACATCAACGGCATGGCCGACCCCACCGAAGTCGAGAGCGCCGACAACCTGCTCCATTGGGAGCAGTTCTTAGCCGAGCGACGCCAGCAGGAGCTCGCCCACCACGAGGGTCCGCCGAATGAGTCGCCGCCGAAGCGCAACAACTCGGCTGGCCGCCGGTGTTGGTGGAGTGTGCCAGGCCGGACCCTCGAGGCGATGATGGAGCACATCAACCGCGGGAACACGCCGAGGCTCGGCTTCCCGCGCACGCCGGCGCTGGCGGCCAGGACGGGGCGGCGTCCTCCGTCGAACTGGATGCCGAGGAGGATGGCGAGCATGAGCTCGTCCTCCTCCCTTTCGGCGTCCCACTCCTCCGGCTCGGCGCCGTTGCACGCGCCGACGGCAGTCAAGCGCGAGGCAGAGTCGCCTGCGCGCTCGCCGCCACAGATGCGCTCGCGCGGCATCGTCATCCGCGAGCCGCGCACGACGGCGTCGCCAACCGGCCACCTATGCCGCCCCAAGGTAGAAGGTTCGGCGCCGGCTGAAGACGCCGCGCTGAAGATGGCGCTGGAGCAGTCGCTCCGCGAAGCCGCGCCGCTGACGCCGCCGCCTCCGCCGGTGGAGCCCTCCTCCCCGGACATCCTGGAGTGGTCCAGGAAGGACTGGGAGCAGGTGGAGCGGCAGCGCATCCTCGGCCTGCAGTGGAGATGCTCTTAGGATTCTAACCTAACTTGTCTTGTACTCCAAGATAATCCATGTACGTCTATATATACTCGCCCGTGAGACTTAATAATATATCCATCATATTCCGCAAATCTCTCTCTATCGTTCTACACTCGGTCTAGAAGTGTCGTGCCCGAGCCAACTCGAAGGCACATGCGATCCACAAAACACAGCTCGGCTCGAGCTTCCGACGAGCTCGGTCCAGCTCGGTCTGGCTCGCGAACCTAGGATGCTAGGTCGCCGACGTGTAGGCCCATCTTCCATGGCAGCGGCAACAGCAACTTTGAGCAGGAGGAAGGAGAGTCGGCGTTTTGAGCGAGCAGCAGTAGCATAGCAAGGCCGAGCATTGAGTCAAATTCATTGCCATCACATTTCATCGAGTAGATTGCGCTCATGGAATAAACAAGATATTGACACTACTATCTTGCTAATTTTCTAAATCTAACCCAACTATCTAGCGTATTATAATAAGGAACACTTCATGGCGTGAGCAAATCTATAGATCAACGGGAACGCAAGTGGCATAATATTGGCCATGGTCACCACCGAGCCAGACGAGCTGGACCGAGCCGAGCCTAGCTTGGCCCGAGCTCGGTGCGGTCCAAGAAAATGGGCTTGGCTCGGTCTAGAGCGCCAGTGGGCCAAACCAAGCTCGGTCCAGACGTCTAGGTATAAAATTGGCTCATGTGGCCATCCTCGAAGAAACGTCACTTCGGCTCGGCCACGGCCTTACAAAGGCGTGCAAGACCCTGCAGTGGGGCACTTCGTGTAAACGTCTGAGGCAGTCCAACATCCTTCAACTGCTGTTCTACATGACAAGAGCGAATTCTTACTCAATGTAAGCTTATATCTTGCAATTCTTAGGCCTGGGCACAATGGATTTCTGCGTTCTGATCTGGAGTAACTTTGGGCCTTTGAAGTGTAGTTTTTTTTTTTTCATTGCTGTTCCGGGGAGGGCTCAAACTGCTGACAACTTGTGTTGGCTAAAAGGGGATGGCTTTGCTGCTCCGTTTGTTAATTGTGCTTCACACGGCTTGAAGATGCCACTCATCTGCTTGCTATTTGCCCTTCCACATGGGGTGCATGGAAACAGACGCTGGTCGTCATTGTGAAGCATCCCATGGAGATGGCGCCGAAAACTGAGACTACATGTCTATCCAATTGGTGTAACTGTAAATCCATTTGTTTCTCGTATTTTCAACAGCAAATTCAGTTCGGTACCGCAGTTGTGTGGCTCAATTGTCGATGTGGCCACACGCTTCGGGCACGACGCTGCTGGTCGACTAGGTCAAGACGCTTCTGCAAAAGGTATAGAGGAGGACGATGGCGGTGCCGCCACATACACGCTCAAGTCGGCCAACACGATGCAGGTCTGCACCAAGTTCAGTGCCCATATGGGGAGTCGCTACGGACTGTTTCCTAAGTGGCAGATATTGATTTCCGTCTTACAAGTTAGAGCATCTTTATAGAGGCGCCAACGGATGGCCGGCAGGTGTGCCGACAGTGATTTTAAGGGCCGCTCTTAAAATGCAGGAGGTTTGGAGAAGCCGCCCATATCGGCGACCCCAACGATCACATCGGTATAAAACGCCCATATTTAAAAAGATCATACAATTGGAGGATGTTTATTTACTACAATGAATACAAATATAATCAAATTTAATACAACAAATTGAAGGTTTCAAATGAAATAATTCACAAAGTAATTTACATAAATAAAATTTTAAAAAATCAAGCAACAGGGGTCCGTTGGCTTGGGGGTTTTGAGGTGCATTTTCTCTGAGCGCCCATAAATGCTCGACGAGACCATCTTGTAGCTGCCCATGCACCTCGACGTCTTGGATTTCTTGATACATGGCGATGAAAAGCACCAAAATCAGTTGGCACATCCCAAGCGAAAGGGCAATTCTTCCATCCCAATGCATGTAGTCGATGCTTCCAAACATCCGAGGAAATCCTCTAGCTGATTTATGTGCCAGTATATGAGCTATATCTTCTTCATTTGGTGCCCTCAGATATTGGCCAAAGTATGCGACAATAGCACGAGAAAACATGTACACACTCAAATGTTATGGGCTCGGCCATGCTCATGTTGTCATATTGAGTATCTGAAGGAGCACTATATGAAAGACATCATAAGACAACCGTAACAGAGGTGAAACAAGGCAATCATATGCAGCTCCTCTTGCAAATGAAATACAAATCAAACTCTCACACTCCATGCACAATCTTCATGAACAACTCCTTGTTCATTTGAAACTGGCGCTGAAACACAGCAGACCCATGGGTTGAATCATCTTGAAAGTAATCTGTCTCCAACATCTGGGCGCTGGCTATCTATTGCATGTCTATGTTTTTTTGTTCCCCGGCCTCGAGCCTCCCCACTGAGGCGCCTGCCGACCGGAATGCAGGTAAATGAGGTTGCCGATGATTTCCTAGAACAAGAGCATGTGTCTGATATAAACATTCACTCGCAGCGACACTATCATCAGACCATCTTCACTGTAATTTGTCCTACCCCTTCCTCATTTGTTTTGTCATTTAACTCTTGCTCTTCTTCAACCATCTTTCTCCATATATCTTCATTGATCTGGTCATCTTGTTGATTGTTTGGATGCCCGGCCTAGCTGCCTTGCAAAGAAATCAATATGATTAACAACTATAACCTTCCATCGATATAAATCCTTAGGTGGCTTAGGATTAGAATAGCTAGTCTTTGAATGTCATGTGGAAGGTGTTGTGTGATCGTTGCATAAACTTTCCATAGGTATACTACGATGCTGGTCCTACCCACGCTTTAGTAATTCTAGTCTATCACTCATTTACAAAAGTTTACACTAGCTCAAGATCGAACCGGGTCATTGACAGAAGTGAGGTCTCTGCATGAACTCAAACGACCATAACTTAAAAACTTGTTCGATGCAACATCCCTTAAAAACTCAGATACATTAAAACACGCTCTTATTTTGAAATTTTTAAACTTACTTGTGATTATCTTTTGTCTAAATTTCATCAAATTTAAACAAAATTTGAATCTTATTCGAGTACATCTGAATTTAGTTCATTTTTTTTAGATTTTTATCCATCAGAACCTGCTGAAATTACCGAAACATGAGAAAGTTTATCTAATCGAACTCCAACACACAAAGACCAGACATCCCAAATGTAGTACGGAATAACCAAGTACTGAGTACTATCTTATCGAGAGAGAGAGAGAAAAAAGGTACTACTATATCACTAAACATTCTAACAAAACGAAGTACGGAAACGGAATGCGAGCATGCATGTGTGTGCGTGGCATCTTGATTCTTGAAAGATTAAACCATCTGATCTGCCGAGGGGTGGGTGATATTGGCGCCATTGGCGTTGCCTTCCTCGCCGTCGGCCTCGCCAGACATCTCCTCGAGCGACTTCCCTTTGGACTCCGGCACGAGGAAGGTGACCAAGAACCCTAAAAGGTTGCACGCCGCGAGCACATAGAGCGCCTTCTGGACGCCGATCCCAGGCTTGTACCCGGCGTCGACGTGAGCCGGGTCCGGCGACTGTGCTGCGTAGAGGAATCCAAATGCCCCGATGATGGCGCCGGCCTTGCCCGCCGCCGCGGAGATGCCGTGGCACGTGGACCGGAGCCGCGCCGGGAAGATCTCGGCCGGCACGATGAACGTGGTCGCGTTGGGCCCGAAGTTGGCGAAGAAGAAGGTGAGCCCGTACATGACGACGAAGCCGACGTGGTTGCCCGGCGTGGTCCAGTGGTGATACGGGACAGCGAGGCCGAGCATGAACGCCGTCATCCCGGCGAAGCCGAGGAGCTGGATGGTGAAGCGGCCGATCCGGTCGATGAGGAACACCGTGAACCAGTAGCCTGGGACGGTGCCGCAGAGCGCGATGAGCGTCTGCGCGCGGGAGATGCGGAACACTTCCTCGAGTGCGTCCATGGCGCGCGCCTTGGGTATCCATCCGATGCTGCTGAAGATGTCCTTCTGGAACAGGTTCTGGCTGTAGTACGCCACGTCGACGAGGAACCACGCCGTCGCCGTGCCGGCGAGGTGGAGGCCGTGACGCTTGGCGAACCGCGACGAGAAGAGGCCGTAATCGTTTCCCCTGGTGATGATCTCCTCGAGCTTTTCTGGTTCCGCCTCGATCTCTGATTGAAGCACCTTGGACATGTCCAGCGAGGCCTGCTTCGCGTTCCCGGCCACGAGCGCCGTGTACCGCGCCGTCTCGGGCATCTTCGTCCGCCAGTAGTAGGTGAGTATCGCCGGTGCTGCGCCGAGCATGAGGATAATGCGCCACACGTAGTCGGCCTGGGGCACGGTTGAGGCGGCGGCGTTGACCTCGTACGCCGGCGCTGGGAACGCATTACGGAACACCGTGGAGAGCACGAGCGTGACGACGCCACCGGCGAGGATGCCGAAGCCCTGCATGGCGAAGACGGCGGCGATGAAGGCGCCGCGGGTCTTCTTGTTGGCGTACTCGGACATGATGGTCGCCGACAAGGGGTAGTCGCCCCCGATCCCGAAGCCGAGCCAGAAGCGGAAGAAGCAGAGCGTAGCCATGACGCTGGTCGGGGTGTGTCCGAACGAGAGCCCGGAGGCGAGGGAGCAGACGACCATGAGCACAAGCGTCATGCCGTAGACGCTCTTCCGGCCGAGCCTATCTCCAAGCCAGCCGAAGAAAAGCTGGCCGGCGAGGGTGCCGCAGAGCGCGACGCCGTTCACGGCCGCGGCCACGTTTGGCGGCAGCGAGCCCGGGTCGGACCTCGAGGGATCGGTGTAGTAGATGCGACCGAGGAGCTTGGTGACGAGGGAGATGCAGAAAAGATCGTAGGCGTCGGTGAAGAAGCCCATGCCGGCGACGACGATCGCCGTGAAGTGGTACCACTGCGTCTTGGCCGTGTCCAGCGCGTTCAGAACCTGCAGCTGCTGCGGCTGCTGCCGGCTCGCCATCGCGGCGCACGTGCGTGATGCTTCGATCTGACGTTGCTTGCTATGCCCCGGCAAGAGACGTGTTTATACTTGGAGGATTGAACGTACGGGAGAGGAAACTGAATTGGCTTGGAGTTTGATACAGGCAGTTACCGGCGCGGAGTCTGAATCTTGAATTTTGTTTTTTGAGTGAATTCTTGGAGTACGGTAGATGGACTGATTATTGGGCTTAACTGGGAGTTGCTACGGCCATAAACTATAACTCCACCCCCTGGTAGGAAAAGCTTACGTTTATTTATTCTTAAACATATATTTTTTCAATTTTCCATTTCGCTGTTCAATACTTTTTACGGTGAGTCGACTGATTATTATTGGAAAAAATAAGATTTATTATTTCCATTTGTGTATGCTACGTTGTTCATTTTTTCTTTACTTATGTTTCTTTTTACTTTGCGATTTATTTTTCTTTTGACTTCTGTGCTAAGTTATTTTATCTCTATTTCATCTGATTTTTCCCCTTTTTCCCATTTGTTTCATATTTCATCTTTTTGTGTTCTTTCTTACTTTAGTTATTATTTTCTTTTTTTAATCAGATTAATGTTTTTAGATACACAAGTGTGTATATCCTAATTCTTGAAATTTTGGATGATAAGTGATTTTTTTTATATCCATGAACATGTTTTTCAAATAAATAAAATTTTAGTAGATATTAGAATCAATATATTGTATTGACATACGGTATAAAATATTTTTGGGGCTCTGTTATACATGGAAAAATCTCAAAACTACATGAACAATTTGAAAACAAAGACGAAGAATTTTCCTTGATCTATAAAAGCGATAAAGATATTTTTCTAATTTTGCTTTTGATGTGTTTGGCCAACCCATTTAATCTGTGCATCGTGCTAGGGTGGCTCCCCCCCCCCCCACCCCCACCACCACCACCACCACACCCACCCACATCTTAAGGTGGAATTAGTAGGAGCTCATGTTCTTTTTACCTCCATATGTCTTCTCAAATTGGAGTGCACAAAGATCAATGTGCACCATGGGACGGTGGTAGCTATAACTAGACATGTTCGATATCTCTGAAGGCCCTATTGTGTAAAAGAGATTCGTAGCTGACCAGAACCTTAACATACATTACATTTTGGTTACCATGGATTATCTCGAAGTGTAGCATAACATTCAAGAACGGAACATGTGCGCACAAGGAAACATCTACATTACCAATTGTTCATGCTTAAAATGATAGCCCTTTTCTTAAAAAATGGGATAGCCCCGACAAGAGGTTCTTGATCTAGCTAAGGAAAAATTTACCTTACAATTGGTAGTATGTGAAAGTTCACCCCATAGAAAAAAGTCAAAGGGGTTGTTAGTATGCTGTCATCATGCAAAACAATATTTTTACCTTACTTCCCAAGAAATTTCTTGGTTACTTCATGTCATTTATCTATATACTTCAATAAATTATTAATAATTACTCAATAAGGTCATAATATACATGACTCATAGCTAAAAATATATTTTTCTCTTCCTCCACCTGCCCCATCATTGGTAATATCCTGAGTAAAAATGTAACATATTACATAGTTAAAATGTAAGTGTCATCTTCGATCTTTGTTGTTACAATTTTGCTTTCTTTCTACAACACCTCGTTTGTGCATTTAGCTATAGGCATCGACCATTGATTGATGTTGTGTTGTGCGATGTATCACATCATGGGATCACTATACATGTATTCAATTTATCACCTTGATGCCTCACGATAAGTTCATAATTGGGTTGCTCGTATCCATTTAAAATTTTATTTTCTTGTACCACCAAAATCATATTAGTTAGCCTATGTAGAGTGACCCCATATTTGTCACACGATCTTCTTCTTCTTGTGCCATCGTCCTCATAGTCGTCAAGCGAAGATATTCATCACCTTGCGGAGCGCTGTACATATTCCACCTCCGCTTAGATCTAATCATCTAGATGGGACCTTGGAAGCATTGCCAGATCTTCATCAACACGTTCTCGCTTCATTTGTGTGCTTGATCACACTTCAATGCAGTGTCATTCTTCTCCTACGTGTGAATACCGTGGAGGTGTTGTGCATGTGGTACTTGATCGTTGGAGCCGTTCATGGGATAATACATCTCCTCGTGACTAGACAAGTCTAGGTTGTGGGGATCGACGCTCGTTCAACCTCGTCATCGACAAACTTTCTATTGATCGATCTTCGAGGTAATGATCTGTTGCCTCTCCTTTTCGTATAATTGGTCTTGATTATGCTCTAGCATTTTTTTTGTTTTGCGTAGCGCGTTCCCCCTCCCCCCCCCCCCCCACACACACACCAAAAAAAAATGGCACTTGACATTTTGTGTCGACTACAGACAACTAAACACAGTGACTGTCAAGGATAGATATCCTCTGCCCATTGTCGATGAGCTAGCTCTTGGATGAATTGGCTGGCTCCAAATACTTCATAGAGTTGGATTTATACCGTGGCAATTTTGAATTTATGGTTATGCCCTTGGGGTTCACTTGTGCACCAACCACCTTTCAAGAAGCCATGAATACAATCTTTGCACTTTTGATTCGAAAATATGTCCTGGTGTTTGTGGATGATGTCCTGATCTACAACGAGTGAATGTGTGATCATGTGAAAGATTTGAAGGCGGTGTTCCAGCTACTAGAGAAAAATAGACTATTCCTGAGGAAAAGGAAATGACGTTTTCCACTGTGTTCAATTAAGTATGTTGGCCACATTATCAGTGCCAATGGTGTATCGACATATCTGTCCAAGAACTCAGTTGTGGTGAACTGGCCACAAGCAACAAATATAAAGAAAATTAGAGGATTCATTGGTCTTGCAGGGTATTATAGGAAGTTCATTCATCACTTTAGAATTACCAGTCTCCCCCTAACTAATCTGCTGAAGAAAAATGTTCCATTCAATTGGTCTCCCCAGGCGCAAGATTCCTTTGACTCGCTGAAGCATGCCCTAGTACAAGAACCGGTATTAGCCCTACCTAATTTTCAACTTGAGTTTGTTCTAGAGATAGATGCATGTGCAACAGGTGTTGGAGCGGTTCTAATGCAGTAGGGCCACCTCTGGCCTTTTTGAGAAAGACACTATGAGAAAAAAATAGTCATTATCAATATATGACAAAGTCTAGCCATCTTACTAGTAATTTACAAGTGGAAAACATACTTGCGGCATGGGCAATTCTTCATACACACTAACAAGAAAGCTTGGCTCATTTTCGAGATCACAAATTTAACACAAACATTCAACGTAAGACATATTTTTAAGTTGTTGGGCTTGCATTACAAGATTTACAAGAAATGGAGCAACCAAAATGCTGACGCTCTATATAGATGCCCTCATCTACAAGAAAAGGGCGTGTTTCCTTTACGTGTCATCCTTCATCTGGAAGTTGTTTATCTATATAGATGCCCTCAACAATTGAATGATGTGTTGGTGGTGCAACCAAAATGGATTGATATTATGTTATAAGGCTATATGAAGGATGAAAAAACAAAGGAGCTCATGATTGAGTGAAGCATCCAAGGAACAAAATGACTAAGGGTTCTCCCTCATTGATGGAATCATCAGGCTAAAAGGGGAGATTTTGTTGGGCGCCACAAAGAATCCCAAGTGGCGGCACTAACTACTCACCATAGTAGTGGCTTGGGTGGGCATTGAGATGCTCTGGCAACATATCATAGAGTAAAGCAGATCTTTACCTGTCTAGATATGAAGCAAGATATTGTGACCTATGTGCAACACTGCTATTCAGTAAGACAAGAGTGAAGACACACGGCTGTCGGGTAAATTACAACCCTTCAAAACACCAAATGAATCATGGCACACAGTGTGCATGGACTTTATTGATGGCTTGCCAGTGTCCTAGAAATTTGACACTATTCTAGTCATAGTGGACAAATTCACCAAGTTTGGACACTTTATCCCACACAAACACCCGTTCAGTGCAACGGCTATTGCTAAACACTATATGGACAACGTTGCATAGCATGCCCAAGGTTCTTATATCTAACAGGAACAAAGTGTTCATAAGCAGCTTTTGGCAGAATTTGTTCAAACTTGCTGACACTACCCTTGATATGAGCTCATCATATCACCCTCAAAAGAGAAGGCCAGGCAGAAAGACTGAACCAATGCTTGGAAGCATATCTGCAATGTCTCATTCATGCATTTCCTAAACTCTTGGCTAGATGGTTGCCACAGGCAGAGTATTGTTACAATACTACCCACCACTCTACATTGGGAAAATCTTCATTCGAGGCTTTCTTTGGCAGAGACACTTTGGAATCCACTAGGAGGAACCTTCTGGACAAGTGGAATTGAATGAATGGCTGAAGGAACGAGCTACTATAATTCCAGTTATCAAGCAGCATCTCGAACGAGCTAAGCAACACATGAAGGCACATGCAAATAAGAAAAGAGTGGAAAGGTCATGTCAAATTGGTGACTAGGCATACTTGCATCTACAACGACATGTGCAAACATCCTTAGCTAGAAGGTTGTCACGTAGGTTGGGGTTTAAATTCTTTGGACCATTCAAGGTCCTGGCGCAAGTGGGGAACATTTCATACAAGCTCCAACTTCTAGACCAATAGGCAGGATTGTTGGATCATCACCAAACATGGGAGCATCTCTAGGCGGTCATCGACTGGTCCCATGTGCATCTTCAGCAGGGGGCATTGTCACGACCAGGTTGATGCCTGGAGCTCTATAGATGCAAAAGCAAGGCGCTGAAGGACGGTCGACGACGCATCCAATTGTCCAACTTGACTGCCAGGGAGAAGGGCCCAAGACCGAACCAGGCCCAAGATGGCAAGCGAGGACGATAGTTTGTATGGTGCCGACGTTGTGAGAAGAGGCATTGATTGATTTGCAATATTATGTTCGTATTGAACTAAACCTCTCTTCCCCTTTTCCTGGACTCGGTTCGTAGAATTCTTCCTCAACTTCCAGCTTGACGTTGTCAACCTGTATCTAGACGTATGATTTGATGGCATAGAGAGATTGAGTGTAACATTATAATATTTTTTAATCAATAAAATGTCGAATTCTCTTACCCCGGCCCCCCCCCACCCGCACCCACACCCACCCACACACAAAAAAAAACCTATCAAAGTTCAAAAGAAAAAAAAAACTATCCGCATGAAGGCGCGTCCAGGAGGGCGTGGTTCTAGCTGTTGAATCGTTTACGGCCGGCTGTAGGGTAACCTCGTACTCCTACGCAGACAGGGTTGGCCGAGGGCGGCGTGTACTGGCCGATCGCTGGATCGACGGCCGGAGCCCGGAGGGAGGGGACCGACAACAACGACTGATGATTCGGCCGAGGGGTTGGCAACGGAGGATTCACTTCTTTTTTGGGACTCACTCTTGAGTGCCTGCCACTGTCGAGGAATCAACCTCAACTTGTTGCTTTTAGCGGATCGATAATCGCTACTCGCTATTAGGATGAGCTGATGGATGCTAATGAGTCAAAGTCAATGTGAAACGGACACTTTTATCCCTTTTCAGTAGCAGCAAAAACTAGCTGTGCAGCGCCCTCTTTTAATTTAGCCAAAGAGACAACTGTTGCGGTCTAACTAGGACCACGTGTAGGTCCGTACACGAAGAAGAAAATTAAAACAGAGAGTATCTGAATTTCTGAATGCTGATTCGATGCAAACCACCGGCCACCGCTCTCCAGTGCTTATGTATTACTCTATGAATACTCAGGCACAATAGTTTACCAGCATAAACAAAAGAGATTGAATTAGATATTATATATTTTTGTTTAGATTCGCATGTTTTTATATTGTATATAAACCGACATGTATCTAGAGAAATCTAAGACAAGCAGTAATTCATGACGGAGTTAGTAATCTTTCAATGTAAAATATTGCAGCAGCAAAGTACGTAGAGATTCAAGAAATTGACCCTCATTTCCTTACATATTTAGTTACAAGTATGACAATAGTAGTATATTTTACTAGTATACCGTAGGCCCGGGTATTCCCATTGATTACTTTGTTGGTTCTTCGAGGTAAACACTGCACCGGGACTAGGACGTGTCACTGGTTTAGTCTACACGTGTATATATGTGTCCATGCAAGCAGCCATGACTAGTCATCCCCATGCTGTAGCAACGGCCATGCATGCACAAACCAACGGACCGGAGACCATCCTTCTTCCTCCCTCGAGTACAGCTTTAGCATAGCTTATTCTCTCTCCGATTTGATGCGCGCTAGGCTAGCTAGCTAGCTAGTACTTCTTCTTGCTGCCGCTGTAATAGTCCTCCGCGAGCAGCTCCTCCAACACCTTGTCGTCCAGGTACTCCAGCTCCACCTTGTCGGTGTCGGCGCTCCTCCTCCCGGTGCCTGCTGTCGCCGCAGCCGACGAAGAAGACGATCCTGCTGCAGCGCCGCTCATCCTGGCAGGCTGCTGGCCGCCGGTGGGGAAGTTGAGGATGGCGGTGGCGCCCCGCTGCGCGAATGCGGCACGGTCGTAGGCCCGCGCGGCCTCCTCGGCGGTGTCGAAGGTGCCGAGCCAGACGCGGGAGCCGCCGCGCTCCGGGTCACGGATCTCCGCCGCGAACTTGCCCCACGGCCGCTTCCGCACGCCGCGGTACTTGCCCTCCCTCTTGTCGTCCTCCATATGCGCTAGCTGTGTGTGTGTGTGTGTGTGTGTGGCTCCTTTGCTAGTGTAAGCCAGTGATCGATCGATCGATCGATCGATCGAGGTCGAGGCTACCTACGAGTAGCTAGTAGCTCTCATGCATATGCAGATGCAGGCATGCAGCTATAGCTTCTGATCGATGGAGGAGGCGGCGGCTTATACTACTACGTGTAGTATCTAGCCTAGGTAGCTAGCTAGAGCTGATACAGTGGTCTCTGCTGCATGTGAGTGCCCGTATACGCAGGAGCTAGGTAGCTATTTATACAAGATGGGCGGCGCATGCAGCTCCTATAGGAATGTGTGTTGCGTCACGCTGCAGGCGTATTCCATTATCATCACCTGCCCAGCCCTGCCATATCATTTGCACTTGCTGACCATTCTTCGACCGATCGATTCCCTCACGACCGTTCTTCGACAGATCGATTCGCTGAAAGCTAAGTTAGTTTCACCCATCGACATGGACGTACAGCTAGCTAGAGGCACAGGTAAAGGAAACAATTAGCTGCTAGCTAGCTACTGGTACTCGTAGTATATTATACTCGTAGCTGGGATTCTCCACAATTAACCTGGAGCTAGGCTAGCTTAGCCCTGCGCATGAGTATGACCTCGATCGACAGTAAAGATGGGTGATGCCGACGGATGCGCGTACGTCGACGGCGCGGCCGACGGAGATTGGAAGGGGCCGCGGAATCTGGGGTCACGTGGGGGGGATGGCCGGCCGGCCGGACTAAGTCGAGAAATTAAGCAAAGTGCCTGCAGCCTCGCCTGGAATTTCCATCGGTCGACCAGGTTCACACACTATATATAGCTTAAAATACTCCATGGGCATCCATGGATCAAACGAGATTCGACTGAATTATTAGCCATGCATGTCGATGGATGCAATCGATCGAGTGGCGAGGTACGCATGCCGCAGTGTCCACTGTCCAGGTCCAAGGCGCGCTCGACGTCGGCGATAGAATCGCTCTGGGGACTGACGGTACGGGCCGGGGAGCTAGTCGACTTGCACACACCGCCCGAGTGCGACTGCGACGCGCGTGCTATCTTCACTGCCGCCGCTCGTGCACATCATGGGCTGCATGCCACCAGTTTCGATACCGTCTCTTTTCGCCACCAGCATATACACACATCCGCCTCGGTACTTGTCGACCGGCGGCGCTGTGCCGGCGTAACGCGGTCCCTGCAATGTAGTACGTACGTACCGGGCGAGCGGTCGGTCCATCGGGATTTCTCGCGGATCATCCATCGGACGGATCGACCAACATCCAAGTGCCCTCACGGCTGGAATGCACTCATCTGCAAACTCCGTCCAAGAGAATTCCCTGGACGTCCGTAGAATTCCCTGGACGTCCGTAGAAATTAGTTTCAAATATGTTAAAATACAAGTATTTCAAATCCTATTTTTATGGAACTACTAAAGATATTTTTGTGGAAATAAAAGGTCAAAGTTGATCATATGACTTAAATAAATCCTTTTAAATGACTAAAAGTATTCTAAAAATATTCTAAGTATGAATTAATCATTTTTGACCTATAGAATATTATTTCCAACCTAAAAATTCACAAATTTTAATTTGAAATAATCAACATAATTTTCTTGAGATATACTAAAATTCTAAAGTGAAATTCATATAAATCATATGAAAATTCTAAATTGAAATTCATAAATTTACTAAAAAAATCAAATCAAACAAGTACAAATAACCAAGGGGAAAATTAAGATAACACCTTAGAGCATTATGTAGGCATTATATAATCAAACTGGATCTTTAAACATTGTCCTTATCAAAAAATGATGATATTTTCAGAACCTGAGATCTAGTGTCAATAGAACCCTCGAATTGTATTATCTCACAGTTATTCGACAAATTCAATGTTGCATGTCCATAAGAATATTTATCAAAGATACTTTTCAAAAGTACTATCACTTGCATTCAAAAGCCAAAAATCATTTTATGGATGAAAAGAACAGTAGAATTGTTGGGGTTCGATGCAGAAAATCAAAAAAGTTACTACGCGGGAAACCCTGAATGTTCAAGATCTATCTACTAGTAATGCAATAACGAAGGAAGACAACAGTAACATACGCTTGAAGACCGTGAAA
Source organism: Avena sativa (assembly GCA_916181665.1). Taxonomy (NCBI): domain Eukaryota; kingdom Viridiplantae; phylum Streptophyta; class Magnoliopsida; order Poales; family Poaceae; genus Avena; species Avena sativa. Next base: position 459,211,509 of record OV702293.1, read on the forward strand.
GTGTTACGCTCATGCAGAAGCGTGGTTGATGTAGTCGTACCTGTCCGACCTCAAGGTCACGAAGCTCCTCGCAAGTCACCCTTTGTCTTGGTCCTCGCACGATGGTCCGGAAGCTTCAATAGCCCCACCGATTTGCCACAGGCATACGATGCAAGACAACGACTCTTGGTCTCGGATCCCGCCAAGGTTGTGGAAGTAGACCTCCTAGCTCAAATCCTGGCAACGCAATGGTGTGCCGCAGAAGAGGACGTATTGCCTGCACAGTCTAGACTTGGGACCACACAAAGCAGAGGCAAGTGTAGAGAGAGAGGGGAGTACTCCAACCAAAGAGAATATCTTAATTTATCGTGTGTTTAATCCACCCGTAGGCACCTCCTTATATAGGCTAAGGGAGGGGTGCCCTCCCTCTTAGGTGCCTCATGGGCTAAATCCATCAGCCCAACAAGCAAAGGGGTCAAAACCCGGGTGGGCCTGGCGTGCCCCCAGCCTAACTGAACAGCAGTGGCAGCTGCCAGCTGGGTGGGTCGGCGAGCCTCCCCCCCGGCCCCACGCACCATAGCAGTTGTCTGGCCCAGGTGGGCTGCTCGACCCCCTTGGCCTGCCAGTTGTGTGGCCACCCCGGGTGGGCTTGCCAGCTGACGTGGGCTGGCGCCTTGGCACAGGCGTGCGCCGAGCAGCGGTTGCTGCTGGTTGATGCACTTCTGCGGTGGCAACTTATTTGCCGTCCACATGGGCCTGGGTTGTTTTCCCTTTTCCTATTTTCTACACTTTTTCTCCTAGTCCAATTATCTCCCGAGATTTGGCCTAATATGAAAGTTGCTTTTATAAATCTTAATTTAAATATTATTTAGAATATATTAATTCACAATTAAGATATAATAAATATATATTCAAATTCTCATTTATCTAAAACTCTTTTCGGTCCTTTTTCTTATTTCTTTCTTTCTCTGAATAACTTCCATCTCCCCAGAACACTTCTGGTTTCTCTCTCTTTCCATCTCTTTTTAGGATTCCCTCTTACAAGAAGATCTCCCCACGTCGTAATGCCCTTAAGCGTGCGTCCCTATGGTTCGGAAACATCATAGACATAATCTCTATTAATGATCATAGAGGTAACCGGGATGCACTTGTGACCCCTATGACACTCACGATTCTCAATCGTTTTGAACCTGAAATAATATGTGTTATGTTTCTTTTGTCTCTGTGATACTTACATTATTCGAGATTTGATCATCGACATCTCCATGTCGGGTTCGATCTTGTTACTGACAATGCTAATTTAAACTCGTATCGATAAGCGATATCTCATGACCTAGTCACATGTTGCGCAAATTTGATATAACTTATCGGAGTGGGCCCAGAATATCTTCCATCACACGGATGTACAAATCCTGCTCTTGACACATACGCCTCATCATGTTCCTCCGGATATCCAACGACACCCTTATGATTACCTTTTCATAGAGTAACGTTAAGTTTTATCAAAGTATCATCGGGTGACAGTGATTAAATATGGTCTTACAGTCTAAGGAACAAATCAGTATGTTTCTGACAATTGCAACTATGAACTTTTGTGATATGATTGTATTGCAACAATCATCTGCAGAACGGTGGCCACTATCTCATTATCCAATGAGATAGCTCCATTGTAAATTAGGTGCCAAAGCACCATCATGGTCAGGAAACCTTTGACCATATGTTGACCAATGAACTAGTTAAATAGAGGCTAAGAGGAACTTGGGTTTGTTTATATATCGCAGCTATATCAATGTTTACTTATTGATATAGTTATAGCATGATATAAAACTATTATGACCTAATGGAATGTGTTTAATAAACTTCTTTATTATTTACCTCTAGGGCATATTTCCTTCAGAAATCATGGGTAATGGAATTATGATTGGAATACATGATTGGAAATCATATGATGGATATTCCATTGTCCCAGAAAAGTTACACTAGAAATTTTAAACAACAATTGTAGTTATTCATGCCAAGGCTTCCTAGAAACTGTGGTAATCACAGATCTTGGTTGGGACAAGCGAGTCAGAAGTATCTTTTTTATTCCGTATATGTTCATACAGCTAGGTCAGGTTGTATTTCCAGCGAGTAATTGCAGTGAGTGGGAGCCCCCATCATGTGTTGCAGGATGATGGCTTTAATGTCTCAGATGGGATGACAATTAATACTGGTCATTGACCGGGTTAACTGCAAATGGTAGATTTCGGAATAGAGTCGTGCTCGGCATGAATTGGCTATGATTAGTAACTGCCCTTGTACCTAAGGAGGTGTGATTAAGGGAAATAATGCCAATGATGTTTGTGGTAAAAGTAGCGCACATCTAGAGAGTGTATTAAATGTGACATATTACTCCCTAGCCTAAAAAAGGACCACGATCGCAGATTGGAAAGGAACTCCACAAAGTTCCAACAACCCTCGAAGACTAACCAACATAGTTTTTTCAAAAACTAAAACTTACCTTTTTCGAGAAACGATTTTAAAAACAGGCATTATCCTAGGGTCTTTGTTCCACGGTTGCTGATAAAGCATAAAACAACCATCTATATAGAATTTGTTGAGTACACTTGTACTCAGTCTATATTCTAAAAATCATTTCTTAGAATTTTAGAGTTACGACGACGGGACTACTAAGAGGACTTAAGATGAAGGAGAAATCTATTATGATAAGCCATATCTTTGAGGAGGCATTAAACGAGTAAACTATGGTATACTCTTATTGGGACGCACAGAGATAAATAAAAACTTTTGTACGCGGTTCTCCTAGATCTAGTTGAGGTGATAGGTCACGACATTGCCACTAGACGCATAGATGTAGAACCTGATGTAGCGTCGAGGCAGTGCAATCCGATCCCACGAACTGCTCCTCCGGATCCCACGAACTCCTTCTCCGGATTCCAATAAACTCTTTTGTCTCCAATGTCACATGATGCAACGCCTCTACCGGTATCCACATGTGCAGAAAGGATCACCGGTTAGAGGACTGCTAGATCCTGTCTAACCGATTTGGGAGTGGGGGAAAGTGACGGTTAGGCCTAAAACTATCTCTTATCACTCCAGTTATATACACCCCTGGTTGGGCTCAACGGTTGAGACACATCTAGGCTGCATACCAATGTCCTTATGGAACTAATCCACATGGTCCCCTTATCCTTAAGTGTGTGACCACGTAGAATCACGCACACCTAGAGACAATATGAGATACACCTCCAAGTATCCTGTCAGGGTTTTGAGTCTAACTCACTCCCATGAACACTTGGTCTCAAGTCGGTAGCGGCCTCTAGCAAGACATGCCAACTCTCACATGTTGTAAAGTCTAGAATAAAACCTTCAATGTGACTTTTTTCCAAATCCCTTTGCCTCACAATATACCTTGACAAGCTGTATGTGAGAAATTATCATCCCTTTAATAGCTCAACTCTCTTCTTGTTTCGTGATATATAATTTACTGTACTAACACTTAGTCCAACTCCTTAATTAACACTTAACTTAGTCGCGTATGGCTATGCTTCCGAATCATATGACACGAGAGGGCCCAGATAATATCTCCTCATTATGGATGGGTAAATCCCATCTTGGTTATCCATGGCACACATCTTGATTCACAGCCGGACCGATATCTACCTTTATAACTTCCCTTTTACGGAACAATGTTTGATATAACCTAAGTCAGTAGATCCACAACTCAGAATGTGCGATCACCTCAGGCCAAAGGATTCCATTGGTTGAGACTGCAAATAACAACATGCTCATTGCATCTCAACTGTGGGTCAGTACGATTCGCTAAAAACTTTAGTCGAATTAGTGTATGTCAGATTAGCATCACCATGCTCATTTTCAAGTGGAATTGTGTCATCAGCCAACTTACACATTGGTCTAAGTTGTGTTTCCAATACAACCTCGACGACCAAGGACAATCTAGTGTGAACATCATGAATATATAGTTACGCAACTGAATCATATATTAAATAATATATATCAGATGTTCATACAAGGATAACTTAATAACTTTATAAATATATTGGGAATTACATCATACATGATTGTCTCTAGGGAATATTCCCAACAAGTCTATGACACTAAAGACGGAGAAGCAGAAGCGTAGATAGAATAGAATAAGAATAGACAAGCCAAGCAGCATAGAATGGTATAAATAAATTTGCTAAACTCAAAAGGTACTTAGATTAGTGGTACCATTCTTATTGACAATAGCTAGTTTCAGTTTCCATTTGCTCAGGAATCCTCATTGGACCAAATACGATTTTGAAACATTCGTACATCTATGGTTAATAATTATGAACATTTAAAATTTTGCGGACCCGCAATATTTCTATGGTACCACTCCGAGGAATATGTTATTTGCGACCGAGGAATTCATAAGTATTATGTCAATAACTCGTGCACTACAACATGCAATGGTGTGTTGGGTCACCGCACATATATAGTTGTATGTCCTGACAACAGAACTTGCACAATATCTATTGTCCTACCCTCCAATTTTAGCAGGGCCAAAAGGAACTCAAGGTAATTATAAGGTGACCTTTTTGTCACCTAGATCAACACATTAAGACTCAGAGAACACATAGGCTTCCCAATATATAACATATCCCCTTTATGTTCCCTACCTAGTACCATCAAGATCATAGGTTCCACTCTATATAAGGTGATAGGCTATATATGTAGTTAAATATCAAACTCATATGATGGAGAAACTAAAGTTTAGTATTGAAATCATGTAACTCGGGCCCTTGTAACAATAATTACACATAGAAATATTGCATCAAGAATCATACAAGAACATCATCAAGATAGGCACCTCGAATTTTAAATGCTATGCATTATTACATGATCAATCTCATCCAGTTCTGATCCACCCTATATTCCTATAAAGAAATAATCACACGTGGTGATAAGAGACGAATACATCACAATGGAGATTGGCTTAACGATGATGGTGGTGAATACGGCGTAAAAATCCTCCTCTCTGGTGTGGAGAGGGAGAGAGAGATGCCACCAAAATTTAAGGTCGTGATGGTGTCGGTGCTCCGCTTCACGAATGGCTTCCTCCTGGGACTTTTTTTGTAGGGTTGTGCGGAAGTAGGAGACATGGTGAGATTTGAGGGCCGTTTTCCTAGAATGGTACAAAAAGATGGGTTGGGCGTTGAAAGTGTAATGGACGTCGCTTAGAGGGGGTGAATAGGCTTTTAAAATTATTACGGTTTAGGCTCAAGTAAATGCGGAATAAAACAAACATTTAATTTATTAAGCACAAAACCTAGCCACTAGGTTCACCTAAGTGCACCAACAAACTATGCTAAGCAATACAGGCCCCCTTCTTTTCAGCTTCTTGGCCAGCTTCTCCCAGAAGCTACCCTCGACCAGCTTCTCTCAGAATCTCATCTTCAAAATTCGTTCAAACTTCTTAACTAGTAGTTTCAATGTCAATTTAAAAGTATAAACGATTTTGGCAGATGAGATTCTGGGAGAAGCTGGTCGAGGGTAGCTTCTGGGAGAAGCTGGCCAAGAAGCTGAAAAGAAGGGGGCCACAAGCAACAAGGTGATAGCAAGATATAAATACTTCAAGCACGATGGCTATCACAATGTAAAGTGCATAAGTAAAGGGCTCGGTTGAGACATAACTGATGGACGCGGAGACGAAGATTTCTTTCCTAGAGTTCACTTCCAAAGAAGCTACGTCTCTATTGGAGAGGTGCAATGGCGCAATGCTCTCCGAACGCCACAAATGGCTCACCTTGAGGTGTGGTGGCTCGATGCTCACCCAACGCCACACACACACAAGGACTCACCTCGGATGCGGAAGCACGCAACTCACCGACGCCACAAAAGGCTCACCCTATTCTCCCGAGTGCGCACCACAAAAGGCGGGCACTCGCTCCACTATGGGACACTTGAGGGCGGTCACCGAACCCGTACAAGATTGGGGCTATCTCCACAACTCAATTGAAGGCTCCCAACAACAAAGTCACAAAAGGCTACAACGCCACAAAGGGCCAACAAAGCCACAAAAGGCTACAAGACCACAAGAGGTCAACAAGACCACAAAAGGTCAACAAACCAACCACACAACCGTCTAGGGTTCCAAGAACCCAAGAGTAACAAGCCCACAAGCTTGTACTCGCCGAATCTCTGAGGAGAACTCAAACCAATGCAACAAATGCAAGAGGCAAGTCCTTCTCTCTCAAATTCCACCAAAGCTACAAAAGCTATTAGGGAAATAAGAGAGTAAGAACACAAGAGGAGAACACAAAACTCTCCAAGATCTATATCCCAATGATTCCTTCACAAAGAAGGGATTTGGCTTGGGGGATTGTAGATCTAGATCTCCTCTCTCAAATCTCTCAGAAAGATGCAAGAATCATAGGAAGGGAAAGGGGAGATGGAAAGCTCTTCAAGGTAACAATGGAGGAGAGAGAGAAAGCCAAGAACCAAGAAAAGAGCCAGTACCCACGAAGGGGAAGAGGAGCCCCTGTTAAAGGGCTCCCAGATCTGCCCGTTATGGGCATTCACGACCCTCGCCGGAACTTCTAGTGGGAGGCCAGAATTTCCAGTGGCACTCAGCCAATGGACAGAAAACTACGATGCGAAAGGCCGAAAAAGATACTGGCCGGAACTTCCGCCGGTTCACCGGAACTTCCAGTGGGAACGAAACTACCGGTAGAACATCTGACCGAAATTCTGTCAAATATGATACTTCCAAAACAGAAGTTTACTGATCATGAGTGGAAAGAGAGCCGGATTTTCAATCGGAACTTCTGGCGACAACTAGGCCCGAGCGGAATTTTCGGTGGAACTTCTGGTCCAAATTCTGTTAAAAGCAACAAACCAGATAGAGAGGATACAATACGTGAGTGAAAGAAGAACCAGAACTTCCACTGGAACTTCCGGCGACAAAATGCCCTAGCGAAACTTCCGATGGGTAGCCGAAACTTTCGGTCAGGAAAACTCCAGAAACCAAAACAGCAATAACGTTCGCATCCGAACTCCAAACAAGATGAAATCAATTTTGTTGGAAAGATAACAACATGTAGAATCGAAATATTGGGTATCAACTAGGGATAAAATACCATGAATATATATGTGATGTATCTCCTAAGGTGTGGATCTAGAAAACTCGCAAGATCAAAAACCGCAATAAGATATGGAAGTGAAATCCTTATTTGATGAACTAGATCTTGTTATGACGATGACCACAAGATTTAGATCCTCTCATGGACAAGAACCAAATAACAACCAAGAAAGATGATGCTATGAATGCAAAGGTTTGAGCTCTCTCCGAACAATGCAATCGAGACACCCGCTTGAGAGCCGCTCTTGATAGTACGGCTATCTATCCTAAACCCGGTCTCCCAACTAACAACACGAGACCGATAAAAGAGAAGCCCTATCAAGATTATACATTTGCCTTGAGCATTCCACTTGAACTTGATGTAGACCGTCTTGTTCTTCTCAAGTGGGAACACCTTTCTTGATTGCTCTTGCTTGATGAAGATGAAGACTTGCAAATTGCTCCCTCATACTCCATGGGGAAACCTCTTCTTTAAACTTGTCTTCATCACTCCATCACTCCATGATCACGAGGATGGCAAGCTTCAAGCATGAGGTCTTCTAGAGATGCCGCATCTTGATCTTGTCCTTCTTCATCCCTTCTTGAAGTTGATCCATTTTGATGCAACTCTTTGCACTTGTCTTGATCAAACTTCAAGCTCCTTCTTTCTTCATCTTTCAATCTTGAGACCAACACATGGCCCAAGCAATGCCAATGGACAAACCACAAGTGAAACTCAAATTACACATTAGTCTATAGAGATTGTCATTAATTACCAAAACCACACATGGGGCATACATGCCCTTTCAGGCGTGCCATGGGCCCTCTCTGACGCCTTGTTGGCTTTCTGGCCTCCCCTTCGGCATTTTGGGCTTCTATTACATGAAAACTTGCTGAAAAGAGCACGTGTGCTCCCATATCTTGCTATCACATAGTTGTTTGTCTTGTTTAGCATATTTTGTTACTGAAAATAGTTGAAATTTAGCATATTTAGGTTTTGTGCTTGATAAATTAAATTTTGGTTTTGTTCCACAATTTTTTGAGCTAAAACCGTAATAGTTTTTAAAACCCTTATTCACCCCCCCCCCCCCCCCCCCACGCCCTTTCTCTAGGTGATGCCCATATCACTTGCGCTATATTTTTGGTTCACTTTAATTCCTTGTTACCTGCACGTAAAAAGATAGAAATGAGATTTTCCTAAAAGTAGCATTAGTTCTAGCAGTGGTAACCTAAATTTGATGAGATTTTAGATAATCCCACAATAAAACTGATTGAAAACTAGGTACATTTTAGATGTATCACATGTGCCTATTTGTACATCTAGACCCATGTGATTTTGGTTAAGTCATTTAGATCCTAGATTCGGTTTTCTTTTCATCTAAGAAAGTCCTCCCTTGTTCTTGAGCATATCTTAAGAGAGGAAAAAGGAACTTGAGCTTATTTGAGTATCAATAAGAGAACCATCTTGACGAGATATCTTCACTTGTTTCCCTAAAAAAAGAGATACCTTCACTTGTTAAACTTGAAGATTTGGCGTCTCTTTGTTGACTACGCGTCCATTGAGAGCTTCTGGTGCGTGGGTCCTCCTCGAGCAAAGCTTATGGAGCTATAGGCTTCACTACAAGATCCACCATAAGTGATTGAAAAAGTTACGATGAACACTTGAGCTTAGTGAGAAGAAGGTCAAGTCCGAGTTACTTCAAGCATGCGTATATAGCCTCTCCAATAAAGTCATGGAGTTGTTAACAATAACTTGATGTTCGGGATGCATCTCGTGTGTTCGAATGTATCCCTTCACTTATTGCGCACTTATTTTATTTGCATCTTATTTCTGGATCCAGTTTAACTTTAGTTGTGCGAGTTCTTGGTTGCTCTAATCTCACCAAAATTTGATAATACTCGATCCTTCAACCTTAACCTCCACCTAGGAAGATGCAAATGGAGATTTGATCGGCACGACAAAGGACTAATGTGTACCTAGTTTCATTGACCCTACTTGAAAACAGCCAAAAAGGTGAGTAAAGCAAAGGAAAAGTTGTATGATAATAGCAAAAACCATATATAAACCAAGTCTGACCATTGCATGAATACCACTAATGAACCTAAAAAATAGGCCTAAGGGAAACCTGTCATATTATTCGACCTGCTCAACTGATGGCACGTCGTTATCCTAGCTCGATGTCATAACAACTTCTTAACGGTAGAGCCATCATTGTAACTGCAGGAAGTCACCAAGCATTTTTAGAAATGGTATTGACGTTGATCCCAAGCACAAAACATCAACCAATAGTTGAAGGCGAATGTTGGACGAGGAGACCCGCCCACATGTGCCCCTGAAAGCGCCGCCCTATGAATTTATTGAAGAGACCATCATCACCACAACGAAACGAGGCGGAGGCATCATAGTTTATTGTACCTTGGGAAACCAACTGTCACACGTCCGCATGAAGGCCAGAACCAACGCGACCACGAGGGATTGCACCATCGCCTTCACCCCGCCGGACAAGCGACCCGAGGACACCAAATCCTAACAAACTAGACCAAAACTCACATGCACACGCGAAGATTCATGGTCTCCCCCACCTCCTGGTACCTAAACCAGACGCCAGATGCGAGGGTGGCCAGGGGAGTTGGACGAGAGGATGAGAGTTGTGTGGCGGCTAGGTTTTTTTTTTTATAATTAGAGCATTAAATTAATATGGCTGCTATATCACAAACATGAACTGTTGCTACTTTTCAACTCGGATAGACCACACATATTCCTTGCAATTTGCAGCACTTGCGTTGTCGATCACCTGACCTCGTTGTCATGGTAGTCCGGCTCAGACACCGAAACAATCCCCAAAGCCAGCCAAACGACCATGACAGCAGATCAGCGACATGTGTACCGAAATAGGTCGACCATCAATCGGCAAGACCGGCCCGAATGGGCGCAAGACGTTGATCTACTCCGTATCAATATTTGTGAAACGATGGTTCCGAGAGCACACATCTAGCAAGACTTTGGTTATTTGCGATGAGAGAGCTTGTCCTGATCGTGATTTTATTTTTCCTTTTTATGAGGGCGCGTGAAACCCCTAGAGTAATACTTATCCTGTTCTAGAATATAAAACGTTTTAGTAGCCTATTTTAGCAAGGAAACAACTTATTTTAGAACGGAAGTAGTAGTAAAATATTAACGAGATTGGACGTTGGATGAGATTCAGTTTCTACGCAGAGCGACAATCAATATTCTATATTTGAATAATTGTTCTTTATAAAATTCCACCAATTTATTAATAATCATCAACAACAGTACAAAGAGGCCTAAAAGTAATAAAAATTACAAATAGGTCCATGGACCACCTAGCAATGACTATAGACTAATGTGAGTCGCGCCGTCCGTCTTCGTCCCTCCATCAGCGGAGTCGGGCAAAGCTGGTCGTAGTAGAGTTTGTTATAGTAGACAGATGATAAGTCCACGTGCTAAGACCCAAAAGGACCAACACACCAGAGTAATAACCATTACCAATGATGACAATCGTAGACCAAAAAAAGTTTCTAAAATCATACCAATGAACACGAAAACCAACCGGGATCCCTGGAGATCCACCGGACAAACGACTCAACGCGTCCTCTGTCGTGGTGGTGGCACGGCAGATGCCATGGGTAGGCTAAAGTTTGGGGCCAATGGATGCTAGAGGGATCTGGGGAGGGAAGATGTAGTTGATACTACACTCAGAAGGCTAATGCAAAGATCTTTATTTCTCCTTCCTTGGACTACAAGTGCTCCTCGAGCTGTATGCAAGGAGAAAGGGAGAGCTTTACGAGCCTAACGGTACTAAAATTCAGTCCCTTTCCTCTGGATCCAAGCCTCCCCTTATAAAGGAGAGCCTTGGGTTCCTTTAGGGCTGACGTGGCAAGCATATTCGAGGAATATGCTTGTCCCAATATAGTAGTTCGGCGCCCTTCTTTCCCTGTCGCCCTTCTAATGACGGCAAGGTTCCAGAGGGCCCCTCCTGCGTGCCTCGGGCTCCAGGACTGTCACCCCCGTGAGCTCCTTCTGCCCCTCTGTCGTTCTGCACATTTGTCTCTTGCGCTTGGCTCTGCTCAGATTCTCTCTAGCCTGCGGCTAGAGTTTGACTTTAGGCTTCTCCTTCTCCTGCAAGCTTCGTATCATTCGGCCCTTCCTCCCGTAACTCGGCTTGTCCTTCATCTGCATTAAGATCACTCGGGCTAACCCGGCCGACTTACGCAATATCTCGGCCGGGTAATGCCTTGCCATTACTATTAAGGTCCTGCCTTTCCCTATCTCGGCCGACCTTTATAAGACTCGGCCAACTTGGACTATAACTCGGAAACTAGACGGGGAACACCCTTTCGTCTCTCTTCGTCCTTACCCTATCCGGGGTTACCTCCCCAACATTAGTCCCCGAAGCTGATATGGTCCCGCCGATAACCTCGGCCGGGTCGTATCAGTTTTATGATGCTCGTTTATGCATTGTTTCCGAGTTATCTCTTTCTCGTTCGAGGTATCATCGTATCTTCTAGCGTACGCCTCGTCCTACGTGTCATTCCCATCATTGTTTCTCTAGTTTTTTGTTCCTCTACAGTATTTACTGACACGCTACAGTTACTGCCGCGCCTGTCGTGCCGGCGCTGCGACGCCTCGTGCGCCGTTTCCGTTGGGGATCGTGACTTCCTTGGCTAGCGTGTGGTCCTTGGTGCGGTTACGCTCAAAGACGCGCGGTCGTGCAGCGTACACGATCTACATGATCAACCGCCACACCCACGATCCCACTACCTCGTAGGCGGCTTGGTTATAAAGAGGGGCGCGGCGCCTGGGAGTTCACTTTCCCCTTTTCGCTCGCCCGCGCCCTTCTTCTTCCTCTCGTTCATGCGCTCGTTCGCGGTTCCGCCGCCGCGCGTTCATCTGATTCTCCGACGACGAGGACTCCGCCGCGCTGCTCCGTCTGCCTCGTCCCTGCTCGCTAGCTCCGGCGTCGTCGCCGGTGAGTTCTTTTCGGCCCCATCGCCTAGGCTTTCCTCTAGATTCCTCTGTCTCCCGTTCGTTTTCGCACAGTGGTTCTCTTGTTGCTCCGCCGCCGTTTCTGTGTAGAATTACGACGGGGCCCCGTAATTCTAAACTTTCCTCCGCCGCTAGTTCTTCCTCTGCTGATTTATCCGGCGAGCCCATGTCTAGCTCCTTCAGCGGTGCTCTAATAGAGGATGACGACGCTGGCTCTGGGCCCGAGCGAGGCTCATGGCAGGGCTCCTCCATTACCCGCCGCGAGATCGAGTGGCTTATCCGGACTCGTAGGATTCCCGCCGAGGTCTCCTGTCGTTTACCCGGCAGCGAGTTATCTCCGGACGTTAAGGAGGGCGAGTATGTAGTCTTCATGTCGCACTTCTCACGCGGCTTCGGTCTCCCTCTTAGCGACTTTGCCAGGGAGTTTCTTGATTACTTCGGCCTTCAGCCGCATCATCTTCCTGCGAACGCCATCGCTTCTCTCTCCGCTTTTATCTCTGCCTCGGAGGGGTATTTCGGCCTATGGCCATCCGTGCATGTCTGGTCTAAGTTTTTCCAGATTTGTTCTAATGTTGTTCCCGACAAGTCTCTGCACCCTTCCGAGAAACTGCTCACTTAATGTGGAGCAGCGTCCATTACACCTCGGAGGAAGTCCGTGTTTCCTCATGTTACGGGGCTAGAGTCGTGCAAGAAGTGGCACAAGTCCTTCTTCTATGTTAAGAATACAGGAACGGAGGACAAGATTCGGCTCCCTGTCTTTTCCATTGGTACGCCCTCCAAGGTGAATTGGACTTATAATCCGAGGAGGAGTCACGTCTTGGCCGAGCTTTTCGAGACTCGGCTTAAGGAGCTGATCCGGGCCGGGTTACGCGGCGAGGATTTGATGGCTACCTTCATCAGTAGCCGAATCTGCCCATTCCAAAAAAGGACGCACAAACTTTGCTACATGAGCGGTCCTCTTGACCCTAACCGAGTCTCGACCGTGGAGCTGGACAACTATCTCGTTTTTAAGCGTGTCCGAGCTATCTTCAAGACGAAGATGCCTGAAGACTGGGCTTGGGGATTGAAGCCGTTTACCCGCGAGCGTCCCCCTCCCGCAGTAAGTTTAACCATTAACGCTTTAATTTTCAACTGTTTTCATAGCTGTTTTCACTAACTTTCCTTCTTCTCGCCTTACAGAGGTTTGCAGAGCAAAAGGACGAGGATGCCGAGGTTTTTTCGCTTCCGTGGCCTGCGGACCGGAATACCCCAGACGTTGGGGAGCCGGACTCCGAAGAATTCGTCCCCAAGTCGGATCTCGCTCCGGCTCGTGCTCGTGGCAAGACCTCGGTCCATGAGGAGGAAGGTGATTCGGACGAGGTCCAAGTTCTAGAGGTAGTTGCCGCAATGCCTATTTCTTATGCATTTCCGGCTTCTACTTTCCCAGCTAATCCGGCCGGTCAGGTTCACGACGCCGAGCCTATTGCTTCCCGGCCCCCAGTTACCTCGGGGAAACGTGGGGCTCCCGTTGGTACCTCAGAGGCGGTCCCCAAGAAGCGAGTGAAGAGATCCGCTCCGAATCCTCCTAGGCGCAAGACCATGCCTGGAGTCGCAGGGTAATTTCCATTTGCTCGTATTTCTTGTTTCTCTCTTTTTGCTTTTCAAGCTGACACTCTTTTTTCTTTTTCTTTTTCGCAGTGCTCCACTTTCTGTTAAGCCCGGCGGTCCTAGCATGACTAGCCGTGTGACTCGGCAGCCATCTCCTCCGCCCGTTGAAGATACCAGGATCCCCAGTCCTGCTCATGCTGCGTCTCCTCCAGCTCCGCATCGGTCACCCCCTCGCCACGATGTGCCTGATACTCCTCTTGTTGACGTTGATTCCACTCGGCCCTCCGAGATTTCTACCGAACCAGTTGCCCCTTCTTTGAATCCGAGCATATCTATCGAGCCTCTTTCTACCTCCGTAGTTTCTATAGTAACTCCAGCCCCAGCCGTGTCGTCAATATCTCGGCGCCCTCTGCGACTGTGATCCCTCCGGCTCCTAAAGGCACCGTTCCTATTGCCGAGGTATCGGCTTCTGCTGATGCCTCTTCTAAAGTAAGAACAGCTGTTGCCACCAAGGCTTCCACTTCCCAAAGAGGTCTTGCCGGCTCTTCTCAGCCTAGTATCGCCGACGTGCTGCGCAAGGGGATTGCTCCCACCAAAGCCTGCGTTACTCCGGCCGCCGGTACCCAGCTTGCTCTTCATAAAAGCCCTGCGGCCGTGGTGGTTACACAACACGTCCGGGGTAAATTCCTTACTCGGACGGCCAGTGGAAACAGCCTCGGCTCACTGGTGGAATATGCTCATAACTGGAATGCTGCCGATCAGCTTGAGGGTAACCCAATCAGTCAGCCGTTTCAGCTTTCCGATATCAGCAGCCGCTTGGATCAAGCTGCCAAGATCATTCTTGATAGTAACAAGATGAATGAGGTAATTGTTGTTTCACGGAGTTTTGATTGATTCTCCAGATGCTACTATATATACATTAGTCCCCGAAACTTGCAAACGAGTAACTTGTTATTCACTTGGAAGTTTTTATGATGCTCTACTTAATTCGATTTAACTTTAGGGTTCGAACCTATATCCGACTAGATCTACCTTAAACTTTGCTTGAATTTTGTCTAGCTGTTCTTTGAGTATCCAGCCACATAGATCCGGGTTAAGCTTTGCTTGATTCGGATCTGCTTTGGCTTTGAATATCCAGCCACCTAGATCCGGGTTAAGTTTTGCTTGACTCGGATCTGCTTTGGCTTTGAATATCCAGCCACCTAGATCCGGGTTAAGTTTTGCTTGACTCGGATCTGTTTTGGCTTTGAACATCCCGCCACCTAGATCCGGGTTAAGATTTGCTTGACTCGAATCTGTTTTAGCTTTGAATATCCAGCCACCTAGATCCGGGTTAAGTTTTCGCTTGACTCGGATCTGTTTTGGCTTTGAATATCCAGCCACCTAGATCCGGGTTAAGTTTTCTCTTGACTCGGATCTTTTTTGGCTTTGAATATCCACTCATCGTTTGTTCTATTGCTCAGGTTGCACATGACTGGCGGACTGCTGAATTTCAAAGACTGCTTTTCTCGCACAGGAAATTGGAAGAAAAATATGAAAAAGTTATTCCTGTGGTGAAAAAAGCTGGTAAGTCGACAATTTTTCTTGTCATCTCTGACATTTTCATTGTTTTGTATGCGGGATGTCGGCTTACTTTGTTGGTTAACAGGTAATATCAATAATCTCAACATTCGTCTTGAGAAGAAAGTCAAGAACTTGGAAGGTTAGTTTTCCTTTTACCTCATACTTTTCCCTCTTTAAAATGTGCGCTAAGTTTCTTTTATTTTGTTTGGCTTTGGTAAAGCCGAGTTACAAACCTTTGCAGCATCTCACCAAGATTGCACGCCCATGCCTGATGTAATGCTGCATTTTTTAGAACAAAGCGCTACTCATTCGGCACAGCTAAAAGAAAAGGACGATGAAATAGCCCGCCTGAGCGCCGAGGTGGAGGCCCTTAAGCTCTCTTAGAGGTCCGAACTAGAAAAGGTCGACCAAGAGTTCTCCGAGGAGAAAAATCGGCTAGCTCTGCAACTGCAGAAGAATAAAGAGCTCCTCGAAGCTGCCGAATTGAAAACTCGGGGAATGAGCGAGGAAATCGCTCGCTTTGAGAAGAGCAAGATTGACTGGGCTAAGGACCTTCAGATAATGATGAGTTATATTCATCGTAAGCTTCTTAACACGACCGGATTATCTTTTTTCCTTTTTCCTGCTGCCCTCTGACGCATTCCTGTTTTGCACATATCATTTTCCAGAAGCTAAGCCCGTGAGCTCTAAAGCGGTTCTTGCTGCTCGTGCGCGCCGAGGTGTCCCTGTTGACGAGGACTCGGAGTATTCAATGGAAGATTTCTTGGTTGCTGTCGGCACTGCGGTTGGTCCGATGAAGATTATGGGCAGGGATTTGGTGCAGGCAGCTATCCGAGCCTACCATGTTCTCTGGCCGAATACTTCTGGGACTCCTGATATCAATGAGGTCCAATTGCTGGTGCAAAGATTGATGGCGTCCGAGAGGCAACTAAGTCTTTGGAGGGAGTCAGTCGGACGAGCTGGCGCTGACATGGCTCTCACTATTATCATGTCATGGTATGAAGATATATCTCTTGATATCTTGAGAAATCTGCGCACTGGTTCCTGTTGGGTTGAGGACCCCACCTTCGTCGCTCTGCGGCAAGCTCGTGCTTTCCAGCTCGTTGAGTATGCCGACGTGCATACCTGGAACGAAGGTCCGAGTTTTCTTCCGAACCCGGACGATGAGGTCGTAGTCGAGGATGCCTCGGATGATAATTCAGCTGAACAAGGAGAAGATGAGGATAACTCGGCTACTTCTGGTGATTCTTGTTGGAGATATGCCCAAGAGGCAATAATAAAGTGGTTATTATCATATCTTCATACTTATGACAAATGTTTACATACCATGCTATAATTGTATTAACCGGAAACATTAATACTTGTGTGATTTGTAAACATAAAAGAGTCCCTAGTAAAGCCTCTTGTTAAACTAGCTTGTTGGTTAATATATGATCATGGTTTCCTGATCATGAACATAAAGATGTTATTAACAGCAGGGTCATATCATTAGGAGAATGATGTGATGGACATACTCCTATAGTTAAGCGTAGCATAAAGATCAAGTCATTTAATATAGTTCATTTGCTATAAGCTTTCTGATACATAGTAACCTAATTCCTTCGACCATGAGATCATGCATATCACCTTTACCGGAAGGATGCTTTGATGACATCAAACACCACACCGTAACAGGGTGGCTATAAAGGTGTCATTGAGTGTTCGGAAAGTATTGGTTGAGACACATGGATCAAGAGTGGGATTTGTCCATCCATATGACGGATAGATATACTCTGGGCCCTCTCGGTGGAATGTCATCCAATTAGCTTGCAAGCATGTGACTGGCTCACAAGGGATCACATACCACGGGAACGAGAAAAGAGTACTTATCAGTAACGAGGTTGAACTAGGTATGCAGAGATACCGACGATCATAACCTCGGATAAGTAAAATATCGTGAGACAAAAGGAAATTGGTATCGTATGTAAGTGGTTCATTCGATCGCAAAGTAATCGTAGAAATATGTGGGATCCATATGAATTTCCAGATTCCTCTATTGGTTATTGATCGGAGAAGTGTCTCGATCATGTCCGCATAATTCACGAACCGTAGGGAGACACACTTAAGGATTCGATTTTGTTGAGTAGTTATGGAATGATGAGTAAGAGACCAAATGTTGTTCGGAGTCTCGGATGGGATCCGGGATATCACGAGGAGATCCGGAATGGTCCGGAGAATAAGATTCATATAAGGAAAGTCCCGTTTCAGAGTTGGGGAATGGTTCCGGTGTTTTCATCGGGAATGTTCTAGAATGTTCCGGAATGTCCGGCACTCCGAAAGGGGGGAAGGGTACATGAATGTGTCATTACGAGTTGGAATGATTGCATCATGTACTAAGTGTCATCGCTGTCCAAAATAAAGGGTTTATTCAAATCCTAGTTTGAAAAGTCAAACGACTAGTTTGAAAAGTCAAACGACATTTTTTGGAAAGAGGAGGAAGAGGTGAAACCGAGTTGGGGAGGGAGTCCTCCTCCCCAAGCCGGCGCACCACCCAAGACGAGTTGGGGAGGGACTCCACTCCCTCCCCTTGGCTGCCGGCCCCTCCACCTATATAAGAAGGGGCAGGGCTCCCTCCTAACACACAAGTCCCTCTCCTCTAGGGATTTCTCCCTAGCCGTCAAGTTAGAGCTTCTAATTGCCCTAGCCTCCGGTTTAGAGCCTTCTAATTGGTGTGTCTAAACCCTAGATCACCAAAGCTCTCTCATACTCCACCATACTCGCTCCGGCTTAAGGCGAAGCCCTGCGAGATCTCCCCTCTACTTCCGGTACCACGCCGTTGTGCTGCCGGAATCACGAGGAGAGTGCTACAACCTCCGCTGCCTGCTGGAACAAGGGAGAGGAAGGTCTTCATCGAGTACCGAACGTGTGACCGACTGCGGGAGCGCTGCCGGAACGCAGCGTCGGAAGGATCGTCTACGCGATCTTGAGATCGGAAAGAGTACGACTACATCACCCACGAGAATCTGCTCTCGTTAAACACTTTGGAATCTTCGAGGGTGAGTTATT
Organism: Avena sativa; assembly: GCA_916181665.1. Lineage (NCBI taxonomy): Eukaryota > Viridiplantae > Streptophyta > Magnoliopsida > Poales > Poaceae > Avena > Avena sativa. Next base: position 459,229,796 of record OV702293.1, read on the forward strand.
CCATCGACTCGTTGCTACAATCTAGTAGATAGATCTTGGCTTGTTTGTTTGTATGCGGTAGAAAATTTTTGTTTTCCATGCTATGAAACCCTACAGTGGTATCAGGGCCGTGTCTATATGTAGATCTGTTGCACGAGTAGAACACAATGGTCATTGTGGGCGTTGATGCTTTTATTGTCGATTACTTCTTGTGTACTTTGCATCTTGCGGTATGTTGGGATGAAGCGGCCCGGGCTAACCTTACATGACATCGTTCATGAGACTTGCTCCACGCTTGACATGCAACTTGTATTGCATAAGTGGCTTTGCGGGTGCATGTTTCTCCTAGCATAGTAAAGATCCAATTTACAACGGGTGATTAACAATACTAGTATCAATGTTGTGGTTCTTGTTCGTAAGTTAGAACGACATTGAAAGCCCCAAACCACGTAAAACATGCAAAGAAAGTAGAGGCGTCTAACTTTGTTTTGCAGGGGTGTGCAGTGATGTGATGTGGCCATGATTGTGATTATATTTGACGTATGCAATGTTCCTTATTGTAAGTTGGCAACCGGCAGGAGCCATATGGTTGTCTTTAATTTATGTTAAGATCCGCGTATCTATTCAAAGTATTTGTAATAGTTGAAGCCGGTGGACGACAACCATGGAGATGCGTCATTGACCTTGATGCAATGCCGGTGATGATGGAGATCATGTTCGTGCTTGAAGATGGAGATCGGAAGCACAAAGAAGAAAGGCCATATCATATCACATATTATGAATTGCATGTGATGTTAATCCTTTATGCATCTTGTATTGCTTAGTAGACGACGGTAGCATTATAAGATGATCCCTCATGCACATAAATTTCAAGTTCTAAAGTGTTCACCCTTAGTATGCACCGTTGCTAAAGCTTGTTTCGAAGCACCACGTGATGATCGGGTGTGTTCGATTCCGCAAGTGAATACAACGTAAGCAAGCCAGATTTGCTTATGCGGTAGCTAAGGTTTGATCTTGACGAGCCTAGCATGTACAGACATGGTCTCAGGAACACGAATCACCGAAAGGTAAAGCATGAATCATATAGTAGATATGATGAACATGTCGATTGTTCGCCATTGAAACTATATCAACTCTCGTGATGATCGGTTTTGATATGGTGGATTTGGTTCGTGTGATCACTAAAACAATGTGAGGGATGTTGTTTTGAGTGGGAGTTCACCTAGATTAATTTAATTAGAACTCAATTTATCATAAATTAAATCAAAGTGAATTTGCATAGTTGTTGTAGTCATTGGCATCCGTTTACCACCTTGCGCTTAGTTATAATTGAGATGGTAGAACTATAGAATTCTGGTTAGTTACTTTACGAACTGGTATCGTATTGTTTTGAAGTGTTAATCTAAAGTTTAAAAGTCCTATTGCAAACTTTCAGTAAGTTCCGGTTACTCCATGAAGTTTAATAATTGGTATTAAATCAAGAGTGACAATTCCAAGTGTTAGTGTATGAGTATCATGTTTGTCTCCATGATTCTTGATATTCAAAGGATTGTCTTAATATCAAGGTTATCTAGGATCTGAAAGAGTTGTTTCAGAAACCATGATGTGTGGAAGATATTGTGATATCTGAAATGAAGTTTTGGTTGCAACATGATAGAGTATAATATGGCAAAAGTCATGTTCTCGTATTTAATGAGAATTTGCAAAAGGTTGAAGACACTAGTTGTCCTAATCCTCCAAAATGTTTTGGAGAGCAACATTATACTCACAGTTCACCGTTATAAGCTAAAAGTAGCTTGATCATGGATAAATTCCATGATAAGGGTGAATATTTGATGTAGGTAAAGTGTTTACTACACCAATAGATTACTAAAGAAAGGAATTTGAAAGAACACCAAACATTTGATGATGATGATCTACTTCAAAGTGCAAGTCCAAAGACATTGGTATTTAATTATACACGCTTTGGACTATGTGTCATATGTATGACTCCACTGTTGATGTTGATAGATTAATACTGAAAGAGAATCTCATAAATATATGGCAGAAAAGAAAAGACTAGAATTGTTCAGTTTAAGTATATAGATGATATACATGTTATGGCTATATTCTTTGCTTGTTAAACAATGTGGTTCTTAAGTATTTGATACTGAATTTGTTGGTGTGAATCGTCATACGAAACAACACAATTCATGAACTACAATGGCCTAAGTAACTAGTAAAAGAATATGTGATGATATTCATCGAGAACAAATAAAGGGTTATTGTGTTGCTCGTTAAACATCAAAGCTTGCCTTCAAGATTTATTTTCTCAGGTATTATGAGAACAAAAGGGTTGTTCAATTAATTGTCGTAATCCATAAAAGATGGATGATTCACAAATCTCGTTGGAGAAATCACATCCATAAAACTAGTGCTAAAATTGTCGAAAGACAAATTGATTGAAAGATCACTTAGGAAGTGACATCGCCGTTTAAATTATATTGGAAAGAAAACATGAAGAAACTCCATGTGGATGGAATTTTGGAGTCTTTTGATTTTTGATCACATGACGCTTGTGAAACTTTCCTAGAGATAATTAAAACTTCGTTCATAGGCCAAAAGGGAACGAATGACTAGCTTATTGGAACTTGTACATATTGTTGTATGAAATCCATTATATGTAGTCAAGAGCGATGGATTTCAACTTCATATGCTTTCTCCGAAAATTTGAGTGAATATATGAATATTTACTTAATAAGGATGAAGTATGAAACATTTGAAAAAGTTCAAAGTCTTTCAAGATGAAGTGCAAAATCATTGTAATAAGAATATAAATAGTTTATGATAAAGATCATAAAGGAAGATATTTGAGTTACAAGTTTAGCATAATACCTAAGATTTAAGGAATCGTTCTGTGGATTTGCATTTCCCGAAACACCATAAGAGTATGGAGCGTTCGAGATATGTAATTAAAACCTTGTTTGACATGGTAAGATCAAAGGTGTAATTCATAAAACTGCCATTATATTTTAAAGATTAAAAGCTTTAGTGACTACCGTTTTCCACTGAAAAGAGCTCCATCATAATCCGCTGAAATGACACCATATAAAGTTATGGTTTGGGATAAAACCCAAGTAGTCCTTTCTTAAACATTGGTATGCTATGCATAAGAAAGATGTTTGCAACCAAAGTCGGATAAACCTGTCTTTGTATTACTGTTAAGTATTCCTCCATAACACCGGAGACAAAAGTGTTTGTCGCTTAGAACGTCAAGTTTCTTTGAGAAGGAATTTTTCATGAAAAGTTAAGTGGGAGGACAATAGAACTTTGATAAGGTTAAAAGAACCTTAGCTATATGATCAAAGTTGCGCAGCGCTGAAAAGTGTTCCGGAGGTAGCAACAATGCTCATGGCTCACGTACCTCAAAGGTTGTGGTCATTGAGATCTAAGTTCCTATTGAAACAAGTAGGTCGGATGAACAATCGAATACCAAGATTTGAGAGTTAAATCATTGTTTGACAATAATGATCCGACTACATGCAAAGAAGCGATGATGAGCCCTGACACCGTCAAATGGCTTGAAGCCATAAAATCCGTGATAGTTCCATACACGAGAAATCAAGTTTTGAGCTTGAAGGGCCCTCGAGAAAGGTGTAAGACCTTACAGTTGTGTTTGGATCTATAAAGAAGTAGACATGGATGTTTCACATCTATGAAATAGTCAACATGTTGGGAAAGAGTTCACAACAATGTTCAAAGATTGACTATGACAAGATTTGATCTTTCATAGCGATATTTAGTCTAGACGGATTAATGTAGCAACCACTACATATAATTTTGTTATGTGTTAGTAGAATATACAAAACAAGTTCTTCTAATAGAATGGTTACCTAGGACGTGTGCATGACACGGTCCAAAGGGTTTTGTTAATTCAAAGGATGCTAAAAGCATATGCAAACTTCAATGGTTGAAGTAAGCATCGCGGAGTTGGATTCTTCACAATGATGAAACTGTTAAAAGAGTTTAATTTCATCGGAGACAATGAAGATGCTTGCATTTGCAAGAAATTAAGTGGGAGCGCTAAGACATATTTCTAATACATTATGTGGAGGACATGTTGTTGATTAGAAATGATGTATCTTTTATTAACACATATTAAGAATTTCATCCTGATGAAAGACTTAGGAAAAACCCAAATATTTGGCATCAATAGACGCTAATATGGTTGTGCCGAAAGTACATAGATGATGTATTGAATGAGTTCAATATAGAAACTACAAGAAAGGTTCTTGTCACACAGAAAGGATTGAATGAGTTCAATATAGATGATATATTCAAGTGTATTGACACTTGGTAAGTGAAACAAAGATTCAAGTATAGATTGATACTTGATGTATGAAATCACAAAGAGTATTTATATCAATCATATTGTGATATGTACAAATCCAGATATGTCCTATGCTCTAAATGTTATGAGCATATACCAGAATGATTCATAAGATGATCATTGGACGATAGTAAGGATATTCTTATGATCTTTTGGAAGAACTAAGAGTATATTATTTGTAGAAGTGACAAATAGATGGTTAGTTCATTGTAAAAGTACTACATTGATACTAGTTTTGTCACAAAGTACAAATTAAGTTTATCTCAATCTAAACTGAGGGTGGCACAATATATTGGAAAGTAAGTTCCATAATGGATTTGGATGAGTTCCAAAGTTAAAGACATTGTGACAGATACTACAACAAAAGGCTAAGTATATGACTGCTATAATAGCAGCTAAAGAGGGCATTTGTGTCAAGTAGTTTGTTGTCAAACTAGGTGTAGTTCATAGCGGGATAATACTATGAAGATATATTGTACGACAATATTATCAACATGTTTTAACCCCAAAGAACTAAAGGTCTCACCAAAGGACCAAAATTATACAAAGCCATCTCATTAGAGAATGAGTGATGCGTAGAGACGCAAAGACATGCAATTACACACGGACCTGGAAGTGTCAGATCCGGAGATCAGTTGACCACTAGCAATCGTGTACATACAACACCAGAAAGCCATAGGTGTTGAATACACAAAGGTTTGAAACTAGATTATTGACTCTAGTGCAAGTGGGAGACTGTTGGAGATATGCCCAAGAGGCAATAATAAAGTGGTTATTATCATATCTGCATACTTATGATAAATGTTTACATACCATGCTATAATTGTATTAACCGGAAACATTAATACTTGTGTGATTTGTAAACATAAAAGAGTCCATAGTAAAGCCTCTTGTTAAACTAGCTTGTTGGTTAATATATGATCATGGTTTCCTGATCATGAACATAGAGATGTTATTAACAGCAGGGTCATATCATTAGGAGAATGATGTGATGGACATACTCCTATAGTTAAGCATAGCATAAAGATCAAGTCATTTAATATAGTTCATTTGCTATAAGCTTTCTGATACATAGTAACCTAATTCCTTCAACCATGATATCATGCATATCACCTTTACCGGAAGGATGCTTTGATGACATCAAACACCACACCGTAACAGGGTGGCTATAAAGGTGTCATTGAGTGTTCGGAAAGTATTGGTTGAGACACATGGATCAAGAGTGGGATTTGTCCATCCATATGACGGATAGATATACTCTGGGCCCTCTCGGTGGAATGTCATCCAATTAGCTTGCAAGCATGTGACTGGCTCACAAGGGATCACATACCACGGGAACGAGAAAAGAGTACTTATCAGTAACGAGGTTGAACTAGGTATGCAGAGATACCGACGATCATAACCTCGGATAAGTAAAATATCGTGAGACAAAAGGAAATTGGTATCGTATGTAAGTGGTTCATTCGATCGCAAAGTAATCGTAGAAATATGTGGGAGCCATATGAATTTCCAGATTCCTCTATTGGTTATTGATCGGAGAAGTGTCTCGATCATGTCCGCATAATTCACGAACCGTAGGGAGACACACTTAAGGATTCGATTTTGTTGAGTAGTTATGGAATGATGAGTAAGAGACCGAATGTTGTTCGGAGTCTCGGATGGGATCCGGGATATCACGAGGAGATCCGGAATGGTCCGGAGAATAAGATTCATATAAGGAAAGTCCCGTTTCAGAGTTGGGGAATGGTTCCGGTGTTTTCATCGGGAATGTTCTAGAATGTTCCGGAATGTCCGGCACTCCGAAAGGGGGGGAAGGGTACATGAATGTGTCATTACTAGTTGGAATGATTGCATCATGTACTAAGTGTCATCGCTGTCCAAAATAAAGGGTTTATTCAAATCCTAGTTTGAAAAGTCAAATGGCTAGTTTGAAAAGTCAAACGGCATTTTTTGGAAAGAGGAGGAAGAGGTGAAACCGAGTTGGGGAGGGAGTCCTCCTCCCCAAGCCGGCGCACCACCCAAGCCGATTTGGGGAGGGACTCCACTCCCTCCCCTTGGCTGCCGGCCCTTCCACCTATATAAGGAGGGGCAGCGCTCCCTCCTAACACACAAGTCCCTCTCCTCTAAAACCTAAACCCTAGCCACAGCCTAGGGATTTCTCCCAAGCCGTCAAGTTAGAGCTTCTAATTGCCCTAGCCTCCGGTTTAGAGCCTTCTAATTGGTGTGTCTAAACCCTAGATCACCAAAGCTCTCTCATACTCCACCATACTCGCTCCGGCTTAAGGCGAAGCCCTGCGAGATCTCCCCTCTACTTCCGGTACCACGCCGTTGTGCTGCCGGAATCACGAGGAGAGTGCTACAACCTTCGCTGCCTGCTGGAACAAGGGAGAGGAAGGTCTTCGTCGAGTACCGAATGTGTGACCGACTGCGGGAGCGCTGCCGGAACGCAGCGTCGGAAGGATCGTCTACGCGATCTTGAGATCGGAAAGAGTACGACTACATCACCCACGAGAATCTGCTCTCGTTAAACACTTTGGAATCTTCGAGGGTGAGTTATTCCATCGACTCGTTGCTACAATCTAGTAGATAGATCTTGGCTTGTTTGTTTGTATGCGGTAGAAATTTTTTGTTTTCCATGCTACGAAACCCTACAGTGGTATCAGAGCCGTGTCTATATGTAGATCTGTTGCACGAGTAGAACACAATGGTCATTGTGGGCATTGATGCTTTTATTGTCGATTACTTCTTGTGTACTTTGCATCTTGCGGTATGTTGGGATGAAGCGGCCCGGGCTAACCTTACATGACATCGTTCATGAGACTTGCTCCACGCTTGACATGCAACTTGTATTGCATAAGTGGCTTTGCGGGTGCCTGTTTCTCCTAGCATAGTAAAGATCCAATTTACAACGGGTGATTAACAATACTAGTATCAATGTTGTGGTTCTTGTTCGTAAGTTAGAACGACACTTATTGAAAGCCCCAAACCACGTAAAACATGCAAAGAAAGTAGAGGCGTCTAACTTTGTTTTGCAGGGGTGTGCAGTGATGTGATGTGGCCATGATTGTGATTATATTTGATGTATGCAATGTTCCTTATTGTAAGTTGGCAACCGGCAGGAGCCATATGGTTGTCTTTAATTTATGTTAAGATCCGCGTATCTATTCAAAGTAGTTGTAATAGTTGAAGCCGGTGGACGACAACCATGGAGATGCGTCATTGACCTTGATGCAATGCCGGTGATGATGGAGATCATGTTCGTGCTTGAAGATGGAGATCGGAAGCACAAAGAAGAAAGGCCATATCATATCACATATTATGAATTGCATGTGATGTTAATCCTTTATGCATCTTGTATTGCTTAGTAGACGACGGTAGCATTATAAGATGATCCCTCATGCACATAAATTTCAAGTTCTAAAGTGTTCACCCTTAGTATGCACCGTTGCTAAAGCTTGTTTCGAAGCACCACGTGATGATCGGGTGTGTTCGATTCCGCAAGTGAATACAACGTAAGCAAGCCAGATTTGCTTATGCGGTAGCTAAGGTTTGATCTTGACGAGCCTAGCATGTACAGACATGGTCTCAGGAACACGAATCACCGAAAGGTAAAGCATGAATCATATAGTAGATATGATGAATATGTCGATTGTTCGCCATTGAAACTATATCAACTCTCGTGATGATCGGTTTTGATATGGTGGATTTGGTTCGTGTGATCACTAAAACAATGTGAGGGATGTTGTTTTGAGTGGGAGTTCACCTAGATTAATTTAATTAGAACTCAATTTATCATAAATTAAATCAAAGTGAATTTGCATAGTTGTTGTAGTCATTGGCATCCGTTTACCACCTTGCGCTTAGTTATAATTGAGATGGTAGAACTATAGAATTCTGGTTAGTTACTTTACGAACTGGTATCGTATTGTTTTGAAGTGTTAATCTAAAGTTTAAAAGTCCTATTGCAAACTTTTAGTAAGTTCCGGTTACTCCATGAAGTTTAATAATTGGTATTAAATCAAGAGTGACAATTCCAAGTGTTAGTGTATGAGTATCATGTTTGTCTCCATGATTCTTGATATTCAAAGGATTGTCTTAATATCAAGGTTATCTAGGATCTGAAAGAGTTGTTTCAGAAACCATGATGTGTGGAAGATATTGTGATATCTGAAACGAAGTTTTGGTTGCAACATGATAGAGTATAATATGGCAAAAGTCATGTTCTCGTATTTAATGAGAATTTGCAAAAGGTTGAAGACACTAGTTGTCCTAATCCTCCAAAATGTTTTGGAGAGCAACATTATACTCACAGTTCACCGTTATAAGCTAAAAGTAGCTTGATCATGGATAAATTCCATGATAAGGGTGAATATTTGATGTAGGTAAAGTGTTTACTACACCAATAGATTACTAAAGAAAGGAATTTCAAAGAACACCAAACATTTGATGATGATGATCTACTTCAAAGTGCAAGTCCAAAGACATTGGTATTTAATTATACACGCTTTGGACTATGTGTCATATGTATGACTCCACTGTTGATGTTGATAGATTAATACTGAAAGAGAATCTCATAAATATATGGCAGAAAAGAAAAGACTAGAATTGTTCAGTTTAAGTATATAGATGATATACATGTTATGGCTATATTCTTTGCTTGTTAAACAATGTGGTTCTTAAGTATTTGATACTGAATTTGTTGGTGTGAATCGTCATACGAAACAACACAATTCATGAACTACAATGGCCTAAGTAACTAGTAAAAGAATATGTGATGATATTCATCGAGAACAAATAAAGGGTTATTGTGTTGCTCGTTAAACATCAAAGCTTGCCTTCAAGATTTATTTTCTCAGGTATTATGAGAACAAAAGGGTTGTTCAATTAATTGTCGTAATCCATAAAAGATGGATGATTCACAAATCTCGTTGGAGAAATCACATCCATAAAACTAGTGCTAAAATTGTCGAAAGACAAATTGATTGAAAGATCACTTAGGAAGTGACATCGCCGTTTAAATTATATTGGAAAGAAAACATGAAGAAACTCCATGTGGATGGAATTTTGGAGTCTTTTGATTTTTGATCACATGACGCTTGTGAAACTTTCCTAGAGATAATTAAAACTTCGTTCATAGGCCAAAAGGGAACGAATGACTAGCTTATTGGAACTTGTACATATTGTTGTATGAAATCCATTATATGTAGTCAAGAGCGATGGATTTCAACTTCATATGCTTTCTCCGAAAATTTGAGTGAATATATGAATATTTACTTAATAAGGATGAAGTATGAAACATTTGAAAAAGTTCAAAGTCTTTCAAGATGAAGTGCAAAATCATTGTAATAAGAATATAAATAGTTTATGATAAAGATCATAAAGGAAGATATTTGAGTTACAAGTTTAGCATAATACCTAAGATTTAAGGAATCGTTCTGTGGATTTGCATTTCCCGAAACACCATAAGAGTATGGAGCGTTCGAGATATGTAATTAAAACCTTGTTTGACATGGTAAGATCAAAGGTGTAATTCATAAAACTGCCATTATATTTTAAAGATTAAAAGCTTTAGTGACTACCGTTTTCCACTGAAAAGAGCTCCATCATAATCCGCTGAAATGACACCATATAAAGTTATGGTTTGGGATAAAACCCAAGTAGTCCTTTCTTAAACATTGGTATGCTATGCATAAGAAAGATGTTTGCAACCAAAGTCGGATAAACCTGTCTTTGTATTACTGTTAAGTATTCCTCCATAACACCGGAGACAAAAGTGTTTGTCGCTTAGAACGTCAAGTTTCTTTGAGAAGGAATTTTTCATGAAAAGTTAAGTGGGAGGACAATAGAACTTTGATAAGGTTAAAAGAACCTTAGCTATATGATCAAAGTTGCGCAGCGCTGAAAAGTGTTCCGGAGGTAGCAACAATGCTCATGGCTCACGTACCTCAAAGGTTGTGGTCATTGAGATCTAAGTTCCTATTGAAACAAGTAGGTCGGATGAACAATCGAATACCAAGATTTGAGAGTTAAATCATTGTTTGACAATAATGATCCGACTACATGCAAAGAAGCGATGATGAGCCCTGACACCGTCAAATGGCTTGAAGCCATAAAATCCGTGATAGTTCCATACACGAGAAATCAAGTTTTGAGCTTGAAGGGCCCTCGAGAAAGGTGTAAGACCTTACAGTTGTGTTTGGATCTATAAAGAAGTAGACATGGATGTTTCACATCTATGAAATAGTCAACATGTTGGGAAAGAGTTCACAACAATGTTCAAAGATTGACTATGACAAGATTTGATCTTTCATAGCGATATTTAGTCTAGACGGATTAATGTAGCAACCACTACATATAATTTTGTTATGTGTTAGTAGAATATACAAAACAAGTTCTTCTAATAGAATGGTTACCTAGGACGTGTGCATGACACGGTCCAAAGGGTTTTGTTAATTCAAAGGATGCTAAAAGCATATGCAAACTTCAATGGTTGAAGTAAGCATCGCGGAGTTGGATTCTTCACAATGATGAAACTGTTAAAAGAGTTTAATTTCATCGGAGACAATGAAGATGCTTGCATTTGCAAGAAATTAAGTGGGAGCGCTAAGACATATTTCTAATACATTATGTGGAGGACATGTTGTTGATTAGAAATGATGTATCTTTTATTAAGACATATTAAGAATTTCATCCTGATGAAAGACTTAGGAAAAACCCAAATATTTGGCATCAATAGACGCTAATATGGTTGTGCCGAAAGTACATAGATGATGTATTGAATGAGTTCAATATAGAAACTACAAGAAAGGTTCTTGTCACACAGAAAGGATTGAATGAGTTCAATATAGATGATATATTCAAGTGTATTGACACTTGGTAAGTGAAACAAAGATTCAAGTATAGATTGATACTTGATGTATGAAATCACAAAGAGTATTTATATCAATCATATTGTGATATGTACAAATCCAGATATGTCCTATGCTCTAAATGTTATGAGCATATACCAGAATGATTCATAAGATGATCATTGGACGATAGTAAGGATATTCTTATGATCTTTTGGAAGAACTAAGAGTATATTATTTGTAGAAGTGACAAATAGATGGTTAGTTCATTGTAAAAGTACTACATTGATACTAGTTTTGTCACAAAGTACAAATTAAGTTTATCTCAATCTAAACTGAGGGTGGCACAATATATTGGAAAGTAAGTTCCATAATGGATTTGGATGAGTTCCAAAGTTAAAGACATTGTGACAGATACTACAACAAAAGGCTAAGTATATGACTGCTATAATAGCAGCTAAAGAGGGCATTTGTGTCAAGTAGTTTGTTGTCAAACTAGGTGTAGTTCATAGCGGGATAATACTATGAAGATATATTGTACGACAATATTATCAACATGTTTTAACCCCAAAGAACTAAAGGTCTCACCAAAGGACCAAAATTATACAAAGCCATCTCATTAGAGAATGAGTGATGCGTAGAGACGCAAAGACATGCAATTACACACGGACCTGGAAGTGTCAGATCCGGAGATCAGTTGACCACTAGCAATCGTGTACATACAACACCAGAAAGCCATAGGTGTTGAATACACAAAGGTTTGAAACTAGATTATTGACTCTAGTGCAAGTGGGAGACTGTTGGAGATATGCCCAAGAGGCAATAATAAAGTGGTTATTATCATATCTTCATACTTATGATAAATGTTTACATACCATGCTATAATTGTATTAACCGGAAAAATTAATACTTGTGTGATTTGTAAACATAAAAGAGTCCATAGTAAAGCCTCTTGTTAAACTAGCTTGTTGGTTAATATATGATCATGGTTTCCTGATCATGAACATAGAGATGTTATTAACAGCAGGGTCATATCATTAGGAGAATGATGTGATGGACATACTCCTATAGTTAAGCATAGCATAAAGATCAAGTCATTTAATATAGTTCATTTGCTATAAGCTTTCTGATACATAGTAACCTAATTCCTTCAACCATGATATCATGCATATCACCTTTACCGGAAGGATGCTTTGATGACATCAAACACCACACCGTAACAGGGTGGCTATAAAGGTGTCATTGAGTGTTCGGAAAGTATTGGTTGAGACACATGGATCAAGAGTGGGATTTGTCCATCCATATGACGGATAGATATACTCTGGGCCCTCTCGGTGGAATGTCATCCAATTAGCTTGCAAGCATGTGACTGGCTCACAAGGGATCACATACCACGGGAACGAGAAAAGAGTACTTATCAGTAACGAGGTTGAACTAGGTATGCAAAGATACCGACGATCATAACCTCGGATAAGTAAAATATCGTGAGACAAAAGGAAATTGGTATCGCATGTAAGTGGTTCATTCGATCGCAAAGTAATTGTAGAAATATGTGGGAGCCATATGAATTTCCAGATTCCTCTATTGGTTATTGATCGGAGAAGTGTCTCGATCATGTCCGCATAATTCACGAACCGTAGGGAGACACACTTAAGGATTCGATGTTGTTGAGTAGTTATGGAATGATGAGTAAGAGACCGAATGTTGTTCAGAGTCTCGGATGGGATCCGGGATATCACTAGGAGATCCGGAATGGTCCGGAGAATAAGATTCATATAAGGAAAGTCCCGTTTCGGAGTTGGGGAATGGTTCCGGTGTTTTCATCGGGAATGTTCTAGAATGTTCCGGAATGTCCGGCACTCCGAAAGGGGGGAAGGGTACATGAATGTGTCATTACGAGTTGGAATGATTGCATCATGTACTAAGTGTCATCGCTGTCCAAAATAAAGGGTTTATTCAAATCCTAGTTTGAAAAGTCAAACGGCTAGTTTGAAAAGTCAAACGGCATTTTTTGGAAAGAGGAGGAAGAGGTGAAACCGAGTTGGGGAGGGAGTCCTCCTCCCCAAGCCGGCGCACCACCCAAGCCGAGTTGGGGAGGGACTCCACTCCCTCCCCTTGGCTGCCGGCCCCTCCACCTATATAAGGAGGGGCAGGGCTCCCTCCTAACACACAAGTCCCTCTCCTCTAAAACCTAAACCCTAGCCACAGCCTAGGGATTTCTCCCAGGCCGTCAAGTTAGAGCTTCTAATTGCCCTAGCCTCCGGTTTAGAGCCTTCTAATTGGTGTTTCTAAACCCTAGATCACCAAAGCTCTCTCATACTCCACCATACTCGCTCCGGCTTAAGGCGAAGCCCTGCGAGATCTCCCCTCTACTTCCGGTACCACGCCGTTGTGCTGCCGGAATCACGAGGAGAGTGCTACAACCTTCGCTGCCTGCTGGAACAAGGGAGAGGAAGGTCTTCGTCGAGTACCGAATGTGTGACCGACTGCGGGAGCGCTGCCGGAACGCAGCGTCGAAAGGATCGTCTACGCGATCTTGAGATCGGAAAGAGTACGACTACATCACCCACGAGAATCTGCTCTCGTTAAACACTTTGGAATCTTCGAGGGTGAGTTATTCCATCGACTCGTTGCTACAATCTAGTAGATAGATCTTGGCTTGTTTGTTTGTATGCGGTAGAAAATTTTTGTTTTCCATGCTACAAAACCCTACAATTCTAGTTCGAGCTCGGATGGCAATGGCGACGCGCGATCCTCTTCCAAAGGTACTGGGCATTCAACTGCACAAACCGATGCTCCTCAGTAGCCTCGGGCTTCCGCCAAAGTCGCACCTGGTTCTGTGGAGGGTGAGGAAACCTCGGCCGAAGCTCCGCCTACCTCGGAGTGCCCATCCCCTGACCAAGTTACTGCCTCTCCCGCTAAAAACCTTTAAGTTTGTTCTTATCCCTAGTATGCCAGGCGTATGATGTACGTGGAACATTTGTCCATCTTTTGTATGGTAGGAATTTCTTTTGCCGTGTGCTTCTGAGACATATATGTTTGTAATTGTTATCACTTTATTTAAGTGATCTTGTTCGTCCGAATCCTTGCTTTGGTGGCTTGCAATTTTTGATTTTGGGACATGTGTTTGTCTTTGTATTCTCGTGTTTTAGCCCATTGATCTAGGCACGGATTTCGAATATCACACGAGATCGAGCTGTTCTTAGTTTGAGCGCCGAAGTTTGATACCTCCTTGTATCAAAGGCTAACCATCACCTCGGCGCCATATACGGCAGTCCCCGAGTCGCTGCCTATAGCGCCGAAGTCTGGTGTGGAGACCAAATTTCAAAAATTAATATAAGACGGTTGCCGAGCTGCTGCTCAAGGTGCCGAGGTTCAATCACAATATAAAACTGAAGTAACATACGGCAGTCCCCGAGTCACCGCTCTGGATGCCGAAGTTTAACATAATATAAAATTGAAATAACATATGGTCGTCCCCGAGTCACTGCTCTGGATGCCGAAGTTTTAATACAACATAAAATTGAAATAACATATGGCAGTCCCCGAGTCACTGCTCTGGATGCCGAAGTTTTAATACAACATAAAATTGAAATAACATACGGCAGTCCCCGAGTCACCGCTCTGGATGCCGAAGTTTTAATACATAATTGGTGCTTGATCTCGAGATACTACTTTGCAATGTGTAAATGACTACTATGAATAAAATGGACGAAGTAAAGCTATGTTCCATGGCCTTTTCGTTTCTTCGCCGGCTTTGTCTGCCCTGTTTTTTTCAGGGGATTGGGCATCGATTAGGTAATAGGCATCATTGTGCAATGCTCTGCTTACGACGAATGGTCCTTCCCATGGAGGTGACAGCTTGTGCATGCCGGCCGTGCGTTGCACCAGTCGGAGAACTAAATCCCCTTCTTTGAACACTCTTGGATTCACCTTCTTACTGTGATATCGCCGCAAGTTCTGCTGATAAATAGCCGATCGTGATAGCGCGAGCTCTCTGGCTTCTTCTAGCAGATCAACAGCATCTTGCCGAGCTACTTCATTTACTTCTGAAGTTGTATATTGAGTAACTCTTGGCGAGTCATGCATTATGTCGGCTGGAAGGACGGCCTCTGCCCCGTATACCAGAAAGAACGGTGTATAACCTGTTGATCTGTTCGGAGTAGTTCTGAGGCTCCATAATATTGCTGGTAATTCCTCAATCCAACATCCTGCCGACCTTTGCAATGGTTCGACGAGTCGTGGTTTTATTCCGGACAATACTAGTCCATTAGACCTTTCCACTTGCCCATTAGATGCTGGGTGAGCCACAGAGGCAACATCTAATCTTATGTGTTTCTCTTGGCAAAACCTAGCGAAGGATCCTTCCGCAAAGTTTGTGCCGTTATCTGTAATAACACTGTACGGGTACCCATATCTTAAGATAATATCTTTGAGAAATTTTACTGCTGTGGGCCCATCGCATTTTTTATTGGTTTTACTTCAATCCATTTTGTGAAATTATTGACCATAACCAATATGTGGGTCATCCCCCCTCGGGCCGGCTTAAATGGTCCCACCATATCTAAACACCACACAGAAAACGACCAAGTAATGGGTATCATTTTTAACGACGACGGCATGTGTATCTTGGTTGCATATCTCTAACAACCATTGCATTTTTCAACCAGCTCTTTGGCTTCCTTCAAGGCCGTTGGCCAATAAAACCCATGCCTGAATGCTTTGGCCACCAAGGCACGAGACGAAGCATGGTGTCCACATTCTCCTTGATGTATATCCAGAAGGATCTCCTGGCCTTCTGCCGAACTCACACACCTTTGCAATACACTTGTGACACTTCTTTTATATAGCTCGTTATTTATGATTGTATAAGCTTTAACTCTCCTTGCTATTTGTCTTGCTGACACTTCATTATTCGGCAAAATCGCATCCTTAAGGAAAGAGAATATGGGTTGCGCCCATACTGGTGTGATTTTCTCTGGTGTGGTCTCACTGTCTATTTCCATGTTTTCCGCCGACATAGCTACCTCGTCTTCATCCATTCTTACTTCTGATGTCCTCCTCTTGGGGAATTCCGGGTTATATTGCTGGTCTACTTCCATCGGCACATTATTTCCTGCTGGATTTGCCGGAATAAATATGGATTCGGATTCTGGGGATGGAATTATTGATGGTTTCCTGAGGTGCTCTAGGGCAATACCTGGGGGAATTGACTGCCTGGTTGATCCTAGCTTTGACAACGTGTCTGCGGCATCATTTTCTGCCCGAGGTATGTGGTGAAATTCACACCCTTCAAAGTATCCGCTGATCTTTTGCACATGAAATCTATACAAAGCCATATTATCATCCAATGCGTCCCAATTGCCTGAGACTTGCTGTACTACTAGATCCGAGTCCCCATAGCATAAGATTCGGCGTATGCCAATCTCTTTTGCGACTTTCAATCCGTGGACCAGTGCTTCATATTCAGCTACGTTGTTTGACGCGGCAAAGTGTATTTGCAGCACATATTTCAGCTGATCTTTTTTGGGCGAGGTTAATACTATTCCTGCCCCCAAACCATTTCTTAGTTTGGAACCATCGAAATGCATCGTCCAATAATTTGGGTCTGGTAATGGTGGCTCATACTGCACCTCGGCCCAGTCTACGAAGAAATCGGCGACTGCCTGAGATTTAATTGCATCTCTCCTATCGAATTGTGGAGCATATGGTGACAACTCAATTGCCCATTTTGCTATTCGGCCACTTGCATCTTTGTTGCTCAATATGTCGGCTATGGGTGCTTCACAGATCACTTTGATGGGGTGCTCTTCAAAGTAATGTTTAAGTTTCTTTGCCGACATATACACTCCATAAGCCATCTTTTGATAATGTGGATAATTTTGCTTTGAAGCAGATAACACTTCGCTTAAATAGTACACCGGCCTTTGTACCGACTTTTCTTCTTCGAATCGTTCTACGACGACTACAGCACTCACTACTCTGTTGGTTGCCGCTATATAGAGTAACATAGGCTCTTTTGATAATGCAGAAGCCAAAATGGGTGCTGTAACCAACATCTTTTTCAACTCATGAAATGCACTGTCTGCTTGTGGAGTCCAAATGAACTTATCTGATTTCTTCATCAGTTGATAGAGTGGTAGTGCCTTCTCTCCCAGCCGACATACAAACCGACTGAGCGAGGCTAAACATCCCGTGAACTTTTGTACGTCATTTAGACACCTTGGCAGCTCCATCCTTTCTACTGCCCTTATCTTTGTTGGGTTGGCCTCTATACCTCGGCTAGATACAAGAAAACCGAGTAATTTTCCTGCTGGCACGCCAAATGTGCACTTTTCCGGGTTAAGCTTCATTCGGAACCTTCTCAGGTTCGCAAAAGTCTGCCGTATATCATCCAGCAACGTTTTGCTCTCCTTGGTTTTGATGACCACGTCATCCACATATACCTGTACATTTTTTCCTATCTGGTCGTGTAGACATTTCTGCATGCATCTCTGATATGTTGCTCCTGCGTTCCGCAGGCCGAATGGCATCGTGCGATAGCAATAAGCCCCGTACGGGGTAATAAACGCAGTCTTTATTTGATCGGCCGGATTTAACGGTATCTGGTGAAAACCAGAATACGCGTCTACAAATGACAATAACTCACAACCAGCGGTCGAATCAATGACTTGGTCTATTCTAGGTAATGGAAAAAGATCTTTTGGACACGCCTTATTTAGGTTCGTGTAATCGATGCACATTCGCCATACAATGGCTACATTCGGATCATCTTTCTTCTTTTCTACTAGCACCGGATTTGACAACCAATCCGGATACAGCACCTCCATGATGAACCCGGCCGCGAGGAGCCGAGCTATTTCATCCCCTATTATTTTTCTCCTGTCTTCGGTGAAGCGGCGGAGAGGTTGCTTCACCGGCCTTGCTCCTGGCCTTACATTCAGAGAGTGCTCAGCCAACTCCCTCGGAACACCTTGCAGATCCTTAGTTGACCATGCAAAGATATCCCGATTCTCACGGAAGAAGTTGGTGAGCTCGCTTTCCTATTTAGCATCTAGGCCTGCACCAATAGTAACAGTGCGCTCTGGGAATTGCTCATCTATCTGAAACTTCTTTGTTTCTTTAGTCGGCTGAAAGGAGACACTTCCATGTGGATTGGCTAGTGCCGGCATATTCAGCTGTGCCGACTAAGCAAGGACTGCTACCTCCTGAATCCTTCTTTTTTCTCTTGCTATAACCAATGATTCGGCCAAATTTGATCCGGCCGAAGCACATTCCATTGACTTCTTGTAATCCCCTGCTACCGTTATCACTCCTTGTGGTCCGGGTAGCTTCATTTTCAGATAACTTACATGACAGCTGCCCATGAATTTGGCTAACGCGGGTCGTCCGAGTAAAGCATAATAACAACTCTCTAGATCCACTACTTCAAACTCTATGTTTTCTGCTCTGCAGTTATCCCTTGTGCCGAATAACACATCCACTCGGACTTTACCAATGGGTTCGCATGAAAGCCCTGGCACTATCCCATGGAAAGTGGTCCTCGTGGATTGCAGCATGTTCTGCGATATTCCGAGTTTATGCATGGTATCTTTGTACATGATGTTGATACTGCTCCCATTGTCAATGAGAACTTTTGAAAATTTTACATTAATGCTTGGTCCAATAAATGTCGGATCCAACACGAGTGCATACGACCCCGGACTCGACATTATTCTGGGGTGATCCTTTATGCTCCAAGTAATTTCCTGATCTGACCAAGGCACATATCTTGGCACCGCCGGCATAACTGCATTTACTTCCATATGCCGGCGTTGCACACTCTGCTTGTCTTGCTGTTCCGTTGTGAACACGCAATAAGACTGATGATGTTCTCTGTAATCATTGCGTCCAGTATTTCCTAGATTTGTCCTTCCATCCTGGCCTTGGTTCATCACTTGATGTACCGCATCTCTCCGGTCCGAGTTATCGTATCTCGGGGGAGGAGGCGGCAGCATCAGTTGCTGTGCATTTGCTCCAGTCAACTGTGGGTGATGTTGTTGATGTACTTGAAGGGGCGCTGCCTGAATGCCTGCGGGGTTTCCCATTGCACTTTTCATCCATGCACATTGGCGGGTCATATGGTTGGCTGGCCTGGATGGGTTCGACGTGTGAAATTTACACGGCTGATCTAACATAGATTCGAATGTGTACTTTGGCCTCTCCTGCCATTGCTTCTTTTGTTCCGGGGTCCACTGTATTTTTCCTTCATTCCTTGGTGTCCATTGCTGAGGACCATTCTTTTGCCTTTGAGTCGTTCCGTGACTCGGCTGATCCTGCGCTACCGCTGCCACTTGAGCCGAATTATATCTATAATCTGGCCTTTCTTCTCTTCTTCTTCCTCTAAAGTCATTGCGCCTGGATGACCCGGCCAAATCTCTCGCATATTGGTCTTGTTGCTCCCGATGATCTGCCGACATTAATTCTGGTTGCGTTGGATCTCCTAATGCATAGGAGTCCGCTATTCTGATAGTTTCTGCCAATGTGGTTGGCATATCTCTTTGCAGTCGTTGCCACAATACACTGGCATAACGGCATCGAGTTAAAAACTCTCTATCTGTTTCATTCGGCCTCTGCTTGCACATGGCTAACTGTTGCGGCCTGTTTGGCCTCTTGTATGTGCTGGTAAAGTTGCTGACGAACATTTCTTCAAAATCTAACCAACAGTTGATACTGCCTGCTGGTAGATTATTCAGCCACACCCTAGCTGGTCCTACCAACATTTGTGGGACATACCATACAGCCCATCGCAAGTTCCCACCCGCTATTTTCACAGCAGTGGCATAATCAATCAACCAGTCTTGTGGCTTGGTACTCCCATTATATGTTTTCGTGCCTCTTGCTAGTTGAAAGTTCGGCACGGGTGGTTCGCCCATGATCCGTGGTCCAAAGCACGTCGGACCCGGTGGACCCTGCTCTTCCAGCAACTCAGACCGGTATAACCGGTCTAGCTTTACCCTTGCATCATTTGATGGCAAATCTCGGTACAGAACTCTGTCTTGCATTCCATAGTGGTTATTTCCACCATGGATGGCATATTCCATTTCAGAATAACCATCGTTGTACCTTTCGTTCATCTGATGGTGGCGAGCTGGTCTCGCTTCTCTTTCCTGCCGAGGTTCATGTCTTGGTTGTGGGTTGAGCGGCAGTTCTCTCCTTACTTCAACCGGGGTATTGTTCTCGTGATTGCCTCTTCCGAGTTCTCTTCTGCCGAGGTCTCCATTGCCTCGGCTTCCGCTGTCTTTCTCCATGCGGCCTGGGTTTCTCTCACCACTGTTACCTCGGCTTACATTGCCTCTGTTCTCGTTTGCCTTTCCGGACATTGCCGGATCATACGGAACAATTTGCTTGTTTCTCTTCCCGGAAGTTACTGCTTTGTCCTTTCGTGCATTATTTCCGGGTGAGGATGCTGCTGCCACAGATAAGGCAGGTGCTGCTCCAGCTGAGTGAACCATTCGTGAGGCCCCCGGCCTCGCCGGGTCTGTCCTGAGCATTTCTTCGTTCTGCTGGTTCGCGATGCGCACCAGCTCATTTACTCTTTCTTGCTGTTTCTGCCGGGCTTTGCCGGTCAACCCTTCTAATTCTAATGCTGCGACATTTGCCGCTCTTAGGTTCTTTGCCAGGGTACTGTACCTCGGCAAGCCCAAATCAACCGACTCGGCCTTGCGAGCATTGTGCTCCTTGTTGATATCATCCATGAGGTTTTTCCCTCTCAATCTCAACTCATCAACCCGCTCGGGAGCGAAGTCAAGCTTATTAGCTTTGGCGTATTCCCGCAGGGTCCTGTTTAGAGACTCCCGCAGGGCCGACACCTTTTTTGCCTCTACCAGTACCTTTAGCCTGGTTTCTTCCAACTCTGCCTGAGCATTAGCCGGATCAAGTATCGGCGCTACAGGGGTAGTCAAATTCTCTATGGTTGCTTGAAGGATGTTTTCTGGCCTTTCCAGAGGCGGTCCTCTTACTCTTGGTGCTTTTGGGGTAGTGTCCTGTACTTCGGTCTGTTTGGTCACTGGAGGGATTACCTCAGCTGGTGGTGCCGTCTGTCCTGGCGTGATCTGCACGCCTGCGGCGGGGTCTCTGGTTGATCCGGCACCCGCTACTCCCGTCTGCGCTCCGGCTGCGACCATCACCTCGACGCTGCTCAACGGACGCGCTCCGCACGTACGCCTCGTAGCGCTAAGGGGTGGTTCTCCTGCAACAACAACTTGGTGAGGATAAATGCCGAAGACGTCGGCGCCGACGTAGACCTTGTGCTCGCCCAGACTGATGAAGACACCGTTCCAAGGGGGAGCTTTTCCCCTGAAGCTCCCCGCGTTGTCGGTGACGTAGTCACAGAGATCGAATCTCCGGACTAGGCCAGAAACCACGCGCTCGCCAGTGTTGATGAAGTTTCCCGTCCGGATCATGACTCCAGCTAGCACCGCTGCCAGCCCCACGGTGGGCGCCAACTGTCGTGGTGGTGTCACGGCAGATGCCATGGGTAGGCTAAAGTTTGGGGCCAATGGATGCTAGAGGGATCTGGGGAGGGAAGATGTAGTTGATACTACACTCAGAAGGCTAATGCAAAGATCTTTATTTCTCCTTCCTTGGACTACAAGTGCTCCTCGAGCTATATGCAAGGAGAAAGGGAGAGCTTTACCAGCCTAACGGTACTAAAATTCAGTCCCTTCCCTCTGGATCCAAGCCTCCCCTTATAAAGGAGAGCCTTGGGTTCCTTTAGGGCTGACGTGGCAAGCATATTCGAGGAATATGCTTGTCCCAATATAGTAGTTCGGCGCCCTTCTTTCCCTGTCGCCCTTCTAATGACGGCAAGGTTCCAGAGGGCCCCTCCTGCGTGCCTCGGGCTCCAGGACTGTCACCCCCGTGAGCTCCTTCTGCCCCTCTGTCGTTCTGCACATTTGTCTCTTGCGCTTGGCTCTGCTCAGATTCTCTCTAGCCTGCGGCTAGAGTTTGACTTTAGGCTTCTCCTTCTCCTGCAAGCTTCGTATCATTCGGCCCTTCCTCCCGTAACTCGGCTTGTCCTTCACCTGCATTAAGATCACTCGGGCTAATCCGGCCGACTTACGCAATATCTCGGCCGGGTAATGCCTTGCCATTACTATTGAGGTCCTGCCTTTCCCTATCTCGGCCGACCTTTATAAGACTCGGCCAACTTGGACTATAACTCGGAAACTGGACGGGGAACACCCTTTCGTCTCTCTCCGTCCTTACCCTATCCAGGGTTACCTCCCCAACATCCTCCTTCGGCACTAGACGCACCAACAAAGCGAGAATAGGATGGAGAGGTTTTTTTATTCTGACTCCAAAATATACCCATCGCCTCAATATCCCGAATAAGACAAAAAAAAACAATCTAAACAAAGAAAACAGAAAACCCGTCTGCCGGTGAGAGGCCGCGGTCCGCCACACCTCTGAGACCCCAAGTCCACCCGAGGCGAAGCGAACCGGCAGCGTCACCGGCGAGAGGAACGGGGAACCCTAGATGGGAGGTAGCCAGCATGCATGGTGACCAGAGCTCCTAGTCATGTACTGGTTCTGGAGGTCAATTTCGAACAATATCAACCGGTACAATGTAAGAGTGAACTATATCAAATAACTGATGTACAATAAAATAATAGGAAGAACATAAGGAAAGAGAAGAGAAGTACTCCAAAAAGTCATTGCTGCTATCCGAACATATACCTATTAACATCACGGACATGCGCTCGCACGTGTTAGAATAGGCAATGCAGGACTAAGGGCTGACCTTACGAAGGAATATAATGGCATACATTAACACACGTGCGACTACTTTTGGAAATTCGTCCGGTATTGTCGGCTCCAATAGTGTGGAGGACTAGTAATACTTCTTTTCCTACATAAGGAATGGAATTTAACATCCGTGACTATCCAAGGCAAGTTGGCGGAAAAGTCCAAGAAAAATGATGTCATACTTTTATCAAGATTCTCACCTATCTAGCCATATTTTATTATAGATACATGCTAATTTAAATTAATATATATGATAAGTTTTCTAGACGGACTAGTATGTTTTAATGACTTAATAACATAAAACCACTATTTTTATGCACAAAATTTGAAAAACCACCTTACGTTTTCGTGTAAAATGTGATCACTATTCTGTATTTTTTTTTGCAATTTGCACTAAAACGAATTTGGTGTCAATTGACAACATTTCTGACTAGTAAGACCCACTTGTTAGGCCATTTTGCCGAGTTGGATAGGGACCCACTTGTCAGCCTGATTGATAAAATCAAAACATCCTAGGAAAATAAAAATAAAAATAAAACTTGTAGGGGTCGCCGGCGTCCTCTGACAAGCCAGTGAGCCTCATGATCCCCATCTCTAGCGCCGTCGGCCAAGGCCGCCGCCACCGGACACCTGAGGACGCGGAGTTGGGCCTTCACCGCGAGCATGGGGTGGCGTAGGACAGGGCGGAAGACGGTGGCCGCAAGCAACTAAGCGTGGCGACGCTGCTGGGCGTGGCACGGGGCAACGGCGACGCAGCAAGGGCCACGGCGGAGCACGGGGCGACCGTGAGTATCTGAGCACGGCGGCGGCGCGGCAGGGTGACAACCCTTGACCATGAGTAGGGAGGCAGCTGTGACGACACACTGGGGGAGACGATCTCCCCTCTTTGATTTTTTTCTTTTATTAGTTTATTTTGACTTTCTTTAATTGGGATGACAGGTGGGACCATGTCCACCTCAGCAAATAGACCCTCCTCGAAATAGGCTTTCGCCCCGCTATATTAATATAGCAAAACCCGATACAATATGTGATACCACAGCTGGGGCAGACAGCACAATAAGCCCAAAACAAGCAAAAGGAAAAAAAGAGAAAAGAATGCCAACATCGGCGGATCAACGAAAACGAAAATGACACGTCACCGCTGCGCCCTCCGGAGTAGTCCCACCACGATCCTAGCACTCTGAATCTCTGCGTACCAAGCAACACCTCCAAGAAGGAAAACGACGACAACGTCGATGCTGCTCGGACTAGTCCTAGGGTTTCCCCTGGTACGCTATGGGTTGTGGGGAAGAGGTACCCCAGACGCCCTTCAGGAAGGAATGGCGACACTCGTAAGTGTCGCCGCGTTGATGCCAAGACGGCAGAGATTTCTCCCGACCCAAAAAACCACATCCCCGGACAATTTGTAGCGCTCCATCAAGCTTTCCACCCACTAACATACGCCACCACGGTTTTGTGTCACCATCGTCGTCTCATCATGGCAACCGCTGTGAGGCCGACCAGACTGAGAAAAGACAGCCGAAGACAGGACGACGGTAACACAACCACGCGGGAGGGAACAACCTCCACCGCTATAGACGATAGCCGACCGGACGCGTCAGCATGATCACAGCAAGCTATTGACGCCGGAAGGCGGCAGCAACACGGCCATCTGGAGGACATCCTCCACCGCCATTGGCGGCTGCCGACCGGACGCAACAGCAGGGACACACCAAGCCGTGTAGGCCCGGCCGAGCCCTGAAACGACCCGTAAAGTCACCGCCACCACGCTGCTGCACGTAGACCACCGCTGACGCTACCCTCTAGATCGGCAACATAGACCCGGTCGAACCCAGATGTACCCGTGAAGCTCCTGCCGCCACGCAGCAGCAAGCGCGACGTTGTCACCGCCACCCATCCCGCACCGCTCATCAGTCTACCCAGGGTAATAAGGTCGAGCCCAGTCTGCCCGGCCTAACCGAGATCAGGCCCAAAGGGCCTAGATCTGGGCCTGCGAGGCTCCAGCCGAACCAGCCCCTGCAACCGTCGCCACCAACTGGAGCTCCCGCCGCCGCACTTACCATCCATGGCACCAGGTCGCCCCGCCGCTGTTGAGTTGGACCGGTGCCGCCTAGATGCACCGCCGGCGCCGCGCCGTCCCGCGCGAGGAGGACACCGGGGGAGAAGCAGGGGCCCGCCGCCGGTGCCGCCGGCCGGGCCAAGCCCGGCGACGCACGCCGGCGACGGCGGAAGGGGAGGTGTGGGGGGAGGGCCGCCTAGGAGGGAGCCGGCGGCGCGACCCAGCCGCCCGTGCGGGGGCGACCAGGTCGCGGGAGGAGAGGCAATTGGGTTCCACTAACCAGAAACGGTGTCAATTTGTGTTCGGTTCAAGTGTAGCGCGAATTGTAAAAAATCCGCAGAATAGTGATCACGTTAGCTAGAAAACATAATATTGTAGGTTTTCTAAAAATTGGCATAAAAGTGATGGTTTTATGCTATTAACTCATGTTTTAATCGGTCCTTGAGGGAAGAAACTCCGTTGGCATGCGGTGCGGCCGGGCACCCATCGCCAGTCGGCCACGGACATCATGGCGGCGGCCGTATAGCTAGGTTCTGTTCTACGAGGTTCTAGGCCAAATGTGCAGCTGACGTGACCCGATCGACCATGTCAGGTCAGGTGTTAGTTGTTCGATTCCGAAAGGTGCCTGGAGAAAGAACTGAGAAACAAGATCAGGGCCGGCCAAGTTGAGTGAGGGGGTGGGGGGCGGGCAAATTAAAAGCCTCGACGGGGATCGGCCGACGCGGACGCTTCAATGATGAGGGAAAAGGCGCATCGTTTCGCCATCTGCCGTCGCCGTCGACCGCCTTATCCTTGGCGCTCGCTCGCTAGCTCGCTCCTCGCTGCCGGCCGGTCGGTCGCTCGTTATGGAATACACCCACTCGGTACTCCGGGCATCCCACCCAGGTCGCCATGACCCATGTGAAAGCTAGCCCGCCGGAATATATATCATCATCAGCTGGCTCCGCGCGCGCCGACGGAAACGGCCGGACGAGGGCCGCGCGCGCGCGCCGTCCACGGGACGCCCCTGCCGCGCGCGCGTGGGGGGGGGGGGGGGGGGGGGGGGGCACATCATCAGCTTGACTAATGCCTCGCCGGTAACGTGGCCGCAAGCGGCGCCAGAGACGGAGAGGCAAATGTCGATCCACGCTACAGGGGTAACGGATATGCCAATGTACTACTAGGCCCCACTCCAAGGGTGATGGTTGGCCAGCATCAGCATGTGTGCGTCAAAATCATGCCGCGAATTTCTCTGTGGAAGGACGAGTCTTCCTTTTTTTTTTTTTATTCTCCCTCTCTCAAAGTTTTCCCCTGGCCTAAGTTTTCTTGTTCTTCTCTGAAACTTGTCATGTGGCATAAGTCTTCCGTTATCTTTATATGGAAGCTTTCCTATGCATGGAATTTTCTATCGGCTTCTTCTTTAAAATGCCTCCTGTGGCATATGGGTTGATTATAACAATATAATGTTGAATGTCTTTTAACAAGCACGACAGCTCACGTAAAAGCGTGTATTCTTACCCATATGAACACACATATATGTGCACTCTACCCTATATGAGCATATCCGAAAAACTGAGTCGCTTCTGATTCCCTTTTATGCTTCTTAACAATGCAATAATAATGAGAATGGATTGCACCAAAGTGCCACACCAATAGATCTAGAAGTTTTTTCTCATGCATAAGTTTATTTTTCTCTATGTACGAGCACAGGTAACCAATCTTCTTCTTTGAAACATCCAATATTTTCCAAGAAATAGCATAAGAAATAAATAACATTTAGACGAAAGTCTTTAAGCACGACCGATCTTTGCCCTTTTTATGTGTGCACATGAGAATTCATCATTCCTGGGTAGTGGAAGAAGAAGGGAAAGTGGGAAAAAGGTATGGAGGAGGAAATGTAGAGGGATGTGGTAAGGGAGGAGGAGGATTGACCTCCCAGACGACCATCACCATCCAACTAGACAAATAATGAGCATCCCAAGGAAGAAGTAGATGGGAGGAGGGATGTAAAAACCACTTCTAAAAGTTGTAAAAAAAAAATGGAAAATAATCTCTTTAGATCAAAAATTTTACTCAAAACTTTATCATAAATAAAAAGACAAATCAGATTATGATCAGTACCACATTAAAATATACAGTGAAGATACTAAATGTTTATTTCCTTCTTTCATGCATCGAATTTTATCTAAAAGTTCGTGACATGGTACATACGTGTTTTATGTAGATTCTTTCTCAAAAAATATCCAATATTAGTTGAGTGTTGCTTTAGATGTAGTGCTTTATTACACTGATATTGCTAGAGCACTAAATACACACCATCAAGAAGCACTAGACATGTCAAGTTGTAATGCTAAATACTCTCACACAGTGTGCACTTAAGGCTAGAGACTTATTAGATGACAAACATGGTGTTAAAGGATGTTTAAAAATCTCTATAATACGCCTGGAGTTCCAAGTAGTAGCAAGGTCATGGAGAGTGGAGACTATAACTGGCCCTGGCCTAGTCTTCCCAAAGTAAAAAAAGAATAACCTTTTGGGCTTTATCTACTCTTTCTTGGCATATACCAGCCCACGAAACACAAATTTCCCGTTGGCCCATGTTGGCAATTTGTGGACGTGAGAAGCTGCTCCTGTTGGGTGTAGGTCGGGCTCGATTTTACTTTATCCACTCATTTATTCAACGGCATATACGATGGTTGATAAGACAGTTTTTATCGTATACATGTCACCTAATTCTAATATGATAACTAAACATGATTGGAGGATCCTTGCAACCGAGATTTTCTAGTTTCCGTAAGTTACAAATGAGTTTTTTTCCTGGTTGGAGGATCCTTGCAACCGAGATTTCAATCTCAATGGCACCCCTATTGGAACTTAGGTTATCGGTGTCAGTTGTAGCCTCCTCGCAGCTGGGTTTCTAATCGTTGTTACATCCTACTAACAACAACTGGGTTTTAATGTGAGTTGATTACTCATAACTAGGTTTTTCAATCCTAGTTGTGACTTGCTTGCAATTTAATTTTAATGCCAACTGCAACATGCCCACAACTGGGTTTCTAATCCTAGTTGCATTCTGCTTGCAACTGCCGTCCTTAATGTCAGTTGCAACTATTTGTAACTATATTTTTTATAATCCCAGTTGCAGCCGGAGTTTTCAATGCCACTTCCAACTGCATTGTTTTGATTCTGGTTCACTCATTTTTGTTGTATTGCATATTTGAATTATAGTTTTCCCATGCAAGAAGAGGAATGAAAAAAAACTTCCTCCACTTAACAGCCATACAAACCAGCACACAGTACCTGAGAAACAAAGAAAGCCCACGAAGCAATAGCCGAGCAAACTAAGCATAATAAGGCGGATGGCCCAGCTAGACTGGCACATGGTACATAGGCCAACAAATCGATTGGGATTTATTAAAACTGATGATGTTAGTAGCATTGTTATTGTTCCGCAAAAAAAGAAGAAGGAGGTTAGCATGGTTGTTGTCACTCGATGAAGACTTGTTGGCTTAATTTTTAGTGGACCCAGCTCTAGTCACACCCTTCGTCATTTAAGAGGTCACTGTGACAACGGGGCCCACCCTTGCTTAACCCTTCTTGTTTAGAGCGAATCTGACGGTAACTTAACTAGTCGGCAAACACGGTTGGTCATAGCTAGGCCGGAGATCGGGGGAGGACCATGAGCATGTTTCATCAACGCGCTCTGTAATCTCCCAGCTCCGGCGCGGCGGTACGTGTATCGAGATTCGCCGCGGCACCGTACATGAAGTGAAGATCGTGCGCGCCGCCCGCCAGTCAGACACCGTGAGTGAAATGCGATGATGTGCGTGCGTGCAGCTGGATATGCGTCTTCTCTGAATTTTCCGTCGATCGATCATCAGAGCTCAAACAATGGACCTGTCTGAATACAATACTCCTACTTGCTTGTAGTAGGCTCGTTTTGCAGCCCCTGTTTGAGCTTCCCTAGTGTATTGTATTGTGTTTGTATCGGAGCAGAGACGCAACGGCTCCCTTTGGCGTGGCTGCCAAAAACGATGTACGCATGGACCTCATGTCCAGCCTCGTTTGTTTGAATATTTCAACGGGGAATCTATAAAATAGCCCATTAAAGAAACACACCGATTGAAACAACGAGGAAGAAGGAGCTCGTCTGGGAGTGGGAGGACTAGCACCGAGCGAGGGCCCAGGTTCACGTTCCATTTCGGTTTATTCTTTCTTTCAGAAGTTCAGGCACGAACGAATTGTCGCAAGTTTTAGGCAAAGTTTTGCTTCAATTTCGCCTAAATCTGTGGCAATTATATCAGACCAACAGCTGTACAGCAAATAAAATCCTAGTAGATGCAATGTGTATTATCAAAGTAGCGTGTCAGTCTACAGATGATCGTCGTATACTGAACTGAAGCTGCATGCTGGCAAAAAAGTTCCCCAAACCACTCAACGTCTGCTCAAACGAACGACGACAGCGTGAGTAGCTGAAGATGGGGAAACTTAAGCAGAGGACCGGACATCAATGAGGACTTGGTCTTGCGCCAAAAAAAAAAAAGGAGGACTTGGTACCGAACCATATGATTTCTTTGTCATTTTGTTGGGCTCCTATTCTTGCCCGGCCGTCATAATGCGTTGGGTTCGAACGGAACCATAAACAAATCCAGAAACAAACAAGAGCAGCTCCAAACTAACGCTTTGTAATCTCCACGTGAACTGCTCCGATTAGGCGACGCGTAAAATTTGCGTGCGGCCACTAGCTGCCTAAAGCACCGGTACAACAGTATGATTATATCCAGATCATGTATCAGTCTCTGCCTGCCCTGACCACACGGTACGAACGGCTCAATTGACTAGTTAGTTTATTATTACTACTACCATGCATGTGGTCTAACATCGATTTGTGATCAGACAAACGGACTGCCAAAACACATGTGTGGATATCACATATCTACAAGGTTCCAAAACGCGATAAACGGAGATATGCATGCTAGGGAAAGATGGACACTCCATCCATCAACAACAGTACACTTTCTCTGGTCCGTATTAATAGTCTCAACTTTATCTACATACGGATACATGTACGGTACTTTAAATATTTAACTAGATATATACGAATTTAGACAAAGTTGAGACCGTTAATATGCATCAGAGGGAGTACTTTAAATATTTAACTAGATATATACGAATTTAGACAAAGTTAAGACCGTTAATATGCATCGGAGGGAGTAAGCAGAATATTTCATTTGTCAGGAAGTCTAACTTTTATATAAGATGTCAACAAATATTAAAAACAATACAAAGCCAATACCAATAAATACATCATGGAGTCATGCAAAATCTATTGCCCATGGTTAGTAAGTGATAAGCTGCATTTACCTCCCCAAATGCAAAAAAAAAGTTTGTACATACCTTTGACTTGTTGCCCATGGTCCGCCCCGTCATGGCCAGCGTGCGAGTTAAAACACGCCAGGGCCATATGCTGGGGAGGAACAACCGAATCAACTGTTTTCGCTGAGCCGGACCACGTGGAATACAGAATGGGCCTTCCCTTGCACGTGAGGAGAAGAAACACGAGAGGCCGCATCAACTCAGGAACACGCAATAAAATCCCCTCACCGTCAACTCACTCTCCTCATTCTCCCTCGTCTCACCTACCTATCACATCATACATGCGGTAACTCGCCCACGACCGCGACGACGCGCGCAAGATCTGCAAGTCGTCCATGAGCGCGACCGCGACCGCCTCATCGACCGCGACCTCGACCGAACCGCATCGTCGACGTCCCCATACAGCACTTCCTCAACTTCATCCTCAGCCGCTTAGCAATAGAGGTAAGACCCACAAACACCCTCACCAGTTCTTTTTTGCGTAGATCTAATGCTAGATGGTCTCTACACAGCAGGTGAATGACATACGCGGTAGATCTGCTAGGGTTTGGGTTCGATTGGACTGCTCCACTGATTTTTCTTTGATTCATGTCATTGCTTGAGGGTTTTTTGGTTTCACCATCCTAGTAGCTCGATTGCAATATAGTAGCTTGCATTCGTATCCGATTTGCTTAGAATAGTATTGTAGAGGCTCTAGATTTATTCCACTTTACGGTTTGTTCTAGTTTTTCAGTTTTGGCCAATAATTCAACTGTGCATTTGAGGGACGGGGCTACCGAATCTAGTGTCATGTCCATAAAAAAGTTATGCATATACCTCAATTCGTTGACTCCGTTCCTAAAATATTCTCCATGTTAGCTATATGAGGCCCCAAAGTTTGTTTGTGCTAGCTTAGTGCCTATGATTAAAGTCCATTGTCGACAAGGTGATTTGTACTGACCTGGTGTGTTGTACATGTACAACAATATGTCTTGTACATGCAACTTGGTCCATACGGATTCATCTCGCTCACAATTGTGTATTATGTACATATGAGTCAACCATTTGATTGAACTTCAACCAATTTTGATTGCATTGCAAGCCGACGATTAAAATAAACAACCATTTTGGTGCAATGAATGATCCTATGACACCGTATGCTTTGTACAAGAGCATTTCCTCGTGCATTTTAGTTGGTATGAAAGAACCATTTCTTTGCACTAGGTGTGAGTATTGTATGAGGCACGATGTTTCTTCTACCCTCTGTTGTTCAAATATGTGCTTCGGAAGATGATGCTTTGATTTGTATGTATTGCCTCAACGTTGTTGTTTTCTGTGTACATGACGTAACTTGGAGCCCCTGTCGAGGCGCTGTCGGAAGAGGGCTCCAACAAGAGAGCTAGGGGAAGGCCATCAACTATTGGACACTTCCATGAGGATGTGGCTCCTAAGAATTTATACAAGGTGTTGATGGCTCCTGGGTTGGGGATCCTCCATCTCCTAGATGCCTTCAGGCCCAACCTGGGGCCGGTGCTAGGGAAGGTGAATTTGCAGTCGCGGACACTGGCTGGGTGAATATCACACTAATGTTTTTCTTGGTCCTGCCACTGCCATGTGCCGAGGAATACATGTTGTAGCTACAACCACATCGATCTAGGGCATGTTTGGTTCATGCCCTGGCTAGCCCTACCAAATGTTGCAAAATTTGGCTTGCCAATTTTCTAGCTAAGGAATCCTTCCCACACTTGACCAATAATTTGGCAAGAATCTGTGAGAGGAGTGCGGAGAAAACCAAATTTTTTGGCAACAAACCATGCTAGGCTTCTAATTTTTTGGTAGAGCAAGCTTGGGAACTACCCCTATAACCCTTTTTTTTTGCGAGGAACGTTGCGAAACACCGACCCACTCTTGGCGCCCCTCATTGGTCATGGCCAAGGAGCCTTTCCTTGGCATCTTAAACCCTACTCAAGAAACATAGCGGCGAACATTGTGAACTTCTCACCCGGCGACGAGGGAAAGGAAGGGGAAGTGAGGTGGCGGCGGCCAGGGTTGGATGTGGTAGTAGAGGCTCTCGGTCAATGCAGCAAGCCGAGCGACCTCCTTCATAATATAATTGCCATAATATGATTGAATGACTACTAAAAGAAATGATCTAAAAATATAAAGTACCCGAGTTTGTACTTTGTAGTCGCATACAGACAGCATAGGCGCCCCCATGATTCATTCGTAGACTCCCCGGGCGCCTCCTCCTGGACCTCGTCGACAAAACGATGCAAACATGCCCACCACCTGCATAGCCTCGTAGAATAAGCGCTCCCCGCCGATGGATAGTTGACTTGGCATGCAGCTGGCAGCACGCCACGCCACAGTCGCCATCGCGCGTCCGGGGCTTGCCCGGCACGAGCTACCTAGGCTGCGTATTGCTAACGATCGGCGACTTCGCCAGCAGTCAGCACCTGCCGCGGCCAGTTTTCTATTCGCCGACGCGACGTCGCACGCGCGCACCGCACCCCGTATACAGCCTGCACCCGGAGCGCGCGCCTCCTTGGATCACTCGCCCTCCTCCCTCCCTCTCTCAACCTGCTGACGCCTCCTCCTCCTCCCCGCCTCAACCTGCACCTGCATAGCTAGCCGGCCGCCCATGGACCCCGTATACAGCCTGCACCCGGAGCGCGCGCCCTACGTCAACAAGTCGGCGGCGTTTCCCATCGCCATCGTGATCGCCATCGGCTTCATGGTCACCTCCCTCATCCTCGTCAGCTACTACCTCCTCGTGGTCCGCTGCTGGCTCCGCGCCGGCGCCGGGCCGGGCTCCCGCCTGCTCGCGCGCTCGCGCTCGCGCCGCGACGAGCGCGTCTCCGCCGTCTTCTTCACCGACCACGACGCCGACCTGCCGCGCGGGGTCGACGCCGACCTCGTCGCCGCGCTGCCCCTCGTCAACTACCACCGCCGCGCTTCCTCGTCGTTGGCGGCCGCGGCGGCGGAGTGCGCCGTGTGCCTGAGCGAGTTCGTGCCCGGGGAGCGGCTCAAGATGCTGCCCACCTGCTCCCACGCCTTCCACATCGACTGCATCGACACCTGGCTCTTCCACAACGTCAGCTGCCCGCTCTGCCGGACCGTCGTCACCTCCGCGACCGCCACCCGCCACGACGAGATCCCCGACGCCGCCGGCGACAGGCGCATCGGCGCCGCAGTAGGCTCCGGGCTGGCGGGGGGCTCGTGCCGGTTCCCGAAGGACGGCGCCATCATGCAGCAGGAGCCCATCAGGCGCTCCATGTCCATGGACTTCCTCCCGGGGGATCGCGGACGGAAGCAGCCGCACAAGGGGACGACCGTGCTGCCGAGCCACGCCGACGTGGCCGGCACCAGCAGCAGCAGCAGCAGCAGCGTTGTCGCGAACGCCCCCGCCGGCGTCGGCGAGACGAGCGGGCGGTTCCGGCGGCTCATGTCGTCGTTCGGGCTGGGCCGGAGCTCGCGGAGCACGGTGCTGCCCATCGACCACCTCGACCCATGACACGTACGATACGATACGATCGATCTCGACCGGGTTTGTGTTGACTAAACCCTCTGCTTGCCTGCTTGATCTAGTTGAGGATTACTTAGCGTCTGTGTCCATCCATGCAATGTACAGCTCGTAGGAGACTAGCTTCCAGACAAACCCCGCCATTCCATTGATTCGATCTTTTGTGATCTCCAAGTGTGTTCATGTGTCCATGCATCTTCCGTGCTCCATCCAACATCGAAGGTAGTAGAAGCCTGTCAGTTGGTGCACGCACGCACGCACGCATACGGGCATTTCGGATCAGACGTCACATACTACTACTCAGGTGTAACATTGACATTTGCTGTTCGATATGTTTCCCGTGTTCGTTTAGTCTTAACTTGTGCGTGATCCGTCGATGTCAGTGCACACATATACGGCCATTGTGGATCAGATGTCACACGCCTAACTGTAACGTCGCGCGCGCACCAAATCGCCGGTCACAAAAGTGTTCCGATCGAGCACACTGACACTTGAGAGAGAGAAAAAGGTGCGTCGCGGCATGGATATTTGCCTGTCGTTAGCGTCTCGAAAAGTTTCTTTCGAGACGAGTTCGTGACCTGATTTGGACACACGATCGAGAGGTTTGTTTTTGTGCTTGGCTTTGGAAACACGCCTGGATCGGACGGTGGCGATCGATGCATGCGCCAGCTGGTCAGATCACCGGTTGGCTCTCTAGTTTATCTATGGCGGCCCTGCGCGCGAGTCAGAGTCACGACGTACGTAACGGTAGGCTGTCTACCCACACATCGATCACCGCTTCTCTGATCGCGAAGCAAGGGTTTGTTTACGTATCATTAGAAACATACAGAAGCGACGCCTGCATCGATCATCAGCACTTGGATTTTCGACCCTCTTTTTTTGGAGATACACACATCATCGATGGGCGCTCCTGTGTGATCCATTTAAGAAACTGAATTGGGAAGCAACTGGAAGCAGGCGAGATGGAAGCTTCACCAGGACCACACGCCAAAACAGCAGACATATGAATATATCTCATGGTTGATTAGTTAGGATCATCGTATATAATACGTGCAACTGGGATGTCGTAGACTATCCTTTGCAACCTTCCTGTCACACCGTTCGTTCACATGACAAGAGGCCCAAACCGTTGACCCTGCGTCTGCAACGGCCAAGTTGTTAGGCTGTTAGCTGTATGTATAGAACTGCGTGTCCTGCAGATGATGAGCAGATCGGGGCAAGCAATTATAATGGTTCGCTTTGTCTCTTGTGGCCTAGCTAAGCTAAGCTAGTCGTCGTGCCTGCGCGCCCATCAGCCCATGTGGATCTCTCCTCATGATCATGAGTAGCGGTGCAAGTGGCGGTTGACTTGCACCTCGGCGCGTAACGTAATTAACGTGTCGTTCCCCGAGAGGAGGAACACGCCGTCCTGTCTGTCGTACGTGCCGACCGCGCCGGTCCCTGATCGCCACGCCGCTCGAACGCTAGCTCTCACGACCGATCGGGCAAGTTGAAGTAGTTGGATGGTCTGAGGCGCCGGCGCTGTACCGTACACACGCGCGCGCGGATCTCTGTTTGAATTTGTGACCGGCCGGCCACACGACGATCGGGCCGGGAGGAAAATTCGCCGGCCGGCCGGTCGTCCGATCCACGCGTGGCTTGCCGTGTCGCCATCGGAGGCCGGAGCTAGCGGACCGATCGGTGATGCCGATGCTTCTTCGTGGACGCGCGCCTACGTGCTTCGTGCAACGGTACTGTAGGGGGGCTCTGAGTATTTATGGAACACTGCCGAGCACTTTGCCTGGGCAATTAAGCGCAGATAGAGGACGAGGCTGCGAACGAGCCGTCCACGTCAGCGTGGGATACGCGCCCGCCGTCCGTCGCGGGGTTAGAACATCTCCACTTGTTGGCCGAACCCAGGCCGAAATCCGGACCAAACTTCGGCCAGACGGCGCAAGTTTTCGACCTAAGTACGTCCAGTTTCCCAATCGCGTACCTAGGCCGAGTTTCGGGTCGCCCTTTTTCGCTAGAATTCGGTTCAAATTCGGCTAAACTTCGTCCAAATTTTGGCATAGTTCGTTATACGACGAATACACCACACTTTTTAGACCAAAGTTCGGCGAAATTTTTAAACAGAGTTCGGCGTAAATGTAAACATAGTTCGGCCTGCAATAAAATTACAACATATTTCGGCCAAGTTCGGCCAGTTCATGCTCAGCATCTACGTCGTGTTGCCACTGCGTGTCCATAGGTGCTCGACAAGATCATCCTGCAGTTGTTGATGCATCGTCGGATCTCGGATCTCCTGACGCATTGCGATGAATGCAGCCCATGTTGGAGGCACCTGATGATCAGGCTCGGCAAGAGGACCCTGTAGATGGTATGGCTCGTCCTCCTCGAGCAAGCTCATTGGATCCTTCTTCTCATTCTCAATGATCATGTTGTGCAAGGTCACACAACAGTTTATCACTTTCCACATCTGATCTTTCGACCAGGTCATAGCAGGAAACCGGACAACTGCAAACCTCTGCTGGAGCACACCAAACCACGTCCTTCCTGCAAGCTTCCTGTTCCTTGGCAAAGTGAGAATGCTTGGGGAGCATTGGGCCTGAGATAGTCTTCACAAATGTTGGCCATCTTGGATAGATGCCATCTGCTAGATAGTATCCCTTGTTGTAGTGATGCCCGTTGATCTCAAATTTTACAGGGGGAGCATGACCCTCAACAAGCTTGGAAAAGACAGTTGAGAAGTTGAGGACGTTGATGTCGTTGTTCGATCCTGCCATGCCAAAGAAGGAGTGCCAGATCCAAAGATCATGTGTAGCAACTGCATCAAGTAACACGGTGCATCATCCTTTGTGGCCTTTGTACATTCCTTGCCATTCAAATGGACAGTTCTTCCACTCCCAATGCATGCAATCTATGCTTCCAAGCATACCAGGAAAACCTCTACTTTCATTGACTGCGAGGATCCGAGCAGTATCTTCAGCAGTGGGTGATCGCAAGTACTCTTCTCCGAACACTGCAATCACTGCCCTGCAGAACCTGTACAAGCAATCAAGGGCGATGGACTCGGCGATGCGGAGATAGTCATCGGCACTGTCAGTCGGCGCTCCATATGCAAGCAACCTCATCGCCATGGTGCACTTCTGAAGCGAGGAAAACCCAACCAAGCCGGTGCAGTCCTTCTTGCAAAGGAAATATGGGTCGAACTCCCGGATGGCATGCACGATCTTGAGGAAGAGCTTCTGGCTCATCCTGAAACGGCGACGAAACACGTCTTCTCCATGGAGTGGCTGGTCGGCGAAGTAGTCGGCGTACAACATGCAATAGCCCTCTATCCTCTGTCTCGCCTTGCACTTCATGCGACCTGGCGCCGAACCACCGCGCTTCGGCTTCGCCATCTGCATGTACAGCTGGGCGAGCGATGCGGGAATCTGCAAGTGCTCTTCACTTTCGGCGACCTCGGCGCTCTCCTCCTCCAGGAGTTCGGCGAGCAACTCCTCGTCGTCGGAATCCATGGCGAGTATCTCGCCCTCGTCAGAGTCAGTGGACAACACCTCGTCGCCGTCGGAGTCCATGGCCGAATCGGGCCAAATGTCGAACACCTGGCGGGCGTGGTGGTGGGCGCACCGAGCCGAAGCACAGCTACGGCAAGGGTAGGTCGGCGAAGCGGCGGCGGCGGAGGCGTGGAGCTGGGCGGCAACGACGGCGAGCGTAGCTAGAGGCGTGGGCATGCCTCGGCGCAGGGGAGCTCCGCCGGCGAAGTCATGGCGACAGAGCTCTCGCGGCAGTCTGGGCGAGTGGAGTGGGTGGAAATGGGACTGTCTCGCCGACAAAGCTGGCCCACGCCCTTTTTTGCGGCGTCCGGCGTCCCGGGAACCTGGGTTCGGCCTGGATAGGCCGGACCAAAACACGCCGAAATCCGGACGAAAACAGGTCCTTAGATACGCGACTGTCGGCGTCCGGACAGACATCTGAATAGGCGCGTGGAGATGCTCTTAGCCGTCGGGGGTCTCAGGCTGCGAAACTGAGACGTGGTACCGGCGAGGGAGAGCATAGTGTGATACTAATACTATGATCCACGACTACGGCGGCGTACGACTCGGCAAACGGGCCAAGTTGTTGAGCTCAGGTCAGGTCGGCAGCATCGCCGTGGGCGTGTACCGGCAACTAGCTCCTCTGCGGTTTTTTTTTTTCTTGAGAATTTCTCTTTGGCAATGTGTTTAGTCGCAGAATTCTTGGAGGGAATTTACACCGTGGGCCGAGCTGGGCTGGACTGGGCTCACAATTTAGCCTCGCAGGCTCTCATGTAATTAGCTGTCCTTCATCTGCGCTTCTGCTGGGCCGGGGCCCTATTTGTCATTAGTCCCGCTCTCCCGAATAACTCGAATCTCCTGCTTTTCTAAAAACAGAGTGTTTAAATCGGAGGTGGTTCCCCGTAAAAAAATAGGAGGCGATTTTTTGTCTTGCAGCTGTATATGTACTGATTACGAAAAATACATAAAAAGTAAAATTTTAAATGTTTTAAAATTTTGAAAGAAAATTTTGCGTGTACATGCGGACATTTTTATGTTCTCACACAAGTTATCGAGATAAAAAAAAATTATGTGCACGGCGTGTACGGCGGCGCACCGGTGCCGTGCTACCAAAAGTGTGCTCGACGGACGATGCACAGCGCACACACGTACGCCTTTTCCCTTCACCAACTGCCGCGAGTACGTACGCCACCGTTCAACCCCGACGAGATTATGAGACGGACGGCCGAGATCTGAGCACACCCCCCTCCTATCCTCTGCTAAACTGAGCCTCACATCTCGCAACCTCTGATTAGGAGAAATGGAAAGGCTCCGTGCCTGTGGGTGCTGCTTCCTTTTTCTGCCGAAACCTCGCGTAACATGAGCTTAGTTTGCTCGCTCGCTGGCTCTCTGTACCGCGCGCCGCGCTGTTGCCGTCTCGGCTGTCAGTACAGAGCCGCTCCACGTCCCTCTCTCCCGGCCACAGGCAATTCCGCCTTCCCTTTCCGCCTTTAACTGTGGTATCCGTCCCGTCCGACCGGATAGCTCAGCCGGCCGGCCGAGGGCGCGCGACCTACAAGATGAGCTCGGCGCCGGCACTCCCCTCGCCCTCGAGCGCGAGCGTCCCGATGGTGGTGATCACCGTGGTGGGGATCCTCGCGGCGTTCGCGCTGCTGGCGAGCTACTACGCGTTCGTCACCAGGTGCCAGCTGCTCCGCGCGGCGCCGTGGCGAAGCGGGCAGGTGGAGCCGTCGTCTTCAGCGGCGCCGGGCGAGGAGCAGCCGCGCCGGGGCCTCGGGCTGCCGCTCATCCGCATGATCCCCGTGGTCAAGTTCACGGCGGGTGATGAGGAAGGGAGGAGGGTGTCGGTGTCGTCGGAGTGCGCGGTGTGCCTGAGCGAGTTCGTGGAGCGGGAGCGCGTGCGGCTGCTGCCCGGGTGCTCCCACGCGTTCCACATCGACTGCATCGACACCTGGCTCCAGGGCAGCGCAAGGTGCCCCTTCTGCCGGAGGAGCGTCACCCTGCCGCCGCCGCCGCCGCTGCTTCTGCCACCTCCGCGACACGGTCATCACGGCGACCACGACCGGCCCCGGCGGGACGAGCGGCTCTGTGGCAGCGACAGCATCGTGATCGAGGTGAGAGGGGAGCGCGAGAGCTGGGGCAACGGCGGCGGCGGCGGCAGGAAGGTCCGGAAGACGGCGGTGGGCGACGAGGCGGTGGAGAGTCGGAGGAAGGAGGAGTTCGCGGTGGAGCCCGTGAGGCGGTCGCTGTCCATGGACTCCTCCTGCGACAAGCACAAGCTGTACGTGTCCGTCGTCAAGGAATTCCTCGCGCAGAGGCAGCAAGTGTCATAGTACATAATTCATTTGATCGAACGAACGTTCGGTCGTACATTCATCATCTGTACGCTGCTGTAGCTAGCAGTACGAGCGAGCGTACGTGTAAATACATGTGCTGGGCTAGATGCATGGCATGGCTGTCCAAAAATACTGTGACGACGGTTGGGAGAGTAGAAAGAAAAAGCGAGTGTGTCGTCTGCGCGTGTGTCTTGTGGTGCGCCCGGCCGGCGAGCCGTCTCTTTCTGGCCGATCTTTTGCACTTGCAGTTGGCTGGTGGATCGATCGCATGCATACATTTCCATTGGAGCTAGCTAGCGGCCGTTATCTCCACCGGACCTACACATCCCGTGTTCCGAACATATCCGCGCGTTCGTGCACGCCGTCCTAGCGGACCGATCTATTCGAACAAATGCGTCGGGCTTGATCCATTCGTATATCTAATCTGGACAACGGTTGCATCGGTTCGGAAGCGTGCTGACTCGTCCACTGGTCCATCCGTCAGTCACCGCTTATTGGCGGCATTGATTCAGACGTGGTCAGCATCATCGATTCAGACGCAACCGCGACACCGATTCAGCCTGCGCATCAATGGCGACGAGACGGCGCACTGACCCACTGGGTGTCGCCTGTGTTCCCGCGCCGGCATTGATGGCGAAGGAGCAGGAAGCTGCGCGCGTTCACGAGCGGCTCGTCTATTTAACCCTGCGTCGCCGTGCCGCCCTCCTCACCTCTCGCCATCGCACACCCTACCCGCCGCCACCACCATCGACGATGAAGACGCCGTCGTGGCTGAAGAAGGGGAGGAGCAAGAATGACCACGAGGCGCCCCCGGCTGTCGGCCTTCCTACGCGGCACATCCCTGCCGCCTCCGCCGCGGCCGGAGGATTTTCGGGGCCACCCCGTGGAGGTTCACCCGCCTCCGCGGGAGGGTGAGCGCCGCGAGCGGCAGTACTTCCGCATAGCGGAGTGCGAGCGCCGCTGGAGGGAGGGGCGGGGCATCGGGCACAACGACATGTCCCTCCCCACCGGCTGGCACCTCAACCGGGACCGCGTCCCGGTGCCGCCCGTGCCCAAGAAGGGCAAAGGGCTGGAGAAGGAGATCCGTCGCCGGATCAGGAGCCTCCCGCCGGCCCAACGGTGGGACGCTGCCTACCAATCTGAGGCATACTAGAAAGAGTTCCTCGAGTGGGGGCACAAGGTGCGGCGCACCACCACCATCCGCCGCGACCTGATGCTGGGGGAGGTCTACCCCATCCCCGACATCGACTCGGACGATGAGGACGCCGTCAACCACTCCGACGTCGAGCTCGAGAGCGAGGACGACAACGACAAGGAGGAGGACGACGGCATCGTCGTCAAGCAGGAGGCGGTGGACGACGTCGCCGCGAACCTGCCGCGGAGTACCGCGAGGTGCTGACGTGGGGCTACAATGAGGACGCCTTCACCGAGCAAGCTATCATGACAAGCGCGCGGGAGGAGGAAGCCCGGTGGGTCGGCTTCGAGGAAGCCGTCCAGCTCACCGGCATGGTGGAGCAGGCGAACGCCTAGCTGCCTCCACCGCCGCCGCTGCTGGGATGGGCGCCTCCGATCGCACCGGAGGTAGGGATGGAGCTAGCGCACCTCCCGCACGGTTGGGCGTCGTGGCCTGTGCGGGCGATCAATCTACCTCCGCCCGTCCCGCTCCGGCCCTGCCGCCGCCCAACACCTGAACGCCGCCGGAATACATCGACCTCGACCCGTAGACGGACGAGGCGGCGCCGGTGCGAAGATCCGTAGCTAGGGTAGGCTAGT
The DNA here is from genome assembly GCA_916181665.1 of Avena sativa. Taxonomy (NCBI): domain Eukaryota; kingdom Viridiplantae; phylum Streptophyta; class Magnoliopsida; order Poales; family Poaceae; genus Avena; species Avena sativa. The sequence continues at coordinate 459,271,325 of OV702293.1, forward strand.
TTAAATTCTGTTTTTTATTTTGAATGTAAATTAGTATGAACTTTGAATGTAAATTATGTTTGAATTTTCAAAAAAAAAATACCGTGTCCAAATCAGACGGATGGATCGCGTCACTAGACGCGGCTGACCAAACAGGCCGGACTTCTTCCCCATATCAACCATGATCCGACCACCAAACGGACAGAAACGACCGGGAAACCGGATGGGTCGTCCGGTAGAGATGCCCTTAGCCCGTGCCGTCTTTTTACAACGCAGCTAGCGAATTCTATGTATGAAGGACAAGCAAGCAAGCATGATCGGACCGGTAGTTTGTATGCAGTTTACCTGAGATCTAGCTAGGGCCGATCGATAAAACTTGTCGCGACCAGCAAGTGGTAAACCGTACCATTGCACGGCACGGGCAGGTAGTAGTTGAAGGCCAGGATTGGAGACGCCTCCGAGGGGCCGGCCGGGGGAACCATGGCACACGCTGCCTAGCTAGCTAGCTACGACTTAGCATGTACAGTACGCACGTACAGGGCTCCAAATAAAGGTGTTGGCGCCTAGGATCGATAGGATGATCCAGCGAGGAGGGTTTTTGTAGGCTAATATATGCTGCTGGCTATGGATGGAACGAGCATCTGTGTGGTGTGCGCACGTACCTAGCTAGTAGGTGGCTTCCACTGCATGGCACCTTTCTATCCGGACGGAGGGACAGCGCGATCGACTTGGTGCTCGTCCACAGTGAGACACGGCCGCCGGGACTTGTCCAATCCACCCACGTCCCACGGCCGGATAATACAACGGAATCGATCGAGGCCGGCTAGGTAGCTAGCTAGCTCGCCGGGGCCGCCGGGCCTGCCTCTCGCACGCTCTCCGGCCGGCGGTCCCGGCCATGCCATGTGCGACGACTGCTAGCTAGCTAGGCAGATCGATCATCGAGCCTTTCCTCCAGCAACAACTAACCGCCTAACATTGTACGCATACATAGACACCAATAAGTCTAAAGCGATGCAAAGGAGATCGGAAATTCGCCGAGGAATAATGACAAGTTTTTGCGCTAGCTAGCCGAGGCGGGTAGATTTGGTTAGCAGCTGGTCCGGCCGGGAGTCAGGTAATAAGTAGGTAATCATCTAGGTAGCTAGAGTGGGGCGCTAGCTAATGGAGGGTGGGATGTCAACGTTGCGGCGTGCTTTCGGGTGCACAGCTCCAGCGAGGCATCGGCCGGAAGAGGGACCATCCGTCCACCCGGCGGGGAGAAGGATCGAATAGCTGTGATCGCAGCGGCCGGCAGTGGAGCCGCTGATGGATGGATGGATGTCATGGAACCCGACGTCGCAGAAAAAAGGTGACCGGAGCTAATAGCCACCACCTAATCCAAGCATCCATCCGCGGCGTTTGCACGGTTGGTGGTGGGGGTACGGTCAATGGTAGTGCCAAATGCAGTGTATTTTTGGCAACTCCGCATGCAAGGTGAGACGATGTAGTTAGAGTTAGAGGGGTGTTTGGTAGCCTGCATGAAATTTGGGGCTCACCGGGACATGTCCACGAACACAAGCACATAACGGCGATGAGTTCCGTTTCGTAGCATGTATTGAGATTTGTTGCACGAGGAAAGCAACAAATGCATAATCCCCACGAGCATGATCTCTACAAAGCATGATCCACACAAGTCTAAACAACGTAGAACATGAACAACACAAGAAAAGGAGGGGGAGGGGGGGGGGTCATAGTTGACCATGAACAAATCATCACCCTTTGGAGAAACAACAAGTATGAATTAGTCTTAACAAGCATAATCGTTGCCAAAAGGCGATCACAATTTAACATACCATGGTGTTAACCTACTATCACCGTCGGTTCACCGTCAGCAGTATAATCAGGTGCAAAAAAACAGTCAACAATCATAAATTTTCTTGACCTTCTTCAGCTTACCCTTGTTAGCGTCATTGGCTTTGAACCGTGTACTATAGTTTCTTATTTTTGTCCTTGAAGATCTTCCGGTCCTCATCCCATTGCTTCTGCTTCTCTTTGATTACATCAGCCTGAGATTTCTGCACGGTCTTCAGCATCTCAACCACATTCCTCAACGCTTCATTGTTGTCATTCATTCGAGACAAGTTCTCCTCCAATGCCTTTTTATTTGTTTCTTCAATGAACTTCTTCAGACCAACCAGCAGACTTGAGTATTTTTCGCCAAGCTTGTTCTTCTCATCAGAGAGTTGCTTCACCAGCTGCGCATTATCAACCTTCTCGTTGATTCTTGCACTGCTTGTATCATCATACATCTCCCATAGCTTCACAAGTGCATTCTTCGTAGCATCTGGCCATTCATTGTCTATCCAAACCACAAACCCATAGTTTTCGACCTCCCGCAGGTCAGAAATTCGTTGGCACAAACCAACTGCTTGCCAAAAAAGTGAATGGCGATATAAGGAGATAAGCACTTACGTTCTGAACTTGGAAGAGGTAGAATCTGTGGCCTATGTTGGTTTCATCAAATGCAACACGCCTGACAGGCTCAAGTTTGTGGACGCAACAGAGCTCAGAATAATCATTTGCTGTACCACAAAAGCTAGGATCTTTGTAGGAGTCAAGAGCATAGTCCATGTCCGTGATATCCTAGCACACCAAATCGAGTTTATATGATAGAAAATCGAGGATTCATAACTCGCTACCGAATCCTAACCCTATGAAAGAATTGGGGGAAAAGTGGACTTGCCCCTAGATACGATTGGGAGGAGCCGTCGCCATCATTCCAGCTCGGCATGGCTGCCGCCCTGCTGGTTTCGTCTTGCCGAGGGTGTCGTCGATGTTGCGCCGGTGGCCGAATTTGACCGGGGAAAGGAGAAGGGGGAAAAGGTGGATCTAGTTATGACGGTGAGCGGGTAGGGTGTGTCTCGGCGGGAGGTGAGAAAAAAGATCTCGTCCCTTTTCTAGGCCAGCGGGAATCTCTCGCCCGTGCCATCGTCAGCGGAGCTCATGCAGGGGAGCGCCGGTTTTGCATCCATTAGACACACGACCAGGGTGGCTCCCGCTGGAAACGGCCAATTCGAGCGTAGCACCTGAGCCCGGCTCCAAGCTGCTTTACGGTTCGTGCTGGCGTAGCCCAATGCCTCGTTCAGGTAACTAAAAGGTTCACTTTCATCTTACATTGGCCTGCCCAGAAGATATACAGACTACCAAACACGCCCGAAATTGCAGCGTACGTACGGGTTTCCTCTACTGGCCTGGCCTCTCTCTGTAGCTTATGTCTGAACTTATCACTGGACCTCTCCTCTCAAATCTCCACCAACAGTTTTAACTGTTCTGGGTTTCGTACAAGGGAATGAGCCGATGGAAGTGCCCTGTAGACTCCAAGTGCCAAGACGGTATTGACAGCTGTTGACCACAATGTTGGTCGCTAGCTGCTGACGACTCCTTTACTATATGCCTCATTATTGGACACGTTGTTTTACCCGCATTCGAGCCAAGCCCTTCCTTTGTGACCTACTTCCTAGGTTTTAAATTACTTTGCACGCACGTTTATTTAGATGAACTAGTATTCTCTCATTTTTTTATCTAAATAAATTCTAGGATATTACTAAAAATTTCTAGAATATTTTAAAACTTCTAAAATATTTTTAGATAAAAAAATAAAAGAATACTAGTTCATCTAAATAAACGTGCGTGCAAAGTAATTTGAAAAGGGAGTAGCAGCTAATAACACCCTCTCATATTTCTTTTGACGCTGGAAGATTAGTACAGTAGTACTCCTTTGGTTTTTAAAATATAAGATGTTTTTCCTTTTTCTAAAATAAACGTACTTAGATGTATTTTAGGCCTAGTTTGGCAACAAATTTTTTTAAACTGAAGTATATCAATACCATAGAATTTTAGTGTCAGCAATACTTTAGTTTTTTCCTTTTTCTCAGTTTTAGAAAAAAGAGGGTCTAACCTTTTTCTCAAATACTTCAAAAAACCCATAGTTTGGAGAATACTTCAGTTTTAAAACTATATTATTTGTTGGATCCAAACACCTCAAAGTATTTAATATTTTTGTTTTTTCAGAAACAAAAGTATTCCCTCAATACTTTAAAAATACTTTGATGCCAAATGGGGTAGTGTGTAGACTCACTCATTTTGCTATGAACCTACAAACTAAAAGTTATCTAGATCATAGACTCTTAAAATAGGCTTTTATCCTGCTATATTAATATAACAACGACACGATACAAGGTTTGAGAACACAGCTGGGGTCGACAACACAAAAGCATCCCAAAAGAAAAGACAAAAAAAGAGAGAAATAAATGCACAATGGCGCCGGATCGACCAACAACGATGACTCACAACCGTTGTGCCCTCTAGAGTAGTCGCACCATGCTCCAATGCCTTCGAATTGTCGTGTACCAAGCAACACCTTTAAGAAGGAGTGCGACGATGGCGACGCTGCTACCCGGACTACTCCTAGGATTTCTCCTGGCACACATAGGGGAGTGGGGAGAGGGTACGCCCGACGCCGTTCAAAAAGGAAGACAGCACCGGCAGGTGTCATCGCGTCAGAGCCGGACTAGCCGACAAGGTTTTCTCATGACCCTAACAACCACAACCCTGCCCAATCCTAGCACTCCACCAAACATGTCGTCCACCAACATGCGCTACCACGGTCTTGAATGCATCATCGTCGTCTCACCATGGCAAACGTTACGAGACCGGTCAGACCGCGAAATAGCCATAAATATGGGAGGATAGTTCCTTAGCCGCACGGGAGGAAACAACCTCCACCGCCAAAGGTGGTAGCCGGCTGGACGCAACGACAAGAGCACACCAGGACAAATTGGAGCCGTGGGGAAGCAGCGGCACAACCACCCGGAGGTCGTCCTCCACCGCCAATGGCGGGTGCCAACCGGACACGGCAGCAGGGCCGAGCAGGCTTGGCCGTGCCCTGGACGGGCACATAAAGTCCCTGCCACCACGCTGTAGCACATAGGCCACACCACCGCTACCTCTTGTTCGGCGCCATAGGCCCGGCCGGACCCAGACGGGCATGTGAAGCATCCGCCATCACGCTGCAACAAGCACAGCATCCTCACCTCCACCCTCACCACGAGCCGCTCAGCAGATCATCCCGGAAATGACGAGGACAAGCTTGACCAGGCCCGGCCTGACCTAGACCGGGGTCGTTTAGGGCCCAGATCTAGGTCTGCAGGGCACTGCCAGCCAGCCTCGGCACCACGCCCCTAGCGCCGCCAACCAGCCGCGCCACTCGCCCCTCCATCATCCGCAAGCGCAGGCCCCGCCGCCGGCCTAGGAGCTCCGCCGTCGCCGCGACCCTCCTAGCAGGCCGCCTTCGCAAGGGAAGAAAAAGGGGGGCCGCCACTGCCGGCCCTAGCGGCAGTGCGCGGGCAACGCCCGGCGGCGCCCGACGGCGGCAGCAGGGGAGAAGGGGGGGGGGGGACAGGAGGAGCTTTTTTGCAGCCGCCCAATCGCCTCGCTGGGGAGGCAACGCGGGGGCGACCGGGTTTTCTTCGCGTACCGTATGCAGAAGAATCTACATGTTTGCAGAGACTATAGATCATAGACTAAAACAATAATTTGGAACGTAGTGAGTACATCTTTAGCTGGGCGATTAGGGTAGCAGAGACTATAGATACGTTTAAGTAGAACCAGTGGTCAGTGGTCACTCAACCGAAATGCCAGGTCGATCGATCGACATGTTTGCAGCCTCGGTGCAGCATTTGATACCACATTGTTGGGCTAGCTGCTAGCTATTGTTCTGTTTAGTAGCTTGGCTGTTGGTCGATCGTACAGAGCTGTACTATAGTATGTCTTTGGTACGAACGAAAATCATCTAAATCAGACCAAAGGCAAATAATGGTGTTAGCCTGTCGGGTAAAAATGATACCTAGAAAAAACTAAAAGAAGAAACTACAGTTCAGAAGTAGGAGTATTAATTTTTTCCAGGGGAAGGAGAAACCAATGCTAAACTTGGGGAATCTGATTGTATGAATACGTAAATCAGGCAGGGGGTCAAGGGGACCAACTTGAAGTCACGGCAGCAGCATGTAGACAGACGACATATTAAGCAGCTTACGCATATACCCCTTCTTAAGGAACTGACAAACGGCGACTGTACGTGACCATGGAAAGAGAACAAGTACCCAGTCGGTTAGCGTGTCAGAGGCAAATCTTACACACCCAACGCCATGAACAGTTTACCAGAGCTGACGAGAGTCGATCCAAACGCATCAGGCAGGCATCCCTGCGCCACATAAATGGCTGGCCACGCGCTGCCTTGCTTGACTCAAAAATGGCGACGATGCACCAGAGAAGAAATCCCCAACCGCCTTCAAGGCACTGACGGCTGCATTCCCGTTGCCTCCACATGCTCCTACCTACACATCCATCGCCGACTGATACAAGGACACCAATGATCCATACCCAAGACCACAATCAATGGCAGTTCACGCATGAAAAGAGAGCTGCTGTGTAGCAGTGTAGGTCTGCTGTCTCCAGACTGAATGGAACTGTTGAGGTAACGGCATGATGGATGCGGTGATTGATGAATGAGGGCATCTCTACCGGTCGACACATCCCGTCCGAGCGTGTTCAAACTCGTTCGTGCGTCACACGAGGCGTCGCGGCGTCCGAACGGGCCGACCCATCCAAACAAACGCGTTCGACTCGACCCATCCGTACCTAATCTGGGCATCGGTTGTGTCGGCCCGGACAACGCGCTTGTCCGAGCGCGTCCTCCCTTTATCTTTGGCGGTTCCTCCCGTCCCTGGCATAGAAACCACACCACTTTTCCCTCCAAAAAACATCTCCTAAATTTCCACTGGCGGGAGCGGAAGGGAAGGCGATGGATCTCGCCGCCATGATTGATGTTGCGCCCTCCGCCGTTCCCGCCGCCAAGAAGTGCGGCCGGACGAAGAAGCCCGCAAAGGAACAGACACGGAGAAGCGGAAGATCGAGTCGGACAAGCGCGCTAGCCGACGGGCAGCGGCGAGAAATCAACGCGTCGCTGCTAGGCTCGAGACGGAGCGCCGGGAGGAGAAGGAGCGCTCTTCACCACCCAAAATAGGGTCGATGCCAACGAGATGGCAGTGAGTGCCGCCAGGTGCGCCGTCAACATGAACAAGCAGGAGGCGATGACCACCGCTCTCGGTGGCGCGGTTTCTCTTCCCGGCCTGGCCATGGCCGGCATTGTCCTCTATCAGCTCTGTCACTTCCACGCCTACCGGACGGCCATCAGCTCATCCCAGGACGACAGGGCCGCACACGCCGTCGCTTGGAGGCCACCAGTTGTCCCGGTTCAACCATACCCGCGCGGCGTCGTCAGAGGCAGGAGAGCACAACATTGACCTGAACCGCACTCCATCCAACGCGAACGCAACCCCGGAGGCGTCGACGAAGCGGCAGACCATCTCTGACGCGAACATGCCGACGCTAGTCAACCTGTTCAGCGAAATGCGAGCCGAGCCGCCGGCCGCCGACGACACGGTATGATTGCACATTTCTTCGTCATTGACAGTGCACTGCTCGTGTCGCTTTATTATGGCAAATTGGGGTGTAGGATTTCATGGAAAACAACGGCGAGGACGTCATGCACGACATGATCAACAAAGGGTGGCCACAACTATGCAAACGACGGCGAGGCCGAGACGGAGGCGCAGCAAGAGACCCAACAAGATGCATGCAACATTGTGGACGCGACATTATTTGGGAACGATGACACTTCCATGGGTGAGGGCGTCACGGCCGCGTCGTTGGCCGATTCACTTGTGACCTCAATTGTCGACGGCAAGAAGGTGAGCCAACGAACCGGAAGCTACACCCCCGCCGAGGACAAGCTCGTATGCAATGCATGGACGGAGATTTCACAAGATCCACTATGCGGCGCCGAGCAAAAGGGCTTTGCCTATTGGAAGAATGTGGACAGGTTCTTCCATGAGCATTGGAAATTTGGGAAGACTCCTTTTTAGCGATCGAAACGATCTCTCCCTCTCCAAGCGTTGGGGCACCGTCGATGCCGAGTGTAGCAAGTTCTAAGGCTCCTACAAGATGGTGAAGAAAAGTAAAATAAGCGGCTTGCAGCCAGTTGACATGGTAAAACATCTTCCTCTCTTTGTCGATGTCCTGCATTTGCGTTGAGCCATTGTTGGCATCCATGTGTGTAGATCATGAAAGCAATGGAGCACTTCAAGACGGTAAACAATAACAAAACCTTCTCGTTAGGCTATTGTTGGACGTTGCTCAAGGACACCAAAAATGGGAGACTAGCTATGCCCTTTGGAGAGAAACGAACAACAAGATGAGGGGCAAGGACAGTGCTTCGATGAGCGGTATCGTCGACCTAGACGCCAACAATGACGAAGACTTCGTTACCTCTGCAAGCGACGGGACTGCCTGCCATGCCTGCCCGCCCTGGTGGCCACAAGGCCACGAAGGCCGACCTCGCCTGCCAGGGTGGTTCCTTGGCATTTCAGGAGACCTTGAAGCAGATCCTGGAGAAGAAGGAAGAGGCCATCGCCGAGAGGGAGGAGAGGCGGCGCAAAGAGAAATAGGCCGCCGCCAAGACCTTTGTCGAGCTGTGGATGGGGTCCATCGAGGTGGAGGAGGCCAACGCCAAGGCCAGAATAATGGAGATCGAGGCCAAGGCGAAGTCGATGGAGGCCGAAGCCAATGCCAAGGAGGCCGAGGCCAGGTCTAGGATGCTAGAGGCCGATGCGAAGGCCAAGGAGGCCGAAGCCAAGACCAAGGAGGCCAAAGCCAAGATCGTGGCCGAAGAGAACGCCATCATGCTCACCGACTTGCATAGCATCGCCGACCCCGATCTCAGGGCTTGGGTTGCAAAGAGACAGCATGCCATCAGGGCTCGCGATGCCTGAAGGGCAATAGCGACGGTGGATGCAACTTTTTGGGCAGGAAAGCTGCTATTTTAGGAACATTTGTGTATGAAAATGCGCCCTTTTATAAATTTTAGAACCGGTGGTACTTGTTGGCGATGCCCAAAGGGCGATGGCATACATCTGCCATGTTATTTGCCAGTAACTCTGTGTGTCTTTGGCCAGCCATGTCACCATTTTCAACTGATTTGCCTCCCTTATCCAGCGATGGCGTCAACGCCCGTCTGCGCGAACAAATGGATTGTACCGCTCAGAATGGCTGGCTAGACAGGCCAAATCCCTCCCCGTATCGATCGCAGTTCACAAACGGACAAAAAACTGACCATTTAAGTCGATCGAATGGATCGACCCGATAAAGGTGCCGTCAGTCCAGCTCTGCTTTCACCGTTGCAGGACTGCCCGAAGCTGGAGACACGGCCCCATGCAGTCATCTCTCTGGGGATCTCTGATGTTGCTGCTGCCTGCAACATGCGCCGTTAACCACCGCTCAGGTGACCGAGCCTGCAAGACCGCCGAGCTCATCAACAGGAACATGCCAATGGAAATCCCCACCCGATAACGAACGCCTGTCCTTTTTCTTCTCGACGAATAGCTACTCTACTTTTTGGCAAGTACTACACAGACTATATATTCAAATAACTGAACTTTCTATAAATTAAATGGCTATATAGGTGGTGGGTTTGGCGTTGGCAGCACATATGAGCTCGACCTCATGTTTCAAACATAATAAAATCAAAACTATAATATGGGGCACTCATATACGTGCATACTATCACCCTACTCTGTAAAGTTGTAAAAGTTCAAGGTCAGCGTCATAAAAAGGAAACGGGTCTTATTAAGAGGGGCTTGTTTGATTCATAAGAATTGCATAGAAATTATGTAGGATTTGAATTCTATGGAAATTTTTCCTATGCTAATTGTTTGATTCATAGGAACACATCCTATAGGAATTAATCCTACATTGTGTTTGGATGTAGGAATTTTAGCTCAGAATTGAATTAAACTGAAAATTCCAAATCTAAGATGGAAAGAAAATGGTCTCTAATTTCAATTATGTTGTTTGGATGTGCATGAAATTTGCTGTTGGAATCAAAGGGTAGCACCCGATTCAAATTTCCGTTTGGATGTACAAACCATGGAATTAAATGTTTTGTTGAGTTTGAAAAATATAAACTTGTCTATATTAATGAAAATTAGTATGATGTTCATGTGTTATTTTTCACACATTAGTTGTACGAATGTGTTATTAAAACTCTGATTTTGGAAGATAGGGTAAATGCAATTCAGACCCAAATGCATTTCTTTACCTTTGTTTCAACATATCCTACCGTTGATAATAGCCAGGTCATTCCTAATTAGATCACCGGGATGAGATTCAATTGTGTTTGATCTGAAAGATGAGCAAGGCCAACTAGCTCCTTGTTACTTATTATGTATCAGTGGCATAGCATCAGATTAGTCGCTCTGCTTAATTTAGCACAGCGTCAAATTAGTTGTGTACTTAATTCAGCACATATCCATGACGCCTTCACCTCCCATCCCCGTCTCCTTTGGCCGGCCTTTAACCGTGAACAACCATTGGCCGGACCACCGCCCTGCCGCCTCATGCGCCTGTTCCCTTGCGCCGTCGTTCCCCTCCCCAAGCCCGGATGATCTAGGGTTACTGGGGGGCTGACAGGAGCGTACGGGCGGGGCTCACGGGAGCCGCTCTTGGAAGAGAAGGTGGAGAGGGAGAGGATGGCAGGAAAGGGAAGAGAGAGGACGGAGGGAATAAATTTACCGGAGCCACCGCCGCCGGTCCTCAAGGCCATGGTCGAGCTCCCGTGAGCCTCGCTCTGTTTCTCGCAAACATGTATGCGCAAGGCTACGTTTCCACGCGTTTCCGAGTCCGGGACCTCCGAATCGCTGCGGGGATAGTTGCACGCCAGGGAGCGGTGGCTTGGAATTAGTCTCAGTTTCTAGTTTCTAGGTAAAAAGTCAGAACGCTTTCCAAAGGCTGGGGATTCCAAGGTCAAATTCGTACATCCAAACACTGCACTATAGGAATCTTGTAGTGCAATTTCTATAGGAAAGAAACATTACATCAAACCTCATGGAAAAATTCATTTCCTACATCAAACAGAATACCTCTTTCAATAGGATTTATGTTGACATGACATATTAATCCTATGTTTTTCCTATTCCTATACTTTTCCTATCCTATGAATCAAATGAGGACTAGAAGAGTTGTAACTGGGAATGATTAAACCTGAGTACCCACCCGACAGAACCAAACAAACATGTTACCCAAACAAGCTCTAACAGGAGTGATCAGACATGTTATCGAGGAGGAGGCTTGCTCAGGACCAAGCCTACGACTACAAGACCACTGAGCTCATCAATCAACAGAAACATGCCAAATGAGACTCCTCCGGGACAATAACAAGTACCTCCTGTTCCCGGTAGTGGAGGCTAGGAAGAATGAGAGTGTTGTGTGGTGTGGGAGAAGATGGCCTCGGGCAGCCAGTTAAAAAATGCCGGCTTCGGATGCTGGCGCAGAGGCCGAAGCGACGACATTGTATTGCCGCGGCAGGAGAGCTGGCGTCGGGCGATGCCAGCAGCGACGTGGTCAACCTTTGGAGTAGCCTTCCATTGATGGCTAGTGGAATAAGCCGGATCGATAGCTAGCGGGCCCTAGGCCCCACGCGGAAGGACACAGGAGGACGCGCGTGTTGTCCGGGCCGACGGGACCGTTCTCTAAATTTGGTGCACGCATAGGTTGTGCCGGACGCATTGGTCCGAATGGGCCTTGCTGTTGGGACGCCGCGCACGTTCCGCACGTCCATGTAGACGCGTTCGAACGCGCTCAGACGTGTTGGGTCGAGTCGGTGAAGATGCCCTCACTATATAATAGAAAATAGGGCTTCCGTTCGGAGCTGTCCGGAGCATCAGTCCCGGTCGTTTTACGAACCGGGACTAATGTGAGCATAAGTCCCGGTTCCAACGGGTACGAGACACAACCAGTTTTAGTCCCGGATCAAATGGTTTTTTTAGTCCCGGTTAGAGACATCAACCGATTAAAAATAGACATTTAGTCCTAGTTAAAGACACCAACCCAGATTAAAGGTAAACACACATTTTTTCCTCTCATGCATACACACACACACACACCCCCCCCCCCACACACACACCGCCCCATTTTTTTTCAAAATCCTTTGACATGCATGTACCTCACACAACCAACTTTTAGCGAAAAATTTTAAAATTTGAATTTTGATTTTTATGCAAAAATAAGTTACTCCAAATTACAATGGTTATAATTTCTGCATACAAACATATATTCTCCACATAAAATTAACTTTATAAAATCCTTGTTCAGCACACCACTTAATGTGCTGGCACTGCCCAGTATAGATTAGCCAGGTCGTTACTTTAGCAATTTGACACGAACTGAACAAAGAAGTAGGCCAAATGCAGTGTATTTTTGTCAACTCCACATATATGCAAGGTGATAATCTACTAGAGTCTGAGGTACTGCAGCCCTGTAGCTTATGTATGAGATTATCAGAGCATCTACATGAACGGTCAGTTTTCCGGCGGCGTTTTACCTATGAACGGACAGTTTTTCGGTCGCGTTCCTAGGCCGAGTTCTAGAGTTTGGCCAAATTTCAATCAAACTGGGAAAACTTTGTGCGATTATAGGCGGTTTTCCTTAATAATGGGCGAATACATAAATATTACATCAAATTCGGGCGAACACCCGAATTTTGACTTCATTTAGGCTATAAAAAAGGCCGATGCCGCTGCCGCCGGATGCCACCTCACATGCCGAAGTTGCAGTAGAAGCTTGTGTATCCGGGGTCCGCCTTGCCGTCGTTGTCGGCGTCGTTCGGCGGCTGTGGGGGCACGAGCTGCCTGCGTCGCCGTACCTCCACGGCTGGTACGAGGGGTCGGCGTCGTCATCGTCGTCAAGGACGACGAGCGGCACGCCATGGTAGGCGAGCTCGCGGCGAGCACAAGCCTAGCGCTCGGCCTCCTCCTGCCGGCGCTGAACACGGCGTGCCTCCTCCTGCTCCCAGTCCGCCCTGGACCAGGCGAGGAGGTCGGGCTTCAGTATCGGCGGCGGCACCACATCCTGCAGAGAGCGCTCCATCGCCATCCTGATGGCGAAGGAGTCCTCGTCGACAGGCACCGCCCAGTCCGCCGGCTACGGCTTTGGCCGGCGCAGGCAAAGCCATCCAGTCGGTGTCGGCGGCGTGCGGAGCTCGTTGATGAATCGCGTCCACGGAGGCGAGCGCACCGGCGTGTCGGCCTCACGATTGACGTGCCGAAGAGCGTCGTCGCTGGCACGCGGCGACTATGTTGACGCGGACCCGGACGAGCGTGAGGCCGAGGCGACGGAGAATGAGGAGGTGAGGTTGCCCATCCTCCTGGGAAGCCACTTAGCCAGAGGTTGGCACCTTCCCCTTGCCGCGGGCGCCGGCGAGCGCGGGAAGCCCAACCTTGGGTGGTTGCCGGCGTGGATGTGCTCGAGGACGACGGTGAGCGTGCATCCCGGCGCACTCCACCATCGACGGCGCCCTGCCGCGTTTTTCCGCTTCGGCGGCGAGCTTGGAGGTCCTTCGTGGGAGGCGAGTTCCCGGAGCCGGTGATGCGGCTCAGATCACTCTAGAGCTTCGTTGGCAAATCCCAAGAGGAAGGTATGATGAGTACAACAATAAGTTTTTCCTAAGTAAGAAACTAAGGTTATCGAACCACTAGGAGGAAGAAAACGACTCAAAGGTGTTGCCAACAATTTGAAATCCAGCAAAACACAAACTCAAGACTTTGTCCCAACGAACAGTGAAGTTGTCAATCTCACCGGTTTGCTGAAAACGAATGATTAAACGTATGGTGTGAAAGGTAATGGTTGCTTGCAGAAAGCAAACAGTAACAGTGGAAGAAGTATCAATGGTAAAGATTGGACCGGGGTCCATAGTTTACTAGAGGTGTTCTCCTTAAGATAGATACATAACATGCTGGGTAAACAAATTACAGCGTGGCAATTGACATCACAAAGCAAGGCATAACAATGCAATACTAGACATTCATGATCCTATAATATTTTATTGGGAATTACAACAATATACATAGACCGCCATCCAACTGCTTCTATGACTAGTAATCCACCTTCATGTTATCCCCGAACCCCCTCCAGTATTAAGTTGCAAGTAACGGATAACTGCTTTAAGCAATGTGTGTAAAGTAAATAATATAATTGTTCTATGAACAAAAGATCGTTGTTTTATCCCTAGTAGCAACATCACATCTACAACCTTAGAGATTTATGTCACTTCCCCAGATTCAATAGAGGCATAAACCCACTATCGAGCATAAATACTCCCTCTTGGAGTCACTAGCATCTACTTAGCCAAGATAGCTACTAGAAACGGAGAGCATGCAAGATCTCAAACAACACAGACATGATATAATCAATAAGATAGAATCATTAATCAATCTGACATAGTAATCTCAATATCCATCAGATCCCCGCAAAAACAACATGCATGATTAAAAATAGATGATCTTGATCATGAACGGAGCTCACAAGATCTAAACATGGTAGCGCAAAGGAGGAGAAAGAACCATCTAGCTACTGTATGGACCCATAGTCCAAGGTGGAATTACTCACGCATCATACTTGAGGCTAGCATGGTGATGAAGAAGGCCTCCGGGATGATCTCTCCCCTCCGGCAGGGTGCCGGGAAGAGCTTCAGATCCCTCGATCTAGGGACGATGGTGGCGACGGCTACGGACTTTTTCATGAAGATCTGATCGGGTACTTAGGGTTTTGGCATCGGGGGCTTCTTATAGGCGAAGGGGAGACCGAGGGGGTGCCCGAGGCGGACGCACCCCCAGGCGCAGTCAGGCCTGGCCCGTGCGACCAGGGGGTGTGGGCCCCTTGCGGCCCTCCTCCGTCTCGTCTTCTGGCTCCGTGTTCTCCTCGGTGAAATATTGACTTTGGCTTTTGTCCCATACAATTCTTAGAATATTTATTTTCTGGCTTTTCTGGAACCAAAAATAGAAGAAAATAGGCAACTGGCACTGTGGCATCTTGTTAATAGGTTAGTTTCAGAAAATATATAAAAATCCCTCAAAGTGGATACTAAACAAGCATGGAACATCAAAAATTATAGATACGTTTACGACGTATCAAGAATCCCCAAGCTTAACTCCTGCTCGTCCTCGAGTAGATAAGTGATAAAAAGAATAATTTTTGAGGTGACATACACCATCACAATCAAGATCAAACCATTTGCAAGTATTGAAAGCTGGGATCAAAGTACTCTAAACATGAGCATGAAAGATGCAGTTCTAACAATAAGACATAATAACTATGCTGCAACATGAAAGGATACAAACAAGATTTATGAATAACAATGCATTGAGAGACATTTGTTTGTCTCACATATAGAAAACATAGCATAGTGGAATTTAGCTTGTCCCTCATGGAGTAGAAAATCATAAATGGATAGGACACCTTCAAAGTTCATAAGGGTGACTAGATACAAATAGTTCAAGAACAAGCAATATCAATAATATGAATCAATCAATAAGTTTTGGGACAATGCACATAGAACTAAGAATGGCAACTATGCTCTCTTAATTGGTGCATAAGGATAGAAGGTGGAGACTCAATGTAAAAGTGGAAGAAAGGCTCTTCATAAAGGTAAGCATGGATTTCAAGTTTCATAAAGAGCTTCCAAAATTATGGTACTTGTTAGCTTTCAGCTCCTATTGCCCCTATCATAAGAATATTGAAGTGATTAAGGTTAAAGTGAACAAAATATGGAGTATATGCTTGATAAAGTATAAATTTGCAATCTCATGTCCCTTGAGTACTAGGGCCGCTCCTCATGCTATTCAACTTTAGTTACCGGTAAGTTATTGTCATAGTAAGTACATGTGTATCATAGAGAACCGCCAACGGGGTACCCTTGCCCAATGATACAGGAGCTATCCCATATCAAAATGACAAGGCAAGTAGACAATGAGCATCTCAGCAATCTTCTTATTTACCATGGGAAAATGGTGCTTTTTTCTCTCTTTCCTCTTTTCTCATTATTTTTCTTTTTCTCAATCTCTTTTTTTCTTTTTTTCAATATCTTTTTTCTATCTCTCTCTTTTTAATAAGAAGAATGCTTCATAGATTGCTCACTATGGTGATGCTACAAGTTTCCACCATGATTAGTGATACGTCCAGTTTGCATCACCATTCTATATCATAATTCGCCTCGATTCATTGATATATTTCATATTATGAGGTGTTACTTATGTGTTTTAATCTGTTTTTGCATGAAAAAGAGGTGTTTTGATGCAATTTCACGAAGATCAAAAAAATTATGGAAAATCATATTTTCCCAGAAGACGAAGGAAGCCAGAAGGGGATGCATAGATGGGCCATAGGAGGCCCACACCCCCCAGGCGCAGGCCACCCCTGGCCGCGCCTACAGGGGGTGTGGCTCACCTGGCCCACCTCTAGCTCCGCCCTCTCGCCTATATCTTCTCCTCGGAACCCTAATACACGAGGGAGCGACATAGAAAGATTCCACCACCTCTGCTGGGAGGAATACATCAAGAGAGAAAGAGCTCTCCGGCAGACAGATTTCTGCCGGGGAAATTCCTTCCCGGAGAGGGGAGATCGTCGCCATCAACACCATCGTCAAGCTATACTTCATCATCATCATCATCATCATTATCCGCACCATCATCTCCACTAGCACCATCGTCACCACTCCATCCCGCTGTAACAATTATGTTGAATACTTGCATAGTTCTTAGGGGAAACTTTCCCGGTGTTGATTACTATTGTAGTTGATGATTGTGAGTGGAACCATTGATTATTGTTTATGTTCAGATTGTTATCCATCACCATATCATCTTTGATCTTGATCCATATGATGTCTTGTGAGTAGTTCATTTAGTTCTTGAGGACATGAGAGAAGTCATGTTGTTAGTAGTGGATTTGTGTTGAGATATTATTCAATGGTTTAGTATGTAAGTTGTGGTGCTATTCTTCTAGTGGTGTCATGTGATCGTCAACTACATGATACTTCACCATTTATGGGCCTAGGGGACTGCATTGTGTATTTGGCTACTAATTGTGGGGTTGCCAGAGTGACAGAAACCTGAACCCCCGTTAGGACACCTTTGCACAAGGGAGTGTAGGATCTCAGAATTTAAGGTTGTGGTTAGGTTTATATCTTAATTGCTTTCTTGTAGTTGCGGATGCTTGTAGGGGGTTTAATCACAAGTATGTATTAGTCCAAGTAAGGTCGATACATTAGCACAGGTTCACCCACACAACACTTACAACACCAAAGAAGGGTACTCAACTATTTGAAGCGAAAGCACTTGACGGAATTTCCATGTGTCCTCGAGAATGGTTTGGTCCTTATAAGTATTTCCACCGGCTTGTCCTTTGCTAAGAAAGGATTGGGCCACTTGCTGCAATTGTTCGTTGTCTTTATTACTTGCACTTTATTTCTTTGCTTTATCAAAAAAAAACCTAAATATCCGTTTGCTAAGTATTTACAGAGATTTACTTATCCATACCACTAGTCAACACCTTCTTCTCCTCGTGGGGATCGACACTCCAATTTATCGAAAGTACTATGATACACCCCCTATACTTGTGAGCCATCAAGACTATTTTCTGGCGTCGTTGCCGAGGAGTGAAGCGCTATTGAAGAGTGGAACTGGTAAAGGAAACTTCTATTGTGAGTATTGTTTTTTTATTTCTGTTTGTTACTTTGTTTCCATTATGGATAACCCACTTGGTTTTTTGTTTGGGAAAACTACTACCACTGTTAGGTTAGTAGATGAACCACCACCTGTTGAGATAGATCCTTTTAAGATACCTACCAGTATTGTTGATCGTGTTGTGGATAATTATTATTTAGGGGATGGAACTGTCCATCTTGGTGATCATTTTCTTTTTATCCATGAATTATGCGGGTTGTTTAAGTGTCCAGGTATCACAACTGAACAGGTGAATAAGAAGTTACTCTCTATATCTTTGAAAGGGAGAGCTGGAGAATGGTATAAGCTGCTAAAGAATGGACAATCCATGGAATGGGAGGAAATAGTACCTCTCTTTTATTATAAATTCTATCCTCCTAGTGAAATTCACAAGGATAGGAATCTAATATATAACTTTTGGCCTCGTGATGGAGAGAGTACATCTCAAGCTTGGGGAGATTGAAGTTACTAATGCTTAAATGTCCTATTCATTAACTCCCTAATAATATTATTATCAATAATTTTTATGCTAGGTTTTCTCTTCATGATAAAGATTTACTAGATGCTTCTTGTGCTAATTCATTCACACGTATGGAGGAAGAAGCTAAATGGGATCTCTTAGACCGTATTCAAGAGAATAGTGAAGCATGGGAGAATGACAAAGGAAGAAAGTCAGGTATAAACTATGATTATGAATGCATTAAATCTTTTATGGGAATGATGACTTCCGTGATATTAGTAATGAGTATGGTCTTGATTCTCAAGTTCTTGCAAAATGTTTTAAGGCCTTTGACTCTTATATTGAAATCCCCAAAAAGAGTGGAATAAGTACCATGCACCATATAAAGATGTTGTTACCCATGTTCCTGCTAGCATAGAAGTTTGTACTGTTGATCCTATTCTGCCTGAACCTTATGTTGAGAAAATCCCTTTTCTTGCTAAGGTGAAGGAACATTCTATCATAGCTAATGTGGTAAGAAAAAGTACAAAGAAAACTGTGGAACCGGATGAGCAAATAAATATTGAACCTGTGGTAGCTATTGTGAAAGATCTTGTCACTAAAAATATAGAGGATGAGCACATTGTCTTCTGTGAAGACGCTTCTAATATTGTCTCTCATCCTAGAAAAGCTAGAAAAGCTAGTTTCCATGTACTTTCTGTTAGAATTGGTGATCATTGCTATTATGGTTTATGTGATATTGGTGCTAGTTCTAGTGCTATACCTTATGTGCTTTATAGGGAAATTATGCATGAAATTGGTCCTTGTGAGCTTGAGGACATTGATGTGGTTATTCACCTTGCTAATAGAGAGACAGTCTGTCCCATTGGCATTGTAAGAGATGTGGAGGTTCTTTCTGGTAAGATTAAATATTCTGCTGATTTTCTAGTACTTGGTTCAGAAGCTAATAAAACCTATCCTATTATCTTTGGTAGACCCTTCTTGAATACTTGTGGGGCTATCATAGATTGTAGGAAGGAAAACATTTTGACTAAGTTTGATGGAGAGTCTTATGAGTTTAATTTTTCCAAATTTGCTAAAACTCCTTATGAAAATGAACTGCCTAATGAGGATTTCAGGGTTGAACAACTTTCTGCTATTTCTCTTGCTCCTAACAATGCCTTGCAGCAGTTTATGGAAGATCATGAAAGCGATGTCTTCATGAAGGAAAGAAATGAGATTGACGAGGTTTTCCTTCGTCAACCTGAGTTACTTAAGCATAATCTACCTATGGAAGATTTGGGTACTGATACGTCCAATTTGCATCACCATTCTATATCATAGTTTACCTCTACTCATAGATATATGTCTTATTATAGGGTATTACTTATGTCTTTTCATCTGTTTATGCATGTTGGATGATTCTTGGAGGATGAACTCTAGAGTCTGGATTTTGATGGAAAAGGAGGTGTTTTGATGCAATTTCACGAAGATCGGAAAAATACCAGAAAAATATGAGAAAATATGGGAAAATTATATTTTACCGGAAGACGAAAGAAGCCAGAAGGGGAGGCGAAGAAGGGCATCACGGGGCCCACACACCCCCTAGGCACGGGTCCACCCTGGGCCGCGCCTAGGGTAGGTGTGGCCCAACTGCTCGCCTCCCGACTCCGCCCTCTCGCCCATATCTTCCCTACGGAACCCTAACACCGAGAGAGCGACCACAGACAGATTTTCGCCGCCTCTGCGGGGCGGAAAACACCGAGAGAGAAAAATCTCTCCGGCAGACAGATTTCTACCGGGGAAATTCCTTCCCGGAGAGGGGAGATCGTCGCCATCAACACCATCGTCAAGCTAGGCTTCATCGAGATCATCATCATCATACACACCACCATATCCACCAGCACCATCATCATTACTCCATCCCGCTGTAATAATCGTGTTGAATACTTGCGTAGTTCATTAGGGGAAACTTTCCCGGTGTTGATTACCATTGTAGTTGATGCTTGTGAGTGGAACCATTGGATTATTGTTTATGTTTGGATTGTTATCCATTATCATATCATCTCTGATCTTGATCCATATGATGTCTTGTGAGTAGTTTGTTTAGTTCTTGAGGACATGGGAGAAGTCATGTTGTTAGTAGTGGATTTGTGTTGAGTTATTATTCAATGGTTTAGTATTTAAGTTGTGGTGTTATTCTTCTAGTGGTGTCATGTGAACGTCGACTACATGATACTTCACCATTTATGGGCCTAGGGGAATGCATTGTGTATTTGGCTACTAATTGTGGGGTTGCGGGAGTGACAGAAACCTGAACCCCCGTTAGGACACCTTTGCACAAGGGAGCGTAGGATCTCAGAGTTTAAGGCTGTGGTTAGATTTATATCTTAATTACTTTCATGTAGTTGCGGATGCTTGCAGGGGGTTTAATCACAAGTATGTATAAGTCCAAGTAAGGTCGGTATGTTAGCACAAGTTCACCCACACAACACTTACAACACCAAAGAAGAGTACTTAGCTATTTGAAGCGAAAGCACTTGACATAATTCCCATGTTCCCTCGAGAACGTTTGGTCTTTATAAGTACTTCCACCGGCTTGTCCTTTGCTAAGAAAGGATTGGGCCACTTGCTGCGTTTGTTCGTTTTCTTTATTACTTGCACTTTGTTTTGTTGCTTTATCAGAAAACCCCTAAAAATCCATTTGCTAAGTATTTACAGAGATTTCCTGCTCCATATCAACACCTTCTGCTCCTCGTTGGGATCGACACTCCTATTTATCGCAAGTACTGCCATACACCACCTATACTTGTGGGTCATCAAGACTATTTTCTGGCATCGTTGATGGGGAGTGAAGCGCTATTGAAGAGTGGAACTGGTAAGGGAATTTTTTACTATGAGTATTTCTGTTTGTTTCTGTTTGTTGCTTTGTTTCCATTATGGATAACCCACTTGGTTTTCTGTTTAAACTACTACCACTGTTAGGGTAGTAGATGAACCACCACCTTTTGAGATAGATCCTTTTAAGATACCTACAAGTATTATTGATCGTGTTATGGATAATTATTATTTTGGGGATGGAACTGTCCATCATGGTGATCATTTGCTTTTTATCCATGAATTACGTGGGTTGTTTAAGTGTGCAGGTATAACAACTGAATAGGTGAAGAAGAAGTTACTCTCCATATCCTTGAAAGGGAGAGATGAAGAATGGTATAAGCTGCTGAAGAATGGACAATCCATGGAATGGGAGGAGATGGCATCTCTCTTTTATTCTAAATTCTATCCTCTGAGTGAGATTCATAAGGATAGAAATCTGATATATAACTTTTGGCCTCGTGATGGAGAGAGTACAACTCAATCTTGGGGGAGATTGAAGTTACTAATGCTTAAATGTCCTATTCATGAACTCCCTAACAATATTATTATCAATAACTTTTATGCTAGGCTTTCTCTTCATGATAAAGATTTACTAGATACTTCTTGTGCTGGATCATTCAGACGTATGAAGGAAGAAGCTAAATGGGATCTACTAGACCGTATTCAAGAAAACACTGAAGCTTGGGAGAATGACAAAGGAAGAAAGTCGGGTATAAACTATGATTATGAATGCATTACATCTTTTATGGGAACTGATGACTTTCGTGATATTAGCAATGAGTTTGGTCTTGATTCCCAAAGTATTGCCAACTGTTTTAAGGCCTTTGCCTCTTACATAAAATTTCCAAGAAAAAGTGGAATAAGTACCATGCTCCTTATAAAGATGTTGTTAGTCATGTTCCTGTTAGAAGTACTGAAGTTTGTACTACTAATCATATTGTGCCTAAACCTCATGTTGAGAAAGTCCCTTTCACAGCTAAGTTAAAGGAGTATTCTATGATTATTAGTGCAAATAACAAAGGTACAATGAAAACTGTAGAACCTGATGAGCAATTGAATGTTGAACCTGTGGTAGCTATTGTGAAAGATCTTGTCACTAGAAATATGGAGGATGAGCACATTGTCTTCTGTGAAGACACTACTAATATTGTTTCTCATCCTAAAAGAGATAGAAAAGCTAGTGTTCATTGCTACTATGGTTTATGTGATATTGGTGCTAGTTCTAGTGCTATTCCTTATGAGCTTTACAGGGAAATTATGCATGAGATTGGTCCTTGTGAGCTTGAGGACATTGATGTGGTTATTCACCTTGCTAATAAGGAAACCATTTTGCCCTATTGGTATTGTAACAGATGTGGAGGTTCTCTGTGGTAATATTAAGTATCCTGCTAACTTTCTAGTGCTTAATTCATCAGCTAGCAAAACTTGTCCTATCATTTTTGTTAGACCTTTCTTGAATACTTGTGGAGCTATTATAGATTGTAAGAAGGAAAAAGTTTTAACTAAGTTTGATGGAGATTCTTATGAGTTTAAATTTTCCAAAATTGCTAAAGCTCCTTGTGAAAATAGCTTGCCTAATAAAGATTTCAGGATGGAACAACTTGCTTCTATTGATCAGGTTTATGACCTTGGACCTCGTTTTAATGACTATAAGTATGTTCATTATAATGATAAAGTTTTTTCTAGTGACAGTTATATTTTCAACTTCATTCAAAGTGCTACTGAAAGTTATTATGAGAGAGGGAAACATGGTTCTATGCATCTCAATAATGTTAAGTTTCCTCGTTTTATGTTGAAAGCTTTGAAGTTGCATCTGTTTTATCTTCCTATGCTAGTGGCCCTTTGTTACAACAATTCATTTTCTCATGATACCACCATGCATAGGAAGTGGGTTAGACTCAAATGTGTTGGTTATTTGCTTCTTGATGCTCTCTTTCACTTCAAATATTTATCTCCTATGTGAGCATCTTTGAAAGTTTCAAGCCTAACTTAAAGGCATTAAAGAAAAGTACTTGTTGGGAGATAACCCAAGAGTTTTGTCGAGTCTTGGAAGTTATTACTTCAGTAATAACCGCTCCTTATCCTTTTTGTATTGGTTTTTGTGTCAAGTTCAACTACTTTTGTGAAGTAGAGGAGTTGTGAAAAGTGGCTGTCCTGGGACAAATTTTTGTGCTGCATTGTAAAAATTCGTGAGGAAGCTCAGTACGTCGGATGGAGCTGCATTTTTCTGAGCTAGTTCTCTAAGTTGTTTCCCAACTTTCATTAGTTTTGCACTTTTTTATTTGAGCAGCAGAAGGTTTTCGAAAAAATCAATCTTTACCTGCTGGTCTGTTTTGACAGATTTCTACCGTCATTTGCATTTGCCTCTTACAGAAGCTTTTGTTTTGATGGGTTTTCAGTTAAAGTGTGTACCCAAAGGTTTATTGTTTTTTCTTACACTAATGTTGCCATTGAGGTTTGTGTGAGACCTTGTAGGAAAGGAAATTCCAGGGGAACGAGAAAAAGGAGTTTGCAGAGTTCGTCTTTGAATAGGTAAAAGTGGTGAAAATAAAAGGTTCGTGAAACCCCAATCTTTTTATATTTTTGATGTTTTTAATACATAAGGGAAGTTACGAGACGGAACAGAGGAGGAAACGGAGTCCGGGGTGGCCAAACACCCTAGGTGCGGGCCCTGCCTGGCCGTGCCTGGAGGGGGTGTGCCACCCCCGTGCTCCGTCTCCGCCTCGTTTTCATATTAAAACCTTCCTTATGCATTGAAACTTCGTAATATATAACCCCTCGGATCCCCCGAGGTTCGTGCATCGTGTTGTTGTCGTGTTTTCGTTTCAATCTGTTTCTGTCAAGAAATCTTCTCAAGTTTAGAGCACCATGGTCTCCGCCAACGACAAAGACAAGAAGCCCAAGGAAGAAGATCCTCAAAACCCCAAGTAGGAGGAGATATTGGTCGGGGATGAAGAGGACACGGAGGAGGAAGAACATCCGGACACGCGCGCTACCGTCGCAAGCATTGGAGTGGTGGCAACCTCTATCAAGCTTAGGAGGACAGCACGGATGTCTACAGAAGGGAAACCTCCACGTCTTATCTACAATCCACGGTCATCTCCTCCACGTAACAAGAGACCCTTCCATACTCTTATACATGAGCATCAATACCAACAGGTGCCCAAAGGGAATTTGCCCTTGGTTTGGGATATGCCTCGTTCTAACAATGCAGAGAAGGAACATGCTAATGAAGAAGAATGGGGAAGGAATAACAAGAACTGGAATTCTCGGTCTGACATGATCATGAACCGCATAGAGCAAAACTCGGAGCTGATTCGTGCTTTGACCTTTGAGTTTGAGGATTTGAAGAAACTTATTGAAGAGTTTATTAAGAGAACACCACCACCACCAAAGGAGTAATTCATCATCAGGTTTGGAATCCCCTTGGCTTGTTCCAAGCTTGGGGGAGTGCCTGTAGGGGTTTGTAGCATGGAAAACAAAAATATTCTACCGCATGCACACAAACAAGCCAAGATCTATCTACTAGATTGTAGCAACGAGTCCATAGAAGCACTCACCCTCAAAGATTCCAAAGCGGTTAACGAGAGCAGATTCTCGTGGGTGATGTAGTCGTACACTTGCCGATCTCAAGATCGCGTAGACGATCCTTCCGGCGCTGCGTTCCGGCAGCGCTTACGCAGTCGGTCACACGTTCGGTACTCGATGAAGACCTTCCTCTCCCTTGTTCCAGCAGGCAGCGGAGGTTGTAGTTCTCCCGTCGCGATTCCGGCAGCACGACGGCGTGGTGTCGAAAGTAGAGGGAAGATCCCACAGGGCTTCGCCTAAGCCGGTGCGAGTTATGGTGGATCTAAGGTTTCCCAGTGATCTAGGGTTTAGAAGACCGGGAGGAGGAGGATGTGTCGGCAACGGCTAGGGCGACGGCGACGCAAGGCGACGACGCGGCGGCTGGCGGCGGCGAGCGGCGGCGGCGCGGGTGTGGGAGGTCTAGGGCTTGTCTGTTTGGGGCAGCCCTCCCCCTCTATTTATGAGAGGGGGGCAGCCTTAGGAGGGGTGGGTTTGAATACAAACCCAAACCCAAGTTGGATTAAGAGAAGGACTTTTTCCTTCTTCTACTAGGAAACCATTGTTCCAGTTTGGCTTTTCAAACTTCCCGTTTGACTTTCAATTTAGAGCTTTAATTCTCTCTTGCAAATGCCCACACCAAGTGACCTAAGACATGATCCAATCATTCCACTTACCCATGACACATTCATGGACCATTCCCCTTCCGGACCGGTGAACCTTCTAGACCCTTCTAGAACCTCTCTGATGAAAACATCGAAATCATTCCCGAACTCCGGAATCGGACTTTCCTTATATGAATCTTATTCTCTTGACCATTCCAGATCTCCTCGTGATATCCCGGATCCCATCCGAGACTCCGAACAACATTCGGTATCCCTACTAACATTCCATATCTACTAAGCAACATTGAATCCTTAAGTTTGTCTCCCTACGGTTGGTGAATTGTGCGGACATGACCGAGACACTTCTCCGATCAATAACCAATAGAGGAATCTAGAAATTCGTATGGCTCCCACATATTTCTACGATTACTTTGCGATCAAATGAACCACTTACATACGATACCAATTTCCCTTTGTCTCGCAATAGTTTACTGATCCGAGGTTTTGATCGTCGGTATCTCTGCATACCTAGTTCAACCTCGTTACCGATAAGTACACTTTTCTTGTTCCCGTGATATGTGATCCCTTGTGAGCCAGTCACATGCTTGCAAGCCAATTGGATGACATTCCACCGAGATGGCCCAGAGTATATCTATCAGTCATATGGATGGACAAATCCCACTCTTGATCCATGTGCCTCAACACATACTTTCCGAACACTCAATGCCACCTTTATAGCCACCCAGTTACGGTGTGGTGTTTGATGTCATCAAAGCATCCTGTCGGTGATGGTGATTAGCATGATCTCATGGTCGAAGGAATTAGGTTATTATGTATCAGAAAGCTTATAGCAAATGAACTATTAAAATGACTTGATCTTAATGCTACGCTTATCTATAGGAGTATGTCCATCATACCATTCTCCTAATGATATGATCTTGTTGTCAACAACATCTCAATGCTCATGATCGGGAAACCACGATCATCTATTAACCAACAAGCTAGTATTACATAGAGGCTTTACTAGGGACTCTAATTTAGTTTACAAATCACACAAGTATTAATGTTTCCGGTTAATACTGTTATAGCATGAATGTAAACATTTATCATAAACACAAAGATATAATAATAACCACTTTTATTATTGCGTCTAGGGCATATCTCCAATAGTGTCGCGGTATCATCACCATCATTATCTTTTATCTTTTACCTTTTTAGTGGATTAATATCTTTGGTAGAGTGGTTATATTATAGATTGGTTTGCATGTGAAAGTATCTCTCCTTTAGTTGATTATCTATGTATCCCTTGGTGTGAGTGCCTTTGTTGAATATTAATGAGAAGTCTCACTTTTACTTTTTGCACTTCTTATTTTAGTTTGCAATCTCTATTATATGATGGATCTTGTTGATCAGTATTTGGCATCACTTTGGGAGCATCAAGTAACTCTAAATTGGTTTTGTCAAACCGAGCTCTGGTCAGTAGAAACACTTTTTGAGGTTTGAAAGAAAAAGAGAAAAAAGCTTACAGGTATTTTGTATCATCTATTTTCTTTCTTGATTGGCTCATAAGCTTAGTATTCTTTATTTAAGATCTTTTGTGTCTTCAAGGAAGATTGCATGTTTGTCTTTATTACTTGTATGTTTGCTTGTTTCTTTCAACTCTCTTGCTTGGTATGCAGCCTTGCTAGCCAAAAACCTATTTTGAGAAGGCATACTTCTCATGTTTCCAATCCCTTTGAACCAAAACCTATGCCATTTGTGTCCACCATATCTACATATTAGCATTATTGCTATTCCAAGCAAATTCTCAAGCTTCATCTATCTTTCGAATTAAAAAGTATTTTGTTATGTGCAAACTAGTTAGTAAAGCTCTCACGAACTTGATGGCACACCTTATTTCCTTGCCCCTTATAGACTTGAACCAGTGTGTCATCGAAGTTGTATATGCTTGCATTTATACGTTGAAATTAGCAGAACCGTGCTGTCACGGGGAACGTTTTCAATATTGCACATGTACTCTGTACACAGTTGATATCGTGCTCTTTTGTCTGTGGATGCCAACGGTGTAAAATAAAGAGGGAACTTGTAAGTCCATGGAGTCTGTATTTTGTGTTAGAGAAATGTCTGGGCCGCTAGCCTAAGCCATGCCTAATCATGGTAGAAACTTGTAGCATCACCATAGTGAGCTATCTATGAGGCACCCTCAATAAAAAGCTATGCATATAGTAAATAAAAAGATTGTTGAGATGCTCATTGTCTGCTTGCCTTGTCATTTTGGTTATGGGAAAGCTCCTGTACCATGCGCAAGGGTTACCCCGTTGGCGGTTCTCTATGATATGCATGTACTTACAATGACAAGAACTTACCGATAACTAAAGTTGAGTAACATGAGGAGTGGCCCTCATATTCAAGGGACATGAGATTGCCAACTTATATTTCGTCAAGCATATACTCCATCTTTGTGCACTTTAACCTTAATCATCTCAAGATGCCTATGATAGGGGCAATGAGGGCTCAAAGCTAGTAAGTACCATAATCTTTTGGAATCTCTTTATGACTTGTAATCCCTGCTACCCTCTATGAAGGGGCCTTTGATCTCCTACTTCTAAGTTGAGTCGGTAAACCTACTTCCTCTCTATCTCCAGCAAGCATTTGAGTTGTTGTGTTTCAAGCATTCATATGGTGATTTATTCACTCATGTTCTTTATCTTCCTTGTTTGCACAAGACTCTTATCTATTGAGTATTACTTTGAAAGCATTCATTGAAAAACCTTTTTGAGCAAAGAGTGCTCCTGTTTTGAAAACTTCTACAAAAAGCTTTTTGTGAAACTGTTTGCCAGCTGTTCTCTGACCAAGAACGAAGTTTGCCAATTCCAATTATGATTTATCTTTATGCATCCCTATTGTGATTCCTGTACTTGTTGCAAGCTAAGTTATATAATGGTGAGTTGCTTTCTTTTATGAGCCGTGCAATGGTAAGTGTGATGCTTTTTGTCTGTATTCTTTTATTGACACTTCACTCCATAAACCTGTGGACATGTTTACTGAGCTCAGTTTTCGCTTGGGGACAAGCGAAGGTCTAAGCTTGGGGGGAGTTGATACGTCCAATTTGCATCACCATTCTATATCATAATTTACCTCTATTCATTGAGATATGTCTTATTATGAGGTATTACTTATGTCTTTTCATCTGTTTATGCATGTTGGATGATTCTTGGAGGATGAACTACCAGAGTCTGGATTCTTATGGAAAAGGAGGTGTTTTGGTGCAATTTCGCGAAGATCTGAAAAATACAAGAAAAATATGGGAAAATATGGGAAAATTATATTTTACCAGAAGACGAAGGAAGCCAGAAGGGGAGGCGAAGAAGGGCCACACGGGGCCCACACCCCCCTAGGCACGGGTCCACCCTGGACCGCACCTAGGGCAGGTGTGGCCCACCTTCTCGCCTCCCGACTCCGCCCTCTCGCCTATATCTTCCCTACGGAACCCTAACACCAGTAGAGCGACCACAGATAGATTTCTGCCGCCTCTGCGGGGTGGAAAACACCGAGAGATAAAGATCTCTCCGGCAGACAGATTTCTACCGATGAAATTCCTTCCCGAAGAGGGGAGATCGTCGCCATCAACACCATCGTCAAGCTAGGCTTCATTGGGATCATCATCATCATCCACACCACCATCTCCACCAGCACCATCATCATTACTCCATCCCGCTGTAACAATCGTGTTGAATACTTGCTTAGTTCATTAGGGGAAACTTTCCCGTGTTGATTACTATTGTAGTTGATGCTTGTGAGTGGAACCATTGGATTACTGTTTATGTTGAGATTGTTATCCATTATCATATCATCTCTGATCTTGATCCATATGATGTCTTGTGAGTAGTTCGTTTAGTTCTTGAGGACATGGGAGAAGTCATGTTGTTAGTAGTGGATTTGTGTTGAGTTATTATTCAATGGTTTAGTATTTAAGTTGTGGTGTTATTCTTCTAGTGGTGTCATGTGAACATCGACTACATGATACTTCACCATTTATGGGCCTAGGGGAATGCATTATGTATTTGCCTACTAATTGTGGGGTTGCCGGAGTGACAGAAACCTGAACCCCCGTTAGGACACCTTTGCACAAGGGAGCGTAGGATCTCAGAGTTTAAGGTTGTGGTTACATTTATATCTTAATTACTTTCCTGTAGTTGCGGATGCTTGCAGGGGGTTTAATCACAAGTATGTATTAGTCCAAGTAAGGTCGGTATGTTAGCACATGTTCACCCACACAAAACTTACAACACCAAAGAAGAGTACTTAGCTATTTGAAGCGAAAGCACTTGACAGAATTCCCATGTGTCCTCGAGAATGTTTGGTCCTTATAAGTATTTCCACCTGCTTGTCCTTTGCTAAGAAAGGATTGGGCCACTTGTTGCATTTGTTCATTGTCTTTATTACTTGCACTTTGTTTTGTTGCTTTATCAGAAAACCCCTAAAAATCCGTTTGCTAAGTATTTACAGAGATTTCCAGCTCCATACCACTAGTCAACACCTTCTGCTCCTCGTTGGGATCGACACTCCTATTTATCGAAAGTACTATGATACACCCCCTATACTTGTGGGGGTGTGAGCCCCCTGAGCTCCGACTCCTCCTCGTTTTCGCACCAGTACTTTCCTTATGCTTTGAAACTTCGTAATATATAACCCCCCTAGATCCCCCGAGGTTCGTGCATCGTGTTCTCGTCGTGTTTTTGTTTCGATCTATTTTTGTCAGGAAGATTCTCAGTTCTGGATCTACAATGTCTTCCTCTGGATCACCCATAGAGGATTCTATCTTGGATGATATCAACCCGTACATGTATGAGTTGAAGATTCACCCCAAGGAGTTGATTCTCAAGGATGGGAAGGTGCAGATGAAAGAAGTTCAAGGCCCCAAACGAGAAGGTAGTCTGGAAGACAGGATGGAAGCATTGGAACAGGAAGTTTTCAGGTACAAGAAGATGGAGGAACGCGAAGTGGATATCATCCATAAGATAAGTTCAGAACTCATCACCAAGCACAAGGAGGAGGTTGCTGAGCTCCGAGACGAAATCCTCTCACTACATCAGGCCACCAACCAATTACAAGCACATCTCTACGACATACAAAACCAAAACTGTGAGTATGAGGCAAGATTTGATCGCATAAGCTCTGCTGCTAGTTTCGGGATTGTGGAAACCAAGACATCCTTTTTGGATGGGGAACCTTTACCTTGGAAGTCTCATGATTGCAAGGGAACACCACCACCACCGAAGGAGTAATTCATCATCAGGTTTGGCACCCCCTTGGCTTGTTCCAAGCTTGGGGGAGTGCCGCGGTATCACATCATTATCTTTTATCTTTTACCCTTTTAGTGGATTCATATCTTTGGTAGAGAAGTTATCTTATAGGTTGGTTTGCATGTGGAAGTATCTCTTGTTTAGTTGATTATCTATGTATCCCTTGGTGTGAGTGCCTTTATGGAATATTTATGAGAAGTCTCATCTTTTAATTTTTGTGCTTCTTATTTTAGTTTGCAATCTCTATTATATGATTGATCTTGTTGATCAGTATTGGCATCACTTTGGGAAAATAAAGTAGATATAAATTGGTTTTCGCAAACCAATCTCTGGTCAGTAGCAACACTTTTTGAGGTTTGAAAGGAAAAGAGAAAAAGCTTACAGGTATTTTGTATCATTTATTTTCTTTCTTGATTGGCTCATAAGCTTAGTATTATTTATTTAAGATCTTTTGTCTCTTCAAGGCAGATTGCATGTTTGGATTTATCACTTGTAGGTTTGCTTGTTTCCTTCAACTCTTTTGCTTGCTACCCAGCCTTGCTAGCCAAAAACCTGTTTTGAGAAGGCATAATTCTCATGCATCCAATCCCTTTGAACCAAACCTGTGCCATTTGTGTCCACCATATCTACCTACTAGCATCATTGCTATTCCAAGCAAATTCTGAAGCTTCATCTATATTTCGAATTAAAAATTATTTTGTTATGTGAAAACTAGTTAATAAAGCTCTCACGAACTTTATGGCACACCTTATTTTCTTGCCCCTAATAAACTTGAACCATTGTGTCATCGAAGTTGTATATGCTTGCATCTATACGTTGTGATTAGCAAAACTGTGCTGTCACGGGGAAAGATTTTAACACTTATGAATACATATCCAGTTGATATCATGCTCTTTTGTTGCGGATGTCGTCGGTGTGAAATAAAAGGAGAGCTTGTAAGTCCACGGAGTTATGTATATGTGTTAGAGAAACGCCTGGGCCACTAGCCTAAGCCATGCCTAATCATGGTGGAAACTTGCAACATAACCATAGTGAGCAATCTGTGAAGCATCCTCAATAAAAACCTATGCAAATAGCAAATAAAAAGATCGTTGAGATGCTCATTGTCTGCTTGCCTTGTCATTTTGGTTATGGGAAAGATCCTCTACCATGTGCAAGGGGTACCCCGTTGGCGGTTCTTTATGATACACATGTACATACAATGACAAGAACTTGCCAGTGACTAAAGTTGAGTAGCATGAGTAGCGACCCTCGTACCCAAGGGACAAGAGATTGCCAACTTATATTTCGTCAAGCATATACTCCATCCTTGTTCACTTTAACCTTAATCACCTCAAGATGCTTATGATAGGGGCAATGAGGGCTCAAAGCTAGTAAGTACCATAATCTTTTGGAAGCTATTTATGAACTTGAAATCCTTCTTTCCCTCTATGAAGGGCCTTTCTCCTATTTCTAAATTGAGTCAGTAAACCTACATCCTCTCTATCTCCAGCAAGCATTTGAGTTGTTGTGTTTCAAGCATTCATATGGTGATTTATTCAATCATGTTCTTTATCTTCCTTGTTTGCACAAAACTCTTATCTATTGAGTATTAGTTTGAAAGCCTTCACTTGTGAAAAATCTTTTATGTTTGAGCAAAGAGTACTCTTGTTGTGAAAACTTCTACGAAAGCTTTTTGTGAAACTATTTGCCAGCTGTTCTCTGACCAAGAACAAAGTTTGCCAATTCCAATTATGATTTATCTTTATGCATCTCTATTGTGACTCTTGTACTTGTTGCAAGCTAAGTTATATAATGGTGAGTTGCTTTCTTACATGAGTTGTGTAATGGTAAGTGTGATGCTTCTTGTCTGTATTCTTTTATCGACACTTCACTCCATAAACCTGTGGACATGTTTACTGAGCTCAGTTTTCGCTTGGGGACAAGCGAAGATCTAAGATTGGGGGGAGTTGATACATCCAATTTGCATCACCATTCTATATCATAATTTGCCTCTATTCATTGATATATTTCATATTAAGAGGTGTTACTTATGTATTTTCATCTGTTTTTGCATGTTGGATGATTCTTGGAGGATGAACTGCCGGAGTCAGGATTCTGATGGAAAAAGAGGTGTTTTGATGCAATTTCGCGAAGATCAGAAAAATACGAGAGAAATTATGGAAAATCATATTTTCCCAGAAAACGAAGGAAGCCAGAAGGCAAGGCATAGATGGGCCACAGGGGGCCCACACCCCCTAGGCGTGGGCCACCCCCTGGCCGCGCCTACAGGGGTGTGGCCTACCTCTGGCTCCGCCCTCTCGCCTATATCTTATCCTTGGAACCCTAATACACGGGGGAGCGACATAGAAAGATTCCGCCGCCTCTGCGGGGCGGAAAACACCGAGAGAGAAACAGCTCTCCGGTAGACAGATTTCTACCGAGGAAATTCCTTCCCGAAAAGGGGAGATCGTCGCCATCAACACCATCGTCAAGCTAGACTTAATCATCATCATCCACACCATCATCTCCACCAGCACCATCGTCACCACTCCATCCCGCTATAACAATTGTGTTGAATACTTGCATAGTTCTTAGGGGAAACTTTCCTGGTGTTGATTACTATTGTAGTTGATGCTTGTGAGTGGAACCACTGGATTATTGTTTATGTTCAGATTGTTATCCATCACCATATCATCTTTGATCTTGATCCATATGATGTCCTGTGAGTAGTTCGTTTAGTTCTTGAGTACATGGGAGAATTCATGTTGTTAGTAGTGGATTAGTGTTGAGATATTATTCAATGGTTTAGTATGTAAGTTGTGGTGCTATTCTTCTAGTGGTGTCATGTGAACATCGACTACATGATACTTCACCATTTATGGGCCTAGTGGACTGCATTGTGTATTTGGCTACTAATTGTGGGGTTGCCGGAGTGACAGAAACCTGAACCCCCGTTAGGACACCTTTGCACAAGGGAGTGTAGGATCTCAGAGTTTAAGGCTATGGTTAGGTTTATATCTTAACTGCTTTCCTGTAGTTGCGGATGCTTGCAGGAGGTTTAATCACAAGTATGTATTAGTCCAAGTAAGGTCGGTATATAAACACAGGATCACCCACACGATACTTACAACACCAAAGAAGGGTACTCAGCTATTTGAAGCGAAAGCACTTGACAAAATTCCCATGTGTCCTCGAGAACGTTTGGTCCTTATAAGTATTTCCGCCGGCTTGTCCTTTGCTAAGAAAGCATTGGGCCACTTGCTGCAATTGTTCGTTGTCTTTATTACTTGCACTTTATTTCTTTGCTTTATCAGAAAACCCCAAAAAATCCATTTGCTAAGTATTTACAGAGATTTCCTGCTCCATACCACTAGTCAACACCTTCTTCTCCTCGTTGGGATCGACACTCCTATTTATCGAAAGTACTACGATACACCCCCTATACTTTTGGGTCATCAATTAGGCATGGCTTAGGCGAGCGGCCCAGGCGTTTCTCTAACACATATACATAACTCCATGGACTTACAAGCTCCCCTTTCATTTCACACCGATGACATCCAGAAACAAAAGAGAATGATATCAACTGGGTAGATATTTATTGGTGTTGAAAGCATTCCCCGTGACAGCATGGTTCTGCTAATTCCCAACGTATTAGTGCAGGCATATACAACATAGATGACACAATGGTTCAAGTTTATTAGGGGCAAGAAAAACAAAGTGTTCCATGAAGTTTGTGAGAGCTTTAGTCACTAATTTTCACATAAAAAGTGACTTTTTAATGGGAAGGTAGATAAAACAAGAATATACTTGGAATGGTGTAACACACCATGCATGGGAATTAATAGTGGACACTTTGGAATAACTTGGTTTCTTGGGAGTTGGATACATGAGTAGAGCTTACTCAATACAAGTGGAGGCTAGCAAAAGACTGGGAGCGACCAACTAAGAGAGCAATAATGGCCATAATCATGCAGAGCGACAAAACATTACTAATCAAAGCATAAAGTGGTACCACAAGTCAAAAAATAAATGATCATAGAGGCTAAGATGACTGGTTCATAGTCATAACATGGTGTGAGCATGTGCCAAGTCAACCCAAATGAAACATTAAAGGAGAATACCACAATACTATGCTTTTGTATGCTAAAACAATGCATGATTCTATCAAGACACATTAGGCAATCCTAATTATTTGGAACAAGTCATAATACAACAATAATCACTAAGCATAAGGTTAAAACAATATCTAGCATGACATGATAAAGTCTAAGTCACAGTCAAAGCAAGCTCCTTCTTGTACTACTAAAGCAAGAACTTCCTACTCCTCTCCAACACCAATCAACTTATTTGAAACAACACAGCGAAATCAGGGGTCCAACTACTTTATTCAAGCAAACTAAGCAAACGAAAACCAAAAAAAAAACTAAGACGCTCCAAGAACAACACAACAGTGCATGAAACAATAAAAATGAAGTGTCTAGAAAGACCTCGGATTATTATTGATGAAGAAGGGGATGCCCAAGGCATCCCCATGTTTTGACGCTTGTACCTCTTGAATATTTCTTAGGGTGACACGGGGTGGCATCCCCAAGCTTGAGCTATTATCCATTCTTCATCTCATTACATCATTCTTTCCCTACACCTGAAATTTTCCTTCATACAAAACTTCACACAATCTTCATTAGCAACATTAGTGCATTCAAAAGATAAAATAACTTTGAGGTTTAGTTTTGAAACAACAAAGCTTTCATTCAAAACACAAGCTACTGTAGCAATTCCTTAAAAAATCTCTATTTCCCAAAAAGAACCCAAAAAGAAATCGATAAGAGGTGATGACCCACAAGTATAGGGGGTGTATCATAGTACTTTCGATAAATAGGAGTGTCGATCCCAACGAGGAGCAGAAGGTGCTGAACAGTGGTATGGAGCAGGAAATCCCTGTGAATACTTAGCAAACGGATTTTTAGTGGTTTTCTGACAAGGCAACAAAACAAGGAGCAAGTAACAGAAGTAACGAACAAACGGAGCAAGTGGCCCAATCCTTTATTAGCAAAGGACAAGACGGTGGAAATACTTATAAGGACCAAACGTTCTCGAGGACACATGGGAATTCTGTCAAGTGCTTTCGCTTCAAATAGCTGAGTACTCTTCTATGGTGTTTGTAAGTGTTGTGTGGGTGAACCTGTGCTAACATACCACCCTTCCTAGGACTAATACATACTTGTGATTAAACCCCCTGCAAACATCCGTAACTACAGAAAAGTAATTAAGATATAAATCTAACCACAGCCTTAAACTCTGAGATCCTACGCTCCCATGTGCAAAGGTGTCCTAACGGGGGTTCAGGTTTCTATCACTCCGGCAACCCCGCGATTAGTAGCCAAATACACAATTCATTCCCCTAGGCCCATAAATGGTGAAGTATCATGTAGTCGACGTTCACATGACACCACTAGAAGAATAGCACCACAACTTAAATACTAAACCATTGAATAATAACTCATCATAGATTCACTACTAACAACATGACTTCTCCCATGTCCTCAAGAAATAAACGAACTACTCACAAGACATCATATGGATCAAGATCAAAGATGATATGATAATGGATAACAATCTGAACATAAACAATAATCCAATGGTTCCACTCACAAGCATCAACTACAATAGTAATCAACACCGAGAAAGTTCCCCTAAGAACTAAAGCAATATCCAACACAATTGTTATAGTGGGACGGAGTGGTGGTGATGGTGCTGGTGGAGATGATGGTGTGGATGATGATGATGATCCCGATGAAGCCTAGCTTGATGTCGGTGTTGATGGCGACGGTCTCCCCTCTCCGGGAAGGAATTCCCCCGGCATAAATCTGTCTGCCGGAGAGATCTTTCTCTCTCGGTGTTTTCTGCCCCCTAGAGGCGGCGGAAATCTATCTTTGGTCGCCCACCGAGCCTTAGGGTTTCGAAGGGAAGATATAGGCGAAGGGGCAGAGTCGGAGGCCGGGCAGGTGGGCCACACCTGCCCTAGGCGCGGGGTCAGGTGGGCCCGCGCCTAGGGGGTGTGGGCCCCCTGAGGCCCCACTTCGTCCCTCCGTCTGGCTTCCTTCGTCTTCTGGTAAAATAATATGTTTCCGTATTTTCTGGTATTTTTCTGATCTTCGCGAAATTGCACCGAAACGCCTTCTTTTCCATCAGAATCCAGACTCCGGCAGTCCATCCTCCGAAAATACATAAGTAAGACCTCAATAAGACAAATATCAATGAATAGAGTTAAATTATAATATAAAATCGTGATGCAAATTGGGCGTATCAACTCCCCCAAGCTTAGACTTCGCTTGTCCCCAAGAGAATATTGAGCTCAGTAAACATGTCCACGGGTTTATGGAGTGAAGTATCGATAAAAGAATACGAACAAGAAGCATCACACTTACCATTGCACAACTCATAGAAGAAAGCAACTCACCATTATATAACTTAGCTTGCAACCAAGTACAACAGTCACAATAGAGATGCATAAAGATAAATCATAATTGGAATTGGCAAACTTGTTCTTGGTCAGCGAACACCTAGCAAACAGTTTCACAAAAAGCTTTTTGTAGAAGTTTCAAAACAGGAACACTCTTTGCTCAAAAAAAAATTCACAAGTGAAGGCTTTCAAAGTAATACTCAATAGATAAGAGTTTTGCGCAAACAAAGAAGATAAATAACATGATTGAATAAATCACCATATGAATGCTTGAAACACAACAACTCAAATGCTTGCTGGAGACAGAGAGGAAGTAGGTTTACTGACTCAAACTGGTAACTAGGAGAAAGGTCCCTTCTTAGAGGGTAGCAGGGATTACAAGTCATAAAGAGCTTCCAAAAGATTATGGTACTTACTAGCTTTGAGCCCTCATTGCCCCTATCATAAGCATCTTGAGATGATTAA
Organism: Avena sativa; assembly: GCA_916181665.1. Taxonomy (NCBI): domain Eukaryota; kingdom Viridiplantae; phylum Streptophyta; class Magnoliopsida; order Poales; family Poaceae; genus Avena; species Avena sativa. Next base: position 459,308,656 of record OV702293.1, read on the forward strand.
GGTTAAAGTGAACAGATATGGAGCATATGCTTGATGAAATATAAGTTGGTAATCTCATGTACCTTGAATATGAGGGTCACTCCTCATGCATACTCAACTTTGGGTCCAGGTAAGTTCTTGTCATTGTAAGTATTTGCATATCACTGAGAACCGCCAACGGGGTACCCCTTGCACATGGTACAGGAGCTTTCCCATAACCAAAATGACAAGGCAAGCAGACAGTGAGCATTTTAGCGATCTTTTTATTTACTATGTGTATAGATTTTTATTGAGGATGCTTCATAGATGACTCACTATGGTGATGCTGCAAGTTTCCACCATGATTAAGCATGGCTTAGGCTAGCGGCCCAGGCGTTTCTCTAACACAGAATACAAACTCCATGGACTTACAAGTTCCCTCTTTATTTCACACCGGTGACATCCATAGACAAAAGAGCACGATATCAACTATGTATAGAGTACAAGTGCAATATTGAAAACGTTCCCCGTGACAGCACAGTTCTGCTAATTCCAACATATAGATGCAAGCATATACAACTTCGATGTTTCACAATGGTTCAAGTCTATTATGGGCAAGTAAATAAGGTGTGCCATCAAGTTCGTGAGAGCTTTACTAACTAGTTTTCACATAACAAAATACTTTTTAATTTGAAAGATAGATGAAGCTTGAGAATTTGCTTGGAATAGCAAAAGCTACTAGGTATATATGGTGGACACAAGTGGCAAATTTTTTGGCTTTAAAGGATTTTGGAAACATGAGAAGTATGCCTTCTCAAAACAGGTTTTTGGCTAACAAGGCTGGGTAGCAAGCAAGAGAGTTGAAAGAAACAAGCAAACATACAAGTAATAAAGCCAAACATGAAATCTTCCTTGAAGACACAAAAGAATCTTAAATAAAGAATACTAAGCTTATGAGCCAACAAGAAAGAAAACAAATGATATCAAATACCTATAAGCTTTTTCTTTCTTTCTTTTTCTTTCAAACTAAAGCCACCGACCAGAACTCGGTTTGCCAAAACCAATTTAGATCCACTTGATGATCCCAAAGTGGTGCCAATACTGATCAACAAGATCCATCATATAATAGAGATTGCAAACTAAAATAAGAAGTGCAAAAAGTAAAAGATGAGACTTCTCATTAATATTCCAATAAAGGCACTCACACCAAGGGATACATAGATAATCAACTAAAGGGGTGATACTTCCACACGCAAACCAAACTACAAGATAACCCCTCTACCACAGATATGAATCCACTAAAAAGGTAAAAGATAAAAGATAATGGTGGTGATACCGCGACACTCCCCCAAGCTTGGAACAAGCCAAGGGGATGACAAACCTGATGACGAATTACTCCTTCGGTGGTGGTGTTCTCTTATCATCATAAAACTTCCAAGGCAATGGTTCCCCATCCAAAAAGGATGTCCTTGTCTCTGCAATCCTGAAACTAGCAGAACTTATGCGATCAAATCTAGCCTCATACTCATAGTTTTGATTCTGTGTGTCATAGAGTCGTGCTTGCAATTGATTGGTGGTCTGACGGAGTGAGAAGATCTCTTCTCAGAGCTCAGCAACTTCTCCCTCGTGCTTGGTGATGAGTTCTAAACTTATCTTGTGAATAACATCCACTTTGTGTTCTGCCATCTTCTTCTACCTGAAAACTTCTTGTTCCAACGCTTCCATCCTGTCTTCCAGACTGCCTTCTCCTTTAGGGCCTTGAACTTCTTTCATTTGTACCTTCCCCTCTTTGAGGATCAACTCTTTGGGATGAATCCTCAACTCATACATGTACGGGTTGAGGATATCCGTAGAGGAATCCTCCGTGGGTGATCCAGAGGAAGACATTGAGGCTCCAAATCTGAGAATTTCCCTGAAAGAAACAGATCGAAACGAAAACGCGACGAGAACACGATGCAAGAACCTCGAGGAACCCGGGGGGTATATATTATGAAGATTAAATGCATAAGGAAGGTCTTGACACGGAAACGAGGCAAAGTCGGAGCTCGGGGTGGAACACCCCCCTCAGGCGCGGCCAGGCTGGGCCCGCGCCTGGGGTGGGTTTGTCCACCCTGAGCTCCGTTTACTCCTCAGTTTCGTCTCGTAACTTCCCTTATGTATTAAAAACATCAAAAATATAAAAATATTGGGGTTTCACGAACCTTCTGTTTTCACCACTTTTACCTATTTAAAGACGAACTCTGCAGATTCCTTCTCTCTTTCTCCTGAGAATTTCCTTCATACAAAACTTTTGCACAAACTCAATGACAACATTAGTGTAAGCAAAAAAAATAAACCTTTGGTATACACTTCAACTGAAAACCCATCAAAACAAAATCTTTTGTAAGAGGCAAATGCAAATGATGGCAGAAATCTGTCAAAATAGACCAGCAGGTAAAGATTGATTTTTCCGAAGACCTTCTGTTGCTCAAATCAAAAAGTGCAAAACTGATGAAAGTTGGGTAACAACTTGGAGAACAAGCTCAGAAAAATGCATCTCCATCCGAAGTACTGAGATTCCTCACGAATTTTTTACAATGCAACACAAAAATCTGTCCCAAGACAACCACTTTTCACAACTCCTCTACAAACAAAAGTAGTTGAACTTGACACAAGAACCAAAACAAAAAGGATAAGGAGTGGTTATTACAGAAGTAATAACTTCCAAGACTCGAAAAAAACTCTTGGGTTATCTCCCAACAAGTACTTTTGTTTAATGCCTTTAAGTTAGGCTCGAAACTTCCAAAGATGCTCACAAAGGAGATATATATTTGAAGTGAAAGAGAGCATCAAGAAGCAAATAACCAACACACTTGAGCTTAACCCACTTCCTATGCATGGGGGTATCATGAGAAAACGAATTGTTGAAACAAAAGGCCACAAGCATAGGACGACAAAACAGAAGCAACTTTAAAGCTTTCAACATAAAACGGGGAAACTTAACATCATTGATATGCATAAAACCATGTTTCCCTCTCTCAAAATAACTTTCAGTAGCACTTTGAAGAAAGTTGACAACATAACTGTCACTGGCAACAACTTTATCATCAGAATAAGCATACTTACAGTCACCAAAAAGAGGTCCAAGGTCATAGACTGGATCAATAGAAGCAAGTTGTTCCATCCTGAAATCTTTATTAGGCAAGCTATTTTCATAAGGAGCTTTAGCAAATTTGGAAAAGTTAAACTCATAAGAATCTCCATCAAACTTAGTTAAAACTTTTTACTTCTTACAATCAATAATAGCTCCACAAGTGTTCAAGAAAGGTCTACCAAAAATGATAGGACAAGTTTTGCTAGCTGCTGAATTAAGCACTAGAAAATCAGCAGGATATTTAATCTTACCACAGAGGACCTCCACATCTCTTACAATACCAATGGGACAAATGGTTTCCTTGTTAGCAAGGTGAATAACCACATCAATGTCCTCAAGCTCACAAGGACCAATCTCATGCATAATTTCCCTGTAAAGCTCATGAGGAATAGCACTAGAACTAGCACCCATATCACATAAACCATAATAGCAATGATCACCAATTTTAACAGAAAGCATAGGAACACTAGCTTTTCTAGCCTTACTAGGATGAGAGATAATATTAGAGGCGTCTTCACAGAAGACAACGTGCTCATCCTCCATATTTCTAGTGACAGTGTCTTTCACAATAGCTACCACAGGTTCATCACTCAAATGCTTACCAGGCTCCACAGTTTTCATTGTACCTTTGTTATTTGCACTAATAATCATAGAATACCTCTTTACCTCAGCTGGAAAAGGCATTTTCTCAACATGAGGTTCAGGCACAATATGATTAGTAGTACAAACTTGAATACTTCTAACGGGAGCATGACTAACAACATATTTATACGGATCATGGTACTTATTCCACTTCTTCTTGGAAATTCCTATGTAAGAGGCAAAGGCCTTAAAACAGTTGGCAATACTTTGGGAATCGAGACCAAATTCATTGCTAATATCACGGAAGCTATCAGTTCCCATAAAAGATTTGATGCATTCATAATCGTAGTTTATACCTAACTTTCTTCCTTTGTCATTCTCCCAATCTTCAGTGTTCTCTTGAATATGGTCTAATAGATCCCATTTAGCTTCTTCCTTCATATGTGGGAATGATCTAGCACAATAAGCATCTAGTAAATCTATATCATGAAGAGAAAGCCTAGCATAAAAGTTATAGAGAATAATATTGTTAGGGAGTTCATGAATAGGACATTTAAGCATTAGTAACTTCAATCTCCCCCAAGCTTGAGCTGTAACCTCTCCATCAAGAGGCCAAAAGTTATATATAAGATTTCTATCCTTATGCCCATTCCATGGATTTTTCATTCTTTAGCAACTTATACCATTTTTCAGCTCTCCCTTTCAAGGATATGGAGAGTAACTTCTTCTTCACTTGTTCAGTTGTGATACTTGCACACTTAAACAACCCGCATAATTCATGGATAAAAAGCAAGTGATCACTAGGATGGACAGTTCCATCCCCAAAATAATAATTATACATAACACGATTAACAATACTTGTAGGTATCTTAAAAGGATCTATCTCAACAAGAGGTGGTTCATCTACTACCCTAGTAGTGATAGTAATTTTCCCAAACAGAAAACCAAGTGGGTTATCCATATTGGAAACAAAGTAACAAGCAGTAACAAAATCAATACTCATAGTGAAAGTTTCCCTTACCAGTTCCACTCTTCAATAGCGCTTCACTCCTGGCAACGGCGCTAGAAAATAGTCTTGATGACCCACAAGTATAGGGGGTGTATCGTAGTACTTTTGATAAATAGGAGTGTCGATCCCAACGACGAGCAAAACGTGCTGAACAGTGGTATGGAGCAGGAAATCCCTGTGAATACTTAGCAAATGGATTTTTAGTGGTTTTCTGACAAGGCAACAAAACTAGGAGCAAGTAACAGAAGTAACAAACAAACGTAGCAAGTGGCCCAATCCTTTCTTAGCAAAGGACAAGCTGGTGGAAATACTTATAAGGACCAAACATTCTCGAGGACACATGGGAATTCTGTCAAGTGTTTTCGTTTCAAATAGCTGAGTACTCTTCTCTGGTGTTTGTAAGTGTTGTGTGGGTGCACCTATGCTAACATACCGCCCTTCCTAGGAGTAATACATACTTGTGATTAAACCCCCTGCAAACATCCGTAACTCCAGGAAAGTAATTAAGATATAAATCTAACCACAACCTTAAACTCTGAGATCCTACGCTCCCTTGTGCAAAGGTGTCCTAACGGCGGTTCAGGTTTCTGTCCCTCCGGCAACCCCGCGATTAGTATCCAAATACACAATGCATTCCCCTGGGCCCATAAATGGTGAAGTATCATGTAGTCGACATTCACATGACACCACTAGAAGAATAGCACCACAACTTAAATACTAAACCATTGAATAATAACTCATCACAGATTCACTACTAACAACATGACTTCTCCATGTCCTCAAGAACTAAACGAACTACTCACAAGACATCATATGGATCAAGATCAAAGATGATATGATAATGGATAACAATCTGAACATAAACAATAATCCAATGGTTCCACTCACAAGCATCAACTACAATAGTAATCAACACCGGGAAAGTTTCCCCTAAGAACTAAAGCAATATCCAACACAATTGTTACAGCAGGACGGAGTGGTGGTGATGGTGCTGGTGGAGATGATGATGTGGATGATGATGATCCCGATGAAGCCTAGCTTGATGACGGTGTTGATGGCGACGGTCTCCCCTCTCCGGGAAGGAATTCCCCGGGCATAAATCTGTCTACTGGAGAGATCTTTATCTCTCGGTGTTTTACGCCCTCAGAGGCGGTGGAAATATATCAGTGGTTGCCCCCCGATCCTTAGGGTTTCGAAGGGAAGATATAGGCGAAGGGGCGGAGTCGGAGGCCGGGCAGGTGGGCCACACCTTCCCTAGGCACGGGGTCAGGTGGGCCTGCGCCTAGGGGGTGTGGGCCCCTGAGGCCCCATTTCGTACCTCCTTCTGGCTTCCTGCTTCTTCTGGTAAAATAATATGTTTCTATATTTTCTGGTATTTTTCTGATCTTCGCGAAATTGCACCGAAACGCCTTCTTTTCCATCAGAATCCAGAATCCGGCAGTCCATCCTCCAAGAATCATCCAACATGCATAAACAGATGAAAAGTCATAAGTAATACCTTATAATAAGACAAATATAAATGAATAGAGGTAAATTATGATATAGAATGGTGATGTAAATTCGGCGTATCAAGAGGCAAATGAAAATAATGGCAGAAATCTGTCAAAATAGACCAGCAGGTAAAAACCAATTTTTTCAAAGACCTTCTGTTGCTCAAATTAAAAAGTGCTAAACTAACTAAAGTTATCTAACAACGTGGGAGATTTATTCAGAAAATTACAGATCAATACGACTTATAGAGATTTTGCGCAAATTTTTACAGTGGAGCATAAAAATCTGTTTCGGGATAGCAACTCCCAAAATCTTACTTCCCTCTCATTAGAGGTTATTCTTGGCACAAAAATCAAATAAAAAGGATAAGGAGAAGTTATTACAAAAGAATTACTTCCAAGACTCAAGAAAACTATTGGGTTATCTTTCAAGAAGTACTTTTTTAACGCCTTTAAGTTAGGCATGATAATTTTGATGATGCTCGCAGAAGAAATATGAATTGAAGTAAAAGAGAGCATCGGGAAGCAAATTCAAAACACATTTAAGTCTAAACAACTTCCTATGCATAGGAATCTTGTAAGAAAATAAATATAAGAAGCACATAGTAACAAGAATGGGTAGATAAAACAAGAGCAACTTCAAAACTTTCAGCACATAGAGAGGTGTTTCAGTGCCATGAAAACTTCTACAACCATACTTTCCTCTCTCATAATAATTTGTAGTAGCCTCATGAATAAACTCAACACTATAACTATCACATAAAGTATGCTTTTAATGATCTACAAACACATAATTTTTATCAAGCTCAAAAATAGTGGGATTAAAACCTTCAAACCCACTCTTAACAATTTTATAATAAGGTGACTGATCATTCAATATAGGACCATCATCTAGAGCTTTATCATAAACATTTTCTAAGCAAAACTCTTTAGTACCATGCATTTCTAAGTTAGGCACATATATAGGATTATCATAGATAACAGGAGCATAACTATTATCATAAGTTTTACCCATAGCAGATATTTCAAAAGAATCCACATGAACATAACATTCATCCTCCTTTTGTTCATCACTCTCCTCCTCTTTTTCATCTAATGAGCTTCCAGTTTCAGCAATTTCTTCTTCCAAAGGCTCTTGCAAGGCATTAGTGTTTTCCATTTATGGAAAGCATCTATTAATATATTCAAGAATGTAGCCATGCTCTTCCTTGTAATTGTCAAAGAAAAATTCAAGTATATCATAAGCCTTATATTTATAAGGTGAATCATCAGTATTTTCAAGCAAACTAGCAAGTTCAAATGCACCCTTCCAAGCAATAAATTCTTCAATTTATTCCACGTCATAAAAGTCATAATTTTCTTTAACATAAGAAGACATGGTAACATTATCATTATACTCACATTGAAAAGGAAGGTGTTTATACCTCCTATAGCAACAAGATTTATCACAACAATAAGAAACATTATAAGTAGAGCACACGTTTCTAGCAATGGTATTTAATTTATAAATTTGTTCCCATAAGTGTTTCCCTTTTTGTGATAAGCAGTGTTCCTTATAATAATATTTTTGTTCTTCCGTGAACCCACCTTGCCAATAAGAACTAGTTTCAAAGAAACCAACCATTGATAAAAGCATGACAAAGCAAGGCAATAACATACCAACAACTATAGTAGGAACTAATTTTTTTTGTGTTTTTTGATAAAAGAAGCAAGAAAAACAAGTCAAAAGAAACTAAGCAAAACAAAAACAAAGTAAAGAGAGTGGTTGTGAAAGACTCCCCTTGTGAAGTTGTCCTTACCCCCCGGCAACGGCGCTAGAAAACGTCTTGATGCGGCTCAGATCACTGTAGAGCTTCGTTGGAAAACCCCAAGAGGAAGGTATGATGAGTACAACAATAAGTTTTCCCTCGGTAAAAAACCAAGGTTATCGAACCAGTAGGAGAAAGGAAACGACTCAAAGTTGTTGCCAACAACTTGGAATCCTGCACAACAAAAACTCAAGACTTTGCCCCAACGAACAGTGAGGTTGTCAATCTCACCGGTTTGCTGAAAACAAAGGATTAAACGTATGGTGTGGAAGGTAATGGTTGCTTGCAAAAAGTAAACAGTAACAGTGGAAGAAGTATCAATGGTAAAAATTGGATCGGGGTCCACGGTTCACTAGAGGCGTTCTCCTTAAGATAGGTACATAACATGCTGGGTAAAAAAATTACAACGGGGCAATTGACAGGACAGAGCAAGGCATAATAATGCAATACTAGACATTCATGATCCTATGAGATTTGATTGGGCATTACAACAATATACATAGACCGCCATCCAACTACATCTATGACTAGTAATCCACTTCAGGTTATCATCCGAACCCCCTCCAGTATTAAGTTGCAAGCAATGTGTGTAAAGTAAACAATACAATTGTTCTATGAACAAAAGATCGTTGTTTTCTCCCTAGTAGCAATAACACATCTACAACCTTAGAAATTTCTGTCACTTCCCCAAATTCAATAGAGGCATAAACCCACTATCGAGCATAAATACTCCCTCTTGGAGTCACTAGCATCTACTTGGCCAAGATAGCTACTAGAAACAGAGAGCGTGCAAGATCTCAAACAACACAGACATGATAGAATCAATAAGATAGAATCATTAATCAATCTGACATAGTAATCTCAATATCCATCAGATCCCCACAAACACAACATGCATGATTACAAATAGATGATCTTGATCATGAACGGAGCTCACAAGATCTAAGCATGGTAGCACAAAGGAGGAGAAACAACCATCTAGCTACTGTATGGACCCATAGTCCAAGGTGGAACTACTCACGCATCATACTGGAGGCTGGCATGGTGACGAAGAAGGCCTCCGGGATGATCTCTCCCCTCCAGCAGGGTGCCGAGAAGAGCTTTAGATCCCCCGGTCTAGGGACGATGGTAGCGACGGCTACGGAATTTTTCGTGGAGATCTGATCGGGTACTTAGGGTTTTGGCATCGGGGGCTTCTTATAAGCGAAGGGGGAGACCGAGGGGGTCCCGAGGCGGCCGCACCCCTAGGCGCGGCCAGGGGTGTGGGCCCCTCGAGGCCCTCCTCTGTCTCGTCTTATGGCTCCGTGTTTTCCTTGGTGAAATATTGACTTTGGCTTTTGTCCCGTCCAATTCCGAGAATATTTATTTTTTGGCTTTTCTGGAACTAAAAACAGCAGAAAACAGGCAACTGGCTTCTTGTTAATAGGTTAGTTCTAGAAAACATATAAAAATACCTCAAAGTGTAGACAAATCAAAGCAAACTGGATACTAAACAAGCATGGAGCAACAAAAATTATAGATACGTTTACGACGTATCAGCTGACGCTCAACGAAGAAGTTCTCCCAGTAAACGCGGTTACTGGGGTCTCCTCCACCATCTCGTCGCCTTCGGGCACTGACACACCGCCGACGCTGAGCTTCCAGCCGAGCGGGCAGCGGAAGTCCGGCGGCACCATGTAGCCGGCGTCGTGTAGCATCCGGGCCTCCCAAGGCTAGAGCGTCCGCCGGCCAAAGTCGTTCGCCGTCGCAGGATCACCAGGGTACCTCTCCACCATGGACTTCGCCGAGTGCTACTGCTCGTCGGAGTTGGAGTTCGTGGTGGAGTGGAGTGGGGAGGCTGGGACTGTGTGCTGCTAGCCGGTGAGGGAGCCGGCTTTTATAGGCCGAAGTGGCAGCAAAGGCGGGAGGGGTGTAGCGGCGTGGGCGGGAAGGGGAAACAGCGGGAGGGGTGTAGCACCGAGGCGGCGGTGGCACGCCATTACGGCGACGTGTGGTCGACGAGATGGCAGTTATTGCTCGGCGGTTCATCGCGGGAGCCGAGGTGGAAGGATGACAACCACCCGGCTTCTAGTCGCGGACTGGGCGGGTCCACATGCCAAGACTTTTTTCGCCGAATTCGCTTCGTCCGGTGTTCCGAGGATATTCCTGGCGTCTCGGGATCGGCCTGTGAACTCCTGACGAAAGTTGGGCCAAATCCGGACAAAACTGACGTTCCGAGAACGTGACTAAACCATTTTTTGGCGTCCGAATGAAAAAATCGCCATGTGAAAGGCCTTCTGGAACCCGAGTGGAGATGCTCTCACGTGGCCTCTCCTCTCAAATCTCCGCGACAGTTTTAATTGTTTTGGGTTTTATAAGGGCATCTCCACCGGGTCTACCCAAACGGTCCGAGCAATTCCAAACTCGTCCGCGCGGACGCGCGGGACGTGTGCGGCGCCCAACGGTACCACCCATCCGAACTGACGCACTCCGGATCGACCCATCCAGACATCAAATCTGGGTCACGGATGCGTCTGTCCGGACAGACGGGGACATAAACTGGCCCAGATATAGTCCCACAATGAGCCTTCTTCTTTTAGACAGGTTTATCCGTTTTTATCTGTTTAGGTCGCGCTGCTGTGCGCGGCTGAACAAACAGGTCAGACCATAACTTAAAATCGCCGGTGACTCGACCCAAACAGACTAAAACAGACCGTTTTGAATCGTTTGAGTCTCGCCGGTGGTGGAGATGGTCTGAGCCAATGGAAGGGCCCTGTAGACTCCACGGCATTGACCGTTGCTAGCCTGCTAGTCCTCAAAAAGAACACAATGTTGGTCGGTAACTGCTGACGACTCCTTTACTATATGACCCATCATTGGACACGTTGTTTTACCAGGGCAGATATAAGCATTCGAGCCAAGCCCTTGATTTGTGACCTAGCAGCTAAACACGCATCTCTGGTGCTGTAATATTAGTACACCCTATATTATAAAAAAAAAGACTTAGATTCTTCTACTCCTCCTCTGATCCATATTAATTAACTTGGATTTGCAAATTTTAGATGAACTTATATACTAAATGGTGTCTAAATTCATCTAAATTTTGACAAATCCAAGTCAATTAATATGGGTCGGGGAGAGTAGATAATAATATATCTAATCAAATTTTAATGCTAGATATATTTATATTTAGATAAATTTAAATTAACTAATATGGTTCAGAGAAAGTAACTGGGCGATTAGCCTAGCAGACTATATATACGTTTAAGTAGAACCAGTGGTGAGTGGTCACTCAACCGAAATGCCAGGTCGATCGACATGTTTGCAGCCCCGTGCAGCATTTGGTACCACATTGTTGGGCGAGCTGCTAGCTATTGTTCTGTTAGTAGCTTGGCTGTTGGTCGATCGTACAGCTGTACGATATGTCTTTGGTACGACGAAAATCATCTACTTACTAGTAAATGAGACCTCCGAAAGGCAAATAATGGTGTTAGGTAAAGATGTTACTCCCAGAAAAACACTTTTAGAAGAAACTAAAAGTAACTGACAAGCGGCGACAGCAGCACGTAGACAGACGACACGCTAAGAAGAAAATGACGACACGTTAAGAAGGAAATATCCATCTCTATATAGTATTATTCATAGAAAATATGTCCTTGTGAACTCAGTTTTATCTCGTGTACGTTTAGACATCACTTTTAGACACCGTTTAAAAGGAAATAAATGGGATGCATGGTTTCATCTTTGTGAGAGACTTATGGCTATTTCCTTGTCAAACGAGAAGGATAAGTTTATATGGAATCTTACCGAGAAGGGTGTGTTCTCGGTAAAATCCATGTACGAAAATATTTTAAATGATCACCCATGTTTTCCATCTAGATATCTTTGGAAAATTAAAATACCGTTGACGATTAAAATTTTCATGTGGTTTCTTAATTCAAAGGTTCTTTTAACAAAAGATAATCTTGCTAGGCGTAATTGGAATGGTTGTAAAAAATGTTGTTTTTTTGACGAAGACGAATCAATTGAACATTTATTTCTTCTCTGCCCTTTTGCTAGAATTCTTTGGCGAATGATATTTTGCACATATAACCTACCACCCCCAACCAATGTTTCTAATATGTTTGGTAATTGGCTTAACGGTGTGGAAAAGATGGATAAAAGCAGAATCCGTATTGATATTTCGGCAATATGCTGGTCCATTTGGAAATGTCGCAACAATTGTATCTTTAACAAGGCAAAAGCTCCATATTTTTTGCAGGTTATCTATATGGTGGCGCATTGGATCCAATTACGGGATCTCCTACTTCCGGAGCATATGCGGCAGCCCATGGTTTCTGGGTGCACCCGTCTTGTGGAGGTTACTACGGTTTTTTTCAGCCAGGCTTCGTGGTGTCATTCTAGTCGACTGACGAATATATAGCCTGGGTTTCAGTTTTTGTTCAGATGGTTGGTTTGTGTATCAACCGTAGCTGATACGAGCTTTGTAATGACACTTATCTAGATTCCGAACTTTTAATAAAGATGGTTGTGTGCATCCCTTGGATGCAGAGGCCGGGGTAAATCCCCATTTCGAAAAAAAACATTTGAGACGATCTTGTTAAAAATCTACCACATTTGGGATTTTTGAAACATAAAAACCACTTTTAGGTATGAGTGTGATAGAAAGCTCTAACTCATCGTGTTTAGGCCTCTAACAGCATTTCTGGGAGGTGGGGCCCATTGTCAGTGCTGACGTGGCACGCACTTGACGGAGCGAGACAACGGCCATGACGCGCGCGTCGAAGGGGGTCGTTAGGGCAGCCACTGTCCCCTCGCCGGTCAACTGTTTCAGTTAGTTTGCCGCTCCTGCGAGGATAGAACAACAATGGCGAGTGGCGGCGGGACAGAGGACAGCGACGGAGGGGGTCGCAATGGAGGCGGCGGCGGTCGTTTCGTGCGGCAGGTGCTCTTCGGGACTAGATTCAATTTGGGGTCCATCGATTTGGACTCTGATGAAGACCGCGAGTGGATGGATCTCGTGCCACGGCCGGACCAGGACGCCAAGCCGGAGCTGGAGCAGGAAGCTTCTTCAATGCAGCTGCAGCTGGCTACGGTGAGCCAGTTAAGCGAAGACCCGCTCAGCCACTATATCTCCGACGGCGGGTAAGGTTCATTTTTCTCTTTTCTGAATTTGGGGATTCAACAGTTATGATTTGTGTGTAATTTAGTGTGATTTAGCAGTAGAAAATAATTGTTGCACATTCTCTTATCTTTGTTTTAGGCCACATTCCGAGATTTGGGATCTTTACATTCAATTTGATGGTGTTAAATTTGTGCAAACAAATATGCTAAGATCAGATATTAGGTTTTTGAATTTGTTGTCACTGATGGAGAAGGAAGGTTATGGTCTTTCTGATTCAATGTACTATGTAAAATTAGAAGGGGAGGGACTGAATGGGCTAGAAATTGTGGATAACAACTGTAAGGTGGAAGAGATGGTCAGGAAGTATGAAAGTTCTAAAAAAACTGGTTTTAACTGTGATGAGAGACAAGAGTAAACAAACAATTATTTTGTCTCCTGTGAAGTCCAAGGAGGCAGAAAAATTATATGCAAAATCTTATCCAAGTCACATGTCATGTGATTTAGAGGAGGAAGAGCATGGTCATAACCACATTGAGACCCATAACAGTGTGTACTTTCAGCCTTTGTGCACACAAAATGATGACAATTGGTTGTCAGAAGATGAGGATGAGGTACAAGTAGATGAAGATGAGGGAGATGAAGAAGAAGAAGAAGAAGAAGAAGAAGATGAGGGAGAAGCATCTGATGCCAGTGACAGTTGGATGTATCCATGCCAGGTTGACCTAGTGCAGTTAGAGGAGATGAGGAGGAAGGAAATAGAGGAGAGTAACAAAAGAATAGCAGCTAAGATGAAGAGAAAGGCTTATGAGCAACTGTATGAGGATGAGACAGAGCCAGGGGATATTTTTATAGAGCAACAAGTGAAGAAAAGAGTGAGTAGGAAGGGCCCTACTACAAGGTCACATTGTGAAGATGAATTACCAGGAAAGGAAGACTGTGCTCCTTCTGATCCAGAAGATGATGAGCAATTAGGTTTCCTGGGAGAAGAATATGATGATGGATTTGAGCCTCTACCATTTGTGATGCCAAATGGGAGAAAAAGCAGAGCAAAGAAGCAACCAAAGAGGGTGTGGTATGATGAAACTAGAGAAAATCCTGAGCAACAGTTTAGGCTAAAGCTATGTTTCAAGGATGTTTATCAGTTTAGGTAGGCATTGTGTCAACTTCACATAGCTCAAGTTAGGAATTTCCATTACCACAGAAATGGGCCAGATAGAATTATTGTTTGCTGTAAGCCAGCAAAGGGAGAAGGTGATGGGGGATCACAAGAGGCAGTACCACAGAATTAGAGACTACTTGCAAACTGTTATAGATAAAAATCCTGGTTCAAGGTGTATTGTCACCAATGTTACTGGCCCAATAGAGGAAGAGCAGGAAGCAATTAAAAAAGGGCAGCAAGTATTTATCGGTGACAAGCCTAGATTTCATGGCCTTTTCTTTTGTGTCAATGCTGCAAGGCTTGGATTTCTTGAAGGATGCAGGCCCTTCCTTGGCTTAAATGGCTGCTTCATCAAACTCACAATAGGAGCTCAAGTTTTAGCTGCTACTGGTAGAGATGGCAACAATAATATCTATCATATTGCATGGGCTATAGTTGCTAAGGAAGATACTGCTAATTGGCAGTGGTTTCTTGAAAAATTGAAGGAAGACCTAGGTGGAGAAGAAGGATAGTTTGGCCACTACACAATAATGTCTGACATGCAGAAGGGGCTAATCAAAGCTGTCTCAAATGTGTTCCCAAACTCTCCCCACAGATTCTGTCTTAGGCACATTTATGCCAACTTTCAGACAATAGGCTTCAGAGGAGAGGACTTGAAGAAATGCATGGACAATGTTGCTTATTCTTACACCAAACATGGTTTTGACAATGCAATGGAAGAAATGAAGAAGCAATGTGAGCTTGCTTGGCAGTGGTTGTCCAAAATTCCTGTGCACACATGGGAAAGGTGGGCCTTTGATACAAACTGCAAGACAGATCTGGTCAACAATAATTTGAGTGAAGTATTCAACAGATATATTCTAGATGAGAGAAACAAACCCATTGTGATGCTTGTAGGGATTTATGACAAACAGATGGTTAGGTTTGATGAAAAGAGGGAAGGAGGACAGAAAGCATCATGGGAGATCACACCCTTTTATGCAGAAAAACTAGAATTGAACAAGAAATTTGCAAGGAATTGTGTGCCAAAAAGGGCAGATGATGGACTATGGCAGTTGCAAAGTGGAGATCACACTTATGAGTTAAATCTGATAAAAAGAAGTTGTTCCTGTAGGAAGTGGGATCTATCTGGATTGCCATGCAATCATACTGTTAGTGCCATATACAAAGATGGTGAATATCCAGAAGATCATGTGTCTGAATTCTACAAGAAACCTTTCTTCTTCAAATGCTACAGGCCTGTATTCTATCCCATGCCACAACAACATGGATGGACCAAAACTGACACTGAAGACATCAAGCCACCTAGTTTTAAAGATCACCAGAAGGGAAGAAGGCAAGAAAAAAGAAGGAAAGGCAAATTTGAGGTACCAAAGCCAAAAGAATCTTCCAGGATGGCCACTATCACCTGCAGTAACTGCAAACTGCAAGGACAAAAATATACAAGCTGCTCACAGCCTCTCAGACCAGATCTTGCATTAAGGAAAAACAATCACAAGGTAAAGAAACTACCAGTGATTAAACTATGCTTCATAACACCTGTAGAAACTTTTCTGCTAATTAAACTATGCTTTCTAACAGGCAAACATGACAAAGCCAGATGGAGCATCTTCTCCAGGTGCTACACCTCCCCAAGCTCAACCAGCTCCAAGGCCACCAAGAACTTCGAGTGTTGCACCTCCCCAAGCTCAACCAGCTCCAAGGCCACCAAGATCATCCAGTGTTGCACCTCCCCAAGCTCAACCACCTCCAAAGCCACCAAGATCATCAACTCCTGCAGCAAGATCATCTTTTGTTGCACCTAGGAAAGAAAGAGGCTTCATTTCCTATTTAAATGTTGGGGCAAATGCATCTGCTGGGAGAGATGCACATGTTGGACCTCTAGATGGGGGAAATGTCTGATTGCTGGGGCAAATGCATTTGTTGTCATTCTGCTACCTGTTGAATCTCTAATTTTAAGTGTTTGCTGTGCAAACTGTTGGACCTCTAGATGTATGTTGAATATTCCTCTTTGTTTAAGTGAATGAGACTATCTAGTGGTATTTTGGAGAAAATGAGCAAGTGAGTGTTGTTTTGCTGCCACTAATTTTATCTGCCCTTCTAAATGAATGAGACTACCTACACAATTTCCATTGTTCACATATAATTTCAATAACAAAGATAATTTCCATTGTTCACAGATAATTTCAACAACAAAGATAATTTTCATTGTTCACAACAAGCTCATAATTCAGATAATTTCCATTGTTCACTACATATTACAGCTCACAAATTAAACCATTGTTCAAAGCATAATTAAACCATTGCTCACATCATAATAAAACTACATCTCAACAATCTCCTTTATCTTCTTAAACTTGACCATGTAGCCCTCTTTCTCCTTCAACAAATCTGATATAATGCACTGCAGCTTCCTCTTCTCCTCCATGTACTTGTCCCTATCTTTCTCTGCCTTCACCAACAAATATTTGTGCATGTTGACAATTGTTGCTTCAGTGGTCATTTTCTCCTGAATTTCAGCCCTTGCAGCCATGAGAGCTTGTTCAGCTTTAGCCTTGCTTCTCTTTCACTTCTTTTTCAACTTCATCCTGAGCTTTCTTCAAATCTTGGTTCAACTTCTTAATTTGGTCTTCAGAATCAAACTTCTTCTTAACATAGTCCAGTGCATCATTCACCCTGCCTTGTTTAGCTTCTTCAAACATCTCTCATAGCTTGCCCATTGCTTTCATCAGAGCATCTGGCCACACTGGATCAACCCAATGCACATATGAACACTTCTCTCCTTTCTACATCAGTTAAGGAAGACTATAAATTAACACATACTGAGATTACCAGCATTGACTATCTATACTAATTAGGAAATGCTCACGTACCTTCCCTTCACAAGCTAGGTACCTCCTTCCAGTGTTACAGCCCCCCCCCCCCCCCCAAGCTACAAATTTGGCAGCCAAAAATCCACACTTGTAGAGCACAGGCTCCTCCCCATCGTCGACTAAACCGCAAAAATCTGAATCGTAGGTGTTGTTCATACTCTAACATGTTGAAACGTGGCAGAAATTAGAGAAGGAACCACCCGAATCCACATCTAATTCAACTAGAAATCGAAAAACGCAGGTGCAGGAGATCTACAGGTGCAGAGTACTCACATCGTCAGACGAGGTCGGGTAGTGCGTCGACTCTTCTCCATCGCTCCACGAAACCATGGCGACAACGGTCGGTGACGGGGAGAACTCGCGGCGGCGGTGCGGCGGTACGGCGGCGACGGCCGTTGTCTCCCTCCGTCAAGTGCGTGCCACGTCAGCACTGACAATGGGCCCCACCTGCCAGAAATGCTGTTAGAGGCCTAAACACGACGAGTTAGAGCTTTCTGTCACACCCATACCCTAAAAGTGGTTTTTATGTGTCAAAAATTCCAAAGATGGTAGATTTTTAACAAGATCGTCTCAAATGTGGTAGTTTTGCGTCATTTTCTTCACATTAAGCAGCTTATTACGCATATACCCCTTCTTAAGGAACTGACAAACGGCGACTGTACGTGACCATGGAAAGAGAACAAGTACCCAGTCGGTTAGCGTGTCAGAGGCAAATCTTACACGCCCAACGCCATGAACAGTTTACCAGAGCTTATCACTAGAGTCGATCCAAACGCAGCAGGCAGGCGTCGCTGCAGGCCTGCCTGCGCCACATAAATGGCTAGCCACGCCGACGCGCTGCTTTGCTTGACTCAAAAATGGACGCCAATGCATCGTCGGCTGCATTCCCGTTGCCTCCACTATCCATCTATCCATCCACCCAACGGCGACTGATGCAAGGACGTCGATGATACATACCCAAGATCACAGTTCACAATCAATGCCGACTGATGCATGAAAGATAGACGAAAAGAGAGCTTTGTGGTTCTGCTGTCCCCCTGACTGGACAGAATGCAACTGTTGAGGTAACGGCATGATCGAATGGATGAGTCCAGCTCTGCTTGCACCGTTGCAGGACTGCCGGAAGCTGGAGGCCACGGCCCGATGCAGTCATCCCTCTGGGGATCTCTGATGTCGTCGCTGCAGCATACGCCATTAACTACCGGCGCGAGAGCGGCCGTCTCAGGCGTGACCAAGCCTGCAAGTTCGCTGAGCTCATCAACAGGAACATGCCAATGGAAATTCCCCCACCCGATAACGAACGCCTTGTCCTTTTTTCTCTTTGCCAATAATCCCCGATATATACCTTCTTGTCTGCTGGCGTCTGACATGCTATACTATCAACGTGTGATTAACTATATATATATATCCAAATAGTAAAACTTTCTATAGAGTAGCTATATATGTGGATTTGGAGCACATATGAGCTTGACCTCATGTTTCAAACAGAATAAAATCAAAACTGCAATATGGGGCGCTCATATACGTGCATACTATCACCCTACTCTGTAAAGTTGCCTGAACAGAAAGTTCAAGGTCAGCATCATAAAAGGAAACAGATCTTACCAAGAGGAGCCTAACAGTTATAACTGCGAATGATCAAACCTGAGTACCTGACAGAACCAGACAAACATGTTACAGAGACAAGCCTAACAGGTATAACTGGCTAGTGATCAAACATGTTATGGAGGAGGAGGCCCGCGCAGGACTGCTGAGCTCATCAATCAACAGAAACATGCCAACTAATAAGACTCCTCCAAGACAATAACAAGGACCTCCTGTTCCCGAAATACCGTACAATAAACGTGTAATTACAGATACGCAGCAACCGCTAACAGTCTAACCTAACTCGCAAACAGCAAAACTCGTCAACAATGCACATGCTGAGGATTCATGGAGTTCTGTTCCGTAGTTGTACCTGTCGGTCCTTTGGCCAGTCCCACACCATTGGAAGGATTTTCGTGGTTCCAGGAAAAATCATAATCTGACAGCTCTAAGATGCATAAATATGCACTAATCCTGCTGTCTTCAGCAAATAGCTATTCTGGTTAGTGGACTAACTGTCACTGGTAAGGGACCAGTAGTTACTGGATCAAGCAAGACCTTGTTGAAACTTGTCCCGACCATTACTGTTGCCACGCTAAAACTTCCGGCTTAGACTAGCAACCCTCAGTTTATTCTTGTCTATATTGAACTTGACCCTTCAGACATGGCACCATGTGCAACCATGGGGCGACAAATTCAAGTAATCCTACATAAGAAATTTTTAATAAAGCTCAAGCCAGTGAGGACCAACATGCATTCACTTACGACACTATTTGGCTATAGAAACATTTGTCAGCAGGGTGAAGTGCGGGGACCTTTTATAGGACATTGCTTTGTCATTTAGCCAAAGTAGAGACCATCTTCCGTCTACTCAAGAGGAGGAACAGCACCTGACTTGGAGACTATTGTACCCAGTAACTCAGCATTCAGAAGACAAAAATGTAATTTTCCAGATGACCAAAAAGTAGAAACAAGGCTCCCAGCAGCAAATAGTGAAATTACCAAAAGAATCAAGTCTGTGGTAGTGCGACTGTCCTCACTTCCCCAAGAGAGATCGCATGAACAAAAAATGTAGATTGCTGGGCACAGTGAATCAAGATATCTGATGCAGAACCTAATGTACTGTACATTAGGACTTCTATAGGCATTAGTTGTACTGACATTTGGAATCTGGTAAGTATTCAATTAAAACCACAGAAATTCACATGTCAGATGTGAAAGATAAAGTCATACATGACCTATAGTCTGAAGGTTAGTAAAAAAAACGAGTCCAACAGAAGGAGGAGCCCCTGCAGAATTATATTAAGATAGAAGCAACTCTAGGGCCGCCTCTTGCAGAGCCAGGGCTCGAACTCGGGTCCTGGGCAAACCACATGCTCATGTTTCATACTTGGAGCATAACCGACTCTCTTCCCAAATCGAATATGTTGACATGATCATGTCAGTGACAGCAGGAGCCAAAATAATAGTAGAAGGACCTGAGGCTGAGGAGTCACTGATAATATGTTAATTTACCATTGAGTCATCTTCCTCTAAAAGATGCCAGGATAAGCACTATTCTCGGTTTTGGGGAAGTACGGGCAATGAATTTGCAGGAAATACTGCATGAGGTGCACCTGCAGCCTTCTTCCTTAGCTGCTCCAGAAGCCTACGAGCTTCTAAATGATCATATGAAGAATCAGGGCCACAACTTTCATAAGCAGCTATAACTTGTAGTTGATAATCCTCTGTGTGCTGGTAGCTGCAATACGAAGCACAATATCAAATAAAAATCACCCCTTTGATAAAAAAAATCAAATGCAAATCACCACAAGGGTATCACCGACAGATAAGAAGTCCTTTACTTAAATTGATATAACATTTTCAGGAAATTGAATGAAATTGTTCCATTACAGATATCGCCTACTTTTTTTGTTGAGAAAAAACACCAAACAAAAGTTTAAGTTAGCAGGCAAATGATTAACTAGACAAACCCATATGTTAATTAATGCAACACCTATTTTTTACCATGTACATGCACCAGACCAGGGGGGACTGCTGATAATCACATAAGCCAAAAGAAGAGGCACTCTCGACAGATATTTCAACTAGCATAAAAAGAAGACAGTTTCACAATTATGCCTGAAGTCATAAAGTCTATGAAACCAAAGATGGGACATTCATCTTTTCTATTAAAGCATGTTCTACCTTTACCACCAGCAGTAACAGGTACGATCTACATCCCTACTTGGCCTGTCTTATGCTTATAGTTTTGTGTTATAAGCATGATTTCACTGCCAGTTGTGTGCTATTATTTTCTATCTCAATGTATTTGATGCAGAGCTGCCCCTTACTATGTTAGAAACCAAATCATAATTTTTTCTTGTCTTCCTATATGCGACCTAACCTAACACCAGAATGGTCTGGAAACAAAATGTGTGCAGGCAAGTCTGGAAACAAAATGTGTGCAGGCAAGATTTACTTTTACTTTTGCAACCAAGTGCAGGCTGCAGCTCTTGCTGAGACTCTTGTATGCAATAGACAACAATGGTGCGGCAACACTTGCATAATGACTTACTAATCATAATTATAGTTGCCCAATCGGTTCATAACTACATATAGGAAATCATATGATATATTGAATGTGCTGCAAATAATATCTCAGAAATGTTCACTTTCCTCTGACATGGCGTATGTGAGCATAGTACTGCAATCAAGATGTTATCCATAGTGAATCAAGTTACACAGATGAACTCTGGATAAATGAATAGCCTAGTATTCCATAAAGTAACCAGCTTAATGGACACTTAGACGGTACAGTAGTATCAACTTATACAGAACTCCACAGGATTACAACATCTTTATATCATAGACTAGTAAAATGTATGTAACAGCCAGAATATGAACAGGACAGAAGAAATTACCTTCCCATCAGTCCATATGCATTTGCAATCAGCTGAATTATCTCGATGGAATCCTCATGTTTCGGCCCAAATGCAGCAGTAATGATGTCTCTCGCAAGAACAAAGAACTTCACAGCTGATTGGTATTGCTTCAGTTCAAGGTTAGCCTCCCCCAGATGCTTATAAGCAAACCCTAACCCAAAGTGCAGCGGTCCAAAACAGTTCTTCAACTTGACCACTGCTTTCTCCAGTAAAGGAACAGCCTCATCAACTCGTTTCGTCAGCATGAGGAGCCACCCCAACCTTAACGAGATACTCCCTTGGAGGTGCTGCATCCCGGAGACACCCTCAAGAAATGCAAGTGTTTTCTTCATCAAACACAAAGACATCTCGAACTCAGTCATTGACTCGTATAACATCGATATCTCTGTATATGCGCCAGCGACCCGGTCAAGGTTTGCGGAACGTTTCGAGTCGAGAGTCTCACGAGCAATCTCCAGGCACCGTCTCGAGTCACTCTGCCTCTCCTGGGAGCACAGAATCTTGGCCATGGTGACGAATGCCAGCGCACGCTCCTCACTGTCCTTGTTTGCCCGGTTCATCACCTTCTTCAGGTCATTCATCGCCTCCTCCGTTCTACCCAGCAGAATACGCAAGCCAGCCCCATCGATTTCAACCAGAGAAAGCTCCACATCCAGAGCCAACCCCTCATACACAATCCTAACAAGCTTATTCTGCTCTAACGCCTCCTCGTTGCGACCGAGCCCGGTGTAAGCAACCATGAGGATCCTCCGGATTTTCGCAACCTCTGCAGAGCCATCTCCGAACCGCTTCTCGGCGATTTCCAGCGCCTTCAGACACAGCGGCAGGGCCTTATCGAAGCACAGCACCCCCACGTAGGCCTCGGCGACGTCCCTGTAGGCGTCGCCCAGGTCTGCACTCCCTCCCTCCAAGAACCGGCCTTTGAGCTCCAGCGCGCGGCGGAGGTCGGCCACCGCGTCCCACCGCCGCCCCATGGCCGTTTTGGTGCGCGCGAGCTGCTCGAGCACGGCCGCGCCGACCGTGGCCGCCTCGGCGTCCCGGCCCAGCAAGGAATCGACGATCTCGGCGGCGACATCTAGGGACTCGAGGCTCTCTTTGAGGAGGCCGAGGCGGAATGCCGCGGCGCCGGCGAGGCGGAGGGCGCGAGCGACGGGGAGCGACCAGCCGCCGTGTGACTCCTGCAGGGGGCCGAGCACCTTGAGGGCGAGGTCGAGGGCCTTCTGGTGGTCGCCCGAGGACTCCTGCCGCTCGGCGGCCTCGAGGGAGGCGAGGGCAGTGGGTTGGGCGGCCGCCGCCCCCGCGTTGGGAGTAGGTGGTGGCGTGGTTAGGGCGGCGGGTTGGGTGGTCGGCGGCGCGTCGGAAGTAGGTAGTGGCGTGGCTAGGGCTCGGGTGGAGAAGGGGAGCGACTGGTGCGGGCGGAGAGGAGGAGTGTGGTGGAGGAGCGGGAGAGGGGGTCGGTGGCGGTTGAGGGGCTTGGAGAGGGCGGCAACGAGGAGGGACCTATGGAGGCGCCTCATCGTCGCGGGGTTTAGCAGCGGCTCTATGAATGGGGAGCAGAGAGAAGGGTTTCAGCCGGGAAACGTCGCACGGCGGCGCCGCCGGCGGGCAGTCCAATCAAAGCGATCCGAATCCGGTGGTGGTGTCTCTTGCCCTGGCAGATTTTGGCCCAACCCAACTGCCACCGAACAAAAACAACAGTCAGTCATACCGCGTCTGGTCGATATGCACGGCCCAGTGGACTCGGACGAGCAGGCCTCCGTCCATGTAGAGTTCGCCTTGTAAATTCTGTATTGTTTCTCTGCTCTCTGGCGACTCCATTTTGCCCGTTTAGGCCCCGTTTGGATCAAAGGTTTCTTGGAGGAATTTCATAGGAAAGGATTCCTACAGGAAAATTTCCCACGGAAGCGTTTGGAACGCAGGAATTGAACATAGGAAAATCAAAGGAAAGTTTCCCATGCCCTTGTTTTCACAGGAAAACCACAGGAAACAAAACATTAGCATGGAGCTCTTTTTTTCTTTCATTTGCGTTGTTGATCGAGGTAAATCACAGACTCTGGAGGTCTTGCGGGTAGTTAAAAGGCTATTTAGCCAAGCTCGCTGTTAAGCAGAGGCCTAATGGGCCGACCACGCCATGCCGTCTAGCAGCCAATGCCACCAAAAAAAATCAGCCACTTGCACCCTGCTGCTTCGCTAGACCAGTGCGACGCCGTCATGCTTGCAGAGGCTACACGAGAAATTGCCATACGTGTGCAAACGAATTGGAATAAAACAATGCTTTTGGGGAAAAAAGAAACGGATGGTTGAACTCTACTTGACTAGCTCACATAGATAGACAACGGCGTCGAGCAATGCGGGCTAAGTCACTCGGGGAAATATACTAATTTATCCTTCAATAAAATGGTAGCAAGCTACTCCCTCCGTTTGGAAATATAAGATGTTTTAGGTTTATGAATGGGATGTATCTAGACATATTTTAGTGTCTAGATTCATTTGAACCTACGCACTAAATCATGTCTAGATACATCTTCTTCACAAACCTAAAATGTCTTATATTTCTAAACGGAGGGAGTACTAGTCAATTAAGAAAATTCTTTGGCTGAGTCCAATTAGGTTGAATTCCTATGTCTTACCTCTTCCTGTGTTCCAAACGACCCGCTTGAAAACTTTCCTACGTTTTCCTTTCCACTATTCTGCAGGTGGATTCCTTTTCTATTCATGGATATTTCCTATTCCTGTGTGTCTAGTTTCCTACGTTCCAAACAGGCCCTTAGTTTATCAAAACATCTTACTACCTCCGTCAGGTCTTAAGAATTATATTTTTCTCCGAAAGTCAAACTATATAAAGTTTAATCAAATTTTTAGAGAAAATTGTTAATATTTATAATACATAATCCATACATTTTCATACGTCATGACACATATTTTCACATGTATCTATATAATATGGGAACGCCTAAGTCTAAGGCGACTAAGAAATAACTATTTCTCAGTCGGGTGATGTGGCTGGCTCAATCGAATGGAAACATGCATGATTTACAAACAAAAAACTGCAACCAGAATGCACGAATCTTGGAACCAAATCCCAACGGTAAACAAAGATGACTGAGAAATAACTATTTCTCAGGCGCCTGAGAAATAGCAAAACCGATATAATATAAATAGTTTTTGATAGTTTTTTCCTAAAAGTTTAGTCAAACTTTCAGTGGCTTGACTTTTAAAAAGATAATATAAGCCTTAAGCCTTGGGATGGAGGGAGTATATTATAATGAACATAGTAGGAAGTTTTTTTATAAGCAAGCCATTATTATCTTTGCATTTCTCCCACCGATATTTTTAAAACTATGCAGGGCTCTTGTCGGATATCCTTCTCATGTTAGTTGTGAGGAGATAAACAACTTTGTAGACAACTAAAAAAGATGCAAATTCTTACAACCTATTAAGGTTATGACACATTTTAACTTAGCACCTGACGGAAGGGGGTTTCACTCTCTCATCCGGCCAACACCAAGAGGGTGCCGAAAAACAAAAAACAAAAGGGTGCCGAAATTCACAGGTTGGCTTACACTAGAGAAGAGAGAAAAGAAATCAAGAGAAAGGATATAAAGTTGAATGAAGAAGCTTGAGATCAAGCAATAGGAGTTTCCCAAAAGTTTGTGAAGTCATAATTCGACCATCTTTGGTGAGATCGATCCAATCCCTACCTCTTGTGGCTTGAATCATGTTGTTACCATCCAAGAGCTATGATATCTGGATGTATGAGAGATTCTAATGGTCACAAGAGAAGAACTTGATGTATCCCTTTCACATTTGATAATACTAAAAGAAGATTTGGGTGGTTTCGATCCATGCTTTTCTCTCAATTTGAGGGTTTTATACGTGAAAGATTGGTCTCTATACGAGGAGGGGCAATCAGGGACGGAGTCAGAAAAGTTACATGAGGGAGACCATTTGCATGTAAAATAACTTAAGAGGGGGCCATGTAGCTAGGTTTAGCTAAATTAGGAGGTCAAATATGCACATTTACTAGGGTGTTTTCTGAAAAAAATTCGTCATGAGTGGGGCATGGCCCTAGCTTGCCCCCTGCTAGCTCCGTCGCTAGGGGCAATCAGGTTCTCTCGCGCGACTGCTAACTTCTTCTCCAGCACCGCTACAGAGAATTACTTTCACAACGACGACAACTTCCTCGTTAACATGGTCACTAATTATGTCACTATGAACCCGTCTTCTTACTCTATATGGCACGTGCTTCCATCGGAAATCCACTTTGGCTCCCAGGTGTAGATGCATCCACTGCTAAAAATATATTTTTCAAAATTTTAAAAATTTCAATAAAAAATCCGGGTGTATATGTTGACAATCTATGTTCGTACACCAAGTTTCACGAAAAAAACATTTTTATATGGATTATGTAAAAAACATTTTTTATGTTACAAACTAGTTTTTCACAAGACATTTTTTTTGCCTTTTTTGTACAGACCTCAAAAAATATCTTCACACTACAAAACTTTGTGTGAGGACATAACATGTTTGGATGCACGCCTGGCATTTTGTTTTAGATTTTTTAATATTTTGAAATTCATATAAAATGCATTTTTCTTCATAATAGGTGCATCTAAACATGAGAGTCAAATCGCCATGTCTGTGCTTCTATCCCTTATGTTAGGGATTATGATTTTATTACTAGCTTGTACTGCAGGCCGATTTGGACATGTTGTTAATTTCTATCCTATTTATTAGATCACATCTATAATTTCATGAGTATTTTGTTCGATCTAGTTATCATAACTATTATGATTATTTTGATTTATCTTTCATATTTCTAGATTAAACCATATGAAAATTTTCTAATATATTGAACAGTGTTTACATCTATTGAGAACCATTTGAATCAGTGTCCGCCAAAATCGTAGCGAATAATAATACAATATCTGAGAAACCCATCGCTTTTCAACAGTAGAGAAATGAATCCATGTCCACTGACCGAAGGACACGGTGGTTCTAGCCGAAACAAAGGATCAACAAGTGATCACGTACTAGGTGCTACTCGTATTCTCATGCATCCTGCCCACGCCACGCACCCGTTTCAGCATGGTGGCTTGGAAGCCGCATCTTTCTTCGGACAATGCCAAATACATGATCGAAAAAGGCAACGTGAGTGCTTTGTTTATTCCACACGTAAATGAATCAATCCCTTAATTAGCCCCAGTGGCCCATGAATCAGCACAAACCAATGCTGTGCGAGAACTGCACAACATATCCATCCCTGTTGGGATCAAATAGGAGGAACCGATTCATCAGCTGCTGACCCACCACGAGGGTTGGTTTGGCTCTTCCCTAAACAGGATTCCGGCCCCGCTATATTAATACACTAGGTAGGAAACGCGGCTTGCCGCTCGCTAGCCCGCTACGCGGGCAACACGGTATAAACAATCTCTTTGAAAAACAATGAAGGTAAGACTTGTTTGTCCGCCTACGACGGTCAAAGCAGATGTAAAAAAACCGATAAAAATACACAGTTTGATATAACATAAACATAGCCTATGAAATTCGTGTGTTAATTTCATATACCTGTAATTTGTATACAAGTCCTTTTTACCTTATACTCACGACCATGTTAACAGAAAAAATGGTTTTCTAATTCTTTGAATTTGAAGACCTAACAATCAAAATTTAGATCAGCCATGGTATAGGCTAGGCCATCGGTCTTTTTGTTTAACTCAATTCGTTTTATGCCTGAATTTTTTTGACGTGAATTCTTCCTTTGTCGCCTTGGGGAAGTTGATAAGGAAGTGCGGCGGGCAAGCAATATCTGAACAAACATTTTAAAAAAATTAAGGAGAAGTACACATGTTATATCTAATAACATAGGAGATCACACTTTACATTGATGAGCAAGGAGAAGCACAGAGGTAAATGCGATATGTATGGTACTGAAATTCTAATCTCACATGGCATCTAGAGTGATATTAGCTGGGATCTAGATGGTCATCATTTGAGTCGCTAGCATGAAGTAAAATCACCTATACGGCGGGAAGAAGATTTGAATAACCAATAAAAGCATACAACTAAAATTACTCTAAGGTTGGCAAGTAAAATTTACCTGTTATCTTTGTACTCTTATAATATGCACATAGGAAATTCTATTCTAGTCAAGATTATTTTACTTTAGGAGTTTACAATTAGTTGTTCATGTAAAAGAAAAACTCTTGATATCACGGTCGAAAATTTCAAACTTGGTAGAACAAATAATTAATGTTGATTTGGCTACATATAGATTCGTCTACTTGATTCACTATCAAAAATTTCAAACCTACATTTGACATCTTGAGTGACACAGTGTAGGATGGCATATTACCTGTTGTGCTCTCTGAGTGAAGAAGAGTAGTTGACTCCTATTGGCCATCATTGAATTGAAATAAGCTAAAATCTTCTGCTCTAGCTTTTGCTCCCACAGACAAAGACCGATGCTTGTAGACGTGTACTGCATCAGAGAACGATTATGAGCAGCTGAAACACAAATTAGAATTTGAACAAACATATGGTGGGTCTCTGAGTGCATGCCCATCGTTGCAAGAAGCCTGCAACAAAACTTAATATGCCCAAAATTGTTGTGTAACAATAGCAGCAATCACCGCGGGGACACACGCAAAACAGGTGAGACAGTGTCCTATAAGAGCATGTACAACGTTAGGCGTTTATCCAGACGCTGAAGCGATTCAAAAATAAATAGAAAACCCAAAATTATTCGGTAACGTCATGGCCTACAACACATGAAGTGGACTTGGATTTGTCTAGATTCGGATGTATCTAGACATATTTTAGTGTTAGATACATTTAAATCTAGAAAAATTTGAGTCAAGTAATATGGGTCGGAGGGAGTGGCTTTAAACTGAGGAAAAACATGAGCATAATAAAAAAAATCACATCCATGCACAATCCCTGCATACACAAAATATCTAGCTGAAGTAAAATAATGCGCTAAATTTATTTAACACGGATGGACAGAAACATGACCTGGAGGAAAAAAAATACCCAACGCACACATCAAATAGTTGCCAAAGGCATGTCCTTTCTCGACTTCAAAACTATCATAAAGACAAATTGAAAAGACAAAGGAGATGACCAAATCAACCGGCATAGACATTGACGAATAACCAGTCGAAGGCTTACCATCGTGGAAGGACTGGTGACTGTACAACAGCATCTTGGCCCGACGTCGCAACACAGTGAGGTCGTGCCCGTGCCGAGCACCGCAGAGGAGGAGGTCACTTCATTTTATGTAGGAGCTGAAATGACCTTGTAGAGAGCTGGAAACTTTTCCACTTTAGTTAAGAGATCATAGAGCCATGAACAAAGAAACAACAGAAGGATTCACTAATTCAGTTGCAGCACCAGAAGGACCAAGTAAATAATTTAACAGTTTAGTCAAACATAAGTAACTTGATTTAGAATGTACATATATCTACCTTGTTGTCAACTAAGACCATATTAAAAGCTTATTTGACACTCTTGTTTCCAATAGATGCATTCATCTGGATTATAGTGTTCTCCTGAGACAATCGATACACTTTACATGATAGGAAGAAGATTTTCCCAGCCTACAACTTAAATACAAGCATAAGTTGGAGACAAACACTCAGAGCACAAACTAAATATTTATGTGATGCAAAAATCTGTACTAAAAACTATAAGAAGAAGCATCTATAGCCGGATTGTTCTTTTCGGTTTAGAAGTACAGCAAACCGTACATACAAATGTCTCACTACTATATGGACGAAGAGATCCATGGTTATACCTGGAAATCACCCAGTATATGCAGCAAGGAGCTTACTATATTTTAGTGCACAAATACCTAATGCTATGTGCTAAACAAGAATAAAAAGCTTAGTAACCATGTACATCTTATAATTAGAAGCAAGAAAAAAATTTGGCAAGACGCTCATAGAATTTGGCTCACAGGACACATGGCCTCTATATTCTCCATTGGAGGGTACAAATATCTTTTTTAGATTGTTTAGTTGGATACCTAGACAATTCATCGAACACCTAGTGATCTAAAAAATACCAATCTAGAGAATGTGCATACATGAGCTCTGTGAGGAAGTGGTGACATCCCTTTGTAGCGGCAAAGCAGATCATGCATGGGAGAACACGTTAAGCCCCAAATACAGGAGCAGTTGCTGCTCGTTTTACCTTCCCCGTGGACATTAATTCAAGCTCTACAACAGTATATGCATGACATTCAGTGGGGAAAAGTACAGAGAAAATTTCAGGAAATGTGCAAGGAAAATTTCAGGAAAATCAGTGACAAAAATGATGCATCATACCTATATGACTACGAAAGCGGCAAGTCTAGACCTATCAAATTTCATCGTAAGTTATATATTGTGCAATATATGTGGTACAAACTGAAAACAGATAGATCGGTATATCATAGAAGAAATGACACAGACGAAATAATATCGATGCTCCCAATGACACCTGTGAGTACCTCTATATCATAGAAGAAATTTCATACCAAACCACATATAAGAGAAGGCTCGCAACCAAAAGCAGAACATAATTCTGTATATCCATGCATTGCCATGACATTACCTAGCAGATAAATGCTGACTCTTCAGAGAAGCCGTAAATAAAGAATGTTATAGAATTCATATGATCTGAGCTATCTTAACCTATTCACTCGCGCTTCTCCTAGTGGTCCCTGATTACTCTCTGCAGCAAAACAAGAAAACATCAACTATGCTACGACAGAAGGAACCGTATATAGCCATGCATGGACATGCCAATAACAAAAATGACATATGTTTTTCCCATCTACATAAATATTAATAGATTCAAGGAAAAGATACCATTTTTTGACAGGTTCATCTATGATAAGCATGTGTATGTCTTTCACTTCACCGGTCTCAAGGCTGCCACGAGTCTCAAGGTCATCACGGTAATGCCATAGCCGAGATGCCCGGACACGTACACACTGGTTGCAATGACCCTTGCACAGAGCTAAGATTGAAATGCACTCCAATAACATTGTATTCCGTTGCATTGAAACAAGAATTGAACCGTGGTCCTACATAATGAAAGAAGAAAGATCAGAACAAAGAATTCCAGTTTGTTTTGGAACCCAAGAAAAGAAGGAAGCATATAATAATATCCGAATATTCTGTAAAAAAACACTATAACTGGTTAACATCGTAAACACTTACCAAAAAATAGACATAGAGAAATATCAACACATAATGCTTTTTCGAGAGGAAAATTAATCTAAATTCATAGACTCAAGCACCGGGCTCAGCAGGTTCACCTAAACAACTAACACCAATATTTATATAGTGAAAGAATAGAACAATAAGCAACATACATTTTTACTAAGGCTTAGACATAAAGATTGATACTCCTAAATACAGTCAGTACTAACAAATGTTCCAAGATAAACAAGCACTACTGATTTATGAAAAAAGTATGTATAAATGATAGAAATAAGCAATATGAACAGCGAATACAGGACAACTACGATAGTTTTAGCATAATAATCTATTACACGCTCAATCTGAAGTCCAACACGACTCAATTTTTTTAGGCTAAAAAGGAGATTTCATTCAGATACGTGCAGGGCAATACAATCAGAGACAATCGCTTTATTTAATTGTTCTGGGAACTCATCATTCCAGATTTGTTCTACACCTATCAGCCACACGCAAGCAACACAAGCATGAGCAGCTTTGTTTTGATCTTTTCTAGCGAAAAAACACTTCCAGGTAATTAAAGAAGAAGCACAAATACTGAATCCATGAAAAAATCCTCTCAGATGCGAGAGTGAGTCGTCAGCATTCTGGGCTATCTGAACAACAAACGTACAATCTGATTCAAAGATAATCAGTGCCGTTGTCAGTTATTTTGCTAATTGAGCACCATGAAGGAGGGCCATGGCTTCAGCTTCTTCTAGGTTGTTGCATTTTTCCAAAATCGAACCCGCTTTGACGATTGTTTTGCCCAGGCTGTTGCAAATCACCACACCAGTGACACCCTTACCATCAGTGGCCGTGAACATCAACACTCAGTTTTGGTCAAGGAACAAATAGGGATTCATAGATCTGAATGACTAAGCAACAACGAATGATATAAACACTAGCACAGCACACGGGGCAAGTGGAAAATGCACAGCTCAATTGAGTACCTCAATCAGCCACCATGGTTGGGGGCTCGTGGTCGGGAGGAGCACCTCCCCGCAGGCCCGGCAGCCTGCTGGTCTGCCTGGGTCGTAGTAGAGGTCGGCGCCTGCCCCGCGAGCTCCACTCGCCTGCCTGCAAGCCCGACATAGCAACGACCCATGCCTGGGTCATGGTCGAGGTCGGCACCTGTTCCCGAAGCCGGAGGAGAGCGGATGAAGAATATCAAAACCAGAGAGATATGGAGAGAGAGATGAAATAAGGAGAGGGAGAGAGACCTTTCTGTATGCCCTCTGCAGGGAGGCAAAGGGCGAGGGTAACGTGACGACGGTGGCGGCAGGACCCGCTCCTCCGGTTTAGATCTCTGCCTGCTGCTGCCCGAGACGGACCCCATGGCCACAAGCCGATGCCGCCTCCTCCCGATGTCGGCCTGCCTTGGTCGACGCCACCGCGCTCGGACCCCGGCTAGACCCCCTCTGCGTGGCCTCGCATGGTCCAGGCCACCGCCCACGAGGCAGACTTGCCCGGACACCATGAGGCCCTCCTGGACGCTCCGCACGTCGCCGTGTTCGGTCTCGTGGTCGGGAGAGAGGCCGTCGCTGCTAGGATGCATGCGGTGCCCATCGCGTGCTCCTCCAATAGTCCGGCGACGAGGGAGAGATGCGGGAGGAGATGGACTGGCGGCGGCTAGGGTTTGAGGAGGGGATGCGGGAGCGGCAAGAGAGAGCGAGGAAGAGCAAGAGAGAGAAAAGCGAGCTGCCGAGCGCCCATGTCGTCACTCCTGGGAATGACACTTCTGCCCCTATTCACAGCACACATTTACGGGCGGAACCACCGCGTAGTGGACACCAAGCGAGTCTGTGCAGACCGCCACGTACCAGTAGTCACTGACCAGCGGGACCTGCGAAACGCAGGCCCCTACCGTCAGGGGCGGTAGCTAGCGCTGGGTGAGTGCGAGCAGGAATCGCTGTCCCTCACAGACACTAAGATGGATGGCCAGGATTCGTTAAATCCAACGGTTCGGACCACCTGTGGGCAAACGGATGGTAAGGATTTGTTTGGAACCCCAATCCGATGGCAGAGAAGGCACATGGGCTTTATATTGCCGGGAGGGGGTAGAAATATTCTCTTTAGATTAGCGAAGCACGTGATACAAGAGTTCGAAGCTAAGAAAACGTTGAGGCAACATCAAAAACATTCCCAAAAGGAAAAAAAATATGAAGCTAACGGCGAATTGACTAAACGACAAAGACCCAAGACCGCCGCGCTCTCCGATTTTGACCCACCACGCTCCAGCCAGTCTAAAGCGCCTTGTACCAAACAACAACTACGAGAGGGGAGCCGTCAACACGGTGCCACTGCCCGGGCCAGCGCACTGGACCTAGGGTTTCCCCTGGCCCACGGGGTAAAGTGGAATAGGCTACCCGCATTGCCCTCCAGGAAGGAATGTTGGCACTCGAGGGCGGCACCGTGACGGATCCGGATGGGCTGACAAAGATTTCTCCCGATCCCCTCCCACGGGAAACCCCGGGCGCAACGGAATACCACCACCAAACTCGCCATCCACCAGTATACGCCACCACGATCCCAGAGTCACCATCCCTGTCTCTTTGTGATCTCTGGAGAACGACATGGAAGACGGAGGCATCATA
This sequence comes from Avena sativa, assembly GCA_916181665.1. NCBI lineage: Eukaryota > Viridiplantae > Streptophyta > Magnoliopsida > Poales > Poaceae > Avena > Avena sativa. The sequence goes on from OV702293.1 coordinate 459,342,101, forward strand.
CATTGCAGGACAAGGGACAATAGTAGCGCAGACACGCGGGAGGGAACGACCTACACCACCTAGAGGCGGTAGCCGACTGGATGGAGCATCCGGTGCACACCAGGCCCGAGAGGGCCGAGGCGGGCCTAGATCGGGCCGGTAAAGCCCCCGCCGCCCTGCTGCAGCAGACATGTCGCCTTGCCACCGTCCCTTGTCTGAGCAGCATTAACGCCACCATATCTAGGAGGCCAAGCAAGCCTGCCGAAACGCCGGCCCGCCCAGACCCAGATGGGGCTTGACCAGGAGATGTCTGTCGGTGGCCATCGCTGCAAGCGTCTCCGCTGCCATCGCCCTCGCGCGTGGGGGAGGGAGGAAGCGTCTCGAGGGAGAAGGTTTTTTTTCACGCTAGGGAGTTTTCAGCCATTGGTTTGGCTCTCTAACGCCAAAAAAAAGAGAGGGTAAAATCTGTGAGCCGTGTGTGACACGGGGAGGGATCCTACCTGGATGCCACATTCTCCTAACGTAACCCACCACTACTTCCTGGCAGCATGTTTGCCACCACACATCAAACCTTTCCACAAACTAAAGCTGATGAAATCCTGCTGCTGCGTAAAAATGGCATTCTGGCTCTGCCGATCCAATTAGAAGTAAGCATATATATAATCGTTGTGGACTTGTGGTTTTGGTTAATTAGGTGATGGCTGATGCGTACGTGCACATGCATCAGCCTTCTCGAAACGTACGGCTCCTATGACACCATTCCCTCAATGGAGAGAGTTAGCGGAAACATATGAAACTACTTTAATAAAAAAGAGGAATGGAAGATTAACTCCTGGCTCAAAACTAAAAGTGATTTGGTAGGATCGGGTTAAGTGGTTATCCCATCGAGCGAGACTCTACTAGGTGTGTTGTATATTTATTAGTGGATGGGATTAATAGCGATAGCTAGCTTAACGAGGGCCAAAACTTGAAGCACCTGACCTGATCACCCTTGATTCATGCATATGCAATGATCGATGAGCACTTGACACGAAAGGATTTGCTTTTTCTGGCTGTGGTTAGTGCTCGATCTAGATTTTACCGTTTGATTTTGGCGTAAAAAAAGTTTTTTTTTTGCTGTAAGAGCAGATTTGGAAAATCATTGGGCACTTGCCGGATTCTCACGTCCACGACTTAAATTATGTTCTCTCTGCCACTGGAACTCAGCATACGGTGCCAGAAAGGGAAAGTGCTAGTGTGTCAAGATGCCATCTATATACTAAAGATATCTAGATACATTTGATTGATAAAGCTAAAACGTTTTATATTTCTGAATAGAACGAGTAGTAATGACGATCAGAAGACGATTCTATTTTCGTGACACTTGAACAAACAAGACAAAAGTTTCGGACTTGCTCCATGAACCATTTCCGTCCAATGTGCCAGGAATGGTCCATCATGCGAATTCGCTCATTTCTGCGTATATTGGTGTATGATATCTACTGATCGACATGTCACACTCTGCTTGCTGGTACAGTGCTCTAAATCAAGAACGCCTACACCGAGCACATCTACTAATTCGGATTCCAACCAGCATTATATTCAGCACTAAGTAGGTTCTGACCAGAGCCGACAGCACCGGTACTGACACTGCTCTCAGTGCAAATCCAGCAGGGGCCACTCAGAGCAACCTCCGTGCACGATTTCGGAGGTGCACAATTTCATTTTCAAATCACGCGCGCCACTATCGCCTGTTGCTGCTCAGGTGGAGCTGTCTCGTCAGGCTATCACAGCGACACCTCCATGCATCAGGTGCCACTTCTCCACCGCGGCTACCTCGTTCCCATCCACACGGCACCCGCGGCCTTTATAAAGACGAGCTCCGCACTCGGGAGTTCCCCGATCCATCTATCTCTTCTCGAACGAAACCCAGACGATTTTTAGAGCTTGAGCTTGATTGAGGTCGCCATGGCTGCTGAGATGGGATCTGTATGGAGGAGGTACGCGCCGCACAACATGATGATCATGGTGCAGCTGTGCTACACCTTGATGTACTTCGTCACCGAGGCCGCCTTCAACCAGGGGCTCAACCCCTACGTCTACGTCACCTACCGCCACCTCCTCGTCGCCGTCATGCTCTGGCCTTTCGCCTACTACCACGAGAAGTAAGACGACGATTCAGTTATCATCTATCTCTCTGCTTGATCGTTCTCTAGTTGTTCATCTGCTTCATTTTTTTTTCTGATGGACGTCAGGAAGCTGAGGCCCAAGATGACGTGGATGCTGTTCCTGGAGATTAACGTGCTCTCACTTCTAGGGTAATATCGAGCAGGAATATATACGTACATGTTATTAAGTGAGGAGAGTGTTCCTGGAGATTCTGAGAAGAAAGTTAGTACTACTCATCAACATCTGTGTAATTCGTGTGAACTGAACTGAATTGCAGGGTGAGCTTAACTCTGAACATGTACTTCACGAGCCTCAAGTACACGTCCCCGACGTTCGTCAGCTCACTGGTGAACACCATCTCTTCGATAACCTTCGTCATCGCCATCGTTCTCAGGTGATCAGGGGATCGACACCGCCGCCCCGTCAGCATCTCATGCAAGATCAAGCTAATTAACTGCTGCTCGATCGATTAACACGCGATACATCGACCGATCGATCGATCTCTGGTCTCTACAGGATGGAGATCGTGGACATGAAGAGCGCGCGAGGGCTCGCGAAGGTGGCCGGGACCGTGGTGTCGTTCGCGGGGGTGACCACCATGACGCTGTACAAGGGGGCGGCGATCGCGAGCCCCTGGAAGGCGCCGCTTTACATACCGGCCGGCAGCAGCGCCGTGCACGACGGCTGGCTGAAAGGGTCGTTCCTCGCCGTGGCCAGCTGCGTGTGCTGGTCCATCTGGTACGTCATGCAGGCGTCGTCGCTGAAGCGGTACCCGGCGGAGCTGTCGCTGACGGCGTGGATGGCGACGGTGGGAGGGGTGCAGTCGGTGGCCTTCACGCTGTTCCTGCAGCACCAGAAGGAGGACTGGCTCATCGGCTTCGGCCTCAACTTCTGGTGCATCATCTACTCTGTAAGTGACTACTGTCAATTTTCTTTCTCTCGTGCTGCAGTGGCCTCAAGTTCTGTACTACTCATGAACTGAACTTGAACTGTTGTTTATTTCAGGGCATCGCGTGCAGCGGGTTCACGGTGTTCGCGCAGCTGTGGTGCACGGAGAAGAAAGGCCCCGTGTTCGTCACCATGTTCAACCCGCTCTGCACCATCATGGTGGCCATCCTCGCATACATCATCTTCGGCGAAAACCTATACGTCGGAAGGTATGCCATACATACCTAGTGCTCCTTTTCTGCATCACATCCATACAAGATAGCACAACAACACAACAAACGCATGGATGATCCGTCAGCACATCCCAGGTTCTTGCTGACACGGCGCAACCTCCTTTCCGAAAAAAGAAATCGATAAGAACCGAATCACAACTGCCCCCTACCTGAATTGTAACGTCTGCATTTTGTCAGTGTAAAATGCTCCAGCTCTTATCTGTGTCTGCTGTTGTCGTTGATGATCTGCAGCATAATCGGAGGAGTGGTGGTCATAGCGGGCCTGTACATGCTGCTGTGGGGCAAAGACAGGGATCAAGAGTACAACGCCAGCAGCCAGGAGCAGGTAACCGATCTGGACTGCGAGAAGCAGCTGCAGCAGGCCAAGATGATCGGCGCTCGTTTGGCCAAGAACGGCTCGGGATAGGTGGCGAAGACGACGAGATAGGGGGATCAGATCAATAATGCTAGACTTACGGGCAGTACTCTTACAGAAAAAATTACGGGTTGAAGCCCTTTACCCCACCTAATCTTGTAAGCTTGATTCTGTAAGTGAAGCCCGTAGATGTAGCATTGTTCATGTCATGTTCGATGATGCCCAGTCACATGAACAAATTTAATCAACAGGTTTCCCATGAGTCCCCTCGACAAAAAAAAAATGGTTCTCCTGAATTGGCACATCCGTGTGCACTTTGTGTTGCAACATGGGTACTACTAGACCGTGAAGTCACGCGTTGCTGCGCCCATCCATCTTAACAAAAAATATACTCCGAAAAAAGATTTGAGAAAATAGGAATGTCGACATCATCTTAGAAAATGTAAATATGCTCCGCTGCCCATCTGAAATGGTATGCTACCACCGATAGAAAATCTTGTCTATATATGGACCCCGAAATTTGGTAAGAATAACACAACAAATCACAAACTTACTTCTTAAATTGATTACAAACAATTATAGTTCTCAGATATAGTGTTTTTCTGAACATCCAAACAAGACAGACCGAGAGTAGAATGATGCAGCATATTTTCTGTACAAGTGGCCAAGTTGAATAAGTCTAGAATCACACTATAATATATTTTGGCAATCCTTCGCTAAATTTGGAGAAAACAGAAGGTAGCACGCCATTCATTCTAATATAAAAGTGCATGAGAAGACTCTCCCGATTTTTTCTAAAAGTTTTTAGTTATTTATCTAGCGTAACGTATGCGGTACAAGTGTTTGGTTCTCTTGGCATGTTACAGTTAAATTTCATTGTTTAATGAGACCCCACGGTGTACCTAAAATCAGAGAAGCGTTAAAACTTGTACTGAAAGATGCATCATCTTTAGCATGGACAAATTATACTACGATTTTTAATTGGGAAAGCTATCGTGCCTTAAAGATTTTCCTACTTCCACCAGCAGAAAATAATGCTAAACTTACAGGAAGTTTTCTTATAGAAAGAATTACGGGCTGAAGTGAAGCAGGGTCATGAACACTATAATATGTTTTGGCAATCCTGTAAGCTTGATTCCGTAAGTGAAGCCTGTAGATGTAGCATTGTTCATGTTCGATGATACCCAGTCACATGAACAAATTTATTCAACAGGTTTTTCATGAGTCCCCTCGACAAAAAAAAAATGGTTATCCTGAGTTGGCACATCCGTGTGCACTTTGTGCTGCAACATATGGGTACGTGCAGTGTTTGCCGGAATGTGGCATGTCTCCTTCACAACTGACGGATCCAGAAACAATGCAGTTGAAAAATGGGGAGCATCTTGTTAATGGGCCGCAATCTAGCAAATTTTGAAATCCGTATATTAAACAAGAATGTGTTTTACAAAAATATTTTATAAAATTGAGAGAATGTTCATAAAGTTTTGCTCATGAGATCTTAAAAAAGTTTGTAGGAGGAAAATAATCTTAAAGTACAAATAATTGCTCGGGAGTTCATGTAAGGGAAAAGAAAAAATGAAAAGGAACCCCCAAAGAAAAAAATTTGAAAAACAATGGAAAAGGGAAAAACTAATACACTGAGTACCCTTGACATCACTATGCCAAGCTCATCGTCATCAACAATTCCAACTCTTCTAGTTGATCCCAAGTTTGTAAATAGGAATAAATAGTTGATCATGTGCATGACATGCATTATTTTTTTAGCTCTAGAAAAAATTGCATTAGGTCCCGTGAGGCGTCTGCAGGCAGACCGTGCTGCTCGCCACGGCGGCGCGTGCCTGGGCCCATCCTTCTTTGTTAAAGCGGATGACGTGGCCGGTGTTATCCCCTTCGGGTGGGGGGGACTGGCTTCTTCTGTTCCCGCTTCTGTCATGCGGGTTAGGTGGCGGGTTGGGCGCTTGCTGATCCACGTCGCTCTGGATGACTACGGCACTTTGGTAGCGCTCGTAGATTGGTCCGCTGCTGCCGCAGCTTTCGTATCCGGAACCGTAGGTCCCTTCATCCGATGGCGGATCGCACAGATCGGAGTTGCAGCTGCTGTTGTCGTAGGACTCATCTGTTGATGATGATGTGCGTAGCACAGGGTGTGGGGCCCACGAAGCGGGCCTGATCGATGGCAGGGGCACCCGCTTAGGGAGGCGGAGGGTGCCAGTTTGCCCCACCTGAAAGCAGAAGCTCCCGAACAGGATCTCGAGTCCGTCGCCTACGAGCTCGAAGTCCTTCATGGTGGCCGGCGAGTGGGCGGTGAAGTCGAAAGCGCCGAAGAGGAGGTGACTCTCCGTCGCCGCAGAGTTGTAGATCGTTCGGGTTGGGACCGTCACGATCGCACAATCAGCGTCCCCAGTTCCCACAGACGGCGCCAATTGACGAGGTTTGATCTCGTCAATGCCCATTGTTATGGACTTGGGTTTTGGAGAAGATGGGGATGCTGGAGATCGCGGAACGGTTAGCAAATAAGCAACACGGGACACAAGGTTTACTCAGATTCAGGCCCCCGGAGGGAAAACCCTACTCCTGCTTGTCTGCTCTTGATTACGGCGAAACCGGTGATTACAGGGGTGCGCAGATGCGATCTGGCGGGGAGGTGTGTATGCGAAAGTATGGGAGAGAGATCTAGGGCGTGCCCTCCTGGCCTTTATATAGACTTAGGCAGGTCCCAGACACAGATCTAGTCGGTTACAGGTTCTAGGGTTTACCCCTTTGAATTTCCTATCTACTCTAGTCTTGCTCTCCAAGGATCCGAAGGCGTCATGGGCCTTGGCCACCCGAAAATCCTCATAGGCCTGCGTATATTTGTCGTGGGCCTTCCTTGGACTGGGCCAGGTATGCTGAGATTGTGTACCCGCGGGGTATAACCATGTCAACCGGACTTAGTGTTTAACCGAGTTTAAAAATCCTGATACTCATGTTTAATGGTTGTGTGCAAAGGCCGGAGAAGTAAAATACTCTCTCTATTTAAGCATCTTAGACGTTTTTACAATTTTTCAATTTGATATGTAATCCGCCTATTTTTATTTTCTATGTTTAGATCTATGGACTATCTGGCCTGTATGCATCCTAGTTATATAGAGGAAGGATGTAATATTTAAACATTTTAATTAATAAAACACCCCTTATAAAAAAAAGAACAAAACAATAACCTATTTTGGACAAGCTTTATGAAAGTAAAAAAGCAACGGTCACCGCTCTTGGTGCAAAACCGGTGTTGCTCCATCATTGCCGCGCGCGCTGCCGTCTTGTCGATGGTTGACGTGCATTCCATGACAAATTGTGCCCGCCCCTACCATTAGATGCGTCGCACAGATGAAATTACCCGTTTGGTGTTTTGATCCTGCTCACGACGCATCAATACCTGTATTGGCGGCAACGTTGTGGGAGAGGAGACGCGCCTCATGCACCCCCCCCCCCCCCCCCCCCCTACCATACACCCACACCCGCAAACACATGAGACCGAACAATAGCCCGTTGCATCGCGCTAGATCCGGCACAATTGTGCCCGTTGTGCTGCACCACCTTGCGCTCCCCCCCTCCTCCCGGACGTAACCAATTCACATGTGGGGTGCAAGATCCACGCTAAGGACAGAACGGCGACGAGACAACCATTGTCACTCCTAATAGGTTTCACCGTGGGAACAAGATAATTAGCACCATCGTCACATTAGGTGTGGGCATCACCACCACGGTGAAGTCTGGCGGCAAGGGAGGAAACCCTTCGGATCCCTCCCGTGCCAACTGAGATGAGATTCGCGAGGGGGTCCCAACCCCTATTGTGTGTAGAAAATTGGTGATTCAGCCTTACACTTAGCTTATTACTGAATTCTGATCCCATCTATAAACTTTCAAATTTTATAAAGGTAGGGTGTGAGTAATCTTGCTCTCACAACAAATCACTAGCCGTTCGTTGTCTTATATCAACGTCCCTGGCAAATTTTGGAAGTTGACAACGGATTATTCTCTGGAGTACTGGCCGTGCCATCTGGCCAACGTGTGCGTGTGTTTCCTGTCATAATTTTTATGCTTTCGCAACACTAAGCAAGTGTAGTACTAATTAAATATGAGAGCATTGGTATCGACACCGCTCTCGGTGCAAGTTCACAAGAGCCACTCCTTTTGTAGAGGTCCTGCTTGTAATTTGTTCCCACCGACTGAATATTAATGGCAGCTTCGGGGTCCTTCGCGACCCCTCTCTTGTGTTAAAAAAAAAGCAACATTCACCGTGACACCTCCACACATCACTGTTGGCCCTATTCTGCACAGGGCTAAAACAGACCCCCACGTCGTCTCCTCTGGCGACACGGGGGAGCTCCCGTCACCACCGCCACAAGTGTCGCCTCCTATACCTCCACCGCTTCACCGTCACTGAAGGGGACACCGACAAAGCCCGCGCATGCCCCAGGGAGGGTGGCGGCAGGGCGTTTCATCCTGTTGCTCAACTACGGGCAGATTTCTTCTCGATGGTGGGGCGGAGCTTTGCGTGGGCGGCACGTCCTAGGGCGGCCGTGGTGGAGTGAGGCGGAGGGCATGTAGCGGGAGGCAGCCGCGAGAGATGCAGGGCGCGGCGGGTGGAGCAGGGCGGAGTTGTCTGCCTGGGCGGGCCGGATCTGGGCCTAGACGGGCATGGATGTTCATGGCGTGCTGCGGGCGGGTGGTTGGCGTGCTCGGCGCGGCGATTGCTATGAGGTTCGGCAGCGTTGCCTTGGTCTTCTGCGTCTGTGCAGCAGATCGAGAGCAGGCTGTGCAGGTCAGGGGTGGGCAAGGAGGTGTGGTGGAGGGCGCGACAAGGGGCATCGACGCTGTGGTGCTCCATGGTGCTGCAGGAGGCCGGGGATGGTGTGCACGTCTCATGCGCGTGGAGGCCCCGTGCGGACAGGGGTGGAGGAGAAGCAGGGTGGTGCCAACTTGGGTAGTTCAGGGGTTGTGTGCTCCTCCTCCGGTTTGGCTTGCTCAGGAGCAGGATGCCGGGGAAGAGGCCTCGGGGCGGCTGCTGAGGCGCTCGTGGACGGCGGGGCAATCGTCACGGCAGGAGGTGTCGCGGCGGCGGCTACAGCGTGCGATGGAGCTAGGTGGTCGGCAATGGAGTCACTCTACCATCTTGCTGCTCCTTGAGCTTCACGGTCAGGTCGAGCTCCGGGCGAAGGTCGGTGCCAACGACAGCGGCGCTTGCAGGCGTCGTTCCTCTCTTGTTTGCATCGTTGTGGAGCTTCGACTTAGACCGACGTGGGTGGTTCCAAGATCCTTGACTAAAAACCTAAGCTCCATCGGGAGCAGGCAGCGGTGACGACGCATCACTACCTTGTTGGAGGCGTCGTCTTGGAGATCTTGGCCCTCAAGGTGTGACAGGTTCGCGGCAGTTTGGCAGATGGCTCTATGGTCGAGGGTTGTGGGCATTGGGGCGGCGGCCCTAGTCGGTGGTGGTTCGTTGAGGCGGCGGCCTTGACATCCTCTGCAGCGACGGTCCTATGGGGCTGGGTCGTGGCCTCGCTGGGGGTTTGGGTGGCGGCTTGGAGATCTGTGTGGACAGCGAGTTTGTCGACCCGGCTGGTTCGTCTTCGGGCAATGTTAAGTTCGATCTGGCTGTTGCGTCGGGGCGGCAGCCCTGAGTTTGGCGTGATGTCCGAGGTCTGCGGGTAGCCGATTGGATAGCGAGGGCTACGAGACGGCTTGGTCGTGTGGCGTTGCGGCTCATGTGCAACTTTGGTGCCGAGCTGTGTAGGCCAGGGCGGCAGCCCCGGAGCTAGAGGAGTGTGCTTGGTGCATTTGGTGGCTGTGTCGTGTGGACGACAAGTCCCTTGGCTTGTGTCGTATGGTTTTTGATCCGGTTTTCTTTATAAACTGGGTCACTCTTTTCTGTCTAATCGGATAGAGGATATGACCGTATTAGCCTAAAAAAATCATGGTTGGCCCTGTTTGCTGCTCACGTATATAGAGCTATCACAGCAACTCTAGCATATCCCCCAAATCCCAAACCCCATATGCAGCTATCTAGACCACCCTAAGCGATATATACGGATCAAAATTTGAACGTGCAGATGAGAAACAGCATAACAAACTGCATAATTTAAACAAGGATTTGTGCCAGAATTTATTCATTACATAGCGGAGATGAAACAGCGGAGCACTAGGCTCCGCTTTTCTAGGTTAATGGCGTCGCCGCAGCCGGTAACAAAATAGAGCTCACAGGGGAGCACCGTGCCGCGGCGGCAGAGCTGGCAGATCAGTCGCCGTCGAGCTCGACGTACCAGGCGTCCTGCGCCGCCTGCTCGCGGAGCCACTCCGCCTTCTTCTCGGCGTCGCGGCGGCTCTTCTCCTCTAGCAGCGCGGTCACCGTGGTGGAGGAAGCAGTACGACCCGCGTATGTGGGCGACGTCGGAGGCCCGGTGCTGGTGCTCGAGCTCCTCGGCGATGAGCTTGCGCGCTGATCCAGCGCCGCCCACCCTCCCTCCGCCGCGGCCTCCTCGGCCTCCGTCGGACACCAAGGCGCTTGCGGGTGCGGGGGGGACGGAAGCGGCGGCTGGATTGCTCATCGGCGCGGCTGAATTGCTCGTCGGCGGGAGCGGAAGGGGCGGAGAGACGGATGGGGTTTGACCACTATCCGTGGCCGCCGAACGCGATATATAGCGGCCGGCTACGGGTTTAGGCTACGTCCTGGAAAATTCACCGCGGTGTTTGGCCTGGCCAAAAATAGGCCGAAACCCCATTATTGGTCCGACTTGCGTATGTGGGTCAATATGGGGTCTGCTAGAGATGCTCTCACGGCACGGCAGCCTACCAAGACATCTTCATGCATGTATCAGGTGCTACTTCACCACAGCTACCCGATCTGCCTATATAAGGACGGCACAGGATCTGCACTCGTCGTTTATCCGCTCCATCCATCTCTTCTTGATCGAAACCCAAACACTTCGCCCTCTTTCAAGAGGAGAGAGTGCTCGAGCTTGAGCCTGCCATGGCTTCTGGGACGGGAGGCGGTGTGTGAGGAGGTACGCGCCGCACAACATGATGATCCTGGTACAGCTGTGCTACACCTTGATGTACTTCGTCACAGAGGCCGCCTTCAACCGGGGCCTCAGCCCCTACGTCTACGTCACCTACCGCCACCTCCTCGTCGCCGTCATCCTCTGGCCTTTCGCCTACTACCATGAGAAGTATACAGTGCGATCCAGCAGTGTTCAGTGTTCATCAATTAGGAGAGTTCAGACATGGCCGTCTGGTCGATAATGTTGTGCTCATTGTGCTTCTTTTTTTCCGACGTCCGTCAGGAAGTTGAGGCCCAAGATGACGTGGATGCTATTCCTGGAGATTTTCGTGCTCTCACTTGTGGGGTAAAGTAGACAAGATTCAATATATGTTTTCTGACAATGATTGAAGCTACCCAAAATCTGATCATGATCATGAACTGAACTGAATTGCAGGGTGAGCCTATCTCTGAACATGTACTTCGCGAGCCTCAAGTACACGTCCCCGACATTCGTCGCCTCCATGCTGAACACCGTCGCTTCCATCACCTTCGTCATCGCCATCGTCCTCAGGATGGAGGTCGTGGACATGAAGAGCGCGCGAGGCCTTGCCAAGGTCGCCGGCACCGTGGCCTCATTTGAGGGGGTGACCACCATGACGCTGTACAAAGGAGCGGCGATCGCGAGCCCCTGGAGCGCGCCGATCCACATCGACGGCGGCAACGCCGTGCACCAGAGCTGGCTCAGAGGGTCGTTCCTCGCCGTGGCCAGCTGCGTGTGCTGGTCCATCTGGTACATCATGCAGGTACGTACTAATTAATTGATATCCATCGGCCAAAAATGGTAAGAGTACATCATGCCGGTACTGAACATTTTGGTGTGCAGGCGACGTCGTTGAAGAGGTACCCGGCGGAGCTTTCGCTGACGGCGTGGATGGCGACGGTAGGAGGGGTACAGTCGCTGGCTTTCACGGTCTTCCTGCAGCATGACAAGGAGGACTGGCTCGTAGGCTTCGGCCTCGAGTTCTGGTGCATCATCTACTCTGTGCGTGCCCAATCTGCGACCGTACAGAAAATGAACATACTTCAGCTAATTGAATTTTTCTTTCCAAAAAAAGTTGATTGAATTTACTTTTCATTATTATTATTTTGATTTTTTTCACTTTTTGCTGAAACTACACGAAAAATTTGCCTTTACTTTTGATATAAGACAAGCAAAATGCATTAACAATCGAGGCCAACCAAAAGGGAAAAAATGGAACAATCCGTCGATCATTTCAGCTGTTTTTCTTGCCCCATTTCGTAACGGCATGTATAATGGATAACGCCACACTTTTCTTAGAATCGTCACGTGAGATTTTTGCATAATTGGAAGAGAAAGGTTGAAAAACGAGAAGGTTGTCTTCTCATAGGTAATCGATGATCTACTAGGAACTAAGGGATGACAATTTTCTCCGACCGATTTCCGGCATGGAGTTTTGGCTCCGAGGAGCATAAGATGAACAATAAATTTAATAAAATAGAGAATAAAACTTTAAAAATCTTAAATCCGTGTACTTGTATTTGTTAATATGTCATGTATTCGTGCAAAATATTTATGCAAAAATTTACATGTGCGTTTCCCTAATAAAAAGACAAAGTTCAGTGCTATAAATAACAAGCAGCAGATTTGGCCTTCAACTTGTCTTTTTTAGCATAGGTCGTAATATTTTTGTTTTGCCCGTAAAACTTTATGAACAACCAACTGACATGAACATAAATATGTATAATTCTTTTCCATATTTTTTGACACTCTGAAAACTATTTTCCGCGTGCTCTTTGAAGCCAAATTTCCATTGTACAATCTTCTCTTAGTGACACAATTCTCTACTAAAATCTAATTAATTCTCGTTAACCACTAGGGATGCCAATAAGAGACAGTGTGATGTACCAGTTACATTTATAGTCTCACATGTGGATACCTATGAAAAGAAAGATCTGTCTTCTCTAACACTGTATATGTCCTAAAGCGAGAGCAAAAAAGTTAGGCAGATTTTCCTCCAAAATAAAATAGGTTTTCTTAATCAAGTTTATAAGCACCAAAAAAAATTTAATACAAGCCCCTCAAACTTGGTTTCCTTCAATGAAACTTAATACGTGCTCGTCGAACATAGACATAAACTTGTGTGATGTTTTTTCCAAGATACTTTTGGCAATTATAACAAAATTTGTTTTAATCAGGTGTCGCGAGCACCCAGCTGTAAATTTGAGTTTTCGCCTCCATGTCGCCGTGCTAAGTAGTGTGTGTTCACGATCTGTACTTATTGTTTCAGGGGATCGCGTGCAGTGGGTTCGCCGTGTTCGCGCAGCTGTGGTGCACGGAGAAGAAAGGCCCGGTCTTCGTCACCATGTTTTCCCCCCTCTCCACCATCATGGTGGCCATCCTCGCCTACTTCATCTTCGGCGAAAACCTATACGTCGGAAGGTACGATCCTTCGACGATATGCTTGTGCTCCTGAACTTAAACGGCGCCCCTTTTCGATCGGCATCACATCCATACAATATGGTAAAACACAAGAAATAATGCATGAATGATCCGTCAGCATCTCAAGTTCCCATATTATTGCGGAGGAAACTGAACCTTGGCCTGCGAAATTACTGGTCCCAGATCAGCTGCGATTGCATTTTGTCCTGCATGCAGAATGCTCTAACTCGTGTCTATGTCGATCTACTGTTATTGTTGATAAATCTGCAGCATAATCGGAGGAGTGATGGTCATAGCGGGCCTGTACATGCTGCTGTGGGGCAAAGACAAGGATCAAGAGTACAACTCAAGCAGCCAAGAGCAGGCAGTACCCGATCTGGACTGCGAGAAGCAGCAGCAGCAGGAGGAGGAGGAGGAGGAGGAGGAGGAGGAGGAGGAGGCAAAGATGACCGACGCTTCTTCAGCGAAGAACGGATCGGAACAGGAGGGGAAGACGACGACATAGTGGGGGATCAGACTGACATTGGCATCAGCCTGAACCGGTGGCGTGACAAATTCAGTGAACTGCAAGGTTGGCAGCAAGTTTCCTTGAGTTCACACATCTGCAGTGTTTGCCGGAATGTGGCACGTCTCCTTTACAACCGAAAAATCCAGAAACGATAGTGCAGTGAATAATTGCATTGCATCAGCATCTTTTTCTTAGGGAATTGCTTGAGCTTCTGCGAGACTATGGAAAAAAAGGAGAGAACGAAATATAGCTACGGAATCAACAACATTGTTGTAGAAAGGAATTGAAGATTGCACAGCACCAATTGGGCCGGCTGCTCATGTATATATAAACGGACACATGTACAATTATAGGTACAATCCTGACAAAACACGATGACCTATACCTAATACAATATGTTACTCAACACCCCCCGCAGTCGAAGGGTCGGCACCGACATATAGACTGGAGCGAAACTCAGGAAAAATCGTGGAAGGCAATCCCTTCGTCATGATATCGGCAAACTGCTGAGATGTCGGTACGTAAAGAACTCGAACGTGACCGAGAGCAACTTGCTCACGAACAAAGTGGATGTCCAACTCGATGTGCTTGGTACGCCGATGATGAACGAGGTTGGCGGAGAGGTAGACAGCCGACACGTTGTCGCAGAAGACCACCATAGCCTTGTCAACGGGACAAGAGAGCTCGGAGAGAAGCTGGCGAAGCCACGTGCACTCGGCCACAGCGTTAGCCACGGCGCGGTACTCGGCCTCAGCACTGGAGCGAGACACGGTGGGCTGCCTCTTGGAGGACCAAGAGACGAGCGACGAGCCGAGGTAGACACAGTAGCCGCTGGTGGAGCGCCGCGTGTCCGGGCAGCCCGCCTAGTCCATGTCCGAGTAGGCGACGAGGTCGGTCGACGTCGATGGCGAGGCATGCAGCGACAGGCCGTAGCCCATGGTGCCACAGATGTATCGGAGAATCCGCTTCACCGTGGCCCAATGGGCATCCCGAGGAGCATGCATGTGCAAGCACACCTGCTGCACAGCATACTGGAGCTCCGGATGTGTCAACGTCAAGTACTGGAGGGCGCCTATGATGGAGCGGTAGAACGGCGCGTCGGAGGCCAGCGACCCATCACTGGCTGAAAGCTTGGCCTTTGTGTCGACAGGAGTAGGCGCAGGATTGCAGTTAAGCATCCCTGCACGCTCGAGAAGCTCACGGGCATACTTCTGCTGATGAAGGAAGAACCCGTCCGCACGCCGGACAACCTCGATGCCGAGGAAGTAGTGGAGCGGGTCGAGGTCCTTCAACGCGAACTCAGCACGAAGACTGTCGGTGAGCTGTCGAAGAAGACCAGCGGTGGAGGCCGTCAAGATGATGTCGTCGACGTACATCAGCAGGTAGGCCATGTCGTTGCCGGTCTGGAAGACGAACAACGACGCATCGGAACGCGTGGAGCGGAAGCCGAGATGATGCAGAAATGCGGCGATGCGCTGGTACCAGGCGCGCCTACTTCAGTCCATACAAGGACCGAGAGAGCAAGCACACGTCATCGGGGCGCTCGGCGTCGACGAAGTCGATGGGCTGCTGACAGTAGACCTGCTCCGACAGATGGCCATGGAGGAAGGCGTTGGAGACGTCCATCTGATGCACCGGCCACGCGCGAGAAGCGGGGAGGTGCAACACCGTGCGGATCATGCCCGGTTTGACAACCGGGGCGAACATATCCGTGAAGTCGACACCAACGCGTTGTCGAAAACCGCGCACGACCCAGCGCGCCTTGTAGCGCTCGAGAGTATCATCGGAGCCGAGCTTGTGCTTGAAGACCCATTTGCCGGTGATGACGTTGGCACGAGGGGGCCGGGGAACCAGCTCCCAGGTCCGGTTACGCTGCAGCGCATCATACTCCTCCTGCATGGCGGCGCGAGCCGAGGTGGGCACCGGCGAGAGCGCGGAGGTGGATGGCGCACTCGGCAGCGGGGAGGGCGTCTCCCCCTCGCTGGACGAAGGCACCCCTCCATCATGCGGCAGAACACTGTTCCCGCTGGCCCAGAAGGCGGACGCGGCTGACAGGAACGCCATGCAGACGTACTGGTCGGTAGGGTAGTGCGTAGACGGCCGCCGCACTCCCGCACGTGCTCGTGTGAGCATGGGCGCAGGAGCCGCAGCGACGGGCGGCGAGGCGGGGTCCGAGGCGGCCGATGAAGAGGGCGACGAAGAGGCGGTCGAGCTGGTCGACGGCGTCGGAGACGGCGCAGGAGCGGGCGACGGGGGGGCGCAGGCGACGGGGGCACCACGGGCGACAGGGGCGTCGCGGGACCAGGCGGGGCCGGCGCAGAGAGGGCCGCCGCGGTCAGTCGTCAGCGCGCGGGTCCGGCCACAAGGGGGCCGGCGGGCGCCAGGGGCGTCATCGGAGGCGTCGCTAAGAGTCCCTGCTGAAACGGAAAAACCAACTCGTCAAAGTACACGTGCCGGGAGGTGAGGACGCAATGTGAGACCGGGTCGTAGCAGCGGTAGCCCTTGGTGTTGGCGGGGTAGCCGAGAAACACACAAGGGAGAGAGCGGGGTGCAAGCTTGTGTGCGGCGGTGGCAGCAGTGTTAGGATAACACCTGCAGCCGAAGATGCGGAGGTCATCATAGGCAGGCGACACACCGTAGAGTAGGTGATGCGGCGTGTAAGACCAACGCACACGACATGGGCGGATGTTGACAAGGAGAGTCTCCATGGCAAGAGCATCCGGCCAGAACCGTGGGGGCATGTGTGCGTGGAACAGAAGGCTGCGGACATAGTCGTTAAGAGTACGAAGCATCCATTCAGCACGACCGTTCTGTGGAGAAGTGTAGGGACACGTGAGGCGGAAGATGACGCCATGGGCGGCGAGAAGTGAGCGAATAGTGATGTTCTCGAACTCTTTGCCGTTGTCTGTTTGTAAGGCGTGAATGGGGCGACCGAATTGAGTGGAAACGAAGGCGAAAAATGCGGTGAGGGTGGCGGCAACGTCGGATTTACGACGAAGAGGAAAAGTCTATACAAAATACGAGTGATCATCCAAAAACACTAGATAATAATTATAACCAGAATTACTTGGGACAGGCGAGGTCCAAACATCACTATGAATAAGTTGAAACGGGAAAGACACGACTGTGGAGGAGGAACTAAACGAGAGGCGAACATGTTTGCCTAGACGACATGCTTCACAAGAGTGGGAATCCGTTTTATTACAAGTAAAGGAAAAGCCTCGCATAATTTGACGCAGAGCGGCGGAGCTAGGATGGCCGAGGCGAGCATGCCAGAGATCAACACCGATGGAGAGGGCGAGTGGGCTGCTGGCGGTGGTGGAGGCCGAACCAACAGGGTACAGATCGCCGGGGCTGTCACATCGGTGGATGAGCATCCGAGTACGACCATCCTTGACAGAGAAACCAAAGGCGTCAAATTCCACAGTCATAGGATTATCACGATAGAAAGATTTAACGGAAACAAGATTTTTAATCAAGGCAGGAGAAACAAGAACGTTATTTAGAGAGAGGAGTGGAAGTGGAAGGAAAAGAGACGGAACCGGTGTGAGTAATGGGGAGAGCATGACCGTTGCCAACGATGATGCGAGAGGAGGTGGAGGCGGGTGTAGAAGAAGAGATGTCGTGGGAATGGTCACGGCAAATGCTGCAATCGGTAGCGAGTAGTAGAACGAAGGGCAAGGGCGGCCAGCCATCTGCGGTGCGGGATGAGGGCGGAGACACAGAGTTTTACCCAGGTTCAGCCCCCCCGAGGGTAAAGACCTACTCCTGCTAGATTGTATTATGGTGGAGGTACAATGGGCGAGCTCGACGGCTAGGCGGCGAGTCGCTTGGGTGTATGATGGAACGTGCTTCTACACGCCCTATAGGAAGGTTTATATAGAGTCACCTCCCCCTAGGGTTTACATATCTTAACCGAATCAGTTAAGGCTTCGGTACTCATTTAACCTAATCCGACTGGGCCTATCTACTCTCCTGGGCCTTCAGCTTCCAGTCGCTTGGATCCATGCCAGGGCTTAATCCAGTCGCCGTCTTGCAGGCCCACTCGCCAGTTCCTGGGCCAGTCGGAAACGTCCTGCTGGGTATACCCCGGTAGGCATATCCCCATCAGTAGTCCCCGAGGCCGTCGTCGATTGGGCGTAGGTGGTTACTGGCAGTCGGAGCATACGGCTTCAAAGCAGACATCCAGTCGAATCGGCGGCGGGCTCCTGAATAAAGGAGGAAACTAGTCATTCTGGTCGCAGCTTTGGCGAGTCGAGTCGGTGAAATATTCAATCACTGTTGTAGTGATCGGGTCAGCGAGCCGAGTGGCTGAAGTTGGACCGTCAAACATAGTCAAAACTAGCCGTTGGGGTAATCCAACAATAACTTTTGGCGTAATCACCGCGTAGTAACGGCTTCCTGTTTTGGCGGGTAACAACCGCTATATAAAGGGAATGGTAGGCGATCAGAAAACCAGCCCCTCGTCATTTCCTCCAATTGCACGCATCCCTGTTCTCCTCCGCATCGCGATCTAGCCAATCCCAAATCCTCCGACCTCCTCAAACCTTTTCGCCAATGGCCCCCTCCACCGAACCATGGGGCAGGTCCAAGTGTACAAGAGCGCTCCTGGAGTCCTTCGAGGAAGCTGGGATCCTGCGGGCCGGTAGATGGCGCATCCCCGCAGCCGGAGAGGTGACTCCGGACCCGCGCGAGGGAGAGTTCGTCTGCTTCACCAGCCATCTGGAACGGGGGCTGGGATTCCCCACATCCCATTTCTTCCGGCGGTTCTGCGCCTTCTACGGGATCCAGCCGTCGGACCTGGGCCCGCACAGCATCGAGCAGCTCGCCATCTTCGTGGCGTTAAGCGAGTGCTACCTGGGCTGCAGGCCTTACTTACCCCTGTGGCAAGATCTGTTCCACGGGAGGATCAGTCGCGAAGAAGCGGGCGGCCCAATGCTTGCCGCGGGCGGCCTGACGTTTCAACTGAAGTCGAAGGCTTCATTTTTCGATTTGATGCTACCGGCCAAGGCGGCGAGCGAGTGGAAGAAGTCTTGGTTTTACGTCACCGAGGCGACTCCGGAGGGCAAGGTGGCGATCCCAAGATACTCCGCCGACCGGCCTGAACCGCGCCGACTCCAAGTCGGCAAGCTCCCAACGGACCAGCGGATGGTCATGGATGAGATGCTCCAAACCATCCATGGCCTGAAGAAGAAGGGTCTGCAGACCATCAACTTATACAACTGCTGGCTCGGGCGGCGACTCGTTCCCCTGGCCCGACGTGACCACTACATGTACAAGTACACGGGCCAGGAGGACTCGACAAAATCCTGCCTCGCCGAGTGGAAGCTTGAGGATTATATTTCGGCGCTGAAGAAGATCACCCAGGCGGTGTACCTGGACACGAAGGCCGGGTTGCCCCCTACACCGCGAAGCATCCAGCCCCGACGGTAAGTCACTTTACATCATTCGCAGTCGCAGTTAATGCAGTCGCGGTCATTCTAATACTGTCCCATGCTCATCGCAGCTATTTCAAGTGGTGGAAGGGTGGCTTCCGCCCGCAGACGACGAGAACTCGAGCTCGTCCGTCCAGGACGGGGGCGAGTCGCCTCCCGCCAAAGGAGGCATCGAGAGCGACAGGAGCGACGACGACGACGACGAGTCCGAGGAAGAGGTCGCCCCGCTGGTTCGCAAAACTCGCAGGCAGCGTCAGCACAAGCTCGAGGCGAGCAGAAGCCTCGAGCGTCATGATGATGACGACGACGAACTTCCTGAAACCACCTCGCGTCGCCAAGCCACTCCGTCGAACAAGAAGAAGAAGAAGAAGGAGATGAAGGCCCTGTGAAGAGGAAGACAAAGCCAGCGAGACAGGTATCTCCGCCTCGTTCGGCGAGCAGCTCCGACGCCACCAGCCTGGCCAAGGATGAGGTGCCACAGACGATGGCAGCAGCGGATGTCGCTGTCCTGAGTGAGGCGCCCCTGGCCTCGATGCCTCCCCCATTCACCCCAGTCTCTAGGTCGGGGTTGCTCCGGTCACGGCGGCATCACCTCCCAGGGAGGCTCCTGCCGAAGATGTTTCGGAGGCTCCTGTCACGGCCTCGACAACGAAGAAGTCGTTCGTGTCTTGGGCGCACGATGTCCTGGAGATGGGTCACAGTCGTAAACTGGGCCCTGAACTGGAGAAGCCGGCCGGCATCCGCACGGGGATGCGATTTCTACCAGTCGCTAAGTGAGTTCTATTCACCTGTCTTTGTTTTTCATTGTACTCAGACCACTTTACTCATGTGATCAATTTGCAGGACTGGAACTAAGAAGATAGGCCACCCGTCCGTAGCCAAGGTGCCGCCAGTCGTCACCGAGGAAGACCCCTCTCGGAAGAGGAAGGCTGACGAGGTCGTTGCCCCCACGGATAGTGCCAAGAAGGCCAAGGGCGACGATATCGTCACAGTGTCTGACGACACGACGGTTGCTCCGAGTGACCCTGTGGCGGAGGCGGCCTTGGCGATCAAGGAGGGTGCTCTCTCGTCCGGGGCAGCCGAGCTGGCCTCTTTTGGTGCTGGCGCATCCAGCGCAACCTTCCCATGCTTCATGGCCAGGGCGGCTACAGCGAGTGGTACCTCGCCCTCGAGCCGCGCACCTGGGGTCGCCGATACGGAGGTCGAGCAGCATCGTGGACACACGTCGGCTCTTCTCGCATCCGTGGACGCGATACAGCTTCATGGTATGCTTGGCGCAGCCATCCAGATATGTCCAGTCCCCGAGGATCGGGCCGCTGACTTGCAGCGGTCGGATTCTTTTAGTATCTTGTTTTTATTTCTCGCGTCCAGTCCCCGAGTGCGCACTCGCTGAATTTCAGCGGGTGGGCACTTAGGATTTTTGATTGCCAGTCCCCGAGTGTGCACTCGCTGAATTTCAACGGGTGGGCACTTAGGATTTTTGATTGCCAGTCCTCGAGTGCGTACTCGCTGAATTTCAGCGGGTGGGCACTTAAGATTTTGCTATTATTAACTGTATGACTTGTGTACAGGGTTTGCAGCTTGAGTCAGCCGACCGGCTTGCTGCGAAACGTCTCGCGGAGAAGGAGTTGGCCACCGTCCAAGAGGCGAACAAGGGGCTCCAGGCGATTGCTGCGAAGGCAGAAGAGGTCCGCCAGGGCCTTGTCCCAGCGAGTGAACTGATGGCAGCTCAATCGGCATTGAGCTCGGTTGAAAAGCGGATCGCCGATCTTGAGCGCGAGCTGAAGGAGACGAAGGAGGAGGCGAGTTCGGCGGATGGGCGAGCCAAGGCTGCTGTTACAGCCGTCGTTGAGGAGCGTAAGGTTTCTGACGCCCTTGTTGCTGGGCTTCAAGATGACTACACCTCTCTTCAGAGCTTCATCACGGATCTCTCCCGACCCTTGATTGGTGAGTGTGCCTGCCTCTGCCTGTAACATATGTATTGTGTAATCTTTGGTGTATTCACTGTCACCTTCTGTTCGCAGGTCGGATCGTCGATAGCGCGGAAGAGGCGAACTCGTTCGACGCACGGCAATGTGTAGCCACGATGGTCGACTCGGCCACGTTGTCGCCGACATGTATACGGGCGTATCTTCAGGAGATGTCGCCCTTAGAAGTGATTCCCAGCGACCTTGTCGAGGTGTGGCAATACTTGGAGAAGGCGCTGTCGGTCGTCGAGTTCATGACGCGGTCGGCGTTCCGGCGTGGGGCGGCAACGGCGCTTAGCCTTGGACTCGCCCACTTCCCAGAGGACTTCGACCTGGACGACGTGACGAGCGGCTATCCATCGTCGACGGGCTCGGTGGAGATCGCCGAGGTGCTGAAGCTGACGGACCGCGCCGCGAAGTACTCCGAGTGCGTCTGGGCGATGGGCGATCTCCTTCCTTATCAGGAGACGATCGTCGCGCCCAACGACCCCGAGCCGCAACATCGGGACTTCAATGTCGAGCATCCCTTCCGTGCAGCGATGGCGGGTGAGCTGACGACGTACCCGTCAAATCCGTATACTCCCTTCATTCGCAACCGCAGGGGTGGCGGCGAGTCGACATCGAAGCCTGCGGAGTAAAACTTTGTGCCCTGGGGCGTTCGTAGCAGTTCTGCCGTTGGGCATATTTTGTATTTTGTGACAATTGTGATCTGCTATAATGAGATATCATGGTATTTTGTGAATTGTTGTGTGTTTGTGATTGAGGGTTGAACGAGTCCCCGAGCGCGTCCGCCCTTTTTTATGGGGTTTACCTCGTTTAGTATGTGTTTGTGATTTTGAATGTTTTGTTATTGACGTCGACTCGCCCGGACTCGGAAAGCCAGTCGCAAGGCGACTCCCATGAGTGCTCTGTACTTCACTGTTTTCCCTTACGCGAACGAGGTCGGGTAGCCGAGTCCCCGAGCGTGGTACTTGGTTGTTCTAGGCGCAACTCTAGGGTGGGTGAGGACTTGGCGCGTTAGGATAAGCGCATCACTCCTGTCTGGCCCATTGGGTCAGTCGCATGGCGAGTCCTGGGCATGCTCTCATACTTGGCGTTTTCCCTAGCCGCTCGCGCTGAACTGGTCATCAGTCCCCGAGCGTGGTACTTGGCCGTTCGAGTCGCTGTGTCGAGGATGCGGAGGATCATGGTCGCTGTGAGAAGCGAAAGCAGTTGTCTTGGCTCGTCGAGCCAGTTAGGCTAGGCGACTCCAATGGGGCTCCGGGTAGGCGTTTTTCGTGGACGTTACAAGACCTGGCGTGACCCAGTGCCCTTGTAGCGCACTACTTGGCCGTGCCGGTCGCTGTACCAGAGGTTGACTTCTGCAGTTAGCTTGATGTTGTTACTATGAGTGCGAGTGGCACAAGACACGGAGAGTAGACGCAATTTGTGGTAACCAATTTTTTTTATTTCATAGCGACTGGAGGATACATATGTGGGGTTCTAGGAGTAGAACTTCCGTAGGAGGTTTACATTCCATGGTCACTTGACGTCGAGCTTGCCGTCCCCGCGGACATCGGTGAGGTAGTAGGCGTCGTTGCCGAGTGCTCGCCCGATGGCGAATGGTCCCTCCCATGGGGGGGAAGCTTGTGCATGCCCTTCTTGTCCTAGATGAGGCGCAGCACCAGGTCGCCTTCTTGGAAGGTGTGAGTTTTCACCCGCCGGCTATGGTAGCGGCGGAGTCCTTGCTGGTAGATGGCGGTGCGTGAGCGAGCTAGGTCGCGTGCCTCGTCCAGTTGGTCGACTCCATCTTGTCGTGCGAGTTCGTTCGCAGCCGCCGTGTAGTGGACGACCCTTGACGAGTCGTGCTCGAGGTCGGTGGGCATGACTGCCTCGGCGCCGTACACCATGAAGAAGGGGGTGAACCCTGTTAACCGAGGTGCGGATGCCCCAGATGACGGAGGGTAGCTCCTCGACCTAGCACCCGGCGGTGCGCTCGAGTGGTACTTGTAGCCGCGGCTTCAGGCCGTGGAGGATGCTCTGGTTGGCCCATTCTGCCTGGCCGTTGGATTCCGGGTGGGCGACTGACGCGAGATCGAGCCGGATGTGGTGTTCCTCGCAGAACTCGGCCATGGCTCCCTTGGCGAAGTTGGTTCCGTTGTCCGTGATGATGCTATTTGGG
This sequence comes from Avena sativa, assembly GCA_916181665.1. Taxonomy (NCBI): domain Eukaryota; kingdom Viridiplantae; phylum Streptophyta; class Magnoliopsida; order Poales; family Poaceae; genus Avena; species Avena sativa. The sequence goes on from OV702293.1 coordinate 459,365,314, forward strand.
AACCCGTAGCGATATATGAGTTCGCGTAGGAATTTGGTGGCGGTCTTCCCGTCGCATTTCCGGACTGGCTTGGCCTCCACCCATTTTGTGAATTTGTCGACCGCGACCAGGAGGTGGGTGAAGCCGAAAGGGGCCTTTTTGAAGGGGCCTACCATGTCCATACCCCACACGGTGAATGGCCAGGTGATGGGGATTGTCTTGAGCGCTGAGCTCGGCACGTGTGTCTGGTTGGCGTACTTCTGGCAGCCGGCGCACCGCTGGACGATGTCGACGGCGTCGGCGTGTGTGGTGGGCCAGTAGAAGTCATGCCGCATGGCCTTTGCGACCAGAGAGCGGGCTCCGGCGTGGTGGCCGCAGTCGCCGGAGTGGATGTCGTGGAGGATCTTGCGTCCTTCGGCAGGTTGGACGCAGCGTTGGAACACGCCGGTCACGATGCGCTTGTGAAGTTCGCCGTCGATGAGGGTGAAGGATTTGCACCGACGTGCAACCATCCTGGCGTCGGTCTCGTCTGCCGGCAAGGTGCCAGCCTCCAGGTAGGCGATGTACGGCTTGGTCTAGTCGTCTGGCTCAGCGATGAGTGCGACCAGGGCTGCCTCTGGTTGCAGCGGGACTCCGATGTCGATCTCCCTTGGGGGAGAGACTGATGGCTTGGTGATCGTGTCGAGGAAGACGCCGGCGGGTGGTGCAAGTCGAGCCGACCCGATGCGAGAGAGTGCGTCGGCCTCCTCGTTCTTCCGCCTGTCGATCCACTCGACGGAGTAGCCTGCGAAGTGTCCTCCCAGCTTGTCTACTGCTTGGCGGTAAGCCTCCATGGTGGGGGAGACGGTGTTGCAAGTACCAGCGACTTGCCCAGCGACGAGGTCGGAGTCTCCGTAGCAACGTAGGTGGTTGACGTTCATCTCCTTGGCAGCTCGCATGCCGTGGAGTAGTGCCTCGTACTCGGCCATGTTATTGGTGCAGGGGTGAAGTCGAGGCAGAGGGCGTAGCGTAGCTTGTCGCCCTTCGGGGAAGTCAGCACGACCCCTGCTCCTGCGCCGTCCGCGTTCTTGGAGCCGTCGAAGTGCAGGCTCCAGTAGTGGAGGTATGGCAGCTTTTCTGGCTGCTGGGCCTCTTCCCAGTCGGCGATGAAGTCCGCGAGGGCCTGCGACTTGATCGCTTTTCGTGGCTCATACTTTATGTTGTGGATGCCGATTTCGACGGCCCACTTGGTGACTCGCCCAGTCGCCTCATGGTTGCGGATGATGTCCTGCAATGGTGCGGAGGAGACGACCGTGATCGGGTGCTCCTGGAAGTAGTGCGGCAGGCGCCGCTGTGCTCTGAAGACCACGTATACCAGTTTCTAGTATTGCGGGTATCGCTGGCGCGACTCGGTGAGGACCTCGCTGATGTAGTACACTGGTCGTTGTACCGGGCGCTCCTTTCCTTCCTCCGGCCGCTCGACGACCATGACGGCGCTGACGACGCGCTCGGAAGCCGCGACGTAGACCAGCATGGGTTCTTTGTCGACGGGGGCGGCGAGTAGTGGTGCTGCGAGTAGCACCTTCTTGAGGTCGCGGAGTGCGTCGTCCGCCTCCTTGTCCCACTGGAAGGTAGGGTTCTTTCGCATCAGGCGGAATAGGGGCATCGCCTTTTCGCCAAGTCGGGGGATGAAGCGGCTGAGAGCCGCGACTCGCCCGGCCAGCTTCTGGAGTTGCGTAGGCACTCGGGTTTGCCGAGTCGGGAGATCGTGTCGATTTTGGTGGGGTTCGCCTCGATCCCGCGCTTGGAGACGACGTACCCAGTAGTTGCCCTGCTGGTACACGTGAAGGTGCATTTGCCTGGGTTGAGCTTTATCTTGTATTTCCGCAGGTTGGCGAATGTTTCTGCCAGGTCGGCGAGTAGATCACCCTGGCGAGCGGACTTCACGACCACGTCGTCGATGTAGACGTGGATATTGCGGCCAATTTGGCTCGCGAGGCACTCCTGCATGCACCGCTGGTAGGTCGCCCCGGCGTTCTTGAGGCCGAAGGTCATGGCGGTGTAGCAGAAGGCTCCGAATGGTGTGATGAACACCGTCTTCTCCTCGTCCTCAACAGCCATTTTGATCTGGTTGTACCCAGAGTAGGCGTCGAGGAAACACAACGACTCCGAGCCCGCGGTGGAGTCAATTATTTGGTCGATCCGCGGGAGGACGAACTGCTCCTTCGGGCAGGCGCTGTTTAAGTTTGTGTAGTCGATACACATCCTCCAGGTCCCGTTCTTCTTCTCGACCAGGACTGGGTTTGCGAGCCACTTGGAGTACTTGATTGTCCGGATGAAGCCTGCAGCGAGTAGACGCTGCACCTCCTCGGCGATAGCTCGGCGGCGCTCTTCATTGAAGGGCCGCAGCGACTGCTTAACGGGTCGCACTTTGGGGTCGGCGTTTAGTTTGTGCTCAGCGAGTTCCCTAGGGACACCAGGCATGTCAGAGGGCTTCCATGCGAAGTTGTCCCTGTTCTCACGGAGGAACTCGATGAGCGCGCCTTCCTAGGCTGGGCTCATGCCCGTCCCGATCGTCACCGTCTGGCTGGAGTCACCTGGGACCAGCTCGACGGTGCGGGTGTGCGTCGTCGCCTCGAAGGCTGAGGTGTTGCCGCCCTCTGAATTGGGCTTCTTGAGTATGGTGGGGTCGTCGTTGTTGACCCCGCTCGCGTACTTGGCGAGCTCGTCGGCGTGGTTGGCCTCTGCCGCGATGACGGCGTCGGCGAGTTCGGCTCCTTTGGCCTCGCACTCGGCAGCCATGTCGGGGTCGCCGTTGATGGTGATGACGCCGCAAGGCCCGGGGAGCTTCATCGCGTTATACGCGTAGTGGGGCGCTGCCATGAACTTGGCGAACGCCTGGCGCCCCAGGACGAAGTGGTAGGGGTTGTCGAAGGGTACCAGCTCGAAGACGATCCGCTCGGTGCGGAAGTTTACTGGTGTGCCGAAGGTGACTGGCAGCGTGACCTTGCCGATCGGGTACGCCTTCTGACCGGGGACGATGCCGCGGAACGTGGTGTAGGTCGTCTCGACCATCGACTGCGGGAGCCGCAGTCGCCTGAAGGTGTCCAGGTACAGGATGTTGATGGAGCTGCCGCCGTCCATCAATGTATTGGGGAGCCAGTAGTCGCCCACCTTAGGCTTGACCACCAGGGCGACTCGGCCTGGGTACTCGATGCGTGGCGAGTGGTCCTGGCGGCTCCAGGTGATGGGCTGCTCCGACCAGTTGAGGAACTGGGGTACGTCCACCTGGGCCACCGTGTTGACAGCGACGGCGCGGGCGATGACCTTCTTCTCGCTCTTCGTGTTGAAGCCTATGAAGGTATGGAGCGAGCCGACCACATTGCCGAATTTTCCGCCGTTTGGCGGGTTGTTGTCGGGGTCCTCCCGCGCTCGCCGCGCCTTCTCAATCTCTCTGAGAGTGTGGCAGTCGGCGGTCGTGTGCGTGGCGGGCTTCCCTTCCCTGCTGTGAAACGCACAAGGTTGGTTAAGGAGGGCTGCGGGGTCAAACCTTGGTTTCGCCTTGTAGTTGCCGCCATCGTGGCATTGTCCTCTGTCGCGGCGGAAGATCTTGGGCTCGCGCTTCGTGAGCCCGGCGTTGGCGACGAAGTCGACTCGCCCGTCACTGCGGCGCTTGCCAGTGAGGCGAGTGTTGCTGTAGCGTAGGTCGGACCGTCGTCCGTTGTCGTTGCCGCTCGTGCGGCGTTGGCCTCCCGACTCGTCGCCAGTTTCCTGGTTTGGATCTTCCTCCGCGTACCATTTAGCGATCTCGAGGAGGTCCAGTATGTTGTCGAGCGTGCGAGAATGTCGCTTGAGCTTGGCGACCAAGGGCTCGTAGCGACACGAGGTCTTGAAGCAATGGATCGCGGTGTCCGGGTGGATGCCGACCGCGTTGTACCATAGCTCTTGCCACCGTTGGACCGAGTTGCGGGTCAACTCGCGGGGTCCCTGGACGCATCGCTCCAGGTCCTCGATGGTGGTGGCGCGGGTGTAGGAGCACTCGAAGTGCCTGACGAAGGCGTCGCGCATCTCCTCCCAGGAGTCGATGCTATCCTGGGGGAGGGTGTTGATCCACTGCCTGCACGTCCCCTCCATCATCAAGGGGAGGTAACGGGCGGCTAGCAGGTCGGTGTGACCAGCAATCCCCATCGCCATGAGGTATGTGTCCAGCCACACGGAGGGGTCGTACGAAGGGTCGTACTTCTCTATTTCCTTCGGCGCTTTGAAGTTCGCCGGGTATTTTTCGCCTCGGATCATCGGTCTGAAGCACCTGGGCCCGAGTTGACTTAGCGACCCCATCGGCTCGCCGTCGTGGCGATTGGTTAGGGTGTGTCGCAGGTCGTCGGGCTGGCGTGCGCGCCAGCTTTGGTTGTTGATGATGTGGGTGCGGGCGTCGATGGGCTGACAATTGGCGGCGACGAAGTTGGTCGCTGGCCTGGGGTCGTTGGTGGAGAGTGCCGCGTTCGCGGGTCGATGTTGGAGCTGCATTGGCTCTGGTGGCGGGCAGTTGAGGGTGTTTGCCGCCAATGGGCGGCCGCTTGAGGCCGCTCTGCTTCCCGAAGAACGCGAGTACACTCGACCTTGTGAGTCGGCACCTGCGTTTTGCTGCTCTACGGCCTTTGCGAGCAGGGCTCTGACGTACTGGATCTATAGGGCGCCGTCGCCGGTGGCCGTGATGTTGTCAGCCGCTGCTCGGCCCGCCACGAGGTTGTCCATCGGGGTGGAGAACAGTGGTAGGCCGTTCGCGTCTCACTCCCGTGAGGAGACTACTATCCGCGGCTGATCCCTGGGAGGGTGTGCGGTTGGGTGGAGGTGGGGCGCCCATCGCCGTCGACCCTGGTGGGGGCTGGGCGCTTCCCCCTGGTGGTGCGTTCTAGCAGATCGTGCGCTCGGCCACGCGGGCCGGGTCATTCTCGTCATCGAAGTTCAGGGCGCGCCCCTGGACGGTAGGGTTCAAGCGCGTCCTGATTCGCTGCGCGTGGTAACGCGACAGCTCTTGTGCCGTCACCTGTTCGAGGCGAAATTTTTCGCGCTCGGCTTGCTCCTTGCGGACTGCCTCCGCTAGCTTCAGGCGGAGTTCCTCGACCTCCGTTGCCATGGTGTTAGGAGGGATCGGGGTGGAGAAAGGATCCTCCGGCGGATCGGTGCCAGTTGCCATGTAGGTCACGGCGTGACGACCGGTCCCGTCGCGGAGATCGGCGGAGTTTTCAGACCCGGAGTCAAAGTCGAAGATCCCAAGGATGGAGGGATCCTCGAAGTCTCCCATGTTGGAGACCTGGGTGATGGAGCCCGCGGGTGAAGCCACGGTGATGGATCCGGCGAGTGATGCCGGGGTCGCCAAGTCGGCGTCGTCGTTGAGGGCTGCGTCTTCCGCGGCCGCGGAGTTTTCGGCCAGGTCGCTGTGGGCCGAGATGTACTCGGAGGCGAGGCAATGGATCGTGCGGACCTGGCTCTCGGAGAGCCGGTCGTGTGGCGGCGACTCGCGGATGCGAGCCGAGTCCTCCGAGACGATGATGTCGGTGAGGCCGACGAAAAGGCTGATCGTGCCAACCGGCAGGATCATGCTGTGCGTGATGGGTCGCGCCGCCGGGACGTAGCTGCTCGGCAAGATCTGGAGCATCTCGCCGATCGCTATCATGCGGCCGGTGGAGACCGACTCGTTGATGGGCAGATTGGATCTCACCGCAGAACACCGGCCAGACCGGCCAGGCCCCACGGTGGGCGCCACTGTCGTGGGAATGGTCACGGCAGATGCTGCAATCGGCAGCGAGTAGTAGAATGAAGGGCAAGGGCGGCCAGCCATCTGCGGTGCGAGATGAGGGCGGAGACACAGGGTTTTACCCAGGTTCGGCCCCCCGGAGGGTAAAGACCTACTCCTGCTAGATTGTATTATGGTGGAGGTACAATGGGCGAGCTCGACGGCTAGGCGGCGAGTCGCTTGGGTGTATGATGGAACGTGCTTCTACACACCCTGTAGGGAGGTTTATATAGAGTCACCTCCCCCTAGGGTTTACATATCTTAACCGAATCAGTTAAGGCTTCGGTACTCGTTTAACCTAATCCGACTGGGCCTATCTACTCTCCTGGGCCTTCAGCTTCCAGTCGCTTGGATCCACGCCAGGGCTTGATCTAGTCGCCGTCTTGCAGGCCCACTCGCCAGTTCCTGGGCCAGTCGGAAACGTCCTGCTGGGTATATACCCCGGTAGGCATATCCCCATCAAGAGAGGTTACCGGGGTGCGCGGCCATATGCGCGGAGGCGCCGATGTCCATGAACCAGTCGCCACCGCCACCATATGCCCCAGCAGTGGGGACGCTCTGGAGGGCGGTCAGGACCGCGGGGTCCCACGCGGCCGAGCTCGGGGGGGCGGCGTAGGCCAGGGCGGAGTAGGCCGCGACACAGTAGCCCGGAGTGGCGGCATAGCTCGGCGTGGCGGCGGGTTGGGGCGCCGCATAGAAGGCCTGGTGGGTGGCCGGACGCGGCCCCATGATGCCCGGGTAGGGAGCGCGCGGCACGGGCATGGAGTAGGCATGAACGACCCCGGTCCACGGATTGTGACCCGCGAGCCACGGCGGAGTGGGGGCGGTGTACTGAGGTGGACGAGGCGCGGGGGCGGTGGCGTTGGCGCCACCACTGCCACCGCCGTTGCCACCACCACCATGGCATCAACGCCCGCGGCGACCTCCGCCGTTGCCACCACCGCTGGTGGCGGGGGGAGGGGCAGGGGCGGCTGGGTGTAGAAGCCCGGAGGCGGACCCATGGGGCGAGGCGTGGAGGAAGGAGCAGGGGCGCGAGGCGCGGAGGCAGGAGCAGGGGCGCGAGGCGTGGGTGCCGGGGAACCGCGCGAGAGGCCGGCGACGAAGGCGGTGTGGGCCGCCCGAGCCCGCAGATGCTTGAGGCGGCGCCTCCTCGAGGCGCAGGTAGGCAACGGCCTGCTCGAAGGAGAGCGTGGTGAGGAGCGTGAGATTGGAGGCAGCGTTGCTGAGATCCTCGTCGAGACCCGCCGACAGGTTGGAGAGCATGATCTTGTCGTCGATCGGAAACTCCAAGTCACAAAGTTCGTCGGAGAGGCTCTTCAGCTTGAGGACGTACTCGTCGAGAGAGTGGTCGTTCTGGTGGGTGCCGAAGAACTCCTACTAGAGGAAGGTGACCCGCTGGATCTTGTTGTCGGTGAAGAGGCCGGTGATTTTATCCCAAACCGTGTTCGCGGTGTCGCCGTCCCGGACGATGGTGCGGAAGATGTCGTTGGAGACGGTCTGGTAAAACCAGCGAATGATGGTGGCGTCGCTCGCGAGCCACTCAGGGTCGTGCGGCATGGCAAGGAGGTCGATGGTGCCGTCGACGTGGTCGAGGAGATCGTACTCGCGGAAGAGCACGCGCTCGGCGATAGGGATGTCGCGGATGCGGCGACGGAGGGGCCGGCGAAGGGGTTGCTGCTACTGGAGCGAGAGGATTGAAGGGATCGGAAGGACCGGAGGAGGAGAAACCGGCCATGGCGGAAGCGGTGGTAGTGGTGGGAGGCGGAAGCGGTGGGCGGCGGCTGGAGGTGGGGAAAGAGGAGTGGCAGCGCCGTGGAGAGGACGACGGCTATGAAGAGGGCCGGCGGCGCCCAAGGGTGGGAGAGGGCGGCGGCTAGGGAGAGAGGCCGGCGGCGCCCAGGGGTAGGGAGAGGGCGACGGCTAGGTCAGGGACCAGAGGGTCTATGATACCATGTAGAAAGGAACTGGAGATTGCACAGCACCAATTGGGCCGGCTGCTCATGTATATATAAACGTACACATGTACAATTAAAGGTACAACCCTGACAAAACACGGGGACCTATACCTAGTACAATATGTTACTCAACAATTGTGAATTGGACCTGGCCTAGCACGCCAACCCATTTGTTTGGGTTCGATCCACAACGTTCTCTTTCCCGTCTCACCTACTACTGTAATATTCCTAGAAAAAAACTACTCCTATAGTCTCCCTAAAAAAACCTACTTGTATTCAGTTCCGAACTAAGTGAAATAAATATCATGGTTTCATTCCACTACAATGGGTCGGTTTCGTTCTCGCGTTTGGTTAGGAAAAATAAATGTAATGGAATAGTTCCGTTCTATATTTGGTTGGGCCAAAAGTTTTAATGGAATGGAGTATGTTATGAAAACAAAACAGATGAGCAAGCATTGGGTGCATTTAGCAGAAAGGATAGCAAGAGAATAGAGAGACTGAGCAAGTTTAGGTGACTTTAGAATACAGAAATGATGAGATTCTACCAATTTTGAGTAATGGTTGCGTTCTGGATCTAGAGGAAATGTTCTCTTTTGAGAAACCATCTCGTTCCTTTCCATTGCTCAACCAAACGCTAGAACGATTCTCAGGTGTCAAACCATTACATTACATTCCACTTTGTGAATTTGATACGTCGGAAACATATCTATAATTTTTTATGTTCCATGCTTGTTAGTATCTACTTTGCTTTGCTTTGTCTACACTTTGAGGTGTTTTTACATGTTTTCTGGTACTAACTTATTAACAAGTTGCCACAGTGTGAGTTGCCAGTTTTCTGTTTTTGGTTTCAGAAAAGCTATTAAAGAAATATTCTCGGAATTGGACGGGGCAAACGTCAAAGTCAATTACTTTTCGTGGGGAACAAGAAGTCCAGAGGGGATACGGAGAAGCGTGCCAGGGCGGCCAACCCCCCCTAGGCGCGGCCAGGGGTACGCCCGTGCCTGGGTAGGGTTTGACCCCCCTGGTTGCCTCCTCGGCCTCCCCCTTCGTCTATAAGAAGCCCCCAATGTAGAAACCTTAAGCACCCGATCAAATCTCCACGAAACCGTCTGTAGCCGCCGCCACCATCGTCCCTAGATCGGGGGGATCTGAAGTTCTTCCCGGCACCCTGCCGGAGGGGAGATCGTTCCGGAGGCCTTCTCTCCGGTATGATGCGTGAGTAGTTCCACCTTGGACTATGGGTCCATGTAGTAGCTAGATGGTTGTATCTCCTCCTTTGTGCTTTCATGTATAGATCTTGTGAGCTTCGTTCATGATCAAAATCTAATCTATTTGTAATCATGCATGTTGTGTTTGCGGGGATCCGACGGATATTGAGATTATTATGTTAGTTTGATTAATGGTTTTGTCTTTATGATTCTATCATGTCTGTGTTGTTTGTGATCTTGCATGCTCTACGTTGTTAGTAGCTTACTTGGCCAAGTAGTTGCTAGTGATTCCAAGAGGGGGTATTTATGCTCGATAGTGGGTTCATGCCTCTAGTTTCCAAGGGAAGTGATAGAAATCTCTTCGGTTGTAGATGTGTTGTTGCCACTAGAGAGAAAACAACGGTCTCTTGTTCATGGAACATGTGGACTATTTACCTTACACACTTTGCTTAAAGTAGTTGTTTGTTGCTTGCAACTTAATACTAGAGGGGGTTCGGATGGCGGTCTATGTATCTTGTTGTATTGCCCAATCGAATCTCATAGGATCTTTCTAACTAGTAATTGCATTGTTATGCCTTGCTCAGTTCCTGTCAATTGCCCTGCTGTAATTTGTTTACCCTTCATGCCATGTTGTTCATCTAAGGAGAGCACCTCTAGTGAACTATGGACCCCGGTCCAATCTTTACCATTGATACATCTTCCACTGTTACTTGTTTACTTGCTGCAAACCATTATCTTCCACACCATACGTTTAATCCTTTGTTACAGCAAACCGGTGAGCTTGACAACCTCACTGATTCGTTGGGGCAAAGCCTTGAGTTTGTGTTGTGCAGGTCTCCACGTTGTTTGCAACACCTGTGTGACGTTTCCTTCCTCCTTCTGGTTCGATAACCTCGGTCTCTACTGAGGGAAGACTTGCTGCTTGCTGCTTCACACCTTGCTCTTGGGGTTTTCAACGAAGCGCTTCCACGTCAAACACCAGGCGCCATCAAGCTTTCTGTTGCCATTACTAGGAAATCTACTTCAACCTCTTCCACCTCGTCAAGCGCTATCAACAAGTTTTCTGGCGCCGTTGCCGGGGAGGCTAAGGACATCTTCGCATGGGGAGTCCTTCACTTACTTTCTCTTTACTTTGTTTTTAGTTTGCTTTGTTTCTTTTGCTTGGTTTTCTTTGCCTCTTTCCAAAAAACCCAAAAAAAATAGTCTAGCTTGGTTTGCTTTCTTTATTAAAAAAACACAAAAAAAATTAGTTCCTACTCTAGTTGTTGGTCTGTTGCCTTGCTTAATCATGCTTTCTATCAATGGATGGTTTCTTTGAAACTAATTCTTATTGGCAAGGTGGGTTCATGGAAGAACAAAAGTATTATTATAAGGAACGCAGTTTGTCACAAAAAGGGAAACCCTTATGGGAACAAATTGATAAGTTGAATACTATTGCTAGAGACGTGTACTCTACTTATAATGTTACTTATTACTTTGATAAGTCTTGTTGCTGTAGGAGGTATAAACACCTGCCTTTTCAATGTGAGTATAATGATAATGTTACCATATCTTCTTATGTTAAGGGAAATTATTACTTTTATGATGTGGAACAAATTGAAGAATTTATTGCTTTCAAGGGGCATTTGAACTTGCTAGTTTGCTTGAAAAAACTGATGATGCACCTTATGAACATGAGGTTTATGAGATACTTAAATTTTGCTTTTACAATTACAAGGAAGCAAATGGCTATATTCTTGAATATTTTAATAGATGCTTTCCACAAATGGAAGAGACTAATGCCTTGCAGGAGCCTATGGAAGAATAAATTGTTGAAACTGGAAGCTCATTAGATGAAAAAGAGGAGGAGAGTGATGAACAAAAGGAGGAAGAATGGATCTACCCATGCCTACCTTCTAATGAGAGTAATTCTTTACCTCTTATATTATTTGATTGTCCCCCATGCTTGCCAAAGAAGGACTGTTATGTTCCCGTGGATCCTTTTGAAATATCTACTTTGGATAGAACCTGTGAAGGTTTTAATCCCACTATTTTTTAGCTTCATAGAAATTATGTGTTTGTAGATCATGAAAAGCCTGCTTTATGTGATAGTTATATTGTTGAGTTTATTCATGATGCTACTGAAAGTTATTATGAGATAGGGAAACATGGTCTTATGTATCTCAACAATATTAAGTTTCCCCTCTTCATGTTGAAAATCTTGAAGTTGCACTTGTTTTGTTTTCCCATTTTTGTTACTATGTGCTTCTTTGATTTATTTTCTTACAATATTCCTATACATAGGAAGTGGGTTAGACTAAAATGTGTTTTGAATTTGCTTCTTTATGTTCTCTTTGACTTCAATTCATAATTCTTATGAGAGCATCTTCTCAAACTTTATGTGCCTAACTTAAAGACGTTAAAGAAAAGTACTTGTTAGGAGATAACCCAAGAGTTTTTTTGAGTCTTGGAAGTTATTAATACTGTAATGACCTCTCCTTATCCTTTTTGTTTGTTTTTTGTGCCAAGAATGACCTCTAATGAGAGGGAACTAAGATTTGGGGAGTTGCTGTCCCAAAACAGATTCCTGTCCTCCACCAAAAAATTTCGTGAGGAGGCTCTGTAACTTGGATTGATCTCAAACTTTACGAATAAATCCCCCAGTATGTTGGCTAACTTTTTTTAGTTCAACACTTTTTTATTTGAGCAACAAGAGATGTTCAAAAAAAATCATTTCTACCAGCTGATCTGTTTTGATTCCTTTTTGAGCTCTCTTCAGGTAAATTGAGTTTCTTTAAAGGATTTACTTCAGTAGCTTGTGTTTTAGTGAAAAGTCTTGTTGTTCCAAAGCTTTGCCAGTGGTCTAATATCTTTTGAATAAGCTAATGTTGCTAATGAAGATTGTGTGAAGTTTTGTATGAAGGAAAAAAATCAGGTGTAGAGAGAGAATGATGCAATGAGATGAAGGATGGACAAAAGCTCAATCTTGGGGATGCCACCATGGTGTCACCCCAAGAAATATCCAAGAGGTACAAGAGTCAAAGCTTGGGGATGCCCAAGGCATCCCCTTCTTCATCAATAAAAAGCTCAGGTCTGTCTAGACACTTCACTTTTATTGTTTCATGCATAGTTGTGTTGTTCTTGGAGCGTCTTAGTTTATGTTTACTTTGCTTAGTTTGTTTAGTTTGCCTTAGTAGTTTGGGCCCCCGTTCTCGCTATGTTGTTTTGCAAATAAGTTTGCTTGGTGTTTGGAAAGGAGTAGTAAGTTCTTGCTTGAAGTGCAAGAGGAGCTTGCATTGACTGTGACTTAGACTTTAGCATGACATGCTAGATGTTGTTTTAGCATTATGATTAGTGATTATTACTGTAGCATGTCTTGTTCCAAACAATTGAGATTGATTAGTGTGCCTTGAAGAAATTATGCGTTGTTTTAGCATGCAAAAGCATAGTATTGTGGTATTCTCCTTTAATGTTTTGCTTGGGTTGACTTGGCACATGCTCACACCATGTTATGACTATGACAATTCACCATTAGCCTATATAATCATTTAGTCCTTGACTTGAAGTACCACTCTTTGCTTTGATTAGTTTGCTTTGTTGCATTGCATAATTATGGCCATTATTGCTCTCTTAGTTGGTTGCTCCCAGTCTTTTGCTAGCATCCACTTGTATGAGTAAGTTCTACTCATGCTTCCAACTCACAAGAAACCAAGTTATTCCAAAGTGTCCACTATAAACTCCTATGCATGGTGTGTTACACCATTCCAAGTATATTCTTGTTTTCAACTATCTTCCAATTAAAAACTATTTGTGAAAACTTAGTGATTAAAGCCCTCACGAACTTGATGGCACATTTTATTCTTTTCCCCTAATAAAATTGAACCATTGAGGCAACTTTGTTGTATATGCTTGCACTTATAAGTTGGGATTAGCAGAATTGTGCTGTCACGGGGAACGTTTTCAACATTGCACTTGTACTTTTTGTACTCCGTTGATGTCATGCTCTTTTGTCTACGGAGTTATCGGTGTGAAATGAAGTGGGAACTTGTAAGTTCATGGAGTTTGTATTCTGTGTTAGATAAACGCCTAGGCCGCTAGCCTAAGCCATGCCTAATCATGGTGGAAACTTGCAGCATCACCATAGTGAGCTATCTATGAAGCATCCTCAATAAAAAGCTATGCATATGGTAAATAAAAAGATTGCTGAGATGCTCATTGTCTGCTTGCCCTGTCATTTTGGTTATGGGAAAACTCTTGTACCATGTGCAAGGGGTATCCTGTTGGCGGTTCTCAATGATATGCAAATACTTACAGTGACAAGAACTTGCCTGGGCCCTAAGTTGAGTATCGATGAGGTGTAGCTCTCATAGTCAAGGGAATTGAGATTGCCAACTTATACTTTGTCAAGCATATACTCTAGCTTTGCCACTTTAACCTTAACCACTTCAAGATGCTTATGATAGGGGCAATGAGGGCTGAAAGCTAATAAGTACCATAATTTTTGGAAGCTCTTTTTCAAACTTGTAATCCCGGCTTCCTTTACAAAAAGGCCTTTCTTCCATCATTATTAAGAATCCACATTCTACCTTTAGGCACCATTAAGAGAGCATAGTTCACATTCTGTGTGCAATGTTCCAAAGCTTACTAATTGATGCATATTGTGTTATTACTTGTTCATGTGATATCTATTTCTAGTCACCCTTGTGAACTTTGAAGGTGTCCTATGCATCTATTTGCTACTCTATGAGGGACAAGCTGATTGCCACTATGCTATGTTTTCTGTATGTGAAACAAATAAACGTTTTTCAATGCATGTTATTCATGATCTTTGTTTGTAGCTTGTCATGTTGCATGCATAGTTACTATGTCCTATTGTTAGAACTCCATCTTTCATGCACATGTTTAGAGTTCTTTGATCCCAACTTTCAATGTTTGCAAATGGTTGGATCTTTATTGTGAGGGTGCATGTCACCTCAAAAATTATTATTTTATCACTTACCTACTCGAGGACGAGCAGGAGTTAAGCTTGGGGATGTTGGTACGTTGGAAACGTATCTATAATTTTTGATGCTCCATGCTTGTTTAGTATCTACTTTGCTTTACTTGTCTAGACTTTGAGGTGCTTTTTACATGTTTTCTGGTACTAACCTATTAACAAGTTGCAACAGTGCCAGATGTCTGTTTTTTCTGCTGTTTTTGGTTTCAGAAAAGTTAGTAAAGAAATATTCTCGGAATTGGACGGGACGAAGGACAAAGTCAATAACTTTTCGTGGGGAACAACACGTCTAGAGGATAGACGAGGAGGCCGACCAGGGGGACCAGACCCACCCTAGGCGTGGGTGGGCCCTACCCCACGCGTGGGTAGGGTTTGCCTGCCCTGGCGGCCGCCTCGGTCTCCCCCTTCACCTATAAGAAGCCCCCGATACATAAAGTCTCAGCACCCGATCAGAAATCCACAAAACCGTCTGTAGCCTCCGTCACCGTCGCCCCTAGATCGGGGGGATCTGAAGCTCTTCCCGGCACCCTGCCGGAGGGGAGATCATCCCGGAGGCCTTCTCTCCGGTATGATTTGTGAGTAGTTCCACCTTGGACTATGGGTCCATGTATTAGCTAGATGGTTGTATCTCCTCCTTTGTGCTTTCATGTATAGATCTTGTGAGCTCCGTTCATGATCAAGATCTAATCTATTTGTAATCATGCATGTTGTGTTTGCAGGGATCCGATGGATATTGATATTATTATGTTAGTTTGATTAATGGTTCTATCTTTATGATTCTATCATGTCTGTGTTGTTTGTGATCTTGCATGCTCTCCGTTGCTAGTGGTCATCTTGGACAAGTAGTTGCTAGTGACTCCAAGAGGGAGTACTTATGCTCGATAGTGGGTTCATGCCTCTAGTTTCCAAGGGTAGTGACAATAATCTCTTTGGTTGTAGATGTGTTGTTGCTACTAGGGAGAAAACAACGATCTCTTGTTCATGGAACATGTGGACTGTTTACCTTACACACTTTGCTTAAAGCAGTTGTCTGTTGCCTGCAACTTAATACTGGAGGGGGTTCGGATGATAACCTGAAGGTGGACTTCTAGTCATAGATGCAGTTGGATTACGGTCTATGTATATTTTTGTATTGCCCAATAAGCTTCATAGGATCTTTCTGGCTAGGAATTGCATTGTTATACCTTGCTCAGTTCCTGTCAATTGCCTCGCTGTAATTTGTTTACCCTTCATGCCATGTTGTTTATTCTAAGGAGAGCACCTCTAGTGAACTATGGACACAGGTCCAATCTTTACCATTGATACATCTTCCACTGTTACTTGTTTACTTGCTGCAAACCATTACCTTCCACACCATATGTTTAATCCTTTGTTACAGCAAACCGGTGAGCTTGACAACCTCACTGATTCGTTGGGGCAAAGTCTTGAGTTTGTGTTCTGCAGGTCTCCACGTTGTTTGCAACACCTGTGTGATGTTTCCTTCCTCCTTCTGGTTCGATAACCTCGGTCTCTACTGAGGGAAGACTTGCTGCTTGCTGCTTCACACCTTGCTCTTGGGGTTTCCAACGAAGCGCTTCCACGTCAAACACCAGGCGCCATCAAGCTTTCTGGTGCCGTTACTGGGAAATCTACTTCAACCTCTTCCACCTCGTCAAGCGCTATCACTACATTTTATGAAATTAAGCATGTTTTGTTGAATCTTGTGATGAGAGAGAAATTTTCTGGTGCTGGTTCTGATGATCCTGCTGCCCATCTCAATAGCTTTGTTGAACTTTGTGAGATGCAAAAATATAAGGATGTAGATGGAGATATTATTAAGATCAAGCCTTTTCCTTTCTCCTTGAGAGGAAAAGCTAAAGAATGGTTGCTTTCCTTGCCTAAAAATAGTATTGATTCTTGGACTAAGTGCAAAGATGCTTTTATTGGAAAATACTATTCTCCTGCTAAGATTATATCTATGAGAATTGACATTATGAAATTTAAACAACTTGATGATGAATATGTTGCTCAAGCTTGGGAAAGAATGAAAACTTTGGTTAATAATTGTCCCACTCATGGACTCACTGCTTGGATGATTATCTAGACTTTTTATGCAGGTTGGAACTACTCTTCAAGGAACCTGCTGGATTCAGCTGCTGGAGGTACCTTCATGGGCCTCACCTTGGGTGCTTCAACAAGGCTCCTTGATAATATGATGGTTAAATACTCTGAATGACATGTTAAGAGAGCTCCACATGGTAAGAAGGTAAATTCTTGTCACATCCCAAGATTTTCCAAATCTTGTAATGTGAAAAAAAAACTTTATTTGATTTTCAGGGCCAGAAGAAACTTTTTGAATACAATTGGAAACCTTCAAACCCTTTGATCAAACAAATCCTAAAGGGATTTGAAAAATTAAATAATTAATTGGATATTTTAATGAAAAGATTTGGTTTTCGAATGAAAAAGAAAAAGGTGGTTTTATAAATAAAGATTACTTTATAAAGCCAAAATTAAACCTTGGCCAATGTTTTGTAATAAAAACATTTTGTTTTGATAAAAATAATAAAGGTTTTATTATTTCTAAACCATAAAAACTTGTTTAGTTGTTTAAAATAAGTTTTCCAAGTATTTTATATTCTCAAATAAAACCTACTGAATGGTTTGGTACTATTTTGGATTTCAAACAGAGTCTTGAAAATAAATAAAACAAATCCTATTTGATTTAATAATTAGGGTCTATTGTATTTAATTATTAATGGACCCTAAAATAAAAGGTTATTTTATTTTAAACAAGCTTTCCAAGTGTTCTTTTATTTTTAAATAAAGCCTACTGATTTGGTTTTGAAAATATTTGGATTTCAATTGGAGATTTTATTAAATAAATCAAACCCTATTTGATTAAATAACTAAAGGTCCATTTTATTTAATTAATGAATGGATCCTAAAAAGAATAAAAATATTATTTTATTTTAGGATTTGGTTTATGTTGATAAACAGAACCAAAAACTCATTACAAGTTTGTTTTGTTTGAATTGTTTGAATTGTTGAATGAATGTTGTTTGAAATTTCAAAACAGAAAAATAGAAATAGAAAATGATAAAACAATCAGACAGAAAAAATGTGAAATTGGACCTGACCCAACTGAGCATGCCCAAGAAGCCCATTCGCAGCCCAGCTACACTTTCCCTCTGCGAAATGTTTTCTACCTAAAGCCGCACCCGCAGTGACACTGACTGGTGGACCTCGTTTTCTTTTCTTCTCTCTCGCTGCCAGTGGACCCCACAGCCACATGGTCGTCTTCTTCGCCGCGACTTCTTCCTTCCCCCAAACCACGTCGCAGTTACTGCCGTTGAAAGCTCCATCAATCCCCGTTAATTGCCGCGTTAATTCGTCCAGCCAGCACGCAAGGTAAAAGCACCCCTCTCCCCTCTCTGGTTCCCCTCCGTCGCCAGACCTCCCTTGCCCCCAGGCTGCCAAATTTCGCCAGACCTCACCCACTGCCCGACGATGCTCCGGCGAGGATTCCGGCCAGCACACGCCACCTCTTGCCTCCTCGAGCACGCAGCTGCGATCAGCATTCCCCAGCGGACCTTTCTGCAGCCGTAGCTCGCTCGCGCGCGTCCCTGAGCGTCGGCAACGTCTTCCCCGAGCCAGCGCCGCCGTCTGCTCCAACTGCGGTGATGTCTCCCCGGTAAACCAGACCGCCCCTTCACCTCTCGTTCACGCACACAACTTTGTCTTGATCCTGCGCGTCTAACCGCGTCTTCGTTTTGTCTCGGGGTGAACCACAACACCGTCCCCGACCACAACCAGAGCCGTCTGACGCCAGGAGCAACTCCGGCGAACGATTACCGCCACGACAGAGCGCCCCTTGACCCAAGGAGACCACCTCGAGCTTCCCCACATCCTTGCGAGCACGGTGAGCATGTTCTTTTCCTCCCTCGCTTCCTGTAGCATCGATTCCGCCGTCGTCTGACCGTCGCCGCCACCAGCCACCGTGGAGCGTCGCCGGATTTTGGTTAGTGAGTCAGGAGCCGTAGGATGCGAAACATCCGGCTAAGATTAGATCCAATCGAAGAGGTACGCGTCCATCTGAGCCACGCGATATCAATTAGATCCAACGGCCTGCGTCGCCTGATCTGCACGAACCATTTTCGACGAATCAGAACGCGTCGCGTGTCACTGGATGATTAAGAATAGAATTTGAAATCAGATTTAGATGCCATTTTGAAACCCTTGTAACTTTCAAACCACATGTCCAAAATTTGCAAACTTTATATCGTTGGAATCAGTGGAACAAGCCCTAGCCAACCATGCCCTTGGTTTAGCAAATAGTATCTGTTAGAGTGCTTGTTTTTACAGAAACATTTGTATGCTTGTTAAGGATGTGAAAATTGTTTAAAAATGAATTTGGGGATAAAATCTTTGGCAATTGGTGAGATTTGAACCTACTAACATTAGGAAACACTTTGTGGATTCAAAAATGAATTTGGTGAAACAAAATAATGATTCTTTGATTTAAAACCATTTCTAGTCAAATAGAAATGTGGTTTATTTATTAAAAATGGTTTTGGAAGAAAACCTTTGGAAAATGTTTTGTTTTAAACTCACTGACCCCAAAACCCAAGTTTTGTGATTTGAAAACATATTTGGTGAACCCTATAGGTTAATGCCTTAGTAAGAAAATATTTCTACACCACATAAAATGATACTTTGTTTTGAAAATGGCTTATGAAGTGAAACCTTTTTGCAAAAGACTTTGCCACCTTAAAAGATGACCAATAGGTGTTTTCAAATGTTTATGAGCCATTAGGAACCACTTTTTCAAACAAAACAAAGTTTGGCATGTTTGCATGCATTACTTTGACTTTATGAATTTATGTGTTGTTTTGCTTGATTGGTAGATTGAACTTGTGCCTTGCTTGATTGATTTGTAGTGACTTGAAGAGTGTGCTTGTTGCAAGGACAAGGAGTGAACCTATACTCTACCAAAAAGGTAAGTGATGCTTCATACTTTTTGTCCCATTACTTTTACTATGCACTAGTGATTTTGCTAAATAAAACTTGCATGGAATTTTGCTAAGTACAAACCTTGCTATAGAAAAACCTAGTAGATGAAACCTTAGTGGAAATCTTCCCAAGTTAAGATTTCTATTACTATCAAGCTTAGCCTAGCTAATAGAAAACATGGGTGGAATATATATTCACACTATGGAAAAATATTCTAAGTCTGAGGACTTGTGTTTTGTTTAATAAAACAACTAAGTTAATGAATCACCTAGGTGGAATGGGACTTGCTTGGTGGATTTTGGTTGAGTGGTTCACAAGGCCCATGTCTATGGTTAACCTTGTGTATCTCACTTGTGGATGGACACCCAGGAACAAAGAGATTTGAGATGTCAAATGTTGAGAAGCTTCAAGTGCAGCCACTTGGCATTATGGGCTCTGCCTAGATCATATAAGTTGCAAGAACTTAGCCATATGGACAGTGGGTGGTAGTGTTTGGTAGGTTGGAGCGCGTCCATTTTGTTCTAAGGGAAAGCTTCTGAAAGATCTTGTCTTGGGAAACCAAGTCTTGTGGGGAAAGTGCACCACCTCTGCAGAGTGTAAAATCTAAGTACTTAGCCATGTCCCTGGTAAAGGACAATTTGAGCATCAAGACATGGAAGCAATCAAGAATCTCATCATTCAAATTTCTAAGTTAAAATCTTGTGGTTGAACAAGGGTTATTAAAATCTTCAATCTTTGATTGAGAGTTGTCTTGGAAAAGATTTTGTCAAAACAAAAACTTAGTGTTTTCAAATGTAAGGAAAAATATATTTTGAGCAATGCAAGCCTCAACTCCACTTAGCCAAATGCATATAGATGATAGACTCCACTATATTACCATAGTATCACTTGCCAATACAATTCAAATGTATTGACCCTTGTGGCTGTAACTTGTAATGTTGCAGGTTTGATTGTTTTTGTGAAGATTGATTGATTAGGATTACAAAGTCTACAACCAACATCTGCCTGTGGCACTTTGAAGATGAAGGACCCCATGATTATAGTTATTCCGATGCAATGTAATGTAATAGTCAAATGAGCTATGTATTGATGTAATAATATTATGTTATTCCTGGTTATAAAGTTATATTATGACCTTTGTTTCTTGATATTACATCTAAACTGTGGATGCTAGCTATTGATCCAGGGACTAGCATTGTAAACACAGGGGACACCACCTTATGTTGTATAAAGGTTGGGTCACTCCTTCTACAATTTTGTTGAGGAAACTTCCTATTTGAGTGAAAAGATTGATGTTATTATGGCTATACTTGTTAATGGGAAAGCTCCTCTAGATCCTAATAGTGTTCCCTTAGCCTCTTTGGTTGCTCAAGAAGAGCAAGTTGATGTGAAATTCATTAGAAACAACAATTTCAACAACAATGCCTATAGGAATAATTTTGGTAGCAACAACAATTATAGGCCTTATCCTCCTAGTGGAAATGTTTATCATGGTAGATCTGGAATGCCTAGTGAAGAAAGGATTCTAGAAGTAGAGAGATCCACTAAGAATTTTATGCAAATGCAATATGAGCAAAATAAGATTTTCACTAAAACTATGGAGGAACAATCTATTATCTTGAAAAACATTAGTCATCATCTTGAGAATTTGAATAGAGAAATTCCTAGTTTATAGTCAAAAAAATTGAGTGCTGAGAAAAATATATCCTCTTTGTCTGAAGATCAATCCTCCTTGATTAATAAAATGGCCGCTAAACCTGAAACCATGGAAAATACCTTTGCTACTTCTCATGTCATACAAGTTACTATTGATGAAAATGTTAGGCTGTTAGCTCAACTTCATGCTAAGTGGGAAAGGGAAGCTGAAATTGATAGAAACAATAGTGTGTGCACCATCACCACTAAACCACAAGTAGTACCTATTCCTCCTACTATGACTAAGCCTATTGAGCCTACTACTAGTGATGCTAAGTTTGATTTTGATATTGATGGTTGCAATATTTCCGAAGTGATTATGTTCCTACAAAAGCTTGCTAGAAGTCCTGATGCTAGTGATATGCATGTTGCTTTTACTAAACACATTACAGATGCTCTTGTTAAGATTAAGGAAGAAAAGCTAAAACACAAAGCTTCTATTCCTAGGAAAGTAGAAGATAGTTGGGAACCCATTATTAATATGCAAGTGAATGACTTTGATCTCAAAGCTTCATGTGATCTTGGTTCTAGTGTCTCTATTATGCCTAGGAAGATTTATGAAATTCTTGATTTTCCACCTTTGGAAGATTGTTATTTAGATGTCCCACTCAATGATAATGCTAAGAAGAAACTCATGGGGAGTATTAATGATGTTCTCATTATGGCTAACAATGCTTATGTCCCTGTTGATTTCTATGTTTTGGATGTTGAATATAATGCTTCTTGTCTTATTACTTTGGGAAGACTTTTTCATAGAACAGTTGGTGCCATCATTGATATGAAGGAAGGCACCATTAAATATCATTTTCCATTCAAGAAAGGTATTGAACACTTCCCTATGATGAGAGAGAGGTTGATTTTTGCTCCTCATTTGAAAGCAAGATTTGATGTTAATGCTTCTTCATTTGAAAATACTTGATTCTTCTTGCTTCTTGTGCCTAACTTAAAGGCGTTAAAGAAAAGTACTTGTTGGGAGATAACCCAAGAGTTTCCTTGAGTTTTGTAAGTTATTACTTCAGTAATGATCTCTCCTTATCCTTTTTGTTTGCTTTTTGTGCCAAGAATGACCTCTAATGAGAGGGAAGTAAGATTTGGGGAGTTGCTGTCTCGAAACAGATTTCTGTCCTCCACCATAAAAATTTGTGAGGAGTCTCTGTAACTCGGATTGAGCTCAGAATTTACGAATAAATCCCTCAGTATGTTAGATAACTTTCGTTAGTTCAACACTTTTTTATTTGAGCAACAGGAGATGTTCGAAAAAATCGGTTTTGGCCTGCTAGTCTGTTTTGACATATTTTTGTCATTATTTGCATTTGCTTCTTATTGATTCCTTTTTGAGTTCTCTTTTTGGGAATTGAGCTTTTTGAAGGAGTTACTACAGTATCTTGTGTTTTTAGTGAAAAGACTTGTTCCAAAGCTTTGCCAGAGGTCTAATATCTTTTTAATAAACTAATGTTGCTAATGAAGATTGTGTGAAGTTTTGTATGAAGGAAAAAATTTCAGGTGTAGAGAGAGAATGATGCAATGAGATGAAGAATGGACAAAAGCTCAAGCTTGTGGATGCCACCATGGTGTCACCCCAAGAAATATCCAAGAGGTACAAACGTCAAAGCTTGGGGATGCCCAAGGCATCCCCTTCTTCATCAATAAAAAGCTCAGGTCTGTCTAGACACTTTGTTTTTATTCTTTCATGCACAGTTGTGTTGTTTTGGAGCGTCTTAGCTTTAGTTTGCTTTGCTTAGGTTGTTTAGTTTGCTTGAATAAAGTAGTTTGGACTCCCGTTCTTGCTGTGTTGTTTTGCAAATAAGTTGCTTGGTGTTGGAAAGGAGTAGTAAGTTCTTGCTTGAAGTGCAAGAGTGTTGGAGATATGCCCTAGAGGTAATAATAAATGTAGTTATTATTATATATATCTTTGTGTTTATGATAAATGTTTACATTCATGCTATAATAGTATTAACAAGGAAACCATTAATACTTGTGTGATTTGTAAACTTAATTTGAAGTCCCTAGTATGGCCTCTATACTTCACTAGCTTGTTGGTTGATTGATGATGTGGTTTCTTTGTCATGAACATTGAGATGTTATCAACAACAAGATCATATCGTTAGGAGAATGATATGGTGGACATACTCCTATAGACAAGCGTAGCATAAAGATCAAGTCATTTCAATAGTTCAATTGCTATATGCTTTCTGATACATAGTAACCTAATTCCTTCGACCATGAGATCATGCATATTGCCTTTACTGGATGGATGCTTTGATGTCATCAAACACCACACCGTAACAGGGTGGCTATAAAAGTGGCATTGGGTGTTCGGAAAGTATTGGTTGAAACACATGGATCAAGAGTGGGATTTGTCCATCCACATGACGGATAGATATTCTCTGGGCCCTCTCGGTGAAATGTCATCCAATTAGCTTGCAAGCATGTGACTTGGTCACAAGGGATCACATATCACGGGAACGAGAAAAGAGTACTTGTCAGTAACGAGGTTGAACTAGGTATGCAGAGATACCGACGATCATGACCTCGGATAAGTAACATATCGTGAGACAAAGGGAAATTGGTATCGTATGTAAGTGGTTCATTCGATCGCAAAGTAATCGTAGAAATATGTGGGAGCCATATGAATTTCCAGATTCCTCTATTGGTTATTGTTCGGAGAAGTGTCTCGATCATGTCCGCATAATTCACGAACCGTAGGGAGACACACTTAAGGATTCGACGTTGTTTGAGTAGTTATGGTATTATGAGAAAGAGACCGAATGTTGTTCGGAGTCTCGGATGGGATCCGGGATATCACGAGGTGATCCGGAATGGTCCGGAGAATAAGATTCATATAAGGAAAGTCCCATTTCGGAGTTGGGGAATGGTTCCGGTGTTTTCATCGGGAACATTCTAGAAGGTCCCGGAATGTCCGGCACTCCGGGGGGGAAGGGGTACATGAATGTGTCATTGCAAGTTGGAATGATTGCATCATGTACTAGGTGTTCTCGCTGTCCAAAATAAAGGGTTTATTTAATTCCTAAATTGGAAAAGTCAAACGGCTAATTTGAAAGTCAAACTGCCAATTTTGGGAAGTGGGAAAAGAGGAGGATTGGTGGAGGCCGAATTGGGGGAGGACTCCTCCCTTGGCCGGCGCCCCACCAAGCCGACTTGGGGAGGGACTCTCCTCCCCATGGCGCAGCCAGCCCTCCCACCTATATAAGGAGGGGCAGGGCTCCCCTCCTAGCACACACAAGTTCCTATCCTCTAAACTAGAAACTAGACCTAGACCCCGGTTTAGAGCTGTTTCGGTTTAGAGCCTTCTAATTGGTTTAGAGCCCTCTAATTGGTGTGTCTAATTACTAGACCACTAATAGCCTCTCTCATAAGCTCCACCATACTCGCACCGGCTTAAGGCGAAGCCCTGCGGGATCTCCCCTCTACCTCCGGTACCACGCCGTTGTGCTGCCGGAATCGCGAGGAGAGTGCTACAACCTCCGCTGCCTGCTGGAACAAGGGAGAGGAAGGTCTTCGTCGAGTACCGAACGTGTGACCGACTGCGGGAGCGCTGCGGGAACGCGGCGCCGGAAGGATCGTCTACGCGATCTTGAGATCGGAAAGAGTACGACTACATCACCCACGAGAATCTGCTCTCGTTAAACACTTTGGAATCTTCGAGGGTGAGTTATTCCATCGACTCGTTGCTACAATCTAGTAGATAGATCTTGGCTTGTTTGTTTGTATGCGATAGAAAATTTTTGTTTTCCATGCTACGAACCCCTACAGTGGTATCAGAGCCGTGTCTATATGTAGATCTGTTGCACGAGTAGAACACAATGGTCATTGTGGGCGTTGATGCTTTTATTGTAGATTGCTTTTTGTGTACTTTGCATCTTGCGGTATGTTGGGATGAAGCGGCCCGGGCTAACCTTACATGACATCGTTCATGAGACTTGCTCCACGCTTAACATGCAACTTGTATTGCATAAGTGGCTTTGCGGGTGCCTGTTTCTCCTAGCATAGTAAAGATCCAATTTACAACGGGTAATCAACAATGCTAGTATCAATGTTGTGGTTCTTGTTCGTAGGTTAGAACGACACTTATGGAAAGCCCCAAACCACGTAAAATATGCAAAGAAAGTAGAAGCGTCTAACTTTGTTTTGCAGGGGTGTGCAGTGATGTGATATGGCCATGATTGTGATTATATTTGATGTATGCAATGTTCTTTATTGTAAGTTGGCAACCGGCAGGAGCCATATGGTTGTCTTTAATTTCTGTTAAGGCCTGCGTGTCTATTCAAAATAGTTGTAATAGTTGAAGTTGGCGGACGACAACCATGAAGAAGCGTCATTGACCTTGATGCTATGCCGGTGATGATGGAGATCATGTTCGTGCTTGAAGATGGAGATCGGAAGCACAAAGAAGAAAGGCCATATCATATCACATATTATGAATTGCATGTGATGTTAATCCTTTATGCATCTTGTATTGCTTAGTAGACGACGGTAGCATTATAAGATGATCCCTCATGCACATAAATTTCAAGTTCTAAAAGTGTTCACCCTTAGTATGCACCGTTGCCAAAGCTTGCTGCTTCGAAGCACCACGTGATGATCGGGTGTCTTTGATTCCGCGGGTGACTACAACGTAAGCAAGCCAGATTTGCTTATGCGGAAGCTAAGGTTTGATCTTGACGAGCCTAGCATGTACAGACATGGCCTCAGGAACACGGATCGCCGAAAGGCAAAGCATGAATCATATAGTAGATATGATGAACATGATGATTGTTCGCCATTAAAACTATATCAGCTCTCGTGATGATCGGTGTTGATGTAGTGGATTTGGTTCGTGTGATCACTAAAACAATGTGAGGGATGTTGTTTTGAGTGGGAGTTCACCTAGTTTAATTTCATTAATTAATTTGAACTCAATTTGTCATAAACTTAGTCTAAACTATTGCAAATATGTTGTAGATCAATGGCAGCCCCTACCATCAATTTTAATGCGTTCCTAGAGAAAGAAAAGTTGAAAAACAATGGAAGCAACTTCGCGGATTGGTTCCGCAATTTGAGGATTGTCCTCACAGCTGGTAATTTGACCTATGTGCTGGATGCACCGCTAGGTGACCCACCTGCAGCTGATGCTACCGATGAAGTAAAGAATGTTTACCTCGCTCGGAAGAATCAGTACTCCATAGTTCAGTGTGCTATCTTGTATGGTTTAGAATCGGAGCTTCAGAAAAGGTTTGAAGAGTCAGATCCATATGATATTGTCGAGGATCTCAAATTAATCTTTGAGACTCATGCGGCAATTGAAAGTTATGAAGCTTCTGAAAAGTTCTTTAACTGCAAGATGGAAGAGGGTAGCTCCGTCAGTGAGCATGTGCTTAAAATGTCTGGGCACGCAAATAAACTTCAAAGTTTGGGTATAGTGATTCCTAATACTTTGGGAGTTTACCGCATCCTCCAATCACTACCACCAAGTTACAAGAACTTTGTGATGAACTACAACATGCAGAACATGAACAAAGAGTTGCCAGAACTATTTGCTATGTTAAAATCTGCAGAAGTGGAGATCAAGAAAGAGCACCAAGTGTTGATGGTCAATAAGACCACCAAATTCAAGAAAGGCAAGTCTAAGCAGAAGGGACACTTCAAGAAGGGTGGTAAGAAAGTTACCACGCCGACGAAGAGGACCAAGGCTGGACCCAAGCCTGATACTGAGTGCTTTTACTGCAAGGGAGAAGGTCACTGGAAGCGGAATTGCCCAAGGTACTTGGCGGATTTGAAGAACGGCAACATCAAGAAGAAAGGTATATCTGATATACATGTTATTGATGTGTATCTCACTAGTACTCGTAGTAGTGCCTGGGTATTTGATACTGGTTCGGTTGCTCATATTTGTAACTCGAAACAGGAGCTGCAGAATAAACAGAAGCTAGTGAAGAACGAGGTGACGATGCGCGTGGGAAACGGATCAAAGGTTGATGTGATCGCGGTCGGCACACTACCTCTTCATCTACCATCGGGATTAGTTTTATACTTAAATAATTGTTATTTGGTGCCTGCGTTGAGCATGAACATTATAACGGGATCTTGTTTATTGCGAGACGGTTACTTGTTTAAATCCGAGAATAATGGTTGTTCGATTTATATGAGTAATATGTTTTATGCACATGCACCTTTGATAGATGGTCTATTCATATTGAATCTCGATAGTAGAAATACACATATTAATAACATTGAGGCTAAACGTTTGAAATCAAGCGATAATTTGACCTATATGTGGCACTGTCGTCTTGGTCACATTGGAGTGAAACGTATGAAGAAACTCCATTCCGATGGACTTCTTGAATCACTTGATTTTGAATCACTTGAAAGATGCGAAGCATGTCTGATGGGAAAAATGACTAAGACTCCATTTTCTGGTATAATGGAGCGAGCTACGGACTTATTGGAAATCATACATACCGATGTGTGTGGTCCAATGAGTGTAGCATCGCGCAGTGGTTATCGTTATGTTCTTACCTTCACGGATGACTTGAGTAGATATGGGTATATCTATTTCATGAAACATAAGTCCGAAACTTTCGAGAAGTTTAAGGAGTTTCAAAGTGAGGTAGAGAAACAACGTAACAAGAAGATTAAATTTCTACGTTCTGATCGTGGAGGTGAATATCTAAGTTACGAGTTTGGCGAGCATTTGAAGAAATGTGGAATACTTTCGCAGTTGACACCGCCGGGAACACCACAGCGTAATGGTGTGTCTGAACGTCGTAATCGAACTCTCTTAGATATGGTTCGTTCTATGATGTCACTTACAGATTTGCCACTATCATTTTGGGGTTATGCATTAGAAACAGCCGCATTCACTTTAAATAGGGCACCGTCTAAATCCGTTGAAACGACACCGTATGAATTATGGTTTGGGAAGAAACCTAAATTGTCGTTCCTTAAAGTTTGGGGATGCGAAGCCTATGTAAAGAAGTTACAGCCGGACAAGCTTGAACCCAAAGCGGAAAAATGCGTCTTCATAGGATACCCGAAGGAAACTGTTGGGTATACCTTCTATCATAGATCCGAAGGCAAAATCTTCGTTGCTAAGAATGGATCCTTTCTAGAGAAGGAATTTCTCTCGAAAGAAGTGACTGGAAGGAAAGTAGAACTCGACGAGGTTGTCGAACCTTCTCTCGAAATTGCGAGTAGCGCAGCACCGGAAGAAGTTCCTGTGGTGCCTGCACCAATAAGAGAGGAAGCTAATGATGGTGATCATGAAACTTCGGTTGAAGTTACTACAGAGCCTCGGAGGTCAACGAGAACTCGTACCACTCCAGATTGGTATGATTCCGTTATGAATGTCATGTTGGTGGACAACACCGATAACCCCGAGACATATGAGGAAGCGATGATGAGCCCAGATTCCAATAAATGGCAAGAAGCCATGAAATCCGAGATTGGATCCATGTACGAAAACCAAGTATGGACTTTGGTGGACTTACCGGATGGCCGGAAGGCTGTCGAGAACAAATGGATTTTCAAGAAGAAAACAGATGCTGATGGTAATGTTACTGTCTATAAAGCTCGACTTGTCGCAAAAGGGTTTCGACAAATTCAAGGAGTTGACTACGATGAGACTTTCTCACCGGTAGCGAAGCTAAAGTCTGTGAGGATTATGTTAGCAATCGCTGCATATTATGATTATGAGATATGGCAGATGGATGTCAAAACAGCATTCCTCAATGGAGACATTGATGAAGAGTTGTATATGATACAACCCAAAGGTTTTGTCGATCCTAAAGATGCTAACAAGGTATGCAAGCTTCAACGGTCCATCTATGGATTGAAGCAAGCATCCCGAAGTTGGAATCAACGTTTTGATAAGGTAATCAAAAGTTTTGGTTTTATACAAACTTATGGAGAAGCTTGTATTTACAAGAAAGTGAGTGGGAGCTCTGTAGCATTCTTAATACTGTATGTGGATGACATATTGTTGATTGGGAATGATGTAGACCTTCTTAATAGTGTCAAGGAATATTTGAATAATAGTTTTTCAATGAAGGATCTTGGCGAAGCAGCTTACATATTAGGCATAAAGATTTATAGAGATAGATCGAAACGCCAAATATCATTGTCACAAAGTACATATTTGGACAAAGTTCTAAAGAGGTTTGGAATGGAAGATAGCAAGAAAGGGTTCTTGCCCATGTTGCCCAATATGACCTTGAGTAAAACTCAAAGTCCGACATCGGCAGAAGATAGAGAAAAGATGAGTAAGACTCCCTATGCCTCAGCCATAGGATCTCTAATGTATGCCATGCTATGTACTAGACCCGACATCGCATATGCTGTTAGTTTAACTAGCAGATATCAAAGTGATCCAGGAGTGGATCATTGGACAGCGGTCAAAAAACATCCTTAAGTACTTGAGAAGAACTAAGGATATGGTTCTTTCTTATGGAGGTGATGAACAGCTCGTTGTTAATGGTTACACCGATGCTAGTTGGAACACCGATCCGGATGATTCTAAATCACAATCTGGATACGTATTTATTTTGAATGGTGCAGCAGTTAGCTGGAGGAGTGCAAAGCAAAGCGTTGTGGCGAGATCTTCAACTGAATCGGAATACATGGCTGCTTCGGAGGCTTCACAAGAAGCGATATGGATGAAAGAGTTCATTACAGAGCTGGGTGTGGTTCCAAGTGCGCTGGACCCAATGTCTATCTACTGTGATAACATGGGCGCCATAGCCAATGCGCAAGAACCAAGGTCACACAAGAAGCTGAAGCATATCAAGCTGCGTTTCCACGCTATTCGAGAACATATCCAGGATGGGGATATAAAGATTTGCAAAGTACACACAGATCTGAATGTGGCGGATCCGTTGACTAAACCTCTCCCGAGGGCAAAACATGACCAACACCAAACTGCCATGGGTGTTCGGTATATTACCATGTAATCTAGATTAGATGACTCTAGTGCAAGTGGGAGACTGTTGGAGATATGCCCTAGAGGTAATAATAAATGTAGTTATTATTATATATATCTTTGTGTTTATGATAAATGTTTACATTCATGCTATAATAGTATTAACAAGGAAACCATTAATACTTGTGTGATTTGTAAACTTAATTTGAAGTCCCTAGTATGGCCTCTATACTTCACTAGCTTGTTGGTTGATTGATGATGTGGTTTCTTTGTCATGAACATTGAGATGTTATCAACAACAAGATCATATCGTTAGGAGAATGATATGGTGGACATACTCCTATAGACAAGCGTAGCATAAAGATCAAGTCATTTCAATAGTTCAATTGCTATATGCTTTCTGATACATAGTAACCTAATTCCTTCGACCATGAGATCATGCATATTGCCTTTACTGGATGGATGCTTTGATGTCATCAAACACCACACCGTAACAGGGTGGCTATAAAAGTGGCATTGGGTGTTCGGAAAGTATTGGTTGAAACACATGGATCAAGAGTGGGATTTGTCCATCCACATGACGGATAGATATTCTCTGGGCCCTCTCGGTGAAATGTCATCCAATTAGCTTGCAAGCATGTGACTTGGTCACAAGGGATCACATATCACGGGAACGAGAAAAGAGTACTTGTCAGTAACGAGGTTGAACTAGGTATGCAGAGATACCGACGATCATGACCTCGGATAAGTAACATATCGTGAGACAAAGGGAAATTGGTATCGTATGTAAGTGGTTCATTCGATCGCAAAGTAATCGTAGAAATATGTGGGAGCCATATGAATTTCCAGATTCCTCTATTGGTTATTGTTCGGAGAAGTGTCTCGATCATGTCCGCATAATTCACGAACCGTAGGGAGACACACTTAAGGATTCGACGTTGTTTGAGTAGTTATGGTATTATGAGAAAGAGACCGAATGTTGTTCGGAGTCTCGGATGGGATCCGGGATATCACGAGGTGATCCGGAATGGTCCGGAGAATAAGATTCATATAAGGAAAGTCCCATTTCGGAGTTGGGGAATGGTTCCGGTGTTTTCATCGGGAACATTCTAGAAGGTCCCGGAATGTCCGGCACTCCGGGGGGGAAGGGGTACATGAATGTGTCATTGCAAGTTGGAATGATTGCATCATGTACTAGGTGTTCTCGCTGTCCAAAATAAAGGGTTTATTTAATTCCTAAATTGGAAAAGTCAAACGGCTAATTTGAAAGTCAAACTGCCAATTTTGGGAAGTGGGAAAAGAGGAGGATTGGTGGAGGCCGAATTGGGGGAGGACTCCTCCCTTGGCCGGCGCCCCACCAAGCCGACTTGGGGAGGGACTCTCCTCCCCATGGCGCAGCCAGCCCTCCCACCTATATAAGGAGGGGCAGGGCTCCCCTCCTAGCACACACAAGTTCCTATCCTCTAAACTAGAAACTAGACCTAGACCCCGGTTTAGAGCTGTTTCGGTTTAGAGCCTTCTAATTGGTTTAGAGCCCTCTAATTGGTGTGTCTAATTACTAGACCACTAATAGCCTCTCTCATAAGCTCCACCATACTCGCACCGGCTTAAGGCGAAGCCCTGCGGGATCTCCCCTCTACCTCCGGTACCACGCCGTTGTGCTGCCGGAATCGCGAGGAGAGTGCTACAACCTCCGCTGCCTGCTGGAACAAGGGAGAGGAAGGTCTTCGTCGAGTACCGAACGTGTGACCGACTGCGGGAGCGCTGCGGGAACGCGGCGCCGGAAGGATCGTCTACGCGATCTTGAGATCGGAAAGAGTACGACTACATCACCCACGAGAATCTGCTCTCGTTAAACACTTTGGAATCTTCGAGGGTGAGTTATTCCATCGACTCGTTGCTACAATCTAGTAGATAGATCTTGGCTTGTTTGTTTGTATGCGATAGAAAATTTTTGTTTTCCATGCTACGAACCCCTACAAAGAGGAGCTTGCATTGACTGTGACTTAGACTTTAGCATGACATTCTAGGTGTTGTTTTGGCATTATGCTTAGTGGTTATTGTTGTAGTATGTATTGTTCCAAACAATTGGGATTGCTTAGTGTGCCTTGAAGAAATTATGCGTTGTTTTAGCATGCAAAAGCATAGTATTGTTGTTTTCTCCTTTGATGCTTTGCTTGGGTTGACTTGGCACATGCTCACACCATGTTATGACTATGACAAGTCACCATTAGCCTCTATGATCATTTAGTCCTTGACTTGTAGTACCACTCTATGCTTTGATTAGTAATGCTTTGTGGCTCTGCATGATTATGGCCATTATGCTCTCTTAGTTGGTTGCTCCCAGTGTTTTGCTAGCCTCCACTTGTATGAGTAAGCTCTACTCATGCTTCCAACTCCCAAGAAACCAAGTTATTCCAAAGTGTACACTATAAACTCCTATGCATGGTGTGTTACACCATTCCAAGTATATTCTTGTTTTAAGCTATCTTCCAATTAAAAGCTATTTTGTTATGTGAAAACTTAGTGATTAAAACCCTCACGAACTTGATGGAACACTTTATATTATTTGCCCCTAATAAACTTGAACCATTGAGGCAACTTTGTTGTATATGCTTGCACTTATACGTTGGAATTAGCAGAACCGTGCTTTCACAGGGAACGTTTTCAACATTGCACTTCTACTTTGTACTCAGTTGATATCATGCTCTTTTGTCTCTGGATGTCACCGGTGTGAAATAAAGAGGGAACTTTTAAGTCCATGGAGTTTGTATTCTGTGTTAGAGAAACGCCTAAGCCGCTAGCCTAAGCCATGCCTAATCATGATGGAAACTTGCAGCATCACCATAGTGAGCTATCTATTAAGCCTCCTCAATAAAAAACTATGCATATAGTAAATAAAAAGATTGCTGAGATGCTCATTGTCTGCTTGCCTTGTCATTTTGGTTATGGGAAAGCTCATGTACCATGTGCAAGGGGTACCCCGTTGGCGGTTCTCAATGATATGAAAATACTAACAATGACAAGAACTTACCTAGGCCTGAAGTTGAGTAGCATGAGGTATGGCCCTCATATTCAGGGGACTTGAGATTGCCAGCTTATACTTTGTCAAGCATATAATCCCTAGTTTGTTCATTTAACCTTAATCACTTCAAGATGCTTATGATAGGGTAATGAGGGCTGAAAGCTAACAAGTACCATAATTTTTGGAAGCTCCTTTTGAAACTTGAAATCCCTGCTTCCTTTACAAAAAGGCCTTTCTTCCACCACTATTGAGTCTACACCTTGTACCTTTAGGCACCATTAAGAGAGCATAGTTGTCATTATGTGTGCAGTGTTCCAAAGCTTATTGGTTGATGCATATTGTGATATTACTTTTTCTTGTGCTATTTGTTTCTAGTCACCCTTGTGAACTTTGAAGGTGTCTTATGCATCTATATTGCTACTGTATGAGGGACAAGCTGATTGCCACTATGCTATGTTTTATGTATGTGAAACAAACAAACGATTTTTCAATGCATGTTATTCATGATCTTTGTTTGTAGCCTTTCATGTTGCATGCATAGTTACTATGTCCTATTGTTAGAACTCCATCTTTCATGCACATGTTTATAGTTCTTTGATCCCAGCTTTCAATGCTTGCAAATGGTTGGATCTTTATTGTGAGGGTGCATGTCACCTCAAAAATTATTCTTTTATCACTTACCTACTCGAGGATGAGTAGGAGTTAAGCTTGGGGATGCTTGATATGTCGGAAACGTATCTATAATTTTTTATTTGCCATTGTTGTTAGTATCTACTTTTCTTTGCTGTGTCTACACTTTGAGGTGCTTTTTACATGTTTTCTGGTACTAACCTATTAACAAGTTGCCACAGTGCCAGTTGCCTGTTTTCTGCTATTTTTGGTTTTAGAAAAGCTAGTAAATAAATATTCTCGGAATTGGACGGGACAAACGTCCAAGTCAATTACTTTCCGTGGAGAACAAGAAGTCTAGAGCGGAGACGGAGAAGCATGCCAGGGCGGGCACCCCCCCTAGGCGCGTCCAGGGGTGGGCCCGCGCCTGGGTAGGGTTTGACCCCCCTGGTCGCCTCCTCGCCCCCCCTTTGCCTATAAGAAGCCCCTAATGCAGAAACCCTAAGCACCCGATCAAATCTCCACGAAACCGTTTGTTGCCGCCACCACCATCGTCCCTAGATCGGGGGGATCTGAAGTTCTTACCGGCACCCTGCTGGAGAGGAGATCATCCCGGAGGCCTTCTCTGCGGTATGATGCGTGAGTAGTTCCACCTTGGACTATGGGTCCATGTAGTAGCTATATGGTTGTATCTCCTCCTTTGTGCTTTCATGTATATATCTTGTGAGATCCGTTCATGATCAAGATCTAATCATTATTTGTAATCATGCATGTTGTGTTTGCAGGGATCCGATGGATATTGAGATTATTATGTTGGTTTGATTAATGGTTTTGTCTTTATGATTCTATCATGTCTGTGTTGTTAGTGATCTTGCATGCTCTCCGTTGTTAGTAGCTTACTTGGCCAAGTAGTTGCTAGTGATTCCAAGAGGGGGTATTTATGCTTGATAGTGGGTTCATGCCTCTAGTTTCCAAGGGAAGTGATAGAAATCTCTTCGGTTGTAGATGTGTTGTTGCCACTAGAGAGAAAACAACGGTCTCTTGTTCACAGAACATGTGGACTGTTTACCTTACACACTTTGCTTAAACCAGTTGTTTGTTGCTTGCAACTTAATACTGGAGGGGGTTCAGATGATAACCTGAAGGTGGACTTCTAGTCATATATGCGGTTGGATGGCGGTCTATGTATCTTGTTGTATTTCCCAATCGAATCTCATATGATCTTTCTGACTAGTAATTGCATTGTTATGCCTTCTCAGTTCCTGTCAATTGCCCTGCTGTAATTTGTTTACCCTTCATGCCATGTTGTTTATCTAAGGAGAGCACCTCTAGTGAACTATGGACCCCGGTCCAATCTTTACCATTGATACATCTTCCAATGTTACTTGTTTACTTGCTACAAACCATTACCTTCCACACCATGTGTTTAATCCTTTGTTACAGCAAACCGATGAGTTTGACAACCTCACTGATTCGTTGGGACAAAGTCTTGGGTTTGTGTTGTGCAGGTTTCCACGTTACTTGCGACACCTTTGAGACATTTCCTTCCTCCTTCACGTTCGATAACCTCGATCTCTACTGAGGATAACTTGCTGATATGCTCATCACACCTTGCTCTTGGGGTTCCAACGAAGTGTCCCACGTCAACATTGGGTGCATGCATCAAAACTCAACCGAACACACCCTTAGTAGTTTTTTAAAAAAGCTACTCTGTTAGTATTTTTCAATAAAAGAAAATGCTACTCCTTTCGCACACTCCGCCTCAAAAGAAAAAGATAGAGTATATTTCAAGCAAAAGAAAAAAATAAAAGCTACTCCGTTAGTAGCTGCCGACGTACAACAATATTTCAAGTTTGGTGTCAATGTGTTGCTGCTTTGTTCTATAAGCACTGTTTTTCATTGATGCCCACTGATCTAATTTCAAAAAGTATTTGAGAGAGAAGATGCATGTCCAAGCATAAGTTCTTTGCTTGGTTATTGTTTCATGACAGATTGAATACAAAGGATATGCTTCTTAGAAGGAACTGGAAGGTTACTGAAAACCATGGTTGTGTTTTATGTCCTACTGGAGTCATTGAGGATTGAAAGCATCTATTCTTTCAGTCCAATTTTAGCACTAGAGTGTGGAATTATATTCAGATACAATTGATAGATGCATCCTAGAGGGAAAGTTTCTGTCGAGCGTTCGGATCTTTTTAGGGGCCATGCTTCTTAGAGGTTGCAATTATTGCGTGTTGGAATATCTGGAAGCAAAGGAATGACTAGGTTTTCATGAATATAAAACCAACCTTCAAAGGATGGAAGGCTGGTTTTGTTTATGATATTACATTGCTTCTTCATAGGTTAAAGGATAGACATAAGGATTTACTGTCATTATGGTTTGATAGTCTGTCCTAGCTCTGATAGTCTTAGTTTATCTTCTTTTGTACATATGTTTGTAACTGAACTCTAGACTGTTCTTCGTCCTCTAATTTCTTAATAAATAAAGGGTTATGGGGGACTCCCCTGCAGTAGAAAATTTCAAAAATAAATCTGTTGCCGCTTTTCGAGCCAGGTGGATGGCCTCAGCGTCCTCCATATTGGCCTCCACCGCCGTTTCCCCTTGTGAGCCATTAGCTAGCGGCTGGCCACCTCTGCCGCCTCTTTGCGAGCCATAGTCCCCGAGAATGTAACGCCATCGCAGGCATTGAGGTGAGGGTGATATCTCGCCGGCCTTAGTGTGTTACCTTCTTGAGGACGACAACATGCATGAGGCTACCTTCTTATCTTTTCCGCGTCGGTGGAGCCTCTCCCATCTCGTTCATCTCTCCCCTTGTTTTCACCGGCATCCGATAGTGGATAAACTTTCTACTATGAGAAGAGGGGGCAGGAGTTGGCTAGTGTATTATGTGAAGAGGAAGAGGATCTGACCGGTGTACTATATAAAAGAGGGAGAGGGAGAGGAGCCGACCAATATATAAATTATAGTTATGCCCGCCAATCAATGTTGTTTAGCTGCTAGTGGGTCATGGGGTTTGCTCTGCAGACGTGCGAGCTTGATGTGTCGTGTCAAGCATTTATCAACGACATTGGCATACATGGTCCCCCTGATCGTGCCATGATTTGCGGTGTGAGCAGGTGTAATGCCCTGATAACCATGAGATTTGGAATGGGATGGAGAAGTCAGTTGGATCTTATTCCTTTCATATGTAGGCAAGACGATCTTAATGTGACGCCAAGATTCCTTGCGAGGATCCAGCATATGGGTGGGCACCCTTAGACCCCACAATTTTGGTGTCTAGATTATCTGTGAGCGGCTATCGGAGGTATAGTCGGACCTATATGGAGCTTGCTAGGGGCATCACCCAGTCGGATCATAGAGTCTTCGGGAACTCATCAGGGTTGTACCTTGCCCAAAAGGGGGCTTAACGGGGATGTAGTCAGCCCCGAAGAATCGTGCAGATATATGGGGTCGCGGAGAAGGATATTGATTGGCTTGGATCATCTACTAGTCCCCACATCACGGAATTGTGGACGGGAAAGTACGCCTAGTTGTGAAACAAGAATTTGATCTCTCATGGGTAAAGCAACGCACCTCTACAGAGTGTAAGAACTGTAACTTGTTACTCCCTGTTCCGGGAAGGAACTGCGAACGCGATAGGAAAGGAACTCCATGAAGTTCTGGTCAACCTATGAAGGCTGATCGGTATAGTTTTTTATATTAAAATCAACCTTTGAAGAAATGTTTATGAATACTTCATAGTGCCCAGGACTGATAGTCTGAGGTGGTAGATAGAGCATCAAACTTCTCACCATGCATATAATAAACTTGCTGGGTAACGTTGTTACTCGCTCTTTCATTTGATCCCCTGCTTAGACTCTAAGGAGCCAGAAGACACTCCAATGTACGCTGCTGAAGGACAAGAGAACGTCTACTATGAGGAACCAGACCTGTCCGGAGGAGTGAAAGGGATGGACTATGAAATACGCTATGGAGTGGAGGGCAACAAGTCCGAATAGTTGTCTTAGTTAGTAGTAAACCAATTGAACTGAGCAGCATAAATTTTATATAATAAGTTATTGGTCTCAATTATGATTATGAGTTTGATGATCTTCCACTGAAACTATTTAAGTTTGGTTTGTAAGTTTGAATCACTTGAAGTACCGAACTTATGGTATTGTAATAATAATAATGTGTGTATGTTTATAGTATGGACCTATAATGTTTCTATTGTACCACTTTGAGGGATGTGATGTTTGCGAAACGATGTTCTATAAATGTTATGTCAACGACTATAGTGTACTACACATGCAGTGGTATGCTGAGTCACCACAGAATGTTACATCCGTCCGACGCTAAATATCGCCAGAATTCGGCCTGGGAACGACGAACGAATGGAGGTGCTCTTAGAGCATCTCCACTAGCATTCCCAAGCATTTTTCACGATTTTACATATGGATGGACGAAATTCGCACCACTCGCGATCTGAGGACACCGATTTTGTCCGAATTTGGCCGGTGCGGATGTTGCTGTCTCGTCGCCAAGCTCGTCATCTCATCACCGTATAATACGCATTAACCATGAGATTTGGAATGGAATGGAGAAGTCAGTTGGATCTTATTCCTTTTATATGTAGGCAAGACGATCTTAATGTGACACTGATATTCCTTGTGAGGATCCAACATATGGGTGGGCACCCTTAGGCCCCACAATTTTGGTGTCTAGATTATCTGTGAGCGGCTGCCGGAGGTATAGTCAGACCTATATGGAGCTTGCTAGGGGCATCACTCACTCGTAGAGTCTTCGGGAACTCATCAGGATTGTAACTTGCCCGAAAGGGGGCTTAACGGGGATGTAGTCAGCCCGAAGATCATGCAACCATATGGGGTCACGGAGAAGGATAGTGATTGGCGTGGATCATCTACTAGGACCCACATCATGGAATTGTGGACGGGAAAGTACACCCAGTTGCGCAACAAGGATTTGATCTCTCATGGGTAAAGCAACACACCTCTATAGAGTGTAAGAACTGTAACTTGTTACTCCCTGTTCCGGGAAGGAACTGCGAATGCGGCAAGAAAGGAACTCCATGAAGTTCTGGTCAACCTGTGAAGGTTGATGGGTATAGTTTTTTATATTAAAATCAACCTTTGAAGAAATGTTTATGAAAACTGCATAGTGCCAACGACTAATAGTACGAGGTGGTAGATAAACCATCAAACTTACCACCTTGCATATAATGAACTTGCTGGGTAACGTTGTTACTCACTCTTTCCTTTGATCCCCTGCTTAGACTCCGAGGATCCATAAGACACTCCAATGTACGCTTCTGAAGGACAAGAGGACGTCTACTATGAGGAACTAGACCTGTCCGAAGGAGTGAAAGGGATGGACTATGAAATACGCTATGGAGTAGAGGGCAACGAGTCCGAGTAGTTGTCTTGTTGGGGTTCGTAGCATGGAAAACAAAAAATTTATACCACATGCACACAAACAAGCCAAGATCTATCTACTAGATTGTAGCAACGAGTCGATTAGAGTACTCACCCTCGAAGATTCCAAAGCGGTTAACGAGAGCAGATTCTCGTGGGTGATGTAGTCGTACACTTGCCGATCTCAAGATTGCGTAGATGATCCTTCCGGCGCTGCGTTCCGGCAGCGCTTCCGCAGTCAATCACACGTTTGGTACTCGATGAAGGCCTTCCTCTCCCTTGTTCCAGCAGGCAGCGGAGGTTGTAGTTATCCCCTCGCGATTCCGGCAACACGATGGGCGTAATGTCGGAAGTACAGGGAAAATCCTGCAGGGCTTTGCCTAAGCCGGAGCAGGATATGGTGGATCTAGGGTTTCCAGCAATCTAGGGTTTAGAGGGCCGGAGAGGAGGAGGTGGAGTCGGCGGTGTCTAGGGCGACGGCGATGATCCGGCGGCGGTGTTGTCGTGGTATTGCCGACGAGTACGCCATGGAGGGGTTCTCACAGTGCGTGTTTAGAGACGTGGGGGAAGGCGGACGGTTGATGGGTACGAGGTAACACAACTTACCCAGGTTCAGATCCCACAACGGTGGAGGAATCCTACTCCTGCTATAAATCACTATAATGGCAATACTCTGAGTTAAAGAGATAGGTTCATTGTGCGAGGTGTATGCTAATCGCTATTTGGTCGTGTCCTAAAGGCTCCCATAGGCTCGACTTATATAGTCGCCAGGTCCTAGGGTTACAGGGAAAAGTCCTAGTCGGACAGGTTACAGAGTCCTACACCGTCTATTACTAGTCTTGCGTGTCTTGTACTCCAAGACTCCGGGTACGTCGGTGACTCCAACCGTAGCCTTCCTTTATCCGGCATGGGCCTCCCTTCTGGATCCATCTAACTGGGCTGCCCAGCAGGCCATGGGCCATGCTACCAACTGTGGGCCACCCGGGTTATCCGGATAGGAGACATGCTATGAGGATACCCATATAGCATATCCCCAACAGTAGCCCCTGGAGAACTCCGAGATCTTGCACCATCTTGCCTCTTCATGTGGAATGCTCCGTCTAGATGGATGTCAGCAAATCGTCAAGCAATATCTTGTAGTCCTCCCAAAGAACCCTGCAAGGTTTTCTCCATCTTCAACTTGTAAGTCGGAGACTTTGCTAAATCTTCCATCGTACTCTTCTGTAGCCTGACTGGATTCGTCCATGCCGGAATCTTCTGATGTGATGGCTCACCTGCCTATGTCAGCTAGGGCGACGTAGACGTAGGTCAGCGACGCCTCGTAACTCACACATGCAGAGAACGCAATCATGTCCACTTTTCCCGTGCGAGCGATACGAACCGTTGGCGGCGGCGGTTGGGACGTGGCGAAATTTCCGCGCACGTCCTCACATACGTCGTCTACGCGGAAACCGTCCAATCAAGCTGCACGAATCTTGATGCTGGAGATCATAAATAGTAACTGGGGTGGAATTTTTACTTTTCACCTCATTCTCTCTTCGCATCGTCTTCTTCCTCCAGCGAGCGCCTCCTCGAGTTCTCCGCGCAACCTCGCGAAAAATCCTAACTCCCAATCTCGCCAGTCACCTCCAAACTTGCACAATGGCCAGCAGCAGCTCTACTCCCTCGATGGCGGTGTCGGGCGAAGCCGGCGAGATCCGTCGTCGTGCCCTCAGAGGGCCTGGTCATCCCTGTCTCCGCGGTGGTCGAGACCACCGGCGGCGACCATAATCTGGCGGCACTAGAGCTACCGGAGGAGGACAACGACTCCCACAAGGGCGATTGGCGCGGTTCGTACATCACGGACCGCGACATCATGGAGCTAATCGTCGAGGGCTATCTTCCCGTGACGGAGGGGCCCGCCTGGCGGGCGGCGCCGGCCGGCGAGGTCACACCTTCTCCCCAAGCCGGAGAAATGGTGTACCTCAAAGCACAATTGGTACGCGGCGTCTCCCTTCCCATCTCTAACTTCTTCCTTTCCGTCTTGAACCACTACCGAGTCCAGCCCCAAAACCTTTCTCCCAATAGTATCCTAGCGCTCAGCAATTACGCGGCACTCTATGAGGGTTACTTAGGGATTAAGCCTAGGCTAGATCTTTTCGTGTATTTCTTCACCGTCAAGCGTGAAGCCGGAGCCAGCAAGGACGAACTTAGAAATTGTGGCACCATAAGCTTCAAGATCCGTCCTGGCAGGCGGTTCCCCGACATCGTCGGCCACGAGTCCTGCAAGAACTGGCAGCGTACTTACTTCTACGGCCCAGATATCCCTCTGGCTGGCCGAGAAGTAACGTACCCGGACTTCGTCGATGGAGCCGCCGCCGAAACTTCGACATGGAGATCCCAGGCCTCCCTTCCCTCCAACATCGATGCTTCCCGCGCCATAAAGCGGATAGAGTGGTTTGTAGAGACTAGTTTCACCGGCTTAGACCTAGCCATGTGCTAGTTCATCAGGCGAATCCAGCCTCTGCAGCATCGTGCGAAGCTGATGCACGAGTATACCAGCGATAGAAGGGATAGCCTCCGCATCTTCGTGGACAATTTCTCGAGCGACTCCGTCAAGCTCCGTCTTAAGGACATCATCAAGGTGAAGGACAAGAAGCGTGGCTTCACCATCACGTACGACATGTTCATAGACAACAAGTGCCCAAAGGTAATTGTTTATATTCCATGTATGACATATACTCCAGTTCTTCCGTCTAGCAATTGTCATCTCATCTAACAAGGTGGTTCTTCACCTTACAGCTTAGCGACATAGATGAGGACAGCATGGCTCCTCAAATCTATGATCCAAAGATGAAGGAAGTCACCGTCGTGTCTGACGATGATGCTCTGTTGGCGCGAAAGTGGAAGAGCTCCACCTCTGACATTGCCGACGGAGGCAAGAAGAAGAAGACGGAGAGTAGAGCCTCCAAAAAGACTACCGCCGCCCTGGATGCGGAGAAAAGAAAGATTACCGGAATCCCTTTTGCCAAAGCACCTCCACTTGTGTAAGCTTCTTTCTCTCCGACATTGTCTATCTGGTACTTACGCCGGATAGAACTGCTCTGGTTCCTCGTGCGGCACCGACATCTCCGACGTGCGGTCTAGAGGAGCTCCTCCGACAAGCAGAGATCTTGCAAGGAAACAACATATCCTTTGGCAAGCTGCTGGTCGAGAGTGATACTAACCTCAAGATCATTGCACTTGTAAGTTTTATTTGCCTTTTGCATTTCATATGAGTATCCCACTGTAGCCCCCGAGGATTTAGACGGAAAACCATAGGTCTTTGCGCCTAGATGCTCAAAGAGTGACTAAGCTAGAAAACTTCTCACTGTAGCCCCCAAGCATATAGGTGGAATGAATTATATCGACTAGATGCTTTAAGAGTAGCATACGCAGTGTTTATAATTTCAATACTGTAGCCCCCAAGCCTCTAGTTGTATCTGAATTAGTTCCGACTAGATGCTTAAAGAAAAGCTAAGCATACATCCAAGTTAAAAACTTTATACTGTAGCCCCCAAGCTTCTAATCGAAAACTGAATTAGTTCCGACTAGATGCTTAAATAAAGACTAAGCATATTGCTAAGTTAAAAACTCTCGTTGTAGCCCTTGAGCGTCTAGGTGGAAAATTTCCGGCTAGATGCTCCCAGTAGACCAAACAACGTTTAATTTTTCCTTTTTTCCACAGAACGAGAATGCTCAGAGGGGCATGGCCAATGAAAAGTACCAGAAGATGCGCGCGGACCTGGAAACTGAAAAGGGTAAAATTGCCTTCTTGAAGGAACAAATCATCAAGAGCAAGCGTCTGTTTTTCTTTTCTTTTTCGTAATCCGACTTGAACTTGTGTATTCTCCGAGTATTCACTGTGTACTTTGCTTTCTCCGACTTGCAGAAACCATTGCCAAGGCTAAGGACATTGTCGAGCAATCCAAGCACATTCAGGCGCTGGATAGCGAGAACAAGATCCTTAAGCAGGAGAGGAAGGACATGTTGAAGATGCATGAGGAGTCAATGAAAGCCCTGCAAGACTCCACCACTGAGGAGATGAACCACTTGAAGGAGGAGATCTTGATCTTAAGAGATCAGAAGAAAGCTGCCGATGAGCAGAATCAACGCCATCATGAGGCATACAAGCTCCTCCAACAAGAACGGGACTCCTTGGCAGATACCCTCTGGCAAGATGAGGCTAGATCTTCAGTAAGTGATTCTCCTTCTTGGATTTCTGTAGTCTAGATACTCTGAATTTTTGAACTCATGCGCTCCTTGTCGGAATTTGCAGCAGCTATGGGTTTAACCCGGCCGCCTCCTCCAGCAAAGGAATGCATGGTTCTTGCCGTCAACTTCCTCAACACCGCCATCGCGCAAGCCAAAGAGATTGCCAATCCCCTCCAGATCAACATCAAGGCATCAGACTCTATGCCGAAGTTCTCGGAGATCCTGCACCGAGCCCCGAGCGTATCACAAGCTAGAAAGCTTCATGTGCACGGGCCGGTGCAAGGATGGCGCTGTCAATGGTGAAGGCACATTACGAAGATGTCGACATCGACATGGTGACCTCTGGCATTCCTGACGTAGATGACGATGGCAAAGCGATTAATCACGAATCCATCTTGTCGTCACTCGCGGGCTATGACACCAGAGTTGCCGAGTTAGTCGACGTCAACGTCTTCGTGCCGATGAACACCATCGATGGCGGCAACCAAAGCTCCTCCGAGTCCCTTCGCACTGCCGACTTAGAGGGTGATTCTCCTGCTGCCGATGACGCTGCTTCCAAGTCGCCTACGCCAAAGGAATGAAAAACTACTTGTAATATTTGTTTCACCTTTGATGCCTATGCGGAAAAAACTATGTATTAACTTAAGGCAGAAAACAATGTTGTATGTCCTGCTACTTAAGAACCAGTTTCCAGCATGTATATATTTTTTAAGCAAGTGTTGGCTTATCCATTACTTTGGTTCTTATGATTTCGTGAGTCGGAAGACTCGTTGTCGGAACCATGCGCTCAAGTGATGATGTCCAGTGGCACCGTCAATAACCTAAGCACAAAATCACCGACAATAAGTGTCAAAAGTCACTACTCCAGAATCCACATAAAAACGACAAAGAACGTGTAGACCAGAAAACTTAAGCTAACGCCCGTAGGCGGAATTTTCACAAGTGCAATCGCAAAACTTGTGCATAAAGGTTTTATATGATCCAAAAATCACTAAAGGAGGTAAAAGACTAAGAAATATGAGTGAACCAGAGAGCTTTATTTCATTGATCATATAAGAGGTACACAATTAGATAAAAAATGCTAAGTGTAAAAAGGACGTAGTTGTGCTATGTTCCATGGCCGATCAAGCTCCGAGTAGTCATCATCCGGATCACGTCGCTTACGCTTATGATCCTCGTTGGGTCTATCCTTCAGTTCATGATTGTCAACAAGGTAGTAAGACCCATTGAGTAGCGCCTTGCTTATGATGAACGGTCCTTCCCATGGCGGGGATAATTTGTGTGACTTCTTCTGCTTAAGTCGGAGCACCAAATCCCCCTCTTTAAACGAGCGATGCCGAACGCGGTGACTATGGTAGCTGCGTAGCTTTTGCTGGTAGATGGCAGATATTTGGCATGCCAAAACGCGCTCCTCCTCGAGAAGGTCCACATCCAGGCGTCTGGATTCTTCAGCGTCATCTTCGTCGTAGGCGGCAACTCTTGGTGCATCGTGAAGGATGTCGGAAGGTAGGATGGCTTCTCCTCCATATACCATGAAGTAAGGGGTGTAGCCGGTGGATCTGTTGGGTGTAGTTCGTAAACTCCACAGCACAGATGGCAATTCTTCTGCCCAGGCTCCAGCTGCTCTATGTAGCGGTGCCTCAAGACGTGGCTTGATTCCCTGCATAATTAATCCATTAGCTCGCTCAACCCGACCATTGGATTGTGGGTGTGCCACAGATGCAAGGTCAAGTCGGATGCCTTTCTCCCAACAATAAGCTTCCACTTCTCCGAGTGACAAATTGCTGCTGTTGTCGGTGATAATGCTATGTGGGAGACCAAATCTCACCACTAGATCTCGGACAAACCTAAGGGCAGTTATCCCATCAAGCTTTCTAATGGGTTTAGCTTCTATCCATTTAGTGAATTTATCAACTGCTACAAGCAGATGCGTAAACCCACAAGGTGCCGTCTGTAACGGTCCCACCATGTCTAGCCCCAAGACTGCAAACTGCCAAGTATTGGTATTATTCGCAATTCTTCAGCAGGAACATGTGGTTGTCGGGCATAATACTGGCATCCCATGCATGTCTCAACCATCTTGTCGACGTCCGCCTTTGCGGTCAGCCAGTAGAATCCTTGCCTGAAGGCTTTTGCGACCAACGATCAAGGAGCGGCGTGATGCCCACAAT
Source organism: Avena sativa (assembly GCA_916181665.1). Taxonomy (NCBI): domain Eukaryota; kingdom Viridiplantae; phylum Streptophyta; class Magnoliopsida; order Poales; family Poaceae; genus Avena; species Avena sativa. Next base: position 459,410,258 of record OV702293.1, read on the forward strand.
ATCCGAGATGGATTTCACGTATGATTTCCATGCCTTCTAGCTGGGAAACACACTTTAGGTATACACCAGTAGTGCTCCTTTTGTAGAGTTGCCCATTGATTATGGTATAACCCTTTGCTCATCATACTATTTGCCGTCTTTCGACCTCATCGTCGGGCAAAGTTCCGTGTTCGAGATATTCCATGAACGGTTTTGTCCAAGCCGGAGGGACCTTGGTCACCAAGTTGACGAAAGAGTCCGCTCTATCCGGGTTGTCGATGTCGGCTCCCTTCACAGATGGTGTGCGCAGGTGATCTAGGAAAACTCCTGGTGGAATTCGCTTGCGCCCTGATCCAAGCTTAGACAGCAGATCAGCCACCTCATTTTGCTCCCTAGGCACATACTTGACTTCGTAGCCCAAGAAGCTCTTGGCTATCTCCTCCACTTCATCTCGATAAGCCGCCATCATAGGGTTCCGTGCATTCCATGTGCCAGCCACCTGCTGGGCAACCAAGTCGGAATCTCCACAGCAAACTATGCGCTTGATGCCAATATCCTTGGCTACACATAGTCCGTGAATGAGTGCTTCATACACCGCCATGTTGTTTGTAGCCTCGAAGTGGATCTGCAAAACGTAGTGTAGCTTGTCTCCTGTTGGTGACTATAGCAATACACCAGCCCCCGAGCCGTTGAGCATCTTTGATCCGTCAAAGTGCATCATCCAGTATTCTGGTTCCGGCAACGGAGTAGCATCTGGCATCTCCGCCCAATCTACAACAAAATCCGCCAAGGCTTGTGACTTGATAGCGTCGTGTCTCTTGTAAGTGATCTCGAAGGCAGCAAGTTCAATGCCTCACTTCGCGACCCTTCATGTAGCATCGCTGTTGTTGATTATGTCGGACAGTGGAGTCTTGCTCACCACTGTGATTGGTGCTCCTGAAAGTAATGCCTCAGCTTCCGAGAAGCAAGGAATACTCCATAAGCTATCTTCTGCTAGTGCGGGTAATGCTGCTTGGACTCCGTCAAGACCTCGATCACATAGTAAACTGGTCGTTGAACTTCGTGCTCATAGCCTGGTTCTTTCCGCTCTACCACGACGACGATGCTGATTACCCGGTTGGTTGCCGCCATGTAGATTAATAGGGGCTCACTAGGCTCGGGCGCTGCAAGGATAGGCGCTGAGGAAAGAATCTCCTTGAGCTGCTTCAATGCTGCATCTGCCTCATCCGTCCATGTGAATTTGTATGCCTTCTTTAGCAACTTGTACAGCGGCAGGGCCTTCTCTCCAAGTCGGCTGACAAACCGACTAACTGTTGCAACATAACCTGTTAGTCGTTGAATGTCCTTTAGGCATGTCGGACGGTTTATGTTCAAGATGGCCTTGATTTTATCCGGGTTGACCTCGATTCCTTGATGGGAAACGATGGAACCCAACAATTTGCCGGCTGGAACCCCGAAGACGCACTTCTTAGGGTTAAGCATCATGCTGTATTTCCGGAGATTATCAAAGGTTTCTTTTAAGTCAGAGATTAAGTCATTTGACTTTTTAGACATCACCGCGATATCGTCCACATAGGCATGAACATTCCGACCAATTTGGTCGTGAAGTCAACGTTGCATTGTCCGCTGGTACGTAGCACCTGCGTTTTTCAGCCCAAAGGGCATCGTAACATAGCAAAATATGCCGTATGGGATAGTGAACGAAGTGGCCAATTGGTCCGACTTCCTCATCTTGATCTGGTGGTATCCTGAGTATGCATCGAGAAAACACAAAAGTTCTGAGCCAGCCATCGATTCAATGACTTGGTCAATGTGAGGCAAAGCAAACGGATCTTTGGGACATGCTTTGTTCAAGCCGGTGTAATCAACGCACATTCTTAATTTTTTGGTTCCCTTTTTGGGGACAAGTACAGGATTGTCCACCCATCGGGTGTGAAGGACTTCTTGGATAAATCTAGCCTTAAGTAACCTAGCTATCTCTTTCCCAATGGCGTCTCTCTTCTTGTCTCCGAAGCGTCGTAGAGGTTGTTTCACTGGTTTGCATTTTGGATCAATGTTTAAGCTCTGCTCGACAAGTTCCCTAGGTACACCTTTCATGTCGGCAGGTTGCCAGGCAAAGATGTCTCTATTCTCACGGAGGAACTCGATGAGCACGCTTTCCTATTTGGGATCCAGGTTCGTCCCAATGGCGGTGACCTTGGAGGCATCGCCTACCACAAGTTCCACCGGCTTGGTCTCGATGGAGGCCTTGAATGCAGGAGCGGAGTTGGGATCTGCTTCTTCGACGCGGGCATCTCTGAGTCATCGACCTTGCTCTGGATCTCTTTGAACTCTTCGCTGTAGAGGACAGCTTCCGCGAAGGCTGCTTCATTAATCTCGTAGTCCCTTGCCTTGGTAAAGCTTATGGATACGGTATTAACATCGTTTGGTCCGGGAATCTTGAGTTTGTTGTAGACGAAGCATGGCTTGGCCATGAACGTGTGGAATATGTCGCGGCCGAATATGACGTGGTACACACTCTTGAAGGGGACCACCTCAAAGGTCATGCACTCTTGGCGGTAATTATTAACATCGCCAAAGGCAACCTGAAGTGTAATGCACCCAAGGGACCGAGCCTCCCGACCAGGAACTACGCCGTGGAAGATGGTGTTGGTCCGCCTTAGGTTTGCCTCCGTCAAGTTCATCTTCTGCAGTGTATCCAGGTACATGATGTTGATGCTGCTTCCACTATCCACCATACACTTGGTGAACTCCACGCCGTCAATCAAGGGGTTGATGACCATGGCGTACTGGTTCTCTGTGGGGATAAGGTCTAGGTTGTCCGTCCTGTCCCAAGTAATTGGAACCTCCGACCAGCGCAGGTACTGGTGGACTAGGGGTAGAGTAGCCATCAGGATCCTCATAGAGGTCTTCTGTTGTCGGACGGTGGGGGTGCCAAGAAAAGTGTGGTAGACTGGCGCCTTCTTCGCGAAGGGGTTCTTGCCCTTGTCGTCGCTCTTGGCGGCGTGCTTGGGGTCAACGTCCTCGTCTAGGTCACTTGAATCCTTGGACTCCTCCTCCTTCTTCTTCCCCTTGCCCTTGCCTCGCGGTCTATTCTTTCGACTTTGCTTGTAGCCGGACTCCTGGTCTTCCTTGAGGTCGTTGACGAACTTGCAGTGTCGATTGGTATGGGTGGCCTTGCCATTGACGTCGAGGTGTACGAGGCACGGCATATCGCGGTACTCCTTGTAGGTTTGGGGAACGCAGAGCGGCGCCGAGGTAGTTTCACTTCCTCGTTGCTGCCCCCAACCAGCTCCCCTTCCTCGGCCACGTTGTCCGCCATCACCTCGTCCTGCAAAGGTCATAGCGACCATGTCGGTAGATTGCTTTTCTTCTGGAGAGGTTTTCCGCTTTGTACTGTTGTTCCTCCAAGCTTGAGTTGGAACGGCCGTTGTCGGCAAGGAGCCGCGAGCATCGTCATCGGCAGCTGCGAACTCACTAGCCAACTGAATCATCTAGTTCAAGTCAAGCTGGTGATTGTCCTGCAAGCGCTTCAGCTTATGTCGGAGCAACGTGCCTCTTTCCAACCCATCGATGAAGGTGGCCATGGCGGTCTGAGCGTGCACTCCTGTGCAGGAATTCTTCATGTCCAGCCAGCGGGAGTGGTAGGCACGAGATGTCTCGTCTTTCTCTTGCACGCACCGCTATAGATCGCCCATAGTGCAGGGACGCTTGTATGTACCCTCAAAGTTCTTGGTGAACGCTTCTTGCATGTCCAACCAGTTGTAGATAGATTTCTTCGGCAAGTCGTCGATCCATTGACGGGTCGTGCCCGCCAACATTAACGGGAGGTACTTGACGGTGACGTTGCGGTTGCCTCCGGCAATCTCCACCGCGTTGTCGTAGTCCTGCAACCATGTGGCTGGCTTGGCGGTGCTGTCATAGGGCTTGATGGTATTGTCAATCCGGAAACCTTTGGGGTAGGTTGCGGACCATATTGCAGGTCTAAAGCAACGTGGTCCTAGGTAAGGTCCTTCCTGAGCCTCGTGGATCTTATCGATCCACGAACGTGCATCGTACGGTTCCAGGTTCTTCTTCTTCTTCTTCTTCTTCTTCTTCTTCTTGTCAACAGGGGATGGGCTGCGTGAACGATGCGGGCCTCCTCCGCCATGGTGACTGCTTGGTGGTGACGGAGGCGGAGGTGGCGGTGGGTTAGCCTTCTTGTTGTTACCCTCCTGTGACGCCTCACGCCTGTCATGGTTGCTTGTCGGACGCAGAGGGTCATGGTGTGACCTGCTCCTGTGTCCTTGGTTGCGCTCTCCATCATGACGGGTCTGCTCTGCGTTGTCGCGGATGACGATGCCGCACTGCTTTGGTGGGGGCATATCCGTACGATGGTGAGCCTTGTGATCTTCGCGATGTCGGGGGATCGGGGCGGTGGCGATGGGCGACGAGGTCGGGCCTTTTCTCCATGGTCGGAGGATATGGGGATAGCATCCTTCCTATTGCGCGCATCCCTCCGTCTTCGTTCTGACGAACCCGTCTGGGACCCGACATCAAGAGGAGATCTGTCCCTTGGCAGCTTACACTATCTAGACTGGCAAAGCGCTGGGTCGGACTTAAGCCTCTAAGAGGTGGCCTTTTCCTGCTGCTTCACCGCCTTGGCCACTAGGTCATAGACCTGTTCCACTGCCTCGGGCGATCTATCCTGCTCCAGAAGGGTCTTGGCGACGGCGAGGTTAAGGAGTGAGGTGGGCATCACCTGCTTTCCTTCACTGTTGATGTATGGCTTGGCTTGTGCCGTTTCGAGGGAGCCCATCCTAGGTTGCGCCATACACCAGGATCGTTGATGACGCGAGCCGGAGCTTTCTTGGCCTTCTGCTGCAGCAGCAAAGTCTTATACTCGGCCTCCATTGCTATAGCTTTCTCTATGGATTTCTGCGCGTTGACCAGATCTCGATCTAGCTTAGCGCCATGCTCCGCGATGGCATGTGCTTCCTCCAGCAGCTGCTGGCGCTTCTCGTCAAGCTGGGTCACGTTCCGGATATGAGCAGCGGCCAGTGGCTCGACGAGGAGATTGTCGTACATCACTCTATCAGCTAGAGTAACTTGGGCTGCTGCAGACGTAGATGCTGGAGGCGGAAAGTTTGCGGTGTTGTTGTTGCTCGGGCCGGTGCCGAGTTCCTGCGGCTGCTGCATTGGGTTAGGCGTAGGAGGCATGACCTTTGCACGATCATCGTCAGCAGCAATAAGTGTCCCCTTCCCCTTCTCCGGGTTGATCCTCATCCATCGTCGTCCCAATGGTGACGAACACCCCTCGAGACGTGACTGTGTTGTTGGCTTACTCGTCGCGCGTGTACTCCTCCTCCATCTCCTGCATGGTGGAGTCTAGCTCTTCTGGACTAAAATCTATCTCCTCTGAATCTGCACTGAAGTCAGCATAAAGCGCGTCAATAATAGAGTCGGAGGGTGCCAGGACTTCCTTGATGACGGGCGGTGGAGGTGCAACAGCAGCGGAGATGACTGGAGGTGGCGGCGCAACTGCGACGATGGCGACCGGAGGCGGTGGTGGTGGCTGAATCGGAGGATCTCCATCAATGAGGGCAAGCGCTTTCTGGGCTGCTGCGTCAGCCTCCGCGTAGTTGTTGACGGTGCTCACCATATCCTCAAGGGTAAGGCGTCCTGACGCCTGCTGCCGTCTTAGAGAATGCCGGAGAAGCGTGCCGCGGTCTAGTCCTTCCACGAAGTGATACAAAGCATTATCATCGGGGTAGTGGGCCAGATCAGCTCATATACGGAGCCACCTGGCCAGGTAATCGCGCGGATTTTCGCCCTCTCTCTAAACGCAACACGCAAGGTCGAAGATGATAACCACTCCGACGAACTTGGATCTCTGTTGTCCAGACGCACGGGCGAAGCTGACGGATTTGCAGCGATCTTCCACCTTTATATCCTGCACAGGGGCGGTTTGGGTGGGCCTTGAATTTTAACCGATCTTTGACGGCAAACTCCGAAGAGAGATCCGACATCGATCCTTCCGCGAACGTATACTGCCCGTAGGCGGTCCGTGCGGGCCTTGATGCTCCTCCGACTCCCAGGGAACTAGTGCCCGAGTCGGTTTCGCCGATGAAGAGGTGGATGTATCCGATAGGAACGATCGAACACCGCATAGGGTTCGTTTTCGCCAGGATCCAGAACTTGTCAGGAGGGACGATCGGAACGTTGCCGGAGAAGAGAACGCGACCGATGGCTACGGTTTCGCCGATTCCCGCGAAGATCTTGGTCCTCGCCCGCTGAAGAGCCTGAAGCTGAAGGGTTTCGCAGCATAGTAAATTAAAAAAATTATATGGATGCGAACGGGAAAGCCAAGATCTAATCTAGGAGATGCAATCAACAAGAGGGATAGATGAGATCTTCATACCCTTGAAGAAATCGCACAGCATAAACGTTCAACAGAACGTGGGTGATGTAGTCGAACTAGCCTTCTCCTCCTCGCGATCCGATCCGATCCAACGCCGCAAGTGGCGACGCCTCCGAGATATGCACACATACAGCACCACGACATCTCCTCCTTCCTCGGTCCAGCAAGTGGGGTGGAGAGATAGATTGGATCTACAGCACGACGGCGTGGTGCAATGGTGGAAAGTTTCTGCGGCAGGGCTTCGCCTACACGCAGTCGGGAGAGAGAGAGGTAGGGCAGCAGCTAGTGGCTAGGGTTTGGGATGAGGGGAGGGTGCTCCCCCTGCCCAGCTTATATAGGGGGCTGGCCGGCCCCCTTGCCCCCTCCTCCAAGCCCTAGGGCGGCGGCCTCAAGGGTGGAGTGGGGGGCAAGTCTCCCCCCCTTCTAGAAGGCCCCCTAGGGTTTCCCCTAGGGTTTTGGCCGGCTGGGCCTATGGGGCCTTGTGCCCCTGGCCCAATGCGGCCAGGGCACTCCCTCGTAGGCCCACGCACCCCTCCGACAAGTGGGGCCACGTTGGTCCCACTCCGGAAGCTTCTAGAACCTTCCGGTACAATACCGAACATTCCGAAACAATTCCGAAATCCAAAAACTGCTTTCCTTTATATGGATCTCATCCGAGACTCCGAACAAAAAACTCATAAACCAATTATCCATTCTATCCTAGCGTCGAGACACGTTAAGTGTGTGACCCTACGGGTTCGAGAATATGCAGACACGATCTTCTATCAATAATCAACAGCGGGATCTGGAAACCCATATTGACTCCCACATATTCATCGATGATCACATCGGATGAACCACGATGCCAGGATTCAATTAATCCCATATTTATATTCCCTTCGTCACGCGATATTTTACTTGCCCGAGATTCGATCGTTGGTATCGGCATACCTAGTTCAATCTCGTTCACAGCAAGTACTTTACTCATTCTGTAATCCGATATCACTTTGTGATTAACTCCTTGACCACATGCTTGCAAGCAGTGTTGATATCGATTACCGAGTGGGCCCGAAGTATATCTCTCCGACTCGGGAGGGACAAATTCCATCTCGATACATACAACCCAACAAGTACTTTCTGATCACCTGAGAGACACCTTTATGATCACCCTCTCATAGGATGACGTTTGATGACCTCAAAGCTTTCTTCCGATACCAGGGAGTTGCATTATCTCATGGTCTAAGGAATACAATATTTGACATAGAAAAAGCTTCGCAAAGATGAACACGATGACATGATCTAATTGCTCTGCTTGATTTGGGTCTGTCCATCATATCATTCTCCTAATGACATAATCTCATTATTAATCGACAACTCATGTCTATGGTTAGAAAACCTTAACCATCATTAATCTATGCGCTAGTCCATAGAGGCATACTAGGGACACGGTGTTGTTCATAAACCACACAAGTATCAAAGTTTCCGCTTAGTACAAGTCTAGCATGGAATATAAACTTTATCATGAACAAGAATTATAATAATAACATCTTTATTATTGCCTCTAGGGCATAATTCTAACAGTCTCCCACTTGCACTAGAGTCAATAATCTAGTTTACATCTGGCAACAATCTAACACCCATGGCACTAAGGTGTTGATCATGTTTTGCTCGTGGAAGAGGTTTAGTCAACGGATCTGCGACATTCAGATCCATATGTACTTTGCTAATCTTCAGATCTCCATCTATTATATAATCTCGAATTATATGAAACTTGCGGTTGATGTGCTTGGTCTTTGGATGATATCTTGGTTCCTTAGACAGTGCTATGGCGCTAGTGTTGTCACACAATATCTCCATTGGGTCCAAGGCACTTGGAACCACACCAAGCTCAGTGATGAAGTTCCTGATCCAAACTCCTTCACTTGACGCTTCTGCAACAACCATGTATTCCGCTTCTACTGTAGATCCCGCGATCACGCTTTGCTTGCAGCTTCTCCAGCTCACATCTCCTCCATTCAAAATATAAACTTATCCTGTATGAGATTTAGAATCATCCTTGTCGGTGTCGAAACTAGCATCGACGTAACCTTTTACGACGAGCTGCTCATCACCTCCATAGACCAAGAACATTTCTTTAGTCCTATTTAAATACTTTAGGATGTTCGTTACGGCTGTCCTGTGTTCCACTCCTGGATCACTTTGGTATCTACTCGTCAAACTAAGAGCATTGGACACATCCGGTCTAGTACACAGCATGGCATACATAATAGAACCTATGGCCGAGGCATGTGACACTTTGCTCATAGTTTCTCTATCGTTTACCATAGCTGGACACTGAGCCTTACTAAATATCTTACCTGACAACATGGGCACTGAACCTTTCTTTGCCTTATCCATTCTGAACCTTTTCAGAACTTTGCCTAGGTATGTACTTTGGCTTAAAGCTATTAGGCGTCTTTGTCTATCTCTATAGATTTTGATGCCTAATATATAAGCAGCTTCTCCTAGGTCTTTCAATGAAAAACATTTGTTCAAATAACTCTTCACATCGTTAAGCATATCAATGTCATTTCCAATAATCAATATGTCATCCACATATAGTACCAAAAATGTCACTGAGCTCCCACTCACTTTCTTGTAGATACAAGCTTCGTAGCAATTTGGAACAAATCCAAAGCTCTTGATCACTTGATCAAAACGAAGGTTCCAACTCCGAGATGCTTGCTTCAGTCCATAAATGGAACGCTGAAGTTTGCACACCTTATCAGCATCCTTAGGATCGACAAAACCTTTGGGCTGCATCATATACAACTCTTCATCAATGTTGCCATTGAGGAACGCAGTCTTGACATCCATCTGCCATATTTCATAATCATGAAACGCAGCAATTGCTAATAAAATCCGAATAGACTTGAACATCGCTACAGGAGAGAAAGTCTCATCGTAGTCAACACCTTGAACTTGTCGAAAACCTTTCGTGACAAGTTGAGCTTTATAGACATTAACATTACCATCTGTGTCTGTTTTCTTCTTGAAAATCCATTTGCACTCAACGGCCTTTCGGTCGCTAGGAGGGTCCACCAAAGTCCATACTTGGTTTTCGCTCATGGATCCCAATTCGGATTTCATGGCCTCTAGCCATTTTTCAGAGTCTGGGCTCATCATTGCTTCCTCATAGTTCGCAGGTTCACTGTTGTCTACCAACAAGACAGTTAAGACAGGATTGCCGTACCACTCAGGAGGGGCACGTGACCTTGTCGACCTGCGACGTTCAGCAGTAGCATCGTCCGAAGTTTCATGATACTCATCATTAGCTTCCTCTCTTGTTGGTGCAGGCGGCACTAGAACAATTTCAGGTGCTGCGCTACTCTCCAACTCGAGAGAAGGTTCAATAACCTCGTCTAGCTCTACCTTCCTCCCACTCACTTCTTTCGAGAGAAACTCCTTCTCAAGAAAGGATCCGTTCTTTGCAACAAACACTTTGCCTTCGGATCTGTGGTAGAAGGTATACCCAATCGTTTCCTTAGGGTATCCTATGAAGACGCATTTCTCCGCTTTGGGTTCGAGCTTGTCCGACATCAACTTCTTGACGTAAGCTTCGCATCCCCAAACTTTAAGAAACGACAACTTAGGTTTAGCACCAAACCATAGTTCATACGGTGTCGTCTCAACGGATTTAGATGGTGCCCTATTTAAAGTGAATGCAGCGGTTTCTAATGCATAACCCCAAAATGATAACAGCAAATCTATAAGAGACATCATTGATCGCACCATATCTAATAGAGTTCGATTCCGACGTTCAGACACACCATTGCGCTGTGGTGTTCCGGGTGGCATGAGTTGCAAAACGATTCCGCTTGCTTTAAGATGCGTGAGAAAATCATAACTCAAATATTCACCTCCACGATCGGATCGTAGAAATTTATTTTTCCTGTTACGATGGTTTTCCACTTCGTTCTGAAATTCTTTGAACTTTTCAAACATTTCAGATTTATGTTTCATTAAATAGATATACCCATATCTACTTAAGTCATCAGTAAAAGTGAGAAAATAGCGATATCCACCGCGCGTCGAAACACTCATTGGTCCGCATACATCGGTATGTATGATTTCCAACAAGTCCGTTGCTCGCTCCATCATTCCGGAGAACGGGGTTTTGATCATCTTGCCCATGAGGCACGACTCGCACGTGTCAAATGATTCAAAATCAAGAGACTCCAAAAGTCCATTAGAATGGAGTTTCTTCATGCGTTTTACACCAATATGACCTAGACGGCAGTGTCACAAATAAGTTGAATTATCACTATCTACTTTGCATCTCTTAGCCTCAATGTTATGGATGTGTGTTTCATTGCTTTCGAGATTCAGAAGAAATAAACCATTCACAGCAGGTGCATGACCATAAAAGATGTTATTCATATAAATAGAACAACCATTATTCTCCGATTTAAATGAATAACCGTCTTGCAATAAACATGATCCAGATATAATGTTCATGCTCAACGCAGGCACATAATAGCATTTATTAAGGTTTAAAACTAATCCCGAAGGTAAAACTAAGGAGAGCGTGCCGACGACCATCACATCAACTCTTGATCCGTTGCCAACGCGCATCGTCACCTCATCCCTTACTAGCCGCCGTCTATTCCGTAGCTCCTGTTTCGAGTTACAAATATTAGCAACTGAACCAGTATCAAATACCCATGCACTACAACGAGCGCTAGTAAGGTAAACATCAATAACATGTATATCAAATATACCTTTAATGGTGCCAGCCTTCTTGTCCGCTAAGTACTTTCGAACAGTTGCGCTTCTAGTGACCCTTGTCCTTGCAATAGAAGCACTCAGTGTCCGGCTTAGGTCCAGACTTGAGCTTCTTCTCAGCAGGGGCAACACGCTTGCCGCTGCCTTTCTTGAAGGACTTCTTTGCACCCTTACCTTTCTTAAAGCTAGGGCTTGTTGACCATCAACACATGATTATCTATCTTGATATCCACCTCCGCAGCTTTCAGCTTAGCGAAGAGCTCAGTGATCGTATCAGTGGAACCAATCTGATTGTGAGTAACTACAAAACCTTTGTAGCTAGGAGGGAGTGATTGCAGAACTCTGTCAATCCTGAGCTCTTCTGGAATCTTGCAGTCCAGTTGCTCAAGACGCTGAGTGTAGCCCGACATCTTAATGGCGTGCTCACTAACGGAACTCCCTTCCTCCATCTTGCAGTTAAAGAATTTCTCAGAGATCTCATATCTCTCAGAACGGGCCTGAGTCTGAAACATGGTTTTCAGTTCCTCAAGAATCTCAAAGGGCCCGACGAACTCCTAAAAACGATTTTGAAGGTCCGATTCCATAGCAAACAACATGGTGCTCTTAATCACACCATAATCATCTTTTCGCGATTGATAAACAGCTTTTTCATCAGCCGGCGCATCTATAGCAGGGACATCACCTAGCGCTTTCTCAAGGACATATTCCTTTTGTCCACCAGCGAGAATGATTCTCAGATTGCAGAACCAGTTGGTGAAGTTAGACCCATTGTTCTTAAGCTTTTCTTTCTCAGCAAAAACGTTGAAGTTGAAGTTGGACTTAGCCATTTGATCTACAAAATTTGCAAGTACAATTTAGACTATGTTCATGATAACTAGTTCAACTTAATCAAATTACTAGATGAACTCCCACTAAATTCAACATCCCTCAAGTTGTTTAGTGAACATGATCCAAATTCACCACACCTAATCCGATCTTCACGAGAAGAGATGTGGTTTCAATAGTGGACAACAAAGTGTCGATCATATCATTCATATGACTCATGCTTAACCTTTCGGTTCGTGTGTTCTGAGGCCATGTCTGTACATGCTAGGCTCGTCAAGTCAAACCCAAGTATTTCCCCGTGTGCAAAACTAGCTTGCACCCGTTGTATGGTAGAGTTTATAGCACCCAATCATCACGAGGTGCTTGAACACAACGAACTTTCGCAACGGTGCATACATGGGGAGAACACAATTTTATCTTGATCTTTAAGTGAGGAATCATCTTATAATGCTATCGTCGCGATCTAAGCATAATAAGATACATAAAAGGATAAACATCACATGCATATAATTTTATGTGACATGGTATAGCCAATCTCCGCGCAATGATTTCCATCTTGTGCGTGCCAGCATGATCTCCATCACTCCACCATGATTTCCTCCACCACGAATAGCAACTACAACTATTGCTAACTACTTAGCGATAAAGTAAAGCTATTACATGGCGTATAAGAAGTTGACACATAAGTCATACACAATTATAAAGACAACCATATGGCTCCTGCCGGTTGTGTACTCATCGACATGCAAGTCGTGAAATATTACAAAACATGATCATTGCATACAACATACACATCATATCTTGGGCCATACCATATCACAGAAACACTCCCTGCAAAAACAAGTTAAACGCCTCTACTTTGTTGTTGCATGTTTTACGTGGCTTATGGGAGTAACAAGCTAAGAACGATTCTTACCTACGAAAAGCCACAATGGTGATATTATGGTTGCCAACATCCGGTGTAAATCCCATGACAACTATAGTGAGAGAAACTGGCATCCACCAGCCGCATGTGTGGAACAAGCCACACATCAAGTGCGGAGCCGGTCTCGCGAACGAGTTCACGTAAAGTTGTCCTGGACCGCTTCGATCTCACTATACCACGTCATAAGAAGTACACAACAAGAGGCTTGCAACAGAAAACATCAACGCCCGCAACAAGCATGTTGTGTTCTACTCGTGAAACACATCTACGCATAGATCTAGCTCTGATACCACTGAAGGGTTTCGCAGCACAGTAAATCAAAAAATTTCTACGGATGCGAACGGGAAAGCCAAGATCTAATCTAGGAGATGCAATCAACGAGAGGGATAGATGAGATCTTCATACCCTTGAAGAAATCGCACAACAGAAATGTTCAACAGAACGTGGGCGATGTAGTCGAACTAGCCTTCTCCTCCTCGCGATCCGATCCGATCCAATGCCGCAAGTGGCGACGCCTCCGAGAGATGCACACGTACGGCACCGCGACGTCTCCTCCTTCCTTGGTCCAGCAAGTGGGGTGGAGAGATAGATTGGATCTACATCACGACGGCGTGGTGCAATGGTGGAGAGTTTCTGCGGCAGGGCTTCGCCTACACGCAGTCGGGAGAGAGAGGTAGGACAGCAGCTGGCGGCTAGGGTTTGGGGTGAGGGGAGGGTGCGCCCCCTGCCCACCTTATATAGGGGGTTGGCTGGCCCCCTTGCCCCCTCCTCCAAGCCCTAGGGCGGTGGCCCCAAGGGTGGAGTGGGGGGCAAGTCTTCCCCCCTTCTAGAAGGTCCCCTAGGGTTTCCCTAGGGTTTTGGCCAGCTAGGCCTATGGGGCCTTGTTCCCCTGGACCAATGCAGCCAGGGCACTCCCTCGTAGGCCCATGCACCCCTCCGACAAGTGGGGCCACGTTGGTCCCACTCCGGAAGCTTCTAGAACCTTCCGGTACAATACCGAACATTTCGAAACAATTCCGAAATCCAAAAACTACTTTCCTTTATATGAATCTTATTCTCCGGACCATTTCGGATCCTCTCGTGATGTCCTGGATCTCATCCGAGACTCCGATCAAAAAACTCATAAACCAATTATCCATTCTATCCTAGCGTCGAGACACGTTAAGTGTGTGACCCTACGGGTTCGAGAATATGCAGACATGATCTTCTATCAATAATCAACAGCGAGATCTGGAAACCCATATTGACTCCCACATATTCATCGATGATCATATCGGATGAACCACGATGCCAGGATTCAATTAATCCCATATTTATATACCCTTCGTCACGCGATATTTTACTTGCCCGAGATTCGATCGTTGGTATCGGCATACCTAGTTCAATCTCGTTCACAGCAAGTACTTTACTCGTTCCGTAATCCGATATCACTTTGTGATTAACTCCTTGACCACGTGCTTGCAAGCAGTGTTGATATCGATTACCGAGTGGGCCCGAAGTATATCTCTCTGACTCGGGAGGAACAAATTCCATCTCGATACATACAACCCAACAAGTACTTTCCGATCACCTGAGAGACACCTTTATGATCACCCTCTCATAGGATGACGTTTGATGACCTCAAAGCTTTCTTCCGATACCAGGGAGTTGCATTATCTCATGGTCTAAGGAATACAATATTTGACATAGAAAAATCTTAGCAAAGATGAACACGATGACACGATCTAATTGCTCTGCTTGATTTGGGTCTGTCCATCATATCATTCTCCTAATGACATGATCTCATTATTAATCGACAACTCATGTCTATGGTTAGGAAACCTTAACCATCATTAATCAATGAGTTAGTCCATAGAGGCATACTAGGGACACGGTGTTGTTCATAAATCACACAGGTATCAAAGTTTCCGCTTAATACAAGTATAGCATGGAATATAAATTTTATCATGAACAAGAATTATAATAATAACATCTTTATTATTGCCTCTAGGGCATAATTCCAACAGAAGCACCTCTTGCCCCACGGTGGGCGCCAACTGTCGTGGTATTGCCGACGAGTACGCCATGGAGGGGGTCCTCACAGTGCGTGTTTAGAGACGTGGGGGAAGGCGGACGGGTTGGTGGGTACGAGGTAACACAGCTTACCCAGATTTAGATCCCACAACGGTGGCGGAATCCTACTCCTGCTATAAATCACTATAAGGGCAATACACCGAGTTACAGAGATAGGTTCGCTGTGCGAGGTTGTCTGAGATTGTAAGTTATCGTACCCTAAAGGCTCCCATAGGTCCGACTTATATAGTCGTCAGGTCTTAGGGTTACAGGGAAAAGTCCTAGCCGGACAGGTCACAGAGTCCTACACCGTCTATTATTAGTCTTGTGTATCTTGCACTCCAAGGCTCTGGGTACGTCGGTGACTCCAACCGTAGCCTTCCTTTATCCGGCATGGGCCTTCCTTTTGGATCCATCTAACTGGGCCGCCTAGCAGGCCATAGGCCATGCTACCAACTGTGGGCCACCCGGGTTATCCGGATAGGAGACATGCTATGATGATACCCATATAGCATATCCCCAACAGTACAATGAGGTCGTTGTTTCTCATTCGCAGCAACCCTCCTCCGGTGAACCGCAACGAATATGGACGACGGCTGTGGTGGACAAACCGTACTCTCGTTGGTATGATGCGCCACATCGCCGAAGGAGATCACCCTCGCCTGCGATACCCGCACTTTCGGCCACCGCGGAGTCCGATTTAGGGCAGTAGTGGGCGCGGACACGTCGGCGTCGCCAACCTGGACATCCCACCTCCGTGCGTCCTGCCTTCGAGGCCGAAATGGCAGGTGCCTTTGGAATACGCTATGGCCGCATGCCAGTTTGGACGCACCGGCGATCCGGAGGAGTTCTTGGGGCATCGCGGCCATGCGCGCCTCCTTGTACCATGTGGAGGAAGACATGGTGGTCTGCTGCAATGCAGTCGGTCCCCTGCAGCGTGTGCTGATCGACAGTCTCCGCTACCCGTTGAAAATCGAGGAAGGGCAGAGGTTCCAGCCGCGCGCGCCAAGCGATGACGACGATGGTGACCCCGAAGCCGTGTACTATGGTGCTAGGCACGATTATGACTTTTTTTTTATTTTTTGCACATGTAAAATTACCGCCGAATTAATTTCACAATTATTATCCTATGGGTATAGAATAGGGAACGTACGTCTCCCAATTCGTGAACCAATCCGGTGTTCTCACACATACGGCTCAAAATCAAACCGCGCCGGACACCGTATTGGACTATTGGCGAACCAGTGGAGATGCTTTTATACATGTGCATTATGTCGGTTAGCAGTTCTTCTAGTTGCAGTTTTGTTTTCGTATGGTTGGTCCCAAAACAACACTCATGCTATGAATCTATTTGGTTACCCCACGTATGAAATTCGCCGAGAACAACGCTCCTCAGATCATTGCATCTGAATTTGCCTGGTTTTGCAACTGAGTTAATTAACGTCATCTAGTATTACTTGTCGATCCTGCACAGATGCTAGCGCCACAAACTGACATCAGATATACGACAGATGAGAAGTGGACTACGCATGTCGGCCTGGACAACCGATCCATGCTCGTCATTGGCATTATGCTCATTTTAACTTTTGTTTCATAATATACTACTAAAACTGCCGTAGAGATGGTAGAATAGAGCAAAGGCCATCTCCACATCACCAATTTGCGCGGTACAACGAGGTCGTTGTTTCTCATTCGCAGCAGCGCGCGAACACGATGCTAGTTCTCAATCAAAAATAAAAAAAAGATGAAATCGGTTCAACATTTTCTTGTAAGCTCCACCGAACTTTGTCTTTGCCGTGGCTCTCGTGGATGCACACTCTTTGTCTGCTCCGGTCAAAGTCTCTACTCGTGATTGTTGTTTACAATTACATGGCGGCTAGTTAGTTAGTTAGATACGGTGTGATAGCTATCTATCCCCGTTGGGCGTTTGCTACTGGTTAACTTATCTGTCAGTATCTGTATTAGTATCTTAAACGAACGCAGTACAAGTCGAATCTGCTCGCAGTAATAATATTCAAACACGTTCCACTTGGACTCTTCCGCAGTACTACCGGTACTAGTAGTAGTATTTCCTTTCGTCAATGGAAGGAGGCTTCATGGGAGAAGGTACCGCCGTTTGTCAATGGAGGAGCGCTCACCTACCCCTACCCGGAGTATTTTGCACCAAGAAAAAAAAACTAAAATACTCCTCCCGGTGCAGTTTGTCCAGCTCGAAAAGGACCTGTGGGTAGGAGTAAATCAAAAGCGGCAAAGCATTTACGCCGGCCGCAGGCGGTGGGACCCGCTCCATGTGTCAGCTGCTGAGCTGTGCCCATTGGTTCGGTGATGGTCCATCCCCCCCCCCACGACGGCGGCACCCTCCCCCCCCACGCCGCGCCTCCCACGCGCTTCCGGATTCAAAATTTTCGCACGGCCCGTCTCTGCGTGCCTGCCTGTCAGGATCGATCGGGGAGTAAACTCGGTGGCATCCGCCCGAAATATCTCCGAGATCCGGTGGTACTTCTCTGCTACGCAACCACGCGGCATGGGTTGGCCCAGGCGAATTCGCGGAAAGAGCCCCTGAGTTGCTTCAAATCGCGCCTTGGGACAGCCGCAACGTTTTACGATGTCAAAATTGCCATGACATGTGCATTTGGCGTCCGGTCCACTTCGCGTTGTAGGCAGTGACAGCGATCTGTTGGGTAGGGCCCATCAATGAAAACAAAACAAAAACTCGTTGGTTTTTAGGAGTCGGAAGTTGAGCCTACCTGCTCTATTTCTTGGCTTTTCTAATTTAGCAATAAATAGGGTGTACTACAATGGGCAGGAACTAATTTCCAAAACTAAAAATGGGCTTGGCTCCAATATCCTTGATTGACACACTTAGGCACTTCTAATTTGAGGATGTTCATGTTTCACAACAAACTTGCAAGGCATCGCATGCTCCACATCTAACAATTTTTCTCCGTCTCAATTCATTTGCGTGTTCCGACCCACGAACAATGAACACACGGAGTCAAAAACACATGGAAAACTCGGGGAAGCCATGTAGTATCATGGATTTCTACATGAAACAAAATCACACGAAAGCCCCAAAACCGTCTTTTGGACGTTGCAAAAGAAAAGCACGAGATCCGAAGACGCAGAAAGAATGAAACACGAGGTGGGACATTTTGTTCGGTGCCATCCAAATTTCATATGGAGCGATCCGTTTCATTTGAACTTCAAACAAATAAGGAAAACCAATTGTTTTGTTCCAAACAATAGTGACGTATTTTTATTTCATGTAGGAACCATGTCCTCCAAAAATCCTACATTCCATTTGTTTATGTCTTAGCCAAAGGGATCGTTTGATTCAAAGGATTTTTTGGAGGATTTTGATCCTTGGGATTTTTTCTTATGGGCATAGTTTGATTCGTAGGATTAGATCCTTAGGAGGTTTCCCATAGAATTGCATTGCACTTAGGAGGAAAATTTCTATCCACTCAAACCTCATGTTACAATTCTTTTATTTTTCTTGTGATCCAAACACTTCTTAAAGAAAATTACTGTAGGATCCAAATCTTATAGGATTCAGCTGGACACTACACTCTAATCTTGTGTTTCCGTTCATGCGTTTTTGTATCCTGCGAATCAAATAGGCCCTAAAGGGTCACAAAACCAAGCTATATTTCCCAGACATTAACAACACAAATTTGATACATTATCTAAAAAATACGAGGTGGTAGTAAGTAGCCCATACAAAACTCAATGTAAATCTTTAAAAAGAGATCTTAAGATTCATATGGATGTTACCGTTACTTTGAGTGCAGAATTTTGTCCCTATAGTTAGCTATCATGGGTGAGGACACGTCAAGTTCACAAGAACAACGCGAGTTATGTCACATTCGATCCTATAGTAGACGTATCTAGGAGATACTATATTCCACCCCAAATTCACTCGACCAGTCATGAAATATGCTCTTTAATGGCATATTGATTGCACACGCGGATTTTGCTGACATACATCTCACAAAAAGTGCATGTTTCTTTGGCTAGCTTGACGACAAGGAAAGCCACAATGGTGGAGGCTAGGATGGACAAGAAGGACGACGAGGCACACAATGTGTAGAAAGTAGATAATTAACTGCATACACAACTAAATGTTACCAAGGGGAGAAATTGTCTTAATTACATACACTAAAATCATTGGATAAACAATTATCAAAACTATTGCAAATAATGACCAAGAATATTATAGTCTTGCATTCAAAAATGTTAGTCCATCATCAATGAACCCATTAGTCTTTGTTAGACTAACTCAAAGATATCCTCTTACAAAATTAATTATTTGACCAACGTGATAATATGATAAGCGCTCAGTAGCTTCAATGCAATCAACACGATGCTTCATGGAAATCACCAAAAGGACACAGAACCTCATAAGATTGCATGTTGATTTTTGTTGAGTTTGTCCATAGTTCTCTATGATTCCGACCAAATTTAACTTTGGTTCACAATTTTACCGTGTGAACACTTTGGTGTATTGGACATATTAATATGTACTCCAAAAACTGCCATTAGTAAGCACATAACCATAACCTAACTCACTTGAACAATAGTACTCCAGCACATTAAAGCTATAACTAAAAAAGCAAATTATTCCCCTCTAAAAAAAGCAAATTATTCCCGATTGATTATTTTCTCGAAGCCACCAAATTAAGGGTCTTGTCCGTAATACCGAAGAACTCCAGGCCTCTAGGGTAAATCCCGGGAGAGCCTAAACAGAGGCGCGTTTATAAGTACGGAGCGGGGCTCCGACACGGGCCGTCTCCATCACAGATTCCGAGAGCTCCCAAGGTAGCAGCGCGGCTCCCCACCTCCCCACCGTATCCCGCCGGTCGCCTCGCCTCGCCTCGCCTCCTCCCTCTCGCCGCCGCAGCTGCCGTCATGGGGTTCGTGTCCTTCGTCGGGAGGGTCCTTTTCGCCTCCGTCTTCCTCCTATCCGCCTACCAGGAGTACGCGCCTCTTTTCACCTCCTCTCCCCCTCTACTAACCTCCATTGTCGTCGTTTTTGCTTGCTGCGGTCGATTCGAGGCTAGTTTTGTCGGATCTGACACGATGCTCGCTGAATCCGCGGTTGTATCGGGGTGGTGCCTGGATCTCGTGTTTATTAGTGCGCTTGCGGGGTCTCGGACCGTGAAAGCGGCTGGATCTGGCGACACGCTTCCATAAAGGGTGGAAGCGCCCAAAATTGGGTTCGCCGGTGCGCTGATCTGGCCCCGGGTCGCTGAATTGTGATATTGATTCTTCGTAATTAGGGTTGAAATTTCCATAGGTGCTAGTACTAGTATATTATTTCCAGATTCTCGCTGCCTCATCTGGTGAGCATCAGACTGTTTAATTGTAAGTTCAGTTGCTCTTGCAGCGTGGTAAATAATGTGAACCATTCTTCTTAGATATATCAAATTGGGGTTTGTTTGTTTGGTCGCATGCCTACTCTGGTCATTATTGATGCATTCTGTGGTTATTAGACAGCTGGCGTGGGGATGCACACCTGACATGGGGAGATGTATTAATTAACATTGTAGAGACTTTTTACTTTGTTAATGAAGCAGGGGGGTTGATCCAAAAAAAAAGAGAGCAGAGTGCTGGCATCTTCAATGCTGCTCTTATGTTCGTAGATGTGTCATGACTTCTACTGTTGCTTGCTGAATTACCTGGAAATTTCCCATTAAACAAGCAAATGTATTGGGTTAGTGCTGTTGTAGAATGAGTTACAGCACTAGTTTGATATTCCCTGGTGTTAGTGCTGATAACCACCTTTTCTTTCCACCTAATATACTGCTACCGATTGGCTTAAGGGGAACAATTTTAAAGTTCTGGGCCTATATGGAAGTTTTTTTTGTAACTAGCTTGAATGCTGTTTGATCAAGTATCTAGTTCTAAAGATGAGATTGACATACTCCTTTTAGTTTAGCATGTATCTAGTACTAACTAACAGATGTAGTGAGAATCTTTTAGGTTAGCATGTATTAAATGGATGTTGATTTTCAGTTACTTTTGGTGCAGGTTCAATGAATTTGGAACTGATGGTGGGCCAGCTGCGAAGGCTCTAAAGCCCAAGTTTAACAGCTTCACCAGAAACATCTCTGCACAATTGGGAGTTGTGGTGCCTCATGTTGAGGTGAGAATTTCCTTTACCAAACATATACTTTATGTGGCCTTAATGTTCGCTAGATGATAATTAATTTGCTTTCTGTCTTGAATCTGTCCAGTTGAAGCATGTGATCGCTGCTGCCATTGGGCTGAAAAGTCTGGGAGGTCTCCTGTTTATCTTGAGCAGCTCCTTTGGTGCTTACCTCCTGGTATGTTCTGAGCTATCATGATGCTTGTAATGATTTATTTTCTTTATGTTCCAACTATATCAATGTTACCATAGCACATCATTCAAGTTGATTTTAATATCTACAGTTGTGAATCAATTTTTTGTGTGGGATTGCCTAGTAATGCAGAATCCTACATCTGCAAATGCGTAAATTCATAGTAGGTGGATATTGTCAATTGTTGTTTATTGAATATGTGTTTCTCAAATACATAATTACTGAATATTATCCTGCAGAAGGCATTGTCATTTGACTACACTATGCATGTTTTTTTTCTTTTGAATTTAAATTTTAGTATTGCTTGGGGACTATGCTGTTCATATTGTTAGGCCAAAACCTGGCCACTAGGATTTTCTTAAATTGCCACTGTGTTTTTCCTTCAGACAAACTGTTAACGCACAATTCAGATTTTTTTTACTGTAGTACATTGCATGTGTTTGTGAGATGTGTAATTGAGACTTGTAGCCCATAGATGTTTCCAGAATGTATTCCATATCCATTGGTCTTACTAATGGTTTCTTGGAAGTTTTTGGCAACTAGAAGATGCTAACTGTTGTAGTGTTTTGTCCTTCTGGTACTGTGCTCAAGGAAATATGTAAATACTAGCTGCCGATGTGCTGCTGGTATTTTCATAACTCGCCTCTCAGCTGTGTCCCTATGTAATTGTGTGTCAAGTTATGATAACTGTCAAAGGATGGCTCTACCTGGTCTCATGTTGTATGCCTTTTGTACTCAATTTTCTGCTTTTTGGCTAAGTGAGAACACATTAATTGGTAACTCCCTTATTTTCTTATGTCGACACTGTAGTATCCTGGAATAGCAGATTGATGAAGTCTTAGTCCCGTGTCTTTACGAACTGCTGTTTCCACCATGGCTGTAGATATTTGTGGTATTGGTTATCTTCCCTAACTTCCTGGACACTATCCAATGACGATCTCTGTTTGTGTAGGCGATCTACCTTGCTTTCATCTCGCCCGTTGTCTACGATTTCTACAACTACGACATGGAAAGGGCTGAATTTGTGCAGCTCTTCATCAAGTTCACCCAGGTAAGATAAGACACAAACATTCACCTGTTTTGCCGGTACTGTCGAGCAAAGTACATGTTCTGTATCGTAGCTGAATAAATAACGTGTGACCCCCCTGTAACTGTAGAACGTGGCGCTCTTTGGAGCCCTCCTCTTCTTCCTGGGCATGAAGAACGCCATCCCCAAGAGGCAGGCGAAGAAGAAGGCTTCCAAGACCAAGACCAACTAGAGCGTGTCTCAGTTAGTTGTTGCTGTAGCGGCGGAAGGCGTTGTGGAGGAGACGGTCTTATTTTAACAAGCTACAGTACCGTTGTGGCGCTCCTTTTATATGTAACAGACGATGAGATCCTTTTTGAAGGGTGTGGGTGGCCCTTGGGTGGCGGTTTAGAGCGACTAGATTGTATCATCACTATTATGTACGTACTCCGATTTGTTTGATGTAGGCTGCAAGGTCTAAGATTACTATCCATTTATTTACATTGCGACCAATCTTGTTGCTGTACTTTGCTTGGAAGAATCTCTTATTTTGGGGTGATGTTTCAGCTCACTCGTGAATCATGAGCATTGTGCATCCATTGAATGGAATCCATTCCAATCATGCTGTGTATCCAGCTCCGGCGCTTGCAATCTGCAAATCTAATCATCAAAGGCCATGGGGTTGTTGATTGGTGCCAGCCTAACGATGAACCAGATGTGATTACCCATGAGCTTTGGGCCAGAACATGGCCTCCAGACCACGTCGCTTTGTAGCCTTTTGAGTGCACAGAACCATCCTTTCTGGGAGCGAAGCCCGCTGTAAAGGGACGCCACTTGCACAAGAGATAGCTGCCTTGCACTTTTTTTTTGCGAATAGCGATTTGTATTACTTAAATCACAGCATTACAATCTGGCTGGCAGCAAGCCAGGACATCATTCCGCCCCGAGCGTGGCCAAGTCAGTTCTCTCTGAAGCTCGACCAAAAGACCAAGCAAATGGCTTGCTTTATTCTGCTCACACCTAACAAAACCTATCTCATAACTATCCTCAACAGACATCAACTCTTTTATCTCCTGGACTAAACCCATCAGAGTGGAACGGTCAATACCTGGTGCTTGAATCATAGTGACAGCCTCCAGACAATCCATCTCTATTATGGTACGCTTCCAGTTCAGCCTGTAGGGGACTATTGCATGAACTTAGAGAGCGGCAAGAGGACACAATAATTGAACCATTCACATCACGGATTATCATCCCAACTCCTCGACCATTACTGGGCAAATATGATCCATCCACATTGAGTTTGACTCTACCTCCCGGCGGCCTGCACCAGGGTTCTGGCTGTAGTGGTTTAGCTTCAGTCTTCTCCTTCCATTTCACCTTATGCACTTGATTGATAGACACCACAACTTTGCCCTTTACTGGATCAGCCTCTGGATGTTGCTTGATTAGCACAAGCGACTCCAAGTAGTTGCATAGAAAACGCTTCGAGCTCTCGATCGATGGCATTGGTTTATTGTGGACCATCTTGTTTCTTGCGTGCCATATTCTCCACATTGTCATCGGGATCATTGTGCGCTCCAGCTCAGCCTTCTCGTTCAGCAGGTGCAGGAGCCAATCTGGGCCCGTGCAAGTGAGCTCGTCAAGGTCAGGCAGGGACTAGACCTCCGCCTAGGGACGGATCCAGAAATTTTATTTTGGGTGTACAAAATTTAACTAACACAAAACATAAAGTTGAAAAGCTGAAAATGAATTCTTTGTCAAGCCCTACTATTAGTTCAAGGTTTGAACTCGATTTAGACGAGAAAATGTGACGTATACATGCTAGCAAATATCACAAGTGATACATACATCCATCATATACTATACATGGATTTTTTTTTAGAAAATTTTGGGTGTACGTGTGTACACCCTTGCCCCGAGTTTAGAGCATAAAACTACCAGTTTACTATCTAAATTTACCGTATCATACCACTTTACGTTTTCGGAACACAAAACTACCAGATTTTGGTCTGTTCTTTGCAATTCGATCTAAACCTCGTTTGAGAGCGTTTTGACACGGTTTCTGACCAGCCGACCCCACCTGTCGGTATGACATGGACAACGCCCGCTCACGGACGTTAACGACCGCACGGGTGGTACCGGGGCCGCGTCAGTTCCAATTTCTCCCCCACCTCCACCGTAGCTTGCGCGCCGCCGCCGTCGTCCCTCCGCCGCCGCCACCCATTTCTCGTCCCTCCGTTGCCGCCGTTGCAATGCCCAGTTGGGATGAAGGTTCTTCCTCGTCCTCCCGCCTACCGGTAAGCTCCATGATCCTGTGCTTCCCCCGATCTCCGATCTAGGGTTGTTATTTTTTGCTACTTTTTCATCGATTTAGCTCTTAAACTCGCACTATCATCTATTTAGGAATGTACCGCCCTGGACTTTGCCCCTTGCACCGTTGATGATCCAACATTTGATGGCATTGCTGTTGGGTGCCCTGAGCTCTGTCGTGTGCACAAGAAGGAGCCGCACAAGTGTGTTGCGTTTGAAGGGACAGACACTGGTCGCAAATTCTACTTATGTCCAGTTGGGAATGTAAGTTGTATGCACCTTAGTAAATATTTGTGCTTGATTTGATACCCGGCCCAGATTGTCTGTTTTGACTGTTCCTTTCTTGGTCACATTGTACATATTTAGTTAGACTGATTGCATGCTGAAATTTCTTTATTAGAGATCAAAATGGCCTGCTTTTTTGCTTTATTGATCTGATGCAAATTTGTTAATTAGAGACCAATGACCTGCTTTGTTTTCATTTCTCATGTCAGATTATTAATTAGAGATCAATGGCTTGCTGACATTTCTTTAGTAGAGACCAAAATGGCCTGCTTTGTTGCTTTATTGATCTGATGCAAATATATTAATTAGAGTGGTATGCTTTGTTCTCATTTCTCATGTCAGATTATTAATTAGAGATCAATGGCCTGCTGAAATTTCTTTATTAGAGACCAAAATGGCCTGCTTTGTTGCTTTATTGATCTGATGCAAATATATTAATTAGAGTAGTATGCTTTGTTCTCAGGAAGTAGAGAACTGTGGGTTCCAGTCATGTGTAGATGAAGAGTGGCCTGAGACTTTGCAAAATGCTCTTCTCAGACTCTGGGAAATGTACAATACTTGCAAATCAGCAAGAATTGATGAGAGGTATGAGAGTACAATGATGTTAAAAGAAATGGCTGAAGAGAAGGAGAAGCTTGAGAAGAAACATTTAAGTCTCTTAGCTGACATAAAGAAATTTATGGACAATACTGAGGCTAAGGTGTTGGATCAAAACTGGAAGGCCATGAACAAGGAGAAGGAAAAAGAGAAAGATCAGGATGATTTTTTGGAGGTGGTGAAGGAAAGGAACATTCTGAAGAAAGAAGTGGAGTTTCTTAAGAATGAGTTGGAAGAGCTAAAGAATGTTAGGAACACACAAGCAGAGATTATGAAGAGTAGGGAAAGGAGTTGGGAAGATGACGGCATTTTGAAGGAGGAGAAGAAAAAGTTAGAATATTCTCTTCATGATCTTGTTAAGGCCAATCTTGCAACCAAGGATAAGCTCAACATGATTAAGGCCATATGTGATGAGCCATGAAATGTTTAGTGCTATTATGTGTATGTGATGTATTGAACCATTGTTTGTATGTGATGTATTGAACCATTGTGTTTGGTGTGGTAGTGTTTGTGATGTGTTGAACCATTTGAACTATGTCCTGTAATGTTGAACCATTATGTTATGAACAATATGCTTGTAATGTTTGCCATTTGAACTATGTGCTATAATGTGTTGGATTATGTGTTGAACCATTAATAAATGGCTCTTTCCTTATCTGGATTGCTGCTTGGGTGCTCTACTAGTTGCCTAGTAGTCACAATGCACCTGCTCCCTGGATTAGTGTCAATGACAGCCTGCAGATAGTCTCTGATCCTAGTATACTGGGCCTTTTCATCACCCATGATCACTGCAAATGCCTTCTTTCTTGCCCTATAGGCTTTAGATCTAGGAATTTCTACTCCAAACTTTAGCTTAGCATTATCTATTAAAGTATCAACACATGTGTTGGGGTCAATCCTCATTGCTTGCTCAGATTGCTTAGCAACCCAACCAATAGTGACTTTAGTGTTCTCACCATGGGCAATACAAGTGTGCATTCCTCTCATTTTCCTAATGCAAAATGTTTTCTCATGGGCAATAGATGAGGCTGTCAAGTAGAATGGGCAACCAGTTGTGTCCCTCTCACTACAATGGACTATAATCCTCTCACTGTCATTTCTCCAGTACTTAAAATTTCTTAGTTGGGCTATGTGATAAGTCCTAAGAGCCCTCCTGAATTGGTAAACATCCTTGAAGCACATCTTCAATGCAAATTGTTCATGTGGGTCAGCCCTTGTCTCATCATACCAAACTCTTTTCTTTGGCTTCTTCAGCTTTCTCTTACTACTAGTGGCTAGCTTAAATTTCTTCACAAAACCATCATCATCACTATCTCCTATATCACCAGGGCTGCTGTCCTCATCTGCTGAAGGCATGAAATAATACATTTCTTCAACTAAAGGCTCATGGTGTGAGCTGCTAGTTGGCCCTGGCCTGATTGCCTTTCTCTTCAGCAATGGTTTAGAAACTGGCTCTGCCTCTGATTCTTCATCTTCTGAGAATATCTCTTCCACTTCTGTGTCTCCTTCTATGTGCATAAAAGGATCCTCTCTTTGCTTCTTCAATTGCTTCAACTTCTCTAGTACTCAAGTCTCTCTGGATCATCATGTGTTCCCTCCTTTTCCTTCTTCTTATTCATCAAATCCTGTATGTCCTGTATGTACTCCGGTTCATCAGAAGAATTCTCCTCATATGTAATTACTTCCTTTCCCTTCTTCATGTTGCAGCTCTGCTGTGTTCCAAGATATAACACATCAGAGAAGTCAACAACCACAGGAAAAAAAGTTTCTTCCTCTCCAAGATTTTCTTCTAAAATGTAGGTCACTCCATCAGTGTCCACTGAGAACAAAATTGGTTCTTCAATTTGAGAAGGAGGTTCTACTTCTGCACTGTTCAGTCCAACTGGCCATGCATATTTATCCTTGATTACTGTGAGCTTAAGAACCTGCTCATTCTCATATTGTTCAAGCATCTGGTCAACCTTTGCCATGTTGTCTACTACCTCCATCCCTTCCTTGCCTTTTCCTTCTTCTCTAACATAATAAATGTTATCTCTAATACCAAACCCATGGCCTTCTATCAGTGCATACAGGTTCAGTACAGTTATATCTGACCTGCTTACTGTTCTTTCTAGATTATCCTCCCCAGGAAAATTGAACCTAACCTCCCAAATTTTATCATCCAAACTACACATAAAATAAACTGGTATTATGCACTACTAGATTAACCACCTCTAATTCAGATCTAGCTAGGACAAGAAAATTTACAGGGAGCAGAGAGTATGGGGCAGAGAGGAAGGAATACTTACTCAATACCGCCCATAGATGATCCCCACCGGTGGCTGTTCGACGGCGGCGATGCGAGGACGGCCTTGGAGAAGGCAGCCGCCGCTCTGTGATCCGGCGAGGCCAGCGGTGTCACCGCCACCGACTTGTCGGGACGAGGAGGAGAACTGGAGGAGCCGTCAGTAATTGAATCCAAGCAGTCACCGCCGCCGGGGTCATGTGCGTCGCCGCCAGGATTCACTGCCGCCATCGCCGGGGAGTGGTTCAGGACGACAGGGAGATGCAGATGCGCGCACGAGGGACTGGTTCAGGACGACAGGGAACTGAACCCTAAATTCAGACAGCGAGTTACGTTAACGGCCGCGTCATACCGATAGGTGGGGTCGGCTGGTTAGAAACCGTGTCAAAACGCTCTCAAACGCGGTTTAGATCGAATTGCAAAGAACGGGCCAAAATCTTGTAGTTTTGTGTTCCGAAAACGTAAAGTGTTATGATACGGTTAAATTAGGTAGTAAACTGGTAGTTTTATGCTATAAACTCCCCTTGCCCCATAGTGGATCTGTCCATGCCTCCGCCATGGCTCTCCAGAGAGCCCGCGCTGATGGACACCTGCAAAACATGTGGAACATATCCTCGCATTCCATACCACAGTCCACATAAAACACATGTGTTAAGCAACTCTATTTTACGACGAAATTTGGTATCCCAAGTTGGTAAGAAATTTGTGACGATTCTCCAAGCAAATACCCGTACCTTTGGAGGGACAGGGCACCCCAAAGAGCCTTCCAAATGGCCCGATGGCCATGCGGTGCCCTGCTAGTGGCGCCGCTATAGGGAAACTGCCTTGCACTTTTGAACGCGGCATACAGTGGAAACTATCACAGCAATGCAGCAGGCCCGGCCAGCAACGTTCATCCCTGTCTGCACGTTTCACCCCAGACTCGGCGGCACCAACCGGCTGTGGATGCCACAGGTGAACCGTGAAAAGGGGAGAGGAGCACGGCGGTGGCGTACGCCGCATTCTCTAGTGATTTGAGGTGAAAACAGCGACTTAATCTGCTCATGCACCAGCCATCAACAAGGTGAGTAGAGGTTGTAGAGCTGTAGTACTAGATTAGATTCCTATGTGCGTTGTCCAAATGGCCGGTCAAGTCTCTGGTCCTCGAATACGGCCAAATATTGCACAAGGGCCAACAAAACACTAACTTTTATGTTTCTAAACATTGGATCCTGGGCCATGACTCTATTCAGTCCGATATAACGTCCCGCTTGGAACAAATGAAAAAATGGATTTTTTTGAAGGGTATGGTTCTTATAGGAAAAAAAAATCATATATTGCCGTTCGGATCAAAGGAATAAGAATCTCCAATTCCTTTAGATTTCGATGTCATTCCATAGAAAATTTGGAGGAATATTAACATGATGTTTCAAAAAAATAAATCTCAGAGCCCCTCTATTTCGTAGGTACCGTAAAAACATGAACCCCGAAAAAGCGTAGGAATAGAATGCCATGCCACATGGATTTCTACATGAAGGGAAAACACATGTATCACCGGAATGTGTTGGTTGGTTACACCACATAAGAATACAACATTTTTTTGTAGATATTGGTTACATGCCGTAGTTGCCATAGACACAAGGTCATTTTTCCAAGAGGTTTTTACCGCTTGCTGGGAATCCTATAATAAGAATGTAATATAGGAAAGCGTTGCATAGTAATCTTAAAGGATTCATTCCTTTGCGCAGAATTGACTATGAAAGAAGTTTCTATGGAGTGGTTCTCTTAGAAAATTTCTTTACAAATCATCTGAACCAAAGAGGCCCTCTATTCCTACTATATTTTTTTTCTTCCTATTTCTACGTTAGGAGTTCCCAAACGGGGCGGGTTATTTTGTTACAGAGTAAAGTTCTCAAGAATTGCTACTCTTTTATTAGGAAAACAATACAATCCCCTTGGGGGATCCGTAGCCACTCCATCCCCCCGCCTCCTTTTCTTCCACGCGTGACGCGTGTCTGGGCCCACCTTATCTCCTCGCTTCCTTAGTTGCCTTCTCCTCCTCCTCTTCTTCTTCTTCTTCTTCTTCTTCTTCTTCTTCGTCTTCTTCTTCTTCCCGAGCGAGAGTCGCGCGACGCTGCCCTGACGCTGCTCAGCTGCCCGCCTTGTCGACGCTGCCACCGGCGCCGTCTAGCCCCCATCTTGCCCTCGCCGCCCCGCTCCGCTCCCCATCTCTCCGCTGCCACGCTCCCATGTCTCGCCGGCGACCACATGCTGATCCTCTCTCTCGCGCCGCTGCTCCTCTCCGCCATGTAGCCTCCGCCGCTGCAGCCCCACGCCCCCGCTCCTCTCCGCCGCGCCGCCTCGCCCCTGCAGCCCCCCGCGCTGCTCCTCTCCAACGCGTCGCCTCGCCTCCCCGTCGCTTGTAGGTCCCCATGGCACGCCGCTGCCACCTTTGGCCCGTGGCCAGCGAGCTCTGGAACGCCGCGCGCCAGCCATTCTCCGCGGTGGTGGTTGCTACACGCGGCGATAGAGATTGCTACAAGAGGCGAATGCTACTGCTACAAGCATCGCTGCAACGACATCTTCTCTAGCGACGACGTTTTTTTCTACAAATATGAGTATTGTTTGCTACCATAGTTTTATGTGTCTGCTATAATAGCAAATGTTTTGCTACAATGCCTCGTGACGAATGACTCCGATGAAATCGTGCTTGCTATATTAGTATATTTTTTTGCTACCACTGTTTTGTGGTTTTGCTACAATAACGTAAATTATTTGCTACGAGGTCTTCGGCGATGTTTTTCGGTGAGTTTCCGGCGATGTCTCCGGCGAAGTCGGTTTTGCTACATTAGGACATTTTTTTTTCTACAAGGTCACCGGCGAACTCTCCGGTGAGATCTAGTATATTTGTTCTTTTTTTGGACCGAACCGTTTTCTGCTACATGTAGCAAAATCAGGACTATTTGTAGCAAAAGCGGCTATATTTGTAGCAAAAGCGGAATTTAGAGCATTTTAGAGGGACACATGTTAACACGGGGAGGCGGGGGATCCGGGGAAAATATCCCCCGAGGGACGCGTAGTATGACCCCTTTTATTATGGAAAGTAAAACACTGTCGTTGTATTTGTGAAATGCAAGAGCATCGTATATAACTTGAGAAGCAAAGAAAGCGGCCAAGGAGCCAGGACTTGGCGTGATGCAGCTCGACCTACGGTCGTTACTACATCAAGGTCTCCAACTTATGCCAAGTCGTCATGGACTCCAAAGGTGAATCCGTTCCTCTATGCGAGCCCACTTCCTACCTTATTGAATGGTATGCTACTTCATACTCCGTCACATGCATGATAGGTTCACACCGACCAGTACGGAGGCAAGGGAGGAAGCCCAGAACATCAAGCCCGACAAGACGGAGGCTTGGAAGAGGATGCGGAAGAAGACATATCAACAGCTGTCAGGTCCAAGCGGTACTACCGGTCGTCGGAACCAGTACTACCGGTCAACGGTACTACCGCCCCTTGCTACCACTCGCTACTGACGGCTCCAACTGACGCTCCAGGACCGCAAGCGGTACTACCGGTCCCAGAGCGGTACTACCGGTTACGACCGGTACTACCGGTCCTGAGTCCGGTACTACCGGTCATGTCTGTGCCCGCGCGCACCTGTTGGGCCACAACCCATGTATTCTCCTTTACTTACCTATTCACCTAGTTTATCCCCAAACTACCCTTGTTTAGTGGTTGGCCTATAAATAGAGCCCCCACCCCTCATGTATCGAGGAGGCATAGATGATAGACTAAAGACAACCCCCTTGTGTGGAATCTCTAGTTTTGCCTCATCCCCTTTACCAAGGGGACCGACTATCGTCACCAACCTCGATTGGACTTTGCATCACGCATCCATCGTTGAACAAGGCCTTGGAGTTCGGTGTCTCGTCTCCAAGTTGTCAAGACCCTCCCCAAGGTGTTCTTCCCTCTCCGATGTGGATTTGAGGGAGCACGTTGACCGATCTTTCCTTGCGAGGATTCTATCGGACCGGTGGCCGCCGTTCGGGAGCAACCAGCCTTGTATCGTGTGAGTTTTGCGTGCGTTCATCGTGTTCTTCGCGAAGTGTGTGTTCGCTTCCGCTACCTTCTCCCTTTCCCCTCGCTTTCCCATCGATTTGACCACGAGATCCGTGAAGATCGGGCCACCCAAGAGGTTAACCCCTCCATCATCTGGTATCAGCAACTTTTGGTTGCCACGGATTTCTCATCGATTTGGTCTTTTCCCCATAAATTCGAAAATTCCACCAAAAATAGCCCCAATTCATGTTTTGGATCGATCTGTCATTTGAGTGCGTTTTGGTAGGTATTGATCCGTGGATTACTTGCTAAAATTGTTGATCTACCTTCCTTTGTGTTCCCATAGCCTAATTCCTTGATTTCCCCCTTCGATTTGGTGTTTTTCTTGAAGATTTCCCGCCCAAATCACCCCAAAATCGCGAAAACGCGTCAAATATGGGCGTCACTGGACCAAGCGGTACTACCGTTCCAAATATCCGGTACTACCGGACCAAGCGGTACTACCGGTACCAACATCCGGTACTACCGCCCAGTACAGAAAGAAAAAACAGATTCCCAAATTTCAGCCGCTCACCGTTTTGAGCATAACTTTTGCATTCGAACTCGGATTTTGATGTTCTTTAGCTCGTTTCGAAGAGGAGAAGGAGCAGTACATCATCATCCACGTTGTTCATGCTATATACTCCATAAAAATTCCGTGAGAAAGGCGGAATCCAATAATAAAGGGTGAAGATCGTCGACGAAAGGTATAAACATTCCGCGACTTCTCCCCACTTGCATTCCTTTGTGAACCCTACTATCTTTGCAAGCAACAAACACCTATTGAGACTAGTTCCTCTTATGATTGCTTGGGCTATGCACATTTGATACCTTGTAGAATTTTGAGCAAACATTGTGAGCGCTATCTCATATAGTTATCTTGTATAGTTGTTGGCACAAGGAAGAGACAAGTGAAAAATAGAAAGAAAAAGAAAAAAAATAGAAAAAGAAAGAAATATACATGTGCCTCATAGAATAGGAAGCGCAAGCTCGATGAACATCATATAGGTGGTACTTTTGTGCATATCTTGTAGCCCACCAATTTTGTGCAATCGAACTAGCGTCTCTCCTTGTACTTGTGTGACACGAGCTTGTAGTCTTCGCTAGGTAATCATTTGGTTCTTAGCTCACTTTCTCCGTCGCACAAGTCCCATTTATCCCACCGTGTGTGTTTCCTTGTACATATTTCCTATCTTGTGGATTGACTTGTTTTGCTTTGTGATCATTGTGGTTCTTTACTTGCCATTACAACATCTTGATTTCGGATTGGTTCTTGACATGCCATTTTCCATACCTATCCATCATAGGCCTTGTGTGTGTGTGTTTTTTGGTTAGTAGTTGGTTTTGGTGTTTCGCGTGAACTTCACTTTTCTTGGTTTATTGCTCTCAAGTGTGTCCACTTGCATGATACGATCTTCCAAGGTAAAGTAAGGTTCGACGTTGTATCCCTAACACCCTCTACCACTTCCATATACAACACTTGGTATTGTGACTCATGTCTAGAGACTCCGAAACCGAGGGTGATATCTATGAATAATCCATGATGAGCCACCATGACTATGACTCCACAAGTATAGAGGACATGACGGAGCACTACACTGACAACGGCTCCACATGCATGGAAGACATGGAGCATGACATCAACTATGGCTCCTCAAGCATGGAAGACTTGGAGCTCTACATCGACAATGGCTCCTCATGCAAGGAGGATATGGAGCACTACACCGACAATGGCTCCACATGCTTGGGTGATATGGAGTACTACACCAACAATTACTCCCCAAGCATGGACGACTTCGAGTGCGACATCGACGACGCCTCGGCGAGCATGGAGGACACGGAGAACTTCATCGACTTTGATGGCTCCTCCACTAGCCGTGAAGAATTCCTCCACCGCGTGGATATGGAAGCCTACTATGCCAAGCAAGAGGAGGCGCATCATCAAGATTCCATGACCTTCAAGGCCAAGCGTGCCACACCAAAGGGCACCACCTACTTCGATGATCCACCTCCAAGGAGACAAGCGCCACCACACCCAAGGCGTCAAGCGCCACCATCGACAAGGCATCAAGTGCCACCACCTAGATGGCGTCAAGCTCCACCACCTCCAAGGCGCCAAGATCCACCTCCTATCCAAACAAGAGTGGCGTCCAAACATCATATGCATCAAGAGGGGCCAAGAAATAAGACTCTTCATCGACAAACATCCTCTCATGAGCATCAACACCATAAAGAGGATACACGACATCGTCAAAGGCATCTTCGCCATAAAGACGAAGAATTCATGATGAGATCCATCCATAATGCTCAATAAAGCTCAAGAAGGCACCACAAACACAAGAAGAGTGCCAAGACAAGTGATCATCGTCGCGAGTGTCACGTGGACGACCAAGTGTGCCACCTACATCAACCATTGGCAAGGCACACCAATGACCTCCGTCGACACCATCATAGGGCACCTTCAACTACTCGTGCCACCACCACAATGGCACCAAGAGCAAGCCTTCCTCCACGCCATCAAGCTTCAACGCCTACGCTTGACTTCCGTGACCTCGCGAACGAGGAAAATGTAAACCTCTACTTCGCCAAGTTGGATAGCATGAGCCTACCTCCACCACTACTACGAGATGGCCACAAGACGGTCGAGCATGGGATTTTCCCTTCGACCATGGAGGAGAGTGATGATGCCCATCTTATGGCATCCAACCTTGAAGGCGACAAGGTCAAGAATGGTGAGCATGGGATTTTCCCTTCACCAAAGGAGGCACATGGAGTTGAGGAAACCGAGCCTATCCCCATATGCTTGAGTGATGATGTGGTACCAATCCCATGTGAGTATGAGAGCCACTTAGCCCACTTGAGTGAGAACAAGAGTAAGATGAGTGACTCCACCTTAGGTGAGATTGAGTGCTTCCACTTTGAGGGCATGAGTGATACACCTAATGAGTTGAGGGTGGTAGTTGATAGGTCAAGTGAGACCATTCCTATTTCTAACAACTTACCCTCTACCTCTAGTGTGCTCTCTTATGTTGTGCTAGGTTCCATGGATGAAGACGCGCCAAGCTATGAAGCAATGATGCCTCGAATGGAGAAGATGTACATGGTGGATGAAGATGATGCTACGCCATGGATACATCAAGAAGATGAAGTCGTCCACAAGGAGGCCACTACTACCACAACACCTGCTTCATATGAGAGGTATGACCAAGGTAAAAATAAGGGTGTTGATGATGCCATGTAACCACTAGTGGACATGATGAATTGTGAGGATATGCATGCTATGGATAATACTTGTGACATTACATATGCTTCATTCATATTCCCATGTGATGCTTTGCCTTTGCATAATATTGCTCATGTGGAATTGTTTGATTGCGATACCATTGCCATAAACATGCCATGTTATGCATCTTGTGTGTATCCTCCAATTGCTATGGACTTGCCTTGTCATGCTAGTTATTCAATTTCTCCTGTTGCTTGCGATAAGATGAATGTTTGCTATTTCACTTGTTTTGCTTGCAACAATATTGATTATATGCGTTATAATGAGATGGCCCCCATAGCTTTCTCAATTTTTGGAGATTTTGATGATTGCCATGATAAGCATGTTCCCCACTTGCGTACTCACCATGCACCTATTTCATACTTGATTGACATTAATGGTGATGTGCACAAGAAGAGATATGTCATGATGGATGATGTGTATCTCTACCATGCACACACGTTCTTCCTTTTGTGTATGATGTGTGTAGGTACCCGCACGAGAATGTCAACCTCGGTTGAGCACGAGTTGACAAAAAGAACTCTTGAGAGCATCCCACAAGTGAGTTCAAGATCAAACCCAGTTCTGATACCTTTTGCATGCTTTGCATCTTTCATGTTGGCAAATTTCTCTTTCCTATGGTTTGATTGCAAGCATGTTGATGGTATTATCTTACCTTGTGACATTCATGTTTCTTTGCTATTGAATATTGATGATTTGTTCAACAAAAATGTTGAACAATTTATCTTTTCGATGTTTTGTGTGCAACCATAATGCCATTAAGAGCATGTATTGTCATGAGAGCTTTCAAGTATCTCGTCTTGTTGTTGCAACAAACATAAGGACCACTTGCTCTTTCATTTGGTTTGTTTGCAAACGTGTTGTTTTTGCTTTCGCTTGGGATACTCATATTCCCATGATATTTGCTTTCGATGATTTGTGTGTGACATCCAACATGTCAAAAAATTCATCTTTCCAATGGTTGGTTTGCACACATATTGTTGTTGCTTTGGACATTCTTCCTTGTGTGTTTTTACCACATTCTCCTATTCTTGCATCAAAGATGTTGTTTGAAATTTGGATCCAATGCTTTGAATGCCCCACTAATACGTTATATGGAGTTTTTGAGTTTCCACATTTGGATGATGTTCAAACAATTTCCATGCACATTGACCTTGCATATGCATCCCATTTGCTATACTTGAGTTGTGCTAATCGTGTTGTGAACAAGAATGGACATGCGACAAATGACATGCTCCTCTATCACACACAAACATATGTTGCTTGGTCTTTGTTGTATGAAGGTACAAATGCATACACGTCAACCTCTATGGACTATATGTTGACAAGAAGAACCGAAGAGAGTTACCTATGGCTACCATTCATCGAGCTATCTCTACAAGATAAGGTGACTTCCTTCTACTTGAGGAATCATGCAATAATCTTCATGAATTGGCTACGCTTTGAGTGTTGCTTTGCTTTTGTTGTGAGCTTTGTAGACTTCAAGGAAGGTGAAGGAACATTGAAGTGTTGTCAAGTCAATCTTCCCGAGGACGACTATATGGTGAACCCCAGGATCAAGGATGTCCTTCGACCTCTTCTACTTCGTGATGAACATGGAGAGTCGAGGACGACTCTTTTTGAAGGGAGGGGAGATGATGCAGCCCGACCTACGGTCGTTACTACATCAAGGTCTCCAACTTATGCCAAGTCGTCATGGACTCCAAAGGTGAATCCGTTCCTCTATGCGAGCCCACTTCCTACCCTATTGAATGGTATGCTACTTCATACGCCGTCACATATGCATGATTGGTTCACACCGACCAGTACGGAGGCAAGGGAGGAAGCCCGGAACATCAAGCCCGACAAGACGGAGGCTTGGAAGAGGAGGCGGAAGAAGACAGATCAGCAGCTGCCAGGTCCAAGCGGTACTACCGGTCAGCGGTACTACCGTCCCCTGCTACCGCTCGCTACTGACGGCTCCAACTGACGCTCCAGGACCGCAAGCGGTACTACCGGTCCCAGAGCGGTACTACCGGTTACGACCGGTACTACCGGTCCTGAGTCCGGTACTACCGGTCATGTCTGTGCCCGCGCGCACCTATTGGGCCACAGCCCATGTATTCCCCTTTACTTACCTATTCGCCTAGTTTATCCCTAAACTACCCTTGTTTAGTGGTTGGCCTATAAATAGAGCCTCCACCCCTCATGTATCGAGGAGGCATAGATGATAGACTAAAGACAACCCCCTTGTGTGGAATCTCTAGTTTTGCCTCATCCCCTTTACCAAGGGGACCGACTATCGTCACCAACCTCGATTGGACTTTGCATCACGCATCCATCATTGAACAAGGCCTTGGAGTTCGGTGTCTCGTCTCCAAGTTGTCAAGACCCTCCCCAAGGTGTTCTTCCCTCTCCGATGTGGATTTGAGGGAGCACGTTGACCGATCTTTCCTTGCGAGGATTCTATCGGACCGGTGGCCGCCGTTCGGGAGCAATCAGCCTTGTATCGTGTGAGTTTTGCGTGCGTTCATCGTGTTCTTCGCGAAGTGTGTGTTCGCTTCCGCTACCTTCTCCC
Organism: Avena sativa; assembly: GCA_916181665.1. Classification (NCBI taxonomy): domain Eukaryota; kingdom Viridiplantae; phylum Streptophyta; class Magnoliopsida; order Poales; family Poaceae; genus Avena; species Avena sativa. Next base: position 459,447,926 of record OV702293.1, read on the forward strand.
TTTCCCCTCGCTTTCCCATCGATTTGACCACGAGATCCGTGAAGATCGGGCCACCCAAGAGGTTAACCCCTCCATCATCTGGTATCAGCAGCTTTTGGTTGCCACGGATTTCTCATCGATTTGGTCTTTTCCCCATAAATTCGAAAATTCCACCAAAAATAGCCCCAATTCATGTTTTGGATCGATCTGTCATTTGAGTGCGTTTTGGTAGGTATTGATCCGTGGATTACTTGCTAAAATTGTTGATCTACCTTCCTTTGTGTTCCCATAGCCTAATTCCTTGATTTCCCCCTTCGATTTGGTGTTTTTCTTGAAGATTTCCCGCCCAAATCACCCCAAAATCGCGAAAACGCGTCAAATCTGGGCGTCACTGGACCAAGCGGTACTACCGTTCCAAATATCCGGTACTACCGGACCAAGCGGTACTACCGGTACCAACATCCGGTACTACCGCCCAGTACAGAAAGAAAAAACAGATTCCCAAATTTCAGCCGCTCACCGTTTTGAGCATAACTTTTGCATTCGAACTCGGATTTTGATGTTCTTTAGCTCGTTTCGAAGAGGAGAAGGAGCAGTACATCATCATCCACGTTGTTCATGCTATATACTCCATAAAAATTCCGTGAGAAAGGCGGAATCCAATAATAAAGGGTGAAGATCGTCGACGAAAGGTATAAACATTCCGCGACTTCTCCCCACTTGCATTCCTTTGTGAACCCTACTATCTTTGCAAGCAACAAACACCTATTGAGACTAGTTCCTCTTATGATTGCTTGGGCTATGCACATTTGATACCTTGTAGAATTTTGAGCAAACATTGTGAGCGCTATCTCATATAGTTATCTTGTATAGTTGTTGGCACAAGGAAGAGACAAGTGAAAAATAGAAAGAAAAAGAAAAAAAATAGAAAAAGAAAGAAATATACATGTGCCTCATAGAATAGGAAGCGCAAGCTCGATGAACATCATATAGGTGGTACTTTTGTGCATATCTTGTAGCCCACCAATTTTGTGCAATCGAACTAGCGTCTCTCCTTGTACTTGTGTGACACGAGCTTGTAGTCTTCGCTAGGTAATCATTTGGTTCTTAGCTCACTTTCTCCGTCGCACAAGTCCCATTTATCCCACCGTGTGTGTTTCCTTGTACATATTTCCTATCTTGTGGATTGACTTGTTTTGCTTTGTGATCATTGTGGTTCTTTACTTGCCATTACAACATCTTGATTTCGGATTGGTTCTTGACATGCCATTTTCCATACCTATCCATCATAGGCCTTGTGTGTGTGTGTTTTTTGGTTAGTAGTTGGTTTTGGTGTTTCGCGTGAACTTCACTTTTCTTGGTTTATTGCTCTCAAGTGTGTCCACTTGCATGATACGATCTTCCAAGGTAAAGTAAGGTTCGACGTTGTATCCCTAACACCCTCTACCACTTCCATATACAACACTTGGTATTGTGACTCATGTCTAGAGACTCCGAAACCGAGGGTGATATCTATGAATAATCCATGATGAGCCACCATGACTATGACTCCACAAGTATAGAGGACATGACGGAGCACTACACTGACAACGGCTCCACATGCATGGAAGACATGGAGCATGACATCAACTATGGCTCCTCAAGCATGGAAGACTTGGAGCTCTACATCGACAATGGCTCCTCATGCAAGGAGGATATGGAGCACTACACCGACAATGGCTCCACATGCTTGGGTGATATGGAGTACTACACCAACAATTACTCCCCAAGCATGGACGACTTCGAGTGCGACATCGACGACGCCTCGGCGAGCATGGAGGACACGGAGAACTTCATCGACTTTGATGGCTCCTCCACTAGCCGTGAAGAATTCCTCCACCGCGTGGATATGGAAGCCTACTATGCCAAGCAAGAGGAGGCGCATCATCAAGATTCCATGACCTTCAAGGCCAAGCGTGCCACACCAAAGGGCACCACCTACTTCGATGATCCACCTCCAAGGAGACAAGCGCCACCACACCCAAGGCGTCAAGCGCCACCATCGACAAGGCATCAAGTGCCACCACCTAGATGGCGTCAAGCTCCACCACCTCCAAGGCGCCAAGATCCACCTCCTATCCAAACAAGAGTGGCGTCCAAACATCATATGCATCAAGAGGGGCCAAGAAATAAGACTCTTCATCGACAAACATCCTCTCATGAGCATCAACACCATAAAGAGGATACACGACATCGTCAAAGGCATCTTCGCCATAAAGACGAAGAATTCATGATGAGATCCATCCATAATGCTCAATAAAGCTCAAGAAGGCACCACAAACACAAGAAGAGTGCCAAGACAAGTGATCATCGTCGCGAGTGTCACGTGGACGACCAAGTGTGCCACCTACATCAACCATTGGCAAGGCACACCAATGACCTCCGTCGACACCATCATAGGGCACCTTCAACTACTCGTGCCACCACCACAATGGCACCAAGAGCAAGCCTTCCTCCACGCCATCAAGCTTCAACGCCTACGCTTGACTTCCGTGACCTCGCGAACGAGGAAAATGTAAACCTCTACTTCGCCAAGTTGGATAGCATGAGCCTACCTCCACCACTACTACGAGATGGCCACAAGACGGTCGAGCATGGGATTTTCCCTTCGACCATGGAGGAGAGTGATGATGCCCATCTTATGGCATCCAACCTTGAAGGCGACAAGGTCAAGAATGGTGAGCATGGGATTTTCCCTTCACCAAAGGAGGCACATGGAGTTGAGGAAACCGAGCCTATCCCCATATGCTTGAGTGATGATGTGGTACCAATCCCATGTGAGTATGAGAGCCACTTAGCCCACTTGAGTGAGAACAAGAGTAAGATGAGTGACTCCACCTTAGGTGAGATTGAGTGCTTCCACTTTGAGGGCATGAGTGATACACCTAGTGAGTTGAGGGTGGTAGTTGATAGGTCAAGTGAGACCATTCCTATTTCTAACAACTTACCCTCTACCTCTAGTGTGCTCTCTTATGTTGTGCTAGGTTCCATGGATGAAGACGCGCCAAGCTATGAAGCAATGATGCCTCGAATGGAGAAGATGTACATGGTGGATGAAGATGATGCTACGCCATGGATACATCAAGAAGATGAAGTCGTCCACAAGGAGGCCACTACTACCACAACACCTGCTTCATATGAGAGGTATGACCAAGGTAAAAATAAGGGTGTTGATGATGCCATGTAACCACTAGTGGACATGATGAATTGTGAGGATATGCATGCTATGGATAATACTTGTGACATTACATATGCTTCATTCATATTCCCATGTGATGCTTTGCCTTTGCATAATATTGCTCATGTGGAATTGTTTGATTGCGATACCATTGCCATAAACATGCCATGTTATGCATCTTGTGTGTATCCTCCAATTGCTATGGACTTGCCTTGTCATGCTAGTTATTCAATTTCTCCTGTTGCTTGCGATAAGATGAATGTTTGCTATTTCACTTGTTTTGCTTGCAACAATATTGATTATATGCGTTATAATGAGATGGCCCCCATAGCTTTCTCAATTTTTGGAGATTTTGATGATTGCCATGATAAGCATGTTCCCCACTTGCGTACTCACCATGCACCTATTTCATACTTGATTGACATTAATGGTGATGTGCACAAGAAGAGATATGTCATGATGGATGATGTGTATCTCTACCATGCACACACGTTCTTCCTTTTGTGTATGATGTGTGTAGGTACCCGCACGAGAATGTCAACCTCGGTTGAGCACGAGTTGACAAAAAGAACTCTTGAGAGCATCCCACAAGTGAGTTCAAGATCAAACCCAGTTCTGATACCTTTTGCATGCTTTGCATCTTTCATGTTGGCAAATTTCTCTTTCCTATGGTTTGATTGCAAGCATGTTGATGGTATTATCTTACCTTGTGACATTCATGTTTCTTTGCTATTGAATATTGATGATTTGTGTGTTGCAACAAAAATGTTGAACAATTTATCTTTTCGATGTTTTGTGTGCAACCATAATGCCATTAAGAGCATGTATTGTCATGAGAGCTTTCAAGTATCTCGTCTTGTTGTTGCAACAAACATAAGGACCACTTGCTCTTTCATTTGGTTTGTTTGCAAACGTGTTGTTTTTGCTTTCGCTTGGGATACTCATATTCCCATGATATTTGCTTTCGATGATTTGTGTGTGACATCCAACATGTCAAAAAATTCATCTTTCCAATGGTTGGTTTGCACACATATTGTTGTTGCTTTGGACATTCTTCCTTGTGTGTTTTTACCACATTCTCCTATTCTTGCATCAAAGATGTTGTTTGAAATTTGGATCCAATGCTTTGAATGCCCCACTAATACGTTATATGGAGTTTTTGAGTTTCCACATTTGGATGATGTTCAAACAATTTCCATGCACATTGACCTTGCATATGCATCCCATTTGCTATACTTGAGTTGTGCTAATCGTGTTGTGAACAAGAATGGACATGCGACAAATGACATGCTCCTCTATCACACACAAACATATGTTGCTTGGTCTTTGTTGTATGAAGGTACAAATGCATACACGTCAACCTCTATGGACTATATGTTGACAAGAAGAACCGAAGAGAGTTACCTATGGCTACCATTCATCGAGCTATCTCCACAAGATAAGGTGACTTCCTTCTACTTGAGGACTCATGCAATAATCTTTATGAATTGGCTACGCTTTGAGTGTTGCTTTGCTTTTGTTGTGAGCTTTGTAGACTTCAAGGAAGGTGAAGGAACATTGAAGTGTTGTCAAGTCAATCTTCCCGAGGACGACTATATGGTGAACCCCAGGATCAAGGATGTCCTTCGACCTCTTCTACTTCGTGATGAACATGGAGAGTCGAGGACGACTCTTTTTGAAGGGAGGGGAGATGATGCAGCCCGACCTACGGTCGTTACTACATCAAGGTCTCCAACTTATGCCAAGTCGTCATGGACTCCAAAGGTGAATCCGTTCCTCTATGCGAGCCCACTTCCTACCCTATTGAATGGTATGCTACTTCATACGCCGTCACATATGCATGATTGGTTCACACCGACCAGTACGGAGGCAAGGGAGGAAGCCCGGAACATCAAGCCCGACAAGACGGAGGCTTGGAAGAGGAGGCGGAAGAAGACAGATCAGCAGCTGCCAGGTCCAAGCGGTACTATCGGTCGTCGAAACCGGTACTACCGGTCAGCGGTACTACCGTCCCCTGCTACCGCTCGCTACTGACGGCTCCAACTGACGCTCCAGGACCGCAAGCGGTACTACCGGTCCCAGAGCGGTACTACCGGTTACGACCGGTACTACCGGTCCTGAGTCCGGTACTACCGGTCATGTCTGTGCCCGCGCGCACCTATTGGGCCACAGCCCATGTATTCCCCTTTACTTACCTCTGCGCCTAGTTTATCCCCAAACTACCCTTGTTTAGTGGTTGGCCTATAAATAGAGCCTCCACCCCTCATGTATCGAGGAGGCATAGATGATAGACTAAAGACAACCCCCTTGTGTGGAATCTCTAGTTTTGCCTCATCCCCTTTACCAAGGGGACCGACTATCGTCACCAACCTCGATTGGACTTTGCATCACGCATCCATCATTGAACAAGGCCTTGGAGTTCGGTGTCTCGTCTCCAAGTTGTCAAGACCCTCCCCAAGGTGTTCTTCCCTCTCCGATGTGGATTTGAGGGAGCACGTTGGCCGATCTTTTCTTGCGAGGATTCTATCGGACCGGTGGCCGCCGTTCGGGAGCAATCGGCCTTGTATCGTGTGAGTTTTGCGTGCGTTCATCGTGTTCTTCGCGAAGTGTGTGTTCGCTTTCGCTACCTTCTTCCTTTCCCCTCGCTTTCCCATCGATTTGACCACGAGATCCGTGAAGATCGGGCCACCCAAGAGGTTAACCCCTCCATCATGGCGCCCTGTTGCCTTCAGCAGAGCCTTCAAAGTGATGTCCCTATCTCTCGAAATAGCCTTTCGTCCCGCTTTATAAATAAAGCACACATGTGAAACCGTTGTTGAGCCAGAGAGCACAACACCCAAAGGACAACCACGAGACCAACGCTAGGGCAAACAGCACAACAAAGCCCAAAAGGAAAGAAAAACAAGAGAAAGAAGAAAAGAAAACAATGCCGACACCGCCGGCGCGACGAAAATGACGATGTCGCGCAACCGCTGCGCCACACCGGAGGATGACCACCACACTCTTCATACTCCGGCACGCCCTGTGCCAAGCAACACCTTCAAAAAGGAAAACAACGATGTCGACGCTGCTGTCCGGACGAATCCTAAGGTTTCCCTCGATACGCACTGGAAGCAGGTAGAATCCTAAGGTTTCCACCTCAAAGTGATGTCCCTATCACGAGACGAGAGCCTTGCTTCCGTGACCGTGACTCCATCACTCGTTCTCTTTCTTTTTCTAGCGAAAATATGCATAGTATTTCTTATTTTGTCCAGAAGACATAGTCCATGTATTTTTCTGATGGGGGAGTTTGGAAGATGTGTCGTCTGAGGCCCTCGGCATCGAGCTACAGCACGCTCCACGGCCGGATTAGTTTACGCCTCGCCGCGGCGGAGAGCGACGTGATTGCGTCGTGTCCCACGACCGCCGGACACGCCCGTGTGCCCTGCCCTGCCCTGTCCATCATCGGCCAGCTTAGTTTACACAGCCTGCTGTTCTCTCGTTGAGCTTCGCTATCTCTCGATCGATCCTGCCACATGCGCGATCGATCGATCGATCGATCGCGTATATTTGCCTCAATTAGCTCGTCGTTATTGCGTGTAAGATCGGACAGCGACACGGGACCTAAATGGCTACTCCGTAGCTCACTATGGAGCTAGGTGCGCAAACAGCAGCAGATTGATCCAACACTCCAACCAATTTGACCGGGGATGGATCAGGAGGCTCGATCGAACGTTAACGTTGGGGCGCTTGCACTCTGGAGGCATCTGAAAATTTGGACAGATTCTTCCATCATCATCGATCTCTTAGTAGTAGTATATTGGTTCTCCGAGTCGCGTCATGGTGTAGTTGCTGTTGTTAAGTTGGGGGTTAGTTTGACCGGTCTTGCGAGTGCGTCCAGAGAAGAATACCATGGCTGACAAGAAGCTGGATCCACGTCGATCGATGTGCTTTTTTTTTTGTTGGTTTGGATAGTGATGTTGTGCTTTTATATGTATGGAAATTCGGGTATGTATGCGACCACACCGACAAATCTATATATTTGCCACTGGTTCAGGGACAATGACTCCACTTCTGTTCGGGGACTGAAGAGTGCAAATTAATCAGTCGACCCAAAATAGCGGTACACGAGCGAGCGATCGAGTGATCTCTGAGTTCGTATCTGACGATGTGTGGCACTGGAGGTGAAGTTTTCGGGACTGAACTAAACCACGGATTCGATTCTTCGGTACAGTCGTCGTTCCGTTCTCCAAGGGGACAACGCTGCAGCATGCGACGAGTTGTTAGTGTTAGGTTGATCTCTCGCATATACGAGCCCAACAGCTTGAATGGAACTCCTTGACCACGTCTTGATCGGGGTGTCCAACCCTTTATCGTCGGTGGACCCTTGTCGTCAACGCCATATAAAGAGGTGTGGGGGACGCACACGGTACGAGATTCACCATGCGCTGCAGCCCCCCATCAACACACCCATCGATTAGGGTTTAGCGCTGTGCGACGGGAAGCGCCGCCACCACTCACCCACGCTCTCGCCGCCGCCCATCGCCATGGCCACCAGCTTTTTGTTCCCAGCGAAGAGCAAGGGCGGCCGTCCGATGGCATTCGACGGCCAGGATCGAGCGCGTGGGGCGGCGTTGGGGCCGTTGGGCCGTAGGCGGGCTGCGCTATGCGGCGCTAGGGCGTGGCCTATTAGCGGGCTCTGGGAGCCACTAGGTAACACGCACAGCGGCTGGCCGAGCCAGGTCGTGGGCCATAGTTTGGGCCGCTATCGGCCACGCGCGTGTCTGTGTACCCTAGGCCGCGCATAGTAAAGGCCTAGTAGGGTGTTAACAGTACAATTTTTTTCTTTTTTTACAGAAGCTTTTAAACATTTTTATTATCTGTTTTTTGCATAATTTTTTCTACACAAAATTATCCAACGATTTTTTGTCTAGAAAAATAATAAAGTAACAGTAAAGTTGTAAAATGTAAAGTTAATGAATTTTTTAATTCATTCTTCCGCTGCAAATAGTTAAAAATAATTGCTTAAATGCAATAAAGTGATAAATTTTTTTTAAAGATGTGATAAAGTGAATATTAAAGGTGATTATGGACCTGTTATTTTATGCCCAATGTTATTAATAACATTATCATGATTTGTTAATGAAATAAAAGGTGCATTTATCTCTATTTTTCCTAACGGTAATATAGTTTTAATTGCACAAACAGTTGTATGTTTAATTTATACCAACGTTGGATTAATGCATTCAATTGTTTTTGTTATCTCACATCTTTGTGGATTCCAGGAGGTTTCAACTTGATGAGTTGCCTCAAGGATGTTCCAATGCTCAGGAGTGACAACTACACTAAGTGGAGGAAGTAAGTGGATCTGGCATTTGTGTGTGCCGAGGTTGACTGGGTTGTGGACACTCCACAGCCAGTCAAGCCAAAAGAGCCAGTAAAAGAGGCATCTGATAATGATGCTGCATGGGAGAAAAAGCAAGGGGACCATGCTCTAGTGGAGATGGCTTACACCCTTGAAAAGCAAAAATGGTGGAATGTCAATAAAAAGTGCATGACGTTCATAAAGAACACGATTAAGAACGCCATTGCAGGCTCAATCGAAGAGTGCACTTCCGTTAGGGAGTTCCTGAAAACGATAAAGGGCTAGTTCACTGGCTGTTCAAAGATGTATGCAACCCAGCTGCTTAAACAGCTGTTCATAGAAAAGTACACAGAAGGTGCACATGGCATCAGGGAGCACATCCTGAGGATGAGCAACATGGCTGCTAAACTAAAGCCCATGGATGTTGATCTGGAGCTCAAGCCTGCTCTGCTTGTTCACCTTGTCATGGCTTCACTTCCTCAACAGTTTGAGAATTTTGTGATCAACTACAACATGTCCCCTAAAAAGGGACATTGAAAAAACCATTGGCATGTGTGTGAAAGAGGAGAAAAGGCTCAAATCCCTTCATGGTGGTTCACTGAACTATGTGAGGGACAACATGAAAAGAAACTATAACAACAACAACCAAGGTGGTTCCCCCTCCAAGCCACATGGCAAAGCTCCCCAATAGTATCATGTCTCCTAGTGGATAGAGACCAGTGTCTCCACTGCAAGAAGTCCGGGCACTTCAAGAAGGATTGCCCAGATTGGCTCAAGGCCATAATGGCAAAGAAAGATATAGATACAGTTTATTTTGTAAATGAATCCCTATATACACAGTTTTTGAAATCTACTTGGTGGATTGACTCAGGTGCAACTGTTTATGTTCCAAATTCTTTATAGGGATTCCATTCGACAAGGACTATGCATAGAAGTGAAAGATGCATTGAAGTCGCGAATGGAGTTCAAGCAGAAGTTGAAGCTGTTGGCGACATCTCCTTGGAGCTAGCTGATGGTTTCATTATTCTGTTAAAAGATGTTTTATTTATTCCCTCGCTTCACAAAAACTTAATAAGTGTATGGCATTTGGATAAAGACAGTTATGAATGTTATTTTGGACATGGCAAGTGTGTCATATGGTTTAAGGATGCTTGTGTGGGTATTGCTTTACTTCACGATAAGCTTTATTTGCTATCCTTGCAGGAAAAAGTGCTTTCTGTGTGTAATGTGAGTGAGCAAATTTCCTTGTCGAATAAAAAACAAAAGAAAAAAAGCGAACTCATGACTCGTCGAAGTTATGGCACTTTCGACTAGGCCATATTTCGAGAGGAAGAATAGAAAGCCTCGTTAAAAATAATATTCTTTCTCCGTTAGAGTTCTGAGATATCGAATAATGCATAGATTGCATAAAAGGAAAGTTACGTAAAGCAAATTAAAAAGGGTGCAAACCGAAGTACAACAACACTAGAAATCATTCACACTGATATTTATGGACCGTTTTCTATGAAAAGTGTGAATGACTATGACTTGTTTATAACATTCACAGATGATTACTTCCGATATATTTATATTTATCCAATAAAATAAAGATCTGAGGCATTGGATAAATTTACGATATTCAAAGCTGAAGTTGAAAATCAGCATGATAAAAGAATTAAATTAGTCCGGTCCGACCATGTGTGTGTGTGTGTGGGGGGGGGGGGGGGTACTACGGTCGGCACACTCCATTTGGTCAAGTAACTAGACCTTTTGCAAGGTTCTTACAGGAAAATGGAATAGTCGCCCAGTATTCTATGTCGGGTGAACCTCAGCAAAATAGAGTAGTTGAAAGGCATAACCGTACTCTTATGGATATGGTGCGTAGTATGATGAGTTATTCCACCCTACCATTGAGATTATGGATGGAGGCGCTTAAAACCGCCAGTTACATTCTCAACAGAGTACCAAGCAAGTCGGTGCCCAAAACACCGTACGAGTTGTGGACAGACAGAGTCCCCTCTCTGCGCCACTTGAGGGTCTGGGGGAGCCCAGCTGAGGCAAATGTATTTAATCCAAATATTGCAAAGTTAGATCCCAAAACAGTAACATGCCACTTCATTGGCTATCCTGATAGATTAAAAGGTTATCGTTTCTACTGTCTAGACAAATACATTGTAGAGATGAGACATGCAGTCTTCTTGGAGGACGAATTGATGAGGGGGGCATGGTAGCTCGAAAAATCGATCTTGAGGAAAAGCGGGTGCATGGACCTAATCGGATGACTCAGGTGCCATTTTTCTCGCTACCTGTTGTGCCACCATCGACAATTACAGAGGTTGTGGTGCAGGCACCTGTTGTGAGTCCACACGTGACAACAATGGGAGAAGGTTCGAAACCTGTCCGTCAGGAGCCGCCTGAACCCACAGCTGAGCACGAAGTGAGCCAGAACAGCCACACATAAAAATGTGCTAGAACCTGAGGCACGAAATGAGCAAGAGTCTGATGAACTCAGAAGGTCTAAAAGAGAAAGAAGACCGGCCATTTCTAAAGAAATTTACAAAGTTTATAACACAGAAACAGTTCATATGGAAGGTGATACCACCTCATATGAAGAAGCCATGAGAAGCCCTCACTTAGCCAAGTGGGTGGAGGCAATGAAAGATAAAATGAAATCGATGAGTTCCAACAATGTTTGGGACTTAGAGGAAATTCCTAAAGGAGCCAAAACAGTAGGTTGCAAATGGGTCTATAAAACAAAGTATGACTCCAATGGGAATGTAGAAAAGTATAAAACAAGACTTGTGGCAAAACGATTTACGCAAAGAGAAGGGGTAGATTATAATGAGACTTTTTCTCCGGTCTTATGTAAGGATTCTTTCAGAATCATAATGGCACTAGTTGGGCATTTTGATTTAGAGTTGCATCAAATGGATGTAAAGACGTCATTTCTAAATGGAGATTTAGAAGAGAATGTTTATATGAAACAACCCAAGAGTTTTTTCATGGAGGGGAAGGAACATATGGGATGCCGTTTAAAGAAATCCATTTATGGATTAAAGCGAGCCTCTAGACAGTGGTGTTTAAAGTTGAATGATACAATCAAAAGATTTGGATTTGAAGAGAATATTGAGGACAACTGCATTTTTGCAAAGTTTAAAAGTGGGAAATACATTTTCCTAATTCTGTATATGGATGATATCTTGCTTGCTAGCAGCGATGTGAGTCTACTACTAGAAACAAAGAAGTTCTTGTCCTCAAATTTTGATATGAAAGATCTTGGTAAAGCTTCTTATGTTTTGGACATAGAAATTCACCGAGATAGAAAGAATGGAATGTTAGGACTGTCGCAGAAGACATATTGTGAAAAGATTCTAAATAAATACAATATCCATACGAGTAATTCCAGACCTGCTCCTATAGTCAAGGGTGACAGTTTTGGAAAATTTCAATGTCCAAAGAACTAATATGAGATCGATCAAATGAAAACAGTATCATATGCTTCGGCCGTTGGAAGCTTATAGTATGCACAAGCGTGCACTCGCCCTGACTTAGCTTTTATCACTGGGGTACTCGGTAGATATCAGGATAATCCAGGATGGAGCACTGGAAAATGGTAAAGAAAGCTTTGCGTTATGTGCAAGGCATACAATGCCTCATGCTAACATATAAAAGATATGATTTCCTAGAAATAAGAGGGTATTTAGATGCAGATTTTGCGGGAGACAGAGATGATAGAAAGTCCACGACAAGATATGTATTTACTCTCGCAGGAGGTGCTATTTCATGGAGAAGCGTCAAACAGTCAATAGTTTCATCATCTACGATGTATGTATAATTTATAGCATGTTATGAGGCCATGGGCAAGCATTATGGCTAAACAAGTTTCTACCCAACTTGAGAGTGGTAGACTGCATTAGCAGGCCACTAAAGATGTACTGTGATAATGATCCCGCAGTATTTTATGCTCACAACAACAAGTCAAGTAATGCTATAAAGTCAATAGAACTAAAATATTATATTGTGAAAGATAAATTTCAGGATCAAACTATATGTCTCGGGCATATAAGGACAAAGTATATGCTTGCGGATCCGCTAACAAAAGACTTACCTCCGAATGTGTTCAAGGAACACTTAGCCGGCATGGGATTAAGGGAAAGCCTATGATTCTTGCAAGATTTGTTTTAAAATAGAAAAACATGTCGTGCCTGTCTGATTCTATCAGCAATTGAGCTGTGACGATGAAACATGCTCTATGTACTGATCCGTGATGAAATAAGTAAAGTAAAAGTATAAAGTTAAAAGTAAAGTTGAGATCAAGGGGGAGAATTGTTGGTTGATCTCTCACGTACGAGCCCAACGGCTCAAACGAAACCCCTTGACGGTGCCCTGATCGGGGGCGCCCAACCCTTTATGATTGGTGGGCCCCTGTCGCTAGCGCCATATAAAGAGGTGGGAGACCCTAACGCACACGGTACGAGGTTCACCGTGCACCGCAGCCCCCACCAACACACCCATCGGTTAGGATTTAGCGCTGCGCGATGGAAAGCGCCGCCACCACTCACCCGCGCTCTCACGGCCGCCCATCGCCATGGCCACCAGCTTGATCTCGTCGATCCAGGGCGCAGGTATACACCCTCTCCCTCTCCGATCCCTCTATCCTCTCTCTCTCTCTCTCTGATACACTAGATCGAAACCAAAAGCACTACCGTGATTATCTAGACTAGAAGATCCAAAGTATGAAACTAACAGTTAGCATAAAGATATCACATTATGAGTCAGATTTTTTCAAATAATATCAGTCGACCTGCAAATCGCAGAAAACTATCAGATCAAAAACAAATTGTTACAGAAAACACTAATTATTGGCTGATCACTAATTGACGGCGAATTTGACAGGTGAGACACACTTTGTTAGAGCTATTTGCTGACATGGACTGGGTCCCACATGTCGATCCAATTAAAAAATCTAAATACCTAAAAAATATTAGGAAAAATCAATTTTTCTCTTATCCCTGTCTCGCCCAAGCCATGTCACCATTCACCGATGTGGCCGTGACCTTCCCGCAGACTTCGTCGGGTTGACCCATCCTCACACCAGTGCACCCGCCGACCCACCCCCGTCGCCTCACTCTAGCGAGCCTATCGCCGCCCTACCCTCCCATCTTTGGTCCATCAGTGAGGAATCGGGGGAGCTCCATCTCTCTCATACCGGTCTGCATGGTGCCTCTCTCTGGCTAGGCGCAAAATCGACGTATGCGATCTCCATCTCAATCGCCTTGGCCAGAGCGTGCCTCGTCCGGCACGGCGATGCTCTCCGGTGAGGCGAGAAGTCAACGCAGGCGAGCTCGCGATTAGCAACCACGGGGAGCTTCGCATGTGGGTGGACGACGGGTGTCCGCGACGAGCGGATTGACCATGGGCAGGGAAGAGATGGGAAGGAAGGGCGGCGGTGGGGGACTCGCCGGACTGCAGTGGTGCTGTGAGCTGGCAAAGGCACCGGTGGTGCCGCACGGACGGGGACGGTCAACGTTGTCCCACTTTTTTTTTGATATTTCGATTATTTTAATAGGGCTGATAGGTGGGGCCATTCCATGTCAGCAAACTTGACCCTTATAGGTGGGTTCCACTGTCAGTTACTGTGTCATTCGTGATCAGACGATAATTAGTGCTTTTTGCAACAACTCATTTTTGATCTGACAGTTTTCTGCGATTTGAAGGTCGATCGATACCATTTGAGAAAATCGACTCGTAATGTGATAGTTTTATGGCAAGTGCTAGGCGTCCCCCGGACGATGGGGGAGCTCCCATCATCCTGCTTCTCGTGCTGCCACATGTCCATTTGCTGCAAAACATCCCGCTTTTGCTACATATGTCCTCGCTTTTGCTTTCGAAGAAAAAAGGTTCGTTTCAGAAATAGAACATCTCGTCGGAGACCTCGCCATAAAAATTGTGCTAATGTAGCAAAACGGACATCGCCGGAAAAACTCTCGCCAGAGACATCATAGCAAAAACTTTGTGCAAATGTAGCAAAACCACAAAATGATGGTAGCAAACAAAATATGCTAATGTAGCAAAAAACGACTTCGCCGAAGACTTTTGCCGGGAGACCTCACCGGAAAACATTGTAGCAAACATTTTATATAATTGTAGCAAAAGTATAGAACTTATGTAGCAAAATAATTTTTCCATTGTAGCAAAAAACGCCCCCTTTTTGCCATTGTAGCAACCACGAGTGCTGGGAGGCGACGTCCTACAAGCAGCGGTAGTGGCAAGGCGAGCTCGCCGTTGAGATGGGATGGGAGGTAGCAGCGCTGCGGAGGGATGACATCCCTGAGCGTTCACATCAATGCCTTCTTCCATGGAAGCACTAGTAGCCATGTGTAACATCCCAGTATATAGGATCTATCGAAGGGTAGATTTGGGAATATGAATTTTTGCATGCATTCATTTGTGAAAATATGGGTAAAATTTTCGCCAAATAAAAAACCTTGAATGATCAATGTTTCGTCCTTACTTTGAGAATAGGTTTAGTCTTAAAGGAGGATTTCTATAAACTTTGATATGATCTTAAAGGAATTATGTGAAATGAGTTTGGATTCTAAAACTTAAGTGTTTTATAATTTAAAAGATTTTGATATAATATCTGAATCTTAAATTAATTAAGAGAAAAGTATTATAACTTAAATATTATCTAAAAACAATATTGTATATGAAATTCATTTCATATACATAAACAAGGTACAAAGAATGAATGTACTGAAGTTATTCCAAACTTCACAATTTACACAAGAGTAAAGAATAAGAATATCCTTTATTAATAAATATATAAACTTTATTACAAATGAACCAAATAAAGATTACAAGAATTATAAAAGAAAAATTACAAAAGAATAAGAAAACTACATTTGTATATTCACTAACTATCCTATATCTAAAACTATACTAAATCTTCATATTTATCTTTGTACCTGCAAAACAAAGATTAAATAGAAAACAAAATAGGATTAGTGTTAGTATATTTCTCTCAGATATGTCAGTGAGGTGCACTTGACAATCTCATCATTAAGAAATGTGGTAAAAGGGGCAAGTTTCACCAATCTGAAAGATTTCATCCTTCATAAATTCAAAGCCAGAATTCAAATGACAGCCAAAAGGGACCAATTCACCAGCCAGGTAAAAGTAGTTTGGTAATAATAAAGTTCAAACTTTCTGAACTTATCCACATGTGCATAGCAGACACACAAGCTGCACACACACACAAGCATGCAAAGGGGTGTGCTGTCGACCTCACAAGCATAGCCATTATCACAAAACCACAGCCCAGCCGTGGAGGTGCACCTCAGTGCATCTCTCCACTACACAATACACCAACACAACCAGGATGAACAACAGCTAAACCAAGAACAGCAACCAAACCCAACCACCCAGATCAACCCAAACATCACAGGATGGTGACATAAGGAGGGGAATGGATCTGGTGGACAGCAAGGTCAAGCCCAGGAACTAGGAGGAGCAGGCAAGCTCAAGGGCAAGCTCAGGAGCACAACAAAAGCAGATCAAGATCCAGACCAAGATCAAGGTCATCATCAATATACTACATCCACATCAAAATCTGTGGTGAGCCTCATAAAACCATCACATGATTTCATCATATTACCTAAATAAAAGCATGTGTTGTTTTATGAGATAATCTCTCAATAAACACCCAAGAGGAGTGCATCTATCCTATAGATTTCAAGTATAAGGATAAGAAATCAAGCTCAACCACAAACACTAAACCCTCAGACCAGCATCACTGGGTTCAGTGTTATTTTTACAACTTAGATCATTTTCATTTGATCTTATCAGATCAGGGCACATCTCTCAGATATAGTAGCACCTCTAAACCTATAAGTTTCAAACAAACTATTGCCCAGCTAACTAGGAATTACATCCTAGAGCCTCAGACCAACATCATAGGCATGAAAGTTAATAAAAGCTTCCATATCATCTTATCAGTTTTGATCACAAGGATAATCAAGCTAAGCCTAGAAATAAAAACCCAATCACTTGTGTGCCAGAATACAATGGTATCACAAGGACAAGTTCTTAATGAGCTAAAACCAAGCTTCACTTAGCTTCCACAGATAAAATGGGATAACCACCACATATCATTTTCCTGAAGCCAAGTGCCAGAAATCAACATTTAAATGAATCTATACATCCACACAAGATCATTACATGTAATGATTTGATTCAGAATGTATAATCTCAAACAAGCCCACATTATAATCGCAGTAAGCAACTACTGAGAGAGACTACTGTCAGTATAAGCCACCTACCAGTAGAGAAACTTCTCAGATCAACAACATAATCCAATCAAGGATTTTATTAAGACACTAGCATGGATCATGGTGGATTACCACTAGAATTAATCTGACAGGCAATTAGCATCAACAAAGCTACTATAAATCATCAACCATATCAGACAATCCTTTTCTATGATTAAATATGATCAACACTAGATCTAAAGCATCATAGATATGATCAACATGGGGTTATGAATCCTAATCAAATCAAGAACCCTAATCCAGAGATGAACTCAACCAGCACATAGTCACTCGACATGAAAGCCACTAGATACACACAGAAAGAATCATGGCAGTAGCAGGGACAAACACCACCATGACAACTTACCCGAGGTCCTTGCTGACGAATCGAAGAGGAAGCAGAGGGGCCAACGAACCGCGACGGCACAGGGAGCACCCAGAGGGGCGTTGCAACCTGCACCTGCCACGGTAGCGGCCACAGCAGCGCACGAGACCAGCACACCACCGCAGGCGGGATCGCGACAGCGATGACAATGTCTTTTCCGAACCCTAGGGTTTAGGAATAGGGAGGAACTGACCACGGGGAAGCCCCGGAGTCAAATTCAAGTGGATAGAACGAACGAGCGTCGTCGACAACCCCAACTCGCACCATGGCGGCGGCCAGAACGGCCGACGGTGGCAGGGATCGACGGTGGCGGCATCGCTGGCCACAGAGTCGATCTAGAGGAGGAGAGGATAAGGTCGAGGGAGAGAAGGAGGCAGAGTGGGCCAAACCCTTTGGGGTGAACTTTTGACCCTGCCCTATTGGGCCACCCTGGCCCAACAAGCCCAAGGGGGCCAGCCCAAGTTATTTAAATAATTTTTATCAATTAAAAAAGACCAAAATGCCCCTAGCCTCAATAAAAATTATAGAAAATAAAATAAAAGTCCAAAAATTTATAAATGAAAGATTTTTGGATTCACAATAATCCACTCTGTCCAAATGAAATAAAATATCAAATTTTGAACATTCTATTTTTTATAAGAAGTTTGTAAATTATATATTCCTTATGGAATTTTACAAAATTATTGAAAGATGATAAAAATAAATAAAAATCACTTTTATTATTTATTAATATTATAGTATTTTTGAAAATTACTAAATAAATATTTAGTAATAAAACTTTAATAATTCATATTCCTATAAGAATAAATGTTTATAATATAAGTAAAATACCAAAAATATTGGAAAAATAAGAATTCTAATTTAAAATACAATCATGTATTATTAGTTCACTTAATTAAATATTTATTATTTATTAAATAATTATAAAGTAATAAGCATTATAAAAATCATATCTTATTATTTATAAATCACAAAAATACATGTAATATACCAAAATGATCACAAAAAATAACATTTACATATTAAAAATCTAATATTTTACTTTTGAGTTAAATAAAAATTCAAATATTTTAAACAACTCAAATATAAACTTTTTTACTTCATTAATAATTCATAAAAGGATAAACAACATTTATTAATGTCCTTAAAATGAGTAAAATAAGTTTAATATATAGTAAAAATCTTAAATATTAATTAGATGAAATTCTAATGGTTTAAAAACATTATAAACATCTTTATATTAAACTATCTTCAACTCTAAGTGAAGATTATATTCTCAAAGGATTCCAATTCATGATAAAAACCTTAAAGAACATCTTGTGAATAAATCAGATCCTTTCCATTTACTTTAAATTATCAAATTTCAACAATTATCACAACACTATAGAAAGTTCAAGGGTGGTGAAATGAAAATATATCTGGAATTATAAACTCTACTCACTTATCTATAAAAAGTAAAAGAGACTACTCTATCATAGAATTAAGAAACCATTATCTCAAGTAACAGAACAAACATTCTTAAGTAACTTAAAGAACACATTTCAGATATACAAGATACCAATGTGTAAGTATCATACTTTCAAAACTATCTATATTTTAAAGTTAACTTTAGTCTCCAAGAATCTAAATATAATACCATATACATTACTACATGTTTTATAGTCAACTTTGGTCTGAAGTAGTTAATCTATAAAGCAGCTCAAGCTCAAACCATTTGATTAAAACAAATAACATCAACCATCACTAACTAACCACAAGGTTTGTTGAGACCTTAGAAGAGAAATCTTTTCTTCGAAGGTTATCCTTTTTGCCACTTAAAATAAGAAACCTTGTATAAATAAACCTAACTAGTAGATCATAAGTATGTATACTTTACTCCTACATATGTGTTGACTCCAACCACTCATAAACTCTAATAAAAGTACAACTATGAAATTTATCCAAAAGGACCATATATTCCAAAGTAACCACTTTCGGAATCTAAACCTTAGAACAACGTTGTTTCTGGGATTTGCGCTTAGAATGTGCATCACACTAGTTATGCATAAAAGCATATTGATTCTTTAAACATTAGTCCTTACCGGACCAATGATGCTGATTTCAGATTTTGGATCTTATACTGACTCGAAGACCATGAGTGCATAATCTTGCAACCACAAAAGGCAAGTTCACACTTGCTCATGTCCATTGTTTATTTTCTGTAAAGTATTTTACAAATACAGTGTTGTCTTCACCTGCACTTGAAAAAGGTCAGAAAACACTATTTTCCTATAATAATCAGGACTATTGATTATTGATCTAGGGTGATCAGTTAATCTATCTGACAGATGGGATACCACTGTTCAGAACTATATCACCTAGGACTTAAACCAATGTCGCCAATGATTCTTGCGCCGTATATTACGCGTTGACCATGAGATTTGGAATGGGACGGAGAAGTCAGCTGTATCTTCTTCCTCTCGCATGAAGCCGGTTGTGCAGATCGTGGATGTTATCCTCGTAACGTGCATTTTAATTGGTAATTCGTAGAGGATATGCATCATATGGGTGGGAATCCTCATCGTCCCACGATAGTTCTGGCATCTAACGGTTTGTACAAACCATTGCCGTAATTCATTATGTGGACATGGTGTACACCAAGGAGGCATGCGGGGTCGCGAAGGGGGCAGTGATTGGCTTGGACCAACTACTAGGCCCCACATCATGGAAATGTGGACGGGAAAGTATGTCCGGTTGTGCAACAAGGAGTTGATCTCTCATGGGTAAAGTAACGCACCTCTGCAGAGTGTAAGAACTGTAACTTGTTACTCCCTGTTCCGGGAAGGAGTTGCGAACGCGACGGGAAAGGAACTCCATGAAAGTTCTGGTAAACCCGTGAAGGCTGACGGACATAGATTTTTAGAATAAAAGCAACCTTTAAAGAAATGTTTATGAAAACTTGCATTGCCTACGACCTATGGTCTATGGCTGTAGTTATAGTGCATCAAACACTCCTTTTCTAGTGAATTTGCTGAGTACGCTCATACTCAAAGTATCTTCTTAACCCTTACTAGATTCTGAAGCCATTAAGACGATGTCTTCATCAAGTTATACTCTAAGACTTATCAAAACCAGCTAAAGCTCTTCAATGAAGACAAGGAAGTCAACATATACCTCAACTCAAATGAAGACGAAGTTACTGATTAGATAGAAATACAATCTCTAGCCAAAGAACCTATCGCTGTAGTGCGTTGCAATAGCAGCAATGCCAAATCCTTAGTTAAATACTAGTTTTAGTCGTATAATAGTTTTGCGTTATTTATCTTTGATTCTTCTTCATAAGAAGTTCTTTCTTTCTCTTTAACCTAGAGTGTTCTCTGGATCTTATGTAAAAAATTGAGTTGTAACCTTTAGCCATGTATTGGACCCGCTGTGTTTCTGTTGTGCCATTCTGAGGGATGTAATACTAGTGAACGGTGTTTTATTGATGTTATGTCAACGACTATAGTATACTACATCATGCAGTGGTATGCTGGGTCACCGCACCATGGTCGTCCATCGACGGTAGGGCCACGAACGACGGCGGTGGTAGTACCATGTAGCACCGCAGCCGACCACATGTAGCACCGTCGTCGATTGCATGTAGCAAATCTCAACGATGCACGTAGCAGTGTTGGTGGCCTTGGGCGCGGTGACGAGGCAGTGGTGGAGGAGCACGTCGAGCTTGGCAAAAAAGGTGTGCCTCCGCTGCAGGGGTCCGTGGTGCGCGTGAGATGGTACATGCCTCGCCCTTCTCTTGCCACGCATCCGCCATGGGCTCCCCTTTCCGCATCTACCTCGCGACCTTCATCAACGATGGTTCCAGCGGCGGTGCTCCACGGGAGGACGCCCAACGACAGGCTATGAGCGCGCGACGGTGAGGGAAGCTGCAGAGGAACAGAGGCGGCGAGGGGAAAGAGAGGAGGCGCGTCGCCGGAGAAGCAGGGGAGCGGGGGAGGCGCACCGGCCGGTGGCGAGGGGAGGTGTGCTGGAGGATTTCTTCTCGATTCGTTTGTGGAGGAGAGGACGAGAGGATAATGTTTGGTGGGGTCCACAACGACACAGCCAAAACAGTCCGTAAAAGAAGGCGTGCGAGGAGCCGGGGATGGAACAGTTCCATCCCCGGGACGATGTGTACCATTTTCCTAGTTTTATGGTAATAACTCGCATACGACAGAAACAGTTCACGACAAACATATACTTCGAGTTTCCTGGCCTTTTTTTTATTCCAATTTCTCGTCCCTGTAGTTACACGCAAACGGTCCTTGCAGACCACTCAAAATTAATTTGTCTGAAGATGTCGCGGGAGCTACACATTTGGTTAAAGAACTGTAGACGATCAGCTAACAGCTACAGTACCTATACTAAACATACTCAAACGGCACACACGCACGTACGCACTCAAAAAACTAATCGTCCCGCTATCTTTGACTACGCCAATAATGCCTAGTCCCTGGGCTGGATCATTTCACGTGGAGCGTATAACAATAGGGCAAACCTATCATTAGATCGTGTGCAATGAGTTGGTTGTACCGCAAATAAAGCATCAATATCATCATGGTCATGGAACTCATAAACAAAAGAGCAACCCTAAATCTAGAAGGATCGAATGAAATTAACCCTGTCAATGATATGCTGGCACGTGCGATGCTAGCCAGTAGCCACAACCGCTCGTAAGGTATTATTATTACAACTTGTAAGCTTGGAAGGTGTGCAGAGGAGTACTTATAAAAATAAATCAACCATTTTGCTAAGCATTAGTGCTTATTTCTATAAAAGAGATGTGTATTTAGGCATTCACCTAGTATAAATAAACACCGGTGTGTTAAAAAAAACAATTTATTTTTGTGAACACCATTCTAAGCACTTAATATTGTACTCCTCCCGTCTAGGAATAACTGATTTGGTTTTGTCTAGGTTCAAATGTATCTAGACGCATTTTAGTACACTCCCTCAGTTCCAAAATAGATGTCTTAAAGATGAATCTAGACACTCTAGACACTATATAGTATATAGATTTATCCTAAATTTGAAAAACCTAAAACATCTATTCTGAGACAGAGGAAGTATATAAATACATTTAAATTTAGATAAAACCAAATCAGCTATTTCTCGAGGAAGGGGCTATATAATCTAAGAATAGAACCCAGGACGTGTTACGATATTTTTTTGTTCTTTTGAGCCACCGACCGGCCGTTCCGTTCGTCGTTGCACGGACACGGCCAAATTTGACCAGCCACCCAACCCGTTTTGGCGCCTTGCTGGCTCTAATGTCATGCACGCCATGTGAGCCGTGACGCTACCTTAAACCTCCATTAATAATTAACCCCGTCTTTTGGATTAGCCGCTTCCATTTCTCTCGAATTGTTTGACCAGCAGCTAGCTAGCGCACACGTACGTACTGCAGAACATGCTCTCCACTCGTGCATGACGACGATCGCCTATTTTTTCACCTCTTAATCATGTCTCTTTCGGCTGTATTACTCTCACAAATTGTTTGTTACCCAGAGCATAACTATTTGCAAGTTAAACAGAAGATAGATTTATTAAGAGCGAATTTCACATTTTACCCCCCTCCCCCCCCCCCCTCCCCCCCACCCACCCATTTATGATTTCGTGACACTAGTTACCTCCATATAATTTTCTCTGCCACATTTTACCTCCTCATCTGTGACGATGTGTCAATATTTACTCCATGTTGGCATTGTTTCGATGTGTCTCCCACTCCGTGTTTCGAGGCATCGACTAATGCGATGCATTCTAAAAGGGGCGACGCAGCTAAGTCTAAACGAATAGGTGTGGCTCGGAGGGGCACGTGTGCGTGGTGCAGCTAGGGCTTAACGGTTCAGATGATTTTGCGAAGAAACATACACCTATAATACGTCTCCAATTTGGTAACCAGGTAATTCTTTTAAAAAAATTGGTAACCAGGTCAGCATCCACATTGCCGACTTGGTGGAAAATAGAGCGAGATGGTTAAATGGGGGTAAATACCCACTCACAATCACAAATACTCCCTCTATTTCAAAATATAAGATGTTTTAGTTTTGTAAAGCAAATGTATCTAGACTACTTTTAGTATATATGTTCACTCATGTTTGAAGTGAATCTATACACTAAAATAAGTCTAGATACATTTTTTTCACAAACCTAAAACATCTTATATTTGAAATGGAGAGAGTACAAGGTAAAAGGTGACACACAAAATTATTAACTAGAGTTGCAAACACACAAAAAGGAAGTCCAGCCTAGCCGCTGCATACGTATGCATTTTGGTCAGAGGAAACTAAACTGCAGTTAAACTCTTTCTGTCTCTGTCAGTCTCCAGGTCCCGCTACGCCCAAATACAGTGCAGCCGGATTATCACCGCCATTACGCATCACACGTTCTTGAACAGCTAGATCGACCTTCGCATCAGCCACGACGCAGCTGCAGCCGATCAGTGGCAGTAGTTAATGCTGAAACTGACGCGTGCGTCGTTATCACCGATCTTAATTTTGACCAACACACACGCACGGTATGTAGCCCTGTTTCTCTGCATTGCGTCACTCGCTCGCGTGAAGAATTTTTTTCAGGGAACGCGCGCGGGCCGTCTGTTCTCATCGTCGTTAGCGTGTTTCCTGGCAGAATAATCGAACGAGGAGTCGATCGAAGCAGCTAGCGTTCGATCGATCATCGATCAGCTGGAGGGCAAATCGATTGTAGGCTGCTGGCTGCTGGAGATTCTCATCGATCATGTAAACACGGAAGCAATTTTGCTGCGCGTCTCCTTGTTAATTGGTGCTGTGGATCAACCTTGTTTTCTTCCTAGCTAGGGGAAATAGTAAATAAACTTGAAGTTAAGTCCAGTCAAGGGTCTTTGGGTGGGTGCTATAAGAAATGGGAGGCTTCAAGTGAAGCTTTCTTGACCCACTCTCATGATTGGTGACAGCCAATACTCTTGTTACCTATGGATCGATGAAAACAAGTGTCGTTATTAGTAACATTAAGAACAAGTTCAATAATATAGTCAGAGGTTGGCTATAAGAAAATGTCATGTCGTCTATAATCAGCCATATAGTTCACTTATACAATAGTGGATTGATAATTTTGTACGTGATGTAAGTGTAGCCATCCGTGTCAATGATGACATAGGCCACTACTTTCAGACAAGAAAAGGCCTAAGACAAGGCGATCATCTATATCCGATATTATTTAATATTGTTGCTGATATGCTTGCTATCTTAATTGCTAGAGCAAAACAAAGTGGTCAAGTCGCCGGTTTGATTCCTCATCTGGATGAGGGGGGAGTTTCCATATTGCAATACGTCGACGATACAATCCTGTTCACGAAACACGATCCGCAGAAGGCGGTTAATATAAAACTAATCCTATGCATTTTTGAACAATTATCGGGCTAAAAATTATTTTTCACAAAAGTGATCTTTTTGCTTTGGGAAGGCTGCTGAACAAGAAGGAACATATCGAGATTTTCGGGTGTGAGTCGGGATCTTTACCGGTTAGATACCTTGTGAAGGGTTTCGCAGCATAGTAAATCAAAATTTTCTACGGAAGCGAACAGAGGGAAAGCCAAGATCTAATCTAGGAGATGCAAACAACGAGAGAGATTGGATTAGATCTTCATACCCTTAAAGATTCGCACAGCGGAACGTTCGTCGGAACGTGGGTGATGTAGTCGTACTCGCTTCTCCTCCTCGCGATCCGATCCGATCTAGCACCACAAGTGGCGGTGCCTCCGTGAGATGCACACGTGCGGCACCTCGACGTCTCCTCCTTCCTCGGACCAGCAAGTATGGTGGAGAGATAGATTGGATCTACAACACGACGGCGTGGTGTATATGGTGGAGAATTTCTGCAGCAGGGCTTCGCCTACAAACAGTCGGGAGGGAGAGAGGAGGGCAGCAGGGGCAACTAGGGTTTGGAGGAAGGTGTGTGGGGGAGGGGGCGCACCAGCCCTCTATATATAGAGGGGGGAGGTGCGGCCAGCCCTTGCCCATCCTCCAAGCCTATCTCTAGTTTAAACGATTTAAATTTTCCCTTATCTAGAAACCCTATCTCTAGTTTAAACGAGTTTAAACTTATCTAGGATCGGCTGGGCCCTATGGGGCCTTGTGCCCCTAGCCCAATGCGGCCAGGACACTCCCTCATAGGCCCATGCCCCCTCCCGGAAGGTGGGACCATGTTGGCCCCCTTCCGGAAGGTTCTAGAAGCTTCCGGTACAATACCGATTAATCCGGAACAATTCCGAACTCCAAAAACTGCACTGCCTTATATGAATTTTATTCTCCGGACCACTCCGGAACCTCTCGTGATGTCCCGGATCCCATCCGAGACTCCGAACAAAAATTCATAAACCAAGTATCCAATCTATCCTAGCGTCGAGACACGTTAAGTGTGTGACCCTGCGGGTTCGAGAATATGCAGACATGATCTTCTATCAATAATCAACAGCGGGGTCTGGGCACCCATATTGACTCCCACATATTCATCGATGATCATATCGGATGAACCACGATGCCAGGATTCAATCAATCCCATATATATATTCCCTTCGTCTCGCGATATTTTACTTGCCCGAGATTCGATCGTCGGTATCGTCATACCTAGTTCAATCTCGTTCACAGCAAGTACTTTACTCGTTCCGTAATCCGATATCACTTTGTGATTAACTCCTTAACCACATGCTTGCAAGCGGTGTTGATATCGATTACCGAGTGGGCCCGAAGTATATCTCTCCGACTTGGGAGGGACAAATCCCATCTCGATACATACAACCCAACAGATACTTTCCGATCACCTGAGAGACACCTTTATGATCACCCTCTCATAGGATGACGTTTGATGACCTCAAAGCTTTCTTCCGATACCAGGGAGTTGCATTATCTCATGGTCTAAGGAATACAATATTTGACATAGGAAAAGCTTCGCAAAGATGAACACAATGACACGATCTAATTGCTTCGCTTAGTTTGGGTCTGTCCACCATATCATTCTCCCAATGATATGATCTCATTATCAATTGACAACTCATGTCTATGGTTAGGAAACCTTAACCATCATTGATCAATGAGCTAGTCCATAGAGGCGTACTAGGGACACGGTGTTGTTCACAAACCACACAAGTATTAATGTTTACGCTTAATACAATTCTAGCATGGAATATAAACTTTATCATGAACAAGAATTATAATAATAACATCTTTATTATTGCCTCTAGGGCATAATTCCAACAGTCTCCCACTTGCACTAGAGTCAATAATCTAGTTTACATTTGGCAACAATCTCACACCCATGGCACTGAGGTGCTGATCATGTTTTACACGTGGAAGAGGTTTAGTCAATGGATCTGCGACATTCAGATCCGTATGTACTTTGCTGATCTTCAGATCTCCATCTGCTATATAATCTCGGATTATATGAAACTTGCGGTTGATATGCTTGGTCTTTGGATGATATCTTGGTTCCTTAGCGAGTGCTATGGCGCGAGTGTTGTCACACAATATCTCTAGTGGGTCCAATGCACTTGGAACCACGCCAAGCTCAGTGATGAAGTTTCGGATCCAAACTCCTTCACTTGACGCTTCTGCAGCAGCCATGTATTCCGCTTCTACTGTAGATCCCGCGATCACGCTTTGCTTGCAGCTTCTCCAGCTCACAGCTCCTCCATTCAAAATATACACGTATCCTGTCTGAGATTTACAATCATCCTTGTCGGTGTCGAAACTAGCATCGACGTAACCTTTTACGACGAGCTGTTCATCACCCCCATAGACTAAGAACATTTCTTTAGTCCTATTTAGGTACCTTAGGATGTTCTTCACGGCTGTCCAGTGTTCCACTCCTAGATCACTTTGATATCTGCTCGTCAAACTAAGAGCATTGGACACATCCGGTCTAGTACACAGCATGGCATACATGATGGAACCTATGGCCGAGGCATAAGGCACTTTGCTCATAGCTTCCCTATCATTTACCGTAGCTAGACACTGAGCCTTGCTCAATATCTTACCTGACAACATAGGCATTGAACCTTTCAATGCCTTATCCATTCTGAACCTTTTCAGAACTTTGTCTAGGTATGTACTCTGGCTTAAAGCTATCAGGCGTCTTTGTCTATCTCTATAGATTTTGATGCCCAATATATAAGCAGCTTCACCTAGGTATTTCATTGAAAAACACTTGTTCAAATAACTCTTCACATCGTTAAGCATGTTGATGTCATTTCCAATAATCAATATGTCATCCACATATAGTACCAGAAACGTCACCGAGCTCCCACTCACTTTCTTGTAGATGCAAGCTTCGTAGAAATTTGGAACAAATCCAAAGCTCTTGATCACTTGATCAAAACGAAGGTTCCAACTCCGAGATGCTTGCTTCAGTCCATAAATGGAACGCTGAAGTTTGCATACTTTATCAGCATCCTTAGGATCGACAAAACCTTCGGGTTGCATCATATACAACTCTTCATCGATGTTGCCATTGAGGAAAGCAGTCTTGACATCCATTTGCCATATTTCATAATCATGAAACGCAACAATTGCTAATAAAATCTGAATGGACTTAAACATCGCTACGGGAGAGAAAGTCTCATCGTAGTCAACACCTTGAACTTGTCGAAAACCTTTCGCAACAAGCCGTGCTTTATAGACGGTAACATTACCATCCGCTTCCGTTTTCTTCTTGAAGATCCATTTGCACTCAACGGCCTTTCGGTCGCTAGGAGGGTCCACCAAAGTCCATACTTGGTTTTCGCTCATGGATCCCAATTCGGATTTCATGGCTTCTAGCCATTTCTCAGAGTCTGGGCTCATCATTGCTTCCTCATAGTTCGTAGGTTCACTGTCTTCTACTAACAAGACTGTCAAGACAGGGTTGCCGTACCACTCAGGAGGGGCACGCGACCTTGTCGACCTGCGACGTTCAGTAGCAGCATCGTCCGAAGCTTCATGATCCTTGTCATTAGCTTCCTCTATTGTTGGTGCAGGCGGCACTGGAACAATTTCAGGTGCTGCGCTACTCTCCAATTCAAGAGAAGGTTCAATAACCTCGTCTAGCTCTACTTTCCTCCCACTCACCTCTTTCGAGAGAAACTCCTTCTCAAGAAAGGAACCGTTCTTTGCGACAAACACTTTGCCTTCGGTTCTGTGATAGAAGGTATACCCAATAGTTTCCTTAGGGTATCCTATGAAGACGCATTTCTCCGCTTTGGGTTCGAGCTTGTCCGGCATCAACTTCTTGACGTAAGCTTCGCATCCCCAAACTTTAAGAAACGGCAACTTAGGTTTAGCACCAAACCACAGTTCATACGGTGTCGTCTCAAAGGATTTAGATGGAGCCCTATTTAAAGTGAATGCAGCGGTTTCTAATGCATAACCCCAAAATGATAACGGCAAATCAGTAAGAGACATCATCGATCGGACCATATCTAATAGGGTTCGATTCCGGCGTTCAGACACACCATTGCGCTGTGGTGTTCCGGGTGGCGTGAGTTGTGAAACGATTCCACTTGCTTTGAGATGCGTGAGAAAATCATAACTCAAATATTCGCCCCCACGATCGGATCGTAGAAACTTAATCTTTCTGTTACGATGGTTCTCCACTTCATTCTGAAATTCTTTGAAATTTTCAAACGTTTCAGATTTATGTTTCATTAAATAGATATACCCATATCTACTTAAGTCATCGGTAAAAGTGAGAAAATAGCGATATCCACCGCGCGTCGAAACACTCATCGGTCCGCATACATCGGTATGTATGATTTCCAACAAGTCCGTTGCTCGCTCCATCATTCCGGAGAACGGGGTTTTGATCATCTTGCCCATGAGGCATGGTTCGCATGTGTCAAATGATTCAAAATCAAGAGAATCCAAAAGTCCATCAGAATGGAGTTTCTTCATGCGCTTTACACCAATATGACCTAGACGACAGTGCCACAAATAAGTAGTATTATCACTATCTACTTTGCATCTCTCAGCCTCAATGTTATGGATGTGTGTTTCATCCCTTTCGAGATTTAGAAGAAATAAACCATTCACAGTAGGTGCGTGACTATAAAAGATGTTACTCATATAAATAGAACAACCATTATTCTCCGATTTAAATGAATAACCGTCTTGCAATAAACACGATCCAGAAATAATGTTCATGCTCAACGCAGGCACATAATAACATTTATTAAGGTTTAAAACTAATCCCGAAGGTAAAACTAAGGAGAGCGTGCCGACGGCCATCACATCAACTCTTGATCCGTTGCCAACGCGCATCGTCACCTCATCCCTCGCAAGCCGCCGTCTAGTCCGTAGCTCCTGTTTCGAGTTACAAATATTAGCAACTGAACCAGTATCAAATACCCAGGCACTACAACGAGGGCTAGTAAGGAAAACATCAATAACATGTATATCAAATATACCTTTGATGGTGCCAGCCTTCTTGTCCGCTAAGTACTTCGGACAGTTGCGCTTCCAGTGACCCTTGTCCTTGCAATAGAAGCACTCAGTGTCCGGCTTAGGTCCAGACTTGAGCTTCTTCTCAGCAGGGGCAACGCGCTTGCTGCCGCTTTCCTTGAAGGGCTTCTTTGCACCTTTACCTTTCTTAAAGGAGGGCTTGTTGACCATCAACACATGATTATCCTTCTTGATGTCCACCTCCGCAGCCTTCAGCTTTGCGAAGAGCTCGGTGATCGTATTAGTGGAACCAATCTGATTATGAGTCACTACAAAACTTTTGTAGCTGGGAGGGAGTGATTGCAGAACCCTGTCAATCTTGAGCTCCTCTAGAATCTTACAGTCCAGTTGCTCAAGGCGTTGAGTGTAGCCCGACATCTTAATGGCGTGCTCACTAACGGAACTCCCTTCCTCCATCTTGCAGTTAAAGAACTTCTCGGAGATCTCATATCTCTCAGAACGGGCCTGAGTCTGAAACATGGTTTTCAACTCTTCGAGAATCTCAAAGGGCCCGGGATAGTTTTCAAAACGATTTTGAAGTTCCGGTTCCATAGCAAACAACATGGTGCTCTTAATCACACCATAATCATCTTTGCGCGACTGATAGACAGCTTTCTCATCAGCCGGCGCAGTTGCAGCAGGGGGGTTACCTAACGCTTTCTCAAGGACATAGTCCTTTTGTCCTCCAGACAGAATGATTCTCAGATTGCGGAACCAGTTGGTGAAGTTAGACCCATTGTTCTTAAGCTTTTCTTTCTCAGCAAAAACGTTGAAGTTGAAGTTGGACTTAGCCATGTGATCTACAATATTTGCAAGTACAAATTAGACTATGTTCATGATAACTAGTTCAACTTTTAATCAAATTACTAGATGAACTCCCACTAAATTCAACATCCCTCAAGTTGTTTAGTGAACATGATCCAAATTCACCACACCTAATCCGATCTTCACGAGAAGAGATGTGGTTTCAATGGTGGACAACGAAGTGTCGATCATATCATTCATATGACTCATGCTTAACCTTTCGGTTCATGTGTTTCGAGGCCATGTCTGTACATGCTAGGCTCGTCAAGTTAGACCCAAGTATTTCCGCGTGTGCAAAACTGGCTTGCACCCGTTGTATGTGAGCGTAGAGTCTATAGCACCCGATCATCACGTGATGCTTGGACACGACGAACTTTCGCAACGGTGCATACTTGGGAAGAACACAGTTTTTATCTTGATCTTTAAGTGAGGAATCACCTTATAATGCTACCGTCGCGATCTAAGCATGATAAGATACATAAAAGGATAAACATCACATGCGTATAACTTTATGTGACATGGTATAGCCAATCTTCGCGCAATGATCTCCATCTTGTGCGTTCCGGCATGATCTCCATCACTTCACCATGATTGCCTCCACCACGAATAGCAACTACAACTATTGCTAACTACTTAGCGATAAAGTAAGGCTATTACATGGCGTATAAGAAGTTGACTCGTAGGTCATACACAATTATAAAGACAACCATATGGCTCCTGCCGGTTGTGTACTCATCGACATGCAAGTCATGAAACATTACAAAACATGATCATCGCATACAATATACACATCACATCTTGGGCCATACCATATCACAGAAAACACTCCCTGCAAAAACAAGTTAGACGCCTCTACTTTGTTGTTGCATGTTTTACGTGGCTTATGGGAGTAGATGCTAAGAACGATTCTTACCTACGGAAAGCCACAACGGTGATATTATGGTTGCCAAACTCCGGTGTTAATCCCATGACAACTATAGTGAGAGAAACTGACATCCACCAGCCGCATGTGTGGAACAAGCCACACGTCAAGTGCGGAGCCGGTCCTCCGAACGACGTCGCGTAAGGTTGGCCTGGACCGCTTCAATCTCACTATCCCGCGCCATAAGAAGAACACAAACAAGAGGCTTGCAACAGAAAACATCAACGCCCGCAACAACCATGTTGCGTTCTACTCGTGAAACACATCTACGCATAGATCTAGCTCTAATACCACTGAAGGGTTTCGCAGCATAGTAAATCAAAATTTTCTACGGAAGCGAACAGAGGGAAAGCCAAGATCTAATCTAGGAGATGCAAACAACGAGAGAGATTGGATTAGATCTTCATACCCTTGAAGATTCGCACAGCGGAACGTTCGTCGGAACGTGGGTGATGTAGTCGTACTCGCTTCTCCTCCTCGCGATCCGATCCGATCTAGCACCACAAGTGGCGGTGCCTCCGTGAGATGCACACGTGCGGCACCTCGACGTCTCCTCCTTCCTCGGACCAGCAAGTATGGTGGATAGATAGATTGGATCTACAACACGACGGCGTGGTGTATATGGTGGAGAATTTCTGCAGCAGGGCTTCGCCTACAAACAGTCGGGAGGGAGAGAGGAGGGCAGCAGGGGCAACTAGGGTTTGGAGGAAGGTGTGGGGGGGAGGGGGCGCACCAGCCCTCTATATATAGAGGGGGGGTGCGGCCAGCCCTTGCCCATCCTCCAAGCCTATCTCTAGTTTAAACGATTTAAACTTTCCCTTATCTAGAAACCCTACCTCTAGTTTAAACGAGTTTAAACTTATCTAGGATCGGCTGGGCCCTATGGGGCCTTGTGCCCCTGGCCCAATGCGGCCAGGACACTCCCTCATAGGCCCATGCCCCCTCCCGGAAGGTGGGACCACGTTGGCCCCCTTCCGGAAGGTTCTAGAAGCTTCTGGTACAATACCGATTAATCCGGAACAATTCTGAACTCCAAAAACTGCACTGCCTTATATGAATCTTATTCTCCGGACCACTTCGGAACCTCTCGTGATGTCCCGGATCCCATCTGAGACTCCGAACAAAAATTCATAAACCAAGTATCCAATCTATCCTAGCGTCGAGACACGTTAAGTGTGTGACCCTGCGGGTTCGAGAATATGCAGACATGATCTTCTATCAATAATCAACAGCGGGGTCTGGGCACCCATATTGACTCCCACACATTCATCGATGATCATATCGGATGAACCACGATGCCAGGATTCAATCAATCCCATATATATATTCCCTTCATCTCGCGATATTTTACTTGCCCGAGATTCGATCGTCGGTATCGTCATACCTAGTTCAATCTCGTTCACAGCAAGTACTTTACTCGTTCCGTAATCCGATATCACTTTGTGATTAACTCCTTAACCACATGCTTGCAAGCGGTGTTGATATCGATTACCGAGTGGGTCCGAAGTATATCTCTCCGACTTGGGAGGGACAAATCCCATCTCGATACATACAACCCAACAGATACTTTCCGATCACCTGAGAGACACCTTTATGATCACCCTCTCATAGGATGACGTTTGATGACCTCAAAGCTTTCTTCCGATACCAGGGAGTTGCATTATCTCATGGTCTAAGGAATACAATATTTGACATAGGAAAAGCTTCGCAAAGATGAACACAATGACACGATCTAATTGCTTCGCTTAGTTTGGGTCTGTCCACCATATCATTCTCCCAATGATATGATCTCATTATCAATTGACAACTCATGTCTATGGTTAGGAAACCTTAACCATCATTGATCAATGAGCTAGTCCATAGAGGCGTACTAGGGACACGGTGTTGTTCACAAACCACACAAGTATTAATGTTTCCGCTTAATACAATTCTAGCATGGAATATAAACTTTATCATGAACAAGAATTATAATAATAACATCTTTATTATTGCCTCTAGGGCATAATTCCAACACCTTGGGGGTACCTATACATCACATGAACCTCCGCAACTCCGAATGGAACCAGTGGAAAACATGTGTGAGGGTAAGTTAGGATGTTGGCAAGGGAAGTTATTATCATACGGAGATATATTAGTTCTAATTAACTCTGTTCTTCAAGTATGCCTATGTTTATGTTGTCTTTTATGGAAATACCAAAAGGTGTGCGGAAAAGATTGGACTTCCATTGTTCAAGGTTTTTTTTGCAAAGCGATGAGCATAAGAAGAAATATAGACTCACTCGATGGGACATTATCTGTCGACCCAAATATCAGGGTGGATTGGGAATAGAGGTGTTAGAACTTAAAAATAGATGTCTACTAAGTAAGTGGTTCTTTAAGTTATTAACAGAAGAAGGGGTGTGGCAAGAGTTGCTCCACAACAAGTATCTGGTTAATAAAACTCTACCACAAGTATAAGCCAAACCCACCGACTCTCCTTTTTGGAAAGGACTAATGAGAGTGAAGGATGAGTTCTTTACCCGTGGTGTTTTCAAACTTGGTGATGCGAAATGTACCAGATTCTGGGAGGACACTTGGTTAGGAGAGCTGCCTCTCGTCGAACAGTATCCATGTCTTTATAATATTGTTCATAGAAAACACGTTCTCGTTCATGATATTCTATCTCACAGTCCTTTAAATGTTGGGTTCCAACGAACCTTAACTAGAAATAAATGGGATGTATGATTGCACCTATGTGAGAGGTTGATGATGATATCTTAATCTTCAGATCGAGATAAATTCCTATGGAGTCTAATTGAGAATGGAGTTTTTCCAGTTAAATTCATGTATGAATACCTTATGAATGAACACCCGCGCTTTCCCACAAGGTACTTGTGGAAGATAAGAATTCCTATGAAAATAAAAACCTTTATGTGGTTTCTGAATAATAAAGTCTTGTTAACCAAAGATAACCTTGCTAGAAGGAACTGAAATGGATGTAAGAAATGTTGTTTTTGTGACGAGGTCAAAACAATTGAGCATTTATTTCTTTCATGCCCTTTTGCAAAGATTATATGGCGAATATGTTTCTTCAATTATAATCTCTCTCCTCCGACTAATTTCACTAATATATTTGGAAATTAGTTAAACTGAGTAGATAAAGTGAATAAAGGGAGGATTCGTATTGGCATTTCGGCCATATGTTGGTCTATTTGGAAAAGTCGTAACAACTGTATTTTTAACAAGTCCGAAGTTCTTTTCTTTTTGCAGGTTATCCTTATGGCGGTGCATTGCATTCAACTCTGGGCTTTCCTCCTCCTAGAGCACCGGCGACAACAAATGGTTTCTGGTTGCACCCGTCTTGTGGTGGTTACTTTGGATTTCTTCAACCAGGCTTCGTGGCGACATTCTAGTAGATTGATCGTTGCCTAGCTGTTATTTTCACTCTCTTGTGAGACCCCTTGTTTTATCAGATGGTTGATCTGCGCATCTTTCTATCTGATTTATGATCTGTAATACTCTTATGATACTACTTTGAATTTTTAATAAAGGGTTGTGTGCATCCCAGGATGCAGAGGCCGGGGTGTCATCCCCATTTCTAAAAAACAAAATCCTACTACTTAATTAATATGTGACCACATTTTACTCACACAAACTGTCTAGGAGTATGTGCCAGGACCGGTTGTTAACTTACAATCTGCTTACATTCTTTCTTCTCTTATCCTTATAGCATTATTTTATCCTTATAGCCAGCTAATTATACCCTATTATACTTGCTTTAATACGTAGGTGTTCGAAAATCAAATGTGATGTTACATGGAGGATGCTCCATACTAACTAAGAAAACACATCCCTGTCAGGGTAGAAACAGATCGAATGCATACGAATTAAGAGAATTTTGACAGAAATGACCTTTTCTTGATATGGATGGTATGTAATACAAATGTGGTGCTGGATGTTCCTCGAGTAAAATCTTGTGATATTGCCATCTCATAATTTTGGTGACATATTATGTATAAGAAATAATTCAGTAACAATGAGACACAAGATAATAGACCTAGCCAGTCATACCAGCTTTAGATAATAGGATGATCTGAAAAATGACAAAGTTTTTAAAGATGTAAATTGTTCACAAGTATAAGTTACCTTTTCTGGTTAGAGCGATTAGTTTTTAAAGATGTAAATTGTTCACAAGTATAGATCACAAGTATAAGTTATTTCTTCTTGTTCGAGTGATTGCCATTATATAGTCGTTATGGCCATATAGAAATGATTTTTAATAATTTTAATAGTTCTCTCTTGCAGGTTATCTACCTGTGTACCAACACCCTATATTCTTGGCCGACCCTACATCGTGCGGAGTATCACAACCTTTTTATGGAGATGTATACACGTTTGGAGGATACGGCGCGAGATTTGTTTACCCGTCATGGATGACAGCATAATCTACGAGTTGACCCTTCTTAAGCATCTTAGACGTATTATAAATTCTCAATTTTGATATGTAATCCACTTCTTTTTTCTCTGTTTCGATCTGTGGACTCTGTCGACTGTGTACATCCTAATTATATAGATGCCGGGTGTAATACTTAAACCTTTTGACTAATAAAGCGCTCTTTATAGAAAAAAAAACAAAATAATAGACAACATGTAGAATGATAGAAAATATATATACTACTATAACACATAATAGTTTTAACGTTGATCATAGAAAGATGCATTTCAACACTAGTTTTTAGGTTGAATAGTTGGCATATGGTGTAGATGGAACTGCCGAGGCTAAAGTAATTTTACTCATATCCGCAAAAATGGTAATTTTTCTCAGATACAAATATATCTATTTTTGTTCACATTTTAAAATGTATCACGGCATTTGCATCAGTATTTGTGAAATAAATTCAGACTTTTTTTGCATATCCATTTTCATACAGACATTTTCTCAAACACGGATATTAGATATTTCGTACTTTAATTCGTCCAAAATTCAAAGCCTACTTAGTTTGGTCAAATATAGAAGAAAATAAAATATCTAATCTGTAGTTAATTGTTATTTTCAAACCCAATATATCAATATCTAAGTTTGATCAAACTTAGGCCCCATTTGGAACATAATATTTTTGGAGGAATTTTACAGGAACCGTTTCCGTGAGAAATTTTCCTATAACACCGTTTGGAACACATGAAAGCACCGTGGAAAAATCGTACTCCCTCCGATCCATATTACTTATCACTAAAATGGATATATCTAGACATATTTTAGTGCTAGATACATCCACAAGTAATATGGATCGGAGGGAGTAGAGAACTTTCCTACGGAGTTGTTTTTACGGGGAAAACTACAGGAAACGAAACAACCGTTGCAACCTCTTTTTTCTTTTCCTTTGCGTTGATCGAGGAAAGGGAAGCTATTAACCCGCTTAGGCCTTGTTTACTCCCTCTGTCCGGAAATATCATGCATTTTAGGTTTAGTCAAGGTCAAACTTTATATAATATAATGTAAGTACCATTAGAATCGTCATAAGAGATATTTTAATATTATATACATTCGGTGTTATAGATGTTTGTAGTTTTTTTATATATTTTAGTAAACTTTACAAAGTTTGACTTTGACTAAATCTAGAATGTGGGGTAATTACTGACAGATGGAGTATTTCTAGGGTATTTGGGGGGATGGGAGGAGATTATTTCGTATCCCGAAATTTCCCCGATAGTTCATTTATTAGGCCGGGTTTGGAGGGCATAATCCTAGAATATCCCCACAAATCCCCTCCACACTAGTATATTTTTGGTTAGATTAAAAAATCTCCTTCATGGTAGAGTATTTATGGGGAAAGGTATTTAAGGAAATTGGAGAGTATTTGGTGAACACCAAATCCCTGTGTCTTTTGGGGATAAAAATACCGGAAAGTAAACAATCCCTTAAAGCAACCACAATTAGACACACAAGTTTGCTCGTTGATGAGATCAAATTTGTGGCAGCACAAGGCATTGGGGCCACCAAGAAGACTAGTACGACTTAAATTGGTATCTTTTCAGGAGTAGAGGTAGATTGGGATAGCCGAGATAGAAGAAGTGGATTAACTGAATTAGGATGAGCACAACGTTATTATTCCTGATAAGTGAAATCTCCGATCTAGATACCCCATACGTGACCCACATGTAATGCAATACTATGTAAATAGCTAATTAATCAAACGGTCAACTCATATGACCTTACACAAATACAAATTAATTAGTTCGTTAAGGTTGTGAAATTCATGTGTTTGGTTTTCCTGCGTTCCAAACAGTTAGTGGCAATGTTTTTCTGAGTTTTTCAATCCTCTGTTTTGCACCTGAATTCCTATTCCATTCCTCTGTTTTGCGCCTGGATTCCTATTCTATTCCTATGATTTTTGATCCCTATGTTCCAAACAGGCCCTTAGTAAGCTCTGATTTTGACTAAATTTACATATCCTCTTTTTTCTTGTAACAGGAGTAATATAATATTTAAAAGTAACACGAGTTTCAAAGAAAAGTGGAATTTATTTTAGTACAAAATTATCAGCTTGCTGTTAACTTTGTACAAGGAATTTATTTTGGGCCTAGTGCAGTGGCTAGCTGATTGTCGTACTTTCCATAGATCGTAGCCTCAAACATACTCCCTCCGTTTGGGATTATAAGTCCTGCACGGATAACTAGGTTGTCAATTTAAACATGAAAACATAAATAATATAGCATAAAAAATATACCATTAGAAACTTTAGAGATTATATTTTCTAACGATATAATTTTTGTAATATATAAGATATATTTTGTTGGTCAAATTAACAACCTAGGTATACGCGTAGGACCTATAATCCCGAACAGAGGGAGTACACACCAATTGATCCTATCGGTATTTGGTACGACCATTTCATATTGTCTAGGCGTCGTTATGTCGTATAGAAAAAACTATTGTGCTCATGTCGGTTCCATGGATGAGAGAGGCAGAGCCAGCACGTACTCTCCATTAAGTAGTGTTGGTTTTGATGGGAGCTGTGGGAGAGTAGGCGAGCAAGGAGACCCACCACTGAGGTCCCCTGTCAGCGCAAAGCTCCATGGATCTGCTCACATCCCCAGGAATACTTGGAACATGTCCTCGCCACAATCTGCACAGTTAAGTGGAGGGGACGCCAAATTGGATGCAAGACATGCACGCCAACTGCTTTCTCGAGAGAACTTTTAGAAGTAGTAGTATAGTACTAGCTTAGCTAGTTTTTCTTTATTTCTTCTTAATTTGACCCCCACTTCTCTTGGTTTCCCGGCCGCTAGCTAGATTGGCCCTTGTGGCAAGCAAGCTAGCTGCCGACATGGCACACATCATCTAGCACAAGTTACTAAACATGTCCTAGCTAATTCTGATCCATGTGCAGTACGTGTTATTTCATAGAACTTTCTTTCTTTCTTTCTTTCTTTCTTTCTTTTGAGCGGAGATTCCGTTCTCCCAAGCTCATGTGATCTCTTCGATTTAAAAAATTCAAAAAAACAATATCATATTTATGAGTTTTAGAAATAATTTTTTAAAATATGGACATGTGCAATTATATGCAGGCTGCCAATGACCCACGTCGAACGAACATTCATTCGCATGCAAGCCTTCTGTAAAAGGAATGCATATGCATGCACAGCATGGGGATGCATGGGTAGGCAGGGATCATTGGGAGGAATAGATAGACTCCTCTAGAAAGGCAGAATTATTGGAAGAGATGATGGCTTCCCCGAGGGATGAAGATGTTGGGGATTGGTGAGGCAAAGACGATCACAGTTCACATGACATTCACGTTGCGGCGGGCCGGGGGAGGGAGGATTGATTGCCTGATTGATCGTACTACAGGAATGACAGGTGCGGGATGGCAAAGGCGTTTGAGCTTGAGCACGCGCGGCGTCCCGGGAGGGAGGCAGCGATTGCTTGCGGCCTTGAGAGTCCCGTGTCCGATTCTGGATGGGGCTCACTGCCTGAGAGTTTCAGTACTGTTACCTAAAAATACAGTACTGTTACCTATGTAGTGTCACCGGCCGCCTCCTAGAATCTCGAGCTGTTCTTTCAGTTCTGGCCGCAAAGCAAGCCACCAGCTAGCGTTGTTGTTCTCTATAGTAGGGGTAGTACTACTTTAAGTCAGTCGAGTGTTAAGTCAGTTTGTAATGGCTCAGTGTTACTACAAAAGCTGACGTGGAAAAGTAGAGCGAGGCAAAAAAGTTGCTTCAATTTTCTTTGAGAAAAAACTATGGCTCAAACAGTCGGTCCTTAGCCTTAAGGAGCGAACAATCGATCCCCTCATCCGATGTGTCTGCCGAGGAGGAAAAAGGGAAGCCATGGCGAGAGGAAGAACAATCAGCTAGGGAGGAGAAGAGGAGTTGGGGAGGGGGGGGGGGGGGGGGGGCAAAGTGGATGTTAACCCCAAGTAGCGACGGACACAACCAAAGAGGGGTTGTGTAACCAACGCAAACAATGTATGAGAGCCACCCCAGATCGAGGAGTAGAAATACCCTAACTTGATATTACATCTATTGGCGACACCGATATCTAGGAGCAAGGTGACAAGGTAGTGGTGTGGGACGATGCGAGGAGGAAGGAGGAAGGAGGAAGGAGGAAGGGAGGCGAGCAAGCGAGCTACATAGACAGATGCAAGACCACGGTGAGAAAGGTGATGATAAGAGGAGGGGTCATTTATATCTATCATGTTTTTCTATTACCCAAAAGGACTTTATCAAGAAAAAATAGCAAAAAGGAGAACACAACACAGGGATAAATAAAGATTTGTAAAATGGACAAATCAACATTATATTATGCATGATGCACACAACCATTATTTATTATGTATTTTCTAAAAGGTCCAATGGTTCCTGCCTTTTTGTAGTGAGAACATAGCAAAAGTTTATGTTTCTAGAGAGCTTCGAAAATTCTAATGCGATTAAAAATAAAGTAGACAAAATTATAACTAAGATAAGTTATCTCGTACAATGGAGAAAAATGTTTTCTATTTCTTACTAAAGATTGTGTCTTAGCTAAGATAAGTCAGACCATATATGTGTTTCTCCCTACTAACATTGCTAAGACGACATCATCGTCCATGCCCTAACTTAGATCTGGACCTAAACCACATTTCCAAATCCATGTCCGGCCAAACTTTCGAGGTTTCAAAACTTTTTTTTTACTATGTTCTTGGTTTCAAGATGTGAAGTGCTATGGAGTTTTTTTATTACTTCTATGTAACGGTTTCATTTTAGTATGAGAAACAAATTTCTCAACAGTTTTGCAAGTGGACCAAAGAAACGTTGCATCAATGCTCCCCGAAGTCGACAGATTAACACTAGTCCCCATATATAGGACCAAAAGGAGCAAAATATACAAGGGAAAGAACGGGAAAGAGTTGCTTTAGTGGTCATTGTGGGTCCAACTTACATGTTACGAAAATAAGCATCAGGGTACAAGTACCAGACCTACTACACCTGTCCTTTCTGTTCTACTGTTTATCGCCACCTCCTATATACTCCAGATGAGATTGACGTGACACGGAAGGAAACAAACATGAAAAGGGATCTAACTATTTCTTTTTGAAACTTGTAAAGGGATCAAACTAGGTAGCAGGTGGAGCGCTACCTAATAGCTATGGTGATCGAACAGCTCTCCGAAAGTAAAAAAAAAAACCACCATTAACGATCCTGAATTCTGAATGATCATATCAGAGAGCAAACTACAAATTTGCTTGTGGCCTTTGCGCTCACTTATACACACGAAGTGCAAAATAACTGTTTGCCACTTAATTAACCAGTGTTGTCATTCTTACTTCTGCTTATGTCTTAAGCTATATCTTTATCTTAGCGTGATTGTATTGTTAATGCCTTAGCTAATCAGAGAGAGGTCGGCATGATGACGAGCTAAGAAACTGGTTATGCTGGGTAAAAATTA
The DNA here is from genome assembly GCA_916181665.1 of Avena sativa. Classification (NCBI taxonomy): domain Eukaryota; kingdom Viridiplantae; phylum Streptophyta; class Magnoliopsida; order Poales; family Poaceae; genus Avena; species Avena sativa. The sequence goes on from OV702293.1 coordinate 459,489,236, forward strand.
CCAAGCTAAGAAACCGTGGCTGTGGGCACAATTTGGATAGTTGATCTCCTTTGGAGAATTTGTGACGAAAAGAATGAACCTACGTTTCGATGAACCATTTGCTGAATTGTACTGTCTCCGTCCCATAATATAAGAAGCTATTACAACCAATATACTTATACATTGATTGTAATAGTATGTTTTATTAGGGGATGGAGGGTGTGGTAAAAGAAATATTTGTAACATTCTGAAAAGATCACACACATACATGTTGAGTTGAAAGTTGAAATTTACCCATGTATATTTTTTAAAAATAAAATAACAATTTGCTAATTTCGTGAGAATGAGAAAATAAGAATGCTACAATTTAAGTTTCAAAACTTCGTTTGCAGCACTCTTATTTTTGAAGTTTTTACTGAGTTTAGATAGTTGTACCATCGTACATAGGTTCCGAAGGTCCGCTCTACCAAATCGTGAAGTGGTCCGGTGGCTAAAATTTTCAATACAAGTGTGGCTAGGTTACGGAAATTCGATCTTCGTATGTTGGCTGGTGTTAGACGTGTATCAACATGAGGTGAGAATAAGAGTACCTGCTTTTGATACCCTAGATTGGCACAATCCGGCTATCCAAGAATTTTCTTATCTACAAAAATAATATGCTAACTCGTGTGGTATAATGGTACACGTGAGATATAGGAGAGGCGGTCAGCAAGAGCTCGTGAAACCTATCTATGGTTCCCCGCCGGCGTTCCTCGGGGCCTTGGGGGCATTGGAGGCTTGGCGGAACATGGCCCCTCGCTGGCTGGAGGGTTCCTGTTTTTTGTTTTGCTTCTTTTCAGTATCTTATCCGGAATGGTGAGGCATCGTCGGTCTGTGTCATCTGGCCTTGGAGGTGTGGCAGAACTTCGCCCCCTCATCGGCTAGAGGATTCCTGTTTTTCAGTGTCTTCTTTAAGATGATGAGAACAGGACTATATCCTGAAATCAGAATATTATATAAAAAATAATATTCTAAATCGTGTGGAGTAATGTTTGCCGAGACTCCCATAATCGAGTGCAATTTTTTTCCCTCGAGTGGTGGCTTGGGCTTATATCCAACACGGGTAGTGATTTTCTTACTCCGTCAGGATACTTGCAGATAAATCTAAAATTCTCTCCCAACACCAAAGGATAATATTAGATAACAAGATAAACAATATAATATGATAAAAGCACTTTCATATTTTTGGATTGATTAGAAAACAAAGGAAACAATATGTAGATCATGTTTAGAAATATAATCACATCCGACACCGGCAAGGTGTCATGTGTCACGTCGTATACTATATCTGTATGCGTATATGTATATGTTTCGGTACGAGTGTTGTGTTCGGCAAGAACAATGTCCGTGTTGGTTTAGTTTTTTAAACCAACTAGGACTACTGTTGTGCCTATGCGTCCCGAGACAGACATGTGGCAACCGGATCGAGTATTGCGTGCGTGTGTAGCTAGCTGAGTTGATTCAGCTGAGTGCTAGCTTGGTTATATTACTATCATGTACGATCTTGGAAGAAGTGTGGTACGTGCGTGTCGTCTCGCCGGAAGGTCTTCGTCGTTCGTCGTAAGAAAGTACTCGACGACAGAGGTTGTTGCCGTCGTCGTCCCGGCGAAAGTATTGCCGGGTCTAGGCCAACGGATCAAAATAAAACTAAAATGTAAACAAGACGCATATAAACCAACATGTAACTCCCTACATATTTGGCAAGCTAGATCACCCATTTGTACACAACTTTTATACTATTTCATAATTTGTTTTGCATACATGTATATGTCTCTCATTGAATTATATTTTAGTATATTGGTTTTTTTCAATTCTTTCTTAAACTACAAAAGAGTAATTAACCATGTCATTGTGCCGATAAATACAAAGATACCATTTATGTTGTTAGAGATCTCGCTTATTTACCAATATAAATATTGTTTTTATATGATAAGTGTAAGTCTCCATTGTTTTATAAATATTCCTTTAGTCTTCTATTTTTTTTTGCAGCATTGAAGAAAATATTTTGTCGCCTTGAATTCAGTTCCAAACCTAGAAAATGTAACAACACACCTCTCCTATGAAATAATTTGGGTGACTTAAGAAATAATATTATTTTATGTGGTGTTCATATCCACAATGATCAAAATATCTAAAAATATTTGTTGGAAGTGGTATGTGCGTGACATATATGATATATCTTAAGATTGAGGTCAAATATGCAGAGTTCTAGAATGTATGAGATGCCAACAAGTGATTTGCCCTTACAGTCATCTTGCCACACCCTTCGCATGTCATGTATGCATATTTCCTGGTACTTGCATCACATATCATTTTTCATGTCCGTAGGGATTAACAGTTGGCAATGTGCATAGGCATGATTCTCAATTGCGCCGAAATGCTAGCATTTTTACATGCATGCATGCGAAATGTGAATCCAAAATTCTTCCTTTTTAGTATTTTTCATCTAATTGCTACTACATAAACTAGTGCATCATGTCTAAACCATGCACTCTAACTCGAAGATACCAACGATGACTTGGAATTACTTCGACCAACCTAAAAATAATCCAGGTCTACTAAATGTTGGAGATATGCCCAAGAGGCAATAATAAAGTGGTTATTATCATATCTTTATGTTTATGATAAATGTTTGCACCCCATGCTATAATTGTATTAACCGGAAACATTAATACTTATGTGTTTTGTAAGCATAAAAGAGTCTCTAGTAAGCCTCTTGTTAAACTAGCTTGTTGATTAATAGATGATCATGGTTTCCTGATCATGGACATTGGATATTATTAATAACAAGGTCATATCATTAGAAGAATGATGTGATGGACACACACCCATAGTAATCATAACATAAGGTCAAGCCATTAAGTTTGTTTACTACAAAGCTTTTAAATACATAGTAACCTAATCATTCGACCATGAGATCATGTTAATAACCATCACCGGATGGAGGCTTTGATGACATCAAACACCACTTCGTAACTGAGTGGTTATAAAGGTGGCATTAGGTATTCTGAAAGTATGGATTGAAGCGCATGGATCAAGAGTGGGATTTGTCCATCCATATGACGAATAGATAATACTCTGGGACCTCTCGGTGGAGTGTCATCTAATTGTCTTGCAAGCATGTGACAAGGTCACAAGGGATGTCACATCACAGTATGAGTAAAGAGTACTTATCGGTAATGAGGTTGAACTAGGTATAGAGATATCGATGATCGAACCTCGGATAAGTAAAGTATCACGCGACAAAGGGAATCAGTACCATATGTAAATGGTTCATTCAATCATGAAGTCATCGTAGAAATATGTGGGATCCATATGGATTTCCATATCCCTCTATTGGATTGATCGGAGAGGTGTCTCGATCATGTCTGCATAGTTCATGAACCGTAGGGAGACACACTTAAGGATTCGATGTTGTTTAAGTAGATATGGAATATGAGTTAGAGACCGAATGTTGTTCGGAGTCTCGGATTGGATCCAGGACATCACGAGGAGATCCAGAATGGTTCGTAGAATAAGATTCATATAAGGAAAGTGATTTTCTAGGGTCCGGGAAAAGTTTTGGTGTTTTGACTGGATACTTCTAGAATGTTCTAGAGGGACCACCAGTGGTTCCACCACCCCGGGAGGGGTCAGTTGGACAGTGGCATGCTCTAGGGGCCAGCCGCACCAAACCCTAAAGATCCAATTCGGCCAAGACTAGTAAAAGGGTCAAACCCTAGTTTGAATAGTCAAATCCTAGTTTGAAAATTCAAACTCTAGTTTTTTTGTAAGAGGTGGGAAGAGTTCCAACTCTACCCTTGGTGGCCGAGTTGGGGGGGGGGGACGGACACGACCCAGACTGGGAACCCTTGGCCGGCCGCCCCCCACCTATATAATGAGGGGTGGGGGCGCACCCCCACACCCCTTTCCCTTGGCGCCTAACCCTAGTTGCCGCCTCTCTTCTCTCTCGTCCACCGTCCTGCTTCGTCTTAGGCGAAACCCTACTGAAATCTCTCCTCCTCCTCCTCCTCCACCACCACCACCACACCTTCGTGTTGTTGGGATTCCGAGGGGATCTACTACCTTCGCTGCCTGCTGGAACAAGGGAGATGAAGGTCTTCATCGACTCTCGTACGTGTGCTCGACTGCGGAAGCGCTGCTGGAACACGGCGCCGGAAGGATCGTCTACACGATCTTGAGATATGCAAGTGGTCGACTACATCAACCACGAGAATCTAATCTTGTTAAACGCTTTGGTTCTACGAGGGTTAGTCATCTATAATCTCGTTGCACCGATCTTGTAGATTAGATCTTCGCTCTTCCATAGATTGGATCTTGGTTTTATGCGTTCTTGCGGTAGAATTTTTTTGTTTTACATGCAACGAACCCTATAGTGGTATTAGAGCCGAATCTATGCGTAGATCTGTTGCATGAGTAGAACACAATGGTTTTGTGGGCGTTAATTCTTTCGTTGTCGCTTGCTTTTCGTGTACTTTGCATCTTGCGGTATGGTGGGATGAAGCGGCCTGGAATAACTTTACATGTCGTCGCACATGAGAATTTCTCCATGCTCAACGTGCAACTTGCATTGCACAAGTGGATTTGCGAGTGTCTATCTCTCCCACCATAGTTAAGATTCAATTTACAATGGGCTCTTAACAACACTTGTATCAGCGTTGTGGTTCTTGTTCGTAGGTAAGAATAGTTCTTATGCGTAAGCCCCAAGCCATGTAAAACATGTAAAGAAAATTAGAGGCGTCTAACTTGTTTTTGCAGGGCATGTGATGTGATATGTCCATGATGTGATTGTGATTATATTTGATGTATGCAATGATCCTTATTGTAATATGACTGTCTTTAAATTCTTTAAGACCTTCGTGTCTATTCATCATGTAATAGCTTTATTTCAAGTAGTTGTAGTAGTTTTTGTTGGTGCGACACCATTGACCTTGATTCCACGCCGGTGATGATGGAGATCATGTTCGTGCTTTGGAGATGGAGATCAAAGGAACAAGAATAAAGGCCATATCATATCACATATTATAAATTGCATGTGATGTTAATCCTTTTTATACATCTTGTATTGCTTAGATCGCGACAGTAGCATTATAAGATGATCCCTCTCACTAAATATTAAGTAATAAAGTGTTCGTCCTTAGTAGGCACCGTTGCTAAGACTCGTCGTTTCGAAGCATCACGTGATGATCGGGTGTGATAGATTCTACGTGTGCATACAACACATGCAAGCCAGATTTGCACATGCGGATACTAAGGTTAACCTTGACAAGCCTAGCATGTACAGACATGGCCTCCAAACACGAAATACCGAAAGGTAAAGCATGAGTAATATGGATGATATGATGAACATGTTGAATGTTCACCTTTGAAACTACATCATCTCTAGTGATGATTGGACTTGGTGTAGTGGATTTGGTTCATGTAATCACCAAAACGACTCGAGGAATGTTGTTTTGAGTGGAAGTTCAAAAATAATATGATTAAAGTTGAACACAATTTATTGCAAACTCCGGTACTTCGTGAAGTCTAATAATTAGTATTAAATCAAGAGTACACGAAGAGCCCTTGGAAATGGGCGATGGAGGGTGAATTATGTCGGGGAAAGGGGTGGGGTGAATATGCAACTTAAAACTTTTCAAGTTTAGCTTGAATAAAAGCGGAATAAAACTTGTGTTTAATTTATGAAGCACAAAATCTAAATATATTAGGCTTTATCTTCACCAACAGCTTAAGCTAAATAAGATATACACAAATATGTGATAGCAAGATATATTACTTCAAACACGAAGGTTGTCACAATGTAAATGCATAAGTAAAGTATCATGGGTACATATATAACCGACTCACACGGAGACGATGATATATCCCGGAGTTTACTTCCTAATGAAAGTTAATCTCTGTTAGATCGGTCTAGAAGACCAAAGCACCCACGGTGCCCATGATGGATCACGTATTCTGCACAATGAAAGATGTCATGATCCACTAAGGGACCCATGTGAGATGTCAACGAACCCGTACAAGCTTGAGGTAATCTCCACAATTTAATTGGAGACTCCCAAGAAATCTTAAGAGATTTATACCACAATGACCGAGATCCGTGACATCACCAAGCCAAAGTCTTCTAGGTTCCAAGAACCCAATAGGAACAAGTTTCGGGTACAACACCCGAGAGTAATAAGCTTCTCAACTTTTTAGTATCTATGAATTATAGTGAAGAACTCAAACCGATGCACCAAATGCAATAACAAGAACATAATTTCTCAACTCTTTCACTACCAAATTCCACCAAAAAGCTACAAAATCTATTGGGGAATAAGAGAGGGGAAACACAAGATGAGAACACTAAATTTCTTAAAAATATAGATCCATTAGGTTCCCATCATTTAGAGGAGAAGTAGATCTGGATCTCCCCTCTCCTTTCCCTCGTAATATTCAGGAAACATGGAGGAGAGAAAGAAAGAAATCTTAAGAAGGTTAACAATGGGGGGAGGAGTCCAAAACGGGCTCAAAATTTGGGGAGCCATTGGAGAAAAATCCCCCTTAAATAGATCCCACAAAATTCCAACCATTATCTGCAAAAACAAAGAATGTATGTTCTGCTCGTAGAGTCCTACAATCACCAAAGCAACAACCATAGAGAATGTATCGGGTAGGTAGTTTCGGCCTAAGGACTGGTCTACCGGCTCCCCATTACTACCGCTCTGCCGGTGGTATAGTACATCTTAATTTGACCCGAGTATCCCATAAACAAATATGGGATGGGTGGTAGTGTCCTAGTATTGGCACTATTACTACCAACGCAAAAATGACCATGTGGTACTACTCGTAGCGAGCCCGGTACTACTGACGGAGAGCCTGGTACTACCAACAAAGAGCCTGATACAACGTATTGCTCTAGGAAAATTGCTGAAACCAGAACTATCAAAACTCATCCGAACATAAGATGAAACCAATTTTGTTGGAAAGATAACAACAAGGACTATCCAGCAAGGGATAAAACACGAAGTAGAGAGATGTCTAGAACCTTCCTTAATGAAGAACCGGTAAAATTCTTGTACATAAAAAGTGCAATAAGATTTTCATTCAAAAATCATGTTTATGAACTTGAGCTTGTTATGAATATAATCGCAAGTTCTAGATCCTCACATGGTTGAAAGGCATATAAGAACCAAGGAAGTTGATGCCAAGTATTCAAATGTTTGATCTCTCTATGAATGATACGATTCGTTTACTCAGTTTGAGAACCGTTAAAATAAGAACATATCATGGTCATACCTTTGGCATGCGCATTTCATTTGAGATAGATGATGATGATCTTGATCTCCTGAAGTTAGAACACCTTTTTTTCTTGATTATGCTTGCTTGATGAAGAGTCACAAATCGCTCCCTCAAAATCCACTATGGGAGAGACTCTCCTAGACACATCTTGACATGTCCATTATCCCCAAATGGACGACAAGCTTCAAGCATATTCTTTCTTCAAGACGGCTCATATTAATCTTGACTTCTCAACATTATATCATTTCTTATTAATTCATTATGGTGATGTCTTGGTGTTAAACATGAATACTCACTCAATCTTATTCTTCAACACATGCTTCTACTAGGTTCAACTCTTCTCATGACCAAACTTTGGATATCCTCTTGAATAACACCTTGGTCATCACTTGATATTATAATTTCAACTTCTTTCAACATTAAAACCAACATATGGTCTACAAGAATTTCCTATGGAAAATCCTTCAAACACAACTCAATAAGCACATTAGTTCATAGTGATTATATTTATCACCAAAACCACACATGGGGCACCCATGCTCTTTCAGAGGGATTGGTGCTCGCCACCAGTGCCTCCAAGGAGGTAGGATGACATCTAAGAAAACCGTTGTCAATGTTGGCATCGACAGAGGTCGGAGCGATGTTTCACCTGGAGCAAGCCAAACCCCTTCCATCGATACTGATTCTAACCCCACCTTTGCATCGAAGAAGAGAGATGCCACGTCGCCGCCCGCCATCGTTTCCACCTAGGCCAGCACCATCACGTCCAACATCATGACGACACGACATGTCGGCGTGCTACCGCGGGAGCTCACCGAGGAAACTCCATGTCTCCCAAGAGCAACGCCACTGGGTCACCGTCCATGTGTTGTGGTCTTCTCCACCTCAAAGCAGCCAGCCTCTAGCTGGCAGCTCCGCGTAACTTGACCTACCCACCCACTCGATCCCGAGGAATGCCGACCCATCAATGATAAGTGGCCAAGACCTGCCAAAACCGACGTTCCAGGGCTGCCGCCCCGTCTTCTTCACTAGATCCATCCGTCTCGTCCCTTGATCTGCTGGTGTGGTCCACGTCACTCATAGCCAGGGACGCGGACAAGCCAGAGCTGCCGCCCGAGGCCGACCGACACGTACAAGGGCCGGTCGCGCCAGCGCGGAAGGCCGCACGGTTTGCCCGGCAACGGGTGCACCGGCAGTACCGAGGGAGGAGAGGAAGGGGGCACCGCCTGCCGGGGGTCGCCGTCCGCGTCGCCCTGCCAAGCGACACAGGTGAAGTATTATTATTTTTAATATCTCTTCTATTTGACTGTTGTAGAGTAACATTTTTCCCCGTAGTTCCATTTGTTCTTGAGACGGATGATGCTCGCACAAAGAGCGGTCCACCATGTTGGTTTCTTTTTGTTGTCTGACTAAACACGTTGAGATTCCAGTATACATTCTTTGCCATGAGGTCTTGAGTGTCAGGAATATGCAACATGTATTCCTCTGGGGGCCAAAGGCCACAATATATAATACAGGTACAGGGCAAATATGCAGGAAGCCCCCTAACATATGGGGGAAATACAATATACAGATATATACATCTAACACCCCCCTCAAACTCATGGTGGATCCACAACACTGAGTTTGGAGAGTAAGAAATCATGCTGCGCTCTGGTCTGTGCCTTTGTGAATAAATCCGCCAACTGTAAATCTAAAGGCACATACTGAAGCGCAACAACCTGAGCCTGCACCTGAGCACGTGTATAGAAAGCATCAACACCAATATGCTTTGTAAGCTCATGCTTGACCGGATCACGTGCAACACTAATAGCACCTGTACTGTCAGACAAAACCAGACTGGGTGTGGTAATGGAGACCCCAAAATCCGCAAGTAACCACCGTAACCAGGTCACCTCAGCAGTCAACAAGGCCATAGCACGCAACTCAGCCTCAACACTCGAACGGGAAACCGCTGTCTGTTTCTTCGTCTTCCAAGCAATGAGCGAACCACCAAGAAACACACAGTAAGCAGAAAGTGAACGACGATCCGAAAGATCACTCGCCCACGTAGCGTCCGAATAACACTGGAGCTGGAGGGAGCTGGAACGAGGAAAGAAAAGGTGACGGGTGATCGTACCACGAAGATAACGAAGAACACGGAGAAGATGACTATAGTGAACAGTGGTGGGAGCAGAAACAAACTGACTCAGAATATGAACAGGATAAGAGATGTCAGGACGAGTGACAGCAAGATAAACAAGACTCCCACCAAGATGACGATAACGCGTCGGATCAGAAAGAGGATCACCATCAGTGAGTTGAAGCTTAACATTAAGCTCCATAGGGGTCTCAACAGTGCGCTCATCCCCAAGAGCAGCACGGGCAAGGAGATCCTGAATATACTTTTCCTGAGAGATGTAAAAGCCATCAGAAGTGGAGGAAACCTCAATCCCAAGAAAGTATCGAAGAGGACCAAGATCAGTCATAAGAAACTGATCACGAAGACGAGCCTTAACAAAGGCGATATACTCAGGATCATCACCAGTAATGATCATATCATCAATATAGAGAAGAATGAGAGTGCGTCCACGAGGAGAAGTGTGAACAAACAGCGCTGGATCATGAGCACTAGGAGAGAAACCAGCAGCAGTCACTACAGAAGCAAAGCGCTCAAACCAAGCACGAGGGGCCTGTTTGAGGCCATAAAGAGAACGTCGAAGACGACAAACCATCCCCTCGGGAACAGAATACCCAGGAGGAGGCTGCATATAAACCTCCTCACTCAACTCACCATTGAGAAAGGCATTCTGAATATCAAGCTGGGACACAGACCAGTGACGAACAGAAGCAACAGCAAGAAGAGTACGTACAGTGGTCATATGAGCCACAGGAGCAAAGGTCTCATCATAGTCACGACCATGCTCCTGCTGAAAACCACGAGCCACAAGACGCGCTTTATAGCGCTCAAGAGATCCATCAGAGCGAGTCTTAATCTTATAGACCCACTTACACGTGATAGGACGAACACCGGGAGGGGGAGAAACAAGATCCCAGGTGTCAGTGCGCTCAAGCGTAGCGATCTCCTCAGCCATGGCCAGCTGCCATTCAGGATGATGCTCAGCATCCCGATAAGAAGTCGGCTCGGAGGCAACAGAAAGACCATACTGGCTAGGAGAGTAACGGTCGGGGGCACGACGCTGACGAACAGGACGAGTAGAGGGAAGATCAGCAGAGGAAGACGACGCAGGAGACGACGATGAAGAAGAGGGAATAGTAGAGGAAGACTCCGGAGAACGAGGAGAACTAGGAGAACGAGACGGAGCAGAGGAGGACGGCGTCGAAGAAGAGACATCAGGGGGAGGAGATCCGGAAGAAGACACAGTAGGTGTAGAAGGAGGTGTGTCGGGAAAGAGAAGAAAAGAGATATCTTCCACCGGGTAAGTGCCAGCGGTGGGACGAGGATAGAAAGGACGCGTCTCATCAAAAGTAACATCGCGAGAGATACGCATCCGACGACCAACAGGGTCCCAACAGCGATAGCCCTTATGCTCATCACTGTATCCAAGGAAGACACACTCAACAGATTGAGCGGTCAGTTTGGTGCGTTCGTGAGGAGCAAGGAGAACATAGCAAACACAACCAAACAAGCAAAGCATGGAGTAGTCTGGAGACTGTCCAGATAGACGCTCAAGAGGGATACCACCCTGCAAGGCAGCAGAAGGCTGAATATTGATAAGGTAAGCCGACGTAGCGACAGCCTCAGCCCAGAAGTGCGGCGGGAGAGAAGAAGCAATCATCATAGCGCGAGTGGTCTCAAGAAGATGGCGATGCTTACGCTCAACAACGCCATTCTGGGCATGTGCGCCAGGACAGGAGAACTGAGCAAGGGTGCCCTGCTCGGCAAGAACACCTCGCAACATCTGGGAGATATACTCACCAGCAGAATCAGCACGAAAAACATGGATGGGGGTAGAATACTGAGTATAGACCATGGCCGCAAAACGCTGATATATGGAAAGCACTTCACTGCGAGAGCGCATAAAATACAACCAAGTGTACCGAGAAAAATCATCGATGAATAAAATGTAGTAGCGATGGCCCCCTTTCGAAGCGAAAGGAGCCGGACCCCAAACATCGCAATGAACTAAATCAAAAGGTCGCTGAGATACAGACGCGCTAGTAGGATAGGGAAGCTGAATCTGTTTACCCAACCAACAGCCCTGACAATGCAAAGACCCATCTCCTGAGACAGACCCCAGAAGACCACGATGAACTAATGACGACAGGCGAGAGTCACAGAGGTGACCAAGACGATGATGTCACTGCTGAAAGGAGCTGGTAGTAGAGGCGACGACCGGAAAAGAACTGGCAGATGTAGTGGCAGCGGAAGGAACACGAAGCCAGTCTAGCTCCCAAAGTCCTGAAGAGTCACGGCTGCGAGGGCCAGCTCCAACCAGGGCCTGCGTGCGACGGTCCTGGACAACACAAGAATCAGCATCAAGAATGACGCGACAACCAGAGTTAGTGAGCTGGCTAGCAGAGAACAGATTCATCTTAAGAAGAGGAACATGAGAAATATCAGGAACAGAAAAAGAAGAGGTAGAAAGGGTGCCCCGACTAGAAACAGGAAGAGAGGTACCATCAGCCATGAAAACACGAACAGGAGAAGGGAGAGAACAAAGAGCGGACAGGAAAGAGGACTCAGAGGTCATATGAAAGGAAGCTCCAGAATCCAGATACCATGTGGACGTACCTGACTGTGTAGAAGGTGGTGGTCGCGCAGAGCCTGAAGAATCAGTCACAGAACCAGCAGTGCCTGTCCAAGAAGAGCCTGTAGCAGCAAGTAGACCGCAAAGACTCCTGATAATGTCCTGATCGGAGAGGGCAACTGCTGAAGATCCAGAAGGAGCCGACTGCCCACGGGCCTGGTGCTGCTGACGTAAACTGGGATCCCGTGTATAACAGGTGGCCCAAGTGTGACCATCCTTGTTACAGTAAGAGCAGTGACAAAGAGAACCACGGCGACCCTGACCACGAGCCTGTTGGTGCTGACTCTGGCCCTGAAACTGTTGATGCTGACTCTGGCCCTGAAACTGCTGATGCTGACTCTGGCCCTGAACTGGAGGAGTGAGTAGTATTGGTGGAGGCATAGAGGACCGCGGCTGAGTCGAGGGAGCAGACGACATAGGAGGACCACGAGTAGCAAGCACAGATGGAACCGCAAGAAGACCAGCACCACGGAGACGGGTCTCCTCAGCCCGAAGCTCAGACAACACCTCAGAGAGCGGAACACGACCACGAGCATTCAGCTGAGCACGCCGGGGCTCAAACTCCTGGCGGAGCCGAGACAGAAACTCATAAATGCGGTGAAACTCCAAATCCGAGCGCACAATCTGGCAGCACGAGCATGTGCCACAAATAGCAGTACGAAGAGAATCAAGCTGACGCCAGATAGCAGCACTCTGGGTATAGAACTCATCAATAGTAGAATCACCCTGCTGGAGAGCATGCTCCTGGTGAACCACAGACAGGTAAAGAGCATCCCCAGACGGCTGATAGCGCTGACGAAGATGTGCCCACTGAGCGGCAACAGTAGGGAGACTCATGAACTCAGCAGCATACTGAGGTAGAACACTGGAGGTGAGAACAACAGCAGCACGAGCATCCTCATCGACCCACTGAGTGTAGGCAGTCAGATCATGACGATAGGCCTCGAGATCAGAAGAGTACTGCTTGAACTTCAGCTCATAGGCAGCAACAGCACTGTCATCGGATCTCTGAGCAGCATCCTTGGCCTCCTGAGAAGCATCAGGGCCGAGAACAATCGGTGTCGGCGGAAGAGGAGCCACAGGAGCGGGGGGCACGGCGGACAGGAGACCTCGCCGGAGAGTACGCCCCAAAGACGGAGACCGCGCATGTGAACACGCATAAAGGCAGCGAAATCAGGGTAGTTCGCGCCATCGAAGATCACCGGGCAGCGAGGAATCGCCACATAACCCGATGAGGAAGACATACCTCTTTCTCAATTTTTTTTTGATTTTTTTTCCGGTCAACGCTCAATCGATCGGATCGAACAGCTGGAGACCGACGAGATCAGAGACGCGGCGGCGGGGCCAGGGCGAGCTGGCAGGCGGCAGAGGAGAACTCGAGCCGGCGGCCGGTGGCAGAGCCAAGTGGAGGCGGGGGGCCGGCGGGCGGCGAGCAGCAGGTGGTCGGCGGCGAGCAGCAGGTGGCCGGCGGCGAGCAGCAGCCGAGTGGGCAGGCGGCGAAGGCTGGCAGGCGACGGAGGAGGCCGGCGGCGCTTCGATCCAGGCCGCTGCTGGCACGGGCGGGCGACGGAGGAGGCCGGGGGCGCTGCTTGCAGACCGCTGCTGGCAGAGGAGGCCGACGGCGGCTTCGATCCAGGCCCTGCCTGGTACGGGCGACGTACAGAGTGAAGACGTGCTCGGGCGGACGGGGAGGCGTGATCCAGGAAGGAGGCGGCGCGATCTAGGGAGTCCAGCAGCATACGGCAGCGAGACGGATCCGATCTACAGATGACCAGAAACAGCGGCGGCCGGCGGCGGCGATGTCAACGTCAGGGACGGTGGCGGCTGTGACGATGTTGCAGAAAATTTTGTCTAACCTAGCTCTGATACCATGTCAGAAATATGCAACATGTATTTCTCTGGGGGCCAAATGCCACAATATATAGTACAAATACAGGACAAATATACAGGAAGCCCCTAACATATTGGGGAAATACAATATACAATATATACATCTAATATTGATTAGTTGTTACCGGTACTTACCTACCTGCACGAGTTAGTCATGGATGGAGTCACAATAACAATGCAATGATAACCATAGGCTAGCACCACATAGTGAAAGTATTTAGCATAGGCCAGCCTAATCTGAGCAAACCTCCATGATTAGTGGGAGGCCAAAAGAGTTTGGCTAATTAGGACAGTAGGTACAGTACAGGTAGTACCACACTTCTGAACTCTACATGCTGATGCAGAGGCAACAACAGAGTTGCAGAAGTTCTGTTGCTCTGTTCCAATCTTTCCTGCAGGTTCCACATAGTTTAGACTTTAGAGCGGCCGGTACAGATGAAGGTACACAAGTTGGTGCTTCTTTTTCAGAACATATTTGTTTATATGATAGCCCATTGCTAGATTGTTTTCTGACATGATTAGACATATATGCCTGCTGCTGCAGTACGTGCACTAATATATGCACACACGTATGTACATTTTCCCCTGCTAATTTATGAAAGCCTTGTCTGTGAACACAGCAGAAACAAGTTTGTTAATTCCCAATCACTTATTGTTTCCTTTTCATTTCTGTCTGCTGAGAAAGAATTGAAAAACAGCAGAAACGACAGCTCCACGTCTGGCGCCATCCATGGCCAGGTGATGTATATATGAATAATGTGTGTGCTTCACCATACACCTGAATTATAAAACCAGGTTATATACATTATCCCCGGATTTATCAAGTGAAGTGTGCTGGCTAGTCTCACAGCAACCCATCCCAACTAATCACAAAAGAAACCATCACACGAGAAAAGTAGTGGAATTAATATAGAATTGCTCCCAGATGACCTAGCCCCATTGTGCCTTGTCCTTAATTGTTCTAATGGCTAACCCTCTTGGGATTGGAAGAATGGTACACTGGTCTGGTACCTCCTGTTGCTAGTTGTACACAGAAAATGGAGACGGTAGGGCAAACTTAGCGGCAAGAGGCGAGCGCCATTGGGAGCTCAAAAATAATGGAGGTGGTTGCCCATTGGGGCGACACGCCCGAATTGTTTAGTCCCGCAGGCCCTAATCCCCAGCTTAGCTCCGCCTCCATGCCTCTCCCGGCCCTTATAAGAGATGGGTGGTGCAGCCATGGTGTTCCTCAGCCAGCAACTCACCACGACAAACCTAGCAAGCAAGCAACCCAAGAGAGACCAGTAACTCAGCAGCAAGCACAGAGCTCGATCGATCGATCGACCGACCGATCAGTGTTAATTTACGCAAGGATCGGTTGATGAGCATGACGGGATTTGGGTCGCCGTGCGGGGCGTGCAAGTTCCTCCGGCGCAAGTGCGCGCGGGGGTGCGTGTTCGCGCCCTACTTCTGCCACGAGCAGGGCGCGGCGCACTTCGCCGCCATCCACAAGGTCTTCGGCGCCAGCAACGTCTCCAAGCTCCTCGCCCACCTCCCCATCGCCGACCGCGCCGAGGCCGCCGTCACCGTCTCCTACGAGGCGCAGGCGCGCCTGCGCGACCCCGTCTACGGCTGCGTTGCCCACATCTTCGCGCTCCAGCAGCAGGTCATGACCCTGCAAGCGCAGCTCGCCGACCTCAAGCAGGCGCAGGGCGCACCGCCGCAAGGGATGGTTCATCACGAAGACGCCAAGGCCTACGCGGGCGGTGCGGAGCAATACGGCGGCTACCCTTGGGGCAACGGAAACGGCGTGGGTGCGGCGGCCGCGCAGCCATCGTGGGGCAATAATGGCAGCGCCGGGCACGACTCCATCACCGCCCTGCTGGCCTCCGACTACATGCAGCAGTCGCTGTATCACGCGTTCGAGCAGGCGGACGGGCAGGCGGCGGGCTACGAGGCCATGGATCAGTCGTCGTCGTTCGGGGCGGCGGAGGAGAGCGGGTGGAGGTCTTCGTCGTCGGGGTACCAAGACTCCGAGGACCTGCAGAGCGTTGCCTATGCTTACCTTAATCGCTCGTAAGAACTACTGCTAGTCTACTAGTGCAGAATTAATATATATCACAAGATATATATTAATTCCTGATCATGTTTTGGACTTGAGTTCATTTGGGCAATATATGTGCAATTTTCAAAAGTCTTGGTCCCATCAATCAGATCCCTAGCTAGCTATAGTCATAAGCCAAGAGGGATCGATGTGAGGGTTCATCTATATGTGATCACTGCTCAAACCTAATTAAATTAGGGTTAATAAAAAATGCTTCTACGTTGATATGATCACGGTACTATTTCTTCTTTGGAAATATGTTATCTTCTCGAGTTCTATTTATTGCTGCAGTGGTCGATCTGCACACATGATTCGACTTGTCATGTCAAAAATGTATTGCCAGTAGAGAAGATCAATATAGCTAGCTAGAAGGCAATGATGGACAGCTGATATGTATAGTGAGATTGAGACAACTGATTCATGGCCTCACATGTGGAAATCTAGCTATACTACTGTTTTCATTGACTCCTGCAATTCATCTTTTTCAGAAAGTATATCTTACACTGCCTTTCTAAAGATTCCTATTGGATCTGATATAGAAGTAGTACGTGGAGATATAATCTTTCTGTTTGATTATCAAGTACTAGCTGGCATTTTTACATGCGATGATGATGCAGTAGAATGCTTAATCATGCATGATATATAAGCTTAGTCCATTATATCAAAAGTTATGCTTAGCCAGTAATCCTACAAAATAAGGCGAATTGTATGCCCTTTTGCATTATTTTTGTCACAAACTCTGTTAAGGTATTGTTGAATATTCCCTAAAAGAAGGTGTTTGCTGAATAATTTGTATTTTGATATAATTGCTGAGGAAATCAGATGTGTACTATAAGATCAATATTGTTTTTAGTTCTATATATTTCTTGTCCCTTCAAAGTGGGTGAGGTGTTTAAGAACATAACAGTGAGGGTCGTGATATTTCTTCCAAATGAATAATGTCAGGACATGCTCAGGCAGAATGGAGCATGAACGACAGAAGTAAGGAAGAGGTTGGGACACAATTAAAGTGCAGAAATAATTTTGTGTTTGATTTAGTGAAGCATGAACTAATGTAGAGATAAGCTCCAATTACTTGAGTCAAGACAACCAATATGTTTATTTTGAGGCTTTGCATACATGCTCGTGTTCAGTTTTTTCTTGATCAGGTAATGTCATTAATGTAACACTATTAGACAATAGTAGTATATTACTGCAATGTTTCTCAAAATCATGCATGTCCTGTTTCTTCTGTGTGTAAGTTGTTCATCTATGATCCTCCTCATCCCTCGAAGTGAAGAAACCGTCCTGATGCGAGCCAAAGTACCAGAGGAACAATACCTAATGGAAGTGTCCTCTTCGTTAAAAAATGCAACATGTGTGCGGAATTTAAGGTTCGAATAACTTGACCAACAACTGATTCGTACTTTATATAAGACAACAACAAGTCTTTAAAAAATACATTTGAATATAAACCAAACTCACTATTAGATTAAATGTTGATCAAAGTTGAACCTTAAATTCCAGGGCGCCTTAAGGACATTCCATCTAAGGCGACTTAACTAAATTACTTGGGTTATCTCAACTCTATTAAATTGGTGTAGACAACATGGATGATCTTATAGAATACTAGCCCCTATAAGAAGGTTATGTATGCACGTAGATGCACACATACTCCACATTTATTGCAAGAGCGAACCACATTTTACTTTGTGAGTTTATCATTTTAAGCCATTGCACTATGTTGGGAACAAACCATAAGGGAAATTTCCTTTTTGGTGCTTTAAGAAATAATAAAGAAGAAAGGTCAAGTGAGTTGATAAAAAGTTCCATCAAGCAAAATAAACTAATGTATTCTTCAAAGCATTTTTTTTGCTTTTATAGTACATGGGGAGAGGATCTACACACTGAATTAAGACATCATTCACATGTAAAGCAATACACAAGAAGCGTAAACTCATTAACCTAGATCATGGCAAGCGATGATAGCACCAGTTAGTATATGTTGTCTTTATAGTAAAGAAAATGGCTAACTCTTCTCAGTTACCTTTACATTATAAGGCATCTCATTATCTATACCTAAGAAGATATATTGACCCTCAACCTTTCAATAGTTTGGAGAACCAATATAACAATGCTTAAGAGTAAGGAGTCTACCTCCTTAGGAGCATCCGGCTTGTATATTTTCCTTAACTCACGCAACCGATGATTAGCTTGAATGGCTGTTGATATAACCCCTAGGACTTGAAATTTTATGATGGTGTGCACACTTAAGCTAGCAAATTTAAACAATTTCAAGTTTACAACTAGGCTCACTCACATGGGCCAGAATGGGCCTATTATGAATAGGCTGGGACGTCGAACTTTGGGTTCTTATGTGCTCCCGGCCCATAAGCTGCGAATCTTGGTGAGTGCAGAACTTTGACAAAAACCCACCAACCCAACAAGACCTTACCAGACCCTGAATCTATATGCCCGGTCCATGATGCAAAACAAGACCTACGTTGTCTTTTATATATCCTGTGGGCCAGCCCAAACAAGTTAAAGCCTTCCAGACCGAAACACAGCCCAAGCAGCCCGCCTGATTGTTCTGGCCTGCCCAGTGCGTGCAGTTTAGGCCTGCACTTTTACCCGGCCAGGCCGTCACAAGTTCTCAATTCTCAGGGAGAAAAAAAAGAGTTTACAACACCCCAATTTATGAGTTTTTCTCGATCCTCAAACAGATGATGAGCCGCACCCTTTACAGCCAAGATCGGCAACAAAGTATTACAAGGATAAGTTCGTGAGCGTAGGTCCTTTCTGTGGCATGGCAGCTAGTAGCTGCCTTCCTCCTGCTCGCCGAAGCAGTACATCTCGGCGGCCGCGTGCATGGACGAGCCGCCGTCGGAGCGGTGCGCGCTGTAGCAGCCGGAGCTGCTCTGCGTCGTGGACGTCATGGACTGGTCCGCCACCACCTGCCACGCCGCCTGCTGCTGGTGCTGATACAGGAGCGGGTGTCCGGCCGCCGCCAGGTGCGTCCTTGCCTGGGCCACCTTCACCTGCAGCGCCGCCACCTGCTGCTGCAGCGCGAAGATGTGGGCGACGCAGCCGTAGACCGGGTCGCGCAGCCGCGCCTGCGCCTCGTAGGTGACCGTGGCGGCCGCCTCGCTCCGGTCGCCGGGGGGCACCTGCTGCAGCAGCTTGGCGGCGTTGCTGGCGCCGAACACCTTGTGGATGGCCGCGAACTGCGACGCGCCGTCCTCCGCGCAGAAGTAGGGCGCGAACACGCACTCCGCCGCGCACTTGCGCCGCAGGAACTTGCAGGCCCCGCACGGCGACCCCGTCACGCCCGCGGAACCGGAGGACGCCATCTGTACTACTTCGCCGCGCGCCGTCGTCGTTTGTGGAGACGGTCGATCGCCTGGCTCTGGCTAGCTAGCTTGTGAGCTGATATGACGACGAGACGCTTTCAGTTAGCTGCCGACGCACGAGGCTCGCTGGAGTCTTATAGAGGAGGGGGTGACGCTAAGGGCTTTAGCTGCGAGGTTGCGAGGGGACAAGGCCAGAGAAGAATGCGCATGATGTAGAGGAGGGCGAGGGACTCGTGCGTGCGGTTTGGGGACACCCACTACTTGAATATACCAATAAAACTTCTCGCGAGAAAAAGGAAGAAAAAATGCATATGTGTCCCTTGCGTATCAGCCTCTCTACATACTTGCCGGCTCACACATTACACGAGAGGAATAATACATATAGAGAAGGAATGGTGCCAATTGAAAATATTGGAATTTCATTTGGAAATAAATGATTTTGATTTGTCTAGATTCGCATATATCTGGAAGTGTTTTACTGTAGAGGAAAATAGTGGTGCCAACTGGAAATCCAAGTCAAATATTTTTGGAGGAGAGAGTATGTGGTTTTAGTTTACATCTGAATTACGATCACGACAATAATTATAAAACGGAGAGAGTATCTATCTTTTTTCGGAACCATGCGCAATGGAACTTCTTTCTATAAGAAAGAGCTTTAGGTAGCATTATCAAGATTGGCCGAGCTCCTACCAATTTCAGATGGAAATAAAGAGGCTGGCATCGTAGTCAACTTCGCTGAATTTCACATTGACACTGTATCCATCACATGAGCCTGACTTATAGTTCCACTTTCAGGACCTCAGACAACTTAATCTCAAGGCACGTGAGGACCTAAGTAAGAAAAAATCAAACATGTGCTGCTAAGTTGAAACGGAGAAGCTAGCTAGGTGGCGTACGTGTGATGAGATGAGTTTGGACTAAAGTGGTAGTTCGGGACGTAGAGAAAAGGAACAAGGAGCAGCAATGCATGACGCCTTTTGTCGCTCACTTTCAGGTATAGAAGAAGTGGAGAGAGCCCTGTAGGGCCGCCTTGTGATCATACGTTTTTCTTTTCTGTTCCGTGTCCGTTTGCTCCGTTTGTTTATTGCTTCCACGCCCGTTCGGTACACCGATGCTGTCCCGTTGCACGGAACTCCGGGGTCTACTCTTACCCATACATACACACGTCACATCTCACAGTAGCCCACATGCCACCACGAACACAGGCTCAACTATCTTTATCTACCCATGCATGTCTGCTCTGATATGGTGCTACTTTGTCTCGAGATTTTAGAGGGAGAGACAGAGCTGGGCCTCACTGCCACCTCTCTCGGACGACTCGGGTGGCGAAACCCTGGCACCTCCTCACCCTCCTGGACACCACCTCTCTTTCCTCCCCTCGTCGCTGCAAGAGGGGTGTGACCAATGAAGGCGGCCTCGGGTGGAGAGGACCCATCGGCTTCATTCATGTCGAGCGGTGCATGCGGGTGAGCATCTGCATTATCGTGTGACCGCTAAGGTGTTGGTGGGCATTGGTCGTGGCGCGGCGATGATTTTGACAACTATCGATGTCAGATCTGGAGACCATCTCCCCCAATCCTCTTTGGCACACCCTGCACCTCTAGACCTGGTTTGTTGCGGCTCTCGGTCGCCGAATCCCAGGCCGGTCAGCATGTTGTTGTGGGAATGTGTAAAATCGAGAATCCCTTGTCAGCAATGCCAGCTTCCATGGTGGAAGCACCGGTAGGTGTCGTCTTCCTACTTGGAGGAATTGTCCTTGTTCTCCTCCCCTTCCCCGTCCATCGCTCAGTTGAAAAGCCAGCTTTGTTGGGTAACAGTGATGATGTTCGCTTCGTGGACTTCTTGAAGCCACCGACTTAAGAACAATGAGCCTATGTATGCTGCTCAGTTGTGGTTGGTAGCGACGACGGTGTGGCTCGTGTTTTTATCTTGATTTTGGCGGCATCGACGTTGTCGAATATTTTAATGCGCTTCCCCAAGTCTTGCCGCTCCTGCGGTCTAGTTTGACACCCACGAGCCAGAGTTGTAGGGGAACCCTTCTCCCTCACCCTGGAACGGTTGTGTGGCTCGATGCGTGATATGGAGCTCCTCTAGCACTCTCACCTCTTCTCCCATGGTTAGCGTGTCTATTTCTATATCCTCTGCATCTTATTGAATTCTTTGTCAATGACCAAGTCTGGAGCTTTATTCTCTTCAATGGATGATCCAAGCAACTCTTCCCACTTGATGCTCGAGTCATTCCCATGGAGCTCCTCTTAGCAAGATTGTATTTTATGAGAATAAATTTTCTATATAGGAACCACATAAAATTCTAATTTTATGTGGTACCTTAGTTTTCCATATATATTTTCGTAGAAACCCAGTGTGACCGTTAAGCATATCAAGGTACATTGTCCTAACCGTACATGTCCCCTAAGAAGTTAGGCTCCATTTGAAACTTTCATTGTGGTCGGTTAGTTGAACTTGCATGAGCCATTGCACCATATGATTCCAAACATTCCAGTTATTTACAATCAAGACTCTCCGAAAACCTATGTTTAGAGGATTGCTTGACAAGAAGTTTGCTACAGTGACTCCTTTTTGGTGAGTGATATTATAAAGAGATGTTTATTGCTTAGTTAACAGCTTATTTTCTAGCCAAGTATCTTCCCAAAATCTACTATTCACCCCGTTACCAAGTTGAAATGAGCCTCTTTTAAAGAACTCATCTTTGACATTCATTAGTCCTTTTCAAAAAGGAGAATCAAATGATTTTGCTGAAACCTGAGATTAAGTTTTAGAATGGAGGTTTTATTATGTAGCAACTCTTGCCATACCCCTTTCTCATTAAGAAGTTTTAAAATCCACTTGCTAAGTAAACATCTATTTTTTATTTCCAAAACTTCAACTCCCAATCCTCCCTGATCTTCTAAAATAATATCCCACTTAGTTAATCTATATTTCTTTTTATGCCCATCACTCTATCAAAAGAAGCGCGACCTAAACAAATCAAATCTCTTCATTACCCCTTTAGGTATATCTAGAAAGGATAACATAAACATTGGCAGGCTTGTAAGAACCGAATTAATCAAGACTAAACAGTCTCCATAGGATAGCAACTTTCCTATCCAACTACTTGATTTTTTTCAAAACGGTCTTCGACAGGTTTCCACTCTCCATTCTTTAGCATTCTAAAATGAATGGGTATTCCTAAATACCTAAACGGTAATGAACCTGATTCACATTCGAATAAAATTTTATAATCTATTTCACTATCTTTCGTCTTCCCAAATAAAAATATTTCACTCTTGTGAAAGTTAATTTTCAAACCCGAGCGTTGTTCAAAAATACATAGGATAAGTTTCATATTTAGGGACTTTTCCAAATCATGTTCCATAAAAATTATAGTATCATCAGCGTAATATAAAATAGAGACCCCACCCTCGACTAAATAAGGGATGAGTCCCTCAACTTGCCCATCTTCCTTTGCCCGAGCGATCAAAATAGCCAACATGTCGGGAATGAGATTAAAAAGAATTGGAGACAAAGGGTCTCCTTGGCGCAAGCCCTTTTGTGTTTGGAAATAATGACCTATGTCATCATTCACATGAATATCTACACTCCCTCTATGCACACAATTATTTATCCATTCAAACCATTTTGGATCGAAGCCTTTCAGCACTTGTTGTAGAAAAGACCATTTAACACTAGTAGAAAACGGGCCTTTCGTCCGGGCCTTTAGTTCCGGCTGTGGCTGGAGCCAGGACTAATGGCCCAGACCCAACGACCCAAAGCGGTGCATTGTGTACGACACCATTAGTCTCGGGCCGATTGGGACCATTGGTCCCGGTTTAAGATACAAACCATGACTAATGGGTCTGGGCCTATTGCGCTATGCGCGCACCCCCATTATTCCTCCCATTATTCCCGATTTGTATCTCAAACCGGGACAAATGGGTTGGCCCTATATATATGGCATGGACCCTTCCCACAATTTTTTTTTGGGTGGGAGGTTGGTATAGGTTTGTGCTAATCTTTTTTTCTTCATATGCACTAGAGGTGTTCAATGAAATGCCCGTTAGAGCGTTGCGACTTGAGTTCACACAAGACAAACATGATATGAGGTGCATGCCTGAGCCACACTTAAGTTTTCTCATCTTTGTTTCCAAGTGTCCTAAAAGGTTAGCAACTATTTTCTCGTTTAGACCGCGCGGTACTAATTTTAGCATCGTGATTGTGTTTGATATATAGTTGTATGATGCAGATGAGCCATGCATGGATGTACGGTGACTGACGCTCTGACGCTTACAGAGAAGGCATGTGTTCTTTTCTCCTTGTGGCCGAGGTGAAAAAGTGGCATGATGGTTTTATGTGTTGTCCATGTATTGAATGTCGGAATGAGCAGGCTCCCACTTCCTCAAGAGTCATTCAGAACCACCTACTTCGGTCCGGTATCATATCCGACTATAATGTTTGGACCGAGCACGGAGAAAGAGGGGTTATGATGGAAGACAACGATGAAGAAGAGAACGATGATGACTACTACTGATCTATGTTCCCTGAATACGCTGATACCGCAATGGAAGACAATGAAGAAGAAGGGGATGAAGAACGGGCACTAGATGATCCCGCTGATGATCTTGGTCGGGTCATTTCTGATGCAAAGCGAGATTGCGACACAGAAAAGGAGAGGTTGCAATTCGAGCAGATGTTACAAAATTACCGAACTTGTGAAGATGGCCAGAAGAAGCTAGATAGCACACTAGAATTGCCGAAGTGGAAGGCAAAGATCGGTGTGACTGACTCGTGATTTGATAAGTTGCTGGTACTAATGAATAAGATGCTTCCAAGAAAGAATGAATTGCCCGCCAATACGTACGAAGCAAAGAAGTTTGTCTGGTCTCTAGGATTAGACGTGCATAAGATACATGCATGACCTAATGATTGCATCCTCTACCGCGGTGAGAAGTACGAGAATATGGATAAATGCCCGGTATGCACTGCATTGCGGTATAAGATTAGAAAAGATGACCCTAGTGATGTTGAGAGAGAGCCACCCAGGAAAGAGGGTTCCTGCGAAGATGATATGGTATGCTCCTATAATACCATGGTTGAAACGTTTGTTTAGAAACAAAGAGCATGCCAAGTTGTTGTGATGACACATGGAAGACTGTAAGAAATACGGGATGTAGAGGCACCCTGATGATGGTCGACAATGGAGAAAAATCGATAGAGACTTCTCAGACTTTGCTGGTGATGCAAGAAACTTATAGTTTGGTCTAAGTACAGATGCACGAATCCTTTTAGGGAGCAGAGCTACAGTCACATCACCTGGCGTGTGACTCTATGTATCTACAACCTTCCTCCTTGATTGTGCATGGAGCAGAAGTTCATTATGATGCCAGTGCTCATCCAAGGCCCGAAGTAACCCGACAACGGCATTGATGTGTACCTAAGGATATTAGTTGATGAACTTTTACAGTTGTGGGCCAAACTATGTGTATGTGTGTGGAATGAGCACAAACATGAGACATTTGACCTACGAGTGTTGTTGTTCGTAACCATCAATGATGCACGCTGGCATGGCCGTGATATTCCAGATGGCTATTCTAAAGTCAGGGTGGATCAAATCGTAATAGGGTGGGAGTCAATGGAGCTTGACATCCCTAGACCTGAAGGTGAGAGGACACTCAGAGAAGTATTGGGTGGTATCAATCTATGGGACAAGAACAACATCAAGCTTCTAGGCTCGGCCAAGGCCAACATCGCCTCCGAGTCGTCGCAGGTCATCTTCACCTCCATCACCTCCAAGAAGCCCACCCCATGACTATGACCACGACAACGCAAGTGCATCTCGATCTGCACGGGTCAGCCGTCTCCGCCGTCCGCTAAGGACAATAAGCGAAAGTGTGCTCCGTCGATGAGTACTAAACGACGTAGCAACCCAAAACGAAAAATGTTGTGCCTCTCAAGAGTACCTCATAAGAATCTTCCCATCAGACATTTGGATCGTACTAACGAGGAAAACACAGAGATCGCAAAGGCCCAATGTGATGCGCATTTTCAAAAGAATAAACCCAAGCCCGCCCCGGTATACACCAAGAAGCAAAAAGCGTATGCACTTGATTTTATGAATACAAAATCACAATATGAGTTGCACCATAAGCCAGATGACTATATACGCACACTTTAGAAGGAAGTGACGGAGAGCAAATCAAGTAAAAGTGCAAGCAGGAAAAGAAGGGACGTTCCCCAGCTGGGAGAATAGGCCGAATAATCGATCCCACCCCTCAAGGTGTTATCCAAATACGTTCCCTAGCTACAGCAGCAGGATATGGAAGAAGCTGCAAGGTTGGCGACCGTTGTGGGTGTGAGTATTGCTGAATTGCTAGATTCCCAAGACAACAAGTTACCCAAGGCTAATGTAGTCCCTAGATATGTCTCAGGGATGGATTTGGTCAGCAAAGATGAGTTGCAAGAACTGCCAACATAAATGCGGAATCTCCATGAAAGATACTTGAGAGTCGTAAAGCAGGACAAAACAATGATCATAGCGAAAGTCCCACGTGAGTACTACTTTCGAGCCGAATAGGTCCATGTTGAGTTTCAAGAACTCTTTCAATTATACAATTTCGATGCCCTCGACTTGTCTATAAGTTGTTGAATTCATTGTCTACATATAAATTGTTCAGTTGTTTCATTGCATGTAATTATCCTCATTATATCCTTTTGTACTCTATTATTATGCAGAATGAAGATCCAGGAATGTAAAAGAAGCACATTCTATAGTGTTGGGTTTATTGACCCAGATAAAGTACATATAAAAATGCTAATGACAAAACCCAAAGAGACGGAGAAAAACTTCCTAAGGTTTCTAACTAAGCAAAATTTATGTGACCACATACTGTTTCCTTACAATTTAAAGTGAGAGTCTTACTCTATTGTACATATTCACTTTTGTTTACTTGATGTTAAGTGTAACTGATAAGTTACTGATGTATATATAAACGTGTGCAGTTTTCACTGGATTCTGCTAGACATTCAAGTTGATAAGGGAATAGTTGAAGTCATGGACCCATTAAAAAGACACTTGGAAGAGTTCCACAGCATGCAGGACATGCTTCAGAGGTAATTTTCGCGCTATATCGGTCTCTTTCGTTGATTTCCTGAGATATCAGGTAATGAATAACTCGTTCATTCATTTTCTTTGCCGGACAAGGTTTGGAACATGTTCAAGCGTGAGGTTACATGTTCCTTTAGTAAGAAGCTGACGTTTACTCCGGCCTCGGTAAGTAGTACGTGATATCTCCGCGCATCTCTTTACTTCTAGTTTTAATATAATTATGATGCTAAATTATTATTTTGATTGAATTATATATTCTCGTAAAGTGTGCGAGGCAGCCACCGGGGATGAATCTATGTGGATACTATGTTTACGAGTTCATTTGCATGTTTACCACTGAGCACAAAGATTATAGAGTCGACGTAAGCAATATATTCACAACATCATTTTATTACCATCACTTTTTGTTATCATCATTGATATTCATATTGATCTTCTTTTCTTATATAGCTCGAGAGCATGCGAAATCAGCTCCTACCAGAGCAACGCGTACTAGGAATTGCAGATGAACTAGCGGGATTTTTGATAAAAGAGATGGTAGACGATGTCGGAGAATTTAGTGTGAATAGGCGCTACTGATGATCCCAGACGTGTAATCAAATAAAAGGGCTCTAGTCCCGATAATTATGATCTCCATGTAACTATTAAAATTGTATATATTTGTATGCTTGATCTCGTAAGACAAGTTATCTTATATATACACGAACGTGTATGATATGTGGTAGCGTAGAAACATTCGAAAACTATTTTGAAATGAAAAAAGAAATAATACAAAATGAATTCTCTACCGCGGCAGAGAAAGTGCCTAAAATGCTGTTGCGGCATAGAACCATTTGTCACGATACGTAACACCAACCAGGACTAATGTGGATGCACCCTGCACGCGCCGCTGCGGCCACGTGGAGGACAATTTGTCCCGGCTGGTAAACAGGTCGGGACTAATAATTGAGCCTTTAGTTCCGCTTGGCCAGTCCTGGTTTGACAACCGGGACAAAAGCCACTTACGGACCGGGACTAAAGGCCTCTTCTCTACTAGTGTAACCTTATCATACGCTTTTTTGAAATCAATTTTGAAGAGAACACCATCCATTTTGTTCCTATGAATTCCATGAATAGTTTCATGAAAAATTACCAAAAATATGTCTACCTGGCATAAAAGCTGTTAGTGTCGGCCTAACAACAGTTTCAACAATATTAGATATTCGGTTTGTCCCCACCTTGGTGAAAATCTTAAAATTGACATTAAGCAGACATATAGGGCGGAATTGCTAGATTTGAACAACATTTTTTTTCTTAGATAAAAGGATAATGGTTCCAAAGTTTAGGTGAAATAGTGGAATCTCTCCATTATGAAAGCTAACAAACATTTCTATCAAATCCCCTTTTATAATTTTCTGAAAAGTTCGATAAAACTCAGCTGGAAAACCATTTGGTCCCGGTGCTTTGTTCTTCTTCATTTCCACGATAGTGTCATGCACTTCCTTTTTGGTGAACTCGATGGGCCTCAACTTTGGCCTCCTGCAGACCCAAGTGAGGTCCAGGTGCTCCTGGTCTTCTTCTTCTTCCATAAAAACTTCCACGGAAAAATATCTTTTGTCCTTTTAAGTTCGCAAAAGATCCCTAAAAGTCAAAAATACGCTAAACAGGGTTGTCATGTCTGCAGAATTATAATACAAATAAAAAATATCTCTTAGAAAAATCCTAAAATCACTCTAAAACATAATTATAACCACTTATATGAATTAATTATGATGGAATATGGCCTAATAAACTACAAAGATCATAGATGCATTTTACATGCACCACCCCATAACCGGTTCCAATCAAACTAGTGCCGTATGTTGGAAGATGATCAAAACCAAATTTGACGCGCGCAAATTGGTCAACAAAGAGTACTCCAAAATGTAGATGGCCCTCCTCGTTGGCATCAGCGGGGCGCCCCACGGGGAACAAGAAGGCAAAGGTAGCTATTGTTGTGGCAGAATCATTGAAGAGGATGCAAGCATCGATTGACATGTGCCTCACCGAGGTACCATTGAATTTGACCTCGAGAGACTGAAAGACTCGTGGATGGTGGAAGGTCTTGATGGAGAAGCAAGATAATAAGATCGAGCTCGAAAAGACAAGAGTTGTGGTGAAAAAGAGAAAATATGACTTCATGACTTATGGCCGACACGTTAAACTTGGATCCGCGGGTGAAGGTGTGGCAATATGGTGAATCATTCTGCCATCTACAAGAAATCGTGACTGCGGCGGCGCCAACACTGGTGCCGACAGAAGATCCAACGGCAACATATGAGCCAACATTTTTTATTTGCTTTTTATGCTTCGAAAGAAGTGTTGTAATACGTGTGGCAAGACTCCATGGCGTTATGGTTTCCAAGACTTCACTATAGCCCTGACTATGCGATATTTTTACTTACATAGTTTTCAAATTGCAAAAGTAAAGTCAAAATCCTATCGGGAGTGTGCTGGGAAGATACACTCTCAATACGGCGACAATAGTGCTCGGCTGCGGCTGGATGCTCTTAAGCTGTGTTTGTTTGGGCTGCAGCTGTTGAAACGCATCCGTGAAGAATCAGCTGTGAAAAATCGGCTATAGGAAGCAGCTTTCGGAAGCAGAAATTTGGTGTTTGGCGAAGTGCTTTTGATAACTGTTGTTGTCGATTTTAAGAGTAAGATGTCCGAAATACCCTCGAGTGTAGAAAATGTTACATAAGGGTGTTTTTAACCTTTTTTAATTAAGTATAATGTTTAAGGGCTGAATTACCACAAATTGTCTATTTTTGGGGCTAAAATAATTGTAAACACATTTTGGGATGTTTGGTTGGACTAAATAATTCTGTACCCTTTTTGCTGGAGTAATATCGGGATGTTTTCTAGACTTTTGGCTTTTTCCTTTTTTGTTTTTGACATTTTTTAAAGATAAATTCACTACTGTACTAGAGAGGCCCTGGTTCTCCCCACGCCCAGGCCTCCCGCAGATGGTCCAGAAATCATCGCCGCCCTCCACGCCCTGACCTCGCCGCTAACCCCACGCCCAGGAGCCGCCTCCCTCATGGCCTGAATTCGTCGCCGCCCCCACGCCCAGGAGTCGCCGCCCCCATGCCTCCCGCAATCCCCGAAGCCCATGGATCACCGCCCCCACAGGGCGTGACACCCATGGCTCGACCGTCGGAGGGAGGATTCAGGGTGGAGCTGGCCGGGTGGCCAAGTTGCTGGCGGCGGGGAATGGCGGCGCCGAGCCCCTATCTCCGGCGGCGGCGACGAGGCTGGGAGCGTAGGAGGTCAGAGCAGGGGATTCGGAGGAGGCCCGGAACGGATTCGGAGAAGGGGATTCTAGCTGGCGACGGGGGATGGCGGCGAGGAACAGCGACGGCTTGGGGGAATGGCGGCGGCGGATGTGGAACCCTAGCCCGCCATGGCTGGACGGGAGAGAGCGATGAGAAAAGGTGAGACCAGCTCGAGGGGAAGCGAGGGCAAGTATTTTGTAATTAGGGTGAAGTGTAGAGGACAGTTTGGTCCACACCAACTCGGGAAGCGGTAAAATCTGCGGGAAGCGCCTCCCGCTTAGCTTCTGCCGCTTCACTCTCTTTAGTGCAAATCGGGACAACGCTTGTCGGCAGCACTATACAAAATTAGCTTGTTTGTTTTGGCCTTCTCTTTTGGGGCCCTAGAAGCAGTAGAAGCACAAGCAGAAGCTGTAACAAACAGAGCCTTAAGCTGCAGCCGTTTGGGAGTTTATCGTCTTTCTATGAAAAAAAACTATACTTTGGCTCGTTGCAATTACTTGAGATCAATTTTTTTTTGAATAAAGCATATATTAATATTAGAAGATATCAATTACATCTGCCTCTGCAACAACGCATTTCCCTAAGACTATACGGATGCACACAGTCAAAAAAGAAAGAAGAATTACAAAAAAAAAACCATTATAGTGACCCATTCGTTGAAGTAACGGTACTACCACCACCAAGACAACACTGGAAGTCCAGCTTCTCAAAAAACGACGCATCTAAGAAGAAAACAATGCACAAACACCGTCATCGTCCGATCATAGATCTTAGGTTTTCACCCTGAAAAAAGTCACGCTCTCAAAACAATACCTTTAACAAGACCATTGCCAGGAAGAACCAATTAAGACCATACCCTAGGTTTTTACCCTGAAAGGTAGGACCATGAACCTCGCATGTGCAGTCGCCCCCACTTGCATGCCACTGCTCCTAGTCACGAGTCACCAAGCCAAGTCCTCATACCACCCAGACTCAAACCACCATGGTCAGTCCGCAGATCTCGATCTCCATAAAATTCTCCATCAGCACCATGGAATGAGAACATGCCCCATGATATTAACAACCAACAGAGCTTCGAAGCGCTTCCTCTGAACCCAAACGGTCAAAGTAAAACATGAGTGCGCACGACCGAATCCCATTTGATCCAGCAATCTCTCGGCATGATAGCACTATGGAGTTCGCCAGCGGAGTTTTCCGGAACACGACACAGAAACCAGATCAATGGAGATAAACATCAGGCAGATCTTCGTCTTGGCTTGAGAGGAACCCTAGGACCGCCTCCTTTATTGAAACCGAGCCAGTATCCCCCACGCCACCCACCGACAACTAGCAGGGTCTGCCGCTTGACGGCGAGACCACCCGGCCGACGACTCCGACGGAGAAGGAGGTCACCACCACCATGCCGGGGACAGATTCCCCAAGCATCCTCGTGTCGCAAACATGGCCCGAGGAAACCTAGGCAAGCTGGAGTGGAGGGCGGCGAACGGCCATCAGATCTCCCGGTCCGTCTAGGCCCATCTGTGCCGAGATCGGGACCTGAATCCCCGCCGCCACTTGCTGTCATCTAACGACGTTCGTCGAGGTCCTCTGGCCACCTCCAGCCACGACACCGCCGTCGACACCGGCCAGGTACGGCCGCCTCCGCCAATCCCCGCCGAATTGTAGCCGAGGTAACCGTCGCCGCCGCCACGCCACCAGGCATTTGCCTGTCGATGATCCGGGCGGCGGTAGGCACGGAGGTCGCGGAAGGGGGTCGAGGACGGGGAGGGAAGGAGGCCACTCGGTGCGGCGCGGCACCGCCACACGGGTGCGGGAGGAGGTTCTTAAAATGGAGGGAGGATTTCACTTCCCCGGCCTCTGCACCAACTAGGGATGCACCTAACCATTAAGCATGAGTACCAGGATTTTTAAACTTGGTTAAACACTAAGTCTTATCCTTAGGATAAATTATATGAGTATCAGGATAGTCTGGTCCTTAATATAAATAGGAACCTAAATTCGCATCCATGAGGATTTGACCCAGGTGTTAGGTTTATACATTTATTTCTCAAACCGGTTGATCTAGTCCCACTTCCTTTAGGGGTGATGGGCTTAGAGCGCTGGATCAACAAAAGGCCCTCAATAATCTTAAGGACTTGGATCAACAACAAGGTCCTCATCAATAATCTTAAGCACATTATTAATTAGTTGGAGCTTTGTTTTGATGATGATGATGACTCATGATTGTCGATTAGGGAGACTACACTAGATTGGCATCCATAATTTTTAAGTTGTTGAGACTTGGTTGTTGCAAAGCTCGCCTCAAGTGCGCCAGCTCTTAACAGTAGTTGCTTCCACAGAGACTACAGAGCCGAATAGAAATAGCTCCGCGCGTACGTGTGCTATGGGAGAAAAGAAATGGCAGGAAATAGCTTGCACGTAACCTCGAATAGTTTTAGCTATGCAGTAGTACGTGCGAACGAGCTTACTTTTGTAATCAGCATCTCATGATTAGGATAATGTGCGCGACAGTGCAGTCCTGACTGCCCGCTTTGTTTGTTTGTTTGCTTTCTTCCCTCCGATGATGATGAATTTTGATTTTTTTTTGTGTGTGTGCATGGAAGTTTGCGTCTGTAAATGTGCGTACGTGTACATGTCCTCCACGACGAAGACACGGGTGAGTGCGACGGCTGCAACTGACTTTTGGGAGGTTGATTGAACAGGTAGGGTAGGGTAGGTGCGAACTGAGGCGTGTGGGCTTTCAGAGAGGAGAAAGAAACTTAGTAGAAAGTTTGTGTATCTGATAATAGTTTTCAGACTTCAGAGTGCTGCACAGCTTGAGGTTTACTTACTTCCAGAATCTAGAGGAAAGATACTTACAAAAGAGTTCGGAGACGGCAGTTGATGAAAGTCTGGTGGGTAGGGTGGGTTTCATGGATCGCTAGCTATGGGCTCTTAGAAACACATGCCACTCTGAACCAGTGTGAGTGTTTCGTGGGCTTTGAGATCGGCCCTAACATTTGCAACAGGAACGTACCAACTTGCCAGCTTCCTGTTCTGAAAATCCTTCTGATTTTCTAGCAACATGCCTACTTTACTCATTCAACGTTCCACATCCTCTTACTCAACCAACTCTCTCCTAAGAAATGATCTTCATCTTTCCAACGGAATCCAGAGGAACAAAAAAGAAACTGTGCATTTCAACGATTAAAAAGGTACATAAACAATAGTAAGTCATTTTTCGCTAACTTGGTTCAGGTAAAACAAACTGCGCATATGAACGTATGGATGAATAAAAGCTTTTTTCACCACTGACTAATCGTTCTAACAAGAGAAATCTGATATGTGCATTGAAATGTGACTACATAATAATAAACATCTAGGAGTACTACATTGATACATGACCAAATAACCGTTTTCTATGCCGCGACTTAATGGAAATGAATTGGTCTGGCCTTGAGTGCGACCTAATCTGGAAAGCTAGCTCAAATAGATGAGCTTAACTGTGCGATAGTTCAATTGATGACAAAATATCTAGTACTACAGACCATTTAAGTACTGCCCTTTTTCCGTCTATGTGTACCTTTGTATCTGAATCAACGCACTGGAGGAGCCAGTTCTAACCCCTTGTAACATTTGCAGGTTGCACCGATATTGCAATTCTTCTCACAAAGTAGACCAAAAAGCGGGAAAATAATCTCGTGCTCTACCCGAAATCAGGCTGGTCGTCGTCTACAACCATCCATGAAGCTAGACCTATCGCTCGAGACTAGTGTTGTACATTTTACCGGACTCACAAAGATGAATGATATCTCTGACACTCCAACATTGCATGACATATTAGTACAGTCTAAACCTTGACCTATCATTTGATAAAGAACAACTTACATGGTGGTGACTAATTAGGCAGCAAGTACATCAGTTCATGCAAAAGATAGAGTTTGTTGATTTAATAAAATGCAATGCAAGTTTCTAAAACTCCAGTTCGCTACAACGCTACTGATAGAGTTATTCAAGATGAGACTTGCTATCTTATACAGTCTGAGAAGTTTGGTTCAGTTACAACACATGACGAAATTCATATACTCCCTCCATCCCAAAATAGATGTCTTAGATTTATCAAAAATTGAATGAACCTATATACTAAATAGTGTCTAGATTCATCCAAATTTTGATAAATCTAAGACATCTATTTTGGGACGGAGGGAGTATAATACATTCCGGACCATCGCTTCTCTTCGGGCCAAATCCTTTGAGATTCTATGCTATAAGAACTTGGTGTACATGTAGATCTGAGATATAACAAAGAACTTAATTACAATTTAGGTGCTTGTTAATTTAAAAAATTCCATGTCTTAATTGTACAATAGCACACACTAAAAAACACAATATGCCCAGACTCCGATGAAAGACATAGGTATGTACGGACCACCGTCTTCATCTTAAGAGAGAACTCTACAAACTCCACGGTGGATCAATCTCTGGTGTTGGCGGCCAGTGGTACCGGTACAGCTTCAGGAAACTTAGTCGAGAGATGGGAATCCTTGATATAAAATGATGCTGATTTTTTGAACATCAATAATTGGGGGGTGGCGAGTTGGAAAACGTGTCAGCAGGGTGGAGGGCCAGTAACAAATAACCGATCATATCCCTTGAACTAAATTGAATGGTCCAGATTATTTTGAAATCAAGTACCACTCTCATGGTATGTAACACTATATATCATCTCTAAAATTGATGACCATATTTTCAGGCTCACTAGTTTATACTAAAATATTGTACATTTTTATAAATCATTTTCTATATGTGCATGCACATAACTTCCATTGATATGTATCACATTAGTCAATATTAGCAAATATTAATCAATATTATAATTAATATAATTAAGAAGACAACCACTCAATATTAAGACTTACTTTAGTTTCTATCAGGTTTAATATTTAGCAGTATCATTCAAATTGATAAGTTCAATCTGCATTTTTTTCATGGATATTTTTCAGTCTTTCAAATTTAGCTTGCAACATTGAAAAACTATTTGATTACATGGAGTTTTATCCTAACCAAATAATATTTTGTTAATGTGTGTTCATATCCATAGCAACATCCACATATATTGGGAGAGTGTTTTAGAATGTATGCATCCAACGAGTATCTTGAGAGAGCTTTCCAGATTACAAGACTCTTAAACGCAAGTGTAATCAAATAGAACGCCTAGAGCGCATGAGATCTTGATAAGTGGTTTGCCCTCAGATCTCCTATTCGCACCCTCACTAGCTAGTACACTTTGTTTCTTCTTCTTTTTTTCAAGTTATCTTGTGATCAACATAGGACGACTTTCCGAGCGCTATAACAATGTTATGTTCACTCATGTAGTGATCACGGGATCTAGAGGCGACACCAAGCTCAGCTCATGTTGCACTGCAGAAGGAAGAAGGCATCGATACCCCCCTCCCAGACCTTTGATGTTGATTTTAATTTCTATAAGAGTTTTTTTTGTAAAGAATTGTTCTACTTAGTATATGAAATTTGATCTTTTCACAAGACAAAAAAGCTCACCATGTGCATATGTATGTTTCCTACATGGTCTCAGAATGTCATCTAATGTTTATGTAAATATACAATACAAACTTTTCTGGTTTTAGTTATTTAAATTTTAATATTTCTATAGAAAACCAGAGCGTCATGTCTAAACCATGTACCCTAACCAGCGATGACATGGCCTTTGGTGAAAGTAGATTCTTGATTGTACTCTTAGACTCAATAGAAAGAAATACAAAGTTTGGTCCATAGACAACAAAACTGAAAGAAAGAAAGAACAATTCTCAAGGACATCAAAATTGTTTTCTGATTTTCCTAAAAGTTTCCTTTTATTTGTGTTATAACTCTACAAAATGAACACTCACTTCTGCCTATTTTTACTTCCAGGGACCATCAAGGACTCAAAAGGACCTACAATTTTTTATAGAAGTTTTTTATGGAAATAGAAGACTTGTAGCACCTGGACCTCATATGGGCCTACACGAGGGATTAGGCAGCCCATGGCGTGGCCAGATGCTGACCGCACAGTGGCGCCCTCATGGTGCATTGTCTTTCTGATGAGGTCAATCTTCGTGCCCCTAGAATGGTATTGAACTGAAAACGCCTATATATATATTTCCCCGATCGCAATCCAAAAGCATGGAGCACCACGGTGATAGGAACACGAAACATAAGAGATCCATCAATGATTGGAGGGGGGAGGGGTGGGGCTCCACTAGAACATCATCACCTTGCATCTCCAACCTCCCCAACAACATCTCCATGATGAAGAGGGAGTAATCCACCCCCAGAGTACCAGTTTGTGGAAGTATCTTGTTCTCTCTCAGCCTGTCAATGTTCTAGTGCCATACGAGCTGCCTAAAATGATTATGGACATTTATATGTAATTCCCTAGTGGTGGATAATTTTTTATGATATGAGTATATGATATTGCAATTTTCATACCGTGTTTGATGTATAAGTAGATGTACATTATGTACCCCATTCATGATTACACATTTTGATCAAACTAGTATGATAGAGCACGAGAGGGAAAACATGTGCATTAGTTGGAGTAAGTGGTGGTGACAGAAAGTTTGGGACCTACTATGATTCTTATCTTTCTTTATTTACCTTCACTAGGGATAAATGAATACATGTGCTACAATTTTCTAGTGAAAACAATAGGTGATAAGATATCTTTTGAGGTAGTGTTTGAAAATCAAAATCATGCCATATAGAAGCAAATGCAATACTTTGTTTACCTTAAACATAGTTATGACATTTTCTCTTACTAGAGGAGTATTAGCGGGTGTGTTGCATCATCAAAACTAGGTTTTGATGCCCAAATGAATGTGAATCAAACACATTACAAAGTCACAATAATATTTATGCTTTCTTTGAAGTTATCTCGAGTCCACCATGTTTGTGAGTGAGTATACAAGTGACTATGTACCCCGGTCTGCTTTTAATCATAAGAAACACTTTTTTGCTTTCATTTATAAGTCCTTTTATTTTCAGCACTTATTTAATCCGAAAATACAAAAAAAACATTTATCTCTCTTGCATTTAGTTATCTCATATAGTTTACACGCGGCAATATGAATGCACACAGGCAAAAAAAGACAGAGAAACTACACAAAAGAAAGGCCCCTTGTAAGAGGAGCACTAACACCACCAGGGCCAATATTGTGTACTGTCATGGATGCATGTAAAATGCTTACATGAAATTTGCAGTTTACTATCACATAATCCAATATATTTGTATCATATTAGTAGTTATTATCAATGTTTTTAATGATTTCGGTGGCTATTGGTCGCCCCTTGTGGCGGCTAGAAATCACGCCGCCCTCGGAAACAGTGATATGGGCCGGCCCATCACACAAGGCTTAGTTAGTTTTCAGATGGGTAGTTGTTTCTGATAGTACAAGCTAGTGTTACTTCTGTTCAAACAGTGGACCAACTAGTTGACGTGCACATCTATAACTAGGTAAGTAAACCTGGTAGATTCATGAACCAATTTTTTTTCAAAAAAGAAAAGATGAACAAATTTTCAAAAACCCATGAATCAATTTTTGAAATTCGTGATTTTTTTGAAAAATATGAACATTCATTTTTGTGAAAACGTGAACATTTTTTGAAATCATGAGCAAATTATAAATTCCAAAACTTTTAAAAAAGGGAAATAAAACAGAAAATAAATTAAAAATAATAAAAGAAAAAAGAATGATAAAAAAATAACAGAAAAAAGAGAGACTGAAGCTAAACTGGGCCGGCGCAACGCGGCAGGGGTGTGCATTGAGCCACACACAGCATTTCCGGGAGGGGTGGGCATAGTGTCCGTTATGGAGATTACCTGCAGGGTCGTACTACCCTCAAAAAAAAAAAACCTGCAGGGTCGTACAGGCTTCGATTTAATTTTGATACTGGCCGCCAGTTCCACCGGGTCTGGAAGACGAAGCCAACGGCCCAACCGATGGAAGGTTGCAGCTAGCCTTGTTCCCGTTCCAGGCGTCAGCACGGACACATCTCCGGGACATGGTCATCACCTTGAAAATTTGAAATGGTCCTCCGTTTACAATGAACTGTGGCCGATCTGTAGGTAGCATGCATGCGGCGCTAGCTGAGCTGCTGGGGCCGTCGGCGGGACACCCTTTAATTTGTTGGTCTCGTTGGCGTCGGACATGCAGGTGACAATTGGGACAGTTTCCACGAATTGGATGATACTAACTCAGAGTCAGAGGCCACATGAGCTGTGAGCAGTTCCCCTTCTCGGTTCTGCCTCAAAACTACATTGAACTTTTCGTCGTCCGGGCAAAGATTAGAATGACCGTCGCGTTTGACCCAGAGCAGGCACACTGACAAAGTACATTCTTGGCTAGTAGTACTACCGTCGTCAGTTCAGGAGTGAGTGAGCGATCGAGTGACCAGCTAAGAAACAACCATTCGGTTTTGGTTTTTGACAGAAAAACAATATGGATTAGACCATGTAAACGTGAAAAAAAATTAAGGGGCGGAAAAACCCTTTCCCGACCTCTACGTACGCCGGCCACACAGCCAAACCGAGTGCGTCCTATACTTGAGGACATATTTGGCATGATGGACATTTCCACCCCCTCCTTTTCGTTGCCGCCTCTGCTGACCTATGTCTCCAAATGCTCTCTGGCGCCACCACGACCTGGATTCGACGCCACAGACCTAACCGAGCTCCCGGTGGCCATGTCGTGCCTCAACCACCGCCTCCCATGGCTTCGGCATTAAGCGCGGGTGCCCTGGCTGCCGGTGCAGTTGCCCACTTGATTAACGCCTCCGACATGAAGAAGAGGAAGCGCGGGGCACCCACGTCATACCGCAAACCTCTGCCGCTTGGTGCTATCTCGGTATCCCGGCCAAAAGAGTCGTGATGCCCAAGCCACGTCATCGTGCATGAAAGCCGGCGGGGGACTGTCTCAAAGAAGAAGAAGCTCATACACCACACCAGCCTTCCTCCCATCGCTCCGCCTCCGGCTTCGTTGACACCTCGCACGACAACTATAGTAGTGTTGACAACGTGTTCGTCTAAAGGTCCCCAAGGTACAAAACTCAAAATTCCCCCTTTGCGGTGGCCGGAATTGTTTTCCCTACGCTAGGTGTAGCTACAATGTGCATGAGGTTCCATCCTCGTGTTTGTGAATCTTCTGAATGAGAGCGAGGTTGACATTATAGAGATGCCACTTGATTCTTTCGGCGTGGACGGTGAGGATGTTGAGGACGGTGATGGTGAGAATGAGTTGGAAGATATCGAGGAGAAGGTGTTTAATTTGTCTCAATCGTCGAGGAAGAAAAGAACGTTGGACTACACAAGAATCGAAGAAACTTTCTTGGTGCAGGCATGGTCGTTAGTGTCCATCACTACGGTGGCCGACAATGAGAAAATGCCAATGGATCAAAGATAAATTCTTCAAGCTCATGCATTGGGTTGCTTCACTGATACCTCACTCGTATAGATCCCCAAAAGGATGGTCGTATGTGATCAAAGCTTGTTAATTATAGCCATTGGAGTGGAGCTATGGAGCAAGTGAAACAATCACCTCCAAGTGGCATAGCTATCAATGATTGTGTGAGAAGTGGAAGCTGAGGGAGCAAGAAGCACCATCTAAGAAAGGGGCCCTGCTTGAATTGGATGATGCTAGTGATGAGAATAATGGAAGAAGGAACAGGGGGAAGCCGACGGGAAACAAGAAGGCAAAAGAGAAGTTAAAGCTTGAAGATGAAGCATCAAGTTTGAGGGATAAGATTGATGAAATGGCAAAGTCAAAGAAAAAATGATGATGAACATTGGAAGCAGCGATGGTCATGACCGAGAAGAAGAATGACATGAATCTTGCAAGGTGGGAAGCACTCCGGAAGATGAAAAGTGCAAGGTCATTTTGGAGGAGAGGAGAATCAATCTAGATGAGAAGAAGGCAATGATATGGATCTCATTGCCAACGATAATAGGACAATGATGGTGGATCTGAACAGGGACGGCTCTGGGGGGGTCGCGACCCTGGCAACGGCCAGGGTCCCATGGGCAAGGGGCCCAAAAATAGATATGCATGTGTATATGTCGGTGCTATACTTGTGTTGGAGATATGCCCTAGAGGCAATAATAAATGTAGTTATTGTTATATCTTAGTGTTTATGATAAATGTTTACATTCATGCTATAATAGTATTAACAAGGAAACATTAATACTTGTGTGATTTGTAAACTTAAATTGAAGTCCCTAGTATAGCCTCTATAAATCACTAGCTTGTTGGTTAATAAATGATTGTGGTTTCCCTATCATGAACATTGAGATGTTATTAACAAAAAGATCATGTCATTAGGAGAATGATATGGTGGACATACTCCTATAGATAAGCGTAGCATAAAGATCAAGTCATTTTAATAGTTCAATTGCTATATGCTTTCTGATACATAGTAACCTAATTCCTTCGACCATGAGATCATGCATATCACCTTTACTAGATGGATGCTTTGATGACATCAAACACCACACCGTAACTGGGTGGCTATAAAGGTGGCATTGAGTGTTCGGAAAGTATTGGTTGAGACACATGGATCAAGAAGTGGGATTTGTCCATCCATATGACGGATAGATATACTCTGGGCCCTCTCGGTGAAATGTCATCCAATTAGCTTGCAAGCATGTGACTGGCTCACAAGGGATCACATATCACGGGAACGAGAAAAGAGTACTTATCAGTAACGAGGTTGAACTAGGTATGCAGAGATACCGACGATCATAACCTCGGATAAGTAAACTATCGTGAGACAAAGGGAAATTGGTATCGTATGTAAGTGGTTCATTCGATCGCAAAGTAATCGTAGAAATATGTGGGAGCCATATGAATTTCCAGATTCCTCTATTGGTTATTGATCAGAGAAGTGTCTCAATCATGTCCGCATAATTCACGAACCGTAGGGAGACACACTTAAGGATTCGACGTTGTTTGAGTAGTTATGGAATGATGAGAAAGAGACCGAATGTTGTTCGGAGTCTCGGATAGGATCCGGGATATCACGAGGAGATCCGGAATGGTCCGGAGAATAAGATTCATATAAGGAAAGACCCGTTTTGGAGTTGGGGAATGGTTCCGGTGTTTTCATCGGGAATGTTCTAGAAGGTTCCGGAATGTCCGGCACTCCGGAGGGGAAGGGTACATGAATGTGTTATATCAAGTTGGTATGATTGCATCATGTACTCGGTGTCATCGCTGAACAAAATAGAGGGATTAATCAAATCCTTGTTTGAAAAGTCAAACGCCAAGTTTGAAAGTTAAACGGCAATTTTGGGAAGTGGAGAAGGAGGTGGAAACCGACTTGGGGGAGGAGTTCCTCCTCCCACCACCGGTGCACCACCAAGCCGAGTTGGGGAGGGACTCCCCTCCCCTTGGCCGGCCCCCTCCACCCATAAAAGGAGGGGCAGGGTTCCCCTCCTAGACACACAAGTTCCTACACCTCTAACCCTAGCCCCAAGCCGCCGCCGCCTCCATAGCCGCCAGCCCTAGGGCAAACCGCCGCCGCCGCCTAGCTAAACCCTAGCCGCCGGCTTGCCCCCTCCTTGGTGTGTCTAAACCCTAGAACACCGAGGACTCTCTCATAGTCCACCATACTCGCTCCGGCTTAAGGCGAAGCCCTGCGAGATCTCCCCTCTACTTCCGGTACCACGCCGTTGTGCTGCCGGAATCGCGAGGAGAGTGCTACAACCTCCACTGCCTGCTGGAACAAGGGAGAGGAAGGTCTTCGTCGAGTACCGAACGTGTGACCGACTGCGGGAGCGCTGCCGGAACGCAGCGCCGGAAGGATCGTCTACGCGAACTTGAGATCGGGAAGAGTACGACTACATCACCCACGAGAATCCGCTCTCGTTAAACACTTTGGAATCTTCGTAGGTGAGTTATTCCATCGACTCGTTGCTACAATCTAGTAGATAGATCTTGGCTTGTTTGTTTGTATGCGATAGAAAATTTTTGTTTTCCATGCTACGAAACCCTACAGTGGTATCAGAGTCGTGTCTATATGTAGATCTATTGCACGAGTAGAACACAATGGTCATTGTGGACGTTGATGCTTTTATTGTCGATTGCTTATTGTGTACTTTGCATCTTGCGGGATGTTGGGATGAAGCGGCCCGGGCTAACCTTACATGACATCGTTCATGAGACTTGCTCCACGCTTGACATGCAACTTGTATTGCATAAGTGGCTTTGCGGGTGCCTGTTTCTCCTAGCATATTTAAGATCCAATTTACAACGGGTGATTAACAATACTAGTATCAATGTTGTGGTTCATGTTCGTAAGTTAGAACGACACTTATGGAAAGCCCCAAACCACGTAAAACATGCAAAGAAAGTAGAAGCGTCTAACTTTGTTTTGCAGGGGTGTGCAGTGATGTGATATGGCCATGATTGTGATTATATTTGATGTATGCAATGATCCTTATTGTAAGTTGGCAACCGACAGGAGCCATATGGTTGTCTTTAATTTATGTTAAGACCCGCGTGTCTATTCAAAGTAGTTGTAATAGTTGAAGCCGGTGGACGACAACCATGGAGAAGCGTCATTGACCTTGATGCAATGCCGGTGATGATGGAGATCATGTTCGTGCTTGAAGATGGAGATCGGAAGCACAAAGAAGAAAGGCCATATCATATCACATATTATGAATTGCATGTGATGTTAATCCTTTATGCATCTTGTATTGCTTAGTAGACGACGGTAGCATTATAAGATGATCCCTCATGCACATGAATTTCAAATCATAAAGTGTTCACCCTTAGTTAGCACCGTTGCTAAAGCTTGTTGTTTCGAAGCACCACGTGATGATCGGGTGTGTTAGATTCCGCAAGTGTATACAACGTGAGCAAGCCAGATTTGCTCATACGGAAACTAAGGTTTGATCTTGACGAGCCTAGCATGTACAGACATGGTCTCGGAACACGGATCACCGAAAGGTAAAGCATGAATCATATAGTAGATATGATGAACATGTCGATTGTTCGCCATTGAAACTATATCAACTCTCGTGATGATCGGTGTTGATGTGGTGGATTTGGTTCGTGTGATCACTAAAACAATGTGAGGGATGTTGTTTTGAGTGGGAGTTCACCTAGATTAATTTTATTATTAATTTGAACTCAATTTGTCATAAACTTAGTCTAAACTATTGCAAATATGTTGTAGATCAATGGCAGCCCCTACCATCAATTTTAATGTGTTCCTAGAGAAAGAAAAGTTGAAAAACAATGGAAGCAACTTCGCGGATTGGTTCCGCAATTTGAGGATTGTCCTCACAGCTGGTAATTTGACCTATGTGTTGGATGCACCGCTGGGTGACCCACCTGCAGCTACTGCTACCGATGAAGTAAAGAATGTTTACCTCACTCGGAAGTGACAGTACTCCACAGTTCAGTGTGCTATCTTGTATGGTTTAGAATCGGAGCTTCAGAAAAGGTTTGAGAATTCAGACCCACATGATATTGTCCGTGATCTCAAATTGATTTTTCAGACTCATGCGGCAATTGAGAGCTATGAGGCTTCTGAAAAGTTCTTTAACTGCAAGATGGAAGAGGGCAGCTCCGTCAGTGAGCATGTGCTTAAGATGTCTGGGCATGCAAATAAACTTCAAAGCTTGGGTATAGTGATTCCTAATGCTTTGGGGATTTACCGTGTCCTCCAATCACTACCACCAAGTTACAAGAACTTTGTGATGAACTACAACATGCAGAACATGAACAAGACGTTGCCAGAACTCTTTGCCATGTTAAAATCTGCAGAAGTGGAGATCAAGAAAGAGCACCAAGTGTTGTTGGTCAATAATACCACCAAATTCAAGAAAGGCAAGTCTAAGCAAAAGGGACACTTCAAGAAGGGTGGTAAGAAAGTTACCACGCCGACGAAGAAGACCAAGGCTGGACCTAAGCCTGATACTGAGTGCTTTTACTGCAAGGGAGAAGGTCACTGGAAGCGGAATTGTCCAAAGTACTTGGCGGATTTGAAGAACGGCAACATCAAGAAG
The DNA here is from genome assembly GCA_916181665.1 of Avena sativa. Lineage (NCBI taxonomy): Eukaryota > Viridiplantae > Streptophyta > Magnoliopsida > Poales > Poaceae > Avena > Avena sativa. Next base: position 459,533,024 of record OV702293.1, read on the forward strand.
AAAGGTATATCTGATATACATGTTATTGATGTGTATCTCACTAGTACTCGTAGTAGTGCCTAGGTATTTGATACTGGTTCGGTTGCTCATATTTGTAACTCGAAACAAGTGCTGCAGAATAAACGGAAGCTAGCGAAGAACGAGGTGACGATGCGCGTTGGAAACGGATCAAAGGTTGATGTGATCGCGGTCGGCACGCTACCCCTTCATCTACCATCGGGATTAGTTTTATACTTAAATAATTGTTATTTGGTGCCTGCGTTAAGCATGAACATTATATCGGGATCTTGTTTATTGCGAGACGATTACTTGTTTAAATCCGAGAATAATGGTTGTTCGATTTATATGAGTAATATGTTTTATGCACATGCACCTTTGATAGATGGTCTATTCTTATTGAATCTCGATAGTGGAAATACACATATTAATAACATTGAGGCTAAACGTTTGAAATCGAGCGATAACTCGACCTATATGTGGCACTGTCGTCTTGGTCACATTGGAGTGAAGCGTATGAAGAAACTCCATTCCGATGGACTTCTTGAATCACTTGATTTCGAATCACTTGAAAGATGCGAAGCATGTCTGATGGGTAAAATGACTAAGACTCCATTTTCAGGTATGATGGAGCGAGCTACGGACTTATTGGAAATCATACATACCGATGTGTGTGGTCCAATGAGTGTAGCATCGCGCGGTGGTTATCGTTATGTTCTTACCTTCACGGATGACTTGAGTAGATATGGGTATATCTATTTCATGAAACATAAGTCCGAAACTTTCGAGAAGTTTAAGGAATTTCAAAGTGAGGTAGAGAATTAACGTAACAAGAAGATTAAATTTCTACGTTCTGATCGTGGAGGTGAATATCTAAGTTACGAGTTTGGCGAGCATTTGAAGAAATGCAGAATACTTTCACAATTGACACCGCCGGAAACACCACAGCGCAATGGTGTGTCCGAACGTCGTAATCGAACTCTATTAGATATGGTTCATTCTATGATGTCACTTACAGATTTACCGCTATCATTTTGGGGTTATGCATTAGAAATAGCCGCAATCACTTTAAATAGGGCACCATCTAAATCCGTGGAAACGACACCGTATGAATTATGGTTTGGGAAGAAACCTAAATTGTCGTTCCTTAAAGTTTGGGGTTGCGAAGCCTATGTAAAGAAGTTACATCCGGACAAGATAGAACCCAAAGTGGAAAAATGCGTCTTCATAGGATACCCGAAGGAAACTATTGGGTATACCTTCTATCATAGATCGGAAGGAAAAATCTTCGTTGCCAAGAATGGATCCTTTCTAGAGAAGGAATTTCTCTCGAAAGAAGTGACTGGAAGGAAAGTAGAACTCGACGAGGTTGTCGAACCTTCTCTCGAACTTGCGAGTAGCGCAGCACCGGAAGTAGTTCCTGTGACGCCTGCACCAATAAGAGAGGAAGCTAATGATGATGATCATGAAACTTCGGTTGTAGTTGCTACAGAGCCTCGCAGGTCAACGAGAACTCGTACCACTCCAGATTGGTATGATCCCGTTATGAATGTCATGTTGGTAGATAACACCAATGACCCTGAGACATACGAGGAAGCGATGATGAGCCCAGATTCCAATAAATGGCAAGAAGCCGTGAAATCCGAGATTGGATCCATGTACGAAAACCAAGTACGGACTTTGGTGGACTTACCGAATGGCCGGAAGGCCATCGAGAATAAATGGATTTTCAAGAAGAAAACATATGCTGATGGTAATGTTACTGTCTATAAAGCTCGACTTGTCGCAAAAGGGTTTTAACAAATTCAAGGAGTTGACTACGATGAGACTTTCTCACCGGTAGCGAAGCTAAAGTCTGTGAGGATTATGTTAGCAATCGCTGCATATTATGATTATGAGATATGGCAGATGGATGTCAAAACAGCATTCCTCAATGGAGACATTGATGAAGAGTTGTATATGATGCAACCCAAAGGTTTTGTCGATCCTAAGATACTAACAAGGTATGCAAACTTCAACGGTCCATCTATGGATTGAAGCAAGCATCCAGAAGTTGGAATCAACATTTTGATAAGGTAATCAAAAGTTTTGGTTTTATACAAACTTATGGAGAAGCTTGTATTTACAAGAAAGTGAGTGGGAGCTCTGTAGCATTCTTAATACTATATGTAGATGACATATTGTTGATTGGGAATGATGTAGACCTTCTTAATAGTGTCAAGGAATATTTGAATAATAGTTTTTCAATGAAGGATCTTGGCGAAGCAGCTTACATATTAGGCATAAAGATTTATAGAGATAGATCGTGACGCCTAATATCATTGTCACAAAGTACATATTTGGACAAAGTTCTAAAGAGGTTTGGAATGGAAGATAGCAAGAAAGGGTTCTTGCCCATGTTGCCCAATACGACCTTGAGTAAAACTCAAAGTCCGACAACGGAAGAAGATAGAGAAAGGATGAGTAAGACTCCCTATGCCTCAGCCATAGGATCTCTAATGTATGCCATGCTATGTACTAGACCCGACATTGCATATGCTATTAGTTTAACTAGCAGATATCAAAGTGATCCAGGAGTGGATCATTGGACAGCGGTCAAAAACATCCTTAAGTACTTGAGAAGAACTAAGGATATGGTTCTTTCTTATGGAGGTGATGAACATCTCGTTGTTAATGGTTACACCGATGCTAGTTGGAACACTGATCCGGATGATTCTAAATCACAATCCGGATACATATTTATTTTGAATGGTGCAGCAGTTAGCTGGAGGAGTGCAAAGCAAAGCGTTGTGGCGAGATCTTCAACTGAATCGGAATACATGGCTGCTTCAGAGGCTTCACAAGAAGCGATATGGATGAAAGAGTTCATTACAGAGCTGGGTGTGGTTCCTAGTGCGCTGGACCCAATGTCTATCTACTGTGATAACATGGGCGCCATAGCCAATGCGCAAGAACCAAGGTCACACAAGAAGCTGAAGCACATCAAGCTACGTTTTCACGCTATTCGAGAACATGTCCAAGATGGGGACATAAAGATTTGCAAAGTACACACAGATCTGAATGTGGCGGATCCGTTGACTAAACCTCTCCCGAGGGCAAAACATGACCAACACCAAACTTCCATGGGTGTTCGGTATATTACCATGTAATCTAGATTAGATGACTCTAGTGCAAGTGGGAGACTGTTGGAGATATGCCCTAGAGGCAATAATAAATGTAGTTATTGTTATATCTTTGTGTTTATGATAAATGTTTATATTCATGCTATAATAGTATTAACAAGGAAACATTAATACTTGTGTGATTTGTAAACTTAAATTGAAGTCCCTAGTATAGCCTCTATAAATCACTAGCTTGTTGGTTAATAAATGATTGTGGTTTCCCTATCATGAACATTGAGATGTTATTAACAACAAGATCATGTCATTAGGAGAATGATATGGTGGACATACTCCTATAGATAAGCGTAGCATAAAGATCAAGTCACTTTAATAGTTCAATTGCTATATGCTTTCTGATACATAGTAACCTAATTTTTTCGACCATGAGATCATGCATATCACCTTTACCGGATGGATGCTTTGATGACATCAAACACCACACCGTAACTGGGTGGCTATAAAGGTGGCATTGAGTGTTCGGAAAGTATTGGTTGAGACACATGGATCAAGAAGTGGGATTTGTCCATCCATATGACGGATAGATATACTCTGGGCCCTCTCGGTGAAATGTCATCCAATTAGCTTGCAAGCATGTGACTGGCTCACAAGGGATCACATATCACGGGAACGAGAAAAGAGTACTTATCAGTAACGAGGTTGAACTAGGTATGCAGAGATACCGACGATCATAACCTCGGATAAGTAAACTATCGTGAGACAAAGGGAAATTGGTATCATATGTAAGTGGTTCATTCGATCGCAAAGTAATCGTAGAAATATGTGGGAGCCATATGAATTTCCAGATTCCTCTATTGGTTATTGATCAGAGAAGTGTCTCGATCATGTCCGCATAATTCACGAACCGTAGGGAGACACACTTAAGGATTCGACGTTGTTTGAGTAGTTATGGAATGATGAGAAAGAGACCGAATGTTGTTCGGAGTCTCGGATAGGATCCGGGATATCACGAGGAGATCCGGAATGGTTTGGAGAATAAGATTCATATAAGGAAAGTCCTGTTTCGGAGTTGGGGAATGGTTCCGGTGTTTTCATTGGGAATGTTCTAGAAGGTTCCGGAATGTCTGGCACTCCGGAGGGGAAGGGTACATGAATGTGTTATATCAAGTTGGTATGATTGCATCATGTACTCGGTGTCATCGCTGAACAAAATAGAGGGATTAATCAAATCCTTGTTTGAAAAGTCAAAATGCCAAGTTTGAAAGTCAAACGACAATTTTGGGAAGTGGAGAGGGAGGTGGAAACCGACTTGGGGAAGGAGTTCCTCCTCCCACTGCCGGCGCACCACCAAGCCGAGTTGGGGAGGGACTCCCCTCCCCTTGGCCGGCCCCCTCCACCCATAAAAGGAGGGGCAGGGCTCCCCTCCTAGACACACAAGTTCCTACACCTCTAACCCTAGCCCCAAGCCGCCGCCTCCATAGCCGCCGCCGGCCCTAGGGCAAACCGCCGCCGCCGCCTAGCTAAACCCTAGCCGCCGGCTTGCCCCCTCCTTGGTGTGTCTAAACCCTAGAACACCAAGGACTCTCTCATAGTCCACCATACTCGCTCCGGCTTAAGGCGAAGCCCTGCGAGATCTCCCCTCTACTTCCGGTACCACGCCGTTGTGCTGCCGGAATCGCGAGGAGAGTGCTACAACCTCCGCTGCCTGCTGGAACAAGGGAGAGGAAGGTCTTCGTCGAGTACCGAACGTGTGACCGACTGCGGGAGCGCTGCCGGAACGCGGCGCCGGAAGGATCGTCTACGCGATCTTGAGATCGGGAAGAGTATGACTACATCACCCACGAGAATCCTCTCTCGTTAAACACTTTGGAATCTTCGAGGGTGAGTTATTCCATCGACTCGTTGCTACAATCTAGTAGATAGATCTTGGCTTGTTTGTTTGTATGCGATAGAAATTTTTTGTTTTCCATGCTACGAAACCCTACAACTTGATCGGGAGAAAAGAAGGCGACGACACGCACAAGTTACTTACGACGCGTCGACGCCACATGCCCACGGGCGGCTCGCGATCTCCCCTTCCTCTTGGGCCTCGACTCCTCGACTCCTTAGTCCTGACGGCATCGATTCGATTAGGGATTATACATTACAGCGGCAGACTCCGGAGTCCGGACTCGATCCGATCGTCATCGATCGGGGATCACCAGGCAAGCAGGCACCACAAGCAGGCCGCCAGCAGGGCCCTGATCGGCTGATCCTGAGATGGAGACTGATGACAATTCTCGAGTGGAGACGACAGTTCTCGCCGACAGGCCCGAGCCCCTCTACCCCTGTCCCCTGCTCCTGGAGTTCTGGTATATTAAATATCAGCCTTATTTGCGTGCGTATGTTTTGCCTTGTATGATTCTATTTCTGTTTTAAATTCTTAATGATGTAATCGATTCCTTCGCAATTTTAGGTGATATGGCGTCAAGACAGATGCCTGCTGCTGCGAAAAGGAATAAACCGAAACGGAGACGGAGACTGAACTTATTCAATTACAAAAAGGTGCTTTACAAAAGTGATAGTAGATACATATATGATATTTTTTTTCTTGATATGTCTATATATACATTAGTTTTAGAAGCCCATGCCGTCAACTTTGCCTAGGGCCCCGGCCTGGATCCGAACACCATAGATGCCAACACAAGAGAGTGGTGGGATATAAGGAGAGCGAACAACACTGAAAGCAAACACATATTGATGCTTCAGCTAGTGGTGGTGGCCGTGTAGGTGGTGGTGGTGGTGATGCCAGTGGAGTTGATGATGGTTGTGATCCGGTGAGTTTTGGTGCTACACAGCGAGTCGGTTGTGCTGGTGGAGGTACCTCCGGCAAGGACGAAATTGCTTGATCTTTGCATATATGGTGTGGTAGTGCTTCATTTTGTAAATTTATATCCTTTTGTTGTCACTTTGACTACAGAAATGTCAAAATTGTGCCCTATTGTCGCTGCAGAGAAAGATGTGAATATTCCATTTTACCGTTTCGTTTACACGTTCTATTCTTCCGCGGTGCGCAAGACTCCCCTCCAAACATGGTTTACAGTCCGCGTGTTTAACGGATCTTCTAGAGTAGCTCTAACTCAACTATACAGCCAGTCAGTCATGCATCTTGTAAGATTTCAGTCATGCATGACATGCACGTTAGCGCATTGCATCGCTCAAATGTGAAGTTAAAGAACTAAACTATTCACTAATTCCATTTACATCTCAATCGACCGCGACAAGGACGTTCCTGGTTCACAGGTGCATGCGTCAACGAAGAGTTCGAGATCGACTTTACAGTCACACAATCATAAAAGAAGTTCCCCAATTGCAAGCCGTTCCCCAAGAGTCCAAATTCAGTGAGACAAAATAAGGAGGAATCATACCGGATAAAATTAAAAAAACTTCGCAGGTAAATTCATTGGCTCACACGCTGGATTTCAGACATGAGCTGTCTGGACCCTGTATCCATCTGCCCATACATGCTGGCCAACCTGAGATTAATTTACTTAGAAAATAAAACAATACATATATGTATTTGTGTGTGTGATAGATACTAATTTAGTTAGTTTCATCGACCCTAGGCATGGCCATTTCAACGTTATGACAGCAACACCAGCTGCACCCAGATGAGTGTAAATTGTGTACATCTGAATTCCTTCTGATAGTAGCATCTTTCTATGCACCAAAATAAAAAATATATGTACACAATAATGTACAAAAGTTCTATTGACCTGGAAATTTGGAGGTTAATATATTGTGCTATTTGAGAGAAATAAAAAATTGACAAATTTTATTATCACATATATTTGCTACCATTTGTTATTTTTATCACACACATAAAGAACAAATGGTAGCAAATATATGTGTGTGACATTGTCCAATATTATACTATAAGGGTGTAAATTGGGTGCATCTGAATTCCTTCTGAGAGTAGCGTTTTTCTATGCACCGTGATACCTAGACCCCGCATATTTTAGAAAGTTTTGGTGAAAAAAATCTACACAATGTATTATAAAGTCTTATTGACCTAAAAATTTTGAGGGTAATATGTTGTGCTATTCGAGAGAAACAAAAAGATAAATTTTGAAAAAAAATTATATTCACATATATTTGCTACCATTTTGTTATCTTTTGGTATGCCAAATAATAGAAGTTTTTCCCCCTCAATTTTTTTGTGTGTGGCATAGTTAATATGGTAATACGCTCATCCTTCTTGTGATTTACTATTTTAAAAAAATAAAAGTTAGTTAGGGGGTTGGTGTCATGGTGGTCACTCACAACTTCTCCTTGATCCCTATATCCACCAGCGATATGAGCAGAAACTCCAAATGGAGGCCCAGCTACATGTAGCCCTTCATTTTTAAAAATTCTAAAATCATTTTTTAAATTTTCAAGCAATTCTGAAAAATTTCATGCATGTAGTCAACGACGTAGACTACAAACGTGCAAAATATCAATATAAGCTAATTTGTATTTAGGCTACAAAAAATGATAAAAATGTGGATCAAGTATAGTAAATAGTGCACAATTCAAAACTATAAATTTGTCATTCTTTGTCATTTTGTATAGCCTAGAATGTAAAGTATTTCACTTTAAATGTACACGCTTTTAGCTTATGTCGTCGAGTACATCCAAAGTGTTTTTAAATTTTTAAAAAATTAAATATGATTTACTATCTTCTTAAAAATAAAAGGCTACATATAGAGCTTCCATTTGTCCACACTCCTAGACATATGTGTTATACAAAATACAATCCCCGCTAGGGTATATTCTAGTAAAAAAATTATTTTTTTGACAAAGGGAATATATAAATATTACGAAGATACTAATTATCTCCACCTGCAAGAAGTCCAACAAATTATATTATGAAACCAAGGAAGTATTATATATATTTTTGCACAAGAGGATACTTCACACTGAAGTATAGCGCTCCACCCATTCACATTGCGCGGCATATTTACAACTAACTAGGGCAAGGGCAGAGTCATGGATGGATAGCGAGGCAGCTGCTAGGCACCAATGCCGGCCGTGCACAATCTTTTATTCACAAATGACAAATCGCAGACAATAATAATAAAAATGCTGGCTGCCAATCTCAGTCTCTGTCCCTGTCCCCCAGCTCTGAATATACTTACCATGTTGCACACACACATTCTTCCCCATCTCCTGATCACCCCATCGTCAAATCCTTCGAATTTATCATCCTATGCAGAGCTAGATACTCGAGGTAGAACGCGGCTAGCGACATGGAGAGGGACAGCACGGCGGTACAGAGCGACGAGACAGTGAGATCGCCGGGGCCGCTGGCGGCCAAGGCAGCAGTGATTGCGCCGCCGGCCGCGGCCAGGCCGTACTATGAGTGCGTCTTCTCCAAGCGCGGGTTCACCACGGCGCAGGCTCTGGGCGGGCACATGAACATCCACCGCCGCGACCGCGTCAAACCGGCACCGCCCTCCCGCCGCCTCGACGCGCCATCCACCAATTGCTATGGCCACTCGGCGCCGCAGCTTGCAATATCCACCAATTGCTATGGCCACTTCGCCATGTTGTACTACAGGGGCGGCGCCGGGTCTGCCGGAGTGGAAACTGATCTGGCCCTGAGCCCTGGTACCCCTAGCCCCAGGGAGCTGAGCCTGTTCGCATCCCACGACGACGATGATCGTGAATTGCAACTGGGCCTTGGGTACCACGGGAGGGGGTGGCGCGCGCTGGAAGGGCTGTCAGCTGAGCGGCGGCAGGACGGCGAGCCGGAGAAGAAGCAGCTGGTGGACCTGGAGCTCAGGCTCGGGCCTCCTCTAAGGCACTGATCTCCCGCACGTACGTACGGTCGTGCAACTCATACACATCGCATAAGGAACTGGATCCTTCATGCATGTTTGCACGTAAGGATGGTAGTGCCGTAGTGGATAGTCCAATGGGTATCTTTTACCGTACAAAAAAATGAACTAAGTTTTGGTAAAACACTACTTTTTGAAAAAAAACTAGTTTATTTTTTTGAACTAAGCTAAACTAAAGGGTACCCTAAAGGTTTGGAAGTTCCATCTCTATTTGCACGTGCATGGGTGCTTGATTGTGTTAATTTCCATTCATTCTCTCTCTCTCTCTCTCTCTCTCTCTCTCTCTCTCTCATATATATATATATATATATATATATATATATATATATATATATATATATATATATATATATATATATATATATATATATATATACTGCAATGATATCTTAGTTGTTTGATATTGTTGGTGATCAGCAATTTGGCACAAAGATTTCGCTATCCACTCTATGGACGACGCCCTTTGTTGTGGGTGCTAGCTACTAGTACTAGTGTAACTAGTGTTCTTTTCTTGATATTTAGCCGGTATTTCCTCCGATCTATAATAAGTGTCACTCACTTAGTACAAAATTTGTACTAGCTTAGTACAAAATGAGCGACACTTGTTAAGGATGGAGTATATCTTCATTGCTACTCCTATTTTGATCTTATGTTACTTGTTCATAACTGAATATTTGCACATTTCAAAGTAACAACGAGAGCGATGCTTCGTCATGTACTGAATGTGGAAATCCTTGGGTCTATGATTCACATGATGTCACAAAACTATAGGAACATAGAAAGCATAGGGGCGTAGTGGTACACCTGATGACATATGATCCAATAGCATAATAATTTGCACCAAATGGAATATGATTACATAATAGGTCAAGAGATAGTAAATCTTTCCAAGAAGTTTGTACCAATAACACTTTCCTAGCTAATGAAGATCGCAAATATATTCTTTGTGAAAAATTGGATGGACCAACCCTAAAAATCAACTGATCAAGCATTAAAACTTCCTGTTGATTTATCCTTAAAGGACATGCACAATAACAAAGGTTAGGTAGCTATATTATAGCTCCATGAATGGAGCACTAGAGCTTCACCTACAAACATGTGGTAGCTAATTCCATCTACATCCTTCTCTTGTGGAACCCGAGTTCACACTATCATAAATTTGCTAATATGGCGTAGGAAAGAGCATGTTATTTGTGAAGAACCTAAGATAAAGAAGTATATTTGCTCATCTTACACGAGAAGAATTGCCCTATGCTAAATCATTTGTAGCACGTATATAGGAGTTATATATATAGCTCAGAGTTTAATTTATGGGTCCTCTGGATAGTAGGCATAATGAGTATCTTATGTTCACAATATATAGTTGTATTTGATGTATGGTTCTCTAAATTTTGAATACATATGTAATTTGTATAATTGAAGAGTCTTCAATCCTGCTCAATGGAACCCCTGTCTATTCCTGTAACACCCCCGGTCACTCCGGACCGACGGCTGTCACTTCTGGCAGCTCAATAGGATCTCTAGACTAACTTCACAGACCAACACTAGTCTTTTCTGCGCACTTTGTCCTCACTCATGCGCACCCGGTACCCACTTCCCGGTCGGTCACCCATCCTAGAATTGCTCTAGGCCAAGCACGCTTAACTTTAGAGTTCTTTTCGAATGAGCTTCCAAAAAAGAAGTTGCAACTTGTTGGTATGGGTTTCCTATCAATCCTATTGAGCCATGCGCCAGGGTCTCACATACACCCACCCTTAGAAGATCGACGTCCTCGTCGATCAACCACAAGCCAGGAACGTCCCCTCTTGGCACACGTCTGTGCGTCCAGTGCCGGCACATGTGTCATGTCGTGTCCACTCCGGGTCACACGCGCCATGCGCCACATGTCCGCCACTGACCCGCACACGCCCGTTTAACCGTGAGGGTCGGCTCTATACCAATTTGTAACACCCCCGGTCACTCCCGACCGACGGCTGTCACTTCTGGCAGCTCAATAGGATCTCTAGACTAACCCCACAGACCAACACTAGTCTTTTCTGCGCACTTTGTCCTCACCCATGCGCACCCGGTACCCACTTCCCGGTCGGTCACCCATCCTAGAATTGCTCTAGGCCAAGCACGCTTAACTTTAGAGTTCTTTTCGAATGAGCTTCCAGAAAAGAAGTTGCAACTTGTTGGTATGGGTTTCCTATCAATCCTATTGAGCCATGCGCCAGGGTCTCACAATTCCCTTCGAACACATGTTAGGTGTTCCGGGTGATCTAACATGACCACTTCTCTTTGTGCTAGCTTGTTTTTATCTTAGACAAAACCAACATGTTAAGATGGAATGCTCCATTTGTCTCACAGAGACTTAAAAGTAACTTCCAAATTTATTCATTGATCCCAATCAATACATTCCTGGATGCCACAATAAAACAAGCATCCAAGTGCAGTGTGCCATCAGAAAGAGAATACATGCCCCTTCTAGGCATCATTGAATACAGTTTGTCAAGTTATGTGATCTAGTTATGATATATGAAAGAATCATGTTTATTATAACGTAAGAAATGACGTTGATTAACTCGGCTCTTGTGTACATGGACACTCATTCTATGCCTTAGCAATGTTGGGTAAAATTACTGAGCATATGTATTCTGAACGTCAGCACTATTTTTTCGCAAACAAAAAATAGCATGGTAGCAAGGGCTATCTACCATTTTGTCTGCAGACATGTCGGATTGTCCACTTTCATTTTTCTCATTTCACAAACATACACTATGAGATGCATATTATTTCAAATACTTTACAAACACATAATTTAAACACATAGTTCATACATAATTAAAACGATATAGTTCAAAACATATTTCATTGCGCATTGTTAATACATAATTAATGAACAACATAGTTCAAACATACTAAAAACCACTAGAACCACTAGATGAAACATAAATTAAAATGATATAGTATAAATATATTACAAACCACTAGCTCGGACACAAGATGGCATGGTGACTACCGGGGCAGAGCTATGTTGAAGCTAAACTGGGTTGTGAACCACCTAGTCTATCCCAAAATACTTAAACATGAGAGTTAAGTTAAGCCATGAAAGCAAACTAAATTGGGTCATCTATGTGCTAGATCGCCTAGCTGTTGCTATCTAGCTCCACTAGTGGTGACTACCACCATGTCAGAGAACTCACGCTCAACTTCATCTACAATTTCTAGGGCATCGGTGAGGTCTTACTCGATTTCTTGGAGCCACTAATAGCAGAAATATTGTACTACCTTTTAACATGTTTGGATTTCTCGTGGGAGTTCGTTGACGTTGGTCTTTGGGGCTCACTGGTTTATACTAAAATTTTGTACCTTTTCATGACGTATTTTATCACTACATATTTATCATTTAGTCATATATAATTCCTTATTTACTTATTCATTTTTATGTATAACTAGAATCATTAACCATGCAACTGTGATACTCTTAGATTATAAATATTTTTCCCATGATAAACTAAATATGCATTATCATACAAATACTCTATTGGCATTTTAAACTTACTTTGTAAATAAACTACAAAGTATTTTCATATCCTACACCTACACAAAGTAAATAAAAATTATGACAATGAATTTAAGCATACACCTACACAAAGTAAATAAAAATTATGCCTCCCCGTATGTTTTTCCACATATGAGAAATGTTATGTTTATGTGTTTCATATCCTTGGTTCCTTAAATATATAACTATACTAGTGTTTTAAAAAGAATGTGTGTCACGCGGATATTTTCTAAGACTGGAAATCTTCTTTACAATTGGATGGTTCGGTGTTTTGATGTTGGTGTAACTAAGGGAGTCCCACAATGTATGACATTACAGCATGTGGTTTGTCCTTATATATCACATTGAGCTTCAGTTGTTAGCCTTCTTGCTTGAAGGTTACAGTCCTTTCACTCGACCTGTGCGTCCATGATGGGCCGCACTAGGAGGCCACTGTCTTCCCTCCTCTAGCCACTACTGGGATCACTTCCGGAAAAATCCCGTGGCACAATGGCTGGGATCATCCTCGACTATGATTTGGATCTCGGTGGGGAATGGTCATATGATCTACCTTGACAGCAGTGAATCAGGAGGCCGGTGTCCAAAGGGGCTATGCGGTTTGCATCGGCAAGTGGATCTAGTGGTGGTGGATGTATAGGAGGGATGTTGTGAAGATTGCTTGGTGGTTTAAGGGAGGTGATGGCTTCTGTAACATGTGCATGAGGTGCTCGCTAAGAGCCTGCTAGACCGGATGAGCACTCCTCTTTTGCCTAGAGGGTGTCTTGGGGTATGGAGTGTCCCCGGTTCCTTGTTGATGGGTGGTTTCCGTATTTTCAAGGCATATGACCCTACTGGCATGATCATCAACCATTATTGGGTTTGTAGATGTTGTATGGTGGCTTTGGGTTTTTTAATGTATGCTCTTTGTTAGACCTTTGTTGAACAATACTACCTCCGTTTAAAGCTTAAGGCTTATATTTTTCTGAAAACTCAAGCTAGAGGAAGTTTGACCAAACTTTTAGAAAAAACTATCAAGAACTAGGATATTATATAGATACTATATGAAAGTATGTTTCATGATATATCAAACAGTATGGATTTCATATTATAATAAAGAAGTATGTATGCATTCTTTCAATGTAGAGGCTGGGGCTCCTATCCTCGATTTCGAAAAAATCTCCTCTTGCTACTCTCGCTCATCATTATCACTTGTTTCCTTGTTCATCTTGCATCACACCTAGATTTTCGTTATATAGGGGTTAGGTTTCCATGCTTTTTTTCATGCCAAATAATACCTCTAAGTACTGCATTCAGGCACTGCGTTTCATTGTGGTAACCAACCTTTATTCAAAGTTGAGTAAGGTTGGCTGCAACAAGATGGCTCTATAAAGGAGGGCAAATAAAATTTGTATTTGCCTAGGTAATTTAGGAGAGGGTGGGTGAAAAAATAAAACTAGCAGTAGAAATAAAAATAGAAGCAATATCTCAATATTATCATGACATATGACACCTTGATTTTGCGGGTAACAGAAACACCATATCGAAACAGATATGATGTAAGAGGGAAAATCGAGAAATACGTGCACAACTCTCTAGAATTTTGGCAATAGTCTAAACATGGTTGAACCATGTTGCGCACACGCAGTTGAGTATATATAATTAGAGGGGCAGGACGACAACCCTAAGGGTGTTCAACTTTGAGTCCAACTTGTAATCAATGTTTGACTTAAACTTGACCTAGAACTACAACAGCCCAACGAAGTGGTTGAACTCAACAAAGACTCAACCACAAACCAAGTAGTTTTTGGCACAACCAATGCTCGCAGGCCCTTAACTCCCTATTGCACAGCGTAGACATGCATATAAGCCTCATTGAAGACTGTCCTACCGCAGAAATAAAACACTTGAAAGACTTGTTGAACTTGTCATTGCATGTCCTAGTGTAAGCTACCCTTCCAGTGTTTTTCCATCTTCAATTGTGGTGTGCTTGCCTCTGTTTCTTCGTGCACTCAGTTATGGCATCATACATTAGTCCTTGTGCATAGTCTCTTTTAATACACACAACATGTCTTCTTCCTCAAAACTGATCATACAGATATGTCATGACTTAGACAATAGAAATATTTTATCAGTAAAACTATAAAAAAAGTATATTTCTTTGTGGGTATCCGTAAAAGAGTTGTATTCAACTCAGAGTGAATTCTACCCGCAAAAAGGAGTGAATTCATCTATTATTCTAGTAACTTGCCAAGTGCTCTAGCAACTGGACATATGCGCTCATCAGGTTTTTTTCAAAATGAGAGCGAAGCCCCGGCCTCTGCATCAATTGATGCACACAACCATTTTTGTTGCAAAGTTTGAACGGCACTTAAAGTATTACAATCATGAATCAGATAGGGTTGAGACAAGTATCAACCATCTAAAAATGAAAAGCAACAAAAGCTATCCATTTTAGAGTCTACTAGTATGCCGTCACCCGCTATCCATTTTGTCAGTTGATTTATGTTGGACGATAGGTGGAGAAAATGGTAAAATGATACAAATACCTCATCCATTTGAAATACATAACTAAATTTTACAAGAACTTTCTTGGGCCCCTTGAAGACAACTCTAGTTTTCTGTGGGTGAGTCCATAATGATGACATACCCATGTGTCTCCCGCATAGAATGAGAAATTACGACGGATTTGACAAAAAAATTTAGATAGACGATTTATTCGATCAAATATACCAAATCATCTCGTCCGGATGGACTCGTTTGTTTGCCTCTCAAATGATTGTAGATGCCTCCACCATCCCATAGAGGTTTTTATGTGTAAATTTTGATGCGAACTCATCTGCTGATAGTATTTCAACAATGAACAATATGTTTTTTCTAGGATCCAACAAGTCCCGTCCTTTCAGTTTATAGCATGTAGAAAATGTACAATCTAGTCTAAATAATTAGAAAATAAAGAGAGCAAAGTATTAGGATGACGGGGGAAATACTAGGATCCTAGAAACATCTCCATACTAGATGAATGTACTAATAATACACACTATTCATGTGCAAATGGTCACATATAATTACGTGATTAACTAAGCTATGCTTACAGTAGTAATAGATTTAGATAGGTGTGACCTTTCAAAAAAAAGATTTAGATAGGTGTGCGGCGACTAGCCTGTACTAATTTTTGGACCAAACGTTGTCCAGCCTATTAGCCATTTAGTCATATAGATACAAGATACTGACCTAAAAAGGACGTCCCTGGTTTAGAGGTGCATGCATTAACGAAGAACCCAAGATCGACTTTACAGTTACACAATCATAAAAAAGGTTCCCAAATGCAAGTGATTCCCTTCCCTAAGAGTCCAAACGCATGGAAACAAAATAAGGAGAAAAAATACTAATTCAAACAAGAAACACGCCGCAGGTAATCTTTTTGGAACATTGGACTTCAGACGGTGCGAGCTGTCTGAACCCTGTATCCATCTGCCCATACATGCTCGCCAATCTAAGATTACTTAGAAAGACTTTATATAAGTCGGATATATAGTTTAGTAAGTTCCATCGATCCTGGGCAGGGCCGATTCAACGGTATGACAGCAACATGAGGAACAGAAGCAGCTGTGACCAGCTGAGTGTAAATATAGCATCATAGCGCGAGTTAACTGGATGTATACATCTGAATTCTCAAGAAGATGGCCATACACCAGCAATGTGTTCGGCCCCTGCTAGAAAGAATATGCATAGCCATACAAAATCACAACAATTGGAGCCAGAGTTTCATAAACCACAATTGAAGAATTCTTTTATTTAGAAAAGTACAACTTTTGAGCTAAGTTGATTCACTAAATCCAAAGAAGCGATTTTAGTACATTGACAACATTTCTGATAACAATTTGACTAGTCACTCGATCAGCGCAGACTTCCCACTCTGACGTCTGGTCTTATCGCAGCTACGTCACCGATGACGTCTTCCTCCCGGGGGCTTCCGTGCCACGTCACGGCTAACGTTTCCTTCTCGCGAAAGGGGTTTGATGCTCCTTCCCAGTGTCCACATGGGTCCCCTTGTGGTGGACGCGGGACCCTTGCCAGATCTCACGGGAGGGTCCCACCACTTTCTTTGGTGGGTAACATGCCCTGTGGCCTGGACTTAGTCAATCTGGGGCACCCTAGTTTCTCTAGCGACGGCATCTCTCCTAAGCATGATTGTATGAAAAAAGCTTCGTAAAATAAGGTAGTTGATCCAACTTTAAATGTAGTGTTTGATTTGCATTTATATGGGCATCATGTCTATGATAAAACAATGCAACATATCTTACTAATACTTCTCCAATATGAGAAAACTTTGCATAGTAGATTTAAGATAATATTGCGTACTTTGACATGATGCGAGATATCAATATCCTATCTCGAACAAACAAGCTCATTTTTTATGTCACCAAATGATGATAACATATGCATTCATTCATTCCTAGTGAGGTAACAATGGAAAGGTAAAAATCACAGGTACCAATTTTTATGTCACTATCTAGTTGCTAATACCAGTTAATCCATCTAACACACATGATCCCTCATATGATTTCCTCGCATACTAGTTTGATAAGAACATGTATACATGAACAAGGCAGTAATATGCATCTAGAAATACATCAAACACATACAAAAATTGCAATCTCTTACACTCATCTCATAAAACAAAAAATCCACCATAAGTGAATTACTTATGTGACCATAATCATGTAGCTAGCTCATATGGTTCTAAACCAATGAAACACATGAGAAAGATCAACCTACTACCACAAACCCATAGTTCGGGGTGGACTTCTCCCTCTTTATCATGGAGATGACGTTGATAACTTTGGAGAGGGTGGAGATGCAACTAGGGTGACTCTGGTAGCATTTCCCCCTCCATTCTTCGACATTCTGCCTTTGTATGGTGTTTTATAAGTTTCTAGTCTCCACCTCCACCTCATCATGAGATTGTGACTAGGGGTCAACAAATAGTTGATTTTAGGTCAAGACGGTTATGGGTGGCATCGGACGCTCGAGGCACTAGGTGCGCCCCACGACACGTCAGGCCTTCTTGGTAGTGTTGTGGACCCTATTTGGGGCCTTGTGCGACCCTCGTCATGTCAAAGTGCTCAAAGTCTTTGTTTTGATGAAAATTCTATAACAAATCATAGATCCTTTTAAGTTCGAGAAGGTCCCTAAAATAAAGAAAAATATATGAAGCGGGATTTTCCTATTCTACAGAGTTATAACGCAAACCGAGGGGGTCATTTGAAAAATCCCCAAACGCAGTGTAAATCATGGATATAGCAATAAAAATGATGGAAGTATATTGGAATATGTTACAATAAACTATAAAGATCATGAATGCATTTTACATACACCAGCGAACTCGTAGTCAGCCTGCTAACTAGACTTCACTAACTACAGTACATCCACATGGGTGGTCACCACTATGCTCATCGTACACGCGAACTTTCCCACACTGAAGGGAGAGTGTAGTCCCCGGCCTCGACTTGGAGTATTTTCCCATCACATCTTCCTGCAAGACAATGAGGTTCTTGACCAGAGCCTAGTGCCTCACCAAAAGATGTGTTCTCCATCCGACGTAGCTATGTGTGAAGCCCAGTTGGCGACTCCCTTCCTATAGATTAACAACCAGTCCGGCTTGATAGTCACATGGTATTCCCAAGAGGAGAAGGCAACATGTCTTCTAAGGATCTTGGTGGCCTGAGAAGTGGCAGCACGTCAACACTCCGTGATGTCAAACAACAACACATGATTTTGTTCCGATGGCTATATATGCTCGTGTTTTATTTTTTGTTTTATTTTTTTGTACATATACACTACATAACATAGCTTTGACTGGATGTTTTATGATGTCTAGCGTTACCAATGCGTGTCGGGTGGTGGATATGAGCATTGAGACGCGAGCCGTTGGCTTGGGTGAGAGCAACCAAAATCAAAACTAACCCTACAATTTCTATGAGAATTTTTTTGTCCTAATGACGGAAAATGAACTACGTGAGCATGCACAGTTGAAAATTATTTCTAGTGATGGATGCCCAACTGTTTGACTCAAAGCACTAGGTTGATCTAGCAGTCTAGAGCACTAGTTTATACCGAACTTCTTTATATTTTCATATCTAATTTTATATTTTTTAT
Source organism: Avena sativa (assembly GCA_916181665.1). NCBI lineage: Eukaryota > Viridiplantae > Streptophyta > Magnoliopsida > Poales > Poaceae > Avena > Avena sativa. The sequence continues at coordinate 459,551,683 of OV702293.1, forward strand.
TTTATTTACAATGACTTATTAGTCGATATTTTTCGAAACTACAACTAGTGTAATTGACCATGTAATTGCTCAAATTTATATTAAAAGGTACCATAATATTTTAGTCTTCTAAATTTAATTTGCAACATCAAAAAGAAAATTTCATCATCTTAAGCTTTAGCCTATACCTAAGCAAAGTGAAACTCCCACTTAATAAAAATTGCATTGGAAAACTCTCCCGGTGTTCTCCCATGCCCATCCAAAAAATAATCTATGCAACCTAATAAATAATATTGCGTTATGTTTGTCCATATCTATAATGACTTATATATCCAAATATAGTGGTGGAGTGATTTATAGGGTATGGGGGTTGATATTATGCCTATCTTAAGCATTGGTGTAAATATATAGTTATATATTGAATGTATGAGATGTCAACAAGTGGTTGTTTCCCTCACATATCGCATCCTTCCGCCCATGATCGCTCAATAGTAGAAACTGCTATTTCCCTCTCGGCTGCCAATTTTCCTGTGAGGCCCGAAGTAGCCCCCAGGAGTAGACATAACCCTGACGGGCTGTTGTAGGACGCGAGGAAAATACTTCATTTCCCTGTGGGTTTGGCTACACCGCCGGGATAAAACGTATTCCTGTGCGTGTTCAGCCCACAGGAAAATATTTCTAGTTAACCCGCCCACGGTTCCCGCGAAGGGTAAGTTCGCGCCGAATATTTCCATCTCCACGCCAACTCTAGAGCATTCGCGCCACGGGAGAAAAATAAAAAATAGAGCAGATAAGGCAACTCCCTAGAAAAAATCCCCATTTCTTTGTCTTCCCCACGTACTCACAGCCGCCGCCCTCTGCTCCTCGCCATTGCCGACCGCCGCACACTCTGCAGCCTCCTCGTTCTAGCGCCGCCGGCCTCCCATCTCCTCCTTCCTCCATCGCCGACTGCCACACCATCCCTGTTTGTACACCGCCCATCGCCGACCTGCAGCTCCGCCACTCTCGTATCCCTGACCTCCACCACCGCCTGCTCCCAGCTCCGTCCGCGAGCCCCGCGTCCACCGCTCCTCTCATCTGACCTACACCGCCGACGCCTGCCCCGAACTCCCTTCTCCTTTTATCTCCACCGCCCCCTCCTGCCCCCACCTCCATCAGCGAGCGCCGTCCTTGCATCCCCCTGCCCCAAACAACAGATCTGTTCGTGGCCGCCGCCCAGTTCCCCTCAGTCAACATTCACAGCAACCGCCAACTCCTCTTAGATGTTACTGGTAAAGTTTTGTATTTTCTTACAATTATGTACATTTACTTTGCATAGTTATTGTAATTTCTTAAAGGATATGTAGTGTTTGTAAACATGATGTCCATTCTTTTCTACTTGGTAGTTAAGTAAATTTGACCTGATTATATCTAGTGAATGCCATCTGATATGTGATATATTGATTTTTTTTTCCACATGCTTGATGTGCTGCACGGTGGTAGGACCTAGCTTGAATCCTTCATACTGTCCTGAGCTATTATGGAAGGTTCAGCCCATTGATACAACTTCTGCATCTTGCCACCCTTAATAAAAATAAAATAAAAGGTAAGCATTTAGTTTTAGAATCAAGTTAGTCATCTCTTCCTCTGGAAATATAAGTATTGTGTTTCAATAATGGTGCTATCCTCTTGTAGCTGCTGTTTTGCATCTTCAGAAATCTTCGTGCAAAAAGGAAGGAAATATATTGCGTAGTTGTAGTCAAGCGCAAGGCAGAATCAATAAGGTACCTCTCACACTTTGGCGGTACATGTTTGTCTTAATGTGGTAATTAACATATGACTAAATGATGTGCTGTGTGTTACCTTTTTATTTGCTGATGTCTTCTTTTTATACATGGACACATACACTGGGAATAGTTTGTCATAACGGTGTGATCTAGTTTATAACTAATGTACCTAAATCTTCAAACACAGAGCTATTTATGGCAGATCGTACATGGATGTATAGTGGTTGGCAGCGTGGTAAAGCCCCCACCAATGAATGGATTGAGAACACCAAACTTTTCTTAGACCATGCCTTCTCTATTGCTGGTGTAGCTGAAGATAATACCATCAAGTGTTCATGTCCATGCGCTAAGTGTCGGAACTACTTTAGTCATGAAAGGGATGAAATAGAGATGCACTTGTGTTACAATGGATTTAAGGAAAACTATGAAACATGGATTGCACACGGTGAAACCCTTGGTGTTATGTCTGAACATGCCAGCTCATCATTAGCTCAAGAGGAATTCTTAACTGACCGGATGGACAATATGTTAATTTTTGATTGAGCTTCCAATATGAGTAGTATGATGTTGTGTGTCAATTCCATTATGTTCAAAATTGCAATAAGTTATTTGTAAAAAGTGTTAGCACATTGGATCTAATATCTTAATGTAATCATGCAGAATGACGCTTCGCCATATCCGGTTACGTGGCACGACGACTAGCAACACTAATGGCAGAAACTCCCAAAGGACCAACTGCAATGGCAGTAACTCCCAAAGGACCAACTGCGATGGCAGTGACTCCCAAAGGACCAACTGTGATGGCATTAACTCAAGTGGCATTGCCTCTCAAAGGACCACTGCAACAACACAATCTAAGAAGAGAGGGAGGACAAAGAGGGCTCGTACCTCACTAAAGGTGCCTCCTAATGGTCGGAAGGTCCAAATTGAACCTAAGGGTGAACTGTAAGTACCTCACTATGACATCTGATGGTTACATGGGCATGTGTTGTTGTTTACTATAAAATTTACTAGAAAGGTGCCTCCTAATGGTTGAAAAGGCCACTTGTGTGCTGCTGTTTTGACATTCTATATTGATACAACTTTGGTGCAGTTCAGTACATTTTGGTGCCTCCTAATATCTTAATAGCAGCAGTCTCATATCTACTGCCATACTTGCATTTTGTACAGACAATTTAAGTATGTTGGTACCATTCCCAAGGAATACAAATATGGTACACAGTTGGGAGTCATTCTTAAGCGAGAATACCCTGGTCTGGTTGAGGACAAGGATAGTAATGGTGTAATCACTAGAAGCCGCCCTGCACTAGACTGGGAAGATTATTATCTTATGCATGATGATAAAGGTGTTACAAGTGCTGACCGTGTGAAGCAAGAATTTTGGGTATGTATGAATCTCGATACTTTCTAATATTGTACTGTCCTGTAACCATACCTCAAGGTCTCACATTATCATATTAAATTTGTAATTGCAGCGCTTGTTTGAAGTTACTGAGGACAATAGGGCAGATGCTAACCGCATTCTAGAGGCTTGCGCAAGGAGGAAGGTGAAAGACAATATGTACCAAGCTCGGGTGGATGCAGTCAAGATATACTATGATGAACAAGGAGAAGAACTCGATGACACGTTGGCATGTTCAAGGGAGCTTACACTGGAACAATACATAGCTAGTAGAGTGGATTGGTTCAGTCCTACTGTATGGCCTCATATTTGCAGATATTGGTGCTCAAATGAGTTCAAGCAAGAAAGGTCTAGAGGGCAGGCATCTCGCTTAAAATCTCTAGATGTTGCTCAAAATCGTGGAGGTTCACGGCCATTCACGGAAACAAGGCAGTATTTGGTAAGACATGAACTTATTGTATATTTCACTCAATCTATAATATATCTTCGCCATTGTTTGATTCACTATATATTGCACATGTAGGAACAAAAGTTTGGACCAGAGAAGGCTACCATAATGAACACATTTGCTGCAATGAAATCTGGTATGAAGAATCTAGATGAAAATGGCTGTAGTGGTGCAATCAGCAGCGAGAAAGCACAAAAACGACTTGTATGTGATTCCCGCTTCTCTTATTTTTGTGTTAGATCATTAATTGTGTGGGAACTGACTAAGTGTTTTTGTTATAGGATGCGTATTGTGATGGTCTTAAGCAAGCACATCCAGAGGATTGGCAAGCCATTGATTTGGATGAAAGTGTCTTGTACAACACCTCGGGTGGCATGCCCCATGGGCGCTTATCAATTGCTACTAGTGCTATCAAGAAAGCCCACATTATCTCTGCTGCACGGGCAACAAATCTGAAGCCCTCAAGTTCTGTTGCTTACCGTAATGTCATCCAAGAGAATCAACAGTTACGATATACAAATGAGATTCTAACAAGGAAAACTGAAATGCATGACCAAATGTTCAGGGTAATGATAAGTTTATTTGTTATAGGTCTAGCTATAAATGGAAAAAATATGTTGTACTATATATCCTGTTAAATATGCTTTCTTCCTGCAGATGATTTTTGCTGAGATGGGAAGAGACCTACCAGAATGGTTCCAGCAAGGTCAAACCCAAGCTCATACTCAGGTCAGGATACATACCAACACATAAATGCTTTCCCATGTTTGAACATTAAGCTATTCCAGTTTTGCTTACTAGTGCATGTGCTATACATTAAGATACTTAGTTCATTACATGATGCACATGACTTTATAGAGGAACACGCACTTGGAGGATTCTGCTATGGACGACCTTGTTGACCATGGAAACACTGGATGTAGCAATGATGGTGAGAATATTGGTGGTGATAGCAACAACTTTGGCTACAACCAAGATGGTGATAGTAACTATGCTTCCGGAGGAGGATCTGACTAGTGTACTTGCACTTCAACTACTTATTGACACTCTTATGGTTAAGTGATGGATTGGAAATAGTGAAGTTATGTAGGTGATGCTTCTGATCATGAAAATGTTTGACTTTGGAGTTCATGTATTTTGTTTTTACATTGCATTGTCATGTGCAATGTGGTGGTGGCATATGCCATGTACGTGTGTCACTGTTATTACTTGCTTTTGGGAAGTATGTACATTACAATCGTTGACCTTTAGTGCATTGTTATTTATACTCGTTCTGGATATATGTACTGGAATATGAAGTGGGTCAATGGCTTGAATGTGTCTACTAAATAATTTTCTGAGAAATATGATTATGCTCATTTATTTTCCTGGTGGTACAGCTAAGTGTTTTTCTGGCGGTTTTTTCCTGTGGGTTACCTGACACAGAAAGCAAATTGCTAAACCTGACGGGGCAGAAATTTTCCTGTGAGCCACCGACAGGAACAACCGTCAGGAAAATATTTCCTGTCAGCCAACCGACAGGCATTTTTATTTTCCCTGTCGGAATTGTCCTGGCGGAATTTTCCTGTCGGCCAGCCGACAGGGACTATTATCCTGACGGTGATGTATAATTTCCTGTGGGTTCTTGGCCGTGGGGAAATTACTGATTTCTGGTAGTGGCTAGCTATGTCTGTTTCTGGGCACTTCTTGCAACACATCGTGATTTTTGAGATGTTTATAGGGGCTCCGCGGTCAGAAAAATCCAATCTGAACATAGGTACATATGTACTCACTTTTTAAAACTTGACAAAATACATATTTGAAGTATTTAAAAATTCGGAAAAGAACCACACATGTGAGTTGTGAGTATTCAGGTAAAAAAAGTTGTAAGTATTGAACATAGGACCATTTAAAACCTGAAACCTTCTAAATTTAGTTTCCAACATTTTTGAGCAACAAGGCAGTTGATATCTGGTGCTCGATTAGATAGAATAGAGTTGATCTAGTTTATATAAACACCGGATCCAAAAACCGTACAGGCTATACATTGCTCATTTATAAGGAAATTCGGGATGAAAAACCACTCAAGCGAGGAGGCCCATCGTCCATACAATGTGCGCCCACCAAATGCAACAAGCACACACGCCTCCGGGCTCCGGGGCCGCCACCCGGACTTACACCACTCGGCCATGATCAGCTAGCACCTTGAAATGGTCCACCGTTTGCAATGAACTGCGTCCGATCTGCAGGTCTTAACCCTGAGCTGACGGGGTGGGCACTGTTTTTGTTGGTCTCGTTGGCAACGGAGCATGCGAGCGACAATTGGGACCGTTTCCACAAGCAGTTGGATGATAACGCAGAGGCAACCCTGAGCTGTGAGCAGTTCCTCCCTTGTCGATTTCCCCTAAACACTCCATTGAACTTTTCGTCCCCAGCAAAGAAAGAAACCGCGTTTCACTCGATCTTTTTTAAGTACGGAAAACCCAGGGGAATGTTGATAATTACGCACACTAGGTACTCATCGATGTGGTATATTCTTGGCTACAATTATACTACTGTAGTACCATGACTTAATAAGGAGCGAGTGAGAGACTGGCTGACTCAGTTATGCCATCATGCATCCCGTATGGTCTCAATCATGCATGACATTTCAGCACTTTGCATCGTGCAATTGTAACTAAACGGACCAACCTATTCACCAATTCCATTTACATCTCAATCTAAAGATACTGACCGCGACAAGGACGTCGTTCCTGGTTCAGAGATCAGAAGTGCATGCGTAAAAGCTCGAGATCGACTTTACAGTCACACAATCATAAAATAAGTTCCCAATTGCGAGTAGGGTCCAAAATAAGGAGGAAACATACAGGTTAAAATTAATATTAAGAAGCTTCGCAGGTAAATTTATCGGCACACACGCTGGACTTCGGGGACATCAGCTGTCCGAACCCTGTATCCATCTGCACATACATGCTGGCCAATCTAAGATTATTGTAGTTAGAAAAGCGAGATTTTTTACATGTATAATATATGTGGTACTAATTTAATTAGTTTGATCTAGCCTAGCTAGACAGGGCCGCTTCAACGTTATGACAGCAACACCAGCAGCCACTAGCAGCTGCACCCAGATGAGTGTAAATTGTGTGCATCTGAATTCTGAAGATAAACTGCAGAGAGTCCAATATGCATGAGGGCAGACACATCAAGTGGGATTTTACCAGTACTCTTGCTGTAACGATGAGTGACAATGCATGTATTTCAATAGTACTATATACTCACTGATTCACACACATCGCACGCATATATATTTTGCACAAGAGGATACTTCACACTCAAGTAGCTCCATCCATTCACATCGCACGCATATATATTTATATGCAGGTAACTAGGGCAATGGCAGAGTCATCGATGGATAGCGAGGCAGCTGCTAGGCACCAATGCCGGCCGGCCGTGCACAATCTTTTATTCGGAAAATCGCAGACAATGACAATAAAAATGCTGGCTGCCAATCTCAGTCTCTGTCCCTGTCCCCCAGCTCTGAATATACTTACCATGTTGCACACACACATTCTTCCCCATCTCCTGATCACTCCATCGTCAAACCCTTCGAATTTCATCATCGTACGCGGAGTCAGATACTGGCGGGTCACCCTGGTAGATCGGCATGGCGGACCAGAGCGACGAGACAGTGAGATCGCCCGGGTCGGCGGCGGCCGAGGCAGCTGCGATGGCGCCGCCGGCCGCGACCAGGCCGTACTACGAGTGCGTCTTCTGCAAGCGCGGGTTCACCACGGCGCAGGCTCTGGGCGGGCACATGAACATCCACCGCCGCGACCGCGTCAAGCCGGCGCCGCCCTCCCGCCGCCTCGATCTGGACGCGACAGCTACCAAGTACTATGGACACTCGGCGTCCTATCCGCCACCGCAGCTCGCAATATCGCCGATGAGCAGCGGCAGCTTCGCCATGTTGTACTACACGGGCGGCGCCGGGTCTGCGGCCGGAGTGGAAACTGATCTGGCCCTGAGCCCTGGTACCCCTAGCCCCAGGGAGCTGAGCCTGTTCGGTTCCCACGACGACCATGATCGTGAACTGCAACTGGGCCTTGGGTTCCAAGGGAGGGGGTGGCGCGCGCCGGAAGGGCTGCCAGAGCGGCGGCAGGACGGCGAGCCGGAGAGGAAGCTGGACCTGGAGCTCAGGCTCGGGCCTCGTCCCTGGCACTGACACTCGCACGTACGTATGGTGGTGCAACTCATACGCACGCATATCACACATGCATGTATGTACACATATGATTTATGGATGTATACATGCATGCATGGGTGCTTAATTGTGTTCTTATTTTCTGTGTTCTCTCTGTTGTTTTTACTTTTTGCTTATGTACTGTACACTGCTTGCCTGTTAAGACGCCTTTTGGCTCCTGTGGTATACACAGCTACAGACAGTGTCCTCTGTTTGATATTGTTCGCCAGCAATTTAGCACAAAGATTTTGCTCTATTGTGACCCTCTTTGTTGTGGGTGCTAGCTGTTATGTGTTTAGTATCACTATTGGAATTATCATCTTCTGCTGCTTGTTCATGACCGAATGCATGTAGATTTCGTTGTAACAGCGAGAGCATATGCTTCATGCATGTCTTGAATGTGTACATATCTCTTCTTTGGCTAGAATAATTAAAAACATAGGACATGAGAAGTTTAGGGCTGCAAGGTGTTGTGCACCAAATGAAGTATGATTACATATTAATAGGATTAGGACATCAAATATTCCAAGAAGTTTGTGACAATACAAATTTCCTAGATTATTTATACTACACTCCAATTGTTTCCGAAAATTCGCATGGACCAATCCTACTATTAGACAAACTAAGGTTTGGGCGATTCAGCACTGTCCCTAGGTCTGTGCAAAAGCGGTTTAGTTGGTTTAGCCGGTTTTACTTAGTTCAATTTTTTACACTAGTTTGGAGGTTCGGATTGGAGATGTGAAAGAAAATGAACTAAGCTTCCAGCTGCCGGTTTAACCGGTTTCACCGGTTTGTGTTTTTGCACAGGCCTAACTGTCCCAACATGGGGTGCAGAGATCTAACCCGATACGGTTAGTGTAAAGAATAGCTACAATACAATCTAATACCATCCCTCGGTCTTAACCATGTCCTAGAGTGTCAAGGAGGTTTAGATTTGCGCCAGTAAACCTCGAATACATGTAACGGCAACGGCTTGGTGTAGATATCAGCAAGTTGATCTTTAGAAAAGATAAACTTTATTTGAAGTAGCTTATGTGCAACACGTTCTCTTACAAAATGATAATAAACTTCGGTATGTTTAGTCCGAACATGGAATACTGGATTAGATGACAGATGTGTAGCACCCATGTTATCACACAAAAGGACTGAAGGTTGCTCCTAAGAGATGCCCAACTCCTGCCCAAATGAGCTCTCAATGGCATTGACAATAGCCTTGTACTTGTTGAAGTGTATAAGTGGATTGCACTACCCTTTCCATAAGTTCGGACTTTTGGTTGCGTTGGCTAGTGCATGAAGCTTGACATGGTATCAGAGCCTAAGGTCTCGAGTTTGAGTCCTGGCTTTCGCAATTTATGCTAAAATTGTTGTAGACTCCTCTGTGTCCACGTATAGGCCTCTTGAGTCATACGTAAGTTTCACGCGACGTCGCTCTCTTCCGGTTGCACGTGCTGACTTCTCCCCGTCACACGTGAGAGGGGGTGTTGAAGTGTATAAGTGGATTGCACTATCCTTTCCATCAGTTCGGACTTTTGGTTGCGTTGGCTAGTGCATGAAGCTTGACAGTACTCAACCTTAGTACTTCTGCGGAAAACTATAGCTTTCTTACGAGCACTCCAGGCGATCAAGTTTGGCTTGAAGAAGAGAGCATATCCCCACCCCACCCCACCCCACCCCATTGATCTGCTGCCATCTTGACTACCAGCCGAATCAGCATCAGTGAAAGGAGACATAACTCCTGAAGGATTAGACCAAGACGAACACCAAAAGAGACTATAGAGCTGATGTAACACAATATGCGCTTGAGAGCGGACCATTGGGTATCTCTTGGTGCATTAAGATACTAACATATGCGATTAACAGTAAATGATATGGCATACTGAGTGATAGTAAGATATTGGAAGCCCCCAATAGTACTACGATACTCCGTGGTATCATCCAAAGAGAGCAAGTCAGCCATCAACAATAGTAAGTCGATCAGTAGATGACATAGGTGTAGTAGTTCTTTTGCATTTTCGCATACCAGCTCGACGAAGGAGCTCCAAGGAGTATTTCTCCTAGGTGAGTGAGAAACCATGATCAACATGAGTAACCTCTATTCCAAGGAATAAGTGAAGTTTACCCAAATCCTTGATAGCAAAGTCACCACTGAAGGCAATGATAAAAGCATGAGCTGCACTGGAGGAAAAACTGACAAGGATAATATCATCAACGTACATTAGAAGATACATAGTAACATGTGGTTGCTAAAGAAGGAACAAGGACATGTCTGACGTCGATGGAGAAAAACCATGCACTCGAAGAGCAGCAGCAAGGAGCACACGCCAGGCGTGGTTGGCTTGTTTGAGACCATAAATTTTCTTGACCAAGTGACATAAATGTTGTGGACGGTCAGGATCAACAAAACCTGGGGATGTCTCATGTAGACCTGTTTCTCTAATAAGCCATGGAGAAATGCACTCCGAACATCCAGCTTATGAAGAGGCCAACCTCGAGTGACTGCTAATGAGAGAAGATGCCGAGCGAGCACAGGCGTTTGATCGACATGCATGCGAGCCAGCAGCAAGGTCGTCATCCTCTAGAAGCTCAAGACTGGCACCACGACCAATACCTTATACCTGCACCATGGTTAGAGATCAAAATTAGAAGAGTATGCAACATCTATAAATTGATCATGAAAAACTAGAAAGGATGGTGTACGTGATGTGGTGGCGGGAGGCGGGAGCAGAAAGATTGAAAAGGGGAAAAACATGTTCATTAAAGACAATATCACGAGGGAGAGGGTGGCGTGCGTCAGAAGGGCTGCCAGAGCGGCGGCGGGACGGCGAGCCGGAGAGGAAGCTGGACCTGGAGCTCAGGCTCGGGCCTCGTCCTAGGCACTGATCACTCGCACGTACCTACGAGTTGTGCAACTCACCCATGCATGTATACACATGATTTATGGATGTATACATGCATGCATGGGTGCTTAATTGTGTTCTTATTTTCTGTGTATTCCATTGTTTTTATTTTCGCTCATGTACATTGCATGCATGTTAAGAGGCCTTGTGCTTGTGTGGTATACACAGCTATATACAGTCCTCTCTTTGATATTGTTCGTCAGCAATTTAGCACAAAGATTTTGCTCAATGGTAACACTCTTTGTTGTGGGTGCTAGCTATTATGTGTATTCCTGTTCTTTGCTGTCGAGTATCACTATTGCAATTATCATCTTCTGCTCCTTGTTCATGACTGAATTTTTTTTCGAAATGTGTTCATGACTGAATGTATGTACATTTCGTTGTAAAAGCGAGAGCAAATGCTTCATGTATTGAATCTGTGCATATATACTTTGGTTTTCCTTGGTTCATATAATTAGAAACATAGGAACCTGAAAAGGTTAGAGCTGCAATGTTGTGCACACCAAATGAAGAATGATTACATATTAATAGGACCAGGATATCAAATATTCCAAGGAGTTTGTGTCAATCATGGTGACAATACAAATTGCCTAGCTTATTTATTCCGCAAACCAATTGTTTCGGAAAAATCGCATGGACCAATCCTACAATCAAACAACCACATATAAAAGCTTTATAATGATCACAACCTTGAAGAATAACATCTGAACCAATAAGACAAAGGTAGGAAGCTATCCTAGCTCCATACATGGAACTTGAGATAAAACATAGCTTTTCATCTTACACAATATTTTTTTCCACCGTTTGCGACATCATTTGGACACATAGGAGCTACAAAACTCACCGTTTTATGGATACTCCGTTTCAATAGATACCAGTTGCACAAATCTGTGAGCAATATGTAGTTGTATTTGATTCTATTTTATTAAACGAAATTTGTACTCCATCTGTCCCAAAGTACTTCTCGCATATTGGTCTAGATACACCCCTCTGTCCCAAAATACTTGTCGCAGATTTATCTAGATACGCACGTTTTAGTGTATAGATACATGTGAATCTAGAAAAATCGGTGACATCTAATCTGGGACAGAGTGGGTATATGATTCCAGTATGTATAATTCAGGGTCCTCCGCCACAATCCATTGTAGGTGAGGTGTGTGTCAAGGTGATCCATATTCACCACTTTTATTTGTGCTAGTGACGCATCCGATGACACCATTCTAGTGGTCCCTGCATCCCGAAAGCACAAGTTTTTAGTGCAAAGACCACCAAGGAAGGAGGAACTTATAGCTCATCGGCTGCTTGACATGCTATGGAAGACTAAGGCTAAAAGTGGGTAAGGGTATCAAAGCTTATGGTACAAAACAATCTTCATTGCTAAAATTTATGTCGGTTCAGTCTCAAACTACGATAAAATGCTCACACTCGAGCAAAACACGTGCTTGCTTGACTGACTGGAATCTCAACATCGGTGAAGTTGGACGCCTTGCTCGTGGTCCCTCCACTTATCAATGGGAATCTCAATTCCGGGAACCGAGTGGTGGGCCATCCATTTAATTAAGCCGACCGCTTGACCTGTGGTTTGAGTCGTTGATAGGGTTGACCCACCTTTTGGGGCAATAGACACATCGGTATCCAACCGGTGAGCCAACTCTATCGGTGGCTCAAAACAGTTGGTCGCACGGTCAGGTTAATTAAATGATGCACATCCGCCTTGTCATTCTCCTAGGCGGGCGCATGTCATTCCTCATGTAACGGTGTCACGCCTTCCCCACACCACCGTTAATGCCATGGCGCAACACCACTAATTAACCCCCTCTCACAGGGGGAGGCGACCATCACTCTCCACGCCGCCTCCATGTTCTCTCCATGCGGCTCCTCTCTCGCCCACAGTCCATTCAATGGTGAACACGAATGAGGCTGGTGGCAGTGGTTCATGGACTGGCTGTCCACTCTCAACAAGGATCTAGTAGAGGGATTCACCTAGTAAGGGCTCCTCATCCTACTAGACACGCTCCTCCCTGGAGGGTAGCATATAATCGAGGGAGGGCTCATTGTGTGGTCTCTTTCCATCGCGAGACACTTGGAGCTTCTAATCCACCTACGCCACATTGCCCCTCTCTGAGGCAGAGAGGGCCGACCCTTTGTATGTCATCGGAAGGGAGTTTTGGGATGGAGCTCTTCGTGTACGAGGGACAAACGCTCATGACAGCTATAAGGGCCCCTACCCGCCGGGCTAGAATAACCGCAAGGAGCGGCATCAGTGGTGGAGAGGCTGCAACTTCGAGGAAATCCTCGAGTACTGCCGCTCTAGGCTAGCGCCGCTCACACCGTTTCCCCACACGTTGGGTGACTCGTCACACGGCTCATCATCACAGCCTTATTCCTCGCGGCACTCGCCTATCCTCATCCCAAGTCGAGTGTGTGGCATTCGGTCACCAAGGAGGAGGGGCCACCAATGCCAGCCAAGGTTTCAACTTATCCTTCGCCATCCAAAGAAGGTGAAGAAAACTAGGAGGAGTTGCCACTGTTCATCCTCAAGATGGAGTTGGTAGAGCAGCTACCGGCGGCAATGTGGGTGGCAGACCACCATGTCTTGTCTCCCTTGCACCACCCTACGATCTATAGGGGATACCGGGGGATCAGTAAACATGGTGCAACTGTCCTCCCTCAAGACCGCCTGTTGGTGGTCCATGGCGGACCGTGGCATCATCACCATCGACGATGACAACGACGATGGAGGCAATCCATGTGTTGAATTTTCGTTTAAATTTATGTTTAATTTCAATATAAAATTTGAAAATGAAATTCACAATTATTGGCATGAAGGTGTGTCGCCGCCCTATTTTTTTGCCCTAAAAAATAAACTAGTAGCGTGTTACTTAGGTTAATTGTGGCGTGGGCATGCATGTCACTAGACTTTTTTACCCGTGGATGTTGATACATGTATAATGTTGGTATTTCTGTTAATAATGATGTGACCTAGACTTGTCATGAGTAACATTTACCACTAACGCTATGTTACTAGTGCGTCAAAAGCACACAACAGGATGCAGGAGCAACAATCTAACCTAGGCATAGGAAACCCGGCCTGGTTCAAAAAGGCCTGGCCGGGCTTTTTTGGCCGTGGGACAGCTGGGACTAGGAATTGTGGCCCGGTGGTCATCGCGAACCAGGCCTAGAACTATAAAAAAGCAAAATTAAGGAAGGCCTGGCTTGAGGTTTTTTTTCAAATTCGGGCCGACCTAGGATAGAAATTTTGGCCCGACATTTGGGCCGGGCTAGGCTCAGTCCTGAGTTTTGCTAGGCGGGCTTTTTCCGATTCGACCCAAAAAATGCCTAGATTTTCTTTAGATTAAAAAATGCCTAGCTATAGCAACAATATCACACCGGTAGTAGCCTATTTCCTATGAGTGAACTAATAAAAAAATCATAGAAATCAAACTTTTTTTTGGAAAAGGATAGAAATCAAACTTAAGCTTGTTGTGCTGATCTTCACTCTCAAATTCCAATCAATTCTCTCGTGCCATGGCAAGATACTTAGTCATGATGTCGGCTAGCTTGTCCTTCATGCACACACATTGCACCTCAATGCCACCCTCTTTCCCAAGGTCTTGTAGGTAGCAGAATCCGAGCATCAATGTGTTTGCTCTGTCCATGATGGACTAGATTTTTGCACAATGATATTGTTGATTGGTTGTTGATCTTTATCTTGAGCGTCCAATGCTAATGTATTTGCACTTCTGAATATTAATACATATAGAAAAATATAACACATTGTCGTTGAATGAGATCACATTTTGGGTAAAATTTCAATAATATAATTATATCACTTTAAGGTAAATATGTGCCTATCAGATCATATCCACCCCAAGGTATTTAAGATCAACACATGTTATTTACTTGTGTGGTAAAAATAGTATATACATCACAAATGTTGATAAAAATACCAATCCCTCAAAACTTTAATGAAATTACCTAGAATTAGATAAAAGTGTGTCTCAAGGTGACAATTTTTTTAGAACCTCGCGTTCTAAATATAGCAATGTAGTTTGATAAGGAGAATTTTTCTTTAAAATTACAATATCATGTGAAATGTTCCACATAAATAACCTCAAGTTGTATTTCCTATGTTATAGGCATAAGTTTTGCAATTTCCCATGATTTTCGTGCTTGGGAACCTGAACTTTTAAAACCCTTCATCCAACTTGTGTAAGCTGGAAAATAATTACGAGAGTAAAGCTTTTGAGGTCTGGGAGAAAATATGAATTTTTATTAGTGAGGGGAAATCTATTCTTTAAATGCTTTTAGTATAATCAGAGTTCATCTCAAGTTGACCCAAATAAGTGGTCTAGTTAAAATGCAAAATCAGCCTTTTGTCACTGACCGCCACATATGATCATCCACTCCCACGGGAAACCTCTCTCATTTTCCTCTTATTCTCGATTCCAATCTAACACAACCGCCTTGATCACTCGATTCTGGCCATCCCTGACCCTTTTTGACATCGTTGGTAACTAGACCTACCTTGTTGGGTCGGCATATCGCCTCATGCCTATTCCTATATTTGATTTGGGTCACAATATCACCAAAGGGGCATCTATCACTCTTCGTGGTTTGTAGGAGGTGTATGCAGGCGTAGGTGTTATCTTCCAAATGAAGCTCGTTTGGAACAACGTTTGATCGATCAAGTGAGTTGTAACAGCGGGGAAAGTAGTTTATATTAACCATTTCTACTTTTATTCATACATTATTTGTTATTTTCTTAGCCAATTTTAAATCTATAACTTGCCTCAATTGAGCCACACATGTTTATTAAGATACAATGTTAATTACTGTAGAGTTCTACGTTTTATCATTCTTAACATATGTCCACGTGAATATTATAGCAGTATTTTAAATTTGGTTTGAAATCTAAAGAATTTTACATTGAATTTTAAACAAAACCTAAGCTATGCATCCTAACATTTTGTATGTAGTAAATAATATCACATGTACGCTCTTTCATGTACATACATAGTTCACTGGACATGTACTCCCTCCGTTCAATAATGTAAGATTTTTTAGATATTTTAAAATAGTCTAGATTCAAACTAAAATGGATGAACCTAAACAATAAAACATGTCTAGATATATGCATTTTCAACAAAAATAACTATATATTGGTAAACGGACTATATATATTGATAGCATGGTTTAGAATGAACGCGTCTTGCAAGTATCTGGTAAGAAATTTTGCTAGAGTACTACACTTTTAAGATGAGGTAACTAAGAGAGTACTACTCTGTCCGTCTCAAAACAAGTGATTTAGATTTATCTAGATTTGTATGTATTTATATACTAAAACGCCTTTAGATCATAGTTTTGAAAACCGGACCGAACGGGACCAGCGGTTCAACCAGAAAAAACAGGAACCGGAGACTCTTCCGATTGTTTAAGCGTGCTGGACCGGACAAGCTAGCGAGCCGAAATAAACCGCCAACCATGGTTTTAGTCATTTAACCGGGCACCGGGTCTGACCGGCTCAACTCTCCGGCGCGTTTTAAAAATTAAGGACCCGACTGCCCTACTACATACGCAGATATGCTCTGATAACCATCTGGTCCGCTGTGTTAAAAAAAAACCATCTGGTCCGCTTCCGTTTTTTGTTAATAGCAGAGAAAGATGTCTTTTCTAGTTATTCTTCACGCAAGCAGCAATAATTTTGCACTCGAAAACTTGGTCGTGCTCTTTCATGATTTACGTAACAGATTCAAGAGTTTTTGCTTGATTGATCGGGAGTATTCTCATGTTAGTGAGACGTGCACGGTGGTCTCATTTGAGACACACCATGTTGGAACTTGGAAAAGGTTTGAAATAGGCATTTGACACTATTTACAACTTGCTATGTGAATTATTTTCCTTGTAGATTCTAGGTGTAGACCTAACATATTTTTGCATGTATATTTATCTATTTATTGCAGTATTTATTATTTAATATATATGATTTTGTCGTTTAAAAAATCAGACAGTGAACCAGTGAATCAGCGGTCCGATCAGTAAAAATCTAAACTAACAGCCTCACCGGTTCGATCACCGGCCGATTTTTAAAACTATGGTCACACCTTGCTTTTCATGCTTTTGGAGGTTTCACGGTTTGGATGCTCTTGAGTGCTCCGCGTCATGTCACACACCTCAAGTAAGGGCATGGATTATGGGGGAGACGACAAGCGGTGGTTTCGAGCCTCAACCTAAGAAAAACAAATATCGAGGCTACCGTTTAAAGTTTCTTTTATCCAACGGAAGCAGCATCTCCAATGGAGCGGTGGGCCATATGCTCTCTTTCCACGATCTAACATTTTTTACCCGATCGATCTCATCTCTTCGGGCCTTTGTTTGTTCTTTGTTCCTTTCTTTGGCTTTTTTTACCTCTTTTAAACGGGGAAGCGAGATCATCTGCAGGCAGTAGTATTGCTCTGCAGGATACCGTTTTTTTGAATCTCTCCTCCACGGTAGATCCATCGAGCAGTGGTCCACGCTGGAGCTTTGGCCATGGCCAATAGGTTCGGATATTGCATTTCTCCGCTGCAGTAAACCTTTGTTCAAAGTGCGGAGTTGGCCACAACTAGATGACTTGTTGACATGGCGTCCAACTTTGGATCGATGGGAGCCGGGGTCAAAAAGGCTAAGGCCCCCTTCTTTTCAGCTTCTTGGCCAGCTTCTTTCAGAAGCTACCCTCGACCAGCTTCTCCCAGAATCTTATTTTCAAAATTCGTTTAAACTTCTTAACTAGTAGTTTCAATGTTAATTTAAAAGTATAAACGATTTTGGCAGATGAGATTTTGGGAAAAGCTAGTCGAGGGTAGCTTCTGGGAGAAGCTGGCCAAGAAGCTGAAAAGAAGGAGGCCTAAGGACATCTCCATCGGGCCGATCCATCCGGTCGCCACAAACGGTTCGTTTCTGTCTATTTGGGTCAGACCGCGGTTGATATGGGGAGGGGGTCCGGCATGTCCGACCAGCCGCGCCCAGCGGCAGGACCCATTTGTCCGCGCAGGTGGGTGTTGGCTTCATCGATGGGCAAATGATGCAAATCAGTTAAAAATGGCGCCATCGCTAGCCAAATACACAAAGATTAACTGGCAAATAACATGACAGACGTGCGCCATCGCCCTTTGGGCATCGCCAACAAATGGCCACTGGTTATGAATTTACAAAAGGGGGGAATTTTCATACACAAATGTTCCTAAAATGGCAGCTTCCCTACCCAAAAAGTTGCATTCGCCATCGCCATTGTCCTTCAGGCATCACGAGCCCTGATGGCATGCTGCCTCTTCGCAACCCAAGCTCTGCGATCAGGGTCGGAGATGCTATCCAGGTCGGTGAGCATGATGGCATTCTCCTCGGCCATGATCTTGGCTTTGTCCTCCTTGGCCTTCGCTTCAGCCTCCAGCACCCTAGACCTGGCCTCGGCCTCCTTGGCATTGGCTTCAGCCTTCGTCGACTACGCTTTGGCCTCGATCTCCATTAGCATGGCCTTTGCGTTGGCCTCCTCCACCTCGATGGACCTCGTCTGTAGCTCGACAAAGGTATTAGCGGTGGCCTCTTTCTCTCTGCGCTGCCTCTCCTCCCTCTCGGCGATGGCCTCTTCCTTCTTCTCCAGGATCTTCTTCAAGGTCTCCTAGAACGCCAAGGAACCAGCCTGGCGGGCGAGGTTAGCCTTCGTAGCCTTGTGACCACCAGGGTGGCGGGCACGGCCGGCAGTCTCGTCGCTTGAAGAGGTAACAAAGTCTTCGTCATTGTCGGTGTCTAGGTCGACGACATCGTCGGTCGAAGCACTGGCCTTGCCACTTGATACGTTGGAAACGTATCTATAATTTTTTATGCTCCATGCTTGTTTAGTATCTACTTTGCTTTACTTGTCTACACTCTGAGGTGCTTCTTACATGTTTTCTGGTACTAACCTATTAACAAGTTGCAACAGTGCCAGATGCTTGTTTTCTGTTGTTTTTGGTTTCAGAAAGGTTAGTAAAGAAATATTCTCGGAATTGAACGGGACGAAGGACAAAGTCAATAACTTTCCGTGGGGAACAAGAAGTCCAGAGGAGAGCCCGAGGGGCGGGCTAGACCCACCCCCCAGGCGCGGGTGGGCCCTAGCCCGCGCCTGTCTAGGGTTTGGCCGCCCTGGCGGCCGCCTCGGTCTCCCCCTTCGCCTATAAGAAGCCCCCGATGCAGAAACTCTCAGTACCCGATCAATATTCCACGAAACCGTCTGTAGCCTCCGCCACCATCGTCCCTAGATCGGGGGGATCTGAAGCTCTTCCCGGCACCCTGCCGAAGGGGAGATCATTCCGGAGGCCTTCTCTCCGGTATGATTTGTGAGTAGTTCCACCTTGGACTATGGGTCCATGTAGTAGCTAGATGGTTGTATCTCCTCCTTTGTGCTTTCATGTGTAGATCTTATGAGCTCCGTTCATGATCAAGATCTAATCTATTTGTAATCA
Organism: Avena sativa; assembly: GCA_916181665.1. Classification (NCBI taxonomy): domain Eukaryota; kingdom Viridiplantae; phylum Streptophyta; class Magnoliopsida; order Poales; family Poaceae; genus Avena; species Avena sativa. Next base: position 459,570,874 of record OV702293.1, read on the forward strand.
TGCATGTTATGTTTGCGGGGATCCGATGGATATTGAGATTATTATGTTGGTTTGATTAATGGTTCTATCTTTATGATTCTATCATGTCTGTGTTGTTTGTGATCTTGCATGCTATCTATTGCTAGTGGTTATCTTGGCCAAGTAGTTGCTAGTGACTCCAAGAGGGAGAATTTATGCTCGATAGTGGGTTCATGCCTCTAGTTTCTAAGGGAAGTGACAATAATATCTTCGGTTGTAGATGTGTTGTTGCTACTAGATAGGGAGAAAACAAAGGTCTCTTGTTCATGGAACATGTGGACTGTTTACCTTACACACTTTGCTTAAAGCAGTTGTCTGTTGCTTGCAACTTAATACTGGAGGGGGTTCGGATGATAACCTGAAGGTGGACTTATAGTCATAGATGCAGTTGGATTACGGTCTATGTATTGTTGTATTGCCCAATCAACCTCATAGGATCTTTCTGGCTAGTAATTGCATTGTTATGTCTTGCTCAGTTCCTATCAATTGTCTCGCTGTAATTTCTTTACCCTTCATGCCATGTTGTTTATCTAAGGTGAGCACCTCTAGTGAACTATGGACCCTGGTCCAATCTTTACCATTGATACATCTTCCACTGTTACTTGTTTACTTGCTGCATACCCTTACCTTCCACACCATACGTTTAATCCTTTGTTACAGCAAACCGGTGAGCTTGACAACCTCACTGATTCGTTGGGACAGAGTCTTGAGTTTGTGTTGTGCAGGTCTTCATGTTGCTTCCAACACCTCTGTGACGTTTCCTTCCTCCTTCTGGTTCGATAACCTCGGTTTCTACTGAGGGAAATCCTGCTGTTGTACTCTTCATACTTTGCTCTTGGGTTTCCAATGAAGCACTCTTCCTCCCTATTGAGTGTAGCATCAAGTAATTTCTAGCGCCGTTGTCGGGGAGGCTAAGGACGTCTTAACAAGGGGAATCCTTCACTTCCTTTCTCTTTACTTTGTTTTTAGTTTGCTTTGTTTCTTTAGCTTGGTTTTCTTTGCCTCTTTTCAAAAAAAAAACAAAAAAAAAGTCTAGTTTGGTTTGCTTGCTTTATTCAAAAACACAAAAAAATAGTCCCTGCTCTAGTTGCTGGTCTATTATTGCCTTGCTTGGTTATGCTTTCTATCAATGGATGGTTTCTTTGAAACTAGTTCTTATTGGCAAGGTGGGTTCACGGAAGAACAAAAATATTATTATGAGGAACACCGTTTGTCACAAAAAGGGATACACTTATGGGAACAAATTGATAAGTTGAATACTATTGCTAGAGACTTGTGCTCTACTTATAATGTTACCTATTGCTTTGATAAAGCGTGTTGCTGCAGGAGGTATAAACACCTCCCTTTTCAATGTGAGTATAATGATAATGTTACCATATCCTCTTATGTTAAAGGAAATTATGACTTTTATGATGTGGAACAAATTGAAGAATTTATTGCTTTCAAGGGTGCATTTGAACTTGCTAGTTTGCTTGAAAATACTGATGATGCACCTTATGAATATGAGGTTTATGAGATACTTAAATTTTGCTTTGATAATTACAAGGAAGCAAATGGTTATATTCTTGAATATTTTAATAGATGTTTCCCACAAATGGAAGAGACTAATGCCTTGCATGAGCCTATGAAAGAAGAAATTGTTAAAACTGGAAGCTCATTAGATGGAAAAAGAGGAGGAGAGTGGTGAACAAAAGGAGGAAGAATGGATGTACCCATGTCTACCTTCTAATGAGAGTAACTCTTTACCCCTTATATTATTTGATTGTCCCCCATGCTTACCAAAGGAGGATGACTGTTATGTTCCTGTGGATCCTTTTGAAATATCTACTTTGGATAAAACCTGTGAAGGTTTTAATTCCACTATTTTTGAGCTTAATAGAAATTATGTGTTTGTAGCTCATGAAAAGCCTGCTTTATGTGATAGTTATATTGTTGAGTTTATTCATGAGGCTACTGAAAATTATTATGAGAGAGGAAAATATGGTTGTAGAAGTTTTCATGGTACTAAAACACCTCTCTTTGTGCTAAAAGTTTTGAAGTTGCTCTTGTTTCATCTTCCTATGCCTATCACTTTGTTCTTTGTGAACTTATTTGTCTACAAGATTCCTATTCATAGGAAGTGGGTTAGACTTAAATGTGTTTTGAATTTGCTTCTTGATGCTCTCTTTGACTTCAATTCATAATTCTTATGTGAGCATCTTCTCAAGCTTCTTGTGCCTAACTTAAAGGCGTTAAAGAAAAGTACTTGTTGGGAGATAACCCAAGAGTTTCCTTGAGCCTTGGAAGTTATTACTTCTGTAATGACCTCTCCTTATCCTTTTTGTGCCAAGAATGACCTCTAATGAGAGGGAAGTAAGATCTGGGGAGTTGCTGTCCTGAAACAGATTTCTGTCCTCCACCAAAAAAAATCGTGAAGAGGCTCTGTAACTCGGATTGAGCTCAAAATTTACGAATAAATCCTCCAGTATATGTTGTCTAACTTCCGTTAGTTCAACACTTTTTGATTTGAGCAACAGAAGATGTTTGAAAAAATTTGTTTCTACCTGCTGGTCTGTTTTGACAGATTTCTGCCATTATTTGCATTTGCTTCTTATTGATTCCTTTTTGAGCTCTCTTCAGGTAAATTGAGTTTCTTTGAAGGAGTTACTTCAGTAGCTTGTGTTTTTAGTGAAAAGCCTTGCTGTTCCAAAGCTTTGACAACGGTCTAATATCTTTTGAATAAGCTAAAGTTGCTAATGAAGATTGTGTGAAGTTTTGTATGAAGGAAAAAAATTAGGTGTAGAGAGAGAATGATGCAATGAGATGAAGAATGGACAAAATCTCAAGCTTGGGGATGCCACCATGGTGTCACCCCAAGAAATATCCAAGAGGTACAAGCGTCAAAGCTTGGGGATGCCCAAGGTATCCCCTTCTTCATCAATAAAAAGCTCAGGTCTATCTAGACACTTCACTTTTATTGTTTCATGCACAGTTGTGTTGTTCTTGGAGCGTCTTAGTTTTCGTTTGATTTTCTTAGTTTGTTTAGTTTGCTTGAATAAAGAAGTTTGGACCCCCGTTCTCGCTGTGTTGTTTTGCAAATAAGTTTGCTTGGTGTTTGGAAAGGAGTAGTAAGTTCTTGCTTAAAATGCAAGAGGAGGTTGCATTGACTATGACTTGGACTTTAGCATGACATGCTAGGTGTTGTTTTAGCATTATGCTTAGTGATTATTGTTGTAGCATGTCTTGTTCCAAACAATTGGTATTGCTTAGTGTGTCTTGAAGAAATTATGCATTGTTTTAGCATGCAAGAGCATAGTATTATGGAATTCTCCTTTGATGTTTTGCTTGGGTTGACTTGGCACATGCTCACACCATGTTATGACTATGACAAGTCACCATTAGCCTCTATGATCATTTAGTCCTTGACTTGTAGTACCACTCTTTGCATTGATTAGTTTGCTTTGTTGCATTGCATAATTATGGCCATTATTGCTCTCTTAGTTGGTTGCTCCCGGTCTTTTGCTAGCCTCCACTTGTATGAGTAAGTTCTACTCATGATTCCAATTCCCAAGAAACCAAGTTATTCCAAAGTGTCCACTATAAACTCCTATGCATGGTGTGTTACACCATTCCAAGTATATTCTTGTTTTCAAATTTCTTCCAATTAAAAACTATTTTGTTATGTGAAAACTTAGTGATTAAATCCCTCATGAACTTGATGGCACATTTTATTATTTGCCCCTAATAAACTTGAACCATTGAGGCAACTTTGTTGTATATGCTTGCACTTATAAGTTGGGATTAGTAGAACCGTATTGTCACGGGGAACGTTTTCAACATTGCACTTGTACTTTTTGTACTCCATTGATATCATGCTCTTTTGTCTATGGATGTTACCGGTGTGAAATGAAGTGGGAACTTGTAAGTCCATGGAGTTCGTATTCTGTGTTAGAGAAACGCCTGGGCCGCTAGCCTAAGCCATGCATAATCATGGTGGAAACTTGTAGCATCACCATAGTGACATCTATGAAGCATTCTTCTTATAAAAAAGAGACACATTGAGAAAATAGGAAAGAGAGAAAAAAACACCATATTCCCATGGTACATAAGAAGAATTGCTGAGATGTTCATTGTCTGCTTGCCTTGTCATTTTGGTTATGGGAAAGCTCCTATACCATGTGCAAGGGGTACCCCATTGGCGGTTCTCAATGATATGCAAATACTTACAGTGACAAGAACTTACCTGGACCCAAAGTTGAGTATGCATGAGGTGTGGCCCTCGTATTCAAGGGTCATGAGATTGCCAACTTATACTTCGTCAAGCATATACTCCAGCTTTGCCACTTTAACCTCAACCACTTCAAAATGCTTATGATAGGGGCAATGAGGGATGAAAGCTAATAAGTACCATAATTTTTGGAAGCTCTTTTTGAAACTTGTAATCCCTACTTCCTTTACAAAAAGGTCTTTCTTCCACCATTATTGAGTCTCCACCTTCTACCTTTAGACACCATTAAGAGAGCATAGTTGTCATTATGTGTGCAGTGTTCCAAAGCTTATTAATTGATGCATATTGTGTTATTACTTGTTCTTGTGCTCCTTGTTTCTAGTCACCCTTGTGAACTTTGAAGGTGTCCTATGCATCTATATTGCTACTCTATGAGGGACAAGTTGTTGCCACTATGCTATGTTTTCTGTATGTGAAACAAGCAAATGTTTTTCAATGCATGTTATTCATGATGTTTGTTTGTAGCCTGCCATGTTGCATGCATAGTTACTATGTCCTATTGTTAGAATTCCATTCTTTCATGCACATGTTTAGAGTTCTTTGATCCCAGCTTTCAATGCTTGCAAATGGTTGGATCTTTATTGTGAGGTTGCATGTCACCTGAAAAATTATTCTTTTATCACTTACCTACTCGAGGACGAGCAGTAGTTAAGCTTGGGGATGCTGATACGTTGGAAACGTATCTATAATTTTTTATGCTCCATGCTTGTTTAGTATATACTTTGCTTTACTTGTCTACACTTTGAGGTGCTTTTTACATGTTTTTTGGTACTAACCTATTAACAAGTTGCAACAGTGTCAGATGTCTGTTTTCTGCTGTTTTTGGTTTCAAAAAAGTTAGTAAAGAAATATTCTCGGAATTGGACGGGACGAAGGACAAAGACAATAACTATCCGTGGGGAACAAGAAGTCCAGAGGAGATCCCGAGGGGCCGGGCAGAGGGGACAGACCCCCCTAGGCGTGGGTGGGCCCTAGCCCACGCCTGGCTAGGGTTTGGCCACCCTGCGTCCACCTCGGTCTCCCCTTCGCCTATAAGAAGCCCCCGATGCAGAAACTCTTAGTACCCGATCAATATTCCACGAAACCATCTGTAGCCGCCGCCACCATTGTCCCTAGATCGGGGGATCTGAAGCTCTTCTCGGCACCCTGCCGGAGGGGAGATCATCCCGGAGGCCTTCTCTCCGGTATGATTTGTGAGTAGTTCCACCTTGGACTATGGGTCCATGTAGTAGCTAGATGGTTGTATCTCCTCTTTTGTGCTTTCATGTATAGATCTTGCGAGCTCAGTTCATGATCAAGATCTAATCTATTTGTAATCATGCATGTTGTGTTTGCGGGGATCCGATGGATATTGAGATTATTATGTTGGTTTGATTAATGGTTCTATCTTTATGATTCTATCATGTCTGTGTTGTTTGTGATCTTGCATGCTCTCTGTTGCTAGTGGTTATCTTGGCCAAGTAGTTGCTAGTGACTCCAAGAGGGAGTATTTATGCTCGATAGTGGGTTCATGCCTCTAGTTTCCAAGGGAAGTGACAATAATCTCTTCGGTTGTAGATGTTATGTTGCTACTAGGGAGAAAACAACGGTCTCTTGTTCATGGAACATGTGGACTGTTTACCTTACACACTTTGCTTAAAGCAGTTGTCTGTTGCTTGCAACTTAATACTGGAGGGGGTTCGGATAATAACCTGAAGGTGGACTTCTAGTCATAGATGCAGTTGGATTACGGTCTATGTATATTGTTGTATTGCCCAATCAACCTCATAGGATCTTTCTAGCTAGTAATTGCATTGTTATACCTTGCTCAGTTCCTATCAACTGCCTCGCTGTAATTTGTTTACCCTTCATGCCATGTTGTTTATTTAAGGAGAGCACCTCTAGTGAACTATGGACCCCGGTCCAATCTTTACCATTGATACATCTTCCACTGTTACTTGTTTACTTTCTGTAAACCATTACCTTCCACACCATACGTTTAATCCTTTGTTACAGCAAACCGGTGAGCTTGACAACCTCACTGATTCGTTGGGACAGAGTCTTGAGTTTGTGTTGTGCAGGTCTCCACGTTGCTTCCAACACCTATGTGACGTTTCCTTCCTCCTTCTGGTTCGATAACCTCGGTTTCTACTGAGGGAAATCTTGCTGATGTACTCTTCATACCTTACTCTTGGGGTTTCCAACGAAGCACTCTTCCTCCCTATTGAGTGTAGCATCACCACTCTTCTTGTTGTTCGTTTCTCTCCAAAGGGCATAGCTAGTCACCCATTTTTTATGTCCTTGAGCAACGTCCAGCAATGGCCCAACGAGAAGGCCTTGTTATCATTCACTGTCTTGAAATGCTCCATTGCTTTCATGATCTACACACATGGATGCCAACAATGGCTCAACACAAATGCAAGACATCGACAAAGATAGGAAGAGGTGTTACCATGTCAACTGGCTGCATGCCGCTTATTTTCCTTTTCGTCACCATCTCGTATGAGACTTGGAACTTGCTACACTCGACATGGATGGTGCCCCAACACTTGGATAGGGAGAGATCATTTCGATCGCTAAAAAGGTGTCCTTTCCAAATTTCCTATGCTCATGGAAGAACCTGCCCACCTTCTTCCAATAGGCAAAGCCATTTTGCTCAGTGCCGCATAGTGGATCTTGTGAAATCTCCATCCATGCCTTGCATAGGAGCTTGTCCTCGGCGGGAGTCTATCCCCCGGTTCATTGGCTCACCTTCTTGTCATCGAGGCCGCAAGTGAAGCGGACAACAACGCGGCTGTGATGCCCTCGACCATGGAAATTTGGGAGAGGTTTTTTGGAGGGAGAAGTGATGTGGTTTCTATGCCACTGGCGGGAGGGACCGCCAAATATAAAGGGAGGATGCATTGTCCGGACCGATGCAACCGAGGCCCAGATTAGGTGCATGGATGGGTCGAGCCGGACGAATTTGTCCGGATGGGTCGGCCCGCTGGGGCGTTGCGCACGGTCGCGCGGACGAGTTCGGACACGCTCGAACGGGATGCGTCGGCCTGATGGAGATGCCCTAAGAAACACTTGCTCATTGTCGATAAGTTTAATGTTTGTTTCGTCCTAAAAATGTCACAAATGTATCTAAATTTGCATATATATCTATATACTAAAGTGTGTCTAAATTAATTCAAATTTAGAGAAGGCGAGACCGTGACCCCTTTGCCCCCCTCCCGCCGTAGCCTCCCTAAGTGAGGCGACCGGAGGCTCTCTCCTCGTCCTCCTCCAACGCCTCCCTCCCTTCTTGGCCCCTTCCCATCGTCACCGGCTGCCGTCGCTGGGCGTTGCTCGTGAGGTGCCGGTGGCGGCGACCCCGCTCTTCCCCCCGCGCACGTAGCTCCAAGCCGGTGGCGGTGTGTCTCGGTCTGCAGCGGTCCGGTGACGGCGCGATGGGCCCCATATGGATGTTGGGCAACAACGTCATCCCTTTGGTGGCAACGTGCGGTAGCAGCTCGCAGTGGAGGTAGGAGCCTGCTCTCGACCCAGATCTAAGACTACTTGGGCCTCATCTCAGTCAGGCGAGGCTATATGCACGGTGAGGCGGCGGTGCTCCCCGAAGGTGGAGGTGGGGCGGCGACAGGTCAAGGAGGGTGGCAGTGTCGTGACTAACCTAGGCCTAGCTGGGCCAGTCCGGGCCTGGTATGCCCATACTGTCGCGTCCGGACGGTTATCGTGCTCCCGATGGAGGATGTTCCCTCCCGCTAGCTATGGTACTTTCGCGCCAATTCTTGTTGCTCCTCATTTTCACCTTCTGTGCCTCGTGTCGATGTGCATGGAGAGACGAGGAGGAGGATCTCAAGACCATGGTGGCACATGCTAGTGGGTGAACAGATGGGTGGAGCATTAACGATTGTTCCATTTGTGGTTTTGGGGGGTCAGGATAAATCCCTGTCAGCTTGTCTAGCATCGACGCGGTGACGCCTGCGGGTATCGTTCGTCCATCCTGAAGGGCATCGGGTGTACCTCTTCCCCACTCTCTGTGGCACCAGGGGAAACCCTAGGACAAGTATGGGTAGCAGCAGCACCGTCGTCGCTTTCCTTCTTGGAGGTGCTACTTGGTACGCGACGATTTGGAATGCTAGGATCGTGGTAGCAATTCTCTAGAGGGTGCAGTGGTTTCGAGTCTTCTTCGTTCTAGTCGATTTGTCGGTGCCAGCATTGTTTTCTCTTTTTTTTCTTGTTCTTTCGAGCTCGATTGTGCTGTTTTCCCCAGCGATGGTAAGTTGTAGCGTGTGATTTCTATATTAATATAGTGATGCGAAAGCCTATTTTGAGGAATTTAAATTTAAACAAATCTACCACATCCTCTTCAGGACGAAGGGAGTATAAGAAATTTGAAATCACTAGGTTGGATTATAATGGAATTTCTCTTGAACTAGAGTCGAATGAACCATTTCCCAGCCTCATAAGGAGGAGGAAATCTATTTGGCATCAATGATCTGAGGATCAAACATTTGTGTTATGGTGATACTGCACTGAAATACTTTTATATGTTTGCCCATACCATAAACAGTTGATATCTTTTTTTAAAATAGGCTTTTGTTTCACTTTATAAATAAGCCAAACACCGAACCGATACAAAGTGATGAAAGTACCCTTTTACAAAGAAGATAAAAGGTAAACAACGAATACATGAGTAGCCACACCCCAAAGAAGCACCTGATATACTACTTGTTATAAACACGGTAAGAAAATAACAAGAATGAAAACGAAATCGCAGCAGGGACACCGAATTTAACGTGAAAAAACTCTCCAACAAAGAGAGAAAAATCACGGACGCTAGCCAGCGAAACTTCACTATATGGAGATTGTTTACACAACGCCAAAGATCTCTCAGATGCAACTTATCCCAGCCGACGGCTTACAAGAGGTATATATAATGATAAAAACCTAGGACTTCACCGATCCGGTGGCGGGTCTTGCTCCACTTGTCAGAAGATAGCCTCCTTAATAAATTTGGATCATACTTCAACACTACTAAATAGAGGTGCCACAATGTCTCCTTGTGAAACAACCGGACCTCGTCGCACCACACCCATCAAGTTGACGCTGGAGAGGGCCGCCTGCTCTCTCGCTCTGGTCTGTGGAGCACCGATGCTGCCAGCGGACAACAAGGATGGGGAGTGGTGATAAATAAACCACGTGTATATGATAGAAATCCGTCAGAAACACCCCAGCCATCGCTAGAAGTGTCTCGAGACAGGATCCAAACTAAATAGTTGATATCCAACTAGAGCAGGGTGGGGTCACCAGAGATGAATTCGATGCTTAAAAATACAGACTCCCTCTATCCCAAATTTGAAGTCACATATTTGTCTATATTCACACACTAAAGCGTGTTTAGATACATGGTCATCTAGATAAATATGCCAAACATAATTCAGGAAAGAGGGAATATGCGGGGACCATTTTGAGGTACTTAAAGCCTGCGTATTTACATAGAATAACCATTTTACCCTATTTTGTTAAAGAAGAGTTCAAGAATACATATGCATACATTCATAAATACATTAAATAAATACTAACCTCTATGAATGCACATCCTACCTCTATGACCACCTCCTAAAGACTGACCCGATGAGTCTTGGGCAGGTCGACTAGCGCTCGGGGCGGCATCAGGCGGAGCTAGCCATTGACGGCGGGGCTCCTGCCCTCGGCCCAGATCTAGGCCCATATGGGCCTGATTAGGGCTAGGCGGGCCCTGTTGTCAACATGGTTTCAAGGCTTTCGGCAGGTCTGGAAGCCCATCCCTCGACTCGGGAGTGGTTGAGGTGCTGGACCTAGGCCAGTTTGGCCTAGATTTGGTGACCGCCATGGATTCGGTTCCGTGTTGTATAAGACCTAGCTGGTTGGCCCAACCTTCCACACTAGTTCGTGTAGTCTTGTGGTGGTGGGGTGCCATGTCGTGAGCGCGAGATCTTGGACGTTGGGGCGGCAGCCTTGGAAGGTGGACTGCATGGGCGTCTTAACGATGGGCGGCGTTGTTGTGGTAATGGTGTAGGTGGTCGTAGCATGGAAAACAAAAAAATTCTACCGCATGCACACAAACAAGCCAAGATCTATCTACTAGATTGTAGCAACGGTTCGATTAGAGTACTCACCCTTGAAGATTCCAAGGCGGTTAACGAGAGCAGATTATCGTGGGTGATGTAGTCGTACACTTGATGATCTCAAGATCGCGTAGACGATCCTTCCGGCGCTACGTTCCGGCAGAGCTTCCATAGTCGGTCACACGTTTGGTACTCGATGAAGACCTTCCTCTCCCTTGTTCCAGCAGGCAGCGGAGGTTGTAGTTCTCCCCTCGCAATTCCGGCAGCATGACGGCGTGGTGTCGGAAGTAGAGGAAAGATCCCGCAGGGCTTTGCCTAAGCCGGAGCAGGTTATGGTGGATCTAGGGTTTCTGGCGATCTAGGGTTTAGAGGGCCGGAGAGGAGGAGGTGTGGCCGGTGTCGGTTGGCAGCAGTGATGGGGGCGGCGGAGGTGCGGCTAGGTGAGGAGGGGCTGGTGTTGTGTGTCCTTGGGGCACCCCCTCCCCTCTATTTATTAGAGGGAGGGCAACTTGGAAGAGGGGAGTTCGAATCCTTCCCCAACTCCCTCTCCTAGTTGGCTTGTGGTGGAGGGAAAGGATTATTTCCTTCCTCTACCAAGATACATTGTCCCAGTTTGGCTTTTCAAACTTGCCTTTTGACTTTCAATTTGGAGCTTAATTTCTTTCTCGCAAATGCCCAACCAAGTGACCTAGGACATGATTCAATCATTCCACTTATCCATGACACATTCATGTGCCCTTCCCATTCCGGTCTGATGAATCTTCTACAACCTTCTAGAACATCTTCGATGAAATCATCGGAATCATTCCCGAACTCCGGAATTGGACTTTCCTTATATGAATCTTATTCTCCGGACTATTCCAGATCTCCTCGTGATATCCCTGATCCCATCCGAGACTCCAAACAACATTCGGTCTCCCTACTTACATTCCATATCTACTAAACAACATCAAATCCTTAAGTGTGTCTCCCTACGGTTCGTGAATTATGTAGACATGAACGAGACTCTTCTTCGATCCATAACCAATAGAGGAATCTGAAAATTCATATGTCTCCCACATATTTCTACGATTACTTTGCGATCAAATGAACCACTTACATACGATACCAATTTCCCTTTCTCTCGCGATAGTTTACTTATCCGAGGTTTGATCGTCAGTATCTTTGCATACCTAGTTCAACCTCGTTACCGATAAGTACTCTTTTGTTGTTCCCATGATATGTGATCCCTCGTGAGCCAGTCACATGCTTGCAAGCTAATTGGATGACATTCCACCGAGAGGGACCAGAGTATATCTATCTGTCATATGGATGGACAAATCCCACTCTTGATCCATGTGCCTCAACACACACTTTCCAAACACTCAATGCCACTTTTATAGCCACCCAGTTACGGTGTGGTGTTTGATGTCATCAAAGCATCCTTCCAGTAATGGTGATTAGCATGATCTCATGGTCGAAGGAATTAGGTTACTATGTATCAGAAAGCTTATAGCAAACGAACTATTGAAATGACTTGATCTTTATGCTATGCTTATCTATATGTGTATGTCCATCGCACCATTCTCCTAATGATATGATCTTGTTGTCAATAACATCTCAATGTTCATGATCAGGAAACCATGACCATCTATCAACCAACAAGCTAGTATTATAAAGAGGCTTTACTAGGAACTCTAATTAGTTTACAAATCACACAAGTATTGATGTTTCCGGTTAATATTATTTTAGCATGAATGTAAACATTTATCATAAACACAAAGATATAATAATAACCACTTTTATTATTGCCTCTAGGGCATATCTCCAACAAATGGCTCATCTCTTTAGACCATGAGGGTGGCAAGGAATGGGCATCGGGAGCTCCTGGTGGTGGCAGCGTCCACATCATGTTTGGAATCTCGACTCGAGGATTGTTGGTGTCTGAGATACTGAATGTGGTGAGAGTTTTTTCTGGGCGAAAGCCTAGCGCTTTGGCGCCGACTACGGCGACACCTATGGGTGTAGTGACCCTCTTGGGGGCGTTGTTGTGGCTACTCTCACCCATTAGAGCTACTCTCAAGCACCTCTGAGGTGCATAGGTTTCTTCTTGTTTTATTGCGAGTGTTCACAGAATATTTTCTTGTATTTATCCTTCTTTGTCCTATGTTGTAGATGAGAACAACGATGCCCTTCGCAAGATTAACGCACTCGAAAAGAGTCTCGGTCAAGCAGAGAAGAAGGCAAAGGATGCTGCAGAGGCCCTCCAGCGTTAGCAGAAAGAGGCTAAAGACCGTGAGCAGCAGATCGCAGTCGTCGCGACGTCGCGAGAGAGAGCCATGGATGGAAAGCTTATGGCTGATGCCAAAGTGATATCCGGTAAGCCACCTTGTTCTTCCTTTTAGTGTTACATGCTTCAGGTGCGATTCCTTGTTCCTCAATCGAAAATTTTGCCGCTTTTCCTTATAGATACTTCTGGTGTTACGTTTGATCGTGAATTCCTAGAGCACGGGGATCCTCTGGCGGATGCTGTTGCAGCGAAAGAAGATCGTTGCACCTTTGCCATGGAGTCGCTCGACAAGGCCAAGAAGGTCCTCACCCGCTTCTACAAGGATATCAACTCGAAGGGCATTGCCCTTGAGTACGTCGACTCCCTCGCGGACGCTCTGGTGTAATTCAAAAAAATCAGAAAAAAATACAAAACCTTCGCATGGTGTCATATTAAGTGACATAGTTATGAGGGAAAATATCAAACTTGGAATATTGATCATCTCTAAAAAAACTTCACAAAACGACCTATCTCATCCGAGGTTTTCTAGCTTTTGGGTCAAATGACTAATGACATGGCTAGAATCAAGGCATAGTTTGTGATAATGTGCCCATATTGTGCATGGATGTGTATAATGGGATGACTAACAATGTTGTAGGAGCAAGTTTTCCTTTTTGTCGCACAAAAAAAAGCCATTTTCTATTTTTTGAGTGCCGAAAACGGGGGGTTTTGTGAAGCAACCACCAAATTGAAGTTTCAAAATGGTAACATCCTATTTTTCAAAAATACTAGACCATGTTTCTTGGACAATGTCTCAACTGAGGTATCTCAAACCTTTGAGTCCATCCCTGGTAAAAAAGACAAATTCCTGCCGGATCGGTTGGAAGTGGGTCAGATATGAACTACAGGTATATGATATGATGCCCATGATTTTTCACAAAAATAATTTTTTGGTTCACAATATGCTATTTCATTAAAGATACAATGCAAGTTTAGTGAGTCTCAGCCCCAACCTAAGAATCTTCTTGAAAATCCTTCACAAAGTTTGACCAAACATTCAAATATGCATAACTAATTAAAAAATCAGAAAAATACAAAACCTTTGCATGGTGTCATATTATGTGACATAGTTGTGAGGAAAATATCAAACATGTTTTTGATGATTTTCTATTAAAGCATTTCAAAATTAAATAAATTATATAAAAATGTGTGAGACTTGGTAATCATACTATATACGTAGAAAAGGTTCATTGTTGAATTTTTTGGGTGATTTGGAAATGGTCAAAAAACTTGGTTAGAAATGGGGTGGTTTACCTAGGTTTGGAGCACATTCCTAGCTTCATTTTTCATGACTAGTAGTTCTACTTTGGAAAATAGTAGAATAGCCTTAGGATTTAATGTTATAACGTGAATAATAGTTTGGAAAGCATTTCAACATCATAGCATAGAAAAATCAACTCACAATTTTGATTTGTTATTCAAATTTGAATTCAAATGACAATTTATCAAATCACAAATAGCATCACAAGTTTGCACTTCAGAACACAAGTGCCAAATTATTACAACATGTTATCATATCACAAATAGCATCCATCATTTCAAGTCTACTTCTTTTGCCTCTTCCTCACACTTGATTTCTTCTCCTTCTCAACTTCTATAGCACACAACTTGTTAATGCTCCTCTTTTTCTTACCAAAACCAGTAGGCTTCCCTACATCACGTCCAAGAGCAGGCTTCACCTGTTGCACCTCCTCAACAGCTACAACTGGTTCAATTTGTACAACAATGTCAAGAATTGGTTGAGTATGGAACTCAATAGCTGGTACTGATCCAGTTCCAACATAGGTTACGTCTGGAGCACAGACTCCAAACAGCTTTTGTTTGCACCACAGCCTCCAATGCAGCATCTATTTGCACCACATCCTCCAAAACAGGTTCAATTAGCTCATGTGCAGCTAGAACAGGGGCAGTGGCATGTTCAATTTGCACTTCATCTGCACTAAACAGGACCTGCTCACTTCTCTTCTTTCTATAGCCATCGAGTCTTGTTTTTTTCATTGGCCAACATTTTCAACAACAAGAGGTTCAACATGAGGTCCAACTGTTTTTGCACGCTTCCTCCTAAAAAAATAAAGGATATCATGACTTGGTTGAAAAATGAAACAAGCAGAAAAAAAACTTGCAAAAACATAAACTTACTTTGGCATTTGAGGAGTGTAACGCCTTTTGGGGGAACCTATTCTATGGCCAAGTTCTTCACATAACTTGCATCTATTTTTGTTTCCTTTTTTTAGCCCTTTTTGTCTTTTCATTTTTTTTTTCTGTTTCCCCTTCTTTCTACTACCACCTTTCTCAACCCAAGCTTTGAATCTGCTTTGTTTGGGCCTCCCGGTCTTTCTTCTAGTGATGGGGGGACACATGGAAAATTCTATTTCCACCTCAGGCCACTTAGATTGGTCTATCAGTGCTAGAATTGGAGTTGCATATGCAGCCTTGAATATTTTTACTGAGTAATATTCATGTAAATATGGGTGCATATTTAACTTGGGTTTAGATGCCAAAAAAGTATGACATGATCACATGGTTGCCTAGTGTGTTGCCACTCTTGGCAAGTGCAGTCATGCAACTCAGTGTTTACAACATGCCTCTTACCATTCGTTGTATCTCTAACTTCAGCACCCCACAATAAAGATTTCTGAACATATAGATGTGGAAGATTTATGCTCCTATTGACCACCTGTTGTACCACAACTAGAAGCTTGTCCCCTTCCAAAACATCACCAATTCTTCTTCTCAATTCCCACAAGCGCATGATCATGATCCTGATTTGGTCCACCATGTCATGCACAGACAAGTCTTTCAACTCCTTCACCTTGTTGTTGAAACTTTCTGCCAAGTTCTTATTGATGTGATCACACTTAATGGCAGTATTAAAACATGTTTTGTACCATAAAAGAGAATGGTAGGTGTTCAACCATGTACTAAAATCATTTTCACTACATGTTGCCATTATCTTACCAAGGTGATATGAATGTTTTTGTGTGGTGTAAGATCTTGCTTCTGGCCACATTCTCCCAAATTCTTCTCCTCTGAATTTTTTATCAGATTCATCCACATATGGCCAAAGCACTCCCTCTGCTCGGCATGGGGGAAAACAATTTCTACTGCATTTTTAGCCCTTTACATGCATCTGTGTGGATGGCCAAAGGTTATACTGGCCCTATGCATCTTTTTAGCTGCATCATGAACTATGTCCATAATGCTTGTGAGATCCAAGCACATGACTTAATAGGATTGATAGGATACTCATACCAACAAGTTGTAACTTCTTTTCCAGAAGCTCGTTCGAAAAGAACTCTAAGGTTAAGCGTGCTTGGCCTAGAGCAATTCTAGGATGGGTGACCGACCGGGGAGTGGGTAACCGGGTACGCATGAGTAAGGAAAAAGTGCGCAAAAAAGACTAGTATTGGTCTATGGGGCCAGTCTAGATATCCTATTAAGCTACTAGGAGTGACACCCCCCCCCCCCCCCCCCGGGCCCAGTGGACGGGGTGTTACAAGTGGTATCAGAGACGAGCCTCGCGGTTAAAACTGGTGTGTGCGGGTCAGTGGCAGGACAGGTGGAGCATGATGTGTGTGGCCCAGAGTGAACACGGCATGGCACATGTGCCGGTACTGGACGCACATACGCGTGTCGGGTGTGTGCGGGTCAGTGACAGGACATGTGGAGCATGGCGCGTGTGGCCCGGAGTGGACACGTCATGGCACATGTGCCGGCACTGGACGCACATACGCGTGATGTGTGTGGCCCAGAGTGGACACGGCATGGCACATGTGCCGGCACTGGACACACATACGCATGTCGAGTGTGTGCAGGTCAGTGGCGGGACATGTGGAGCATGGCGCGTGTGGTCCGGAGTGGACACGACATGGCACATGTGTCGGCACTGGATGCACATACACGTGCCAAGAGGGGACGTTCCTGGGGTGTGCTTGATCGATGAGGTCATTGATCTTCTAAAGGGTGGGTGTATGTGAGATCTAAGCACATGACTTAATAGGATTGATAGGATACTCATACCAAGAAGTTGCAACTTATTTTCCGGAAGCTCATTCGAAAAGAACTCTAAGGTTAAGCGTGTTTGTCATAGAGAAATTCTAGGATGGGTGACCGACCGGGAAGTGGGTAACCGGGTGCGCATGAGTGAGGAAAAAGTGCACAGAAAATACTAGCGTTGGTCTATGGGGCCAGTCTAGATATCCTATTAAGCTACCAGGAGTGACATCCCCCCGGGGCCTTACAATACCTCTGACTCCGATTGAAACATTCCAATGGCAATAGGGAACATCCAATTGTATCCATCTAGAGCATTGCATGCTGCCAGCTGGCCATTCCACTTTCCTGTCAAAAAACATGAGTCTATACTCAAATATGGACGGCACCCTGCTTTGAATTCATCGATGCAAGGCTTTAAACACATAAAAAACTTGCTGAAATAAACCTTGCCATTCTCTGTTACCTCAGTATCTATATCCACCACACTGCCAGGTGACCTCTTCTCCACCTTTGCTTTAAAACATCCTAAATGTATTTGCCCAGTCTCCATATAATGATTTCATTGCCCTTTGTTTTGCCTTCCAAACTGTAGTATATTTCAGCACAATGGGGTACTGCTTTTCCAAGTGAACTTTAAGTCTCTTTGCTATCATGTTTGGTGTCTTTTATCCCATAAATCAAGGGACCTACTATTCTATTATTTATTGTTCAGATCTGAAAGGACATATAGAAAGCTTAAACCTTGGACTATACCAATCAGCTCTTTTCCTCATCTGAATCTAGGGTCTGGAAACCCTGGAACCTAATCCAATGCAGGAAGCTGCATTGGTTCTTCCTTTACCTAAAGGGGAAGGTAGGCTAAAATAGGAATTATCTTCTATGTAACCCAAAGCTTTAATGTCATCTTTGAAACTCTCTGTGAATTGGTCATACAAGTATGTTGATAGGGGATTTTATTTACTCTTACTATACTTCCATCAGGTTGACGTCTAGCAGATATGTACCATTTGCAAGGCTGGGCCCCCCATCAAATCCTTTGCGTCTTGCATAAAACTTGCTTCTGTCAGTCCACATAGTCTTGGCATCAAACTCAGCTTTCACTGCATAAGTCTTAAAACACATCCTAAACTCATTCATGTTTGGGAACAATTTCCCAACTTCAATGACATGGTTTTATTTATCATATAAATTGACTAGTTCATCATCATGTGCATCATCTACTTTATCTGCAGCATCTTCCATCAACTCTTGATCAACATCTTCAGAGAATGGCCTATATCTGTTTGCATCAGCAGTCATCTCAGATTCATCATTGTCTTTCTCCTTATCTTTATCATCTACAGGAATGTCAAACATTCTTGCCATCTCAATGTCACTCATTGGTGCAATCACCAAATCAGTATGTTATGGAAGTTCTACTGCATTTCAATCAACTGTAGTTACCTCTGTATCACCTTAACATTCCTCCTGTGCAACTGCATCTTCTAAAACTGCCACTTCAGTAATTATGGGCACAATATGCCTTTGTGAAGCCCATTCATCATCTGCAAATTGTGCAGCCAACTGTGAGGAAACATACCCAACTTTTGGAGTCAGATTTCAGATCAACAAGCTCTGCATAAAATGTTGTATGTTTGCTTGTCCAACCATCTTGATGGTCAATTTTAGAAACCAATTCATCTCCATCCTCAATTCTAACATACTCACACTTCCAATTATCGAACCGTAGTAGTGAAACTTCTTGCTCTGGACCCCAAGCTATACTCTTCCCAATTTTCTGCACCAAATTCTTCACAACCTTCTCCTCCATGGACTGTAGGTCTTGAGCTATCTCTGAAAATTCAATCTCCCATGTAACAACTGTATCCCTCTCGATGTTTCGCACGTTACCATCACCTAGCTTGGCCTTTGAAGGAAAGAATTTGACTATCATTTCGAAGGTCCGGGCACTATGTAACATCCCAGCATTAGAGCTTAGAAATAAGCTAAACCCAGATGTGTGCATTGCATTCATGCATAGAAAATCCGAATAATTTTCGCGCTTTTGAACAAAACTTGTCAAAGTGATTGAAGCTTCTCTCAACTTGATGGAATTGACGTAGATTATCAAGTTTACTGTGATAAGTTTCAATATGATCTTTGATAAAACATTATTTGGGTAAACATGATTTGATCTAAGGGTAGATCAAATATAATAAAATTAAACCATTACATATGTAATGATTGTAATTAGATTCCTAGGTGATCACATCCTAGTATTCATTACAATAACTCATGAATACCAAGTAACAAGAATGTAATAACTAACTATTGACCTATTCAATCCTATTTTATTTATACCATGAGAAACATGGTAACACTTCACCCAAACTCTTTAGTTAGGAAGGAAACTAAGTCAAGATCATTCACCATATATCTTTCTTTCCATATCAATCCTTATCATCTCTATTGAATCATATTCTAATATCTGTTGTTCATCAAAGTTGAGTAATCAACTATTGATTCACCAATTCTTAACCTATCAATTCTTGATCTACTACCTCTTGTTCTTATCATAGCATTCACTTAAAATCCTTTAGAGAAGGAGGTAAGGAAAGGTAAGTGGTAAAGCTAGATTTAAATATCATCTATAGGATGGGAGTGTTGGAAGAGAATTAAATCAATAGGATTATTGATGGAGTTAACTCACTCCTGAAATGATAGAAGAGTACCTGAGGTAAAGATTACAAGGATGAATATTGAAGATAGTTAATAGGAATAATCTTATGAGATCTAGTATGTATAGTCAAAGAATAACATCTCTTAACCTAATAGAGATATTAAGAGGATGATTCCAATACAACTGTAATGTTGTATTAATGAAGCCTTGATTAGCTCATTATAAACCTAAACCATAAAGGATCAAAGGATTATAATGATCATTCTTTAGTCACCAAGATTGAATGCTTATATCCAGTATAAGTAACATTGATGGGTAAAACATGATTAAACTCTAATGTAAGATACTGAAGTGAAGTAGATATAAGATAGTATGACTAAGTTAAAGCTAGAGTAGCATGGAGTTATTGAAGTATTGTTATTCCTCTTAAAGGATGGTAAGCTTTTGAGGAAAGTAGGATTTGATATATATCTAATTATAAATGAATCTATTAGAGTAAATGTTGGTAATGGGTGATTAAGGGAGGATATTAATAGAGTTAGAAGTAACCATTTGTGGGATGGGAGATTATTAGCAGTAGAGTAATTGAGGTAACCAAATATAGATTTAGAAGAATAAAAGGTGGATAAGAATATTCTTGTGAAGTAAAGCTCATCATGTTAGCACATGATGATGGTTATGAAGAAGTAGAATATCTAGGAAAGGAGTTCCTTAATCATAAGTCCAAGATTGTGAATTATGGAAGATAGGAATTCTTGGTAAACACCCAACTTTAAATCTTAAACCATACATAATATGTATTTCATATTATTGATCCATCATCTTATCTTCACACAATTTTATAGGAATATTTTCCTATAGCAAATCACATAAGCATATCTTTATCATTTCCCATTTATCCTAACCATGTGTGTTTAGGAGATATGTTTATCAATTATTTTCCATAAGACATTTCAGATAATAACTTTCTGTTTTAAAAAGGTAATATCATTAAAGATTACAAACATAAATACAATGTGTTTTAGCCATTAATATTTACTCACATCAACAAAAGAATATAAGTATATTAAGAACCCTAAACTCTAGGGTAAGCACTTACAATTCAAACCCTAACTTCTATGTTAATTATAATAGAATGTACACTTTGTTATTTCCTAAATTTATGAGAGTAATATTAACCATATTAATTCTTTTGTTATCTCATACAACAAATAATTATATAGGATCATTATATAAAATTTCCATCCAAACTATGA
This sequence comes from Avena sativa, assembly GCA_916181665.1. NCBI lineage: Eukaryota > Viridiplantae > Streptophyta > Magnoliopsida > Poales > Poaceae > Avena > Avena sativa. The sequence goes on from OV702293.1 coordinate 459,591,452, forward strand.
GCTAACTACAATTAATTTTTATAAACAAATAAGGAAATATCATAAAGCCATGGTTTAGTATAAAAAGAAAATTAATAACAAAAGCTTCTACAAAATATTAAAGGGGATTCATATAAAGAAAATAAAGAAATATAAAATATTTATCATAAAGATTTACAAATTAAATCTCAATCAATATTAATTGTTGCTGCAAGTATTTAGCAAATAAACTTTGTTAGAAAAGTTCAAATTATAGATTAAATACAAATCTAAAAAGCAAAACAGAAAACAGAAAAAGAAAAACAAATAAAAAAACAGTTTCTGGCCGTGGCCCAGTTCTTCAACCCTCTATCTACCGCTCACTTTGCAAAGGCCCAGCAGCCAGCCCAACTTGTCCACTTCTCTAGCTGACGGGTGGGACCGAAGAGGGACCGCGGGTTTGTTTCGAAGAAGCTCAGGGGTTTTCTGCAAAATGATCATCGTCGTCATCCTCACGCACACAAGCACCTGCGTGCGTACTGTCGATGTCGTCCGTCGTCGTCATCAAAATTCGACCGCCATGATGCTCGCCGCCGACCCTGAGGGGTGTAGATAAGACCACCGCGTCCTCCTCTATACTCTCATACCTATCTCATCTCCTCTCGCTCTCTCTATCTCTCTCTCGCATTGGACCCAAAACCCTAGCTCGCCGGAGTCGCTTGCCGTCGCCGTTTGAGACCACCCCAAGACTAACTGGTGATACCACGAGATTCCCCGTGGTGGACTTCGTCTGCTCAGAGGAGGAATCGAGCCGGGGAGGCCGTAATCATGTGCATCGGACGCGTCTGTCCGCCGCTCGTCGTCGAACATGGCGACGCCGTCTAAGCTCGCCTTTCTTCGCCATCGTCACTACAAGCATCCTGGTGAGACACCGGTTCTTCAAGTACCTTTTGTTCTCTGTATTTCGCTCTAGATCGCTTCCACCACGAGCACCCGGCACCGCCGTCGTTGTCCACCGTCGTTGACCATCCTTCGACGACCATTTGCTAGCGGCGCCACCACTCCTAGGCTCCTCGCGTCGTCCTCTTTCCAACAAGCCTAACCGCAACCCCGCGTATGCACTAAATCGACAGATCGATCATCGATCTGTGGTGTTCATCTTATGCTGACATCACGATGACGTCATGCTCGCATCATCCCATGCCTAGTCAGCCAGTTTGACCCAGTCTTTGCACGCGTGGCTGATGATGTGGCCACTGGCCCACCAGTCAGTGACCTTGGGTAGGCTTAGCCTTGGTACAAAAAGTTATTTTCTGTTTAGGAAATAAATAAATGATATAAAACCAAATTCAAATATTCCAGAAATAAAATAAAATCATTAAATTTATTAAATCAATAACTTTTGTTTTATAGTTCAGAAAAATGTGTGTAATATATGAAAATGTTTAGAAAAATAAAATCTATCAATTAAGACTATTATCAAACATTATTGTAATAGTTATTTAAATAATTATTATTTAGTAAAGATTTTATAAGTATGAAACTTTGATAATTCATATTTTAATAATGGTAAATATTAAAAATATAAATAAAAAACCAAAAATCTTAGAAAAATAAGAACTATAATTTAAAACTATAATCATGCATTATTATTTCACTTAATTAAATATTCATTATTTATTAAGTATTTATAAAGTAATAAACCTTATAAAAATCATATCTTATTATCTATAAATCACAAAAATAAATGTAATATACCAAAATGGTCACAAAAATAATACCTACATGTTAAAAATATAATATTCCACTTTTGAGGTAAATAAAAATTTAAACACTTTAATAACTTGAATTTAAATATATTTCCTGAGTTGTTAATTCATATAAGGGTAAATAAAATTTGTTAATATTTCTAAAATTGCCAATTTAGGTCTAGTAAGTAATATTAGTCTTAAATATTTATAATATAAAGTCAAATTGGTCCAACACATTTTAAATACAATTTTATTGAATTATCCTTCAATCTTATGTGTAGTTTATTTTCTAAAAAGATCCTTATCCAATATAAAATCTCCAAGAATAATTTGTAGTGAAATAAAACTATTCCCTTACTTCAACCACAAGTTATAAATATACCAAAACACTATATTGAATCGATAAGTAGTTAAGAAATATTACTTCCTTGTTTACGAACTATAACCACTCATCTATAAAAAGGAAAATGATTCTATTCCATTATAATGTTAGGAAACCACTACTCAAATAGAAGTAATGCCATTCTTAAATAACTTTAAAGAAAGATTATAAGATGAACAAGTACAATATCATAAGCATTACACCTTAAATCCATCCATGTTTTTAAAGTTAACTTTAGTCTACAAAAATTTAAGTATAATGTTAAAGACCTTATTATGTGTTTTATAGTTAACTTTGGTCTATTATAATTAAGTCATAAAGCATCTCAAGTCCAAACTATTTAAGCAAGCACAAACAACATCGACCACATTTGATTAACCACAAAGATTGATTAGACCTTAGGAAAGAAATCTTTTCCTCAAATGTTATTCTTTTTGCCACTTCAATCAACAGATGACAACTAATCATCATCACATTACTTTATACTTTACTTCTATATCAGAATTGTAATACTTAAGTTCCTTATAAATGACAATACTTGTAAAATAGGATTTAAAGATAAGGCAATTCTTATATAAGTAATCTTTGAATAGCACTCCACAATTGTGTATCTTATTGTTGTATGATGTTATAATTACATATTGTTTCATACACACTCACAAGCCCTAATAAGAAGCACAAATGTGAAACTTATCTAAAAGTACAAGACATTCTAAAGGAACCATTTCCAGTATCCAAACCCTAGAACAACGTTATTCCCTGGATTCACGTTTATAAAGTGCATCACATTACTTATGCATAAGAGCATATTGCTTCTTTAAACATTATTCCTTACCGGACCAATGATGCTGATTTCAGATATTGGATTTTATATTGTCTTGAAGACCGTGAGTGCATAATCTTGCAATCACAAAAGGCAAGTTCACACTTGCTCATGTCCTTTGATTATTTTTTGTAAAGTATTTTGCAAATCCAGTGTTGTCATCACCTGCATTCGAAAAAGGTCTGAAAACACTATTTTTATAATAATGTGATTATAGGTTATTTTACCATGAGGTAATAACCTACTATGAAAGTTCTGGTGGTAAAGGAACATATTATCTAGGACTTAACAACCAATGTCGCCAGTGATTCTTGCGCCGTATATTACACGTTAACCATGAGATTTGGAATGGGACGGAGAAGTCAGCTGTATCTTCTTCCTCTCGCATGTAACCGAATGTGCAGGTCATGGCTGTTATCACTCGTAGCGTGCATATTAATTGGTAATTCGTAGAGGATATGTAGCATATAGGTGGGAACCCTCAACGTCCCACGATAGTTCTGGCATCTAACGGTCTATATAAACCATTGCCGTAATTCAATATGTGGGCATGGTGTACACCAAGGAGGCATGCGAGGTCGCGAAGGTGGCAGTGATTGGCTTGGATCATCTATTGGGCCCCACACCATAGAAAGTGTGGACGGAAAAGATCGCTCGGTTGTGCAACTAGGATTTGATCTCTCATGGGTAAAGTAACGCACGTCTGCAGAGTGTAAGAACTGTAACTTGTTACTCCCTGTTCCGGAAAGGAGCTGCGAACGCGGAGGGAAAGGAACTCCATGAAATTTCTGGTAAACCCGTGAAGGCTGACGGACATAGTTTTTTTTAGAATAAAAGCAACATTTGAAAAAATGTTTAAGAAAACTTGCTTTGCCTACGACCTATGGTCTATGGCTGTAGATATAGTGCATCAAACACTCCTTTTCCAGTGGACTTGCTGAGTACGCTCGTACTCAACGTATCTTCTTAACTCTTGCTAGATTCTAAAGCCAGTATAGACAACATCTACATCAAGTTATGCTACAGGAATCATCCTCCAACGCTAAAGCTCTTCAACAAAGACAAGGAAGTTAACATATACATCAACTCAAGTGAAGACGAAATTACTGATTAGATAGGAATATACTCTCTAGCCAAAAAACCTATTTCTGTAGTGTATTGCAATAGCAGCAATGCCAACCCCTTAGTTAAAATACTAGTCTTAATAGTATAATAGTTGTTGCGTTGTTTATCTTTGATTCTTCTTTGTAAGAAGTTCTTTCTCTCTCTTAACCTAGAGTGTTCTCTGGATCTTGTGTATAGAGTGAATTGTAGCCTTTAGCCATGTATTGGACCTGTTGTGTTTCTGTTGTACCATTCTGAGGGATGTAATACTAGTGAACGGTGTTTCATTGGTGTTATGTTAATGACTATAGTGTACTACATCATGCAGTGGTATGTTGGGTCACCGCACACTACCCCCTGTTTTGTCCCCAGTTTGGTCAATGTCGAGCAGTGTGAGCTAATTGAGGCGGATGGAGCCTTAATCGAGTTCAGAAACCAGCTACAGAGGGAAATTATCGATTTAAGGAACTCTCTCCTCGCTCGCCCATGTCGTTCATCTCACGGGCACCTCTCCCCTGTTTAAAATCGGTGACACAGCATGAGGCGACTACGGACGGACAAATCCCCAAATTAAGCAGCGAGGATGGGGCTGGAGTTGCGAAATCATACCGCCGTCGAGAAAGAAAGCTTCGTCGCTGTCGAGAAGCTGCCGCTGTAGCCACCGAGCAGAGCACGCTCCTCTGTCGGGGCGCCCCCTCTATCGTGGCGACTAAGTAGGACCCACCCGTCGTCGTGGCAACTTATGTGGGACCCACCTGTCATAACTAACTGGGGCCCATCTGTCGGGCTAAGTTAACTTCTAGTCTAACCCAACCTCACCCCCCCCCCCCCCCCTTAAGAGCCAGACGACCGTTTTCTCGGCGTGGCTATTTCTACGCTGAGATGCGTCGCACGTGATCTATTTCAGCCAACGTAGTCGCTTCCTGGACAATTCACCTCAACGACGTCGTACAAGAGCTATGAATCATGTCATAAAAATTATATGATTGGAAGCATATTTTAAATATAAATCTAATGGTATATTTTTTGTTAAATATAATTTCTATTTTGTTGACCAAATTTATGGTCAAACTATTTTCTCGAAATATGTATTTGCCTTATAAACCGGAATGAAGGTAGTATCATGTAATAGTATTATACTAATATCATACTATTTATTGTTTTATAGAATCCTACTAAAAAATTGTGTACTATAAGATATATTTGCTATTGGCTTTTATAGGTATACGCGCTATAATATCTTATCACACTCCCTTCGTCACGATTTGGAGGACGTTTTAGAGAGATTGTTGAAACCTAGGTGGACGCTGATTAGGGCCAGATTTGTTCCAAAAACATGCGTCCATTAATTATTCAACGCCTATTAAACGTAATTACTCAATGAAAACGAGGAGTTTAGGCGCATGTATTGATGAAGTTGCATGCAAGGGAGGAAAATGGAGGCATTAATTCTGTAATTAAGTCTAACACGCCTAGGAGAAGAGGAGTTTTCGAAACACATGGCTTTTGTAAGACGCGCTTCAAACCGTGACGGAGGAAGTATCACGATATCACTAGCATCTTTCTCTTTGTTAATTACATTGCCATATCATCTTTTTAATGACATGGATTGCATGATATCACGGTACTTTCACTATAACTAGCATTAGTTAGCATTGCATGCAACATACTACTTCCTTCGTTTTAAAATATAAGATGTTTTAGTTTTGTAAAAAAAAATGTATCTAGACTTTTTTTTGTGTAGGTTCATTGAGATTTAGAGTGAACCTATACACTAAAAAAAATCTAGATACATTCTCTTTATAAATCTAAAATATTTTATATTTTCAAATAGAGGGAGTACATTCTTAGCTAAGTTATTGCCACTGTGACTAGAATAAAAGTTTACATAGATGGACAGATTCGCACTCGGACTCCAACGGCGGTTGGTTGGGGGAACGGACCGGCTTCCCGAGGCGAGGAGTTACGCTTCGTTCTCTCTGCTCGCTCGCTCGCTCGCACGCGGGACGGAAGCCACTGGAGACAGCGCCCCGCCACGGCCACACCACAGGTCAAGTCACGGCACGGCAGCAACCCTAGCTAACGCCGCTCCGCTCCCCCCACGAAACCAAACACACAGACAGCAAGCAGGAGCTCTCGGACTCGAGAGGAGGAGCCACCGCACCACACCACGCCACGCCACGCCACCAGAAAATTCTCTCCTTCATTCCCACGAGCTGCTGCTCCCCCCTCCCCCCCACCAAAATTCCCCACCACCTCCGCCATCCGCCCCGCCGTCAACATCGCCCCGCACCCGCCGCGGCCAGCGCCGCCATGCGCATCCGCCGCTACGCCGCGCGCCTCCTCGCCTCCTCCGCCGCCTCCTCGCCCCAGCCGCCGCCCGGCGCGGCCGCGGCGGCGCCCTGGCTCCACGCCGCCGCCGACGACTGCGCCTTCTGCGAGCTCACGCGCGGCTCCGACCCGCAGGTAACTCCCCGTCCCCATATCCGCATTACTCCGCCCTCCCCTCGCTCTGGCCTCTCAGCAAAGCTGCGATTTTCTCCCCGGCTGCCTGGAAATGGTTCTTGCATATACACGTTCATATCGACGTTCTTGTGGTCGGCCGTATCGCAGGTTGCTCCCGACGGGATTAAGCGCAAGGGGCACGTACACATTGCTGGTCTGGAGACAGATGGCGAGCTGCTCAAGAGCGACGACCTAGCTCAGCCACCTCCTGTTCCGGAAGGTGCGTGCCACACGCCCCCACTCTACTACCTATAGAGGGATCACTTCACTAGCTCAATGTGTAACTTGCTTCTTTTCTCAAAGAAAAAATGTATGACGCCATACTGATGTGCAAAATCATTCTTCTTTCGATGTTGCAGAATCGATTCCAGCGCATGGACGCGAGATGGATCATGAGCTCTCTGCGAGTGAAGATGCCGGTGGGATTGAGCACAAGGGGCACATTGCCGGTCAGGAGCCGGAAGACGAGCTCAAGAGCATCGACCTACCTCAACGACCTCATACACCGGAAGGTGCGTGCTACGCTGCCACTCTAGGGGTCACTCCAGTAGTGCAATGTGTAACTTGCTTATGTTCTCGCAAAGACAATGCATATATGGCTCACCAATAATGTGCAAACTATTTCTTCCTTTGATATTCCAGAATCCATTCCACCTCAACGATGCGACATAGATTATGAACACTCTACGAGTAAAGATGTTGCTGGACTGGAAGCTACAGGGGGAGCTGCTGCGAGGCCAGAATCGCAGGTTGCTGCTTCCGATGCGATTAAGCACAAGGGCCACATTGTCAGTCAGGAGCAGGAAGGTGAGCTCAAGAGCATCGACCTACCTCAACAACCTCATACACCGGAAGGTGCGTGCCATTCTAGGGATCACTCCAATAGTGCAATGTGTAACTTGCTCCTGTTTTCAGAAAGACAATGCATATATATATGCCTCGCTAATAATGTACAAAATCTTTCTTCCTTTGATATTTCAGAATCGATTCCACCTCAACGATGCGAGATAAATAATGAACACTCTACGAGTAAAGATGTTGGGGTACTGGAAGTAACAGGGGGCGCTGCTGCGAGGCCGGAATGCACGCACAAGACTACCATTGTCAGTGAGGAGGCTATTGAGCCGGCAGTCAAGGGAGGAGCTTTTGTTGTTGATGAAGCTACTGATGAGCAGGAAGCTGGAGGGACAAGTCCTCTTATGAATGGGTCTGTCATCGAATTCGATGCGGAGGTTACTGGGGGAGTTTCTCGTGTGAGTGGGTTGATTGCTGAGCCAGAAATTACAATTGGAGCTTCTTGTGCTGATAAACCTGTTGCGGAGCGAGAAGTTTTGGAGGGAGTTTCACCTGCAAGTGAAGCTGCAACCGAGCCAGCAGATGCAGTCACCTCGTCGGGAGTTAGAACTGGAGCCGCCCTTGATGACGAAGGCGTTGCAGAGCCAGATATTAAAACGGGAGCTTCTCCTGTCGGTGAATCTACTGCTGAAATGGATATTGTACAGATAGATTCCATTGTTAGTGAAGCTGCAACTCATCCAGGACTTCCAGAAAGAGTTTCTCTTGCCAATGAAAATGCTATGCAGCAAGCAGTTTCAGAGGGAGTTTCACCTCTGGGTGAAGTTACAGCTGGAACTCCTCTCGATGATAAAGGCGTTGCAGAGACAGATATTAAAATGGGAGCTTCTCCTGTCGATGAATCTACTGCTGAAATGGATATTATGCAGATAGATTCCTTTGTTAGTGAAGCTGCAACTCATCCAGGACTTCCAGAAAGAGACTCTCTTGTCAATGAAGATGCTATGCAGAGAGAAGTTTCAGAGGGAGTTTCACCTGCGAGTGAAGCTGCAACTGAGCCAGCAGATATAGTCACCACGCTGGAAGTTACAACTGGAGCTCCTCTTGATGACAAAGTCATTGTAGAGCCAGATATTAAAATGGGCACTTCTCCTGTCGATGAATCTACTGCTGAAATGGATATTATGCAGATAGATTCCTTTGTTACTGAAGCTGCAGCTCATCCAGGACTTCCAGAAAGAGATTCTCCTGCCAATGAAAATGCTATGCAGCAAGAAGTTTCACAGGGAGTTTCACCTGCGAGTGAAGCTGTAACTGAGCCAACAGATGTAGTAACCACGCTGGAAGTTAGAACTGGAGCTCCTCTTGATGATAAAGGCATTGCAGACACAGATATTAGATTGGGAGCTTCTTCTGTCAATGCATTTGCAGCTGAAATGGATTTTACAGGGTTAGGTTCCGTTGGTAATGAAGCTGCAACGCATGCAGGACTTGCAGAAAGAGTTTCTCTTGCCAATGAAACTGCTACTGAGCAAGATGTTTCAGGAGTTTCACCTGCGAGTGAAGCTGCAACTGAGTCAGCAGATGTAATCACCGCGTTGAAGGTTACAACTGGAGCTCCTCTCGAGGACAAAGGCATTGTAGGCACAGATATTAAAATGGGAGCTTCTTCTGTCAATGAATCTGCTGCTGAAATGGATTTTACACCGTTAGGTTCACTTGTTATTGAAGATGCAGCTCATCCGGGACTTCCAGAAAGAGTTTCTCTTGCCAATGAAAATGCTACCGAGCAAGAAGTTTCGGAGGGAATTTTACTTGTGAGGGAAACTTCAACTGAGTCAGAAGATGTAGTCACCATGTCAGGAGTTACAACTGGAGCCCCCCTCCACAACAAAGACATTGCAGAGCCAGATGTTAAAATGGGAGCCTCTCCTGTCAATGAATCATCTGCTGAAATTGATGTTATACGGTTAGGTTCCCTTGTTGAAGCTGCAACTGATCCAGGACTTCCAGAAAGTGTCTCGCTTGCTAATAAAACTGCTACTGAGCAAGAAGTTTCAAAGGGAGTATCACTTGTGACGGAAGCTACAGCTGAGCCAGCAGATGTAATCACTGCATTGGAAGTTACTACTGGAGCTCCCCTCGACAATGAACGTGCTGCAGAACCAAAAAATAAGATGGGAGCTTCTCTTGTGAATGAATCTACTGTTGAAATGGATTGTGGACGGTTAGGTTCCCTTGTTATTGAGGCTACAACTCTTCCAGGACTTGCAGAAAGAGTTTCTCTTGTGAGTGAAGTTGTCACCAAGACAGGAGTTACAGGAACCTCTAACTTTGACGCTGAAGTTTCTGTGGAACCAGTAGCTACAGGTGGACCGTCTCTTTTAAATGAATCTACTGATCTGGAAATTACAGGAGTTTCTATTGCTAAGGAAGCTGCTGCAGAACCAGGAGTTACTGGCAAGGCTTCTGCTTGTAGTGAAGTTGGCGGTGCTGCTTTAAATGAGACACAGCCTCTTGACTGCGATGTGGATTGTGCCACTGTGCAGATTAAAAATGTAGGAGCGTCTGTTGCCAATGAAGTGCAGCCCTCTAGAGACGATGCAACAGATGAGGTTGTTTCCATAAGTTCCACAAGCACTGTTCCTGTTAGAGACAAGAGTCCAGCTTCGGACGAAGTAACACCAGACGATGACACACCAAGTGTTTCATGTGTATCAGGTATAATAGCTAGAAGTGTTGGTAAATCAGGGAGAACTGATATCATATGTTATGCTAGGCGCAAAGGTAAAAGAAAGCTGGATGTGGCAGAGATGGAGACAGAACAGACTGAAATGGATGATAGTGACATCTGTGATCAATCTGAGGAAAAGGCGGCGTTGGACAGAACTGCTCCTTGCGAGAGTGTGATGTCAACCGCTGGATCTGCAGAAATTAAACTTGCCGACATAAAGAGAGGACTCGTAGGCAATTCACCTTCAAGCAAGTGTAAAAGGAGGAAGGGGCGATATGAATGTGACATTGACTACTGCCGCATGACATTCAAGGAAAAAGCCGAGCTTTCTGTCCACAAGAAGAACATGTGCACGGTCAAGTCATGTGGCAAACATTTCAGATCCCACAAGTATTTGAGACGACACCAGACCATTCACAACGAGGATACGCCTTTCAAGTGCCCATGGGAGGATTGCAGTATGGCTTTCAAGTGGACATGGTCTCTGGCTGATCATTTCCAGGTTCATACAGGGGAAAAGCCCTATAGATGCAGGACACCTGGGTGTAGCAAGATATATAAGTATGTTTCAGACTTCATCCGGCATAAGAAGAGGTGCAAACCTCAGAGGTAAAAACTTGCTCAATATTGCAGAGTTAGGATAGGAGTAAAGCTCGTGCTTGCTACTGTAGATGTTTTTATTAGTTTTTGGAACTTCCTTGGCTCAATTGTTCTGAGTTCTGACAACTTATAGCGGAATTGTTGTTTCTCTAATGAAGGAAAAATGTTACAATCTTTAGTTTAGAAACTTCTACTTCCTACGATCCATAATAAGTGCCGCTGATTTAGTGCAAGTATTGTTGATTTAGTACTAAATCAACGGCACTTATTATGGATTGGACGGAGTACTAAGCTTTTCTTGAACATCAGTGTACATTTCCAAAAGCTGGTTGATAAGATCTGCAGTGTTTGTTTGTTGTTGACAGTGGTGATGTTAGTTCTCCACAGCGTGTGATATATCAAATCCAGGACCTGTAAACAAGAAATAATTTTATTCGGTTTGAGGATATTACTTCCATTGACAGATTTGCCTGCTTAAACATTTGCAGCAAAATAGAAGATAATCTGTTTACTTTGCTTAGTTTCTCACTTACATTATGCCATCTAAAGTTATATTACTTAATGTCCAGTGAGCTGTGAAGTTGTTCAATCATTAACTTCTTATAATGCTTGAACTTCCATGAAAAATCTTTGAAAATCAATATTGTGCTCCTCTATTTTAAAGTTCTTCTATGCATTTCTAGAACAAAAACTACATAAATCAGAAAGCAATGGATGGTTTCAAGAAAACTGGTTATGACCACATCTTTCTTAGGTTCTTAGAATACGTGCCCTTTCATATGGTAAAGCACATCTGCCCAGGAGCTGCTTTCTTGGATTATTTGTTGGTTGAAAACTAGAATTGGTCGTATTCTCTTACTGGGCATGTCTACTTTATAGGCTCTTAATACTCGTAGCACTGTCTATCCCACCCGATTCATTCCTTGTGTTGGGAACATGTACTGGATCTGTTGTTTTGTCTTGTTTGCAGTGTCTTGTACTGAGTAGTAGAAATGAGCATGTTATATGGTTTTTTCTGCTTTACAGCCGTTAGCAATCTTCCTGGATTCTGCAGAAAGGTAAAATTTAGTGCTTTTGGGTAGATTTCAACTAGCTTTGAAAAGCAAAACCTATGCATCCTATGCTTTTCTTGTTTGCAAGAGAAGGAACACTTCGATTAATGTATCTTTGCCAGGAAGATAGTCAATATTTTTTCGACTTCTCAGATAGTACAGAATACAAGTTTTATGTACCGATTGCAAAAAAAAAAAAACATTTGAGCTTTTGGACCCCGGAGTACCTACCTCTATGGCTGATGATATTAACCACCTTCACTGCTCAGTTTGACATTTGGTCTCTCATTTAGTTTAGAAACTTTATTTATGTCTGCTTGAACATCAGTGTATACATTTCCAAAAGGTGGTTGATAAGATCTGCGGTGTTGGGTTGTTGACAGTGCTGATGTTCGTTCTTCACAGCAAATTATATAGTATCAAATATGAGACTTGTAAAGGGGTTATTTTTATTCGGTTTCAGAACACTACTTCAATGCCTATCTAGCATTTACAGATTTGTCTGCTTAGACATTTGCAGCAAAATACAAGATAACCTGTTTATTTTGCTTAGTTTTCCACCTGTGTTTGGCCATATAAAATTGTATTCCTGGATGCCTAATAAGCTGTGTATTTGTTCCATCATTAACTGCTTTACAATTATTAGCCATCTACCTGGCTGCCGCAGAAAAGGTAAATTTTAGTGCTTTTGACAGATTCACCTAGCTTGAGAAAACAAAACCTATGGTTGAGTCTCAGCACTCTGCAGTACATCCAGTCATTTTCTTCTATGCAAAAGAAGGAACACTTGGACTAATATATCTTTTTCAGGAAGATAGCCAAGATATGTTGTGCTTTTGAGATAGTTTAACATTTGGTTTCTCATATAGCCAGTCAATGATAAGCTGCAACTGATGAAATGGGATTGCTTATTTTCTTGTCTGTTTAGTCTAGGCCACTGAAAGAACTTTTCTTTTTGGGTCGAATTGAAACGACCTAAATAGTATCGCTTGGAAAATGGATACACAGGGGATATTGGCATATGTGATATGATGCACTATTTTTCGTCTTTCTCCGCCGTAAGATGATCTAACAGATGAGTAACCTGTTTGATAAAACATGACAGTTATGATTGTGATTATCATGATGATTTCCAGGACACTTTTTTTCCCTTGGATGAAAGAAAAAGGCTTGCCCGGTCACCACAGCCATGGGATCAGCAGCTGGGGTGGACGAGTTACTCCCTTGCCTGGCCTGAATACTTGGCTTTATGTACATTACCTGAGCTGTAGCATTGCTAGGGATTATAATCATCTTGGGTACTCCAACATCTTTTTCTTTTTCATTCAACAGCTCAACAACAGACAGCATGAATTGCAAAGCCCTGCCACTCAAGTTTTGGAGATCAGAAATAGCAGGGCAGAGAGGTTTTGCATGAGCTGAAGAACAGCCTAACAAAGCCACATGTAAAAAAGAGATGGATATCATCTTCCTGCAAACCACACCTACAAAAAAATTTACTGATATGCTTTGAGTACTTTGCTGCCCTTTGGTCCTGTGGGAATGGCCCTGCGAAGGAAAGGCCATGCAAAAGCTTGAATTCTTGGTAGAATGCTTTTCGATTTCCATACCTGATTCTAAATTTGGACCAAAGAAAACAGCGAAATCTCTTGTAGGCCTTCTATCATCTGGGTGGTAGTGCTTTATCTGTTGAATGTTACTGTACTAGTCTAAAATCTACACTTCCCTATGTCTGCAGTTGTCAGTTGTTCTCGCGCTATCATCAGGTAGTAGTAAATAATTCTGAGGTAACTAGATCACCGGTTTGTCTTGCAGTATGTATCCAGTGTCCAGGATTACTTAGAGCTGTAGGTAAAGACCGAGCAGTGAGAGCCAACATACATATTTGAGTGGCCTTGCTATTGGGTTTGTGTTTATCTATCTTATTATTCTGAGATCCGAATAATAAACATAAGAGCCGCATCTCTACATTTACATATTTATGTCTACCTTCTGCGCGTGTTTCATCGAAATTGTGAGAAAGATGACATCCTTTAATAAGGATGAATGTAAGCACGTAGTAGTGGAGAAAGAAGGACGTTTGGAGAACGCTGAAAAAGAGGTGTTTAGAGAGGAGTGTGAAACGACATATAACATTTTGTTTACCGTTGGAGAAACATAAGCCCTTTTTCTCTTCACTGTGTGGGCAAATATGCCCGATGGTTGATGATCTATATAGTTCAATGCTCTGAAGTGATAGACAGAATTGCTCCTAAATAAAAACCCTTGCCAAAATAACCCAAGTCTCAAATGCATAGATAATATGATAAAACAGATACACACAGCACAAAGAGTTTACATGATCAACACAGTAGAGCCAATCAATGGAAGATAATGGAAAAAAGGCTCCAAGCTAATGTCCAAACTAGCCAGTCCAAATGATCAAAATAACCTAATTGAGTTTTGTTGTCTTTCACCAAGGATTCCAAGGAGTTTCTTTGTACTACAATCAAATCATGAGTGACCTCGCTATCGGTGGTTACTTTTTCCTGCTCACACCATACATGATGCACCAAACTATGCATAGTAGTAGTAAGCTTGTCCCGAGCCATAAGCCACCATTCTCCTCTTGCGTTGATTGGAGGTGGTTGGCACACTCGCCGACGTCACCACTCCAGAGTTAGATGTTGTACTCACATGAGCTGAATCAGAGCCGACTAAAGTATTTACTTCATTTGATTTGGAGCTGGTCGAGGTGGTCTTTGGGGCTCCTACTATTGCTGCCACTTTCTCCTTGCACTCCTTACTGTCCTTGGACCCTTCTGCCGCCTTCATCCTTATCATCTTTACATCTTCATCCATCTTCTTTTCAAGGAAAACTTTTTGCTCCATTTTGTTGACAGGCTTATGTTTGTTACTTGTATGTTTCGCAATCATGTCATCCATCATTAACTCATCGTCCAAATTGTTCACAACAATGCAGTTGCACGTCTTCCACCTGCAGACGATGTGCTCAAGGTAGTTATCACAGTAATCCTCCTGAAATTCCATCCAGTACACATATCATGTGTGAGATAGAACATAAGTTGAAGCAATTTAACATAAATAAGCAAAGAAGAATCTCAAATAAATTAAACTCCTAAATGTTAAGAGAAATTTATACATAGAGGCTAGGAATTATACATATTAGAGTATATGTAGGTTAGGCATATTTGGTAGTTTAAGTTTGTAATCCAATTCTATCTCTAGTAGTCTTCTTACCCCCAAGTCTTCTAGTACTATATAAACAGCCCAAGGGCTCACGGTGTAATCACCTTTTGCAATATCAATACAGATAATATTACGCTATTCTACACAATATTCAAGGAAACACATATAGATATACTAGGGTTCTAGTAAGGTGCCATAGAGCTTGCACCATAGGACTGCATGCCTCGTTTGCGATATCCAATGATACATATACCAAACGCTAGATACATGTGAGAGTAAACCTACCTAGTATAGTAACCATACCACAAGAAGGCAAGCATTCATGAGGAGATGCAATAGTCGGAAGAAATTGATCATAAGACAAAACGTGATAAGGTCGAAGAGTACGATGTGGATGCTAACCTTTGTTGTTGCTCGGCTCAACACACATATCTCCTCCAAGGACCGCTCTATGTTGTATCTCTTGTTGATGGTCAAATTTTCGCCTTTGTTGGTGGCGTCATGGGAAGTATGTGTAGGGGTGACCATGCGGGTTGGCATGGAGGTGACACTTTTTGCTTCCCATCAGAGACTGGCGATTTGAGTTGTCTTGAAGAATTCTTGCGGATCTTCATGGCTCGGGTTTGGATAATGGCGTGCGTCAAGGCGACAAGGGGGTTAGATCTATTAGGTTAGGGTTTGGGATTGCGGCGGAATAGAGGAGGAGCAAGGATATATGGACGGGGGAGGGGGTCCATGTATTTCCTTTTTCTCCCTTAGTTTCCTTTTTTCTCCTAATCACTCCACCCCGCTTGTTCTTCTTGGATGTGCACCGGCTTGATATTTTATCCAACGGTTCTCCTCCTACCTCTTTAGTAGCTCATGTTTCATGCCAAATATGTAATGTGGTATATAAATTTCGTTGGGTTTATATGTGACTTGATGTATGTATGCGAGACAGATGCAAAAGTATTTTGTTACATATGCTATTTGGTCTTAATTAGTTGGCTCTTGACACATGATTTATAATAAGCATAAGAGATTGAATCTTCATAAAAAATGATACTTTCTACGGGTGGTCAACGGGAAGCCTTGTTTTACAAGAATCAATGGATCATTTGACACTTAGCATGGTGTTCCCATTTGTAGCAGTTGTACTTCACCATTCAACTATACATAACCATGATCGTTTTTATTCCATGATAAGTCATCCCAAAATGGTAGTATCTTGAATTAAATGTTTATAAGCAATGCACCATCACAATGTTTCATCCTATATGAGTCCAATCTGGCACCTTCAGATAAACTATTGTTGAAATTTGATACCTAGATGCACTACATCTCCCATAAACATTCTGTGAGTGTAAGACATACTGCTTTTGTGGAATCGAAATAAATATCCCATAGGTAGTTCCTTGCTGCAAAAGGCTAAAAGTGAATTCAAAATGTGAAAGTGAATGTGCTATGTGTTTTATCACGCACCAACCATACCTACAAACCCCATGAATAGATCTTATATGTCATCTACATCCTGTACTTCTCTCTTCTAAATCCTTGTCTTCGAGCTTCAATGGTGGTATGGGTTCTTGTTATGATGATTTTGAAAAAAATAAAAACCAAAGTGTGATAAAAGGTGTTAGATTGGATGGATAGATCAATCTAGGATTTGTATTCATGTTAAAAACATGTTTTCCTTGAGGGTGATATTTCACTCCATATTGTGGCAAAATAAATCAACAAAAAGCCATGGAGATTCTCACTTGAAAGATTTAAAATACACATCAATACAAAACAATGCCAAATACATTAGAATGTGAAGAACATGAAATGAAAAATATCGATATGGTTCAAGCGCGCGCGCACCATGTGAAAAATATGAATATGCCTCAGCAAAAATAACTAAGAGTTTCTAGAAAAGGCAAGTAAAAAATCATAGGTTTTAGTATGGAAACAAAATAAGTTGTAAATTTCATGAAAAATAGGCCCATTTGAGTGTTGTAAAAAAATATACACTTAAAATTTATAGCTTTTCATTCCTTTTGTATGTGCAAAGTACAAACAAACATAATTGTAGACAATACTGTAAGAACACATATCACTAAGAATATTAGTCTATATTTGTTTCTGAATTTCATGGAAAGTGAGATGCTTGTCAGATGAGCCTTTTTACCATCCTTGAGCGGTAATGCTTCCTCCCCACAAAAAGGTGTATTTCTAGACATTCTATTATTGGTTGAAGTAGGACATTATCGTATTTCCATGAAGTTAATATGATTATCCGAAATCCTCGTCCCCTGGCTTGATAGAGAAAATCAATCGCGTGCATGCTAGATAGAACATATGGAAAGAAAATAAACTTAACATATACAATATATGTAATGATGGCGCCTGATAGCGCTTTGTCGGGAAACCCCAAGAGCAAGGTGTGAAGAGCACAACAACAAGTCTTCCCTCAGTAAGAAACCAAGGTTATCGAACCAGTAGAAGGAAGAAAACGTCTTAAAGGTGTTGCTAGCAACTTGGAAACCTGCACAACACAAACTCAAGACTTTGCCCCAACGGACAGTGAGGTTGTCAATCTCACCGGTTGTTGTAACAAAGGATTAACTGTATGGTGTGGAAGTTAGTAATGGTTTGCAGCAAGTAAACATGAACAGTGAAAGATGTATCAATGGTAAAGATTGGACTGAGGTTCATAGTTCACTAGAGGTGTTATCCTTAGATAAACAAATATGGCATGTTGGGTAAACAAATTACAGCAGGACAATTAACATGACTGAGCAAGGCATAACAATGTAATTACTAGTCAGAAAGATCCTATGAGATTCGATTGGACAATACAACAAGATAAATAGACCGCCATCCAACTGCATCTATGACTAGAAATCCACCTTCGGGTTATCATCCGAACCCCCTCCAGTATTAAGTTGTAAGCAACAGATAACTGCTTTAAGCAAAGTGTGTAAGGTAAACAATCCACTTGTTTCATGAACAAGAGACCGTTGTTTTCTCCCTAGTGGCAACAACACATCTACAACCTTAGAGATTTCCGTCACTTCCTTTAGATTAAATAGAGGCATGAACCCACTATCTAGCATAAATACCCCCTCTTGGAGTCACTAGCATCTAGGGACGATGGTGGCGGCAGCTACAGATGATTTCGTGGAATATTGATCGGACACTTAGGGTTTAGGCATCAGGGGGTCTTTATAGGCGAAGAGGCAGGCAGGGGGTCGCCAGGGCGGTCGCACCCTCCCAGGCGCGGGCCCACCTTGGTCGCGCGGCCAGGGGTGTGGCCCCCTGGTGGCTCTCCTCCGTCTCGTATTTAGGCTTCGTGTTCTCCACAATAAAATATTGACTTTGACTTTTGTTCCGTTCAATTCCGAGAATATTGATTTTTTGCTTTTCTGGAACCAAAAACAGAAGAAAACAGGCAACTGACACTGTGGCATCTTGTTAATAGGTTAGTACCAGAAAACATATAAAAACACCTCAAAGTGTAGACAAAGCAAAGCAAAGTAGATACTAAACAAGCATGGGACATAAAAAATTATAGATATGTTTCCGACGTATCAGTATATAATACATAAATACACTAAAATCAAGCTAATTGTTGAAGTAGACAAACTTGTAGAGGCTAGTATGTACAACATTCGAGCAACATAGAAATCCAGATTGACAACCAAGGCTCTATAGAGTTCAATCCACCCATTGCTATTGCGATGATAGGCCTCTCAAGCGGGATATGAACTTGTGCACTCAGGACAGTTGTTCTGTTTATTTAAAAGCATTAACAGAATGAGTTTATAAAGCTAAAAAAAATTCTTGGATGAAGATACCAGAATGAACTATGTATCTTGCCGTCTCCAAAGAAATACAAGAATGAGGAGCAAAAATATACTTATAGGATCCTTAATTTTATTTTTGTGTACATGTCACAATAATGCAAAAAAGTCTCAGCAAAAACTTGAAATGTTCACATAATGTTTTTTCATCTACAAGTGAAAATTGTTCAAAGAAAGATTTCTTTTGATATGTCTTGGTACTTTCCCACCAAAAATGAGTATCTTTACAAAGTCTGTTATTGGCTGGTGTAGGACATGATCATATTTCTGAGAAGTAATATTGTTATAGGAAATCCTCGCTCCCATGCCTGTTAAAGAAACTCGATCATGGATGCGTGAAAACAAACAAAGAGCTAAGCAAACTAACCTAGCATATACCACATATGTACATACAATACACAAGAAAGGACATAATTGCTGACCTAAAGTTGTAGAGGTAAAAGCTAGGCACAACAATCAAGAAGCAAATCAGTTTAGATTATAGTATTAAATAAGAAAACACATAAATCTAGAGTAACACCCACACCCACCCACACACACACAGAAAAAAAGAGGTAGGGTTACCAATCTAGTGTAACGTTGATGTACACCAATCCAGCCCTGTCGTGCGTATGAAGTAGGCGTGCAAGAGATCCTCCTATAGTTCCAATCCAACAGACACAGAACAAGAACAAAAGCAATGTCACAAGACTTCGATGCAGTATTTGCTTGCTGCTTTTTACAGTTTCTTCATCTGTACTTCTCTGCCGTTTATCAAACATTGACAATGCAGCACATAATTAAACATCCAGGAGTAAGATAACACTGTTGTTGAATTCTTTTTTAATCATATACAGAGAACACATTGAGTCCATAGGAAAAGCTCTCCTCGGAAATCATCTTTCTTCATCCATCTAGCGAGCGATGTAAGAAAAGTAGAAAACCTACGACATATAAACATGGGTCTGATGTATAGGAGAGGTTCTATGTAACTCTTCCTAGCTGCTATCTAATAGGCACACAATTTCTAGGAAGGCCACAAATCAATTCACAGACTTTAGCTCAAGAAATAAATTCAGTGCTTAGTGATCCGGTGATCCATGCATATGCCTCCATGCTTTGAACTGAAGAGAGGCAAACCGGAACGTTGCTTTTCATTTTCTTGATTGCTCCATATGAGCTGCCTCAGATAAAGAGGCAGTTGCTTTAACCAACTCCCTGCAATCTTTACGTATACTCCATAGTATCTCTGCGCATCGCCGCATGCTTGGTCGGTTCTTCTTCTTGCGAGCTAAGCACTGCAGAGCGAGCTCGTACATTTTCTCCACTGCCAGGTTGGTCGCGGCGGTAGCTTCCAGAGTTGGATCCAGTGTTAATATCGCGTCACCCTTCGCGAACTTTTCCATTGCCTGTGATGACCATAGATGGAGCAGACGTAGCAAAAACCAACCATATGTCAGTTGTAAATACATAACTGAATTATTATATATTTCATTGAATATTTAAATACTTAAATATACAAAGATAGTATTGATAATGGCACAAACTAACCCATTTTGTGGTGACACGCTCGGTGATATGCCTCTTTGGCTCTATCGGGTGCCTCCCGGTAACCAACTCCACCAGCAGCACTCCGAAGGAGTAGACATCACTCTTCGCAGTGAGCTGGTATGTGCTGAGATACTCTGGATCGAGATAACCTGCTGTTCCTTTGACTTGAGTAGAGACATGGGTAGCATCAGTTGGAGCCAGTTTGGCAAATCCAAAGTCAGCGACCTTAGCACGACAATTGTTCGTGAGAAGGATGTTCGACGATTTGATGTCCCTGTGGATGACTGGCTGATCTGCACGGGTGAAACATATGGGTCAGGATCTAATTGCTAGTGATCGGGTGGTTCTTCAAATGTCATACAGTATATGTTTTTAGTGTAGCTATGTCAGAAAAAATACATTTCCTCTGACATCTGCAGATCAGTTCCTAACAGTGCCATGAATCATAGTTTCTCTGCTTGGATTGAAATATTTGGTTCGGAGTGTTGAATCACATTATAAATATAGGCTTATTTCCTATTAGCACTAGGAAATATCCAAGGCATTGGTTGTTGTGACGACAGTTCCAGAAATATTCGACACAGCTTCTAGTATCTTCCTTGTGAAGTTAAGCAAAGTGGAGAACAGATAGTGTAATACTCTGTTTTTCCATAAAGGGTTCAGGAGTATCAGAGCATGTATAATGCTAGGTGCTTAAGGAGATGCTTAGAAAAATAAACCGGGTTTAGACTTAGGCACCTCTTCTATAGTGCTTAAAAAATCTGGTTCAGTTTTGTAAGCACCACTCTAAGCACTCTCCATTGTACATGCTCTCATATCTGAGCCCGATAAAAAAAGCGCTAAATTAAATTCTTTGTGAAGTTAAGCAAAGTGACGACAGTTGGTTGTTGTGACGACAGTTCCAGAAATATTCAACACGGGTTTTATCTATATCTTCCTTGTGAAGTTAAGCAAAGTGAACAACAGATAATGAAATACCCTGTTTTTCCTTAAAGGGTTCAGAAGTATCATATCTGAACTTGGTAAAGAAGTGCTAAATTAAATTATTTGTGATATTTCTTTAATGCCTTCTCGGGTGATCTTTTCTGATCACAAATACCTGGAGTTTCAAGATCATTTGTCGAGACTTTCAGATGCAAGAATTAAACAACCAAAATATGAAGAGAAAATTGCATCCAAATAATCAGAGAAAATTGAAACCAAAATGCAAACGAAAACACAAATAGTAACTCTAAATTACCAGAGTAGGTGTGGAGATATGTAATAGCGTGAGCCACATCAATTGCAATTTCCAATCTCACAGAGAACTCCAGAATTTTTCCATTCAGACCTGCACATGCATGTGTGAACTCAGTAAGATGAACTTATCATATGTAGGAAGAATGGGCAGGATCATGTGATTCTTACCTTCAAGGTGTTCTCGAAGATTGCCATTGGGAACATACTCCACAATGATCAACTGCTCACCACCATACTCAAGGAACCCATGAAACCTAACCAGGTTCAGGTGTCCAATGCACCGCAGCGTCTCAATCTCGTTCCGGAACTCGTGACCCATATGCTTGTCATACACATTCTGAAATGAAAAACAGGCAAATATAACTTAGGAACGGTCACCAAGTTATGCAGAACGAGCATAAGAAGTGTGTACAGACCTTCTTGGCACGTTTGACGGCAACGAGAGTGCCGTCACTGAGCTGACCCCTGTATACTGTTCCAGAACCACCCTGCCCAATCTTCAGGTTCGGCGAGAAGTTCTTTGTTGCTTTCTGGATCTCTGGCAGCGAGAACTGTCTATCACCAGGTATCTCCCTTTCTGAAGAATTCCTGTTGGGGCCATACAGACTTCGAGCTGACCTCTTGCTCTCGATAGTGCTTCCCCTGGTAGAACCTTGAGAGCTCAATGTCTGGGAGACTGTAAATATATAAGAAATAAGTATCGCGCCTGAATTTGGCAGAGGACATAATGATGATGTAATTTGTAGCATGTATTATTTGCATTTTCTGATGAATTTAACGGCACCCATTCCAAGATCATAACTTTTGTATGTGTCACTAAATCATTTCTCGTCAATAATATGAGGCCTTAACATTCTATGTTTTGAAGTGAGGAGGGCCTGGTAATCTCCTCCAAACAGAGAAGGGGTTAGCAAATCATACCCACTGATGGGGTTTGCTTAGGGTATAGTAAAAAAATTACCAAGATGGGTTCCGGTCATGATTAAATGGCGATAAATCGAACGAAACAGATAAGAAATTCAGAGAAGTACGAACTGATTGAGGGTGTCTGATTGAGGAGAATACATCTAATAATATTCTTATTGCTGCACACATCCTACTACAAGACACGAATCAGAGCTAACACGGTAAACAAAAACAGACAGAGTAGGAGGTTGCTGTTTTCCCTGAAGATCCTAGTACGTATAAGATTCTCCTCCTAACTAAGTTGCAGTACAATTGTACGCGTTGACCAGGCACCGTTGACGAAACAATATGCTCATCAGACAACAAAATCAGAAAAGGCCAACACAAACCATTGGAGAAAAAAAAAGGAGGGAAGGCGTGTGTGCGCGCACGTACGTTGCTGGGATGGGTTGGAGACGAAGTCGTCGGAGAAGGAGGTCTCCGGCAGGCTCGCCTCCGCGGGGGCGAAGCAGGAGCGGAAAACGTCGAGGAAGGCGGCCGCCCCGCGGCTCGCGGACGACCGGTCGGAGGGGGCGGACGAGGCCGTGGTGGTGGCGACGGAGTAGCGGGAGAGGTCGTCGCTGCCGCCATCGCCGCGGCCGCCGCCGACGGAGTCGCTCCGCCTCCTCATCCCGGCCGCCGAGCCGCCGGCGCTGCTGCTGCTGCTGCTCCTCATCGGCGATGGCGTGGAGAGGCGGCAGCCGCGTGCGTGGAGAGAAGCGGGACGCGCGCTGGCTGGTGGCTGCTGCGGAAAAAGCAGCGGTTTTGAGGACGATTGGGCGGGCCGCGGGCGTCAAGGTGGACTAATTCAGGACTTGGGAGAGAAAGAGCAGGGAATGGAGAGAAGAGCGCCGCTGCATGTGGGCCCCGACGCAGGCCCCGTCTTCATTTGCGAACTTTTCAATCTTTTCCAGGTTTTATTAGTACTCTGTCAACAGAACGGGTTTTACTAGTATATTATTACTCCCGAGTTACGAATTCATCAAACGGCAATCACGAATTTACAACATGTTGGTGGCGATTGGAAGGAGTAAAGACGCGTTTTGTTATATTCATCATTAAAATCACATATATACAACTACTAAAAAATCAAGTGGATTGACATAGTAACATGTTTTTAAGCATAATTTACAGCACCACTAGAAAGAGAGACGAGGAAGAAGGAGAACGAAACGCGTGATCAAGACGTACTTGATCACGTCGGCGTTGACACCAATAGATCCACACATGGCATCGTGGATGCAAAGGACGGCAAGGCGAGATTGAGTCGGGGGAGGCGTTTGCGCTACAACACGAGGTTCATGTCACAACTTTGCATATTTCCCTTTTGTTTCCCAATTTTGGAATCGATGGTGCTCTTCCTTTTGACACCATGTCTAATGTATTTGTTGGTACTCCATCAACAGAAAGGGTTTTATTACTGCTCCAAGTTACGAATTCATAGAGGGGCAGTCTCAAATTTAATTTTTTTGATGGCGATTGGAAGGAGGGTAGACGCATTTTGTTATATTCACCATTAAGATGATTTATATAATTACTAGCAAAAGTGCCCGTGCGTTGCACCGAGAGGGATAAAATTTATTTTTTGAATGAAATTATTTGTGCTACCCAAATTTTACCTTAGTTAAGCCCCATAACCCTGGTCTTAGTTTTCCCCTTCATCTTAATCTTTATTTTCTATTATCTTTTTATTTGATGTACTCTCTTATACTTTTAAATTTATGTTTATTTAATATACTATTTTAATTTGTTTCCAAATCTAATTAGCAAATATACCGGTGCATTGCTATGGGACGAGACACCAAAGATGTGTACAAAGATAATGAGAGAGACATTCTACTGACATAAAACACATGTTAAGCACAACCATACCTAGTGATAGTTGTTCGAAACCTTGTTTTGTTTCATGAACATAATTGACCTGCGGTGTTGCCAACTCTTAGAAGACAATGTTATCATCCTTTTGATGACTGCATTCATCTCTTTTTGACGGGGTCGGTGAATCTACTCGAATGAAAGCCTAGCAAGTCAAAAGAAGCTACTGAACAATCATATAGTATTGTGCTAAAAAAGATGTATATATCATCTTCTATTTTTTTACCCGACTTCATCTTACACATGAGGGATAGAGGAGACGTGTTTAGCTATGAATAATAGCTTAGTAAAATTCTACCATTCAGCTACTATTTACATCATTCTTTCTCTATGATTTGGAATTTTTGTGATGTCTGAGTAGTGTGGTCATAAAGCTTTTTGGTGCAGTGAATTTAATTGCAGCCATTCTATTGCAAGATGGGCGAAAAATAACAGTACTGAAATAAATTGAGAGTTTTGATAATAGGAAATAGAAGTGGAACCGTACAAACCGTACTTTGTTGTTTTTCTGATCTCCATCTCCCCATTTTCTCTTCTTATCGTTCTTCAGGCATGCATCTAAATTCATTCACCAAAAACAAAGCTAGTCAACTGGAAGATCTGTAACGTACAAAAAAGGAAAATTTAATCGCGTATTTGGTCATAAACTTGGTCCGATAAGAGTGCCAGGTCGCCGGCCGGCATGACCATATCCGAAGATCGACCATGAGAGTGCTAAAAGCTGAACACATACCATCTAATTCAGAGTGGTCCACGTGATTCATAGTGCTGAACCTCAGAGTGCAACACACAGCAACGAAAGAACTCTAGGAAGAGGAGCAGCAACCTGAGACTATTACTGTCTGGTGCTAGCCACGAAGAGCGCAATGCTGTTGGGCACGAGGGCCAGGACGCGTATCCTGGACAGGGGGAGCTCATCCGAGAGGAGCACCGTGGCGAGCGTCCCGAGCCTCTCCTTCCGTCGCACCATGGATGGCTTGTCCCCGCCGCAGTCGCACAATCGATGGCTTGTCCCCGTTCAGATCTATCTGATTTGCAATGCTTCCTGTGGCAAATCGGCTCATCGAGGTCAGCGTTGATCGGCATCTCGTCGTGATGAAGCTAAAATTGGGCGGAGTAGACAGGAGCGGATTGGATTGGGGCAACGTGTTGTGTTGTGCAATAGCGGCAATCCAAGGCGGCCAGGATATGCGGCAGATCAGACGGGACACGTACGTGCGGGCGGCGACGACAGATCGATGTGTGATTGATCCGTGGAGCAGCTCTGCGGGAGGGCATGTTCCTGACTTCCTGTCAGACTCGGAGTCGCAGAGTGTGGTCATGAGATGGTTCTGGCTCGAGACCTAATTAATCCCCTTGCCACGAGCTAATCATGAACATCTGATCACATTATATAGAGAGAGAGACACGATGCAAGGTTGCACCCAAGTCCTAGGTAGACACGGTCCACTTAACAAATCTTATTTTGATTTAACTCACCGGTGGAGACACGTTGCGGAAACTTCCAGAAAGAAGAAAAAAAGGCAGGTCGCGTTGGTGGTATGCGGAGGCTGGCTTGATGCGGGAGGAGTTCACATCTTTTTTTTAGTTACCGATAGCGCTAGGGATAATAGGTGGTTTAGTGGGAGGGTAAAAAAGTCTAAAAAAGTATTGGACCGGGAAAAACACTTCGTGCTTTATTATTAGATATAGATATAGATTACTAGAAATTCAAGTGGATTGAGTTTTTATGCATAATTTACAGCACCACTAGGGAGAGAGACGAGGAAGCAAGAGAACGGAACGCGCGATCAGGGCGTACTTGATCACGTCGGTGTTGGCATCGACATATCCACGCATGACGGCATGGAGGTGAGTGATGACAAGGCAGGATCGAGCCGGGCCGAGGAGGCGTTTGCGCTACAACACGAGGTTCACGTCACACAGACTTCTTATATTTCCCTTCCGTTGCCTGATTTTGAAATCAACGGTGCTCTTCCTTTCTGACACACCATGCCTGATGTGTGTGTCTCTGTTGGTACTTGGTAGCCAGGCGACGATGATGTCTTGTGCGGTTGTGCCATTTGGGCGTGTGTTGTAGTAATAGTTTATGTCGGTTCAACATTGAGGCATTCGGACTAGTACTACTAGTTAAGAAGTGTTGTAGCTTTCCTAATTAAGACATTCAAATGCATTCCTAGTATTCATCATTATTTTGATGCATGTGTTCGGTGTTCCCTCCAAATGGTTTAGTGTATAAAATTTTAGAAAAGTCAGACGATAATGTCAAGTTTGGCTAAATATATGTAGAAAAAGTATCAACATCTATAAATACTGAATCAATAACACATTTGATTTATCATGATTTAAATATATACATTTGGTACTGTAGATATAGATAACTTTCTAAAAGAAAACTCAGTCAAAGTAGGCGAAGCTTGACTTTTAAAAAAATCTTATTATGCACTGTATTATTATTATGCATTATTATTAAGGGAAGTAGTGTTTTGTATGAATCTCGTTGCACCACGCACGCGTATATATGCACATGCTAAAAATGGGTTGGCAGAAAGCTGGTCGTGTTGCTAGAGTACTAGAAGGAGCTGTGGTAGTAAGCGTCTCATGACAGCAGCCGTGTGGAAGAGGAGATGTGCGTGTGAGTAGAGCCAAAGTCAATCCATTTGGGTTCATTCGTCCAGCCAGCGCCTCGTCCATTTGGAGTACCTAGGATGGATTCCGTCAAGGTCAATGGCGGGTGGGCCGTTACTCGATCTGAGCCGTAGGTTAGAGATGTGTCGCGATGGTGTAGGTAGAAGTGGAACCTGCTGGCGTGATCCTAGCCCAGACGGACGCCGCAACGACCGGTGAGTGAGTGAGTGGTCAACGGTCAGCCAGCCTGGTCGGCAGGCAGTCTAGTAGCTGGAACCGGAAGGCAACGTTCTCCTTCTTCCCTCTTGTTTGGCACGATTTGAAAGGTGGTAGGATCCACACCGTCCATCTCCTGATGTGGTGGTGGCAGCAGCTCAGGAGCTGGCCCAAGTCGGTCGACGGCGCCGTCGTGCACCCCAGGCCCCAGCTGCCACGCGCGCCTGACCGGCCGGCCGGCCGGCCGTACTGCGTAGGTACCGCAAAGTCGGGCCCGCGCCGCGTTGTTGACGCACGAGAGTCGATCGGTCTGAGACAAGCGTCACCGGATCTGATGGACGGCGGATGTGCGACCGGCGCCCTACGCATAAATAAATTAACCACCACCTAGAACGAGAAGGTGTTGTTGCATCAAAGAATACTAGGGAATATGGCGAGGAACAATGTCGTGTATTAATTGATTAAAATTGTCGCCGAAGATTATTGTTGCGTGAAGTTTTGGCAGAAGTCAATGATAACACTATTTGTAGATAAAAGAAACGGTGGATGGTGCGATCAGTGTCGACGAATAAAAAGTATAACAAAATTGAATTTCTAATTATGAATTACATCAAGAAATTACTCATCCATGAAAAATTACCGAAGGTTAACTATCATGTAAAAATCATAGATGAAAAAGTGTGACAGAATAAAATAATCCTAAAAGAAATACTGTTGTCGAAGTAAAATTAGACAATGACACACTGTCGTAAAGTTACCATGAATTGATTACCGGTAGAAAATTATTTCTAGAAAGTTTTATCAGAAAATTACCTTTGAATAATCAAGAAATAAAGCCAAGAAATATTATAGTAGACGTAGGATAACTACCGCTGAAAAAATAACCCGGGACATTGTTTCCGTTAAGTAGAAAAATTCTGGCCGGAAAAGGTGGCCTAGAAAATCTAAGCGAATAGTTAGAGAAGATGACCGTCAAAAATGACATGACGTGGCACATGATTGGGAAAAATTAGATGATGAATAGTACACGTGCAGACGTGGGCCGCCAGATAACGGACGGAAAAGATGGGCTAGAAAATTTAAGCTGAATAGTTAAAAAAGATAAACATAAAAAAATATCGGTTAAAACACGAGAATTTTAACCGAAAGTTATATTGCGTCTACGTGACGTGACACGCGATTGGACAAAATTAGACCGCGAAAAACACACGCGTGGACGCGAGCCGCTGGATCGAAGATGGACGCGTGCCGTCGGATCGAACGGACGGAAAAGGTGGGAAAACGTAAAAATATATCCGTTAGGGCAAAAAACTTTTAACCAAAAGGTTGTGTTGTGTCTACGTGACGTGGCACGTAATTGGATAAAACTAGACTGCGAATAATACACGCATGGACGGTTGCCGCCGGATCAAACGGCCAAAAAAAGTATGTCAGAAAATTTAAGTCGAATAGTCAGAAAAGATATACGTAAAAAATATCGGCTAGGAAAAAAAGTTTTAGTCAAAAAGTTATGTTTACGATTAGACAAAATTAGACAGTGAATAGCATAGCACACTCACGAACATAAGCAGCTGGATCAAAAATAAACGGCTAAAAACAACCCACACACTGTTCAACCCATCACTCCTTAATATATAGCAGCGCACAAGGCCACGCGCCTTAATATATAGGTATATGTATGTATGTGGCCAATGTACCGTGCCATTTCTTCGATAAATGGTTCCTGCACCTGCAACGAGTTGTGCTCGTCCTAGGAGACGGTCCCCTCCGGAGAAAAGCAAAATAGCCGGTGGTTGGAAAGACCGTATGGGACATCGAGTCGACGATGGAACCTTAAAAGGTGACAAATAAGTGCCACAAACATGGCTGCATTTGTATTTGCATGCCTCTTCTGAATTTACCTCCTGCAGCCGAAAGTCCGTCCATGACAACTCCTAGGTCGCACGCGCGGGCGACCCCGGAGGGAGAAACCCTAGCCCAAGAGAGCCCCGCCCAGGCCACACCTGGCCGCTGGCGGTGGTGGCAGCGTCTGGCCGTCAAAGGTAGCGGGCAGGGAAGGGCGGGCCTCACCGGGTATTCCTCGTGTGGGGACGGACGACAGTTGGGGCTGCGCGAGGCTTAGAGAGGTCGCGACGCATGACGAAACGTGCCCGGGAGGGTCCGCGGGCAGTCCGGCGTGCAACACGGGTACTGCAGGCGGCGGCGACGCGATTCCCTGCTGCGATGTGGGCTGCCTAGGCCATGGAGGGGAAGCGGAGTGGAGGTGCTCATGGCGCTGGCTGCAGGATTCCTCGACACTGGGCTCCTAGAGGCGGCGTGGCCTAGATCTCGGCCTAAGGGCTGCAGTTGTTGCTCTATTGTCAAGAGGTGACAGCTACGTCAACGATCTCTCTATCGAGCTGGAGGTGGAAGAAAGGCGAGGGCTGCGGGATGATGGAGTGCTCTCGTTTCGTGCGGTTGCGGGAGGTCCACGACACTTCGGCTACGACGGTGAAGTGCTGCTGCGGCAGCGGTGTGAACAACTTGGACAACTGCCCCATTCCGATGCGGGAGGAGGAAGGTGCTTGATGGACGAAAGTCTTGCCTGCCTTTGTCGGCGACGATGGCGCATCAGGGTGTCGTTCCCCTCCTTGGAGGCGTTGCCAAGGAGAGCCGACACTTCTCTCGCTCTGGTTTGGTAGAGGTCTTCGGGCGAAAGCCTAAATCCGGAGCTGGATCGGCGCGATGGCGGCGTCCTCGGTCGTCACTCTGCTGGGAGCATCATGTTTGGAGACTCGGCATGGAGGATCCAAGTTGACTTTCTCTGGTGCTCGCAGTTGTCCTAGGGTGATCTCCAGGGGCGCAATGCACGCCTTCATTGGCGAATCCAAGATGAAGCCCTTCTCGGACCCAACCAAGTCCCGTCATCTACTCTTCTTGATGGATGGTGCGTCGACAAGGAGAGTCCTCTGGAGCGTCTGTCCTTCGGAAGCAACCGGCGTAGGCCGAGACACTCTTAACTTAGGACAAGCTATTTTTTGTTTTTGTTGTGTTTGTGGAGGCTGTCTTCAGACTAGCCAGAGCGGTGGTCGTGCTACACATGTTGTTCGCAGCGAATGGGAGTGTTCTTTGTTGAAGTGTATAAGTGGATTGCACTAGCCCTTTCCATCAGTTCGGACTTTTGGTTGCGTTGGCTAGTGCATGAAGCTTGACATGGTATCAGAGTCTAAGGTCTCGAGTTCGAGTCCTGGCTTTCGCAATTTATCCTAAAATTGTTGTTGACCCCTCTGTGTCCACGTATAGTCATCTTGAGTTATACGTGAGTTTCGCGCGCCGTCGCTCTCTTCCGGTTGCACGTGCTGACTTCTCTCCGTCACACGTGAGAGGGGGTGTTGAAGTGTATAAGTGAATTGCACTAGCTCTTTCCATCAGTTTGGACTTTTGATTGCGTTGGCTAGTGCATGAAGCTTGACATGGTACCAAAGCATAAGGTCTCGAGTTCGAGTCCTGGCTTTCGCAATTTATCCTAAAATATTTGTTGACACCTCTATGTCCACGTATAGGCCTCTTGAGTCATACGTGAGTTTCGCGCGTCGTCGCTCTCTTCCGGTTGCACGTGTTAACTTCTCCTCGTCACACGTGAGAGGGGGTGTTGAAGTGTATAAGTGGATTGCACTAGCCCTTTCCATCAGTTCAGACTTTTGGTTGCGTTGGCTAGTGCATGAAGCTTGACATTCTTGTACTCAAAATTCTGCCTTCTATAAAGATAAGGTACGCCATTAGCGTACTCTCGAAAAAAAAGTGCCATAAACATTGATGTAGACAAGGAAATGAGCCAAGCTTGTATCCATGCATGTCATTTATTTTTGCTGCTCAAGAAAATTAATCGTGTATTAATTATGGCTCACTTAATAAACGTGTTAATTACTCATCCGTTTCCGGAATTTATGGATAATGGGAGCCCACGTCCTACCCGACCTTGCAGTATGTAAACGGGCAGACACGAACCCTAGACGTCACCTACAACTAGGTTGCATCTGCCTATCTATGCACCACCACCATTTCGCCTCCCTGTGATGCCGTCGGCTACTCCATCCCGCTGATTGCATGAACAACCGTTCGGAGAGCAGACCTCTAAAACCCTGTCTCTATGATCCTGCATCGG
The DNA here is from genome assembly GCA_916181665.1 of Avena sativa. Classification (NCBI taxonomy): domain Eukaryota; kingdom Viridiplantae; phylum Streptophyta; class Magnoliopsida; order Poales; family Poaceae; genus Avena; species Avena sativa. Next base: position 459,622,746 of record OV702293.1, read on the forward strand.
AAGAGAGGGGATAAGGTTTTTGAGAAGCGTCTCACCGCGACTGCTCAGAGAACACTGGGCGTTGCTCCGGGCGTTGCTGCCGCACAACCACATGGTTTCATTGGGAAGGTGGTTTGTGTGGGTGATGATGTTCATGTGGGTAATGATGGCATTCAGGGCCGGCCCATAGGGCGGGGCAGAGGGGCGCTCGTCCAGGGCCCCATGATGTAGGGGCCCCGACCCAAGACTTTTTGTGTTCCTACATTAGTCTACTTTTGAGTTCTAATAATGTAAAATTATCTTTTAAAATAAAGGTGGTCCAAATTCTAGCCTACCATGTCTCTATTTTGACTCATATTTCCTAGAAAATACTTCAAGATTTCTTTATATTTTTCTTGATACCACAATTTCTCTGGCCTCTCCAAGTGTGCAGAAAAAACCGACAGGCCTTTACAGGGTTGCGAATATATTTATTTCTAGATACTAACGATACAATAACATAATTGTACCATTCTGCAAGCATAAATATTATATATATATATATATGTCTTTAAGGTGTTTTCTAGAGTAGGGGCAATTTTTTAGCACAAATATTAAAAAAATATCTTTAAGATGTTTTCTAGAGTATGAGAAAAATTGTTTAGCATAATAAATATTAAAGATATATAGTCTTAAGGTGATTTATAGAGTTGGGGGCTGATACGTTGGAAATGTATCTATAATTTTTTATGCCCCATGCTTGCTTTGTATCTACTTTGCTTTGCTTGTCTATACTTTGAGATGTTTTTTACATGTTTGCTGGTACTAACCTATTAATAGTTACAACAGTGTCATATGCCTGTTTTCTGCTGTTTTTGGTTTCAGAAAAGTTAGTAAAGAAATATTCTCGGAATTAGATGAGACAAACATCAAAGTCAATTACTTTCCATGGGGAACAAGAAGTCCAAAGGAGAGCCGGAGGGGCCAGACCCACCCCAGGCGTGGGGGTAGGTGGGCTCGCGCCTGGCTAGGGTTTGGTGGCTCTGTCCGCCTCCCGGTCTCGCTCCTTCGCCTATAAAAAGCCCCCGATGGAGAAACCCTGAGTATCCGATCAGAAATCCACGAAACCGTCTATAGCCGCCCCCACCATCGTCCCTAGATCTGGGGGGAGGGATCTGAAGTTCTTCCCGGCATCCTGCCGGTGGGAGATCACCCCGGAGGCCTTCTCTCCGGTATGATGCGTGAGTAGTTCCACCTTGGACTATGGGTCCATATAGTAGCTAGATGGTTGTATCTCCTCCTTTGTGTTTTCATGTATAGATCTTTTTTTGAAGGACTTTCATGTATAGATCTTGTGAGCTCCGTTCATGATCAAGATCTAATCTATTTATAATCATGCATGTTGTGTTTACGGGGATCCGATGGATATTGAGATTATTATGTTGGTTTGATTAATGGTTTTATCTTTATGATTCTATCATGTCTATGTTGTTTGTGATCTTGCATGCTCTCCGTTGATAGTGGTTATTTTGGTCAAGTAGTTGCTAGTGACTCCAAGTGGGGGTATTTATGCTCGATAGTGGGTTCATGTCTCTAGTTTCCAAGGGAAATAACAGAAATCTCTTCGGTTGTAGATGTGTTGTTGCCACTAGGGAGAAAACAGCGGTTTCTTGTTCATGGAACAAGTGGAGTGTTTACCTTACACACTTTGCTTAAAGCAGTTGTCTATTACTTGTAACTTAATACTGGAGGGGTTCGGATGATAACCTGAAGGTGGACTTCTAGTCATAGATGCAGTTGGATGGCGGTCTATGTATATTGTTGTATTGCCCAATCGAATCTCATAGGATCTTTTTGTCTGGTATTGCATTGTTATGCCTTGCTCAGTTCCTGTCGATTGCCCTGCTGTAATTTGTTTACCCTTCATGCCATGTTGTTTATCTAAGAAGAGCACCTCTAGTGAACTATGAACCCCGGTCCAATCTTTACCATTGATACACCTTCCACTATTACTTGTTTACTTGCTGCAAACCATTACCTTTCACACCATACGTTTAATCCTTTGTTACAGCAAACCGGTGAGCTTGACTGTTGAATAATAGAGCAATTTACCAAGTGAATTATTTATAATAAACGCTGGATAAATCATGATTAGAATAATAGGCAATATACTAATCATGTGAATTAGCGAATACATATTAAGGCATATAACCAAACAAACTGCAAGGCATACAACTTTCGATATGATCAGAACAAGATTGAGACAGAAGATATACACGGCCGTAGCAGAAGTGGTATCAGAGTCGTGTCTATATGTAGATCTGTTGCACGAGTAGAACACAATGGTCATTGTGGGCGTTGATGCTTTTATTGTCAATTGCTTCTTGTGTACTTTGCATCTTGCGGGATGTTGGGATGAAGCGGCCCGGGCTTATCTTACATGACATCGTTCATGAGACTTGCTCCACGCTTGACATGCAACTTGTATTGCATAAGTGGCTTTGCGGGTGCCTGTTTCTCCTAGCATAGTTAAGATCAAATTTACAACGGGTGATTAACAATACTAGTATCAATGTTGTGGTTCTTGTTTGTAAGTTAGAACGACACTTATTGAAAGCCCCAAACCACGTAAAACATGCAAAGAAAGTAGAGGCGTCTAACTTTGTTTTGCAGGGGTGTGCAGTGATGTGATATGGCCATGATTGTGATTATATTTGATGTATGCAATGTTCCTTATTGTAAGTTGGCAACCGGCAGGAGCCATATGGTTGTCTTTAAATTCTGTTAAGACCCGCGTGTCTATTCAAAGTAGTTGTAATAGTTGAAGCCGGTGGACGACAACCATGGAGAAGCATCATTGACCTTGATGCAATGCCGGTGATGATGGAGATCATGTTCGTGCTTGAAGATGGAGATCGGAAGCACAAAGAAGAAAGGCCATATCATATCACATATTATGAATTGCATGTGATGTTAATCCTTTATGCATCTTGTATTGCTTAGTAGACGACGGTAGCATTATAAGATGATCCCTCATGCACATGAATTTCAAATCATAAAGTGTTCACCCTTAGTTAGCACCGTTGCTAAAGCTTGTTGTTTCGAAGCACCACGTGATGATCGGGTGTGTTAGATTCCGCAAGTGTATACAACGTGAGCAAGCCAGATTTGCTCATGCGGAAACTAAGGTTTGATCTTGACGAGCCTAGCATGTACAGACATGGTCTCGGAACACGGATCACCGAAAGGTAAAGCATGAATCATATAGTAGATATGATGAACATGTCGATTGTTCGCCATTGAAACTATATCAACTCTCGTGATGATTGGTGTTGATGTGGTGGATTTGGTTCGTGTGATAACTAAAACAATGTGAGGGATGTTGTTTTGAGTGGGAGTTCACCTAGATTAATTTTATTATTAATTTGAACTCAATTTGTCATAAACTTAGTCTAAACTATTGCAAATATGTTGTAGATCAATGGCAGCCCCTACCATCAATTTTAATGCGTTCCTAGAGAAAGAAAAGTTGAAAAAAATGGAAGCAACTTCGCGGATTGGTTCCGCAATTTGAGGATTGTCCTCACAGCTGGTAATTTGACCTATGTGCTGGATGCACCGCTGGGTGACCCACCTGCAGCTACTGCTACCGATGAAGTAAAGAATGTTTACCTCACTCGGAAGACTCAGTACTCCACAGTTCAGTGTGTTATCTTGTATGGTTTAGAATCGGAGCTTCAGAAAAGGTTTGAGAATTCAGACCCACATGATATTATCCGTGATCTCAAATTGATCTTTGAGACTCATGCGGCAATTGAGAGCTATGAGGCTTCTGAAAAGTTCTTTAACTGCAAGATGGAAGAGGGCAGCTCCGTCAGTGAGCATGTGCTTAAGATGTCTGGGAACGCAAACAAACTTCAAAGCTTGGGTATAGTGATTCCTAATGCTTTGGGGATTTACCGTGTCCTCCAATCACTACCACCAAGTTACAAGAACTTTGTGATGAACTACAACATGCAGAACATGAACAAGACGTTGCCAGAACTCTTTGCCATGTTGAAATCTGCAGAAGTGGAGATCAAGAAAGAGCACCAAGTGTTGTTGGTTAATAAGACCACCAAATTCAAAAAAGGCAAGTCTAAGCAAAAGGGACACTTCAAGAAGGGTGGTAAGAAAGTTACCACACCGACGAAGAAGACCAAGGCTGGACCTAAGCCTGATACTAAGTGCTTTTACTGCAAGGGAGAAGGTCACTAGAAGCGGAATTGCCCAAAGTACTTGGCGGATTTGAAGAACGGCAACATCAAGAAGAAAGGTATATCTGATATACATGTTATTGATGTGTATCTCACTAGTACTTGTAGTAGTGCCTGGGTATTTGATACTGGTTCGGTTGCTCATATTTGTAACTCGAAACAGGTGCTGCAGAATAAACGGAAGCTAGCGAAGAACAAGGTCACGATGCGCGTTGGAAACGGATCAAAGGTTGATGTGATCGCGGTCGGCACGCTACCCCTTCATCTACCATCGGGATTAGTTTTATACTTAAATAATTGTTATTTGGTGCCTGCGTTAAGCATGAACATTATATCGGGATATTGTTTATTGCGAGACGGTTACTTGTTTAAATCCGAGAATAATGGTTGTTCGATTTATATGAGTAATATGTTTTATGCACATGCACCTTTGGTAGATGGTCTATTCTTGTTGAATCTCAATAGTGGAAATACACATATTAATAACATTGAGGCTAAACGTTTGAAATCGAGCGATAACTCGACCTATATGTGGCACTGTCGTCTTGGTCACATTGGAGTGAAGCGTATGAAGAAACTCCATTCCGATGGACTTCTTGAATCACTTGATTTCTAATCACTTGAAAGATGCGAAGCATGTCTGATGGGTAAAATGACTAAGACTCCATTTTCTGGTATGATGGAGCGAGCTACGGACTTATTGGAAATCATACATACCGATGTGTGTGGTCCAATGAGTGTAGCATCGCGCGGTGGTTATCGTTATGTTCTTACCTTCACGGATGACTTGAGTAGATATGGGTATATCTATTTCATGAAACATAAGTCCGAAACTTTCGAGAAGTTTAAGGAATTTCAAAGTGAGGTAGAGAATCAACGTAACAAGAAGATTAAATTTCTACGTTCTGATCGTGGAGGTGAATATCTAAGTTACGAGTTTGGCGAGCATTTGAAGAAATGCGGGATACTTTCACAATTGACACCGCCGGGAACACCACAGCGTAATGGTGTGTCCGAACGTCGTAATCGAACTCTCTTAGATATGGTTCGTTCTATGATGTCACTTACAGATTTACCGCTATCATTTTGGGGTTATGCATTAGAAACAACCGCATTCACTTTAAATAGGGCACCATCTAAATCCGTGGAAACGACACCGTATGAATTATGGTTTGGGAAGAAACCTAAATTGTCGTTCCTTAAAGTTTGGAGATGCGAAGCCTATGTAAAGAAGTTACAGCCGGACAAGCTTGAACCCAAAGCGGAAAAATGCGTCTTCATAGGATACCCGAAGGAAACTATTGGGTATACCTTCTATCATAGATCCGAAGGCAAAATCTTCGTTGCCAAGAATGGATCCTTTCTAGAGAAGGAATTTCTCTTGAAAGAAGTGACTGGAAGGAAAATAGAACTCGACGAGGTTGTCGAACCTTCTCTCAAACTTGCGAGTAGCGCAGCACCGGAAGTAGTTCCTGTGACGCCTGCACCAGTAAGAGAGGAAGCTAATGATGATGATCATGAAACTTCGGTTGTAGTTGCTACAGAGCCTCGCAGGTCAACGAGAACTCGTACCACTCCTGATTGGTATGATCCCGTTATGAATGTCATGTTGGTGGATAACACCGATGACCCTGAGACATATGAGGAAGCGATGATGAGCCCAAATTCCAATAAATGGCAAGAAGCCATGAAATCCGAGATTGGATCCATGTACGAAAACCAAGTATGGACTTTGGTGGACTTACCGGATGGCCGGAAGGCCGTCGAGAATAAATGGATTTTCAAGAAGAAAACAGATGCTAATGGTAATGTTACTGTCTATAAAGCTCGACTTGTCGCAAAAGGGTTTCGACAAATTCAAGGAGTTGACTACGATGAGACTTTCTCACCAGTAGCGAAGCTAAAGTCTGTGAGGATTATGTTAGCAATCGCTGCATATTATGGTTATGAGATATGGCAGATGGATGTCAAAACAGCATTCCTCAATGGAGACATTGATGAAGAGTTGTATATGATGCAACCCAAAGGTTTTGTCGATCCTAAAGATGCTAACAAGGTATGCAAACTTCAACGGTCCATCTATGGATTGAAGCAAGCATCCCGAAGTTGGAATCAACGTTTTGATAAGGTAATCAAAAGTTTTGGTTTTATACAAACTTATGGAGAAGCTTGTATTTACAAGAAAGTGAGTGGGAGCTCTGTAGCATTCTTAATACTATATGTAGATGACATATTGTTGATTGGGAATGATGTAGACCTTCTTAATAGTGTTAAGGAATATTTGAATAATAGTTTTTCAATGAAGGATCTTGGCGAAGCAGCTTACATATTAGGCATAAAGATTTATAGAGATAGATCGAGACGCCTAATATCATTGTCACAAAGTACATATTTGGACAAAGTTCTAAAGAGGTTTGGAATGGAAGATAGCAAGAAAGGGTTCTTGCCCATGTTGCCCAATACGACCTTGAGTAAAACTCAAAGTCCGACAACGACAGAAGATAGAGAAAGGATGAGTAAGACTCCCTATGCCTCAGCCATAGGATCTCTAATGTATGCCATGCTATGTACTAGACCCGACATTGCATATGTTGTTAGTTTAACTAGCAGATATCAAAGTGATCCAGGAGTGGATCATTGGACAGCGGTCAAAAACATCCTTAAGTACTTGAGAAGAACTAAGGATATGGTTCTTTCTTATGGAGGTGATGAACAGCTTGTTGTTAATGGTTACACCAATGCTAGTTGGAACACCGATCCGGATGATTCTAAATCACAATCTGGATACGTATTTACTTTGAATGGTGCAGCAGTTAGCTGGAGGAGTGCAAAGCAAAGCGTTGTGGCGAGATCTTCAACTGAATCGGAATACATGGCTGCTTTGGAGGCTTCACAAGAAGCGATATGGATGAAAGAGTTCATTACAGAGCTAGGTGTGGTTCCTAGTGCGCTGGACCCAATGTCTATCTACTGTGATAACATGGGTGCCATAGCCAATGCGCAAGAACCAAGGTCACACAAGAAGCTGAAGCATATCAAGCTACGTTTTCACGCTATTCGAGAGCATGTCCAAGATGGGGACATAAAGATTTGCAAAGTACACACAGATTTGAATGTGGCGGATCCGTTGACTAAACCTCTCCCGAGGGCAAAACATGACCAACACCAAACTGCCATGGGTGTTCGGTATATTACCATGTAATCTAGATTAGATGACTCTCGTGCAAGTGGGAGACTGTTGGAGATATGCCCTAGAGGCAATAATAAATGTAGTTATTATTATATCTTTGTGTTTATGATAAATGTTTACATTCATGCTATAATAGTATTAACAAGGAAACATTAATACTTGTGTGATTTGTAAACTTAAATTGAAGTCCCTAGTATAGCCTATATACATCACTAGCTTGTTGGTTAATAAATGGTTATGGTTTCCCTATCATGAACATTGAGATGTTATTAACAACAAGATCATATCATTAGGAGAATGATATGGTGGACATACTCCTATAGATAAGCGTAGCATAAAGATCAAGTCATTTTAATAGTTCAATTGCTATATGCTTTCTGATACATAGTAACCTAATTCCTTCGACCATGAGATCATGCATATCACCTTCACCGGAAGGATGCTTTGATGACATCAAACACCACACCGTAACTGGGTGGCTATAAAGGTGGCATTGAGTGTTCGGAAAGTATTGGTTGAGACACATGGATCAAGAGTGGGATTTGTCCATCCATATGACGGATAGATATACTCTGGGCCCTCTCGGTGAAATGTCATCCAATTAGCTTGCAAGCATGTGACTGGCTCACAAGGGATCACATATCACGGGAACGAGAAAAGAGTACTTATCAGTAACGAGGTTGAACTAGGTATGCAGAGATACCGACGATCATAACCTCGGATAAGTAAACTATCGTGAGACAAAGGGAAATTGGTATCGTATGTAAGTGGTTCATTCGATCGCAAAGTAATCGTAGAAATATGTGGGAGCCATATGAATTTCTAGATTCCTCTATTGGTTATTGATCGGAGAAGTGTCGCGATCATGTCCGCATAATTCACGAACCGTAGGGAGACACACTTAAGGATTCGACGTTGTTTGAGTAGTTATGGAATGATGAGAAAGAGACCGAATGTTGTTCGGAGTCTCGGATGGGATCCGGGATATCACGAGGAGATCCGGAATGGTCCGGAGAATAAGATTCATATAAGGAAAGTCCTGTTTCGGAGTTGGGGAATGGTTCCGGTGTTTTCATCGGGAATGTTCTAGAAGGTTCCGGAATGTCCGGCACTCCGGAGGGGAAGGGTACATGAATGTGTTATATCAAGTTGGTATGATTGCATCATGTACTAGGTGTCATCACTGAACAAAATAAAGGGTTTAATCAAATCCTAGTTTGAAAAAGTCAAACGCCAAGTTTGAAAGTCAAACGGCTATTTTGGGAAGTGGAGGGGAGGTGGAATCCGAGTTGGGGAGGAGTCCCTCCACCTCCACCGCCGGCCCACCTTGGGTCCGAGTTGGGGAGGGACTCCCCTCCCCTGGCGCGCCTCCCTCCACCCATAAAAGGAGGGGCAGGGCTCCCCTCCTAGACACACAAGTTCCCACCTCCAAACCCTAGCAGCTGCTGCCCACCATAGCCGCCGCCGCCCCCTAGGGTTTCTCCCCTAGCCGCCGACTTGGGCACCTCCAAGCCCTAGCCGCCGGCCCTAGCACCTCTTCCTCGGCGTGTCTAAACCCTAGATCATCGAGGGCTCTCTCATAGTCCACCATACTCGCTCCGGCTTAAGGCGAAGCCCTGCGAGATCTCCCCTCTACTTCCGGTACCACGCCGTTGTGCTGCCGGAATCACGAGGAGAGTGCTACAACCTCCGCTGCCTGCTGGAACAAGGGAGAGGAAGGTCTTCGTCGAGTACCGAATGTGTGACCGACTGCGGGAGCGCTGCCGGAACGCAGCGCCGGAAGGATCGTCTACGCGATCTTGAGATCGGGAAGAGTACGACTACATCACCCACGAGAATCCGCTCTCGTTAAACACTTTGGAATCTTCGAGGGTGAGTTATTCCATCAACTCGTTGCTACAATCTAGTAGATATATCTTGGCTTGATTGTTTGTATGCGGTAGAAATTTTTTGTTTTCCATGCTACGAAACCCTACACTACTGTCCCGGCTCGCGGTGCACGCCGCAAGACGGGATGGAGAAGATCTAGGTAGCGCAGTGCTCTGGAACTGGAGGCGCAAACGATGTGTGGTAGTGTAACTGAGAGGAGGCGCGACCTCTCTCTCTTATAGGCACAGAGGGGAAGGTAGACAGACTGCGCAGAAGATGAAACGAATGGACGGAAGATGAAGCGAACAGGTGGCAGCCCACCGGACAGCCTCCACTCAGTTCGTATTCATTTAACTCGTATTAAAAGTCCATTCAAAGCAAACGTTTCAGCTTCTGTACATTTGTTCATATACCATTCATGCGTGGCAAAATAAAGCTCGGCTCGGCGAGATTCCTGCAACCCGCGGCGCGCGCGCGTCGTGACGAGGCGTGGCGTGGCGTGGCGTGGCGAGGCGAGCGAGGAGGAGGAGGAGCGCGCGTGTGGAACTCTCTCCTTCTCCTTCTCATCCTTTTACCAAGTGGTAGGAGAGCTCACCTTATAAGCTGGTCCAACTTCCACTCAACTAGCAATGTGGAACTAAACATTTGTCCCAGCTCTTGCCTTGCATGAATGGGCCACATGGGACTCTAGGATTTTCAGGAATCATTGAAATGGAAAATGGGCTAGACTATTTGGGCCAAAATTCCAACAATCCCCCACCAGATCCCAGAGGCACATGTAATTTGCCTTTGGTTCCAAAACACTGTTTATATACCGGTACTATAGTGGAGACTGTTAAGTTGAACTTTCACCTAGAATTCTATGCTACACTAGTTTGCGACTTGTACAGTGGACTATGCCTTGAACTGCAAGTTTGTTGCAACCTAGCTTCACACGAAGCCTTGACCGATACTGGGCTACCGTGGGACTTCCCCGCGGGTGGAGCTTATACGTCATACTCAATGACCTTTTCATGAGTTTATTAGAGAGCACCCTACTCTCATAGACTGCGACGTTTTAACAGTCAGACTCATATAGGTGTGTTCTTCAAAAGATGTTCTGCAGGACAACATCTTTGCTTAGGATAAGCCACTTAGAACACATTAAGATAATAAATCAACCTGTCGTGCAGAATAGGAAAGTATTGCATCTTTTATGGAGTGGTGTTTATTAAAGTAGGGATACTTTCCTCTTAGCTAACCAACAGCTTGTCTCCCAATTCTAATTCACGGGATCTCCGATCACATAGAGTGGTTTACCACTGTGGAAAGCTCAAATTGTGGGTCTCATACCCATCTCCTTCGATGCATTTTCTATCACGTTGCGTGATAGACCCTTTGTGAAGGGATCTGCCAAGTTTTTAGATGTTTGGATATAATCCAATGCAATAACTCCAGAGTTTCTCATTTTTCTGACAGATTTCAGTCTCCTCTTCACATGTCTTGAGGACTTCATATTATCCTTAGAACTGTTCACCTTAATAATCACAGTTTGATTATCACAGTTCATTGGAATTGCGGGTATAGGTTTTTCAACCACAGGTAAGTCCATCAAGAGTTCATCAAGCCACTCTGCTTCAATAGTGGCCGTGTCTAGTGCTGTGAGTTCTGCTTCCATAGTTGACCTCGTTAAGATGGTCTGCTTGCAAGACTTCCAAGAAACAGCGCCACCACCAAGTGTGAAAACATATCCACTCGTGGCCTTTATCTCGTCAGCATCAGATATCCAATTTGAATCACTATAACCCTCTAGTACCCTCGGATACCCGGTATAGTGTATGCCATAGCTCGCAGTGCCTTTTAGATACCGCATAACTCTCTCAAGAGCATGCCAGTGATCATCTCCTGGATTTGAGACAAATCGACTAAGTTTGCTTACAACAAAGGCGATGTCAAGTCTCGTGGCACTAGCTAAATACATAAGCGAGCCAATGATTTGAGAGTATCTTAGTTGGTCTCTAGCATTTCCTCGATTCTTTCGAAGCAACACACTAGGATCATACGGTGTAGGAGAAAAATTGACGTCGCTATACCCGAAACGACTCAAGATCTTTTCCACATAGTGGGACTGAAGCAGTGTAATCCCACCATCATCATCTCTCAATAGCTTGATGTTCAGGATGACATCAGCTACTCCCAGATCCTTCATCTCAAAGGAACGAGATAAGAAATCTTTGACCTCCTTAATTGCATTACGGTTGGTTCCGAAAATCAGTATGTCATCAACATACAAACAAAGGATGACTCCCTCACCCCCACCATGGTGATAGTATACGCACTTGTCAGCTGCGTTTACAACAAAGCCTGCAACGGTTAAGGTTTTATCAAATTTTGCGTGCCACTGCTTAAGTGCTTGTTTAAGACCATACAAAGACTTCAGTAGCTTGCACACTTTTCTTTCTTGACCATTTACTACAAAACCATCTGGTTGATCCATATAAATTTCCTCATCCAACTCTCCATTTAGGAAAGCCGTCTTAACGTCCATTTGATGAACGAGAAGACCGTGTGAGGCAGCCAGAGAAAGTAGTACTCGAATGGTGGTCAACCTTGCTATAGGTGAGTAAGTGTCAAAGAAGTCTTCACCTTCCTTTTGGGTATAACCCTTGGCCACAATCCTTGCCTTGTACTTCTCAATAGTACCATCAGGCCTTAGTTTCTTCTTGAACACCCATTTACATCCTACAGGTTTGCACCCATAAGGACGATCAGTAATCTCCCATGTTTCATTAGCTAAGATGGAATTCATCTCATTATGAACAGCTTCCTTCCAGTAGTCAGCATCAGGAGATGCATAAGCTTCTGAAATGGAAGTGGGAGTGTCATCCACAAGGTACACAATGAAATCATCACCAAAAGACTCTGCAGTCCTTTGTCTCTTGCTCCTTTTAGGAATTTCATTATCATCCTCCTTAGGACTTTCAGAGTGTTCAATCGGAATGGTAGGTTCAGAGAATATAGCAAATTCCTGATTAGATGAACTAGGTATCTCCGTATTTGATGAGTTAGGTTTATCCTTCATTGGAAAGATATTCTCAAAGAAAGTCACATCAGTCGACTCCATGATTGTACCGACATGAATGTCAGGTACTTCAGATTTTACTATCAAGAATCTATAACCAATGCTATGAAAAACATAGCCCAGAAAAACACAATCAATGGTTTTTGGTCCAAGCTTGCGCTTCTTGGGGATTGGTACATTAACCTTTGCCAAACAACCCCAAGTACGTAAGTAAGAGAGTTTTAATCTTTTCTTCTCCCATTCTTCGAATGGAGTAATTTCTTTGTTCTTTGTGGGAACTCGGTTTAGGACATGACACGCGGTCAATAGTGCCTCCCCCACCATTCCTTAAAAAGACCTGATGTATCTAACATGGCGTTAACCAAATCTGTTAGAGTACGGTTCTTTCTTTCGGCTACTCCATTTGACTGGGGTGAGTAGGGAGGCGTCCTCTCATGAATTATGCCGTGTTCCGCACAAAAGGAATCAAACCCGTTGGAAAAATACTCTCCACCACGATCAGACCTAAGCCTCTTAATCTTTCGATCAAGTTGATTTTCTGCCTCAGCTTTATAGATTTTGAAGAAACTCAAAGCCTCATCTTTTGAATTCAGAAGATACACATGACAATATCTCGTAGAGTCATCGATCAAAGTCATGAAATATTTCTTTCCACCTTTTGTCAACACACCATTCATCTCACAAAGATCAGAATATATAAGCTCTAGTGGTGTTAAATTTCTCATTTCTGCAGTCGTATGTGACTTGCGAGGTTGTTTAGCTTGCACGCAGACTTGGCACTTAGATCCCTTAACAGTTGAGAAATCAGGGATTAAATTCATTTTGGCTAGCCGCATCATACAACCAAAATTAATATGACAAAGACGAGAGTGCCAGACATTTGATTCAAAATTCGTGTAAATATGATTAACAACTTTATTACAAATGTCTGACAGAGATAAGTGGAACAAGCCTCCGCACTCATAGCCTTTACCAACAAAGGTTCCATACTTCGAAATTACAAATTTATTGGACTCGAATACAATCTTGTAACCATCTCGTCATAGAAGAGATCCGCTAACAAGATTTTTATTTATTGAGGGAACATGATGCACGTTCTTCAGGCGTACGGTCTGACGAGGTTTAATCTCGTCAATGCCCATTGTTATGGACTTGGGTTTTGGAGAAGATGGGGATGCTGGAGATCGTGGCACGGTTAACAGACAAGCAACCAGGGGACACGAGATTTACCCAGGTTCAGGCCCCTGGAGGGAAAACCCTACTCCTGCTTGTCTGCTCTTGATTACGGCGGAACCGAATATTACAGGGTGCGCAGATTCGATCTGGCGTGGATGCGTGTGCGAAAGTATGAGTCGAGAGATCTAGGACGTGTCCTCCTGGCCTTTATATAGACTTAGGCAGGTCCCGGACATAGTCCTAGTCGGTTACAAGTTCTGGGGTTTTACCCCTTTGAATTTCCTATCTCCGCTAGTCTTGCTCTCCAAGGATCCGAAGGCGTCATGGGCCTTGGCCACCCGAAAATCTTCATGGGCCAGCGTATATCTGCTGTGGGCCTTCCTTGGGCTGGACCAGGTATGCTGAAGTTATGTACCCGTAGGGTATAACCATGTCAGTAGCCCTCGAGTGATCAGTCGAATCGTAGATTCGGCTGAGGACTCTTCCATTCTTCGGGTGCAACTATGTTTTAATAGTATATGAGCGTAGGGATTGTTGATGCGTGTGCCTGACTCACCCGACGGATCAGGGTCAGTTAACTGTCTTAGGACGAAACGACACGATCTTCTTCAGGTTCGGGTCCCTCAACCCGGACCTGGAACATATGCTGGCGTAATTCGACTCAGGCCGCGGAGGACTTACAGGAGTGGAATTCCAGTGATTTTAATTGGTGTACCCAACGCGTCCGTCGGGATTTTTCATCGTACCTGCTGATACGGCTTCATACTAGCAGAGCGCAGTCAGGTGCGTTGCCAGACCATCAGATGATATCTGTAGGTCTTATCTTTGTGTCGAAGACACAGCATCCGAATGTTTGTCACCGCGGAGGTGCTTCGGGTGGCCAAGGAGATTGTCGCTCACTTAGCATTTTGTTGGGGCAGAGTTGCCAAAAAGTTTTTGCATGCTGATCCGCAAGATCACAGTCGAAGATTTCATAGGGTGCGCGGCCAGCGCTCCCTATGGGAGTAGCCCCCAAGTGTCTGTTCGAGTCGTAGACTCGAACGGAGACTTTATTTTAAGCACTGTTTCAGTTGTTAAGTCCGCAGGACTCGAAAATTTTCGGATGCTTAAATCCATCCTCCCTATGGGAGTAGCCCCCGAGTCCGCAGTGGAGTCGTAGACTCGTCGTAGGACTCAGAGAAGTAATTTTATCCTCATTTGTCTATCGGGTGCGCGGCCAGCGCTCCTGATAGGAGTAGCCCCCGAGTATTTAGTCGAATCGTAGATTCGAGTGAGTACTCTTAGCTGTGCAGCCGAAGTTGGTGCTAGTATAGCTTTTGATGACGTCAGTGCTGACGATCGATGACCTCAAGCGTCTGCTACGCCAGAGGTGACTTGACCGGACGAAGCGTGGGTCCCACTTCCTGACTTTGAATTGACTGGTCACGCGCGGCGTGGAGATGATTACGGCGTCTCCTCGATTTCCGCGCGTAGTGGACGGCGTGGTAACGACGGTTCGTTGTGATGCTGACACGTGTACGGCCAGATATACCGTTGGCGTTAGGTCTTCTCGATGGACGGCCAGCGTGCGTTGTCTTCGCTGTTATAATCCGTGGTGAAATCGTGGTTTGTTTTTCACCGCACCAGTTCATATGTTCACTGCTTCCTTGTCCTTGAGCGATTCTTGCTGCGCATTCAGAGTTTCCTCCACATTTCCTTCGTTCTTTCCTTGTTGGCAACGCCGCCACCGCCGTAGCGCCATGGGGAAAGCGAAGAAGTCTTCATCTGCGGTTGGGACCAGCGCCGCCGGGGGCAAGAAGGGCACCGCCGCTGCTCGTGTCACCGATGGTGGCTGGCGGCGATCGGAGACGCGGGAGAGCGATCTCCGCAAACTGCGTGAGCGGGGCCTGATCCCGCAAGATACGACGGCCGTGAGACTCCCCGGCAATGAGGTAATTCCCCGTCCCCCATCTGGGTATCGGGTTATGTTTGTTGCCTTTGTGTTGCGCGGGTTTTCTTATCCGGTCCACGACTTCCTTCGTGGACTGCTCTTCTTCTATGGGGTTCAACTCCATCATCTGTCTCCCAACTCCCTTCTCCACATTGCGTGTTTTATCACACTTTGCGAGTGTTGGCTTGGCATTGAGCCGCACTTTGGCCTCTTCCGGAAGCTTTATTCCGTGAAGAGGCAGTCTGGTTCGAATGGTGTATATCCCATTGGGGGTTTCATCATCTCCCTCAATCCCAATTTTCAATTCTTTTCCTTTTCCATGTCCGAATCTGTCCAGTACTGGCGGAGGCGATGGTTTTATATCCGTGACTCCGTTTTGCCTGGGCAAGATTTTGGTCTCGTTCCCTTTGACCCCTCCCAATTGATTGAGAAGAAAAGATCCTGGAAAAACCAAATCCTGGACGGTGAAGTGGTGGAGATAGAGGCTCTTTATCGTCGGGTGCAGGATCTCCAATTGATTCCGGAGAAGGAGGTGAACGGCGTGGACATCATCCGGACGTTTCTTGAGCGTCGGGTGCAGCCTCTCCAAGCGAGGGCGCACCCGATGTTTCTTTATTCTGGGCACCGTGATCCGACGAGGGTCTCGAGTGAGAAAATCTCCGAGGGGAATCTTGACAAGGATCTTCGCGTGCTGCTGAAGTTCAAGGCCGGAGAAGAAATCCCGGGGAAGTCGCTGACTCCTCCCTCTTCTTCGACGTTGGCTGTGCCGAAGGTGTAGATTTGTGCACGTAGTGCTCCTCTTTTTATTGTTGGATGTGCTTTTGTTTCCTTTGTTTGCTAACAAAGTTTCTTCTCATCTTGCAGAGCTTCAAAGTGCCGGGCATGGTACCACCATTGCCCGAAAGGTATCCGAATGCCCCGGACAATGAAGTCGTTGATTCCGTGTCCGAGATTCCTTCGGCGCGATCTCCGGCGGAGGATGCCGACGAGTCGAGTGAGGACCATACGCGCAAGCGATCGCGGAGCTCGAGCGAGTATTCGGATGCCTCAACTCCTCCGACTCCCAGAAATCCTCTAGGTCTTGAGCGCCATAGTGATTGTCATGGAGGTTCTTCCTCTCCCCTTCCTGCTATTCCTGTGCGAGCTGTTGCTCCGCACCCGCCAGCAAAGCGGAAAAAGGAAGAAAAGAAGGAGGAGAAGAAGGAAGAGAAGAAAGAGGAGAAAAGGGCCCGAAGGGCTTCTCCTATCTTCGACCTGAGCGCATTGGGTTCGTAAGTTTTCTTGTAGTACTGTTGTCCTTTTCCCTTCATGATTTTTTGCATTTGTGCTGATTGATTTCTATGCAGGCAATCCTCCGATGGCTCCAGTGATGGTGCGGGGGAGATGATGGGGGAGTCGAACATTGCGTCGCCTCCTCCTTATACGATGGCGACTTCGGGTGGCGCTGCTCCAGATCCTCCTGTACCAGAGGGGCTGGTGGTTGCGCCTCAGAATTTTGCAGGCGGGCCTTCGGGCTCGCCTTCGGAGCACGTAAGTTTTCTGCTTCCTGTCACGGGGGTAGCCCCCGAGTGTCTTCGTGTGCTGATGTTGTTTTTGCTTCTTTGTTTTGGGCGTAGCCCCCAAGTCCTGTTCTTACTGCTATTGCCTTTTTTCTGCAGCCTTTTGTCCAAGAGGCCAAGCGACTGGTGGAAGAACGCCTGACGCTGGAGGCGAAACTGCGGCAGCTTCAAGGTATTCGTCTGCCTTTTAGTACTTCTCATGTGTATCTTGTCATGTTCTTTAACACTTGCTTGTTTTAAATGCAGATGAGCATAACGACTCTCTCCGTGAGGTCGACGCTCTTAAAAAGAGCCTTGGCCAATCGGAGCAGAAGGCCGAATCCGCCGTTGGCGCAAAAGAGCGCCTTGAGCTGGAGCTGACGAAGGCAGCCGAAGCGAAGGAGCGTCTGCAGTAGGAGGCCGCAGATCGTGAGGAGCAGCTGGCCACTGTTGCGGCTGCTCGTGAAAGAGGGGTGGCGGAGAAGCTCATGGCTGCTGCCAAGGCTATTTCGGGTGAGTGCTGGATTTTTGTACTTGTTTCTTTTTCGATGGGTCTTCTTCTATGCTGCCTTTCTTCATGCTCTTCTTCATTTTTGTCTCAGATGCCGCAGGCATCGAGTTCGACCGCGGTGCTCTGGAGCACGGGAGTGCTCTGGATGATGCCACTGTGGCGGTCGAAGACCGCTGCAGCACCGTCGTCAACTCCCTGGCCAAGGCGAAGGAGGTCCTTGGTCGCTTCTACCAGGAGCTCTTCCCGAAGGGCGCAACCCTTGAAGATGTGGATGCCCTGGCAGAGGCTCTGTCAGCCGAAGCGCCTGCAGCGTACAAGCGCAAGCAGAAGGGCATCGGCGCGTCCGTTGGGCTGGCGATGGCCATGGCGGCTGGGGCGGAGCTGGACTTGCCCCAGATCACCTCTCGGATGCCGACGACTGCGGATGGATCAGAGGTAGCCTTCGCTGCCTACTCCGCTCGCTGCAGACGATATGGGCCCAAGCTCATTGACTTGTTGTCTGAGTACGCACTGCGGAAGCAGGGCGAGGCCAAAGCTAGGTAGTCTGGCTCTGAGGCGACTCAGTGTCCTGCGCCCTAGGCATAGTAGATGTAGGGTAGTGTGTAGTTTACTTTTGTTGTACATATCTTTTGTAGTACCATCCTTGTGCCACGCTGTGGCTTTTATATATTTAATGAATTTCTCCGAGTTGTGCTCTATCCTTGGCTGAATGTCTGTGTGCCTTCATTTTTCTGCTGCTATAGGTTCCTTCGGGTGCTGACCCAGCTGACATTTCATCCGCAAAGCCTTTGCGACCATCGTTGGATGATGCCTCGCAGCTTGCCTTCCTTCGAGATCGCGTGCGCAGCGTGGAGAGGGAATTGCTCGGGCTACGTGGTCGCGCCGACGTTTGGAAATCCAAGGCGGAGCGTGGTGCAGCCAGAGAGGAGTACTTGATGGCGGAGTTGGGTCGGCTGGCCGAGCAGCTGCAATGTAAGTTGGTCCTTGTTTCGGGTTGTAGCTCCGTTCTTCGAGTGAGCCTGCTGGCCTTATTCTTGTTTTGTGCTGTTGTCGCAGGTGCGAATCTTGCTCCGAGGGAAGAAAAAGAGTGTGTCGCTGTTCAGGTCAATTGCTTGACTCAACAGGACATGGAGGCCGGCGGATTCTTCTGGATGGATCGTGATCGCGCCATAGCCTTGGCGACGGTGCAAGATCGTGTTCATCAAGTTTCGCGGGTGCTCCGCCAGGTGCAGACGTCACTTTCCTCAGTGCTGCACGTCATGTTTCCTTTGGATGCCGTGCCGACAACCCTTGCAGGTCTTCTGTCGAGGTTTCGGAGTGCCAGCAATGTCAAGGAGCTGGTGCGGCAGCAGCTCGTCGCAGGAGTAAAGGCTGCCTTGTCTCTTGTGAGGGTGCACCGTCCCGACGTAGATTTGGCTGCTGTGGCAGCTGGGCCACCTCTTCGACCGGATGGTGGCGAGTGGAACATGCGTTCGCATTACGCGGCTGTAAGGCAGTATGCCGAACATATTGTAGATTTGTTTGAGCAGCGTGCTCAGGTTATTCTTCAGAATAGGTAGGACCTGAAAATAGACAGGGAGATGTAAAATTTGTATATTTCGGCTGGGCGTTTTGTGCCCTTTGTTGTAAAGGTTTGCTTATTGTGAGCACGCAGTGCTTTCATTGAGTATGTGTCCTTTTCGTTTGCCTGATGTGGTCAGCTACTCAGGTGTACACGTTTGGTCCTCAGTCGATGAAATCGTGAGGTGGGGGGAGCCCCCGAGTGTGTTTGTAGCATGTAATAAAGGTGCAGAAAAGTAGTCAACCGAAGGTTGGGGCGAGACACTTAGCTTTATTTATATCGTAATGGAGGAGGTACATGGTTCGGCTGAGTAGCCTTGGCTGTAAGCCTTATTGAAGGTAAAAAGGGGTATTTTGCTATGGGTAGAATCGTCGCAGGTGCGAGATGTTCCATGGGTTGGAGTATGCGACTCCAGACTCCACGTGCTTGAGGCGGTAGGCGCCACCTGGGATGACTTCGGTGATGACATAGGGTCCTTCCCATGGTGACTCGAGTTTGTTCGGTCGCTTTTGCTTGAGTCGTAAGACGAGGTCTCCTTCGACGAAGGACCTTGGGCGCAGCCGGCGGCTGTGGTAGTTGCGGAGACTTTGCTGGTACACCGCTGATCTAGCTGCTGCTATATACCGTGCTTCGTCGAGTGTGTCGACGGCATCTTCGAGTGCAGCCGTGGATTCGGCTTCGCTGTAAGCGACGACTCGTGGAGCCTGGTGGCGTACTTCGGCTGGTAGTACGGCTTCAGCTCCGTGCACCATGAAGAACGGTGTGTAGTCGGTGGAGCTGTTTGGCGTAGTCCGTAAGCTCCACAGGACAGACGGTAGCTCTTTCGTCCAGTTTCCAGCTTTGTGCTCGAGTGAGCTCATGAGGCGCTTTTTGATGCCGACGCCAATTAGACCGTTGGCCTTTTCCACTTGCCCGTTTGTTTGCGGGTGTGCCACTGAGGCATACGTGATGTTGATCCCGAGGCCTTCGCAGAAGTCCTGGAATTCTTCGGAGATGAAGTTCGATCCATTGTCGGTGATGATGCTGTGCGGCACGCCGAACCTGTAGACAATGGATTCGAAGAATTTGACGGCGGTTTTGCCCTTCTGGTTGGTGACTGGCATGGCCTCAATCCACTTGGTGAATTTGTCGACTGCGACCAGGAGGAAGACGTGTCCCCCTTTAGAGGACTTTGGCAGTTTGCCTATCATGTCGAGGCCCCATTGAGCGAAAGGCCAAGCTATGGGTATGGGTGTGAGCTCGGACCCAGGTGCGTGCGGTTTGTCGGCGAACCGTTGACACCCGTTGCATCTTCGGACGATGTCCTTTGCGTCGCTCATGGCCGTTGGCCAGTAGAATCCTGCTCGTAGAGCTTTGGCGACAAGGGAGCGGCTGCCTGCGTGGTGGCCGCAGATGCCCTCATGGATGTCTTGGAGTATGGCCTTGCCGTCGTCGATGGTGACGCACCATTGTAGTACACCCGTAATGCTGCGTTTGTACAGTTCGCCGTTGATGGTGGTGAAGGCTTTTGACCGACGGGATATGCGCCGGGCATCTGTCGGGCTGTCAGGTAGTTCTCCGTTTATCAGGAACTGGAGGTATGGTCGTGTCCAAGTTTCTTCGACTGCCATGACCTGCATTAGGTTGATCATGGCAACTTCGGTATCCAGCTTTTCGGGTCCTTCGTGACCTTCGGGTAGCGTAGCCCCCGAGTGTTCTGCTTCTTCGGGTGATCCCTTGGAGAATTTCCGCTTGATGGATGGCACGCAGATCTGTTCGAGGAACACACCTGGTGGCACTTTTGCGCAAGTGGAGCCGATGTTGGCGAGTCTATCGGCTTCCTCGTTGCTTTCTCTTCCAACGTGTCGAAGCTCGCAGCCGTCGAATTCTCCTTCGAGTGCGTTGTAGAGCGCGCGGTACGCGATCATGTTTTCGGCGTGTGCGTCACACTCATTCATCGTCTGCTGGACGACGAGGTTGGAGTCACCGTAGATGACCAGGCGCGTTGCGCCGCATATCTTGCCATCCTCATGCCATGGATGAGGGCTTCGTATTCGGCTTCATTGTTGGAGGCTCTGAATTTCATCCGAAGAACGTACTTCATCTTGTCACCTTGCGGGGAGGTCAGTATGACTCCTGCTCCTGCTCCAGCTTCGCGCTTGGAGCCGTCAAAATGCATTGTCCAGGACTGCGACATATCTGGGGTGTCTGGCAGCTGCAGCTCCATCCAGTGCACCAGGAAGTCCGGAAGGACCTGGGATTTGATTGCGTGTCGCTTCTCGTAGACGATGTCTAAAGGCGATAGTTCGATGCCCCACAGGGCCACGCGTCCTGTGGCCTCTGGGTTATTCAGGATGCTGTTCCCGGGTGCCTCGTTGACGACCATCACCTGATGTTCCTGGAAGTAGTGGCTCAGCCGTCGAGCCGTCATGAACACGCCGTAGGCTAGCTTCTGGTAGTGCGGGTACCGCTGTTTTGTTGGTGTCAGTACCTCGCTGAGGTAGTAAATTGGGCGCTGGACCCCGTGGGTCTTGCCTTCTTCGGGTCGTTCGACCACGAGTACGGTGCTGACCACCTGGTGTGTGGCTGCTATGTACAACAGCAGGGGCTCACGCTCCTTTGGCGTAACCAAAACGGGCGAGGTGGAGAGGAGCCGCTTGAGGCTTTCGAATGCGTCGTCGGCTTCTGGTGTCCACTCGAACTTGTCTGCCTTGCGCAGCAGCTGGTAGAATGGTAGGGCCTTCTCGCCCATACGGCTGATGAACCTGCTTAATGCCGCTACTCGACATGCGAGCTGCCGGACGCCCTTGAGGTTTTTCGGCTTCTCCATTGCCATGATGGCTCTGATTTTCTTCGGGTTCGCCTCAATCCCTCGTTGAGAGATGAAGTATCCGAGCAGCTGGCCCGAGGGGACGCCGAAGGCGCACTTTTCCGGATTGAGCTTGATCCTGTAGCGATCAAGGTTGTCGAACGTCTCGCGGAGATCGTCGATAAGTGTCCTTGCCTCCTTGGTTTTTATTACTATGTCGTCGACATAGACTTGGATGTTGCGACCGATCTGGTCCTTGAGGCAGGCCTGCATGCATCGCTGGTACGTGGCACCCGCGTTCTTTAGCCCGAAAGGCATTGTGTTGTAGCAGTATACTCCGAACGGTGTGATAAACGCCGTTTTCTCTTGATCTTCGAACTTGAGTCGAATCTGGTTATAGCCTGAGTAGGCGTCGAGGAAGGAGAGTTTCTCACATCCTGCAGTCGAATCGATGATCTGGTCGATCCGAGGAAGAGGAAAGTGGTCCTTTGGGCAGTGCTTGTTTAGTGACGTGAAGTCTACGCACATCCGCACGATGTCCGTGTCCTTCTTTGGAACCATCACCGTGTTGGCCAGCCACTCGCTTTCCTTGATTTCCCGGATGAAGTCTGCTGCGAGTAATCTGTTGATTTCCTTGCCGATAGCTTCGGCTCGTGGCTCCGACAGTCTTCGGATGGACTGCTTGACTGGCTTGGTGTCTGGGAAGACTTTGAGTGCGTGCTCGGCGAATTCCCTGGGAACTCCTGGCATGTCCGCAGGACACCAGGCGAAGATTTCCCAGCGCTCACAGAGGAATTCGACGAGCGCGCCTTCCTATGCGGTGCTGAGGTCGTTGTCGATGAGCGCCGTCTTGGAGGCGTCCGTCGGATGGACCTGTACTTTCTTGGTGTTGACGGTGGAGTCGAAGGACATGTCAGGTGCGTTCTGCCTTGTGACTGGGGGTAGCCCATTGTCCGTCACCTCGCGGAGCCTTACAATCTCGTCTTGCATGCCGAAAGACTAGGAGATTTTGTTGAAATCCCTGTCGCATTGGTCCGATCGGGTGAAGCTCCCGTGGACTGTGATGACCCCCCTTGGTCCTGGCATCTTGAGTAGTAGGTATGCGTAATGTGGGACGGCCAGGAATCTTGCGAATGCTACATGCCCCAAGATGGCGTGGTACTGCAACGGCCAGTCTACCACTTCGAATTCTAGGCGCTCCTGCCGAAAGTTGTCCGGTTTCCCAAAGATGACGTCAAGTCCTATTTTGCCCAGAGGGAATATGCCCTTTCCTGGGACAATGTCGTGGAACGTTGTGTCTGATTGTTCCAGGCTGCATTGCGGGATCCGCATAGCTGCTAGAGTACTTGCAAACATTAGGTTGATGCCGCTACCGCCATCCATGAAGACGCGACTCATCTCGAAGCCTCCGATCTGCGCCTCCAGCACCAGGGCAGCATGACCTGGGCGAGGGATCTGGCAAGGGTGATCCGCGCGAGTGAATGTGATGCAGGACTCCGATCCGCTGAGGTACTCAGGGATTGCAGGCGGAGTTGCCACGGCCAAGTTGATTTGTCGGGTGATTTTCTTCTGCACCCTATTGGTAGGGCGTCCCTTCTGGATCATATTAAGTGCTCCCTTTGGTGGGGGGTATGGGACCCCGGCGTTGTTTTGCGCTGGTGCGACTGGTTGATTTGGGCCTCCAATGGGCGGCGGTGGAGGAGCTCCGTGTGCTATTTCCCCTGGCGCGGGTGCGTTTCCAAACGCAGGTATTGGGGCTTGTTGCCTCATCTGCACCAAGCCTTCGCTGAGTTTCTGGAACTCGCGGCAGTCCTTGAGCATGTAGCTGGCTTTTTTTTGCCATCCTGTTTGTCGATGTAGAAGTGGATGGTGCATGGACCCGAAAGTTTGTCGAATGCTGAGGGTCCGTTGTCGCGGTCGCGGCGTTGCCACGACTGCGTTGGTCGTCCGCTGTCGTGGAAGTTTCCGCTTCGGTATCCTCCGCTGTTGCGGCTGTTGTCATTACGGCGGTGGGCGTAGCCAGCCGCGACCATGTCGGGTCCGTCGCGGTCCTCGTAGACGCGCGATCTCCTCTTACTGCGGCGTTCACGTCTTCGGCCGTAGTCGTCCTCTTCGTCCGATTGCGCTCGCTGGATGCAATCTTCGCCGTCTGCCCAACTGTTGGCGATTTCCATGAGGTGGTCGAGTGTCTTGGGCTTTACACGCCCAAATTCCTCCTTGAAGTCTGGGCGCTTGACGCCGTCCCTGAAGGCGTCGATGGCCCGCTCTTCGGAGATATGTGCTGCGGAGTTCTTGGTTGTAGACCAGCGTAGTATGTACAAGCGAATAGATTCACCCGTTCACTGAGTGCAGGCTCGCAATTCTTCGATTGAAGCGGGCCTTTTGCTGGTGCCTTTGAAATTTCGGATGAAGCTATAAGCGAGCTCCTCCCAGCTTCGGATGGATCCTGATGATAGGCTGCTAAGCCAGACCCGCGCCGCGCCCGTCAGCTGCAGCTGAAGGCATTGCATGGCGGTTTCTTTGTTGCCTCCATGAAGCTTGACAGACGACAGATGGTCGCTGAGCCAGGACTTTGGGTCTTGCGTGCCGTTGAACTTCGGAGTGTCCGAAGGAAGCTTGAAGTTGCGTGGCATCTGTGTTCATCGAACAGATCTGCTGAAGCATCGAGCTCCGCAGAGTTCTCCTTCGTCTTCATCCATCTCAAATTCAGACGAGCATGCGCGTTTGGCGCGTGATTTGTCGATCTTGCGCTGTGTAAGCTTGTCTCTGGCGTCGTAGTCGCGTTTATGGCGATGCGAGCTCTTCTTCCTTCGAGGAAGATCGTGCTCCTCTTCCTCTTCGGATGAGGGGGTGGGGCTCCGGTCGCGCCTGGCCGGAGCCTTCTTCTTCGGCTCCGCAGGAGCGTCTTCGTGGAGCGCAACTCCGATTAGTCCTATTCCGGTAAGTGCGGATCTATGCATGGCCCTTTTCGGGTCCCCCTCCGGAGGTGGGTGAGCCGCGAGATACGCAGTGGATGCCATGATCGCAGCTTGTGGCGTCTTCGGGATGATGTTGCCGTCGGCATCCATATCCATGAACGATGTGTGGAGAGTTCGGGTCACATCACGCCGCTCCTTGGGATCCATGTTCTCCACCCGAGAGCGGTGCTTGTTTCCCTGGTTTCCGTTTGTGCTAGAGCCGGGTGCCATGGCGGAGAGCGCAGCTCGTCGCGCGCTGGACTCGGAGGCTGCTTGCTTGCGTTTGTCGAGCGTCTCCTGCATCTTGACTTGTTTCTTGTGCTCCTCGATGAGGAGGTAGTGGTATGCCATCAGTAGGTCACGTGAGGCGTCTGCAGGTAAGACGGCGTCACCTGCGACAGCACGGCGCGCCTGCACCCATCCTTCTTTGCTAAGTTGGATGACGTGGCCGTTGCTTTCCCTATTGGGTAGGGGAGACTGGCTTCTTCTGTTTTTGCCGTTTTCGCCGTTTCGGTTGGGCGGCGGGTTGGGCGTTTCCTCGTCGGTTTGGATGACTGCGGCGCATAGGTAGCGCCTGCAGATTGGTTGACTGCTGCCGCAGCTTTCGGATCCGGAACCGTAGGTCCCTTCATCCGAAGGTGGATCGCACAGATCGGAGTTGCAGCAGCTGCTGCTGTAGAACTCATCTGTCGATGGTGACGTGCGTAGCACGGGGTGTGGAGCCCACGAACATGGCCTGATTGATGGCACGGGCACCCGCTCGGGGAGGCGGAGGGTGCCAGTTTGACCCACCTGGAAGCAGAAGCTCCCGAACAAAATTTCGAGTCCGTCGCCTACGGGCTCGAAATCCTTCATGGTGGCCGGCGAGTGGGCGGTGAAGTCGAAAGCGCCGAAGAGGAGGTGATTCTCCGTCGTCGCGGAGTTGTAGATCGATCGGGTCGGAACCGTCACGACCGCACAATCAGCAGCCCCAATTCCCACAGACGGCGCCAATTGACGAGGTTTAATCTCGTCAATGCCCTTTGTTATGGACTTGGGTTTTGGAGAAGATGGGGATGCTGGAGATCGTGGCACGGTTAACAGACAAGCAACCAGGGGACACGAGATTTACCCAGGTTTAGGCCCCCGGAGGGAAAATCCTACTCCTGCTTGTCTGCTCTTGATTACGGCGGAACCGAAGATTACATGGTGCGCAAATTCGATCTGGCATGGATGCGTGTGCGAAAGTATGAGTCGAGAGATCTAGGACGTGCCCTCCTGGCCTTTATATAGACTTAGGCAGGTCCCGGGCATAGTCCTAGTCGGTTACAAGTTCTGGGGTTTTACCCCTTTGAATTTCCTATCTCCGCTAGTCTTGCTCTCCAAGGATCCGAAGGCGTCATGGGCCTTGGCCACCCGAAAATCTTCATGGGCCAGCGTATATCTGCTGTGGGCCTTCCTTGGGCTGGACCAGGTATGCTGAAGTTATGTACCCGTAGGGTATAACCATGTCACGGTCTTTCTCGAAGTGAACTTCAGATCGACCGTACCAACACCATGAACAGAAGCATGCGAGCCGTTCCCCATCAGCACGGTTTGAGTCCCTCTGACCCAACATCTTTCATCTCAACGTCGCCCATGATAACATTAGCAGTCTTGCTGCTCTTCCCATGCCGGCACTTGTCAAAGCGGTTGGGACAAGCAGGAGCCCAATGATTAGGATCACCGCACACATGACAAGCACCTTTCCTTTTATCAGTCTTCTTCTTGAAGCTGGTGGACTGTGAGACCTTGTTCTTTCCATCGAACTTGCCTTTGTCATCATACTTGCCTTTGTTCTTGAACTTGTGATGCTGGAAGTTCCTTTTCTGTACCAAGTTGGCATTAGAACCTCCCTCGGTACCTCGAGCACGTGTGTCTTTTGCTCTCGCCTTCTCTTCCACATCAAGAGTCCCAATGAGATCCGTCACGGAGAACTCTTGTCTCTTGTGTTTCAGAGAAGTAGCAAAATTCCTCCATGACTGGGGAAGTTTGGCAATGATGCCTCCGGCAACAAACTTGTCCGGTAACACACAAGAGAAGTGCTCAAGCTCCCTGGCAAGTGACTGTATCTCATGAGCCTGCTCCACAATGGAGCGGCCATCAACCATCTTATAGTCATAGAATTGTTCCATGACATACAGTTCACTGCCAGCATCGGAGACTCCAAATTTTCTCTCGAGCGCATCCCACATATCCTTGCCATTGCTAAATGACAGATATGAATCGACAATATTGTCGCCAAGGATGCTGATCAAGGCAGCCTTGAAAGTGGTATCAAGTTTTTGGAACGCCTCTTCCTGAGCGGGATTAAGTTCCCCCTCAGGTGTGCCATAGATGGCGTTATAGCAGCTCATGGTCTGAAACCAGAGCACTGCTCTCGCACGCCATCATTTGTAATTCACACCTTCAAACACAGGTGGCTTCATAGAAGCAACAAAGCCACTTGGGGCAAATTGCCTGAAATAAGGTTTTTGGAGTGTTGAATAATAGAGCAATTTACCAAGTGAATTATTTATAATAAACGCTGGATAAATCATGATTAGAATAATAGGCAATATACTAATCATGTGAATTAGCGAATACATATTAAGGCATATAACCAAACAAACTGCAAGGCATACAACTTTCGATATGATCAGAACAAGATTGAGACAGAAGATATACACGGCAGTAGCAGAAGTGGAACCGCCGGCGTTGGAACCGTCGTTGGCCATGTCGTCGAGGAAGAGGGTGCTGATGTTGGGGAAGAAGTCCTCGTCGGGGAAGACGTCGCCGTAGTCGCTATCTGTGAGGAAGTCCGTGACAAAGCCAGTAGTCGCGCTGATAGCGCTCCCCAAAAACCTTATCGCCCTTCTCCCGTACAGGACTCGAAGCAGCGGGATCTCGGAGGCCTACTGTCCTGGCTCGCGGTGCACGCCGCAAGACGGGATGGAGAAGATCTAGGTAGCGCAGTGCTCTGGAACTGGAGGCGCAAACGATGTGTGGTAGTGTAACTGAGAGGAGGCGCGACCTCTCTCTCTCTTATAGGCACAGAGGGGAAGGTAGACAGACTGCGCAGAAGATGAAACGAATGGACGGAAGATGAAGCGAACAGGCGGCAGCCCACCGGACAGCCTCTAAGCTTCTGTACATCTGTTCATATACCATTCATGCGTGACAAAATAAAGCCCGGCTCGGCGAGATTCCCGCAACCCGCGGCGCGCGCGCGTCGTGACGAGACGTGGCGTGGCGAGGCGAGCGAGAAGGAGGAGGAGCGCGCGTGTGGAACTCTCTCCTTCTCCTTCTCATCCTTTTACCAAGTGGTAGGAGAGATCACCTTATAAGCTGGTCCAACTTCCACTGAACTAGCAATATGGGACTAAACATTTGTCCCAGCTCTTGCCTTGTATGAATGAGCCACATGGGCCTCTAGGATTTTCAGGAATTATTGAAATGGAAAATGGGCTAGACTATTTGGGCCAAAATTCCAACATTGACAACCTCACTGATTCGCTAGGGCAAAGTCTTGAGTTTGTGTTGTGCAGGTCTCCGTGTTGCTTGCAACACCTATGTGACGTTTCCTTCCTCCTTCTGGTTCGATAACCTCGGTCTCAACTGAGGGAAGACTTGCTGCTGTGCTCTTGACACCTTGCTCTTGGGGTTCCCAACAAGACTCCACATCAAGCACCAAGTTCTCTGGCGCCACCAAGGAGTCATCAGGGGCCTTTGTCCCCCTCCCCACTCCAGGAAAGCTCCGCCACTTTAAATAAGGGTCCCTTGGCGTCGTTTTTCCCTAGGACCCCTGAAATCCGTGGACCGGCCCTGATGGCGTTGTGGCCGACATGTCGGAGACTCGCCTAGGGGTTGTGTTCGCCATCTAGTTTTTGAATTCCTAACTAATTTGGATCCTGATAAATCCAAAAAACATTTGGATGTCTCTTGAAGGAGAAGGGTCTTTGCAAGGAGAAGACATCGATGTGCAAATGCAAGAAGGATGGCACTCACCATCAATCTAGCGTCCGCAAGAAGAAATGTAGCAAGTGCAAAGGCATGCAAGGTGGTGTTCACGGAGAGGCGGGGGTGGCTTCACGACACATCTCTCTTGGTTGCAAGCGTGGGTTTGTACGTGTCTGCTGCCTTTTCCGGTGTGTTATTCTCTAGTTGCAGTGGGTCGTTGGGGTTTCTTTGGTGATATTGTGACCCAAGTGTTAAGGTTTTGTCGTGGCGCGATGTTAGGTGTTTTTTGTCGGTATGCTTATGTGGTCTCGTGGCTGTTTGGTTCGGGAGTAGTCTATTTGTGTGACTGTGTTTGTTCGCCCGGTTTTTCATAAATTAACCGGAAGACCCTCTCCTACTACTTAATTAATGGACGCTCCATTTAAAAAAAATGGAAATACAGCGCCGGTTTTCTCGAAAGAAAAGGAGTGAGCGCAATGTCACCGCTCACTGCAAAACTGAAATGACGAGTAGTCTTCGTTCCTGAGACGGAAACGAGCCGGAAAATTCCTCCGGGACGACTTGCACTCCCTCTGTCATAGCCCAACTGCTCGACTGACGACTGTTGCTTCAGCTCCCAGGGCTTTAAGCTAAGTTGGGCCATTGTTAACGACGATGCTTCGTTTTCTACTTAGCAGCCTGCCTGGCTCCCACCTTTCTTCAAGAGGTGAGAGTGACCACTGACGACCAGTGACCACGCAGGCAGCCCCGCCCCTCCCGTCGCCCCCCTTGCTGCTAGCCGCCTCTCCCTCCCCGCCCCACCAGCGTCGCTCCCCCACTCCACCGGACTGCATCGCCGCTCCTCCCCCCCACCTCCAGATCCGCCCTCCGCCACCCGCCACCCGCCACAGTCGTCGGGATCTTCGCCGTCGACCGGGAGGGAGGGAGAGGTCGATTCAATCCCCGGCGAGAGCAACGGCCGCGCGGATCGAGCCAGGCCTGAAAAACTCGGAGCGAGGCTGCCGCCAGTCCACCCCAGGTCGCAGCACGTGCCCACCATTTTGACCAACCGTGCTGCTATTTTTCCGCTTCTGTCTGCCGAAAATCGCGCCTCGACCTCGCTCGCTCCTTCACACCGACTGCTCCTCCCCCGTCCGCCGTGCCCCCGGTGAGCATATCCGCCCCGATCCAAAACCCGTCCCTCCGTAGCAGTTCTCATCCGATCTCTAACCGCCTGCTTCCCAAGCAGAGTTGTCTGGGCTTTTGACCAGTTCCGTACCCATCTCCCGCCCCGAGGAACCCTAGCCGGAGGGAGAGACCATGAGGGGGAAGAAAACCCTCAAGGACCTCAAGCTCGATGTGCCGGCGCAGGAGACACCCGTCGACAAGTTCCTGTAGGTCTCCTCGATCACAGATTGTCTGTTTTTTTATAACTTGTCTTCTTCCCATTGAAGCTACGGAAAGTCTGAGCTTCATGTCTAAACACGTGAGATATTGTTTGTTTGGGCGTAGGTAGATCGAGTTGTTCTCTGTGTCATCTTTGATCTGCTGGTTTAGTTGTGAATTGCGGATAGACCTCGGTAGGTGTTGCTGAAGCATAGCTTTAATTAGTAAGTACTACTCAGGTCTTGGTAATTAATTTGAAGTTGATATGGTTCGAGTTACTGAGCTCACTCTGCGATTTGCATTTTAACTGAAGTATTTGAATCTACTGTTTAATTTGAAATTGTTATGGCTTGAGTTGCCGAGCTGGCTCTCTCAGTTTGTGTATGCCAAAGCTTGATTGGCTTAGATGTTATCTTCGGTTACAGACCGTGCAATTATATATTTAAGGTTTGATTCAGACTGGTATGGTTTGAGTTGTTAATATGTGACTCTGGAAATTTGCATTTTCACTAAAGGATTCAAACCTATTGTTTATTCAAAATTGGTGTGGTTTGAGTTGCTTTGCATGTCGGCTAAAGTATTCGAATCTACCGTTTAATTTGAAATTGGTATGGTTTGAGTTGCGGAGCTAACTCTGCAATCTTATATATTGACGAAAGTATTCTAAGCCACTCAAACTGAATCTACGATGTCAAACTTAAACGCAAAAAAAAGAAAGAAAGATCTGGAACAGAAAATAGCATGTAAGCCACTCAAGCATCGAAGTAATCTGTAAACTGAATCGTTTTCTTTTCGATGGTGGTCTTTTAGGACTGCGAGCGGTACATTCAAGGATGGTGAACTGCGACTTAATCAAAGAGGTTTGCAGCTTATCTCCGAGGAAAACGGCGATGAGCATGTGAGTTCTTGGTTCAGTATTTACTATGCCTACTTTGTTTGTCTGTTAATCAGTCCCATTGTGTTTATGTTGTAATTGGTCCTTGGTATTCAATCAACAAGGGGAATTGCGGTGTGCGTGTGGCACTTATTCAGTGCACTTAGAGGGTCTGTTGCATTCAATCAACCAGGGGGAAGACAGAACACTCAATAATATTTGTGATTGAACTTGTACATGTACTACTGTAGAAACCTACGTGTCAAAAATGTACTTGTTCATAATTACTGAACCAGGAACTCATGTTTCCATCTACGTTTTCCTCAGAGAAAAGCCACGAACCTCTTTGATTAAGTCTAAAAGACCTCCAGCAATCAAAGACAACCATTTAGTTTACATCTTACTTCTAGTTTTGAAAAAAAAAGTATCTCAAAAACACATGTAGACTGTATACACAGAAAGGAGCCCAGTTTTGGCTCAAGCCTCTGATAGCATCAACATAAAGGAAATTAAAAATATGTTAAATAAAATGGACAGTTTAGGCCAAGGAATTGAATACCTACATAAATTCATCGATGGGCGTCTCCTGCTCCAACAGAATGAGCTTGAGCTCCTTGAGCGGTTTCTTCCCCTCATGGTCTCATCCTCTTCTTAGGGTTTCTTGTATGGGAGATGGATATGGAATTGGCCATGGCCCAAAGACTACTTGGGGTCATAGGTAGGAGACCTGGTGAACTGCTATGGAAATATGGAGTTCGGATCTGCCCAACGGAGGGTGCAGCAGGAGCAGCCTCACATTAGCATGGAGGAGGGAGGCCTGGCCCACGGTTTTAGGTAAATGGAAGTGAAGAATGCTGTCACAGTTGAATGCTAGCATGTGTTCTGACTTATGCAGTCAGCTGTCAGCCTAATTTGCAGCACATGCTACTTTTATCGACCAAAGTTACTGACTTATGGGCTGCCGTGGTGCAGAGGAACCCTTATAGTTCAGACTTGGTAGGCAGTTTATCCATAGTCACAACATACCTGCAAATTTATCAATTTTAGTTTCATGATTATATTTGGATTGATGTGAATTTTGTATGCCCAGAATTGAAATTATGCACTATGTTGATTGCTGTTGGTTACTAGATGTCACCAATTGAAGTTTTACAGTTAGTGGGACTAGAGTGTCTTGTCCCCAAAGGTTCTTATATTTAACTTGAACTCTAACAAGGATATATTGTTCTTCAGTTTGTGTCTGCTATCATTTGGATAGTATCAAGTTGTTTCTGAATTCTGATCGCATCTTGATCTATTTATTTTTACCCAGCAATCCACAAACATGAAGGTGGAAGATGTACAGTTATCAATGGATGACCTCGAGATGATCCAGGTCATTGGTAAGGGAAGTGGTGGTGTCGTCCAACTAGTGCAGCACAAGTGGGTGGGGACATTTTATGCCTTGAAGGTAACAGTACACTAGGTTTATCTACTGGGCCACATGAATGCCTAAGATGGATGTCTTTCTTTCAAAGTTAGAGAATTGCAGTAGACTGCAAGTTTACTTCATTGTTCTGCTGATATATTTTATGTTTGTTGACATGAAAATCAATCTGTTAATCTGTTTGAACAGATTCACTACATGTTATGTGTTATTATAATAATCAGATTGTACATTTGTTTTGTTTTATCAGCTTTGTAATTGCATGCCAATTAATTTAATTAAATTCACAGAGATGCACATCATTAAAATGAATTGTAGCGAAAACATTTAGAACTGGCTGACCTTGACCTGCAAAATCTCTATGAAACACTATTTTCTAATGAAAACTGATGCTAATGAATGAGAATACATCAGATAATGATATTCAGGCGATTAAACAATTTCAAGCATTTTTTCGTGATCTGTTGTACTGCTGTGGCATTTTGTAGTTTGTTTGATCTATCAGTTAATTGACTGCCGCAATTCCTTTACAGGGCATTCAAATGAACATTCAGGAGGCAGTTCGCAAGCAAATAGTGCAGGAGCTCAAAATAAATCAAGCAACACAGAGCCCACATATAGTTTCTTGCCATCAATCGTTTTACCACAATGGTGTAATATATCTTGTTCTGGAATACATGGACCGTGGATCTCTTGCAGACATAATTAAACAAGTTAAAACCATTCTGGAGCCATACCTCGCAGTACTTTGCAAGCAGGTATGCATATGCTCGGCCTATGGTTTCTGCTTCGACCTTTTTTATGCAGAATTGTCTTAAAATTTTCTCATATTTGTTGGAAGTTGAAGCAATTTGGCACATCTAACATCAATAATGTCTTTTAATAACTCAGGTTTTGGAGGGTCTATTATACCTTCACCATGATAGGCATGTGATTCACAGGGACATAAAGCCATCTAACTTGTTAGTTAACCATAAAGGTGAAGTAAAGATTACTGATTTTGGTGTAAGTGCAGTGCTAGCAAGTTCCATAGGTCAGCGTGATACATTTGTTGGCACCTACAACTACATGGCGGTATGTAAAAAATATCTACATTGTCTTCTGACTGGCTTATGGTCATAATGGTTATCTGGGGCACATAAATCTGTTCTCATAGTTTTCTACTTTTCCTCCTTGTGCAGCCTGAGCGGATCAGTGGCAGCTCCTATGACTACAAGAGTGATGTATGGAGTTTGGGCTTAGTAATACTTGAATGTGCCATTGGCCGCTTCCCCTATATTCCTCCGGAAGGAGAAGGTTGGTTAAGCTTCTATGAACTATTAGAAGCAATCGTTGACCAGCCACCACCTTCTGCACCCGCAGATCAGTTCTCTCCAGAGTTCTGTTCATTCATCTCTTCCTGGTATGTGAAACACTACTCTCCAAAAATACACATGAATGCTGCATTCCTGCTTATCTTCTTCCTGCCAGTTAAAACTATCAGTTTATCAAACCATGTTTAAGTAGCTCGTTGACTCTTGAAAATTTAAGCAGTTTAGCTAATGTGAAGTTTGAGCTATCGACCGTGTAACAACCCTGACCATCAGGTTTGCTGGCAAAATGCACCTATTCATTTAAGTCAGCTATGACAATAACTACTTCCTCCGTCTGGAAATAAGTTACTCCCTCCGTTCACATATACTTCGCGTCCTGGTAAAATTTCAGATACCAAGAAGGGCAATCAGTGAGCTAAATTGCAAAGAAATTGGTCTAATTTGCCCCTGCATGCATGTGCACTGCCATAAATTCATGCATGCATGCATTGGGTGGACGGCTCACCTCTCCAATTTATTGTGTGGCCAGCTCTTTTTGCTGCCTTGCACGCCTCGCCTCGTGCTCTCTCCTCTTTTTAATGCATATACGACCAACACAGGGGCATAAAAGGAAATCAACAGCAGAACGCGAAGTAAATGAGAATTTTTTGGAAAGACTAGAACGCGAAGTATATGTGAACGGAGGGAGTACTCACATTTGTCTAGATTCGCATGTAATACACTAAAAAAGTGTCTAGATACATGCGAATCTAGACAAATCCAAAGCACTTATTTCTGGACGGAGAGAATAACTTGTTTCCCAGATTTACAGAACCTTGACTGTGAGGTTGTGACGAACACTAATACAGTAGTAGACTCATGTGCATTTGCTCTTGGACTCTGACTTCACTCAGTCCGCAGATCATATTTGGCCTGCGGCAATTGGCTGTTTGATGACATCTACCATTCAAATATCGTCTTAGAGCCTCCCTAGATTTACAGTCAGCTCTGTTTACTGGCTGTATGTTTTATTCATCTATCTAAGTAATCTACACGTCTTGAAGGAACAGATGATTTGGTGCCAGCTTATCTTTCATGCCATAAGTGTATATCATACTGAAGTTCCATTCATATTGCTATATATTTGTTTGCAGCATACAAAAGGATCCCGCTGAACGGATGTCTGCTTCAGAACTCTTGGTCAGCATTCCCTTTCATTTTTTGTAATAAGCTTTTGTAGCACGCCCAACTGTGATGCATTGTGCTTAATTGTCGTCCATGTTGATGCAGAACCATCCTTTCATCAAGAAGTTCGAGGGTAAGGATCTGGACCTGAAGATCCTGGTGGAGACCCTGGAGCCACCCATGAACGTGCCAGAATAAGGTCTGTCACCTGGACGCGTGAGAGGCCTCGGAGTGAGTTTGAGGGTCCGTCATTCTGACAGCTGTCAGCACATGTTTGTCCCGGACCACATCATCTTCCCCCTCCCCTATATGTGAAGATGTATGTTCGAATTTGGCATAGTCGTCGGATCATTAATGTATGACTTAAAGGCCCTTTTGTTGTGTGTCTTGACATGAACGGATCTGTGACAAGTTGAGCATGAGAATAGAAGGAACCCCCGTGATGGATGTTTGCTGCCTTCGTATCGTTGCATGCCTGCTTTATGCGGTTCATTCGTGTAACCCATTTGCACCTTGTGTTTTGTGCGGTTTATAACTCGGGGACTTTGGGATCATCAAGCAGCTGTAGCCCTTTGGTTCTGTTATTGCGCGGGGGCTAAAAAAAGATCTACTTCCTCGGTCCTGAAAAGGATGTTATAGATTTGTCTAAATTTGAATGTGTGTAGACGCTACTAGTATTTAGTAATCATGATCTTTGACAAGTAATCATCCATGTTCTTTTATGGCGAGATAACGTATGCCGTTTTTTTTTTGTGTAGATAGCGCTGGGGTGGGGAGGACGTGTTGGTTGCGAAACCAGTACTGCTATGCTAGCGTAGTGTCGTAGTGTGGTGGCGCCGCTTGCAGGCATGCAGGCAGGCAGGACGGCGGCAGCCGAGATCCGGGACAGCCGCACGCTCGACGCGGCTGGTGACGGCCGTACGGTACGTGCCGCGAGGGCCAACGGGCAAGGCCTTCCAATGATGACAGAAATAAATCCGGCGCCGCGAGTCCTGTGATCCTCCTCTGGAGAGTGGACACTGGCACGTAGAGTAGGTACTAGAGTGGACCACCCTGCCACGATCCACCCCCCTGTCCCCGCCACGCGTTTTAACTAGCGTTCGCACCGGAGCGGGCGAGCCCCGTGCCGATGATGAAGCACACCACAGCACCTCCACTCGTAACTCGCATTTCGTTTTCTTATTATCCGAACGGCAAATTTTCGTCTGCTAGCTAGCGTTTTTAGGAACCGAAATTTTGCCGGATATGATCCAAATTACATCTGGCTTCCCTCGCTGAATCCAAAGTGTCGGATGTCGTCTGAAAATGCCGGATAGAGTTGAATCGGCGGGAAAAAAAAATCTACTCCGATGGCCCGTCTAATCAGCGAGTGAAGGCGATACGTCCTCATCGCTCGGTCTCATCTACCGCGTCAGATCGCTGGGCAGACAATCGCCTGTTTGATCGCCCACGTGACGACATAATCAACGAGCTTCGTGCTCCTCCACCTTCGCCTCGTGAGGCCAAAGAAGGAGCCGGCAGAGCGGGCCTCGCCGGAGGCCGAGCACGATTTTCCTTCTCAAGATGGCGATGGAGGCATCGCTCAACGACGTCTTGCTGATGACATGCCCCGCCGTGTGCACCTAGTCCAGGATGAACTAGGAGAGGGAGGAGGTCGAGGCATCCGTCGCATGCAGCGGCAGGCCGCGATCGCCGCCCATCCTCCTCGACGGCGATGACGAAGACGAGGGCGCGCCGCTCCTCCTCCTCGACGACGACACGATGCCGACCAGGGTAGCTCCCAACCGTCGAAGCCGCCAAGCGACGACAATGACGACTACAAGGAGTTCTACCGTCGCCGTTTATTTTTCTTTAGCCTACTGCAAAAGTCGAACTCGGTTCTATTTGCCGAATTTGACAAATTATGTACGAATTGGCCTATAATGTAATACAATTGCCTAGTTTACTAGTACGTAATTTGCCGAATTTAAACAAAGTTTGGTTGAATTTCAAAATTTGAAATCGCAAACAATCCAGAAAACGCGAGTGGGAATTCAGTTGTTCACAGCCCAACAGCTACATCCATCAATCGGTTTGGGGTGCGAGCTTTGTTTCGGTTTCGGCCGTGCGCGCGTGTCCCGTCTGGGTCTGGCCGTCCTCCCAACAACCTCGGCCGGCCGCGACAAATTCGCATTTCCACCCCGCGCTTCGGCGGGGCCCAGGAGATAGACACCCCCGTCGTCGTCGTCGTCGTCTCGATCCCGCCCCACCACCACCACCGTGCCCCGCGACCTTTTCCTCCCGTTCCCCCACACGCTCCGCCCCTGCCTGCTGCCTGCTCTGCTCCCGTCCCGAGCCCGAAAGTCGCTTTTTGTTTTCGATTTTCCTTTCCTATTCCTAGGGTTTTTCCTCCTTTCCGGCCAGCCATGCCATGCCAGTGCTTGTCCCCCCCACATTGACTGACCCACCCGCAGACCCGCTCACTCCCACTTCCGGACCTTCCGGTTCCCGATGGAGCACGACGACGAGGAGGCCCCGCAGGCGCTGCCCGAGCCGCCGGGCGCCGTCGCCGTCCTCCTCCTAGGGCGGTGCGGCCGCCACCCGGCCCAGCCCCTCGCCGGCGTCTGCTCCTCCTGCCTCACGGAGCGCCTCTCATCCGTCGGCAGCCCCGCCCACCAGGAGATCGTCGAGGTCGACGACGCCACCCCCACCCGCGCCCACGCCGACCGCGACCACGAAGGCGAGGGATCCGTCTCCGGCGCCGACCACCAGGGCAAGCTGCGCAAGACGCTCATGCTGCTCTTCCAGATGGACGACTCCGAAGATGCCGCGCGCCCGCCGCCCGAACCCAGGGATCCCCAATCGTCGTCCCAGGCGGAGGAGCCCCCAGCCGAAACCGGTGGTGCCAAGTCGAAACGCGTCTCCTGGCTCAGGTCGATCCTGCCCAAGCGGGGGACGCGGCGGGCCGGTAGGAACAAGGAGGAGGAGGAGCCCCCGCGGCCGTCCGTGGCGGGGTCGGTGGCCGGCGGCGGCGATGCGACGCCGCAGGTGGAGCGGAAGGCCAGCTTCCGCCGCTCCTGCGAGTGGATGGTGTGCCGGGAGCCGCCCCACGCCAGGGGCTCCTCCATGGAGCCGCCCCGGCACTCGTGGGACGGCTCCATGGTGGGCAGGGCCCTCGCCTGCTCCTTCGCGTGCCTGGACGAGCCCTCCGACGGGGTCACGCGTGTCAGGCACAGTAATGCGGATGACGGGGTCACGCGTATCAGGCACAGCAATGCGGATGAATCCGTCACGGAGAACCGTAAGGGGGCCGCCGAGAGCAGGAATGGGGGAAATTCAGCTGATTTGGGTGGCGAAGCTGAAGCCAACACCAACGAGAGGCACAGCTTCAGGGCAAGGGGTGGCAATGGCACCGGTCCGGAGATGTCGGTCTCAGGTGTCGGGCGGCGGAGGTCCAACCGGTGGAGCAGGGTGTGGGACCGGAGCATCACCAGCCCACTCAAGGAGTTCGTCAGGAAGGGGGAGCATGCCCTTGACCGCTCCTTCTCCGAGTCCAGGAAGGAGACCCGGAGGTGTAAAGACAGGGATCCAACAGACGCCGTCGACAGCGAGATTCAGTCTGGCCGCAACAATGGGTTAGTCTCAGGCAGAGCCAGCCAAAGTTCAACCAGAAGCTCGCAAGGGACTGCCAATGGGGATGCGCAGAATTTCCGCACAGGCTGGCTTAAGAACAAGGAATCCAGGATCGGCAGGAGCAGGAGCGTGCATTACACTTCTCCTGGGAATCTCGACAACGGGATGCTGCGGTTTTACCTGACACCCATGAGGAGCAATAGAAGTGCAAACAGGGGGAGGAGGAGAAGTTCGCGCCTCTTCTCTAGAGGACTTTTTGGTTTCGTTTGAGCAGCTGAAGCTGAATACTACAGCCCATTGCCATGCCATGCGTTTTTAGAAGATGGCAGCAGCACAAGCAACTTCTCTTCAGAATCTACTCTTGGTTTCTTTGAATTGGCAACTTTGTAAGTTACTCAGCTACTACATTCTTTCTGTAGGAGTACATTGCTTAGCCCAGCTTAGACTCAAGAAGATTTAGTATAAGTTGCAGATT
This sequence comes from Avena sativa, assembly GCA_916181665.1. Classification (NCBI taxonomy): domain Eukaryota; kingdom Viridiplantae; phylum Streptophyta; class Magnoliopsida; order Poales; family Poaceae; genus Avena; species Avena sativa. Next base: position 459,661,727 of record OV702293.1, read on the forward strand.
CGCTGCTCTGTTCTTTTAAGATAGTGCTTATAGATGGAATCTGGCTGGACGGAGCTGTGCAGATTAGTGTCATAGTGTAATTATTATTTACATTGATAATAATATTTGGTCCTAATACTTCTGTGTCTGAACAATCTGTCTCATCAGTACATAAGGATACAATCTGTTCTAAGCTTTTAACCTGTTGCCGCCTTATAATCGCATAGCATATCCTTGGACAAGTTCACAAGCCACAGAATTTTCAGCTGCTGTGTTGCATTCTAAGGTCATAAATAACCACATACAGACCATATGCTACAATCTACGCAGAGAAATAAACTGTGAATGGAAGTTCCTGTTCTGCAATAGTTTTCCTCTTCCCTATATTTGAAGACTGTTCTTGTTTGGACCGGTAATACATTATAGCCACTGGTCCTTGCCGTTAGTAGTTCTATATTTGAAGGCTGCACTGATGTGTGGTCCTTCTATCTCTACCGAAGTCATGAAAGTTTTCGGTGGTGGGGACCTTGTGCCAAATGATTCCACATGTAGCCCAACTTCAGTGTGTGTATTTCTACGCTTAACCTGTCTTGATAATGATAAAGTATAAACCACATTTGCAACAGTCTGAACAATAATAATACTGTTTACATTGATAATTATTAACTGGATCGTAGTCTAATTATCATTTACATTGGGTCATTCATATTAATTTTTGTGCCAACTTTTCCGAGTCTGAACAATCGGTCTCAGTATATAAGGATGCGTACTGTTCTAAGCTTGTAACATGTTTCCGTCTCATAAACATATCGTGCCTATCTATCTTTGGAGAAGTTCATAAGCCAGAGAATGACATACACCCCATTTTCTTTTGCATCTACACCAATAAGTTGGGTATGGGCAGTCCTGTTGAGCAACTCTCCCTCTTTAGGCTAGGTTTTCGCTTTCCTATATTTGATCATCTTGAAACTATGTGTGTTTGGATTGTAATACATTGTAAATTCATAACCACTGTTCCATGCCGTCCATTGCTGTACAAAATGGCATTGCAAGGTTGCACTTATTTATGGTCCTTCTATCTCACACAATAGAACTCTCAGTGGTGGGTGTCCTTGATTCCATATGTAGCGCAAACTCGGTTGTACTTTCGTAGGATAATGTACAAACTGCTTTGCGCTTTTAAGTCTAGGAAACAGATATTTGAAGCTTTGGTTGTATATGTTCACTCTTTGCTAGAACAGACATGGCAGAGGCCATTTGTTGTGGATTTTTATCTATTGAAGCTCCTTGCTTTTGTAGCGCAACATCCAAATTATGATCCCTGGGAGTTCAGACTGTTGTACCGTTAAACATGACGAGTATAAGACATCTCAGATCTGTTGTCCCATCTGGCTATTTTTCATGATACTTTTATCTCTTTCCATCATATGTGTTCAAGCTGGTAAGCTTTCTATCGATGTTCTGAATAATTCTGAGTTTCTGACTGTAGAGAAGTACATATGAATGTTGTAATGGATATCAATCTTTTATTTCCAAGTTCAGTGTCTGTAAATGTGCCCAATTACTTGCTCTCTGTAACTGCAAAAGTGTGGTGTCCAAGTCCTCTAGGTACCTGGGAATATACGATGCAGGCTGCAGCTATTGTATAACCTGATTGACATTTCAGTTTATTTTCAAGATTAAATGTTTCAGGTTGAAATGCTATATCTTCCCCAGTAAGCATGCTGCCCAGCTGGATCAATCTGTTGCTTGAGATCTCTACCGAAGTCATGAGAGTTCTCAATGGTGGGGACCTTGTGCCAAATGATTCCATATGTAGCCCAACTTCAGTGTGTGTATTTCCATGCTTAACTTATCTTGATAAGGATAAAGTATAGGCCACATCTGCAACAGTCTGAACAATAATAGTACTGTTTATGCTGATAATTATTATCTGGATCATAGTGTATTTATCATTTACATTGAGTCATTGATATAAATATTTGTCCTAACTTTCCCTAGTCTGAACAATCTGTCTCAGTATATAAGGATGCATACTTGTTCTAAGCTTGTAACATGTTGCCACCTCATAAGCATATAGTGCCTATCTATCTTTGGAGAAGCTCGTAAGCCAGAGAATGACATACACCCCATTTTCTTTTGCGTCTGATCATTTCTGTATTTAGTTATATCTACACCAATAAGTTGGGTATGAGCGGTCCTGTTGAGCAACTCTCCCTCTTTAGTTAGTTTTTCGCTTTCCTATATTTGATCATCCTGAAACTGTGTGTGTTTAGATTGTAATACATTGTAAATTCATAACCACTGGCCCATGTCGTCCGTTGCTCTACAAATGGCATTGCAAGGTTGCACTGATTTGTGGCCCTTCTATCTCGCACAATAGAACTCTCAATGGTGGGGTGTCCTTGATTGCATATGTAGCACAAACTCGGTGTATTTCCGTGTTTAAGGATAAAGTGCAAGTGCTTTGAGCTTTTAATAAGTCTAGGAAACGGATATTTGAAGCTTTGTTGTATATGTTCACTCTTGCTAGAACAGATATGTCACAGGCAATTTGTTGTGCACTTTTATCTATAGAAGCTCCCTGCTTTCGTAGTGCAACATGTAAATTATGATCCTTTGGAGTTCAAACTGTTGTTCTGCTAAACAGGATGAGTATAAAATATCACAGTTCTGTTGTCCCATTTGGTTTATTTGTGATGATACTATATCTCTATCCATTATATGTGTTCAATCTGGTAGGCTTTCTATCGATGTTTTGAATAATTCTGTGTTTCTGACTTTAGAAGAGTACATATGAATGTTGCAGTGGACCTGGATGAATCAACAGCTCGAGGTTTTGGTGGAATCAGAAGCCTATTTGTGAACCAGATTTCACTCTGGTAAGTGGTAAATGCTAAGAAGCCTTTGTGCCTGCGTGAAATTTGAGTCACTGATTGCCTTAGATCTGATTTCAATCTTTTACCCGAGTTAGGTGTCCGTAAAATGGTGCTCAATTACTTGCTCTCTGTAACTGCAAAAGTGTGTGTCCAAGTCCTCTAGGTGCCTGGGAATATATGATGCAGGCTGCAGCTATTGTATATAACCTGATTGACATTTCAGTTTATTTTCAAGATTAAATGTTTGAGGTTGAAATGCTATATCTTCCCCAGCAAGCATGCTGCCCAGCTGGATTGATCTGTTGCTTGAGACCTCTCTCCAGCACACGCTCTTATCAGTCGCCTCAGCACACCGGGTAGAGCTCACTGAAGGCATCCCTGTTGTCTGATGAATACCAATATTCAAGCCCTGGCTATTTTCAGTTGGATTTGGTCCTCTCGAGTGTCAGAATGAACTCAGAGGTATTGCTTGGCTTCTTGTCATGGATAAACTTAACACCAGAGACATTCTTTTATTAAACTGTGTCCTTGTTGATGATGGTCATTGCTGCATCATTTGTGACTCATTTCCTGTACACGGGAGACTTGTGAGCATCGCTTCTTTGGATGCTCTCTTAGTCCTGATATAATCGGTGCTGTCTCCGCTGCTAAGTCATCTGTTGCTAACCCTCTTTCATTAAATCCTTATTGCAGCAGCCTGGTGTAACTGGAAACAAAAGAACGGCAAGATGTTTAAGGAACTCCAACCCTAACACTTCTACGTGGCTTATTCTGTTCTCCAACGGGCTTTCACCCTCTCTGGCCAACTCCCTTGTACTCTCTATCACAGCTCTCCCTTCTTCCTTTGTAAATATTTTGCTCCTTTTTAGTAAAATTTCACTGCTGGGGCCTCCCGTACAGTTTTCAAGTTTAGAAGAAAATTGTTGCATAGTCATTTTCTTGATAAATACGTAGTATAGTTAAAGATTTGTACAATGGCGTGACCTACCAATTCCAAGAAGCAACGTATCCTTTCATTTGTTTTTCCACTTGGTTAAGATACTTCGGTGGAGAGCTAATTAAGTATGTATATAAGTGCAAGATTCAGCTACGCATATGAGATCTTCAATATGAACAACTACTGAAGATGTACGTCGGGGAGGACACAAAGAGTAGTGTCGTACACATGTTAGGACAGGATTACTTGACTGCACACTAAAAAGGTGAAAACATGTGCACACAGTGCTGGGATTTACCAAAGTTGGAGACTATTCAGAATACTGGGAGGGACTGGATATTGCCGTTGCTCAAAAAATTAGATGATGTGACCGGACTGATGGTGCTTATGATCTTATGGCGTATTTGGCATTGCCATAATGAGATTACCCATGAGAAAGTTCCACCACCCTTTGAAGTTTCAAAAAGGTTCTTATGTAGTTATGTCGAATTCTTACTAATGTTTAAGCAATGTCCACAGGCTGATGCTGTCAAAGGCAAAGGTGTTGTCAATCTTCAACCTGGAGCGAGACGGGATGATCAGCGTGTGGGAGCCAAAGAGAAACAAAAATGGACACCACCAGCAGTGGGCAGGGTGAAGCTAAATACTGATGGGAGCTTTATACAAAGCACTGGAGAAGCATGTGCGGGTATGATCCTAAGGATTCATCTCGGTGAGGTTTTATTTGTAGCATGTAGATCCTTACAGTCCTGCTCATCGGCACTTGAGGCGGAATTATCTGCTTGTGAGGAAGGGATTAAGCTCGCTCTCAATTGGTCGATGGAACCGATCGCATTGGAGATGGATTGTTCGGTGGCATTAGCGATGATACAAGATAAAGAGATGGATAGCTCCAGGTTAGTACACCAAGTGCTAAGTATCCAAGAATGTTTAGAAGAAAGGGACATTCAGATTATGAAGATCGATCGGTCACAAAATGAAGCGAGTCACATCTTGGCAAACTTTGGTAGAAGCTCCAATAGAACTCAGTTTTGGATTGGTAATTGTCCAAATGTTGTTCAAAACTGTGTAAGCCTCAAATGTAAAACTGTCATGATTTAATGAAGTCATTTTCAATCGCAAAAAAGAAGTCATGAGTAGCATAGAGGGAAGATCGACGGGACATGATTTTGTTTTGATGAGCTTGGATTGAGGAACAATGGCCTTTGCAAGATGGAAATATCTGTAAGCTTTGGCCCACATTTTGCAATAGGTTGTCCTTTAGCATGTTGAGAAAGTTAAAGAGGTAAAGTACGCTTGTGAATATTAACTCACCACGTTCCTGGTATGAACAGTTCCCCAAGGGCAGTGTAAGTTGGTGAATAGTGAGAGGTTAGCTCAAGTTATAAACTCACTCTCAAGGTGTTGGAGGAGGGCATAGTATTCACTAGATCTCACATCCTTCAAAAGTCACGGTTAAGATCATGCTACCGAGGTTCTTCACTGCACTGGACTATAGGATTAGGATGTGCAGGGAAACAATACAATACGAGTTTATAGCTTCAGAGAAAAATGTTCACCTAGCTACCCGCTGTTTTCTCTTCGGGCCACTGTACAGTAGTGAGCATGAAACAAGTGTCCACTAGCATCAACCACTGCCTGAATGAACCCAACCTCCTCCACAATACGCCTCTCTTCCAGTAACGACCACCATGTCGGCGTGAGCTAAACCACCGGGTAGTCCCACCATTGACGTTCCTTCAGCGTTGAATCCTCCAACAATCTAAATTTCATCTTGGTTTCTTCTTTGGTTAATTTCTCCCACGAGAGGATTGCATGGATGCCTGTCTTATGAAGATTCATGAGTGATATATGTAGGCACTAGGTCAGAATGAGTATTGTGTGTGGTGTTTGTGTAGATTAGATTTTGTGCATATTACATATAAGTGTGAGTTACATGTAATTTAGATGAATGGTTCATAGTGAGAAAATATGATCTTTGCATAATGAGAGTTGTCCATGTAATTGTTGACATGCATGGCATGTCTTATTATTTAACCGAGACTACATTTCTTTGATATTTAGTGGGATATTCAACTTCCATAAATATTTGCGTAGGAATCTAGTGTGTCCATTAATGAGGTCAGCATACATAGATTTTACCGAAAATTTTCCATTAGCTGTTAATTTCCAATCAAAATCATTAGGTTCATTGTTTAAAGATACCCTCATCAATTTTTGGTATAAATATATCCATGATAACCACTTATTGGTAAAACCAATATTTAAGGGAGTCGTTGACAACACATTTGCAACCGTAACATGTTTATGTTGCACAATGTTATATAATGAAGGGTATTGTTGAGCTAGCGGTGTTAAGCCTAACCAAGTATCTTTCCTAAATATAATCGTACTACCGTCGCCAATTTTAAAAGTTATCTGCTAAAGAAATCTTCTTTAACTATCATGAGTCCTTTCTAAAAAGGTGAATCCGTTGGTTTACTGGTAACTTGGGCTAACAATTTTTGAGACATATAAGTTATGTAACAGCTCCCGCAACACGCCCTCTTTATTAAATAGTTTAAACGACCATTTGCGTAGACATCTGTTTTTAATATCGAGAACTTCGATTCCTAGTCCCTCTTAGTCTTTTGGTCTACAAATCATATTCCATTTAATTAACTGGTATTTACGTTCACCATCCTCACTTTACCAAAAATGGTGATATGTACGTACAAGTCAATAGGCTTTTGTACCAATTTAGGTACTTCTAAGAAATACAATCTAAACATCGGTAAACTATGCAAAAAAGAATTAATCAGAACAAGATGCTCTTTATATGGTAACATCTTGCCTGCCTAGCAGTCGAGCTCTCCTTCGAAGCGGCTCTCAACTAGGAACCATTATTCTTAAGTTTTCTGTAATTGATAGATACTCCAAGGTACAAAAAATGAAGGGTCTGTTTGGATTCCGGCTAGGTACCGACCAAAATTTTGGCGTTGTCCGGAGGCGCTCAGTTTGGTTAGCAGCCGAAATTTCGAATCTACGCCAAATATTTGGCCTCTTCGTTCAGTTTCTCCGCCAACTACTTGGTGAGCCTGTGGCGGTGAAAACGTCCGCCAAAATATTGGTGTGCCCCGATTTGGCAGGGCTCGTGTTGGCAAAATCCAAACAACCCCGAAGAGACCTAGAATCACAAGCAAAGAGTTGTTTGTACTTATCTTTCTCCTCCTTAGACTTTTCAAAACAGAAAATCTCGTTTTTGTGAAAATTAATCTTTAGACCAGATAATTTTTCGAAAACACATAAAATAAGCTTCATATTGATATCCTTATGAAGCCCGTGTTCCATAAATATAATCGTATCATTAGCATATTGCAGAATTGAAAGTCCTTCAAGAAGATGTGGGATTTGTTCTCCAATTTGGCTAACCTCTTTTGCTCATGCAATTAAAATGGCCAACAAATTCGTACAATCTTTTATTTCCAAGTTATATGCCAGTAAATTTCCCCAATTGGTACTCTATACACGCAAATTTGACATGCATGTAGGCAGTTCTTATTGTCCAAAGGAGCGCTATGGATGGGAGAACGCCTTGTGAGCCGATGAGTTTTGCGGAAGCGACAATTGTTTCTAGCGTGGCACGTCGTCCGGGAACATCCCCTTCCATCCACTAGGCTCTAACATTGCCGTTTTCAACCAACAAAGTCGAAGAAGAGCATTGAGGCAGTCTATCTTCACATTGTTAAAGAAACTTCTATACAATTTATAGAGCTCTGCATTGGTACTTTGAAAAGAAAATTAGAGCAATGAAGAGGCAAGTTGAAAAGAAAATTGGAGCTCTGCATTTCATCGTATTTTCCAGAAACTAATACATTTAATGTCCAAAGAAGCAAGCACTGATATACAAGAAAACGTAGAGGAGTCAGGTTAACAAGATTGCATATGCATCAGTTTCATGTTTATGTTGCCTAGTAATTGTAGTATTGTTAGTTGTCTGAACTCAGTGATATCTTGTACATGAACAATAAATTTTATTGTGTTAATATTTGATTGCTCCCTAAAAATTAAGAGTTTTCTCCTACAAGAAAATATGGATATTAGCGCCCCATTTGGTAAAAGTGTGTGATACCATGTTTCTAGAACAAAGAAATGTCAACACAGAATTAACTCCTAACAACACAAAACAAAAAAGGAAGCTCTTTCACCTGGAGTTGATAAGCTTACTAGAAACTTGTTTCAATTTTTGTGTCAACAATTTTATTACATAATATTATTTTTCTAGATAAATACAAGAATAGTTAAAGGTTCATAATATTTCATGACCACTGAGTTGTTTAAGAGCAATGTAACCTTCCATTTTTTCCACTTTGATATCATAATTCAGTGTGGAGCTAATTAAGCATTTATGTGCATACATCTAATTTTTTTCAATAATGGGTAATACACTACCAAGTTGATACCATGTACACCAGGCCTCTGCAACAACACGATATCAAGATCATATTTGAAATATCGAGGATGCACGTAGCTAAATGTGTGATGTTCAAGACAAGTAGCTATGGAAGATGTGATTGAAGGCTCATGACTTGATTGTACACTGAAAACATATGCATCATAAGTCATGACCTACGATAAAAGGAAGATCCGTGAAACGTGATTTCGTTTTGATGAGCTTGGAATGACAAAGTCCAAATGGTCTTTGCAAGATCATATATAAACTTTGGCCCACATTTTGAAATAGGATTTCCTTAGCACGTAAGGGAAGTTAAGATATAATGGTAGTGTGCATGTGACCATTTACTTCACCATGCCACCGGGCTGAACAATTTTCCAAGGGCAGTGTAAGTTGGTGAATGGTGCAATGTTGGGTCAAGTTATAAACTACCCGCTCGAGGTGTGAGAGGAGAGCATCGTGCCCCGAGGCATCAAAGAACACAACTCACTTGATCTAAAAGTGAAGGAAGAAACACTTAGATTTAGCATTCATTAATCTCACAGTCCCGTCTACTTTACAGTTAAGCTACTTATGTGATCAAGCCACTGGAGTTGTTCAATGTACTAGATTGTAGGATTAGGAGGTATTGGGAAATGATACTATACGGTATCTCAGCTTCGTGGCTAATTTGGTTGCAAGGGGAATATATTCTAGGATTCTAAACCCACGAGGGGGGATCCTGTCATATGGGATCCCTCACACCGTGGAGGAGATATCCCCACCTCAGTTTGGATGTAAGGGGGAGGACAGGAAACCATCAGAATATGCTAGAGGGGAAATCATGATTAGGAAAATGCCACATTGATTTTTATTGAAACCATAATGATTGAAAACCATGGAAAAAATATATGTTTTCCGTAAGAAAGTCATAAAAAATTAATGAATTTGATTATTTTATATTTCATATAGCTCATAGAAAAAATAATTCAAAAACATTCAATAAAAAATAGGAAACATGATACTGTGTATACACGGATAATTGTTAGAAAAATCATGAAAATTGAAAAAAGATGCAAACTACTCTCTCCATCTCGAATTAGATGTCGGAGTTTTATCTAAATTTTGCATGTACCTATACACTAAAAATATCTAAATACATCCGAATCTAGGCATATCTCCAACATCTAATTCAAGAGGAAGGGAGTGCCACATTTGGGGTTAGGGTTTCAAAAAATTACCAGTCTTCAATTTTTCGCAAAAAAATGCCATTTCATGCTCTAGTTCTAGCAGGAAGCTCTGATCACTCAACTTAGGTCATTGGTTACTCTTCCGGACAAGATGGGCCCATTGTATGTGCTAAGGTGGCATGCGGTAGATAGTCCAGTCATCGAAGAGCTTGTTGCCTCATCTGCACCATGCTTTCGCTGAGCTTCTGGAACTCGCGGCAGTCCTTGAGCATGTGGCTCGCTTTCTTTTTGCCATCCTGCTTGTCGATGTAGAAGTGGATGGTGCATGGACCCGAGAGCTTTTCGTATGCTGAGGGTCCATTATCGCGGTCGCGGCGTTGCCACGACTGCGCTGGGCGTCCTCCATCGCGGAAGTTTCCTACGCGGTATCCTCCGCTGTTGCGGTTGGCGTCGTTGCGGCGATCGGCGTAGCCAGCCGCGACCATGTCGGGTCCATCGCGATCGTCGACGCGCGATCTTCTCTTGCTACGGCGCTCTCGCCGTCGACCATAGTCATCCTCTTCTTCCGATTGTGCTCGGTGAATGGAGTCTTCTCCGTCAGCCCACCTGTTGGCGATGTCCATGAGGTGATCGAGCGTTTTGGGTTTGACGCGCCCAAGCTCCTCCTTGAAGTCTTGGCGCTTGACGCCGTCCCTGAAGGCGTCGATGGCCCTCTCTTCGGAGATGTGGGCTGCGGAGTTCTTTGTGTTGGACCAGCGTAGTATGTACGAGCGAATGGATTGGCCCGTTCGCTGAGTGCAGGCTCGCAATTCTTCGATTGAGGCGGACCTTTTGCTGGTACCCTTGAAGTTTCGGATGAAGCTGTAAGCTAGCTCATCCCAGCTTCGGATGGACCCTGAGGATAGGCTGCTGAGCCAGATCCGGGCTGCGCCTGTCAGCTGCAGCTAAAGGCATTGCATGGCGGTCTCCTTGTTTCCACCGTGCAGTTTGACGGATGATAAGTGATCGCTGAGCCAAGCTTTTGGGTCTTGAGTGCCGTCGAACTTCGGAGTATCCGAAGGAAGCTTGAAATTTCGCGGCATCCGTGTCCGCCGGATGGATCTGCTGAAGCATCGAGCTCCACAGAGTTCTCCTTCGTCTTCGTTCATCTCGGATTTAGACGAGCATGCGCGCTTAGCTCGCGCTTTGTCGATTTTGCGCTGTGTGAGCGCATCTCTGGCGTCGTAGCCGCGGTCGCGGCGTCGCGAACTCTTCTTCCTTCGGGGAAGGTCATGTTCCTCCTCTTCGGATGAAGGGGTGGGGCTGCGGTCGAACCTGACCGGAGCTTTCTTTTCGGCTCCTTGGGAGCTTCCTGGTGGAGCGCGGCTCCGACGAGTCCGAGTCCGGTAAGTGCGGACTTGTGCATGGCCCTTTTCGGGTCCCCCTCGGGAGGTGGGTGGGCCGCGAGGTACGCAGTGGCTGCCATGATCGCAGCCTGCGGCGTTTTCGGGATGACGTTGCCGTCGGCGTCCATCTCCATGAAGGATGTGTGGAGAGTTCGCGTCAACTCGCGGCGCTCCTTGGGATCCATGTTCTCCATCCGAGAGCGGTGCTTGTTGCCTGGGTTGGCGTTCGAGCTGGAGCCGATGCCCATGGCGAAGAGCGCGGCTCGTCGCGCGCTGGACTCTGAGGCTGCTTGCTTGCGTTTGTCTAGCACCTCCTGCATCTTGACCTTCTTCTTGTGCTCCTCGATTAGGAGCAGGTGGTAGGCCATCAGCATATCTCGCGAGGCGTCTGCGGGCAGTACTATGTTGCCTGCCACAGCTTCGCGGACCTGGGTCCATCCTTCTTTGCTAAGGCGGATGACGTGGCCGCCGTTGTTTTCCCCTTCGGGTGGGGGAGATTGGCTTCTTCTGTTCCCATCGTTCCGTTCTGGCGGGTTAGGCGGCGGGTTGGGTGCTTGTTGATCCACGTCGCTTTGGATGACTGCGGCGCATTGGTAGTGCTCGTAAATTGGCCCGCTGCTGCCGCAGCTTTCAGATCCAGAACCGTAGGTCCCTGCATCTGATGGCGGATCGCACATATCGGAGTTGCAGCTGCTGCTGTCGTAGGAGACATCTGCTTATGATGTTGTGCGTAGCACAGGATGTGGGGCCCACGAAGCGGGCCTGATTGATGGTAGGGGCACCCGCTCAGGGAGGCGGAGGGTGCCAGTTTGCCCCACCTGGAAGCAAAAGCTCCCGAATAGGATTTCGAGTCCGTCGCCTACGGGCTCGAAGTCCTTCATGGTGGCCGGCGAGTGGGCGGTGAAGTCGAAAGCGCCGAAGAGGAGATGACTCTCCGTTGATGCAGAGTTGTAGATCGATCGGGTTGGGACCGTCACGATCGCACAATCAGCGCCCCCAATTCCCACTGACGGCGCCAATTGACGAGGTTTGATCTTATCAATGCCCATTGTTATGGACTTGGGTTTTGGAGAAGATGGGGATGCTGGATATCATGGAACGGTTAGCAAACAAGCAACACGGGACACGAGGTTTACCCAGGTTCAGGCCCCCGGAGGGAAAACCCTACTCCTGCTTGTCTGCTCTTGATTACGGCGGAACCGAAGGTTACAGGGGTGCGCAGATGCAATCTGGCGTGGAGGTGTGTATGAGGAAGTATGAGTCGACAGATCTAGGTCGTGCCCTCCTAACCTTTATATAGACTTAGGCAGGTCCCGGGCATAGTCCTAGTCGGTTACAGGTTCTAGGGTTTTACCCCTTTGAATTTCCTATCTACTCTAGTCTTGCTCTCCAAGGATCCGAAGGCACCATGGACCTGGGCCACCCGAAAGTCTTCATGGGCCAACGTACTTTTGCCGTGGGCCTTCCTTGGGCTGGACTAGGTATGCCGAGATCACGTACCCGTAGGGTATAACCATGTCAACGTTAGAGGGATATAATTTTTGGGTGTTTTTCTAAAAGGGCCCACATGTCATATTTTTATTTGTTTCCCTCTAATCTTTTCTATCTTTTTTCCACAGCATCTAGCTAGAGAACGGATGCGCTCCGCGGCCGTCTCCTACTAGCCACGCCTCATCCATGTTGCCTACTACCTCATGTCGATGGTGGTGCACTAGCTAGGTGGAGGGACCTATTGACAATGCCGAGTTTGGCGGAGCGTGATGACCTGGTTGGAGGGACATGACCTTATTGGCGACGCCTTATTCAGGCAGCAGCTGACACGTGATACCCTCCTCTCGTGCAACTACTACGCTTGAAATGTGCGCTAGGCGGTGAGATGTTGTCACTTTCCCATTGCTTGACATGCAAGAGCATGCCGTCCGGTTCACTGTGCTCCACACATTGACCGACTCGACGGTCTTGTCCGCCAACCGTGACATGCCGTTGGGGCCCTCCGGACTGGTCCAGTTCTCCGTGAGATTGACCGGTGTAGCCCCTCCTTCCATTACGACGAGATCAACCGACGGAGCCCCTCCCCCACCGCACGCTTGGCCGGCGGAGCCCCTCCCCTCCCTATCGCGAGCTCGGCCGACGAAGCCCTTGCCTTGTTGCGCGCATGTTGGTGGCTCTGTGTCCTTCCCTTGCCTTGCGAACGGCCATCATTTCCCTGCTATGGGGTGGGCGGCTATAGGTTAGGGATGATAGGTAGGGTTCGCCTGGCAGGGAGATAAAAGAGAGGAGATCGGAGTGACAAGTGGGGTTCTCAAAGTTTAACAAAAAGACCCAGATATATTACCCCTCTATTTTGTCTCCCTGGATTATCTACCGCATGCTACCTCTACCTCCTCACTGACAATGGTCCCATCTTGTCAGAAACAACATCAAACAACCTAAGTTGAGCGATGAGAGCTTCCTGTTGGAATTAGAGCATGAAGTGGTAGTGTTGCAAAAAAAATCATGAGTGATATATGTAGGCACTAGGTAAGAATGAGTATTGTGTGGTGTTTGTCTAGATTAATTTTGTGCATATTAAGGCTACGTGTGAATTGCTTGTAGTTTAGATGAACGGTTGTTGTGATCTTTGCATACCAAGAGTTGTCCATATTATTGTTGACATGGCATGTTTTATTATTTTCTATATAAGTACAGGAATGGTTAAAGATTCATAAGATGCCATGATCAATAGGTCCTACTCCCTCGGTCCGCAAGTAAGTGCACTTCTAGCTTTTGTCTAAGTCAAATTTTATTAAATTTGATCAATCTCATAGTTAAATATAACAGCATATATTACATAACATTGTTATATTATAAAACTAAATTTGAAAACAAATCTATAGTGTCTAACTATTGCTATTTTTTTAAAGTTTAGTTAAACTTTACTAAATTTAACTTAGTACAAGGATAGAAGTACACATATTCGCGGATGGAGGGAGTAAGAAGCGGTAACTTCCATGGATGCTTCGGGAGAGCTAATTAACTAAGCAATTAGTGCATACATCTAGCTTCTTAGAAATTATTGGTCAGTGACATGACTCAAGTTCACACCCCAGCTGCACACGGATAGTTGGCCTCCGATACGTAGCCTCGGGCTGTATAGCAACTACGACAGATGTGACTAAAGTCTCTCCGTTTTAGTAGTCATGAACAAGATGTGTACATATTTTTTTAAAAAAATATCCTTAACCAGTGATCAATGAATATATAGAGAGATTATTTTCCCTCAAAAAAAATATAGAAAGATTATTTGTTATAAAATTGGTATCTTTAGATAACCTAACAAATTAAGACGATTGTTGATCAATTCATTCAATCAAAATTTGTCTTAAAATGCATGTGCACCTTATTCATAGGAACGATAGTGGTACTTGATTGTAAACCGAAAGCATATACACCAGAAGTCATGACCTAGATAAAGGGAAGATCGCCGAAACACGATACCGTTTTGATGAGCTTGGAATGAGGAAATACAAATTGCATTTGCAATCAATGATCTTTGGCCTACATTTTGAAATAGACCGTCCTTAGCTCATACGGGAAGTTAATGGAAAATGAAGACTTTGCATGTCAACATTTACTTCACCATGTTGCTGGCCTGAACGGTTTTCCAAGGACGTATAGATTACCCGCATGAGGTGTTGTGGGAGACTGGGAGGCTATAGTGCCTCGAGGCATCAAGGAACACAACTCACTTGGTATATGAAATGAAGGAAAGAAAGGAACACTTGTATGTCATGGCATTCACTAAATCTCACATCCTCGCCAAAGTTACAGTCAACCTACTTATATGATCAGTCCAAAGTTATTCAGTATAGTAGATTATAGGATTATGAGGCACCAGGAAATGGTACAATACCGTTTTCTTCTTTAGCGGAAAAAGTTCAGCCAGCTGCACGCTGATAGGGCTGTACAGTAGTGCCCATTTGTGCCTAAACTCGACCACGTATCTCTACGTGCTAGGATCACCGCGCCGGCGTGAGCTGCACCAACGGCCTGCCCGACCAATGACCGGATCATCTTGTGCTTGATTTCTCTCTATATGTATATTGTGCGCCACGTAGTTGCATGTCAATGTAATGTTGATAAAGTTGTTTCGTTGAGGAAAAACCAGCGCATTTATCCTGCAGTTCTTTAGATGTTATTCTTATTTTCTGTCCTTTAGAGGAATTGTGTAAATATCTTGTGTCAACCGTGCTTAATATCTACAAACTTTGGTCCACATTTTAAAAAGAGTGAATTCCACCCTTTACCCTTTAATTATGCATTTGTGACACTAATTACCTAGTCGAGTGAAAATTGTTCTAGATTACCCTTTTCGAAGCTTTAGACCTCCATTTTTTATGCGTGTCCATTGGAAAAGATGTTAGATGATGATCGGGATCCGAAAATATGAGGACAACAATGAGGAATGGAACATATGGATGAGAAAATCCTAACCATTATCGTCGATGATGCTCTCCTATATATAGACATATTTGTTGTGGCACATGTTGCAACATGCCGGTCCTATCTAACAAAAAAAAGAAAAATGCTAAACTTAGGTGAAACCGTGTTCAACGTCTCCTAGATAGGATATTTTGGTAGGAGTTCCACTAAATGGAGTAATATGTGTTACAAATGCACAACTGCATGTTAAAAGTAGAATTCACTCTTTTAAAAGTAGACATGTGCTTAGCACCTAAACAAAAGTTGAGATACATGCGGACATTTACTGCACCATGTTCCTGGTTCGAATGGTTCTTAGGAGCAATGTAAGTTGAAGAATAATGACTAGTCAGAGATAGAGCTATAACTTTGCTCATGAGGTGCTAGAGGAGGGCTTGGTGGAGGAGGCCGTGGCATGGTGGAAGAGAAAGAGGGCGTCATCCCCTGGGGGAGAATGATAGCAGCGGCAATGGAGAGGAAGATGATGGAGAAGAGGTGGGTGACTGTTTATCCTCTGTTCCAAAATAATCGTGGGGAACCACTTTGACCAAAGGCCGGTGTGCCACAATTAAGGAGCGAAAAAAAAATGAAAACCTCTCAAGTTACATAGAGAGAAAGAAGACGTGTCAACCATCCATTGGCTAAAATTAGAGGATCTACAATAGCAGGGGCCTTGACAGTTTTCTAAATCTTCCGGCCTTAATATATAGTAAGTACTTCAAGGAATCAAGTTATTCAACCCATTAGAGATAAAAATTGATGGAACAAACCCTCATATGATAATGCCACCAAAGTAGTCACTAGCTTGGTCATGCGACCAATCTGGCACTTGCTACATTGTAGTGCACTTCATTGTTCCAGTTATGGGAGACGTGATCGAAGGTTCATTAGTTTATTGTACACAGAAAGCATATGCATCATAAGTCATGACCAACGATAAAGGCAAGATGTGCGAAACATGATTTTGTTTTGATGAGCTTGGAATGAGGAAGAACAAATGGCTTTTGCAAATTTGTCTATGAACTTTGGTCCACATTTTGAAATAGGTAGTCCTTAGCACGTGGGGGAAGTTAGGAGATAATGGTAGTGTGCATGTGACCATTTACTTCACCATGGTGTCGGACAGTTTCCCAAAGCAGTGTCAGTTGGTGAATGGTGAAATGTCGGGTCAAGTTATAATCTACTCACTTGAGCTGTTGGAGGAGAGCATCACGCCCCGAGATATCAAACAATACAACTCACCTTATCTAAAAGTGAAAGAAAGAAACACTTAGATATAGCATCCACCAGCTACTTATATGAAAAAGCCATAAAGTTGTTCAATGCACTAGATTATAGGATTAGGAGTCACGGAGAAATGGTACTATATAGTATCCCGCTTCATGGCTAATTTGGTTGTAAGGGTAAGATATTTGAGGGTTCTAAACCCACCAGGGGAAATTTCCTAGCATAAGGGATCCCCTCCCACCATGGGTGAGATATTCACCTTAGTTTAGATCTCAACATGGCGGAGAGGAAACCATCAGAATATGCTAGAGAGGAAATCACGGTCAGGAAAATGCGAGGATGATTTTTATGAGAAATCATAATGTTTGCAAACCATGGAAATGATCTCTTTTTTGTAAGAAATGCATAACATTTTGTATGAATTTGATAATTTATATTCTCATCTAGTAGACAAGAAGTAGGAAAAATGATAATCCGTATACACAGATAATGATTAGTAAAATCATGAAATTGAGTAAATTGCAAAAATATACCACATTTGGGGTTAGGGTTTTAAAAAATTACCCGTCTTCGATTTTTAGGAAAAAGATTACTTCACGCTCAAGAAGCTCTCATTGCTCAACTTAGATCGTTTGATACTCTTTCTGATAAGACGGGCCCATTGTCAGTGCTGGGTGGCATGCGGTAGATAGTCTAGGGAGACAACCGATTAGAGGGATATAATTTCTGGGTGTTTTGTATTTTGAAGGGCCCACCCATTAAATTTTATTTGTTTCCCTCACTTCTTTTCTATTATTTTCTATCGTTTTTCCACCACATCTAGCATTGACTAATCCGACTGGAGCCCGAACGCACATCCGCAACCATCTCCTTCTAGTCACGCCTCACTTCACGTTTCCTACTGCATACATCGACGGTGCTACTTTAGCAAGGCGGAGGGATCTCACAGCGATGCCGAGCTGGGCGGAACACGATGGGAGGCTGGATATGACCTCATTGGCATGACTTCTTTAGGCAACAGATGGCGTGGAATACCCTCATCTCGCGTGGCTATTATGGCTAGAACACACGACGGGAGGCGGTGTCGTCACTTTCCCGTTGCTTGACAGGGAGGTGAGAGCATTCCCGGTTTACCATGCTCCACGCGTCCACCGGATTGCCGGTCTTGTCCGCCAACGATGACGCACCATTGGGGCCCTCTGGGCATGTCTAGTTCTTCATGAGATCGATCGATAGAGCCCCTCGTTCCCCTAAGGGGAGATCGACCGACGGAGCCCAAAGTTCCCCTACGGAAAGATCAGCCAGCGGAGCCCCTCCCATGCAGCGCGCTTGGCTGGCGGATCCCCTCCCTAGCCGCACGGTTGGCCAGGGGAGCCCTTTCCCTCCCTGCCACAAGCTCGACCAATGGAGCCCTTGCCTTGTTGCATCCACAGGCGGCGACTCCACATCTTTCCCCTACCTTGTCGTTGTCGCCTTGCCATGGGGTGGGTGGCTATAGGTTAGGGATGACATGTGGGGTCCGCTTGGCAGGGAAACAAAAGAGAGGAGAGTGGACCGATAAGTGGGGTCCTCAAAGTTTTACAAAAGGACCCAAAATATATTACCCCTCTAAAGTTTGTCTTCCTGGACTGTTTACCACATGCCATCTTAGCACTACCAATGGTCCCCTCTTGTCAGAAACAACATCAAGCGACCTAAGTTGAGCAATGAGAGCTTCCTATCGGAATTAGAGTGTGAAGTGTTAGTGTTGCAAAAAAATTGAAGAATGGTAGTAATTTGAAACCCTAACCCTGAATGTGGTATTTTTTTTTGCAATTTTCTCCAAAAAATTAAAATCATACCTCTAATACATCCAAAATGTATCTACTTTTCCAAATACTATGTTGAATGTTTTACTCTAGAATCTCACCAAACTTGAAATAAAACTGCTGAATCTAACGCATTTTGTAGCAAAATTCTTCTTTCTGTAATTTTTACGTAGGAAATTAATCTAGAGACATGCAAGTTTTTGATCGGACAAGGACTTTGGGCATTGGAAACTCACGAGAGGGGCCACAGGGCCCCAAAGAGCATTGGTGGCACGGCCTAGGGGGGGGGGTCTGCCCTACCTAGGCCTAATTGGGCCTCGAGCTTCGTCTCACCTCCTCCTTTCACGTACCCCCTTATAAAGATGAAAAACCTACCCCACCAAAGAGAGGGAGCTTTTGCAAAATAGAGTGCATCCACTACCACGATCTTTGTTTTAGGGGTAAGATTGATCCTGCTCTCCACGCCAGATAGCGGGATTTCGATGCCTTCTTCACCACCATCATCACCAACGTCATCTCCATCAACCATCGGATCACTCTCCATCACCACGAGTGAGTAATTCTGTATAGGAAATAGCTTTCCTCTTTTCTATATATGTTCTTCTTTGGACCGTTAATCGCCGGTCCTTGTCGTCGCTCTACATTTGAAGGTTGCACTGATGTGTGGGTCCTTCTATCTCTACCAAAGTCCTAACAGTTCTCAATGGTGGGGACCTTGTGCCAAATGATTCCACATGTGGCCCAACTTTAGTGTGTGTATTTTCATTCTTAACTTGTCTAGATAAGTATAAAGTATAAACCACATTTGCAACAGTCTCAGCAATATTACATGGATAGTTATTATCCGGATCATAGTGGAATTATCATTTACATTGAGTCATTGATATTAATATTTCTCCTAACTTTCCCAAGTCTGAACTATCGATCTCAATATATAAGGATGATTAATGTTCTAAGCTTGTCACATGTTGCCGCCTCATAAGCATATAACACCTATCTATCTTTGGAGAAGTCCACAAGCCAGAGAATGACATACACCCCATTTTATTTTGTGTATGACCATTTCTGTATTTGGTTTCATCTACTCCCTCCGTTTCAAAATATAAGATGTTTTAGGTTTATAAAGAAAATGAATCTAAACTTCTTTTAGTGTGTAGATTCATTCCAAACCTGAGTGAACCTTCATACTAAAAGAAGTCTAGATACATTTGCTTCACAAAGCTAAAACATCTTATATTTTGAAACGGAGGGAGTACACTAGTAAGTTGGTTATGAGCGGTCTTGTTGAGCACCTCTCCCTCTTTAGTCATGTTTTTGCTTTCCTATGTTTGATCATCCAGGAACTGTTTGTGTTTCGATTGTAATACATTGTAAATTCATAACCACTGATCCATGCTGCCATGCCATTGCTGCACAAAATGGCATTTCAAGGTTGCACTTATTTATGGTCCTTCTATCTCACATATTACACTACTAGAAAAAGCTTATCTATGACGCACAATTTTTGGAATTTTGTGGCGCATATGGGATACGGCACTGTTACCTCACCACTAGATTTGATTCCTGTGGCACATATTATATCAAATTTCTGTGACGCATATTAGAAATATGCGCCACGGATTTTTTTCAAATTCCAAAAAAAGCGGACCAAATCTCAAATTTATGTGGCGCATTGCCAATATGCGCCACAGATTTTTTTCAAATTTCAAAAAAGATGACCAGATATAGGCCGGGGGTGGTGGTGCTGGCCGGAGGAGGGGGTCGATGGAGGAGGAGGAGGCCGCCAGAGGAGGAGGATGAGGAGGAGGTTGTCGGAAGAGGAGGAGGCCACCGAAGGTGGTGGCTAGATGTGGAGGAAAGGGTCGTCGGAGATGGTGGTGGAGGAGGAGGTCACCAGGATGGTGGAGGTGGAGGTGGAGGAGGTAGAGGAGGAGGAGGCCATGGACAAAGGTGGAGGAGGGAGGAGAAGGAGAGGAAGGGGAAGAGAAGGAGAGAAGAGAAGAAGTGTAGGAGAGGAGAGAAGGAGAAAAGAAAGAGGAGAGAAGGAGAAAAGAGAGGGAGAAGGGGCGCCCGTGGGATTCAAAATTCGAATCCCGACTAACAATATGCGCCACAGAATTGTCTCCTCCTTTTTATTTTTTTTGCAGAAAAAATCTTCCTTTTAAAACAACTTTTTACTCTTTTTGAATTTTAGGAACCTGTAAAATCCAGAACAAGCTTCAGTGGTTGAATTCGGATGAGAAATTTCGAGACGATCGTTTTGATAGGTCAAACATTTTTTCCAACATTGTATGCAAAAGTTATGGCCGTTTTACCGTGCCATGACCTTTTTTGCAAAATACATCGAAATTTATATTTTTTTTAATTTCCCCTACAACTATACCCCAAAATATAACTATATCTGAAAGAAATTATTTTTGAATTTTTTATCATTTTCTTTTACTTTTTACAAAACTTAAAAGGCGGTCCATAGGGGGTTTCTGTTTTCCACTTCATGTGGCGTATATAGACATATGCGCCACAAAATTGTCTCCCCTCTTATATTAGTTGGTTCTAGGTTCCATCAAATTTCTATGGCACATATGTGTATATGCGCCATAGAAATATGTGTTTCTGTGGCGCACGTGTGTCACGGAAATACACTTTTCTATGGCGTATATGGGTTTCATGCGTCATAGAATTGTTATTTTTCTGTGACATTTGTGTCTATATACGCCACAAAATTAATTCTATGGAGCATGCCCTTTTATATGCGTCATAGAAAGCCTTTGTACCTATAGCTAGTTTCCGAGTAGTGGTAGATCTCTCGGTGTTGGGGTGTCCTTGATTCCATATTTAGCGCAAACTCATTGTATTTCTGTGTTTAAGGATAAAGTACAAACTCCTTTGCGCTTACAAGTCTAGGAAACAGATATTTGAAGCCTTGTTGTATATGTTCACTCTTGCTAGAACAGATATGTCACAGGCAATTTGTTGTGCACTTGTAGCTATAGA
This sequence comes from Avena sativa, assembly GCA_916181665.1. Classification (NCBI taxonomy): domain Eukaryota; kingdom Viridiplantae; phylum Streptophyta; class Magnoliopsida; order Poales; family Poaceae; genus Avena; species Avena sativa. The sequence goes on from OV702293.1 coordinate 459,683,001, forward strand.
AGCTCCATGCTTTTGTAGCGCAACATGTAACACATGATGAGTATAAAATATCACAGTTCTGTCGTCCCATTTGGTTTATTTGTGATGATACTTTATCTCTATCCATTATATGTGTTCAGTCTGGTAGGCTTTCTGTCGATGTATTGAATAATTCTGTGTTTCTGACTTTAGAAGAGTACATATGAATGTTATTCTGGACCTGGATGAATCGACAGCTCAAGGTTTTGGTGGAATCAGAGGCCTGTTTGTGAACCAGATTTCACTCTGGTAAGTGGTAAATGCTAAGAAGCCTTTGTGCCTGCGTGGAATTTGAGTCACTGATTGCCTTAGATCTGATTTCGATCTTTTACCCGATTTAGGTGTCCGTAAAATGGTGCCCAATTACTTGCTCTCTGTAACTGCAAAAGTGTGTGTCCAAGTCCTCTATGTGCCTGGGAATATATGATGCAGGCTGCAGCTATTGTGTATAACCTGATTGACATTTCAGTTTATTTTCAAGATTAAATGTTTGAGGTTGAAATGCTATATCTTCCCCAGCAAGCATGCTGCCCAGCTGGATTGATCTGTTGCTTGAGACCTCTCTCGAGCACACGCTCTTATCAGTCGCCTCAGCACACCGGGTAGAGCCCAATGAACGCATCCCTGTTGTCTGATGAATACCAGCATTCAAGTCCTACTAGCTATTTTCAGTTGGATTTGGTCCTCCCAGTGTCAGAATGAACTCAGAGGTCTTGCTTGGCTTCTTGTCATGGATAGACCTAACACCAGAGACTGTGTCCTTGTTGATGATGGTCATTGCTGCATCATTTATGACTCCTTTCCTGTACCCTGGAGACTTTGGATGCTCTCTCAGTCTTAATATCGCCGGTGCTCCCTCTGCTGCTAAGGGCATGTTTAATGCTAGACGCTTAAACGGATACTTAGAGATAAAAAAACAAATACGATTAAATTAAGAAATCAGTAAGCATCGTTCTCTACAACGCAGGACGCTAATCACGGAGGCATAACCGCCTGACTGTGGGCATGCCCGCTTCCTTCAGGCTCAGCTGGTATAGGAAGAAAAGGACCAAGCCCGTCGCAAGTCTTCGCGTCAATGCTACGTTTTATCCTGGGATTCTAGACATAACCGTCGTTTTGGCATGGAATCTAATCCTAGCGCCCTAAGTCATCTGTTGCTAACCCTCTTTTCATTAAATCCTTATTGCAGCAGCCTGGTGTAACTGGAAACAAAAGAACAGCAAGATGTTTGAGAACTTCAACCCTAACACTTTTACATGGCTTATTCTGTTCAAAAAATTAATGTACTCTATCACAGGCTTTCCCCCCTCTCTGGCCAACTCCCCTCTACTCTCTATCACAGCTCTCCCTTCTTCCTTTGTAAATATTTTGCTCCTTTTTAGTAAAATTTTAGTGCTGGGGCCTCCCGTACAGGTTTCAAGTCCAGAAAAAAAGTTGCAGACTTTCTTAATAAATACATAGAAAAGTTAAGATACTTCGGTGGAGAGCTAATTAGGTAGTATGTACGTGCAAGATTCAGCTACCCAGATGAGATCTTCAATATGAACAACTACAGGAGATGTACGTCGAGGAGGACACAGAGAAGAAAGAGTCGTACACATGTTAGGACAGGATTGAGAGTTCATTACTTGACTGTTCACTGAAAAAGTGAAAATATATGGAAGATCGCGGAAACATGATTTTGTTTTGATGAGCTTGGATTGAGAAAAACAAATAAAATGGCATTTGCAATATCTGTAACCTTTGGGCCACATTTTGAAATAGGTTTGTGTCCCTTAGCACGTAGGGAAAGTTAAGAGATAACGTGAGAGAGTGCGCAGTGTAGACATTTATTTCACCATGTTCCCGGACTGAACAGTTTTCCAAGGACAGTGTAAATTGATGAATAATGAGAGGTCAGATCAAGTTATAAACTCCCTCTTGAGGTATTGGAAGCACTTATATTGTTATGGGGTAACCCTGGGATTGGCCTGATCTTTCACGAATTCCACTAGGAACGAGGGGGAAAGCGGTGGTCGGAGGATGAAATCGAGGGAGGAGATGAAAACCACGAACACACGCAAACCAAAACACGATACACGCCTATCCCTCACACCGGTGGCAACCGGTCCAACATAATCCCTAGGATCGGTGTTGGGCGAAGCTCGCTCTCCACGCCAACAACGGGGGATGAGGTGCTTGGTAAGATCTTGACGACTTGGGGGCGAGAAACCGAGAACCCAAGGCCTTGTACAACTTGAACGCACTAGGCAAGATCCAAGAGGAAGGTGGACAATAGGTGCTCCTTATCAAGGAGCATGAGACCAATAGATTAAAAGATCCACAAGGGGTGTCTTAATCTATCATTATCCAAGTCTAGGGTTTACATATGAGGGGTGGGGCTATAAATAGGCCAACCACATAAACAGGGGTAGTTCTGGAATAAAACTGGAAGTTTGGGCGAAATTGGGGGTTACATGGACCAGGCCCAAAAGGCTTTAACATGCCTGGCGTCGGTCGGTCCGGAGACTCCGGTCTGGGGTCCGGAGACTCCGGTCTGGGCCGGAGACTCCGGTCAATCTTCGGACCCGTCTCCGGAGGGGGCTTCTGGCTGTCCCGGGCTTGAGTCTCCGGCCTGGACCGGAGGAAGGTCCGGAGACTCCGGTGTAGGAGACCGGAGACTCCGGTCTACACCGGAGACTCCGGTGTGCAGAGCTCCAGCAGCTTCTTCTCTTGGTCCTGCTTCCTTGGTGGCTTGGTGTGGTGGTATTGCTTCATATCTGAGGATACACAACGTAGATGCATGAAGTAGCAAGCCATCCAAAGGTAGGCCAAAATCACATGAGGAAAGGAGCGAGTTAACCTTGGCTTGTAGGAGCTTGGCACGGGCGCGAGTCATTGGTCCACTTGGGGGACTAGGTGTTGTAGATGGAGGTGCGTCCGTAGGACGGGCTGCATCAGCTCCCCCCCCTTGGGAAAGAGTCGTCCTCGACTCTTCAACCTTCTCAATTTCATCTTCGCCATGGTAGGGTGATAGGTCCTTGACATTGAATGTCGGGCTCACAAGATACTTGGATGTTGGGATATCTATGATGTAGGCATTGTTGTTGATCCTCTTTAGCACTTTGAACGGTCCATCACCTCTTGGCTTGAGTTTGGAGTCGCGGTCCTTGGGGAAGCGGTCTTTACTCAAGTGTATCCACACAAGGTCGCCTTCTTCGAAGATCATCTCTTTCTTGTTCTTGTTTAACCTTGATGCTTGGCGAAAGACTTGTTTCTCGATCGTAGCTCTTGTGTCTTCATGGAGTTTCTTCATTGTTTGGGCACGCTTGACAACGTCCATATTGGCACGTTCATGAAGAGGTAGAGGAAGGATATCGAGCGCGGTGAGGGGCTCGAAGCCATAGACGATCATGAACGGACTCCTCATGGTGGTGGAGTGCTTGGCGCGGTTGTAGGCGAACTCAGCATGTGGAATACATTCCTCCTAGTCTTTAAGGTTCTTCTTTATCAACACCCGGAGGAGTGTGCCAAGACTTCGATTGACGACCTCGGTTTGTCCATCGGTTTGAGGATGCGAGGCGGACGAGAATAGGAGCTTGATGCCGAGCTTGGCCATGAGAGTCTTCCAGAAGTAGCTCATGAATTTTACGTCGCGGTCGGAGACGATTGTTCTTGGTACACCGTGTAGCCGAATTATTTCCCTGAAAAACAAATTTGCTACATGTGAAGCATCATCGGTCTTATGGCACGGAATGAAATGTGCCATTTTTGAAAAGCGATCCACTACTACAAATATAGAATCATGACCATGTTTAGATCTAGGCAATCCTAACACAAAGTCCATGCTAATGTCCGACCAAGGTGCATGAGGAATAGGCAATGGCATATAAAGACCAAAGGGGTTGGACTTAGACTTAGCTTGGATACATGTAGTGCATCGTTGGACGTGGCGCTCCACGTCGCGCTTCATCTTTGGCCAAAAGTAGTGAGTGGAGAGCATGTCATAAGTCTTGTCACGGCCAAAGTGACCCATAAGGCCTCCACCATGGGACTCTTGAAGAAGCAAAAGTTGGAGAGACGATTTCAGAATGCAAAGTTTGTTTTGTTTGAAAAGAAAACCCTTATGCAAATAGAAATCATCAATCCCTTTGTCTATTGAACATGTTGCAAAAATTAGTCCAAAGAAAGGGTCAGACGCGTACAAAGATTTGATGTCATCAAGACCCAAGACATTTACTTCGAGTCGTGTAAGAAGGCTTGTGTTTTTGCGAGACAAGGCGTCCGCTACAACATTTTCTTTGCCCTTCTTGTATTTGACAATGTAAGGAAACGACTCCATGAACTCAACCCATTTTGCGTGCCTTTTACTCAAGTTGGCTTGGCCCTTAAGATACTTCAACGACTCATGGTCGGAATGGATGATAAATTCTTTGGGCCAAAGATAGTGTTGCCACACTTGAAGAACTCGAACCAAAGCAAAAAGTTCTTTGTCATAAATGGGATAGTTGAGGCGTGCGCCATCAAGTTTCTCACTATGGTAAGCAATAGGACGCCCATTTTGCATAAGGACGCCACCAATGCCAATACCACTAGCGTCACATTCAATCTCAAAGGTTTTTGTGAAATCCGGTAATGCAAGAAGTGGTGCTTCGGTGAGCCTCTTTTTGAGCTCATCAAAAGCCTTTTGTTGTGCTTTTCCCCAAACGAACGTGACATTTTTCTTGGTCAATTCGTTGAGGGGGCAAGCAATTGTAGAAAAATCTTTCACAAAGCGACGGTAAAAGCCAGCCAACCCATGAAAACTTCGAAGTTCACTAACATTTGTAGGGATGGGCCAATCTCGTATGTCCTTGAATTTTGAGACATCAACTTCAATGCCATTGGAAGACACAACAAAACCAAGGAAAATCAGCTTGTCTTTTGCAAAAGTACACTTTGGGAGATTAGCGTAAAGCTTTTCACGACGAAGGATATGAAGGACCTCCTTAACATGGGTAACATGCTCCTCTAGTGACTTGCTATAGACAAGGATTTCATCAAAGTAAACAACTACACTCTTCCCAATGAGAGATCGCAAAATATGGTTCATGAGGCGCATGAAGGTAGATGGAGCATTTGATAAGCCAAAAGGCATAACCAACCATTCATAGAGACCAAGCTTGGTCTTGAAGGCGGTTTTCCACTCATCACCTTCGGCCATTCGAATTTGATGGTAACCACTACGAAGATCAATTTTCGAAAATATAGTGGCTCCACATAACTCATCAAGCATGTCATCAAGACGCGGTATAGGATGTCGATAACGCACGGTGATAGCATTCATTGGACGGCAGTCCATGCATAACCGCAACGTATCATCCATTTTTGGGACTAGAATCATGGGAACCGCGCTTGGACTAGTGCTTACTTGGATCAAACCTTTGGAGACGAGTTGGTTGATTTGTCGTTCTATCTCCTTCGTCTCTTCCGGGTTCGTGCGATACGCGGCGCGGTTTGGGAGTGGGGCGCCGGGTATGAGGTCGATGCGGTGCTCGATTCCACGAAGGGGAGGTAGTCCATGAGGAAGCTCTTCGGGAAATACATCTTGGAATTCCTGCAAAACAGCCATCAAAGAAGGAGGAACATTTGTCAAGTCATTAGTTCCTTGCGCTAGTCCCTTGCATACAAGGACATAGTGCAAAATGGATGGGTTGTTCCGCACTTCTCTCATCTCACTTTTGGTGGCAAGAAGAACACTCTTAGTTTTTCCACTCGAGTTTGGCTTGTGGCACTCACTCACTATAGTGTGGTTCTCTCGCTCACCACTCTTCTCACAAGATGGTTTTGTGTATTGCGCCCTCGCTAAAGCCTTTGCATTGTCCGCAATTATTTGGCTAGGAGTCATTGGTTGCAACACACAAGTTTTGTCAAGCCATTTGAAGGTGTAAGTGTTTGAGTGACCATCATGCAAAGCACGCTTGTCATATTGCCACGGCCTTCCGAGCAACATATGGCAAACCGTCATTGGAACCACGTCACATTCCACCGTGTCCTTGTAGGGCCCAATTGAGAACGTTACCGAGACGGTGTGCTTGATCTTGACGGATCCTTGGTCACTTAGCCATTGGATATGGTAGGGGTGTTTATGCGGATGGAGGGTGAGGTTGAGTTTCTCACACAATTCCGTGCTTGCAAGATTGTGGCAACTCCCTCCATCGATGACAACTTTGATGGACCTCCCATTGATACTGGCACGAGTTTGGAAGATGTTTGATCGTTGGTCTTCATTCTCATTGGCTTGAGTAGTTAAGACCCTTGTGACCACAAGCGATGGACTTGCGTCATGCTCACACATGAGTAGCTCTTGGTCCTCTTCCAAATGTTGCCTTGCCATGGCTTCCTTGACCCTTGCATCAAACTCTTCTTCACTCAAGTATTCTTCATCGCCGTTGTCATGGATGAACAAAACTTTCTTGTTCCCACATGCGGCCGACTTGTGTCCTTTGCCTCCACACTTGTAGCACTCACCATTGAATGGTTGTTCATCTCTTGTGTACTTGCCACTTGGGGGCGGTTTTCCTTGAGGAAGTGTTGGCTTGAAGGGAAGCTTGGTGGTATTTGAGGAGCTTCCACTTGGTGTTGTCGAAGTAGTGGTTGGAGCTTGCTTGTATGTGAAGTATGTCTTTGGCTTGTTGAACTTGATGTCCTCTTGCACTTGACGTTCGGCCTTTGATGCAATGTGCACAAGCTCAACCATGTTGTTGTACCGTTGGAACTCGGTGATGCGCTTGATAGGATGGTTCAAGCCATTGAGGAAATGTGCTATTGTTTGTTCATCCCGCTCTTCAATGTTGGCACGGATCATGTTGAGCTCCATTTGCTTGAAGTACTCTTCCACGGTCTTTGTTCCTTGACTAAGCGTTTGAAGCTTGTTGAAGAGGTCACGCGTGTAGTGTGAAGGAACAAAGCGGGATCTCATATGAGCCTTCATATCTTGCCAAGTTGAGATTGGAGGCTCTTCTTTTGATTCACAAGCGAGTTGGACTTGTTCCCACCAAAGGTTGGCATATTCATCAAACTCGAGGGATGCCATGGCCATCATCTTCTCATTGCTAAAGTTGTGCATGCGTAAGATCTTGTCAACCTTGAGTTCCCATGAGAGGTATTCTTCGGGATCATTGGAACCGGTGAACTTGGGCATGGTGAACTTGAGCTTGCCGAAATTTTCTTCCTCATTGCGGTTCCGGTTGCAACGGTTGCCATGATTTTGGTGGCTATCTTCATCATCCGAGCTCTCATGTCTTACTTGTTGATGGTGGCGTTGCTCTTGCGGTTGTTGAGGTGCCGCGTTTGGTGGTGGAACTTGGTTTGGACGACGAGCTTGGGGAGCTTGCTCTTGTTGTTGTCGCGGTTGAGGACGAGGAGGAGGTTGTTGGTCCTCACGGTGAGCTTGGGGAGCTTGCTCTTGTTCTTGTCGTGGTTGATGCCGAGGAGCATTATCTTGCGCCATGTGGCGAGGGGGACGTCGAGCCGCATGCGCAATGGGCTGTTCTCTTTCTTCTTGATGTGGAGGAGGCTCGTCGTTTAAATCATGTTGACGGCGATGACGTTCATGTCGAGGAGGACGCCTTGGTGGGTCTTCAAGTGCTTCACGCCGCCGGCGAACTTGTTCTTCCACTTCGGATGCTTCACTTGTTGTGGAAAGAACATGTCGATGGCGATGGGCTTGGTGGTCCATGTGAGGTTGTTCTTGTTGAAGCACAAGTGCCCTTTGTTGTGGCCGGTCCGCTTCACGTCTTGGAGGTCTAGCGGAGAGGTCACCATCATAGCTTGACGTTGCGGCGTGTCGCGGCGATGGTACCGCTTGAGAGGAGCTCATGGAGTGAAGGACGGGTCCATCCCGGTGCCTTGAAGCGTGACGGCGAGGAGCACTTGATTCGCTTGAGGAGTGTCGTGATGAGCTTGAGTCGCGCGAGCGTGGCCTTGCTAACCCATCAATGAGGCGTTGAAGCTTCTCATCCGTTGAGGCGAGGGCACGACCAAGAGCTTCATTTTGATGACCGAGGTTGTGTTGCATGGCATGCATTTGGCCTCGGACTTCCTCGAAGCGGTTGTCGATGTTCTTGAACTCCACTCGGGCTTCGCTAAATTGTTCATCTTGGCGCCGCTCAAGGGCTTCACAACGGTAGTTGAATTCTCCTCGAACCTTCCAATGGTCCCATCTTGTCATGTATGGATTGTCGTCCTCCGGAGGTGGTGGTGGTGGTTGGGACGGCTCGCCATTCCTATCCATGATGCAAAGCCGACAAGGGTTGTATATGTAGAGTAAAGGTGCGTAGAGTTAGCCTTTTACCTCACCTTGGAGATTATATCAAACCAATTGCCACACAAAGGAGCAAACAGCGTGCAAAGTGAAATGGTAAAGAAACTCACACACAACGGAGCTACAACTCTCAAAAGCTTTTGGTGGATGGGTAGGATTGTGGGAAAGCCAAAGAACCAACCGAACGCAAAGGATAGTAAAAAGTGGAGAAGATCCAACAAAACGCAAGTCAAAAGGAAATGGTCAACTCAAAAGGTGACGAGAACCTACGACTACACACACGCGTGGAGAAAAATGGGGTTAGCACGACTATGAAAGTGAGCACGAAATGGCCTAACGAAGACTATGCTCGGGTGTCGTGCCAACGCAAGGAGAGACCACAACTCGTTTGCCAAAAGAGGGTAAGCAACGGATTTGTGCACTTGCCTTGGCGCGCTTCTTCCTCTCTCTTTTGCTTACAAGCTTGATTCTCTCTTTGTATTGGGAGACTAAGTATCTTTCTATTTTTCTTTTGCTTTTTCTCTTTTTTTTGATTCTTTTTCTTTTTCTTTTTCTCCCTTGCTATGCTACTATGTTAACTTTTGTATTTGCCCTCACACTCTCACTTCCCAATGGCAAGTGCACAATGCTTAGACAAACACAAAATGAGTTGCTCTCATAGGATAGGTACACACAAAGGAAAATATGGCTACAAGGGTTGACACAAGTTATACCTTAGTTGATGGTGATGATCTTGTGTCGATGGGGCAGGGAAGAGTTTGGGGTCCGTGGTGTCGAAGAGCGCGGAGATGTTGCGGAAGCTATCTGTTAGTTGGTGACACGCACACGGAACACAAACAACAAGTGGAGAGATTAGCCAATGCAGGAAAAGAGGAAAAATGGGCAAAACTGGCGTCCAGGGCCGGAGACTCCGGTCTTGGGCCGGAGACTTCGGTGTAGACCGGAGACTCCGGTGTAGACCGGAGACTCCGGTGCACAGGGCCGGAGACTCCGGTATGGGAGGTCTGCTCGTGTTCTTGAGCGGAAATCCACGCCTAGAGTCCTCAAATCCGCGAAAATTTGGCCAAAATTGGGCTGGGAAACGCAGGCAAAAGCTGAACCAACACCTTAGACAAGATTTGGTCGGATTAAAACCACAAATAACACTCCAAAACGACAGATCGATCCAAAGGCAAATTGGGGCTGTTTTTTTTGGGAAATTTTCGAATTTATGATGGATAGAAGAAAAATTGGGGGGAAATTCGTGATCAACCTTGCTCTTGATACCAAGATGTTATGGGATAACCCCGGGATTGGCCCGATCTTTCACGAATTCCACTAGGAACGAGGGGGAAAGCGGTGGTCGGAGGATGAAATCGAGGGAGGAGATGAAAACCACGAACACACGCAAACCAAAACACGATACACGCCTATCCCTCACACCGGTGGCAACCGGTCCAACATAATCCCTAGGATCGGTGTTGGGCGAAGCTCGCTCTCCACGCCAACAACGGGGGATGAGGTGCTTGGTGAGATCTTGACGACTTGGGGGCGAGAAACCGAGAACCCAAGGCCTTGTACAACTTGAACGCACTAGGCAAGATCCAAGAGGAGGGTGGACAATAGGTGCTCCTTATCAAGGAGCATGAGACCAATAGATTAAAAGATCCACAAGGGGTGTCTTAATCTATCATTATCCAAGTCTAGGGTTTACATATGAAGGGTGGGGCTATAAATAGGCCAACCACATAAATAGGGGTAGTTCTGGAATAAAACTGGAAGTTTGGGCGAAATTGGGGGTTACATGGGCCAGGCCCAAAAGGCTTTAACATGCCTGGCGTCGGTCGGTCCGGAGACTCCGGTCTGGGGTCCGGAGACTCCGGTCTGGGCCGGAGACTCCGGTCAATCTCCGGACCCGTCTCCGGAGGGGGCTTCTGGCTGTCCCGGGCTTGAGTCTCCGGCCTGGACCGGAGGAAGGTCCGGAGACTCCGGTGTAGGAGACCGGAGACTCCGGTGTGCAGAGCTCCAGCAGCTTCTTCTCCTGGTCCTGCTTCCTTGGTGGTTTGGTGTGGTGGTGTTGCTTCATATCTGAGGATACACAACGTAGATGCATGAAGTAGCAAGCCATCCAAAGGTAGGCCAAAATCACATGAGGAAAGGAGCGAGTTAACCTTGGCTTGTAGGAGCTTGGCACGGGCGCGAGTCATTGGTCCACTTGGGAGACTAGGTGTTGTAGATGGAGGTGCGTCCGTAGGATGGGCTGCGTCATATATACTGCGGTATTCACTAGATCTCACATCCTTCCAAAGTCAGGGTCCAGATCATGCTACCGAAATTCCTCACTGTACTAGAATGTAGGATTAGGATGCGTTGGGAAATAATACAATACAGAAACGGGACAAATATGTTCACCCAGCAACCCGTTGTTTGGCCGCAGACCAATGTATAGTAACGGGCATGAAACAGGTGTCCACCGGCATCAGCCACTGCTTGAACCCTACCTCCTCCGAAGTATATCTCTCCGCCGGCAAGGACCACCATGTCGGCGTGAGCTACACCTGCGGGTAGCCCCACCAATGACATCCATTCCTCATTGAATCCTCCACCAAGCTCGATTTCATATTGATTTTTCTCCTTGGTTATTTTTCTCACGAGAGGATTGTATGAATGCTTGTCTTATGAAGATTCATGAGTGATATATGTAGGCATTAGGTCAGATAGAGTATTGTGTGTGGTGTTTGTGTAGACTAGATTTTGTGCATATTAAGGCTAAGTGTGAGTTGCTTGTAATTTAGATAAATGGTTGATAGCGGCAACTTATGATCTTTGCATAATGAGAGTTGTCCATGATATTGTTGACATTTTCTTTTTCGAAATGGGGAGGGGGGAAATCACCCCGGCCTCTGCATCCAAGAGATGCACACAACCTTTTTATTAGATTATTCTCAAAATCTTACAAAAGAGATTACAAATATCAAACCGGAGCCCACCAAAACAAGTGACGACTCGATGTTCCTACAACACTAATAAAGGGGGTGTCCACGAACATGGCTAATATCACTGGCATCTCACCAACGCACGGCATCTAAAAACCGAAGGCCTCGACAAGTCACCCAATGGCAAGCAAATGGCACAACCGGTCTGGTAGACCCTCAACGCATACCAGCATGCATGCTCCAGAAAGTCCATGCCACCGCCGTCTTTCGCATACCTATCTCCACGAGAGATCGAAGCAATGACCTTGTGAGGTCTTCCGTCAACGCCACCATGACGCCAAACATCACCTCCACCCTGCTCACGTCCAACACGCATGCGCGGTCGACATCGAGACCCCTCGGCACCATGTCGATGAGTCCCATCATCTGACGCCGCTAGAAACCACCGGGAGATCTGTCGTGTGTAGCACCTGCCGAACCAGGCATGACTGAGCGTAGCACCTAACGGTTAGGCATGACTTGACATCTCCATTGACGTCTCTGTGCTAGAAGAATCCGCTCTGTCTCCTGCCTCTGTCATCCAACGGTGCTCCACAAACGATGCTCCTAATAGAGAACACGACATCGTGGCGCCACCATCGCCGATCCGAAGATCTTAGAGACTTCCCCGAAGTAGCACGATTGAGGGTCGACACTAGTTGCATGTCGAAGCCTTCATCAAGGTAACAATGTGGTAACATCGCCATCGCTCACCAACAGCTCGGTTTTCACTGGCACCTAGGTCTCCGCGCCTCACTGACGGGACTAGATGAAGGATCCCAAGATCCGCCAAACCAGCCTCAGGCCGACCATCTTCGATGGAGAAGTAGGCCGCTTCCACATGTTCCTTGTTCCTCGGCACTGACACCAACATCCATGGTGTTGCCGTCAGAGTTGTCGAGATGCAGCAGGAAAAGGGCAGCCCATCCAAACCCATTGGTCCCAGATTGGCCTGCCGTCCACCCTGCCTACAGCTGCGCTGCCCGCCGCCTTCAGCACGCCAGAGATCGGTCGCTGCCGCCCATACACCATGCCTTCCGCCGCGTTGCCATCGCACCCACATGCCACCACACGCCGAAGGTTTGACGGCCATAACGCGTCGGCGGAACCAGCCCTGCCATGGTGCCAACAAGCAACTGCACCATGTCCCGACACGCGAGATACGGCCGCATTCTCACTTAGGCGCACGAGAGTACGAAGGACCCCCCTCCCATATTGTTGAGATGGCATCTTTTATTATTTTTTGTATATAAATACGAGGCTTGCTTCAGTGTCCTTCCCCCTCCCTCCTCCGCACGAGTAGTTGAAGCATTACAACTCTGCGTGGGTTGTTGATGGGTTTTGTCCCACCCAAACCCGGGAGCCATCCCCCGTATATGATTTAGACTCGGCTCGCACATACGATTTAGACTCGGCTCGCACATGAGGTCCCCGGTCCCACCCCCTGTAATCTCGCATACAAGTGGAGTCCGCAATTGAGGCGAGATTTGGAATTTCGCGGTGCCGCTGACAGCGCTTGTCGTGGCAGTTGTTTCTCTCTGCTCTAATTCCGTAGCGACAGCCGGGCGACGTAGAAGAAAGGTCGACCTGATCACTGTACGTAGTTGGACCTGATCACTGTACGTATCAGTCCTCGGGACACCAAGTAGAGATCAATGAAGGTATAATACGTACGGGCTGACTAATCTGAACGCATCCATGTTGTCTGATGAATACCAACATTTAAGCCCTGCCTATTTTCAGTTGGATTTGGTCCTCTGGAGTGTCAGAATGAACTCAGAGGCCTTGCTTGGCTTCTTGTCATGGATAAACTTAACACCAGAGACATTCTTTTATTAAACTGTGTCCTTGTTGATGATGGTCATTGCTGCATCATTTGTGACTCATTTCCTGTACACCGGAGACTTGTGAGCATCCCTTCTTTGGATGCTCTCTTAGTCCTGATACCATCGGTGATGTCTCCGCTGCTAAGTCATCTATTGCTAACCCTGTTTTCATTAAATCCTTATTACGGCAGCCTGGTGTAACTAGGAACAAAAGAACAACAAGATGTTTGAGAACTCCAACCCTAACAGGCTTATTCTGTTCAAAAAATGAATGTACTCTCTATCACAGGCTTTCACCAAGTAGACGGATACTCCTTGTACTATCTATATCATAGCTTTCCCTTCTTCAGGCTTCAGGAGAGCCGATTAACTAAGCATTTAGTGTATATATCTAGGTGGGTGTAATCTTTAAGACGGACAGCTATGAGAGACGTGACTGAGGTTCATCCAGCTACACACCGATAGTTGGCCTTCGATAGGTAGCCTCAGGCTGTACATCAGCTACGAGAGAAGTGATTGGAGTCTCTCTGTTTCAACGGACAAGACGCGTACGATATTTAAAAAAATGTCTTTGACCAAAGATTAATCAATGTATATAAAGATTATTTATACGAAATTGTGGTATCATAGTCCCTCCTTGCCAAAATGTAGTGCATAAGATTATTCATAAGAATAATGTGGTACTTTTTTTTCAGGTAACAATGGTGGTTCTTGATTGAACACTGAAAGCATATACACCATAAGTCATGACCAACGATAAAGGGAAGATTGCTGAAACACGATTCTGTTTTAATGAGATTCGAATGAGGAAATACAAGTTGCATTTGCAATCAGTGAACTTTGGACCTACATTTTGAAATAGACCTTCCTTAGCCCATACAGGAAGTTAAGAGGAAATGTAGAATGTGCATGTGAACATTATTTACTTTTACCATGTTCCCGGTCTGAACGGGTTTCCATGGGCGGTGTAAGTTGGTGAACTGAGAAATGTCAGATCAAGTTATAAATTATCCATGTGAGTTGTTGGAGGAGAGCATATATAGTGTCTTGAGGCATCAAGGAACGCAGCTCACTTGATATAAGAAGTGAACGAAATAAATAGTTCTATATGTAGCATTCACTAAATATCACATCGTCGCCAAAGTTATAGTCAGACTACCTATCGTGATCATGCCAAAGTTGTACAATGTATTCCCTCCGATCCATAATAAATATCGCTCACTTAGTACAAAGTTTGTACTATTTTAATACAAAATGAGCGACTCTTATTATAGACCGGAGGGAGTAGTAGATTGTAGGATTATGAGGAACCAAGAAATAATACAATATTGTTTTTTGTTTTCTCCTTTGAGAGGAAAAGGTTCTGCACGCTGATAGGTATGATTGGGTTGTACAGTAGTGTCCATGCGACATCTCTCCATCTGTGGTGACCACAGCCCGAACTCGACCACCTCTACAGCTCGTATCTCCATCTGCTAGGACCACCATGCCGACGTAACATGCATCAATGGCCTTTTGCTGCACCAACGGCCTTCCTTCCGCGTCGAATCATCTTATGCCTGATTTATCTCCATATGTAAGTTATGCACAATTAGTTTCATGGCAATGTAATGTTGGTAAAGTTGTTTCGTTGAGGAAAAACCAACGCATTTATCCCATGGTATTTTAGAAGTTATTCTTATTTTTCTGATTTTTAGAGGAATTGTATGAATATCTTGCGGCAACCGTGCTTAGTATGTACAAAATTTGGTCTGCATTTAAAATGAGTGTTTCACTTTTTACCCTTTAGTTATGCATTTCTGACAGTAATTACCCAGTCGAGTGAAATTCGTGTGGATTACACTTTTCGAAGCTTTAGACCTCCGTTTTCTGATGTTCATACATTGGAAAAGATGTGAGGTGATGGTCGGGGTTCAAATATATCAGGACAACAACAAGGAATGGAACATATGGATAAGAAAATCCTGACCATTATGTTGATGATGCTCTTAGATATATACACATATTGTTGCGCCACATGTTGTAACATGGCAATCCTATCTAATAAAAAAATGCAAAATGCTAAACTTAGGTGAAACCGTGTTAAAGGTTTCCTAGATAGGATATTTCGGTAGGAATAACACTAAATGGGGGTAATATGTTTCACAAATGTACAACTGCAGGTTAAAAGTGGAATTCACTCTTTAAAAAAGTAGACCATGTGCTTAGCACCTAAACAAAAGTTGAGATACATATGAGCATTTACTTCACCATGTTCCTTGTACAAATAGTTCTTAAGAGCACTGCAAGTTGATGAATAATAACTGATCAGAGATAGAGTAACTATAACTTTCCTCGTGAGGTGCTAGAAGAGAGTCTATTGCGTCAAGGAATCAAGAAATTTACCCACTAGAGATAAAATTTGATGGAACAAACCCTTATGATAATGCCACCAAAGTCCGGCACCGGCTTGGGGTCATGTGGTCAATGTGGCACTTGCTACATTGTAGTGCACTTCATTGTTGTAGTTATGAGAGACGTAATTGAAGTTTCATTAGTTGATTGTACATTGAAAGCACACGCACCAAAAGTCATGACCTATGATAATGGGAACATGTGAGAAACATGATTTCATTTTAAAGATCTTGGAATGAGGAAATACAAATGGTCTTTGCAAGATTGTGTGTGAACTTTGGCCCACATTTTGAAATAGGCTATCTTTTTTTGGCAAAAAAGGTCCTTAGCACGTACGGGAAGTTAAGAGATAACGATAGAGTTTGCATGTGACCATTTACTTCACATAAGCACTAGAAGTCATGACCTACTAAAGGGAAAGATCTGTGAAACATGATTTCATTATGATGAGCTTGGAATAAGGAAATACAAATGGTCTATGCAAGATCTTCTATGATCTTTGGCCCACATTTTGAAATAGGTTGTCCTTAGCATATACGGGAAGTTAAGATATATGGTAGGGTGTGCGTCTGACTATTTACTTCACCATGCTACCAGTCTGAACAATATCCCAATGGTAGTTTAAGTTGGTGAATGGTGAAATGCCAGGCCAAGCTATAAACTACCCACTCGAGGGTGTTGGAGAAGAGGGCACACATGAAAGAATGCAACTCACCTGATCTTGATCTAAATGTGAAGGAAAGAAGCACTTAGCTTTAGCATTCACTAAATCTTAGCCTCGCCAAATGTACGGTTAACCTACTTATGTGATCATGCCACTCAAGTTGTTCAATGTAGATTGTAGGATTAGGAGGCACTAGGAGACGGTATGATACTGTGATTTGACTTCTAAGAAAAAATTTCACCTAGGTGCACACCGGTGGGTAACCTCGGTGGACTCCTCCTCCTCCACCACCTGCAGTGACCATTATCTTAACCAAAATACCTCTACTGTTTGTCTCTCTACCGGCCACCGTGCTCACATGAGCTGAACCAACAACCTACCCGACCGATGACCTCCCTTCCACGCTGGACCATCAATGACCTAAATTTTAGCTTGGATTTTCTATTTATGTAAGTTGTGCGCTAATTTGTTGCATGTTAATGTAATGCTTATACAGATTTTTCATTAAAGAAAAACCCACGCATATATGCGGCTCTCGGTGATCATTAGGGCCTAGTTTTTTAATCTACTGAACAACTTAGAGTTGAAAATAGCTTAAACAAAAATGACTAGATGTTAAGACGTTTTCCATGGCAGCTACCACCTCTAATTCCTTCATGATGGGGAGAAGCGGTACCATAGCTTCCCCATCTTCAACAAATTGATGTTTGATGTTGCCTCTATTTCTCAGGAAATACATCCCCGAACCCTACCGAACTTAGGGGCATATGCCCCGTTTAAAAAGGAAACATTTCAAGATGCCAAAAGAATTTCAAAGAAAAGTTGCAGGCATACATTTCCACAAATGATGTGTGTAGTAGTAAGTTTCGTGAAAAAAGTGTCATTTTTTGCCCGTGTAAAAAATATAAAAAAAAACTATAATTGTTTTCAACATTGAAAATTTGTCTCTTTTGCGGAGATTATATGCATGAAATTTTTCCGCAATTTTGTTGCCAACACATATTTTGCATACATGTATGCATCACATTTTGTTTTCAAATTTTTTAACTCATAACAGGCATTTAAAATATGTCTTTTAAAATCAGAGGTAGGAGCAGGAACGTCAGGGGTGGAGCCAGAATTTGACCTTATGGGGGCGGGCGAAGAAAATATCGATTACATGGAAGATAAAACATAGGTATGTAAAAAGGTTATTTTGTTAGCGGTGTTTACGTAAGGCTAAAAACAGTTAAATAAAGATAGATTTAATACTAAAACTTTAAAAACATCACTAAGGCGCGACGGGTTCATGAATAAGACGCGGGGAGTCAAGTTAGTGTGTTATGAAATCCGAAAAATGAATTGCCTCATAAGAAAATATGGAGACCAATATTCAAATTAGTAGGTTGTAATCCGTACTCATCATACTCACTATCATATAAAATTATACTCCCTCCGTCTCAAAATAGATGTCGCAAACTTTTCTAAAATTGGGTGTATCTAGACACTATTTAGTATCTAGATTCATACAAATTTTAGACAAACTTCCGATATTATTTTGAGACGGAGGGAATACTAATAAGATGTAATGGTAACTTGTGTATGTTGATGTAGCTTTAGAACTAAGTGCTTTATCAAGAAATAAGATTCATACATCCATGGATGTATGGTTTGTTGGACTCAATTGTCCAACCCCACACCGTGGCGGGCGATCAACATGATCAACAGCGAGCTAGAGCGAATAACACAACGACAGTCCTAGCGGACGGCGAGCGCCAGATTCCTAACAAAACACCGAGTTCAATCAAAATATACTATGATACGATCGATAGATGGATTGTTGGTGTAGGAAAAAATACCATACAACTTATAGAACATAATGACCTAAACTTGGGGCAAATGGACATCTGTTTAGTTGGGTTTGCAAAGATTGCCGCTCACAAGTTTGTACCTACTGAATTAAGCTAGGCCTTAGGAGTTAAGACTAATCACGTGCATCGGTGTATATTTTAAAATATGCTTCTATTTTTACTGGCATGATACATTGAGGGGGGGGGGGGGGGGGGGACGAATGGTTGGGAGTGTCTAGCCCCTGCCCGCCCTGGTTCCGCCCCTGAGGAGCGTGCATTACACTTCTCCTGTACACTGAATAAGTGAAAACATATGCACTGGAAGTCATGATTTGCATAGAGAGAAGATCGCCAAAACATGATTCTGCTTTGATGAGCTTGGATTGAGAAAAACAAAACAAATGGCCTTTGCAAGATGGAAATATCAATAAACTTTGGCCCACATTTTGCAATAGGTTGTCCCTTAGCACGTACCGAAAGTTAAGAAGCAATGTGAGAGAGTGTGCATGAACATTTACTTCACCATATTCCCGGTCTGAATAGTTCCCTAGGAGCAGCGTAAGTTGGTGAAAAGTGGGAGGTCATCTCAAGTTATAAACTCCATGTCGAGGTGTTGTACAAGAGCATAGTATTCACTAGATCTCACATCCTTCAGAAGTCACGGTTAAGATCATGCTACCAAAGTTCTTCACTGTACTAGATTGTAGGACTAGGATGCGCCGGGAAACAATACAATAGAGGCTTATAGCTTCAGAGAAAAATGTTCACCCAGCTGTCGGCTGCTTTGCATCAGGGCACAATACAGTAGTGGGCATGAAAAAAGTGTCCACCGGCATCAACCACTGCGTGAGCTAAACCACCGGGTAGTCCCACCAATGACGTCCCTTCATTGTTGAGTCCGCCAACAATCTAAATATCATCTTGGTTTTTTCTTTGGTTAATTTCTCTCATGAGAGGATTGCATGGATTCTTGTCGTATGAATATTCGTGAGTGATATATGTAGACGCTAGATTAGAATGAATATGGTGTGGTGTTTGTCTAGATTTGATTTTGTGCATATTAAGACTAAGTGTCAGTTGCTTGCATATTTAGATGAATGGTCGATAGAGGGAAAATATGCTCTCTGTATACTGACAATTGTCCATATTATTGTTGACATGGCATGTTTTATTATTTTCTGTATAAATACAAGAAATGTTAAAGATTCATAAGATGTCATGACCAATAGCTTCTAAGAAGCAGTGTAACATTCCATTCTTTTCGCACTTTCACTTCATGGAGAACTAATTAATTAAGAATTTAGTGCATACATCCAGCTTTTTAGAACTTATTGGTCATGTTGGTCATGGCATGACTGAAATTCACCCAGCTACACACCGATAGCTGGCCTCGGTCTGTACAACAGCTACGAGAGAAGTGACTGAAGTTTCTCCATTTCAACGAATAACAAGCATAGGATATTTAAAAAAATGTCTTTGACCATATTAATCAATGTATATAAATATTATTTTTATAAAATTGGTATCATTAGATAATATTTTTCAATATAAATCTAACAATATCAATTATGCAACGAATAATTAAGATATTATTGCTTAATTCATTCGATCAATTTTTTTCTTAAAATGTGTGTGCGCCTTATTCATAGGAACGAAGACGGTATTTGATTGCATATACACAGAAGTCATGACCTATAATAAAGGGAAAGATCGCTGATACATGATTCTGTTTTGACGAGCTTGGAATGAGGAAATACAAATTTCCTCATTTTGAAATTTGGCCTAAATTTTGAAATAGACTATCCTTAGCTCATACGGGAAGTTAAGAGAAAATGAAGACTTTGCATGTGAACATTTACTTCACCATGTTGTCAGTATGAACGGTTTCTAAGGGCGGTGTAAGTTGGTGAATGGAGAAATGTCAGATCAAGTTGTAAATTACCCACATGAGTTGTTGGAGGAGAGCATAATGCCCTGAGGCATCAAAGAACGCCGTATCATTCACTAAATCTCACATCCTCGCCAAAGTTATAGTCAAGCTACTTACGTGATCATGCCAAAGTTATTCAATGTACGCCAAAGTTATTCAATGTACTAGCAGATTGTAGGATTACTGGCACCAGGAAATGATACAATATTGTTTCCTGGTTTTAGAGGAAAAGGTTCACCTAGCTGCACGTGTATAGGTATCCTTGGGTTGTACAGTATCGCCCACACTATGTCTCTCCACCCGTGGTGACCACTGCATGAACTCGACCACCTCTACAACTCGTATCTCTACCTGCTAGGACAACCTCTACGTCTTGCCTGATCAATGACCTCCCTTCGGCATCGGATCACCATGTTCTTGATTTATCTCTATATATAAGTTGTGTGCAGTTAGTTGAATGGCAATGTAATGTTGGTAAAGTTGTTTCGTTGAGGAAAAACAATGTGTTTATCCCACAATTTTTTTAGAAGTTATTCTTTTGTTCTGATTTTTAAGAGGAATTGTATGAATATCTTGTGGTAACCGTGCTTAGTATCTACAAACTTTGGTCCGCAATTTGAAAATAGTGGATTCCACTTTTTATCCTATAGTTACGCATTTGTGACACTAATTACCGAGTCGAGTGAAATTCGTCTAGATTACCCTTTTGGAAACATTAGACCTCCATTTTATAATGTGTGTCCATTATTGGAAAAGATGTGGGGTGATGACCGGGGTTTGAACATATCAGGACAACACGAGGAATGGAACATATGGATAGGAAAATCCTGACCATTGTTGTTGATGATAATCTCCGATATATACACATATTGTGTAGGGGTTTCGTAGCATGGAAAACAAAAAATTTCTATCGCATACAAACAAACAAGCCAAGATCTATCTACTAGATTGTAGCAACGAGTCGATGAAATAACTCACCCTCGAAGATTCCAAAGTGTTTAACGAGAGCGGATTCTCGTGGGTGATGTAGTCGTACTCTTCCCGATCTCAAGATCGCGTAGACGATCCATCCGGCGCTGCGTTCCGGCAGCGCTCCCGCAGTCGGTCACACGTTTGGTACTCGATGAAGACCTTCCTCTCCCTTGTTCCAGCAGGCAGCGGAGGTTGTAGCACTCTCCTCGTGATTCCGGCAGCACAACGGCGTGGTACCGGAAGTAGAGGGGAGATCTCGCAGGGCTTCGCCTTAAGCCGGAGCGAGTATGGTGGACTATGAGAGAGCCCTCGGTGTTCTAGGGTTTAGACACACCAAGGAGGGGACTAGGCCGGCGGCTAGGGTTGCTAGGCGGCGGCGGCGCTTTGCCCTAGGGCGGCGGCGACAGCAGGTGGCGGCGTCGGCGGCTTAGGGTTTGGAGGTGGGGATCTTGTGTACTAGGAGGGGCAGCCCTGCCCCTCCCTTTATAGGTGGGAGGCGCGGCCAAGGGGAGGGGAGTCCCTCCCCAACTCGGCTTGGAGGTGGGCCGGCGGTGGAGGGGAGGAACTCCTCCCCAACTCAGTTTCCACCTCCCCTCCACTTCCCAAAATTAGTCGTTTGACTTTCAAATTGGCGTTTGACTTTTCAAACAAGGATTTGATTAAATCCTCTATTTTGTTCAGCGATGACACTTAGTACATGATGCAATCATACCAACTTGATATAACACATTCATGTACCCTTCCCCTCCGGAGTGCCGGACATTCCGGAACCTTCTAGAACATTCCCGATGAAAACACCGGAACCATTCCCCAACTCCGAAACAGGACTTTCCTTATATGAATCTTATTCTCCGGACCATTCCGGATCTCCTCGTGATATCCCGAATCCCATTCGAGACTCCGAACAACATTCGGTCTCTTTCTCATCATTCCAAAACTACTCAAACAACGTCGAATCCTTAAGTGTGTCTCCCTGTGGTTCGTGAATTATGCGGACATGATCGAGACACTTCTTCGAACAATAACCAATAGAGGAATCTGGAAATTCATATGGCTCCCACATATTTCTACGATTACTTTGCGATCAAATGAACCACTTACATACGATACCAATTTCCCTTTGTCTCACGATAGTTTACTTATCCGAGGTTATGATCGTCGGTATCTCTGCATACCTAGTTCAACCTCGTTACTGATAAGTACTCTTTTCTCGTTCCCGTGATATGTGATCCCTTGTGAGCCAGTCACATGCTTGCAAGCTAATTGGATGACATTTCACCGAGAGGGCCCGGAGTATATCTATCCGTCATATGGATGGACAAATCCCACTCTTGATCCATGTGTCTCAACCAATACTTTTCGAACACTCAATGCCACCTTTATAGCCACCCAGTTACGGTGTGGTGTTTGATGTCATCAAAGCATCCATCCGGTAAAGGTGATATGCATGATCTCATGGTCGAAGGAATTAGGTTACTATGTATCAGAAAGCATATAGCAATTGAACTATTAAAATGACTTGATCTTTATGCTATGCTTATCTATAGGAGTATGTCCACCATATCATTCTCCTAACGATATGATCTTGTTGTTAATAACATCTCAATGTTCATGATAGGGAAACCACAATCATTTATTAACCAACAAGCTAGTATTATAAAGAGGCTTTACTAGGGACTTCAATTTAAGTTTACAAATCACACAAGTATTAATGTTTCCTTGTTAATACTATTACAGGATGAATGTAAACATTTATCATAAACACAAAGATATAATAATAACTACATTTATTATTGCCTCTAGGGCATATCTCCAACAGTCTCTCACTTGCACTAGAGTCATCTAATCTAGATTACATGGTAATATACCGAACACCCATGGCAGTTTGGTGCTGGTCATGTTTTGCTCTCGGGAGAGGTTTAGTCGACGGATCCGGCACATTCAGATCTGTGTGTACTTTGCAAATCTTTATGTCCCCATCTTGGACATGTTCTCGAATAGCGTGAAAACGTAGCTTGATGTGCTTCAGCTTCTTGTGTGACCTTGGTTCTTGCGCATTGGCTATGGCACCCATGTTATCACAGTAGATAGACATTGGGTCCAGCGCACTAGGAATCACACCCAGCTCTGTAATGAACTCTTTCATCCATATCGCTTCTTGTGAAGCCTCCGAAGCAGCCATGTATTCCGATTCAGTTGAAGATCTTGCCACAACGCTTTGCTTTGCACTCCTCCAGCTAACTGCTGCACCATTCAAAATAAATACGTATCCAGATTGTGATTTAGAATCATCCGGATCGGTGTTCCAACTAGCATCGGTGTAACCATTAACAACGAGCTATTCATCACCTCCATAAGAAAGAACCATATCCTTAGTTCTTCTCAAGTACTTAAGGATGTTTTTGACCGCAGTCCAATGATCCACTCCTGGATCACTTTGATATCTGCTAGTTAAACTAACATCATATGCAATGTCGGGTCTAGTACATAGCATGGCATACAAACTTGGTTTTTGTACATGGATCCAATCTCGGATTTCATGGATTCTTGCCATTTGTTGGAATCTGGGCTCATCATCGCTTCCTCATATGTCTCAGGGTCATCGGTGTTGTCCACCAACATGACACTCATAACGGGATCATACCAATCTGGAGTGGTACGAGTTCTCGTTGACCTGTGAGGCTCTGTAGTAACTATGACCGAAGTTTCATGATCATCATCATTAGCTTCTTCTCTTATTGGTGCAGGCACCACAGGAACTTCTTCCGGTGCTGCGCTACTCGCAATTTCGAGAGAAGGTTCGATAACCTCGTCGAGTTCTACTTTCCTTCTAGTCACTTCTTTCGAGAGAAATTCCTTCTCTAGAAAGGATCCATTCTTGGCAACGAAAATTTTGCCTTCGAATCTATGATAGAAGGTATATCCAATAGTTTCCTTCGGGTATCCTATGAAGACGCATTTTTCCGCTTTGGGTTCAAGCTTTTCCGGCTGTAACTTCTTTACATAGGATTCACAACCCCAAACTTTAAGGAACGACAATCTAGGTTTCTTCCCAAACCATAATTCATACGGTGTCGTTTCAACGGATTTAGATGGTGCCCTATTTAAAGTGAATGCGGCTGTTTCTAATGCATAACCCCAAAATGATAGCGGTAAATCTGTAAGTGACATCATAGAACAAACCATATCTAAGAGAGTTCGATTACGACGTTCGGACACACCATTACGCTGTGGTGTTCCCGGCGGTGTCAATTGTGAAAGTATTCCGCATTTCTTCAAATGCTCGCCAAACTCGTAACTTAGATATTCACCTCCACGATCAGAACGTAGAAATTTAATCTTGTTGTTACGTTGATTCTCTACCTCACTTTTAAATTCCTTAAACTTCTCGAAAGTTTCGGATTTATGTTTCATGAAATAGATATACCCATATCTACTCAAGTCATCTGTGAAGGTAAGAACATAACGATAACCACCGCGCGATGCTACACTCATTGGACCACACACATCGGTATGTATGATTTCCAATAAGTCCGTAGCTCGCTCCATCATACCAGAAAATGGAGTCTTAGTCATTTTACCGATTAGACATGCTTCGCATCTTTCAAGTGATTCGAAATCAAGTGATTCAAGAAGTCCATCGGAATGGAGTTTCTTCATACGCTTCACTCCAATGTGACCAAGACGATAGTGCCACATATAGGTCGAGTTATCGCTCGATTTCAAACGTTTAGCCTCAATGTTATTAATATGTGTATTTCCACTATCGAGATTCAACAAGAATAGACCATCTATCAAAGGTGCATGTGAATAAAACATATTACTCATATAAATCGAACAACCATTATTCTCGGACTTAAACAAGTAACCGTCTCGCAATAAACAAGATCCCGATATAATGTTCATGCTTAACGCAGGCACCAAATAACAATTATTTAAGTATAAAACTAATCCCGATGGTAGATGAAGGGGTAGCGTGCCGACCGCGATCACATCAACCTTTGATCCGTTTCCCACGCGCATCATCACCTCGTTCTTCGCTAGCTTCTGTTTATTCTGCAGCACCTGTTTCGAGTTACAAATATGAGCAACCGAACCAGTATCAAATACCCAGGCACTACTACGAGTACTAGTGAGATACACATCAATAACATATATATCAGATATACCTTTCTTCTTGATGTTGTCGTTCTTCAAATTCGCCAAGTACTTTGGGCAATTCCGCTTCCAGTGACCTTCTCCCTTGCAGTAAAAGCACTCAGTATCAGGCTTAGGTCCAGCCTTGGTCTTCTTCGTTGGCGTGGTAACTTTCTTACCACCCTTCTTGAAGTGTCCCTTCTGCTTAGACTTGCCTTTCTTGAATTTGGTGGTCTTATTGACCAACAACACTTGGTGCTCTTTCTTGATCTCCACTTCTGCAGATTTCAACATGGCAAAGAGTTCTGGCAACGTCTTGTTCATGTTTTGCATGTTGTAGTTCATCACAAAGTTCTTGTAACTTGGTGGTAGTGATTGGAGGACGCGGTAAATCCACAAAGCATTAGGAATCACTATACCCAAGCTTTGAAGTTTGTTTGCGTGCCCAGACATCTTAAGCACATGCTCACTGACAGAGCTGCCCTCTTCCATCTTGCAGTTAAAGAACTTTTCAGAAGCCTCATAGCTTTCAATTGTCGCATGAGTCTCAAAGATCAATTTGAGATCCTCGACAATATCATATGGGTCTGAATTCTCAAACCTTTTCTGAAGCTCCGATTCTAAACCATACAAGATAGCACACTGAACTATGGAGTACTGAGTCTTCCGAGTGAGGTAAACATTCTTTACTTCATCGGCAGCATCAGCTGCAGGTGGGTCACCCAGCGGTGCATCCAGCACATAGGTCAAATTACCAGCTGTGAGGACAATCCTCAATTTGCGGAACCAATCCGCGAAGTTGCTTCCATTGTTTTTCAACTTTTCTTTCTCTAGGAACGCATTAAAATTGATGGTAGGGGCTGCCATTGATCTACAACATATTTGCAATAGTTTAGACTAAGTTTATGACAAATTGAGTTCAAATTAATAATAAAATTAATCTAGGTGAAATCCCACTCAAAACAATATCCCTCACATTGTTTTAGTGATCACACGAACCAAATCTACCACATCAACACCGATCATCATGAGAGTTGATATAGTTTCAATGGCGAACAATCGACATGTTCATCATATCTACTATATGATTCATGCTTTACCTTTCGGTGATCCGTGTTCCGAGACCATGTCTGTACATGCTAGGCTCGTCAAGATCAAACCTTAGTTTCCGCATGAGCAAATCTGGCTTGCTCACGTTGTATACACTTGCGGAATCTAACACACCCGATCATCACGTGGTGCTTCGAAACAACAAGCTTTAGCAACGGTTCTAACTAAGGGTGAACACTTTATGACTTGAAATTCATGTGCATGAGGGATCATCTTATAATGCTACCGTTGTTTACTAAGCAATACAAGATGCATAAAGGATTAACATCACATGCAATTCATAATATGTGATATGATATGGCCTTTTCTTCTTTGTGCTTCCGATCTCCATCTTCAAGCACGAACATGATCTCCATCATCACCGGCATTGCATCAAGGTCAATGACGCTTCTCCATGGTTGTCGTCCACCGGCTTCAACTATTACAACTACTTTGAATAGACACGCGGGTCTTAACATAAATTAAAGACAACCATATGGCTCCTACCGGTTGCCAACTTACAATAAGGAACATTGCATACATAAAATATAACCACAATCATGGCCATATCACATCACAGCACACCCCTGCAAAACAAAGTTAGACGCCTCTACTTTCTTTGCATGTTTTACGTGGTTTGGGGCTTTCAGTAAGTGTCGTTCTAACTTACGAACATGAACCACAACATTGATACTAGTATTGTTAATCACCCGTTGTAAATTGGATCTTAACTATGCTAGGAGAAACAGGCACCCGTGTAACTACCTCGGTGAATTACGCTCCTAGTTACAAGCCTGGATGAGCAGAAATGGTTGAAATAGTACGGTGGGGCCCAAATGCCACTCACAGGTAGACCTCTCGGCCGTCCCAACCATTTCCACACATCGGGACAAGAACGGACGGCGTAATCGGCAGGCGAAGGGATCAACTACATACACAAATGAGTATGTATGCAAGCCACCATACAAGAGTACATTAGAGCCATTCCATCTAAAAAGAAAGGAAATATAGCAACGCCGTACGGCAAGATCCAAATATCCTAGATAGATATAATAGTTTAGGATATCTCCTCATACATCAATCAACAGAGTATCAAGCGGAAGCGGAAGACAAAATCCGAGTACGGATAAGAAGCAAATCGGCATAAGATGCCCCATAAATAAGCAGATCCCGCCCACAGATCTCACGGATCCCCGTTCCCGGAATCTCTACACCGAATGATCGTTGCCCACATCGTCCGTCTCTTCCACCCAGTATCCATCTTGCGAGTGTACCTGTTCATCTGAACCAATAATTTATCGTGTGAGACCCTAGGGGTACTCAGCAAGTCTTTATGCCTCTAAAGGGGACACAACCTGGGGTGACGCAATTGCAGCAAAAGATAAACCCTAACAATTCTATAGATACTCGCTAACCATCCGCCTAACCAGAGATAGACGATGTCCGTGAATTAATAACAACAGTTATAACAGTTATAAAGGTAATCTTAGCAGATCCATCCTCCTCCTCGCTTACCGACGAGGAAGCGGACGAACAACCCCCATCCGTTGGCAGTTTTATTAACCATTCCATGAGTGTTGCACTATTTACTATTCAGGTACCTAGTCTAGTCAGATTAAAAGCGGTACTTTAGTTATTCTTGTCTATGATCGAGAAACTGTGCTCCAAGTCGTCCATAACCGCGGACACGGCTTTCAGAAAGTTTTACCCTGCAGGGGTGCACAAATAGCAACACACACTCGATATGCCTCGAAAAAACCAAATCAAGACCCAACGAGGCAGTCACGACAAAGCAATTACAGGATTCAGAAATATTTCAGGGGGCCACCCCATTAAGCTACCCGCGACGAAGCTGGCCGGCTACGAGACGGACTCAAGGTTTGTGTGGCCGGCTGTAAACGACTGGGAACCCGAAAGTGTGACTGGGCTTGTCGATACCGCGAAAACGGGTCACGGACCTAAACAGTACAGTGTGCAGTACCTCGCACAATTTAAATAAAGCAGTAAAGCATGGCATAAGTACAGGGTAGTAAATAAAACCTCAAACTAGCTTGTGGCCCCAAGAAATAAGAATGAATCAAGCTCTGGCTCAGGGGGGTCCATAAGGCCTCCCGGATGTGGATAGCGCGAATAATCTTGGAACAGGAATCAAGTACTCGGGGTCTTACGGGACATAAGTGAGCCTGAAAAACCAAATAGCGAATATGGCTCACCGGTGCCGCTTTCGTTAGTTATCCCATTACTACTCAGGTTAAGTTTGTTTAGGTACCTCGTTTTCCATCAGACACTCACATACCCTACACATGCTGTTCTACGACTCGCATGGCTCAAACAACTCCTGTAGTAATGGCTCATGGGATGGAGGAACAAGCTTCGGTGGGGTTTAAAAGTAAAGGCTATGCAATACTTGGGATTCAAATTAATGCAATCGCGACTCAATGATGCAAGAATAAGAAAGAAGCAATAGGTGCTATATGTATGCAAGCATGTGGTAGTGCTTGCCTGGCAGCTCAGTTGAAGCAAGGAATGGATCTGGGTAGTGCTCCTGGTTCTCTTGATATATCCCCTGCTCAGCGTCTATTCGAAGAAGAACCAAACAAACAAAGGCCAACATAAATAAAGTGCACAAGCATATGAATAAATGCGACAAGCAAACAATCATGCCATGATGAATGATGCACAGTTTGCATGGCATTAAAGTAGCATGGCATGGGTGAGGTGTGGGAAACAATATTAAAGCATTTTATTGAGTTTTAACCTCATTTTATTCTCAAATTAGTTGCTGTCCACAATATATTTATATGATTCATGCTTCAATTCAAACCATGGGATGCATAAACAGAAAGATCTCGTCGAGCTAAACATTTTAGACATATCATTTATTAAATTTGGACTTATAAAATAAAAGTTATTAATTATTTAAGAAAGAGGGGCATTTTATTGTAATTTAAATTAACTTGGAAATTTAAGTGTTCAAAATATATTTTGGATTGCATATTTGAAATCCTCACATTTTTCTGATTTGAAAACATATATTATTTGTTAAATTTGGATTAATATTTGAAAAGTTATTTAAAAACAGAATTATATTTGAATTTGAATTAATTAGAAAAAGATTTGAATTTAAACAGATTCAGGAAAAACCTTTTTATACCCAGGCTAAACTAGCTACAGACGCTGACCAGTGGGTCCAGCAGCTGACTCAGCAACACACGCGCGCAGAAACGTTTTGCACCGCGGGTTAAGCTAGCCCTAGAGGGTGACAGGTGGGGCCAACTGGCTCGGGCCCAGGCGTCAGCGAACGGCCGCGCGGGGTTGCCAGGTGGACCGAGCGAGGGAGCGCGGGTTGAGCACCGAGAAGCGGGGGGGCTCTTCTGCAAGTTTGCTCGGCGACTGACCGGTGGGCCAAAACGTACCGCGGGTTAAGCGTAAAAACTAGCAGGGGGTTACGCGCAAAAAGGCCGCCGTACTGTTGATCTTCCTCTGACGACCGATCGGTCCGTGCGCGACAGAGATCAGCGCGCCGCGGTGGGGCTTCGAACGCGCGACCTGGGCACGCGCGCAGGCAGCGGTGACCGCTGGGCTAGGGCGGGGTTGCTGCTAGGAGGGTGGACGGGGCCTAGGTAGGGTTTGCGCGGCGCGGAAGCGAGCAGGCACGCGCGCTCGTCGGTGCACCGAGGGTGCACGACGAATCGTCCGGCGGACCTAGCGCGGAAGCGAGCAGGCGACCATGTCCAGGGGGTTAGGGAGATCACCGAGGTGGCGTTGGCGTGGACGGATCGAGCAGAGGGGTAGTGGATCGGCGGCGAGGCAGATGCACCGAGGCTAGGGTTTCGTGTCGGGTCGGTGGCGGTCCAGCGCTCCTGGGGCTTCTCCTCCTCGACGGCGAGTACCGGTCGAAGCAGGGGAACCTCCTCGATCTCCCAGGCCACTGCACGGACGCGCGGCTCGACTGGATCGACGGAACGGAGCAGCGGCCGACGGTGGCGGCTATGGGGTAGCGGCGGCGATGGAGCGGAGAGGGGAGAGGGTAGGGCGCCGCTGGGTGGATCTGGGGTAGCTGGGAGAGGCAGAGAGGGTGGATAGGGACGGGAGAGGGAGGTGGTGCCGTGGGGAAGCGGGGTAGATGGAAAAGGTGGTCTCGGCCACCTTTTTCTCCCTCCTTCCTCACGTGCTCTTCGGGGCAGGGCAGGGCAGGGGTGTGTGGCTACCAGGTAGGGCCAGAGGGTGAGGCCAAGGACAGGGCAGGCTCGGGCTAGGGGCAGGGCAGGCAGGGAGAGAGAGAGAGGGAGGGAGGTAGGCTCGGGTTTAGTGGTTAGGGGAGCTTCGGTTTAGGGTTGGTACTAGGGTTGGGGGATAGCTAGGTGGCCAGCTAGGGTTTGGTTAGGTGGCCAAGTGGGGCCAAGCTAGGTGAGAGAGAGGGGGAGGCCGAGAGAGAGAGGGGTGGTGGATTTAGGGTTTAGGTGAGAGGGGGGTGTGTGGTTTAGATTGAAAGGGGAAGAGAGGTGGTGAGATGAGAGAGAGATGAGGGGGAGGTTTATTGTTTTGTCAAGCTCAAGCAAGTTCAAGCAAAGAGCAAGCAAGAACTAGACAAGGAAAGGAGAGGGTGAGGTGGTTTAAGCATGATCAAACTAGATCACACCAAAAGAGAGAGATGGAGAGAGATGACCCATTCAAACTCAAATAAAATCCAAATGGCAAGCTAAAGGGGTACTTGCATGGGCCATGCATAATTAATTAATACCATGTTTATCCTTGTAAAAACAAGGTTAATTTCACGGCATTTTCTTATGCATCCCAAAGTGTGGAGTAAGGCCCAAGCAAAGGAATTTAGAAAGAATTCCAAGTGGAGTATATGGAGATGATCACATTGGATTATATTTAGGACTGGCTAGTGTGTATATGCCACTAGATGATTAATAGTCCAAACAATATCCCATCATGAGTTTCATTCCTTATTAATCCATATGGAAGCTAGGGAAAAAGGGGTCCACTCACAAGGCATGCAAAGGTGGCCATGTGGCTCTCATATATCAATATTGTGAAAACAACATGATGCCAAGATGAGAGCATGTGGCAAAGAATTGGATCCATCCCAACCCACATGAGCTAGAAGTAAAACCAGTAAAAGCCAAGCTCATGTTTAGTTGGATGGTGGGATTATAAGGTGGTGAAAGAAAAGGTGGTGGAGTTAATAAAAGATATGCCCCGACTCAACTTGGGCATTTAAACCATATATCAAGAACCAAATACAATATCAAGAGGCAAATACAATTAATAATGCATATGAGATAAGAACCAAATCAAAAAGGGTTTTATATGATGCTCAAATGCAAGGAGGCATGATGACATGAGCATGATATAATGATGATGCAACAATTATATATTTGAAGTAGCCAATATATTACTAGACCAAGTAGCATTACAATTGTTAGACAATTGGGATGCTACAACTCTCCCCCACTAAACAGGAATCTCGCCCCGAGATTCTAGGATGAAGGCGAAGACACAAAGAGGGTAGGATACTTGGCACGGAGATCATCTTCACGTTCCCAAGTTGCTTCATCAACGGAATGGTGCGACCACTGCACCTTGCAGAACTTGATGGACTTGTTGCGAGTCCTTCTTTCTGCGACTTCAAGGATTTTTGTGGGGTGTTCTTGATAAGACAGGTCTTCTTGGAGATTGATAAGCTCATGGTCCACGGTCCTGCCGGGATCCTTGAAGCACTTCTTGAGCTGAGAGATGTGGAAAACATCATGGACCTTGAGTTTTTCCGGGAGCGCAAGAGCATAAGCAACTTCTCCTCTTCTTCCACGAACTTTGAAGGGACCGATGTATCTAGGAGCCAGCTTTCCTTTGATACCAAAGCGGTGCGTGCCTCTCATGGGAGTGACACGAAGGTAAACGAGATCACCAGGGACATACTCCATGTCTGTGTGCTTCCTGTCATAATTGCTCTTCTGGCGACTTTGAGCAATCCTCAGATTTTCAAGAATGATATGAACCTTCTCCTCCGCTTGAGTCACAATGTCAGGGCCGAACAAGATCCTTTCACCTGCACCCGACCAACCAATCGAAGTTCTGCATTTGCGACCATAGAGAGCCTCAAATGGTGCCATCTTTAGACTTTTCTGGAAGCTATTGTTGTACGAGAATTCAGCATAAGGAAGACATTCTTCCCACTTCATGCCAAAAGAGATGACGCAAGCACGAAGCACATCCTCCAGAATCTGATTGATCCTTTCAACTTGTCCTTGCGACTGAGGGTGGTAAGCTGTGCTGAAGTTCAACTTTGTTCCCAAAGCATTTTGGAAACTCTCCCAGAACTTGGAAGTGAAGATGCTTCCACGGTCTGAACTGATCTCGAGAGGAACCCCATACAGGGAAACAATCCTGTTGATATAGAGCTCCGCCAACTGAATTGCAGAAATGGTTTCCTTGACGGGGAAGAAGTGAGCCACTTTAGAAAGCCTGTCAATGACAACAAAGATTGCATTGTTGCCCTTCTGCGACCTAGGAAAACCAGTGATGAAGTCCATCTCCACTTTCTCCCATTTCCATTCCGGGGGTTTCAATGGCTGTAGAAGACCGGAAGGTTTCTGATGGACAGCTTTCACTCTGCGGCAGACATCACACTCCGAGACGTACTTGGCACAATACCTTTTCAAACCAGGCCACCAATATTGTGTTTTCAAGTCCATGTACATCTTTGTGCTGCCAGGGTGGATAGAAAGAACAGAATCATGCGCCTCCTTGAGAACTTGCTCTCTCAAACCCGGGTAGTTCGGAACAAACATCCGGTGTTCAAAGAAAAGCGTGCCTTGATCATCGACGTGGAAGGACTCATACTTCGGAAGCTGAATCCTGGAGATGATCTTTCTTGTGTATGGATCGCCAAGCTGACGAGAGCGAACCTTTTCTTCCAAGAGAGGTGTTGCTAGAAGGTTCAGGAGATACCCTGGTTCCACAATTTCCAGGTTTAGCTGACGGAATTCCTCGCACAAGAGAGGTTGTTGTTCTTCCATCATGAGGTTGTTGACATAGGCTTTGCGGCTGAGAGCATCTGCCATGACATTAGCTTTGCCCGGAGTGTAGTTGATGGTCAAATCGAAGTCATTGATTGCTTCAATCCATCTCCTTTGTCGAAGGTTGAGATCAGGCTGAGTAAAGATATACTTTAGACTCTTGTGATCAGAAAAGATCTCACAACGGTTACCAAGCAAGTAGTGCCTTCATACTTTCAAAGCAAAGACAACTGCTGCGAGCTCGAGGTCATGTGTAGGATAGTTGATCTCATGCGTCTTCAACTGACGAGAGGCATAAGCAACAACTTGTTTTTCTTGCATGAGGACCGCACCCAATCCATGCAAAGAGGCGTCACAGAAGATCTGGAACGGCTTGGATGTATCCGGAGGAACCAAGACTGGTGTGGAAGTGAGCTTCTCTTTGAGTGTCTCAAAGCTTGCTTGACATGCAGGAGTCCAAAGGTATTTCTTGCCTTTCTTAAGGAGATCGGTAAGAGGCTTCGCTATCTTCGAAAAGTTCTGAACGAAGCGACGGCAATAACTAGCCAAACCAAGGAAACTCCGCACTTGTTTGACATTGACAGGAGGAAGCCATTCGACAATTGTCTTCACAGTTTCCGGATTGACTGCAATGCCCTTGGCAGAGATGACGTGACCAAGATAGGTTACTTGAGGCAGCCAAAACTCACACTTGGAGAACTTTGCATACAAGCGGTTCTCACGGAGCTTGCTTAGGACACACCGAAGGTGTTCTTCATGCTCTTCTTGTGACTTAGAATAGACTAGGATGTCATCCAGATAGACCACAACGAACTTGTCAAGATACTCCATGAAAACCGAGTTCATGAGCCTCGAGAAGGTGGCAGGTGCGTTGGTGAGACCGAAAGACATGACCGTGTACTCATACAGGCCATAGCGGGTGGTGAAAGCTGTCTTCGGAACATCTTCCTTGCGAATCTTGATTTGGTGATAACCACTCCTCAAGTCAAGCTTAGAGAAAACCACAGCTCCAGCTAGCTGATCAAAGAGATCATTAATCCGCGGAAGGGGATATTTATTCTTGATGGTTTTAGCGTTGAGAGCCCGATAGTCAACACAAAGTCTATCAGTCTGGTCTCGCTTCTTCACAAAGAGAGTTGGGCTACCCCAAGAAGAAGTACTATGCTGAATGAAACCCAACTTCTCTTGTTCATCAAGCTGACGTTTGAGTTCAGCCAACTCAGCCGGACCCATCTTATAAGGCCGCTTGGAGATAGGAGCGGTACCAGGTTCAAGCTCAATAACAAACTCAACCTCACGATTCGGAGGCATACCTGGCAACTCTTCAGGAAAGACATCTGGGAACTCACAGACCACCGGAACACTCTGAATAGCTTCCATAGCATCAACATTCAGAGCCGCCAAAGAGAAAAGCTGGATAGCAGGAGTCAGACTTGGAGAATAGACTATATGGCCTTCAGGAATCTGCAGAGAAACCGAGCGCTCAACACAATCAATCACAGCTGCATTTGCTGTCAACCAATCCATGCCCAAGATGACATCAATGTCAGAATTGCCCAGAACAATTAAGGATGCCGAGAACGAAGAGCCACCAATCTCAATTCGATTGCCATGGCTGATATGAGCAGCCCTCATGTTTGAACCAGGAGATAACACCACCAGACGATGTGCTAAAGGAACCATATCCAGATCCTGCTCATGCACAAACTTGTGCGAAACAAAAGAATGCGAAGCACCAGAATCAAACAAAACTCTTGCAGGAACTGAGTTAACGGGAAGCATACCCATCACAACTCCAGGTGCATGCTCAGCTTGAGCGGCGTTAATGCAGTTGGCACGAGCAACAGTAGACCCGGGCTTGGTGTTGATGTTGAGAGCCCGAGGTGGTGGTGCACGAACCAAAGG
The DNA here is from genome assembly GCA_916181665.1 of Avena sativa. Taxonomy (NCBI): domain Eukaryota; kingdom Viridiplantae; phylum Streptophyta; class Magnoliopsida; order Poales; family Poaceae; genus Avena; species Avena sativa. The sequence goes on from OV702293.1 coordinate 459,718,031, forward strand.
AGAGCTTGCCGCAGATCTTGGAGGTGGTGGAGGAAGAGTCTTGTTCTTCATCGCACAGTTCCATTGTTGATGCCCAGAGTCTCCACAAGTGTAACAGGCACCAGCTGGACGTGGAGCAACGTAGCCAGGGACTCCGCCGGGCGCTCCAGGGTAGTGGTGGTTGTAGCCCCTGGGAGCAGCAGTGAGGAAGTTTGGTGGCCTTGCTGCGTAGTTTGAAGGTCTTGGTGGAGCCGGGAGCGACGGTGGGGTGTTAGGAACCCAGACACGACGCTTAGAAGGAGCTGACATAGCTGAAGAGCTTGCTGTATCACGGCTGTGTTTCTTTGACTCCTCAAACACTTGCCTACTTGCTTCCTCCTGCAGAGCTGTATGCTGAAGTTCCAGAAAAGACGCCGGCCTTGCATGCGTGATTGCATACTTGATCGATGCATTGAGCCCTTGCCTGAACCTCTTTTGCTTCTTCTTGTCATCAGAGATCTCATCGCCACCATAACGAGAAAGGTTCATGAAGTTCCTGATGTAGGTATTGACATTATCATTGCCCTGCTTCAGGTTAAGAAACACTTCCTTCATTCTCTCCATGACAATTTCTGACAGATACTGCTCCTTGAAAGCTCCAGTGAACTGTCCCCAAGTAGGCTGAAAACCAGTGCAGTTTGCCTTCAGGTAATTCTCCCACCAGAGAGCTGCATCTCCCTTCAGAAGGTGAGTAGCACACTTTACCCATTCTTGCTCAGGAACATCAGCAGTTGCCAGTAACCTTGACATCTCACGCAACCAATCATCAGCATCAAGTGGTTGATCAGAAACATCAAACTGGCGAGGGTTGAACTTCAGGAAGCTTTTGATGTCTCCTCGCTTGGGAGGTGGAGGTAGCGGCACAAACTCGTTCCTCCTGACACTTTCCTCAAACCGCTGCTGGTTCTGCTGCATTGCTGCCAAGGCATTGGCGATGCTTGACAACGCTGCCCCCAGTTCAGGTTGTATGTCCTCCTCAGAACGGCGTGGCGGTGCCATCCTGTTATTGATATAACACACAAGTCAGTACTATGATGGAGAATAATAATAATCCAAAATAGTACCAAGATGGGATTACTCAAGATTAAAAGATACAATTTACTAAGATGATATTAAAATATCAACAAAGTTCAAAGCACCTAGAAGATATTAAGCATATCGCACACGACTGAAAAGGAGTGTGGTACACAAATATATCAAAGAAAAAATTTTCCACAAATTTCGGCATTAAAATACCAATAGATGCGCAAAATCACTTAACGAATCAAGATTAGTGACTCTACTAATTCAATATACAAGAGCGAATGATAAGAGTAGTGGTATGGTCGCGACTCCATCCCGCACTCAAATCATTACTCCGCACATGAACAAGTAAAACACATATCTCAACACCTTCTTCTCAAGATAACCTAAAGATTAGCAACTACGGAAACGAACACACAAAGAAGATAGCGTCGGTGAACAACGAATCAGATAGATCGCGTCGGTTTGCAAAAGCCTGTCGGTATGGAATGTACCAACAGTTGATAACGAAAAGGCCGATAAGATAACAACTTGGATGCAACAGATAGACAAGGAATTACACACACACACTCACACACACAGATACACAACCTATGGTACTACGGAAACCCAGAACACGTGAATCCTAGTTTGAATTTTAAGAAGAGGATAGAAAACGTTACACTTCCTTACCAGAAAGGGTGGGTGGGTGGTTAAGAAGAAAAGTGGAAGCAGTCCTACTCTCGCGTTTTGTTTTTCCCTAATATACATAACTACCAAAAATATTTGCTAGACAGACAACGACCATTTGGCTGAGACCCTGAAGGGCGGGATGGCTATGATACCAATTGTAACTACCTCGGTGAATTACGCTCCTAGTTACAAGCCTGGATGAGCAGAAATGGTTGAAATAGTACGGTGGGGCCCAAATGCCACTCACAGGTAGACCTCTCGGCCGTCCCAACCATTTCCACACATCGGGACAAGAACGGGCGGCGTAATCGGCAGGCGAAGGGATCAACTACATACACAAATGAGTATGTATGCAAGCCACCATACAAGAGTACATTAGAGCCATTCCATCTAAAAAGAAAGGAAATATAGCAACGCCGTACGGCAAGATCCAAATATCCTAGATAGATATAATAGTTTAGGATATCTCCTCATACATCAATCAACAGAGTATCAAGCGGAAGCGGAAGACAAAATCCGAGTACGGATAAGAAGCAAATCGGCATAAGATGCCCCATAAATAAGCAGATCCCGCCCACAGATCTCACGGATCCCCGTTCCCGGAATCTCTACACCGAATGATCGTTGCCCACATCGTCCGTCTCTTCCACCCAGTATCCATCTTGCGAGTGTACCTGTTCATCTGAACCAATAATTTATCGTGTGAGACCCTAGGGGTACTCAGCAAGTCTTTATGCCTCTAAAGGGGACACAACCTGGGGTGACGCAATTGCAGCAAAAGATAAACCCTAACAATTCTATAGATACTCGCTAACCATCCGCCTAACCAGAGATAGACGGATGTCCGTGAATTAATAACAACAGTTATAACAGTTATAAAGGTAATCTTAGCAGATCCATCCTCCTCCTCGCTTACCGACGAGGAAGCGGACGAACAACCCCCATCCGTTGGCAGTTTTATTAACCATTCCATGAGTGTTGCACTATTTACTATTCAGGTACCTAGTCTAGTCAGATTAAAAGCGGTACTTTAGTTATTCTTGTCTATGATCGAGAAACTGTGCTCCAAGTCGTCCATAACCGCGGACACGGCTTTCAGAAAGTTTTATCCTGCAGGGGTGCACAAATAGAAACACACACTCGATATGCCTCGGAAAAACCAAATCAAGACCCAACGAGGCAGTCACGACAAAGCAATTACAGGATTCAGAAATATTTCAGGGGGCCACCCCATTAAGCTACCCGCGACGAAGCTGGCCGGCTACGAGACGGACTCAAGGTTTGTGTGGCCGGCTGTAAACGACTGGGAACCCGAAAGTGTGACTGGGCTTGTCGATACCGCGAAAACGGGTCACGGACCTAAACAGTACAGTGTGCAGTACCTCGCACAATTTAAATAAAGCAGTAAAGCATGGCATAAGTACAGGGTAGTAAATAAAACCTCAAACTAGTTTGTGGCCCCAAGAAATAAGAATGAATCAAGCTCTGGCTCAGGGGGGTCCATAAGGCCTCCCGGATGTGGATAGCGCGAATAATCTTGGAACAGGAATCAAGTACTCGGGGTCTTACGGGACACAAGTGAGCCTGAAAAACCAAATAGCGAATATGGCTCACCGGTGCCGCTTTCGTTAGTTATCCCATTACTACTCAGGTTAAGTTTGTTTAGGTACCTCGTTTTCCATCAGACACTCACATACCCTACACATGCTGTTCTACGACTCGCATGGCTCAAACAACTCCTGTAGTAATGGCTCATGGGATGGAGGAACAAGCTTCGGTGGGGTTTAAAAGTAAAGGCTATGCAATACTTGGGATTCAAATTAATGCAATCGCGACTCAATGATGCAAGAATAAGAAAGAAGCAATAGGTGCTATATGTATGCAAGCATGTGGTAGTGCTTGCCTGGCAGCTCAGTTGAAGCAAGGAATGGATCTGGGTAGTGCTCCTGGTTCTCTTGATATATCCCCTGCTCAGCGTCTATTCGAAGAAGAACCAAACAAACAAAGGCCAACATAAATAAAGTGCACAAGCATATGAATAAATGCGACAAGCAAACAATCATGCCATGATGAATGATGCACAGTTTGCATGGCATTAAAGTAGCATGGCATGGGTGAGGTGTGGGAAACAATATTAAAGCATTTTATTGAGTTTTAACCTCATTTTATTCTCAAATTAGTTGCTGTCCACAATATATTTATATGATTCATGCTTCAATTCAAACCATGGGATGCATAAACAGAAAGGTCTCGTCGAGCTAAACATTTTAGACATATCATTTATTAAATTTGGACTTATAAAATAAAAGTTATTAATTATTTAAGAAAGAGGGGCATTTTATTGTAATTTAAATTAACTTGGAAATTTAAGTGTTCAAAATATATTTTGGATTGCATATTTGAAATCCTCACATTTTTCTGATTTGAAAACATATATTATTTGTTAAATTTGGATTAATATTTGAAAAGTTATTTAAAAATAGAATTATATTTGAATTTGAATTAATTAGAAAAAGATTTGAATTTAAACAGAAAAACCTTTTTATACCCAGGCTAAACTAGCTACAGACGCTGACCAGTGGGTCCAGCAGCTGACTCAGCAACACACGCGTGCAGAAACGTTTTGCACCGCGGGTTAAGCTAGCCCTAGAGGGTGACAGGTGGGGCCAACTGGCTCGGGCCCAGGCGTCAGCGAACGGCCGCGCGGGGTTGCCAGGTGGACCAAGCGAGGGAGCGCGGGTTGAGCACCGAGAAGCGGGGGGGCTCTTCTGCAAGTTTGCTCGGCGACTGACCGGTGGGCCAAAACGTACCGCGGGTTAAGCGTAAAAACTAGCAGGGGGTTACGCGCAAAAAGGCCGCCGTACTGTTGATCTTCCTCTGACGACCGATCGGTCCGTGCGCGACAGAGATCAGCGCGCCGCGGTGGGGCTTCGAACGCGCGACCTGGGCACGCGCGCAGGCAGCGGTGACCGCTGGGCTAGGGCGGGGTTGCTGCTAGGAGGGTGGACGGGGCCTAGGTAGGGTTTGCGCGGCGCGGAAGCGAGCAGGCGCGCGCGCTCGTCGGTGCACCGAGGGTGCACGACGAATCGTCCGGCGGACCTAGCGCGGAAGCGAGCAGGCGACCATGTCCAGGGGGGTAGGAAGGTCACCGAGGTGGCGTTGGCGTGGACGGATCGAGCAGAGGGGCAGTGGATCGGCGGCGAGGCAGATGCACCGAGGCTAGGGTTTCGCGTCGGGTCGGTGGCGGTCCAGCGCTCCTGGGGCTTCTCCTCCTCGACGGCGAGTACCGGTCGAAGCAGGGGAACCTCCTCGATCTCCCAGGCCACTGCACGGACGCGCGGCTCGACTGGATCGACGGAACGGAGCAGCGGCCGACGGTGGCGGCTATGGGGTAGCGGCGGCGATGGAGCAGAGAGGGGAGAGGGTAGGGCGCCGCTGGGTGGATCTGGGGTAGCTGGGAGAGGCAGATAGGGTGGATAGGGACGGGAGAGGGAGGTGGTGCCGTGGGGAAGCGGGGTAGATGGAAAAGGTGGTCTCGGCCACCTTTTTCTCCCTCCTTCCTCACGTGCTCTTCGGGGCAGGGCAGGGCAGGGGGGTGTGGCTACCAGGTAGGGCCAGAGGGTGAGGCCAAGGACAGGGCAGGCTCGGGCTAGGGGCAGGGCAGGCAGGGAGAGAGAGAGAGGGAGGGAGGTAGGCTCGGGTTTAGTGGTTAGGGGAGCTTCGGTTTAGGGTTGGTACTAGGGTTGGGGGATAGCTAGGTGGCCAGCTAGGGTTTGGTTAGGTGGCCAAGTGGGGCCAAGCTAGGTGAGAGAGAGGGGGAGGCCGAGAGAGAGAGGGGTGGTGGATTTAGGGTTTAGGTGAGAGGGGGGGTGTGGTTTAGATTGAAAGGGGAAGAGAGGTGGTGAGATGAGAGAGATGAGGGGGAGGTTTATTGTTTTGTCAAGCTCAAGCAAGTTCAAGCAAAGAGCAAGCAAGAACTAGACAAGGAAAGGAGAGGGTGAGGTGGTTTAAGCATGATCAAACTAGATCACACCAAAAGAGAGAGATGGAGAGAGATGACCCATTCAAACTCAAATAAAATCCAAATGGCAAGCTAAAGGGGTACTTGCATGGGCCATGCATAATTAATTAATACCATGTTTATCCTTGTAAAAACAAGGTTAATTTCACGGCATTTTCTTATGCATCCCAAAGTGTGGAGTAAGGCCCAAGCAAAGGAATTTAGAAAGAATTCCAAGTGGAGTATATGGAGATGATCACATTGGATTATATTTAGGACTGGCTAGTGTGTATATGCCACTAGATGATTAATAGTCCAAACAATATCCCATCATGAGTTTCATTCCTTATTAATCCATATGGAAGCTAGGGAAAAAGGGGTCCACTCACAAGGCATGCAAAGGTGGCCATGTGGCTCTCATATATCAATATTGTGAAAACAACATGATGCCAAGATGAGAGCATGTGGCAAAGAATTGGATCCATCCCAACCCACATGAGCTAGAAGTAAAACCAGTAAAAGCCAAGCTCATGTTTAGTTGGATGGTGGGATTATAAGGTGGTGAAAGAAAAGGTGGTGGAGTTAATAAAAGATATGCCCCGACTCAACTTGGGCATTTAAACCATATATCAAGAACCAAATACAATATCAAGAGGCAAATACAATTAATAATGCATATGAGATAAGAACCAAATCAAAAAGGGTTTTATATGATGCTCAAATGCAAGGAGGCATGATGACATGAGCATGATATAATGATGATGCAACAATTATATATTTGAAGTAGCCAATATATTACTAGACCAAGTAGCATTACAATTGTTAGACAATTGGGATGCTACAACCCGCAAAGCCACTTATGCAATACAAGTTGCATGTCAAGCGTGGAGCAAGTCTCATGAACGATGTCATGTAAGGTTAGCCCGGGCCTCTTCATCCCAACATCCCGCAAGATGCAAAGTACACAAGAAGCAATCGACAATAAAAGCATCAATGCCCATAATGACCATTGTGTTCTACTCGTGCAACAGATCTACATATAGACACGGCTCTGATACCACTATAGGGGTTTCGTAGCATGGAAAACAAAAATTTTCTATCGCATACAAACAAACAAGCCAAGATATATCTACTAGATTGTAGAAACGAGTCGATGGAATAACTCACCCTCGAAGATTCCAAAGTGTTTAACGAGAGCGGATTCTCGTGGGTGATGTAGTCATACTCTTCCCGATCTCAAGATCGCGTAGACGATCCTTCCGGCGCTGCGTTCCGGCAGCGCTCCCGCAGTCGGTCACACGTTTGGTACTCGACGAAGACCTTCCTCTCCATTGTTCTAGCAGGAAGCGGAGGTTTTAGCACTCTCCTCACGATTCCGGCAGCAGAACGGCGTGGTACCGGAAGTAGAGGGGAGATCTCGCAGGGCTTCGCCTTAAGCCGGAGCGAGTATGGTGGACTATGAGAGAGCCCTCAGTGTTCTAGGGTTTAGACACACCAAGTAGGGGACTAGGACGGCGGCTAGGGTTGCTAGGCGGTGGTGGCGGTTTGCCCTAGGGCGGCGGCGGCGGCAGCAGGTGGCGGCGCCGGCGGCTTAGGGTTTGGAGGTGGGGATCTTGTGTACTAGGAGGGGCAACCCTGCCCCTCCATTTATAGGTGGGAGGCGCGGCCAAGGGGAGGGGAGTCCCTCCCCAACTCGGCTTGGAGGTGGTCCGGTGGTGGAGGGGAGGAAATCCTCCCCAACTCGGTTTCCACCTCCCCTCCACTTCCCAAAATTAGCCGTTTGACTTTCAAATTGGCGTTTGACTTTTCAAACAAGGATTTGATTAAATCCTCTATTTTGTTCAGCGATGACACTTAGTACATGATGCAATCATACCAACTTGATATAACACATTCATGTACCCTTCCCCTCCGGAGTGCCGGACATTCCGGAACCTTCTAGAACATTCCCGATGAAAACACCGGAACCATTCCCCAACTCCAAAACAGGACTTTCCTTATATGAATCTTATTCTCCGGACCATTCCGGATCTCCTCGTGATATCCCGAATCCCATTCGAGACTCCGAACAACATTCGGTCTCTTTCTCATCATTCCAAAACTACTCAAACAACGTCGAATCCTTAAGTGTGTCTCCCTGCGGTTCGTGAATTATGCGGACATGATCGAGACACTTCTCCGAACAATAATCAATAGAGGAATCTGGAAATTCATATGGCTCCCACATATTTCTACGATTACTTTGCGATCGAATGAACCACTTACATACGATACCAATTTCCCTTTGTCTCACGATAGTTTACTTATCCGAGGTTATGATCGTCGGTATCTCTGCATACCTAGTTCAACCTCGTTACTGATAAGTACTCTTTTCTCGTTCCCGTGATATGTGATCCCTTGTGAGCCAGTCACATGATTGCAAGCTAATTGGATGACATTTCACCGAGAGGGCCCGGAGTATATCTATCCGTCATATGGATGGACAAATCCCACTCTTGATCCATGTGTCTCAACCAATACTTTCCGAACACTCAATGCCACCTTTATAGCCACCCAGTTACGGTGTGGTGTTTGATGTCATCAAAGCATCCATCCGGTAAAGGTGATATGCATGATCTCATGGTCGAAGGAATTAGGTTACTATGTATCAGAAAGCATATAGCAATTGAACTATTAAAATGACTTGATCTTTATGCTATGCTTATCTATAGGAGTATGTCCACCATATCATTCTCCTAACGATATGATCTTGTTGTTAATAACATCTCAATGTTCATGATAGGGAAACCACAATCATTTATTAACCAACAAGCTAGTATTATAAAGAGGCTTTACTAGGGACTTCAATTTAAGTTTACAAATCACACAAGTATTAATGTTTCCTTGTTAATACTATTACAGGATGAATGTAAACATTTATCATAAACACAAAGATATAATAATAACTACATTTATTATTGCCTCTAGGGCATATCTCCAACAGTCTCTCACTTGCACTAGAGTCATCTAATCTAGATTACATGGTAATATACCGAACACCCATGGCAGTTTGGTGCTGGTCATGTTTTGCTCTCGGGAGAGGTTTAGTCGACGGATCCGGCACATTCAGATCTGTGTGTACTTTGCAAATCTTTATGTCCCCATCTTGGACATGTTCTCGAATAGCGTGAAAATGTAGCTTGATGTGCTTCAGCTTCTTGTGTGACCTTGGTTCTTGCGCATTGGCTATGGCACCCATGTTATCACAGTAGATAGACATTGGGTCCAGCGCACTAGGAACCACACCCAGCTCTGTAATGAACTCTTTCATCCATATCGCTTCTTGTGAAGCCTCCGAAGCAGCCATGTATTCCGATTCAGTTGAAGATCTCGCCACAACGCTTTGCTTTGCACTCCTCCAGCTAACTGCTGCACCATTCAAAATAAATACATATCCAGATTGTGATTTAGAATCATCCGGATCGGTGTTCCAACTAGCATCGATGTAACCATTAACAACGAGCTGTTCATCACCTCCATAAGAAAGAACCATATCCTTAGTTCTTCTCAAGTACTTAAGAATGTTTTTGACCGCTGTACAATGATCCACTCTTGGATCACTTTGATATCTGCTAGTTAAACTAACAGCATATGCAATGTCGGGTCTAGTACATAGCATGACATTTACTTTACCATGTTCCAGGCCCTAACAGTTCTCAAGAGCAATGTAAGTTGATGAATAATGACTGGTTAGAGATAGAGATAATAACTCCCCTCATGAGGTGCTAGAGGAGTGCCTAGTGCTGCAAGGAATCAAGTAATTCAACCCACTAGAGATAATTATTGATGGAACAAACCCTTGTATATGATAATGCCACCAAGGTCTGGCACTAGCTTGGTCATGCGACCAATGTGACACTTGATACATTTGTAGTGCACTTCATTGTTCCATTTATGGGATATGTGATTGAAGGTTCATTTGTTTATTATACATTGAAAGCATATGCACCAAAGTCATGACCTACGATAAAGAGGAGATGTGTGAAACATGATTCCATTTTAATGAGCTTGTAATGAGGAAATGCAAATGGTATTTGCAAGATCGTGTATGAACTTTCGCCCACATTTTGAAATAGGTTGTCCTTAGCACGCAAGGGAAGTTAAGAGATAATAGTAGAGTGTGCATGTGACCATTTACTTCACATATGCACTAGAAGTCATGACCTACTAAAGGGAAGATCTGTGAAATATGATTTCGTTTTGATGAGCTTGGAATAAAGAATACAAATGGTATTTGCAAGATCGTCTATGAATTTTGGCCATATTTTCAAATAGGCCGTCCTTAGCACATATGGAAGTTAAGAGATAATGGTAGTGTGCATGTGACCATTTACTTCACCAAGTTGCCAGTCTGAACAGTTTCCCAAGGGCAGTGAAGCTGATGAATGGCGAAATACCATGCCAAGTTATAAACTACCCGCTCGAGGGTGTTTGAGAAGAGCATCGTGCCTAGAGGGATCACATGAAAGAAGGCAACTCACCTGATCTAAATGTGAAGGAAAGAAACACTTAGGTTTAGCATTCACTAAATCTCAATATCGCCAAAGGTATGGTTAAGCTACTTATTATGTTATCATGCCACCGGAGTTGTTTAATGTACTAGTAGATTGTAGGATTAGGAGGCACTGGGAGACGATACGATACTGTGGTTCAACTTCTAAGAAAAAAGTTCACCCAGGTGCACACCTGTGGATAGCCTAGGTGGAATCCTCCTCCACCACCACCTGCAATATCCCTTTCTGAACCAAAACACCTCTATTGCTTGTCTCTCTACCGGCTAGGACCAATGATCTCCCTTCCACGTTAGACCATCAATGACCTAAATTTCACCTTGATTTTTCTATTTCTTAAGTTGTGTGATAATTTGTTGCATGACAATGTAATGCTTGTAAAGCTCTTTCATTGAAGAAAAATGCACACATATATGCGGTTCACAATGGTCATTAGGCTACTCATAGTAAGAGTAATTTGTCTAGTAACATAAAAGAACATGCAATGCCACATATGCATTTAGGTGACATGACATGTCATTAATTGAAAAAAGTCTCATGGTAACTAGTTATGTTACCATAACATTACACACCCCAAGACACAATGAGTTTATACACTAATACGAAGACTGCTATGATACTATTTTTATGACACCATACACTATGAAGGTAGTAACATCGAGTAGTATCATATACATGACACTACTCTATGTTACTCTCCACTATGCTAATTTTTTTATCTACTGAACAACTTAGAGGCAGAAATAAGTTTAAACAAAAAAAAAACTAGACGTTAAGACGTTTTCCATGGCAGCTAGCTCCTCTAATTCCTTCACAGTAGGGAGAAACGGTACCCAGCTTCCTGCAACTTCCCCGTCTTCAACAATTTTAGGCAATAGACGTTATTCTGTTTCACTCTGATATTAGCATTTATACCATCATTTTTTAAGAGGTTATTTTTTTTGCGGGGTTTTAGAGGTTATCATATGAATATCACGGTAACACTGCTTAGTATGTGCAAACTTTGGCCCACATTTTAAAAAATAGACCATGTGCTTAGCACCTAAAGAAAGTAAGATATATGTAAACATTTTCTTCACCATCTTCTTGGTCTGAAAAATATACAGGAGCAATTTAGGTTGGTGAACTATGACATGTCTAATAGAGTTATGACTGCCCACATGAGGTGCTAGAAAAGAGCCTAGTGCTTCAAGGAATCGAGTAATTTAACCGACCTGAAATAAAAAGTGAAGGAAATAAACACTTGTATGATAATGCTAGAGAAATTCGGCACTAGCTTGGTCATTCAACCGAAATGTTGCACTTGTTACATTCTAGTGCACTTCATTGTTCCAAGATAATAGGATTTGGAGGCGGTGCAAAATAATATAGTACCAATGAAGAAGCAATAACTTTTTCCCCAAGTGGTGACTCGGGTTTATATCAAACACACGGTAGGAAGAGAGTGAATCTCTACTCCACCAAACAATATCTAATAGAACTAACTATGCAGATGCCAAGGTCTCATCGTCCTTTTCGAGAGAGAAAATCTAATAGAACTATTTTCCACCGCCATAGTTGCTCCATCGATTTGGGAGTCCGAGCTGCGCTGCCCTCATAGTTTCGCTTAGTATTGATGTAGCACCACCGAGGTGCTTTTCGGACGTGTGATTTGATTTTTTGAGGTGTTCCAGATGATGCCTAGGTCTAGATTTTCGTAGAGCAGGATTCTCAGCCATTGTTACATAGGCATAAGAGCATCTCTAACACATACTGCATATTGGTCCATAAAATTTTGGACCGATATACGGTATCGAGGTTGAAAAGTGACCTTTTTAGATACCGTAAACGGTTAATTTTTTTGGACCAATATGTTGGTTTTTTTCCTTTTGAAGGGGGTTCGCTGATTTTTTTTGTTGGATCCCTCGCCGCTTGGACGCTGGCTCACTGATAGTTAATCGTGCGCTGGGCCTGGCCCATCTAGTCAAAGGACGTGGGCGAGGAGTGGCTTCAGATCGCTTGAAGCGATACATAAGGGGCTCCCGCCCCGCAGCAGGCAACATAGTTGGGTGCTACAGTTACTTTACTGGTTTGTGCATCCCACGCACATTCTTCGTGGGCTCGTGGCCTGTCTAGCAATGGCCGCCGCTCGTGCTAGGGTTTGCTCCCACCCGTAAATTCTTTCCCGCCATTTGGGCTCCCCAGTTCCCGCCACTTCCCCGCTCAATCCCCAATCGCCCAATCCCCAATTTCCATCCGCACCACCCCACCCTCTGCTCTCTTTCCGCCCAAACCCAAAGCATCGCCCGGCCGACGCGCATCCGCTCCCCGACGACCGAACCCACCCGAGCTCGCTCACTCACTCAGAGCGGCGATGGACGAGGAGATCCGCACGGAGTTCGAGAGCAGCGGATTCACCATCGGCGGCCCCGGCCCCGGCGACACCGCCCAGATCCTCTCCACGTGTACGCAAGCGCTTCTCCTTTCTCCGCTTCTCATCTTCTCCAGTCAGTTGGCACCGGCCCAGTTGCTGACGCGCGTGGAGTTCGTTTCTTTTGTGATTCGCAGTGCTGACCTACTGCACCAACTTCAAGATGAGCGCCGCGGATCTCGTCTCCAACTGGGAGGTCTACTACCTCAACAGGTCAGTTGTCCGTATCCGATAAACCGCACAGTTTTGTAGTTTCATCCACCTAGATCCGTTTAAATGTAGCAGTCTGAGGGAAAGAGACCAACTGTGGGAAATAGATTTTTAAAACTGGAGCGGGAATACATTTGCGTGTGATTTAATAACTTACTGAAATGTTTTAGCCATTACCATCAAATTGGTGGGAAATGCCCAAGCAGTCCTTAGAACAGGTGGAGAATGGCTAATTTCTTGTCATTAAATTCTATCCTGTCATATTCAAGACTCTTCTTCAGTGGTAATTTTGAACATATGCAGTCCAAGGAACAGAAGGCGACTTCAGTTTATGCCGAAACAAAGTTAGAAGCATATCCTTGTGACTTCAAGATCGAAGCTTGCTTTTGTCAAACACTAGGCATCTTTAAGAGGAAACAAACATCACATATAAATATAATTGCTCTATGCTGTTTAGAACCCAGCTATAAATTAGTAAAACGAATGCTAACTTCTTTCACAGCTGAAATTAAGCCAATCTTGGTGACCACAAGAGTAAGTATGTATATATTTTTGGTGTTAACTTGGATAGATTATTTAATTTTGCACATCACTTCTCCCCTCCATTTGTGTGGATGTAACTTTGTTCCGTTAAACATTTGAAGAACCATCATGACATGCATGTCCTTATATGGGGGAAAACATTGAAGTAGTAGAAATGGTTTAGAGAAGCCTGAATTTACCGATACGTGGAAATGTGGAACAGTTTGCAGATCTTATGAAAATTTAGAGCAGTATCAGTTAAGCTGACTGCTTTTCCCGAACCTTTTTCTTGTTATTGTTTTTCACCTTTTTCATTAGCTGGAGCTGAAGCTGCATCTATATTTGTATATCAATGGGCATCATCTACCATTAAGCTTTGCTGGATTATTGTTGAGGTGTTAAATCTTATCTATATTTAGGCAGTGAAAATGGTTGAGATCTTGTGGCTCATGTTGAATTACTAACCTGATGCACTAATACTCTGGCCAAAGTTCATAATACCAGTTCTGTATGATTTAATTTTCTGAGCTCTTTTATCTTAGAAATCATACTTGTTGCAAAGTACAGCTCTGGAAAGAAACTATTTTTTTGTTCTTTATTATATGATACATCCTAAGGAAACTGAAGCAACTGATTATGCAGGCAATTGGATGGGTTGAAGCTTGAAAGCTCATACCTGGATGGTTTCTCGTCACACCTTCAAAATGAAGTAAAAGAGAAACTTATAAAAGAAGAAACAGAGCTTCACATTTACTCCAGTAACGATGTTGACATGTTAGTTCCAAATCCCAGCTTTGTTGACGCGGACTTGGTCTACTTCACTTTTCACAGTAGTGTATTTTCGTTTCTGTTTTAATGAAAAGCATAATGTAGAAGTAACTGTTGCAGGCTCTTGAGCAGTACACACACAGATGAAGAGGGATTCCTTGACACACCAAGTACTAAACATGAAAAGCCACATGGAGAGTCATCTAACTCCGAGATAACTCCTCTGACAACCGAAAGGCCATCATCCAGCAGAGCGGCTAAAACAAATGCTGATCGTATTACACCTTTCGCACAGCGAGTAAGTAAATTTACTCATCATTATGTCCTGAACGCTGATGATGTGGCTAGCGTTCCAAGTAAACATGAGACTGAAACCTCAGAAGATGAATTAATTAAAAGAATCCGGCCAAGTCAAAGATGTACATTGCAAGTTCAACGCTCAAAGCCTGAACCAGGTTGCAGGTTCATGTATGACAGGATGGAAGATCGGGTAAGTGTGATACTTATTTGTCTGTTAGTTTTGTCTTGAACTGCTTGTTTCATTATATTATGTTTCCAGTTTAATTACCTGGAGGATCGGATAAGAAGGTCAGCAAGCTTGTTTTCTGCAACTGGGCTTTATAGAGAACCAGTAGATGCTACTCTTGCTTCAGAGGTTGCTGCATACCACCTGATTTTTTTTATGAAACCATCACCATTCCTGTTCTTGGAAGTATATATAATTCTTCTTTCTTTTCAGGAGAGTATGTTCTCAGTTGGGATGGTAATTTGTGATGGGGAAGGTCGTCTGAATGAAAAATCTATCTTGTTACAGGGCAGGTAAGCGCGCTTCTTGGCCTTGTTCATGTGGAAAGCATTTTTTTTGGTCAACATTCATTCTTTATGCTAACTAAAGGATGATTTTTTCCTAGTGTTGAGCACTCTAGGGGACAGCGTGTACGCCTTGACTTGAAGGATATAAACCAGTTTTCTTTGTTTCCTGGGCAGGTACCCACATCTTGTTCTACTGCCATATGCACTATGTATTGCATTAAATTAACACAAATTTGAGTAACAGGTTGTGGGCATTGAAGGCCATAATCCTAGTGGACACTGTTTTGTCGTATCGAGGTTGATTGATTCCGTACCAGTTTCTGTGGATGATCAACTGCCGTGTGCTAAGAAACAAGCTGTAGACAATGAAGACCATCAAAATTCGAACACTCTGCCAGGAGTGTTGTCATCGGTTAGTTCTTACCTGATTATTGGAGAAACATTGGAGTGCAATACATGTTTCACAAATAACTAATGCTATTATATGCTAGCCTAAACAAAAATTCATTACTCCCTCTGCCACATAATATAAAATGCTGAAATCGACCAATGCCAGTATATTGGTTGTAATAACGTCTTATATTATGGGATGGTGGGAGTACTATCATTAAAAAATATATGAAAATTCAGTATTAGCACCGGAATATTCGTTCTGTCATTAAAAAATATATGAAAATTTTACTTTTGTTTTCTTATTTTCCTTGGGCGAAGTGTGTTCCATCATGTTCACTTCACATTTTTGTATTTTGAATGGCTAATAGAATCGTAGGCTGATGGAATTTGCTAGGAACTAATGAATTCAATTTTTAGTTATTCATTATTAATCTTCATATGGATGTAAAGTTAGTACCTCAAGCATGGAAATTGATTACCTTGAGTGTAAACATAAACATACTAAATATGGCAATATGTTTTTCTTATACTGTCTTCACTAGACTTAGTCACTTAACCTCATGTTATAACGCAAGTGTTGCTTACTGACAGGAGTGTTAGGTCAAATCATAATTCACTGTAAACTTTGCCGTGATCAGGATGGAATTGATTTTTACAGTTAGAGTTCTCATGTTTGAATCCTTGATGTTTCTCACAGGTCATTGCAGCAGGTCCCTATACAACAACTGATAATCTTTTGTTTGAACCATTGCAAGAACTGCTCTCGTATGCCTGTCGTAAGCAGCCTCAGCTGCTCATACTGGTGTGGCGTTTGAATCCTGATCAATAATTTTTTTGTGCGTAATATGTTTGCTGCTACACATACCAATTACCATCTTTGTTTTGTTTTGTAGATGGGACCCTTTATTGACTCTGATCATCCTGACATAAAAAAGGGAACCGTTGACCAGAGTTTTCATGACATTTTCCATTTTGAAATTGTTAGGAAGGTAGGTGTGGCGGTGAATTTTGTATGCCTGCAGGTTTTCAAATACTACCTAAGTAATACTTGTTTGTTTGTTTGTCATCTTTGTACAGCTTCAAGATTTTACCCAGTATTTGGGGCACAGTGTTCGTGTAATCCTTATTCCATCTGTGCGTGATGCTCACCATGACGCTGTTTTCCCCCAGGTGTGTAATTTGCCTCATTCAGAGTGCACTAATCTTATCTATTTTGGCAATTACAAACAAGTATAGATTTTATAAACACAAAGGCAGAACTGTCCTATATTTAAGCATTGTTTAAGCTAGGCTCTGTTAGCATTTATGTTAGTGAATTCATCTAATACTATCACTGCATCCATCTATATTTCTTCACTAATGATACATCTTGTCTTTTGCTCTTTCGTTTTTCTTGTAAAGAACTCTTATCATATATATACGTGCTATTTCTGTGTGCAGCCTGCATTTGACTTGAATTTGCCTGACGATATCACACATCAGGTAATAAATTACTCCGACGGATTATCCCATTTCTTTATTAAGTATTTTATAATCATTTTCCTTTATTCTATTTGCGTCCATTATGCAGATTTCTTGTCTGGCAAATCCAAGTCTATTCAGCTCTAATGAGGTATGCCTGCCTAAAAAGATGTAAAGAACCATGTGATGGATGTGTTTACAGTTTAATGTTACACAGCGCAGTTATGCGACTACAGAACATGTCGATCTGTACTAATATCTATTAGTGGGAGACATACTTTTACGAGTAAATTACAGTTTGATACCACAATCGGGGATAGGTTAACGAGTCGGTGCCTCTTTTGGAAAAAATTGTTGATACGTACCAGTTCTGGGGCAGAGAACCACAGCTTGCGCAAAAATGCGCTTGATCGCATTTTGCCAGCAAATTCGACAGGCTGGGCCTGCAGTACATGTGGTACTATGCTGAGTTGTCTGTGGATCCCACTGGTCATTACTATCCTCCTCTTTCTCTTCTCTTCTTCCTTCAGTTGACCTAGGAAACACAAGAGGGCATGGCCTGGGACGATTCCGATGACACCGCATCCTGGCGGTGCTCATCATTGACCGTGGAGTGGTTGCTGCGCGACACTGAGCTCGGGGTGGAGGCGCTTGGCACCAGGGAGACTGCAGGTCATGATGCCTGGGGATCTCCAAGGTCTGGCCATGGCAGGACTACGAGGATCTTCTGCTGCAGGATGCTCAGGCTAAAACAGAAGGTCCGTATGATGCTCCTGGTGCAATGAATTGGACAAGGGTGGGCCTGGTGAGGTCGCCACAGCCACAAACTCGTCGACGTCAACTTTGACCGCGTCAGGAGAAGGATGCCTCCACCCTGTTCCTCGACACACCGGGGACTCGCCGCAGCTGGTGGAGTGCAATGAATTGACAAGGGTGGGCCTGGTGAGGTCGCCACAGCCACAAACTCGCCGACGTCAACTTTGACTGCGTCAGGAGAAGGATGCCTCCACCCTGTTCCTCGACACGCCGGGACTCGCCGCAGCTGGTGGAGTGCGTGGCCTTGCTGCAGTGGCCACCGCAAAGGCCCGCCATGACCGGATCTTGGGAGTCCGTAGCGGCGTGTCTCGAGTCTTCCTGGCCATGCTCCTCACCCATGAGTGCGGTTGGCGATGTGGTCTCGCCATGGCCGTGGTATGCCTCGCCCGAATCGATCCTGAGCCGAACCCCACCCTTGCGGTTGCCACGTGAAGGAGGAGGAGAGGAAGACGCGAGGAGGGAGAGAGAAGGGGAGGGACCCATGGGCCCACCTGTCAGATTAAGTGGAAACTTTTCACTAGAGTAGACTTTGCTGCTACAAAAAGGATTTCTGATTCCACGCAAGGGACACTAATCCGTTACCCTAGCTCCAGTTGTGGTAGCAAAATGTAACTTACTTTACTTTACTCAACTATTTCTATTATTATGCTACAAAGTAATATCTTGAAAAATGACCAATTTTTACGAGACACTTTGTAATTTTTCTACCTTAATTAATGTTGCATGGTGAAGAAGAGTGCATCCGGTTCTTTCGAGATTCAGAGCCCTCTATGGTGCCACAGTATTTGCATCTCTTTCACTAGTATTTTGAACTAAGCTAGTCTACAATCGGGTCTACTTTGGGAACTTATTAACATAGATGACGTGGTTCACATATTATATCACTGTTTCAGCCTAGCTTTCTGTACAACTGTTTGTCTTTCGTTTTCCAGATACAATTTGGCTGTTGTACGGTGGACATCTTGAAACAACTGAGTGGTGATGAAATTTCTCGCAAGCCATCTGGTGGAAAGGCTGCCGATAGGATCGGGAGACTTGCAACACATATAATGAAGCAACAAAGGCATTTTTCTTGATATTAAGCGAAATTACATTAGTGAGGACACATTATCTCTAGTTGTGAATTCTTACACAATAATACCCTTGTCACAGCTACTACCCTCTATATCCTCCTGCTGCTGGTGTGCCCATGGATTTCTCACTTGCCAAGGAAGCATTGGAGATGCCAACAGCTCCTGATGTTCTCCTGCTTGCTTCTGACCTCGCTCCATTTGTGAAGGTAACTGTGATAAACGCTGTATTATCTTGAAATTTCAAAATTGATACGAGGTTATGATGGATGCTAACCTTCATGCTGTATTAATTAGCTAATTCCCTTTACTCCGCATAATGAAATGATATCAAGTACATTTTGTGATGCAGGTGCTTTCATTGAATGAAGACACTGAGGAACATAAACGGTTTGTTTGTGTGAACCCTGGGAGGCTAGCGAAGGGTATTGGCGGAGGCACGTTCGTAGAGCTCTACTACAACGAGGACACTGAGAAGACGAATGCGTTCATAATGCGCATCTGAATGGATTACCAAGAGGTTGTATTACTCCCTAAAAAAAAGGTTGTATTACGCCTTAAGTGTCAAGTGAAGGCGATGCTTAGGTCCTTAGCAGGGAAAGTCAACTCATTTCTGATGTACTTTATGTTGAATATGGCATAGTGTGTCAACATTTCTCTTACTGGACTGGAAAGATGTGAATCGGAACCAGGGAGCTGGTAATCCAGTTATTCATGCTAATTGAATTCAGCTTCTCAGTGTTGCATCTAACACTCAACAAATTCTTGATTTCATGTTTTCCTTTGGCTCCTATGTCAAAATGAGCTAATGACTAGAGATAGCCTAAAGAAACGACAGCTAAACAAACCTGAAGGCCGTATCTTTTGTGTAGAAGATGAATCCTCATTTCTTTGACAGCAAAGTAGCTAAGCAGATTTGGCAAGACATTTCTAGGTTTTTTTAGAGCTAATGTTGGTTCAGATTACTTTTCCATGACCAAAAGGTGGGTAGCAAACAAAAATATGCAGTTTTAAATTCTGTTTGTGCTGCTGCATTATGGGTCATGTGGAAAACCACTAAACCAGGAATTACTTGATTTTAACGGTGGACCTTGGCTAAATGTTCATCAGTTTTTTTCTTTTCAAAATGGAGGGTGCGACCCCCTGGCCTCTGCATCGAAGAGATGCATACAACCTTTATTGCTAAATGTTCATCAGGTGTGGCGACTAATCTTGAACTCCCTGAGGATGAGGAGGTGGAGACTGATCAAGGATCATATGCTGGAAAATTCAGACCTCTCCTGCTCCCATGTCTCCCAGCTCAAAACCCTACATCAGCTGGAGAATGGCTATGTAGACCTTCTGTAGCCGGCAATGTCCGGAGAGCTAGCAAATGCGTCGACGGCAGCGGGCACGAAGGAACCGACCAGACCGCCGACGAGATGACCTGCTGTAGACCTTGCTCAGGAACCGAAAACCAAAAAGAGTCGGCCATGGTGCAGCTCGTGGGCAGTGGCATGCGGCGGCGTGAGGCAGAGCGATGCTAGATGGGGAACAAGCAGAACAAGTTATACATGTACATCTTCTGTTCCTAGGGGTGCTATTGTGTACAATGTTCAGGTTCTGAGTGTGAAACTAGATGTCCGAATCTCAAAGACAACAATGAGACAATGACGGCTCAGATAAACCCGTGACACCCACAACTATGTATAAAAACCGCGTTCCAACTCTCTCTCTCTCTCTATATGGTCATCTGAACTGTCAACCATATCTTTTCAGAATATGCAAACTCTCGCGGAAAGAATATGCTTTCTGAAAAGCGGCGCGAAAACTCTAGCCAGGTGAGAGAGCGACGGCTCGTCGCCGCTCAGCCAAGCCAACCACAGCAGCATCACACTACTCTCCCCATTGCCGATCGAAGCTGCTGCCGATCGATCTTCTTCCTCTCGAGTGAGCTGAGGCTTACCGAACCCGAGCCCTGCATCGATCGATCGATCAAATGGAGTACGCATCATCGCCCACAACTGATCACTCCATGTTCCTGCCTTTCCTCGCGATGTTCGCGGCCATCTACCTCCTGGGCTACCTGGTCGTGTTCCGCCGCTGGGGCCGGCAGCACCGCCCGGACGCGTCCAGCTGCTTCACCTCGCTCTTCCACGGCACGCCGGCCATGCTGCTCGCCCTGCGCGCCGTGCTGTCCAACCCGGACGCCGCCGGCGCCGGCGGCCACCACCTCGCGCTCGCGGCGCCCAACACGCCCGCCGACGACCTCGCCCTCGACTTCAGCACGGCCTACTTCGCCGTCGACCTCCTCCACTACCTCGTCTTCCTGCCCCACGAGGCCCTCTTCATCGCGCACCACCTCGCCACGCTCTACGTCCTCGCCACCTGCCGCGCCGCCGTCCGCCGCGGCGCCTACGCGCTGCTGGCCATGGAGGTGCTCGCCGAGGCCACCAGCCTCCTGCAGAACCTGTGGACGCTCGCCGGACTGCGAGGCGCGCCCGCCAGCAGGGCGCACGCGGCGCTGTCGCTCCCGTTCTACGTGGCCTACACGGCCATGAGGGCGGTCCTCGGGCCGGTGTGGTTCGTGAGGATGGTGAGGTTCTACGTCGCCGGAGCTGGTGGCGATGGCGCCCTGCCGGCGTGGGCCTGGGCTTCGTGGACGGTGGTGATCGGTTCCGGGATAGTGCTCAGCGTGCTCTGGGTGGGTAACCTGTGGATCGCCTACTTCAGGGACAGGAAGGACAGCGGCTCTCGCAACAAGGAACAATGACCACTCCTTAATCTGCTTACAATCATGTCGAGTTCGTTCCCTTCATATCATCAGGAGTTAATTTGGCAGTGGGCTTTTGCTACTGTTATGCACGATTCTTTTGTAAGAGCACATCTCTACCTGCGCTCTATTGGCCTTCAAGACGTGTTTTGGGTTCAGGGGTGGGCAAAAAGTGAAACCGGACAAACCATCCGAATCGGTTGATTTGGTGCTAGTTCATTTTATTTCACAAATCCTAACTTCCAAATTAGTTAAAAAATAAATTAATCCAAACCGGTAAAACCACTCAAACCGGTTTTGTCCACCGGTCTTAGAGCATCTCCACTCGGCTATCCAGGAGGCCGATCTGGACACCGAATTTCGGTCCGGACGCCGAAAATTGGCCCAGTCGCGTACCCAAGTATCTGTTTTTGTCCGGATTTCGGCGTGTTTTGGTCCGGCCTACCCAGGCCAAACCCAGAATGCTGGGTACGCCCTGGGAACGCCGGACGAAGCAAATTCAACGAGTGGACCCGCCTAGTCATTATATATTCGCCCTTATTTATCCAAATTTCGCCCATATAGACCATATTCGTCCAAAGTTCGTCCATGTAGACCATATTCGCCCAAAATTCGGGCATATTCGCCCAAAGTTCGTCCGTATCGCCCATATTCGTCCAAATTTCGCCCAAAGTTGTCCATATATATCAGATTCGCCCAAAATTCGGGCATATTCGCCCAAAGTTGGTCCGTATCGACCATATTCGCCCATATAGACCAGATTCACCCAAAATTCGCCCAAAATTCAGGCATATTCGCCCAAAGTTGGTCCGTATCGACCGTATTCGCCCAAATTTCGCCCATATAGACCAGATTCGCCCAAAGTTCGTCCAAAATTCGGGCATATTTGCTCAAAGTTCGTCGGTATCGCCCATGCCCAAAGTTCGCCTATAGTTCGTCCATATCGCCCATATTCGTCTAAAGTTCCCCCATATTCGCACAAAACCGCTTATATTCACCCAAAGTTCGCCCAAAGTTTGCCGAAATTTGTTAAATTTTAGCCAAACATGGAAAGTCGTCTGGGTACGCGAGTGGGAAACTGGGCGTACCTAGGCGGAAATCAAGCTCCGTCCGGCCAAAGAAAGATTCGGGATTTCGACCTAGGTTCGCCCAACGAGTGAAGATGCTCTTACATCGGGGGGATCAATAAGGTGCCGGCAGTTTTTCAGCCTAAAAAGAACTGTCGGCCCCAATCCAACCCCGACTTAGTACTGTTCCAGAATTTCATATCAACCGTCTTGGCTCTATCCTACTGGTCAATCAATAAATTAACCAAGTGATGGAAGGTAATACTAGATTCTACCACCATTGGATATAGAAGTCAATGGTTGCGATTTAGTACATACCCTACGGATACCTAATTTTCATTCTAACTGCCAGCCGAAATAGTGTCTCCTGATTGGATGGAAAAATAACATGGTCAGCATGCAACAAATCTGCCGCCCACTGGTAACATTTTAGTTAAACAACCCCTATTTACCCATTTGGACTCCAGAAGAGGGGGGATCCTCACCACTAGGGCCCTACTCACCACGGTCTACAACTAAGATGTCGATCACCATTTGTGCCTCATCGCAGGTCCCCTTGAGCTCATATACCTGCCATAGCACCCTCGAGCTCCCTCAAACTCCCTCAGATGCTCTGGTTGATTTGTGTGGAGACAGGAAATAAAGGTATATATGGTGGAATAGTTGATTGGCGGCAGACTGTAGACCAGAGGCTGGATTTGGGCGGGGACGGTATACAAGAAAATAGGGAGAAAATTGGGGCTCTCCCGATCCCACATGTAAGCGCTATCTACGCATAAGCGGACCCAAGAAAGTTGCAGAGCCTGGGCAATCCTTTTTTAACTCAAACATCTAAAGTTGTTAATTATTAGTCAAATAATCATGCAATTAGGCTGCGCGGCCGATCGGAAGCCCGGGCAGCTGCCCGGGCAACATGGATGCTGAGTCCGTCCCTGTATCCACGTCTCATGGTCCCACCTGTAAATGCTATCTCTCCACGTCTTTCGGTCTCACCTGTAAGTTTTTTTTGGTCCCACTGTAAGATATTTGCCATTTTACATGTCCGCGTCTCTTGGTACCACCTGTAAGTTCTTTCTGGTCTCACTCATATCAATATGTCAGCGGAGTAACGGTCAAAGGGTCAGTTGGTCCAAAGATGATTCAACATCTTTTTTCAGTGGGTTTTTTGTTTGGTTTTGTTTTGTATTCTTTTCAACTGGGTTTTCTCTTTATTTTTTTATTTTTTCTGCTTCATGTTCATAAAATATTTCAATTTTTCAAAAGTTAAAATATTCATATATTCAAAAAATGTTCAGTCTTGAAAAATGTTTCCCAAAACCATTCAAATTTGAAAATGTTCAAATTTGAATAATTCTCAAATTCGAAAACGTTCAGATTCGAAAATATTTTAATTTTAAATATTGGAAACACATTTTTTTTAGAAAAGAAACAACAGAAAAATAAAAAAGAACAAAGAAAAAACGAAAAAATAGCGTTGGGCCGGCCCAACACACCCCGGCTGTGGGTGTGCGGCGCCTGGTACTTGACGACTAGGTCGGCCTATAGTACCTCCCCAGCCACGCCCCAAGTCACCGAAGCTTGGCCGGGGCGGCACGCCGCCGTCCGCAGGGCTGGCCGTCCACCAAGATCGCCTCTCTGCCGCCGCCTCCTCCTGCTGCTCCTCGCGCCCTCAAGTGGGGAGGCACGGCCGCATATGCGCGCGTCCCCCGGAATTCGCGGGCTGCCCACCCGCCATCCGCTCGTCTCCGACCTGGCTGCGCTCCGCCCGCCCGCGCGGCCAGCACCGAATGATAAGTCCCCTTTTAACTTCTGCTCTTTACATTGCATCCGAAATTTGCTGAAACTTCTGACTGGTTGGCATATGAAACATCGCCATCGATCTTACCTTTTTAGTGCGTATGATTGCTCCCCGCAAGAGAAAAAAATCACGAGGAAACGACAAGGACGAATACTTCGTTTGGCGCACAGCATATTAGTACTATCAACCATGCGCTGTTGCTGAGTTAACTAATCCGTCTCTTGTTTGTAGAATTAATTTACTAATCGATCTAGACCACGCCAAATCACACCCCAAATAAAGAATGAAGAAAAGCAATGGAGAAGACGACTTTTTCTCATTGTATCTGCTTAGTAGTTCGTACATTTGGTACAGATTTCTACAACTACACAAGAACATCCTCCCCATGTCAGACTTGGGCAGGCATCATACACTGAGCATCCGTGTTGTAAGCAGGAAGAGGGAAGGGGGGATTTGCACCTAATGGTGCTGATGTTGCCGAGCAGCAGCAGTGGGGGACATCGGTGACTGTCAGCAGCTGAAGGATCTGCTGTGATGGCCTTGAGCGTCCAGGTTTCGATGGCGGAGCCTCTTCCGGCAGTCACCATGAATCCCCTTCTGCTATCATCGGCGTGCTCTGGCTCTTGGCAAGACCTGGAATTCCTTCTCAACGGTGGAAGCAGACAAGTGCATCCATCCGTGAGGTATAATCAAGAATTTCTTGACCTGCTCACGGCATACAACTCTGACAGCTGCTGCATCAACAAAGGCGCAACGACGCAGAAAGCTTCGGATGATGTTGAATCATCTCTGAACCAGCTGCCTTCAGTCTCTGACGCGTCCCTCCTGGAGGGGGTCACCGTTGAAGGTGTTAGATGTATATATATGTATATTGTATTTCCTCCATATGTTAGGGGGCTTCCTGCATATTTGCCATGTACCTGTACTATATATTGTGGCCTTTGGCCTCCAGAGGAATATCAGTTGTCTATTCCTAACATGGTATCACTCGTTAGCCTCGTTCTCTTTCTCGCAACTTCGTCGGCCGCCACCGTTCCTGTCGCCGCCGGCCTTGCCGTCGTCGTCGCCGCCGGTCGCCGCCCGTTTTGCTCCGTTTCAGATCTGGATCGGTCGCCATCTCAAATCTGGACCGATCTGTGTCCCGATCGAGATCCGTTTCAGATTGAAATTCGTCTTCCAACTGCTCCCGTCGCCGTCTCTGCTTCAGGTCCCGTCCTTGTCGCCAGAGCCCTGCCCGCGTCCTGCTGCCTCCCGATTTTCTGCTGCAACTCGAAGACCAAGCATTGGATCTGACAGCTTGGATTGATTCCCTTGGATTGATTAATGTCTGCTACTCGTCCGCGCGTGACTGCTTGGATTGATTCCATCTGATTGCTTGGATTGATTTTCTTGGATTGATTCCCTCCTGCTACTCGTCCGCGCGTGACGCCCTGCTCAAGTGCTACTAGTACGTACGTGACGTCTTGCTTTTGCTCGCGCGCGACTCCCTGCTCGCACGTGACGCGTGCCCGACGTCGCCCTGTCTCGCCGACCGCGTGTGACGCGCGCCCGACGACGTCCTGCTGCGTGACGTGCGCCCGACGCCCTGCTGCTTCCCGACCGCTGTCCGCCCGCACCGTCCGGCCCGGCCCCGTCTGTCGGCCGTTTGACGGACTCCAGCTCGCCCGGATTGGATCTGAGAGTTAAAAAAAAAATTGAGAGAGATGTCTTCTGCATCGGGCTATGTTGCGATTCCTCGCTGTCCGGTGATCTTCGATGGCGCGAATTATCCTGATTTCGCTGCCTTTATGCGCGTTCACATGCGCGGTCTCCGTCTTTGGGGTGTGCTCTCCGGCGAGGTCCCCTGTCCGCCATGCCCCCTGCTCCTGTGGCTCCTCTTCCGCCGACGCCGATTGTTCTTGGTGCTGATGCTTCTCAGGAGGCCAAGGATGCTGCTCAGAGTGCTGATGATAGTGCTGTTGCTGCTTATGACCTGAAGTTCAAGCAATACTCTGCTGATCTCGAGTCCTATCGCCACGCTCTGACGGCCTACAGTCAGTGGGTCGATGAGGATGCTCGTGCTGCTGCTGTTCTCACCTCTAGTGTTTTGCCCCAGTATGCTGCTGAGTTCATGAGTCTTTCGACTGTTGCCGCTCAGTGGGCACATCTTCGTCAGCGCTATCAGCCATCTGGGGATGCTCTTTACCTGTCTGTGGTTCGCTAGGAGCATGCTCTTCAGCAGGGTGATTCCACTATTGATGAGTTCTATACTCAGAGTGCTACTATCTGGCGCCAGCTTGATTCTCTCCGTACTGCTGTTTGTGGCACCTGCTCGTGCTGCCAGATTGTGCGCTCGGATTTGGAGTTTCACCGCATTTATGAGTTTCTGTCTCGGCTCCGCCAGGAGTTTGAGCCCCGGCGCGCTTAGCTGAATGCTCGTGGTCGTGTTTCGCTCTCTGAGGTGTTGTCTGAGCTTCAGGCTGAGGAGACCCGTCTTCGTGGTGCTGGTCTTCTTGCGGTTCCATCTGTGCTTGCTACTCGTGGTCCTCCTATGTCGTCTGCTCCCTTGACTCAGTCGCGGTCCTCTGTGCCGTCGCCGCCGCCGATACTACCCACTCCTCCAGGTCAGGGTCAGAGTCAGCACCAGCAGTCTCAGGGTCCGAGTCAGCACCAGCAGCCTCAGGGCCAGAGTCAGCACCAGCAGGCTCGTGGTCAGGGTCACCGTGGTTCTCTTCGTCACTGCTCTTATTGCAACAGAGATGGCCACACTTGGGCCACCTGTTATACACGGGATCCCAGTTTACGTCAGCAGCACCAGGCTCGTGGGCAGACGGCTCCTTCCGGGTCTTCAGCAGTTGCTCTCTCTGATCAGGACATTATCAGGAGTCTTCGTGGTCTGCTTGCTGCTACAGGCTCTTCTTCGCCGGGCACTGCTGGTTCTGTGACTGATTCTTCCGGCACTGCGCGACCACCATCTTCTACACAGTCAGGTATGTCCCCATGGTATCTGGATTCTGGAGCTTCTTTTCATATGACCTCTGAGTCTTCTTTTCTGTCTGCTCTTCGTTCTCTCCCTTCCCATGTCCGTGTTTCCACGGCTGATGGTACCTCTCTTTCTGTTTCTAGTCGGGGCATCCTTTCTACTTCTTGCTTTTCTGTTCCTGATATCTCTCATGTTCCTCTTCTTAAGATGAATCTGTTCTCTGCTAGCCAGCTTACTGACTCTGTTTGTCGCGTCATTCTTGATGCTGATTCTTGTGTTGTCCAGGACCATCGCACACAGGCCCTGGTTAGAGCTGGCCCTCGCAGCCGTGACTCTTCAGGACTTTGGGAGTTAGACTGGCTTCGTGTTCCTTCCGCTGCCACTTCATCTGCCAGTTCTTCTTCGGTCGTCGCCTCTACTACCAGCTCTTTTCAACAGTGGCATCATCGTCTTGGTCACCTCTATGACTCTCGCCTGTCGTCATTAGTTCATCGTGGTCTTCTGGGGTCTGTCTCAGGAGATGGGTCTTTGCATTGTCAGGGCTGTAGGTTGGGTAAACAAATTCAGCTTCCATATCCTAGTAACGCGTCTGTATCTCAGCGACCGGGGCTTCCTGCATATTTGCCCTGTACCTGTACTATATATTGTGGCCTTTAGCCCTCAGAAGAATATCAGTTGTCTATTCCTAACAGAAGGGAGTACCGCACTCCATATGGTGGCCAAGAACGGTGACAGCAATGGCTTCTTGAGGAGCCGGCGTCATCCACAGTAAGGCAAAACACCTCCTGTTCGTGAGAAACAGGAACGGTGACACGCCCCTCCACTGCGCTTCACGAGCCGGGATGTCTCGAATGGTCCGGCGCCTGATTGGTCTGGCAAGGGACGAGGATGACACAAGCGTTAACACAGTGAAGGAACTGCTGGAAATGGAAAACAAGCTTCAGGAGACAGCATTGCATCAGGCAGTCCGCGTTGGGAACAATGATATAGTGAAGCTGCTGATGGAGGAAAACTCGGAGTTGGCCAGTTTACCAAAACTTGGCACTTCGCCACTGTACCTATCCATCTTGCTGGAAGAGGACATCATTGTTGAGACGCTTTATAATGCGAGTCACATGAAGCTTTCCTACTCTGGGCAAAATGGGCAGAATGCGTTGCACGCTGCGGTTCTCCGAGGCACAGGTACCCAGGCATCTTTTAACATATTCTGCATAAATAGTTGTCAAACTGGGTATTTACGTATTATATGTGACCTGGAAACTTTCGCTAATGCATTCCAGGGAGACATAGTTCTATGAAATTCAGAATGGCTGATTACTCTTACTAGAGTAAGGATAATAGGATTTGATGTTCTTGTATGCCTTGCTTGTTCGAAGTATCACTTGTTACTCTTAGTTTGTCCTTGTTAGCATTACTGAACAATGCAGTATTTCACGACCCAAGTGCTCAAAAAGGTACGTAATCAAGGCAGCGTTGCAGTACAAGTTCCTGTGTTAGGCAGCATGGGCAGCAAGATAGTTCTGCTCCCAATGCATTTTTTAAATTTCTCTCTTCAGCTAATAACCATTTCACATAATTTAGTTTTTAGTCTAATGATGTTATCAGATGGACATTTACAAATAAGGGCACATGAAGACAAATAAAGAACTGGGTTGCACTTCACAATTCCATTCCGCTAAATCAATTAAGTAACACCATCAGTACTGTTTCATTACCACTAATAGATTCATGGAGAACTCTATGAACACACGAAGTAGTGAGGGGTACCTGAGTCTGTTTTTCTCGAAGGTAACAACTTAAGTGACACAGTTAAAGTCAATTTCATAAAAAAAAAATCCCTTTGCTATAAACTCCATCTGGGAATACTATGTTTGATAAACTTCCACATCTACTGCTAGGAATCCTATGCTTGACAGGTTATTCCCAGAAACAATAGTATGAGCACACACGGGATGAGTCTTCCACAGATGTGCTGGCAAAAGTCTGGAGTATCTTTATCATCCATATTTACTCCGATTGGGGAAGCTGCAGATTGTGCACTTGAATAGGGGCCCCAGACTGTTAGCAATAGTAACTGAAACACTTATTTTATTCATTACTCCTAATAACTTTCCCAGATGTGCACCCCCTTGACATTCTCTCTCTCAGATTCTGTGTGCTGTCGCATAAATTCTCAAACCTCAATCTTTCTTTTTATTTTGTGAGATTAACTTATATTCTTTAAGACTAATATAGGAGCACATGCACCGATTGCATTACATCTTCACTTGGTGTAGAATTCCATATTTTGGTCTAGTAACTCAAATGTGCAAGATGTGGGGTTTATGAAGTTGGTTTATGTAAGTACCAACCATCGTGACATAGTGGAATAAGTTCGTATTCCAATTGTATTTGCGTATAATTTAAGCATCTACGAATCACTGAAAAAATTCTGGATATGCAGTTATGCACAATGAAGTTACCTTATGAAATACTTTCAAGACAATAAAATAATCTGACTCGGCTTGTCGATTTGAAAATGGAGTGTTTCACTTCCATAGTAGTTATTTTTCTCACCTTGATTAATTTAACAAAAAGATCTATTTGCAGAGCTTACCAAAAAACTGTTGGAATGGAACAAGGATCTCACTACACAAAGGGATGAGAATGGAAGCACGCCTCTTCATTTTGCTGCAGGTCTTGGATGGCGAAGTCAGCCAGGAAGTGTATGTTGGCAAGTATTGGAAGCTAACCCAGCTGCATTGTATCAATCGGATAACAACGGATTATTTCCAATACACGTCGCTGCCTCTGTGGGTGAAAGAGGGACAATCATCATGTTTCTTAACAAGTCTCTGCGCAGTGCTGGTTTGCAAGACACTATGGGAAGGACATTCCTTCATGTTGCTGCTGAGAAAACGGAAGTTAGGATAGTCAGTTTTGTTTGCAGAAATCGATTGCTCTCATGGATTCTGAATATACAGGACAATGATGGGAATACTGCACTACACCTAGCTATCCAGGCAGGGAGTCTTCTCATGTTTTGTGCTTTGTTAGGGAATCGGCAAATACATTTGAATTTATCCAATAAGAAAGGGCAAACTGCTCTAGATATATCACGATATAAGATTCCCCCAGGATGGTTTGATGATCAGGTAATGTACTCCACCATTTTTGTTCTTATATCGCTGCCCTTGATGTGAAAGAAATAATGAAGTTTATGTGCTTTGGCTTCACCTATTTTCTCTTTTGTATGTGCAGAATAGTGAAGCAAAGATACACTTTGCACTCAAAGCCGTTGATGCTAGGAGTGGTAGTTGTCGCCAGGATCACTCTGAGGAAAACTACAATAACCAGTTAAAACATAATCAAAGAGAAGAGTTAAAGAAGGTCGAAGAATCAGCACAAACAACATGTATTGGTGCAGTTCTAATTGCAACTGTCACATTTGGTGCTACTTTTGCCCTTCCTGGAGGGTACAGAGCTGATGATCATACTAATGGAGGCACACCGACACTTGCTGGGAGCTATTATTTTGATGCATTCATAACGGCCTGCACATTGTCCTTCATCTTGTCTGCGATGGCTATCGTAGGTCTCATATATTCTGGATACTCTTTAAACCCACGCAGTCGCAGAATTCACCTACTCATAGCCTTATTCTCTCAGTCTCGACCATATGCTTCACGGCAGCTTTTGCAGTAGGTTTATATATGGTGCTAGCACCAGTTGCACACAGATCTGCCGTCGCTATCTGTGTCATTAGCCCTCTTGTTGTTCTGTGCAACAAAACAGAATTTTGGCTAAAGTGGGCTCTTTTAGCACGACCGTTATGTGCTCGAATTGGGCTAGTTCGCACATTGGTGTTGGTCTCAACGAGAATCATTTTCAACCTGTTGATGGAAGTTTGGCCTTTCATATTTATTTTTGTTTGGGCTGCATATACAAATAACCGGTTTTAATACTGGAGCAGAAGAATAGAAGATACAACTACCGGCATACTGACTTGAAGATGCATCAAATACATTCATTTTCGGTTGAGGTGTTTTGGCTGGCCTGCTGGGGATTTAGGATTTACTAAGTAGTATTTTTCTTATCAGAATCTTTTCTTATTTGGTGTTTCGATAAACTTATTCCTTACCAAGTACCTTTTCTGTTCAAGAATTTGTGCTCATAATCATGTAATTGCTGATTACCATTGCTGTCCACAATTTCTTTAAATCGTGCAAGTTATTTTGATTTATGTGTATATTTTGTATTTCAGTATGCCCAGTTAGTGGAGGAAGGAACATCCGCGCAAATAGATCTTTCCGACCTAGCTAAACAGTTGATAAATATTTTATTGTACATACTAAGTATGACTATTGCCTTGATACTTGCCTCTTAAGTGTTAGTACTCGTGAAGTTTTCTCAGAATGTCCAATGTTTTGTCAATCGACTTGTGCGTGGGGCATATTTTTACTCAATCCTTGGTTAACCCAGTGAGGAAGAAGGCATGCTGACCTTATACCAGGTGAGGAACATGGATAAGTTGGGTTAAGGCAGGCCAGTTTGGTGATTATGGTTATTGCAAGTCATGACTGCTCTCTTGCATAGTGATATGAGGAAACGAAGTAAAGTAGAGTACAAAGAGCTGTCAATTTTTTTTATGGCGCTCCCTGTAGGAAATTGCATGTGCATCAGTTTCATGTTTATGTTGCCTAGTGATGAGAGCAGGGTTAGTTGACGATAAACTTTACTCAGTCAATATTTGATCGTCTATCTCAAGAATTAGAGTTTTCTCCTGTAGGCCCTGTTCGGTTAGTGTGGGATTGGGATGGATTGACTTGGATTAGATCCCAAATAAGTCAAAATTCTTCCTAATCCTCTCCAATCCCATCCAATCCAATTCTAGTTGGATTAACCGAACAGGGCCGTAAGAAGATTTGGTGTATATGGATAGTAGTGCCCTTTTTGGCAGAAGTGTGCAAGTCAAAAAAACGAATTAAAACCTTACAGCTTGAACATGAAAGAATCTCTATCGCTGGTAGTTCCTAAATTCACTGGGATCTTGTTTTCAGGTTTGGGTATCAACAATGTCATTACAGAATAGATAGAACCGTTAAGATTCACATGATGGCATGACTAATTAAATTAAGAAGCAATTTTATCCTCCCATTGTTTTCTACTTTGGTAAGATTGCTTTCAGTGGAGAGCTAATTATGTACTTCCTCTGTTTCTTAATTCAAGACGTTTTAGCAAAGTAAATTATTTTGCTAAAACGTCTTATATTAAAGGACAAAGAGAGTAGTATTTAAGAGCATACATCCAACGGGCGCATGGATGTAAGGACACCGACGCCATTAAGAATTGGTCACGATCGAAACTTTATTAGTTGACTGTATGCTGAAAACATATACACCGGGTCATGATATTTTGATGAGCCTGGTAACTTTGGCCCACATTTTCAAGTAGACTATCCTGACTTAGCACGTGCAAGAAGTAAGAGACAATGACAAAGTATGCATCACTACACGTAATTATTTACTTCGCCATATTTGCCAGGTCTGAACAATTTTTCAAGGGCTGCCTAAATTGGTGAATGGCGAGAGTTGAGATAATAAAGCTATAAAATACCCTCTTGGGGTGTTGGAGCGTAGCATATAGTGCCTGAAGACATTGAACAATCCAACCCACCTGAGATAAGAAACGAAGAAAAGGATCACTTCTCTCCAGAGTTATAATCAGCTACTTATGTGACCATGCCACCAAAGTTCTCCTGTGTAAAGATGTAGGATTAGGAGGCACTAGGAAACAATACCGTGCTGAGTTCTAAGTTCTGGGGAAAATGTTTATCCAGTCGTCTGCTAAAAGGGACGTCTATACTAAATAAGAGCTTTCCTCTGTACACTAGTGCCCATGGAACGACTCACCACCTGTGGCGACCACAACAAAAGCCCCACCTTCGCAATTGTACGTCTTTCTACTAGGGAGGATCATCGTCCCAGCGTGTGCTGCACTATAGGGTTGCACGACAAACAATCTCCATCATGCGTTAGAGACATTAGAAACCTTAATTAGAACTTAATTGTTTTTTGGTTCGTTTTTTCTCACTATAGGATTGCATGGATGATTATTTGATGAAGATTTGTGACTGATATATGTAGGCGGTAGATCAGATTGCAGTGTTACGTGTGGCGTTTGTGTAATTAGATTTCTGCATAATATGGCTAAGTCCGAATTGAGTGTAATTTAGATGAATGGTTGCTCCATTATTTTTTTGCATATTGAGAGTTATCCATGTCATTGTTGACACGACATGTTCTATTATTATCTACAAGTGCTAGATTGTACAAAGGAAAACTGTTCTGTTTGTGTTCTAGCCCAAACCCCACTGAATATTAGTTTCAGGAGGCTGTTAACCGGCAACAAATCGAACAGATGGTTATAATTATGTCAGGGGCTAATGATGGTACAACTTTAAGACAATCCAGACAAATTTGTATAGAAATTCACAACCACAAGTTAATTTACTGCCAAGTCTATATATTTGGTCCTAATGAATGATCATATGAGGTTCTTATGTAAATACCTATACCTATGAATATTGAAAATACCGCTTAAGATGACCAAGGTAAGCGGAATTGGAATGAGTGTCAGAAGTGTTACTTTTGCGACTCATGGAAACCGTAAAACACTTGCATCTCTCATGTCCTTTTGCTCATATTATTTGGAGCATGGTTTATCTCACCAACAATATACCACCATCGTCAAATAGTGAGACCAATATGTTCAGTAATTTTCTAAATGGGACTAATAAGAAAAATAAAGCTAGAATATGTATTGGTGTTATAGCTTTATGTTGGTCCATTTGGGCGTGCTGAAATAATATGGTATTTAACAAACAAAAGGGTACCATTTTTTGTAGATTATTCGACTGACTGCATATTGCATACAACTATGGTCCTACCTGCTCCCGGTGGATCAGCGGTAGCCTATAGCCCTGGCTACTGAATGCAACCAGCTGCTGATGGTTGCACATGACTTTCTATTTCTAGGCTACTGGCTGGCGGGATATTAATAGACTTTAAAATGGATAGTTTCTTGTTGCTTTTCATTTTTCGATGGTTGATACATGTCTCAACCCACTGATCCATGGTTGTAGTACTTTGAATTTTCCGAACTATGTAATTAAAAAATTTGTGTGCATCTATTGATGCAGATGCCGGGCTAAGATCCCATTTAAAAAAACATATGTACAAGCAATTTGGCGGTAGATTTTGTATAGTGAGTATGATTACATTAGAATGCAATAGATGGACATGAAAAATTGGAATATGTGATATTTGTGAGATATACAAATAAGAGAAGGAGAATCACGTGCCATTAGTGTGTACAAACGATGTAATGTATATTTTGGGCCGAGAAGAGGTTTCACTCTAGTCATGTTCATCCTTGAGCCAAGAGAGGATGGATACATTGCTCACTATAGTCTTCAGTCCAAATTATGGATACTGTTTGCACATCATGCATCTTTTTAGAGAATCTCTCTTTGCTATGGTTAACGTCCATATATGTATATGGACCACAATGCATTCGATTTTTGCTGATTAGTTGATTTATGTGCTAACGTTCTTTACAGAAGTATAGTGTGATCATTGATAATTTATTTAGAATATATTGCAAAATAAAATTATTCACATATATTTTTATACATTAATTTATTATAATCATTTATATGCAAAAGAGTATTTAATCACTTTACACTATGTGAGAGTACATAATGTACTCATCGGGAATCAGTGAAATAAATCTAAATCCGCCAAGGTATAGTGGGAGATGTACGTTGGTCGTCAGAGCACACAATGCAAAAGAGTCATATACATAAGATAGTCATAGTTGAAGGCTCATTAGCCGATTGTGCGCTGAAAGCATATGCACTAGGAGTCATGACCTATGATAAAGGGAAGACTACCGGAGACATGATTTCGTTTTGATGAGCTTAGAATGAGGAAAACACATATGGCTTTGCAAGATTGAGATATGATTTGTAAACTTTGTCTCACATTTTGAAGTAGACATATGAGGAGTCAACACTCTTGTTTTCATATAGATAGCGAAATCGAGGCACTAAATTGTGAATTCATCAACGGTTTATCCGGTGTTGTGCCAGCTACCTGTTAAATGCCGAGTCTTTAGAAGCATATAGTAGATCCGTGAAAAAAATATAATGTAAGAAGAACTCACCAAATATATGAAAATGGGTCTAGTTTTAAAGATGCCATCGTAATTTATGGGAGAGTCTATTTGATATTCAGATGTTTTATTATTCGTCAACAGTCGAAAAAAATAACCTATCCTTATTTTCCGCTCCTGTTTCTTTTGTTCTAAATGGAAAAAGAAAGCACGTGTAGAGAAAGAAAAAACGGGATTCTGTCGAATCCATCTAGTAAATTAGTCTATTTCTTCGTGCGCAAACGAGATTCACTAATATGTGTAAAGCTGAAAGCATGTGTGTACGAAAGTCATGACCTACGGTACGATAGAGGGAACATATCTGAAACCTGATATTGATTTGAGTAAGGGAAAGGTAAAATTTTTGGTTGAAACATCAGTAAACATTGGCCCACATCATTTTGAAATAGATTGTCCTTGGCGTCTACAGAAAGTTAAGAAATAATGCTAGAGCGTCTATGTTATAAGCATTTACTTCACCATGCATGTTCCCGATCTGAACATTTACCGAAGGCAGTGTAAGTTGGTGAGCATCTCAAGGTGTCGCAGGGGAGCATATATAGACATATAGTGCCTCAAGGGCATCGAACAATCCAACCCACTTGAGATAAGAAGTGAAGGAAAGTAACACTTGTACGTTGGAGTATTCACTAATCTCACATCCCTTGCCAAAATTTACACTTAATCTGATCATGCCAACGAAGCGATGGTCGGGACACTAGTGGAAAAAGGGCTATCCGTTCGCGACCCCTCAGAGCATTTGTCCCGGTTGCGCCACCAACCGGGACTAATGCTGGCACGCGTCCCGGTTGGAGCGGGCACGAAGCCAGGGGGCATGCGTCCCGGTTGGTAAGGGGAATACGTCCCGGTTGGAGCCAGCAACCGGGACTAAAGATTGCGTCCACAGCCACGTGGCGTGGCACGCATCTTTAGTCCCGGTTGCTGGCTCCAATCGGGACTAAAGACCCCCTGCCCTCTATAAATGCAACGCCCCAGCCCCCTCTGCCTCCACTCTGTTTTTTCGAATGGTGGAAGGTGTGATGGGGTGTGCTAGTTTTTTCTCATGCATGCATTGAAGGTGTTTATTGAAATGTTTGAGTGAATAATCCCATTGAATTTCTCATAGAACAAAAATATAGAAGGTGTCCGAGACGCACTTGAGCTTTTTCCTCTTTATTTCCCTCGATCGAGGTTAGCAATCTTATCTTTTCTAGGTCATTGATACAATTCATGTGTCGGTGTGAATTGGTTATTTCACTATTTATGATGTCCTGTTTTTTGATAAACTTACTTATATGATGCAGATGAACGGTCGGGAATGGATGTACGGTGACCGACGCGTAGCCGGGTATATCAAAGGCGTGGATAAATTTATCGATGTGGCTACGACAAACAAAGAGAATGGATTTATACGTTGTCCATGTGTTCAATGTCGGAACAACAAGGAGTACTCTTCCTCGAAAATCATTCGCGACCACCTGATTATGAAAGGTTTCATGCCCAACTATAATTGCTGGACCAAGCACGGGGAAAGAGGGGTTATGATGGAAGATGGTGAAGAAGAAGATGATGATAACAACTATCATCATATGTTTCCTGAATACAGTGATACTGCAATGAAAGACAATGGAGAGGAAAGAGGTGAAGAACGGGCATCAGATGAGCCGGCTGATGAACTTGGTAGGGTCATTTCTGATGCAAAGGGAGACTGTGAAACAGAAAATGAGAAGTTGAAGTTAGAGGGCATGTTAGAAGATCACAAGAAATTGTTGTACCCAAATTGTGAAGATGGCAGCACAAAGCTCGGTACCACACTGGAATTGTTGCGATGGAAGGCAGAGTGTGGTCTAACTGACTCCTCATTTGAAAAGATGCTGAAAATAATGAAGCCGAAGTTTTCAAAACATAACGAACTTCCCGAGAGTACCTACGAAGCAAAGAAGACTCTCTGTCCTCTGGGATTAGATGTGCAAAAGATACATGCATGCATTAATGACTGCATCCTCTACCGCGGTAAGGAGTATGAGAATTTAGATAAATGCCGGTATGCAACGCGTTGCGGTATAAGATCAGACGAGATGACCCTAGTGATGTTGAGGGAGAGCCCCTCCGGAAGAGGGTTCCTGCTAAGGTTATGTGGTATGCTCCTATAATACCAAGGTTGAAACGCATGTTCAGAAACAAAGAGCATGCCAGGTTGTTGCGATGGCACAAAGACCGTAAGAAATACGGGAAGTTGAGACACCCTGCTGATGGGTCACAGTGGAGAAAAATCAAGAGAGACTTCCCAGACTTTGCAGGTGACGCAAGGAACTTATGGTTTGGTCTAAGTATGGATGGCATGAATCCTTTTGGGGAGCAGAGCTGCAGTCACAGCACCTGGCCCGTGACTCTATGTATCTACAACCTGCCTCCTTGGTTGTGCATGAAGCGTAAGTTCATTATGATGCCAGTGCTCATCCAAGGCCCGAAGCAACCGGGCAACGACATTGATGTGTACCTTAGGCCATTAGTTAAAGAACTCTTACAGTTGTGGGGCAAACCAGGTGTACGTGCGTGGGATGAGAACAAACAGGAGCCATTTAATCTACGAGGGTTGTTATTCGTAACCATCAATGATTGGCCTGCTCTTAGTAACCTTTCAGGACAGACAAACAAGGGATATAAGGCATGCACCCACTGTTTAGATAAGACCGAAGGTACATATTTGCATAAATGCAAGAAGGTTGTGTACCTGGCGAATCGATGATTTCTTCCGACCAATCATCCCGTAAGAAAGAAAGGCAAGCATTTCAAAGGTGAGGCAGATCACCGGAAGAAGCCTGAACTCCCTGCTGGTGATGATGTATTTGGTATGGTCAAGGACATAGAAGTAATCTTTGGAAAGGGTCCCGGCGGTCAATTAGTTCCGAACGACGTCGTTACAGGACACGCACCCATGTGGAAGAAGAAATCTATATTTTGGGAGCTGCCATATTGGAAAGTCCTGCGTGTCCGCTCTTCAATCGACGTGATGCACGTGACGAAGAATCTCTGCGTGAACCTGCTAGGATTCCTAGGCGTGTATGGGAAGACAAAAGATACACCTGAAGCACGGGAGGACCAGCAAATTATGAAAGACCCAAAGAACATGCATACACATAACAAGACGGATAAAGGGCGTCACTTAAGTCGTGCCAGCTATGCTCTTACCAAAGCAGAGAAGGAAATCTTTTTTGAAGTCCTTTACAGTATCAAGGTGCCGTCGGGCTTCTCATCTAATATAAAGGGGATAAAGTTCCAAAACCTGAAGTCTCATGACTGTCACGTGATTATGACGCAGTTGCTTCCGATTGCATTGAGGGGGCTTCTACCGGAAAATGTTCGAGTACCCATTGTGAAGCTGTGTGCATTCCTCAATGCAATATCTCAGAAGGTAATCAATCCAGATATTCTGCCAAGGTTACAGAAGGATGTGGTACAATGTCTTGTTAGTTTTGAATTGGTGTTCCCACCATCCTTCTTCAATATTATGACGCATCTCCTGGTTCATCTTGAAGGGTTTCGCAGCATAGTAAATCAAAATTTTCTACGGAAGCGAACAGAGGGAAAGCCAAGATCTAATCTAGGAGATGCAAACAACGAGAGAGATTGGATTAGATCTTCATACCCTTGAAGATTCGCACAGCGGAACGTTCGTCGGAACGTGGGTGATGTAGTCGTACTCGCTTCTCCTCCTCGCGATCCGATCCGATCTAGCACCACAAGTGGCGGTGCCTCCGTGAGATGCACACGTGCAGCACCTCGACGTCTCCTCCTTCCTCGGACCAGCAAGTAGGGTGGAGAGATAGATTGGATCTACAACACGACGGCGCGGTGTATATGGTGGAGAATTTCTGCTGCAGGGCTTCGCCTACAAACAGTCGGGAGGGAGAGAGGAGGGCAGCAGGGCAACTAGGGCTTGGAGGGAGGTGTGTAGGTTAGGGGGGAGGGGGCGCACTAGCCCTCTATATATAGAGGGGGGGTGCGGCCAGCCCTTGCCCATCCTCCAAGTCTATCTCTAGTTTAAACGATTTAAACTCTCCCTTCTAGAAACCCTATCTTATCTCTAGTTTAAACGATTTAAACTTATCTAGGATCGGCTGGGCCCTATGGGGCCTTGTGCCCCTGGACCAATGCGGCCAGGACACTCCCTCATAGGCCCATGCCCCCTCCCGGAAGGTGGGGCCACGTTGGTCCCCTTCCGGAAGGTTCTAGAAGCTTCCGGTACAATACCGATTAACCCGGAACTATTCCGAACTCCAAAAACTGCACTGCCTTATATGAATCTTATTCTCCGGACCATTCCGGAACCTCTCGTGATATCCCGGATCCCATCCGAGACTCCGAAAAAAAAATTCATAAACCAATTATCCAATCTATCCTAGCGTCGAGACACGTTAAGTGTGTGACCCTGCGGGTTCGAGAATATGCAGACATGATCTTCTATCAATAATCAACAGCGGGGTCTGGACACCCATATTGACTCCCACACATTCATCGATGATCATATCGGATGAACCACGATGCCAGGATTCAATCAATCCCATATATATATTCCCTTCGTCTCGCGATATTTTACTTGCCCGAGATTCGATCATCGGTACCGTCATACCTAGTTCAATCTCGTTCACAGCAAGTACTTTGCTCGTTCCGTAATCCGATATCACTTTGTGATTAACTCCTTAACCACATGCTTGCAAGCAGTGTTGATATCGATTACCGAGTGGGCCCGAAGTATATCTCTCTGACTTGGGAGGGACAAATTCCATCTCGATACATACAACCCAACAGATACTTTCCGATCACCTGAGAGACACCTTCATGATCACCCTCTCATAGGATGACGTTGATGACCTCAAAGCTTTCTTCCGATACCAGGGAGTTGCATTATCTCATGGTCTAAGGAATACAATATTTGACATAAGAAAAGCTTCGCAAAGACGAACACGATGACACGATCTAATTGCTTCGCTTAGTTTGGGTCTATCCACCATATCATTCTCCCAATGATATGATCTCATTATCAATTGACAACTCATGTCTATGGTTAGGAAACCTTAACCATCATTGATCAATGAGCTAGTCCATAGAGGCGTACTAGGGACACGGTGTTGTTCACAAACCACACAAGTATTAATGTTTCCGCTTAATACAATTCTAGCATGGAATATAAACTTTATCATGAACAAGAATTATAATAATAACATCTTTATTATTGCCTCTAGGGCATAATTCCAACAGTCTCCCACTTGCACTAGAGTCAATAATCTAGTTTACATTTGGCAACAATCTCACACCCATGGCACTGAGGTGCTGATCATGTTTTACACGTGGAAGAGGTTTAGTCAATGGATCTGCGACATTCAGATCTGTATGTACTTTGCTGATCTTCAGATCTCCATCTGCTATATAATCTCGGATTATATGAAACTTGCGGTTGATATGCTTGGTCTTTGGATGATATCTTGGTTCCTTAGCGAGTGCTATGGCGCTAGTGTTGTCACATAATATCTCCAGTGGGTCCAATGCACTTGGAACCACGCCAAGCTCAGTGATGAAGTTTCTGATCCAAACTCCTTCACTTGACGCTTCTGCAGCAGCCATGTATTCCGCTTCTACTGTAGATCCCACGATCATGCTTTGCTTGCAGCTTCTCCAGCTCACAGCTCCTCCATTCAAAATATACACGTATCCTGTCTGAGATTTACAATCATCCTTGTCGGTGTCGAAACTAGCATCGACGTAACCTTTTACGACGAGCTGTTCATCACCCCCATAGACTAAGAACATTTCTTTAGTCCTATTTAGGTACCTTAGGATGTTCTTCACGGCTGTCCAGTGTTCCACTCCTGGATCACTTTGATATCTGCTCGTCAAACTAAGAGCATTGGACACATCCGGTCTAGTACACAACATGGCATACATGATGGAACCTATGGCCGAGGAATAAGGCACTTTGCTCATAGCTTCCCTATCATTTACCGTAGCTGGACACTGAGCCTTGCTCAATATCTTACCTGACAACATAGGCACTGAACCTTTCAATGCCTTATCCATTCTGAACCTTTTCAGAACTTTGTCTAGGTATGTACTCTGGCTTAAAGCTATCAGGCGTCTTTGTCTATCTCTATAGATTTTGATGCCCAATATATAAGCAGCTTCACCTAGGTCTTTCATTGAAAAACACTTGTTCAAATAACTCTTCACATCGTTAAGCATGTTGATGTCATTTCCAATAATCAATATGTCATCCACATATAGTACCAGAAACGTCACCGAGCTCCCACTCACTTTCTTGTAGATGCAAGCTTCGTAGCAATTTGGAACAAATCCAAAGCTCTTGATCACTTGATCAAAACGAAGGTTCCAACTCCGAGATGCTTGCTTCAGTCCATAAATGAAACGCTGAAGTTTGCATACTTTATCAGCATCCTTAGGATTGACAAAACCTTCGGGTTGCATCATATACAACTCTTCATCAATGTTGCCATTGAGGAAAGCAGTCTTGACATACATTTGCCATATTTCATAATCATGAAACGTAGCAATTGCTAATAAAATCCGAATGGACTTAAACATCGCTACGGGAGAGAAAGTCTCATCGTAGTCAACACCTTGAACTTGTCGAAAACCTTTCGCAACAAGCCGTGCTTTATAGACGGTAACATTACCATCCGCGTCCGTTTTCTTCTTGAAGATCCATTTGCACTCAACGGCCTTTCGGTCGCTAGGAGGGTCCACCAAAGTCCATACTTGGTTTTCGCTCATGGATCCCAATTCGGATTTCATGGCTTCTAGCCATTTCTCAGAGTCTGGGCTCATCATCGCTTCCTCATAGTTCGTAGGTTCGCTGTCTTCTACTAACAAGACAGTCAAGACAGGGTTGCCGTACCACTCAGGAGGGGCACGCGACCTTGTCGACCTGCGACGTTCAGTAGCAGCATCGTCCGAAGCTTCATGATCCTTGTCATTAGCTTCCTCTATTGTTGGTGCAGGCAGCACTGGAACAATTTTAGGTGCTGCGCTACTCTCCAATTCAAGAGAAGGTTCAATAA
This sequence comes from Avena sativa, assembly GCA_916181665.1. Classification (NCBI taxonomy): domain Eukaryota; kingdom Viridiplantae; phylum Streptophyta; class Magnoliopsida; order Poales; family Poaceae; genus Avena; species Avena sativa. The sequence continues at coordinate 459,760,605 of OV702293.1, forward strand.
CCTCGTCTAGCTCTACTTTCCTCCCACTCACTTCTTTCGAGAGAAACTCCTTCTCAAGAAAGGAACCGTTCTTTGCGACAAACACTTTGCCTTCGGTTCTGTGATAGAAGGTATACCCAATAGTTTCCTTAGGGTATCCTATGAAGACGCATTTCTCCGCTTTGGGTTCGAGCTTGTCCGGCATCAACTTCTTGACGTAAGCTTCGCATCCCCAAACTTTAAGAAACGGCAACTTAGGTTTAGCACCAAACCACAGTTCATACGGTGTCGTCTCAAAGGATTTAGATGGAGCCCTATTTAAAGTGAATGCAGCGGTTTCTAATGCATAACCCCAAAATGATAACGGCAAATCAGTAAGAGACATCATCGATCGGACCATATCTAATAGGGTTCGATTCCGGCGTTCAGACACACCATTGCGCTGTGGTGTTCCGGGTGGCGTGAGTTGTGAAACGATTCCACTTGCTTTAAGATGCGTGAGAAAATCATAACTCAAATATTCGCCCCCACGATCGGATCGTAGAATCTTAATCTTTCTGTTACGATGGTTCTCCACTTCATTCTGAAATTCCTTGAACTTTTCAAATGTTTCAGATTTATGTTTCATTAAATAGATATACCCATATCTACTTAAGTCATCGGTAAAAGTGAGAAAATAGCGATATCCACCGCGCGTCGAAACACTCATCGGTCCGCATACATCGGTATGTATGATTTCCAACAAGTCCGTTGCTCGCTCCATCATACCGGAGAACGGGGTTTTGATCATCTTGCCCATGAGGCATGGTTCGCATGTGTCAAATGATTCAAAATCAAGAGACTCCAAAAGTCCATCAGAATGGAGTTTCTTCATGCGCTTTACACCAATATGACCTAGACGACAGTGCCACAAATAAGTAGTATTATCACTATCTACTTTGCATCTCTTAGCCTCAATGTTATGGATGTGTGTTTCATCCCTTTCGATATTTAGAAGAAATAAACCATTCACAAGAGGTGCATGACCATAAAAGATGTTACTCATATAAATAGAACAACCATTATTCTCCGATTTAAATGAATAACCGTCTTGCAATAAACACGATCCAGAAATAATGTTCATGCTCAACGCAGGCACATAATAACATTTATTAAGGTTTAAAACTAATCCCGAAGGTAAAACTAAGGGGAGCGTGCCGACGGCCATCACATCAACTCTTGATCCGTTGCCAACGCGCATCGTCACCTCATCCCTCGCAAGCCGTCGTCTATTCCGTAGCTCCTGTTTCGAGTTACAAATATTAGCAACTGAACCAGTATCAAATACCCAGGCACTACAACGAGGGCTAGTAAGGAAAACATCAATAACATGTATATCAAATATACCTTTGATGGTGCCAGCCTTCTTGTCCGCTAAGTACTTCGGACAGTTGCGCTTCCAGTGACCCTTGTCCTTGCAATAGAAGCACTTAGTGTCCGGCTTAGGACCAGACTTGAGCTTCTTCTCAGCAGGGGCAACGCGCTTGCCGCCGCCTTTCTTGAAGGGCTTCTTTGCACCCTTACCTTTCTTAAAGGAGGGCTTGTTGACCATCAACACATGATTATCCTTCTTGATGTCCACCTCCGCAGCCTTCAGCTTTGCGAAGAGCTCGGTGATCGTATCAGTGGAACCAATCTGATTATGAGTCACTACAAAACTTTTGTAGCTAGGAGGGAGTGATTGCAGAACCCTGTCAATCTTGAGCTCCTCTGGAATCTTGCAGTCCAGTTGCTCAAGGCGTTGAGTGTAGCCCGACATCTTAATGGCGTGCTCACTAACGGAACTCCCTTCCTCCATCTTGCAGTTAAAGAACTTCTCAGAGATCTCATATCTCTCAGAACGGGCCTGAGTCTGAAACATGGTTTTCAGCTCCTCGAGAATCTCAAAGGGCCCGGGATAGTTTTCAAAACGATTTTGAAGTTCCGGTTCCATAGCAAACAACATGGTGCTCTTAATCACACCATAATCATCTTTGCGCGACTCAAAGACGGCTTTCTCATCAGCCGGCGCAGTTGCAGCAGGGGGGTTACCTAACGCTTTCTCAAGGACATAGTCCTTTTGTCCGCCAGACAGAATGATTCTCAGATTGCGGAACCAGTTGGTGAAGTTAGACCCATTGTTTCTAAGCTTTTCTTTCTCAGCAAAAACGTTGAAGTTGAAGTTGGACTTGGCCATGTGATCTACAGTATTTGCAAGTACAATTTAGACTATGTTCATGATAAATAGTTCAACTTAATCAAATTACTAGATGAACTCCCACTAAATTCAACATTCCTCAAGTTGTTTAGTGAACACGATCCAAATTCACCACACCTAATCCGATCTTCACGAGAAGAGATGTGGTTTCAATGGTGGACAACGAAGTGTCGATCATATCATTCATATGACTCATGCTTAACCTTTCGGTTCATGTGTTCCGAGGCCATGTCTGTACATGCTAGGCTCGTCAAGTTAGACCCAAGTATTTCCGCGTGTGCAAAACTGGCTTGCACCCGTTGTATGTGAGCGTAGAGTCTATAGCACCCGATCATCACGTGATGCTTGGACACGACGAACTTTCGCAACGGTGCATACTTGGGGAGAACACAGTTTTATCTTGATCTTTAAGTGAGGAATCATCTTATAATGCTACCGTCGCGATCTAAGCATAATAAGATACATAAAAGGATAAACATCACATGCATATAACTTTATGTGACATGGTATAGCCAATCTTCACACAATGATCTCCATCTTGTGCATGCCGGCATGATCTCCATCACTTCACCATGATTGCCTCCACCACGAATAACAACTACAACTATTGCTAACTACTTAGCGATAAAGTAAAGCTATTACATGGCGTATAAGAAGTTGACTCGCAGGTCATACACAATTATAAAGACAACCATATGGCTCCTGCCGGTTGTGTACTCATCGACATGCAAGTCGTGAAACATTACAAAACATGATCATCGCATACAATATACACATCACATCTTGGGCCATACCATATCACAGAAAACACTCCCTGCAAAAACAAGTTAGACGCCTCTACTTTGTTGTTGCATGTTTTACGTGGCTCATGGGAGTAGATGCTAAGAACGATTCTTACCTACGGAAAGCCACAACGGTGATATTATGGTTGCCAAACTCCGGTGTTAATCCCATGACAACTATAGTGAGAGAAACTGACATCCACCAGCCGCATGTGTGGTACAAGCCACACGTCAAGTGCGGAGCCGGTCTCGCGAACGACATCACGTAAGGTTGGCCTGGACCGCTTCAATCTCACTATCCCGCGTCATAAGAAGAACACGAACAAGAGGCTTGCAACAGAAAACATCAACGCCCGCAACAACCATGTTGCGTTCTACTCGTGAATCACATCTACACATAGATCTAGCTCTGATACCACTGAAGGGTTTCACAGCATAGTAAATCAAAATTTTCTACGGAAGCGAACAGAGGGAAAGCCAAGATCTAATCTAGGAGATGCAAACAACGAGAGAGATTGGATTAGATCTTCATACCCTTGAAGATTCGCACAGCGGAACGTTCGTCGGAACGTGGGTGATGTAGTCGTACTCGCTTCTCCTCCTCGCGATCCGATCCGATCTAGCACCACAAGTGGCGGTGCCTCCGTGAGATGCACACGTGCAGCACCTCGACGTCTCATCCTTCCTCGGACCAGCAAGTAGGCTTGAGAGATAGATTGGATCTATAACACGACGGCGCGGTGTATATGGTGGAGAATTTCTGCTGCAGGGCTTCGCCTACAAACAGTCGGGAGGGAGAGAGGAGGGCAGCAGGGCAACTAGGGTTGGAGGGAGGTGTGTAGGTTAGGGGGGAGGGGGCGCACCAGCCCTCTATATATAGAGGGGGGTGCAGCCAGCCCTTGCCCATCCTCCAAGTCTATCTCTAGTTTAAACGATTTAAACTCTCCCTTCTAGAAACCCTATCTTATCTCTAGTTTAAACGATTTAAACTTATCTAGGATCGGCTGGGCCCTATGGGGCCTTGTGCCCCTGGCCCAATGCGGCCAGGACACTCCCTCATAGGCCCATGCCCCCTCCCGGAAGGTGGGGCCACGTTGGTCCCCTTCCGGAAGGTTCTAGAAGCTTCCGGTACAATACCGATTAACCCGGAACTATTCCGAACTCCAAAAACTGCACTGCCTTATATGAATCTTATTCTCCGGACCATTCCGGAACCTCTCGTGATATCCCGGATCCCATCCGAGACTCCGAAAAAAAATTCATAAACCAATTATCCAATCTATCCTAGCGTCGAGACACGTTAAGTGTGTGACCCTGCGGGTTCGAGAATATGCAGACATGATCTTCTATCAATAATCAACAGCGGGGTCTAGACACCCATATTGACTCCCACACATTCATCGATGATCATATCGGATGAACCACGATGCCAGGATTCAATCAATCCCATATATATATTCCCTTCGTCTCGCGATATTTTACTTGCCCGAGATTCGATCATCGGTACCGTCATACCTAGTTCAATCTCGTTCACAGCAAGTACTTTGCTCGTTCCGTAATCCGATATCACTTTGTGATTAACTCCTTAACCACATGCTTGCAAGCGGTGTTGATATCGATTACCGAGTGGGCCCGAAGTATATCTCTCCGACTTGGGAGGGACAAATTCCATCTCGATACATACAACCCAACAGATACTTTCCGATCACCTGAGAGACACCTTCATGATCACCCTCTCATAGGATGACGTTTGATGACCTCAAAGCTTTCTTCCGATACCAGGGAGTTGCATTATCTCATGGTCTAAGGAATACAATATTTGACATAAGAAAAGCAAAGACGAACACGATGACACGATCTAATTGCTTCGCTTAGTTTGGGTCTGTCCACCATAGCATTCTCCCAATGATATGATCTCATTATCAATTGACAACTCATGTCTATGGTTAGGAAACCTTAACCATCATTGATCAATGAGCTAGTCCATAGAGGCGTACTAGGGACACGATGTTGTTCACAAACCACACAAGTATTAATGTTTCCGCTTAATACAATTCTAGCATGGAATATAAACTTTATCATGAACAAGAATTATAATAATAACATCTTTATTATTGCCTCTAGGGCATAATTCCAACACATCTAGTGGAAGAGATTGCCATTCTCGGTCCGGTATTTCTGCACAATATGTTCCCCTTTGAGAGGTTCATGGGAGTCTTAAAGAAATATGTTCATAACCGTGCTAGACCAGAAGGAAGCATCTCCAAGGGATATGGAACAGAGGAGGTCATTGAGTTTTGTGTTGACTTTATTCCTGACCTTAAGCCGATTGGTGTTTCTGACTCGCGGCATGAGGGAAGACTAAGTGGAAAAGGCATGCTGGGAAAGAAAGCAATGATATGTAGGGACGGGGATTCTTTCACTAAAGCACACTACACAGTTCTACATAATTCCACCTTGGCAGCTCCGTATATCGAGGAACACAAGAATATTGTACGCTCCAAAAACCCGGGGAAGCCTGAATCATGGATTACAGATGAACACATGAAGTCTTTCGGTGGTTGGATGCGGACACATCTCTTGAATGACACCACTGTTGGAGATCAGCTATAATTGTTGGCCGCGTCACCATCTTCTACTGTATTGTACGAAATAAATGGGAATACATTCTACACGATCGCCCAAGATAAAAAGAGCACCAACCAAAATAGTGGTGTCCGCTTTGATGCAATAGACGAGAATGGACAAAAGGACACATATTATGGTTACATAGAGGAGATATGGGAACTAGACTATGGAGTCTCTTTTAAGGTCCCTTTGTTTCGCTGCAAATGGGTCAACCTGAATGGGGAAGGGGTAAAGATAGACCAGTTGTACGGAATGACAACAGTGGATCTCAACAATCTTGGTTATAGAGATGAACCATTCGTCCTAGCCAATGATGTGTCTCAGGTTTTCTATGTGAAGGACATGTCCTCCAGACCGAAAAAAAGAAAAAATATGCAAACGAATACATCATATGATGAGCCAAAGCGTCACATAGTTCTTTCAGGGAAAAGAAACATCGTGGGAATCGAGGACAAGACAGACATGTCAGAAGATTATAATAAGTTTGATGAAATTCCGCCCTTCATAGTGAAAACTGACCCAAGCATTCCGTTAAGTAAAGAAGATGCTCCATGGTTACGTCTGAAGCGGTCATAAGTGTAGGGTTTCGTAGCATGGAAAACAAAAAATTTCTACCGCATACAAACAAACAAGCCAAGATCTATCTACTAGATTGTAGCAACGAGTCGATGGAATAACTCACCCTCGAAGATTCCAAAGTGTTTAACGAGAGCGGATTCTCGTGGGTGATGTAGTCGTACTCTTCCCGATCTCAAGATCGCGTAGACGATCCTTCCGGCGCTGCATTCCGGCAGCGCTCCCGCAGTCGGTCACATGTTCGGTACTCGACGAAGACCTTCCTCTCCCTTGTTCCAGCAGGCAGCGGAGGTTGTAGCACTCTCCTCGCGATTCCGGCAGCACAACGGCGTGGTACCGGAAGTAGAGGGGAGATCTCGCAGGGCTTCGCCTTAAGCCGGAGCGAGTATGGTGGAGTATGAGAGAGTCCCTCGGTGTTCTAGGGTTTAGACACGCCGAGGAAGAGGTGCTAGGGCCGGCGGCTAGGGCTTGGAGGTGCCCAAGTCGGCGGCAAGGAGAACCCTAGGGCCGGCGGCGGCTTGGAGGCGGCGGCGGCTTGGTACTAGGGTTTGGAGGAGAGGGTGTTGTGTGTCTCTAGGAGGGAGCCCTGCCCCTCCTTATATAGGTGGAGGGGCCGGCCGCGCCAAGGGGAGGGAGAGGAGTCCCTCCCCAACTCGGCTTGGGTGGTGCGCCGGCTTGGGGAGGAGGGACTCCCTCCCCAACTCGGTTTCCCCTTCCTCCTCTTTTCCTCTTTTCAAATTTAGCCGTTTGACTTTTCAATTTAGCTATTTGACTTTTCAAACTAGGATTTGAATTAATCCTTTATTTGGAACAGCGATAACACTTAGTACATGATGCAATCATACCAACTTGATACAACACATTCATGTACCCTTCCCCTCCGGAGTGCCGGACATTCCGAAACATTCTAGAACATTCCCGATGAAAACACCGGAACCATTCCCCAACTCTGAAACGGGACTTTCCTTATATGAATATTATTCTCCGGACCATTCCGGATCTCCTCGTGATATCCCGGATCCCATCCGGGACTCCGAACAACATTCGATCTCTTTCTCATCATTCCATAACTACTCAAAACAACGTCGAATCCTTAAGTGTGTCTCCCTACGGTTCGTGAATTATGCGGACATGATCGAGACACTTCTCCGAACAATAACCAATAGAGGAATCTGGAAATTCATATGGCTCCCACATATTTCTACGATTACTTTGCGATCGAATGAACCACTTACATACGATATCAATTTCCCTTTGTCTCATGATAGTTTACTTATCCGAGGTTATGATCGTCGGTATCTCTGCATACCTAGTTCAACCTCGTTACCGATAAGTACTCTTTTCTCGTTCCCGTGATATGTGATCCCTTGTGAGCCAGTCACATGCTTGCAAGCTAATTGGATGACATTTCACCGAGAGGGCCCAGAGTATATCTATCCGTCATATGGATGGACAAATCCCACTCTTGATCCATGTGTTTCAACCAATACTTTCCGAACACTCAATGCCACCTTTATAGCCACCCAGTTACGGTGTGGTGTTTGATGTCATCAAAGCATCCATCCGGTAAAGGTGATATGCATGATCTCATGGTCGAAGGAATTAGATTACTATGTATCAGAAAGCATATAGCATTTGAACTATTAAAATGACTTGATCTTTATGCTACGCTTATCTATAGGAGTATGTCCATCATATCATTCTCCTAACGATATGATCTTGTTGTTAATAACATCTCAATGTTCATGATAGGGAAACCACAATCATCTATTAACCAACAAGCTAGTATTATATAGAGGCTTTACTAGGGACTTCAAATTAAGTTTACAAATCACACAAGTATTAATGTTTCCTTGTTAATACTATTATAGCATGAATGTAAACATTTATCATAAACACAAAGATATAATAATAACTACATTTATTATTGCCTCTAGGGCATATCTCCAACAATAAGGAATGACATATGCCAAGAAGTTCATGCTCATATTATGTAACTCTAGTGCATGTCTTTCGCGGTTTGTGGTTTGACCGAAGGATATCTTTCGCGGTTTGTGGCCTTTAGTCCCGGTTTTGTAGTCTCAGTTTTTAATATTAATAAATGTCTTCAGTGTTAGTCCCGTTTTGTGGCTGGATCGGGAGTGCCTCTATGACCAGTTTCTTGGAGATGCCGGAGGACTGGGCTCCGTCGGCATCTCCCTGAAACTGGTCGTAGTGGTGTCCCTGCTCTCGAAAACCATCTTGCACCTTGTAACTTCACTAACTAGATCAATACGCCTCGGAGCTAACTAATTTCACATATTAGGGAGTGCCTCTATGACCAGTTTCTTGGAGATGCCGGAGGACTAGGCTCCGTCGGCATCTCCCTGAAACTGGCCGCAGTGGTGTCCCTGCTCTCGAAAACCATCTTGCAGCTTGTAACTTCACTAACTAGATCAATACGCCTCGGAGCTAACTAATTTCACATATTAGGGAGTGCCTCTATGACCAGTTTCTCGGAGATGCCGGAGGACTGGGCTCCGTCGGCATCTCCCTGAAACTGGACGCAGTGGTGTCCCTGCTCTCGAAAACCATCTTGCAGCTTGTAACTTCACTAACTAGATCAATACGCCTCGGAGCTAACTAATTTCACATATTAGGGAGTGCCTCTATGACCAGTTTCTCAGAGATGCCGGAGGACTGGGCTCCGTCGGCATCTCCCTGAAATTGGCCGTAGTGGTGTCCCTGCTCTCTAAAACCATCTTGGAGATGCCTCAAACTGGCTGGAGGACTGGACTCACAAGGATGCATATTTATAGTACAAGCAGCTCGGCATAATGTCGACACTCACCCCTATTATTAGTGCTGACTCATCTTTAGTCCCGGTTGGTGTCTCCAACCGGGACTAAAGGTTCATCTTTAGTCCCGGTTGGTGACACCATCCGGGACAAGGTACAAGCCGCACGACATAATGTCGACACTCACCCCTATTATTAGTGTTGCCTGGCTGGCCACTCTGCCGCAATCCCTTCAGTCGCGGTTGGTTTCTCCAACCGGGACTAAATATGACCGATGTTATGTGCTGAATCACGACATAGTTTGTGATGTTGTGCCCATATTATGCATGTTTGTGGACATTGGTATGGAGAACAATGTTGCAGGAGGAAGTTTTCCTTTTTGTCGCACGGAAAAGCCCTTTTCCATTTTCCGAGCGCAAAAAACGGGTCGTTTTGTGAAGTAACCACCAAAATGCCGTTTCAGAATGCTACCGTCCCATTTTCCTAAAATACTGGACCACCTTACATGGACTATCTCCCAACCGGTACATCTCAAACCTTTTCGTCCATCCCGGGTAAAAAGGACAAATGTCTGCCGAATCGGCAGGAAGTGGGTCCGGTTTGTACTACAGGTACATGATCTATCGCCCGTGATTTTTTGAAAAAAATCATTTTTAGACTCGCAATATGTGGTTTCTTCAAATATCCAATGCAAGTTCTAACGATGCTCGTCCCCTATCTTCATGCACACCGGTTCGACCATAGTTAGAAATTCAGATAATTCAAAACGGGCATAATAAATTCAAAAAAATCCGAAAAATGAAAATCGTTCGCGTGGTGTCATATTTTGTTACATAGTTGAAAGGAAAAATACCAGACTTGATATATTGATCATGTTTCGAAAAAACCTTCACAAAATGACCTATCATGTTCGAGGTTTCATGGCTTTCGGTCCAAATAACCGATGTTATGTGCTGAATCACGGCATAGTTTGTGATGTTGTGCCCATATTATGCATGTGTGTGGACATTGGTATGGAGAACAATGTTGCAGGAGGAAGTTTTCCTTTTTGTCGCACGAAAAAGCCCTTTTCCATTTTCCGAGCGCAAAAAACGGGTCGTTTTGTGAAGTAACCACCAAAATGCCGTTTCAGAATGCTACCGTCCCATTTTCCTAAAATACTAGACCACCTTACATGGACTATCTCCCAACCGGTACATCTCAAACCTTTTCGTCCATCCCGGGTAAAAAGGACAAATGTCTGCCGAATCGGTAGGAAGTGGGTCCGGTTTGTACTACAGGTACATGATCTATCGCCCGTGATTTTTTGAAAAAATCATTTTTATACTCGCAATATGTGGTTTCTTCAAAGATCCAATGCAAGTTCTAACGATGCTCGTCCCCTATCTTCATGCACACCGGTTCGACCATAGTTAGAAATTCAGATAATTCAAAACGGGCATAATAAATTCAAAAAAAATCCGAACAATGAAAATCCTTCGCGTGGTGTCATATTTTGTTATATAGTTAAAAGGAAAAATACCAGACTTGGTATATTGATCATGTTTCGAAAAAACCTTCACAAAATGACCTATCATGTTCGAGGTTTCATGGCTTTCGGTCCAAATGACCGATGTTATGTGCTGAATCACGGCATAGTTTGTGATGTTGTGCCCATATTATGCATGTGTGTGGACATTGGTATGGAGAACAGTGTTGCAGGAGGAAGTTTTCCTTTTTGTCACACGAAAAAGCCTTTTTCCATTTTCCGAGCGCAAAAAACGGGTCGTTTTGTGAAGTAACCACCAAAATGCCGTTTCAGAATGCTACCGTCCCATTTTCCTAAAATACTAGACCACCTTACATGGACTATCTCCCAACCGGTACATCTCAAACCTTTTCGTCCATCCCGGGTAAAAAGGACAAATGTCTGCCGAATCGGTAGGAAGTGGGTCCGGTTTGTACTATAGGTACATGATCTATCGCCCGTGATTTTTTGAAAAAATCATTTTTAGACTCGCAATATGTGGTTTCTTCAGAGATCCAATGCAAGTTCTAACGATGCTCGTCCCCTATCTTCATTTTAAAAGGTTACATTAATTATTTTTTAAAAATAGAAAATGGTTTTGGATTATTTATTCAAATCCATACACTTCTTACGTTTAAAGTTTTTCTAAATTCCAAATTGATATTAAAAAAATATAAGTTAATTCATTTTTAATTGTAAATGGTTACATTAATTATTTTTTAAAACAGAAAATGGTTTTGAATTATTTATTCAAATCCAAACACTTTTTATGTTTAAAGTTTTTCTAAATTCCAAATTAATATTCAAAAATATAAGTTAATTCATTTTAAAAGGTTACATTAATTATTTTTTAGAAATAGAAAATGGTTTTGGATTATTTATTCAAATCCATACACTTCTTATGTTTAAAGTTTGTCTAAATTCCAAATTGATATTAAAAAATATAAGTTAATTCATTTTTAATTGTAAATGGTTCATATTTTAAATGGTTACATTAATTATTTTTTAAAACAGAAAATGGTTTTGAATTATTTATTCAAATCCAAACACTTTTTTGTTTAAAGTTTTTCTAAATTTCAAATTAATATTCAAAAATATAAGTTAATTCATTTTAAAAGGTTACATTAATTATTTTTTAAAAATAGAAAATGGTTTTGGATTATTTATTCAAATCCATACACTTCTTATGTTTAAAGTTTTTCTAAATTCCAAATTGATATTAAAAAAATATAAGTTAATTCCTTTTTAATTGTAAATGGTTCATATTTTAAATGGTTACATTAATTATTTTTTAAAACAGAAAATGGTTTTGAATTATTTATTCAAATCCAAACACTTTTTATGTTTAAAGTTTTTCTAAATTCCAAATTAATTATCATTTAAAAAACAATACAAATTTAAACCCCAAAATAGAAAATATGGCGGGAATAGAGAGAAAATACCTGAAAAAATTTGAAATCAGGGGAATATGTCCCGGTTGGAGCCACCAACCGGGACTAAAGACCCCCTGCGCGCCAACCCTTGGTCTGCTGAAAATATTGGAGTATACGTCCCGGTTGGTGGCTCCAACCGGGACGTATGCCCTTTTAGTCTCGGTTGGAGCCACCAACCGGGACTAAAGGCCCTTCGTTTATAACTGACGCGTCTCCTTTCTTCTTCCCCATCTCACTTCTCTGCTTCTCACCGACGCGCGCACCCCCGACGCCGGCAGGCTGCCCGAGCTCGCCGCCACCCGCGCGTTCCGTCCGCCACCGCCGCTGCCTCCGTCCACGCGCGCCCCTGCTACTTTTCCCCCTCGCGCGTGACCTCAATCGCCTGGATTGGAAGCTCCGTCCGCGCGTCGCCTCCGTCGACTCCGGCGTCTCCCGAGCTCGCCCGGCCTCGCCACCACCTCCGTCGTGTTCCTGGTGAGCTGATGATCCTCACGGTGTTCTTCTTTCTCTCCCTCTCCTCCTGTACTACTCTCCCCGCGTGTGCCCGACGCCGCCGCCGCTCGAGCTCGACGGAGGCGACGCTCCGGTGACCAACAAGGAGCGGCGCCGCCACTCCCTTTCTCCCTGCATCGCGCTCTCTCTAACGCGCCCATCCGCGCGTCCAGGGGTGCCCGCTATCGCCGCCGCTGCCGCTGCCTGGGAGCTCACCGCCAGCGTGACGTCATGCTGACGTCACTCGTGCTCGCGTGGCAGCTGATGTGGCCTAGGGCCCATCAGTCAGCCTTAGTGGGTAGGCTTCTCTGTGGTATAAAAATGATCTGTACGCGTGGAGGCTGAGTTGGCACTGGGGCCCTTCTGTCAGTCTCACTGGCTAGGGGGCGCCCCGGTGTAAAAACTATTTGCCTTTTTTTTAATTCTAGAAAATGATTTAATATTGTAAAATCAATAACTTATTGTTTATAAGTCAGAAAAATACAAATAATATATCAGTTTGTTTAGAAAAATGAAACCTATCTATCTAAACTATAATCATGCATTGTTCAACAACTTAAATGACAAGTATAATTAGAAGAACAAATGCACCCCTCTCATATGTTCCGGAGTTTCCCCGAGATAGGGTTTTCACCCCTAGGGACCCCGATTAAATCGTCGAGCATATATTAGGGTTACATTCCAATGCAAATTAACTTGTAATATCATCATACTTGCTTGAGCATTGCATCGATGCCATGTGTTGATTGTTTCCCTTTCTTTTCGGTGTTTCGATTATTAGGTTTATTATTAGTTAGGTATTATTAGGTTTATTAATTACTTTGGTATTATTGGTCTTCGACCCCACTGGTCAGTCACTGTGGGTAGCCCTAGACCCGATTCACATTGTCAAGCAACTTAGGTGCATGTGGGTTCGACGATGTGCCTATCTACTACACGGTTTCCTTTTTGTAGCTAGGTTTAGGGTTTAGGGTTTCTCTTCATTTTTATTATTGTGTATGTATATATTAGAGTTTCTCTGAATTAGGGTTTATATCTCTCAACGCCGTACCTAACTTTCTCCTTTAGTCGCTTTGACTTATTCGTTTTTCCACCTATGCAGAAAATATGGACCCACACGTCAGAGACGAAGAAAAGGAAGAGTTGATCCAAGGTGTGATCTGTGGGGAAGATAATTTAGACGTATCAACGTTTCTGAACAACTCCGGTGAGGGTGATCCTCTTTTTACCGGAATAGACAACTTGTTTGAGGTTGAAGGTGTTGCCTTCCGCGAGGGAGAAGGCGATGCCTTGTGTAATCGAGAAGAGGACCGCTCCGGCGTGGTGCATGTAATATAAATCAATTCATTAATTAATCATCTGCTATCTATATAGAAATAGTAACGACGATCTTTCTTCTTTTAGCCCTCCGGATCGAAGGAATCTACTGAAAAGAGCAGACGAGGCCCAACCAAAAAGTTGCAAGACCATGAGAGGTTCAGGATCGAAGATGTCGCTGAAGACGGCAAACCGACAGCTCCCGAAGTTGTCGCAACCAAATTTGTGGCACAATGCGGAGTAATCGTTAGGGACTTAATCCCGATCACCATTAGAAATTGGAATAGGCCTGCTAATGCGGATGAAGAGGGAACATGTTTATTTGTCCCTAACCAGGCCAAAGATTTACTGTGGAAGAGGCTCATGGTTAATTTCAAACTACCGAAGATAGAGCTGGATCCAAATGCGGAGGATCCAGTTGAGGACGCCTTACAACATGGGAGAGCCATGGAGGCTAAGGTCAGGGAGTGGGCTTTGAAGAAGATGGCCCAGTGTTTCACCAACTGGAAGAAAAGATTGCACCTTGACTATGTCGTGAAAAAGAAGACTCCCGATTTCAAGAATATTCAGTTTGAGAAGATAAAACCATTCTGGGCTGAGTTTGTGGAATACAAGAAATCAGAAAAAGCCAAGAAAATGTCTAAAACGAACAAGCTAAATGCTGCTAACAAGAAGTATCACCATACTATGGGGCAAGGTGGCTACAGGGCTGGCATTCCTAAGTGGGAGAAACTTGAGAATGAACTGCGTGCTAAAAAATCACCCCAGAGACAGACGATTGGGTAGAACGTGCAAGGAATTGGTTTTACGGGCATGGGGGCACGTTGGACTCGGAAGGGAGGTGTATATATAACATACGACATAAAGAAGACCCCTTGCCAATCGAGAGGATGAGAAAAGCAGTACAGGCTGTTAAATATGGGGACTTCATTCCCGATAGAGAGAATGATGAGCTCACACTCGCCCTTGGAAATAAGGAACATGATGGACGAACATGAGGCACAAGAGGCTCCCAACCATGGAGGACTGGGTTTTCCGAAGAGAGGAAGAAATATCCTGATAGAAGCCGTCAGAGGATAAAGGACAAGGTGGAAGTTGAAGCAAATAGTCAGAAAGAACGAATGCGTTTAATTGAAGAACGATTAAAGCAACAACAAGATGAAATTAACGCACTTAAAGAGCAAAGTACTACCGTCCCATCTCAGCAGCACACTGCATTCGATGCTACCGGCCTATCGAATAATCGAAAAAGCAGTGTGGCTTCCACCGAGGTCCCGGGTGATGACAATGGCGATGCCGATGGTGCACCGACGATGGCTCCTGTTTGCTACCCAGTGGATGATATCACAGAGATGACACACTGCGAGCTACATGTCAAAGTTGTGAACATATCAATGAAGGTGGCGGTCGGCTATGCCTTACCAATTGGACCCACACCAACTTACCACTGTCGTCCGGTTCCAGAGGGCTACGCTGTTGTCGGCGTGGATGAAATCATGCCCACCTTTGAGGTTTTGGATCTTCACTACCCTGCAGGTGAAGGGGATGTGACTGTGTTGGGAGACGCAAAAAAACGTCACCATTCTATGGCCGAAGGAATGTATCGTGCTTCGAAATCACACGCCAAGGCCATCTTCGCCGCCGCCTCACCCGTCTCCAGCGAGGTCGTCGCCGCCGCGGCAGCCGTCTTCGTCGCCTCACCCGGCTCCGTCGCCTCACCAATCTCCGACGCAGCCATCGCCGCGGGAGCCATCGCCGGCGCCTAAGGGTCAAAAGCGTAAGCGTACCGCTACTGTGCCTCGTGGTAAGTGATCGACGAAACGTAAACAAGAGCCTCTTCCAAAAGTACCAAAGGTTCCTCCCAAGAGAGCTTATGACTGTACTGAAGAGGAGACTGCGGCGATCGTTGATGCGAAAACAACAGCGTTTTTCGCTAAGCTGAGGCGGCCGAAAGAGCCAGTGTTCCCCAGCACCAAAGAAGAAAAAGCCAAAGTGTTGAAAATGCTAAAGACTCTTCATCAACCCGAGCCAAAGCTGTCATCAGACTATGAGCGTTCTATTCTCAAGTCACATGCGGCACAAAAAGCCTCGAAGAGCAGTACTGATGCAAGCGAGAAATCTGTTGCCCAGCTCGGAGAACAAGCAAAACAGACTTGCGCCCCTCTCAAGGTGATTTCTCAAACCAATGTGGGGTCGAGCAAATATGGGGCCGAAGAGCAGTATGATCCAGAGGTAGTTGCACAATACGGAGAAGCTGCCGCTGCTCAAGGTATGAGTATTGCTCAGTACTTATCCCAGTTAGAGTTCTTCCCCGTGAGTGAAGTAGCATACAGATACCAGTACGGCAAACCTCTCGTCAAACCTGAGGAGGTAAACAATCTTCCAACAAAAATGCGAAGATTGCATAACTGGTACATGCATGCCACAAGGGCCGGGGCTAACTGGATAGTGCTGAGGGTTAGAAAAAAGCATCATGGGAAAGAAAAGGATGACATGATATCCATTGAATTTGATGAACTATTTCAATTATTCAATCAAGACGCCTTGGAAAAATCGATCATCAGTGCCTATTGTTTGTAAGTACTAATTCTGTAATTAATTTAGTCTCCAACTATATTATTTTGTTTATTGCATGTATATAATCATACTGTAATATGCAGAATAAAGATTCTCGAATGCAGCAGAGGACAAATCTATGACATTAGCTTCATTGACCCATATTGGGTTCATGAAGCTAATCTCAAAACAAACCCCCAGGATACTGAGGATAATATAGTACACGCCTTAAGGTTTCAAGAAACCAAAAGGGAAATACTATTTCCTTACAACTTCGAGTGAGTGTTATTGTCTTGTATACACTTTGTATTTCGCTTACTCGATGTTAAGTATATAATTGATTAGTTATGCATTTGCAGCTACCACTATATTCTGTTAATCATTCAACTTGACAAAGGGCGTGTACTAGTCATGGACTCGAAACATAAACCCCTTGAGACGTGGAAGGACATGCAGATACTTATCCAGCGGTAATTCTAATCATTATGACACTATATCGGCAACGTTCGTGAATTTTATGATATCAAGTACTTAATAACTTATTTTATTCGTTTTCTACGCCGGGCAGCGCTTGGAAACGGTTCACCAACAAGGCTAGGGGTGTTTGGAAAGAGGAGCTTACATTTGAAGCACTAGATGTAAGCACCACTAGCTATATCCGCGCATCTCTTTGATTCTAGTTTTGATACAATTATTATCATGCTTGATTATTATTTTGATTGAACTCTGTTCTCGTAAAGTGCCTGACGCAGGGACCAGGTAACAATCTATGTGGATACTATGTTTGCGAGTTCATCCGGCAGACGTGCGATGAGAAGGGCAGAAATTTAGAGCAACTCCACGTACGTAAACAATTTCTATATTTTTAATTACAATCAAATTGTGTTTAGTTTCATTCATATAGGCTGACTCCTTTTTTAAATCAGATCGAACATCTACGGGACGGTCTTCTATCAAAGGATCGAGTACGAGCAATTCAGGAGGAATTGGCGGGATTCTTGGATGCAGAAGTCCTAGACCCAAAAGGGGAATACTACTCGGCTGTGTATAGACAACAGGAATTGTAAAAATAGCAACTTTGAAGGAATTGGCCGGTAGCATCAAATAGCAACTTTTGTATGTAGTGCATGAACTCGATCCGTGTATTGAATATAATATTGTTATCATGATGTAATATAAGGTTCCTTCATTGATAAGTGCAAATCACTAAATAAACAATAAAACAACCTAAATGGATTCTCTGCCGCGGCACAAAAAGTGGCAAAAATGCTGCCGCGGCAACAAAATGTGCCAAAATGAATTCTCTGCCGCGGCAGAGAAATGGGCCAAATCTCTGCCGCGGCAGAAGGTTATTAGTCTCGGTTCGTGTTACGAACCGGGACTAATGCCCCACTCTCCCTCGCCCGCTGCCGCTGCCACGTGTGCACCCTTTAGTCCCGGTTGGTGGGGCAACCGGGACTAAAGGTTAGAGCTTTAGTCCCGATTGCCCCGTCCCGGTTGGGCAACCGGGGCTAAAGCCCCGTACCAACCGGGACCTATAGGGCGTTCTGTACTAGTGGGAATTGCTAGGAAAAAAGTAACCCAGCAGTTTGTTGAACAATGCATAGGAACATCGTTTTAGCTGCCGGGCTCAGCAACTCTGATTTGACGGTCTACAGGAGCCTCTGGTTAGGTATCTATGTGAATATATCTTGTAGTAGATGTACATTTTGCTAGGAACCTAGTAGGCAATCTTGGCCTTCGTATGGCCCGACCCGACTGTGTACGCCATTCTCGGAATGGACGGTGTTTTTGAACGGTGACCTGACGAGCTCATGGGCGGTTGATGTGAAGTCCCATTGATGGAGTGCTGGCTTAGAATCCATTTGCGTCATGGACCTGCTCGATGGAAGTATGGAACCGCGACAGAGGCTCGGGGTGGAAAACAAATGCAAAACCTTTGGTGGCGGCACTAGTATGGTTCGGGAAGACAAGTGGAGATAAATTTTTCTTGAAAATAACCGTGGAGAAAGAAATTGTGTTTGAGCTACAACAATTGGTTTAGTTAGTTTTCATGGGTATTGCTACAACGATTGTGTTTGCTAGCACTATAGGACGCGCGCACTACGCCGAGGGAAAAAAGCCATCAGCGTATGCCAAAATGCCCTCGGCGTATGGTACGCCGACGGCTGTCCTCGGCGTAGCCTCCTCGGCAAAGATATCCCTCGGCGGAGCACACTCAAGCCGTCGACCCTCGGCGTAGCGGCCGTCGGCCGGTTGTAAAAACATTTTTTTATTTTTTTTATTTTTTATTCTTTAAATTGTTTGACTCGTTAATCTCCTACTTTGAACATTTTTAACACTAATTATACTTAATATTTAATTAAATTTCAGTCTTAGTCAAACTTCCGGGCCGGCCACCCATCCTAATACTACTCCAGCTCCAGCATGTTTAACTTCCTCGTTCCTTCAGAATCCGTTTTCGCAAAGTAATTCATACATTGTTGTCAATACTATGATATCAATCCTATTAACTCTTATATCATCATGTCAAATGTTTGTATTTTTTGAAATTACAAACAATTATTTAAGTAAACATTAATAAATAAATAAAAATATTATTGAATTCAAATAAAAATATAATAATTTTACTTTTTTGTATTTTTCTATTTAATATGGAATAATTAATATCTTTAAATCTGTAAATCGGAATTCAACAAATAATATGTCTAAATTAATCAAAAAAATGATAGGAATCCAAATATGATATCCATATCAACTAATCATAAACCCTTCGTTTTTGAATTAGCTATTTGGTGGTTGCTTTAGAAAATCCCTTTTTGCGCCCGGATAATGAAAAATGGTTTTTTGGTGCGATAAAAAGGAAAACTTGCATTGGATCTTTGATAAAATAGCATATTATGAACCTAAAAATGATTTTTGTAAAAAAACATGAGCATCGGATCATGTACCTGTAGTTCATATCTGACATACTTCCTACCGATTCGGCAGGAATTTGTCTTTTTCACCAGAGGTGGACGGAAATGTTTTGGATCCCCCTGTTGGGACATTGTCCATATAAGGTGGTATAGTATTTTTGTAAAATATGGTGGTAGTATTTTGAATTAGCCATTTGGTGGTTGCTTCATAAAATCGTCTGTTTTTTATGCTCGAAAAATGGGAAATGGCTTTTTGGTGCGACGAAAAGGAAAAATTCCTCCTACAACATTGTTCGCCATCCCATTATGCATGTGTATGCACAATATGAACATATTATCACAAACTATGCCTTAATTCTAGCCATAACATTGGTCATTTGACCAGAAAGCCAAGAAACCTCGAATGAGATAGGTCATTTTGTGAAGGTTTTTTTGAGACATAATCAATATATCAAGTTTGATATTTTTCTTTATAACTATGTCACATAATATGACACCACGCGAAGGTTTCGCATTGTTTCGATCATTTTTGATTTTTTATGCCCGTTTTAAACTATCGTCAAACTTTGTCGAACGGCGGGCATGAAGATTCTTAGCTCGGGCCCGAGCCTCGCTAAACTTGTATTGGATCTTTAATAAAATAGCATATTGTGAACCTAAATATTATTTTTCTAAAAAAAACATGAGCATCGGATCATGTATCTGTAGTTCATATCTGACCCACTTCCTACCGATTCGGCAGGAATTTGTCTATTTCACCAGAGGTGGACGGAAAAGTTTCAGATCCCCCTGTTGGGACATTGTACATATAAGGTGGTATAGTACTTTTGTAAAATATGGTGGTAGTATTTTGAATTAGCCATTTGGTGGTTTCTTCACAAACCGTCCGTTTTTTGTGCTCGGAAAATGGGAAATGGCTTTTTGGTGCGACGAAAAGGAAAACTTCCTCCTGCAATATTGTTCGCCATCTCATGATACATGTGTATGCATAATATAGACATATTATCACAAACTATGCCTTGATTCTAGCCATAACATTGGTCATTTGACCCGAAAGCCAAGAAACATCGAATGAGATAGGTCATTTTGTGAAGGTTTTTTAGAGACATAATCAATATATCAAGTTTGATATTTTTCCTTATAACTATGTCACATAATATAAAACCACGCGAAGGTTTCGTATTGTTTCGATCGTTTTTTAATTTTTTATGCCCGTTTTAAACTATCGACAAACTTTGTCAAACGACAGGCATGAAGATTCTTAGCTCAGGGCCGAGCCTCGCTAAAATTGCATTGGATCTTTGATAAAATAGCATATTGTGAACCTAAAAATGATTTTTGTAAAAAAAATGAGCATCAGATCATGTACGTGTAGTTCATATCTGACCCACTTCCTACTGATTCGGCAGAAATTTGTCTTTTTCACCAAAGATGGACGGAAAGGTTTCGGATCTCTCTGTTGGAACATTGTCTATATAAGATGGTATAGTATTTTTTGTAAAATATGGTGGTAGTATTTTGAATTAGCCATTTGGTGGTTGCTTCACAAAACCGTCCGTTTTTATGCTCGGAAAATGGAAAATGACTTTTTGGTGCGACAAAAAAGTAAAGCTTCCTCCTACAACATTGTTTGCCATCCTATGATGCACATGTATGCACAATATGGACACATTATCACAAACAATGCCTTGATTCTAGCTATAACATTGGTCATTTGACCCGAAAGCCAAGAAACCTCGAATGAGATAGGTCATTTTGTGAAGGTTTCTTTGAGACATAATCAATATACCAAGTTTGATATTTTTCCTTCTAACTATGTAACATAATTTAGCACCACGCGAAGGTTTCACATTGTTTCGATGTTTTTTGAATTTTTTTATGCCCGTTTTAAACTATATATAATGTTTTATGTTTTACTTAATTTTTATTTACAAATGAGTAATATTTGAGTGTAGATAGATAAGTCTTATTTTTTTGCAAATTTTGATATATTATTTGTATTTTCCGAATTAGAATAATTTAGTTATGATTTTTCAAAGTTTAATGAGATAAAATAAAAATTGCTACGCCGACGGTTGCCCTGCCGAGGACAATTCTACGCCGACGGCTGCTTGCCGGGGCTGGACTAAACGATGGCTACGCCGACGGCCCCGACGTTTAGCCGTCGGCGTAGCTTTCCATTCCTATAGTGTAGTGTTTTTCTAATAGGGGACGAAACCCCGGCCTCTGCATCGGTTGATGCACACAAACTTTTTGTGGACACCAGAAGCAACATCATAACTGTGGTCATGAGATTGTGACCACCAGGATAAGGTTAATCAGTGATCATGGCACATCATCTAAAGGTTGATGAGGCGCTGTTGCTAAAGATGAACGCGTATTCCTCCTGCAATAGTTATACAAAGAAGATTGCAAGTATGCAACTAATATAAGAAAAACTCGACATGGTTGGCCGTGAATTTGGTGAAGGTTTCTGACACCATTTTTCTAGAATAAAAGCGCCAAACAAGACATGAATTAACACGTGGGAACACAAACGAAAAATAAAGTTCCATGGCCTAGAGTTGATAAGTTTTTTCAAATCTTGTTTTGTACTACCTCCGTCACGGTTTAGAGGGCGTTTTAGAGAGATTATTGGAACATAGGTGAGCGCTGATTGGAGCCAGATTTGTGCCAAAACATGCGCCCATTAATTATTCAGCGTCCTATTAAACGTAATTACTCAATAAAAAAAGGAGTTTAGGCGCATGCATTGGTGAAGTTGCATGCAAAAATTAATTACTTTGTTGCATGGAGTAGAAAGTGGGGAGGAAAAAGAGGGCATTAATTCTGTAATTAAGTCTAACGCGCCTAGGAGGAGAGGAGTTTTGGAAACGCATGGCTTTTGTAAGACGCCCTCCAAACCGTGACGGAGGGAGTACTTTGGGATATGAACACTTTCATTAATTGAAGAGTAATTACATATTATTCCTGCAGACAAATACTTGAATAGTTTAATTTAAATAATATGGCATGCCCAATTAATTTCAAGAAGCATTTTAACCTACATTTTCTTTACTTTGGTAGGATAATTGAGTATTTAAACGCATATACACATCTATGTGGATGAATCTTAAAGTTGAGTAGCTATTGGAATGTATTTCAGTATGCCTAGTTCGTGGAGGAAGGAACATCCATGCACAAAAATAGATCTTTTTGACCTAGCTAAACAGTTGGTAAATATTACTACCTCTGTTCCACAATATAAGATGTTTTGGTCGGAGGCAACGAAAACATCTTATATTATGGAACCTATTTAGTACATACTATGACTATTACCTTGATGAATTTTTAATGAAGGTAATAGTCCAATGTTTTCAGAGTTGCGGAATGTCCAATGTTTTGTACTCATTAGAATCCTTGATCAATCCTTGCTTATGTACAACCCAGTGAGGAAGAAGGTATGCTAACCTTTTACAAGGTAAGAAACATGGTTAAGTTGAGTCAAGGCAGGCCAGTTTGGTGAATAGGGTTGTTGCGAGTCATGACTGCTCTCTTGCATAGTGATATGAGGAAACTAAGTAAAGTAGAGTGCACATCGTGTAATTTTTTTTATGGCGCTCCCCGTGGGAAATTGCATGTGCACAGTTTCATGTTTAAGAGTCACCGATACATCCAACGGCGCATGGATGTAAGGACACCGACGCCATTACACATCGAAAAGACGAGTCATATACGCAAGTTGGTCATGATCGAAACTTCATTAGTTGACTGTATGCTAAAAACATATGCACCAAAATCCATGAAATTTTGATGAGCCTTGTAACTTTGGCCCACATTTTCATGTAGACTATCCTGACTTAGCACGTGCAGGAAGTAAAGAGACAATGACAAAGTCTGCATAACTGCAAGTAAACATTTACTTCGTCGCATTTGTCAGGTATGGACATTTTTTCAAGGTAAGCCTAAATTGGTGAATGGCAAGAGTTGAGATAATAAATTAAATTTAGAAAATACCCTCTCGGGGTGTTGGAGCGTAGCATATAGTGCCTCAAGACATCGAAGAATATAACCCACCTAAGATAAGAAATGAAGAAAAGAAACACTTCTTTCCAAAGTTATAATCTTCTACTTATGTGATCATTCTACCGAAGTTCTCCGGTGTAAAGATGTAGGATTAGGAGGCACTGGAAAACAATACCGTGCCGAGTTCTAAGTTTTAGGAAAAATGTTTATCCACTGGTCTGCTAAAAGGGACTTCTATACTAAATAATAGCTTTCCTCTGTACACTTGTGCCCATGGAACAACTATCCCCCTGCGGCGACCACAACAAAAGACCCACCTTGACACTTGTACATCTCTCACTACGAAGGATCATCGTACCGACGTGTGCTGCACTATAGGATTGCACGACAAACAGTCTCCGTTCTGCGCTAGAGACATTAGAAACCTTAAGTAGAACTTAATTGTTTTTTGGTTTGTTTTTTCTCACTATAGGATTGTGTGGACGCTTATTTGATGAAGATTATATGTATGCGGTAGATTATATTGCAGTGTTATGTATGATGTTTGTGTAAATTACAGTTTCTGCATAATATGGCTAAGTACAAATTGAGTGTATTTTAGATGAATGGTTGCTCTGGTTTTTTTGGCATTTTGAGAGTTATTCATGTCATTGTTGACATGACATGTTCTATTATTATCTACAAGTGCTACATTGTACAAAGAAAAACTGTTCTGGTTGTGTTCTAGCCCAAACCCCACTAAATATTAGTTTTAGGAGCTGTTAATTGGCAACAAATCGAACATATGGTTATATTTATGTCAGGGGATAATGATGGTACAACTTTCAAAAATTCAGACAAATCTGTATAGAAATTCACAACCACAAGTTTATTTACCGTCAAGTCTATATATTTGTTCCTAATGAATGACCATATGAGGTTCTTACATAAATACCTATACCTATGAATATTGAAAATACCGCTTAAGATAACCTAGGTAAGTGGAATTGGAATGAGTGTTAGAAGTGTTGCTTTTGTGACTCGATGGAAACCGTAAAACACTTGCATCTCTCATGTCCTTTTGCCCAATTATTTAGCTGTAACATCCCAATTTTGAAAATTTGGAATTCAAAAATAATTGCATTTGCATGTTTCATGAGAATTGCATTTCATCCAGGCAAGCATTCAAAACTTGAATACGAAAAAAATCCCTATATCAAAGTGTTTAGTTTTGCAACATGTTCCTATATAAGGAATTATAAAGGGA
Source organism: Avena sativa (assembly GCA_916181665.1). NCBI lineage: Eukaryota > Viridiplantae > Streptophyta > Magnoliopsida > Poales > Poaceae > Avena > Avena sativa. The sequence continues at coordinate 459,785,057 of OV702293.1, forward strand.
TTTGTCAGACCAATGTTTTTACTAAGTAAAAAGGGTACAAAATGACCCTACAATGATCTAATGAATATTAGAAAATTTTAGAAATAATTTTCAGCTCAAAGTTATGAGTAAAATAGTAAAATGGAAAGAAATAAAAGAATAAACAAAAAAACTAACCACCCTACCTAGCTGGCCAGCCTGAGCCAGCCCAGTCTTATCTACCGCCCTCCCTAGTAACGCGAGGGACGCGCAGAAGCAATGGGACGGCTCGAACTAAGCCACCAGTGCGGCTCTCGGCCCGCCTCTCTCTCTCCCTCTCTCTCTCTCATTGTGGCCGGCACCTAGGGCCCACCCCATCGTCCCCTTCCTCCGGTGGAAACCATGATGAACACGAGCTCTACCGAACCGAATCCAACCCCAACAAATTGGGTCGATTTGGGAACAAATCAAAGACCCCCACAACATGCAACCCCCCATATATACTCCCGTGTCGACCCCGGTTATTTTTCCTCTTCTTCCGAAACCCTATCCTCTAATTTCGAAGCTTCTGATCTTGTCGTCGGAGTTTTGCCACAGTAACCTCGGGAAGGTTGAATTTGCCATCGATTCCGACCTCCCCTCTCTCGTTTTCTTCCACTGATGTGTCCGCCTTGAACTACCTCATCGCCCCTGACCTTTCCCCCTTGGATAGGTGTCTCTGCCACCGCAATTCATCACCAAAGATCCGACGGAGGCGAGCTCGGCCAACCACTCTTCAACGTCGTTTTGTGAAGAGGAGGACACCGTTGAGCATACGATCGTGACCGTCTCAAAGATCCGAACACCGTCATACACTCCCACACCTAGGTGAAGCACTAGGTCGATGACGCCATTCAAACATCAAACCCACCACCGCCGTCTACCTCACCATCGGGGACCACCACCGCCGCTCGTGTCCGTTTGATCTACAGCGTGCGTTGTAGATTAGATCTTCTAGGCGAAGGGGTACCGTCCAACCATGTCACACCACGTGGTACGCGCTTAGTCTCTGCCGGGTCAGCGCTCCGAGTCAGCCGCCACGTAAGCATGTAGTCAAGTCAACCGCCCAGTCAGTAATTGATTTTATTTGAATAGTCAGAAATTGTGCCTATCTTGTAAAAATCATAATAAAATATCTACTTGGCAAAAAATTGAAAATAATATACCTATGGATTCATAAAATTGTGTAGAATATTAATATGAGATAATATCTAAACTTTACTGTATATATTTACCGTAATAATCTATAATAATTATAATGGCATTTTGAGTATTAAATCCATAGTAAATTATTTACAGGACGAGAAAATATGAATAATTGTTTCTAGATTCACAATTTCATGTAGATTTCAGATATGGGTTTAGTTTTAATTTTAGAAAGTTCAAGTTGTTTAAGTTATTTTAACTCTATTAAATACTAAATAAATCATAAGAAAAGATCTACAACTTTGACTAAGGTGAATCCAATTTCTACTAGTTCGTATTAACGTCCTCTATCTAGTAAACCCTAGATCCAAATTAAATTGGACATAGTAACTAATCCCCTATTGAATTAAATAATCTTCTACATGCTCCATGAGATATAGTAATTTTTAGAGAACTAATTACTATCATTGTGATATATTAAATTGTCGTGCATGTATTTGTGCATTTGTTTATTATTGTGTTATTGTTTATGTAGTATGCAATTGTTTGATCGATATATTGCGAGGAGTGCAATGTATGTGATTTCAATGAGTGTTTGAACAACTTCAATAACTATCAAGGAAAGTTACACCTTTGTTCATATCTTTGTCATAGTTTTGCTATTATGCGTTGTTTTGATCTTCAAAATAGTAGTATGCATGTGTAGGATGTTTTTAGTAGAAGGGAAATATTTTACAAGTGCTATGTTGTTTTGTAGTATGCCATGAGTAGCTTTATACTTACGATTGTTTCCCCTCCTAATAAGATCTCTTGAATTTTTCTAAGTAATTACGCTTGTGCTATGATATATATACGCAAATACCGATGGGGATTTGAAAGACATAAATTTTTCCAAGTATAAGAGCCATTTTTATGAGCGCAAGTTTTTCTCCTCAAATCTACTTCAAAATAAAACTAAGTTTTTCTTTAGGCGGAGTGGTATGTCGGGAACTACTAAAAGGGGAAGTATCTTGGATTGTCTCTGCTTGCGTCTAGGGACAAGTATCTTGTAATGGCTATGCTTGTGTCCTCCACCGCCTAGGAATTAAAGAAGTATACCATGTTTAATAATTCAAAAGCTTTCAGTGCAACCACAATACATATGGGATCTGTCTGACCTAGTACTTAGTGGGAAACCTCATCTGAATACCACAGTTTTGGCTCGCATGGAACCGGTAGAGGGGCTACTAAGGGAAAGCTTCACCATGGTCTTGTTTGAAAAGAACTTTATCGTGGATTATGGGTAAAGTGTACAAACTCTCGAGAGTAATCAATCTGATAGATCAACCGTGTTCATGAAAAAGAACAACTTTGAGCGTCTGAAGGATGGACCCTCTGAAAGATTTCCTCTCTCCTTTTCTAAGGAATTGTTTTAAAACTCCATGGTCGTGGACTCGTCCCTAGATGGGATTTTGGGTTGCATGGTGTAATCCATGTGTTAGGTTGAGGGATGGTAGCCTGGTGGAATCCAGCGCGAGCCACTTGACCCTATATTAGTTACCAAAGTTTTATAAAGTAGGATAAAAGATTTTCTCTCTCCTTCTTGACTTAAGAAAATTGACTTTATGCAAATTAACCTTAAGCCTTTTGTCAGCCTATGCATGTAGAGATAGACAAGTCTTTTTCTTCATAGTGTAATTTGCCAATACATTCAAAGTATTAATCAACTCGTTTGGCTGCACGTTTCATGTGCAGAATTTGGAGGTCGCTGAAAGGTGCGCTAGGATTACGGGTATTCACTCAATTATCCTATGGCGTTGATGAACTCAAGATTTTATTAAGTTTCCGCTGTTTTATTTGAGCTAGCTATAAGCTATGCAAGGTTGTAATAAATTATACTCTAGATTATTAGATTATTCTAATAAAGACTTGTATTTTACATGATATTTCATCGACTTTGAGTGCTAGCTAATGATTTAGAGACTAGCATGTTAATCACAGGGACTTAGGATCTTTATCGTTATTGATTCCCGGTCACTACTGATGGTATCATAGCACATGTTGACTGTAGATCGTGACCCTAGCCTTGGGAAAGCCTTACGAGTAATAATATCTAAGTTATTTCAGAATACTCTCATACTTCTCATCATTTATCTTTGGAGTTTTAAAATTCTTAAGTCTTTTCATTTCAACATTAGATGACCATTTCAAGAAGAAACTTCTCTCAAGACTACACTTCCAAAGAAGATCTTCTCAACATTTCTCTGAAGTCATGAATTGAAGACCTCTATAGAAGATGTTCCAAGACTGAAGCTACGAGAATTGAAGACTTCAAGCTATAAATACTTTCAAGACAATGAAATATTATGAAGACTTCAAAGTCCATAAAGAGTAAAGAGACCCACTAGTAACCAAACCAAGATGGACTATGCTACGATTAGATGCGAAGGTTTATGAACCGTCATTTTTAGTGGTTTTATTGACATCAACAAATAATACTTATTTTCAATACAAATTTTGTGTGTGTGCGGTAGCTACTCTTCCTTCCCTATCTTAAGCCCAAGAGGTGGAGATAAACCAAACAACTTCAATGGAGAAGAAAGTTAAAATTCTACGAGCGGATCAAGAGAAGAGCACCCGCACATGGTGGAGATTGCAAAAAAAGCTTATATAAGGACAACATGCAAGTGCCTCATCAAGTTCAAGAATTAGGAAACACTCCCATGCTAATTTACTACGTTATATCAAGTAATAGTTTGTGTGAACTTGGTTTGATTTTGATATTTTGTATGGTTTTTCCTTTTTCTGTGTTGCTAAGTGTGATGCATGCATGAGGGTAGAATATTCTCTAAGTCTTTCTATATAGGAATTTCTATTTTCGTGCCCTTGATTAGTTGTACTCAGTTTTCCTCAGCCGCTTAGTTTTTCCTCACTTTTCCCCTCGCCATGTTAATAAACCCTCGCGGACGCTCGCAGGAGCTTGGACGGAGGGATGCCGTCAGGTCAAAGGCTTGACCGTTAAATGCTGACTGGTGGGACCGCGTTGGGGCGGCTCGGGCGTTGAGCGTTACGTTACGAGGCCTCAACCGTTACATGCCTGATCGATGGGGCCGCGTTTGGATGGGTTCTGCATACGTGGTGAAGGGTGGGGCCGCGTTGGGATGGGTCTTGCATACGTTGTGAGGAGTGGGGCCGTATGGAGACACGTCGGACCGACCATTCTCGCTCGCCCAAAGCATTCGCTTCCCCCCGAGCCTAGAACAGCTCCCACACCGCCGCTCCGCTGCCCCGCCGTCGTGCCCTCCTACCTTATGTCGTCCTCGGCCCTAGAGCCACCCCCTCCCCCTAGCCGTGGAACCCACTCCACCTCCGGCTCTACTCCCGCCCTTGCTAGATCTACCCCTTTTGCGGAATAGTATGCAACACCGACTGTTGCGCTGTCCATCCCTGTCGAGCACAGAGAAGATTGGGTGGAATCGCAGGGATCTAACGCATGGATTTCATCTGGGTAAGAATCGCTTCCCTTTTGTGGGTTTCTTATTGCAGTATTTGAACGCGAATCGCTGGTGCTCAAGTAACTGCCTTGCTTTTAGAATAGGATTGATCCAGTGCTGGCGTAATTCGTGGTTGTGAACAATATCTCTCTGGATTTTACTTCCCATCGGTGGTTTCAACCTCCATAACTCCCAGAGATAGATAAAATCTCCCTAAAATCTACTGTAAATTCCCCTGGAGCAGTGGCGATTCAGTTGGTTTGCAAGAGTGTTTATAATTATGAAAATCTCACGCGGTCTGAAACTATAATTGACACAACTCTCGCAGGCTAGAGATTCACTTTCAAATTTAAAAAAATTATACAACTCTTAATGTACAAGAGTGTTTATAATTGACACAACTCTTGAACATTTTCAAATTAAAAAATATACAACTCTTAATGTACAAGAGTGTTTATAATTGACACAACTCTTGAACACTTTCAAATTAAAAAATATATACAACTCTTAATGTAAAAGAGTGTTTATAATTGACACAACTCTTGAACAGTTTCAAATTTTAAAAAACCATACAACTCTTAAGGTAAAAGAGTGTTTATAATTGACACAACTCTTGAACACTTTCAAATCATACAACTCTTAATGTAAAAGAGTGTTTATAATTGACACTACTCTTGAACACTTTCAAATTAAAAAAATTATACAACTCTTAATGTACAAGAGTGTTTATAATTGACACAACTCTTGAACACTTTCAAATTAAAAAAATATACAACTCTTAATGTAAAATAGTGTTTGTAATTGACACAACTCTTGAACACGTTCAATGTTAAAAAAATACAACTCTTAATGTAAAAGAGTGTTTATAATTGACACTACTCTTGAACACTTTCAAATTGAAAAATTATACAACTCTTAATGTAAAAGAGTTTTTATAATTTACACTACTCTTGAACACTTTCAAATTGAAAAATTATACAACTCTTAATGTAAAAGAATGTTTATAATTGACACTACTCTTGAACACTTTCAAATTGAAAAATTATACAACTCTTAATGTAAAGGAAAAGGGTGTTTACCTTTGAACACTATGAAATCGCACTTAATACGTGATAATGATGTGCTAAGAAAATCTTGAGAGATTATCATTTTCATAGAATATAGGGATATAATGCATAAACTTGCATATGGTAAAAATTATACACCTTTGAACTCTTTGAAATCGCACTTAGGACATGGAGTGAAATATAATGCAAAAATTATACACCTTTGAACAATTTCCCTTCAAAATATATTCAAAATCATTTGTTTATGAAGTTAAAGCATCGGTGGCAAACTCGTTATTTTGCATGGATAGAGGGTGCCCCCTGACAGATATAGGGGTTATCCTATCCGCTAGATCACATAAGGATCAATCAGAGGATCAACGCTTGGTGGGTACGATCCGTGTGACAACTGTCTTGACCAATCAGAGCGTAGCAGCCAAGATGAGCACATATGTGAGAGTTTGTCCCTAAGAGGGAGGGGAAAACTAAGTAGAACTTAAAAACCAAGGGCAAAACTGACAAGGGGGTTCAGATATAAAACAAAAAGAGATTTAAAAAATGGAAAATGCTTCTTTTATACAGTAAAATACATATTGGCATACATCAAACTATTTGAAATTCAAATATACATCAGTTTGACAATTATTGCCTCATTCAGACAAATTATGGTTTGGGGAGAGGCTTGAGTAGAAATCCATGAACCTTCATAGATAGTAGGTGATTTGAGAAGTCGTGATTTAGGATAAAACTTGATTTATATATATTTGTTATGGTGGCAGGTAACATAATAAGACTCCCTGGGTAGATGCCACTATGTTTTGATCTTTTTGAATTTGTTGTGCATAAAATGACTCAATTAGCTAGCTAAAACCCATTCATTGACTCTCTGTTGACCAGTCACTGGAGGGTAAAAGTGAGTACATTGCACAGGCAATGTTAGTACTGGAGGGCAAAACTTAGTACAACCAAACTGCCAGTGCTACACTCGAGGGTATAACTGAGCACAACTAAGTGGCCAAGGTTAGAGACGAGGGGGAAAACGTGATGCACGGTGCGCGTGTCGCGGTGTACGGGGCGGTAGAGGATGCATGTGGTCGTGCACGGTGCAGTAGCGCACGCGGTTATGCTGTGCACGATGGTGCAACGAAACGTCTCCTCCCTTCACCTTTATAGAGGCCTCCTCACTCTCACTCATCACTCACTCGCTCACTCACTCACGCAACCATCTACACTGTCCCATCACCTTCTGCAAACCCCCAAGAAAACCCCAACCACGCCGGCGATGGATAAGAACGACGCGATGGCCATCGTCGCCTCCAAGGCGGCCGACGAGGAGGCCCCCGTCCCAGTACTGGCCCCCGTCGAGGCATTTAAGGCAGCCGCCATCCCTGTCCAGATCCCCGTCCCCTCTTCCGTCTTAGCCGCTAGCGAGGAGGCCCCCGTCCCCATATAGGCCCCTGCCGTTCTCCTGTAGATCCCACACGGCTGGGACCCCTACGGGGACAACGATTACATCAGGCCGGAGAACCCCTTCGACACCAGCTTAGCCGACCCATGGTCGAAGGTAACTAGGGTTTTCTCCCCTTCCTTTGTTCTTCCCCCATACCCATCGTTGAATGCTAGATCGTGTGTTATTAGGGCTCGGCTAATCGGTGGATGCTAGGTATTTTTACAGTAGCTAATCCTCTTGTGTTAGATCTCGTATTTCGATGAATGCCCCTAGTTGGGATCAGTACTAGCACCGATCTGTAGTTGGGATCAGTACTAGCACCGATCTGTAGTTGGGATTAGTATTTGATTTGGTTTGAGATTTTGGGGATTAGGGAATAATCAGGGATATCAATCGGTTAATTTATGCAAGTAATCAATCCCGATAATCACAGTATCTCAATCATGTCCTTATTGCACGCTACTGTTTTTTGTAGTAGGTGGATAGCAGCGACGTCTGTAGCGACGACGAGTCCATGGACACCAAGACTCGTCAGGTGCTGAGGAAGATGAAGTCCAACCAGTTCAACGGCTTCATCGCCGACGATGTCTATAGGTGCCCCTTCTGCACCAGGAGCCTCGCCACCGACTTCAACTCCCTCGTGATGCATGCCGAGGACGTGAAGACCTACGGCCCGTCAAAGAATGCCAACACCTTCAGAGCCCAGCACAAGGCGAGCGTTTTTCACCTCCCTAACCTCTAGAAGGTGGCCATCGAGGAGGGTCGCATGCCCCCGATCAAGCCCAAGGCGCCCAAGATTAAGGGACCGGGCAGCAGGAAGTGGAGGAAGCGCCACAGGGAGGAGGCGGAGGCCCTCCTAGCACAGGCCATGAGGGGCCACATGTCATGTGCTGCTGCTGTAAAGCAGCTTTTTTTGTTTTGTTGTCTATGTTGAACTTGTAAGCTGTTGCTGCTGAGCAGCCTAATTGTCGAACCTGGTTTAAGTATCGTACTATATAATCCTTTATTAGCTTCTTTATCTACATATGCTCTGTTCATCTACATATTTATGGTGCTTTTTAGATTTCCTACCAGATTGGGAAAATACGAGGGCCAAAAGGAACCATGAATGAAGATAGAAGCTGCTCTAGATTCGCTGCTTTTTGGGCAAAAATAACAACTATTAGCGACATAAAGGGGAAAATGCGCTTTTAAAAAAGGCCAGTCATAAAAATAACAAAAAAGAAATCTTCCAATTTAGGCGACAGGGCGCACATAACTACCATACATGCCTCACATGGTCCCACACCACATCCCCCAAAACGCGTTCCCAACAAGCCGGCCCCACACCTTGGGGGGGGGGGTCCTACTACAGGACCCGACTAAATGTGGCCCCACCTGTCATCACGTAACGGGGGGTGGGTCCTACTTGTCAGCACGTAACAGCGACGGTCCACTAACGGGACCCGACGAAGAGCGAGTTTCAGACCGATGTGAGAGTTCCATAATAGGAGCTAGACAAAAGTGAGGAAAAAATAAGCGGCTGGGGAAAACTGAGTACAACTAACGAATCATGGGCACACAAATTAAAATCCCTTCTATATATGTCTTATCCTTTCCCAAATTCTCAGATGCCACCAAGATGTGCAAACAATGATCTCCCTCCAGAGATTGCACAACTTCTGAACTCCCAGAATCATCCAATCCAACTCCTCATCCAGAATATGCAAAACAACAACAACAACCCGCCCGCCTCCGCTGCCTCAGCAGGATCGTTTGACTCGGTTTTTGAGGTTGAACCCTCATACCTTCTCAAGCAGCTGTGAGCAAATTGTAGTGGATGACTGGCTCCGCACAATCAACAAGAAGTTGGATACTGTTCAAGCTTCTGGATTTGACAGGGTGCGGTTTGCTGCACACCAACTTGAAGGACTTAGCGCTGAATGGTGGGATAACTATCAAGTCACCCATATGGATATTGATGCTATTCCATGGAACCAGTTTGAAGGAGCCTTCCACACTCACCATGTGGCTGCTGGTGTCATGGCTTTGAAGAGACGTGAGTTTCGCGACTTACATCAACTGCACCGCTCTGTCTCCGAGTATGCAGATCTTTTCAACAAGTTGGCACGTTATGCACCTGATGATGTTTCCACTGATGCCAAGAGGTAGGAAGAATTCATGAGAGGACTTAATGACAAGATATCCATCCAACTTGTGGCTTTGAAATTTGATAACTACCAGGAACTTCTAGATAGGACAGTCGTGGTTAAAGCTAAACAGAAGAGCATCAATGATCACAAGAGGAATTCTACATCCCATAAGCATAACTATGTTCCATACCAAAAGCAACGTACTTCCTCCCCACCACCCCACAATCACAACGGTCACAATAAAAATGTCCATAAGCACCACAATGGCAATGAGGGAAATGGAAACAATGGTAATCACCAGAAGGATCTAAGTCAGGTGACGTGCTACAAGTGTGGTGAAAATGGGAATTATGCTAACGATTATCCTCAGAAGCGGAAGAATAGAAATAACAATGGCAATGGTAATGCCAAGCAATGGATGTACATATACTCATCATTGTGAGCATGCTTAGCCTGTTCGTGTAAGGTGTATGTTATTATGGATGCGTAGTAGTTATTGCTTGCTTGTGATTAGCTCCATCTTGCTAATAGTTTGTAGCATGTCATATGAATGTTTGCTTGCATTGTTCTATTCATAACTTGGTATGCTATTGTGGTATCCTCCTCTGAATGTTTCATGTGAATCGACTTGGCACATGCTCACGCATGCATATGACTAAACAATAGTTAGTAAGCCTCGATGATTTATTTTGCCTCGGAGTTCTTGTATCACTTTCATGCCATAATTAGTCATGTTTTGTTGCAAGCATCATTATGACAGTTATTGCTCTCTCATTTGTCGCTCCCTCTCTATTGCTAGCCTTCACTTGCACTGAGTATGAGCTCTACTCGTGTTTCCAACTCCCCAAAACCAATATTGCCAATAGTGTCCACCATACCTACCTATTAGCATCATTTGCTATTTCAGTGCATATTCATTATGCCTTGTTTTCTTCCAAATAAAATGTTTGACTATTTTGAGAAAGTTAGTTAGTAAAGCTCTCATGAACTTGATGGCACACTTTATTTTTTGCACTTAATAATCCTGAAACATTGTGACCTGTCCATGAAAGTTATATGCTTGCAAATTATATGCTGGGAGTTAGCAGAACCGTGCTGTCACGGAGAATGCTTTCAACACTTTTTGGATATTTATCCAGTTGATACCATGCTCTTTTTTTGCGGATGTCGTTAGTGTGAAATAAAAGGGGAGCTTGTAAGTCCATGGAGTTATATACATTGTGTTAGAGAAACGCTTGGGCCGCTAGCCTAAGCCATGCCTAATCATGGTGGAAACTTCCAGCATCACCATAATGAGCCATCTGTGAAGCATCCTCAATAAAAATCTAAGCAAATAGTAAATAAAAAGACCGCTGAGATGCTCATTGTCTGCTTGCCTTGTCATTTTGTTTATGGGATAGCGCCTATACAATGTGCAAGGGGTACCCCGTTGGCGGTTCTCTATGATATGCATGTATTTACGATTACAAGAACTTACAGGTAACTAAAGTTCAGTAGCATGCGGAGTGGCCCTCGTACTCAAGGGACATGTGATTTCCATTTTATGGTCTGTCAAGCATATAACTCAGATTGGACCTCACTTTCACCTTAACCATATAAAGATGCCTATGATAGGGGCAATGAGAGCTCAAAGCTAATGAGTACCTTACTTTCAGCATTTGGAAGCCTTTCAAACTTTTCAAAACCTTTTCACTCCCTTGTTGAGTCACCCCTTATTCTATGAGCACCTTCTTGAGAGCATAGTTGTCATTCTTGTGTTTGTTCCAAAACTTGGTTAATTATGTCATGACTTTGATGCTTGTATCTCTAATATCTCTACTTCTAGTCTTCACTTGAACTTCAAAGGTGCCTTGACATTTATATTGTGATCTACAAACAAAGGCAAGTGAGATACCACTCTATCATACCTTTTTATGAGTATTGCAATGTTGCTTATGTTTATGTTTCATGCTACTTATTATTATTGAGTTGGAATCTATTCATAGCTTGCATTAACTATTGAGTAGACTTAGTTGCATACTCTTTATTATGAATGGTTTAAGCATATACTCCTGTGCTGAGAATATATACATCATATGAAGCAAATGTGTTTGTGAAAGTTCTTTTATCGCACTCAGTTTTCAACTGAATTGCTTGAGGACAAGCAATAAGCTAAGCTTGGGGGCAGTTGACACGTCCAAAATGTATCTACTTTCCCGAACACTTTTGCTATTGTTTCTCCTCTAAAATTATGTGATTTGGATACAACTAACACAGACTGACGCTGTTTTCAGCAGAATTACCTTGGTGTCTAGTTTTTGTGGAGAAAATCAACTATCAGGAAAAATCCCGGAAAATATGCCAAAAATTCTAATTCACCAGAAGATCCACGGAGCCAGAGTACGAGACGGAGTGGAGGCCTAGGGGGCCCATACCCCTGCCAGGCCAGGCCTGGCCGCGCTTGGGAGGGGGTATGCGACCACCTCAGGCACCCCCTCGACCTCCCTCTTCGCCTATAAGACGCCTTTTGACCTAAAAACTTAGGGGGGTTCGACGTTTTTCCAGAAAGAGTTCCGCTGCGCCCCCACCACCAGAAACCGCGATTTGAAACCAGAAACTCCGTTCTGGCACCCTGCCGGGATGGGGAATTTGGAGAGGATCATCGCCATCGTCATCACCAACGCCTCTCCATCAACCATCCATGTTTCCCTCATCCATGAGTGAGTAATCCCCCGCAGTAGGCCATGTGGATGGTAGGGATTGGATGAGTTCTATCATGTAATCGAATAAGATTGTTAGGGCATAGTGCCTAGTATCTCTATTAGTGCTATTTGACTTTGTTGCAACTTGTTGTGCTTAATGCTTGTCACTAGGTCCCGAGTGCCATGATCTTAGATCTGAACTTATTATTGAATCATTATGATAGTATAGTTTGTGATCTTATCTGCAAGTTGTGTACACATATCATTGTCCGGATCCAAAGGCCCCGAAGTGACAGAAATTGGGACAACCGGAGGGGATGGTTGTGATGTGAGGATCACATGTGTTCATGGTGTTGGAATTATGCCCTAGAGGCAATAATAAAGATGTTATTATTATAATTCTTGTTCATGATAAAGTTTATATTCCATGCTAGAATTGTATTAAGCGGAAACATTAATACTTGTGTGGTTTGTAAACAACACCGTGTCCCTAGTACGCCTCTATGGACTAGCTCATTGATTAATGATGGTTAAGGTTTCCTAACCATGGACATGAGTTGTCAATTAATAATGAGATCATATCATTGGGAGAATGATATGATGGACAGACCCAAACTAAGCAAAGCAATTAGATCGTGTCATCGTGTTCATCTTTGCGAAGCTTTTCCTATGTCAAATATTGTATTCCTTAGACCATGAGATAATACAACTCCCTGGTATCGGAAGAAAGCTTTGAGGTCATCAAACGTCATCCTATGAGAGGGTGATCATAAAGGTGTCTCTCAGGTGATCGGAAAGTACCTGTTGGGTTGTATGTATCGAGATGGGATTTGTCCCTCCCAAGTCGGAGAGATATACTTCGGGCCCACTCGGTAATTGATATCAACACCGCTTGCAAGCATGTGGTTAAGGAGTTAATCACAAAGTGATATCGGATTACGGAACGAGTAAAGTACTTGCTGTGAACGAGATTGAACTAGGTATGACGGTACCGACGATCGAATCTCGGGCAAGTAAAATATCGCGAGACGAAGGGAATATATATATGGGATTGATTGAATCCTGGAATCGTGGTTCATCCGATATGATCATCGATGAATGTGTGGGAGTCAATATGGGTTTCCAGACCCCGCTGTTGATTATTGATAGAAGATCATGTCCGCATATTCTCGAACCCGCAGGGTCACACACTTAACGTGTCTCGACGCTAGGATAGATTGGATATTTGGTTTATGAGTTTTTGTTCGGAGTCTCGGATGGGATCCGGGACATCACGAGAGGTTCCGAAGTGGTCCGGAGAATAAGATTCATATAAGGCAGTGCAGTTTTTGGAGTTCGGAATTGTTCCGGGTTAATCGGTATTGTACCGGAAGCTTCTAGAACCTTCCGGAAGGGGACCAACGTGGCCCCACCTTCCGGGAGGGGGCATGGGCCTATGAGGGAGTGCCCTGGACGCATTGGGCCAGGGGCACAAGGCCCCATACGGCCCAGCCGGCCAAAGAGGGTTTAAACCCTAGATAGAGTTTCTAGAAGGGGGGGTTTCCTTGCCCCCCACTCTTCCTCCTTTGGGGCCGCCGGCTTGGCTTGGGGGAGGGGCTAGGGCTGAGCCCACCCCTCTATATATAGAGGGTTGGGGGCGCACCACCCCCCCACACCTTCCCCTCCAACCCTAGCCGCCCTGCTGCCCTCCTCTCTCCCTCCCGACTGCTTGTAGGCGAAGCCCTGCTGTAGAAATTCTCCACCAATTGCACCGCGCCGTCGCGTTGTAGATCCAACCCATCTCTCCACCATACTTGCTGGACCAAGGAAGGAGGAGACGTCGAGGTGCCGCACGTGTGCATCTCACGGAGGCACCGCCACTTGTGGTGCTAGATTGGATCGGATCGCGAGGAGGAGAAGCGAGTACGACTACATCACCCACGTTCCGACGAACGTTCCGCTGTGCGAATCTTCAAGGGTATGAAGATCTAATCCAATCTCTCTCGTTGTTTGCATCTCCTAGATTAGATCTTGGCTTCCCTCTGTTCGCATCCGTAGAAAATTTTGATTTACTATGTCGCGAAACCCTTCACATGGAGTGTTAATGCTTTGCTCCGGTGCTCTATTATAAGGAGCACCTTAATTTCCAGTAGTTCCCTTGAGGCCCCGCTGCAACAAGCTGGCTGGACAAAAGATGTTGTGCAAGTTCTCATTGCGAGCATGCATGACTATATATGGAGCACATGCCTATGATTGTTTAGTACTTGGATGCTTGTTCTTGTTTATCTGCAATGCCCTAGTTCTTGAAGTTACATGATTAGAATCGTTCATGCAACGCCCGTCCATCCATCCATATGCCTACCGCACTCGAATCCTACTGTTTGCTACTACTGTTACTATTGCTCTTGTTTTATTGTTGTTGTTGCTTTGCTTTTGCTACTATCAAACTTTTGCTACTGATAAACTTCTATGAGCAAGAACTATTTCCAGGTGCAGCTAAATTGACAACTCAGTTGTTAAGGCTTGCAAGTATTCTTTGGCTCCCCTTGTTTCGAATCAATAAATTGGGTAATACTACCCTCGAAGACTGTTGTGATCCCCTATACTTGTGGGTCATCAGATGGGAACAACTATGTACCAAGATCTATCTACTAGATACAAGAAACATGCGTATATACACCAGAGAACATACCCTTGAAGACCGACAAAGCTTAACGAGGTTGAACTCGTGGTTGATGTAGACGAACTCTTGACGATCTCAAGATCGAGAGGAAGTCCTAGCGCCGCAAATCAGCGGCGCATCCATGCTTGCACACACGTCCGAGGCACCGAACAACCTCCGCCTCCTCGCTCCAGCGATGCAGCGGAAGCACAACTCTTTCTTGACGAAAAGCCATCGAGAACATGTATCTCGCTAGTCCGAGACCATGGGGGATAAACTAGAGGGGGACAGAGATCCTTCACGAGGAGGTGTGTGTGTGTGAGAGAGAGGGGGCTCCTTTTATAGGAGGAGGGTGAACCCAAGGGGGTGGCTCCGTCCATGGGGGCTTCCCCCTCCCCTCCTTCATTCATGTGGGTGGAAGCTCCACTCACAAAATGGCCCTTCATTTCTCCACTAAAAAATCCCACTCAAATTCCCATTAAATTTCCACCAAATTTAATGTAAACTCTCTCTCTTAAATAAAACTCCTTTTATTTATTCATAATTTTGTCAATTACCTTAATGAAAAACATTCACACATAACCCCTTGCTAGTATTTCATTTCACATGCAGAAACACTTTCTGCAATTTCACCCGAAAATAGTTTCGGTGTCTAGTGAAATAAATTCCTGCGCTTTGTTATTCTTTTTAGCATGAAACTATTTGTTCCAAATGGTGTCCGTGTCTCTTAAGTGTGTCACCCTACGGTTCGCGAATAATGTGGGCATGATCGAGACCCCTCTCAGATCAATAATCAAAAGCGGGACCTGGAGATCCATACTGACTCCCACACATTCAACGATGACTTTCTTGTGATCGTGAGAACCTTTACGCTAGTAACTTAATCCCTTTGTCTCGTGATATATTACATGTCCGAGATTCGATCATCGGTATCTCCATAACTAGTTTGATCTCGTTACTGACATGTACTCTTTTCTCGTTCCTGGGATATAACATTCTAGTGATCAAATCACTTGCTTGCAAACTAATCAATGTGATATCATCGAGAGTGCCCAGAGTATATCTATCCGTCATCGGGATGAAGAAAATTCCACTCTCGATCCATGGGCCTCAACATAACACTTTAGTAGTACCGAACCCATCTTTATAATCACCATGTTACGGTGTGACATTTGATGTTATCAAGATACTCTTCCAGTATTAGTGATTAGGATTACTTCGTATGATGTTATAGCAATATAAACTCTAGGTCTTTGATCGTAATGCTATACTTCGGGTGAATGTTCGTCACACCATTCGAATAATGTTGTGACCTCGTTATTAACAATATCCAATGTCCATGATAAGGAAACCTTGATCATCTTGTTAATCATCGAGCTAGTTTATAAGAGAGGCATAACTAGGAACTTTTTGTTTGTTTATTAAACACACATGTATTAACGTTTATGTATTAATACAATTATAGCATGCAAAAGAAACATATTGATGTCTACACATTTCTATTCTTGTAGACAGTTGTTGGGCCTCCAAGTGTAGAGGTTTGTAGAAAGCAGCAAGTTTCCCTTAAGTGGATTACCCAAGGTTTATCGAACTCAGGGAGGAAGTGGTCAAAGGTATTCCCTCTCAAGCAACCCTGTAACCAAGATACAAGAAGTATCTTGTGTCCCCAACACACGCAATACACTTGTCAGGTGTATAGGTGTACTAGTTCGGCGAAGAGATAGTGAAATACAAGTGGTAACGATGCCAAAAAATAGCTTGGCGGTGAGGTAAAGACTAAAGGCAAAAGGATGGAAGCAAGCAAACATGCAACAGATCTAGACAAACGGTATTTCAATGTTTAGAAACAAGGACTAGGTATCATACTTTCACTAGTGAACACTCTCTCATATAAATATCCTCTATTCATGATACTACTCTTAACTACTCTCTGGTTGGACACTCTAATCCATGGTAGGGCCTTCCCCAATCCAGCTAACCCCACACTATCCCCTTGAGCGCTAGATGGTTCCAACAAACACCATAATTTCATAGAGACATCCAACTCCAAATATAACTCATAACAAATATATATAATCCAGCTTAAGTGCCACACACGGCATGCACGCTGTCACTTTCACACACGTGGGGGAAAACATAGATCTATTAAAGCACAATGAGTATTTATGTATACTCAAACCTAAGTGTCACCATGGTGTGCACGCTGTCACTTTCACACACATGGGGAGAGCAGAGATCTATTGAAGCACTTGAGTAGCAAAGTAGATCTACTAGATTACAAAGCTCATGACCACAACAAGATCATGCATAGAGAGAGAAATTAACACATAGCTACCGGTAGAGACCTTAGCCTCGAGGAAAACTACTCCCTCCTCATCATGGGAATCAGCAATGGTGATGAAGATGGCGATGGAGATCGATGGAGATGGCTCCGGGGGCATTTCCTCATCCTGGCAGGGTGCCGGAACAGAGACTTTCTGTCCCCTGAATGTCCCCTTCGGTGGTGGCGGCGCTGTGGAGGTTTTCGTGGATTTCCACCAGATGATCTAGGGTTTTCTCCCCGGGAGGCTTTTATAGGCGAAGGAGGCAAGGCGAGGAGGTAGCCAGGGGGCCCACACCCCCTATGGACGCCACCAGGGCTGTCCCGCGCCTAGGAGGGGTGCGGCCACCCTGGTTTCCTCCTCCACCTCTGCTTCGTGGTTCCGTGTTGCTCCGGGAAAATAGGAAGATTGGCTTTTGTCCCGTCCAATTCCGAGAATATTGATTTTCTGCCTTTCCTGGAACCAAAAACAGAAGAAAACAGGCAACTGACACTATGTCATCTTCTCAATAGGTTAATTCCATAAAGTGTATAAAAATACCTCAAAGTTTAGACAAAACATAAGACAAAGTGGATACTAAAAAAGCATGGAACATCAAAAATTATAGATACGTTTCTGATGTATCACATATCCTTAGTTCTTCGCAAGTACTTAAGGATATTCTTGACCGCTATCCGGTGTTCCGATCCTGGATCAGATTGGTATCTACTATTTAAACTAATAGCATGTGCCACATCCGGTCTTGTACATAGCATGGCATACATTATAGAGCCTATGGCTGAAGCATAGGGGACTTTATCTATTATCTCTCTTTCTTTCGCCGTAGCCGGACTTTGAGTCCTACTCAATGTCTTGCCTTGCAACATAGGTAGGAACCCCTTCTTACTTCCGTCCGTTTTAAATTTCTTTAAAATCTTATCAAGGTATGTACTTTGTGATAGCCCTATTAGGCGCCTAGATCTATCCCTATAGATCTTTATGCCTAATATGTATGATGCTTCACCTAGGTCCTTCATTGAAAATTTGCTGTTTAGATAACTTTTAACATTGTTTAAAAGATCTATATCATTTCCGATCAATAATATGTCATCCACATATAATATCAGAAATGCCACATTACTCCCACTCACTTTCTTGTAAATACAAGCCTCTCCATAAGTTTGGATAAATCCAAATTCTTTGATCACCTCATCAAAGCGGAGATTCCAAGTCCGGGATGCTTGCTTCAGTCCATAGATGGATCGCTGAAGCTTGCATACCTTGTCAGCATCCTTAGGATCGACAAAACCCTTTGGTTGTACCATATACAACTCTTCTTCAATGTTGCCATTAAGGAATGCAGTTTTGACATCCATCTGCCATATCTCAAAGTCGAAATATGCAACAATTGCTAACATAATCCTAACTGACTTTAGCATCGCTACAGGAGAGAATGTCTCATCGTAGTCAACTCCTTGAATTTGTCGAAACCCCTTTGCGACAAGTCGAGCTTTATAGACGGTTACATTACCATCAGCATCAATTTTTCTTTTGAAAATACATTTATTCTCCACGGCCTTTCGGTCGTGAGGTAAGTCCACCAAGGTCCAAACTTGGTTTTCATACATGGATTACATCTCGGATTTCATGGCTTATAGCCATTTGTTGGAATCCGGGCTCATCATCGCTTCTTCATATGTCGTAGGGTCATCAATTTCATCGACCATGAAATTCATAACAGGATTTCCGTATAGATCGGGAGCTACGCGCGTCCTGCTAGACCTGCGAGGTTCGGTAGTATTCTCTTTCGGAGCTTCATGATCGTTATCATTAGTTCCCTCTTAATTTGGTGAAGTCAACTCCGGAACAGCTTCCGGTGCTATGCTACTCGCCATATTATGAAGAGAAGGTTCTATAACCTCTTCAAGTTCTACCTTCCGACTACACACACCTTTCGTGAGAAACTCTTTCTCTAGAAAGGATCCATTCTTGGCAACAAAAACCTTGCCCTCAGATCTGTGATAGAAGGAATACCCAATAGTTTCCTTAGGGCATCCTATGAAGACGCATTTTTCCACTTTGGGTTCGAGTTTATCCGGTTGAAGTTTCTTCACATAAACATCGCATCCCCAAACTTTAAGAAATGCTTAGGTTTGTTTCCAAACCACAATTCATACGGTGTCTTTTCAACGAATTTAGATGGAGCCCGATTTAAAGTGAATGCAACAATTTCTAGTGCATAACCCCAAAATTGCAGTGGCAAGTCCGTCAGAGACATCATATATCGAACCATATATAGTAAAGTACGATTACGATGTTTCAACACACCATTTCGCTGTGGTGTTCCGGCATGTGTGAGTTGTGAAACTATTCCACAGTCTTTCATATGTGTGCTGAACTTGTAACTTAGATACTCAACTCCACGGTCGGACCGTAGAAATTTGATCTTTCTATTATGATGATTTTCCACTTCACTCTGAAATTCCTTAAATTTCTCAAAGGTTTCAGAGTTGTGTTTCATCAAGTAGATATAACCGTATCTACTAAAATCATCCGT
This sequence comes from Avena sativa, assembly GCA_916181665.1. Lineage (NCBI taxonomy): Eukaryota > Viridiplantae > Streptophyta > Magnoliopsida > Poales > Poaceae > Avena > Avena sativa. The sequence continues at coordinate 459,804,480 of OV702293.1, forward strand.
GAAAGTAACAAAATAATGATATCCACCTCGCGCCGACACACTCATTAGACCACACACGTCAGAGTGTATGATTTCCAATAAATCTGTCGCCCGTTCCATTGAACCGGAAAACGGCGTTCTAGTCATCTTGCCCATAAGGCATGGCTCACATGTATCAAATGATTCAAAATCAAGTGATTTCAAAAGTCCATCCGAGTTGAGTTTTTTCATGTGTTTAACGCCAATATGACCTAGACGGCAGTACCACATATATGCAGATATATCATCATTAAGTTTAATCCTTTTAGCATCAACATTATGAATATGTGTAACACTATTATCGAGATCCAACAGAAATAAACCATTCATCATCGGTGCATGACCATAAAAGATATCATTCATATAAATCGAACAACCATTGTTTTCGGATTTAAATGAATAACCACTGCACATCAAACATGATCCGGATACAATGTTCATGCTTAGTGCTGGCACCAGATAGCAATTATTCAAGTTTATAACTAATCCTGATGGTAAGTGGAGAGGTAGCGTTTTGACGGCGATCACATCAACGCTTGATCCGTTGCCGACATGCATCTTGACCTCACCCCTTGCTAGTGGTCGCTTGTTACGCATCCCCTGATTTGAGTTACAAATATTAGCAACTGAACCGGTATCGAATACCCAGGTGCTACTGCGAGTACTAGTCAAGTACACATCAATAATATGTATATCGAATATACCTTTATTTGCCTTGCCGGCCTTCTTGTCTGCCAAATACTTGGGGCAGTTCCGTTTCCAGTGACCCAACTCATAGCAATAAAAACATTCAGTATCAGGCTTAGGACCTCCATTAACCGTTCTCTCAGGCACAACAAAAGTGCTGCCCATCTTGAGTTTTGCCTTGGCCATGGCCCTTTCTCTAGCGGTTGTGGTCTTATCGACTATCAACCCAGATGCCTATCCTTTATGTTTACTTTGACAACCACCAAGATGATAGCAAGTTTAGTGAGCGATCCAATCGCACCACTTTTCTTGTAATTCAGCAAAAACTCTTTGTAGCTGGGTGGGAGCAACTGCAGAACTCTATCCATCGCAAGGTCAACTGGGATATCATATCCTAGTGCCTTAAGACTTTGAACATATCCTATCATCATCATCATGACATGATCGTTCACAGAGCTGTGTTCCTTCATCTTCACACTAAAGAACTCGCTAGAGATTATGAACTTGTAGCACGGATTCGGCTCTCAAACATAGCTTTAAGTTCCTTCACCATAGCATCATCATTGATAAGTTCAAAGCGTCCTTGGAGTTCAGGCTCCAATGACAGAAGGATCGCATATTTCACAAGAGTGTAGTCATTAAGCTTTGTGTCATACACATCGCACTCATACTGAGATGCATCGCTTGCAGGAGCGTCACCTATCGGAACTTCTAGCACATATTGATTTTGTGCAGCATTGAGGAATAACCTCAAATTCATGAACCATTTGGTAAAGTTGCTACCGTTCTTTGCAAGTTTCTCTTTCTCCATGAACACATTGAAATTAAAAGCAGGTGGTGCCATCTACAATAGAATTTGTAAAGTTTAGACTAAGTATATGATAGATTGAGTTCAACTAATCCAAATTAAGAATGAACTCATACTCAAAAACGACATCCCTCGTGCCTTTTTGGTGATTACATGAACCAAATCCACTACACCAAGTCCGATCATCATGTGAGTCGGTGTAGCTTCAAAGGCGAGCATCATATGGGCATCATATCTTTCATATGACTCATTCTTAACCTTTCGGTCCGTGTTTTGAGGCCATGTCTGCACATACTAGGATCGCCAAGTAAGAACCTTAGTATTTGCGTGTGTAAACTGTCCTACACCCGAAATATGACCGTGGATCCAAGAACACCCGATCATCACATGATGTCTTGGAGCGGCGAAACATAATCGGTGCATACTTAAGGGAGAACACATTTTTATCTTGATATCTAAATGAGGGATCATATTATTATGCTAGTAAAACACCAAACAAGCAATATAAGATGCAACAAACATCTCATGTGAAAAAGTGAAATGATATGGTTCTTGCACTTGATCTCCATCATGTGTATGATGGTATGATCGTCATCATTCCTCTATGTGTAAGGCCAAGGTCTATGGAACTTACACGTTATGTGTGTTGTAAGAGTATCGACTCATACTTTTACTTACAACATCACCATATTATGACACTAGCCCAACAACAATCTAAACTAGACGCTTCTAATTATCCATTGCAAGTTTTACGTGGCTTAGGGCTTTCGAAGATAGAACCATTCTTACCTACGAACATGAACCACAACAAGGATAACCAAATTGTTGACAACTCGTTGCAAATTAGATATTGACTATAGTAGGAGAGACAAACACCCGCTATCCATTTATGCAAAACTAGTTGCATGTCAAGCGTGGAACATGTCTCATGTGCGAGGACATGTAAAGTTTGTTCGGGCCGCTTCATCCCACTATACCAGCAATATCCAAAGTAGAACTAAGAAGCAATAACATGATCATCATCACCCACATATACATATGTGTACTACCTGTGCAAAGCATCTACGCATAGATCCGACTCTGATACCACTGTAGGGTTCGCAACATAGAAAACAAATTTTTTCCTATGATGGGAACAACTATGTACCAAGATCTATCTACTAGATACAAGCAACGGGTGGATATACATCCGTAGAGAATATACCCTTGAAGAGTAGCAAAGCTTAACGAGCTTGAACTCGTGGTTGATGTAGATGAACTCTTGCTGATCTCAAGATCGAGAGGAAGTCCTAGCGCCGCAAATCAGCGGTGCATCCGTGCTCACACACACATCTGAGGCACCGAGCAACCTCCGCCTCCTTGCTCTAGCGATATAGTGGAAGCACAACTCTTTCTTGCCAAAAAGCCACCGGGAACATGTATCTCGCTAGTCTGAGACCATGGGGATAAACTAGAGGGGGAGAGAAATCCTTCACGAGGAGGTGTGTGTGTGTGAGAGAGGGAGGGGGGTCCTTTTATAGGAGGAGGGGGACCCCAAGGGGGTGGTGCCGGCCATGGGGCCTTCTGCCTCCCCTCCTTCATTCATGTGGGTGGAAGATCCACTCACAAAATGGCCCTTCAATTCTCCACTCAAAAATCCCACTCAAATTCCCATTAAATTTCCACCAAATTTAATGCAAACTCTCTCTTAAATAAAACTCCTTTTATTTATTCAGATTTTTTTCAGTTACCTTAATGAAAAACATTCACATATAACCCCTTGCTAGTATTTCATTTCACATGCAGAAACACTTTCTAAAATTTCACCCGAAAACAGTTTCGGTGTCTAGTGAAATAAATTCCTGCACTTTGTTATTCTTTTCAGCATGAAACTATTTGTTCCAAATGGTGTCGGTGTCTCTTAAGTGTGTCACCCTACGGTTAGTGAATAATGTGGACATGATCGAGACTCCTCTCAGATCAATAATCAGAAGCGGGACCTGGAGATCCATACTGACTCCCACACATTCAACGATGACTTTCTTGTGATTGTGAGAACCTTTTACACTAGTAACTTAATCCCTTTGTCTCGCGATATATTACATGTCCGAGATTCGATCATCGGTATATCCATAACTAGTTTGATCTCGTTACTGACATGTACTCTTTTATCGTTCATGTGATATAACATTCTAGTGATCAAATCACTTGCTTGCAAGCTAATCAATGTGATATCACCGAGAGGGCCCAGAGTATATCTATTCATCATTGGGATGAACAAATTCCACTCTCGATCCATGGGCCTCAACATAACACTTTAGTAGCACTGAACCCATCTTTATAATCATCCTGTTATGGTGTGACGTTTGATGTTATCAAGATACTCTTCCAGTGTTAGTGATTGACATGATCTCATGGTCTAAGGATTAGGATTACTTCGTATGATGTTATAGCAATATAAACTCAATGACTTTGATCGTAATGCTATACTTTGGATGAATGTTCATCACACCATTCGAATAATATTGTGACCTCGTTATTAACAACATCCAATGTCCATGATCAGGAAACCTTGATCATCTTGTTAATCAACGAACTACTTTATAAGAGAGGTATAACTAGGAACTTTCTGTTTGTTTATTAAACACACATGTATTAACGTTTTCGTATTAATACAATTATAGCATGCGAAATAAACATCTATCGTATATTTGGAATATACATAATAACCACTTTATTATTGCCTTTTAGGGCATATTCCCTTCAGAACTCAATCAAGAGGATTCATCAAATACAACCTTTTAAGGGTGGTAGCAATCTGGTGTAACCGGAACCTATTTCTTTCTAGCCTTCTCGAATCTCGAGGACGAGATTCCTTTTAAAGGTGGTAGTCTGTAACATAACAATTTTGAAAATTTGGAATTCAAAAAATGCATTTGCATGTTTCATGAGCATTGCATTCATCCAGGCAAGCATTCAAAACTTGAATACAAAAAATCCCTATATCAAAGTGTTTAGTTTTTAAAAATGCTCCTATATAAGGAATTATAAAGAGATTTGTAGGACCGATGTTTTTACTAAGTAAAAAGGCTACAAAATGACCCTACAATGATCTAATTATATTATAAAATTTTAGAAACAATTTTTAGCTCAAAGCTATGAGTAAAATAGTAAAATGGAAATGAATAAAATAATAAACAAAAAATACTAACCACCTTACCTAGCGGTCCAGCCTGAGCCAGCCAAGTCCTATCTATCGCCTCCCTAGTAACGCGAGCGACGCACAACGCGCAACAGCAATCGGCCGGCCTGAACTAAGCCACCAGCGTGGCTCTCAGCCCGCCTATCTCTCTCTCTCTCTCCCGTTGTGGTAGACACATGGGGCCCACCCCATCGTCCCCTTCCTCCGGTGGAAAACGTGATGAACACGAGCTCTACCGAACCGAATCCAATCCCAACAAATTCGGTCGACTTGGGAACAAATCAAAGACCCCCACGACACGAAAACCCCCACATATATACTCATGTGTCGACCCCGGTTATCTTTCCCCTTCTTCCTAAACCCTAGCCTCTAATTTCAAAGCTTCTGATCTCTCCATCGGAGTTCCGCCGTAGTAACCTCGGGAATGTTGAAGTCACATCGATTCCGAGCTTCCCTCTCTCGGTTTATTCCACTGATGTGTTCGCCTTGAACTATCTCATCATCCCATGCCCTTTCCCCCTTGGATAGGTGTTTGCGGAGACGCAATTCGTCACCGGAGCTCTGCCGAAGGCGAGCTCGGTCAGCCGCTCTTCATTGTCATTTCATGAAGAGGAAGAGACCGTCGAGCATATGACCGTGACCGTCTCGAAGATCCGAACACCGTAGTACACTCCCCACCTCGTAGAATCACTAGGTCGATGACACCGTTCAAACACCAAATCTGCCACCACCGTCTACCTCACTGTTGGGGACCACCACCGCTATTGGTAAGACGCCTTTGCTCGTGTCTGTTTGATCTACAATGTGCGGTGTAGATTAGATATGCTAGGCAAAGGGGTACCATCCAACCATGTCGCACCACGTGGCATGCACTTAGTCTTTGTTGGGTCAGCACTCTGCATCAAACGCCACGTGGGCATGTAGTCAAGTCAACCGCCCTGTCAGCAATTGATTTTATTTAAATAGTTAGAAATTGTGCCTATCTTGTAAAAATCATAGTAAAATATCTACTTGGACAAAAGTTGCAAAAAATATACTTGGAAAAAAATTAATAAAATTGTGTAGAAAATTAATATCAGATTATATAACCTTTATTGTTTATATTTACTATAATAATCTATAATAGTTTTAATGGATTTTAGAGTATTAAATCCATAGTAAATTATTTATAGGTTGGAAAAATATGAATAATATGTTTCTGGATTACACTTTCATGTAGATTTAAGATATGGTTTTTGTTTTAATTTTAGACAATGAAAATTATTTAAGTGATTTAAGTGATATAAAATCATAAGAAAAGATCTACAACCCTGACTAAGGTGAATCCAATTTCTACTGGTTTGTATTAACGTCCTCTATCCAGTACACCCCAGATCCAAATTAAATTCGACGTATAGAGCATGATTTGCAACCGAACTACTAGAACCTCTTTGTTGGCAAACACGTAATAGTAACTAATCCCCTATTGCATTAAATAATTTTCCGCATGCACCATGATATCTAGTAATGTTTAGATAACTAATTACAACCATTGTGATATATTAAATCATCATGCATGCAGCATGCATTTGTGTATTTGTTTATGATTGTGTGATTGTTTATGTAGTCTGCAATTGTTTGATCGATAGATTGCGAGGAGTGCAATGTCTGTGATTGCAACGAGTGTTTGAACAACTTCAACAACTATCAAGGCAAGTTACACCTTTGTTCATATATTTGTCCCAGTTTTGCTATTATGCATGTTTTGATCTTCAAAATAGTAGTATGCATGTGTAGGATGTTTTTAGTAGAAGGGAAACATTTTATAAGTGCTATCCTGTTTGGTAGTTTTCCATGAGTAGCTTTATACATAGGATTATTTCCCCTCCTAATAGGATCTCCTGAAGCTATATATATGCAAATGCCAATAGGGACTCGAAAGACATAATTTTTTGTAAGTATAAGAGCTCTATTTATGAGCACAAGTTTTCCTCCTCAAATCTACTTCAAAATAAAACTAAGTTTTTCTCTGGGCGGAGTGGTATGTCGGGAATGACTAAAAGGGGAAGTATCTTGGATTGGCTCTGCTTGCACCCAGGGACAAGTATCTTGTATTGGCTCTGCTTCTGTCCTCCACCGCCCAGGAATCAAAAAAGTCTGCCATGTTTAATAATTCAGAAGCTTCCAGTACAATCATAATACATATGGGCTCTGTCTTGGCCTACTACTTAGTAGGAAACCTCACCTGAGTACCACATTTTTGGCTCGCGTGGAACCGATAGAAGGGATACTAAGGAAAAGCTTCGCCATGGTCTTGTTTGTAAAAATGACTTGATCGTGGATTGTGGGTAAAGTGTACAAACTCTCGAGAGTAATCCATCTGATCGATTAGCCGTGTTCACGGAAAATAATAACTTTGAGCGTCTGAAGGATGGACCCTCTGAAGGATTTTATCTCTCTTTTTCTAAGGAATTGTTTAAAAACTCTATGGTCATGGACTCGTCCGTAGATGTGATTTTGGGTTGCATGGTGTATTCCATGTGTTAGGTTGAGGGATGGTATCCTGGTGGAATCAAGCGCGAGCCACTTGACTCTATATTAATTACCAAATTTTTACAAAGTAGGATAAAAGATTTTCTCTATCCTTCTTTACCTAAGAAATTTGGCTTTATGCAAATTAACCTCAAGCCTTTTGTCAGCCTATGCATGTAGAGATAGCCAAGTCTTTTCCTTCATGGTGTAATTTGTCAATACATTCAAAGTATTGACCAACTCGTTTGGCTGCACGTTTCATATGCAGAATTTAGAGGCCGCTGAAAGCTGCGCTAGTATCGCGGGTCTTCACTCAACTAGCCTATGGCGTTGATGGACTCAAGATTTTATTAAGTTTCTGTTGTTTTATTTGAGCTAGTTGTAAGCTACGCAAGGTTGTAATAAAATATACCCTAGATTGTTCGATTATTCTAATAAATACTTGTGTTTTATATAATATTTCATCGGCTATGAGTGCTACCTAATTATCTAGGGACTAGCATGTTAATCACAGAGACATAGAATCTTCATCGATCCCAGGTCACTACATTGGCGCATGGTTTATCTCACAATGCAATAGATGGACATGAAAAATTGGAATATGTGATATTTTGTGAGATATACAAACAAGAGAAGGAGAACGTACCATTAGTGTGTACATATGTAATGCATATTTTGGGCTGAGAAGAGGTTTCACTCTAGTCATATTCATCCTTGAGCCAGGAGAGAATGGATACATTGCTCACTATAGTCTTCAGTCCAAATTTTGGATTATGTTTGCACATTATACATCTTTTTAGAGAATCTCTCTTTGCTAAGGTTGACGTCCATAACTGTATATGGAACACGATGCATTTGATTTTCGTTGATTAGTTGATTTCTGTGCTAACGTTCTTTACAACAGTATGGTGTGATTGTTGATAATTTATTTAGAATATATTCCAAAATAAAATTATTCGCATATATTTTTATACATTAATTTGCTCTAATCTTTTATATGGAAAAGAGTATTTAATCTGTTTACACTATGTGAGAATACATAATGTACTCCTCGGGAATCAGTGAAATAAAGCTAAATCAGCAAACATATAGTGGGAGATGTACGTTGGTCATCAGAGCACACAACGCAAAAGAGTCATATACACAAGCTAGTCATAGTTGAAGGCTCATTAGCCGATTGTGCTCTGAAAGCATTTGCGCCAGAAATCATGACCTATGATAAAGGGAAGACTCCTGGAAACATGATTTCGGCCTAGTTTGGCAACAAAGTTTTTCTAAAACTAAAGTATATCAATACCAAAGTATTTTAGTGCCAAGCAAAGCAATACTTTAGTTTTTCCGTTTTCTAAGTTTTAGAAAAAAGAAGGTCTAGGCCCCGTTTGGCATCAAAGTATTTTTAAAGTATTGAGGGGAATACTTTGGTTTCGGAAAAAACTGAAGTATTAAATACTTTGAGGTGTTTGGATCTAACAAATAATGTGGTTTTAAAACTGAAGTATTCTTCAAAACTATGGTTTTTTTTTTTGAAGTATTTGAGAAAGAGGCTAGACCCTCTTTTTTTAAAACTGAGAAAAGGGAAAAACTGAAGTATTGCTTTGCTAGGCACTAGAATACTATGGTATTGATATACTTCAGTTTTGAAAAAACTTTGTTGCCAAACTAGGCCCAGCCTCTTTCTCAAATACTTAAAAAAAACATAGTTTTGAAGAATACTTCAGTTTTAAAACCATACTATTTATTAGATCCAAACACCTTAAAGTATTTAATATTTTAGTTTTTTTAGAAACCAAAGTATTTCCTCAATAATTTAAAAATACTTTGGTTGCCAAACAGGGCCTTCGTTTTGATAACCTTGGAATGAGGAAACAATATGGCTTTGCAAGGATGAAAAATGATCCGTAAACTTGGTCTCACATTTTGAAGTAGACATATGAGTTGCCAACACACTTGTTTCCATATAGATAACGAAATGGAGGCACTAAATTGTGAATTCATCAACGGCTTATCCAGTGTTGTTCCAACTATACCTGTTAAATGCCGAGTCTTTAGAAGTAGAAAGCAGATCCGTGAAAAAAGATAACGTATGAAGAACTTACCAAATATATGAAAATGGGTCTAGTTTTAAAGATTCCATCATAATTTATGGGAGTCTATTTGAAATTCAGATGTTTTATTATTCGTCAACGGTCGAAAGAAATTAATATGTCCTTATTTTCCACTCTTGTTTCTTTTGTTCTAAATGGGAAAATAAGTACTTGTACAAAAAAAACTATTCTCTCTTGAATCGAGATTCACTAATGAGTGTAAGCTGAAAGCACATGCGTACGAAAGTCATGACATATGGTACGAGAGGGGAGATATCTGAGACCTGATTTTCACCGGAGTAAGGAAATTTAACATTTTAGATAGAAACATCAGTAAACATTGGCCCACATTAGAGAAAATTAGAGATAACGCTAGAGCGTCTATGTGATAATAAGCATTTACTTCACCACGCATGTTCCCCATCTGAACATTTACAAAGGCAGTGTAGGTTGGTGAGGTGTTGTAGGGAGGCACATATATCGGCATATTGTGTCTCAGCCCTCAAGTCGTCGAAGAATCCAACCGACTTGAGATGAGAAGTGAAGGAAAGAAACGCTTGTATGTAGGAGTATTCACTAATCTCACGTCCCTTGCCAAAATTCACACTTAAGCTAACTACTTATATGATCACATGCCACCGAAGTTTTTTAGTGTGGTTAATCATAGGATTGGAAGGCGTTGGGAAACAGTATAGTTGCTCGTTGGGAATTCATATGAAAAAAGTAACCTAGTTGTTCGATGAACAATGCATAAGGAGCAGCGTTTTGGCTCCCGGGCTTAGCAACTGTGATCTGTGTTGAATATAAATACACTGTCTAGCCCTTGTCATCAGATCGGTCTTTTAGGATAATTGGCTAGTGCATAAATCTTCTATAGTATCAGAGCCAATAGGTCTTGAGTTCAAGACCCTGCTCACGCAGAATTTAAAAAAAAAAGAAAAAAAGATTTTGTGGCCTACTCCTATCGCAACAAACTGGAGTGGGGGAGTCAGAGTCGAAAAGAGAATTCCTCGCTTCTTTCTCTCATGCAAAACCGTGCATGAGACTTTCATCTCGCACGGCTCCTAAGAGATAAAAGAAAGAAGACGAGTTCTTCTTTCTTTTTTAATTACCTTCCTCGCGTATGTATAAGACCGAATCCATTCTTTTTCGAAATCAATTTCGAAAAAGAACTACAAATCCTTAATTTTTCGAGGAATACTTCATCAGTGGTTGTGAATGACTGACTTTTTCAATCCTTTCGACCTTGGTTCCGTAGGAGCAAGTCAGAAAGGTTGAGAAATAGAACTTAAGGATCTGTGTTAGGATAGTTTGTGGTGGATATAAGTTGCGCTAGGAACCTAGGTACTTTTAGGAATCGTATGGCTCGAGCTGACTGTGTACGACAGGCTCAGAATGGGCGGTGTTCTTGAACGGTGACCCAACGATGAGCTCGTGAGCGGTTGAGGTGACGTCCCATAGATGGGGCGCTTGACCATAATCCATTTGTGTCATGGACCTGCTCAATGGAACCGTGACGGTGGCTCGGTAGAAAACAGATGAAAACCATTGGTGGCGACACTGGTATTATGGTCGAGGAAGATCGATGGAGATAACTTTTCTTGAGAAGCGGGCCATGGAGAAATTGGGTTCGAGCTGCAACTATTGATTTGGTGAGTTTTCAAGCCTGTTTGGTTGCCGGCCACAATTGCAAGCCAAAGTTTGACAAGTGTGGCAGCCAAAGAGTGTGGCTGAAAAATTCCACAAAGTGTGGTAAAACTTGGCAAAGATTTCACTCAATGACAGGTGGGCCCTATAAATAATAAAATGTGGCATGTCAAAGTGTGGCAAAAAACAAACGGGTACTAAATTGTTAAACTTTGGCTTGGCAAATTGTGGTCAGGAACCAAACAGGCCCTTCATGTGTATTGCCACAACGAATGTGTTTGCCAGTGTGTTTGTTTTGTGGGCAGCACAAGCAACGCCGGAACTATGGTCATGAGGTTGTGACCAGCATGAGAAGGTTGATCAGTGATCATGGCACATCATCTAAAGGTTGATGAGGTTCTGTTGCTGTAGATGACCATACTGCCACTCATATACAGAAGAGAGAATTCCTTATTTGACACTGTCTTAAAATTTAATTCCTTGTTTGATCCTAAAAATATTTTTCTTTCCTATCTGATACCATGTATTTTTTTCCATCTATGACATTTTAGTTCATTTTGAGCGACAACGCAGTTAAACAAGGACACCAAAAGACGTTTTTGCCCCTTGTGGACACCAATACAATCTGCTACTCTAGTTCATTATTTGACCAAAAATGGACACGTGATATATAAAAATCCGAAAGTAAATGAATTCATCTTTGCGAACGTGATGACATGCAGAAGGGTGTAAAGTGATTAAGTGAACACCGAAGCAGTTATGCTGCTGAAACAAATACGTATTTTAAATAGCAGTTGTTTCAAAGAATGGACAAAGATAGGAATAGTTAACGGGATGGAACTTTCACCGTCAAATCAATGTATGAGGATCTGATGAATGACCATCGGAGACTCCCTACAAAATATCTCTGGAAGCTTAAAATACCACTAAAGATTAAGATTTTTATGTGGTTTTTAAATAAAAACTAGCAGGGTGGCCCTCGCAATTGCGAGGGCATAATTTTTAAACATGTCGAAAGTGATAATGAAATCTATTCACAATTTCATGGACATTAACTTTATTATATACGAAAAAATGTAGATCCATAGACTAACTATATAGTAGATAGATGTGAGAACTTCTTGGTTATTGTAGGTTGTGATGTAATCTATATTTACGGTGTCAAAGTGAGTTGGAAGTACATTTATATTCTAGATTATGCATCGAATTGCAATTTGACTCGGACTTGATCGATAGTTATTAAAATGTAACATGAGTATGCAAAGTCAACATCTTGTGGTCTAAAACATAATCACGCATACCTAAGTAATGGCAAGATAATGTATATATGATATTTTAGATAAATTAGCAAAATACATTTGCATAACAAAGTGAAACAAAAATGAATTTATACTTTTTGACTCATAGAAATCTTTGTCTTCTCTTTTACTTCCTCCAGTTTAAAACTAATGTCACCAAGATTCATCTTTTACTATTTTTCCATGAATGTGTTAAAAATACAAATTAATAAGGGCCTATGTCCAACCAGGATGATCCAACAGAGGAGAAATAGGTAGTACTATGAAGTATTGAAAAGTACTGAAAACTAATGGACAACACTAAAGATATTATTTCATAATTATTTATGAAAAGGATGTAGGTAGGTAATTTGAGACACCATCTCATCTAACTCTGGGTAGTTCTTGCCCAGGGCATTTCCACTTTCATGTAAGCACCTTTTAGTGTTAGTTTTCTAGGACATCAACTTTTGTAGCACCGTTAAATGGTTCTACATTTTCATTGACTCTCTCCTTGCTATTCTCAATCTCAAGTCAAGTCATTATACCCTATCATTCACATCCACATGTAGTATCTTATCAGAATATTATGTTAGCATACATGTCATTTTTATAAATTATGTGATCACACGGTTTACTAAGGGATTTCAATAACAAATATTTTTTGAAGTATTGTAAATCATTCTTATCAAACAAAAAGTGTAGTTGGTCATATCGTAGGAATCCATGATCACTGTATTTAAAAATTGCAGTGAAATTATTTTTTTCGAACTATGTGATCTATAGACTAATTCCCAAGATTCAAAGTTCCCAAAATTAAGCAATTTATATAGGAAACAAACCTAACAATACAACTCTTGCCTTTTTAAAATTCTTCTAAAAAATAATGGACTTCAAGAGGAATTATAATTAGTGATCATGTCGGCAATAAGTTTCATGTTTCTCTTGTGGAAGCACATACAGGGTTACATGCACCAATCCTCCGTGACTACAAGTGGGATAACATATTGGTTGTCTTACTTATGGGGATATTTAGTTAGGATCTACTATCAAAATAAATCCACCGGATGGCCTAGAGCATACTTAAATGCTTTATAGTAATTTCTAGTTTTCTCTCATTTTCACCCTCCTGTGGATTTGAATTTACATATATCCAGATGAGAATTTATAGGTTATGGTACTTTTTTTACAAAATATGTTATGGTATATTCTTATAAAAATTGGGGAAGTATAACCAAGTCAAGATGGCATGGGTCCCCGTTCTTCTTGGGCCAAATCTCTTACCATTTCTGAATATGCTTAATTTGTGATTTTTATTTCTTATATTAGTTTGGAAATATCAAGCTTTAACTCTGATGATAGTAAAACATGCACCCTTGAGAGAAATGGTTTGCTAAGTTATTTTTGAAACACATGCACCTTTTTATATTTTGTGGTTAAGTTAGGAAAGTAGTTGTATCTTGATTGTCTTTGTTCAATATTTTACTCTATTGAGAGAAAGAGCGTCGAGCCCTCACAAAATGCTTTAGTATATTCCTTTACTCATTTTGGAATTTTGATTACTCTAAATTATTTTTTATACTCAACCATGTGTATGTATAAATACAATACTTGACAACCGACATGTACATATGTGTTTATACTTTTTACCTAGATTGCAAAACATGTGCATATATATTTTCATGGTGTACTTTTAAATCTAAAGTTGGTTATGTTTTGTATATTGAATGTCTAAATATGATTACTTATGTATCGGTATACTAAACTACATACACATAGATATGCCAGTTTATTATCTATCTCCAAATGTTTACATTGTTAATTTGCTGTCGTATTGTCGCTATCTTTAGCTTTGTATTTTTTCTGAACGCATGCAACTTGTGCAATTCCTATTTTTTAACCGGATGGGGATAGAGAGTATTGCGGAAAATCACTTTGGATCTGGAGCTACATGGAGTCCTATATTTTTGAAATTGAAAACTTGATTTCAAAGTATCAAAAAATCATGAAAAAGAAATTCTGCATGGAGATAATGATTTACTCTACCAAAGACAAAAAAAAGTTTGAAAATTGGTATGTTCACTACTTTAGATGTCAAATTTTCACATTTTTGTTCATCCTAAAATATTAGGTATTTCTAGTTGAGAATTTTTCATGGTGGTAGAGCACATTATTTGCTATATCTAGAATTTTTCTTGAATTTTTTTGAAACTTCAAAATACAATTTTCCAAATGTTCAACAAAACAGGCTCCATTGCTCCCGAGACCGAAACGTCCACACTCAGGCCCAGTTCTTTCTGAGGCTTCTCCGAGAAGCCGTCCTTCCCCAGTTTTCTGAAGAAGCCGGTTAAAAAAATTTACAAGGCTTCTAAAATAGTTAAGTCTAAACAAATTTAGAAGACTCATAAATTTTTTGAACCGACTTTTCCAGGAAGCTGGAGGTAGGGCAGCTTCTCGGAGACGCCGCCAAAAGAATTGCGCCTCAGAGTCTTGCGGAAATATGGATGTTGGATTCACTATGAGAAAGCATATTCAATTTCTATATTTATAATGGAAGCCGCTAGAGTCCTATTAATACACGTTGCCGTCCTAGCTTTGTAAAATAATTCTGCACACACGTAGCAAGATGTCTTATAGCTAGGGTCTGCAAAACTATGTAGATAGCCAGCAAGCGTACCTCATTAGCAATGACTCGCAGTTTGTAATAAAGAAACTGACATATACATAGAAAAATCGTTTCCATTTATGATACATTATGGAGTCCTATAAAAGAAAAACTAATGGTGGGGCATATTTGTTTAAATAAATCGTGGCCAGAAATATAGGAGGGATCATTGCCGGATCCGTGACGTTCCTTTATTTGGCTAGATACGTGACCAATTACTGTGACATACGACTTCTTTTGTACATGTTTATTTTTTACGTAACACTATTTAAGTCTTAATCTCAGCCTTTAAATTTAGGATCAAGGGAGAATATAAATTAAGTATATGTGGATCAACCTGGAGCTTCGAAAAACATCCTTATATTGCTTTTAGTATATAATAGATGTTTATTTTTTACGTAACACTATTTAAGTCTTAATCTCAGCCTTTAAATTTAGGATCAAGGGAGAATATAAATTAAGTATATGTGGATCAACCTGGAGCTTCGAAAAACACCCTTATATTGCTTTTAGTATATAATAGATGTTTTGTTGACTAAGGATAATCTTTCAAAAAGGAATTGGTATGGGAGCAAGAAATGTTGTTTCTGTGACACTGAAGAAACTATTGAACACCTTTTTCTTACATGCCCTTTTGCTAGAATTATTTGGCGTATTGTTTTTTTTATATGATCTTCCACCACCAACTAATATTGCTAATATGTTTGAGAATTGGTTGAATGGGATGGATAAGGATAACAAAGCTAGAATACGTATAGGGGTATCGGCTTTATGTTGGTCCATCTGGAAATGTCGCAATGATATTATTTTTACCAAGGCTTAAGTTCAATCTTTTTTGCATGTTATTATGTCGGCGTCTCATTGGATCCAACTCTGGGCTTTCCTCCTCCCAGAGCATCTGCGCACAGTGATGGTTTCTGGATGCAACCATCTAGTGATGGTCACATAAGATATTTACTACCTGGCTTCGTGGCGGCATACTAGTAGATTGAGAGATGTCTAGCTACTGTATGTTATGTTGTTTTAGATTTCTTGTCGCTTTCAGATGGTTGGTGTTTGTATCAACACTCTCCGATTCATGAACTGTATTTGCTGCACAATTGATACTTCATAATAAATGGTTGTGTGCATCCATGGATGCAGAGGCCGGGGACCAACCCATTTCGAAAAAAAGTCTACAGCGGCACCAACCCTGTAGGCTTCAGCCGAGCGCGCATCAGCTCCCTGCATCCGAGAATGCATCACTGCCCAACCCTTCAGTTGTGCCATGGTGTGATCCTCTCTAACGGACTCTCTTCCATTGCGCCTTGCCTGCTATACGAAGCCCGCATTTGCCTACTCTCCGCCGATCGACGTGCCTGTGTCGCCGTTGGGAGGCACGACCCCGACATGACCGTCGTCTGCCGCCATACCTGGAGCGCCCGCCCTCCACTGCCACACTCAGTCTGCACCGCGGCGCTATGCGCCAGGACGCCATACCGTAGCTAGGCTCCGTATTTAGTCGAGGAAAGGGACGAAGGGATCAAGTCAACTCCTTTTGTTTTTCCAACATTGCATGTCTATACCTGGATGGGGGTAGTTTGGTCCTAGAAAAGAAAAGTTGACGGAAGAGGGTAACATAACCAACGGTAATGTCAGATAGGGAAAGAAAATTTGACGATGTATCAAATAGGAAAGAAAAACTTTTTCAGGGTCAAATAACGAATTGAGTTTTAAAGCAATGTCAAATAAGGAATTCTCTCAATACAAAAAGACACGAAGTGTAAGATTTCACCAAATGGTAGAGATTCCTATGATTGCAATGCTAGTCCCTGAATCAAATGCTAGCATCCACGGTTTAAGATGAAATACACAGATATAAAGGTCTTTATTACATCATCATTCCAGAGATAACATAGTCTTTACAACTCAATAGCCCAAGGCTAGTACAAAAGTTCATAACATAAAGTAAATAACTATAAGTCTTCATCCCCATATGCCACACACAAGCATGTTGAGTGTAGACTCACAACCCTAATCTCCATCAGAGTAACCTGCAACGTCATAAGTTACAGCCACAGTGGGTAAATACATTTGGAATTGTATTGGCAAGTGATATCATAGTAGAATAGTAGTTAAGGGGTTTCGCGACATAGTAAATCAAAATTTTCTACGGATGCGAACAGAGGGAAGCCAAGATCTAATCTAGGAGATGCAAACAACGATAAAGATTGGATTAGATCTTCATACCCTTGAAGATTCGCACAGCGGAACGTTCGTCGGAACGTGGGTGATGTAGTCGTACTCGCTTCTCCTCCTCGCGATCCGATCCGATCTAGCACTGCAAGTGGCGATGCCTCCGGGAGATGCACACGTGCAGCACCTCGACGTCTCCTCCTTCCTTGGTCCAACAAGTATGGTGGAGAGATGGATTGGATCTACAACGCGACGGTGCGGTGCAATTGGTGGTGAGTTTCTGCAGCAGGGCTTCGCCTACACGCAGTCGGGAGGGAGAGAGAGAGGAGGGCAGCAGGGCGACTAGGCTTGAGGGGAAGGTGTGGGGGGGTTGGTGCGCCCCAGCCCTCTATATATAGAGGGGTGGGCGCCAGCCCTAACCCCTCCCCCAAGCCCTAGGCCGGCGGCCAAAGGAGGGAGGAGTGGGGGGCAAGGAAACCCCCCCTTCTAGAAGCTCCAAACTAGGGTTTCCGCTTGTTTGGCCGGCTGGGCCCTATGGGGCCTTGTGCCCCTGGCCCAATGCGGCCAGGACACTCCCTCATAGGCCCATTCCCCCTCCCGACAGGTGGGACCACGTTGGCCCCCTTCCGGAAGGTTCTAGAAGCTTCTGGTACAATACCGATTAACCCGGAACAATTCCGAACTCCAAAAACTGCACTGCCTTATATGAATCTTATTCTCCGGACCATTCCGGAACCTCTCGTGATGTTCCGGATCCCATCCGAGACTCCGAACAAAAACTCATAAACCAATTATCCAATCTATCCTAGCGTCAAGACACGTTAAGTGTGTGACCCTTCGGGTTCGAGAATATGCGGACATGATCTTCTATCAATAATCAACAGCGGGGTCTGGAAACCCATATTGACTCCCACACATTCATCGATTATCATATCGGATGAACCAAGATGCCAGGATTCAATCAATCCCATATATATATTCCCTTCGTCTCGCGATATTTTACTTGCCCGAGATTTGATCGTCGGTACCGTCATACCTAGTTCAATCTCGTTCACAGCAAGTACTTTACTCGTTCCGTAATCCGATATCACTTTGTGATTAACTCCTTAACCACATTCTTGCAAGCGTTGTTGATATCAATTACCGAGTGGGCCCGAAGTATATCTCTTCGACTTGGGAGGGACAAATCCCATCTCGATACATACAACCCAACAGATACTTTCCGATCACCTGAGAGACACCTTTATGATCACCCTCTCATAGGATGACGTTTGATGACCTCAAAGCTTTCTTCCGATACCAGGGAGTTGTATTATCTCATGGTCTAAGGAATACAATATTTGACATAAGAAAAGCTTCGCAAAGATGAACACGATGACACGATCTAATTGCTCTGCTTAGTTTGGGTCTGTCCATCATATCATTCCCCTGATGATATGATCTCATTATCAATCGACAACTCATGTCTATGGTTAGGAAACCTTAACCATCATTGATCAATGAGCTAGTCCATAAAGGCATACTAGGGACACGGTGTTTTTCACAAACCACACAAGTATTAAAGTTTCCGCTTAATACAATTCTAGCATGGAATATAAACTTTATCATGAACAAGAATTATAATAATAACATCTTTATTATTGCCTCAAGAGCATAATTCCAACAGTCTCCCACTTGCACTAGAGTCAATAATCTAGTTTACATTTGGCAACAATCTCACACCCATGGCACTAAGGTGCTGATCATGTTTTACACGTGGAAGAGGTTTATTCAATGGATCTGCAACATTCAGATCTGTATGTACTTTGCTAATCTTCAGATCTCCATCTGCTATATAATCTCGGATTATATGAAACTTGCGGTTGATATGCTTGGTCTTTGGATGATATCTTTGTTCATTAGCGAGTGTTATGGCGCCAGTGTTGTCACACAATATCTCTAGTGGGTCCAATGCACTTGGAACCACGCCAAGCTCAGTGATGAAGTTCCTGATCCAAACTCCTTCACTTGACGCTTCTGCAGCAGCCATGTATTCCGCTTCTACTGTAGATCCCGCGATCACGCTTTGCTTGCAGCTTCTCCAGCTCACAGCTCCTCCATTCAAAATATACACGTATCCTGTCTGAGATTTAGAATCATCCTTGTCGGTGTCGAAACTAGCGTCGACGTAACCTTTTACGACGAGCTGTTCATCACCCCCATAGACTAAGAACATCTCTTTAGTCCTATTTAGGTACTTTAGGATGTTCTTCACGGCTGTCCAGTGTTCCACTCCTAGATCACTTTGATATCTGCTCGTCAAACTAAGAGCATTGGACACATCCGGTCTAGTACACAGCATGGCATACATGATAGAACCTATGGCCGAGGCATAAGGCACTTTGCTCATAGCTTCCCTATCATTTACCGTAGCTGGACACTAAGCCTTGCTCAATATCTTACCTGACAACATAGGCACTGAACCTTTCTTTGCCTTATCCATTCTGAACCTTTTCAGAACTTTGTCTAGGTATGTACTCTGGCTTAAAGCTATCAGGCGTCTTTGTCTATCTCTATAGATTTTGATTCCCAATATATAAGCAGTTTCACCTAGGTCTTTCATTGAAAAACACTTGTTCAAATAACTCTTCACATCGTTAAGCATGTTAATGTCATTTCCAATAATCAATATGTCATCCACATATAGTACCAGAAATGTCACCGAGCTCCCACTCACTTTCTTGTAGGTACAAGCTTCGTAGCAATTTGGAACAAATCGAAAGCTCTTGATCACTTGATCAAAACGAAGGTTCCAACTCCGAGATGCTTGCTTCAGTCCATAATGGAACGCTGAAGTTTGCATACTTTATCAGCATCCTTAGGATCGACAAAACCTTCGGGTTGCATCATATACAACTCTTCATCAATGTTGCCATTGAGGAACGCAGTCTTGACATCCATCTGCCATATTTCATAATCATGAAACGCAGCAATTGCTAATAAAATCCGAATGGACTTAAACATCGCTACGGGAGAGAAAGTCTCATCGTAGTCAACACCTTGAACTTGTCGAAAACCTTTCGCGACAAGCCGTGCCTTATAGACGGTAACATTACCATCCGCGTCCGTTTTCTTCTTGAAGATCCATTTGCACTCAACGGCCTTTCGTTCGCTAGGAGGGTCCACCAAAGTCCATACTTGGTTTTCGCTCATGGATCCCAATTCGGATTTCATGGCTTCTAGCCATTTCTCAGAGTCTAGGCTCATCATCGCTTCCTCATAGTTCGTAGGTTCACTGTCTTCTACCAACAAGACAGTCAAGACAGGGTTGCCGTACCACTCAGGAGGGGCACGCGACCTTGTCGACCTGCGACGTTCAGTAGCAGCATCGTCCGAAGCTTCATGATCCTTGTCATTAGGTTCCTCTATTGTTGGTGCAGGCGGCACTGGAATAATTTCAGGTGCTGCGCTACTCTCCAATTCAAGAGAAGGTTTAACAACCCCGTCTAGCTCTACTTTCCTCCCACTCACTTCTTTCGAGAGAAACTCCTTCTCAAGAAAGGAACCGTTCTTTGCAACAAACACTTTGCCTTCGGTTCTGTGATAGAAGGTATACCCAATAGTTTCCTTAGGGTATCCTATGAAGACGCATTTCTCCGCTTTGGGTTCGAGCTTGTCTGGCATCAACTTCTTGACGTAAGCTTCGCATCCCCAAACTTTAAGAAACGATAACTTAGATTTAGCACCAAACCACAGTTCATACGGTGTCGTCTCAACGGATTTAGATGGTGCCCTATTTAAAGTGAATGCAGCGTTTTCTAATGCATAACCCCAAAATGATAACGGCAAATCAGTAAGAGACATCATTGATCGGACCATATCTAATAAGGTTCGATTCTGGTGTTCAGACACACCATTGCGCTGTGGTGTTCCGGGTGGCGTGAGTTGCGAAACGATTCCGCTTGCTTTAAGATGCGTGAGAAAATCATAACTCAAATATTCACCTCCACGATCGGATCGTAGAAACTTAATCTTTCTGTTACGATGGTTCTCCACTTTATTCTGAAATTCCTTGAACTTTTCAAATGTTTCAGATTTATGTTTCATTAAATAGATATACCCATATCTACTTAAATCATCGGTAAAAGTGAGAAAATAGCGATATCCACCGCGCGTCGAAACACTCATCGGTCCGCATACATCGGTATGTATGATTTCCAACAAGTCCGTTGCTCGCTCCATCATACCAGAGAACGGGGTTTTGATCATCTTGCCCATGAGGCATGGTTCGCATGTGTCAAATGATTCAAAATCAAGAGACTCCAAAAGTCCATCAGAATGGAGTTTCTTCATGCGTTTTACACCAATATGACCTAGACGACATTGCCACAAATAAGTAGTATTATCACTATCTACTTTGCATCTCTTAGCCTCAATGTTATGGATGTGTGTTTCATCCCTTTCGAGATTTAGAAGAAATAAACCATTCACAATAGGTGCATGACCATAAAAGATGTTACTCATATAAATAGAACAACCATTATTCTCCAATTTAAATGAATAACCGTCTTGCAATAAACAAGATCCAGAAATAATGTTCATGCTCAACGCAGGCACATAATAACATTTATTGAGGTTTAAAACTAATCCCGAAGGTAAAACTAAGGAGAGCGTGCCGACGGCCATCACATCAACTCTTGATCAGTTGCCAACGCGCATCGTCACCTCATCCCTCGCAAGCCGCCGTCTATTCCGTAGCTCCTGTTTCGAGTTATAAATATTAGCAACTGAACCAGTATCAAATACCCAGGCACTACAACGAGGGCTAGTAAGGAAAACATCAATAACATGTATATCAAATATACCTTTGATGGTGCCAGCCTTCTTGTCAGCTAAGTAATTCAGACAGTTGCGCTTCCAGTGACCCTTGTCCTTGCAATAGAAGCACTCAGTGTCCGTCTTAGGACCAGACCTGAGTTTCTTCTCAGCAGGGGCAACGCGCTTGCCGCCGCCTTTCTTGAATGGCTTCTTTGCATCCTTACCTTTCTTGAAGGTGGGGGGCTTGTTGACCATCAACACATGATTATCCTTTTTGATGTCCACCTCTGTAGCCTTCAGCTTTGCGAAGAGCTCGGTGATCATATCAGTGGAACCAATCTGATTGTGAGTCACTACAAAACTTTTGTAGCTGGGAGGGAGTGATTGCAGAACCCTGTCAATCTTGAGCTCCTCTGGAATCTTGCAGTCTAGTTGCTCAAGGCGTTGAGTGTAACCCGACATCTTAATGGCGTGCTCACTAACGGAACTCCCTTCCTCCATCTTGCAGTTAAAGAACTTCTCAGAGATCTCATATCTCTCAGAACGGGCCTGAGTCCAAAACATGGTTTTCAGCTCCTCGAGAATCTCAAAGGGCCCGGGATAGTCTTCAAAATGATTTTGAAGGTCCGATTCCATAGCAAACAACATGGTGCTCTTAATCACACCATAATCATCTTTGCACGAATGATAGACAGCTTTCTCATCAGCCGGCGCAGTAGCAGCAGGGGCGTCACCTAACGCATTCTCAAGGACATAGTCCTTTTGACCGCCAGAGAGAATGATTCTCAGATTGCGGAACTAGTTGGTGAAGTTAGACCCATTGTTTTTAAGCTTTTCCTTCTCAGCAAAAATGTTGAAGTTGAAGTTGGACTTAGCCATTTGATCTACAATATTTGCAAGTACAAATTAGACTATGTTCATGATAACTAGTTCAACTTTTAATCAAATTACTAGATGAACTCCCACTAAATTCAACATCCCTCAAGTTGTTTAGTGAACACGATCCAAATTCACCACACCTAATCCGATCTTCACGAGAAGAGATGTGGTTTCAATGGTGGACAACGAAGTGTCGATCATATCATTCATATGACTCATGCTTAACCTTTCGGTTCATGTGTTCCGAGGCCATGTCTGTACATGCTAGGCTTGTCAAGTTAGACCCAAGTATTTCCGCGTGTGCAAAAACTGGCTTGCACCCGTTGTATGTGAACGTAGAGTCTATAGCACCCGATCATCACGTGATGCTTGGACACGACGAACTTTCGCAACGGTGCATACATGGGGAGAACACAGTTTTATCTTGATCTTTAAGTGAGGAATCATCTTATAATGCTACCGTCGCGATCTAAGCATAATAAGATACATAAAAGGATAAACATCACATGCATATAACTTTATGTGACATGGTATAGCCAATCTTCGCGCAATGATCTCTATCTTGTGCGTGCCGGCATGATCTCCATCACTCCACCATGATTGCCTCCACCACGAATAGCAACTACAACTATTGCTAACTACTTAGCGATAAAGTGAAACTATTACATGGCGTATAAGAAGTTGACACACAGGTCATACACAATTATAAAGACAACCATATGGCTCCTGTCGGTTGTGTACTCATCGACATGCAAGTCGTGAAACATTACAAAACATGATCATTGCATACAATACACACATCATATCTTGGGCCATACCATATCACAGAAAACACTCCCTGCAAAAACAAGTTAGACGCCTCTACTTTGTTGTTGCATGTTTTACGTGGCTTATGGGAGTAGCAAGCTAAGAACGATTCTTACCTATGGAAAGCCACAACGGTGATATTATGGTTGCCAAACTCCGGTGTAAATCCCATGACAACTATAGTGAGAGAAACTGGCATCCACCAGCCGTATGTGTGGAACAAGCCACACGTCAAGTGCGGAGCCGGTCTCGCGAACGACGTCGCGTAAGGTTGTCCTGGACCGCTTCAATCTCACTATCCCGCGTCATAAGAAGAACACAAACAAGAGGCTTGCAACAGAAAACATCAACGCCCGCAACAACCATGTTGCGTTCTACTCGTGAAACACATCTACGCATAGATCTAGCTCTGATACCACTAAAGGGTTTCGCGGCATAGTAAATCAAAATTTTCTACGGATGCGAACAGAGGGAAGCCAACATATAATCTAGGAGATGCAAACAACAACAGAGATTGGATTAGATCATCATACCCTTGAAGATTCGCACAGCGGAACGTTCGTCGGAACGTGGGTGATATAGTCGTACTCGCTTCTCCTCCTCGCGATCCGATCCGATCTAGCACCGCAAGTGGCGATGCCTCCGGGAGATGCACACGTGCAGCACCTCGACGTCTCCTCCTTCCTTGGTCCAGCAAGTATGGTGGAGAGATGGATTGGATCTACAACGCGACGGCGCGGTGCAATTGGTGGTGAGTTTTTGCAGTAGGGCTTCGCCTACACGCAGTCGGGAGGGAGAGAGAGAGGAGGGCAGTAGGGCGACCAGGCTTGAGGGGAAGGTGTGGGGGGTGGTGCGCCCCAACCCTCTATATATAGAGGGGTGGGCGCCAGCCCTAACCCCTCCCCCAAGCCCTAGGCCGGCGGCCAAAGGAGGGAGGAGTGGGGGGCAAGGAAACCCCCCCTTCTAGAAGCTCCAAACTAGGGTTTCCCCTTGTTTAGCCGGCTGGGCCCTATGGGGCCTTGTGCCCCTGTCCCAATGCGGCCAGGGCACTCCCTCATAGGCCCATTCCCCCTCCCGACAGGTGGGACCACGTTGGCCCCCTTCCGGAAGGTTCTAGAAGCTTCCGGTACAATACCGATTAACCCGGAACAATTCCGAACTCCAAAAACTGCACTGCCTTATATGAATCTTATTCTCCGGACCATTCCGGAACCTCTCGTGATGTCCCGGATCCCATCCGAGACTCCGAACAAAAACTCATAAACCAATTATCCAATCTATCCTAGCGTCGAGACACGTTAAGTGTGTGACCCTTCGGGTTCGAGAATATGCGGACATGATCTTCTATCAATAATCAACAGCGGGGTCTGGAAACCCATATTGACTCCCACACATTCATCGATTATCATATCAGATGAACCACGATGCCAGGATTCAATCAATCCCATATATATATTCCCTTCGTCTCGCGATATTTTACTTGCCCGAGATTTGATCGTCGGTACCGTCATACCTAGTTCAATCTCGTTCACAGCAAGTACTTTACTCGTTCCGTAATCCGATATCACTTTGTGATTAACTCCTTAACCACATGCTTGCAAGCGTTGTTGATATCGATTACCGAGTGGACCCGAAGTATATCTCTTCGACTTGGGAGGGACAAATCCCATCTCGATACATACAACCCAACAGATACTTTCCGATCACCTGAGAGACACCTTTATGATCACCCTCTCATAGGATGACGTTTGATGACCTCAAAGCTTTCTTCCGATACCAGGGAGTTGTATTATCTCATGGTCTAAGGAATACAATATTTGACATAAGAAAAGCTTCGCAAAGATGAACACGATGACACGATCTAATTGCTCTGCTTAGTTTGGGTCTGTCCATCATATCATTCCCCTAATGATATGATCTCATTATCAATCGACAACTCATGTCTATGGTTAGGAAACCTTAACCATCATTGATCAATGAGCTAGTCCATAGAGGCATACTAGGGACACGGTGTTGTTCACAAACCACGCAAGTATTAAAGTTTCCGCTTAATACAATTCTAGCATGGAATATAAACTTTATCATGAACAAGAATTATAATAATAACATCTTTATTATTGCCTCTAGGGCATAATTCCAACAGTAGTATCTAACATCTATATGAATTTGGCTAAGTGTAACTTGGCTTGCTTTGCTCAAAATAGGGTTTTTCTTATTAGTTGAAAACACTAAGTTTTTGTTTGTCAAAATCACCCAAGGAATCACCTATAGACATTGGTGAACCTTTACCCTTGTTCATCTACAAGTTTTTAACTTAGAAATTGGGATGAGGAGATCCTTGATAGCTTCAGTGTCTTCGATGCTCAAATTGTCCGTTGCCGGAGACACGGCTAAGTACTTAGGTTTTACCCTCTCGAGAGGTGGTGCACTTTCCCCACAAGACTCGACATGCATCAAGACGAGACCTTTCAGAAGCATTCCCTTAGACCACCATGGACGCGTTCCATCCTATCACCCTACCACCAACTGTCCATCTGGCTAAGTTCTTGCAACCTATATAATCAAGGCAGAGCCCATATGTCATGTGGTTGCACTAGAAGCTTCTAAACACTAAACATCTCAGATCCCTTTGTTCCTGGGTGGCTTTCCACAAGTGTGATACACAAGGTAAACCATAGACATGGGCCTTGTGTAACCACTCAACATAAACCAACATACCATTCCACCCAGGTGATTCATTCACTTAGTTGTTTTATTAAGCAAAAACACAAGTCATAGACTTAGAAATATTTCATAACATGAATAATCCACCCTTGTTTTCTACTAGCTAATCTAATCATACTAGTATCAAGAATGTTAACTTAGGGAAAATTCTACTAAGACAACAACTACTAGGATTTTTCAAGGCATAGCATAGCATAGATACTTAGAAAAATTCCATGCAAGTCTTACTCAAAATATCACTAATGCATAGTCAAAATAATAGGACAAAATATATGAAGCACCACTTGCCTTGATAGTTGGGGGAGTAGCAACAGTCCTCACAATCACCACTATCACCAAAATCTACACATAAAATAATAACAACAAATTCACGTTCAAATATTCAAACAAAAATATATATGAATGCATGCAGATGCAATGAAATGATTTTTCTATACCGAACAGTACTGAACACCAAGTAATCTATCTAAAGTCTAAACAAACTCAAAATTGCCTCAAAACAATTTTATAACATTTTATAAAGCTAAAATAAGCATATAATTGGTTCTTCAAATAAACCTATTTTTCCAGAAGCAAAATACCAATTCAAGGCCACATTAGTGTAGGGCTTATTTCTATGAATCCAATGATATATTATTTGTAATTTTTGGACAAACAGATCAAAATATATGAATTTAACAAGTTTAAATTCCTAATAGATTTAAAAACAGATTTTAAATCTAAACTACAAACGTGTGGACGCATCTGATTGGTTGGTACAGATTCACGCGGATCGCATTTCCGGGCCGTTGGATCAAGTCCGCTTCACTCACGATCTAATCTACATCGCTCGATCAAGATCTAACGGCCCTAGATCAAACGACCAAACTCGGGCGGCGCTGATGGCTACTGGCGGCGGCGGCGCTTCTGCCGGCGACGCTCTGGCGAATCCAGAGGGGGCTAGGGGTAGTGTGGTGGCTTACCAGCATCGCACAAATGCGAGGAAGCTCAAGGCGAAGTTGTCTTGGACAGGGGCGTGCTGCTGCGGCCGTGGGAGCTCGTCGGATTAGCTGCTGGTGTCGGGCTTTTGCAAACAGCGACGGAGGCGACGACCTAGGTCACCATAGCGCGAACAAAGGGCATCAGAACGTGCACAAGGTCAAGACGCACAAGTTAGTTTGATCTAGAAGGCAAGAGGCGTGCAGACCTGGACGGAATTACTCGCCGGAGTTGTGGACGACGTTGGGTGCTCACGGTGCTTGATGGGGACGACGACCTGGGGCAACACAGGACGAACCAGAGGCAAGATTAGATTCGCTTGAGGATGGTGAGCATGACAGGGTGAACCAGAGGGCACGGGGTGGACGAAGCTCACCGGAATCACTCGCCGGAGATGCTCAGGTCTGCGGCGGTACAAACACGATTATGGGTTGCCTGGGGGCGCTTGGGAGTTTGAGGGGAAATGGACGTGGCGGAGTGGTGTTTAAGTAGCCAGAGCAGGGGCGGCAATTGCACGGTGAATCAATGGGATTTAACCAGATTGATCGCGACAGTGAATGGGGGAGGAAACGGCAGCGACGACGTGGTCTGCGCGTGGGGTTTGGGGACAATGACTGCGTGGCGTTGGGGCCACTGGTCAGTGAGCGCGGGGTAGAGTTTACACGGGTGAGAGAAGGGGCAGAGGGAGGGTGGCCCGGGTGGGCTTGCTGGGCCGGTTCTGGCGCTGGGCTGAAAAGACAGCGCCAGTTTTTATTTTTTCCTTCTCCTTTTTCTTTTCTGTTTCCATTTTTAGGAATGGTTTTGAAACCCAATTTCAAATCTGTTTGAATTCAAACCTTTTTCAGATTTTTGTAATGTGAACCTTGTATTCAAAAGTGTGTTAAACACAACTGTTCACTCAAAAACACTTTGGCCTTTTGAAAATAAAAAATAAACCATACCCCATATATGATATATAAAATGGGATTCAAATATGTTTTCAAATAGGGTTTTGATTTGCAAATTTTTGGTGCAAGACAAACATGCTATGATGATATGAATACAATACATGATTTTGCATTTGATAAAATTTGGGATGTTACACGAAAAATCCTACTAATACAATAAAAAATTACATAGGCCGTGAATTTGGTAAAAGGCAACAAGGTAATAAAAAGTTGCATGCATCAATTGATGTTTTTTTTCGAAAAGGGGGCAAAAGCTTTGCTCCAATCGATTAATCAAGAAGAAGTTTTGCATGGTAAATAGATCCGAGGTTACAAAACAATTACTCTCGCGGCACGAATTCACCCAAACGCTTAGCGCTCGTGCTTACCTACATGCGGGCTTCGCGCTTAACCCTCTCTAGAACTACAAGTGGCGGCGTGAGCTTTTTCCGGAAGACCCTGTCATTTCGCTCGTTCCATATCTCCTAAGCGATGAGTAGCGTGAGGGACGAAACATTGCTTTGCGGTTCGGAATTGGACCCTCCGTCATCATCTCCTACAATTCCTTTGCGTGCAGGCCCACCCATCGGGCTTGGTCCATCTTAGGAATCCCGATCTAATCCTTGTGTATCAATCGATGTAGAGCCTTGGATTTTCCCTATTTCTAAAAAGGCCAAAAAAGCCAACAAGGCAATAAAAGGTTGCATGCATCCAGGCCGGACACTCGAGGACGTCCTTGAGCATATTGTCACAGGAGACCGCCCCAAGCTGGGGTACCCTACTCGGTCGTTGCCGTCAGCTACCCGTCACCGTTTTGTGGCGATTTGGCTGCCGAGGAGGATGGAAGGCCTCAGCTCCTCGGCCTCGGCGTCACGCTCCTCTGGATCGGCGCCGTCGCAGTCGCCTCGTGTCGGCGCCGTGGCCACGCCTCCGCTCCGACTAGTACCAGAGGTGGAGTACTCGGTGCGCTCGCCGCCGAGGATGAGGTCGCGCGACATTGTCATCAACGAAGTCCACGCGCCGGCGCCGTCGACCGGCCGGCTTCGCCTTCGCACGACGAAGACCGATCCTTCGGACTGGGCGGTTCCCGTCGATGAGGACACCTTTGTCCTGAAAATGGCGATGGAGCGTTCTCTGAATGACGTGCCGCCCATGCAGACCCCCGATGCATGCGCCTGGTCCAGGGCCGACTGGGAGCAGGAGGAGACCAACCGCATTCGACGCCACAAGGAGCAGGCCGAGCGCGAGGCAGCTTGCAGCGCTCATCGTCCTCGACGACGACGACAAGGCTGGTCCATCGTCGCAGCTGTGGCGCTACAGCGATGCCGACCAGGGCAGCTCGCGCCCTCCGCAGCCGCCGAGCGACGACGGGACCCGGGACGTCGACTACACATGATTCTATCGCAACTTCGGCATGTGAGTGGCGCGCCCGATGTCATCGGCATCGGCATCCGCGTCGACCTAATAGTTTTACTATGTTTTTTTAGCCTAATGTAGTCAAAATTCGGGTATATATCCGAATTTGACATAATATGTATGAGCTCGTCTACAGTTTAATGAAATCGTCTGTATTTATCCAAATTTTGACGAAACACGGAACTCGGTCACCTGAAATCGCCGCTAAGGGCGTCCGCGGAGTTGCATCCGATTTCAGTCTGGAAACGCCCGAATGGAGGTGCTCTTACCCAAGTTACCCAACATGATGTTCCCCGCGGCGGGGGCGGTGCGCGCCGCCGTCCACCGAGATAGCATCTTCGCGCGTCTGCCCCGTCTCCTCCCGCTGCTCCTCACGGCCGCGTCTCGTCGCTCTTTCGCCAGCATTTTTGTCGCTTCACGCCCTCCGCGAGCCCTTCAGCTGAATCTCCGTCCCTGCAGTGCGTCGCCCGCGTTTGCCGCCACCGATCGATAAGTCCCTGTCGCTCTTTAACCTCGGATCCCTTTGCTCTCTCCATATTCCAACCGAATCTGAAATTTGCTGGTTGATATCTGAAACATCGCCATCGATTTTTCCTAGTTGTATAGTGCGCGTGATTGCTCCCCGCAGAAAAAAAGAAGTGCGTAAGATTGCAACGGAAGTTCCACCGGATAATCACGAGGAAGCGACAAAGGACGAATACTTTGTTTGGAGCATAGCACATTATTGTATCAACGGTGGGCTGTTACTGAATTAACTAATCCGTCTCTTGTTTGCAGAGTTAAGTAATCGATCTAGATCACGCGAAACCACAAATAACAAAAATCATGTAAAGGAATCGAGAAGATGACTTTTTCCCATTTGAGGGAGAAGACTGACTCTGTATGTGCTTATTACTTACTGTAGTATACTTCGCTCAGATTTGTACAAGAGCGTCACCATGCAAAACTTGGGCAGCCATTAATCCACCGTACACTGAGAGCATCCATGTTGTAAGCAGGAAGAGGGAAGGGGGCGCTGATGTTGTCGAGCAGCAGTGCCGAGGAACGTCCTAGCTACTTCATGCCACCGAATGTCGTGGATGCCAAACTGACGGTGGCCGCGGGCGTCGGTGACTGTCAGGGATTGAAGGATCTGCCAGGCAAGGAGGATTCCAGGGCGAAGCCTGTCCCGGTAGTAACCATGAACCCCCTCCTGCTATCATCATCGTGCTCTGGCTCTTGGCAAGACTTGGAGCTTCTTCTGAACAGTGGAAGCAGCCAACTCCATCCATCTGTGAGGTATAACCAAGAATTTCTTGACCTGCTCATGGCGTACAGCTCTGACAGCTGCATCAGCAAAGGCGTATCGACACCGAAAGCTTCTGATGATGTCGAAGCGTCTCTGAACCAGCTGCCTTCAGTCTCTGCTCTGTCACTCCTGGAGGGGGTCACCATTGAAGGGGGCACTGCACTGCATATGGTGGCCACATATGGTGACAGTGATGGCTTCTTGAGGAGCGCCCACATCATCCATAGCAAGGAAAAACACCTCCTGTTTGTGCGAAACAAGAACGGTGACACGCCCCTGCATTGCGCCACAAGGGCCGGCTTGTCCCGGATGGTCTCTCATCTCATCAGCCTGGCCAAGGATGAGGATAATGCGGGTGTTAACCGAGCGAAGGAACTGCTGGAAATGGAAAACAAGCTTCAGGAGACGGCATTGCATCAGGCAGTCCGCATTGGGAACAATGACATAGTCAAGCTGCTAATGGAGGAGAACTCAGAGTTGGCCAGTTTTCCAAAACATGGCACTTCGGCTCTGTACCTAGCCATCTTGCTGGAAGAGGACATCATTGTTGAGACGCTTTATAATGCGAGCCACATGAAGCTTTCCTACTCTGGGCCAAATGGACAGAATGGGTTGCATGCTGCGGTTCTCCGAGGCACAGGTACCCAAACATCATTTACCAAATCTGGATTCCTACTATTTTCTACACATGTTTTTCATCATTTTTTTCCTCTTACAGTCTCATAGTTGGATATTTATATGTGTACTTTTTTCCACCAAATTTCTGTAAATTCATCCGAAGCATCAAGAACAGAGCAACATCTGGTGTATACTTATCTTTCTCTTAGCTAACCTGTTTTGTTCCGGTGTGTACAAGGAAGTTTGATAGTCCTCTGAGGTAACAAATAGTTCTCAAATGGGCTGTTTATCGTATTCTATATATATGACCTGACCTGAAAACCTGCACTAGTGCATTCCACCGAGCCATAGTTTGTTCCATGAAATTTTGTGAAAGATTACAGCACAGGACACTTGTTGTTCATGATGAAAAACCAATTAATTCTAAATTGATCAATAAGACTCACTAACCATGACATGGGCCTTGAACATTGTACTGCTCCCTCCATCCTAAAAAGGATGTCATATTTTTTAGATTCACATGTATCTATACACTAAAACGTGTCTACGTACATGCGAATCTAGACAAATCTGCAACATCATTTTTAGGACGGAAGGAGCATATAGTTAAAAAGGGCTTATTACTCCTGATACTAGAGTGAGGATATGGCCTTCGTGTATGGTTTGCTAGTTCAAGGTATCACATATTTATATTACTGAATAATGCAGTATTTAATGACTCAAGTGTTCAGAAAGGTATGTGATCGAGGCACAATAATGCAGTACAAGTTCTCCTGCTACGCAGCCTGGGCTCCAAGATAGTTCCACTCCCAATGCCTTGTCTAAATTTCTCTCTTCGAACTAATACAAACCATTGCTCACAGTTTAGTTCTTAGACTACTGAAGTTATCAGAAGCACATCTACAGAAAATAAGGGCACATGTAATTAACATGAAAATAAATAGCTGGGTTGCACTTCACAATTCCAGTCTTTTAAATTAGCTAAGCAGTGCCATCAGTACTATTTCATTACGAGGTAATTAAGGGCCCCATTTACAACATAATCTTCACTTACTACTCCTGGTTAATGTTAGTATTAGAAATAGCAAGTGAAAGGCCTATTTTATTCATCACTCACAATAACTTTCTCAAATGTGCACCCCCTTACATTGTTCCACCTCCCTCACCTTTTTTGTTGGCTGCCGCATAAATTCTCAAACCTCACATTTTCCCAGATTGATTGCATATAACAAAAATACCTGTTCGCAGATCTTACAAAAAACCTCTTGGAATGGAACAATGATCTCACTACACAAAGGGATGAAAATGGGAGTACGCCTCTCCATTTTGCTGCATCTCTTGTGCGGCAAAGTCAACGAGGAAGTGTATGTTGGCAAGTATTGGAAGCTAACCCAGCTGCATTGTATCAATCGGACAACAAAGGATTATTTCCGATACACGTCGCCGCCTCTGTCGGTGAAAGAAGGACAATCATCATGTTTCTTAAAAAGTCTCCAAGCAGTGCTGGTTTGCAAGGCACTATGGGAAGGACATTCCTTCATGTAGCTGCCGAGAAAAAGCAAGTTAAGATAGTCAGTTTTGTTTGCAGAAATCAATCACTCTCATGGATTCTGAATATGCAGGACAGTGATGGGAACACTGCACTACACCTAGCTATCCAGGGAGGGAGTCTTCTCATGTTTTGTACTTTGCTAGGGAATCTGCAAATACATTTAAATTTGTCAAATAAGAAAGGGCAAACCCCTCTAGATATATCACGATATAAGATTCCCCTAGGATTGTTTGATGACCAGGTAATGTACTCCATTTTATTCTTATAATCACTGCCCTTGATGCAAAATAAAATAATGAAGATTCGTTGATTTGGCTTCACCTATTTCTCTTTCGTTTGCAGAATAGTGAAACAAAAATACACTTTGCACTCGAAGTCTTTAATGCTAGGAGTGGTAATTTTCGCCGCGATCACTTTGAGGAAGACTACAATCACCAGTTAAAACATACTCAGAGAGAAGAATTGAAGAAGGTGAAAGAATCAACACAAACACTGTGTATTGGTGCAGTTCTAATTGCAACTGTGACATTTGGTGCTACTTTCGCCCTTCCTGGAGGTTACAGAGCTGATGAACATACCAATGGAGGCACACCAACCCTTGCTGGGAGGTATGCTTTTGATGCGTTCATTATAGCCAGCACATTGTCCTTTATATTGTCTGCAATGGCTATCATAGGTCTTATGTATTCTGGATACTCTATTTTAAACCCACACAGTCGCAGAATTTACTTCTTTGTAGCCTGGTATTTTGCAACAACATCGGTCACATGCTTCACGGCAGCTTTTGCACTAGGTTTGTACATGGTGCTAGCACCAGTTGCTCACAAGTCTGCCGTTGCTATCTGTGTCATTAGCCCTCTTGTTATTCTATTCAACAAAACAGAATTTTGGCTAAAGTGGGCCCTTTTGGCACGGCCGTTATGTACTCGAATTGGACTAATTCGCACATTGGTGTTGGTAACAACGAGAATCATTTTCAACATGTTGATGGAATTTTGGCCTATCATTTTCATTTTTGTTTGGGCTGCATATACAAGGAACCAATTTTAGAAATGGAACGGGTGATACAACTACCGGCACCCCTCTCTTGAAGATGCATCAAATACTTATATTTTGGGAGAGGTGTCTTGGCTTGGCCTGCTGAGGATTTAGGATTACTAGTCTGCAGTATTTTTCTTATCAGAATCTTCTCTTATTTGGTGTTTCGGTAAATGTTATGCCCTGATGTACCTTTTATGTTTAAGAATTTGTGCCCAAAATCTTGTAACAGCTGATTACAGCTGCTACCTACAACTTGTTTCAATCATGCAAGTGATTTTGATTTCCGTCTATAGCTTATATTTCAGTATGCACAATTTAGTGTGGGAAGGAAAATCCACGCACAAATAGATCATTTCCTGACTTAGATAAACAGTTGGTAAATGTATTACATAATATGGTTATAGCCCTGATACTAGCCTCTGAAGTGTTAGTACTCTGCCTTGCTACCTTAACGAATTTTGTTGGATCTGGGTAATTATTTGTGCTCAAAGAATAAGTTCCAGGACGAAGTCCAATGTTTTGTTATTCGACTTGTACGCCATACTTTTACACAATCCATGCTTAATGTTGTGTGGGTTTATGTATCATACCAATGAGAAAGAAGGCATGCTGGTCTTCTACCATGCAAGGAACATGGCTAAGTTGAGTTAGGGCAGAGTTATTTGGTGGATATGGTTATTGCAAGTCATGACTGCCCGCTTATGAAGTGAAACTAGAGGGGGAAACAAAGTGAATTAGAGTGCTCCACGACATCAAAGAATTTATAGCACTTCTTGTAGGGAACTGCATCTGCATCTTTTTATTTTTTATTTTGCCTACTGATGGTAGCAGGGGTTAGTTATTCCTCAACTTAGTGATATCTTGTGCGTGAATGATATACTTTATTGCTTTGATATTTGATGACTGCTTATCTCAAGGAATTAGAGTTTGCTCTTGTAAGGACATTTGGTATACATGGATAATAGCGCCCCATTTGGTAAAAGTGTGTGATACCAAGTGTACAAAAAGGAATTAAAATCTGACAGTGCATACATCGAGCTGTACATGGATGTGATATTTAAGATGAGCAGCTATTCGGAGGACTATCGCAATGCAAAAGGAGTCATATACACAAGTTGCTCAGGATTGAAAGTTCATTGCTTGACTGTACACCGAAAACATATGTGCCAGGACCAGAAGTCATGCCTTAAAAGAGAAGATCGCCGAAGCATGTTCTTCTTTCGATGAGGTTATTTTGTTTTGAAACAGATCGTCCTTGGCACCTACCGAAAATTTACCCTTGATCATGTTCACAATCAAGACAATTTGGCAAGGGCAGTGTAAGTTGGTGAACGGTGAGAGGTCAGATCATGTCATAAAAACTAGGCTCTTCAGGTGTTGGAAGAGAGCATGGCGTCTCAACTCTTGTATACAGTTAAGCTACATATATATGTGATCATACCGCCAAAGTTCTTCACCGTGGTTGATTGTAGGATTAGGAGGCTCTGGGAAATGATACAATACAGGATTCTCTGTTCAGAGGAAAAAGTACACCCAGCCGCCCTCTGTACAATAGCAGCCTGTTGTACAATAGCGCCCAGAAATTACTGTCGGCCTGCGGCGGCCACGGTCCTCCACCGTTCTTCTCTCTCTAGCGGCGAGGAATGAAGGATAATCGTGCTGTTAGTCTAGTGTTCCTTTTTAGTTTCAGTTAAGTTCAGAATAACTGACGTGTAGTGTGTATTTGTTCACACCTCGTCAGCACTTAGATTCGTTGTCAGTAGTTAGAACTGCTGCGACTTATTCTCGTGGGATGGCACGATGTACCAGGTTGTAGTGGCAGTAGTGGGCAACACACGCACGAGCGCCATGGGATGGCATGGCATGTCAGCTCGCTGCGGTGAGCCGTTTTCAGTTAGAGCTTTTGGTGGATCTCAGAATCCATATAAATAAAGGCAAAACAGAAAAATCGCAGTTTGGTTGCACGCCGACGCCAAAACCTTGTGTTTGTGTGCTCATCCTCGCTCTTCCTCTCTCGCGTGTGTTCTATGTGCGTTCTTGCCTGATCTGTAACTTTAAGTGGTATCAGAGCCCGATCGCAATGGTTGGGACTCCGTCGGCGGCAGCCCCGTCAAGGTCCGTGACTCCCCAGCGCAGGCGATCCGAGAGTCGCGGCCGGAGCAGGATCAGGAGGGGCGGCGGCGAAGTGGTGGTTCGGGAGATCGTTCGGGAGAATGGCGGCGGCGGCGAGACCGTGTCCTGGCCAACGCTGACGAAGACCAACTACACAGAGTGGGCCATCTTGATGAGGGTCCAGCTCCAGGGGGCTGGCTTCTGGGACGCCGTCGACACCGACGACGCGCCGGAGCGGCAGGAGCGTCAGGCACTCGGCGCCGTCTTGCGATCTGTGCCACCGGAGATGGTGCAGGTGCTGGCGGCCAAGGATAATGCCAAGGCCGCATGGGACACCATCAAAACCATGCGCGTCGGCATGGACCGTGTCCGCAAGGCGCGCCGTCAGAAACTGTGCAAGGAGTTCGACGGCTTGGCGTTCAAGAGCGGGGAGGAAATCGAGGACTTTGCCCTGCGCATGTCAAGCATCGTTACCGAGCTCCAATCGCTGGGAGACAGCACGATGGAGCTCGACGCCGTGCAGAAGCTCCTGCGCATCGTGCCACCACGGTATGGTCAGATGGCGTGCTCCATCGAGACGCTGTTGGACCTCAAGGACTTGTCCATAGAAGAGATCAGTGGGCATCTCGCCGCCTCAGAGGGACGTGGTGAACCAGAGGACACGAGCGGCCGGCTACTCCTCACGGAGGAGGAGTGGCGCTCGCGGCAGGCCGTGAGTCAGGCGAAGGATCCTCAGGATGGGGAGACAAGTCTCGCGGGAAGGGCAAAGGGGATAAGCCGAAGCCCATCAGTGGCGACCGCGGACAGCAGAAGAGCAGCGGAGACACACCTCCGAAGCGGAAGGGAGAGTGCCGCTACTGTGGCATCAAGGGCCAAAGAGTGCAGGAAGCGAGAGCGGGATCGGCGAGAAAGGGACCGGCAACGAGGCCCACATCGCGGAGGCTCAGGAGGAAGATAGGTCAGCGATGCTCCTCACAGCGAGCGTCGTCGACTGCACTGATGTCGCGCCAGGACACACACTGGGCGCGGAGGGCGCGGCGCCATCAAGCGCTGAGCGCGCACGGCTCACAGGATGCAGGTGTGCAATATGTTTTTCTCAATGAAGAGCGAGTTGTCCCCACTCCAACTTCCGGCAAGAGTTTGTTCTTTGATTCTGATGCCAGCAATCACATGACAGGGAGAAGAGATGTCTTCACTGAGTTTGATGAGTCTGTGCGTGGCATGGTAAAATTTGGAGATGGTTCACTGGTACAGATCCATGGGCGCGGTGTGGTCATTTTCACATGTCAAACTGGAGAACATCGAGCACTCACGTCAGTGTACTTCATTCCAAAGCTCCGCACTAACATTGTGAGTTTGGGACAGCTAGATGGAGTGGGATGTCGATCATTCATTGGAGGTGGTGAGCTACGGCTCTATGACAGTCAGAATCAGCTGCTAGCACGGGTACAGCGTTCCACCAATCGGTTTGTATCCAATTGAGTTCATGGCTGCTGGAGAGGACCTTGCTTGGCGCTGGCATGCGCGTTACGGACATCTGCATTTCCATGCGCTGCGTAAGCTCGGTGCAAAGGAAATGGCAAGGAGAATTCCAGTGATAAAGCACATTGATCATTTCTGCAATGGATGTGCTCTAGGAAAAATGCACCGCACGCCGTTCCCACGAGCAAGTGCATATCGAGCGGAGCGAGTACTTGATCTTGTGCATGGAGATCTCGGTGGCCCGATCACAACAGCCTCCCGCGGGCGGAAATAAGTACTTTCTGTTGATTGTTGACGATTTCAGTCGTTACATGTGGCTAGAGGTGTTGAGGAGTAAGGATGAAGCATTTCGTTACTTCAGAAAAATCGAGGCTCTCGCTGAAATAGACCGGGAGGTGAAGCTTCGTGCATTCAGAACAGACAGAGGTAGTGAATTTAACTCAATCGAGTTCACCCGTTTCTGCAAGGAGGTAGGAATCCATCAGAACACGACGGCACCATACTCACCATAGCAAAACGGTGTCGTCGAAAGACGTTACCAAACAGTGGTTGAGATGACGCGCAGTCTTCTGAAGAGCATGGGAGTGCCGGCTACTTTCTGGGCTGAAGCAGTGAAAACTGCAGTGCATATCCTGAACAGATCGCCGACCAGAAGCCTGAAAGGGATGGCACCTTATGAAACGTGGCGGAATAAGACACCAAGGGTTGATTATCTCCGCACCTTCGGTTGCGTAGCACATATGAAGATCACCGGCCCTGGCATCACAAAAATGTCAGACAGAGCACACTCCGGTGTGTTTGTAGGATATGAAGAGGGAGCCAAGGCATACCGTGTGTTTGATCCAGCAGCAAATCGGGTTCATATCACGCGAGATGTGATTTTTGAAGAGGAAAAGCAGTGGGACTGGAGCGCAGCTCCTGGGGGAGTTGATCTGCAGGAGCGTTTGGTGGTGGTGTGCTCTAAAGATACTGAATTCGACACCATCAGAGCACGAGGTTCAGAGCACGCACAGTGCACACCGGACCCGCCATCTCCAATGAAGAATTCAGGGTCATTAGCTCCAAGCAGCGTCCCTACTCAGGATGAGACGTCGCCGGGATCAGCCTCTCCTGAACTGAAGGAGACTGCAGCACCACTGCAGCCTACTCACCCAATGCGTACACGAGCCCAGAGCGGCATTTTCATGCCCAACCCAAAGTACACAGTGTTATTTCAACTTTATCACGGATCTAGTCTAGATCTAACAGTAGCAAAAGAAACATCACCTTTGTAGATCAAGAACGGAGAGAGAGAGAGAGAAAGAGAGAGAGAACGGAGACGCGCTCTACCTGCTCCCTGGCTCGACAGACAAGAGCCAGAGGGAATGCCCGAACAGGTGCCGGAGCTAGAACCTCCGTCGTTGGCCATGGGTGGAAAAGGGGGAGAGTGTGGCGAGCGTGTGGATAGAGTGGCGGCGGTGGAGCTTCCCGTCGGCGCAGCGCTAGCCTAGATCGGATTGGCTTGTAGGTGGGGCGGCTAGGGCACGGCTAACCTCGTCGATCGTGTTGCCGACTCCCCACCACTTTATATAGCGCTGGCGACAGGGGCCCACCGTCCTAGATAAGGATGGGCGCCCCCGATCAGGGCGCAGTTAGGGGGCGTGCTGGGCCGTTGGGCCCAGTCACGTTAGAGATCTATCTAACATTCTCCCCCTAGATCTCAACTTTACTTTTTAACCTTGTTCTTTACTTATTTCATCACAGAATGACACATAGAGCATGTTTCATCGTCTCAGCTCAATTGCCGACAGAATCAGACAGCTACTATATACCTTCGTGTTCTGAAACAAATTCTGTTACTTTTGGGCCTCTATAGTCCAGGAATCATAGGCTTGCCGTTAAACCCATGCCGGCTATGTGTTCCTTGAACACATTGGGTGGTAAGCCTTTCGTTAGCAGATCCGCAAGCATATCCATTGTCCTTATATGCTCGAGACTTATAGTTTGATCCTGGACTTTGTCCTTCACAACATAATACTTTATATCTATAGACGTTGAAGCATTACTCGACTTGTTGTTGTGAGCATAGAATACTGCGGGCTCGTTGTCACAGTACATCTTTAGTGGCCTGCTAATGCAGTCAACCACTTTTAAGTCGGGTAAGAATTTCTTTAACCATAACGCCTGTCCCATGGCCTCATAACATGCTATAAATTCTGCATACATTGTAGATGATGCAACTATTGACTGTTTGGCGCTTCTCCACGAAATAGCACCTCCTGCGAGAGTAAAGACATACCCTGTCGTGGACTTTCGGTCGTCTTTATCTCCCGCAAAATCTGCATCTGAATACCCTTTTATCTCTAGGGAATCAGATCGTCTATATGTTAGCATGAGGCCTTTTGTGCCTTGCACATAGCGCAAAGCTTTCTTTACCATCTTCCAGTGCTCTATGCCTGGATTCTCTTGATATCTACCGAGTACCCCGGTGATAAATGCTAAGTCAGGGCGAGTGCACACTTGTGCATACTGTAAGCTTCCAACAGCCGAAGCATATGGTACTGACTTCATTTGATTGATCTCATATTGATTCTTTGAACATTTGGATTTCCCAAAACTGTCGCCCTTGACTATGGGAGCAGGTGTTGAATTACTCGCATGCATATTGTATTTCTTTAAAATCTTTTCACAATATGCTTTCTGCGACAGTCCTAACACTCCATTCTTTCTGTCTCGGTGAATTTCTATGCCCAAAACACAAGATGCTTCACCAAGGTCTTTCATGTCAAAGTTTGATGACAAGAAC
Organism: Avena sativa; assembly: GCA_916181665.1. Taxonomy (NCBI): domain Eukaryota; kingdom Viridiplantae; phylum Streptophyta; class Magnoliopsida; order Poales; family Poaceae; genus Avena; species Avena sativa. Next base: position 459,844,938 of record OV702293.1, read on the forward strand.
TTCTTTGTTTCTAGTAGTAGACTAACATCACTGCTAGCAAGCAGAATATCATCCACATATAGAATTAGGAAAATATATTTCCCACTTTTGAATTTTGCATAAATGCAATTGTCCTCAACATTTTCTTTGAATCCAAATCCTTTAATGGTATCATTAAACTTTAAATACCACTGCCTAGAGGCTTGCTTTAACCCATAAATGGATTTCTTTAGGCGGCATCCCATATGTTCCTTCCCCTCCATGAAAAAACCCTTGGGTTGTTTCATGTAAACATTTTCTTCTAAATCTCCATTTAGAAATGCCGTCTTGACATCCATTTGATGTAACTCTAAATCAAAATGTGCAACTAGTGCCATGATGATTCTGAAGGAGTCCTTACATGAGACCGGAGAAAAAGTCTCATTGTAATCTACGTCTTCTCTTTGCGTAAAGCCTTTTGCCACGAGTCTAGCTTTGTACTTTTCTACATTCCTATTGGAGTCATATTTTGTTTTGTAGACCCACTTGCATCCTACTGTTTTGGCTCCTTTGGGAATTTCCTCTAAGTCCCAAACATTGTTGGAACTCATTGATTTCATTTCATCTTCCATTGCCTCCACCCACTTGGCTGAGTGAGGGCTACTCATGGCTTCTTCATATGAGGTAGGATCGCCCTCCATATGAACTACATTGTAAACTTTGTAGATGTCTTTGGAAATGGCTGGTCTTCGTTCTCTTTTAGACCGTCTGAGTTCATCAGACTCTTGTTCATTTCTTGCCTGGGGCTCAGGCACATTTACACTAGGTGGCTGTTCTGGCTCCCTTTCGTGCTCAACAGTGGGTTCAGGTGGCTCCTGATGGACAGGTTCCGAACTTTCGCCCATTGTTGTCACGTGTGGAGTCACAACAACTGCCGGCACCACAACCTCAGGGGTTGTAGATGGTGGCACAACAGGTAGCGAGAAAAATGGCTCCTGAGTCATCGGATTAGGTGCATGCACCCTCTTCTCCTCAAGATCAATTTTCCTAGCTACCGTGCTCCCCCTCATCAATTCGTCCTCCAAGAAGACTGCATGTCTCGTTTCTACAAACTTTGTATATCTGTCGGGACAGTAGAAACGATAGCCTTTGGACTTATCTGGATAGCCAATAAAATGGCAAGATACTGTTTTGGGTTCTAACTTTGCGATGTTTGGATTGAAAACTTTTGCCTCAGCTGGGCTCCCCCAGACCCTCAAGTGGTGCAAAGAGGGGACTCTGCCTGTCCACAATTCATACGGTGTTTTGGGCACCGACTTACTTGGTACTCTGTTGAGAATATGAATGGTGGTTTTAAGCGCCTCCATCCACAATCCCAATGGGAGGGTGGAATAGCTCATCATGCTGCGCACCATATCCATAAGGGTACGGTTGCGCCTTTCAGCTACTCCGTTTTGCTGAGGTTCGCCCGGCATAGAATACTGGGCGACTATTCCGTTTTCTTGCAGGAACCGTGCAAAAGGTCCTGGTACTTGACCATATGGAGTATGCCGACCGTAGTACTCCCCCCCACGATCAGACCGAACTATTTTGATTCTTTTATCGTGCTGATTTTCTACTTCAGCTTTGAAAATTTTAAATTTATCCAACGCTTCAGATCTTTCTTTTATTGGATAAATATAACCATACCGGGAGTGATCATCCGTGAATGTTATGAATGAATCATATCCATCCACACTTTTCACCGGAAACGGTCCACATATATCCGTGTGGATTATTTCTAGTGTAGCTATGCTTCGGTTTGCACCCTTTTTAATTTGTTTGACATACTTTCCTTTAATCCAATCTATGCATTGTTCTATGTCGGAGAACTCTAACGGAGGAAGAATTTCATTTTTAACGAGGCTTTCTATTCTTCCCCTCGAAATATGGCCTAGTCTACAGTGCCATAGTTTCGATGAGTCAAGAGTTCGCTTTCTTTTCTTTTGTTCTTTGTTCGACAAGGAAACTTTTTCATTCACATCACACACAGAAAAAACTTTCTCATGCAGGGATAACAAATATAACTTATCAAATAATGTAGCAACACCCACACATTTGTCTTTCAACCAAATGGCACACTTGCCATTTCCAAAATAACATTCGTAAGAATCTTTGTCCAAACAGGAAACACTTATTAAATTCCTATGTAACGAGGGAACGAAAAGCACATCTTTGAGCAAAAGCAAAGAGCCATCAGCCAGCTCCAGAGGGACGTCACCAATGGCCTCCACTTCTGCTTCTATTCCATTCGCCACTTCAATGTGTCTTTCTCTTCTTGGCGTGGTCCTTGTCGAATGGAACCCCTGTAAAGAGTTGGCAACGTGAACAGTTGCTCCAGAATCAATCCACCAAGTGGATCTAGTAAACTTTTCATACAGAGATTCATTAACAAAAGAAACAATATCTTTACCATTTTTGGCCATGATGTACTTCAGCCAAACTGGACAGTCCTTCTTGTAGTGCCCAGTCTTTTTGCAGTGATGGCACTGATCTTTTTCCCCAGGGGTGGACTGGTGATGCTGGTACTGGTGCTGTATTGGACCCTTGCCATGGGGCTTGGAGGGTGAGCCACCATGGTTGCCACTTGTGAAGCCTCTCTTCCTGTTTTCCTTCACGAAGTTCAGAGAACCGCCGTGAAGGGCTTTCAGCCTTTCCTCTTCCTGGGAGCACATCCCAATGGTCTTTTCTATGTCCCACTTTTCAGGGGACATATTATAGTTTATTACAAAGTTTTCAAAAGGCTGTGGAAGTGAGGCCATCACAAGGTGCACCAAGAGTGCTGGCTTTAGCTCGAGGTCCTCATCCATGGGCTTGAGTTTTGCTGCCATGTTTGACATCCTCAAGATGTGCTCTCTTATTCCGTGGGGTCCTCCCGTGTACTTTTCAGTAACCAGCTGCTTTAACAGCTGGGTCGCATACATCTTTGAAGAGCCAGTAAACTGGCTCTTTATCTTGGCAAGATACTCGCCCACGGTAGCACACTCTCCAATTGAGCCCACTATTGCGTTCTCAATTGTGTTCTTTACGAAGGCCAGAGTCTTCTTGTTGGCGTTCACCCATTTCTGGTTATCAGTAGAGTAGGTCAGCTCCAGTGGAGCATGGTCCCTCTTCCTTTTCTCAAAGTCAGCACTTTCCTCAGCAGCCCCCCTGACAGGGTCATCGGGCTTGACTGGTTGCTTGGTGTCAACCACCCAATCCACTTCAGCGCATACGAACGCCAAGTCAACTTTCTTCCTCCATTCGGAGTAGTTGTCCCCCCTTAGGAGCGGGATGTCCTTCAAACATGCCATGAGGTTGAGACCTCCTGAAAATCACAAAAGATGTGAGATCACCAAGTAAAACAACTGTATGCGTTAATTCAACGTTGGTATAAATTAAGCATGCAATCGTTTCGTGCTATTTAAAATTACATCACCGTTGGGCAGAAATAAATTTAAATGCACCTTTAATACTCAATGGAAAAGATTATGGTCATGTTTATTAATAACGTTGGTCAATTAATAGCATGAGACATAATCACTTTAATCACTTTATCACATCTTTATGTCAAAATTTAAACAACTTTTATTGCATTGCAATTTAAACCATCTATTTGCAGCGGAAACATTAATAATGACTTTCATAAAGCTCATACTTTACAGAAAAAATTCTGCCTTTACATCATTTTCTAGTCAAAATATTCATAAAATAAAATGACTAGAGGAAACTATGAAAAAAATTGCTTAAAACTAAGCAAAAACCATTAAAAACGACTCTTTAAAAAATAAAACAGAAAACTGGTTAACTGGGCCAAAACTGGGCGGACTGGACCGGCCCAGTCGGCCTGCCCGCCAACGCCCGCGCCGCACCGTGCAGCACATAGCAGACGCCCGCGCGCCTGGTAGCAACGGGCCTGCCTCCCGCCAGTGGCCCACCTGGCCCAGCCACGGGCCGGCCTGCCTGGCCCGCCAGCCCCGCGCCGCCCGCTCCAATCAATCTGGACCGTCCGTTCCGATCACCCTAGATCGGACGGCGGTCCGCGTGTCTCGGCCGGTTTAAAAGGGGGCCAGCCCGCACCCCCCAGGGAAACCCTAAACACTCTCCCCTCACCCCCCCGCGTCCTCCCCGTGTGAGTCCAGCGGCGGCGCCGCGGAATCCCCGCGGGCACCCCGCGCCCCTCACGGCGGTTCCTCCGCGTGCACGCCGCATGAGGTTGAGGCGAGGCGGCCGCGTGCACCGCGCGCCCCTCCCTCTCCCTCGGTGCTCCGGCGGCGCTGCGTGGCAAGGGCGGCCCCGCTCCTTCCCAGGCGAGGCGGCCGAGCCCCTCCCGCGGCGAGGTGGCCGCGCCCCTCCCTTCGCGAGGTGGCCGCGCCCCTGCCGCGGCGAGGTCGCCGCGCCCCTCCCTACGCGAGGTGGCCGAGCCCCTGCCTCGGGTGGCCCCCGGTGATACCCGCCGCCGAGGCGAGGCAGCCGCCTCTCGGCAAGCCCCTCCCTCTGGCTCCGGCGGCGCACCCCGCGCGAAGCCGAGGCGATGCGGCCTCCCTCCGGCGAGCCATGGCCCTCCCCGCCCTCCTTGCCGACGGTGCGTCCACCCGAGGGTGGGCGCACCACCGTCAAGAGGGGTGGTGGTGGAGCCTCTAGCGCTGCCGCGGAGCCCCCCTTTTTTGTTGTTGTTGTTACTTTGTCAATGGGGAAACGGCGGCGCCCCCCTCCTTTGCTCCTTGCCGATGTGTGCATCCTCCCATGGGTGGGTGCACCGTCGTCAAGTGGCCGAGGTGTGGGGCAAAACATTTGATTGACTTTTCTTTGGGGATCTATGGGGTTCGAACTTCCGTTCGGGATCTTTTGGGGTTTTAGATCTAGGGTTTTGCTTTGCCCCGAAGGGTGTGTTCTTCTTCTAGATGTCTCCACAATGGATGCCCATCTAGATCGAGAGGAACGGCGCGGCCATAGGGCAGGCGCACTTTGGATCTATTTCTTTTCTTTTGAACTCTTACTTTCTACAAAAGCACTGTAAAATCTAGCAACTAAAACTTGCTCTGATACCAATGTTATTTCAACTTTATCACGGATCTAGTCTAGATCTAATAGTAGCAAAAGAAACATCACCTTTGTAGATCAAGAACGGAGAGAGAGAGAGAAAGAGAGAGAGAACGGAGACGCGCTCTACCTGCTCCCTGGCTCGACAGACAAGAGCCAGAGGGAATGCCCGAACCGGCGCCGGAGCTAGAACCTCCGTCGTTGGCCATGGGTGGAAAAGGGGGGGAGTGTGGCGAGCGTGTGGATAGAGTGGCGGCGGTGGAGCTTCCCGTCGGCGCAGCGCTAGCCTAGATCGGATTGGCTTGTAGGTGGGGCGGCTAGGGCACGGCTAACCTCGTCGATCGTGCTGCCGACTCCCCACCACTTTATATAGCGCTGGCGACAGGGGCCCACCGTCCTAGATAAGGATGGGCGCCCCCGATCAGGGCACAGTTAGGGGGCGTGCTGAGCCGTTGGGCCCAGTCACGTTAGAGATCTATCTAACACATAGGGGAGCTGGATTTTTGGGAAATATGCTTGTCTGCAGCTGAGGAACCGGCCACAGTGGATGAGGCACTTGATCAAGAGCCGTGGCGCAAAGCCATGGAAGAAGAGATGCAGTGCATTCTCAAGAACGGAACCTGGGAAGTGGCAACATTGCCAGCAGGTCACCGTGCCATTGGACTTAAGTGGGTATACAAGGTCAAGCGTGATCCTTCCGGGGGCATCGTCAAGTACAAGGCACGATTAGTCGCAAAAGGTTACCCTCAGCGGCAAGGTGTTGATATTGATGAAGTGTTTGCTCCTGTAGCAAGACCGGAGACTGTGAGGCTTCTTCTTGCAGTGGCAGCTCATCGGAGATGGAAAGTTCATCACATGGATGTAAAATCCGCTTTCCTCAACGGAGATCTCTTGGAAGAGGTGTACGTACACCAGCCAGCTGGTTTCCTGGACGAGGAGAACACGGGCAAAGTCCTAAAGTTGCGGAAGGCACTGTATGGACTCCGCCAAGCACCGCGTGGATGGAACGCAAAGTTGGACGCGTCAATGGAATCATTGGGTTTTGTTCGCTGTGAACTTGATCATGCACTCTACAGGCGTGTCGATGGAAAAGAATCTCTGGTGGTCGGAGTCTATGTTGATGATTTGATCATCATTGGAACCAGTGATGCGGCGATCGGCAAGTTCAAGGCGCAGGTGCATGAATTCTTTTAGATGAGTGATCTGGGTACTCTGAGCTACTATCTGGGTATAGAAGTCAAGCAAGAAGAGGATCAGATCACGCTGTGTCAATCGAGTTATGCAAGGAAAATCTTACAGGTGGCTGGCATGGAGTTCTGCAATCCGTGTCAGGTTCCATGGAAAATCGCCTGAAGAATGCAAAGCTGGTTGATGGAGAAGTGATCGACGCAAGCAAATACAGAAGTTTGGTTGGGAGCCTGCGTTATCTCGTGAATTCTAGGCCCGATCTAGCCTACTCGGTAGGGATCATGAGCAGGTTCATGGAATCACCTGGGAAACAATACTGGGCAGCTCTGAAACAAATTCTACGGTACGTTCAGGGTACCATAAACATGGGTTGTGTGTTCAAATCTGGATCAGGTTCAGAGGTGATCACAGGATTCAGTGATAGTGACCTGGCGGGTGATCTTGATGATCGGAAGAGCACCATTGGTCTAGTTTTTCTTCTTGGATCAAGTGCAGTTACATGGGCCTCTTAGAAACAGAAGACAGTGCCTTTATCAAGCTGCGAGGCTAAGTATATGGCGGCATCAACAGCTACTTGTCGGGCAGTATGGCTCAGCAGATTACTGGGAGAGGTCATTGGGGAAGAACCAAAGAAGATCAAGCTCATGGTTGATAACAAATCGGCGATTGCGCTCTGCAAGAACCCTGTGCATCATGACAGAAGTAAGCACGTTGACACTCGTTTTCATTTCATAAGAGAGTGCATTGTGCAGGGCAAGGTAGATGTCGAACATGTGAGAACCGATGAGCAGTTGGCTGACATATTCACCAAGTCACTAGGGCGAGCTAAGTTCAGTGAGCTTCGTTAGCTACTTGGAGTGATCAAGGTGAAGTAGGTGCATCAGGATTAGGGGGAGATTTGAAGGATAATCCTGCTGCTAGTCTAGTGTTCCTTTTCAGTTTCAGTTAAGTTCACAATAACTGACGTGTAGTGTGCATTTGTTCACACCTTGTCAGCACTTAGATTCGTTGTCAATAGTTAGAACCGCTGCGACCTATTCTCGTGGGATGGCACGATGTACCAGGTTGTAGTAGCAGTAGTGGGCAACACACGCACGAGCGCCATGGGATGGCATGGCATGTCATCTCGCTGCGGTGAGCAGCTCATCCTCATTCTTCCTCTCTCGCGTGTGTTCTGTGTGCGTTCTTGCCTGATCTGTAACTTCAAGGAACACACTACGGTGTGAGCTGCCAAGGACCTTCCTTCCATGTTGGGTCCACATGCAGGCTCCTTTTCAGAGTGAAGGTTCTCTTGCCGTAAGTTGTGCGCTAATTAACTGCATGGCAATGTAATTTTGGTGAGGCAGTTTCGTTGAGGAAAATCCATGCATGTATAATGCCCTCGGGAGGTTAGAACAGATGGATAGGTAATTGTTTTTGGAGTTGTTTTCTTGGGAAGAACAAGTCTGTGCACCAGAGACTATTCTCCTCACTTTAAAATTAGCATTTGTTCCATACTTTTGTATAGCTTAATCTGCCTAGTATCTATAAATGTTGGCCCATATTTTTAATAGACTGTCCTTGGCACCTAAGGAAAGTTAGGATATAATGATGGAGCGTGCATGTGAACATTTACTTCACCATGTTTCAGGTCTGAATAGTTTTCCAAGGGCAGTGTACGTTGGTGAATATTGAGAGATGATCAAGTTACAACTACCTTCATGAGATGTTCGAGGAGAGCATATATATAGTGCCTCAAGGCATTAGAAAAGTTCAACCCGTTTTGTGATAAAAAAAAACGAAGGAAATAAGCACTTGCATGATGGCACCCGAAATTTGGAACTAGCTTGGTCAGGCAACCGAAGTGTGGAACTCGCTTCATGGTAGTACACTTCATTGTCACCAGAATATAGGATTAGGAGGTGCTGGGAAACAGTATACTTCGTCCACCTTGCTTCGGAGAAAAAATTCACACAACTGCCTGCTGTAAAGTACCTATGATCTATACCTCCGTACCACTTAGGACCAGTTCTTTTACAATGGGGCTTGTGCAGAAATGACCTAGGTTTAGTTGTGTCAGTGAAACTAGGGTGAGGCAGAGTTTCATAGTTGTTGCAATCCAGTTCTTTTCGGCTTGTGTGGTTTGAGGTGTATGTTGAAAAGTCTATAATACCCCTGATTTCTAATAGTGTTGCGTAGTTTTCTGTCTTACGAACATCATGAAATACTAAATATTGAAATGAAAATAAGGTTTCATTGGTACTCAAGAACATGTCAAATAAAAATAATTTTGTGCTCACAATCATGTAACTGCTGATTACCACTACTATCTACAACTTCTTTGAACCCTACAAGTGACTTTTTATTTCCATGTATAGCTCATATTTAGTATGTTCAATGTAGTGTATGAAGGCTGACCTAGCTAAACAGTTGATAAATATATTACATAATATGCCTGCTGCGATGATATGATACTTGCCTCTTGAGTGTTGGTACTCTGCTTTGCTACCTTAACGATTTTCTTTTGGGCAATTATTTGTCGCCTTTTACCATGTGACGAACCTTTTTTGACCTACCATGTGAGCAACCTTAGTTAAGTTGAGTTAGAGCAGAGTTGTTTGGTGAATATGGTTATTGCAAGTCATGACTGTCCTCTTATAAAGTGATATACGATATGATGGTAGCAGGCTTAGTTGCCTCAACTCAGTCATATCTTCTTGCACGTGAATAATAAACTTTACTATGTTGATATATCACTTCTTGCCACAAGAATTAGAGTATGCTCCAAGTAAGAAGATTTGGCACATATGGATAGTGGCGCCTCATTTTGGTAGAAGCGTGTGCTACCAAGTGTCAAAAACGAATTGACACCTTTTTTTACGAGCGAAACGGAAAGAAGTTCTATCGTCCACATTCTTTTTCAACTTTGAGTATTCATTACATAACAGTTGCAGTTTTGTTGATAGAATAGTTAAAATTTCACACGATGGCATGGCCAAAAAATTCCAAGAAGCAATGCCCAGACCTTCCGTCTTTCCCCACTTTGTTTTACTAAAGAGTATATATTAATATCATAAGATGCCAATTATATCCAACCTCTACAATAACGCACATCCTAGTGGCCTTACGGATACACACAACGAAAAAGAAGAAAAATTATAAAAAAGAAAAGTCTCGCTACAGAGAATGATTTCTCGAAGCAACGATGCTAACACCACCAAAACAACACCAGTAGTCCAACCACTCCAATAGAGACGCCTTCAAGAAGGAAACAGTGCACAAGCATTATCGTCGTCCGATCAAAGATCACAGGTTTTCATCCAAGAGAAAGTCATCACTAGCAAAACAATGCCTTCAACAAGACCATTGTCAGGCACAACCAATTCAGGCCAGACCTTAGATTTTTACTCTGCAAGGTAAGACTGCAAACTCCTCCTGTGTTGTTGCCCACACAAACAATCGCTGCTGCGAGTCAAAGATCACGCAACCAGTTCCTTGTCGTCAGACTCAAATCACCATCGCTTCCCTAATGTTCCTTCTTTTTTGATATTCTTCACATCTGACTTCGCCATGGATCGTCGAAGACATGACACATGATGGTAACAGATATCAGAGCTTCTCAACGCTCCCGCTGAAACCACACGGCCAGAAAAAACATGGGTACGTCCGACCGAATTCAATTCGATCCAGCAATCTCCAGGCATAGTCGCTCATGGGAGTTCGCCGGCAGAACCTTCCAAAACTCGCCGCTCCAAACCAGATCATCGAGGACAGGCAGCCAACATATCTTTGTATTCGCGCGGAAGGAACCCTAGGAACTGTTGAATAAAAGAGCAATTTACCAAGCGAATTATCCATAATAGACGCTAGATAAAACATGATTAGAATAATAGGCAATATACTAATCATGTGAAATAGCGAATACATATTAAGACATATAACCAAACAAACTGCAAGGCATAAAACTTTGAATATGATCAGAACAAGATTGAGACAGAAGATATACACGGCAGTAGCAGAAGAGGAACCGCCGGCGTTGGAACCGCCGTTGGTCATGTCGTCGAGGAAGAGGGTGCTGATGTCGGGGAAGACGTCGCCGCAGTCGCTATCTGTGAGGGAGTCCGTGACGAAGCCAGTAGTCGCGCTGATAGCGCTCCCCAAAAACCTTATCGCCCTTCTCCCGTACAGGACTCGAAGCAGCGGGGTCTCGGAGGCCTACTGTCCCGGCTCGCGGTGCACGCCGCAAGACGGGATGGGGAAGATCTAGGTAGCGCAGTGCTCTGGATCTGGAGGCGCAAAGGATGTGTGGCGGTGTAACTGAGAGGAGGCGCGACCTCTCTCTCTTATAGGCATAGAGGGGAAGGTAGACAGACTGCGCAGAAGATGAAACGAATGGACGGAAGATGAAGCGAACAGGCGGCAGCCCACCGGACAGCCTCCACTCAATTCGTATTCATTTAACTCATATTAAAAGTCCACTCAAAGCAAACGTTTCAGCTTCTGTATATCTGTTCATATACCATTCATGCATGGCAAAATAAAGCTCGGCTCGGCGAGATTCCCGCAACCCGCGGCGCGCGCGCGCGTCGTGTCGTGACGAGGCGGGCGAGGAGGAGGAGCGCGCGTGTGGAACTCTCTCCTTCTCCTTCTCATCCTTTTACCAAGTGGTAGGAGAGCTCACCTTATAAGCTGGTCCAACTTTCACTCAACTAGCAATGTGGGACTAAACATTTGTCCCAGCTCTTGCCTTGCATGAATGGGCCAAATGGGCCTCTAGGTGTAGAGGTCCCAACCTTTAATAAGGTAGAGATCCCTGTGTTTACAATGCTAGTCCCTGGATCAATAGCTAGCATCCACAGTTAAGATGTAATATCAAGAAACAAAGGTCATAATATAACTTTGTAACCAGGAATAACATAATTTTATTACATCTTACATAACTCTTTTGGCTATTACATTACATTGCAGCAGAATATCTATAAGCATGAGGTCCTTCATCTTGAAAGTGCCACAGGCAAACATGTTGGTTGTAGACTTGTAATCCTAATCAATCAACTTCACTATTAACAAACAAACCTGCAACATAACAAGTTACAACCACAAGGGTCAATACATTTGAATTGTATTGGCAAGTTTCACTACTATGTAGATATAAGTGGATCCTATCATTACATGCATATTTGGCTAAGTAGGGTTTTAGGCTCATTTGCAGAAAGCAATAATTTATCTTATCCTTTCAAAACAGTTTTGATCTTTTGTCAAAAATCTTTCTGAGCTCCTTGGTACACCCCAAGTGCTTCAGGTCTTTGCCAAAATCTCTTGAGCTCCTTGGTACACCCCAAGTGCTTCAAGTCTTTGTCAAAATATCTTGAGTTCCTTGGTACACCCCAAGTGCTTCAAGTCTTTTGTTGTCACTTTAAAGTTTTGTTTTTTAGAAATTGGAATGTCGAGATTTCCCATAGCTTCAGGCTTAGTTGCTTAGTATTGTCCATAACCGGGGACACGGCTAAGTACTTAGAATTTTTATCTTCTGCAGAAGTTGTACACTTTACCCACATGACACAATCTCATCTTGTTGCCACCAGTGGCTGCTGGATGAGTACTCACCAAGATGGAGTACTGGAAGATTGAGAATGTGACGAAGTCTTTCCATAGGGTCCTCCCATACACAATGCTAGCTTGTATTCAGGCACCAATGTAGGGTTCCTAGTTCCTACGGCGGAGCCAGCGATACAGGAAACAAGGAGGGAAGTGGAGGTGCTCACCGTGCTCGCAGGGTGGCGGTGAAGCTCGAGGCGTGGTCGGTTAGTCGAGGGGCGCTCAGATGCGATGGGGATTCCTCGCCGGAGTGGGTGGCGGCGTCAGGTGGTTCTGGTCGTTGTCGGGGGCGACGCTGTGGTTCACTCCGAGGCAAAACGAGGACACAGTTAGACGCGTGCAGTCCTGGGGTTCACATGAGTATGATAGAGAGAGCTCGTGGTGGTCTGGCTTACCAGGGAGAGGTCGCCGGAGAAAGAAGCAGTCGCGGCGGCGCTCAGAGGTTGTCGAAGACGAGGCTCTGGGGCGAGTGCGGACGAACGGGAGGCACAGGGAGAAGCGCCAGAGGCTGGGGGTCACGGCCGTGTGCTCAGGGAGGCAAGGGGCGACAGGGTTCGGCCGAAATCGCTCGGTGAGCTCGCTGGAACAGAGGATGGTGCAGAGAAGATTCCGAGTAGCCTGGTGGCCGAGAGAGCTGGGCGAGAGAGGGGAAATGGAGAGGAGAGGGAGGCATTTAAGGGGGCGTGGTCGCGGTGTGATTAAGACGCGACATTGAAGCGAATTCATTCGCGGTATCAACGGTAGGAAACGGCCGGCGAGTTCAACGCGGGGAAGAAGACGATGACAGGGCAGTGTGGGACATGCTTGTCAGCGAGAAAGGGAGAGAGGGGGAGGCTCCACTCGTCGGTGTCTGCGTGGGTCAGTAAGTAGGTGCGAATCGTTTTCTGCAGGGAGAGAGCTAGTTGGGCTGGACTGGGCTGCTGGGCCAGGTGAGTTGGGTCAGGTCCGATTCCATTTTTTCTTTCTGATTGTTTTTCCTTTTTCTGTTTGAATTTCCTGTTTTGAATTTCAAACAACAAATCAAACATCCAAAACAAATCAAACCTCCTCCAAACTTGTATTGAGTTTTGGTTCTGTTTAACAACATAAACCAAAGTCCAAAAACAAAATAATATTTTTATTCTTTTTAGGATCTATTTAATAATTAAATAAATAGTCCTTAGTTATTTATTCAAATAGGATTTGTTTTATTTAAAAACTCCATTTGAAATCTAAAAATAAAACCAAAACTCTTCAGTAGGTTTTATTTGAGAATACAAAACACTTGAAAAACTTATTTAAAATAAATAATTAAGTTTTAGTGTTTATTCAAAATGGAAAAAGCCTTATTTTAATAAATTTGGTTTATTAATAAACCCTCATTATTTTATTTAATAAAACTTTATTCCTTTATCAAATAGAAACATTTTATTTCCAAGCTTAGCCAAGATTTAATTTGGCTCTATAAAATAATCCTTATTTATAATTCAACCTTTTCATTTGAAAACCAAATCTTTTATTAAAAGATCCAAAAATAGTAATTTCCAAATATTTTCTAACCTTATTGTTTATTTATCTTTTTAAATCCCTTTAGGATTTTATTTGATCAAAATAGGTTTGAAGGTTTCCATTTGGAATCAAAAAGTTTCTTCTCACCCTGAAAATCAACAAAGTTTTATTTTATTCATTTATTTTTCACATTACAAGATTTGGAAAATCTTGGGATGTGACACTAGGATTTCAGGAATGTATTGGCATATAATAAATGGGCTGGGCCTATTTTAGGCAAAAATTCCAACAATCCCCCACCAGATCCCAAGGCACATGAAGTTTGCCTTTGGTTCCAAAACATTGTTTATATACCAGTACTATAGTGGAGACTATTAAGTTGAACTTCCACTTAGAGCTTTATGTTATACTAGGCCGCAACTTGTACAGTGGACTATGCCTTGAACTGCAAGTTTGGTGCGGACCTAGCTTCACAAAAAGTCTTGACCGATACTAGGCTACCGTGGGACTTCCCCCCGGGTGGAGCTTATACGTCATACTCCATGACCTTTCATGAGTTTATTAGAGAGCACCCTACTCTCATAGACTGCGACGTTTTAACAGTCAGACTCATATAGGTGTGTTTTTCAAAAGATGTTCTGCAGGACAACATCTTTGCTTAGGATAAGCCACTTAGAACACATTAAGATAATAAATCAACCTGCCGTGCAGAATAGGAAAGTATTACATCTTTATGGAGTGGTGTTTATTAAAGTAGGGATACTTTCCTCTCAGCTAACCAACAGCTTGTCTCCCAATTCTAATTCACGGGATCTCCGATCACATAGAGTGGTTTACCACTGTGGAAAGCTCAAATTATGGGTCTCATACCCATCTCCTTCGATGCATTTTCGATCACGTTGCGTGATAGACCCTTTGTGAAGGGATCTGCCAAGTTTTTAGATGTTTGGATATAATCCAATGCAATAACTCTGGAGTTTCTCATTTTCCTGACAGATTTCAGTCTCCTCTTCACATGTCTTGAGGACTTCATATTATCCTTAGAATTGTTCACCTTAATAATCACAGTTCATTGGAATTGCGGGTATAGGTTTTTCAACCACAGGTAAGTCCATCAAGAGTTCATGAAGCCACTCTGCTTCAACAGTGGCCGTGTCTAGTGCTGTGAGTTCTGCTTCCATAGTTGACCTCGTTAAGATGGTCTGCTTGCAAGACTTCCAAGAAACAGTGCCACCACCAAGTGTGAAAACATATCCACTCGTGGCCTTTATCTAGTCAGCATCAGATATCCAATTTGAATCACTATAACCCTCTAGTACCCTCGGATACCCGGTATAGTGTATGCCATAGCTCGCAGTGCCTTTTAGATATCGCGTAACTCTCTCAAGAGCATGCCAGTGATCATCTCCTGGATTTGAGACAAATCGACTGAGTTTGCTTACAGCAAAGGCGATGTCAAGTCTCGTGGCACTAGCTAAATACATAAGCGAGCCAATGATTTGAGAGTATCTTAGTTGGTCTCTAGCATTTTCTCGATTCTTTCGAAGCAACACACTAGGATCATACGGTGTAGGAGAAAAATTGACGTCGCTATACCCGAAACGACTCAAGATCTTTTCCACATAGTGGGACTGAAGCAGTGTAATCCCACCATCGTCATCTCTCAATAGCTTGATGTTCAGGATGACATCAGCTACTCCCAGATCCTTCATCTCAAAGGAATGAGATAAGAAATCTTTGACCTCCTTAATTGCATTAAGGTTGGTTCCAAAAATCAGTATGTCATCAACATACAAACAAAGGATGACTCCCTCACCCCCACCATGGCGATAGTATACACACTTGTCAGCTTCGTTTACAACAAAGCCTGCAACGGTTAAGGTTTTATCAAATTTTTCGTGCCACTGCTTAGGTGCTTGTTTAAGACCATACAAAGACTTCAGTAGCTTGCACACTTTTCTTTCTTGACCATTTACTACAAAACCATCTGGTTGATCCATATAAATTTCCTCATCCAACTCTCCATTTAGGAAAGCCGTCTTAACGTCCATTTGGTAAACGAAAAGACCGTGTGAGGCAGCCACAAAAAGTAGTACTCGAATGGTGGTCAACCTTGCCACAGGTGAGTAAGTGTCAAAAAAGTCTTCACCTTCCTTTTGGGTATAACCCTTGGCCACAAGCCTTGCCTTGTACTTCTCAATAGTACCATCAGACCTTAGTTTCTTCTTGAACACCCATTTACATCCTACAGGTTTGCACCCATAAGGACAATCAGTGATCTCCCATGTTTCATTAGCTAAGATGGAATTCATCTCACTATGAACAGCTTCCTTCCAGTAATCAGCATCAGGAGATGCATAAGCTTCTGAAATGGAAGTGGGAGTGTCATCCACAAGGTACACAATGAAATCATCACCAAAATACTTTGCAGTCCTTTGTCTCTTGCTCCTTTTAGGAATTTCATTATCATCCTCCTTAGGACTTTCAGAGTGTTCAATCGGAATGGTAGGTTCAGAGAATATAGCAAATTCCTGATTAGATGAACTAGGTATCTCCAGATTTGATGAGTTAGGTTTATCCTTCATTGGAAAGATATCCTCAAAGAAAGTCGCATCAGTCGACTCCATGATTGTACCGACATGAATGTCAGGTACTTCAGATTTTACTATCAAGAATATATAACCAATGCTATGAAAAGCATAGCCCAGAAAAACACAATCAATGGTTTTTGGTCCAAGCTTGCGCTTCTTGGGGATTGGTACATTAACCTTTGCCAAACAACCCCAAGTACGTAAGTAAGAGAGTTTTAATATTTTCTTCTCCCATTCTTCGAATGGAGTAATTTCTTTGTTCTTTGTGGGAACTCGGTTTAGGACATGACACGCGGTCAATAGTTCCTCCCCCCACCATTCCTTAGAAAGACCCGATGTGTCTAACATGGCGTTAACCAAATCTGTTAGAGTACGCTTCTTTCTTTCGGCTACTCCATTTGACTGAGGTGAGTAGGGAGGCGTCCTCTCATGAATTATGCCATGTTCCGCACAAAAGGAATCAAACTCGTTGGAAAAATACTCTCCACCACGATCAGACCTAAGCCTCTTAATCTTTCGATCAAGTTGATTTTCTGCCTCGGCTTTATAGATTTTGAAGAAACTCAAAGCCTCATCTTTTGATTTCAGAAGATACACATGACAATATCTCGTAGAGTCATCGATCAAAGACATGAAATATTTCTTTCCACCTTTTGTCAACACACCATTCATCTCACAAAGATCAGAATGTATGAGCTCTAGTGGTGTTAAATTTCTCATTTATGCAGTCGTATGTGACTTGCGAGGTTGTTTAGCTTGCACGCAGACTTGGCACTTAGATCCCTTAACAGTTGAGAAATCAGGGATTAAATTCATTTTGGCTAGCCGCGTCATACAACCAAAATTAATATGACAAAGACGAGAGTGCCAGACATTTGATTCAAAATTCGTGTAAATATGATTAACAACTTTATTATAAATGTCTGACAGAGATAAGCGGAACAAGCCTACGCACTCATAGCCTTTACCAACAAAGGTTCCATACTTCGAGATTACAAATTTATTGGACTCGAATACAATCTTGTAACCATCTCGACACAGAAGAGATCCGCTAACAAGATTTTTATTTATTGAGGGAACATGATGCACGTTCTTCAGGCGCACGGTCTTTCCCGAAGTGAACTTCAGATCGACCGTACCAACACCATGAACAGAAGCATGCGAGCCGTTCCCCATCAGCACGGTTTGAGTCCCTCTGACCTGATATGAAGAAAACATGGAAATATCAGAACAGACATGTACATTAGCGCTCGTGTCAATCCACCAATCAGGAGAATGACATAATGAAAGAACAGTAGGTAATATACCATACCCAACATCTTTCATCTCCACGTCGCCCATGACAACATTAGCAGTCTTGCTGCCCTTCCCATGCTGGTGCTTGTCAAAGCGGTTGGGACAAGCAGGAGCCCAATGATTAGGATCACCGCACACATGACAAGCACCTTTCCTCTTATCAGTCTTCTTCTTGAAGCTGGTGGACTGAGAGGCCTTGTTCTTTCCATCAAACTTTCCTTTGTCGTCAAACTTGCCTTTGTTCTTGAACTTGTGAGGCTGGAAGTTCCTTTTCTGTACCAGATTGGCATTAGAACCTCCATCGGTACCTCGAGCACGTGTGTCTTTTGCTCTCGCATTCTCTTCCACATCAAGAGTCCCAATGAGATCCGTCACGGAGAACTCTTGTCTCTTGTGCTTCAGAGAAGTAGCAAAATTCCTCCATGACTGGGGAAGTTTGGCAATGATGCCTCCGGCAACAAACTTGTCCGGTAACACACAAGTGAAGTGCTCAAGCTCCCTGGCAAGTGACTGTATCTCATGAGCCTGCTCCACAATGGAACGGTCATCAACCATCTTATAGTCATAGAATTGTTCCATGACATACAGTTCACTGCCAGCATCGGAGACTCCAAATTTTCTCTCGAGCGCATCCCACATATCTTTGCCATTGCTAAATGACAGATATGAATCGACAATATTGTCGCCAAGGATGCTGATCAAGGCAGCCTTGAAAGTGGTATCAAGTTTTTGGAACGCCTCTTCCTGAGCGGGATTAAGTTCCCCTTAGGTGCGCCATAGATGGCGTTATAGCAGCTCATGGTCTGAAACCAGAGCACTGGTCTCACACGCCATCGTTTATAATTCACACCTTCAAACACAGGTGGCTTCATAGAAGCAACAAAGCCACTTGGGGCAAATTGCCTGAAATAAGGTTTTTGGATTGTTGAATAAAAGAGCAAATTACCAAGCGAATTATCCATAATAGACGCTAGATAAAACATGATTAGAATAATAGGCAATATACTAATCATGTGAAATAGCGAATACATATTAAGGCATATAACCAAACAAACTGCAAGGCATAAAACTTTGAATATGATCAGAACAAGATTGAGACAGAAGATATACACGGCAGTAGCAGAAGAGGAACTGCCGGCGTTGGAACCGTCGTTGGTCATGTCGTCGAGGAAGAGGGTGCTGATGTCGGGGAAGAAGTCCTCGTCGGGGAAGACGTTGCCATAGTCGCTATCTGTGAGGGAGTCCGTGACGAAGCCAGTAGTCGCGCTGATAGCGCTCCCCAAAAACCTTATCGCCCTTCTCCCGTACAGGACTCGAAGCAGCGGTGTCTCGGAGGCCTACTGTCCCGGCTCGCGGTGCACGCCGCAAGACGGGATGGGGAAGATCTAGGTAGCGCAGTGCTCTGGAACTGGAGGCGCAAAGGATGTGTGGCGGTGTAACTGAGAGGAGGCGCGACCTCTCTCTCTTATAGGCACAGAGGGGAAGGTAGACAGACTGCGCAGAAGATGAAACGAATGGACGGAAGATGAAGCGAACAGGCGGCAGCCCACCGGACAGCCTCCACTCAATTCGTATTCATTTAACTCGTATTAAAAGTCCACTCAAAGCAAACGTTTTCTATACATCTGTTCATATACCATTCATGCGTGGCAAAATAAAGCTCGGCACAGCGAGATTCCCGCAACCCGCGGCGCGCGTCGTGGCGTGGCGAGGTGAGCGAGGAGGAGGAGCGCGTGTGTGGAACTCTCTGCTTCTCCTTCTCATCCTTTTACCAAGTGGTAGGAGAGCTCACCTTATAAGCTGGTCCAACTTTCACTCAACTAGCAATGTGGGACTAAACATTTGTCCCAGCTCTTGCCTTGCATGAATGGGCCAAATGGGCCTCTAGGATTTCAGGAATTTATTGGCATATAATAAATGGGCTGGGCCTATTTTAGGCAAAAATTCCAACAGGAACGCCACCATTATTTAGGACGAACCAGCAGCCCCACACCGTCGGACGGCTTCTGGCGAACGAAACGAGCGGGCCAGCCTTCAGCCCTTTCGAAGCCATGGCTGAACCCACAGATTGGTTAGATAGAGACTCGAATGCAGCATCGCCACCTAAGGGAACCACTCCGCTTCCAAGTCCGCACCATCGCCCCCATCTTCTCCTCCATGCCTCCCTTCCAAGCCACTGGAAAATGCTGCTCAGGAGAGCGCCACCACCCGCCGCTTTGATACACCTACACCGCCCCTTGGTGTCCACCCCCTGGTGCAAAGAGGATTTACGGGACCGCGCATATTGCCCGTCGCCTTCGACAGCCTAGACGTGGCCGCCACCGTCGGCAAGGACGGTAGTAGCAGCCGGCGGGAAAGCGGCGGTGATGGCTGGCTAGGGTTAGGATGGGGGCGCCTTGCACGAGCGACCTGGGAGCCTCCTGTCCAGGTTGTTAGGGCATCTCCACCAGCAAGACTCAAACGAACGAGGGTTGAGCCACCTGCGCTTTTGGGTCATGGTCCGACCTGTCCGGCCAGCCACAGTGCGACCCAAACAGACTAAATGGACATGCCAACTCAAGAGAAGAAAGCCCATTGTGTGACTGCATCTGGGCCGGTCTATGTCCGCGTCTCTCCAGACAGACCCATCCATGCATCAGATCTGGGTCACGGATAAATCGGTCCGGCCTGACTTAGTCTGGATGGGTCGTGTCGTTGGAGCGCCGTGCATGTCCCGCGCGTCCGCGTGTATCGATTAGGACACGCTTAAACCGTTTGGGTAGAGCTGGTGGAGATGCACTGAGATGCTCCACAGAAGTATTTAAGTGCATACATCCAGCTGTACATGGATGTAATCTTTAAGATGAGAACCTATGGGAGATGTACTTCGGAGGACAAATACGACAATATATATGCACCAGAAGTTGATCAGATTGAAGGTTCATTACTTGAGTGTATACTGAAAATGTATTTCGTTTTGATTAGCTTGGAATGAGGAAAAATAAATAGCCACTACAAGATCAAAAATATCTGTTAACTTTGGCCCACATTTTCAAGTTGACTGTCCCTTAGCACCTAGGGGAAGTTAAGAGATAATAATTGTGTGTTGTGCATCAATGCATGTAAGCATTTACTTGACTGTGTTCTTGGTCTGAACAATTCTTAAGGGCTCTGTAAATTGGTGAATGGCGATAGATTAGATAAAGTTACAGTCTACCCTCTTGAGGCGTTGGAGGGGAGCATAAAGTACCTCAAGGAATCGAAGAATCCAACTCACTTGAGATTAGAAGAGAAGGAAAGAAATACTTGTATGTAGGAGTATTCGCTAAATCTCACATCATTGCCAAAGTTCAGATTTTTAGCTACTTACGAGATCATGCCACTGAAGTTCTTCATTATCTTAGATTGTAGGATTATGAGGCTCTGGAAA
Source organism: Avena sativa (assembly GCA_916181665.1). Lineage (NCBI taxonomy): Eukaryota > Viridiplantae > Streptophyta > Magnoliopsida > Poales > Poaceae > Avena > Avena sativa. Next base: position 459,865,506 of record OV702293.1, read on the forward strand.
TGCTACAATATGGAGTTCGACAAGGAGCTATCACATTTCTTTTGGTAGATGCGCAATGGGCGCCAAGAGTACCATACGGTAAGATGGGCTAACATTTGCGCCCCCAAGGAGCTTGGGAGCATATGTATCTAATCATCACGCCACATGATAGATGGATATGGCGGATCCTTTCAAGAGATGGAGGCCTCTGGTTAGATCTTGTTAAAGCTAAATACCTACGGGGTCGTCCCCTCATGCATGCAAGTTTTTTGGAGATCCGAGGACATCAAGCATGAGATCATGCTAGGGTCACCATCTCCATAGGCGATGGAGAGGTTACTTGCTTCTGGCTCGACTCCTAGCTTGGTGGGCAGTCCCTGTGGTTACAGTTCCATGATCTCTTCGCGATATGTTCAGGTCCGATGCTTATGGTGGCCGCTGCGGCCCAATAGGGACTTGGAACATCTAATTCCGGTGGATCTTTGGCCCAGAGGAAACTAACACATGAGATGCGCTGCGGGACAACCTTTTGCAGTTGCTTTTGGATGCTCCGAATAGCGTGTCGTTGAACCTGGCCCCTTCGGAGACCTTCACTGTTAGATCTGTGTATCACGCCCTCTTTAGAGGGTCCGCCTTGACTTGGACCTGCCCTCTCTTGAAGGATCCACTTCCCTTAAAGAATAAGATCTTTGTGTGGCCGTTGTTCATGATCGTGAAGGGTTTTGCAGCACAGTAAATCAAAAAAATTCTACGGATGCGAACGGGAAAGCCAAGATCTAATCTAGGAGATGCAAACAACGAGGGGGGTAGATGAGATCTTCATACCCTTGAAGATTCGCACAACGGAAGGTTCAACGAACGTGGTCGATGTAGTCGTACTCGCTTCTCCTCCTCACGATCCGATCCGATCCAACACCGCAAGTGGAGATGCCTCCGAGAGATGCACACGTGCGGCACCTCGACGTCTCCTCCTTCCTCGGTCTAGCAAGTGGGGTGGAGAGATAGGTTGGATCTACAAAACGACGGCGTGGTGCAAGCGGTGGAGAGTTTCTGCGGCAGGGCTTCGCCTACGCGCAGTCGGGAGGGAGAGAGAGAGGACGGCAGCAGGGCGGCTAGGGCTTGAGGAGGAGGTGTGGGGAGGGTGTGCCCCTAGCCCTCTTTATACATAGGGGTGGGCGGCTGGCCCTTGCCCCTCCCCCAAGCCCTAGGGCCAGCGGCCAAGGAGGGAGGAGTGGGGGGCAAGTTCCCCCTTCTAGAAGCTCCCCTAGGGTTTCCCCTAGGCTTGGCCGGATGGGCCTATGGGGCCTTGTGCCCCTGGCCCAATGCGGCCAAGGCACTCCCTCGTAGTCCCACGCCCCCTCCCGACAAGTGGGGCCACGTTGGTCCCACTCCGGAAGGTTCTAGAAGCTTCCGGTACAATACCGAACAACCCGAAACAATTCCGAACTCCAAAATCTGCTTTGCCTTATATGAATCTTATTCTCCGGACCATTACGGAACCTCTCGTGACGTCCTGGATCTCATCCGAGACTCTGAACAAAAACTCATAAACCAATTATCCAATCTATCCTAGCGTCAAGATACGTTAAGTGTGTGACCCTTCGGGTTCGAGAATATGCAGACATGATCTTCTATCAATAATCAATAGCGGGGTCTGGAAACCCATATTGACTCCCACACATTCATCGATGATCATATCGGATGAACCACGATGCCAGGATTCAATCAATCCCATATATATATTCCCTTCGTCTCGCGATATTTTACTTGCCCGAGATTCGATCGTCGGTACCGGCATACCTTGTTCAATCTCGTTCACACCAAGTACTTTACTCGTTCCGTAATACGATATCACTTTGTGATTAACTCCTTAACCACGTGCTTGCAAGCGTTGTTGATATCGATTACCGAGTGGGCCCGAAGTATATCTCTCCGACTTGGGAGGGACAAATCCCATCTCGATACATACAACCCAACAGGTACTTTCCGATCACCTGAGAGACACCTTTATGATCACCCTCTCATAGGATGACGTTTGATGACCTCAAAGCTTTCTTCCGATACCAGGGAGTTGCATTATCTCATGGTCTAAGGAATACAATATTTGACATAAGAAAAGCTTCGCAAAGATGAACACGATGACACGATCTAATTGCTCTGCTTAATTTGGGTTTGTCCATCATATCATTCTCCCAATGATATGATCTCATTATTAATCGACAACTCATGTCTATGGTTAGGAAACCTTAACCATCATTAATCAATGACCTAGTCCATAGAGGCGTACTAAGGACACGGTGTTGTTCACAAACCACACAAGTATTAAAGTTTCCGCTTAATACAATTCTAGCATGGAATATAAACTTTATCATGAACAAGAATTATAATAATAACATCTTTATTATTGCCTCTAGGGCCTAATTCCAACAGTCTCCCACTTGCACTAGAGTCAATAATCTAGTTTACATCTGGCAACAATCTAACACCCATGGCACTAAGGTGCTGATCATGTTTTGCTCGTGGAAGAGGTTTAGTCAATGGATCTGCGACATTCATATTTGTATATACTTTGCTAATCTTCAGATCTCCATTTGTTATATAATCTCGGATTATATGAAACTTGCGGTTGATATGATTGGTCTTTGGATGATTTCTTGGTTCCTTAGCCAGTGCTATGGCGCCAGTGTTGTCACACAATATCTCCAGTGGGTCCAAGGCACTTGGAACCACACCAAGCTCAGTGATGAAGTTCCTGATCCAAACTCCTTCACTTGACGCTTCTGCAGCAGCCATGTATTCCGCTTCTACTGTAGATCCCGTGATTACGCTTTGCTTGCAGCTTCTCCATCTCACAGCTCCTCCATTCAATATATAAACGTATCCTGTCTGAGATTAGGATCATCCTTGTCGGTGTCAAAACTAGCGTCGACGTAACCCTTTACGACGAGCTGTTCATCACCTCCATATACTAAGAACATTTCTTTAGTTCTATTTAAATACTTTAGGATGTTCTTCACGGCTGTCCAGTGTTCCACTCCTGGATCACTTTGGTATCTGCTCGTCAAACTAAGAGCATTGGACACATACGGTCTAGTACACAGCATGGCATACATGATAGAACCTATGGCCGAGGCATAAGGCACTTTGCTCATAGCTTCTCTATCATTTACCATAGCTGGACACTGAGCCCTGCTCAATATCTTACCTAACAACATAGGCACTGAACCTTTCTTTGCCTTATCCATTCTGAACCTTTTCAGAACTTTGTTTAGGTATGTACTTTGGCTTAAACTATCAGGCGTCTTTGTCTTTCTCTATAGATTTTGATGCCCAATATATAAGAAGCTTCCCCTAGGTCTTTCATTGATAAACATTTGTTCAAATAACTCTTGACATCATTAAGCATGTCAATGTCATTTCGAATAATCAATATGTCATCCACATATAGTACCAGAAATGTCACTGAGCTCCCACTCACTTTCTTGTAGATACAAGCTTCGTAGCAATTTGGAACAAATCCAAAGCTCTTGATCACTTGATCAAAACGAAGGTTCCAACTCCGAGATGCTTGCTTCAGTCCATAAATGGAACGCTGAAGTTTGCACACTTTATCAGCATCCTTAGGATCGACAAAACCTTTGGGTTGCATCATATGCAACTCTTCATCAATGTTGCCATTGAGGAACGCAGTATTGACATCCATCTGCCATATTTCATAATCATGAAACGCAACAATTGCTAATAAAATCCGAATGGACTTAAACATCGCTACGGGAGAGAAAGTCTCATCGTAGTCAACACCTTGAACTTGTCGAAAACCTTTCGCGACAAGCCGTGCTTTATAGACAGTAACATTACCATCCGCGCCCGTTTTCTTCTTGAAAATTCATTTGCACTCAATGGCCTTTCGGTCGCTAGGAGGGTCCACCAAAGTCCATACTTGGTTTTCGCTCATGGATCCCAATTCGGATTTCATGGCCTCTAGCCATTTCTCAGAGTCTGGGCTCATCATCGCTTCCTCATAGTTCGCAGGTTCACTGTCGTCTACTAACAAGACAGTTAAGACAGGGTTGCCGTACCACTCAGGAGGGGCACACGACCTTTTTGACCTGCGACGTTCAGTAGTAGCATTGTCCGAAGCTTCATGATCCTCGTCATTAGCTTCCTCTATTGTTGGTGCGGACGGCACTGGAACAATTTCAGGTGTTGCGCTACTCTCCAACTCAAGAGAAGGTTCAACAACCTCGTCTAGCTCTACTTTCCTCCCACTCACTTCTTTCAAGAGAAACTCCTTCTCAAGAAAGGATACGTTCTTTGCGACAAACACTTTGCCTTCGGATCTGTGATAGAAGGTATACCCAATAGTTTCCTTAGGGTATCCTATGAAGACGCATTTCTCCGCTTTGGGTTCGAGCTTGTCTGGCATCAACTTCTTGACGTAAGCTTCACATCCCCAAACTTTAAGAAACGACAACTTAGGTTTAGCACCAAACCACAGTTCATACGGTGTCGTCTCAACGGATTTAGATGGTGCCCTATTTAAAGTGAATGCAGCGGTTTCTAATGCATAACCCCAAAATGATAACGGCAAATCTATAAGAGACATCATTGATTGCACCATATCTAATAGAGTTCGATTCCGGCGTTCAGACACACCATTGCGCTGTGGTGTTCCGGGTGGCGTGAGTTGCGAAACAATTCCGCTTGCTTTAAGATGCGTGAGAAAATCATAACTCAAATATTCACCTCCACGATCGGATCGTAGAAACTTAATTTTTCTGTTACGATGGTTTTCCACTTCATTCTGAAATTCTTTGAACTTTTCAAATGTTTTAGATTTATGTTTCATTAAATAGATATACCCATATCTACTTAAGTCATCATTAAAAGTGAGAAAATAGCGATATCCACCACGCGTAGAAACACTCATCGGTCTGCATACATCGTTATGTATGATTTCCAACAAGTCCGTTGCTCGTTCCATCATTCCGGAGAACGGGGTTTTGATCATCTTGCCCATGAGGCATGGTTCGCATGTGTCAAATGATTCAAAATCAAGAGACTCCAAAAGTCCATCAGCATGGAGTTTCTTTATGCGTTTTACACCAATATGACCTAGATGGCAGTGCCACAAATAAGTAGTATTATCACTATCTACCTTGCATATCTTAGCCTTGATGTTATGGATGTGTGTTTCATCCCTTTCGAGATTCATAAGAAATAAACCATTCACAGCAGGTGCATGACCATAAAAGATGTTACTCATATAAATAGAACAACCATTATTCTCAGATTTAAATGAATAACCGTCTTGCAATAAACACGATCCAGATATGATGTTCATGCTCAACGCAGTCACATAATAACATTTATAAAGGTTTAAAACTAATCCCGAAGGTAAAACTAAGGAGAGCGTGCCGACGGCCATCACATCAACTCTTGATCCGTTGCCAACGCGCATCGTCACCTCATCCCTCGCCAGCCGCCATCTATTCCGTAGCTCCTATTTCGAGTTACAAATATTAGCAACTGAACCAGTATCAAATACCCAGGCACTAAAACAAGGGCTAGTAAGGAAAACATCAATAACATGTATATCAAATATACCTTTGATGGTGCCAGCCTTCTTGTCCGCTAAGTACTTCGGACAGTTGCGCTTCCAGTGACCCTTGTCCTTGCAATAGAAGCACTCAGTCTCCGTCTTAGGTCCAGACTTGAGCTTCTTCTCAGCAGGGGCAACACGCTTGCCGCCACCTTTCTTGAAGGGCTTCTTTGCACCCTTACCTTTCTTAAAGCTGGGGGGCTTGTTGACCATCAACACATGATTATCTTTCTTGATGTCCACCTCCGCAGCTTTCAGCTTAGCGAAGAGCTCGGTGATCGTATCAGTGGAACCAATCTAATTATGAGTAACTACAAAACCTTTGTAGCTAGGAGGGAGTGATTGCAGAACCCTGTTAATCTTGAGCTCCTCTGGAATCTTGCAGTCCAGTTGCTCAAGGAGTTGAGTGTAGCCCGACATATTAATGGCGTGCTCACTAACGGAACTCCCTTCCTCCATCTTGCAGTTAAAGAATTTCTCAGAGATCTCATATCTCTCAGAACGGACCTGAGTCTAAAACATAGTTTTTAGTTCCTCAAGGATCTCAAAGGGCCCGGGGAAATCTTCAAAACGATTTTGAAGGTCCAATTCCATAGCAAACAACATGGTGCTCTTAATCACACCATAATCATCTTTGCGCGACTGATGAACATAGAGTTTATAGCACCCGATCATCACGTGATGCTTGAACATAGAGTTTATAGCACCCGATCTTTGTTCTGCAATCTGAGAATCATTCTCTCTGGCTTGCACCCGGTGTATGTGAACATAGAGTTTATAGCACCCGATCATCACGTGATGCTTGAACACGACGAACTTTCACAACGGTGCATACATGGGGAGAACACAGTTTTATCTTGATCTTTAAGTGAGGAATCATCTTATAATGCTACCGTCACGATCTAAGCATAATAAGATACATAAAAGGATAAACATCACATGCATATAACTTTATGTGACATGGTATAGCCAATCTTCGCGCAATGATCTCCATCTTGTGCGTGCCAGCATGATCTCCATCACTCCACCATGATTGCCTCCACCACGAATAGCAACTACAACTATTGCTAACTACTTAGCGATAAAGTAAAGCTATTACATGGCGTATAGGAAGTTGACACACAGGTCATACACAATCATAAAGATAACCATATGGCTCCTGCCGGTTGTGTACTCATCGACATGCAAGTCGTGAAACATTACAAAACATGATCATTGCATACAACATACACATCACATCTTGGGCCATACCATATCACAGAAAACACTCCCTGCAAAAACAAGTTAGACGCCTCTACTTTGTTGTTGCATGTTTTACGTGGCTTATGGGAGTAACAACCTAAGAACGATTCTTACCTACGGAAAGCCACAACGGTGATATTATGGTTGCCAAACTCTGGTGTAAATCCCATGATAACTATAGTGAAAGAAACTGGCATCCACCAGCCGCATGTGTGGAACAAGCCACATGTCAAGTGCGGAGCCGGTCTCGTGAACGAGGTCGCGTAAAGTTGGCCTGGACCGCTTCGATCTCACTATCCCGCGTCATAAGAAGTACACAAACAAGAGGCTTGCAACAGAAAACATCAACGCTCGCAACAAGCATGTTGTGTTCTACTCGTGAAACACATCTACGCATAGATCTAGCTCTGATACCACCGAAGGGTTTTGCAGCATAGTAAATCAAAAAAATTCTACGGATGCGAACGGGAAAGCCAAGATCTAATCTAGGAGATGCAAACAACGAGGGGGGGATAGATGAGATCTTCATACCCTTTAAGATTCGCACAACGGAACGTTCAACGAACATGGTCGATGTAGTCGTACTCGCTTCTCCTCCTCGTGATCCGATCCGATCCGACACCGCAAGTGGCGATGCCTCCGAGAGATGCACACGTGCGGCACCTCGACGTCTCCTCCTTCCATGGTCCAGCAAGTGGGGTGGAGAGATAGGTTGGATCTACAACACGATGGCATGGTGCAAGCGGTGGAGAGTTTCTGCGGCAGGTCTTCGCCTACGCGCAGTCGGGAGGGAGAGAGAGAGAGGAGGGCAGCAGGGCGGCTAGGTCTTGAGGAGGAGGTGTGGGGAGGGTGCGCCCCCATCCCTCTTTATATAGAGGGGTGGGCGGATGGCCCTTGCCCCTCCCCCAAGCCCTAGGGCCAGCGGCCAAGGAGGGAGGAGTGGGGGGCAAGTTCCCCCCTTCTAGAAGCTCCCCTAGGGTTTCCCCTAGGCTTGGCCGGCTGGGCCTATGGGGCCTTGTGACCCTGGCCCAATGCGGCCAGGGCACTCCCTCATAGGCCCACGCCCCCTCCCGACAAGTGGGGCCACGTTGGTCCCACTCCGGAAGGTTCTAGAAGCTTCTGGTACAATACCGAACAACCCGAAACAATTCCGAACTCCAAAATCTGCTTTGCCTTATATGAATCTTATTCTCCGGACCATTACGGAACCTCTCGTGACGTCCTGGATCTCATCTGAGACTCCGAACAAAAACTCATAAACCAATTATCCAATCTATCCTAGCGTCGAGACACGTTAAGTGTGTGACCCTTCGGGTTCGAGAATATGCAGACATGATCTTCTATCAATAATCAATAGCGGGGTCTGGAAACCCATATTGACTCCCACACATTAATCGATGATCATATCGGATGAACCACGATGCCAGGATTCAATCAATCCCATATATATATATTCCCTTCGTCTCGCGATATTTTACTTGCCCGAGATTCGATCGTCGGTACCCGGCATACCTAGTTCAATCTTGTTCACACCAAGTACTTTACTCGTTCCGTAATCCGATATCACTTTGTGATTAACTCCTTAACCACGTGCTTGCAAGTGGTGTTGATATCAATTACCGAGTGGGCCCGAAGTATATCTCTCCAACTTGTGTCGTGGTGGTGGCACGGCAGATGCCATGGGTAGGCTAAAGTTTGGGGCCAATGGATGCTAGTGGGATCTGGGGTGGGAAGATGTAGTTGATTCTACACACAGAAAGCTAACGCAAAGATCTTTATTTCTCCTTCCTTGGGCTACAAGTGCTCCTTGAGCTGTATACAAGGAGAAAGAGAGAATTTTACCAGCCTAACGGTCCCAAGAAAGAGTCCATCCCTTCATCAGGGTCCAAGCCTCCCCTTATAAAGGAGAGCCCTGGGTTCTTCTAGGGATGACATGGCAAGCATATTCGAGGAATATGCTTGTCCCAATATAGTAGTTCGGCGCTCCTCTTTCCCTGTCGCCCTTCTCACTGCGGTAAGATTCCAGAGGGCCCCTCCTGCGTGCCTCGGGCTCCAGAACTGTCACCTCCGTGACCTCCTTCTGCCCCTCTGTCGTTCTGCACATTTGTCTTTAGCTCTTGGCTCTGCTCGGATTCCGCGACTAGGGTTTGACTTTGGGCTTCTCCTTCTCCTGCAAGCTTCGTACTATTCGGCCCTTCCTCGTGTAACTCGGCATGTCCCTCACCTGCATTAAGATCATTCGGGTCAACCCGGCCGACATACGCCATATCTCGGCCGGGTAATGCCTTGCCATTACTATTGAGGTTCTGCCTTTTCCTATCTCGGCCGACCTTTACAAGACTCGGCCAGCTCAGGATATAACTCGGAAACTGGACGGGGAATAATCCTTTCGTCTTTCCCCGTCCTTATCCTATCTAGGGTTACCTCCCCAACATTAGTCCCCGAAGCTGATATGGTCCCGCCGATCATCTCGGCCGGGTCGTATCAGTTTTATGATACTTATTATGCATTGTTTCCGAGTTATCTCCTGTTCGTTTGCGGTAACATCGTATTTACCAGTGCATGCCTCGTCTTACGAGTCATCATCATCGTTGTTTCTCTAGTTTTTTGTTCCTATACAGTGTTTACTGACAAGCTACAGTTACTGCCGCGCCTGTCGCGCCGTTGCTGCGACGCCTCGTGCGCCGTTCTCGTTGGGGATCGTGAACTCCTTGGTCAATCGTGTGGTCCTTGGTGCGGCTCCGCTCAGCGACGCGTGGTCGCGCGGCACACACGATCTACACGACGAACCGCCACACCCATGATCCCACTACCTCGCAGGTGGCTCGGTTATAAAGAGGGGCGCGGCGCCTGGGAATTTCACTTTCCCCTTCTCGTTCGCCCGCACCCTTCTTCTTCCTCGCGCTTCTGCGCTCGTTCGTGGTTCCGCCGTCGCGCGCTCAACTGGTTCTGCGACGAGGAGGACTCCGCCGCGCTGCTCCGTCTGCCTCGTCGCCGCTCACTTGCTCCGGTGTCGTCGCCGGTGAGTTCTTTTCGGCCTTGCCGCTTAGGCTTTCCTCTAGATCCCTTTGTTTCCTCTTTGTTCTTGCGCCGCGGTTCTGTCGTCGTTCCGCCGCCGTTTTTGCGTAGAATTGCGACGGGGCCTCGTAGCTCTAAGTTTTCCTCCGCCGCGAGTTCTTCCTCCGGCGATCTTTCCGGCGAAACCATGTCTAGTTCCTTTAGCGGTGCCCTGGTAGAGGATGATGATGCTGGCTCTGGGCCTGAGCGAGGCTCGTGGCAGGGCTCCTCAGTTACCCGGCGGGAGATCGAGTGGCTCATTCGAACCCGGAGGATTCCCGCCGAGGTCTCTTGTCGTTTACCCGGCAACGAGTTATCTCCGGATGTTAGGGAGGGCGAATATGTAGTTTTTATGTCACATTTCTCGCTCGGCTTTGGTCTCCCTCTTAGCGATTTTGCAAGAGAGTTTCTCGACTACTTCGGCCTTCAGCCGCATCATCTTCCTGCGAATGCCATCGCTTCTCTTTCTGCATTCATCTCCGCCTCGGAGGGATACTTTGGCCTATGGCCGTCCGTGCACGTCTGGTCGAAGTTCTTCCAGATTCGTTCTAATGTAGTCCCTGACAAGTCTCTGCACCCTTCCGAGAAACTGCTTACTCAGTGCGGGGCGGCGTCCATTACACCTCGGAGGAAATCCATATTTCCTCGTGTCACCGGGTTAGAGTCGTGCAAGAAGTGGCACAAATCCTTCTTTTATGTCAAGAACAGAGGGACGGAAGACAAGATTCGGCTCCCTGCCTTTTCCATTGGTCCGCCTTCCAAGGTGAATTGGACTTACAATCCGAGGAGGAGTCACGTCTTGGCCGAGCTTTTCGAGACTCGGCTCAAGGAGCTGATCCGGGCCGGGTTATGCGGCGAGGACTTGATGGCTACCTTTATCAGTAGCCGAATTTGCCCATTCCAGAAAAGGACGCACAAACTTTGCTACATGAGTAGTCCACTTGATCCCAACCGAGTCTTGACCGTCGAGCTGGACAACTACCTCGTCTTCAAGCGTGTCCAAGCTATATTTAAGACGGAGATGCCTGAAGATTGGACTTGGGGATTGAAACCGTTTACCCGCGATCATCCTCCTCCCGTAGTAAGTTAAACCATTAATGCTTTGATTTTCTATTGTTTTCATAGCTGTTTTCGCTAACCTTCCTTCTTTTTCGCCTCACAGAGGTTTGCAGAGCAAAAGGACGAGGATGCCGAGGTTTTGTCGCTTCCGTGGACTGCGGACCGGAATACCCCGGACGTCGGGGAGCCGGACTCTGAAGAATTCGTCCCTAAGTCGGATCCCGCTCCGGCCCACGCTCGTGGCAAGACTTCGGTCCATGAGGAGGAAGGTGATTCGGACGGGGTCCAAGTTCTTGAGGTAGTTGCCGCAATGCCTATTTCTTATGCATTTCCGGCTTCTACTTTCCCAGCTAATCTGGCCGGTCAGGTTCACGACGCCGAGCCTATTGCTTCCCGGCCCCCAGTTACCTCGGGGAAACGCGGGGCTCCTGCTAGTGCCTCAGAGGCGGCCCCTAAGAAACGAATGAAGAAGTCTGCTTCGAATCCTCCCAGGCGGAAGACCATGCCTGGGGTCGCCGGGTAAGCTCATTTTGCTCGTATTTCTTGTTTCCCTCACTGTTTTTCATCCTGACATCCTTTTTTCTTTTTTATTTTCGCAGTGCCCCGCTTTCCGTTAAGCCTGGCGATCCTAGCATGACTAGCCGCCTGATTCGGCAGCTGTCTCTTCCGCCCGTTGAAGATACTAGGATTCCCAGTCCTGCTCATGCTGCGTCTCCTCCAGCTCCGCATCTGTCATCCCCTCGTCACGATGCGCCTGATACTCGTGTCTCCGAGATTTCTACCGAACCCATTGCCCCTCCATTGAATCCGAGCATATCCACCGAGCCTCTTTCTACCTCGGTAGCTCCTACAGTAACCCCAGCCGCAGCCGTGGTCACTAATACCCCGGCGTCCTCTGCGCCTGTGATCCCTCCTGCTCCTAAAGGCACTGTTCCCATTGCCGAGGTATCGGCTTCTGCTGGTGCCTCCTCTACAGTAAGAAAAACTGTTGCCACCAAGGCTTCCACTTCCCAAAGAGGTCTTGCTGGTTCTTCTCAGCCGAGTATTGCTGACGTGCTGCGCAAAGGAACTGCGCCTACCAAAGCCTCCGTTACCTCGGCTGCCAGCACCCAGCTTGCTCTTCATACAAGCCCTGCGGCTACAGTGGTTGCACAACATGTCCGAGGTAAAGTCTTAACCCGGACGGCTAGTGGGAACAGCCTCGGCTCGCTGGTGGAATATGCTCATAACTGGAATGCTGCTGATCAGCTTGAGGGTAATCCAAACAGTCAGCCGTTTCAACTTTCCGACATCAGCAGCCGTTTGGATCGAGCTGCCAAGATCATTCTGGATAGCAACAAGATGAACGAGGTAATTGTTGCTTCTCGGGGTTTAGACTGATTCTCCATATGCTATTATATATACATTAGTCCCCAAAACTTGCAAACGAGTAACTTGTTATTCGCTTGGAAGTTTTTATAGTGCTATACTTAACTCGACTTAATTTAGGGTTCGAGCCTATATCCGAGTAGATCTATCTTAAACTTTGCTTAAATTTTATCTAGCTGTTCTTTGAATGTCTATCCACATAGATCCGGGTTAAGCTTTCGCCTGACTCGAATCTACTTTTGGCTTTGAATATCCAGTCACCTAGATCTGGGTTAAGTTTTCGCTTAACTCGGATCTGTTTTGGCTTTGAATATCCAGCCACCTAGATCTGGGTTAAGTTTTCGCTTAACTCGGATCTGTTTTGGCTTTGAATATCTAGCCACCTAGATCCGGGTTAAGTTTTCGCTTAACTCGGATCTGTTTTGGCTTTGAATATCCAGCCACCTAGATCTGGGTTAAGTCTTCGCTTAACTCGGATCTGTTTTGGCTTTGAATATCCAGCCACCTAGATCCAGGTTGAGTTTTCGCTTAACTCGGATCTGTTTTGGCTTTGAATATCCAGCCACCTAGATCCGGGTTAAGTTTTCGCTTAACTCGGATCTGTTTTGGCTTTGAATATCCAGCCACTTAGATCCGAGTTGAGTTTTCGCAACTCGGATCTGTTTTGGCTTTGAATATCCAGCCACCTAGATCCGGGTTAAGTTTTCGCTTAACTCGGATCTGTTTTGGCTTTGAATATCCAGCCACCTAGATCCGAGTTGAGTTTTCGCTTAACTCGGATCTGTTTTAGCTTCGGACATTTATTCATCGTTTTGCTCCATTGTTCAGGTTGCACACGACAGGCGGACTGCCGAATTTCAAAGGTTGCTTTTTTCGCACCGCAAACTGGAAGAGAAATACGAGAAAGTCCTTCCTGTGGTAAAAAAGGCTGGTAAGTTGATAGTTCCTTTTCATCATTTTCGACTTACTTTTGTCCGCGAGGTGTCGGCTCACTTTTTTGGTAAACAGGTAATATCAATAATCTCAACATTCGTCTTGAGAAGAAAGTCAAGAGCTTGGAAGGTTAGTTTCCCTCTTACCCTACACCTTTTCGCCCTTTAGAATACACGCTAAACTTTTTATTTTGTTTGGCTGTGGCAAAGCCGAGTTGCAAACCTTCGCAGCATCTCACCAAGATTGCATGCCTATGCCTGACGTGATGCTGCATTTTTTAGAACAAAGCGCTACTCATTCGGCGTAGCTAAAAGAAAAAGATGATGAAATAGCTCGCCTGCGGGCCGAGGTGGAGACCCTTAAGCTCTCTCAGAAATCTGAACTAGAAAAGGTCGATCAGGAATTCTCCGAGGAGAAGAATCGGCTGGCCTTGGAGCTGCAGAAGAATAAAGAACTCCTCGAGGCTGCCGAACTGAAAACTCAGGGAATGAGCGAGGAAATTGCTTCGTTTGAGAAGAGCAAGATCATCTGGGCTAAAGACCTCCATAAAATGTTGAGTTATATTCATTGTAAGTTTCTTATCACAGCCGAATTATATTCATTGTAAGTTTCTTATCTCCTGACGCATTCGTGTTTTGCGCAGGTCATTTCCCAGAAGCTAAGCCTGTGAGCTCGAAAGCGGTTCTAGCAGCTCGTAAGCGCCGAGGTGTCCCTGTTGATTCGGAGTACTCGATGGAAGATTTCCTTGTCGATGTCGGCGCTGCTATTGGTCCAATGAAAATTATGGGCAGGGACTTGGTGCAGGCAGCTATCCGAGCCTACCATGTTCTCTGGCCTAACACTTCTGGGACCCCTGATATCAATGAGGTCGAATTACTGGTGAAAAGACTTATGGCATCTGAGAGGCAACTAAGTCTCTGGAGGGAATCAACCGGACGAGCTGGCGCTGATATGGCTCTAACTATTATTATGTCATGGTACGAAGACATCTCTCTTGATATCTTGAGAAATCTGCGCACTGGTTCTCGTTGGGTTGAGGACCCCACTTTCGTCGCTCTCCGGCAAGCTCGCGCCTTTCAACTCGTCGAGTATGCCGACGTGCACACCTGGAATGAAGGGCCGAGTTTCCTTCCAAACCCAGACGAGGAGGTCGTAGTCGAGGATGCATAAGATGACGATTCAGCTGAGCAAGGGGGAGATGAAGATGACTCGACCACTTCTGGTGACTCCAGTTCGAGCTCGGATGACAACGGCGACGCGCGATCCTCCTCCAAGGGTACCGGGCATTCCACTGCGCAAATTGATGCTCCTCAGCAGCCTCAGGCTTCGGCCGAGGTTGCACCTAGGTCTGCGGAGGGCGTGGTAACATCGGCCGAAGTTCCTCCTACCTCGGAGTCCCTAGCCCCTGACCAGATTGCCGCCTCTCCAGCTAAAAACGTTTAAGTCATTTCCTATCCCTGGTATGCCGGGCGTACGATGTAGGTGAAACATTCATCTGTCCTCTGTATGGAATGAATTTCTTTTGCCGTGTGCTGCTGAGACACATGTTTGTAATTGTTATCACTTTGTCTAAGTGGTCTTGTTTGTCCGAATTCTTGCTTTGGTAGCCTGCAATTTTTTGGTGTTAGGATGTATCTTTGTCTTTGTTTTCTCGTGCTTTAGTCGAGTAATCTGGGTGTGAGCTTCGAACATCATACGGGGTTGATCTGTTCTTATTCTGAGTGCCGAAGAGTGATACCTTTTTCGTATCAAAGATTGACTACTACTTTGGAACAATATATGGTAGTCCCCGGGTGACTGCCTGTTCCGCTGAAGTCTAGTGTGTAAACTAAATTTCAGGAATAATATAAGACCCCCGCCGAGGCGCTGCTCAGGGTGTTATGTTTTGGTGCTCAACATAACACTGGGGCGGTATATGGTAGTTCTCTAGTTGCTGCTTTGAATGCTGAGGTTTAGTACGTAAAACGAAATTTCAATAACATATAGCAGTCCCCGAGTCACTGCTCTGGATGCCGAAGTTTAGTACATAAGATGAAATTGAAATAACATATAGCAGTCCCCGAGTCACTGCTCTGGACGCCGGGGTTTAATACATAGGATGAGATTGAAATAACATAAGGCAGTCCCCGAGTCACTGCTCTGGATGCCGAGGTTTAATACATCATTGGTCCCTGACCTTGAAATACTATGCTATGAGTAAAATGGACGAAGCAAGGCTACATTCCATGGCCGCTTCGTTTCTTCGCCAGCTTTGTCTACCTTGTTCCTTCCGGGGGATTGAGCGTCGATTAGATAATAGGCATCGTTATGTAATGCTTTACTCACGATGAATGGTCCTTCCCATGGAGGTGACAGCTTGTGCATGCCGGCCGTGCGTTGCACCAGTCGGAGGACTAAATCTCCTTCTTTGAATACCCTTGGATTCACCTTTTTGCTGTGATATCGTCGCAAGTTCTGTTGATAAATAGCTGATCGTGATAGTGCCAGTTCTCTGGCTTCTTCTAACAGGTCTACAATATCTTGCCGAGCTATTTCGTTTATCTCTGAGGTTGTATACTGAGTAACTCTTGGCGAGTCGTGTATTATGTCGGCTGGAAGCACCGCCTCTGCCCCGTATACCAGAAAGAATGGTGTATAGCCTGTTGATCTATTCGGAGTAGTCCTGAGGCTCCATAATACGGCTGGGAGTTCCTCAATCCAACATCCTGCCGACCTTTGCAGCGGTTCAACAAGTCGTGGTTTTATTCCTGACAATACTAGTCCATTAGACCTTTCCACTTGCCCATTAGATGCTGGGTGAGCCACAGAGGCAACATCTAGTCTTATGTGTTTCTCTCGGCAAAATCTGGCGAAAGCTCCTTCTGCAAAATTTGTGCCATTATCTGTGATGATACTATGCGGATACCCATATCTTAAAATAATATCTTTGAGAAATTTCACTGCTGTGGGCCCATCGCATTTTTTATTGGTTTCACTTCAATCCATTTTGTGAACTTGTCCACCATAACCAATATGTGGGTCATTCCCCCTCGGGCCGGCTTAAATGGTCCCACCATATCTAAGCCTCACACAGAAAATGGCCAAGTGATGGGTATTGTTTTTAACTCGGCCGATGGCATATGTATCCTGGTTGCATATCGCTGACAACCATTGCATTTTTCAACCAACTCTTTGGCTTCTTTCAACGCCGTTGGCCAATAAAATCCATGCCTAAATGCTTTGGCTACCAAGGCACGAGATGAGGCATGGTGTCCACACTCTCCTTGATGTATATCTAGGAGGATCTCCTGGCCTTCTGCCGAACTCACACATTTCTGCAATACGCTTGTGACGCTTATTTTATATAGCTCATTGTTTATGATCGTATAGGCTTTCGCTCTCCTTACAGTTTGTCTTGCTAACACTTCATTGCTCGGTAACATCGCGTCTTTAAGGTAAGAGAATATGGGTTGCGCCCACAGCGGTGTGATTTTTTCTGGTGTGGTCTCACTGTCTATTTCCATGTTTTCTGTCGGCATATCTACCTCGGCCTTCTCCATAATTGTGCTTACTTCTGCTGTCCTCTTCTTGGGGGGTTCCGAGTCATATTGATGGTCTACTTCCATCGGCGCATTTTCTTCTGCTGAATTTGCCAGAATAAAGATAGATTCGGATTCTGGTGACGGGATTATTGATGGTTTTCTGAGGTGTTCCAAGGCAATACCCGGGGGAATTGACTGTCGGGTTGATCCGAGTTTTGACAACGTGTCTGCGGCATCATTTTCTGCCCGAGGTACGTGGTGAAATTCACATCCTTCAAAGTACCCACTGATCTTTTGCACATGGAATCTGTATAAAGCCATATTGGCATCTAACGCATCCCAATTGCCTGAGACTTGCTATACCACTAGATCCGAGTCCCCATAGCATAAGATTCGGCGTATGCCAATCTCCTTTGCTACTTTCAATCCATGGACCAGTGCTTCATATTCGGCTACGTTGTTGGATGCGGCAAAATGTATTTGTAGCACGTATTTCAGCTGATCTCTTTTAGGCGAGGTTAACACTATTCCTGCCCCCAAACCAGTTCTTAGTTTGGAACCATCGAAATGCATCGTCCAATAATTTGGATCTGGTAATGGTGGCTCATATTGCGCTTCGGCCCAATCTACGAAGAAGTCGGCGACTGCTTGAGATTTGATTGCATCTCTCCTATCAAATTGTGGAGCGTATGGTGACAACTCGATTGCTCATTTTGCTATTCGGCCACTTGCATCTTTGTTGCTCAATATGTCGGCTATGGGCGCTTCACAGATTACTCTGATGGGATGCTCTTCGAAGTAATGTTTAAGCTTTTTTGCCGACATATACACCCCATAAGCCATCTTCTAATAATGTGGGTAATTCTGTTTTGAAGTGGATAACACCTCACTTAAATAATACACCGGCCTTTGTACGGACTTACTATCTTCAAGTCGTTCTACTACGACTATAGCACTTACCACTCTATTGGTAGCCGCTATATAGAGTAACATAGGCTCTTTTGATAATGGAGAAGCCAAAATAGGTGCTGTGACCAACATTTTTTTCAACTCATGAAACATGCTGTCCGCTTGTGGAGTCCAAACGAATTTATCTGATTTCTTCATCAGCTGATATAGTGGTAGCGCCTTCTCTCCCAGCCGACATACAAACCGGCTGAGCGAGGCTAGACAACCCGTGAATTTTTGTACATCATTTAAGCATCTTGGCAATTCCATTCTTTCTACTGCCTTTATCTTTGTTGGGTTGGCCTCTATACCTCGGCTAGATACAAGAAAACCAAGTAATTTTCCTGCCGGCACGCCAAACGTGCATTTTTCCGGATTAAGCTTCATTCGGAACCTTCTCAGGTTCACAAAAATCTGCCATATATCTTCCAGCAACGTTTTGCTTTACTTGGTTTTGATGACCACGTCATCTACATATACTTGTACATTTTTTCCTATCTGATCGTGTAGACATTTTTGCATACATCTCTGATATGTTGCTCCTGCGTTTCGCAGGCCGAATGGCATTGTGCGATAGCAATAAGCCCCGTACGGGGTAATAAACACAGTCTTTATTTGATCGGCCGGATTTAACGGTATCTGGTGGAAACCAGAATACGCGTCTACAAATGACAATAACTCACAACCAGCGGTCGAATCAATGACTTGGTCTATTCTAGGTAATGGAAAAGGATCTTTTGGACACGCCTTGTTCAGGTTCGTGTAATCAATACACATTCGCCATACAATGGCTACATTGGGATCATCCTTCTTCTTTTCTACTAGCACCGGATTCGATAGCCAATCCGAATACAACACCTCCATGATGAACCCGGCTGTGAGGAGCCGAGCTATTTCATCCCCTATTATTTTTCTCCTGTCTTCGGCGAAGCGGCGGAGAGGTTGCTTCACCGGCCTTGCTCCTGGCCTTACATTCAAAGAGTGCTCAGCCAACTCCCTCGGAACGCCTTGCAGGTCCTGAGTTGACCATGCAAATATGTCCCGATTCTCACGGAGGAAGTTGGTGAGCTCGCTTTCCTATTTAGCGTCCAGGCCTGCACCAATAGTAACAGTACGCTCCGGGAATTGCTCATCTATCTGAAACTTCTTTGTTTCTTTAGTCGGCTGAAAAGAGGCACTGCCATGCGGGTTGGCTAGTGCCGGCATGTTCAGCTGCACCGACTGAGCGAGGGCTGCTACCTCCTGAATCCTTCTTTTTTCTCTTGCTATAACCAATGATTCGGCCAAATTTGACCCGGCTGAAGCACACTCCATTGACTTCTTATAATCCCCTGCAACTGTTATCACTCCTTGTGGTCCGGGTAGCTTCATTTTCAGATAACTTACATGACAGCTGCCCATGAATTTGGCCAACGCTGGCCGTCCGAGTAAAGCATGATAACAACTCTCTAGATCCACCACCTCAAACTCTAAGTTTTCTGCTCTGCAGTTATCTCTTGTGCCGAATAACACATCCACTCGGACCTTACCAATGGGTTCACATGAAAGCCCTGGCACTATCCCATGGAAAGTGGTCCTCGTGGACTGCAACATGTTCTGCGATATTCCAAGTTTATGCATGGTATCTTTGTACATGATGTTGATACTACTTCCATTGTCAATGAGTACCTTTGAGAATTTCACATTGATGCTTGGTCCAACAAATGTCGGATCCAACACGAGTGCATATGATCCAGGATTCGGCATTATCTTGGGATGATCTTTTATGCTCCAAGTTACTTCCTGATCCGACCAAGGCACGTATCTTGGTACCGCCGGCATAACTGCATTTACTTCCATATGCCGGTGTTGCACACTCTGTTTGTCTTGTTGTTCCATTGTGAACACGCAATAAGACTGATGATGTTCTCTGTAATCATTGCGTCCCGTATTCGCCGGGTTTGTTCTTCCATCCTGGACTTGGTTCATTACTTGATGCACCGCGTCTCTCCGATCCGAGTTATCGTACCTCGGGGGAGGGGGCGGTAACATCAGTTGCTGTGTATTCGCTCCAGTCAACTGTGGTTGATGCTGCTGATGTACTTGATGGGGTGCCTGAACTCCCGCGGGGTTCCCCATTGCATTTTTCATCCATGCACATTGGCGGGTTGTATGGTTGGCTGGCCTGGATGGGTTTGACGTGTGAAATTTGCACGGCTGATCTAACATGGATTCGAACGTGTACTTCGGCCTCTCCTGCCACTGTTTCTTTTGTTCAGGGGTCCACTGCTTTTTTCCTTCATTCCTTGGTGTCCACTGCTGAGGACCATTCTTTTGCCGTTGACTCGCTCCATGACTCGGCTGATCTTGCGCTACTGCCGCCACTTGGGCCGAATTATATCTGTAATTCGGCCTTTCCTCTCTTCTTCTTCCTCTGAAATCACCGCGCCTGGATGACCCGGCCAAATCTCTTGCATAATGGTCCTGTTGCTCGCGGTGATCCGCCGACATTAATTCTGGTTGCATCGGGTCTCCTAACGCGTAGGAGTCCGCTATTCTGATAGTTTCTGCCAGTGTGGTCGGCATATCTCTTTGCAGACGTTGCCACAATACGCTGCCATAACGGCATCCTTGCGCGAACCAAGCTATTGCTTGCGATTCTATAACTCCTTCACATGAGTTTCTCAGGTTGCACCACCGAGTTAAAAATTCTCTATCTGTTTCATTCGGCCTCTGCTTGCACATGGCTAATTGTTGTGGCCTGTTTGGCCTCTTGTATGTGCTAGTAAAGTTGCTGACAAACATTTCCTCAAAATCCAGCCAACAGTTGATACTGCCGGCTGGTAGATTATTCAGCCACTCCCTAGCTGGTCCTTCCAACATTTGTGGTACATACCGTACCGCCCATCGTAAGTTCCCACCCGCTATTTTTACAGCAGTGGCATAGTCAATCAACCAGTCTTGTGGTTTGGTATTCCCATTATATGTTTTCGTGCCCCTTGCTAGCTGAAAGTTCGGCACAGGTGGCTCGCCCATGATACGTGGTCCAAAGCATGTCGGCCCTGGTGGACCCTGTTCTTCCAATAACTCGGACCTGTATAGCCGGTCTAGCTTCACTCTTGCATCATTTGACGGCAAATCTCTGTACAGAACTCTGTCTTGTATTCCATAGTGGTTGTTTCCGCCATGGATCGCATATTCCATTTCGGAATAACCATCATTGTATCTCTCATTAATTTGATTGTGGCGAGCTGGCCTCGTTTCTCTTTCCTGTCGAGGTTCATGCCTCGGTTGCGGGTTGAGTGGCAGTTCTCTCCTTACTTCGACCGGGGTATTGTTCTCATGATTGCCTCTCGCAGGTTCTCTTCTGCCGAGATCTCCATTGCCTCGGCTTCCGCCATCTTTTTCCACACGGCCGTGGTTCCTCTCCCCACTGTTACCTCGGCTTGCATTGCCTCTGTTCTCATTTGCCTTTCCGGCCATTGCCGGATCATATGGGACAATCTGCTTGTTCCTCTTTCCCGAGGTTACTGCTTTGTCTCTTCGTGCATTATTTCCGGGTGAAGATGCTGCCGCCACAGACAAGGCAGGTGCTGCTCCTGCCGAGTGAACCATTCGCGAGGCCCCCGGCCTCGCCGGGTTTGCTCTGAGCATTTCCTCGTTTTGCTGGCTCGCGATGCGCACCAGCTCGTTCACTCTTTCTTGCTGTTTCTGCCGGGCCTCGCCGGTCAACCCGTCTAACTCTAATGCTGCGGCATTTGCCGCCCTTAGGTTTTTTGCCGGGGTACTGTACCTCGGCAAACCCAAATCCACTGATTCTGCTTTATGAGCATCATGCTCTTTGTTGATATCATCCATGAGGTTTTTCCCTCTCAATCTTAATTCGTCCACCCGTTCGGGCGCGACGTCAAGCTTATTAGCTTTGGCATATTCTCGCAGGATCCTGTTTAAGGACTCCCGCAAGGCCGACACCTTTTTGGCCTCTTCCAGCACCTTTTGCCTGGTTTCCTCTAACTCTGCCTGAGCATTTGCCGGATCAAGTATCGGCGCTACAGGTGTAGTCAAGTTTTCTATGGTCGCCTGAAGAATGTTCTCTGGCCTTTCCAGAGGTGGCCCTCTTACTCTTAGTGCCTTTGGGGTGGTGTCCTGCACTTCGGTCGGGTTGGTCGCTGGCGGGATTACCTCGGTGGGTAGTGGTGCTGTCTGCCTGGATGCGCCCTGTACAGCGGTGGCGGGTTCTCTGCTTGACCCAGCAACTGCTGCTCCAGTTTGCACTCCGGCCGCGACCATCACCTCGACGCTTCCTGCAGGATGTGCTCTGGGTGGACGGCTCGCAGCGTTAAGAGGTGGCTCTCCTGCAACAACAACTTGGTAAGGATAAACGCTGGAGACGTCGACGCCGACGTAGACCTTGTGCCCGCCCAGGCTGATGAAGACACCATCACGCGGGGGAGTTTCCCCCCTGAAGCTCCCTGCATTGTCGCTGACATAGTCACAGAGACCAAATCTCTGGACCAAGCCAGAAACAACGCGCTCGCCAGTCTTGATGAAGTTTTCCGTCCGGATCATAACTCCAGCTAGCACCGCGCTGCTGGCCCCACGGTGGGCGCCAAATGTCGTGGTGGTGGCACGGCAGATGCCATGGGTGGGCTAAAGTTTGGGGCCAATGGATGCTAGTGGGATCTGGGGAGGGAAGATGTAGTTGATTCTACACGTAGAAAGCTAACGCAAAGATCTTTATTTCTCCTTCCTTGGGCTACAAGTGCTCCTTGAGCTGTATACAAGGAGAAAGAGAGAATTTTACCAGCCTAACGGTCCCAAGAAAGAGTCCATCCCTTCATCAGGGTCCAAGCCTCCCCTTATAAAGGAGAGCCCTGGGTTCTTCTAGGGCTGACGTGGCAAGCATATTCGAGGAATATGCTTGTCCCAATATAGTAGTTCGGCGCTCCTCTTTCCCTGTCGCCCTTCTCACTGCGGTAAGATTCCAGAGGGCCCCTCCTGCGTGCCTCGGGCTCCAGAACTGTCACCTCCGTGACCTCCTTCTGCCCCTCTGTCGTTCTACACATTTGTCTTTAGCTCTTGGCTCTGCTCGGATTCCGCGACTAGGGTTTGACTTTGGGCTTCTCCTTCTCCTGCAAGCTTCGTACTATTCGGCCCTTCCTCGCGTAACTCGGCCTGTCCCTCACCTGCATTAAGATCATTCGGGTCAACCCGGCCGACATACGCCATATCTCGGCCGGGTAATGCCTTGCCATTACTATTGAGGTTTTGCCTTTTCCTATCTCGGCCGACCTTTACAAGACTCGGCCAGCTCAGGATATAACTCGGAAACTGGACGGGGAATAATCCTTTCGTCTTTCCCCATCCTTATCCTATCCAGGGTTACCTCCCCAACAACTTGGGAGGGACAAATCCCATCTCGATACATACAACCCAATAGGTACTTTCCGATCACCTGAGAGACACCTTTATGATCACCCTCTCATAGGATGATGTTTGATGACCTCAAAGCTTTCTTCCGATACCAGGAAGTTGCATTATCTCATGGTCTAAGGAATACAATATTTGACATAAGAAAAGCTTCACAAAGATGAACACGATGACACGATCTAATTGCTCTGCTTAATTTGGGTCTGTCCATCATATCATTCTCCCAATGATATGATCTCATTATTAATCGACAACTCATGTCTATGGTTAGGAAACCTTAACCATCATTAATCAATGAGCTAGTCCATAGAGGCGTACTAGGGACACGGTGTTGTTCATAAACCACACAAGTATTAAAGTTTCCGCTTAATACAATTCTAGCATGGAATATAAACTTTATCATGAATAAGAATTATAATAATAACATCTTTATTATTGCCTTTAGGGCATAATTCCAACAGATCGGATACCCTCGGGTGTTGAGGTAACAAAGCGGCACATACTGGGGGACGACCTGTGTCCTTGTATGCGGTCCCGGAGACGGGGACCCACATCATGTTTACTTGTCCCTTTTCCCACTTACCATGGAGCTTTGTACATGAGGCTCTAGGGGCCAAGTGGCAGAACCTAGACTTCGGCGAGTTCCTGACCGAATGCAAATTATACTGGCAGGAGGAGGCACCTCTTCTGGTTAGTATTTGCGGTGATGACCTTAACCCTATGGACCATACGTAATAAGATGGTTACTGGAACATGTCTTCCTATGGCGTGCCTCTGACTCTGTGTTCAAATTCTTGGTTTTCTTGCGGCAGTGGTACCCGTTGTGTAGGCAACAGGACAGAGACCGGCTGGATGGCATGCCGGAGGATCTTGTAGTGGCGATACACCACTTATCTACATAGTCTGGACGTCGAGTCCTGCTCGCGCGGGGAGTTGTAATGCTATTGTACTCTTTTTGTTTCAGTTGGGCATGTTTGCGTTGGGGTGCCCCAACAGACTTTCTTCTTTCACTTTCGTGATTGAGTTGATTCTCGTATGGATGTTGTTACTTTATTTATAAAGCTGGGTGAAACCCTATTTCAAGGAGAGGGGTACCAAAATTGGAGAAAAAAGCTCATCAGAATGCAGTGCGTCAGCGCCCATGAAACAACTCTCCGCCCATGGTGACCACTATCGTAACTAGCCCTCCTGAACTGTTCGTCTCTCCACTAGTGAGGACTACCGTGACGGCATGACCTGCACCGATAGCTTGACACACAAACGAGCTTGTTTCTACATCCCACCAGCGGCCTCGGTTTCAGCTTGATTTTTCTCTTAGGTTATTTTTTATCACCAGAGGATTGCGTGGATGCTTAAGAGTGTTGTTTGCATAGATTACGTTTTGTGCATACCACGACTAAGTGTGAACTGCTTGCAATTCATATGAATGGTTGATCAAGGGAAAAGTTACAATTTGTACATACTGGGAGTTGATCATGTTATTGGTGACATGGACATGTTTTATTAGTTAATTGCAACTGTTATATATGTATACGCAATTTGGTGGAATATTTTATATAGTGACTAATGATTAAGTTGGAATGCAATAGATGGACAAGATGAATTGGGATCTATAGTATTTTGTGAGACATGCAAATAAGAGAAGGAGAACCACATGCTATTATTGTGAACAACTAATGTAATGTATTTTTTTGGGTTGAGAAGAGGTTTAATCCTAGTCATGTTCATCCTTGTGCCAAGAATGAATGGATAGATTGAATGCTATAGTCTTCAGAAAACAGTTGAGTCCAAAATTTGGATGCTTGTGGTTCATCGTACATATTTATTAGAAAAGATTTCTCTTTTATGGTTGATGTTCACAAATGTATACAAAGAGCACAAGTCAAGTCAATCAATGTTCCATTGATTTTGTTCGTCTGTGTGCTAACATTTTTTTCCTTTATAAGGAGAGGGAAACAATATTTATAGAGGATGCCATGCTTTTGATTAAACAGGGAACATTTCGAGAAAACCACAAAGAACAAAGAGCAATAGTACTCTAACAAGGACGTGTGATCTGCAAGGTTGATCCGAATGCCAAAGCTTGCTAGCGAATATCCTCTGCAAGGTGGGCGACCTCAATTATGTTAGTTGAGTGCCTTCTAAAATTCTAATGTTCCGCTCTTTTCAGACGTTGCACATGATGTATAGGAGACGAATGTTGTGCGTATGTTTGGTAGGTGAGTGAATTCAACTTCATATTACGCCATTTTATAAAAGCTATACTAAAATATCCCATCCAAGCAACTTTGAACCTGGTTTTACCCCTTTATGCATCTTTTCCATCCCGTGCACGAAGTTGTTTTAATCATTTTTATGGAAAAGAATAAAATAAAATTTGTACAATGTATAAGTATGGTAATACATGCAACACCTCAAAGATCATCAAAATATATAAAGGTACTTCCTCCGTTCCAAATTAGTTATTGCAACATTTGTCAGATTCTGTCTAGATATATATGCATCTAAACGCGTTTTGGTGTCTAAGTTTGCTCATTTTGGGAAAAAGCTGTGAAAGTTAATTTAGAACAGAAGGAATAAATCATTAAACATTACGGAAGATGTACATGATACATCCAAAACGTATCTACTTTTCCGAATACTTCTGCTATTGTTTCTCCTTTAAACTTGTGTGATTTGATACAACTAACACGGACTGACGATGTTTTCAGCAGAATTGCTTCGGTGTCTACTTTTTGTGCAGGAAATCTACTTTCAAGAAAAATCCTGAAAAATATGCCAAAAATCCTATTTTACCAGAAGACTCACATAGCCAGAAGATGAGGCAGAGGTGGGCCACGAGGGGCCCACACCCCCAGGCTGCGCCTGGAGGGGGTGTGGCCACCTCGGGCACCCCCTCGGCCTCCCTCTTCGCCTACATAAGCCTCCTGACCTAAAAACTCTGGGGGGTCGACTTTTTTCCAGAAAGACTTTCGCTGCGCCGCCACCACCATAAACCGCGATTCGGAATCAGAAACTCCGTTCTGGCACCCTGTCGAGACGAAGTTTTGGAGGAGATCATCGCCATCATCATCATCATCATCGACGCCTCTCCATCTGTTGAAGATATGCCCTAGAGGCAATAATAAATGTAGTTATTATTATATCTTTGTGTTTATAATAAATGTTTGCATTCATGCTATAATAGTATTAACAAGGAAACATTGATACTTGTGTGATTTGTAAACTTAACTTGAAGTCCCTGGTAAAAGCCTCTATCTAATACTAGCTTGTTGGTTAATAAGATGATAGTGGTTTCCCTATCATTAACATTGAGATGTTATTAACAACAAGATCATATTGTTAGGAGAATGATATGATGGACATACTCCTATAGATAAGCGTAGCATAAAGATCAAGTCATTTTAATAGTTCAATTGCTATATGCTTTCTGATACATAGTAACCTAATTCCTTCGACCATGAGATCATGCATATCACCTTTACCGGATGGATGCTTTGATGACATCAAACACCACACCGTAACTGGGTGGTTATAAAGGTGGCATTGAGTGTTCGGAAAGTATTGGTTGAAACACATGGATCAAGAGTGGGATTTCTCCATCCATATGACGGATAGATATACTCTGGGCCCTCTCGGTGAAATGTCATCCAATTAGCTTGCAAGCATGTGACTGGCTCACAAGGGACCACATATCACGGGAACGAGAAAAGAGTACTTATCGGTAACGAGGTTGAACTAGGTATGCAGAGATACCGACGATCATAACCTCGGATAAGTAAACTATCGTGAGACAAAAGGAAATTGGTATCGTATGTAAAGTGGTTCATTCGATCACGAAGTAATCGTAGAAATATGTGGGAGCCATATGAATTTCCAGATTCCTCTATTGGTTATTGTTCGGAGAAGTGTCTCGATCATGTCCGCATAATTCACGAACCGTAGGGAGACACACTTAAGGATTCGACGTTGTTTGAGTAGTTATGGAATGATGAGAAAGATACCAAATGTTGTTCGGAGTCTCGAATGGGATTCGGGATATCACGAGGAGATCCGGAATGGTCCGGAGAATAATATTCATATAAGGAAAGTCCCGTTTCGGAGTTGGGGAATGGTTCCGGTGTTTTCATCGGGAATGTTCTAGAAGGTTCCGGAATGTCCGGCACTCCGGGGGGAAGGGTACATGAATGTGTTATATCAAGTTGATATGATTGCATCATGTACTCGGTGTCATCGCTGATCAAAATAGAGGGTTTATTCAAATCCTAGTTTGAAAAGTCAAACGACTAGTTTGAAAGTCAAACGGCAGTTTTTGGAAAGAGGAGGAGGAGTGGGAAACCGAGTTGGGGAGGAGTTCCCTCCTCCAACCGGCGACGCACCACCCAAGCCGAGTTGGGGAGGGACTCCTCTCCCTCCCCTTGGCCGGCCGGCCCCTCCACCTATATAAGGAGGGGCAGGGCTCCCTCCTAGAGACACACAAGATCCTCTCCTCCAAACCCTAGCCCCAAGCCGCCGCCGCCTCCATAGCTGCCGCCGGCCCTAGGGAAAACCCTAGCCGCTGTCTAGCTAATCCCTAGCCGCAGGCTTGCCCCTCCTTGGTGTGTCTAAACCCTAGAACACCGAGGGACTCTCTCATACTCCACCATACTCGCTCCGGCTTAAGGCGAAGCCCTGCGAGATCTCCCCTCTACTTCCGGTACCACGCCGTTGTGCTGCCGGAATCGCGAGGAGAGTGCTACAACCTCCGCTGCCTGCTGGAACAAGGGAGAGGAAGGTCTTCGTCGAGTACCGAACGTGTGACCGACTGCGGGAGCGCTGTCGGAACGCAGCGCCGGAAGGATCGTCTACGCGATCTTGAGATCGGAAAGAGTACGACTACATCACCCACGAGAATCCGCTCTCGTTAAACACTTTGGAATCTTCGAGGGTGAGTTATTCTATCGACTCGTTTCTACAATCTAGTAGATAGATCTTGGCTTGTTTGTTTGTATGCGGTAGAAATTTTTTGTTTTCCATGCTACGAAACCCTTTAGTGGTATCAGAGTCGTGTCTATATGTAGATCTGTTGCACGAGTAGAACACAATGGTCATTGTGGGCGTTGATGCTTTTATTGTCGATTGATTCTTGTGTACTTTGCATCTTGCGGTATGCTGGGATGAAGCGGCCCGGGCTAACCTTACATGACATCGTTCATGAGACTTGCTCCATGCTTGACATGCAACTTGTATTGCATAAGTGGCTTTGCGGGTGCCTGTTTCTCCTAGCATAGTTAAGATCCAATTTACAACGGGTGATTAACAATACTAGTATCAATGTTGTGGTTCATGTTCGTAAGTTAGAACGACACTTATTGAAAGCCCCAAACCACGTAAAACATGCAAAGAAAGTAGAGGCGTCTAACTTTGTTTTGCAGGGGTGTGCTGTGATGTGATATGGCCATGATTGTGATTATATTTGATGTATGCAATGTTCCTTATTGTAAGTTGGCAACCGGCAGGAGCCATATGGTTGTTTTTAATTTATGTTAAGACCAGCATGTCTATTCAAAGTAGTTGTAATAGGGTGAAGCCGGTGGATGACAACCATGGAGAAGCGTCATTGACCTTGATGCAAAGCCAGTGATGATGGAGATCATGTTCGTGCTAGAAGATAGAGATCAGAAGCACTAAGAAGAAAGGCCATATCATATCACATATTATGAATTGCATGTGATGTTAATCCTTTATGCATCTTGTATTGCTTAGTAGACGACGGTAGCATTATAAGATGATCCCTCATGCACATGAATTTCAAGTCATAAAGTGTTCACCCTTAGTTAGCACCGTTGCTAAAGCTTGTTGTTTCGAAGCACCACGTGATGATCGGATGTGTTAGATTCTGCAAGTGTATACAACATGAGCAAGCCAGATTTGCTCATGCGGAAGCTAAGGTTTGATCTTGACGAGCCTAGCATGTACAGACATGGTCTCGGAACACGGATCACCGAAAGGTAAAGCATGAGTCATATAGTAGATATGATGAACATGTCGATTGTTCGCCATTGAAGCTACATCAACTCTCGTGATGATCGGTTTTGATGTGGTGGATTTGGTTCGTGTGATCACTAAAACAATGTGAGGGATATTGTTTTGAGTGGGAGTTCACCTAGATTAATTTTACTATTAATTAGAACTCAATTTGTCATAAACTTAGTCTAAACTATTGCAAATATGTTGTAGATCAATGGCAGCCCCTACCATCAATTTTAATGCGTTCCTAGAGAAGGAAAAGTTGAAAAAACAATGGAAGCAACTTCGCGGATTGGTTCCGCAATTTGAGGATTGTCCTCACAGCTGGTAATTTGACCTATGTGCTGGATGCACCGCTGGGTGACCCACCTGCAGCTGATGCTGCTGATGAAGTAAAGAATGTTTACCTCACTCGGAAGACTCAGTACTCCACAGTTCAGTGTGCTATCTTGTATGGTTTAGAATCAGAGCTTCAGAAAAGGTTTGAGAAATCAGACCCATATGATATTGTCCAGGATCTCAAATTGATTTTTGAGACTCATGCGGCAATTGAAAGCTATGAGGCTTCTGAAAAGTTCTTTAACTGCAAGATGGAAGAGGGCAGCTCCGTCAGTGAGCATGTGCTTAAGATGTCTGGGCACGCAAACAAACTTCAAAGCTTGGGTATAGTGATTCCCAATGCTTTGGGGATTTACCGTGTCCTCCAATCACTGCCACCAAGTTACAAGAACTTTGTGATGAACTACAACATGCAAAACATGAACAAGACGTTGCCAGAACTCTTTGCCATGTTGAAGTCTGTAGAAGTGGAGATCAAGAAAGAGCACCAAGTGTTGTTGGTCAATAAGACCACCAAATTCAAGAAAGGCAAGTCTAAGCAGAAGGGTCACTTCAAGAAGGGTGGTAAGAAAGTTGCCACGCCTACGAAGAAGACCAAGGCTGGACCTAAGCCTGATACTGAGTGCTTTTACTGCAAGGGAGAAGGTCACTAGATGCGGAATTGCCCAAAGTACTTGGCGGATTTGAAGAACGGCAACATCAAGAAGAAAGGTATATCTGATATACATGTTATTGATGTGTATCTCACTAGTACTCGTAGTAGTGCCTGGGTATTTGATACTGGTTCGGTTGCTCATATTTGTAACTCGAAACAGGTGCTACAGAATAAACGGAAGCTAGCGAAGAACGAGGTGACGATGCGCGTGGGAAACGGATCAAAGGTTGATGTGATCGCGGTCGGCACGCTACCCCTTCATCTACCATCGGGATTAGTTTTATACTTAAATAATTGTTATTTGGTGCCTGCGTTAAGCATGAACATTATATCGGGATCTTGTTTATTGCGAGACGGTTACTTGTTTAAATCCGAGAATAATGGTTGTTCGATTTATATGAGTAATATGTTTTATGCACATGCACCTTTGATAGATGGTCTATTCTTATTGAATCTCGATAGTGGAAATACACATATTAATAACATTAAGGCTAAACGTTTGAAATCAAGCGATAACTCGACCTATTATGTGGCACTGTCGTCTTGGTGACATTGGAGTGAAGCGTATGAAGAAACTCCATTCCGATGGACTTCATGAATCACTTGATTTCGAATCACTTGATAGATGTGAAGCATGTCTGATGGGTAAAATGACTAAGACTCCATTTTCTGGTATGATGGAGCGAGTTACGGACTTATTGGAAATCATACATACCGATGTGTGTGGTCCAATGAGTGTAGCATCACGCGGTGGTTATCGTTATGTTCTTACATTCACGGATGATTTGAGTAGATATGGGTATATCTATTTCATGAAACATAAGTCCGAAACATTCGAGAAGTTTAAGGAATTTCAAAGTGAGGTAGAGAATCAACGTAACAAGAAGATTAAATTTCTACGTTCTGATCGTGGAGGGGAATATCTAAGTTACGAGTTTGGCAAGCATTTGAAGAAATGTGGAATACTTTCACAATTGACACTGCCGGGAACACCACAGCGTAATGGTGTGTCCGAACGTCGTAATCGAACTCTCTTAGATATGGTTCGTTCTATGATGTCACTTACAGATTTACCGCTATCATTTTGGGGTTATGCATTAGAAACAGCCGCATTCACTTTAAATAGGGCACCATCTAAATCCGTTGAAACGACACCTGAATTATGGTTTGGGAAGAAACCTAGATTGTCGTTCCTTAAAGTTTGGGGATGCGAAGCCTATGTAAAGAAGTTACAGCCGGACAAGCTTGAACCCAAAGCGGAAAAATGCGTCTTCATAGGATACCCGAAGGAAACTATTGGGTATACCTTCTATCATAGATCCGAAGGCAAAATCTTCGTTGCCAAGAATGGACCCTTTCTAGAGAAGGAATTTCTCTCGAAAGAAGTGACTGGAAGGAAAGTAGAACTTGACGAGGTTGTCGAACCTTCTCTCGATATTACGAGTAGCGCAGCACCGGAAGAAGTTCCTGTGGTGCCTGCACCAATAAGAGAGGAAGCTAATGATGATGATCATGAAACTTCGGTTGAAGTTGCTACAGAGCCTCGCAGGTCAACGAGAACTCGTACCACTCCAGATTGGTATGATCCTGTTATGAGTGTCATGTTGGTGGACAACACCGATGACCCTGAGACATATGAGGAAGCGATGATGAGCCTAGATTCCAATAAATGGCAAGAAGCCATGAAATCCGAGATTGGATCCATGTACGAAAACCAAGTATGGACTTTGGTGGACTTACCAGATGGCCGGAAGGCTGTCGAGAACAAATGGATCTTCAAGAAGAAAACAGATGCTGATGGTAATGTTACTGTTACTGTCTATAAAGCTCGACTTGTCGCATAAGGGTTTCGACAAATTCAAGGAGTTGACTACAATGAGACTTTCTCACCAGTAGCGAAGCTGAAGTCTGAGAGGATTATGTTAGCAATCGCTGCATATTATGATTATGAGATATGGCAGATGGATGTCAAAACAGCGTTCCTCAATGGAGACATTGATGAAGAGTTGTATATGATGCAACCCAAAGGTTTTGTCGATCCTAAAGATGCTAACAAGGTATGCAAACTTCAACGGTCCATCTATGGATTGAAGCAAGCATCCAGAAGTTGGAATCAACGTTTTGATAAGGTGATCAAAAGTTTTGGTTTTATACAAACTTATGGAGAAGCTTGTATTTACAAGAAAGTGAGTGGGAGCTCTGTAGCATTCTTAATACTATATGTAGATGACATATTGTTGATTGGGAATGATGTAGACCTTCTTAATAGTGTCAAGGAATATTTGAATAATATTTTTTCAATGAAAGATCTTGGCGAAGCAGCTTACATATTAGGCATAAAGATTTATAGAGATAGATCGAAACGCCAAATATCATTGTCACAGAGTACATATTTGGACAAAGTTCTAAAGAGGTCTGGAATGGAAGATAGCAAGAAAGGGTTCTTGCCCATGTTGCCCAATACGACCTTGAGTAAAACTCAAAGTCTGACATCGGCAGAAGATAGAGAAAGGATGAGTAAGACTCCCTATGCCTCAGCCATAGGATCTCTAATGTATGCCATGCTATGTACTAGACCCGACATTGCACATGATGTTAGTTTAACTAGCATATATCAAAGTGATCCAGGAGTGGATCATTGGACAGCGGTCAAAAACATCCTTAAGTACTTGAGAAGAACTAAGGATATGGTTCTTTCTTATGGAGGTGATGAACAGCTCGTTGTTAATGGTTACACCGATGCTAGTTGGAACACCGATCTGGATGATTCTAAATCACAATCTGGATACGTATTTATTTTGAATGGTGCAGCAGTTAGCTGGAGGAGTGCAAAGCAAAGCGTTATGGCGAGATCTTCAACTGAATCGGAATACATGGCTGCTTCGGATGCTTCACAAGAAGCGATATGGATGAAAGAGTTCATTACAGAGTTGGGTGTGGTTCCTAGTGCGCTGGACCCAATGTCTATCTACTGTGATAACATGGGCGCCATAGCCAATGCGCAAGAACCAAGGTCACACAAGAAGCTGAAGCACATCAAGATGTGTTTTCACGCTATTCGAGAACATATCCAAGATGGGGATATAAAGATTTGCAAAGTACACACAGATCTGAATGTGGCGGATCCGTTGACTAAACCTCTCCCGAGGGCAAAACATGACCAGCACCAAACTGCCATGGGTGTTCGGTATATTACCATGTAATCTAGATTAGATGACTCTAGTGCAAGTGGGAGACTGTTGGAGATATGCCCTAGAGGCAATAATAAATGTAGTTATTATTATATCTTTGTGTTTATGATAAATGTTTACATTCATGCTATAATAGTATTAACAAGGAAACATTGATACTTGTGTGATTTGTAAACTTAACTTGAAGTCCCTGGTAAAAGCCTCTATCTAATACTAGCTTGTTGGTTAATAAGATGATAGTGGTTTCCCTATCATGAACATTGAGATGTTATTAACAACAAGATCATATTGTTAGGAGAATGATATGATGGACATACTCCTATAGATAAGCGTAGCATAAAGATCAAGTCATTTTAATAGTTCAATTGCTATATGCTTTCTGATACATAGTAACCTAATTCCTTCGACCATGAGATCATGCATATCACCTTTACCGGATGGATGCTTTGATGACATCAAACACCACACCGTAACTGGGTGATTATAAAGGTGGCATTGAGTGTTCGGAAAGTATTGGTTGAAACACATGGATCAAGAGTGGGATTTGTCCATCCATATGACGGATAGATATACTCTGGGCCCTCTCGGTGAAATGTCATCCAATTAGCTTGCAAGCATGTGACTAGCTCACAAGGGATCACATATCACTGGAACGAGAAAAGAGTACTTATCGGTAACGAGGTTGAACTAGGTATGCAGAGATACTGACGATCATAACCTCGGATAAGTAAACTATCGTGAGACAAAAGGAAATTGGTATCGTATGTAAAGTGGTTCATTCGATCACGAAGTAATCGTAGAAATATGTGGGAGCCATATGAATTTCCAGATTCCTCTATTGGTTATTGTTCGGAGAAGTGTCTCGATCATGTCCGCATAATTCACAAACCGTAGGGAGACACACTTAAGGATTCGACGTTGTTTGAGTAGTTATGGAATGATGAGAAAGAGACCAAATGTTGTTTGGAGTCTCGAATGGGATTCAGGATATCACGAGGAGATCCGGAATGGTCCGGAGAATAAGATTCATATAAGGAAAGTCCCGTTTCGGAGTTGGGGAATGGTTCCGGTGTTTTCATCGGGAATGTTCTAGAAGGTTCCGGAATGTCCGGCACTCCGGGGGGGAAGGGTACATGAATGTGTTATATCAAGTTGATATGATTGCATCATGTACTCGGTGTCATCGCTGATCAAAATAGAGGGTTTATTCAAATCCTAGTTTGAAAAGTCAAACGGCTAGTTTGAAAGTCAAACGGCAGTTTTTGGAAAGAGGAGGAGGAGTGGGAAACCGAGTTGGGGAGGAGTTCCCTCCTCCAACCAACGGTGCACCACCCAAGCCGAGTTGGGGAGGGACTCCTCTCCCTCCCCTTGGCCGGCCGGCCCCTCCACCTATATAAGGAGGGGCAGGGCTCCCTCCTAGAGACACACAAGATCCTCTCCTCCAAACCCTAGCCCCAAGCCACCGCCGCCTCCATAGCCGCTGCCGGCCCTAGGGCAAACCCTAGCCGCCGTCTAGCTAATCCCTAGCCGCCGGCTTGCCCCTCCTTGGTGTGCCTAAACCCTAGAACACCGAGGGACTCTCTCATACTCCACCATACTCGCTCCGGCTTAAGGCGAAGCCCTGCGAGATCTCCCCTCTACTTCCGGTACCACGCCGTTGTGCTGCCGGAATCGCGAGGAGAGTGCTACAACCTCCGCTGCCTGCTGGAACAAGGGAGAGGAAGGTCTTCGTCGAGTACCGAACGTGTGACCGACTGCGGGAGCGCTGCCGGAACGCAGCGCCGGAAGGATCGTCTACGCGATCTTGAGATCGGAAAGAGTACGACTACATCACCCACGAGAATCCGCTCTCGTTAAACACTTTGGAATCTTCGAGGGTGAGTTATTCTATCGACTCGTTGCTACAATCTAGTAGATAGATCTTGGCTTGTTTGTTTGTATGCGGTAGAATTTTTTTGTTTTCCATGCTACGAAACCCTTCACCATCAACCATCCATGTTTCCCCCATCCATGAGTGAGTAATCCCCCGCTGTAGGCTATGGGGATGGTAGGGATTGGATGAGATCCATCATGTAATCGAATAAGATTGTTAGGGCATGGTGCCTAGTATCTTTGTTAGTGCTATTTGACTTTGTTGCAACTTGTTATGCTTAATGCTTGTCACTAGGGCCTGAGTGCCATGATCTCAGATATGAACTTGTTATTTATTCATGATGATAGTATTGTTTGTGATCTTATCTGCAAGTTGTGTACACATATCATTGTTCGGAACCAAAGGCCCCGAAGTGACAGAAATTGGAACAGCCGGAGGGGATGGTTGTGATGTGAGGATCACATGTGTTCATGGAGTGTTAATGCTTTGACCCGGTGCTCTATTAAAAGGAGTACCTTAATTGCCAGTAGATTCCCTTGAGGCCCCGCTGCAACGGGCTGGCTGGACAAAAGATGTTGTGCAATTTCTCATTGCGAGCACGTATGACTATATATGGAACACATGTCTATGATTGTTTAGTACTTGGATGCTTTATCTTATTTATCTGTAAATGCCCTAGATCTTAAAGTTATATGAATAGTCTCGTCCATGCAATGCCCGTCCATCCATCCATATGCCTACCGCACTCGAATCCTACTGTTTACTACCATTGTTACTATTGTTTTTGTTCTACTGTTGCCGTTACTTTGCTATTGCTACTACAAAACTGTTGCTACTGATAAACTACTGTGAGCAAGACTATTTCCAGGTGCAGCTGAATTGACAACTCAATTATTAAGGCTTATAAGTATTCTTTGGCTCTCCTTGTGTCGAATCAATAAATTGGACAATACTATCCTCGAAGACTGCTGCGATCTCCTATACTTGTGGGTCATCAGTACCTTAGAGGATACAATGCAGAAGGGGTAATATACACAACTAGATAAGTTGGTTAGGATTTATGCAAAGTAATGCACTAGAAGTTATGACCCATGATAAATGGAAGATGGTGCAAACATGATTTTTCTTGACGAGTTTAGTTTTTAGAAAACAACTATCCTGCACGGGATTGGAATATCTTAAAACGGTTTGGTCCACATTTAGAATTAGACTGTCTGTGGCACCTACAAAAAGTTAAGAGATAATTATATAGCATGCATATGAGCATTTATTCACCATGTTCCCGGTCTGAACAATTGCCAATGGCAGAGTAAGTTGGTGAGAGGTCAGTTAAATATGTTATATACTACCCGCTTGAGGTTTGGAGGAGAGCGTAGTGCCTCAAGGTAAGAAGTGGAGGAAGGAAACACTTATATATGTATGAAATATTCTCTAAATCTCAAGTCTTTATCAAAGTTACATGGTAGTGCACTTCATTGTAGGAGTAGTAGACTGTAGGATTAGGAGTCCTTGGGAAATGATGCAGTACGATAAGCCCTTGTCATAGAAAAATATCCACTAAACTTCCATGTCGATTAGTCTGCGTCGGTGCTCTTTTATGCTATACAAGTGACCAAGGGAGCAGGATCAAATCTAGTAGTACAAGCATGCAACACTCTTCTTGTTGCAAGAGTAGAACAAATGCCACATGATTTTTCTCAAAGCTCCTAAGAGCATTTCTATAAGATAGTAGGTAGTTACCTCAACTCACTGATATTTTGTACTTGGACAATATAACTTATTTTTCATGAGGAAATAATTGACATAATAGAGTTAATATTTTACAACTTGCTTAAATATTAGAGTTTGTTGCCATAAGAAGACATGGATACTAGATCCTCACTTGGTAAAGGTGTTTGATACCACATTTCTCTAATAAAAGCATAAAACCTTTAACACGTGGCAACATGAACAAAAGAACTTCTATTGCCTGGAAGTTGACAGGTTTACTCAAATATTGTTTTCCACTTTGGGATACCAACATATTCATTATAGAGTAGTTGCATATTATTATACTGAAATAATTAATAGAATAGTTAAAGGCTCATACGATGGCACATCCAATGAATTTCAGTAACACTATGATTGGATGTAGGAATTTTAGCTCGTAATTGAATTGGTCTGGAAATTCCAAATCCAAGATAAAAATGAAATGGACAGCAATTCTATTTCCGATTTTGGATGTGCATGAAATTTGCTGTTGGAATCGAAGCGTAGCACCAAATTTCAATTCCCATTTGGATGTACAAACCATAGAATTGTCCATTTTGTTGATTTTAGACAATATAAACATGTTTACATGTATGAAAAATAGTATGTGTTTATATTTCAATGTATGTATATTTTCTTTCACGGATAATAGAATAGACACTACAAATGAAACATTCATATATCATCATACTGGATATTCATATCACAAATCTATGTTCATGTCACACATACGTTCAAATCACAATTTTGTATATGCACATTAACCTACAGTAGAGAATATGAAGTATATACCTTTAATTGGACCAAGGTGCTACGAAAATTTTGTAGGAATATGCACATAAAAAAAATCAAAAACTATGCATTAGGTGTGGTTCCAATGATGAATAGCTACATGAAATTAATGGAGGAAGAGAAAGGGAAGAGGTGGGGAAAGGATTGTGTGGCTTGAGGAGGACCAGTGAGCCACCGTCATTCATCACTCGCCGGTGCTCGAGCTCCTGCCGGTGTTTGAGGTTAGGACAGGCTCATAGCTAGAACCCCCAAACAATTCTGGTTGTTAGAATAGGTGGTTGCACGGGCGGACCTTCATGTGGGCGAACCTAGGCTGTCGCCCCCAGCGAAAATTATTTTCGTTGAGTACCCCGCAGTATTCAGCCCATAATATGTCCCATATGTCCCTTGTCCTTCTCGTTCTACCTGGAAGCGGAAAAAAAACTCTGAAAAGGTCGTTGTATGCATCTCGTCTCTAACAGCAGCGGCGACCGGGACGGAGGGCCGAGGCGCCGGTGGCGCTGGGTGACGGAGGGCCGAGGCGGCCTACCGGAGACTGGTTTGTCTTGCACGCCGGCGTGCCGTTCGGCTCAGCAGCGGCACAGACTCGCAGTCGCAGGCGCCCAACTGTCCAAGGCAGTTCGATCTGCATCGTGCAGCTAGCCCTCCGCGTGCCTCCGGGCTCTGGCCTTCCGGCCGTTCGACGAGCAACCTCCTGGTATTCCTTTCGTACATCCCATGTTTACACTATCAATTTAATTTCTTGAATCTTGTCCCGGGTTTTGCATCTTAGAATTGGGGAAAAAGCTAGCTAGTCACAGATTTTTCCATAATCTAAACTTGTTGGTTAAAGATTGTTAATTCACCAGGAAGTAATGATGGGAAAGGGCAAAACCATTAATTCATTTTTTAGAAAAAATAGATATGACTCTAAAGCTAATGAACAAGAAGACCCTGAACCAATAATACTAGAATCC
The DNA here is from genome assembly GCA_916181665.1 of Avena sativa. Lineage (NCBI taxonomy): Eukaryota > Viridiplantae > Streptophyta > Magnoliopsida > Poales > Poaceae > Avena > Avena sativa. The sequence continues at coordinate 459,904,188 of OV702293.1, forward strand.
ATTCATGTGCAACCCCTTCTCTTGTTGCTCGAATTTGGACAGGAAAATCATGAAGAGAAGGTAGATCAAACTCAAACAAATAAAGTTATATTCTCTGGTATTGAATCTATGGCTTGGAGTAGCAACTCAAGCATTTTGTTGTGGATGTTTTCAATCACAGCGAGCTAAAAAAGTGTCAACATTCACAAACCTTTGTCGCTGCCTTGTTGAGAGTGGGAGACATTCCATCTATAACTTGATTGATAGACTCCTTCGGTTCTTTGTGACTCTTCCAGTTTCTACCGCAAGTGCTGAATGCGCCATTTCTTCATTGAAGATTATTAAGACAAGATTGCAAAATAAAATGGAGGATGAGTTTCTTGCCAATAGCTTCCTAGTCATAGAGAGGGATATCGCTGAGAAGTACGACTATGAGGATATTCTTCTACATTTCACCGGCGCAAAGAGGCGAAGAGCTGATCTGTAGTGATGAGTGAAAATCCATGGTTAAGTAGTAGATGGCAGTCGTGGTAGATGGTTTCTTTTGTTTTGGGCTACCTTATGCATATATTAATCTTATAATTATATTTTGTAGACGAGATCAATATCAATATATGAATTCCTAATAAATACTAGAAATTCTACCTAGTTGCATTGATTTGATTTGCATACCAAAAACAAATTTACATATCATTTAGTAGCTTCTCCCCTCCACAGATTCTTTGCAAGGTCCGCCACTGGGTGGTTGCGCATTTGTTTTTAAGTTGGTACTTGTGTAATGACTTTTGTGATTATCATGTTTAGTCTAAAATTATCATGTATTCCATACACTTTTAGAGGTTACTCTGTGAATAAGGGTCTCTGCCCTAGTACTATGTAGAGATTGGGCCCGATTTAAAGATAGTGTGTATGTGGCACCTAAGTAATGTTAAGATGTAATTGCAAAGCGTTCATGTGAACATTTACTTCAAAATGTTTCTAGTCTGAACAGTTTTCCGAGGGCAGCATAAGTTGGTGAATAGTAAGATGTCAGACTAAGCTATAACCACCCTTGTGCGGTGTGAGGCTCAAGGCATATATAGTCTCAAGGAATCAAAGAATTCAACCCCACTTGAAGAAGGAAGGAAACATTGGTATATGCTCGCATTCTTGTCGAGGTTATGCTAGCTGATCATGGCACCAAAGTTTAGTTTTTGCTTTCTGGTCATGAAACTGAAGTGTGGCACTTGCTAGATAATAGTGTACTTCATTGGTAGGGAGGACTTAGATTGTGGGATTAGGAGGCGTTGGGAACGATGTTGTACAGACATCACGCTTCAAGAGGCTAAGAGAGAATAGTTAAGAGAGTATTTTCAAGACGCATAGCACAGGTGCACGATAATGTTCCTATTCAATAGTTAGAGAAAGTGTCCCATGATTTTGTGCAGACATGTACATAACCGTTGTGTTCAATCAAATATTTCATAGTACACCCAAATTTATGTGCTCCAACACACATTGCTAACAAATTTAGTTGTGAGGGGCAACTATTTTGGATTAGGGCATCACCAAAATTGAACGCATTGCCTACATTATCAGCTAAACCAAATAGATTCGTTGCATCCACCTATTATGGGCTCAACCAACCCCTCTTTGGATGTCGCAGAGTGGTGGTGCCCCTTCCTATTGTGTGCCCCGAGTGCCTTTAGAATTTTATTTTTGACTATACACGTTTTTGACGATTTTATCTACTTAATTATGTTTCATGCTTGGGTAATTGTGTTGGTGTTCTTGTGAATTTCTTTTGCTGTTTTGAAAAATATGACAGAGAGTCACAAAGCTGTTTCATATAGATAATGGAATAGGGAGACTAAAATGTGAATTGACCAAATGGTATATGATATTAGAGCTAATCTGTTAACAACAAAGCGTTGAAATTTGGCACCCTTTTTTTTAGATAAATTTGGCACCTTAACTTATCCTCTACACAGCTACCAATGCCTAAAACATGAAATAGATAGCATCCTAATAACCCATTCTTGCCCCTACATGCACGGGTGGCAAAGAGATCCCTCATCTACTCATTTTTGGTGGATTGAACTTTTGGGTTTTGGCCCTACGTGACAACTTCCTCCATCCTCTACCTAGTTGACTGCCGCCGGCATTGCCTTCACTAGCCTACCGCCCTAGCCCCGTGTTGGTTGTTCTAAAATAATATATCATGCTTCATCATGTCTCAGTGGTGGTGTCGGCGATGGCAATTTTGTCAGAAAATGTCTCGTTCCACTCCTTCATGCTACATGTTTTTTTAACGGTACGACGACAGACAAGCGGTTCTGCAGTTTTCTTTGCAGGTATAGTCAGATAATGTTTGGCGATTTTATGTTCTCACCTACCTATTGTGGCGGACTTTTCGTGTGGCTTTTCACGGGCTTCAAAATCAGTCTAGATGTAGAATTTATAGAATAATAATCGATAACGATATTGTGGCAATTACAAGATGTATATATGAGGGTCTAGATACATCGGCCTAGTCCTATAATAAACCGACTAGGACTCTTAAATATAACAAGGGTTGTATTCTAACATCCCCGCAGTGTCAACGGTAGGCTCGACGACGTTGAGACCGAAACGAATGTCTTAAAACAGAGTAGTCGGCAGGCCTTTAGTAAAGATATTAGCGAACTGAGCTGGAGTAGGCACATGTAGAACACGAACTTCACCGAAAGCCACCTTCTCTCGAACAAAATGAATGTCGATCTCTATATGTTTGGTACGGCGGTGTTGAACCGGATTCCCTAACATGTAAACAACGGAAATAGTATCACCGTAAATAATAGTAGCTTGCTCAATACGGCAATGCAGCTCTTACAGCAACTGGCGCAACCAAACTGTATCAGCAACCGCATGAGCCACAGCGCGATACTCAGCTTCGGCTGATGATACGTCCAAAACGTATCTACTTTTCCGAACACTTTTGTTATTATTTCTCCTCTAAACTTGTGTGATTTGGATACAACTAATACGGACTGACGTTGTTTTCAGCAGAATTACCTTGGTGTCTAGTTTTTGTGCAGAAAATCATCTGTCAGGAAAAATCCCAGAAAATATGCCAAAAGTTATATTTCACCAGAAGACCCATGGAGCCAGAAGACGAGACGGAGAAGGGGCCTGGGGGGGCCCACACCCCTGCCAGGCGCGGGCCCACCATTGGCCATGCCTGGGAGGGTGCAGCCACCCCAGGCACCCCCTCGGCCTCTCTCTACGCCTATAAGTTGCCTCTCGACCTAAAAAACGGGGGGGGGTCAATAGTTTTCTAGGAAGAGTTCCACTCCGCCGCTGCCACCAGAAACCAAGATTCGGATCCAGAAACTCCGTTCTGGCACCCTGCCGGGACGGGGAATTTGGAGACGATCATCACCATCGTCATCACCAACGTATCTCCATCAACCACCGACATTTCCCTCATCCATGAGTGAGTAATCCCCCTCTATAGGCTTGGGGATTGTAGGGATTGGATGAGTTCTATCATGTAATCGAATAATATCTGTTAGGGCATAGTGCCTAGTATCTCTATTAGTGCTATTTGACTTTGTTGCAACTTGTTGTGCTTAATTCTTGTCACTAGGGCCCGAGTGCCATGATCACAGATCTGAACTTATTATTGAATCATTATGATAGTATTATGTGTGATCTTATCTGCAAGTTGTGTACACATATCATTGTCCGAATCCAAAGGCCCCAAAGTGACAATAATTGGGACAACCGGAGGGGATGGCTATGGTGTGAGGATCACATGTGTTCACAGAGTGTTAATGCTTTGCTCCGGTGCTCTATTAAAAGGAGCACCTTAATTGACAGTATTTCCCTAGAGGCCTCGATGCCATGGGCTGGCTGGACAGAAGATGTTGTGCAAGTTCTCATTGTGAGCACGTATGACTATATTTGGAGCACATGCCTAGGATTATTTAGTACTTGGATGCTTGTTATTATTTATCTGCAATGCCCTAGATATTGAAGTTACATGTTTAGACTCGTCCATGCAACGCCCGTCTATCCATCCCTATGCCTACCGCACTCGAATCTCACTATTACCGTTACTGTTACTATTGCTCCTGTTTCACTATTGTTGTCGTTGTTGTTGTTGCTTTGTAGTTGCTATTACAAACTGTTGCTACTGATAAACTTCTGTGAGCAAAAACTATTTTCAGGTGCAGCTGAATTGACAACTCAGTTGTTAAGGCTTGCAAGTATTCTTTGGCTCCCATTGTGTCGAAGCAATAAATTAGGTAATACTACCCGCGAAGACTGTTGTGATCTCCTACACTTGTGGGTCATCAAGACTATTTTCTGGCACCGTTATCGGGGAGCATAGCTTTATTTGTAAGTTCACTTGGATCTATTATTGTTCACTGCTACTCCTTTCATCATGGGAAAGTCTCATGATGGAAAGTTTCCTATTTTACCATCCACTACAAGAAGAGGTACAATCCTAAAAACCTCTGCTGCTCTTGACTCACCGTCTATTATAAGTAAGCTTGTCACATCACCACCACATACTCATGCTACACATATTTCTACTACTGCTGAATCTAAAACTGCTTTTGATGCTCATGATGTTACTTCTACTGTGCTTGATGCGAGTGGTTCATTAGGTCCTTTTTAGATGTTACTATGGCTAGTCTAGGAAATACCAAAACTCCTAGTGAAGACACTGTTACACTGTTAGCTCACCTGAGTCTAGTGAGAGTTATGATATTAATGATGGTAACATTGAGTTCAGTGATGAATTTGTTGAAGAGTGCTGAAACACACATGGTACTAGTACTATTAAGAGTCTCCTTGCTAGACGTACTATTATGCCTAAACTGTCCTCTGATCCTAAGTTTGCCACCTCTCCCTTAGATATTAAAGATGAAGACTATGATTTCTCTCTTGATTTGTCCTATTTAGATACTGTTGAGAAAGAACCTTTTTGTGGGACTGAAAATGAGAGTGTTGTGGCTCATATGAATGAGCTTTCTACTATGAGTGCTTTGTCCTATGATGATTTTAAGATGCGCAAGTACTTTGTTACTAAGATGTAACATCCCATCATTTAGGAACCAACGAAGGGTAGATTTAGGAATTTGTGATATTGCATGCATTCATCTGTGAAAATGTGGGTAAATGTTTTGCTAAATAAAAACCTAAAGTGATCAAAGTTTTTTAAATGCTTTGAGATTAGGTATAGTCTTGAAGGATGATTGTTATAGACTTTGATATGATCTTTGTGGATTAAAGTGTTTTGGGAAATGAAATTTGAATTTAAAACTTGAGTGTTCGAATTATAATTAAAAAGGATTTAGAATCATGTTTGAGTGATTTGATTTAATCAAGAGTTAACAATTAATGACTCAAACTTTAAATGAAATAAATTAACCAATATCATGAATATTTATTCCAAAACTTTATTGAATAAAGGAGTTACAAAATGTAACTTATTAGGAATCTTTACAATAGTAAATAAAACAAAAGAAGAATCTTTATATATAGAATAATAGTACAATCTGTATTGCAAAAGAATAAATTAAAAAGATTACAATTGAATAAGAGAATATTACAAGTGACTATTCTTTAAAGAAAAAGAAAAACCTAAACTAAAGTCTTGATCTTCAAGTCTGGTACCTGCAAAACAAACACAAACAAAAAAAAGAAAGTTGAAGTTAAATGCGTTTTACTCTCAGACTTGACAGTGAAGTGCACTGTTCAAGGTTCATCATTGAGTAATTTTGTAAGGGACAAGTTTCACCAATATGAAAGAATATATCTTTCATAATTTTAAGCCATAAGTCAAACAAACAGCAAGGAGGGGCAAATTTCACCAAGACAAGTAAATATAACCAGATAAAAGTAACTTCACATCCAGAGCATATCCACAAGGTGTGCAGCAGACACACAGGCAACACACACACCAAACTGCATGGTGTGTGCTGTCAGCACAACAGCAACAGCTCCAACACACAAAACTACACAGCCCAGCTGTGGGAATCCAACCCCACACCATTCTCTTGTTCATACACACCAAGAACAGCAACCCAGCTAAACCAAATCAAAGCCAAGCAAGATCGCACCAATCAAAACCCTTGATCACATCACCAAAATGGTGACATAAGGAGGGGGTAGATCAGGTGGATAGCAAGACCAAGATCAAGCCATCAGGACCAGGAGGTGAAGAGCTAGATCAAGGACAAGCCTAGGAGCTGGAAATACCAGGAGGAGCACCAGATCAAGCTAGCCACAAGATTCACCACTTGCAACCCAACAACACCCAAGTGTGGTGAGTATCATAAACACCCATATATTCTGTTCATCTTAGTCCAACAGAAAGGAATGTGATGTTTTACAAGTTAAACCTCTCAGTGATAACCTAAGTGGGGTGAACCTATCGTAGAGGAAGTTTGAAACATAAAGGCTAGTAGTAAGCTCTACCAAATCCACCAGGACCTCAGACCAGCATCATAGGTCCTGGTAATCATAAACAACTTATATATTCCAAAATATTCTCAAATAGCCTATAAAATTTGGGCACATATCATGGTGGAGTATCACCTCAGATTTTACAAACTATATGTACCAACATTAAGCTACAAGCAAACCAGTCATCTTAGCCCACTAGGATCCAAGGTTCAGTAAACAACCCTGATACTTAAGAATATCTATGAGGGGCAGTAGGATAGGAAATTAATTCCTAAGCCTCAGACCAGCATCATAGGCATTGGTCTTTTAAAGAAAAAGGCTTACAATTTCTCTCTAACAGACATCCAATCTTAAGCACTGCTAAAGTAAAAGACCAGTAGTAGAATCACTACTTGTGTGCCATCCTATGATGGTGTCACAAGAACCAATTCTAAAACAGGCCAACAATCATTGAGCTTTCATAAATAAACCAACTATAAATCATTTCATGTTCTTAATCACAGGAATCATAACCAGGAATGTTCATATATATATCATCACTGTAATAGACCATTTGATCTCAAACTTTATATGAATCTATAAGCCAATAACTCAATATACAGTGACCTCATCATTTAGATCTCATTGTCAGCACCTAAGTAATGTTAGTGATGAGCTCTCAAACCACTAGAATCTCCAAACAACAATTCCCAAGCAACCTTATCATCTGACTCATATCAAAATTAACAATGGGACCCAGTTGATAAGCCACTAGCATCATCAAAGCTAACCATTAGCAGTAATCCACAGAAAGTCACCACTCAACAGGTTTAAGGATCATCAATACATGATCCAACTCATCAGATATTCAATTAACAGAGGGATTTGAACCCTAAGCAAAACAAATATCCTAATCAGGATATGACACTAGCTAGGAATGGCCACTACCAACATTTAGCATGGGATGGCCTAGCACAAAGAGCACGAGGGGGAGAGAAACAACTTACCTATGGTCCTCGCTGAAGGACAGAAGAGGAAGCAGAAGAGGCCGACGAACATGGCGGCATGGGGAGCACCCCAAGGGGGCGCTGCGACCCACACAACGCCACGGCGGCGACCATAGCCACGCCTAGAAGCGAGGAGCACCACCACAGCACACGGCAGCAACGGCGGCAACAGCAACCGCATCACCCCAAACCCTAGGGTTCGGGATGAGGCTAGTTTGGCCACGAGAAAACTCCATAGCCAAATCGAATTGGACAGAATGGTAGCGTGTGGTCGACAACCTTGCCCTGCATCACGGCAGCGGCCAGGGAGGACCACGGCGGCGAGCAGAGCACGGCGGCGACACCATCGACCACGGGGTCGAGGAGGAGGAGAGAAGGATAAGGTCGAGCGAGTGACAGAGGGAGTGGGCTGGACTGGGCCAAAACCCCTTCGGGTTGTGGTTTTGGTTCTGTCCTATTGGGCCACCAGGGCCCAATAAAACAAATAGGCAGCCCATTTACCTAAAGACTATTTTTAATAAATAGGAAAAGACCAAAATGCCCCTGAACTTAAATAAATTCTAGAAAATAAAATAAAAATCCAAAAATTATAAATAAAATATTTTTGGATTCACAATAATCCAAACTATCCAAATAAATTAAGAAATAAAATTTTAGACATATAAATTTTATTAATAATATATATATTCCTTATGGAATTTTACAAAATTATTGAAAGATGATAAAAATAAATAAAAATCACTTTCATTATATATTAATATTGTAGTATTTAAAAAATACTAAACAAATATTTAATATCAATTTTTTGGTGTTTAATGATAATTCTTAAAGGAATTATTAAGTAAATAAAATGCAAATAAATTGAAATAAAATAAAAGAATACAATATTCAATAAATATTAAAAATTAATATTTATAAATTCTTTATTATTAAAAGAATTTTTATAATTTAAATAAATGGGGAAGAATACATATAAAGCTAAATGATTCATTACATTACTTTGCATAATCATTTTGCTTCTTTAAATATTGTCCTTACCGGGCAATAATGATGTTTTTGTAGACATAGAAGCTCAAGGTCCAGTGCAAGCATCAGACTTCACTACCTTGCAATCACAAGGCAAGTTCATAACTTGCTCATGTCCTTTGAAGATTCTTTATCAAAGTATTTACAAATTGTGTGTTATCATCTATATTATAGAAAAAGAAAATATTATTTTCTCAATATAATAAATCTTAGATATCATCCTAAGTGATGATATAATGGAGCAATAGAACTTAGGGTTCTAGTTGCAACAATGATGATCAATTAGGGACTTAATAATCCATGACATGAGTGATTCTAGCGCCGTATATTACGCGTTAGCCATGAGATTTTGAATGGGACAGAGAAACCAGTTGTATCTTCTTCCTCTCGCATGTAGCTGAATGTGCAGGTCGTGGCTGTTATCCTCGTAGCGTGCATATTAATTGGTAATTGGTAGAGGATATGCAGCATATGGGTGGGAACCCTCAACGTCCCACGATAGTTCCGGCATCTAATGGTATGTACAAACCATTGCCGTAATTCAATATGTGGGCATGGTGTACACCAAGTAGGCATGCGAGGTTGCAAAGGGGCAGTGATTGGCTTGGACCAACTACTGGGCCCCACATCATGGAATTGTGGACGGGAAAGTACGCCCGGTTGTGCAACAAGGAGTTGATCTCTCATGGGTATAGTAACGCACCTCTGCAGAGTGTAAGAATTGTAACTTGTTACTCCCTGTTCCGGGAAGGAGCTGCGAACGCGGGAGGAAAGGAACTCCATGAAAGTTCTGGTCAACCTGTGAAGGCTGATGGTCATAGATTTTCATAATAAAATCAATCTTTGAAGAAAGATTTACAAAAACTGTATAGTGCCAAGGATTTATAGTCCGAGGTGGTAGTTAGAGATTCAAACTTCCCACCTTGCATATAATTAACTTGTTGGGTAACGTTGTTACTCATCCTTTTCTTTGATCCTTGCTTAGACTCCGAGGATCCCGAAGACGTGCCAATGTATGCAGCCGAATGCCAAGAATATGTGTTTTACGAGGAGCCTGACCTGTCAGGAGGTGTTGAAGGAGTGGATTACGAAATCCACTATGGTGTCGATGATAATGAGTCCAACTAAGTATCCTAGTTAGTAGTAACCGACGGAGCTGAGCAGCATGAACTCTATAGAATAAGCTACTGAGCTCAACTCCTAGTTGGAGTTGCTACTTTTAAATTCCATTGAAATACTTTATATTTTGGTTTGTAAGTTGAATCCTTTTGAAGTCTCGAACTTCTGGTATTGTAATAATAATAATGTGTGAATGTTTGTAATATGGACCCGCAATGTTTCTGTTGTACCACTCTAAGGGATGTGATATTTACAAAACGGTGTTCTGTGGATGTCATGTCAACGACTATAGTGTACTACACATGCAGTGGTATGCTGGGTCACCCCAGTTGGTATCAAAGCAAATTGCTTTGACCTTAGGTTGGAAACCTAGTAAGGGTATTACCTGTAGGAGAGTGTAGCAACGATAAAGAATTCTCTAAAAAGAAATATAATGGGTATTGAAATGAGAATATTCTATTATATGTTTTAGTGCAATAATTGTTTGTTATGATGCAATATATTATTGGTTACTAATAAAAATATTTTTATGATATACAGAGCTATGGCACCAAAGTTTCCAAAACATGGCACCAAAGTTTCCAAAACAGACTTTGGTAAGGAAAGAAGAGACTCTTGATGATTACCAAGGATCATTCCCAGACCAACTTCGTCAACTTTTAAAGATTTTTAGTTGTCCAACTAGAATTCCAGTGAACACTATAACTTACCATGATGGCCGAATGTTATCCAAGTATCGTGTGAGTATCCAACTTCCAGAGGAGCTTGGATTATATCACGATCTACCTATAGGTGAAGGTAGGAGTCACTTAGCAGCATATCATGTTGCCGTTGTGGAGGCGATAGCTAATATCCGAGAGCATAAGGCCAAGGAGTTAGAAGGTAGCACATTTTCTGTGATACCTCATGATTCTATAGACTCGGAGCCTATACCGGATCATCTTACTTTAGTTAAGAAGCATCCTAAGTTAGCTTCCAAGTTTATGGATAGATACCGAACACTCGTTGCATCTTTTTATAAGACACATCAAGTGATTGTCGAAGATAAAAATGACATGTTAGAGGATCTAACTGATCCGGAAAGGAGGAAGCAGTTAGCAATCCAATTAGAGAAGGAAGCAAGTAGTAGTGCAAAACCTATCTTTAAGGATATACCTATAGATCCTGAATCTTTTACACCATATCCTTATTCACCAAGTCTTGAACCTATACATGATCCTATGGATATGAGGTATGCAGTACCACAGGGTTCAGAGGATGGTTCTGATTCAGAACTTCCTATTGAGAATTCTGATGGTTGGAGAAGGGGATCATATGAAGTATCTCATGAACACTAGATGTCCACAGATGGTTCTGACAGAAATATTGGACAATCTAGATGGATGGGTGCAAGAATTAACCCTAGTATCAGTAGTAGAAATGCCATGTCGATAGATAATCAGGATGAAGAAGAAGATCCTAAGGAGAGAGTGTTTGAATCATCAACATCTTCTCAAAAACCAGGGAATATACATTATCCAGTGTTTAACTATCTTGCCCAAAGGAGAACCTGGGGATCAGCAGGATCTGCATATTCTGTTGACAACTCAAGGAATGAAGCTCAGGAGATGCAGACATGAGATAATGTTGAATATGTTTCTAAAGACTTTTCAGCTGAGCTGGAGGGAGTCAATGCGCTCAGGTTGAGTAATGACTCAAGTCCTGACACTTCAGATACTGAGTATGTTCCTTCTGGAAGGCCATTTGTTCCACAAACTGTGCGACAAACGTCATGTCATCACGGTTGGACATCAGGCATGTATGATGAGCGTAGTTACTACTAGAAGTAGATAACTATTTAGAGGTATCAAGTACCGTGTATTGTACTCTAAGAAATAAGATAGTTAGATAAATAAGGTAGTGTTGTGATTATACCTATATGGTATATGTTGTAATGACTTTGTATTATTATGATATTATGTATAATATGTGAAATGCATATTTGGATTTTTTGGGTCTTCGTTGTGTGACTAGTTCTGTGCGTAAATTCGAGCTCAGAACACATGTGCATGATGTAATTATGAGTATTCGCTTTATGTTGCAGGACTAGAGGGTCATGGATACGGGTGTAGAAACCGAAGCTGAACAGCAGCGGATGGAATGTGAGGCCAAAGAGAAGGCCGATGCAGATGCAGCAAATCAGGGAGCATTACCACCACCACCAATGAGGCCGTTAATGGAGCAGAACTTTATGCAGTGTATGCAAATGATGCAAGAGACCTATAACAAGTTCATGGAAGAGTTGCTGGGACGAGCAAATTAGAGGGCACCTGAAGGTGGATGAGTAAGTCTTTCTGACTTCTAGAATGCAAGGCCGTTACCTTTTGCATCTGCTCCTGAACCAATGGATGCAGAAGATTGGCTAGCAGATACAGAAATAAAGCTGAAGACTGTAGGTTGCAATGATGAGGAGAAATTGAGGTATGCAACTCATCTTCTGACTTGACCAGCAGCATCATGGTGGGAGAATCAGTTGGCCATGCAATAACCAGGAAGGGAGTTCACCTGGGAGGAGTTCAAGCAGAGATTCCGTGAATATCATGTTCCGAAGAGTGTTATGGAGTTGAAGCAGAGAGAATTTGAGGAGCTTCAGCAGGGATATACTAGTGTCATGAAGTATATCCGGGAGTTTAGTCAACTGTCTTGTTATGCTGAGGAGGATGTTAACACAGAAGAGAAGCGGAAGAAGCGTTTCCTGCGTGGGTTAAATCCATTTGTGAGAATGCAGCTAAGGTTGGATAATAAGCAAACTTATCAATAGTTGTTGGATGCAGCAATTACTTTTGAAGATGACTACAAGAATGTCCAAGAGGATAGGAGGAAGAGAGCCAAGAAGGAAACCAAGAGAATTCAGGGCAAGTAAACCTAAACCCAATTTGGAGTTCAAACCCCGGAACAAGACCTATGGTAATAATAACAATAACAAGGGCAGTGGTAGAAATCAATCCAATCCTAGAAGGAATGTTATTTGTAACAACTGTGGAATTCCAGGGCATTTCCAGATAGAATGCAAAAAGCCTGTAGTGATCTGTTACGGTTGTGGTCAGAAGGGGCATATCAAGCCCGATTGTCCGAGCAAACCACCAGGAGGTTGGCCTACCAAGGGAGGAGGACAAGCCAGTGGAGGAAATGGACAACCCAATCAAGGAGGAGATAATGTCAAGAACAACAATGGCAAGAGGAACAGACCTACCGGGAAGCTGAATTGCGCAACCCTAGAGGAGGTGGATAATTTGTAGAATGCAGTGATAAGTACGCTCAATATCCTTACCAATCTCGGCAAATTTCTATTTGATACTGGTGCAACTACTTCATTCATTTCTGAAGAATTCTGTGATAAATTCGGGATTAGAAGGGCAACGTTAGAAAACCCTATGATCGTAGTTACGGCAGGGGGAATGTGATTGTACGCCACATTAAACAAGATCAGGTTATCTCGATATGTGGTTGTACATACTTTGCAGACCTTTATGTGATTCCTTTGAAGGGAATTGCAGTAGTGCTGGGGATGGACTGGATGATGGAACAAGGGGCTCAGATAAATTGTGAGGAGAAAACTGTCTGAATCAAAACTCCAAGTGGAGTAATGATAGTTTACCAAGCAGATAAGCATAGTCATATCATGGTAGATCTGCAGTTGAATTCGATGAAAGAGGTCAAATTGGAAGATATTCCTATAGTAAATGAATTTCAAGATGTTTTTCCAGCAGAGCTACCTGGAATGCCACCAGATCGGGAGATAGAATTCACTATTGATCTAATTCCCGGTACAACACCAATGGCTCAAGCACCATATAAGATGGGACCAAAAGAATTAAAAGAACTCAAAGAGCAACTTGATGAGTTAGCCAGAAAATGGTTTATCCAGGAAAGTGTATCCCCATGGGGAACACCAGTAATCTTTGTGGATAAGAGGGATGGTGGAAGAAGGATGTGTGGAGACTACAAAAATCTGAACAATGTTACCATAAAGAATAAGTATCCTTTACCAAGGATTCAAGATTTGTTTGATCAAGTGAAAGGAGTCGGAGTATTTTCAAAGATCGACCTAAGATCTGGATATCATCAAATAAAAATCGAGCTTGAGGATGTTCCCAAGACAACATTTGTCTCTAGGTATGGACACCATGAGTACCTGGTAATACCATTTGGTTTGACCAATGCACCAGAAATATTCGTGAATTTGATGAACACAATATTCATGTCATATTTGGATAAGTTTGTCATAGTCTTTATTGATGATATTCTGATATATTCCAAGGATAAGGAAGAGCATGCTGATCATTTGAGAATAGCATTGCAGACTCTAAGGGAACATAAACTTCATGCTAAGTTCAGTAAATGTGAATTTTGGCTAGATGAGGTAGAATTCCTCGGCCATGTGATCAGTAAAGATGGAATTGCTGTAAATACATCTAAAGTTCAGTCAGTACTAGAGTGGACTGCACCAACCAATGTGAAGCAAGTTTGAGGTTTCTTAGGAATGGCTGGTTATTATCGGAGATTCATTGAAGGTTTCTCCAAAATAGCTGGACCAATGACCAAATTGTTAAGAAAGAATACACCATTCAATTGGGATGAGAAGTGTGAAGCAAGTTTTTAGGAGTTGAAGACCAGGTTAACCACATCTCCAATCTTAGAAGTTCCAAAAACAGGGAAGGACTTCACAGTATACTGTGATGCATCTAAAGAAGGTTTGGGTTGTGTGTTAATGCAAGATCGGAAGGTGATTTCTTATGGTTCAAGACAACTGAAACCACATGAAGTCAATTACCCAACTCATGATTTAGAGTTAGCAGTAGTAGTCTTTGCGCTGAAAGGATGGAGGCATTTTCTTTATGGAGAAAGATATGAGTTATACACTGACCATAAAAGTCTTAAATATTTCTTCACTCAGAAGGAATTGAATATGAGACAAAAGCGTTGGTTGGAACTAATCAAAGATTATGATTTAACAATCAACTATACTCCATGGAAGGCAAATGTTGTAGCAGATGCTTTAAGCAGAAAGAGTGTCGACATTCATCCTAGCAATCGAGAGCTACCAAAAGAGTTACAAATGGACTTGGAAAGATTAGAGCTTCAATTCATTAGAACAGAGGTTCTTGGAGGATTAGCTACTATTCAGGTAGTTGCAGAGAAGGACAGTGATCTTAAGCAAGAATTTTTTAGACATCAAGCAGAAGATCCTTTCATTGCTGAGGAAATTCGGAGGATATCTCAAGGGCAAAAATTAGTTTTTCTCCTTGGAGATTATGAGTCTTTGTGGTTTCAAGATCGTCTTTGTGTTCCTGATGTGACTGAGATTCGTGATGTCATACTCAGGGAAGCACACGAAACACCATATTCTATACATCCAGGAAGTACTAAGATGTATATGGACTTGAAAGAACTATTATGGTGGAATAACATGAAAAGGGACATTGCTAAATATGTATCAGAATGCCATACTTGCCAAAGGGTGAAGGCTGAACATCAAAGTCCAGCAGGACCATTACAACCTTTGGAAATTCCCGAATGGAAGTGGGAGGAAATATGTATGGACTTCATCACATGATTGCCCATGACACCTAAACGGAAGGATATGATATGGGTAATTGTGGACATACTCACTAAAAGTGCACATTTTATTCCGGTAAATCATAAATATAATGCCGAGAAGTTAGTAGAAGTTTACATCAAAGAGATACTAAGTAAGCATGGAGTGCCCAAAAAGATTGTAACTGATAGGGGATCAGTGTTTACTTCAGCAGTTTGGAAGCAATTGCATGAAGCACTTGGTTCAAAGGTAGATTTCAGCACAGCCTATCATCCAGATATAGGGGGTCAAACAGAAAGAACAAATAAGATACTAGAAGACATGTTAAGGGCATGGGAAGATCATCTACCATTGGCAGAATTTTCCTACAATAATAGCTATCAGATTAGTCTGAAGGCAGCTCCATATCAGGTTCTGTATGGAAGGAAGTGTAGATCACCAGTATGTTGGTATGAGCCTGGAAGCAGCAAGGAATTTGCGCCAGACTACATCAAAGAAAAACAAGATATCATTGATAAGATCATGGATAGACTAAAAATAGCTCACAATAGGCAGAAAAGTTATGCTGATCAAAGTCGAAGATCTTGGCATCTAGAAGTGGGAGACATGGTATATTTGAAAGTAAGGCCAATGAAAGGGGTGAAAAGGTTCGAAGTTAAAGGAAAGTTGAGTCCAAGATATATCGGACCATTCAAGATATTGAGTCAGAACAGGACTATAGCTTATGCTTTAGAGTTACCATCAAGATTGGCTCAAGTGCATAATGTTTTCCATGTGTCACAACTTCGTAAATGTTTGAAAGTTCCGGAGGATGCAATCACACATCAGGAGATAGAACTACAAGAAGACTTGACTTATGTTGAAAAACCCTGTAAAATTTTGGAAGAAAACTGGAAAAGGTTGAGGAATAGGGCAATCAAGTATTGCAAGGTACAGTGGGAACATCACCCTGAAAGGGAAGCCACTTGGTAGAAAGAAGAGGATTTAAGACAAGCCTATCTAGAACTATTCAGTTACACTTCAACAAACTTCAGGACGAAGTTTAATTTAAGGGGGGAAGTCTATAACATACCAGCATTTAGGACCTAAAGTGGGTAAATTTGTGATATTGCATGCATTCATCTGTGAAAATGTGGGTAAATTTTTCGCTAAATAAAAACCTAAAGTGATCAAAGTTTCTTTCATGCTTTGAGATTAGGTATAGTCTTGAAGGATGATTGTTATAGACTTTGATATGATCTTTGTGGATTAGAGTGTTTTGGGAAATGAAATTTGAATTTAAAACTTGAGTGTTTGAATTATAATTCAAAAGGATTTTGAATCATGTTTGAGTGATTTGATTTAATCAAGAGTTAACAAATAATGAGTCAAACTTTAAATGAAATAAATTAACCAATAGAATGAATATTATTCCAAAACTTTATTCAATAAAGGAGTTACAAAATGTAACTTATTAGGAATCTTTACAATAGTAAATAAAAAAAAGAAGAATCTTTATATATTGAATAATAGTACAATCTGTATAGCAAAAGAATAAATTAAAAATATTACAATTGAATAAGAGAATACTACAAGTGACTATTAACTAAAGTCTTGATCTTCAAGTCTAGTACCTGCAAAACAAACACAAACAAAAAAAGTTAAAGTGAAAAGGGTTTTACTCTCAGACTTGACAGTGAAGTGCACTGTTCAAGGTTCATCATTGAGTAATCTTGTAAGGGGCAAGTTTCACCAATATGAAAGAATATATCTTTCATAATTTTAAGCCATAAGTCAAATAAACAGCAAGGAGGGGCAAATTTTACCAAGACAAGTAAATGTAACCAGATAAAAGTAACTTCACATCCAGAGCATATCCACAAGGTGTGCAGCAGACACACAGGCAGCACACACACCAAACTGCATGGTGTGTGCTGTCAGCACAGCAGCAACAACTCCAACACACAAAACTACACAGCCCAGCCGTGGGAAGCCAACCCCACACCATTCTCTTGTTCATACACACCAAGAACAGCAGCCCAGCTAAACCAAATCAAAGCCAAGCAAGATCACACCAATCAAAACCCTGGATCACATCACCAAAATGGTGACATAAGGAGGGGGTAGATCAGGTGGATAGCAAGACCAAGATTAAGCCATCAGGATCAGGAGGTGAAGAGCTAGATTAAGGACAAGCCTAGGAGCTGGAAATACCAGGAGGAGCACCAGATCAAGCTAGCCACAAGATTCACCACTTGCAACCCAACAACACCCAAGTGTGGTGAGTATCATAAACACCCATATATTCTGTTCATCTTAGTCCAATAGAAAAGAATGTGATGTTTTACAAGTTAAATCTCTCAGTGATCGCCCAAGTGGGGTGAACCTATCATAGAGGAAGTTTGAAACATAAAGTCCAGTAGTAAGCTCTACCAAATCCACCAGGACCTCAGACCAGCATCATAGGTCCTGGTAATCATAAACAACTTATATATTCCAAAATATTCTCAAATAGCCTATAAAATTTGGGCACATATCATGGTGGAGTAGCACCTCAGATTTTACAAACTATATGTACCAACATTAAGCTAAAAGCAAACCAATCATCTTAGCCCACTAGGATCCAAGGTTCAGTAAACAACCCTGATACTTAAGAATATCTATGAGGGGCAGTAGGATAGGAAATTAATTCCAAAGCCTCAGACCAGCATCATAGGCATTGATCTTGTAAAGAAAAAGGCTTACAATTTCTCTCTAACAGACATCCAATCTTATGCACTGCTAAAGTAAAAGCCCAGTAGTAGAATCACTACTTGTGTGCCATCCTAGGATGGTGTCACAAGAACCAATTCTAAAACAAGCCAACAATCATTGAGCTTTCATAAATAAACCAACTATAAATCATTTTCCTGTTCTTAATCATAGAAATCATAACCAGGAATGTTCCTATATATATCATCACTGTAATAGACCATTTGATCTCAAACTTTATATGAATCTATAAGCCAATAACTCAATATACAGTGACCTCATCATTCATAGCTCACTATCAGCACCTAAGTAATGTTAGTGATGAACTCTCAAACCACTAGAATCTCCAAACAACAATTCCCAAGAAACCTTATCATCTGACCGATATCAAAATAAACAATGGGACCCAGTTGATAAGCCACTAGCATCATCAAAGCTAATCATCAGCAGTAATCCACAGCAAGTCACCACTCAACAGGTTTAAGGATCATCAATACATGATCCAACTCATCAGATATTCAATTAACAAAGGGATTTGAACCCTAAGCAGAACAAATAATCCTAATCAGGATATGACACTAGCCAGGAATGGCCACTACCAACATTTAGCATGGGATGGCCTAGCACAGAGAGCACGAGGGGGAGAGAAACAACTTACCTATGGTGCGCGCTGAAGGACAAAAGAAGAAGCAGAGGAGGCCGACGAACATGGCGGCATGGGGAGCACCCCAAGGGGGCGCTGTGACCCACACAACGCCACGGCGGCGACCATAGCCACGCCTGGAAGCGAGGAGCACCACCACAGCACACGGCAGCAACGACGGCAACAGCAACCGCATCACCCCCAACCCTAGGGTTCGGGATGAGGCTAGTTGGGCCACGAGAAAACTCCATAGCCAAATCGAATTGGACAGAAGGGTAGCGCGTGGTCGACAACCTCACCCTGCATCACGGCAACGGCCAGGGAGGACCACGGCGGCGAGCAGAGCGAGTGACAGAGGGAGTGGGCTGGACTGGGCCAAAACCCCTTCGGGTTGTGATTTTGGTTCTGTCCTATTGGGCCACCAGGGCCCAATAGAACAAACAGGCAGCCCATTTACCTAAAGACTATTTTTAATAAATAGGAAAAGACCAAAATGCCCCTAAACTTAAATAAATTCTAGAAAATAAAATAACAATCCAAAAATTATAAATAAAATATTTTGGGATTCACAATAATCCAAACTATCCAAATAAATTAAGAAATAAAATTTTAGACATATAAATTTTATTAATAATATATATATTCCTTATGGAATTTTACAAAATTATTGAAAGATGATAAAAATAAATAAAAATCACTTTCATTATATATTAATATTGTAGTATTTAAAAAATACTAAAAAAATATTTAATATCAATTTTTTGGTATTTAATGATAATTCTTAAAGGAATTATTAAGTAAATAAAATGCAAATAAATTGAAATAAAATAAAAGAATACAATATTCAATAAATATTAAAAATTAATATTTATAAATTCTTTATTATTAAAAGAATTTTTATAATTTAAATAAATGGGGAAGAATACATATAAAGCTAAATGATGCATTACATTACTTTGCATAATCATTTTGCTTCTTTAAATATTGTCCTTACCGGGCAATAATGATGTTTTTGTAGACATAGAAGCTCAAGGTCCAGTGCAAGCATCAGACTTCACTACCTTGCAATCACAAGGCAAGTTCATAACTTGCTCATGTCCTTTGAAGATTATTTATCAAAGTATTTACAAATTATGTGTTATCATCTATATTATAGAAAAAGAAAATATTATTTTCTCAATATAATAAATCTTAGATATCATCCTAAGTGATGATATAATGGAGTAATAGAACTTAGGGTTCTAGTTGCAACAATGATGATCAATTAGGGACTTAATAATCCATGACATTAGTGATTCTAGCGCCGTATATTACGCGTTAGCCATGAGATTTTGAATGGGACAGAGAATCCAGCTGTATCTTCTTCCTCTCGCATGTAGCTGAATGTGCAGGTCGTAGCTATTATCCTCGTAGCGTGCATATTAATTGGTAATTCATAGAGGATATGCAGCATATGGGTGAGAACCCTCAACGTCCCACGATAGTTCTGGCATCTAATGGTATGTACAAACCATTGCCGTATTTCAATATGTGGGCATGGTGTACACCAAGTAGGAATGCGAGGTTGCGAAGGGGCAGTGATTGGCTTGGACCAACTACTAGGCCCCACATCATGGAATTTTGGACGGGAAAGTACGTCCGGTTGTGCAACAAGGAGTTGATCTCTCATGGGTAAAGTAACGCACCTCTGCAGAGTGTAAGAATTGTAACTTGTTACTCCCTGTTCCGGGAAGGAGCTGCGAACGCGGGAGGAAAGGAACTCCATGAAAGTTCTGGTCAACCTGTGAAGGCTGATGGTCATAGATTTTCATAATAAAATCAATTCTTGAAGAAAGATTTACAAAAACTGCATTGTGGCAAGGATTTATAGTCCGAGGTGGTAGTTAGAGCATCAAACTTCCCACCTTGCATATAATGAACTTGTTGGGTAACGCTGTTACTCATCCTTTCCTTTGATCCCTTGCTTAGACTCTGAGGATCCCGAAGACGTGCCAATGTATGCAGCCGAATGCCAAGAATATGTGTTTTACGAGGAGCCTGACCTGTCAGGAGGTGTTGAAGGAGTGGATTACGAAATCCACTATGGTGTCGATGATAACGAGTCCAACTAAGTATCCTAGTTAGTAGTAACCGACGGAGCCGAGCAGCATGAACTCTATAGAATAAGCTGTTGAGCTCAACTCCTAGTTGGAGTTGCTACTTTTAAATTCCACTGAAACACTTTATATTTTGGTTCGTAAGTTGAATCCTTTTGAAGTCTCGAACTTCTGGTATTGTAATAATAATAATGTGTGAATGTTTGTAATATGGACCCGCAATGTTTCTGTTGTACCACTCTGAGGGATGTGATATTTACAAACGGTGTTCTGTGGATGTCATGTCAACGACTATAGTGTACTACACATGCAGTGGTATGCTGGGTCACCGCATAAGATCTTCCCTTTTTCACTAAAAGGAGAAGCTAGGGCTTAGTTTAATAGATTACCTCCTGGTTCCATTGATAGCCCTGATTGTTTTATTGCTTCTTTCTTCTAGAAATATTTTCCTCGCACTGCTAAACATGCTGCTTTGTGGATACGTTTTGATTTTAAACAGGGAGAAGAAGAGAAATTGCCTAAGACATGGACAAGGTTCTGTGCCTTGATTCATGCACATCCTGGATGTCCATTACCTAAGAATGAGCTTCTTGATATTTATTATAATGGACTAACTGATGATTCTAGAACATACCTAGATAGCTTGCTGATTGTGTTTTCGGGAAAAGAACTCCTACAGATGCTGAAGAATTAATGGCTAAGATAAGCAAGAATTATGATGATTGGACTTCAACTGAGCTGAATACACCTGAGCCTATTACTCCTGAACCAGTTGTTTCTGAACCAGTTCCAACACCAACAACAAAGAAGAGGGGAGTTATTGCATTAAATGATGAAGTGATGAAGGAAGCTAAGAAGTGTCTAAAGGGGAAAGGTATTAGAGCTGAAGATGTGAAGAATCTACCTCCTATAGAAGAATTATGTAAGACAATTCCCCACTCATGTACTATTGAGGTACACTCTCTCCAATTTAATAAAGGTGATATTCCTTATGGTAAGCCTCCTAATCAATGCTTAGAGGAACTTGACACATTTATTGTTAAACAAGGTAATTTTAATAAACAAGTTCAGAATCATTTATTGGAAAACTCTAGAGCTATCAATGAGTTGAAAGATATTGTGGAAAGAACTTCTAATGACATTAAAATGCTTTGTAAACACTTTCAAATGGTCCAAACCCAACTTTATCAACTTGCTAAGGTACAAAAGGACATGCTAGTTAATGCTTCAGGAGATAAACATGCTTATGGAATTAGAACTAGGAGTGGTATAGCTACTCAAGACCCTTTATATCCTGAAGGACACCCTAAAAGAATTGAGTCGGATTCTCAACAGGGTGAGAATAGTGGTAGTCCTCGTAAGAGAAAGAAAATGAAACATAAAGTAGTTGAGGAACCACTTGAACCTGCTGTAGATCCTAATAGTGTATCTGTCTCTGATGCTAAAACTGAGAGTGGTAATGGTAATAATGATTCTCTTGATAAGGAGGAAGTTTAGGAAGAACCTGAGAAGCACACTAAGAACACTAGGTACACAAAGGAAGATTTTATTGCTAATAAACATGGTAAAGAGAGAACCTTGGATGCAGAAACCTATGCATTTTCCAGGTAAGAAACACAAGTCAAAGGAGGAAGAACACTACACCAAGTTTTGCGAGTGTATGAAACCTTTATTTTTGCAAATTCCTTTGACTTATGCTATTAAATTGCCTCCTTTTTCAAAGTATATGAAGGATATTGTCTCTAATAAAAGGAAGATTCCTAATGAGGAGATTTCTACTTTGCTTGCTAATTACTCCTTCAATGGTAAGGTTCCAAAGAAACTTGGTGATCCAGGTATAGCAACTATTCCTTGCTCCATTAAGAACAATTATGTTAGACCTGCTTTATGTGATTTGGGAGCTGGAGTTAGTGTTATGCCTTTTTCTCTCTACAAGAGACTCCAGCTAGAAAAGTTGATACCAACTGATATATCTTTGCAAATGGCTAATAAGTCAACTACTATTCCTGTTGGTATATGTGAGGATGTTCCTGTTCAATTGACTCATAATTGCTTGGTTTTTACTGATTTTGTTGTGCTTGAAATGCCTGAAGATGATAATATGTCTATTATTTTTGGGAGACCTTTTCTTAATACTGCAGGTGCTGTCATCAATTGTAATCAAGGGAAAGTAACATTCAATATTAATGACAAAGAGCATACTATCTATTTCCCCAAGAAGGTTGCTAGAAGCTATTGCCTGAATTCCATTGAAAATATTGAGAGCATCAAGGTTGGAGAAATTTATTGTCCCATTCCACAAGAAAATTTTGAAACTATTATGATTGGGACCATTGCTATCCAGTATGAGGTAACATAATCACCTTGTGGAATGCAAAGTTTTGTTTCATATAAGATTGTTTTGGTAACAAGACTTGATCAACCTTATTAACAAAAGGATTTTAATGAACAAAATAATGTTTTCACTTTGGTTATACTTGCTTTCTTTTACTTTTTTCCTTCCTAGTCTTTGCCTTTCTTTTGCTAGATTTGGTTTTGTTAGTTGTTTGCTTGTTAGTTTGTCTTTGAGCTCCTGTAGTTTGGCTTTTGGTTTGCTTTTGCTTCTTCTGAAAAAACTGTTTCTGCGAGAAAATCAATTTTCATACCCTGAAAATTGGCCAAAAATAAAGTTTTCCGAAAAATCCCAGAAAATTCAAAATAAATTTTTCCTCAAAAAAGGGGCAGAGACACACCTAAAGTGACCCAGGGGGCCACCCCAGGCCACCACACCCATGGTAGGCGTGGCCTACCTGAGGGTGGCGCCTAGGGGAGGGGGTCTGGCCCACCTGGGCCCCTCCAGGCTGCCTCCTCAAAGCCATCTTCTTTCTCTCTCCCGAAAAACACTAGAAAACTTGCTCAAGCTCGAGTTCTTGCTGTTCTTGCTTGCGATTTTTGATCTCCTTGTTCAACCCATCCTAAGTGCTGATTTTTGGAGAGATTGCTCCTTGGTATGTGCCTCCTCCACTTGTCCAATTAGATTTGTGATTGGTAGATTGTATCTTGAGTATTTTGCTGTTATAGGTGTCAGTTTGTTTGAGCTTGCATGCTTGTTCTATGCTTAGAAATTTTATTTTGATGCATGTGTAGCCCTCTAGCAAGTTCCTATAGTAGTTGCTCATCATTTATCAACTTGGAAATCACTTGGTTTGATGTTTGTCTAAAAATTTCAGAAAAGAGTGGTCATGGACAACCACACATTTGGAGAGATATTTGAGGGTGATGAATCTAGAAGGGCAAGGCTTCCTAGATCATCCACCAGTGTTAGGCCCTCATACAATGAGGATCTCCTCACTTCGCGATTTGGTGTCGAGGGAGATGAGGGGGATGCGCACCCCTCCACCTTTCCTTGCCAAACTTTCTTGCGGGCTGTTGGGATTCTTGATGATTTTATGACCTTGGTTCAGAGGGCTGGACTAACGAGCCTTATGCAGGATGAGAGCGCGCAATATGCTACGCTAACCAACACATTCGTGGAGAGTTTCTCCTTTACTAACAGTGTGTTCCATCTAGATGTTTCTTTCAAATTTTATGGCAGGTCTTAACATATGACATTGAAGAAATTTTGTGGGGCTCTTGGACTTGGTACAGCTGGGTCAGCAAAGAAGATTCCAGCTCAACCCGCTGATTTGTTGGAGCTCTATCGCAGAATAACCAATGATGATAACCGTAGAGCTTAGCGGGAAAGATAAGAAACATTCAGCTTCCAGTCATCAGGTACTTTGCTTACTATCTTGCCACTAGTGTTCTTGGCAGGGAGAACACTAGTAATATTTCTAGCTATCATTTGGCTTTCTTAGCTGCTGCGCTCAACAATGATACCAAGTACAATCTTGGTTCTCTCATTGCTCGTCGCTTAACTGCTAAGGGACCCATTTATGGGGGAATTATTGCTACTCGTGTTGCTGCTGCCTTGGACATTGTTGTTGATCCAAATGATACAGTCTTGGCTCCTGAGAGGCTTGATCTTGCTGCCATGAAGGAACATCATTTTGTCACCACTAGCTCTACTCTTGAGAACTTGGTTTATAGAATGTTGTTTATTGACGGAGAAGAGAGAGAGATCCCTCTCCCCCAAACCACTTTGTTCAGTATTTCTCAGGGACCTTTGTCACACTCCAAGGAGGAGATGGATGAGTTGCTGCGCTCTTTTAACTTCCATGGGCACTATCAGGAGGAAGCGCCCTCATATGACCCTGTTGTACACTACACGGGGGAGTCCTCGAGCTCGTACCAGGACGAGGGAGCCTCCTCGTCATACTACGGAGGTGCATCTACTTGGGCACCATGGGATTGATCCCTACTTAGGCCAAAAGCCTAAGCTTAGGGGGAGGTATACCGACATCACACTCATATATATATATCATGTTCGGTCGGTTCTTTGTATATCCATTGTTTCACTTCCTTTTTGATTTTTGTTGCTGCTCGCTTAAAATACAAAAATACCAAAAATATTTTTGTTGTTTCTCTTGGTTTGTTTCTTTGTTTTGGTTTGCCTTAAAATAAAAAAATCCAAAAAGATTTTGCTCTGTTTGCTTCTTGTTTGGTTTGCTATTTCTTTGTTTAGTTTTGCTTTGTTTGCTTTGTTTAAAAAAATCGAAAACACCAAAAATATTTGTTGTTCTTCTCTGGTTTTGTGAGTTCTTTGCAGGGTTCAGCCGTCCTCAGTGGAGTTTGGTTTAATGTTATTATTCAAGTCACACAAGTGAAGGGCAATAATGAAGATTAAGACAACTTGAGATGTGATAAGAGGCTGGTAACGAACTCTATTAGTTTCATCTTTGTACATATACTCATCATTGTGAGCATGCTTAGTCTGTTCATTGTAACGCGTATGTTACTGATGGATGCTTAGTAGTTCTTGCTTGTGATTAGCTCCAGCTTGCTAATAGTTTGTAGCATGTCATATGAATGTTTGGCTTGCATTGTTTTATTCATATTTTGGTATGATATTGTGGTATCTTCCTCTGGAAGTTTCATGTGAATCGACTTGGCACATGCTCACGCATGCATATGACTAAACAATAGTCAGTAAGCCTCGATGATTTATTTTGCCTCAGAGTTCTAGTATCACTTTCATGCCATAATTAGTCATGTTTTGTTGCAAGCATGGTTATGACAATTATTGATCTCTCATTTGTCGCTCACTCTCTATTGCTAGCCTTCACTTGCACTAGGTATGAGCTCTACCTGTGTTTCCAACTCCCCAAAACCATTATTGCCAACTGTGTTCACCATACCTACCTATTAGCATTATTTTCTATTTCAGTGCATATTCAATATGCCTTGTTTTCTTCCAAATAAAATGTTTGTCTGTTTTGAGAAAGTTAGTTAGTAAAGCTCTCACGAACTTGATGGCACACTTTATTCCTTGCACATAATAATCCTGAACCATTGTGACTTGTCCATGAAAGTTATATGCTTGCAAATTATATGCTAGGAGTCAGCAGAACCATGCTGTCACGGGGAACGCTTTCAACACTTTTTGGATATCTCATCTAGTTGATACCTTGCTCTTTTGTTTGTGGATATCGATGATGTGAAATAAAAGGGGGGCTTGTGAGTTCATGGAGTTTATACATTGTGTTAGATAAACGCCTGGGCCGCTAGCCTAAGCCATGCCTAATCATGGTGGAAACTTGCAGCATAACCATAATGAGCATTTCTGAAGCATCCTCAATAAAAAGCTATGCACATAGTAAATAAAAAGATCGCTGAGATGCTCATTGTCTACTTGCCTTGTCATTTTGATCACGGGATAGCTCCTGTATCATGTGCAAGGGGTACCCCGTTGGCGGTTCTCTATGATATGCATGTATTTACAATGACAAGAACTTTCAGGTAACCAAAGTTGAGTAGCATGCGGAGTGGCCCTTGTACTCAAGGGACTTGGGATTTGCAGTTTATGGTCTGTCAAGCATATGATTCAGAGTGGACCTCACTTTCACCTTAACCATATAAAGATGCCTATGATAGGGTCAATGAGAGCTCAAAGCTAATGAGTACCTTCCTTTCATCATTTGGAAGCCTTTCAAACTTTACAAAACCGTTTTCACAACCTTGTTGAGTCACCACTTATTCTACGTGCACCTTCTTGAGAGCATAGTTGTCATTCTTGTGTTTGTTCCAAAACTTGGTTAATTATGTCATGACTTTGATGCTTGTATCTCTGATATCTTTACTTCTAGTCTTCACTTGAACTTCAGAGGTGCCTTGGCATTTATATTGTGCTCTACAAATAAAGGCAAGCAAGATACCACTCTATCATACCTTACTATGAGCATTGCAATGTTGCTTATGTTTATGTTTCATGCTACTTATTATTATTGAGTTGGTTTCTCTTCATAGCTTCCAATGACTATTGAGTAGACTTAGTTGCATACTCTTTATTATGAATTGTCTAAGCATCTACTCCTGTGCTGAGAATATTTACATCATATGAAGCAAATGTGTTCGTGAAAGTTCTTTTAACGCACTCAGTTTTCAACTGAATTGCTTAAGGACAAGCAATAAGCTAAGCTTGGGGGAGTTGATACGTCCAAAACGTATCTACTTTCCCCAGCACTTTTGCTATTGTTTCTCCTCTAAACTTGTGTGATTTGGATACAACTAACATAGACTGACGTTGTTTTAGCAGAATTACCTTGGTGTCTAGTTTTTGTGCAAAAAATCAAATATCAGGAAAAATCCCCGAAAATATGCCAAAAATTATATTTCACCAGAAGACCCACAGAGCCAGAAGACGGGACAGAGAAGGGGCCTGGGGGACCCACACCCCTGCCAGGCGCGGGCCCACCACTGGCCACGCCTAGGGGGGTGCAGCCACCCCAGGCACCCCCTCGGCCTCCCTCTGCGCCTATAAGTTTCCTCTCGACCTAAAAACCGGGGGGTTCGATAGTTTTCCAGGAAGAGTTCTTCTCCGCCGCCACCACCAAAAACAAAGATTTGGATCCTTAACTCCGCTCTGGCACCATGCCGGGACGGGGAATTTGGAGAGTATCATCGACATCGTCATCACCAACGCATCTCCATCAACCACCCATGTTTCCCTCATCCATGAATGAGTAATCCTCCGTTGTAGGCTTGGGGATGGTAGGGATTGGATGAGTTCTATCATGTAATCGAATAAGATCTGGTAGGGCATAGTGCCTAGTATCTCTATTAGTGCTATTTGACTTTGTTGCAACTTGTTGTGCTTAATGCTTGTCACTAGGGCCCGAGTGCCATGATCTCAGATCTGAACTTATTATTGAATCATTATGATAGTATTGTTTGTGATCTTATCTGCAAGTTGTGTAGACATATCATTGTCCGGATCCAAAGGCCCCAAAGTGACAATAATTGGGACAACCGGAGGGGATGGCTATGGTGTGAGGATCACATGTGTTCATGGAGTGTTAATGCTTTGCTCCGGTGCTATATTAAAAGGAGCACCTTAATTGTCAGTAGTTCCCTAGAGGCCCCGCTGCCACGGGCTGGCTGGACAGAAGATGTTGTGCAAGTTCTCATTGCGAGCACATATGACTATATTTGGAGCACATGCTTAGGATTGTTTAGTACTTGGATGCTTGTTATTATTTATCTGCAATGCCCTAGATCTTGAAGTTACGTGTTTATACTCGTCCATGCAACGCCCGTCCATCCATCACTATGCCTACCGCACTCGAATCCCACTGTTACAGTTACTGTTACTATTTCTCATGTTTCACTGTTGCTGTCACTATTGCTGTTGCTTTGTTATTGCTACTACAAACTGTTGCTACTGATAAACTTTTGTGAGCAAGAACTATTTCCAGGTGCAGCTGAATTGATAACTCAGTTGTTAAGGCTTGCAAGTATTCTTTGGCTCCCCTTGTGTCGAATCAATAAATTGGGTAATACTACCCGCGAAGACTGTTGCGAGTCCCTACACTTGTGGGTCATCAGCTGACGAGCGAGAAACCATAACCTGCCTTGTTGAAGATCAAGAAACCAAATTGTTACCAAGAAAAACACATAATCCGGACATGGACCGTCGAGTATCGGGGCAACCAGCCTAGTCTGCATCAGAGTAAGCTGTCAACGAGGTGGGAGAGGATTTGTTTATATGAAGACCTAAATCTAATGTGCCTTTGAGATACCGAAGAATACGTTTGACATGGTTGAAGTGAGGAACACGAGGATCATGCATGTAAAGGCAAGCTTGTTGGATAAAAAAGAAATTTTAGGACGAGTAAAAGTAAGATATTAGAGGGCGCCGGTAAGACTATGATAAAGAGAAGGATCAGAAAAGGGATCACCATCGGCAGAAAGTTTTGAATCTGTATCAGCAGGAGTATGAGACGGTTGACAATCAAGCATGCCAGCACGAGAAAGAAGATCTAGGGTGTACTGACGTTGAGATAAGAAAAGACCAGACGAGTCACGGATGACAGCAATACCTAATAAGAGATGAAGAAGACCTAGATCGGACATAGAAAATTCTTTGTGAAGAAGAGAGATAATATGATCTAAAAAGTGTTGTGAGGAAGCTGTGAGAATAATATCATCAACATAGAGAAGTAGATAAGCGGTGTCGGTATTATGATGAAAGGTGAAGAGAGAAGTGTTAGAACGAGAAGGATTAAAGCCAATTGTTTGAGAATAAGTAGAAAAACATTGAAACCAAGCCCGTGGTGCTTGTTTTAGACCATAGAGAGATTTTTTAAGAAGATAAACATGATTAGGATAAGAGGAATTTTTGAAGCCAAATTGTTTCTTCAAGAGGGCCATGTAAAAAAGCGTTTTTGACATCGAGTTGATGGATGGGCCAAGAAGAAGAAACGACGATGCTAAGAATAGTACGAATAGTGCTAGGTTTGATAACTGGAGAGAAAGTCTCATCATCGATGCTGTGTTGCTGAGAGTAACCACGACATACCCATCGAGATTTATAACGTGCAAGACTTCCATCGGAATTAAATTTGTGTCGAAAAACCTATTTGCCAGAAAATATATTAGTGTTTGATGGACGAGGAACTAATTCCCATGTATTATTTTGAATGAGAGCATGATATTCATCTTTCATGGCTGCGTTCCAATTAGGATCTAGGAGAGCTGATTTGTAAGATTTGGGAATAGAGAAAAAATACCTAGATGCATTGAGATTTAGACGATCTTTAGTGGATAAACGAAAAACGGATTTGCCACGTGTGCGCATGGTATGATAATTAGTGGGAGCTGGGACGATAATAGCATGCTGAGGAGGGACGGATGATGATGTGGAAGACGCGCCCAGCGCAACGGAGGAAGCGGACGCGGGAGTCGGTGGTGGAGACGGCAGCGGCAGGAATTCTGCCGCGGCAGAGTTTTAGGCGGTTTCGGCAGCCGCGGCAGAGGTGGTGGCAGGAGAAGGCGCGTTAGGATCGGCTGCCGCGGCAGAGAATTCAGGCGTTTTTGCTACCACGGCAGGAGGGACGATAGGAGGTGGCTGATGAAAGAAGGGAAAATTATTTGGACGGGGGGACTAGTAGATGGTGTTGATGTTTTAGGATCGAGAGATTGACGCTCAGAAAAGGGAAAAATATTTTCAGCAAAAGTTACATGACAAGACACATGGACGCGACCACTGACAAGATCTAGACAACGATAGCCTTTGTGTTCGTTAGAAAAACCTAGATGGACGCACGAGATAGGATGGGGGGAAAGTTCGTTAGGAGAAGTAGAGTAGGAGTTAGGAAAACAAAGACACCCGAACACACGAACATCAGAGTAGTTTGGGTGAGAAATAAATAAAGAGAAGTAGGGCGTGGTGTAAGGATTAACTTTAGATGGTCGAATGTTAAGTAGATATGTGGTCGTGTGTAGAGCTTCAGCCCAGAACTTTGGAGGCATAGAAGATTGAAGAAGAAGGGTGTGAGTGATGTCATTAAGAGTGCGAAGAGAATGCTCGGCCTTGCTATTTTGAAGGGAGGTATAGGGAGAGGAAAAACACGGAAGAATACATATTGGAGAATGAAATTTTGGTTTTTGAAGTTGTCAAATTCACGACCATTATCACATTGAATAAATCTTATAGAAAGGAAAAAGTGGACCGAGACATAGTGCTTAAAATTAAGAAAAATATTGTGAACATCGGATTTGTTGCGTAAGGGAAAGGTCCAAACATAGTGTGTAAAATCATCAAGAATAACAAGATAATACTTAAAACCAGAAACACTTTCTATTGGTGACGTCCATAGATCACAATGAAGTAATTCAAAAGGAAAAGCACTAGAGGATAGAGAGGAGCTAAAGGGGAGACAAACATGTTTGCCTAATTGACACGACTGACAAATAGAATAATTATGAGAATCTCTATTACAAGGTATTGAAAATTCACTAAGAAGAGTAGATAACACATTATTATTGGGATGACCGAGACGTTGGTGACACGGATCAACAGAGGCCACCATAGACGATGGAGGGTCAGCGGCCGGAACACCATGGAGGGAATACAAATCACCGGAGCTATTGAATCGAGCGATCTCGGCCTTGGTCCGGTAATCCTTCACAAACAAACCAAAGGGGTCAAATTCGACAGAAATGTGATTGTCATTGGTGAATTGGCGGACAGTAATCAGATTTTTAATTACTGCAGGAGCTACAAGAACATCGCAAAGAAGCAAAGGTTTGATTGGGGATTGGATTTGGGCTTGACCGATACAGTAAATAGGAATAGATGATCCGTCACCGAGAGTAATAGATGGAAAAGGCGACGGTGCATAAGAAGACAACAAATTACTTGATGTAGACATATGACTAAAAGCACCAGAATCGAAAATCCAATCCGTACCTGAGTTTCCTTGTGCAGCAAAGTTGTTCATGGCTTGTAGAAAAGCAGCTTGGTCCTATCTCAGAGTCGAAGTAGATGCCGGTGTAGACATGGGAGCTGGAGGGTGTGGCAGCGTCGGTAGTAGGGCCGGCATCGACGTATAGAAAGAGCTACCGTCATTGTACTGCTGCATATTGTACTGCGGCATGTAGGGTGAGGTTGTAGCGCCATATGAAGCATAAGGAGCAGTGTTGTAGATTGTTGGCGTGTAGGCGAGGGCAGCGTGGTATGCGGCCGTCGGCTGTCGCGGCGTGAGGACGGGAGCGCCAGTGTAAGGGCTGATGGTGCTCGACGTGGCACTTTGTTGGTAACCCCAAGCACAGGGTGTGAAGAGCACAACAGCAAGTTTTCCCTCAGTTGAGACCGAGGTTATCGAACCAGAAGGAGGAAGGAAACGTCACACAGGTGTTGCAAACAACATGGATACCTGCACAACACAAACTCAAGACTTTGTCCCAATGAATCAGTAAGGTTGTCAAGCTCACCAGTTTGCTGTAACAAATGATTAAACGTATGGTGTGGAAGGTAATGGTGGTTTGCAGCAAGTAAACAAGTAACAGTGGAAGATGTATCAATGGTAAAGATTGAACCGGGGTCCATAGTTCACTAGAGGTGCTCTCCTTAGATAAACAACATGGCATGAAGGGTAAAAAAATTACAGCGGGGCAATTGACATGAACTGATCAAGGCATAACAATGCAATTACTAGTCAGAAAGATCCTATGAGATTCGATTGGGCAATACAACAAGATACATAGACCGCCATCCAACTGCATCTATGACTAGAAGTCCACCTTCAGGTTATCATTTGAACCCCCTCCAGTATTAAGTTGCAAGCAACAGACAACTCCTTTAAGCAAAGTGTGTAAGGTAAACAGTCCACATGTTCCATGAACAAGAGACCGTTGTTTTCTCCCTAGTAGCAACAGCACATCTACAACCGAAGAGATTTCTGTCACTTCCCTTGGAAACTAGAGGCATGAACCCACTATCGAGCATAAATACTCCCTCTTGGAGTCACTAGCAACTACTTGGACAAGATAGCTACTAACAATGGAGAGCATGCAAGATCACAAACAACACATACATGATAGAATCATAAAGACAAAACCATTAATCAAACCAACATAATAATCTCAATATCCAACGGATCCCCGCAAACACAACATGCATGATTACAAATAGATTAGATCTTGATCATGAACGGACCTCACAAGATCTATACATGAAAGCACAAAGGAGGAGATACAACCATCTATCTACTACATGGACCCATAGTCCAAGGTGGAACTACTCATGCATCATACCGGAGAGAAGGCCTCCGGGATGATCTCCCCTTCGGCAGGGTGCCGGGAAGAACTTCAGACCCCCCGATCTAGGGACGATAGTGGCGGCGGCTACAGATGGTTTCGTGGAATATTGATTGGGTACTTAGGGTTTAGGCATCGGGGGCTTCTTATAGGCAAAGGGGGAGGCCGAGAAGGTGGCCAGGGGGGCACACCCTGCCTAGGCGCGGCCAGCCCACGCCTAGGGGGTGTGGCCGCCCTGGCACGCCTCTCCGTCTCCCCTCTGGACTTCTTGTTCCCCACAGAAAGTTATTGACTTTGACGTTTGTCCCGTCCAATTCCGAGAATATTTCCTTACTAGCTTTTCTGGAACCAAAAACAACAGAAAACAGGCAACTGGCACTGTGACAACTTGTTAATAGGTTAGTACCAGAAAACATGTAAAAAGCACTTCAAAGTGTAGACAAAACAAAGAAAAGTATATACTAAACAAGCATGGAACATCAAAAATTATAGATACATTTCCGACGTATCAAGCATCCCCAAGCTTATCTCCTGCTCGTCCTTGAGTAGGTAAGTGATAAAAATAATAATTTTTGAGGTGACATGCACCCTCACAATAAAGATCAAACCATTTGCAAGCATTGAAAGCTGGGATCAAAGATCTCTAAACATGTGCATGAAAGATGGAGTTCTAACAATAGGACAGAGCAACTAATGTTGCAGTATGGCAAGATAGAAACAAAGATCATGAATAATATGCATTGAAAAACGTTTGTTTGTTTCACATACAAAAAACATAGCATAGTGGTAATCAGATTGTCCCTCATGGAGTAGTAAATAGATGCATAGGACACCTTCAAAGTTCACAAGGGTGACTAGAAACAAGTAGCACAAGAACAAGTAATATCACAATATGCATCAATCAATAAGTTTTGGAACGCTGCACACAGAATGACAACTATGCTCTCTTAATGGTGCCTAAAGGTAGAAGGTGGAGACTCAATAATGGTGGAAGAAAGGCCTTTCATAAAGGAAGCAGGGATTTAAAGTTTCAAAAAGAGCTTCCAAAAATTATGGTACTTGTTAGCTTTCAGCCCTCATCGCCCCTATCATAAGCATCTTGAAGTGATTAAGGTTAAAGTGAACAAAGATGGAGTATATGCTTGACGAAGTATAAATTGGCAATCTCAAGTCCCTTGAATATGAGGGCTACGCCTCATGCTACTCAACTTCAGTCACCGGTAAGTTCTTGCCATTGTAAGTATTTGCATATCATAGAGAACCGCCAACGGGGTACCCCTTGCACATGGTACAGGAGCTTTCCCATAACCAAAATGACAAGGCAAGCAGACAATGAGCATCTCAGCAATCTTTTCATTTACTATATGCATAGCTTTTTATTGAGGATGCTTCATAGATAGCTCATTATGGTGATGCTGCAAGTTTCCACCATGATTAGACATGGCTTAGGCTAGCGGCCCAGGCGTTACTCTAACACAGAATACAAACTCCATGGACTTACAAGTTCCCTTTTTATTTCACACCGGTGACATAAGAAGAAAAAAGATCATGATATCAACTAAGTACAAAGTACAAGTGCAATGTTGAAAACGTTCCCCGTGACAACACGGTTCTGCTAATTCCAACGTATAAGTGCAAGCATATACAAAATAGATGACACAATGGTTCAAGTTTATTAGGGGCAAAGAATATAAAGTGTGCCACCAAGTTTGTGAGGGCTTTAATCACTAAGTTTTCACATAACAAAATAGTTTTTAATTGGAAGATAGCTGAAAACAAGAATATACTTGGAATGGTGTAACACACCATGCATAGGAGTTTATAGTGGACACTTTGGAAAAACTTGGTTTCTTGGGAGTTGGAATCATGAGTAGAGCTTACTCATACAAGTGGAGGCTAGCAAAAGACTGGGAGCAACCAACTAAGAGAGCATAATGGCCATAATCATGCAGAGCAACAAAGCATTACTAATCAAAGCATAGAGTGGCACTACAAGTCAAGGACTAAATGATCATAGAGGCTAATGGTGACTTGTCATAGTCATAACATGGTGTGAGCATGTGCCAAGTCAACCCAAGCAAAGCATCAAAGGAGAATACCACAATACTATGCTTTTGCATGCTAAAACAACGCAAAATTTCTTCAAGGCACACTAAGAAATCCCAATTATTTGGAACAAGACATGCTACAGCAATAATCACTAAGCATAAGGTCAAAACAACACCTAGCATGTCATGCTAAAGTCTAAGTCATAGTCAATGCAAGCTCCTCTTGCACTTACAAGCAAGAACTTACTACTCCTTTCCAACACCAAGCAACTTATTTGCAAAACAACACAGCGAGAACGGGGGTCCAAACTACTCAAGAAAACTAGACAAACTAAGCAAACTAAGCAAAGCAAACAAAAACTAAGACGCTCCAAGAACAACACAACAGTGCATGAAACAATAAAAACGAAGTGTCTAGACAGACCTGAGCTTTTTATTGATGAAGAAGGGGATGCCTTGGGCATTCCCAAGCTTTGACGCTTGTACCTCTTGTATATTTCTTGGGGGGACACCATGGTGTCATCCCCAAGCTTGAGATTTTTTCCATTCTTCATCTCATTGCATCATTCTCTCTCTACACCTAAATTTTTTCCTTCATACAAAACTTCACACAATCTTCATTAGCAACATTAGTGTATTCAAAAGATATTTGACCTTAGGAAAAGCTTTGTAACAACAAGACTTTCCACTAAAAACACAATCTACTCTAGAAACTCCTTCAAAAATCTCAATTCCCCAAAAAAGAACTCAAAAAGGAATCAATAAGAAGCAAATACAAATAATGGCAGAAATCTGTCAAAACAGACCAGTTGGTAGAAACTGATTTTTTCGAAAATCTTTGGTTGCTCAAATAAAAAAGTTTTGAACTAAAGAAAGTTATATAACATACTGGGGTATCTGTTCGTAAATTTTCAGCTCAATCCGAGTTACAGACTCCTCAGGAATTTTTATGGTGGAGGACAGAAATCTGTTTCGGGACAGCAACTCCCCAAATCTTACTTCCCTCTCATTAGAGGTCATTCTTGGCACAAAAAGCAAACAAAAAGGATAAGGAGAGGTCATTACTGAATTAATAACTTCCAATACTCAAGGAAAATCTTGGGTTATCTTTCAACAAGTACTTTTCTTTAACGCCTTTAAGTTAGGCTTGATAAATTGAGAAGATGCTCACATAGGAAATATGAATTGAAGTAAAAGAGAGCATCAAGAAGCAAATTCAAAACACATTTGAGTCTAACCCACTTCCTATTCATGGGAATCTTGTAAGAAAATAAATTCACAAAAAACAAAGTGACATGCATAGGAAGATAAAACAAGAGTAACTTCAAGACTTTCAGCACATAGAGAGGTGTTTTAGTACCATGAAAAATTCTACAACCATACTTTCCTCTCTCTCATAATAATTTTCAGTAGTATCATGAATAAACTCAACAATATAGCTATCACATAAAGCATGCTTTTCATGATATACAAACACATAATTTCTATCAAGCTCAAAAATAGTGGGATTAAAACCTTCACAGGTTTTACCCAAAGTAGATATTTCAAAAGGATCCACAGGAACATAACATTCATCCTCCTTTGGTAAGCATGGGGGACAATCAAATAATGTAAGGGATAAAGAGTTACTCTCATTAGAAGGTAGGCATGGGTAGATAATCCATTCTTTGTCCTTTTGTTCATCACTCTCCCCCTCTTTTTCATCTAATGAGCTTCCAGTTTCAACAATTTCTTCTTCCATAGGCTCCTGCAAGGCATTAGTCTCTTCCATTTGTGGAAAACAACTATTAAAATATTCAAGAATATAGCCATTTTCTTCCTTATAATTATCAAAGCAAAATTTAAGTATCTCAAAAACCTCATTTCATAAGGTGCATCATCAGTATTTTCAAGCAAACTGGCAAGTTCAAATGCACCCTTGAAGGCAATAAATTCTTCAATTTGTTCCACATCATCAAAATCAAAATTTCCTTTAACATAAGAAGATATGGTAACATTATCATTATACTCACATTGAAAGGGTAGGTGTTTATACCTCCTGCAGCAACAAGCTTTATCAAAGCAATAAGTAACATTATAAGTAGAGCACATGTCTCTAGCAATAGTATTCAACTTATCAATTTGTTCCCATAAGTGTTTCCCTTTTTGTGACAAACAGTGTTCCTTATAATAATACTTTGTTCTTCCGTGAACCCACCTTGCCAATAAGAACTAGTTTCAAAGAAACCATCCATTGATAGAAAGCATGACCAAGCAAGGCAATAACAGACCAGCAACTAATTTTTTTGTGTTTTTGATAAGAGAAAGCAAACCAAACTAAACTTTTTTTTTGAGTTTTTGAAAAGAGGCAAACAAAACCAAGCAAAAGAAACTAAGCAAACTAAAACAAAGTAAAGAGAAAGGTTGAGGAGGACTCCTCTTGTGAAGACGTCCTTAGCCTCCCCGGCAACGGCGCCAGAAAGACTTTGATGGTGCTCGACATGACACTTTGTTGGTAACCCCAAGTGCAGGGTGATGACCCACAAGTGTAGGGGATCGCAACAGTCTTCGCGGGTAGTATTACCCAAATTATTGATTCGACACAAGGGGAGCCAAAGAATACTTGCAAGCCTTAACAACTGAGTTGTCAGTTCAGCTGCACCTGGAAATAGTTCTTGCTCACAGAAGTTTATCAGTAGCAACAGTTTGTAGTAGCAATAGCAACAACAATAGAAACAGTGAAGATAACAATTGTCCTCAAGCAATTCAATTGAAAACTGAGTGCGATAAAAGAACTTTCACAAACACTTTGCTTCATATGATGTCTATATTCTCAGCAAAGGAGTACATGCTTAGACAATTCATAATAAAGAGTATGAAACTAAGTCTACTCAATAGTTATTGCAAGCTATGACGAGAAACCAACTCAATAAAAATAAGTAGCATGAAACATAAACATAAGCAACATTGCAATTCTCATAATAAGGTATGATAGAGTGGTATCTTGCTTGCCTTTGTTTGAAGAGCACAATATAAATGCCAAGGAACCTCTGAAGTTCACATGAAGAGTAGAGATAAAGATATCAGAGATACAAGCATCAAAGTCATGACATAATTAACCAAGTTTTGGAACAAACACAAGAATGACAACTATGCTCTCAAGAAAGTGGTCATAGAATAAGTGGTGACTCAACAAAATTGTGAAAACGGTTTTGTGAAGGTTTGAAATGCTTCCCAATGTTGAAAGGAAGGTACTCATTAGCTTTGAGCTCTCATTGCCCCTATCATAGGCATCTTCATGTGGTTAAGGTGAAAGTGAGGTCCACTCTGAATCATATGCTTGATAGACCATAGACTGGAAATCCCAAGTCCCTTGAGTACGAGGGCCGCTCTGCATGCTACTCAACTTTGGTCACCTGAAAGTTCTTGTCATTGTAAATACATGCATATCATCGAGAACCGCCAACGGGGTACCCCTTGCATATGGTACAGGAGCTTTCCCATAACCAAAATAACAAGGCAAGCAGACAATGAGCATCTCAACAATCTTTTTATTTACCATATGCATAGCTTTTTATTGAGGAAGCTTCATAGATGCTCATTATGGTGATGATGCAAGTTTCCACCATGATTAAGCATGGCTTAGGCTAGCGGCCCAGGCGTTTCTCTAACACAATGTATAAACTCCATGAGCTAACAACTTACCCTTTTATTTCACATCATCGACATCCGTAAACAAAAGAGCAAAGTATCAACTGGATAGAATTATCCAAAAAGTGTTGAAAGCGTTCCCCGTGACGGCACGGTTCTGCTGACTCCTAGTATATAGTAAGCAAGCATATAACTTTCATGGACTAGTCACAATGGTTCAGAATTATTAAGCGCAAGGAATAAAGTGTGCCATCAAGTTCGTGAGAGCTTTACTAACTAACTTTCTCAAAACAGACAAACATTTTATTTTGGAAGAAAACAAGGAATATGGAATATGCACTGAAATAACAAATGATGCTAATAGGTAGGTATGATGGACACAGTGGGCAATATTGGTTTTGGGAGTTGGAAGCACATGTAGAGCAATGCGCAGTGCAAGTGAAGGCTAGCAATAGAGAGGGAGCGACAAACGAGAGAGCAATAACTGTCATAATCATGCTTGCAACAAAACAGGACTAACTATGGCATGAAAGTGATACAAGAACTCTAAGGCAAAATAAATCATCGAGGCTTACTGACTAATGATTAGTCATATGCATGCGTGAGCATGTGCCAAGTCGATTCACATGAACAGTCAGAGGAGGATACCACAATATCATACCAAAGTATGAATAAAACAATGCAAGCAAACATTCATATGACATGCTACAAACTATTAGCAAGCTGGAGCTAATCATAGACAAGCAAGAACTACTAAGCATCCATAATGACATACACTTTACACAAACAGGCTAAGCATGCTCACAATGATGAGTATATGTACAAAAAATGAAACAAATAGAGTTCGTTACCAGCCTCTTACCACACCTCGAGTTGTCTTAATCTTCATTATTGCCCTTCACTTGTGTGACTTGAATAATTAACATGAAACCACAATCCACTGAGGACGGCCGAACCCTGCAAAGAACTCACAAAACCAAAGAAGAACAAAAAATATTTTTGGTGTTTTCGATTTTTTTAGAAACAAGCAAACAAAGAAAAACAAACCAGACAAAGCAAAACAAAATATTTTTGGATTTTTCTTTTAAGGAAAACCAAAGCAAAGAAACAAACCAAGAGAAACAACGAAAATATTTTTCGTGTTTTGGGTTTTTTAGTAAAAGCAACAAAAACCGAAAAGAAAGCGAAACGACGGATATACAAAGAACCGACCGAACATGATATATAGATGAGTGTGACGTCGGTATACCTCCCCCCAAGCTTAGGCTTTTGGCCTAAGTGGGGCTCAATAGCGTGGATAGTAACCCCATGCTGGTGGGTCATCATAGGAATGATCATAGTCAGGCACCTATGATGAAGAATAAGAAGCGCCCCAATCAAATGAGGGCTGCTGGTATGAAGACTCTCCCAAGTTGGAGGGCTGAACTGAATTGTCTTCGGCATCCTCTTCAACATTCTCCTCTTGCTGGGAGAGTTCCCCCACATAAGTTTCAACCTCCTCCTCCGTAAGTGACCATCCTTGCCTGTTATCAAAGTTAAACAAAGCAGGTGCAGGTAAATAAACTATTTTCTCACTCCTACCCTTTCTCTGACCTTGCTTGGCAAAAGATAGTTCAAATGGCAAACTTCTCACATTAGCTCCCAAAGAAACAAAACCATGCTGAATCATAGATTCAATATCAAGCCTCTCTATGGGGAACTGAAAATCTGAAAAGTGAGGCTCTAAACCATGGAAAGCAAGCAACCTAGAAGCAATGAGACCTCCACAAATTCCACCCTTATCACGGTTGATGGTGAGACGGTGAGCTATCAAAGCACCCAAACTATAAGAAATATTCCTATTCAGAGCAGCTGCAATAAAAGCTAGATCAAAAGAAGACAACTTTCTAGCAAGAACACACTTGGTAATGAAATAGGAAAAGTATCTAATAGCTGGGAGCTGGATGTTCTGAATTTTACCACTTTCCTTTGAGAAGTCGAAACCTTGGCAAATCTCAGCATACAGATCAATAAGTGACTTGGTCCTCTCCTTGATCTTCTCACAATATCCCCACTAAGGTACTCTAATTGCTGCACAGAAATCAGCAAAAGGCAGGTCGACAGGTATATTATATATTTTGTAATGGACCATGGGATTAGAAGTAGACTAATTGAACCGGAAGTCCAACACAAACTCCATGGTTAGCTTAACATATTGGATTGGTTCACCTTCAACAAAGTGCTCCAACCCTGCATTCGTAGCCAAAGTTTGAAAATCTTGGAGAATCCCCATAGCTCTCATAAATTCATGGCATGGATATATGGAAGGAAAAACTGCCTCCTCACGATGAACCTTCATTGTCTCATGCACCATCAAGTCATATTGATTCAGTGGATAAGCACTCATCTTCCTTGCTGAAATTTTTAGACAACCATCAAACCAAGTGATTTCTAAGTTGATAAATGATGAGCAACTACTATAGGAACTTGCTAGAGGACTACACATGCATCAAAACAAAGTTTCTAAACATATAACAAGCATGCAAGCTCAAACAACCTATCACCTACAGTAGCAAAATACTCAAGATACAATGTACCAATCACAAATCTAACTGGACAAGTGGAGGAGGCACATACCAAGGAACAAACCCTCCAAAAATCAGCACTTGAGATGGGTTGAACAAGGAGATCGAAAATCGCGAGCAAGAACAGAAATAACTCGAGCTTGAGCAAGTTTTCTGGTGTTTTTCGGGAGAGAGAAAGAAGGTGGCTTTGAGGAGGCAGCCTGGAGGGGCCAAGGTGGGCCACCCTCCCCCCTAGGCGCCACCACTAGGTAGGCCATGCCTACCATGGGTGTGGGGCCTAGGGGTGCCCCCTGGGTCATCTCAGGTGCCACTCTGCCCCTTTTTTCGAGGAAAAAATTATTTTGAATTTTTTGGGATTTTTCGGGAAACTTTATTTTTGGCCAATTTTCAAGGTATGAAAATTGATTTTCTCGCAGAAACAGTTTTTCAGAAGAAGCAAAATCAAACCAAAAGCCAAACTATAGGAGCTCTAAGAAACTCAAACAAGCAAACAACTAGCAAAACTAAATCTAAAGCAAAGACTATGAAGGAGAAAGGAAAAAGAAAGCAAGTATAACCATAGTGGAAACATTATTTTGTTCATTAAAATCCATTTGTTAACAAGGTTGATCAAGTCTTGTTACCAAAACAATTTTATATTAAACACAACTTTGCATTACACAAGGTGATTATGTTACCTCATACTTGATAGCAATGGTCCCAATCATAATAGTTTCAATATTTTCTTGTGGAATATGACAATATATTTCTCCAACCTTAATGCCTTCAATATTTTAAATAGAATTCAGGCAATAGCTCTTAACAACCTTCTTGGGGAAAGAGACAGTGTGCTCTTTGTCATTCATATTGAATGTTACTTTTCCTTGATTGCAATTGATGACAACACCTGCAGTATTAAGAAAAGGTCTCCCAAGAATAATAGACATATTATCATCTTCAGCCATTTCAAGCACAACAAAATCAGTTAAGACCATG
Source organism: Avena sativa (assembly GCA_916181665.1). Lineage (NCBI taxonomy): Eukaryota > Viridiplantae > Streptophyta > Magnoliopsida > Poales > Poaceae > Avena > Avena sativa. The sequence goes on from OV702293.1 coordinate 459,946,177, forward strand.
CAATTATGAGCAAGTTGAACAGGAACATCCTCACATACATCAACAGGAATAGTAGTTGACTTATCATCCATTTGCAAAGATATATCAGTTGGTATCAACTTTTCTAGCTGGAGTCTCTTGTAGAGACAAAAAGGCATAACACTAACTCCAGCTCAAAAATCACATAAATCAGTTCTAGCATAATTATTCTTAATGGAGCAAGGAATAGTTGGTATACCCGGATCACCAAGTTTCTTTGGAATGTTACCATTGAAGGAGTAATTAGCAAGCAAAGTATAAATCTCCTCATTAGGAATCTTCCTTTTATTAGAGACAATATCCTTCATATACTTTGAATAAGAAGGCAATTTAATAGCATCAGTCAAAGGAATTTGCAGAAATAAAGGCTTCATCCACTCACAAAACTTGTTGTAGTGTTCTTCCTCCTTTGACTTGTGTTTCTTACCTGGAAAAGGCATAGGTTTTTGCACCCAAGGTTCTCTCTCTTTACCATGTTTATTAGCAATAAAATCTTCCTTTGTGTACATAGTGTTCTTAGTCTGTTTCTCAGGTTCTTCCTCAACTTCCTCCTTATCAGGAGACTCATCAATATTACCACTCTCAGTTTCAGCATTAGAGACAGATATACTATTAGGATCTATAGCAGGTTCAAGTGGTTCCTCAACTTTCTTATGTTTCTTTTTCTTCCTCTTACGAGGGCTACCACTATCCTCACCTTGTTGGGAATCATGCTCTATTATTTTAGGGTGTCCTTCAGGATATAAAGGATCTTGAGTAGCTGCACCACTCATAGTTCTAATTCCATAATCATGTTTATTTCCTGAAGCATTAACTAGCATATCCTTTTGCACCTTAGCAAGTTGATCAAGTTGGGTTCGAACCATTTGAAAGTGTTTACAAAGCATTTTAATATCATTAGAAGTTCTTTCCACAATATCTTTCAACTCATGGATAGCTCTAGAGTTTTCCAATAAATGATTCTGAACTTGTTTATTAAAATTACCTTGTTTAACAATAAATGTGTCAAGTTCCTCTAAGCATTGATCAGGAGGCTTAGCATAAGGAATGTCACCTTTATTAAATTGGATAGAGTGTACCTCAATAGTAGATGAGTGGGGAATTGGCTTACATAATTCTTCTATAGGAGGTAGATTCTTCACATCTTCGGCTCTAATACCTTTCTCCTTTAGACACTTTTTAGCTTCCTTCATCACTTCATCATTTAATCCAATAACTCCCCTCTTCTTTGTTGTTGGTGTTGGAACTGGTTCAGAAACAACTGGTTCAGGAGTAATAGGCTCAGGTGTATTCAGCTCAGTTGAAGTCCAATCATCATAATTCTTGCTTATCTTGTTCATTAATTCTTCAGCATTTGTAGGAGTCCTTTTCCTGAAAACACAATCAGCAAAGCTATCTAGGTAGGTCCTAGAATCATCAGTTAGTCCATTATAATAAATATCAAGAAGCTCATTCTAAGGTAATGGACATCCAGGATATGCATGAATCAAGGAACATAATCTTTTCCATGACTCAGGCAATTTCTCTTCTTCTCCCTGTTTAAAATCAAAAAGTCTCTGCAAAGCACATGTCTAGCACTGGGAGGAAAATATTTATGGAAGAAATAAGCAATCAGGGCTATCAATGGAACCAAGAGGTAATCTATTAAACCAAGCCCTAGCTTCTCCTTTTAGTGAAAAAGGGAAGATCTTAGCAACAAAGTACTTGCGCATTTTAAAATCATCAGAGAACAAAGCACTCATAGGAGAAAGCTCATTCATATGAGCCACATCACTCTCATTTTCAGTACCACAAAAGGTTCTTTCTTAACAATATCTAAATAAGATAAATCAAGAGAGAATCATAATCTTTATCTTTAATATCTATGGGAGAGGTGGCAAATTTAGAATCATAGGACTTCTTAGGCATAATAGTACGTCCAGCAAGGAGACTCTTAATAGCACTAGCACCATGTGTGTTTCGGCACTCTTCAACAAATTCATCAGTGAGCTCTATGTAACCATCATTAATATCATAACTCTCACTAGACTCAGGTGAGCTAACAGGTGTAATAGTGTATTCACTAGGAGTTTCGGTATTTCCTAGACTAGCCATAGTAGCATCTAGAAAAGGACCTAATGAACCACTCGCATCAAGCACAGTAGAAGTAACATCATGAGTATCAAAAGCAGTTTCAGATTCAGCAGTATTAGGAGTGTGTGTAGCATGAGCATGTGGTGGTGGTGTGACAAGCTTACTTATAACAGACAGTGAATCAAGAGCAGCAGAGGTGTTTAGGACTGTACCTCTTCTTGTAGTGGATGGTAAAATAGGAAACTTTCCATCACGAGACTTCCCCATGATGAAAGGAGTAGCAATGAACAATAATAGGCCCAAGTGAACTTACAAATAAAGCTATGCTCCCCGGCAACGGCGCCAGAAAATACTCTTGATGACCCACAAGTGTAGGGGATCGCAACAGTCTTCGCGGGTAGTATTACCCAATTTATTGATTCGACACAAGGGAGACAAAGAATACTTGCAACCCTTAACAACTGAGTTGTCAGTTCAGTTGCACCTGGAAATAGTTCTTGCTCACAGAAGTTTATCAGTAGCAACAGTTTGTAGTAGCAACAGCAACAACAACAGCAACAGTGAAATAGTAGCAATAGTAACAGTAACGATAACAATAGGATTCGAGTGCGGTAGGCATAGGGATGGATGGACAGGCGTTGCATGGACGAGTCTAAACATGTAACTTTAAGAACTAGGGCATTGCAGAGAAATAATAATAAGCATCCAAGTACTAAACAATCCTAGGCATGTGCTCCAAATATAGTCATACATGCTCGCAATGAGAACTTGCACAACATCTTCTGTCCAGCCAGCCCGTGGCAGCGGGGCCTCTAGGGAACTATTGGCAATTAAGGTGCTCATTTTAATAGAGCACCGGAGCAAAGCATTAACACTCCGTGAACACATGTGATCCTCACACCACAGCCATCCCCTCCGGTTGTCCCAATTATTGTCACTTTGGGGCCTTTGGATCCGGACAATGATATGTGTACACAACTTGCAGATAAGATCACAAACAATACTATCATAATGATTCAATAATAAGTTCAGATCTGATATCATGGCACTCGGGCCCTAGTGACAAGCATTAAGCACAACAAGTTGCAACAAAGTCAAATAGCACAAGAGATACTAGGCAGTATGCCCTAACAATCTTATTCGATTACATGATAGAACTCATCCAATCCCTACCATCCCCAAGCCTACAGCGGGGGATTACTCACTCATGGATGAGGGAAACATCGGTGGTTGATGGAGATGCGTTGGTGATGATGATGGCGATGATCCTCTCCAAATTCCCCGTCCCGGCAGGGTGCCAGAACGGAGTTTCTGGATCCGAATCTTGGTTTCTGGTGGCGGTGGCAGAGTGGAACTCTTTCTGGAAAACTATCGACCCCCCTGAGTTTTTAGGTCAGAAGGCAACTTATAGGGGCAGAGGGAGGCCAAGGAGCTGCCTGGGGTGGCCAGACCTCCCCCGGGCGCGGGTCAGGTGGGCCCGCACCTGGGGTGGGTCTGGGTCCCCCAGGCATCCTCTCTGTCTCCCCTTCTGGCTCGACGGATCTTCTGGTGAGAAATAGTTTTTGGCATATTTTCCGGGATTTTTCCTGATAGTTCATTTTCTACACAAAAACAAGACACCAAGGTAATTCTGCTGAAAACTGTGTTAGTCCGTGTTAGTTGTATCCAAATCACACAAGTTTAGAGAAGAAACAATAGCAAAGTGTTCGAGAAAGTAGATACGTTTTGGACGTATCAACTCCCCCAAGCTTAGCTTATTGCTTGTCCTCAAGCAATTCAGTTGAAAACTGAGTGCGATAAAAGAACTTTCACAAACACTTTGCTTCATATGATGTATATATTCTCAGAAAAGGAGTACATGCTTAGACAATTCATAATAAAGAGTATGCAACTAAGTCTACTCAATAGTTATTGCAAGCTATGACGAGAAACCAACTCAATAATAATAAGTAGCATGAAACATAAACATAAGCAACATTGCAATTCTCATAATAAGGTATGATAGAGTGGTATCTTGCTTGCCTTTGTTTGAAGAGCACAATATAAATGCCAAGGCAACTCTTAAGTTCACATGAAGACTAGAGATAAAGATATCAGAGATACAAGCATTAAAGTCATGACACAATTAACCAAGTTTTGGAACAAACACAAGAATGACAACTTTGCTCTCAAGAAAGTGCTCATAGAATAAGTGGTGACTCAACAAAATTGTGAAAACGGTTTTGTGAAGGTTTGAAATGCTTCCCAATGCTGAAAGGAAGGTACTCATTAGCTTTGATCTCTCATTGCCCCTATCATAGGCATCTTCATGTGGTTAAGGTGAAAGTGAGGTCCACTCTGAATCATATGCTTGATAAACCATAGACTGGAAATCCCAAGTCCCTTGAGTACGAGGGCCGCTCCGCATGCTACTCAACTTTGGTCACCTCGAAGTTCTTGTCATTGTAAATACATGCATATCATCGAGAACCGCCAACGGGGTACCCCTTGCATATGGTACAGGAGCTTTCCCATAACCAAAATAACAAGGCAAGCAGACAATGAGCATCTCAACAATCTTTTTATTTACCATATGCATAGCTTTTTATTGAGGAAGCTTCATAGATGCTCATTATGGTGATGATGCAAGTTTCCACCATGATTAAGCATGGCTTAGGCTAGCGGCCCAGGCGTTTCTCTAACACAATGTATAAACTCCATGAGCTAACAACTTACCCTTTTATTTCACATCATCGACATCCGTAAACAAAAGAGCAAAGTATCAACTGGATAGAATTATCCAAAAAGTGTTGAAAGCGTTCCCCGTGACGGCACGGTTCTGCTGACTCCTAGTATATAGTAAGCAAGCATATAACTTTCATGGACTAGTCACAATGGTTCAGAATTATTAAGCGCAAGGAATAAAGTGTGCCATCAAGTTCGTGAGAGCTTTACTAACTAACTTTCTCAAAACAGACAAACATTTTATTTTGGAAGAAAACAAGGAATATGGAATATGCACTGAAATAACAAATGATGCTAATAGGTAGGTATGATGGACACAGTGGGCAATATTGGTTTTGGGAGTTGGAAGCACATGTAGAGCAATGCGCAGTGCAAGTGAAGGCTAGCAATAGAGAGGGAGCGACAAACGAGAGAGCAATAACTGTCATAATCATGCTTGCAACAAAACAGGACTAACTATGGCATGAAAGTGATACAAGAACTCTAAGGCAAAATAAATCATCGAGGCTTACTGACTAATGATTAGTCATATGCATGCGTGAGCATGTGCCAAGTCGATTCACATGAACAGTCAGAGGAGGATACCACAATATCATACCAAAGTATGAATAAAACAATGCAAGCAAACATTCATATGACATGCTACAAACTATTAGCAAGCTGGAGCTAATCATAGACAAGCAAGAACTACTAAGCATCCATAATGACATACACTTTACACAAACAGGCTAAGCATGCTCACAATGATGAGTATATGTACAAAAAATGAAACAAATAGAGTTCGTTACCAGCCTCTTACCACACCTCGAGTTGTCTTAATCTTCATTATTGCCCTTCACTTGTGTGACTTGAATAATTAACATGAAACCACAATCCACTGAGGACGGCCGAACCCTGCAAAGAACTCACAAAACCAAAGAAGAACAAAAAATATTTTTGGTGTTTTCGATTTTTTTAGAAACAAGCAAACAAAGAAAAACAAACCAGACAAAGCAAAACAAAATATTTTTGGATTTTTCTTTTAAGGAAAACCAAAGCAAAGAAACAAACCAAGAGAAACAACTAAAATATTTTTCGTGTTTTGGGGGTTTTAGAAAAAAGCAACAAAAAACGAAAAGAAAGCGAAACAACGGATATAAAAAGAACCGACCGAACATGATATATAGATGAGTGTGACGTCGGTATACCTCCCCCCAAGCTTAGGATTTTGGCCTAAGTGGGGCTCAATAGCGTGGATAGTAACCCCATGCTGGTGGGTCATCATAGGAATGATCATAGTCAGGCACCTACGATGAAGAATAAGAAGCGCCCCAATCAAATGAGGGCTGCTGGTATGAAGACTCTCCCAAGTTGGAGGGCTGAACTGAATTGTCTTCGGCATCCTCTTCAACATTCTCCTCTTGCTGGGAGAGTTCCCCCACATAAGTTTCAACCTCCTCCTCTGTAAGTGACCATCCTTGCCTGTTATCAAAGTTAAACAAAGCAGGTGCAGGCAAATAAACTATTTTCTCACTCCTACCCTTTATCCGATCTTGCTGGGCAAAAGATAGTTCAAATGGCAAACTTCTCACATTATATCCCAAAGAAATGAAACCATGCTGAATCATAGATTCAATATCAAGCCTCTATATGGGGAACTGAAAATCTGAAAAGTGAGGCTCTAAACCATGGAAAGCTAGCAACCTAGAAGCAATGAGACACCCTTATCACGGTTGGTGGTGAGACTTTGAGCTATCAAAGCACCCAAACTATAAGAAATGTTCCTATTCAGAGCAGTTGTAATAAAAGCTAGATCAAAAGAAGACAACTTTCTAGCAAGAACACACTTGGTAATGAAATAGGAAAAGTATCTAATAGCTGGGAGCTGGATGTTCAGAATTTTACCACTTTCCTTTGAGAAGTCGAAACCTTGGAAAATATCAGCATACTGATCAATAAGTGACTTGGGCCTCTCCTTGATCTTCTCACAAGATCCCCACTAAGGTACTCTAATTGTTGCACAGAAATCAGCAAAAGGCAGGTCGACAGGTATATTATATATTTTGTAATGGACCATGGGATTAGAAGTAGACCAATTTAACCGGAAGTCCTGCACAAAAGCCATGGTTAGCTTAACATATTGGACTGGTTCACCTTCAACAAAGTGCTCCAACCCTGCATTCGTAACCAATGTTTGAAAATCTTGGAGAATCCCCGTAGCTCTCATAAATTCATGGCATGGATATATGGAAGGAAAAACTGCCTCCTCACGATGAACCTTCATTGGCTCATGCACCATCAAGTCATATTGATTCAGTGGATAAGCACTCATCTTCCTTGCTGAAATTTTAAGACAACCATCAAACCAAGTGATTTCTAAGTTGATAAATGATGAGCAACTACTATAGGAACTTGCTAGAGGACTACACATGCATCAAAACAAAGTTTCTAAACATAGAACAAGCATGCAAGCTCAAACAACCTGTCACCTACAGTAGCAAAATACTCAAGATACAATCTACCAATCTCAATCTAATTGGACAAGTGGAGGAGGCACATACCAAGGAACAAACCCTCCAAAAATCAGCACTTGAGATGGCTGAACAAGGAGATCGAAAATCGCGAGCAAGAACAGCAATAACTCAAGCTTGAGCAAGTTTTTTGGTGTTTTTCGGGAGAGAGAAAGAAGGTGGCTTTGAGGAGGCAGCCTGGAGGGGCCTATGTGGGCCAGACCCCCCCTAGGCGCCACCACTAGGTAGGCCGCGCCTACCATGGGTGTGGGGCCTAGGGGTGCCCCCTGGGTCATATAAGGTGCCACTCTGCCCTTTTTTCGAGGAAAAAATTATTTTGAATTTTCCGGGATTTTTCGGGAACTTTAGTTTTGACCAATTTTCAGGGTATGAAAATTGATTTTCTCGCAGAAACAGTTTTTCAGAAGAAGCAAAATCAAACCGAAAGCCAAACTACAGGAGCTCTAAGAAACTCAAACAAGCAAACAACTAGCAAAACTAAATCTAAAGCAAAGACTAGGAAGGAGAAAGGAAAAAGAAAGCAAGTATAACCATAGTGGAAACATTATTTTGTTCATTAAAATCCATTTGTTAACAAGGTTGATCAAGTATTGTTACCAAAACAATCTTATATGAAACAAAACTTTGCATTCCACAAGGTGATTATGTTACCTCATACTTGATAGCAATGGTCCCAATCATAATAGTTTCAATATTTTCTTGTGGAATATGACAATATATTTCTCCAACCTTAATGCGTTCAATATTTTTCAATAGAATTCAGGCAATAGCTCTTAATAACCTTCCTGGGGAAATAGACAGTGTGCTCTTTGTCATTAATATTGAATGTTACTTTTCCTTAATTGCAATTGATGACAGCACCTGCAGTATTAAGAAAAGGTCTCCCAAGAATAATAGACATATTATCATCTTCGGGCATTTCAAGCACAACAAAATCAGTTAAGACCATGCAATTATGAGCAACTTGAACATGAACATCCTCACATATATCAACAGGAATAGTAGTTGACTTATCAGCCATTTGCAAAGATATATCAGTTGGTATCAACTTTTCTAGTTGGAGTCTCTTGTAGAGTAAAAAAGGCATAACACTAACTCCAGCTCCCAAATCACATAAATCAGTTCTAACATAATTATTCTTAATGGAGCAAGGAATAGTTGGTATACCTGGATCACCAAGTTTCTTTGGAACCTTACCATTGAAGGAGTAATTACCAAGCAACATAGAAATCTCCTCATTAGGAATCTTCCTTTTATTAGAGACAATATCCTTCATATACTTTGAATAAGGAGGCAATTTAATAGCATCAGTCAAAGGAATTTGCAGAAATAAAGGCTTCATCCACTCACAAAACTTGTTGTAGTGTTCTTCCTCCTTTGACTTGTGTTTCTTACCTAGAAAAGGCATAGGTTTCTGCACCCAAGGTTCTCTCTCTTTACCATGTTTATTAGCAATAAAATCTTCCTTTGTGTACCTAGTGTTCTTAGTGTGTTTCTCAGGTTCTTCCTCAACTTCCTCCTTATCAGGAGACTCGTCAATATTACCACTCTTAGTTTCAGCATCAGAGACATATATACTTTTAGGATCTATAGCAGGTTCAAGAGGTTCCTCAACTTTCTTATGTTTCTTTTTCTTCCTCTTACTAGGGCTACCACTATCCTCACCTTGTTGGGAATCCTGCTCTATTCTTTTAGGGTTCCCTTCAGGATATAAAGGATCTTGAGTAGCTGCACCACTCATAGTTCTAATTCCATAAGCATGTTTATTTCCTGAAGCATTAACTAGTCCTTTTGCACCTTAGCAAGTTGATCAAGTTGGGTTTGAACCATTTGAAAGTGTTTACAAAGCATTTTAATATCATTAGAAGTTTTTTCCACAATATCTTTCAACTCATGGATAGCTCTAGAGTTTTCCAATAAATGATTCTGAACTTGTTTATTAAAATTACCTTGTTTAACAATAAATGTGTCAAGTTCCTCTAAGCATTGATCAGGAGGCTTACCATAAGGAATGTCACCTTTATTAAATTGGATAGAGTGTACCTCAATAGTAGATGAGTGGGGAATTGGCTTATATAATTCTTCTATAGGAGGTAGATTCTTCACATCTTCGGCTCTAATACCTTTCTCCTTTAGACACTTTTTAGCTTCCTTCATCACTTCATCATTTAATGCAATAACTCCCCTCTTATTTGTTGTTGGTGTTGGAACTGGTTCAGAAACAACTGGTTCATGAGTAATAGGCTCAGGTGTATTCAGCTCAATTGAAGTCCAATCATTATAATTCTTGCTTATCTTATTCATTAATTCTTCAGCATCTGTAGGAGTCCTTTTCCTGAAAACACAATCAGCAAAGCTATCTAGGTAGGTCCTAGAATCATCAGTTAGTCCATTATAATAAATATAAAGAAGCTCATTCTGAGGTAATGGACATCCAGGATATGCATGAATCAAGGAACAAAATCTTTTCCATGACTCAGGCAATTTCTCTTCTTCTCCCTGTTTAAAATCAAAAAGTCTGTGCAAAGCAGCATGTCTAGCACTGGGAGGAAAATATTTATGGAAGAAAGAAGCAATCAGGGATAACCAGGAGGTAATCTATTAAACCAAGCCCTAGCTTCTCCTTCTAGTGAAAAAGGGAAGATCTTAGCAACAAAGTACTTGCACATTTTAAAATCATCAGAGAACAAAGCACTCATAGTAGAAAGCTCATTCATATGAGCCACAACACTCTCATTTTCAGTACCACAAAAGGTTCTTTCTCAACAATATCTAAATAAGATAAATCAAGACAGAATCATAATCTTTATCTTTAATATCTATGGGAGAGGTGGCAAACTTAGGATCATAGGACTTCTTAGGCATAATAGTACGTCTAGCAAGGAGACTCTTAATAGCACTAGCACCATGTGTGTTTCAGAACTCTTCAACAAATTCATCAGTGAGCTCTATGTAACCATCATTAATATCATAACTCTCACTAGACTCAGGTGAGCTAACAGGTGTAACAGTGTATTCACTAGGAGTTTTGGTATTTCCTAGACTAGCCATAGTAGCATCTAGAAAAGGACCTAATGAACCACTCACATCAAACACAGTAGAAGTAACATCATGAGTATCAAAAGCAATTTCAGATTCAGCAGTATTAGCAGTGTGTGTAGCATGAGCATGGTGGTGGTGGTGTGACAAGCTTACTTATAACAGACGGTGAATCAAGAGCAGCAGAGGTGTTTAGGACTGTACCTCTTCTTGTAGAGAAATAATAACAAGCATCCAAGTACTAAACAATCCTAGGCATGTGCTCCAGATATAGTCATACGTGCTCACAATGAGAACTTGCACAACATCTTCTGTCCAGCCAGCCCGTGGCAGCGGGGCCTCTAGGGAACTACTGGCAATTAAGGTGCTCCTTTTAATAGAGCACCAGAGCAAAGCATTAACACTCCATGAACACATGTGATCCTCACACCACAGCCATCCCCTCCGGTTGTCCCAATTATTGTCACTTTGGGGCCTTTGGATCCGGACAATGATATGTGTACACTACTTGCAGATAAGATCACAAACAATACTATCATAATGATTCAATAATAAGTTCAGATCTGAGATTATGGCACTCGGGCCCTAGTGACAAGCATTAAGCACATCAAGTTGCAACAAAGTCAAATAGCACAAGAGATACTAGGCAGTATGCCCTAACAATCTTATTCGATTACATGATAGAACTCATCCAATCCCTACCATCCCCAAGCCTACAGTGGGGGATTATTCACTCATGGATGAGGGAAACATTGGTGGTTGATGGAGATGCGTTGGTGATGACGATGGCGATGATCCTCTCCAAATTCCCCGTCCCGGCAGGGTGCCAGAATGGAGTTTCTGGATCGGAATCTTGGTTTCTGGTGGCGGCAGAGCAGAACTCTTTCTAGAAAACTATCGACCCCTCCTGAGTTTTTATTTCAGAAGGCAACTTATAGGCGCGGAGGGAGGCCGAGGAGCTGCCTGGGGTGGCCAGACCTCCCCCAGGCGCGGGGTCAGGTGGGCCCGCGCCTGGGGTGGGTCTGGGTCCCCCAGGCCTCCTCTCTGTCTCCCCTTCTAGCTCCATGAATCTTCTGGTGAGAAATAGTTTTTGGCATATTTTCCGGGATTTTTCCTGATAGTTCATTTTCTCCACAAAAACAAGACACCAAGGTAATTCTGCTAAAAACAGCGTTAGTCCGTGTTAGTTGTATCCAAATCACACAAGTTTAGAGAAGAAACAATAGCAAAGTGTTCGAGAAAGTAGATATGTTTTATACCGGATCACACAAGTTTAGAGAAGAAACAACTCACGCATCAGACCGGAGAGAAGGCCTCCGGGATGACCTCCCCTCCGGCAGGGTGCCGGGAAGAACTTCAGACCCCCCGATCTAGGGACGACAGTGGCGGCGGCTACAGAAGGTTTCGTGGAATATTGATCGGATACTTAGGGTTTAGGCATCGGGGGCTTCTTATAGGCGAAGGGGGAGGCCGAGGAGGTGGCCAGGGAGCCCACACCCTGCCTAGGTGCAGGCCCACCCCTGGCCGCGCCTAGGGGGTGTGGCCGCCCTGGCACGCCTCCCCGTCTCCCCTCTGGACTTCTTATTCCCCACGAAAAGTTATTGACTTTGACGTTTGTCCCGTCCAATTCCGAGAATATTTCCTCACTAGCTTTTCTGGAACCAAAAACAGCAGAAACAGGCAACTGGCACTGTGGCAACTTGTTAATAGGTTAGTACCAGAAAACATGTAAACATCACCTCAAAGTGTAGACAAAGCAAAGCAAAGTAGATACTAAACAAGCATGGAACATACAAAATTATAGATACATTGCCAACGTATCAAGGGAGGGCACCAGGCTGCCAGCCACCAGTGTAGGCAGGTGGGGCACCATAGGGCGTCGGGGCGGACCAGGGCATAGGCCATGCCTGGACTAGCCCGGTCCACGAATCAGGAAAAGGACGCCAGTCGGGGGCGGAGGTGATGCAGTTGGTGGTGCAGACGGTGGAGCCGGAGCCGAGGGCTGAGGAGGAGCAGGCGCCATACGAAAACTACGACGGTTTAGGGTTTCGGCCCCTCTAGTTGGGACTTGGACGCCAGCCCGATGGTTGAGGAGGAGCCATTGGAGGAGGTGGCAGTGGCGATGGTGGTGGTGGTGCAGGCGGTTGAGGAGCAGCAATGAAGACCGGAGGACGGGAGTCGTTGTTGGTTTGGGCACGATCGTCCCATTGCAGCATCGAGCGAACCTCGACGAAGGAGGGGCGCGGACGCATCATATGGATAAAGGAGGCCTGTTTCTCGAACGACTCGCTGAGGCTGACGAGGAGGACGTTGATGAGATGTCGATCGTCGATCGGATCACCGAGTTCGCGAAGTTCATCCGCGATCGCCTTAAGGCGTCGACAGTAGACGCCGACGGGTGCATCACCTTGCACTGTGTTCTGAAGCTCAGTGTGGAGATTGCTGGCGCGAGTGTCGACGTTGTCCTGGAAGAGATAACGAAGGGTTGCCCATATATCGGCGGCGGAGGCACCATCATGGTGTACAAGATTGAAGATTTCTGTGGAGACTCGCATGTAGATTCATTGAATAATGGTGAGATCATCCTTGAACCATTGCGGATCGTGAGGTTGAGGGTGAGCGTCGTCGGCGACGTGGGAGCGAAGGTTGCATCGCCCGAGGTGGACGTCGAAGAGGTGACGCCAATGGTAGTAGTTGTGAGCAGCAAGGTCTAGCGTTATGGGTATGTAGGGGCTAATATCAGATATGGTGTCGGTGAAGGAGATTGAAGGGGCTATTGGTGGAGGTAGAAGAGGTAGGGATGGATGGGGCCGTGGCCGTGGCGACCTTGGCGGCGAAGATGGCGGCGCGCCGCTCGAAGTAGCCGGGCGGCGGCGACGGGGTCGGCGGTTGAGCCATACCCTAGGATCGGAAGTCTGATACCATGTAGAATTGTATAAAATAATAATCAATAATGATACTATAGCAATTACAAGATATATATATATATATAAGGGTCTAGATGCACCGACCTAGTCCTATAATAAATCGACTAGGACTTTTAAACCGACAAGAGTTGTATTCTAACACTATTAGGTTTTATTTTATGAGTGTGACCTTGTGCGGTTTCTGGAAGGAAGTCATACCGAAACATTGAGAGATGTAGAAGAGTAATCTGGAAACGGCCACTTCTAAACACCATTTTGATACAACTTTCAGTTCATTACGTGCATTTGTTATCCATTTTATTTTCATTTGTTCAGTTCAGAGTAATGTATACTTTCTTCAGTTGATGCCAAAAAAAAATGACAATCTATAAGGTTTGATGGCAGAGCCTTAAGGTTGTGTAGATGAAGATGAGCCACGTCAATGAAGGCATGGCAACCTCTTCGGGACGCAAGTCGGTGACATTGATCGTGTCGAAACAGATTATCCACCAAATAATATGTAGCATGTGCCAAAACGACACCGCTGTACAACAATCTGGTTCTTGGAAAGAAGACACTTAAAAAATCCAACTGATACTCAACGCCGTAGGCCGTGAGTTGGGCTGGACACGGAAAACGTAGGCCGTACTCCGCTCGAACGGAAGTTAATTATTTTTCGATGGCGGTTTCAAGATAAATAAATTACCAATGTTTCAACTGTAAGAATACGTATTTCCCCGAGATTAATTAAGTTAAACCGATTTAAGCACCAACTAACCATCCACCCGGCCCCGGCCCCGGCCCTGGACCTGGCCCTATACCAGTTTCCTGTGCATCCATCCTACCTTCGTCTTCCCCTCTCCGTGGCCTTGTCCCTTTCCCCTGTGCTTTCCTCACCCCCTGTCCTCTCCTCCTCGCCCATCGCCTGCCGCAGGCGACTCGATCTTCTCTCTCCCCCCCACCCCCTTATCTCCAAGACCGCATCTTGCGAGGAGGACGAGCGCCGGATTCTCCAAGATGTCGTCCCCGAGCAAGCGCCGGGAGATGGACCTGATGAAGCTGTGAGCGTCGCCACGGACTCTTCCCCAGATTTTCTTGGATTTTTCACGGCTCGCCCTGATCTGGATTTCTCTCGTGTTTTTGCAGGATGATGAGCGACTACAAGGTCGAGATGGTCAATGACGGGATGCAGGAGTTCTTCGTCGAGTTCCGCGGCCCCAACGAAAGTACGGACGGATGGTTCTTCACGCGCGCGCACTGCCGATTCGATGATATCGGTTACCCTAGAGGCGATTTAGTTTCCCGTCCATAGCTTCTGGATTCTGAATCTAGATGGGACTTATGCTAGACGTTCTCTGTTCTTTGTACTACGCCATTGTTGCCTGTTGCTTACGCTAGTACCGATTTAGCTTAAGGACGACGGCGGCGGATCAACCGATCTCAAAGCTTAATGTCACCTGCAGATTTCCCCCTTCTACTTTGCCTTTAGCAGTACCTTACCTGCCTTTAAGCTTCACTCATGTTTTCGTCCTGCACTGGTTCATGGCTGTTCTGCTGAATTTACTAGGTCTCTATCAAGGAGGTGTATGGAAGGTCAGAGTAGAATTGCCCGATGCCTATCCTTACAGATCTCCTTCAATTGGTTTTGTCAATAAGATATATCACCCAAATGTCGATGAACTGTGAGTATTCACCTATTCAGTATCTTTTTAATCAATCAAACCGCAATAATACTTCCTGTTTCCTAACCAATGTTTGCTGGTATGCAAAATGTAGGTCTGGTTCTGTCTGTTTGGATGTCATTAACCAGACATGGAGCCCAATGTTTGGTAAATTCTATCTTTCTGTTTCACTACTTTTCTAGATCATGGCCCTTCTAATTAACTTTCTTAGATTGAGCTCTACTACCATTCTAGTTACAACAGCCTCACCTTTCAATCCGTATGCTGTGTGTATTACAGATCTTGTCAATGTATTTGAAGTCTTCCTTCCGCAACTTCTGTTATACCCAAATCCTTCCGATCCATTGAACGGAGAAGCTGCTGCACTGTTGATGCGTGACCGCCCTGCTTATGAAATAAAAGTGAAAGGTGAACATATTTATTTAACACGCACAACAGTTGCATCCATAGCCATTATGTTATTCACTGATTCTCTCTAGTCTTTGCACTCCTTTGCGAACTAGTAGAAATAGAACAAATTCATTTCTTTCGTTGTTACATGACAGCCTTGCACCCTGAATTATCCTCTTTGTTCACCATGCCAAGTTCATTTAGACAATAACCAATAACAAGTAACATAAACATGTTAAATGCCACTTTGAGACAGGTTTTACGTATGAAGCCTTAAAAGAATATTGGTTTGTTATAGGTGTTCTATTTCGTTAAATGTTTTATAGAGAAATCTAAAATTTTCATATAAGTTGTAGTATATACTTCTCACTCCGTTTGTAAGGATACGGCGTAAAAAAAGGGCACGGCGATTAACGAGAGCCATGCATCGACTTTACTTTCGAAATTTTACCCCTCATAAATCGCTAACTCCCTCCTTAATTCTCTCCCTTTCCTCTCGTAGCCCCAACAAATTCCAGAGTTAAGTGCCCACTTCCCCGCATGCTATGCCCCTTCTTGGTATTAATTCCATGCGTGCTGGTGCAGAGAACGAGGGGAGGGCAGATTCGGGAGAACAACCATAGAAACCCACCTTGCCATCTCTCGCGCCTTATTCTATGAGGAAAAACTCAATAAAAGTTTACGCCGTATCCTAAGGAATGGAGGGAGTATTGACTAGAGCCATTTATTGTCAGAGGCTGTAACAGGATTAGACGATTAAATGTTTTGTATGTAGTCTGAGTAGGCTTTAAATCCCTAAGTGCAAAACAAAAGTTTTAGAACCTGTTGGCGTCATGCGTGGTTACCATACATCGGCTCCAGTAGGTATATTTTGATGTGGCAGAAAGAGATAATTGTATAATTATAATCCGTGTATAGTTTTTATCTCATTTATTAGTAGGGGGGTACATAAAATTTGACCTGACTCCCCATTTTGCCAATGCCCACGTCTAGCATCGTAGCTTGTATGTATAACTTTTTGTGCATGTAAGGTATTGCATAACAGCATAAGGGTTACACACATCAATTAAACTCTACTATTCAGGCGAGTGTTTGTTTGGTTGGCATGGAGGGTACATTTTTTCGAGCACCATAACCAGCGCTGCCTATTAATTAAGTTGAAAGAGATGGTATGTGCAAGCATTGTGGCATGTTTTCTTGGAGAACATAATGAAACCCTGGAAAATACTATGGAAAACACTACGGGTTTTATCCTGGATGTGAGATCACGAGGTAATGTGATATGTAGGTTGTGAATCATGTAAGGCGTCAAGAGAAACATGATGTGGATGTGGTTTGGCCATCTAGGGACCTTGCATGGTGTGTCAAGCGCTAATATGTTTTCAACTCTTGCTGAGATAGTGACTCTTGTTGCTGGTGCAGAGCTTTTATTTCTATGAGTAGCTGGAGACACTTGCTCTACTAGAATAGAGTGTTTTTAATCATTCAACTTTACAAGATTTGTTCTGATGCATCAAGTAGCGTGTTTGCAGCATTCATCAGAAGATATTATTTGCCTAACCATTTGTGGGTACACTGGGTCATTCTTTCTCACCGTGTGCCAAAGCTGAACTCTGTTGTCGTTGTTCTGCAGAATTCTGTGAAAAATATGCCAAGCCAGAGGATGCTGGTGTAGCTCCAGAAGATAATTCGAGCGACGAAGAGCTGAGTGAAGAAGATGACGATGACTCTGGTGACGATGAGCCCATACTGGGCCATCCAGACCCCTAGTCAATTTGTTACCTACTTCTCGAACTTAATTTCTGTACAATGTTTATTGCAGCAACTGCAATTAAACAGTCTGTAGTTCCGCCAAAAGTCTGAATGCCATGTAAATAAGTGCACCGTCAGTGTTTTTCTAATGTTTACGTCCAGCCTCACTTTACCCATTTAATTTGCAGCAGCACTTAAATTTGCCCCTTTGAAATGCATGATTTTGGATCCGCATCAATCGGAAGTGAATTCACTATCATTGGGCATGTTTTTTGTCAAATCCTGGAGGTCGATTGACCATACATGTTTGCACATATGGCTGTACTTTCAGAAATACTTTTCCCCAATCTGGAGTTCTCTCTACGTCCTGTGTTTATAAGCATGTAACGTAGTTGTGCAGATATGAACCATGTGAAGAAAGGTTTTCTTTGTGTTTACAAGCATGTAACATAGGATGCACCGATGGGGTGGCCCAGGGAAGAAGAATTGTGACTCTCAAGTCCTGCTTAACCAACCTTTTATGTTCATTGCTGCCTGAATGTGTTCGTGCAAATTGGCTGAGTGCGTAGCAATGTTTGGTTTTCAGCAACAGTTTCAGTGAGGCAGCAAGTGTCAGGATAACAGCCATTCTGTGAGGTAAATTTGCCATTTCAGTGTTGTAGCATGGTGCGGCATTTCTAAAAATGCAAACACAGGAGAGTTACATGACTAAACTGCAGCCACATTGTACGCTACGTACTCACAAGAAACAAGTTCTTTCATCCTGCAGACGCACTACATATACAAGAACAGAAAAATTATCATGCCTCCAGCGAAGGTTCTTCAGCATCACCTTCGGTAGCATTGGGATCATCAATGATTGTGACACCCTCAAGGTCCAAGGGACGCCCAGTCATTGGATGAATGGGGTTTCTATCACGAGGTCCACCCTTTTGGCCCATAGCTAGCAACAGAGGAGGAGGAAGAACCCCGGCGCGGAAGAGGATACGCTGCACGGGATCAGATGGCTGTGCCGCAACAGACAGCCAGTACCTATAGAACACATGTACAGTTGAATGGCGTCAATCCAGTTGTACGATGTAATATGCTCTTGCAGGGCAGGCGGAGAAAATAGCATATAGCATATTGGTAGCAAATACTTGTCAAGCACATTTCACACACATATAACAACTATATCGTTATTCTTTAATTATGTAATTTGGTTCTCCAAGGGAGGAAGGCCGCAAGGATATAATGAGTGAATGATGCTTGAAAAATCAACAAGCATAGTGCAGCAGCGCATAGTTTCAGTTTTCTTTCTTTACTTGTTACCTTCTGAACCTCCCCGATAATACAGATGTACCGCCTCATGGAAAGATTACTGAATAAATCTAAAAATTTAATAAGTTTTAACCTCTAAACAGCCAACCGTCAATCAAAGATTAATCCTGGAGCAACTTAATACTACCAGGATGAACAAACAATGTTTAGTTCTAGAGTAGGTGCAGCAGAAGCTGCAACATGTGAAATTTTCTCCAAACAGGGATATAACTGAACAAGAATCTGTAAATTAAAAATTCAGGAGCAACCACAAAACTTACTTGACCCGGTCGAATTTCAGCCCCATCCTCTTGCCACCATCCTTCCCTGCAAACAGCAACAGGAAAGGTAACACGTTTTCTTATCAGCTAATCTTCAGTTACGACTAAAGCTCCAGCCCACCAACAGAATTGCATTAAAATATCTCTGCGCATATGACCAGCTACGCTCAGGCCTTGTTGGGTTAATCTCGTCCCTACCAGTATTCGAGCTCAACCCTTATTAAGCAGACAGGGAGATATCCCTGGCCGGATTGATCCTGGCCAATCGGCAAGGGTTGAGTTCGAACCCCGGGAGGGACGGGATTAACCCAAGAAGGCATTCGGTTATACCCTGCGAAGTGGTTCTTGATTCTTCAAAAATTCTAGCTATCATGCATGCATCTAGCTAGAGTAACATCATAATTCTTTTGCTTATCAGTGGTTCTAAGTGTTATTCATTGAAAATGTAGTGCAACCATCACGGAAGCGACGAGAGTCTGTTTGTTCGGCATGGCAGGAGCTTCATCGAGGCGATAAATAAATGATGATAAAACAACGATGATTGATGGCCTTTTTTCTAAATTCAGAATAATCAAATGCTGGTGTCGTGGTGTTTGATTTTAATCATTTTATTTCTGAATGAATTATGAAAAGTTATGTTTGATTTTTTTTTGTAATGTTGTATTCGATAGCTATATGAATTCAAAAAATTCTAGACTGCTGTGCGTAGGTACTTAGGTGAAGGACATATGGAGGCTACATTCCTCTGTGGCAGAGATGAACCGAATGGTGAACCCCTCTCCCTCCACCCAATCCCTGCAGGGATGGACTCCCCATTTCCATGAACCGACTCAAGAGCTGATTCAAGTGTGAATTCGAGGTGGTGCGGGGATGCACGAACAGATCGACCCAAAAGGTGGGAATTCGAATGGGGGGCTAACCTGGCAGCGGGTTGTAGTAGCCAAGGACCTCGAGGTGCTTGCCGTCGCGTGGGGAGCGGCTGTCGGCGGCCATGACCCGGTAGAAGGGCCGATTCCGGCAGCCGACCCGCGCGAGCCGGATCCGGACCACCATCTTCCTCTTCGCCGCCTTCGCCTTCGCTCGGTGAGGTCGTTTGGGAAGAAGGGCTTTAGGTCGAGGGCGTGTTCTTTCCCCCTGTCATGGCCTAGGCTGGGCCTGTCTAAGTTGTTCCAGGAAATTGGGCCCCAAAAGTAGGCGTTTCTTAAAAAATGTAGCAAAACAAGTTTTTGCTCTAAAAAAACACTTTTCTAAAATAATTGCAAAAGTTAGCTCATTTTTGAACTATAAAATGGGTGGACGATTTCCTAATGCTGAGTTGCTTCAAATTTTGAAAAAGACGCAATGCACGACTGTGGAGCCGCCTCGTATACTCCCCGCACCTAAACCCTAAACCGAACTAGCTAGTGCCGCAAGTTTTTTTTACTCTCCGTCTCGGCTTGGCCTTGTAGGTGTGTGTGTGCCGGCAAGGCTAGCAAGGAGGCGGCGGCACGGCGGAGGCGGGGCGCGAGATGCTGGCGACGTCGACGGCCACAACGAGTGCGAAGAGGAGCTTGCAAGGACAACCAGGCAGTCCGACGCCATGTTCGGCGGCTCGCTGGACGGTCCGACGCGTTGTCCAGCACTCTTGTCCGACGTCCAGTCCTGCGCGTAGTCCGGTTAGAAAATTCCAGCTACATTGTTTTAACAGAGAAAATGGGCATCGCAGGAAATTTCGCCGGACAATGTCCGCACTTGTCCGACGGGAAAATAATTTGCGACAATGCAACACATCGTGTCCAGCCATACGAGAAATTTTTTGCCGGTCTGTCTGGCTGTAGAGACAGACAGTCCGATGAAGTTGTTCCTAGGTACGAAATTTTGATAGGAGCTATAGGATTGCCGGACATGTTACCAAATATGTCCGGTGGAGAAAATACTTAGGATGCTAAATATCTCCGCAAAACTATTGATATACGCGGTAGAGACTTGTCCGGTCCGTTCAGTAACTTACATCCGATTTGTCCGGCAGGCCACACACATAGTCTGAAAAAATTTCAAAACATACAAGACATAGTAGGCACGGCCGGACATGTGACCGAACCCACGGAATCTCATATATATTATATCAAACTAATTGATCTTAGCATAATTCGATAACACATCAAAGGCATACTACCGGTGTTGTGAATTTCATGAAAATAACGACAAATATAGATAGACCACAATACAGATGAATTCAGTATTGTAATAAAGGAAAATAAAGTATGATCTCTCACTCGTTACATAGTTTACCGAAAAAGTTACATAGAAAATGTAAAGAACCAAGTGTGGCCTGGAAACCTTCTTCGGGACGAAAACCCGATCATATCCTAAGGTCTTGGTTCTAATAATCATCTTCGTGGCGCTTGAGTTTAGGCAGATTATCTTTGACGTTGTCCAACTTATTTGCAGGTGATAAAATTATTTCCATCAGCACAACTTCCTTGATAGAGTCAAC
The DNA here is from genome assembly GCA_916181665.1 of Avena sativa. Lineage (NCBI taxonomy): Eukaryota > Viridiplantae > Streptophyta > Magnoliopsida > Poales > Poaceae > Avena > Avena sativa. The sequence goes on from OV702293.1 coordinate 459,967,327, forward strand.
GACAATCTACAAAATAATTGTACTAGTGAATGAAGATGTTATTGATATGATCTGTTTGATCGACATGTATGAAATCTTTTTGACCTACCTATGTAATAGTGTTTATGAACTCGTCACGGTCTCATTCCTATATACACTTGAGGACGCAAAGTCCAACACGAGTTTCTGTCACATAAACCGGTTTAAAATTACGATTCACTATATAATAATACCACAATGATGTGAAGTTATAATTTTTACTCACCCATCCTCTTGTCTTGGCATGGAATATTGTTTTATAGGCAAGTTGGACGGATCGAGAAAATCGTTATCATCCGATCTTGACTTTGCTACGTCATAAGCAATTTCGGATCTCTGAAATAAAAAGAACTTAGTAGTGAGCGGGTGTGACCCATTAAGTAATATGGAAAAGTGCGATGAGAACATATCAAAGCTTTAATTGTAGACATATAAGTGTCTAGTTTATATGTGAATCTAGGACTTGAAATTCTTTCTTTGGCGTATGCATCACGACGGTGAGTGATACGTCATAAACGTATCTATATTTTTGATCCACCATGCTTGTTTAGTATCAACTTTGTTATGTTTTGTCTACACTTTGAGGTATTTTTATGCATTTTCTGGAACTAACCTATTAACAAGATGCTGTAGTGCAAGTTGCCTGTTTTCTGCTGTTTTTGTTTTCAGAAAAACTAGTAAGGAAATATTCTCGGAATTGAACGGGACAAAAACCAAAGTCAATATTTTACCGGAGAGAAGACGGAGTCAAAAGGGCAGCCGAAGTGGGGCCACGAGGTGGCCACACCTAGGGACGGCGCGGCCTAGGGGGGCGCCACCTGGTGTGGGCCCCTCGGGTGCCCACCGACCTTTCCCCTTCGCCTATAAAAGCACCCCGATGCAGAAACCCTAAGCACCCGATCAAATCTCCACGAAACAGTCTGTAGCCGCCACCACCATCGTTCCTAGATGGGGGGATCTGAAGCTCTTCCCGGTACCCTGCCGGAGGGGAGATATCATCCCGGAGTCCTTCTTCATCACCATGCCAGCCTTCGGAGTGATGCGTGACTAGTTCACCCTTGGACTATGGATCCATACAGTAGCTAGATGGTTGTTTCTCCTCCTTTGTGATATTATGTTTAGAACTTGTGAGCTCTGTTCATGATCAAGATAATCTATTTGTAATCATACATGTTGTGTTTGCGGCGATCCGATGGTTATTGAGATACTATGTCAGATTGATTATTGATTCTTCCATGTCCATGTTATTTGTGATCTTGCATGCTCTTCGTTGTTAGTAGCTATCTTGGCCAAGTAGATGCTTGCAACTCCAATAGAGAGTATTTATGCTCGATAATAGGTTCATGCCTCTAATAATCTGGGGAAGTGACAGAAATCTCTAAGGTTGTAGATGTGCTATTGCTACTAGGGAGAAAACAACAATCCTTTGTTCATGGAGCAATTGTATTGTTTACTTTACACACATTGCTTAATGCAATTATCTGTTGCTTGTAAGTTAATACTATAAGGGATTCAGATGATAACCTGAAGGTGGATTATTAATCATAGATGCAGTTGGATTACGGTCTATGTATTATGTTGTAATGCCCATCAAATCTCGTAGGAGTTAAGATATCTAGTATATGCATTGTTATGCTTTCTCAATCTATCAATTGCCCCGCTGTAATTTGTTCACCCAACATTCTATCTATCTTAAGAAGAACACCTCTAGTGAACCGTGGACCCTGGTCCAATCTTTATCATTGATACATCATCTACTTTTACCGTTTACTTTCTGCAAGCAATCACTATCTTCCATACTATACGTTTAATCCTTTGTTTTCAGCAAACCAGTGATATTGACAACCTCACTGTAAGTTGGGACAAAGTTTTAAGTTTGTGTTGTGCAGGTTCCAAGTTGTGAGCAACACCTTGGAGTTGTCTCCTTACTCCTACTGGTTCGATAACCTTGGTTTCATAACTGAGGAAAAAATTACTGCTATGTTCATCACACCTTGCTCTTGGGGTTTCCCAACGAGGATCTACAGTCAACTGAGCCGCATCAGTGACCGAGTGATTCCCACCAACATGTACGGCGAGATAGAGCTGCACTAATAAAATATGAGTATGTCTAAAATTACATGGAGTGAATTATATGTACCCTTGCATGTGCTTGCACTTACCTTCGGTCTATTAAAATACTCAAAACACATCTTCCTACTGCATTGTTTTTCTCTATTTCAATCTGGGGGTGACCGGGTGGATAATGATATTTACCCCTGAACTATCCGTCTATGAGCCATTTAGACCTCCATGTGGTGGCCAATAAACCATCATCTAGAAGCCAAAGAGACAAGTGTTTCATATAAGCATTGATGACATGTAAAAGTAATATGTACTTAATGTTAATTAGGCATGTAACCGAGATAGTTGTTTTATAATGCAAGCGGGTTTTAAAACAATAAAGGCTTGTGCGTACATCTCCCTCAATCCAGTCATGAGCTATGATTCGTGCAACTTTTTCTATAGTCAACATGTTTCGTTCAAACCTGAATTTTTTGACACATCGTCATGGACACTATGATAATTCCGTACCAACACCACAACTGCGTCTACATGTTATTCTGTAAAATTCTTTGCCTTAAGCAGCAATCTTTCACATCAAAGATACCTGCATGCAACACGTAAACGAGTTGGCTTTAGTATGCAAACTTCATTAAAAAATTTACAAGTGAAACTTCCTAATGTTGGAGATATGCCCAAGAGGCAATAATAAATAGGTTATTATCATATCTTCATGCTTATGATAAATATTTACATACCATGCTATAATTGTATTAACCAGAAATATTAATACTTGTGTGATTTGTAAACATATAAGGGTCCCTAGTAAAGCCTCTTGTTAAACTATCTTGTTGGTTAATATATGATCATGGTTTCCTGATCATGAACATTGAGATGTTATTAACAACAAGGTCATATCATTAGAAGAATGATGTGATGGACATAGTCCTATAGTTGAGCGTAGCATAAATATCAAGTCATTTAATATAGTTCAGTTGCTATAAGCTTTCAGATACATAGTAACCTAAATCCTTCGACCATGAGATCATGCTAATCACCATCACCGGATGGATGCTTTGATGACATCAAACACCACACCGTAACTGAGTGGCTATAAAGGTGGCATTGAGAGTTCGAAAAGTATGTGTTGAGGCACATGGATCAACAGTGGGATTTGTCCATCCATATGACGGATATATATATATACTCTGGGCCCTCTCGGTGGAATATCATCCAATTGGCTTGCAAGCATGTGAATGGCTCACAAGGAATCACATATCACGGGAACGAGAAAAGAGTACTTATCAGTAACGAGGCTAAACTAGGTATGCAGAGATACCGACGATCAAACCTCGGATAAGTAAAGTATCGCGAGACAAAGGGAAATTGGTATCATATGTAAATGGTTAATTCGATCACAAAGTAATCATAGAAATATGTGGGAACCATATGAATTTCTAGATTCCTCTATTGGTTATTGATCGGAGAAGTGTCTCGGTCATGTCCGCATAATTCACGAACCGTAGGGAGACACACTTAAGGATTCGATGTTGTATAGTAGATATGGAATGTAAGTAGGGAGACTGAATGTTGTTTGGAGTCTGGGATGGGATATGGTATATCACGAGGAGATCCGGGATGGTCTGGAGAATAAGATTCATATAAGGAAAGTCCAATTCTAAAGTTCGGGAATGATTTCGGTGTTTTCACCAGAATGATCTAGAAGGGTCTAGAAGGTTCACCGGACCGGAAGGGGAAGGGTACATGAATGTGTCATGAATAAGTGGAATGATTGCATCATGTCCTAGGTCACTTGGTTGGGAATTTGTAAGAAAGAAACTGAGCTCCAAATTGAAAGTCAAAAGGCAAGTTTGAAAAGTCAAACTGGGACAATGTATCCTAGTGGAGGAAGGAAAGAATCCTTCTTTCCCTCCACCACAAGCCAACTAGGAGAGGAAGCTGGGGAAGGATTCAAACTCCCTCCCAAGCTGCTCTCCCTCTCATAAATAGAGGGGAGGGGGTGCCCCAAGAGACACACAAGACCACCACCCCTCCACCCAAGTCGCCGCTGTCGTCGCCGCCCTAGCTGCCGCCGGCCATGCCTCCTCCTCTCCGGCCCTCTAAACCCTAGATCTCCGGAAACCCTAATTCTCCACCATAACCTGCTCCGGCTTAGGTGAAGCCCTGCAGGATCTTCCCTCTACTTCCGACACCACACCGTCGTGCTGCCGGAATCGCGAGGGGAGAACTACAACCTCTGCTGCCTGCTGGAACAAGGGAGAGGAATGTCTTCATTGAGTACCGAACGTGTGACCGACTGCGGAAGCGCTGCCAGAACGCAGCGCCAGAAGGATCATCTACACGATCTTGAGATCGGCAAGTGTATGACTACATCACCCCCGAGAATCTGCTCTTGTTAACCGCTTTGGAATCTTCGAGGGTGAGTACTCTAATTGACTCGTTGCTACAACCTAGTAGATAGATCTTGGCTTGTTTGTGTTCATGCGGTAGAATTTTTTTGTTTTCCATGCTACGAACCCCTTACATGTAACGTATAAACTTACACTTTGTTGCTTTCCCCCATGGATTTGACGCTTGCTTTCCTTTTCAGACAAGAAAGGGGACCGCACCTGCTTTTCGGCAAAACGCCACCGCTTCGAAGGAAATTTTGACCTCACAGTAGCAAACTCAGCCGATGATAAAGATGGCGATGGTTTAGCAGGAGAAGGATTGTTATTTGGAACTAGGATAGGATCGTCTTTGCCACCCTTATTTCTGTTTGCAAAATTTGTCTTGTCCTTCTTGGCAACATCTTCGCCAACATCCTTCTCCTTAACAACATTATCGCGAGTACCCTCTTCATTAACAGACGTGAATTTTTTTGGTGAATAAGCTCTCTTCCTATTCCCCCTTGAAAGAACAAGAATGTCACCTAGAGGGGGGTGGGGTGAATAGGCAGTTTAAAATTTTACTAGAGGGGAACAACAAAGATGGAATTAAACTAGCGTTTACTTTGTCAGGCACACAACCTACAACAACTAGGGTTCACCTATGTGCACCAACAAATTATGGTAAGAAATACTAGCAACTATGTGATAGCAAGATATAGACTTCAAGTAAGAAGGCGATCACAAAGTAAGGTGCATAAGTAAGAGCTCGGATATAGAGATAACCAAGGCACACGAAGACAACGATGTTTTACCGAGTTTCTCCCAACAATGGAGTATGTATCATTTGGAAAGAGAGTGGTTTCAAACCACCAACGCAACTAAGGCCTCCCTTGTTCTCCAACGGGATCGATTCACACTTTCACTATCGGTGCACTTGTCGGTGGCAATCTGGAACCTCTCACAAGATTGGGACACTTCTCCACAACTCAATTGGAGGCTCCTGATGACTGCAGGTGCACAGATTGTTTGTAGCTAGTTTTAAAAAAAATATATCGATCCCACAAGGAGCAGGAGTCTGAAGCCTAATAACTCTTGAACTAAACGCTGAAATAGTAATGCTAAATAACGTTCTAAGTAACAATATAAAATGTGAGTTTTGTGTAAAAGATATTTTTGTGTTTTTAAATAAGAGAACAATAAGTAAACTAAAGATGTAAGTAAACAAGAGCATGCGAGTATGATTACGAAAGTCTGCAAGATGATGGAAAGAGTTCTTAGGGATTAGTGGATCCACCGCTAATAATTAGAAAGAGTGATCAAAATTATTATAATGAATAAGACCATTTATGATATGTGTGGGAGGAGCTCCATATATGGACGAATAGGCAGCAACCACTGCACACATCATTCGTCATAACCGCAGCAGACAGCAATCGACATCAATCGAACTACTACGCTATTAAGGGACTTTACCCCGTAGGATGTATCCCATGGCATGGACAATGTTCCGTGAGTTCTCCTCGGTTCCCGAGTTGATACATAAGGAATGACAATAGCTTTATAGTCACCGTAAGTGCTATCATCCCTCCGTCTACCAACAAGTAATTCCCTCCATCTAGTCCTCAATGAGGCAAATATTGAGTGGTGTGCTTCACCCAACATCAAGATGGAGGAAATCTAACACAGACACATAATGAAAAATATCACATAATAATCTTTATCTCAGTTCAATCACATACTAGGGTTTCTCCATCTCCCCAAGAACAAAGGAAACTACTCACACATAAAAGCAATCAACATCATGGATAGAATATGGATGAAGTATGATGATACAATTGAGGACAAGTGAAAATCCAAGATTCAATCTAGAATTACAACAAGTAACCAAAGGGGATCGGTGATGGAGACGTTTTTGATGAAGATGACGATGTAGATTGATGTGGAGGCCTTCAAGATCCTAGTACCTTCTCTTCTTGTATGATGGTGATGGTGTAGATCTGATTGGAGGCCGCTATGGCGGTGGCACGGCGGCAGGGCTCCACCGTGGTGGAGAATATGGATTGGTGACTCTCTCTTGGCTCCTCCCACCTTTATGTAGGCCTTGGGGGTGCCCTAGGGTTTACCCAATACCATCATATGACTTAGGGATGGTTCTGGAGCTTCTGGGAGGCGAAATACCGTCGTTTCTGACCTTTTTACCAATTATACGACCAAACTATACGGCGGGATTTTTTTTGCTCTGGTCATATATTTGGTCGTTGAACATTCGGGTTCCGCAGTGTTTTGGCCACCATTTCTTCATAGGAACTCTGTTTTGGGTGTTCTTGGGAACGTTGGATTCGTCTCGATGAGGGCTACATCCCCATTGTCTTGGATGTTTATTTTGAGAAGTTGAAAAAATTCACTTTTCCCACCTCTCAAATGGCTAAGTCTGGTCCATGCAGCTCCTCAATACTATGAGCTCTTTATTCGTTTTGCCTTTGGTTTATCCATAATAATCATCAATACCTACACACATGTAAAAGACAAGGAAGAGGGATAAAATTATACCTAAACTACTAAATTTGCAAAGCTCATATGAAAATAACTGAAAACAGAAACCATGCATATTTGGCATAATTGCAGCTAGATAAAGCATGAGATTGGTGGTTGATATGTATAGAATACTTCTATAAATGTGTATAAGTAACCTCTCTTTTGATGGACAAAGAACCTTTGCTTTAACATATATTTCTTGATATAGCATGGTGGTTGTCTTCCTTGAGAACCTGCTTGGAAACTAAGAAGAAAATAAAACATTTTGTGTTTTTGAAAGCACGGGGATTAGCTCACATAAAAGTTATAAAAATACAATTCTCATTGAGTCGGTTCATCAACCTAAGCACCACGCTTAAATTTTTTGATGAAGTGCAAGTGAGACAAAAATACGAAACACGAGTGTGCAACCCCTATGTGCTTATTAAAAAAGGTTCAAGTTGGAAAGTTTTACCAGACATTAATAGGTAGGCATGTTGAATCAAAACAACCAAGTGGCTCATGTGAGTGTTTGCACGGTTGGGGCTACTGTGCACGTCGTCACACAAGGTTCAAATCCCTGCAAAAATAACACACAAAATAAAATGCATCGGTTTGGTATCCGAACATAGTTCGTTTATCCCACCGATTAAAAGAAAGTAAAAAGAAACCATGAACTTCTATAGAGAATTATAGTCTAGGAACTTTCTGAGGTAGAACTTTTATTGCTTACAGATACTTGGCTTCCCCTCGATCAAGGGAGAAGATCCCATGTGGAGTTTCGAGGTTTTAGAGGAAGTGTGGAGAAAGTATATCAAAATTTTGATACATGGGTTACCTTCCCATAGTGATTTTTTGGTCACACCAACTATACGACATGAACTATATGGCCGGAAAAATATTTACCGCCGTATAGTTGGTCGTCAAACATGCAGTAAACTGAAATAAATATTCAAAGCAGGTGTCAATATCTATATGACAACAACTATACGGCCAGACCAAAAAGGTCACGCCGTATAGTTGGTCGTTAAAACTTCTGTAACTTTCAAAAACCGAAGGAGATATGTTGGAACCTCTATACGACCGCAACTAGGACCGCAACTATACGACCAGAAAATTTATTCCCGCCATATAGTTGGTCGTTAAACCTTCTGGATTTGCCAAACTTCACCTGTTTCTTCGAGAATTCTTTATTACCCTAAAACTTAATCAAACACCATGTTTTGACAGAAAAATGGGAACTTAAATTTTTGACCAACATTAACATGTATAAAATGGGATTTAAGTACAACCGAGTTATGCAACATATAGTAACAATAAATTCTACCTTTTGAAATCTACAACAAGATAACTATAATAGCAAATCATGCAAAGAATAAAAATGCCAATGCAACATGAATGCATCTGGACTCGGACGCAAAACTAAGAAAGACACCTAATGACTTCCGAGTTGCCTCCCGGGAAGCGCTTTCTTATAACCAAGTAGACAGGCTTTTCTCCATTATTACTTCAATAGATAGGATCCAGAGAATTATTTATTCTTACCTCCAAAAGAGGTTTGGAGCACTTACTATTATAGCCTGGTCGAAGTCTCACACGCTTGCGGCGCATCGGAGTCATGTAGATAAATGTGTTATTGCTCACAAGTGATGATTGATGCGCCATGTGTGGTGAGCATACTCCCTAGATAGCTTCACCAAGAGGATTAGATATTTACTTGTAAATTCAAACCTTTTACCTTCATCATCCTGATACAATTCATAGTACTCTTCTTGGGCTACACTATCATGAGGGAACACTTCATAATACTCATCTTTAGCAGCAGGGGGAAATTCAAAAGTGTCTCTATCCTCTAGTTCATCATCCTTGCTAACAAGTTCATCAGCTCTAGAGTTATCAATCCACTCACAAAAAGAAGCATCATCAAAAAATATTTCATCAAAGATGTGCTCTCCCGAAACCTTCTCATTATTACTACAAGGATTTGTCTCTAGTTCATCATTATTAGTATTCTGCAAATGAGTATCTAGGCATAAAGCCTCCATAGATAAATTATCTTTAGTTTCAACATAATAAGAATTATTACTAGAGACTGAGGCACCATAAACAAACTTATTATTAGTAGAATGATGTTTGTCTTCAACCTCACCTTTTTGGTGTTCCTCCTCATTATCTAGTGGTTCCTGCAAAATGTTAGTTTCGGGAACTATTGATTTACATAACTCCTTACTCTTTATCATAAGTGCATTCCCACTAAAATGTTCTTGACTATAAATGAAAATATAATCCATAATATTATGATACCTTGCTAAATCCTCATTATCGCTACTTTTCATAATAATACCAATTTTCTAAGCAGCTCATGAGACTCTTCATAAACTATGTATTCCAAGAGTTTTACATTATTACCGTTTATGTGAGTATTGGATGATAAAAAACTCTTTAAAGAGAGGAATGCATTCATAATCCTAAAGCTTGTTAGGCTTATCATTATATTACATCATCCCTTCGAATAAACTTAACAATTTACCAGAACAGTAATCCACCTGCTCCCACATGTCCAGTATTTGCATATCCTCAAGGATTATCAGTTCTTCTTCGTGTTCATCCTCTTCTTGGGAAGGAACTTCATCCTTCTTCAATGGGATTTCCTGCAAACGATTAACATAGGGCACTACGGCTCTACTCCGTGCCTTACTACTCATAATAAGTGCATTCTCACTAAAATGTTCTTGAGAATATCAAGAAATATGTTGCAGGATTTTATGAGCCATTTTTATGAGAATACTATCTTCACTATTAATACGTGACATGACATGTATTATTATCTCATATGCACCTTCAAAGATAACATACTCTAATACTTCACTCGTGGTATCACCATTATTATAAGACATTAATGATTGACTAAAGGTATCAAAGCATTGAAAACGAAAGTAATGCTCAAGTTTCAGACATTGAGGACATATTATTGTATCATCTATCATATCCGAAGAAATTAACTTTTGAGCATATTCCACTATTTGGGAATACATTTCTCTTACAGTCATATTTCTTATTTGTTCTTCAAAATCCTCATCCTCCTCTTCCAATGAGGATTCCTGTACCATGTTAATAGCATCCCAATATTCATAGGAATATTAATTTTCTAGTTCCTCACCAAAGTCCCCAAAATCACCGTCGAGGCATGAACTCTCCTCAGAACAATCATCATAAGTTTGGGACTTATAGAAGTCATTACTAGATAATGAGATATCATTGGAATGGATACTATTTGTGTGTGGGAAGTTATTTTCAAAAGTAGGAGATTCAAGTGATTGATCAAGTTGCTCCTCTTCATTCTTACTAAGATAATTCGCGAGTAGCTTAGCGCTAGTCTTACCTTCGGTCTTACCTTCCACTAGTTGAGAGGGTGAAACGTCAAGCATCACCTCTTCATTAGAAATATGTTTAGGCGGTTTCGGTGGAGGTTCTTCATATGATGTTGCCTTCTCTTCAGCTTTTTGATCCCCTATCAGCCATTGATTCTGTATTTCTCGCTTCTTTAATAGATACTCCTCCTCCCTTGCGAGCTTTTCCTATTCAAAGGTAGTCATCTCGGAGGACATGATTAGTAACAAATATTTTTATGGGTTTTTGGTTTGCAAACAAAAGCAAAAAGACAAATGCAACAAATAAAGAAAGCTTAAAAAAGATCTAGCAAAACTATAATAAATAAACAAAAGTTAAAAGACCTACAACGCTTAGCTCCCTGTCAATGGCGCCAGAAAATAGCTTGATGATGGCAAGTACACAGATCATTTGTATCTAGTTTCAAAATAAAGATATCGATCCCATAGGGAGCAGGAGTCTGAAGTCTAATAACTCTTGAACTAAATATTGAAATAGTAATGCTAAATAACGTTCTAAGTAATAAGATAAAATGCAAGTTTTGTGTAAAAGATATTTTTGCATTTTTAAATAAGAGAACAATAAGTAAACTAAAGCTGTAAGTAAACAAGAGCATGCGAGTATGATTACAAAAGTCTGCAAGATGATGGAAAGAGTTCTCAGGGAGTAGTGGATCCACTAGTAATAATTAGAAAGAGTGATCAAAATTATTATAATGAATATGACCATTTATGATATGTGTGGGAGGAGCTCCATATATGGACGAATAGGCAGCAACCACTGCACACATCATCCGCCATTACCACAACAGATAGCAATCGACATTAATCGAATTACTGCGATATTAAGGGACTTTCCCCCGTAGGATGTATCCCATGGCATGGACAATGTTCTGTGAGTTCTCTTCGGTTCCCAAGTTGATACGTAAGGAATGACAACAACTTTATAGTCACCGTAAGTGCTATCATCTCTCTATCTACCAACAAGTAGTTCCCTCCATCTAGTCCCGAGTGAGGAAAATATTGAATGGCGCGCTTCACCCAACATCAAGATGAAGGAAATCTAACACATACACATAATGAACAATATCACATTATAATATTTATCTCAGTTCAATCACATACTAGGGTTTCTCCATCTCCCCAAGAACAAAGGAAACTACTCACACGTGAAAGCAATCAACATCATGGATATAATATGGATGAAGTATGATGATACAATTGAGGACAAGTGCAAATCCAAAATTCAATCTATAATTACAACAAGTAACCAAAGGGGATCGGTGATGGAGATGTTGTTGATGAAGATGACGATGTTGATTGATGTGGTGGCCTTCAAGATCCTAGTCCCTTCTCCTCTTGTGTGATGGTGATGGTGTAGATCTGATTGGAGGCCGCTATGGCGGTGGCACGATGACAGGGATCCGCCGTGGTGGAGAATATGGATTGGTGGCTCTCTTGGCTCCTCCCACCTTTATATAGGCCTTGGGGGTGCTCTAGGGTTCTCCCAATACCGTCATATGACTTAGGGAAGGTTCTAGAGCTTTCGGGGGGGGGGGGGGGGGGAGGGCGAAATACCGTTGTTTGCGACCTTTTTACCAACTATACGACCAAACTATACAGCGGGAATTTTTTGCTCCGGCCGTATAGTTGGTTGTTGAACCTTCGGGTTCCGCAGTGTTTTGTCCGCCATTTCTTCATACGAACTCCGTTTTGGGTGTTCTTGGGATAATTGGATTCGTATCGACAAGGGCTAAAACCCCATGGTCTTGGATATTTGTTTTGAGAAGTTGGAAAAAATTATTTTTTTCAACCTCTCAAATGGCCAAGTATGGTCCCTGCAGCTCCTCCATACTATGCGCTCTTTATTCTTTTTGCGTTTGTTTTATCCATAATCATCATCAACACCTACACACATCTGAAAGACAAGTAAGAGGGATAAAATTCTACCTAAACTACTAAATGTGCAAAGCTCATATGAAAATGAATGAAACAGAAACCATGCATATTTGGCATAACTGCAGCTAGATAAAGCATGAGATTGGTGGTTGATATGCATAAAATACTTCCATAAATGTGTACAAGTAACCTCTATTTTGATGGACAAATAACCTTTGCTTTAACGTATATTTCTGGATATAGCCTGGCGGCTGCCTTGAAGGGAATATGCCTGAGAGGCAATAATAAAGTGGTTATTATCGTATTCCTTGTTTATGATAAATGTTTATTTTGCATGCTATAATTGTATTAATACCTAAACATTAATAAATGTGTGTTTAATAAACAAATAGAAAGTTCCTAGTTATGCATCTCTTATAAACAACTCATTGATTAACAAGATGATCAAAGGTTTCCTGATCATGGACATTGGATGTCGTTAATAACGAGGTCACAACATTGTTGGAATGATGTGATGAACATTCATCCGAAGTATAGCATTATGATCAAGGTCATTGTGTTTATATTGTATAACATCATACGAAGTAATCTTAGTCCTTAGACCATGAGATCATGTCAATCACTAACACCGGAAGAGTATCTTGATACCATCAAACGTCACAGCGTAACAGGATGACTATAAAGATGGGTTCAGTGCTATAAAGGTGTTATGTTGAGGCTCATGGATCAAGAGTGGAATTTGTCCATCCCTATTACGGATAGATATACTCTGGGACCTGTCGGTGATATCACATTAGTTAGCTTGCAAGCAAGTGATTTGATCACTAGAATGTTATATCACGGGAACAAGAAAAGAGTACATGTCGGTAACGAGATCAAACTAGGTATGGAGATACCTATGATCGAATCTTGGACATGTAATATATCGTGAGACAAAGGGATTAAATTACATGCGTATAGGGTTCACACGATCATAGAAGTCATCGTTGAATGTGTGGGAGTCAGTACAGATTTCGAGGCCCCGCTGCTGATTAGTGATCGGAGAGGGGTCTTGATCATGTCTACATTATTAGCGAACCGTAGGGTGACACACTTAAGGGGTACCGACACCATTCAGAGCAAATGATATGCCAGAGAAAGAAAAAGAAAGCGCATGAATTTATTTCACTAGACACCGAAATCGTTTCGGTTGAAATTGCTGATACTGGTTCTGCATGTGAAATTGAATACTAGCAAGGGGTTTTATGTGAATCTTTGTTAATTATAGTAATTAACAAAATTCTAAATAAATAAATAAAAGGATTTTTTATTTAAAGAGAGATTACATTAAATTTGGTGGAAATTTAATGGAAATTTGAGTGGAGAAAATGGAGGGTCAACTTTATGTGAGTGGAGCTTCCACCACATGAATGAGGGAGAGGTGGGGGCACCCTCTATGGCCGGCGGCCATGCCCCCTTGGGCTGCCCCCTCCCCTATATAAGGAGCCCCTCCTCTCACTTCTCACTCACACCTCCTCGCTAAGGATGTCTCTCCCTCCTTTTAGAATTTCCCCATGGTCTCAGATCAGCGAGATACTTGTTCTCGGTGGATTTTTCTGGAAGGATTTTTTGCTTTCGCTGCTTCGCTGGATCAAGGGTGCGGAGGTTGTCGGGGTACCCAGACGTGTGTGCAATCACGGATGCACTACTTCTTTGCGGTGCTGGACTTGATGGTGCTGGACCAGCTGGACCAGATGGACTTCATCACGATCTTGAGATCGTCAAGCGTTCGACTACATCATCCACGAGTACAACCTCGTTAACGCTATTCGGTCTTCGAGGGTATGTATTCTATGGATGTATATCCACCCGTTTCTTGTATCTACTAGATAGATCTTGGTACTTAATTGTTCCCATCGTAGGAATTTTTTTGTTTTCTATGCTGCGAATCCCTACGGTGGTATCAGAGCCGGATCTATGCGTAGATACTTTGCACGGGTAGTACACATATGAATATGTGGGCGCTTATGGTCATGTTATTACTTCTTCCTTGTACTTTGGATATTGGTGGCATAGTGGGATGAAGCAGCCCGGAGAAACTTTACATGTCCTCGCACATGAGACCCGTTCCACGCTTGACATGCAACTAGTTTTGCATAAGTGGCTAGCGGGTGTCTGTCTCTCCAACTATAGTCAATATCTTATTTACAACGAGTTGTCAATAATTTAATTATCATCGTTGTGGTTCCATGTTCGTAGGTAAGAACGGTTCTATCTCCGAAAGCCCTCAACCACGTAAAACTTGGAATGGATAAATTAGAAGCGTCTAGTTTAGATTGTTGCTGGGCTAGTGTCATGATATGGTGATGTTGTAAGTAAAAGTATAAGTCGATACTCTTACAACACACATAACGTGTAAGTTCCATAGACCTTGGCCTTACACATATAGGAATGATGAATATCATACCACGATGCACATGATAACGATCAAGTGTAAGGACCATATCATTTCACTTTTCACATAAGATGTTTGTTGCATCTTATATTGCTAGTTTGGCGTTTTATTAGCATAATAAGATGATCCCTCATTTAGATATCAAGATAAAAATGTGTTCTTCCTTAAGTATGCACCGACAATGTTTCGCCGCTTCAAGACATCATGTGATTATCGGTGTACTTGAATCCACGAGCATATCTCAGGTGTAAGACTGTTTTACACACGCGAATGCTAAGGTTCTTACTTGGTGAGCCTAGCATGTGCAGGCATGGCCTCGGAACACGGACCAAAGGTTAAGCATGAGTCATATGTTTTGATATGATGACCATATGGATGCTCGCCTTTGAAGCTACACCGACTCACGTGCTGATCGGACTTGGTGTAGTGGATTTGGTTCTTGTAATCACCAAAAAGACACGAGGGATGTCATTTTTGAGTGGGAGTTCATTTCTAATTTGGATTAGTATAACTCAATTTATTATAAATTAAATCAAAGTGAATTTTCATAATTTGTTGTAGTCATTAGCATTCGTTCACCACCTTATGATTAGCTGTAATTGAGATAATAGAACTATATAATTCTGGATATTTACTTTAAGAACTGGTATCGTATTGTGTTGAGTGTCAATCTAAAGTTTAAAGTCCTATTACAAAATTTTAGCAAACTCTGTTTACTCTATGAAATTTAATAATTAGTATTAAATCAAGAGTAATAATTCTAGTGTTAGTATCTTAAGTATCACGTTTGCCTCCATGATTCTTGATTGTTTTTAAATATCAAGGTTATATAGGAGCTGAAAGAATTGTTTCAGAAACCATCATGTGTGGCAGATATAACGATACCTGAAAAAATATTTTGGTTGCAATATGATAGAGTATAATGTATGTTCTCATATTGGATGAGAATTTGCGAAGGTTGGAGATGCTAGACATCCTAATCATCCAAAAGGGTTTTGGAAAGTAACGTTATACTCACGATTCGCCTTTATAAGATACATTAGCTTAATCATGAAAGTCGTCATGATAAGGATGAATAGAATATGTATGTAAAGTGTTTACTACATTAAAAGATTACTAAAGAATGGATTTTTAAAGAACGCCAATCAATTGATGATGGTTATCTACTTCAAAGTGCATGTCCAAAGATATTAGTATTTGAATATACACGCTTTGGACTATGTGTCATGTATATGGTGCCACTTTTGATGTTGCTAGATTCTTTTAAATAGGAAAATGAAATGCTGAAAGAGAATCTATAAAATATATTTGGCAGAAAAGAAAAGACTAGAAATATCTAGTTTAGGTATATAGATGATATACATGTTATGGTTGTATTCTTTGCTTGTTAAACAATGTGGTTCTTGGGTATTGAATACCGAATTAGTTGGTATGAAATTTCATACAGAACGACGCAATTCATGAACCACAATGGCGTAAGTAACTAGCAAGAGAATATGTGATGATGTTCATCAAAAACAAACAAACCGTTGTTTGTATTTCTCGTTGACATCAAAGCTTGACTTCAAGATTTGTTTTAATAATAGTTATTTAAATCAGGTATTATGAGAACAAAGATTTCTCAAATAATTACCGTATTCCATATAATATGGATGATTTAAAAATATAGTTGGATAAATCACATCCATAAAAACTAATGCTAAAATGTCGCAAGACAAATGATTGAAATATCACTTACGAAGTGACATCGCCGTTTAAATTATATTGGAAATAAAACATGAAGAAACTCCATTTTCATGGAATTTTGGAGTCTTTGATTTGATCAAATGACGCTTGTGAGACTTTCCTCAGGATAATTAAAATTTCGTTCAAAGGCCAAAGAAGAACGATCGACTAAATTATTGGAATTTATACATATCGATGTATGTAGTCCATTATGTGTAGTCATAAGCAATGGATTCCAACTTCATATGCTTTCTCCGGAAATTTGAGTGAATATTCACTTAATGAGAAAGAAGTATGAAATATTTGAAAACGTTCAAAGACTTTCAAGATGAAGTGGAAAATCATTGTAACAAGAAAATAAATAATTTATGATTTTATCATAAAGGGATTTATTTGAGTTGCAAGTTTAGCAAAACACCTAGATTTGAATCTCCCGAAACACCATAGGAATATGGAGTGTTTGAGATTTGTAATGAAACCTTGTTTGCCATGGTTGGATCAAAGGTGTTATTTATAAAACTGCCATTATGTTTTAAAATATTAAAGCTTTAGATACTACCGCTTTTACACTGAAAAGAGCTCCATCTTGATTCGTTGAAATGACACCATGTAAGTTATGGTTTGGGGTAAAACCCAAGTTGTCCTTTCTTAAATTTTGGTATGCTAAGCATAAGTAAGATGTTTACAACCAAAGTCGGATGAGCATGCCTTTGTAGGTTATTTCGAATAACCATTTGGTATTCCTCCATAACACCGAGGACAAAAGGGTTTGTCGCTTGAAACGTGAAGTTTCTTGAAAAATGATTTTTTGCAAAAGTTAAGTGGGAGGACAGTAGAACTTTGATAAGGTTAACGAACCTTAGCTATATGTGCTGAGTTGTGCATCGCTGGAAAATGTTCCGGAGGCAGCCACAATGCTCATGGCTGACGTACCTCAAAGGTTGTGGTCACGAAAGTCTAAGTTCCTATTGAACCAAGTAGGTCGGATAAACAATCAAATGCTAAGATTTGAGAGTAAATCATTGTTGTTTGACAATGATGGACCGACTACATGCAAAGAAGCAATGATGGGCCCTGACTCCATCAAATGGCTTGAAGCCATAAAATCTATGATAGTTTCATACACGAGAAATCAGGTTTTGAACTTGAAAGACCCTCCGGAAAGGTGTAAAAACCTATCGGTCGTATTTGGATCTATAAAAAAACAGACATGGAAGTTTCACATCTATGAAATAGTCGACATGTCGTAAAGTATTTTACGACAATGTTCAAGGAGTTGACTATGACAAGATTTGATCTTTCATAGCGATATTTAGTCTGAACAGATTAATGTAGCAGCCACTACATATAATTTTGGTATATGGTAGCTGAATAAACAAAACAAAATTCTTCTAATAGAATGGTTACCTAGGGCGTATACAAGACACAGTCAAAAGGGTTTTGTTAAATTCAAAGGATGCTAAAAAGAGCATGCAAACTTCAATGGTTGAAGTAAGCATCACGGAGTTGGAATCTTCCCGTGATAAAACTGTTAAAGGATTTTTCATCAGGAGACGATGAAGATGCTTGCATTTGCAAGAAATTAAGTGGGAGCACTAAGAAATATTTTTAATACATTATGTGGAGGACATCTTGTTGATTGGAAATGATATATCTTCTACTGACAAAGGTTAAGAATTTCATTTTGATGAAAGACTTAGGTAAAACCCGAATATTTAGCATGAATGTCTACATGGATAGATTGTGACACTAATATGGTTATGCCAAACATACATATATGAGATATTGAAGGAATTCAATATGTAAACGACGAGAAAATGTTCTTGTCGCATGGAAAATAATTGGATCAAGATTCAAGTGTATCGACACTTGATAAGTGAAACAAGATTCAAGTGCTTTGACACTTGATGAGTGAAATCACAAGAATGTTTTGATCAATCATGGTATGTACACATCCATATATGTCCTATGCTTTAAGTGTTATGAGCATATACCAGAATGAATCATAAAATGATCATTGGATGATAGTAAGGATATTCTTATAAACTTTTGGAAGAATTAAGAATATATTATATTTGTATAAGAGACAAATAGTTCATTGAAAAATGATACTAGTTTTGTCACAAGATAAAAATTAAGTTTATCTCAATTTAAACTATGGGTGGCACAATGTAATGGAAAGGAGATTCCATGATGGATTTGGATGAATTCCAAAGTTAAGACATTGTGACGGATACTACAACAAAAGGCTAAGTATATGACTGCTATAGTAGCAGCAAAGGAGGGAATTTGTGTCAAGTAGTTTGTTATCAAACTAAGGTGTGGTTCACAATGGGCTAACACTAAAGATATATTGTATGACAATAGTATCGACATGATTTAACCCCAAGGAACTAAAGGTCTCTCCAAAAGACCAAATTTATACAATGCCATCTCATTTAGAGAATGAGTGATGCGTGAAAACACAAAGACATGCAAATACACATGGACCTGAAAGCTTCAGATCCAGAGATTATGTAAACCACTTGCAATCGCATATATGGAACACCAGCAAGCCAAAGTTTCTAAACTAGATTATTGTCTCTAGTGCAAGTGGGAGACTGAAGAGAATATGCCCGAGAGGCAATAATAAAGTGGTTATTATCATATTCCTTGTTTATGATAAATGTTTATTTTGCATGCTATAATTGTATTAATACGGAAACGTTAATACATGTGTGTTTAATAAACAAATAGAAAGTTCCTAGTTATGCCTCTCTTATAAACTAGTTTGTTGATTAACAAGATGATCAAAGGTTTCCTAATCATGGACATTGAATGTCATTAATAACGAGGTCACAACATTGTTGGAATGATGTGATGAACATTCATCCGAAGTATAGCATTACGATCAAGGTCATTGTGTTTATATTGCTATAACATCATACGAAGTAATCTTAGTCCATAAACCATGAGATAATGTCTATCACTAACACGAAAGAGTATCTTGATAACATCAAACTTCACATCATAACAGGGTGACTATAAAGATGGGTTCAGTGCTACGAAGGTGTTATGTGGAGACTCACGGATCAAGAGTGGAATTTGTCCATCCGATGATGGATAGATATACTCTGGGACCTCTTAGTGATATCATATTAGTTAGCTTGCAAGCAAGTGATTTGATCACTAGAATGCTATATCACGGGAACGAGAAAAGAGTACATGTCGGTAACGAGATCAAACTCGGTATGGATATACCGATGATCTAATCTCGGACATGTAATATATCGTGAGACAAAGGGATTGAATTACATGTGTATACAGTTCACATGATCACAGAAGTCATCGTTGAATGTGTGGGAGTCAGTACGGATCTCCAGGTCCCATTACTGATTATTGATTTGAGAGGGGTCTCGATCATGTATACATTATTCGTGAACCATAGGGTGACACACTTAAGGGATACCGACACAATTCAAAGCAAATGATATGCCAGAGAAAGAAAAAGAAAGCGCAGGAATTTATTTCACTAGACACCGGAATCATTTCGGTTGAAATTGCTGAAACTGGTTCTGCATGTGAAATTGAATACTAGCAAGGGGTTTTATGTGAATGTTTGTTAATTAGAGTAATTAACAAAATTATAAATAAGTAAATAAAAGGAGTTTTACTTAAAGAGAGATTACATTAAATTTTCTAGAAATTTAACGGAAATTAGAGTGGTGAAAATTGAGTGTCACCTTTATGTGAGTGGAGCTTCCACCACATGAATGAGGGAGAGGTGGGGGCACCCTCTATGGCAGGTGTCCATGCCCCCTTGGGCTTCCCCTCCCCTATATAAGGAGCCCCTCTTCTCACTTCTCACTCACACCTCCTCGCGAAGGATCTCTCACCCCCCTTTTAGAATTTCCCCATGGTCTCGGATCAGCGAGATACATGTTCCCGATGGCTTTTTCTAGAAGGATTTGTTGCTTCCGCTTCTTCGCTGGAGCGAGGGCGAGGTTGTCGGGGTACCCGGACGTGTGTGCGATCACAAATGCACCACTACTTTGCGGTGATGGACTTGATGGTGCTGGACCGGCTAGACCAGATGGACTTCATCACAATCTTGAGATTGACAAGCGTTTGAGTACATCATCCAGGAATACAACCTCGTTAACGCTATTCGGTCTTCGAGGGCATGTATTCTATGGATGTATATCCACCCATTTCTTGTATATAGTAGATAGAGCTTCGTACTTAGTTGTTCCCGTCGTAGGATTTTTTTGTTTTCTATGCTGCGAACCCCTACATGCCTTCCTTGAGAACCTGCTTGGAAACTAAGAAGAAAGTAAAACATCTTGTGTTTTTGAAGGCACGGGGATTAGCTCACATACAAGTTATAAAAATACAAGTCCCACTGAGTCGGTTCATCAACCTAAGCACCACGCTTAAGTCAACAGACTAGGTCCAAGAGTTGTATATACTCCCAGATTTTGATGAAGAGCAAGTGAGACAAAAATATGAAACATGAGTTTGTAGCCCCTATGTGCTTTTTAAAAGAGGTTCGAGTTGGAAAGTTTTACCAGACACTAATAGGTAGGCATGTTGAATTGAAACAACCAAGTGGCTCATGTGAGTTTTTACACGGTTGGCACTACCGTGCACGTCGTCACACAAGGTTCAAGTCCTTGTGAAAATAACACACAAAATAAAATGCATCGGTTTGGTATACGAAGATAGTTCGTTTACCCCACCGATAAAAAGAAAGTAAAAAAGAAAACATGAACTTCTATAGAGAATTACAGTCTAGGAAGTTTCTGAGGTAGAACTTTTATTGCTTACAAATACTTGGCTTCCTCTCGATCAAGGGAGAAGATCCCATGTGGAGTTTCGAGGTTTTAGAGGAAGTAGGGAGAAAGTATATCGAAATTTTGATACCTAGGTTACCTTCCCATAGTGATTTTATGGTCACACCAACTATAGCAGCTTAAATTTTTGACCAACATTAACATGTATAAAATGGGATTTAAGTACAACCGAGTTATGCAACATATAGTAACAATAAATTCTACCTTTTGAAAACTACAACAAGATAACTATAATAGCAAATCATGCAAAGAATAAAAATGCCAGTGCAACATGAATGCATCTGGACTCGGACACAAAACTAAGAAAGACACCTAATGACTTCCGAGTTGCCTCTCGGGAAGCGCTTTCTTATAACCAAGTAGCCAGGCTTTTCTCCATTATTATTTCAATAGATAGGATTCAGAGAATTATTTATTCTTACCTCCAAAAGAGGTTTGGAGCACTTACTATTATAGCCTGGTCGAAGTCTCACACGCTTGCGGCGCATCGGAGTCATGTAGATAAATGTGTTATTGCTCGCAAGTAATGATTGATGCGCCATGTGTGGTGAGCATACCTCCCTAGATAGCTTCAACAAGACGATTAGATATTTACTTGTAAATTCAAACCTTTTACCTTTAATAGCATCATCCTGATACAATTCATAGTACTCTTCTTGGGCTACACTATCACGAGGGAACACTTCATAATACTCATCTTTAGCAGCAGGGGAAAATTCAAAAGTGTCTCTTTCCTCTAGTTCATCATCCTTGATAACAAGTTCATCAGTTCTAGAGTTATCAATCCACTCACAAAAAGAAGCATCGTCAACAAATATTTCATCAAAGATGTGCTCTCCCGAAACCTGCTCAATAATACTATAAGGATTTATCTCCAGTTCATCATTATTAGTGTTCTCTAAATGAGTATCTAGGCATAAAGCCTCCATAGATAAATTATCTTTAGTTTCAACACAATAAGAATCATTACTAGAGACTGAGGCATCATAAAAAAATTATTATTAGTAGAATGATGTTTGTCTTCAACCTCACCTTTTTGGTGTTCCTCCTCGTTATCTGTCGGGGATATGACCCCCGGTACCCCAGAGTTGAGGTATCAAGTTATTCAACAAAGCCATGAGTAATTCAATAGAGGATGTGAAGATAAAGTACATATATGTAAGAGGATGTGAGGTATAAAAAGAATAGGATAAAATAAAAGGAGGAAAAAGGCCAATTGGGCCGGCTTAGGGAAAACTGTGCTGGGATACTCCGTAACTCGGACCCTTGACTCGGATCCATGACTCGGATCCTTTACTCGGATCCTTGACTCGGATTGGCCAACAGGAGCAATCCAGGCTGAATCTTCTATTCATCCAGAGCACTTGGGCCGAGTTCATTCACCCCAGGTGGCCTCGTATTCATCTCTAGATGCCCTCTCAACCTCTACATCGACATACCACTCGCCAGGTCAAGCTCTTATGTCAGATGCCAGTCTTGGGACGTCCCTGGCTCAGACTGGCATAGTTGGTACAAGATGCTAAGCAATATGCTAGGCATATCACAAGATCTAAGGAATATGCTGGGCATCTTAGGAGATGCTAAGGAATATGTTGGGCATATCAGAAGATGCTAAGGAATATGCCGAAGGGATAAGACTAATGACTCACTAAAGGACAAGCCAAAGTACAAGATGACCTGGCAAGGAACCATTATCCAGCTCATAGGCAGTACTTGTGGGACATACCTTGTCCCCAGGGCTCCCCTTTATAAGGAACACCAGGGGGATCGTTCCCAGAGAGGCCCCGGAGGGCTCCTCTCCTCTCAGTTCACGTATGAACACTTCTTCTTCTTATTCAAGCTCCAAGTAGCAACTAGGGAAACATCTCAAGGAGCACTTGTAACCAATATAAAAAAGCAATAAGAGAAGGTGTTCATCATACATCGATGATCTCTGGGGTTCTTCCATGTTCTTCGTATGCGGTCTTCACTTCATCATCCCTTCCCAGATTCCTCCAGTGTCCATCAGCCCCAACTTTACCCTACCCATGGCATATGCCATGACACCACCACGACATTTGGCTCCCACCGTGGGGTAGATTAGAGGTGCTGGATGGGTTTCCATCCGGACGGGAACATCTTCATCAACCTCTGCTTCACCATCGAGCAACAACTTCTTCAACTTCTTCCCCAACATAGAGAGATCAGGGAGGTTGGCGTATGAGCCTTCCTCATTGACTCAACAAGGGTGACTCAACCTCATCACCAAGAGTACTGTAAGTATCAATTGACTCAACAATCATGACTCAACGAGATGACTCAACCCGGGGACTAGCCAGCATACATGTATATTCACCCATAGATGGAAAAAGAGTCTCGGGGACTCAGTCATTATTTAACATGGCATCCCCATGCATAGAATTGTTACTTAGAGAAAAGCATATAATGTATCTCGGATTACTATTTACCTCAGTTTGCCAGGTTAAAATATATCTTGGATTACTATTTACCTCAGTTTGCCACGTTAAAATATATCTCGGATTACTGTTTTTATCAGTTTGCCAGGTCATCTTATGACTCGGATTGCTATTCGTATTAGTTTGCCAAGTTAAATTATATCTCGGATTACTGTTTACCTCAGTTTGCCAGGTTAAAATATATTTGGATTACCATTTATCAGTTTGCCAGGTCATCTTATGACTTGGATTTATATCTCGGATCTATATCTTGGATTTCTATTCATGGCAGTTTGCCAGCATATCATAGTCAAATGATGACTCAGATTTATGTCTCGGATTTATATCTCAGATTTCTATTCATGGCAGTTTGGGAGCATATCATAGAGTCAAATGATGACTCGGATTTATATTCTCGGATCTATATCTCGGATTTCTATTCATGGAAGTTTGACAGCATATCATAGTCAAATGATGACTCGGATTTATGTCTCGAATTTATATCTTGGATTTCTATTCATGGCAGTTTGCCAGCATATCATAGAGTGAAATGATGAATTAGATTTATATCTCGGATCTCTATTCATGGAAGTTTGCCAGCATATCATAGAGTCAAATGATGACTCGGATTTATATCTCGGATCTATATCTTAGATTTCTATTCATGGCAGTTTGCCAACATATCATAGTCAAATGATGACTCGGATTTATCTCAGATTCATATCTCGGATCTCTATTCATGGCAGTTTGCCATCATATCATAGAGTAAAATGATGACTCAGATTTATATCTCGGATCTATATCTCTTAACTCTATTCATGGCAGTTTGTCAACATATCATAGATTCAAATTATGACTCGGATTTATATGTCGGATCCATATCTTGAATCTGTACTTATGGCAGTTTGCCAGCATATCATAAACTCAAATTATATCTTGGATCTATATCTCGGATCTAGGCTTATGGCAGTTTACCAGCATATCACCAAGTCATACTAAAGCTCAAAATTATAACTCGGATGAGTATCATATAACTCAGATTTGAGACATATGTCAGATTTAAGTCATGTAACTCAGGAGGATAACTCAGATGGATGACTCGGATTAGGACTTATATGTCAGAATTATGACAAGCTGGCCAGATTCAAACACATGAAAACTCACCCAAAAAAGGGTTATATGACCAGTGTCCATGAAGGCCAGATGTCAAAACATACTCAAAAGGGTTATATGACCAGTGCCCAAGAAGGCCAGATGTCAAAACTTACCCAAAATGGTTATATGACAAGTGCCCAAGAAGGCCAGATGTCAAAACTTACCCAAAATGGTTATATGACAAGTGCCCATGAAGGCCAGATGTCAAAACTTGCCCAAAAGGGTTATATGACCAGTTCCCAAGAAGGCCAGATGTCAAAACTTACCCAAAATGGTTATATGACAAGTGCCCATGAAGGCCATATGTCAAAAATTACCCAAAAGGGTTATATGACAAGTGCCCATGAAGGACAAATGTCAAAATTTACCCAAAGAGGCTATATGTCAAATGCCCATCAAGGCTATATGTCAAAACTTACCCAAAGAGGTTAAATGACGAGTGCCCAAGAAGGCTAGATGTCAAAACTCACCCAAAAAGGGTTATATGAAAAATGCACATGAAGTCTATATGTCATTTACCTAAAGAGGTTATACGACGAGTGCCCATGAAGGACCGGTGTCAGACCTTGAGGTTATATGATGAATGCCCATGAAGGTTGTATGTAAATTTGCTTAATGAAGGCGGTATATCAATTTTTGTGTCACTTAACCTGGAGTCTGAGTCATACGACTCAGATTTGGACATGTATGTCAGAATATGATAGGCGGAAAGAGTCAAATTCATATGACTCGGATTTGAGTCATATGACTCGGATTAGGACATATATGTCAGAATATGACAAACATAATGAGTCAAATTCATATGACTCGGATTTGAGTCATATGACTCGGATTAGGACATGTATGTCAAAATATGACAAACGGAAAGAGTCAAATTCATATGATTTGGATTTGGACATGTATGTCAGAATATGACAGACGGAAAGAGTCAAATTCATATGACTCGGATTTGAGTAATGTGACTCGGATTTGAGTCATATGACTTGGATTTATATGTCAAGACTCAGATCCTTCTCGGCTAATCCTAGTTGAGGATATCGTTTATCGTTAACTTCTCGAATTAATCAAATCCGAGTCATATGAATTTGGCTCTTTCTGTCTTGATATCCTTAACTCGGATCCTTGACTCAGATTGTCAAAAAGGAGCAATCCAGGCCGAATCTTCTATTCATCCAGAGCACTTGGGCCGAGTTAATTCACCCCAGGTGGCCTCGTATTCATCTCCAGATGCCCTCTCAACCTCTACATAGACATACCACTCGCCAGGTCAAGCTCTTATGTCAGATTCCAGTCTTGGGACGCCCCTGGCTCAGACTGGCACAGTTGGTCCAAGATGCTAAGGAATATGCTCAGCATCTCACAAGATGCTAAGGAATATGCTGGGAATCTCAGAAGATGCTAAGGAATATGTCGGGCATCTCAGAAGATGCTAAGGAATATGCCGAAGCGATAAGACTGATGACTCACTAAAGGACAAGCCAAAGGACAAGATGTACTGGGAAGGACCCATTATCTAGCTCATAGGCAGTACTTGTGGGACATGCCTTGTCCCCTGGGCCCCCCTTTATAAGGAGCACCAGGGGGATCGTTCCCAGAGAGGCCCCGGAGGGATCCTCTCCTCTCAGTTCACGTATGAACACTTCTTCTTCTTCTTCTTCTTCTTCTTCTTCTTCTTCTTCTTCTTCTTCTTCTTCTTCTTCCTCAAGCTCCAAGTAGCAACTAGGTAAACAGCTCAAGGAGCACTTGTAACCAATATACATAAGCAATAAGAGAAGGAGTTCATCATACATCGATGATCTCTGGGTTCTTCCCTGTTCTTCGTATGCGGTCTTCACTTCATCATCCCTCCTCGGATTCCTCCAGTGTCCATCGGCCCCAACTTTAGCCTACCCATGTCATATGCCGTGACACCACCATGACATTATCTAGTGGTTCCTACAAAATGTTAGTTTCGGGAACTATTTTTTATAGCTCCTTACTCATTATCACAAGTGCATTCCCACTAAAATGTTCTTGACAATAATTGACAATATAATCCATAATATTATGATACCTCGCTAAATCCTCATTATCGCTACTTTTCATAATAATACCATTTTTTCTAAGCAGCTCATGAGACCCTTCATAAACTATGTATTACAAGAGTTTTACATTATTACCGTTTATGTGAGTATTGGTTGATAAAAATTCTTTAAAGAGAGGAATGCATTCATAATCATAAAGCTTGTTAGGATTATCATTATATTGCCTCATCCCTTCGAATAAACTTGAAAAATTACCAGAACAGTAATCCACCTACTCCCACATGTCCAGTATTTGCATATCCTCAAGGATTAGCAGTTCTTCTTCATGTTCATCCTCTTCTTGGGAAGGAACTTCATCATTCTCTAATGGGATTTCCTGCAAACGATTAACATAGGAACTACGGCTCTACTCCGTCCCTTACTCCTCATAATAAGTGCATTCTCACTAAAATGTTCTTGAGAATACTAAGAAATATGTTACAGGATTTTATAAGCCATTTTATGAGAATACTATATTCACTATTAATACATGATATGGCATGTATTATTAGCTCATGGGCACCTTCAAAGATAAACATTCTCTAATACTTCAATAGTGGTATTACAATTATTATAAGACATTAAAGATTGATTAAAGGTATCCGAGCATTGAAAATGAAAGTTATGCTCAAGTTTTAGATATTGAGGACATATTATTGGATCGTCTATCGTATCCGAAGAAATTAACTTTTGAACATATTTAGCTATTTGGGAATACATTTCTCTTATCGTCATATTTCTTATTTGTTCTTCAAAATTCTCATCCTCCTCTTCCAATGAGGATTCCTGTACCATGTTAATAGCATCACAATATTCATAGAAAGATTCATCTTCTAGTTCCTCACCAAAGTCCCCAAAATCATTGTCGAGGCATGAACCTTCCTCAGAACAATCATCATAAGTTTGGGACTTATATAAGTTATTACTAGAGAATGAGATATCATTGACATGCATACTATTTGTGTGTGGGAAGTTATTTTCAGAAGTAGGAGATTCAAGTGATTGATCAAGTTGCTCCTATTCATTCTTACTAAGATAATTCGCGAGTAGCTTAGTGATAGTCTTACCTTCAGGCTT
This sequence comes from Avena sativa, assembly GCA_916181665.1. NCBI lineage: Eukaryota > Viridiplantae > Streptophyta > Magnoliopsida > Poales > Poaceae > Avena > Avena sativa. Next base: position 459,995,301 of record OV702293.1, read on the forward strand.
ACCTTCCACTAGTTGAGAGGGTGAAATGTCAAGCATCACCTCTTCATTAGAAATATGTTTAGGCGGTTTCGGTGGAGGTTCTTCATATGATGTTGCCTTCTCTTCAGCTTTTTGATCCCCTATCAGCCATTGATTATGTATTTCTCGCTTCTTTAATAGATACTCCTCCTCCCTTGCGAGCTTTTCCTATTCAAAGGTAGTCATCTCGGACGACATGATTAGTAACAAATATTTTTATGGGTTTTTGGTTTGCAAACAAAAGCAAAAGGATAAATGCAACAAATAAAGAAAGCTTACAACAAAATCTAGCAAAACTATAATAAATAAACAAAAGCTAAAAGACCTACAATGCTTAGCTCCCTGGCAACTTGATGACTGCAAGTGCAGAGATCGTTTGTAGCTAGTTTCGAAATAAAGATATCGATCCCACTGGGAGAAGGAGTCTGAAGTCTAATAACTCTTGAACTAAATACTGTAATAGTAATGCTAAATAACGTTCTAAGTAACAAGATAAAATACGAGTTTTGTGTAAAAGATATTTTTGTGTTTTGAAATAAGAGAACAATAAGTAAACTAAAGCTTTAAGTAAACAATAGCATGCGAGTATGATTACAGAATTCTACAAGATGACGGAAAGATTTCTCAGGGAGTAGTGGATCCACCACTAATAATTAGAAAGAGTGATCAAATTTATTATAATTAATAAGACAATTTATGATATGTTTGGGAGGATCTCCATATATGGACGAATAGGCAGCAACCGCTACTCACATCATCCTCATAACCACATCAGACAAGCAATCGACATCAATCGAATTACTGCGCTATTAAGGGACTTTACCCCGTAGGATGTATCCCATGGCATGGACACTGTTTAGTGAGTTATCCTCTATTCCCAAGTTGATACGTTAGGAATGACAACAACTTTATAGTCACCGTAAGTGCTATCATCCCTCCGTCTACTGATACGTCATAAATATATCTATAATTTTTGATGCTCCATGCTTGTTTAGTATCTACTTTGCTTTGCTTTGTCTTTAATTTGAGGTGTTTTTATATTTTTTTCTGGACTAACCTATTAATAAGTTGCCATAGTACCAGTTGCTTGTTTTCTTTTGTTTTTGGTTCCAGAAAAGGCAGAAAGTCAATATTCTTGGAATTGGACGGGACAAAAGACAAAGTCAATATTTTACCGAGGGGGACACAGAGCCTGAATACGAGACACAGGGGAGCCACCAGGGGGCCTCACCCCCTGGCCACGCGGCCAGCCCTGGCTCGTGCCTGGGGGTGGGGGGTGCAGCCACCCCGGGTGCCCCTGCCTCGCCTCTTCGCCTATAAGAATCCCCTGATACCAAAACCCTAAGTATCCGATCAATCTTTCGCGAAACAGTCCATAGCCACCGCCACCATCGTCCCTAGATCGGGGGGATCTGAAGCTCTTCCCGTCACCCTTCCGGAGGGGAGATCATCCTGGAGGCCTTCTTCATCACCATGCCAGCCTTCGGTATGAAGCGTGAGTAGTTCCACCTTAGACTACGGGTCCATGTAGTAGCTAGATGGTTGTATCTCCTCCTTTGTGCTTCCATGTTTAGATCTTGTGAGCTCCGTTCATGATCAAGATCATCTCTATTTGTAATGATGCATGTTGTGTTTGTGGGGATCCGATGGATATTGAGATTACTATGTCAGATTGATTAATGGTTTTGTCTTATTGATTCTATCATGTCTGTGTTGTTTGTGATCTTTTATGCTCTCCATTTCTAGTAGCTATCTTGGCTGAGTAGATGCTAGTGACTCCAAGAGGGGGTATTTATGCTCGATAGTGGGTTCATGCCTCTATTTAATCTAGGGGAAGTGACACAAATCTCTAAGGTTGTAGATGTGTTGTTTCTACCAGGGAGAAAACAACGGTCTCTTGTTCATGGAACAAATGGATTGTTTACCTTGCACACTTTACTTGAAGTAGTGATCTGTTTGCTTGCAACTTAATACTGGAGGAGGTTCGGATGATAACCTGAAGGTGGATTACTAGTCATAGATGCAGTTGGATGGCGGTCTATGTATATTGTTGTATTGCCCAATCGAATCTCATAGGATCATGAATGTCTAGTATTGCATTGTTATGCCTTGCTCAATCCTATCAATTGCCCTGCTGTAATTTGTTTACCTAGCATGCCATGTTTGTTTATCTTAAGGAGAACACCTCTAGTGAACTATGGACCCCGGTCCAATCTTTACCATTGATACATCTTCCACTGTTCTTGTTTACTTTCTGCAAACCACTATTATCTTCCACACCATACAGTTAATCCTTTGTTTACATCAAACCGGTGAGATTGACAACCTCACTGTTCATTGGGGCAAAGTCTTGAGTTTGTGTTGTGCAGTTTTGCAAGTTGCTAGCAACACCTTTGAGTCGTTTCCTTCCTTCTACTGGTTCGATAACCTTGGTTTCTTTCTGAGGGAAGACTTGCTGCTGTGCTCATCATACCTTCCTCTTGGGGTCTCCCAACGAAGCTCTACATTGATCTGAGCACATCAAGTTGTTGTTTCTGGCTCCGTTGTCGGGGAGGCTAAGGACGTCTTCACAAGGGGAGTCATCCATAATCTTTCTCTTTACTTTGTTTTTGTTTTGCTTAGTTTCTTTTGTCTTGTTTTATTTGCCTCTTTATATAAAAAATTACAAAAAAATTAGTTTCATTTGGTTTCTCTTATAAAAAACACACAAAAAATTAGTTCCTACTATAGTTGCTGGTGTGTTATTGCCTTGCCTTGTCATGCTTTCTATCAATGGATAGTTCTTTGAAACTAGTTATTTTTGGCAAGGTGGGTTCACGAAAGAACAAAAGTATTTTTATAAGGAACACCGTTTGTCACAAAAAGGGAAACACTTATGGGAACAAATTGATAAATTGAATACTATTGCTAAAGAGGTGTGCTCTACTTATAATGTTACTCATTGCTTTGATAAATCTTGTTTCTGTAGGAGGTATAAACACCTACCTTTTTAATGTGAGTATAATGATGATGTTAACATATCTTCTTATGTTAAAGGAAATTATGACTTTTATGATGTGGAACAAATTGAAGAATTTATTGCTTTCAAGGGTGCATTTGAACTTGCTAGTTTGCTTGAAAATACTGATGATGCACCTTATGAATATGAGGTTCATGAGATACTTAAATTTTGCTTTGATAATTACAAGGAATAAAATGGCTATATTCTTGAATATTTTAATAGATTCTTTCCACAAACGAAAGAGACTAATGCCTTGCAGGAGCCTATGGAAGAAGAAATTGCTGAAATTGGAAGCTCATTAGATGAAAAAGAGGAGGAGAGTGATGAACAAAGGGAGGAAGAATGGATCTACCCATGTCTACCTTCTAATGAGAGTAACTCTTTGCCTCTTACATTATTTGATTGTCCCCCATGCTTACCAAAGGAGGATGAATGTTATGTTCCCGTGGATCCTTTTAAAATATCTCCTTTGGGTAAAACTTGTGATAATAATTGTGCTCCTGTTATCTTTTATATCCTTTATTTGCACCTAATTTGGAAATGCATGGTACTAAAGAGTTCTGCTTAGAAAATGTTTATGATAAAGCTCTAGATGATGGTCCTATATTGAATGATCAATCACCTTGTTATAAAATTGTTAAAAGTAGGTTTGAAGGTTTTAATCCCACCATTTTTGAGCTTTATAAAAATTATGTGTTTGTAGATCATGAAACACATGCTGTATGTGATAGCTATATTGTTTAGTTTATTCATGAGGCTACTGAAAATTATTATGAGAGAGGAAAATATGGTTGTAGAAGTTTTCATGGTATTGAAACACCTCTCTATGTGCTGAAAGTTTTGAAGTTGCTCTTGTTTTATCTACCCATTCTTGTTACTATGTGCTTCTTTGATTTATTTTCTTACAATATTCCTATACATAGGAAGTGGGTTAGACTTAAATGTGTTTTGATTTTGCTTCTTGATGCTCTCTTTTACTTCAATTATTATTTCTGATGTGAGCATCTTCTCAAACTATCAAGCCCAACTTAAAGGCATTAATGAAAAGTACTTATTGGGAGATAACCCAAAAGTTTTCTTGAGTCTTGGAAGTTATTACATCTGTAATAACCTCTCCTTATCCTTTTTATTTGCTTTTTGTGCCAAGAATAACCTCTAATGAGAGGGAAGTAAGATTTTGGGAAGTTGATGTTCCGAAACAGATTTTTGTGCTCAACTGTAAAAATTCGTGTAAAATCTCTGTAAGTCGGATTGAACTGTAATTTTGTGAGTACATCCCCCTGGATGTTAGTTAACTTTCGTTAGTTCAGCGCTTTTGATTTGAGCAACAGAAGGTCTTCGAAAAAATTGGTTTTTCACATGCTGGTCTGTTTTGATAGATTTCGGCCATTATTTGCATTTGCTTCTTATTGGTTCCTTTTTGAGGTATTTTTGGGAAATTGAGTTTTCTGAGGAAATTGCTACAGTAGCTTGTGTCTTTAGTGAAATTTTTTCTGTTTCAAAACTAAACCCAAAGGTCTATTATCTTTTGAATACACTAATATTGCTAATGAAGATTGTGTGAAGTTTTGTATGAAGGAAAATTTTGAGGTGTAAAGGAAGAATGATGTAATGAGATGAAGAATGGACAAAAGCTCAAGCTTGGGGATGCCACCCCATGTCACCCCAAGAAATATTCAAGAGGTACAAGAAAGCTTGGGGATGCCCAAGGCATCCCTTTCTTCATCAATAAAAATCTCAGGTCTTTCTAGACACTTTGTTTTTATTGTTTCATGCACAGTTGTGTTGTTCTTGGAGCGTCTTAATTTTCATTTTTGGTTTTTGTTTGCTTAGTTTGCTTAAATAAATTAGTTGGACCCCCTCTTTTGCTGTGATGTTTTCAAATAAGTTGGAGTAAGCCATGAGTAGAAATTTTCATGCTTATAGTGGTACAAAAGTGAGCTTGCTTTGACTGTGGCTTAGACTTTATCTTGTCATACTAGATGTTGTTTTGACCTTATGCTTAGTGATTATTGCTGTAGCATGACTTGCTCCAAATCATTGAGATTGCTTAGTGTTCCTTGAAAGAATCATGCGTTGTTTTAGCATACAAAAGCATATTATTGTGGTATTCTCCTTTGATGCTTTGTTTGGGTTGACCTGGCACATCACACCATCTTATGACTCTAACAAGTCACCATTAGCCTCTATGATCATTTAGGTTTTGAGTTGTGGTACCACTTTATGCTTTGATTAGTAATGTTTTGTCGATCTGCATGATTATGGCCATTATTGCTCTCTTAGTTGGTCGCTCCCAATCTTTTGCTAGCCTTAACTTTTGCTAAGTAAGCTCTACTCATGCATCCAAATCCCAAGAAACCAAGTTATTCCAAAGTGTCCACTATAAATTCCTATGCATGGTTTGTTACACCATTCCAAGTATATTCTTGTTTTCATCTATCTTCCAATTAAAAAGTATTTTATTTTGTGAAAAACTAGTGATTAAAGCTCTCACGAACTTGATGGCACACTTTATTTTTCTTGCCCCTAATAAACTTGAACCATTGTGTCATCTATGTTGTATATGCTTGCACTTATACATTGGAATTAGCAGAACCATGATGTCACGGGGAACGCTTTCAACACCTATAAATATCTACCCAGTTTATATCATGCTCTTTTGTTTATGGATGTCGTCAGTGTGAAATAAAAGGGGATCTTGTAAGTCCATGGAGTTATGTATGTGTGTTAGAGAAACTGTTGGAGATATGCCCTAGAGGCAATAATAAAAGTGGTTATTATTATATCTTTGTGTTTATGATAAATGTTTACATTCATGCTATAATAGTATTAACCGGAAACATTAATACTTGTGTGATTTGTAAACTAAATTAGAGTCCCTAGTAAAGCCTCTTTGTAATACTAGCTTGTTGGTTAATAGATGACCGTGGTTTCCCGATCATGAACATTGAGATGTTGTTAAAAACAAGATCATATCATTAGGAGAATGGTATGATGGACATACTCCTATAGATAAGCGTAGCATAAAGATCAAGTCATTTCAATAGTTCATTTGCTATAAGCTTTCTGATACATAGTAACCTAATTCCTTCGACCATGAGGTCATGCTAATCACCATCACCGGAAGGATTCTTTGATGACATCAAACACCACACCGTAACTAGGTGGCTATAAAGGTGGCATTGAGTGTTTGGAAAGTATGTGTTGACGCACATGGATCAAGAGTGGGATTTGTCCATCCATATGATGGATAGATATACTCTCGGCCCTCTCGGTGGAATGTCATCCAATTGGCTTGCAAGCATGTGACTGGCTCACAAGGGATCACATATCACGGGAACGAGAAAAGAGTACTTATCGGTAACGAGGTTGCACTAGGTATGTAGAGATACTGACGATCAAAACCTCAGATAAGTAAACTATCGTGAGACAAAGGGAAATTGGTATCGTATGTAAGTGGTTCATTCGATCGCAAAGTAATCGTAGAAATATGTGGGAGCCATATGAATTTCTAGATTCCTCTATTGGTTATTGATCGGAGAAGTGTCTCGGTCTTGTCCGCATAATTCACGAACCATAGGGAGACACACTTAAGGATTCAATGTTGTTTAGTAGATATGGAATGTTAGTAGGGATACCGAATGTTGTTCAGAGTCTCGTATGGGATCCGGGATATCACGAGGAGATCCGGAATGGTCCGTAGAATAAGATTCATATAAGGAAAGTTCGATTCCAGAGTTCGGGAAAGATTCCGATGTTTTCATCGGAGAGGTTCTAGAAGGGTCTAGAAGGTTCACCAGACCGGAAGGGGAATGGACCATGAATGCGTCATGGATAAGTGGAATGATTCGATCATATCATAGGTCACTTGGTTTGGGCATTTGCAAGAGAGAATTAAAGCTCTAAATTGAAAGTCAAATGGGAAGTTTGAAAAGTCAAACTGGAATAATGGTTTCCTAGTGGAAGAAGGAAAGAGTCCTTCTCTCAATCCAACTTGGGTTTGGGTTTGGATTCAAACCCACCCCTCCCAAGGCTGCCCCCTCTCATAAATAGAGGGGGAGGGCTGCCCCAAAGGCTAAGCCCTAGCCCTATACCCCGTGCGCCGCTGCCACCAGCCGCCGCCTAGCGCCGCCACGCCGTCAGCCGCCTAGCGCCGCCGCGCCGCCGCCGCCTCGCGCCGTCGCCACCTCATCGCTGCCGCCCTAGCCACCGCAGACACCTCCTCCTCCCGGCCTTCTAAACCCCAGATCGCCGGGAACCCTAAATCCACCATAACTCGCACCGACTTAGGCGAAGCCCTACGGGATCTTCCCTCTACTTCCGACACTACACCGTTGTGCTGCCAAAATAGCGAGGGTAGAACTACAACCTCCGCTGCCTGCTAGAACAAGGGAGAGGAAGGTCTTCATCTAGTACCAAACGTGTGACCGACTGCGGAAGCGCTGCCGGAACGCAGCGCTGGAAGGATCGTCTACGCGATCTTGAGATCGGCAAGTGTACAACTACATCACCCACGAGAATCTGCTCTCGTTAACCGCTTTGGAATCTTCGAGGGTGAGTGCTCCTATCGACTCGTTGCTACAATCTAGTAGATAGATCTTGGCTTGTTTATGTGCATGCGGTAGAATTTTTTGTTTTCCATGCTACGAACCCCTACAGAAACGCCTGGGCCGCTAGCCTAAGCCATGCCTAATCATGGTGGAAACTTGCAGCATCACCATAGTGAGCTACCTATGAAGCATTTTTCTTATAAAAAAGAGATATGAGATTCAGAAAAAGAAAAAAAGAGATGAGAAAAGAGGAAAGAGAGAAAAAAGCACCATATGTCCATGGTAAATAAGAAGATTGCTAAGATACTCATTGTCTTCTTGCCTTGTCATTTTGTTATGGGACAACTCCTGTAGCATGTGTAATGGGTACCCCGTTGGCGGTTCTCTATGATACACATGTACTTAATATGACAAGAACTTGCAAGTAACTAAAGTTGAGTAGCATGAGGAGCGGCCCTCGTACTCAAGGGACATGAGATTGCCAACTTATACTTTGACAAGCATATACTCATAATTTTTGGAAGCTCTTTTTGGAACTTGAAATCCCTGCTTCCCTTTTATGAAGGGCCTTTCTTCCACCACTATATTGAGTCTCCACCTTCTATCCATAGGCACCAATTATGAGAGCATAGTTGCCATTCTTAGTTCTATGTGCATTGTCCCAAAACTTATTGATTGATCCATATTGTTGATATTGCTTGTTATTGGACTACTTGTATCTATTCACTCTTATGAACTTTGAAGGTGTCCTATGCATCTATTTTCTACTCCATGAGGGACAAACTAAATGCCACTATGCTATGTTTTCTATATGCAAAGCAAACAAACGTTTTTCAATGCATGTTATTCATGATCTTTGTTTGTATCCTTTCATGTTGCAACAATAGTTGCTATGTATTATTGTTAGAACTCCGTCTTTCATGCTCATGTTTAGAGTTCTTTGATCCCAGCTCCAATGCTTGAAAATGGTTTGATCTTGATTGTGATGGTGCATGTCACCTAAAAAATTATTCTTTTTATCACTTACCTACTCGAGGACAAGTAGGAGTTAAGCTTGGGGATGCTTGATACGTCATAAACGTATCTATAATTTTTGATGCTACATGCTTGTTTAGTATCTATTTTGCTTTGCTTTGTCTTTACTTTGAGGTGTTTTTATATGTTTTTCTGGACTAACCTATTAACAAGTTGCCACAATGCCAGTTGCTTGTTTTCTTCTGTTTTTGGTTCCAGAAAAGTCAGAAAATCAATATTCTCGGAATTGGACGGGACAAAAGCCAAAGTCAATATTTTATCGAGGGGAACATGGATCCTGAATACGAGACGGAGGGGAGCCACCATGGTGCCACACTCCTGGCCACACGGCCAGCCCTGGCCCACGCTTGGGGGGTGCATCCACCCCGGGTGCCCTCCTACCTCGCCACTTCGCCTATAAGAAGCCCTTGATACCAAAACCCTAAGTACCCAATCAATCTTCCGTGACAGTAGCCGCCGCCACCATCGTCCCTAGATCGGGGGGATCTGAAGCTCTTCCCGGCATCCTGCTGGAGGGGAGATCATCCCGGAGACCTTCTTCATCATCATGCCAGCCTCCGGTATGAAGCGTGAGTAGTTCCACCTTGGACTACGGGTCCATGTAGTAGCTCGATGGTTGTATCTACTCCTTTGTGCTTCCATGTTTAGATGTTGTGAGCTTCGTTCATGATCAAGATCATCTCTATTTGTAATCATGCATGTTGTGTTTGTGGGGATCCGATGGATAATGAGATTACTATGTCAGATTCATTAATGGTTTTGTCTTATTGATTCTGTCATGTCTGTGTTGTTTGTGATCTTACATGCTCTCCGTTTCTAGTAGCTATCTTGGCTGAGTAGATGCTAGTGACTCCAAGAGGTAGGGGTGGAATCGAGCCGAGCTGAGCCGGCTCGTGGCCCGGCTCGTGAAAGCTTGGCAAAATTGAGCCGAGCCGAGGCTCGGCTTGGTACTGAAAAATAACTGCAAAGAGGGCTCGAGGCTCGGCTCGAAACGGCTCGCGGCTTGTTCGACCGGCTCGATGAACCGACCACCTACCCCGAAAAAAATCCCATCCCCGCGGCCCCGCCCCCCTCGGCCCCGAGTCCCCCGACCCCGCCCCGTCCCCGTCACCCCGTGGACTCTCTCTCGTCTCGTTTCTTTCTCTGGCGGCGAACACGGCGACACCAAGGACAAGGTCCGACACCGTCCTCCTGGTTCCTCCCCGACCCCATCGCTTGCCAGGCCGCCACGGCGCCACCAAGGTCCAACGACGTCCTCCTTCCCTTCTTCCCAATCCCAGTGCTCTGCTCTGCTCCCCCGCGCGGCCGCCTCCAGCTAGGGTTAGGGTTAGCGCAGGGGGTGCGCCGGTACGCCCGCCCGACGGCGGCGCGACGCCAGGCCGCCAGTAGGAGTCACCTGCGCTCCTCCCTCTGCCATCCGCCACCATGATTCGGTTACGTCGCCCGCACCTGATCTGGCCCACACGTATGGCCGCCCGCGTGACGTGGGATCCGGCATCCCGCTGCCTCCCTCCGTTGCCGGCGCGGCTCCGGGACGTGCGCCATGCCACGTCCGACCGCGTTGACGCTGGAATTCCGCTTAATTTAGAGCCTGCCCGTTCCAGCCCATGCCCATGCCCCCGCTTGAATTCCGTCCCTACTACACATTAAGCACCATGAGCATATGCCGCGCTGCAGCAGTGCAACTCACTGTTACCGATAGTCACGGGTTTGTGATTAAAGCAAAATGAATCAACAATGCACTATGCTTAGTTTTCATTGTTTCGTCCCTGCTTAGTTGAATTTCGTCCCTAAGGCCCCTAATGTGTAGCTAGCTTTAATCACAAATCTGCTGCTCATATATAAGATAACCTGTACGTGTTTTGGTCTATTCATTTGGAAATTGATATTTTCTTGGTCTGTGCATTTGATAGTCTTGGTCTTGGTCTGTTCATTTGATATTTTCTTGGTCTGTGCATTTGATATTGTCTTGGTCTGTTCATTATAGAGAAAATGCAAACGGGGCGGGAGAGTGAAGGATCGCAAGCACGTCTGAGGAAGCCGCAAGGGCAGGGAAAGAGGCATGCATACAACAAGGCAATGCAATCGCGGACTGCGGCTATGCTCGGCATATCTTCAACTATACATGCATCATCGTCGCAACCAGTAGTACCTAATTTGTCACAGCAGGCAGCAGCCAATTTGCCTCCACAAATGGTAATTTTGTTTCACCTTTTTTGTAATTGAACCAGCAATAGTAGTACATCTACTGCCTTGATTTAATCTTTGTGATTACTCTATGTGCAGGCTCAAACAATTGAGACCGATGAGGAAGAAAATTCTTATGACAAGAATGATGCGATGTCGGATGATGATGTATTTGTTAGTGGTCATATTGACATATCCGATGATGGGAATTCTGCTGGTACTGATGGTGATGGTGGGGTTTCTCAGAGAGGAAAGAAGCGACAAAAGGGAATGAAGGTTGGTCCGAAGGTTATTGTTGAATCGAGTGCCAAGTCTAAGTCAGTTGTATGGGAGCACTTCGACAAGGTTCCTCGGCCATCCAAAGAGGATCCTACTGTTGAGGTGATAATGGCACAATGCAAGTATTGCAAGAAGTGTTTCTCCTACAACAAGGACAATGGGGGAGCCACTTCCCATCTGCTGCGACACTATATCAAAGCATTTCCAAATTATAAGGTCGCTATGGCAAAGGTGGCTAGTCAAACCCTTCTCAACTTTCAGCCATCTAATGCAAGTGATACAGGTATTCCTATTTTGCAATCTTCTAGGGAGTATAGTCAAGAAGAAGCTAAAAAATTAATTGCTAAGATGTTGATTTGTCACGATTATCCATTTAAGATGGTAGAGCACACATGGTTCAACATAGTGATGAAATATTTAAATCCTCGGTATGAGTTTATTGGTAGAAAAACCATTAGAAAAGAATGCATGAAGGTGTTTGAATCTAAGAGAGATAGCCTTATGAAGGTTCTTAAAGGTGTGGATAACATAGCTTTAACTACTGATTTGTGGACATCCAACCAAACACTTTCCTACATGTGTTTAGTTGCACATTGTATTGATAAAGATTGGAAAATGCAATGTCGTGTGCTGAATTTCGTGGAGTTGGACCCTCCACATAGTGGAAATGTGATTTCCCAAGCTGTGTTTGAGTGTGTGGCTGCATGGAAGATAGAAGATAAAATCATTTCGATCACTCTAGATAATGCAGCCAACAATGATGTAGCTGTCCGCAATTTGAAGGCTATGTTTGCTGCTAGAAGCTCCTATTGTTTTGTTCCTAAATATTTCCATGTTCGCTGTTGTGCTCATATTATTAATTTGGTGGTCACTGATGGTACTGCAACCATCTCCCCTTTAACAACCAATGTGAGGGAATCTGTTAAGTACATCAAGAAGTCGGTATCTCGATTGCACAAGTTTGTAGAAATTTGTCGGTTTCTTACAATCACAATTGGAGAAGGGCTGAAACTAGATGTGACCACAAGGTGGAATTCAACTTACCACATGTTAAGAACAACCATTACCTATAGAGATGCAATAGATTCTTATGCGGACAACGATGCAAATTATAAATGGAAGCCATCAAATGATGAATGGACATTGTTCAATACCATTACACCTATACTTGCTTCTCTGGATGAGGTGTCCACTGCATTCTCTGGCTCTACATATCCTACTTCGAATATATTTTACCCTCACATTGTCAATGTCAAGATTACACTTATAGAGGCATGTAGATCCACCAACCCAGCTTTGAAAACTATGGGGGAGGCAATGTTGGACAAATTCAACAAGTATTGGGAAGAACCCAATAATGTCATGGTGATTGCTACTATTCTTGACCCAAGGTACAAGCTAAAATACAATAAGTGGGGTTTTAGAAAGATCTATTCTGAACAGAAAGCTACTACTGAATATAATTTGATCGAAACCGAGTTGGCAAAGCTATATGACACTTATGATAGACATCATCATTATGAGAAAGCTGATTCTTATAGATTTTCTGCATCCTCATCTACCCTATGGATACAAGTTCATCTTTGCCATCAATTGCCAGCGAGTTTACCTCATACTTAAGTGAGACTTCTGTGGAGACATCAAAGAATGAGATTGATAAGTATCTTGGTGAGGCAAATGAGAGCTTGCTAAACAAAAAATTTGATGTGCTATTGTGGTGGAAGCTGAATGCCCATAGATACCCCGTCGTGTCAAAGATGGCAAATAATTTCTTGTCTATACCGGCGACTTCTGTGTCTTCGGAGTCTACTTTTAGCACCGGGGGGGGGGGGGGAGTTCTAGATGACTATAGGAGCTCTCTAAACCCAGCGATGGTGGAGGCGCTGGTGTGTGCTTCTAGTTGGATTAAAGGTGCTCATAATGACAACAAAGTCTCGCTGGATGTGGTATGTGACTTGTTGATTCATTTTGTTGCTAGTTATTCTACTATACTATGTCTTATGCATACCTAACTTTCATCATTTTCACTCTTTTAGGAACCAGATGATATTGATGATGTCGAGTGTATTCCATTTCCAAAAAGCGTGGTGGGGAGCAACTAGTAAGTATATAGTGCTATTTTGTTTCTCTACTTGCTGTAATTTTTGTACAAGAACACAAGTAATGAAAAACTCATTATATAATGCCATTTTGCTCACTTACTGTAACATATCTGATGCAAAACCATGTATGTGATGATTTCTTTTTGTCTTTGTGATAAACAGATTCGACATATGAGTGTATGAATGAGCTGCAGGAGATGGCAACAAGGGTAGAGGCCAAGGTGTTAATGGTTGATGTTTATGATTAGATTTATGATACCATGGCTCCTGATACTTTTGTTGAAGTTGAACTATGTTCCTGTGTTTGTCATGTACTCATGTATGAGACTCCTGTTGGACTAAGTGGTCAGTTTGTGTTATGAAACTTGTGTTGTAATGGAACTATTATGGTTATTGGTACTTTATTTAACTTGTTAGACTATTTTGTTGACATATTTGTGAAATCATGATCAAATCTTGTATAAAACTGTGAATTCTTACAATTTCAGCAAAGGTCATGGCGAATTTTTTAATTTCATCAAGCTTTTGAGCCGGCTTGCAAGCTTCACCGAGCCGGCTTGTCGAGCCTCGAGCCTGAATAACAAGGTTTAGGCTTGGCTTGACCATCCTCCAAGCCGAGTCGAGCCCGAGCCGAGCCTTGTCGAGCCCGAGCCGAGCCTCGAGCCTCGAGCTGCATGTCCACCCCTACCAAGAGGGGTATTTATGCTCGATAGTGGGTTCATGCCTCTATTTAATCTAAGGGAAGTGACAGAAATCTCTAAGGTTGTATACGTGCTGTTGCTACTAGGGAGAAAACAACGGTCTCTTGTTCATGGAACAAGTGGATTGTTTACCTTACACACTTTGCTTAAAGCAGTGACCTGTTGCTTGCAGCTTAATACTGGAGGGGGTTCGGATGATAACCTAAAGATGGATTACTAGTCATAGATGCAGTTGGATGGCGGTCTATGTATCTTGTTGTATTGCCCAATCGAATCTCATATGATCATGAATGTATAGTATTGCATTGTTATTCCTTGCTCAGTCCTGTCAATTGCGCTTCTGTAATTTGTTTACCCAGCATGCCATGTTTGTTTATATTAAGGAGAACACCTCTAGTGAACTATGGACCCCAGTTCAATCTTTACCATTGATACATCTTCCACTATTCTTGTTTACTTTCTACAAACCACTATTACCTTCCACACCATACAGTTAATCCTTTGTTTACAGCAAACCAGTGAGATTTACAACTTCACTGTTTGTTGGGGCAAAGTCTTGAGTTTGTGTTGTGCAGGTTTCCAAGTTGCTAGCAACACCTTTGAGTCATTTCCTTCCTCCTACTGGTTCGATAACCTTGGTTTTTTTCTGAGGGAAGACTTGCTGTTGTGCTCATCATACCTTCCTCTTGGGGTCTCCCAAAGAAGCTCTACATTGATCTAAGCGCATCATCTACCAACAAGTAGTTCCCTCCATCCAATCCTCAGTGAGGCAAATATTGAGTGGCGCGCTTCACCCAACATCAAGATGAAGGAAATCTAACACAGACACATAATAAAAAATATCACATAATAATATTTATCTCAGTTCAGTCACATGCTAGGGTTTCTCCATCTCCCCAAGAACAAAGGAAACTACTCACACATGAAGCCAATCAACATCATGGATAGAATATGGATGAAGTATGATGATACAATTGAAGACAAGTGCAAATCCAAGATTCAATCTAGAATTACAACAAGTAACCAAAGGGGATCGGTGATGGAGACGTTGTTGATGAAGATGACGATGTAGATTGATGTGGAGGCCTTCAAGATCCTAGTCCCTTCTCCCCTTGTGTGATGATGATGGTGTAGATCTGATTGGAGGCAGCTATGGCGGTGGCACGGCAGCAGGGCACCGCCGTGGTGGAGAATATGGATTGGTGGCTCTTTCTTGGCTCCTCCGACCTTTATATAGTGTCGTGGGAATGTCCACGGCAGATGCTGCAATCGGCAGCGAGTATTAGAACGAGGGGCAAGGGCGGCCAGCCATCTGCAGTACGAGATGAGGGCGGGGACACAGGGATTTACCCAGGTTCGCCCCCCCGAAGGGTAAATACCTACTCCTACTAGATTGTATTATTGAGAGAGTACAAGGGCGAGCTCAACGACTAGGTGGCGAGTCGCAGGGGGTGTATGATGGAATGTGTCCTCTATGCATACCCGGGGGAGGTTTATATAGGCTCACCTCGCTAGGGTTTATAGATCTACAACCGAATTAGTTAAGAATTCGGAGGATACTTGACCTAATCCGACTGGGCCTAGCTATGCTTCTAGGCCTTCAGCTTCCAGTCGCCTGGCTCCTCGTTGAGTCTTGATATAGCCGCTTTCCTGCAGGCCCACTCGCTGGCAGCTTGGGCCAGTAGGAAATGTCCTGCTGGGTATACCCCATTCGACATATCCCCATCAGTTGTCCCCAAGGCCGTCGATGAATCGTCGCAGGTGTTCTTTGGCAGTCGGAGTATGCAGGTCCAATTTGGACACCCTGTCGAATCGGCGGTGGACTCCCTGAATGAAAGAGGGAACTTGTTATCTTAGTCCCAATAACGGTGACCAGTCGAATCGCAGCACGACGAATGGGTCGGGGAGTAGTCGAGTCAGCAAAACTGGCGAGTCGAGTAGACGAAGTTGGACCGTCAGCGCTGGTTAAACTAGCCGTTGGGTAATCCAACGGTAATATAGGCGTATTCATTGCGCGGTAACGGTCCTCCGGAAATGGCGGGTAGCAACCGTTATATAAGGGAGTGATAGGCGAGGAACGATCATTCCCCACACTTCCTCCGGTCTCGCGCGCCTCCTAGTCTTCCATTCCTCCATAGCGAACAGAGCGATTCCGAGCGATCCGCGACCCCAGATCCTTCGACTGATGGCGCCTCCGACGGAACCATGGGGGAGATCCAAGTGCACGAAAGTGCTGCTGAGGTCATTCGAGGAGGCAGGGATCCTCCGCGCCAGGAGATAGCGCATCCCCGCGGCAGGCGAAGTGGTTCCAGATCTGCGCGAGGGAGAATTCATTTGTTTCACAAGCCACCTGGAGAGGGGGCTCGAATTCCCCACCTCCCTCTTTTTTCGCCGCTTCTGCATCTACTACGACATCTAGCCGTCAGACCTAGGGCCGTACAGCATTGAGCAACTCGCCATTTTCGTGGCGTTTTGCGAGTGCTACCTAGGCTGCCAGCCGTATTTCCCTATGCGGCAAGATCTGTTCCACGGGAGGATCGGACGCGAAGAGGCAGGCGGCCCGATGCTGGCCGCGGGCGGCCTCATCTTTCGGTTGAAGTCGAAGGCCTCCTTCTTCGATCTGATGCTAACGAAGAAGGCGGCAAACGAGTGGAAGAAACATTGGTTCTACGTGACCGAGTCGCCACCAAACGACGAGGTGGCACTTCCGATGTACTCCGCCGACCGGCCCGAGCAGTGTTGGCTCCAAGTCGCCAAGCTCCCGCACGACTAGCGGATGGTGGTCGACGACATGCTGCAGATGATCCGAAGCTTGAAGAGGAAGGGTCTCCAGACCATCAATTTGTACAATTGCTGGTTTGGGCGGCGGCTAGTGCCTCTGGCCAGTCGTGCCCACTACTTTTACGAGTACACGGGCAAGGACGACCCGACGAAGTCCTTCCGCGCCGAGTGGAGGCTCAATGATTACATCCTGGTCTTGAAGAACATCACCGAGGCGGAATACCTTGACGCGAAGGCCAGGGTCGCCCCTACACCGTGAAGCGCAAAGCTATGATAGTAAGTCCTTAATTTCTTGTACATTTCGCAGTCGCAGGTGTGCAATCGCGGTTCGTGCTAATCGCATTTTAATCTTGTAGTTGTTCCAAGTGGTGGAAGGCTGGCTTCCGCCTCTTGATGACGAGAACTCGAACGAGCCCACCGAGGATGAGAATGAATCCTCATCGGACAAGGGTCATGCCGGAGGCGATGATGTCGACAATGGCGATGATGACGACGATGAGGGGGACGCCAAGGTCGTGGAGCTCACCACGCCCATGGTCTGTAAAACCCGTGGGCAGCGGCAACGCGAGCTCGAGGCCAGCAAGAGCCTCAAGGCTCATGACGGGGATGACAACGACGACGAGCTCCCCGAGCACACTTCACGGCACGTGTCCACACCGTTGAAGAAGAAATCACCACAGAAGAAGAAGAAGGGGCCTTCTAAGCCGGTGTCACCGCCTCAATCCGCGAGTAGCTCCGAGGCTACCAGCGCGGCCGAAGAGGCCGGGGCCAGCGCGTCAGCACGGGTGATCGGGGCAGCCGACTCGGCCGTGGTGGAAGGCGAGGTGCCACTGGCGTCACTACCACCGCCCTTCACCACCTTCACCGGGGTCGGGGCCGCTTCATCCGCGGGCACCTCGCCGCCAAAGGGAGCACCTGTGGCAACTGCCGTGGAGCCTCCTGCCGCGGCTTCGTCCTTGAAGAGACCCTCGTGTCCTAGACCCAGACCGTGCTCGAGACGGGTCTCAGCCGGTCGCTGGGGCCGGAGCTGGAGAAGCCGGCGGGTATTCGAACTGGCCTTTGATTCATCCCAGTCTCCAAGTGAGTACCACTTCGAGTTGGGTAGCTTACTTGTGTTTGGTTCGGCGAACTCGCTGACATCACTGTATTGCAGGACCGGAGTGAAGAAGACAGGACACCCCTCGGTGGCCAAGGTCCCATTGGGTTCCCCGGGGTCACAGGTCGATCTATCGAAGAAGAGGAAGAACCACAATGTCGTGGCGCCCGCTAAGGGCACAAAGAAGGAAAAGGGTGACGAGGTCGTCGCAATTTCGGACGAGCCGGTGGTCGCCCCAAGCGAAGCTCGGACTGGAGCGGACGCGGCCTTGAAAGCCGTAGTGGACGCGGAGTCGCAACGGGAAGAGCCCGTGGTGTCAGTCGGGGCGATAGGACCGACCTCGAGTGCCGCGGGAGCAGCGGTAGCGATGTTCCCTCGCTTTGTAGCGAGAGCCTCCACGACAAGTGCCTCAGCGCCATTGGGCCAAGTGCCCGAGGTCATCGGCACGGAAGTCGACCAACATCGCGGGCGCACTCCTCTCGTGCTCTCGTCGGTGGACGCAATGGAGCTCCACAACATGCTAGGTGACGCTCTCCAGGTATGTCCAGTCCCCGAGGATCTAGTCGCTGAATTTCAGCGGTCGGATCCTTATCGATTTCTCTGTCGAGTCCCCGAGTGGCTAATCGCTGAATTTCAGCGGTTAGGTATTTGGGATTTTTTTTTGTTGCCCAGTCCCCGAGTGGCTAGTCGCTGAATTTCAGCAGCTAGGCACTTAAGGATTTCTTCGCTGTCCAGTCCCCGAGTGGCTAGTCACTGAATTTCAGCGGCTAGGCACTTAAGGATTTCTTTGTTGTCTAGTCCCCGAGTGGCTAGTCGCTGAATTTCAGCGGCTATGCACTTTGTAATTGTTTCTCTGATATGGTATTGTTTTGCAGGGGCTTCAGCGCGAGTCGACAAAGAGATTGGCTGCCAAGGGCGTCTGGAGAAAGAGCTCTGGTCTGTTCAGGGGACGAACAAGAAGCTTCGGGCGACTGCTGGTAAGTGCTTGACACGCTTGTTGTTGAAGATGTCTTTTGTGAATCTCATACTCATGGTTTTTGTTGACATAGAGGGTCATGCGGCCGCGGTGGAGAAGGCCCATGAGGGAATGGTCCCTGCAAGCGACCTGACGGCTGTCCAATCTTCCTTGAGTGCTGCTGAAAAGCGGATCGCCGACTTGGAGCGGGAGCTCAAGGGCGCGAGGGCGAAGGCGACCTCGACTGATGGAAGGGCCAAGGCGGTCGTCGCTGCTGCTGCCGAGGAGCGGAAGTTGTCGGACGCGCTCATCGTCGGGCTACAGGATGACCTCTCCGGTCTTCAAGATTTCGTTACGGGGGCGTGTCGTCCTTTGATTGGTGAGCTCTTTGTTCTGTTGAATGAATGGCGAGTCCCCGAGCATGCGGGTCGCTTTTGTTTTGTTGGAGCCTTCCTTACTTTCTGCGTGCGCATTGCAGGGAGGATTCTTGGAGGCCGAGGTGCAGTCGTACAACGCGCGGCAGTGCGTCACCACGCTGGAGGATTCTGCCGCTCTATCAGTGACTTGCATCCGCGCATGCCTTCAGGAGATTTCGTCGACAGAGGTGATCCCCAGCGACCTCGTCGAGGTCTAGCGCTACCTGGAGAAGGACCCGGCTGTTGTGGATTCCATGTCGCGGTCGACCTTCCGCCGTGGTGCCACGACCGCGTTGAGTCTTGGGCTCGTGCACTTCCTGGACGACTTCGACCTTGACGACGTCACCAACGGTTACCCGTCATCGACGGGCACGGTCGAGATCATTGAAGTGCTGAAGCTGACCGAGCGGGCTGCGGTGTACTCTGACCGGGTATGGGCTATGGGTGACCTCATTCTGTACCAGGAAACGGTCGTTGCCCTGAATGACCCCGAGCCAGCGCACCGCGACTTCAAGGAGGAGCAGCCGTTCCGGGTGGCCATGGCGGGTGCTCTGACGACCTATCCTTCGAACCCGTGGGTGCCTTTCATCCGTGTCCGCAAAAGTCGTGGCGAGTCATCGTCGAAGCCTGCAGAGTAGGAGAATTTGCCGAATGGCGTTAGGTGTAAATGAAAAATGTGCCTGCCCTTGTAAGCGAATTTTTTTTGTTGCCATAAGGAATGCATGGATAATTTTGTCAGTGTTTTGTTTGGTTGTGATTTGTTGCGTTGTTCGAGTCCCCGAGCATGTCCGCTCTTTTGTGGGTTTTACCTCGTTTTTTATGTGTAAGTATGTTTATATGCTGTTAGTCAGTTAAGGTCCACTCGCCGTGGCTTGAAAAGCCATTTGCGTGGCGACCCCAAGGGGTGCTCTATACTTGGCCGTTTTCCCGGGTGCAAACGGGGTCGGATGGCCGAGTCCCCGAGCGTGGTACTTGGCCGTTCCAGTCGCATGCCCAAGGTAGGTGATGATGAGGCATGTTGTGCTGAGCGCGTCGCTCCACCTGACCCGTAGGATCAGTTGCGTGGAGAGTCTAGGACGCGCTCTCATACTTGGTGTTTTTCTTAGTCGCTCGGGTATGGACTAGTGTTAGTCCCCGAGCGTGGTACTTGGCCGTTCGAGTCGCTGTGCCAAGGATGTGGAGGACTAGGTCGCTGTTGGAAGCGAATGCGGTCATCTTGGCTCGGAAAGCCAGTTGAGCGGGGCGACTCCGATGGGGCTCCATATTGGCGTTCTTCGTGGACGATCCAAGGCCCGAAATTTTTCGGTGCCCTTATATCGCACTACTTGGCTGTGCCGGTCGCGTGACCAAGGGTTAACTTCCGTGAATAGCGTAGAGCTATTATTACGAGTGCGATTGGACCATGGTACGGAGAGTGGTCACAATTTGTGCGAATCGATCTTCTTTATTTCATAGCGGGTGGGGAGTACATGTTTGGAGTTCTGAGAGTAGAACTTCCATAGGAGGTTTACATTCCATGGCCGCTTAACTTCGAGTTTTCCGTCGCCTCGGACGTCGATGAGGTAGTAGGCATCATTGTCGAGGACTCGCCCAATGGCGAATGGTCCCGCCCAAAGGGGAGAGAGCTTGTGCATGCCCTTATTGTCCTGTATCAGTCGCAGGACCAGGCCGCCTTCCTGGAAGGTGCTAGTCCGGACTCGTCGGCTGTGGTAGCGGCGGAGTCCTTGCTGGTAGCGGCGGAGTCCTTGCTGGTAGCGGTGGAGTCCTTGCTGGTACATGGCGGTGCGGGAACGAGCTAGGTCGCGTGCTTCGTCGAGCTGGTCGACCCCGTCCTGGCGTGCGAGCTCGTTGTCGGCCTCCGCGTAGTTGACCATCGAGGCGAGTCATGCTCGAGGTTGGTTGGCATGACGGCCTCGGTGCCATACACCATGAAGAAGGGGGTGAACCCTGTCGACCTGTTGACTAAGGTGCGGATGCCCTAGATGACGAAGGGGAGCTCTTCGACCCAGCACCCTGGAGTTCGCTCGAGGGGAACGTGCAGTCGCGGCTTCAGGCCGTGGAGGATGCTCTGGTTGGCGCGTTCGGCCTGGCCGTTAGACTCCGGGTGGGCGACTGAGGCGAGGTTGAGTCGTATGTTGTGCTCCTCACAGAATTTAGCCATGGCTCATTTGGCAAAGTTGGTGTCGTTGTCCGTGGTGATGCTGTGTGGGAACCCATAGCAATAGATGAGCTCGCGTAGGAACTTTGTGGCAGTCTTCCCGTCGCACTCGCAGTCTGGCTTGGCCTCCACCCACTTTGTTAACTTGTCGACTACGACTAGAAGGTGGGTGAAGCCAAAGGGCGCCTTCTTGAACGGACCCACCATGTCCATGCCCCACACAGTGAATGGCCAGGTGATGGGGATGGTATTGAGCGCCGATCTCGGTACGTGAGTCTGATTGGCGTACTTCTGGCACCCAACGCAGCGTTGGACGATGTCGACTGCGTTGGCATGTGCGGTGAGCCAGTAGAAGCCATGTCGCATGGCCTTGGCGACTAGGGATCGAGCGCCAGCGTGGTGGCCGCAGTCGCCGGCATGGATGTCTTGGAGGATTTTGCGATCTTCCGCGGGTTGTATGCAGCGTTGGAACACGTCGGTCACGCTGCGCTTGTGGAGCTTGCCGTTGATGGTGACGAAGGATTTGAAGTGGCGTACGATCATCTGGGCCTCTGTTTCGTCTGCGGGTAGGGCCCCTTCCCCCAGGTAGGCGATGTATGGCACGGTCTAGTCGCTTGGCTCCGCGATTAGGGCAACCAGTGCTTGTTCTGGTTGCACAGGTATCACAATGTCGATCTCCCTCGGGGGAGGGACGGACGGCTTGGTGTGGTGTCGAGGAAGACACCGACGGGTGCCGTGAGGCGAGCTGAGCCGACGCGAGAGAGTGCGTCGGCCTCTTCGTTCTTGCATCGGTCGATCCACTCGACGGAGTAGCCGGCGAAGTGGCCCCCCAGCTGATCCACTATTTGGCGGTATGCTGCCATGGTGGGGGATACGGTGTCGCAGGTGCTGGCGACTTGCCCGGCGACCAGGTCGGAGTCGCCGTAGCAGCGTAGCCGGTTGATGTTCATCTCCTTGGCTTCTCGCATGCCGTGGAGGGCCTTGTACTCGGTCATGTTGTTGGTGCAGGGGGTGAAGTTAAGGTACATGACGTAGCGCAGCTTGTCGCCCTTGGGAGAAGTGAGGACGATCCCTGCCCCCATGCCGTCTGCATTCTTGGAGCCATCAAAGTGCAGCGACCAGTAGTGGAGGTACGACAGCTTCTCTGGCTGTTGTGCCTCCTCCCAGTCGGCGAGGAAGTATGCCAAGGCCTACGAATTGATTTCCTTGCGCGGCTCGTACTTGATTTTGTGGACGCCGATCTTGACTGCCCACTTGGAGACTCGCCCATTCGCCTCGCGGTTGCGGATGATGTCCTGCAACGGCGCTAAGGAGACGACCGTGATTGGGTGCTCCTGGAAGTAGTGAGGCAGTCGCCGCTAGGCTCGGAAGACCGCGTATACCAGTTTCTGGTACTGCGGGTAGCGTTGGCGCGACTCGGTGAGGACCTCGCTGATGTAGTAGACGGTTCGCTGCACCGGGCGCTCCTTGCCCTCTTCTGGTCGCTCGACGACCATGACGATGCTGACGACTCACTCAGAAGCCGCGACATATACGAGCATGGGCTCCTTGTCGACGGGGGCGGCGAGTAGCGGGGCCGCGAGTAGCACTTCCTTGAGTGCATGGAGCGCATCGTCTACCTCCTTGTCCCTTCGATCGCCATGACCTGCATCAGGTGATAGAGGGGCATCGCCTTCTCGCCTAGTCGAGGGATGAAGCGACTGAGAGCCGCGACTCGCCCTGCCAGCTTCTGGATGTCGTGCAGGCACTCGGGTCTACCGAGCCGGGCGATCGTGTTGATCTTGGTGGGGTTCGCCTCGATGCACTTTACTGGGTTTAGTTTGATCTTGTACCTCTGCAGATTCGTGAAGGTTTCCGCCAGGTCGGCGAGTAGATCTCCCTGGAGAGTGGATTTCACCACCATGTCGTCGATGTAGACGTGGATGTTGCGGCCAATTTGGCTCGCGAGGCACTCCTGCATGCACCTCTGGTAAGTCGCCCCGGCGTTCTTGAGGCCAAAGGTCATAGCGGTGTAGCAGAATGCTCCGAATGCCATGATGAACGCCGTCTTCTCCTTTTCCTCGACTGCCATTTTAATCTGGTTGTAACCAGAGTAGGCGTCAAGGAAGCATAGCGACTCCAAGCCCGCGGTTGAGTCGATGATTTGATCGATCCGCGGGAGGATGAATTGTTCCTTCGGGCAGACGCTGTTGAGGTTCATGTAATCGATACACATTCTCTAGGTACCGTTTTTCTTCTCGACCAGGACTGGGTTTGCCAGCCACTTGGAGTATTTGATTGGCCGTATGAAGCTTGGAGCGAGTAGACGCTATACTTCCTCGGTGATTTCTCGGCGACGCTCTTCATTGAAGGGTCGCAGTGACTGCTTGACAGGTCGCGCTTTGGGGTCGGCATTGAGTTTGTGCTCAGCGAGTTCCCTCGGGACACTAGGCATGTCGGATGGCTTCCATGCGAAGATGTCTCAATTCTCACGTAGGAACTCGATGAGCGCACCTTCCTATGCTGGTCTCATGGCCGTTCCGATCGTCACCGTCTGGCTGGAGTCGCCTAGGACCAGCTCGATGGAGCGCGTGTGCATGGTTGCCTCGAAGGCGTTGGAGCCGCCGCCCTCCGAGTTGGGCTTCTTGAGTATTGTGGGGTCGTCATTGTTGACCCCATTCGTGTACTTGGCGAGCTCCTCCGCATGGTTGGCTTTTGCGGCTATGATGGCGTCAGCAAGCTCGCGACTTTGGCCTTGCATTCCGCGGCCATGTCGGGGTCACCGTGGACAGTGATGATGCCGCACCGCCCTGGGAGCTTCATTGTGTTATACGCGTAGTGGGGCGCTGCCATGAATTTGGAAAATGCCTGCTGCCCCAGGACACAGTGGTAGGGGCTGTTCAAGGGCACCATCTTGAAGACGACGCTCGGTGCGGAAGTTTGCTGGTGTGTCGAAGGTGACTGACAATGTCACCTTGCCGATCGGGTAGGCCTTCCGACCGGGGACGATGCCGTGGAAGGTGGTGTAAGTCGTCTCGATCATCGACTGCAGGAGCCGCAGTCGCCTGAACGTGTCCGGGTATAGAATGTTGATGGAGCTTCCACCGTCCATCAGCATCTTGGGGAGCCAGTAGTCCCCCACCTTGGGCTTGACCACCAAGGCGACTCGACCCGGATATTCGATCCGTGGCGAGTGATCCTCGCGGCTCCAAGTGATTCGTTGCTTGGACTAGTTGAGGAACTAGGGGATGTCGACCTAGGACACCGCGCTGACAGCGACGGCATGGGCGATGACCTTCTTCTGACTCTTCGTGCAGAAGCCAGTAAAGTGTGGAGCGAGCCGGTGTCGTTTCCGAATGTCCCGCCTGATATGGGGTGGCCCGATCTTCTCAGCAAGCACTTGTCGATGATGATGGTGGATGATAGATAACTAGCCTGTAGCTATGAACTCTCCCGCTCGAACCCTGATGCCAATGCAACAGCTCTTGAACCCTGTGGGATATTCACAACACCACGCTCTTGCGCACGCAGCCGTCGACCACGAACGGTAGTTTGCAATCTACTAATTCCCAATGGACCAACAGATCACACTCAATTGCAGTAGATAATTCGATCACAAGGTAATTTTAGAGGTTCTAAAAAGAATAAACTCCAAAATATTTTAACGTGGTCTGCCCTAAAGAAACGGTACCCCCATCTATTTAAGAGAGAGGGGGAGGCTAGGCTAAGAGTCCAAGACGCAAACGACTACAACTAAGATACATGCCGACCCAAGTGGGACAACTTTCTAGGCGCACAGGCCTGTTCCTGCCGTGGCAACATATTGGCCCTAAAGCGTGCCGCGGCAGGACTCTTCTGCCGTGGCAGGTTTTCAGCCACTTTCTGTGCCGCGGTAGCCTACCATGGCAGGATTTGGCATCGTTTCTCTGCCGCGGCAGAGACTCTGCCAGGTGTTGATCCCTTCCTTTGTAGCTCCTTGCGCTTCCTCCCTATCCTCCCTCGCGCTTTCCCTATTGATCAACACACCTTGCTCCATGTGCTTCGCCTCCTCGCTACGGGCTATACCTTCTTTTCCAATGTACCTGATCATACAATAACACATAGACTTAGGCAGTATAAAATTCTCATTAAGTAAAACATCAGGCTCATTAAGAAACAAATTCACCTGTTGTTCTAGTAGCTTAGCACGAGCTTGTGTAATTGGTCCAATCCTAATGTCATTGGACTTATCCTTGTTAGTAGCAGCCGGAACATCATCAGTAGTAACTGGGGTAGGTGTAAGTATATGGATGTCCTCATCATCTCCCCCCCCTTCAAAAGGCATCGACCTCGACGCTCCAAGGTCTTCTCCATCATATGGTGATAAATCAGCAACATTGAAACTGTTGCTAGCTCCACCGAATTCAGCAACAGGTATATCAATCGAGTAGGCATTATCATTAATCTTGGCTAACACCTTGTAAGGACCAGCACCGCGCGGCTTCAACTTGGATTGGCGCAGCAATGGGGACCTATCCTTGTGCATATGTACCCAAACCATATCACCAGGTTTGAACAACACTTCCTTCCTTGCTTGATTTCTTGCAGCAGCAATGTTCTTTCCTTTCTTCTCAATAGCCTCTCGAGTCTTCTCATGAATCTTCTTCACATAGTCTGCACGTCTTGATGCCTCCATATCAACTCTCTCATGTAATGGTAGAGGCAATAAATCCAGTGGTGTCAATGGCTTGAAACCATACACCACCTCAAAAGGACAAAGTTGAGTGGTTGAATGCACTGCCCTATTGTAAGCAAACTCGACATGTGGCAAACACACTTCCCACTCCCTCAGATTCTTCTTTATCATAGTCCTTAAGAGTTGTGATAATGTTCTATTCACCACCTCTATCTGACCATCTGTCTGGGGATGACAAGTAGTACTTAATAGTAGCTTCGTTCCCAGCTTCCCCCATAAAGTCTTCCAAAAGTAGCTCATAAACTTCACATCTCGATCAGAAACAATTGTTCTTGGTACTCCATGTAATCTCACAATGTCCCTGAAAAACAGGTTAGGAACATGCGACGCGTCGTCGCTTTTGTGGCAGGCAATAAAATGAGCCATCTTAGAGAATCTATCTACTACCACAAATTTAGAATCATGCCCTCTCTAGGTTTTAGGTAGACCTAGCACAAAATCCATACTAATGTCTTCCCATGGTGCAGTTGGCGCAGAGAGAGGGGTATACAAACCATGAGGCTTCAATTTGGATTTCGACCTGTGACATGTAATGCATCGACTCACAAATCTGTACACATCACGCCTCATCTTGGGCAAATAAAAATGATCAGCAAGCACGAGTAATGTCTTCTCACGCCCAAAGTGACCCATCAACCCACCAGCATGTGATTCCTGCACTAAGAACAAACGCAACGACGACTCTGGAATACATAGTTTGTTAGCTCGAAACAAATACCCATCATGTATATGATACTTATCCCATGCGTTTCTAAGATCACACAAACGATATGGTTCAGAAATATCATTGTCAGTTGCATAAAGTGCACAAATACTCTCTAATCCAGGAATTTTAACATCAAGATTCGTTAATAGCATGTTTTTCCTAGACAAAGCATCAGCAATGACATTCTCTTTTCCTTTCTTATATTGAATGATGTACGGAAAAGATTCAATAAACTCAACCCATTTAGCTAATCTCCTATGCAAGTTTGATTGAGCTTTTAGATACTTTAAGCTTCATGATCAGAATGTATGATAAACTCTTTTGGCCACAAATAATGTTGCCAAACTTCTAGTACACGAACAAGTGCATACAATTCTTTATCATATATAGGACAGTTCAATCTAGCACCAGTAAGTTTCTCAGAAAAATATGCTATAGGGCGACCCTCTTGCATCAAAACGCCACCAATACCTATACCAGTAGCATCACATTCAACTTCAAATTGCCTTGAAAAATCAGGCAATGCAAGTAATGGTGCAGAAGTAAGCAAACGTTTCAATGTATCAAATGCAATATCTTGGGCTGCGCCCCACACAAATGGCACACCTTTCTTAGTCAAATCATTCAATGGTGCATCAATAGTGCTAAAATCCTTCACAAATCGTATATAGAATCCAGCTAATCCATGGAAACTACGCACTTGAATAACATTCATGGGAATAGGCCAATTCTGAATTGACTCAATTTTAGATTGATCTACTTCTACCCCATGCTTAGATACAACATAACCCAAAAATATGACCTTATCTTTTGCAAATATGCATTTCTCAAGATTAGCATACAATTGATTATCACGCAACACTTGCAAAACTTGTCGGATATGATTACAATGTTCAGTTTCGTTGTGGCTATAGATAAGAATATCATCAAAATAAACAACCACAAAACAACCAATGAATTCTCTCAAAACATGATTCATTAATCTCATGAATGTACTAGGTGCATTAGTAAGCCCAAAAGGCATGACTAGCCATTCATATAAACCAAATTTAGTTTTGAAAGCAGTTTTCCACTCATCCCCTTCTTTCATCCTAATTTGATGATAACCACTACGCAAATCAATCTTAGAGAAAATAGTAGCACCACTTAATTCGTCAAGCATATCTTCTAAGCGTGGAATAGGATGACGATATCGAATAGTGATGTTATTAATAGCTCGACAATCTACACACATGCGCCATGTACCATCTTTCTTAGGAACTAAAATAATAGGAACATCACAAGGGCTAAGAGAAACACGAATGTACCCTTTGTCGAGTAGTGCTTGTACTTGTTTCTGTATCTCCTTAGTTTCGTCGGGGTTGGTCCGGTAGGGTGCACGGTTAGGTAATGTGGCTCCTGGAATAAGATCAATCTGATGCTCTATGCCGCGCATGGGAGGAAGTCCAGCGGACACCTCCTATGGAAACACATCACCAAAGTCCTGCAAAATAGTAGAGACATCAAGAGAAATAGGGGTCATGTCATTAGAAACCAAAACCTCGCCCTTATACATGAGCACAAGCGGCATGGCACTAGGATCCTCTCGAAACTCTCTCATATCTTCCTTGGTGGCTAGCATTACTAGGTTAGGCACTCTCTCTCTTTTATTTATATCACTCTTTGTAGGCTCTATAACATCATGTACAGCTGCAACACTCTCACGGCCTCCAATAGAAGCATCTTTCAAAGTCACCTCTATTTTCTGTATAGACTCATTGACAATCCGTTGTGGTGTCATTGGTTGCAGGTTAATCTTCTTGCCTATAAACTCCAAGTGATAAGTATTAGCACGGCCATTGTGTTGCACATGGCGATCATATAACCAAGGCCGACCCAACAACAAATGGCAAACAGTCATAGGAACCACATCAAAATCAATAGAATCTTTGTATGGTCCTATTTCAAAATTCACTCTCACCATATGGTTTACTTTCATCTCACCACTGTCACTTAACCATTGAATGTAGTATGGCTTAGGATGAGGCAAATAAGATAAATTCAGCTTGGCACATAACTCCTTGCTTGCAATATTCCTGCAGCTACCTCCATCAATAATTACTTTGCCAGCTTTGTTAGGCCCAACGAGAGCTTTTGTTTGGAACAAATTGCAGCGCTGAGAGTCAACAATGAGCTGCACACTAAGAATGCGTGGAGATACCACGATAGTAGGTGCATGTGCAGGAAAGGCATTCAGACCTTCCTCTTCATAATCAGCACTATGATCATCAGGATCAACATCATCTCCACTCTCATAATCTCCTTGGTCATTGACAAACATCACCTTGCGGTTTGGACAATCTCTCTGATAGTGCCCTCGACCTCCACAAGTGTGACACTCCACATCGCGAGTGCGTGCAGTTGACATATTCGAACCCGTACTAGTAGCAGGAGCAGCTGGTTTCTTAGCATTAGAACCAAAAGAGGGCAAGGGGACAGGCTTGGCCACCGATGTAGTAGGGTAGCTGGTCGCTGTAGGAGGAGCCATAGGAGATGGTGTGGCCCTGGGGAACCGGCTAGTGGCTGGAAAACGACGTGCTTTAACTTCCTCCACGAGCTGTGTCTCGGCCTCTCTAGCATGATGCAACAGTTCGTTCATGTTCTCATACTTGTGATGACGCACTATGCTCTTTATGGGTAACCTCAAATTGTTGAGAAATCACTGCATGGTCATCTCAAGTGATTCTCGGATTCGAGCACGTTGCATAAGCATCTCCATCTCCATGTAGTACTCATCAACTGTCAAGTTCCCTTGCTTCAATTGTGTCAACTTGTCAAAAACAGAGCGCAAGTAATTGGTGGGGACAAAACGTTCCTTCATGATACGCTTCATCTCACGCCAAGTCATCACCGGAAGGTCATTGTCATCCCTTCTATGCTGAACAAGAGCATCCCACCAACGCAAAGCATAACCATCAAATTCTGATGCTGCAAGCTTGACCTTCTTTTCTTCAGTATACTCATACAAGCGCCAGAGCTTCTCTATCTTCAACTCCCATGTCAAATAATCTTCAGGATCAATGGAACCATCAAACTTGGGAATTGAAAATTTAGGTTTGCCCAAACCACCATCAACCGACTGTATAGGTACACGCTGAGCACGACCTATAGGGGAAAAACCACGGCCATGTAATGGTGCAGGTGCAGGATCATTAAGGTGTCCCCTGCCTAGTGGCGCAGCACCAGCAACACTGCCATCAGCTTCATCCTCGAGCTCCTCATGCATTGGTTGCTGTTGCCATTGCTCAATAGCAAGTGTCAAGGCCTCTACGGAACGCTGCAAAGCTGTCACGTTCGTGTTGAGGTCTATCACTTGTGTCTTGATAGTAGCCACGTCCTGAACGTTTGCTTCCAAAGTCACTTGCACGTCCTGAAGACTCTTGTCAATGGCATCTATTGTTGTTAAACACTAGTGTCAAATGGGATCTCAATGCTTCATATTCCCGCCAATTGACACACTCATCATCCTTCTTTTTCTGTGCTACAACATCAGAAGCACTAGTAGACATGATTAGTAGATTAGTGCAATAACTAAAATCTGTTTGGTGGAACACTCAATTCACTCACACTGACAAGAAAGTAGACCTTACCGTTCCAAAGTGAATAGAGATGCGTAACCAAAACGAGATCAAGACTGATGCACTGATGTGATGAAGTGAATATCAAGGGTATAGAGACGATCACAGGGCACACAGGTTATTTATGGTGGAGCTGTAGGTATGTAATCCTAACTACACCGCAGACAAGTCCTAGTGCTGATCGTTATGATAATCCACGAAACACACACGGTGGAGATAAACGTGGCAAAGCAATTTATGAACGGGAATATTGCAATGCACAAGAGAGACGTTAGTAATAGATCAAAATAAACAGGCACAAGATTGCTCAATCTACAAGTGCTATGATCAACTAGGCCTCCAATAAAGCACACTTTGATATCTTTTTTTTGTCATGCTTGTAGCTCTTATTCTCGCTCTTTTTTTAATACGGAATCTCTTTTCCTTTCTATTTTTCTTCCTTTTTTTAAACTATATGACTCAATGCAAAACGAATTCAAACTAGGGAGGGCCGGATAATCCGGTTTGTCGAGGCGAAAATTGAGCACTTTCAAAACCCTAATGAGCAGCCTGTCAGAGCAAAGCAACTAGTCTCGTGGGTACGTTCCTAGGCACGGATGCGGTAGATAGGCTGTAGCTAGGTTTGAAACACCAAAGTATGCTATGTGGACTCGGAAAAGTAGATGGAAACTTGCAGAAAACGGTGATGGTGGACTCGGTGGAAACAAGATCAAAACCCTAAAGACAAACGAAAATTAGACTCCTATGAGAAAAACCTGCAGATCGGATCTACGAGAAGACACGACTAGCAACTAAAACTTGAAAAACGATGCAATCTAGGATAGGGCAAATATTTGTGTATGGCTTTTTTCTGTATAGGACGAAAACAAGAACTAATCTATGGATGGATTTGTGGATGCTCAACGAGTAAACGAGGAAATCTGATACCAAGATGATATGGGGTGGCCCGATCTTCTCAGCAAACACTTGTCGATGATGATGGTGGATGATAGATAACTAGCCTGTAGCTATGAACTATCCCGCTTGAACCCTGATGCCAATGCAACAGCTCTCGAACCCTGTGGGATATTCACAACACCACGATCTTGCGCACGTAGCCGTCGACCACGAACGGTAGTTTGCAATCTACTAATTCCAAATGGAACAACAGATCACACTAAATTGCAGTAGATAATTCGACCACAGGGTAATTTCAGAGGTTCTAAAAAGAATCAACTCCAAAATATTTTAACGTGGTCTGCCCTAAAGAAATGGTACCCCCATCTATTTAAGAGAGAGGGGGTGGCTAGGCTAAGAGTCCAAGACGCAAACGACCACAACTAAGATACATGCCGACCCAAGTGGGGCAGCTTTCTAGGCGCACAGGCCTGTTCCTTCCGTGGCAACATATTGGGCCTAAAGCGTGCCGCGAGAGGACTCTTCTGCCGTGGCAGGTTTTCAGCCACTTTCTGTGCCGCGGTAGCCTACCGTGGCACGATTTGGCATCGTTTCTCTACCGCGGCAGAGACTCTGCCAGGTGTTGATCCCTTCCTTTGTAGCTCCTTGCGCTTCCTCCCTCTCCTCCCTCGCGCTTGCCCTATTGATCAACACACCTTGCTCCATGTGCTTCGCCTCCTCGCTACGGGATATACCTTGTTTTCCAACGTACCTGATCATACAATAACACATAGACTTAGGCAGTATAAAATTCTCATTAAGTAAAACATCAGGCTCATTAAGAAACAAATTCACCTGTTGTTCTAGTAGCTTAGCACGAGCTCGTGTAATTGGTCCAATCCTAATCTCATTGAACTTATCCTTGTTAGTAGCAGCTGGAACATCATCAGTAGTAACTAGGGTAGGTGTAAGTATATGGATGTCCTCATCACCGCCATTTGGCGGGTGGTTGTCGGGGTCCTCCCGTGCGTGCCGTGTTTTTTCGATCTCCTTCAGGGAGTGGCAATCGACGGCCATGTGCGTGGAGGGCTTCCCTTCCCTGCTATGAAACACACAGAGTTGGTTGAGGAGAGCCGCGGAATCAAACCTCGGCTTCGCCTTGTAGTTGCCGCCGTCGCGGCGTTGGCCTCCGTCGCGGCGGAAGCTCTTGGGCCCGCGTGGCGCGTAGCTGGTGTTGGCGACGAAGTCGACTCGCCCGTCACCGTGGCACTTGCCGGTGAGGCGAGTGTTGCTGTAGCGTAGCTCGAGTCATCTTTCGTTGTCATGGCCGCTTTGGCGGCAATTCCCACTCGACTCGTCGTCGGTCTCTTGGTTTGGGTCCTCCTCCACGTACCGCTTGGCGATCTCGAGGAGGTCCAGGATGTTGTCGATTGTTTTGTACACCTGCTTGAGCTTGGCGACTAGGGGCTCGTAGCGACACGAGGTCTTGAAGCAGTGGATCGCGGTGTCCGGGTGGATGCCGACCACGTTGAACCATAGGTCTTGCCAGCGCTGGACCTAGCTGCGGGTCGACTCGCGGGGTCCCTGGACGCATCGCTCCATGTCCTCGATGGTGGTGGCATGGGTGTAGGAACCCTCAAAGTTCCCGACGAAGGCGTCGCGCATATCCTCCTAGGAGTCGATGCTATCCGCCGAGAGGGTGTTGATCCATTGGTGGCTCGCTCCCTCCATCATCAAGGGAGGTAGCGGGCGACGAGTAGGTTAGTGTGGCCGGCGATTCCCATCGCCATGAGGTATGTGTCCATCCACACTGACGAGTCGTACGAGGGGTAGTACTTCTCGATTTCCTTCGGCGCCTTGAAGTTCGCCAGGTATTTTTCGCCTCGGATCATTGGTCCAAAGCACTGGGGGCCGACTCGTCTTAGCGCGCCAGCTCTGGTTGTTGATGATGTGGGTCCGCGCATCGACTGGCTGCCCGTTGGCAGCGACGAAGTTTTTTGTCGGTCGCGGGTCGTTGGTGGAGAGTGACGCGTGTGCGGCTCGGGGTTGGAGCTGTAGGGGCTCGGGTGGTGGGCAGTTGAGGGTGTTTGCCATCGTCGGGCGGCCACTCGAGGCTGCCCTGCTGCCTGACGAGCACGAGTACATGCGCCCCTGTTAGTAGGCTCCCGCAGTATGTTGCTCGACGGCCTTGGCGTATTGGATCTGCAGGGCGCCTTCCCCGGTCACGTTGATGTTGTCGACCGCGTCTCAACTCGCGATGATGTTGTCCATCGGGGTCAAGAATAGCAGGAGGTCATTCGCATCTCGCTCCCGCGATGAGATCATGATTCTTGGATGGTCCTGGGGGGCGGCCGGGTGGTGGTGGGGGAGCGTCGTTCGCCGTCGCGCCTGGTGGTGGCCAGGCACTCCCTCCTGGCGGTGTGTTCTCGCATATCGGGCGATCGGCCACGCAGGCTGGGTTGTTCTCTTCGTCGAAGTTCAGGGCGCGGCCTTGAATGGTGGGGTTCAGGCGCGACTTGATGCGGAGTTGGTGGTAGCGCGAGAGCTCCTGCGCTGTTGCCTGCTCGAGGCGGAATTTCTCGCGCTCGGCTTGCTCCTTGCGAACCGCCTCTTCCAGCTGCAGGCGGAGTTCTTCGACCTCAATATTCGTCGTAGTCGGCGGGATCGGCGTGGAGAAGGGGTCTGGCGGGGCATCCGTGCCGCTCGCCATGTAGGTCACGGCGTAGCGACCGGATCTGTCATGGAGGTCGCCGGAGTTCTACGACCCGGAGTCAGAGTCGAAGATCCCGAGGATGGAAGGATCCTCGAAGTCCGCCATGTTGGGGACTTGGGTGATGGAGCCCGTGGGTGACGCGGTGATGATGGATCCAGCGACTGACGCCGGGGTCACCAAATCGGCGTCGTTGTTGAGGGCTGCGTCGTCTGCGGCCGCATTGGTCTCGGCCACATCACTGTTGGCCGAGCCGTACTCGGAGGCAAGGCAATGGATGGTGCGGACCTGACTCTCGGAGAGCCGATCGTGCGGTGGCGACTCGCGGATGCGAGCCGAGTCCTCCGAGACGATGACGTCGATGAAGACGACGAAGAGGCTGATCATGCCGACCGGCATGATCACGTTGTATGTGACGGGGCGTGCCGCCGGGACGTAGCTGCTCGACAAGATCTGGAGGATCTCGCCTATCGCGATCATGCGGCCGGTGGCGATTGTCTCGTTGATGGGCAGATTGGATCTCACCGCAGAACACCGGCCTGACCGGCCAGGCCCCATGGTGGGCGCCACAGTCGTGGGAATGGCCACGGAAGATGCTGCAATCGGCAGAGAGTAGTAGAATGAGGGGCAAGGGCGGCCAGCCATCTACGGTGCGAGATGAGGGCGGAGACACAGGGATTTACCCAGGTTCGCCCCCAGAGGGTAAAGACCTACTCCTGCTAGATTGTATTATTGAGAGAGTACAAGGGCGAGCTCGAAGACTAGGCAGCGAGTCGCAGGGGGTGTATGATAGAACGTGGCCTCTATGCGTACCATAGGGAGGTTTATATAGGCTCACTCGCTAGGGTTTACAGATCTACAACCGAATTATTTAAGGATTCGTAGGATACTTGATCTAATCCGACTGGGCCTAGCTACGCTTCTGGGCCTTTAGCTTCCAGACGCCTGGCTCCTCGTTGAGTCTTGATC
Organism: Avena sativa; assembly: GCA_916181665.1. Taxonomy (NCBI): domain Eukaryota; kingdom Viridiplantae; phylum Streptophyta; class Magnoliopsida; order Poales; family Poaceae; genus Avena; species Avena sativa. Next base: position 460,030,172 of record OV702293.1, read on the forward strand.
CAGTCGCCATCCTGCAGGCCCACTCGCTGGCAGCTTGGGACAGTAGGAAACATCCTGCTGGGTATACCCCATTTAGCATATCCCCATCATATAGGCCTTGGGGGTGCCCTAGGGTTTCCCTAATACCGTCATATGACTTAGGTAAGGTTCTAGAGCTTCCGGGGGCGAAATCCCGTCGTTTCCGAACTTTTTACCAACTATACAGCCAAACTATATGACGGGAATATTTTGCTCCGGTCGTATAGTTGGTCGTTGAGACTTCGGGTTCCGCAGTGTTTTGGCCGCCATTTCTTCATACGAACTCTGTTTTGGGTGTTCTTGGTCTCGTTGGATTCGTATCGACGAGGGATGCAACCCCATGGTATTGGATCTTTATTTTGGGAAGTTGGAAAAATTCACCTTTTCCAACCTCTCAAATGGCTTTGTCTGGTCCCTGCAGCTCCTCCATACTATGTGCTCTTTATTCCTTTTGCCTTTGTTGTATCCATACTTATCATCAACACCTACCCACATGTCAAAGACAATGAAGAGGGATAAAAGTCTACCTAGAATACTAAATGTGCAAAGCTCATATGAAAATAAATGAAAACAAAAACCATGCATATTTGGCATAACTGCAGCTAGATAAAGCATGAGATGGGTGGTTGATATGCATAAAATACTTCTATAAAAGTGTACATAAATTCCACTCATCAGCTCCCAACAAAAAAGATGGGGTAGATCTCCACAACTCAATTGGAGGCCCCAAGAAATCCACGACACCACAACAAGCCGTCTAGGGTTCCAAGAACCCAAGAGGTAAAAGCTTATCATTTTCACCAACCAAATCCTCCGTAGAGAACTCAAACCGATGCACCTAATGCAATGGAAAGAACACAAGAAGTTCTCAAGTCCTTCTCTCCCAAATTCCACAAAAGATACAAAAGCTTATGCGGGAATAAGAGAGGAAGAACAATGGATGAAATCCCCAAAAGACTTCAAGATCTAGATCCCAAGATGTTCCCCTCACTTAGAGGAGAGATTGATTGGTGGGGTCATAGATGTAGATCTCCTTTTTCAAATCCCTCAAGAATATGCAAGAATTTTAGAAGGGATTGAGGGATAGCAAGCTCAAGAAGGTCAACAATGGAGGGGTAACTTTCCTGCTTTGGTAAGTGACCATTGGAAAATAAGGGACCCTTATATAGGCCCACTCACTTCAGATCGTTTTCTGCCCATTGGGAAAAAAACTACCGGAGACTCCGGTACGGAGACCAGAGATTCCAGTCTGGAAGCAATTCACACCGGAGATTCCGGTCCATCTCAGAACTTTGGACCCCTATACTGACTGACACAGACTTAGTTTGATGACTTGTGCCAAAACTTCGGTTCTGGAAACACCGAAAACTTAGTCTTTGCACACCGGAGATTCCGGCCCGCGACTTCACAACGGAGATTCCGGACAAAATCCGGCCTGAGGCAAAACTGACAGAAACAACAAAATTGTAACAAACATAACATTTTCATTCGGACTCCAATTAACCCGAAACCAATTTTGTTGGAAATAGGATGACATGAGCTACCCAATTTTGTTCAAAATATTGGATACCACCAAGTGAGAATATATCATGTATTATAATGTGAGATACCTCCCTTGGTGATAAACCGAAAAAACTCCAAGATCAAAAACACAATAATATATAAAGGGGCAATCCATTTTTGATGAACTAGAGCTTGTAATCAATATTACCACAAGCTCTAGAACCTCACATGGATAAGATCCAAATAGCACCAAAAAAGGAAAATGATAAGTATGCAAAGGTTTGAGCTCTCTTCGAAAGACATGATCAAGTTACTCACTCAGAGCCCCTCTTGATAGTACGACTATCTATCCTAAACACGATCTCCAAGCTACAACATGAGACCGACAAAAGGGAAAACCTATCAAGATTATACCTTGGGCAATCCATTTGATCTCGATGTAGATGATCTTGTCCTCCTCAAGATGGAACACCTTTATTGATTGCTCTTCCTTGTGCTTGCTTAATGAAGACGTGCACCTTGCTCCCCAATACACCATGGGAAAACCTCTTCTCTGACCTTGTCTTCATCGATCCATGATCACCGAGGATGGCAAGCTTCAAGCATGAGATCTTCTAGATATGGTGCATCTTAAGCTTGCACAATATTTCTTCTAACTCCATATGGATGATGTCTTGAAGATACACATGAGGAAATCTATCTTATTCTTCAAGACACCCTTGATCTTATTTTATTTATTATTCTTCTTCTTCTTCATTTCCTCTACCTTGAAGCCAACACATGCTCCAAGGGATGCCAATGGACAATTCTTACAAGTGCAACTTGATACACGCATTAGTACATAGAGATTGTCATTAATTAGCAAAACCACACATGGGGGCCCACATGCCCTTTCACCGCCGTACCCTTTGGACACGCTTCTAGTGAGAGGATTATAAATGATACCCTCCTTATTGAACATTTTCATAAGTCTCTATGATGAAAAATAGTTAACATGTCAAGACACGTGCAAAACAAATGATACATGCAAAATTTAGCTCACCCTGCATTTTATCTCGGTGCATAAATTTGGCATAATATCCAACTGCTTACGGATAAGAATAGTCTCATCAATAAGGCGATTAACGCGTTCGAAAATTCGTTCCACATCTGATTGAGAGGTTGCAGTAGGTTGTTTTTGTTTTGAAGAGCCCTTTTTTGAACTAGTTGTTTCTCTTTCGAAACCATTCACTCTATTTACTTTCGATCGTCTATGCTCAAGAGTAATATCGTTGTCAACTTGTATGTAAAAAAATAATTTATTGTTGTTGAACATGAGTTAGTGAAACAAATATAGACAATAATAAATCTCTTACATCGCCCTTCCCACGGCCATATCTCATGTCGCCATCGTCTCTTTTCTTCGCTTGTTTCTCCGTCCAATTCCTCATGAGTAGGGTCATACAAAGAAATGGGTCAATGGCCAAAGTAGATGTGTGTTTTATTTTCTGGAAATACATGTACTGCAGGAGAAAATATATGAAATCTGGTTAAGAAATAGTTGTGGTGAAAAAGTAGTTAAATATTATGATGTACCTATAGTGCCGCCAAATTTCCCTTTGGCCAGTGCCTTATTGATTTTTCATGTTTATAGTCCTTTAGTACCTCCATAGTGAACCGTAGTGTAAAGTTGTTCCAATTTAATTTTGGAACTTGTCCAAGATCTTGTACCAGTGCATACATGGACTTTAGAATAATGGTGGCACAGAATGGTACAATGACCATGTCGTTGAGCACCAATACTACCTTCTGGACAAACCCATCATCGTGGGCTCCACAAACCATGATATCATTTATTAAGTCATCAATAACGATATTTTCTGTTTTTGGATTTAGCCAGTGTGCTGGTACGTGTAACCTTGCTTCCATTCCCTCTTTAGCAACTATGGATCCAGGGTCCAAACCCAGATCTTCTAAACAAAATATGGTATATATATCCCCATTAGTAAAAACAATTTCATCCTTCTTATCATTTACCATGAATGTTTCTTTTGTTGGATCGAATCCATGAATTAGATACTAGCAGACCAACACACATCCTTATCGATGGAATATCTAGCATACGGTGGAGTCTCATTCCTAAAACTGCACCTCGCTGTCAGTTCGTCCTTTGATCTACGAGACCACACCACTTTTCAACCAAGAAAGGGATTACGTTGAAGTTATCTTCCATCCTATAGATCAGCATAGAAACATAAAGATTGTTTTCATAGGGTATGATAAAAAGGCAATGAAATTCTGATAATAAAGAAATTGATAGGAAGTCATGCACAACACCAGACTGTTTGGACGAGAGCACCGGACTGGCCGGTATGTGGTGCGCCAGACATGTCGGGGTGTGCCGGACAAGCCATAGTGCAATAAGAAGGATAGACCATCGAGTATATATGACATACGCAACAGACTGAAACCCTAGATTTTCTCGAGATTGATGCATCATAGGATTGGTGAGCACGACCCATAGCAATAAGAACCCTAACAATGATGAACCCTAGATATGTTTGGACAACTAATGCTTTCGATATACGCATGAGATCGATGAACATAAACCCTACCAATGATGAACTCTAGCATTGATTAAGGCCTAGCTTTGATTAACCATAGCATTGAAGTGGAATAGATACCTCGAAGGATGGTGTGGATGTGTAGAAGGTTTAGTAAGACGAGTTCAGTTTTCTAGGAGAGTATCTGATCGTCATAGCGTCTTTCCTCGACTAGGAGGGTCTTGACGAATTAACCGAAGTATGTACCTTCCTTCCAACCAACGCGGCGATCAAAATATGCGTCAAAGTCGTAGGAGAAGAGAAAATCCCAGGAGGAGGCGACTAGCCTGAGCTAGGGTTTTGACGTAGACGAGGTCGTGGGGAAGAGAAATCTCACGAATATAAATAGCAGAAGGCGGCGTGATCGCGTGGTGTCTAGGGGTCCGACTTTCCGACAACTGTTCAAAAGACTATCCGGTGCCCAGTTGGATTGAATTGGGCCAGATCTAGGCCCACATGAGGCGCCTGCCATTTTTTATGCATCAGATAGTCCATCCACATAGAAGTCGGACAGTCCTTTGACCGTCTTTCCTTCCTAACACCCAAATTCCACCGAATTATACAACCCTAGCTTGTGGTTGTCCAAATGGTCTCAAAATTGGTAGACATGTGTGTCTTGTCATGCGAAACTGGCTTGGCAAGTTTATTTCTACTTTGTTTAAGGAAAAACACATTTTTATTTTATTAATCGAGAAAACGACATTTTTTGTGAAACATCCACTAGAATGTACATCCGAGTGCGTGAAATAACGTTGTGTGGGAGTATTAGGCGACACGAGAGGCACATGGTTTCTCGTGCGGTCAAAGTTTGGTCAAAGTTGACATGACTTCGGTAAATTTGAACCGTGGACACTAGAAATGTTGCTCATGAATTAAAAAAACACTTTTAGGTAGCGTATGCCATGTTTCTTCATGGATCTAATCTCATATCACAAAGATACAATACTTTGGCAGCCCTAGCAGATGCCGAGATTCTAAACTAAATTTGACCTGGCCGCTATAAATTCACAAATATTCGGAATGTTATATAAACTTTGCATATAGACTAAGTTTGTTCCCTATTTTCCATTAAAAATATTAAACGAAGGTTACATGTAAGCTTCCAATCATCTCCTCTTACAGAGTAGCTTCAGAGTGGAAGGTTCATGGCTTACTAGGCAGATGATCTAGGTGGTCACCATGTCCATTGGAATCTTTGTCGGAATGATCTCAAAATTGGTAGACATGCGTGTATTGTCATGTAAAACTTCCTTGGCAAGTTCATTGTACATATTTGGATCATCGGATGCCACATCCATTACTTCTACCGTTACCGTATCAAGCTCAACATATCTTTTTCGCTTCTCTGTCCCTGACCAACCGTTGATACGTTCAATTTGCATCACTATTCTATATCATAATTTGCCTTTATTCATTGATATATTTCATATTAAGAGGTGTTACTTATGTCTTTTCATCTGTTTTTGCATGTTGGATGATTCTTGGAGGATGAACTGCCGGAGTCAGGATTCTGATGGAAAAGGCCGTATTTTGATGCAATTTCGCGGAGATCATAAAAATACCAGAAAAACTACAGAAAATTATATTTTTCCAAAAGACGAAGGATGCCAGAAGGGGAGGCACAGTTGGGCCATAGGGGGCCCACACCCCCTAGGCGCAGGCCACCCTAGGCTGCGCCTACAAGAGGTGTGGCCACCCTAGCCCACCTCGGGCTCCGCCCGCCTCTGCGGGGCGGAAACCACCGAGAGAGAAAGAGCTCTCCAGTAGACAGATATCTGCCAGGGAAATTCCTTCCCGGAGAGGGGAGATATTCACCATCAACACCATCATCAAGCTAGACTTCATCGGGATAATCATCATCATCATACACACCATCATCTCCACCAGCAACATCATCACCACTCCATCTTGCTGTAACAATTGTGTTGAATATTGCATAGTTCTTAGGGGAAACTTTCCCGGTATTGACTACTACTGTAATTGATGCTTGTGAGTGGAACCATTGAATTATTGTTTATGTTCAGATTGTTATTCGTCATCATATCAACTCCGATCTTGATCAATATGATGTCTCGTGAGTAGTTCTTTTAGTTCTTGAGGACATGGGAGAAGTCATGTTGTTAGTAGTGGAATTGTTTTGAGGTATTATTTAATGGTTTAATATTTAAGTTGTGGTGCTATTATTCTAGTGGTGTCATGTGAACGTCGACTACATGATACTTCACCATTTATGGTACTAGGGGAATGCATTGTGTATTTGGCTACTAATTGTGGGGTTGCCGGAGTGATAGAAACCAGAACCCCCGTTAGGAAACCTTTGCACAAGGGAGTGTAGGATCTTAGAGATTAAGGCTATGGTTAGGTTTTTATCTTAATTGCTTTCTTGTAGTTGCGGATGCTTGCAAAGGGTTTAATCACAAGTATGTATTAGTCCAAGTAAGGTCAGTACATTAGCACAGGTTCACCCACACAACACTTAGCAAAGCAAAGATGATTAATCAGCTATATGAAACGAAAGCACTTGACAGTATTCTCATGTGTCCTCGAGAACGTTTGGTCCTCATAAGTAATAACTTTGGCTTGTCCTTTGCTAAGAAAGGATTGGCCCACTTGCTGCAATTATTTTCTGTCTTTACTTACTTGCACTTTATTTCATTGCTTTATCAAAAAACCCTAAAAGACCCGTTTGCTAGTATCTACAGAGAACTCTTGAGCCAGTACCACTAGTCATCACGTTCTGCTCCTCATTGGGATCGACACTCCTATTTATCGAAAGTACTACGATACACCCCCTATACTTGTGGGTCATCAAGACCATTTTCTAGCGCCGTTACCGGGGAGTGAAGCTCTATTGAAGAGTGGAACTGGTAAAGGAAACTTCTACTGTGAGTATTGCTTTTTTATTTATGTTTTTACTTTGTTTCCATTATGGATAACCCACTTGGTTTCCTATTTGGGAAAACTACTACCACTGTTAGGGTAGTAGATGAACCACCAACTGTTGAGATAGATCCTTTTAAGATACCTACAAGAATTGTTGATCGTGTTATGGATAATTATTATTATCTTGGGGATGGAACTGTCCATCCTGGTGATTACTTACCTTTTATCCATGAATATGCGGGTTGTTTAAGTGTGTAGGTATCATAACTAAACAGGTGAAGAAGAAGTTACTCTCTATATCTTTGAAATGAAGAGCTGAAGAATGGTATAAGCTGCTGAAGAATGGACAATCTATGGAATGGGAGAAAATAGTACCTCTCTTTTACTCTAAATTCTATCCTCCCTGTGAGATTCATAAGGATAGGAATCTAATATATAACTTTTGGCCTCATGATGGAGAGAGTACAGCCCAAGCTTGGGGGAGATTGAAGTTACTAATGCTTAAATGTCCTATTCATGAACTCCCTAACAATATTATTATCAATATCTTTTATGCAAGGCTTTCTCTTCATGATAAAGATTTATTAGATGCTTCTTGTGCTAGATCATTCACACATATGAAGGAAGAAGCTAAATGGGATCTTCTAGACCGTATTCAAGAGAACACTGAAGCATGGGAGAATGACAAAGGAAGAAAGTCAGGTATAAATTATGATTATGAATGCATTAAATCTTTTATGGGAACTGATGATTTTTGTGATATTAGTACTAAGTATGGTCTTGATTCTCAAGTTCTTGCAAATTGTTTTAAAGCTTTTGCCTCTTATATTGAAATTCCCCAAAAGGGGTGGGACAAGTATCATGCGCCTTATAAAGATGTTGTTAATCATGTTCTTGTTAGAAGCACTAAAGTGTGTATTATTGATCCTATTTTTCCTGAACCTTATATTGATAAAATCCCTTTTCCTGCTAAGGTAAAGGAACATTCTATCATAGCTAATGTGGTTAGCAAAAGTACAAACAAAACTGTGGAACCTGATGAGCAAATAAACATTGAACCTGTAGTAGCTATTGTGAAATATCTTGTCACTAAAAATATAGAGGATGAGCACATTGTCTTCTGTGAAGACGCTTCTAATATTGTCTCTCATCCTAGAAAAGCTAGGAAAACTAGTGTCCCTATGATTTCTGTGAGAATTGGTGATCATGGCTATTATGGTTTATGTGATATTGGTGCTAGTTCTAGTGCTATTCCTTATGAGCTTTACAGGGAAGTTATGCATGAAATTGGTCCCTGTGAACTTGAGGACATTGATGTGGTTATTCACCTTGCTAAAAAAGAGACAGTCTATACAATTGGCATTGTAAGAGATGTGGAGGTTCTTTGTGTTAAGATCAAGTATCCTGCTGATTTTCTAGTACTTGGTTCAAAAGCTAGTAAAACTTGTCCTATTATCTTTGGTAGACCTTTCTTGAATACTTGTGGGGCTATTATATATTGTAAGAAGGATAAAGTTTTTACTAAGTTTGATGGATAATCCTATGAGTTTAATTTTTCCAAATTTGCTACAACTCCTTATGAAAATGAATTGCCTAATGAGGATTTCAGGGTTGAACAACTTGCTGCTATTTCTCTTGCTCTGAACAATGCCTTGCAGCAGTATATGGAAGATCATGAAAGTGAGGTCTTCATGAAGGAAAGAAATGAGATTGGAGAGATTTTCCTTCGTCAACCTGAGTTACTTAAGCATAACCTACCCATGGAAGATTTGGGTACCACACTACCACCTAAAGGGGATCCTATTTTCGATTTAAATCCTCTACCTGATGATCTTAATTACGTTTATCTAGATGATAAGAAAATATATCCTGTTATTATTAGCTCTAAACTTTCAGGAGAGGAAGAGTAAATATTATTGGAAGTATTGAAGAAACACCGTGGAGCTATGGATTATACTCTTGATGATTTAAAAGGATTTTCCCCTACTATATGTCAGCATGCTATTAATATAGAACCTGATGCAAAACCAGTTGTTGAACATCAACGTCGTTTAAATCCTAAGATGAAGGATGTGGTAAAAAATGAGGTATTAAAACTCCTTGATGCTGGTATTATTTACCCTATTGCTGATAGTCAATGGGTTAGCCATGTCATTGTGTCCCAAAGAAAGGGGGATCACTGTTGTGCCTAATGAAAATAATGAGCTTATACCTCAAAGAGTAGTGGTTGGTTATAGGATGTGCATTGATTTTAGAAAGGTTAATAAAGTTACTAAGAAAGACCACTATCCTCTGCCTTTTATTGATCAAATGCTAGAAAGGTTGTCTAAAAAGACTCACTTTTGTTTTCTCGATGGTTATTCTGGGTTCTCTCAAATTGTTGTGAGATCACAAGACCAAGAGAAAACCACCTTCACTTGTCCCTATGGAACTTATGCTTATAGGCATATGCCTTTTGGTTTATGTAATGCTCTTGCTACCTTTCAGAGATGTATGTCTACTATCTTTCGTGGTTTTTGTGAAGAAATTGTGGAAGTTTTCATGGACGATTTCTCCATCTATGGAACTTCTTTTGATAATTGTTTGCACAACCTTGATAAAGTTTTGCAGAGAAGTGAAGAAACTAATCTTGTTCTTAATTTAGAGAAATGCCACTTCATGGTTAATGAAGGGAATTGTTCTTGGACACAAAATTTCTGAAAGAGGTATTGAAGTAGACAGAGCCAAAGTTTAAGCAATTGAGAAGATTCATTGCCCTAGGGATATAAAAGGTATTCATAGTATGCTTGGTCATGCTGGTTTCTATAGAAGGTTTATTAAAGATTTCTCCAAAATTTCTAAGCTCCTTAATAATCTTCTTCAAAAAGACGTACCTTTTGTTTTTGATGATGATTGTAAGGAAGATTTTGAAACATTGAAGAAATCTTTGACTACTGCTCCTATTGTCCAACCACCTGATTGGAATTTACCCTTTGAAATTATGTGTGATGCTAGTGATTTTGCTATGGGTGATGTTCTTGGGCAAGGAATAGATAAAAAGTTGAATGTTATTCATTATGCTAGCAAGACTCTAGATGCTGCTCAAAAGAATTATGCTACTACTGAAAATGAGTTCTTAGCTGTAATCTTTGCTTGTGATAAGTTTAGACCTTATATTGTTGATTCAAAGGTTACTATTCATACTGATCATGCTGCTATTAAGTACCTTATGACAAAAAAGGATGCTAAGCCTAGGCTTATTAGATGGGTGTTGCTTTTACAAGAGTTTGATCTGCATATTGTAGATAGGAAAGGTGCTGCAAATCTTGTTGCTGATAACTTATCTCATTTGGAAAACATTTGTTTTGATCCTATGCTTGTTAATGATTATTTTCCCAATGAACAGTTAGCTGCAATAAAGGTAAGCCCACAAAAGAGTCCTTGGTATGCTGATTATGCTAATTTTATTGTTTCCAAGTATTTGCCTCCAACCTTTACATCCCAGCAAAGAAGGAAATTATTTTATGATCTAAGGCATTACTTTTGGGATGACCCACATTTATATAAAGAGGGAGTAGATGGTATTATGCGGAGATGTGTCCCGGAATATGAACAACAAGAGATATTGAGAAAATGTCATGACAATGCTTATGGAGGACATCATGCTTGGGATAGGACCGCGCAAAAAAGTTTTACAATCTGGTTTTTATTGGCCTACTCTTTTCAAGGATGCAAGAAAGTTTATTTTATCATGTGACGAATGTCAAAGAGTTGGTAACTTTTCTAGACACAATGAAATGCCTATGAATTATTCTCTTGTTATTGAACCTTTTGATTGTTGGGGATTTGAATTTATGGGTCCTTTTCCTCCTTCAAAAGGGTACACTCATATTCTTGTTGTTGTTGATTATGTTACAAAGTGGGTAGAATCCATACCTACAAACAGTGCTAATGGTAAGACCTCTTTAAAAATGCTTAAAGATGTTATTTTCCCTAGGTTTGGTGTGCCTAGATATCTCTCATGACTGATGGGGGTTCTCACTTTATTCATGGCAGTTTTAGGAAGACTCTTGCTAAATATGATGTTAACCATAGAATTGCTTCGGCTTATCACCCCCAAACTAGTGGGCAAGTAGAACTTTCAAATAGAGAAATTAAATCTATCTTGCAAAAGACTGTTAATAGATCTAGGAAAAATTGGGCTAAAAAGTTGAATGACGCTTTATGGGCTTATAGAACTGCTTATAAAAATCCTATGGGAATGTCTCCTTACAAAATGGTTTATGGTAAAGCTTGTCACTTGCCTCTAGAATTAGAACACAAAGCTTATTGGGCCGTGAAAGAGCTGAATGGAGATTTTAAACTTGTTGGTGAGAAAAGATTTCTTGACTTAAGTACCTTAGATGAGTAGAGAAGTGAAGCTTATGAAAATGCTAGACTCTTTAAGGAAAAATTCAAAAGATGGCATGATAGGAGAATTCTCAAAAGTGAGTTCCACGTTGGTGAGAAAGTTCTTTTGTATAGGTCTCGTCTCAGATTTTTTGCAGGGAAACTACTCTCAAAATGGGAAAGGACCTTTTGTTACTGAGGAGGTGTATCGTTTAGGGGCTATTAAAATATCTTCTTTGAAGGACAACACTACACAGGTGGTCAATGGTCAAAGGCTCAAACATTATATTTCTGGAGATTCTTATAATGAAGATGTTGATGTTATTCAAATGGTGACTCCGGAAGAATTTATTAGAAACCAAACTCCAGAATCTGCAAAGTATGTCTCTGAATAGGTAAAAAGTGCCGCATCTTTTTATATTTTTGATGTTTTTATTACATATGGAAGGGTACAGGACGAAACGGAGGAGGAAATGGAGCCCGGGTGGGCCACACCCACTAGTGGCGCGGGCCCCAGCTGGCCGCACCACTAGGGGGTGTAACCCCCTGGAGTCAGTCTTCGCCCCGTTTTTGCACAATACCTTCCTTATGTCATAAAACTTCGTAATTTATAATCCCCCAGATCCCCCCGAGGTTCATATATCGTGTTCTCGTCGTGTTTTTGTTTTGATTTGTTTCTATCAGGAAATACGCTCAAGTTTAGAGGCACCATGGTCTCCGCCAACGACAAGGGAAAGAAGCACGTGGAAGATGATCCTAAAAACCCCAAGGAGGAAGAGATCTTGGTTGGGGATGAAGAGGACGTGAAGGAGGACGAGCATACGGACACCCGCGCTACCGTTGCAAGCATTGGAGTGGTGGCAAACCCTATCAAGCTCAGGAGGACGGCACGGATGTCTACAAGAGGGAAACCTCTGCGTCATTGCCTTGCTCCATGGTCACTTCCTCCATGCACCAAGAACCCCTTCCATACTCTTATACATGAGAAACAATACCAAAGGTTGCCCAAAGGGAAGTTTCCCTCTAGTTGGGATATGCCTCGGTCTAACCATGTAGGGAAAGAACACTCTCATGAGGAAAAGTGGGGAAAGAATCACAAGGACAGGGATTCTCGGTCCGACATGATTATGAACCGTATTGAGCATAACTCGGAGATGATTCGTACTCTAGCCTTTGGGATTGAGGATTTGAGGGAACTGATTAAAAAGCTTATCGAGAGAATACCACCACCACAGAAGGAGCAATTCATCATCAGGTTTTGGCATCCCCTTGGCTTGTTCCAACCTTGGGGGAGTTCCACGGTATCACATCATTATCTTTTATATTTTTACCTTTTTAGTATAGTTATATCTTGGATAGAGAAGTTATCATATAGGTTGGTTTGCATTGTGGAAGTATCTCTCCTTTAGTTCATTATCTATGTATCCCTTGGTGTGAGTGCCTTTATGGAATATTAATGAAAAGTTTCATCTTTAACTTTTTGCACTTCTTATTTTGGTTTGTAGTCTGTATTATATGATTGATCTTGTTGATTAGTATTGGTATCACTTTGGGAGCATCAAGTAAATCTAAATTGGTTTTGGCAAACCGATATCTGGTCAGTAGCAACACTTTTTGAGGTTTGAAAGAAAAGAGAAAAGCACTTACAGGTATTTTGTATCATTTATTTTCTTTCTTGATTGGCTCAAAAGCTTAGTATTCTTTATTTAAGATCTTTTGTGTCTTCAAGGAAGATTGCATGTTTGGCTTTATCACTTGTATGTTTGCTTTTTTCCTTCAACTATTTTGCTTGCTACCCATCCTTGCTAGCCAAAAACCTGTTTTGAGAGGAAACACTTCTCGTGCATCCAATCCTTTAAACCAAAACCTGTGTCATTTGTGTCCACCATATCTACCTATTAGCATTATTGCTATTCAAGTAAATTCTCGAGTTTCATCTATCTTTCAAATTAAAAATTAGTTTGCTATGTGAAAACTAGTTAGTAAGGCTCTCACGAACTTGATGGCACACCTTATTTTCTTGCCCCTAATAAACTTGAACCATTGTGTCATCAAAGTTGTATATACTTGCACCTATACGTTGGGATTAGCAGAACCGTGCTGTCACGGGGAACACTTTCAGCACTTATGGATATATATCCAGTTGATATCATGATCTTTTGTTTACGGATGTCGTCGGTGTGAAATAAAAGGGGAGCTTGTAAGTCCATGGAGTTATGTATAGGTGTTAGAGAAACGCCTGGGCCGCTAGCCTAAGCCATGCCTAATCATGGTGGAAACTTGCAGCATAACCATAATGAGCAATATGTGAAGCATCCTCAATAAAAACCTATGCAAATATCAAATAAAAAGATCGCTGAGATGCTCATTGTATGCTTGCCTTGTCATTTTGTTATGGGATAGCTCCTGTAGCATGTGCGAGGGGTACCGCGTTGGCGGTTCTCTATGACACACATGTACTTACTATGACAAGAACTTACCGGTAACTAAAGTTGAGTAGCATGAGGAGCGGCCCTCGTACTATGGGGACGTGAGATTACCAACTTATATTTCGTCAAGCATTTACTCCATCTTTGTACACCTTAACCCTATTCACCTCAAGATGCTTATGATAGGGGCAATGAGAGCTCAAAGCTAGTAAGTACCATAATCTTTTGAAAGCTCTTTATGAACTTGAAATCCCTGCTTCCCTCTATGAAGGGCCTTTCTTCTACTTCTAAGTTCAGTCAGTAAACCTATTCCTCTCTATATGCAGCAAGCATTTGAGTTTTTGTGTTTCAAGCATTCATATGTTGATTTATTCAATCATGTTCCTTATCTTCCTTGTTTGCACAAGACTCTTATCTAAATGAGTATTACTTTGAAAGACATCGTTCTGAAAATCCTTTTTATGTTTGAGCACAAGAGTACTCCCGTTATAAAACTTCTTTACAAAAGCTTCGCTTGAAAACTGTTTGCCAACTGTTCTCTGGCCAAGAAAAAAAGTTTGCCATTCCCAATTATGATTTATCTTTATGCATCTTTATTGCGACTCACATACTTGTTGAAAGCTAAGTTATATAATGGTGATTTGCTTTCTACTATGAATTGTGTATTGGTAAGTGTGATGCTTCTTGTTCATATTCTTTTTATCAACACTTCACTCCATAAACCCGTGAACATGTTTAGTGAGCTCAGTTTTCGCTTGGGGACAAGCAGGTCTAAGCTCGGGGGGAGTTTATACGTCCAATTTGCATCACCATTCTATATCATAATTTGCCTCTATTCATTGATATATTTCATATTAAGAGGTGTTACTTATGTCTTTTCATCTATTTTTGCATGTTGGATGATTCTTGGAGGATGAACTGTTGGAGTCAGGATTCTGATGGAAAAACGGTGTTTTGATGCAATTTCGCGAAGATCGGAAAAATACCAGAAAAACTATAGAAAATTATATTTTCCCAGAAGACAAGGATGCCAAAAGGGGAGGCAGAGTTGGGCCACACGGGACCCACACCCCAGGAGCGGGCCACCCTTGGTCGCGCCTATAGGGGGTGTGGCCACCCTGGCCCACCTCTGTCTCTGCCCTCTCGTCTATATATTCTCCTCGAAACCCTAAAGTCACGGGAGGGACCACAGAAAGATTTCGCCGCCTCTGTGGGGCAGAAACCACCGAGAGAGAAAGAGCTCTCCGGCAGACAGATTTCTGCCAGAGAAATTCCTTCCCGGAGAGGGGAGATCGTCGCCATCAACACCATCATCAAGCTAGACTTCATCGGGATCATCATCATCATCCACACCATCATCTCCACCAGCACCATCATCACCACTCCATCCCGCTGTAACAATTGTGTTGAATCTTGCATAGTTCTTAGGGAAAACTTTCCCGATATTGATTACTATTGTAGTTGATGCTTGTAAGTGGAACCATTGAATTATTGTTTATGTTCAGATTGTTATGCATCATCATATCATCTCTGATCTTGATCCATATGATGTCTCGTGAGTAGTTCGTTTAGTTCTTGAGGACATGGGAGAAGTCATGTTGTTAGTTGTGGAATTGTGTTGATGTATTATTCAATGGTTTAATATTTAAGTTGTGGTGCTATTCTTCTAGTGGTGTCATGTGAACGTCGACTACATGATACTTCACCATTTATGGGCCTAGGGGAATGCATTGTGTATTTGGCTACTAATTGTGGGGTTGCCGGAGTGACAGAAACCTGAATCCCCATTAGCAAACCTTTGCACAAGGGAGTGTAGGATCTTAGAGTTTAATGCCATGGTTAGGTTTTTATCTTAATTGATTTATTGTAGTTGTGTATCCTTGCAAGGGGTTTAATCACAAGTATGTATTAGTCCAAGTAAGGTCAGTAAATTAGCACAGGTTCACCCACACAACACTTATCAAAGCAAAGATGATTAATCAGCTATATGAAACGAAAGCACTTGACAATATTCCCATGTGTCCTCGAGAACGTTTGGTCCTCATAAGTAATTAACTCCGTATTGTCCTTTACTAAGAAAGGATTGGGCCACTTGCTGCAATTGTTTGTTGTCTTTACTTACTTGCACTTTATTTCCTTGTTTTATCGAAAAACCCTAAAAATCCGTTTGCTAGTATTTACAGAGAAGTCTTGAGCTAGTACCACTAGTCAGCACCTTTTGCTACTTGTTGGGATCGACACTCCTATTTATTAAAAGTACTACGATACACCCCCTATACTTGTGGATCATCAACCATGTGCAAACAGATCACTCCTGCGCCTCACTAGCAATACATATCTCGCCATTTTTGAGAATCGATGAAAAACACAACACTGGTATTCCAGGCAGCTTTTGGTTCTTCACTTCAAAAAGTATATGCTTGCATGGAAGACCCTTACGATCCATTCTTCGAAAACTACACCGAATAGTTTCCTATGAGTTATTTGGGGTATAATCAACTTCAAACATGTACTTTCTGCTATTCTGCCATTTCACCAATAGCTGTTTGAAGCCCCCCATTCCCACAATTTCATCATAAACCTCGAGGTCGCCAATCTTCTTGACATATCGATGTAAGATATAGAAGTTGGCCGTAGTAAAGACATGGGAAAGTATGACCTCAACCTCCTTGGATTCAGTTACTGCCACCGATAAACTCTAAGAACAGATGCAGTCATCTTCCGCCTTGCTCACACGGATGCGAGCAATGGAATTCTCGTAATGCATAATCATGTCGACTAGGGTCATACCAAAATCTAGGTGAATGTGAAGGCATGAGTTCAAACTCTCACTCCTCTGGTTGCTTTTCCACCAGCGAGGTACGCGGCGGCCCAGATTCTCTTCTTGTTGTACATCATTTTAAGCCATTCCTGGGTAGAATCTGTCTGCCACTTGCGAACAAACATGCTCCATATTTTCTCAAAGAAAAGATTCTGAAGTGACGTAGTATAAGAATGGACGAAACTCCTTAAGTGACTTATGGCCAAGATGTTTCTTCATTTTTTTTCTCTATGTGCCATGTACATATACGGTGCCACACGTTTAGAAGGACATTATGAATAGCTTTTATCATTGCGGCGTCGCTATCTTTGATAATACATTTGGGATTCCTCTGATACATTCCTTTCAGGAACGTCCGAAGCAGCCAAGCATATGTATCTTCCTTCTCGTTTGACGCGATGGCTGATGAGTGGAATTTATGTACACTTTTATAGCAGTATTTTATGCATATCAACCACCCATCTCATGCTTTATCTAGATGCAGTTATGCCAAATATGCATGGTTTCTGTGTTCATTCATTTTCACATGAGATTTGCAGATTTAGTAGTTTAGGTAGAATTTTATCCCTCTTCCTTGTCTTTGACATGTGTAGGTGTTGATGATGATTATGGATAAAACAAAGGCAAAAGGATCAAAGAGCGCATAGTATGGAGGAGCTGCAGGGACCAGACTTAGCCATTTGAGAGGTTGGAAAAGGTGAATTTTTCCAACTTCTCAAAATAAAGATCCAATACCATGGGGTTGTAGCCCTCGTCGAGACAAATCCAACGAGCTCAAGAACACACAAAATGGAGTTCGTATGAAGAAATGGTGGCCAAAACACGGCGGAACCCGAAGGTTCAACGGCCAACTATACGGCTATAGCAAAAAATTCTCGCCGTATAGTTTGGTCGTATAGTTGGTAAAAAGGTCAAAACCGACGGGATTTCGCCCCCTGAAGCTTCAGAACCTTCCCTAAGTCATATGACGGTATTGGGGGAACCCTAGGACACCCCCAAGGCCTATATAAAGGGGGAGGATCCAAGAGAGAGCCATACATCCATATTCTCCACCACAGCGGAGCCCTGCCACCGTGCCACCGCCATATCCTCCTCCAATCAAATCTACACCATCACCATCACACAAGAGGAGAAGGGACTAGGATCTTGAATGCCTCCACATTAATCTACATCGTCATCTTCATCAACGTTGTCTCCATCATCGATCCCCTTTGGTTACTTGTTGTAATTCTAGATTGAATCTTGGATTTGCACATGTCTTCAATTGTATCATCATACTTCATCCATATTCTATCCATGATGTTGATTGGCTTCATGTGTGAGTAGTTTCCTTTGTTATTGGGGAGATGGAGAAACCCTAGTATGTGATTGAATTGAGATAAGGATTATCATGTGATATTGTTCATTATGTGTTTGTGTTAGATTTCCTTCATCTTGATGTTGGCTGAAGCGCGCCACTCAATATTTGTCTCACTGAGGACTAGATGGAGGGAACTACTTGTTGGTAGACGGAGGGATGATAGCACTTATGGTGACTATAAAGCTGTTGTCATTCCTAACGTATCAACTTGGGAACCGAGGAGAACTCACTAAACATTGTCCATGCCATGGGATACATCCTACGGGATAAAGTCCCTTAATAGCACAGTAATTCGATTGATGTCAATTGCTTGTCTGCTGTGGTTATGAGGATGATGTGAGCAGCGGTTGCTGCCTATTCGTCCATATATGGAGATCCTCCCACACATATCATAAATGTTCTTATTTATTATAATAATTTTGATCACTCTTTCTAATTACTAGCGGTGGATCCACTACTCTCTGAGAACTCTTTCCATCATCTTGTAGACTTTCATAATCATACTTGCATGCTATTGTTTACTTACACATTTAGTTTACTTATTGTTCTCTTATTTGAAAACCCAAAAATATCTTTTACACAAAACTCGCATTTTATCTTGTTACTTAGAATGTTATTTAGCATTACTATTTCATATTTAGTTCAAGAGTTATTAGACTTCAGACTCCTGCTCCCTGTGGGATCGATATCTTTATTTCGAAACTCGCTACAAACGATATGTGCACTTGTAGTCATCAAGCTATTTTCTGGCATCGTTGCCGAGGAGCTAAGCGCTGTAGGTATTTTATCTTTTGTTTATTTATTTTAGTTTTGATATTTTTTGTTTTAAGCTTTCTTTATTTGCTGCATTTGTATTTTTGCTTTTGGTTACAAACCAAAAACCCATAAAATATTTGTTACTAATCATGTCGTCCGAGATGACTACCTTTTAAGAGGAAAAGCTCGCAAGGGAGGAGGAGTATTATTAAAGAAGAGAGAAATACTGAATCAATGGCTGATAGGGGATCAAAAAACTGGAGAGAAGGAAACATCATATGAAGAACCTCCACCGAAACCACCTGAACATATTGCTAATGAAGAGGTGACGCTTGACATTTCACCCTCTCAACTGGTGGAAGGTAAGCCCGAAGGTAAGACTATCGCTAAGCTACTCGCGAATTATCTTAGTAAGAATGAAGAGTAGCAACTTGATCAATCACTTGAATCTCCTACTTCTGAAAATAACTTCCCATACACAAATAGTATGCATGCCAATGATATATCATTCTCTAGTAATGACTTCTATAAGTCCCAAACTTATGATGATTGTTCTAAGGAGGGTTCGTGCCTCGACGGTGATTTTGGGGACTTTGGTGAAGAACTAGAAAATGAATCTTTCTATGAATATTGTGACGCTATTAACATGGTACACGAATCCTCATTGGAAGAGGAGGATGAGGATTTTGAAGAACAAATAAGCAATATGACGATAAGAGAAATGTGATGGCGCCTGAGAGCGCTTCGTCGGGAAACCCCAAGGGAAAGGTGTGAAGAGAACAACATCAAGTCTTCCCTCAGTAAGAAACCGAGGTTATCGAACCAGTAGGAGGAAGGAAACGTATCAAAGGTGTTGCAAGCAACTTGGAGACCTACACAACACAAACTCAAGACTTTGCCCCAACGAACAGTGAGGTTATCAATTGCACCGGTTGCTATAACAAAGGATTAACTGTATGGTGTGGAAGGTAATAGTGGTTTGCAGAAAGTAAACAGTAACAGTGGAAGATGTATCAATGGTAAAGATTGGACCAAGATCCATAGTTCACTAGAGGTGTTCTCCTTAGATAAACAAACATGGCATGCTGGGTAAACAAATTATAGCAGGGCAATTGACAGGACTGAGCAAGGCATAACAATGCAATACTAGACATCAAGATCCTATGAGATTCAATTGGGCAATACAACAAGATACATAGACCATCATCCAACTGCATCTATGACTAGAAGTCCACCTTTGGGTTATCATCCAAACCCCCTCCAGTATTAAGTTGCAAGCAACAGATAACTGCTATAAGCAAAGTGTGTAAGGTAAACAATCCACTTATTCCATGAATAAGAGACCGTTGTTTTCTCCCTGGTGGCTACAACACATCTACCACCTTAGATATTTATGTCACTTCCCTTATATTAAATAGAGGCATGAACCCACTATCGAGCATAAATACACCCTCTTGGATTCACTAGCAACTACTTGGCCAATATAGCTATTAACAACGCATAGCATGCAAGATCACAAACAACACAAACATGATAGAATCAATAAGAAAAAACCATTAATCAATCTGACATAGTAATCTCAATATCCGTCGGATCCCCACAAACACAACATGCATGATTACAAATAGATGATATCTTGATCATGAACGGAGCTCACAAGATCTAGACATGAAACCACAAATGAGGAGATACAACCATCTGGCTACTACATGGACCCGTAGTCCAAGGTGGAACTACTCACGCTTCATACCGGAGGCTGGCATGGTGAAGAAGAAGGCCTCTGGGATGATCTCCCCTCCGGCAGGGTGCCGGGAAGAACTTCAGATCCCCCCGATCTAGGGACGATGGTGGCGGTGGCTATAGACAGTTTCGTGGAATATTGATCGGGTACTTAGGGTTTAGGCATCAGGGTTTCTTATAGGCGAAGAGGCGAGGCAGGAGGGTCGCCAGGGCGGCTGCACCCCCCACGCGCGAGCCCACTTTGGTATCGCGGCCAGGGGGTGTGGCCTCTGGTGGCCCTCCTCCGTCTCGTATTCAGGCTTCGTGTTCCCCACGGTAAAATATTGACTTTGGCTTTTGTCTCGTCCAATTCCGAGAATATTGATTTTCTGCCTTTCCGGAACCAAAAACAGAAGAAAACAGGCAACTGGCACTGTGGCATCTTGTTAATAGGTTAGTACCGAAAAACATATATAAACACCTCAAAGTGTAGACAAAGCAAAGCAAAGTAGATACTAAACAAGCATGGAACATTAAAAATTATAGATACGTTTCCGAGTATCAAAATGTATTCCCAAATAGTGGAATATGCTCAAAAGTTAATTTCTTTGGATACAATAGACCATCCAATAATATGTCCTCAATGTCTGAACTTGAGCATTACTGTCGTTTTCAATGCTCTGATACCTTTAATCAATCTTTAATGTCTTATAATAATTGTGATACCACTAGTGAATTATTAGAGTATGTTATCTTTGAAGGTGCCCATGAGCTGATAATACATATCATATCACGTATTAATAGCAAAGATAGTATTCTCATAAAAATGGCTTATAAAATCTTGCAACATATTTCCTGGTATTCTCAAGAACATTTTAGTGAGAATGCACTTATTATGAGGAGTAAGGCACAAAGTAGATCCGTAGTGCCCTATGTTAATCGTTTGTAGGAAATCCCATTGGAGAAGGATGAAGTATTTCTTCCCAAGAAGAGGATGAACACGAAGAAGAACCGCTAATCCTTGAGGATATTAAACTACTGGACATGTGGGAGCAGGTGGATTATTGTTCTGGTAATTTGTCAAGTTTATTCGAAGGGATGAGGCAATATAATGGTAAGCCTAACAAGCTTTATGATTATGAATGCATTCCTCTCTTTAAAGATTTTTTATCAACCAATACTCACATAAACGGTATTGTGAGACCATCATTAGTAGGTGGCAAAAAATTTATAAGCAGTTAATTTATGGTTTAATAAAGATTCTTATTTATGATAAGAGAAACTATATAGCCGCTAAAATGTGATGTAAATAAGACGTCACATACATAGATAACATGTTTAATCAACCTTTTGATTTGTTAGCTCGATATATACTTCTTTCTTGTGGACATTGGTGTGTAGTCTCCAACATGAAACTCTAGCCATAATATTGTATGAATATTTATATAAAGTTATTTTTTTTCCAAAATTTCTAGGTTTTATTAACCGTACAGCCGGTATTAAGAACACACTACCTCGGTTCCAATGAAGAAGTTTTGTTTGAAAAGTCAAATTATGTAAAGTTTGATCATGTTTTTACAATAAAATATTTCATGTAAAATACAAAATCACTATCGTTAGATACATCATGAATTGTATATTTCATATGTATCTATATAATATTGTAATTGTTAATATTTTTCATATAATCTAGTAAACGTTTAGTTAGATTGACTTTTCAATAAATATATAAACCTTATTCATTGGAGGACAGAGAACAATATTTATCTGCTTGACCCCCTCATGTACAAGTAGAGTATCCTACCCTCAAGTATACCATTTTGTCTAAATCGTTCCCGAAAGGTTTATGATAAGGTCTTTCCTCATCCATTGAATAAAGCGTACAGCTACCAGATAGCTAAGTACAACCAATTAAATGTCACACCATCACCTGTCATAGAAAATGCAAAGAAAAGGACAGAACATGAACAAATACTTTCAGGGACCAACCACACAATGCTACATCAAGCACATAATCAAGATGTTACAGGTGCTATATCTCCAACCCTTATCTTGCTAAGTCCACACGATGGGTGTGTATATGGTATTGTGTACGACTTCTTTCTTCCAGTTATTCAAAAGAGTCTTACATAGACATTAGTATAGAGCTGCACTATGAGCACGGTTCAAACTGCCCATTGGGAACGGACAAACGGTCCATCACCTAGACCTAACCAGTGATGTGAAGCCACAATTACAAAGATTATTTACACCATTACCCATATTAGATAAGGAAGGGTTAGAAAATTAAACCATCCTATAAGTTGACACATCAGTTGCGCGTACACACCAAAAATAGGCCTGTTGACTACTATTGCACCGTCGCCGGAGCCCCGCTGCTCCACCTTGACTGCCCCTCCATCGTTGTCGTCTTCCTAATCACCCTGTTGTACACAATATATCCTAATATGTCTTCAATGTTGTCATATGTTCTCCACCTTCTACCTAGTCCTACCGCACAAAAGTGTGGCTCACTAGTAGAAAACACCCCATTGGTCCCGGTTGGTAAGGGGCATTAGTCCCGGTTACCCAACCGGGACGGGGCAATCGGGACTAAAGCCCCAACCTTTAGTCCCGGTTGCCCCACCAGCCGGGACAAATGGGGGTACACGTGGCGGCGGCAGAGGGCGAGGGGGAGTGGAGCAACCGTCCCGATTCGTAATACGAACCGGGACAAATGGGGGTACACGTGGCGGCGGCAGAGGGCGAGGGGGGTGGAGCAACCGTCCCGGTTCGTAACACGAACCGGGACAAATAACCTTCTGCCGCGCAGAGATTTGACACATTTCTCTGCTGCGGCAGAGAATTCATTTTGGCAACTTTTGTTGCCGCGGCAGCATTTTCGCCACTTTTTGTGCCGCGGCAGAAAATTCATTTAGATTGTTTTATTGTTTATTTAGTGTTTTGCACTCATCAATGAAGGAACCATTATATTACACAAGATCATCATGACAATATTACATTCGATACACGGATCGAGTTCATGCACTACATACAAAAGTTGCTCTTTTTACAATCCCTATTGTCTATACACAGCCGAATAGTATTCCCCTTTTGGGTTTAGGACTTCTGCATCCAAGAATCCCGTCAATTCCTCCTGAATTGCTCGTACGCGATCCTTTGGCAGAAGACCGTCCCGTAGACGTTCGATCTGATTTAAAAAAGGAGTCAGCCTATATTAATGAAACTAAACACAATTTGATTGTAATTAAAAACAATAGAAATTGTTTACGTACGTGGAGTTGCTCTAAATTTCTGCCCTTCTCATCGCACGTCTGCCGGATGAACTCACAAACATAGTATCCACATAGATTGTTACCTGGTCCCTGTGTCAGGCACTTTACGAAAATATAGTTCAATCAAAATAATAATCAAGCATGACAATAACTGTATCAAAACTAGAATCAAAGAGATGCGCGGATATAGCTAGTGGTGCTTACATCTAGTGGTTAAAATATAAGCTCCGCTTTCCAAACACCCTTGCCTTGTTGGTGAACCGTTTCCAAGCGCTGCCCGGTGAAGAAAACGAATAAAATAAGTTATTAATTACT
Source organism: Avena sativa (assembly GCA_916181665.1). Taxonomy (NCBI): domain Eukaryota; kingdom Viridiplantae; phylum Streptophyta; class Magnoliopsida; order Poales; family Poaceae; genus Avena; species Avena sativa. The sequence continues at coordinate 460,054,201 of OV702293.1, forward strand.
TGATATCATAAAATTTACGAACGTTGCCGATATAGTGTCGTAATTATTAGAATTACCGCTAGAGAAGCATCTGCATGTCCTTCCACTGCTCAAGGGGTTTATGTTTCGAGTCCATGACTAGTACACGCCATTTGTCAAGTTGAATGATTAACAGAATATAGTGGAAGCTGCGAATGCATAACTAATCAATTATATACTTAACATCGAGTAAGCAAAATAGAAAGTGTATAGAAGACAATAACACTCACTCGAAGTTGTAAGGAAAAAGTATTTCCCTTCTGGTTTCTTGAAACCTTAACGCGTGTACTATATTATCCTCCGTATCCTGGGGGCTTGTTTTGAGATTAGCTTCATGAACCCAATATGGGTCAATGAAGCCAATGTCATAGATTTGTCCTCTGCTGCATTCGAGAATCTTCATTCTGCATATTACAGTATGATTATATACATGCAATAAACAAGGTGAGATAGCTGGAGACTAAATTAATTACAGAATTAGTACTTACAGACAATAGGCACTGATGATCGATTTGTCCAAGGCGTCTTGATTGAATAATTGAAATAGTTCATCAAATTCAATGGATATCATGTCATCCTTTTGTTTCCCATGATGCTTTTTTGTAACCCTCAGCACTATCCAGTTAGCCCCGGCCTTTGTGGCATGCATGTACCAGTTATGCAATCTTCGCATTTTTGTTGGAAGATTATTTACCTCCTCAGGTTTGACGAGAGGTTTGTCGTACTGGTATTTGTATGCTACTTCACTCACGGGGAAGTACTCTAACTGGGATAAGTACTGGGCAATACTCATACCTTGAGCAGCGGCAGCTTCTCCGTATTGTGCAACTACCTCTGGATCATACTGCTCTTCGGCCCCATATTTGCTCGACCCCACATTGGTTTGGGAAATCACCTTGAGAGGGGTGTAAGACTGTTTTTCTTGTTCTCTGAGCTGGGCAATAGATTTCTCGCTTGCATCAGTACTGCTCTTCGAGGCTTGTTGTGCCACATGTGACTTGAGAATAGAACGCTCATAGTCTGATGTCAGCTTTGGCTCGAGTTGATGAAGAGTCTTTAGCATTTTCAACACTCTGCCTTTTTCTTCTTTGGTGCTGGGGAACTCTGGCTCTTTCGGCCGCCTCAGCTTAGCGAAAAACGCTGTCGTTTCCGCATCAACGATCGCTGCAGTCTCCTCTTCAGTACAATCATAAGCTCTCTTGGGAGGAACCTTTGGTACTTTTGGAAGAGGCTCTTGTTTACGTTTCGGCGATCGCTTACCACGACGCAGAGTAGCGGTACGCTTACGCTTTTTATCCTGAGGCGCCGGCGATGGCTCCCGCGGCGATGGCTGCGCCGGAGATTGATGAGGCGACGAAGCCGGGTGAGGCGACGAAGACGGCTGCCGCGGCGGCGACGACCTCGCTGGAGACGGGTGAGGCGGCGGCGAAGATGGCCTTGGCGTGTGATTTCTAAAGCACGATACATTCCTTTGGCCATAGAATGGTGACGTTTGTTGCGTCTCCCAGTACAGTCACGTCCCCTTCACCTGTAGGGTAGTGAAGATCCAAAACTTCAAAGGTGGGCATGATTTCATCCACCCCAACAACAGCGTAGCCCTCTGGAACCGGACGACAGTGGTAAGTTGGTGTGGGTCCAATTGGTAAGGCATAGCCGACCGCCACCTTCATTGATATGTTCACAACTTTGACATGTAGCTCGCAGTGTGTCATCTCTGTGATATCATCCACTGGGTAGCCAACAGGAGCCATCGTCGGTGCACCATCGTCATCGCCATTGTCATCACCCGGGACCTCGGTGGAAGCCACACTGCTTTTTTGATTATTCGATAGGCCGGTAGCATCGAATGCAGTGTGCTGCTGAGATGGGCCGGTAGTACTTTTCTCTTTAAGTGCGTTAATTTCATCTTGTTGTTTCTTTATTCGTTCTTCAATTATACGCATTCGCTCTTTCTGAATATCTACTTCAACTTCCGCCCTGTCCTTTCTCCTCTGATGGCTTCTATCAGGATATTTCTTCCTCTCTTCGGGAAACCCAGTCCTCCATGGTTTGGAGCCGCTTGTGCCTCGTGTTCGTCCATCATGTTCCTTATTTCCAAGGGCGAGTGTGAGCTCATCATTCTCTCTATCGAGAATGAAGTCCCCATCTTTAACAACCTTTACTGCTTTTCTCATCTTCTCGATTGGCAAGGGGTCTTCTTTATGTCGTATGTTATATATACACTTCCCTTCCGAGTCCAACGTGCCCCCATGCCCGTAAAACCAATTCCTTGCACGTTCTACCCAATCGTCTGTCTCTGGGGTGATCTTTTTAGCACGCAGTTCATTCTCAAGTTTCTCCCACTTAGGAATGCCAGCCCTGTAGCCACCTTGCCCCATAGTATGGTGATACTTCTTGTTAGCAGCATTCAGCTTATTCGTTGCAGACATTTTCTTAGCTTTTTCTGATGTCTTGTATTTCACAAACTCAGCCCAGAATGGTTTTATCCTCTCAAACAGAATATTCTTGAAATCGGGAGTCTTCTCTTTCACGACATAGTCAAGGTGCAATCTTTTCTTCCAGTTGGTGAAACACTGGGCCATCTTCTTCAAAGCCCACTCCCTGACCTTAGCCTCCATGGCTCTCCCATGTTCTAAGGCGTCCTCAACTGGATCCTCCGCATTTGGATCCAGCTCTATCTTCGGTAGTTTGAAATTAACAATGAGCCTCTTCCACAGTAAATCTTTGGCATGGTTAGGGAAAAATAAACATGTTCCCTCTTCTTCCGCATCAGCAGGCCTATTCCAATTTCGAATGGTGATCGGGATTAAGTCCCTAACGATTACTCCGCATTGTGCCACAAATTTGTTTGCGACAACTTCGGGAGCCGTCGGTTTGCCGTCTTTAGCGACATCTTCGATCCTGAACCTCTCATGGTCTTCCAACTTTTTGGTTGGGCCTCGTCTGCTCTTTTCAGTAGATTTCTTCGATCCAGAGGGCTAAAAGAAGAAAGATCGTTGTTACTATTTCTATATAGATAGCAGATTATTAATTAATGAATTAATTATATTACATGCACCTCGCCGAAGCGGTCGTCTTCTCGATCACACAAGGCATCACCTTCTCCCTCGCGAAAGGCATCACCTTCAACCTCAAAAAAGTCGTCTCTTCCGGCAAAAAGAGGATCACCCTCACCGGAGTTGTTCAGAAATGTCGATACATCTAAATTTTCTTCCCCGCGGATCACACCTTGGATAAACTCTTCCTTTTCTTCGTCTCTGTCGTGTGGGTCCATATTTTCTGCATAGGTGGAAAACGGATAAGTCAAAGCGGCTAAGGGAGAATGTTAGGTACGGTGTTGAGATATATAAACCCTAATTTGGAGAAACCCTAATATATACATACACAATAATAAAAATGAATTTATAATATCAGAAACCCTAATTCGGAGAAACCATCGGGCTCGGATCCTATCACGAAGAACCAATACCGAAAAGAAAGGCGGCAATCAATCAACCCTCGGGTTCGGGATGCCCTGGCGAGGACACACCGGCTAACCCTAGCTGCAACATCGATTCAACTAGGGTCTATGACAACTAATATCATGGCTAAGCATCTACAATGCGATGGCTATCAAGAAATCTTCGATCTTCGATGGTGTTGACCTCGGTCTTTGATCTCGATCTCGTATTCTACCACGAAGAATCGAACGCCTAGCTTGTTCAACACATGGCATCGATGCAATGCTCAAGCAAGTATGATTATATGACAAGTAAATTTGCATTGGAATGTAACCCTAAGACATGCTCGATGATTTAATCGGGGTTCCGAGGGGTGAAAACCCTAACTCAGGGAAACTCCGGAACATATGAGAGGGGTGCATTTTTTATTCTAATATACTTGTCATTTAAGTTGTTGAACAATGCATGATTATAGGTTAAATAGATAGGTTTAATTTTTCTGAACAATTTGATATATTATTTGTATCTTTCTGACTTATAAACAATAAGTTATTGATTTTACAATATTAAATCATTTTCTGGAATTAAAAACAAAAAGGCAAATAGTTTTTACACCGGGACGACCCCTAGCCAGTGAGACTGACAGAAGGGCCCCAGTGCCAACTCAGCCTCCACGCATGCTGATGTCAACACACGCATCAGATCATTTTTATACCACAGCGGAGCCTACCCACTGAGGCTGAGTGATGGGCCCTAGGCCACATCAACTGCCACGCGAGAAAGGTGACGCACGAGTAACGTCAGCACGACGTCACGCTGGCGGTGAGCTCCCAGGCAGCGGCAGCGACGGCGATAGCGGGCACACCTGGACGCGCGGATGGGCCCGTTAGAGAGAGGGCGATGCAGGGAGCAAGAGAGTGGCGGTGCCGCTCCTTCTTGGTCACCGGAGCGTCGCCTCCGTCGATCTCGAGCGGCGGCGGCGGCGTCGGGCACACGCGGGGAGAATAGTACAGGAGGAGAGGGAGAGAAAGAAGAGCAACGTGAGGATCAGCAGCTCACCAGGAACACGACAGAGGTGGTGGCGAGGCCGGGCGAGCTCGGGAGACGCCGGAATCGACGGAGAAAGACGGCGGACGGAGCTTCCAATCCAGGCGATTGAGGTCACGCGCGAGGGGGAAAAGTAGCCGGGGCGCGCGCGGACGGAGGCAGCGGTGGTGGCAGACGGAACGCGCGGGTGGCGGCGAGCTCGGGCAGCCTGCCTGCATCGGGGGCGGTTCCTGTGCGCGCGTCGGTGAGAAGCAGTGAAGTGAGATGGGGAAGAAGAAGAGGAGGCGCGTCAGTTATAACCAAAGGACCTTTTGTCTCGGTTGGTGGCTCCAACCGGGACTAAAGGGTCATACGTCCCAGTTGGAACCACCAACCGGGACGTATACTCCACTATTTTCAGCAGACCAAGGGTTGGCGCGCGCAGGGGTCTTTAGTCCCGGTTGGTAGCACGAACCGGGACATATGACCTTATTTTCAAAAAAATCAGCAATTTTCTGTCTGTTCCTGCCTTATTTTTTATTTTGGGGTTTAAATTTGTAATTTTTTAAAATGATAATTACTTTGGAATTTAGAAAAACTTTAAACATAAAAAGTGTTTGAATTTGAATAACTAATTCAAAACCATTTTCTATTTTTAAAAATAATTAATGTAACCATTTAAACTATGAACCATTTAAAATTAATAATGAATTAACTTATATTTTTTGAATATTAATTTGGAATTTAGAAAAACTTTAAACATAAAAAGTGTCTGGATTTGAATAACTAATTCAGAACCATTTTCTGTTTTTAAAAAATAATTAATGTAACCATTTAAAATTAATAATGAATTAACTTATATTTTTTAAATATTAATTTGGAATTTAGAAAAACTTTAAACATAGAAAGTGTCTGGATTTGAATAAATAATTCAAAACCATTTTCTATTTTTATAAAATAATTAATGTAACCATTTAAACTATGAACCATTTAAAATTAAAAATGAATTAACTTATATTTTTTGAATATTAATTTGGAATTTAGAAAAACTTTAAACATAAAAAGTGTCTCGATTTGAATAAATAATTCAAAACCATTTTTTATTTTTAAATAATTCAAAACCATTTTCTGTCTTTTAATTTGGATTTGAATTAACTTATATTTTTATATATTAATGGGCAGGAAAAAAAGGACGGGAAATAATGGGCGGAAAGAAAATTTTATTAGGATAGAACTGGAATTAAAGTACATAACGCAACTAACACAAAGTTACATAGAAGAACTAAAATTAAGATACATGGCCAGATTAAGCCACAATCGGCCGAACTTGTTTTGCAATGTTAGAGTGATTCAGTCATGCTCCTGCCTACACCTGTAATACTCGCCACTATAGTCGTCGTACTCGCCGCGGCCGTCGTTGCTGTCGTCGTCGGGGTCACCGTAGTTGAACCTTGAAGGCTGAGTACGAGTGGACTGAAATTGAGGGTAGCGCAGGCGGGGGATAGAGTCGGCGGCCGTGTCGTAGGCCATGACGCTCTAGAGAGTCCGACCGCGCCACCACAACCGACGGCCGGCCTCGTTGAAGTTCGGAGGAGGTGGGCCATCCTCCTCGTGCCTGGCGAGCGCCCTCTCACACCGATCCACGAAGAAGGCTTCCCAAGTCGGGAAATAGTCGGGATGCCATCTGGGATTCCTCCGCTGCTCTGGCGTGAGCTCAAAGTAGTAGTGGTTCGTGATGGCCATCCGACGCGCCACACCTAGAGGGACAGGAGGAACCGGCATGCCTCCGGCGCTCCGCATCCAGCCGACGGGGACACAGTAGCCCGGCGGACAGGGGTAGTTCGAGGCGCAAAGCGCCTCCGCCTCCCTGGGAGTTAGTGCTACGGTGGAAGTCATGGAAAGAGTGATGAGGTTGCAGATATGAGTCTAGAGATGTGCAATGACAATGGAGTCCAACCCTACATATATATATAGTGAGAAATGGCAGGAAGATAAATGGAGGGAAGAACCGGCGGGAAAAACTAGCGGTACAAATGCCGGGAAAAAATGGCGGGAAGAAATATGGTGGGAAGAAATGGCGGGAAGAAAAATGGCTCATTTAGAACTTGCATTGGATCTCTGAATAAACCACATATTGCGAGTCTAAAAATGATTTTTTCAAAAAATCACGGGCGATAGATCATGTACCTGTAGTACAAACCGGACCCACTTCCTGCCGATTCGGCAGACATTTGTCCTTTTTACCCGGGATGGACGAAAAGGTTTGAGATGTCTCGGTTGGGAGATAGTCCATGTAAGGTGGTTTAGTATTTTAGGTTAATGGGACGGTAGCATTCTGAAACGGCATTTTGGTGGTTACTTCACAAAACGACCCATTTCTTGCGCTCGGAAAATGGAAAAGGGCTTTTCCGTGCGACAAAAAGGAAAACTTCCTCCTGCAACATTGTTCTCCATACCAATGTCCACACGCATGCATAATATGGGCACAGCATCACAAACTATGCCGTGATTCAGCATATAACATCGGTCATTTGGACCGAAAGCCATGAAACCTCGAACATGATAGGTCATTTTGTGAAGGTTTTTTTGAGACATGATCAATATGCCAAGTCTGGTATTTTTCCTTTCAACTATGTCACATAATATGACACCACGCGAAGGATTTTCATTGTTCGGATTTTCAATATACTAAAGGTTCATCTTTAGTCCCGGTTGGAGGGATTTCGGCAGGCTGGGCCAGGCAGCACTAATGAGAGGGGTGAGTGACGACATTATGTCGTGCGGCGTGTACCTTGTCCCGGATGGTGTGACCAACCGGGACTAAAGATGAACCTTTAGTCCCGGTTGGAGACACCAACCGGGACAAAACACGAGTCAGCACTAATAATAGGGGTGAGTGTCGACATTATTTCATAAGTGTCGACACTATGCCGAGCTGCTTGTACTATAAATAGGCATCCTTGTGAGTCCAGTCCTCCAGCCAGTTTGAGGCATCTCCAAGATGGTTTTCGAGAGCAGGGACACCACTACGGCCAGTTTCAGGGAGATGCCGACGGAGCCCAGTCCTCCGGCATCTCTGAGAAACTGGTCATAGAGGCACTCCCTAATATGTGAAATTAGTTATCTCGCAGGCGTATTGATCTAGTTAGAGAAGTTACAAGCTTCAAGATGGTTTTCAAGAGCAGGGACACCACTATGGCCAGTTTCAGGGAGATGTCGTCGGATCCCAGTCCTCCGGCATCTCCGAGAAACTGGTCATAGAGGCACTCCCTAATATGTGAAATTAGTTAGCTCCCAGGTGTATTGATCTAGTTAGAGAAGTTACAAGATGCAAGATGGTTTTCGAGAGCAGGGACACCACTACGACCAGTTTCAGGGAGATGCCGCCGGATCCCAGTCCTCCGGCATCTCCAAGAAACTGGTCATAGAGGCACTCCGTAATATGTGACCGCGCGTGTTTGGAGATCAGATCTTAATGGTAAGTATGAATCGGGACAACTTCTTCATAGTCCCGGTCCAGCCACAAAACGGGACTAACACTCAAGACATTTATTAATATTAAAAACTGAGACTACAAAACCGGGACTAAAGGCCCCCTATATATAGTCCTGGTCAAGCCACAAACCGCGAAAGATATCCTTTGGTGAAGCCACAAACCATGAAAGACATGAACTAGAGTTACATAATATGAGCATGAACTTCTTGGCATATGTCCTTCCTTATGATCTCCTCAAGCGTAACCATGGAGCATCTTCTTTACTTAACGAAATGCTTGGGTCAGTTTTCACTGTGAAGGGCGGAATTTCATCAAACTTATTATAATCTTCTGACATGTCTGTCTTGTCCTCGATTCCCATGATGTTTCTTTTCCCTGAAAGAACTATGTGACGCTTTGGCTCATCATATGATGTATTCGTTTGCATATTTTTTCTTTTTTTCGGTCTGGAGGACATGTCCTTCACATATAAAACCTGAGACACATCATTGGCTAGGACGAATGGTTCATCTCTATAACCAAGATTGTTGAGATCCACTGTTGTCATTCCGTACAACTGGTCTATCTTTACCCCTTCCCCATTCAGGTTGACCCATTTGCAGCGAAACAAAGGGACCTTAAAAGAGACTCCATAGTCTAGTTCCCATATCTCCTCTATGTAACCATAATATGTGTCCTTTTGTCCATTCTCGTCTATTGCATCAAAGCGGACACCACTATTTTGGTTGGTGCTCTTTTTATCTTGGGCGATCGTGTAGAATGTATTCCCATTTATTTCGTACCCTTGGAAATTCAATACAGTAGAAGATGGTGACGCGGCCAACAAGTATAGCTGATCTCCAACAGTGGTGTCATTCAAGAGATGTGTCCGCATCCAACCACCGAAAGACTTCATGTGTTCATCTGTAATCCATGATTCAGGCTTCCCCGGGTTTTTGGAGCATACAATATTCTTGTGTTCCTCGATATACGGAGCTGCCAAGGTGGAATTATGTAGAAGTGTGTAGTGTGCTTTAGTGAAAGAATCCCCGTCCCTACATATCATTGCTTTCTTTTCCAGCGTGCCTTTTCCACTTAGTCTTCCCTCATGCCGCGAGTCAGAAACACCAATCAACTTAAGGTCAGGAATAAAGTCAACACAAAACTCAATGACCTCCTCTGTTCCATATCCCTTGGAGATGCTTCCTTCTGGTCTAGCACGGTTATGAACATATTTCTTTAAGACTCCCATGAACCTCTCAAAGGGGAACATATTGTGCATAAATACCAGACCGAGAATGGCAATCTCTTCCACTAGGTGAACCAGGAGATGCGTCATAATATTGAAGAAGGATGGTGGGAACACCAATTCAAAACTAACAAGACATTGTACCACATCCTTCTGTAACCTTGGCAGAATATCTGGATTGATTACCTTCTGAGATATTGCATTGAGGAATGCACACAGCTTCACAATGGGTACTCGAACATTTTCCGGTAGAAGCCCCCTCAATGCAATCGGAAGCAACTGCGTCATAATCACGTGACAGTCATGAGACTTCAGGTTTTGGAACTTTTTCTCTGCCATATTTATTATCCCCTTTATATTAGATGAGAAGCCCGACGGCACCTTGCTACTGTAAAGGACTTCAAAAAAGATTTCCTTCTCTGCTTTGGTAAGAGCATAGCTGGCACGACTTAAGTGACGCCCTTTATCCGTCTTGTTCTGTGTATGCATGTTCTTTGGGTCTTTCATAATTTGTTGGTCCTCCCGTGCTTCTGGTGTATCTTTTTTCTTCCCATACACGCCTAGGAATCCTAGCAGGTTCACGCAAAGATTCTTCGTCACGTGCATCACGTCGATTGAAGAGCGGACACGCAGGACTTTCCAATATGGCAGCTCCCAAAATATAGATTTCTTCTTCCACATGGGTGCGTGTCCTATAGCGACATCGTTCGGAACTGATTGACCGCCGGGACCCTTTCCAAAGATTACTTCTATGTCCTTGACCATACCAAATACATCATCACCAGCAGGGAGTTCAGGCTTCTTCCGGTGATCTGCCTCACCTTTGAAATGTTTGCCTTTCTTTCTTACGGGATGATTGGTCGGAAGAAATCGTCGATTCGCCAGGTACACAACCTTCTTGCATTTATGCAAATATGTACCTTCAGTCTTATCTAAACAGTGTGTGCATGCTTTATATCCCTTGTTTGTCTGTCCTGAAAGGTTACTAAGAGCAGGCCAATCATTGATGGTTACGAATAACAATCCTCGTAGATCAAATGGCTCCTGTTTGTTCTCATCCCACGCACGTACACCTAGTTTTCCCCACAACTGTAAGAGTTCTTCAACTAATGGCCTAAGGTACACATCAATGTCGTTTCCCGGTTGCTTCGGGCCTTGGATGAGCACTAGCATCATAATGAACTTACGCTTCATGCACAACCAGGGAGGCAGGTTGTAGATACATAGAGTCACGGGCCAGATGTTGTGACTGCAGCTCTGCTCCCCAAAAGGATTCATCCCATCCGTACTTAGACCAAACCATAAGTTCCTTGTGTCACCTGCAAAGTCTGGGAAGTCTCTCTCGATTTTTATCCACTGTGACCCATCAGCAGGGTGTCTCAACTTCTTGTCTTTCTTACGGTCTTCTTTGTGCCATCGCAACAACCTGGCATGCTCTTTGTTTCTGAACATGCGTTTCAACCTTGGTATTATAGGAGCATACCACATAACCTTAGCAGGAACCCTCTTCCAGAGGGGCTCTCCCTCAACATCACCAGGGTCATCTTGTCTGATTTTATACCGCAATGCATTGCATACCGGGCATTTATCTAAATTCTCATACTCCTTACCGCGATACATGATGCAGTCATTAATGCATGCATGTATCTTTTGCACATCTAATTCTAGAGGACAAAGAGTCTTCTTTGCTTCGTAGGTACTCTCGGGAAGTTCGTTATGTTTTGGAAACTTCGGCTTCATTATTTTCAGCATCTTTTCAAATGAGGAGTCAGTTAGACCACACTCTGCCTTCCATCGCAACAATTCCAGTGTGGTACCGAGCTTTGTGCTTCCATCTTCACAATTTGGATACAACAATTTCTTGTGATCTTCTAACATGCCCTCTAACTTCAACTTCTCATTTTCTGTTTCACAGTCTCGCTTTGCATCAGAAATGACCCTACCAAGTTCATTAGCCGGCTCATCTGATGCCCGTTCTTCGCCTCCTTCCTCTTCATTGTCTTCCATTGCAGTATCACTGTATTCAGGAAACATATGATGATAGTTGTTATCATCATCTTCTTCTTCACCATCTTCCATCATAACCCCTCTTTCCCCGTGCTTGGTCCAGCAATTATAGTTGGGCATGAAACCTTTCATAATCAGGTGGTTGCGAATGATTTTCGAGGAAGAGTACTCCTTGTTGTTCCGACATTGAACACATGGACAACGTATAAAACCATTCTCTTTGTTTGTCGTAGCCACATCGATAAATTTATCCACGCCTTTCATATACCCGGCTACGCGTCGGTCACCGTACATCCATTTCCGACCGTTCATCTGCATCATATAAGTAAGTTTATCAAAAAACAGGACATCATAAATAGTGAAATGACCAATTCACATCGACACATGCATTGTATCAATGACAGAGAAAAGATAAGATTGCTAACCTCGATCGAGGAAATTAAAGAGGAGAAAGCTCAAGTGCGTCTCGGACACCTTCTATATTTTTGTTTTATGAGAAATTGAATGGGATCATTCACTCAAACATTTCATCAAACACCTTGAATGCATGCATAGGGGAAAAAACTAGAACACCCCTCACACCTTCCACCAAGAAAAAACAGAGTGAAGGCAGAGGGCTGGGGCGTTGCATTTATAGAGGGCGAGAGCATACGTCCCGATTTGTAACACAAACCGGGACTAAAGGTGTGTGCCACTCCACGTGGCTGACGCCCAACCTTTAGTCCCGGTTTGTGTTACAAACCGGGATGTATGCCCCCTTACCAACCGGGATGCATGCCTCCGGGCCCCGTGCCCGCTCGAACCGGGACGCGTGCCAGCATTAGTCCCGGTTCGTGGCGCAACCGGGACTAATGCTCTGAGGGGGCGCGAACAGATGGCTTGTTTTCTACTAGTGGCTCTCGACAATGCCATATTCAGTACCGTGGAAGGATCCCCGCTCCTAGGTTTCACAGATGTTGCAACGTCGCCGGTCAACCTTGCCCTATAACATTGCACCATAAAGCAAAAGGTAGAGCATAAACAGAGAAAAGTGAACAACTACTGAAAGCTTATAAAATAGAAACAGAGCAACATTAACAACTACTTAGAACTAAACAGATCTAACCTAAAACACGTATACCCATTTTCTCCATCCATGGCCATCTCTACAATGCCTAGAAAATTGTTGCATGTTTAGGAAGGTGTCTACACGGTTGGATGATAAATAGAGAAACTTTTATCCCACGTGGATGACAATGTGATCTATGGATTGGGCCACCAACATCATAGACGTTACACAAGCTTCATATGTTTTTGTTTCGCCTATGTAAAACTTTTTTTGGCTGTATGCTTCTTAGCCATGCAAAGGCAGGGTGTAATTTTGTTTTGAGGCCAAAGAGATCGTATCTGCCGTCAGATTACATAGAAAAGAGTGACCCGGTTTTATAAGGAAATACGGGTCCAAAAACCACGCAAACTATACATTGCCCCATTTTATGAGGGAGACCAAGGTGAAAAACCACACAAACGAGGAGACCCATCGTCTACACAACGCAGCCACCTGAACACAGCAAACACACCTCCATTTTCAGGGCCGCCTCCCCGATGTAGTAGCCAGATCAACCTTCACATTGCCCGAAGACGAACCAGTTGTTCGGGGCCACCACCGTTCGGGGATGCTGGCCCTTCCCCCCCCCCCCCCCCCCCCCGCTACCCTCGACCACAGAGCCATCTTCCTAACCGCCGCGAACCCGTCGCACTATGAGGGTCAATAACTCCAAGGTGACGCCTCCAACAAGGTAGTGACACGTCTGTCACTGCCGCCCACTCCTGATGGAGCTTAGGTTTTCACCCGGAGATGTTGAATCACTCTCGTCTGTCGGAATCAAAACTCTACAATGACGCAAAAAATAGAGGGTACAACACCCGAAGGCGCCGCCGCATAGGCACCGACCGGCTTGTCCGCGGCATATTCACGAACTCTACGTTCCAAGCACGATAGGAACTGAGCTCGCTGGCCACGGCCCGCCGGCCCAGATCGGGCCTAGACCGAGCCCTCCATGCTCTACGATGCGCTACAATGCCATAGGCATCCGTCGAGCTCCTTTAGCTGCCCCCATCACACATCTCCACCGCCATCATTCGTCTGGTGCCATCGCCAGCAGCTGTCGCTCGGTGCCTCTGGACATCGAGCCGAGCTTCCCGCTCCCCATCAATAGAGAACCGTCGCAAGGAACGCCCTGCCGCCACCGTCCCCGCACGGGCTCTGCCTGCTAGCGACCTCCCGTAGTGGCGAGGGGGAGGATGCTACCAGGGGGCAGGGCCGGCCCTAGGGGGTCTGGCGGGGTGATACGTCGGAAACATATCTATAATTTTTGATGTTCCATGCTTGTTAGTATCTACTTTGCTTTGCTTTGTCTACACTTTGAGGTACTTTTTATATTTTTTCTGGTACTAACCTATTAACAAGTTGCCACAGTGCCAGTGGCCTTTTTTCTACTGTTTTTGGTTTCAGAAAAGCTAGTAAAGAAATATTTTTGGAATTGGATGAGACAAAAGCCAAAGTCAGTAACTTCCCGTGGGGAACAAGAAGTCCAGAAGGGAGACGAAGAGGCATGCCAGGGCGCCCAGACCCCCCCTATGCACGGGTGGGTCCTGCCCCGCACCTAGGTAGGGTGTAGGGCCCCTGGCCACCACCTCGGCCTCCCCCTTCGCCTATAAGAAGACCCCGATGCAGAAACCCTAAGCACTGATCAAATCTCCACAAAACCGTCTATAGCCGCCGCCACCATCGTCCCTATATCGAGGGGATCTGAAGTTCTCCCCGGCACCCTGCCGGAGCGGAGATCATCCCGGAGTCCTTCTCTCCGGTATGATGCGTGAGTAGTTCCACCTTGGACTATGGGTCCATGTAGTAGCTATATGGTTGTATCTTCTACTTTGTGCTTTCATGTATAGATCTTGTGAGATCCGTTCATGATCAAGATCTAATCTATTTGTAATCATGCATGATTATTAGGTTGGTTTTATTAATGGTTTTGTCTTTATGATTCTATCATGTCTGTGTTGTTTGTGATCTTGCATGCTCTCCGTTGTTAGTAGCTATCTTGGCCAAGTAGTTGCTAGTGACTCTAAGAGAGGATATTTATGCTCGATAGTGGGTTCATGCCTCTAGTTTCCAAGGGAAGTGACAGAAATCTCTTCGGTTGTAGAATGTGATGTTGCCACTAGGGAGAAAACAACGGTCTCTTGTTCATGAAACATGTGGACTGTTTACCTTACACACTTTTCTTAAAGCAGTTGTCTGTTGCTTGCAACTTAATACTGGAGGGGGTTCGGATGATAACCTAAAGGTGGACTTCTAGTCATAGATGCAGTTGGATAGCGGTCTATGTATCTTATTGTATTGCCCAATCGAATCTCATAGGATCTTTCTGACTAGTAATTGCATTGTTATGCCTTGTTCAGTTCCTGTCAATTGCCCTGCTGTAATTTGTTTACCCTTCATGCCATGTTGTTTATCTAAGGAGAGCACCTCTAGTGAACTATGGACCCCGGTCCAATCTTTACCATTGATACATCCTCCACTGTTACTTGTTTACTTGTTGCAAACCATTACCTTCCACACAATACGTTTAATCCTTTGTTACAGCAAACCGGTGAGCTTGACAACCTCACTGATTCGTTGGGGCAAAGTCTTGAGTTTGTGTTGTGCAGGTCTCCGCGTTTCTTGCAACACCTGTGTGACGTTTCCTTCCTTCTTCTGGTTCGATAACCTCGGTCTCTACTGAGGGAATACTTGCTGCTGTACTCATCACACCTTGCTCTTGGGGTTTCCAACGAAGTGCTCCACGTCAAGCACCATCAACAAGTTTTCTGGCGCCGTTGCCGGGGAGGCTAAGGACGTCTTCACAAGGGGAGTCCTCCACTTCGTCTCTCTTTACTTTGTTTTTAGTTTGCTTAGTTTTTTTTTGCTTGGTTTTGTTTGCCTCTTTTTAAAAAACCCAAAAAAAATTAGTCTAGTTTGGTTTGCTTTCTTTATTCAAAAACACAAAAAAATTAGTTCCTACTCTGGTTGCTGGACTGTTGTTGCCTTGCTTGGTCGTTCTTTCTATCAATGGATGGTTTCTTTGAAACTAGTTCTTATTGGCAAGGTGGGTTCACGGAAGAACAAAAGTATTACTACAAAGAACATCGTTTGTCACAAAAAGGGAAACACTTATGGGAACAAATTTATAAGTTGAATACTATTTCTAGAGAGGTGTGCTCTACTTATGATGTTACTTATTGTTTTGATAAATCCTTTTGTTGTAGGAGGTATTAACACCTGCCTTTTCAATGTGAGTATAATGATAATGTTACCATATCTTCTTATGTTAAAGGAAATTATGACTTTTATGGTGTGGAACAAATTGAAGAATTTATTGCTTTCAAGGGTGCATTTGAACTTGCTAGTTTGCTTGAAAATACTGATGATGCACCTTATGAATATGAGGTTTATGAGATACTTAAATTCTGCTTTGATAATTACAAGGAAGCAAATGGCTATATTTTTGAATATTTTAATAGGTGCTTTCCACAAATGGAAGGGACTAATGCCTTGCAGGAGCCTATGGAACAAGAAATTCCTGAAACTGAAAGCTCATTAGATGAAAAAGAGGAGGAGAGTAATGGTCAAGAGGAGGAAGAATGGATCTACCCATGTCTACCTTCTAATGAGAGTAACTCTTTACCTCTTACATTATTTGATTTCCCCCCATGTTTACCAAAGGAGGATGAATGTTATGTTCCTGTGGATCCTTTTGAAATATCTACTTTGGGTAAAACCTGTGAAGGTTTTAATCCCACTATTTTTGAGCTTGATAGAAATTATGTGTTTGTAGCTCATGAAAAGCCTGCTTTATGTGATATTTATATTGTTGAGTTTATTCATGAGGCTACTGAAAATTATTATGAGAGAGGAAAATATGGTTATAGAAGTTTTCATGGTACTGAAACACCTCTCTATGTGCTGAAAGTTTTGAAGTTATTCTTGATTTATCTTCCTATGCATGTCACTTTGTTCTTTGTGAATTTATTTTCTTATAAGATTCCTATGCATAGGAAGTGGGTTAGACTTAAATGTGTTTTGAATTTTCTTCTTGATGCTCTCTTTTACTTCAATTCATATTTCTTATGTGAGCATCTTATCAAACTATCAAGCCTAACTTAAAGGCGTTAAAGAAAAGTACTTGTTGGGAGATAACCCAAGAGTTTCCTTGAGTCTTGGAAGTTCTACTTCAGTAATGACCTATCCTTATACTTTTTGTTTTCTTTTTGTGCCAAGAATGACCTCTAATGAGAGGAAAATAAGATTTGGAGAGTTGCTGTCCCGAAACAGATTTCTGTCCTCCACTAAAAAATTTGTGAGGAGTCTCTATAACTTGGATTGATCTCAGAATTTACGAATAAATCCCCCAGTATGTTAGCTAACTTTCATTAGTTCAACACTTTTTGATTTTAGCAACAGAAGATGTTCGAAAAAATCGGTTTCTGCCTGCTGGTCCGTTCTGACAGATTTCTGCCATTATTTGCATTTGCTTCTTATTGATTCCTTTTTGAGTTCACTTTTGGAGAATTTAGCTTTTTGAAGGAGTTACTACAGTAGCTTGTGTTTTTAGTGAAAAGCCTTGTTGTTCCAAAGCCTTGCCACGGGTCTAATATCCTTTGAATAAACTAATGTTGCTAATGAAGATTGTGTGAAGTTTTGTATGAAGGAAAAATTTCAGGTGTAGAGAGGGAATGATGCAATGAGATGAAGAATGGACAAAATCTCAAGCTTGGGGATGCCACCATGGTGTCACCCCAATAAATATCCAAGAGGTACAAGCGTCAAAGCTTGGGGATGCCCAAGGCATCCCCTTCATCAATAAAAATCTCAGGTCTGTCTAGACACTTCGTTTTTATTGTTTCATGCACACTTGTGTTGTTCTTGGAGCGTCTTAGTTTTCGTTTGCTTTGATTACGTTGATTAGTTTGCTTGAATAAAGTAGTTTTGAGCCTCGTTCTTGCTGTGTTGTTTTGCAAATAAGTTGCTTGGTGTTGAAAAGGAGTAGTAAGTTCTTGCTTGAAGTGCAAGAGGAGCTTGCATTGACTGTGACTTAGACTTTAGCATGACATGCTAGGTGTTTTTTTGACTTTATGCTTAGTGATTATTGTTGTAGCATGACTTGATCCAAGTCATTGATATTGCTTAGTGTGCCTTGAAGAAATTATGTGTTGTCTTAGCATGCAAAAGCATAGTATTGTGGTATTCTCCTTTGATGCTTTGTTTGGGTTGACTTGGCACATGCTCACACCATGTTATGACTCTCACAAGTCACTATTAGCCTCTATGATCATTTAGTCCTTGAATTGTAGTACCACTCTATGCTTTGATTAGTAATGCTTTGTTGCTCTGCATGATTATGGCCATTATTGCTCTCTTAGTTGGTTGCTCCCAGTCTTTTGCTAGCCTCCACTTGTATGAGTAAGATCTACTCATGCTTCCAACTCCTAAGAAACCAAGTTATTCCAAAGTGTCCACTATAAACTCCTATGCATGGTGTATTACACCATTCCAAGTATATTCTTGTTTTCGGCTATCTTCCAATTAAAAACTATTTTGTTATGTGAAAACTTAGTGATTAAAGACCTCACAAACTTGATGGCACACTTGATATTCCTTGCCCCTAATAAAATTGAACCATTGTGACATCTATGTTGTATATGCTTGCACTTATACGTTGGAATTAGCAGAATCGTGCTGTCACGAGGAACGTTTTCAACATTGCACTTGTACTTTGTACTTAGTTGATATCATGCTCTTTTGTCTATGGATGCCACCGGTGTGAAATAAAGAGGAAGCTTGCAAGTCCATGGAGTTTGTATTCTGTGTTAGAGAAACGCCAGGGCCGCTATCCTAAGTCATGCCTAATCATGGTGGAAACTTGCAGCATCACCACAGTGAGCTATCTATGAAGCATACTCAATAAAAAGCTATGCACATAGTAAATAAAAAGATCGCTGAGATGCTCATTGTCTGCTTGCCTTGTCATTTTGGTTATGGGATAGCTCCTATACCATGTGCAAGGGGTACCCCGTTGGCGGTTCTCTATGATATGCAAATACTTACAATGACAAGAACTTACAGGTGACTGAAGTTGAGTATCATGAGGTGTGGCCCTCGTATTCAAGGGACTTGTGATTGCCAACTTATACTTTGTCAAGCATATACTCCATAGTTTGTTCACTTTAACCTTAATCACGTCAAGACGCTTATGATAGGGGCAATGAGGGCTGCAAGCTAACAAGTACTATAATTTTTGGAAGCTCTTTTTGAAACTTGAAATCCCTGCTTTCTTTACAAAAAGGCCTTTCTTCCACCACTATTGAGTCTCCACCTTCTACCTTTATGCACCATTAAGAGAGCATAGTTGTCATCCTGTGTGCAGTGTTCCAAAGCTTATTGATTGATGCATATTGTGATATTACTTGTTCTTGTGCTATTTGTTTCTAGTCACCCTTGTGAACTTTGAAGGTGTCCTATGCATCTATATTGCTACTCTATGAGGGACAAGTTGGTTGCCACTATGCTATGTTTTCTGTATGTGAAACAAACAAATATTTTTCAATGCATGTTATTCATGATCTTTGTTTGTAGCCTTTCATGTTGCATGCATAGTTACTATGTCCTATTGTTAGAACTCCATTCTTTCATGCACATGTTTAGAGTTCTTTGATCCCAGCTTTCAATGCTTGCAAATGGTTGGATCTTTATTGTGAGGGTGCATGTCACCTCAAAAATTATTCTTTTATCACTTACCTACTCGAGGACGAGGAGTTAAGCTTGGGGATGCTTGATACGTCGGAAATGTATCTATAATTTTTGATGTTCCATGCTTGTTAGTATCTACTTTGCTTTGCTTTGTCTACACTTTGAGGTGCTTTTTATATCTTTTCTGGTACTAATCTATTAACAAGTTGCCACAGTGCCAGTTGCCTGTTTTCTGCTGTTTTTGGTTTTAGAAAAGCTACTAAAGAAATATTCTCGGAATTGGACGGGACAAAATCCAAAGTCAATAACTTTCCGTGGGGAACAAGAAGTCCAGACGGGAGACGGAGAGGCGTGCCAGGGTGCCCAGACCCACCCTAGGCACGGGTGGGCCCTGCCCCGCACCTAGGCAAGGTGTGGGGCCCTGGCCACCGCCTCGGCCTCCCCCTTCGCCTATAAGAAGCTCCCGATGCAGAAACCCTAAGCACCTGATCAAATCTCTACGAAACCGTCTGTAGCCGCCGCCGCCATCGTCCCTAGATCGGGGGATCTGAAGTTCTTCCCGGCACCCTGCTGAAGGGGATATCATCCCGGAGGCCTTCTCTCCGGTATGATGCGTGAGTAGTCCCACCTTGGACTATGGGTCCATGTAGTAGCTAGATGGTTGTATCTTCTCCTTTGTGATTTCATGTATAGATCTTGTGAGCTCCGTTCATGATCAAGATCTAATCTATTTGTAATCATGCATGTTGTGTTCGCCGGGATCCGATGGATATTGAGATTATTAGGTTGGTTTGATTAATGGTTTTGTCTTTATGATTCTATCATGCCTGTGCTGTTTATGATCTTGCATGCTCTCCGTTGTTAGTAGCTATCTTGGCCAAGTAGTTGCTAGTGACTCCAAGAGGGGGTATTTATGCTCGATAGTGGGTTCATGCCTCTAGTTTCCAAGGGAACTGACAGAAATCTCTTCGGTTGTAGAATGTGTTGCTGCCACTAGGGACAAGACAACGGTCTCTTGTTCATGGAACATGTGGACTGTTTACCTTACACACTTTGCTTAAAGCAGTTGTCTATTGCTTGCAACTTAATACTGGAGGGGGTTCGGATGATAACCTGAAGGTGGATTTCTAGTCATAGATGCAGTTGGATGGCGGTCTATGTATCTTGTTGTATTACCCAATCGAATCTCATAAGATCTTTCTGACTAGTAATTGCATTGTTATGCCTTGCTCAGCTCCTGTCAACTGCCCTGCTATAATTTGTTTACCCTTCATGCCATGTTGTTTATCTAAGGAGAGCACCTCTAGTGAACTATGGACCCCGGTCCAATCTTTACCATTGATACATCCTTCACTGTTACTTGTTTACTTGCCGCAAACCATTACCTTTCACACAATACGTTTAATCCTTTGTTACAGCAAATCGGTGAGCTTGACAACCTCACTGATTCGTTGGGGCAAAGTCTTAAGTTTGTGTTGTGCAGGTCTCCATGTTGCTTGCAACACCTGTGTGATGTTTCCTTCCTCCTTCTGGTTCGATAACCTCGGTCTCTACTGAGGAAAGACTTGCTGCTGTGCTTATCACACCTTGCTCTTGGGGTTTTCAACGAAGTTCTCTACGTCAAGCACCATCACGGGGCGGCTGCCCGGGCCCAGAAAATCAAGGGCCTATATTTTCTATATAGGCTTATTATACATGGCATAAAAAAGGCAGTTTAATGTTTTATATGGGGCTTGGGCTCAGTATGCACATATGCGTTGGCTTTTCCTTCTGGTTTGCAATCCGGCCGGCTGGATAGGAATTCACGCGCAGGCCATGTTCAAGCGACTGATTGATCGATAGGATTAATGTGTAGGCCTGGAAACGTGAAATGTCGCCACTCGCGACTCACTAGAACACCCCGACCTCTCCTTTCACGACGCCAGATCGCCACTCGCCAGGTCCTTCTCTCGATGTGGCCAACGGCCGATCGCGGCGATCTACTGGCTACTGCCCTCATGCGGTGCTTCCTGCTGGAGTGCTGGTCCACTGGCCGCCACAGTCCCAATCAGCCAATCACCCAATCTATGTAGGAAGATCAAGATAGAAGGTAAGAACGCCCTTACGCCCGCCTTAGTTCTCTTGGCATTCTACTATATGCCCTAATTCGTGTTCTGAATTTTGATTAGTTGTTGTTCTTATTTGTAGGAGCGAGGTTAACTGATTATGACGCATGAATCTGTTGCTAAGAAAAAAAGATACAACAAAAAAATTAATAGAATCACAGAGAGGGTCTATGTTTAAATTTTTAAAGAGCAACACCAGCACTTGGAGCAATCCAGATGAATTGGCGCTAGTTGTTATGGAGGAACAGAATAATGTTGATGTAGAAGATGATGTCGGTACAGAGGATGACATTCACGTTAACACGGATAGTGACAATGTGAGTGATCATCATGATAAATCTGCTAGTGTTGATTATGAACCTGTTAGTGTGGATATTTATGACCCGACAAATTGGGCTACTCTTGGTAACAAAGAAAGGACCTGTTAGTGGAGAAGGGTCCTATTAGAGAAAATAATATTACTTTTTTTTCAAATACTAAGACAAGACATTTTTCATACTCTCATTACTCTAGACAGATGAGCAATGGAGAGGTACATGATCTAAAATGGCATGTTATCCTAATATTTCTATATCGGATCTTATTTACTATGCCCATGATTGTTGCATCAGCTGAGAGAAGCTTTTTAAAGTTGAAATTATTGAAGAACTATTTGAAATCTGTAATGTCCCGAAAGAGGTTAAATGGTTTGGCAAATTTATACATCGAGAAGAAGTTAGTGGACGAGATTGATATTGATTCCATCATCAGTGACTTTGCTTCTAGGAATTGGCTGAGAAAATTTTAAAATATCATGTAAACATTGTTATTTTATATGAATATTGGAGTTGGGTATACTTAAAGTATTTATTTTTCATCATCTCATACAAGTGAAAAAAAATTAAAATAAGAGGGGCCCAAAATTTTAGTTTCGCCCTGAGCCTCCAAAATCTCAGGACCGGCCCTGCCGGGGGGAGGTGGCGACCGGCGATGTGGAGGTGCCGCCTATGTCACCCTCGGTAGAGAAATGTGGGGGCCTCCTGTTTTGCCCCGGGTGTAAGTTCTAAGTAACTGTCACTACCGCAGACACGTTTTTTGTCGTGTGAGCATACCCACACGACAAAGGCCACCCGGAACATGGCAAAGGCTTTTCCGTGTGTATACATACGGCAAAAGCCACATGGTAGTGATCGCCATGGCAAATGGCCGTTGCCGTGCGTATTCTAAGTAAGACACGGCGAAGCCTTTGTCATGTGTATTCTGCGCCTACTCGGCAAAGAAAAGCGACTTGACGTTTCCATCTGTTTAACGGAGCCAGCAGGTCTTTGTCGTGTGTTTTTTGTTCTTTGTCGTGTCTAGTTGCTTTGCCGTGTGTCCTATAGTTGCCGTGTGTGCACCCTTTGCCGTGTGCCCTTCGGGAGAAAATACACGGCAACGTAGACCCCTTTGTCGTGTGCCACTGGTAAACAGCACACGGCAAAGGCCATGTGCCCCATCGCAGCAACACACATCTGTGTGCCACGTGCCTCCTTTGCATTTGATACTTTGCCGTGTGTATACACGCGGCAAAGGATCCAGGTTTTTTTAAAAAAAAATCCGTTTTCTTTCATTTCTTGTAATTTAAAACACAGAATATATATATATCTTCGTGATAGCAATTTGAGTAATAAAGCACTCTTTGTCAAAAAGAAAATTAAGATACATACGCATAACAAGTCATGTCATCGTCCTAGGTAGATAGTTAAAAGGATCCCCACCATGCGAATCACACAACCCAGCTGGCCTTTCCTCAGCCATTGAATAAAGCGTGTACAGCTAGCAGATAGCTACAACCAATTAAGTGTCAAGCCATCGCCTGCAGAAAATGCAGAGAAAATGATAGAACATGAACAAATACTTTCAGGGCTAACCACACGATGCTACATCAAACACATAATGAAGATGTTACAGGTGCTTCCTCTGCAAGTCTTCTCTTTCTCAAGTCCTCGCGACGGGTGGTGTGTTGCGGTCCTACTAGTAGTTAGGCTTAGGCAAGAAGCTTCAAGTGGAGATTTTTTTTTTGGGGCTCCCGAGTTCCAGTGATTTTGTTATTTAAAAAAATCGAAATTATATTTATGAGTTTTAGAAAATATTAAAAGAAAATTCGGATGTAGCCCATTATTTATCTACAAACATACAAAATATTAATTTCAAATACTTTATATTTCGAGCTGTAAAAAATGATAGAAGTGTAGATCTGTGCAATTATATTTTCAAATTTCTAAATTTTCTCAGATTTTTAATTTTGTGTAGGCTAAAATACAAAGAATTTCACGTTACGATTTTGCATGTTTATGGGATACAAAATTAAGATATTTCTAAAACCTGTAAAATATGGTTTTTATTTTTGCAAATGAAGAGAGAACGGGTGCTCCGGAGCCAAAGACACTTTTCGTGGTCTAGTACTATATATATACTTAGCTAAACTACACGATTTGGGTCTTTCTCTAGTCACAGGTAAGAAGAGGTCTGTGCTCGCTCCAGGACAGAGTCCCTCTGCCTGCTTGATCCCTCCAGGTTAGCGCTTTTGTATCTGCTCTAGTTTCTCCTCCACTTGTGTGCTATGGATCAGTTCTAGTTTCTTTGTACATTTACTATGTTACTGGCACGGGATGCCGTTTAGAGCACCTACAGTGAGGCGCTAAATCACGGGCGCCAGGATTCTGATCCTGGCCGATCGGAAGTTGGAGCCTCCGATCCCCGGCGCTCGGCGCAAAAAGTTGCGTCCGATGCTAGTTGTTTTTCCTGCTCTCACATGTGGAAATCGGAAAACCTGTGTCCGGAATCTCCACTTGGACCGACAAAAATGTCTATGTCTCGTTTTTAGCCGTGGTCCGGTCTGTCCAGCCAACCACATCCAGCAGGACGACCCATATGTCAGCGTTTGGTAAATAGATCATCGTCGACGCCGTTGTTTTTCTAGTGTGTTCCCGCCGCTCCGCCGTCTCTCGCTTTTCTCCCACCGCTTCCCGTCAGTTCTGGACGTTTCTCGCCGCGTCCAGGCGCAGCCTTAAAAAGGGGAGGCCAACCAAGATATTTTCAACCAACCCACAACCACGAATCACCATGCCTCGTCGTCCATGTCGCTGTGCTGGCCTCCATGGAAACCTTCACTTCCACAGAGAAGAGCAGCCCGAGCGCCCGCTGCTGTCGTGGTGGCTGAACCCGCCGGAGGCACCGAACGTGTTGACACCTCCGATTTCGGGACACCCATAGATATACACTATCTCACTACTGTCGCGGTGCACTCATTACGACTACAACAGTTCCACCGGCGAGCCTTTCTCATGGTAGGTGATGGAGCGCGTCTAGCGCTCACAGAAGAGTGTGACGAGCTTTGGGAAGCGGTGCAGGCCAATCCCGATAACGCTTACCTGCGTGTTCGCCTTGCCCAAGCTCAAGAAGAGTTGCAGACGTAGGAGGCGATCTACCACACTCTCAACGAAGAATGGTGTCTTGTCGACCCGCCGACCATCGCCACCAACGCCATAAGTGGCGCATAGTTAGAATGTTGTTGTAGGGTTATAGTTGTGGTTTACTTGTAAGATATTTGAAGACTTGAATAAAAATTTGTCATTGCAAATGGCTGATGCCCACATTACTAATTTAATTCCAAACACCATACAAGACTAGTACACACCCTAGCCGACTCGTCGGAGTCAGAGTTGAAGTGGTAGCACAGACGACACATGGTGTCGTCGAAGACGCTGATGATGAGCATGGCTTCGCCGTTGTACTTAAAGACGACGAAGTTGTCGACTTAAATTTGGTGCGGTCGGGCGAACTCCTCCTAGCCGTTGGCGAGGAACATCTGGCCGAGGCGGCCGAATAGCACCTCCACCAACCACACGCCAGAATTGACACTGGTCGCCTGCAGCATGACCTGCTGGGGCTCTGCGCCGTCGACCAACGACACGAATTTGCAGGGAAGGAACAACCTGTTGAAGGGAATATGCCCGAGAGGCAATAATAAATTGGTTATTATCGTATTCTTTATTTATGATAAATATTTATTTTGCATGCTATAATTGTATTAATACGGAAACATTAATACATATGTATTTAATAAACAAAAAGGAAGTTCCTAGTTATGCCTCTCTCATAAAACTAGCTCGTTAATTAACAAGAAGATCAAGGTTTCCTGATCATGGATATTGGATGTTGTTAATAACGAGGTCAGAATATTAGTGTAATGATGTGATAAACATTCATCTGAAATATAGCATTATGTGTTGGAGATATGCCCTAGAGGCAATAATAAAAGTAGTTATTATTATATCTTTGTGTTTATGATAAATGTTTACATTCATGCTATAATAGTATTAACAAGGAAACATTAATACTTGTGTGATTTGTAAACTTAATTTGAAGTCCCTAGTAAAGCCTCTATATAATACTAGCTTGTTGGTTAATAGATGATTGTGGTTTCCCTATCATGAACATTGAGATGTTATTAACAACAAGATCATATCGTTAGGAGAATGATATGATGGACATACTCCTATAGATAAGCGTAGCATAAAGATCAAGTCATTTTAATAGTTCAATTGCTATATGCTTTCTGATACATAGTAATCTAATTCCTTCGACCATGAGATCATGCATATCACCTTTACCGGATGGATGCTTTGATGACATCAAACCCCACACTGTAACTGGGTGGCTATAAAGGTGGCATTGAGTGTTCGGAAAGTATTGGTTGAAACACATGGATCAAGAGTGGGATTTGTCCATCCATATGACGGATAGATATACTCTGGGCCCTCTCGGTGAAATGTCATCCAATTAGCTCGCAAGCATGTGACTGGCTCACAAGGGATCACATATCACAAATGGATCTTCAAGAAGAAAATAGATGCTGATGATAATGTTACTGTCTATAAAGCTCGACTTGTCGCAAAAGGGTTTCGACAAATTCAAGGAGTTGACTACGATGAGACTTTCTCACCAGTAGCGAAGCTAAAGTCTATGAGGATTATGTTAGCAATCGCTGCATATTACGATTATGAGATATGGCAGATGGATGTCAAAACAACATTCCTCAATGGAGACATTGATGAAGAGTTGTATATGATGCAACCCAAAGGTTTTGTCGATCCTAAAGATGCTAACAAGGTATGCAAACTTCAACGGTCCATCTATGGATTGAAGCAAGCATCCCGAAGTTGGAATCAATGTTTTGATAAGGTGATCAAAAGTTTTGGTTTTATACAAACTTATGGAGAAGCTTGTATTTACAAGAAAGTGAGTGGGAGCTCTGTAGCATTCTTAATACTATATGTGGATGACATATTATTGATTGGGAATGATGTAGACCTTCTTAATAGTGTCAAGGAATATTTGAATAATAGTTTTTCAATGAAGGATCTTGGCGAAGCAGCTTACATATTAGGCATAAAGATTTATAGAGATAGATCGAAACGCCAAATATCATTGTCACAGAGTACATATTTGGACAAAGTTCTAAAGAGGTTTGGAATGGAAGATAGCAAGAAAGGGTTCTTGCCCATGTTGCCCAATATGACCTTGAGTAAAACTCAAAGTCCGACATCGGCAGAAGATAGAGAAAGGATGAGTAAGACTCCCTATGCCTCAGCCATAGGATCTCTAATGTATGCCATGCTATGTACTAGACCCGACATTGCATATGCTGTTAGTTTAACTAGCAGATATCAAAGTGATCCAGGAGTGGATCATTGGACAGCGGTCAAAAACATCCTTAAGTACTTGAGAAGAACTAAGGATATGGTTCTTTCTTATGGAGGTGATGAACAACTCGTTGTTAATGGTTACACCGATGCTAGTTGGAACACCGATCCGTATGATTCTAAATCACAATCTGGATACGTATTTATTTTGAATGGTGCAGCAGTTAGCTGGAGGAGTGCAAAGCAAAGCGTTGTGGCGAGATCTTCAACTGAATCGGACATGGCTGCTTCAGAGGCTTCACAAGAAGCGATATGGATGAAAGAGTTCATTACAGAGCTGGGTGTGGTTCCTAGTGCGCTGGACCCAATGTCTATCTACTGTGATAACATGGGCGCCATAGCCAATGCGCAAGAACCAAGGTCACACAAGAAGCTGAAGCATATCAAGCTACGTTTTCACGCTATTCGAGAACATATCCAAGATGGGGATATAAAGATTTGCAAAGTACACATAGATCTGAATATGGCGGATCCGTTGACTAAACCTCTCCCGAGGGCAAAACATGACCAGCACCAAACTGCCATGGGTGTTCGGTATATTACCATGTAATCTAGATTAGATGAATCTAGTGCAAGTGGGAGACTGTTGGAGATATGCCCTAGAGGCAATAATAAAAGTAGTTATTATTATATCTTTGTGTTTATGATAAATGTTTACATTCATGCTATAATAGTATTAACAAGGAAACATTAATACTTGTGTGATTTGTAAACTTAATTTGAAGTCCCTAGTAAAGCCTCTATATAATACTAGCTTGTTGGTTAATAGATGATTGTGGTTTCCCTATCATGAACATTGAGATGTTATTAACAACAAGATCATATCGTTAGGAGAATGATATGATGGACATACTCCTATAGATAAGTGTAGCATAAAGATCAAGTCATTTTAATAGTTCAATTGCTATATGCTTCCTGATACATAGTAATCTAATTCCTTCGACCATGATATCATGCATATCACCTTTACCGGATGGATGCTTTGATGACATCAAACCCCACACCGTAACTGGGTGGCTATAAAGGTGGCATTGAGTGTTCGGAAAGTATTGGTTGAAACACATGGATCAAGAGTGGGATTTGTCCATCCATATGACGGATAGATATACTCTGGGCCCTCTCGGTGAAATGTCATCCAATTAGCTTGCAAGCATGTGACTGGCTCACAAGGGATCACATATCACGGGAACGAGAAAAGAGTACTTATCGGTAACGAGGTTGAACTAGGTATGCAGGGATACCGACGATCATAACCTCGGATAAGTAAACTATCGTGAGACAAAGGGAAATTGATATCGTATGTAAGTGGTTCATTCGATCGCAAAGTAATCGTTGAAATATGTGGGAGCCATATGAATTTCCAGATTCCTCTATTGGTTATTGTTCGGAGAAGTGTCTCGATCATGTCCGCATAATTCACGAACCGTAGGGAGACACACTTAAGGATTCGACGTTGTTTGAGTAGTTATGGAATGATGAGAAAGAGACTGAATGTTGTTCGGAGTCCCGGATGGGATCCGGGATATCACGAGGAGATCCGGAATGGTCCGGAGAATAAGTTTCATATAAGGAAAGTCCCGTTTCGGAGTTGGGGAATGGTTCCGGTGTTTTCATCAGGAATGTTCTAGAATGTTCCGGAATGTCCGGCACTCCGGAGGGGAATGGTACATGAATGTGTTGTATCAAGTTGGTATGATTGCATCATGTACTAAGTGTCATCGCTGTTCCAAATAAAGGATTAATTCAAATCCTAGTTTGAAAAGTCAAATAGCTAAATTGAAAAGTCAAACGGCTAAATTTGGAAAGAGGAGGAAGGGGAAACCGAGTTGGGGAGGGAGTCCCTCCTCCCCAAGCCGGCGCACCACCCAAGCCGAGTTGGGGAGGGACTCCTCTCCCTCCCCTTGGCCGGCCGGCCCCTCCACCTATATAAGGAGGGGCAGGGCTCCCTCCTAGAGACACACAAGTTCCCTGCCCCAAACCCTAGCTTGGCGCCACCACCTCCTGCAGCTGTCGCCGCCTCCTAGGGTTGACCTAGCCGCCGACTTGGGCTGCCCCAAGCCCTAGCCGCCGGCTCTAGCACCTCCTCCTTGGTGTGTCTAAAACCTAGATCGCCGAGGAGCTCTCTCATAATCCACCATACTCGCTCCGGCTTAAGGCGAAGCCCTGCGAGATTTCCCCTCTACTTCCGGTACCACGCCGTTGTGCTGCCGGAATCGCGAGGAGAGTGCTACAACCTCCGCTGCCTGCTGGAACAAGGGAGAGGAAGGTCTTCGTCGAGTACCGAACGTGTGACCGACTGCGGGAGCGCTGCCGGAACGCAGCGCCGGAAGGATCGTCTACGCGATCTTGAGATCGGGAAGAGTACGACTACATCACCCACGAGAATCCGCTCTCGTTAAACACTTTGGAATCTTCGAGGGTGAGTTATTCCATCGACTCGTTGCTACAATCTAGTAGATAGATCTTGGCTTGTTTGTTTGTATGTGGTAGAAAATTTTTGTTTTCCATGCTACGAAACCCTACAGTGGTATTAGAGCCGTGTCTATATGTAGATCTGTTGCACGAGTAGAACACAATGGTCATTGTGGGTGTTGATGCTTTTATTGTCGATTGCTTCTTGTGTACTTTGCATCTTGCGGGATGTTGGGATGAAGCGGCCCGGGCTAACCTTACATGACATCGTTCATGAGACTTGCTCCACGCTTGACATGCAACTTGTATTGCATAAGTGGCTTTGCGGGTGCTTGTTTCTCCTAGCATAGTTAAGATCCAATTTACAACGGGTGATTAACAATACTAGTATCAATGTTGTGGTTCTTGTTCGTAAGTTAGAACGACACTTATTGAAAGCCCCAAAACCACGTAAAACATGCAAAGAAAGTAGAGGCGTCTAACTTTGTTTTGCAGGGGTGTGCTGTGATGTGATATGGCCATGATTGTGATTATATTTGATGTATGCAATGTTCCTTATTGTAAGTTGGCAACTGGCAGGAGCCATATGGTTGTCTTTAATTTATGTTAAGACCCGCGTGTCTATTCAAAGTAGTTGTAATAGTTGAAGCCGGTGGACGACAACCATGGAGAAGCGTCATTGACCTTGATGCAATGCCGGTGATGATGGAGATCATGTTCGTGCTAGAAGATGGAGATCGGAAGCACAAAGAAGAAAGGCCATATCATATCACATATTATGAATTGCATGTGATGTTAATCCTTTATGCATCTTGTATTGCTTAGTAGACGACGGTAGCATTATAAGATGATCCCTCATGCACATGAATTTCAAGTCATAAAGTGTTCACCCTTAGTTAGCACCGTTGCTAAAGCTTGTTGTTTCGAAGCACCACGTGATGATCGGGTGTGTTAGATTCCGCAAGTGTATACAACATGAGCAAGCCATATTTGCTCATGCGGAAACTAAGGTTTGATCTTGACGAGCCTAGCATGTACAGACATAGTCTTGGAACACGGATCACCGAAAGGTAAAGCATGAATCATATAGTAGATATGATGAACATGTTGATTGTTCGCCATTGAAACTATATCAACTCTCATGATGATCGGTGTTGATGTGGTCGATTTGGTTCGTGTGATCACTAAAACAATGTGAGGGATATTGTTTTGAGTGGGAGTTCACCTAGGTTAATTCTAATATTAATTTGAACTCAATTTGTCATAAACTTAGTCTAAACTATTGCAAATATGTTGTAGATCAATGGCAGCCCCTACCATCAATTTTAATGCGTTCCTAGAGAAAGAAAAGTTGAAAAACAATGGAAGCAACTTCACGGATTGGTTCCGCAATTTGAGGATTGTCCTCATAGCTGGTAATTTGACCTATGTGCTGGATGCACCGCTGGGTGACCCACCTGCAGCTGATGCTTCCGATGAAGTAAAGAATGTTTACCTCACTCGGAAGACTCAGTACTCCATAGTTCAGTGTGCTATCTTGTATGGTTTAGAATCGGAGCTTCAGAAAAGGTTTGAGAATTCAGACCCATATGATATTGTCGAGGATCTCAAATTGATCTTTGAGACTCATGCGGCAATTGAAAGCTATGAGGCTTCTGAAAAGTTCTTTAAGTGCAAGATGGAAGAGGGCAGCTCCGTCAGCGAGCATGTGCTTAAGATGTCTGGGCACGCAAACAAACTTCAAAGCTTGGGTATTGTGATTCCCAATACTTTGGGGATTTACCGTGTCCTCCAATCACTACCACCAAGTTACAAGAACTTTGTGATGAACTACAACATGAAAAACATGAACAAGACGTTGTCAGAACTCTTTGCCATGTTGAAGTCTGCAGAAGTGGAGATCAAGAAAGAGCACCAAGTGTTGTTGGTCAATAAGACCACCAAATTCAAGAAAGGCAAGTCTAAGCAGAAGGGACACTTCAAGAAGGGTGGTAAGAAAGTTACCACGCCGACGAAGAAGACCAAGGCTGGACCTAAGCCTGATACTGAGTGCTTTTACTGCAAGGGAGAAGGTCACTGGAAGCGGAATTGCCCAAAGTACTTGGCGGATTTGAAGAACGGCAACATCAATAAGAAAGGTATATCTGATATACATGTTATTGATGTGTATCTCACTAGTACTCGTAGTAGTGCCTGGGTATTTGATACTGGTTCGGTTGCTCATATTTGTAACTCGAAACAGGTGCTGCAGAATAAACGGAAGCTAGCGAAGAACGAGGTGACGATGCGCGTTGGAAACGGATCAAAGGTTGATGTGATCGCGGTCGGCACGCTACCCCTTCATCTACCATCGGGATTAGTTTTATACTTAAATAATTGTTATTTGGTGCCTGCGTTAAGCATGAACATTATATCGGGATCTTGTTTATTGCGAGACGGTTACTTGTTTAAGTCCGAGAATAATGGTTGTTCTATTTATATGAGTAATATGTTTTATGCACATGCACCTTTGATAGATGGTCTATTCTTATTGAATCTCGATAGTGGAAATACACATATTAATAACATTGAGGCTAAACATTTGAAATCGAGCGATAACTCGATCTATATGTGGCACTGTCGTCTTGGTCACATTGGAGTGAAGCGTATGAAGAAACTCCATTCTGATGGACTTCTTGAATCACTTGATTTCGAATCACTTGAAAGATGCGAAGCATGTCTGATGGGTAAAATGACTAAGACTCCATTTTCTGGTATGATGGAGCGAGCTACGGACTTGTTGGAAATCATACATACCGATGTGTGTGGTCCAATGAGTGTAGCATTGCGCGGTGGTTATCGTTATGTTCTTACCTTCACGGATGACTTGAGTAGATATGGGTATATCTATTTCATGAAACATAAGTCTGAAACTTTCGAGAAGTTTGAGGAATTTCAAAGTGAGGTAGAGAATCAACGTAACAAGAAGATTAAATTTCTACGTTCTGATCGTGGAGGTGAATATCTAAGTTACGAGTTTAGCGAGCATTTGAAGAAATGCGGAATACTTTCGCAGTTGACACCGCCGGGAACACCACAGCGTAATGGTGTGTCCGAACGTCGTAATCGAACTCTCTTAGATATGGTTCGTTCTATGATGTCACTTACAGATTTACCGCTATTATTTTGGGGTTATGCATTAGAAACAGCCGCATTCACTTTAAATAGGGCACCATCTAAATCCGTTGAAACGACACCGTATGAATTATGGTTTGGGAAGAAACCTAGATTGTCGTTCCTTAAAGTTTGGGGGTGCGAAGGCTATGTAAAGAAGTTACAACCGGACAAGCTTGAACCCAAAGCGGAAAAATGCGTCTTCATAGGATACCCGAAGGAAACTATTGGGTATACCTTCTATCATAGATCCGAAGGCAAAATCTTTGTTGCCAAGAATGGGTCCTTTCTAGAGAAGGAATTTCTCTCAAAAGAAGTGACTGGAAGGAAAGTAGAACTCGACGAGGTTGTCGAACCTTCTCTCGAAATTGCGAGTAGCGCAGCACCGGAAGAAGTTCTTGTGGTGCCTGCACCAATAAGAGAGGAAGCTAATGATGATGATCATGAAACTTCAGTTGAAGTTGCTACAGAGCCTCGCAGGTCAACGAGAACTCGTACCACTCCAGATTGGTATGATCCCGTTATGAGTGTCATGTTGGTGGACAACACCGATGACCCTGAGACATATGAGGAAGCAATGATGAGCCCAGATTCCAATAAATGGCAAGAAGCCATGAAATCCGAGATTGGATCCATGTACGACAACTAAGTATGGACTTTGGTGGACTTACCGGATGGCCGGAAGGCTGTCGAGAACAAATGGATCTTCAAGAAGAAAACAGATGCTGATGGTAATGTTACTGTCTATAAAGCTCGACTTGTCGCAAAAGGGTTTCGACAAATTCAAGGAGTTGACTACGATGAGACTTTCTCACCAGTAGCGAAGCTAAAGTCTATGAGGATTATGTTAGCAATCGCTGCATATTACGATTATGAGATATGGCAGATGGATGTCAAAGCAACATTCCTCAATGGAGACATTGATGAAGAGTTGTATATGATGCAACCCAAAGGTTTTGTCGATCCTAAAGATGCTAACAAGGTATGCAAACTTCAACGGTCCATCTATGGATTGAAGCAAGCATCCCGAAGTTGGAATCAACGTTTTGATAAGGTGATCAAAAGTTTTGGTTTTATACAAACTTATGGAGAAGCTTGTATTTACAAGAAAGTGAGTGGGAGCTCTGTAGCATTCTTAATACTATATGTGGATGACATATTATTGATTGGGAATGATGTAGACCTTCTTAATAGTGTCAAGGAATATTTGAATAATAGTTTTTCAATGAAGGATCTTGGCGAAGCAGCTTACATATTAGGCATAAAGATTTATAGAGATAGATCGAAACGCCAAATATCATTGTCACAGAGTACATATTTGGACAAAGTTCTAAAGAGGTTTGGAATGGAAGATAGCAAGAAAGGGTTCTTGCGCATGTTGCCCAATATGACCTTGAGTAAAACTCAAAGTCCGACATCGGCAGAAGATAGAGAAAGGATGAGTAAGACTCCCTATGCCTCAGCCATAGGATCTCTAATGTATGCCATTCTATGTACTAGACCCGACATTGCATATGCTGTTAGTTTAACTAGCAGATATCAAAGTGATCCAGGAGTGGATCATTGGACAGCGGTCAAAAACATCCTTAAGTACTTGAGAAGAACTAAGGATATGGTTCTTTCTTATGGATGTGATGAACAGCTCGTTGTTAATGGTTACACCGATGCTAGTTGGAACACCGATCCGGATGATTCTAAATCACAATCTGGATACGTATTTATTTTGAATGGTGCAGCAGTTAGCTGGAGGAGTGCAAAGCAAAGCGTTGTGGCGAGATCTTCAACTGAATCGGAATACATGGCTGCTTCAGAGGCTTCACAAGAAGCGATATGGATGAAAGAGTTCATTACAGAGCTGGGTGTGGTTCCTAGTGCGCTGGACCCAATGTCTATCTACTATAATAACATGGGCGCCATAGCCAATGCGCAAGAACCAAGGTCACACAAGAAGCTGAAGCATATCAAGCTACGTTTTCATGCTATTCGAGAACATATCCAAGATGGGGATATAAAGATTTGCAAAGTACACATAGATCTGAATATGGCGGATCCGTTGACTAAACCTCTCCTGAGGGCAAAACATGACCAGCACCAAACTGCCATGGGTGTTCGGTATATTACCATGTAATCTAGATTAGATGACTCTAGTGCAAGTGGGAGACTGTTGGAGATATGCCCTAGAGGCAATAATAAAAGTAGTTATTATTATATCTTTGTGTTTATGATAAATGTTTACATTCATGCTATAATAGTATTAATAAGGAAACATTAATACTTGTGTGATTTGTAAACTTAATTTGAAGTCCCTAGTAAAGCCTCTATATAATACTAGCTTGTTGGTTAATAGATGATTGTGGTTTCCCTATCATGAACATTGAGATGTTATTAACAACAAGATCATATCGTTAGGAGAATGATATGATGGACATACTCCTATAGATAAGCGTAGCATAAAGATCAAGTCATTTTAATAGTTCAATTGCTATATGCTTTCTGATACATAGTAATCTAATTCCTTCGACCATGAGATCATGCATATCACCTTTACCGGATGGATGCTTTGATGACATCAAACCCCACACCGTAACTGGGTGGCTATAAAGGTGGCATTGAGTGTTCGGAAAGTATTGGTTGAAACACATGGATCAAGAGTGGGATTTGTCCATCCATATGACGGATAGATATACTCTGGGCCCTCTCGGTGAAATGTCATCCAATTAGCTTGCAAGCATGTGACTGGCTCACAAGGGATCACATATCACGGGAACGAGAAAAGAGTACTTATCGGTAACGAGGTTGAACTAGGTATGCAGGGATACCGACGATCATAACCTCGGATAAGTAAACTATCGTGAGACAAAGGGAAATTGATATAGTATGTAAGTGGTTCATTCGATCGCAAAGTAATCGTTGAAATATGTGGGAGCCATATGAATTTCCAGATTCCTCTATTGGTTATTGTTCGGAGAAGTGTCTCGATCATGTCCGCATAATTCACGAACCGTAGGGAGACACACTTAAGGATTCGACGTTGTTTGAGTAATTATGGAATGATGAGAAAGAGACCGAATGTTGTTCGGAGTCCCGGATGGGATCCGGGATATCACGAGGAGATCCGGAATGGTCCGGAGAATAAGATTCATATAAGGAAAGTCCCGTTTCGGAGTTGGGGAATGGTTCCGGTGTTTTCATCAGGAATGTTCTAGAATGTTCCGGAATGTCCGACACTCCGGAGGGGAAGGGTACATGAATGTGTTGTATCAAGTTGGTATGATTGCATCATGTACTAAGTGTCATCGCTGTTCCAAATAAAGGATTAATTCAAATCCTAGTTTGAAAAGTCAAATAGCTAAATTGAAAAGTCAAACGGCTAAATTTGGAAAGAGGAAAAGAGGAGGAAGGGGAAACCGAGTTGGGGAGGGAGTCCCTCCTTCCCAAGCCGGTGCACCACCCAAGCCGAGTTGGGGAGGGACTCCTCTCCCTCCCCTTGGCCGGCCGGCCCCTCCACCTATATAAGGAGGGGCAGGGCTCCCTCCTAGAGACACACAAGTTCCCTGCCCCAAACCCTAGCTTGGCGCCACCACCTCCTGCAGCTGCCGCCGCCTCCTAGGGTTGCCCTAGCCACCGACTTGGGCTGCCCCAAGCCCTAGCCGCTGGCTCTAGCACCTCCTCCTTGGTGTGTCTAAAACCTAGATCGCCGAGGAGCTCTCTCATAATCCACCATACTCGCTCCGGCTTAAGGCGAAGCCCTGCGAGATTTCCCCTCTACTTCCGGTACCACGCCGTTGTGCTGCCGGAATCGCGAGGAGAGTGCTACAACCTCCGCTGCCTGCTAGAACAAGGGAGAGGAAGGTCTTCGTCGAGTACCGAACGTGTGACCGACTGCGGGAGCGCTGCCGGAACGCAGCGCCGGAAGGATCTTCTACGCGATCTTGAGATCGGGAAGAGTACGACTACATCACCCACGAGAATCCGCTCTCGTTAAACACTTTGGAATCTTCGAGGGTGAGTTATTCCATCGACTCGTTGCTACAATCTAGTAGATATATCTTGGCTTGTTTGTTTGTATGGGGTAGAAATTTTTTGTTTTCCATGCTACGAAACCCTACATTATGATCAAAGTCATTGAGTTTATATTGCTATAACTTACGAAGTGATCCTAATCCTTAGACCATGATATTATATCAATCACTAACACCGGAAGAGTTTCTTGATAACATCAAACGTCACACCGTAACAGGGTGATTATAAAGATGGATTCAGAACTACTAAAGGTGTTATGTTGAGGCCCATGGATCGAGAGTGGAATTTGTTCATCCCGATGACGGATAGATATGCTCTGGGCCCTCTCGGTGATATCACATTGATTAGCTTGCAAGCAAGTGATTTGATCACTAAAATGTTATATCACGGGAACGAGAAAAGAGTGCATGTCAGTAACGAGATCAAACTAGGTATGGAGATACCGATGATCGAATCTCGGACATGTAATATATCGCAAAACAAAAGGATTAAGATACTAGCGTAAAAGGTTCTCGCGATCACAAGAAAGTCATCGCTGAATGTGTGGGAGTCAGTATGGGTCTCCAGATCCCGGTTCTGATTATTGATCTGAGAGGGGTCTCGATCATGTCCGCATTATTCGCGAACCGTATGGTGACACACTTAAGAGACACCGACATCCACTTGGAGCAAAAGTTTCATGCCGAAAAGAATAACAAGTGCAGGAATTTATTTCACTAGATACCGAAACAGGTTTTCGGGTGAAATTGCAGAAAGTGTTTCTGCATGTGAAATGAAATACTAGCAAGGGGTTATATGTGAATGTTTTTCATTAAAGTAATTGACAAAATTCTGAATAAATAAAAGGAGTTTTATTTAATGAGAGTTTGCATTAAATTTGGTGGAAATTTAATGGGAATTTGAGTGGAGGGAATTGAAAGGCATTTGAGTGAGTGGAGTGTCCACCCACATGAATGTGGATGAGGTGGGGGCAGCCCCCATGGCTGGGAACCATGCCCCATGGGTGCCCCCCTCTCCCCTATAAAAGGCCCCCCTCTCATCCTCTCAAAGTACACCTCCTCGTGAAGGATCTCTCTCCAGGGACGGAGCCAGCATCAGCCATTGAGGGGGGCTAGATGGGCATGCTTAGTGCTTTGAAATTCATGAGGGGGCAAATTTGACTGAATCACTAAGAAATAGTGGTTTCATGGCTGGTATTCCATACAAAATCTAAACCTTGGGGGTGGCTTAGCCCCCCTCCGTCCCCCCTTGTCTCCGTCCCTGTCTCTCTCCCCCTCTAGTATTTATCCCCATGGTCTCGGACTAGCGAGATACATGTTCACGGTGGCTTTTTGGAAAGAAAGGGTTGTGCTTCCGCTGCATCGCTGGAGCAAGGAGGCGGAGGTTGCTCGGTGCCTCAGACGTGTGTGCAAGCACGGATGCGCCGCTGGTTTGCGGCGCTAGGACTTCCTCTCGATCTTGATATCGGCAAGAGATCGTCTACATCAACCACGATTTTGGACTCGTTAAGCTTTGTTGGTCTTCAAGGGTATGTTCTCTATGGATGTATATCCGCCCGTTGCTTGTATCTAGTAGATAGATCTTGGTATATAGTTGTTCCCATCGTAGGAAATTTTTTGTTTTCTATGCTGCGAACCCTACAGTGGTATCAGAGCCGGATCTATGCGTAGATGCTTTGCACGGGTAGTACACATATGGGTATGTGGGCGATGATGATCATTTTATTGCTTCTTGGTTGTACTTTGGATATTGGTGGCATAGTGGGATGAAGCGGCCCGGACAAACTTTACATGTCCTCGCACATGAGACATGTTCCACGCTTGACATGCAACTAGTTTGCATAAGTGGCTAGCGGGTGTCTGTCTCTCCTACTATAGTCAATATCTAATTTGCAACGAGTTGTCAACAATTTGGTTATCCTCGTTGTGGTTCATGTTCGTAGGTAAGAGCGGTTCTATCTTCGAAAGCCCTAAGCCACGTAAAACTTGCAATGGATAAATTAGAGGCGTCTAGTTTAGATTGTTACTGGGCTAGTGTTATGATATGGTAATGTTGTAAGTAGAAGTATGAGATGATACTCTTACAACACACATAACGTGTAAGTTCCATAGACCTTGGCCTTACACATAGAGGTATGATAGTGATCATACCATGGTGCACATGATGGAGATCATATGCGGGAACCATATCATTTCACTTACAAACATGTGATGTTTAATTGCATCTTATATTGCTTGTTTGGTGTTTTATTAGCATAATAAGATGATCCCTCATTTAAATATCAAGATAAGAATCTGTTCTTCCTTAAGTATGCACCGACAATGTTTCGTCGCTTCAAGACATCACGTGGTGATCGGGTGTACTTGAATCCACGAGCATATCTCGGGTGTAAGACAGTTACACACGCGAATACTAAGGTTCTTACTTGTCGAGCCTAGCATGTACAGACATGTCCTCGGAATACGGACCGAAAGGTTAAGCATGAGTCATATGGAAGATATGATGCCTATTTGATGCTCGCCTTTAAAGCTACACCGACTCACGTGATGATAGGACTTGGTGTAGTGGATTTGGTTCATGTAATCACCAAAAAGGCACGAGGGATGTCATTTTTGAGTGGGAGTTCATTTCTAATTTAGATTAGTAGAACTTAATTTATCATAAATTAAATCAAAGTGAATTTGCATAATTTGTTGTAGTCATTGGCATTCGTTCACCACCTTATGCATAGTTGTAATTGAGATAATAGAACTATAGAATTCTGGATATATACTTTATGAACTGGTATCGTATTGTGTTGAGTGTCAATCTAAAGTTTAAAGTCCTATTGCAAACTTTCAGCAAACTCTATTTACTCCGTGAAATTTAATAGTTGGTATTAAATCGAGAGTAACAATTCCAGTGTTAGTATTTTAAGTATCATGTTTGCCTCCATGATTCTTGATTGTTTTAATATCAAGTTTATCTAGGAGCTGAAAGAATTGTTTCAGAAACCATCATGTGTGACAGATATAACGATATCTTAAACAATGTTTTGGTTGCAATATGATAGAGTATAATGTATGTTCTCATATTGGATGAGAATTTACAAAGGTTGGAGATGCTAGACATCGTAATCATCCAAAAGGGTTTTGGAAAGTAATGTTATACTCACGATTCGTCTTTATAAGCTACATTAGCTTGATCATAAAAGTCGTCATGATAAGGATGAATAGAAGATGTATGTAAAATATTTACTACACTAAAAGATTACTAAAGAATGGATTTTGAAAGAATGCCAATCATTTTGATGATGGTGATCTACTTTAAAGTGCAAGTCCCAAGGTATTATTATTTGAATATACACGCTTTGGACTATGTGTCATGTATATGGCGCCACTTTTGATGTTGATAGGTTCTTTTAAAAGGAAAAAGGGAAATGCTGAAAGAGAATCTATAAAATATATTTGGCAGAAAAGAAAAGATTGGAAATATCCAATTTAGGTATATAGATGATATACATGTTATGGTTGTATTCTTTGCTTGTTAAACAATGTGGTTCTTGGGTATTGGATACCGAATTGGTTGGTATTAAATTTCATACGGAACGATGCAATTCATAAACCACAATGGCCTAAGTAACTAGCAAGAGAATATGTGATGATGTTCATCGAAAACAAACAAACCGTTGTTTGTATTTCTCATTGACATCAAAGCTTGACTTCAAGATTTGTTTTAATAATTTTTATTTAAATCAGGTATTATGAGAACAAAGGTTGTTCAAATAATTATCGTATTCCATATAAGATGGATGATTTACAAATCTAGTTGGAGAAATCACATCCATAAAGCTAATACTAAAATGTCGCAAGACAAATGATTGGAAGATCACTTACGAAGTGACATCGCCGTTTAAATTATATTGGAAAGAAAACATGAAGAATCTCCATTTTCATGAATTTTTGGAGTCTTTGATTTGATCAAGTGACGCTTGTGAGACTTTCCTCGGAATAATTGAAACTTCGTTCAAAGTCCAAAGAAGAACGAACGACTAAATATTGGAATTTATACATATCGATGTATGTAGTCCATTATGTATAGTCATAAGCGATGGATTTCAACTTCATATGCTTTCTCCGGAAATCTGAGTGAATGTTCACTTAATGAGAAAGAAGTATCAAATATTTAAAAATGTTCAAAGACTTTCAAGATGAAGTGGAAAATCATTGTAACAAGAAAATAAATGGTTTATGATTTTATTATAAGGGATTTATTTGAGTTACAAGTGTAACAAGAAAAATAAATGAATTATGATTTATCATAAAGGGATTTATTTGAGTCGCAAGTTTAGCAAAACACCTAGATTTACATCTCCTGAAACACCATAGGAGTATGGAGTATTTGAGATTTGTAATGAAACCTTGTTTAACATGGTTGGATAGAAGGTGTTATTTATAAAACTGCCATTATGTTTTAAAGATTAAAGCTTTAGAGACTACCCGCTTTTTCACTGAAAAGAGCTCCATCTTGATCCGTTGAAATGACACCATGGAAGTTATGGTTTGGGTTAAAAACCCAAATTGTCATTTCTTAGATTTTGGTATGCTAAGCATAAGTAAGATGTTTACAACCAAAGTCGGATGAACATGTCTTTGTAGGTTATTTCGAATAACCATTGGGTATTCCTCCATAACACCAAGGAAAAAAGGGTTTGTCGCTTGAAACGTGAAGTTTCTTGAAAAAGAAGTTTTTTCATAAAAAGTTAAGTGGGAGGACAATAGAACTTTTATAAGATTAACGAACCTTAGCTATATGTGCTGAGTTGCGCAGCGCCGGAAAATGTTCCGGAGGCAGGCAGAATGCTCATGGCTCACGTGCCTCAAAGGTTGCGGTCATGGAGGTATAAGTTTCTATTGAACCAAGTAGGTCGGATAAACAATCAAATGTTGAGAGTTGAGAGTAAATCATTATTTGATAATGATGAACCGACTACATGCAAAGAAGCGATGATGGGCCCTGACTCTGTCAAATGGCTTAACGCCATAAAATCCGTGATAGTTCCATACACGAGAAATCAAGTTTTGAACTTGGAAGACCCTCCGGAAAGGTGTAAAAACCTATCGGTCGTATTTGGATCTATAAAGAAACAGACATGGATGTTTCACATCTATGAAATAGTCGACATGTCGTAAAGTATTTTATGACAATGTTCAACGAGTTAACTATGAGAAGATTTGATCTTTCATAGCGATATTTAGTCTGGACAGATTAAAGTAGCAACCACTACATATAATTTGGTATATGGTAGATGAATAAACAAAACAAAGTTCTTCTAATAGAATGGTTACCTAGGACGTGTACATGACACGGTCCAAAGGGTTTTGTTAATTCAAAGGATGCTAAAAGGGCATGCAAACTTCAATGGTTGAAGCAAGCATCGCGGAGTTGAAATCTTCACAGTTTTCATCAGGAGACAATGAAGATGCTTGCATTTGCAAGAAATTAAGTGAGAGCGCTGAGACATATTTTTAATACATTATGTGGAGGACATCTTGTTGATTAAAAATGATGTAACTTTTATTGACAAAGGCTAAGAATTTCATTTTGATGAAAGACTTAGGAAAAACCCGAATATTTAGCATGAATGTCTATAGTGGATAGACTGTGGCGCTAATATGGTTGTGCCAAACATACATATATGAGAGATTGAAGGAGTTCAATATAGAAACAACAACAAAAGGTTCTAGTCGCATGGAAAATAATTGAATCAAGATTCAAGTGTATCGATACTTAATAAGTGAAACAAGATTCAAGTGCTTTGACACTTGATGAGTGAAATCACAAGGATGTTTTGATCAATCATACCATGAAATGTATACATCCAGATATGTCCTATGCTCTAAGTGTTATGAGCATACACCAGAATGAATCATAAAATGATCATTGGACGATAGTGAGGATATTCTTATGATTTTTTGGAAGAACTAAGAATATATTTGTGTAGAGGTGACAAACTATTACAAATATTTTATTATAAAGTGTTACATTGATACTAGTTTTGTCACAAGATACAAATTAAGTTTATCTCAATTTAAACTATGGGTGGCACAATATAATGGAAATGAGATTCCATGATGGATTTGGATGAATTCCAAAGTTAAGACATTGTGACGGATACTACAACAAAAGGCTAAGTATATGCCTGCTATAGTAGCAGCAAAGGAGGGAATTTATGTCAATTAGTTTGTTATCAAACTAAGTTGTGGTTCGTAACGGGCTAACACTAAAGATATATTGTATGACAATAGTATCGACATGATTTAATCCCAAGGAACTAAAGGTCCCACAAAAAGACCAAATTTATACAATGCCATCTAATTGGAGAATGCGTGATGCGTGAAGACGCAAAGACAAGCAAATACACACGGACCTGAAAGTGTCAGCTCCATAGATTATGTTAACCACTTGCAATTGCGTATTTGGAACACCAAAAAGCCATAGGTGTCCAATACGCAAATTTCAAACTAGATTATTGTCTCTAGTGCAAGTGGGAGACTGAAGGGAATATGCCCGAGAGGCAATAATAAAGTGATTATTATCGTATTCCTTATTTGTGATAAATGTTTATTTTGCATGTTATAATTGTATTAATACGGGAACGTTAATACATGTGTGTTTAATAAACAAAAAGGAAGTTCCTAGTTATGCCTCTCTCATAAAACTAGCTCGTTAATTAACAAGATGATCAAGGTTTCCTGATCATGGACATTGGTTGTTAATAATGAGGTCACAACATTAGTGTAATGATGTGATGAACATTCATCCGAAGTATAGCATTACGATAAAAG
The DNA here is from genome assembly GCA_916181665.1 of Avena sativa. Classification (NCBI taxonomy): domain Eukaryota; kingdom Viridiplantae; phylum Streptophyta; class Magnoliopsida; order Poales; family Poaceae; genus Avena; species Avena sativa. The sequence goes on from OV702293.1 coordinate 460,097,436, forward strand.
TCATTGAGTTTATATTGCTATAACAACTTATGAAGTGATCCTAATCCTTAGACCATGAGATCATGTTAATCACTAACACCGGAAGAGTTTCTTGATAACATCAAACGTCACACCGTAACAAGGTGATTATAAAGACGGGTTCAAAACTACTAAAGTGTTATGTTGAGACCCATGGATCAAGAGTGGAATTTGTTCATCCCGATGACGGATAGATATGCTTTGGGCCCTCTCGGTGATATCACATTTATTAGCTTGTAAGCAAGTGATTTGATCACTAGAATGTTATATCACGGGAACGAGAAAAGAGTGCATGTCAGTAAAGAGATCAAACTAGGTATGGAGATATCGATGATCGAATCTCGGACATGTAATATATCGCGAAACAAAAGGATTAAGATACTAGCGTAAAAGGTTCTCGCGATCATAAGAAAGTCATCGCTGAATGTGTGGGAATCAGTATGGATCTCCAGATCCCGCTTCTGATTATTGATCCGAGAGGGGTCTCGATCATGTCCGCATTATTCGCGAACCGTTGGATGACACACTTAAGAGACACCGACATCCATTTGGAGCAAAAGTTTCATGCCGAAAAGAATAACAAGCGCAGGAATTTATTTCACTAGTTACTGAAACGAGTTTTCGAGTGAAATTGCAGAAAGTGTTTCTGCATGTAAAATGAAATACTAGCAAGGGGTTATATGTGAATGTTTATCATTAAAGTAATTGACAAAATTCTGAATAAATGAAAGGAGTTTTATTTAATGAGAGTTTGCATTAAATTTGGTGGAAATTTAATGGGAATTTGAGTGGGTTTTTTAGTGGAGGGAATTGAAAGGCATTTGAGTGAGTGGAGTGTCCACCCACATGAATGTGGAAGAGGTGGAGGAAGCCCCCATGGCTGGGCGCCATGCCCCTTGGGTGTCTCCCCCCCCCTCTCCCCTATAAAAGGCCTCCCTCTCATCCTCTCAAAGTACACCTCCTCGTGAAGGATCTCTCTCCCCCTCTAGTATTTATCCCCATGGTCTCGGACTAGCGAGATACATGTTCCCGGTGGCTTTTCGGAAAGAAAGAGTTGTGCTTCCGCTGCATCGCTGGAGCTAGGAGGCGGAGGTTGCTCGGTGCCTCGGACGTGTGTGCGAGCACGGATGCGCCGCTGGTTTGCGGCTCTAGGACTTCCTCTCGATCTTGAGATTGGCAAGAGATCGTCTACATCGACCACGAGTTTGGACTCGTTAAGCTTTGTCGGTCTTCAAGGGTATGTTCTCTACGGATGTATATCTGCCCGTTGCTTCTATCTAGTAGATAGATCTTGGTACATAGTTGTTCCGATCGTAGGAAATTTTTTGTTTTCTATGTTGCGAACCCTACACCTGTCCCGCGCCATGTCCGAGTGGATAGGCATGGCGAACTCGATGCCAGCGATGCTGATGTCGATTTTCTTGAGCTCGGGCGACGACGGTGGTGAGGGAGAGTGTGGCAGCGTGTTGCTTTGGCCGCGTGCCCCACGTCCTCCACGCTTGCCTCGACTGCCACGACCATGACCCGGTGGTCGTCCTAAATGCCCTCCTCTCGATCCAATGTCGTCGTCCATGGCTAGCTACTAGTTGTGGTATGGTGTGGTGTGGAAGAAGATAGCCGCGGGCGGCCTGTTAAAAAGGCCCGACATTGGATGCCGGCGCGGAGGCCGAAGCGACAGCATTGAAGTGTATCGGCACGAGGGGAGGCGTCGGGCGGCGCGAGCAGTGGCATGGCCAGCCTCTGGAGCATCCTTCCATTGATGGCTAGTGTAAGAAAGCCATTGGGTCTCTGGCAAGCGGGCCCTCGGCTCCTGCGGGAGGACAAGGGAGGACGCGCGCGTTGTCCGGGCTGACTCAACCGTTGCCCAAAGTTGATGCACGGATGGGTCAAACCGGACGCGTTGGTCCAGATGATTCGTGTCGCTAGGAGACCACACATGTCCCGCATGTCCGCGCGGACGCGTTCACAAGTGCTCGAAAGGGTTAGGTAGACCCGGTGGAGATGTCGAGGTGGTCAAACAACACCTCCACTGGCCACACGCCAAAATTGACATCGGTCACCTGCAGCATGACCTGTTGGGGCTCTGCGCCGTTGACCAGCGACGCGAATTTGCGGGGAAGGAGCAACCTGTCCCGCGCCATGCCCGAGTGGAAGGGCACGGCGAACTCGATGCTGGCGAGGCTGATGTCGATTTGCTCGAGCTCGAGCGACGACGGTGGTGAGGGAGAGCGTGGCATCATGTTGCTTTGGCCGCGTCCCCCGTGTCCTCCGCGCCTTCGTCGACTGCCACGGCCAGGACCTGGTGGTCGTCCTAAATGCCTCTCCCCTCGGTCCAATGTCGTCGGCCATGGCTAGCTACTAGTAGCGGTATGCTGTGGTGTGAAAGAAGATAACCGCGGGCGGCCTGTTAAAAAGGCCCAACATTGGATAACGGGGCGGAGGCCGAAGCGACAACATTGAAGTGTATCAGCACGAGGGCAGGCGTCGGGCGGCGCCAGCAACGGCGCGACCATCCTCTGGAGCAGCCTTCCATTGATGGCTAGTGGAAGAATGCCATTGGGTAGCTGGAAAGCGGGCCCTCGGCTCCCGCGGGAGGACACGGGAGGACGCGCGGGCTGTCCGGACAGACACAACCATTGCCCAAAGTTGATGTACGGATAGATTAAATCAGACGCGTCGGTCCAGATGAGTCGTGCCGCTAGGAGACCGCACACGTCCCGCATGTCTGCGCGGACGCGTTTGGAAGTGGGTGACCCAATGGAGATATCCTAAGACAATTTAGACTTTTTCGCCTTCATTAAACCTATTGGGCATAGATTATTTTTCTCATGACACACCTTATTATCACATACTGAGATGGCCAGGCCACCCTTATTCCGCACAACTGCTTTAGAATCTCGACATACTCCCTCCGATCTATACTTATTTATCACTGAAATGGATGCATCTAACACTAAAATTTGTCTAGATATATTTATTTTCATGATAATTAATATAAATATGAGGGAGTACCATTAATTATACATGTTTCGGTCGAATGTTACAAGTAACCCATAACCGAGCTGAGCTAGTGGACAAGATTCACCTGAGCACCATGGAAACCATTATGTCGAAAAATGACCAATTCTTTATTTATTTTCTATCCACACGACCAATGCTCCTAGACACATGCATACACCTTGGGCTACACCTTGGGCCTAAGAGCAAATCTAGCGGATTCCTGTAAATCCGCCGGAACCTTAAAATAACCGTTCTTTTACGGTTCTTCGCAAGCGCTTAGTAGATCTCGTAAACTTGATCGACACTTAAAATTTTATACAGGACTCAAAAAACTCGCGCCTGGACTCCTACATATGCGGCATGCGCAGCTGAACCGAGTGAAAGACATGTACTTATTGAGGCATTCACGCCGGAAGGACATTTCAGCTTGCCCCGTTCTCCCTCCCGCACCGCCGCCATCGATGTGCCTACTCACCCCGCCCTTCCGCACCATCGTGTCCCTTAACCGAAGACATGGATCTGACCGAGCTTGCTCCTGCCACCGGCGAGGTCGCGGGCCCTCAAACGATGCTTCCTGTGACTCCCATAACTCCTGCATCTTGCGCGGATGTCCCGGCCACCGACGCGGTTGCTCATAGCTTTGAAACTCAAAAAAAAAGAAGACAATGGAGGAGCTCATGGCTGAGGAGAACAAAACAATGATGATGGATCTAACCAAAATAGATTCATACCAATTGAAGTGGTGGAAACTTACATGAATGGAGATCTTAAGGAAGCAAGCTCTTCTAGGTGATGGTGCTTCGGCAACTGGTGGTGGTGGATCGGCAAGTGGAGGTGGCGGTGGAGATGCCTACGACTTCGGTGACCTCAACGACAATGGTGTTGCTTGATGCGATCACGAACACCAAGATGAAATGACAGTGCAACTTTTTGGACACCTGCGTTGACGAACTATTTATGCATGATATGTTAATCGTCTTTTGCATAAAAACTATGAACTATTGCATCGGTTGATCATAACTTTCACCTATGTTGATTGTCTATTGAACATTGTCAAAATTGGAGTTTTACAATTCTGACTTGGGCCGGCACGGAATAGATCCTGCATTCCAAACCCGTAAAATATAATTTACGAACACGAAATGTGGAATCTATTCCGCACCAACCCAAATCGACCTGTAAAAAGAGTTTTTCACGGACTGTTAACCACTTTTAAGGATGACGCGTATGCACGATCTGCTAGAGTTGTTTCAAGAGCATCTCCCCCGCAAGCGCCTAGAATTATGGATCAGAATTCACCAAAATTACCCATTTGAGGGACGGTCAGACACTTTTTTGGACTGAAGGGGCCGGGTACCCCAACGTCTCCTCCCAGCTGGACCATCTCTTCTCAATTTATTTTTGACTATTTTCATATTTTTTTCTCCGGTACTTCTATATAGATGAAACAACACTGCTGCATGATAATTTTTAACACATTAATTAATTTGACAACAATTCAAACATAGAAATGATATACTTCATAAAAAAATAAAATTAAATTAAAGTTAAAATTAAATTCATAACCTAACCTCCCGTAACCTAACCTCCCTCCCGCTCCTGTGAGGCGGCACCGCGACGCACCGCAGCGCCCAACACCGCCCCCTCTCAGTCGCCTCCCATGTCTCACTCCCTGCCGCCATCGCCAGGGACACGTCGGCGGGCAAAGACCGCATGGCGCTGCGGCGGCAGCTCTGCCCGACAATCGGTCTGGGGCACGGTGGCGGCATCCCACTCTGGCGGTTCCAGCGCTGGTGCTGCGAGCGGCGGTGGCGAGGACGTGGTGGCGCGCTCATCATCTCAGGCGGCAGGGCTGGTAGGCCGCAGCGGCGGGGCTTGCTGATCCAATCGGCTGTGGGTCGGGAGGACTGCGTCCCACGCCCATTCCTGCTACTTTGACGACTCCGGTGGTCGGAAGTTCAGGCGTTCTTTGACGCTTTGTAGGCCTGTAGCACTGGGACACCGGGACGGCGGCCCTAGGCATGGTGGTGGCGGCCTCGTCGTCGGGGGTGATCGGCCGGTTTGGGCCTAGGTGTGGTGGATGGGATCTCACACCGAGATCCCCTGGTAGTCCAGCCGGTGATGAGTTCGGGAGGCATGTCAGTCGGTGAAAATCAAGCCTCGACCTACGTCTTGGCGGACGATGAGAACGTCATTTGGCATCACTACCTTGTTGAAGGCATCGTCATAGTTGGTCTAGTCTCTCCACTCAGGCTGCTCCGAGGGAACCCTGGTTCTGGTTATCCCGGATTGGATGATGGCATCTCCTGGTGTCGTTACCCATCTTGAGGTCATCATTTTTGGAGTATACGTTGGCTGGGTAGGTAAGGAGGTGGACATGTGCTTATCTGCCGTGTCAACGATGGCGAGTCTCGCCGGCATGGTGAAGCGGGGTCTCGATGATGAACGCGTCATGTTGGATGCGCGCGGGGTGGTGGTGTTGTTTGGCGTCATGGTGGAGTTAATGACAAACCTTGCAAGGTCAATGTATTGATTTCTCAAGACGGGTATGCAGAAGACGGCGGTGGCGAGGACTTTCGTAGTGTGTATACTGGTACACGTTGAGGGTCCACCGGATCGGTTGTGCCACTTGATCACCATTGGGCGACTTGTCGAGGCCTTCGGTTTTTAGATGATACCTGTTGGTGGGATGTCAGTGTGTTGACCTTGTTCATGGGCACCGACCACATTCATTAGTGTTGTAGGTTTAGGGAGATATCGCTAGTTTGGTGGCTTTGGTATGATTTTTGTAATTCATATTGTAAGTTGCCGTGAATAATCTAATAAAAAGGTTGTGTGTATCCTTTGGTTTTGGTGGGTTCCTAACTAACAGGGCAACCCTATTGAAGTCCTACACGACGGGCGTGTTCAGAAATGTTCACAACCTCGAATGTTGGGGTGGTGAAGAGGTGTCCCGACAAAATCGTCCCACAAATTGACCCATCGTGAGGCCTGTTGGAGCCTTTTTTTAGTGTTCACGCCCCCAATCAGGCCGACGGTGGTCTATTGAGGCACACACATTGGAGATGCTCTAAGGTCGTCTCTAGAGTTAAAACCCATCCCCTCTCCCAATCTTACCGGACATGTCCACCGACACCAAAGTAGATCCACATGGCACCCTCATCTGGTCACCCCTACCATTTGGACATCCCAAACCCCCAAAGTTTCCTCGGATCTGGGATGAACGTGAGAGGTCTCTATGGCGAGGTCAGTCGATGGAAGCCATGGGAACTTGAGAGTTGAAGAAAAAACAGGAATTGCAGAAGATGGTTGTTAGATGTATATATTTGTATTGTAGTTTTCCCTATATGTTAGGGGGCTTCCTGCATATTCACACTTGTATCTGTATTATATATTGTGGCCTTTGGCCCCTAGAGGAATACAAGTTGCATATTCCTGACATGGTATCAAGCTAGGTTAGCCTCCTCCTACTCGCAACTTCGTCGCTGCAGCCACCACCATCCCTATCGCCGACGGCCTTGCCGTCGTCGCTGCCGCCGGTCGCCGCTTAGTTTCTGGCCGTCTGCCGTCGTTACCTGTTCCATCTTTGATCCATATTCGATCCAGACGCGTGGGTCTCCTCGTCAAGCTGCTCTTACTGCCTTGCTGCTCCCAGCGCGGGATCCAGACGCGCGGGGATCCCAGCGCCCTGTTGATCCCAGAAGACCGCCCGACGCGAGGATCCAGACACCCACGCGTGGGTCTTCAGCCTGACGCCCTGCTGACAAGCGCCCGCCCACTCGCCTCCTGCTGAAGACCGCCCGACCGCCTCCTGATGCTCTGCCCGCGTGACCTGGCGTTGTCTCCCTGCCTCCCACCGCGTCCCGCCTGGCCCGCCGCCGGCCGGCTCTGGATTTTGTCTTCTTGCGTCAGATTTCGTCGGATTTCGTCTTCTTGCGTCAGGATCAATCAGATCTAGATCTGATCTGTGTCTAAAAGAGAGAGAGAGAGATGTCTTCTTCATCGGGTTATGTTGCGATTCCTCGCTGCCCGGTGGTCTTTGATGGCATGAATTACCCTGATTTCGCTGCCTTTATGCACGTTCACATGCGAGGTCTCTATCTTTGGGGTGTGCTCTCCGGTGAGGTCTCCTGTCCGCCGTGACCCTGCTCCTGTGGCTCCTCTTCCGCCAACACCGATTGTTCTCGGTGCTGATGCTTCTCAGGAGGCCAAGGATGCTGCTCAGAGTGATGATGATAGTGATGTTGATGCTTATGACCTGAAGTTCAAGAAGTACTCTTCTGATCTCGAGGCCTATCGACACGCTCTGACTGCTTACACTCAGTGGGTTGATGAGGATGCTTGTGTTGCTGCTGTTCTCACCTCCAGTGTTCTGCCCCAGTATGCTGCTGAGTTCATGAGTCTCCCTACTGTTGCCGCTCAGTGGGCTCATCTTCGCCAGCGCTATCAGCCGTCTGGGGATGCTCTTTACCTGTCTGTGGTTCGCCAGGAGCATGCTCTCCAGCAGGGTAATTCTACTATTGATGAGTTCTATACTCAGAGTGCTGCTATCTGGCGTCAGCTTGATTCTCTTCGTACTGTTGTTTGTGGCACATGCTCGTGTTGCCAGATTGTGCGCTCGGATTTGGAGTTTCACCGCATCTATGAGTTTCTGTCTCGGCTCCGCCAGGAGTTTGAGCCCCGGCGTGCTCAGCTGAATGCTCGTGGTCGTGTTCCGCTCTCTGAGGTGTTGTCTGAGATTCGGGCTGAGGAGACCCGTCTCCGTGGTGCTGGTCTTCTTGCGATTCCATATGTGCTTGCTACCCGTGGTCCTCCTATGCCGTCTGTTCCCTCGACTCAGCCGCGGTCCTCTGTGCCGCCGCCGATACTACCCACTCCTCCAGGTCAGGGTCAGAGTCAGCACCAGCAGTTTCAGGGTCAGAGTCAGCACCAGCAGTTTCAGGGCCAGAGTCAGCACCAGCAGGCTCGTGGTCAGGGTCGCCGTGGTTCTCTTCTTCACTGCTCTTACTGTAAGAAGGATAGCCACACTTGGGACACCTGTTATACACAGGATTCCAGCTTACGTCAGCAGCACCAGGCTCGTGGGCAGTCGGCTCCTTCTGGATCTTCAGCAGTTGCTCTCTCCGATCAGGACATTATTAGGAGTCTTCGCGGTCTGCTTGCTGCTACAGGCTCTTCTTCGACAGGCACTGCTGGTTCTGTGACTGATTCTTCAGGCCCTGTGCGACCACCACCTTCTACACAGTCAGGTACGTCCCCATGGTATCTGGATTCTGGAGCTTCTTTTTATATGACCTCTAAGTCTTCTTTTCTGTCCGTTCTTCATTCTCTCCCTTCTCCTGTCTGTGTTTTCACAGCTGATGGTACCTCTCTCCCTGTTTCTAGTCGGGGCACCCTCTCTACTTCTTCCTTTTCTGTTTCTAATATTTCTCATGTCCCTCTTCTTAAGATGAATCTGTTCTCTGCTAGCCAGCTTACTGACTCTGGTTGTCGCGTCATTCTTGATGCTGATTCTTGTGTTGCCTAGGATCGTCGCACGCAGGCGCTGGTTGGAGCTGGCCCTCGCAGTCATAACTCTTCAGGACTTTGGGAGTTAGACTAGCTTCGTGTTCCTTCCGCTGCCACTTCATCTTCCAGTTCTTCTCTGGTCGTCGCCTCTGCTACCAGCTCCTTTCAGCAGTGGCATCATCGTCTTGGTCACCTTTGTGACTCTCGCCTGTCGTCATTAGTTCATCGTGGTCGTCTGGGGTCTGTCTCAGGAGATGGGTCTTTACATTGTCAGGGCTGTAGGTTGGGTAAACAGATTTAGCTTCCCTATCCTACTAGCGCGTTTGTATCTCAGAGACCTTTTGATTTAGTTCATTCAGATGTTTGGGGTCCGGCTCCTTTCGCTTCGAAAGGGGGCCATCGCTATTATATTTTATTCATCGATGATTTTTCTCGGTACACTTGGTTGTATTTTATGCACTCTCGTAGTGAGGTGCTCTCCATATATCAGCGTTTTGCGGCCATGGTCCGTACTCCATATTCTACCCCCATTCGTGTGTTTCGTGTTGAATCTGCTGGTGAGTATATCTCCCAGATGTTGCGAGGTGTCCTTGCTGAGCAGGGCACTCTTGCTCAGTTCTCCTGTCCTGGCGCCCATGCCCAGAATGGCGTTGCTGAGCGTAAGTATCGTCATCTTCTTGAGACCACTCGTGCCATGATGATTGCTTCTTCTCTTCCGCCGCATTTCTGGGCTGAGGCTGTTGCAACGTCCGCTTACCTCATCAACATTCAGCCTTCTATTGCTCTGCAGGGTGGTATCCCTCTTGAGCGCCTATCTAGACAGTCTCCAGACTACTCCATGCTTCGCTTGTTTGGTTGTGTTTGCTATGTTCTTCTTTCTCCTCGCGAACGCACCAAACTGACCGCTTAGTCTGTTGAGTGTGTTTTTCTTGGATACAGTAATGAGCATAAGGGCTATCGCTGTTGGGACCCCATTGGTCGTCGGATGCGTATCTCTCGTGATGTTACTTTTGATGAGATGCGCCCTTTCTATCCTCGTCCCACCGCTGGTACCTACCCGGCGGAAGATATCTCTTTTCTTCTCTTTCCTGACACACCTCCTTCTACTCCCATTGTGCCTTCTTCAGGATCTCCTACCCCTGATGTCTCTTCTTCTACACCGTCCTCCTCTGCTCCGTCTAGTTCTCCTAGTTCTCCTCGTTCTCCGGAGTCTTCCTCTGCTATTCCTTCTTTTTCATCGTCGTCTCCTGAGTCGTCTTCTTCTGATGAGCTTCCCTCTACTCGTCCTGTTCGTCAGCATCGTGCCCCCAACCGTTACTCTCGTAGTCAGTATGGTCTTTCTGTTGCCTCCGAGCCGACTTCTTATCGGGATGCTGAGCATCATCCTGAATGGCAGCTGGACATGGCTGAGGAGATTGTTGCGCTTGAGTGCACTGGCACCTGGGATCTTGTTTCTCCCCCTCCCAGTGTTCGTCCTATCATGTGTAAGTGGGTCTATATGATTAAGACCCGCTCTGATGGATCTCTTGAGCGCTATAAAGCGCGTCTTGTGGCTCGTGGTTTTCAGCAGGAGCATGGTCGTGACTATGATCGATGAGACCTTTTCTCCTGTGGCTCATATGACTACTGCGTGTACTCTTCTTGCTGTTGCTTCTGTTCGTCACTGGTCTGTGTCTCAGCTTGATGTTCAGAACGCCTTTCTCAATGGTGAGTTGAGTGAGGAGGTTTATATGCAACCTCCTCCTGGGTATTTTGTTCCCGAGGGGATGGTTTGTCGTCTTCGACGTTCTCTTTATGGCCTCAAATAGGCCCCTCGTGTCTGGTTTGAGCGCTTTGCTTCTGTAGTGACTGCTGCTGGTTTCTCCCCTAGTGCTCATGATCCAGCGCTGTTTGTTCACACTTCTCCTCGTGGACGCACTCTTCTTATTCTCTATGTTGATGATATGATCATTACTGGTGATGATCCTGAGTATATCGCCTTTGTTAAGGCTCGTCTTCGTGATCAGTTTCTTATGACTGATCTTGGTCCTCTTCGATACTTTCTTGGGATTGAGGTTTCCTCCACTTCTGATGGCTTTTATATCTCTCAGGAAAAGTATATTCAGGATCTTCTTGCTCGTGCTGCTCTTGGGGATGAGCGCACTGTTGAAACCCCTATGGAGCTTAATGTTAAGCTTCAACCTACTGATGGTGATCCTCTTTCTGATCCGACGTGTTATCGTCATCTTGTTGGAAGTCTTGTTTATCTTTTTGTCACTCGTCCTGATATCTCTTATCTTGTTCATATTCTGAGTCAGTTTGTTTCTGCTCCTACCACTGTTCACTATAGTCATCTTCTCGGTGTTCTTCGTTATCTTCGTGGTACGATCACTCGTCGCTTTTTCTTTCCTCGTTCTAGCCCCCTCCAGCTCCAGTGCTATTCAGACGCTACGTGGGCGAGTGATCCTTCGGATCGTCGTTCACTTTCTGCTTACTGTGTGTTTCTTGGTGGTTCGCTCATTGCTTGAAAGACGAAGAAACAGACAACGGCTTCCCGTTCGAGTGTTGAGGCTGAGTGGCGTGCTATGGCCTTGTTGACTGCTGAGGTGACCTGATTACGGTGGTTACTTGCGGATTTTGGGGTCTCTATTACCACACCCACTCTGGTTTTGTCTGACAGTACAGGTGCTATTAGTGTTGCACGTGATCCGGTCAAGCATGAGCTTACCAAGCATATTGGTGTTGATGCTTTCTATACACGTGCTCAGGTGCAGGCTCAGGTTGTTGCACTTCAGTATGTGTCTTCAGATTTACAGTTGGCGGATTTCTTCACAAAGGCACATACCAGAACGCAGCATGATTTCTTACTCTCCAAACTCAGTGTTGTGGATCCACCATGAGTTTGAGGGGGTGTTAGATGTATATATTTGTATTATAGTTTTCCTCATATGTTAGGAGGCTTCCTGCATGTTCACACCTATATCTATATTATATATTGTGGCATTTGGCCTCCAGAGAAATACAAGTTGCATATTGCTGACAATGGTTAGGAAAGGGAGAAAGAGAGAAAAACAAAAAGAATGACTATCACTAACGAATTAGGTTGTGTTACGTGCTCTGCCGATCCAATCTGGATCTTGCCTCTCTCGGGATTTGAATATTTGATCCCATAATTTTCTGAGGAGTGCTACGTCCCCGGGGATGGAATTCCAGGTCTACAGCCGTCCAATTGAAATAGATCAACGGTTCAGATCTCTACCTCTTGTCTTTTATCTTGTATTTGCTATATTATTTGTTCCGTTTTTACTACACATATATAGCAAAAATGGTTCGGTTTAAAAAAAGACAGGCATACTAGACTTCGCCGGAGACCTCACCGACGATCTTGTAGCAAAAAGTTGTGCTAGTGTAGCAGATATGACCTCGCCGGACACTTTTGCCGGTTGACCATGCCAGAGACCGTGTAGCAAAAAATTTAGCCTATTGTAGCATAACTTCAAAACGTATGTAGCAAATAAAATATCCTATTATAGAAAATCTAATCTCGCCGGAGACTTTCCCGGTAGACATCACCGTAGACCGTATAGCAAAAACTATAGCCTATTGTAACAAACCAAAGAACGTATGTAGCAAATAAAATATCCTCGCCACAGATCTCCTACCAAAACAACAATGACTTTGTAGCAAACAAATTATAATATTATAGCAAAACTATATAGTAATATTTGTAGCAAAAATGTATACAGTTGTCGATAGCAAGTCCGTCCACCATTGGTAGCAAAGCCACCAATGTCGATAGCGACGCCGCCCTCCTGCCTTCTGTAGCGACGCCACCCATCGGTGTGTTGTAGCAGGTTACAACCAGTAGTAGAAAACAGACCTCTATTCCCGGTTTATAAGGGGCTCTAGTCCCGAATATCCATCCGGGACTAAGGAATCGGGTCCCGGTTCTGACGAACCGGGACTAGAGGGTCTCCACGTGGCCCCGCCTAGTGTGCTGGGCTGGAGGACCTTTAGTCCCGGTTCATAACCGGGGCTAATTTTTTCTTCCGCGACAGCATTTTGGGGCAATTGGCTGCCACTGCAGGAGATGGGGTTTTAGGGGGTTTTTTTGTGTTCAATTATTTTTTATTTTGTGTTTGTTTCAAACAAGTTTTCGTATACATATTCTACGCTACTAAATACTGTACACGTTGATGCATATATAATATAATTTCTCTCACGAGCATACAACATATATATATAACTTGTTATACGAGTGCCAACCGGGACTAAAGGCCGTCTATTTGATTATACGAAGATCATGCTTTATTTTCTATTCAAATTGCATTTCCCTTTTGGGTTTATGACCTCCGTGAGCAAAACCCTCAACAATTTCTCTTCAATTGCTTGTAGGCATTGCTGTGGTAGGGGCTTATCCCGCTTTGCATTCAACTATATATATAAAGGAGTAGATTATTATAAATGGAACTCAAAAAAATTATGGTATAAAACCCTTGAAGGAAGATGTGGATCCGAAAAATCTTGACAAATCTTGAGAAAAAAATGGGTATGAACTCGAGCTTGAAGGAAAAAACAAAAGGAGATGATGCCACCAGCTTGAAATGGTTCGGGTGCGAGGAAGAAGATATAGTCGGAACTAAGTAGTCCCGGCTCGTAACTTGAACCGGGACTAAAGGCCCATCTTTATTCGCGGTTCATATAACAAACCGGGACTAAATGGTCTGGTGCCGGTCCCAGCCTGCCTTTAGGACATTAGCCTCGATTTGTTAAATGAACCAGGGCTAAATGTCCCATTCGAACCGGGACTAGTGTCGGCCGGACCTTGCGGCCGTTTTTAGCCGTTGGGCACCGATGCATTAGTCTCGATTTGTAGCAGAACCGGGAGGCACCGATGCATTAGTCTCGATTTGTAGCAGAACCAGGACAAATGATCTGGACAAAAGGCTAGTTTTCTACTAGTGAGCCGACCAAGGGCACGCCTCGCAGCAATAGAAAGCACCACCACCGGCACGTGCACGCCGGTGAAGGAGAAGACCGCCGGGGCGAGGAGCTTCCATAGCGCGCCCGAGGTTGAGGTTGAGGATGGACTCATCGAGGGCCAGTGCCTCCGACTCGTGGTCGAGCATCGCGGCTGCGGCTACGCGGCGAGGCCAGGCTGCGGAGGCACGGTGAGGCTGCGACAACACGGGGTGCGTAGGGACGAGCGGCGGCGCGTCGGGGGAGACGACGGAGTGTTGCTAGGTCAAGCAGCCTATACGCAGTACCGTCGCCGACAAGCATGCCACAGACGCACCGCCTCCATCGGTGAGCTCAAGAGAGGAGGGAGGGCGAGCTCCGGCGGCGAGCGCCTCCATCATAGCCACTATCTCCAGCGAAGGCGACGCGGGGCGACGGGGGCGACGTTGTGGCCATGGCTGCACGGGGCGGCGGGGGCGACTTCGTGGCCATGGCGGCGCTCGACCTCTGCGTACGGGAGGAGGAGACGGAGCTCGTACGATCTGGGTGCAACGGCGGCACGCGCAGGAAACCGGCGGCGGCGCGCGCGGGAAACAGAGGCGACGACGGCATGCTGGAACCATAATTTAAAAAACTGGACCGGCGATTGAACTGGTGAGGTCGTCGGTTCGCGGTTCACTGGTTGAAGAGGATGTGATTTATTTAAAAGAAAACAAACTATATAAGTTATGTATTCGTAGGAGAACAGACGTGTTTTCGACATCTCTTAGGCCAACTGAACCACTAGAGACGAAGGGGCAGGGGAATCTGCGCAAAAGAAACGTGATGGCGCTTTGTGCGAAGAAGAGCAAGCCTCGCATGGAGGAAACAATTATGAGACATGAAAGGGGTTTCTATATATCTAAAAATGTGCGAAGAAGATCAAGCTTCACATTTATAAGTTAAATAGATTTCTATTGAGTTCTCCTTTGTTTCCAACATAAATACATAAAGTATTCTACTCCATAGAGGTAGAGATAAGTACAGTGACATTACTAGGTAAGGCTAAGTCTATAACATTAATATTCGTTTGTGCTGAAAATAGTATATATTCCCCCATATTTTCCTTGAATCCCATTATATTTTGGTTAAAATAGGTTGGTTTCTTTTCTGCACAAATTTAACTTTGATATTGATGGTTGGATTTTGCAGATTGGTGAGTTGGACCGGACGTTCCAGATAAAATGCAGAAAGGTGATAAAAAGGGGGGAAATAGGGTAAGGATTATTTCCTTAAAATTCAATAACAAATTTGTTTCAAACTTTTTTTTTGCGAAAAATCCACTGTTCTATTAATAATTATCAACAACAATACAAAGAGACCCAAAAGTAATAAAAATTACAAATAGGTCCATGGACCACCTAGCGATGACTACAGACACCAACTTATAATTGTTTCAAACTTGACATGACTTATAATTATTCCATCGGGAATTATTGACTCTAGTATGACGTAGAAATTTATTTTCTTCACTTTTGGTAACTAATTGAACCTAGGAAAATCTTAGCACCATAGATTTTACCTAAGCACCATGTCGCTTAGGTAAAAAGAAAACTACAAGATAAAAAAGAAAGTGGACTAAGAAAACTACATGTGATCCCGTTTAGACATGGTTCCCAACGAGGATGAAATCTTGGCCATCGGTTACTTCAAGATGTGTGACATATTACTCTCTATGCTTCCAAAATACAAGGTGTGTTTAAATTTAGTCAAAAGTCCACGTTTGCTAAGGTTGACCAAGTTTTTTGACAAAAAATTGAACTTATGCAATACCAAATCCACATCAATAGATCCACCATAAAGTATATTTTATAGAGTATTTATTAATGTATTGCAAATATTAATATTTTCTTCAAAATATTTGATCATCTACATTTACATGCCTTTTATTTTAGAACAAATGGAGTTATTTTAGAGAGAGTATAGTTCCTCTTGGCATTGATATTTATTATGTATAGGTGAAGCCTATGCATTATTCATTATTTTCATTAGGCCCCAAGTATAGAATGATTTTTATATCATTTATTCCATTTAATGTGTTTCTCTCTCGTCCATTTATCTTTTGCTTGTTTTTAGATTAAAACTATGGATAATTAACAAAAATGCTTAGCCTACAAATGTTAACCGAAAACAAAGTATGTCCTTTCCTTTTATTTTTGTCCAAATATTATAGGATAAAATTTACAAGACTTCACTATGGGATAGTTAAAAGTATGTAAGTAGAGATTTCAGGAGCCCAAAGTTTGTTAATTTAAATTTCAATGGAGGTGTGATTTGGCTTTTTTGAGGATGAAATGGTAATTGTATTTCTAAACCCAAATGTGCCAAAACCGATCAGGATAATTTAATTTTGAGCATGATTTTTGTTCCAAGTTATGAGCTACAATATAAACACAACCTATCAATATTGTTTAGCAAATTTGTGAAGTTACATCTCATGACTTTGAATATTTGCATAACCACATACATGTATGGATGGATTTCTCATAATAATTACAATGTAAAACCATTGCAATTGTTTCTTCGTATTCAAATCCTTATAAATTTTATATGTTTCAAAACTTTGGTCCTTGTGAATTTTAAAATGTAAATACTTACTACATTTCACAAGTTCCACAATATGAAACTTATTATATTTTTACTATTTGCACGTCATGATTTAGTAAACCCTGATGTTTATCTCTGTACATACACTTGAAGTTGAATGTGCGTCGGTCACATTTCATTTTCAAATATCCCAATATGTGCTAATAATACGTTTGGCTTGGGTGTAGCCATAGACTCGGATGGACCTATTGATCCTTGGTTCCTCTGACTTGTAATTGTGCATTATAACTCATGTGCTTATGGACCGGCAAGTTACCAACATCGACTTCCCTTTTCAAGAATCCTCTATGTACAAACATTCCTGTTGGCATGTCGTACCTCAGTGGAGCATAGAGTAAGGTCGTGGTGATCCATGATGGAAGGTTTTAAGGAGGCTATGATTTTGTGTGTTAGCGGTGGCTCGCGAAGGCTATGCCATCATAGTTGTAGGTGGAGGTTAGTCTTCATTGGTTGGTTGATGAGGAGTTGAGTTGTTGTCTTCTTGAGCACAATACCCACTCCTCTAAGAGTGATATGACCACCACTGACTGGATGTCAATGCATTTGTAGAATTGCGGAATAACTGTATTGATATTGCTTGAGGTGATTACAACGTGAGCCATTGGGATGTTTATATAGTATTAGAAGACTTGGGGGGCAAGAAGACTACTAGATATAGAATTGGATTACAATATGAAACTACCTAATATGTCCAAACCGTGATATACTCTAACACTCCCCCGCAGTCGGATCGGTAGTGACGCGAACGGTCTGACTGGAGCATAATCCGAAGACGGAGATGGAAGAGGATGTCGATGTCGATGTAGCCGAAAGTAGGGCGTTGAAGTCGTGGTCGATGATGCCATTGGTGATGTAGTCGCCGTTGATGAAGTTGATGATGTCGTTGTGTTGTGGTCGATGTCGTCGTTGAGCCGGGAGAATTCGTCGTAGTGGTTGAAGTAGACCTAGTTTGAGTTGGAGTAGTCGAGGTAGGCGACACGCCTTACCGAGCTTGCCAAACTCGGGAGCATGCCGGGGAAGAAGGCACGCGTCGATGTTGCCAATATCGGACGTGCGAAGACAGGGACCATCACGAGCCATGCGCGCCAGAGCCGGAGGGAGCAGCAGAGAAATTCTCCGTGAACGGTCGGTGTGTAGAAGGTGTAGAAGTTGTCCGCCGATTTGTCGGAGTAGATGAAGTAGTTGCAAGAACAAAATAAATTTAGTGCAAAATAAAAAATTAGACTGCGACTCTGGAGGCGAGGTCGTGGTGGACGAAGACGACGAGGTAGATGTTGATGGCGATTAAACTGTTGCGGTAGTTGATTTCGGGGATTAGACCCGTATTTTCCGCTTGTATGAGCGCGGCGTCGCTCGAGTAGAAGAACTTGTTGGCGTTGACGATGACCATGATTGGTGGTGGCGGCGACGATGTGATGATGTTGTTGGTGTAGATGGTTGTCGGCGATGATGACCACGGGTGATGAAGGTGCAGCCCTTTGTTGACGGCGAGGCGCGTACTCGGGGACGTCCGTCCCGGTCGATGTTGGCGAAGATGGGCCGACGAGGTGACGACGTGAGGACGGAGAAGCCGATGCAGCGCGTGAAGGCATCCCTTGGGGCGCCGCACGAAGCCTCCTTGGCACGATCGTTGGCGATGATTTGCCGGAGATGAGTCGACGCCGAGGTTGAAGCAAAGGCGCGTGATGACGACATGTGGTTGTGGACGACACAATCCGATCTATGATCGGCGAAAGAAGAAGAAACGCCGGCCAAGCGGCCGGCGAGAAAATTTTGGCGAAATAAGATCTAATCTACTATTACGCGGCCCCCGGCGGAGAAGGATCTCCCCGGGGGCGGCGCGGCGGAAGCGGTGGCTAAACCCTAGGCAGAACGAACCGCTCTGATACAATGTAGAATTGCGGAATATTATCTGTATTGATATTGGTTGAGGTGATTACAACGTGGGTCATTGGACTGTTTATATAGTACTAGAAGACTTAGGGGACAAGAAGACTACTAGAGATAGAATTGGATTACAATATGAAACTACCTAATATGTCCAAACCGTGATATACTCTAACAGCATTGTCTTGGTGAACCGGTTTATCTGTGAAAATACTTGGTATGGATTTAGATGGTTGATCCAAAAGTTTCTAGATAAAAACATCATCCATTCTTTAAATCTTATTTTTTGGTGTTGATTCTAGGGAAGAACCTTATGTTGTGGATTCACTAGTTAGACATGTCAATGGTTCTTCGAAGCCGTCCCTTAGGCCACTTGACTCTTAATCTAGTTGATAAACTATTTTCAGTGTTGTCCTGCTTGTGTGCTACCATCTGGTCCTCGGACGGGTGTGTTTTGTGGATTGAAGGAGAACCAGGGTGTTGGGAGGTCGGTGACCATGCCATTTTGTATTTTTATTTCCTATTTGAGTTCAACTTCAATGCCAAAACTAGAACAATAACATCCACCTGCTGAAACACCCCTCTCCCCTCTCGCGTCTTCCACACCCTTCCCCCCCTTGAGAGTCGACCCACCACCTCCGGGCCGATCTGATGCTCCCTCCGGCGGTGATGTCGGCCGGTGGAGGCTGAAGAAAGGCGCCGGCTTCAGTAGAGTAGGATCTAGGTTTAGTTTTTGTAGATCTTGTGCCCTAGTGCCGTCTGGGAGTAGGTCGCCGAGCTCCATCGGCCGAGCTCAGTGCGTCCATGGCCCCGCCGTCCTCGCTGCCCTGCTTTGGTGGCAAAAGCAGTGGCTTGGGAGAAGGCTGGAGTATGGCATCTCCGACAATAAGGCCGTCCTCCCCTTCCTCCAGAGGCCTGCTGGTCTGGTGCTCTGCCGCGGTGCCAGACGATCACCACCACTGCTGACAAAGAAGCTCCCATGGTGGAAGCTCGGCTTTGAAGGCAGAGTTGGTGGAGCCTCTTTCAATAAGCGGTGCTTTGCCCCGGCTCGTCGTCATCGCCATCATCTACGCCCACCTCCCCTGGTCCGTGGCAGGTTCCTAGGGTTCGAAGGTGAGCCATTTTCTCTGCTTCGATGCTGGCGCGCCACTGCCGCTCTGGATTCGCTACTTGCTTTGCTTCCCCTCTTCTCTTTGATCTCCACGGTGGGGATGGGGGAACAAGGGAGTGGAGTCAGCTTCTGGCCAGGTCGGCATAGGAGCGCAGGAGCCTATCCTCTCTGGAGCACTTCAACGGCGCCCATGAAGACGCCGATCCTCATGGCCGATGCGGCCTATTCGAAGCCGGTGAGCTCCGACACTAAGTCAACCTCCACTCGGAGGCCCCCTTCGGAGTTGGGCGCTGAGGATTTCGCTGGGCCGGAGACAAGTGGTCTCGTCCCCGCCTCCGACCACAGCTGCAGCGCTCGGCTTCCTCTGCTCCGCAGCGGGGAAGAGATAGGACTAGATTGCAAGGATCGATTTTTTTGCAAGGTCCTATCTATAAATGTCAGGGACCCATGCGTTATTTGCTGTTTTGATGGGGTCTTCTGTATTTTCCTTGTACACCCTCTGAGATAATTAATGAAAGGCTCCTGCCCCTTCTGGGGCGTTCCGTTGTGCAAAAAAAAATGCCAAAACTAGTGTTGTACGGTTGTGTGCATGTAAGTGCGAGATGGATAGGTAGCTGGAGAACTACCTTTGAATATTTTTAAGATGTTGAACACCTTGATCAATCTTACACAGAAAGTATGTACGCATAACCACCGATGGTTGAACTTTGCAGGTAAACGATGACAATGGAACATCGTCCACCCCGGAGATACAAGGCACTATTCTTGATCCTAATAAGGTGGGAGTATAGGAAATAAAATTGCACCACTTATGTCCCATCAGAACTTTCTATGCTCCATGGTCTTTTTTATCAAGACATAACATTGAAAAAACATCGGTGATAATTCCAAGAAATAATATACTGAACATGAAATTCCTATCAAATAACAAACCAATAAGCTCAAAAAGTGTAATACACTTAGTTAAGGTCAAGCATTCATTTCATGCATCAAATTATTTGATGTTATCTGAATTTATGCTTCGTTGTTTTTTCCTTACGAATGCACTCGTCTCTATGAGTAGCGCCACAATGCGTGTATTAGGAGGATTGGGCCATGGGGTGGAATTGGTGGAAGTTATAAGGATATCAAGGTGGCACCCGTATGTCTGAACACCATCACAATCCATAGTGGACGGTTCATATATTCACTTTCATTCTCGTATAGCGACGAACACGGAATACAACACCATGCAGGTCCATGGGGAATTGGAGATTACTTTACAGATGGAATCACTAATACGGTATGTGTAAATCTTACTCGAGCTATGTTTTCAGCACAAAAAAGGACAGTGTGCGCACCTGCTTGTTCCTGATGTAAATATTTTTACATCTTGTAGATTCAGTTTGGACCCAAAGAGTTTCTGACTGGAGTTTTCGGAACAATTGGTTTGTCACTCCCGTTTCTGTGGGGTGTTTCTGGAACAACTAAGATAGACCTCACAATTTTACATTCACTCTCGTTTATCACCAATACCCATCAATATGGACCTTTCGGAGGACGAGATGGAACTCCTTTCCGCAGTCCGCTGATCAGTAGTAATTCTAGTATTGTTGGCTTCTTTGGCCGTTCTGGACATGTAGTTGATGCAATCGGCCTCTATGTGAACATTGAGAGGGAACCAATGGAGAAACAGGTAAATACCATTTACTTGCAGTTCATTCACGTTACTTTTTCAGTGTACCCCTCTTCTATATTTTTTCATCCATCGGTTTTCAATCAGGGTTCAGTTACCAAGTTTGGGCTATGGGGAGGTGATTCAGGGATGCATTATGATGTGGAGGTGTTACCGCGACGTCTGATAAGCGTGGTTATTTGTAGTGGCAAGGTAATTGATTCACTTACATTTATATACAATGGCCATGATGGACGTCAATACACCGCTGGTCCATGGGGAGGACTGGGTACATCTAAGAAGGGGGGCTTTCATACAGTAAGTAGTATCTCGGTTCTCAACTTCGTTTTCTCTTCATAAAAATCACATATGTGTCCAAGTTTACACATAAAATCGATTTTTCGTGTACAGATTATGCTTGGTCGTTCAGAGATAGTGAAGGAAGTCTCTGGAACAGTCGGTCTGGATAATGCTAATCAAGAACGTCTAACATCGCTTCTTTTTGTCACCAATATTGCTACTTATGGACCTTTTGGAGACGGAGTGGGGGTGCCATTTCGCAGTCCCTTGCAAGATAATGATAGCATCGTTGGCTTCTTTGCCATGGTTGGGAATAATATTAATGCAATTGGTTTCTATTTGGCATCAATTGAAAAGAAGGTATGATTTGTATCTACATTGTCATCAGTTTATTTCCTTACTTTTCGATATCTTTATTAATTTTTATCTTTGTTGATACGTTTTCATTCAGGTTTTTATTAGATGTTTCAACTCAAGCTCTAATACCAATATTAATCAGACCCTAGGATTTAAATGTAATAGGATCTTTTCGCAACAAAAAATTGGAGCTAATCACATGGAGTTTCATTGTTTTCATTTTCAAATGGTGGTAAAATTAAGACTTTCCCCACCTCATTAATTTAGAAGTAGATATCACAAGGTTTCTTTACACAATGGCATTATAAAGGATCACTCTCTCGAAAACATGGGAGTTTTTTGTCATATTTTTTATCTTGGCCAAGATCATTGTGGGCAAGGAGATTTTGTTGCATAAGACTCAAGCACTCCATAATTCCCATGAAGTAAACATCACATTGAAGTCATGCCCTTCCTCCATTTTCAGTTCAGGATAAGTAATGAGAACCACTAATCTTTGACCAAACCCATGTCCCTCCAATCGCTTGGGTGCAGCTCGTGGAGGCCAAGCCAATCTTGATCATTATCCAAACCTAAGCAATGTATATCTACAACCGTACAGAAGATGTTCCACTGAATCATTTTCACGCTTGCCAAGTTGCCATAGGCTACAGTTACGCCATACTTGCTAGAGTCTAAGTTTTCCAATCTCTATCTTGGATAATAATCCATTTGACGCACTTGATATTACGAGGGCCGAAACCTTCCACACCATGTTGGGCATGCGTGTCACTCCCACAAGGCCACAACTGTTGCTCTTTCCGAATTGTATGTACAAACTGGAGGTTTTCTTCAAGCCACACATTAATACTACTAATAAAACAAAAAGAATTAATTATGTTGGAAATATGAGCAATTTATCAAGTGATTTACGAGAAATAAAAAGTATGTAAAACAAGACTAGAAAGATAGACAATAAACTAGCCAAGTAATCTGACAGAAAGTATGCAGAAAGTTGCAGAGAGATCGAAACAATCTGAACAAGATGAAAGAAAATATACAACGGTGTGCCGGCGTTGGAGTTAGAGTTTTCACCCATGTCGTCGAGGAAGAGGTTCTCGATGGCAGGGAAGAAGTCGTCGTTGGGGAAGATGCCGCCGGCGTCGGTGAAGGAATCCGTGATGAAGCCAGTAGTCGTGCCGATAGCGCTCCCCAAAAACCTTATCGCCCTTCTTTCGTACAGGACTCGAAGAGGCGGGGTTCCGGAGGCCTACTGCCCTGACTCGCAGTGCACGCCGCAAGACGGGATGGGGAAGAACTGGTGGCAGCTCAGTGCTCTAGAACTTGGAGGTTGTGGTTCTGATTGTGTGTTTGAGGAAAGGAGCGACCTTCCGCTCTTATAGGCACAGGTAGACAGGCGAACAGGCAACGTCGGAAGAGGAAACGAACAAGCAGTAACCGAAGCCAAACAGCCTCCATTAAGTTTGAATTAAACCTCCACTAAGTTCGTATTTAAAATCCATTAGCAGACTGCTCAAATTCTGCACACCCGTTCATATACCAGTCATGCGTGGCAAAAAAGAACTCGGCTCGGCGAGATTCCCGCAACCCGCGGCGCGCGCGCGTCGTGACGAGGCGTGGCGAGGCGAGGCGGGCGGCGGAGGAGGAGGAGGAGGAGCGCGCATGTGGGACTCTCTCCTTCTCCTTCTCATCCTTTTACCAAGTGGTAGGAGAGCTTCCCTTATATGCTCGTGCAAACCTCTTTCAACTAGCAACATGAGACTAAACATTTGTCCCACCTCTTGCCATGCATGAATGGGCCACATGGCCTCTAGGATTTTCAGGAATTATTGGAATGAAAAATGGGCTGGGCTATTTGGGCCAAAATTCCAACAATCCCCCACCAGATCCCAGAGGCACATGTAATTTTCCTTTGGTTCCAAAACACTGTTTATATACCGGTACTGCAGTGGAGACTGTTAAGTTGAACTTCCACCTATAATTTTATGCTACACTAGGCTGCGACTTGTATAGTGGACTATGCCTTAAACTGCAAGTTTGCTGCAACCTAGCTTCACACGAAGCCTTGACCGATACTAGGCTACCGTAGGACTTCCTCGCGGGTGGAGCTTATGTGTCATACTTCATGGCCTTTCATGCGTTTATTAGAGAGCATCCAACTCTCATAGACTGCGACGTTTGATAGTCGAACTCATATAGGTGTGTTCTTCAAAATATGTTATGCAGGACAACATCTCTGCTTAAGATTAAGCCATTTAGAACATATTAAGATAAAAATCAACCTGCCATGCAGAATAGGAAAGTATTGCATCTTCATGGAGTGGTGTTCATTAAAGTAGGTATACTTTCCTCTCAGTCTACCAACAGCTTGTCTCCCAATTCTAATTCATGGGATCTCCGATCACATAGATTGGTTTTCCACTGTGGAAAATTCATAGTGTGGGTTTCATACCCATCTCCTTCGATGCATTTTCTATCATATTGCGTGATAGTCCCTTTGTGAAGGGATCTGCCAGGTTCTTAGATGTTTGGACATAATTCAATGCAATAACTCCGGAGTTTCTCATTTTCCTGACAGATTTAAGTCTCCTCTTCACATGTCTTGAGGACTTCATATTATCCTTAGAACTGTTCACCTTAATAATCACAGTTTGATTATCACAGTTCATTGGAATTGCGGGTATAGGTTTTTCAACCACAGGTAAGTCCATCAAGAGTTCATGAAGCCACTCTGCTTCAACAGTGGCCGTGTCTAGCGCTGTGAGTTCTGCTTCCATAGTTGACCTTGTTAAGATGGTCTGCTTGCAAGACTTCCAAAAACAGCGCCACCACCAAGTGTAAACACATATCCACTCGTGGCCTTTATCTCATCAGCATCATATATCCAATTTGAATCACTACAACCCTCCAGTACCCTCGGATACTCGGTATAGTGAATGACATAGCTTGTAGTGCCTTTTAGATAGCGCATGACTCTTTCAAGAGCTTGCCAATGATCATCTCCAGGATTTGAAACAAATCGACTGAGCTTACTAATAGCAAATGCAATGTCAGGCCTTGTAGCACTGGCCAAGTACATAAGCGAGCCAATTATTTGAGAGTATGTCAATTGATCTCTAACAGTGCCTCGATTCTTTCGAAGTAGCACACTAGGATCATACTGTGTTGGAGAAGACTTGCAGCCACTATACCCAAAGCAACTCAAAATCTTGTCCACATAGTGAGACTGAAGCAGTGTGATCCCACTATCATCATTTATCAATAATTTGATGTTCAAGATAACATCAGCTAGTCCTAGATCCTTCATCTCAAAAGACTGAGATAAGAAATCCTTGACCTCCTCAATTACAGTAAGGTTGGTCCCAAAGATTAGTATGTCATCAACATACAAACATAGAATAACTCCTTCGCCCCCACCATGGCGATAGTATACGCACTTGTCAGCTTCGTTTACAACAAAGCCTGCAGCGGTTATGGTTTTATCAAACTTTTCGTGCCACTGCTTAGGTGCTTGTTTAAGACCATATAGAGACTTCAGCAGCTTGCACACTTTTCTTTCTTGACCATTTACTACCAAACCATCTGGTTGATCCATATAAATTTCCTCATCTAACTCTCCATTTAGGAAAGCCGTCTTAACGTCCATTTGATGAACGAGAAGACCGTGTGAGGCAGCCAGAGAAAGTAGTACTCGAATGGTGGTCAACCTTGCTACGGGTGAGTAAGTGTCAAAGAAGTCTTCACCTTCCTTTTGGGTATAACCCTTGGCCACAAGACTTGCCTTGTACTTCTCAATAGTACCATTAGAACATAGTTTCTTCTTAAATATCCATTTACATCCTACAGGTTTGCACCCATAAGGATGATCAGTGATCTCCCATGTTTCATTAGCTAAAATGGAGTCGATCTCAATACGGACGGCTTCCTTCCAGTAGTCAGCATCAGGAGATGCATAGGCTTCTGAAATAGAAGTCGGAGTATCATCCACGAGGTATACAACGAAATCATCACCAAAAGACTTTGCAGTCCTATGTCTCTTGCTCCTTTTAGGAATTTCGTTATCCTCCTCCTCGGGATTTTCTAGGTGTTCGACTGGAATGATTGGTTCAGAAATTGTATCTAATTCCTGACTTGATAAGTTAGGCATATCCTTCATGGGAAATATATCCTCAAAGAAAGTTGCATCATTTGATTCCATGATTTTACTAACATGCATGTCTGGTACTCCGGATTTTACTACCCAGAATTGATAGCCAATGCTACAAAAATCATATCCCATAAATACACAATCCATAGTTTTTGGTCCAAGCTTGCGCTTCTTGGGGACTGGCACATGAACTTTTGCCAAACAGCCCCAAGTTCGTAGATAAGAGATATTTAACCTTTTCTTCTCTCATTCTTCAAATGGAGTACGTAATTTCTTTGTTCTTTATGGGAACTCGGTTTAGGACATGAAATGCGGTCAGTAATGCCTCCCCCCACCATTCCTCGGAGAGACCCGATGTGTCTAACATGGCGTTAACAAAATCTGTTAGAGTGCGGTTCTTTCTTTCGGCTACCCCGTTTGACTGTGGGGAGTAGGGAGGCATCCTCTCATGGATTATACCATGTTCCTCACAAAAGGAGTCAAAATCGTTGAAAAAATACTCTCCATCACGATCAGACCTAAGCCTCTTAATATTTCGATCAAGTTGGTTTTCCGCTTCAGCTTTATAGACTTTGAAGAAACTCAAAGCCTCATCTTTTGTTTTCAGAAGATACGCATGACAGTATCTCGTAGAGTCATCGATCAACGTCATAAAATATTTCTTTCCACCTTTTGTCAACACACCATTCATCTCACAAAGATCAGAATGTATGAGTTCTAGTGGTACCAAATTTCTCACCTCTACAGTCGTATGTGACTTGCGAGGTTGTTTTGCTTGCACACAGGCTAGGCACTTAGATCCTTTGACAGTAGTGAAATTTGGGATTAAATTCATTTTAGATAACCGCGTCATGCAACCAGAATTAACATGAAAAAGACGTGAATGCCAGACATTTGATATAAGATCAGACGAAACATGATTCACAACTTTATTACAAACATCTGATAGTGACAGGCGGAACAGACCTCCACACTCATATCCTTTACCAATAAAAGTACCAAACTTAGATAGTACAAACTTATTGGACTCGAAAACAATCTTATAGCCATCGCGATATAGAAGAGATCCGCTAACAAAATTCTTATTTATTGAGGGAACATGATGGACGTTCTTCAGGCGTACGGTCTTTCCCGAAGTGAACTTCAGATCGACCGTACCAACACCATGAACAGAAGCATGCGAGCCATTCCCCATCAGCACGTACTGAGTCCCTCTGACCTGATATGAAGAAAACATGGAAATGTCAGAACAAACATGTACATTAGCGTCCGTGTCAATTCACCAATCAGGAGAATGACATGATGAAAAAACAGTAGGTAATATACCATACCCAACATCCTTCATCTCAATGTCGCTCATGATAACATTAGCGGTCTTGCCGCTCTTCCCATGCTGGCGCCTGTCATAGCGGTTGGGGCAGCTAGGAGCCCAATGACCAGGATCACCGCACACATGACAGGAACATTTCTTCTTATCAGTCTTCTTCTTGAAATTGGTAGACTGTGAGGGCTTGTTCTTCCCATCGAACTTGCCCTTTCCATCAAACTTGCTCTTGTTCTTGAACTTGTGGAACTGGAAGTTCTTTTTCTATACCAAGTTGGCACTTGAACCCCCCTCAATAACTCGAGCACGTGTGTCTTTTGCTCTCGCCTTCTCTTCCACATCAAGAGTCCCAATGAGATCCGATACGGAAAACTCATGTCTCTTGTGCTTCAGAGAAGTAGCAAAGTTCCTCCATGAATGGGGAAGCTTGGCAATAATGCCCCCGGCAACGAACCTGTCTGGTAACACACAGGAGAAGTACTCAAACTCCTTGGCCAGTGCTTGTATCTCATGAGCCTTCTCAACGACGGAGCGGTCATCAGACATCTTGAAGTCATCGAATTGCTCCATGATATACAGTTCACTGCTAGCGTCTGAGACCCCAAACTTGGCCTCGAGAGCAGCCCACATATCCTTGCATTATCAAATGAATATAGGGTTCAACAATGTTCTCCCCAAGCACAGACAACAGAGCAGCCCTGAACAGCTTGTCAGATTTCTAGAAAACTTGCTCCTGGGCAGGAGTAAGCTCTCCCTCAGGCTTGCCAAAAGTGACGTCATAGCAGTTCATGTTCTCAAACCAAAGAACTGCTCTCACGTGCCATCGCTTATAGTGTGTACCCTCAAAAACAGATGACTTCACAGATGCCACGAAACCACTTGGAGTAAAATGACTATAATAAGGTTTTTGGATTGTTGGAAATATGAGCAATTTATCAAATTATTTATGAGAAATAAACAATAGGTAAACAAGACTAGAAAGATAGAAAATAAACTAGCCAAGTAATCTGACAGAAAGTGTGCAGAGAGTTGCAGAGAGATCGAAACAATCTGAAGAAGATGAAGAAAGAAAACATACAACAGTGTGCTGGCGTTGGAGTTGGAGTTGTCATCCATATCGTTGAGGAAGAGGTTCTCGATGGCGGGGAAGAAGTCGTCGTTGGGGAAGATGTCGTCGGGGTCGGTTAAGGAGTCTGTGATGAAGCCAGTAGTCGTGCTGATAGCGCTCCCCAAAAACCTTATCGTCCTTCTCCCGTACAGGACTCGAAGAGGCGGGGTTCCGGAGGCCTACTGTCCCGGCTCGCGGTGCACGCCGCAAGACGGGATGGGGAAGAACTGGTGGCAGCTTAATGTTGTAGAACTTGGAGGCGGTGGTTCTGATTGTGTGTCTGGGGAAAGGAGCGACCTTCCGCTCTTATAGGAACATGTAGACAGGCGAGCAGGCGGCGGTGAAAGAGGAAACGAACAGGCAGTGACCGAAGCCAAACAACCTCCACTAAGTTCGAATTAAACCTCCACTGAGTTCGTATTTAAAACCCATTAGCAGACTGTTCAAATTCTACACACCCATTCATATATCAGTCATGTGTGGCAGAAAATAACTCGACTCGGCAAGATTCTCGTAACCCGCAGCACACGCGCACGCGTCGTGACGAGGCGAGGCGTGGCGAGGTGGCAGAGGAGGAGCGCGCGTGTGGGACTCTCTCCTTCTCATTCTTATCCTTTTACCAAGTGATAGGAGAGCCTCCCTTATATGCTGGTGCAAACCTCCTTCAACTAGCAATGTGGGACTAAACATTTGTCCCACCTCTTGCCATGCATGAATGGACCACATGAGCCTCTAGGATTTTCAGAAATTATTGGAATGGAAAATGGGCTGGACTATTTGGTCCAAAATTCCAACAAATTACATACCATCATATCACCCTAATTATTCAGATATTTCGATGCCCTTAATTTTGTGGCTAAGATAGAATTTTCGCAAGAGAGCTACTATAACCAAATATACCTCCTTGGTAAGTATCTCACAAAAATGTCCCATCACGTAATTACTTAACAAAGATTAATTTCAATATCTATTATATACTAAAAGCAATATAAGGTTGTTTTTCAAGGCACCAGATTGATCCACATCATCAAAATTATTCCAATGGTTAGACCTAAAATTTATGGCTAAGGTTTTAATTAAAATCCATTAGATTTATGTAACAAATATAAAACACGTGTATCAGTTAGTGCAATATAAGTTGGGTTGCGTCAATTTAATTGATGGATCTAATATTTGTGCACGACACAGACGTGAGCATATGGGACAAGAGTTGCAGTCCACGTTTTTTTTTTTTTTTTTTTTTTTCGCCAAGAACTCACCTTATCAAGTTAAGGCATCTCTACCGATCAGTTCAAAGGAAAATAAAATACGAACTAGCGATATAGGACTTGATCTGTGTCCGTTCAAAAGTAAAAGATGAGTCCAAAGGAAAATAGAAACTACAGGAAAGCTAGCTAATAGGAGCGAGTGATCTCAGTCCGTCAGAAAAAATATACAATACGATATACATGCATTCTATCGATCAATAAATATAAAAGGTTTGTTTAAGACATGAGTTTAATCCACGCAGTTCAAATTATTTGAACTGAAATTGTCCGTGCGAACGTGCGTGCTCACGCTCCCGAGCACGACGAGATCGTATCCCCGCATCAAAACGATGGCGTGCAATTTTTAGCAAAAGAAAGGAAGTTGCCAGGACCGAAAGAGATTTTACCGCAATGATTTGTGCCGAGGGACTCGCGCGCAAACATTGCATCTCCATAAATTTCAAATTATTTTATATATAGGTTCGAAACAAGCCATGACAAGACGTCTAATTTTAGTGTACTAGTCTTTTCTTTAATGTGTGGCGATATTCAACCAGGAAAACTAAATATAGGTATCCTCGAGACACATGCATCGATGATGCCGTTAACTGAACCAAATCGTTCGTGGCACCACTTGCCAAACGATGCACGATAAGATAAATGTTGTTTCACATGGATATATACAGTCTTTATGCTCTTCCAGCTAGCATCGACAAACCTACCCGTGCTATCAAAAACTAGATGTACATCTCCTACTACATGGTGAACCAGCTGGTGCATCCATGCAGTCGAGCAAACAAAATAATTGAAACTTGCATCCAAAAAATTGTGGGATCCCATATAGTTTGTATAATTTTGCTAATCACTAGATTTGAGAAATCTATATTTTCAGCTCATCTATATTTTGACATTACTTTGCTTAAATTGACCAATAGTTCAATTTTTCAATAACGCTGACTTCAATAAATGTTGTTAAGAAATACAACTCATTTTGGAGGTGATGGCGACCTCCCACATGAAACTTTGATTCTTGGTCTTCACATGAATATTTTGGTTAAAAAATTTAGACATCAAATACTCTGAAAATGTTACAAACATAATGATTTTATGTTTTGTGCATATTGTGAGTCAATATTTATAAAGGAACAATTGTGCATGGCACCATAAATTTATGAACTGAGGCAGCACAATATTTAGTATGGACAATATAGTTGAAGTATATGTATGCCATTATATATATGGCCTAATAATATTGACGGAAACCCCTTTTATTTGTGAAAAATATTTAGAAAACATGCATATGTTTTGAGGATTAGTTAGTAGCTAGCCTTACAATTAACATACTTTTTTAATATTTCGGTTAGAGTACTTAGAGGGGGCAGGGACACATAATATCTGGTCCTAGGATGATTGATCCCTTGGACGCGAGGATGGTTTATATAAATCCAAATCTGGCCTAAGAAAGAATGACATTATTGATGTAGAAAATTACAAGGTAATTTAGAAGTACACAAACATATGTAAGTTGTTTGATATTTTAAATTTTGGTTTAAAAATAATAATAATAATAATAATAATAACAGAAAAATAATCACACTTCAATCATAAAACTCACTTAGACATACGTGGAATTCACTTAGCGCAGATTTTGGACACTACACAATACTTAGAAAGTATAAGCTTTTTCATGTGATTTTTCTATGGAACACTAGAGGGGAAATTACAGGAAATGTCTAGCCATGGAAAATCTCCTCCCTGGAAGACAATGATGGTTGTGAGTTTTTTTAGTACTTTTGGTTTTGGTATAAAAATAATAAACAAATCAAAAATATATAAAATAATAAAGAATCGCACCACATTCATAAAACTCACTTAGACGTACGGGAATCCACTTTGTGCATATTTGGTCACTAGACAATACTTAGATAGTATAAGCTTTTTCATGTGATTTTTTCTATGGGACACTAGAGGGGAAATATTTGGCCACAGAGAAGCTACTCCCTGGGATGCAAGGATGGTTGGAAATTAATCTAAATGTAGGATGAGAAATATGACATGTCTAATTATTGATGTAAGCAAATAGAAGGCAATTTTAAAAAAGACAAACCCTAAGTATGTTGTTTGGTATTTCCAATTACAGTTTTATTTAACATAGTCTATATATAAATAATAATAACTCGATCTTATCAATAAAATTCACTTGGACATTTGTAAAATAAAGTCTATGCACTTTCAGATGCAAAAAAATTCAAATATTATGAGGTATATAAAAAACATATGCATAGATTTTATTTCTTTGAACTACCATTTATATATCACAACGTCATTAGTTTTCTAAAAACACAAGCACTAAGTCACTGATTAGATGCTCGAGAAAATAAATAGCTCTTAAACCGAATCTTTATGGATATAACTGATATTCGAAGTACCAAGCATCAGGAACATAGATAAAAGAAATATGGTGCAACAAACTATCCTACATTAATATGAACTACGAAATAATTGGATTCATGCAATTTAGTCATGTTATTACATAAAGTGCTTAATTATGTACTGAAACAAAAAAAAGTAACCAAAGTTAATACAACATAACTTATGCTCCATAGTTTGGGAGAGTAGAGGATGATTAGATATTAATCCAAAGCTATGATCAGATGGATGAAATATATTAGTGCAAAAGTAAACACATGATGAATCAAGTATGTGTCCCTTTTTAATAACATTTACTTTGAGATAATTATATGAGGTAGATAACAATAATATGAATATATTTTACCCACAAGTTCATTATTAATATCACATTATCAAAAAAAATGTAGATGTCAAAGAATTGTTAGTTCTCACTTATAGTGGAGCTTTTTGGTCACAATCAATATTCAAATTGACAAGCAATTTGATGTGTTGTATTAATATGAACTACTAACTCCGTCCGGATTTCTAAGGAACCCTTTCATTTTTAGGCCACAAAAATTATACCATTGGAAGAATCTTTCAAATGGAACATGGACTAGAGAATAATTGTTTCAAGTTGCTTATGAATTTTAGAAATAAATTGTACATACAAATTACATTGATTATAATACGACTTATGTTTTAGGCATGGGGAGTACATTACATGCTTGCATTTGTTAAATTTAATACGAATCAAAATATGAATTTTTGTAATGAAGAAGGTAATAAAAGAAATGTTTGCATTTATATGAAAAAAAAATGTCATGTTTATGCTAAGGATGACGCCCTCGCATTTGCGAGGGCCACTATGCTAGTTTCATGAACGACATAAAAACATTGATTTTGGATGACATACTACTTATCTATTCAATTACAGAAATTATGCTATAATTTCCTGACTCATTATATCCACTGAGTTGCATGAACAACTCATATTTAGGGAGTAGCAACATTGAATGGAATATGACTACAGACATTGTGACACATTCAGACCATTTTACACGAGAGAACTACTCGTGACACAATAAATATCAGCTAAATCATGTTATTCGCTAAATACCATTGTGTACATAGTTTAGTTCTCTTCGCACCCCTATATTAACTCTTCATTAGTCCCTTTTGATTTATCTAGAGTCATTAACCGTTTAAATAGAAATGTTGCTTGCCAAAAGGGGACATCCATTATACGCAACCTTGCCTAGCGATTTGTGTAAATTTTGGTGATTCTACCTTGTTACTATATTTTTTCATGAGCAGGCTTCTTATGGTCTTATTACATGGAAAAAAGGGCTTCTATTCTAGCCAATGCATAGGTCATTTATTGGTGGCTAGCAGTATCCAACAAAAGGATGAATGTTCTTTTTAGATCCTCTATCCTAGTATTGCATTAATAACATGAGTGAGTATTAGGGGTTTCACAATCCATAATATGATAGTTACACAAATAAATTATGCCTGCAATTTAATAAATATTTTTTGTGAAATTTTGAATTTATTAACATTGTGGATTTCCCCGTGATAATTTGTATGAGCAATTTTTTTAGTTTTTAAGAGACGTAAATGGATAGTTGAACTTATGATACTGAGGCTGCATAAATAAGTTATTGTGTAATTATATTTCTAAAAACATGCAAATAGGTAGGTGTATATTGAAACCAGGGAAACTGCACAAAAATATTATGATAACTTTATAGTTTGATGCAATTGATCAATTTCACATTTCTAATTACTAGTAATTGTGCACAACGGCGGAGCTTGAGCCAAAAGGTTGGGCAGGCCAATACACTAAAAAGGGACTAAATTGGATGTTACTGAGCTAAATTTTACAGTTATATAGACATGAAAAGGCCTTTTTACTCCTGGGCTAGACCGGCCACAACCCAGTTTTGTCCTAAGGAAGCTCCGCCAGTGATTGTGCATGTGCACGGTCCCTAATAACTATTTCTCCAAACAAGACTTTTAATGGAAAAAGAACCATATGTACATCAAATGTATATATCGATCAGCAATTACGTCAATGGAAATAATTTATAAATAAAAGGAGAAATCGTTTCTTGCTAATAGGAAACATGTACTTAATAGCCAAAGATTATTGCCGTAGTGTAACTAAGCAACATTTTAATTTATGTCTAGCTAACAAGAAACTCCTAATTTCATCAAAACATTGAATTTTATCACTACACCCTTACTCTAAAATGTACAAACTACCATCGAATCTAAGAAAATGAACTACAATTTGACCAAATTCCAGATTGTCTTGTAAACGCTAATAAAAAAAGGATATACCAATAATAAATTATGTAAAAACAAAACACAAGGTTTAGCTAGTGCATGCACAATAAGATGTCATATTGTTATTGCTTGAAGACCTATATTGGTACAAAATTCCAAAGTAAGCATGATATTCTTAGCAAAAATGACATTATTTAGAATATATGTATACTCTTTTTATTACAACTTCTGCATGTATCAACACACATACATTGCATAGTAGCGATGAATGCAAGAACTTTTGTATTTTCAAAATAATTAATAGATGAGCATTAGAAACCAAGTATACTAAAGTAAAGTAGAAGTGTTAGAGTTCATGTGTTCACATATCACATTTCTTTCATACATGGTGCCACATAATAATATATCTATTCATGTAAAAATCCACACAACCTTATACCATGACATTGTGTAGCTAAGTATCCCTTCAAAGACCCAATATCATGGCATACCCAAGCGCTTTATTTAATGAAATCGCTCGGGTATTAAATAAGGTGTCATAATAAGGTGACATAATATTGAGAATTAATTTAGCTCATACCAATGTGTCAATGAATGATTTCATTTTTACCCTTATCGAGGTGATTTGAGAAATTACCAACACACACAAGTGCTTTTACGATTTCTGTCAATACTTCAACCTCGCCCTTAGTTTGCTCTAACTATGCACATGGTTCCCGCTAGTGTTCTACCCGCGTAATCTGGCCACTTCTAGCATCAAGAAAGGAGTAACAATATGTGTATATATATAACAAAATGATGGTAACCATAATGACCATAGCATGTAATAAGTCATCCTATTTAACATTGGATCCACCATTAGAAATACTTTATCATAATCATCTGATGAGATCATGTTATCGACATTCAACAAAGAAATGCAGAGATAACCACAAGCTACTAACAAAAATACATAGTAAACAGAGTGAACTACTCTCTATTCATGGTGGAGAGAAGCAGCGGATCAATAACAACGGTAGAGAACTTTTGGAGGAGATTCCTTTGACATCCCCCTCCAGATTTAGATCCAATTTGATCTCTTCTAGTTTTAGTGTATCTATGCTTGGTCGTGATGTGCGGTGTCGGTAAATAGAGAAATAAATAGGCAGGGCCATCTTATGGTTGGAGGAGTACGATGGAGGAATGCGCAACCGGGGTTCCTCGTAGGACCAATGTGGGTGGCTTCTTAGGTGCCACCGACCTATGTGTGGCACACAATCCCGTGACATCTTTGCTCACTGCTTAATATAAATTATAGGATACTCATATTGAGAATGTGCATCTTATTTTCCGGAATCTCATATCGAAAGAACCTCATGATTAAGCGTGCTTTTTATGAAGCAATATGGGGACATGTAACCAGCAAGAAAGTTCTTCTCGCGTCCGCACGAGTGGGGATAAAGTGCACAAAAAATACTAGTGTTGGTCTATGGGAGTAGTCTAAAGATCCTAGAGAGTTACCAACGGTAACGATCGTCTGTCCCGGAGTGTCCAGGGTGTTATAGGTCCTCACCTAGGCCACCTTCTCATATGTATATGTTATTTCTGCCAAGATAAATCCATATTTTTTAAAGTTATCTATTCAGGATCTACCTTACAGTGCACAAAATGAAAGATCAATTTATGCCTGTGCCTGATGGCAATTATTTGTAGATTAGTCTCAAAATATAATAAAAATATATAAGTAATAGTGGAAATACACAATTAAACTTCGTGATGCTTCGAGATGATGCATCTCTACGCTCTTAATCCAGTTCAAAATGTATAGATATTTTTTGACGTATCACATGTATATGATCATCCGTCAGTTCAAGGTACACGATAAAAACACTATGTTCACCTTTAGTAATCTTGCATGTATAATGTACATTTTTTACAATGCATTTTACATTTAAAATGAAAAATATGCATCTTATGTTATTTAAGATGACCAAAAATTCTAGATATCCCGTTCCTCATTTTGATGTTGATGTGTGAACTTCACAGGACAACGATGGCGCTCCATGTACGGACCAAAGACTAGAAAATGATACAACAAAGCTAGATAAGGTGAGCTTACTGAAAATGAAATTTGACCACCTCATACGAAAATTCGAAACACCCTAGTAATTATTTACCTAGATTTAATATGGAAAATAAATTGAGATTTACATACTTGCCCATCATATTTTTAAATCATATATCGAATCATACAGATTTTGAAGTGGAATATACATAGTTTAAATCAATCCAAAGACACATCAAATTCTTCCTTACTCCTTCGGTTTAAAAAAATAAGGCACATGAATTTATTTAAATGTCAACAGTTTCTAAGTTTAATCAGGTTTATATGTAAACATATTAAAATGTTCAGTATCGATAGATGCACCATAAACTATGTTTCTTAGTGTATTCAATATTGTAAATGTTGATATTTCTTTTATATATTTGGTTAGTCTTAGTAAGTTTTGTCCTTTACAAATTTATACTCCTATCATTTTGTGAAATAGGGGTAGTGGGCAAAGTTAGTATTTAGTTATTACTTCTTCTAATAGAAGTGTATGTGGTGTACCATTAGGCATTTATTACAAAGATTGGGCCGTGGGGTGGGTCTAAAGGAAACCATATGGACACTGAGGTGCCACCGTTATGTCTGAACAGTATCACAATCCGTAGTGGAGAGGTTATATTCTCAATTGCTTATTCGTACAAGGATAAGGATAGAAAGCAGCAACATGTAGGACCATGGGGAGCTTCAGAAGGCTTTTCTTATGGGACCTTTGATACGGTAAGTGTGTAAATACTTACGCAAGTTTAACTATGTGTAAATACTACCTACATTTTCATACAAAATATATGTTACTCGAGCTTTTGTTTCAATATCTAAAGAACAAGCATGTGTGTGTCTAACTACGTACCTCCTTGTACATATATTAAAGTTGATTGATCGTTTTGTCCCCTTGTAGATTCAGCTAGAACCCTTGGAGTGCCTGACTGAAGTATCTGGAACAGTTGATTACTCCTCCAAATATTCTTCCGATGTTGTAACATCTGTTATGTTTATCACTAATGCTCATCGGTATGGACCATATAGAGGAGGAGGAGGAATTCCTTTCCACAGTCCAGTGTTGAGTAGTGGCAACATCGTTGGCTTCTTTGCACATGCTGAGAGGGTGGTTGATGCAATTGGTCTTTATGTGAACACTGAGGGGCAACCAACAAAAGGACAGGTGCTAACTTACTTTCAGCGAATTTTATGTTATTCATGTTATTCGATTCTTCTAGAGTATCAATCTTTATAATTCTGTAAACAGGCCTGCACTCAAGATTCAGTTATGAAAATTGGGCCGTGGGGTAGCGATTCAGGGAGGCCTAATTATGTGGATGTGTTACCTCGACGTCTGATATGTGTGGTAGTTCATAGTGGTAAGGTAATCAATTCATTAACATTTACATATAGTGATTGCAATGGACAAGAACACACCGCTGGTCCATGGGGAAGGACGGGTGAGCCCCTAGAGGGGACCTCTCATACGGTGAGTATAAGTCTTAATAATAACTTGTTCATTAACCACAGTTTGATGTAGGTATAATATAATTCTTAAGTGTATATTTTTTATTGATGTGTACGTTTGAATTTCTTGTCGTGCTATTGATATTTTTTAAATGTTACCCCCTCCTTGCCAAAATGTAGTGCATATAATTGTTTTTTAGAAGTCAAAGGATGTAAAGTTTGACCAAGTATGTAGAAAAATTATCAACATGTAGAATACCAAATCAATACCATACATCATAATGTATATTTTCCTGTAGTATATATTCGATATTGTAAGTATAGATAATTTTCTTAATAAACTTGGTCAAGTTGACAAAGCTTGACTTAAAAAACCTATATGCACTAAATTATGGTAAGGAGGAAGTATTCCTTTTGTACAACAATCAATGGTATTTAATATGGTGTGCCATGATTATCCGCCTAGAGTAGAGACATGTAACATGCTTCATTTAAAATTGACGAGAACTAAGAAAAAATACTGTTTGAACAACCATATTACATGCTAGGTTCAACAGAATATACAAACAAACACAAAAATATAAACATGTAGAACATACTTGGTTTAGAGACAAACGACATGTGTGATGAACACTCTTGGAAACAAGATAGTCTTCATCATGCAATACAAACTACTATTTTTGTATGAAAGGCGAGATATAAACTCATGATATTATAAAATAATTATTAGTTATGAAAAGTATAGTGATAATATCTCCGTATCTTACCAACTTAAATAGCATTTTGCATTCTAGCTCAATGTGAGGCAAGCTTCATCGCTCCCAATTTTGAAAAGGAAGTAGCATATAACAGAGACGTATTTCCATGAAAACTAGATGCAGGTTAATGAACTTTCAGTCTTTCTATAAATATTTTCTTGCTCTTAGTGATATGATCAATCTATGTCTTTCGTTAAAAACAGATGATTCAAGTTAAAACAGATTTAACATTATTTTAATGTGGGTGTGGTGCAATTCCAGTGTAATCAAGGTTTATCTCGAGAAAAAAGTTGCATAACGGCATGTGTTTCTATTTTTCT
The DNA here is from genome assembly GCA_916181665.1 of Avena sativa. Lineage (NCBI taxonomy): Eukaryota > Viridiplantae > Streptophyta > Magnoliopsida > Poales > Poaceae > Avena > Avena sativa. The sequence continues at coordinate 460,135,974 of OV702293.1, forward strand.
TTTTCATCCATGTTATCCATTTTTTATTTAACTATCACCTTGAACAAATAGCTAGGATTATAATCATTTTTATTAAATTGTAGATTCTTTTTGGCCAGTCTGATTTTCTGATGGAAGTTTCTGGAACAATCGGTCGGAGCTCCTCACATTCAGATGTTGTAACATCGCTTCTTTTTGTCACCAATACCGGTAGCTATGGACCACATGGAGAAGGAGGGGGGGCACGTTTCCGCAGTCCATTCCAGGCGAATGGTAGCATCGTTGGGTTCTTTGCCAATGCTGAAGATGTGATTCACGCAATTGGTGTCTATATTAGGCCCCAGAGGGATGCTTCCAGAGACAGGTAACACGGGCTCTTTCTCTAATTTCTCTGATGCATGTACAGTACGTGCTAACTAATAACTATGGTTGATGGCTTGATGCAAGTGCGCACTCTAACACGAGGACACTTGATAGAAATAACGCTCCTTTTCTTGCGAAGTAGGGTTGCAACTTGCAAGCAGGATCCTACGAAACTCCCTTCTAGTTCATTTTAAAGAAATTAGTTTATACGTACAAAAAAGTTGAACTAGAGATCTCAAAATGAACTATAAGCGGGACTTTCACGGGATCCCGCTTGCAACACCCTGCCTGCAAGTCAATTTCATCAATGCTCTCCTGACTGCTCGAACTGGAATCATATTCGCACGATGTATTTTGCTTAAAAAGATCCATGTATACAAGATCCTGGGGTAGGCTTTTATATATTCATCTTATGATTCTGAAATACTGGTGCATGATCGATGCTGATGCGTAAGAAATTGCCACTGAGCTGCCTCTCGGCGATGTCGGCTTGTAGTCCGTGCTTTCTCCATGCAGCTTCATTGTCATGGTAATAGCTGTGTCAGCAAGTGCTATCAACAAAATAATTTCTGTTTGTTGTATTATTGTCATTCTTCAGTGAATAAACTAATCTCAGATAACAAGTGCTAGCTATCAATGAACATTCAGTGTTTAGGAAGCAAATTAATTACTGTGTGGCCACATAATGAAACTGTGTCTTGTGATCAGGGTGGATATACATTCTGCATCCAGTGCCCTGGAGGATATAATACTTGACCGAAGCTTGGAGCCGACAAATGTCGATTAGAATTTTTACAGCACATCACGGAAGATTTCTCTGAGAAGCGAAAAATTGGTAAAGGTGGATTTGCAGTCGTTTACAAGGTAAACATAAGTTATAAAATCCCCAGCCGTAAAAGCTTTCTCACATCAGACCTGAACTTAATCTGTAAGCTCTTGGCTGTGCTAATAAGGCAAGCTAAACAGGGGGTTCTTCAAAACGGGAGTAGTGTTGCTGTTAAAAGGCTTTTAAACAGCCATACAATCGACGAGACCCTATTTCATCGCGAGGCTATTTCTATGATCAGTGTTAAGCACGAAAACATAGTACGTTTGCTAGGCTACTGTGCTAATACAGAGGGTCAAGCTATGCCAAATCCAAACAAACAAGAAACTATGAAGTTTATTTTTTCTGAGGTTAGAGAAAGATTACTCTGTTCCGAGTATATCAAGAATGGAAGCCTCGACAAATATATTGCCGGTATGATAATGCGCCTAACATGTTTTTCTTAATTTCGTTATATTTCTTATGTCTGCACTTTCAATCTTGTTATAGATGAATTAAGGGGACTTGAATGGCATACGCGCTATGGAATTATTGAAGGAATTTGCAAAGGCCTAGATTACCTTCACAACGAGAAGAGTATTACTCACAGAGATCTGAAACCTGCCAACATACTGGTTGATGATCTTATGGTACCAAAAATAACAGATTTTGGTACATCAAAACTCCTTGAGGGAGCAACTCACGCTGTTACTGGTAACTCGGCTGCAATGTCATTGTGAGCTTTCATACAGAGAACACACTTTTACAAAGTCTTCTTCATACCACAAATACGTATACATTATGAATATGCAGTGGATATACCGCTCCAGAATTCATACGTCGTCGCGAGTTGTCATTCAAGTCAGATGTATATAGTTTGGGTGCCATAATTGTGGAGCTCGTGACTGGACGTAAGGATGACCCTGATATTAACAATGTAAGAATTACTCAACTCACATTTCAAGCTTGTCTCTGTCACTATAGGGAAACAGCATTTTGCAACGGACTTTTTGTATGTCGGCAATATATCAGGGCCGTCGGAATAGTCTAGATGCCAACAGCCTGCAAAAAGCTGTCCGCAATGCCAAGTTATCAGCATATAGAGAGTTATGCCGGTGGAATTTCTAGACAGGCCATCGGCAAACAGGTCTCTATGCCAAGGGCTGCCATCGGCAAAGCCTCTGGCCACGTGTTATCTAATTAAAGAAAGGCTGAATGCAATTTCCTCTTCTATCTTGTAGTGTACGCTTAGTGTAGATTTACGTAAATGGTCCACCTTAAGCTCCGAAAACAGATCAATCTACCTATTACCCTTTAACAATATGTTGGGTCAATATAATTTCATTCTTTTCTGAATTGAAGGATAAAGAGTAAGTTTTTTTGTAGAACCACAAAACTTTCAAGGCAGTAGGCAACCGGAACAGTGCCTTTGTCGCGAAAAAAGGATAATTGGTTGTGCTTCAATAGATTGCTATGGGTGTTTGGAGGTTTTCAATCGTTCCTAAAGATTTGGCCCTAATGAACTTGTATCAAGTGCATGTCATATGTTACTAGGTCTAACGGGGTGACGGAGGTCAGGGATAGAGGAAGTGGCTATTTTTCCTGAGTTATAATTCAGGGTTACTAATATCTGAAAAGTATTCCATGTGTTACTAATATATTTGAAAAGTTGTAGTAGTTTTGTAAAATTTACTCAAGGAAAGTTTATGTATACTTACTAAAGATCTGGCTCATGTTGGGTCCTTACGCAAGCCATAAGCATTTCGTATGAACAAAATATTGCAGAATCATTTTACATCATCTTTGTGAATGGTAGGTACTTCGAAGGTGGAGGCACAGGTGGAACAAATCAGGGAAGTATCCACCATTGGGACGCCAACAAGTAACTAAGTGTATTGAAATTGCGTCAAGGTGCCTGTCAGACTCCCCAAAGAAAAGACCACACGTAAGGGATATCTTATGTATGCTCAATGCAATTGAAAGCACGGATGATCAAACCAGCAATACTGCTGGTGAATCTCCAGTGGGCCTGGTAAGCTCGTGTGCTCCAGAATCGCACGGCGCGGCGCTATTTTATTACTCCAGTTTAGAAAATTCCTTATATATGTCAGTGCCAAATATTTCCATGCAGATAAGCCCTTACCCATGGGAGCTGCTTGAGTTTGACAAGCTGGAGCTGAATTTCCCCTTCGAGACAAACAAGCAGATACCATGCTCACTTGAGCTAACCAACGCAACAGATGACGACGTTGCCTTTGATGTCCACAAAACAGGGATGCTGCGGTACTGCATAGAGCCCAACAAAGGTGTTGTGCCAGCAAGATCCAAGCGCATTGTCATTGTAACGCTGCAAGCACGGGGGGCGGCGCCGTGTGGTATGATGTGCAAGGACGAGTTCGTTGTGCGGTGCGCCGCCGTGAATGAGGGCCTCACAGCCGAGGATATCCACGACGACATGTTCGACAGCATGTCAGTCGATGAGGTGACGTTGTCGGTTGTTTGTTCAGTCTGACACCATTACCAAATGAACCAGAAGTGTGTTTTGCATTGTGTAATTTTGGTAACATGCGTGTAGTTTATAGTAATTAAATTTAAACAATGTACAATCATCCATGTTTGTTTTTTGAAACAAGATCATCCATGTTTGTAGAAAAAGGGTGTTGTGGTGTACTAGTTTGTGTGTGACATGACTGAACTTGATTAAATAAATAAGTACATTCCTCGGGAACAATCTGTTGGCATGTTTCTTTTCTTGACTCGTAAATAAATAAGTGCAATTCTCGTAGTATGCATGTTTCTTTTCTTGACTCGTATATTAGTGATTAAATTTAAACAATGTACAATCATCCATGTTTGTAGAAAAAGGATGTTGTGTTGTACTAGTGTGTGTGACATGACTGAACTTTGATAAAATAAATAAATACATTCCCCAGAGACAATATGTTGACATGAACGGAGCTAGGAGGCAAGGTACTCATATCCCTTTTCTGCCAATCATTTCATTATGGCAGTAGGAGATAGTTTCACCTTCCTACTATGTTGGGGAGGTGACCCCGGATAGGGTCAAGACAGGGGAAGATAAAAGGAATTTCCCCAGTCATATGCCGACTTACTGTTTTATATCGGCCGAATCATATAAAGGTCGGCCGAGATAAGCACGGCCATGATACCTATGGAAGGAGATGTATACCACCCGGCCGAGTAAGTCCGAATAATCTGAATGCAGGTGAAGGCCAAGCCGAGTTAAGCGAGACAGGGCCGAATGACATGAAGCTTGCAGGAGATGGAGATGCCTATAGTCAAACCCTAGCCACGGCCTAGGGAGAATCTGAACAGAGCCAAGCACAAAGGACAAGGCGCAGAGCAGCAGAAGGACAGAAGGAGGTCACGGAGGTGACAGTCCTAGAGCCCAAGGCGTGCAGGTGGGGTTCTCTGAAACTTTGTCGTTGTTAGAAGGGGGATATCGAAAGGCGAGTTACTATATTAGGACAAGCATATTCTTCGAATATGCTTGCCACATCAGCCCTAGAGGAGCCAAGGCACCCCTTTATAAGGAGAGGCATGGACTCCAGAGAGGGGATCGGCTCATTCTACACCGTTAGGCTTGTAAAGTTCATCTTCTCTTCCTGCATACAGCTCAAGGAGCACTTGTAGTTCAAGAGAGAAGAAATAAAGATCTGTATGTTAGTCATTCGCGTGTAGAAATAACTACATCTTCCCTCCTCAGATCCCTCTAGCATCCATTGGCCCTATACTTTAGCCTACCCATGGCATCTGCCGTGCCACCACCACGACAGTTGGTGCCCACCGTGGGGCCAGCAATGGTGCTAGATGGAGTCATGATCCGGACGGGAAACTTCATCCACACTGGCGAGCGCGTTGTCTCTGGCTTAGTCCAGAGATTTGATCTCTGTGCCCACGTCAGCGATAATGCAGGCAGTTTCAGGAGAAAAGCTCCTCCGCGCAACGGCGTCTTCATCAACTTGGGCTTGCACCAGATATACGTCGGCAGCGACACCTCCTGCGTATATCCTCACCAAGTTGTTGCAGGAGAGCCCCCCCCCCCCCCTCAGCGCCGCGAACGGTCCGCGCGGAGAACGCCCCGCCAGCAGCGTCGAGGTAATGGTCACAGCAGGGGTGCAGGCAGCAGCAGGAGGCGCCGGATCAAGCAAGGACCCGATGACAGGAGGGCAGGTGACCACAAGGCAGGCAGATCCACAGCCCACCGAGGTAGACCCTTCGGCAGCAAAGCCAGACGAGGTGCAGGAGACAACCCCGAAGGCACCAAGGGTAAGATGGCCACCTCTGGAAAGACCAGAAAATATTCTCCAGGCAACCATAGATAATCTGACTACGCCTGTAGTGTCGATACTTGATCCGGCTAATGCTCAGGCAGAGTTAGAAGAAACCAGGCAAAAAAAACTGGTAGAGGCAAAAAAGGTGTCGGCATTGCGGGAGTCCCTAAACAGGACCCTGCGAGAATATGCTAAGGCAAATAAGCTAGATATCGCTCCCGAGCGGGTTGATGAATTAAGATTGAGAGGGAAAACCCTCATGGATGATATCAATAAAGAGCATGAGACTCATAAGGAAGATTCAACCGATCTAGGCTTGCCGACGTATAGCACCCCGGCAAAGAACCTAAGGGCGGCAAATGCCGCTGCACTAGAGTTAGAAGGACTGACCAGCGAAGCCCGGCAGAAACAGCAAGAAAGAGTGAATGAGCTGGTGCGCATTGCGAACCAGCAGAATGAAGAAATGCTTAGGGCAGACCCAGCAAGACCTGGTGCCTCACGTATGGTTCATTCGGCTGGAGCAGCACCCGCCCTATCTGTGGCAGCAGCATCTTCACCTGGAAACAATGCGCGAAAAGATAGAGCAGTAACTTTAGGAAAAAGAAACAAGCAAATTGTGTCGTATGATCCAGCGGTAGCTGAAAAGATCAATGAGAACAGAGGCAATGGAAGCCGAGGTAACAATGGCGAAAGAAACCCCGGCCGTGCCAACAAAGGCAACGGAAGCCGAGGTAGTTGAGACCTCGGAAGAGGAAATCATGAGAACAATATCCCGGCAGAAGGAAGGAGGGATCCGCCGCCCAATCCTCAGCCGAGATACGAACCTCGGCAGGAAAGAGAAGTGAGACCAGCTCGCCACAATTAGGCGAATGAGAGGTACAATGATGGTTATTCAGATATGGAGTATGCAGGGCATGGTGGAAATGACCATTATGGAATGCAGGAGAGAGTAGTGTACAGAAACTTGCCATCAAATGATGCAAGACTAAAAATGGACATGTTATACCAGTCCGAATTGTTAGAGGAGCAAGGTCCGCCGGGTCCGGCATGTTTCGGACCCCGGATCATGGGCGAGCCACATGTGCCGAATTTTCAGCTGGCAAGGGGCACGAAAACGTACAATGGGAGTACCAAACCACAAGATTGGTTAATTGACTATGCCACTTCAGTAAAAATAGCTTGCGGAAACTTGCGATGGGCAGTAAGATATGTCTCGCAAATGCTGGAAGGACCGGCCAGAGTATGGCTGAATAATCTGCCAGCGGGCAGTATCAACTGCTGGCTAGATTTTGAAGAGATGTTTGTCAGCAACTTTCCCAGCACTTACAAGAGACCAAACAGGCCGCAGCAGCTTGCAATGTGCAAGTAAAGGCCGAGTGAGACAGACAGAGAATTCTTGACTCGGTGGTGTAACCTCAGGAATTCATGCGAGGGAGTTATAGAATCACAAGCGATAGCTTGGTTCGCTCAAGGATGCCATTATGCCAGTGTTTTGTGGCAGCGACTGCAAAGAGATATGCCAACCACTTTGGCAGAAACCATCAGGATAGCGGATTCGTATGCATTAGGAGATCCGACGCAATCGAGGCGCAATGAGTTCAGAGGTAGAAGAAGAGAGGAAAGACCGAATTACAGATATGCCTCCAATCAGGTGGCAGTGGTACTGCAAGATCAGCCGAGTCACGGAAACAGTCAGCGGCAGAAGAATGGTCCTCAGCAATGGACACCAAGGAATGAAGGGAAGAGATAGTGGACATCAGAACAGAAGAAGCAATGGCAGGAAAGGCCGAAGTACATGTTTGAGTCTATGTTGGATCAACCGTGTAAGTTTCACACTCCAAACCCGGCCAAGCTGGCCAATCATACAACTCGGTAATGCGCCTGGATGAAAAATGCAATGGGGAACCCGGCGGGCATGCAAGCACCTTCCCATCAGGCACATCAGCAGCAACAGACGCAGTTGACTAGGGCAAATGCACAGCAGCTAATGTTACCCCCTCCTCCCCCGAGGTATGATAACTCGGACCGGAGAGATGCAGTGCATCAAGTGATAAATCAGGGTCAGGATGGAAGGACAAACCCCAGAAATAATGGACGCAATGATTACAGGGAGCATCATCCATCATATTCCGTGTTCACAACAGAACAGCAAGACAGGCAAAGTGTACATCGCCGGCATATGGAAGTGAATGCAGTTATGCCGGCAGTACCAAGATATGTGCCTTGGTCAGATCAAGAAGTAACTTGGAGCATAAAGGATCATCCCAAAATAATGCCGAATCCGGGGTCGTACGCACTCATACTAGATCCGACGTTTGTCGGACCCAGCATTAATGTGAAATTTTCAAAAGTACTCATTGACAATGGGAGCAGTATCAATATCATGTACAAAGATACAATGCATAAACTCGGAATATCGCAGAATATGCTGCAATCCACGAGAACCACGTTCCATGGAATAGTGCCGGGACTTTCATGTGAACCCATTGGGAAGGTTCGAGTAGATGTGTTATTAGGCACAAGGGATAACTGCAGAGCAGAAAATTTGGAGTTTGAGGTGGTGGATCTAGAGAGTTGCTATCATGCTTTACTTGGGCGGCCAGCATTGGCCAAATTCATGAGCAGCTGCCACATAACAGGAGATTACAGGAAGTCAATGGAATGTGCTTCGGCCGGATCAAACCTGGCCGAGTCATTGGTGATCGCAAGAGAGAAAAGAAGGATTCAAGAGGTAGCGGCTCTCGCTCAGTCAGCACAACTGAATATGTCGGCATTGGCCAACCCGGATGGAAGCGTCTCTTTTCAGCCGACTAAAGAAACGAAAAAAGGTCCAGATAGATGAGCAGTTTCCAGAACGCACAATCACCATTGGTGCAGGCCTAGATGCCAAATAGGAAGACGAGCTCACCAACTTCCTCCGTGAGAATCGGGACATCTTTGCATGGTCAACTCAAGACCTGCAAGGGGTGCCGAGGGAGTTGGCTGAGCACTCTCTGCATGTAAGGTCAGAAGCAAGGCCGGTGAAGCAACCTCTCCGCCGCTTCGCCGAAGATAGGAGAAAAATAATAGGGGATGAGATAGCTCGGCTCCTTGCGGCCGGGTTCATCATGGAAGTGTTTTATCCGGATTGGCTATCAAACCCAGTGTTAGTAGAAAAGAAAAAAGATGATCCAAATGTAGCCGTTGTATGGCGAATGTGTATTGATTACACGAACCTGAACAAGGCGTGTCCCAAAGATCCTTTTCCTTTACCTAGAATAGACCAAGTCATTGATTCGACCACTGGTTGTGAGCTGTTATCATTTGTAGACGCGTATTCTGGGTTCCACCAGATACCGTTAAATCCGGCTGATCAAATAAAGACTGCGTTTATTACCCTGTACGGGGCTTATTGTTATCGCACCATGCCATTCGGCTTGCGTAACGCAGGGGCAACGTACCAGAGATGTATGCAAAGATGTCTACATGACCAGATAGGGAAAAACGTACAAGTATATGTAGACGATGTGGTTATCAAAACCAAAGAGAGCAAAACGCTACTGGATGATATTCGGCAGACATTCACGAACTTGATAAGGTTCCGAATGAAGCTTAACCCGGAGAAATGCACCTTCGGTGTACCAGCTGGAAAACTACTCGGTTTTCTCGTATCCAGCCGAGGTATAGAGGCCAATCCAACTAAGATAAGAGCGGTAGAAAGGATGGAATTGCCGAGATGTCTAAATGACGTACAGAAATTCACGGGTTGCCTGGCCTCTCTTAGCCGATTTGTATGTCGGCTGGGAGAAAAGGCATTACCACTATATCAACTGATGAAAAAATCTGATAAGTTCATTTGGACACCACAAGCAGACAAAGCATTTCATGAACTGAAAAAGACGTTGGTCACAGCACCAATCCTGGACTCTCCATTGTCAAAAGAGCCTATGTTACTTTACATAGCCGCCACAAACAGAGTGGTAAGTGCGGTGATCATTGTGGAACGAATTGAAGATGATAAATCAGTACAAAGGCCGGTATATTACCTAAGCGAGGTACTATCAGCCTCAAAACAAAATTACCCACATTATCAGAAGATGGCATATGGAGTATACATGTCGGCAAAGAAACTTAAACATTACTTCAAAGAGCACCCGATCAAAGTGATCTGTGAAGCGCCCATAGCCGACATATTGAGCAACAAAGATGCAAGCGGCGGAATAGCAAAATGGGCAATTGAATTGTCACCTTATGCTCCGCAGCTCGATAGGCGAGATGCAGTCAAATCTCAGGCTGTGGCCAACTTCTTTGTGGATTGGGCCGAGGTACAATATGAGCCACCATTACCAGATCCGAATTATTGGACAATGCACTTCGACGGTTCCAAGCTGAGGAATGGCTTGGGGGCAGGGATAGTGTTAACCTCGCCAAAAAGAGATCAGCTGAAATATGTGCCGCAAATACATTTTGCCGCATCAAACAATGTAGCCGAGTACGAAGCACTCGTCCATGGATTGAAGGTGGCAAAAGAGATTGGGATACGCCGGATCTTATGCTATGGAGATTCAGATCTAGTAGTACAACAAGTATCAGACAATTGGGATGCGCTAGATGCGAATATGGCCTTATATAGATTCCATGTGCAAAAACTCAGTGGATACTTCGATGCATGTGAATTTCATCATATACCTTGGGCAGAAAATGACGCTGCAGACACGCTGTCAAAACTCGGATCAACCAGGCAATCAATTCCCCCGGGTATCGCCCTAGAGCACCTGAGAAAACCATCAATAACACCATCACCAGAGTCCGAATCCATCTTCATTCCGGCGAAATCAAGAGAAGATAGTATGCCGATGGAAGTTGACAAAGAATGTAACCCGGAGTTTCCGAAAGTGAACCCGGACGATGCACGGATGGATATGGAAAAATCCGAGGTGGTTATGTCGGCGGTGAATATGGAAATAGATAGTGAAATTATCCCAGAGAAAATCATGCCAACATGGGCGCAACCCATATTTCCATTCCTTAAGGATGCGACTTTGCCGAATAACGAGGTACTGGCTAGACAGACAGTGAGAAGAGCTAAAGCTTATACAATCATAAACAATGAGCTGTATAAAAGGAGCGTCACAAGCGTGCTGCAAATATGTGTGGATTCAGCGGAAGGCCAGGCGATTCTCCTAGATATACATCAAGGAGAATGCGGGCATCATGCCTTGTCCAGAGCTTTAGTGGCCAAAGCATTCAGACATGGATTTTATTGGCCAACAGCGTTGAAAGAGGCCGAAGAATTGGTGGAAAAATGTAATGGTTGCCAGAGATATGCCAGCAAGATACATATGCCATCGTCCGAGTTAAAAATGATACCAATTACTTGGCCGTTTTCTGTATGGTGCTTAGATATGGTGGGACCATTCAAGCCGGCCCGGGGCGGGATTACCCACATTTTAGTCATGGTCGACAAATTCACAAAGTGGATTGAAGTGAAACCAATAAAAAATGTGATGAACCAACAGCAGTAAAATTCCTCAAAGATATTATCTTGAGATATGGTTACCCACACAGTGTTATTACAGACAATGGCACAAACTTTGCTGAAGGGGCCTTTGCTAGATTCTGCCAAGAAAAACACATAAGACTAGATGTCGCCTCGGTGGCTCACCCAGCATCTAATGGGCAAGTAGAAAGATCTAATGGACTAGTATTGTCTGGAATAAAACCCCGACTCGTCGAACCACTGCAAAGGTCGGCAGGGTGCTGGATCGAGGAACTACCAGCAGTACTATGGAGCCTCAGAACTACTCCAAACAGGTCAACAGGGTATACCCCATTTTTTTTGGTATATGGAGCAGAAGTCGTGCTTCCAGCCGACATAATACATGACTCGCCAAGAGTTACCCAGTATACAACCGCTGAGGTAAATGTGGTAGCTCGGCAAGATGATGTCGATCTGCTAGAAGAAACCAGGGAGTTGGCACTATCAAGATCAGCTATTTATCAGCAAGACTTAAGACGATATCACAGCAAGAAAGTCAATCCAAGAGTGTTTAAAGAAGGAGATTTGGTTCTTCAGCTAGTGCAACGCACAGCCGGCATGCACAAACTATCATCCCCATGGGAGGGACCATTCATCGTGAGCAAAGCATTGCACAATGATGTATATTACCTAATTGATGCTTAATCACCAGAAAAGAACAAGGCAAACAAAGCCGGCGAAGAATCGAAAAGACCATGGAACATAGCTTTACTTCGTCCATTTTACTCGTAGGAGTCATCTATGATACGTTGTAATGTGACGCTTCAAGTCGAAGTATCGACTATGTATTAAACCTCGGCACCTTGAGCAATGACTCGGGGACTGTCCTATGTTATTTCTCATTTTGGGTTATGTATTAAACCTCAGCACCTTGAGCAGTGACTCGGGGACTGCCCTATGTTATTTCTCATTTTGGATTATGTATTAAACCTCGGCACCTTGAGCAGTGACTTGGGGACTGCCCTATGTTATTTCTCATTTTGGGTTATGTATTAAACCTCGGCACCCTGAGCAATGACTCGGGGACTGCCCTATGTTATTTCGCATTTTGAGTGATGTATTAAACCTTGGCACCTTGAGCAGTAACTCGGGGACTGCCCTATATTATTTCACATTTTGAGTTAGGTACTAAACCTCGACACTTTGAGTTATACACTTTGAGCAGTGACACGGGGACTGCCCAACGTTATTTTTTATTCCTGAATTATGTGTTAAGTTTCAGGACCTCGAGCAGGGAACTCGGGGACTGACATATTATCCCTTATCTCGGATTAGGCATTAAAACCTCGATTTCTAGAGCACTGACTAGGGAATTGCCCCATGATTGTCTCCTGTTATAAAAATGGGTATTAAACTTCGGCACCCCAAACGATAGGTCAGAAGCTACCTTCAACGATATTATTTTGCTTTCCTCAAATATGGGCTTCGAGATTTATAGCTCGGATAGAGATCAAGAACACAATGGTTGAGCCGTCGAATTTATAAAGGCCAGGCAATATTAAACGCTGAACTAAGGTGGGTCAAATGAAAACACACGATCCGAACTTATGAGATTGAAGGCTACCAAAGCAAAGATTTAAACCAACAAGATCTGTTTAGACAGACTAATAACAATCACCATCATATGTGCCTCAGCGGCAAAAGGCAAAAAGGGTTCATACCACACAGAAAGTTGTACAATTGTTTCACACACATCATACGCCCGGCATACCGGGGATAAGAAATAACTTAGAGTTTTTTAAACCTAAGGGGCAGCAACTTGGTCAGGCACTAGGCGCTCCAAGGTAGACGGCACCTCGACCGAAGTTACTTCGCCCTCCACAGAAGCAATAGAGACTTCGGGGGAAGCCCGGGGCTGTTGAGAAACGTTAGGTTGAGCTTGAGAGTGCCCAGTCCCTTTGGAAGATGATCGCGCATCGCCCTCCCCATCCGAGATGGCGCTGGAATCACCTGAGTTGTCCAAGTCGCCCTCACCATCGTCCTGATCGGCCGAACTATTATCAGAGGCATCTTCGACTTCGACGTCATCTGCTGGGTTGGGAAGAAAACTCGGCCCTTCAATCCAGTTATGCACATCAGCATACTCAACAAGCTGGAAGGCACGAGCTTGGCAGCGAGCGACGAATTCTGGATCCTCAACCCAACGGGAGCTAGTGCGCAAGTTTATCAAGGTATCGAGCGAAATATCCTCGTACCAAGACATAATGACTGTGAGCACCATATCAGCACCAGCCCGTCCAGCGGATTCCCTCCAGAGATTTAACTGGTTCTAGGATGCCATTAATCTTTCCACCAGTATCTTGATCTCATCAATATCAGGAGTTCCAGAAGTATTCGGCCAGAGAACATGGTAGGCCCGAATGGCTGCCTGCACCAAATCCATGCGCATAATCTTCATCGGACCAATGGCAGCGCCAATGGCAACCAAGAAGTCATCCATCGAGTATTCTGAACTCGCATCTGCGGGGACACCTCGGAGCACGCGAGCATTAATCACCTCTCTAGAGCTCACGGGCCTAGCTTCCGGAAAATGGTCTACGCAAAATAAAAGTATATCAGTCAAAAGTAAGAAAGAGAAGAAGATAACTCGACCACGGTTAGAGACTTACAATGAATATAGCTCAGCATTTTCTGAAGATCTTGAGCCCAATCAACCTTGGTCTTCTCAAAGCGAGTGATTTCCTTGCTCATCGTCCGTGTCTTAAGTTCGGCAGCCTCGAGGAGTTCTTTATCCTTCTACAATTGCAGACTTAGCCGATTCTTCTCTTCGGAGAACTCCTGATCAACTTTCTCTAACTCAGATTTCTGACAAAGCTTGAGGGACTCCACCTCGGCACGCAAGCGAATTATCTCGTCATCTTTCTCTTTCAGCTACGCCGAATGAGTAGCGGCTTGTTCTAAAAAATGCAGCATCATATCAGGCATGGGTATGCATTCTTGATGTGACGCTGCAAGAGTTTGTAACTCGGCTATACCAAAGCCAGAAGGTTATAAGAAACCCGGGATAAATCTCGAACGGGAATCAGTAAAGAGAAAGGATAACTAACCTTCCAGGGCCTTGACTTTCTTCTCAAGACGGATATTAAGATTGTTGATATTACCTGTTTACCAGCAAAATGAGCTAACACCTCAAGTCAAAAATATTAAGAGCTTTAGGGACAATACAAAAGTTTGTTAAATTACTAGCTTTCTTCACCACGAGAACAAATTTCTCATACTTCTCTTGCAATTTCTTGTATGCGAAAAGCAGCCTTTGGAATTCGGCGGTCCGCCGATCATGGCAACCTAAGCGACAAAATAAATTGCAGTGAGATATTCGAATCTAAGACAGATCCGAATCAAGCAAAGCTTAACTCGGATCTAGGTGGCTGGATATTCGAAGCTAAGACAGATCTGAATCAAGCAAAGCTTAACTCGGATCTAGGTGGCTGGATATTCGAAGCTAAGACAGATCCGAATCAAGCAAAGCTTACCTCGGATCTAGGTGGCTAGATATTCGAAGCTAAGACAGATCCGAATCAAGCAAAGCTTAACTCGGATCTAGGTGGCTGGATATTCGAAGCTAAGACAGATCCGAATAAAGCAAAGCTTAACTCGGATCTAGGTGGCTGGATATTTGAACACTAAGACAGAGCCGAATCAAGCAAAGCCTAACTCAGATCTAGGTGACTGGATATTCGAACACTAAGACAGATCCGAATTAGGCAAAGCCTAATGAAGCTTCCAAACGAATAACAAGTTATTCGGTTGCAAGATTCGGGGACTAGGGTATATATAATATCATTCGAATAACTAATCAAATGTCAATAAAAACAATTACCTCGTTCACCTTATCGCTGTCAAGCACGATCTTGGCAGCCATATGCAAGCGACTGCTGATGTCGGAGAGTTGAAATGGCTGACTGCTTGGATTTCCCTCGAGCTGATCAGCAGCGTTCCAATTATTGGCATACTCAACCAAGGAGCCGAGGCTGTTCCCACTCTCCGTACGAGTCAGGACTTTACCTCGGACGCGTTGTGTAACCACCGCCGCCGCAGGACTCTTGTGGAGAGTGAGCTGAGTATCAGCGGTCGGGGTGACAACGATCTTAGCAGAGGAAACCCCTTTGCGGAGCGCATCAGCAATCGTAGGTTGAGAAGAGCTGGCAAGTCCTTTCTGAGATGAGGGAGGTTTGGTGACGACGACCTTCTTAGCGTTAGAAGAGGCGTCGGCAGGAGCTGTTACCTCGACACTAGGGGTGGCGTCCCTGGAAACAGGAGGAACTATAGTTTCTGAGGGCGCCGAGATGGTGATATCCTCGGCTGGAGTTGGAGTTGCGGTTGAAACTGTGGGGGCCAAAGGAGTCTCGGGGGAAACTCCTGGGTTCATGATGGGGGCAGCGGGTTCGGTAGGAGGATCTACTGTCCGAGTTACGTTGGCATCAGCAACGAAAACCACGGGTGCATCTTGCCGAGGTGATATTTGATTCGGGGCAGGAAGAGAGTCCACGCGAGCAGGACTAGGAACTCTGGTATCTTCAGGAGGCGGAGGAGAAGGCAGCCGGGTTGTGTGACTCGTCATACTCGGACCACTGGGCTTAACAAAAAGAGGAGCGCTGCAAAAGCACAGAAAGTCAAATCAAAATAGAGAAAAACAGAAACAAGAAATACAAATGAAAATGAACTCACCCAGTAACTCCAGGCATAGTTTTACGCTTCGGAAGGTGTTGGGCTGACTTCTTTGTTCGCTTCTTGGGAGCGGCGTCCGAGGCACCTACTGGAGCGGTACGCTTCCTCGAGGTAGTAGGAGGTTGGGAGGTGAGAGGCTCGGCGTCGTGCACCTGACCGGCCTGATTAGCTGAGGACGTAGAAGACGGAAATGCGTAAGAGATAGTCATTGCGGCGACTACCTCAAGAATTTGGACGTCGTCCGAATCACCTTCCTCCCCGTGAGCGGAGGTCTTGCCACGGGCGCGAGCCGGAGCGAGGTCAGACTTGGGGACAAACTCCTCCGAGTCAGGCTCCCCGCTGTCCGGGGTATTCCGATCCGCGGGCCACGGGAGGGCCAGAACCTCGGCATCCTCGATCTTCTGCTCCGCAAATTTTTGCAAGAAAAGAGACAAAGAGAAATTAGCAAAAGGAATCACAAACACAATTAGGGGGCAAAACATAAATGCGTGAACTTACCTCGGGAGGGGGATTCCCGCGGGTGAACGGCTTCAGTCCCCAGGTCCAATCCTCCGGCATATCTGTCTTGAAGATAGCTCGAACACGCTTGAAAATAAGATAATTATCGAGCTCGACTGTTGAGACTCGGTTGGGATCGAGGGGACCGCTCATGTAACAGAGTTTGTGCGTGCGATGCTGGAAAGGGCAGATTCGGCTGCTGACGAAGGTGGTCATCAGATCCTTGCCGCGTAGCCCGGCGCGGATCAACTCCTTCAGCCGAATCTCAAAGGCCTCGGCCAGAGCATGGCTCTTCCTGGGGTTGTAGGTCCAGTTCCTCTTGGAAGGGGGGCCGATGGTGAAAGCAGGGAGCCGAATCTTGTCCTCCTTTCCGGTATTCTTGACATAGAAAAACGATCTATGCCACTTCTTGCAAGATTCGAGACCAGCGACGCGAGGGAACTCGGATTTTCTCCAAGGCATTATGGACGCGGCACCACACTGGGTAAGCAACTTCTCAGAGGGCTGGAGGGATTTGTCTGGAACAACGTTGGAACGGATCTGGAAGAATTTTGACCATACGTGCACAGACGGCCAGAGGCCGAAGTATCCTTCCGAGGCCGAGATAAAGGCGGATAGGGAAGCAATGGCGTTAGCCGGAAGGTGATGCGGCTGCAGGATGAAGTAATCAAGGAATTCCCTAGCGAAATCGCTAAGGGGAAGACCAAACCCACGAGCAAAGTGGGACATGAAGACGACATACTCGCCTTCGTTAAGAACGGGAGAAGATTCACTGCCGGGTAAGCGATAGCCTACTTCGGCAGGAATCCGGCGAGTTCTAATTAACCACTCGATCTCTCGACGAGTAACGGTGGAACCCTGCCAGGAGCCCCGCTCTGGACCAGACACCGCGTCATCATCTTCGATGAGCGCACCGCTAACTGAACTCGACATAGGGTCGCCGGAGAAATCAACAGAAGAAAAACTAACGGCGGAGCAAGGCTTGGCGGCGCAGGGCCCCGTCGTGGTTCTAAGCGAAAACGGCGGCGGAGCGGAAAAGAACCGCCACGGGAAGCCTAGAAAGCGGCGGATGCGTGCAGAGAGAAATCTTAGCGTTGGAACCGAAGGAAAACTCACCGGCGACGGCGTCGGAGCAAGCGCGCAAGGACGAGGTCGACGGAGCAGAAGAACTGTGGCCTCGCTGTTGAAGAGGTCAACAATGGCGCAGTCGCACATACGCGAGCAGACGCAAGGGCGCAAGGAAGAAGAAGAGCAACAGTAGGCGAAGGGGTGAACCCTCTAGCCCCGTGCCCCTCTTTATAACCGCGCGGTCCTGGCAGAAGTGGGATCGTGCATGCAAAGCACTAACCGTGTAGATCGTGCATGCGGCGGAACCGCTCGAGGGTGAGTGGAGCCACACCGGTGACCACACGACGCAGGAGAGGATCAGGCCTCCTGACCGATGCGGTGCACGAGGCGTCGCAGCGTCGACGCGACAGGTGCAGTAATTACTGTAGCTGTCAGTGGGCACTATAGAGGAACAAAAAAGTAGAGAAACAATGATGAGTGTTACACGTAGGATGAGGCGTACACAAGAAGCTACACGGATACCTCGAACGGGAAAAAGTAACTCGGAGATGAGGAGAAATAAATATTGGGAAACTGATGTGGCCCGACCGAGGTTACGAGCAGGACCACACCAGCTTTGGGGACTAATGTTGGGGAGGTGACCCCGGATAGGATCAAGACAGGGGAAGATAAAAGGAATCTCCCCTGTCATATGCCGAGTTACTGTCTATATCGGCCGAATCATATAAAGGTCGGCCGAGATAAGCACGGCCATGATACCTATGGAAGGAGATGTATACTACCCGGCCGACATACGAGTTAAGTTGGCCGAGTAAGTCTGAATAATCTGAATGCAGGTGAAGGCCAAGCCGAGTTAAGCGAGACAGGGCCGAGTGACATGAAGCTTGCAGGAGAAGGAGATGCCTATAGTCAAACCCTAGCCACGGCCTAGGGAGAATCTGAACAGAGCCAAGCGCAAAGGACAAGGCGCAGAGCAGCAGAAGGACAGAAGGAGGTCACGGAGGTGACAGTCCTGGAGCCCGAGGCGTGCAGGTGGGGTTCTCTGGAACTTTGCCGTCGTTAGAAGGGGGACACCGAAAGGAGACCGCCGAGTTACTATATTAGGACACGCATATTATTCGAATATGCTTGCCACATCAGCCCTAGAGGAGCCAAGGCACACCTTTATAAGGAGAGGCATGGACTCCAGAGAGGGGATCGGCTCATTCTACACCGTTAGGCTTGTAAAGTTCATCTTCTCTTCCTGCATACAGCTCAAGGAGCACTTGTAGTTCAAGAGAGGAGAAATAAAGATCTGTATGTTAGTCATTAGCGTGTAGAAATAACTACATCTTCCCTCCTCAGATCCTCTAGCATCCATTGGCCCCATATTTTAGCCTACCCATGGCATCTGCCGTGCCACCACTACGACATACTATCAACAATCTTCTGAACATACCTTCTCTACCTAATTATCAACACTAGCCAGTTTGATTACAAACAATGTCCTCCACACCTAAGTTAAGCCACACATGTCCATAACTCTAGATTGCCTATTTGACAACAGCTCGTCACATACGCCACTGTCTCACAAAGTTTATCCAGGCTTGTGATGAATTGGAATAACTTAGCGCATGTAAGCCACTAGGCGGACTCGACCAAGTCACCTTCATTGAGAACAACACAAAACCGGTCTTTAACTTTTGAGCATTAGACCCATGATTGCCCGTATAGAAGGAACGCCAATGTTCATCGGGACCGGATGACTCGGCGCTAATCTTGAACTTCATGTTTATCCAGGAATATATGTCTACAACAACCACAAACCTTTTTAGGCCCCGTTTCTCACCAGGTGTCGTCGAAGAGACGGATTTCTTCATTCAACCCATTGGTAAAACAAACCAGATACAAATTGAAACTAATATGCACTTTTGATATGGAAACTTCTACGGCCGCCTCAATTGCTTGTTCAAGATATGACGTGGTTATGTCAACCGCACCATAATCGCCATGGATGCGATATTTTAATGCATGAAAATTCTGTAAGCCCCGGTTTTGTATCATTCATATACAATTGATTAGTTGTAGATCACAATTTTCTTGTTCAGCAGTCTTGATTCTCATGCCATATTCGATTACAATACTATCATAAAACTCAATCGCTCTCTTAGTTGATGAAAGAACCCAACAAAATAATTATTATTTAGTATAAAAGTAAGAAATATCTAAAGATAAACAATTCCATTATCGAGTTTCACTTGTAAAAATTTTATATAAAAAGGTAAAATTGATGAACAAGTTCTTTATTTAGCTTCTCTAGGACACATTAATAACATCTAAGCATATCTAATGATGCAAAATATAATAAGTGGTTGCATCGTGCCATCAAACATGTGTCCAATCTAATATGTTCTGCGTATGTGATACTTGTGAAACGCATAAGTAATTCAAGTAAGGAATAAGTTTGTTTAGCTCCATCGGGTATCGAGACTCATCTTCTTAACCCCCTCAAGTATAAATTAGAGTATCCAACCCTCCAAGTATTCCATATTGCCTAAATCACTCCAGGGGGATTTATGATGTGGTTGATGCAGCCCGCATTGGAACAAGAGACACACCAGATGGTGATTTAGTCGTCGTTGAATACTTTCAAGGGGTTGAATACATGGAGTATTTCTAACGGGGCTACTTAGATGAACTTTGGTACTAGGGGATAGTAGACTTATTCTTGGTAGTTAATGTGGATAAGTATCGGTGTGCACCTCCTCCATGATGATGGGATCTTTCTTGCTAAATTGGACAATATAATTAAGCAATGGATCCAGATTATCCCGCACTGCTATGTATCTAGATTATCCTAAACTTCAGCAACTGTGCTGATTGCATCAGTGTGTGAGGCTATTTACATATGTTGTTACTGTTTGACTCCAATGTGGTGCTTTACTCTACAAGTGAAGCAGGATCGGGAGCAAACGTGGTGCGCCTTTTGGCCGCCTGCACCAACGTCAACAAGTCCATGGGATGTAACTTTCATGTGTTTGGTTGCATGTAAGGAGAAGTTCGGTCATGCTCACAAACTTCTCAAAACACCCCTCAGTCTGGCCCGTTGGGAACACTCAACTTTTGTGTTTCTAGTGAGCCAACCCTCTTGGTGATTTCCCAACTTTTTTCGAGATCCCACTCTAAGAACTGTTGTGCTAGTCTTTTTCTAGGCCCCTTGGGCGCCAAATTCATTCGATGCCAAATTCATTTTTTACTTGATGTTTGATGCATCTATTTTGTAACACCATCGACCTATGTACTTCCTTCTTAGCACAAGTCTTACAACAAATTGTGGATGTTATCAGCTAGTTAGTAAATATATGATACTTAATTGGAAAAAAAAATCCAACAAAGACCACATGCAACTGCCTGAATCTGAAAGTAGAAGTGGGGAGATATATAAACTTCATATTGAGGTATGCGATACTACATACTAATTGATTATTTTTTTTCACATCGATAATTGAGGTGCATTGGTGGTCCATGGCCTCAAGCAACATCTTTTAAGCACCGAGCCGCCGACACGGCCTACAATCCTGTCAGTGTGTGTTGATCGAGTTGTCAATGGCATGGATGACACGCCTTGACAGCCTAGTAGGTAGATATTGTTTCATTTAATTTCCATCTTCTATTCTACTCCTCGTCAATTCTCTATTTAATCTGCATCTTGTATAGCAATAATTTTTTGGATTTGATACTACAATCTTATGTTGCCCACACGATTATGTGTAACCAGAATATTTCTAGAGCATCTACACTTACCATATATTTATATTTATACCAAACTATTTTATTTCTCCATGATTGTCGTTGCCACTGAAGGGTATGTAGTTTTTATTGCTATTGATCATGGTACTATCTTACATATACTTTTAAGTACAACTAACAAAACAAGCAATGCAGTCATGGTTATTTGTATCCAGGTACATATTTGCAATACATTTCTAGTACCAATCATACCAAATAGTTTTTTTATTTCTCTAAAATGGAACTACATTTTGTAGGAAATTGTTTAAGTTTAAGTTTAGTTGCTGAAGGAATTTCTTGTTACTACATTTTAACATCAACTCCAAGAAACTTAATAGTATCAGATGAGTCAACAAATTAGTTTATGCCCATTAATATTTCCCGTGCATCTGTATATGTATTGGTCCATATATAGTTTGTAAAGTATCTATCCCACAAAAAAAAGTTTGTAAAGTATCTATCGAAACTTGGTAAAGTGCTCTACAGGTATGATAAAACAAATGATCTGACAGAGGTTTCTAGAATATAAAATGTCAGATTTAAAAAGAAAAAACTAGACCAATGAAGGAAGGAGCACCATGGTATTTCAATAACAGAGTGAGGCTCGAAAGTGGCGGCGAAATGATGGGCAAAAGAGAGGTGGTAAAGTCATGGCGTCGGCGGATTTGCATCCGAGCGCACGGCGGCGCCGGGGGTGGGCAGAGAACAGAGAACTGTACGTGTAAAAGGACCCGTACGATACGTGTCCATGGGAACGTCCGAGTACAAGTTGGTTTGGTTGGTTACCCACGCAAGTCGTCAGGACACCGAAACCACATCACAGCACACGCGCGGCGCGAATGGCGTGGCCACCGTGCGCACTCGCCTTCTTCCTCCTCGTCCTCCTGTGCGGCGCCGCCGGGACGGCGCTGGGGGCGAAGAGGCATGCGATCCCGGACGACCTCCGCGACGTGGTGGACGACGAGGAGGACGATGACTGGCGGCATTGGGGCGCCCCCGCAAAGCTACCGGATCGGCCGCCGCCGGACCTGACGCGCATGGATCCCGCCGCGCTCCGGGCCGAGCTCCTCCGCGCCCAGACCGGCCCCTCGCTCGGCTTCGTCAAGCTCCGCCTCGGCGTCCGCAGGTCCCAGCAGGACGTGATGGGGATGGCCACGCGCTGGACCAGCGTGCTGCGGACCGGATCGGTGGCGGCCAAGTTCGTCGCCGTCGATTACGGGACTCTCATGTTCACCATGGACAGGGGCCGAGACTTACTCGAGGTACTGTACCATTTTTTTTAATCTTCGTTTCCTGTTACGCGTCACGGCGTCAGGCTTAGTTT
Organism: Avena sativa; assembly: GCA_916181665.1. Classification (NCBI taxonomy): domain Eukaryota; kingdom Viridiplantae; phylum Streptophyta; class Magnoliopsida; order Poales; family Poaceae; genus Avena; species Avena sativa. The sequence continues at coordinate 460,158,260 of OV702293.1, forward strand.
TCCTCCTGACACTTCACAGTGACGGCAGATCATTGGTAAGGAGTAGATTGTTAATCAGACAAAACAATTTTTGCGCCAAGACATGAAACCAAATCAATCCAACAAAGCAATAATGTCTGAGCAAAGTCGTCTCTTAGGTTCCTCTGCATTTTTCTTCAGAGACTGATATTCAGAAGTCCAATCAACTGCTGCCTTTTATTTTCGTTCTTCCCACTCACTCTTTATGATGATGAAGAAAGATTTGCCTTTTGGTGTGCAGTTGAAAGAGTTCATCTTGGGGCAGCCAGAGGCGTACGAGTTCAAGATCGGGGACCAATTTTTCCGGCGGCCTGGAGACCCGCCCCTGGATCAGGTCATTGAGACGCTACGGAAGGAGAAGATGAATAAGCCTGAAGAAGAACTCTAGGTTCAGTTATTTTAGCCCGTGGGTGCAGTTTGCTGTGACACAAATTCTTTTGCTCTGCTTTAGTGGATTCTAGATTCTTTTACTCCAATAAGTGCACTAGATGCTTTAGTGGAGTATAATTCTTTGCCTGTACAATCTACCGACCAATAAGTGCAGGATAGGTGATGCTGATTGTCTTTTTTCCAGAAATCATCAAGATCATCAGAAGTGGCCCTTTTTATCGCATAGATGTGATCAAACTCCCTATAAGATTATAAGCCTTCTAGTGTCCATGGAATTGCTGTATAGTGCTTACTGTGCTTGTTCAGAGTCATCGCTCTCGACTCTGTGAGACATTGCGAGCTAATAAATTCATGACAAACAATCCTTGCATACACAAAAACCTCCACCAGCCTGAATATCACACTACTCACCATGAGTGGCCATCCCGAAGATATCTGAGTCGGTCCATGCTACTCCCTCCGTCTCAAAATAGATGTCGCGGATTTGTCAAAATTTAGATGAATTTAGACACTATTTAGTATATAGATTATCGAAATTTTAGCAAACCCGCGACATCTATTTTAAGGCGGAGGGAGTATTTTAGTATGGTATTCCCTGCACTTCCTTTGAGCCGTATGTACATAAATAAATACTAATCGATATCATCCAAACATGAAGCATCATCTGGAAGGATCATTGTCCTGAAGCTTCATATATTCAAGTTAGCAACATGTCTCATCTACTTACAACAAGACATCAGGAGTGCCAACATATAGATAGACGCAATAGCAACAACGACCGCTATGGTGAACACTTCGAATGGGTGCCAGGTTACCTAGACATGTTATTATAGGACTAGAAAGATTGTGTGAGAGAAATTTTCCTAAGTGACCATATGATGGAGATTGGGTATAGATATTTGTCATTAGGTTTCACACCTACTTTCCTTCTAGTATTAACATTTTGGCTCTTTCTATTTACTTCCTTCACAATGTATTTTAATTCAGTATCCAGCTTTTGCATTAGTTTTTTTAGATTAGAAACAAATTTGAATGATGTATATGTATGCAAACAAATGTTTTATAATTGACAGTTCTAAAAAAATGATTTATAATTGATCCAGCCAAAATTAGCTCATAATGTGATTTACATCCAAGATATGCATTAGTTGATGAAGACTGGTTTCTGTAACATTAGCCGGATAAAACTAATTAATGTCACCCAATTAATCCTGATATGAATTTAAATGCCTAAAAATTAGTTTGATGGAGTTATCTAGTGAATAATGATATGCGGAGGCGGGCATTTTATTTCACGGTATTTTTAGTTCAGTATCCAACCATCAAATTTGTTGTATAAGATCCAAAACCATTATGATCTCCACTACAACAGAAAAAATGATTTAGCCGAACCTTCTTAATGATTCGGTGAGTTTCATCCGAGTATATAAACAAACAGCCTGGAACACATACATACACCACGCTCATGTCTCGCCCCTCCTCCTCTCCGCCGTTGCCGGTGTGGGTTGCCGGACGTTGCCTTGCGGTGCCAGCATCGGCAGTCGAACTTCCCCCACGCGCGTGGAGCGGTGGGGCGGCGCATGGCGTCCCGTGGCGGTATGGCATTGTCCGAGTAGTCATGGTGATGGTGGAGGAGCTTCTTGGCGGCAGGGTGCCATGAGTGTCGGAGCATGGACGACGTGGTCGCCTGGTTGTGGTCGGCGGCGCCCTTTCTGCTAGATCTAGGCCATTGGAGCGACATTTGGGTCTGGGCAGGCCATATCAGGCGCGATGGTGGTGCCTCCGGTGGATGGGGGAGCGGTTTGCTCGTGCTAGGGGTGGTGAAGACGACGGTATGCCTGCTGCAGTGCGGTGGTGGGGCTTTACGAGCCCCCGATCTGGGCCTATGTGTGGTTTGTCCATGTTGCTACACGCCAACCGGGGTGGAGGTCGTTCCCTCCCACGTGCTACTGTACTTCCACCCCTCGATGGAGTTCCTTCTTCTCGGTCTTGTCGGCCTCACAATGTGGGTCATAGTGAGACGACAATGGTGATTGCAAGAGCGTGGTGGCGTGTATGGATGGGTGGCAAGATTGTTGGAGCACAACAGAAACGTCATGGGTCTGTTTTTTTGGGAGTCAGGAGAAATCCTTGTTGTTGGCACCGACGCGGCGACACTTGTGGGTGTCGACGTTCCATCATGAAGGGCGTTGGGTGTGCCTCTTTCCCAACCATGTAGCGTACCGGGAGAAGCCGTAGGACCAATCCTGGCGGCAGTGTTGTCGTCTTTGTTTTCCTTTTTGGAGGTGTTGCTTGGTATGCGGCGATTCGGAGGGCTAGGAGCATATGGTGGAAATACTCCGGAGGACGCAGCGGTTACATGTCATCTTCGTTTTCGTTGATTTTTTTTCTTTTCTTTTGGGCTTCATTGTGATATGACTGCAGCATGCTCTTGTAGTTTGTATATTAATATAGGAGGGCATAATGCTGTTTTGAGGAATTTCATCCTAGGAGAGCGGTCTGGCTTGGGGTTTTGTTCGCCCTCATGCTTTCATGACCCGGCTACCTCTTTGGAGGGTTTTTCTTCTTCTTTGGCTTCAGCCTTGAACTAGCCATATGTTCTTCTTTCTATTTTAATCAATGAGATGGCAAATCTTTTGCCATGTTGCAAAAAATGGTTAAAAACTCGATCGGAACATTGTCTTTTAGGCCAAACCGATCGATGACATCCCGTATGTTCTACTGCCGATCTGTAGCATCCTCCATTCAGATAACGGAACGGGGCATGCATGTTCGATGCTAAACTAGAAGAAGGAAGGGCAGGCCGGCCTCCGAGTCCCAGAGTCCAGGTTTAGCATGCAGCTTCCGGCCACATTCTGAAGAAAGATCCGACAGAGCCTCAGACTTGGCAGAAAGCCAACGCGTTCTGAGCAGGTTTAATTAAGAACAGCTAGCAAAGATGCAGGGAGGTCGTTTTCGCGGCAGCGAGAAAGCAACAACAGTGACGCCCTGCAGTCGCGGATTGGCCCAGCCGTTTGTGCATGTCTCTGTCCGGGCCTACTCCAGCAACGCGGTGCTTCTCTCCACAAGCCGCCGCTACTCCGCCATTCCTGGAGCAGCTGAGGCAGTGGTAGCTAGCGCGGGACCAGGAGGAGGAGGAGGAGGAGGAGGAGGAAACGTGGTGCCTTTCCAACGTGTTTCCGAGATCCCACGTCTCAAGAGCTGAACCAGTGATTGCATGAAAGTGATTTCCTGAGACAAGTGTCGTGACGTACGGTGCTGTCGATCGGTAATGGCACCGGGTTTTGGCACTCAATGCATAACTGGTCGTCCGTCAGGTTCGGCGCCCACGTGCCGCTTTTCAGCGCTAAAATGGATTGCTAGTCACACAACTTGTTTTACATGTGCATTTAAGTTACACAACTTGTAAACTGAATTAACAATTTATATAACTTGCGAACCCATACACCCGTGGTCACACGGTTAACTAGGTGGTTTTTGACCAAAATCAATCATAGGCAGACTAAACTTTTACAAAGAAAATCCTAAAGTTACATTTTTATGTTGTCAAAGTGTATATGATGCTTATGAGAAAAACTGGCAGTGGCTTCTAAGCTCACTGGAGCTCGTTTTTTCTAAAAGAAAAAACACATTTATAAGACACCAAAAAAAATCTGAAAAAAATTACGCACAAATATTTATACATTCCTAAGATACACAAAAATTTCAGACAAAAATAAATTTTATTTTGTGAAATATAAAAAAGAAAAATCTCTGACAGAAATACATGGTTTTTTATAGATATATAGCTGAGAATTTATTATTTTAAGCCTAAAATAAAAGAGTTTTTCAACGAAACTTGCCACAGTCATTCGGTCCTCACATATAATAAATTTTGGACTTTTTGATTTCAAAATTTTCAAATACCGAGCTCAGGAGCCACAAATCCTCTCTCATGCACACGATGCATACATAGTATTTGATAACAAAATACGTTTATTTTTGGGATGTACAAATTTACAAACGTGTGATGTATTATAGATCCATATATTTGTTACTTATTATGCGTATGGTGTGCTGATATTTGTTACTAAAATTTGTATTTGTATATATTCGCTCCATTATTTAATCATGGTTATAATACTTTTACCTCAAGTTGAATATCTATAAGATAGACCAAGTCTACAAAAACATGCTAATATATAGTCTTACCTATACAGGGTGAAAAATTGTTCTATAGAAGTATGAGGGGATTATTATAAAATTTTACTCTACTTATCACCGATTTTGGTCAAAAATCATCTAGTTGACCGGTTTTGTGACCATGAATGTACGGGTTCACAAGTTTTTTTTGACTTAAATACACATGCAAAACAAGTTGTCTGACTCCTGGTGCAATTTACTCCTCCTAGAGGCGCTGGTGCTATTTTTCAGTCTATGGCGTCTGATTTCCTAACCGTGTCCTTAGGTAAGTACGACGGAACATTATAAATGTGCGCAAATTTGAACGAATTTTTGTAAATTTAGGTCCAATTCATAGATATATTCAGACGAATTCATACATGATTCGACGGAAATTAAAATAAAACAGAAAATAAAAATGCTAGTTCATGCCAAGGGGGCGGTAGAAGTCCGTGTAGTCATCGTCGTCCCCGTCGCTCGGAAGCCCGTGACTGCTCCCCTAGCCGGCGTCGCTGATGCGCCTTCATGGAAGAGCGCTGCTCGGCCTAGCCTCATCGTCATTGAGGACGATGATGTCACAGTTGAACCGAGCTTCTCGGCGACACACGGCGCGATCCAGCACAGGTACGCCGCCAGCGCTAAGTCTCCAAATCGGCAGGCACCAGAAGTCCGGCAACGCCGGATAGCCCGTTTCGTATAGGAGGCGTGCATCCCACTCTTGAAGCCATTGAAGGTGCTCTGGTGGAGGTCGGGGTTCGGGATTGGCAGTGAGATTTGGTGTCCGCTCTCGCCGGAGAGAAGAGGTGATTTTATAGGCGAGCGGGGAGACGGGAGGGGTGTAAACGGTGCGAGAAGCTGGACGGGATAAATGTTCGCCAATCCGAGCTCTTTTTTTCTGATGGCACCCTCGAGCGAACACCAATGCGCTGGGTTCGACCCATGAACGTGGGATAAATGTTCGCCAATACAAAAAAAAAAATTGGCTTTCGGGGGGCTGACTGCTTTGTGTTGCAAAAAAAAGGCTCCGAGGGGCTCTTGGGGCCATGGCGTGAGATGCCCTTACTATTTGGAACACTAAGGGCATCTTTATCGGGTCGATCCATTCCGTCTGAGTGTGTTCGAACTCGTCCACGTGGATGCGCGGGACGTGCGCGACGTCCCAGCGGTCCAACCCATCCGGACAAACGTGTCCGACTCGACCCATCCGTGCACCAAATCTGGACAGCGGTTGCGTCGGCCCAGACCCGCGCGGATAGCATGGGTGTCCTGCCCGTCGGCCACTCGGGGCCATATGTAAGGGAAACATTAGTACTTAACGATAGCTATTCATAATATTAAGCCCTGCCAGTTACAAAAAGGCCGTTTGAACAAAATAGGGGCACTGGTAGAAAACGAGCCTTCTGTCTCAGTTTGTAAAGGACAACCGGGACTACGAAATCGGGACTAAAGTGTAGGGTTTGTTGCATGTAAACTAAAAAAAATCTACCGCAAGAACACATAAAACCAAGATCCAATCTATGGAAAAGCCAAGATCTAATCTACTAGATCGGTGCGACGAGATTGTAGAGAACTAACTTTCGAAGATCCAAAGCGTTTAACGAGATCGGATCTCGTGGTTGATGTAGTCGATCACTTGCCGATCTCAAGATCCTGTAGACAATCCTTCCGGCACGTGTTCCGGCAGCGCTTCCGCACTTGGTTGATACGTCAGAAATGTATCTATAATTTTTAATGTTCCATGCTTGTTTAGTATCTACTTTGCTTTGCTTTGTCTACCTTTTAAGGTGTTTTTATATGTTTTTCTGGACTAACCTATTAATAATATGCCACAGTGCCAGTTGCATGTTTTCTTCTGCTTTTGGTTCCAGAAAAGGAAGAAAATCAATATTATCGGAATTCGACGGGACAAAAGTCAAAGTCAATATTTTACCGTGGGGAACACGGAGCCTGAATACGAGACGAGGGGAGCCACCAGGGGGCCACACCCCATGGCCGCGCGGCTAGGACCAGCCCGCGCCTGGGGGGTGCGGCCGCCCTGGCTGCCCCTGCCTCGCCTCTTCGCCTATAAAGGACCCCCGATGCCAAAACCCTAAGTACCCGATCAATATTTCACGAAACCGTCTATAGCCGCCACCACCATTGTCCCTAGATTGGGGGATCTGAAACTCTTCCCAGCACCCCGCCGAAGGGGAGATCATCCTGGAGGCCTTCTTCATCATGCCAGCCTCCGGTATGAAGTGTGAGTAGTTCCACCTTGGACTACGGGTCCATGTAGTAGCTAGATGGTTGATTCTCCTCCTTTGTGCTACCATGTTTAGATCTTATGAGCTCTGTTCATGATCAATATCATCTATTTATAATCATGCATGTTGTGTTTGTGGGGATCCGATGGATATTGAGATTACTATGTTAGATTGATTAATGGTTTTGTCTTATTGATTCTATCATGTCTGTGTTGTTTGAGATCTTGTATGCTCTCCGTTTCTAGTAGCTATCTTGGCTGAGTAGATGCTAGTCACTCCAAGAGGGGGTATTTATGCTCGATAGTGGGTTCATGCCTCTATTTAATCTAAGGGAAGTGACAGAAATCTCTAAGGTTGTAGATGTGATGTTTCCACTAGGGAGAAAACAACGGTCTCTTGTTCATGAAACAAGTGGATTGTTTATCTTACACACTTTTCTTAAAGCAGTTATTCGTTGCTTGCAAATTAATACTGGAGGGGGTTAGGATGATAACTTGAAGGTGGATTACTAGTCATAGATGCAGTTGGATAGAGGTCTATGTATCTTGTTGTATTGCCCAATCGAATCTCATAGGATCATGAATGTCTAGTATTGCATTGTTATGCCTTGCTCAGTCCTGTCAATTACCCTGATGTAATTTATTTACCCAGCATGCCATGTTTGTTTATCTTAAGGAGAACACCTCTAGTGAACTCTGGACCTCGGTCCAACCTTTACCATTGATACATCTTCCACTATTATTGTTTACTTTCTGCAAACCACAATTACCTTCCACACCATACAGTTAACCCTTTGTTTTCAGCAAACCAGTGAGATTGACAACCTCACTATTCGTTGGGGAAAAGTCTTCAGTTTATGTTGTGCAGGTTTCCAAGTTGCTAGCAACACCTTTGAGTCGTTTCCTTCCTCCTACTGGTTCAATAACCTTGGTTTCTTACTGAGGGAAAACTTGTTGTTGTGCTCATCACACCTTCATCTTGGAGTCTCCCAACAAAGCTTCCACGCACCATCAAGATTTTCCTGCGCCGTTGCCGGGGAGGCTAAAGACGTCTTCATAAGGGGAGTCCTTCACAACCTTTCTCTTTACTTTGTTTTTATTTTGCTTAGTTTCTTTTGCTTGGTTTTGTTTGCCTCTTTTTATCAAAAACTCCAAAAAAAATTAGTTTAGTTTGGTTTGCTTTCTCTTATAAAAAACACAAAAAAATTAGTTCCTGCTCTAGTTCCTGCTGCTGTTGGCTTGCTCCACTTTTGCCAAAATGAACTCTACTGAGAACACCAAGTTGTGTGACTTCACTAGCACAAACAAAAATGATTTCCTAAATACTCCTATTGCTCCACCTGCTCCTGATGCTACCTTTTATGAAATTAAGCCTGCTTTGTTGAATATTGTGATGAGAGAGCAATTTTCTGGTGCTAGTTCTGATGATGATGCTGCCCACCTCAATAACTTTGTTGAACTTTGTGAGATGCAAAAGTATAAGGATGTAGATGGAGATAGTATTAAGCTCTTTGAGAGGAAACGCTAAAGAATGGTTGCTATCCTTGCCTAGAAATAGTATTGATTCTTGGATTAAGTGCAAAGATGCTTTTATTCGAAAATAATATCCTTCTACTAAGATTATATCTATGAGAAGTGAAATAATGAAATTTAAACAACTTGATAATGAACATGTTGCTCAATCTTGGGAAAGAATGAAATCTTTGGTTAAGAATTGTCCCACTCATGGACTTACTGCTTGGATGATTATCCAGACATTTTATGCAGGTTTGAACTTCTCTTCAAGAAACCAGTTGGATTCAGCTGCTGGAGTTACCTTTATGAGCATTACCTTGGGTGCTGCAACAAAGCTCCCGGTTAATTATTATGAATGGCACACTGAGAGAGCTCCACATGGTAAGAAGGTAAATTCTGTTGAAGAAACCTCCTCTTTGAGTGATAAGAATGATGTTATCATGACTATGCTTGTTAATGGAAAAGCTCCTTTAGATCCTAATAGTGTTCCCTTAGCCTCTTTGGTTGCTCAACAAGAGCAAGTTGATGTGAACTTCATTAGAAACAACAATTTCAACAACAATGCCTATAGGAATAATTTTGATAGTAACAACAATTATAGGTCTTATCCTCCTAATAATGGCAATACCTATGGAAACTCCTACAAAAATACTAGAAGTTCTCCCTCTGAACTTGAAGTCATGCTCAAAGACTTTATTAGTAAACAAACAACTTTCAATAAGACTATAGAGGAAAAGCTTTTGAATGTTGAGAAAAATATTTCATATTTGTCTGAAGCACAGTCCTCTTTGATTAATAAAATGGCTGCTAAACCTGAAACCTTGGAAAGTACCTTTGCTGCTACTCATGCCATACAAGTTACTATTGATGAAAATGTTAGACTATTAGCCCAATATCATGCTAAGTGGGAAAGAGAAGCTGAAATTGCTAGAAACAATAGTGTGTGCACTATCACCACTACCAATATGGATGCCACTAAACCATAAGAAGTCCCTATTCCTCCTACCACATGTAGGGGTTCGTAGCATGGAAAACAAAAAAATTCTACCGCATGCAAACAAACAAGCCAAGATCTATCTACTAGATTGTAGCAACGAGTCGATAGAGGAACTCACCCTCGAAGATTCCAAAGCGGTTAACGAGAGCAGATTCTCGTGGGTGATGTAGTCGTACTCTTTCCGATCTCAAGATCCCGTAGACGATCCTTCCGGCGCTGCGTTCCGGCAGCGCTTCCGCAGTCGATCACACGTTCGGTAATCGACGAAGACCTTCCTCTCCCTTGTTCCAGCAGGCAGCGGAGGTTGTAGCACTCTCCTCGCGATTCCGGCAGCACGACGGCGTGGTACCGGAAGTAGAGGGAAGATCTCGCAGGGCTTCGCCTTAAGCCGGAGCGAGTATGGTGGACTATGAGAGAGGCCCTGGTGATCTACGGATTAGAAGCACCAAAGGGGCTTGGTGTGGCCGGTGGCTAGGGCTTGGAGAAACCCTAATTCGGCGGCTAGAGGATCCCTAGGTGGCGGCAACACTTGGAGGGGTGGTGGCGCCTAGAGCTAGGGTTTTGGGTGGAGAGAGGTGTGTTTGGAGGGGCAGCCCTGCCCCTCCTTATATAGGTGGGAGGGAGCGGCCAAGGGGAGGGGAGTCCCTCCCCAACTCGAATCCCTAGTGGGCCGGCGGTGGAGGAGGAACTCCTCCCCAATTCGGTTTCCCACTTTCCCACCACTTCAAAAATAGCCGTTTGACTTTTCAAATTGGCGTTTGACTTTTCAAACTAGGATTTGATTAAACCCTTTATTTTGTTCAGCGATGACACCTAGTACATGATGCAATCATACCAACTTGATATAACACATTCATGTACCCTTCCCCTCCGGAGTGCCGGACATTCTGGAACCTTCTAGAACATTCCCGATGAAAACACCGGAACCATTCTCCAACTCCGAAACAGGACTTTCCTTATATGAATCTTATTCTCCGGACCATTCCGGTCTCCTCGTGATATCCTGGATCCCATCCGAGACTCCGAACAACATTCGGTCTCTTACTCATCATTCCATAACTACTCAACAACATCGAATCCTTAAGTGTGTCTCCCTACGGTTCGTGAATTATGCGGACATGATCGAGACACTTCTCCGATCAATAACCAATAGAGGAATCTGGAAATTCATATGGCTCCCACATATTTCTACGATTACTTTGCGATCGAATGAACCACTTACATACGATACCAATTTCCCTTTGTCTCACGATAGTTTACTTATCCGAGGTTTTGATCATCGGTATCTCTGCATACCTAGTTTAACCTCGTTACCGATAAGTACTCTTTTCTCGTTCCCGTGGTATGTGATCCCTTGTGAGCCAGTCACATGCTTGCAAGCTAATTGGATGACATTCCACCGAGAGGGCCCAGAGTATATCTATCCGTCATATGGATGGACAAATCCCACTCTTGATCCATGTGTCTCAACCCATACTTTCCGAACACTCAATGCCATCTTTATAGCCACCCAGTTACGGTGTGGTGTTTGATGTCATCAAAGCATCCTTCCGGTGATGGTGATAAGCATGATCTCATGGTCGAAGGAATTAGGTTACTATGTATCAGAAAGCTTATAGTAAATGAACTATATTAAATGACTTGATCTTTATGCTACGCTTAACTATAGGAGTATGTCCATCACATCATTCCCCTAATGATATGACCCTGTTGTTAATAACATCTCTATGTTCATGATCAGGAAACCATGATCATATATTAACCAACAAGCTAGTTTAACAAGAGGCTTTACTAGGGACTCTTTTATGTTTACAAATCACACAAGTATTAGTGTTTCCGGTTAATACAATTATAGCATGGTATGTAAACATTTATCATAAGTATGAAGATATGATAATAACCACTTTATTATTGCCTCTTGGGCATATCTCCAACAGTCTCCCACTTGCACTAGAGTCAATAATCTAGTTTCAAACCTTTGTGTATTCAACACATATGGCTTGGTGTCGTATGTACACGATTGCTAGTGGTCAACTGATCTCCGGATCTGACACTTTCAGGTCCGTGTGTAATTGCATGTCTTTGTGTCTCTACGCATCACTCATTTTCTAATGAGATGGCTTTATACAAATTTGGTTCTTTGGTGTGACCTTTAGTTCTTTGGGGTTAAAACATGTTGATAATATTGTCGTACAATATATCTTCATAGTATTATCCCTGCTGTGAACTACACTTAGTTTGATAACAAACTACTTGACACAAATGCCCTCTTTTGCTGCTTTAATAGCAGTTATATACTTAGCCCTTTTGTTGTAGTATCTGTCACAATGTCTTAACTTTGGAACTCATCCAAATCCATTATGGAACTTACTTTCCATCACATTGTGCCACCTTTAGTTTAGATTGAGATAAACTTAATTTGTACTTCGTGACAAAACTAGTATCAATGTAGTACTTTTACAATGAACTAACCATCTATTTGTCACTTCTACAAAACAATATATTCTTACTTCTTCCAAAAAGATCATAAGGATATCCTTACTATCATCCAATGATCATCTTATGAATCATTCTGGTATATGCTCACATCATTTAGAGCATAGGACATATCTGGATTTGTACATATCACAGCATGATTGATATAAATACTCTTTGTGATTTCATACATCAAGTATCAATCTATACTTGAATCTTTGTTTCACTTATCAAGTGTCAATACACTAGAATATATCATCAATATTGAACTTATTCAATCCTTTCTGTGCGACAAGAACCTTTCTTGTAGTTTCTATATTGAACTCATTCAATATATCATCTATGTACTTTCGGCACAACCATATTAGCGTCTATTGATGCCAAATATTTGGGTTTTGCCTAAGTCTTTCATCAAGATGAAATTCTTATCCCGTGTTAATAAAAGATGTTGGAATTATGCCCTAGAGGCAATAATAAAGATGTTATTATTATAATTCTTGTTCATGATAAAGTTTATATTCCATGCTAGAATTGTATTAAGCGGAAACTTTAATACTTGTGTGGTTTCTGAACAACATCGTGTCCCTAGTACGCCTCTATGGACTAGCTCATTGATCAATGATGGTTAAGGTTTCCTAACCATAGACATGAGTTGTCAATTGATAATGAGATCATATCATTGGGAGAATGATATGGTGGACAGACCCAAACTAAGCAAAGCTATTAGATCGTTTCATCGTGTTCGTCTTTGCGAAGCTTTTCTCATGTCAAATATTGTATTCCTTAGACCATGAGATAATACAACTCCCTGGTATCGGAAGAAAGCTTTGAGGTCATCAAACGTCATCCTATGAGAGGGTGATCATAAAGGTGTCTCTCAGGTGATCGGAAAGTATCTGTTGGGTTGTATGTATCGAGATGGGATTTGTCCCTCCCAAGTCGGAGAGATATGCTTCGGGCCCACTCGGTAATCGATATCAACACCGCTTGCAAGCATGTGGTTAAGGAGTTAATCACAAAGTGATATCGGATTACGGAACGAGTAAAGTACTTGCTGTGAACGAGATTGAACTAGGTATGACGATACCGACGATCGAATCTCGGGCAAGTAAAATATCGCGAGACGAAGGGAATATATATATGGGATTGATTGAATCCTGGCATCGTGGTTCATCCGATATGATCATCGATGAATGTTTGGGAGTCAATATGGGTGCCCAAACCCCGCTGTTGATTATTGATAGAAGATCATGTCTGCATATTCTCGAACCCGCAGGGTCACACACTTAACGTGTCTCGACGCTAGGATAGATTGGATACTTGGTTTATGAATTTTTGTCCGGAGTCTCGGATGGGATCCGGGACATCACGAGAGGTTCCGGAGTGGTCCGGAGAATAAGATTCATATAAGGCAGTGCAGTTTTTGGAGTTCGGAATTGTTCCGGATTAATCGGTATTGTACCGGAAGCTTCTAGAACCTTCCGGAAGGGGGCCAACGTGGTCCCACCTTCCGGGAGGGGGCATGGGCCTATGAGGGAGTGTCCTGGCCGCATTGGGCCAGGGGCACAAGGCCCCATAGGGCCCAGCCGATCCTAGATAAGTTTAAATCGTTTAAACTAGAGATAAGATAGGGTTTCTAGAAGGGAGAGTTTAAATCGTTTAAACTAGAGATAGGCTTGGAGGATGGGCAAGGGCTGGCCGCACCCCCCCTCTATATATAGAGGGCTGGTGTGCCCCCTTCCCCCCACACACACCTCCCTCCAAGCCCTAGTAGCCCTGCTGCCTTCCTCTCTCCCTCCCGACTGTTTGTAGGCGAAGCCCTGCTGCAGAAATTCTCCACCATATACACCACGTCGTCGTGTTGTAGATCCAATCTATATCTCCACCCTACTTGCTGGTCCGAGGAAGGAGGAGACGTCGAGGTGCTGCACGTGTGCATCTCACGGAGGCACCGCCACTTGTGGTGCTAGATCGGATCGGATCGGATCGCGAGGAGGAGAAGCGAGTACGACTACATCACCCACGTTCCGACGAACGTTCCGTTGTGCGAATCTTCAAGGGTATGAAGATATAATCCAATCTCTCTCGTTGTTTGCATCTCCTAGATTAGATCTTGGCTTTCCCTCTGTTCGCTTCCGTAGAAAATTTTGATTTACTATGCTGCGAAACCCTTCAGTGGTATCAGAGCTAGATCTATGCGTAGATGTGTTTCACGAGTAGAACGCAACATGGTTGTTGTAGGCGTTGATGTTTTCTGTTGCAAGCCTCTTGTTTGTGTTCTTCTTATGGCGCGGGATAGGGAGATTGAAGCGGTCCAGGCCAACCTTACGCGACGTCGTTCGCGAGACCGGCTCCGCACTTGACGTGTGGCTTGTACCACACATGCGGCTGGTGGATGTCAGTTTCTCTCACTATAGTTGTCATGGGATTAACACCGGAGTTTGGCAACCATAATATCACCGTTGTGGCTTTCCGTAGGTAAGAATCGTTCTTAGCATCTACTCCCATAAGCCACGTAAAACATGCAACAACAAAGTAGAGGCGTCTAACTTGTTTTTGCAGGGAGTGTTTTCTGTGATATGGTATGGCCCAAGATGTGATGTGTATATTGTATGCGATGATCATGTTTTGTAATGTTTCACGACTTGCATGTCGATGAGTACACAACCGGCAGGAGCCATATGGTTGTCTTTATAATTGTGTATGACCTGCGAGTCAACTTCTTATACGCCATGTAATAGCTTTACTTTATCGCTAAGTAGTTAGCAATAGTTGTAGTTGCTATTCGTGGTGGAGGCAATCATGGTGAAGTGATGGAGATCATGCCGGAACGCACAAGATGGAGATCATTGCGCGAAGATTGGCTATACCATGTCACATAAAGTTATATGCATGTGATGTTTATCCTTTTATGTATCTTATCATGCTTAGATCGCGACGGTAGCATTATAAGATGATTCCTCACTTAAAGATCAAGATAAAAACTGTGTTCTCCCCAAGTATGCACCATTGCGAAAGTTCGTCGTGTCCAAGCATCACGTGATGATCGGGTGCTATAGACTCTACGCTCACATACAACGGGTGCAAGCCAGTTTTGCACACGCGGAAATACTTGGGTCTAACTTGACGAGCCTAGCATGTACAGACATGGCCTCGGAACACATGAACCGAAAGGTTAAGCATGAGTCATATGAATGATATGATCGACACTTCATTGTCCACCATTGAAACCACATCTCTTCTCGTGAAGATCGGATTAGGTGTGGTGAATTTGGATCATGTTCACTAAACAACTTGAGGGATGTTGAATTTAGTGGGAGTTCATCTAGTAATTTGATTAAAAGTTGAACTAGTTATCATGAACATAGTCTAATTTGTACTTGCAAATATTGTAGATCACATGGCTAAGTCCAACTTCAACTTCAACGTTTTTGCTGAGAAAGAAAAGCTTAAGAACAATGGGTCTAACTTCACCAACTGGTTCCGCAATCTGAGAATCATTCTCTCTGGCGGTCAAAAGGATTATGTCCTTGAGAAAGCGTTAGGTAACCCCCCCCCTGCTGCAACTGCGCCGGCTGATGAGAAAGCTGTCTATCAGTCGCGCAAAGATGATTATGGTGTGATTAAGAGCACCATGTTGTTTGCTATGGAACCGGAACTTCAAAATCGTTTTGAAAACTATCCCGGACCCTTTGAGATTCTCGAAGAGCTGAAAACCATGTTTCAGACTCAGGCCCCTTCTGAGAGATATGAGATCTCCGAGAAGTTCTTTAACTGCAAGATGGAGGAAGGGAGTTCCGTTAGTGAGCACGCCATTAAGATGTCGGGCTACACTCAACGCCTTGAGAAACTGGACTGCAAGATTCCAGAGGAGCTCAAGATTGACAGGGTTCTGCAATCACTCCCTCCCAGCTACAAAAGTTTTGTAGTGACTCATAATCAGATTGGTTCCACTGATACGATCACCGAGCTCTTCGCAAAGCTGAAGGCTGCGGAGGTGGACATCAAGAAGGATAATCATGTGTTGATGGTCAACAAGCCCTCCTTTAAGAAAGGTAAGGGTGCAAAGAAGCCCTTCAAGAAAAGCGGCGGCATGCGCGTTGCCCCTGCTGAGAAGAAGCTCAAGTCTGGTCCTAAGCCGGACACTGAGTGCTTCTATTGCAAGGACAAGGGTCACTGGAAGCGCAACTGTCCGAAGTACTTAGCGGACAAGAAGGCTGGCACCATCAAAGGTATATTTGATATACATGTTATTGATGTTTTCCTTACTAGCCCTCGTTGTAGTCCCTGGGTATTTGATACCGGTTCAGTTGCTAATATTTGTAACTCGAAACAGGAGCTGCGGAATAGACGGCGGCTTGCGAGGGATGAGGTGACGATGCGCGTTGGCAACGGATCAAGAGTTGATGTGATGGCCGTCGGCACGCTCTCCTTAGTTTTACCTTCGGGATTAGTTTTAAACCTTAATAAATGTTATTATGTGCCTGCGTTGAGCATGAACATTATTTCTGGATCGTGTTTATTGCAAGACGGTTATTCATTTAAATCGGAGAATAATGGTTGTTCTATTTATATGAGTAACATCTTTTATGGTCATGCACCTCTTATGAGTGGTTTATTTCTTCTAAATCTCGAAAGGGATGAAACACACATCCATAACATTGAGGCTAAGAGATGCAAAGTAGATAGTGATAATACTACTTATTTGTGGCACTGTCGTCTAGGTCATATTGGTGTAAAGCGCATGAAGAAACTCCATTCTGATGGACTTTTGGAGTCTATTGATTTTGAATCATTTGACACATGCGAACCATGCCTCATGGGCAAGATGATCAAAACCCCGTTCTCCGGTATGATGGAGCGAGCAACGGACTTGTTGGAAATCATACATACCGATGTATGCGGACCGATGAGTGTTTCGACGCGCGGTGGATATCGCTATTTTCTCACTTTTACCGATGACTTAAGTAGATATGGGTATATCTATTTAATGAAACATAAATCTGAAACGTTTGAAAAGTTCAAAGAATTTCAGAATGAAGTGGAGAACCATCGTAACAGAAAGATTAAGTTTCTACGATCCGATCGTGGGGGCGAATATTTGAGTTATGATTTTCTCACGCATCTCAAAGCAAGTGGAATCGTTTCACAACTCACGCCACCCGGAACACCACAGCGCAATGGTGTGTCTGAACGCCGGAATCGAACCCTATTAGATATGGTCCGATCGATGATGTCTCTTACTGATTTGCCGTTATCATTTTGGGGTTATGCATTAGAAACCGCTGCATTCACTTTAAATAGGGCTCCATCTAAATCCGTTGAGACGACACCGTATGAACTGTGGTTTGGTGCTAAACCTAAGTTGTCGTTTCTTAAAGTTTGGGGATGCGAAGCTTACGTCAAGAAGTTGATGCCGGACAAGCTCGAACCCAAAGCGGAGAAATGCGTCTTCATAGGATACCCTAAGAAACCTATTGGGTATACCTTCTATCACAGAACCAAAGGCAAAGTGTTTGTTGCAAAGAACGGTTCCTTTCTTGAGAAGGAGTTTCTCTCGAAAGAAGTGAGTGGGAGGAAAGTAGAGCTAGACGAGGTTATTGAACCTTCTCTTGAATTGGAGAGTAGCGTAGCACCTGAAATTGTTCCAGTGCCGCCTGCACCAACAATAGAGGAAGCTAATAACAAGGATCATGAAGCTTCGGACGATGCTGCTACTGAACGTCGCAGGTCGACAAGGTCGCGTGCCCCTCCTGAGTGGTACGGCAACCCTGTCTTGACTGTCTTGTTAGTAGAAGACAGTGAACCTACGAACTATGAGGAAGCGATGATGAGCCCAGATTCTGAGAAATGGCTAGAAGCCATGAAATCCGAATTGGGATCCATGAGCGAAAACCAAGTATGGACTTTGGTGGACCCTCCTAGTGACCGAAAGGCCGTTGAGTGCAAATGGATCTTCAAGAAGAAAACGGACGCGGATGGTAATGTTACCGTCTATAAAGCACGGCTTGTTGCGAAAGGTTTTCGACAAGTTCAAGGTGTTGACTACGATGAGACTTTCTCTCCCGTAGCGATGTTTAAGTCCATTCGGATTTTATTAGCAATTGTTGCGTTTCATAATTATGAAATATGGCAAATGGATGTCAAGACTGCTTTCCTCAATGGCAACATTGATGAAGAGTTGTATATGATGCAACCCGAAGGTTTTGTCGATCCTAAGGATGCTGATAAAGTATGCAAACTTCAGCGTTCCATTTATGGACTGAAGCAAGCATCTCGGAGTTGGAACCTTCGTTTTGATCAAGTGATCAAGAGCTTTGGATTTGTTCCAAATTGCTACGAAGCTTGCATCTACAAGAAAGTGAGTGGGAGCTCGGTGACATTTCTAGTACTATATGTGGATGACATATTGATTATTGGAAATGACATCAACATGCTTAACGATGTGAAGAGTTATTTGAACAAGTGTTTTTCAATGAAAGACCTAGATGAAGCTGCTTATATATTGGGCATCAAGATCTATAGAGATAGACAAAGACGCCTGATAGCTTTAAGCCAGAGTACATACCTAGACAAAGTTCTGAAAAGGTTCAGAATGGATAAGGCATTGAAAGGTTCAGGGCCTATGTTGTCAGGTAAGATATTGAGCAAGGCTCAGTGTCCAGCTACGGTAAATGATAGGGAAGCTATGAGCAAAGTGCCTTATGCCTCGGCCATAGGTTCCATCATGTATGCCATGCTGTGTACTAGACCGGATGTGTCCAATGCTCTTAGTTTGACGAGCAGATATCAAAGTGATCCAGGAGTGGAACACTGGACAGCCGTGAAGAACATCCTAAGGTACCTAAATAGGACTAAAGAAATGTTCTTAGTCTATGGGGGTGATGAACAGCTCGTCGTAAAAGGTTACGTCGATGCTAGTTTCGACACCGACAAGGATGATGCTAAATCTCAGACAGGATACGTGTATGGAGGAGTTGTGAGCTGGAGAAGCTGCAAGCAAAGCGTGGTCGCGGGATCTACAGTAGAAGCGGAATACATGACTGCTGCAGAAGCGTCAAGTGAAGGAGTTTGGATCAGAAACTTCATCACTGAGCTTGGCGTGGTTCCAAGTGCATTGGACCCACTGGAGATATTGTGTGACAACACTGGCGCCATAGCACTCGCTAAGGAACCAAGATATCATCCAAAGACCAAGCATATCAACCGCAAGTTTCATATAATCCGAGATTATATAGCAGATGGAGATCTGAAGATCAGCAAAGTACATACAGATCTGAATGTCGCAGATCCATTGACTAAACCTCTTCCACGTGTAAAACATGATCAGCACCTCAGTGCCATGGGTGTGAGATTGTTGCCAAATGTAAACTAGATTATTGACTCTAGTGCAAGTGGGAGACTGTTGGAATTATGCCCTAGAGGCAATAATAAAGATGTTATTATAATTCTTGTTCATGATAAAGTTTATATTCCATGCTAGAATTGTATTAAGCGGAAACTTTAATACTTGTGTGGTTTGTGAACAACACCGTGTCCCTAGTACGCCTCTATGTACTAGCTCATTGATCAATGATGGTTAAGGTTTCCTAACCATAGACATGAGTTGTCAATTGATAATGAGATCATATCATTGGGAGAATGATATGGTGGACAGACCCAAACTAAGAAAAGCTATTAGATCGTTTCATCGTGTTCGTCTTTGCGAAGCTTTTCTCATGTCAAATATTGTATTCCTTAGACCATGAGATAATACAACTCCCTGGTATCGGAAGAAAGCTTTGAGGTCATCAAACGTCATCCTATGAGAGGGTGATCATAAAGGTGTCTCTCAGGTGATCGGAAAGTATCTGTTGGGTTGTATGTATCGAGATGGGATTTGTCCCTCCCAAGTCGGAGAGATATGCTTCGGGCCCACTCGGTAATCGATATCAACACCGCTTGCAAGCATGTGGTTAAGGAGTTAATCACAAAGTGATATCGGATTACGGAACAAGTAAAGTACTTGCTGTGACGAGATTGAACTAGGTATGACGATACCGACGATCGAATCTCGGGCAAGTAAAATATCGCGAGACGAAGGGAATATATATATGGGATTGATTGAATCCTGGCATCGTGTTTCATCCGATATGGTCATCGATGAATGTGTGGGAGTCAATATGGGTGCCCAGACCCCGCTGTTGATTATTGATAGAAGATCATGTCTGCATATTCTCGAACCCGCAGGGTCACACACTTAACGTGTCTCGACGCTAGGATAGATTGGATACTTGGTTTATGATTTTTTGTTAGGAGTCTCGGATGGGATCCGGGACATCACGAGAGGTTCCGGAGTGGTCCGGAGAATAAGATTCATATAAGGCAGTGCAGTTTTTGGAGTTCGGAATTGTTCCGGATTAATCGGTATTGTACCGGAAGCTTCTAGAACCTTCCGGAAGGGGGCCAACGTGGTCCCACCTTCCGGGAGGGGGCATGGGCCTATGAGGGAGTGTCCTGGCCGCATTGGGCCAGGGGCACAAGGCCCCATAGGGCCCAGCCGATCCTAGATAAGTTTAAATCGTTTAAACTAGAGATAAGATAGGGTTTCTAGAAGGGAGAGTTTAAATCGTTTAAACTAGAGATAGGCTTGGAGGATGGGCAAGGCCTGGCCGCACCCCCCCTCTATATATAGAGGGCTGGTGCGCCCCCTTCCCCCCCCCCCCCCACACACACCTCCCTCCAAGCCCTAGTAGCCCTGCTGCCTTCCTCTCTCCCTCCCGACTGTTTGTAGGCGAAGCCCTGCTGCAGAAATTCTCCACCATATACACCACGCCGTCGTGTTGTAGATCCAATCTATCTCTCCACCCTACTTGCTGGTCCGAGGAAGGAGGAGACGTCGAGGTGCTACACGTGTGCATCTCACGGAGGCACCGCCACTTGTGGTGCTAGATCGGATTGGATCGCGAGGAGGAGAAGCGAGTACGACTACATCACCCACGTTCCAACGAACGTTCCGCTGTGCGAATCTTCAAGGCTATGAAGATCTAATCCAATCTCTCTCGTTGTTTGCATCTCCTAGATTAGATCTTGGCTTTCCCTCTGTTCGCTTCCGTAGAAAATTTTGATTTACTATGCTGCGAAACCCTTCAAAAGATACATTATTTCCAATCAACAATATGTCTTCCACATAATGTATTAGAAACATGTCTTAGCGCTCCCACTTAATTTCTTGCAAATGCAAGCATCTTCATCGTCTCCGATGAAATTAAACTCTTTTAACAGTTTCATCATAGTGAAGATTCCAACTCCGCGATGCTTACTTCAACCATTGAAGTTTGCATATGCTTTTAGCATCCTTTGAATTAACAAAACCCTTTGGACTGTGTCATGCACACGTCCTTGGTAGCCATTCTATTAGAAGAATTTGTTTTGTTTATTCAACACATAACAAAATTATATGTCGTGTTGCTACATTAATCCGTCTAGACTAAATATCTCTTAATGAAAGATCAGATCTTGTCATAGTCAACTCTTTGAACATTGTCGTGAACTCTTTCCCAACATGTCGATAATTTCATAGATGTGAAACATCCATGTCTATTTCTTTATAGATCCAAATACGACTGTAAGGTCTTGTACATTTCTAGAGGGTCTTTCAAGTTCAAAGCTTGATCTCTCGTATATAGAACTATCACGGATTTTATGGCTTCAAGACATTTGACGGAGTCAGGGTCCATCATCGCTTCTTTGCATGTAGTCGGATTATTATTGTCAAATAATGATTTAACTCTCAAATCTTGGTATTTGATTGTTTACCCGACCTACTTGTTTTAATAGGAACTTAGATCTCCGTAACCACAACCTTTGAGGCATGTGAGCCATGAGCATTGTTGCTGCCTTCGGAACACTTTTCGGTGATGCGCAACTCTGCACATATAGCTAAGGTTCTTTTAACCTTATCAAAGTTCTATTGTCCTCCCACTTAACTTTTCACGAAAAATTCCTTCTTAAAGAAACTTGACGTTCTAAGCGACAAACATTTTTGTCTCCGATGTTATGGAGGAACAGTTATTCGAAATAACATACAAAGATAGGTTCATCCGACTTTGGTTGCAAACATCTTTCTTATGCATAGCATACCAATGTTTAAGAAAGGACAACTTGGGTTTTATCCCAAACCATAACTTTATATGGTGTCAATTCAACGGATTATGATGGAGCTCTTTTCAGTGGAAAAACGGTAGTCTCAAAAGCTTTTAATCTTTAAAATATAATGACAGTTTTATAAATTACACCTTTGATCTTACCATGTCAAACAAGGTTTAATTACATATCTCGAACACTCCATACTCTTATGGTGTTTCGGAAAATGCAAATCCATGGAACGATTCCTTAAATCTTAGGTATTATGCTAAACTCGTAACTCAAATATCTTCCTTTATGATCTTATCATAAACTATTTATATTCTTGTTACAATGATTTTGCACTTCATCTTGAAAATCTTTGAACTTTTCAAATGTTTCATACTTCATCCTTATTAAGTAAATATTCATATATTCACTCAAATTTTCGGAGGAAGCATATGAAGTTGAAATCCATCGCTCTTGACTACACATAATGGACTTCATACAACAATATGTACAAGTTCCAATAAGCTAGTCATTCGTTCCCTTTTGGCCTATGAACGAAGTTTTAATTATCTCTAGGAAAGTTTCACAAGCGTCATTTGATCAAAAATCAAAAGACTCCAAAATTACATCCACATGGAGTTTCTTCATGTTTTCTTTCCAATATAATTTAAACGGCGATGTCACTTCCTAAATGATCTTTCAATCATTTTGTCTTTCGACATTTTTAGCACTAGTTTTATGGATGTGATTTCTCCAACGAGATTTGTGAATCTTCCATCTTTTATGGATTACGGCAATTAATTGAACAACCCTTTTGTTCTCATAATGCCTGATAAAACAAATCTTGAAGGCAAGCTTTGATTTAAACGAGCAACACAATAACCCTTTATTTTTTCTCGATGAACATCATCACATATTCTTTTGCTAGTTACTTAGGCCATTGTAGTTCATGAATTGTGTTGTTTTGTATGACGATTCACACCAACAAATTCAGTATCAAATACTTAAGAACCACATTGTTCAATAAGCAAAGAATATATCCATAACATGTATATCATTTATATACTTAAGCTGAACAATTCTACTCTTTTCTTTTCTGCCATATACTTATGAGATTCTCTTTCAGTATTTCCTTTTCTGTTTGAAAGAATCTATCAACATCAATAGTGGAGCCATATACATGACACATAGTCCAAAGCATGTATAGTAAAATACCAATGTCTTTGGACTTGCACTTTGAAGTAGATCACCATCATCAAATGTTTGGTGTTCTTTCAAATTCCTTTCTTTAGTAATCTCTTGGTGTAGTAAACATTTTACCTACATCAAATATTCACCCTTATCATGGAATCATCCATGATCAAGCTACTTTTAGCTTATAACGGTGAATCACGAGTATAATGTTGCTCTCCAAAACCTTTTGGAGGTTTAGGACAACTAGTGTCTCCAACCTTTTGCAAATCCTCATCAAAATATGAGAACATGACTTTTGCCATATTATACTCTATCATGTTGCAACCAAAACTTCGTTTTAGATATCACAATATCTTCCACACATCATGGTTTCTGAAACAACTCTTTCAGATCCTAGATAACCTTGATATTAAGACAATCCTTTGAATATCAAGAATCATGGAGACAAAAATGATACTCATACACTAACGCTTGGAATTGTCACTCTTGCTTTAATACCAATTATTAAACTTCATGGAGTAACCGGAACTTTCTGAAAGTTTGCAATAGGACTTTTAAACTTTAGATTAACACTTCAAAACAATACGATACCAGTTCTAAAGTAACTAACCAGAATTCTATAGTTCTATCATCTCAATTATAACTAAGCGCAAGGTGGTAAACGGATGCCAATGACTACAACAACTATGCAAATTCACTTTGATTTATGATAAATAGTGTTCAACTTTTAATCATATTGCCGTTGAACTCCCACTCAAAACAATATCCCTCACATTGTTTTAGTGATCACATGAACCAAATCCACCACATCAAAACCGATCATCACGAGAGTTGATGTAGCTTCAATGGCGAACAATCAACATGTTCATCATATCTACTATATGACTCATGCTTTACCTTTCGGTGATCCGTGTTCCGAGACCATGTCTGTACATGCTAGGCTCGTCAAGATCAAACCTTAGCTTTCGCATGAGCAAATCTAGCTTGCTCACGTTGTATACACTCGTAGAGTTTAACACACCCGATCATCACGTGGTGCTTCGAAACAACGAGCTTTAGCAACGGTGCTTACTAAGGATGAACACTTTAGGACTTGAAATTGTGTGCTTGAGGGATCATCTTATAATGCTACCGTCGTGAACTAAGCAATACAAGATGCATAAAAGGATTAACATCACATGCAATTCATAATATGTGATATGATATGGCCTTTGTTCTTTGTGCTTCCGATCTCCATCTTCAAGCACGAACATGATCTCCATCATCACCGGCATTGCATCAAGGTCAATGACGCCGCTCCATGGTTGTCGTCCACCAGCTTCAACTATTACAACTACTTTGAATAGACACGCGGGTCTTAATAGAATTTAAAGACAACCATATGGCTCCTGCCGGTTGCCAACTTACAATAAGGAACATTGCATACATCAAATATAATCACAATCATGGCCATATCACATCACAGCACACCCCTGCAAAACAAAGTTAGACGTCTCTAATTTTCTTTGCATGTTTTACGTGGTTTGGGGCTTTCAATAAGTGTCGTTCTAACTTATGAACAAGAACCACAACATTGATACTAGTATTGTCAATCACCCGTTGTAAATTGAATCTTAACTATGTTGGGAGAAACAGGCACCCGCAAAGCCACTTATGCAATACAAGTTGCATGTCAAGCGTGGAGCAAGTCTCATGAACGATGTCATGTAAGGTTAGCCCGGGCCGCTTCATCCCACCATCCCGCAAGATGCAAAGTACACAAGAAGCAATCGACAACAAAAGCATCAACGCCCACAATGACCATTGTGTTCTACTCGTGCAACAAATCTACATATAGACACGGCTCTGATACCACTGTAGGGGTTCGTAGCATGGAAAACAAAAAATTTCTACCGCATGCAAACAAACAAGCCAAGATCTATCTACTAGATTGTAGCAACGAGTCGATAGAGAAACTCACCCTCGAATATTCCAAAGCGGTTAACGAGAGCAGATTCTCGTGGGTGATGTAGTCGTACTCTTTCCGATCTCAAGATCGCGTAGACGATCCTTCTGGCGCTGCGTTCCGGTAGCGCTTCCGTAGTCGGTCACACGTTTGGTACTCGATGAAGACCTTCCTCTCCCTTGTTCTAGCAGGCATCGGAGGTTGTAGCACTCTCCTCGCGATTCCGGCAGCACGACGGCGTGGTACCGGAAGTAGAGGGAAGATCTCGCAGGGCTTCGCCTTAAGCCGGAGCGAGTATGGTGGACTATGAGAGAGGCCTTGGTGATCTATGGATTAGAAGCACCAAAGGGGATTGGTGTAGCACCCCGGGAAAAACCACTACTAGAAATTTGCGTGTCTTATCTCTTTGCATCATCATGACATCAGCATGCATCTATCTATCTAAAACCATTTTTATTAAAAGCCTTATTTTGTTTTCTATATTAATCCCCTCGCTATTATTTCAAATCAAAACACCGGTGTTTCCGAATATCTCTACTTATCTAAAAACGATTTACAAAAGGCTTTAAAAAAATATAAAAACCTTAAATGTTTTTGTGGGGAGGCAGCCAAATGACCAGGCCCAAGGCCCAGTTAGGGGCTACCTACAACCCACCTATAGTACCTAACCCTAATCCCACCTTCCCCTCAACCCTGACCCTCTCTCACCTCACCAAACCACCCAGCCGCCGCCAGCCTTGCACCCCAACCCCACCTCCCCGATCTCGATCCGCTGACCCCACTCCCCATCGCCCCGCTCCTCGCCTAATCCCGATCGGCAACCATCGGCCACCCCAGCGCCAACCCTCTCTCTCCCCGTCTGCACGCTCCCTACAGGCCCCACTCCGATCGCCCCGTACCCAACCCGGTCAACACGCAAGCCCGACCCCCACCCCGACCGACGCTCCTTCCTCGTGACCCCGTCCCTCTCCCCGCTTCTTCTCTGGATCCCCGCCGCCAGGGCATCCCCTCCTCGCCGGCCCGGGCCTCCTTCTTGCCAACCTCGCCGCCAAGCTTGGGCCGGTCGCCGACTGTCGCAGACCCCCGCCTCCTCGCCCTCGCCTCACCTTGCAGAGCCACCAACATCGAGCCCCACCCCTCTATCACGGCCACTTCCTCCGGCCGGCATGACCTCGCCTCGCTGGCCGCGCCCTCGAGCAGAGCCGGCCTCGCCGACGCCCTTCCCCCGGTGCTCCGCCGTCGCACGCATCTTCCTCGCCCCCGGAAGCCTCCCCCGGCCTCGCGCTCGTCCTGCGTCAAGCCCGCGGCCTTGCAGCACCCCACCGGTTCCCTCTGCAGCGGCGCCCATGGCCCGGCAGGTCCTCGTCAGCGCTGGTCGCCGCCTTTCTGCTTCCCCTCCGGCCGCCCTCCTCTCCGACCCTCCGCCCAGAGCTCCTCCCCGCGCCAGGAGCACCGTCGTCCGCCGGTCTATCGCCTCGTAGGCCTGCGCGTCTCCGCCTCACCGTGGTTCCTGGCCCTACGTGCTCGTCTGCAGCCGTCAAACGTCGCCCAGGGCCCTCTCCTTGTTGGTTTCCTCGTCTTACGCAAGCAGGTGCGCCCCAATGCGGCACCAAGCTATTCAAGTGTGGCCTCTGGTCTAGTTTCCGGTGGCTCCCTGAACCTTGATGTGGATTCCTGTTGGTGCTTCCCGAAGGGCACAAACGAGAACGGTGCAAACAACAAGATGTTCTATGTAAGATCGTCCCGAAGCCACCCTGTCGACAAGATCTTCCCCTTTGAGAACCTGCGGTACCCGAAGATCGACACCGGACCCCGAAGACCGATCCCGGCGAGACCCAACCCGGACCTCCCTCGAAACCCAAGATCGTCGATCCCCCATGTGTGACCCCTTTTCCGAGACCAATACTTTTATAATATATAATATATACTTATTGCATATTAAATTGGTCATGCATGCATACATGTTGGTGGGAGTTTGGGGCTATTTGGAAGATTCACCTAAATTAAATATGGGTCCATATGCGGGCGATTCTAGTCTTACTTTGGCCCCATTTAAATTTGTGTAGCAAACCGGTGATATATTTTGCCATGTTAAGACAACATTTAAATTGCGGGGTATCTAAACAATATGAACTGTCTAATTAATTGTCGGGACTCCAGTTTCGTGTAATATTGCCTAATCGCATCGCATCTTTGCCATGTCACGCATCATATATGCATCATGCCTGATCTTCTGTCGTAGTATTAAATGGTGCATCCGGTGTTTCTTCTAGTGTATTGCTTCTTCACGGATTAGGCCGATGAGTTGATGCGAGAGTCGACCCGATCTCCGGTGTATCTTCGGCAGTGTTTTCCAGGCGAGCATTCTCCCCCTTTCTACCTATCTTACTTTTATAGTCTTTATTTCTTTCTGTTGATCTATTGCTATCTAAGATGCGATGCTCTAGTTTTCGTACCCGTGATATCCCTTGCAGCCATTAAATTGCCTTGGACACATCCTATTACATGTTGTTTGGTAGATAGTCAGCCTTGCGAGTCGTAGTTGCTTGCGCAGGCGTTGCGTCGCGCCGTCGATGTTCCACAGTTGTTGGAGTAATGCCTTATGTTTAATGTTGGAGATGATTATAACTTTATTTACCGTTTAACAACTAAAATTGAAGTAGGTAAATAATGCAGAGGCACAGGTGGGCAATAGATGTTATTTGGTTTTTAACCGTCCACTTGTGTCCCGTAGGACCCCGAGTACTTGATACCTGTTCTTTGAATATTCGCACTATCTGCATGTGGGACCATGAATCCCCCTAGCCAGAGCTTGAGTCATATTTATTTCTTGGGGCCACAAAGTAGTTTGGGGCTTTATTACTATCATGTACTTATGCCATGCTTTACTACTTATTTACGATTGCGCGTGGAGCGCCTGTACTGTTTAGGAACAAATGTGGAATGTTTTCGCGGTATCGACAAGCCCAGTCACACTTTCAGGTTCCTAGTCGTTTACAGCCATTGGCACAAACCTCTGGGTCCGTTTCGGAGCCGGCCAACTTCGTCGCGGGTAGCTTGGTGGGGTGGCCCCCTGAAATTTATATGAATCTTGCAATTGCTCTGTCGTGATGCCTCGTTGGGTTTT
Organism: Avena sativa; assembly: GCA_916181665.1. Lineage (NCBI taxonomy): Eukaryota > Viridiplantae > Streptophyta > Magnoliopsida > Poales > Poaceae > Avena > Avena sativa. The sequence goes on from OV702293.1 coordinate 460,186,437, forward strand.
TATTGGTTTTTCTCGAGGTTGATCGTGCGTGTGTTGCTATTTGTGCCCCCCTGCAGGGTAAAACTTTCTGAAAGCCGTGTCCGTGGTTATGGACGACTTGGAGCACAGTATCTCGATCATAGACAACTATAACTAAAGTAGTACTATAAATTTGACCTTATAATGACTAGTAATCAGCTTCACTATAACGGAATGGCTAAATAAAAGTGCTAACAATTGCTGTTTTGGATTGTCGCCTGTTACCATTGTATCTGACTAGTAAGTATTGCAACTACAACGGAATGGCTAAATAAAAGTACCAACAACTGCTGGGTTTTGGGATGCCTTATACTATATGTGTCTGACTAGTAAATACTACAACTATAATGGAATGGTTAACTAAAACTGCCCACTGCTTATTATATCAGGATGACTCATGCTATTTATATCTGACTAGTAATTGCCGCAACTATAACGAAATGAATAAAACTGCCAACTGTGTGAGTTCCTCGGTTGACTTTCTCGGTTGGTATCGAGGGGGAATACCAGGATGGGTATGTTGGTGTTAGAATCAGGTTGGATCCGAATAGGTCTTTCTTATCCCTATCTGATAGCCGCCAGATGTATTGAGTCTCTATAGGTTGTTTAGTGCATGCTGCGCTGCTGCTTCAGTCCACCATACCTATGTAGGCGAGGACCGCCGAATTCTAGTCTCGTCGTGTACTGGCCTCAGTACTGACCGCTCTCTTTTTCTTTGCCCTTTGTCGGCATCCCTTTTATTTAAGCAGGTTTTGAGATCGACGTCGTTAGCAGGGTTACCCTTCCGGCTTGGCCTGGGCAGGGTTATGGACGCCATTGGTTATTCTTCAGGGCTCTTAGCTCAATTTGCATCTTGTCCGTACTCGGACGCTGTATCGTTTCAAAGGTGATTTGGATCTTTGTATTGTATATCTGTATTCTTGACTCAATTCGGTTTCCCACTTTCCCACCACTTCACAAAATAGTCGTTTGACTTTTCAAATTGGCGTTTGACTTTTCAAACTAGGATTTGATTAAACCCTTTATTTTGTTCAGCGATGACGCCTAGTACATGATGCAATCATACCAACTTGATATAACGCATTCATGTACCCTTCCCCTCCGGAGTGTCGGACATTCCGGAACCTTCTAGAACATTCCCGATGAAAACACCGGAACCATTCTCCAACTCCGAAACAGGACTTTCCTTATATGAATCTTATTCTCTGGACCATTCCGGATCTCCTCATGATATCCTGGATCCCATCCGAGACTCCGAACAACATTCGGTCTCTTACTCATCATTCCATAACTACTCAACAACATCGAATCCTTAAGTGTGTCTCCCTACGGTTCGTGAATTATGCGGACATGATCGAGACACTTCTCCGATCAATAACCAATAGAGGAATCTGGAAATTCATATGGCTCCCACATATTTTTACGATTACTTTGCGATCGAATGAACCACTTACATACGATACCAATTTCCCTTTGTCTCACGATAGTTTACTTATCCGAGGTTTTGATCGTCGGTATCTCTGCATACCTAGTTCAACCTCGTTACCGGTAAGTACTCTTTTCTCGTTCCCGTGGTATGTGATCCCTTGTGAGCCAGTCACATGCTTGCAAGCTAATTGGATGAAATTCCACCGAGAGGGCCCAGAGTATATCTATCCGTCATATGGATGGACAAATCCCACTCTTGATCCATGTGTCTCAACCCATACTTTCCGAACACTCAATGCCATCTTTATAGCCACCCAGTTACGGTGTGGTGTTTGATGTCATCAAAGCATCCTTCCGGTGATGGTGATAAGCATGATCTCATGGTCGAAGGAATTAGGTTACTATGTATCAGAAAGCTTATAGCAAATGAACTATATTAAATGACTTGATCTTTATGCTACGCTTAACTATAGGAGTATGTCCATCACATCATTCCCCTAATGATATGACCCTGTTGTTAATAACATCTCTATGTTCATGATCAGGAAACCATGATCATATATTAACCAACAAGCTAGTTTAACAAGAGGCTTTACTAGGGACTCTTTTATGTTTACAAATCACACAAGTATTAATGTTTCCGGTTAATACAATTATAGCATGGTATGTAAAAATTTATCATAAGTATGAAGATATGATAATAACCACTTTATTATTGCCTCTTGGGCATATCTCCAACACCACAATGCCTACACCCAATGAGCCTGGTACTAATGATGCTAAGTTTGATTTTGATCTTGATGGTTGCAATATTTCTGAAGTGATTATGTTCCTACAAAAGCTTGCTAGAAGTCTTGATTCTAGCGATATGAATGTAGCTTTCACCAAACACATTACAGATGCTCTTATTAAAATTATGGAAGAGAAGTTCAAACACAGCCTCTATTCCTAGGAAAGTAGAAGATATTTGGGAACCCATTATTAATATGCAAGGGAATGACTTCGATCTCAAAGATTCATGTGACCTTGGTTCTAGTGTCTCTATTATTCCTAGAAAGATTGATGAAATGTTTGATTTGCCACCTTTGGAAGATTGTTATTTGGATGTCCCACTAAATGATAATGATAAAAAGAAACTCATGGGGAGTGTTAATGATGTTCTTATTATGGTTAACAATGCTTATGTCCCTGTTGATTTCTATGTTTTGGATGTTGAATACAATGCTTCTCATTCTATTACTTTGGGAAGACCTTTTCTTAGAACTGTTGGTGTCATCATTGATATGAAAGAAGGCACCATTAAATATCAATTTACATTCAATAAAGTTATTGAACACTTCCCTATGAGGAGAGAGAGAAGTTGCTTTTTACTCCTCCTTTGAAAGCAAGGTTTGATGTTAATGCTTCTTCATTTGAAAATACTTGATTCTTCCTTCTTATGCCTAACTTAAAGGCGTTAAACAAAAGTACTTATTGGGAGATAACCCAAAAGTTTTCTTGAGTCTTGGAAGTTATTACTTTAGTAATGACCTCTCCTTATCCTTTTTGTTTGCTTTTTTTTTGCCAAGAATAACCTCTAATGAGAGGGAAGTGATATTTGGGAGTTGTTGTTCCGAAACAGATTTCTATACTCCACCGTAAAAATTCGTGTAAAATGTCTGTAAGTCGGATTGAGCTGATATGTTCTGAATAAATCCCCCAGTATGTTTTCTAACTTTTTTTAGTTCAACACTTTTTGATTTGAGCAACAGAAGGTCTTCGAAAAAAATCGGTTTCTACCTGCTGGTCTGTTTTGACAGATTTCTGCCATTATTTGCATTTGCTTCTTATTGATTCCTTTTTGGGTTATTTTTGGGAAATGGAGCTTTTTGAGGGAATTGATACAATAGCTTGTGTCTTTATTGAAAGTTTTGCTGTTCTAAAGCTAAACCCAAAGGTCTATTAGCTTTTGAATACACTAATGTTGCTAATGAAGATTGTGTGAAGTTTTGTATGAAGGAAAATTTTCAGGTGCAGAGAAAGAATGAAGTAATGAGATGAAGAATGGACAAAAGTTCAAGCTTGGGGATGCCACCCCATGTCACCCCAAGAAATATTCAAGCGGTGCAAGCGTCAAAGCTTGGGGATGCCTAAGGCATCCCCTTCTTCATCAATAAAAATCTCAGGTCTTTCTAGACACTTCGTTTTTTATTGTTGCATGCACTGTTGTGTTGTTCTTGGAGCGTCTTAGGTTTCATTTGGTTTGCTTAGTTTGCTTGAATAAAGTAGTTTGGACCCCGTTATCGTTGTGTTGTTGCAAATAAGTTTATTGATGTTGGAGAGGAGTAGAAAGTTCTTGCATAAGTAGTACAAGAGGAGCTTGCTTTGACTCTGAGTTAGACTTTATCATGTCATGCTAGATGTTGTTTTGACCTTATGCTTAGTGATTATTGATGTAGTATGACTTGTTCCAAACAATTGGGATTGCTTAGTGTGCCTTGAAAGAATCATGCGTTATTTTAGCATACAAAAGCATAGTATTATGGTATTCTCCTTTGATGCTTTGTTTGGGTTGACTTGGCACATTCTCACACCATGTTATGACTATAAACAAGTCATCATAGCCTCTATGATCATTTAGTTCTTGACTTGTAGTTGTCGCTCTGCATGATTATGGCCATTATTGCTCACTTAGTTGGTCGCTCCCAGTCTTTTGCTAGCCTCCACTTGTATGAGTAAGATCTACGCATGCATCCAAGTCCCAAGAAACCAAGTTATTCCAAAGTGTCCACTATAAATTACTATGCATAGTGTGTTACACCATTCCAAGTATATTCTTGTTTTCATCTATCTTCCAATTAAAAAGTCTCTTTGTTATGTGAAAACTTAGTGATTAAATCTCTCACGAACTTGATGCCACACTTTATTTTTCTTGTCCCTAATAAAATTGAACCATTGTGTCATCTATGTTGTATATGCTTGCACTTATACGTTGGAATTAGCAGAACCATGCTGTCATGGGGAACGCTTTCAACATTGCACTTGTACTTTGTAGACAGTTGATATCATGCTCTTTTATTTATGGATGTCGTCGGTGTGAAATGAAAGGGGAGCTTGTAAGTCCATGGAGTTATGTATGTGTGTTAGACAAACGCATGTGCCACTAGCCTAAGCCATGCCTAATCATGATGGAAACTTGCACCATCACCATAATGACATCTATGAAGCATTCTTCTTATAAAAAAAGAGATAGAAAAAAGACATTGAGAAAAAGAAAAAATGAGAAAAGAGGAAAGAGAGAAAAAGCACCATATTCCCATGGTTTGATTATGGGATAGCTCATGTATCATGTGCAAGGGGTACCCCGTTGGCGGTTCTCTATGATATAAATTTACTTACTATGACAAGAACTTGCAAGTAACTAAACTTGAGTAGCATGAGGAGCGGCCCTCGTATTCAAGGGACATGAGATTGCCAACTTATACTTTGTCAAGCATGTACTCCATAGTTTGTTCACTTTAACCTTAATCACTTCAAGATGCTTATGATAGGGGCAATGAGATCTGAAAGCTAACAAGTACCATAATTTTTAGAAGCTCTTTATGAAACTTGAAATCCCTGCTTCCCTTTGTGAAGGGCCTTTCTTCCACTACTATATTTAGTCTTCACCTTCTATCCTTAGGCACCAGTTAAGAGAGCATAATTGCCATTCTTAGTTCTATGTGCATTGTCCCAAAACTTATTGATTGATGCATATTGTTGATATTACTTGTTCTTGTGCTATTTGTATCTAGTCACTCTTATGAACTTTGAAGGTGTCATATGCATCTATTTGCTACTCCATGAGGGACAAGCTGAATGCCACTATGCTAAGTTTTCTGTATGTGAAACAAACAAATGTTTTTCAATGCATGTTATTCATGATCTTTGCTTGTAACCTTTCATGTTGCATGCATAGTTACTTTGTCTTATTGTTAAAACTCCATCTTTCATGCTCATGTTTAGAGTTCTTTGATCCCAGCTTTCAATGCTTGCAAATGGTTTGATCTTGATTTTGATGGTGCATGTCACCTCAAAAATTATTCTTTTTATCATTTACCTACTTGAGGACGAGAAGGAGTTAAGCTTAGGGATACTTGATACGTCGAAAACGTATCTATAATTTTTGATGTTCCATGCTTGTTTAGTATCTACTTTGCTTTGCTCTGTCTACCTTTTGAGGTATTTTTATATGTTTTTCTAGACTAACCTATTAACAAGATGCCACAATTCCAGTTGTCTGTTTTCTTCTGTTTTTAATTCCAGAAAAGGCAAAAAATCAATATTCTTGGAATTGGACGGGATAAAAGCCAAAGTCAATATTTTACCGTGGGGAACACGGAGCCTGAATACGAGATGAGGGGAGCCACCAGGGGGCCACACCCCATGGCCGCGCGGCTAGGCCCAGCCCGCGCCTGGGGGATGCGGCCGCCCTGGCTGCCCCTGCCTCGCCTCTTCGCCTATAAAGGACCCTCGATGCCAAAACCCTAAGTACCCGATCAATATTCCACGAAATCGTCTATAGCCGCCACCACCATTGTCCCTAGATTGTGGGGATCTGAAACTCTTCCCGGCACCCCGCCGAAGGGGAGATCATCCTAGAGGCCTTCTTCATCATGCCAGCCTCCGGTATGAAGTGTGAGTAGTTCCACCTTGGACTACGGGTCCATGTAGTAGCTAGATGGTTGATTCTCCTCCTTTGTGCTACCATGTTTAGATATTATGAGCTCCGTTCATGATCAAGATCATCTATTTATAATCATGCATGTTGTGTTTGTGGGGATCCGATGGATATTGAGATTACTATGTTAGATTGATTAATGGTTTTGTCTTATTGATTCTATCATGTCTGTGTTGTTTGAGATCTTGTATGCTCTCTGTTTCTAGTAGCTATCTTGGCTAAGTAGATGCTAGTCACTCCAAGAGGGGGTATTTATGCTCGATAGTGGGTTCATGCCTCTATTTAATCTAAGGGAAGTGACAGAAATCTCTAAGTTTGTAGATGTGATGTTTCCACTAGGGAGAAAACAACGGTCTCTTGTTCATGGAACAAGTGGATTGTTTATCTTACACACTTTTCTTAAAGCAGTTATTCGTTGCTTGCAAATTAATACTGGAGGGGGTTCGGATGATAACTTGAAGGTGGATTACTAGTCATAGATGCAGTTGGATAGAGGTCTATGTATCTTGTTGTATTGCCCAATCGAATCTCATAGGATCATGAATGTCTAGTATTGCATTGTTATGCCTTGCTCAGTCCTGTCAATTTCCCTGCTGTAATTTGTTTACCTAGCATGCCATGTTTGTTTATCTTAAGGAGAACACCTATAGTGAACTATGGACCCCGGTCCAATATTTACCATTGATACATCTTCCACTGATACTGTTTACTTTCTGCAAACCACTATTACCTTCCACACCATATAGTTAACCCTTTGTTTTCAGCAAACCGGTGAGATTGAAAACCTCACTGTTCGTTGGGACAAAGTCTTAAGTTTGTGTTGTGCAGGTTTCCAAGTTGCTAGCAACACCTTTGAGTCGTTTCCTTCCTCCTAATGGTTTGATAACCTTAGTTTCTTACTAAGGGAAAACGTGTTGTTGTGCTTATCACACCTTCCTCTTGGGGTCTCCCAACTAAGCTTCCACGCACCATCATTGGTCACACGTACGGAGTTGATGAAGACCTTTCTCTCCCTGTTCTAGCGAGCAGCGGAGGTAGTAGATCCCCTTGGAATCCCAACAGCACAACGGTGTGGTGGTAGTGGTGGAGGAGAGAATTCTACAGGGCTTCTCCTAAGCCAGAGCAGTTGATGGAGGAGAGAGGGGATGGTGGTGCCTAGGGTTAGGAGGCGTCTGGACAAGGGGCAAGGGGGTGTGCCCCCACCCCTATTGGATGACACTCCATCGAGACGGCCCGAAGTATATCTACCCGTCATATGGATGGACAAATCCCACTCTTGATCCATGCGCTTCAACACATACTTTCAGAATACCCAATGCCACACTTATAACCACCCAGTTACGGAAGTGGTGTTTGATGTCATCAAAGTACTCATCTGGTGATGGTGATTAATATGATCTTATGGTCGAAGGATTAGGTTACTATGTATCTGAAAGCTTGTAGCAAACAAACTTAATGACTTGATCTTATACTATACTTACTATGGGTGTGTGTCCATCACATCATTCTTCCAATGATATGACCTTGTTATTAATAACATCTAATATACATGATCAGGAAACCATAATCATCTATTAATCAACAAGAAGCTTATTAGGGACTCTTTTATGTTTACAAAACACACAAGTATTAATGTTTCCGGTTAATACAATTTTAGCATGGGATGCATACATTTATCATAAACACAAATATATAATAATAATAGCTTTATTATTGACTCTTGGGCATATCTATAACATAAAGTCCTCCCTTTAGTCCCGGTCGTGCCACAAACCAGGACCAAAGGCCCTCCGAGGGGCGTGGTCGAGCGCGAGACCCTTAGTCCCGGTTTATAATACAAACCGTGACTAGATATTGTTTTTCGAGTTTTTTTTTCATTTTTTTAAACTTTTGAATTGTTTGACTCGTTAACCCCTCACTCTCTCTCACTTGGAACATTTTTAACACTAACTATACTTAATCTTAGGTCAGATCGCATTCATGGTCAAAATTTCCGATCGTTCAACCATTCCAGCACTACACCCCTAGCACGCTTAACTTCTCCATTTCCATAAGTATGTCTTTGCGCGAAGCCCATTTACAACTTATTATCAAGACTACCATATCAATCCTATTAGCTCATATCAATATATCACACGTCTTTATTTTTCAAAACTACAAACAACTATTTAAGTAAACAACAATAAATAAGTAATAATAATATTTTAATCCAATAAAAGTAAAAACTAATTAAAATAATATTTTATTCATTTTTTGCCATTTATTCATTTAATATGGCATAAATAGTATCTTTAAATCTGTTAATTGAAATTCGACAAATTATAAATCCACTATTATCATAAAAATGTGAGGAATCCAAATATAGCATAAACAGTTTTTGCAAAAAAATAATAATTTTTAAATAACTTTTTTCCTTTTATTTTAAAAATCTAAAAGAATCCAAAACGGCCTAAGGCCGTTGAAATCGAGCTCAATAAATTTTCCGCATATTTTGATAGGTTGTACTTTTTTTCGATATCGTACGCAAAAGTTATAGCCATTTAAAATTTTCATGAATTTTTTTGGCAAAATATGTCGAAATTTATGTTTGTTAATTTTCATAACTAAATCACTTAATATAACTACAGTTTAAAGGATTTTATTTTTGATTTTTTTATAATTTAGTGACGTGCTTTTGAAACTAGAAAATGCGATTTCCCGCCAAAGGGGGGGTGTGGATAGCCGTTCTCCTGCCTAGGCAGGATTTTTGTCCATTTTCCTACCGTGGCAGAACCCTTCAAAGTTTTTTTGGAGATTTTTTAGTCCCGGTTGATGTCTCAAACCGGGACTAAATATCTATCTTTAGTCCTAGTTGAAGACACCAAACGGGACTAAAGGGTGTGGCCCACGACCGCACCCGCCTCCACCTCTTTAGTTCCTGTTGGTAATACGAACTGGACTAACGGGCCCGTTCGAACCGGGACTATAGGTTGTCGGTGTCTTAGATGTTGAAACCAGGACTAATGTGAGCATTAGTCTCGGTTCCTAATACACCCGGGACTAATGCTCCGAAGGGCTCTGGACGAATGCCATGTTTTCTACCGGTGGGGGCTGCTATGGCTACTGCTATGGATGTTGCTACTTCTGGAGGAGGACGTCGCGGCGGATACTCGCCGACGTTGCCGCGACCACCATTGCCGCGGCCACCGTGGCCACTGCCGCCGGCACCATCGATCGCCGCCCTAGCGGACCAGATGGCCCGCTGCTGGAAGTGTTCGCGGTTACGGTCGCGCACCAGGCCGCGATCCACTGTCTTGCCCGCCACCTTCCCGCGGTCCTCCGCCGCCCGGCTCGCCAAGGCCTTGTCCATATCGGCGGCGACGTAGTGTATGTCGCGCACCGCCCATTGGGTGGCCATCGTGGAGACCGCCTCCACCACCCGCTCCAGCGCTAACTCGGCGACATGGCCTTCCTTCTCAAGGGCCAACACCTACGTCTCACTCATGCGCTTGGCCAGCAACGTGGCCTTGAGGTGGACCTCTTCGATCTCCACCTCCAATAAGTGGGTGCGACACATTTCCTGGATCTTCGTCCAGTTGGCGATCTTGTGGCGAGGAATGGCTGCTGGTGGCTAGCGTTCTTTGGTTGTTGGTTTGCTCTTGCTTTAGGCTTGTTGTCTTCGTCGTGCTGGCGACCGTCTTTTATAGACCGCGGCGAAGGTGGGAAAAGGACGGGGAGGGAGGAATGGGAAGTTTTCTGGCCGAAGTTAGGGAGGCACGCGCGGGAAACATCGGCCACGCGGAAAGCCGCCGACGTTGATAGACGATGTCTCGTCGCTATTAACGTCCCACCACGAGGGCGTCAAGCAATGACAGCGAAAATGAGACGGACAGATGGGATGGCTATTGGACGTGGTCAGCCAGACAGGTTGGACTACGATCCCAAATCAACCGTGGCCCAACCAAACGAATAGAAACGGACCGTTTAGGACGACCGGATAGGTCGGTAAAGATGGCCTAAGAGCATCTCCACTCGTTGGGCGAACCCAGGCCGAAAACCGGACCAATTTTTGGTCAGACGAAACGCGTTTTCGGCCTAGGACGCCCAGTTTCCCACTCGCGTACCCAGGCCGACTTCCCAAGTTCGGCTAAATTCAGTTAAACTCGGCGAAATATGGGCGAATATAGGCGGAATTTCATTAAGTAGGGCAAGGGGGAACATAGTACATCGAATTTCATAACTAGAAAAAGGCCGTCGCTGTGGTCGACGCCGGACGCCGCAACTACAGGCCGAGGCGGGGTGGTTGCCGGCCTCGATGTGTGCCATGACTCCGGCGAGAGTCCGCCCTGGAACGCTCCACCAGCGGCGGCGGTAAGGCGCATTGTTACGCGGCAGCGGCGGCGAGCCCGGCGGTCCGTCGTGTCGGGCGAGTTCCTCGAGGCGCCTGTCGGCGAAAAACTGCCTCCAGAAGACCAGGTTGCCCTGATCCTCGGCGAGATCCGGGTTTTGCATGGCGGCGATAGCGGCCTGGATCTCTCCGGCGAGTTCTGGGTCTTGCATGGCGGCGATAGCCGCCTGGATCTCTCCGGCGAGGTCCTCTCCGTCCAGCACCGGCGGAACGGGGATCCGTCGGCGCTGAGTTTCCAGCCTACGGGGAGACGAGTGTCCAGCAGCGTCGTATAGCGCACCTCGCGAAGCAGCCGGGCTTCCCACGGCGACAGCTTGCGTTGGCCCTCGCCCATGGCTTCTCGGCGGAGTTGAGGAGGAAGAAAGGTGAGAACGTCCGAAGTTCGCCGGAGTTGTGGTGGTGTGAGGGACTGTGAAGAGAGACGACGAGATGTACGGCTTTTATAGGCCAGGAGAATGGCAGGAGGGGTGTAGCGGCGAGGGAAGGAAAAGAAAAATGGCGGGAAGGATGGCGGCAACTCGGCTTCTGTCGCTGACAGGCTGGTCCACTCGGCCAATTCACTTCGTCCGGCGTCCCCAGGACGTACCTGGGATCCTGGGTTCGGTCTGGGTAGTCCGGACCAAGTTAATCTAAATCCGGCCGAAAAAAGATCACTGAATACGCGACTGAGCCGATTTTCGGCGTCCGGACATAATTTCGACGGCCTCTGGGTAGGCGAGTGGAGATGGTGTGGCGAGCCACCTGGGTCCAGAGAGGAGGTCGGTCGTCGGAGGCGTGCGTGTGCCACCTTTCCCGAACTCGCGAGGCCAGACGCAATCCTAGCCCAGCTTTCGCGCGCTCCACCCATCTGTGGACCCCACGTCGCGTTCCTGGCTCGCCACGTCCGCCCGCCGGAACCGGCCAAGAGGGCTTGGCGGGACCGGCGTTCCACGTCGGAGCGCTCCTCAGCGGCCGTCCAGGCCTGATCCGACGGGTTTCCGTCGCTGCATGCGTCTAGAAACGATAACGATAGCTTGGGGCCGGCCGGCCGGCTAGCCTTTCCTTTTCGATTTGTTTTCCGTTTGAGTGGGTGCCAACCTCTTGGACATGCTTCCAAGCCTCGTCGTCCAACTCCAACTGGTGGTCCATTATTATTCACAGGAAGATCGGTCGATGACTTGGCTTTCTGCCCAAGGAAGGATCCACTCCACCACGGCGGTGCCGGTGCGGGTGCCTATCTATCTTCCTCCACGGAGAGGAAAGCTTTATAAGCTAGCTTGTCTCCATCCACCATTCGTCCCAGCCCCAGGCTAGCAGCTAGCTAGCTCATCACGTACTCCTGTACTAGGAGGTGAAGAAAGAAACAAAACCCATCGTAGGCTAGCCCGAATTAACGACCGATCTAGCAGCTAGCTCGTACTACGAGATCGACAAAAGTCATCTAGCTCCACACGAGCGCACACACAGCCATGGGCGCCGCGTACTACTTCAGGTGCTTCGGAGGAGGGTGCGTGCACCCTGCTGCTGCACTTAGCCACAAAGGTATATACAACAAAATTTCTTTACAGTATCTCTTAGTGTGTTATGCGTCCCGGCCTTTCTGTTAGCCATGTAGTTTTTGAACTTTCAAAAAAAAAATGAACAGGTGAACTTTCTAATTTGAACTTTGCCTAATTTTGTTAGTGCTAGTTCAGAATAACAATCATAACACGACCTCCATTCGCAATCATAAGATGTTTTACATATTTCAGTGTGGACTATGTATACGCGCCAATATAAGTGACCAGTCATCTCCTTTCCTTCGCCCAGAGATGCTTAGCCACGTCTCAAAAAAAGAAAAAAAATAGAGCTACAATATCTTATAACCGTAAACGGAGAGAGTGATAGTTTTTGGTGTCAATCCAAGTAAAAGTAACGCTGAGTACTCCTTTCGTTTTTTTCACTTTGCATTCTAGGTTTATTCAAAGTAAAAAAAAAATTAAGTTTTACCAACAACGTAGAAAACAAATATCAACATCAATAATACCAAACGTATATAATATATAGTAAAATATATATTAGAGCCGTTAGGGCATGCGTTGGTTGCAGAGGCTGGATGTAATTGATGTCCTTGTGATATTAATATATGCTCTTTTCCAAAAAAAAATATAGTAAAATATATTTTGATGGTGATGGTATGGATTTTATATTCTAGATGTTAATATTTTTTTGTAAATATTTGGTCAAACTTGACAAATTTTGACTTGACTAAACTCAAACTAGCTAATTGTAAACAAAGGGAGTAACATTAGTTATCTAAATATCATTGGGTTAATTTACTGGTCAAATATATATTTGGGTCGCAGCTTTTTTCTCAAAGGCAGGTATAGCCACTATCAGACCATATTAGTTCTACCCGTACATAGTTCCATTCTGTCGGTAAACGCGTGCGTGCGTGCCGGGCCTGCCGGCCAATATGGGAACAGCAAACGCGTGTGTGGGTGTGGCTATAGAAGCTATATATGTTGGAGCCAGCAAGCACCCAAACCGGTAGCGTACGCCGCCGCGTTTATGCGTGCCGGAGCACGGCAATATGTCGACAAAGCAATCCGCAAATTGTCGAGCTAGCTAGGTGTCGCTTCGCTTCGACACCTGCATCATGCGTGAATGATACGATCATACCAAGTTATCAGCCCCAAACCCTCGTCGTTCCTAATTAGTAGAATGGCTTATATAGATTATTTGCATGAGCGAACCTCGCTCGCATTGACGAAAGAATTTATCGAACTTGTTCGCCGGACGGGCGGCCGGGATTAGATCGAGAGATGGCCTGCGGCGACATGCTGTCCAAGTGTTTCGGGCCGTGCATGCGGCGGCCAAGTCACCCGCAAGGTAGCCGGCCGGCCGCGCCCGGAGCTCGCTCGCCTAGCCCCATGCATCGATCGCCATGTCTCGATTTCCATTTGGTTCCCGATCGATATATGCTAATCATTTCGTTTAATTTCTTGGTGCTTCGCTATATGCATGCAGGAGCTCACCATGACAATCCCAAGAAGAGGACACAGCTTCAGACCACGCCGTCGACGTCGTCGTCCTCGGCGTCGGCGTCGACGAGCCTGGACTTCCGGGAGGAGTACACCAGCGCGTTCCGCACCGAGTCCTACAACGACTTCTGGGCGCGCGTTCTCGACATCACGCTCGCGCACGGCGACGGCCTCGTGCCCAAACCGGCGGCCACCCGGAGCGGCGGCGGCACCGCGTCCAAGCGCCTCTCCTCCTACCGCCTCTTCGCCGAGCACCTCCTCGAGCCCGACCAGGCCGCCGCCGCCGCGGCGCTCGCGGCCGCCCGCAACCGCCCCGACGTCCACGGCCTCCTCTCCGCCTACTACCACGAGACGGCCGGCGCCTCCTTCCTCTGCAGCCACCTCCTCCGCGACATCGACCAGATCCGCCTCCGCTACCGCCCGCTCAAGACCGCGCTCCGCCTCCGGACCGGCAACCTCGCCGACGTGTCCGCCGCGCTGGGTAAGCCGTTCACCGCGCTGGCCGCCACGCAGGGCAGGCTCGGGGACGCGCGGCTCAGCTCCGGGGAACTCCTCAAAGGCCTCGACTCCGGCAGGAAAGCCGCGCGCCGCAGGATCAGGACCCTCGCCCGGCTCAGGCAGGCCTTCTCGGTGTCCTTCGTCACCGTCGTCGCCGCCGTGGCCGTCGTCGGCGCGTGCGTCGGCGTGCACGTGCTGGCGGCGTTCGCGGCGTTCCCGATGATGGTGTCGCCCGCGTGGCTGGGGCTCTTCTCGGGCCGGGCGGAGCGCCGCGCGCTGGTGCAGCTGGAGGCCGCCGCCAAGGGCACCTACATCCTCAACCGGGACATGGACACCATCAGCCGGCTGGTGGAGCGGGTGCGCGACGAGGGGGAGTACATGCTCGCGCTGCTGCAGCTCTGCGTCGCCGAGGAGGACGCCGGCGGGAAGCAGGGGAGGCTGCTGGTGCAGGAGGTGCTCAGGCAGCTCTGCAAGAACGAGGAGAGCTTCAGGCAGCAGCTGGACGAGCTGGAGGAGCACCTCTTCCTCTGCTTCATGACCATCAACAAGGCCAGGACCATGGTCATCAAGTTCATGCCTACTGCTGCCGCAGATCGGTGATCCATCGCTGACCATGATCGTATTCAAGATTCTGGAAGAAGAAAGTACTTCAATCTCTGTACATAATACATTGCATTCTTTAGTACGACGTGTACATAATACGTAGCATTTTTCTTAATGCAGAAAAAACAAAAAAAAGGGTAAATTAGGATTTAACTTGCATTTTTTGTTTTGTTGTTGTACATACACGCTGCACTTTGCAGAAATTGATCTTTGTATATGCTGATTCCACAAATCCCAATACATATTGTCAAGCTAAAACAAGAGGCACTACAAATAAGTCCAATGCCAAGTTGTATGCGTTTGCAGAACAAATTATCGAATATGAAGCCTCTCTCTTGACTGAGGTTTTACGTTTGTGAATCTTGATTTTCTCTGAACAAGTAAGCAACAGGGGGAGTAGGAAGTGGGATGTGATCTTTGTATCGACACTCTTTGATCCATTAGATGTAACCATTGTTTTTCTAAACTAAGTAATAAAGGCCTGTGTGCATCTATTGATGCAGAGGCCGAGATTACCCCCATTTCGTAAAAAAGACCTCCTCCTCCTGCCACCTCAGTGGAGCATTCCTTGCTAGTCGACTCACTAACATGTCATGCCTAAAAGTAACATTTTGAGGTGATGTTTGTAATATATTTGTCGATGGGGCGGAGCTCCCGGTAGGACAAGGTTGTGTTGCATTGATTTTTGAAAAAAGAAACTATTACATCTCGTGTTTATTTTAATAATTTACACCTCTTTAATCATTGGAAATAACTATTACATCTGCAACCAAAAGAGGTATAATTGCATCCGATGGGTCATTTATCCAGACATTTTGTACAAAACCTTTCGCTAACTTTTTTTTTTATTTCGCACCTAGCTATCATGAGTTACAGAATTCTCTGGCCGGGTCTGTTCCCTCGAAAAAAAAAGGAGATGACTAACCTTTTGGGCCTTACTGGGCCGACTGAGGAGGAGAGTTTACTCGTGCACCCAGCAGCCAGCCTTTGCCCTTTGGTCCCCTAAAGAAGAAAAAAAACAGCCAGCCCTTGGAGGCTTCAACCGGAACGGTTCGATCGTCCGGTCCGCTCCATCGCTCGTCCTTCGACCGAACCAGGAAGGGAGCGGCTCGGGGGCTAGACTGGACGGCAGCAGGCCGGGCGGGCAGCAGGCCAGGTAAACGGAGGGAGCCGGAGGAGTCGAGGAGGTAGGGACGGTTAGCGGCGGCGGCGCGCTACCCAGTAGCCAGGAACCGTAGTTCTAGGACCAGGCAGGAGTGGATTCGATGCTCGGCGTCGGCGCGTTGCAGGAGGTTGGGGGCGCCAGCAGCCAGAGGTAGAAGATGGCAAAAGAACGGGAAGGGACCTGCAAAGGGGACAGGCATTATTTTCCCCCAAAGTTTCTGCATTTGCATGAATTTGTGAGCTAGAATTTTATTGAATGTGGTGGATTGAAGTTGAAGATTTGAATTGGTAAAATACTCGTGTCTTCCAGTATTATGCATTGCAGATTTGGAAAAATAACTTGTGCCATTTGCTAGGTTCTATTCCTGTTTAAATATGTTTCTGGTGTACTAGGTGATTATGTTTAAAATAATATAAATAAAGTATTGAGGACTATTTTGTTTTTGCATCAAATTTTTATGATTTAGAGTCTGGCCGACCTCATTTTCCCTTCCTTCGCCACTATGTCGAACAATGAAATAAAGTTCCAGATATTGAAACATTCAGAGAGATATCCCAATCCATGTGCCTTCCTAAAATCTTATTTGCGAATAACCACTTGTGCTGAAGGATGCAAACTTGAAAACTTATTGCTTCACTTTTGGCTCAAAAATGAGAAACACCTAGGTTCCAATGAACATGTGAGAGGGTCTTTGGAACCAACATACTTGTTACAGAGAACGTCAGTGGCGTAGCTAGGGGTTTCTGTGTATGACTACACAGGATTTTGGTCAATCCTTCTTGCACATAAGAAAAATCACAAAAGAATATGTAAAAATTTGAGAATATATACATATAAGATGAATTTGACAACATAGACTTTTGGTCCTGGCACCGCCACTGGAGAACGTCCTGCCACATCGAACCTATCCTCAGTAATAAGTTTGAACACCGATCTAGTGAGCAATCCAGGGTTTTTGTCAGCTGGTCACACACCACAATGAAGACCGTATATCAGTCTTATTTTCGCATCACCTCGCCCGGGAGGCCAACCTAATACAGGGTTTTTGTCAGCTGGTGACACTTTCAGAGGTGATGCAGCTGGTCTTATTTTCGCACCTCCCACATCACATCGTATATAGCTGAACATGCAGCTGGTGACACTGTCAGAGGCATGCAGCTGGTTTATTATAGCAGAAAGTGCTCCCGGTTGACGTCAAACTTGTGGGAAGAAGATAGCTGGGGCTCCTGCACGCCGCTGAAGTTGACCACCTTGCGAACAAGCGAGCAGAGAGGCGCGGGGAGCTTGCAGATGATCCGGCTGTCGGCGTTGCGCTCAAGGATGATGGCCTTTATCGTCGCGAGCAGCTGGATGTAGGTGGGCATCTGCCGCGCGAAGAACGCCGCCGTGACGAAGCTGTAGGTCAACAGGCCCATGGGCAGTTGCTCATCGCCGATCCCGTCCGTCGACAGCTGGGAGTCGGTGCAGCCGCTGATCAGGATCGCCTGGCCGCCGCTCGGGTTCTTCCAAGCGCCGTTCAGCGGGCTATGATTCTTCCATTCAGGTTGCCCGTTCCTAAACATTGGTAAACAGTTATGGTCGCTAGCCATGGGTAGATATGTAGGTATACACGTGGTGCAGGGTGCGATCGTACTTTTTGAGCTTGCAAAGGTTGGGGAGGTCAAGGACGGTGCCGCTGTGACAGGCGTCGATGATGGCGTGGAGCGTGACGCCGTGCACGAGCGGGCGCACTAGGGCCTCGTTGATCTCGTCGTCCCGGATGTACCCACCGTCGACTGGGCAGATGGTCTCGTCCTTGCCGTCCAGCTCGTCGCCGTCGTCTTCGTCTCTCACCTGACCACCGTGTCCGGAGAAGTGGAACACGAGGGAGTCCCCGGACTTACAGTTGTATACCAGCCACCGCATCGCCAGTAGGATGTTGAACCTGGTTGGCCTCCTGTACGGATCAAGCTCCTCATCTGGCAGGCAAGCAGCAGCAGCGGAAAGCCCGATTTGTGGTACGCATATATCGATCATTTTGTTTCTTGAGATATTTATATGTATGTATGGGATGGCATGAAGCTGGAAGCTAATTTACCGGTAAGGGTGAGGATGCACTGCTTCGGGAAGCCGTACTTCTGGGTGAGCAGGAAGCTCATGCCCTTGACGTCGTTGATGGGACCGCTCAGCTCGCCGTCAGTTCCAGTGTACTTGATGCCGACGAGGAGGGCACGCTTGTGGCCGTGCACTATGGGGTATCCCGCCTCCCGAATCCTAGGCGGTGCCGCCAGCCTCGCCCTCGCGCCACCACCAGCTATGTGGACGATCGCGTTCGTGACGAAGGCCATGGCGCCGTGCCGCTGGACGCGTGTCACCCCGCGGCGGTGCGCGCACTGCACGGACCCCGCTCTCGGCTGGACGACCGACAACCAGGCGCCGCCATTGCCCACACTCCATGTGGCTTCTGCTTATGTTGCTGGCAGCTTACTCGATCTCTGAGCTGAATCCTCCTTTTGTAGAGCCACACTGACCTGTAAACGGGGAAGAGTTGCATACACTAATCATTTCAGCTCCGTCTCTGTTTGACTATTTCTTGACTGTTTCCCAATTGATTATTTTGTAGAATCGCATGCACACATCGCAGCACGATCGACATTAAAGAACGGCCATGTGGAAGTGGGCACATGATTCTAGTTCTAGGAACCACTACTACCACAATGAACGCGAGAGGTAAGGACACAAAGGTTCTTTCTGATTGAAGTTAATTCAGAGCTTTGCCACTCGCGTTTGCAATAGACTGGTTAGTGTATAGCAGTATAAAATTACGGTTAGCACTATTTAATTTGGAAGCTAGGTTCTGTGCCTAGCTTGGCTACTCATATAGTAGTATTATTGCAAGCACTATCCCACTATCTGCTACTTTGTTGGAGATGTAGGTCAAGAGGAACATGGTTCATGTTCTGCTGGCCCAGAGTAATGGATATCAATTTAGATAATTCGAAGGTGAATGGAAGTCGTTCTGACATGATTCACGAGAATAGATATGGAGCTCCGCACAAGATATTGATGACACAACACTGATTTGGGCATGGAGGATCCTCAGCTTTTCAGATTCTGTTTCTAGAGGTTAGGAGCAGTTTTTTCTCAATAACAAATTTAAGAAAATTTAAGACGCTCCTTCTAAGGGTAAGTACCTGGTGTTCTATAATTTTCTTCAATGAGCTTTTCATATAATAATAACTATTTCTCTTTATAAATTTTCATCGAAGGTGATGATGTACATGTATCAACGATGTTGGCAATGCCATCCATGGATAGGATTGTGTGAACTTTCCGAAATTTTATGTCGTGGAATTTTGAACTTTTGATACTTGTATGATACGAAGTTGTGAACTTTCGAGATTTTTGTATTGTGAACATGTCTATTTGGATATGTATGTATGTTGTGAATCTTGTGATGTATGTGAGAGCTTTTGAATGATGACATAGTATTTGTTGAATGATATGATATATGTATTATGTGATGTAAGACAATTTGTTGTGATATATAAAGACCTAATTCACGCTAACCTTGTTTACCGAGTGTAAAAACATTCCGAAAAAGGTATAAGTGGGAAAGCTCAGCCGACTGGTTATGGCTTTAGGGAGTGTTTACTGGAAAACCACTCGAGAACGAAGTGTCTCTAACGAGTGGTGAAGTCGAAGTCTTTGCGAGTGTATTTTGCAAATCACTCGGTGAACCCTGTGCCTTCTAAGTGTGTATTTCAAAGCACCACCTGGAAAACTGTGGACACATGTTGGTCAGTTTGTGTATACCGAGTGTATAGTTTCCACTCGCTGAATAGGAAAACCATCGTTTAATGACTGTTTTTGGCCTTCACTCAGTGTTTTTGACACTCGTTAAATTATTGATATCCTGTAATGATCGTCATGTACCAAAAGCCATGAACAAGCTAGGCGATGGCACACGCTGGTCAGATCAGAGATCTCATGAACAAGAAATCAAGATCAAAGGAGAAACAATGTCGAGCAAACTATGTCTGCTTGACATGGACCACGCGGAAGAGATGCTCGCATTGAAGATGAGTACACAGACTTGGTGCGTCACTCGAATGCATAGAGTATGGCTTTCTCCCCTTTTCGAAGAAGTCATCTACCTGAGTATCCCCATCTCTCAAACCCCAGGATTGACACACGGGGGATTATATCCCGGAGGCAGTAGGATTTGAAGAGATCTAATCTTTAATTCCAGGGTACACATAGTCACAACAATTTGTATAAATAGGGAGCAGAGAGTGTTGTTGTTTTCCTCCCAAAAAAATACTTGAATATCCCATGCATAGTCCTCAATGTGAACAGCGTCATAATACATGAACAAGTCACGTGTGCTCTTTTTCATCAATACAAACAGTATAATTTATTCATTGGAATTTGGAAATTCCATAAGCACCATATATATGAAACACATTCTACGCCGACAACAATGAGTTAAAGACACGATAACACATAATTAAACAAGCAAGCCGCACCAATGAAACCAAAGCACGCACCAAGCATCACATACACATAAGCAGACCGATCGAGCACCATCATCCAAACGATACCATGAGCCGGGCACCCGTCTATGCATCGGCGACGCGGAAGGAGTCCCTGTTCTTGATGACGATGTCATACATGTGGACGGCGGAGAGGCGGTTGAAGTCCTTAGGGAGGGAGATGAGGTCGATGCTGCTGCGCCTCTGGAACTGGAACAAATCCGAGTCCCCGTCGTAGTAGCGCTCCCACCCCAGCGCCGTCAGCTTCGCCTCCAGGTCGGCGTACGACGACACCACCTGCCCGCTCGGCGAGTGCACTAGAGCCTTCCGCCGCACCCCGGCGAGTGCTTGCTCCCGGCCGGGTTCTCCACCAGACGCACCACGCCGTTCTTGAATACCCACACTCCCGACATGATCTCAAGCTTTGTGTGTGCGACAAAAAAGAGAGGGATTTTAGCAACTAGCTAGTGAGATTGGTGGTTGCAGAATGGATTGAGCAAGGGAGATGGAGGGATATATATATATATATGAAAAATCCTTCTTACTCCCGGGTGTAGTTACACCCATGTCTTATATACTCCCATACGAAAGTATAAGTGATACTTTATCGGTTTGAGTATGTTCATATACTACATCTAAGATACTTCAAATCAAGTTACATGGAAAAAATGCAAGTGGAGCCGTAGTTTGCACTATATTTCCGAAATACCCTTCATATTTGTACGTAAAATAAGAGTATGTAAAAAACTTATACATACTACCTCATATGTAATATATATACTACTAAATAGTCTTATAATACTTCATACTACGCGTACATACTCTTCGGTATGATAGATACTACCTACATGATGTAAAACACACGTGGGTGTAGTTACACCCGGGAGTAGTATGAATATGTCATATATATATATATATATATATATATATATATATATATATATATATATAGAAACCCTATTCAGCATCCAGGGTGCAGAATAGTTATTTTGCACCCCACATATTTTTATATTCTCACTTTCAGAAATTTATGTTTTCTATACTAATAATTATGTTCATATTTATCATAAACACAAAAAAATCGACATAAAAATATTATTTATGAGTCATTTTAGTGTAAAAAACATAGAAAATATGCATTTTACGTTGTATTTTTCTATGTCATGTAAACAATTTTTTTTACGACAGGTCTAAATTTTTTTATGTTCTTCTTACTTTCGAGATAAGAGAAAATTTACGTGACATAAAAATTATATACGATTTGAAAGATAGAGGGTGGGTGAAGAATAACTATTCTACATCCTAGGTGTCAAATAGCGCCACTCTATATATATATATTGATGGACAGGTAGAGCTACAGATTAGCACTAGCTAGGAACCAACTAATGCGAGCTATTAGTGGGGTAGGTGTCATGGAAATGGGAAAGAATAATATGCGTGTTATATATGTTATATACACGAGAGCAAGTTGTACTTCTACTTAAAAATGACCAGCCTCTCTTGAAAGTGCAGACATAAACTGGCGACACCGATGCTATATATCATATGTACTCCCTCCGTTTAAAAAGAGATGTCTTAGATTTTTTAAATTTTAAATGAATCTATACTAAATAGTGTCTAAATTTATCCAAATTTTAACAAATTTGAGACATCTATTTTAGGACGGAGAAAACATGTGTTCTTTGACATAACACTGGAATCCAAACTTGATAATCAGAGTAACAAAAGCTATTTTCCACAACATAATGTGCATTACAGTAAGACACAACATTTTTCGGTATGAGGTATACCGATGTATTTCCGCTGCTTGCGTATTTTCTATGTTTTCTACTCCCTCCGTCCAAAAATAGATGTCTCAGATTTGTCAAAATTCAGATAAATTTATATACTAAATAGTGTCTAGATTCATCTAAATTTTAACAAATCTAAGATATCTATTTTGGGACAGAGGAAATAATATAAGACGTTTTAGCAGACTAATTCAGTTTGCTGAAACGCACTACCTCCGTTTCATAATATAACTCTCTTTATCAAGCTGTTTTAATTTACTAAAAAGACTTACATTGTGAAATATAGTAAAGAACGAAGAGAGTGGTTAGGACCGGTGTAAATAACCTGCACCTAAATAGAGGAAACAAATGTTAAATACACCATGTGCGTGCACACGAGAGGAGCATGTCCATGCGTCGGTCATGGGCGCAATACTGCGGGACGCGGGGTGTTAGGTTAGGCCAGGAAAGAGTGTTGACTTCAGTTTAGGTGAAAAGAGTGTTTGACTTAGCGTACCTGTTGATACATTCAGTACTCCAAACCAATATAAAAACATAGCTGGAAAGCCAGTGTCTAGAAATTCCGAACATATCTGTTGTTGTAAAGAAAACATGCATCACCGACACTTCAATTTATATAATTTTATAGTTTTGTGAGCCAAATCATTAACATATTTTGGCTAAAAACTTGCTCCCAAGTGCTGTCTGGAGTACACCTTTTTCACTTCACTAAACAATGCATCGTATGGCGTTTCAAAAGCCGGCGCCTCGAATCACATGCTCCCACGCACCAAGATGCCATAAATTAAACATTGAGGCAAAAATGGAAGAAAAGTGACATGACTAGGTCTCTAAGGTGTTGTTGCATGTTGCTATGTTCTAAGAGCATGTCTAACAGACCCTTTAAAAGGGCCAAACCCGTATAATAACCGCCGGAATACGGATTTCGGCTCTACCCGGCCGTCTAGCAGACCCCGTAAAAACGGTCCCCGCTCCGATTTTTGCTGTTTTCGATTACGGGGCGGGTCTTCGCCCCCTACTTGTGCGGGGTGGGAGCGGAGATAGAGGGCCAAACCAGTATCCCATTTCCAAGAGAAAAATCAATCGATCAACCGCCGATCAGAGAAATTCAGACGGGCAAACCACGCATCAGAGGGTCGAAATGCCTTCAAAACACGCATAACCTTATTTTGTTCAATGGCGTATAAACTGAAAATTTTCAGTTGAAGTTTACATGACATCATAGGATCCTACAAATATATGTCCATTTGTGAAATAAGTATAGAACTTTATCATAAGCTTGTACGATTTTTAGCCAAGGAGAATCGCATGCGCTGCAGCTCGGTGAACATTAACAAATTGCAAGCTAGGATTCGTTCCTTGGCCACTTATCATCACAAGCACTCTGCCCATATATGCTGCTATTTTGTTGGAGCCATAGATATGGTAGAGTGGTGAACAGGAATATTTTCGGCTAGGCCAGACCATTGACATGGATTTGAATACAAGTTCAACTCCACGTTTAGCTAGAGGCGAAAGTTACTAATGCCAACACAATTATTTAGATATGCCATTTTATATTCTGTCTATAGTACAGGTACAGAATGGAGCTTACGAAAAACATCCACCATTTTCGTAATTATACATAAATAGATCAAAATATCCAACCAGTATGCGGGATGTTTTTTCTTGTCTATCTGCATCACTTAATCCCAATATATATTGTGAAGCTTAAACAAAAGCCACCACAAACAAGTTCAGTGCCAAATTGTATATATGTGTTTGCAGAACAAGTGATCGAATGTGAAGGGCCTCGATTGAGGTTTTACAATTTTGACGACCAATGTGACGACAAATTTGCCAATACAAGTAAGCAACAACAACAATGGTGGATAATAAGAATTTTCAGAACAAAATTCACCATCTTGAACAACTGCTAGCAAAACATCTGGGGGGTCAGGAAAGAGGCCAAACTGAATGGATCGTCATCCAGTGCAGTGTGGAGTGAAATCAAAATGGCAAAACTCTACCTTGGGGCCATTTTCTCTCCACTCGGCCCATCTTCGATGGTGGCCAGATGATGTGGGTCACCCTCCCATTTATTAGACCTAAAGGGATCTGAAGAAGATAATGAAATAGGTCATGATACAACATATACAGCGGGAGAAGGAATTAAAAGATTACGCAAGTAATTAAGCATGAAAGCTCTCTGTTTGCTGAATTAGTAGTGCATCAACATAAATAAGAAGACACCACTGCGACTTGCCAAGTTACAAAACTCCTCCCCACCAGGCCTTAGCACAACTTCTAGTGTATTGATTTGCCAGTGTGTTATTTACAGTACAACTTTTCCTTTATTCTTTTTTCCTTTAGTGTTTTTTATGTCTTGCTTAGTGTAGTACAGTCTACAGAGCACCTTGTTTATGCAGTATAGTCCACGGTGTACCTTATTAGTGCAGTATAGTCGACAGTGTACCAATTGGTAGGCACCAAGAATTTTGAATCATTGTATGCTGAAAATATGGTGTATTAATTTTGTTTTCCTTTTTGAGTCAGACCTGACATAGATAAAGGCTTGTATCCCAAGTAATATGTCCTGCTAGTCATTCTTGATAACTTAGCATGTTCTAGCACATAACATAACACAAGATCGCAAATAACCCATTAAGAGTGAATCCTGCAACTAATTAGTGTACATCAGGAAGTTTGTACCAATTCCCATCACTTAGTGTCAATTCTTGGCATTGCACATCTCCATAGATTTCTGGTACATATCTTAAGAATCATACACATCGGACTACACAATTTATGCATATTTTGAGGCACCCAGTTTTCTACTAAGGAACTCACTTTATGAATTGGCAACAACAGCCAGCATATAAGAACTCTTTAGTCGTCAGATTCACATGATAGTACTATGAGTGCTGGTATGAAGGACAAATGCGGCAAAACTCCACCATTGAACACATAAGCTTTTAATCCATCGGTAAGAGGCAATAACAATGGAGGCATTTAATATGTTTCACATAAAGAACTATACCTAAACATTTTACTAGATAAGCCCAACAAAAGTAGAATAGTTTTGTAAGTTTTTTTTTGCGAACTAGACCTAAACTATTCAAGTAGAATAGTTTTGCAAGTTGGGAAGAAAATGGACATGGAAGTAACTTACGGGGCCAAACGACCTTGAATCCCAACTTCGAGCAGCATTATCACCTTCAACCCAGCAATGCCCTTCTGGTATCTTAATTATCTCGGAAGACACAGGGAGCTGTATCCACTCACCAGGAAAGGCAATCAATCTCTTCACAAAATCCTCCTTGTGATCACTAGGGCATCTACAAACAGAAACAAAATGAACAATTAACACCCGGGCGCATGGAACAACTGAACAAGTCCGAAGGTATAGCCAAGCTTTTCCTGTGATGTCAGGGCACTCACTTGAATATAACAATGTCACCCCGGGAGAATTTGTACTTGTCAAGGCAGCCCCGTTCCGCAAACAGGACATCACCTGGTTCGAGCAACCTGGTCAGCACAAAATCATTGAATACGGGATTTTCAGATTAATCCAACAGTCCATGTTTTTTATTGCTCTGTAGAAACTGAATCTACAAAATACCTTGGAAGAAGCTGTCGGACGCCGTGAAGGTAGGATGCATCGAATCACCTCTTGTGGTGATTATGGTCAGGTAACGGTCAGAAATGGTGAGACCGATTACGGCCCCGGTTGCTATCGTCTTGGCAGTCGACCAAATTTGGTTGCAAGTTCCCATATCCGAACTATATCCGGTAATATAGATAGGGTCTGAACTTTTCTGAAATGTAAACACTGCAGAAATGCAGTAAACTTCTGAAAGCGAAAACGCAGCAGAAATGTATGATGCATCAGCACGGAAAAATATTTGAGGCTAATCAAGGTGGTGGTACAGACAAGCCCTACTAGCCTAGATGGAGCCATAAGAAACTGGGTTTCCCGCATCTCAGATTAGGAGAAAGTAAGAACGAAAGCTGACCAAGAAATGCTTGTTCCTTCCGTCCGACAGATTGGGAAGACGTACTAGGGGTGCTTCGGTGGAGGATGCCAAGGAGCAGCGGAGCTGGTGGCGGCGGCGACGCCGGCGGCTGCAGCGGCGAGGAGGTTTTGACTTTTGAACTGTCGAGCGTCGGAAACCACAGAAGCAATGAGGATTAGGAAACCGGAGCCGAAATTCAAAAAAAAATAAAAAGGAAACCGGAGCCGGCACAGAAGCGCTTATCAGCACTCAGCAGCCGTCCGATCGCACCATGGACGGTCCATATCAACAGCGGGTCCGAGGACGCCTCCTCTGTTCTGTTGTTGGTTTAGGCCAGCTCCGACGCACACCCAAACCCTCTCCCGCCCCTCCCACAGTCGGCGGCGGCGACCACCCCACCGACCGCCGGGATCCAGCCGCCTCGCCGCGTTCGAAGGCTCGCTGGCCACGGCCGAACCCTTCCCTTCTGCTCCGGTAAGTACCACCCCCTCTTCCCCCTAATCCCCTCCTCTCCCAAAGCTGCTCCCATGCTGTACGCTCCAATCCGAACATATGCGGCTGTGAAATCTCCCCTGTAGTACGTTTCCTCCGTGCCTTACACTGTAGCTGCCGCCGTGCCGTGGCTTAGCGTCACCGCCGACGTCCATGCTGCCTCCACCCGTCCCCAGGACTGGCCACCGAACAGGTAACTGGTAGGGCAAACAGAGGCCAATATTTGGCCCGGGACCGCTCCCAAATCGCCAGGGGTTGGCTTCCTCCCACCCCGCGCGCTCCTCCAGCCGCCTCTCCGGCAGGTAGAGCTTCCCGTCCCCTCTTCTACTCCCCAATGCCCTCCCCTTGTCTGCTCCCCATCGCGCCCCTCCAGCCCCGACCTGCAGCAGCTCCGACCCAAGACGACTTCTGTATGTATTTTTTCTATGGATTTGCAGAATCCTCATGTTGCTGGCTTGATCTACTTGCTCTAATTTTTGTGCTAGGTTAGATAGTATGCTGCTTGATGATCTACTTGATGTGCTTGCTGTCGTTGAACTTGAACATTGTACCTCTTGTCTATGATTTTTATATGCCTACAGTAGCATATTTTAGTATAGTTACATAGCTGGGAACATGGGAGTATGGTATAATACATAAAAAAACTAGATATATGTTGGAAATATATTATTATGTGCCTATTTAATTAACCGATTATTGGTCAACCGATTAATCCATTTAATCGGCCGATTCACCGATTACTCGCTACTCGCAAGCCAAGCCAGCAGTTACCAGTTACCGAATTCCTGAACATTGGCAATTCATAATTCATCTATTAAAAGCTCAATCTTGCTAAACTCGTTAGCATAATTTAAACCTTTATTGTTGGAGTCTCAAAGCACCCTTTTAGAGCTTATATTCTTTGTATTTCTGAAAGCCTGGAATTTTATGTTAGCGTTTATTATCTTGATCCTACATTCTCTTATCTGACATTATGTATGTCCCCTAATGCTGTCATTCACACTAAATATTATATATTTGGCCATTTCTTTATGTAGTGTAATCTGAAGTTTCCAGCCAGAGGTTCTCAACTCAGGTGTATTACTAGGAAGAGAGTTAACAAGGGTTGCGGTCAACTGATGGATGGGTCTAACTGCAATGTTGAAGAAGACGTCTATCATGTTACAGGAGACTTACGGTCGCCAAAAATTCCGAGGAGAAGTCCTGATGGTTCCAAGGATAGGGAGTTTGATAGGAGGGGTAGAGAGGACAAAAATGACTGGGACTCTTCAAGAAGTGAAACTTCTGCAGATAGGGCTGATACAAGGGGCAGGAGGTCTGGTAGCACGGAGAATATCAATGAGAGGATAGGATCTAATATGGCAGGGAACATTGGTGAAGATAGCAGATCAGTGGATCAAGCTCATCAAAGTGGATTACATTTGGTAAAAGATGGTGAGCATGGTGAAAAGGAAGAGATTCTTGGCCATAAAGTGCAATACGCACATGAAAGCAAGGGTGGTGTGGAAAACAAAGAGACACCGCCCAAATTTGGTAAAGATGGGTGGGAGTCACCAGGGGATAGAAGCAATGATAGGAGTACTGGTACAAAAGATAAAGCAGAAGTGGATGTCCATCGAGATACATCAGACAGAGGGAGGGACAGCATTTTGAATGTAAAAACCCGAGAGGCTGAAGGATCTGAACAGTACTTGAGGAACCGTCAATGGCGAGATCCTACGGAGGCAAATGTTTCTGAATGGAGGAGCACACAGGAAAGATTAGATGGTGGTCGAACTGGGTACCGGCAGGATTCCAGGGGTAGATCTGAAAGTGTTAGAGGTTTTTCAACCTATGGAAATCGGTATGACAGGTCTGATTCAATAGAGATCAGGCCAAATAATAATTTTAATTTTGGACGAGAGGGCTCTGTTTCTGGAAAAAAATCTGATGGCGGAGCTCAGCGGGATTTAATACATGGGGCAAGTGATGATAAAAGTACCAATCATCCTGAAGCAGATCAAAGTGCTACCACCACCATGCTTTCTTCACTTCCACAGCAAGGGCCCAAAGTTGATAGACCCTCTAGAGGAGGAAGGGGGAGGCCAAATGGAAGAGATTCTCAGAGAGTTGGAGTTCCAGTGCCACTCATGCCGCCGCCTACATTCGGTGCGCTGACTCTGCCACCAGGTCAAATGCAACATATGGGGCCCAATATTCCCCATTCTCCAGGTCCTCTTATGCCTGGTGTTTTCATGCCGCCCTTTCCAGGACCTATGGTGTGGCCTGGCGCAGGAGGTGTTGACTTGAGCATGCTCTCTATTCCACCTAATCTTCCCATCCCTCCTCCTGAGCATAGGTTCACTCCAAGTATGGGAGGTGGACCTGGTCATAATGTTCACTTAAATCAAATAGTCCCAGGAATAGGTAATCCTACGAATGTGTACCAGATAAACACACAAAATCGTGAAATGCCACATGATAGACTATCTGGAGGTTGGGTGCTGCATAGGAATAGTGGGCCGACCAGAAAAGCTCCTTCAAGAGGTGAGCAAAATGATTACTCACAGAACTTTGTGGACACTGGCATGCGACCTCAAAACTTTATTAGAGAACTGGATCTTACAAGTGTAGCAGAGGACTATCCAAAACTGAGAGAACTCATACAGAGGAAGGATGAAATTGTTGCTAATGCTGCTTCACCACCGATGTATTATAAGTGTGATCTCCGTGAACATGTTCTTTCTCCAGAATTTTTTGGTACAAAGTTTGATGTTATTCTTGTGGATCCACCATGGGAAGAGTATGTTCATCGTGCACCAGGAATAACAGATCACATTGAACATTGGAATGTTGAGGACATCATGAATTTGAAGATTGAGGTTGTTGACGTTATCTGTTTGTTTTATCCTGTTTAACTGTGTCCATTTTATGCTACAGAATTATTAATATGCTTCGGTGAATTTTTTGAATCAACAGGCTATAGCTGATACTCCCTCTTTTCTCTTCCTTTGGGTTGGTGATGGTGTGGGTCTTGAACAGGGCCGTCAATGTTTGAAGAAGGTGAGGCAGCTTTCTCTTTCCATAATCTAGCACATGCAGTTATTCTTTCTGCTTTGATGTCAATTTTTTGGGCAGTGGCATTATGTCAGTTTACAGAAAGCCTCCAGGGCTCTAGGCTCATGTGGCTCTCTCCAAAGTATTATAGCCGTGATATATTTATTTAGGTTTATGTTGTTGCCATTCCGTTTAACTCCAATCAGCATAAATAATATATCCATTTGTTTCGAAAAAATATAAGAAGTGTTTTATTTGATTTAGATCAGTCATAGAATTTCCAGCTGATTTTTTAAATGTAATAATAGAATAGATGTACCTGGCTGAAACATCTCTTTTGTCCAGTGGGGATTTCGTAGGTGTGAAGATGTTTGCTGGGTTAAAACCAACAAGAAAAATGCATCATCAGGTCTGCGGCACGATTCTCGTACATTGTTGCAACATTCAAAGGTATTGCTATTTTTAAGTGATCTGTTTTGTAGCATTAGTTTCTTTTTTACCTTGCCATTTCCCCATATATATCTGGATTTCATGTGATTCCTTGTGCAGGAGCATTGCTTGATGGGTATAAAAGGGACGGTACGCCGTAGCACTGATGGCCATGTCATCCATGCGAATATTGACACCGATATAATAATAGCTGAAGAACCCACTGATGGTATATATTTATCTCTTAGATGCCACGGATAATGCCTTTCTTCATTTATGATCTTTGTCTACTATGTTACTTTGGGGCACAGTGCTTTCCTCTAGTCCATGTCACCATCGTTGACAGTTTGAGGTGTCATCAACTACTAGTAAAGCATAATGTTCCATTCTGATGCATGTCTTCTTTTACAGGCTCGACAAAAAAACCTGACGACATGTACAGGATCATTGAGCATTTTGCTCTTGGAAAGAGGCGTCTTGAACTCTTTGGCGAGGACCATAACATCCGGCCTGGCTGGCTCACCCTTGGGAAAGATCTATCTTACTCCAACTTCAACAAGGAGGTGGAAAGCTGGATGTTCGACCTTTTTGAACATGCATACAACAATGCAAGCGTTCATTCCCACGAGTTCCACAGATTAAATGTTCTCTCTTATTACAGGCGTATAACAGGAACTTTGCGGACAACGATGGGAAAGTATGGCTGGGAGGCGGCGGGCGGAACCCTCCTCCTGGGGCTCCGCACCTGATTGTGACGACTCCGGAGATCGAGGGCCTCAGGCCGAAGTCTCCCCCGCCAAAGAACTGACAACGGTAGCAGCCATCCGTGGGCTTGCAACTGCACTGTTTCTGGAAAGTCCCAAGCGGCCCAGTGGCTGATTTGCTCCTAAGCCGGAATGCTAGCGACATTTTTGTAGACCTGTAGACCTTTTGTAGGGAAGGTTTAGCTGATGCCCTGTAAAATGTCAAGTCCGGGTTTCAAATAGCATGAAAAAAAAAAGGAAGGACTTGTAGCAGAGTGCTGAACCAAGATGGTTTCAGCCTATAGCATGTATCAGCTAGCTGTTTAGTTTCGGAGGGAAACACTCGGTCTTTTCACTTTGATGCGTCTAATAAACCCCTGTTAATGAGAAAATGTTACTCCGACCCATATTAGTTGACTTAGATTCATTTCTATACGAATGTATCTAGTCAAGTTTTAGGGCGAGATGCACCTGTATTTAGACAAATTTGAGTCAACTAATATATATATGGGTCGGAGGGAGTATGTGTTTCTGCTGTTGCCTGAAGGAAGCAACCTGAATTTTGTTGGTTGTTGCTGTATACAGCATCGTGGCTGTTTATGTCGAAGTTGTACAGCCTCGAGGTGTTGCCTGTACATCTTTTTTTTTCCTGCAAATTATTAGTAGTGGCGTTTATTTTGACAATGTGCCAGGATGCATCTTTTCTCTCTCTCGCGTACAGAGTCTCATTTTCCCTCCTAACAGGATGCAAGCTTGACGTGCTGTTTGTCTGTCTTTGTATACCGAACCATCTGGATCATACATTTCCATAGAATCGTCTGGATCCCGTGCACAATCATGCGTCCAGACAAGCTAGCTGCCGATTTTGACAAACCCTGAAACCGACAACTGCGAATCAGAAAATTAATCCGCCGACAGAAATGTGCAGCGACAGACATCGCAGCCTGCCTCGTCGTCCTTTTCTTTTGCTCGTCGACTGGAACGCCGGAGGGAAAACCGGATTGGCTCGTCGTTGCCGGATGATTGCAACGCCCGTACGGTTTTGTCCCGTCTTAGCAGACAGTAACCCATCACGGACACGGTGTTTCGTAGCATTTGACAAAATGACAGATACTAGTAGTTTTCTGGAAAGCTTTACACCCGTTGTTGTCTGTGCCCGTGGAGCCTTGCGGAGGAGGGAGGAAGATCTGGCCGGCGATCCGGGAGGAAGATCTGGCATTTCGGATTTGGTTCATAAGCACAATCATTCGCCTAATTAATCCTCTGAAAGTATACGCCTTTCATGCATCGAAACCATCGAATGAAAGTCGTCTGCCCATCTCAGAAAAAAAGAACATGTACACTGTACAAGCATTTGCCAGTCTTTAATCTGTCGCCAAATTAGCACCACACGAGTTCTTGTCACCTCCCCGTACGTATTGCTTAAGATCTTGGCAACATTATATTGCTCCACTTGGCTGCGGTGAATAAATGACCGTCTGTGTGAGAGAAAGAGAAAACGCTCGGTTACGTAACGGCGACAGAGATTGCCATGATAACCTGTAGAAAACCAGTGCTGGAACATTTTGTCCGCTGAATCGTTTATATAGCTAGCAATCCTTCATTTCCACGCACAGTCTTTGAGTTGAATCAAAGACACAAACGTG
This sequence comes from Avena sativa, assembly GCA_916181665.1. Classification (NCBI taxonomy): domain Eukaryota; kingdom Viridiplantae; phylum Streptophyta; class Magnoliopsida; order Poales; family Poaceae; genus Avena; species Avena sativa. The sequence goes on from OV702293.1 coordinate 460,218,882, forward strand.
TGAATCCGGGGTGATTCACACGTTTTTTTTATATAATTTGGTTCCGTTCCAAACGGCTACGGTCCAAAGTTAATGAAATTCTCACAGAAGAGTCAAGTTTTTTTGGGCAAGACATCGACCTTACCATACCCCGGAGAAGAGAGAGAGAAGATCTGAGCTGAAAATGACAGGACATTGGTGCAGTATTTGAATTGTACAGTAGTATCTGAACCTGCTGGAAAACACTGTATGTAATCGCAGTTCAGACAAGGAGGCGGTGGCTGGTTTAACTGGGCCCGTACGTCTTGCATGCAATCGTTTGGGGCAGACGTTGGACCAACTGGCTACCTAGTTATATTAGGCACAACAATCACATGAGCAAAAAAAATAGGCATGTATGTATGCATGCATGCATGCATGCATCGGGCCATGGACCGACAATTTGTCAGGAACCCTAATCATGGCCTCCGTACAGGCGTTACATGTTGAAATACTCCTACTTAAGCAGTGGCTTCAGGTAGAGTTAGGGTTCAGGCAATGGAAGTGGATAATCATGGCGATTCAGACATGGGGTTGGGCAGTTGGTTGCTGCGGGTGCAGGGTTCATTTGATGAGTGCGATGATTGAAACAGCCAAACGAGCAAAAATAGAGTTTCGTCCTAACAATAGTAATAATCATGGAAAAAGTATAGCACTAGCAAAAATAGCCATGCATGCTGTTGTCATATGCATGTCAGGAGGAACCCTAATTAATCATGGCAACAAGCCGAGGAATTATTCAGAATCGCACACGACTCGGAACAGCTAGCTAGCTAGCTAGGGCACGCACGCTCTCCGGATTCGTCAATGCTACTGTTACAGGATTATATTGACTACTGTCTACTCGTACTTGATCTTACTCTCGAAGCTTACTGTCTAATTAATCAACGCATGATAAACAAGCTACAGACAGGCCTGTAGCTTGGTACACAAATTGATCTTCGCGAATGCTTGTAGCTCGTGGAATTTGGAAAGACTATATATATATATATGTCCAGCAGAAAAATCAACCAATTCATCACGAAAATTCTGAAGAGACTATATATGGCCTTCCGCTGTAGATCGTGGAAAGAATCGAGCATTAATTTAAGCGCGCCCGTGTGAACGAGCGGGATTTTGGTGTCGAAATCAGTGGACCGGCCTACTAGATTTCTCCATCTACTCTCGCGTGAGGCGCGACCTGTGACTTGTGAGCTAGCACATTGAATGCGCTGGGCATCATCTGTTGTTCGGATGCATGGACACTGCTGCAGATGATCGCACCGGTCGGTGTTAACAGCGACCGCTAGAGAGAGGCGCTCAATCGCTGGTCGCCACAGGTTTTAGGTGTGCATGATTTAGGCTCTGCAGATTACGGTTCTTAGTTGTGATCAACGAAGAAACGTTTGTTCTCTTCTCGTCATCTCCCATTGCCATTTTGCTTTCACAACTTTTGGCTCCTGACCCACGTTACGGGAATAACCGACGGCCTTTTTATACGCCGACGGCAAAATGTCGGGGCCGTCGGCGTAGCTTGATGGGCTGTCGGCCTAGTTTTGCCGTCGACGTAGGGTAAATAGGCCGACGGGTTTTAGGTGTGCATGATTTAGACTCTGCAGATTACGGTTCTTAGTTGTGATCAACGAAGAGACAGTTCCACGTTTGTTCTCTTCTCGAGTTCTTGTCATCTCCCGTTTTGCTTGGCCTGTGTTTTTTCACAACTTTTGGCTCCTGGCCCACAGCGATTCCTTTATTCATAAAACTTCGAAAATCATGTTTTATAGTTTTTTGAAAAAAAAAACAATATGGAACTTTTCCGAATGTAAGTAACATACAAGCATGCAGATTGTGTTTTTTCTACTCACTCTGTCTGAATCAGATGCAACATATTTGTCTAAATTCGCATGTGTACCTATGCCCTTAAGTGTGTCTAGATACATGCCTATTTATGACAAATTATGGAGTACAATTTTTAAAACTTATAAACATGAGTTTGAATATTATATCCAAGTGTGGTTGACGCTTTAGTAACATACACTTAACTCTTGATATGTTGTTTCCTATAAGTCGCCTAATTAAGTAACGATAAGCTTGTACTGGACATATTCATAACCTTGGACGTGTGCATCATCTTTAGATGCAAAGGTAGATGTGTTCATTCTTAATTTCGTCATAAGAAAATGGTTAACCAATCGTGTAGATAGACACAAATCGTGACTGAAAACAGATGGACGCTTAGAAAGCAAGCGTGTAATTAGCGTGCCTGCGTTAAAACGGATGACTGCGATATGGACTGCAAATCGGGTCTTCAGTTTTAGTCTGCCACATACTACCCAGCGAACAGGTGACAAATACGTGTACACGTGCAAGTAAAGTCAAACTAGACAGTGAACCGTGAGACCGGAAACAAAGAAAAACGCAGTACACGACGGTATAGAGTGTAGTGTCGACGACGACCGTACGTTTCTATCAGCTCCAGTGCCAACGGTCGCTGCAGAGCTGTTGCTCGTGGACAAATCAGAGAATTAAAACTCGTGTGGACGCACACGCTTAAATGTCGGATGGATCACTGTTATAGCCATCGATTGGTGTGGGCCGGCGAACCCACTTGATGGACCTATATAGCTTTATGGGCATGAAGAAATGGCTAAAAACAGGTGAAAAGGGCAACTTGTGACGTTTAGATGACGTAATACATGTTCTGTGGTGGATATCCCCGGGCCAGCCCGGGCTTTTCAAAGCCCAAACACATACTAATACCTAGCGTGAGCCTAGCCCGGTCCAAAACAGTAAAACAATGGACTATTTTTAGGTAATATTTTTTTGTTTTTCTTTTGAGTATTAAAATATATTATTACACCTACTTTCGCAATAATAAATATACTACATACTAACTGAGAGAAATAGTCTTTGCGCCAACGCTTCCTATAAAAACAACCTAGCCGCCGCCTCCACCCCCGGTGATCGATGGGTACTCGTCTCCTCCGTTACCGCTCACACGGGTGGACGGGGTGGGGACCCAGGACCTACAACTCGGCGTTTATCAAGGTCCCTAAAGCTAGCGTTTTTATGGTGTCGTGGTGCCGCAACTCAAATGGCGGTGAATGCGCTACAACGAATAAAGGTACCCTGGTTTTAACCCAATATCGATGATCTTTACGGTGTTGAGAAGCCTGTGGGATATGGTCTTTTCCGAGTGTGTGCTCTGGCTTTGTGTGATGTTGATATCATCGCCGATCTGGTCCTGGCGGCCTTGGAGTGCGGCGGTGCGGATTGTTGCTGGTTTGTGGTGGATGGTGGAGGATCCGGCCGCTTGATAGGCGAGGTGGCGTTGACCCTGAATCAGGCGTTGAACATGCTCGGAGGGTTCCTCCGGCCGATGTTCCTTAGCAGCAGGTTAGATCCAGTCTTACGAGGCTGGTGGTTATTGCGGCTCATTAACGTTCCATGGCTAGGGGTTTCTTCAGTGCTAAAGTGTGGACCAGCTGCTGGTGATCTTCTTCTTCTCCGGCGACGGCGAAGGATTTTAGTAGTTGCTTCGAGGACGGTTTGCAGTTGTCCAACCGTTCGTTTTCTCCTTGTGTTTTTTTCTTGTATGGGTACCATCTTTGTATTGCTATATTTATAAATACAAGTAATATATTCACATGAAGCGTACATAGTCAATAATAATATACTATGTACTAGTTTTAAGATTTCAGGCTTCTTCTTCAGGTTTTCTGGTTGAGATTCGAGACGAAAGCAGGAGCCCAAGCCCGGCCAAAACATTGGACTTTCCTGTGGACCATCTGGGCAGGCTCTTCATGCCTAGACGCAGTCGACAACTGGTAGTTAGAGCAACCAAAAAAATGTTTAGCCGACCACATACTATATCCTCTTAAAATAAGGAGACCATGAGTCCCCTCCCCGCTTAGCCCCAAGGTCAGAGTTCTAGAGCTTGGTCACTATTTAGCAAAGAAAATGCATATAATTTTACCTTAGGACCCATGTAGGATGGGTTAAAGATGTTCTTTTTATCATTGATAGTGGTGTTGCTTAGTAGCATCATTACCCACCTTGTTGCCCTCAACAACCCCTTTTACTATATTTGTATAACGTTGCTTTTTTGTAGAAATAGGGCAATCGTGGCTTGTTCTTATCATTGGGCTTAGGGTATATGTTAAAAATATGCACTAGAGGTAATTATAAAGTTTTTATTGTTCATGATATTGTTTATTGTCCATACTATAATTGTATGTATTAGAAACTAAATACACGTATGAATAAATAAACAACACGGAGTCCCTAATAAGTCTCTTCTACCGGTTCGTTAGTCAAGCGATGGTTAAGGTTTCCTATACCATGAACAAGGATGTCACTTGATAATGGAATCACTTTATTAGAGAATGATGTGGTGGACAAGACTCTTAATTAATAAGCATAGCTTATAATCGCAGTGTCTAGTTTGTTTGCTATCGCTTTCGAAATATGTCAAGTATAGTTTGCTTAGACCAAGAGATCATGTTACTCTCGGATATCATAGGAATACCTTGTGAACATAAAACTTCACTCCATAACTAGATTATTATAAAGGTGGCTTTCATATATCTTCGATGATGTATGTTAGGTTGCGTGAATTAAGATTAGGATTTGTTCCTTCGTATGCCGAAGTGTAAGATATCTCTAGGCCCTCTTGGTAGTATAGCATCCAAGAGCTCAGTGACTAATGTTGTTAGTCACAGAGATCCTATACCATTGTGCGGGTAAAGAGAACTTGCCGGTAACAAGTTTGAACTAGGTATGGTGATGCCGACGATCGAATCTCGGGCAAGTAATATATCACGATACCAAAGAAATCATATACCAGATTGTTTGATTTTTTTACATTGTGGTTCAACCGAAAAAACTTCATTGAAGGTGTAGGAACCACTATGGGCATCCCGGTCCCACGAATGGTTACTGATTGGAGAGTTGTATCGATCATGTCTACATATTCTTGAACTCGTCCGGTCACACACTTAACCTACGTTGTCGCTAGTCTTCGTTGATAATATGTATGGTGTAAATCAAAATGTTTTTTTGGAGTATCAGATGAGATCCTTGATATCACGAAGAGCTTCGAAATGGTCCGAAGGTAGAGAATTATATATGGCACTTCCTATTTAGGGTTTCGGGAAAAGTTCAGAAGTTTTCTATGTGATTGAACCTTCTAGAAAGTTCTCGGAGGGTCCATGTTGGGGGACCACCTGCGAGGTGGGGCTAAATGGTATCATGTGGGGGCACCCTGGCCCTAGTGGGCTAGGGATCCATGGACACAAGATGCCCAAGTGGCCGACCGGCCCTAGGGCGAACCCTAAAAGGGTAAAGGGCGCGTGGGGGGAGATGGGCTCTCCCCTCTCCCTTGCCGCCGCCAGCCTTGGAGGCTTGGAGGAGGGGAAAGCCTCCCCTTGGCCGCCTATACAAAGAGAGGGGGCAGGGGTCGACGCACACTTGCCCCTACCGCCTTCCAATCTCTCTCTCTCTCTCTCTGGTATAGAGGTTTTCTCCACCACCCCGGATTGGAACAAGCGAAGCTAGCCTGCAGGAATCCACCAGCACCATAGTAGTGCTGCTGGATTCTCGCGGAGTTCTTCTACCTCTCTTGCATGATCAAGAAGGAGAAGATGTCACCACGGCGAAACGTGTGGGTACCATGGAGGTGCCATCCGTTCGGTACACGGATCTTGAAGGTCAAGATCTACATCAGTTTGAACCGACGCAAGTGATCGGCTACATCATCCATGATCTCTAGATTGTTAACGCTCGTGTTTTTCGAGGGTAAGTAGATCGGATCTATTCTATTTATTACTTGCATCTAGTAGATTAGATCTTGGGGTGTTCTCTCTTGCTATTCTGTAGGAATTTTTTTTCATGCAACGAACCATCAATATATTCCTAAGATTGTTAAGAGTTCTCTTTGATTCGTCCTCAAAGATTGTTAAGAGTTCTCTTCCCTTGGAATCAAGTGATTGAACCCTTCAACTAAGGTAGTGATAAGATCAAGCAATAGAACCACAATCTTACGTGCCAACCATCTAGATCATACATTTCCATAGAATCGTCTGGATCCCGTGCACAGTCCAGGCAAGCTGCCGATTTTGACTTACCCTCAAATTAACAACTGCCTGTCTCGTCCTTTTTTGCTCGTCGACCGGAACCGGATGGGAAACCGGATTAGCTCGTCGCCGGATGATTGCAACGCCGTACGGTTTGTCCCGTCTTAGCAGGCACTAACCCATCACAGACACGGTGTTTCGTATTTGAGAAATGATCGAAACTTTTCTGCAAAGCTTTACACCCGTTGTTGTCTATGCCGATGGAGCCTTGCGGCGGAGGAGGAAGATTTGTCCGGGCGATCCGGAAGGCGCAGGATCCAGTTGCGCAGGCTCTGCATTTTGGATTTGGTTCGCAAGCACAATCATTCGCCTAATCAATCCTCTCTGTGACGAGGTCTTCAATTGTACTCTCTTCGGTTTAAAATATAAGATGTTTTAGCTTTGTAAAACAAATATATCAAAACTTTTTTTATATGTAGGTTTACTCAGATTTGTAGTGAATCTACACACTAAAAAAGTTTAGATATATTTTTTCTTCAGAAACCTAAAACATCTTATATTTTGAAACGGAGGGAGTAGTACACATTCAGTGAATCAAAAGCGTCGAGTTGAAGTTGTCTGTCCAGCTAAAAAATATTGTACATAATAAGCATTTGTCAATCTTTAATTTTCCGTGAAATTAGCACCACACAAGTGCTTGGTCCGTCCCCGTATTGCTTAGGATCTTGGCAACATTACACCACTTGGCTGCAGTCAGTAAATGACCGTGTGAGAGAAAATGTTCACTACGTAACGGCGATAGAGATTGACATGATAACCTGTAGAAAACCAGTGCTAGAACTCTCTGTCTGTCCACGGAATCGATCCTTTCATCGATTGGGACATATATATATATATATATATATATATATATATATATATATATGAATCCTCTATGACATCATCTCTTACTTTATATAGCAATCCTTAATTTACACGCACAATCTTTGAGTTGAATCAAAGAAACATACTTGTTCGATGCATCCAGTCCGGCCCTTGGTGATTCACATGCCGGTCGATTACGGTGCGAATGAAGTTAATAAAATTCTCACTAACAAGTTAAGATTTTCTGGCAGGACATCGATCAAAATCCCTTTTAACGTTGGAAAAGAGAAGAGGAACTGAAAATGACAGTCGATCGGTCCGAGCAACAGGCTTCAGTTAGTTGAACTTGCAGGCAAATGGTCCATCTGAACATGTTGGGATAAATTGTCATTGCAGTTCAGACAAGGAGGTGGTACAGTGGCTAGTTCAAATGTTGGAATCAACAAACACTGTACTTGTTCGATGTATCCAGGTAGCCCTTACCCCGGAGTCCGGAGAAGAGAAAGAGAAGATCGGAGCTGAAAATGAGAGCCAATCAGTACGTCTGGACATTGGTTCGACACTTCGAGCATGGGCTTCAGTTAGTTAAACCTGCAGGCAAATGAAATGATTAAATTGTGCTGTATCTGAACCTGTTGGAAGACACTGTCATCGCAGTTCAGACAAGGAGGTGGTGGCTGGTTAATTAATTGGGCCCCTACGTCTTGCATGCAAATCGTTTGAGGCGACGTTGAACCAACTGGCTACCTAGTTATATTAAGCACAACAATCACATGAGCAAAGATAGGTATGTATGCATGCATCGGGCCATGAATCGACCATGCATGCATGCTAGGCTGTCACATATCAAGAGAACCCTAACCACGGCCCGGTAGGCATACGACGACGGACTCATTTGGTGCATGAGGCGATGTCGGAACAACCAAATGAGCAAAAATAGAGTTCCGTCCCAACAATAGTAATTAATAGTCACGGAAAAAGTAGCACTAGCACAAATAGCAAAAGTAGCATCAAGCTAGCTAACGCATCCAGTCCAGTTTCGTCAAACGCGTGCTGTTGCAGGTTGACTGCTCTTAGTCTCAAATGAGCGCTGCCTAATTAATAATCAACGCATGGCAAACGAGCTACAGAAGCTAATCGCGAATTCATCGGAACGACTATATAGCCTTCCGCTGTACAGTACAGTAGATCGTGGAAAGAATCGAGCGGTTTAAGTAGCGCCGGGTGTGAACGGGCGAGATTTTGGTGTCAAAATCACTGGACCGGCCTGGATTTTCTCTATCTGCTCTCGCGCAAGGCGCGACCTGTGACTTGTGAGCTAGCACATTGAATGCGCCGGGCACCATCTGTTGTTTCTGATGCATGATGCATGGACACTGTTGCAGATCGCACCGGTCGCTCTTAACAGTAACCGCTAGAACCACTCGATCGCTGCTCGCCACAGGTTTTGTACTCACTCCGACACAAATTAGTTGTTTAGATTTTTGTAGATCCGTTTGTATCTAGATATAATTTAGTATTAGATACATATGTATCTTAACAAAGTTGAGTCAATTAATTTGGATCAAAGGGAGTACATCTTTGTCTCTGGCCCAACGTCAATATGTCACGTGTGCCAGATTTAGGCCCTGTCTACGGTTGTTGTGATCAACGAAGAAACCGTTCCACCTCTATTCTGTGATTATTGTCATTTTTCAAAAAAAAAAGGGAAACAACCCCGAATGACCAAGATAACACTAGTACATTGAAACCAAGCAGTGGGTGTAAAAATTACATCGAGGGCTCTAGGAACTAGAAACATGAAACAGTACAAACTGGTCCTGAAATTTCGCACGGAGGACCCAAAACTAAATTTTGAAATGCAATCAAGCCCCTCTAATTAACTGTTGTACTCGTGAGATGGATGCCGCTTAGCCGGCCAGCGCCTTCATCACCAGGGACTATATGCCACTTGGGACCGAAGAGGAGTGTGGAGCGCCTCCACCGAACCATCGATGTCGGGACTCCTAATTCGAAGGTTGAACAAACGTCCTCATACATGGCGTCGAGAGAAGCCTCCCTTTGTCATCAAGGATCAATGGTCTACAGAGGATCACCGTAGGATAGCTCTCAAGCGCAGGTGTGCGACAAAAATATTCCCCCAATCACCAAGCTTTAGCCCCCAGCCCTGCACGTCGTACCACATACTGCCGGAGAAAGAAGTAGCATCGCCTCCGAGAACCAGAGCTCACCACGACCTCGAACTTTATTGACGGAGTCGATAGTGGTGTCTCTCCCTGTTGCGTCTAGCTCCAATCCTCGAAGCGCCACGACAAGCAGGAACAATACCGGATCCAACCTGAGGGACACATCTTTTTCCTCCTAACAAGAAGCTGAAGTTTTGCAGAAGGCTTAAACACTCTACAACTGATGTTACTACTACTACACCTAGTACACTACAAACTCCGGCGCCTCGCCTTAGCCCTTCATCTTTCACAACTTTTTGGTATCTCTTTATTCATAGCTAGTGTAAAGGTGTCAAGTGGGTTCCCAGCATCGTCCCAAAATTTAAAGTAGAACTTTCCAAATAAACTATAAGCAGTAAGAGTGGGATCTCACATCTCTACCTGGAGTGTCATACACATCTTTGGGCTCCTAGGTTATGTTGTTTATAATCTTTTTCCATAACATCGGACGTGTGTATATGCAAAGGCAGAACAAGATTCTTTCTTCGCCATAACAAAATGTGAACTTATCGTGTATGGATAGACACAAATGGTGGCTGAGAAAACAGATGGACGCGTAGAAAGCAAGCGTGTAATTAGCGTGCCTGCGTTAAAACGGATGACTGCGATGGACTACAACTCGGTCTTCAGTTTTAGTCCACCACACACTACCTAGCGAACAGATGATAGGTACGTACGTGCAAGTAAAGTCAACTAGACGGAGACGCAGTACACGACGGCAGAGTGTAGTGTAGACGACGACCCTAAGTACTCACGCTCAAACTTGTTCAAACTCTACATAGTTTGATTTTTCAAAAAAAAGTATAAGCCTTAATCTTTGAGAATTGAGATGGAGGTAGTATCGTATAAGAATGCATGTTTTTTTACTGTCTCTGTCCTAAATTAGATGTACTCACATATTTGTATAAATTTGCATTTCTCTATACATTAAAAGCGTGTAATCTAGACAAATTTGCCAAAAATAATTCTAGATAGAGGAGTACCGTATGAGTTTGATTTTTTTAAAGTAAAATTCATGGATCCTTAGAATTTAGAAGCCAGAAAATCCCTACTCGTTCGACGCAATTTGAATATTATGTCAAAGTGTGGTTGACACTTTAATAATATTTTTTTTTTGCAAAATGTCACCGATCTATTAATAATCATCAATAGCAGTAAAAAAGAACCAAAAGTAATAAAGATTACTTAACTCTTGATGTTTCCCAAGTTGCCTAATTAAGTAATGGGAAGCTTGTACTAGCAAGTGACCTTTTCTTAACCTTGGACGTGTGCATATTTAGATGCGCGTGTATGGACAGATACAAATCGTACGTGGCGAACAGGTGTGGGTGCGTAGAAAGCAAGCGTATAGTTAGCGTGCCTCCGTTAAAACGGATGACTGCGAGGGACTGCAAAACTTTCTTCAGTTTTAATCCACCACACCTTAACTCCTCTTGTGTTTACAAACAATTATATTCCCTTTGTTCTAAAATAAGTAATTTAGCTTTGTCTAAATATGAAGTATCTAGATACTAAAATGTGTCTAGATTCACATGAATCTAGATAAATCAATGTCACTTATTTTAGGACGGAGGGAGTACTTTGCTTATGACACAAAATTAATACTACTGGATTCATCTTGAAATATAGTTCCATAATACTATGTCCGTTGTAACGAGTACAACTATATTTTTTGTCAACCTTAGTATAGTTTGACGAAACTTTAGAAAAAATTATGAACAACAATGATATTATATAAATATCATATAAAAATATATTTCATGATGTATTAAACGGAGTTGACTTTGGCTTGTACATGTTAATATTTTTTTCCAAAAGGTTGGTCAAAGTCTATGTCGTTTGACTTTAAAAATATATAAGCATATTCTTTGAAAACGGAGGTGGTATATATTTCATATTATAAGTATGATCATAATATTGGATAAAATTGATCAAACTTTAAAATTCTGATTTAAAACTAAATCTAAAAGTACACTTATTTTTGACGAAGGGAGTAACAAACAGAACAGGTGACAAATACAGACGTGCAAGGGAAGGCTTTTTCTTTTTTGTGAGGTGTAGGTGCAAGGGAAATCAACTGGACAGAGAACCGCGAGACCAGAAACTAAGAAAAAAAAAATCAGTACACAGACGGCAGTACGTACGTACGCACATCTCTATCTGCTCCAATGCCAAGGGTCGCTGCTGCGCTGCTGCTCGTAGACAAATCAAGGGAATTATTAAAACTCGCTTGGACCCGCACGCTTAAATATGGGATGGATCACTGGAGCAATACACGTCGTGTCGATCATACTGGTGTGGGCGAGCCCACTTGATGGACCAAGATTTATGGGCACGGAGAAAGGGCTAAAAACATGTCAAAAGGGCACATTGTGACGTTTAGATGACGGCATATATGTCTTGTGAAAAGAAAGTCGACGATATGCGAGGGTATATCCTCGGGCCAAGGCGGGCTTTTAAAAGCCCAAACACAAGACACCTAGCGTGAGCCTAGCCCGGTCTAAAACAGTAGAACAGAGGAGTTTTTTATGCAAGAATATCAATTTACTTTTTGAGTATTAAAATAAATTATTTATGTTGAAGTGTATAAGTGGATTGCACTAGTCATTTTCATCAGTTCGGACTTTTGTTTGTGTTGGCTAGTGCATGAAGTTTGACATGGTATCAGAGCCTAAGGTCTCGAGTTCGAGTCCTGGCTTTCGCAATTTATCCTAAAATTGCTGTTGACCCCTCTGTGTCCACGTATAGGCATCTTGAGTCATACGTGAGTTTCGCGCGCCGTCGCTCTCTTCCGGTTGCACGTGTTGACTTCTCCCCGTCACACGTGAGAGGGGGTGTTAAACGTTCGGACTTTTGGTTGCGTTGGCTAGTGCATAAAGTTTAACAATTTACACCTACTTTTTGCAATAATATACTCCCTCCATTCACTATTGAAAGACTTCTTTTAGATATTTTAAAGTAAATTAGATTCAGATTGATGAATCTAAACAATAAAGCGCATCTAGATACATGGATTGTCAAGAAAAAGTAGAATGTCTCACCAGAGAGAGTACTAGTTTTAAGTACGTGAGGCTTCTTCGGGTTTTCTGGTTGAGCTTCGAGCTGAAAACTAGAGCCCAAGCCCGAACAAAAAATTGGACTTTTCGGTCAGGCCATCATGTCAGGCGGGGGAGGCAACTCGCGGAGATGGTAACATGCCGTATAGAAAATATACGCACATTTTTCGCCGGAAAGTGTTTTTGGCTCTCAAGTTTTGGTGCCTCTTCAACTAAAAAATTTAATAATCATATGTACAAATTTCAAAAAAAGGTTGAAAATAAATTCAAGATATAGTCCATGTTGTATTCTACGATCATGCAGAATCGCAACTTGAAACTCTTTATATTATGGGCTATACCAAAATACAAAATTTTGATAAATTTGAAACTATGCATACTCATTTTCATACTTTTGTCATTTTTGTGTAATTCAGAATACAAGGTATTTTAAATTGATATTTTACATGTTAGTGTGGTAAATTATAGGCTACCTTTGGAATTTTTTCTAGATCTTTTTTAGATCTCAAGAAATATAAATTTTGATTTTCTTTTGAAAACAAGAGCACTAATGCCCATGTGCATCAAATCTCAACTCCATTTCCCGCGGCATTGTAGCTAAAGCTATTGTATAATAACGTACGACCGAACCGATGCGGAGCAAGCAGACGACTAGGAGGCGGCGGAAAACCCATCTAGTCTTTCTCAGGATGTTGAGGCGAGACTACATCTTGAAGTCAGAATAAAGTCCTTCCCCTCCTATCCTCACTCTGGCGATGCATCTAGTACCGACGAAGGACGTGTGGAGTCGTGTGTCCGATGGATCTCCTGTGATTTGGTCTGTCTTCGTGGTTGTTAGTATGAGTTCATGTCAGTCTCTTGTGATTTACGGAAGCGATGGTTGCTGCTCTAGTGTGTTGGTCTTGGTCTTTTGGGCCTTACCACAACGACTTCCCGTCTGTCTACTATAACAAGCTCTACTGCGACAAGTTTTGTCTGACTTCGGTGATGGAGAGGCGAGGACGGCGACGTGTCTTCGGCTCGTGCTACTGTTTGTAGTCGTCCTAGGTGGTCCTTGAACCTATTTGTAATGTTCATTACTTTTAGAATTTTTTATACTACTGTTGATGATTATTAATAAATCGGAATTTCTTAAAAAAAAAGCTATTGTATAATAGACACAACCAGTGTCGGGCTTGACAGTGATTATTAGGCTAGCGAACATATATAAGTACGAAAATGCACATTGAGTTAGGTACCACACTATAATTAGAAAAGAAATGTTCGGGCAAGAGTGATCGACTCTTTCATTAGCAATAATCATAAGAATCATCATGCCGTTCGATTGATCTCGTTCAGAGTCAAAATGATTCGTGTGCCTTATCGTACGTACCCACAGGCCACAGAATAACATCTTGAAGTATCTCCACGACAATTCTTATATACCCCACGTATATTCGCCTGGATCCGTTCTGGATGGCTGGAAGATTAAGCAAAAAACCGTGATAATTATGTGACAATTTTAAAAATCCATCAGTTTTTAGCAGATTCTAAAAATCCACATACATTGAGCATGTGGCTTGCAATGTGCACTAACGTTGGGATTTGGTAGCCCTAACGACATCTCTCACAATGGGACCCAATGTTAGAGGGTGATGTGGCACGAAAATTACGGTTGAAGGTGATAAAAGCGAGACGAATTTTAAATAGAGGGTTTCTGTAAAATTTATGTGGATCCACTTGTCTGCTCCTCTCTTTCCAAATTCTTATTTTTTTCCTATTTTTCATGGACCCTACTTGCCACACAATTAGTACCGCTACATCCATGCTCGACTGCCGGCGCCGGCCATCCCCGCCAGCATAACCACCCACGTCCTTGCCGGCTTGCCCCTCCCACCAGGCCACCACCACATCCGTCTCGGTCGTTGGTGCCGCCCCTCCGAACCACCTCCATCCCGGCCGCTAGCGTCGCCCCTCACAACCACAACCTCCATCCTTGCCGCCGGCAAGCCCATCCCCGCCACCGACCCTGGGTATCGCCCATCCCCGCCATTGCCGCTGGCTAGCGCCCATGCCTGCCACCGGCCCTGGGCAACGTCCATCCTGCGCACCGCCCCTAGCCAATGGTCCTCTTCTGACCTGTTAGGCGTGTGCTTACTGGAGGTTTAGGGTGGCACACTAGGAGGGCTCATGGAGCTCGGTGCCCGCGCATGGCAAGCCACCTCCTCCTCCTCGGCGCGCGGCACGGTGGTCCGTCTGTGAGCGCGGCGGCACAGACGAAGGAAGAAGAAGCCAATTCTTTCTCCCCTTTGTTTCTTTTTTTGAGAGATAGGAATTTTTGTTAAAAAATATCAGAATTCATAACGGTTCACTATTCTCACCATAACCATCACAACTGTGCCACGTCACCCCATGATAGTGGGTTCTGCTATCAAAAATATCGTTAGCGTGACCAAATTCCACTAATTAGTGCACATTGCAAGCAACAACCTTAGAGCATCTTCACTCGGCTACCCAGAACGCCGATCCGAACGCCGAATTTAGGTTCGGACGCCGAAAATCGGTCCAGTCGCGTTTCCAGGAATCTCTTTTCGTTCGGATTTGGGCGAACTTTGGTCCGGGCTTCCTAGGCCATATCCAGGATTCTGGAAATGCCCTGGGAACGCCGAACGCAGCAAAAACGGGTGTGAGCCAGCTCTGTCGGCGAGAGAAGGCCAAACTCCCGCCACTTCGCCGAGCTCCCGCCCTTTTTTATTTCTCCCCTCCCGCATTTCTTCCCCATTCCCCCGCTCCCGTCACTTCGCCGAGCTCCCGCCCACCATGCCGCCCAAGAGTTGTGTTAAACCCAGATCAAACCTCGGCGAGGCTTCGGGGGAGAAGAAGGCGAGGAAACCGAGAGCACCGGCGACAAAGCCAGAGGGCATGTCCAGCGCCACGCTGCGCCGCGGCCCACTGCCTTTTGGCGGAAGATCGGGACAAGCAACCTACGGCGAGGCCGACGCGCGCAACATGTTCGACGGAATGCCGGCTGGCATGTCGGCTGAGACATACATGAAGGACATGATCGTCCAAGGCTCGGCCGCCAACCCCTCCTTCTTCACGCAAGAACGGTCCCGGGCCGATGCCGATGCGGAACGCGGCATCGAGTCCCAGGATTTCGCCGACATCGACGCCGAGGAGACGCATGCCGAGGACGCCGAGGATGATGACGTGCTTTTGGCGAAGGGAAAGAAGGGGAAGAAGAAGCCGGGCACTTCGGCGTCGAAGGCGCGGATCGGCCAAGAAGAGCGACAAGAGGTGGGCGCAGCTGATCGAGACCGAAAGGCAAAAGGTGGCCCTCCTCAAGGCCAACTACGCCGCCAAGAAGAGGAACACGGATCTCAAGTTCCTGATGAGCGGCGAGGACATGTCGACGATGAGTTCGTCGGTCAAGGCCTGGTACATGGCGCACCGCCAGGCCATTCTCCAGGCCGAGATCACGCCTGCTGCTGCGCCGAATGCCCCTGCGCCGAACAACATCACTGCTACGCCGAGCTTCGCTTCCACCTCCTCCAACCAGTCGGCATCCACCGATGAGACGCCCGACCCCGCCGCATCGACCATGCCGCAGGAGCCCATCCCCATCGACGACTGAGAGATGGCCGAGCCTTTTTACCCTGTTCTGTAATAATTTATCGCCGAACTTGTGGGCGTTAATTCTGTCGAACACCTTTTGGCCGAGCTCTCGCCGGCGGGGAACGATAAAAATTCGAATATGTCGCCGTTTTTTCTTCGCTTGGGAACTCGGCCTGGGAACGCGAGTGGAAAACTCGGTGTTTCCAGGCCGAAAACGAGTTTTGTCCTGCCAAAAAAAGTCCAAATTTTGGTGTGGGAATGCCCAACGAGTGGGGATACTCTTAGACTGGTCATAGTGGGAGTAACATAGGTAGTAACATGCATCTATATGCAGTGCCAACTAGGCGATTTGGTGATGTGGCATGTCATTAAATAATGAAAGAGAGCCTTGTGGTAACTAGCTATGTTACCATAACATCACACATCCCAAGGTAATATGAGTCTACATGCTAATAAATAAGACCTTGCATGATACTAGTCACAAGTTACTACCCACTATGAAGAGTACTCCCTCCGTTTGGGATTATAAGTCCCGCGCGGATAACTAGGTTGCCAATTTGGACAACAAAACATGAATAGTATAGCATAAAAATTATTCCATTAGAAACTTTAGAGGTTATATTTTCTAATGATATAATTTTTGTGATATATAAATTATGTTTTGTTAGTCAAATTAACAACCTAGGGTATGCGCGTAGGACCTATAATCCCGAACAGAGGGAGTAGTAACATAGACTAGTAACTTATACATGTTACTAGTGTATGTTACTCTCCACTATGACCAGCCTTAGGGCACGTACAATGCCTTATGCTCGCCACGTTGGATTTTTGCTTAGTTGGAGGAGAGAGAAACAAGAGAGAGGGGGTTTTCTTCCCTTAGCTAAGAGATCATCTCTTAGCAATAAAAAAAGACTATTTTTCTCCATTGTACCATATGTCTTCTCTTAGTCAACCATTTTTTTACTAAAAATAGTTAATTTTCATTAATTGCTAGAGATAGCAATGAGAAATAATGCATTGTACAAGTTATATATTGTGTCTTCTCTAAATGATGTGAAAAGCTAAGAGAAAGCATGTCTTCTCTAGCCATTGTACGTGCCCTTAATGCACATCGCAGAGAATGAAACCGGCAGAGTAGAAAAAATCACACGCAAAATGTAAGCACATTTCCCACGGTACTGTAGTAAAGCTGTTATGCAATAGGCTGACAGGGCCTGGACATAGCTAGCTAGTCTAGCTAGGGCATGAGAATGAATGATTAACAAGCTAGCAAACATAGAAGTACAAAAAAAAATGCACATTGAGTTAGGTAAGACACTATAATTAGAAAAGAAATTTGATGGGCACATTTGTAAGCACATGCGAGATCGAATCTTTAGGTATAGCAATAGTCAGAACAATCATCATGGCGTTTGAGTCTCGATTAGTCGGGATCATCTTTGGCAATATTTCTCTCCCGGCCGGCCGGGTACAGATCGAAGCGGGTGAAACGACCCAAGATAGAAGAAAACCTATCTATCTATACCTCGGGTAAGCCTTGCCCAAACGTTCCATTCATCCATGTGTTGATCAATCGGGATAGATTGGATAGACGATGAGACGGCCGGCATGGGGGTTGCGTTTTCGTAGGTATTTAGCAGTAGGAATCGGTGGTCGATCGGCATCGCGGCGGCTCAGCTGGCGCGCCGTACGCCAAGTCTCTCCGATGGATGGAGATGCGTCGATCGATCGGCCCTTTTCCATGCCGCTTTTCTAAGCTAGCTGCTACTATTAATTCGCCCGCTGGCTGGAGCACGACCACAGGTCGGTCGATCGCCAGCATCTGCTGTTAGCAAGACGACATTGATCCTGGTGGTGATCCGCTTATTGCGTGATCCGTCAATCAAATATCTAATCCCAATTGTCCATATATGTCCGCGACGCTTAATTGGGTTCGTTCGGCTCGGCTAGCTGAGTCGATCTCCACCAAACGATTAGTAGGCGAAGGAACAGGGGCGCGCGCCTACAGTTAATTTCTGCTAATCATTTAGGTTAGGTAAGCAGTTCGTCTTAAGGCTTAATGAACCGCATGGACTTCTTTACCACACGCACGCCACACATGTCTACCTCTCCGAGAAAACACACAGAGGCGGACGAGGGGTGGATGTGAATTGCGATGATGGGTGGATACGGAGAGAGGGAGGGAGGTGATGGAGAGCGACGGGGCAACGATCTTCTGGGCCGAAAGGGATCGGGTTCATACTAGCTAGCTAGGAAGGGAAGGGATGCCGATCGATGCGCATCTTTTGCTGCGGCGTCGCCGTCGCCATTTACAGGCCGGTGTCCGTACCGCCATAGCGGCTGGCTGGCTGTAGGTAGCTTAGCTTCACGGTTAGTCTCAAAGTCGCCTGTGGATGGATGGATGGATGCATGGAGGCCGGGCTCACACGTCGCCCGTCTGGCCCCGCTTATTTATACCTCCCCGTCCGGCCGGCCGGCTTCTCATTCACTACTCACCAGCCATCCATTCGGTCCCGCCCTCTCCTCCGTGGTGATACTGATATATACACGGCCGAGCTCAGCTGAGAGCGGCTGAGCTCCCCACCCCACCCCCGCGCGCGCATTGCACGGCCGTTCGATCGCCGTCCGCCCGCCCGTCCCCGGACCTCCGACCACACGAACTCAGTTCCGGAGGCAGCATTTCCGTTCTCTGGGTTGGGCGGGAAGGTGGTCGGTGGAGGAGCTACCGGCTGGAGCCAACTGCCATCGTCGCGTGATCGACCGAGCGAGTGACCACGACGGCATTGCGTAAGCTTCCTGCGGTTCCCGTTTCGTTGTTTCGCTAGCTCTGCTAACATGAGATTGTGCAACATATTTATTTACATATATAGTCATACACTAGCAATCTAGCAAGATCGATCGGCCATTAATTAATTCAGCACGGCATCGTGCATGTTGATCACCTTCGTTTCATGGTAATGCTAGATCTATTCGTCATTAAAACACACCGCTAAATTGTGTTATAAAAAAAACGTACCACTGTTCTTTCCTCCACACTCGAAGCAAGCAAGGACAGGTCACCGGTGTCGGTCACTCCTTTGTGCCCAGGCCTACCCGAGGCGTGGCTCAGGCCTGAAATTTTGGTGTACGCCCCAAAGCTGGCCTGTTAGACTAAACCTGCACCCTACGGCCCACGCCAGGGCCAGTAAGCCCATAGAAGGGTGTCGCAGTGGGCCCACGCCTTTTCCGTCAGGCAGAGCAGAGCAAAACGTCTCGTTTTCCTTTAATTAACGACGAGCTATTTATTTATATATAGTGGAATAGTACTAACCATACTGGCACCTGCCACCAACCACAACGGATGCCAGACCCGGTTGGGAAACGCCAACCAAATACGGCCAAACCAAATCTGG
Organism: Avena sativa; assembly: GCA_916181665.1. Taxonomy (NCBI): domain Eukaryota; kingdom Viridiplantae; phylum Streptophyta; class Magnoliopsida; order Poales; family Poaceae; genus Avena; species Avena sativa. Next base: position 460,238,084 of record OV702293.1, read on the forward strand.
GTTTGTCAAACACGAGACGTTGGTAACTTTCATTTTCGCGTTCCGGCGCGGGTAAACCATGCATGGGCAAAGCTTTTTCCCCTCCGGTGGTCTTTTGCTTTGGCGAGTTCCGTGAAACCGCGACGGCCAAAAGCTTTTTTTCCCCGGCCGCAAAGCGACGAAAGATCCAGCGTGATCTTCTTGTCCTTGCACACGGGTGCAAAAGGCGTCTCGTCTTTTTCGGACGGCTGGATATGGTGGCGTTCAGGAGATCGGACGGCGGCTTCCGACGCATCCACACACGACACGCGCCGCCGCTCACTCCCATGTCGTCATGCCCACCTGCTTATCAGGATTTCAGAGGTAGTACGTACCACTACAGGTTTTTCAATGGGGGGGGGGGGGGGGGGGGGGGGGGGGGGATTTTGAATGCACCCAGCAACAAGGAGTCTCGGGGCGATCTCCTCTCTTTTGTTTCTAGTGGTGCTGTCGACAGAGACTTTCAGACTAATCGATTCTTGCGCGTACGTGTGTGAAACGAGAATCACGTCAGAGACTTGAGAAAAACGAATCACAACACCGGATTGTTTTTATAGTTCCACCTGGCGAAAGAATCACTTTTCTATCAGGACCGACCTGGTTTGATATAGCCAGTAAAATTGAAGAAGAATTTTTTTTTAAGTTGGAGGTAGGTGAGGTTTTGAACCCTGTCATGATTCTAGCTCTAGTCTTTCTCGCTTTTGCCTGCTGATGATGGAGCTTTTGCTCTCGTAGCTGTCTTAGCAAACGCTTTGCCAACGTACGTACCGAGAAAGAAAAATGGAACCGGCCGGGGGGAAATTCCTGCTACTTCTAAAAGAAAAAGGCTTGAACCCTCACTCTCTAGCTAGCATGCATACCACCGCATGTAAGTTTTCAGTGCCTTCATCGATCGACTAAATATTGTGAACCATTCTTCGTGAGCAGTGGTGAGGCTAGGACCGTACCCCCGCCAGGACCAAACTCTAAACGTTTCAATTTACAAACCAAAAAAGGGTGTACTTTACTAGAACGTCGATAAAACTCTGTACCGTTAAGACTTTTATTATATGCATGTACGTAGTTGTTAGTTATTGTAACATCATTTCTAAACAAACACGCGCTGCGTAGTGTTGTGTTGGTTGGGTTTTTCTTTCCAGGATTTGAGTACTGTTGCCCCCACCCTTCGAAAACCCTTGCCACAGCACAACATGTCTTCCTTTGCCTCTGGCCGGAGACCATGGGTCCCCGCTCTCCGTAGAGTGTAGCTTAGTCCGGTTTCTTAGTTTTCACGGTGTCCTCTTGTAGTTCCCCCGGGAGGTGGAGGCGATGCCATACTAGCTAGATCAAGTGCATTTACCCATGTCGTCCCCGATCGTGGTGGCACGGGTGAGGGTTTGTTCCCTCTCATATCCGATCTATCGACTTGTGATGGAGAGTCGTCAACCAAGATATGCTTCTCTCTCGATCGGTTCAGGATGACGTTGGTGGGGGGTCTCGCTAATAAGTTCCTTGAGACGACACGTTTTGCCTCGACGTGGCATCTCCTAATCGTCACCTTCTTCTCCAAGTTGATGTTTTGTGCTTCGCGTCTGCTGCGCGACACCCCATGACCTCCTGGCCAGAATTACAACGGCTTGCTAGCTCCGTCGTTCCGGAGCAGGTGTGGCAGGTCGGCCACCGTGATGAAACTCCCTTGGACGGCATTTTATTTTTTTTCCAACAGATGTTCCCGTAAGTCTCTGACTAGGTTAATTCAAATATATGTGGGTTATTTTCTTTAAAAGAAAATCATGTTTTTCAGAACCAAGCTTTTTGGTTCGCGCTAATCAGCACTTTACTCTCCTTTTCCACCCATGCATCATCCCAACTTGAATTGGGCCTTGGTGGAGCAACCACGAACCGGGCCTAGGAATTCCCTTCCTGCCTTCTTCTTTTTTTATACCCTTAGGAGTACTCACTTATTATTGTTCTCAGTCATTGGTTATTAGGGGAGTGGAACAGAAAAAAAAAAGAGACCGTTTTGTGTTCCACAGGTCCATGATATCCTAAAAGAAAACAAAACTTGATGGATGCCGATCCATCACCAGGCCACATCCGAGGGCAGTACTACTAGTAGTACATGTGAGTGTAGTATGATGATCCAAGGCATTATTGACACCGACGAAAAGGCACTGTAGTGAGTCCCGCCTTCTTATCCTTCCTTTTGGATCTAGCTACCACCTCTAGTGAGTATCCACAGGACCATAGCGCGCGGACGATACGTGATATGATCTTCCGACGCGTCTTTGTGTTTTTTTTATCTCTCTCTCTCTCTCTTACGCGTTTTTCTCATGTTCTCCAAGCTTAGAAAAGTTTCTTGGACACTAAGAAAGAAAGAAAGGGCACGATCATCACAGAATCGCTCTACTCGATCACTCACTTGGCCGCCACACACGTCTCACGCGGAAATTCAGATCGATCGATCGACGGCACTTTGTAGCAAAAAAAATTGCTATCATAGCAAAACCTACTTCGTCGGACATCCTGTAGCAAAATTTATATAGTATTATAGCAAACATATAAAACAGTTCTAGCAAAACAAATATATGTATGTAGCAAAATCCCCGCCACATCAAAAATTCCCCGTAACGCAGCCCTCGCCGTCGGTAGCACCTTTGGGCACCGTCGATAACAAGTCTGGACCGCCTTAAGTAGCAACTCTGCCAGTCATATATAGCCTCGTCGTCCTCGACGGCGGCCTGCAGCACGCAAGGGGGGCGAACCCCGACCTGCAACACGTATGGCGGGAGAGGCCCAGTCGTCCTCGACGGGGGCCTGCGGGAAGCAAGGGGGACGAGCCCCACGACCTGCAGGAAGCAACAACCTTCTCACAACGGCGTCGCCACTCCTCGAATGCAGGTACACCACCGTCTCCATGGTTAACTGCTGCACCGCCTCCCCACCATAGCAGCAACCTCCGCCGGAGCAGACGACGAGATTGAGGCGTGGGTGAGCTTGGGGCAAGGGGATGTGTCCCCGGCACAACCACCAGGAGCCGGTATGGGAGCTTCCGGATCTTGGCGAGTGGCGGCGTGGCAAGGTGCCTGACCGCGGAGGCCTCCACACACGGCGGATTGATGACGTTCAAAGAGATGGCGAGGGACGCGGGCGGCTGGAAGGGCGCGTCAGGGAATGAGCAGGACGGGGCGTCGGGGGAGGAGCTGGGTGGCGTGTCCGGGGAGGAGCTGGGCGGCGCGTCATTGGAGAGAAGGATGTGTGGAAGGAAGACTCGCGATTGGGGATAAAACGATCGTGGTGGACCCCACAGCGCTCGGTATCTCACGCCCGGACGGGACACGCGTTGTAGCGAGAAGCCGGGGGGAATCGAAGTCACGGGATCCCCCGGGAAAGTAGTATTATTTTCCAAAAAAAAAATGGATTTAGTCGACCACCTGTCTCTCTAGAGGCTCGACACGCAGACGAGAATCCCAGAAACAAATGGATAGAAAACAATCCTTATTTATTCCTCCCCTTTCGCTTTGGCGAGTTCCATGAAACTGCCTCAACAAAAGCAGCTTTTCCCCCGCCAAAGCGACGGGCGCGGGAAGATCCAGCGTGATCTCGTCCTTGCACACGGATGCAAAAGTGGTGTAGCCAAGCTAGCTCGTGATTGGACGGCCCGATGTGGTTGGTTTGGTGGCGCGGATCAGACGGCGGCGCACGGCCACGGCCACGGCGGTGGCGCTGTTCACTCCAAACCGGTTTTGTAGGTGAATTGTCGCGCTCGTACGTACGTCGTCGTGCTTATCAGAACTCAGGGCTTATTATTAGGGAACGCTAACTATTTCTTAGTCGGCTGACGTGCGGCTTAATCTAATGGAAACATGTATGGTTTACAAACAAAAAACTGCAACCAGATGGCTCAATCGAATCTTGGAATCAAAATCCAACGGTGAACAAGATGACTGAGAAATAGCTATTTCTCATGCGCCTGAGAAAAAGCAAAACCGTTTAGTCAAATAGCCAAGTCTAGAGTACATTTATAATGTTATTTTTCAAGAAAAGTTGTAGAAAAATTAGTACACTGTGAGGTCCATATTAATGGACTCAATTTTATCTAAATTCATATATGGATCTATTTAAACTATTTCCTTCAAAATGTATTACTCTACCAAATATATTGAATTTAGCCCCACTTTGGTTCCAATAGGTAAATAATGTTTCTTTTATAATTAACACTTAATCCCCAAGTCAGACTAGGTTAATGGCAGGAGGAGTGATCCTGCTAGAATCGATCGACAGCAACGGCAGGAAAGTGGAGAACCCCGGTATCTCCCTTCTCTGAAAGAAAGACAAAGTTTCTTCGCTACAAGAGGCAAGTCTACCATTAAATTACTGTTGAGAAATGTTTTGGTTCCAAATGAAAAAATATATCATGAGGGGGTTGGGATCTATGCTTACCGCGGTTACCGAAATATCCCAAGCGTTTACCCACCAATTTCTTTATACAATTTTCGAGTACAAAATTTCCTAGCAAGGATAGTGAAGATTTTAACACTTCTAATAAAAAAAAATTCTAACACAATGGTGTCTCCTCACTGGCGCAACGTCGTCTAGCTGAATTTACCCAGGGGTTAGGAAATCGGGTTACCCTGGTGCTGGCCGTAGCCGAATTTACTGGCCGGTAACAAAAAAAACCCTGATAAATGTTCCCCGGCCAGACAACAAGCGCCATAAATATATGATAACATCAAAGCAAATGTAAAACAAAGGATGACAAAACACCAGACATTGTAGTGCGTGTGCATTGCAGCCCAGCTTTTCGCACCAAGCTAGATTTACTATATATTGGTGCTCCAAACTCCAAAGGGTGGCTGTAGCAGTTCTTCCCCATGCCGATCCGATGTCAGCATGTGATTTGCCAGGCACTAGTAGCCACCAACGAGAGCCGTGACGCCGATGGGTGCCGCCGATCGATCGATCGACCCATCTGAATTTCCGCGTGAGATGTGTGTGGCGGCCAAGTGAGTGATCGAGTAGATCGGATTCTGTGATGATGGTGCCCTTTCTTTTCTTTCTTAGTGTCCAAGAAACTTTTCTAAGCTTGGAGAGCAGGAAAAAAACGCGTACGTACGTACGTGCTACAGGTTCCAGCAACAGAAAAGACGCAAAAACGCGTGGGACGATAATGTCGACCGCTGGGTCGTTTGGTTTTTCCAGGAAATAGCCGTTAGACATTGTGCACTATAGTACAGTGGTGGTAGCTGCTGGTTTCATCAGTTTTTTCAAAAGAAAAGAAGATTGAAGAGTGGAAAGGACTCACTACAGTGCTCACCTTTTTTTTTTCTGTCAGGCTTTGTGGTGTCAACAATAATGCCATTAATTAGATCAGCACCCACTGTAGTTGTACTGCCTCGATCAGATGTGGCTTCTGATCATCGGCCCTGATCAGGCGTGTTTTCGTTTTCTTTTAGGATATCATCACGAGCTCGTGGAGCACAAAAGCCTTATCTCCTTATGCTTCATTTCAGTACTAACCAATGACCGATCAATAAGTGCTGTCACATGCACGGGCGTTTCGCCTGCCTATGTGCTGCTAGGCCCGCCCAAGTTCGTGGCCGCCCCCACCACCCAAAAGGCCAAATTTGAAGTGGCTGAAGTGGGTGCCAACGCGAATAGTAATGAAACTTGTTCCAACAAAGATCATGTAGTACTTGTTTAATTATGTGCATATCGTTTCCGAGAATAGCTATTCTCTCCATCCCAAATTAATTAAAGATTTGCCTAGGTTAATGGAATGTGTCTACGAGTAAGTATGTAGTAAAATCTATGTCTATTAGTATTTTAGAACGAAGAGAGTAATACTTTTTGAGGGAAAAAAATATAGTCATAGTCATTTTAGAACTAATTTGGGAGAGAGAATATTCTGGATGGATGCATTCGTGTGTTACGAGTGTACCATATCATATCCATGGACAAGGATGGAGTAGAGCGGATTTTCAGAGCCTAATCATGCTTGTCCTTGAAACCTTAACCGCAGGAGCACTTCATGGTTTTGGTGTGGTTTTTTGTGAACCTATGTAGTATAACATGAGAAACCCACTTTCCAAAACATACTCCGCAAAAAAGACTTGAAAACTTGGAAAATGGTTATATATTATTTAAAAAAGATTTGGGCCTGCGATCCATAATAAGTGTCGTTGATTTAATACAACAATTTTAATACTCCCCCCGACCCATATTACTTGACTTGGATTTGTCTAGATTTGGATAGACATTATTTAGTATATAGGTTCGTCCAAATTTTAACAAATCGAAGTCAAGTAATATGGGTCGGAGGAAGTACTACTTTATAACAAATTTTATACGAAACCAATGACACTTATCATGGATCAAAGGGAGTAAGTACTATATTTGTGTGATCTTCGCAAGAATATTGCAAACACATCTTGTTGTTGTTGTTGTTGCTAAAATTCAGAAAGTGAGCACGCAGGCGCATATGTTAGTTCATGAGCATAAAAAAAAAACAAGTTAGCCCAGGAGACGTGGCTGCGTCCAGAATGGTATTTTGTTCTCATCATCTTTTTTATACATACACGATATCGAAACATGTCGGCCGCGCCCTGAATACGTGTCACTTGTGTAATTTATTTCGGAAAGTGGTTGATCTAGCTTCCCGGTTATAAAAGGTCAAAACGATTCGGTGTTGTGATCCTTTTTTTTCTTCATTCAGACTCCCCTGACGACGTGATTCGTTTCGAAGACACGCGCATTTGGTTCTCGACAGCGCGCGCTAGTACAAAACAAAAACAGATGAGGAAATCTCCGACCCCTTCATGCTACCAATCATACTAATAACGGTTTTGTTATTTGTTCACCGTTGAATTTTGATTCCAAGATTTGATTGAGCCATCTGGTTGCAGTTTTTTATTTGTAAACCATACATGTTTAGCCGACTGAGAAATAGTCCTGATACGTAGGCGTTTCCTTGACTAAAACAAGGGAGCTGGAGCGGTGTGCGCCTAGTAGAAACCCTCTCCTAGGACCCTTATCGTCATCAGCAGCGGGACCCAGGACTCAAGTCAATCTCATCCATGAAAAGCAGGGCAGCACCGCGCCCATGGTGCGCCGCGGGCCCTTTATTTATAGCTGCCCCCGCAGAGTCGTTCGCTTTATTCTCACCTCCACTCGATCCGAATTACTACGGCTCTGCCTCCACCCTCCGCCTCTCCTCGCTCTCGCCACAGCCAGGCGGCCACTGTGGACTACCCATCCCCCTACTCCCAGGTGAGCAATTCCCCAGTTGATCTCTGTTCGTCACAAACCAATCCACTCGTAGGTCGTAGCTAGCTAGGAAACCGCCAATTACACGCATGGGCTCGTGCCCCAACAGCGCCCAATTCCAATTCCAATTGCAGTTCGATCTTGGGGGCGTAGAACAGAGCTCGAGATCTGTGTAGGGTTTATCGCCATGTGTGGCCGAGGATTTCGTGATTGACGAGGGTTTCGCTTGGATTGTTTGCAGGACCCCAACGTGAGTAGGCGCGGTGGTGATTTGATTGATACCCATATGCTGCCATATGCGCTGTGCCTTCTTCCTTCCCCCAGTTTTCGTGGCCGTTTCTTCTTGCTAATTATCATCTCGATTTTCTGTTTTTTTTTTCGAATATTAATTAAGCTTTATCCACAAAGGATCTTTTGCTTTCCTTTCTTGCTAATTCCTTCCTTTTTGGGCTTGAGCTCCCGGCCGGATTAAAAACTCCTCTTCTGTTGCTCCAGTTTTGCAGGATCGACCGTCTTGAATCCAGGAGGGGATGGAGAGATTCTTGTCGTTGCTGTCCGTCGATTCCAGCAGGATCGCTCCTCCTGCCATTAACCTAGCCTGACTTGGGGATTAAGTGTTGTTCTCTGTACTTTCCTTTCCTCAAATCTGACAGACAGACAGACAGGCGTACTCCGTCAGTTGTTCTTGATCGTCTAGTGCAGAATTGTTAACTGTCGGTCGATCGATAGTACGACTCTGTTTTGGCTAGAGGGGAGAAGATGGTGCTCGCGAGCACGTCCAAGGTGGTGCTGGGATGCGTGGCGTTCGGCATCTTCTGGGTGCTGGCCGTCTTCCCCAGCGTGCCGTTCATGCCCGTGGGCCGGACCGCCGGATCCCTGCTGGGCGCCATGCTCATGGTGCTCTTCCGCGTGATCACGCCCGAGGACGCGTACGCGGCCATCGACCTCCCCATCATCGGCCTCCTCTTCGGCACCATGGTCGTCTCCATCTTCCTGGAGCGCGCCGACATGTTCAAGTACCTCGGCAACCTGCTCCAGTGGAAGAGCCGGGGCAGCAAGGACCTCCTCTTCCGCGTCTGCATCGTCTCCGCCATCGCCTCGGCGCTCTTCACCAACGACACCTGCTGCGTCGTGCTCACCGAGTTCATCCTCAAGGTCGCCCGCCAGAATAACCTGCCGCCGCAGCCGTTCCTGTTGGCGCTCGCCACCAGCTCCAACATCGGCTCCGCCGCCACGCCGATCGGTAACCCGCAGAACCTCGTCATCGCCGTCGAGAGCGGGATATCCTTCGGCCAGTTCCTGCTCGGCGTCTTCCCAGCCATGATCGTCGGCGTGCTCACCAACGCCGCCATCCTCCTCTGCTACTTCTGGAAGTACCTGTCCGTGGAGCCGACGGACCAGCAGGAGCGCGGCAACGCCACGGGCCCCGAGGTGGTTGCCGACGACGAGGTCACCTCGCACCGGTTCACGCCGGCCAGGATGTCGCACGTCTCGTCCCTCAACCCGGACGACTTCGACTGCGTCAGCGAGCCTATCATCCGGAGCACCAGTGTCAACGCCAGTGGTGGCGGCGACCTGAGGAGCCGGAGCGTGAACTCCGACACCGACATGCAGTTCTCCATCAAGTCCCTCAGGTCCTCCAGCATGTCGCACGAGATGGTGGAGGTCTCCACGGTCCCGTCCGTCCTCGAGGGCGCGTCATCCAGGAAGTTCACCAGGACGGCAAGCCAGCAGAGGAGTGTGATCATCGAGGACGCGCCGCCTTCGCCGCCCGACGCCGCTGCCGCCAACGGCGAGAAGGACAAGGAGCTGCCTGAGGTCGTGGAGAAGAGGTGGAGAGTGCTGGTGTGGAAGACTGCCGTGTATCTCATCACCCTCGGCATGCTCATCGCCCTGCTCATGGGGCTCAACATGTCCTGGACCGCCATCACTGCTGCTCTGGTTCTCCTGGCGCTCGATTTCACAGATGCACAGGCTTGCCTCGAGAAGGTAACTATAGTACTAATTCGGATCGATCAGTGAACTAGTGATATTTAAGGATCTCCATTAGCCTGAATGACCAATCATGTTTGCATCACTGTCAGGTGTCCTACTCATTGCTGATCTTCTTCTGCGGGATGTTCATCACGGTCGATGGATTCAACAAGACCGGCATACCCAACACGATGTGGGAGCTCGTCGAGCCCTACTCGCGGATCGATAGCGCGAGAGGCGTCGCGCTTCTCGGAGTGGTGATCCTCATCCTCTCCAATGTCGCATCAAATGTTCCAACAGGTAACAAACCCATCACCGAAATCACTCTTCTTTTCCATACTCTTGGTAATTGCAAACTGCAAAGTCTGAAGAACAATGTTTCTGAACTTTGTGTTTCAGTTCTGCTGCTGGGGACAAGGGTTGCTGCGTCGGCTGCAGCGATCTCGCCGGCGTCAGAGAGGAAGGCGTGGCTGATACTGGCGTACGTGAGCACGGTGGCAGGGAACCTGACGCTGCTGGGCTCGGCGGCGAACCTGATCGTGTGCGAGCAGGCGAGGCGGGCACAGTTCTTCGGCTACAACCTCTCCTTCTGGAGCCACCTCCGGTTCGGGGTGCCGTCCACCATCGTCGTCACCGCCATCGGGCTGCTCATCGTCAGCAGCTACTGAAGCAAGAAATCAGAGATGGTTCGCCAAGAAGCAGAACTAAATCCTTTCATCAATAATAGAGAGTTCGAAAGTGTAAAATGATTAGGCTTCTCCTGTAACTCGTTTGTGTTTTGTGTAATCGGTGTAGTACGTCTCAGTCTCAGCCTGTGCTATTTGCTCATCTGCTGTCGCTAAGCAGACGGTCGGTGAGCAGGCCAAGTATAGCCTGCATTTTCAGTCTGTATTAATGGGAGTTGCTGCAGTTGTAGATAGGGCTATTACTCAAGAATGAAATATGTGGTAATTTGATTTCAGTTTTGAAAGTTTGGAGTTGAAAAAATTGTGACGATGCAGTTGAGACACTGTGTACTCAATTACGTGGCAAAGCTTCACTCCAGAATCAGTCATTAGTTCCTTTTCTCTTCTCTACTATCCATCTAATAAGAGAGTGCTACATGTAAAATCTGTAGGGTTCTCTGGGTCTCGCGTTAACTCTTGCGTGCATCAGACTGTGCTCTGTTCTTGCTCATCTGTTGTCGCTAAGCAGAAGACCGATGGGCAGGATTATAGGTTGCAGACTAAGTAACCTGCATTTTCAGGTGATAGGCTTTGTTGAATTAGAATGCTATTGTAACTTTATTTCATTTTTTGGCATTTCAGAATCAATGTGGCCTTTGTCGTTCCGTTCTGCATTTGACTGTTTGTATAGGTTGTTCGCTATCCTTTATCTTTTTCTAAACCTGTTTAGTGAAAATACGGTGTACATATCGTACTTCAGATTGAATCTAAGGATATTGACTTGGAAGTGTAGATGTTATAATCGTTTTTCTACAAACTTGGTCGAAGTTTACATTGTTTAACCTTGAAAATATTTATAGCCTTATTTTTCTGTAACGGAAGGAGTACATAACTATGTCTAGCATCAGTGAACGAACACACTAAAGAAATTCCACGGACCTTGAAATTGTATAGCGAGTTTGATATTTACATCTCTGCTGTCAAGCTTCATGCACTAGCCAACGCAACCAAAAGTCCGAACTGATGGAAAGGGCTAGTGCAATCCACTTATACACTTCAACACCCCCTCTCACGTGTGACGGGGAGAAGTCAACACGTGCAACCGGAGGTGGCTGGGCGACGTACTGATCAGGGGTGGTGAAGGCCCGCGCGGCAGGAGGCAGACGTGGATTCCCAGGCGACGTGAAGCAGGCCCGCGCGTTGGTGCAGCAGGATGGTTCCGCATGTGCACCAATCTGAAGCAGGACGAGAAGAAGCAGAGGTGACGGGCGCGCGTGGACGCGATCCAGGGACGGGGAGCACCTGGAGCTCGGGCAGATTGATTGGATCCGGCCGGGCGGTGGCGTACGGACAGGCGGCAGCGGACGTAACGTGGCCGGCGACGGGCAGACGACCTGCAGCAGACAGACGAACGGCCAAAGAGATGGCCGGAGACAGCGGCACGTCGGCGGCGGCGACGTCGGAAAAACGACGACGACAGGGATGGTGGCGGCTGTGACGATGTTGCAGAAAAATTGTCTAACCTAGCTCTGATAGCATGTCAAGCTTCATGCACTAGCTAACGCAACCAAAAGTCCGAACTGATAGAAAGGACTAGTGCAATTTACTTATACACTTCAACATCTGCAACAAAAAGAGGGCCACTTCTAATTTCTGAAGAAAAAAATCAGCAGCATCTTATCCTGCGCTTGTTGATATATACATCTCTGCAGCAAAAGAGGGCCACTTATGAGTTATGAATGAAATTAGCAGACTCTATCATGCACTTATTGATCGCTGGTAGCTGGAAGGAACTGTGCTCTCAAGGTAAAAATAACTGAACCTAGAGTTCGTCTTCAGACTTGTTCATCTTCTCATTCCGTTAGCATCTCGATAACCTGTTCAAAGGGACGGGTCTCCAGGTCGCCAGAAAACTTGGTCCCCGATCTTCAGCTAGTATGCCACTGGATCCACTCCTTCAAAACAATAAAACGGAGGAAAGAGCACCTATAGGTGTCAGGAGAACAAGAATAGTACTATTGTACAGTGACTGGAGCTCTGAATATCAAGTGTTACGCCCTTGAAAAAAAAATACAAGAAACCTTGCTGTACTGCTATACAAGAGTTGTTGTCTTTTCGCCTTGCAGAAAAGATAACATATGATCAGGAGAATAGATGATACAAGGGATTACAAATAAACAACTTCTTATCGGGATTTCATTACTCAACATTCCCAGCATTTTTCAATATTCAACGTTAGATAATAGTTTTAAATTCTAAACATTCAAATTTCAAACTTGACATTAGTTTCCAATCCAAAAGTATGGGTTACCATACACCAAGTAGCAATCAAACATCGGCAGAAGTATGAACCAAATGCCCCATGATAATCAAGCAACACAGCCGTTGCCATCACCGTCATCACCACCACAGCTAGCCGAAGCTCCACCTCCTATCACCCCGGGCAAAGACATGTTTTATCGCAAGATTTCCCCACTTCTATTCTCCCAACACTCCCTCGCCTTGTCGCCCATTTCACCTGGATCCATCATCGGTTGGTTCTCCTTGGCTCTGATCTCTTGCCTCATCTTGTTCTCCTTGAGAAGGAGTCTACGCTCCTCCAAGTCCATCTTACGCTTCTCAATATCTCTAATTTGTTGCCACATTGTCATCTTATATTGTTGCTTCTTGTTCTCCGGCTCAATTTTTGCTTGCAAAGCTTGGGCCTTCATTGCATGCCTTGACTTCATCAACTCAACGATCATCTCTATCATGTTTTCGGCCTTGGCCTTCCTCTTTCCATCCAGTCTCCCTTTGTTTCTTGGCACAGTTGCTTCATCACAATCAACATCGTCATCATAATTGTCATCTTCATCTTCATCTTCATCTTCATCCTCATCCTCATCCTCATCCTCATCCTCATCCTCATCCTCATTGTCTTCCAAGTCAATTGAGAGGCTATTTGGTATCCATTTCTTCCGCGGAGGAACTTCTTTATCCCTCAAGTTCCACTTATCACTATGCTCAAGCAATTTCCAACAATGTTGGAGCACAAATGTTTTGCCTATGGACGCAGCCATTTGCTTATATTTTTCTTGTGCAATATGATCCTACATTCACAAAATTACAATTAGACAAGTGTGTTGAGCACATTTATAGTGGACGAATTCAAAAAAAAGTTGAGACAAAATGACATAAACAACAAACTCACATAGTCATCAGTAGTGCAACCACTTGGTGGAGCATTCCTAACTTTCTCCAAACAACCATTCCACCGGCTACAAGATTGTTTGATGACTTCATATCGGCTACACTTCAGATAAATTAAATGTAAACATGTGTTTACCACAGTCTTACCTTTTCTTCTCAAACACATTCAAGGGGTCAAAAATCGAAGCTAGCGCTTGGGGACATGTTGAAGTGGAGCGATTCAACCGCATACCGCAACCTGGTTGCAAGTATGTTATACATAGGGTCAAAATTAATCCTAACGCTGAATTAGTGGAGTTGGAGTTTAGAGCGATTGGGCACATCTTTTAATTATTATTTGATCGAAAGACAATAGTTGAATCTTGTTTATCTATTGAGTTCCCAATACTCCCTAAGCATTTGATGCCATTCTTGGAAGTTCCCGCGCTTCCAAATAAAACATTTGTATGTATGTATCTCATATATTTCAACTATAAACCTCACAGTGTCCAATACGAATTCAGTATTCAGAATGGACTAATGACATTTATCATTATACATACATAGTTGGCATAGTTGTTCACTGTTGTGAACTTGAATGTGTTGGGATGTTCACCAAGTATAAACAGGCCATCTTCATGGTATGTGTATTTAGCCACGTCACACCGACGAGCGACTCTCCTCCCTCACAGGAAAAAGGAAAATCCCCTCGGTTCGATTCCCTTCTTTGTCGTTGATGCGCCGCCCAGCTCCCGTCCCCCATTGTCCTGGTGGTGGAACGGCAGATGCCATGGGTAGGCTAAAGTATGGGGCCAATGGATGCTAGTGGGATCTGGAGAGGGAAGATGTAGTTATTCCTACACGCGAATGACTAACATACAGATCTTTATTTCTCCTCTCTTGGACTACAATTGCTCCTTGAGCTGTATGCAGGAAGAGAATATGAACTTTACAAGCCTAACGGTGTAGAATGAGCCGATCCCCTCTCAAGGGTCCAAGCTTCTCCTTATAAAGGGGTGCCTTGGCTCCTCTAGGGCTGACGTAGCAAGCATATTCGAGGAATATGCTTGTCCCAATATAGTAACCCGGCGAGCTCCTTTCCGTGTCCCCCTTCTAATGACAACAAAGTTCTAGAGAGCACCACCTGCATGCCTCGGGTTCCAGGACTGTCACCTCCGTGACCTCCTTCTGCTCTTCTACTGCTCTGCGCCTTGTCCTTTGCTCTTGGCTCTGTCCAGATTCTTCCTAGCCCGAGGCTAGGGTTTGACTTTATGCTCCTCCTTCTCCTGCAAGCTTTATGTTATTCGGTCCCGCCTCGCTTAACTCGGCTCGGCCTTCACCTGCATTATGGCTTATTCGGACTTGCCCGGCCGACTTAATTCGTACGTCGGCCGAGTAATGTACAACCCCTCTTGTAAATGTCATGGTCATGCTCATCTCGGCCGACCTTTACATGATTCGGCCGATATAAACAGTAACTCGGCATAAGACCGGAGAAACTCCTTTTGGCTTCCCCCGTATTGACCCTATCCGGGGTCACCTCCCCAACATTAGTCCCTGAAGCTGGTGTGGTCCCGTCCGTACCTCGGCCGGGCCACATCAGTGTCCTAGTATTCATTTCTCCTCATTTCCGAGTTACTTTCTCCTATTCGAGGTATCCGTGTAGCTTCTTGTGTACGCCTCATCCTACGTGTAGCACTCATTATTATTTCTCTAGTTTTTTGTTCTTCTACAGTTCCCGCTGACAACGCGACAGTTATTACTACGCCTGTCGCGTCGGCACTGTGACGCCTCGCGCACCGCATCGGTCAGGAGGCCTGATCCACTACTAGAGAAAAGGCTATAGGAGACATGCTTATGCGAGGCACATTTTGCGATATGCGCCTCTAGTATAAAAATAGGCGAGACGCATATGATAAGAATGCGCCTCCTATAATCCCTGTACGGACAGAATCTAGCAGCCCCATATTATGCGAGGCGCATTCTAGTCATATGCGCCTCGTATATATCAGATAAGCGAGGCGCATATGGACAGAATGCGCCTCGCATATTCTGTGTGGGCCCCGCGTGTTGGTAGGTGCACGAATATGCGAGGCGCATATGGCTATATGCGCCTCCTATATTTGATAATATGCGAGGCGCATATGGCCAGAATGCGCCTCGCATATTCTGCGTGGGCCCGTGTGTTGGTAGGTGCAGGAATATGCGAGGCGCATATGGCTATATGCGCCTCCTATATTTGACAATATGCGAGGCGCATATTGCCATATGCGCCTCAAGTAACTCATGCGGGCCCGGGCGCTGGTAGGTGGCCGCATATGCGAGGCGCATATTGCTATATGCGCCTCCTATAGTTTGAATTATAGGAGGCGTATATTGTGCAATATGCGCCTCGCATAAGCTGGCACCACTTTTTTTCCAGCTTTTTGCACATGGAGGCAACTACCACCCCACTCACTTGTGTCACTTCTTCCTCCTCCACCAAGACAAATCTGGTCGCCCCCCTCCTCCTCCCCACCTCATTTCCCCCATTGATTCACCATAGAAGCTTGCTCAACATCCATTGGTTGACACCCATATGTAAGTGAAGTCTCTTGCTCCTCTAGATCTACAACATGTCCATTTACTTCTCCTCTGGCTCTCTTGCGCAAGTCGTTGTTGGAGGAAGCGTGAAGGCGTTGCTTTCATGTATGCGTGTTGTCGGAGACACCGACTATATGATTGTGTTGTGGTGCTACTTTTTGTGCAGGGATTTCATTTGAGATGTCAATGTTTCGCCGGAATGTCGATTTATTTCTTTTCCGGCGAATTTCTGGCACTCGCGGATGTCCTCTTTTTAGGGGAGGTCATGCCGAATTTTTCCGGCGATCCACGTCCATATATGCTCTAATTATTCTCTTGCTCTTTGTACCACGCAGGCGGCCATGGTCCGACCACTGATCAACAAAGCCTGCGTGGATAGGTGGATGACATGCGCGAGGGCCGACATGGAACGTGCAAACAAGACAGAGATAAGATGTCCATGTCGGGACTGCAAGCTGATGTATCTAATAAGGCATGATTCCGGAATGCTGGAGTCGCACCAGCTTCGACGTAGTTTCATGGATGGCTACACTCGATGGATACGTGATGATCACGAAGATCAAGATGCCAGTGATGATCACGAAGATGAAGACGCCAGTCACGATCACGAAGATCAGGGTGGTGGCACTGGACATGGACACGAAGATGATCAAGGTGGCGTCGGGCATGGACACGAAGATGATCAAGGTGGTGCCGACCATGATTCGAGCTGGTTGCGAGACCCTCATGTCCAAGATCTGCTTCTCAAGGAGACGAGTAACGCCAGAGCCGCCGGTAGAGAGAAGGCTAAACTGGAGCAAATGGAGAAAGACGCGGTCACTCCATTGTTTGACGGATGCAACGACGGGGATACCCGTCTAAATGTAACGCTTAGGGATCTGGAGATGAAGGCGAAACACAAAATGACCGACGAATGTTTCGACGACAACATTGTATTCTGGCACGATATTCTTCCCAAGAAGGGGAACACATGTCCGACTAGTATCGCTGAGGCGAAGAAAGTCGTGTGCCCTCTCAATCTACCACACGTGAAATACCACGTCTGCATAAATGATTGCATCATCTACCGGGGCGAGGACGCGGAGAAGACCACGTGTCCGGTGTGCAAGACCTCTCGATACAAGAGAGGGACCAAGAAAGCTCCTAGGAAGGTGGTGTGGTACTTTCCTCTAACTCCTCGTTTGGAGCGGTATTTCGTAGACCCTAAGGAAGCACAGCTCATGCGCTGGCATGCGGAAAGAAAGAGGCCGGAAGACGATGATCCGGAGAAGGAGGAAATGTTGAGGCACCCTTCGGATGCTTGCCAGTGGAAGGCGTTGGACCTACAATATTACCAACATTTTGGGAAAGAGTCAAGGAACCTCAGGCTGGGCGTGAGCACTGACGGACTCAATCCGTTTGGAAGCCAGAGCAGCATACACAGCACCTGGCCCGTGTTTGTATGGATCTACAACCTCCCTCCCTGGTTGTGCATGAAGAAGAAGTACGTAACCATGAGTATGCTCGTTCAAGGGCCAAAACAACCTGGTACAGACATCAATCTGTATCTCACGTTGTTGAAAGAGGAGTTGGCCACGTTATGGGAAGAAGGAGCCCGTACATGGGACGCCTCGAGACAAGAGTACTTTGACATGAGAGCGGCGGTGATCACGACAGTGCAAGACTATCCTAGTTACGGATACTTCTCGGGGCAGGTGGTCCAAGGATTCTATGGGTGCGTTAGGTGCAAGGATAATACAACGTACCGCCAGCTACAGAAAGATCCCGGGTCCGGGAAAACCGTGTTCCTTGGGGCTCGGAGGTGGCTTCCCAAGAATCACGCCTGGAGAAAGCTAGGACATCTGTTCGATGGGACGATCGAGCTCCGAGGAATCCCACACCAGAAGAGTGGCGCGGAAATCTACAAGCTGTTGAATAACTGGAAGGAGTGCCCTGCGCCAGGAAAGACCCAGAAGAAGCCAGAGCCGTTGCTGAAGGTATGGAAGGCGAGGTCTGTTTTCTGGGACTTGCCATACTGGAAGATCCTTCGCGTGCCTCATAGCCTTGATCTCATGCATATCACGAAGAACGTGGGCGAGAGTCTGCTTGCCACCCTCCTTAACACCGACAAGACCAAAGATGGGCCGAAGGCAAGGAACGACTTGAAGCATATGGGCATCAGGGATGAACTTCAACCACCACCTAGCGATGATGAGGAGGAGGACGAGGTGGAGGAGACAGAAACACAGAATAGCCGTCGTCGCAAGGGGAAAAAGGTTAAGAAGGGAGAGGTCAAGCTCAAGGCCTCATGCTTCACTCTGAGTAAGAAGGAGGCCATACAGTTTATGAAGTGCCTCCTCGGAGTCAAATTTCCGAACGGCTACGCGGGAAAGATAAGCAGATGGCTAGACGAGGCGAAGCAGCGCTTCAGCGGGATGAAGTCTCATGACGTCGCCGTGCTAATGACGCAGGTACTCCCGGTCGTGATCCGAGGTATAATGGACAAGCGCATCCGTGAAACACTGTTTGGCCTCTGCAACTTTTTTGACGTCATCTCTCGGAAGTCGATAGGCATTAAGCAGCTCACGAGGCTACAGGACGAGATCGTGGTGATAATGTGCGAGCTCGAGATCTATTTCCCCTCCGCTTTCTTCGACATCATGCTTCATCTGCTTCTCCATGTCGTGGAGGATATCGTCCAGCTCGGTCCTGCGTTTCTGCGAAGCATGATGCCGTTCGAAAGGCTCAATGGACACATCAAGGGATATGTTAAGAACAAGTCCCGTCCAGATGGAAGCATAGCAAACGGCTTCCTGGCCGAAGAGTGCATCTCTTTCTGCTCGAACTTTCTACAAACCGAGACCCCTCTTGGTATGCCATTCAACAAGCACCTTGGGAGGCTCGCTGGATGGGGTCACCGCGAGGGTCGACGTGCAAAGCATGTCGACATGGAGGGCTGAACCAAGGACTTTGAAAGAGTAAACCTGGTCGCGCTGCAACACCTGCATGTGGTTGATCCATACATACATGAGCACAAAGAGTTTATCAAGAAGAATTACGCTAATCAGGGGCGCCAGGTCCCGAGGGAGGAAGATGTTATCAAGGAGCACAACTCCGATTTCATGCGGTGGTTTAGGGAGAAGGTCATAGCTAATCCACCGCAGGGCGAGTACTCGGAGGAAGATAAACTCATATTCTCATTGTCACAGGGCGCCTCGCACAACCTCATGACCTATCAGGCTTACGATATCAACGGATACACGTTCTACACAGAGGAAAAAGACAATAACTGCGATTACCAGAACTCAGGGGTAACAGGGATATTCTACACCGGCGACATCCCGGAAAGATACTACGGAAGGATCGAGGAGATTTGGGAGCTCGACTATGTTACGGAGAAGGTGCCGATGTTCCGTGTCAGGTGGGCCAAGAGCGTCGAGAAAGAAGACCGGTATTTCACCACGATGGTTATACCGTCAAAGACCACCAGCGCGAACGCACCCGCAAGAAATGAGCCTTGGGTTTTGGCTAGCAAAGTCGACCAATGTTGGTACATCAAAGACCCGTCAAAGCCTAGCCGGGTTGTCGTCAGGAGAGGCAAAAGGAACATTATCGGAATGGACGGAGTCGCCAACGAGCAAGACTTTGACCAGAACGACGACCCAAAGATAGAAGACGGGTATGGCAACCAAACACCGTACACCACAACCCTACCTAAGAAAGGACTTCCGTTCAAGAGAAGTAGTGAAGACGTCCCGGACCTAACCTATGCAACCGCGACAAAGAAGGGCAAGAAGACGACCATTGTCAAGAAACGCTAGCGCGCTCCGACCATTGTCAAGAACCGTCGTGTGTGTGGCCTACTATTATTTATCAAAACATTCTTAATTTTCATTATGTGTGTGTTATAATAATATTGCATTAAGAATATTATGTATCGACAAGACACATTCATTGAGAATACTCACTTTTGTTGTTTTAGCAATATTTGAATATTTAAAATATTTGTAGTATATTTTATAGTTCATATTTGTATGCTTTTACATGAAAATTGGCCTTTAAAAAAATTCCAAAAAATTGGCCCCCTTAGGATTCGAACTTGGGTGGCCAGCAGTGAAGGACAAGGCATGTTACCACTAGGCTGTTGTGTGATAGTTGATAGAAACTTGCGCACTGTCCTATTTGTCTAGGAGTGCATATTATGCGAGGCGCATTTAGCCCAGATGCACCTCGCGTAATATTATACGAGGCGCACTTTGCGATATTCGCCTCGCATAACCGGCACACATCGACCAAGTCACACAACGCTAGCAGCTAGTACAGACACGACTTCACATATCTCAGAGGAGGAGCCCGACGCCGTGGAGGAGCCCGACGCATCGATCGAAGCCGTCGCCGCCGTGGAGGAGCCCGATGCCGCCCCGTGGAGGAGGAGCTCGCCGCCGCCCCGTGAAGGAGGAGCTCGCCGCCGCCCCGTGGAGGAGGAGCCCGACGCCGCCGTCCCCGTGAAGGAGGAGGAGCCCGACGCCGCCGCCGCCACCCACGCCTCTTCCCCTCTCTCCGATGAGTCCCCGCCCCCCACCCACCCACGCCTCTTCCCCTCTCCTCCCCTTCTGAAATCATTTCCTCCTCTTCCTACTCCTTCCTTCCCCACTGCTCTCCGCGCTGCAACTACAGATCTACTGCATCCAGCGGCCATGGTCGTCGTAGGGGTCATGTGGTTGATGTGCATGGGGATGAGGAGCCACTGTTTCTGAGGCAGGCGCCCAAACATGATTCTCTGATTATTATTTTTCTGCACCCAGCAGCTATAGCCTTCCCTACCTCTCCCGGCCCATGCATCATCAGACTGCTGCTGAATTTCTTCTGTAGATGGTGGGCAGCCTCCACGCTCTTTTTGTTCTTACCTCCGCCTTTGCCCTTTTGTACCTCCCCCTCTTGACCACTCCTCCACAGCAGGCGCCACCCCACCACCACCATTGCCCAAGCGAGATAGATCCCCTCCTCCTTTAAGTAGAGAGACAGCCAAGCTGTTGCGACTCATGTAGGGTTCTTGCCAATTCGGAAGTACCAGCTTGGGCTCAAGGTTCTTCTTCGCTGCTGCAGGGAATTGCTAGTGCTTAAAGGTGAGCTTCTTTTCCCAGCAATTTGGGTTTTCCTGACTCATCACTAGCTGGGTTCAAGAATGAGTAGTACTTGCTTCGACTTGAGTTTCAGTCTTATGCTTCCCTACTCTTCCCCTTTTCTGCATGCTTTTCAGCTTTATCATTCTTGATGAGAGACACAAACAAACAATTGGTGAGAAGCTGAAAAAATGCTACCGTACTGTAAAAGTTCCTGAATGTGCATCTTTGAGTTATTTCCACAGCCTAGTGCTTGAGGCCACACTTCCTCTGCTCAAGAGAGTACTCTGGAACTGGAGACGGACTCTGTTTGTTTTGGAGCAGCATGGAGTCCTTTGTTTTTGAGTTGTTGTTTTGCCCTTGCCTGTTGTAGTCTTGTAGACCTTGTGGTGACAATTTTTCAGTCTAAACCAAGTGGTGACAATTTTGTTTTCTTTGAACCTAGTGGTGACAATTTTTGAACTTTATTGTGCCCCTGCAGTTCTGTACATTTGAGCTTCTGATCATTTATTCCTTTAGTTCCTGGTAACTGTACTATTCATGCTCAGGTTGTTGACAAGCAAACAGATGATACATGGATAATCCCCTATCTAAACACAGGTAGTTCATGCTCAGGTTGTAGCTAATTTTCTTGCCCAAGGTTGGACTATAGGAATTGTTGTAGCTATAATTCAGTCGATTCTAGTTTATAGAAATAGGAACAACCTAGTTTGGTGATCAGTAGTGCTATAGTTTCAGATCAGTAGCTCCTGGTAACTGTACTATTTTCTCTGATTTGGTGATCAGTAGTGCTTTCACATCTTTGATGTCATGCTTGCCATCTGTATTATTGTACTACTAGCTTAGAGAGTGTAAAACCATAAAGATATATCTGTATTATTTAGCACCTAGTGTTGGAGGATTTCAGTATTTGAAGAGAACCTTTTCTGATACACATGTTGTTCTAATTTGTGTATACAGGGTTGTTCTGATACACCTGTTGTTCTGATTTCAGTATTTCAGTATGTATGGGTTGGTGCCTCTGTGTATACAGGGTTAATTTGTGTATACAGGGTTGGTGCCTCTGTGTATGTATGGCCTGGAGCATGATATATATACATGGTGTTTGTGTATGTATGCTAGCAAAATGGCTGTGATGATGGCAGTTGATCCTTTTTGTGCAGGTTTTTCTTTTTGAGTTGCCAATGTTTCGCCGGAATGTTGATTCATTTCCGTTCCAGCGAATTTCTGGCATTCCTAGACATAGAAAATTAGCAAAGTTCATGCCAAAATTTTCTGTGAATTTTTGTGCTTATTAGTTTCATTTATTTGTGTGTTTAGAAATGTCGGATCCGGGCCCTTCTAGCCAGAAGCCCTTTTGGGAGCAGCAGGAGGAGATGGAATCCCTAGAGGCCCCGGAATTTGTTCTGCGGGACGACGAGATGGAGGAGGACGAGGATACCTCGTCGGGCAATGAGGAGATGGGGGACGCCGATGGCGACGCCACTACCACTGATGGCAGCGGTGAAGCTACTACAGACGGTGGTAGCGCATCGAAGAAGTCTCGGAAGGATCGGACCCCGATCGTGGTCGACCTCAAAAGGTCCATCATCACAAGCGTGAGCCCTAAAGGTGCGCCTTTGGAGCCAGAAGAATTTGTTGGGGGTTACTCTAACCAGCTCGTGGCAATCCTCCGGAACACCGTCACGATCAACATGGAGAACCTGAAGGCCGAAGAGAACAAGGGTTTCCTCATCCAGCTTTTCCGGAAGTTGCACGCAAGATACGCGTTCCCGGGTGATGAGGAAAACAAGTATAATAATGACAATCTCAAAGGGAATCCGGTGAACAAGTATGCCCTCGGGAGGATGACCAAGGCCTTGTCAAATTGGAAGGCTCGGGTGAAGAATCTGATTTTCAAGGAGAAGCTAAGTTATCCAGAGCTCGTCAAGAAGGAGCCTCTGGTCAAGGAAGAAGACTACAATGTTTTCAAGGCCAGATGTAACTCCGCCTTGGGCAAGGCCAGGACTGAGAAGGGCAAGAATATGAGATCCCGAAACATTGGTACCCACCATCTCGGCTCCGGCGGTTATAGAGCCGTGAGGCCCAAATGGGATAAGGAGGACGCCGACACTCGTGCAAAGGGGTTGGCACGTCCCTTTGACGACATAAAGGAGGAGCAGGCAAAGAACTTCGTCAGGGCCCGGTTTGCCCCGCCGAAGAAAGGGGGTTCTGATTATTCTTCGGAGCCCGTCGGCCCCTTTGCTCCGAGGGTGACGGACTTCATGCAAAAATATGTAAGTAGTTTGCATGCAAGTCGATTAATTGCATTCATGATTAATCAATGAAGTCCAGTTTTCTGATCAAATGCTTCGCGTTCCTTGTGCGCAGGACGAGGAGTGTAGGAGCTCCTCATCCCAGGGGTCAGCGCCACCGCCTGTCGCCAAGTGGGACACCACTTTTAATAGGGCGCTGAACCGGACCAAGAGTGTCGATCCCCTGGCGGCCCCGTCGGCTGGTCGTGTGGTCGGCTTTGGCGGCATATCATGGTCCGAGTACTATGGCACCCCGGAGCGGAAGGGCAAGAAGGCCGAAAGCGCCGAGGTAAAACTCCTAAGGGAACAGGTGGAAGCCTTTCCAAATATAGTCCAAGATGCCGTGAACAAGGCTGTGTCGGCTGCCGAGACAAAGTTCCAAGAACAAGTCCAGACACAAGTCCAGTCACAAGTCCATTCACAAGTGAACGAGAAGCTCAACACCATCCTTCCTGTCTACATGGAAAAGTACAACAAGTGGCAGAAGGGTGGTAAACGGGGGCCGCCACCGGTTCCCAACCTCAACAGCGCCCAATCGGACAATGTGGCGCGACCGGAGGCGTTGGTGACTCCTCCAGCAGGGCCGGTGGTGGTGGAGACTCCTCTAGCTCCGGAGCTTAACTTGCCCACTGCGGCGAAGGCGCCGGCCCGCACCACCGTGCCATCAGGCAACCACTCCGCCACTTGCGTGGTCAAGCCTGTCGGCGTCAGTGCCTCGACATTGGCCGAGTTTGACGCCCTCAAGGTAACTAACTAATTAAAGCGAGAGTTGGGAGGCTCAACCACACCGATGACTTGATCTCTGTTTTTCTAACGCTCGGCCTACATGTCGATCTTTCGCAGGGAGACACTCCTTGCACTCTAATGCATTGGGTGGGCGGCCAGTTGATGGATGTTGCCAAGGGTACTATTGTTCAACCAGAGAACCGCAAAATGCACAATGTCACAATGCCACCTGACATGATGAGGGTCAAATACAGTATGGTGCTTCCGGGCTACGAGCAAGTGGAACCTCCCTCTCAACCTCAAGGATGGGATGATGAGGACACGGCAGCGATCCTCAATACCGGCTTCGGCTACTTGTACCTATGGCCGAAGAGCCAGATCCATTTGGGGACAGAGGACCAGCTCAACATCACCCTAGAGGCAGCACAACCAGCACATGATGAAGACTTCGAGATGGGAGACTTGGACAACATGGCACAGAATCCCGATGATGATGAAGAAATTGACCCGAACTACGGTGACCAGTTTGTTAACACAAGGTTTTCTGATTTGTATGAGCCGGGACCATCAGGCACACATCAAGTTGCCGAGACCCAACCAGCACCAGCGAAACCCCCTTGCAAGGTGCGTCTCTTCCCAACTAGTCAGGAGACGCCGCCACCTGTCCCCTTCACCGAGCCTCCAAGGCCAGTAGTTCCTTTGATCAGCCCCGGCACCCTCCATAAGACGGTCGATGAGGTGAACGTAGTGGCTGAAGCCGTAAAGAGCAAGAAGGCTCGCAAAAGGAAGCCTAAGGGTGATCGGGGCCAGGATCCAAATCCTCTTTTCCGGGACGGCGCTGTGGGGCAAGCCAGGAATCAGCAGCATGTGGCAGGTGTACCGATGATGTGTAAATTGATGCTCGAGGTCGCAGGCTCGCATATGCGTAGTATTCATTATGGATGTCTCACAATTGAGCAGTGCCGCATTCGCGACAACGATCAGTCGTACCTCGTTTTCAAGGCTAAGGTGCCTTCTCATATGCCGTGCTTCGTCACTGTACCCCCTGGGATATCTTCTACGTGTGGCATACCGACCTGTTTGACATGTTGAACGGGTTTCTACTGCACAATACCCTGGTCCGGTTGTTCTCCCTCAATATGGCCATGGAGATCACCAGAGACAAGATCCCGGGCATCCAGATAGTGGATCCCTACTTCATGCGTGACGCCGTCCTAAAAGATGCTGAGGCCATAGATCTGGCGACCGACTACCTCTCAAACTTCCTGCAAACATACTCGGACAAGGATGTGATTCTCCTTCCCTACCATCCCATCACGGAGGATGATCGGATAGGCTGTGTGCTCATAAGCTTGGATTTGAAACACTCGACAGCCTTGTACCTCGACTCAAACAGTGCGATCCAAAAAAACTACACCGGTATCAAGAAAATTCTTGATGGCGCTCTCACCGGCTACGTCGCAGCGGGAGGCGTCAAACCGGCAAGGCCACATGTAAAGTTCGGCGCGCACGTGTTTCGCCACACGACGAAGTTTGCCTGCGTCAAGCAGTCGCTTGGCAGTGGGAAGGATGCCTTCTACGTCATTTACCACATGAAGGCGTTCTTCAATGACATGGAGACCAAAACGCTGCCATCTGACCTCGTGAAGTGGGCTGAAAAGCTTGCATGCATACAGGCTCGCAACCTCAGGCAACACTTCTTCAACATCCAGGAGGAGATCGCGGCAATCGTGTACCAGGGAGTCATAAAAGCCGGAGGCACCTTCCACGGCGGCTATACACCGTCCAACAGGGAGATAGACGAACGCTTAGCGCAGCAGGGTGACGGCAGGATGTTCATGCAAATGGCGAAAACTCGGTCGGGGTTCATCAATGCCCCCCCAAAGCCGACTCAAGAGCCGAAGAAGACTTCATGATTGCATTGCCTGGGTACCTAGATGTTAGTTCCGAACTCGTGTTGTAACCTCTTATCACTATGTTAAACTTGCCTAGCAAAACCTCTAGAATATGTTTCGTCAACCGTTGAACTTGATTGTGAGAGACACTAGCTAGTTATTTGTGTTACGAACTATTTTAAGTGCTTGTTGCTTTTCATTTGTCATTGCTTCCCTACTTTCTTGTGGTTTGCTTTCTTTGTCTTTCTTCGAAATGCCGATGATTAGAACGTGTTGTGGTGTCACGTGTATGACTATGCCGCTGTTCGATCTTGTGTGCCAAGTAGACTAGTAATTTGGGCATATACTCTACTTGCCGCACAAGATCGAACAGCGAGCATTGTTATTTCCGTGCCCAATCTAAGTATGAGGCACTAATCCATGTCATTCTTGGTTTGCTTTTTTTGTCTTTCTTCGAAATGCCGATGATTAGAACGTGTTGTGGTGTCACGTGTATGACTATGCCGCTGTTCGATCTTGTGTGCCAAGTAGACTAGTAATTTGGGCATATACTCTACTTGTCGCATGAGATCGAACAACGAGCATTGTTATTTCCGTGCCCAATCTAAGTATGAGGCACTAATCCAAGTCATTCTTGGTTTGCTTTTTTTGTCTTTCTTCGAAATGCCGATGATTAGAACGTAATTTCTTACATTTTGTTGCACCCATATATATATATATATGCATGATTCTATCTTGTGAACTGCTAGCTATTGCTTTCCACTGACATAAGTAATATCATCTTTATTATGTGTAGGAGATGCCGAGGTGTTATGTCGTGTACGTCGGTCGGGTTCCAGGTGTGTACGAGGAGTGGAAAGACTGCCAGAAGCAAGTGAACAACTTCTCGGGCAACAGCTACCAAGGCTATGAGAGTAGAGAGGTGGCGGAAGAGAAGTGGAGGAGGCATGGAAGGAAGAAGTGGAGGAACTTCCTCGTGATCACCACCTTGTTGCTCTTCATTGTAGGTTATGTGTTCTACTTCATCTAGGTAGAGCTACGTCGTTGGAGTTGTAATGTGATTGTGAACTTGTACTCGAAGGTGTAATGTGATTGTGAACTTGTACTCGGAGGTGTGAACTTGTGGCACAAACACTTGATGTATGAACTTGTATGTCATGATTGATGTGTAATGTATTGTATTCATGTTGGTTCTATTATGCTTTGGCAAATTGCAAGTTTCTGAAAAATTCTGTGCTCTTTATACTGTATTCTGGACTATATTGTATATTTGAATATCTGTATATTATTATTTATAGTGGTCTGTAAAACTTGAATTTCGAAAATATTACCGGAGGCGCATATAGGATACTATAGGAGGCGCATATACTATAAATATCCGAGGCGCATTCTGAAACATATGCGAGGCGCATATGATATGCGCCTCCTATACTTCACATATGCGAGGCGCATATCGATATGCGCCTCGCATATTATTATGCGAGGCGCATATCGATATGCGCCTCGCATATGTGAAGTATAGGAGATATGCGCCTCGCATAAGAAATACCCGAGGCTTGAAGCTAGAGGCACATGTGATATGCGCCTCGGATAGGCTTTTTGGTGCGCCTCGCATAGGCTTTTCTCTAGTAGTGATCCTCTCCTGCGTCGTGTGATCGTCGGTGTGGCTCCACTCAGCCACGAGCGGTTCCGCTACACGCACGATCTACACGGTTATCGCCCGCACGCATGATCCCACTACCGCCAAGGCCGCGCGGTTATAAAGAGGGGCACGGGGCTAGAGGGTTCACTTTCCCGCTTCGCTCGCAGTTGCCCTTCTTCCTCCTCACGCTCGTGCGTCTGCTCGTGTTCCTGCGGCCACGCCATTGTTGACCTCTTCGACGGCGAAGCCACAGTTCCCCTGCTCCATCGTCCTCATCGTTGCGCGCTTGCTCCGGCGCCGCCGCCGGTGAGTTTTCTTACGGTCCCCTTGCTAGGCTCCCTCCTAGACGCTTCCATTGTTTTCCAGATTTTCTGGGCGGCTCTTTTCCGCTCCGCCGCCGCCTCCGCCTAGAATCACGACGGGGCCCTGCGTCTCTAAGCCCCTCTCCGCCGTTTGTTCCTCTTCCGTTGGTTCCTCCGGCGACCCTATGTCGAGTTCAGTTAGCGGTGCATTAGTTGAGGATGACGACGTAGCGTCTGGTCCAGAGCGGGGCTCCTGGCAGGGTTCCTCCGTCACTCGGCGTGAGATCGAGTGGCTAATCAGGACTCGCCGGATTCCTGCCGAGGTAAGCTGTCGCTTACCCGGCAGAGAATCCTCCCCCGTACTCAACGACGGCGAATATGTCGTCTTTATGTCTCACTTTGCCTAGGGTTTCGGTCTCCCCCTTAGGCGATTTCGCTAGGGAATTTCTTGATTACTTCGGCCTTCAGCCGCATCATCTTCCGGCTAATGCCATCGCTTCCTTATCTGCTTTTATCTCGGCCTCGGAAGGATACTTCGGCCTCTGGACGTCTATGCACGTATGGTCTAAATTCTTCCAGATCCGATCTAACGTCATTCCAGACAAATCCCTTCACCCCTCTAAGAAGTTGCTTACTCAGTGTGGGGCCGCGTCCATCACTCCTCGGAGAAAATCCGAGTTTCCTCGTGTTGCCGGTCTCAAATCTTGCAAAAAGTGGCATAGATCGTTTTTCTATGTCAAGAATACTGGAAAAGGAAGACAAGATTCGACTCCCTGCTTTCTCCATCGTCCCCCCTTCAAAGAGGAACTAGACCTACAACCCCAGGAAGAGCCACGCTCTGGCCGAGGCCTTTGAGATTCGGCTGAAGGAGTTGATCTGCGCCGGGCTACGCGGCGAGGATCTGATGACCACCTTCGTCAGCAGCCGAATCTGCCTTTTCCAGCATCGCACGCACAAGCTTTGTTACATGAGCGGCCCCCTCGATCCCAACCGAGTCTCAACGGTCGAGCTCGATAATTATCTCATTTTCAAGCGTGTCTGAGCTATCTTCAAGACAGATATGCCGGAGGACTGGACCTAGGGACTGAAGCCGTTCACCCGCGGGAATCCCCCTCCCGAGGTAAGTTTACGCATTTATGTTTTCCCCCTAATTGCGTTTGTGATTCTTTTTGCTAACTTCTCTGTGTCTCTTTTCTTGCAGAAATTTACGGAGCAGAAGATCGAGGATGCCGAAGTTCTGGCCCTGCCGTGGCCCACGGATCGGAATACTCCGGACAGCGGGGAGCCTGACTCGGAGGAGTTTGTCCCCAAGTCATACCTTGCTCCAGCTCGCGCCCGTGGCAAGACCTCGGCTCATGGGGAGGAAGGTGATTCGGACGACGTCCAAATTCTTGAGGTAGTCGCCGCAATGCCTATCTCTTACGCATTTCCGGCTTCTACGTCCTCAGCTAATCAGGCCGGTCAGGTGCACGACGCCGAGCCTCTCGCCTCCCAACCTCCTGCTACCTCGAGGAAGCGTACCGCTCCAGTAGGTGCCTTGGACGCCGCTCCCAAGAAGCGAACAAAGAAGTCATCCCAGCATCTTCCGAAGCGTAAAATTATGCCCGGAGTTACTGGGTGAGTTCATTTTCATTTGTATTTCTTGTTTCTCTTTTTCTCTATTTTGATTTGACTTTCTGTGCTTTTGCAGCGCTCCTCTTTCTGTTAAGCCCAGTGGTCCGAGTATGACGAGTCACACAACCCGGCTGCCTTCTCCTCCGCCTCCTGAAGATACCAGAGTTCCTAGTCCTGCTCATGTGGACTCTCCTCCTGCTCCGAGTCAAACATCACCTCGGCAAGATGCACCCGTGGTTTCCGTTGCTGATGCCAACGTAACTCGGACAGTAGATCCTCCTACCAAACCCGCTGCCCCCATCGTGAACCCCGGAGTTTCCCCCGAGACTCCTTTGGCCCGCACAGTTTCAACAACAACTCCAACTCCAGCCGAGGATATCACCATCTCGGCGCCCTCAGAAACTATAGTTCCTCCTGTTTCCAAGGACGCCACCCCTAGTGCCAAGGTAACAGCTCCTGCCGACGCCTCTTCTAAGGCTAAGAAGGTCGTCGTCACCAAACCTCCCTCATCTCAGAAAGGACTTGCCAGCTCTTCTCAACCTATGATTGCTGATGCGCTCCGCAAGGGGGTTTCCTCTGCTAAGACCGTTGTCACCCCGGCCGCCGATACTCAGCTCACTCTCCACAAGAGTCCCGCGGTGGCGGTGGTTACACAACGCATCCGAGGTAAAGTCCTGACTCGTACTGAGAGTGGGAACAGCCTCGGCTCCTTGGTTGAGTATGCCAACAATTGGAACGCTGCTGATCAGCTCGAGGGCAATCCAAGCAGTCAGCCATTTCAACTCTCCGACATCAGCAGTCGCTTGCATCTAGCTGCCAAGATTGTGCTTGACAGTGATAAGATGAATGAGGTAATTGTTTTTATTGACATTTTATTAATTATTCGAATGATATTATATATACTCTAGTCCCCGAAGCTTGCAACCGAATAACTTGTTATTCGTTTGGAAGTTTTATTAGCTTTGCCTGATTCGGATCTATCTTAGTGTTCGAATATCCAGTCAGCTAGATCTGAGTTAGGCTTTGCTTGATTTGGATCTATCCTAGTGTTCAAATATCCAGCCATCTAGATCCGAGTTAAGCTTTGCTTGATTCGGATCTGTCTTAGCTTCGAATATCCAGCCACCTAGATCCGAGTTAAGCTTTGCTTGATTCGGATATGTCTTAGCTTCGAATATCCAGCCACCTAGATCTGAGTTAAGCTTTGCTTGATTCGGATCTGTCTTAGCTTCGACTATCTCACTGCAATTTATTTTGTCGCTTAGGTTGCCCATGATCGGCGGACCGCCGAATTCCAAAGGCTGCTTTTCGCACACAAGAAATTGCAAGAGAAGTATGAGAAAGTTGTTCCCGTGGTGAAGAAAGCTGGTAATTTTACAAACTTTTGTGTTGTCCCTAAAGTTCTTAATATTTTCGACTTGAGGTGTTAGCTCATTTCGCTGGTAAATAGGTAATATCAACAATCTTAATATCCGTCTTGAGAAGAAAGTCAAGGCCCTGGAAGGTTAGTTATCCTCTCTCTTAATATTTGGCTTTGGTATAGCCGAGTTACAAACTCTTGCAGCGTCACATCAAGAATGCATACCCATGCCTGATATGATGCTGCATTTTTTAGAACAAGCCGCTACTCATTCGGCGCAGCTGAAAGAGAAAGATGACGAGATAATTCGCTTGCGCGCCGAGGTGGAGTCCCTCAAGCTTTCTCAGAAATCTGAGTTAGAGAAAGTTGATCAGGAGTTCTCCGAAGAGAAGAATCGGCTAAGTCTGCAATTGCAGAAGGATAAAGAACTCCTCGAGGCTGCCGAACTTAAGACACGGACGATGAGCGAGGAAATCACTCGCTTTGAGAAGACCAAGGTTGATTGGGCTCAAGATCTTCACAAAATGCTGAGCTATATTCATCGTAAGTTTCCGTGGCCGAGTTATCTTCTTCTCTTTCTTACTTTTGACTGATATACTTTTATTTTGCGTAGACCATTTTCTGGAAGCTAAGCCCGTGAGCTCTAGAGCGGTGATTAATGCTCGCGTGTGCCGAGGTGTCCCCGCAGATGCGAGCCTAGAATACTCGATGGAAGACTTCTTGGTTGTTGTTGGCACTGCCGTTGGTCCGATGAAGATTATGGGCAGGGATTTGGTGCAGGCAGCCATTCGGGCCTACCATGTTCTCTGGCCGAATACTTCTGGAACTCCTGATATTGATGAGATCAAGATACTGGTGGAAAGATTAATGGCATCCCAGAACTAGTTAAATCTCTAGAAGGAATCCGCTGGACGGGCTGGTGCTGATATGGCGCTCACAGTCATTATGTCTTGGTACGAGGATATTTCGCTCGATACCTTGATGAACTTGCGCACTGGCTCCCGTTAGGTTGAGGATCCAGAATTCATCGCTCGCCGCCAAGCTCGTGCCTTCCAGCTTGTTGAGTATGCTGGTGTGCATAACTGGATTGAAGGGCCGAGTTTTCTTCCCAACCCAGCGGATAACGTCGAAGTCGAAGATGCCTCTGATAATAGTTCGGCCGATCAGGACAAAGGTGAGGGCAACTCGGACAACTCTGGTGATTCCAGCGCCAGCTCGGATGGGGAGGGCGATGCGTGATCGTCTTCCAAAGGGACTGGGCACTCTCAAGCTCAACCGAATGTTTCTCAACAGCCCCGGGCTTCCCCCGAAGTCGCTATTGCTTCTGTGGAGGGCGAAGTAACTTCGGCCGAGGTGTCGTCTACCTCGGAGCGCCTAGTGCCTGACCAAGTCGCTGCCCCTTATGTTCAAAAAAATTTTTAAGTTATTTCTTATCCCCGGTATGCTGGGCGTATGATGTGTGTGAAACAATCGTCCAACTTTCTGTGTGGTATGAACCCTTTTTGCCTTTTGCCGCTGAGGCACATATGATGGTGATCGTCATTAGTCTGTCTAAACAGATCTTGTTGGTTTAAATCTTTGCTTTGGTGGCCTTCAATCTCATAAGTTTGGATTGTGTGTTTTCATTTGAGCCACCTTAGTTCGGCGTTTAATATTGCCTGGCCTTTATAAATTCGACGGCTCAACCATTGTGTTCTTGATCTCTATCCGAGCTATAAATCTCAAAGCCCATATTTGGGGAAAGCGAAATAATATCGTTCAAGGTAGCTTTTGACCTATCGTTCGGGGTGCCGAAGTTTAATATCCATTTTTGTAATATGAGACCATCATGGGGCAATTCCCTAGTCAGTGCTCTAGAAATCGAGGTTTTAATGCCTAATTCGAGATAAGGGATAATATGTCATAGTCCCCGAGTTCCCTGCTCGAGGTCTTGAAACTTAACACATAATTCAGGAATAAAAAATAACGTTAGGCAGTCCCCGTGTCACTGCTCAAAGTGCATAACTCAAAGTGCCGAGGTTTAGTACATACCTCAAAATGTGAAATAATATAGGGCAGTGCCCGAGTTATTGCTCAAGGTGCCGAGGTTTAATACATCACTCAAAACGCGAAATAACATAGGGCAGTCCCCGAGTCATTGCTCAAGGTGCCGAGGTTTAATACATAACCCGAAATGAGACATAACATAGGGCAGTCCCCGAGTCACTGCTCAAGGTGCTGAGGTTTAATACATAATCCAAAATGATAAATAACATAGGGCAGTCCCCGAGTCACTGCTCAAGGTGCCGAGGTTTAATACCTAACCCAAAATGAGAAATAACATAGGGCAGTCCCCGAGTCACTGCTCAAGGTGCTGGGGTTTAATACATAGTCGATACTTTGACTTGAAGCGTCACATTACAATGTATCATAGATGACTCCTACGAGTAAAATGGACGAAGTAAACCTATGTTCCATGGTCTTTTCGATTCTTCGCCGACTTTGTTTGCCTTGTTCTTTTTTGGTGGCTGAGCATCAATTAGGTAATATGCATCATTGTGCAATGCTTTGCTCACGATGAATGGTCCCTCCCATGGGGGCGATAGTTTGTGCATGCCGGCTGTGCGTTGCACTAGCCGAAGAACCAAATCTCCTTCTTTAAACACTCTTGGATTGACTTTCTTGTTGTGATATCGTCGTAAGTCTTGCTGATAAACAGCTGATCTTGATAGTGCCAACTCCTTGGCTTCTTCTAGTAGATCGACATCATCTTGCCGAGCTACCTCATTTACCTCGCGGTTGTATACTGGGTAACTCTTGGCGAGTCATGTATTATGTCGGCTGGAAGCCCGGCTTCTGCTCCATATACCAGAAAAAATGGGGTATACCCTGTTGACCTGTTTGGGGTAGTTCTGAGGCTCCATAGTACTGCTGGTAGTTCCTCGATCTAGCACCCTGCCGACCTTTGCAGTGGTTCGACGAGTCGGGGTTTTATTCCGGACAATACTAGTCCATTAGATCTTTCTACTTGCCCATTAGATGCTGGGTGAGCCACCGAGGCGACATCTAGTATTATGTGTTTTTCTTGACAGAATCTAGCAAAGGCCCCTTCAGCAAAGTTTGTGCCATTGTCCGTAATAACACTGTGTGGGTAACCATATCTCAAGATAATATCTTTGAGGAATTTTACTGCTGTTGGTCCATCACATTTTTTATTGGTTTCACTTCAATCCACTTTGTGAATTTGTCGACCATGACTAAAATGTGGGTCATCCCGCCCCGGGTCGGCTTGAATGGTCCCACCATATCTAAGCACCATATAGAAAACAGCCAAGTAATTGGTATCGTCTTTAACTCGGACGATGGCATATGTATCTTGCTGGCATATCTCTGGCAACCATTACATTTTTCCACCAATTCTTTGGCCTCTTTCAACGTAGTTGGCCAATAAAATCCATGCCTGAATGCTTTGGCCACTAAAGCTCTGGACGAGGCGTGATGCCCGCATTCTCCTTGATGTATATCTAGGAGAATCTCCTGGCCCTCCACCGAATCCACACATCTTTGCAGCACGCTTGTGACACTCCTTTTATACAGCTCATTGTTTATGATAGTATAAGCTTTAGCTCTTCTCACTGTCTGTCTAGCCAGTACCTCATTATTCGGCAAAGTCGCATCCTTAAGGAAGGAAAATATGGGTTGCGCCCATGTTGGTATGATTTTCTCTGGGATAATTTCACTAACTACTTCCATATTTTCCACCGACATAACCACCTCGGATTTTTCCATATCCATCCGTGCATCGGCCGGGTTTACTTTCGGAAACTCCGGGTTACATTCTTTATCAACTTCCATCGGCATACTATCTTCTCTTGATTTCACCAGAATAAAGATGGATTCGGACTCTGGTGATGGTGTTATTGATGGTTTTCTCAGGTGCTCTAGGGCGATACCCGGGGGAATTGATTGCCTGGTTGATCCGAGTTTTGACAACGTGTCTGCAGCGTCATTTTCTGCCCGAGGTATATGATGAAATTCACATCCATCGAAGTATCCACTGAGTTTTTGCACATGGAATCTATATAAGGCCATATTGGCATCTAGAGCATCCCAATTGCCTGATACTTGTTGTACTACTAGATCTGAATCTCTGTAGCATAAGATCCGGCGTATCCCAATCTCGTTTGCTACCTTCAATCCATGGATGAGTGCTTCGTACTCGGCTACATTAATTGATGCGGCAAAATGTATTTGCAGCACAAATTTCAGCTGATCTCTTTTTGGCGAGGTTAACACTATCCCTGCCCCCAAGCCATTCGTCAGCTTGGAACCGTCGAAGTGCATTGTCCAATAATTCGGATCTGGTAACGGTGGTTCATATTGTACCTCGGCCCAATCCACAAAGAAGTCGGCCACAACCTGAGATTTGATTGCACCTCGCCTATCGAATTGCGGAGCATAAGGTGACAATTCAATTGCCCATTTTGCTATTCGGCCGCTTGCATCTTTGTTGCTCAATATGTCGGCTATGGCGCTTCACATATCACTTTGATCGGATGCTCTTCGAAGTAATGTTTAAGTTTCTTTGCCGACATGTATACTCCATATGCCATCTTCTGATAATGTGGGTAATTTTGTTTTGAGGCTGATAGTACCTCGCTTAGGTAATATACCGGCCTTTGTACTGATTTATCATCTCAATTCGTTCCACAACGATCACCGCACTTACCACTCTGTTTGTGGCGGCTATGTAAAGTAACATAGGCTATTTTGACAATGGAGAGGCCATGATTGGTGTTGTGACCAACATCTTCTTCAGTTCATGAAATGCATTATCTGCTTGTGGTGTCCAAATGAACTTATCAGATTTTTTCATCAGTTGATATAGTGGTAGTGCCTTCTCTCCCAGCCGACATACAAATCGGCTAAGCGAGGCCACGCAACCCGTGAACTTCTGTACGTCATTTAGACATCTCGACAATTCCATCCTTTCTACCGCTCTTATGTTGGGTTGGCCTCTATACCTCGGCTAGATACGAGAAAACCGAGTAGTTTTCCAGCTGGTACACCGAAGATGCATTTTTCCGGGTTAAGCTTCATTCAGAACCTTCTCAAGTTCGCGAATGTCTGCCGAATATCATCCAGTAGCGTTTTGCTCTCTTTGGTTTTGATAACCACATCATCTACATATACTTGTACATTTTTTCCTATTTGGTCATGTAGACATTTTTGCATACATCTCTGGTACGTTGCCCCTGCGTTACGCAGGCCGAATGGCATGGTGCCATAGCAATAAGCCCCGTACGGGGTAATAAATGCAGTCTTTATTTGATCAGCCGGATTTAACGGTATCTGGTGAAAACCAGAATACGCGTCTACAAATGATAACAGCTCACAACCAGCGGTCGAATCTATGACTTGGTCTATTCTAGGTAAAGGAAAAGGATCTTTGGGACACGCCTTGTTCAGGTTCGTGTAATCAATACACATTCGCCATACGACGGCTACATTTGGATCATCCTTTTTCTTTTCTACTAACACCGGGTTTGATAGCCAATCCGGATAAGGCACTTCCATGATGAAACCGGCCGCAAGGAGCCGAGCTATCTCATCCCCTATTATTTTTCTCCTGTCTTCGGCGAAGCGGCGGAGAGGTTGCTTCACCGGCCTTGCTCCTGGCCTTACATGCAGAGAGTGCTCAGCCAACTCCCTCGGCACACCTTGCAGGTCTTGAGTTGACCATGCAAAGATGTCCCGATTCTCACGGAGGAAGTTGGTGAGCTCGCCTTCCTATTTGGCATCTAGGCCGGCACCAATTGTGATGGTGCGTTTTGGGAACTGCTCATCTATCTGGACCTTTTTTGTTTCTTTAGTCGGCTGGAAAGAAACGCTTCCATGTGGGTTGGCCAATGCCGGCATATTCAGTTGCGCCGACTGAGCGAGAGCCGCTACCTCTTGAATCCTTCTTTTTTCTCTTGCGATCACCAATGACTCGGCCAGGTTTGATCCGGTCGAGGCACATTCCATCGACTTCCTGTAATCTCCTGCTACTGTTATCACCCCTTGAGGTCCGGGTAGCTTCATTTTCAAGTAAGTTATGTGGCAGCTGCTCATGAATTTGGCCAATGCTGGCCGACCGAGCAAAGCATGATAGCAACTTTCTAGGTCCACCACCTCAAACTCCAAATTTTCTGCTCTGCAGTTATCCCTTGTGCCGAATAAAACATCTACCCGAATCTTCCCAATGGGTTCGCATGAAAGTCCAGGCACTATTCCATGGAACGTGGTTCTTGTGGATTGCAGCATATTCTGCGATATCCCGAGTTTATGCATTGTATCTTTGTACATGATATTGATACTGCTCCCATTGTCAATGAGTACTTTTGAAAATTTAACATTAATACTGGGTTCGACAAATGTCGGATCTAATACGAGTGCGTGCGACCCCGGATTCAGCATTATTTTGGGATGATCCTTTATGCTCCAACTTACTTCTTGATCTGACCAAGGCACATATCTTGGTACTGCCGGCATAACTACATTCACTTCCATATGCCGGCGCTGTACACTTTGCCTATCTTGTTGTTCTATTGTGAACACGCAATATGATTGATGATGTTCCCTGTAATCATTGCGTCCATTATTTCCAGGGTTTGTCCTTCCATCCTGACCCTGATTTATCACTTGATGCACTGCATCTCTCCGGTCCGAGTTATCATACCTCGGGGGAGGAGGGGGTAACATTAGTTGCTGTGCATTTGCCCCAGTCAACTGCCGCTACTGCTGATGTGCCTGATGGGAAGGTGCTTGCATGCCCGCCGGGTTCAGCATTGCATTTTTCATCCAGGCGCATTGCCGAGTTGTATGATTGGCCGGCTTGGCCGGGTTTGGAGTGTGAAACTTACACGGTTGATCCAACATGGACTCAAACGTGTACTTCGGCCTTTCCTGCCATTGCTTCTTCTGTTCTGGTGTCCACTGTCTCTTCCCTTCATTACTTGGTGTCCATTGTTGAGGACCATTCTTCCGCCGCTGACTGTTTCCGTGACTCGGCTGATCTTGCACTACCGCTGCCACCTGATTGGAGGCATATCTATAATCCGGTCTTTGCTCTCTTCTTCTACCTTGCGCCTCGATGATCCGACCGCATCTCTTGCATATTGATCTTGATGCTCCTGATGGTCTGCCGACATCAGCTCTGGTTGCGTCGGATCTCCCAACGCATATGAATCCGCTATCCTGATGGTTTCTGCCAAAGTGGTTGGCATATCTCTTTGCAGTCGCTACCACAAGACACTGGCATAACGACATCCTTGAGCGAACCAAGCTATCACTTGTGATTCTATAACTCCCTCGCATGAATTCCTGAGGTTACACCACCGAGTCAAAAATTCTCTGTCTGTCTCATTCGGCCTTTGCTTGCACATTGCAACCTGCTGCGGCCTGTTTGGTATCTTGTAAGTGCTGGTAAAGTTGCTAACAAACATCTCTTCAAAATCTAGCTAGCAGTTGATACTGCCCGCTGGCATATTATTCAACCACACTCTGGCCGGTTCTTCCAGCATTTGCGAGACATATCTTACTGCCCGTCGCAAGTTTCCGCCAGCTATTTTTACCGCAGTGGCATAGTCAATTAACCGGTCTTGTGGTTTGGTGCTCCCATTGTATGTTTTCGTGCCCCTCGCCAGCTGAAAATTCGGCACAGGCGGCTCGCCCATGATCCGGGGTCCGAAACATGCCGGACCCGGCGGACCTTGCTCCTCTAACAACTCGGACCGGTACAACCTGTCTAGTTTTGATCTTGCGTCATTCGACGTCAAGTTTCTGTAAATGATTCTTTCCTGTATTCCATAATTGTTATTCCCACCGTGCCCTGCATACTCCATATCTGAGTAACCATCATTGTACCTCTCATTTGCCTGATTATGGTGAGCCGGTCTCACTTCTCGTTCCTGCCGAGGTTCATTCCTCGGCTGAGGATTAGGCGGTAGGTCTCTCCTCCTTTCCGCTGGGTCATTCTTCTCATGATTTCCTCTTCCGGGGTCTCCATTACCTCGGCTTCCATTGCCTTTGTTGGCACGGCCGGGATTTCTTTCGCCACTGTTACCTCGGCTCCCATTGCCTCTGTTTTCATTTGCTTTTCCTGCTACTGCCGGATCATAGGGAACAATTTGCTTATTTCTTTTTCCCGAAGTTACTGCTCTGTCTTTTCGTGCATTGTTTCCGGGTGAGGATGCTGCTGCCACCGATAGGGCGGGTGCTTCACCAGCCGAATGAACCATACTTGAGGCACCAGGCCTTGCCGGGTCTGCCCTAAGCATTTCTTCATTCTGTTGGTTTGCAATGCGCACCAGCTCATTCACTCTTTCTTGCTGTCTCTGCCGGGCTTCGCCAGTCAGTCCTTCTAACTCTAGTGCAGCGGCATTTGCCGCCCTTAGGTTCTTCGTCGGGGTGCTATACCTCGGCAAGCCTAGATCAACTGAATCTGCCTTATGAGTCTCATGCTCTTTATTGATATCATCCATGAGGTTCTTCCCTCTCAATCTTAATTCATCAACCCGCTCGGGGGTGACATCCAGCTTATTTGCCTTTGCATATTCTCGCAGGGTCCTGTTTAAGGACTCCCGCAATGCCGACACCTTTTTTGCCTCTACCAGTACTTTTTGCCTGGTTTCTTCTAATTCTACCTGAGCATTAGCCGGATCAAGTATCGGCGCTACAGGCATAGTCAGATTATCTATAGTTGCCTGGAGAATATTTTCTGGTCTTTCCAGAGGTGGCCATCTTACCCTTGGTGCCTTCGGGGTCGTCTCCTGCACCTCGGCTGGGTTGGCTGCCGAAGGATCTACCTCGGTGGGTGGTGGAGCTGCCTGCTTTGTGGTCACCTGTACTCCCGTCGTCGAATCCTTGCTTGATCCGGCGCCTGCTGCTCCCGCCTGCACCCCAGCTGCGACCATCACCTCGACGCTGCTGATGGGGCGTTCTCCACGCGGACCGTTTGCGGCGCTAAGGGGGGGCTCTCCAGCAACAATAACTTGGTGAGGATAAATGCCGGAGGTATCGACGCCGACGTAGATCTGGTGCATGCCCAAGTTGATGAAGACGCCATTGCGCGGAGGAATTTTTCCCCTGAAGCTGCATGCGTTATTGCTGACATAGTCATAGAGATCAAATCTCCGGACTAAGCCAGAGACAACGCGCTCGCCAGTGTGGATGAAGTTTCCCGTCCGGATCATGACTCCAGCTAGCACCGCTGCTGGCCCCACGGTGGGCGCCAACTGTCGTGGTGGTGGCACGACAGATGCCATGGGTAGGCTAAAGTATGGGGCCAATGGATGCTAGTGGGATCTGGGGAGGGAAGATGTAGTTACTCCTACACGCGAATGACTAACATACAGATCTTTATTTCTCCTCTCTTGGACTACAATTGCTCCTTGAGCTGTATGTAGGAAGAGAAGATGAACTTTACAAGCCTAACGGTGTAGAATGAGTCGATCCCTTCTCAAGGGTCCAAGATTCTCCTTATAAAGGGGTGCCTTGGCTCCTCTAGGGCTGACGTGGCAAGCATATTCGAGGAATATGCTTGTCCCAATATAGTAACTCGGCGAGCTCCTTTCTGTGTCCCCCTTCTAATGATGGCAAAGTTCCAGAGAGCCCCACCTGCATGCCTCGGGTTCCAGGACTGTCACCTCCGTGACCTCCTTCTGCTCTTCTGCTGCTCTGCGCCTTGTCCTTTGAGCTTGGCTCTGTTCAGATTCTTCCTAGCCCGAGGCTAGGGTTTGACTTTAGGCTCATCCTTCTCCTGCAAGCTTCATGTTATTCGGCCCCGCCTCGCTTAACTCGGCTCGGCCTTCACCTGCATTATGGCTTATTCGGACTTGCCCGGCCGACTTAATTCGTACGTCGGCCGAGTAACGTACAGCCCCTCTTGTAAATGTCATGGTCATGATCATCTCGGCCGACCTTTACATGATTCGGTCGATATAAACAGTAACTCGGCATAAGACCGGGGAAACTCCTTTTGGCTTCCCCCGTCTTGACCCTATCCGGGGTCACCTTCCCAACACCCATCGTGTCGCCTCTGTTGTCCCGCGCAACGTGCCGCCAATGACGCCTTCCCTGTTCCCCCGTATCCTGACCCATCCCCAACCGCGCCACCTCCCTGTAACCATGGTCAGCGGAAACCGCCGGTCATCTCGATCCGTGGCAACTGCCGATGCTGATCGTGGCGCTTGCCAGATCGTGGAGCTCGTGGTGGCCTCCACCACCAGTATAAAATGTACGAGCCCTCCTACTCTCCTATTCCCGCACGTCCATTTCCTCATATTCTCCATCATCGTCCTCCTCAAGTACGGCAATAGGAGCTTGCGGCCTGGGCCATCGCGTGCTATCTTCTCGCCGTGCATGTGCTCCACGACGGCAACAACGGTGTCATGTGCGTGTTCCTCCTAGCCCGCACGACACCGACGCCTACAAGTCTAACTCTTCCAAGCTTGTAGCCATAAGAGAGTTCTGGTTGGAGCATGTGGGGAAGATGACCGAGGGCGGCAAGTCCTCACCGCTACCAACTCCGTTAGCAGCATCTAGGTATGTATGTTTGTCTTGCCTTTCCTTACGTAGTTTTTAGCCTTAGGTTCTTCCTCTAATCTTCTCCGTGTAGCATGGCAAGTGGGCAATTGAGTGAATAACACAATATTTACATTTAGAATATGTATAATGTATTGAGGTTCCCAGTCCATTGCAGCAACAAGTCCTTCCGTATGACATCTTATCTCCTGACTTCTAACTATATTTGGCAGATTACTGAAAACAATATGGTTCCTAAGTTATTTAGAAGTGGCACTACATTATGGAACCAGATTATCCTCTGTCTAATCTAACTTGCCATATGCTTTTCCTACCAAAAAATCTAGATTAATGTACCCTTGGTATCATTAGGAAGAGAACTTCATCTCTTGTGAAACAAATTCAAGTTATTAGAGACAAGAGATTTGAGCACCTTCAGGGTTGAGGAAACTAAACTCTCTGTTTTTAGAAACTGAACCAACACCTTTTTTAACAAGACAAGCAACACCAATAACACGGGGATGAAACTCCTGTAAGGAACACACGATCCCATCCATGCAAGACCATCAGCACTAAAGCCTACCATGCGCAACTCTATAGTAGAGATTAGACCGACCACCATTTGTTGTTCATTAGATATCGCCATCATGTTAGTGTATTCACCGTACCAATTTAATGTAATATTTGGCAGTACTAGATCATTTGTTTTTCACACTTTGAACCATACGTTTTAGGCCCATTTTCTTATGTTAAAATGTAATAGTTCCAAACATATTTGATATATGTGCATTTCGAAGTGCATTTCTTCTAGATACTACTGTTTTTCTGGCATAAAAGGTTTAGTCATGGTTGTATAATTGCCTAGAGAAGATTTTTTTGAATAGTAGACAAACGTGCCTCACATAGAGCCTCCATGCTCAATAGGAGTGATACGCCCAATTTGCATCACCTTTCTATATCATAATTTACCTCTATTCATTGATATTTATCTTATTATGAGGTATTACTTATGGCTTTTCATCTGTTTATGCATGTTGGATGATTCTTGGAGGATGGACTGCCGAAGTCTGGATTCTGATGGAAAAGAAGGCGTTTCGGTGCAATTTCGCGAAGATCAAAAAAATACCAGAAAAATATGGAAACATATTATTTTACCAGAAGACGAAGGAAGACAGAAGGAGGGACGGATATGGGCCTCAGGGGGCCCACACCCCCTAGGCGTGGGCCCACCTAACCCCGTGCCTAGGGCAGGTGTGGCTCACCTGCCCGGCCTCCGACTCCGCCCCTTCGCCTATATCTTCCCTACGAAACCCTAATGTTCAGAGAGCGACCACAAATAGATTTTCGCCGCCTCTAGGGGGCGGAAAACACCGAGAGAGAAAGATCTCTCCGGCAGACAGATTTCTGCCAGGGGAATTCCTTCCCGGAGAGGGGAGACCGTCGCCATCAACACCGTCATCAATCTAGGCTTCATTGGGATCATCATCACCATCATCATCCACACCATCATCTCCACCAGCACCATCATCACCACTCCGTCCTGCTATAACAATTATGTTGGATATTGCTTTAGTTCTTAGGGGAAACTTTCCCGGTGTTGATTACTATTATAGTTGATGCTTGTGAGTGGAACCATTGGATTATTGTTTATGTTCAGATTGTTATCCATTATCATATCATCTTTGATCTTGATCCATATGATGTCTTGTGAGTAGTTCGTTTAGTTCTTGAGGACATGGGAGAAGTCATGTTGTTAGTAGTGAATCTGTGATGAGTTATTATTCAATGGTTTAGTATTTAAGTTGTGGTGCTATTCTTCTAGTGGTGTCATGTGAACATCGACTACATGACACTTTACCATTTATGGGCCTAGGGGAATGCATTGTGTATTTGGCTACTAATCGTGGGGTTTCCGGAGTGACAGAAACCTGAACCCCCGTTAGGACACCTTTGCACAAGGGAGTGTAGGATCTCAGAGTTTAAGGTTGTGGTTAGATTTATATCTTAATTACTTTCCTATAGTTACGGATGTTTGCAGGGGGTTTAATCACAAGTATGTATTAGTCCTAGGAAGGGCGGTATGTTAGCACAGGTTCACCCAC
This sequence comes from Avena sativa, assembly GCA_916181665.1. Lineage (NCBI taxonomy): Eukaryota > Viridiplantae > Streptophyta > Magnoliopsida > Poales > Poaceae > Avena > Avena sativa. Next base: position 460,281,319 of record OV702293.1, read on the forward strand.
ACAACACTTACAAACACCAAAGAAGAGTACTCAGCTATTTGAAACGAAAGCACTTGACAGAATTCCCATGTGTCCTCGAGAACATTTGGTCCTTATAAGTATTTCCACCGGCTTGTCCTTTGCTAAGAAAGGATTGGGCCACTTGCTCTGTTTGTTAGTTACTACTGTTACTTTCTCTTTGCTTTGTTGCCTTGTCAGTAAACCGCTAAAAATCCGTTTGCTAAGTATTCACAGGGATTTCCTGCTCCATACCACTATTCAGCACCTTCTGCTCCTCGTTGGGATCGACACTCCTATTTATCAAAAGTACTACGATACACCCCCTATACTTGTGGGTCATCAAGACTATTTTCTGGTGCCGTTGCCGGGGAGTGAAGCGCTATTGAAGAGTGGAACTGGTAAGGGAAACTTTTACTGTGAGTATTGCTTTTGTTACTGTTTGTTACTTTGTTTCCAATATGGATAACCCACTTGGTTTTCTGTTTGGGAAAACTACTACCACTGCTATGGTAGTAGATGAACCACCTCCTGTTGAGATAGATCCTTTTAAGATACCTACAGGTATTGTTAATCGTGTTATGGATAATTATTATTTTGGGGATGGAACTATTCATCCTGGTGATCACTTGCTTTTTATCCATGAATTATGCGGTTTGTTTAAGTGTGCAGGTATCACAACTGAACAGGTGAAAAAGAAGTTACTCTCCATATCCTTGAAAGGGAGAGCTGAACCATGGTATAAGTTGCTGAAGAATGGACAATCCATGGAATGGGAGGAGATGGCATCTCTCTTTTACTCTAAATTTTATCCTCCCAGTGAAATCCATAAGGATAGAAGTCTTATATATAACTTTTGGCCTCTTGATGGAGAGAGTACAGCTCAAGCTTGTGGGAGATTGAAGTTACTAATGCTTAAGTGTCCTATTCATGAAATCCCTAACAATATTATTCTCAATAACTTTTATGCTAGGCTTTCTCTTCATGATAAAGATTTACTAGATGCTTCTTGTGCTTGATCATTCACCTGTATGAAGGAAGAAGCTAAATGGGATCTCTTAGACCGTATTCAAGATAATACTGAGGCTTGGGAGAATGACAAAGGAAGAAAGTCAGGTATAAACTATGATTATGAATGCATTAAATCTTTTATGGGAACTGATAACTTTCGTGATATCTGCAATAAATTTGGCCTTTATCCCCAAGTTCTTGCAAAATGTTTTAATGCCTTTTCCTCTTATATTGAACTTCCCAAGAAAGAGTGGGACAAGTACCACGCTCCTTATAAAGACACTGCCACCCATGTTCCTGCTAGTACAGAGGTTTGTACCGTTGATCCTATTTTGCCTAAACCTTATATTGAGAAAACTCCTTTTCTTTCCAAGGTGAGGGAGCATTCTATTATGGCTACTGTGGTTAGAAAAAGTACAAAGAAAACTATAGGGTCCGATGAGCTTATTGATATTGAGCATGTGGTAGCTATTGTGAAAGATCTTGTCACTAGAAATATAGAGGATGAGCATATTGTCTTTTGTGAAGATGCTATTAATATTGTTTCTCATCCTAAGAAAGTTAGAAAAGCTAGTGTTCCTGTGATTTCTGTTAAAATTGGTAGTCATAGCTACTATGGTTTATGTGGTATTGGTGCTAGTTCTAGTGCTATTCCTTATGAGCTTTACAGGGAAATTATGCATGAGATTGGTCCTTGTGATCTTGAGGACATTGATGTGGTTATTCACCTTGCTAATAGAGAGCAAGTTTGACCCATTGGTATTGTAAGAGATGTGGAGGTCCTTTGTGGTAAGATTAAATATCCTGCTGATTTTCTAGTACTTGGTAAAGAAGCTAGTAAAACCTATCCTATCATCTTTGGTAGACCCTTCCTTAATACTTGCGGGGCTATCATAGATTGTAGGAAGGAATTTTTTTTGACTAAGTTTGCTAGAGAATCTTATGAGTTTAATTTTTCCAAATTTGCCAAAACTCCTTATGAAAATGAGTTAACTGATGAGGATTTCAGGGTTGAACAACTGTTTGCTATTTCTCTTGCTCCTAACAATGCTTTGCAGCAATTCATGGAAGACCATGAAAGTGATGTTTTCATGAAGGAAAGAAATGAGATTGACGAAGTTTTCCTTCATCGGCCTGAGTTACTTAAGCACAATTTACCTGTGGAAGATTTGGGTACCACACTTCCACCCAAAGGGGACCCTGTTTTCAAATTAAAACCTTTACCTGATGATCTTAAATATGATTATCTTGATGACAAGAATATATATCATGTTATTATTAGTTCTAAACTTTCAGGGAAGGAAGAAGAAAGGTTATTGGAGATATTGAAGAAACACCGAGGAGCTATGGGATATACTCTTGATGATTTAAAGGGGATTTCTCCTACTGTATGTCAGCATGCTATTAATATAGAGCCTGATGCAAAACCAGTTGTTGAGCACCAACACCGCCTAAATCCTAAGATGAAGGATGTGGTAAGAAATGAGGTATTAAAACTACTTGATGGTGTTATTATTTATCCTATTGCTGATAGTCAATGGGTTAGCCCTGTTCATTATGTTCCCAAGAAAGGGGGAATAACTGTTGTGCCTAATGAGGATAATAAGCTTATACCCCAAAGAGTAGTGGTTGGGTATAGAATGTGCATTGATTTTAGAAAGATTAATAAAGTCACTAAGAAAGATCATTATACTTTGCCCTTTATTGATCAGATGCTTGAGAGGTTGTCCAAAAAGACTCACTTTTGCTTTCTTGATGGTTATTCTAGGTTTTCTCAAATTGTTGTGAAAGCGCAGGACCAAGAGAAAACCACTTTCACTTGTCCTTATGGTACTTATGCTTATAGGCGTATGCCTTTCGGTTTATGTAATGATCATGCTACCTTTCAGAGATGTATGTCTGCTATCTTTCATGGTTTTTGTGAAGAAATTGTGGAGGTTTTCATGGAAAAATTTTCCGTCTATGGAACTTCTTTTGATAACTGTTTGCACAACCTTGACAAAGTTTTGGAGAGATGTGAAGAAACCAACCTTGTTATTAACTGGGAGAAATGTCACTTCATGGTAAATGAGGGGATTGTTCTTGGACACAAGATCTCTGAAAGAGGCATTGAAGTTGAAAGATCCAAAGTTGAAGCAATTGAGAAGATGCCTTGTCCTAGAGATATCAAAGGTATTCATAGTATCCTTGGTCATGCTGGTTTCTATAGGAGGTTTATTAAAGATTTCTCCAAAATTTCAAAGCCCCTTACTAATCTTCTTCAAAAAGATGTACCTTTTGTTTTTGATGATGATTGTAAGGAAGCTTTTGAAACTTTGAAGAAAGTTTTGACAACTGCTCCTATAGTCCAACCACCTGATTGGAGTTTACCTTTTTAAATTATGTGTGATGCTAGTGATTTTGCTATGGGTGATGTCTTGGGACAACATGTCGACAAGAAGTTAAATGTTATTCATTATGCTAGCAAGACTCTGGATGTTGCTCAAAAGAATTATGCTACTACTAAAAAGGAGTTTTTAGCTGTAATCTTTGCGTGTGATAAGTTTAGACCTTATATTGTTGATTCCAAGGTTACTATTCATACTGATCATGCAACCATTAAATACCTTATGACTAAGAAGGACGCTAAGCCTAGGCTTATAAGGTGGGTGTTGCTTTTGCAAGAGTTTGATCTGCATATTGTGGATAGGAAATGTGCTGATAATCCTATTGCTAATAATTTATCTTGTTTGGAAAACATTTCTTTTGATCCTTTGCCTGCTAACGATAGTTTTCCAAATGAGCAGTTAGCTGCAATAAGGGTAAGTCCACATGAGAATCCTTGGTATGTTGATTATGCTAACTTTATTGTTTCCAAGCATTTGCCTCCAACCTTTACAGCTCAGCAAAGAAGGAAATTCTTTTATGATCTAAGGCATTACTTTTGGGATGACCCACACTTATATAAAGAAGGAGTAGATGGTATTATGCGAAGATGCGTTCTAGAATTTGAGCAATAGGAGATATTGAGAAAGTGTCATGGCAGTGCTTAAGGAGGACATCATGCTGGGGATAGGACTGCACAAAAGGTTTTACAATCTGTATTTTATTGGCCTACCCTTTTTAAAGATGCAAGGAAGTTTGTCTTATCCTCTGATGAATGCCAGCGAATAGGTAACATCTCTAGACGCAATGAAATGTCTATGAATTATTCTTTTGTTATTGAACCTTTTTATTGTTGGGGATTTGACTTTATGTGGCCTTTTACTCCTTCAAAAGGGTATACTCATATTCTTGTTGTTGTTGACTATGTTACAAAGTGGGTAGAAGCCATACCTACAAACAGTGCTGATGGTAAGACCTCTTTGAAAATACTTAAAGATGTCATTTTTCCTAGGTTTGGTGTGCCTAGATATCTCATGACTGACGCAGGCTCTCATTTTATTCATGGGTTTTTTAGAAAAACTCTCTCTAAGTATGACGCAAACCACATAATTGCTTCAGCTTATCACCCCCAAACTAGTGGGCAACTAGAACTTTCCAATAGGGAAATTAAATCTATCTTGCAGAAAACTGTCAATAGATCTAGGAAAAATTGGGCTAAAAAGTTGAATGACGCTTTGTGGGCTTATAGAACTGCTTATAAAAATCCTATGGGGATGTCTCCTTACAAAATGGTCTATGGGAAAGCTTGTCACTTTGCCTTTAGAATTAGAACACAAAGCTTATTGGGCAGTGAAAGGATTGAATAGAGATTTTAGACTTGCTGGTGAGAAAAGGCTGCTTGATTTAAGTAATCTAGATGAGTGGAGAGGGGAAGCTTACGAAAATGCTAGCCTCTTTAAGGAAAAGGTAAAAAGATGGCATGATAGGAGGATTCTCAAAAGGGAGTTCCATGTTGGTGACAAAGTCCTTTTGTATAGGTCTCGTCTCAGATTTTTTGCAGGGAAACTACTCTCCAAATGGGAAGGACCTTTTGTTATCAAGGAAGTATACCATTCAGGTGCCATCAAAATCTCCTCTCTGAAGGATGACACAACACATGTGGTTAATGGTTAAAGACTAAAGCATTATATTTCTGGAGATTCTTACAATGAAGATGTGGATGTCATTCAAATGGTGACTCAAGAAGAATTTATCAAGAACCAGATACCAGAATCTGCAGAGTTTGTCTTTGAATAGGTAAAAGTGGTGAAAACATAAGGTTCATGAAACTCCAATCTTTTAACATTTTTTATGTTTTCAATACATAAGGGGATTTATGAGACGAAACTGAAGAGGAACCGGAGTCCGGGGTGGACAAACCCACCCCAGGCGCGGGCCCAGCCTGGCCGCGCCTGGAGGGGGTTTGCCACCCTCGAACTTCGTCTCCGCTTCGTTTCCATGTCAAAAGCTTCCTTATGCATTGAAATTTCGTAATATATAACCCCCCGGGTTCCCCAAGATTCTTGCATCGTGTTCTCGTTTCAATCTGTTTCTGTCAGGAAAATTCTCGGATTTGGAGCCTCAATGTCATCCACGAAGGATTCCTCTGCGGACATCCTCAACCCGTACATGTATGAGTTGAGGATTCATCCCAAAGAGTTGATCCTCAAAGAGGGGAAGGTACAGATTAAAGAAGTTCAAGGCCCTAGAGGAGAAGGCAACCTGGAAGACAGGATGGAAGCGTTGGAACAAGTTTTCAGGTACAAGAAGATGGCAGAACGCGAAGTGGATGTTATTCACAAGATAAGTTCAGAACTCATCACCAAGCACGAGGGAGAAGTTGTTGAGCTCCAAGAAGAGATCTTCTCACTCCGTCAGACCACCAACCAATTGCAAGCACAACTCTATGACATACAGAATCAAAACTGTGAGTATGAGGCTAGATTTGATCGCATTAGCTCTGCTGCTATAGTTTCAGGATTGTAGAGACAAGGACATCCTTTTTGGAAGTTTTATGATGACAAGAGAACACCACCACCACTGAAGGAGTAATTCGTCATCAGGTTTGGCATCCCCTTGGCTTGTTCCAAGCTTGGGGGAGTGCTGCGGTATCACCACCATTATCTTTATCTTTTACCTTTTTAGTGGATTCATATCTGTGGTAGAGGGGTTATCTTATAGTTTGGTTTGCATGTGGAAGTATCTCTACTTTAGTTGATTATCTATGTATCCCTTGGTGTGAGTGCCTGTATTGGATTATTAATGAGAAGTCTCATCTTTTACTTTTTGCACTTCTTATTTTTAGTTTGCAATCTCTATTATATAACAGATCTTGTTGTTCAGTATTAGCACCACTTTGGGATCATCAAGTGGATATAATTTGTTTTTGGCAAACCAAGTTCTGGTCAGTGGCATTAATTTGAAAGAAAAAGAAAGAAAGAGCTTACAGGTATTTGGTTCATTTGTTTTCTTTCTTGTTGGCTCATAAGCTTAGTATTCTTTATTTAAGATTCTTTTGTGTCTTCAAGGAAGATTGCATGTTTGGCTTTATTACTTGTATGTTTGCTTGTTTCTTTCAACTCTCTTGCTTGCTACCCAGCCTTTCTAGCCAAAAACCTGTTTTGAGAAGGCATACTTCTCATGTTTCCAAAATCCTTTGAACCCAAAACTCTTGACACTTGTGTCCACCATATCTACCTAGTAGCTTTTGCTATTCCTAGCAAAATCTCAAGCTTCATCTACCTTTCAAATTAAAAAGTATTTTGTTATGTGAAAACTATTTAGTAAAGCTCTCACGAACTTGATGACACACTTTATTTACTTGCCCCTAATAGACTTGAACCATTGTGAACATCGAAGTTGTATATGCTTGCATCTATACATTGGGATTAGAAGAACTGTGTTGTCACGAGGAACGTTTTCAACATTGCACTTGTACTCTGTACACAGTTGATATCGTGCTCTTTTGTCTATGGATGTCAACGGTGTGAAATAAAGAGGGAACTTGTAAGTCCATGGAGTTTGTATTCTGTGTTCGAGAAACGCCTGGGTCGCTAGCCTAAGCCATGCTTAAATCATGGTGGAAACTTTCAGCATCACCATAGTGAGTCATCTATGAAGCATCATCAATAAAAAGCTATGCATATGGTAAATAAAAAGATTGTTGAGATGCTCATTGTCTGCTTTCCTTGTCATTTTGGTTATGGGAAAGCTCCTGTACCATGTGTAAGGGATACCCCGTTGGCGGTTCTCAATGATATGCAAATACTTACAATGACAAGAACTTACCTGGACCCAAAGTTGAGTATGCATGAGGAGTGGCCCTCATATTCAAGGGACATGAGATTGACAACTTCTATTTCGTCAAGCATATACTCCATCTTTGTTCACTTTAACCTTAATCATCTCAAGATGCTTATGATAGGGACAATGAGGGATCAAAGCTAGTAAGTACCATAATATTTTGGAAGCTCTTTATGACTTGTAATCCCTGCTACCCTCTAAGAAGGGACCTTCCTCCTAGTTACCAGTTTGAGTCAGTAAACCTACTTCCTCTCTATCTCCAGCAAGCTTTTCAGTTGTTGTGTTTTAAGCATTTGTATGGTGATTTATTCAATCATGTTCTTTATCTTCCTTGTTTTCACAAAACTCTTATCTATTTAGTATTACTTTGAAAGCCTTCACTTGTGAAAAACCTTTTTGAGCAAAGAGTGTTCCTGTTTTGAAACTTCTACAAAAATCTTTTGTGAAACTGTTTGCCAGGTGTTCTCTGACCAAGAACAAAGTTTGCCAATTCCAATTATGATTTATCTTTATGCATCTCTATTGTGACTGATGTACTTGGTTGCAATCTAAGTTATATAATGTGAGTTGCTTTCTTCCATGAGTTGTGCAATGGTAAGTGTGATGCTTCTTGTTCATATTCTTTTATCGACACTTCACTCCATAAACCTGTGGACATGTTTACTGAGCTCAAATTTCGCTTGGGGACAAGCGAAGTCTAAGCTTGGGGGAGTTGATACGCCCAATTTTCATCACCTTTCTATATCATAATTTACCTCTATTCATTGATATTTGTCTTATTATGAGGTATTAGTTATGGCTTTTCATCTGTTTATGCATTTTGGATGATTCTTGGAGGATGGACTACCGGAGTCTGGATTCTGATGGAAAAGAAGGCGTTTCGGTGCAATTTTGCGAAGATCAGAAAAATACCAGAAAAATATGGAAATATATTATTTTACCAGAAGACGAAGGAAGCCAGAAGGAGGGATGGAGATGGGCCTCAGGGGGCCCACTCCCCCTAGGCGCAGGCCCACCTGACCCCGTGCCTAGGGCAGGTGTGGCCCACCTGCCTGGCCTCCGACTCCGCCCCTTCGCCTATATCTTCCCTACGAAACCCTAAGGTTCAGAGAGCGACCACAAATAGATTTTTGCTGCCTCTAGGGCAGAAAACACTGAGAGAGAAAGATCTCTCTGACAGATAGATTTCTGCTGAGGGAATTCCTTCCAGGAGAGGGGAGACCGTTGCCATCAACACCGTCATCAAGCTAGGCTTCATCGGGATCATCATAATCATCCACACCATCATCTCCACCAGCACCATCATCACCACTCCGTCCCGCTGTAACAATTGTGTTGGATATTTCTTTAGTTCTTAGGGGAAACTTTCCCGGTGTTGATTACTATTGTAGTTGATGCTTGTGAGTGGAACCATTGGATTATTTTTTATGTTTAGATTGTTATCCATTATCATATCATCTTTGATCTTGATCCATATGATGTCTTGTGAGTAGTTCATTTAGTTCTTGAGGACATGGGAGAAGTCATGTTGTTGGTAGTGAATCTGTGATGAGTTATTATTCAATGGTTTAGTATTTAAGTTGTGGTGCTATTCTTCTAGCGGTGTCATGTGAACGTCGACTACATGACACTTCACCATTTATGGGCCTAGGGGAATGCATTGTGTATTTGGCTACTAATCGTGGGGTTGCCGGAGTGACAGAAACCTGAACCCCTGTTAGTGAAGGATTTCGCAGCATAGTAAATCAAAAAATTTCTACGGATGCGAACGGGAAAGCCAAGTTCTAATCTAGGAGATGCAAACAACAAGGAGGAATAGATGAGATCTTCATACCCTTGAAGATTCGCATAGCGGAACGTTCGACGGAACGTGGGTGATGTAGTCGTACTCGCTTCTCCTCCTCGCGATCTGATCCGATCCAACACCGCAAGTGGCGATGCCTCCGAGAGATGCACATGTGCGGCACCTCGACGTCTCCTCCTTCCTCGGTCCATCAAGTGGGGTGGAGAGATGGATTGGATCTACAACGCGACGGCGTGGTGCAAGCGGTGGAGAGTTTCTGCAGCAGGGCTTCGCCTACGCGCAGTCGGGAGGGAGAGAGAGATAAGGGGCAGCAGGGCGGCTAGGGTTGAGGAGGAGGTGTGGGAGGGGTGCGCCCCCAGCCGTCTTTATATAGAGGGGTGGGCGGCTGGCCCTTGCCCCTCCCCCAAGCTCTAGGCCGGCGGCCAAAGGAGGGAGGAGTGGGGGGCAAGTTCCCCCCTTCTAGAAGCTCCCCTAGGGTTTCCCTAGGGTTTGGCCGGTTGGGCCCTATGGGGCCTTATGCCCCTGGCCCAATGCGGCTAGGGAACTCCCTCATAGGCCCATGCCCCCTCCCGACAAGTGGGGCCAGGTTGGTCCCACTCTGGAAGGTTCTAGAAGCTTTCGGTACAATACCGATTAACCCAAAACAATTCCGAACTCCAAAAACTGCATTGCCTTATATGAATCTTATTCTCCGGACCATTACGGAACCTCTCGTGATGTCCCGGATCCCATCCGAGACTCCGAACAAAAACTCATAAACCAATTATCCAATCTATCCTAGCGTCGAGACACGTTAAGTGTGTGACCCTTCGGGTTCAAGAATATGCAGACATGATCTTCTATCAATAATCAACAGCGGGGTCTGGAAACCCATATTAACTCCCACACATTCATCGATGATCATATCGGATGAACCACGATGCCAGGATCCCATATATATATTCCCTTCGTCTCGCGATATTTTACTTGCCCGAGATTTGATCGTCGGTACCGTCATACCTAGTTCAATCTCGTTCACAACAAGTACTTTACTCGTTCCGTAATCCGATAACACTTTGTGATTAACTCCTTAACCACATGCTTGCAAGCGGTGTTGATATGAATTACCGAGTGGGCCCGAAGTATATCTCTCCGACTTGGGAGGGACAAATCCCATCTCGATACATACAACCCAACAGGTACTTTCCGATCACCTGAGAGACACCTTTATGATCACCCTCTCATAGGATGACGTTTGATGACCTCAAAGCTTTCTTCCGATACCAGGGAGTTGCATTATCTCATGGTCTAAGGAATACAATATTTGACATAAGAAAAGCTTCGCAAAGATGAACACGATGACACGATCTAATTGCTCCGCTTAATTTGGGTCTGTCCATCATATCATTCTCCCAATGATATGATCTCATTATTAATCGACAACTCATGTCTATGGTTAGGAAACCTTAACCATCATTAATCAATGAGCTAGTCCATAGAGGCGTACTAGGGACACGGTGTTGTTTACAAACCACACAAGTATTAAAGTTTCCGCTTAATACAATTCTAGCATGGAATATAAACTTTATCATGAACAAGAATAATAATAATAATAACATCTTTATTATTGCCTCTAGGGCATAATTCCAACAGTCTCCCACTTGCACTAGAGTCAATAATCTAGTTTACATCTGGCAACAATCTAACACCCATGGCACTAAGGTGCTGATCATGTTTTGCAAGTGGAAGAGGTTTAGTCAATGGATCTGCGACATTCAGATCTGTATGTACTTTGCTAATCTTCAGATCTCCATCTGCTATATAATCTCGGATTATATCAAACTTGCGGTTGATATGCTTGGTCTTTGGATGATATCTTGGTTCCTTAGCTAGTGTTATGGCGCTAGTGTTGTCACACAATATCTCCAGTGGGTCCAAGGCACTTGGAACCACGCCAAGCTCAGTGATGAAGTTCCTGATCCAAACTCCTTCACTTGACGCTTCTGCAGCAGCCATGTATTCCGCTTCTACTGTAGATCCCGCGATCACGCTTTGCTTGCAGCTTCTCCAGCTCATAGCTCCTCCATTCAAAACATAAACGTATCATGTCTGAGATTTAGAATCATCCTTGTCGGTGTCGAAACTAGCATCGACGTAACCTTTTACGACGAGCTGTTCATCACCTCCATAGACTAAGAACATTTCTTTAGTCCTATTTAGGTACTTTAGGATGTTCTTCACGGCTGTCCAGTGTTCCACTCCTGGATCACTTTGGTATCTGCTCGTCAAACTAAGAGCATTGGACACATCCGGTCTAGTACACATCATGGCATACATGATAGAACCTATGGCCGAGGCATAAGGCACTTTGCTCATAGCTTCTCTATCATTTACCGTAGCTGGACACTGAGCCTTGCTCAATATCTTACCTGACAACATAGGCACTGAACCTTTCTTTGCCTTATCCATTATGAACCTTTTCAGAACTTTGTCTAGGTATGTACTCTGGCTTAAAGCTATCAGGCGTCTTTGTCTATCTCTATAGATTTTGATGCCCAATATATAAGCAGCTTCCCCTAGGTCTTTCATTGAAAAACATTTGTTCAAATAACTCTTCACATTGTTAAGCATGTCAATGTCATTTCCAATAATCAATATGTCATCCACATATAGTACCAGAAATATCACTGAGCTCCCACTCACTTTCTTGTAGATACAAGCTTCGTAGCAATTTGGAACAAATCCAAAGATCTTGATCACTTGATCAAAACGAAGGTTCCAACTCCGAGATGCTTGCTTCAGTCCATAAATGGAACGCTGAAGTTTGCACACTTTATCAGCATCCTTAGGATCGACAAAACCTTCGGGTTGCATCATATACAACTCTTCATCAATGTTGCCATTGAGGAACGCAGTCTTGACATCCATCTGCCATATTTCATAATCATGAAACGCGGCAATTGCTAATAAAATCCGAGTGGACTAAAACATCACTATGGGAGAGAAAGTCTCATCGTAGTCAACACCTTGAACTTGTCAAAAACCTTTCGCGACAAGTCGAGCTTTATAGACAGTAACATTACCATCCGCGTCTGTTTTCTTCTTGAATATCCATTTGCACTCAACGGCCTTTCGGTCGCTAGGAGGGTCCACCAAAGTACATACTTGGTTTTCGCTCATGGATCCCAATTCGGATTTCATGGCCTCTAGTCATTTCTCAGAGTCTGGGCTCATCATCGCTTCCTCATAGTTCGTAGGTTCACTGTCATCTACTAACAAGACAGTTAAGACAAGGTTGCCGTACCACCCAGGAGGGGCACGTGACCTTGTCGACCTGTGACGTTCAGTAGTAGCATCGTCCGAAGCTTCATGATCCTTGTCATTATCTTCCTCTATTGTTGGTGCAGACGGCACTGGAACAATCTCCAGTGCTGCGCTACTCTCCAACTCAAGAGAAGGTTCAATAACCTCGTCTAGCTCTACTTTCCTCCCACTCACTTCTTTCGAGAGAAACTCCTTCTCAAGAAAGGATCCGTTCTTTGCGACAAACACTTTGCCTTTGGTTCTGTGATAGAAGGTATACCCAATAGTTTCCTTAGGGTGTCCTATGAAGACGCATTTCTCCGCTTTGGGTTCGAGCTTGTCCGGCATCAACTTCTTGACGTAAGCTTCGCATCCCCAAACTTTAAGAAACGATAACTTAGGTTTAGCACCAAACCACAGTTCATACGGTGTTGTCTCAACGGATTTAGATGGTGCCCTATTTAAAGTGAATGCAGCGGTTTCTAATGCATAACCCCAAAATGATAACAGCAAATCAGTAAGAGACATCATTGATCGGACCATATCTAATAGAGTTCGATTCCGGCGTTCAGACACACCATTGCGCTATGGTGTTCCGGGTGGCGTGAGTTGTGAAACGATTCCGCTTGCTTTAAGATGCGTGAGAAAATCATAAATCAAATATTCACCTCCACGATCGGATCGTAGAAACTTAATCTTTCTGTTACGATGGTTTTCCACTTCATTCTGAAATTCTTTGAACTTTTCAAATGTTTCAGATTTATGTTTCATTAAATAGATATACCCATATCTACTTAAGTCATCGGTAAAAGTGAAACACTCATCGGTCCGCATACATCGGCATGTATGATTTCCAACAAGTCCGTTGCTCGCTCCATCATTCCGGAGAACGGGGTTTTGATCATCTTGCCCATGAGGCATGGTTCGCATGTGTCAAATGATTCAAAATCAAGAGACTCCAAAAGTCCATCAGAATGGAGTTTCTTCATGCGTTTTACACCAATATGACCTAGACGACAGTGCCACAAATAGGTAGTATTATCACTATCTACCTTGCATCTCTTAGCCTCAATGTTATGGATGTGTGTTTCATCCCTTTCGAGATTCAGAAGAAATAAACCATTCACAGCAGGTGCATGACCATAAAAGATGTTACTCATATAAATAGAACAACCATTATTCTCAGATTTAAATGAATAACCGTCTTTCAATAAACACGATCCAGATATGATGTTCATGCTCAACGCAGGCACATAATAACATTTATTGAGGTTTAAAACTAATCCCGAAGGTAAAACTAAGGAGAGCGTGCCGACGGCCATCACATCAACTCTTGATCCGTTGCCAACGCGCATCGTCACCTCATCCCTCGCCAGCCGCCATCTATTCCGTAGCTCCTGTTTCGAGTTACAAATATTAGCAGCTGAACCAGTATCAAATACCCAGGCACTACAACGAGGGCTAGTAAGGAAAACATCAATAACATGTATATCAAATATACCTTTGATGGTGCCAGCCTTCTTGTCCGCTAAGTACTTCGGACAGTCGCACTTCTAGTGACCCTTGTCCTTGCAATAGAAGCACTCAGTATCCGGCTTGGGTCTAGACTTGAGCTTCTTCTCAGCAGGGGCAACGCGCTTGTCGCCGCCTTTCTTGAAGGGCTTCTTTGCACCCTTACCTTTCTTAAAGCTGGGGGGCTTGTTGACCATCAACACATGATTATCCTTTTTGATGTCCACATCCGCAGCTTTCAGCTTAGCGAAGATCTCGGTGATCGTATCAGTGGAACCAATCTGATTATGAGTCACTACAAAACTTTTGTAGCTAGGAGGGAGTGATTGTAGAACCCTATCAATCTTGAGCTCCTCTGGAATCTTGCAGTCCAGTTGCTCAAGGCGTTGAGTGTAGCCCGACATCTTTATGGCGTGCTCACTAACGGAACTCCCTTCCTCCATCTTGCAGTTAAAGAATTTCTCAGAGATCTCATATCTCTCAGAACGGGCCTGAGTCTGAAACATAGTTTTCAGTTCCTCAAGAATCTCAAAGGGCCCGGGGTAATCTTCAAAATGATTTTGAAGGTCCGATTCCATAGCAAACAATATGGTGCTCTTAATCACACCATAATCATCTTTGCGCGACTAATAAACAGCTTTCTCATCAGCCGACGCATCTATAGCAGGGGCGTCACCTAGCGCATTCTCAAGGACATAGTCCTTTTGTCCGCCAGCGAGAATGATTCTCAGATTACGGAACCAGTTGGTGAAGTTAGACCCATTGTTTCTAAGCTTTTCTTTCTCAGCAAAAACATTGAAGTTGAAGTTGGACTTAGCCATTTGATCTACAAAATTTGCAAGTACAATTTAAACTATGTTCATGATAACTAGTTCAACTTAATCAAATTACTAGATGAACTCCCACTAAATTCAACATCCCTCAAGTTGTTTAGTGAACATGATCCAAATTCACCACACCTAATCCGATCTTCACGAGAACAGATGTGGTTTCAATGGTGGACAACAAAGTGTCGATCATATCATTCATATGACTCATGCTTAACCTTTCGATTCATGTGTTCCGAGGCCATGTCTGTACATGCTAGGCTCGTCAAGTCAAACCCAACTATTTCCGCGTATGCAAAAACTGGCTTGCACCCGTTGTATGTGAACGTAAAGTTTATAGCACCCGATCATCACGTGATGCTTGAACACGACAAACTTTCGCAATGGTGCATACATGGGGAGAACACAGTTTTATCTTGATCTTTAAGTGATGAATCATCTAATAATGCTACCGTCGCGATCTAAGCATAATAAGATACATAAAAGGATAAACATCACATGCATATAACTTTATGTGACATGGTATAGCCAATCTTGCGCAATGAACTCCATCTTGTGCGTGCCGGCATGATCTCCATCACTCCACCATTATTGCCTCCACCACGAATAGCAACTACAACTATTGCTAACTACTTAGCGATAAAGTAAAGCTATTACATGGCGTATAAGAAGTTGACACACAGGTCATACACAATTATAAAGAAAACCATATGGCTCCTGCCGGTTGTGTACTCATCGACATGGAAGTCGTGAAACATTACAAAACATGATCATCGCATACAACATACACATCACATCTTGGGCCATACCATATCACAGAAAACACTCCCTGCAAAAACAAGTTAGACGCCTCTACTTTGTTGTTGCATGTTTTACGTGGCTTATGGGAGTAGCAAGCTAAGAACGATTCTTACCTACGGAAAGCCACAACAGTGATATTATGGTTGCCAAACTCCGGTGTAAATTCCATGCCAACTATAGTGAGAGAAACTGGCATCCACCAGCCGCATGTGTGGAACAAGCCACACGTCAAGTGCGGAGCCGGTCTCGCGAACGAGGTCGCGTAAAGTTGGCCTGGACCGTTTCGATCTCACTATCCTGCGTCATAAGAAGTACACAAACAAGAGGCTTGCAACAGAAAACATCAATGCCCGCAACAACCATGTTGTGTTCTACTCGTGAAACACATCTACGCATAGATCTAACTCTGATACCACTGAAGGGTTTCGCAGCATAGTAAATCAAAAAAATTCTACGGATGTGAACGGGAAAGCCAAGATCTAATCTAGGAGATGCAAACAACGAGGGGGAATAGATGAGATCTTCATACCCTTGAAGATTCACACAGCGGAACGTTCGACGGAACATGGGTGATGTAGTCGTACTCGCTTCTCCTCCTCGCGATCCGATCCGATCCAACACCGCAAGTGGCGATGCCTCCGAGAGATGCACACGTGCGTAACCTCGACGTCTCCTCCTTCCTCGGTCCAGCAAGTGGGGTGGAGAGATGGATTGGATCTACAACGCGACGACGCGGTGCAAGCGGTGGAGAGTTTCTGCAGCATTATTAATCAACAGCGGGGTCTGGAAACCCATATTGACTCCCACACATTCATCGATGATCATATCGGATGAACCACGATGCCAGGATTCAATCAATCCCATATATATATTCCCTTCGTCTCGCGATATTTTACTTGCCCGAGATTTGATCGTCGGTACCGTCATACCTAGTTCAATCTCGTTCACAGCAAGTACTTTACTCGTTCCGTAATCCGATATCACTTTGTGATTAACTCCTTAACCACATGCTTGCAAGCAGTGTTGATATCGATTACCGAGTGGGCCCTAAGTATATCTCTCCGACTTGGGAGGGACAAATCCCATCTCGATACATACAACCCAACAGGTACTTTCCGATCACCTGAGAGACACCTTTATGATCACCCTCTCATAGGATGACGTTTGATGACCTCAAAGCTTTCTTCCGATACCAGGGAGTTGCATTATTTCATGGTCTAAAGAATACAATATTTGACATAAGAAAAGCTTCGCAAAGATGAACACGATGACACGATCTAATTGCTCCGCTTAATTTGGGTATGTCCATCATATCATTCTCCCAATGATATGATCTCATTATTAATCGACAACTCATGTCTATGGTTAGGAAACCTTAACCATCATTAATCAATGAGCTAGTCCATAGAGGCGTACTAGGGACACGGTGTTGTTTACAAACCACACAAGTATTAAAGTTTCCGCTTAATACAATTCTAGCATGGAATATAAACTTTATCATGAACAAGAATTATAATAATAACATCTTTATTATTGCCTCTAGGGCATAATTCCAACAGTTAGGACACCTTTGCACAAGGGAGTGTAGGATCTCAGAGTTTGAGGCTGTGGTTAGATTTACATTTTAATTACTTTCCTGTAGTTACGGATGTTTGCAGGGGGTTTAATCACAAGTATGTATTAGTCCTAGGAAGGGCGGTATGTTAGCACAGGTTCACCCACACAACACTTACAAACACCAAAGAAGAGTACTCAGCTATTTGAAATGAAAGCACTTGACAGAATTCCATGTGTCCTCGAGAACGTTTGGTCCCTATAAGTATTTCCACCGGCTTGTCCTTTACTAAGAAAGGATTGGGCCACTTGCTCCGTTTCTTAGTTACTTCTGTTACTTGCTCTTTGCTTTGTTGCCTTGCCAGAAAACCACTAAAAATCCGTTTGCTAAGTATTCACAGGGATTTCCTGTTCCATACCACTGTTCAGCACCTTCCGCTCCTCGTTGGGATCGACACTCCTATTTATCGAAAGTATTATGATACACCCCCTATACTTGTGGGTCATCAAGGAGCTACAGGACAAGCCATGTTATTTTTTTGTTGGTTTCCTGTATGGATTATTCATAGCTATAAGAATATAAAATTTGTGTATTTTGCCTGCTACATACACATGAGTTCTTTCATGTTCAATGTTTTCAGCAGGCATAATTTTCTTCATTCCTACAAGAGCTACCCAAGCACAAATCAACTATGTTATATTCTTCTTTGATTGTTGTCAGTTTCTTTCTTTTCTCCTGAGTTTTCCATGAGAGTATAGGACGGTGACTCTTATGAGGCACGTGTACAAATAGGAACCATTAAGATCAACATGAGAGATATTTCCTGCTCAGTTGTCAAAATGGCTACAAGTTTGCGTGAAAGACTAGCTAGGTATATAGTTGTTGTCTTGCCGATACCATAAATAAGGTCATGTATCGTTTGAAGTTATTGGTATATCATCAATTCAGCGCCAATGATCTTGCATAACACCAAAGATAAAGCAAGTCATCTTTTGATATAGATAGCATAACAACAAAATCTGAAGAGGAAATAAGGAATTAGTATAGGAGCACCAGAAAGGTAATAGCTGAATTTTCCTGAACCACAGTCATCGGATAAATGAATCAAAAAATAGTTTTGTTATACAACAGTCATCAGAATTAAATACAAGGGGATGCATAGTAACTGGTTGCTATGCATGATAAAAGCATGCCTGCTTCGGTTACTTACAAAAATATGAGATAAATTTTGTGCTTGCTATTAACTGTGCACTTAATTGAAGATATTTTTCTTACATGTCTAATATAAATATGTTTCTATGTGCTTCTTATGCATGGGTATGTATACTGCCTTTTATTCCTAGTTTTGGTTATCCATAATTTATTATGCAGATGGCGCCCATTAAACTTCCAAGTAAGTGGACCTACGGAGACATCACCTCGATGACGTACGAAAAGGCGCAAATCTTCCTGACGGTAACCTTCAACCCAAACTGGCAGGAGATACAAGACATGTTGTTTCTAGATCAAACCTTGCTGGACCAACCAGTTCTTGTGGCGCGAGCGTTCAGGTCCAAGGTAGAGACGATGAAAAGAAAGCTTACCAAGAAGGATATTGTAGGCGTTCCAAAAGCAGCTGTCTATATGGTAGAGTTCCATAAGAGGGGCCTTCCCCATGCTCATCTCATGTTGATGTTGCTTGACCACATTTGATCAACTTTCTTCATGATCTTTAGTCTTTTAAAATATAATGTTTGTCGATAGATTTAAGACATATATATGTGTGCATTTCTTTTTGGCTTTTCTTTCTATGTACACGGATATCTAAGTGCACTTTATGTTTACATGTCTTATTTCACAATGGAGCTCAAAGCTGAACTCCACCTGCTTATTTAACTTGTGCCTTCATATAGTCTTGTACAACTATTATTGACACTACCTTTTGGTTCTTGTAGTAATACACTCACTACCACTTCCGAATGCTTTTATTTGGGATCTCCTATCTTTCCAAACATGTTACTCTTCTCACTTCTTTTGATACCCTACTTAATTATGATCTTTGGGGCATTTTCTAATTTAACATGTGTGCTTTTCACTTCCGCCTCGGGACACATGATTAATGTTTCATCATACGACTAATTAACCGCAGTTCCTCCTAGTTGGAATTAGGTTTCAGGGCAAGTGTGGGCATGAAGTAACGTGGAACCTGTCAACTAGGAGTTATCAGGTAATACTGCTAGTTATCAGATAATTACATGCGCATTCAGGTGAGCAAATTCTCACATCCAGACTCTAACTCAATAGTGGTTTCCTTTGAATAAATCTGGTATTTATACTGCCACTTGATGATCAGGTGAAGTATAGAAGTCTCCACCATGAAGGTGCCGTTGTGGATGTTGCAGGAGGAGTATGATCTAATGGTCAAATTTCCACATGTGCCTGCCTTGGTGGACAAGACGATGCAGCAGTACAACACTGAGTATGTGCTCGAGCAGATTCTGGTCCGTGGCAAGATTAATGCGGAAAAACAACACACTAGTTCGTGATATGTGCACTACCGTGGAGCAACAAGATATACTAGGTATGTATTCTTTATTTGGTCAGAATTCGTCATATCTTATCATGTCACAGTTTTCTGTAGCATTTCTCCTGAAGCATTTGCGAAGTTCCAAGTGAAAATAAGAAATAAAAATGTAGAGTATAGGATAGTAAAGTATATAGCTATATAACTTCGAGAATTATTCAGCCTATTTGTTTCATAAATATTGTTTTATTAAAGGATGGCTTTGACCTCATATATACATCTTCTTCCATGGTTGTGTACCTCATGTCTATGTATACAAGGATGTTTTCTTCCGGTACACATTGTTTATCAAATATTACAACAAGAAACTACTCATTGTTCTATTTTAACTAACTAATTTTTGTTCTCATATATGCCTAAATCTATTATCGAACTAGATGCTTTAGGACTTGTGGTTCATTGCATGTCAGCTAACTCTGTTAAATCTTGATTGCTGGGTTCTCATATTTGTTAAGGTGTATTGTCTCCATGTATGATCGTTTTTTGTTATGCATTCATCCTATATTTTTAGGTTTGTTCAGGTCTACCTTTTTTATTTACGAGAGATGCAACTGTATGGACAGACCAGAGAAACTAGACTTGCACATAATTCTTCTATGGTTCTGAATTGTTCTGGCATGCATGTAGTTCTTTTTTTATTTGGGGGCAGTTAATTAAACCTTGAATTTGACTGAATATTTGCTAATAACTGACTGTATACATGTATGTAGTTTCTGAACTGTTCACAGGCGAAAAAACGTGTAAGGATTTTTTTCTATTCTAGAGTGCTTCTTGTTTCTATGATTCCATCCCTTATATTAGAACTGAGTGCACTATTGTAATTTGCAAGATCTTTAAGAGATTGTCTTTGCTCGCATGCACTTTAAAGTTTGAACCACGGAGACAATAGATCCAAAATAAGAAGCCAAGATTCTTTAAACTTCATCATTTGAATTTTTCTGACTGTTTTAGCTTGCCCAACTCGCCCTCCAAAGAGAATTCGTCGGATCATGCTTGTGTAATTCACTCAGGGTAGTTTAGGTACCTTTTGCCCTACATCTCAAGCCTGAGTGTTGCGGCACCCACAGAAAATGTGGATGGATTCTTCTTTTTTGTGTGGATTAAATAAGGTTGTATTGGAAATGAATTCAGCATTAGAGGGTGCCACTACAAAAATAGTGCTCTTTTCATGATGGGTCTTACACAAGTCTAGTGATTTTTTTTATCTTTGAAACTAGGTCTAGTGTTTTTCGTTGATGAGGAATTTAGAGAATGTTCTCTGAAAACTTGATAGCCGAGAGGACTAATGTCTTTGCGAGGCAACAAGTTCTGATTCATGTCTCTGATCTTGACACAACATATATTCCAAATCTATTTGTCTTGAATAATGTCTTAAATGGCATAACGTTGTTCTTTAATGAGCATTTACATAGTCCTATTCAGAATACAAGTTAATTTTTTTTCAAAGGAGAGGAACAAAATATTTACGAGAGGTGGCACATTTGAGGGACATGCCAAACCCAACGCAGGGAAAAGAGAAATTAGCCAATGCCCGAAGGCATATGCAAAACTCTGGAAGCCAGAGTACACCCCTTGATGTCCTCAAACCTAAAGCAACGTAAGTTTATAGTGAGCATATAGGTTAAAACTCCAAGGAAGCATAATATGATATTTAATCATATGTTGTGAATTAGTATAGTTTTGATGTGTCATTATATTGTTCTGTATCAACTAGTAGTGTGTAATTGCCATAATTTTTACATGTTTTTACGCATTGTAAGGTTATGTAGAGATAAGAGTGAGCACTCAATTGTTTCCAACAACAAAGAGATGCATCATGCCATAAAATTATTACCATGTAAGTTTTTCTTTGGTATGGAATTACATTCAAGCCTGTTAACCAAGGTCTTATAATCAATAATCTGGTAATTATCAACGCAAAATTATCAAAACATATTAACATGTAGTTTAGTTTTTAAGATCTTCTTGCCATGAATCATTGATCGTGTATACGCGTTATAAAACATAGAACTTTTTCAAGTTCAAAACTGAGAGAACCTTTAACAATATTACGCCCGCATGACGAGAGAGAGGAGCGATTGAGATGAACTATAACAGGCGGAGAGGCTGTTCTACTAAATTAGCTCAGCATGCCCGTATGTTGGAAAACTTAAAGGCTGAATGACGTATGAAAGATCTCAGCGTTAACGATGGTCGATGCGGGATATGCATGTTTGCAACTTGGAACAAAAATTCCATATGCATGTTTGCAACTTCGCCGTAAATTTGTAGTCCTTTTGCATGCTACAAGAAGTGAAGCTTATAACGTCGTTTGTGTACCCTTGGACCATCCATGCGCTTCTGATTAATAGTTTCTGTTAGCTAGTGTTGCACTTGCTAGTATAAAAAAAAGCTAGTACCAACATCTACGACAGATAGATTAATCGCCAAGTGAACAAAGGGGGCTGATGGGCTGATAATCGAGTGCCAGGAGAAAATAATGTACATATAAATGCTTATATGGACCAAAATTGGGAACAATATTTACGGATCATCGGGCGGCGCTCGGAGTATCAACAGAAGAATTTCGATCAATCAACTAGCTCCCAGCATCTTGCACGCATATAATCTTATTTTTATTGATGGATGACACAAGTCAAAGGAGATACATATATCAGATACAAAACTCAACACATATAACTACTAATAAAAACTACCTATAGATCGAGCACAGAGCTAAGATCCCAGATCACACATAGATAGATCATCCCCTCGATCGGTATAGCTAGTATCATACAATACAAGATCCGCGAACCTGTCGAGAACAATTGCCAAAGGATAGAAGTTGCCCTACCTTAGTAGAGGTAAAAGCCGCCGTACGTCGAGGAGGCCCGTCGGCCGGCCATGGCCGTTTCACCCAGATGTTGAAGAACGCAAGTAGCTAGCCTAGCTCGCAGCTGCTTCATGCAAGCCAGAGATGGCTAGGGCCACGACGCGAGCTCCGTAGTTGCCATGGCCAAAGGGCACACTAGCTCCATGTAAAGAGCCCAAGCAGCAGCTGCAGGTACCGGTAGCAAAGCTAGTTGCCATGGCTTATGGCAGCACAATAACCATGACATAAGCCGAGATGTTAATTTGTGGCCTACATGGTGTCGGTGTGCATGCACGGCTGATATGGATAAATGGAGTGTGCCCTGCCCTGCCCAGCCCTTGGGCGTACACGTACTTACGTGGGCTGGGCGTAAGAGGGGGAGAAGAGGAAGCTCCCATTGGGTGCTTTTATCTGCAAGTGTGGCTGCCCCTTTGAGACCTCCAGGGGCTCTCTTCCATTGTACTAGAAGAACCAATTCTTTAGACTGTACCTTTTCGCCTGACAGATCGAGTTCCCTTTCGTACTTGAAAGAAACCATCCATCTCAGTTTTTGCATGAACCTACACCAAGTCTGCCTGAACTCAACTCTCCTCCAGATTCCATGTTTAAACTGGGCACGAGTCGATCTGAGAAGTTTTCAAGGTCTGCAGATGCTGCTGTAAGGGTTACTATTTGCAATTCTGGGAGAGACGAGGGAGCAACCGCGAGTTTTGCGGCCTGTGGAGGGGAACAAGCTAGGGGGAGGATATGCGGAGGAGGGGGGGTATCATCCGGAGGATATGCGGCGAGCATCGGGGCCTTTTCTCACTTGGTGATGATGATGCCAGTGCCGGTGCCACCCACACGGCGGCCAGCTTTGTGTGATGTGGCCTTTTGCTAGCTGCGCTTTCCCGTGACGATCGAGCCGCCCCTTTCCACCGGCATCTCCCGGGGGATATCCGAGCCGAGGACAGTTCCAGGGCAAGTGCTGCCTTTTCCTGCCCCTCTTTTGGGTGCTCGCTCGCTCGACTGCGTTGTGTAGTCATCCTCAACTTCCTGTGGCCATGTCCTGTGCCGAGGTCACAGACAATCTGATGAGATCAACCTGACAGAGGTGGTGGTGGCACTCAGGCAGTCTGAACTCTGAGCTATGGTTTTAGTTGGGTGTCAGGGAGGCTGTGACCTGTGAACTCCTACTGTCTGGCTCCACTGTTTTTGGAGGAACACAATGTGTACTGGCTTCACTCAAACGACTGGCGTGTTACTGTGATGTATGGATCGTTTTCATGACATATATTACCTCCATTCAATCGTTTTGATTGAACGGTTGGAGGAGAAAAAAACGCTTCGTCCCTGTCGTCCCCCGCGGGTGACAGCGGGGCGATTCCCCAAACCTAGCCCAGCCCCCACCTCCCCTCCTTCCCTGTCGCCGCCGCCGGGCAAAGCCCGCGCGGCTCCGACGGCGGACCATCTACTACCCGTGCGGTAGGAGGGAGGCGCGGGGTCTCCCGGCCGACAGCGGTGCACATAGGAGGCGAGCTCGGCCTGGGTGGCGATGGACGGCACCGTGGACTGATGGCTTGGTCGGCAGGGTGGTGTGGCGGGGCGGCAGGCGTCGGGGTTCTCCGGCGGCGGGGTCGCGGTCCCGGCAGCTGGAGCTGCAGGGTCGGCCAACCCTCGACCTCGCGTCTCCCAGCCTTGAGCATAGAAGGATCTGGGCCTCTCAGGGCCCGAGCTAGGCCCTTTGGGCCCAGGCTGGTTTCGTACGGACCTCATCTGGAGCTCGAGCCTACAGGCACCTGTTGGAGGCGACTGCGGACATATGCCGCAACACGACGGTAGGGGCTAGTCGGGCATGCAGGGCATGCAGGGCCTGACAGGCCCTAACTGTTGTGTCCGGTCGGCGACCGCCTTTGGCGGTGGAGGATGGATCTCCTCCTAGTGATTGCATTCCCCTCATCCCTTGCCGGCCTATCTCGTCTGATCTGGTGGTCGAGTGGCCTGGTGTGTTGTTGATTGTCCCTATACCCGAGTTCGTGGATGCCAGGGCGGTTGGACTGCGTGGGAGGCTCTACGACGGGCGACGTGGCGGTGATGTTGGTCATGCCCCTTGGTCACTTGGGTGGCAGGGAGCGGGCGTAGGGAGTTCCTGGTGGTGGCGGCGCTTCGGCAATGACATCTCCCGGATCATGTTGTGAAGGCAAGGCGCGATGACATGGGACAGTCCGACGCGGGTGTGGATGTAGGTTTTTTCGGGCGAAAGCTCTGCATTTTGACGCCAACGGCGGCGACACCTACGGGCACCGTTACTCTCTTAGGGGCGCTGTTGTGGGTACCTGCTCCACGCTAGGGCTCCGGGTGAAAACCCTTGACCGTTGGTCTCGTTGACGGCGGCGTGGCGCGTCATTACCCTCTTGGGGGCGTCTTCGTGGAGCTCTAGTCCCCTAGGTCTCGTTCTTGCGTCATCGGTGGCAAGTCGTGCCTTCTCTTATAACTTGTTGTTTATCTTTGATCTGCTTGTATAAGAGGTTCTCCTCTTCACCTTGTATCATTTTGGCCGTATGTGGCTTTATTTATAAAGCGGGGTGAAAGCTTATTTCGAGAGAAATTGTCTAAAAAGTCAAACGGTGTCAAGTTTGACCAACGATATTAAAAAGATATTAACATTTATAACATCAAGTCTATATGGTTAGATACATTATGAAACATATTTTCATATTATATTTACATAGTATTATATAAGGGAATTGATAGTTTTTGAATAAACTTGGTCAAACTTAAAACTATTTAACTTATTATAAAAATTACACGCCTTATTGTGTGGAATGGAGGTAGCACGGATGTTCATGTTGTTAAACCATAAACATGCGCCACATTTCTATTGAATTTGATAAATCATGTTGTACATATATATTACCATGGTGTGTCCAAGGTGCCATGAATACAAAGCTCACAAGCATTGCCCTTATGACTATATGGATGTGAAAACTGTGATGAAGAAGAAATCTTTGGAAGAAACTTATCTGTGCTAAGTACGCGGGGCATCAAACGTTTCCTCCTGCATGGGAAAGGGGTGGCCTCAATTCTAAAGAAGTGTTCATTGAATTAAACACTTATCAAGAAATGATTTCTAGGGTAGAAGCCCAAGGCCTGGCCTTCATTGGTTGTACTGGCAATGGCATGGCTGAAGGTATTGTTTTTGGATCAGGCGATGACAACCCTTGTGCATTATTTCCTTCTTGGAGACATTACTTTTGGAGAGCCTTGTTTTTAGTAGAGGTGTTGTATTTGGTGGTGGTTAGAGTGCTTCTGTTGCGAGTGGTTGAACACCACGACGGGGTCTTGTTTTTTCTTTTCTCTCTTTTTATTTTGTTTTTGGTTGTATGCATCCTGATGTCTTTGGACACCTTGTTGGTGCAGAGGCTGGGTGTAATTGATATCTTTGCAATATTAATATATTCCTCCCGTCAAAAAACTAGGAGTGAAGCATGAGGTGAGCAACAAAACTCGATCCTATTTTGTTTTGACTGGAAGCCAAGCTCCGGGCCCGCTCAAGGATCCCTATCCCCTCATCTTTGGCATTTTTTCTATCATCGCTATCTTGGTTAGTCAAGCCTATAGAGGCCATGGATGGTTTACCCTCTCCCGGGGATTGTTCGGTCAAGGCCGAATTGGCCTAGTGGGCATGAGCTTAGGCCCGAGATTGAATTGATTTTCTGGGTTTGCTCCTAGCTAGGCATATTTTCTTTATTCCGATAAAGGGTAGTTTTATTCAAATTGAATAATTCACAAGGCGATACAATGAAGTAAAGTATGCTTGGCCATTGCATACTTAGGACGCACATAACTCGCAAAGGACAAACACAAAACAAAGAAGGCCAAATACATAATTATGCATGACTCATATGACCCCTAAGTGGGTGGATGACCGATCCATAGACTACACTATCATATATGTTGGATAGAGATTAGAGACACCTATGGTCACCTACTCCAACCGTATACACATCACCGCAAATCACGATATTCCTTTTTTAAAGAGTAGATCTTGTATAAGTCACTACATAGAGTGGTAGATAACCTGCAACGCAGATACTTCATTTTTTTTACTACCAAGCACCATATTATTATTTCTACATAGTCATAACAACCAAATCAAGTGTATCGCTCCACTCGAGTGAGGATTTAAAGTTGAAATTGGTGTCTGGTAACAAATTGTACAAACATATTTGCAACAATATGAGCTAGGTAATGGAAGTGCACTTTAGAGAAGTTTGGTCAACATTCGTGGCCCTGAAAATCATAATCTTCAACTAGAAACTTATTAGAAATTGTGAGTCCTCGGGTGACCAATTATGAAAATGCACTATCCGTTGCAAGGTTCATGTGCACTTTGCGGCTGCCTTGAGGATGTGGAACACACTTTGTTTCCATGTCACCTCGCATGATTCATGTGGAGGGGCATGAGACAAATGTTGGGGTTCGTGTAGGACCCAGTTAACTTTTGGGAATTCCTTGTTGTCCATTATGAATTCACGGTTAAATCTAGACATCTTATGTGGATATGTTTTGTTTTCAGTGTTTGGTCTTTTATATTATTCACAACAAACATAAGTGGTCATCTTTGTATAGTTCTAGGGATTGATTATAAGGAGTAAGGACGCAACAACTTTGGAACAAGTGTTGGGAGTGCTTATATCTTTTCATGTTATGACAACTTCCCAGCAAAGTTAATAGTGTTTTGAGTAGTTTTTGATTTCTACTTCTTGGCATGTATCAATTAAGATGGTATCCTCATCATATTACCTTGTAATACGTTATTTTCTGATTTTTTTGGAGCTTTATTAGTTGGGTGTGGATAATTCTAAGTCAGGAGTTGGCAACGAGTTAACATAATTCTTGGTCAAATGATATTATTCCACCATTTTGTTACATGAATGACTTTTTTACGGTATGCATATTTTTGTATTACATGAAATATTTTTTGGGCTACAACTCACTTGCAACTCAAAATCTCAATTTCAACCCACTGGTATAACGACCATCATGTTAATTTGACCGTGCCAAAACCACATCGTTATCGGATAATAATATTATATACTTTGACCTTTAAATGCATTGATTCACCACCAGATACATTGGTACATTCCCTCAAGAAAAAGATATGATGGTACACTAACATTGTGATGTCATATAGATTCAATAAATCTTTAAATGAATTTTGTCACAAGAGCACCAGTGGTCTAGTGGTAGAATAGTACCCTGCCACGGTACAGACCCGGGTTCGATTCCTGGCTGGTGCATCTTTTTTTTTGCAGTTGCAAAGTGTGTTCCGTCAGTTATGGAGTCTATCTCTGAATCTTGTAGGAGGATATCTACATCTGAGTTGTTTTGCATTAGTGTGTTCCATCAGTACGGTATATGCTACTCAAATCTGTGTTCAACATAGTCCTTGAGATTGGTCGGTCGATTTACATTCGATGTACGTCTATAGCCTAAGTTGGTGATAGAAGTAAGACCATTATATATTTGTCCACAACTAGAAAAGACTGATCATGGTGTTTAGGACGTTTTTTTTTCCGATAAAGTGGTGTTTAGGACATAATTCAGCCGAGGGCAGACTTTACATTTGTGTGGATGATGCATATCTGTTATGCTTTTGGGTCATTCAACATACTAAGCTAACAATGTAAGAGAATCTCTTGCAATGTTTCCTACAATAGGGATTCTTTGATGGCATCCAATTGTCTGATGATATCTCCGGTTGTCATTCTGTCCGATGGTGTTTCATCGGAGCAGCACATTCCCAGTCTAAGTAGTAGCATCAGGCAGTCAATCTTTTATCTTGCGTGAAAAATCATCCAGGGTCTGAAGCTCATTTTGAAGTCGTGCGTCAATAGCATCCATCATGCCAGAGCTTGCTCCATGTATTCGCGGAGCCTCAATCCTTGTATGATATAGTGTCTGTGGGCCTCTTCCGGGTTACAGTTTCAAAAACAAGGATATCGTAACTGCAAATGTCTCCATTTGTTTATACCATTTTTCCAGCTCCATACTCTGTTGCATTGGATGTGGAAGCAATTTAGACATCTTGCAAAGAGCATATACAAGACTGGTTTAATGTAAGTACAGTATTAATATTATTGACAAAGCAAATGATAAATCACAAAAGCCTCGTTGGATCCATGTTTCAAAGCCCCTTCCAGTTGACGCTTCCTTACCAGTACATTGCAAATTGGCATGTGTGAATACCTAGGAGATGGAGACAGACCACCACTAGGCAATCCTCTGTACTTGTTAGGAAGATACAACACAAATCACAAATCATTTAACTATTACCCAAATATTTTGTGTTGTCTCATCCGAAACCAGCAAAACATGGCACCAATGAAGGTTTATATTACATGCTTACAGAACAAGACAAATTCTACAAAGTAATCAACGAACTGGGACAGTCTGCTGTACAGTCGAACTAACAACCTATGGGCATGGCTACATAGTTGTATCTTTATGTTCTATTGTCGAAGGAGGCACAAAATGTACAAGCAGGCAGTCGTGCACTGCACATATACAACAGATTTACATCTAGGTGAGACGGGCTTCGACAACTTCTATTGATCTCTCTGCATGCCATCTGGCTTCGCTGCTGTCTCTTCTTGATGCTCGGATGATGTTTTAGCATGAGGATCTCCATGTTGAGAACTATGTGAAGGATCAACTCGATCAAATCGTGAACTCAATGACTTGAGCATGTTGGACCTCTTTATCAGGAGGCCCAGTGCAGAAGATGCTGCTGCTCGAACAACGGCCTCTGGTGATTGGCTCATTCTACCAACCAACATAGCGAACACCTTGACGCAAAAGAGTGTTAGGATGTTACCAACTCCAAATGATATGTTAAAAGTACCAAATAGAGTTTAGATACCTGGGAGAAGTAAGGAGCAAGGAAGCGTTGATCATCCAAAAAGGATAGCATGCAACTAACGAGGCAAACTGCATTTGCTTGAATGACCGGCCAATGCGCATCAAATGCCTGAAACGAAGAGTCGGATGCTATATTAATCACATTCAATAGCTTGGTCATGCTGGTTGCATGGGAAGTGTGGAACGAAAGAAACAAAAGATATCAAAGCAGGATACAGGTTGTGGGTCGCAGCTGGAGCTAAGAGCCTCCATGAAGATGTTTACAGTTGAAGCGGTGGTCGGGCTGTAATATCTGGTTCTATAGACTACCTTGTTTGTTATAGGTTTTGGGTTTTGTTTTCTACTCTGATAGGCGTTTGTTTTTAATTTTTCTGTTTGTGCCTTTGTTTGAACTGTAGAACTATCTCTCTTAATATAATATATGCATGCAGCTCTCCTACATGCTCTAGAAAAAGGAAGGTCACCTGGATAGCAGATTCTAGGTAGCTGTCAACTCTGGCAGGAGATAGTCGACAAAGTTGTCTCGTTAAGTCCCTAATGAAGTCCTCATAATCAGATCTGAGCACACATCATATTAAAAATGTCACTTCTAAATAAAGTGAAAAAATCTCAAGAGAAATAGCTAGGAAGGTTCGACACAAACCGGCGGTCTGAAGTGAAATATTGCTTGTTAAGGAGCGAAGACAAACCATCTACTTCCATCGAAGGCGCTAGGAGCTGAAACGTGTTCTGTTTCCAAAAATCATGAATATCAAGATATGCAAGTTATCGGAAATGTTTAGTAAGGGAAAACAAAGCTACTACTGCATACCCGGCAGGCAAGGCGAACACTTAGGTCATTATCATAAAGATGGAGGATCAAACGCGGAAGGGTGGCATGTATCTGCAGCAGACAGCAAAGAAATTGGTAGCTTGAGAAGAATAAGCAAGACAATCCTTACATTTTTATTAACAATCCACAGAACTGCCTTAACACTTCCTGTGACCACTACAACAGCATCCTAAAAGAAGGCTTGCATGATAACAGCTCCCTGCTAATGATATACTGGTAAAGCAACCAGAGTAGTAGCTGGGTGTTACCTGCTCAAGAAAAGCATGATGCTGTGAACCGACACCATAGGCACTTAGAGCACCATAAGCTGCAAACGCATTGGACCTCATTTTTGTATTCATGGAAATCTGTAGCAGAGAAGTTACAGAATAGGTCACAGCCTTAGGTTGTTTACAGTCATCATATAAAAATAAAGAATCGGACCACCTGACTGAAAAGGGAGATGGATCTAAAACAACCCCCCAGTGGCATGTAAATGACAAATTGCTTTTTATCATAGAAGCACAATAGTCATACTTGAATTACTGAAAGTACTGCTAAGAAATAGCTGCAAAATATTATCTTCAAAATGGACATTCCTTTGAAACAGGGTAAACCAACTATATCATTAAATTCAGATCTTGTTCAAGAAAGCACTTTGGCTGCTTGTGCCCCCCACTCTAGTCCAGGGTAAAGATTTTTTTTGTTTGCACCAAGTAAACATTCACTCTCATTGATGCAACTACAGTAATTCTTTCCGCTTCTTATTATCTGTTAAAACCATGTTTGTTTGTGCCATTCCCATCACACTCAATGTGGTCAACAGATGGATGACAAAAATGCCAACATAGCTTATAAACAAAATCATGTAATCAGAATGCACTGGCTCAAAGATAGATGGTGTCAATATGTTTGTACAAGTTCCCTTCCCAGTATGCAGAATTGCAGAAGGTTGAACATCTCTATCTCAGGTGCTGGGTCAGGCTAACAGTGTTAGCAGGATGTCAGTATGTGTGACTAGCTATGTTGTGCTGACATTATAGTTATTCTAGATTCCATGTGCACAATAAATTCCATATGATATTTGTTGTCATCACCGGACCGACCAAACATCTGCTAACTTAAAGCTGGCATTACGATGCACTTAACAGGTTATACTAACCATCATAAAATTACACATATACCCAAAATCGTGCCATTAAAAATGGTAATGAATGAACGTATGCTTGTTCCGAATGGTTACCTGGAGATTCCTTAGCCTTACTAAGAGACTTATTAAAATGGGCTCGACAGCATCTTGTTCTGACACATTAAGAACCTGAAACCAGTACGTGGTGTTTTTCTATTCTGTTAAATTGAACAAAAGTGGAATTTCAGGCAATTTGTATCTTGTAATACATTAAGGAACTCACAGTCAACAAGCATTGGACAGCAGTTAGTTGAACAGATTCGTTCGCATCTTCAAGTAATGCTAATATTACTCCTAGTACTTGCTGGATGTATTTAAGCATGTGGCTCTCGGGTATCTGAAAGAAGTGACCAGATAGATTAAGCATAAGATTTACAGCATACTACAAATGTCACAGAAGCCATCAACTAAATTATGATTTACTCAGCAATTGAAGGTATTATGTAGAAATTATAAGATTCAGAAAACAAAGGAAAGGCAAGATCAGTTCAGTACATCAAACAATATAGTGAAACACATGATTGTGAAAGAAGCATATTACATACACCCCTACCTGTCAACATATGTAGTCAAACAATATCACACAACCTATGTTAGTCAAGTGCCAAACATGCATATCGTTAGAAGTTGCTCTGTTTAGATTGATGACCTGTACAAGTCCTCGCAAGCAGAGACTCCTGACAGTCGGTGAGTCATCGGTTACATGTTGACACAATTCCTCAACCATTTGTTCAAGCAATGCAGGTTCCTTTTCACTGCAGAACAGAAAAAAAATTGCATTAGGTTATTGGCAAGTTTTATTGTGCAAGACATAGAAGTGAAATATACCTGTGTGATTTGTGTCCATAAACCACAGAAAAAATCATTAACATATTTGCTAACAATGCTACAACAAATTTACAAAATAAGTAATGCATAAATAAAATTTAAGTATTGTTCAACATATATTTTAGTCACAAGGCATGATATTTCCTGAGAATATCTAAGGACCATGTTGGATGTTGCATTGTGAAAACGTATGCATAGTCAGGTCCTTTCCTATTTTCAAGGAAACACCAGATTTAACCAATTAGTGTTTTCTCAAACTTTTGCAATTTATACTTCTTGAACTACCGCTGTTTTATACTCTTTTAAAACAGACCAATATACCAGCTGGTGCCGTCCTTCGCAATGAGGACCATTGAGTTGTAACCACCGGTAAGGCGGTAACCAGTCAGAAACTAATCCCATGGGAGATTGAACTCTGATTCTGTCTAAGTATCCAAAAACTACTCCCTCAGTTCCAAAATAAATGCCATGGTTAATGGTTTTGATTCTTCCTTCGTTTTCTGGAAGCACAATGAACATTTTCAGACTTATACTTTAAAGAATTGCATTAAATACCTGTGGCGAATAAACTCCGATAGTGCAGCAGCAGCAGCCTCCCTTTCAGCCCTCTGATTTCTGTTGAGAGATTTGCTTAAAATAACACAGGTTGGCAGAACCTGTGGTAATAATACCCGGTTATTTTGGCATAGTGATTTCACCAAACAATATATGCATTGAAACTATAGAACAGTGACTGCCAAACATGTTTTTGATTGAATTTAAGAAAACATTGTTGTAATTATGACAATGAGCACCCCCAGCTTTCAGCATGTCGCAGAGCCTGCGACTCAGTGAATAATCGACGAAAGTCGCTGTATAGTCGCGAGTCGCTTCAATTTTGGGAAAACGACTTGGCGACTATACAGCGACTCAAAAACCATGGCTTTCAGTGAAAGCTTATAAGAGTTTCGTAAGAACCGGGTCAAGCAAATTTCACATTCAAAGAAGTATCTTCTTTATTTTAGCTCTAACATATCACCCCTTCAAAAAAACATATCATCCCTATTATCGTGAAAACATTCCTAACAGTTTAGTCTCTAGAAGACTGCAATTTAATGTTGAATCTAAAAAAGTTATGTGCTTTCATACATTGCAATAAGGTATTGTAGTCTTTGGGGGGAAAATTCTGGGATGGGCTAGTCCCTTGGACCACCACACCCTTTTATATATAGCTAAACTTAGGCTACATTTTATCTAGTACACTGGAATACTCTAGACTCTACCAGGACACTAACTTAGACTCCAACATTTGCTGGAACATTCCAGGCTCTCCTAGGACAGCACTACTATACTAACACTCATTGGAATATTCTAGGCTCTCCTAGGATACCACTTTTATAATCACACAGTGTCCAACACTCCCCCTCAAGATGGGTGATAGATATCTATCATTCCCATCTTGTTACAAGCTGAACTACACTCTTTAATTCCTAATCCTTTAGTTAAACAGTCCGCGATTTGCTCGCTAGAGGTTACATGACTTATCTTAATTATACCGTCATCCAACTTCTCCTTTATGAAGAAGCGATCAATCTCCACATGCTTGGTTCTATCATGTTGAACAGGGTTGTTTGCGATATTGATCGCCGACCGGTTGTCACACCACAAATTTAAAGGGCCTTTCCTCAACACTTTCAGCTCCGAAAGAAGATCCCTCACCCATAACATCTCACTCAAACCTTGCGACATAGCTCTATATTCAGCTTCAGCTGTTGACTTCGAAACCACCGGCTGCTTCTTACTTCGCCATGACACCAAATTTTCCCCAACAAACACGCAATAACCAGAAGTTGATCTCCTATCATCCAAGCAACTTGCCCAGTCAGCATCACAATGCTCGTCCACATTTATATGACCATTCCTTTTGAACCATAGTCCCTTTCTTGGACTACCCTTCAAGTACCGGAGGATTTGATTGACCGCATCCAAGTGTCCGCTCCTAGGATCATGCATGTATCTGCTCACTACACTCAATGCATATGAAATATTCGGTCTTGTGTGACATAGATAGATGAGCCTTTCAACAAGCTTCTGGTACTTCTCCTTATCCATTGGATCACCAGATTCGGCACATAATTTGTGGTTTTGGTCGATAGTTGTTGATGCAACCCGACACCCAAGCATGCTCATGTCACTAAGCAAGTCCAATACATACTTCCGTTGGGAGAGCACAATCCCTTTGGGGGATCTAGCAGTTTCTATGCCAAGGAAGTACTTGAGTTGACCAAGATCCTTCACCTCAAATTCCTTGCGCAGGTTGTCTTTCAGTCATGATATCTCCACCGCATCGTCTCCTGTGTTTATGATATCATCAACATATATAGCAAGGACTGTAATCTGGCTATTTGAGTGCCAATAGAACACCGTATGATCCCCATCACACTGCTTATATCCCATACCGCATACAGCTTGTCTAAATCTATCAAACCATGCCCGTGGAGATTGCTTGAGGCCGTATAGAGATTTTCTCAACCTGCATACCTTTCCTGATGTTCTAGGAGTGGAGAAACCAGGTGGGATCTCCATGTATACCTCCTCCTGTAAATCTCCATGCAAGAATGCATTCTTGACATCCAACTGATGCAAAGGCCACCCGAAGTTAGTTGCACAAGAGATAAGGATCCTCACTGTGTTCATCTTTGCCACCGGTGCAAATGTCTCATCATAGTCAATCCCATATGATTGACTATATCCTCTGGCAACTAGTCTTGCCTTGTACCTTTCAATTTTCTCTTCTGGATTTTGTTTCAAAGTGTAAATCCATTTACACCCAACAGCTCTCTTTCCTGCTGGAAGATGTACAAGTTCCCAAGTTTTATTCCTTTTGAGAGCATTTAACTCCTCTATCATGGCCTCTCGCCACTTCGGGTCTTGCTTTGCTACTTTCTAGTCTCTTGGGATCACCACGGATTGCAATGGTGCAATGAATGCCATGTAGTTTGTTGATAGAGATGTATATGATACATAATTAGCTATGTCATGCTCATCTCGGTACCAATTTGGAGGTTTTCTAGCTCCAACTTGGATTCCTTTTCTTAAGGCAATGGGCAAGTCCATTGAATCTCTCGTATTAGATGGACCCGCGCCCTCAGTCAATTCAACAATTTCAACACTTGTTGGAGCATGTTGCTCCCCCTGCACTTGTGTGTCACCTGCTGTAGGAGCCTTTTGCTGCTGCTCATGTTGCGGTTTTCTCCGTGTATACACTTTTAAGTTTTCTTCCTCGTTCGGTTTTCTCCATCTCGCTTCACTTGTAGCTTGTATCCTTGTATGCACCCTTAAATTTTCTTCCTTATTTGGCTTTGTCCATCTCTCTTCACTCGCAGGAGATGGAATTGAACCAACAACAACTCTCGATTGTTCATCTTCCTTTGTCCTCACTAGTTTAGTCTCCCCCTCTCTACTAGCATCAATTGTGCTAGGAGAGTAAAAGTCAAACAACGAGCTGAGGTCCGTCTTCTCTCTGTAGAACGGCTCGGACTCTCTAAATGTCATATCCATGCTAACAAATGTTCTCCGCTCACTAGGGCTCCAACACTTGTAGCCCTTTTGTCCAGATGGGTATCCAATGAAGATGCACTTCAGAGCACGTGGGTCCAATTTTCCTACTGAAGGTCTATGGTCTCTAACAAAGCATGTACACCCAAACACCTTTGGTGGAACAATGAACTCATTTTTACCAAAGATCATTACATATGGGGTCTTCATCCCAAGAATTATTGATGGCATTCGGTTGATGAGATAAGTAGCAGTCATAACTACTTCACTCCATAAGAATTTTGGCACGTTCATAGTAAACATAAACGATCGGGCTACCTCCAGCAGATGTCGATTCTTCCTCTCAGCTACTCCATTCTGTGGAGAAGTATCAGGGCATGAAGTTTGATGAAGTATTCCCTTTTTGAAAGAAAGTTGCCAAATTCATGGTTCACATACTCTGTCCCATTATCAGTCCTGATAATTTGAATACCAATGTTGAAACGATTTTGGATATATGCTTAGAAGTCCCTAAAAAAACTAAGCACCTCGCTTTTTTGTTTCATGAGATATATCCAAGTCATCTGCGAGTAACAGTCAATGAAGGTGACAAAGTACTTCATTCCACTAATAGAGACCACAGAAGTCCAGACATCAGAGTGAATCAACACGAAAGGCGATGTGCTTCGAAGTCCACGGCTCACATATGATGTCCTTGTGTGTTTTCCATATTCACAAGCATCACACACAAGTTTTTCTTTATCCGCATTCTTCATTTTCTTCGGGAAATATCTTACTCATAGTATCAAAGGACATATGGCCCATCCGACAATGTAAGAGTATCACCTTTGCTTCATCGTCACCAGCAACAACTGTCAAAGCGGTGCATAATGCATCATCTGTTTCATGTCTATCCAAGTACCATAGTGCCTTATGCCTGACAGCGACCCCAAGTCTCCTTCCAGTTGTCCTCTCCTCAATTGTATCGGTCAGCAATAATTGGACAATCAATGTCGTCAACCAAGGCACTCATAGACACCAAACTCACTAGAAATGATGGAGCATACAAGACCAAAGACAATGTAATTTACGGAGTGCATTTCACCGTGCCGACTCCTTTGACAGGCTGATAAGTTCCATCAGTTGTTTGGATGGTCTCTTTATGCATGGGTGGATTTGGAGCATATGATGCAAACTCACTCCACCTTCTTGTGACATGTGAAGATGCTCCCGAATCTAGTATCCAGTTTGAACAAGTTCCGTATAACGTAGGAGCTCGATTTGACATACCTTCTTCCGCTTGTGCGAGATTTACACAATTTTGTAGGGCTGTTATTTTTTCACCTTGCTTTGGAACTTCCGCAATCTTCTTTGACTCTCTCAATTCTTCTATCTCCTTCATCAATTGAGTCATTTTCTCAAGTAGCTTCTCAATTCTTTGATTTTCCCCCATTGATCGGTGTTGTTGAGACTGAATCCACAACGCTGTTCAGCTGTTCTACAAGTTCAGCCTGCACACGCTCTTCTCCGCAGCTATACCACAACCCAAACCGCTCCTCCGCTGCAGTACAACCCACTCCCAGTTGCACTGTCTGACCACTTCTCCTGGCTGCACTGCACACACACACCGCCAACCGCCACAACCCTCAAAGTAGAGCAGCACAACGTCCAGTCCCTGCTTCTTTTGCTGAGAGACACGAGCTCACGAAGCTCTCTCTTCTGCCCTCTGCTAGCACACACCGCAAACAACAATTACCTTTGCTTTGAGCACCGGCAGCTCCCTTGCTTCTCCTTACTTCTTCCTTGTCCTTGCAAGTCAACCTGACTAGCACTTCTCCACCTGAGCTAGCTACTCCTGCATGCACTCACACCTGAACGCCTGGAGCTCCTCCACAAGCCGCTGTTTCACCACCGGCCACCACCAGGACCAAGCGCCCCCTTCCTCAGCTTATGCCACAGCAGAACAGCCCTGCTTCATCACCATTGCCACTTCTCAGGAGCACCAAGGCTCTGATACCATGTAGTCTTTGGGGGGGAAATTCTGGGATGGGCTAGTACCTTGGACCACCACACCCTTTTATATATAGCTAAACTTAGGCTACATTTTATCTAGTACACTAGAATACTCTAGACTCTACCAGGACACTAACTTAGACTCCAACATTTGCTGGAACATTCCAGGCTCTCCTAGGACAGCACTACTATACTAACACGGTGTCCAACAGGTATTACAACTTAAGAGGGACTCATCGGCTAACTGTAGAGCAGATAGGCTAGATGGAAAATCTCATAAGTGTACTAAAGTGTGAAAGAGAACTGTGAACATATCTTGTTTTCTGTGAAATTGGTTCAGAGTGGTGAAGATCAATCAATTTAACCTGGGGTTCATGGGAAGCTTCCAAAGGCTGCAAAGGAACTAAGCATGGTGGCTATTCCTAAGTGTTTGTTGTAAGGATTATACACATTTGCTTGCTAGAGATTATGGCAGCTATGGCTTCAAAGGTCACGTTGCTGATGGCATTCAAATGCATAACTGTTGGAGTCTAGGTTAGCATAGTATTGTCCTAGGAGAGTCTAGAGTATTCCAGTAAGTGTTGGAGTCTGAGTTAGTGTAGTTGTATCTAGAGTATTCTAGGAAGTGTTAGTATAGTAGTAATGTCCTACTAGAGTCTAGATCATTCCAGTGTACAAGTGAACATGTAAGGCTAGATTGTGCTATATATAAAAGAGGGTGTGGAGGTCCAAGGGACCAACTAAGCCCATCCAGAAATTGTCCCCAAAAACCAACATGCAGAGCTAGGCTCCTCCTAACCCTAGCTACCACCGTTCCACTACTGCAGCACCCACTCCGGCTCTTGTTGTCAACAACACCGGGTGCATTGTAGTCACCTAGGCGGCGGGAGGCCGCACCCTGTTTCTCTGTGCAGACAGTAGCCATATCATGTCGCAAGGTGCATCACATGAGGCTTGGCTGCTGCTCTGCACGGGTGGTTGCTCAGGAAGCTAGTTAGAATGGTACAATTGGGGTGCTGATAGGAGGAGGATAAGTTAGGTTGGTTGGATTTGGGAAGGAAGAGAAAATGGAGGCAGAGGAGGACCTCTGATCTGGCCGGAGATGGGCAGATGCAGAGGCGATGCAGGCGGTTGTGAAGGAGCTAGGCATCTATGTTATGGAGGTGATGGCTGAAGCGACACTGAGCTGTGGTGGTGAAGGGAGACAACTGGGTGAGGTCTCCTTTGTTGGTTATTCTTGTGCTACAGGAGAAGAGAGGCAAGCTATGGAGAAGGGGTGCGGAAGTCTGCGGTATCGAGTGAAGGTACAGGGGAGTGCTCTCTGCAGGTTGTTCCTTTGGTGTTGCTGGAAAAGATTCGGCTTCAGGAGGAAGAAAGTGTTGCTGCTGTGTTGCAGCAGGGAAAAGAGGAGTCTAGGAGGGAGCAGACCAGTGAAGCTGATTTGGGTGGGCCATAAGGAGCAAAGGGAACAGAGCTTGCGGCTAGGAGAAGAGGAGATAATTGAATGGGTCTGAGAGAGAGGTAGAGGCCATGGGGACGAGGTGAAGATGGTTGAGGCAAGATGGCTGGAGGGTTGATGGAGAGGAGGTAGAGGTCAAGGCTGTGACCGTGTGGGAGAGGTGGAAGTCATGTGGAGGTTAGGAGTGTGGAACTGTGGATAGCTGACCGGTGAGGTGAGGCGGTTGCGGCTCTGTAGGAGCCGATGTTGAGGTGAGGCAGCCGTGGTTCTGCAGGAACTGGAGTTGATGAAGAGGCAATGGTGATGCTCAAGCTGGTGATGGAAGGCGTGTGGTGCCACCGTTGTAGGCGCTGGTGTGAGAGGTCGCATGGTTGGAGAGGAAACAGTGGACCAACGCAAGAAGGATTGGAGGTGTCTAGCTTGATGCAGAGTTGTTGCACGGTGATGGTGATGGCTCGCACGAGCGGAGCTGGATGGTCGGAGTTGATTGGTTGCTTGACGACCACTAGAGCAAGAGCTAGAGTAAAACGCTCTCATGTAGATTTTTATGCTTGCAAGCTAGAGGTGTAGTGGTCCTAGTAAGTGTCATGGAGTTGTAGCAAGATGGTCATGGTGACTGACCCATGCTCATCTTGAGGGGGAGTGTTGGAGTCTAGGTTAGCATAGTATTGTCCTAGGAGAGTCTAGAGTATTCCAGTAAGTGTTGGAGTCTGAGTTAGTGTAGTTGTACTACTCTTGTAGAGTCTAGAGTATTCTAGGGAGTGTTAGTATAGTAGTAATGTCCTACTAGAGTCTAGATCATTCCAGTGTACAAGTGAACATGTAAGGCTAGATTGTGCTATATATAAAAGAGGGTGTGGAGGTCCAAGGGACCAACTAAGCCCATCCAGAAATTGTCCCCAAAAACCAACACAATAAATGGAATTGGATGGGAATGTATTTTATTTGTAGCTTTGAAAGTGAGGGTTCAGCTACTGTCAACAGATGTTCTTTTCACCAAAAAATCTATCAACCCAGAAATTCTCAAACACATAAACACTCTAGAAGTTACCTCTTGAGGTCTCTTTACTGAGGAACTGCAAGCAACCTCTTGAACAAGATCAATCCACTTCTCCTTCTCAGTTTGTTCTCCATCTCGAGCTAATATCTAGAAAATGACAAGGATTTTATAGTAAATAATTGTTGCACAGTTGACAGGCAATAACCATTAAGCAAAGTACCTTTCCCATCTCGACATCGCCAACACATTCACAGAATGACCGGAACGCGATTAACAACGATCTGCAGAACATGAGGTCACAAATTTCCATACATCATTTTCGTTAGCCTTCATATACATCAAATTAAGATTTAAGAAAGCTAGAGTCTGAGTCGCACCGTAGAAGTTCATTCCGTCCTAATTCAGCAAGACCATGAAGACCTCCCAGCTTCAGTATAAGCGCAGAAAGAACAGAAGGGTAACTTTGCTCAACTGCTTGTTTCCCAATTTTCCCACCACCTCTGTGAAGTTTCAACATTTTAACATTTCAAGTACGTACATGAAATCAGCAGATGAAAGGTGTCCATTTGTCCATCATTAGTCAGCATCAGCAGTCATTCATCAAATGAAGATACATACCTCAGGAATGCATTGAGAGCAAACATAGTTGCTTGTAGAATAGAGTCATCCGCTGATGATTCTGAGTTAATTTCTCCCTTTTCTGAATCATTTGTTGCAACGGGTTCTTTGTGAAGTATAGATAAAATGTATTCCAAAAAATGAGTAGCTAACACCTTGTGCTGGGAGAAAGCCTAAAACCAGGGCAAGTGAAAACACATAATTAGAAGTGTATCTGTAGAATTCACCTAACTAATCTCTGCTTAATTGCGGTTGCTATTTAAACAGGAATTATTATCATGCAAACGAGTCCAAGTAAACTATTACAGTTTGGGCCTACCCTGCAGTTTCCGTTCAAACATCCAAGTAAACTACCATTCTAAATTAATTAATTATGCAAGCAAATATAAGGAATGTAGACATGTTGTAAATTAATATCATCATAAACCTTGTTATCTGAGATTGGGTGCACATAAACTAGTACCACAAGTGTTCTTTAGAAAGGGGAAATGCGGTAGGAACATCACACCTACTGAATTACAGCGATTTCAACTAAAGAAACAATAGACAATTAGGCTCTCATTATATGGCATTCTAGAGTTTTGGGATAACATTTTATCAAAATTTCCTTCCTACCGCATATTTGAAATATCTCAAATCAGGATGGATATTGCATTAGTCTACGCACTAAAAGAAGTCTAGATACATTTTCTTCACAAAACTAAAACATCTTATATTTTGAAACGGAGGGAGTACCATGCATTTCTTAGAAAGGAATTGAGTGCAATGAAACCTTCATTGTCCTAAGAATTTATCAGCCTGAATTAAGATTTTTAAAATCTACCACGCCTTGAGACTCCTGATTATAATGTTCTATAAATATATGAATATTAGAAGTCATTAACGAATAGGAATATACATTTTAAGTAAGGGCAGGGTTATGGTCTGTTACTGAATGCTCATTCCAGTTGTACAAAGTAACACAGACGTGTGCCTATTAATACTGTATAACTTAATGCAATGAAGGTACAAGTTGTAAACGCATCTGGAAACTTGTATAACACAGATGCCTAGGGTCGGCCCAAATACTTACATAAAAAACATCTTGTATGGCCCAACCGCCACGAATTCTTGGTATGTCCTTTGTACAAATATCTCGCCCAGCCACAAATAGAACTTCATCAAAGACCACAATGTGGTTGGTGTTTTCTGCTAAGCATGATATCTTATCTTAAGTCAAAGGTAAAAACTGATTGTGGGCATAATCCTTGACAAGAACATTGCTATTGAAAACGATAGACAAAAATTGATAATGGATACTGCATTGAGAACTTCTTGGCGTGAATTTTTGTCGGTAAGAGTAACAGCTGACGAGAGCAGAGATTGTGTTGTCCTGTAGCATCACAAGTGAGATCTTAGCAATATTCAAATCAAGGAATAAAATAAAAAAGAGGGAACACACTGTGTTTCTTTTTTAGAAAATCAGGTGAGTAACCACTTCACACTCTGGAAAGGTGTAAAATTAACAAAATTATTTCATAGATGGTCATTGCTGGATGACAGTGGTCGTTTGCTCAAGAATGACACTGTGCAATGCCCACAGCCCCACTCAGGGCAACATGATGCCGTCAAGTCCTGAAGTAACCATGTCGTTTCCACTCTCCTCAACTGAGATTGAAGATATTTTGGTATTTACCGTTAATATTGTTATTTCAAGCATACACGTGTTTTGCAGTGTCATCTACCAGAGACCGTATATATCTTAATGTTTTGTTCATTAATTAAAACATCTTAGAATGCTTCTGGGTTAATTTCCACACTTCCATCAACTAACCTCAATACATCAGCTTCACGTAGATCCTTGCCTCTTCTGATAATAAATACTATAATAGCTTGAATGGAAGCATCTGCTGATTGCTTTACTTTATCACATGTCGCTAATGTGCAAGAGTGTAGCAAGACAACCAACTATAAAAGTACAGAAAAAATATGTCAATAACTAGGATGACATTCTTGAGTTGCATTTATAATTCAGCTAATAAAATTTACCTCATCCCTAGATAGTAGAATGCACACAGAGGAGACAACCCTATGAAATACTTCGATCTGGTCAACAGATGCCTTCTGAGACAATGAAAAGATAGATTTTAGTATTTGCTCACAGAAGAGAACTTAATGGACAGTAAGTAATACAGCAAACTCACCCTTCTGATAATAGAGACTATGTCCTCTAGGGAGGACAAAGCTCCGTATGAAGATTCTAGATCAATGTCATTAGCAGTCTTCTGCTTTGGAAGTGACAGCGATATATTGAAGAAAAGTGCAATGACCTGCAACAGGAAAAATACATGATAAAGGTAAATTTATGAGCTCAATTTCGATGTATAAAGAAAAAAAATAACAGTCAGCTTATATGGTGTAGGTCATTGTGTTATCT
This sequence comes from Avena sativa, assembly GCA_916181665.1. Classification (NCBI taxonomy): domain Eukaryota; kingdom Viridiplantae; phylum Streptophyta; class Magnoliopsida; order Poales; family Poaceae; genus Avena; species Avena sativa. The sequence goes on from OV702293.1 coordinate 460,324,482, forward strand.
TCTGTAGCATGTAGCATATGTTATGCTCATAATTTTAACAGAACCATGCTCATAATTTTAACAGAACCATGTAGCATAGGTTATGCTCAACAATAAAATTATGAGGAAACTAGTCTCTCAATATCCATTTGTCTGTGCCTTATTGCAACCAAAAGGTCCAGAAAATGGCACATTGCACAGCAAAAAATGAGCTCTGGCAGGTAAAGGAACGAAAATCAGCTACTTTCCGCACAAACCTGAATTGCAACGTTCCTAACTTCATCATCTGTATCAGCGCAACGAGGTAGATATGCCATTATCCTCTCTCCCAAACTTAATGAATCTCGGTTCGGCAAGACAAATGCAGCTGGTACAGAATAAAAGGCAGTCTTGACCTACTGGGTTCACAAATCATACAACTACAGTAGCAATCTAAGAAAATATAATCAACATACATGGCAAACTTGACAAGCTCCTAGGCCCTCCATGATCAATTTGCTTTAGGGTCAAATTTGGGTAGGAGCCCAATGCACCAAATCCACCAGAGCAAAGATTGCGGAATTTTATTAACACCTCGTGTACAGCAACACATCCCCTTCTCCTCTGGTGTTCTGCAGATGATGAAACATATGGATCGAGTTGTCTAAGAATATGCAACAGCTGTTCTGCTCTGCTTCGACCATCTTCACCGCTGACAAAGGAAATGGCCATAACACAATTAAACAAAAGCATACATCAAGCAAGTGGCAGAAGGAACATAACAGAAGAAAGCATAACAGGCAAGCTTATTCAAAACATTAATTCACATATTTAAATAAAGAGTTTAAAGTGTTACCTAGTTAGCAGAATGGCACCTAACAGAATAATGAGGTTTGTTATCAGACTCTCAACGATATTCGAGGGCTCAGGTGGCAAAGCAAAAAAACCTAAGGTTGCCTGAAAATGGAACATAAACAACTCAAAAATCATATACATTATGCACCTAACTGAAACTACAATTGAAAAATTATTGCCGTAGTACTGTGACGTTGGCCAATGCAAAGCAGACCTTCATGACACGGTTTCTTGTTTCCATAGGTAATCTTGGCTCTATTGAAACCAGAGTAGTGCAAGCACTTAAAGCAACACTCTGCATATGTAAGAAGGTCAAGCACTTAAAGCAACACTCTGCATATGTAAGAAGGATTTACAGGAATAAATCCATCAAACTCAAGTGATTAATGTATATATCACAGTGAATAGAAATTCGATCTACTAATGATCCAGCTGGAATGAAGAATTTAATCTACTAATGATGACAAAGTTAAGTGACAAAACTTGATCCATACTTGTGTTTGCAAAAGCTCAATGCTGAAATCAACAAGATCGTCATTTTGATCCCTTCCCATTAGAGTTAGCACATACTCCAGCAACTGGTCTCTGCGTTGCAGTGGGAACGAAATACCCATTTCAGCGGCACTAAGAACAGCCCGGCCTACACATTAATAGTAATCATATAAGATAAGTAGATCCCAAAAAAGTGTATAATGTAAGCTGAAACTCAGAAACAAAACTGCTGGATTAAATACATAGAACTATGAGTCATGTTATATGCATTCGTGATATCTAGGTGCAACTAAGCAAACTATCTATGCCAAACATTGAACCATTAGGAATTTATTCATGAGAAATTGTGAAAATAAGATGGACAACATCTAGGAGACTTAAGGGACCCATCGGTAAGTCTATGAATAACATCCTCCACTACACCTAGGAGACTTAAGGGACCCATCGCTAAGTCTACAAATAACATCCTCCACTAAACCTACTAGGTCACATGGTACATGCTGTTAGAGTATATAGTCTCTCTTTATATTTGCCCATTGTATAAGGGCCCTTTGGCATATTTGCCTTTTCCACACCTGTACATGTATTGGCCTTTGGCCCCGTGTGAATACCAAGTTGCTCATTCCTTAATTCACAACATGGTATCAGAGCCCAGGTTAGGGTTTCTTCGCACGCGCAACTCGTGCTGCTGCCGCCGCCGTCGCTAGTCTCCTAAGCCGGCCGCTGGCTTCTTTCTGCCTTCTTTTTGTGCTGTGCTGGAGTGTTCGTGTGCTGCTCAAGATTTGATTCATCCACTGCCTGACCGATTCCGGCCGCCCCGCTCCGTCTATTGCCGGCCGGCCTTGATTCCGGCCGAATCTGCTCCTATTCCAGTTGGCCTGCCTGTTTCCGGTTGCGCTCGTCTGATTCCGGCCGGCTCCGATCCAATTTCCGGCTGGCCCCGTCTGGTGTGCAGTCCGTCGAGTGTGCAGCTACAGCCATCTGCACGGGTGAGTGTGAATCAATCTGCCTTTGGCCATGCTAGCTCCTTTGGCCTATTAGGATGCACAAGTGTGCCTAGTGTGGATCGATTAAGTTTTGGTGGAGACTGCGGGTGACTGCTTGGTTGGGTCTGCCTGAGATCTGAGCAGTGTAAAAAAAAAGAGAGACTATATACTCTAGAGAGAGAGAGAGAGAGAGAGTTGCTGCCATGTCGTCTTCGTCTGCGGGATATGTGGCTGTTCCGCACTACTCGGTGACGTTTGATGGCACCAACTATGCTGAGTTTGTTGGCTTTATGCGCATTCACATGTGCGGCCTCCGTCTGTGGGGCGTTCTCTGTGGAGAGGTCATCTGTCCGCCGCGCCCTGTGGCTCCTATACCACCGGCGCCACCCGTTCTTGCCGCTGATGCTTCTGATGTTGATAAGGCTGCAGCCAAGACTACTGATGATGCTGCAATGGCTGCTTATGACCGTCAGGTATCTGACTACTCGGATGCTCTTGCCACTTATCGTGATGATCTGGCTGCTTATGCTCAGTGGTGTGATGAGGATGCTCGTGCTGTTGCTGTTTTTACTGCCAGTGTTCTCCCCCAGTTTGCCTCTGAGTTTATGATACTTGGCTCTGTTGCCGAGATGTGGACCTCTCTTCGTCAGCGATATCAGCCCTCTGGTGATTCTCTCTACTTGTCTGTGGTTCGTTAGGAGCATGCTCTTCAGCAGGGTGACTCCAGTGTTGATGAGTTTTACACGCAGAGTTCTGCCATCTGGCGTCAGCTCGACTCTTCACTCTGCTGTCTGCGGTACTTGCTCGTGTTGTTAGATCACGCGGTCTGACTTGGAGTTTCAGCGCATCCATGAGTTCTTATCTCGGCTTCGCCAAGAGTTTGAGCCCCGTCGGGCTAATCCGTTTGCTCGGGGCCGTGTTCCCCTTTCGGAGGTACTTTCTGAGCTTCGTGCTGAGGAGACTCGCCTTCGTGGCGCGGGCTTGCTTGGAGTTCCCACTGTGCTCGCCACTCGAGTTCCTGCTCCGGCGGCTGCTATGCCGACTGTTGTGACACCGCTGCTACCCACTCCTGGTGGTGGTAGTCGCCCTCCTTCTGTTAGTGGTGGTGGTCACCCCTTTTCCGGTGGTGGGGGTCGCCCTCCTTCTGGTAGTTCGGGCGACCCCCGCTCTCGTCAGTTCTGTGGTTACTGTCAGCGGTCTGGCCACCCTGAGTCTGATTGTTTCAAGAAACAGCGTGATATGGAGTGTGCCTCTTCGTCTAGCTCCTGTGGTCCTCCACCGACACCAGCCGCCGTCTCCCTGACCCACCAGGATATTGTGCAGCTAAAGCGTCTGCTTGCTACTTCTGGCTCTTCCTCGTCGGGCATTGCAGGCTCTGTGACTGGTTCTTCTAGCGTTGAGCGGCCACCGCCACCATCTACACGGTCAGGTACATCCCCATGGGTCTTGGATTCTGGAGCTTCTTTCCATATGTCTTATGACTCTTCTGCCTTGTCATCTCTCCGTCCTGTCGATTCTGTCGTTCATGTTCTCACCGCTGATGGCACCTCTCTTCCTGTTGCTAGTCGGGACACTCTTTCCACTCCTTGCTTTTTTGTCCCTGATGTTTCTCATGTTCCGCGTCTTACCATGAATCTTTTGTCCGCCGCTCAACTTACTGATTCTGGTTGTCGCATTATTCTTGACGCTGATTCTTGCTCTGTCCAGGATCGTCTCACGAAGGTTCTGGTTGGGGCTGGCCCTCGGCGCCATTATTCTCAGGGTCTCTGGCAGCTCGACTGGCTTCGTGTTCCCTCTACTTCCACCAGCTCTCGTGCTCTTGCTGCATCTTTTCAACAATGGCATCACCGTCTCGGTCATCTATGTGGTTCTCGTTTGTCATCTTTAGTTCACCGAGGTCTTCTGGGGCATGTCTCAGGAGATGTCTCTTTACCGTGTCAGGGTTGTAGACTTGGCAAGCAGACTCAGTTACCTTATCCTACTAGTGAGTCGGTGTCTCAGCGCCCCTTTCACTTAATTCATTCTGATGTATGGGGTCCTGCTCCCTTTGTTTCGAAGGGGGTCATCGCTACTATGTTATTTTTATTGATGACTTTTCTCGCTACACTTGGCTTTACTTTATGACTTCTCGTAGCGAAGTTCTCTCTATCTATAAACGTTTTGCTACCATGGTTCACACCCAGTTCTCCACTCCTATTCGAGTTTTTCGTGCTGATTCAGCTGGTGAGTACATTTCTCAAATGTTGCGTGGTTTTCTGCTGAGCAGGGCACTCTTGCTCAATTCTCTTGCCCTGGTGCTCATGCGCAGAATGGCGTCGTTGAACGCAAACATCGTCACCTTCTTGAGACAGCGCAGATGATCGCCGCCTCTCTTCCGCCCCATTTCTGGGATGAGGCTGTATCTACCTCTGCCTATCTCATCAACATTCAGCCATCGGCTGCCTTACAGGGTGGTATTCCTCAGGAGCGTCTCTCTGATTATTCCGTGCTTCGGTTGTTTGGGTGTGTTTGCTATGTCCTTCTTGCTACTTGCGGACGCACCAAACTCACTGCTTAGTCCGTTGAGTGTGTTTTTCTTGGATATAGTGATGAGCATAAGGGTTATCGGTGTTGGGATCCTCTTGCTCGTCGGATGCGCATTTCTCGGGATGTGACCTTTGATGAGTCTCGTCCTTTCTATCCATGACCATCTTCCTCAAGTTTCTCTATGGAGGACATCTCTTTTCTCGCCTTCCCTGGTACACCTCCCCCTGTGCCTCAAGCTCCTACCCCTCCGAGTCCCATTGCTTCTGATTCTATGCCTTCTTCCCCCACAGCTTCTACGCCCCCTTTGTCAGTTTCTCCCTCGTTGCCTGATTCTCCACCTTCCTCCCCGATATCCACCATGTCTTCACCTTCTCTAGTGTTTTTGTCTCATCCATCTTTTCCTTTCTACTATTCTCGTCGTCCACGAGTTCTCGACGATTCTACTGTTGGGCCATCAACCTCTGATGTGTCGTCTGCCTCCTCTCAGCCGACTTATGATCTTCGTGCTCGGCCTCGTCCCCCACCTGATCGATATTCTCCTAATCGTTTTGGCCTTTCTGATGTCCTTGAGCCGACCTCTTATCGAGATGTTGTTGCCCACCCCGAGTGGCAACTTGCGATGGCCGAGGAGATTGCTGCGCTTGAGCACACTGGCACGTGGGATTTGGTTTCTCCCCCTCCCCATGTTCGTCCCATCACGTGCAAGTGGGTCTATAAGGTTAAGACTCGCTCCGATGGTTCTCTTGAGCGTTATAAAGCGCGTCTTGTGGCTCGTGGCTTTCAGCAGGAGCAGGGCCGCGACTATGATGAGACTTTCGCCCCTGTGGCTCACATGACCACTGTTCGCACTCTTCTCGTTGTGGCGTTTGTTCGCCACTGGTCTGTGTCTCAGCTTGATGTGCAGAATTCTTTCCTCAATGGCGAGCTGCATGAGGAGGTTTATATGCAGCCACCTCCTGGGTACTCTGTCCCTGATGGCATGGTTTGTCGTCTTCGGCGCTCTCTCTATGGCCTTAAGCAAGCCCCTCGCGCCTGGTTTGAGCATTTTGCCACTGTGGTCACTACTTTTGGTTTCTCGCCCAGCACCCATGATCCTGCTTTGTTTGTCCACACTTCTCCTCGTGGTCGGGCTCTTCTTCTATATGTTGATGACATGATCATTACTGGCGACGACTCTAAATACATTGCCTTTGTTAAGGCTCGTCTCCGTGAGCAGTTCCTTATGTCTGATCTTGGCCTTCTTCGCTACTTTCTTGGGATCGAGGTTTCCTCTACCTCTGATGGTTTCTATATCTCCCAGGAAAAGTATATCCAGGATCTGCTTGCTCATGCTGCTCTTAGCGATGAGCGCACTGTTGAGACTCCTATGGAGCTCAATGTTCACCTCCGTGCCTCTGATGGTGATCCCTTGACTGACCTGGCGCGCTATCGTCATCTGGTTGGGAGCCTTGTCTACCTTGCCATCACTCGTCCAAATATCTCCTACCCTGTCTATATTCCGAGTCAGTTTGTCTCTGCTCCCACTTCGGTCCACTACAGTCACCTTCTTCGTGTTTTACAATATCTTCGTGGAACGATCTCTCACCGTCTTTTCTTCCCTCGCTCCAGCTCCCTTCAGCTCCAGGCCTATTCAGATGCTACGTGGGCGAGTGATCCATCGGATCGCCGCTCACTCTCTGCTTACTGTGTGTTTCTTGGTGGCTTTCTCATTGCTTGGAAGACGAAGAAACAGACAGCAGTTTCCCGCTCGAGTGCAGAGGCTGAGTTGCGAGCTATGGCTCTTTTGACCGCGGAGGTGACATGGTTACGTTGGTTACTGGAGGATTTTGGTGTTTCTGTCTCTACACCAACTCCTCTCCTATCAGACAGTACAGGTGCTATCAGCATTGCGCATGACCCAGTGAAGCATGAGCTCACCAAGCACATCGGTGTGGATGCCTCTTTTGTGCGTGCTGCTGTGCAGGATCAGGTTCTCGCTCTTGAGTACGTGCCTTCCGAGCTACAATTGACAGATTTCTTCACAAAGGCCTAGACTAGAGCACAACATGCTTTTCTCCTCTCCAAACTCAGTGTTGTTGACCCACCATGAGTTTGAGGGGGGGGGGGGGGGGGTGTTAGAGTATATAGTCTCTCTTTATATTTGCCCATTGTATAAGGGCCCTTTGGCATATTTGCCTTTTCCACACCTGTACATGTATTGGCCTTTGGCCCCGTGTGAATACCAAGTTGCTCATTCCTCAATTCACAACACATGCATCACCCAACAATTCACATGCAAGTGTACATGATTGCAAGCTCATTTGACTTCAGATTACAATCTGAAGTTGTTAAACATCTATAAGCTATACCATTACTGACTTGTATAAGGTACTTATTCATATATTATTTTACACTTGTACATGTATATATGTTGGCCTTTGGTTAGAACAGACCAGGATTCCATTCACAGCATGGTACCATGGCCACTGGCTTTAGGATTTCTCTCCTCTGGCTCCCACCCAAAACCCTATACAGGCTACAGCTGTCGCCGCCTAATAAACTACCAAACTGCATTCCATAAGAAAAATGTCTGGCATGCATGAAGGCCATGAACGTAATATCTGTAAGTGTTCAAGGCTCGACATATAGTATAACTACTGAAATAGTACTGGTAGATGATATCCATGCATCCATGCTGCCAATGTGTCAAGCCAAAAATGCCAAGCTAGTGAGAAAATGATAAGAGTACAAGTTAAGTTTTGTGGCGAAACCAACTTAAGGGAACAGTGTACCGAAAGACATTTCCAAAAGAAAAGGAAAAGGCTGTACTGTTAATACTTTCTGTCTGGGTGAGGATGTTTGCCACAGGATCAAAGCAGGGTGGATGAAGTGGCCGCAAGCATCTGGCATCCTATGTGACAAGGCAAGTTCTAGAGAAAATTCCTTATTTGACACTACTTGCTAATATGATTCTTTATTTGACATTGAGAATTTTTTCCTTCCTTATTTGACCACTTAGGTAAATTTGTTGCCTTATATGACATTCTAGTGCATTTTAACAGCTAACAGGGTTAACTAGGAACATACAAAGTCGTTTTTGCCCCTGATGTATATGTAACAAAATCACAAGAAATTCTTCTGTACTTGTGAAGTATTGTTTACTTTGCACTTGAGACTGTACCGTGCATGTTCAGCCATTTGCGAGTAAACCTGGCGATCTCGCGTGTGTACACTAGTGGTTGCAGGCCTGCAGCTCGTGGGCGGAGTTCACGGTGATGCATTCGTCGAGACCACGAACTGGATCATCAGCAGGTCGTGGTACGTGCAGCTGGGTCAGTCGTCGAGCACGAAAGCAGAGCAGCTCCGTTGGCCGGCAGCACGGTCAGCCTCCAAGGCATGCATCTCGCCAACCACTGGTACCGTCATCCGCTCTTCTCTACGTACGCATACGCCATGTCCACGAAACCTGCTTGGTTGTGTGAAAGAACAACACGAACACGACACCGCAGTGCCGCACCACCTCGCCACGAGCGGCGTCCCCGGCTGCAGCCTGCAGGAACACGTCGCAACACCATGGCACACACGTGCCAGCCTTCCTGGCATGACCACCATCCCGAGAACAGGCTCCCCATAGCTGCCCAGCTCAGCTGGCGGCTCTGTTTCCCCGCTCGAGGCCGCCCCATTCCCCTCGTCGCGGCGACCGTGGTCCGTTCCCCTCCTCACCTGGTACCTCCATGCTCCTCCCGTTGCCAAGCCTTTGATGCCCTTGTCAGCCCCATCTTGGAAGCCCTCCGCGGTGGCGCCTGGGTCTCCGCTTGCCGCCGTGCTAGGTGCGGCACCCACAGAAGAAGCCCCTCGGCTCACGTTGTCTCCACGGTCGCCTCGACGAGTAAGCGGGCCACTTGCGCCGCTGCCGCTAGGGTTCATGGGATGGTTCGGACGCTCGGTCAACCGTTAGACATGCAGAGTGAAACGAACTAAACCAGGGGTATCTTGGTCCAGCAGTAGAAAATTTGACGGAACAACTTAACGGACCCGACGGTAGTGTTATATGAGGAAAAAAAATTATACAAGTGGTTAAATAAGGAAGAAAAAAAGTTTCAGGGTCAAATAAGGAATCATTTTAAGAATTAGTGTCAAATAAGGAATTCTCTCCAAGTTCTATAGGACGGCAATCCTATAGTGAAAAAGCTACAAGGAAAGTTCTATAGGACGGCAATCAGACCTGTGATGCTATATGGAGCAGAATGTTGGCCCACTAAAAGAAAACACATAAAAAATGAGTGTTGTGGAGATGCGCATGCTACGGTGGATGTATTGACCGTACAAGAAAGGACCGAATTAGAAACGACGTTGTACGTGGTAGGGTAGGAGCGGCACCGATTGAAGAGAAGCTACTCCAACATAGACTAAGTTGGTTTGGGCATATCCAGCGGAGGCCTCCAGAAGCACCAGTTAATAATGAGATTCTTGAGGGTAGAGAAAATACTAGGAGGGGCAGAGGGCAACCAAAGTTGACATGGGAGAAGGCGGTAAAAAGGAACTCGAGGAATGGATGTACTCATGTACCTAGAGATTTGGCTCTTGATAGGACCGCATGGAAGTCAACAATCCATGTGCCAGGGTCTTAGTTTAATCATACTTTGTTTTTTTCTGTCTTTCTCTTTGGTCTCCATATGTTTACTCTGGGATTCATATCTAGCCTACCCCAACTTGCTTGGGACAAAATGTTTTGTTGTTGTTGTAGTGTTTAAGTACAAGAATTAAGTGAAATCTGGCATCCACACGAGTTGTGCTAGCTCAATGAGATCCTGGCTGATATCACCAAGGTCAGTTTGTAACTAAGATTTTTCAGAATCTATGAGAAGGCGGTAGGCACAAGTTTTCCTAAAATAGACATGATATACATACACATAATCTGAATATAAAGCACAAAATCAGTGTTTGCGACTAACAAGTCAATTGCTGTATGGCTGTAAGAAAATAGCAAAGGATCAATTGTGCCAAAGCAGAGCAACAAGGGCAGGTCGTTTTGTGTGCTATCTAAGACCTGTACATTTCAGAACTAAATTCAAGGCATGTAACTCTAGCAGCTGAAAGGCTAACTCTAAAAACAAGAAAATACATGCAGCCTTTTCATTAAGAAAATTACCTAAAAGGTCGATTGCGGTAATGACAGCCTGCTTTGCAGTAGGATGCTGAACATGAAGGAATCTTCCAAGCATATCAGTCCCCTGAGAACAAGGTAAGTAGAGTGAAACTAGGAAACCAAAACAACGCATATCTTCAGATCCTCTGGCCACATACTAAAAAATCAAGAAAATATCTAATGTGATCTGATTAAAGTGTCCTCAAACATAATGCAGTTCGAGAATGGTTAACACTGAAAGATTAGGGAAGTGGATCAGGTCCACCTAAGTCAACATGCATCCATTTGGGTGTAAGTACTTGCACAGTTCACTGTCACCCACCACCACCACCACCCCCAAAAAAAAATGGTTCAAGGACATGTCAGAGTGTGGATGTAAAAACTTCCGCAAATTTATGATCATATGTGCACTCAGCCAAAAAATAGAACAAAAAGTTACATTCATATTACCCAAAGGTGGGTACAACACCAAAATGTATGTACTTATTTATCATAATGAGCAGAAACTAAAAAACAATCATAAATTGGATACATACCACAAGTGCGTTGATTCTGGCTTCAATAACTGTTGATGGAGCATATCTTGCAGCATAGCCATACATCAAAGCCAGAGCTGCATATGTATCATCAACATCCTCCACTTTTTCTCCGAACGAGAAAAATGAGAGCAACCTGGAGAACTCAATGTCACATATAATATTGATATAATGAACCAGCTACATATATAATATATTGCCTGGAAACATGATCTAAGAAATTAAAACAATGATGTCATTCAAATTACTTCACACAGAATCTCGATTTCTCTTTCGTCAAATAAATCATGTGGAATCAATGAGGAAATGAAAGAAAAGCATTGTTTAAGCAAACCAAATGAAGTACGCATTAGAAATATCGGCAGGCCATTATAGGTGACTAATTTAAAAGGGGAAATAGATGATCTGATTTGGGCACAATACTGACCATGTAGCTGTAAATGTGAAAGACATAATCTACTTGCAACTTAGCTTATGAGTTGGTGCCTCAACATGATTCGCAGTGCGATTAGCAATATAAAATAGATTTCTTCTACCAAAAAGGTCATATAAATACCTCTGGAGGGCACTTTGCCCTGCATTTTGCAATATGTTTTTCAACTTCTCCAAAACTGTGTCCAAATGAGAAGCTGCAACCTGTAAGTGTAACTTCAGTACAAAAGCTCCAGAAAATCCAAAATAAAAGGACCCCATATTAGTTCCAACATACCAAACCAATGCCTTGGGCAAGTCCAAGGCGATTAACAGGAATAGACATACTTGAATGTCTACACATCCAATCTATTTTTTCACGGACATAAATCCTGTCATCAACCTTCTGAAGAAGCATTCCTAAGCATCTGCAGATAAAATATTTAAAAAAACATTTCCAGTACATTGATTGCAAGGGTATGTTGACAATATGTTTTAGGCACACGAGCCTAAAACATAAAGTCCATTTTCATGAGCAGTTACCAAGTAGAAGCATTAGTTGCCACATTCTGAGCTATACTGATAATTGCATCAAGAGAAAAGGTACAGCAGTGTAACATAAACTTACCTGTGCAGCAAAGCTGAATGTCCATCAGATGTAGCATAAAGATCATATTGTCTAGCAAATGCATCACCCAGAGATATGACCCACACATTATCATTCACAACGTCCAAGGATTCAGCGAAAAACTGGAAGATATAGCAAGATTAGCTTTTGATAGAAGCTCGCGGAATTTGAAGCATCACAAAAGAAACTGTTTACAAGGTACAAAGAAGCAATCCTTCTCTTACCAAGATCTATTTTCACTCAACTAGTTAGCCAAAATTTGCCCATAGCGACCATAATCACCATAATTCCAGTTGCTTTATGACATGATTATAATCTTCAAACGACAAGAATAAGATACTTACATTTATTATCATGTCATCCCATATTTCCTGGTATGTGCTATCTTGCTTAAGATCTTCAGGGTCACTTATGTAAGCTTTCATCTTAGGGACCTAATACTTGCCAAAATATGCATTTTGTAAGCCACTTCAACATGACAGGCAGAAACTTTACTACTACTACTCTCTCTGGGAATCGCCACAAAAGTTACGTAGTCCAGTGCATTGTACAAAGAAACCATGCACAGGACGAACATCACATTAATCCAGGACACAGCCAGGATGGACAGTGGCACATTTACTAAAAGGGAATTAACATAAAAAAGAACTCTAAGACTTCATGAATACTGCAGAAAGATTGAGTAGATAATATATGAAGTTCCTCCTAGTACTACATAATTACTTCTCCATTTAGAACACAAAATGCAAAGTTTACCAACAAAAAACTGGAATGAGAATGAACTCTTCAACTGCTGACAACACTAGATGAAGGGGCTATACCTCATCTTCCCAGAACAAAGAAAGGTTTCTCGGGAAAAGTGGACCCAAGTAGCACAGCACCTACAAAAACCAAAGGTAGTGAAGACATTGATTGCTTCAAATAAACAATCTTTGAGGTTTTTCTAAAAGAATTCATCAAACAATTATCGACAGAGGCCCAAAGAGTTTAGTTCTTAACCAGTTACAGCTTCAATTATATGATATGAGGGCAAACAAAGTTAAAATCAGTTATTCCAGTACAGTACTTCAGTTGTAATGGAAATAAGTAATCAGTTACTGCAGCAGTACAGTACTTCGGCTGTAATGAAAATAAGGTATGTGATACTGCAGAACAATTATATAATCCAGATACTGAATGAAATCAAACAGTATCAAGCAGCCTATTGGCTAGGGATGATGAAACATATCCCAGTTGACAAGAAAGAAAACTATTATGATATAACCTTTAAAAAACAAGTCAATGCCGAATTTTCCATGTATAATTAATCCATTTCAACATAAAGTTTATTATAATTCACCATCAAAAGATGGTATAACCTCAATGTGACACAGGATCTCTAAGACGAAAAGTATTCACAAGTCTGGGACAGCTAGACCATACACGAAACAAATGAATGGGCATAAAATCAGATATGATAACCAAAAACAACCAGCTCAAAACAAGCAGTGAAGATTTAATTAGTTTGAAGACAAACCGTAAGGATCTGGGTAGCAAGTCGCCCCCTAGCAAGTGGATTATGCAGAAGCACCAGAAAACGAGCAAACAGATCCTGCATAATCAATATAGCTATGAGAAATAGGTACCTATGGATGAGAAATTAAAATGACATCTGATATCAACGAAAGAAACTACCTCGGGACTCGGCATTTCATTTGAGACATTAAATTCAGTATATAGTGGGTTTGTCTGCGACAATTTATGCCTACACAGTTCAGTTATGCATTTGCAGACCTGCAGATATCCCCATTGTAATCAGTACGCAATATACTAATATTATAAATCTGATTAAAGGTGAGAATTCAGTAAAAAACATAGTAGAAATATAACCAACTGGGGTCCATTGATTTGTCAAATATCAATGGTGTAGAGAATAACTTAAGAGCGCTTACCGTAGCTACTGCACCTGTATAATTCTTTGGGATTATCAGCTGCAAGAGAAATGGCCATAGAACAAGCTGGAAATAATAACATGTAAAATGCATTACACACAAAACGAAAAAAAATATTTGTTATTCTAGCTCCACAAGTTGATATGCTAATTAGATGGGCACAAAGTAAAGATTAAAGAACATCAAGTTTCCACTTTACCTCCATTTCAGGAATGGTAATTGCTAGTAAAAGTAGACCCTTTTCACATACAGCTCTTAGTTCAGATAGACCAGCAAGACTTATTTTCATCTGATAAATGAAGATATAAGATACATCAACCTAAAGTAATTGACATCCTGTTAGTGAACTGTTCATAGTATAAAATTAGTTAAACCTCAAATCTTTTGTCCTGGAAGTACTCATTTTTTAGAGTGTTAAGATCATTTAGATCCTCATCAGTTATAGCACTATGCCGCACCAAAAACTCAACCGCTAGCTCAGCAGGATGTCCACTCAAGTAGCAATGTGAAGCCATGACAACAATTAGCTGTAATGATTGAACTAGTATAAGAAAGTGAATAATTGGATGTATAACAAAAAAAACATATATCAGTATTGTCTATACAGGCAAGGGAATATTTTGTTTAATGCATGTATGCTGCATTAAACAAAATAAACTGCTGCCTGTATTGAATATGGCATAACTAGTCTGACAAAAGTTAATATGGAATACCTCAGCTAGTGCCATCCGAATACCCAAGCTCTGCTCCTCTAGAAGAGATTTGACTATTTCAACCAATAATGTTTGCTTAGTATGCCATGATTCCAACAACCTGTACCTGATGGGTTATAGAACTTGTCGCAAATAATTCTAAAGTGGAGAGGGGGAGGGGGTGGACCTAGGTAATAGATGTTTTATTGTTCCAAGTGCCCCAACAATGGATGCTTCATCTTTTGATCTGCATTTCTGTAAGGCAACAGAAGGCAACAGCAATGGTCCAATAAGCCAACTATGTGAACTCTCCCAATGAATTTTGATTTATTGGAATGTGTAGGACATAGAAAAAGTGCAACTCCATACTTACACTCAGCAGGAACATGCACAGATCCTCAGGATATGCCAATCCAATTACCAAGAAACAATGCTGGAGTTCATTGTATGTCTACAAGCATGTAAACATTAGCGCATGTGCAGTAAATATTGTTAAACATTCATCTATTATAGATCAACAGGAATAAAAAACTTTGTTTCAGAGGTAATAAACAGCACGAGAAATCTTCCAGAAATAAAAAAAAGTTAGTAATTGATCCGAAACTATAAGCTTAAGAAATGGCAACATTTTCTTAGGTTCTTTCGTTATTTAAAAAAACTCGACTGCATGAGGGGTTCGGTCATCACTTCTATTTACGAAATGGCAATGCGGCAACATGGATTTGGAAATGATCCCCTAGAGGGTGCAGAATTAAAGGATGTCTCGATGCAACCAAAGTGATCATAAAATAAAAGAATTTAAGATAGGAAGCACTTAAGCACCTTCAATCCCTTTGAAACATACGAGCGTTCATCTTTGCTGTTGTTGAAAGATGCTAAAGGAAGAAGAGTAATTAAGATAACATTTAGCTCCTGCAGCGCAAAAAATAACAGATTGCGAGTTATCATGCTTTGACATCACGTATGTATATATAAGATGTCAGAAAAACAACATCTCATGTCTGCCACATCTATTGCCTCAACTCATATATGCATAGGAGTACATAATGAATGTTTTTTTATGCACATATGATGTCGATAGATATCACATGACGTTCTAAAAGAAGTTGATAAATTGCGTGCCTGATATTTCCTCATGGAACATGGTTCATGCAGAAAAAAAATGACACGCTGCAATCAAGTGTCGGATAAAATTTGCACATCCGTTATGGACTAATCGTAATTATTTACGTTAAAGGTTATATAAATACTTCCTACACCTCAGTGTAGTTACACCCACGTCTCATATACTAGTATACAGAAGTATATGTACTCCTCCGTCCAAAAAAGATGTCGGAGATTTGTCTAGATACGCATGTATCTAGAAGCGTTTAGTGTATAGATACATACCAATCTAGAAAAATCTCCGACATCCTTAGTGATAGATACATACGAATCTAGAAAAATCTCCGACATCCTTTTTTGGACGGAGGGAGTAATTCTTTATCCGTTTGAGTGTGTTTATACACTATAACTAAGATACTTACAAGCAAGTTACATGAAAAAATTTCAAGTGGACCCATAGTTTGCACTATATATTCTTAATACCCTCATATTTATACATAAAATGGGAGTATGTAAAAAATCGTATATATTACCTAAAAGAATTATATATACTCCCAAAATATTCTTATATACTTCATACTACCTTTACATATGCTCGGATATAATAGATACTACCTAGATTGTGTAAAACACACCTGGGTGTAGTTACACCCAGGAGTAGTACGAATATGTCCTACGTTAGAAATAATTATAATTCTAAATTCTAGTAAGAAATATACAAAATATCTATGTATTTTGAGTAAAAATATAATGTTTTAAGAATATTCTTAAGTTACCTCAAACTCAACTAAAGGAGGGCCACTTTCTGACAGTAATGACGCATTAAGAAGGTTATGAAGACTGTGAGCCGCGGTAAAGGCAACTTCTTGATCTTTCTTACATCTACATGGACAAAAGTTCAAAACAAATAAGTACTGTACAAATAAGTATCTGAGAGAATTTTGCGACTTCTTCAGTGAATATATGAAAATAAAATCCATACAGGTCCAACATTGCTGGTATAATCCTTGGCAGAGCTGATTTCAGCTGTGACCTAGTGACCAGGCCAACCATTTCTCCCAAAGCCTCAACAGAAGACAACCGGACCTGATAGAAATGTTGACAACACAAGGACGATTCTTAGAATTTACTAATTTGATCAGGAAATGGTATATGTATTCATAAGACGTATATATACTTCATTGGTACAGCAGTAGTTTCTGTCAGACACTAAGATCCCAGCGTACTGTGGTAAAATTGCAATATGAGAGAAGGTCCATTGTGCAAGGCACTCCAAAGGTTGATCATAGAAATTTGGTGACAAGAACTTCCACAAAATAGGAGACAATTAACTCACAATGCCAACCATCTGTCTTATAGGGAATGGGTGTGAAGATGAATCCCTTCGTTGACTGTAGCATTATGCAACACTGCTTGGTGATAATATTTTACACTGTTTTCACTATTTTGCACTGTTTGGCCCTCGGCTCGGCCTGATTGTAGCTCCGCCACTGAATGTACAGAACCATATGATCTGCACTTATGTGCACAATTTGTTGACTATCTCTCTAGAGGCGACGGGTGATACCGTGATAATCTCTCCGCAATGGAAGTTTTCACTTGATGTGTTACCAGGTGTTACCAAACAGTCACAGTATGATTTGACATGCTATTTTGTCCGACCATTGGATCTGAGTTCATTGTGGTGCTAAAAAAGTACACAGTAACCCAATAGCCTTGATAATGGTGGATCAGAACATATTGAGCCATTACAAAATGTTAGTAGGTAACATTATTATTGGGAGGTAAGCGTTTCTCACAACTGTAACAAAGTTATTTATGTAGGTCTGACTCTTTTCTAGAGAACACACTGTTATCAGGTTGATACACTAGTACTGAAATGGGTGTAAATAGCAACAAACAAACAACATGTGTACCTTCAGATCACGGGAGCCTGTCCATACTTTTAGAAGTAACTCAAATACTGAATTCATGAAGGACCTGGCAATAAAATGATGCACATATGGCAAACCAGCTTCCATTACCTCAAATAAAAATTAATAGAAAATGATCTTCTCAAATTGAAAACTTACATAACATCGTCATCGAAAGGAAGCCCTGACGAGGCATCTCCTATATACAACCATGCAGCCTGGCACCAACACTTAAATGCTGCAAATGGAAGGAAAACATGGTATCAATTAATATAAAAGCAAGAACATATACCTTTTCAAATTTCTAGAAATGTAAGAGTAGAAACCAGAACAAAGTCTGATGATTCAAGGAGATTGCAAAAGGAAATACCATTTGCAAAAACAGGTCGTTGGCCATCTCGTACACTTCCTAGGATAGGTAAAACGCGCAAAAGTACATCCTTTAATCGTGGAGTGAACTGCAAGGCTTCAAAGCAAGAAGAAGTTGCAAATTCAGCAGTCCAACCAAATTCAGGTGGAAATTGAACTACTCCCTCCGGTTCATATTAATGTTCTCAACTTTGTCTAGATATGAACGCATCTAGTCTAAATACTTAACTAGATACATATGAATCTAGACAAAGTTGAGAACATTAATATGGACCGGAGGGGGTAAAAGAATGTGTTTAACCTTCAGCGGATGCAAAATCTGCAAGTATTTGTAACATGGCTGGCAAAGCAGAAGTTGGTCCAGAGAAGTAAAGAAATATCTCTTCCATCATCTACAACAAGTTAGGTCAACACTTATGAGAATATATATCATTATGGCACTACAAAGAGCAGTAGCAGACTGGAACAAAACCAACAGTCTGCCCTTAAAAATACAAGTTCTCCTTGGGCAGTCATCCAAGACAGAAGTGGACTGTACTCGGCAATATAGACTTTAGGAAGAGTAAAAGACTTCTTACATATAAATTTACCAAAGTTAATGTTAACCAGTGCACTAATAGAACAATATTCCTAAACTAACATGAGAATTGGCTACTAGAGTATCTTCAGAAATAATGGATAGAATTTCTAAATACAAAAGTTTACTATTGAAACTCTTAACAAACTAGAGCGTACACCGAAATGATTGGTATGCAAACCAAAATTAAGCCATGCTACAGAATACTTGAATGAATTATTCCCCAAGAAAAATGAATTTCTTACTCAGTGGAAATTAGCTCAGTAGCAACCAAAGAGAATGGAGCGTAATCATACCAAAAAAAAAAGCAAGAGATAGCGCAGGAACATTGTTGCGTCATAACACTACCCACTATGGGGTTTGACCAATGACCATGACGCCATACCTAAATTCTACCTTACTGAAGCAGCCTTACTCATAGTAGTTCACATATAGTATAACAGTTTTATCCATGAACAAATGGTATAATGGTTGTGCAGTAGGTATACCAAATCTGGGTCATGTGACCCAATGGCAACAAGAAGAGTAGCTGCTGCTCTTTGCCAATCAACATTGAAGTCCTGTGAACCAAATAAGAACGCTCCAGATAAACCAAACAGACAAATATATACAGACAAAACAGGACAGCGGATAATCATGCCTACAGTAGCAAACTTCCCCCAGATCCCTATGTATGCTAAGAAAAAATGTTTCGCCGTGCTCTGTAGTTATGTAACCGGTGCCAGAAATGAATGCGTGGAGCTGTAAAACGGCAGTACAGCTCACCGCCTAGTATATTGGGCTGAAACGAGACAAGGAGGCAGACTGACAGCATCCCATACCTTTGAGCTAACAATCTCGGCAGTGGCAATCTTGGCGATTTTCCGGAGGAACTCACGCTCAGCGTCCCAGCGGTCGAGTGCCCTGACGGCAGAAGCCATGACGAGAAAAACCCCAGCCATGTTGGCAAACCGCTGCAGTACACAGAGACCAGAAACCAGTTCGTGCTCAAAGTTCAGACAAACGGAGAACACGCGCCCGAGATGATTGAATGTTTGCCCAGGAGGGGAGGGCGGAGAGCGAGGTCTTACTCGGTGGCCGCCGCGGGAGATGGTGGCGCAGCAGTCGAGGACGAGCAGCGGGTTCCTGAACCCCCCAAACAAGCAACGAATTATTCACCGAAACGCAGGAGGGGGTTAACAGCTGGTAGGGAGCGATCCTTACAGCGGGGCGATGTCGCGTAGCGCAGCGAGGGCGGAGTCGCGGACGCGAGGGGAGTCGTCGGCGAGGGAGGCGACGAGGACCTGCACGGCCTCTGTAATGGAGAAACGGGGAGCGCGTTAGAGAGGGGCTGTAGTGGAGATCGAGCGGAGGAGGCGAGGAGGGGGAGGTCACCGAGCGCGGCGGCGGACGCCGCAGCGGAGGAGGAGGAGGACGCCATGGATTTTTGCAGGAGGAGGGAGGCCCGCCGCGAGGGAGGAGATCCGCGGCGAGAATGGAGGCGACGCCGCGACAGACAGCGCAGAGGTTCGAGTCCGAGAGGGGGTGACACGATGGGGGGTGAGGTCATTCGGGTGGCGCCGAGCTGGTGGGGACGCGGAGGGAGCTGACAACGAGAAGCGGAGGGATTGAACAACAGTTGGCTAACTGTGATGGATGGGGATTTGACGACCCATCGGTACATGCCGCTTCGTCGTACACGGGCGGCGTCTTCTTTGCCTCTCTCGGCCCATGATTTGATCCCAGCAGCTTTGCTAAAAAAAAAATGTTATGCACGAGAGTTTCTAGTTTTTCTTCGACCATTGGAGTTTCTAGTTATTTGAAGTTTCTAGTTCTGATTCTTTGAAGTTTCACTCACTTTCTTCGGCTAGACCTCAGATTACCCTGAAGTAGCATCTCCAACAAATTGCCTAAAATATCACCATCTTTGGTTTTAGAGAAGGAGAGAAGTTTTAAGATCGCCAAAAAAATTGTCGTAGCAGATGATATAAACAAGACACCAACATGAGACCCGAACGGTCGTGTGTGGCGGGATGAAGTTACAGTAGTGATTGGACCACGGACGGGCCGCATATTTGTTTTAGGGAAAGCTTTAGTGCCCCAAATTCCTAGAGACAAAATATAGGGCTTGCCCAAAAAAAACTTTGCAACACCAAAAAGGGATATGGCATCTTTGGGAGACCTTTTAACCTCTCTGCCCAAAACAGTTTTTTGACCTTATATTTGTTTTTGTCATCCGTTGAAGATGCTCTTCCGGCAGGTGGTTGAGTCCATGATTATGTGCAAAGTTAGGTGCACCTAGTTTATCGTTAAGTCGGGCTATTAATTTTCTTCTTTAGTTTGAGCGTCGGCAAATGGTGTCTTTAACTTCCATATAATTTGAGCGACCAAAGCTAAAAGAACATTGGCAATCTACCATCTTTCAGTTGAGAATATCTTGAAATGTCTCGCTCAATCCGGGACCGGTAGAGCATCATTTACCTACCAAGCCTGGTTTTAGACTTTTAAACAACCTGTATGTTCAATTCCAAAATATATAAACTGGTTAAAGAAGATTTTTTATTAGATCTTGCAAGTATGTGAAGTGGAGCAAAGGGACTAGGCAAATTGAGGATGTGCATTGATTTTAGAGGTTTAAAGAGAGCTAGATCTAAGGATGGAAATTTTACATCAATATCCGTTACGCTTATTAACAATGCTTTTGGACCCGATGCATTTTGACATCTCACACGGTTTCGGCAGATCTCTTATACTTGTTCATCTTCGGAGCCAGAGTAACTTTCTTGATGGCAATGCGGGGGTACATAGAAATCTTCATGACCAAAGAGAACATGTACAAAATGGCATTTCGGTGCCCCGGTTTCTTTGTTTACTTGAGTGGACAATGATAAACTATGGGTCAAGAATGTTGGTGCCACATATCAAAGAGTTATGAACTTAATATTTCATGACTTGCCTTGGGTCATACTTAAAGACTATCATTTGTTTGGATTCATCAGTAAGGCCATAATAAAAGTATTGTATAATTGAATAATTAGTAAATGCATGATTAAAAAATGTCTTAACAAGTTGAGAGAATCTCTATCAGGCTCGAGCAAAGTTCTCTCCGGTCTTTTGAACAAAAGCGGGTATCTAACACTTGACCTGAATCATCTTATTAAATGAAGTAAACTTTTGGGTAAACAAGAGAATACAATATTTCTAACAAGTTGTGCAATTATGATGAAGAGATTGAAACAAGCAAAAGCTTTATCTTTCAGAGACCAACGAAATAATTTAAGAAGGGCAAACTCTTTATTTAACTCCCTTGGTACGAAGGTCTCACAAAAATTATTATCAACCATTTTAGGATGGTGTAATGGGTTTTCATCTTCTCATCCTTTGAAAGCATTATCCTGCAACATATTAATAAGCTCGATGTTAATTCTATATTCATCAACTTTAGTTTCAGGAAAAAGTATGGGCTTTTTAATAACATGTGCCGAAGGGGCACCATGTTCTCTTAGAGTTTTTTCAAACTCTCTCTCAGACCTTCTTGTGATGGTTAACTCTGCCATCTTGGAACTCAAACTTTTCACGCCATAGTATGTGAGCTTAAAAGATTTTCAGTGATCTCCAGACGTCTTTGGTCTGGTATACATTCAATATAGCTTGACAAATAAGTCATACTAGAGCGTGTAGATCCTCAGTCTTCAATATATATCATCTAACAGTATTAACACTTACAATTGTCAGTAAACAAACACTTGGCACTTAGCTTTCCGGCAACGGTGCTAGAAAATAGCTTGATGCCTGGACGAGCACAGGTTCTTCACAACACATTTTCTCGAAAGTATTACTTCTGTTTTTATATCGATCCCAACATAAAGCCTAGTCAAGCATTTATCTGAGGTGTTTCTGTCACATCCAAGGTGTCACTAGTCTTAAGTGAATTGACTACAAGTATTGAGATGGAAAGGGTGATGGATTGTGAAATAGAGTTTGAACGATGCTTTAAAGTAAATAACATAAAGAAAGAGTACGTAAGTCGATTGAAGTTCCTATATATGAGAGGTTAGGCGTGAAGAGATTCAATTCATGGTGATAGTGAATGTGGCAAATAAAATAAATGGAATAGGTAATTCTAACTCTTCATATAAGTGTGCAAGAAGTCGAGCAACCCATTACTAGCCAAAAACAAAGTCAAGCAACCCATTGCACCACATAACCATATTGTTAACTGCTGACGACAATGCTCCCAAAACGAAGTGCTGGCATTAATTGACAATAATCTTGTTCTGCTTCAATCCTTGAATTTTGTTGTTGCAATTAATGGATAACATGTGTGAAACAGTAAAAGAGTGGTCGGGTACTCATAATCTTACAAGTTACAACGAGACATTCATGACTTATAAATGGCTCAATGTGCAGATGCTTATAACTGATGTTACTGCCAAATAGCCATAGGACGTGCAAATAATATACGGACGACGAATAGAAAGGAACACACCGACACATGACAATAGGATTGCAATATATAAAACCATGGGTCCGTGACGATTAAACATGTACAAACTTTCATGACCAAAGGGATGATGTATGGACATGGTAGTTACTCCCATCAAGCGGCGTGAACTATTAATTAAACAAAACAGCTATCATGCCTATGGAGATAACGGCAACTTCATATTTCACCAGTGCCAAGTGGCTTCCTTGAAGAATCGCCCGAAGCCCAAGCCTGGTAGTCTTTATCAAGCTAAAAGCAACCGAAATTAATCAATAGATAGTAGTTGGCGCAAAATATTAACACAAAACATATGAAGCATTGCACACAACAATCATAGAAAAAATAGAGGAAATGGTTCGACTCGAGACAGATTATAACCAGCAATAAACATAGATCTTACCCATATATGATTTTCTAGGGTCATCAAGTCTAAATGTGAGATATGATTGAACAAAGCGCAAGTTGGCTAAAAATTGAACCGCATGTGACCTCGTTGATGGTTCAACTCAATAAATTAATGCTGATAAGTGACAACCAATAAATATACACATGTGTGCTCAATGGTGAGCAACCTAACGTTCTTCACCTTGTATGCCGCATTCAAGCTAAAGAAAGTCCTTGTGGCATAGTGGGCGCACAAGGTCTCGGGGCAAATGATCCTAGTTCTTAGGCTAGAAGTTACCATTTTTATGCCCACGCGCCTATATCGCCTGGGTGCAGGTATGAACCTTATACTTGTTTCTTTCTGTGCGCAAGTCATATGCTTGAAAAACAACTAATCAACATACATGTGTATGAGAAATAAGATATTGAGGAAGCCTTCACTTGATTGGTGCTGAGATATGGTTACCAGAACTAGATTATTCTTCTGAATTTCATAAACCATTAAATTATTATATGCATAGATAGAACCACACATCCCTGATTTTATTATACCAAAAAAAACCTCAGCCGTAATTGAATGAAACATAAGGCAAGGCACTGAAGAAACAAAAATGCTGGCTAAACTGATAGGAATCACCATGAACAAATGGCTAGATACTGACTGTAATGAGTGAACAAACACAGTAAAACACGTCTATATACATGTGATCCAGAAAAATGCCATAAGTTTTATATTTTGAAACGGAGGGTGTAAGAATAAGTTGTATACAACTGACCTGCTTCAAAAATCGTGGAAGCATGGCTCGTAGTAACTGCTCAAGCACTTGCCTTCCACTCGATTCAATGGCTTCAACCGGTAGTGCTTGAAAGGGAAATGGTATGTCAATTGTAACCTGAAAATTATCACAACAACATGATTGTGTTCATGAACTTTCAACAATGTTTAGACAAATTCAGATCATAGTCTGATACCAAATTACCTCGATTGTAGCATCCGACGTAAGTTGTTGAAGTGTCGAGCCATCTGAACTGTTGTTGCAGAAAACCTTATTCACCATGGAAGCTGCATCCCACATCAAATCATGTCAATGATTTCCTGGAACAACGATTAAATAGCTTTTTTAGAAAATACAAAAAACACAACTACGAATCGTGCATGATAAACTAACACAGAGTCAATCATGCAGCTTTATGGTTCTATGAAGAAAGAACTCCCCCTGAAATTATTTGTACCATATGGATTGCGCATACCGATTATTTAGTTAATTCTATTAGATGTACCAAATTATCGAGTTAAATTAGCGCAAAGATCAAACAGTCCAAGAAAAGTAAGAGTAATCACACAGGATCTCACAGCAACTTAAGAGCAACCATGACAAGCACAAAAAACAAAATAACGTGTCCAACATTCAGAGAGATAGCTTTTGTTTCGGTCAATTGTTTGGGCACATATCTGCAGTTCATTCTTCAATTACAATGGTGTTTGATGATATAGCATATGCAGCATGATTAGCATAAACCATGCCATCTGACATTGAAATTTGAAACTTAATGCATGCTGAAGCTTCTTTGAGGAATTGATCGCATCACAATATTCAACTCTGTAGTCTGTATAGTGTCTTTTTGCGATAGCAACCAAACGACTGGCAGCTCTAGAAATCTGGCAGGCACGGTATGTAGTAGAACAGCGGAAATGAAGACGATTCGAACATAAGAGAGGCAGACGACCTCACCTGAGAATTTGTCATTCTGCGCCTCCACAAGGGGCGACCCCTCCAGCTGCAGAAGACCAAAATATTGCAAACACGAGACGCTGATCAGTAATGAGTATCCGCGGAAAACATGGGTCGATCATCCGCCGAAGCAAGCAGGAGCAGGATGCAGGGGTGTGCTGTATCATTCTCATGGCAGGGTCAGGGTGCTTGCCTTGCAGGAGAGGAGGCGGATGCAGCATCCGTTGGGCTCCTCGTCGACGCGGACGAGGAGGACGGGGCAGACCTCGAGCGCGAAGAAGCGGAAGCGGTAGACGTAGCAGCGGAAGGTGGACTCGTCCACGCGCTCGATGCGCTCCGCGTCCAGCACCGAGTACTGGCTCGCCGGCAGGCCCATGTACTCCGCTGCATACAGAAGCAGCAAACATCTCAGGAGGACCCGAAGGCCTAGCTGAGACTGAGAGGGGAGGTTCCTGGTCGGGGTTGTACCTAGGGGGCGGGCGAGCTGGCGGACGGAGGCGGACTCGGAGCGGCGGGCGACGAAGCGTGCCTTGGGAGCGGACGACACGGCCGAGGAGGAGGAAGAAGAGGAAGAGGAGGAGGAGGCGCAGACGACGACGGCGGCGCGGGAGCGGCGGAAGGAGGCGGCCACGGGCGGCGGGGAGCGGAGTGACGCAGCCATTGGTCGAGTGGCTGTAGGCGGCGGTTGCGTCCCCGCCGCGGCAGGGACTGGCCTTGGCGCTCGAGTGAGACGAGGACGAGATGGAGCCGTGTGGTGCGGAGAGCAACTTTGAGTTTCGTAGTCTATTTTTTCCCAGTGCACGGATAAGATGGATGGGCAGGAGGGGATCTGGAATTCTGGATTGGGCCGCCCGAGACTGGGTCGCAAGGTGGGCCACGGGCAGAGTGCAGATTCCTTATCGAGTTTTGTAGCCGACTGGAAGGTCACTGTAACCCCGTCTTTTTTACCTCGTCGCAGTCGCAGACAAGCAGCTGTGACTGTCGCGTGCTCCGTCATGTACCTCCTCCGTCCACATGCGCACCCTGAGGTCAGGTGTGGTGTTCGACTAGCAGAAGCTCCACAAGGAGACGAAGGCCCCCTTCTTTTCAGCTTAAGCTTCTCTCAGAAGCTACCCTCGACCAGCTTCTCTCAGAATCTCATCTGCCAAGATCATTTGTACTTTTAAATTGACATTGAAACTACTAGTTAAGAAGTTTGAACAAATTTTGAAGATGAGATTCTGGAAGAAGCTGGTCGAGAGTAGCTTCTGGGAGAAGCTGGCCAAGAAGCTGAAAAGAAGGGGCCGAAGCTGAGTTCCAGATTTTACCGACTCATCCACTTGATCTTGTTTTCAGCTAGTATTCAAGTTGACCAAGTACCATTTGCAAAGCACGCACTTAACCTGCTACTCCTACAATACATTATGTACGCCTATACCATCATTTTTTCCAACGAATGCCAAATGCAGCATCACGATTCAACTCATTTTCTGACATGGCATTTTAACACTTAACAGGTCCTAATACAGACCTACTAGTGCCCAACATAACGGGACGTATCTACTGAAAACTATACTCCCTGGCTAGGTTATGGACATGAACATCTGATATCTCTGCACCAGATCCTCGCAAAAAAATATCCCCATGTTTAACTTTAATCAATGTCAGCGTGCACGTAATCAACAAACACGAAATTCTTCTGGAGGTCGTAGAAGGCGTACGCCAGAGCCGCGCTGATCAAAGCAGCGGCACCAAGCAATATTCTGAATTGAACCTCAGCGGGGATCCCGGCAGTCGCGCCAAACACCACCGTCGCGCCCATGAAGACCTTCTGCAGGGTCTGGAAGGCGCTGTAAGCTCCTCTGCAGGACGAGCATTTCAGCGTGTGCTGCTCGTATCTGTCCAGCATCTACATAAATAGGTTGTGAATTGGTCAACGTAATGTCGAACATAACATCGAAGAAAAAACAAGGAGCGGAAACATCAAAATATGTAGGTTCTGATGTCTGATTCAATAGACAATGTTGTTTCCAGCTTTTGTCTCACTCTCGCAGATAGCATCAAGTTCAGTGTATTTCACATATCTATGGAGAGAGCTCATAGCAACGAACTACTGTTTGTCCCATACATTTGACTGTGTGTGGATAGTTGCTAACTTATGTTTAACCCTATCGTATTCTTTTACTAGAATCGCAAAGGTTTGCCTTCCGCTTTTCCAGCCACAAGGGCCCATGCAAAACATAAGTTGCATATCACAAAACAAGACTGCAATAGCTATGAAGAGAACACAATGATGCTGGACTTCTCCATTCCAGAAATATCCGAGTACCCCGCAAAGAAAGAGAGGAATGCTTCACAGAATCCATAGATAATTCATGGTATAAGGATATAAACAAAACAAACACACATAATCATTGGAAACATTAGCATATAAACATATATAGGCCAGTCTGGTGAACGAGGGAGAACTGTTACCTCCCGCTTTGAAAGGACGGTAGAAGGCAATGCATCTTGGCTTGGACTTCCATACCAGTCAGGCTGACTATTGCCAAACTTCCTTAGCCATGCCCGGAATGCCAAAACAAATCGGTCGGCCTGTGTGGGCGTGAATGTGAGCTTTGTGTACTGCTGATTAACATCTGCAGACGACTCCTTGGATGCAGACAGAAAAACCTTCTCTTGGCCTTGAAGAACAATCATATCACCGTCATAGACCAAATTTGAGGTCCAATGTTCAAACCATCGAGGGGTAAACTGCATCACAAATCAAGAGAGGCAAATTGTAAAGCGAGCTTCAGGATCTCACTTTATACTCCAAATATAACGACAACATAAACACTCCCATTCTTTCATTGTCCCCCCATAGGGAATATGAAAACAACATGTTTAAACAAAATATAATAGAATTGGAAAACACTGTTCAGTAACAAGGAGGTAAAATGAAAGCAAGCACAGCATAAGCATAAGCATATACCTGCCACCATGCCTTTCCTGGCATGGTAAACTGGAAAAAGTTTCTAGCGCTGCAGACAATAGAACGAGTCTTCCCTGGGGCCATTGGAATGTTGAAGGAGCAAATCCATATTACCCATTTCTGATCGCCCACGATTGGTAATTTCGTGTCAATCTCTATTCTGCAAAAACCAATTAATTACCAGAAGCTCAGAGTTGTAAATTAATTGAACTTTTTATGTGGATTGATAATGTGAGCTACCACAGCACATCAAAAGGGAAGTATAAAATTAAAAGAACAAGATGGTCAGGGTGTTTGCTGAAACGTACTTGTTCAGTGCATAGCAAGGAGCCTCAAAAGTTGCAGTAATGCGAGGATTGCCAGTATTTGCCCCTGAATATCCCCATGCGCCACTTGATTCCATTTTGAATGGCAAAGGCCTAGCCCTATCTCTTCGTCCAGTGACCTGAGAGAAGAGTTAAACTCGAAGCATGGGTAATGCTGCTGATTCGTTTCGTGAAGTACATAACCAAGATAAACTGAATTTAGTTTTCCATCTCCAATTTAGCATGAGATTGTAACTTAATAGTCATTATTTTTAACCTCATAGAATAATGAGGCGAACATAAGGTGATTTTGCCAAACATTATATCTCCCACTCAGAGTGCTTTTGTCTTTGGACGGCTAATCAGTAATAGTGTGCTTGAGGCCTATGAACGTTTTCATAAAAAAAAAGAGGAAAGGGAAGACTAGCCTTTGTATAGTAAAGCTAGACATGCATAAGACCTATGACAGAGTGCAATGGAATTTTCTTTGTAATACTATGAGAAAGCTTGGGTTACGTACATAGTGGATGCATATAGTAATGGCTTGTGTCACATCGGTCTCTTATTATGTAAGGTACAATTCACAAATGACACATAGCTTCTGAGCTGAACTTTGTCAGTACAAGAATGGTCCAGGATGGATGGCTATTATGGGCATCCATAAGCTACATGATTGTCCAATTTTAGCATAAGCAAGTAGAATATGTGAAGAGAACACACTATTCTACAGTAAACATTCATAGTTCAAGATGAAACAAGTAACTCAAAAGCTGCACAGTTGTAATTATAAACTTGACAGTACTTTTAGCCCACCGGAAGACATTGCTAATGGAATCAACGGATACATTAAACTAAATTGAAGTGTTCAACTTGGAAGATTATACTCCACGACCAGCAAACAATAACAAACAACTGATTACAGCAAATGCTCCTCCATGCTATTCAGGGCTTTGAACTTAGACACAACCACAGCTCAGTATAGCAATCAACTAAGCATTCTGAAACCTACCTTGTGGTGGGCAAATTCTATATGTGATGGGTCAGAGACATTCTCCATCAACGTATCATACCCATAGAAGAGATCTCTCTGGATGGTGACCGTGGAGAAAGCCGGGTCATCGAACTCCTTTGGCAGCCTGAAACCAAACGAGATGAAATGATGTTTGTTTCCTTCCTCTAGTCCAGACTGGAAATTCAATGAATAACCTGAGGGGAACACAGGGTCCAGGTTTCAGCCACATACATTGGAGGCTTGGTGGCCTTGGCCTTGTCCCAGCCTTTCTCGTCGGGCCAGACGAAGAGCAGCCCCTGAGAGAGGAGCGTGGGGAACTTGGTCGCGCAGGCCCTCGGCGAGCGCACCGCCCGGGCCTCGAGCCCCTCGGGCGCGGCCTGCGGGATCTTGGTGCAGGCGCCGGAGCCGTCGAAGGACCAGCCGTGGTAGGAGCACTGCAGGCACCCCGTCTCGTCGATCCTCCCTTCCTGCGGTACACAGAGACGGGCGGAACGTCGTCGTTGTGAGTACAAACTGTATGGGCAAATGAGGTGATGTGAGGAGAGGAGAGGAGATGGAGGGCGTACCGAGAGGGGCGCGAGGCGGTGCGGGCAGCGGTCGTCGAGCGCGACCCATTCGCCGGAGTTGGGGTCCTTCCAGATGACGAGGTCGCGGTTGAGGAGCTGGAACGGGGTGGGCACGCGCGGGTCGAGGTCCTCGACGAGCGAGACGGGGTACCAGTGGTCCCTCCACACGAACTTCTGCCCCGAATCCGGCGCCGACGTGCTGGGTTCCGCCCGCTCCGCCTCCTCGCCGGGGGCGGACGTGGGCGCGGCAACGCGGAGGCGGGTCCTCCCGGCGCGGGCGCGGCGGAGGCCGTTTAGACGGGAGGCCGGGCGCGGCGGGAGGGAGGCGAGCAGCAGCGGCCGGTGCCGCGCGGGGGTCGGGGAGAGGAGGATGGAGGAAAGCATCGCCGCCGACATCTTCTTCTCCGGATCGCCTGAACCGGGGCGGAAGGTTTTGGGTCGCGGACGAGATTTCTGCCGTGCCGGTTTAGTACTACTACAGACTTGTCACTTCACACTGCTTCTACCAGAAATACCATGATCCTGTCACTAAAACCAGCGGCCGGCCGAACTCGCGAAGAAATTCCGAAATTTCTCTCTGATGAAGCTGATTGGCAAGTGAGAACTGAAGCGAGGTGGCGCCGGTGCGAGGTTGCGTGACGGCAGAGGAGCTTAGACCGGACCGGACGTCGATACTGGCGAGGAGAGGAGGAGAAGCGTGCGAGACCGCAGCACGCATGGCTTTTTCCGGCGGTCGTGTGTGTGTGGTGGAGCTTCGGCCAGCCAGCCACGCGCGGTGAGAACGACATGAACCAACCGCCCACTGGTTTCAGACTTCCAGAGATCGATCACTTCGGCTCGGCGCCGCGGCCAGAAATGTTTTACCGCCTGCCCTCATCAGCGTTCAGAAATACTGGAGCATGAAATTCAGATTCTCTGAAAGAAACAATTCGTGCGATGGCTTGCCATCCTCCTGCCGTTCAGCAAAACGGCCGCATCTTGCGAATTCATTCACAAACAGGTGAACAGACACCCATGTTCATAAAATTAACACACGGTCTGCAGGGAGAGAATCTGCTGCTCGCTGCTGCTGATGCAAGGTTCACTGATGCTCTCCCAAAGTCCGTATCTACGAAACATGATCCAGATTTTGTGCACCCATAAAAACAGGGCGCACTGGCACTGTGATGCAGTCATTCTGCCCAGTTATTACAACAAAATCAGCTCATTGCCTATGTCAATCCACAAGGTAAAAAAGTGAGAAACAAAAAACCAAATCATTTAGTACTTCCGCAGCAACTCCGTTCTGGCACCTGCCATTACTCTAGCATCGCCTCAACACCGACACAGGCACTTCAATCCGTATAATGCATATTACCCGATGATCTCTTCGAAACCAAAAGAATGCTCATGTACTGTACTACCAAGAAAGGACTCTAAAAACCAACCTTAATCAACGAAAATGGCAAATCTTTTGCCTTGTCTAAAAAAATTTATCAACAACTACCTCAGCAAAACACCAACCAAACACTGATGTTAAGATGGCAGCAAAATGGCTTGGGAAATCTTACAACAGCGGACAACAAAAGTTAAACCTCCTTTAAACTAACCGGCCATGGTTGATGTAACAAACAGGCAAAAGAAGTGCGATTTAGCTGCTGCATGTCGGGAATCACAGAGACAACAGTTGCTTCTGTAACTAACCGTGTCTTTTTTTATGAAGATCTACCAACAGTACCAGCATCAAATTAGAACTTAGCATCAATTAGTAAAACTACTAACACAGACTAAAACGCGGCAAGTCCATGCAGATAAACCTCAGCACCTACAACCTGCCCATAAACCTCAGCACCTCCGAATCTTTTTCTCTCAAGGACAGTTAGATAGCTTAGGAAATAATATAACAACCAATAGCACACATTCAAGTATTCAACACAGCGGCACAACAATTTGTGATCCTTGAAACTATCAAGCCACAGTTGATGTAACAAACATGCAAAAGTAGTGCAATTTTGCTGTTGCCAATCAATGGGACAGGCCACGGTTCACATGCCCATTGCTCTTGCTAACATATGATTCATGATCACATGAAAGCTACTGAAAATAGGGATCCGGTGAAACCAACAGAATGCTTGTGTGCTGTAGCACCGACAAGGGATGATCAACGAATAACTGTTAAACCTCGGCCAAAAACTAATGTTAAGATGGCAGCAAAATGGCTTGGGAAATCTTACAACAGCACACAAATTCCTTGAAACTAACCGGCCATGGTTGATGTAGCAAACACAGCAAAAGAAGTGCCATAAGATTCACAATCACATGGACTCAACTCTTAAACATGAGGAACCAGACAATAAAGCAAGCATAAGCACAGGCATCACAGGAAGATCTACCAACAGGTCCGGCATCAAATAAAAACTTAGCATCAACTAGTACACATGATAACACAGACTAAAGCTCAGCAAGTTCATGCCAATAAACTTCTACAAAAATTTCTTCTTTCAGTGGCAGTTCAAGGAAATAACAAGGCAATAAAAACAAGCATAAACATCAGCATCACAGGAAGATTACCAACAGTACCAGCATCACATAAAAACTTAGCATTCGAGAGTACCCATGATAACAGAGTCACATACTAACACACCCCAAGTTCCTTACAGGCATTTCCACAAACACATAGTGGACGCCTCCAACATCACTAGATCCTGACCAGAGAAACTAGGTCGAATGAGCAGTGCCAGAACCGCCCTTTTAGAGATGAAAAGGGCCTAGGGTTTCGCAAAGTTCAAACCCCACGGTCGCCACCGCCCTCGCCAGGGTGATCACTTGGCGAGCATCTGCACCGCGGCAGAGGCAGCCTCCTGCTGCTGCTGGAAGTTGAGCGGGCGGCGGAACAGCATGATGTGTGGCTCCGGCCTGTGCACGGCATAGTGCACCCACCCGCGGCTCTGCTGCACGCCCAGCGCGCGCCACTCGCTCTGCAAGGGAGAAACCCCACCGGAAAAGCCCCAATTTCAGATCAGACTATCAAACTAGCCAAAAACGCCATCTTAAAGGAATGCGGTTGGGGATCTGGACGGTTACCTCGGCTAGGAGGCGGTTCTTGGGGAGGAGCTTGGCGACTTCCGGCGGGAGGACAACATGCCTGCGGCGGAGCAAAAGAGGCAAGTTAGGGTTTCGCCGTCCGCGGCCACACCGAAGAGGAAGAGGGGGCAAAGATCGGGGGCTAGGGTTTGGGCACCGACCTGTACTCGAAGGTGTCGTCGAAGTACTTCTCGGAGTACTGGATCTGGCCCATGTCCACCACCACTTCTCGATCGAGGCTCTACAGGAGGACGAAAAATAAATCTCAAACACGATTCACAAAAAAAGATCCGCACGGATCACCCGATCAATCAGATAACCGAGGAATCGAGCGGATACACCGACGAATCGGAGGATTTACGGGAAAGGGGGCGATCCACGAACCTGGGAGCGGGCGGGGCGGAGCGGAGAGGCGGCGGCTGGTGCGAGTGGAGCGGCCGAGACGAGCAGCGGTGGGAGGAGTGGGGGACGGGGATGGGGATGGATCGGAGGAGCGTGTCTATTTAAAACGGAGCCCGGCGGGCGGGGCCGTCAGTGCGGGGATGGACGGCCAGGATGGCAAGGCGCGGATAGGGCAAGTAGTCGTTGCCGATCCATCACGTCCCGGATCCGTCGGCGGCTTGATTTCGGGGTTCGAATTTTGAAATCACGTGGACATCTATCCGTTAGTCTCGTAAACAGCGGGAGCTGAGAATTTCGAGCGGGCTTCACAATTTGCTCTGGCCTGAATATAAAGTCCTTTTTTTGTCCAGACTGTGGGTTTTTGTTTGGTTCGATCAGATATTTTTCCTTCATCCCCTAAAAAAAGATAATTTTCCTTCACACAGAAAACGTTTTTCATGGGACAAATTCTACTGCATAGTAGAAACTTTGGAAGTCCCAGATAATTTGTCATTTTTCTCCTAGGTCTATCCTGTTAGAATCTTTTTTGGACCCAGCTAACTTTTTACTCTTTTTCGAAACAAAAAACTTGTTTACTCTAAAACGTTTTTTTTTTGGCTAAAGGTATGGAAAAGCGGCCTGGCAGTCAACTGGGCTGATGAGCTGAAACTTGTTCACTTCTTTAGGAGGAGAGTGAACTCACCCAGGACAATTCATAGTGGACTAAAAGCCCAACAAGCTTCCATATTTATTTGTTTGCATGGACCGAGACGAATGGGTGTGTGTAGTATCTCAAACGGGATGAAAATCATTGAAAAGCTTCCCCTAAAAAAACAAAAACCATTGAAAGCTTCAAATTTGTTTGCCAACGTCAAATGACCTAGTAGCCAATTATAAGGCAGATAGCACCCTGCGTTCATCACACTTGCTTAAATTGTACTAGCATGGCACTCAGTGTTCTGTTTTTCATTAATTGTTCCGATCAATGTACACATATCTCTTCTATAGCAACGAACGGATGCTCACCTAGTACATCTGGAATTCCTCATATGCAAAACTGGCTCGTACTTACCGACTTAGCATCTTGCTCCATCCAAATACTAGAAATTTTGACATCTCATAAATTTTTACGATGTTTAAAGTGAAAAGGCAACACATATACCTTTCACTTTTCCCCTTGTCTCAGCTCTATCAATTAGAGAGAAATCTAGTGGAGCTTCACCCAGGCCTTCTCTTCCTTCGTTGTATTATCCTAATAGTTGTGGAGAGTGAAAATATGAAGGTCGAGCTCTAGGGAATCTTTTATATTTAAGAATACAAAAATCATATTTACAAGATACAAAAAAAATCTGAAAAACATTTGGGTGTAATTAATGAAGTATCCTACAAACGGGCTAAATCTCAGTGTGATTCTTCTAATTATTGGCTTGTATACATGGGAACCGGGGTACCCATGTTTCTCCAGTGGGGTCTCGGAGGTATGTGTGCGGGCCACAAGGGCTGTTATGAGGGCCACACGACGAAGGGAGCCGAGATCAACTTCGCGGCATAGAGGCGAGAGGGGGACTTTAGCAGTGATGTTTCCTTCCTAGGCCTCGGGGAAGGACCATGTGCTCTGGCGAACCAAAGGTAAAGACAATGGTAAAAGGCCAAGCCATGAGATCAGACCCGCGCAAAAGGCCAAGACTCGGGAATGGACCTGCGCAATGAGACAAGACTCGGGATCGGACCTGCGCAAGGTGACAAGGTAAAGATGGCCACAAGGAACCAAACTAGGACCCAGGAAGCACCTGATTGGCTAGAGGGCTCCAGAAAAGGAAGTTGTAGGCCCCCTCCGCGGGGCGATGTCATGACCAGTTGGGATGGGGTATCCTAGGACACTATGAAAACCCCTTAATGTATAAAAGGAGGACCATGGCCTAAAGAAAAAGGGGGATGGATGGAGAGATCGAGACATAAAAGGGATCTAAGATGCTATATGAGAGAGGGAAGAGGAGGAGGAAGACAATCCTAGATAGGAGAAGGAGGAAGAAGGAACCGACAATGGCCTCTCGCCATTGCCAACGGTAGGATAGGTCTCCCTACCTAGGAAGAATCACCACACTGGAACCATATAAAGGAAGTAGGGTTGTTAGCCTCACGTCAGCCTGAACCTAGGTAAACTCCCGTGTCACATTGTCTCATCTTTCTCTTCGAACATCTCTCTACTCCGGCAACTAGCAAAACAAAGAAATGTGTGGGCTCAGTTGCCACCCCTATGCGAACAACTAAAAGGAGATATGCAGTATACCTGATGTTGGTGTTCACGCACACGACAGAGCTAAAAAAGGAGAAGGGCTAAAAAAAGGTTTAAAATGTGTGCATTATTCTCTATACTAGGATTCACGTGTTTGTTATTTTTGTTCATCCTAGAATTGAAGTACTCTACATCAAGGTTTCACACCCTCGTAATGTACACCAATGACTACATCTAGACATTTTTTAGATTTTCTAAAATTATGAAATACAATTTTAGATTTTTCAAAATGAAGGTCTCCTTAGAGCTTGACCTCCGTTTCGCATTACCAAGTAGTTTGATATGTGTCTATTATTATGAGTCATGGTTATTATTTAGTCACCAAGATTGATGTCTAGTGCTTGTGCATGGTTTCTAGATAAATATTGGTTTTGTGATGTGCTCAAGTGTGTTGCTGAGGATTTGGGCGCACACTAAACTTGATTTGTTGGTTTGATGTGGGAATTAAATATGAGCTTTTAATATTTCACCACTGATCATTAGCTCAAGTGCATCATACTCTTCACATGTTTTTCTCTCCTTCCCACGTGTTGAGAACAAAAGCTATTTTATCTTTCTCTAAACTCATTTGGTTTCCTACATCATGATTTTTTGTAGCTTATTCTTCTGGTATTTTGAACAAAACCTACTTCTTCATGTTAGAACAACACCTCTTGTTACTTTTGCTTGATCGCGTGTTATTAATTGTAGGTGTTCTTATTGTTCGATCTAGTTGTTTTGTGAATAGTGCCTTCTATGTTTGAGATGGTTTCATGCGGTTTTGGTGTGCTTTTTACATGATTGACCCAAGGATGTACATTTGACACACATATGAGTGAATTTGGTCATCCTTTATAAGGTTTAATAATCTACTTGTTCTTCAAGCCTCCATCACTAGCCCACATGGTTGTATTTCTAGTCAAGACAATGGAATTCCCTCATGGATGACTTCAGTACGTGGGATATAAGAAAATAATGTGGGTCTGATTAAATAATTTGGGCTTAAACAAATTACCCGGGCTTTGAATTGATTAAGTTTCTACTTAATTGATAAGATAGCTAACCTAAACAAGATTAATTATGCGCTTATCTTTCCGTTGGTCAATAAATGCTAGTATATATAGAACAATTAAACTTAAAATTTGATTTTATTCTATTCGAACTTGACTAGATTAGAGGGAAGGATCACAATGTTGCCATGTTGCGTAAAGATATGGATCAAACTGATGTTACAAATGTCCCATGTTGCCTTCTTGATGCCTTGATGACCAATTTTCCTCTATTACCCAAGTTGATCAATTGTTGCCTAAGGTTAAGAGGAATCCCTCTAATTGCCATTTATGGATATCAAGACTTTTCTTGAATTCCACTACTTAAGTTCTAGCATAAAAGATGTCTCATTGTTGATGCTGGCAAACAATTTAACATTGACCAAATGTTTCTTTTTTTGTCTTTGTTATATTTTATTTTTGGAGGAAAAGAAGAATAAGAGAGAGATTAGTTTAGGATTTATTTTTCTTGTTTTTATAATTGGATTTTATTGCCTTCCTTTGTAATCTTCCTTTCAATTCAATTGTAGTCATGTAATATTCCAAAAATGTTGTAAAATTGTTAATTATTCTACAAAGCTTTGTATTATTTAATTATTATTGTTTTTCATATTTTTCCTTTATTTGATTATGATTTGTTTGTAATATTCAAGGATTACTAAATATTGTTTATTTGGAAAATGAGCATTATACCCCCACTATACTGAATTGTAAGACATTTTAGCACAATGATATAGTTTGCTAAAATATATTATAATTTGGTACAGAGAAAGTATGTTATTCCCCCTTTTATTTTTGATGATTCCTTAGTGCTTTATGCACCATTTCTTCATATATTCTCTATTATTTTGAATGTGTTCAAAATTTCAAAAATTAGCAAATATTTTATCCAGATTTATCGCACTAAAATCAATGATCTAACCTTATTTCATCGACTTATGCGAAACTCGGCTCCCTTCGACAAGTTTAATCATTTTTTGGGGGGTTTCACATGCATGAACAGGGGCGGGCCATGTCCCGGGGTGTAGACAAAATTTTAGCTATATATCAGTAGAAATACACTAATTTCTCTAAAATTTAGCATAACATATAATACTATCTTGGCCCTGGGTTTGGCGAAATTCTAGATTCACCATTGTGCATGAATGCAATGCACATGCCTAGAATCTACCATGTTCAAGCTTTTAAACTTCAAGATGAAATCGTAGTTATGTGCTATGTATCTTCGGGGTTGGTCATTTAACCCCTATGTAACTCGGTGCCCTGTGCCCTTTTTTATGAAAATAAAACACATGAACTTTGCCAACAAAAAGAAACATGATCGAAGAGAGCAGGTGAGTGAGTTGTATCTACTAGGTGTGCTCATGAGCAAATGCTCCTAGTTTTAAACTTTGATATTTGCAAATCATGTATTCCTTTGACGAAGTACTATGCCTAGACTTCAAGTTTGGTAAAAAATGCATTCTTGTGGCCTTTGGAGAAATAAAAAAATCTAGTGCACGAAATTTTTTCTATTCTAGCAACACATTCTTGTATGTTACATTTAACTACTTTATCTGCTTCAGGCGTATCTGAACAAAGTTAAGGTCATTAATATGGGCATGAGACATTAAGTTGTGCGAGGTACATATAATACCAGCCTATTTACAATTTTTTTAAAAAAAGATTAATGCTCTTTGATTTTCTAAGCTAAAGATCGCAAGCGTGCTCCGGAGCCAAAAACCCACTCCGGTGAGGTCAGAGAAACCAAAGTGCCAAGGAAACCTAAAAAACAGGCCAATTGATGGTATTATTAGGGGTTTAGTGGTGTGCTTTGTTTGTACATTATAAACAACAGGTCATGTGCAGACACACTAGGCCCACCGTACATAATCCAACGGGGAAAAAGAGCAGCGCCTGCTCCATTATCTCTGATGATGGCGGCGTAGGGACCTAATGCTAAATTTTGATATAGTCGAGTCTGTACTACTGCCACCTAATAACCCAAAAAAAAAAGTCGCAAAACCTCCCCCTGATTTGTTACTGTACGTCTCCAGGAGCTAAGCCGTCCAGCTCAGAAGCATGCACAAAGCATTGACCAGGAGCACCAGCAGCTAGCTCATAATTATTATTAGCGCAAACCGTCTCATTTTCAAGTTTGTGCAAAGCATTTTAATACAGGCAATGATGATTATACAAAATTATCATCGATCGATCCCTGATCGGATCAGGCCAGATTAGTTGAGATAGCCACGCAGAAACGATTCGCAGAATAAACGGATGATCCATCTTCCAGCTAGGCGGCAGCTAGATGACATGGACTCGTAGGACGCCTCATGTGCCAATTTGCGATTGGACGAGGGGAGCTGATAACCACGCGCATCGGCCACATGTGAGCATATTGCTACGGGTGCGTAGCGTAGCCGCATGTGAGCATCGGATTACGGCAGATCAAGCGACCCCATCGCATCACATGCATGCAACTCCACTAACAGCAATGTACCCGGAGTTGTTAGTACTAGTATCGGCCGATCGATCTGGCGGATTTCATTTCAGTTTTCCAGTTCGTCGGAACCGATCTGATCTGGGAGGGCTCGGCGCGCAACGTGGTATTGCATGTGAGGTGACACGTACGGCGTATAGCTAGCACGACGGAACAGGAGAAGTAACATGAGAGAACGAAATGTTGCGGGAAATAGCGGGGACACAACGAGCAAGCAGGTCATGTGGATAGGTGCATGTCTCACGCGTGGAGTTGTTTAAGTAGAGGTTCCTGGTAGTACACCGTGCTGGAACGGATCGATCGCCGGTCAATGGCGCTCCGGCCGGCGCATAGAGCGTACGTGGAGGGTTTCGAGAACCGGCCGGGGGCAGGACGGTAATATCCTGGGGGACCCCATTCAGGCTGTCAGCCAATTATTAGCGGAGGTCCATGACGAGCGTCGGCCGTGGCGCGCCTAGCGTGCGCGGAGCCGAGGAGCTGGCGGTTCGTAGGTGGGTGACGTGTCCCCGTCGTACGAACCAGGCGGGTAAAGATTTTGAGATCATGCATGAGATGGGCTGGAATGCTTGTTTTTGTCGACGGCAATGATGGGATGGCGCACGCAATTGTCTAGCCTTTCCTAATACGTAATAAGAAGAAAAATAAGCCGTGCCGCCGCCCTCTCTGATCTTTCGAACTCTGAAGAAGAAGAATCTCCGCGATTAATTCCAGAGATCGTACTACGTCCGGGCCGTCACCTTCAACTCAAATTCAGTTCGGCGGAAAAGAGCACCGTGGCGCACATGCCCATCGGCCGTAAAATTAACCTCAGCGGAAAGTCGGCTCCACGGAATCACCGGTCGTCGTCACGGCGCCGGCCCGGTTTGCAGCGGCCAATCCCGGCGCTCCGGTTCGGCGCCGCCCCGGGAGGGTCACGTCGCCCCCCGGCCTCCAAACCCACACGAGCCACGAGTCCTGCCCCCCTGACAGCTCCGTGGCCGGCTAGCCTGAGCTGGCGCACAGCGCGGACGCTAGCTAGCTACCCCCGGCCGGTTGCTGTCCTGATCCCAAGCAACTTTAGAGCATCTCCACTCGGCTAGCCACGCTCATTCAGATACCGAATTTAGTTTAATCGAAAATCGGTCCTCGTGTAACTAGGAATCTATTTTCGTTTAGATTTATACCAACTTTGATCTCGACTCATCAGACCATTCCTAGGATCCTGGATACCTCCTGGTAACACAGGAACACAGGACGAAGCAAACTCGGCGAAAAAACCCCGAAGCGGTGTGTGCACCCCGAGTAAGCGACGGAAGTCAAGTCGTCGTCAACTCGGAATCACGCGGCGACCGCCGGACAATAACTGCTCGTCGCTTCGGCCACGCGTCGCCGAATTAGCGCGCCACCGACGTCGCCTCGGCTCCCGCGACGGACCTGCGGGCACTAACTTTCCGTTGTTTCCCCCTTTTTCCGCCCTTGCCGCTACACCCCTCCCGTCCTCGCCGCCTATCTCGGCCTATAAAAGCCATACCCTCGCCGGAGTTCCTCACACTCTCTCACAACTTCCCAGCCCACAACTTCGCCGAACACACGGCTCTCCTTCTCCATTTAGCCATGGCCGAGCGCTTTCCCGGCGACGATGCGGCGACGAACGGCTTCGGCCGACGCACGCTCCAGCTTTGGGAGGCGCACATGCTCTACGAAGCCCGCTACAGCCGCCGAGCGACGACGACGACAGCAGCGAGGACGATGGTCGGGCCAATCCGGGCTACACGTCCTTCTATGGCAACTTCGGCATGTAGAAGCGGCGTCGGCACCGGCGAAGGCGACGGCGACCTTTTTAATGTTTTAGTTTATTATTTAGTTTAAATTCGATGTAATCCGTCTATATTCCCCATCTTTAATAAAATTTGCCTTAATTTGCCAAGCTCGTCTGAAATTTAGCCGAACGCGGAAATCCGGCCCGGGAACGCGAGTGGGAAACTCGGCGTTCTCAGGACAAAATCAAGTTTCATCGGGCCAAAATTTGGTCCGGATTTTGGCCTGGATTGACCCAACGAGTGGGGATGCTCTTAGCGCTCTCCGTAGCATGGACTGCAATTACAAGGCTCGTGTTAGGCATCTTCACCGACCAAACTCATACAACCGATTTAAACGGTCTATTTTTTCCTTTTAGATGAAGTCATCGATAATTTTTGATTGTGGTTTGGCCTGTCCGTCCAGTCGCGCCCAGCAGCGTGTTGAAATTGTCCTATACTATTTAACCAGTCCAAGAGAGACAGGATAGTCTAAGAGAGAAGAGAGAAGAAGGCTCATAGTATCACTGCCAACTAGGCCTGTCTGCTACAATATCGGACATGCCAGCGTCCACGTCTTGTCTGAACAGACCTATCACGTGACCCGAATTTGATGCTCGAATGGGTCGATCCATCCTGAATCTGTCCTGATGGGTCGTGCCAATGGGAGACCGCGTATGTCCCCCACGTCTGCGCGGACGTGTTCAGACGCGCTCGGAGGGGTTGGATCGACAGATTGGAGATGCCCTTAGGCTGATCATAGTGGGGAATAACTTAGACTAGGAATATGCTTATGTTACTAGTCTAAGAGAGAAGAGAGAAGAAGGCTCATATGTTACTAGTCTAAGTTACTACCTCCATAGTGGGGAGTGTCATATGTGTGATAACATAAAAAGCTTCATTAATTGATTTGTAGACTCGCTTTGCATTGAGAAGTGTGATGTGATGCTAACATATTATGTTACTCCATTTGCCTCTCTCCTCATTAATTGCTTGCCACATCACTCTTTTTGCCTAGGTGACATGCATGTTACCACTTATGTTACTTCCACTATGAGCAGACTTAGCCCATCTCCACCGGCACGACACCGAGCGCATCCGAGCGGACATGTGGGTCGTGCACTCCAGTGGCACGAGATCCATTCATGCACCAAAGTTGGAGAACTTTGCACGAACCGAACAGCGCGCAGACAGTGCGGGTGTTGCCAGACGCCGCTCGGGGGCCATATGTAAGTGAAACGTTAGTACTAAAACTTATTTTTCATTAGATTAGGTCCTGCCCATTAAAAAGACATATTTGAATAAAATAAAAAAGAGGAGTACTTCTGCTGCTAGAGGAGGGCGTCCCTACGGCTACTCGTCGCCGTTACCGCGAGAGATGGTCCCGTTGATCACCGCTCTCGCCGCCCAGATGGCGTGGTTATGGAGGCTTTCGTGATAACGTTTGCGCGCTCGGCCACGATCCACCGTTTTGCTTGCTGTCTTCTAGCGGTCCATCACTGCTCGGTTGGCCAGGGCCCTCTCTATCTCGGCCGCCCAGTGGTTCCTCTCCTCCTGGTTGTCCAGAGCTGCCTCCAGCTCCGTCGCCACCATCGTTGCCGCAGCCTCCGCCCGGCGAGCGTGTTCTGCCTCCCTGCACCGCGACCTCTTCGCCGGGGTCCCTCGTCGGAGCCCCGTTGGGGCCGAGCCTGCATGATTTGCAGGCGCCTCCTTCCCGCCTACACCTCCTGGTCATCCTCCTCCACCTCCGTCTCGTCCCTGTCGATCAGATCCTACGCGGCCTCGACCTCAGCGGCTGTGGCCAGGTGCTCCTCCTCCACCGCCGTGTCGGCGGCACGCTCGCGTTGCGCCTTTTTGCCTCGTT
This sequence comes from Avena sativa, assembly GCA_916181665.1. Lineage (NCBI taxonomy): Eukaryota > Viridiplantae > Streptophyta > Magnoliopsida > Poales > Poaceae > Avena > Avena sativa. The sequence goes on from OV702293.1 coordinate 460,366,895, forward strand.
GCGCGCGACGGCGTGGCAAAGCACACGCATGGCGAATTTGGCGGCCTGCCTGGCCACCTCGTAGAGGATCTCTGGAGGGCCGCTGATGCGGCCTCCCTAGCACCGCGTCCACCGCCTCCTTGGCAGCGGCGTGGTGAGTCTCGCGTACCGCCCATTGGGCGGCCTCCTTTGAAGCCGCCTCCCCCACCTTCTCCAGCGCCTCCTCGACCACACAGCCTTCTTCCTCGAAGGCGTCCACCTCCTCCTTGGTGATGTGCTGGGCCAATAATGTGGCCTGGAGCTCGATAGCGTTGACGTCAGCCTCCGGAAAGTGGGTGCGAAACATCTTCCTGATCCTGGTCCAGTTGACGATCTTGCGGCGAGGCATGGCTGCTGATGGTTGGCGGGTTTTTTGGCGTGTTTATTGTTGCTTGGGCTTATTGTCTCCACTGTGTCGGCAGTCGTCTTTTAAAGCCTGCGGTGAAGGCGGGAAACGCGGGAAGTTTTCTAGCCGCGGGTGATAAACAGAACACAACGATGGCAGGAAAGGCCGTCCACGCAGGAAGCCGACGTCGCTTCGCTATTAACATCACATCGTCAAGGTTGTCAAGCGATGACAGCGGGAGAGACATATAAGATGCGTCATGCCTCTGTGCGCGGTTGGCAGAACCATGATCCTAATGCCCATGGCTCGACCTATATAGTCAGAAACATACGATTTGGATAACATGTTTTCGGTCGGTAAGGTGGAGATGCCTTTGCTCGTCCACGGACACAATTTATTACGGTGACAGTTTCACTTCCGGAAAATATCACCAACAGAACTCATGTCTCTTGTTACTCTTAGGGGTGTCCACTGCAATGGCTGTAGCAGTTCTATTTCATGTGCTTTCCTTTCTTTCTAGAAGGGTCTCCACTAGTATTTTATTGGGAAACCTTATCTCTCCCATTTCGCCTCAACAACAAAGAAACATTATCTCCCAACGCGAAGATTCCACAACGGCGAGGGTGTCCCCGGCTTATCGAACAGACGTGGATGTCTTAAGATTCGTGTCCAACATCTTTCATCTACAACCTTGCACTTGTACACTTTCCTCCCCTATAGTCTCGAAAGTGTGCATGTACATCTTATTCCCTCGATTCTCTCTTATCACAGCTCGTCCTATCTTATCCTCTTCCTGCAACCACCACCGCCCCATGATCTTCACGTTCTCCCCGAGCTACACGCCGGCGCCACCCCGGTCCCCTGCGGCCTCGACCTCCCCGTCTGCTCCTCGTCTTCCTGGCACTTGCGGACAACCTGCATCTCAATCCGATTCCTCCACCTGTGGCTTCCGGCCCCGTCCATGGCCGCCGCGGGCGAGCCTGGTCGGTGCTCCTTCTCGAGATGGCACAGTGGCGCCGGCTGTGGCAGCTATCTCAGAGCTCGTGGAGGGATGGTGCTACTGTTGTCCTACAATGGAGATTTGAGCATGTCGCCATGAGCGAGAGCTCTGTTTTCTAGATTTTTTTTGGTTTCCAGATCTCCTGATGTCTAAATTATTTAGTTGGGTTTTCAGATCTGTTCAAATCTGTATTTGATCTAGATGCTTATTTTCTTTCTAATTTTTTCTTCAACTATATTTTTGATCACAACCTATCGGACGGGATATTTCAGAATCTGTATTATATTCTGTCAGTACAAAAAACCGATTTGTTAGGCATGATATGGTGGAAAATAGCTATCAGACGGGATGTTGGGAAAAATGGCTAACGAAATAATCTGTACTAATGATAATGGTTGCAGTACAGAACGAGTACCAGCACATGGATCTTAGAGTAAATAGTCAGCAAACTAGAGATGTTTTTTACTGAACAGAAAACTATACTAGAGGGGTATTTTGAAGTTTATACAAGTCGCTGCACAGATCTCAAAGCACAAATAAACGTGCTGGATAAGCCCGGAACGCCCACATATATGTAGACTAGTATTTTCGCATTATCTCCTCGCTCCCATCAATTTCCGAACCTACCAGTCGAGGTACCACGATGACACCTATGCATTGACGGATACGCTCTGCCCATGCAGACACACCCACCTGTTTCTCCGAAATCACACACCTGAGCCCTGCATCCAGAAGTTTCTCGCAACACAGGCATGCGATGACAATACGGTGGTTTCCCGGGGGCGTCTCCGTGCGACAGTACCGTTCGAGCTAATCATCAGTGGCCCGCGCCAAGCTGCCCGGTGTACCGATCGACCGAGCCCCCGCGCGCGGGAGGGTTCCGTGTATATATACCGCCTCCCTGCCCCGCTCCTTCCTCACCAACTCGTCTCTCCCAGCTCCGGCCCAATCTTCTTCTCTAGCTACCTTTGCTTGCTAGCCGAGAGAAAATGCCGGTGAGTAGGATCGCCGTGGGGACGCACCATGAGGTGTACGAGACCGGCGCCCTCAAGGCGGCGCTCGCCGAGTTCATCTCCACGCTCATCTTCGTCTTCGCCGGCCAGGGCTCTGGCGTCGCCTTCGGTCAGTCTTCTCTTCCCAGCCTCCTCGCCTGTCTAGTTAATCATTCATTCCACACACGAGCTCGCGTTCATGTGGGTGGCAGGTTAGAATGTTAGATTAGGGGAAAGTTCATTGATCTGCATCGCGGTACGTACACATCAAGAAAGGAGAAAATCGTCACTTGCTTTTGGAGACAAAATCCCTTTCCATCATGCTTTAGAAGGTGTTGACAGAAGCTTAGAGAAATTTTGTTTCAGAAAGTCAGAAAGGGGTGGTGTCATACGGCCTTTTTAGGTGGAAAATGATTGGTGCAAAAGACAAGTTTGCCCTTGAGATTTATGTGGACAAAGAAGGCAGGAGTGATTCAGCGGTAGCTGCTGTTCCGATCCGCTCTGACACAAACACCATGTGCTAGCTAGCTCCTGCCCACAAGTAGCAAAAAATGACACATTTGCGCCTGAATTAACAACCCATCAGTTTCTCCAAATGGAGTAGTAGAGACAAATCGGGAAAAATTAAGAAATCAAGCACTTAATATGTTGCTTCACTGATTCGGTATCTGACGACTGTTCTGACCGTGATTTGTGCCTGCAGCCAAGCTGAGCGGCGGTGTGGATGCCCCCGTGGGTCTGATCTCCGCGGCCATCGCGCACGCCTTCGCCCTGTTCGTGGCCGTCTCCGTGGGCGCCAACATCTCCGGCGGGCACGTGAACCCCGCCGTGACCTTCGGCGCCTTCCTGGGCGGCAACATCACCCTCTTCCGGGGCCTCCTCTACTGGGTGGCCCAGCTTCTGGGCTCCACCGCCGCCTGCTTCCTCCTCAAGTTCTCCACCGGCGGTCTCCCCACGGGGTTCTTCGCCCTGTCAGGCGTGTCGGCGTGGGAGGCGCTGGTGCTTGAGATCGTGATGACCTTCGGGCTGGTGTACACCGTGTACGCCACGGCGGTTGACCCCAAGAAGGGCGAGCTGGGCACCATCGCGCCCATCGCCATCGGCTTCATCGTTGGTGCCAACATCCTCGTCGGCGGCGCCTTCAGCGGCGCGTCCATGAACCCCGCCGTGTCCTTCGGCCCGGCGCTCGTCAGCTGGGAGTGGGGGTACCAGTGGGTGTACTGGGTCGGCCCCCTCGTCGGCGGCGGCCTCGCCGGCGTCGTCTACGAGCTGCTCTTCATCAACCGCAGCCACGAGCAGCTCCCCACCACCGACTACTAAGCCAGCCAAGCGGCTTGAAAGTCTGTTCGTACGTCTGTGAAGATCGACCCCTCTCAACACTGTTCCACACAAGAGGAGGGTACAGACACATGTGCGTTTAGTGGTAAAACACTTGCTTGTGTTTGCGACTGTGGTGTGCGTCATCCATGTACCTTCCGTAAAAACCTTCATGATAACAATGTTTTTTTTAGAATTCCTCATATGCAAGAGCAGGTGGAGTGTTGGTGGGCCAAAACCCTTTAGCCATAACTTGAAAAAAAGTAGGCCTAATAAGCTGTGAAGATTGTGAAAGATATGCCTGGAGTGTTGGTGAGCCAAAACCCTTGACACTGTGTTTGGATTGGATGTATGAATTTGGGCTTGGAGTGGTGGAATCTGGAATTGGGAATCCGTTTGATGCGCTCTGAATTACTGTCCGGAAACGGAAAGAAATTTCAAGCCCCGCTCCCTCGCGTGCAAAGAGCCAGCCCACGATTCAGAGGTCACCCCCTCAGAATCGCGTGGAAACGCAACCACCCCTCGCGTACCGGTTCGCTCAAGAAAAAGAGTGAGGCCCTGTCTCCCGAGTCCCGACGCAGACACCCTTCCTTCCCAACACCAGCGACCATAGATACACGCGGCGACGTGCCGATTAGGCCTCCCTCCCCTTCCCTGGCCTACCCTCTCCCTGGCCTCCCTCCTCCACCACCCTATCGTCCCCGCCATTATTCCCTCTGGCCGTCCCTTCCCCCTATCCTAACCCTAAATCGTGGGCATGGCCAAATGGCGATGAGAGGGTGAAAGACGGCGGAGGGAGGGTGAACGGTGGTGGCAGGGAGGGTGAATGGCGGTGGCGGCGGGCTGGGTATCTTGACCATCTTCTTCTCTACTGAACCCTCTCTTGGCTAATTTTTTATCTGTTTTTAGGCCGAATGGAGGTATAAAAACTCTACTTTTTTATCTGACTGGCTTGGATTAGTGTGTTTAGTACTGCAGAGTTTATATTAGAAGTTTATATTGTACAAACTCAACAAAACATCCAATTCCATTGTTTGCACATCCAAACAAGAATTGGAATTGGATATTACCCTTTAATTCCAACAAGAAATTACAATCACACCCAAATGGTAGAATTGAAATTAGAAGCCATTTTTTTCATCTTAGATTTGGAATTTCTAGACCAGTTCAATTCCATGCCTAAATTCATACATCCAAACACAGTCTGGGCCATAACCTTCATGAAGACTGTGAAAGATATGCAAGTTTAAGGTTCATAGAAAAGGGGATAAAACATCCGCTCATGCAAGACATGAAGCTTAGAAGCAAGTGACTTCCCTACCTCCATCCCACCTTAAGTCCATTTCAAAAAAAAATCCCACCTTAAGTTCATCATCCACCATATAGTTCATCGTGCAAAATGCGACCTGAGTAAAACACTCATGTCTTTGTTGTTTGTGAGTTCTTCTCATTCGTCGATCGAGCTCGTCGTACTTTGCTCCCCTGGACAAACTAAAAGGGAACCTCCCAACCCTGGTGTCAAAACCTTGGACACGATGGCGGCACCACGTCGGTGTCGGGTTCGCCAACAAGGATTTCTCCCAAAAACCCTGTCCAGTACCTCTGAATGATTTGTTGCTTAGGAGCCCCACGAGGTCGAAGCCTCAACCACCGAACTCATCGCCCAGCAGCATGCACCACTACGGTAACAGAGCCACCATCGCTGTCTCACTGAAGCTATCAACATGAGGCCAACTAGACAGAGGTAAAAAGTATCCTGAATAAGGGTTAGTAGTACCACGAACGAGCGGGAGGGAACTGCCTCCACCGCCAAAGGAGATAGTCGACCGGGCGCGATGACAAGACACAACAATCCCAGTAGGGTCCGGCAAGGTCCAAAAATACCTGTAAATCCCCCGTGGAGGCACACCAGTCCCAATAGGGTCCGGCCGATCCCAAATAGACCTTCCATCGGCCTAGATGGGCTTCATAGGCCCCAGATTTGGGGCGACCATATGGGCTCACAGGGCCCTAGATCTTGGGCCGCCTAGCCATGTCCGCGCCATCCCGCCATTCTCCATGCAACTCCGCGGCAACCTGGCGCCGCCATGCGTGCTCCTCAGCCGGAATCGTGCCAAAACTCCCGAGCCACACCATCTGACGGGAGCGGCCCTCCGTGTGCGGCCATAGAACATGTGGGTAGAGGAAGAGGGTGTCGCGGCTGGGAAGCCAGACGGCTGGTGGAGGAGGGGAGGAAAGCGGGGAAGGAGGGAGACGACAGCACTGCGGTCTTCTGCTCGTCCGCGCGGGGGGAAAGTGAAAGTTCAATGGACGTCGCCTACAGGGGGGTGAATAGTCTTTTAAAATTATTACGGTTTAGGCTCAAATAAATGCGGAATAAAACTAACGTTTAATTTATTGAGCACAAAACCTAACCACTAGATTTACCGAAGTGCACCGACAACCTATGCTAAGCAATACAAGCAAAAAGGTGATAGCAAGATATAAACACTTCAAGCATGATGGCTATCATAAAGTAAAGTGCACAAGTAAAGGGCACGATTGAGAGATAACCGATGGATGCGGAGACGAATATTTGTTTCCCGAAGTTCACTTCCAAAGAAGCTACTGATGCGTGGTGGACGCTTCGTCGGGAAACCCAAAGAGCAAGGTCTGGAGCAGCATAGCAGGAAGTTTTCCCTTAGTAAAAAACCGAGGTTATCGAACCAGTAGGAGGAAGGAAACGTCTCATAGGTGTTGCAAGCAACGTGGAAACCTACACAACACAAACTCAAGACTTTGCCCCAACTAACAGTGAGGTTGTCAATCTCATCAGTTGCTGTAACAAAGGATTAACTGTATGGTGTGGAAGGTGATGATGGTTTGCAGCAAGTAAACTGTAATAGTGGAAGATGTATCAATGGTAAAGATTGGACCGAGGTCCATAGTTCACTAGAGGTGTTCTCCTTAGATAAACAAACATGACATGTTGGGTAAACAAATTACAGCATGGAAATTTATAGGACCGAGCAAGGCATAATAATGCAATACTAGACAAAAAGATCCTATGATATTCGATTGGGCAATACAACAATATACATATACCGCCATCCAACTACATCTATGACTAGAAGTCCACCTTCAGGTTATCATCCGACCCCCCCAGTATTAAGTTGCAAGCAACAGACAACTGCTTTAAGCAAAGTGTGTAAGGTAAACAGTCCACATGTTCCATGAACAAGTGACTGTTGTTTTCTCCCTAGTGGCAACACATCTACAACCGAAGAGATTATTGTCACTTCCCTTGGAAACTAGAGGCATGAACCCACTATCGAGCATAAATACCCCCTCTTGGAGTCACTAGCAACTACTTGGCCAAGATAACTACTAACAACGGAGAGCATGCAAGATCACAAACAACACAGACATGATAGAATCAAATAGACAAAACCATTAATCAATCTGACATAGTAATCCCAATATCCATCGGATCCCCGCAAACACAACATGCATGATTACAAATAGATGAGATCTTGATCATGAACGGAGCTCATAAGATCTAGACATGAAAGCACAAAGGAGGAGATACAACCATCTAGCTACTACATGTACCCGTAGTCCAAGGTGTAACTACTCGCGCTTCATACCGGAGGCTGGCATGATGAAGAAGAAGGCCTCCGGGATGATCTCCCCCCAGGCAGGATGCTAGGAAGAGCTTCAGATCCCTCCGATCTAGGGACGATGGTGGCGGAGGCTACAGATGGTTTTGTGGAATATTGATCGGGTACTTAGGGTTTAGGCATCGGGGTCGTCTTATAGGCGAAGAGGCGAGGCTGGGAGGCGGCCAGGGGGCACGCACTGCCTAGGCACGGGCCCACCCTAGGCCGCGCCTGGGGGGTGTGGCCGCCCTATGGTGCCCCTCCTTCTCTCCTCTAGACTCCGTGTTCTCCTCGATGAAATATTGACTTTGGCTTTTGTCCTGTCCAATTCCGAGAATATTTCCTTACTAGCTTTGCTGGAACCAAAAATAGCAGAAAATAGGCAACTGGCACTGTGGCAACTTCTTAATAGGTTAGTACCAGAAAACATAAGAAAACACCTCAAAGTGTAGACAAAGAAAAGCAAAGTAGATACTAAAAAGCATGGAACATAAAAATTATAGATACGTTTCCGACGTGTCAGCTACGTCTCAGTTGGAGAGGTGCGATGCCACAATGCTCTCCGAACTCCACAAATGGCTCACCTCGAGGTGTGGTGGCTCGATGCTCACCCAACGTCACACAAGGCCTCACCCTGGATGCGGAAGCACGCAACTCACCGACGCCATAAAAGGCTCACCCTATTCTCTCGAGTGCGCACCACAAAAGGCGGGCACTCACTCCACTATAGGACACTTGAGGGCGGTCACCGAACCCATACAAGATTGGGGCTATCTCCACAACTCAATTGGAGGCTCCCAACAACAAAGCCACAAAAGGCTACAACGCCACAAAAGGCCAACTGATACGTCGTAAACGTATCTATAATTTTTGATGCTCCATGCTTGTTTTATATCATTTGTCTTATGTTTTGTCTACACTTTGAGGTATTTTTATACACTTTCTAGAACTAACCTGTTGACAAGATGCCACAGTGCCAGTTGCCTATTTTCTGCTATTTTTGGTTTCAGAAAAGCTCAAAATGAATATTATTGGAATTGGACGGGACAAAAGCCAAAGTTACTATTTTTCCGGAGCGAACACGGAGCCAGAAGGACAGACGAAGGGGGCCAGGAGGTGGCCACTCCTTAGGGTGGCGCGGGTCCTCCTGGCCACGCCAGCTCTAGGTGTGGGCCCCTCGAGGCTCCAACGACCTTGCCCTTTCGCCTATATATACGTCTCCTCGGGGCGTAAACCCTAACGCGGGCAGAAATCCACGAAAAGGTCCACAGCACCACCGCCACCGAAGGGGTGATTCGGGGGACATGAGTCTTTATTCCGGCACCCTGCCGGGACAGGGAAGTGCCCCCGGAGCCATCTCCATCGATTTCCACCACCATCTCTATCGCCATTGCTGATTCCCATGATAAGGAGGGAGTAGTTCTTCCTCGAGGCTAAGGGCTCTACCGGTAGCTATGTGTTCATCTCTCTCTATATGCATGATCATATTGTGATCATGAGCTTTGTAATCTAGTAGATCTGCTCTGCTACTCAAGTGCTTTAATAGATCTTCGGCTCTCGCCACGTGTGTAAAAGTGATAGCGTGCACGTCGTGGTGGCACTTAGGCTAGATTTTACATAAATACTCAAGTGCTTCAATAGATCTCTGCTCTCCCCACGTGTGTGAAAGTGATAGCGTGTATGCCGTGGTGGCACTTAGGCTAGAGTTTATAAATACTTGTCATGGGTTATATTTGGAGTTAGATGTCTTTATGAAATTTTGGTGTTTGTTGGAACCATCTAGCGCTCAAGGTGACGGTGTGGGGTTATCTAGATGGGGAAGGCAGACTTTGAAGAGTGCTGTTATAGCCCTACCATGGATTAGAGTGTCCAACCGGAGAGTAGTTCAGGGTAGTATCATGAAGAGAGGATATTTATATGAGAGAGTGTTCACTAGTGAAAGTATGATCCCTAGGCCTTGTTTCTAAGCATTGAAACACTGTTTGCATCTAGATCTGTTGCATGTTTGGTTGCTTCCATCTTTATTTCAGTTTGCCTTTATTTTCTCCCATGTCAACAACAAGTCAGAAGCTCTTTTTTGGTACCGTAACCCCTTGTATTTCACTATCTCTTTGCTGAACTAGTGCACCTATACACCTGACAAGTGTATTGGGTGTGTTGGGGACACAGGAGACTTCTTATGTCTTGATTGCATGGTTGCTTGAGAGGGATACCTTTGACCAATTCCTCCACTTAAGGGAAACTTGCTGCTGTTCTACAAACCTCTGCACTTGGAGGCCCAACAACTGTCTACAATAATAGAAGTGCGTAGACTTCAAGCTATTTTCTGGCGCCATTGTTGGGGAGGTAAGGTAAAAGGTACTCACATCCTCTGGTGTGAGTGCTCGAAGTTATTTCCTTTAGATTCTGCAATTTTATCTTTTTGTTTCTTGTTTTCACTAGTTAGGCTTAATGTAAAACAACAACAAAATTAGAGAGATTTATAGTATTTATCATGAGTTAGGACATTAAGTGTTTGAAGAGAAAATTAGAAAACCTATGGAACTTTATTTGCAAGCTAATGGCAATGTTATTAGTATGAATTCTTTGAACACCATTATTGCTAATGCTATGGAAACGTCTAAGCTTGGGGAAGCTAGTTTTTATGAAAATGATCTTTTTAGTTCCCAAACTTTGGAAGATAGCTATTCTATTGCTTATGATGATACCAAACCTCCAATATATGATGATTACAATGATGAATATGATATTTTCAGTCCACCTATTATTGAGGAGAAAATTAATTATGATCACAATATGCCTCCTGTATTTGATTATTATGGTGATGAGAATATTAATGATAGCTATTTTGTTGAATTTTCTCCCACTACAATTAATAAGAATGACTATGCTTATGTGAAGAGTAATAATTATTTTATGCATGTGGCTCATGATAAGAATGTTTTATGTGATAGTTATATTGTTAATTTTATTCATGATGCTACTGAAAGTTATTACGAGAGAGGGAAACATGGTCTTATGTATCTCAACAATATTAAGTTTCCCCTCTTTATGTTGAAAGTCTTGAAGTTTCACTTGTTTTGCTTTCCTATGCTTGTTGCTTTGTGATTTCATGACTTGTTTATTTACAGGATTCCTATGCATAGGAACTGGGTTAGACTTAAATGTGTTTTAAATTTGCTTCTTGATGCTCTCTTTTACTTCAATTCATATTTCTTATGTGAGCATCTTCTCAAACTATCAAGCCTAACTTAAAGGCGGTAAAGAAAAGTACTTATTCAGAGATAACCCAATAGTTTTCTTGAGTCTTGGAAGTTATTACTTCTATAATAACTTCTCCTTATACTTTTTGTGTGGTTTTTATGCCAAGAATAACCTCTAATGAGAGAGAAGTAAGATTTGGGGAAGTTGCTGTCCAGCAACAGATTTTTGTGCTTCACTGTAAAAATTCGTGAAAAATATTTGTATGTCGGATTGAGCTGTAATTTTCTGAATAAATATCCTAGGTTGTTATCTAACTTTCGTTAGTTCAACACGTTTTGATTTAAGCAACAGAAAGTCTTCAAAAAAAATCGGTTTTTACCCGCTGGTCTGTTTTGACAGATTTCTGCCATTATTTGCATTTGCCTCTTTATTGATTCCTTTTTGAGTTCTCTTTGGGAAATTGAGATTTTTGAGGGAATTGGTACAGTAGCTTGTGTTTTTAATGAAAGTTTTGCTATTTTAAAACTAAACCCCAAAGGTTTATTATCTTTTGAATGCACTAATGTTGCTAATGAAGATTGTGTAAAGTTTTGTATGAAGAAAATTTCAGGTGTAAGGGAAGAATGATGTAATGAGATGAAGAATGGACAAAAGCTCAAGCTTGGGGATGCCACCCATGTCACCCCAAGAAATATTCAATAGGTACAAGCGTCAAATCTTGGGGATGCCCAAGGCATCCCCTTCTTCTTTAATAAAATTCTCAGGTCTTTCTAGACACTTCGTTTTTATTGTTTCATGCACTGTTGTGTTGTTCTTGGAGCGTCTTTTTTTTTAGTTTTCTTTTGCTTGGTTTGCTGCAATAAGTTGGTTGACTCCCAGCACACTTATTTTGGAGAGAGACACACTTTGTTTTCATTGCCTAGAACACTCTAGTTTTCATTCTTATTGTTTTGTGAGTGTTCTCTTTTGCTAGCACTGTGTTTAGCCTTAGTTTTCTTATGCTTTCTACTTAGAATATTTTAGTTCTTCTTTGTGGATTTGTGAGACAAGATCACTGATCTTTATTGATTGTTATCTTTGTGAGTAGTTTCAAATAAGTCGATTGGTGTTGGAAAAGAGTAGGAAGCTTCAAGCTTAGGTGGTACAAAAAGGAGCTAGTTTTGACTATGCCTTAGGCTTTATCATGTCATGCTATATGTTGCTTTGACCTTATGCTTAGTGATTATTGTTGTAGCATGACTTGTTCCAAACAACTAGAATTTCTTAATGTGCCTTGAAAGAATCATGCATTGTTTTAGCAGACAAAAGCATAGTATTATGGTATTCTCCTTTGATGCTTTGTTTGGGTTGACTTGGCACATGCTCACACCATGTTGTGACTATGAACCAGTCACCTAGGCCTCTATGCTCATTTAGTTTTTGACTTATGGTACCACTTTATGCTTTGATTGATAATGTTTTGTCGCTCTCCATGATTATGGACATTATTGCTCTCTTAGTTGGTTGCTCCCAGTCTTTTGCTAGCCTCCACTTGTACTGAGTAAGCTCTACTCGTGCATCCAACTCCCAAGAAACCAAGTTATTCCAAAGTGTCCACTATAAATTCTTATGCATGGTGTGTTACATCATTCCAAGTATATTCTTGTTTTATCTATCTTCCAAATTAAACTTGATATGTGAAAATTAGTGATTAAATCTCTCACAAACTTGATGGCACACTTTATTTTTCTTGCCCCTAATAAACTTGAATCATTGTGTCATCTATGTTGTATATGCTTGCACTTATAAGTTGGGATTAGCAGAACCGTGCTATCATGGGGAACGCTTTCAACACTTGTAAATATCTACCCAGTTGATATCATGCTCTTTTGTTTATGGATGTCGTCGGTGTGAAATGAAAGGGAAGCTTGTAAGTCCATGGAGTTATGTATCCGTGTTAGAGAAACGCCTAGGCTGCTAGCCTAAGCCATGCCTAATCATGGTGGAAACTTGCAGCATCACCATAGTGAGCAATCTATGAAGCATTCTTCTTATAAAAAAGAGATTGAGAAAAAAATATGAGAAAAAAAAGGAAAGAGAGAAAAAAGCACCATTTTCCCATGGTAAATAAGAAGATTGCTGAGATGCTCATTATATGCTTGCCTTGTCATTTTGATATGGGATAGCTCCTGTATCATGGGGCAAGGGGTACCCCGTTGGCGGTTCTCTATGATACACATGTACTTACTATGACAAGAACTTACCGATGACTAAAGTTGAGTAGAATGAGGAGCGGCCCTCGTACTCAAGGGACATGAGATTGCCAACTTATACTTTGTCAAGCATATACTCCATACTTTGTTCACTTTAACCTTAATCACTTCAAGATGCTTATGATAGGGGCAATGAGAGCTGAAAGCTAACAAGTACCATAATTTTTGGAACCTCTTTATGAAACTTGAAATCCTTGCTTCCCTGTGAAGGGCCTTTTTCCACTTTTATATTGAGTCTCCATCTTCTATCCTTAGGAACCAATTAAGAGAGCATAGTTGGCATTCTTAGTTCTATGTGCATTGTCCCAAAACTTATTGATTGATTCATAATGTTGATATTTCTTTCTCTTGAACTATTTGTATCTAGTCACCCTTATGAACTTTGAAGGTGTCCTATGCATTTATGTTTTTCTACTTCATGAGGGACAAGCTGAATGCCACTATGATATGTTTTCTATATGTGAAACAAACAAACAAATAAACATCTTTCAACGCATTTCTATTCATGAATATTTGTTTGTATCCTTTTATGTTGCAGCATAGTTGCTTTGTCTTATTGTTAGAACTTCATATTTCTTGCTCATGTTTAGAGTACTTTGATCTCAGCTTTCAATGCTTGCAAATGGTTTGATCATGATTGTGATGGTGCACGTCACCTCAAAAGTTATTCTTTTATCACTTACCTACTCAAGGACGAGCAGGAGTTAAGCTTGGCGATGCTTGATACGTCGTAAACGTATCTATAATTTTTGATGCTCCATGCTTGTTTTATATCATTTGTCTTATGTTTTGTCTACACTTTGAGGTATTTTTATACACTTTCTGGAACTAACCTATTGACAAGATGCCATAGTGCCAGTTGCCTATTTTCTGTTTTTTTAGTTTCAGAAAAGATAAAATGAATATTCTCGGAATTGGAGGGGACAAAATCCAAAGTTACTATTTTTCCGGAGTGAACATGGAGCCTGAAGGACAGACGAAGGGGGGCTAGGAGGTGGCCACACCCTAGGGTGGCGCGGGTCCCTCTGGTCACGCCAGCCCTAGGTGTGGGCCCCTCGAGGCTCCACCGACCTTGCCCTTTTGCCTATATATACGTCTCATGGGGACGTAAACCCTAACGCAGGCAGAAATCCACAAAAAGGTCTGCAGCACCACCGCCAGCGAATGGGAGATTCGGGGGACAAAAGACTCTGTTTCGGCACCCTGTCGGGACGGGGAAGTGCCCCCGGAGCCATCTCCATCGATCTCCACCACCATCTCCATCGCCATTGCTGATTCCCATGATGAGGAGGGAGTAGTTCTTCCTCGAGGCTAAGGGCTCTACCGGTAGCTATGTGTTCATCTCTCTCTCTCTCTATGCATGATCATATCGTGATCATGAGCTTTGTAATCAAGTAGATCTGCTCTGCTACTCAAGTGTTTTAATAGATCTTTGACTCTCCCCACGTGTGTAAAAGTGACAGCGTGCACGCCGTGGTGGCACTTAGGCTAGAGTTTACATAAATACTCAGGTGCTTCAATAGATCTCTGCTCTCCCCACGTGTGTGAAAGTGATAGTGTGCATGTCGTGGTGGCACTTAGGCTAGAGTTTATAAATACTTGTCATGAGTTATATTTGGAGTTGGATGCTTTTATGAAATTTTGGTGTTTGTTGGAACCATCTAGCACTCAAGGTGACGGTGTGGGGTTATCTAGATGGGGAAGGCGGACTTTGAGGAGTGTTGTTATAGCCCTACCATGGATTAGAGTGTCCAAACAGAGAGTAGTTCAGGGTAGTATCATGAAGAGAGGATATTTATATGAGAGAGTGTTCACTAGTGGAAGTATGATCCCTGGGCCTTGTTTCTAAGCATTGAAACACTATTTGCATCTAGACCTGTTGCATGTTTGCTTGCTTCCATCTTTATTTCAGTTTGTCTTTAGTTTCTCCCACATCAACAACAAGTCAGAAGCTCTTTTCTGGCACAGTTACCACTTGTATTTCACTATCTCTTCACTAAACTAGTGCACCTATACACCAGACAAGTGTATTGGGTGTGTTGGGGACACAATAGACTTCTTGTGTCTTGATTGCAGGGTTGCTTGAGAGGCATACCTTTTACCACTTCCTCCCTCAGTTTGATAAACCTTGGGTAATCCACTTAAGGGAAACTTGACGCTATTCTACAAACCTATGCAATTGGAGGCCCAAAAACTATCTACAAGAATAGAAGTGCGTAGACATCACCAATAAAGCCACAAAAGGCTACAAGACCACAAAAGGTCAACAACCCAACCACACAACCGCCTAGGGTTCCAAGAACCCAAGAGTAACAAGCCCACAAGCTTGAATTCGCCGAATCTTCGAGGAGAACTCAAAACTATGCACCAAATGCAAGGGCAATTCCTTCGCTCCCAAATTCCAACAAAGCTACAAAATCTATTGGGGGAATAAGGGAAGAAGAACACAATAGGAGAACACAGAACTCTCCAAGATCTAGATCCCAAGGATTTCTTCAGAAAGAAGGGATTTGGTTTGGTGGGATTGTAGATCTAGATCTCCTCTCACTTTTCCCTCAAAAAAAATGTAAGAATCATGAGAGGGAGAGGGAGTAATAAATCTCAAATAGGTCAACAATTGTGGGCAAAAACGAGCTCAAAAGATGGGGAACCTTTGGGGAAGAAGCCCCCTTAAATAGGACAAGGAAAAACTGACCGTTTGGGCCAGATTCGCGTACCACCAGAACTTCCGGTGAATAACCGGAACTTCCGGTAAATAGAGACACAAGATAAATAAGAAAACATATGTTCACCGGAACTTGAATCTCAAGCAAAAACACTGGACAACAAAGCACGAAAATTTCAATAACTTTTGATTCAGGACTCCGTTTTATATGATCTTGGGCTTGTTTTAAAGAGAACGCCAAGCTCTATAAGATTATGCAAAGAAACACATAGTCCAACATGGAATGATAAAACCAAATGGAGGAAGGTAAGTGTAACATCCCAGCATTAGAGCTTAGAAATAAGTTGAACCTAGGTGTGTGCATTGCATCCATGCATAGAAAATCCGAATAATTTTCGTGCCTTTGAACAAAACTTGTCAAAGTGATTGAAGCTTCTCTTAAATTGATGGAATTGAAATAGATCATCAAGTTGACTGCGATAAGTTTCAATATGACCTTTGCTAAAACATTATTTTGGGTAACATGATTAGAGCCAAGGGTAGATCAAATATAATAACGTTAAACCACAATACTTTATTTAATGAATAATATTAGATCTTTAAGAAATCATATCATGGTATTCATCACACAATTTATGAATACCAAATTGTGAATATAACTTAACTAATGGGGGTGTAACAGCTAAATCTTGATCTATATTAATCTTGTCTACCTATACCATGAGTATCATGGTAACACCTAACCTTAACTTTTGAGTGAGGTTGAGTAGGAAAGAAACTAAGACAATATCATTTATTATATGATTTATTTTCCACCTCAATCCTTATCATCTCTATTGAATCTTATGCTAATATCTGGTGTTCATCAATGTTGAATAATCAACTATTGATTCCCCAATTCTTAACCTATCAATTCTTGATCCATTAATCCTGTCCTTCCCTTATCATTCACTAAAGCTTATCAAGAAAGAAGAAAGATTAGGTTAATAGTAATGCTAGTCTTAGAGGTCATCTAAAGGATGGGAGAGTTTAGAGAAAGTGAAATCAATATGATAGTTGGTGGAGTTAACTCACTTCTAACTGGATAGAAGAGTTATCTTGATGTCACATCCCAAGATTTTCCAAATCTTGTAATGTGAAAAATAAATGAATAAAATAAAACTTTGTTGATTTTCAAGGTGAGAAGAAACTTTTTGAATCCAATTGGAAACTTTCAAAACCTATTTTGGATTAAATAAAATCCTAAAGGGATTTAAAAAGTTAAATAAACAATAAAGTTAAAAATATTTGGAATTACTATTTTTGAATCGTTTAATAAAAGATTTGGTTTTCAAAAGAAAAGGTAGATTTATACATAAGGATTATTTATAAAGCCAAATTAAACCTTGGCCAAGATTTTGAAACAAAATGTTTTGTTTTGATTAAAGGAGTAAAAGTTTATTTAAACAAAATAATAGGGATTTAATATCCAATTTATTTAAGTAAAGGCTTTTTCCATTTTAAATAAACACTAAAACTTATTTATTTATTTTAAATAAGTTTTCCAAGTATCTTATATTTTCAAATAAAACCTACTGATTTGGTTTTGATATTATTTAGTTTTCAAATATAGATTTTATTAAATAAATCAAAACCTATTTGAATTATTAATTAAGGACTATTTTATTTAATTATTAAATAGATCCTAAAAAGAATAAAAATATTATGTTATTTTGGATTTTGGTTTATGTTGTTAAACAGAACCAAATTCAATTACAAGTGTGGTGATTGTTTGAATTGTTTGAATGTTTGTTTTGTTGTTTGAATTGTGAATTGAATTTCAAATCAGTAAACAGAAATAGAAAAGGATAAATCAATAAGACAGAAAAAAATATGAAACGGCCCAGCCCAACTATCCTAGCCTAGCAGCCTATCTCCTATTTCCCCCCGAAGCGTTTTCTTTCACCCAGCAACTCACCCACTCAGCGACTGATTACTGGACCCCACCTCCACTCCCTCTCTTTCGCTGACGAGCAGGCCCCACCGCCAGCTCACCTCGTCTTCAACCCACGACCTGTTCTTCCACCCCCTCTCTCCCGTTTCTGCGTTGAATTCGCGGGCTTAATTCTCGTTTAGTGGCGCAATAACCCCGCCCTGCGACCACGCAAGATAAAGCGTCTCCCCCTCCTCTCCATTTCCCCTCTCTCGCCTGGCTCTCTCGGCCACCAGGCTGCTCGGAATTCTCCCCGAACCACCACAGACTCCGGCGAACTCCCGATTAAAATCCGGCCACCACCGCCAGCCCCACTGCTTCCAGAGCACACTGGCTTGCTCGCCATCATCTCCTGCACCTGCCAGTGCTTTCCTCTCGCTCACGCGTGCTCTGCAGCGACGACTGCGTCCTCGACTGAACGACGCCGCCGTCCGCTCCAACTCCGACGAGCCCCACAGGTAGTTTCCGACCGCGCCTCTCCTCCTTCACGCACACATCATCGCCATGGTTTTGCGCGTCTGACCCTTCCTCCCATTTGTCCTAGCATGCACCGTAGCCCCGCCTCCAACAACGCCCGAGCGAACCCGACGCCAGAAGCTCCTCCGACGAGCAATCACCGTCGCCCCCGTGCACCCCCTGCTCTCCTACGACCACGTTGAGCACCAGAATACCACGGCGGACCCGGTGAGCATATCCGTTCTCTCCCTCGCTTCCTATTTCACCAGCGCCGCCACCGTCTGACCTCGCCGCCGCCAGCCACCGTCGCTGCGCCGCCAGCCTTTGGCCAAGCGACTGAGACTGTTAGATGAGAATCGTGTGACTGTGAAAGGACATAGTCGAAGGGGTATCGAGCGATCTGTGTCGTGCGATCAAGTTGGATCCTGCGGTCTATGTCTGTCGATCCGAGAGAAGCGGTATAGACAAATCAGGAACAGCCACGTGGCCTCTGTTTGATTTAAAAGACAGAAAACTTTCTATTAGCTTTCCAATTTTATAAATTGCACAACTTTTGATCCACACGTCCAAAAATTACAAACTTTATATCAATAGAATCAGTGGAACAAGCCCTAGCCAACCATGCATTTTGTTTAGTAAAAAGCTTCTGGAAAAATGGTTGTCTTTGCAGAAACATTTGTATGCTTGTTTAGATTGTAAAAATTATTCAAAAATGATTTTGGGGATAAAATCTTTTGCAAATGGTGTGATTTGAACCTACTGACCATAGGAAACACTTTGTGGATTCAAAAATGTATTTGGTGAAACAAAATAATGATTCTTTGATTTAAAACCATTTCTAGTCAAATAGAAATGTGGTTTATCTATTAAAAATGGTTTTGGAAGAAAACCTTTGGGAAATGTTTTGTTTTAAACTCTCTGACCCCAAACACGAAGTTTTATGGTTTGAAAACTTATTTGGTGAACCCTATAGATTAATGCCTTAGTAAAAATATTCCTACACCACATAAAATGATACTTTGTTTTGAAAATGGTTTAGGAAGTGAAACTTCTTGCAAATGACTTTTCCACTTTACAAAATGACCAATAGGTGTTTTCCAATGTTTATGAACCATTAGGAACCACTTTTTCAAATAAAACAAAGCTTGGCATGCTTGCATGCATTACTTTGACTTTATGATTTTATGTGATTGTTTTGCTTGAATGGTAGATTGAACTTGTGCCTTGCTTGATTGAATTGTAGTGACTTGAAGAGCGTGATTGTAGCAAGGACAAGGAGTGAACCTATACTCTACCAAAAAGGCAAGTGATGCTTCATACTTTTTTTCCCATTACTTTCACTATGCATTAGTGATTTTGCTAAGTAAAACTTGCATGGAATTTTTGCTAAGTATAAACCTTATAGGAAAACCTAGTAGATGAAACCTTAGTAGAAATCTTCCTAAGTTAAGATTCTTATTACTCTCATGCTTAGCTTAGCTAATAGAAAACAAGGATGGAATATACATTCATACTATGGAAAAATTTCTAAGTCTGAGGACTTGTGTTTTTGTTTAATAAAACAACTAAGTTAATGAATCACCTGGGTGGAATGGTAATTTCTTGGTGGTTTTTGGTTGAGTGGTTCACAAGGCCCATGTCTATGGTTGACCTTGTGTATCTCACTTGTGGATGGCCACCCAGGAACAAAGAGATTTGAGATGTCAAATGTTGAGAAGCTTCAAGTGCAACCACTTGGCATTGTGGGCTCTGCCTGGATCATATAGGTTAGGTTGCAAGAACTTAGCCATATGGACAATGGGTGGTAGAGTTTGATAGGTTGGAACGCGTCCATTTTGGTCTAAGGGAAGGCTTCTGAAAGATCTTGTCTTGGGAAACCAAGTCTTGTGGGAAAGTGCACAACCTCTGCAGAGTGTAAAATCTAAGTACTTAGCCATGTCCCTGGTAAAGGACAATTTGAGCATCAAGACATGGAAGCAATCAAGAATCTCATCATTCAATTTCTAAGTTAAAAACTTGTGGTTGAACAAGGGTTAAAGGATTCTTCAATCTTTGATTGAGAAAAATGTTTTTGTCAAGCAAAAACTTAGTGTTTTCAAAATGATAAGGAAAATCTATTTTGAGCAATGCAAGCCTCAACTCCACTTAGCCAAATGCATATAGATGATAGACTCCACTATACTACCATAGTATCACTTGCCAATACAATTCAAATGTATTGACCCTTGTGGCTGTAACTTGTTATGTTGCAGGTTTGATTGATTTAGTGAAGTGTGTTGATTAGGATTACAAAGTCTACAACCAACATGTCTGCCTGTGGCACTTTGAAGATGAAGGACCCCATGCTTATAGTTATTCTGCTGCAATGTAATGTAATAGCCAAATGAGCTATGTAAGATGTAATAAAATTATGTTATTACTGGTTATAAAGTGTATTATGACCTTTGTTTCTTGATATTACATCTTAACTGTGGATGCTAGCTATTGATCCAGGGACTAGCATTGTAAACACAGGGGACTCTACCTTATTAAAGGTTGGGACCCTTACACTTGATTATATATTTTTATGGTGCCAAAGAATATTATAAGTATGAAAATTAAAGTTAGCTATAGGGAGTAATCTTATTGAATTAAGAAGGTATAGTAAATGAATAAAATTGTCTACTCAGTAAAATGTGCTGAGGATATAATTATAATACCACCATAATATGAAGAGAAGTTTGAATATAAGATATTGGAGTCTAGTAGACATAAGATATTGTGGCTAAGCTGAAGCTAGAGCGGCAGGGAGTTATTGAAGTAGTGTTATTATCCTTACAAGATAGTAGAGCTTGAGGGAAGTAGGTTTTGGTAGATACACCTAATGGAGTAATGTTAGTTATGAAGGGTAAAAGAAGTAAATAATGGGAATGAGAAGAAACTACTAAATGCATTAGAGGATGATCGTTTAAGTGGAATTAGATTCATAAGAAACATTGTAGAGAAGGGGATGATCCCCATGGGGATATCTTGTTAGGCTTAGTGTCAAGCTCCTTGGATTACAAATGGATTTAGAAGGTGGAGTTGTTGGTAATAATGATATTTTAAAATAAAGCTCATCATGTTAACCCATGATGATGAATATGAAGAAGTAATATATCTAGGAAGGGAATGTTGGAATTATGCCCTAGAGGCAATAATAAAGATGTTATTATTATAATTCTTGTTCATGATAATGTTTATATTCCATGCTAGAATTGTATTAAGCGGAAACTTTAATACTTGTGTGGTTTGTGAACAACACCGTGTCCCTAGTACGCCTCTATGGACTAGCTCATTGATTAATGATGGTTAAGGTTTTCTAACCATGGACATGAGTTGTCGATTAATAATGAGATCATATCATTGGGAGAATGATGTGATGGACAGACCCAAACTAAGCGAAGCAATTAGATCGTGTCATCGTGTTCATCTTTGCGAAGCTTTTCTTATGTCAAATATTGTATTCCTTAGACCATGAGATAATACAACTCCCTGGTATCGGAAGAAAGCTTTGAGGTCATCAAACGTCATCCTATGAGAGGGTGATCATAAAGGTGTCTCTCAGGTGATCGGAAAGTACCTGTTGGGTTGTATGTATCGAGATGGGATTTGTCCCTCCCAAGTCGGAGAGATATACTTCAGGCCCACTCGGTAATCGATATCAACACCGCTTGCAAGCATGTGGTTAAGGAGTTAATCACAAAGTGATATCGGATTACGAAACGAGTAAAGTACTTGCTGTGAACGAGATTGAACTAGGTATGACGGTACCGACGATCAAATCTCGGGCAAGTAAAATATCGCGAGACGAAGGGAATATAAATATGGGATTGATTGAATCCTGGCATCGTGGTTCATCTGATATGATCATCGATGAATGTGTGGGAGTCAATATGGGTTTCCAGACCCCGCTGTTGATTATTGATAGAAGATCATGTCCGCATATTCTCGAACCCGAAGGGTCACACACTTAACGTGTCTCGACGCTAGGATAGATTGGATAATTGGTTTATGAGTTTTTGTTCGGAGTCTCGGATGGGATCCGGGACATCACGAGAGGTTCCGGAATGGTCCGGAGAATAAGATTCATATAAGGCAGTGCAGTTTTTGGAGTTCGGAATTGTTCCGGGTTAATCGGTATTGTACCGGAAGCTTCTAGAACCTTCCGGAGGGGGACCAACGTGGTCCCACCTGCCGGGAGGGGCATGGGCCTATGAGGGAGTGCCCTGGCCTCTTTGGGCCAGGGGCACAAGGCCCCATAGGGCCCAACCGGCCAGCAAGGGTAAAACCCTAGTTGGAGCTTCTAGAAGGGGGAGGGGTTTCCTTGCCCCCCACTCCTCCCTCCTTGGCCGCCGGCCTAGGGCTTGGGGGAGGGGTTAGGGAGGCGCCCACCCCTCTATATATAGAGGGCTGGGGCGCACCACTCCCCACACCTCCTCCTCAACCCTAGCCGCCCTGCTGCCCTCCTCTCTCTCTCCCTCCCGACTGCGTGTAGGTGAAGCCCTGCTGCAGAAACTCTCCACCACATACACCGCGCTGTCGCGTTGTAGATCCAATCCGTCTCTCCACCATACTTGCTGGACCGAGGAAGGAGGAGACGTCGAGGTTCTGCACGTGTGCATCTCACGGAGGCATCGCCACTTGCGGTGCTAGATCGGATCGGATCGCGAGGAGGAGAAGCGAGTACGACTACATCACCCACGTTCTGACGAACGTTCCGCTGTGCGAATCTTCAAGGGTATGAAGATCTAATCCAATCTCTCTCGTTGTTTGCATCTCCTAGATTAGATCTTGGCTTCCCTATGTTCGCATCCGTAGAAAATTTTGATTTACTATGCCACGAAACCCTTCAGTGGTATCAGAGCTAGATCTATGCGTAGATGTGTTTCACGAGTAGAACGCAACATGGTTGTTGCGGGCGTTGATGTTTTCTGTTGCAGGCCTCTTGTTTGTGTTCTTCTTATGACGCGGGATAGTGAGATTGAAGCGGTCCAGGCCAACCTTAAGCGACGTCGTTCGCGAGACCGGCTCCGCACTTGACGTGTGGCTTGTTCCACACATGCGGCTGGTGGATGCCTGTTTCTCTCACTATAGTTGTCATGGGATTAACACCGGAGTTTGGAAACCATAATATCACCGTTGTGGCTTTCCGTAGGTAAGAATCGTTCTTAGCATCTACTCCCATAAGCCACGTAAAACATGCAACAACAAAGTAGAGGCGTCTAACTTGTTTTTGCAGGGAGTGTTTTCTATGATATGGTATGGCCCAAGATGTGATGTGTATAATGTATGCGATGATCATGTTTTGTAATGTTTCACGACTTGCATGTCGATGAGTACACAACCGGCAGGAGCCATATGGTTGTCTTTATAATTGTGTATGACCTGTGTGTCAACTTCTTATACGCCATGTAATAGTTTCACTTTATCGCTAAGTAGTTAGCAATAGTTGTAGTTGCTATTCGTGGTGGAGGCAATCATGGTGGAGTGATGGAGATCATGCCGGTACGCACAAGAAGGAGATCATTGCGCGAAGATTGGCTATACCATGTCACATAAAGTTATATGCATGTGATGTTTATCCTTTTATGTATCTTATTATGCTTAGGCGACGTTAGCATTATAAGAAGATTCCTCACTTAAAGATCAAGATAAAACTGTGTTCTCCCCATGTATGCACCATTGCGAAAGTTCGTCGTGTCCAAGCATCACATGATGATCGGGTGCTATAGACTCTACGTTCACATACAACGGGTGCAAGCCAGTTTTGCACATGCGGAAATACTTGGGTCTAACTTGACGAGCCTAGCATGTACAGACATGGCCTCGGAACACATGAACCGAAAGGTTAAACATGAGTCATATGAATGATATGATCGACACTTTGTTGTCCACCATTGAAACCACATCTCTTCTCGTGATGATCAGATTAGGTGTGGTGAATTTGGATCATGTTCACTAAACAACTTGAGGGATGTTGAATTTAGTGGGAGTTCATCTACTAATTTGATTAAGTTGAACTATTTATCATGAACATAGTCTAAATTGTACTTGCAAATACTGTAGATCAAATGGCTAAGTCCAACTTCAACTTCAACGTTTTTGCTAAGATAGAAAAGCTTAGAAACAATGGGTCTAACTTCACCAACTGGTTCCGCAATCTAAGAATCATTCTCGCTGGCGGACAAAAGGACTATGTCCTTGATAAAGCGCTAGGTGACGCCCCTGCTATAGATGCGCCGGCTGATGAGAAAGCTGTTTATCAGTCGCGCAAGGATGATTATGATTTGATTAAGGTCGCCATGTTGTTTGCTATGGAATCGGATCTTCAAAATCGTTTTGAGGAGTTCGCCGGGCCCTTTGAGATTCTTGAGGAACTGAAAACCATGTTTCAGACTCAGGCCCGTTCTGAGAGATATGAGATCTCTAACTGCAAGATGGAGGAAGGGAGTTCCGTTAGTGAGCACGTCATTAATATGTCGGGCTACACTCAACGTCTTGAGCAACTGGACTGCAAGATTCCAGAAGAGCTCAAGATTGATAGAGTTCTGCAGTCACTCCCTCCTAGCTACAAAGGTTTTGTAGTTACTCAAAATCAGATTGGTTCCACTGATATGATCACTGAGCTCTTCGCTAAGCTGAAAGTTGCGGAGGTGGATACTAAGAAAGATAATCATGTGTTGATGGTCAACAAGCCCCCCACCTTCAAGAAAGGTAAGGGTGGAAAGAAGCCCTTCAAGAAAGGCGGCGGCAAGCGCGTTGCCCCTGCTGAGAAGAAGCTCAAGTCTGGTCCTAAGCCGGACACTGGGTGCTTCTATTGCAAGGACAAGAGTCACTGGAAGCGCAACTGTCCGAAGTACTTAGCGGACAAGAAGGCTGGCACCATCAAAGGTATATTTGATATACATGTTATTGATGTTTTCCTTACTAGCCCTCGTTGTAGTGCCTGGGTATTTGATACTGGTTCAGTTGCTAATATTTGTAACTCGAAACAGGAGCTACGGAATAGACGGCGGCTTGCGAGGGATGAGGTGACGATGCGCGTTGGCAACGGATCAAGAGTTGATGTGATGGCCGTCGGCACGCTCTCCTTAGTTTTACCTTCGGGATTATTTTTAAACCTTAATAAGTGTTATTATGTGCCTGCGTTGAGCATGAACATTATTTCTAGATCTTGTTTATTGCAAGACGGTTATTCATTTAAATCGGAGAATAATGGTTGTTCTATTTATATGAGTAACATCTTTTATGGTCATGCACCTATTGTGAATGGTTTATTTCTTCTAAATCTCGAAAGGGATGAAACACACATCCATAACATTGAGGCTAAGAGATGCAAAGTACATAGTGATAATACTACTTATTTGTGGCACTGTCGTCTAGGTCATATTGGTCTAAAGCGCATGAAGAAACTCCATTCTGATGGACTTTTGAAGTCTCTTGATTTTGAATCATTTGACACATGCGAACCATGCCTCATGGGCAAGATGATCAAAACCCCGTTCTTCGGTATGATGGAGCGAGCAACGAACTTGTTGGAAATCATACATACCGATGTATGCGGACCGATGAGTGTTTCGACGCGCGGTGGATATCGCTATTTTCTCACTTTTACTGATGACTTAAGTAGATATGGGTATATCTATTTAATGAAACATAAATCTGAAACATTTGAAAAGTTCAAAGAATTTCAGAATGAAGTGGAGAACCATCGTAACAGAAAGATTAAGTTTCTACGATCCGATCGTGGAGGTGAATATTTGAGTTATGATTTTCTCACGCATCTTAAAGCAAGCGGAATCGTTTCGCAACTCACGCCACCCGGAATACCACAGCGCAATGGTGTGTCTGAACGTCGGAATCGAACCTTATTAGATATGGTCCGATCAATGATGTCTCTTACTGATTTGCCGTTATCATTTTGGGGTTATGCATTAGAAACCGCTGCATTCACTTTAAATAGGGCACCATCTAAATCCGTTGAGACGACACCGTATGAACTGTGGTTTGGTGCTAAACCTAAGTTGTCGTTTCTTAAAGTTTGGGGATGCGAAGCTTACGTCAAGAAGTTGATGCCGGACAAGCTCGAACCCAAAGCGGAGAAATGTGTCTTTATAGGATACCCTAAGGAAACTATTGGGTATACCTTCTATCACAGAACCGAAGGCAAAGTGTTTGTCGCAAAGAACGGTTCCTTTCTTGAGAAGGATTTTCTCTCGAAAGAAGTGAGTGGGAGGAAAGTAGAGCTAGACGAGGTTATTGAACCTTCTCTTGAATTGGAGAGTAGCGCAGCACCTGAAATTGTTCCAGTGCCGCCTGCACCAACAATAGAGGAAGCCAATGACAAGGATCATGAAGCTTCGGACGATGCTGCTACTGAATGTCGCAGGTCGACAAGGTCGCGTGCCCCTCCTGAGTGGTACGGCAACCCTGTCTTGACTGTCTTGTTAGTAGAAGATAGTGAACCTACGAACTATGAGGAAGCGATGATGAGCCCAGACTCTGAGAAATGGCTAGAAGCCATGAAATCCGAATTGGGATCCATGAGCGAAAACCAAGTATGGACTTTGGTGGACCCTCCTGGCGACCGAAAGGCCGTTGAGTGCAAATGGATCTTCAAGAAGAAAACGGACGCGGATGGTAATGTTACCGTCTATAAAGCACGTCTTGTCGCGAAATGTTTTCGACAAGTTCAAGGTGTTGACTACGATGAGACTTTCTCTCCCGTAGCAATGTTTAAGTCCATTCGGATTTTATTAGCAATTGCTGCGTTTCATGATTATGAAATATGGCAGATGGATGTCAAGACTGCGTTCCTCAATGGCAACATTGATGAAGAGTTGTATATGATGCAACCCAAAGGTTTTGTCGATCCTAAGGATGCTGATAAAGTATGTAAACTTCAGCGTTCAATTTATGGACTGAAGCAAGCATCTCGGAGTTGGAACCTTCGTTTTGATCAAGTGATCAAGAGCTTTGGATTTGTTCCAAATTGCTACGAAGCTTGCATCTACAAGAAAGTGAGTGGGAGCTCGGTGACATTTCTGGTATTATATGTGGATGACATATTGATTATTGGAAATGACATTAACATGCTTAACGATGTGAAGAGTTATTTGAACAATTGTTTTTCAATGAAAGACCTAGGTGAAGATGCTTATATATTGGGCATCAAAATCTATAGAGATAGACAAAGACGCCTGATAGCTTTAAGCCAGAGTACATACCTAGACAAAGTTCTGAAAAGGTTCAGAATGGATAAGGCAAAGAAAGGTTCAGTGCCTATGTTGTCAGGTAAGATATTGAGCAAGGCTCAGTGTCCAGCTACGGTAAATGATAGGGAAGCTATGAGCAAAGTGCCTTATGCCTCGGCCATAGGTTCTATCATGTATGCCATGCTGTGTACTAGACCGGATGTGTCCAATGCTCTTAGTTTGACGAGCAGATATCAAAGTGATCCAGGAGTGGAACACTGGACAACCGTGAAGAACATCCTAAAGTACCTAAATAGAACTAAAGAAATGTTCTTATTCTATGGGGGTGATGAACAGCTCGTCGTAAAAGGTTACGTTGACTCTAGTTTCGACACCGACAAGGATGATTCTAAATCTCAGACAGGATACGTGTATATTTTGAATGGAGGAGCTGTGAGCTGGAGAAGCTGCAAGCAAAGCGTGATCGCGGGATCTACAGTAGAAGCGGAATACATGGCTGCTGCAGAAGCGTCAAGTGAAGGAGTTTGGATCAGGAACTTCATCACTGAGCTTGGCGTGGTTCCAAGTGCATTGGACCCACTGGAGATATTGTGTGACAACACTAGCGCCATAGCACTCGCTAAGGAACCAAGATATCATCCAAAGACCAAGCATATCAACCGCAAGTTTCATATAATACGAGATTATATAGCAGATGGAGATCTGAAGATTAGCAAAGTACATACAGATCTAAATGTCTCAGATCCATTGACTAAACCTCTTCCACGTGTAAAACATGATCAGCACCTCAGTGCCATGGGTGTGAGATTGTTGCCAAATGTAAACTAGATTATTGACTCTAGTGCAAGTGGGAGACTGTTGGAATTATGCCCTAGAGGCAATAATAAAGATGTTATTATTATAATTCTTGTTCATGATAATGTTTATATTCCACGCTAGAATTGTATTAAGCGGAAACTTTAATACTTGTGTGGTTTGTGAACAACACCGTGTCCCTAGTACGCCTCTATGGACTAGCTCATTGATTAATGATGGTTAAGGTTTTCTAACCATGGACATGAGTTGTCGATTAATAATGAGATCATATCATTGGGAGAATGATGTGATGGACAGACCCAAACTAAGCGAAGCAATTAGATCGTGTCATCGTGTTCATCTTTGCGAAGCTTTTCTTATGTCAAATATTGTATTCCTTAGACCATGAGATAATACAACTCCCTGGTATCGGAAGAAAGCTTTGAGGTCATCAAACGTCATCCTATGAGAGGGTGATCATAAAGGTGTCTCTCAGGTGATCGGAAAGTACCTATTGGGTTGTATGTATCGAGATGGGATTTGTCCCTCCCAAGTCGGAGAGATATACTTCAGGCCCACTCGGTAATCAATATCAACACCGCTTGCAAGCATGTGGTTAAGGAGTTAATCACAAAGTGATATCGGATTACGAAACGAGTAAAGTACTTGCTGTGAACGAGATTGAACTAGGTATGACGGTACCGACGATCAAATCTCGGGCAAGTAAAATATCGCGAGACGAAGGGAATATAAATATGGGATTGATTGAATCCTGGCATCGTGGTTCATCTGATATGATCATCGATGAATGTGTGGGAGTCAATATGGGTTTCCAGACCCCGCTGTTGATTATTGATAGAAGATCATGTCCGCATATTCTCGAACCCGAAGGGTCACACACTTAACGTGTCTCGACGCTAGGATAGATTGGATAATTGGTTTATGAGTTTTTGTTCAGAGTCTCGGATGGGATCCGGGACATCACGAGAGGTTCCGGAATGGTCCGGAGAATAAGATTCATATAAGGTAGTGCAGTTTTTGGAGTTCGGAATTGTTCCGGGTTAATCGGTATTGTACCGGAAGCTTCTAGAACCTTCCGGAGGGGGACCAACGTGGTCCCACCTGTCGGGAGGGGCATGGGCCTATGAGGGAGTGCCCTGGCCTCTTTGGTCCAGGGGCACAAGGCCCCATAGGGCCCAACCGGCCAGCAAGGGTAAAACCCTAGTTGGAGCTTCTAGAAGGGGGAGGGGTTTCCTTGCCCCCCACTCCTCCCTCCTTGGCCGCCGGCCTAGGGCTTGGGGGAGGGGTTAGGGCAGGCGCCCACCCCTCTATATATAGAGGGCTGGGGCGCACCACCCCCCACACCTCCTCCTCAACCCTAGCCGCCCTGCTGCCCTCCTCTCTCTCTCCCTCCCGACTGCGTGTAGGTGAAGCCCTGCTGCAGAAACTCTCCACCACATACACCGCGCTGTCGCGTTGTAGATCCAATCCGTCTCTCCACCATACTTGCTGGACCGAGGAAGGAGGAGACGTCGAGGTTCTGCACGTGTGCATCTCACGGAGGCATCGCCACTTGCGGTGCTAGATCGGATCGGATCGCGAGGAGGAGAAGTGAGTACGACTACATCACCCACGTTCCGACGAATGTTCCGTTGTGCGAATCTTCAAGGGTATGAAGATCTAATCCAATCTCTCTCATTGTTTGCATCTCCTAGATTAGATCTTGGCTTCCCTCTGTTCGCATCCGTAGAAAATTTTGATTTACTATGCCGCGAAACCCTTCAGGGAATTCCTTAAATGGGGGTACAAACTTATGAATAAGGGAAGATAGGAATTCTTGATAAACACTCGATTTTAATTCTTTAACCATACATATTATCCATCTTATCTAATTGATTTAACATCCTATTTCCACAATGCTTTATAGGGATATTTTCCTATAACAAATCCTTCAAATATGTTTTGTCACTTTCCAAACATTTGAACCATACAACATAGGAACTTGAATTATTAAACCTTACTTTCAAGCCATTCTAAAAGAATAATTCCATTACTTTACCTCAATTAATGGTATCATTTCTAATCATGAGCATAAAATCAATAAGTCTTGAACCTTAAATGATATCCCTAAATCTAAGATCTCAGATAAATTTAAGCCCTATAAAACAGATAGTAAGTAATGATAATTTTAAACCCTAAATTCTATGCAAGGTATAACTAACCAATTATATTAATATTATTTAAGTCCATGAGTATAGCACTAATCACTTTAGTTCTCAAGGATTATATGTGTTCCATAATAAGAGGGATCACTATGTAAAAATTTCTTTAATGATAAGTTGTTAACAATCAAATCTCATGAATTAATAATAAATCATTCCCTAATAATCATGGTTTACTATGGAAAGAAAAATAATAATAAGGCCCTTACAAAATATTAAAAGGATCTATATAAAGAAAATAAAGAAATATACCACTATATAATACAAAGCTCACTAAATGACTTTAAATATTATTCATCATTGTGCACCTATTTAACAAATAAATTCTATAAAGGAAATTTCAAACAAATGTGTAATATACAAATTTGAAAACAAATCAGAAAAGCAAAAAGGAAAATAGTAAAAAAACGCAACCAGGCCGCAGCCCATCTCTCCTCTCCACTATATACCGCCCACGTGCAGGCCGCTTCGGCCCATTAACAAGCCCAGCTTGTCACTACATTGACTGATACGTCGGAAACGTATCTATAATTTTTTATGTTTCATGCTTGGTAGTATCTACTTCGCTTTGCTTTTTCTATATTTTGAGGTGCTTTTTACATGTTTTCTGGAACTAACCTATTAACAAGTTACCACAGTGCCAGTTGCATGTTTTCTGCTGTTTTTGGTTTCAGAAAAGTTAGTAAAGAAATATTCTCAGAATTGG
The DNA here is from genome assembly GCA_916181665.1 of Avena sativa. Lineage (NCBI taxonomy): Eukaryota > Viridiplantae > Streptophyta > Magnoliopsida > Poales > Poaceae > Avena > Avena sativa. Next base: position 460,397,714 of record OV702293.1, read on the forward strand.
ACGGGACAAACGTCAAAGTCAATTACTTTCCGTGGGGAACAAGAAGTCCAGAAGGGAGCCGGAGAGGCGGGCTAGGGCGCCCAGACCCCCCTAGGCGTGGGTGGGCCCTGCCCCGCACCTAGGCAGGGTGTAGGGGCCCTGGCCACCGCCTCGGCCTCCCCCTTCGCCTATAAGAAGCCCCTGATGCAGAAACCCTAAGCACCCAATCAAATCTCCACGAAACCGTCTGTAGCTGCCGCCACCATCGTCCCTAGATCAGGGAGATCTGAAGTTCTTCCCGGCACCCTGCCGGAGGGGAGATCATCCCGGAGGCCTTCTCTCCGGTATGATGCGTGAGTAGTTCTACCTTGGACTATGGATACATGTAGTAGCTAGATGGTTATATCTCCTCCTTTGTGCTTTCATGTATAGATCTTGTGAGCTCCGTTCATGATCAAGATCTAATCTATTTGTAATCATGCATGTTGTGTTTGCGGGGATCCGATGGATATTGAGATTATTATGTTGGTTTGATTAATGGTTTTGTTTTTATGATTCTACCATGTTTGTGTTGTTTTAAATCTTGCATGCTTTCCATTGTTAGTAGCTATCTTGGCCAATTAGTTGCTAGTGACTCCAAGAGGGGGTATTTATGCTCGATAGTGGGTTCATGCCTCTAGTTTCCAAGGGAAGTGACAATAATCTCTTCGGTTGTAGATGTGCTATTGCTACTAGGGAGAAAATAACGGTCTCTTGTTCATGGAACATGTGGACTATTTACCTTACACACTTTGCTTAAAGCAGTTTTCTGTTGCTTGCAACTTAATACTAGAGGGGGTTCAGATGATAACCTGAAGGTGGACTTCTAGTCATAGATACAGTTGGCTGGCGGTCTATGTATCTTGTTGTATTTCCCAATCGAATCTCATAGGATCTTTCTGACTAGTAATTGCATTGTTATGCCTTGCTCAGTTCCAGTCAAATTGCCCTGTTGTAATTTGTTTACCCTTCATGCCATGTTGTTTATCTAAGGAGAGAACCTCTAGTGAACTATGGACCCCGGTCCAATCTTTACCATTGATACATCCTCCACTGTTACTTGTTTACTTGCTACAAACCATTACCTTCCACACCTTATGTTTAATCCTTTGTTACAGCAAACTGGTGAGCTTGACAACCTCACTGATTCGTTGGGGCAAAGTCTTGAGTTTGTGTTGTGCAGGTCTCTGCGTTGCTAGCAACACCTGTGTGACGTTTCCTTCCTCCTACTGGTTCAATAACCTCGGTTTCTTACTGAGGTAAAACTTGCTGTTGTGCTGCTTCACACCTTGCTCTTGGGGTTTGCCGATGAAGCGCTCCCACTTGGACTCGTGCTGCATCAAGCTTTTTCTGGCGCTGTTGCCGGGGAGGCTAAGGACGTATTCACAAGGGGAGTCCTTCACTTCCTTTCTCTTTACTTTGTTTTTAGTTTGCTTTGTTTATTTTGCTTGGTTTTGTTTGCCTCTTTTTCAAAAAAAAATAGTTACTGCTCTAGTTGCCACCTTCTTCTAGCTCACCATGTTGTTCTCCAAGTTCGCCCTGAAATATCGTGCAATAGGTAGTGGCTCCATAATTGGGAAAGATAATATTGAAGAATTCTTTAATCATGTTAGCAAGCATGAGGATATTGAGGATAAATCTATAGCAGAGCTTGCTCCTAATTATGAGATTGCTGCAGCTTCTTTAGTTCATATGTTGGAGGCTAGGTTTGTTAGTCTTAACCCCTTCATACAATTCTTGTTCCTAAAACTAAAATAAGAAAAGAATGCTGAAAAGAGAGAATTCATCCTTGAAACTTTATCAAAATAATTTCATGATGTTGCTAGGGAAGCCAAAAAGGTCTTTGAGCATTTCAATATGCTAGGCTCAAGTGTAGATATTGTGGGTATTTCTGATAAAACTAAGCCTAGAGAAGAATTTAAGATACCCATACCCTTTAAGCTTGTTGGAATGCATGAAGCCTTTGAAAAGAATTTTGATCGGATTGCTCCTGAAAATATTTTTGATGAAAGTAGTAGACCAAAGAGAGATGAGAAGGGATCCTCCAATTTTTTTTGGATGAGATACCTTTCATAGTTGAAGACTTTGCAAGTATTGATGTTAATGCTTCTTCATTTGAAAATACTTGATTCTTCTTGCTTCTTGTGCCTAACTTAAAGGCGTTAAAGAAAAGTACTTGTTGGGAGATAACCCAAGAGTTTCCTTGAGTCTTGGAAGTTATTAATTCAGTAATGACCTCTCCTTATCCTTTTTGTTTGCCTTTTGTGCCAAGAATGACCTCTAATGAGAGGAAAGTAAGATTTGGGGAGTTGCTGTCCCGAAACAGATTTCTGTCCTCCACCATAAAAATTCGTGAGGAGTCTGTGTAAATCGGATTGAGCTCAAAATTTATGAATAAATCCCCCAGTATGTTAGCTAACTTTAGTTAGTTCAACACGTTTTGATTTGAGCAACATAAGATGTTCGAAAAAATCGGTTTCTACCTGCCTATCTGTTTTGATAGATTTCTACCATTATTTGCATTTGCTTCTTATTGATTCCTTTTTGAGTTATCTTTTGGCGAATTGAGATTTTTGAAGGAGTTGCTACAGTAGCTTGTGTTTTTAGTGAAAAGCCTTGTTGTTCCAAAGCTTTGCCAGAGGTCTAATATCTTTTGAATAAACTAATGTTGCTAATGAGGATTGTGTGAAGTTTTGTATGAAGGAAAAAATTTCAGGTGTAGAAAGAAAATGATGCAATGAGATGAAAAATGGAAAAAAGCTCAAGCTTGGGGATTCCACCATGGTGTCACCCCAAGAAATATCCAAGAGGTACAAGCGTCAAATCTTGGGCATCCCCTTCTTCATCAATAAAAAGCTCAGGTATGTCTAGACACTTCGTTTTTATTGTTTCATGCATAGTTGTGTCGTTCTTGGAGCGTCTTAGTTTTAGTTTTCTTTGCTTAGGTTGTTTAGTTTGCTTGAATAAAGTAGTTTGGACCCCTATTCTTGTTGTGTTCTTTGCAAATAAGGTTGCTTGGTGTTGGAAAGGAGTAGTAAGTTCTTGCTTTAAGTGCAAGAGGGGCTTGCATTGACTGTGACTTAGACTTTGGCATGACATGCTAGGAGTTGTTTTGGCATTATGCTTAGTGATTATTGTTGTAGCATGTCTTGTTCCAAACAATTGGGATTGCTTAGTGTGCCTTGAAGAAATTATGCGTTGTTTGAGCATGCAAAAGCATAGTATTGTGGTATTCTCCTTTGATGCTTTTCTTGGGTTGACTTGGCACATGCTCACACCATGTTATGACTATGAAAAGTAACCATTAGCCGCTATGATCATTTAGTCCTTGACTTGTAGTACCACTCTATGCTTTGATTAGTAATGCTTTGTTGCTCTGCACGATTATGGCCATTATGCTCTCTTAGTTGGTTGCTCACAGTCTTTTGCTAGCATCCACTTGTATGAGTAAGATCTACTCATGCTTCCAACTCCCAAGAAACCAAGTTATTCCAAAGTGTCCACTATAAACTCCTATGCATGGTGTGTTACACCATTCCAAGTATATTCTTGTTTTCATATATCTTCCAATTAAAAACTATTTTTTATGTGAAAACTTAGTGATTAAAGCCCTCACGAACTTGATGGCACACTTTATATTCCTTGCCCCTAATAAACTTGAACCATTGTGACATCTATGTTGTATATGCTTGCACTTATACGTTGGAATTAGCAGAACCGTGCTGTCACGGGGAACGTTTTCAACATTGCACGTGTACTTTGTACTAAGTTGATATCATGCTCTTTTGTCTATGGATGTCACCGGTGTGAAATAAAGAGGAAACTTGTAAGTCCATGGAGTAAGTATTCACTATTAGAGAAACGCCTGGGCCGCTAGCTTAAGCCACTCCTAATTATGGTGGAAACTTCCAGCATCACCATAGTGAGCTATCTATGAAGCATCCTCAATAAAAAGATATGCATATAGTAAATAAAGAGATCACTGAGATGCTCATTGTCTGCTTGCCTTGTCATTTTAGTTATGGGAAAGCTCCTGTACCATGTGCAAGGGGTACCCCGTTGGCGGTTCTCTATGATATGCAAATACTTACAATGACAAGAACTTACCTGTGAATGAAGTTGAGTAGCATGAGGTATGGCCCTCGTATTCAAGGGACTTGAGATTGCCAACTTATACTTTGTCAAGCATATACTCCATCTTTGTCACTTTAACCTTAATCACTTCAAGATGCTTATGATAGGGGCAATAAGGGCTAAAAGCTAACAAGTACCATAATTTTTGGAAGCTCGTTTTGAAACTTGAAATCCCTGCTTCCTTTACAAAAAGGCATTTCTTCCACCATTATTGAGTCTCCAGCTTCTACCTTTAGGCACCATTAAGAGAGCATAGTTGTCATTCTGTGTGCAGTGTGCCAAAGCTTATTGATTGATGCATATTGTGATATTACTTGTACTTGTGCTATTTGTTTCTAGTAATCCTTGTGAACTTTGAAGGTGTCATATGCATCTATATTGCTACTCTATGAGGGACAAGCTGATTGACGCTATGCTATGTTTTCTGTACGTGAAACAAAGAAACGTTTTTCAATGCATGTTATTCAGGATGTTTGTTTGTAGCTTGTCATGTTGCATGCATATTTACTATGTCCTATTGTTATAACTCCATCTTTCATGCACATGTTTAGAGTTCTTTGATCCCAGCTTTTAGTGCTTGCAAATGGTTGGATCTTTATTATAAGGGTGCATGTCACCTCAAAAATTATTCTTTTATCACTTACCTACTCGAGGGTGAGCAGGAGTTAAGCATAGGGATTTTGATACGTCGGAAACGTATCTATAATTTTTGATGTTCCATGCTTGTTAGTATCTACTTTGCTTTGCTTTGTCTACACTTTGAGGTGCTTTTTACATGTTTTCTGTACTAACCTATTAACAAGTTGCCACAGTGTCAGTTGCATGTTTTCTGCTGTTTTTGGATTCAGAAAAGTTAGTAAAGAAATATTCTCGAAATTGGACAGGACAAACGTCAAAGTCAATTACTTTCCGTGGGGAACAAGAAGTCCAGAGGGGAGCCAGAGAGGCGGGCTAGGGCGCCCAGACCCCCCTAGGCACGGGTGGGCCCTGCCCCGCACCTAGGCAGGGTGTGGGGCCCCTGGCCACCGCCTCGGCCTCCCCCTTCGCCTATAAGAAGCCCCCATTGCAGAAACCCTAAGCACCCGATCAAATCTCCACGAAACCGTCTGTAGCTGCCGCCACCATCGTCCCTAGATCGGGGAGATCTGAAGTTCTTCCCGGCACCCTGCCGGAGGGGAGATCATCCCGGAGGCCTTCTCTCCGGTATGATGCGTGAGTAGTTCTACCTTGGACTATGGATACATGTAGTAGCTAGATGGTTATATCTCCTCCTTTGTGCTTTCATGTATAGATCTTGTGAGCTCCGTTCATGATCAAGATCTAATCTATTTGTAATCATGCATGTTGTGTTTGCGGGGATCCGACGGATATTGAGATTATTATGTTGGTTTGATTAATGGTTTTGTCTTTATGATTCTATCATGTCTGTGTTGTTTGTGATCTTGCATGCTCTCCGTTGTTAGTAGCTATCTTGGCCAAGTAGTTGCTAGTGACTCTAAGAGAGGGTATTTATGCTCGATAGTGGGTTCATGCCTCTAGTTTCCAAGGGAAGTGACGATAATCTCTTTGGTTGTAGATGTGTTGTTGCTACTAGGGAGAAAACAACGGTCTCTTATTCATGGAACATGTGGACTGTTTACCTTACACACTTTCCTTAAAGAAGTTGTCTGTTGCTTGCAACTTAATACTAGAGGGGTTTTGGATGATAACCTGAAGGTGGACTTCTAGTCATAGATACAGTTGGATGGCGGTCTATGTATCTTGTTGTATTGCCCAATCTAATCTCATAGGATGTTTCTGACTAGTAATTGCATTGTTATGCCTTGCTCAGTTCCTATCAATTGCCCTGCTATAATTTGTTTACCCTTCATGCTATGTTGTTTATCTAAGGAGAGCACCTCTAGTGAACTATGGACCCTGGTCCAATCTTTACCATTGATACATCCTCCACTGTTACTTGTTTACTTGCTGCAAACCATTACCTTCCACACCATATGTTTAATCCTTTGTTACAGCAAACCGGTGAGCTTGACAACCTCACTGATTCATTGGGGCAAAGTCTTGAGTTTGTGTTGTGCAGGTCTCCGCATTGCTAGCAACACCTGTTTGACGTTTCCTTCCACCTACTGGTTCGATAACCTCAGTTTCTTACTGAGGGAAAACTTGCTGTTGTGCTTATTCACACCTTGTTCTTGGGGTTTCCCGAAGCGCTCCCACTTGGACTGGCGCTGCATCAGTGACTGACGGGTGGGGCGCTGCCAGGGATCGTGGGTTGAGACAGAAAGTGTTCCAGGAGTTTTCCGAAAAGAGCACGTTGTCGTCTTCCTCGCCTACTGGAAGCAGCTCGCTGGCCGGAGCTCCGTCGTCGATCGTCCGTCGCTCTGCGATGCATGCCGCCGCTTCTGGAGGAGGGGATAAGAATGCCACTATGATGTCTGCTCCTCCTCATCCTCTTACTCGCTCGCACTTCCTCTTATCCTCTCTTTTCTGCAAGGGCTGAAACCCCTAGCCGGCCAGAGTAGACCATCGTCGTCAGTAGAGGTTGTTCCGGAGGCCATGGGGTAGTCGAGGAGAAGCGCCTCGCCTTCCTTGTCGCTTGAGTGGTAGCAGTGAAGCAAGGGGCGCTCGGAATCGTGCTAATTTCACCGTTCCCTTTCGCCGGTGATCGTCCGAGTTCATGAAAATCAAGCTGTATCAGAGCGCCATCGTCATCGTCAACCACCTCAACAGCATCAGGGTGAGCTCCTGGATCTTCCAGTACCCTCCAATCATTTTATCTCACCGTAAATCGCCATCGCACCGTGCACCACCATCGGCCGCCGCAGTAGGAGGTCGGCGGAGTAGCTCTGATGACCAAAAGTGGGCAGAGCCACCACGATTAGGCTCGTCTCGACCTCCTCTTTCCAACTAAACTAACCACAGCCTCGCGCAAGCACCCTTGCGAGCGATCGATCTTCGATCTGAGGGATTGCTCTCCGATGACGTCATCGTGAGGTCATACTCACGTCATCCCTCGCGACGTCGACATGTTGACTGGGTCCAATGTTGACTAGTCTTCTGCTTAAGTGGCTTATGACGTGGTACTGACCCTATTGGTCAGTGACCGAGTGTAGCTCTAGCCTGTAGTGTAAAAAGTTGTTTTTCTGTTTAGGAAATAAATGAAATGTTATAAATCCAAATTTAAATATTTCAGAAATTAAATAAAATCATTAAATCTTGTTAAATCAAAAACTCTTGTTTTATAATTCAGAAAAATATGTGTAATATATGAATATATTTAGAAAAATAAAATCTATAACTTAAAACTATTATCAAACATTATTTTGTAGTTATTTAAATAATAATTATTTAATAAAGATTTTATAAGTAATAAAACTTGATAATTCTTATTTTAATAAAGATAAAAATATAAATAATAAACCAAAATTCCTAAAAAATAAAAACTAAACCTTAATATTATAATCATATATTATTATTTCACTTAATTAAGTATTTATTATTTGTTAAGTATTTATAAAGTATTTAATCTTGTAAAAATCATATCTTAATATTTACAAATCACAAAAAATAAATATAATATACCAAAATGCACAAAAATAATATTTACATGTTAAAAATATAACATTCCACTTTTAAAGTAAATAAAAACTTAATACCCTAATAACTTGAATTTAAATCTAATTTCCTTACTTAATTATTCATATAAGAGTAAATAAAATTTGCTAATAATTCTAAAATTAATCAATTGAGGTCTAATAAATACTATTAGTCTTAAATATTGATAATGTGAAGACAAAGTGGTTTAACACATTTTAAAATACAATCTTATTGAATTATCATTCAACCGAAAGTGTAAATTAAGTCCTAAAAGAATCCTTATCAACTATAAAATTTTCAAGAATAAATTGTGACTAAATAAAATCTTTTCCATTACTTCCACCACAAGTATATAAACATATCAAAACACTATAGTAAATCCATAAGCAGTTAAGTAATATTATTTCCTTGTTTACAAACTATAACCACTCATTTATAAAAGGGTAAATGATTCTATTCCATTATAATATTGAAAAAACCACTACTTAAATAGAAGTAGTACCATCCCTAGTTAACTTTAAAGAAACCTTATAAAGTGAACAAAGTACAACTATCCTAAGCATTACATCTTAAGTCAATATATGTTCTTAAAGTTAACTTTAGTCTACAAGACTTTAAATATAATGCTAAAGACTTTATTATATGTTTTATAGTTAACTTTGGTCTATTTTAATTAAGACCTAAAGCATGTCAAGTCTAGACTATTCAAGCAAGTATAAAAAACATCAATCACATTCTATCAATCATATTCCAAAAGCTATCAGGATTGTTTAAACCTTAGTAAAGAAATCTTTTCTTCAAATGTTATTCTTTTTGCCACTTCCGACAACAGATGCAATTAATAATAATCACATTACTTCATACTTTACTTAGGATTGTTAACACTTAAGTTCCTTATAAATGCCATTACTTGCAAAGTAAAATTTGAAGATAAGGCAATTCTCATGTAAGCAATCTTTGAGTAGCGTATCTCAATAGTATATCTTATTGTTGTATACCTTTATGTTTACATGTTGTTTCACACACACTCACAAGCCTCAATAAGAAGCACAGAAAACTTATCTAAAAGAACAACACATTCTAAAGTAAAAATTTCTAGTTCTAAACCCTAGATCAACGTTATCCGTGGGATTCGAGTTTATCAATTTGCATTACATTACTATGCATAATAGCATCTTGCTTCTTTAAACATTAGTCCTTACCGGACCAATGATCCCGATTTCAGATATTAGATCTTATATTGTCTTGAAGACCGTGAGTGCATAATCTTGTAATCGCAAAAGGCAAGTTCACACTTGCTCATGTCCTTTGATTATTTTCTGTAAAGTATTTTGCAAATCCAGTGTTCTTATCACCTGTGATACATCGAAAACGTATCTAAATTTTTTGATGTTCCATGCTTGTTAGTATCTACTTTGCTTTGCTTTATCCACACTTTGAGGTGTTGTTTACATGTTTTCTGATACTAACCTATTAACAAGTTGCCACAGTGCCAGTTGCATGTTTTCTGCTGTTTTTGGTTTCAGAAAAGCTAGTAAGGAAATATTCTCGGAATTGGGCGGGACAAAATCCAAAGTCAATAACTTTCTGTGGGGAACAAGAAGTCTAGAGGGGAGACGGAGAAGCGTGCCAGGGCAAACAAACCCCCCTAGGCGTGGGTGGGCCCTGCCCCGCGCCTGGGTAGGGTTTGGCCCCTCTGGCCGCCTCCCAGCCTCGCCCCTTCACGTATAAGAAGCCCCAGATGCAGAAACCCTAAGCACCCGATAAAATCTCCAAGAAACCGTCTGTAGACGCCGCCACCACCATCGTACCTGGATGGGGGGAGGGAATCTGAAGTTCTTCCCGGCACCCTATCAGAGGGGAGATCATCCCGGAGGCCTTCTCTCTGTTATGATGCGTGAGTAGTTCCACCTTGGACTATGGGTCCATGTAGTAGCTAGATGGTTGTATCTCATCCTTTGTGCTTTCATGTATAGATCTTGTGAGCTCCGTTCATGATCAAGATCTAATCTATTTGTAATCATGCATGTTGTGTTTGCGGGGATCTGATGGATATTGAGATTATTATGTTGGTTTGATTAATGGTTTTGTATTTATGATTCTATCATGTCTGTGTTGTTTGTGATCTTGCATGCTCTCTGTTGTTAGTAGCTATCTTGGCCAAGTAGTTGCTAGTGACTCCAAGAGGGGGTATTTATGCTCGATAGTGGGTTCATGCCTCTAGTTTCCAAGGGAAGTGACAATAATCTCTTCGGTTGTAGATGTCCTGTTGCTACTAGGGAGAAAACAACGGTCTCTTGTTCATGGAACATGTGGACTGTTTACCTTACACACTTTGCTTAAAGCAGTTGTCTGTTGCTTGCAACTTAATACTAGAGGGGGTTCGGATGATAACCTGAAGGTGGACTTCTAGTCATAGATGCAGTTGGATGGCGGTCTATGTATCTTGTTGTATTGCCCAATCGAATATCATAGGATCTTTCTGACTAGTAATTGCATTGTTATGCCTTGCTCAGTTCCTGTCAAATTGCCCTGCTGTAATTTGTTTACCCTTCATGCCATGTTGTTTATCTAAGGAGAGTACCTCTAGTGAACTATGGACCCCGGTCCAATCTTTACCATTGATACATCTTCCACTGTTACTTGTTTACCTGCTGCAAACCATTACCTTCCACACCATATGTTTAATCCTTTGTTACAGCAAACCGGTGAGCCTGACAACCTTACTGATTCATTGGGGCAAAGTCTTGAGTTTGTGTTGTACAGGTCTCCGCATTGCTTGCAACACCTGTGTGACGTTTCCTTCCTCCTTCTGGTTTGATAAACTCGGTCTCTACTGAGGGAAGACTTGCTGCTGTGCTCATCACACCTTGCTCTTGGGGTTTCCAACAAAGTGCTCCACGTCAAGCACCAACAAGTTTTCTGGCGTCGTTGTTGGGGAGGCTATTACGTCTTCACAAGGGGAGTCCTTCACTTCCTTTCTCTTTATTTTGTTTTTAGTTTGCTTTGTTCTTTTGCTTGGTTTTTTTTGCCTCTTTTCAAAAAAAACCAAAAAAATAGTCTAGTTTGGTTTGCTTGATTTATTCAAAAACACAAAAAAATTAGTTCCTACTCTAGTTGTTGGTCCATTATTGCCTTGCTGTGTCATGCTTTCTATGAATGGATGGTTTATTTGAAACTAGTTCTTATTAGCAAGGTGGGTTCACGGAAGAAGAAAAGTATTATTATAAGGGGCACCGTTTGTCACAAAAAGGGAAACACTTATGGGAACAAATTGATAAGTTGAATACTATTGCTAGAGATGTGTGCTCTACTTATAATGTTACTTATTGCTTTGATAAAGCTTGTTGCTGTAGGAGGTATAAACACCTGCCTTTTCAATGTGAGTATAATGATAATGTTACCATAGCTTCTTATGTTAAGGGAAATTATGACTTTGATGATGTGGAACAAATTGAAGAATTTATTGCTTTCAAGGGTGCATTTGAACTTGCCAGTTTGCTTGAAAATACTGATGATGCACCTTATGAACATGAGGTTTATGAGATACTCAAATTTTGCTTTGTTAATTACAAGGAAGAAAATGGCTATATTCTTGAATATTTTAATAGGTGCTTTCCACAAACGGAAGAGACTAATGCCTTGCAGGAACCTATGGAAGAAGGAATTGCTGAAACAGGAAGCTCATTAGATGAAAAAGAGGAGGATGAATGTTATGCTCCTGTGGATTCTTTTGAAATATCTACTATTGGTAAAACTTGTGATGATGTTCCTATGCCTGTTACCTATAGTAGTGATCATGATTGGGAAAAGCATACTACTTTTGATATTGAAAATCTCTTTGGTACCAATTCTAAAAATTCTATTGCCTATGATGATACATTACCTCCAATTTATGATGATTACAATGATGATATTGATATTTTCAGTCCACCTACTATTGAGGAGAAAATTTATTGTGATTACAATATGCCTCCTATATTTGATGATTATTGAATTTGCTCTCACTGCTTATGTGGAGAGTAATAATAATTTTATGCATGTGGCTCATGATAAGAATGTTTTATGTGATAGTTATATTGTTAATTTTATTCATGATGCTACTGAAAGTTATTAAGAGAGAGGGAAACATGGTTTTATGTATCTCAACAATATTAAGTTTCCCCTCTTTATGTTGGAAATCTTGAAGTTGCACTTGTTTTGCTTTCCTATGCTTGTTGCTTTGTGCTTCTTTGATTTATTTTCTTACAAGACTCCTATGCATAGGAAGTGGGTTAGACTTAAATGTGTTTTGAATTTGCTTCTTGATGCTCTCTTTTACTTCAATTCATATTTCTTATGTGAGCATCCTCTCAAACTATCAAGCCTAACTTAAAGGCGTTAAAGAAAATTACTTGTTGGGAGATAACCCAAGAGTTTCCTTGAGTCTTGAAAGTTATTACTTCAGTAATGAACTCTCCTTATCCTTTTTGTTTGCTTTTTGTGCCACAAATGACGTTTAATGTGAGGGAAGTAAGATTTGGGGAGTTGCTGTCTCGAAACAGATTTCTGTCCTCCACCATAAAAATTCTTGAGGAGTCTGTGTAACTCGGATTGAGCTCAAAATTTATGAATAAATCCCACAGTATGTTATATAACTTTCGTTAGTTCAACACTTTTTGATTTGAGCAACAGAATATGTTCGAAAAAATCAGTTTCTACCTGTTGGTCTGTTTTGACAGATTTCTGACATTATTTGCATTTGCTTCTTATTGATTCCTCTTTGAGTTCTCTTTTGGGGAATTGAGATTTTTGAAGGAGTTACTACAGTAGATTGTGTTTTTAGTGAAAATCTTTGCTGTTCCAAAGCTTTGCCAGAGGTCTAATATCTTTTGAATAAACAAATGTTGCTAATGAAGATTGTGTGAAGTTTTGTATGAAGGAAAATTTTCAAGTGTAGAGAGAGAATGATGCAATGAGATGAAGAATGGACAAAAGCTCAAGATTGGGGATGACACCATAGTGTCACCCCAAGAAATATCCAAGCGTCAAAGCTTTGGGACGCCCAAGGCATCCCTTTCTTCATCAATAAAAAACTCAGGTCTATCTAGACACTTCGTTTTATTGTTTCATACACAGTTGTGTTGTTCTTGGAGCATCTTAGTTTTCGTTTGCTTTGCTTAGGTTGTTTAGTTTGCTTGAATAAAGTATTTTTGACCTCCGTTCTCGCTACGTAGTTTTTCAAATAAGTTGCTTGGTGTTGGAAAGGAGTAGTAAGTTCTTGCTTGAAGTGCAAGAGGAGCTTGCATTGACTGTGACTTAGACTTTAGCATGACATACTAGGTGTTTTTTTGACCTTATGCTTAGTGATTATTGTTGTAGCATGTCTTGTTTCAAACAATTGGGATTTATTAGTGTGCCTTGAAGAAATTATGCATTGTTTTAGCATGCAAAAGCATAGTATTGTGGTATTCTACTTTAATGCTTTGTTTGGGTTGCTTGGCACATGGTCACACCATGTTATGACTATGGCAAGTCACCATTAGCCTCTATGATCATTTAGTCCTTGACTTGTAGTACCACTCTATGCTTTCATTAGTAATGCTTTGTTGCTCTGCATGATTATGGCCATTATGCTCTCTTAGTTGGTTGCTCCCAGTCTTTTGCTAGCCTCCACTTGTATGACTAAGCTCTACTCATGCTTCCAACTCCCAAGAAACCAAGTTATTCTAAAGTGTCCACTATAAACTCCTATGCATGGTGTGTTACACCATTCCAAGTATATTCTTGTTTTTAGCTATCTTTCAATTAACAACTATTTTGTTATGTGAAAACTTAGTGATTAAAGCCCTCACAAACTTGATGGCACACTTTATATTCTTTGCCCCTAATAAACTTGAACCATTGTGACGTCTATGTTGTATATGCTTGCACTTATACGTTGGAATTAGCAGAACAGTGCTGTCACGAGGAATATTTTCAACATTGCACTTGTACTTTGTACTCGGTTGATATCATGCTCTTTTGTCTATGGATGTCACCGGTGTGAAATAAAGAGGGAACTTGTAAGTCCATGGAGTAAGTATTCTATGTTAGAGAAACGCATGGGCCGCTAGCCTAAGCCATGCCTAATCATGGTGGAAACTTGCAGCATCACCAATATGTATCTATGAAGCATCCTCAGTAAAAAGCTATGCATATAGTAAATAAAAAGATCGCTGAGATGCTCATTTTCTGCTTGCCTTGTTATTTTGGTTATGGGAAAGCTCATGTACCATGTGCAAGGGGTACCCCGTTAGCGGTTCTCTATGATATGCAAATACTTACAATGACAAGAACTTACCTGTGACTAAAGTTGAGTAGCATGAGGTATGGCCCTCGTATTCAAGGGACTTGAGATTGCCAACTTATACTTCGTCAAGCATATACTCTATTTTTGTTCACTTTAACCTTAATCACTTCAAGATGCTTATGATAGGGGCAATGAGGGCTGAAAGCTAACAAGTAGCATAATTTTTGGAAGCTCTTTTTGAAACTTGAAATCCCTGCTTCCTTTACAAAAAGGCCTTTCTTCCACCATTACTTGAGTCTCCAGCTTCTACCTTTAGGCACCATTAAGAGAGCACAGTTGTCATTATGTGTGCTGTTTTACAAAGCTTATTGATTGATGCATATTGTGATATTACTTGTTCTTGTGCTATTTGTTTCTAGTCACCCTTGTGAACTTTGAAGGTGTCCTATGCATCTAATTGCTACTCTATGAGGGACAAGCTGATTGCCACTATGCTATGTTTTATGTATGTGAAACAAACAAACATTTTTCAATGCATGTTATTCATGATCTTTGTTTGTAGCATTTCATGTTGCATGCATAGTTACTATGTCCTATTGTTAGAACTCCATCTGTCATGCACATGTTTAGAGTTCTTTCATCCCAGCTTTCAATGCTTGCAAATGGTTGGATCTTTATGGTGAGGGTGCATGTCACCTCAAAAATTATTCTTTTATCACTTACCTACTCGAGGATGAGCAGGAGTTAAACTTCGGGATGCTTGATACGTCGGAAACGTATCTATAATTTTTGATGTTCCATGCTTGTTAGTATCTACTTTGCTTTGCTTTGTCTACACTTTGAGGTGCTTTTTACATGTTTTCTGATACTAACCTATTAACAAGTTGCCTGTTTTCTGCTGTTTTTGGTTTCAGAAAAGCTAGTAAGGAAATATTCTCAGAATTGGACGGGACAAAAGACAAAGTCAATAACTTTCTGTGGGGAACAAGAAGCCCAGAGGGGAGACGAAGAAGCGTGCCAGGGTGGCCAAACCCCCTAGGAGCGGGTGGGCCCTACCCCGCGCCTGGGTAGGGTTTGGCCCCTCTGGCCGCCTCCCGACCTCGCCCCTTCGCCTATAAGAAGCCCCCGATGCAGAAACCCTAATGTAATATCCCAGGATTTAGGAACCAACAAAGGGTATATTTAGGAATATGTGAAATTGCATGCATTCATCTGTAAAAATGTGGGTAAATTTTTTGACAAATAAAAACCTAAAGTGATCAAAGTTTCTTTCACTCTTTAAGATTAGGAATAGCCTTGGAGAATGATCGTTATAAACTTTGATATGATCTTTGTGGATTAGTGTGTTTTGGGAAATGAAATTTTAATTTAAATTGAGTGTTGGATTTATAATGTAGAAGGATTTAAATTAGGTTTGAGTGATTGATTTAATCAAGAGTTAACAATTAATAACTCAAACTTTAAATAAAATAAAATAATTAATAAAATGAATATTATTCCATAATTTTATTTAATAAATAAGTTACAAAATGTAACTTACAGAAATTATCAAGAATATTTACAATAGTAATGAAAGAAAAGAAGAATCTTTATATATTGAGTAATAGTAAAATCTTCAAGTCTGGTACCTGCAAAACAAACACAAACTAAAAGAAACAAAGTTAAGGATTAAAAATGTTTTACTCTCAGTGTTGACAGTGAGTTGCACTGTTCAAATTTTCATCATTGAGTAAATTAAGGGGCAAGTTTCACCAATATGAAAGAATTATATCTTTCATAATTTTAAGCCATAAGTCAAATAATAGCAAGAAGGGGCAAGTTTCACCAGACAAGTAAGTGTAACCAGATAAAAGTAACTTTCATATCCAGAGCATATCCACAAGGTGTGCAGCAGGCACACAAGCAGCACACACACCAAACTGCATGGTGTGTGCTATCAACACAGCATCAATAGGCCACACACACACAAAACTACTTAGGACAGCCGTGGGAAGCATCTCCAACACCATTCCCTGGTGCATACACATCAAGCACAACAGCCAAACCAAGCCAAACCAGATCACACCAACCAAACCTTGATCATCTCACCAAGATGGTGACATAAGGAGGGGGTAGATCAAGTGGATAGCAAGAACAAGATCAAGCCACCAGGACCAGGAGGTGGAGAGCTAGATCAAGGACAAGTCCAGGAGCTGGAAGTATCAGGAGGAGCACCAAATCAAGATAGCCACAAGATCAACAGCTTGCAACCCAACAAGCATCCATGAGTTGTCTCATGATTTATCTGTGGTGAGTAGAAAAGACCATCACATGATTTATCTGTCTAAGTTAGACAAGCATCCATGAGTTGTCTCATACTCAAATTCTCAGAAAACACCCAAGTGGGGTGAATCCATCATTGAAGTTTCAAACACTAAAAGCAACTAGAAAACTATATAGATCCAACTAGGATCTCAGGACAACATCATTGATCCTAGCTATCAAGCTATATTTTAATTCTAGGAATGAATATAGCCAAGATCTGAACTTCTAGGCACACCTCTTAAAACAGGAGTAGCACCTTAGAATTTCATCCTATAGATCCATATAATTTATCAAGCTTACAAATCATTTTTTCCCAACTTTGACTCAAGAATCAGTAGCTGGTATCACTACCAGAACCAAACCACGAGGAACAACAAGATAAGGGCCTAGTCCCTAAACCTCAGACCAACATCATAGGTTTCAGGGATGCAAGGAAAGAAGTTTCCATTTATTTCTGATGCCAATCTAATTTTAAGCTTGAACAAAACCAAGCCAAGTAATAGAACCTAATCTTGTGTGCCATACTGGGATGGTGTCACAAGATCAGCTTCTAAACTAAGCAGGTTAAGCATCCAACTTTTACAGATACACTCACAGCCAAATATAAATCATTTTCCTGATACTAATCACAAGAATCATTTCTAAGAATATCCATATATATCATCACTGTAAGAGACCATTTGATCTCAAGTTATATATGCATTCATAAGCCAACAACTACAGATACAATGACTTCATCACTCATTAATCACTGTCAGTAACTAAGTAATGACAGTGGTGAGTTCTCAAATCACTAGAATCTCCAAGTAATGATTCTAGAGAAACCTTATCATCTGAACCATATCAAATTAACCAATGGAATCATCTGGTAAACCACTAGCATCACCACAGCTAATCATAAGCAGCAATCCACAGCAAACCACCACTCATCATGCTTAGGGATCATCCATACATGATCCAAATCATTAGATATTCAATCCACGGAGGGATATGGACCCTAAGCATAACAAACAATCCTAATCAGGACATGACACTAGCCAGGAGTGGCCACTACCAACACATAACATAGGATTACCTAGCACAAAGGACATGAGGGGAAGAAGAACAACTTACTGAAGGATGTTGCTGTGGGTGAGAAGAGGAAGCCGAGGTCGACGGCGAGGACGGCGACAAGGGGAGCACCCCGAGGGGGGCGTTGCGACCCACACCACGCCGAGGCGGTGACCACAACCACGCCTGGAGGCAAGGAGCATCACCACAGCACACGACAGCAGCGGCGGCGACAGCACCAGCACCACCCCAAACCCTAGGGTTCGGGATGGAGCTAGTCTGGTCACGGAGGAGCTCCAGATCCAAATCGAATTGGACAGGAAGGTAGAGCATGGTCGACAACCTCGCCCTGCACCACGACAGTGGCCAGGGAGGACCACGACGGCAAGTAGCGCACGGCGGCGGCGCCATCGACCACGGGGTCAAAGAGGAGAAGAAGAGAGATGAGATCGAGAGAGTGACAGAGAGAGTATGGGCTGGGTTGGGCCACGACCCCTTTGGGGTGTCATTTTGATTCTGCCCTATTGGGCCATAAGGGCCCAATAAACCAACATAGGCAGCCCAGTTACCTAAAGGCAGATTTTAATAAATAAAAGAGACCAAAATGCCCCTGAACCTAAATAAATTCTAGAAAATAAAATAAAAATCCAAAAATTATAAATAAAATATTTTTGGATTCACAAATAATCCAAACTATCCAAATAAATTAAGAAATAAAATTTTAGGCATATAATTTTTATTAACAATTTTTGAATATATATATTACTTATAGAATTTTATAAAATTATTGAAAGATGATAAAAATAAATAAAAATCACTTTCATTATATATTAATATTATAGTATTTTAGAAAAATACTAAACAAATATTTAATATCAATTTTTGGTATTTAAATGATAATTCTTAAAGGAATTATTAAATAAATAAAATTCAAATAAAAAGGAAATAAAATAATAAAATAAAATATTCAATAAATATTAAAAAATTAATATTTATAAATCTTTTATTATTAAAAATAATTTTTATAATAATAGGGGGAATACACACAAAGCTAAATGATGCATTACATTACTTTGCATAATCATTTTGCTTCTTTAAATATTGTCCTTACCGGGCAATAATGATGTTTTGTAGACATAGAAGCTCAAGCTCCAATGCAAGCATCAGACTTCACTACCTTGCAATCACAAGGCAAGTTCATCACTTGCTCATGTCCTTTGAAGAGTCTTTATCAAGTATTTACAAATTGTGTGTTATCATCTATATTCTAGAAAAAGAAAATATTATTTTTCTAAAATAAATAAATCTTAGATATCATCCTAAGTGATGATATGATGGGGCAATAGAACTTAGGTTTCTATTTGCAATAATGATGAACCATTAGGGATTAATAACCCATGACATCAGTGATTCTAGCGCCGTATATTATGCGTTAGCCATGAGATTTGGAATGGGACAGAGAAATCAGCTGTATCCTTTTCCTCATGTATGGAGGCAAGACGACCTTAACGTGACATTGTGATTCCTTGTGCGGATCCAACATATGGGTGGGCACCCTTACGCCCCACACTTTTGGTGTCTAGATTATCTATGGATGGTGTTTAGGGATATAGTCCATTCAAATGGTACTCGTCCGGGCATCACCAGGTCATAGAGTCTTCGGAAACTCATCAGGGTTTTAGCCTACCCGAAAGGGGGCTTAACGGAGGTGATCCGGCCCCGAAGGATCGTGCAGACATATGAGGTTGCTGAGAGGGCAGTGATTGGCTTGGACCAACTACTGGGCCCCACATCATGGAATTGTGGACGGGAAAGTACGCCCGGTTGTGCAACAAGGAGTTGATCTCTCATGGGTAAAGTAACGCACCTCTGTAGAGTGTAAGAACTGTAACTTGTTACTCCCTGTTCTGGGAAGGAGCTACGAACGCGGAAGGAAAGGAACTCCATGAAAGTTCTGGTCAACCTGTGAAGACTGATGGTCATAGATTTTCATAATAAAATCAATCTTTAAAGAAAGATTTACGAAAATTGCATATTGTCAAGGACTGCTAGTCTGAGGTGGTAGATAGAGCATCAAAATTCCTACCTTGCATATAATGAACTTGCTGGGTAACGCTGTTACTCATCCTTTCCTTTGAACCCTTGCTTAGACTATGAGAATCCCGAAGATACTCCAATGTATGCAACTGAGAGCCAAGAGGAGGTCTTGTATGAAGAGCCCAACCTGTATGGAGCCGTAGAAGGGGAGGACTACGACATCGTCTATGGAGGAGAGTTCCAAGAGTTCGAATAATTACTATAGTTCTAATAGCCACTTGAGCCGAGCAACATGAACAATATATAGCAATAAGTTGTTGAGCTCAATTTGGAGTTTAAGTTTTAAATTTGAAACTTCTGCTGAAACACTTATATTTTGGTTTGTAAGTTGAATCTTTTGGAAGTCTTGCACTTCCGGTATTGTAATAATAATAATGTGTGTATGTTTGTAATATGGACCCGCAATGTTTCTGTTGTACCACTCTGAGGGATGTGATATTTACGGAACGGTGTTCTGTGATGTCATTTCAACGACTATAGTGTACTACACATGTAGTGGTATGCTGGGTCAACGCACCTAAGCACCCGATCAAATCTCCACGAAACCGTCTGTAGCCTCCGCCACCATCGTCCCTAGATTAGGGGGATCTGAAGTTCTTCCCGGCACCCTGCCGCAGGGAGATCATCCCAGAGGCCTTCTCTCCGGTATGATGCGTGAGTAGTTCCACCTTGGACTATTGGTCCATGTAGTAGCTAGATGGTTGTATATCCTCCTTTGTGCTTTCATGTATAGATCTTGTGAGCTCCGTTCATGATCAAGATCTAATGTATTTGTAATCATGCATGTTGTGTTTGCGGAGATCCGATGGATATTTAGATTATTATGTTGGTTTGATTAATGGTTTTGTCTTTATGATTCTATCATGTCTGTGTTGTTTGTGATCTTGTGTGCTCTCCGTTGTTAGTAGCTATCTTGGCCAAGTAGTTGCTAGTGACTCTAAGAGGGGGTATTTATGCTCGATAGTGGGTTCATGCCTCTAGTTTCCAAGGGAAGTGACAATAATCTCTTCGGTTGTAGATGTGTTGTTGCCACTAGGGAGAAAACAACGGTCTATTGTTCATGGAACATGTGGACTGTTTACCTTACACATTTTGCTTAAAGCAGTTGTCTGTTGCTTGCAACTTAATACTGGAGGGGGTTCGGATGATAACCTGAAGGTGGACTTCTAGTCATAGATGCAATTGGATGGCGGTCTATGTATCTTATTGTATTGCCCAATCAAATCTCATAGGATCTTTCTGACTAGTAATTGCATTGTTATGCCTTGCTCAGTTCCTGTCAATTGCCCTGCTGTAATTTGTTTACCCTTCATGCCATGTTGTTTATCTAAGGAGAGTACCTCTAGTGAACTATGGACCCCGGTCCAATCTTTACCATAAATACATCTTCCATTATTACTTGTTTACCTGGTGCAAACCGTTACCTTCCACACCATACGTTTAATCCTTTGTTACAGCAAACCGGTGAGCTTGACAACCTCACTGATTCGTTCGGGTAAAGTCTTCAGTTTGTGTTGTGCAGGTCTCCGTGTTGCTTGCAACACCTGTGTGACGTTTCATTCCTCCTTCTGGTTCGATAACCTCGGTCTCTACTGAGGGAAGACTTGCTGATGTGCTCATCAGACCTTGCTCTTGGGTTTTCCAATGAAGTGCTCCACATCAAGCACCAACCTGCATTCCAGAATGGTCCAAAAACACTATTTTTGATAATAATGTGAACTATTGGTTACTGGTCCAGGGTGATCAGCTAATCTATTGTATCTGGCAATTGGAATACCACTGCTCAGGAGTATATCATCTAGGACTTAACAACCAATGTCGCCAGTGATTCTTGCGTCGTATATCACGCGTTAACCATGAGATTTGGAATGGGACGGAGAAGTCAGATGTATCCTTTTCCTTTCGTATGGAGGCAAGACTACCTTAACGTGACGTTGTGATTCCTTGTGCAGATCCAACATATGGGTGGGCACCCTTAGGCCCCGCGTTTTTGGTGTCTAGATTATCTCTGAGTGGCTGCCGGAGGTTTAGCCGGACCTATAAGGTACTTACCTGGGCATCACTAGCTCATAGTGTCTTCGGGAACTCATCAGGGTTTTAGCCTGCCCGGAAGGGGGCTTAACGGAGGTGAGCCAACCCCGAAGGATCATGCATACATATGGGGTCGCGGAGAGGGCAGTGATTGGCTTGGATCATCTACTGGGCCCCACATCACAGAATTGTGGACGGGAATAAGCTGCCCGGTTGTGCAACAATGATTTGATCTCTCATGGGTAAAGTAACGCACCTCTGCAAAGTGTAAGAACTGTAACTTGTTACTCCCTGTTCCGGGAAGGAGCTACGAACGCGGCGGGAAAGGAACTCCATAAAAGTTTTGGTAAACCTGTGAAGGCTGACAGACATAGCTTTTCAGAATAAAAGCAATATTTGAAGAAATGTTTACGAAAACCTGCATTGCCTACGACCTATGGTATGTGGCTGTAGATATAGTGCATCAAACACTCCTTTTCTAGTGAACTTGCTGAGTACGCTCGTACTTAACGTATCTTCTTAACCCTTGCTAGGTTCTAAAGCCTGTATAGACGACGTCTACATCAAATTATGCTCCAAGAATCATCACCAGAAGCTAAAGTTCTTCAATAAAGACAAGAAAGTCAACATATACATCAACTCAAGTGAAGACGAAGTTATTGATTAGATAGGAATATAATCTTAGTCATAGAACCTAATTTTGTAGTGTATTGCAATAGCAACAATGCCAGACCATAGTTCAGATATTAGTCTTATTAGTATGATATTTTTGAGCTGTTTATTTCTGATTCTTCTTTGAAAGAATTTCCTTCCTCCCTCTTTAACTTAGAGTGTTATCTGGATCTTGTGTACATAGTTGAGTTGTAACCTTTAGCCATGTATTGGACCTGCTGTGTTTCTGTTGTACCACTCTGAGGGATGTAATACTAGAGAACGGTGTTTCATTGGTGTTATGTCAACGACTATAGTATACTACATCATGCAGTGGTATGCTGGGTCACCGCAGTAAGACCTCTCTAGAAGCGATGAACTGGTAAAACCTCCAAAACCCTAAACACAAAAAGTTGAGCTTGGAAACTCCAATGGGGATGAAAATAATTTTGTTGGAAAGATAAAACCAAATAGAATCCAACAAAAGGTGAAGTATTGGGTATCACCTAGGGAGAAAATACCATGAATATATATGTAAGGTATCTCCCAAGGTATGGAGCCGAAAAACTCGCAAGATCAAAAACTGCAATAAGATATGCAAGGGAAATCCTTAGATGATGAAGTAGAACTTGTTATCATTATGAACACAAGCTCTAGATCCTCTCATGGACAATAACCAAATAACAACCAAGAAATATGATGTTATGCATGCAAAGGTTTGAGCTCTCTCCGAACGATGTGAACGAGACACCCGCTTGAGAGCCCCTCTTGATAGTAATGCTATCTATCCTAACTCGGTCTCCCAACAAACAACACGAGACTGGCAAAATAGAAGCCCTATCAAGAACATACCTTTGCCTTGAGCATCCCACTTGAACTTGATGTAGACCGTCTTGTTCTTCTAGAGTGGGAACACCTTTCTTGTTTGCACTTGCTCGATGAAGCCTTGCAAATTTATCCCCCATAATCCATGGGGAAACCTCTTATTTGAGCTTGTCTTCATCACTCCATGATCACGAGGATGGCAAGTTTCAAGTATGAGATCTTCAAGAGATGGCACATCTTGAGCTTGCCCTTCTTCATCCTTTCTTGATCAAAGTTCTTGGACATTTTTTCATGATTCCAATGGCACAAAGTCCTTGGACATTTTTTCATCTTTCAACCTTGAGACCAACACATGGCCCAAGCGATGCCAATGGACAAACCTACAAGTGAAACTCAATTTACACATTAGTCCATAAAGATTGTCATTAATTACCAAAATCACACATGGGGCATACATGCCCTTTCAGCAAGGCAGGAGCGGAGCGGGACGTTTTTCCGCTCCTTCTTGTCTTTAGATCGTGATAATTATACCCTTCTTTGTCTTAGATATTCGAGTCAATTGTAGTATGTGGTAGTATTTTCATTCCTTTTTCACTTTATAAAAAAACACTACATACTCCTTAAAAGCTAGTGTATACCCTTTAAACATTTTTGTATATATACCTTAAATAGTATTTCTTAGAAAACAAGTATATACTCATACAAAATCTGTATCTACTCCTTGGAATAAAAATTCAATATATATACGGAAAAAGTCCGAAACAAACCTTAAATTCATATGCAAAAGCTAAATCAAACCTCCAAATCTCAATCCCTGAAATCGGCACTCTGAACTTAGTATTCCTAGTCTATTTCAAACCTTGTGCTTTTTGGCGCACCGGGAATACAACCAAACCTGGACAACGGGCCGCCTTTTGGCGGGCCAGCCCGTGAGCCCGCGAAAATAGCTCGGCGCAAGCTCGGCCCGGCCCGGCCCGCGACGTGCCGGGCCCGTGCCGGCCCGTGAAACATCGGGGCCTATGGCTCCGCTAGAGAGCACCTAACCAACGGACCAAGCAAATGTTAGTGTTTTATTTCGTATTCGGACCTTTTTATAGGTTAAATTGGACGGGCCATCAGAAAATGTCTAGCAGACCCGCGTGCTTTATGGGCTAAACGGGCCACGGGCCGGCCCGCTAGACGCGGGTGCCGTGCCCGGGCCGCGAGGCCAGGCCCCGTGCCGGCCCGGCACGGCACGTGAGCTAGACGGGCCGCAGTGGGCCGTGCTGGGCCAGGCCCATTTAAGACGTGCCGTGTCTGGACCGTGCCGGGCCGGCCCGTTGGCCAGATTTGAATACAACAATCCTAGCCGGGATTACGTGCTACTCTCACTGACAGTTTAGGCCCACTTGTTATATCCATTCCCTTCCTAGATCTCTTGCATCTCACTTTCCCCAACCTGTGCTCTGTTGTGCATGTGAGTGGGATTGCATCGAGCACAGCTGACGGTGTTAGCCTTGTCGAGCAGCGTTTGGAGTAGGGGGAGATCCTCCGCCCTTTTCCAACTCCGGTCGAAACTCCACGACTCACCGAAGTACCAGCATACCACCTTGCAGCAAGCAGTGCCTCCTCGTCCCCAATCATTAGATTCGTCGGAGGCGCCGGTGAACGCGGGGGGCTAGGATTAGTCTATGAGAGCGCATAAGATAGCTTGACATGTTTTGGCTGGTTGATTTTGGTAGTAGTCAATTCGTATTCACGCTTTGTGCTAGATTGCCGATTAATCAGATCAAGTGCTATCTATCTAGCCTTGTACATAGCAAATCAATCAAGCTAGCTAATACGGTTAGCTTTACACAAGGAGCTTTGTACAACAGTCGCGGCAGCGCTGCATGTTCCCTCGATGAGAAATCCGAAGCGGCGGCACAGTGGTTGGGTCGACATTGACCTTGGTGATGGTGGACTCTCGTATTCCCGCCAGGAGTTCATCGCTGGCAAAGTAATCACAGGACCAATGCCGCTTCTTTGTGTTGCCGAAACCGCCAGTACATGCAGTCCGCGCTGCGGCATGTGCAAGTGCGGCTGCGATGCGGGTAGCGAGGTGGAGGAGATCCAGGAAAGGTTGAAGATATATATGACAAATGGGCCAGTGCTGTCAATAGGAGTAGCAATTTCAGTTTCTTTTTTTCTGGATGGAAAACAGGTGCAAGGTTAAGGGTGTGTTTGGTTGAGCCGTAGATTCCTGAAAATCAGCTGTATAGAATCTGCTGCGGAAAATCGGCTATGAGCTGGCAACTGCGGGAAAGCTGGAAGTTGTTTGGTTGGAACAACTGTAAATTACGAATTCGATAAGAAATGCATGTATTGCCACCGAGGCATTCATAGATCGTTTATATGCTAAATGATTGCAGAACATCGATTTCTTGATCATAGATACAAAAATGACCATTTTGGGAAGGATCTTTTGATTTCTGGTAGAAAGTGATGTCATCAAATTACATAAAGACTTACGTACATGTTTCATAGGACATCATGCGATTGTGGCTGTGTTGCTGTGCGTATGCCACCTCAGTCATATAGACCTAATCTGCATCACTCATGGAATAATATGCTCCAAAACATTAACACCGGAATTGCATATTCTTCATACAAGCATTTTTACAAACAGCTTGCACGCAAATAAAAAGAAGAGAAAGCCAAGTTCATGGCACGGGAGGGAGGAGGGAGGACGAAGGAGATGTGAAGGAGGGAGAGGAGGAGAGAACGATAATTCAAGGAGGCGCAGTCGATCGTAGGTTGGCCGGCATCGAGCGTCGTTCTTGGAGGCGTCGGCGCGATGGACCGAGCTATGGAGGTGGTGGCGCTTTCCGCCTGGTCGACCGTCGGGCCGTTAAATCAGAGGAAAAGTAGAAGGGATCTCGGGGGCTTGATTCTCGTCTGGCTCGCCGCCGGAGGCTGCCGGAATAGGCCGGCAAGGCGGCAAGGGGAACCCTAGCCTTTGCCCTTGGCTCTTCCGTTTCTGGTTGTGTCACGGGAAAAAGGTGGAGGCATACGGGAGGAGAGAGGAGGGTTGGAGGAGAACATAAGTAAAAGGAACCGGTCAGTTTCACTTATGAGTGGCATAACGGGTAATTACCTCGTTTTTTCCTCAACGCAACACAGGAGAATCAGGGGTTAGGCCAGCTTTCGTTTTGTACTGCTAGAATCTGGTGCGTTCTGAGAATCTGCGTCCAACTTGTACGTCTTTGGTTTAGATTTTAGCTTCCATACCACGAATCTGGTGGCAGAATCCCAACCAAACACAACCTAAAAATAGTCCGGGATTTACAAGTATAGAGTGCCACTTTCAGGGATTGGGAGTTGGAGGTTCGATTTAGCTTTTAACTATAAATTCAAAGTTTGTTTTAGACTTTTTCCTATATATACTCTAAAACAAGTCGGTGCATACTACTTTACACGGTTAATATATGCTACAATTAGTGCACAAATCGTTGTTTCAAGATTAATTAGCATATAAATAGTCTCTTATGGCGTCAAGGGTATTATGAATATTTCCTATCTGGCTGTGATCAAATGACCATGTACGATAGACAACGCTTGCGGTTGGACCCATCACTCGCCGATACGCGCGCGCATTATCTGGTCTCACGGAGAAGGGGGCAGGCGGATCAAGCGCTTGATCCCGTCTCGTGAGCAGCCTGCATATATGCCCAGGCCCAGCTCCAACGGAATTTTGCCCATCGATGGACGGATGGATCTGAACTGAACCACATGATCTGAGTATACGGGCTGTCTTGCAACGTGGTGATGCATGTGAGACGACAGCGTATAGCAAGAACAACAGTAGTACAGCCACGTGACATTCGAGAACAATACGTATCGAAAAAAATATTACACGTAACTCCCTATCGTGCAGACGATTAGAAGGTTCTCCTCGGATCGCTAACCCCTGACGGATTATGCAGCTGCCAATAGCTTGACACTTGAGCGCTGGTCAAGAGAGAGGGAGCGCGCGCGGAGGGTTCGAGAAGCCGAGGGTACGATGGTAATCTGGGCTGAGGCTGTCAAGTCAAATTATTGGGTGAGGTCGACCGTAGCGTGGCGGCGAGCATGAGGCGCCTAGCGCGCGAGGAGCCGTCGAGCTGGGCTGTTCAGTGGGTGACGTGTCCCCGTCGACCGAACCAGCGCAGGCAACGAAGGATGGCTGATCGTCTGGGCTGTACGATTCGTTTCTGTCGAGAGCAATGACGAGAAGGGAGCTGCCTAGCTAGCCGGCATTTTCCGCGGCATTAGTAACGCCGGCCAAATTGCTAAGTTCCTCCAATCAATTCAGCTATAGAAAAGAAGGGCATCGCGGTCGGTCGGGGTCGGGCACATGGATTTCTAATTCTGGGGAAGAGGGTGGAAGCGACGACGCCGTGCACGAGGCCACGAGGAAAGTCGGCTTGTCCCGGCACGCACGGCCAATCGGAGCGCCTTCACGGAGTCTGGGTCGCCGTCACGGCGTCACGTACGGCGCCGGCCCGATATGTAGCAGCCAATCCCAGCTTCCCGGGTCACGTCCCGCCCCCGGCCTCCAAACCCACACGAGCCACGAGCCCTGCCCCCTTGACAGCTCCGCGGCCGGCGCGCCTGAGCTGGCACGCCAGGAACGCTACCACGGCCGTTTGCTGTCCCAGTCCTTACCAGCGCATGCAGGTGCCTCGTGTTCAGCATGCGCGCGAAAGAAATGTACAGCTCCAGCAGCATATTCTGTCAGTCTTCCTTGCAAAGTTCACTTCGCTGAAACAATTACGGAGTACATAGGAGTAGTACAGTACTCCTCATCGATGCATATTTTATGGCGAGTTTCTTTACTGAGCATTTTTCTTTTTGCTGTCACATAGTAAAACCTATAGAACCTACTCACGGATGCATATATAAGTACATTTTCTGGACCAGTACAGTGTGCGCGTGAGCTGTAAGACAGAAACAGGTCGAGTTTTTCATAAGCTAGCAGTCCCTATCTATTAGTCTGGGAAGTCCATATTTTATTCCATCAGACGTTATCTAGTGTCTCGTTTCTTTCTGTGTCTCGGTAATACTCGAAACATTTGCCCTTATATCTCGGTAACGAAACAACCTGTCCTTCAAGCCCAGATGCCACTGACACCCATCCAATCGCTTTCTCCATATGCAGGCACATCCACCTGTTTCTACATAATCAGAAACATCACCCCAAAACAAGCGCGTGATCTTAATATTTATGTTTCCCGGGGGTGTCTCACTCTCACACCGTTCGGTTCGTTCAGATTTAATCATCAGCGGAGCGACCGGCCACACCCGGTGGCCCTTGCCAACCTGCCCGGTGGATCGACCGAGCCCCCGCGCGCGCTCGCCGCTCCGGGGGTGTATATAAACCGCCTTCCCCACCCCGCTCCATCCTCACCAACTCACCTCTCATCTCATCCCATCTCTCTCAGCTCCGGCCGGCCGTCTCTTCTTGGACGTGTGAGAGCTTGCTTGCTAGCTAGCCGAGAGAAAATGCCGGTGAGCAGGATCGCCGTGGGGACGCACCATGAGGTGTACGAGACCGGCGCCCTCAAGGCGGCGCTCGCCGAGTTCATCTCCACGCTCATCTTCGTCTTCGCCGGCCAGGGCTCCGGCGTCGCCTTCGGTGAGTCTTTTCTCCCCAGCCTCCTCGCCTGTCTCGTCGTTAATCATTCCGCGCACGAGCTCCACTCGCACACATGTGGTACAGTAGTAGATTAGATTAGGAGAAAGCTCACTAATTTGCATCGCGGTACGTACACAACAAGAGAGGAGAAAATCATCGCTTGCTTTTGGAGACAAATTCCCTTTCCATCATGCTTTAGAAGGTGTTGCCAGAAGCTTAGAGAAATTTTGTTTCAGAAAGTCAGAAAGTGGTGGTGTCATACGGCCTTTTTTAGGTGGAAATGATTGCTGCAAATTACCGGTTTACCCTTTTTGAGATTACGTGGAGAATCCTTCCTACCGATGAGGCATGAGAGTGAATCAGCAGTACCTTCTGTTCCGATCCAGTCTGACACACACACACACACCATGTGCTAGCTCCTGCCCAAAGTAGCAAAAAAAATGAAACATTTGCGCCTGAATTAACAACACAGCTTCTTCAAACAGCAGAGAGATCGATGAATCGGGAAAATTTAAGGAAAATAAAGCACTTAATGTTTGCTTCACTGAAGATTCATTCCGTATCTGACGACGACTGTTCTGTTTCTGCCTGCAGCCAAGCTGAGCGGCGGTGTGGATGCCCCCGTGGGCCTGATCTCCGCGGCCATCGCGCACGCCTTCGCCCTGTTCGTGGCCGTGTCCGTGGGCGCCAACATCTCCGGCGGGCACGTGAACCCCGCCGTGACCTTCGGCGCCTTCCTAGGCGGCAACATCACCCTCTTCCGGGGCCTCCTCTACTGGGTGGCCCAGCTTCTGGGCTCCACCGCCGCCTGCTTCCTCCTCAAGTTCTCCACCGGCGGGCTCCCCACCGGCTTCTTCGCCCTGTCGGGCGTGTCGGCGTGGGAGGCGCTGGTGCTTGAGATCGTGATGACCTTCGGGCTGGTATACACCGTGTACGCCACGGCTGTTGACCCCAAGAAGGGGGAGCTGGGCACCATCGCCCCCATCGCCATCGGCTTCATCGTTGGCGCCAACATCCTGGTGGGCGGCGCCTTCAGCGGCGCGTCCATGAACCCCGCCGTGTCCTTCGGCCCGGCGCTCGTCAGCTGGGAGTGGGGGTACCAGTGGGTGTACTGGGTCGGCCCCCTCGTCGGCGGCGGCCTCGCCGGCGTCGTCTACGAGCTGCTCTTCATCAACCGCAGCCACGAGCAGCTCCCCACCACCGACTACTAAGCGAGCTAGCACAGCTTGTTTCATGGTCGCCGTCCGCCCGTGTGAAGACCGATCGACCGCTGCCGCTGCTTCTTCTTCCCTTTCCATGAATCGTTCTTTTTAGTTCCTCGGTCTCCTCGTTAATTTGCTTTGAATCCTTCGATCGGTCTTGTCAGTGAGTGTCATGATCTTGAGATGTAAACCGTGAACTGGGACCCCTGCTTGTCATCATCAATTTGCTTATGTAAAAACTGCTCATTCGCCCGGTGTAATTTCAAGTTCAGTTAAGTTCTTGTTCAAAAAAAAAAAAGTTCAGTTAAGTTCCAAGTCTCGAGTGACTAGACTGTTTAGGTTACTGTTGCTGGGATCGTGATGAGGCTCTACTGCAGCCAATTCTACGAGCAGGGGCACGAAGGCGCGGGGTCGGCGTCAATAATGGAGCGGCGCGGCGTGCATGTGGCGACGAGATGGGGCTGTACGACGCCACGTCGGAATGGGTAAGGCAGTGACCTGTTCCTGTCGGCTGGACCGGCCGAGCTCGTGCCGCGCCTGCCTGCACGGATCGATCTGATCTGCCGGCCCTACGGGCCTATCAGGTGGATGCTCGTACGCAGTGCCTGATAAGTGTGACACCGCGAACATGCGTGGCGTATGTGTGGTGGGTTTTGTTGGCACGTTTGCTACCCTGTCCGATGGATCCAAATGTTGCTACCTCCTCACGTTTCACCAGCGTATTTGGGGTAGTATACTCTAAAATCATCGTGGTCGTCAGGTCAGCAGTTTACTAGGCAAGCTGGACAGGTTCAGATCAACGACAGCTCCGCCTTAATTTCATCAGGGGTACTACTCCTTAATTTCATCAGGTCAGCAGTTGCTACCTCCTCAGTACATCTTAATTGGAGCTCAGTAATTATTTTTATTACTGTACAGTAAAATTATTACTTACTAGTACTACATCTTAATTTCGGTGTCCCTCTTTTCCCGCGGAATATGCACAGTTTAATTACTAGTACTAGTACTACTGAACTGATCAATGAGCTCGTGTTGTGTCGGCGGCAGTGAATTCCCTGCAGAGGCCTCGTTCTAGCTACTCCTTCTGCCAGCCTAGCTAGCTAGCTGCCACCACTAATCTCCGGCTTGGCCGCGACAGGGACAAGAGCGCAGCTGTTATATACATATACACGTATTGGCTTCTAACCCCCGGTCAATATGTGTGTAGTACTCCCTCTGTTTCAAATTACTCCGCACGCACAATTTGCCATGTTCAAAAAATTTCCGAGATTGTTGAAATAGCGTACACATTTCATACTATCTAGTTCAAAAAATTTAGGATTTTTTTGGATAAAAAACGAGGGAGTACTAACCCAGCTAGGTAAGAGTAAGGGCAGAGTAATTTGAAACAGAGGGAGTAGATCGAAAGGGCGCACTAATGATGTGATCGTAATTACTAGTCTAGGCTAAGGAGAGGTTGTGATGTGCCACATGCGGCTAGTTAAGTGGGCAGGCACCTAAATAATCCACTAGTACTCCGTAGTAAGTACACAATTTTGTCTTTTGCGTTATATGCGGCATCAAGCAACCCTCAGCTACCGCTGCATGATCCCGATCAACACGAGTTGGCGCGCACTCAGCCCCACTACCCTACCAACCCTAATCAAGCAAATCGGGTCGAGCTTAATCTACTCGTATTTGCAGCACATTCACGCCTGCATTGCCAGCAATCAGAGTAGTACAGGTTTTAGCATATCCGTCCGGACAAAGAGACGGCAGCCTGAGCTGGCACCGGCATCGCTAATTCGCTCTTCGTCCGAATCTTCCGGGGAATAATCCGCTTGGCATGCAGCGACTTGCTATCCTCCTCCTCCTCCTAATCCTAACCCATTTTTAAAACCAGAGTCGAATCTCTAATCTTTGGATATATATATAGTTGTTTCAAGAGCTTGGACCACCCCAATCAATCAATCAATCAATCATCAAACCTGTAGCTTAGCATTATCCCCTCGATCGGCTTATTCATCTGATCGCGACGCCAGAACGGCAGGGGGGCTAATTAATCGAGTTCTGATTAAGAACATATTGCAGTGTTCTGGTCAGCCTTCCTAATCACTCACTTGAGCAAACACTGTTTTGGCTGCTGCACGTACGTCGGGTGATCGGTAGGCCATCATCAACACTCGAGAATTTGCTATATACGAAGCGTGACGCTAGATCAGCATCAGCACGGTTGCGAAGCGTCAGTGAGGATGGGGAGCCGTCGCCGTTGCCGTATTATATTGAAATCTCCTCGACGTCGCGAGCGATTCGCGTGACGCTTTGGACCGAGATTATCCGGGGCTCAGAGCCTGGGCGTACGTCTGTCTTCTTCGCCACTCGGCAGAAAACTAGCGCTGTCAACGAGCAACTCTGCTCGAGGAATTACGTACTTGCGAGAAGAAATGGAGTAATAGACATCTGACATCTAAGAAAGAAAAATCCGACAGCTAGCTGACGGGCTCGCGAAGACTGTGATTAGGGTCAGGGTTCTTTCAGAAACAAATCAATGGAGCAGTCAGGTCCCATGGATCCAGTTGATTTCGTGGTGATTTTGTCGGCTCGGGTGACCGTAACACCTGATTCTCGAAAAGATAGCAATCGCTTTTGCAATGGTCGCTATATCGATTCATTAGTGTATATGTATACTCGCCCTCCGCGTGCCACTTGTTTATTAGGAGATAATAACTCACGGCTCTGCAGATTTTCGTAACATGGCAAATCGCACGATACTCCTGCCTGAGGCTGGCTTGCTCATGAATCCTCTCTGAATGTTTATCTGATGACGCCGCGCATTGCATAAAATAAAGGAACACCTATGACAGTTGGATGTCTGTAAACCAAGACCAGCGTTTTCTAGTTACGCCATACTACTTCAGTTTTCCGCCCTCGTTTTAGTTTTGTGCGGGGAGCCAGTGCCAGGGAGGAAACGAAAGAGTACACAAAAAGCACGACTCGAGGCAGCCGCAATAACCTGTATAGGAGAAGTATTACATGATTCCAAGAAATTATATCTTTGCCACAATATGTCTCTTCTCAGCTATAATAAGTTTTCAAAACTACTCCCTCCGTTTTAAAATATAAGATGTTTTAGCTTTATGAAACAAATGTATCTAAATTTATTTTAGTATGTAAATTGAAAAGACAGTCCGAGAGATTAAAAAAAGGTTAAATTGCACACGAATTAGCTAATTCTACCTGGAATGTGAATTTGGTCAATTTTTTTGGAAGTGCCTAGATCTTAGGCGCCCGAGAACTTCTTATGTCTAAGTAGTTGATATCATTCTACTATTTGTGTTAATTCTCAGTTGCAACCTAGTTACAACTCATGTGAAAATTCCACGTTGCACGAATCGAGAGATAAATCCAATGACGAGATAGGTGAACGCCTGAGAAATAGCAAATCCGTAGGCCGTGGCCCAACCGCTGCGGTCCGTCCTGGGCGCCACTTCCCCGAATTGATCAGTCAGCGTGGCCCACCGAACAAAAAAGAATGGCGTCATAATTTCGCTGCCTACTCCAGCGACCTCCGCGCGGTTGATGGCTACAAAGAACTGTTCCCAGTGAAAATCTTGAGTGCCATGTGAACCAGCAGTAAGCAGCACTAGCTCACCGTTCTCTTTTGGGGATCACACATGGACGATGGATCCTGGACCTTTCTTGGGAACGTTGTGGGAAAAAAAAATTGAAACGGAGGGAACGTGTGGGGATAGTGTGCTAGTGCTGGGCATGTCTTGGCACTTCGTTTTTTTTTTTTTGGCTAAACATGCATGAATGGTTCGGTTGCTTGCCTGTTCTGTTTATGTGATGAAATGGCTTCGAAAAAGAGAACCCTGGCTTTCTTGCATGAACATTATGATTGTGCGTTTGGTGCTAAGTGGAAGGTACATTGTTGCCCTGTTGGTGTTGATTGACCCGCGCCAGAGCCAGGGACACGTGATCGTCCTTCCCTGCGTCCATCCGTGCGGAAAGAAATGCTTCCGGTCGCTGCACCTGGGTGCATCACGTACGTCTTCACGTGCACTCTCCTGCCCACATGCATCATGGGTGTTGTTGTCCCTCACGGTGCTCCGTTCACAAGAACCAACAGCACACAGGACAGGATGGTACACGATGCACTTGTCACGTGAGGGTCGATCGAGGCCATGTCACGTCTCAGACCAAAATCTGACTGCCTAGCCAGTACTCGATCGAGTATACAGCCCCTACAACAGGAGAATACCCATCATCTACAGCACTAGTACTACATGGAAAGGTGAATAGTGCATCCATATGCATGTGATTGATCGGTACAATTGCATTATTGCCACAGGTGAGGTCAGATCAGGCTGCCAGCAGTTCTTGTCATAACTAGTGTTACGGCAAGAAATCATGGTAAAAAAAATGATGCAGTAACAGGCAGTTCCATACAAGACCACAGAGGTAAACCCAGACTACAAAAGAGAACACAAAAGATAAAACAACCTGAACTATGTACCACCAAAACACGCCCCACGACATACCAGACTACATGTATGGAGGTGATCAGCTCGCCGAGCCACCCGACCTCATTACAGTCAGCAAACCAACTCACCGCCAGATGAAGTTTGTTAGCAAAACACTCTTCCCTTTTTTTGTACAGATCAATCCCCACCCACCATTCACACAAAAAACCTCAAGTCGTTGTTATTTCTCCCTTTACACGCACTGGCTGCACCTCATGAGCACTTAGATACAAACTCATTTACATCAGAACGCAGGAACAAGCTAGGCCTAGGCGTCGATCGCGAGATCTAGTTGGTCGCATACAATGAACTGGATCTACTGACAGCATCCTCCGCCTAGTTTCGCGCTGTTCTCCTGCTTCTGTTTCAGCGAGTTCCTCTTTGCAACCGAAGAGCCTTCCTCCGAGAGACTTGGAACCTCGAGAATCTGCAACAGCTCAGCACAGTCAAGGTATTTACTGTGTCTAAACAAGACGGGCAAAATTCTGTATTACAAAGCATGAAGGAGACATGATTTCCATCACTTAAAGCAAATGATGTTTCTTTGAAACACACTTTGAGTTGCATGAATGAATTTTTTGATATGATGGGGCTGTCCACGAAATGGGAGGCTTCAACACATAGTGTAGTATGTGCCTAAGCAAAAGCATGATTGAAGAAATCGAAGGAAAATCTGCACTACTACTTACAAAGAACATAATGAATGCACGTAAAATGATGTCCAAATATCAAATTCAATCATCTCACAAAGAGATTGGCGAATTGGCTCAAGCACATTCTTTATTAGTACAGCAGGAGATATGTTGCCCACAGAGGTTGTGTGTGCGACAATTTGTCCCATAGAAGCTCAAAGGTGACAAGCTAAGGCTTTCTAAATGATATACATAGAAGAAACCTTACGTCATTCATTTAACGATAAATGAACCTGTCCATAGAAAAAAATAGGACGCCTACCAACTTCTCAATGAATTTAACACAAAAGGAATTATAGCAGGTGTGGTCTGTATATACAAATGGGATAAAAACACTTCCAACCATAAGCGGGAGGAGTGGAAGAAAGATTAGGAACAATATAGGTTAATTATACAGGGTTTCCTCAAATTTATTTGGACATGGTAAGATTAGGCCTGTGCAAACCCGGTTTAAGTGGTTTGGCCGGTTGAGTAGTTCAAAATTTTGTACTAGTTTCAAAGTTTGAATTTCATTTGTGAAGGAAAATGAACTAGGGTGTAAGTAGCCGGTTTGGCTGGTTGGTCAGGTTTCAGATTTTGCACACCCTTAGGTAAGATATTCGCATGCTTACGGGGAAATCAAGTTAAACCTACATGGCATATCTAGGTAAAACATACTATACCAAATTTCGCTGGTTGTTTTGCAAACATTCACCCTAACAAATCTGGCAGATGTGCAAAGACTACCTTGCACCAGTTCACAAATAATAGACTTATGTGTGCAGGCATGTAGAGCCCTTATAACAGCTCACAAACAAGACATCACACACTTGCTCAACAGCATAACTCAAGTAAGCAGAAGATACTCATATAAGAAAAAGGAAGAGAAATTTTCACAAAACACTATGCCAAATAATCCGACAGGTTCAGGTTTGGCAGACAACAGGCCTGAAGACTATCTTGCCCTTCCTTCCCAAAAGGTACACATTACTGCTAAATGGCGGTATGGAAGAGAAAGCAAACACTTAATGAATTACAAAACAGCTAATATGGAGAACTACTTTCCTGCAGTCTCTTATGAAAATAAATTATTAACTCGGTGATACAAGTTTTGAGACGTCGAGGGGCTCGGGTGATATGCAAGTTAAGGAACCTAGAGTGCACTTCACTCCTAAAACATGAACAAACTGGTAGGCAACAGCACAATATGCATTGATCACTGTATCAGTCATATTGAACAAATTCAGGAGACATTTCTGAAAGCCAATTAGGACTCGCGACATAGGGACAGTACAGCGATAGACACGTATGCAGTTACATCACTGTAAAAAGAGTAGCACTATTTCTAGCTGTTCTTCACAATAAAGTGGGATAAGTAATATACATGCTATTCCCTAGCTCTGTCGTTTGTGTGGCTGTGTGCATCCTAGTTATGCAGAGGCCAGGTGTAAACATTAAACGTTTTCGTTAATATATGCGCCCATTTCCAAAAAAAAAGTAATATACATGCATCTAATGAGGGAATGTTAAGTGCCAGCAGATTGCTTTCTGAAGAACGGGGTCATGATCTAAAGTGGTTACAAATTACTCAGCTATATATTTGTTGAACTTTTAACTTGAGGATGCTACTGTGTAGAATGATCCATAACAATACTAGTCCACTTTTTTTTGTAGTTCTCAAAAGATATTGTTTTACTATCAAAAGTAAAGAGGTAAACGTTATGTTGCATAGTATCTTTCTATGCGTTTACCTTCAGTGCAAGCTCTTCAAAACATTTCTCCACATTTTCTCTTGTTTTGGCACTGCTCTCGAGAAATAGGCATCCACATTCCTGTGCAAAGGCAAGCCCTTCTTCCCTTGTTACCAATCTTTCCTCATCCTGCAAGGTAGAAACATAATATTCGGAATATTTTAGTGTCACTTCATCATGTTAGACTAAATAACCATTTGATCTTAAGAGAAATTAAGTATACCTTGTCAACTTTGTTTCCAACAAGCATTTTGACGCACTCTTTGTTTGTCGAGTGCAATTCAATTTCCTTGGCCCATACATCAGCCAAATTTGTGAAAGTTTGTCTCTTTGTGACATCATAAACTAATAAAAGAAGACATCACAAAGTTAAACTTCTGCAAGTTAACCTGCAACGTTTTCATCAGAATAAAAGAAACACAGTAAGTCTGCAACAGTTCTTTCTAATATTTTGTTGCTGCAACTCACTACAAGATGCATTTCAGCATCATTAATCTCAACAGAAGTTCTAACAAACGATTAGGTGGTACGTTATCATAGTAGGTGACATTTAAGTACTGTGACGAATTCCATCAAGTATGATCATAACATGGCAATGTTTATTACATACCCATTGAAACCACATCCAAGAATTCGTATGCCAATGGAATGGTTACAACTTGGTGGGAAGGATACATCCATATAAAAGCTAGCCTGGAGAAGTTACTATATTGTACAGAAATCACTATTGAGTACCTTGCTTGATTTACATGAATATTCAAAATATCTGTTTGTAAGAAATTGGAAACTAAAATTTATTAGTATCAGAAGAGCAAGGAAACGATTAATACCTTAACAGTAGATGGACATGATAACATATTTGCAATTCAGGCATGAAACATCGTAACAGTTTCCAATTGCTGTCATGTAAC
This sequence comes from Avena sativa, assembly GCA_916181665.1. Lineage (NCBI taxonomy): Eukaryota > Viridiplantae > Streptophyta > Magnoliopsida > Poales > Poaceae > Avena > Avena sativa. The sequence goes on from OV702293.1 coordinate 460,435,364, forward strand.
CAGATCTTAGAAGAAATCAATATTACCTAGAATAATTCCATGAGCACCTCTGTAGTAAGAACTAGTGATTGTCCTAAATCTCTCTTGGCCAGCTGCAAACAATGAGAACGAGGTTGTCAAGCACTTGAATGTAGAAACACCATCATTAGAAGTGACAGACTGTAGAAAAATGCGACATTAGGCAAGCATTGGACCGAAGTCATTGATATTCAGGAGGAAATGCAGCGTTTCTTTCAGTTCTACAACATGCCCAAGACAAAAAAAAAAGGCCAAGTAATGACCTATGGCTTCGCAAGAAAAAATAATCCGAAAATGACAAGTAGTCTTGTAATTTTGGAGTTACTATTGAAAGACTGAATGTACTGAGGAACAAGTGCCATCAAAAAGCATAGAAAGAACTTTACAACCTTGTAAAGTATTGTCAGGAAAGCATTAAACAGTAAACACCACATTCATAAATGAAAAGAAGGCGAAAACCTTACCGGTGTCCCATATTGTTAGCTTCAGTTTCTTCTCACCGACAGTGAGAAACTTGATTTTAAAATCCACTCCTGGAAAAAGTTGCGAATTAAAATCAAATTCTGACAAGTGAATAACAGGAGGATACAACATAAATCACACGTGTACGATAAATTATCAGAAGTCAAAAACTGAATAATCTGATTGATCATATTCAGGACATGAGGTCAGGCTGGAGCTGCTAGCTTTTAGAAGACTGGAAGATTTTTATCTGCTTGGAAACTAAGCAGATGGACTGTACAATGTGCTCTATTCCACGGTGGAAACAACGTTTGCTACCATGACCAATCACAACTGAATTATGATCCTGAAAATAACATCAAGCGTGCACTTTCAGCTGGTCACTGTCGATTACTACATCCTCCCTTTTCCGCTTGCTAGTACTGTCAGAACTAGGGGTGTCTAAGCATTGACTTTGATCGCTTCTAAGTGAGATAGTATAAACACTCTTGTGTCTACGGTAGTAGCACCATGAACAAGATACTGGAATATTTTCCTAGTGGTTTCATTTTACAGAAAGACGGTTCGGCCACTTTTGTTCCTAAACTGCTCGCTGCATGCCTATTTTTACCGGATTTCAAGCCTGTAAACAAAGGAACAGATAAAGCATTGTATTGGCTCAGCGTTCCACACCGGACCAATTGTAGTATCGACCCATGATATCTTTTTCCGTAGAATCAATGTTGTGGCATGAATAGCTAGGAACAGAACTGCTGAAAGTGAGATCAGTACAACATAGTAGACGCCAAAACAAGTACATAGGTTGTCTGAAATCTATCGACCCCGGCATGAACTAAGTTGATATCGCTGCAGCCCGCAGAAGAGAAGCTGAAGCAGTTAATCAGCAGTTGTGAATGGTTCCAGAAACAGCACAAGCAAAACGTATCTGTTTGAACAAATCCATGCCGCGGCCAAGTAACTCAAAAAAGTATGTGTTTGCACAAATCGATACCGCGGTGTTGGGTGGGTGATCCATCGGCACCTTGGCTAGCACTGCCGTATCACCTCGCAGGGGAGGGGGGTACGTGAACACGGAACAGCACCAAGCAGTAAAAAAACATCTGTGCTTGCAGAAATTGATACTAGCACAGATGCCGGAAGCAATTGGAACCAGCAGTTACGAATGGTTCCGGAAACAGCACAAGTAAAAAACGTAGCATGTGTTTGAACGAATCGGTGCCGCGGTGTTGGGTGATCTCTCAGCACCTTCGCTAGCACTGGCGTCTCGCAGGGGAGGTACAGCACAGGTAAAAACTAAAAAGCATCCGTGCGTGGTTGCCTAAGTTGATAGCATAGATGCCGAAAGCAATTAGCCAGCAGTTACGAACGGTTCGGTAAATAGCACAGGTAAAGAAACGTACAGTATGTGTCTGAACAAATCGATACCCCGCGGCGTTGGGGTGATCCCTCCAACACCTTGGCTAGCTAGCAAGCGCCGCCATCTCGTACGACTCGCCGGGAAGGCACGTCCCGACCAAATCATCAAACTACAAACAGCGAGCGGAACACACAGAGTACGTAGTATACGACAGCGGTACCCGACAGACAGATATTAATCTCTACTGCTGCTACTGCTACTCGTCGCAGAGTAGAGACGACCGAATTAATTGGTGCGGTTGTGTGTCGCTAATCGGGACAGGGCTGAGGGAGATCCAGGGAGAGAGAGGTTACCTATGGTGGGGGATATGTCGTCGTGGTCTGCTGCGGCGGCGGAGACGAAGCTGACGAGGAGGCTGCTCTTGCCGACGGCGGAGTCCCCGATGAGGAGGATCTTGAAGGAGCGGTCGTAGCTGCTGCTCCCCGGCGACGAGCCCATGTATGTAATCGCGGGCGGGGCGGGGCGGGGCGGGGCGGCGCGGCGCGAAGCGGGGGCGAGGGAAATGGAATGCGGGTGGGTTGGTGGAGTGGAGATTCTGGAGAGGAAGAGGAGGGAGGGAGGGAGGGAATAAAGCGACGGGGGAGAGACAGAGAGAGTGAGTGCGATGGAAAAGAAGGGAGCGAAACGGAACGACGGCGAGGCCGTCAGGTCAGGTCAGGTGGACTGCAAACTGGACCGCTACTCTTCTTTCGGCTTCGGTTGACGACTCGACGCGCGGGGGTCGCGTGCGTGGCTAGTGTATCCGGTCCACGTGGCGTCGCCTGGGGAATGCGCGCCGCACCGCGCTGTCTAGTCTCGCGCCCGCGCGTCTCGTCGTCTAGTCTCGGCTGTTGTCCCCTTGCGCGCGCGGCCGGTCACCGGGCTGCAGACGAAACGAAACGGGAGAGAGGTGGGGTGCCGTGCGGCTCGATGGGGGTGTGCTTGCTGCCAGATGGATCCATCGGCGCGCACGGCACGGCGGGAACGTGACAGGGTAGCGTGCACCGCTGTCTCGCCCGGCCGCTCGATCCCATCGCGCAAAAAACGCTGCCTTGGTCGTCGTCGTGGCCGGCCGGCCGGCCGGGACGTGCACGTGGAATCGGATGGAGACTGAGCAATATAATATCTTCCAAGAAAAATCCATTTTACACCCTAAACTCCTAAAGGCTCGGCGGTTTGAATCCTAAACTCGAATTTCCGTGTCATTTATACCATGAAGTATCCGATCCTGGTCGGGACATAAACATGGATGGGTCTACGCAGTATCGTGTGCCGTTGCCGAAGGTCGTTGTGGCGACGCCCTAAAAGCAGAAGCGCCGCAGCCAGCGGAGGAGAGGGAGATCGAATAGCCAGAAAATATAAATATGACATGTCGGCCAAGGCAGTTAGTGAGCTGGGATTTTACTTCTTTTTTTTTTTTTGCTCCGATGAAGACACGTCAATAGTTTGATTTTGGCTTCGGGGTTTAAACTGCCGAATATCTGCGAGTTTGAGGTTTTAAATAGACTTTTTTATAATATTTTGCACATTTTTTTTTCATGTTGCTCCTCCACCACGCCGCACGGGCCATGGGGTCACTGTACTAAACGCGAGTGAAGTTTGCTCGTGAGGGAAATAGTTAAGGTGTGATTCAAGTAATAATGCTAAAATTGTGAGTCGAACCCGTAATCAACCTCGTGGTGAGTAATCCCCCGGAAGTTGCAAATTAAGCTCAACACGCCAAACAAAAAAACGAAGCCTCTCCTTTTCTCGCCTCCGTCGTTTCCCGTACCACCCTAGCATTTTCTAAGGCGATCAACAAACGGGAGCTCTGGAAGAGCACGTAGCACGCACGATTGCCATCCACAGTTTACCTGCAAAACAACGTCGTACGTCCTAATTAACACTGCTGTCTTTGGGGTCACGGCCTGACAGGAACACGATAATGATGTTCTTCTCTGTATCTCAGAAAGCTTCATAAAAGAGAAGACACGGCGGGCAAGAACCCCCGTGGTATGACATGATCGTCCCACCTTTATTAGCTTTTCAGACGACGGCCATCACCACGGGTTAGGGTAGGGACCAAGGCCGACGACTACAAGAAAAAAGTTGACGTTAAGATTTCGTGATCACGGGACACAGTATGCAAGATGGGTTCACACGTGTTCTTAAATAAGCCTGCTTTTTTTTAGATTTTATATATCCTAAGTTGAACAATTTTAAGCTCGACCAACTATAGAAACATTTACGACATGAAATTAGGATATTATAAAACTAGTGATTATTAATTTGATGTGATATATATGTTTTATTATTTTTTATAAAGTTAACAAAGTTTGACTTAGGATAAAACCCAGAAGAAAAATTGTTTATGGATGGAGAAATTTTGTTCTTGTTTTTCTGTTGGAGCCAAGTCGTCCGGCTCACTAGGGTTGGAGATGGATCGGATAGAGATCAGTGAGTGAAAGAAAAGTAATAACCTCCTTTGATTTTTCTTTATAATATCTTTTTACTTTGTTCGCCAAATCTTCTTCACCTTCATCCAAACTCGGTTTTGTCAGAATCTTTGTGAAAGAAGAAGCGGTTCCCAACCGCTACATCCAGGTATTCCATAGAATCGTCAAACCTGGTGATTGCTCACTCTTTAATAAGTGATACTGGCCATTAGAGCGATGAAGAATTTCTCCAAATCCGCTTTCCATATTTTCAAAACGATAAATGACTGTGAATATGAATGTAGAGTGGAAGTTATTTGAATATTAATGCAGATTGGATATTTTGTCGATTTAGAACGGATACTAATGTAAGGAAATGAAAGACTCATGTCTTATAGTACGTGAACTATAAATACGGTAAAGAGATAAACATACTTTAGTTTTTGTTCAATCGTAGAAAAATATGTTTGGCCACTTTGTTATTTTTTTTAGGTCAGTTAATTGGCATATCGGGCTTCAAAACAAATCCAGGTATATATATTTTTTCATATCCACATTTCGTTTCAAAACCATGATTGTATTTTTTTCAAAACGTATTTTTTTTTTTGAAAAATAGGTTTTTTAAGTGGTTATATTTTAATTTCCATCTCAGCTTCTTATAAAAGCACGAAGTGTAGCGTGAACATTCAATCTCGGCTTTCACTCTTCACATCCAATATCTTCCATCTCTCCAATGATGTTGCAAAACAAACCCATAATTTACAAAGAAAATGCCACATCATCCAATACCCCGAACGAATCAATTTCTTCTCGCCCGTCTCCTCTCGCTATCTTTCTCTGCCTTGAGTTGTAGGACCTGCCTAGGGTTCAAGCAGTGCCGCCATGGAACCTCCCTCGCTGCTACCAGCCTCCCCACACCACCATTCGTCGCCCGCCCGCCCTTTCCCCATTCAATGGAGGAGGCGCCATCCGATCTCGAGTGTCTTACCGTGGCTGGACATGAACAAGAACCATGTTAATAAGCTAGGCATAAGTCAATTATTTCTTGTCCATACCCTTGCACTGTAATTTATTCGAGCTACGCATAGGTCGGCCTCATTTGAGACTACTATGTAGTAGTTGTTGCACTTTTTATCTCCAAGAGATCACACGATTAGGCGACGAAAAAAGAGAGGTCTTTCTACATTGATGAGGATGTTTGGATGCTAAATTTATAAAGAAAATATCAACCAATATAGTGTTTGTGCTTGTGTGGTTGTGTCAAGTGTTGTCTTTTCAGCGAAGAATGGATAATTCACATCGGTGTTGCTCCCAATATCAACTTTATGGTGCTAACTAGATAGTCTGTCATTTAGTCTCTTGTTTTTAAAGGAAAAAAGTTAGTCTCTTATTCGGCGTAAACCATGCTTACAAAGCTTCAGATGATATGTTATCAGGAGCTAATAAACCAAGAGTAAAACCTTTTAAGTAATAAAGCGTTCTTCTCAAAAAAAGAAAGTAATAAAGTGTTCTTTATCAAAAAAATAAACCAAGAGCAAAGAGAAGATTGAAGCAATGTGCATGGACGAGTAGGCCAACAAGATTAAACATCCATGACACAATCTTTTAATTTTCTGAAGGCAACCAAATAAATATGATATAAATATCAAACCACGGACCTGTACATGCCAACGAGTGCTCTGCCATAACCATCACGAAAGTACCAAGAAGTTCTGATTGCGAGGACAACATCCAAAACCCACAAGTACCCGGGTTTAATGCGTATATTAGACTAGTTTTGGTCTTGTAAGCTCGGACATTAAGCCCAACACTACTTAAGGGCAGCTTGATTAATACACGTCCCAATTCTAATCTACAAGTTGCTCAAAAAATTACAATCTTACAGACATAACAACATACTGCCATCCGCTATATAAAAAACGTACTGCCACGGAAGATGTTTTCCTCCTTGCAAATGTAAACTTTAGTGTTTCACACTTTGCAAAAGTCAACATTTCGACATGCATAATGCTCCAAACAAGAAGAGGAACAATGCACATAATTTAGGGGTTGTCGACATGACTTTTAGCCTATGCCTTGTCTTGTCGCCCAACCCTGTAGTAGGCACCTATATCGCCAAGCACCTTGTAGCGGTGAAGCATATACTGAGATATGTCACCGGTACACACATACCTTGGGTTGCTTCCTCCCTCATAGGGACATGGATGATGAGTGAAGATCAGCTAGGCCTAGAATTAAAACTCGAAACTCGCTAGTCGACTTGGCTCGGCTCAAACTTAGAATATAACGAGTTGAGCCGAGCCGAGCCAAGTTTAAACTTTGTCATTAAACAAGTTCGAGCTAAACTAGTAAGTTCACTGAGTAGTCATTTAGCTATTTTAACTCGATAAAAAACAAAAAATACGATGCACAATCTAGCCAAACTAACATATCAAGCACAACTAGCAAATCCAGCACGTCCAAATCCATTAAGGACCCACCGCAGTACAAGCAGAGCTAGGGTTAGCGATTCCCCTCAGTTCCTCCCGTCTTCCTTCCCGTGCGTGCAACGTGCAAGGAAAGGCGATGCGCAATCTTCTGGTATGATTATTGATTGTAGTGGTTTATCGACTATATAGTTATGGTATCATATTGTCATTTCTTGTTGTGATGATTGCATCATACATGCCAAAATAATAAGGAAAAAACCACTCCTACATTCATACATGTTGCTGGTTGGCATTTTTAGTGAGCTGCTCGCGAGTTTCGTGAGTTGACCCGAGTTTCAGTTTTGAACTCGGTTGTTGAACGAGTCGTCCGAGCTGTAGAGCGAGCTTTAGCGAGTCGAGCCGAGTCGGCTTAGCTCGTCTCAAATTCCAGGCCTCGGCTACAACGACAACGACATGGTTGGGGTTAGGGACATCAGCGACCGCTAAAGCACCTCAAGGGTGTTGGTCTGCTTCAGCAAAAGTCCCATCAAATGGTAATCGACAAATCAGAAGTTGTGGCACTTTCCATTTGTGAAGTAGAGTACATCTCCACCATCACAACCGCATGCCAGAGTATCTGGCTCGCCTGCGACCTCATTGGAGAGAGGAAGGTCTGACAGCACTCAAGGTGGACAACAAGTCCACAATCTTTACCATGATCAAAGGAGAAAATTGCAAAAAGCTACGACAATTGTGGCTAAAGCTTCAAAAAACTACGACTTTCCGGGTTTGCTTCAAAAAACTACAATTTTTTGGACAAATGATTTCAAAGAACTACAACTTTTATGTAATCGTTCGATTAGCTCGTTTAATAGCAATTTTGACAGGACAGGCCCACTGCGGATCATGACATGGCAAGCAGGAGACGGACGCGCCTGAAGGCCCGTTAACAGACCACCTGGCGGTCAGTGTGGGCGGAACTAAACGCACCGGCCCGTTGACCAGCCCGGGCACCGGTCTCGACCCTGCATAGAAGCTCTGCCCGCCTGGGAAATTGCCGCCGCCTCTGCCGGAGCTCCGTCGCTATCGAGCGCGGCGAACGAGGGACGACCGGTGAGGGAGCGGGGCAGCGAATCGTGGTGGCCGACGAGCTGTTGCGGGGTCGGCGCTCATGCGGAGGTGGCGAGGGCACATGACGACGAGCGCGGTGGCCGGCGAGGGCGCCGCCCACGAGCAGGACAACCGCGACTGGCTGCTACTCCGGGGAGCACGACGGGGACACGGCTCACGACCGGCTGCTACTCCTGGGAGCACGACGGGTACACGACCGAGGTTTGTGTGCTCGCGCGAGCGCGGCGGCTGCGGGCCACAGGTTGCGTCTGGCGGCGCCGACGGACGTGATGGGCGGCTCGCGCCTGGACTAGGGAATTGGAGGTGGAGCTCGGTGTAAACACCTCGAGCCTGGAGGTGGAGCTCGGAGCAGAGTTGGGCGTCGCGCGAGCGGCGAGCGCGGAGGAGGCGAGGTGCAGGATACGAGTTGGCGCCGGAGCTGGAGCTGCGTGGTGCCAGCGGTGCGGGACGGGCCGATCTGAACCAGGAGGTCTGCTTGCGAGCGCAGCTCATGTGGGCGCTCTGGACTCTGGAGGAGAGCCTAGACGAACACCATCCCCATCCCTGTGGTCAACAGTTCCACTGGGAAAAAATATAAAAGAATAACTAAAATAAGAGTCTCTAAGTTTTATAAAATTATAATGTCAACATGGACTATTTTGCAAAATGCACGTGCCACGTCAGCCTGCATGATGGGCCCGCCTGACCATGACTGAGCTTGATAGGGAGTCCCTGCCGTTAACGGGCCTCTAGGCACGTCCGTCACGCGCCTGCCACGTCATGGCCCGCGTTAGGCATGTCCTGTCAGAATTGCTATCAAACCAGCTAATTAAAAGATTACATAAAAGTTGTATTTTTTTATAGTCATTAGCCTCAAAAGTTGTAGTTTTTAGAAGCAAACCCAAAAAATCATAGTTTTTTAAAACCCTAGCCCCAATTGCCTCTACTTTAGGTTCTGCCTCGATAAAGATAAGTGGATTGAAGTAAGTAGTACAATATAAACTGTTTTTACTTGTATAAACTTTTTTCTATGCCGACGCAATTTTGGACTGGTGTAGGACTTTCGATTGGGTATTATCTGGATCGTCTATTTCTAATCCAGCGGCCCTAGATGAAGCGCACAGGGTTTCCATACTGATGCAGTGGTGCTTGACGGTCGTATCCAGCATTCCAGCACCGCCGCCGCGACTGGTAGTAGGTAGGTTTTCGACTCTCGACTGAAAGCCGCCGCCGTGAAAGCGCACTGCACGCTCGCAAGCCCACCGAAACCCAGGCACGCGGGGACCCAAACCTAGCTCGCAGATGGCAGTCCCTGGCGGCCGCAACGGCCTCGTTGACGACGACGACGTCGCCGAACACGCCGAGGCTTTCGGCGCCCCCTCCGACGACGAGGAGGCGCCACTGCCTCCCCACCTCCGCGCCCTCGCCGACGCTGCCCAGACAGGCAACGTCAACGCCCTCCGCAACGCGCTCGGTACTGCCTTAATCCCCCCCCCCCCCCCCCCCCCTCTGAATTTTCGATCCTCGTACGCTTATAGGGTTTCTATGTTATCATTTGATTAGATCAGAGCACGCGTACTGTATAGTTTGGTGTCTGTTCTTGTTTATGCTGTCTACATGTATTTTTTTCCCTTTCGTGAAAGCTGTGTGAGGATTCAATAGCCAGATCGCTGCTTCTCATGGTGTGGCAGCGAAATTGCAACCTGTATCAATTTCTAGTGCAGTGCCACTGTCTGAAGTTATAGTCTTCTTCATGGATCAGCTTGTGTTTTACCTGAACTTTTCCTAGTGCAAGTCTTCTGTTGGATGATTGTGATGTATGCGTCCTGGCCACATCCGCACAAGCCCTCTCCTTGCTCCAGTGGTTCCATCAGCTCAGTCACCCGCAACCAAAGTCTTCACTTAGTCCAGTACCAATTAGAGTGCAATTCCATGTGTAGAAGCACCATATGGATGTATTCCGTTTGCAATGGAAGTGTAAGCTAAGATATAATCAGGGACGGAACTGCACCCTGGTCAACCCATGCTGTAGCCCGGCCCGGGGTATGTCCAATGTGATATAGTTATATGTACAATTTATTTTGTTAAAAGGATTAGCCCCCAGCAGCCCAGTCTGGGCTTCTTGTCTTGACCGACCAGCGCTAACACTTAAAGGGCCAGCATATCACTTTGCAAACCCAAGAGTTCTTTCTTCGCTTATCCCATGGTCACACATGGAGAGCTCTTTCTTGGCATGTTTTTGATTAAACGCGCCGCCACCCACGATCGACATGAACCGCGCCAGGACGTCAGTGCCACTCATATTCCATTGCTTCATCGCGTAAACTCACGCCGTCATTGTGGTCACCCAAACTCAGTACTCTGGCACTGATGTATCCATGTCAAATAATCTATTTTGTTATTAAACCCATGGTCTGAAGTGGCAGTTCTTTGTTTCTCGTTTGCAAAGTCTTGAGAAGACAAGAGTCAAATCTATTTTTCTGTCTCTCTATTGGAGTACTCAATTGCTTGCAGATTAGGGTTTGATAATTGGGATCAATTGATTTTCTTAAATTTGTGTGCTTTGTGGTGGCAGTTAAGTTATTTTTCTTACCAATATACTTTGTGCACTTTGCATCCACTCATACCACTTTTTTATTTTCTTATTTTCCATATAGTGTGATAAGACAGGATAAGACCAAATATTCATTATTTAGATATTTAAACTGTATCTAGACTATGCATCTATACCATAATATCATTCTTTTAAAATTATTTTTGATATGTTGCTTGTATAAGTGTTGAGCTTGATTTTATGTCAAATGTCGATGGTGCATTTTTGGTACACTTCAGTTATGTTTGCTGCAGTTTTTTGGCCATTAGAATTTAGCCCAGGTCATGCCCGAATCCTGGGTCTGACACTGATTATAATCTTGTTGAAATATAGGACGTCTCTTGTGTGGCAATTTATAACTACCACCTGGCAATGACATCTCTAGTTGTGATCGGTTGCGAGCCATCGAGGTAACGCTGTACGTGTCAAGGATGCAACAGAATAAAGTTGTAGTTTTTTTTTCCATTTAGTGTTTGCCACTTCACCCTAAAAAACTATTCGTTTTATGGCTCTGGAGAAGAGGTTGCCTGTCCATTGGTTGTCAGACATTAACAAAACATGAGCATAATTGGAAATCGATTCTCGTGTCAAACACAATCTTGATTTCTTTTCCTATCTAGAAAATTTGAAGGGATAACTCTAGTTTGGGTATCTGTTATCTTTCTAGTTTTATATGTCATGCTAAGCTTGCTCGGTTGGCATGTCCTGTTCTTCTCCATGAACAACGATCAACCTTCGTTGGATAGCTTTTATCTTCAGAACACCACCACAAAAGGGACTAGCTTACCTTCATTGGATAGCTTTTACCTTGAAACCTGTATGGGTGTAATCACCATTGTTTTGTTATGTTTTCTTGTTTGTAGCATACACATAAAACAGTTCAGCACTTCTGAAACTGAAACTGAAATAAGGAAGATGACACTGCTGGGTGAGAGCTGCGTACAGAGGTTGAATGCTTGTGATTCCATGGTTGCTGTTGATGTTCTCTTGAAGCTCGTGTAGTGATTATTATAAATCTTTTTTTAAGAATACCGAGTAGGGTTCTTCTCCTTCAGTATCGAATAGAACATGCTGAACAAGATCTTCATGGAAACCAGCTCGATTTAGATCAGGAAAATCGTACTGATTTTATGAAACCATGTGTGATGGCTTGAATCCATAGTAAATCCTACTTTCAATAGGACTGGTTGACAATTGAATCGATTTTTTCTACTATTTGACTCTCTGGCTTGTAGTGTTATAATTATATAATAACAACAATATATTTGAGGTCCGTACCATGATCTCTAACCATCTCAGTATATCGGGCCACATTGACTGCATTGGCTCATTTTTCACCTTTCTTGGTTAGTAGCACCTGTCTTAATGGTGGTGCTTTTTGGAAATTACTTGCAAAGTGGAAAGCTGCAACAGAAGAAACATGCCTGCATATGTGGTGGTCATCGATGGAGCATTTTACTTAGAGTGCATTGCTATGTTTACGCAGATAACTGTGGTGGCAGCATTGATGATCCAGTTGAAGATGGTGATACTGTGCTTCACCTAGCATGCTTATATGGCCATCTACCTTGCTTGCAGGTTTACATTGTTATCTCACAAATTTGCTCTGCTTATTGGTGGTAACTAACTATGGCCAATCTTGTCAGCTACTGCTGGAACGTGGAGCAAGCTTGGAGTGCAAAGATGAAGAAGGGGCAATTCCTCTTCATGATGCTTGTGCTGGAGGTATGCATTTTTCATCTGCGTTGAGCCTTTTTTGCACTTTATGTTTAGTTTATATAATTGATATATACTTTCTGTACAGGCTTCACCGAGATAGTTCAGTGGATTCTGAATTTTGCTGCAAATACTGAAGGCTGTGTAACTCGGATGCTCAACACGGCTGATGCTGAAGGCGATACTGTAAACTCCTCTCTTAGCCCTTTGATCATAGGCTAACCGCATTTTACATCTAGTACTACTTGCTATGAGTGTGGTCTATATACTTATCCATTTGCTCCGTGCAGCCACTCCACCATGCTGCCAGAGGGGAGCATATGGATACCGTCAAGCTTTTGCTCGAGGCTGGTGCATGCCCCAAGAAGGAGAACACCTATGGCCAGGCACCTGCCGAGATGGCCGATCAAGATACCGAAGTCCGAGCCCTGTTAACTGCCAAGCAGGTTGAGGCCAGCGTACACATGGCCAACTGATGGACCTGTGGGAATCCTTTGTTGAAACCTCTAAATGTGTCTGTTTTGGTAAAAGGAGTGATAGTATGGGAATCTTAATACCTACTGTGAGAATTGAATTTCTATTGTCTTGGAGAAATATGCAGTTATGTGAGGAGGTGAGGAAGGGGACTACGTTCCTCCGTTTGCCCTTGCTATTTAGTACTCCCTCCGTTCATAAATATAACACACTTTAGCTTTGTGAAATGAATGTATCCAGATGTCTTTTAGTGTATGAGTTCACTCAAAATCTATACACGAAAGTCAAAGCTAAAACGTCTTATATTTTTAGAGGGAGGGAGGGAGTATATTTTCGTGTTATATCTAAAGCACAATTAAGTGAACTCGTGCCACGATTTTCCTGCATGATTACATTTGCGTGATTACTTGCAAGAACCTGATACTTACAAGAACCTGATACTTAGTACTCCCTCCGTTTAGAAATATAAGATGTTTTAGGTTTGTGAATGATATGTATCAGATTCATTTAAACCTATACACTAAAAGGTGTCTAAATACATCTCCTTCACCACTAAAACATCTTATATTTCTAAACGGAGGGAGTAATCGCTAAGTGACACAGGTTTGCTAAACGTGGAGTCTGTTGCTAGGCTACATGCCATGGTAGGATGAAATCATGTTTTTCGTTTCTTCTCAGATACGGTGGATGTGGGTGTGTAAAGAAATCACTTGCACAAGAAAATACAGTGTATATATTACAAAACGAAAGTACCAAGAAACATAATACAAAATAGTTGTAATTTCTTGGTGTAGCATAGGCAAAAAAGACATATCTGGATATTTCTTATAGGGATTTCATGAAAAGTAAAAGAAAAGGAAATCCGAAAATCCTTGACTCAGCTTGTCCTGGATACACATGTACTCCTTCCCTTTAGAAATACTCCCTCTGACTTAAAATATAAGATATTTTAAATTTATAAAGAAAAAATATATCTAGACATTTTTTAGTGTGTAGGTTCACTCCCTACGCACTAAAAGTAGTTTAGATATATTTGTCACAAACCTATAACATATTATATTTTGAAACAGTGGGAGTATAAGATATTGGGTAAGATATTTTATCATTGTGAAATAAATGTATCTTGACGCCTGTCAGAAAACCAACTCTACATATACGTGGGCGTTCCGGGCTTATCCGGGACGCCCAGTCTGCTATAAGATTCGTGCATAATTTTACATACAAAATGACATGGTTATACCCTACGGGTACGTAACTTCAGCATACCTGGTCCAGCCCAAGGAAGGCCCACGGCCAATATACGCCAGCCCATGAAGATTTTCGGGTGGCCCAGGCCCATGACGCCTTCGGATCCTTGAAGAACAAGACTAGAGTTTCAATACAACTTGTAACCTACTCGTATCGGTACCCGAGACCTAGCCTCCCCACATATAAAGGCTAGGAGGGTCCAACGAGGATTACACCCAACAACGATTACACCCTGCGATTACAACATACACACCTCCACGCCAGATCGAATCTGCGCACCCTGTAACTTTCGGTTCCGCCGCAATAAAAGAACAGACAAGCAGGAGTAGGGTTTTCCCTCTGGGGGCCTGAACCTGGGTAAATCCCGTGTCCCCTAGTTGCTTGTCTGTTAACCGTGCCACGATCTCCAGCATCCCCATCTTCTCCAAAACCCAAGTCCATAACAATGGGCATTGACGAGTTGAAACCTCGTCAATTGGCGCCGTCTGTGGGAATTGGGGCTGCTGATTGTGCGGTCGTGACGGTTCCGACCCGATCGATCTACAACTCCTCGGCGACGGAGAATCACCTCCTCTTCGGCGCTTTCGACTTCACCGCCCACTCGCCGGCCACCATGAAGGATTTCGAGCCCGTAGGCGACGGACTCGAAATTCTGTTCGGGAGCTTCTGCTTCCAGGTGGGACAAGCTGGCACCCTCTGCCTCCCCGAGCGGATGCCCGTGCCGCCGATCAGGCCCGCTTCGTGGGCTCCACACCCTGTGCTACGCACGTCACCATCAACAGATGAGTTCTACAGCAGCAGCAGCTGCTGCAACTCCGATCTGTGCGATCCACCTTCGGATGAAGGGACCTACGGTTCCGAATCCGAAAGCTGCGGCAGCAGCCAACCAATCTGCATGCGCTATCTGTGCGCCGCAATCATCCAAACCGACGAAGACACGCCTAACCCGCCGCCCAACCCCAACCCGCAGGGCGGAAACGGCGAAAACAGGGAAAACATGGGCCACCTCATCCAACTTAGCAAAGAAGGATGGGCCGAAGCACGCCGCGCCATCGCAGGCGAAATAGTCCTACCTCTGGACTCCCCACGTGACCTGCTGATGGCATACCACTACCTCCTCATCGAGGAGCACAAGAAGCAAGTCAAGATGCAGGAGACGCTCGATAAACGCAAGAAAGCAGCCTCTGAGTCCAGTGCGCGACGAGCTGCGCTCTCCGCCATGGGACCCGGCTCCAGCACAAACGGAAATCAGGGAAACAAGCACCACTCTCGGGTGGAAAACATGGACCCGAAGGAGCGGCGTGACGTGACCCGAACCCTCCACACATCGTTCATGGATATGGACGCCGACGGCAACATCACCCCGAAGACGCCACAAGCCGCGATCATGGCAGCCACTGCGTATCTTGCGGCTCACCCACCTCCGGAGGGGGACCCGAAAAGGGCCATGCATAGGTCCGCACTCACCGGACTAGGACTAATCGGAGCTGCGCTCCACGAAGATGCTCCTACGGAGCCGAAGAAGAAAGCTCCGACCATGCGCGACCGGAGCCCCACTCCCTCATCCGAAGATGAAGAAGAACACAACCTTCCTCGAAGGAAGAAGAGCTCGCACCGCCACAAACACGACTACGACGCCAGAGACAAGCTTACACAGCGCAAGATCGACAAAGCACGCGCCAAACGCGCATGCTCATCCGAATCTGAGATGGATGAAGACGAAGGAGAACTCTGCGGGGCTTGATGCTTTAGCAGATCCGTCCAGCGAACACAGATGCCACGCAACTTTAAGCTTCCTTCGGATACTCCGAAGTTCAACGGCACGCAAGATCCAAAGTCCTGGCTCAGCGACCATCTGTCATCCGTCAAGCTTCACGGAGGCAACAAAGAAACCGCCATGCAATGCCTTCAGCTGCAGCTGACAGGCGCGGCGCGGGTCTGGCTCAGCAGCCTATCATCAGGATCCATCCGAAGCTGGGAGGAGCTCGCTTATAGCTTCATCCGAAACTTCAAAGGCACCAGCAAAAGGCCCGCCTCAATCGAAGAGCTGCGAGCCTGCACTCAGAGAACGGGTGAATCTATTCGCTCGTACATACTACGCTGGTCTACGACCAAGAACTCCGCAGCACACATCTCCGAAGAGCGGGCCATCGACGCCTTCAGGGACGGCGTCAAACGCCCAGACTTCAAGGAGAAACTTGGACGCGTAAAGCCCAAGACACTCGACCAGCTCATGGAAATCGCCAACAGTTGGGTAGATGGCGAAGATTGCATCCAGCGGGCGCAATTAGATGAAGAAGACGACTACAGCCGAAGACGCGAACGCCGCAGCAAGAGGAGACCGCGCGTATACGAGGACCGCGACGGACCCGACATGGTCGCAGCCGGCTACGCCGACCGCGTAACGACAACAGCCGCAGCAGCGGAGGATATCGCAGCGGAAACTTCCGCGACAACGGACGACCAACGCAGTCGTGGCAACGCCGCGACCGCGACAACGGACCTTCAGCACTCGACAAACTTTCGGGTCCATGCACCATCCACTTCTACATCGACAAACAAGATGGCAAAAAGAAAGCTAGCCACATGCTCAAGGACTGCCGCGAGTTCCAGAAACTCAACGAAAGCATGGTACAGATGAGGCAACAAGCTCCAATTCTTGCGTTCGGAAACGCACTTGTGCCAGGCGAAATAGCACACGGAGCTCCTCCACCGCCGCCTATTGGAGGCCCACATCAACCAATCGCACCAGCGCAAAACAACGCCGGGGTCGCTTACCCCCCACCAAAAGGAGCACTCAATATGATACAGAAGGGACGTCCCACAAACAGGGTGCAGAAGAAAATCACCCGACAAATCAACATGGCCGTGACAACTCCGCCTGCAATCCCTGAGTACCTCAGCGGATCGGAGTCCTGCATCACATTCACCCGCGCGGATCACCCTTGCCAGATCCCTCGCCCAGGTCATGCTACCCTGGTGCTGGAGGCGCAGATCGGAGGCTTCGAGATGAGTCGTGTCTTCATGGACGGCGGCAGCGGCATCAACCTAATATTCGCAAGCACTCTAGCAGCTATGCGGATCCCGCAATGCATCCTGGAACAATCAGACACAACGTTCCACGGCATTGTCCCAGGGAAGGGCATCTTCCCCCTGGGCAAAATAGGGCTCGATGTCATCTTCGGGACACCGGACAACTTTCGGCAGGAGCGCCTAGAATTCGAAGTGGTGGACTGGCCGTCGCAATACCACGCCATCCTGGGACGCGTAGCATTCGCAAGGTTCCTGGCCGTCCCACACTACGCATACCTACTACTCAAGATGCCAGGACCAAGGGGCGTCATCACAGTCCACGGGAGCTTCACCCGATCGGACCAATGCGACAGGGATTTCAACAAAATCTCCCAGTCCTTCGGCATGCAAGACGAGCTTGTAAGGCTCCGCGAAGCGGCAGACAATGGGCTACCCCCAGTCACCAAGCAGAACGCACCTGATATGTCTTTCGACTCCACCATCAACACCAAAAAAGTACAGGTCCATCCAACGGATGCCTCCAAGACGGCGCTAATCGCCAACGACCTCAACACCGCATAGGAAAGCGCGCTCGTCGAATTCCTCCGTGAGCACTGGGAAATCTTCGCCTGGTGTCCTGCGGACATGCCAGGAGTTCCCAGGGAATTCGCCGAGCACGCACTCAATGTCTTCCCAGACACCAAGCCAGTCAAACAGTCCATCCGAAGACTGTCGGAGCCACGAGCCGAAGCTATCGGCAAAGAGATCAACAGATTACTCGCAGCAGACTTCATCCGGGAAATCAAGAAAAGCGAGTGGCTGGCAAACACAGTGATGGTCCCGAAGAAGGACACGGACATCCTGCGGATGTGCGTAGACTTCACGTCACTGAACAAACACTGCCCTAAGGACCACTTCCCTCTCCCTCGGATCGACCAGATCATCGATTCGACTGCAGGTTGTGAGAAACTCTCCTTCCTCGACGCCTACTCAGGCTATAACCAGATTCGACTCAAGGTCGAAGATCAAGAGAAAACGGCGTTCATCACACCGTTCGGAGTATACTGCTACAACACAATGCCCTTCGGGCTAAAGAACGCGGGTGCCATGTACCAGCGATGCATGCAGGCCTGCCTCAAGGACCAGATCGGTCGCAACGTCCAAGTCTATGTTGACGACATAGTCATCAAAACCAAGGAGGCAAGAACACTTATCGACGATCTCCGCGAGACGTTCGACAACCTTGATCGCTACAGGATCAAGCTCAATCCAGAAAAGTGCGCCTTCGGCGTCCCCTCAGGTCAGCTGCTCGGATACTTCATCTCTCAACGAGGGATCGAAGCGAACCCGAAGAAAATCAAAGCTATCATGACAATGGAGAAGCCGAAAAACCTCAAGGGCGTTCAGCAGCTCGCAGGGCGAGTAGCGGCACTAAGCAGGTTCATCAGCCGCATGGGCGAGAAGGCCCTACCATTTTACCAACTGCTGCGCAAAGCAGACAAGTTCGAGTGGACACCAGAAGCCAACGACGCATTCGAAAACCTCAAGCGGCTCCTCTCCAGCTCGCCCGTTTTGGTCACGCCAAAAGAGCGCGAGCCCCTGTTGCTGTACATAGCAGCCACACACCAGGTGGTCAGCACAATACTCGTGGTCGAACGACCCGAAGAAGGCAAGACCCATGGGGTACAACGCCCAATTTACTACCTCAGCGAGGTTCTCACTCCAACAAAACAGCGGTACCCGCACTACCAGAAGCTGGCCTACGGCGTGTTCATGACGGCTCGACGACTGAGCCACTACTTCCAGGAGCATCAGGTGATGGTCGTCAACGAGGCACCCCTAAACAGCATCCTGAACAATCCAGAGGCCACAGGACGTGTGGCCCTGTGGGGCATCGAACTATCACCACTGGACATCATCTACGAGAAGCGACACGCAATCAAATCTCAAGTCCTTCCGGACTTCCTGGTGCACTGGATGGAGCTGCAGCTGCCTGACACCCTAGACATGTCGCAATCCTGGACAATGCATTTTGACGGCTCCAAACGCGAAGCCGGAGCAGGGGCAGGAGTCATACTGACCTCCCCGCAAGGTGACAAGATGAAGTACGTCCTTCGGATGAAATTCAGAGCCTCCAACAACGAGGCCGAATACGAGGCCCTCATCCATGGCATGCGGATGGCAAAAATATGCGGCGCAACACGCCTGGTCATCTACGGTGACTCCAACCTTGTCATCCAGCAGACGATGAATGAGTGCGACGCACACGCCGAAAACATGATCGCGTACCGCGCACTATACAACGCACTCGAAGGAGAATTCGACGGCTGCGAACTTCGGCACGTCGGAAGAGAGAGCAACGAGGAGGCCGATAGACTCGCCAACATCGGCTCCACTTGTGCAAAAGTACCACCAGGTGTGTTCCTCGAACAGATCTGCGTGTCATCCATCAAGCGGAAATTCCCCAAGGGATCACCCGAAGAAGCAGAACACTCGGGGGCTACGCTACCCGAAGGTCAAGAAGGACCCGAAAAGTTGGATACCGAAGTCGCCATGGTCAACCTGATGCAGGTCATGGCAGTCGAAGAAACCTGGACACGTCCATACCTCCACTTCCTGCTAAACAGAAACTTACCAGACAACCCGACAGATGCCCGGCGCATATCTCGTCGGTCAAAAGCCTTCACCATCATCAACGACGAACTGTACAAACGCAGCATTACAGGTGTCCTACAACGGTGCGTCACCATCAGCGATGGCAAGACCATACTCCAAGATATCCACGAGGGCATCTGCGGCCACCACGCAGGCAGCCGCTCCCTTGTCGCCAAAGCTCTACGAGCAGGATTCTATTGGCCAACGGCCATGAGCGACGCAAAGGACATCGTCCGAAGATGCAACGGGTGCCAACGGTTCGCCGACAAACCGTACGCACCTGGGTCCGAACTCCGACCCATACCCATAGCTTGGACTTTTGCTCAATGGGGCCTTGACATGATCGGCAAACTGCCAAAATCCTCGAAGGGAGGACACGTCTTCCTCTTGGTCGCAGTCGACAAATTCACCAAGTGGATCGAGGCCATGCCAGTCACCAACCAGAAGGGCAAAACCGCCGTCAAGTTCTTCGAATCCATAGTCTACAGGTTCGGCGTACCGCACAGCATCATCACCGATAACGGATCAAACTTCATCTCCGAAGAATTCCAGGACTTCTGCGAAGGCCTCGGGATCAATATCACGTACGCCTCAGTGGCGCACCCGCAAACAAACGGGCAAGTGGAAAAGGCCAACGGCCTAATCGGCGCTGGCATCAAGAAACGCCTCATGAGCTCACTCGAGCACAAAGCTGGCAACTGGACGAAAGAGCTACCGTCTGTCCTGTGGAGCTTACGAACTACGCCAAACAGCTCCACCGGCTACACACCGTTCTTCATGGTACACGGAGCTGAGGCTGTGCTACCAGCCGATCTACGTCACCAGGATCCACGAGTCGTCGCTTACAGCGAGGCCGAATCCACGGCTGCACTCGAAGACGCCGTCGACACACTCGACGAAGCACGGGATATAGTAGCAGCTAGATCCGCGGTGTACCAGCAAAGTCTCCGCAACTATCACAACCGCCGGCTGCGCCCCAGGTCCTTCGTCGAAGGAGACCTCGTCTTGCGACTCAAGCAAAAGCGACCGAACAAACTCGATTCGCCATGGGAAGGACCCTATGTCATCACCGAAGTCATCCCAGGTGGCGCCTATCGCCTCAAGCACGTGGAGTCTGGAGTCGCATACTCCAACCCATGGAACATCTCGCACCTGCGACGATTCTACCCATAGCAATGGGCAATGTACCCCTTTTACTCTCAATAAGGCTTACGGCCAAGGCTACTCAGCCGAACCATGTACCTCCTCCATTACGCTACAAATAAAGCTAAGTGTCTCGCTCCCAACCTTCGGTTGACTGTTTCTCTGCAACTTTGTTACATGCTACTAACGCACTCGGGGGCTCCCCCCACCTCACGATTTCATCGACTGAGGACAAAACGCGCTCGGGGCTCCCCCCACCTCACGATTTCATCGACTGAGGACAAAACGCGCTCAGGGGCTCCCCCCACCTCACGATTTCATCGACTGAGGACAACACATGTACACCTGAGTAGCTGACCACGTCAGGCTAACGAAAAGGACACGTACTAAATCAAAGCACTGCGTGCTCGCTAACAAGCAAACCTTTACAACAAAGGGCACATACACGCCCAGCCGCAATATACAAATTTTACATCTATCTGTTTATTTTCAGGTTCTACCTATTCTGCAGAATAGCCTGAGCACGCTGCTCAAACAAATCTACAATCTGTTCGGCATACTGCCTTACAGCCGCGTAATGCGGACGCATATTCCACTTGCCACCAGCTGGCCGAGGAGGTGGCCCAGTCGCCACAGCAGCCAAATCTACATCAGGGCGATGCACCCTCACAAGAGACAAGGCAGCCTTCACCCCTGCGACAAGCTGCTGCCGCACCAGCTCCTTGACATTGCTGGCACTCCGAAACTTCGCCAGAAGACCTGCAAGGGTCGTCGGCGCGCCATCCAACGGAAACATGACGTGCAACACCGAGGACAGCGATGTCTGCACCTGGCGGAGCACCCGCGAAACCTGGAAGACGCGATCCTGCACCGTCGCCAGAACCATGGCACGATCGCGATCCACCCAAAAGAAGCCACCGGCTTCCATGTCCTGTTGAGTCAAACAATTGACTCGCACAGCAATGCGCTCCTTTTCTTCCTTCGGAGCGAGATTCGCACCTGCGACAACAGCACAGAACAAGAGTAAGGCCAGCAGGCTCACCCGAAGAACTAAGCTACGGCCCGAAAGAAGGATCAACTTACACTGCAGCTGCTCGGACAGACGACCCAGCTCCGCCATCAAGTATTCCTCTCTGGCTGCACTACGGTCTGCTTTGGACTTCCAAACGTCAGCACGACCGCGTAGCCCAAGCAAATCCCTCTCCAAGCTGCGCACGCGATCCCGCAGAAAAGCGAGCTGCGAGGAATCATCCAGCGATGCTCGCAAGGGCCTTTCGGATGAAGTACCAACTGGGTCAACACCCGAAGGAACCTAAAGCAGAAGAAAAAGAAGGCACACAGACACTCAGCCAAAGATAAAGCCCAACTCGGAGGAATTCATTAAATAAGGCCACTGCGTGGCTCAAGAATGGTGCTACAAAAGATATTTACAGCAAAAGTAAACTACATACTACCCTACATCTCCTATGCCTAAGGCGTAGGACACTAAGTCGCCTCAGAGCCAGACTGCCTAGCTTTGGCCTCGCCCTGCTGCCGCAGCGCGTACTCAAACAACAAGTCAATGAGCTTGGGCCCATATCGTCTGCAGCGAGCGGAGTAAGCAGCGAAGGCTACCTCTGATCCATCCGCAGCCGTCGGCATCCGAGAAGTGATCTGGGGCAAGTCCAGCTCCGCCCCAGCCGCCATGGCCATCGCCAGCCCGACGGACGCGCCGATGCCCTTCTGCTTGAGCTTGTACGCTGCAGGCGCTTCGGCTGACAGAGCCTCTGCCAGAGCACCCACATCTTCAAGGGTTGCGCCCTTCGGGAAGAGCTCCTGGTAGAAGCGACCAAGGACCTCCTTTGCCTTGGCAAGGGAGCTGACGACGGTGCTACAGCGGTCTTCGACCGCCACAGTGGCATCATCCAGAGCACTCCCGTGCTCCAGAGCACCACGGTCAAACTCGATGGCTGCGGCATCTGAGACAAAACAGAAGAAAACATGAAGAATAGCAACATAGAAGAGGACCCAAAGAAAAAGAAGCAAGTACAAAAGCTAGCACTCACCCGAAATAGCCTTGGCAGCAGCCATGAGCTTCTCCGCTACTCCTACCTCACGACCTGCGGCTTCCTGCTGCAGACGCTCTTTCGCTTCGGCTGCCTTTGACAGCTCCAACTCAAGGCGCTCTTTCGCCTCAGCGGCAGCTTCGGCCTTCTGCTCCAATTGGCCAAGGCTCTTCTTCAGAGCATCAACCTCACGAAGAGAGTCATTATGCTCCTCTGCATTCACAACAAGCCAGTGTCAACAAACAGGACAAGGATAAACAAAAAAGTACTACAAGGCAGACGAATACCTTGCAGCTGCTGCAGTTTCACCTCCAGCGTCAGGTGCTCCTCCACCAGCCGCTTGGCCTCTCGGACACAAGGCTGCAGAAAAAAGCAATAGCAGTAACAGCATGACTTGGGGGCTCCGCCCAAAACAAAGAAGCAAACACAACATCAGCACACGAAGACGCCCGGGGGCTCCCCCCGTGACATGAAGCAGAAAAACTTACGTGCTCCGAAGGCGAACCCGCAGGCCCGCCTGCGAAATTCTGAGGCGCAACCACCAGCCTCTCCTGCACAAGAGGAATTGGTGCAGCACCACCCAACGTCGCCACCGTCTGCGGAGGCGGCGACGCAATGTTCGACTCCCCCATCATCTCGCGCGCTCCATCACTAGAGCCGTCGGAGGATTGCCTACATACGAACCAATCAACACAGGCGCAAAAATAACAAGTGAGCAAAAGACAACAGTGGCAACAAGCACACTTACGAGCCCAACGCGCTCAGGTCAAAGATAGGAGAAGCCCTCCGGGCCCTCTTCTCCTCCTTCTTCTCCTCCTTCTTCTCTTCCTTCTTCCGCTTTGCTGGCGGGTGCGGAGCAACAGCTCGCACAGGAATGGCAGGAATAGGAGAAGACGAACCCCCCTGAACATCATCATGACGCTCAAGACCTCGAGGATTCCTGGGAGTCGGAGGAGTCGAGGCATCCGAAGACTCGCTCGAGCTCCGTGATCGCTTAATCGAATGGTCTTCACTCGATTCGTCGGCATCCTCCGTCGGAGATCGCGCCGAAGGAAGCTCGGACACGGAATCCACCACTTCATTATCCGGGGCATTCGGATACCTTTCGGGCAATGGTGGCGCCATGCCTGGCACTTTGAAGCTCTACAAGATGAGAAGAAACTTTGTTAGCAAACAAAGGACACAAGTACACAACTGACAAAAACATAAGGGAAGCACTACGTGCGCAAATCTACACCTTTGGCACGGCTAACGTCGACGAAAAGGGAGGAGTCAGCGACTTCCCCGGGATTTTTTCGTCGGCCTTGAACTTCAACAGCACGCGAAGATCCTTGTCAAGGTCCACCTCAGAGACCTTCTCACTCGAAACCCTCGTCGGATCACGGCGCCCAGAGTACAGGAACATCGGGTGCGCTCTAGCCTGGAGCGGCTGCACCCGACGCTCAAGAAACACCCGGATAATGTCGACACCGTTCACCTCCTTCTCAGGAATCAATTGGAGCTCCTCCACCCGACGGTACAAGGCCTCTATCTCCGCCACCTCACCGTCTAAGATCTGATTTTTCCAGGACCTCTTCTTCACAATTAACTGGGAGGGGTCAAAAGGAACGAGACCAAAATCTTGCCCAGGCAGCACGGAGTCACGGATGTAAAACCATTTCCTCCGCCAGTACTGGACAGATTAGGACATGGAGAAGGAAAAGAATTGGACATCGGGACTAAGAGAGATGATGAAACCCCCAATGGGATACACACCATCTGAACCAAACTGCCTCCTCACGGAATACAGCTTCCGGAAGAGGCCAAAGTGCGGCTCAATGCCAAGCCAACACTCGCAAAGCGTGATAAAACACGCAATGTGGAGAAGGGAGTTGGGAGACAGATGATGGAGTTGAACCCCATAGAAAAAGAGCAGTCCACGAAGGAAGTCATGGACTGGATACGCAAACCCACGCAAAACGAAGGCGACAAACATAACCCGATACCCAGATGGGGGACGGGGGATTACCTCACTACCGGGGAGTCTCACGGCCGTCGTGTCCTGCGGAATCAGGCTCCGCTCGCGCAGCTTGCGGAGATCGCTCTCCCGCGTCTCTGATCGCCGCCAGCCACCATCGGTGACACGAGCAGCGGCGGCGCCCTTCTTGCCTCCGGCGGCGCTGGTTCCCACTGCAGGCGAAGACTTCTTTGGCTTCCCCATGGCGCTACGGCGGTGGTGTCGTTGCCAACGACGAAGACAAAGGAAATGCGAAAGGAACTCTCAGCACGCAGCAAGAATCGCTCGAGCACAAGGAGGCAGTAAAACGCAAGAACTGGTGCGGTGAAAACAAACCACGATTTTCACCATGGATTATAACAGCAAAGACGACGCACGCTGACCGTCCATCAAGAAGACCTAACGCCAACGGCAGATCTGGCCGTACACGTGTCAGCACCAAAACGAACCGTCGTTCCCACGACGTCCACTACGCGCGGAAATCGAGGAAACGTCGTAATCATCTCCACGCCGCGCGTGACCGGTCAATTCAAAGTCAGGAAGTGGGACCCACGCATCATCCAGTCAAGTCATCTCTGGCGCAGCAGACGCTTGAGGTCATTGATCGTCAGCACTGACGTCATCAACAGCTATACTAGCAATAACTTCGGCTCCACAGCTAAAAGTACTCACTCGAATCTACGATTCGACTAAATACTTGGGGGCTACTCCTATCAGGAGCGCTGGTCGCGCACCCGATGTACTTCCGGGTCAGCGGTACGCCCACGAGATTTTCCTACTACCGTTGCATGATACAAGACTCGAGTCTCTGCACGAGTCTACGACTCCGCCAGACACTCGGGGGCTACTCCAAACTGGAGCGATGGCCGTTCACACACAAGAGCTTCGAGTCCTACGTCGAGTCCACGACTCCACTACGGACTCGGGGGCTACTCCCATAGGGAGGAAGGATTTCAGCATCCGAAAATTTTCGAGTCCTACGGACTAAACAACTGAGCAATGCTTGCACTAAAAGTCTCCGCTCGAGTCTACGACTCGAACAGACACTCGGGGGCTACTCCCATAGGGAGCGCTGGTCGCGCACCCTATGAAATCTTCGACTGCGATCTTCCGGATCCGCATGCAAAAACTTTTCGGCAACTCTGCCCCAATTAATGCTAAGTGAGTAACATCCTCCTTGGCCACCCGAAACACCTCCGCGGTGATAAACATTCGGATGTTGCGTCTGCGACGCAAAGATAAGACCTACAGATATCATCTGATGGCCTGGCAACGCACCTGACTGCGCTCTGCTAGTATGAATCCGTACCAGCAGGTACGATGAAAAATCCCGACGGACGCGTTGGGTACATCATTTAAAAACACTGGAATTCCACTCCTGTAAGTCCTCCGCGGCCTGAGTCGAATTACGCCAGCATATGTTCCGGGTTCGAGTCGAGGGACTCGCACCTGAAGAAGATCGTGTTGTTTTGTCCTAAGACGATTAACTGACCCTGATCCGTCGGGTGAGTCAGGCACACGCATCAACAATCCCTACACATCTCTTGAAAGACAGAGTTACACCCGAAGGATTGAAGAGTCCTCAGCCGAATCTACGATTCGACTAAACACTCGGGGGCTGCTGACATGGTTATACCCTACGGGTACGTAACTTCAGCATACCTGGTCCAGCCCAAGGAAGGCCCACGGCCAATATACGCCAGCCCATGAAGATTTTCGGGTGGCCCAGGCCCATGACGCCATCGAATCCTTGAAGAACAAGACTAGAGTTTCAATACAACTTGTAACCTACTCGTATCGGTACCCGAGACTTAGCCTCCCCACATATAAAGGCTAGGAGGGTCCAACGAGGATTACACCCAACAACGATTACACCCTGCGATTACGACATACACACCTCCACGCCAGATCGAATCTGCGCACCCTGTAACTTTCGGTTCCGCCGCAATAAAAGAGCAGACAAGCAGGAGTAGGGTTTTCCCTCCGGGGGCCTGAACCTGGGTAAATCCCGTGTCCCCTGGTTGCTTGTCTGTTAACCGTGCCACGATCTCCAGCATCCCCATCTTCTCCAAAACCCAAGTCCATAACAATGGGCATTGACGAGTTGAAACCTCGTCACAAAACCCTCAACTAAATCTTGTTCGTGTTAGAAGGTCCTTCCCTTTCATGGCAAATACCTTGCACTCTTTCTCATCTCGTTCTATCCCTACCGCATTGACCATTCAAGAAGGATTTCAGATTAGAATCGATTCAGAATAACGTGAAGCACCCACCATTTATTAGGAAGAACTGGAGCATTTATGGATACATCTTCCTCTTCCCTGTAGTCAATAGAATCAACTTCCGTTTATGCATATCGTTTGCCTCTTAGATCTGGAGAATAGAGAAGGAACCCACAAGATCCAAAGAAAAATCAAGAACCAAGAAATAAAAGCAAATCAGATTGGAACCAATGAGACAACGAAGATTGGCGGGCGCCGCCATGGCGCTGCATCCTTCAGCTCGAGGCAGATGGCAGCCACCGCCATGGTTATGCCCTCCAACGGCGACGGTTGACAGGAGATGAAGAGATAAAGGAGAGGCGGCACGAGCATATACACAAGGATCCTCTAGGGACATGCCCCGTCGGTACCTAGTGTAGAGAGGAGGTGGCCGGATTGGGCAGTGGTTCAGACTTTGTACAAGATTGCAGGTCACACAAAGTGTACATGGTACACTTCGACTCCTATAGGAAGGGAAGATGTACTTTGTCCAGGATGAAAATGCAAAACATACTAGCACACATCTTGAAACGCTAATAGTCGTTGGATAGGCCAGGGACACCCACGCCATTGGAGAAAAAGTGCGTTCGACGCCTGTTCACTACGAACGTTTATAAACCTAGATGTCTAAATACATTTGATTTACAAAGCTAAAATATTTAATATTTCTAAACGGAGTGGGTTCTCGATCCTCAGATACATGCCTATTTAGATAAACTTGAATAAATTAATAATTTGGGACTCCGTATAGTATTTGGTAAGTAGAGTTAGTACACAAGTGGATTACGCGTTCCGGTGTACTGGCACGAACAGGAGTCGGACTCGGTACAGTTTCCCATCTATATAAGTGAACACGCACCCACCAGCGAACGCGTATCCACCTTCCATTCGATCGATCGATCCCGATCGCCACCTTCCTCCATGGCGGCCGTGCACCGCCTTCCCCTCGCGCTCGCCTCTCCTCAGCTGCGCCGCGACAGGGCGCCGCAGGCCTGCCGCTACTGGAAGTCCGGCAACTGCACCCGGAAGCCCTGCCCGTTCCTCCACGCCGGTCCGGCGGCGCCCATCGTCGTCAAGAAGCGCAACAACACCTGGGTCAACACTTCCTCCAAAATCGCCAGCCCATGCCCCACAACCACCAATGCCACGGTTCCTCCGGTGCTGCCGCCGACGAAGCAGCACGATCAGTTGCCGCCGCGGCCTCCGAAGCGCGGATGTCGCCCCCAAGAACAACAAGAAGAACCCGGCGCTGGCGGCGGCGGCGCGTGGTGCGCCGGCGTCGGCATCCGCAGCGTCGCGCGGCTCGAGGGCCACTCCAGCGCGGTCACCGGCGTCGCGGTGCCGGAAGGCTCTGGCACGCTGTTCTCCGGGAGCATGGACGGCACGGTGCGCGCCTGGGACTGCGGCACCGGGAAGTGCGTCCACGTGACGCCGGTGCACGAAGAGGGGGTGGGCCGCCTGATCGCCATGGGGCCCTGGGTGCTTGCCGGCTTGCGCGGCGCCGTGAAGGCGCTTCACACGGGAAGCGGCAAGGAGCTCCGGCTGCCCGCCGGCGCTGCCGCCCGGGTCACCGCCCTGCTGGCAGAGGACGACGAGCACCTCTTCGCCGGCGCAGACGACGGCGCCATCTACATTTGGAGGCTCAACCGAGAACACCAGCGCTTCGACGAGGTGGCCGCGCTCGCGGGGCACGAGGGGCGCGCCGTCACGTCGCTCGCGCAGGGGAAGGGCGCGCTCTACTCCGGCTCGGCGGACGGCGGCATCAGGGCCTGGGACCTCGAGACGTACCGGTGCGTGTGCAGCTTCGCCGGCCACGCCTCCAGGGTCACCGCGCTGCTGTGCTGGGACCAGTTCCTGCTCTCCTCGTCCGACGACGGCACGGTCAAAGTCTGGAGATCTAAGCCAGGTCACGGCGACGGCCTTGATCCCGAGCTCGAGGTGCACTACACTCACAGGGAAGAAGGCCAGCGGCAGCGGGTGGTCGGGATGGATGGGACGCACGACGCCGACAAGAAGCCCGTGCTGCTCGTGGCGCGTTGCGACGGCTTTGTCCGTGTCTACGACCTCCCGTCATTCAAGAAGAGAGGGCAGATTCGGTGCCACGGCGAGGTGACGGCCATGTCGCTTAGGACCCCCGGCATGGTCTTCACCGGAGACGAGTCCGGCGAGGTCAGAGTAGCCAAGTGGACGCCGGCTGCTGAAGCTGAAGCCCGGTCCTCTAGGTAGCCTTGACTCATCTATGACTGCTGGCAGTTTTGGTAGCGAGACAGTTCAGTTAGTTTGTAGTAAGACAGAGCAGTTGCTCGTCAGCTTGTAAATTGAGACCGAAGATGGCGATAACTGACAGTGAAGTAGCCCCATTTATTTGGCACAGAAAACAGTTCAGTAAAGAAGAGCTAAAACGTCGAAACAAATTTACAGAAACTTCACCTTGAATGCCAGGAAGCAACTCTACTACTACGAATTCTGACATGTTCTAAAACAGAATTTACATGCTCTAAGGAAGCCGGTTTGTTCAGCATTTCTCTCGCGCTCTCTCTCCCCTTATGATGTTGTCTAGTGCTTAGGCTTTAGCAATGTCTGGAAGCACCAAGCTAAAGCATCCGAAGCATCAACAATTGGTGGAAGCGTGAAGGGTTGGAGAGCACCACCTTTCTCATGCGCAAAGGCCAAGGTATTCCCACCGAGCGTGTGCGCCATCGCAGCCTGCTGCTTGTTCAGCCCCTCCATTATGCAGGAGAACGGTGCAAAGGTGGAGCAGCTCTGAAGCAATGCCTGAGGCGCTCCTGGATTAAGAGAAACAACCATGTAAGAAAAATTATGTAGCCAAAGTCGCAATTGATAGGGTTTGCAATTGATAGCCAAAATTATGAATCAAAACTCGGGGAGTGATAGGGTTTGGATGACGATGAACGTTCGATGTGGCGTCGCTGGCAAACTTTTTCCCTCCCGTCCACGACCCTGGTCGGAGGGAACATCGGCATGACGGCGTCTCCAACGCGACTGCTACTGGCAAGGGAGGTGAGGGGCCTCGGCTCTTACAGGTGGGGCTGCAGTGGATCAAGTTACCATCTCCGTCCCAGGGTATCCTAGAGGTTGCACCATCAACGGCGATTTCCTTCTCGACGGCGGCAAAAACGGCAACGGGTGACAGTATATTCGCGTGCGATTCCTCCTCCGCATCTATATCTCTCGGGGGGCGACCTTAGCGTGCTTTTCCAGCATTTTTGGGAGACGTCTAGGGTTTTGCCACCGCCGCCATCTTCCGATTCATTTGGTTGGTGGCCGGGGAAAGTTGCTGGAGATTTTATATCCTTTGCGCAAGTGGTCTCGTCTCCTTCCCTGAGATCCACGAGGCTGATGGCGGATCAGGGCGATGGTGGTGGGGGGGGATGCTCGAGGCCAGCAGATGCGCGGTGGGGGAAGAGGATTTGGGGCTCGTGGCGATCGTGGTGGGGGCGGTGGCCGTGGCCGCAACTATGTTTGGCACCATGGACCACGCGATGCGTCGAGACAGGGTTCGCCTACTGGAGGGGGATTTGGAGCTGGGCAGCAGATCCCTGAGTGAGATCGCCGGGAGGATGTGGTGGAAAATCCTGGAGGTAATGAGTCTCCCCATGCTCCTATTGTTGATCCTTCGAACCCTGGGATGCAGAGCATGCGGGATGATCCTGGTCCATGTCATAATTTGGTGGCTCATTGTCCTACGATTCTATGCGCTCGATGTGATAAATTGGGGCACACTTCTCATGTTTGTCAAACAATTTTCCCCTGGCAATGTGTTGCTTCTATGTGTGGATTCCAGTCTCCTGGGCAAGGTTTATTCTATTCCCCTGATACCAGTACTCCTAAACAATTGAAAGAGAAAGCTAGTACGGTTATTATTACTCTGATTGAAGGTGTGGTTAATGTGAGAGATATTGAGGTGGAGTTTAATGGAGGCTTTTTTGGAGCTGGCTGGAGATGCACTACGAGAGCTATTAACCCGAAGCAGTTTACGAAGAGGTTCCCTAATCCAAAAGAGGTGGAGATGGGTTATTATTGGGGTGAAAGGATGGAAATGAAAACAAAGGATGTTGTTCTTAACCTGTCTCCTTGGTATGATTCGGATGGGGTTCTGGCTCAACTTCAGAAAGCTTGGGTTCGTGTAAGAAACATTCCTCCGGAAAAACAATGTGAGGCTCATGCGTATTTGTTGGAGATATGTCCAAGAGGTAATAGTAAAATGGTTATTATTATATATTTGTCTTTATGATAAATGTTTACATCCCATGCTATAATTTTATTAACCGAAAACATTAATACTTGCGTGTTTTGTAAACATAAAAGTGTCCCTAGTAAGTCTCTTGTTAAACTAGCTTGTTGATTAATAGATGATCATGGTTTCCTGGTCATGAACATTGGATCTTATTAATAATAAGATCATATCATTAGCAGAATGATGTGATGAACATACACCCTTAGTAAGCATAGCATTAGATCAAGTCATTAAGTTCGTTTTGCTACAAGCTTTCATATACGTGGTAACCTAATCTTTCGACCATGAGATCATGTTAATCACCATCACCGTATGAGTACTTTGATGACATTAAACACCACTTCTGTAACTGGGTGGTTATAAAGGTGGCATTGGGTATTCTGAAAGTATATGTTGAAACACATGGATCAAGAGTGGGATTTGTCCATCCATATGACAGATAGATATACTCTATGCCCTCTAGGTGGAATATCATCCAATTGGCTTGCAAGCATGTGACTAGGTCACAAGGGATGTCATATCATGGAACGAGTAAATAGTACTTATCGGTAACGAGGTTGAACTAGGTATAAAGATACCGACGATCGAACCTTGGATAAGTAAAGTATCGCGCGACAAAGGGAATCAGTATCATATGTAAATGGTTCATTCGATCATGAAGTCATCGTTGAAATATGTGGGAGCCATATGAATTTGTAGATCCCTCTATTGGTTATTGATCGGAGAGATGTCTCGATCATGTCTGTATAATTCACGAACCGTAGGGAGACACGCTTAAGGAATCGATGTTGTTTAAGTAGATATGGAATATGAGTTGGAGACCGAATGTTGTTCATAGTCTAGGATTGGATCCAGGACAGCACGAGGAGGTACGGAATGGTCCGGAGAATAAGATTCATATAAGGAAAGTCAATTTCCGGGGTTCGAAAATATTTTCGGTGTTTTGACCGGAAGCTTCTAGAATGTGCTAGGAGGTCCACCACCTCGGGAGGGGTCACTTGGGATGCGGCATGCCCTAGGGGCTAGCCGCACCAAGCCTAAGGGAAACTCGGCCAAGCACTAGTAAGATGGGGTCAAACCTAGTTTGAAAAGTCAAATCCTAGTTTGAAAAGTCAAATCCTAGTTTGGGAAGGAAAGGGAAAACTTGAAGTGTAACTTTCCACCTCTCCCCTTGCTAGCTGAGTTGGGGGGAGGGACTCGGCTAGGGCTGGGAGGCCCTTGGAAGCCGTCCCCCACCTATATAAGGAGGGGTGGGCGCCCCCTTAGCCCCTTGTCTCACGCGCCCAAACCCTAGGTGCCACTCCACTCACCTCCACCACCCTGCTCCGGCTTAGGCGAAGCCCTACAGAAATCTCTCCTCCACCACCACCACACCGTCATGCTGTTGGGATTCTGAGGAGATCTACTACCTCTGCTGCCCTGCTGGAACTGGGAGAGGAAGGTCTTCATCGACTCCGTACGTGTGACCGACTGCGGAAGCGCTGCCGGAACGCGGCGCCGAAAGGATCATCTGCACGACCTTGAGATTGGCAAGTGATTGACTACCTCAACCACGAGATCTAATCTTGTTAACTCTTTGGATCTACGAGGGTTATTTCTCTACAATCTCGTTGCACCGATCTCGTAGATTAGATCTTGGCTTTGCCATAGATTAGATCTTGGTTTTGTGTGTTCACGTGATATTTTTTTTGTTTTCCATGCAACGAACCCTACAGTTGTAATAGAGCCGACTCTATGCATAGATCTATTGCACGAGTAGAACACAATGGTTTTGTGGGCGTTGATGCTTTTGTTGTCGCTTACTTTTAGTGTACTTTGCATCTGACGGGATGGTGGGATGAAGCGGCCCGGGCTAACCTTACATGTCATCATACATGAGACTTGCTCCACGCTCAACGTGCAACTTGCATTGCACAAGTGGCTTTGCGGTTGTCTGTCTCTCTCACCATAGTTAAGATTCAATTTACAACATGCACTTGACAATACTTGTATCAATGTTGTGGTTCTTGTTCGTAGGTAAGAACGGTTCTTATTCGAAATCCCCAAGCCACGTAAAACATGCAAAGAAAATTAGAGGCGTCTAACTTGTTTTTGCAGGGCATGTGATGTGACGTGATATGGCCATGAAGTGATTGTGATTATATTTGATGTATGCAATGCTCCTTATTGTAAGTTGGCAACCGAAGGAGCCTTATGGTTATCCTTAAATTCGTTAAGACATGCATGTCTATTCATCAAGTAGTTGTAACAGTTGCTGTTGGTGGTGAAAAACCATGAAGCGGTGCCATTGACCTTGACGCCACGCCGGTGATGATGGAGATCATGTTCGTGCTTTGGAGATGAAGATCAAAGGCACAAGAATAAATGCGATATCATATCACATATTATGAATTGCATGTGATGTTAATCCTTTTATGCATCTTGTATTGCTTAGATCACGACGATAGCATTATAAGATGATCCCTCTCACTAAATATCAAGTAATAAAGTGTTCGTCCTTAGTAGGCACCGTTGCTAAGACTCGTCGTTTCAAAGTATCTCGTGATGATTATGTCTGATAGATTCTACGTGTGCATACAACAAGTGCAAGCCAGATTTGCACATGCGGATACTAAGGTTAACCTTGACGAGCCTAGCATGTATAGACATGGCCTCGGAACACAGAATACCGAAAGGTAAAGCATGAGTCATATGAATGATGTGATGAACATGTTGATTGTTCGCCTTTAAAGCTACATCTTCTCTCGTGAAGATCATACTTGGTGTAGTGGATTTGGCTCATGTGATCACTAAAACAATGTGAGGGATATTGTTTTGAGTGGGAGTTTACCTAGTTAATTTAAGAATTAAATTTGAACTCATTTTATCATAAACTTAGTCTAAACTCTTTTAAATAAGTTGTAGATCATGGCGGACCCTACCATCAATTTTAATGCGTTCCTAGAGAAAGAAAAGTTGAAAAACAATGGAAGCACCTTCGCGGACTGGTTTCGTAATTTGAGGACTGTCCTCAATGCTGGTCAGTTAACCTATGTGATGGATGCACCGCTGGGTAACCCGCCTACAGATGATGGTACCGATGAGGTGAAAAATGTTTACCTCACTCGGAAGAATCAATACTCCATAGTTCAGTGTGCCATCTTGTATGGTTTGGAATCGGAGCTTTAGAAGCGCTTTGATAACCGTGAGCCTCATGATATTATCAATGAGATCAAAATGATATTTGAGACTCATGCGGCCGTGGAAAGCTATGAAACCTGTGAGAAGTTCTTTAACTACAAGATGGAAGAGGGAAACTCCGTTAGCGAGCATGTGCTTAAAATGTCTGGGCACGCGAATAAACTCACAGATTTGGGAGTAACGATTCCTAATGCGTTGGGTATTCATCATGTCCTCCAATCACTGCCACCTAGTTACAAGAACTTTATGATGAACTACAACATGCAGCGCATGTATAAGTCGTTGCCTGAAATCTTCTCCATGTTGAAGTCTGCGGAAGTAGAGATCAAGAAAGAGCACCAAGTGTTGATGGTCAATAAGACCACCAATTTCAAGAAGCAAGGCAAGCCTAAGAAGAAGGGCAACTTCAAGAAGGGCGGAAAGAGAGCTTCCGCGCCTGATAAGAAATCCAAGGCTGGTCCTAAGCCTGATACTGAGTGCTTTTACTGCAAGGGAGAAGGTCACTGGAAGCGAAATTGCCCCAAGTACCTGGCAGATCTGAAGAACGACAACATCAAGAAGAAAGTTATATTCGATATACATGTTATTGATGTGTATCTTACTAGTATTTGTTGTAGTGCCTGAGTATTTGATACTGGTTCGGTTGATCATATTTGTAACTCGAAACAGGTGCTGCATAATAAGCGAAGACTAGCAAGAGACGAGGTGACGATGTGCGCTGGAAATGGCTCCAAGGTTGATGTGATCGTCGTTGGCACGCTCCCTCTTCATCTACTGTCGGGATTAGTTTTAAGTCTAAATAATTGTTATTTGGTGCATGCGTTAAGCATGAACATTATATCTGGATCTTGTTTATTGCGAGACGGTTACTCGTTTAAGTCCGAGAATAATGGTTGTTCGATTTGTATGAGTAATATCTTTTATAGTCATGCGCCTGAGATGGATGGTCTATTCTTATTGAATCTCGATAGTAGTGATACACATGTTCATAATATAGATGCTAAATGAATGAAATTGAATGATAATTCCACATACATGTGGCACTACCGTCTTGATCACATTGGAGTGAAGCGTATGAAGAAACTCCATTCCGATGGACTTCTTGAATCAATTGATGTTGAATCAATTGAAAGATGTGAAGCATGTCTAATGGGGAAAATGACTAAGACGCCATTCTCTGTTATAATGGAGCGAGCTACGGACTTGTTGGAGATCATACATACTAATGTGTGCGGTCCAATGATTGTAGCATCGCACGGTGGATATTGTTATGTTCTTACTTTCACGGATGACTTGAGTAGATATGGGTATATCTACTTTATGAAACATAAGTCTTAAACTTTCGAGATGTTTAAGGAATTCCAAAGTGAAGTAGAAAATCAACATAACAAGAAGATCAAGTTTATGTGATCTGATCGCGGAGGTGAGTATCTAAATTACGAGTTTGGCATGCATTTGAATAAATGCGGAATACTTTCATAGTTGACACCGCCGGGAACACCACAACGTAATGGTGTGTCCGAACGTCGTAATAGAACTCTCTTAGATATGGTTCGTTCTATGATGTCTCTTATAGATTTACCGTTATCATTTTGGGGTTATGCATTAGAAACAACCGCATTCACTAGGAATTTTGGTGTTTCCCAAAATAGTTTTAGCAATAGTAGCATCTAGGAAAGGACCTAATGAACCACTCGCATCAAGCACGGTAGAAGTAACATCATGAGTATCAGAAGCAGTTTCAGATTCAACAGTAGTAGCAGTGTGTGTAGCATGTGTATGTGGTGGTGGTGTGACAAGCTTACTTATAATAGACGGTGAATCAAGAGCAGCAGAGGTGTTTAGGACTGTACCTCTTCTTGTAGTGCATGGTAAAATAGGAAAATTTCCATCATGAGACTTCCCCATGATGAAAGGAATAATAGTGAACAAGAATAGATCCAAGTGAACTTACAAATAAAGCTATGCTCCCCGGCAATGGCGCCCGAAAATAGTCTTGATGACCCACAAGTATAGGGGATCACAACAGTCTTCGAGGGTAGTATAACCCAATTTATTGATTCGACACAAGGGGAGACAAAGAATACTTGCAAGCCTTAACAACTGAGTTGTCAATTCAGCTGCACCTGGAAATAGTTCTTGCTCACAGAAGTTTATCAGTAGCAACATTTTTGTAGTAGCAACAACAAAGTAACAACAGCAACAAAACAAGAGCAATAGTAACAGTAGTAGCAAACAGTAGGATATGAGTGCGGTAGGCATAGGGATGGATGGACGGGCGTTGCATGGACGAGTCTAAACATGTAACTTCAAGATCTAGGGCAATTGCAGATAAATAAGATAAAGCATCCAAGTACTAAACAATCATGGGCATATGCTCCATATATAGTCATGCGTGCTCGCAATGAGAACTTGCACAATATATTTTGTCCTGCCAGCCTGTTGCAGCGGGGCCTCAAGGGAACTACTGGAAATTAAGGCACTCCTTTTAATAGAGCACCGGAGCAAAGAATTAACACTCCGTGAACACATGTGATCCTCACATCACAGCCACCCCCTCCGGTTGTCCCAATTTCTGTCACTTCGAGGCCTTTGAATCCGGACAATGATATGTGTACACAACTTGCAGATAAGATCACAAACAATACTATCATCATGAATGAATAATAAGTTCATATCTGAGATCATGGAACTCGGGCCCTAGTGACAAGCATTAAGCACAACAAGTTGCAACAAAGTCAAATAGCACTAATAGAGATACTAGGCACCATGCCCTAACAATTTTATTCGATTACATGATGGAACTCATCCAATCCCTACCATCTCCATAACCTATAGTAGGGGATTACTCATTCATGGATGGTTGATGGAGAGGCGTTGTTGATGATGATGGTGATGATCCTCTCTAAATTATCCATCCCGGTAGGGTGCCAGAACAGAGTTTCTGGTTCCGAATCACGGATTCTGGTGGTGGCGGCGAAGCGGAACTCTTTCTAGAAAAACGTCGACCCCTCTGAGTTTTTAGGTCAGAAGGCAACTTATAGGCAAAGAGGGAGGCCGAGAGGGCGCCTGGGGTGGCCACACCCCCTCCAGGCGCGGTCTAGTCCCACCCGCGCGGCACCGTCTCATATTTTGGCTCCGTGAGTCTTCTGGTGAAATAGGATTTTTGGCATATTTTCTGGGATTTTTCCTGATAGTTGATTTTCTGCACAAAAACTAGACACCAAGGTAATTATGCTAAAAATAGCGCCAGTCCATGTTAGTTGTATCCAAATCACACAAGTTTAGAGGAAAAACAATAGCAAAAGTGTTCGGGAAAGTAGATACGTTTTGGACGTATCAACTCCCCCAAGCTTAGCTTATTGCTTGTCCTCAAGCAATCAGTTGAAAACTGAGTGCGATAAAAGAACTTTCACGAACACACTTGCTGCATATGATGTATATATTCTCATCATAGGAGTAGATACTTAGACAATTCATAATAAGGAGTATGCAACTAAGTCTACTCAATAGTCATTGCAAGCTATGATGAGATTCCAACTCAATAATAATAAGTAGCATGAAACATAAACATAAGCAACATTGCAATGCTCATAAAAAGGTATGATAGAGTGGTATCTCGCTTGCCTTTGTTTGTAGAGCAAAACATAAATGGCAAGGCACCTCTAAAGTTCAAGTGAAGACTAGAAGTAAAGATATCAGAGACACAAGCATCAAAGTCATGACATAATTAACCAAGTTTTGAGACAAGCACATTACACTAAGAATGACAACTATGTTCTCAATAAGGTGCTCATAGAATAAGTGGTGACTCAATAAGGAAGTGAAAAGGTTTTGAAAGGTTTGAAAGGCTTCCAAATGCTGAAAGTAAGGTACTCATTAGCTTTGAGCTCTCATTGCCCCTATCATAAGCATATTTAGATGGTTAAGGTGAAAGTGAGTTCCAATATGAGTTATATGCTTGATAGATCATAAACTGAAAATCTCATGTCCCTTGAATACGAGGGCCGCTCCTCATGCTACTCAACTTTAGTTACCGGCAAGTTCTTGTCATAGTAAATACATGCGTATCATAGAGAAACGCCAACGGGGTACCCCTTGCGCATGATACATGAGCTATCCCATAATCAAAATGACAAGGCAAGCAGACAATGAGCATCTCAGCGATCTTTTTTTTGCTATTTCCATAGGTTTTTATTGAGGATGCTTCACAGATTGCTCATTATGGTTATGCTGCAAGTTTCCACCATGATTAGGCATGGCTTAGGCTAGGGGCCGAGGCATTTCTCTAACACACACATATATATAACTCCATGAACTTACAAGCTCCCGTTTTATTTCACACCGATGACATCCGCAAACAAAATAACATGATATCAACTGGATATATATCCACAAGTGTTGAAAGCGTTCCCCGTGACAACACAGTTCTGCTAACTCCTAGCCTATAATTTGCAAGCATATAACTTTCATGGACAGTCACAATGGTTCAGGCTTATTAAGTACAAGGAATAAAGTGTGCCATCAAGTTCGTGAGAGCTTTACTAACTAACTTTCTCAAAATAGTCAAACATTTTATCTGGAAGAAAACAAGCCATAATGAATATGCACAAATTAGCAAATGATGCTAATAGGTAGGTATGGTGGACACTTTTGGCAATATTGGTTTTGGGGACTTGGATGCACAAGTAGAGCTCATACTCAATGCAAGTGAAGGCTATCAATAGAGTGGGAGCGACAAACTAGAGAGCAATAACTGTCATAATCATGCTTGCAACAAAAAAGACTAATTATGGCATGAAAGTGATACAAGAACTCTGAGGCAAAATAAATCATCGAGGCTTACTGACTATTGTTTAGTCATATGTATGCGTGAGCATGTGCCAAGTCGATTCACATGAATAAAATAATGAAAGAAAACATTCATATGACATGCTACAAACTATTAGCAAGCTGGAGCTAATCACAAGAGAGAAAGAACTACTAAGCATCCATAAATAACATACACCTTACATGAACAGACTAAGCATGCTCACAATGATGAGTATATGTACAAAAATGAAAACAAATAGAGTTCGTTACCAGCCTCTTACCACACCTCAAGTTGTCTTAATCTTCATTATTGCCCTTATCTTGCGTGGCATGAATAATAACATGAAACCAAACTCCACTTAGGACTGCTGAACCTGTAGGGGTTCGTAGCATGGAAAACAAAAAAATTCTACCGCATGCACACAAACAAGCCAAGATCTATCTACTACATTGTAGCAATGAGTCGATAGAAGCACTCACCCTCGAAGATTCCAAAGCGGTTAACGAGAGCAGATTATTGTGGGTGATGTAGTCGTACACTTGCCGATATCAAGATCGCGTAGACGATCCTTCTGGCGCTGCGTTCTGGCAGCGTTCTGCAGTCGGTCACACGTTCGGTACTCGATGAAGACCTTCCTCTCCCTTGTTCCAGCAGGCAGCGAAGGTTGTAGTTCTCCCCTTGCAATTCCGGCAGCACGACGGCGTGGTGTCGAAAGTAGAGGGAAGATCCCGCAGGGCTTCGCCTAAGCCGGTGCGAGTTATGGTGGATCTAGGGTTTCCCGGTGATCTAGGGTTTAGAAGACCGGGAGGAGGAGGTGTCGGCGACGGATAGGGCGACGGCGACGGTCGCGCGGCGACGGAGGCGGCTTGGCGGCAGCGGCGCATGGGTGTGGGAGGGCTAGGGCTTGCTTGTTTGGGGCAGCCCTTCCCCTCTATTTATGAGAGGGGGGCAGCCTTGAGAAAGGGGAGTTTGAATCCACTTCCAAACCCAAGTTGGAAGGACTCTTTCCTTTTTCCACTAGGAAACCATTGTTCTAGTTTGACTTTTCAAACCTCCCGTTTGACTTTCAATTTAGAGCTTTAATTCTCTCTCACAAATGTCCACACCAAGTGACCTAGGATACAATCATTCCAATTACCCATGACACATTCATGTACCATTCCCCTTCCGGACCGGTGAACCTTCTAGAACCTCTCTGATGAAAACATCGGAATCTTTCCTGAACTCCGGAATTGGACTTTCCTTATATGAATCTTATTCTCCGGACTATTCCGGATCTCCTCGTGATATCCCGGATCCCATCCGAGACTCCGAACAACATTCGGTATCCCTACTAACATTCCATATCTACTAAACAACATCGAATCCTTAAGTGTGTCTACCTACGGTTCGTGAATTATGCGAACATGACCGAGACACTTCTCCGATCAATAACCAATAGAGGAATCTGGAAATTCATATGGCTCCCACATATTTCTACGATTACTTTGCGATCTAATGAACCACTTACATATGATACCAATTTCCCTTTGTCTCACGATACTTTACTTATCCGAGGTTTTGATCGTTGGTATCTCTGCATACCTAGTTCAACCTCGTTACCGATAAGTACTCTTTTCTCGTTCCCATGATATGTGATCCCTTGTGAGCCAGTCACATGCTTGCAAGCTAATTGGATGATATTCCACCGAGAGGGCCCAGAGTATATGTATCCGTCATATGGATGGACAAATCCCTGTAACATCCCTAAAATCATGTTTCAAAAAAACTCATGCATATCATCCATGCATCCATGATCATTTAAGGTTCTTTTTCAAAGCCAACTCAAAAACAGGAGCATCTGATGCTCATTATTTTATGTGAGCAACTATTAATCTAATGCCACTCGCAATTGAAGAGTTTATTTGTTTTAAACCAAGCTTTGCTTGCTCTCTTGTTGTTCTGGTTGAATGTTGGAGTTGGATAAAAATTTATAAAACAAATATGATTTTCAAACCATCTTCAAAACATATTCATATCAAGTACTTTGTCTCTGTTTGTTTTGATTATTTCAAAGGGACCAAGCAAGTACAGAGAGACCACATGGTTTTATGCACAAAAATATGAAGGATACACTTTACAAAAATCAAGAAAATATTTGAAGTTCAATGGATTTTGAATTTGTTTGAATTTGATTCCTGGAAAATCAATCAGAAAAAGAAAAAGATAAGAGAAATAGAAAAAGGCCGGCGCTAGCGTTTGAGCCCAATAGCAGAAGCAGCCCACTAGCCAGCCCACCCGGGATTTCCTTCTCTCCCTATTTTTATCACCGCACCCGCGCTACCTAAGCAGTCGCTGACTGGTGGACCTCTCCACGTCGACTCCTTCTTCCCCAAATCCCGCGTGCAGCCGCCGTCGCCGCCCGTTTCTTCCCTGCCTCTGCCGCGATTTTAATCCTCTTAATTGGCGATGAATGCGTGCGTGATCTCCGCCCTTGCTCCGGCTATAAGATCCCCTCCTATCTCCGCTCCATTCCCCTCACTCACCAACCAGAGAGCGCCGCTAGGCTATCCACAATCGAGCTCTCGCCGCCGCTGTTCTGAACCACTCCGGCGAGCCATCACGGTGAGCTCCGACCGCCCATGTCTCTAGTTCAAACCAGCGTGACCAGTGTGTCCTTGCGCGTTCACTGATGCCTTTTGTTTGCTTCCTCATGGCCCAGGTTGCCATCACCGTTCATGCCCGCAAACAACAGAACCGTCGCTCGACTCCGACGAGCGATTGAGGTAAAACCCGACCGCCCCTCGACTTTTCCTTGATCTAGTAGTGTTCGCGGTAGCCTTGCGCACCCCCTGATACAACTGGTTCATGCTAGGGTGATCCAGAGCGTCGCCAACGTCTTTGTCACCGAGCACCCGACGCTGCGCTCAACTCCGACGAGCTCCTACGGCCACATCAACGCGCCCCTGTCCACGCCAGCTACACCTCGAGCTTCCTCGCAACTTTGCGATGCCGGTAAGAAACACCACTGTCCCCAGCCCTCGCTATAATCGCCGATCCATCGCCGGCAGGGCCGTCGCCGCCGCCAGCAGCCATTGCGCCGCCCATCTTTGGTCAAAGCATCAAGGATCGTTGGATCCAGATCTAGAGGCTAGGATTAGATTAGAGGGCGAAGCGGTATGTTTTAATGTGAGCCGTGCATCGTCACTTAGATCTTACGGCTCGCAAGCGTGATCCGCCCGAACCGGTACCAGCCAATCAGGAAGCGCCGCGTGGCATGTTCTTCGTTTTAAAATTCTGAATTAGATCTATTAGATGTTTAAGTTTGAATAATTCATAACTTTTGAATCCCACGTCCAAATTTAACAAATTTTATATCAATGGAATCAGGAGAGAAAATACTTTCCATCTATGCAATGTGTTTAATGTTTTGCCTCTGTGAAAATGGTTGTTTTTGTAGAAACATCTATATGCATAATTTGAGTATAGAAATTATTTAGAAAATGTTTTAGTATTCAAATAAAGTTATTTTAGCTTGATTTGTACTTGTTTATGATTCAGTACTATGCACTTGTCTTGTTTGGTGTAGAAAATCATCACATAGCATTTTGCATACATTCATATATTTTTGCTTGTATATTTTGTGTATGTGATTTTGTGCCATCATTTTATGTGTAGATTTTGGTGCAAATAGTGATTGTGATTGTGAGGATTGTTGCTACTCCCCAAGCTACCAAGGCAAGTGGTACTTCATGATTTCATTCCTATGTTTCCAACTTTGCACTAGAAATATTTTGCTAGACTTGCATGAATATTTTGATCTATATGCTATGCTTGGGAAATCCTAGTAGTTGTAGAATTACTAAAAAGTTTCTAAGTTAAGATTCTTATCAATGCCATGCTTAGCCTAGCTAGTAGCAACCAAGGGTGGTTATATATTCATGCTATGAGAAAATATTTCTAAGTCTTTGGACTTGTGCTTTGTTAATAAAACAACTAAGTGAATGAAACACCTGGGTGGAATGGAAAGAATGGTTTGTGTTGAGTGGTTACACAAGGCCCATTTCTATGGTTTACCTTGTGTATCTCACTTGTGGAAAGACACCCAGGAACAAAGGGATTTGAGATGCCATATGTTAAGAAGCTTCTAGTGCAGCCACTTGGCAATATGGGCTCTGCCTGGATCATATATGTTGCAATAACTTAGCCATTTGGACAGTTGGTGGTAGTGGGATGATAGGTTGGAGCGCGTCCATTTGGTCTAAGGGAAGGCTTCTGAAAGGTCCTGTCTTGGTGAAATCAAGTCTTGTGGGGAAAGTGCACAACCTCTGCAGATGGAAGAATCTAAGTACTTAGCCATGTCCCTGGTATTGGACAACTTGAGCATCAAGACATGGAAGCTATCAAGAAT
Organism: Avena sativa; assembly: GCA_916181665.1. Lineage (NCBI taxonomy): Eukaryota > Viridiplantae > Streptophyta > Magnoliopsida > Poales > Poaceae > Avena > Avena sativa. The sequence goes on from OV702293.1 coordinate 460,478,956, forward strand.
CTCCTCATCCCAATTTCTAAGTAAAACTTGTGGTTGAACAAGGGTGAAGGTTCACCAATGTCTATTGGTGGTTCCTTGGGAAAGTTTTTGTCAAAGAAAAACTTACTGTTTTCAACTAATAGGCAAAACCTATTTTGAGCAAAGCAAGCCTAAGATACACTTAGCCAAATGCATATAGTATCTAGCTACCAATATTATTCTAAGGTATCACTTGTCAATACTATTCCAATGTATTGACCCACTTTGGCTGTAACTTGTGATGTTGCAGGTTATTCTGATGGTGATTAGGGGTTATGAGTCTACACTCAACATGCTTGCCTGTGGCACATGAAGATGAAGACTTATTTATCTTATTACATATTTAAAATCTTGTACTAGGCCTGTGGCCATGGAGTTTGTAAAAGACTATGTTTGTCTCTGGAATGACTTGTAATAATGACCTTTGTTTCTGTGTACTTCATCTTAAACTGTCGATGCTAGCATTGATCCAGGGACTAGCATTGCAATCACAGGGATCCTTTTCCTTTATAAAGGAGGGATCTTACAATCCCACTCTTGATCCATGTGCCTCAACACATACTTTCCGAACACTCAATGCCACCTTTATAGCCACCCAGTTACGGTGTGGTGTTTGATGTCATCAAAGCATCCTTCCGGTGATGGTGATTAGCATGATCTCATGGTCGAAGGAATTAGGTTACTATGTATCAGAAAGCTTATAGCAAACGAACTATTGAAATGACTTGATCTTTATGCTATGCTTATCTATAGGAGTATGTCCATCATACCATTCTCCTAATGATATGATCTTGTTGTTAATAACATCTCAATGTTCATGATCAAGAAACCACGATCATCTATTAACCAACAAGCTAGTATTATAAAGAGGCTTTACCAGGGACTCTAATTTAGTTTACAAATCACACAAGTATTAATGTTTCCGGTTAATACTGTTATAGCATGAATGTAAACATTTATCATAAACACAAAGATATAGTAATAACCACTTTTATTATTGCCTCTAGGGCATATCTCCAACAGTCTCCCACTTGCACTAGAGTCAACTAATCTAGATTACATGGTAATATACCGAACACGCATGGAGGTTTGGTGCTGGTCATGTTTTTCCATCGGGAGAGGTTTAGTCAACGGATCCGCCACATTCAGATCTGTGTTTACTTTGCAAATCTTTATGTCACCATCTTGGACATTCTCTCAAATAGCGTGAAAACGTAGCTTGATATGCTTCAGCTTCTTGTGTGACCTTGGTTCTTGCGCATTGGCTATGGCGCCCATGTTATCACAATAGATAGACATTGGGTCCAGCGCACTTGGAACCACACCGAGCTCTGTAATGAACTCCTTCATCCATATCGCCTCTTGCGAAGCCTCCGAAGCAACTATGTATTCCGATTCAGTTGAAGATCTCGCCACAACGCTTTGCTTTGCACTCCTCCAGCTGACTGCTACACCATTCAAAGTAAATACGTATCCAGATTGAGATTTAGAATCATCCGGATCGGTGTTCCAACTAGCATCGGTGTAACCATTAACAACGAGTTGTTCATCACCTCTATAAGAAAGAACCATATCCTTAGTTCTTCTCAAGTCTTAAGGATGTTTTTGACCGCTGTCCAATGATCTACTCCTGGATCACTTTGATATCTGCTAGTCAAACTAACAACATATGCCATGTCGGGTCTAGTACATAGCATGGCATACATAAGAGATCCTATGGCTGAGGCATAGGGAGTCTTACTCGTCCTTTCTCTATCTTCTGCCGTTGCATGACTTTGAGTTTTACTCAAGGTCGTATTGGGCAACATGGGCAAGAACCCTTTCTTGATATCTTCCATTCCAAACCTCTTTAGAACTTTGTCCAAATATGTACTATGTGACAATGATATTAGGCGTCTCGATCTATCTCTATAAATCTTTATGCCTAATATGTAAGCTGCTTCGCCAAGATCTTTCATTGAAAAACTATTATTCAAATAATCCTTGACACTATTAAGAAGGTCTACATCATTCCCAATCAACAATATGTCATCTACATATAGTATTAAGAATGCTACAGAGCTCCCACTCACTTTCTTGTAAATACAAGCTTCTCCATAAGTTTGTATAAAACCAAAGCTTTTGATTACCTTATCAAAATGTTGATTCCAACTTCAGGATGCTTGCTTCAATCCATAAATGGACCGTTGAAGTTTGCATACCTTGTTAGCATCTTTAGGATCAACAAAACCTTTGGGTTGTACCATATACAACTCTTCATCAATGTATCCATTGAGGAACGCCGTTTTGACATCCATCTGCCATATCTCATAATCATAATATGCAGCGATTGCTAACAAAATCCTCATAGACTTTAGCTTCGCTACTGGTGAGAAAGTCTCATCGTAGTCAACTCCTTGAATTTGTCGAAACCCTTTTGCGACAAGTCGAGCTTTATAGACAGTTACATTTCCATCAGCATCTGTTTTCTTCTTGAAAATCCATTTGTTCTCGACAGCCTTCCGGCCATCTGGTAAGTCCACCAAAGTCCATACTTGGTTTTCGTACATGGATCCAATCTCGGATTTCATGGCTTCTTGCCATTTATTGGAATCTGGGCTCATCATCGCTTCCTCATATGTCGCAGGGTCATAGGTGTTGTCCACCAACATGACACTCATAACGGGATCATACCAATCAGGAGTGGTACGAGTTCTTGTTGACCTGCGAGGTTCTGTAGTTACTTCAACCGAAGTTTCATGATCAACATCATTAGCTTCCTCTCTTATTGGTGTAGGCGCCACAGGAACTACTTTCGGTGTTGTGCTACTCGCAAGTTCGAGAGAAGGTTCAACAACCTTGTCGAGTTCTACTTTCCTTCCAGTCACTTCTTTCGAGAGAAACTCCTTCTCTAGAAAGGATCCATTCTTGGCAACGAAGATTTTGCCCTCGGATCTGTGATAGAAGGTATACCCAATAGTTTCCTTCGGGTATCCTATGAAGACACATTTTTCCGCTTTGGGTTCAAGCTTGTCGGGTTGTAACTTCTTTACATAAGCTTCGCAACCCCAAACTTTAAGGAACGATAATTTAGGTTTCTTCCCAAACCATAATTCATACGGTGTCGTTTCAACGGATTTAGATGGTGCCCTATTTAAAGTGAATGCGGTTGTTTCTAATGCATAACACCAAAAGGATAGCGGTAAATCTGTAAGTGACATCATAGAACGAACCATATCTAAGAGAGTTCGATTACGATGTTCGGACACACCATTACGTTGTGGTGTTCCCGGCGGTGTCAATTGTGAAAGTATTCCGCATTTCTTCAAATGCTCGCCAAACTCGTAACTTAGATATTCACCTCCATGATTAGATCGTAGAAATTTAATCTTCTTGTTACATTGATTCTCTACCTCACTTTGAAATTCCTTAAACTTCTCGAAAGTTTCGGACTTATGTTTCATGAAATAGATATACCCATATCCACTCAAGTCATCCGTGAAGGTAAGAACATAGCGATAACCACCGCGCGATGCTACACTCATTGGACCACACACATCGGTATGTATGATTTCCAATAAGTCCGTAGCTCGCTCCATCATACTAGAAAATGGAGTCTTAGTCATTTTACCCATTAGACATGCTTCGCATCTTTCAAGTGATTCGAAATAAAGTGATTCAAGAATTCCATCGGAATGGAGTTTCTTCATACGCTTCACTCCAATGTGACCAAGATGATAGTGCCACATATAGGTTGAGTTATCGCTCAATTTCAAATGTTTACTTCAATGTTATTAATGTGTGTATTACTACAATCGAGATTCAATAAGAATAGACCATCTATCAAAGGTGCATGTGCATAAAACATATTACTCATATAAATCGAACAACCATTATTATCGTACTTAAACAAGTAACCGTCTCGCAATAAACATGATCCGAATATAATGTTCATGCTCAACGCAGGCACCAAATAACAATTATTTAAGTATAAAACTAATCCTGATGGTAGATGAAGAGGTAGCGTGCCGACCGCGATCACATCAACCTTTGATCCATTTCCAACGCGCATCGTCACCTCGTTCTTCGCTAGTTTCCGTCTATTCTGCAGTACCTGTTTCGAGTTACAAATATGAGCAACCGAACCAGTATCAAATACCCAGGCACTACTACGAGTACTAGTGAGATACACATCAATAACATGTATATCGGATATACCTTTCTTCTTGATGTTGTCGTTCTTCAAATCCGCCAAGTACTTAGGGCAATTCCGCTTCCAGTGACCCTCTCCCTTGCAGTAAAAGCACTCAGTATCAGCCTTAGGCCCAGCCTTGGTCTTCTTCGCCAGCGCGGTAACTTTCTTACCGCCCTTCTTGAAGTTTCCATTTTTCTTAGACTTGCCTTGCTTCTTGAATTTGGTGGTCTTATTGACCAACAACACTTGGTGCTCTTTCTTGATCTCCACTTCTGCAGACTTTAACATGGAGAAGAGTTCGGGCAACGACTTGTCCATGTTTTGCATATTGTAGTTCATCACAAAGTTCTTGTAACTTGGTGGTAGTGATTGGAGGACACGGTGAATCCCCAAAGCATTAGGAATCACTATACCAAAGCTTTGAAGCTTACTTGCATGCCCAGACATCTTAAGCACATGCTCACTGACCGAGCTGCCCTCTTCCATCTTGCAGTTAAAGAACTTTTCAGAAGCCTCATAACTCTCAACTACCGCGTGAGCCTCAAATATCATTTTGAGTTCACGGACATCATGTGGGTCATGGTTCTCAAACCTTTTCTAAAGCTCTAATTACAAACCATACAAGATAGCACACTGAACTGTGGAGTACTGATTCTTCTGAGCGAGGAAAACATTCTTTACCTCATCGGTAGCATCAGCTGCAGGCGGGTTACCCAGCGGTGAATCCAGCACATAGGTCAAATTACCAGCATTGAGGACAATCCTCAAATTGCGGAACCAATCCCCGAAGTTGCTTCCATTGTTTTTCAACTTTTCTTTCTATAGGAACGCATTAAAATTGATGGTAGGGGCCGTCATTGATCTACAACATATTTGCAATAGCTTAGACTAAGTTTATGACAAATTGAGTTCTAATTAATAGTTAAATTAATCTAGGTGAACTCCCACTCAAAACAATATCCCTCACATTGTTTTAGTGATCACACGAACCAAATCCACCACATCAAAACCGATCATCACGAGAGTTTATATAGCTTCAATGGAGAACAATCAACATGTTCATCATCTATATGACTCATGCTTTACCATTCGGTGATCCGTGTTCCCAGACCATGTCTGTAGATGCTAGGCTCGTCAAGATCAAACCTTAGCTTCCGCATGAGAAAATCTGGCTTGCTCACGTTGTATACACTCGCATAATCTAACACACCCGATCATCACGTGGTGCTTCGAAACAACGAGCTTTATCAATAGTGCTTACTAAGGATGAACACTTTAAAACTTGAAATTTTGTGCTTTGAGGGATCATCTTATAATGCTACCGTCGTGAACTAAGCAATACAATATGCATAAAAGGATTAACATCACATGCAATTCATAATATGTGATATGGTATGGCCTTTCTTCTTGTGCTTCCGATCTCCATATTCAAGCACGAACATGATCTCCATCATCACCGGTATGGCGTCAAGGTCAATGGCGCCGCTTCATGGTTGTCATCCACCAGCATCAACTATTACAACTACTTTGAATAGACACACAGGTCTTAACGGAATTTAAAAGACAACCATATGGCTCCTGCCGGTTGCCAACTTACAATAAGGAACATTGCATACATCATATATAATCACAATCATGGCCATATCACATCACAACACACCCCTGCAAAAAAAAGTTAGACGCCTCTAATTTTCTTTGCATGTTTTACGTGGTTTGGGGCTTTCAATAAGTGTCGTTCTAACTTACGAACAAGAACCACAATGTTGATGCTTGAACTATCAAGTGCCCGTTGTAAATTGAATATATACTATGATGGGAGAGACAGACACCCGCAAAGCCACTTATGCAATACAAGTTGCATGTTAAGCGTGGAGCAAGTCTCATGAATGATGTCATGTAAGGTTTGCCCGGGCCGCTTCATCCCATCACACCGCAAGATGCAAAGTACACAAAAAGCAATTGATAATAAAAGCACCACCGCCCACAATGACCATTGTGTTCTACTCGTGCAACAGATCTACATATAGACACGGCTCTGATACCACTGTAAGGGTTCGTAGCATGGAAAACAAAAAATTCTACCGCATGCACACAAACAAGCCAATATCTATCTACTAGATTGTAGCAACGAGTCGATAGAAGTACTCATCCTCGAAGATTCCAAAGCGGTTAACGAGAGCAGATTCTCATGGGTGATGTAGTCATACACTTGCCGATCTCAAGATCTCGTAGACGATCCTTACGGCGTTGCGTTCCGGTTGCGCTTCCGCAGTCGGTGACACGTTCGGTACTCGATGAAGACCTTCCTCTCCCTTGTTCCAGCAGGCAGCGGAGGTTGTAGTTCTCCCCTCGCGATTCCGGCAGCACTACAGCGTGGTGTCAGAAGTAGAGGGAAGATCCCGCAGGGCTTCACCTAAGCCGGTGCGAGTTATGGTGGATCTAGGGTTTCCCGATGATCTAGGGTTTAGAAGACCGGGAGGAGGAGGAGGTGTCGGCGGCTAGGGCGGCGGCGTGCGGCGGCGGTGGAGCATGGGTGTGGGAGGGCTAGGGCTTGCTTGTTTGGGGCAGCCCTCCACCTCTATTTATAAGAGGGGGCAGCCTTGAGAGAGGGGAGTTTTAATCCACTTCCAAACCCAAGTTGGAAGGACTCTTTCCTTTTTCCACTAGGAAACCATTGTTCCAGTTTGACTTTTCAAACCTCCCGTTTGACTTTCAATTTAGAGCTTTAATTCTCTCTCACAAATGTCCACACCAAGTGACCTAGGATATGATCCAATCATTCCACTTACCCATGAAACATTCATGTACCATTCCCCTTCCGTACCGGTGAACCTTCTAGAACCTCTCCGATGAAAACATCAGAATCTTTCCCGAACTCCGGAATCGGACTTTCCTTATATGAATCTTATTCTCCGAACAATTCTGGATCTCCTCGTGATATCCCGGATCCTGTCCGACACTCCGAACAACATTCGGTATCCCTACTAACATTCCATATCTACTAAACACCATCGAATCCTTAAGTGTGTCTCCCTACGGTTCGTGAATTATGTGGACATGACCGAGACACTTCTCCGATCAATAACCAATAGAGGAATCTGAAAAATTCATATGGATCCCACATATTTCTACGATTACTTTGCGATCGAATGAACCACTTACATATAATACCAATTTCCCTTTCTCTCACGATAGTTTACTTATCCGAGGTTTTGATCGTCGGTATCTCTGCATATCTAGTTCAACCTCGTTACCGATAAGTACTCTTTTCTCGTTCCCGTGATATGTGATCCCTTGTGAGCCAGTCACATGCTTTCAAGCTAATTGGATGACATTCCACCGAGAGGGCCCAAAGTATATCTATCCGTCATATGGATGGACAAATCCCACTCTTGATCCATGTGCCTCAACTCATACTTTCCAAACACTCAATGCCACCTTTATAGCCACCCAATTACCGTGTGGTGTTTGATGTCATCAAAGCATCTTTCCGGTGATGGTGATTAGCATGATCTCATGGTCGAAGGAATTAGGTTACTATGTATTAGAAAGCTTATAGCAAACGAACTATTGAAATGACTTGATCTTTATGCTACGCTTATCTATAGGAGTATGTCCATCATACCATTCTCCTAATGATATGATCTTGTTGTTAATAACATCTCAATGTTCATGATCGAGAAACCACGATCATCTATTAACCAACAAGCTAGTATTATAAAGAGGCTTTACCAGGGACTCTAATTTAGTTTACAAATCACACAAGTATTAATGTTTTCGGTTAATACTGTTATAGCATGAATGTAAACATTTATCATAAACACAAAGATATAGTAATAACCACTTTTATTATTGCCTCTAGGGCATATCTCCAACAGTATCCCACTTGCACTAGAGTCAACTAATCTAGATTACATGATAATATACCGAACACGCATGGAGGTTTGGTGCTGGTCATGTTTTTCCATCGGGAGAGGTTTAGTCAACGGATCCGCCACATTCAGATCTGTGTGTACTTTGCAAATCTTTATGTCACCATCTTGGACATGCTCTCGAATAGTGTGAAAACGTAGCTTGATATGCTTCAGCTTCTTGTGTGACCTTGGTTCTTGCGCATTGGCTATGGCGCCCATGTTATCACAATAGATAGACATTGGGTCCAGCGCACTTGGAACCACACCGAGCTCTGTAATGAACTCCTTCATCCATATCGCCTCTTGCGAAGCCTCCGAAGCAGCTATGTATTCCGATTCTACCGCATGCACACAAACAAGCCAAGATCTATCTACTAGATTGTAGCAATGAGTCGATAGAAGCACTCACCCTCGAAGATTCCAAAGCGGTTAAGAGAGAAGATTCTTGTGGGTGATGTAGTCGTACACTAGCCGATCTCAAGATCGCGTAGACGATCCTTCCGGCGCTGTGTTCTGGCAGCGCTTCCTTAGTCGGTCACACGTTCGGTACTCGATGAAGACCTTCCTCTCCCTTGTTCCAGCAGGCAGCGGAGGTTGTAGTTCTCCCCTCGCAATTCCGGCAGCACGACGGCGTGGTGTCGAAAGTAGAGGGAAGATCCCGCAGGGCTTCGCCTAAGCCGGTGCGAGTTATGGTGGATCTAGGGTTTCCCGGTGATCTAGGGTTTAGAAGACCGGGAGGAGGAGGTGTCGGCGGCGGATAGGGCGGCGGCGATGGCGGCGCGACGGCGGAGGCGGCTTGGTGGCGGCGCATGGGTGTGGGAGGGCTAGGGCTTGCTTGTTTGGGGCAGCCCTCGCCCTCTATTTATGAGAGGGGGGCAGCCTTGAGAAAGGGGAGTTTGAATCCACTTCCAAACCCAAGTTGGAAGGACTCTTTCCTTTTTCCACTAGGAAACCATTGTTCCAGTTTGACTTTTCAAACCTCCCGTTTGACTTTCAATTTAGAGCTTTAATTCTCTCTCACAAATGTCCACACCAAGTGACCTAGGATACAATCATTCCACTTACCCATGACACATTCTTGTACCATTCCCCTTCCGGACCGGTGAACCTTCTAGAACCTCTCCGATGAAAACATCAAAATCTTTCCCGAACTCCGGAATCGGACTTTCCTTATATGAATCTTATTCTAGGGACAATTCCGGATCTCCTCGTGATATCCCGGATCCCATTCGAGACTCCGAACAACATTCGGTATCCATACTAACATTCCGTATCTACTAAACAACGTCGAATCCTTAAGTGTGTCTCCCTACGGTTCGTGAATTATGCGAACATGACCGAGACACTTCTCCGATCAATAACCAATAGAGGAATCTGGAAATTCATATGGCTCCCACATATTTCTACGATTACTTTGCGATCGAATGAACCACTTACATATGATACCAATTTCCCTTTGTCTCACGATAGTTTACTTATCCGAGGTTTTGATCGTTGGTATCTCTGCATACCTAGTTCAACCTCGTTACCGATAAGTACTCTTTTCTCGTTCCCATAATATCTGATTCCTTGTGATCCAGTCACATGCTTGCAAGCTAATTGGATGACATTCCACCGAGAGGGCCCAAAGTATATCTATCCGTCATATGGATGGACAAATCCCACTCTTGATCCATGTGCCTCAACACATACTTTCCGAACACTCAATGCTAGCCACCCAGTTACGGTGTGGTGTTTGATGTCATCAAAGCATCCTTCCGGTGATGGTGATTAGCATGATCTCATGGTCGAAGGAATTAGGTTACTATGTATCAGAAAGCTTATAGCAAAAGAACTATTGAAATGACTTGATCTTTATGCTACACTTATCTATAGGAGTATGTCCATCAGACCATTCTCCTAATGATATGATCTTGTTGTTAATAACATCTCAATGTTCATGATCGAGAAACCACGATCATCTATTAACTAACAAGCTAGTATTATAAAGAGGCTTTACCAGGGACTCTAATTTAGTTTACAAATCACACAAGTATTAATGTTTACGGTTAATACTGTTATAGCATGAATGTAAACATTTATCATAAACACAAAGATATAATAATAACCACTTTTATTATTGCCTCTAGGGCATATCTCCAACAGAACCCTGCAAAGTACTTCACAAAACCAAAGAAGGAGAACAAATATTTTTGGTGTTTTCAATTTTTTGAAGCAAGCACACAAAGCAAAAACAAACAAAGCAAAATCTTTTTGGATTTTTCTTTAAGGCAAACCAAAGCTAAAAAGCAAAGAAACAAACCAAGAGAAACAACAAAAATATTTTTGGTATTTTTGTGTTTTAGGAAAAACAGAAACAAAAACCAAAAGAAAATGAAACATGGATATACAAAGAACCGACGAAACATGATATATATATATGAGTGTGATGTCGGTGTACCTCCCCCCAAGCTTAGGCTTTTGGCATAAGTGGGGCTCAACTCCATGGTGACCAAGAAGGTGCACCTCCATAGTACGACGAGGAGGCCCCTTCGTCCTGGTACGAGCTTGAGGACTCCCCTGTGTAGTGCACAAAGGGGTCGTATGAGGGCGCGTCCCCCTGCTAGTGTCTGTGGAAACCACGAATGCGTAGCTGCTCGTCCATCTCCTCCTTGGAGCGTGACCAAAGTCCCTGGCAAATACAGAACAAAGTGGTTTGGGGCATAGAAATCTCTCTCTTCCCCATCAGTATATAACATTCTATATACCAAAATCTCAAGGGTAGAGCTAGCAATGACAAAGTGGTGCACTTTTATGGAAGCTAAATCAAGCCTCTGAGGAGCCAAAAATGTATCATTATGATCAACAGAAAGGTCTAGGGCAGCAACAATACGTGCAGCAATAATTCCCCCATAAATGGGTCCCTTAACAGCTAAGCGACGAGCAATGAGAGAACCAAGATTATACCTGGTTTCATTGTTGAGTGCAGCAGCTAGGAAGGCCAAATGATAGTTGGAAATATTGCTAGTGTTCTCCCTACCAAGAACACTAGTGGCAAGATAATAAGCAAAATACCCGATAGCTGGGAGTTGAATATTTCTTATCTTTTCCCGCCGGGCTCTGCGGTCATCATCATTAGTTATCTCGCGGTAGAGCTCCAAAAAATCAGCAGGTTAAGCTAGATTCTTCTTCGCCGTCCTAGCCGTGACAATACCCAAGATTACATAGAATTTCTTCAATGTCATGGAGAAGGGCCTGTTATAGATTTTGAAAGACACATCTGGTTTGAAAGGGCTGTTAGAAAATGAGAAACTCTTCACAAAGGTTTTAGTGAGCGTAGCATACTTCACACTCTCATCCTGCATATAACTCGTTAATTCAACCCTTCGAACCAAGGTTAGGAAATCATTGAGAATCCCTGCAACCCGCAAAAAGGTAGGACAAGGAAAGGTAGAAGGGTGTGCATCCCCCTCATCTCCCTCGTCGCCAAATCGCGCTATAATGAGATCCTCATTGTATGAGGACCTAGCTCGGGAGGATGATCTTGAAGGCCTTGTCCTCCTAGGTGCATCACTCTCAAATACTTCACCAAAGGTGTGGTTGTCCATGACCCCCTTTTTCTCAAATTTTTAGACAAACATCAAACCAAGTGATTTCCAAGTTGATAAATGATGAGCAACTACTATAGGAACTTGCTAGAGGGATAAACATGCATCAAAATGAAATCTCTAAGCATAGAACAAGCATGCAAGCTCACACAACCTGACACCTATTGAAAGAACATGTGGGCCCCCATGTGTGGTTTTGGTAATTAATGTCAATCTTTATGGACTAATGTGTGTATTAAGTTATACTTATAGGAATTGTCCATTGGCATCGCTTGGAGCTTGTGTCGGCTTAAAGGTCGATGAAATGATAAGAAGATATGTTGTGCCATCTCAAAATGCGCCATCCATAGAAGATCTCATGTTTGATGCTTGCCATCCTCGGTGATCATGGATCGATGATGAGGAATCAAGAAAGGCATTCCATCTTGAGTAGGGAAAGATCGTCTACATCAATCTCAAGTGGAATGCTCAAGGCAAAGGTATAATCTTGATAGGTTTTCCGTTTTTTCGGTCTCATATTGTTTGTGGAAGACCAGGTTTAGGATAGATAACCGTATTATCAAGAGGGGCTCTGAAATGAGTAACTCGATCACATCGTTCGGAGAGAGCTCAAACCTTTGCATACTTGCATCATCGTATTTGGTTGCTATTTGGTCTTATCCATGTGAGGATATAGATCTTGTGGTAATCTCCATAACAAGCTCTTGTTCATCAAAATCAGATCCCTCTTTTATATCTTATTGCGATTTTGATCTATGCGGTTTTTCGGTTTCTCACCAAGTGAGGTATCTCACATTATTATACTTGATACATTCTCACTTGGTGATAACCAATATTTTCACCTTTTATAGGGAAGCTCATGTCGTCATCTTTCCAACGCAATTGGAATCGGGTCGATCGGAGTTACCAATCAAAAGTTATAGCCGTTTGAATATCTTCTGGTCTTATTTCCTAGGTACCAAAATGCGGTAGTACCGCATTTTAGTACCTAGCACGGCAGAAGGTTTTGGCAAGTTGCCAAAATCCACTGCCAGGATAGGTACCAAAAAGCGGTAGTACCGCAATTTTAGTACCTAGCACGGCAGAAGGTTTTTGACAAGTTGCCAAAAGCCACTTCCGGGCTAGGTACCAAAAAGCGGTAGTACCGCATTTTAGTACCTAGCGTGGCAGAAGGTTTTTTACTTTGTCATTTGGATCTATCCTTCCTTGCTGTACTATGATGTTTCTTTGCATGATCTTGTAGAGGTTGTTGTCCTCTTCGAAACGAGCCCAAGATCATCGAAATCGGAGTCCGGATGCAAAAGTTATGGCTGTTTTCGTTCTGTGATGACCAGTAGTACCGGACCAGCATCCGGTAATACCGGGGTCTGGTAGTACCGCATTTTGGTACCTGGAAGCACAGAGAAAAATGCGTTTGGCGCCCCAGGAACCCCAGGGAATGTCCGGTAGTGCCGATAAAGTCCGTTAGTACCGGAAAAAATTCCGGTAGTACCGGGAATCGCGTTTTTAGGCTGCAACGGTTGTATTTTGGAGGGACCTATTTAAGGGGCCTTCTTCCCCAATGGTTCCTCAACTATTCTTGCAAGTTTTCCCCTCCATTGTTGACCATCTTGAGCTCGCTTCCACTCAATCCCTCCTATGATTCTTGAATATTCTTGAGGGATTTGAAAGAGGAGATCTAGATCTACGATCCCACCAATCAATCTCTCCTCTAAGTGAGGGGAACATATTAGGATCTAGATCTTGGAGTCTTTTGTGGATTTCCTCCATTGTTCTTCCTCTCTTATTCCCCCATAAGCTTTTGTAGCTTTGGTGGAATTTGGGAGAGAAGGATTTGAGCACTTCTTGTGTTCTTGCCATTGCAATTGGTGCATCGGTTTGAGTTCTCGGTGAGGATTTGGTGAGTGAAAGTTGAGAAGCTTTTTACTCTTAGGTTCTTGGAACCCTAGACGGTTTGTCGTGTTGCAGGTTGTGGCCTTGGTGGCGTTTGTTGGGAGCCTCCAATTAAGTTGTGGAGAAGTGCCCCAACCTTGTGGCGTTTGTTGGGAGCCTCCAATTAAGTTGTGGAGAAAGTCCCCAATCTTGTGAGAGGTTCCGGTTGCCACCGACAAGTGCACCAATAGTGGAAGTGTGGATCGATCCCGTTGGGGTGAGATTCACCGGAGAATAAGGGAGGCCTTTTGTGGCGTAGGTAGTTAGATACCACCCCCTCTCCAAACGAGACGTACTTCATGTTGGGAGGAACTCGGTAAAATATCGTCGTCCCCGCGTGCCTCGGTTATTTCTATACCCGAGCTCTTACTTATGCACTTTACTTTGTGATAGCCTTCGTGCTTGAAGTATATATCTTGCTATCATATAGTTGTTTGTCTTGCTTAGCATAAGTTGTTGGTGCACATAGGTGAACCCTAGATTGTTTTAGGTTTTGTGCTTAACAAAGTAAACGTTAGTTTTATTCCACCTTTGTTGAGCCCCTCTCGAAAATGTATTAATCGTCTATTCACCCCCCTCTAGGCGACATCTATATCCTTTCACCTATAGTAGAAAAATACTCAAGATACAATCTACCAATCAAAAATCTAATTGGACAAGTGGAGGAGGCACATACGAAGGAGCAATCCGTCCAAAAATCAGCACCAAAGATGGGCTGAGCAAGGAGATCGAAAATCGGGAGCAAGAACAGCAGGAACTCAAGCTTGAGAAAGTTTTCCGGTGTTTTTCGGAAGAGAGAAAGAAGGTGGCTAGGAGGAGACAACTTGAAGGTCCACAGGTGGGTCCCACCCAGGCCAGGCGCCACCTGGGGCTGGCCGTGCCACCAGGGGGTGTGCTGGCCTGGTGGGTCCCCCTGGGCCACTCCAGGTGTCCCTCTGCCCCTTTTTTCGAGGAAAAATTTAATATGAATTTTCTGAGATTTTTCGGGAAACTTTATTTTTGGCCAATTTTCAGGGTATGAAAATTGATTTTCTCATAGAAAAATATTTTTTAGAAGAAGCAAAAGCAAACAAAAACCAAAACTACAGAAGTTGTAAGACACTCTAACAAGCAAACAACTAGCAAAATTAAAGCTAGCAACAGAAAGAGCAAAGACTAAGAAGGAGAAAAATAAAAGTGAGCAAGTATAACCACTGTGAAAGCATTGTATGTTCATTAAAATCCTTTTGTTAACAAGGTTGATCAAGTCTTGTTACCAAAACAATCTTATATGAAGCAAAACTTCGCATTCCACAAAGTGATTATGTTACCTCAAACTTGATAGTAATAGTCCCAATCATAATAGTTTCAGAACTTTCTTGTGGAATGGGACAATATATTTCCCCAACTTTGATGCTCTCAATATTTTCAATGGAATTCAAGCAATATCTCTTATCAATTTTTTTGGGGAAATCGATAGTATGCTATTTGTCATTAATATTAAAAGTTACTTTTCCTTGATTACAATTGATAACTACACCTGCAGTATTAAGAAAAGGTCTCCCAAGAATAATGGACATATTATCATCTTCAGGCATCTCAAGCACAACAAAATCAGTTAAAACCAAGAAATTATGAGCCACTTGAACAGGAACATCCTCACATATACCAACAAGAATAGTATCAGCCATTTGCAAAGATATATCAGTTGGTATCAACTTTTCTAGCTGGAGTCTCTTGTAGAGAGAAAAATGCATAACACTAACTCTAGCTCCCAAATCACATAAAGCAGTTCTAACGTAATTATTCTTAATAGAGCTAGGAATAGTTGGTATACCTGGATCACCAAGTTTCTTTGGAACCTTACCATTGAAGGAATAATTAGCAAGCAAAGTAGAAATTTCCTCATTAGGAATCTTCCTTTTATTAGAGACAATATCCTTCATATACTTTGAATAAGGAGGCAACTTAATATCATCAGTCAAAGGAATTTGCAAGAATAAAGGTTTCATCCACTCAAAAAACTTGTTGTAGTGTTCTTCCTCCTTTGACTTGTGTTTCTTATTGGGAAAAGGCATAGGTTTCTGCACCCAAGGTTCTCTTTCTCTACCATGTTTATTAGCAATAAAATCTTCCTTAGTGTACCTAGTGTTCTTAGTGTGCTTCTCAGGTTCTTCCTCAACTTCCTCCTTATCAGGAGCATCATTTTTATCACTACCACTCTCAGTTTTAGCATCAGAGACAGATATACTATTAGGATCTACAGCAGGTTTAGAGGGCTCCTCAACTATTTTATGTTTTTTTCTTTCTCTTACGAGGACTACCACTACTTTCACCTTGTTGAGAATCCTGCTCAATTCTTTTAGGGTGTCCTTCAGGATATAAAGGATCTTGAGTAGCTATACCACTCCTAGTTCTAATTCCATAAGCATGTTTATCTCCTGAGGCATTAACTAGCATATCCTTTTGTACCTTAGCAAGTTGATCAATTTGAGTTTGAACCATTTGAAAGTGTTTGCAAAGCATCTTAACATCATTAGCAGTTCTTTCCACAATATATTTCAACTCATTTATAGCTCTAGAGTTTTCCAATAAATGATTCTGAACTTGTTTATTAAAATTACCCTTTTAACAATAAATGTGTCAAGTGCATCTAAGCATTGATCAGGAGGCTTACCATAGGGAATATCACCTTCATTAAAGTGGAGAGAGTGTACCTAAATAGTATATGAGTGTGGAATTGGCTTACATAATTCTTCTATAGGAGGTAAATACTTCACATCTTTAGCTCTAATACCTTCCTCCTTAAGACATTTCTTAGTTTCTTTCATCACTTCATCATTTAATGCAATAACTCCCCTCTTCTTTGGTGTTGGTGTTGGAACTGGTTCATGCACAACTGGTTTAGGAGTAATAGGCTCAGGTGTATTTAGCTCAGTTGAAGTCCAATCATCATAATTCTTGCTTATTTTAGCCATTAATTCTTCAACATCTGTAGGAGTTCTTTTTCTGAAAACACAATCAACAAAACTGTCTAGGTATGTCCTAGAAACATCAGTTAGTCCATTATAATAAATATCAAGAAGCTCATTTTTAGGCAATGGACATCTAGGATGTGTATGAATCAAGGCACAGAACCTTGTTCATGACTCAGGCAATTTCTCTTCTTCTCCCTGTTTAAAATCAAAAAGTCTCTGCAAAGCAGCATGTCTAGCACTAGGAGGAAAATATTTCTGGAAGAAAGAAGGAATCAAACAATCAGGGCTATCAATGGATCCGGGAGGTAATCTATTAAACCAAGCCTTAGCTTCTCCTTTTAGTGAAAAGGTAAGATCTTAGTAACAAAGTACTTGCGCATTTTAAAATCATCAGAGTATAAAGCACTCATAGTGGAAAGCTCATTCATATGTGCCACAACACTCTCACTCTTAGTCTCACAAAAAGGTTCTTTCTCAACAATGTCTAAATATGATAAATCAAGAGAGAAATCATAATCTTCATCTTTAATATATATGGGAGAGGTGGCAAACTTAGGATCAGAAGACATTTTAGGAATAATAAAAAGCCTACACTCACATAAACATGCTTCCACTAAAAATCCACTCACATCCATTAAATTTCCACAAAATTTAATGCAAGCTCTCATTTAATAAAACTCTTTTATTTATTTTATTCAGAATTTTTTTAATTATGTTAATTAACAAACATTCACATAAAACCTCTTGCAACATTTCAATTTCACGTGCAGAACCAGTTTTAGCAATTTCACCCAAAACAATTCCGGTTTCCATTGAAATAATTCCAGCGCTTTCCTTTTCTTTCTCTGGCATCTTATTTGCTCCAAACGGTGTCAGTATCCCTTAAGTGTGTCACCCTATGGTTCGTGAATAATGCATACATGATCGATACCCCTCTATGATCAATAATCAGCAACGGGACCTGGAGATCCGTACTGACTCCCACACATTCAACGATGACTTCTGTGATAGTACTGAACCCACCTTTATAGTCACCATGTCATGGTGTGACATTTGATGTTATCAAGATACTATTATAGTGTTAGTGATTGACATGATATCATGGTCTAAGGACTAGGATTACTTCGTATGATGTTCTAGCAAGATAAACACAATGACTTTGATCGTAATGCTATACTTCGGATGAATGTTCATCACATCATTCCAACAATGTTGTGACCTCTTTATTAACAACATCCAATATCCATTATCATGAAACCTTTGATCATCTTGTTAATCAAAGAGCTAGTTTATCAGAGAGGCATAACTAGGAACCTTCTATTTTTTATTAAACACACATTTATTAACGTTTCCAAATTAATACAATTATAGCATGCAAAATAAACATTTATCATAAACAAGGAATAAGATAATAACCACTTTATTATTTCCTCTCGGGCATATTCCCTTCACACCACCACCACACCGTCGTGCTATTGGGATTCCGAGGAGATCTACTACCTCCGTTGCCCTGCTAGAATCGGGAGAGGAAGGTCTTCATCGACTCGGTAGGTGTGACCGACTGCGGAAGCGTTGCCGGAACGCGCCGTCGAAAGGATCGTCTACACGATCTTGATATAGGCAAGTGATCGACTACATCAACCACGTGATCTAATCTCGTTAATGCTTTGAGTCTACGAGGGTTTGTTCTCTACAATCTCGTTGCACCGATCTCATAGATTATATCTTGGCTTTGCCATAGATTAGATCTTGGTTTTGTGTGTTCACGCGACAGAATTTTTTTGTTTTCCATGCAACGAATCCTACAGTATTATGCTACATCCCTGGTTGGTGTTCCTCTGGGCATTGATGCATCTACTTGCATAGACCTGAGTATGTTAAAGTTCTCATTGGATGTAGGAATGTTGATAAAATTCCTGAGAAAGCTGAAGGGTGCTTGGGAGATAATTTTTACCTGTTTTATTATGAGTTGGACAAAGTAGTTATTGGTGGCTCCACTAGGAATCACTCTCTGGTCAGTGTGTGTCAGGGTTATGATATTCCTTCTCCTAAAAGAGCTAGAGTTGATAATCTCACTCAAGATTCCTCTGAGAACACTATTGAGTCTCAGCATTCCACTTCTGAGAACTATGGGAAATCCTATGCTCCTAGGTTAGAAACTGTGCAAGAGCATGATTCTGAGGAAGATAGTGATGATGATTAGGGTTTATTGATTGATCAGATAATCCAAGAAAAAAGTATGGAAAAAAGGAATTCTGATACTATTGAGGAAACTATGAGGGTAGCTATTGAGATTGATACCACAAGGGAGCTGGAGGGTGTGAAACCTGGAGAGAGTGATGTCACTATGAAAGATGGGCATGAGATGGTGATCACTGATAATACTATGGTGTTGCATTCATCTGCTTGGAATACTTGTGTCATTCCACTTGAGACTCCTACTGTGAGTAGAGAGCTGCATTTCCCTGATATGCACCCAAGGATGATTCTTGTGGTCATGGCACCATACTGTCAGAACTTATGCAAAGATATGTGTCCCCCCTTTACCATAAGTGGTGGAAATTGAAAGTAATATGCTCAGTCAGGACACAGATTCCCAGGCATATACAGTCCAATCACCTGATATTTCCTCTAGTTTTGATGATGTTCCTTCTTATGCTCCTGATCTTGAGGTGGATGAACCTGGAAGATTCAGCAAGATGAGTTCTTCTTTGATTAATGGTAGCAACCTGGAGAAAGCTACTCACCTTTGCAATAAGAGGAATTGGCAAGGTAAATCTCCTAAAAATCCTCATTCAAATGCCTTTGCTATTTTTTCTGATCAACAAATTATGTTGAGAGCTTCTTTGATGGGGGTTAGTATTCCTGATGATAATTTTGAATATGTTAATCTTATTAGAGAACTTGAAATCTCTAGGGAGAATTTACGTAACAAACAAATTAATGCTCTTAAAAATCTCCTTATTAAGGATGTACAACTTAAAGTCAAATAAAAAATCGGAAGTACACCCAAAAGAGAACTCACTCTATTGAAAAAATTCATTAAAAATCCCACCAATTAAAAATAGTTATCCTAGCCATAATGTTAATTTATCAAGTGATTTCACAAGGTGACATCCAAGAATCCATGCATAGCAAGTCAGAATTGCTACAGTGTTACAGAGGTGATCTAGTTAGGCAACCCAGTGGCAGAAGAAAATGCATATAATTCCACATAAGGGATTGTACAATAGTGTACTGTGAAAATCAAGTCAGTTCAATGTAAATATACCTAGAAAGCTTAAAGCAAGGCTAGTACAGCACCCAACAACACCATCATTGACAATTGTCAAAGATATGTTTCAAATCTTACCACATATTTAAATCCTGAGAGTTAGATAAATGGTCAGATAAAAATAAACATACTATCATCTTTTCCACTCATCTTTCTCACCAAGCACACCACCAAACTTTGGACACCTAAGAGAACTGCAAAAGTCTAACCAAAAAAATCTTTATCATGAGCTGGAAAGAGTTGCACAATTTCCCTGTGAGAATAAATAATCATACAAGCAATATGCACATCTAACCTTAGTAGAAGACCCTGCATTGTTGAATGAGCCTTTGAAGCAATTTTTAGTGAACAAACCTTGTTCTCAAAAAGTAGTCCAAAGAGACACATAACTATTTTGTGGGGGGGGGGGGGGGAATTAACACTGCTTTCGTTAAACATCTAAGAGAGAGACTAGCGAATCGAAAGATATTTTTTTGCAGTGTGCAGTTTATCTATGAAGAAATATATCCACAGAGGGGAGAACATTTTCCCTGGACCAATTGTTTTCTTGGAGTTCTTAACAGGGCTTATTTGATTCAAAGGAATTGCATAGGAATTATGTAGGATTTGAATCTTATGGGAAATTTTCCTATGTTATTGTTTGATTCATAGGGACACATTCTATAGGAATTAATCCTATAGGAATCTTGTAGTGCAATCCTATAGAAAAAAACATTAGATCAGACCTCATGGAAAAATTTCCATCAAACAGAATTCCTTTTCCCGTAGGATTCAAGTTGGCATGACATCTCAATCCTATGTTTTTCCTATTACTATACTTTTCCTATCCTATGAATCAAACAAGCCCTATAAGAATAATATGCTCGGGCTCCGACATGGGTTGGACACACCGGTCCAAAGAAAATTCCGATCTGTAATGTCCTCATGAACCGAACTCCGAAAATATATAAAAACTTAGACAGCAACATCAGGGATGATGAATTCAATGGTGTAAAATAGAATAATCTAGGAAACAAAGACGTCGGGGTTAGGAGGCAAATACCATATCCAACGAAGGAGCTAAGTCTCCAATGGAACAAAGAGCATAGACAACCGGGGCGGCAGCTAGAGGCGCATCTCCCTCTGAGGGGCTGGTGCCCTCGGCTCCGAACCCGTCGCCATCAGAGAATTTGCGAAATTTGGGATAATCCCTTCGATCCCCATAATACACTCGAAAATACGAGAGACACAAATAAGGACTGAACGAACTTGGGGGCGGGTGTAGGGAAGGGGAGGGGATGTTAACAAATGGAACCGAGTGGTCCCAAGTTTGTTTTTATTTGGAGTATTTTTTAAAGTGAAAAATAACATAAAGCTGGGAAGCAAATATATTCGCCAAAAAAGAAACATATATTATCGGTGTTATGGAGATATCCTCCACCGCATCTAACAACAGTTAGTCATGATTCTTGTGTAACAATTCTTATAATCGTTACTTGGAGTCCAAGTTACATCTTGTACCTTTACATATAAATAGAAGGAAGGGATCGAGGCGTTGAAAGAACATGTGGGCCCCCATGTGTGGTTTTGGTAATTAATGATAATCTTTATGGACTAATGTGTGTATTAAGTTGCACTTGTAGGATTTGTCCATTGGCATCGCTTGGAGCATGTGTTGGCTTCAAAGTCGATGAAATAAGAAGAAGATGTGTTGTGCAAGCTCAAAATGCGCCATCTATAGAAGATTTCATGTTTGATGCTTGCCATCCTCGGTGATCATGGATCGATGATGAAGAATCAAGAAAGGCGTTCCATCTTGAGAAGGTCAAGTTCGACTACATCGAGCTCAAGTGGAATGCTCAAGGCAAAGGTACAATCTTGATAGGTTTTCCCTTTTGCCGGTCTCATGTTGTGTGTGGGAGACCGGGTTTAGGATAGATAGCCGTACTATCAAGAGGGGCTCTCGAATGAGTAACTCGGTCACATCGTTCAGAGAGAGGTCAAACCTTTGCATACTTGCATCATCGTATTTGGTTGTTATTTGGTCTTACCCATATGAGGATATAGAGCTTGTGGTAATATCCATAACAAGCTCTTGTTCATCAAAATCGGATCTCTCTTTTATATCTTATTGCGATTTTGATCTATACGGGTTTTCGGTTTCTCACCAAGTGAGGTATCTCACATTATTATACTTGAATACTTGATACATTCTCACTTGGTGATAACCAATATTTTCACTTTTTATAGGGTAGATCATGTCGTCCTCTTTCCAACGCAATTGGAATCAGGTCAATCGGAGCTACCGTTCAAAAGTTATGACCGTTCGAATATTTGTCGATTTAATTCTAAAAAAGAAAAAGGGGATTCTGTTTTCTAGGCCAAGCGGTAGTACCACCCGGACGGGCCGGTACTACCGCCCGCATCTGAGCGCCACGGACTATCTTCTGCCTAGCCCAGTACCTCCTTCCGATTGTACCGGTCGGCCCGGTACCGGCCGACCCAGGTAGATCTGCACCGCTCTAGCCCACTGCTTCCTGGCCCAGCCGTACGCCCCGCTGGTTCCTGCCTCGCTCCCGCTGCCGCCCATTCTCCCGCGCGCAGCCGCTGCTTCGCTGGCCCCACGCGACCCCACGTCTGCCGCCCTGTAGGCCCCACCGCGCACGCTCGCTTGCCCTTGCGCGTTGACCTGCGGATGGCCCCACGCGATGCTCGCTCGCTGTGCCCGCTCGCGCGCCCACATGCGCTGCTGCGCTCGCACGCTTCTGCCCCGCAGCCGCCAGATCTGCTCCCTCGCGTCGCTCGCCCGCCTCGCATCGCGCGCTGCGCGCTCACTCGTGCTGGCCCCCGCTTCTCCTGCCGCTTGCATGCCTGGCCTCGCACGCTGGGCCCACCCGCTGTCGCCGCGCCAGCTCGCCTGATGCTATGCTGGCCCCTGACTGGTCCTGTCTGCGTTTTTGGATCTATTCGGTCCGGTAGTACCGGTTCACCTGTCAGTCCAGAAAAACACCCCAACGCCCAGATTTTTGGCCCCTCTTTAAATAGCCTTCTCCTAAATTGTTTTAGGTTGCTTGTTCCTATTTAATTAGGCTAAGCTTTGTCTACACTTATTCTAGATTTTGAAGCTTGCCTAATCTCTTCCCTTCCGATGATTCTTGCCCATATTTGAGTGGAAGAGAGAGGAGATCTAGATCCACGTTTTGACCTAACCGATCATCTCTTTGTGAGTGCATCTTTGGGGATCTAGATTTTGGGGGATTTTGTGTCCCTCTTTGATTTCTCCTCTCTTGTTCCCCAATAGCTTTAGGCCCAGTTCTTTTGGGGCTTCTCTAAGAAGCCGCCCTTCCCCCAGCTTCCTGGAGAAGCCAGTCAAAGAAAATTGCGAGGCTTCCAACATAGTTAAGCCTAAACAAATTTGGAAGCCTCACAAAATTTTTAAACTGGCTTTCCCAGGAAGCTGGGGGTAGGGTAGCTTCTAGGAGAAGCCACCAAAAGAACTGGGCTTAGTAGCTTTGTTGGAACTTGAGTGTGAGGGATTTGAGCACCTTTGTGGTGTTCTTGCCATTTGCATTCGGTGCATCGGTTTGAGTTCTCCTCGGAGGATTTGGTTCGTGTGAATCATTGGATCTTGTCCCTCTTAGGTTCTTGGAACCCTAGACGGTTTTTTGCCCTTGGTGGCATTGTGGCCTTGGTGTCATTTTTTGGGAGCCTCCAATTAAGTTGTGGAGAAGTGCCCCAACCTTGTGAGAGGTTCCGGTTGCCACTGACAAGTGCATCGGTAGTGGAAGCGTGGATCGATCCCGTTGGGGTGAGATTCACCAGAGAATAAGGGAGGCCTTTTGTGGCATTGGTGGTTTGATACCACCCCCTCTCCAAACGAGACGTACTCCATGTTGGGAGGAACTCGATAAAATATCGTTGTCCCCGCGTGCCTCGGTTATCTCTATACCCGAGCTCTTTACTTATGCACTTTACATTGTGATAGCCTTCATGCTTGAAGTAATATATATCTCGCTATCACTTTGTTGCTTGTATTTCTTAGCATAAGTTGTTGGTGCACATAGGTGAACCTTAATTGTTCTAGGTTGTGCTTAACAAAGTAAACACTAGTTTTATTCCGCCTTTGTTGAGCCACTCTAGGAAAAGTTTTAATCGCCTATTCACCCCCCCTCTAGGCGACATCCGTATCCTTTCAGGTGTGCTATTGAGCAGCCCGAGTTTTACCAAACTACATGGTATCAAAGCAGCCCGCATCCTCCTAAAACCCTAGCCGCCTCCCCTCCCTCCTCCCATCTCCCTCTCTCCCTCTATCGCCATGACCCCTGAGGAACTCAGCGCCAAGGAGCGCGAGCTCGAGTCCCATGCTGCTGACCTATACACCCGCGAGACCTCCCTCAACCAACAACTTGCCAACCTCAACCCAAACCCTGCCGCCACCATCACCTCCCCACCACCACCAAACCCTAATCCTGTTGGAGATATGCCGAAGAGGCAATAATAAAAGTAGTTATTATTATATCTTTGTATTTATGATAAATGTTTAGATTCATGCTATAATTGTATTAACCGGAAACATTAATACTTGTGTGTGTAAACTTGTAAGAGTCCCTAGTAAAGCCTCTTTGTAATACTAGCTTGTTGGTTGATAGATGATCATGGTTTATTGATCATGAACATTGAGATATTATTAACAACAAGATCATATCATTAGGAGAATGATTTGATGTACATACTCCTATAGTTAAGCATATCATAAAGATCAAGTCATTTCAATAGTTCGTTTGCCATAAGATTTCAGATACATGTACACTCAATCCTTCGACCATGAGATCATGTTAATCACCATCACCGGATGGATGCTTTGATGACGTCAAACACCACACCGTAACTGGGTGGTTATAAAGGTGGCATTGAGTGTTCAGAAAGTATGTGTTGAGGCACATGGATCAAGAGTGGGATTTGTTCATCCATATGATGGATAAATATACTCTGGGCCCTCTCGGTGGAATGTCATCGAATTGGCTTGCAAGGATATGACTGGTTCACAAGGGAT
The DNA here is from genome assembly GCA_916181665.1 of Avena sativa. NCBI lineage: Eukaryota > Viridiplantae > Streptophyta > Magnoliopsida > Poales > Poaceae > Avena > Avena sativa. The sequence goes on from OV702293.1 coordinate 460,503,844, forward strand.
CACATATCACAGGAACAAGTAAAGTGTACTTATCGGTAACAAGGTTGAACTAGGTATACAGAGATAACGACGATCAAACCTCGGATAAGTAAAGTATCGTGAGACAAAGGGAAATTGGTTTCGTATGTGAATGGTGAAGGGTTTCGCAGCATAGTAAATCAAAATTTTCTACGGAAGCGAACAGAGGGAAAACCAAGATCTAATCTAGGAGATGCAAACAACGAGAGAGATTGGATTAGATCTTCATACCCTTGAAGATTCGCACAGCGGAACGTTCATCGGAACGTGGGTGATGTAGTCGTACTCGCTTCTCCTCCTCGCGATCCGATCCGATCTAGCACCACAAGTGGCGGTGCCTCCGTGAGATGCACACGTGCGGCACATCGACGTCTCCTCCTTCCTCGGACTAGCAAGTAGGGTGGAGAGATAGATTGGATCTACAACACGACGGCATGGTGTATATGGTGGAGAATTTCTGCCGCAGGGCTTCGCCTACAAACAGTCGGGAGGGAGAGAGGAGGGCAGCAGGGCTACTAGGGTTTGGAGGAAGGTGTGTGGTTGGGGGGAGGGGGCGCACCAGCCCTCTATATATAGAGGGGGGGTGCGGACAGCCCTTGCCCATCCTCCAAGCCTATCTCTAGTTTAAACGATTTTAAACTTATCCCTTATCTAGAAATCCTATCTCTAGTTTAAACGAGTTTAAACTTATCTAGGATCGGCTGGGCCCTATGGGGCCTTGTGCCCCTGGCCCAATGCGGCCAGGACACACCCTCATAGGCCCATGCCCCCTCCCGGAAGGTGGGACCACGTTGCCCCCCTTCCGGAAGGTTCTAGAAGCTTCCAGTACAATACCGATTAACCCGGAACAATTCCGAACTCCAAAAACTGCACTGCCTTATATGAATCTTATTCTCCGGACCACTCCGGAACCTCTCGTGATGTCCCGGATCCCATCCGAGACTCCGAACAAAAATTCATAAACCAATTATCCAATCTATCCTAGCGTCGAGACACGTTAAGTGTGTGACCCTGCGGGTTCGAGAATATGCAGACATGATCTTCTATCAATAATCAACAGCGGGGTCTGGGCACCCATATTGACTCCCACACATTCATCGATGATCATATCGGATGAACCACGATGCCAGGATTCAATCAATCCCATATATATATTCCCTTCGTCTCGCGATATTTTACTTACCCGAGATTCGATCGTCGGTATCGTCATACCTTGTTCAATCTCGTTCACAGCAAGTACTTTACTCGTTCCGTAATCCAATATCACTTTGTGATTAACTCCTTAACCACATGCTTGAAAGCGGTGTTGATATCGATTACCGAGTGGGCCCGAAGTATATCTCTCCGACTTGGGAGGGACAAATTCCATCTCGATACATACAACCCAACAGATACTTTCCGATCACCTGAGAGACACCTTTATGATCACCCTCTCATAGGATGACGTTTGATGACCTCAAAGCTTTCTTCCGATACCAGGGAGTTGTATTATCTCATGGTCTAAGGAATACAATATTTGACATAGGAAAAGCTTCGCAAAGATGAACACGATGAAACGATCTAATTGCTTTGCTTAGTTTGGGTATGTCCATCACATCATTCTCCCAATGATATGATCTCATTATCAATTGACAACTCATGTCTATGGTTAGGAAACCTTAACCATCATTGATCAATGAGCTAGTCCATAGAGGCGTACTAGGGACACGGTGTTGTTCACAAACCACACAAGTATTAATGTTTCCGCTTAATACAATTCTAGCATGGAATATAAACTTTATCATGAACAAGAATAATAATAACATCTTTATTATTGCCTCTAGGGCATAATTCCAATAGTCTCCCACTTGCACTAGAGTCAATAATCTAGTTTACATTTGGTAACAATCTCACACCCATGGCACTGAGGTGCTGATCATGTTTTACACGTGGAAGAGGTTTAGTCAATGGATCTGCGACATTTAGATCTGTATGTACTTTGCTGATCTTCAGATCTCCATCTGCTATATAATCTCAGATTATATGAAACTTGCGGTTGATATGCTTGGTCTTTGGATGATATCTTGGTTCCTTAGCGAGTTCTATGGCGCCAGTGTTGTCACATAATATCTCCAGTGGGTCCAATGCACTTGGAACCACGCCAAGCTCAGTGATGAAGTTTCTGATCCAAACTCCTTCACTTGACGCTTCTGCAGCAGCCATGTATTCCGCTTCTACTGTAGATCCCGCGATCACGCTTTGCTTGCAGCTTCTCCAGCTCATAGCTCCTCCATTCAAAATATACACGTATCCTGTCTGAGATTTAGAATCATCCTTGTCGGTGTCGAAACTAGCATCGACGTAACCTTTTACGACGAGCTGTTCATCACCCCCATAGACTAAGAACATTTCTTTAGTCCTATTTAGGTACCTTAGGATGTTCTTCACGGCTGTCCAGTGTTCCACTCCTGGATCACTTTGATATCTGCTCGTCAAACTAAGAGCATTGGACACATCCGGTCTAGTACACAGCATGGCATACATGATGGAACCTATGGCCGAGGCATAAGGCACTTTGCTCATAGCTTCCCTATCATTTACCATAGCTGGACACTGAGCCTTGCTCAATATCTTACCTGACAACATAGGCACTGAACCTTTCAATGCCTTATCCATTCTGAACCTTTTCAGAACTTTGTCTAGGTATGTACTCTGGCTTAAAGCTATCAGGCGTCTTTGTCTATCTCTATAGATTTTGATGCCCAATATATAAGCAGCTTCACCTAGGTCTTTCATTGAAAAACACTTGTTCAAATAACTCTTCACATCGTTAAGAATGTTGATGTCATTTCCAATAATCAATATGTCATCAACATATAGTACCAGAAACGTCACCGAGCTCCCACTCACTTTCTTGTAGATGCAAGCTTCGTAGCAATTTGGAACAAATCCAAAGCTCTTGATCACTTGATCAAAACGAAGGTTCCAACTCCGAGATGCTTGCTTCAGTCCATAAATGGAACGCTGAAGTTTGCATACTTTATCAGCATCCTTAGGATCGACAAAACCTTCGGGTTGCATCATATACAACTCTTCATCAATGTTGCCATTGAGGAAAGCAGTCTTGACATCCATCTGCCATATTTCATAATCATGAAACGCAGCAATTGCTAATAAAATCCGAATGGACTTAAACATCGCTACGGGAGAGAAAGTCTCATCGTAGTCAACACCTTGAACTTGTCGAAAACCTTTCGCAACAAGCCGTGCTTTATAGACGGTAACATTACCATCCGCGTCCGTTTTCTTCTTGAAGATCCATTTGCACTCAACGGCCTTTCGGTCGCTAGGAGGGTCCACCAAAGTCCATACTTGGTTTTCGCTCATGGATCCCAATTCGGATTTCATGGCTTCTAGCCATTTCTCAGAGTCTGGGCTCATCATCGCTTCCTCATAGTTCGTAGGTTCACTGTCTTCTACTAACAAGACAGTCAAGACAGGGTTGCCGTACCACTCAGGAGGGGCACGCGACCTTGTCGACCTGCGACGTTCAGTAGCAGCATCGTCCGAAGCTTCATGATCCTTGTCATTAGCTTCCTCTATTGTTGGTGCAGGCGGCACTGGAACAATTTCAGGTGCTGCGCTACTCTCCAATTCAAGAGAAGGTTCAATAACCTTGTCTAGCTCTACTTTGCTCCCACTCACTTCTTTCGAGAGAAACTCCTTCTCAAGAAAGGAACCGTTCTTTGCGACAAACACTTTGCCTTCGGTTTTGTGATAGAAGGTATACCCAATAGTTTCCTTAGGGTATCCTATGAAGACGCATTTCTCCGCTTTGGGTTCGAGCTTGTCCGGCATCAACTTCTTGACGTAAGCTTCGCATCCCCAAACTTTAAGAAACGACAACTTAGGTTTAGCACCAAACCATAGTTCATACGGTGTCGTCTCAACGGATTTAGATGGAGCCCTATTTAAAGTGAATGCAGCGGTTTCTAATGCATAACCCCAAAATGATAACGGCAAATCAGTAAGAGACATCATCGATCGGACCATATCTAATAGGGTTCGATTCCGGCGTTCAGACACACCATTGCGCTGTGGTGTTCCGGGTGGCGTGAGTTGCGAAACGATTCCACTTGCTTTGAGATGCGTGAGAAAATCATAACTTAAATATTCGCCCCCACGATCGGATCATAGAAACTTAATCTTTCTGTTACGATGGTTCTCCACTTCATTCTGAAATTCTTTGAACTTTTCAAACGTTTCAGATTTATGTTTCATTAAATAGATATACCCATATCTACTTAAGTCATCGGTAAAAGTGAGAAAATAGCGATATCCACCGCGCGTCGAAACACTCATCGGTCCGCATACATCGGTACGTATGATTTCCAACAAGTCCGTTGCTCGCTCCATCATTCCGGAGAACGGGGGTTTGATCATCTTGCCCATGAGGCATGGTTCGCATGTGTCAAATGATTCAAAATCAAGAGACTCCAAAAGTCCATCAGAATGGAGTTTCTTCATGCGCTTTACACCAATATGACCTAGACGACAGTGCCACAAATAAGTAGTATTATCACTATCTACTTTGCATCTCTTAGCCTCAATGTTATGGATGTGTGTTTCATCCCTTTCGAGATTTAGAAGAAATAAACCATTCACAAGAGGTGCATGACCATAAAAGATGTTACTCATATAAATAGAACAACCATTATTCTCCGATTTAAATGAATAACCGTCTTGCAATAAACACGATTCAGAAATAATGTTCATGCTCAACGCAGGCACATAATAACATTTATTAAGGTTTAAAACTAATCCCGAAGGTAAAACTAAGGAGAGCGTGCCGACGGCCATCACATCAACTCTTGATCCGTTGCCAACGCGCATCGTCACCTCATCCCTCGCAAGCCGTCGTCTATTCCGTAGCTCCTGTTTCGAGTTACAAATATTAGCAACTGAACCAGTATCAAATACCCAGGCACTACAACGAGGGCTAGTAAGGAAAACATCAATAACATGTATATCAAATATACCTTTGATGGTGCCAGCCTTCTTGTCCGCTAAGTACTTCGGACAGTTGCGCTTCCAGTGACCCTTGTCCTTGCAATAGAAGCACTCAGTGTCCAGCTTAGGACCAGACTTGAGCTTCTTCTCAGCAGGGGCAACGCGCTTGCCGCCGCTTTTCTTGAAGGGCTTCCTTGCACCCTTACCTTTCTTAAAGGAGGGCTTGTTGACCATCAACACATGATTATCCTTCTTGATGTCCACCTCCGCAGCCTTCAGCTTTGCGAAGAGCTCGGTGATCGTATCAGTGGAACCAATCTGATTGTGAGTCACTACAAAACTTTTGTAGCTGGGAGGGAGTGATGGCAGAACCCTGTCAATCTTGAGCTCCTCTGGAATCTTGCAGTCCAATTGCTCAAGGCGTTGAGTGTAGCCCGACATCTTAATGGCGTGCTCACTAACGGAACTCCCTTCCTCCATCTTGCAGTTAAAGAACTTCTCAGAGATCTCATATCTCTCAGAACGGGCCTGAGTCTGAAACATGGTTTTCAGCTCCTCGAGAATCTCAAAGGGCCCGGGATAGTTTTTCAAAACGATTTTGAAGTTCCGGTTCCATAGCAAACAACATGGTGCTCTTAATCACACCATAATCATCTTTGCGCGACTGATAGACATCTTTCTCATCAGCCGGCGCAGTTGCAGCAGGGGGGTTACCTAACGCTTTCTCAAGGACATAGTCCTTTTGTCCGCTAGACAGAATGATTCTTAGATTGCGGAACCAGTTGGTGAAGTTAGACCCATTGTTTCTAAGCTTTTCTTTCTCAGCAAAAATGTTGAAGTTGAAGTTGGACTTGGCCATGTGATCTACAGTATTTGCAAGTACAATTTAGACTATGTTCATGATAAATAGTTCAACTTAATCAAATTACTAGATGAACTCCCACTAAATTCAACATCCCTCAAGTTGTTTAGTGAACATGATCCAAATTCACCACACCTAATCCGATCTTCACGAGAAGAGATGTGGTTTCAATGGTGGACAACGAAGTGTCGATCATATCATTCATATGACTCATGCTTAACCTTTCGGTTCATGTGTTCCGAGGCCATGTCTGTACATGCTAGGCTCGTCAAGTTAGACCCAAGTATTTCCGCGTGTGCAAAACTGGCTTGCACTCGTTGTATGTGAGCGTAGAGTCTATAGCACCCGATCATCACGTGATGCTTGGACACGACGAACTTTCGCAACGGTGCATACTTGGGGAGAACACAGTTTTATCTTGATCTTTAAGTGAGGAATCATCTTATAATGCTACCGTCGCGATCTAAGCATAATAAGATACATAAAAGGATAAACATCACATGCATATAACTTTATGTGACATGGTATAGCCAATCTTCGCGCAATGATCTCCATCTTGTGCGTTCCGGCATGATCTCCATCACTTCACCATGATTGCCTCCACCACGAATAGCAACTACAACTATTGCTAACTACTTAGCGATAAAGTAAAGCTATTACATGGCGTATAAGAAGTTGACTCGCAGGTCATACACAATTATAAAGACAACCATATGGCTCCTGCCGGTTGTGAACTCATCGACATGCAAGTCGTGAAACATTACAAAACATGATCATCGCATACATTATACACATCACATCTTGGGCCATACCATATCACAGAAAACACTCCCTGCAAAAACAAGTTAGACGCCTCTACTTTGTTGTTGCATGTTTTACGTGGCTCATGGGAGTAGATGTTAAGAACGATTCTTACCTACGGAAAGCCACAACGGTGATATTATGGTTGCCAAACTCCGGTGTTAATCCCATGACAACTATAGTGAGAGAAACTGACATCCACCAGCCGCATGTGTGGTACAAGCCACACGTCAAGTGCGGAGCCGGTCTCGCGAACGACGTCGCGTAAGGTTGGCCTGGACCGCTTCAATATCACTATCCCGCGTCATAAGAAGAACACAAACAAGAGGCTTGCAACAGAAAACATCAACGCCCGCAACAACCATGTTGCGTTCTACTCGTGAATCACATCTACGCATAGATCTAGCTCTGATACCACTGAAGGGTTTCGCAGCATAGTAAATCAAAAATTTCTACGGAAGCGAACAGAGGGAAAGCCAAGATCTAATCTAGGAGATGCAAACAACGAGAGAGATTGGATTAGATCTTCATACCCTTGAAGATTCGCACAGCGGAACGTTCGTCGGAACGTGGGTGATGTAGTCGTACTCGCTTCTCCTCCTCGCGATCCGATCCGATCTAGCACCACAAGTGGCGGTGCCTCTGTGAGATGCACACGTGCGGCACCTCGATGTCTCCTCCTTCCTCGGACCAGCAAGTAGGGTGGAGAGATAGATTGGATCTACAACACGACGGCGTGGTGTATATGGTGGAGAATTTCTGCCGCAGGGCTTCGCCTACAAACAGTCGGGAGGGAGAGAGGAGGGCAGCAGGGCTACTAGGGTTTGGAGGAAGGTGTGTGGTTGGGGGGAGGGGGCGCACCAGCCCTCTATATATAGAGGGGGGGTGCGGCCAGCCCTTGCCCATCCTCCAAGACTATCTCTAGTTTAAACGATTTTAAACTTATCCCTTATCTAGAAATCCTATCTCTAGTTTAAACGAGTTTAAACTTATCTAGGATCGGCTGGGCCCTATGGGGCCTTGTGCCCCTGGCCCAATGCGGCCAGGACACTCCCTCATAGGCCCATGCCCCCTCCCGGAAGGTGGGACCACGTTGGCCCACTTCCGGAAGGTTCTAGAAGCTTCCGGTACAATACCGATTAACCCGGAACAATTCCGAACTCCAAAAACTGCACTGCCTTATATGAATATTATTCTCCGGACCACTCCAGAACCTCTCGTGATGTCCCGGATCCCATCCGAGACTCCGAACAAAAATTCATAAACCAATTATCCAATCTATCCTAGCGTCAAGACACGTTAAGTGTGTGACCCTGCGGGTTCGAGAACATGCAGACATGATCTTCTATCAATAATCAACAGCAGGGTCTGGGCACCCATATTGACTCCCACACATTCATCGATGATCATATCGGATGAACCACGATGCCAGGATTCAATCAATCCCATATATATATTCCCTTCGTCTCGCGATATTTTACTTACCCGAGATTCGATCGTCGGTATCGTCATACCTAGTTCAATCTCGTTCACAGCAAGTACTTTACTCGTTCCGTAATCCAATATCACTTTGTGATTAACTCCTTAACCACATGCTTGCAAGCGGTGTTGATATCGATTACCGAGTGGGCCCGAAGTATATCTCTCCGACTTGGGAGGGACAAATTCCATCTCGATACATACAACCCAACAGATACTTTCCGATCACCTGAGAGACACCTTTATGATCACCCTCTCATAGGATGACGTTTGATGACCTCAAAGCTTTCTTCCGATACCAGGGAGTTGTATTATCTCATGGTCTAAGGAATACAATATTTGACATAGGAAAAGCTTCGCAAAGACGAACACGATGAAACGATATAATTGCTTTGCTTAGTTTGGGTCTGTCCATCACATCATTCTCCCAATGATATGATCTCGAAGTAATCGTTGAAATATGTGGGAGCCATATGAATTTCCAGATTCCTCTATTGGTTATTGATCGGAGAAGAGTCTCGGTCATGTCCGCATAATTCACGAACTGTAGGGAGACACACTTAAGGATTCAATGTTGTTTAGTAGATATGGAATGTGAGTAAAGAGACCGAATGTTGTTCGGAGTCTCGGATTGGATCCGAGATATCACGAGGAGATCCGAAATGGTCCGGAGAATCAGATTCATATAAAGAAAGTCCAATTCCAGAGTTCAGGAATGGTTTCGTTGTTTTCACCGGAAAGATCTAGAAGGGTCTAGAAGGTCCACCAATCTGGAGTGGGAAGGGTACATGGATGTGTCATGAAAAAGTGGAATGGTTGCATCATGTACTAGGTCACTTGGCTGGCCAATGGGAAGAGAGAAATCAAACTCTAGTTTGAAAGTCAAACGCTAGTTTGAAAAGTCAAACGCCAACATCCTTGCCACCGTCCAAGCAAGGGGAGTTAGGGTAGGACTCCCCTCCGCTTGCCGCCTCTCCCAACCTATATAAGGAGGGGTATGTCACCCCCTACCCTCACCTCAAACCCTTGATTGCTTGCAGCCTGTAAAATTTGCAATTGATTTTAGCCTCTAAAAGTAGTCGCCGCCTAGAACCTCTACAAGCCGCCGGCCACCTCTAAACCTCGGCCCTCTAAACCCTAGATGTCCGAGGCCCTCTTCTACTCCACCATACCCGCTCCGGCTTAGGCGAAACCCTGCGGGATTTCCCCTCTACTTCCGACACCACGCCGTCGTGCTACCGGAATCGCGAGGAGCGATCTACAACCTCTGCTGCCTGCTGGAACAAGGGATAGGAAGGTCTTCATCGAGTACCGTATGTCTGACCGACTACGGAAGTGCTGCCGGAACGCGATGCTGGAAGGATCGTCTACGCGATCTTGAGATCGGCAAGTGAACGACTACATCACCCACGAGAATCCCATCTCGTTAACCGCTTTGGAATCTTCGAGGGTTAGTACTCTATCGACTCGTTGCTATAATCTAGTAGATAGATCTTGGCTTGTGTGTGTTCATGAGGTAGACTTTTTTTTGTTTTCCATGCTACAAACCCCTACAAATCCCACCGACATCATCTCACCCAGCCCATTTACCTACGCCAACTCCATCAAACTCCATGTTTCGATCACGCCCAGTCTTAACGAGGGCAACTATACTAGCTGAGGGAGCTTTTCCTCATCGCCCTCGACCGCTATGGCCTCACCAGCCACGTCACCGGCGATGCCACTCCCTCTGACATGACCCCCACCCTGGCTTGGGGTCGAGATGACTACACCGTGCTCTCATGGATCTACGGCTCCATCTCTGCCAACCTCCTCAGCATCGTCATGCGCCCCGGCTCCACGGCGCGCACCATCTTGGACGCCATCGAGAACCTCTTCCGCGATAACAAGAAACATCTTGCCATCCAGCTCAAGGCCGACTTCCACAACACTCCACAGGGTGACCTCTCCACCAGCGACTACTGCGCCAAGATCAAGAACCTCGCCGACTCGCTCACCGACATCGACCAACCCATCAGCGACAAGACCCTGGTTATGACGCTCCTTCGTGGCCTCAATGATACTTACGCCCATCTGGGTTCATTTTTGCCCTTCCAAGTCCCGTCCCCCATGTTTCTCTAGAACCGCTCCACCCTCATCCTTGAGGAAACCCAGTGGCGCACCGATGCTTGCAATGCTGCCTCTACAATGCACTGGGCCATGGGCTAGAGCATCCTGCCACAACACGGGGGCGATCACGCCCCTCCTTCCTCCAGAGATTGCTCCACGGCTGCCCCTTATGGGGGTGATAGCTCTAGTGGGCGCAGCAACAACGCCTTCAACAACAACTTCCGTGGCGCTGACCGCTGGCGCGGACGTAGTGTGACTCTCCGTGGCAGTTCAATCCTTGGACCGGTGCACCTACGCATGCTCATCTTAAACAGGGGCCCTGGCATCCCCCACAGCTGGCACCCTGGCAGTCGTGTGCCTTGCAGCCCTGGCAGGCGCCCTCTCCCGGTCTCCTCAGCATGACACTGCAGGCCTACACCGCTCATGGTCCTCATGTGCGGTGATCCAGCATACCACTACATGATGTAGTACACTATAGTCGTAGACATAACACCAATAAAACATCATTTCACTAGTATTACATCCCTCAGAGTGGTACATCAGAAACATAGCAGGTCCAAGACATGACTATAAGTTACAACTCAACTACTTGCAAAATATTTAGAGAACACTCTAGGTTATAGAGAGAGAAAGCAACTTCTTACAAAGAGGAATCAGAAATAACAACTTATAACTATCATACTATCCAATACCATGCACACCCAAACAAAATTATAATTGGAGATCATTATTTTCCATTTTAAATTTGGAATTTTTAGTCCAATTCAATTCCTACCTCATTTTTCCGGACAGTGCTAAGCATCCCCCGAGGGATGGAAACTTTCCATCCCTGATGACCCACAAGTATAGGGAGTATATCGTAGTACTTTTTGATAAATAGGAGTGTCGATCCCAACGAGGAGCAGAAAGTGTTGACTAATGGTATGGAGCAGAAAATCTCTGTAAATACTTAGCAAACGGAATTTTAGGGGTTTTCAGATAAAGCAAGGAAATAAAGTGCAAGTAAATAAAGACAGCAAATAATTGCAGCAAGTGGCCCAATACTTTCTTAGCAAAGGACAAGTCGGTGGAAATACTAATGAGGACCAAACATTCTCGAGGACACATGGAAATACTGTCAAGTGCTTTCATTTCATATAGCTGATTAATCTTCTCTAGTTTTATAAGTGTTGTGTGGGTGAACATGTGCTAATGTACCGACCTTACTTGGACTAATACATACTTGTGATTAAACCCCTTACAAGCATCCGCAACTACAAGAAAGCAATTAAGATATAAACCTAACCACAACCTTAAACTCTGAGATCCTACACTCCCTTGTGCAATGGTTTCCTAACGGGGGTTCAGGTTTCTGTCACTCTGGCAACCCCACAATTAGTAGCCAAATACACAATGCATTCCCCTAGGTCCATAAATGGTGAAGTATCATGTAGTCGATGCTCACATGACACCACTAGAAGAATAGCACCACAACTTAAATATTAAACCATTGAATAATACCTCAACACAAATCCACTACTAACAACATGACTTCTCCCATGTCCTCAAGAACTAAACGAACTACTCACGAGACATTATATGGATCAAGATCAGAGATGATATAATGATGGATAACAATCTGAACATCAAAAATAATTAAATGGTTCCACTCACAAGCATCAACTACAATAGTAATCAACATCGGGGAAGTTTCCCGTAAGAACTATGCAAGATTCAACACAATTGCTACAGCGGGATGGAGTGGTGATGATGGCGATGGTGGATATGATGGTGTGGATGATGATCCCGATGAAGCCTAGCTTGATGATGGTGTTGATGGCGATGATCTCCCCTCTCCGGGAAGGAATTTCCTCAACAGAAATCTGTCTGCCGGAGAGCTCTTTCTCTCTCGGTGTTTTCCGCCCCGCAGAGGCGACGGAATCTTTCTATGGTCGCACCTCGTGTATTCGGGTTTCGAGGAGAAGATATAGGCGAGAGGGCGGAGCCAGAGGTGTGCCAGGGTGGCCACACCCCTTGTAGGTGTGGCCTAGGTTGGCCCGTGCCTGGGGGTGTGGGTCCCCTGTAGCCCAACTCCGCCTCCCCTTATGGCATCCTTCGTCTTTTGGGAAAATAGATTTTTCCATAGTTTCCCTGGTATTTTTCCGATCTTCACGAAATTGCATCAAAACACCGCTTTTTCCATCAGAATCCTGACTCCGGCAGTTCATCCTCCAAGAATCATCCAACATGCAAAAATAGAAGAAAAGACATAAGTAACACCTCTTAATATGAAGTATATCAATGAATAGAGGCAGATTATGATATAGAATGGTGATGCAAATTGGACGTATCAACTCCCCCCAAGCTTAGACCTCGCTTGTCCCCAAGCGAGAACTGAGATCAGTAAACATGTCCACGGATTTATGGAGTGAAGTGTCGATAAAAAAGAATACGGACAAGATGCATCACACTTACCAATGCACAACTCATAGAAGAAAGCAACTCACCATTATATAACTTAGCTTGCAACAAGTATGGGAGTCACAATAAAGATGCATAAAGATAAATCATAATTGGGATTGGAAAACTTTGTTCTTGGTCAGAGAACAGTTGGCAAACAGTTTTCAAATAAAGCTTTTGTAGAAGTTTAAAACAAGAGTACTCTTTGCTCAAACATAAAAGGTTTTCACAATGATAGCTTTCAAAGTAATACTCATTTAGATAAGAGTCATGTGCAAACAAATAAGATAGAGAACATGATTGAGTAAATCATCATACGAATGCTTGAAACACAATAACTCAAATGCTTGGTGGAGATAGAGAGGAATAGGTTTATTGACTCAACTTAGAAGTAGAAGAAAGAGCCCTTCATAGAGGGAAACCGAGATTTCAAGTTCATAAAGAGCTTTTAAAAGATTATGGTACTTACTAGCTTTGAGCCCTCATTTCCCCTATCATAAGCATCTTGAGGTGATTAAGATTAAAGTGAACAAGGAAGGAGTATATGCTTGACGAAATATAAGTTGTCAATCTCATGTCCCTTGAGTATGAGGGTCGCTCCTCATGCTTCTCAACTTTAGTTACCGGTAAGTTCTTGTCATTGTAAGTATATGTGTATCATAAAGAACCGCCAACTGGGTACCCCTTGCACATGATACAGGAGCTATCCCATAATCAAAATGACAAGGCAAGTAGATAGTGAGCATCTCAGCGATCTTTTTATTTGCTATTTGCATAGGTTTTTATTGAGGATGCTTCACAGATTGCTCACTACGGTTATGCTGCAAGTTTCCACCATGATTAGGCATGGATTAGGCTAGCGGCCCAGGCGTTTCTCTAACACACATACATGACTTACAAGCTCCCCTTTTATTTCACATTGACGACATCCGCAAACAAAAGAGCATGATATCAACTGTGCACAATGTATAGGTGCAATATTGAAAGCGTTCCCCGTGACAACACGGTTCTTCTAATTCCAACGTATAGGTGCAAGCATATAAAACTTCGATGTCACAATGGTTCAAGTTTATTAGGGGCAAGAAAATAAGGTGTGCCATCAAGTTCGTGAGAGCTTTACTGACTAGTTTTCATATAACAATTTTTTTTTAATTTGAAAGATAGATGAAGCTTGAGAATTTACTTGCAATAGAAATAATGCTATTAGGTAGATATGGTGGACACAAATGGCACAAGTTTTGGTTTAAAGGGGTTGGATGCATGAGAAGTATGCCCTCTCAAAACAGGTTTTTGGCTAGCAAGGCTGGGTAGCAAGCAAAAGAGTTGAAGGAAACAAGCAAACATACAAGTGATAAAGCTAAACATGCAATCTTCCTTGAAGACACAAAAGATCTTAAATAAAGAATACTAAGCTTATGAGCCAATCAAGGAAGAAAATATAAGATACAAAATACTTGTAAGCTTTTCTCTTTTCCTTTCAAACCTCAAAAGGTGTTGCTACTAACTAGAGCTCGGTTTGCCAAAACCAATTTAGATATACTTCATGCTCCCAAAGTGATACCAATACTGATCAACAAGATCAATCATATAATAGAGATTGCAAACTAAAATAAGAAGTGCAAAAAGTAAAATATGAGACTTCTCATTAATATTCCATAAAGGCACTCACACCAAGGGATACATAGATAACCAACTAAAGGAGATATACTTCCATAATGCAAACCAACCTATAAGATAACTTTTCTACCCAAGATATAACTCTACTAAAAAGGTAAAAATATAAAAGATAATGATGTGATACCGCGACACTCCCCCCAGCTTGGAACAAGCCAATGGGATGCCAAACCTGATAACGAATCACTCCTTTGGTGGTGGTGGTGTTCTCTTGATAAGCTCTTCAATCAGTTCCCTTAAATCCTCAATCTCGAAGGTTAGAGTACGAATCAACTCCGAATTATGCTCAATGCGGTTCATGATCATGTCGTACCGAGAATCCTAGTCCTTGTTATTCTTTCCCGACTCTTCCTTCTCAGTGTGTTCCTTCCCTACATGGTTAGTGTTGGAGATATGCCCTAGAGGCAATAATAAAAGTGGTTATTATTATATCTTTGTGTTTATGATAAATTTTTACATTCATGCTATAATAGTATTAACCGGAAACATTAATACTTGTGTGATTTGTAAACTAAATTAGAGTCCCTGGTAAAGCCTCTTTGTAATACTAGCTTGTTGGTTAATAAGATGATCGTGGTTTCCCGATCATGAACATTGAGATGTTATTAGCAACAAGATCATATCATTAGGAGAATGGTATGATGGACATAATCCTATAGATAAGCGTAGCATAAAGATCAAGTCATTTCAATAGTTCATTTGCTATAAGCTTTATGATACATAGTAACCTAATTCCTTCGACCATGAGATCATGCTAATCACCATCACTGGAAGGATGCTTTGATGACATCAAACACCACACCGTAACTGGGTGGCTATAAAGGTGGCATTGAGTGTTCGAAAAGTATGTGTTGAGGCACATGGATCGAGAGTGGGATTTGTCCTTCCATATGACGGATAGATATACTCTAGGCCCTCTCGGTGGAATGTCAGCCAATTAGCTTGCAAGCATGTGACTGGCTCACAAGGGATCACATATCACGGGAACGAGAAAAGAGTACTTATCGGTAACGAGGTTGAACTTGGTATGCAGAGATACCGACGATCAAACCTCAGATAATTAAACTATCGTGAGACAAATGAAAATTGATATCGTATGTAAGTGGTTCATTCGATCGCAAAGTAATCGTAGAAATATGTGGGAGCCATATGAATTTCCAGATTCCTCTATTGGTTATTGATCGGAGAAGTGTCTCGGTCATGTCCTCATAATTCACGAACCGTAGGGAGACACACTTAAGGATTCGATGTTGTTTAGTAGATATGGAATATAAGTAGGGAGACCGAATGTTGTTCGGAGTCTCAAATGGGATCTGGGATATCACAAGGAGATCCAGAATGGTCCAGAGAATAAGATTCATATAAGGAAAGTCTGATTCCGGAGTTCAGGAATGATTTCGATGTTTTCATCGGAGAGGTTCTAGAAGGGTCTAGAAGGTTCACCAGACCGGAAGGGGAATGGTTCATGAATGTGTCATGGTTAAGTGGAATGATTAGATCATGTCCTAGGTCACTTGGTTGGGCATTTGCGAGAGAGAAATACAGCTCTAAATTGAAAGTTAAAAGGGAGGTTTGACAAGTCAAACTGGAACAATAGTTTCCTAGTGGAAGAAGGAAAGAGTCCTTCCTTCTCTCCAACTTGGGTTTGGGGAAGGATTCAAACTCCCCTCTCCCAAGCTGCCCTTCCTCTCATAAATAGAGTGGAGGGGTTGCCCCAAAGCAACACAACCAGCCCTCCCCACCTCCAAGCCGCGTTGCCACCGTCGTCGTGCCGCCGCTGGTCCGTCGTTGTCGCCCTAGCCTCCGCCAACTCCACCTCCTCCTCTCCGGCCTTCTAAACCTAGATTGCCGGAAACCCTAGATCCACCATAACCCGCATCGTCTTAGGCGAAGCCCTCCGGGATCTTTCCTCTACTTACGACACCACGCCGTCGTGCTGTCGGAATCGCAAGGGGAGAACTACAACCTCCGCTGCCTGCTGGAACAAGGGAGAGGAAGGTCTTCATCGAGTACCGAACGTTTGACCGACCGTGGAAGCTCTGTCAGAATGCAGCGCCGGAAGGATCGTCTACGCGATCTTGAGATCGGCAAGTGTATGACTACATCATCCACGAGAATCTGCTCTCGTTAACCGCTTTGGAATCTTCGAGGGTGAGTACTCTAATCAACTCGTTGCTACAATATAGTAGATAGATCTTGGCTTGTTTGTGTGCATGCAGTAGATTTTTTTGTTTTCCATGCTACGAACCCCTACAGTTAGAATGAGGCAGATGCCAAACAGAGGGCAATCTCCCTTGGGGCATCTTTTGATATTGTTGCTCATGTATGAGAGCATGGAAGGGTTTCTTGGTGCGTGAAGGAAGTAACCGTGGAGAAAGGATATGATGCGGAGTTTTCCCTCCTGTAGACATCCGTGATGTCCTCTTAAGCTTGGTTGGGTTTGCCACCACTCCAATGCTTGCAACGGCAGTGCGGGTGTCCGGATGCTCGTCCTCCTTCATGTCTTCATCATCCCCAACCAATATCTACTCCTCCTTGGGGTTTTGAGGATCCTCTTCCACAAGCTTCTTGCCTTTGTCGTTGGCGGAGACCATAGTGCTCTAAACTTGAGAAGTGTAACATCCCAAGTTTAGGGTTAACAAAAACTTTTATTATTAAAATCAATATGAATGCATGTGTGTATGTGATGAATGCATGAATGCTTGCAATGACTTGTTTGATTGTTATGAATGGAAAGGATTGGTTTAAATATGAAAACAAAATCATCTAAATCATTTCCAAGCATAATCAAATCAATAGAAATTCAAAAATAAACAATATGAGCTAATGGTCATTTTGACCAAAGTTAACCACTAGACCACTTTGAGTATTTCTAGTCCAAGATTTCTAACAGAAACAAATACAATTCCTTTTCACCCCTTAATAGACCAAGTAAAAGTGAACCCAAGCCCACCTTGCAAACCCATAGAAACATTTTACAAATCTATGCCAAGAACAATTCAAAATTGAATCTAGTTTATATGGTAAGATCACCATTTCTCAAAACCCAACCAAACCAGTTCACCTTGACAAACCCAAGCAACCAGAGACTACCAAGTATGTGACCAGTACACTCACCAAATTTCATCCAAAAATTCAAATATAAATTTCTTTCGGCAATTTCATCAAACACCTTCTGAGCACAAATCAAATAAAACAACAAACACTATTTTGAGCAGTGTTCTTGCCAAACTTGTTCCCTCTACAGCCCTCACAACACTCCCAATATGTCAACCACCACTCCCCTGCAATCCTAGCCCACTGTGCATGACCAGTTCATCAATGGCATGCATGCCCGATCACCCCCTTGTCCACCTCAATGTCGATAGCATGATGCAAGCATCACCAGTCTCGCCAACCATGTCTAGCATGTCGCCCGTGCCTCACTGCCCCCTCCAGACCATCCCTAGCTCAAGGACAGAGAGAGGAGACGCCGAAAACACCGAGCCCGCGCCACTGTCAACCATGCCGATGCGCACCGCAGTTCACGCCTCGTTCTCGCTCGACCCGACCACCTTGAGCTCTCGCCGCCCGCTTACACGATCACCACCGTCCCAGGAGACCAAAGGACATGCATGTTCCCTTGACCGTGCCCCGTAGCCGCCGAACGTCACGAAGTTCACTGTCAGTACCGTGTAGAGCACCGCCCTGTTTCGACCGCTGCAGACCTCCATTGACTGAGCCACGCTGCCCGTGATGACCGCCAGGCGACTGCCGACCTAGTCTCCGAACCATGCCGCTAGCTCATTAAGCCATTGCCTCCGTTGACCTCTCCCCATGCCATGATGCACCCCTTGCCCTGATATAAAAAGGGAGCTCCCCCGCACCAATTCTGCACACCATCTCCCTCCACACCTCCTCAGAAACGCCTCCGAGCAACCCAGAGCAAGCCGCTGCTCGTAGCTCCCCAATTCCACCAGAGACCGCCAAGGCAGGAGGAGAAGGGCACTGTCGATTCAGGCCACCGTAGGAGACGCCGCCAGTACCAGGAGAACCGCCGGATCCGCCTAGTTCATTTTCCCTCGTCACCGACCCTCGCCAGAGCTCCAATGAGCCTCCCTCGAACCTCACTGACCTTGTTAGGGTTTCTCCCCGTAGTATCCTGTTCGAGGAGGAAGATGAGTTGTGGACCGCTGAATTCCAATCTAATCTAACGTCCTAGTTTCGTAGATACCCCTTCGGTACCCCATGTCTCACTGATAGGTGAGGACAACACTTAAACCAGCACGCGCGCATGCTGTGTGCAGTGGGCCGGCCCATCTAGCTCTCCCGTGCGATCCAGTTAATTCAAACTTAGGTTTTTCAATTTAGTTCAAACCCTAGTTCTGTCTGTAGTTTCAAAAATCATTTCAGAGAGATTCACATAACCAAATTGGATGAAACTAATTTTGTTAGGAAGGTATTGAAATTGTTAATCCAAGCCCGTTGGATTCAAACCATTTGAAACTATAGATTACCTATAGTGAAAATACCAAGGGGGAGACTTTTCTGCATTCAAACATTTTTCAAAAATCAACCATAAATGCTTTTGAGTTGATTCCAACTCTCAAAAATCTCATTTGATAATACCTTTTTGAATATATAAAAATATCTAAGTTTACTTGCAGTAATAATGGACAAGTACTAAAAGAATGCCCCATAGGCAATTCTAGTCACTTTAACTAATTAAAATAATAATGTTAAACCTTATTAAATTGTGACACCACTTTAAATCACATTCCCAAGTATTAAAATATGTGGTGATGACATGTGTCAACATGATCCCATATTTTAATTAGATAATATTAAATCTTAAGTAGTTTTCAATGAGTAGAAATTACTTTTCCAAAATAAAATAAATAAGACTAAGCCTTTAATCCTTGTGATGATTGTGATGATGCTAGATCATCTAGTGTGAACCTTGGTGTTCCAAATATAAGTAGTTAAGTATTGTTTGGTGATTGTGTACCTCGTATTTATTTATAGACGCTAGTACCAACCAAGGATACGAAGAGGATGGAGACTACTACGAAGAGGAAGTAGAGGAGAACTTCAACCACTGCACTACTCAAGGCAAGCTAGAACTTTGCAAGCTAACACTTGCATGATAACTATGCAAACTAGATGCCTTAGGCATATTTGGTTATACCACTTCATTATACCAAATCCCAGTTTTACTTGCAAGCTTTATTGTTTTATTTCTTTATCAAAGTTCTTTATTTACTTCTAGGTAGTATTTAGTGAGTTTTGGAAAGATATTAGAGGTAGCATAAAGAGCATAAAACTTGGCCTAAGTTAGATAGAACTAGATGTCATATTAGGCATGAGATTAGATTTAGATATTCACACTTGATTAACACCCCTCATTAGTGATTACCCCCAACTTTAGTGGCGAGTGCTAAGCATAAAACTTGATCACTTTAGATGGGAATACTTGGTGAAAATGATTGTGAAAACCTTGGAATGATGAGTCATTCTAATGAAATGTTTTGACATGTGTTATGAACACAAGATGATTTGATGATGAAAATGTTGAGGCATGAGCCTTAGCCCCTTTATAAAACTGATGGTTGGATTCGGATGCGATACCATTCCAATATTACCATACAACCACAATGCCCGAATTTAGGTAGGGCTTGACTAGAAGTTTATATATCTTAGTATGGGTTCCCTTGCGGCCGAGGTTTGAGCTGAGGCTACCTCATGATGAGTGTCCACCTGTGCAGTTCCCAAGATGACATGTGGTCATGGTTGGGAGGCCAAACTCATAGGGGAGGTGACTATACTAGGGTGTGTAATTGAAAGGTTAGGATTGATTATCCGCATACTGAGTATGGTGATTCAGGATTGTTCCTGACGGATATATCAAATATTGTGGTGAAAGTGTACCACCTCTATAGAGTGTCAAACTATTCGAATAGCCACGTCCGCGGTTATGGACAGTTGGAGTGGCCATACTATTTCGTCGTCAGATGTTTTCAAAATGACTTGTGGAATGAACTATGACTTTGACTTGACCTATCACATACCAAGATTTTCCAAATCTTGTAATGTGAAAAATAAATAAACAAAATAATTTTTTGTTGAAATCAGGGTGAAAAGAAACTTTTGTTTCTAAAAGGAAACTTAAAATCCCATCTTGAACAAACTTTGGTAAAAGTTTGAATTCAACAAAAATCCAAATCAAGGGAAATGCATTCCTCAATGGATGTATCTGGAAATTTAAACATTTGGAAAATAAATCCAAAACCCTAAACCCTAATGGAAGAAAATCATTTTCCAAAGTTATCTCCAAATCCATGGATCTGATCCATACCAAAATTGATCAACAAATATTCATAAAGGATCAAGAAATACCATAGAAGTTGGTTTCACTCAAATTGGAACCATAAATAAAATCTTATGAATATAATAAGATAAGGAAATTGAATTTCCAAAGCTAATAAAGCCCTTACCAAAAACCCATACCAATTGGTAAACAAATAATCCTAAAGGGATTTAAAAACATAAAGCAATTATCAAAGGAAAATAAAATATTTTGGAAATACTATTTTGGATCATTAAAATAAAAAGATTTGGTTTTCAAAAGCAAAGATAGAATTATAAATAAAGATTATATTTTATAGAGCCAAAATAAACCTTGGCCAAGTTTTTGAAATAAAATGTTTTGTTTTGATAAAATGAGTAAAGGTTTATTTAAATAAAATAATAAGGATTTAATATCCAATTTTATTTAAGTAAAGGCTTTTCCCATTTTAAATAAAACATCAAAACTTATTAAATTATTTTAAATAAGTTTTCCCAAGTATTTTATATTCTCAAATAAAACCTACTGAAGTGTTTTTGGTTTTATTTTAGATTTCAAAATAAAAGATTTAAATAAAACCAATCCTATTTGATTTAATAACTAAGGCCCATTTTATTTAATTGTTAATGGACCCTAAAGTAAAACATTATTTTGTTTTAAACAAAATTTCCAAATACTCTTTATTTTCAAATAAAACCTACTGTTTTGGTTTTGCAAGTGTTTGGATTTCAAATGAAGATTTTATTAAATAAATCAAACCCTATTTGATTAAATAACTAAGGTCTATTTTATTTAATTATTAAATAGATCCTAAAATGAATAAAAATATTATTTTATTTTGGGATTTGGTTTATGTTGATAAACAGAACCAAGTTCAAAGTTGTGAAGTGTGGTGTTTGTTTGAATTGATTTGAACCTTGTTTGTTTGTTTGAAAAACAAAACAGGAAAATAGAAATAGAAAAGAAAAAGGAATCAGAAACAGAAAAAAATAAGAACAAGGTCGGCCCAACCCAGCAACCCAACAGGCCCAGGAACAGCCCAGCCTATCACTCCCCGAACAGAAAATAATTCGCACCTCGTTTCTGACCCACACAGACAATGACCGGTGGACCTCCCTCTCGTTTCTTTTTCCACTGACCGGTAGGCCCCACCTCTACTGTTCATCCTCCTCAACCGCGCGACCAGTTCTCCCCTCCCTCGTCACTGTTTCCTGCAGTAATCCCGCGGCTTTAATTCGTCATAATGCCGCGCCTTAAACCTCGCCGTGACTGCACGCTATTAAGCGCCAGCGTCTTCTCCGCCTTTCCCCTCTGTCGCCTCTCCCTCTCTGCCCCGAGGCTGCCACTAATCGATCTAGTACTCCCTCTGCTCCGACCATCGTCTCTGACCAATTCAGGCCAGTACACACCACCCCGTGCCTCCCTGAGCACACTAGGAGACTCCCCACTCCCTAGCGCATCTCCCAGTACCACCCATTCGACCGCGGGCGCCCAGAGCGTCAGCTACGTCAAGCTTCCGAACGCCGCCGCGTCTGCAACCTCTCTGATGACCTCCCCCGGTAAACGCTGACCGCCCCAAGCCTCCTCGTTCACACTCCCTCACTCGCCTCGGTCTTGCGCAACTAACCCTGACCTCTGTTTGTCTTTTCGTGACCAGTAGCCTCGTCTTCGACGACGACCTGCAGCACCGCCGTCTGCCTCTTCCTCCGACGAAGCCTCCAGGTAGTAAATGGCCACCCCTTGTCCTTCCGATAATACGCCTGTCTTCAGTGCACTCGCCCACATCTAACCGCATCTGTTTCTTGCCCTCTGGTGGACAGCAGCCCCGTCCCCGTCGTCAAGCAGAAGCTCCTGGCGCCACCCATAAACTCCGGCGAGCAATTAACCGCAACCTTGCGCGCCCCTCGTCGAACCACCAGCACATTGAGCATCGCCGTGACCCCCTGAGCCTAGTGAGCATCTCCCATTTCTCCCTCACCTCCTGTAGCATCGGCACCGTCGTCGACCGACAGCTCCGCCGCCGGTAGCCACCGCAGCGCCGCCCATCTGTGGCTGGTGTGCCTAGCACCGTTAGATCATAATCGTATGGCCATGATAGAACATAACCGAAGCGGTAAGTAACCTCTGCACGCCGCACGATTTAACTTAAATCCAACGGCTTTCGTCGCGTGATCCAGCCGAAACGGTACCAGGGAATAGGAGAGTGCCGCGTGTCACGTGTTCTGTTTAAATACAGATTTGAATCTGTTATAGATTCAATTTTCAAACCTCTATAACTTTCAAACCACACGTCCAAAAATTACAAATTTTATATCAATGGATTCAGTGGAACAAGCCCTAGCCAACCATGCCCTTTGTTTAGCAAAAAGCTTCTGGAAAAATGGTTGTTTTTGCAGAAACATTTGTATGCTTGTTAAGGATGTGAAAATTGTTTAAAAATGAATTTGGGAATAAAATCTTTGGCAAATAGTGTGATTTGAACCTACTGACCCTAGGAAACACTTTGTGGGTTCAAAAATGAATTTGGTGAAACAAAATAATGATTCTTTGATTTAAAACCATTTCTAGTCAAAATAGAAATGTGGTTTATTTATTAAAAAATGGTTTTGGAAGAAAACCTTTGGAAAATGTTTTGTTTTAAACTCACTGACTCCAAAACCCAAGTTTTGTGATTTGAAAACATATTGGGTGAACCCTATAGGTTAATGCCTTGGTAAAAATATTTTTACACCACATAAAATGATACTTTGTTTTGAAAATGGCTTTTGTAGTGAAACCTTTTGCAAATGACTTTGCCACTTTACAAAATGACCAATAGGTGTTATCAAATGTTTATGACCCATTAGGAACCACTTTTTCAAAACAAAACAAAGCTTGGCATGCTTGCATGCATTACTTTGACTTTGTCATTTTGTGTGTTGTTTTGCTTGTTTGGTAGATTGAGTTTGTGCCTTGCTTGATTGAATTGTAGTGACTTGAAGAGTGTGATTGTTGCAAGGACAAGGAGTGAACCTATACCCTCTACCAAAAATGCAAGTGATGCTTCATATATTTTGTCTCATTACTTTCACTATGCATTAGTGATTTCTCTAAGTAAAACTTGCATGGATTTTATTTTGCTAAGTATAAACCTTGCTATAGGAAAACCTAGTAGATGGAACCTTAGTGGAAATCTTCCTAAGTTAAGATTCCTATTACTATCAAGCTTAGCCTAGCTAATAGAAAACATGGGTGGAATATATATTCACACTATGGAAAATTCCTAAGTCTGAGGACTTGTGTTTTGTTTAATAAAACAACTAAGTTAATGAATCACCTGGGTGGAATGGGACTTGCTTGGTGGTTTTTGGTTGAGTGGTTCACAAGGCCCATGTTTATGGTTTACCTTGTGTATCTCACTTGTGGATGGCCACCCAGGAACAAAGAGATTTGAGATGTCAAATGTTGAGAAGCTTCAAGTGCAACCACTTGGCAATATGGGCTCTGCCATGATCATATAGGTTGCAAGAACTTAGCCATATGGACAGTTGGTGGTAGTGTTTGATAGGTTGGAATGCGTCCATTTTGGTCTAAGGGAAGGCTTCTGAAAGATCTTGTCTTGGGAAACCAAGTCTTGTGGGGAAAGTGCACCACCTCTGCAGAGTGTAAAATCTAAGTACTTAGCCATGTCCCTGGTAAAGGACAATTTGAGCATCAAGACATGGAAGCAATCAAGAATCTCATCATTCAAATTTCTAAGTTAAAACTTGAGGTTTGAACAAGGGTTGTTTGAAATCTTCAATCTTTGATTGAGAGATGCCTTGGAAAAGATTTTGTCAAAACAAAAACTTAGTATTTTCAAAATGATAAGGAAAATCTATTTTGAGCAATGCAAGCCTCAATTCCACTTAGCCAAATGCATATAGATGATAGACTCCACTATACTACCATAGTATCACTTGCCAATACAATTCAAATGTATTGACCCTTGTGGCTGTAACTTGTAATGTTGCAGGTTTGATTATTTTAGAGAAGATTGATTGATTAGGATTACAAAGTCTACAACCAACATGTCTGCCTGTGGCACTTTGAAGATGAAGGACCCCATGATTATAGTTATTCCGCTGCAATGTAATGTAATAGCCAAATGAGCTATATAAGATGTAATAAAGTATTCTATTCCTGGTTATAAAGTTGTATTATGACCCTTGTTTCTTGATATTACATCTTAACTGTGGATGCTAGCTATTGATCCAGGGACTAGCATTGTAAACACAGGAGGAATCTACCTTATTAGGTTGAGACCTCTACATGACCACAACAGGGTTGTGAAAGAGAAAGCTAAGTTCCCACTTAGGTGTTATAAAACATTAAACTAGTTTTCTTTGCTTCTAAACTCAATTAGAGATAAACCTGGCTTTTTGCAAAACAACCTAGAGCTTAGGATTCATACTTGAACCACTTTACTTGTTAGTGATAGTTTGCGAGTACTTAAGGAGTACTCATGGCTTTGTCCCTGGCTATTCCTATGGCCAGACTATGAGGAGGACTTCCAGGATGATGGATAGCAGGAAGTCTACGACAACTAAGATCATCTCCCATCGTCAGCATTGCCTATGACCCCGAAGATGAAGCTTCGACCACGCTACCCTTATTATATTATTCCGCTGCGTTGATTGTATTAAGACTTGATCATGAGATCCCTTTATTTGTAATACCTTTATTATGGTTTGTAATGGATGATGAACTATGGTACCAATCTGTTATGTCTCGCAAAAATGGTAATCCTGGGATTGCGATGTATGGCATAACAGGCATCTGGGATGAAAAATCCGGGTGTTGACAAGTTGGTATCAGAGCCATCCTGACCATAGGAGACCCTAGTTAGAATGGAAGCTTGAATCAAAAACTTAGTTTCAAAACAAAAGAAGTGAGTATTTATGAAAACCTATTCTCATTCTTATCACTTAGATTCTTTCATGAAAATTCGTGTCCCTTAAAAATTCTTGCAAACTTACATAAAAATTGACACACTTGATCACTCTACTAACTTACTCATCCTACATTCTTTTAGGTGGACGTCAAGTATAGCAAGTTCTACCAGTTGGGCAATGGAGGAGAGCTCATATTTGAGCGTGATTTGGACCAACTCTCGAAACCTCTTGAGCGCCCACACCCTGAGTTCTTTGGAGCCCAGCTCAACGATCAACAAGGAGGAGAATTACAGTGGATGATTGTTGCAAGTCTTAGAGGCAAGATTGAGGCACCCACCTCAGAGAGAATCCAATTCACCTTAAGAGAGAACAATTGGCTATACGGACTTGCCAGGGCTATGCATGAAGCTCTTGCCCATCTGTGTGGGCAAAGCATCAATCAGATCAAGGGTACTAGATTTGAGTTCTATGCAAGGCGTGATGCTATGGGACAACCATTGGAGGTGCCATACCACCAGGAGCTAAAGCATCAAGTGGATCATCTCAGCTTCATGATGTATGATAGGCAAAAGGATTTGGACAACACCCGCGCCTACGCCAATCACAACTATGCCATCACAGTTAAGAAGGATCAGACCCTCGCCATCCTTGCAAGGGAGCGCAAGTGTAAGATCCCTCCTTTATAAAGGAAAAGGATCCCTGTGATTGCAATGCTAGTCCCTGGATCAATGCTAGCATCCACAGTTTAAGATGAAGTACACAGAAACAAAGGTCATTATTACAGTCATTTCCAGAGACAACATAGTCTTTTACAAACTCCATGGCCACAGGCCTAGTACAAGAGTTTAAATAAGTAATAAGATAAATAAGTCTTCATCTTCATGTGCCACAGGCAAGCATGTTGAGTGTAGACTCATGACTCCTAATCATCATCAGAATAACCTGCAACATCACAAGTTACAGCCACAGTGGGTCAATACATTGGAATAGTATTGGCAAGTGATACCTTAGTAGAATATTGGTGGACTAGGTACTATATGCATTTTGGCTAAGTGTAGCTTAGGCTTGCTTTGCCCAAAATAGGTTTTGCCTATTAGTTGCAAACACTAAGTTTTTCTTTCTCAAAACTTTTCCCAAGGAACCACCAATAGACATTGGGGTCCTTCACCCTTGTTCAACCACAAGTTTTTACTTAGAAATTGGGATGAGGAGATTTTTGATAGCTTCCATGTCTTGATGCTCAAGTTGTCCAATACCATGGACATGGCTAAGTACTTAGATTCTTCCATCTGCAGAGGTTGTGCACTTTCCCCACCAGACTTGATTTTCACCAAGACAGGACCTTTCAGAAGCCTTCCCTTAGACCAACTGGACGCGTTCTAACCTATCATACCACTACCACCAACTGTCCAAATGGCTAAGTTTTTGCAACCTATATGATCCAGGCAGAGCCCATATTGCCAAGTGGCTGCACTAGAAGCTCCTTAACATATGGCATCTCAAATCCCTTTGTTCCTGGGTGGCTTTTCACAAGTGAGATACACAAGGTAAACCATAGAAATGGGCCTTGTGTAACCACTCAACATAACCCAATCTTTCCATTCCACCCAGGTGTTTCATTTACTTAGTTGTTTTATTAAACAAAAACATAGTCCAAAGACTTAGAAATATTTATTCATAGCATGAATATAACCACCCTTGGTTGCTACTATCTAGGCTAAGCATGGCATTGATAAGACTTAGAAATATTTCTAGCAATTCTACAACTACTAGGATTTTCCCAAGCATAGCATATAGATCAAATTAACCATGCAAGACTTAGCAAAATATTTCTAATGCAAAGTTGAAAAACTTAGGAATAAATCATGAAGCACCACTTGCCTTGGTAGTTTGGAGAGTAGCTACACTCCTCACAATCAGAATCACTATTTGCACCAAAATCTACACATAAAATCATAGCAACAAATCACATACAAACTAAATACAAGCAAAAATATATGGATGCATGCAATATGATATGTGATGATTTTCTATACTCAACAAGGCATGTGCACAGTACTGAATCAAAATCAAGTTTAAAACTTGCCAAACAACCTTTATTTGAACATTAAAACATTTCCAAAATATTTGTTATACACAAAATAGGCCTACACATGTTTCTGTATATAAAACCATTTTAACAGAAACTAAACATTAAACACATTGCATATATGGAAAGGTCATTCTCTTCTGATTCCATTGATATAAAATTTGTCAAATTTGAACGTGGGAATCAAAAGTTATGATTAAAACAAAATCAAACATCTAATAGATTCAAATCAGAAATTTAAAACAGAACTCGTGCCACGCGGCGTCTCCTGATTGGACGATACCGTTTCGCACCGGATCACGCTCGGCTACCATTGGATCTAACTAAACATGCACGGCTCAGATCTAAACTTACCTCTTCGTCACAGATCTAATCTAACACGTTAGATCTAAATCCTACGGCCACAATCCTATTGACCACAGACGGGCGGCGCTAGCGGCGGCGACTGGCGGCGGCGCTCTCTGACAGTGGCGGTGCCAGCGAACTAGGTCGCCCGGGGAGGTGGGAGGATGCTTACGAGGACCGCAGTAACGAGGAGAAGCTCAACGTGTGGACAGGCAGGGTCGGGGCGCACGGACACAGCAGTACGAGCTCGTCAGAGTTACTGGCGGCGTCGGATGCTCACTGACGGAGTCGAAGACGACGTTCTGGGGCACGAGGATCCAAACAAAAGGTGTTCGCAGGTGCGCTAGATGCAGGCGAACACGTCTGTGTGATTCAGAAATGGAGGGGAACACGAGGCTCACCGAATTTAGTCGCCGGAGTCGAGGTGAGCTTCAGTCGCTTCCAGAGGTGGATGATGGCGACGGTCTAGGGCGATTCAGAAAGAAACAGAGACATGAGAAGATGCGCAGGATGATTGCGAAGCAGCTCGCATGAACCAGAAATCAAGAGGCGCCTGATACTCACCGTGATGGCTCGCCGGAGTTTCTCGGTACAGCGGCGGTGCAAGTCAAATCGCGGGCAGCCTGGTGGCGCTTCTGGTTAGCTTTGTTGGGGGAAAAGGTCGCGAGGGGGAGGGGTTTATGTAGCCAGAGCGGGGGCAGAAATCACTCGCCGAATCAATGCAATTAAGCGCGGCATCAGTGAGGGGGAAACGGCAGCGGCGAGGTGGTCGTCGGCGTTGATTGAGGACGAAGGGGTGATGCGGTAGTGAGGGCCCAATCGTCAGCGAGTGGGTACGCGTATGCGGGGTAGAAACGAGGGGAGAGGGGAAAACCCGGGTGGGCTGGTTGTTGGGCTAGCTTCGCTGTTGGGCCAAAAGCCTGGCGCCAACCTTTTTCCTTTTCTCTATTCTTTTTCCATTTCTGTTTCAATTTTCAGAATCCATTTTCAAGCAAATTCAAATACCATTTGAATTCAGATTTGTTCTGGATTTTTGTAGAGTGCAACAATCATAATTCTAGGCATAAAAACATGTGGTCTCTCTGTAATAGCTTGGTCCTATTGTTCAAACAAAATAAACAGTGACATAACACTTGGTTTGATCAAGTTTTGAAAATGGTTTTAAAATCCATATTTGTTTTGTAAATTTTGGTTTAAGCACTAGCAATCAAGCAAAACATTCTGAGAGCAACAAGGCAACAAGGTTTGTTTCATGAACAAATATTCTCTCATTAGAGAGTAGCATTTGATTCAATGATATTCACATAAAATCATGAGCATATATGCTCCTGTTTTTGAATTGATTTTTGAAATGAAACTCTACATGATCATGGATGCATGGATGATATGCATGAGTTTTTGAATCATGATTTTAGGGATGTTACAAATCTAACCCCCTTAAGGTGAATCTCGCCCTCGAGATTCAGGTTGGCTAGCAAATAGGTGAGGGTGGTCTTTCCGAAGATCATCTTCTCTTTCCTAAGTTGCTTCTTCTTCAGAATGATGGTTCCATTGAACTTTGCAGAATTTGATAGTCTTAGTCCGAGTAACTCTTTCTGCAGTCTCAAGAATCTTGATAGGTTTCTCTTCATAGGTGAGGTCACTCTCCAATTGCACCTCTTCCAAAGGTATAGTATCCTTCAAAGAAGTCTCTTCCATTTCTGGATGACATTTCTTAAGCTGACTCACATGAAACACATTATGAACAACTGACAAAGACTCTGGCAATTCAATCTCATAAGCGACTTCTCCTTTACGACTCAGAATCTTGAATGGTCCCACATATCTTGGGGCCAATTTTCCTTTGACACCAAACCTTTTCACTCCACGAAGTGGTGACACTCTAAGATAGGCTCTATCACCAACTTCACAGGTGACTTCTCTATGCTTAGGATCTGCGTAGCTCTTCTGTCGGGAATGTGCTATCTTCAATCTGTCCTTAACCAGCTTGACTTTCTCTTCAGCCTCTTTGATTAGTTCTGGTCCGAACAAACTTCTTTCTCCCACACCATTCCATAACAATGGGGTGGTACACTTTCTCCCATAGAGAAACTCAAATGGTGCCATCTCAATACTGGCTTGATAGCTGTTATTATAAGAGAATTCTGCGTAAGGCAGACTTTCATCCCAAATGGCTCCATAGTCTAGGGCACATGCCCTCAACATATCTTCAAGAATCTGATTAGTCCTTTCAGTCTGTCCATCGGTCTGAGGATGAAAAGCGGTGCTGAATTCCAACCTCATTCCCAATGACTCATGTAATTGCCTCCAAAAATGAGAAGTGAATTGAGTTCCCCTATCAGACACAATACTCTTGGGTACTCCATGTAGACACATAATTCTACTCATATATATCTTGGTTAACTTAGCACTAGTGTAGGTTGTCTTCACGGGTATGAAATGAGCCACTTTAGTTAGGCGATCCACTACTACCAAAATAGAATCATATCCTGATCGGGTCCTTGGCAATCCGGTAATGAAATCCATACCAATCTTGTCCCACTTCCAATCAGGAATAGGTAGTGGTTGAAGCAATCTTGCTGGTTTCTGGTGTTCTGCCTTCACTCTGCTACATACATCACACAAAGCAATATGTTCGGCGATGTCCTTCTTGATATTATTCCACCAAAATCTTTCCTTCATATCCATGTACATTTTGGTGTTACCTGGATGAATGGAATATGGTGAGTTGTGTGCTTCCTATAAAATCAGTTTCCGAAGATCCAGATCTTGTGGAACACAAATACGTTTTCCATGCCATAAAGTGCCTTGTTCATCTTCATGGAATCCTTTGGCTTTTCCTTTTCCAATCTTTTCCTTAATCTCTTCAATTTCCTTGTCCAACTTTTGGGCTTCTTTGATCTTGTCCAACAAAGTGGGTTGAACATACAAAGACATGAGATGTCCTTCAGGCACAATCTCCAATCTAAGATTTCTGAATTGAGTACACAGATCATATGTCAATTCTCCCTTAGTAAGGCCATTCACAAAAACTTTACGGCTTAGAGCATCTGCTACAACATTTGCTTTACCGGGGTGGTATTGCAAACTCAAATCATAGTCTTTGATGAGTTCTATCCATCTTCTTTGTCTCATGTTAATTTCTTTCTGAGTGAAGATATACTTCAAACTTTTGTGATCTGTGAACACTTCACATCGCTTTCCCAAAAGATAATGTCTCCATGTTTTGAGTGCATGGACAACAGAGGCTAACTCTAAATCATGAGTAGGATAGTTTACTTCATGAGTTTTGAGTTGTCTCGAGGCATAAGCCACAACTTTTCCTTCTTGCATAAGTACTGCACCTAATCCATGATGAGATGCATCACAATACACTTGGAAATCTTTCTCTAAATCTGGCAAACACAAGACTGGTGCTGTCACTAGTCTCTTCTTTAATTCTTGAAAACTAAGCTCACGGCCTTCAGACCAGGCAAATTTCTTGTCTTTCTTTAGCAATTTAGTCATAGGCTTAGCTACTTTGGAGAAATTCTCAATAAACATTCTATAGTATCCTGCCAAGCCAAGGAAACTACGAACTTCTTTTACTGACTTAGGTGATTCCCATTGAGTTACAGCTAAAACTTTAGCAAGATCAACTGCTACACCATCTCCTGACACAACGTGTCCAAGAAACCCAACTTCATTCAACCAAAATTCACACTTGCTGAATTTGGCATACAGTTTATGCTCTCTAAGCTTCTCAAGTATCAAATGTAGATGTCCTTCATGCTCTTCTTTGCTCTTGGAGTAGATCAAAATGTCATCGATGAAAACAACAACAAACTTATCAAGGAACTCCATGAACACCTTGTTCATCATATTCATGAAGTATGCTGGAGCATTGGTTAGACCAAATGGCATCACGGTATACTCATACAATCCATACCTTGTGGTGAAAGCTGTCTTAGGTATGTCTTGTTCCCTTATCTTGAGCTGGAAATAACCTGACCGGAGATCAATCTTTGAGAACACACAAGCTCCCTCTAACTGATCAAACAAGTCATTGATTCTAGGCAAAGGGTACTTGTTCTTGATAATCACCTCATTGAGTGAACGGTAATCTATGCATAACCTTTGACTTCTATCTTTCTTCTCCACAAACAAAACTGGTGCTCCCCAAGAAGAGGAACTTGGTTGAATAAATCCTTTCTGTAACTGTTCTCCAAGTTGTTTCTTGAGTTCTTTCAGTTCATCAACTGACATTTTGTATGGTCTCTTTGCTATTGGTCCAGATCCTGGTAGCAAATCAATAAGAAACTCCACATATCTATCTGGTGGCATTCCTGGCAATTCTTCCGGAAACACATCCGGATATTCACTCACAATTGGCACACTATCCATGCTAACCCCCTTAAGAGAATTTAGCTTACTCCTTTTTGCCTCGAAGTTGGTCTTGAATCTAATCCTTTTGTTTTCTGGAGTTGTGAGTGAGACAGTATGATTGGCACAATCTATCACTCCCTTGTGCTTAGTCATCCAGTCCATTCCCAAAATAACATCCAATCCTTGGGAGTTTAGGATTATCAAGTTAACGGGAAACTTATACTTCCCAAACTCTATGACTAGACCATGACATACTGAATTCACTATCATTTCTCCACCAGGAGAACTCACTTTTATAGGACACCCAATAGTTTCTACCGGTAGTTCATTTCTTTCAACAAATTCTCTTGATATGAATGAATGAGATGCACCAGTATCAAAGAGAACAAATGCTGGAACAGAATTGAGTTTGAACTTACCAGCAACAACATCAGGTTCCTCATAAATTTCCTCCACATTGATGTGGTTCACTTGTCCCTTTTGAAAAGGGTTGGGCTTGTTGGGTCCTTCAACTTTATTTTCTGGGCATTCATTTGCATAATGCCCCATCTTCTTGCACTTGAAACATTCAACCTGACTAAGATCCTTCTTGACAGGCTGGCTTCCACTGCCACTTCCACTACCACTGTGGTGGCTCTTATATCCACCCTTGTGATTCTTGTACTTGTCATTGTCATGACTACGGTGATGTTTGTTGTCATGATGACGGTTGTGGTTGTGGTGCTTGTTGAATTTCCCATGCTTGTTGAATCCTGAACTCCCACTATCATCATAATGGGAACGCTTGTGAGACGATCCCGAGCTGTGCTTGTCCGAGTGCTTTCTCTTCCTACTCTCAACTTGCTTCATTTTGTTCTCCAAAATAGCAGCCTTATCACAAAGAGACTGATAAGTGGGAACATAGGCCACTGATAGCTACAAGTTCAGTTTATCATTCAGGCCCTCGAGAAACTTCTCTCTTCTTTTAGCATCAGTGTCAACTTCATCCGGTGCATAACGCGCCAGATTGTTGAACTCCTCAATATACTCTGCCACGCTGCGATGGCGCTGCTTCAGATTATGAAACTCTTTCTTCTTCAGACTCATCACTCCGGATGAGATGTGAGCAGTACGGAAACCATCTTCGAAGATAGCCCATGTCACATCCGCAATGGGAGTGGTGATCTGGAAGTTATCCCACCATGTGGCTGCTGGTCCTTCCAACAAGTGTGCTGCAAATCTGACTTTCTCTTCATCAGTACAGCCAACAGTTACCAAGTCTTTGTTCACAGAGCGTATCCAATCATTGGCCACCATAGGATCTATGGTTCCTGAGAACTTTGCTGGCCTCGGCCTTAAGAACCTGGTAAGCATGTCAAAACCCGGTGGGTTGTTCTGATTGTTGTTGTTGTTATTATTATTATTGTTCTTGTTGTTGTTGTTGTTCTGATTCTGGATGAACGTGGTCATCATTTGCATCCGCTGAGTCTGAGCTGTCATCATTTGCTGCATCTCAGGGGTGATGTTGTTGTTATTGGGATTGGCACGTCGGGGAGGCATCTGTGGTTTTCAATAAGGATAAGAATGAGATACCCATAGATGCTAGCATGCACAGTACATCACATATCAAACCACAAACAAACATGCATCATAGTAGTGAAAGTTCAACAACACAGACAACAAGTTTTGGAAAAGTAAACACACCAATAGCAAGCCATCCACATGTTGGATGATCATTGCGACTCAATAATCAAAAGTATGATAAATAAATGATAAATGAGTAGTCAACACTACTCCTCTGTGTCAACCTCCTCATCAACAAGTGTAAGACCGGCATTCTCCATCGCGGTCTTGTATTCCTCGACATTGGTGGTCAAGGCCTCTACCTTGGCTTTGAGAGCCCTCTTCTGTGCACGAAGTCTCTCAATCACACCTTGCTAATGCTTGAGCTCTAAGTCCTTGTTCTCTAGTTCTGCAGTCATGTCTCGAATCCTCTTGTTCCTATCTTGGACTCGCTTCTCTTGACTCTTGAACTTTTTATCTTGACTCTCAAACTTGGTCTCCATCTCCTTGACTATCTCATCTTGCTCCGCGAAGAGCTTGTCCTTCTCATGAAGCTGCACCTGGAGTTCATCATTGCTAAGCATGACGTTGGTCCTATCAGTTTCTAGGTGCCTAAGAAGAACCTCTAAGTCCTGGAAGTACAGACGAACAGGCTCTGCTAACTCTCTAGCAGCATCCTCGAAGTCAATGGACTCACCATCCTCATCACGTCTGCCGAAGGCGTGGAAGTGAGTACCTCTAACCTCTCGAGAGTGTCTCCCTACTAAGCGTCCAAGCAAATCCTGCATGACTACCTCTAGGCCTCTCTCCTTGTCATCATGCATGAGCTTGAAGGTGATGGCCTCCGTGACTGGCTCAGTCTGGCATCCTGGCTGAATAACCTTGAAGCCCCAAAGGTCTTTCCTCTCAAACTTGGTGAGGGGAAGCATCATGATGGAAGGAAGTGGGAGATTGAGCAGACTAGTAAGCTCAATGAGACGAGTGCCAAAGCGAGTTCCCTTGAACTCATCAACCGTGCTAATAATAACATTAAGCATCTATTTATAAGATATAAAAAGTTAGAATCAACATACATAGAGATGAATCACAAAACAGAGCAACACATGCATAACTTTGAAAATCAAATCACACAAGTCTTGGCATACATGAAACCATTACAAACATTCCAAGGTTCAACTTATTTCAAGCAACATTTGGAAAATAAAATGATAAGTGGTGGTCCAACTAACGAAGTACGTTACAATCCCAACTCACTTGCCAAGTTGGTTAACAGGATATTTCTAGAAGCAATCTGTCTATCTAGAGCACATGACTCCATTACTAAGTCTATAATGTCTTCCCTTAAGGTTTGGTTGGTAGCCTCCAACTCTTGGGTATGTTTATTTTCTTCCCTAAGGTCATTCTGAGTGTTGAGCATTCTGCACTTGACTCTATCACCAAGTTCTTTGATGGCCTTCCAAGTTGCATCCCTTGTTGAATCAAAGAATGTAGTGTGCACCACTGAATTGGTGACCATGCAGAATCCTGATTCCTTGTGGTTGTCTTCCTTGTTTTTATACAAGTAAAGTTGCACCCACCAGTACTCAACTCCTTCATCCATCACAGGAAAACCTTTGTACACAGCTGCACCATGTATTCCCATTGCAACCATGAGGTCTTTGAGAGCCTTGGGGAATTCTGTCTCACATTCCAAAGTCATTGTCATGAGTGGTCCCTTCCTTACGGCTTCGTTGATGGAGTTCATCTACAAATAGAGATGAGAAAGAATATTAGAAAAGTTTACGAGAAGAAAAGACAAGTGTGGAAGTTGTTGAATTTTTTTTCCTTAGTGGTTTCCAATCCTAGGGTCATAATCCTACAGGCACCACAGTGCTCTGATACCATCTGTAAGATCCCTCCTTTATAAAGGAAAAGGATCCCTATGATTGCAATGCTAGTCCCTGGATCAATGCTAGCATCCACAGTTTAAGATGAAGTACACAGAAACAAAGGTCATTATTACAGTCATTCCAGAGACAACATACTCTTTTACAAACTCCATGGCCACAGGCCTAGTACAAGAGTTTAAATAAGTAATAAGATAAATAAGTCTTCATCTTCATGTGCCACAGGCAAGCATGTTGAGTTTAGACTCATGACTCCTAATCATCATCAGAATAACCTGCAACATCACAAGTTACAGCCACAGTGGGTCAATACATTGGAATAGTATTGTCAAGTGATACCTTAGTAGAATATTGGTGTACTAGGTACTATATGCATTTTGGCTAAGTGTAGCTTAGGCTTGCTTTGCTCAAAATAGGTTTTTGCCTATTAGTTGCAAACACTAAGTTTTTCTTTGTCAAAACTTTTCCCAAGGAACCACCAATAGACATTAGGGTCCTTCACCCTTGTTCAACCACAAGTTTTTACTTATAAATTGGGATGAGGAGATTTTTGATAGCTTCCATGTCTTGATGCTCAAGTTGTCCAATACCATGGACATGGCTAAGTACTTAGATTCTTCCATCTGCAGAGGTTGTGCACTTTCCCCACCAGACTTGATTTTCACCAAGATAGGACCTTTCAGAAGCCTTCCCTTAGACCAAATGGACGTGTTCCAACCTATCATCCCACTACCACCAACTGTCCAAATGGCTAAGTTTTTGCAACCTATATGATCCAGGCAGAGGCCATATTGCCAAGTGGCTGCACTAGAAGCTCCTTAACATATGGCATCTCAAATCCCTTTGTTCCTGGGTGGCTTTCCACAAGTGAGATACACAAGGTAAACCATAGAAATGGGCCTTGTGTAACCACTCAACATAACCCAATCTTTCCATTCCACCCAGGTGTTTCATTCACTTAGTTGTTTTATTAAACAAAAACATAGTCCAAAGACTTAGAAATATTTATTCATAGCATGAATATAACCACCCTTGGTTGCTACTAGCTAGGCTAAGCATGGCATTGATAAGACTTAGAAATATTTCTAGCAATTCTACAACTACTAGGATTTTCCCAAGCATAGCATATAGATCAAATTAACCATGCAAGACTTAGCAAAATATTTCTAATGCAAAGTTGAAAAACTTAGGAATAAATCATGAAGCACCACTTGCCTTGGTAGTTTGGAGAGTAGCTACACTCCTCACAATCACAATCACTATTTGCACCAAAATCTACACATAAAATCATAGCAACAAATCACATACAAACTAAATACAAGCAAAAATATATGGATGCATGCAATATGATATGTGATGATTTTCTATACTCAACAAGGCATGTGCACAGTACTGAATCAAAATCAAGTTTAAAACTTGCCAAACAACCTTTATTTGAACATTAAAACATTTCCTAAATATTTGTTATACACAAAATAGGCCTACACATGTTTCTGTATATAAAACCATTTTAACAGAAACTAAACATTAAACACATTGCATATATGGAAAGGGCATTCTCTCCTGATTCCATTGATATAAAATTTGTCAAATTTGAACGTGGGAATCAAAAGTTATGATTAAAACAAAATCAAACATCTAATAGATTCAAATCAGAAATTTAAAACAGAACTCGTGCCACGCGGCGTCTCCTGATTGGACGATACCGTTTCGCACCGGATCACGCTCGGCTACCGTTGGATCTAACTAAACATGCACGGCTCAGATCTAAACTTACCTCTTCGTCACAGATCTAATCTAACACGTTAGATCTAAATCCTACGGCCACAATCCTATTGACCACAGACGGGCGGCGCTAGCGGCGGCGACTAGCAGCGGCGCTCTCTGACAGTGGCTGTGCCGGCGAACTAGGTCGCCCGGGGAGGTGGGAGGATGCTTACGAGGACCGCAGTGACGAGGAGAAGCTCAACGTGTGGACGGGCAGGGTCGGGGCGCACGGACACAGCAGTACGAGCTCGTCAGAGTTGCTGGCGGCGTCTGATGCTCACTGACAGAGTCGAAGACGACGTTCTGGGGCACGAGGATCCAAACAAAAGGTGTTTGCAGGTGCGCTAGATGCAGGCGAACACCTCCGTGTGATTCAGAA
Source organism: Avena sativa (assembly GCA_916181665.1). Classification (NCBI taxonomy): domain Eukaryota; kingdom Viridiplantae; phylum Streptophyta; class Magnoliopsida; order Poales; family Poaceae; genus Avena; species Avena sativa. The sequence continues at coordinate 460,541,826 of OV702293.1, forward strand.
AGGGAGGGGAACACGAGGCTCACCGAATTTAGTCACCAGAGTCGAGGTGAGCTTCAGTCGCTTCCAGAGGTGGACGATGGCGACGGTCTAGGGCGATTCAGAAAGAAACAGAGACATGTGAAGATGCGCAGGATGATTGCGAAGCAGCTCGCATGAACCAGAAATCAAGGGGCGCCTGATACTCACCGTGATGACTCGCCGGAGTTTCTCGGTACAGTGGCGGTGCAAGTCAAATCGCGGGCAGCCTAGTGGCGCTTCTGGTTAGATTTGTTGGGGGAAAAGGTCACGAGGGGGAGGGGTTTATGTAGCCAGAGCGGGGGCGGAAATCACTCGCCGAATCAATGCAATTAAGCGCGGCATCAGTGAGGAGGAAACAGCAGCGGCGAGGTGGTCGTCGGCGTTGATTGAGGACGAAGGGGTGACGCAGCAGTGAGGGCCCAGTCGTCAGCGAGTGGGTACGCGCACGGGGGGTAGGAAACGAGGGGAGAGGGGAAAACCCGGGTGGGCTGGTTGTTGGGCTAGCTTCGCTGTTGGGCCAAAAGCGTGGCGCCAGCCTTTTTCCTTTTGTCTATTCTTTTTCCATTTCTGTTTCAATTTTCAGAATCCATTTTCAAGCAAATTCAAATACCATTTGAATTTAGATTTGTTCTGGATTTCTGTAGAGTGCAACAATCATAATTCTGGGCATAAAAACATGTGGTCTCTCTGTAATAGCTTGGTCCTATTGTTCAAACAAAATAAACAGTGACATAGCACTTGGTTTGATGAAGTTTTGAAAATGGTTTTAAAATCCATATTCGTTTTGTAAATTTTGGTTTAAGCACTAGCAATCAAGCAAAACATTCTGTGAGCAACAAGGCCACAAGGTTTGGTTCATGAACAAATAATCTCTCATTGGGGAGTAGCATTTGATTAAATGATATTCACATAAAATCATGAGCACATATGCTCCTGTTTTTGAATTGATTTTTGAAATGAAACTCTACATGATCATGGATGCATGGATGATATGCATGAGTATTTGAATCATGATTTTAGGGATGTTACAGCAAGTCATTTCGCCGCACGCGTGAGAAGAAGGATCGTATCATTGCTCGCCTTCGTCACAGAGTGTCAGACCTGGAGGAGACCATCCATGAGCGGGACATGCAGCTTGAGGAGAGGGAGAATGCAGGGGAAGATATCCGTGGAGACCCCTACTCCTACCTCAGTGATGATGATGACTTCCTGGAGGACCAAGCTATGGACTTCCACACTGATGATGATGATTCCGCCTTCATTGATGATGAAGCCACCGATTCTGATGAGTAGTAGCACTTGAGCACTATCATAGGTGTGAGTTGTATCCGGTCCCACTGTATCGTAGTTGCACAGAATGGTTATTAAAACCATTCGTTTCCTTATTGTGGTGTGTGTTTGTATCATATGCTATGAATGAATGAATGAGTGAAATGAAAGTGGCTAGTTGGAAAAACCTGGGTCAAACTTAAGGTTAAAAAAAACTTTTCAAAAACAAACCCATGAACCTTAGAAATTTCCCTCTTGTCTCATGATTTATCTCAATCTTTAGATGCCTCGCGGAGGAAGCAGTTCATCCCTGGACCCAATGCTGCAAATTTGGCAAATGTTGGTTTCCGACCGTGAAGCTGAAAGAGCCGAGCGTCAAGCCAACTTAGCCACCCTTCAACACATAACTCAGATGGCCAACAACAATCAGGGCCATGGAAATTAGGACAACCATGGATCCAAACTCAAGAACTTTCATAACACCAATCCACCCATTTTAAGTAAGTCTGAAGAGCCATTAGATGCTGATGACTGGCTGCAGACCATGGAGAACAACTTAGAAGTCGCAGGAGTGGAAGCCAATGAGAAAGTACTGTTTGCCACCCATTATCTGGCAGGAGATGCAAGAGCTTGGTGGAATAGCATTCGCACCATGAATGGAGGTCAGATGATGACTTGGGATGAATTCAAACTCAAGTTTAGCCGAACCCATGTGCCACCGGGTTTAATCAAGTGGATGAGAGATGAATTCAGAGAATTGAAGCAAGGGAGGATGACAGCAGTTGAGTACCGTGACAAATTTTTGTCATTAGCTAGGTATGAACCTGATGAGATTGACACTAAAGCCAAGAAGAAGGAGAGATTCCTGAACGGTCTGCATGATGAGATGCAGACAGTGTTAGTCAATATCCCGTTTGCTGACATTGAAGCCTTAGTGGATTCTGCAATCCAGATAGAAGGCAAGATCAACCAAGCTAATGAGAATCGCAAGCGTAGAATGATGCATCAACCAGGAACCCACCATACCCCAAAGTATCGCCCCAACCCATCTGCATGATATGCCCCGAGAAACAATAGACCCCCGATGACCCATCCGAACTATCCCAATCATGGAGGAGGAAACCCAAGGCCTGGAGGAAGCCACAAGAACAACCCTAGAAACTCCAACAATTTCAACCGTGCACCGCCCAAGTTCAACAACAACAGCAACACCAACAACACCAATACTGCCCCAAGGACTGGAAGCAATGATGTGCCTGTTGCAGGAAAAGAAGTCTCAGGTTACTTGTTGTAAATGCAGAGTCAAGGGTTACTACTCCAATGAGTGCCCCAAGAATCTTGCAGCAACCCCCAATGTGAATGCCCCAGCTCAGCAGCAACGTCGTGTTCAGGCTGGAAGGAGATTTTCCCCAGGGAACTCGCTCAACCACAACGGCCCTCTGTTTCACATGAATGTTGAAGAAGCCCAAGAAGCGCCAGATGTCGTGTTGGATATGTTTTCTATTAACTCAGTACTTGCAAGAGTGTTGTTTGATTCTGGAGCATCGCACTCGTTTGTTACAGAAGAATTTGCATGCACTAGTAAGATTCAAGCAACAAAATTGAAGCATGTTATGATAGTTCAAATACCTGGTTCCACCACCAAAGCTAGACAAATACGCAAGGCCGTACCTATCAGAATCCATGGAATAGTTTTTATGCTAATCTAATAGTACTTGGAACTAAAGGTTTGTAAGTAGTACTAGGAATGGATTGGATGTCGAAACATAAAGGATTAATCGACTGTGCCAAGAAAGCCATAACCATGACTAGTACCGCTGGAATATCAGTAGAGCATGTATCGGAAACCTTGCCCCGTCAATTCAAGTACAACAAGAGTCTAGACCAATCCACCATTGACCAAGTCAGAGTAGTCTGTGAATACCCCGACGTATTCCCAGATGTATTGCCCGGTATGCCCCAGATCAGGATATCGAGTTTATCATTGAACTAATCCCTGTAACTAGACCGATAGCCCAGAGACCTTATAGTATGAACCCATCGGAACTAGTGGAGCTGAAGAATCAACTGGATTCTATGCTGGAGATTGGTCTGATTCAACCAAGTGCGTCGCCATGGAGATCACCTATTTTATTTGTGGATAAGAAAGATGGAGGTAACCGTTTGTGCACGGATTATCGGAAGCTGAATGATGTCACCATTAAGAACAAGTATCCACTACCAAAGATAGAAGATCTGTTTGACTAGTTGACTGGTGCCAAAGTGTTTTCTAAGATTAATCTTAGAACTGGTTATCATCAACTCAAGATTCACGTAGAGGATATTCCAAAGACTGCCTTCACCACCAGATATGGACCGTATGAGTACACGGTCATGTCTTTTGGATTAACCAATGCCCTCGCTTATTTCATGAACCTCATGAATAATATTTTTATGAACTTGCCGGATAAGTTTGTCGTTGTTTTCATCGATGACATTCTGATCTATTCCAAATCAGAAGAAGAACATGAGCTACACCTAAGGACCATCCTTGAAACCCTTAGGGAGCATCAGTTCTATGCCAAGTTTAGCAAATGTGAGTTCTGGTTAAAGGGAGTAGGATTCCTCAGACATATTGTGTCAGCATGAGGAAATTCTATCGACCCTGCCAAGGTCAAGGATGTTGAAGAATGGCAAGCCCCGACCACTCAAACCCAAGTTCGTGCATTTCTCGGAATAGAGGGATATTACCGCAAGTTCGTAGAAGGATTCTCGAGTATCGCAAGACCCATGACCCAATTGTTGAAGAAAGATAAGAAGTTTGAATGGACGGACAAATGTAAAGCAAGTTTTCAAGAGCTTAAGAAGAGATTGATTTCATCCCCAATCTTGATCATGTCGGATATCACAAAGCCTTTTGATGTGTTTTGTGATGCATCCGAGATCGGTCTCGGATGTGTGCTAATGCAAGAAGGCAAAGTCATATCCTATCTATCCCGACAACTGAAACAACATGAGCAGAATTATCATACCCATGACCTTGAACTAGCAGCCGTAGTTCTAGCCTTGAAGACATGGCGGCATTACCTCATGGGTAATCGTTGTGAAATTTATTCGGATCACAAGAGACTGAAGTATATTTTCACCCCGAAGGATCTAAATATGAGGCAAAGGATATGGATGGAGTTAATCAAGGACTATGATCTGGACATTCACTATCACCCCGACAAAGCCAATGTGGTAGCAGATGCCCTTAGCAGATTGCTGTGTCGCTTGAACACCATGATTCTGAAGGAGCAACCAAGTTTGCACAAGGAGTTGGAAGATTTCAGAATGGAGCTAGTTAGTGAAGGATTTTTGGCTAGCATAGAACTTCAACCCACTTTGATTAGTCAGATCAAGGAGGCACGGAAAGGAAATGCTAGTATCAATGGAATCAAACGTCGTATCTGCACATGGAAGGTACCCGGATTCACCGAAGATGAAGAAGGAGTTTTGTGGTACAAAGGACGTATCTGTGTGCCAGTAGATTCAGAATTGAAGCAAGCTATTTTAAAAGAAGCCCATGATACTCTTTATTCTATCCACCTTGGAGGAACGAAGATGTATCAGGATTTGAAGGAGCAATTTTGGTGGCACAAGATGAAGAGAGAAATCGGAAGCTACATAGCCAAATGTGATATCTGTCAGAGAGTCAAAGCGGGACATCAGAGACCCGCAGGACTTTTGAAACCATTGCAGATTCCGGAATGGAAATGGGATTCAGTTGGAATGGATTTTATCACCGTTTTGCCTACATCTAGTAGGGGAATGACTCTATCTGGGTCATAGTGGATAGACTATCCAAAGTCGGTCATTTCTTACCATTCAAGATCACATATCAGAGTTCAAAGCTAGCAGAGTTGTACATCACTAGAATAGTCAGTTTACATGGAGTCCCCAAGAACATTGTGTCAGATCGAGGAACCCAGTTTACCTCAAGGTTTTGGAAGAAAGTCCAAGAAGGATTAGGAACAAGACTGGATTTCAGCATAGCTTATCACCCTCAGACTAATGGACAAATGGAGCGCGTAAACCAAATACTCGAAGATATGTTGAGAGCTTATGCGTTGGAATATGGATCAAAATGGGAAGACTGTCTGCCTTTCGCAGAATTTCCATACAACAACAGTTACCAAGCCAGTTTGCAAATGACCCCATTTGAGTTTATGTATGGAAGGAAGTGTCGTACCCCTTTGAATTGGTCGTAAGTAGGAGAGAGTCAGATTTTCGGACCCGACATCCTCTGAGAAGCCAAAGATAAAGTTCACAAGATTCGTGAGCACCTTAAGACTGCTCAATCCAGACAGAAGAGTTATGCCGACAAGAGACGTCGAGACCTAGCCTTCAATATCGGAGATTTTGTGTATCTGAAAGTATCACCCTTGAAAGGAATGCAACGTTTCCAACTCAAAGGAAAGTTAGCCCCCAGATATATCGGACCCTTCAAGATTTTGAATTGCTAAGTAGAAGTATCTTATCAACTGGAACTATCGGAGGAGATGTCAGCCGTGCATAATGTGTTCCATATTTCGTTACTTCGCAAATGCCTAGAAGTCCCGAAGAAGACCGAAGTTTTCAAGAATACTGATCACAGAACCATAGAGATCAACGATGACCTAACATATCCTGAAGTACCCATTCGTATTTTGGAGGAACCTTTCAGAACCACCAGGACCCGGAGTATCAAGTTTCTCAAGATCCAGTGGAGTAACCACACTGAAGAAGAAGCTACCTAGGAGCGAGAAAATTACATTAGGACTAAGTTTCCAGATCTCTTTAAATCCTAGTTTTATTTTGCTTAAATCTCAGGACAAGATTTTGTTTAAGGGAGGAAGGTTTGTAACATCCCAAAAATATTAATCAAGGCTATCAAGTTCCAATCACCCAAGTTTAGGGTTAACAAAAACTTTTATTATTAAAATCAATATGAATGCATGTGTGTATGTGATGAATGCATGAATGCTTGCAATGACTTGTTTGATTGTTATGAATGGCAAGGATTGGTTTAAATATGAAAACAACATCATCTAAATCATTTCCAAGCAGAATCAAATCAATAGAAATTCAAAAATAAACAATATGAGCTAATGGTCATTTTGACCAAAGTTAACCACTAGACCACTTTGAGTGTTTCTAGTCCAAGATTTCTAACAGAAATAAATCCAATTCTTTTCACCCCTTGCTATACCAAGTAAAAGTGAACCCAATCCCACCTTGCAAACCCACAAAAACATTTTGCAAATCTATGCCAAGGACAATTCAAAATTGAATCTAGTTTATATGGTAAGATCACCATTTCTCAAAACCCAAAAAAACCAGTTCACCTTGACAAACCCAAGCAACTAGAGACTACCAAGTATGTGACCAGTACACTCACCAAATTTTATCCAAAAATTCAAATATAAATTTCTTTCGGCCATTTCATCAAACACCTTCTGAGCACAAATCAAATAAAACAACAAACACTATTTTGAGTAGTGTTCTTGCCAAACTTGTTCCATCTACAGCCCTCACACCACTCCCAATATGTCAACCACCACTCCCCTGCAATCCTAGCCCACTGTGCACGACCAGTTCATCAATGGCATGCATGCCCGACCACCCCTGACGACTGTCTACGCACAACCTGTTGTGAACCCCAAGAGCAAGGTGTGAAGCAGCAAGCAACAAGTTTTCCCTCAGTTGATATTGAGGTTATTGAACCAGAAGGAGGAAGGAAATGTCACACAGGTGTTGCAAGCAACATGGAGAGCTTGAAAGAACATGAGGGCCCCATGTGTGGTTTTGGTAATTAATGACAATCTTTATGGACTAATGTGTGTATTAAGTTATACTTGTAGGAATTGTCCATTGGCATCGCTTGGAGCATGTGTTGGCTTCAAGGTCGATGAAATGAGAATAAGATGTGATGTGCAAGCTCAAAATACGCCATCTATAGAAGATCTCATGGTTGATGCTTGCCATCCTCGGTGATCATAGATCGATGATGAGGAATCAAGAAAGGCGTTCCATCTTGAGAAAGGCAAGATCGTCTACATCGAGCTCAAGTGGAATGCTCAAGGCAAAGGTATAATCTTGATAGGTTTTCCCTTTTGCCGGTCTCATATTGTTAGTGGAAGACCGGGTTTAGGATAGATAGCCATACTATCAAGAGGGGCTCTCGAATGAGTAACTCGATCACATCGTTCGGAGAGAGCTCAAACCTTTGAATATTTGCATCATCATATTTGGTTGTTATTTGGTATTATCCATGTGAGGATATAGAGCTTGTGGTAATCTTCATAACAAGCTCTTGTTCATCAAAATCGGATCTTCCGTTTGTATCTTGTTGCGATTTTGATCTTGGCGGCTTTTCGGTTTCTCACCAAGTGAGGTATCTCACATTATTATACATGATACATTATCACTTGGTGATAACCAATATTTTCACCTTTCATAGGGTAGCCCATGTCGTCCTTTTTCCAACACAATTGGAATCGGGTCGATCGGAGTTACCAATCAAAAGTTATAGAGGTTTGAATTTTCCTAGGTACCAAAATGCGGCAGTACCGCATTTTAGTACCTAGCGCGGCAGTAGGTTTTGGCAAGTTGCCAAATACCACTTCCCTCCTAGGTACCAAAATGCGGTAGTACCGCATTTTAGTACCTAGCATGGCAGAAGGTTTTTGACAAGTTTCCAAAAGCCACTGCCGGGCTAGGTACCAAAAAGCGGTAGTACCGCATTTTAGTACCTGGCGCGGCAGAAGGTTTTTGACTTCGTAATTTGGATCTATCCTCCCTTGCTGGACTATGATGTTTCTTTGCATGATCTTGTAGATGTTTTTGTCCTCTTCAAAACAATCCCAAGATCATCGAAATCGGAGTTCGGATGCAAAAGTTATGGTTGTTTTCGTTCTGTGATGACCGGTAGTACCGGACCAGGATCCGGTAGTACCGGGGTCCGGTAGTACCGCATTTTGGTACCGGGGAGCGCAGAGAAAAAATGCGTTTGGAGCCCCAGGAACCCCAGGAAATGTCCGGTAGTGCCGGGAAAGTCCGGTAGTACCGGGAAAAAGTCCGGTAGTACCGGGAATCACGTTTTTGGGCTGCAACGGTTGGATTTTGGAGGGACCTATATAAGGGGCCTTCTTCCCCAATGGTTCCTCAGCCTTTCTTGCAAGTTTTCCCCTCCATTGTTGACCTTCTTGAGCTTGCTTTCTCTCAATCCCTCCGATGATTCTTGCATATTCTTGAGGGATTTGAAAGAGGAGATCTAGATCTACAATCCCACCAATCAATCTCTCCTCTAAGTGAGGGAAACATATTGGGATCTAGATCTTGGAGTCTTTTGTGGATTTCCTCCATTAATCTTCCTCTCTTATTCCCCCATAAGCTTTTGTAGCTTTGGTGGAATTTGGGAGAGAAGGATTTGAACACCTTTGTGGTGTTCTTGCCATTTGCATTTGGTGCATCGGTTTGTGTTCTCCTCGGAGGATTTGGTTTGAGTTGCTCATTGGAGCTTGTCCCTCTTGGGTTCTTGGAACCCTAGACGGTTTTGTGGCCTTGGTGGCATTTGTTGAGGCCTTTTGTGGCGTTTGTTGGGAGCCTCCAATTAAGTTGTGGAGAAGTGCCCCAACCTTGTGAGAGGTTCCGGTTGCCACCGATAAGTGCACCGATAGTGGAAGCGTGGATCGATCCCGTTAGGGTGAGATTCATCGGAGAATAAGGGAGGCCTTTTGTGGCGTTGGTGGTTTGATACCACCCCCTCTCCAAACGAGACGTACTCCATGTTAGGAGGAACTCGGTAAAATATCGGTGTCCCTACGTGCCTCGGTTATCTCTATACCCGAGCTCTTTACTTATGCACTTTACATTGTGATAGCCTTCGTGCTTGAAGTAATATATATCTTGCTATCACTTTGTTGCTTGTATTGCTTAGCATAAGTTGTTGGTGCACATAGGTGAACCTTAGTTGTTCTAGGTTGTGCTTAACAAAGTAAACACTAGCTTTATTCCGCCTTTGTTGAGCCACTCTAGGAAAAGTTTTAATCGCCTATTCACCCCCACTCTAGGCGACATCTCTATCCTTTCAGAGCTGCACAACACAAACTCAAGACTTTGCCCCAACGAACAGTGAGGTTGTCAATCTCACCGGTTTGTAGTAACAAAGGATTAAACATATGGTGTGGAAGGTAATGGTTTGCAGCAAGTAAACAAGTAACAGTGGAAGATGTATAAATGGTAAAGATTGGACCGGGGTCCATAGTTCACTAGAGGTGCTCTCCTTAGATAAACAACATGGCATGAAGGGTAAACAAATTACAGCGGGGCAATTGATAGGAACTGAACAAGGCATAACAATGCAATTACTAGTCAGAAAGATCCTACGAGATTCGATTGGGAAATACAACAATATACATAGACCGCCATCCAACTGCATCTATGACTAGAAGTCCACCTTCAGGTTATCATCCGAACCCCTCCAGTATTAAGTTGCAAGCAACAGACAACTACTTTAAGCAAAGTGTGTAAGGTAAATAGTCCACATGTTCCATGAACAAGAGACCATTGTTTTCTCCCTAATAGCAACAACACATCTACAACCGAAGAGATTATTGTCACTTCCCTTGGAAACTAGAGGCATGAACCCACTATCGAGCATAAATACTCCCTCTTGTAGTCACTAGCAACTACTTGTCCAAGATAGCTACTAACAACGGAAAGCATGCAAGATCACAAAAAACACAGACATGATAGAATCATAAAGACAAAACCATTAATCAAACCAACATAATAATCTCAATATCCATCGGATCCCCATAAACACAACATGCATGATTACAAAATAGATTAGATCTTGATCATGAACGAAGCTCACAAGATCTATACATGAAAGCACAAAGGAGGAGATACAACCATCTAGCTACTACATGGACCCATAGTCCAAGGTGGAACTACTCACGCATCATACTAGAGAGAAAGCCTCCGGGATGATCTCCCCTCCAGCAGGGTGCCGGGAAGAACTTCAGATCCCTCGATCTAGGGACGATGGTGGCGGCGGCTACAGACAGTTTCGTGGATATTTGATCGGGTTCTTAGGGTTTCTGCATCGGGGGCTTCTTATAGGCGAAGGGGGAGACCGAGGAGGCGGCCAGGGTCACCAAATCCTAGCCATGCGCGGGGCTGGGCCCACCCGCGCCTGGGGTGGGTCTGGCCCCCCTGGATGGCCCCTCCGGTTCTCCTCTAGACTTCTTGTTCCCCACGGAAAGTAATTGACTTTGATGTTTGTCCCGTACAATTCCGAGAATATTTCTTTACTAACTTTTCTGAAACCAAAAATAGTAGAAAACAGGCACTGTTGCAACTTGTTTATAGGTTAGTACCAGAAAACATGTAAAAAGCACCTCAAAGTGTAGACAAGTAAAGCAAAGTAGATACTAAACAAGCATGGAGCATAAAAAATTATAGATACGTTTCCAACATATCAACCCCTTGTCCACCTCAACGTCGACAGAACAATGCAAGCGTCGCCAGCCTCGCCAACCATGTCTAGCATGTCGCCCGTGCCTCACTGCCCCTCTAGACCAGCCCTAGCTCAAGGATAGAGAGAGGAGACGCCGGAGACGCCGTGCCCGCGCCACTGTCAACCATGCCGATGCGCACCGCAGTTAACGCCTTGTTCCTGCTCGACCCGACCACCTCGAGCTCTCGCCGTCCGCTTACACGATCACCACCGTCCCAGGAGACCAAAGGACATGCCCGTTCCCTCGACCGTGCCCCGTAGTCGCCGGACGCCACGAAGTTTGCCGTCAGTACCGCGCAGAGCACCGCCCCGTTCCGACCGCTGCAGACCTCCATTGACTGAGCCATGCTGCCCGTGATGACCGCCAGGCGACCGCCCATCGTCCTAGCCTCCGAACAATGCCACTAGCTCGCTGTGACATCGCCTCCGTCGACCTCTGCCCATGCCATGATGCACTCCTCACCCTGCTATAAAAGGGAGCTCCCCCACACCAATTCTGCACACCATCTCCCTCCACACCTCCTCGGAAATGCCTCCGAGCAACCCTAGAGCAAGCCGCTGCCCGTAGCTCCCCAATTCTACCAGAGACCGCCGTGGCAGGAGGAGAAGGGCGCCGTCGATTCAGGCCATCGCAGGAGACGCCGCCAGTACCAGGAGAACCGCCGGAGTCGCTCGTTTGTTTGCCCTCGTCATCGACCCTCGCTAGAGCTCCGGTGAGTCTCCCCTGACCCTCACTGACCTTGTTAGGGTTTCTTCCCGTTGTATCCTGTTCGAGGAGGAAGATGAGCTGTGGACCGTTGGATTCCAATCTAATCTAACGGCCCAGTTTCGTAGATACCCCTTCGGCACCCCCTGTCTAACTGAAGGGTAGGGACAACACTTAAACCAGCCCGCGTGCGTGCTGTGCGCAGTGGTCCGGCCCATCTAGCTCTCCCACGCGACCTAGTTAATTCAAACTTAGTTTTTTCAAATTAGTTCAAACCCTAGTTCTGTCTGTAGTTTCAAAAATCATTTTAGATAGATTCACTGAACCAAATTGCATGAAACTAATTTTGTTAGGAAGGTACTGAAATTGTTAATCCAAGCCCGTTGGATTCAAACCATTTGAAATTATAGATCACCTATTCTGAAAATACCAAGGCAGAGACTTTTCTGCATTCAAATATTTTTCAAAAATCAACCATAAATGCTTTTGAGTTGATTCCAACTCTCAAAAATCACATTTGATAAGACCTTTCTGAATATATAAAAATATCTAGGTTTACTTGAAGTAATAATGGACAAGTACTAAAAGAATGCCCCATAGGAAATTCTAGTCACTTTAACTAATTAAAGTAATATTGTTAAACCTTATTAAATTGTGACGCCACTTTAAATCACATTCCCAAGTATTAAAATATGTGGTGATGACATGTGTCAACATGATCCTATATTTCAATTGGAGAATATTAAATCTTAAGTAGTTTTCAATGAGTAGAAATTACGTTTCCAAAATAAAATAAATAAGACTAAGCCTTTAATCCTTGTGATGATGCTATATCATCTAGTGTGAACCTTGGTGTGCCAAATAGAAATAGTTAAGTATTGTTTGGTGATTGTGTACCTCGTATTTATTTATAGACGCTAGTACCGACCAAGGATACAAAGAGGAAGGAGACTACTGTGAAGAGGAAGCAGAGGATAACTTCAAACACTGCACTACTCAAGGCAAGCTAGAACTTTGCAAGCTAACACTTGCATGATAACTATGCAAATTACATGCCTTAGGCATATTTGGTTATACCACTTCATTATACTAAATCGCAGTTTTACTTGCAAGCTTTATTGTTTTATTTCTTTATTTAAGTTCTTTATTTACTTCTAGTTAGTATTTAGTGAGTTTTGGAAAGATATTAGAGGTAGCATAAAGAGCATAAAACTTGGCCTAAGTTAGATAGAACTAGATGTCATACTAAGACATGAGATTAGATTTAGATAGTCACACTTGATTAACACCCCTCATTAGTGATTACCCCCAACTTTAGTGGCTAGTGCTAAGCATAAAACTTGATCACTTTAGATGGGAATACTTGGTGAAAATGATTGTGAAAACCTTGGAATGATGAGTCATTCTAATGAAATATTTTGACATGTGTTATGAACACCAGATGATTTGATGATGAAAATGTTGAGGCATGAGCCTTAGCCCCTTTATAAAACTGATGTTGAGGCATGAGCCTTATACCATTCCAATGTTACCATACAACCACAATACCCGAATTTGGGTAGGGCTTGACTAGAAGTTTATATATCTTAGTATGGGTTCCCTTGCAGCCGAGGTTTGAGCTGAGGCTACCTCGTGATGATTGTACACCTGTGTAGTTCCCAAGATGACAGATGGTCATGGTTGGGAGGCCAAACTCATAGGGGAGGTGCCTATACTAGGGTGTGTAATTGAAAGGTTAGGATTGATTATCCGCATACTGAGTATGGTGATTCAGGATTGTTCCTGACAGATGTATCGAATGTTGTGGTGAAAGTGTACCCCCTCTACAGAGTGTCAAACTATTCGAATAGCCGCATCCACGGTTATGGACAGTTGAAGTGGCCATACTGTTCCGTCGTCAAATGTTTTCAAAATGACTTGTGGAATGAACTATGACTTTGACTTGACCATAACAGGGTTGTGAAAGAGAAAGCTAAGTTCCCACTTAGGTGTTATAAAACATTAAACTAGTTTTATTTGCTTCTAAACTCAGTTAGAGATAAACATGGCTTTTTGCAAAACAACCTAGAGCTTAGTATTCCTATTTGAACCACTTTACTTGTTAGTGATAGTTTGCGAGTACTTAAGGAGTACTCATGACTTTCTCCCTGGCTATTCCTATGGCCAGACTATGAGGAGGACTACCAGGATGATGGACAGCAGGAAGTCTATAACAACTAGGATCATCTCCCATCATCAGCATTGCCTGTGACCCTGAAGATGAAGCTTCGACCATGCTACCGTTATTATATTATTCCGCTGTGTTGATTGTATTAAGACTGGATCATGAGATCCTTTATTTGTAAGACCTTTATTATGGTTTGTAATGGATGATGAACTATGGTACCAATCTGTTATGTCTCGCAAAAATGGTAATCCTGGGATTGCGATGTATGGCATAACAGGCATCTGGGATTAAAATTCTGGCTGTTGACAAGAAGATTTCCTGACAGAAATAGATCGAAACAAAAACACGACGAGAACACGATATACGAACCCCGGGGGATCCGAGGGTTATATATTACGAAGTTTCAATGCATAAGGAAGGTACTGTGTGAAAACGAGGCAGAAACGGACTCCGGGGGATCACACCCCTGTAGCCGCGGGCAGCTAGGGCCCGCGTCTAGGGTGGGTGTGGCCCACCTGGCCTCCATTTCCTCCTCTGTTTCGTCTCATAACCTTCCGTATGTAATAAAAACATCAAAAATATAAAAATATAAGGTTTTCATGAACCTTCAGTTTGCAACACTTTTACCTATTCAAAGACGGACTCTGCAGATTCCTTCTCGCCATCTCCTGAAAATTCCTTTCATACAAGGCCTTACACAAACCTCAATGGCAACATTAGTGTATTCTAAAACAATAAACCTTTAGGTACACACTTCAACTGAAATCCATCAAAACAAAAGCTACTGTAGCAACTCCTTTTCAAAATCCCAAAAAGAAACTAAAAGGGAGTAAATATCAGAGGCAAATGCACATGATGGCAAAAATCTGTCAAAACAGACCAGTAGGTAGAGATTGATTTTTTTCGAAAATCTTCTGTTGCTCAAATCAAAAAGTGCAAAACTAATGTAAGTTGGATAACAAATTGGAGAACAAACACAGAAAATTACAGCTTCATCCGATGTACTGAGCTCCTTCACGAATTTTTACAATGCAACACAAAAATCTGTCCCAGGACAACCACTTTTCACAACTCCTCTACTTCTCAAAAGTAGTTAATCTTGACACAAAAACCAAAACAAAAAGGATAAGGAGCGGTTATTACTAAGGTAATAACTTCCAAGACTCAACAAAACTATTGGGTTATCTCCCAAGAAGTACTTTTCTTTAATGCCTTTAAGTTAGGCTTGATAATTTCAAAGATGCTCATATAGGAGATATGGATTTGAAGTGAAAAAGAGCATCAAGAAGCAAATATCCAACACATTTGAGTCTAACCCACTTCCTATGCAAGGGGGTCTCATGAGAAAACAAATTATTGAAACAAAATGCCACAAGCATAGGAACACAAAACAAATGCAACTTCAAAGCTTTCAACACAAAACGGGGAAACTTAATATTATTGAGATGCATACAACCATGTTTCCCTCTCTCATAATAACCTTCAGTAGCACTTTGAATAAAGTTGACAATATAACTATCACAAGGAACAACTTTATCATCAGAATGAGCATACTTACAATCATCAAAAAGAGGTCTAAGGTCATAAACCGGATCAATAAAAGCAAGTTGTTCCATCCAGAAATCTTCATTACCAATTCATTTTCATAAGGAGCTTTAGAAAATTTGGAAAAGTTAAAATCATAAGAATCTCCATTAAACCTAGTTAAAATTTTCTCCTTCTTACAATCTATGATAGCCCCACAAGTATTCAAGAAAGGTCTACCAAAGATAATAGGGCAGGTTTTACTAGCTTCTGAACAAGTACCAGAAAATCAGCAGGATATTTAATCTTACCACAAAGGACTTCCACATATCTTATAATACCAATAGGGCAAATGGTTTCCTTATTAGCAAGGGGAATAACCACATCAATGTCCTCAAGTTCACAAGGACCAATTTCATGCATAATTTCCCTGTAAAGCTCATAAAGAATAGCACCAGAACTAGCAACAATATCACATAAACCATAATAGAAATGATCAGCAATTCTCACAGAAATCATAGGGACACTAGTTTTCCTAACTTTACTAGGATAAGAGACAATATTAGAAGCGTCTTCACAAAATACAATGTGCCCAACTTCTACGTTTCTAGTGACAAGATCTTTCTCAATGGATACTACATGTTTAATGTTTATTTGCTCATCAGGTTCCACAGTTTTCTTTGTACCTTTATTATCCACACTAATTATCATAGAATACTCCTTTACCTTAACTAGGAAAGGTGTTTTCTCAACATAAGGTTCAGACAAATTATGAGCAATAGTACAAACTTCAGTATTTCTAGCAGGAACATGATTAACAACATCTTTATAAGGTGCATGGTACTTATTCTACTTCTTTTTAGGAATTTCTATATAAGAGGCAAAAGCCTTAAAACAATTGGCAATACTTTGAGAATCAATACCATACTCAGTACTAATATCACGGAAGTCATCAGTTCCCATAAAAGATTTAATGCATTCATAATCATAGTTTATACCTGACTTTCTTCTTTTGTCATTCTCCCATGCTTCAGTGTTCTCTTGAATGCGGTCTAGGAGATCCCATTTAGCTTCTTCCTTTATACGTGTGAATTATCCAACACAATAATCATCTAATAAATCTTTATCATGAAGAGAAAGCCTTGCATAAAAGTTATTGATAATAATATTGTTAGGGAGTTCATGAATAGGACATTTAAGCATTAGTAACTTTAATCTCCCCCAAGCTTGGGATATACTCTCTCCATAACGAGGCAAAAAGTTATATATTATATTCCTATCCTTATGAATCTCACTGGGAGGATAAAATTTAGAGTAAAAGAGATATACTATTTCCTCTCATTCCATGGATTGTCCATTCTTTAGCAGCTTATACCATTCTTCAGCTCTTCCTTTCAATGATATAGAGAGTACCTTCTTCTTCACCTGTTCATTTGTGATACCTGCACACTTAAACAACCTGCATAATTCATGGATAAAAAGAAAGTGATCACCAGGATGGACAGTTCCATCCCCTAAATAATAATTATCCATAACTCGATCAACAATACTAGTAGGTATCTTAAAAGGATCTATCTCAACAGGCGGTGATTCATCTACTATCCTAACAGTGGTAGTAGTTTTCCCAAACAGAAAACCAAGTGGATTATCCATATTGAAAACAACATAACAAACAGAAATAAAAAATACTCACAGTAGAAGTTTTCTTTACAAGTTTCACTCTTCAATAGCGTTTCACTCCCCGACAACGGCGCCATAAAATAGTCTTGATGACCCACAAGTATATGAGGCGTATATTAGTACTTTTGATAAATAGGAAATCTCTGTAAATACTTAGCAAACGGATTTTTAGGGGTTTTCTGATAAACCAAGAAAATAAAGTGCAAGTAAATAAAGACATCAAATAATTGCAACAAGTGGCCCAATCCTTTCTTAGCAAAGGACAAGCTGGTGGGAATACTAATGAGGACCAAACATTCTCGAGGACACATGGGAATACTGTTAAGTGCTTTCAATTCATATAGCTAATTAATCTTTTTTTGTAAGTGTTGTGTGGGTGAACCTGTGCTAATGTACCGACCTTACTTGGACTAATACATACTTGTGATTAAACCCCTTGCAAGCATCTACAACTACAAGAAAGCAATTAAGATATAAACCTAACCACAACCTTAAACTCTAAGATCCTACACTCCCTTGTGCAATGGTTTCCTAACAGGGATTCAGGTTTATGTCACTCCAGCAACCCCACAATTAGTAGCCAAATACACAATTAATTCCCATAGGCCCATAAATGGTGAAGTATCATGTAGTCGACGTTCACATGACACCACTAGAAGAATAGCACCACAACTTAAATATTAAACTATTGAATAATACCTCAATACAAATCCACTACTAACAACATGACTTCTCCCACGTCCTCAAGAACTAAACGAACTACTCACGTGAAATCATATGGATCAATATCAAAGATGATATAATGATGGATAATAATCTGAACATCAACAATAATTCAATGGTTCCACTCACAAGCATCAACTATAATAGTAATCAACACCGAAAAAGTTTCCCCTAAGAACTATGCAAGATTCAACACAATTGCTACAGCAGGATGGAGTGGTGATGATGGTGCTGGTGGAGATGATGGTGTGGATGATGATGATGATCTCGATGAAGCCTAGCTTGATGACGGTGTTGATGGCGACGATCTCCCCACCGCAGGAAGGAATTTCCCCGGCAGAAATCTGTTTGCTGGAGAGCTCTTTCTCTCTCGGTGTTTTCTGCCCCGCAGAGGCGGCAAAATCTTTCTATGGTTGTTCCTCATGTATTAGGGTTTAGAGAAGAAAATATAGGCGAGAGGGCGGAGCCAGAGGTGGGCCAGGATAGCCACACCCCCTTAGGCGCGACCTAGGGTGCCCCGCGCCTGGGGGGTGGCCCCCTGTGGCCCAACTCCGCCTCCCCTTCTGGCATCCTTCATCTTTTGGGAAAATAGAATTTTCCGTAGTTTTTCTGGTATTTTTATAATATTTGCGAAATTGCATCAAAACACCGCTTTTTCCATCAGAATCCTGACTCCGGCAGTTCATCCTCCAAGAATCATCCAACATGCAAAAACAGAAGAAAACACATAAGTAACACCTCTTAATATGAAGTATATCAGTGAATAGAGGCAAATTATGATATAGAATGGTGATGCAAAATGAACGTATCAATCCCCCGGGTCCCCGGCCGTCCAATCTGGCCGGATCGACGGTCAGATCTTCTTCCTGTCCTGCCATCCCGCTTTTGCTGCAAACGGTCCCGCTTTTTCTACAAGTAGTCCCGCTTTTGCTACATGTAGCAGAAAACAGTCCGGGCCCAAAAAAGAATAGACATGCCAGACCTCGCCTGATAGTTCGCCGGAGACCTCACCGGCGACCTTGTAGCAAAAAAATATTCTAGTGTAGCAAAACCGAATTCGCTGGAAAATATCACCGGAGACTCACCGGGAAAAACCTCGTCGGAGACTTCATAGCAAAAAAATTACACTATTGTGGCAAAACCACAAAACAGCTGTAGCAAACAAAATGTGCTAATGTAGCAAAAAATAGATATCGCCAAAGACATCGTCGGAGAACTTGTAGCAAAAAAATTCTACCTAGCAAAATGACTTCTCTGGAGACTATCGTCGGCCATCTTGTAGCAAACTTTTTACAATATTATAGCAAAAACATACAAAAGTTGGAGCAAAAAATATACATATATGTAGCATATCTTGTGGTCGTAGCAAAAAAACCCGAACATGAAAATCCGTCACTCTGTTCATAGCAAATCTGTCGGCCGTCGGTAGCAACGACGATGGCCATCAATAGCTAAAACGCCAAACGTATGTAGCAAAATCTCTCAATATAGGTAGCATGCACGACCACTACATCGAACCAGTGTTCCTCGCCGAAAGTCAGAGCAGGGGGCGACGTCCGGCGACGCCTTTGTCAGAGACGAGTCTATGCAAGGGAGCAGTACCGTCGTTCCTCTCCTAGGACCGGTGCTCGCCATCAACCTGTAGGGCGGCGAGCTCTGGCCGCAAGATGGGAAGGCAGTGAACTCCGGTGGGAGCGCGGCGAGTTCTGGCGGCGCGGGGAAAGAAGAGGGCGTGGCGAGCTCTGGCCGGTGCTCGGCAAGATCCGGCGGCGCTGCAAGCTGGGAGGGCATGTGGCTCAGGGCGGAGGCGCGCATGATGGCGGCGGCGACGAGGGAGGTGCACGTGGCGGCGACGGTGAAGCATGGCGGCGGCAATAAAGACCCGGCAGGGTGTCGAGTTCAACTCAAAAGAAACGAAAGATGCATATAGGGATCACCACGACGCGAGCGACGCATCAGGGGATGGGAGTCGCGATATCCCGGGATAGGTATCCTTCTCCAATTCTCTTCATCGTCCAAACACAACTTTAGACACCGGAATGTAAGAGCATACCTCCCAGGTGGGCCTCTTCGGGCCCTTCCCTCCGTCCACGTGACGCCCTTTCCCAGGCAACCTTTTCTCAAAAAGACATTTTCTGTTTTTATCAATTATTCTCTCTACGATCTCGTCATATTCCCCTTCCCTTTCCGTTCGTCTGATCCTTGGCATTCAATTACGGCGCTGCTTCGATCGCGCGGCGCATATGGCGCTCTCCGGCGGTCCCGCCTCGCCGGTGCCGGAGCCGCATGGGCATGCGGCGGCGGAGGCGGAGCTGTTTGAGGATGCAGTGGAGGGGTCGCCGACCGCCTCGGCACCTCCAGTGCCATGGCGCGAGGGAGGCGCCTCGCCGTCGGGGCAGCGCGCGAGGGGAAGGGAGGATGCGAATTCCATGGCCACGTCGGAGGCAGGATCGCCGGAGATGGAGGATTCGATGCCCAGGTCCGCGTCTGCGCCGCCTTCGCCCGGTCTGCCGGGTGCGTCGACGTCGTCATCGCCTGTGCAGCAGATCAGGCAGCACGTCCGGCACGTGCGGACCAGCAGCTTCCAGCTGTTCCGGCAGCAGATGCAGCGCGCGTGGAAGTGGGGGCCAGTTGGAGGTGCCGAGAGGAGCCCCAGGGAGCAAATGCTGCGAACAACGGTGAACATCGAGGCTATGGCGAACCAGAAGCGGCAGTGGTATCAACTCCATTCCAAGGCTCTGGTACAGAAGTTCTCTGTTCTGTTCGATCGTTCTCATTATACTTTGTGCATTTGGATGCAATTTTATGTCTATCGGGTATTCAGGTTGATTTAAAGCTGATTTGAGTAGATAACTGAATTGGTAAATCAGTGCCAATAGCTTGAGAGTCTTGGCGTACCTAGAAATGAGCAGGTTCACACTGTAGGATGTAAAATAACAGCTCACAGCTTGAGTTCCAAAACCTCCTTATCCTAATTTTGTTGCTGTATATGGTTGAACAACATTCACTAGTTAGATTGGTAAAAAATGAGAAAATTATTATACCCTGTTTTCCTGTTTGGGGGTTGCATTGGAGAATTTTTTCATACTCTTAGGAAACATTTGATGTGTCGTGATGTTTTTCATGAACAATGAACAAAAACAGATTAGAGGTATTTGAGTGTGTGACTGCGGATCTGCCATAAATACAATAGCTATCGCTCACTGCTTGGATACAGTTACTGAATATATCCAAGTATGTTTTCTTGAGAGAATATGTGTCCAACTATATAAGTGCATTCCTAGAAGTACATGGATTTCTCCTGTACTTTTAAGTTTCAAGTGAGGCCTTTAGGACTTATACCACCTCTTACATTCACATGACATGCTCCTTCAGTTTCTCTTGCAATTTTTGTTTATACTTACCACGAATTTTACCTATTTATTCACGACTCATGCAGGATCAGAACCAATTCAAGGAGCCAACGACGCTCTTTGAACAATTTTTCGTAGTTGGACTTCATTCTTATGCAAATGTTGCAGTCATTGAGGATGCTTTCGCAAAAAAGAAAGCTTGGGAGTCTAACTTAGCATGTTCAGAGATTGTTGATCTTAAAAAAATTCAGTATCATGGACCAATGCTAACCATGGAACCACAGGTATGGTGCTTTGTTGAGTAAGAGGAGTTCTGCTTTAGAGCAAATTGTCTATTTCAGCTCTGGATGCAACAATTTGCTAGTAGTGTTATGTTCTATACTCCATAGTTAGCTGACATTGCACTTGTATTCTCAACATGCATGTTATGCCAAATGTAGTGAGAACTTCTGCGAGTTAATTAAGGTGTGCTTAATATTAAGGGAGGCACTTTAATCCTATAGGTCAGGTATCTCTGTCATGCCGTATCTGTCTAAGTACCACTGTTCATCCCTCTATATGTTTGTTTCCTCACCGAGCAACAATAGGATACATGTTTCTCAAAGGCTTGGGTAATAATCAGTTGTAAGTTATAACTGCATGTATTCATAGTACTTGAAAAGGTATTTACCATAGCAAGTTTATGTTGTGTATTCTTGTTAGTTTTATGCATGTTGTTTATTTTGTGTAATCATAGTGCATGAAAAAGCTTAGGCTTTGTTCGGTTAATCCCCTTCACTAGTGGATTGGAGTGGAATGGAGAGGATTAGGGTGGAATTTGGCTTAGATGGGATCCAATCCCCCTCAATCCAAGTCAATCGCATACAATTTTGGGTGAACCGAACAAGGCCTTATTGAGCACCATACTCTGCAGCATGGTAAAACCAAAAAGCACTCTGAATGTACTACTATTTTTAGTTGGTGCAGCTTGTGGGCATTTTATTTTAGAGTAAATTGCAGTTTGGAACAATGGTAGGTGGCTATTCTTTTTTGGTGAGAGGAGGATGAACAACTGAATGTTCTTAGTTGAGTTTTAAAAGCTGAAGTATTGTGCTTGTGTGTGACTCTTCATAGTTGAATTATATTCTCTTTATAGGGGTGAGACGCATGATTTTGAACGAATTTACAGATCATTTGAAGACAATTTCGGGGTGCCAACCTGAATTTCTCCTTATCACAGATTTAATTTCAAGTTCATAGGATGGTCAGCATGTTCACTTCTAATATCTTTGGCATCATCTTGTAATCATTGTTTCCTGGCAGTAATTAGTTTCCCCCCTTGTAAAGCCTCGATAGATCTGATTCTGTAAGCTCTGGAAACTTCAAAATCCTAGTTTAAACTGCGACATACAGCAAACTTTTAATCCTAATTTCTCAAGGAATCCTAATTTCTCAAGGAGCTTGGCCTCTATACTGGATACTCACTTGCTGGTTCTGATAAATCATCGCTGATGTACTCTTTCCCCTTTTCCTCTAATAGTAAACCTGATACAATTGCAATTTACTTGCAGATCCTTTTCAAATATCCACCTGGAAAGAAAGTGGAAACTAGGGAGATTGATTTGCCCTCATTCTGTTTTCCTGAAGGCATAAAGGTTACATAATGTTATGGCTGAACTTGTACTGCACCTATTGGCTTCTTTAAGAAAGTTCCCCTTTATCCCTCTTTTATCTTTACAGATATAGTATGCTGCAAATATCCTGATTCTTGTTTAATTTAAATTTTCAGGCTCGCTTAGTAGAGAGGACTCCATCCATGAGTGATCTAAATGAAGTGATATTTGGGCAGGTGAATATTAGTTGTAGCAGGATCTGGGAAACCTCCTGATATTGACAGTTTTTCATGTTGCCGGGCATCTGTGGTATTTAGTAAACCTGTTTAGGGATAAGCTGCCACTATTTTATGGCGAGCCAGTAATTACTAAGATACTTAATTATTGTAGCTAGTGTTTGCATTATTCCTGCAAGAAAATTTTCCTTTACAATATTATTTCGAGTAAAATAAAATACATATTGAACTTTGCTGGTCAATCAATAATCTGCTAACCTTATATTATTTCTGTTGAAAACATGATCTTGTGGAGACCAACCAGTGTTTATTTTTCCCTTTCAGCTGTATCTCTGATGCTTCCTTGTATATGAGGTTTCCAACTTGAATTTTGCAATTTTTCATACTTAACGAATGCCTTCTTTTGAAGTAGTATCAAACTTGCTAAATTGTACATCATCTTTTACATAGGAACATCTGTGTCGAGATGATCTGTCCTTTATCTTCTCCCTAAAGGTTTGTTTATTCTTTTTTATTTTTTATTTTGATTTTCCTGGATGACTATTCAGATAATTATTGAACACTATTTTCTTATTAATTGTTGTTGATGATACCAGGTATCAGACAATGCACCTCTATATGGTGTTTGCCTTCATGTCCAGGAAATTGTTCAAAGAGCCCCTGGCATACTAGGAGCGGTTTCCCCCCTAAACCAGACTTCCTACAAGCCAAGCCGGTTCTTGGTTTCTGCACCACGTTGTTACTGTTTACTTACAAGAGTACCCTTTTTTGAGCTACATTATGAGATGTTAAACAGGTTTGTCCAGCATATTTATTTCTATTTGTTTGAGATAATAACCATTGTTTTGTATTTCCTTCAGTACTAAGCATATAATTGTTGTGTCGACTGTCAATTATATGAACAGCATAATTGCACAGGAGAGGCTTGACAGGGTAACACAGTTTGCCAGTGAAATTGCTCTGGCAGAGCCAGTCCCTCGTTCCTTGAAAGAACAGGATCAATTACATGGGGAATTTGAATCTTCAAATGGGCTCTCGTACAATGATTGGACGGAATATGCTGTACCTGTGAACAGTATATCAGGTCTTGTTTCGTCATCCGGACATACATCAGAAAGCGACGTCCCTTTATATTTGTTCAGGAGTTGGGAACCTAATTCTCCTGAAAGTATGTCTGCTAGTGAGACTTCAGATTCTAGCTATGCAAAAGAACTTGAGAAGGAAGGAAGACGTAGTTTCCAACAATATGAAGATTGTATATCAGAGAACATGGAATCCCGCTGTGACAGCTTTGGAAGAGCTAGTAGTACTTATGAGTATGGACACACTTCCCCAGATTTCCTGTCCACACATTCTTCTGTCTGTACAAGATTAGTACGTGCACAGAGCATGGAGTCTTTACACAGGTAACCTTGATAATTTGAAAATTATTTCCTGCAATTATGGAATACAACTTATGGTGTTCATAACATCTGCTAGGATTAATCTGAAATCTTAAGTAATCCACTTTAGGAAGTTATTAATGATGATGTTGAATGCATTTTATTGTGAACTATGATACATCTAGTATTATTACACAATTTACCTTATTAATTAAGTATCCTTATGGTTTGTGACAGTTCAGTCAAAGGTGCTGGGTCAGATGAAGATGATGATGAGGTAAACGCGAAGAATGAAACTATTGTAGATGATGACAAAGTTATGGGTTGGGCTAAGGTTTGTCTAACATATCAGGTTCCAAGAATTTCACCTTATGGCTCTTGTCCTTACTGGACATAATTTCATATTTTAGGCACACAATAATGACCCTCTACAAATTGTTTGTGGCTACCATGCTCTTCCTCTGCCACCTCGTGGAGGAGAAATTGTCTTCCAACCCCTTAAACATCTCCAGCCTGTTAAATACTCCAGGCCTGGATTATCATTATTGGGGTTAGGAGACACAAATTTGGACAATGTGGTAGGGAATTGACCTTTTGTGGCATTACTTGTTACGTCAGTATCATGCCCCTTCTTCAATAATCATACAATTTTTTATAGGTCATTGTCAATGCCTGTTTGGTCGCTGCAGAGGAAGCTCTTGCATTATCGTTATGGACTATGGCTACAGTTTGTCGTGCTTTATCGCTGGAAAGTGTATGTTGCATTACTCCCATTTTATGTTTCAGTTATGGAGTTCCATTAGTTTATATTACTCCCTCCGTTCCAAAATATGAGATGTTTTAGCCTTTTTCTGAAACGCATTTATCTAGACATCTTTTAGCATGTAGGTTCAGAGCAAAATGAGTGAACCTGCACACTAAAAGGTGTCTAGATACGTGTGGTTCAAAAAAGCTAAAACATCTTATATTTTGGAACGGAGGGAGTACTATTTATCATGTATCAGGAAATTTTGTTGTACAGAGGATTGTAGCGAGACTTATTTGTTTCGCTTTTCTTGCTGTATGTGTGTAAAATCACCTTATCTCCTGCAGATGCTAGCATTATTCACTGGAGTTCTATTGGAGAAGCAAATTGTGGTGATATGCCCAAATCTGGTATGGTCTTTCAAGTTCCTGGAGCAATGTGCTCTGGTTTTATGCCATCCTTGATCCTGCTGATTCTAGCACCTCTCTCAAATGCTTAACTGCAGGGTGTACTATCAGCAATTGTTTTGTCAGTTATACCTATGATAAGGCCATTCCAGTGGCAAAGTTTACTGCTTCCTGTAAGTTTTATTGAATCCTGTAATGTTCAAGTTTCTATTCTGTTGTTGTTTTAGGAATACCATGTTAGTAACATCTGCCTTTTGCGGGTGGGACCATGGGAGCATGGGCTTTCATCTGCTTGGTTCTGCATTTTGCCCACTCTTCTGCTCGTGTTGTATCTTTTTTATCTAAGGACTGTGTCACTAAATAAGCTACAAGCTGGTGGTACTCAGCTGCGATTAATGCTATTTTTTAATGTTCCTTATCCTTTTGTTCAAACTGTCCAATTAATTTGTAGCTGAACATTGTTTTAAAGAATATTAAATTGGTAACTTAGACAACTATCAGAAACAAGGTCTGGTGTTTGTAGAGTTGGTCAGCAGGTGTGCTCTTTCCCTTGTTATATTTTACTATTAACAAGAACTTCCATAAATATTTTTTCAAACAATGAATAATGAACGGCTACTGGTTCAGTATATGAGTCTGTTCAAATTGAGTGTTCTGGATTTTGTTGTTACCCAACCATATGAATGTTTTTTACCGGAACAGATATATTATTGTTGAGATTACTTCCAATGGAAGGAGTGATAGGTCTTTAGCTCATGCATACGTTTCCCACCACTATTCTCTTCTAAGTTACAGGCAAATGCTTTTCAGGTTCTACCAAGAAAATTGATCGATTTTATTGATGCCCCCGTCCCTTTCATTGTAAGTTTGACTATTCTTTGAAGCTCATTTATTGGATTGTTGTCTTTTGAAGTCAGATATGCCAGTTTCTGCATGTTGGCAATCTTGAAACATGTTATGATAGGTTCACTATTAGCAATACTTTCAGGGGTTATATGTTCTCTTCTACAGGCTGGTATCCAACATAAACCCCCTGATATCAAGATGAAAGAGTCTAGTCTTGTCAGAATCAATGTACAGAAAGATCAGGCAAGTGTGGCATCTTCTTTTCTGATATCTTGGGATAGGATGTCTGAACCTGTTTATTGTAAAAGTGGAACCTTGTTTTTTCTCTCTCTGTTGTGTTGTTGATTATTTTAAGATGTAAACTTGTGAGTCCAAGGAATATCTTCAAGAGAGAGCATGGTCAATATGAGTAAGTAGGAATTGATTTTACCCACCAGACCACTAGTGCCGTTT
This sequence comes from Avena sativa, assembly GCA_916181665.1. NCBI lineage: Eukaryota > Viridiplantae > Streptophyta > Magnoliopsida > Poales > Poaceae > Avena > Avena sativa. The sequence continues at coordinate 460,568,450 of OV702293.1, forward strand.
CACTCCAGTGTCCAGCCCAACCAAAAATTATAAAGAACAGAGTTTCTATTTGCTACTATGAGAGGAAGGTCCCTCCAGGGAATAAATTATGCATGCTGATTATTCTACCTCTTTGTAGTGACAACACGGATCTCCTGATCTGTTGATGCCTGATTTTTGGTATTTTACTTGTATGAAGCAGCATTCATGAGTTAATACAATCATACATGCGCACTACAGTGCGAGCATATCTGGTCCTGTCATGCCAGAAAAGATTCATCTGTACTGAATTTTAGTTTCTCTTATTACAAACAAGCAGGTCAAGGCAAATTTACTGCCTCAAATTCCACGCTACACGGAGCTTGTTTCAGATCTCAGTCCAATTCATGCTAGACTTTCATGTGAGAATGCCTTGGCCAAGAAACATCCTATTTATAAATGCAATGAAGTTCAGGTATTTTTTTTTCTAGTACGTGAAATGTGGCTCCATCCTATTTGGACGCCATTTTTTCTCCCTCAAGTAGGAAATTTTATCTCCTTGCAGATCCCATTCATGTACAAATTTGTCTGTGCTCCATGTTAGTAGTTTTTAGATACTTGTTTGGCTGTTATTTTGCAGGCTAAGGCATCTGGGCAGTTCTTAAATGTTCTGAGAACCTACTTGGAGTCACTTTGTTCTGACTTGCGCTATCATACTATCACCAATGTACAGTCGAATAATGACAGGGTTAGCATTATATACACTTGTGTCTGCACTTCACACCGTGATGCCACTTTGAAATTTTAATTCTACAAACATAATAAACGCATTAGATAACGTTGGCCTTCTGTCTAATCAGGTTTCTTTGCTTCTGAAGGACAGTTTTATTGATTCCTTCCCCTCGAAGGAACGACCATTCATGAAGGTGCTTTTCAATTGAGTATTACGCATTGATTTCCTTATATATCTGAGAATTTCGATGTTCATGTGCCTTTTGAGAATTTCGATGTTCATGTGCCTTTTGATTTCCTTCCCCTCGAAGGAACGACTGTTCATAAAATGTAACATACGGAGTAAGCTGCGTTGGCATTCTTTCCCCCACATTACAGGTCCTGTTGAAAAAAAAATTGACGTTGCTTTAGAAGATGGCACTTCTAGCAGTTAATGTTTTTCAGCTCTTTGTAGAGACACAGATTTTCCATTTCTTTCTAATTTCTTTTCTTGTTATGTTACTTATGTCTTGCTGTTGTGCTCGCGTATTCTTATAGCAGTTAATGTTTTTCAGCTCTTTGTAGAGACACAGATGTTCTCTGTGCTATCAGATTCGCGACTTTCCACATTCGAAAACGAGCAAACACAAGGCTTTGTTTCAGCTGGAGATCAAAACAAGTAATATCCCCAATTCCTTGCAACAATCTCTTCTTCGTGGTGTGATATTCAGATGGACTTTGATTGATGGGACAAAAGGAAGAGAGAACAGGGCACACATTCAAAGAGTGGAAGATTGGACTGTGCCCAAGTGGTTAAGCTGTTTCGTTGAATGGTAGGGCCTGTCGGGTGCAAGACACAGGACATTACAGTATGATGCGACGCAATCTTTTACTAAATGGGATTTAACCTACCCTTCGGGAGTATGTACAGGGCAGAATAGAAACACTGGATGTTGTGTACTTGCACTGCAGTTGGGCCTCTTTTCCAAGTCTTTTCGGTGTCATGCATGCACATAGATAGTGAAAGAACCGTGTAAATAAGATGGGCAATATTTATTGCCGGTTTCCTGTCTTCCCTCTGTAAACTAGGGTCTCACAGCCCCCATCTCAATTCCGCTTACATCAATATATGGAAGTTTTGACATCGCAGGCAGAAATATTTTGTAATATTCACTGAATTCTTACAATGTTGATTGCTAAAAGTTAAAACTTAGGTATTGTGAGAATTCTATGGGCTGAACCTGAAATACTATTGGCTTCGTCATGACGAACTGTTCATCCTTTTGTCATCTTTGGACCAGAAAGCCGCCAACGAGAATATATTTAATCGCCGTACCATGATAACGGAAGGGAAATAAGCAGAGTTTGGCCTAACCGGAAAACGCCTGCTTTTCTTGGAGAGAAGCGATGGGCGATTCCAGCATCACCTTTCCGCAACCCATCTCCTTGGCCAGCTCCAAACCACGCCTGACATGCTAACATCTCGGTGCGCTCTGCATCGGACACACATGCTCTAGCCTTGAAGCTTCTTTTTTGTTGTTGCAAAATGAAGCCTCCATTGTGATCTCGGAGAACCACCCCACTACCTTCATAGCCGTCAGACTGAGAAAGCCCCGTCTGTATTAATTTTGATCCATCCTGGTTCGGGAGGAAGGCAGTGCTCCTGTTAAAAGTAAAATAGAGAGACCAAGAGGGACAACAACAAATGATTCAACTATATCTTTATTCAATTGATAATCAGAGAACAAATGATTCAGCCGTATCTTTATTCCATTGATAATCAATGCTTATATACAAGGAGAACATGCGCGAGCAAAGAGGTGCGTCTGTTCGAGGGGGTGCGAGGTATGACGGTTGCCATATGACAAACCGACATAGAGAATTACAAGGGAGGATTATCCATCTAATTAACTTATTAATTAAATCCTAACACTCCTCCTGATCATTCCTTGTCCTCGCGATTGATCATCTTTGGAATTATCTTCTCAAAAACCCTATGGAAAAAATATGAGGAGTAGTGTGTATGATATGTTGCTAAAACTCCTTTAAACATAATTGGAAAATAAGGAGAAAATGGTGTAACATATAATGGTTCTATATGTTGTTAAAACTCCTTCAAACCCAGTGAAAAAAAAGGAAAAAATGATACAACATATAATGATTATTGCCTCTATGTTAACTCCATATGAGAAAAACCTTGTAAAAGGTAAAAACATAGAGTTTAGAGGAAAATATATATATCATGTATACTTTCCTAAAAAATCCGATGGGGAAAACAGAAAGTATGAAATATGATCTTGTGTTGATATTACCTCATTAAAAACCTTAATGAGAACATGGATAGTAAACCCATAAAGGGGAAAAAGTGTAATATGATGCTCTGAACAAGATTAGTCCAGGGAGATACTTCCCCTGATTCTTGCAAATTCTGGAGCCATCGAATACCAATTTCATGAATATATTTATGGAATTTTAAAGTTGGTAGGGACTTCATGAATAGACCAGCAAGGTTATCGCATGATTTAATTTGCAAGATATTTATTCCCCGACTCTTCTAGAGTTCATGGAGATAAAAACAATTTAGAGGCAATATGCTTAATGACATTGCTCTCGATGTATCCTATTTGCATCTATGCAACACAAGAAACATTATCTGTGTAGATAATGGTCGATGATTCAAGAGAACCAATACCACATGACTCATGTATGGGTTTATCATTCTGTAAAGCTACACGTGTTAACGCGGCTTTGTATTTCAGAATGATTGGTAGGTGTAGTCACTGAAGTCTGTTTCAAAGACATCAATGGAGTGACACTTCTACCATGTAGGTACACATCGTGAGGATCATTAAGTAGCCAACATTAGTGTATCCTAATGATATTGGAGTTCTGATTTCTCTAAAATTACCAGAATAGATCAAGTAATGTGTGGTGCCTTGGAGATATCGAAAGATATTCTTGATTCCCAACCAATTGTGTTGGTGGGTCCAATGGCACTATGATATGAAACTTCAAGTCCCAACATACCTTCTACTCCATCCCATGGTTTGAGTGAATCTTTCTCTACGTCTAGAGATCGAACAACCGGCATGGAAGATGGATATGACTTGTCCATTTTATGTTTCTCCAAAATTTAGGCATCTTGGTGTACCATAATACTTGAGTGAAGTAGCTCAACTTGTAGTATCAAGCACTGTTTGGGTTTAACCAAATCCTTCATCTCAAATTCTGTCTTTTAGATGATCATGTGCTTTGTCATTGCATGAGTAATTCTTGTGTACAAGGAACTCACTACGTTGGTTGTACCAAAATATACCGAGAATAATGAGCCATGTAATGATTTATTGATTTTACATAATACATGTTGCATTTATATTTTGATTTGGATAGATATTATATCAGGAACCATACATGTCCAAATCTAGTGATCCACACAAAATGTAGTCACTACATCTATCAACTGCATAGATAGATGATTTTGCACTGCCAATGATATAATTATCAGAAAGTTTTGAGGATCCAATCCTGTCTAGAGAATAGGTCTCGGATCTCTGCAAAAACCCGACCTTATACAACAAGCCTTGTGTTCTCACCACCTTGTTGTTCTCATTCCGTTTTTGGAAGAGAGCATATTGAATCCCATGTATAGGGAATTCATTTAGAAAAGCGAGGCTAATTCTTCTTGATTGCATCCTTTGTTTGTTACAGGGGAGGATTATCCATCCTTCGTGTTGATAACGTGTTAAAGGTAAAATAGAGAGACCAAGAGAGACAACAACAAATGATTCAGCCGTATCTTTATTCCATTGATAATCAATGCTTATATACAAGGAGAACATGCGCGAGCGAAGAGGTGCGTCTGTTCGAGGGGGCGCGAGGTATGACAGTTTCCATATGACAAACCCACATAGAGAATTACAAGAGAGGATTATCCATCTAATTAAGTTATTAATTAAATCCTAACACTTCCTATGGGAAGGAGATCAAACCGACGCAGGATTTCTTAACAGGAGATAGAAAGCACACATGGCAGTAATATCAGGCGCCTCTATCTGGGCATTGTCCCTCGCCTCATTTCTCGCTAACCACAAGTGGTACTCCTACAATGTTATGAGCAACAAGTTCCTCTCCCCGTCTCTACAAGGCCAATCTGATCTAGCAGCCAGACTTGCAACTCAAGTGTGTCTATAGCCATCGGTGCCAGCTCGGCTCTAGACGGAACCGTGGCCGTCTAGAGCCAACGATTACCTCTCTAGCCTGAGCTGCTGGCTGTCTCTCTGTTCATGTGTTCAGATGTCACCTAGCCTACCAGCTCGGCTCTCTGCCGTGATAATCCGCGGCCGGAATGTACTCGCGTTGTCACGTCGGCTCGGCGGGCCCTGCCATACGCGGGTGCGGAGGCGTGTCGCGCCGTGAACGTCTCACACAAAGCGCGGTGCTACCTGCGGACGCTGACGACGGGTCCATGGCGCATGCACGCGGTCCACCGCCCTGTGGCGTGGGATGGTTTGTGACCCACCCGTTAGCGTCTCAGGATTAAAAATGGACGTCAAAGAGCACCGGATGCGAGACCGTAGTAAAATTTTGAGGCCGGGAATGGTTTTCAGCCAACGATTGTTGATATCCCATGGTGGAAAAAAATCGGGGCCATGTGGATAACAGTTTAAGCTGAAATAAATTAGCGAGCGAGACAAGATGGATATTTTTTTGAATAGAGAGAATTAATTTTATGCTTTCTCCGTCTAGAAATAAGCGGCATGAATTTATCTAGATTCATATATATATATATATATATATACTAAAACGAGTCTAAATACATGCGAATTTAGATAAACCTAAGTCACTTAGTTTCGAATGGAGAGGAAGAACTAATAAAAAGCAAAGAAAGGAATGTGCCCGAGAGTCGCCTAGCGCCGAATTGTAGTACTCCCTCATACCCATATTAGTTAACTCCAATTTGGATGTATCTAGACAAGTTTTAGTGATAGATATATCCATATTTGAGTCGACTAATATGGACAGGAGGGAGTACTGATATGTTATAAGATTTTATATGTTGACGACGAGGAGATGATATTTGGATATACAAACGTAATCGAGAGTATCGTTTGAGCCTTGTATGAAGACGGGCAGAGACGATCGAAGAGACAAGTCGTAGTTGAGCTCTCACTTCCAGTTCCAGAGCAACTGCAGCCTGCCTACCCATCCAGCTCGTCCACGGAGGACAGCGGGAGGCGGCAGCACGGGCAGTCACGGTTGATCCGGAGCCAGCGGAAGATGCAAAGCTCGTGGAAGGAATGCGAGCAGGGCATCCTCCTGAGCTCGTCGTCCACCTCGAAGCCCTCGAGGCAAACCGCGCATTCCATCTCCCTCGTGTCGCCGGCCGCCGGCACATGCAGATCCATGAGGTCCTCGGTGGAGGCTGGGACGGCGGTGAACGGATACCCAGCCCAGAGCTCGTCCCATTCTTCGCCATCCGATTCGCGAGGCTCCAGCCGCCTCAACCTCGAGAAGAAGGAACGAAGAAGGGCGCCCAGCCTCCATCTCGAGAAGAAGGAACGAAGGACGCCTGCTGGCTCCTGCCTCCGTCTCGGGGAAGATGGACGAGCACCGCCGCCCCCCTGCTGAATCGATCGCAAGTATAGTGCACGAGCGGCGCTCCGCTGCTGCCTCGAACGACGGGCGCGCAGCTCCCGCCTCACTGAGGATGAAGGGCTAGGAACGGTGAAGTCTGGTATTGTGATGGTCAAGGACGGACGCTGCATTTTGCGAGCGAACTCGAGACAGGGCTGATTATATTATTATACTTAGAGGAGCTGGTACGAGGAAGATCAGGCGATCGAGATTGTTGTGGGAGCTGAGCGAGGAGGACTAGTGTGGATCCTGGCTTATTTATTCGATCACTTGGTCCGCGCGCAAGGAGAAGGAAGGACTCCATCACCTGGGCAGCTGGTCATCTCGGCCGTTACAGCTAGCTAGCTAGGGAAGCCGGGAACGAACATGCATGCATGTTACGCCGCGTGTGACGCTTGGTTAGGCCGTGCTCGTCTGCAATCTTTCCATAATAAAAGTAAACAGGAAAACCGATGAAGAAATAAGGGCCATCATTGGTATTTTTATGGTGAAAACTTGTGTTTAATTATAGAATTAGGAAGGAACGGCCTTTCGTGACCTTGCACAACTTTGCCGGTGCTGGCTAAACAAAGTTGGCGTCTGTGGACAGCACCTGGGTGTATGGGGAGTTTATAGCTAAAACCACCACTTTTGTGCATTTTTTTTGAAAAACCACCAATTTACGTTTGAATCGCAAAAAACCACCACCCTACTGCTAATGTTTTGCAATGTGCGCTAACTGGCCGATTTAGGGCGATTGACGCTGGATCTGAAAGACGGGACCCACTCGTCAGGCACGTCCGTTAACGGCTTGTCTGTGTAGGGGGTAAAGGGCAGTAGGTTTCAGTTACGGCCTCGTACTTCCCCTTGTCCTGACCCCCCACCCCCCGATGGCGGTGAGTACTCCCAGCGGCGGCGGCGACCCTCTCGTCGGCGGCGACCCTCTCAGCGGCGGAGAATTCGATTCGTCCGTCGAGGACATGGATTGGAGGAGCGGCAGGTATGAATCTGGAGACGACACGTGGTCGCCGACACATGGTGCGGCGGCGGCGGCTCTGGCGCGTGCGGTCCTAGCATCACCGGCGAAGAGCAGCCACCGGTGGGGATCTTCCTTTGGAGGCGTTGAGTGAGTTTCCTTCCCTCTCTCTGCTTCTTCCTCTCCCCTGTTATTTCTAAATCACTGTTATGCATAGCAAATTAGGGTTGACTAGATTTTAGGGCCATGAAATTAGTATTGTTAGCACATCCATGTAATCTTAATCATTGGAGATCACCACTATAGTGATTACATTATCCCCTGTTTCTTTAATTTCTCATATCCCACATTAACTGAACAAATGAAGCGAATGTGCTTGTATGTGTCTTGGTAACTGAATGTATTTCTTTAATTTTCTATATTCAGTTTGGACGATGACATCTGGGACATCAGGTTTAATATCCCTGGTGAAGATAATTTATAGAGGACCTTGAGCTTATCTGATATCACTGTAATGAATCTGAGAGCACTGATTGAAGGACATGGGTATGATTACAAAGATACAATCTACTATCTTAGAGAGAAAGGAAAAGGAATAGAGGGAATTGGAAGCATTGGACATCATGCCAAAGGTTGATCAGATGATAGAAATGTATGACAGTAGAAAAGTGTTGAACTTGACAGTCATCAAGCATAACTCTGATATTCCTGCTGGACTGAACCAGAATCATTTTGAAGCTGATCAGGTAGTAAATGAGGAAGCCTTTCTCTCTGTTGACAAGGATGGAGTGGCACACATTAGTGATGATGAATAAGAAGTGTTCTACCCTGTTGCTATTGACACTTCAGATGCACTCTTTGTTGGCCCTCAACAGAGATGTAATATGGACAAGGGAAAGAATCCAGTGCCATATGATGAAGAAGATATATTCTACCCTGTTGCTATTGACATTTCAGATGCACTCTTTGTTGGCACTCAACAAAATTGTAATATGGACAAGGGAAAGAATCCAATGCCATATGATTCTGTTCAGGTAGATCTGCTTGATGATAATAGAGCAATTGCAGAGGAGCTTGATCTGATGAAGAAATTGAGGAGGCAAAGGACAGAAGAAGATCCTGAAAATGTGATGATTAAGGACCTACTTAGACAGCAGAAGAGGAAGAGAGAAGATCCAGATCACATTGAAGGGGAAACTGATGTAGAAGAGATTTATGAAGAAGAAGAAGAAGAAGAAGATGAAGAATCAGAAGAAGATGAAGCCCATGAAGTTGATTTTTGCCAGAAAAGGTAGTGCCAAAGAGAGCAGGCCCTACTGGCAGATCACATTATGAACCAGACCCAGTAGAGGCAGATTTCTTTGTGCCATCAGGTGATGAGGAGTTCAGTTCTGATGAATTAGCTGACAGTGATGATGATGGATTTGTAGAGAAATTTTCTTTGCCAAGTGGGAACAAGAGGAGGCTGAAGAAGCTTAAGAAGAGGATTTGGTATGATGAGATGAGGGCAGATGCACATGAGCAGTTTGCTTTGAAAGTTTGCTTCAGGGATGTCTATCAGTTTAGAATTGCTCTTAGGAATTTCCATGTAGCTCAACTAAGAAACTTTGCATATCATAGAAACAATCCAGATAGAATCATTGCATGGTGCAGTGAGAGAGCAGCTTCTAAAGTAAAGGGGAAATGTGCTATTGACTGTGCTGCTGAATACAAGGGTTGTCCCTTCTTCATTTCAGCTTCTACAATTGGCCATGAGAAAAAAATTTGTATTAGAAAGTTAAATAGTGTGCACACATGTATTCCACATGGAGAGAACACTAGGGTAACAATTGATTGGTTGGCTTTGCACTCTAAGCAAGCAGTGAGAACTGATCCTAACACTTGTGTTGACACACTCATTGACAATGCAAAGCAAAAGTTTGGAGTTGAGGTGCCAAGGAGCAAGGCCTACAGGGCAAGGATTAAAGCATTCAGATCTGTCATGGGTGATCAAAAGAAGCAGTACACAAGGTTGAGGGACTATCTACAAGCAATCTTAGACACTAATCCAGGCAGTAGATGTGTTGTCACCACCAAGGAACTGGTGGAGCACCCTAGTCCCAATCCCAGATTTCATGGTCTTTTCATATGTTTGAATGCTTCAAAGGAAGGGTTCTTAAATGGATGCAGGCCTTTTATAGGCTGAATTACTATTGACTACCATTGCATCTATTTTAATTTATGTTTGCAATGCAGCTACAAGTTGTTAATAATTATTTGCTTGTCATTTGAATTAGGTTTGGATGGTTGTTTTATGAAATTAACCACTGGCCAACAAATCCTTGCTGCCACCGGGAGAGATGGCAATAATAACATATTCCCAATTGCATATGGTGTTGTTGACAAAGAGGACACTGCTAGCTGGGTGTGGTTTCTCACCCAGCTGAAATATTGCATAGGAGAGGCAGGGAAGTTTGGCAGCTTCACTTTCATCTCTGATAGGCAGAAGGTAAGGGCATTTTCTGTATTTTCTTCACTGTCATTATGCACACATATCCTCTGTATTTGCCTATACATGTTCCTTACACATATTCCTTACACATGTTAGGGTCTGTTTAAAGCAATTGGTAAAACATTCCCAGATTCCCCACAAAGGTTCTGTTTGAGGCATATCTATGCCAACTTTCAGTCAGCTGGGTTTAAATGGGAAGATTTGAAAAAACATATATTTGATGCTAGTTACTCATATACCAAATCAGGGTTTCAGAAAGCAATGGAGCTGCTAAGAAGAGATTGTGAGGAAGCTCACAACTGGATGATGCAAATCCCTGTTCACACACATATAGATAACATCTGGTGGATCCATAGCATTCAACATAGGTACTTAGAATTCAACACATAGTTCACACACTGCTCAGAACTCAACACAGGTACTTAGAATTCAACAAACATTACACAGACCAGGAAGCTAAATAGATAAAGGACATGCTCCAACTAAACATAGGTACAATAGATATCACTCATCACACAGTTCCTTTATCTTCTTCACCTTCTTCTTCAGACCATCAGTGAAATTGAACAGATCATACAGGACATGCTCCATCTTGTTCTTCTCTGCCTTCAATGCCACCTTTTCCTCATCCCATTTTCCATGCTTCACCTTCATAATGTCTTCTTGAGATTTCTGCACATGCTTTAGCATAGTCACTTTTTTCTTTAAAGCTTCTAGTTCAACCTTTAGCTCATCTCTTTCCTTCACCACACACAACATCCTCCTCACCAGACTGAATTATTTTATAATTCTCCTTCACCACCTTCTTCTCTGTTTGTTCCATGAACTTGCACACATCATCTAACAGGGTGTTGTGCTTCTTCTCTATCTTTGTTTTCTCATCAGATAGCTGCTGCAACAGTTTAGCATTGTTAATCCTGTCTTCAATCCTAAGCCTTTTGGCTTCAAAGTACATGTTCCATAACCTATCTAAAGAATTCTCCATTGTGTCTGGCCACTCTTATTCATCAACCCATGACACAAAACCATAGTTCATAACTTTCTATAAAAAATGTAAATGCAATCAGTGAATAAAATTGGACTACTATATCCAACAATACAGAAGCAAGCTAAATATATATCAAGGAAGATAATTTATATACAACAATATAATAAATCCAAACAAGCTAAATATACATCCAAGCTAGCTACTGCAATATATATCCAGATTTTATATACTAGCACATCCATATCCAGCTAACAAATCAAGCATCTATATCTACTTTTCTGGTCTGCTAACCCTATATAATTTTTAGATATGGAAAAATTGAGGGAAGAAAAATGTGTTCAGTTCAGTACAACTCATATTCCCTATCTGACACATGTAAAACCTTCTTCCAGTGTTCGTCCCTTCAAAGGCGACACACTGCTGTGGCACCAATCCATGCTCATGACATTTCACCGAGCAGTCCACTGCAATCCCATGAAACTGGGGGTCGTAGCAGGTGTCTGGTGCATAGTCCAGAGCTACGAAGTGCTAAACAAACAGAAATTGCAAAGAAATGAGTTCAAATCCAAAAAAATTGAAGCCAATTCGAAAACCCTAACCCTAACCCTAGATTTGGGGAACTTACCCCTAGTGGAGAAGTGATCGACGACTCGCCGTCGTTCCAACTGGGCATGGCGAAGACGGCGGCCGGAGTTCGCGGCCGGTCCTCCGGCGGCGATGGCGATGCGGCAGCGGCGACAGGTGTGGAGCTCAACGACGCGGTCAGGGTCGGGTTCATTCGGGCTTGAAACTGCCTAGGTCGGGGTCCAGCGTCGCGTTCTATGGAAAGAAGAGTGGGTCCCACTCTTGCCGTTAACGGTCGTTAACGGACGTGCCTGACAAGTGGGCCCTGTCTGTCAGATCCAGCGTCAGTCGCCCTGAATCGGCCAGTTAACGCACATTGCAAAAAATCAGCAGTAGGGTGGTGGTTTTTTGCGATTCAAACGTGAACCGGTGGTTTTTCGAAATTTAGGTAGAAAAGTGGTGGTTTTATGCTATAAACTCGGTGTATGGATAGCCCACGACCAACCGGCGGAGCTATGTTGAGGATAGGGGAGGCCGCCGCCCCCTAGCCAAAAATAATTTGATCGATTACTAGCTGTAATTTGCTAAAATTGGAAGTTGCGGTTAAACTTTTTGTTTTGGGGTACCGGAAGTTGTTGATAAGGCAAGGAGAAGATGTTTATGGAGAAAATTCAGCAACAACGAGAGGCGGGTGAATTCTCTCGTATCTTGGGAAATGGTATGCAAACCAAATAAAATGGGAGGACTTGGTGTGCTGAATTTAAAAGTACAGAATAGAGCTCTTTTGTTAAAGCATGCATTTGGATAAATTTTACAATAATGTAAATTTTCCATGGGTCAAGCTAATAAGAGATACCCATTATACCATGAGTCAGTGTCACGTGAAGTAACTCCGTGTGGATCTTTTTGGTGAAGAAGCATTCTATGTCTTGCAGATGAGTGGAGGACTCTGTCTAAATGCAAAGTTGGCATATGATTTTCTATTCTATTCTGGAATGACTTATGGACTGACATAGTACTGTCTAGAAAATAAAGAAAGGATAAATGAGAGGACGAAAGCAGGCGCATGCATGGGCATTGAGCATCTGTAGTGGAGAAGACACGATCGTGTAAGAAAATAAAGGAAGAATAAATGAGAGGAGGGAAGAGATGAGATAGGCATTGCGCCTGGCCGGGGTTTCTTGTATGGGTGGCAAGCGGCACCCATATAACGGCAAAAGTAAAATATAGGCAAAGAAGGTCCTAGGAGCAGACAAAAATAGAGAAGGATTTATAAAAAAACAGTGCCATAACCCGTCTAGCTTGACACCCTAGTTGCGTGCTTTTTTTCTTGCCTCGTGAGAGGAGGCGTGTCCAAGCTCCAATGAGCGACACGGGGTTGTTTGGTTCGATCCCCATGGGGAGTAGAATTGTTTTCCAAAGTGCATCTTAAGATGCATCTTTTTGGTCCCACGTAGTCTGTTATTTGTTACAGAGTGAATGCCTGACTTTTTTTTTTGAAAATAAGCATATATTAATATCACAAGATAACAATTATGTTCAGCCTCTGCAACAATGTATTGCCCTAGCGGTCATACGGATACACACAACCAACAAAAGAAAGAAGAATTAAAAAAAGAAAAATCCCGCTACAGTGACCCATTCGTTGAAACAGCGGTACTACCAGCACCAAGACAGTACCAAAAGTCTAGCTTCTCCAAAAGCGACGTCTTCAAAAAGGGAACAACGCACAAACACCGTCATCGCCCGATCATAGATCTTAGGTTTTCATCCTAAAGAAAGTCCACACTCCCAAAACAACATTGCCATGCACAACCAATTAAGGCCAGATTTCACGCTGAAAGGTAGGACTATAAACTTCTCATGTGCAGTCGCCCCCACTTGAATGCCACTGCTCCAACTCACCAGTCACCAAGCCAATTACTCATCATAAACCAGACTCAAACTACTATTGTCAGTCCTCAGCTCTCGGTCGCCATTACATTCTCCGTTAGCACCATGAAACGAGAAACATGCCCCATGCTATTAACAGCTAACAGAGCTTCAAAGCACTCCCTTTGAACCCAAACGACCAAAGTAAAACATGGGTGAGCACGACCGAATCCCTCCAATCTGGCAATCTCCAGGCATTATTCGCCCATGGAAGTTCGCCGGTGAAGCCTTCCGGAACAACCGCAGGAGAAGAGGGCAACAACCGCAGGAGATCGGCGTGGCTAGGCCACAACCTCACCCTTGGTGGCAAGCCTCCATCCCCTCGTCGGTCGCCGGAGAACCTAAGACCCCGGCCAAGACGGCCGTGCCGCACCAAGCCCACAGCTAGCACCGCACCTCCCCCATGTGAACGCTGCCATAGACCCCTCTCCTGCCCCCTATCTTAGATGGATGGGGCGCCGCCACCGCCGTCGGAGCCGACAGCAGCGGCGGCCGATGTGAAGAGGGTTGGGGGAGGGTTCTTAGGAAGGATGGAGAGGAGGCCCCCGGATCCATCGGAGTCGCCTGGGGGCAGCTCAGGAGAGTTAGGGTTGGGGGAGCGTTGCGTACGGGATGAGGTTCTATTTACAAGACATATCGCCTGACTTTTTCTATAAACAAGAAAGAGTTATTATTGTAATTGATGCACACCCTGCCCTGGTATGTTTATGCCTAGCGAATTGGCTGGAATTTATGCAACTAGGTGTCATTTATTCTTTGAATTCTGTTTTCAACGCCTCTTCAGCTGAGGATAAGTCGGATTGGCACATTCTGTTTTGGATTTATAAGACACAACACGCCCATAGTTAGAATTTCCCATTTATTATAAAACAACAATTCTAGTACTTCATGCCATTACACTACTAGGAAAAAGCTGATCAGTGACGCACCATTTTTTGACTTATGTGGCGCATATGGGATGCGCCACTGTTTCACGCCACTAAACTGTAATTATGTGGCGCATTTCAAAATGTGCTACAGAAGTCTTAAAGTTCAGTGGCGCATATTGTCTATATATATGCGCCACAGAAGTTTTTTTTCAAATTTCAAAAAAGGCGGGCTAGATCTAAAACTTTTGTGGCGCATATTACCAATATGCGCCACATTTTTTTTTCAAATTTCAAGAAAAGCTAGCTAGATCTCGCCGAAGGTGGGGGTCGCCGGAGGAGGGCTAGCCCGGATGTGGGTGGAGAAGGGGGCTCCCCGGAGGAGAAGGAGGCCACCACCGGAGGAGGAGGTGGTCGCCGAAGGAGGAGGTAGCCGAAGGTGGTTGTCGTCATCGTTAGAGGAGGAGTTCACTATGGTAGAGGACGAGGAGGAGGATAAGGAGGAGGAGCTCACCGGGGTGGAGGAGGAGGGAGGAGCTCACCGGGTGTAGGAGGAGAAGGAGCTCACTGGGGTGGAGGAGGAGGAAGAGGGAGGAAGAAGGGGAGAAGGAGAGAAGAAGTGGAGGAGGAGAAGTGTGGAGGAGAGGAAGATGTGAAAAGGAGAAAAGAGAGGGAGAAGGGGCGGCGGGATTCAAATTTCGAATCCCGCCCAAGACTTCTATGGCACATATGGGAGAAATGCGCCACAGAAGTTTCTTTCCCTTTTTATTTTTTTTAGGAAAAAATCTTCTTTCTGCCATAACTTTTTACTCTTTTTGAATTTGGGGAATCTGTAAAGTCTTCAATAGCTTTTATCGGTTGAATTCGAGTAGAAAATTTTGAGACGATGATTTTGATATATTAAACTTTTTTTCCGACATCGTATGCAAAAGTTATGGCCGTTTTACCGTGTCATGACCTTTTTTTGCAAAATACATCGAAATTCATGTTTTTCAATTTTTCCTACAACTATACCACAAAATATAACTACATCTCAAAGGAATTATTTTTTAATTTTTTATTATTTTTATTTATTTTTTTATAAAAGTTAAAAGACGACCCACGAGGAAGGGGGTTGGGATCTGTTTTCCCACATTATGTGGCGCATACATCTATATGCGGATAGAATGTTGGTCAACTGAATTCTATGGTGGGGCCTATATACATATGCACCATATAAAGTGAGGGAGCCCAACCCCGGTGGTGGGTTCCACTAAATTTCTATGGCGCATTGTTTTCCTATATGCGCCACAGAAGAGATGCGTCACTGATATTTATCTGTGGCGCATCCACAAAAGATCCTTTTATCTATATAGGTGTTTCCTAGTAGTGTTAGTACAATGTCATACTTCATATCATTATAGTATAGTGTGTCGTTCTACTTCCCTGGGGATGACCAAACCAAAAAATGTTGTACTAGCTCTATTAAGATGATAGTTTATTACCCATGTACTAACTCTATAATTACTCTACTTCATGTCATTATAGTACAGTGTGTGGTCAAGTGACCTGATCATCGTCAACTTTAACACAAGATCACGCTTCTTCATTCAGCTGCAGCTTATGATATAAACACAAGGATCCTCTCCAATGTCATTTTCAGAGCAACCGGATGCTGCCGGTGCAGGTTAGTTACGTTACGTACCCCTCTGAACTCTGATGAACTTCTTTTGTTTCTGATCTTTGCCCCCATGTTGTCCTACTACGCCAGTGACAGTAGCCGGCCTCTTTGTTCCAGCTACGACCTCCACCTCGTTGCGCCCGACGCCATGCTGCTGACAGCTGCAGCCTCATGTGATCCTGCGGAGGAGTACGGCGTGCTGCGGCGTGGCATGCAGAGGGCTGGTGGCTCTGTGACAGGGAGCCTAACACTTGGCTAGCGTCATCGGCGGCGGTGCAGGTGCAGCGTGTCGCCCTTGTCGGCAGGATGCGGACGGAGGTGTCTAGCCTACCCTTGTGATGCTGTGATTGAACTTTTGCGTGATTATTTTGTTCCTAAGGTTGTAGTTTAGGCCGATCACAGCTATAAATATAATTCAGATGGTTATGTCCAAGGTATATGCGCGCAGTCCATACCAGTTTGCCTTCCTTAAAGTTAGACATATCCATAACGGGATTCTGACGCTACAAGGATACGAATGTTAGACGTTAAAGGGGCGTCTTCCCGAAGCTAGACTTTCAGAAGGCATATGATCGGTTAGATTGGATCTTTCTACGCTAGGTCCTCCAACGAAGAGGCCTTGATGATCGCATAATAGGGTGGATCATGCAGATTGTTATGAGTGAGGACACGGCGATTAACATAAATGGAGAGGTAGGACCCTACTTTAAACCCTCGTGTGGGGTTAGGCAATGGGTGCCGATCTCTCCAATCTTGTTTAATGCCGCGACAGATGCCCTTGCCGAAATCCTGGAGAACGCCAAGGTTTTCTGCCACATCTCGGGTGTGGTGAGGCATCTTATCCCTGGGGGTGGGGTCACCCATCTCCAATATGCATGATGGAGGGGTCGGATCAGGATATCATCAACCTGAAATTCCTGCTCCTCTGCTTTGAGGCCACGTCGAGCCTCAAGATCAACTTTGACAAGAGTGAAGTGATGGTGCTTGGTTACTCCTTGGAAGAACAACATAGGATTGCTGACAACCTAAATTGCCGACTGGTAATCTTCCCCCTGAACTACCTAGGGATGCCGGTCAAGGACACCAGGATCCTGACCAAGGACTTGGAGCCCCTTATGGGTTGGGTTAAGGCGAAATTCGATCCATGACAAGGAAGGTTCACTTCCAAAGGAAGTAAGACCATCCTCATCGACTCATGTCTCTCCAGCCTCCCCATGTACATCATGGGGTTATACCTCCTGCAGGAGGGAGTCCATGCCAACTTTGACAAGGAGTTATCTCGGTTATTTTGGATGGCGAATGATGGCCATCAAAAGTATCATATGGTCAAGTGGGCGGACATTTGTGCCCCCAAAGATCTGGTATCCTTTTCTCTCGCCAAATGAATGTGGCTCTGATGCTCATATGGGTGTGGCAGATTCTGACTGATGATGGTGGCCTTTGGCTATAGCTAATAAAATCCAAATATCTCCGGGGGCAGGCGCTAATGGCTTGTGAACGCCGGGAGGGGTCTCAGTTTTGGAGATCTATCCAGGACATCAAGCCGGAAATCCGGAAGGGGCTATCCATCTCTATCGGCGATGGAAAGGACACCCTCTTCTAGCTTGACCTGGGAGTCGTCTCCTGCATCATGAGATTCCCGAGCTGTTCGCGATTTGCGTGGATCCTTTGATTTTGGTGGCCGAGGCTTACCAAGGCGGTACCTGGCAGGTTGCGTTTCGGCGGAACCTTGGGGCAGCCGAGATGGCTACCTAGGACGGGCTTCGGGACAGTCTCCCGCTATCCCAACCCCAATCCCCGGATAGCATGTCTTGGCGTCTGGCACCCTCGGGATCTCTCACCATTGGTTCGGCTTATCGAGCCCTGTTTAGTGGGCCCTCACCGCCTTGGACTTTTCCCCTTTGGAAGGCTCCCTACCCCTAAAGATCAAAATCTTTGTCTGGCAGTTACTTCGCGACCGGCTTCCCTTAGGAGTGGAGATGGACAAGCGACATGGTCCGTGAAATGGACTATGCCCTCTTTGTGTGATCCTGGAAACGGGATCCCACATATTTTTTACCTGCCCCGCGGCTCTCTTTCTTTGGAACTTCACCCGTGAGGCCTTGGGGCCTGCCTGGCAGGCCTTAGACCTAGGGGGATTCCTGAAAGCCGATGCAAACCATATCGGTAGGAGGAGGGCGCCTCTTCTAGTTAATGTTTGCCGTGATGACATGGATCCTATGGAATATCCGTAATAAGATGGTCATAGAGCATGTCTTATTGCGTCGTGCCTCTGACCCGACCTTCAAAATTTTGGCCTTTTTGCAGCGGTGGTACCCGTTGAGTAGACAACAGGACAGGGTGCGGCTAGACGTGATGATAGAGCACCTGATAGTGGCCTCCCACCAACTTGCTTCACCACTCGACCATTGAGTGCTACTCCTGGAGGGATATCTGTCTTGTATCTACGTGTGTTCGTGTCGTGTTGTTGGACTTGTGTCGTGTGTTGTCGTGCATGTTGTTTGGACCTTTTTTTTCCTTTTGTGGTTGGCTTGAGCCGGATGTTGTATGGATGTTGCTTTATTTATAAAGCTGGGCATATACCTGTTTCGAGGTGTCTAGCTTGGGATCGCGAGATGCGAGCTGGGACCTTGGAGGATGAGCGCCGACGCAGGTGGGAACTTGGAGGATGAGTGCAGTTGGTTGGCCTTGGAGGATTAGCGCCCGTGCAGGGACCTGTGAACTGGGATAATGGCCCAGAGGGTGTCTTGATGTATCCCTTGCGAGCTGGCTAGCTTGCTGGACGGAACGCTCGCTAGATAGCTGGATTGCGAGAAGGCTATCACTCACGCCAGGGATGCCGACGCTGAATCGATCAGCTTGCCATCTGGCTAGATCGATCAGCATGAGCGGGATGCAGGCGCTTGTCCCTGCTTGATAGCTTGCCGACTGATTGATCAGCTTGCACTGTCCTACATAGCTTTAGCGCCTGATAGATCAAGATGATTGCAGGGTGGATTAGTTAGGATGAATTATGGGGTTGTATCTGTTAAATGGATTTATTCATTCAGTTTGATCCCCTCGCGACATATTTTTATAGACTGAGTGAGTATTTTATTTTGCTACTATGTTATGTATGATTGATCTGGCAAATAAGATGATTTTGGATTTTAGGTTTCGCTTGAATGGTGCTGATGTACTCCCTCCATTTCATAATATAAGATGTTTTATCTTTTATGAAAGAAGTGTATCTAAACCTCTTTTAATGTGTAGGTTCACTTAAATTTACTTCAAATATACACCCTAAAAAACTCTAGATATACTCCTCTTTACAATAGGTAAACCATCTTATATTGTGAAACATAGGGAGTAGTTTATGCCAGATCATATAATACCGATTACGGGTCCAGACTTTTGCTGGAAGCAGCCTCCATAATGGTGGAGACAAGGTGGTTTCATCCCTCTATAATTTGGCATTTATTCTCTGAAGTATATGATTTAGTACAGAGAAGCTAAAAAATGTTAAGGTCATACTCCAGTTGCCTTGATGTATTTGTCTGGAATTTCGAAATGTTGGGTTAAAATAAAGTGTTGGTGATGTTTAGGTTGTTCACTACTTACTTAGTTTACTACCTAGCAACTATCAACACTAAGTAGAAAATAAAGGTATATCACTTATGCTTCTAGTGGGGCATAAGTTGCTAAATTGCTGGGGTGGTATTATTTTCCTTAACGACAGTTGGTTTCATTGAGTATATATCGGACAGAGATTTTAGAAACATACTAAAACTTGATAAAACTTGGCAGCATGAATCGTAAAGCAGCAAATAAATGGCACAAACATGCACTTGATATAACATGGACGCTAGAATTGAAGTGTTCCATTCACAATAGCCTACTAGTATGTTCTGGTTTCCCTACTACAATGACATTACAACATGATAGGTTTCCATTACAGTTGGATAAGGTAAATAGCCTTAGTCAGTTCAGGGAAGTCGCAGAGCACGAGGAGACTAAGATTTGGAGTACAAGTCAAACCCTACTACCGTACGGATACAGAGACATTTTAAACCCTAAATTGATCGTATATATGGCCGGCTGGGGTGTAGAACAAAAGAGAGATAGTAATAGTCATAATCAATTCCTAGATTGACAGCATTATAGAGCCCGCCGACAAATGCTCTGAGCATAGTCGGGGGAACCTTGTAACTCGATACAAAGTTCAATACATCAAATCAGGAGTAGGTCTTTACCTCCAGAGTGAGGGGCTGAACCTGGGCAACTCATGTGTACCAATCTCGATCGCAATCCTCCTGATGTCGTCGCACCCTACTTCAGCGGTCCCTCTCGCGATGGTACCCGCCGTGGTAATCCCACGACAATAGTTTTTCCTACTCAATTGAACAAAATTATTTTTGTTTGGAAGCAAAGTTTGTATTATTTTAATAAACCTTCAAAAGTTTCTTTTCTTTTGAAAAAACAAATAAGAAAAAATAAAATTTAAGCAAAGTATTTAAATAATTTAACGTTCCAAAATTTGGAAAGTTTTGGGATGTTACACACATCCCGAAAGACGAAACTTACTTTATTGCTTGCTCCTATAAAGCCAAATAGATCTTGGGTTTTAGTTTTCTTACACATAAGTTATTTATGGTTCTTATGTTGAAATTATTGAACCATTCCCCCAATACTGAATAGGAACTACATTGTTGGATGCATGTTTGCGCTTATGGTTATAGATAGTGCCACAATCATATACAAGACTGATTTCTCTGGCAAAGTTCCTCCGGAGCCTTCAGAAGTTAGTAGATGAGGTAAATTAACCTTTTTCCATTAGTCACCGATGAATCATGAAATCATGAGTATTAAGACCTTAGAATTGCATCGTAATGCCTTCTACATCTGAGTCGAGGATGATGGTCCCAGACTGCCATAAGCGACTCAAAGCTGTAGTAACAGACCTGAAAGCAAATGCTTGATCTGGGAATCCGTGGGCGGCAATAATTACGACATTAGCTTACAACTGTGTGCGGCAATGACGAAGATGACTATATGTGCGGCGGTGCATTCGACTCATGGTCCTTGGACTGTATATATACGGGGTAGAGCTGGGTGGATGTATAGAAAAACATCCCATATGTAATTTGGATGTATCGATGAATAATATATATATTTTAAATGAAATACGATATATTTTAAACTGTTTTTATTTTTAAAATCTATAGATAGTTACTAGTGGCGTTAATGTTTGTAGCAAAGCCTACTAGTACATTACTAGTGGCGTTTTAAAACGTTTCCTAATAGGCTACTTCCTACTAGTATGTAGTAACTGATTCTGGTTTCCAGGTGTATCTATATCCCTATTACAACGACGCAACATGATAGGTCTCCATTAACGGCATCAATTGTTTGGTCTTGTGATAGTTTTTTCATTGGGTATTACTACCCATCTTGCTGGCGCACACTTGAACAAGAATGTTGGCAGGCCTAAAGAAATGCATGTTCGGCAGCCACCTTGAAAAAGTGTATGCTGTGCTGGCAAGAATGCGACCCGAGAGACACAACAGGGAAGACGGTATCGATCTCGTTTGATACAAGATATTTTTCGAAATGGAGATATTTTGATAAAAGATATGCGGATCCAACATGGCTGTGGAGCGCGCAGCTTTTGCTGTATTAGTTCTGCTATTAAGTTGCTTTATTAAGTTGATTTTTTTGCCAGCCGTTCACTTGTGTTGTTCTGCTATATATCAGGGCAGCAATGATATATTTGGTACACTTAATTTGCCTCAGCTCCGTTTTACTGAACAAAGTCGTCTAAAATAAAAATATACGTACTCTTTAGTGACCTTATCACTTTGTATCGGTTAATCGTTATGACTTTATTCATAAAACGGGAAGAAAGGCTGTTTCAAGAGAGATAGGAATAAAGACACGTACAAGTAGTAATAAAGCGAAAAGAGGACTGCGTTGCCGGGTTAGGCGCAGCTTGCGATCCTCAACACCGTTGCGGGCAGATCTTGAATCGGCTTTCGCTTGCAGGTTTGTGGTGATAGGAACCTTCATCGTTTCTGGTTGCCACATGTCAGATGCAAAAACAGTTTCCATTAACGGCATCACTCCTGGTTTTCATTAAACAAACACTACGGGAGAAGAGGCAGACGCCGACTATCAAAATCTATGTCGACGGATATTTGTCAAGACCGTCGGCGTAGACCCGAGGCGGGCAGCCGAGTAAACATGCCGCCGGCCTAGATTTGCCGTCGGTGTAGGGCGGGATACGCCGACGACAGACGTCGGTATAGACCGGGCTGTCAGCATTACATCCAATCCCTGCACCGACGGCTAGCCGTCGTTTTAGGTTTCGCAAAAAGCCGTCGTTGTAGCTATTTTTCCTTTTTCTATATTACTAAATCATTCTAATTTAGAAAAATACATATAATATATTAAAATTTGCAGAAAAATAAGATCTATCTATATAAACTCAAATATTACATACTTTTGTTAAATAAAATGTAAAAACATTAAATATACTTTTGTATAACATATTTTGTATTTTTCAAGTGTCAAAAAGAGTTGTTTTGTGAAGCAACCACCAAATACAAGTTTCAAAATGGAACCACCCCTTTTTTGGAAAGGTCTTATGAGAATTAAGGATAAATTCTTTCAAAAAGGATCTTTTGTTGTTGGGAACATGTTGAGAACCGGTTCTGGGAGGATAGTTGGCTAGGTGATACGCC
Organism: Avena sativa; assembly: GCA_916181665.1. Lineage (NCBI taxonomy): Eukaryota > Viridiplantae > Streptophyta > Magnoliopsida > Poales > Poaceae > Avena > Avena sativa. The sequence goes on from OV702293.1 coordinate 460,590,928, forward strand.
ACTGGCGCAACAATATCCCTCTCTCTATAACGTTGTGCGGCGGAAAAACGTTTCACTTGCACAAGTTTTAGCCAACACACCTCTAAATATCGAGTTCCGAAGATCGTTAATAGGAAATACATGCACTAGTGGAAAAAGGGCTATCCGTTCGCGACCCCTCAGAGCATTTGTCCCGGTTGCGCCACCAACCGGGACTAATGCTGGCACGCGTCCCGGTTGGAGCGGGCACGGGGCCAGGGGGCATGCGTCCTGGTTGGTAAGGGGGAATACGTCCCGGTTGGAGCCACCAACCGGGACTAAAGGTTTGGCCATAGCCACGTGGCGTGGCACGCACCTTTAGTCCCGGTTGCTGGCTCCAACCGGGACTAAAGACCCCCTACCCTCTATAAATGCAACGCCCCAGCCCCCTCTGCCTCCACTCTGTTTTTTCGAATGGTGGAAGGTGTGAGGGGGTGTGCTAGTTTTTTCTCATGCATGCATTGAAGGTGTTTGTTGAAATGTTTGAGTGAATAATCCCGTTGAATTTCTCATAGAACAAAAATATAGAAGGTGTCCGAGACGCACTTGAGCTTTCTCCTCTTTATTTCCCTCGATCGAGGTTAGCAATCTTATCTTTTCTAGGTCATTGATACAATTCATGTGTCAGTGTGAATTGGTTATTTCACTATTTATGATGTCCTGTTTTTTGATAAACTTACTTATATGATGCAGATGAACGGTCGGGAATGGATGTACGGTGACCGGCGCGTAGCCGGGTATATCAAAGGCGTGGATAAATTTATCGATGTGGCTACGGCAAACAAAGAGAATGGATTTATATGTTGTCCATGTGTTCAATGTCGGAACAACAAGGAGTACTCTTCCTCGAAAATCATTCGCGGCCACCTGATTATGAAAGGTTTCGTGCCCAACTACAATTGCTGGACCAAGCACGGGGAAAGAGGGGTTATGATGGAAGATGGTGAAGAAGAAGATGATGATAACAACTATCATCATATGTTTCCTGAATACAGTGATACTGCAATGGAAGACAATGGAGAGAAAAGAGGTGAAGAACGGGCATCAGATGAGCCGGCTGATGAACTTGGTAGGGTCATTTCTGATGCAAAGCGAGACTGTGAAACAGAAAATGAGAAGTTGAAGTTAGAGGGCATGTTAGAAGATCACAAGAAATTGTTGTACCCAAATTGTGAAGATGGCAGCACAAAGCTCGGTACCACACTGGAATTGTTGCGATGGAAGGCAGAGTGTGGTCTAACTGACTCCTCATTTGAAAAGATGCTGAAAATAATGAAGCCGAAGTTTCCAAAACATGACGAACTTCCCGAGAGTACCTACGAAGCAAAGAAGACTCTCTGTCCTTTGGGATTAGATGTGCAAAAGATACATGCATGCATTAATGACTGCATCCTCTACCGCGGTAAGGAGTATGAGAATTTAGATAAATGCCCGGTATGCAATGCGTTGTGGTATAAGATCAGACGAGATGACCCTGGTGATGTTGAGGGAGAGCCCCTCCGGAAGAGGGTTCCTGCTAAGGTTATGTGGTATGCTCCTATAATACCAAGGTTGAAACGCATGTTCAGAAACAAAGAGCATGCCAGGTTGTTGCGATGGCACAAAGAAGACCGTAAGAAAGACGGGAAGTTGAGACACCCTGTTGATGGGTCACAGTGGAGAAAAATCGAGAGAGACTTCCCAGACTTTGCAGGTGACGCAAGGAACTTATGGTTTGGTCTAAGTACGGATGGCATGAATCCTTTTGGGGAGCAGAGTTGCAGTCACAACACTTGGCCCGTGACTCTATGTATCTACAACCTGCCTCCTTGGTTGTGCATGAAGCGTAAGTTCATTATGATGCCAGTGCTCATCCAAGGCCCGAAGCAACCGGGCAATGACATTGATGTGTACCTTAGGCCATTAGTTGAAGAACTCTTACACTTGTGGGGCAAACCAGGTGTACGTGCGTGGGATGAGAACAAACAGGAGCCATTTGATCTACGAGGGTTGTTATTCGTAACCATCAATGATTGGCCTGCTCTTAGTAACCTTTCAGGACAGACAAACAAGGGATATAAGGCATGCACCCACTGTTTAGATAAGACCGAAGGTACATATTTGCATAAATGCAAGAAGGTTGTGTACCTGGCGAATCGACGATTTCTTCCGACAAATCATCCCGTAAGAAAGAAAGGCAAGCATTTCAAAGGTGAGGCAGATCACCGGAAGAAGCCTGAACTCCCTGCTGGTGATGATGTATTTGGTATGGTCAAGGACATAGAAGTAATCTTTGGAAAGGGTCCCGGCAGTCAATCAGTTCTGAACGACGTCGCTACAGGACACGCACCCATGTGGAAGAAGAAATCTATATTTTGGGAGCTGCCATATTGGAAAGTCCTGCGTGTCCGCTCTTCAATCGACGTGATGCACGTGACGAAGAATCTCTGCGTGAACCTGCTAGGATTCCTAGGCGTGTATGGGAAGACAAAAGATACACCTGAAGCACGGGAGGACCAACAAATTATGAAAGACCCAAAGAACATGCATACACATAACAAGACGGATAAAGGGCGTCACTTAAGTCGTGCCAGCTATGCTCTTACCAAAGCAGAGAAGGAAATCTTTTTTGAAGTCCTTTACAGTATCAAGGTGCCGTCGGGCTTCTCATATAATATAAAAGGGATAATAAATATGGCAGAGAAAAAGTTCCAAAACCTGAAGTCTCATGACTGTCACGTGATTATGACGCAGTTGCTTCCGATTGCATTGAGGGGGCTTCTACCGGAAAATGTTCGAGTATCCATTGTGAAGTTGTGTTCATTCCTCAATGCAATATCTCAGAAGGTAATCAATCCAGATATTCTGCCAATGTTACAGAAGGATGTGGTACAATGTCTTGTTAGTTTTGAATTGGTGTTCCCACCATCCTTCTTCAATATTATGACGCATCTCCTGGTTCATCTAGTGGAAGAGATTGCCATTCTCGGTCCGGTATTTCTGCACAATATGTTCCCCTTTGAGAGGTTCATGGGAGTCTTAAAGAAATATGTTCATAACCGTGCTAGACCAGAAGGAAGCATCTCCAAGGGATATGGAACAGAGGAGGTCATTGAGTTTTGTGTTGACTTTATTCCTGACCTTAAGCCGATTGGTGTTTCTGACTCGCGGCATGAGGGAAGACTAAGTGGAAAAGGCACGCTGGGAAAGAAAGCAATGATATGTAGGGACGGGGATTCTTTCACTAAAGCACACTACACAGTTCTACATAATTCCACCTTGGCAGCTCCGTATATCGAGGAACACAAGAATATTGTACGCTCCAAAAACCCGGGGAAGCCTGAATCATGGATTACAGATGAACACATGAAGTCTTTCGGTGGTTGGATGCGGACACATCTCTTGAATGACACCACTGTTGGAGATCAGCTATACTTGTTGGCCGCGTCACCATCTTCTACTGTATTGAATTTCCAAGGGTACGAAATAAATGGGAATACATTCTACACGATCGCCCAAGATAAAAAGAGCACCAACCAAAATAGTGGTGTCCGCTTTGATGCAATAGACGAGAATGGACAAAAGGACACATATTATGGTTACATAGAGGAGATATGGGAACTAGACTATGGAGTCTCTTTTAAGGTCCCTTTGTTTCACTGCAAATGGGTCAACCTGAATGGGGAAGGGGTAAAGATAGACTAGTTGTACGGAATGACAACAGTGGATCTCAACAATCTTGGTTATAGAGATGAACCATTCGTCCTAGCCAATGATGTGTCTCAGGTTTTCTGTGTGAAGGACATGTCCTCCAGACCGAAAAAAAGAAAAAATATGCAAACGAATACATCATATGATGAGCCAAAGCGTCACATAGTTCTTTCAGGGAAAAGAAACATCGTGGGAATCGAGGACAAGACAGACATGTTAGAAGATTATAATAAGTTTGATGAAATTCCGCCCTTCACAGTGAAAACTGACCCAAGCATTCCGTTAAGTAAAGAAGATGCTCCATGGTTACGTCTGAAGCGGTCATAAGGAATGACATATGCCAAGAAGTTCATGCTCATATTATGTAACTCTAGTTCATGTCTTTCGCGGTTTGTGGCTTAACCGAAGGATATCTTTCGCGGTTTGTGGCCTTTAGTCCCGGTTTTGTAGTCTCAGTTTTTAATATTAATAAATGTCTTGAGTGTTAGTCCCGTTTTGTGGCTGGACCGGGAGTGCCTCTATGACCAGTTTCTTGGAGATGCCGGAGGACTGGGATCCGGCGGCATCTCCCTGAAACTGGTCGTAGTGGTGTCCCTGCTCTCGAAAACCATCTTGCAGCTTGTAACTTCTCTAACTAGATCAATACGCCTGGGAGCTAACTAATTTCACATATTAGGGAGTGCCTCTATGACCAGTTTCTCAGAGATGCCGGAGGACTGGGCTCCGTCGGCATCTCCCTGAAACTGGCCGCAGTGGTGTCCCTGCTCTCGAAAACCATCTTGCAGCTTGTAACTTCACTAACTAGATCAATACGCCTCGGAGCTAACTAATTTCACATATTAGGGAGTGCCTCTATGACCAGTTTCTCGGAGATGCCGGAGGACTGGGCTCCGTCGGCATCTCCCTGAAACTGGCCGTAGTGGTGTCCATGCTCTCTAAAACCATCTTGGAGATGCCTCAAACTGGCTGGAGGACTGGACTCACAAGGATGCCTATTTATAGTACAAGCAGCTCAACATAATGTCGACACTCACCCCTATTGTTAGTGCTGACTCATCTTTAGTCCCGGTTGGTGTCTCCAACCGGGACTAAAGGTTCATCTTTAGTTCCGGTTGGTGACACCATCCGGGACAAGGTACAAGCCGCACGACATAATATTGACACTCACCCCTATTATTAGTGTTGCCTGGCCCACTCTGTCGCAATCCCTTCAGTCGCGGTTGGTTTCTCCAACCGGGACTAAAGATGAACCCTCTCTTTATATAGGCATTTCCCTCTATTTATTAGGTAACACTCAAGACATTTATTAATATTAAAAACCGGGACAAACCGGGACTAGCTAACACTCAGGACTAAAGCCGCCCCCTTTAGTCATAATCATGCCTAGTCCTATAGTACGCAGCTTCAGGGTCTTCATCGTCGTCGTCATCATCATCGTCATCGTCACCTGCCACTCCGGGGATCCTCAGCCCATCCATGGCATATACCAGGGGCCATTCCAGCCTCGGATTCACGGCGGGCGGGAGAGGGGTCTCCTGGAAGACGATGCCGCTACCGCCGGGACAGTGTGGGGCCTGTGGCGGGTGGACTCGTGGGCACCGTAGGCGAGGATGGTCTCCCCCGGCGATGTAGCGCATCACTCCGATGATAGTACGGTTCGCCCACCACAGACGACGGCCGGCTTCGTTGTGGTTCACCGGTGGCGGGCCATCACCCTCGTACCTGGCGAGCTCCCTTTCCCGCCTATTAGCGAAGAAGGCATTCCAGATGTCGTTGTTGTCGGGATCCCACTGGGGATCCATCCGCTGCTCCGGCGTGAGCTCGTGGTAGAAGTGGTTTGTGATGGCCGCCTGGCGTGCGGAACCTTGAGGGACAGGAGGGACAAGAACCCCTCCAGCGCTCAGCATCCAGCCGGCGGGCGGCCGGTAGCCCGGCGGACAAGGGTAGTTGGAGGCGCACAACGCCTCGGTCTCCTCGAGGGTCAGAATGGCCCAGTAGGCGTTGTCCATTGTTCTAAGAGAGTAAGGTGTGGATGTGTGGATAGCCATGACACGATCACCCTAAATATAGAGGGAAAGGGCGGGAAAACTTGGCGTGAAGCTTTGGGAAATGGCGGGAAATATCTTTAGTCCCGGTTAGTGACTACATCCGGGACTAAAAGATCTAGTAGAAAGGAAAGGGCGGGAAAACTTGGCGGGAAGAGGTGGGAAATGGCGAAAAATATTTTTAGTCCCGGTTTGTGACTACATCCGGGACTAAATGTCTGCCGAACAATGAAAATCCTTCGCGTGGTAGTCCATAGTTAGAAATTCAGATAATTCAAAACGGGCATAATAAATTCAAAAAAAATCCGAACAATGAAAATCCTTCACGTGGTGTCATATTTTGTTACATAGTTGAAAGGAAAAATACCAGACTTGGTATATTGATCATGTTTCGAAAAAACCTTCACAAAATGACCTATCATGTTCGAGGGTTCATGGCTTTCGGTCCAAATGACCGATGTTATGTGCTGAATCACGGCATAGTTTGTGATGTTGTGCCCATATTATGCATGTGTGTGGACATTGGTATGGAGAACAATGTTGCAGGAGGAAGTTTTCCTTTTTGTCGCACGGAAAAGCCCTTTTCCATTTTCCGAGCGCAAAAAACGGGTCGTTTTGTGAAGTAACCACCAAAATGCCGTTTCAAAGTGCTACCATCCCATTTTCCTAAAATACTAGACCACCTTACATGGACTATCTCCCAACCGGTACATCTCAAACCTTTTTGTCCATCCCGGGTAAAAAGGACAAATGTCTGCCGAATCGGTAGGAAGTGGGTCCGGTTTATACTACAGTTACATGATCTATCGCCCGTGATTTTTTGAAAAAATCATTTTTAGACTCGCAATATGTGGTTTCTTCAGAGATCCAATGCAAATTCTAACGATGCTCGTCCTCTATCTTCATGCACACCGGTTCGACCATAGTTAGAAATTCAGATAATTCAAAACGGGCATAATAAATTCAAAAAAATCCGAACAATGAAAATCCTTCACGTGGTGTCATATTTTGTTACATAGTTGAAAGGAAAAATACCAGACTTGGTATATTGATCATGTTTCGAAAAAACCTTCACAAAATGACCTATCATGTTCGAGGTTTCATGGCTTTCGGTCCAAATGACCGATGTTATGTGCTGAATCACGGCATAGTTTGTGATGTTGTGCCCATATTATGCATGTGTGTGGACATTGGTATGGAGAACAATGTTGCAGGAGGAAGTTTTCCTTTTTGTCGCACGGAAAAGCCCTTTTCCATTTTCCGAGCGCAAAAAACGGGTCGTTTTGTGAAGTAACCACCAAAATGCCGTTTCAGAATGCTACCGTCCCATTTTCCTAAAATACTAGACCACCTTACATGGACTATCTCCCAACCGGTACATCTCAAACCTTTTCGTCCATCCCGGGTAAAAAGGACAAATGTCTGCCGAATCGGCAGGAAGTGGGTCCGGTTTGTACTACAGGTACATGATCTATCGCCCGTGATTTTTTGAAAAAATCATTTTTAGACTCGCAATATGTGGTTTCTTCAGAGATCCAATGCAAGTTCTAACGATGCTCGTCCCCTATCTTCATGCACACCGGTTCGACCATAGTTAGAAATTCAGATAATTCAAAACGGGCATAATAAATTCAAAGAAAATTCGAACAATGAAAATCCTTCGCGTGGTGTCATATTTTGTTACATAGTTGAAAGGAAAAATACCAGACTTGGTATATTGATCATGTTTCGAAAAAACCTTCACAAAATGACCTATCATGTTCGAGGTTTCATGGCTTTCGGTCCAAATGACCGATGTTATGTGCTGAATCACGGCATAGTTTGTGATGTTGTGCCCATATTATGCATGTGTGTGGACATTGGTACGGAGAACAATGTTGCAGGAGGAAGTTTTCCTTTTTGTCGCATGGAAAAGCCCTTTTCCATTTTCCAACACTCACCCCTATTATTAGTGTTGACTCGTGTTTTGTCCCGGTTGGTGTCTCCAACCGGGACTAAAGGTTCATCTTTAGTCCCGGTTGGTGACACCATCCGGGACAAGGTACACGCTGCACAACATAATGTCGACACGCTATTTTTCCCGCCATTTTTCTTTCCGCCAGTTCTTCCCTCCAGTTCTTCCCGCCAGTTCTTCAGTATATATATATGTAGGGTTGGCCTCCATTGTCATTGCACATCTCTAGACTCATATCTGCAACCTCATCACTCTTTCCCATGGCTTCCACCGTAGCACTAACTCCCAGGGAGGCGGAGGCGCTTTGCGCCTCGAACTACCCCTGCCCGCCGGGCTACTGTGTCCCCGTCGGCTGGATGCTGAGCGCCGGAGGCGTGCCGGTTCCCCCTGTCCCTCTAGGTGTGGCGCGTCAGATGGCCATCACGAACCACTACTACTTCGAGCTCACGCCGGAGCAACGGAGGAATCCTAGATGGCATCCCGACTATTTCCCGACTTGGGAAGCCTTCTTCGTGGATCAGCGTGAGAGGGCACTCGCCAGGCACGAGGAGGAGGGCCCACCTCCTCCGAACTTCAACGAGGCCGGTCGTCGGCTGTGGTGGCGCGGCCGGACTCTCCAAAGCGTCATGGCCTACGACACGGCCGCCGACTCTAGCCCCCGCCTGCGCTACCCTCAAGTCCAGCCCACTCGTACTCAACCTTCAAGGTTCAACTACGGCGACCCCGACGACGATAGCGACGACGGCCGCGGCGAGTACGACGACTACAGTGGCGAGTATTACAGGTGTAGGCAGGAGCATGACTGAATTATTCCAACATTGCAAAACAAGTTCGGCCGATTGTGGCTTAATCTGGCCATGTATCTTAATTTTCAGTTCTTCTATGTAACTTTGTGTTAGTTGCGTTATGTACTTTAATTCCAGTTCTATCCTAATCAAATTTTCTTTCCGCCCATTATTTTCCGTCCTTTTTTTCCCGCCCATTAAAAACAGAAAATGGTTTTGAATTACTTATTCAAATCCAAACATTTTTTATGTTTAAAGTTTTTCTAAATTCTACATTGATATTAAAAAAATATAAGTTAATTCATTTTAAATTGTAAATGGTTCATATTTTAAATGGTTACATTAATTATTTTTTAAAACAGAAAATGGTTTTGAATTATTTATTCAAATCCAAACACTTTTTATGTTTAAAGTTTTTCTAAATTCCAAATTAATATTCAAAAATATAAGTTAATTCATTTTAAATGGTTACATTAATTATTTTTTAAAAATAGAAAATGGTTTTGGAATATTTGTTCAAATCCATACACTTTTTATGTTTAAAGTTTTTCTAAATTCCAAATTGATATTAAAAAAATATAAGTTAATTCATTTTTAATTGTAAATGGTTCATATTTTAAATGGTTACATTAATTATTTTTTAAAACAGAAAATGGTTTTGAATTATTTATTCAAATCCAAACACTTTTTATGTTTAAAGTTTTTCTAAATTCCAAATTAATATTCAAAAATATAAGTTAATTCATTTTAAATGGTTACATTAATTATTTTTTAAAAATAGAAAATGGTTTTGGATTATTTATTCAAATCCATACACTTTTTATTTTTAAAGTTTTTCTAAATTCCAAATTGATATTAAAAAAATATAAGTTAATTCATTTTTAATTGTAAATGGTTCATATTTTAAATGGTTACATTAATTATTTTTTAAAACAGAAAATGGTTTTGAATTATTTATTCAAATCCAAACACTTTTTATGTTTAAAGTTTTTCTAAATTTCAAATTAATTATTATTTAAAAAACAATACAAATTTAAACCCCAAAATAAAAAATAAGGCGGGAACAAAGAGAAAATACCTGAAAAAATTTGAAAACAGGGGAATATGTCCCGGTTGGAGCCACCAACCGGGACTAAAGACCCCCTGCACGCGCGCCCCTTCAGCTGCTGAAAATTGGAGTATACGTCCCGGTTGGTGGCTCCAACCGGGACGTATGCCCCTTTAGTCCCGGTTGGAGCCACCAACCGGGACTAAAGGTCCTTTGGTTATAACTGACGCCCCTCCTCTTCTTCTTCCCTTCCCCATCTCACTTCTCTGCTTCACCGACGCGCGCACAACCGCCCCCGACGCCAGCATGCTGCCCGAGCTCGCCGCCCCCGACACCGTCAGGCTGCCCGAGCCCGCGCATTCCGTCCGCCAGCACCGCCGCCTCCGTCAGTGCGCGCACCAGCTACTTTCCCCCTGCCCGACGCCGCCGCCGCTCGAGCTCGATGGAGGCGACACTCCGGTGACCAAGAAGGAGCGACGCCGCCTCTCTCTAACACGCGGTGATCCTCTGCACCTCCCAGTGCCCTCCGTTTGCCCCGTTGCTTGTTGTAGCCGCCACGCGTCGTGTCGCTGCAAGCACCGCCGCCGCTGCCCGCCGTGCGCCCAGCTCCGGTGAGCTTCTTCGAGCGGCGCCGCCAATTTATTGCATACCGCGACGCGCTGCTTCGATCAAGCCTAGCCCCGTCGCCCCGCACGCCTCACAGCGCCGTCCCCGGTGAGGACCCGACGGTGGCCGCCGAGATGACGTCACCCGGCGTCACGCTGACGTGGCCCATGGGCCCGCTGACCTTTGACCACCACGGTGGCTTGCTGATGTGGCCTAGGGCCCAGCACTCAGTGACAGTGGGTAGGTTCTGTCTGGGTAAAAAAAAAGCCAACCCTTTGCTGATGTCATATTGACACAGTAATTCAATTTTAAATGATTTAATAATTCCAGAAATTGATATAAACTTGTAAATTCAATATCTTTTTATTTATAAGTCAGAAAAATACAAATAATATATCAAATTGTTCAGAAAAATGAAACCTATCTATTTAACCTATAATCATGCATTGTTAAACAATTTAAATGACAAGTATAATTAGAAGAACAAATGCACCCCTCTCATATGTTCCGGAGTTTCCCCGAGTTAGGGTTTTCACCCCTCGGAACCCCGATTAAATCGTCGAGCATGTCTTAGGGTTACATTCCAATGCAAATTAACTTGTCATATCATCATACTTGCTTGAGCATTGCATCGATGCCATGTGTTGATTGTTTCCCTTTCTTTTCGGTGTTTCGATTATTAGGTTTATTATTAGTTAGGTATTATTAGGTTTATTAATTAGTTTGGTATTATTGGTCTTCGACCCCACTAGTCAGTCACTGTGGGTAGCCCCAGACCCAATTCACATTGTCAGTCACTGTGGTTAGATAAGGAATCATTAATACCCCTTAGGTGCATGTGGGTTCGACGATGTGCCTTCGTCAGGGCATTCCGAACCCTCTTAAATCGATTCCAATATGGTATTTTGTTAGTATCTAGTGTTACCTATCTGCTGGATAGTTTCCCTTTTGTAGCCTTATACTCATGTTCCCCTCTCACATGCATCCGAGGTTTCTCCGAACTAGGTTTTACACCCCTCGGAACTCCGGAATATTGATTTTAGTTGATTTTAGCTAGAGTTACCTATCTACTACACGGTTTCCTTTTTGTAGCTAGGTTTAGGGTTTAGGATTTCTCTTCATTTTATTATTGTGTATGTATATATTAGGGTTTCTCCTTAACTTTCTCCTTTAGCCGCTTTGACTTATTCGTTTTTCCACCTATGCAGAAAATATGGACCCACACGTCAGAGATGAAGAAAAGGAAGAGTTGATCCAAGGTGTGATCCGTGGGGAAGATAATTTAGACGTATCAACGTTTCTGAACAATTCCGGTGAGGGTGATCCTCTTTTTACCGGAATAGACAACTTGTTTGAGGTTGAAGGTGTTGCCTTCCGCGAGGGAGAAGGCGATGCCTTGTGTAATCGAGAAGACGACCGCTCCGGCGAGGTGCATGTAATATAAATCAATTCATTAATTAATCATCTGCTATCTATATAGAAATAGTAACGACGATCTTTCTTCTTTTAGCCCTCCGGATCGAAGGAATCTACTGAAAAGAGCAGACGAGGCCCGACCAAAAAGTTGCAAGACCATGAGAGGTTCAGGATCGAAGATGTCGCTGAAGACGGCAAACCGACAGCTCCCGAAGTTGTCGCAACCAAATTTGTGGCACAATGCGGAGTAATCGTTAGGGACTTAATCCCGATCACCATTAGAAATTGGAATAGGCCTGCTAATGCGGATGAAGAGGGAACATGTTTATTTGTCCCTAACCACGCCAAAGATTTACTGTGGAAGAGGCTCATGGTTAATTTCAAACTACCGAAGATAGAGCTGGATCCAAATGCGGAGGATCCAGTTGAGGATGCCTTACAACATGGGAGAGCCATGGAGGCTAAGGTCAGGGAGTGGGCTTTGAAGAAGATGGCCCAGTGTTTCACCAACTGGAAGAAAAGATTGCACCTTGACTATGTCGTGAAAAAGAAGTCTCCCGATTTCAAGAATATTCAGTTTGAGAAGATAAAACCATTCTGGGCTGAGTTTGTGGAATACAAGAAATCAGAAAAAGCTAAGAAAATGTCTGAAACGAATAAGCTGAATGCTGCTAACAAGAAGTATCACCATACTATGGGGCAAGGTGGCTACAGGGCTGGCATTCCTAAGTGGGAGAAACTTGAGAATGAACTGCGTGCTAAAAAGATCACCCTAGAGACAGACGATTGGGTAGAACGTGCAAGGAATTGGTTTTACGGGCATGGGGGCACGTTGGACTCGGAAGGGAGGTGTATATATAACATACGACATAAAGGAGACCCCTTGCCAATCGAGAGGATGAGAAAAGCAGTACAGGCTGTTAAAGATGGGGACTTCATTCCCGATAGAGAGAATGATGAGCTCACACTCGCCCTTGGAAATAAGGAACATGATGGACGAACACGAGGCACAAGAGGCTCCCAACCATGGAGGACTGGGTTTCCTGAAGAGAGGAAGAAATATCCTGATAGAAGCCGTCAGAGGAGAAAGGACAGGGTGGAAGTTGAAGCAAATAGTCAGAAAGAGCGAATGCGTTTAATTGAAGAACGATTAAAGCAACAACAAGATGAAATTAACGCACTTAAAGAGCAAAGTACTACCGGCCCATCTCAGCAGCACACTGCATTCGATGCTACCGGCCTATCGAATAATCGAAAAAGCAGTGTGGCTTCCACCGAGGTCCCAGGTGATGACAATGGCGATGACGATGATGCACCGACGATGGCTCCTGTTGGCTACCCAGTGGATGATATCACAGAGATGACACACTGCGAGCTACATGTCAAAGTTGTGAACATATCAATGAAGGTGGCGGTCGGCTATGCCTTACCAATTGGACCCACACCAACTTACCATTGTCGTCTGGTTCCAGAGGGCTACGCTGTTGTCGGCGTGGATGAAATCATGCCCACCTTTGAAGTTTTGGATCTTCACTACCCTCCAGGTGAAGGGGATGTGACTGTGCTGGGAGACGCAAAAAACGTCACCATTCTATGGCCGAAGGAATGTATCGTGCTTCGAAATCACACGCCAAGGCCATCTTCGCCGCCGCCTCACCCGTCTCCAGCGAGGTCGTCGCCGCCACGGCAGCCGTCTTCGTCGCCTCACCCGGCTCTGTCGCCTCACCAATCTCCGGCGCAGCCATCGCCGGCGCCTAAGGGTCAAAAGCATAAGCGTACCGCTACTGTGCCTCGTGGTAAGCGATCACCGAAACGTAAACAAGAGCCTCTTCCAAAAGTACCAAAGGTTCCTCCCAAGAGAGCTTATGACTGTACTGAAGAGGAGACTGCGGCGATCGTTGATGCGGAAACGACAATGTTTTTTGCTAAGCTGAGGCGGCCGAAAGAGCCAGAGTTCCCCAGCACCAAAGAAGAAAAAGCCAAAGTGTTGAAAATTCTAAAGACTCTTCATCAACCCGAGCCAAAGCTGTCATCAGACTATGAGCGTTCTATTCTCAAGTCACATGCGGCACAAAAAGCCTCGAAGAGCAGTACTGATGCAAGCGAGAAATCTGTTGTCCAGCTCGGAGAACAAGCAAAACAGACTTGCGCCCCTCTCAAGGTGATTTCTCAAACCAATGTGGGGTCGAGCAAATATGGGGCCGAAGAGCAGTATGATCCAGAGGTAGTTGCACAATACGGAGAAGCTGCCGCTGCTCAAGGTATGAGTATTGCCCAGTACTTATCCCATTTAGAGTTCTTCCCCGTGAGTGAAGTAGCATACAGATACCAGTACGGCAAACCTCTCGTCAAACCTGAGGAGGTAAACAATCTTCCAACAAAAATGCGAAGATTGCATAACTGGTACCTGCATGCCACAAGGGCCGGGGCTAACTGGATAGTGCTGAGGGTTACAAAAAAGCATCATGGGAAAGAAAAGGATGACATGATATCCATTGAATTTGATGAACTATTTCAATTATTCAATCAAGACGCCTTGGACAAATCGATCATCAGTGCCTATTGTCTGTAAGTACTAATTCTGTAATTAATTTAGTCTCCAGCTATATTATTTTGTTTATTGCATGTATATAATCATACTGTAATATGCAGAATGAAGATTCTCGAATGCAGCAGAGGACAAATGTATGACATTGGCTTCATTGACCCATATTGGGTTCATGAAGCTAATCTCAAAATAAGCCCCCAGGATACGGAGGATAATATAGTACACGCGTTAAGGTTTCAAGAAACCAAAAGAGAAATACTATTTCCTTACAACTTCGAGTGAGTGTTATTGTCTTGTATACACTTTCTATTTCGCTTACTCGATGTTAAGTATATAATTGATTAGTTATGCATTCGCAGCGACCACTATATTCTGTTAATCATTCAACTTGACAAAGGGCGTGTACTAGTCATGGACTCGAAACATAAACCCCTTGAGACGTGGAAGGACATGTAGATACTTCTCCAGCGGTAATTCTAATCATTACGACACTATATCGGCAACGTTCGTGAATTTTATGATATCAAGTACTTAATAACTTATTTTATTCGTTTTCTACGCCGGGCAGCGCTTGGAAACGGTTCACCAACAAGGCTAGGGGTGTTTGGAAAGAGGAGCTTACATTTCAACCACTAGATGTAAGCACCACTAGCTATATCCGCGCATCTCTTTGATTCTAGTTTTGATACAGTTATTATCATGCTTGATTATTATTTTGATTGAACTCTGTTCTCGTAAATTGCCTAACGCAGGGACCAGGTAACAATCTATGTGGACACTATGTTTGCGAGTTCATCCGGCAGACGTGCGATGAGAAGAGCAGAAATTTAGAGCAACTCCACGTATGTAAACAATTTCTATAGTTTTTAATTACAATCAAATTGTGTTTAGTTTCATTCATATAGGTTGACTCCTTTTTTAAATCAGATCGAACGTCTACGGGACGGTCTTCTGCCAAAGGATCGCTTACGAGCAATTCAGGAGGAATTGGCGGGATTCTTGGATGCAGAAGTCCTAGACCCAAAAGAGGAATACTACTCGGCTGTGTATAGACAGGGATTGTAAAAATAGCAACTTTGAAGGAATTGGCCGGTAACATCGAATAGCAACTTTTGTATGTAGTGCATGAACTCAATCCGTGTATTGAATGTAATATTGTCATGATATTCATGATGTAATATAAGGTTCCTTCATTGATAAGTGCAAATCACTAAATAAACAATAAAACAACCTAAATGAATTCTCTGCCGCGGCACAAAAAGTGGCGAAAATGCTGCCACGGCAACAAAATGTGCCAAAATGAATTCTCTGCCGCGGCAGAGAAATGGGCCAAATCTCTGTCGCGGCAGAAGGTTATTAGTCCCGGTTCCTGTTACGAACCGGGTTTAATGCTCCACCCCCCCTCGCCCTCTGCCGCTGCCACGTGTGCACCCTTTAGTCCCGGTTGGTGGGGCAACCGGGACTAAAGGTTAGAGCTTTAGTCCCGATTGCCCCGTCCCGGTTGGGCAACCGGGACTAAAGCCCCGTACCAACCGGGACCTATAGGGATGTTTCCACCAGTGATGGGATATATGGTTATATTTAGTTCAGCGTTTGATGGGAGTTGGCCTCTCGAACGAACATGAATATTTTAAATGGAAATTGACTGCATCTGATTCATTTACGGTCAAATCAATGTATGAAAATTTGTTGAATGTGACTACTCCTTTCCCGCGATGATACTTATGGAAACTAAAGGTACCACTAAATATTAAGATTTTTATGTGGTTTCTTTACAGAAAGGTTTTACTAACAAAAGATTATTTAGCTAAGCGAAAATGGAATGGTTGTAAGAAATGTGTTTTCTGTGATTCGCCAGAGTCCATACATCACTTGCTTATCGCTTGTCCCTTTACTCGTTTTGTTTGGAGAATTGTTGAGTTCACTTTTAACTTGCCACCTCCGGCCAACATAACAAACATGTTCGGAAATTGGCTTAATGGGATGGGAAAGAATGATAAAGATAAAATCCGTATTGGTATTTGTGCGTTGCTATGGTCTTTATGGAATGCGAGGAACGACCACGTTTTTAACAGATTTGGCACTATCAATTTCTTGCAGGTTATTCGCAGAGCTACACACTTGATTCATATGTGGTCCTATCTTTTATCAGAGGACCAGCGGCCGCCTATGGATATTGGATGCATCCAGTTGGAGACGGTCACTTTGGCTTTATACAATCAGGCTGGGTGGCGGCATGCTAAAAGGATAGATGTTTCTTAAGCGTGTTCTCTTTTTCTTGTTTAGGTGGCTAATTTTTTTAGCCACTTTAAGTGATCCATGAGTTTGCAATTCCAGATTATGTACTCTTATGGTTTGAGACTTTTTAAATGCTGCAATAAAAGGCTGTGTGTATCAATTGATGCAGAGGCCGGGGTATACCTCATTTTTAAAAAAAACACCCCATTTTTCCAAAATACTAGGCTACCTTGCATGGACAATGTCCCAATCGGGGCATCTTAAACTTTATCGTCCACCCCTCGTGAAAAAGACAAATTTCTGCTAAATTGGTAGGAAGTGGGTCATATTTGAGCTACAGGTACATGATCTGATTTTTTATATTCACAATATGCTATTTTATCAGAGAGCCACTGCAAGTTTAGCGAGGCTCAGTCCCGAGCTAAGAATCTTCATGCGCGCTGTTTTCATCATAGTTTGAAACAAGCATAAGAAATTCAAAAACGATCCAAACAAAGTAAAACCTTGCCGTGGTGTCACATTATGTGACATAGTTGCAAGGGAAAATATCAAACTTGGTATATTGATTGTATCTTAAAAAAACCTTCTCAAAAATGAGATATCATGTTCGAGGTTTCATGGCTTCCAGGCTAAACGAACAATGTTATGGCTAGAATCGCGACATAGTTTGTGATAATGTGCCTAACATGGGGTGTTCACGTCAATGCCCATACTTGATGGACTTGGGTTTAAGGAAGAGGGTTGCACTGGAGATCTTGTTCGGCTAACAAACAAGCAACATGGGACACGAGGTTCACCTAGGTTCAGGCCCCCGGAGGGAAAACCCTATTCATGCTTGTCTGTTCTTGATTATCGGCAAAACCGAGGATTACATGTGTACGCAGATGAGATCTAGCGGGTGTGTATGATAGGGTTTTTGGTGGTCCTTCTCGCTACTCCCTCCTAACCTTTATATAGGGAGGCCATGTCTCAGGAAAGGGCTGAGTCGGTTACAGATTAGGGTTTGTTTTTCAAACTTTCTATCTAGAGCTAGCTGTATCCTCCAAGGAATCGCATCTTTCTTGGGCCTGGGCCACCCAAATCCTTCCCGGGCTTCATCATATGGTACAGATCATCTTGTGGGCTCCCGCTGGGATAAACCAGATAGGCCAATCTTGGGTACCCATAGGGCATACCCATGTCAGTAACCCTCGAGTGTTTAGTCAAATCATAGATTTAGATGGAGACTCGAAGTATTCGAGTGCTTGTCATCCGAAGGTTTTCATAGTATTCGGTTCATAGGGATAGTTGATACGTGTGCCTGACTCACCTGACGGATCGGGGTCAGTTAAGTGTCTTTGGGCAAACCAACGCTATCTACTTCAAACCTGAGTCCTCGGACTCGAATTCAGAAAAACTGCTGGCGTAGTTTGACTCATGCCACGGATGTCTTACAGAAGTCGAATTTCAGAGATATTAGATATATACCCAACACGTCCGACGAGATTTTTTATCATACCCGTAGGCACGGTTTGTTTCTAATAGAGCGCAGAAGGTGCATTTTACATGCCATCAGACTATGTATATAGGTCTTACCTTTGTGTCGTAGTCACATCATCCGAGTATTTGTCGTCACGGAGACGATTCGGGTGGCCAAGGAGACGTCGTATCTTTAGCAATTTTTTTGATGGGCATAGTCGCCATGTTGTTCGGTTTTGGTCTGCTCTTGTGACACAATCGTCATAAAGGATCCAAATGATCTCGACATTTTAATTCATAGGGTGCTCTACCAACGCTCCCTATGGGAGTGGCCCTCGAGTGTTTGTTCGAGTCGTAGACTCGAGCATAGGCTTTAGTCATGCTTGTTTTGTGAATGCCATTGATAGCCAAAGTTTATCGGATGTTAGCCAGCTCTCCCTATGGGAGTAGACCCCGAGTCTGTAGTCGAATCATTGATTCGAAGGAGTCGAGGTATATGACCTTGAATTTTTTCATCTTTGGGCATTCATTTGACCCAGAAGTTATTGGGGTGCGTTACCGGACCCCGAGTGGAAGACCACTACGAGACCTTCGGAGTCTTCAGGTGAACATGTAAGTATTATCGAGCTAATATGACCAGCCCTCGAGTCTATCTACTCTAATGTGAGCTTCCTTGCCAAGCCGTTTCTGTGAGAGATGGCCCGCCTAGGCCAGCAGCATGTGCGTCTGGAAGTAGAGTTCCAACAGCTCCAGAGTGAGTAACATTACTGTCGATGTTTTGAAGTGCCCGTGATGAACTCGACTGATTGCTTTTGCTTTGATTTCAAAGGAGAACAAATGAGGTTCTTCGTCAGTTGGACTCTCTCAAGAAGAGCCGAAGCATGGCGTAAACCAAGGAGAAGAAAGCCCTGGAGGCTCTCAAGCGCTTCCAGCTGGAGGCTAAGTAGCGCGAGGAGAAGTTGGCAGCAGATGTCCAATGAGTTGCTTAGAATAGACTTTATATGGATTCTTAACTTGTTCACGATTCTTCGTTGTTTGTTGATTTTGAGTGTTGCGTAGTCGCAGAGGCAACTGGCGTCGTTTTTGATCGCCGAGTACTGGAGCATGCCGAGACCCTAGCTGGTGTCGTGGCTGTGGTCAAGGACCATTGCAGTTCCACCCGGGACACTTTGGTCAAAGCCAAGGAGGTTCTCGGTCGCTTCCACCGGGAGATATTCTCGTGGCTCTGGAAGACATCAACGCTCTAGCAAAAGAGCTTGCGTGGGACTTACCTACCGAGTATAAGCAGAAGCAAAAGGGCGCGTGTGCCTTCCTTGACCCGGCGATGGCTCAGGCGTGCGGTGCTCGTCTAGACCTCAACAAAGTGACCTCCAAGATGCCTGTGTCGGCGGAAGGCGAAGTGGTAGATTTTGGTCCTTTCTCTTCCCGCTCCAAGTAGTACGGCCCGTGACTCATTAAGTTGGTCACGAAGTACTCTTTAGAGCAGAAGAGGCTGGCCGCAGCAAAAGCCACGGAGATGGAGGCTACCACGGACACCACGAAGCCCTCGGGTGCCTCCGCGTAGCTGCCCTTAGTTGCTTGTAGTTATTTGCTAGATTTGGTTGCCACCCTTGTACTAGACTATACTTTGAAGTGCTACGTAGTAGCTTTTGTGTAAATATATGTGTTTTTTTTGTACTTGGCTTGATCCTTATATACCATTACTTTGCTTGCATAGGGCTCCTCGAGTGCAGTCCTGATGACCTCGCCAATTCCTTCGGCTCCTCCATAGCCAAGGGCAAATGAATTGCCGCATCTCCCTCTGCTTCTCGATCACATGAAGATCTTGGAAAAGGATGCTGCCATCATCCGCGGCCATGCTGATGTGTGGAATTCAAAAGCGGAGAAGGCATTCGAAAGGGAGAAATATCTCCTTGGAGTGCTTGCTCAGATCGGCGAGCATCTGCAATGTAAGCAGAGCCTAACTTGTTTTCTTCGTGTCGTTGTCTTGGTGTTGACTGACCTGGTGTTGTCTTGTAGTTGTGAATCTCATTCCGCGGGAAGAGAAAGAGCGTGTCGACATTCGACTGAACATCCTGACCTAGCAGGAGATGGAGGCTGGGGGATTCTTCTGGATGGACCGGAGTCGAGAAACTATGTTGGCAACAGTGCAAGACCACGTTCATCAGGTACTGGGGGTGTTGAAAAGCACTTGATTAGCACTCGTGTCGATATGCAGCTCCATGTTTCCTGTGGACAAAGCTCCTGCCAGTGTGCTTGGGCTGTTGCGGAAGTTCTGCAACATGAGCGCCGAAAAGGAGTGCGTGCGCCAGCAGCTCGTCGCAGGTGTCAAGGCTGTGTTGGCCCTTGTCCACCCGCATCGTCCCGATGTGGACCTGGCGGCCATTGCTGTGGGACCACCGGTTCCTCCGGATGGTCTGGTTTGGACCATGTGACCGCATTACCACACGGTTCCAGCCTGCTGAGAATATAGTGTAGATCTTCGACGAACGCACCAACGTTATCCTTCATCGGCAGCGATAGCGGGTTTCCCTGTTTAGAACATGTATAGGATGTAAAAAATCTATAGTTTCAACTGGGCGATTTTTCCTTTGTAAAAATTCTATAAGTAGTGCACGTTATTCATTCAGTTTGATTGTAAGACGCTTCCTTTTTGTTAGTCCGACGTCTTCGATCTCAGCTCTTTGCCAACCTGTCAGTTGGGCTGCAACTAGGTTGGAGTTTTCAAGGGTTCAACTCAAGGCATATTCAGCTACTCGGGTAAGTGAAGTAGTGAAGATATTTATGAGCTGGCGAGGTCGTCGGGTGAGGCATAGCCCCGAGTGTAGTATGTGCGAAAATGTGATGAAAAGACTGATTGGGCGAAGAACTTAGCTTTATTTATGGCAGAATAGCAAGTACATGTTTCGTCTAGGTAGCCTTGTTCGAAAGTAAAAACTTCTAGGGGTAGAAATGAAGCAGCCGCGCGATGTTCCAAGGGTTGGAGTATGTAACTCTGGATTCTACGTCCTTGAGGCAATAAGCACCACCAGGGATTACTTCGGTGACCACATAGGATCCTTACCAGGGGGATCAAGCTTTGGATGCCCCTTCTTCTTGAGTCACAGGACGAGGTCACCTTCGACGAAGGACATCGGCTGTGGTAGTTGCGGAGGCTCTGCTGGTACACCATCGAGCAAGCAAAGGCGATGTTGCGTGCTTCATCTAGCAGATAGACGAAGTCTTTGAGTGCGGTCGTAGATTCGGCCTTGTTGTAAGCAACGATCCGTGGGGCCTTATAGCGTAGCTCGACCGATAGTACCTCCTCAGCGTCGTGCACCATGAAGAAAGGCGTGTATCCTGTGGTGTTGTTTGGAGTTGTGCGCAAACTCTATAGTACAAAGGGTAGCTCCTCTGCCCAGGATCCCACTGCTCGTTCGAGAGGTTAGAGCAGTCGCTTCTTGATGCCGTTGCAGACAAGGCCGTTGGACTTTTGACTTGACTGTTGGTTTGGGGGTGCGCCACGGAGGCATAACTGATGTTGATGTCGAGCTTGTCGCGGAATCCATGAACTCATTTGAGGTGGAGTTTGTTCCATTATTGGTGATGATGTTGTGTGGCACCCCGAATCTAAAGATGATGGACTCAAAGAATTTGATGGCGGTGGTGCCGATCTGATTGGTGACAGGGGTATCTTCGATCCATTTGGTGAACTTGTCGACGATGACGAGGAGATAGACATATCCTCCGGGTGATGACTGCTATAGCTTGCCAACCATGTCGAGTCCCTATTGTGCGAAGGGCCAGGCCAACGGTATTGTCCGCATCTCGGATCCATGTGCGTGTGGCTTATCCGTAGATCTTTGGCATGCGTTGCACTTCTCGACGATGTTCTTGGCGCCGCGCGGTAGAAACCATCTCGGAGTGCCTTGGCGACAGGGAACGACTACCAGCATGGTGGCTGCAAGTGCCCTCGTGGATGTCGAGGAGGATGTTCTTCCCGTCACTATTGGTGACGCATCACTGGAGGACTCTGGTGATGCTTTGCTTGTATAGTTTTCCGTTGATGATGGTGAAGTCCTTGGAGCAACGAGCGATGTGTTGCGTGTCCGTTGGGTCATCTGGTAGCTTCTTACTCAGCAGGTAGGCGATGTATGACTAAGTCCAGGAGGGTTCGATGAGAATGCCCTCCATGGGACCCTCAAGTGAAGGGTCTAGTACTTCTTGTGCTGATGCTCCGGAATCTTTGGGTGGCATAGCCCTTGATTGTGCGATTGCATCAGGTGTATCCTGTGATGGCTTGTGTTTGATAGAGTGTTTGAATATTTTCTCCAGGAATACACTTGGTGGAACCGGGGCACAGATAGAGCCTATGTTGGTGAGTTTCTCAACCTCCTTGTTACTTTCTCGGCCAACGTGCCAGAGCTCGCAGCCATCAAAGTCACCCTCGAGTGCGTTGTAGAAATCGTTGTAGGCAATCATATTGTCGCTAACAGCGTCGCACTGGTGTATTGTTGCTGCACGTCGAGGTTGGAGTCACCGCAGATGACCAGTCTGGTGGTGTCGCAGGCTTTGGACATCCGCATCCCATGAAGCAGTGCCTCATACTCTACTTCGTTGTTGGATGCATGGAATTTCATCCAAAGTATGTACCACATCTTGTCACCTTGCGGGGACATCAGGATCACTCCGGCCCGGCTCCTTATTAGCGCTTGGACTCGTCGAAGTGCATCGTCCAAACCCTCGACATGTTTGGGGTATCTGGCAGTTGGAGCTACATCCAGTGTACCAAGAAGTCTGGGTGCACCTACGACTTGATTGTGGTGCATTGCTCGTAGGTGATGTACCGTGGGGAAAACTCGATGCCCCAAAGGGCTACTTGCCCCGTTGCTTCAGGGTTGTTGAGGATGTGCAACAGTGGTGCATCATTCACCATGACTATTTGGTGCTCCTGGAAGTAGTGGTGAAATCAACATGCTATCATGAACACGCCGTAGGCTAGCTTCTGGTAGTGGGGGTACCGTTGCTTTGTTGGCGTAAGTACCACGCTAAGGTAGTACACCGGGTGCCGTACTCTGTGTACCTTTCCCTCTTTGACTCATTCGACTACAAGCATGGTGCTAGCCACCTGGTGTGTTGCCCCTATGTATAATAAAATTGGTTCCTTCTCCTTGGGGGTCACCAGGACAGGCGAGGTCGATAACAAGCACTTGAGGTCTTCAAATGCCTCCTATGCTTCAGTTGTTCATTCAAACTACTTTGTTTTCTAGAGAAGTTGATAAAAAGAGAGTGCCTTTACTCCCATCCGACCGATGAATCGACTGAGCGCCGCGATTCGCCCAGCTAGCTGCTAGACGCCCTTTATGTTCTTTGTTTTTTCCATGGCCAGTATGTCCTTTATTTTCTTCAGGTTTGCTTCAACTCCCCTTTCGGAGATGAGGTACCCGAGTAGTTGTTTGGAAGGGAGACCAAAGGTGCACTTTTCTGGGTTCATCTTGATCTTGTAGTGGTTGAGGTTGTCGAACGTCTCGCGGAGATCGTTGATTAGCGTTGTTCTTTCTTTGGTCTTGACCACTATGTCGTCGACATAGACCTGGATGTTGTGACCAAGTTGACTCTTCAGGCATGCATGCATGCACCTTTGATAGGTTGCACCTATGTTCTTCAGCTCGAAGGGCATCGTGTTGTAGTAGTACACTCTGAACGGTGTGATAAACGTCGTTTTTCCTGGTCCTCCACTATCATCCAAATCTGGTGGTAGCATGAGTGGGTGTCGAGGAAGGATAGGCGCTCGCACCTTATGGTGGAGTCGATAATTTGATCGATATGTGGCAAGGGGAAGTGCTCCATCGGGTATTTCTTATTGGGGACCGTGAAGTCCACACACATCTGAGTATTATCAGTGTACTTCTTGGGCACTAGTACGGGGTTAGCTACCCAGGTGCTTTCCTTGATCTCGCGGATGAAGTCACTGTTGAGTAGTCTGTTGACTTCAACAGTGACCTCCTTGGCCCTTTCTTCTGACAGTCGATGGATCGACTGCTTGACTGGCCGTGCGTTAGGGTACACATTGAGTGAGTGCTCAACGAATTCCCTGGAAACTCCTGGCATGTCCGCATGACACCAGACAAAGATTTCCTAGTGCTCACGGAGAAATTAGACGAGTGTGAGTTCCTATGCAGAACTCAAGTTGTTGGCGATGAGGGCCATCTTGGTGGGGTCTGTTAGGGGGACCTGGATTTCCTTGGTGTTCACCGTGGATCCGAATGATTGCTTAGGTGCATTTTTCTTGGTCACCGAGGAGGCTGGTGTCTGTTGACTCCTAAAGACTGGGAGATTCTGTTGAATTCCCTATCACAGCTGTCGGACTTGGTGAAGCTTCCTTGGATGGTTATGGTGCTGTTTAGCCCTGGCATCTTTAGCAAGAGGTATGCATAGTGCGATATAGCCAGGAATCTTACAAATGCCACCCGGATAAGGATAGCATGGTACTGCGAGGGCTAGTCGACCAGCTCGAACTCGAGGCGTTTGCGTCTAAAGTTCTTTGGGTTGCCAAATATGACATCAAGTCAGATTTTTCCTAGGAGGTAGACTCTTTTCCCTAGGACGATGTCGTGGAAGGTTGTGTCAGATGCTTCCAAGCTAGAGATTGGGATCCGCATGGTGCATAGGGTGCTAGAAAACATGAGGTTAATTCCGATATCGCCGTCCATGAATACCCGACTCATCTCAAAGCCGCCGATATGGGCCTCAAGCACTAGGGTAGAGTGACCTGGGCAAGGGATTTGGCGGGGGTGGTCGAATCTATAGAAGGTGATGCAGGACTCGGAGCCGCTGAGGTAGTCAGGTACGGCTGGTGGGGCGGTGACGGCCAAGTTTATTTGGTGAGTGATCATCTTTTGAATCCTATCCGATGGGCGCCCCTTCTGAATCATGCCCATGCTTCCCAGTGGGCGTGGGTATTGATCTGCCCCGTTGTTTTGTGCCGGCACGGCTGCAGGCTGTGTGGGTCCTCCATGTGGTGGTGTTGGAGCGCCATATGCGATGGGTCCCAGGGTGGTGCCGTACCCTTTTTTTACTGTATCACGCTGCAGTTGGGCATACCTGTCGTGCAGTTTCTGAAACTCGCGGGAATACTTGAGCATGTGACTTGATTTTTTCTTACCGTCCTTGTTGTCGATGTAGAAGTTTATGTTGCATGGACCCAACAGTTTCTCCATGGCGGAGGGTGTGTCATCACGAGTGCGGCGTTGCCACACTTGCGTAGTTCTTCCGCTATCACGGTATCTACTGCTGTGGTATCCGCCGCCACGGTTGCCATCGTCACGCCTATCGGCGTAGCCGATGGCAACCATGTTGACCTCTTCAAGGTCCTCGTAACCGCTCGACCGACACTTTCCTCGACAGTTAGGTATGTGGCCAAGATCATCCTTGTCATCGGAGCATGCACTATTGTTGTGGATGGCATCCTCGACGTCTGCCTAGCGATTCGTGATGTCCATCAGGTAGTCGATGGTCTTTGTCTTGTTGTGACCTAGATCCTCCTTGAGATCTTGGCGGTGTACTCTGCCATTGAACGCATCGATTGTGTGTTCTTCCTAGATGTCTTCCACGGAGTTCTTGAGGATGGAACACCGTTGTATGTACAAGCGAAGGGGCTCGCTGGGCTTCTAGCATCAGGCGTGGAGTTCTTCGATTGACGCTGGACACTTGTAGGTGCCTTTGAAGTTCCGTACAAAGCTGTACACGAGCTCCTCCTAGCTGCGGTATCGATTGGGGGGGGGGGATTATTGAGCCAGGATCGTGATGCGCCCTTCAGATGTAGCTGCAGGCATTCCATAGCGGTGTTCTTGCACCCACCGTGGAATTTGACTGACTGAATGTGGTCATCCAGCCAGGTTTTCGGATCTTGTAGGCCATCGAACTTTGGGTTGTCCGAAGGGACCTTGAAGCCCTTAGGCAACCGAGTTTGTCTGATGGCTCGACTGAAGCATCGAGCACCGCAAAACTCTGTATACTTGTCCTTGGACTCAGTGGAGTAGGAGCATTTGTCGTGCATCTTGTCAACCTTGCGTTGCGTGATTTTGTTACGAACATCATAGTTGCATCTCTTTCGCCGCGGGCTGCGGCGTCGCCGCGATAACTTGTGGTCTTCCTTGTCGGATGATGGCATGCGGTTCCTTGCAAAATTCACCGCTGATTTCTTCGGCACTGGAGCCATATATGTGGTTAGCGCGTCCTCTACTAGTCCGAGTCCGGCGACGGTGGACGATGCACGACAGCCCGTGGGTCTCCGACCGATGGCTGGTTGGTTAGTAAATACATGGTAGCTGCTATCAGCGCAGCTTGTGGCGTCTTGGGTATCATATTACCATGCGAGTCCACCGACATGAAGGAGAAGTCGAAGGCTTTGGTGGCCTCATGCCTCGCACCTGCACCTAGATGATCCAGCCGAGAGCGCCTCTTGAGGACGCTGCCACCATTGTCCTTTGAGGAGGACCCATGATAGAAGAGAGTGTTGCTCGCCTAGTACTCGACTCGTCGGCTAGCTTCTTGCGTTGCTCGAGCTAAGAGTGCATCGCCTGTTGGCAGTTGTGCTACCTTACGAGGAGCCAATGGTAGCCCATTAGCATGTCACAAGACGCGTCGTTTGGCAGGGGATTGCTTTGTAAGGCTTCCCTGACCCTCTCCCATTCAGGGTCGGTGAGGTGGATATGAGGACGACCCGACATGCCACCGCCATTAGCGTTGGGGTCTGCAGGGGTGCTGTTGTTAGCGTTGGGATTGGGAGGGTCGTCCCCATTCTCGGCGTTGTCACGAGTGCCATTTCCGTTGTTGATGACAACAACACACGTGTAGTGGCGAGGGAGATCATTGCTCCCGCAGCTCTCAGATCCAGAACCATAGGCCTCCTGTCCTGACAGTGGATCATACAGATCGGAGTCCCATCTGTTGTTGCTATCCGTGTCGTAGGTCAATGCGAGAGCGGTGAGATTGCTCAACGTGCCAATTGGTGGAGGGATCCATGAAGCATGCGCGATTGCAGGTGACATCACTCACTCGAGGAGTCGGAGTGTGCCGATCTTGCCAACTTGGAAGAATAGGCCCGCAATCATAATGTTGACTCTTCCTCCTACGGAATCGAAGACAGGGCGTGTCACCAGCGAGTGGACGGTGAAGTAGATGGCGCCAAAAAGGAGGTGGTTCTTCAATGTGGACGAGTCGAAGATTGCAGGTGCTGGGGCCATGAAGATCGCAACACCAGCGCTCCCAGTTCCCACAGACGGCGCCAACTGACGTGGAGTGTTCACGTCAATGCTCATACTTGATGGACTTGGGTTTAAGAAAGAGGGATGCACTGCAGATCTTGTTCGGATAACAAACAAGCAACGTGGGACACGAGGTTTACCCAGGTTCAGGCCCCTGGAGGGAAAACCCTACTCATGCTTGTCTATTCTTGATTATTAGTGAAACTGATGATTACAGGGGTGCGCAAATGATATCTGGCGGGTGTGTATGCTAGGATTTTTGGTGGTCCTTATTGCCGCTCCCTCATGGCCTTTATATAGGTTGGTGAACAATGTTGCAAGAGGAAATTTTCCTTTTCGTTGTACCAAAAAGCCATTTTCCATTTTTCGAGTGCCAAAACAGAGTGTTTTGTGAAGCAACCACCAAATGAAAGTTTCTAAATGGTACCACCCCATTTTAAAAAAATACTAGGCCACCTTGAATGGGTAATGTCCCAACCGAGATATCTTAAACCTTTCCGTCCACCCTTTATAAAAAAACAAATTTCTGCCGAACCGGTAGAAAGTGGGTCAGATTTGAACTATAGATACATGATCCGATGCTCATGATTTTTTGGAAAAATCATTTTTAGGTTCACAATATGCTATTTCATCAGATATTCACTACAAGTTTAGCGAGGCTCAGCCCCAAGCTAAGAATCTTCATGCCCATCATTTTGACCATAGTTTGAAACATGCATAAGAAATTCAAAAACGATACAAACAAATTAAAACCTTCACATGGTGTCATAATATGTGACATAGTTACAGGTAAAAATATCAAACTTGGTATCTTGATTGTATCTCAAAAAAACCTTCTCATAAATGAGCTATCATGTTCGACGTTTCGTGGCTTTCAGGCCAAACGACGAATGTTATGTCTAGAATAGTGGCATAGTTTGTGATAATATGTCCATATTGTGCATAGATGTGCATCATGGAATGACGAACAATGTTGGAGGAGGAAGTTTTCCTTTTCATCGCACCAAAAAGTTATTTTCCATTTTTCGAGTGCCAAAAACGGGGTGTTTTATGAAGAAACAACCAAATGAAAGTTTCAAAATGGTACCACCCCATGTTTCAAAAATACTAGGCCATCTTTCATAGACAATGTCCCAACCGGGGTATCGTAAACCTTTCTGTCCACCCCTCGTAAAAAGACAAATTTCTGCCAAATCGGTAAGAAGTGGATTGGATTTGAACTAAAGGTACATGATCGGATGCTCATGATTTTTTGGAAAAATCATTTTTAGGTTCACAATTTGATATTTCATAAGAAATCCACTCAAAGTTTAGCGAGGCTCAGCCCCTAGATAAGAATCTTCATACCCGCCGTTTTGACCATAGTTTGAAACGGGCATAAGAAATTCAAAAATGATCCAAACAAATTAAAACATTCGCGTGGTGTCATATTATGTGATATAATTGCAAGGAAAAATATCAAACTTGGTATTTTGATTGTATCTCAAAAAACCTTCTCAGAAATGAGTTATAATGTTTGTGGTTTCATGGCTTTCAGGCCAAATGACCAATGTTATGGCTAGAATCGTTGCATAGTTTGTGATAATGTGTCTATATTGTGCACACATGTGCATCATGGGATGGCGAACAATGTTGCATGAGTAAGTTTTTCTTTTCGTCGCACCAAAAAGGCATTTTCCATTTTTCGAGTGCCAAAAAGGGGGTGTTTTGTGAAGCAACCACCAAATAAAAATTTCAAAATGGTACCACTCTTATTTAAAAAAATACTAGGCCACCTTGCATGGACAATATACCAACTGGGGTATCTTAAACTTTTCCATTCACCCCTCGTGAAAAAGAAAAATTTCTACTAAAACAAGAGAAAGTGGATCATATTTGAACAATACGTACATGATCTGATGCTCATGATTTATTGAAAAAAACATTTTTAGGTTTACAACATGCTATTTCATCAGAGATCCACTGCAAGTTTAGCGAGGCTAAGCCCTGAGCTAAAGATTTTTTAGAATCCTCAAATTCAAAAGGAAAGTTTTGATACGATTTTTCAAAGATTTAAACACTATTAAATGAATTTTATTTAAAAATACATGATGCATGATTAAAAATATGATAGGAATGTCATGTTTGGATTCTTCTCATTTTTCTAATCGATTTAGACATATTATTTATCGAGTTCCGATTTACGGATTTAAAGATATGAAGTATTCCATATTAAATAGAAAAAGACAAAAAATAAATTCATTTTATTGTTATTTGAATTTAATATTATTATTACTTATTCATTTTTTAAATTTTAAAAAAAGTGTGACACCATGGTCCAAGGGTTAATAGGATTGATATGATACTATTATCAATAAGGTCTAATTTATTTATCAGAAACTCGTGCAGAAGGAACAGAAAAGTTAAGCATGTTGGATCTGGAGCAGTGTTAGGATGAGTGGTCGATCGGAAAGTTTGACTATGAGTACAATTTAACCAGAGATTAATTATACTTAGAGTTAAAAAGATGTTTATGAGATTAACAGTCGAACAATTAAAAAAAAGATGCTTGTGAGGTTAATGAGTCAAAAAGATGCTTGTGAGATTCAAGCAATTTTTTTTAAAATGGAATAAAAACTAGACTGACGGCTATGCCATCGGCGTAGCTACCCTGAGACCAACTAGACTGACGTCAATGCCAGCGTATCTACGGTTAGACCAAACAGCCGTCAACCATCGATGTGGCCCTGCGGACGCTACGCCGACGGTTTTTTCTTACGCCGATGCCAAACCGTCTACGCCTACGGGGCAAAACGGTCATACGCCGACGACAACTGTCGCCGTAGCCTATACCGACGGCAATCACGGCCTACGCCAAGGGGAGCTGGTCGTCGGCGCTAGACTCATTTTCTGAATGTAGTGAAAAGGTAAGCAAAGCATACGTTGGACAGCTACCTAAACAAAAGTAGGTTCTGCAGCTGCTAGCTTGATGAAGTGACGGTGGACAGCTGCCTGAAAGAAGGTATATGGTGGCCAGAATATGAAAAGACGGTATTGACCTTAAGGCTCATTAGGACCAAGGGAGTACTAACTCATTGACTCTGTCTATTGGGGTACGTAAAAGAAGATATGCGTGCGGGGCTTTATATTGATCTGCTCAGATATTTTTCTGCTCGCCCACTTGCTCCACGTACGTCCTGTCCTCCCCCAGTAGCCACTATATATTTCTCTGCCCCACTTCGCGCTTCCCACGCTAGCTTCTTCTTCTTCTTCTTCTTACGGTGTTTTTTCTTCCTCGATCTTCCTCTTGCAGCCAGCCAGCCAGCCAGCCAGCCAGGCCGATCGATTAGCTCGTACATGGACCAGCAGCAGCCGCCGCCCGGAGGCCATGCCGCCCATGGCCAGCCGCTGATCTGCTGGGAGCAAATCCTCCAGAAGAAGACCATCACGGTCCTGCTCGTGGAGACCGACGAGTGCACCAGGACGGCCATCGCTGCCATGCTTCGTGCCTGCGACTACACAGGTCATCTCTACACCGCTTGTTACTATTAGTACCAGCTTACTACTTCATCCGCCAGCCTCACCTACCCACATCCTGGCCTGGCCTCCTCTGATTACTTATTCTACCAATAATAATGCTTTTGTTTTATAACACGTATGTACCAGTCATCGCTCCCAAAGATGGGAAGCATGCATGGGCGTGCATTCAGGGTATGCACAGCGGCATCGACCTTGTCCTCACCGAGGCCGATCTGTCTGGGATTGAGCTGCTCCAGAGGATCATGGATCACCCAGTCTGCAGGACAATCCCAGTCATTGGTAATTAATTAAACATCATGCAATCTTAATTAAACTCCTCATATATTCCGATCAGCAGGTTAATTATTTCGTGCATCCATCGATATATTGATCGATCGCCCAATTCAATGTTACTTAATTATTTCCAGCCATGTCTCGCTCCGATTCGGTGCGCACCGTCCTCAGTTGCTTGTCCAAAGGTGCCGTCGACTTCTTGCAGAAGCCGATACGTAAGAACGAGCTGAGGAACCTTTGGAAGCACGTGTGGAGACGGTTCCTAAACGTAAGTTATTACTCTACTCTGTTCCCCCTTGTCTGGCTTGCTTGCTTGCTTTCATCGTATCCCTCCCTCCTCTGTTCCATGCTTCTCCTAAAACAGACCTGTTTTCTTGGACCTCATGCAGTCCAGTGGCAGTACTAGTGCAAGTGGAAGCCCCGTTCAGGCGCACCAGTACTACTATATCGAACCAAAGAGTGGCCATGAATCCAATACCAACACTGCTGGGAGCAATGGTCGCAGCAAGGGACTTGATCCAAGGGATGACAACGATATGAGCGGTGGCACTCAAGTATGAGATTTCAATCTTCTACTGTTTACTTCTTCACAGTTCTACTACTACTACTACTACTACTACTACTACTACTACTACTACTACTACTACTACTAGATAAGATTTTAGAGTACCTCTGTTTTGGAAGTACGTGCTGCGCCTGCACCGTGTTCTACTTTTCAGCTGACTGAAATGGCAACTAACTACGACACTTCACATACTGAAAAAACACCTTTTGTACATTGTACATGTCTATATTTTAGTATAGCACCAGTCTCTTTTTGAGGAAGTTATAGATATACCCAATTCATTTTGATACACATATACTCCCTCCGTTTTAGAAATATAAGATGTTTTAGATTTGTGAATAAGACGTATCTAGACATCTTTTAGTGCCTAGATTCGTTTGAACCTATATATACACTAAAACGTGTCAGATGCATCTCCTTCACAAATCTAAAACATCTTATATTTCTAAACGGAGGGAGTAGTTATTTGGGAAACCATGATAAAAACAAGAATAATTTACAGGTTACCTTTGTCCTAAATTTACTCTGCCTAGCCCTCACAGCTCAATGGTACCCTTAAACCTGTACTATTTCTTGGCAGAAGGAAATGGGCAATGAAAATCGCACCTGCCATGCTTAAAAAGATACAACATAGTAGTAGCTCTATTTGATTCAAGAAAAGTAGGTAGTAAAACTTGAAAAACGTGTAGTTGTTTTGTAAAACTTTAAAAAAATATCTGCTCCGAGTAGAATATATACTTACATACGTGAAAAGCTTCCACATTTGAACTGTTTTTCTCACCAGTTTATTTTTAAGGCGCAGGGCTCGTGGACAAAGCGTGCTGTGGAGATCGACGGTCCACAAGCCATGTCTCCAGATCAATCGACCGAAATCCCTGATAGCACTTGTGCACTTGTGATCCACCCAATCTCAGAGATATGCAACACTGGGTGGTTACCGGGTATGCTCAGCCAATTTACCGGCAAACTCATCTAGGCTACGGTTTCCACTATTTTGTAAATTGATTAGATTTCCAAAAGTTTCAGATGAGTTCAAATGGAAGGGGTTGAAAATAGGTGACCATACTTATGCGAACAGAGAAAATGAATCTTTCTTGAAGGGGTGCCCAGGTAGACGGTGCGAGTATCCGGCACACAACAATTCAAATGCTTCGGCCATGGAACATCAGCTGGAGGAATCAGTTGTTCGAACTCTTGATCTAATTGGTTCAATGGCCGGTAGTAATGGTATGGTATGGTCAACCAGTTCACGAAGCCAGATTATCCACTATATTGTATATTGATTATGTTTCAAAATAATTTTTAGACAAGTTCAAAGAGAAGGATTTGGCAATAGATGAATCTTACCCGAATAGGAGTTCCATCAAACCAACAAATGGGTGGTGTGTGTATCCGCCGCGGCGGAACAATTCTAATGCTTCAACCATGGAAAATTTGGAGGAGCCAATTGTCGGAACTGCTGACCTAATTGGTTCAATGGCCAAAAACATGGACGTCCAACTGCCGGGAAGAGCCAAAGATGCTCCTAATTGCTCCTCCAAAGTGCCATCGCTTGAGTTGAGCTTGAAGAGGCCGAGATCAACTGGATATTATGCAAATTCAATCTAGAAGGCAATGAGGAACGTCTTAAGACAACATCTATCAGCATTAAGGAGGTGTAAAACATACTAATAATTAATCAGTGTCCGTGATGAATTCTGAAATCTCGTCAATGTATATGTTGAATACTAATAGAACAGTTTTAATTTTTTTTTTCAGGATTTTCATCAGGTATGGTAATACTAATACGTATGCGGTTTCCAATGATCAAGGCGGAGCAGGGATCTTGCGGAGTTCTTTGTCGCATGATAACAACTTGGAGGCTGTGGAAACAACATGTCCTTACAGCAACATGATGATGCCAAGCTCAGATGCTAGTCTGATGATGCAAAGTAAAGATACGAACTGTGACGAGAATATGCCATGGCTTGAGTTGAGGTCCAAGAGGCCGAGAACTGGAGATGGCGCAAATAATGCAATCTTGGAGGAACATAGGACGAACGACGTCTTAACACAATCAGATGTGTTGGCATTCACGAGGTGCAAAACATTGTCCTTGATGAATTCTGTAATCATCATCAGTATGTTGCATGCATACATACTAAGTGTTATATACTACTATATATATATATGCTACATATACTAACTCTTATATGGGATTACTGCAAGATACGATACGTCCAATGAAGGCGGCGGCGGAGCATGTTGGTTGGTGGGGAGCTGTTTGCCGCATGGTGAAGCACAGAGCAATCACAATTGGGCGGTTCTCCATGGGGAGAATAACGGTGGATCAGTTGGAGCAAATCAGTCCAATGTTACTGATCCTGCTTGGGCTCGGCCGGTTGAAGGTAACAAC
Organism: Avena sativa; assembly: GCA_916181665.1. NCBI lineage: Eukaryota > Viridiplantae > Streptophyta > Magnoliopsida > Poales > Poaceae > Avena > Avena sativa. The sequence continues at coordinate 460,624,734 of OV702293.1, forward strand.
AACAACAACAACAACAACAACAACAACAACAACAACAACAACAACAACAATAGCAACGGTAGAACTGCCGCCACTACTGTAAATAGTCGAGTGGCTGCTCGGACCAGATACAATGAGAAGAAGAAAAGACGAAACTTCGCCAAGACGGTACGTAGGTCGTAGCCCTCTCGAGATCAGTTATGTATGTATGTTCTTCTGTTCAGGGTTTTATTTGCAGTCATCAACTAGTACGTACAGTGATGATGATTCTTGGATCTGTCTGAAATTAATTCGTTTTCCTGATTATTGTGATCAAATGCGCAGGTGAGGTACCAGAACAGAAAGACCCACGCCGAGAAGCGCCCACGGGTTCGTGGCCAGTTCATACGACAACCGCCTCCAACGGGGAAGGGTTTGAGAGATAGCCCCGCACCTAGCTAGTAGTAGTACCTAGGAGTACTACTTTTATGCTTGTCCTTGACCATGGATCACTTTTGGAAGGCATGTACGCATCTTCATGTTATTTATTTATCGTCTAAAAGAAGAAGAATAAGTACTCACTGTTTTGTAATATAAGCCTTTTTAGTAGTAGCAGTAGTAGTAGTACATCCGATCGGAATGCACCAGAAAAAAAAAAGTGTGTGCTCGAACTGTTCGATGTTGCTGGTCGGAGACTCGGACGGAGGTTCCTGCGATGCATGGCGGGCAAGGAGACCCCCGGCCCCGGGGGGTTGGACGCCACTGCATGCTGCAGATGGCACACCATCAAATCCGGTGCCGGCGGCGGGGCAGCCCTCGTCCTCTGCTCCTAGTGAAACCTCAAGTCAAATCTGCTTCCGGTGAGGGCGGCTGACGGAGGATGCTCCGTTTGTCATGGACGAGGACGACGACGACCATATGGTTTGCCGGACTGGGCCATTGTGGGCTCCCACAATCGAACGACGACCATGCATGTTGGCCATGCGGAAGATGACAACGTCTGAGCTCGCATGTGAGGCAGCGTGCGGAGAATGGCTCTCCTTGCAAACTTGGTAAGCACGCCCATGTACTACTTAGTTGATTTCTTTACGAACTCTAGGTTGGTACTAGATAACTAGTGTAAAAACCTGATCATGTCGATCAGGATCGCCTTGTGTAATTACTTGTGCCGCGTTAACGTTGGGAGCGATATCAGCTAAGATCTATGAACCACATATAAAGCAATGAAGTAAACAAATTTGGCAACACCATTTCTTTTAGATAGAAGGCGCAAAGGGGTCTGGCTTTCAGTTGTCGGATGATCCTGGTAAGTTCGGTGGATCTAGGATTGAAGCAAGCCCCGGGCCAAAAACTAAGCGTGAAAAAATACTTAAAAACGTCTAAAAAATACTTCTGTAATAGCACACAATTTTAGTACTATCGCAAAAATAAATACATGTATATTCGAATCCATTGTTACCGATTCAAGAATGTACATAAGAGATGACTAAAAACTAAAAAAATAATATGAAGATAAAAGAGATAGTACCAAACAATGATTTAGTTCATCTGAGTCTTCCAAGATAATATCAGAACAATGGTTTAGTTCATCGAGCCTTCCCAATCATCAGTAGAAGAATCAATACTTTCAAGAAAGCAAAAAATATATTTCATAAGGAATTGCAAATATATTCATCACGTGTTCCTGAAACATTCAATTGATAACGAATAATTGTTAATTCACAAATCAGTTCAATTACATATAAATGAAATCATTGAGTGTATCCAATTGAAATGATGAAATCAGGGGAGATTTACCTAGCTAAGTTCAATCAGTCCTGTGAGAGAAGTCGAGTAGACAACAAACGATGAGAGGAGGTAGAGCCGCATGCCTGGAGCAATCGGGCGGCGCATGCCCGGCTGTCACGCGGAGGAGGACTGGAGGAAGAACCGTCGAACCGGAGGTGACTGCGGGTTAGGGGCGCGCCGCGATATGACGAACTGGTCTGGGCACGCCCTCCCAGGAGAAAGACGGGGTCCGAGGAGAATAGGAGGTCGGGGGACGGGCGAAAAGCAGCCTGCCAGCGGTCGTTTGAAAGAGGTCGTAGGAGGGGGGGCTTGAATTTCGCCGCATCGAGCGAGCACGGACTCGAGGTCTCGGGCGAACACGAGCCAGGAGAAGTTTTCTCACGGTCGAGGGAGGCCGCATAGGGAGGCCAGTTGGGCCCGACTTGGCCTGTGCCCTGGACCGAACTTATTTTTTCACAGAGGGTAAGCGTGATTTTTCTCTGCGCCCGGGCCATGGCCCTGGTTGTCCTGGGCCTGGATCCGCCCCTGCTTAACATCATCCGGAGTGTTTTCAGTCAAATCCATGTATGAATACCTTATGAATGATCATACGGTCTTTTTTCATAAATATCTTTAGAAAATAAAAATCCCACTCAAAATAAAGATTTTTATGTGATTCCCCAATAATAAGGTGCTCCTTACATAGAATAATCTAGTTAAAAGGAATTAGGTAGGGTGTACTAAGTGTTGTTTCTGTGGATCACAGTAGACCATAGAGCATCTGTTTATATCTTGCCCTTTTGTTCGTATATTATGGAGCATTATTCATTTTGCTTGTAATTTAACCCCTCTGACTACTGTTACAACCATGTTTGGAAATTGGTTGAATAATATAAATAAATCATATAAGGCTAGTATTCGCATTGGCGTTTCAGTCTTATGTTGGTCTATTTGGAGATATAGAAATGATATTATATTTAATATAACAAAAACTTTCAATCATTTACAGGTTATTCATATGATGACACATTGGGTACAGATTTGAACGCTCCTATCGCTGCAAGACCAGTGGGATAGCATGGTTACTAGGTGTAGCCGTCTCCTGATGGTCGCTGCGCATATTTTCAGTCAGTGTGGCTGGCTGTGTTTTAATAAACTAGAACATGATGTTTAGTCTTTTGACTCATATTTTCCGCTGGTTGATACATGTGTCTACCTTGAGTTTGAGTGATCCTTGAATTGTAATAACTTTGGATTTTTTTAATATTTGAAATAAAAGACTATGTGCATCCAGTGTCTTATTCTCCTTTTTGAAAAAGGTGTATCGCTTTTTAAATTAATAAATCCCTAAAATCGGAGTCTTACAACCCTGCACACTGGCTGCCTCGGTAGCCTAGACAAACATATTATAATATGATAAAGGAAAATTATCCCCTTTCCCCAGACGATCGCAACATTCCCATCGCCCGGGTCGGGCGCATGACATTTGGTGGAGATCCACCTCCCTTATCTCTTCCGTAAGCTCCCTTCCAGTCTCACGTTTTCTTCCTACCCTTGACTAAATCCCATACACACTGAGTGGCTGGATCCTCTCGTCGCCGCCCGCAGCCACGGTCCCCTGTGCCCTGTCTACCGCCGCCGGTCCTTGTGTCTATGCCCATAGATGACGACCTCCTAGGGCCCGTCCCTCACCACTGTCCCATGTCGTCCCCGCCTCCGACGTCGACTATCATCCATCTCTGCCCCCGTAGTCAAGCCCGAGAGCTCGGGGACAGTCGGGAGGGGGGGGGGGGGTGTTGCCCACGTCGGCGGTGTTTCCCATCTCCGCCCGCATGGTCTGTTGTCTCCCGTGCTCCCCACCGGAGTGTTGTGCGATGCCGACCATGCTCCTCCTGCACCAGCGTTATGTGGCGCCCGTGCTCCTCCTCCTATAGTTCAAGCTCTGGTCGTCGATGTTGGGTGTTGCTACATGTAGCTATCGCCAGTGTTACCGAAATCCATCGGTTCTGCTATGTACGGCATCGAGCTACATTGGTTTTTACCCAACAAAAATGCTTGAATGATGCTACAATGACACAATGTTTTTGCTACAGCTATATTATGGTCTTGCTACAATAGCAAAAAAAAATTGCTACTACATGTCTAGCGAGTTCTCCGGTGAAGTATTTTTTTTGCTACATTAGCAAAACAAATTTGCTACCATCATTTATTGGATTTACTACAATAGGTTAAATATTTTGCTACGTCATCTTCAGCGAGTTTTTTCCCGTCGAGTTTTCTGGGTCAAACTTTTTTTTGCTACTGCAGCAAAAGCGGGCTCTTTTTTGCTACTGCAGCAAAAGCGGGCTCTTTTTTGCTACTGTAGCAAAAGCAGGATTGGGGGCAGTTTCTTTTTTCTGGACCAAACCGTGTTTTGCTACTACAGCAAAAACGGAATTTTTTTACTACTACAACAAAAGCTGGATTTCAGGCGATTTGGGGGGACACGTGGTACACGGAGAAGTAGGACGATGAGAATCTCCCATCGTCCGAGGGACGCCTAGCGTTGTCCTATAATAAAAGGTTCAGCTTGAGACCGTCCCACTAGACAGCCGAGATATAAGATCAACTGGACATGCGTTAATGCTAAAAATTTAAAAGCAGATCCAGTCGCTGAAGGGGTAGGCCGTCAGGTGATAGGAACATGAGTGTTGTCCTAGAGTTGCCTAACTAGCCGCAACACTTTATCTGTGAGCACATGATCCTTGTGCTTCGCCAGGTGATGCCACTGCTGCAAAAGGACGATGATTTTGAAAATACAGTCAGACTACTGCCTAGGAAAAGTTGCTTCGATTGTAAATTTATTCCTAGTAGCCCAAAATGCCCAGCATTGGGAAGAGCGGAAAATCCGAAGTAACTTCTGCGGTTTTTCCATAAAACCTTGAAGAATCACATACTTTTTCAAACGAATTTGATGACCAACTGCAATCCAACATATCTCTAACTCCTGCCCACATAAATTTAGGCTAGTTTTATGGTATCTTTTACTGGTCCTAGGTGAGGGACAAGTATGGTTACATCTAATGGCTCAGATATTCTTCCGAGATTAGGCCCAAGAGGCCTAGCAACTGAATTCATCAGAAGAAATATTGACGAACAACTAGCTCGCTGGAAGGGAAACTCCAAGGAATGCATAGCTAATTCCATGAATTCTCGGCGTAGGCAACACCCTGGACTTAACCTAGCAGCAGGACCGATGGACGCACACCACTACAAGCGTTTGGGCACGGTCGTCGGCCACCGCATTCCGTGGTGTTGCAGCCACGCAGCAGGTGTCTGGGGTGCCGCTGACCAGCCGCAATCCACAGTGGGCTAAGGTTTGTCATGGGGAAGCTCCACGTCTTGGAATCGATAGAGGATAAGAACTCGTCGGTGCCGGTCGGAATTGACCGAGGATGGAGCCGGCAGGATGGGGATCAGGAGGGGAGAAAGGATGGAGATGGGATGAAAAGGAAGATTCTATTTTTCTAATCATGACAATGTCTAGATGGGCTCTATTGGGCCATGCCTCTTTTGCAAACGTGCGGTAGAGGTTAGAAGTAGGATTCATACTGGTGGGTTTTTGGACACTAGTATGAAGAACTATGGACCGTTTGATTAACAAAAATGGATAGATATTATTTATTTAAAGATACCACAAAAGACCTCTAAATTTAGCTAGAGAGCATTGAAAGAAAATGTGGGAGGTGTTTTCGGGAGGTGGCCATAGAGAGCACATGTACCATCAGACGGTCCATGGTGTTTCAAAATTTCTGCCACATAAATATTTTGATCTTAAGTGGTAGTCTAGGTACTCATATATCTTTCGCATGGGTCACTGTTGCCCCTAGAAAAGGTGAAGATATAGAGAACGTTACGAGAAACACCCTGAAGGCTCAAGAGTGCACGATACTGATACGTCTAATTTGTATCACTATTCTATATCATAATTTGCCTCTATTCATTGATATATGTCTTATTATGAGGTATTACTTATGTCTTTTTTACTGTTTATGCATGTTGGATGATTCTTGGAGGATGAACTGTCGGAGTCTAGATTCTGATGGAAAAGACGGCGTTTTGATGTAATTTCACGAAGATCAGAAAAATACCAGAAAAATATCGGAAAATATTATTTTTCCAGAAGATTGAGGAAGCTAGAAGGAGGAGCGAAGAAGGGCCGCAGGGGCCCACACCCCCTAGGTGCGGGCCCACCTGACCCCGTGCCTAGGGCAGGTGTGGCCTACCTGCCCGGCTCTCGACTCCGCCCCTTCGCCTATATCTTCCCTATGGAACCCTAATACGAAGGGGGCGCCCACAGATAGATTTCCACTGCCTCTGTGGTGCGGAAAATACCGAGAGAGAAAGACCTCTCCGGCAGACAGATTTCTGCCGGGGAAATTCCTTCTCGGAGAGGGGAGATCGTCGCCATCAACACCGTCATCAAGCTAGGATTCATCGGGATCATCATCATCATCCACACCATCATCTCCACCAGCACCATCATCACCACTCCATCCCGCTGTAACAATTGTGTTGGATATTGCTTTAGTTCTTAGGGGAAACTTTCCTAGTGTTAATTACTATTGTAGTTGATGCTTGTGAGTGGAACCATTGGATTATTGTTTATGTTCAGATTGTTATCCATTATCACATAATGTTTGATCTTGATCCATATGATGTCTTGTGAGTAGTTCGTCTAGTTCTTGAGGACATGGGAGAAGTCGTGTTGTTATTAGTGGATCTGTGTTGAGTTATTTTTCAATGGTTTAGTATTTAAGTTGTGCTGCTATTCTTCTAGTGGTGTCATGTGAACGTTGACTACATGATACTTCACTATTTATGGGCCTAGGGGAATGCATTGTGTATTTGGCTACTAATTATGGGGTTGCCGGAGTGACAAAAACCTGAACCCCCGTTAGGACACCATTGCATAAGGGAGCGTAGGATCTCAGAGTTTAAGGTTGTGGTTAGGTTTATATCTTAATTACTTTCCTGTAGTTACGGATATTTGTAGGGGGTTTAATCACAAGTATGTATTAGTCCAAGTAAGGTCGGTACATTAGCACAGGTTTCACCCACACAACACCTACAACACCAAAAAAGAGTACTCAACTATTTGAAAGGAAAGCACTTGACAGAATTCCCATGTGTCCTCAAGAACGTTTGGTCCTTATAAGTATTTCCACCGGCTTGTCCTTTTCTAAGAAAGGATTGGTCCACTTGATGTGTTTGTTCTTTGTTACTTGCTCTTTGTTTTGTTGCCTTATCAGAAAACCCCTAAAAATCCATTTGCTAAGTATTTACAGAGATTTCCTGCTCCACACCACTAGTCAACACCTTATGCTCCTCGTTGGGATCGACACTCCTATTTATAGAAAGTACTGCGATACACCCCCTATACTTGTGGGTCATCAAGACTATTTTCTGGCGCCGTTGCCGGGGAGTCAAGAGCTATTGAAGAGTGGAACTAGTAAAGGAAACTTCTACTATGAGTATTGCTTTTTGTTACTGCTTGTTACTTTGTTTCCAATAAGGATAACCCACTTGGTTTTCTGTTTGGGAAAACTACTACCATTGCTAGGGTAGTAGATGAACCACCACCTGTCGAGATAGATCCTTTTAAGATACCTACAAGTATTGTTGATCGTGTTATGGATAATTATTATTTTGGGGATAGAACTGTCCATCCTAGTGATCATTTGCTTTTTATCCATGAATTATGCGGGTTGTTTAAGTGTGCAGGTTTCCCAACTGAACAGGTGAAGAATAAGTTACTCTCCATATCCTTAAAAGGGAGAGCTGAAGAATGGTATAAGCTGCTGAAGAATGGACAATCCATGGAATGGGAGGAGATGGCATCTCTCTTTTATTCTAAATTCTATCCTCCCAGTGAGATTCATAATGATAGAAATCTGATATATAACTTTTGGCCTCGTGATGGAGAGAGTATAGCTCAAGCTTGGGGGATATTGAAGTTACTAATGCTTAAATGTCCTATTCATGAACTCCCTAACAATATTATTATCAATAACTTTTATGCTAGGCTTTCTCTTCATGATAAAGATTTACTAGATGCTTCTTGTGCTGGATCATTCACACGTATGAAGGAAGAAGCTAAATGGGATCTACTAGACCGTATTCAAGAGAACACTGAAGTTTGGGAGAATGACAAAGGAAGAAAGTCAGGTATAAACTATGATTATGAATGCATTAAATCTTTTATGGGAACTGATGACTTCCGTGATATTAGTAATGAGTTTGGTCTTGATTCCCAAAGTATTTCCAACTGTTTTAAGGCCTTTGCCTCTTACATAGAAATTCCCAAGAAAAAGTGGAATAAGTACCATGCACCTTATAAAGATGTTGTTAGTCATGTTCCTGTTAAAAGTACTCAAGTTTGTATTACTAATCATATTATGCCTGAACCTTATGTTGAGAAAATACCTTTCCCATCTAATGTAAAGGAGTATTCTATGATTATTAGTGCAAATAATAAAAGCTCAAAGAAAACTGTGGAGCCTGATGAGCTCATTGATATTGAGCATGTGGTAGCTATTGTGAAAGATCTTGATGCTAGAAATATAGAGGATGAGCACATTGTCTTCTGTGAAGATGCTTCTAATATTATCTCTCATCCTAGTAAAGTTAGAAAAGCTAGTGTTCCTGTGCTTTCTGTTAAAATTGGTGATCATTGCTACTATGGTTTATGTGATATTGGTGCTAGTTCTAGTGTTATTCCTTATGAGCTTTACAGGGAAATTATGCATGAAATTGGTCCTTGTGAGCTTGAGGACATTGATGTGGTTATTCGCCTTGCAAATAAGGAAACCATTTTCCCTATTGGCATTGTAAGAGATGTGGAGGTTCTTTGTGGTAAGGTTAAGTATCCTGCTAATTTTCTAGTGCTTAATTCAGCAGCTAGCAAAACTTGTCCAATCATTTTTGGTAGACCTTTCTTGAACACTTGTGGAGCTATTATAGATTGTAATAAGGAGAAACTTTTAACTAAGTTTGATGGAGATTCTTATGAGTTTAACTTTTCCAAATTTCCTAAAGCTCCTTGTGAAAATAGCTTGCCTAATAAAGATTTCAGGATGGAACAACTTGCTTCTATTGATCCAGTTTATGACCTTGGACCTATTTTTGGTGACTGTAAGTATGCTCATCCTTGTGATAAAATTGATTACTTTGATGGTTATATTGTAAAATTTATTTAAAGTTCTACTGAAAGTTATTATGAGAGAGGGAAACATGGTTTTATGCTTCTCAATAATGTTAAGTTTCCCCGTTTTATGTTGAAAGCTTTGAAGTTGCATCTGTTTTGTCTTCCCATGCTGGTGGTTTTTTGTTTCCACAATTTGTTTTCTCATGATACCCCCATGCATAGGAAGTGGGTTAGACTCAAGTGTGTTGGTTACTTGCTTCTTGATGCTCTCTTTCATTCCAAATATACGTCTCCTTTGTGAGCATCTTTGAAAGTTTCAAGCCTAACTTAAAGGCAATAAATGAAAGTACTTGTTGGGAGATAAACCAAGAGTTTTGTCGAGTCTTGGAAGTTATTACCTCTATAATAACCGCTCCTTATCCTTTTTGTTTTGGTTTTTGTTTCAAGTTCAACTACTTTTGATAAGTGGAGGAGTTGTGAAAAGTGGCTGTCCTGGGACATATTTTTGTGCTGCACCATAAAAATTCGTGAGGGAGCTCAGTACATAGGATGGAGATGCTTTTGTCTGAGATTGTTCTCCAAGTTGTTACCCAACTTTCATTAGTTCTGCACTTTTTGATTTGAGCAACATAAGGTTTTTGAAAAAATCAATATTTACCTGCTGGTCTGTTTTGACAGAATTTCTATTATCATTTGCATTTGCCTCTTATTGAAGCCTTTGTTTTGATGGATTTCAGTTGAAGTGTGTACCTAAAGGTTAATTGTTTTTGCTTACACTAATGTTGCCATGGAGGTTTGTGTATTGCCTCAAGAGAAAAGGAATTTCCAAGGGAAGGAGAAAAGGAGTCTGCAGAGTTCGTCTTTGAATAGGGAAAAGTGGTGAAAACAAAAAGTTCGTGAAACCCCAATCTTTTTATATTTTTTATGTTTGTAATACATAAGGGACGTTACGAGACGGAACAGAGGAGGAGACGGAGTCCAAGGTGGACAAACCCACCCTAGGCACGGGCCCCTGCCTGGCCGCGCCTGGAGGGGGTGTGCCACCCCCGAGCTCCGACTCCGCCTCGTTTCCGTGTTAAAACCTTCCTTATGCTTTGAAACTTTGTAATATATAACCCCCGGATCCCCCGAGGTTCGTGCATCGTGTTCTCGTCGTGTTTTTGTTTCGATCTATTTCTGTTAGGAAAATTTCTCAAGTTTAGAGCACCATGGTCTCCGCCAACGACAAAGGCAAGAAGCCCGAGGAAGATGATCCTCGCAAACCCAAGGAGGAGGAGATTTTTGTAGGTTATGAAGGAGACATGGAGGAGGACAAGCAACCGGACACCCGCACTACCATCGCGAGCATTGGAGTGGTGGCAAAACCTATCAAGCTCAAGAGGACAGCACGGATGTCCACAGGAGGGAAACCTCCACGTCATATCCTCTCTCCACGGACACTTCCTCCTCATACCACTCATTCTAACCTTGCAGGTAAGGAACACTCTAAGAAGGAAGAGTGGAGGAAGAATAATAAGGACTAGGATCCTCGGTCCGAATTGATCATGAGCTGCATTGAGCATAATTCAGAGTTGATTCGTACTCTGACCTTCGATATTGAGGATTCAAAGAAACTTATTGAAGATATTATCAAGAGAACACCACCACCAAAGGAGTAATTCGTCATCAGGTTTGGCATCCCCTTGGCTTGTTCCAAGCTTGGGGGAGTGCCGCGGTATCACCACCATTATATTTTATCTTTTACCTTTTTAGTGGATTCATATCTTTGATAGAGAGGTTATCTTATAGTTTGGTTTGCATGTGGAAGTACTTCTCCTTTAGTTGATTATCTATGTATCCCTTGGTGTGAGTGCCTTTATGGAATATTAATGAGAAGTTTCATCTTTTACTTTTTGCACTTCTTATTTTAGTTTGCAATCTCTATTATATGATGGATCTTGTTGATCAGTATTGGCATCACTTTGGGATCATCAAGTGGATCTAAATTGGTTTTGGCAAACCGAGTTCTGACCAGTAGCAATACTTTTTGAGGTTTGAAAGAAAAAGAGAAAATCTTACAGGTATTTTGTATCATTTGTTTTCTTTCTTGCTGGCTCATAAGCTTAGTATTCTTTATTTAAGATCTTTTTGTGTGTTCAAGGAAGATTGCATGTTTGGCTTTATTATTTGTGTGTTTGCTTGTTTCTTTCAACTCTCTTGCTTGCCACCCAGCCTTGCTAGCCAAAAACCTGTTTTGAGAAGGCATACTTCTCATATTTCCAATCCCTTTGAACCAAAACCTTTGTCATTTGTGTCCACCATATCTACCTAGTAGCTTTTGATATTCTAAGCAAATTCTCAAGCTTCATCTACCTTTCGAATTAAAAAGTATTTTGTTATGTGAAAACTAGTTAGTAAAGCTCCCACGAACTTGATGGCACACCTTATTTTCTTGCCCCTAATAGATTTGAACCATTGGGCCATTGAAGTTGTATATGCTTGAATCTATACATTGGAATTAGCAGAACCGTGCTGTCACGGGGAACGTTTTCGACATTGCACTTGTACTCTGTACACAGTTGATATCGTGCTCTTTTGTCTATGGATGTCAACATTGTGAAATAAAGAGGGAACTTGTAAGTCCATGGAGTCTGTATTTTGTGTTAGAGAAACGCCTGGGCCGCTAGCCTAAGCCATTCCTAATCATGGTGGAAACTTGCAACATCACCATAGTGAGCTATCTATGAAGCATCCTCAATAACAAGGTATACACATGGTAAATAAAAAGATCGTTGAGATGCTCATTGTCTACTTTCCTTGTCATTTTGGTTATGGGAAAGCTCATGTACCATGTGCAAGGGTGTAACATCCCTAAAATCATGTTTTCAGAGATTGCATATCATTCATGCATGCATGTCATTTAGGGATCAATTTCAAACTCATTTCAAGAAAATAGAAGCACTAAGTGCTTATTATTTTATGTAGACAAGCATAGATCCAATGCTACTCTCTAGAGAGAGAATATTTGTTTCAAACCAAGGATTGTTTGATCATGAGATGGTGTGGTTGAATTCCAAGCTAGGACAAAATTTTCCAAAATAAATTATGGTTTTAAAAACCATTTTCAATTCTTATTTAAACCTTGTGCTAAGCACTGTTTATTTTGAATTTTTTCAAAAGGACCAAGCAAGTCTAGCAAGACAGCAGGGTTTTATGTTCAATTTTGTGCAGGGTTCACTTTATAAAAATCCAGAAAGGTTTGGAATTCAAATGCTTTTGAAATTATTTGAAAAGGATTCCTGAAAATCAATTTAGAAAAAGAAAAGGATTTAGAAATCAGAACTGGGCGGCGCCAGCTTTTCAGCCCAACAGCAAACTCAGCCCAGCAAGCCCACCCGGGGTTTCCCTCTCTCTCTCTCTCTCTCTCTCTCTCACGTGGCACTGACCTACCCCGCGCTCGCTAACTGGTGGACCCAAATGCCACGCGTGCATCGTCCCCAAGCCACGCACCCCCACGACCCCGTCGACGCCGCCGTTACCTCCACCACTGCCGCGAATGAAGCAGGCTTAATTGCCGGTGTTTCCTCGCGCGATCATCGCCTCTGCTCCGGCTATAAAACCCTCTCCTCACCCCGCATATTTCCCCTCGCTCAGCACACTCACCTCGCCACCAGGCTGCCAGTATTTCGAACTGCACCGCCGCTGCCCGACGAACTCCGGCAAGCAATTACGGTGAGCTTCGACCACCCCTTTGCTTCTGGTTCAAACGAGCGTGACCCTCGTGTACTTGTGCATCTGCTGACACCTCTGGTTTGCCTGCTCGTGACCCAGGTTGTCGTCTCCGTTCACGCCCACAAACGCCAGAGCCGCCGCTCAACTCCGACAGGCGATTTAGGTAAAATCCGAGCGCCCCTTGACCTCGCATGCATGCTATCAGATCCGCCGTGTCCTTGCACAACTGCTAACCCCACTGGCTTGTGCTAGGGCGATCCCGAACGTCTTCAACGTCGCCGTCTGCACGAACCCGACGCTGCCAGCAAGTCCGATGAGGTCCTGCCGCTGCATCCATGCGCCCCTCGACAAACTACTGCCACGTTGAGCTTCCTCGCGACCTTGCGAGTCTGGTAAGCCACGCCACACACCCCAGCCCCTCCTATATTCGCTGGAGCATCGCTGACAGAGCGCCGCCGCCACGCCACCGTCGTCAGCGCCGCCAATCCTTGGTCGTTTGATCGCGAGCCGTTAGATCTAGATCTAACGCGTGAGATAGAATCACTTAACGAAGCGGTATGTTTAGATCTGGACCGTGCGCAGTCACTTTAATCCAACGGCTCTTATCGATTGATCCGTGCGAACCGGTACGGGCCAATCAGAACACGCCGCGTGGCTAGGGCTTAGATTTAAAACAGAATTTAGATCTATTTGTGATTCAAACTTGTAAAATTCATAACTTTTCATCCATACGTTCAAATTTTACAAATTTTATATCATTGGAATCAGGAGAGAAAATCCTATCTGTTTATGCAATGTGTTTAATGTTTTGCCTCTGTATAAATGGTTGTTTTTGCAGAAACTTTTGTAGGCTTAATTTGAGTGTGGTTATTATTTGAAAAATGTTTTAAAGATTAAATAAAGTTTGTTTTGAATATTTTGGTCTTGTTTATGTTTCAGTACTATACACTTGTCTTCTTTGGTGTAGAAAAATCATCACATGGAATTTGCATGCATTCATATATTTTTGTTTGTAGAATTTGTTATGTGATTTTGGTGCCATTATTTTATGTGTAGATTTTGGTGCTAATAGTGATTGTGGTTGTGAAGATTGTTGCTACTCCCCAAACTACCAAGGCAAGTGGTACTTCATATTTTTATCCCTATATTTTCACCTATGCACTAGAAATATTTTGTATAGGACTTTGCATGAATATTTTGATAAGTATCTATATGGTGTGCTTGGGAAAACCTAGTAGTTGTAGAATTGTTAGAAATTTCTCTAAGTTAAGATGCTTATCATTGCCATGATTAGCCTAGATAGTAGCAACCAAGGGTGGTTATATATTCATGCTATGTGAAAATATTGCTAAGTCTATGACTTGTGTTTTTGCTTAATAAAACAACTAAGTGAATGAAACACCTGGGTGGAATGGAAAGAATGGTTTGTGTTGAGTGGTTACACAAGGCCCATTTCTATGGTTTACCTTGTGTATCTCACTTGTGGAAAGCCACCCAGGAACAAAGGGATTTGAGATGCCATATGTTAAGAAGCTTCTAGTGCAGCCACATGGCATTATGGGCTCTGCCTGGATCATATAGGTTGCAATAACTTAGCCATTTGTAAAGTTGGTGGTAGTGGGATGATAGGTTTGGAGCGCGTCCATTTGGTCTAAGGGAAGGCTTCTGAAAGGTCATGTCTTGGTGAAAATCAAGTCTTGTGGGGAAAGTGCACAACCTCTGCAGATGGAAGAATCTAAGTACTTAGCCATGTCCCTGGTATTGGACAACTTGAGCATCAAGACATGGAAGCTAACAATAATCTCCTCATCCCAATTTTCTAAGTTAAAACTTGTGGTTGAACAAGGGTGAAGGTTCAGCAATTTCTATTGGTGATTCCTTGGGAAAGTTTTGACAAAGAAAAACTTAGTGTTTTCAACTAATAGGTAAAACCTATTTTGATCAAAGCAAGTCTAAGCTACACTTAGCTAAATTCATGTAGTATCTAGTTGCTAATATTATACTAAGGTATCACTTGCCAATACTATTCCAATGGATTGACCCACTGTGGCTGTAACTTATGATGTTGCAGGTTATTCTGATGATGATTAGGGGTTATGAGTCTATACTCAACATGCTTGCCTGTGGCACATGAAGATGAAAACTTATTTATCTTATTCTATATTTGAACTCTTGTATTAGGCTTGTGGCCATGGAGTTTGTAAAAGACTATGTTTGTCTCTGGAATGATATGTAATAATGACCTTTGTTTCTGTGTACTTCATCTTAAACTGTGGATGCTAGCATTGATCCAGGGACTAGCATTGCAATCATAGGGATCCTTAGCTTTATAAAGGGAGGGATCTTACAAAGGGGTACCCCGTTGGCGGTTCTCTATGATACGCATGTACTTACAATGACAAGAACTTATCGGTGACCAAAGTTGAGTAGCATGAGGAGTGACCCTCATATTCAAGGGACATGAGATTGCCAACTTATATTTCGTCAAGCATATACTCCATCTTTGTGCACTTTAACCTTAATTATCTCAAGATGCCTATGATAGGGGCAATGAGGGCTCAAAGCTAGTAAGTACAATAATCATTTGAAATCTCTTTGTGACTTGTAATCCATGCTACCCTTTATAAAGGGACCTTTCTCCTATTTACCAAGTTGAGTCAGTAAACCTACTTCCTCTCTATCTCCATCAAGCATTTGAGTTTTTGTGTTTCAAGCATTCATATGGTGATTTATTCAATCATGTTCTTTATCTTCCTTGTTTGCACAAAACTCTTATCTATTGAGTATTACTTTGAAACCTTTCGTTGTGAAAAACCTTTTTGAGGAAAGAGTGCTCCTGTTATAAAACTTCTACAAAAAGCTTTTTGTGAAACCATTTGCTAGCTGTTCTCTGACCAGGAACAAGAGTTTGCCAATTCCAATTATGATATATCTTTATGCGTCTCTATTTGAACTATAATTGCCAATTCCAATTCCAAGAAAATCCGAATAATTTTCGCGCTTTTAAACAAAACTGGTCAAAGTGATTGAAGCTTCTCTTAGCTTGATGGAATTGAAGTAGATCATCAAGTTGACTGCAATAAGTTTCCAATAAGACCTTTGCTAAGACCTCATTTTGGGTAAGGAAGATTTGATCTAAGGGTAGATCAAATGTACTAAAAGTTAAACCTTAATACAATGTGAATTATATTTGATCATTAGGTGATCATATTATAGTATTCATAATAATCACTCATAAGTACCAAGTGAAGGATATAACACAAATAATAAGAATGTAACAACTATCTTAATCTCATCTGCATACATCCTGAGTATCATAGAAATACCTAACCTTTAAACTTTTTAATGAGTTGAAGATGGAAAGAGACTAAGTCAAGATCATCTACTATATATCTTTATTTTTATAGCAATCTTTATGGAACTTATCTTAATATCTGTTGTTTATCAATGTTGGGTACTTCCCCATTGATTCACAAATTCTTTAACTATCAATCCTTGATCTACTATTTCTCGATGTTAACCTAATAACTACTTAAATATTTTAAAGGGGACATGATGCAGCCCAATACATGGCCTTCACCATTGGTCCACAACATGCTTCATCAACCGTGCCCACAAAGGTGAATTCATTCCATATCTCACCCTCTTTTGGTTACGATGTGAATGGGATCCTACTTGAGACAAGTGCCAGTGCTATGACCAGACCCTTGACCATGACGCCAACGGGAGACGACAATAAGACCCCAGGAACCAAGACCCCCAAGCACGAGGCATGGAAGAGAAGGAGGAAAAGGACTCCCGGCACCAGGCCCGGCACCACCGGAATCCACGCCAGAATTTCTGGCAACCAGCCCGACGAACCGGAGCCTCCGTCGGAACTTCCGGCGCACCAACCGGCGAACCGGCCCTCCCGCCGAAACCACTCTCTGTGAGCTCTTCCGGCAGACGACCGAGAAAACCGGTCGCCGCCGGAAATGTCGGCGCCAACTCCGGCGGCGCCGGACTTATCGCCGGAAATGCCAGTCTGCGTGCTGTGAAGGGTTTGATGCCTAGAATATTCCCTCCCACCTACCCCTTCGCCCCTAGTACTATAAATAGCCCTCTTGTGGCTCAGATCTAGTTGGAATTGATGATGAATGAAGGCTTGTGCCTAACCCTAGATGGGAACCCCTCTCTATAGTTAATCTATGAGTTGTACAAGGCCTTGGAGTTCGGTGTTGGTCTCCAAGTCGTCAAGACCCTCCTCAAGTGTTTGGTCTCTCCTCATCAAGGATTCTAGTAGTGCTAGGTCTCTCCCCTTTGGGATTCTACTTGGTTGCTACTCTCTCCTTTGATTTGGATTCTATCATCCCCTTGCCGATCTCTCCTTTGGTGATTCTACCTAACGGTCTCTCGCCGAGGATTCTATTGGATTGGTTGTTCGAACCAACGGGAGCAAATCAAACAGGGTTGTGTTTGCATGCGTTTGTATCTTTACCTTACATTTGTGTTGCATTCTTCGTGTTCATCGGGTTTCCCCTCACTCCTCACCTCAAATCCGTGAAGATCGGGCCACCCTAGGGTCAATCCCACAAGGGATCCCATATCAACTGTATCAACAGCTTTTGGTTACCACAGATTTGACTTTGTTTCCCCATATCCACCATAAATTCGAAAATACCAAAAATGTTGCCCAATTTTCTTTTGGATCGATCTCTCGATTTGGTGAGTTTTTCGTGGTTTTGGTCCACATATCTGTTTGTTTGGGTGTCGATCTACCTTCCGTGCCCTATCCCCCAGCCCAAATTCCACTAATTTTTGACAAAATTCTCAATTTGACTTTTGTAAGTTCGTCATGAAACAATTTCGGCGAGCACCTCGGCGAACCGGTCCTGTCACCGAAAATTCCGGCGACGCCAAAGTCCCGACCGGAATTTCCGGCGCCAGCATCGGTGTCACATCCCAAGATTTTCCAAATCTTGTAATGTGAAAAATAAATAAACAAAATAAATAATTGTTGAAATTTAGAGTGAAAAGAAACTTTTGTTTCTAAATGGAAACTTAAAATCCCATCTTGAAGAAACTTTGGTTAACATTTGAATCCAACTAAATTCAAATCAAGTGGAATGCATCCTTCATAAATGCATATGGAAATTAAACACTTGAGAAATAAACCAAAACTCTAAAACCCTAATGGAAGAAAATCATTTCCAAGTTAACTCCAAGCCTATGGATTTGGTCCATATAAAATTTGACCAAACAAACATTTCAAATTGATCAAGAATGATTATTAGAAATATTATAAAACCATATGAATTGGATTCACTTAATTTGGAGCCATAAATAAAATCTTATGAATTTAATAAGATAAGGAAAAGTAATTTCCAAAGCTAATAAAGCACTTATCTAAAATCCATACAAAATGGTGAGCAAATAATCCTGAAGGGATTTAAAAGGATAAACAAATATTAAATAAGATTTTACAAATTAGAATCACCAAGTTTGGATCTCTAGATAAAAAGATAAGGATTTTATAAGATAAGGAAAGAAATTATATAATGAGGAATATTTAAAGACCAAATTAAAACTTGGCCAAGACCATAAGCAAATGAAATGATTATAATCCAAAATCCAAATAAAATAAAAGGATAATTTTTTTCCAAAATAAAAATAAAGTGGCATTAACCAAATTTCATTTCCATTTGAATAAAGACAAAATCCCCATTAGAAATGATTAATTAAATCATGGGAAATGATATTTGGAATGTACCCAAGTGGAATAAAAGTTGTCTAATTAACTTAAATAAGATCAAAGAAATTTCCAAATAAAATTTATGGAATTAAAACTATATTTAATTTCATTGGAATAAAGACAAGTATCCAATTTAAAATGATTAATAAATCATATTAAAATTATTCCAAATAATTCAAAGTGAATAATTTTGACATCCTTATAATTGAATAAGAACTTACTGAAATGATTTTGTGGAAAAATGAAATTTAAATAAAGGATTAAAAATGTATTTGATCTTATTTGATTTTAAAGCAAGGGCTTGTTTTAAATAATTAAAAGACCCTAAAAAGAATAAAAGATTTATGCTAATTATGACTTCAGAATGTATTACTAATCAGTGTTTGATTATTCACAATATTTAGCAAAGGTTTGATTTCAAATGAGTGTTTGAATTGATTAATTAAAATCAAAACAGAATATTATAAATGGAAAAGGAAAAACAATCAGAATTAAAAAAAGAGAAAAGGAGCAGCCTAGCCCAGCTAGCCCACTAAAGCCCAGCAGCCCATCTCTCCACCCCCGGAGTGAACCATTTTTTACCTGCGAATCGACCCACACAGTGGATGACTACCAGGACCCACCTCTTCTCTCTCTCACTCGCTGACACCAGGCCCCACTGCCACCTCACCATCGTCTCCACCCCGCGACCACTTCCTCGCCGTTTATGCATTGATCTTGCCGGAGTAAATCACGTCAATGCAGGGAGTAATTCCTGTCATCAATCATGCTCGATAAATCCTCGCTCTCTCCTCTCTCTTTCCCCTCTCTCGCCCGACCCTCTCTGCCCCCAGGCTGTCCCCAATTCCACCGGGACCGCCACTGTCTCCGACAAGCTCCGGCGGCAATTCTGGCCACTCGCCATCGCCCCTTTCCCCCTTGACCACACACGCGTATTCCATGGACCCTGGCGCACCTCCTAGTGGCCTCAGCTCGCTCGCGCATGCCCCCTATCGTCAGCAACCACCCCGACTGACCGCGCCACCGTCTGCTCCAACTCCGACGAGCTCTACAGGTAGTCTCTGACCGCGCCGCCCTCTCTCTTTGATGCTCCCATACTCCCTACTCTTCCACGCGTCTAACAACACCATGTGTTCCCTCTCCCGTGCTCTACAGCGACGTCCTCGACAATGACAGTGCGTGCCCGTCGCCAGACATATCTCCGGCGAGCAATCCACGCAACTCCAGCGCGCCCCTCGACAAACAGCAGGCACCTCGAGCACCACCACGACCCCGTGAACTTGGTGAGCTCCTCCCCGCTCTCTCTCGCTTCCTGCATCGCTAGCAACGCCACCGTCTGACCGCGTGCCGCCAGTCGCCGCCGCCAGCGCCGCCACTCAATGGTTGCTCGAACGACAGCCGTAGGATTAAAATCTAACACACGCGATAGAACATAAACGAAAGGGTACGCTTGCTTCCGTGCCGCACGATTTCATTAAGATCCAATGCTCCACGGAGCTCAATCCGCATGAACCGTTTTCGACGAATCAGAACAGCCCACGTGTCCAGAGTCTGTTTTAAAAACCAGAAACTTGTCTAGTAGATGTTCCAATTTGAAAAATTCATAACTTTCAAACCACACGTCCAAATTTTGCAAATTTTATATCAATGGATTCAGCAAAACAAGTAATTTCTGACCATGCCCTTTGTTTAGTAAATTGCTTCTGTTAAATTGATTGATTTTGCAGAAACTTGTGTAGGCATGTTTGGAATATAAAATTCATTCTAAAATTATTTTGGGGATGAAATCTTTGGAAAATTGTTTGTTTTGAACCTACTGACCATATAAATCAATTTGTGGTTTCAAAAACTTATTTGGTGAAGCAAAAGAATAAATCTTTGATTTAAATCATTTCTAGTCAAATAAAAATATTGTTTATATGTTAAAAATGCTTTTTGGAGAAAACCTTTGGGAAATGTTTTGATTTAAACTCTCTGACCCTATACATCAATTTTTATGATTTGAAAATTTATTTGGTGAACCCTATAAAGATTATTACTTAAAGCAATTTCAGTCACATAAATTATTGATTTGGTTTAAAAATGGTTTATGAGTAAAACCTTTTACAAATGGTTTTGCCACTTTTATAAAATGACCAATAGGTGTTTTAAAATGTTTATAACCTATTATAAACCACTTTTCCAAATAAAACAATCTTATGCATGCTTGCATGCATTGTTTTGTTTCTATTATTTTATGTGATGTTTGCTTGAATGGTAGATTGAACTTTTGTTTGCTTGATTTAATTTTAGTGGAATTTGAAGTGTGACTATTGCAAAGATCAAGGAGTGAACTTATATTCTCTACCAAAAAGGCAAGTGATGCTTCATACTTTTGTCCCTTTATTTTCAATATGCATTAGTGATATTTCTAAGTAGGACTTGCATGGACTTTTGCTAAGTAAACTATGCCATGGGAAATCCTAGTAGATGAAACCTTAGTAGAAATTTCCTAAGTTAAGATTCCTACTACTATCATGCTTAGCTTAGCTAGTAGAAAACAAGGGTGGAATATATATTCACACTATGGAATATTTCTAAGTCAAGGACTTGTGTTTTGTTTAATAAAACAACTAAGTGAATGAATCACCTGGGTGGAATGGAAGGAATGGTTTGTGTTGAGTGGTTCACAAGGCCCATTTCTATGGTTTACCTTGTGTATCTCACTTGTGGATGGACACCCAGGAACAAAGATATTTGAGATGTCAAATGTTGAGAAGCTTCAAGTGCAACCACTTGGCATTATGGGCTCTGCCTGGATCATATAGGTTGCAATAACTTAGCCAAATGTACAGTTGGTGGTAGGGGTTTGATAGGTTGGAGCGCGTCCATTCTGGTCTAAGGGAAGGCTTCTGAAAGATCTTGTCTTGGTGAAACCAAGTCTTGTGGGGAAAGTGCACCACCTCTGTAGTGTAAAATCTAAGTACTTAGCCATGTCCCTAGTAAAGGACAATTTGAGCATCAAGACATGGAAGCTATCAAGAATCTCCTCATCCCAATTTCTAAGTTAAAAACTTGTGGTTGAACAAGGGTTGAAGGATCACCAATTTCTATTGGGAGATGCCTTGGGTGATTTTGTCAAGCAAAAACTTAGTGTTTTCAAATGACAAGGAAAAACTATTTTGAGCAAAGCAAGCCTAAGCTCCACTTAGCCAAATGCATATAGATGATAGACTCCACTATACTACCATAGTATCACTTGCCAATACAATCCAAATGTATTGACCCTTGTGGCTGTAACTTGTTATGTTGCAGGTTTGTTTGAAATTAGTGAAGTGTGTTGAAATAGGATTACAAGTCTACAACCAACATGTTTGCCTGTGGCACTTTGAAGATGAAGGACTCCATGCTTTATAGATATTCTGCTGCAATGTAATGTAATAGCCAAATGAGCTATGTAAGATGTAATAAATTATTTTATTCCTGGTTATAAAGTTGTATTATGACCCTTGTTTCTTGATATTACATCTTAACTGTGGATGCTAGCTATTGATCCAGGGACTAGCATTGTAAACACAGGGATCTCTACCTTATTGAAGGTTGGGAACCTTACAGATGGTATCAGAGCATTGTGTTGCCTGTAGGATTTGTAACCCTAGGATTGGACAAAACCCCTTAGAAAAATAGGAGTTGTATTTGTTCCAAAACTTATTTACAAACAATCTTGTAAATTCTTTCCTCAACCATTTTGGTTTTGACTCTACATATCTTCTATTTCAAACTTGATGGGCAAAGCCTACCCCATGGCCAAAGACTTGACCATGTGCAAAGGACTTCATCAACTCTAATGACTTCACCAACTCAAGTGATTTCAACCTTATTCTCAACAAGGACTTCAACTTGGATATCACTAAGAGCTACAAGTGAGACAAGAAATATTGCTCAAGACATAAAGACTAAGGAAACACAACTTAGGAATCATCATCACCTTTGAAGTTTTTGTGACCAAGAATTTTCCTAAGGAAACCATGATCTCATTCAAGAAGAATCAACCAAGAAGGATGGAATGATCTCAAGTGAACCATATAGATGGACCACCATATTAAGTATAGATCAAACACACCAACTTAATGTGGTGTAGCAAACATATTTTGTTGCCTAAAAATATGCTTGAGACTTGTTTGAGTGGAATGTTTTGTTTGTTTGATTGCTTGAACATTGCTTGTGTGAATTGTGATGTGTATGATTAGAACTATTTCCCTATAAATCTTTTGCCCACTCTAATCCCAATCCAACCCAAACAGATGACTACTCCAACAAACTCCAACATCAAGAATGATGACAACAACAACCAAGAGGTCAACATGAGAGAACAACTGCTAGCAAACCAAACCCAGTTGAACCAAGTGACAACTAAGTTTTTAGCCAACAACAATGGGTTAGACCCAACCATGCAAAAGTTTTTGGAAATTCAATCCCAATTGTTGCAAGGGATAGCCACTCAAATTATCAACATGGGAGACAACTCTTCCCAAGGAGATTATGACAACAAGGATGTCAAGGATGAGATTCTAGAAGGAACCCAATCTTGCAATGTTTGTGGAGACAAGGATCACACTTCCAAAGAGAATGAAGATCAATGCCCTAATTGTGAAGAGAAACATCCAACTGATCAATGCCCCACCTATCAAGCTACTTGTTTCCTATGTGAAGGAAATAATCATGTCCCTATCTAATGCCCGAACTACTCCATAGTTCAACAAAGGAAACAAGATGGAGTGCATCAACAGTTTGTAAACCCACATGAAGGAATAACTTCTACCAAGAAGGATGAAGGCAAAATCAAAACTATGCATCATAAGGCCAAATCTAAAGTGACCACAAAGTGTTGCTACTCTTGTGGAGAAGAAGGTCATATATCTAGTAACCGCCCCAAGAAGACAGAAAGATTTCCCACCTTTGTGGTGAAATATGAAGAGCATGAACTAGAAGAACTCCTAGCTTCGGAGAGACCCAAGAAGAAGAAGAAATGCCCCAACCCTAGCAAGAAGGATATTACCCAAGAGCAATGTTACACTTGCAAAGAGATGGTACACTATGCCAATGAATGCCCAGAAAGGAAGAAGAACCAAGGAAACAAACAAAAGGAAAAGATACCAAAGGAAAAGAAAGATATCAGCCAAGTGATGTGTTTCAATTGCAAAGAACCTGGACATTATGCAAGCAATTGTCCAAAAAAAAGATGAAGCACAAGATAAACAAGCCTATGAAGGATCTCAGCCTTGTCACATGCCTCAAGTGTGGAAACAAAGGACACTATGCAGATGTTTGCCTAGAGAAGTTTCAACAAGATTCCAAGCAAGCCAAGAAGTAATCTAGATGGAAAATTTTAAGGGTGGTAGTACCCTAGTTGCTTTGAGCCAACTTGTAACCCCTAGCCTTCCCAAATCTCAGGACGAGATTTATTTTAAGGGTGGTAGCCTGTCACATCCCAAGATTTTCCAAATCTTGTAATGTGAAAAATAAATAAACAAAATAAATAATTGTTGAAATTTAGATTGAAAAGAAACTTTTGTTTCTAAATGGAAACTTAAAATCCCATCTTGAACAAACTTTGGTTAACATTTGAATCCAACTAAATTCAAATCAAGTGGAATGCATCCTTCATCAATGCATCTGGAAATTAAACACTTGAGAAATAAACCAAAACTCTAAAACCCTAATGGAAGAAAATCATTTCCAAGTTATCTCCAAGCCTATGGATTTGGTACATATAAAAATTGACCAAACAAACATTTCAAATTGATCAAGAATGATTATTAGAAATATTATAAAACCATATGAATTGGATTCACTTAATTTGGAGCCATAAATAAAATCTTATGAATTTAATAAGATAAGGAAAAGTAATTTCCAAAGCTAATAAAGCACTTATCTAAAATCCATACAAAATGGTGAGCAAATAATCCTAAAGGGATTTAAAAGGATAAACAAATATTAAATAAGATTTTACAAATTAGAATCACCAAGTTTGGATCTCTAAATAAAAAGATAAGGATTTTATAAGATAAGGAAATAAACTATATAATGAGGAATATTTAAAGACCAAATTAAAACTTGGCCAATACCATAAGCAAATGAAATGATTATAATCCAAAATCCAAATAAAATAAAAGGATAATTTTTTTTCCAAAATAAAAATAAAGTGGCATTAACCAAATTTCATTTCCATTTGAATAAAGACAAAATCCCCATTAGAAATGATTAATTAAATCATGGGAAATGATATTTGGAATGTACCCAAGTGGAATAAAAGTTGTCTAATTAACTTAAATAAGATCAAAGAAATTTCCAAATAAAATTTATGGAATTAAAACTATATTTAGTTTCATTGGAATAAAGACAGGTATCCAATTTAAAATGATTAATAAATCATATTAAAATTATTCCAAATAATTCAAAGTGAATTATTTTGACATCATTATAATTGAATAAGAACTTACTGAAATGATTTTGTAGAAAAATGAAATTTAAATAAGGATTAAAAATGTATTTGATCTTATTTGATTTTAAAGCAAGGGCTTGTTTTAAATAATTAAAAGACCCTAAAAAGAATAAAAGATTTATTCTAATTATGACTTCAGAATGTATTACTAATCAGTGTTTGATTATTCACAAAATTTGGCAAAGATTTGATTTCAAATGAGTGTTTGAATTGATTAATCAAAATCAAAACAGAATATTAGAAATGGAAAAGGAAAAACAACCAGAACAAAAAAAAAAAGAGAAAAGGAGCAGCCCAGCCCAGCTAGCCCACTAAAGCCCAGCAGCCCATCTCTCCACCCACCGGAGTGAACCGTTTTTACCTGCGAATTGACCCACGCAGTGGATGACTGCCAGTACCCACCTCTTCTCTCTCTCACTCGCTGACACCAGGCCCCACTGCCACCTCACCATCAGCTCCACCCTGCGACCACTTCCTCGCCGTTTATGCATTGATCTTGCGGGAGTAAATCATGTCAATGCAGGGAGTAATTCTTGTCATCAATCACGCTCGATAAATCCTCACTCTCTCCTCTCTCTTTCCCCTCTCTCGCCCGGCCCTCTCTGCCCCCAGGCTTTCCCCAATTCCACCAGGACCGCCACTGTCTCCGACAAGCCCCGGCGGCCATTCCGGCCACTCGCCATCGCCCCTCGACCACACACGCGTGCTCCACGGACCCTGGCGCACCTCCCAGTGGCCGCAGCTCGCTCGCGCATTCCCCTATCGTCAGCAACCACCCCGACTGACCGCGCCACCGTCTGCTCCAACTCCGACGAGCTCTACAGGTAGTCTCTGACCGCGCCGCCCTCTCTCTTTGATGCTCCCATACTCCCTACTCTTCCACTCGTCTAACAGCACCATCTGTTCCCTCTCCCGTGCTCTACAGTGACGTCCCCGACAATGACAGTGCGTGCCCGTCGCCAGACATCTCTCCGGCGAGCAATCCACGCAACTCCAGCGCGCCCCTCGACAAACAGCAGGCACCTCGAGCACCACCACGACCCCGCAAACTTGGTGAGCTCCTCCCCGCTCTCTCTAGCTTCCTGCATCGCCAACAACGCCACCGTCTGACCGCGCACCGCCAGTCACCGCCGCCAGCGCCGCCACTCAATGGTTGCTCGAACGACAGCCGTAGGATTAAAATCTAACGCACGCGATAGAACATAAACGAAAGGGTAAGCTTGCTTCTGTGCCGCACGATTTCATTAAGATCCAACGCTCCACAGAGCTCAATCCGCACGAACCGTTTTCGACGAATCAGAACAGCCCACGTGTCCAGAGACTGTTTTAAAAACCAGAAACTTGTCTATTAGATGTTCCAATTTGAAAAATTCATAACTTTCAAACCACACGTCCAAATTTTGCAAATTTTATATCAATGGATTCAGCAAAACAAGTAATTGCTGACCATGCCCTTTGTTTAGTAAATTGCTTCTGTTAAATTGATTGATTTTGTAGAAACTTGTGTAGGCATGTTTGGAATATAAAATTCATTCTAAAATTATTTTGGGGATAAAATCTTTGGAAAATGGTTTGTTTTGAACCTAATGACCATAGAAATCAATTTGTGGTGTCAAAAACATATTTGGTGACGCAAAAGAATAAATCTTTGATTTAAACCATTTCTAGTCAAATAAAAATATTGTTTATATGTTAAAAATGCTTTTTGGAGAAAACCTTTGGGAAATGTTTTGATTTAAACTCTCTGACCCTAAAACACCAATTTTTATGATTTGAAAATGTATTTGGTGAACCCTATAAAGATTATTACTTTGCTAAAAGCAATTTGAGTCACATAAAATATTGATTTGGTTTAAAAATGGTTTATGAGTAAAACCTTTTACAAATGGTTTTGCCACTTTTATAAAATGACCAATAGGTGTTTTCAAATGTTTATAACCTATTAGAAACTACTTTTCTAAATAAAACAATCTTATGCATGCTTGCATGCATTGTTTTGTTTCTATTATTTTATGTGATGTTTGCTTGAATGGTGGATTGAACTTTTGTTTGCTTGATTTAATTATAGTGGAATTTGAAGTGTGACTATTGCAAAGATCAA
This sequence comes from Avena sativa, assembly GCA_916181665.1. NCBI lineage: Eukaryota > Viridiplantae > Streptophyta > Magnoliopsida > Poales > Poaceae > Avena > Avena sativa. The sequence continues at coordinate 460,651,672 of OV702293.1, forward strand.
GGAGTGGACTTATATTCTCTACCAAAAAGGAAAGTGATGCTTCATAATTTTGTCCCTTTATTTTCAATATGCATTAGTGATATTTCTAAGTAGGACTTGCATGGACTTTTGCTAAGTAAACTATGCCATGGGAAATCCTAGTAGATGAAACCTTATTAGAAATTTCCTAAGTTAAGATTCCTACTACTATCATGCTTAGCTTAGCTAGTAGAAAACAAGGGTGGATTATATATTCACACTATGGAATATTTCTAAGTCAAGGACTTGTGTTTTGTTTAATAAAACAACTAAGTGAATGAATCACCTGGGTGGAATGGAAGGAATGGTTTGTGTTGAGTGGTTCACAAGGCCCATTTCTATGGTTTACCTTGTGTATCTCACTTGTGGATGGCCACCCAAGAACAAAGAGATTTGAGATGTCAAATGTTGAGAAGCTTCAAGTGCAACCACTTGGCATTATGGGCTCTGCCTGGATCATATAGGTTGCAGTAACTTAGCCAAATGGACAGTTGGTGGTAGGGGTTTGATAGGTTGGAGCGCGTCCATTCTGGTCTAAGGGAAGGCTTCTGAAAGATCTTGTCTTGGTGAAACCAAGTCTTGTGGGGAAAGTGCACCACCTCTGCAGTGTAAAATCTAAGTACTTAGCCATGTCCCTGGTAAAGGACAATTTGAGCATCAAGACATGGAAGCTATCAAGGATGTCCTCATCCCAATTTCTAAGTTAAAAACTTGTGGTTGAACAAGGGTTGAAGGATCACCAATTTCTATTGGGAGATGCCTTGGGTGATTTTGTCAAGCAAAAACTTAGTGTTTTCAAATGATAAGGAAAAACTATTTTGAGCAAAGCAAGCCTAAGCTCCACTTAGCCAAATGCATATAGATGATAGAATCCACTATACTACCATAGTATCACTTGCCAATACAATCCAAATGTATTGACCCTTGTGGCTGTAACTTGTTATGTTGCAGGTTTGTTTGAAATTAGTGAAGTGTGTTGAAATAGGATTACAAGTCTACAACCAACATGTTTGCCTGTGGCACTTTGAAGATGAAGGACTCCATGCTTTATAGATATTCTGTTGCAATATAATGTAATAGCCAAATGAGCTATGTAAGATGTAATAAATTATTTTATTCCTGGTTATAAAGTTGTATTATGACCCTTGTTTCTTGATATTACATCTTAACTGTGGATGCTAGCTATTGATCCAGGGACTAGCATTGTAAACACAGGGATCTCTACCTTATTGAAGGTTGGGGACCTTACAATCGGTCCGCCTGCTGTTTTGCCGAAAAACTACCAGACCCCAAATTTTGATCGTTTCATTTTGAGTTTTGTTCGTGTTTCGCGTGCGTGTCACCAAAAATAACGTCAGGCTTCCGCAACATCGGTACATACGCACTCTTCGACACCGCGAGACCCGAACACCTTCCCCAACATTGGTCGCAAGTCATCAACAATACCAAAGGTATAACTTGCACCACCCTTGTATAGCCTTTCTTCCTTTGTGTGATACCTCACCTATCGAAAGTATCTCATTTTGTGTTTGCCGAAGCATTGTGCGCTTGCTCTTGCGAAGTGATAGTGCATAGGCAATAGCAAAAGGTGTCTCCATAGCATAGAAAGAAAAGAGATATAAAAAAAGCAAAAAGAAAAAGAAAGATACCAATACAAAAGAGAGTCCAAAGCTTCTAAGCAAGAGTGCGAGTTAGAGCAAGGCAAGCGTGCAAATCCGTTGCTTCTCAATCTTGTTTCAAACGAGCTATGGTCTCTCCTTGTGTTGGCACGACACCGAGCTTAGTCGTCGTTAGGACATTTTTTGCTCATTTTCATAGTCGTGCTAACCCCATTTTTCTCCACGTGTGTGTTTTACCCGTGTTTTTGTAGATCGTATCCTTTTTGCTTTTGATCTTTGGTCCATTACCACTTTTGACAATAACCTTTTAGTTTGGTTGTTCCATTTGCTATCCACCTTTTCTAACCTACCACCATAAGCCTTTGTGTGTGTGTGTGTCTTGTGTACTCGCTATTCGCTTTGCTCTCGGCAAGAACAATCTTCCAATCTTTGATTCCGGTGAGACAAGGTAGATATTGCCATTCCACCAATCTCACCCTATCTATCAAGTGTGTTTGTGCACCATGTCTAGGGAAAGTGGAGCTAGTGGAGATAGCAATTTGAACAACCAAGATGGCTTTGCCATGCGCCACAACTTATGGGCGCAACGCCAAGAATTAAACACTCAATTTGAGCGACTTGAGCACCGTCTTGATGATAATTTTCGAGAATTTGAGTACCGTGAGCGGCAACGTCAAGAGGAGCACCATGCTCAATTCCAAGCTCTTCACCAAGATATTTCCAACCTTGGCAACCGACACGGTCATCGTTCAAGCTCGTCAAGTTCCTCCCGCACGCACTCCTCAAGTCGACATGGCGTGTCTTCAAGGTCACACCCGCGCCGCGGAGAACCCCACCACCATAATGGGAACCAACAAGCTCGTCATCGTCACCCTCAAGCGGTGGACCCAAATGCTCATCAACCTCAACAACAACGCCAAGATCATGGTCCACCACCACACCAAGCAATCATCGACGTGCACCAACCTAGGGAATGCCATGATGAAGCGAACCAACATGATAGGCATTGTCATCCTCCTCATGACCACCATGTGCAACTTCAACACAATCAAGCGCTGGCATGGGATACAAGCAATGATGATGAGGATGCACGCCAAGCTCGAAGCAACAACCGGCATGCACAACACCACCACCGACACCATCAAGCTATGAATGCCAATGATGCCGACCAACGATGAAGAAGAGACTTCGAGCATCATCAAGCTAATCCACCACAACAACCTCAAGTCAATCAAGAGCCTCCTCATCCGCCGCCTCCACGCCCTCCAAGTGACGCAAGTATGCACCAAGAACGTCGCAACAACCACCATGAGCGTGATGAAGGCAAGTTTGGCAAGCTCAAGTTCGTTATGCCCAAGTTCAAAGGAGAAGAAAATGCCGATGCATACCTTGAATGGGAGCTCAAAGTCGACAAGATCTTCCAAGTCCACAACTTTTCCGAGGAGAAGAAAGTGGCAATGGCATCTCTTGAGTTTGAGGATTACACCAATGTTTGGTGGGAATACTACCAAAGCAATCGTGAGAAGCAAGAAGAACCACCGGTCACCACTTGGACCGAGATGAAGAATGTGATGTATGCAAGATTTGTCCCCGAGCACTATCGCCAAGACCTCTTCGACAAGCTACAAAACTTGAAGCAAGGCACAAAGACAATTGAAGAGTTATATAATGAGATGGAGATGACTATGATGAGAGCCGATGTGAAGGAGCTCAAAGAGCAAACAATAGCAAGGTTCCTCAATGGTTTGAACCGACTAATATGCAAAATAGTCGATTTCCAACCTTACAAGACTCTCGTCAACCTTCTTCACCAAGCAACCAAGGCCGAACGCCACTTGCAAAAGGAACATGCTTATGATAAGCAAAGAGCGTATTTCGCTTCAATCAACTCGAATACCCCCTCCAAGCCAACAAACCAAGCACCAAGCTCCTCCAAGCAAGCCAAGACACCTATGGCATCCTCCTCCAACACAACAACGGATAATCAAGTAGTTTGCTACAAGTGTGGAGGAAAGGGACACAAGTCTTACGAGTGCATCAACACAAGAGTCATGCTAACGGATGAGAACGGCGCAACATACTCCATGAGCGAAGATGAATTTGAAGCTTTGACTCAAGCCGCTATCACAAAGGATGCCGCAATGCAAGATGAGGACATGCTTCTATGTGAACATGATCCAAGCCCCTCACTTGTCATCGCCCAAGTCTTGACGACCAACTCCATCCCTAGAGAGGACCAACGCCTCAACATCTTCCAAACCCAAGCCGGAATTAATGGCAAGTCCATAAAAGTTATCGTCGATGGAGGAAGTTGTCACAACCTTGCGAGCATCCACCAACACGTGAGTGAGTGCTACAAGCCTCAAATGAGTGGAAAAATCATGAGTGCCACGTCGCATGCCACCACACGTGAGAAGAGTGATTCGAGTGTGCCCAATACAAACAATCCATCATACAACTCTTTCTCCTTGTTGTCGGTTTTGCAGGATACACAACCTCACCTACCACCTACAAGTAACACGTTACAAGATCTCCAACCACACTTTGATGACAAGCTCGACTTCAAGATCTTCAACCAATTTGAACAAGGCTACGACACCGGAGATCCAACAACTTTCAAGCTCAAGACCATGTGCACACCTCTCTACCAATGTGATGATAGAACTTCGTCGAGGACGACTCGTTTTGAAGCGGGGGGGGGGGAGATGATGCATCCCAATACATGGCCTTCACCATTGGTCCACAACATGCTTCATCAACCGTGCCCACAAAGGCGAATTCATTCCATATCTCACCCTCTTTTGGTTATGATGTGAATGGGATCGTACTTGAGACAAGTGCCAGTGCTATGACCAGGCCCATGACCATGACGCCAACGGGAAACAACAAGAAGACCCCAGGAACCAAGACCCCCAAGCAAGAGGCATGGAAGAGAAGGAGGAAAAGGACTCCCGGCGCCAGGCCCGGCACCACTGGAATCCACGCCGAAATTTCTGACAACTAGCCCGGCGAACCGGAGCCTCCGCCGGAACTTCCAGCGCACCAACTGGCGAACCGGCCCTCCCGCCGAAACCACTCTCTGTGAGCTCTTCCGGCAGACGACCGAGAAAACCGGTCGCCGCCGGAAATGTCGGCGCCAACTCCGGCGGCGCCGGACTTATCGCCGGAAATGCCAGTCTGCGTGCTGTGAAGGGTTTGATGCCCAGAATATTCCCTCCCACCTACCCCTTCGCCCCTAGTACTATAAATAGCCCTCTTGTGGCTCAGATCTAGTTGGAGTTGATGATGAATGAAGGCCTGTGCCTAACCCTAGATGGGAACCCCTCTCTATAGTTAATCTATGAGTTGTACAAGGCCTTGGAGTTCGGTGTTCGTCTCCAAGTCGTCAAGACCCTCCTCAAGTGTTTGGTCTCTCCTCATCAAGGATTCTAGTAGTGATAGGTCTCTCCCCTTTGGGTTATAGTTGGTTGCTACTCTCTCCTTTCATTTGGATTCTATCATCCGCTTGCCGATCTCTCCTTTGGTGATTCTACCTAACGGTATATCGCCAAGGATTCTATTGGATTGGTTGTTCAAACCAACGGGAGTAAATCGAATCGGGTTGTGTTTGCGTGCGTTTGTATCTTTACCTTACATTTGTGTTGCGTTCTTCGTGTTCATCGGGTTTCCCCTCACTCCCCACCTCAAATCTGTGAAGATCGGGCCACCCTAGGGTCAATCCCACAACGGATCCCATATCATGACATATTCCATTAATAACCTTAATCCAATATGAGATACTAAGAAGATAATTTCAAGACAATGAAAAGTAGGATTGATAAAGCTTTGCTTAGTCAACTAAGAACTTGAGCAATAAATGATTTAAGGATTATAATGGTGATGCTTTAGCCACCAATATTGAATGCTTATATTTGGTATAAGTAATACTGGTGGGTAGAACATGATTGGAACCTTAGTAGAGATAAGTGATCCTAGAGTAGTCATTGCAAACCACATAAATATAATTTAGGGATTGAATGAGAGTTATTGAAATAAAGTGAATATAAGATGATATTATTCAGTTAAAGCTAGTAGAGCATAGAGTGATAGAAGTAGTGTCACTAATCTTAAAGGATAGACAACTCAGAGAAAGGTAGTTGGATGCATACAACTATTAGAGAAATATTAGTGATGAAGGATTAAGGAAGGCCGTGAGTGGAGTTTGAAAGAACTACTTGTTGGATTGAAGATTTTCAATAGTAATATAGTGGGTATAATCAGGCAAGGATATAAGAAAAATATAAAATGCTTTGATATCAAACTAATTGGATTCATCCATGAGTTTAGAAGAATGATATATAAAAAGAAGATTTGAAGGAGTAAAACTCATCATACTAACCATGATGATGGATAGGAAGATGTATTATATCTAGGAAAGGAATTCCTTATTAAGAAGTCTAGAATTATGAATTATGGAAGATAGTAATTCTTGGTAAACAAGCAACTCTAAATCTCAAATCAAATATAATATCCATTTCATACTAATGATCCATTATATTGTGTCTATATCACTTTATAGGAATATTTTCTTATAGCAAATCACATAAGCTCATCTCTATCAATTCCAACCATCATAATTATATGTGCTTAGGAGTATTTTTATCCATTCCTTTTTATAAAACATTCTTGTAAGATCCCTCCCTTTATAAAGGTAAGGATCCCTGTGATTGCAATGCTAGTCCCTGGATAAATGCTAGCATCCACAGTTTAAGATGAAGTACAAAGAAACAAAGGTCATTATTACATATCATTCCAGAGACAAACATAGTCTTTTACAAACTCATGGCCACAGGCCTAATACAAGAGTTTAAATATAGAATAAGATAAATAAGTCTTCATCTTCATGTGCCACAGGCAAGCATGTTGAGTGTAGACTCATAACCCCTAGTCATCATCAGAATAACCTGCAACATCACAAGTTACAGCCAAAGTGGGTTAATACATTGGAATAGTATTGGCAAGTGATACCTTAGTAGAATATTAGCATCTAGATACAACATGAATTTTGCTAAGTGTAGCTTAGGCTTGCTTTGCTCGAAATAGGTTTTACCTATCAGTTGAAAACACTAAGTTTTTCTTTGACAAAACTTTCCCAAGGAAACACCAATAGAAATTAGTGTACCTTCACCCTTGTTCAACCACAAGTTTTAACTTAGAAATTGGGATGAGAAGATTCTTGATAGATTCCATGTCTTGATGCTCAAGTTGTCCAATACCAGGGACATGGCTAAGTACTTAGATTCTTCCATCTGGAGAAGTTGTGCACTTTCCCCACAAGACTTGATTTTCACCAAGACAGGACCTTTCAGAATCCTTCCCTTAGACCAAATGGACGCGCTCCAAACCTATCATCCCACTACCACCAACTATCCAAATGGCTAAGTTATTGCAACCTGTATGATCCAGGCAGAGCCCATAATGCCAAGTGGCTGCACTAGAAGCTTCTTAACATTTGGCATCTCAAATCCCTTTGTTCCTGGGTGGCCATCCACAAGTGAGATACACAAGGTAAACCATATAACTGGTCCTTGTGTAAACACTCAACACAAACCATTCTTTCCATTCCACCCAGGTGTTTCATTCACTTACTTGTTTTATTAAGCAAAAACACAAGTCGTAGACTTAGCAATATTTTCACATAGCATGAATATATAACCACCCTTGGTTGCTACTAGCTAGTCTAAGCATGGCTTAACTTAGAGAAATTTCTAACAATTCTACAACTACTAGGATTTCCCAAGCATAGCATATAGATACTTATCAAAATATTAATGCAAGTCCTATACAAAATATTTCTAGTACATAGGTGAAAAATATAGGAATAAAATTATGAAGCACCACTTGCCTTGGTAGTTTGGGGAGTAGCAACAATCTTCACAACCACTATCACTATTTGCACCGAAATCTACACATAAAATAATGGCACCAAAATCACATATCAAAATATTCAAACAAAAATATATGAATGCATGCAAATGCCATGTGATGATTTTTATACGCCAAACAAGAAAAGTAAACAGTACTAAAACTTAAACAAGTCCAAGATACTCAAAATAGACTTTATTTGATCTTTAAAACATTTTTCAAATCATTTATATAACCAAAATAAGCCTACACAAGTTTCTGCAAAAACAACCATTTTTAGAGAGGCAAAACATTAAACACATTGCATAAACAGATAGTATTTTATCTCCTGATTCCAATGATATAAAGTTTGTAAAATTTGAACGTGGGAATCAAAAGTTATGAATTTTACAAGTTTGAAACACAAATAGATCTAAATTCTGTTTTTAAATCTAAACTCAGGCCACGCGGCGCTCTCTGATTCGTCGGTACCGCTTCGCACGGATCGACCAGCGTGGACCACACGATCTAAATGAAATCGCACGGCCAGATCTAACTCGTACCCCTTCGTTAAGTGATTCTATCTCACGCGTTAGATCTAGATCTAATTGCTCACGATCAAACGACCAAGGATTGGCAGCACTGGCGACGGTGGCGTGGCGGCGGCGCTCTGTCAGCGACGCACCGGCGAATACAGGAGGGGCTGGGGTGTGTGGCGCGGCTTACCTGACTCGCAAGGTCACGAGGAAGCTCAACGTGGCAGTAGTTTGTCGTGGGGCACACGGACGTAGCGGCAGGACCTCGTCGGAGTTGCTGGCGGCGTCGGGTTCATGCAGACGGTGACGTTGACGACGTTCAGGATCGCCCTAGCACAAGCCGGTGGTGTTAGCAGTTGTGCAAGGACACGGCGGATCTGATAGCATGCATGCGAGGTCAAGGGGCGCTCGGATTTTACCTAAATTGCTCGTCGGAGTTCAGCGTCGGCTCTGGCGTTTGCGGGCGTGAAAGAAGACGGTGACCTGGATCACGAGCAGGCAAACCAGGGGTGTCAGCGGATACACAAGGACACGAGGGTCACGCTCGTTTGAACCAGAAGCAGAGGGGCGGTCGGAGCTCACCGTAATCGCTTGCCGGAGCTCGTCGGGCAGCGGCGGTGCAGTTCGAAATACTGGCAGCCTGGTGGCGAGGTGAGTGTGCTGTGTGGGGGGAAATGACCGCGGTGGCGAGGTGATTAAGTAGCTAGGAGGGGCTAGGGAATTACGCAGTGGTTCAATGCCAATTAAGCGAGAAATCAACGCGGGATTTCTGGAGGAAACGGCGGTGGCGACGGAGTCTGCTTGTGCGGGGGTGGAGAAGAAGATGCTGACTTGGCTTGGACCCAGTGGCAGCGTCAGCGGGGCAGAGCGGATGCGGGTGAGAGAGAGAAGGGGGAAACCCGGGTGGGCTGGCTTTTGGGCCGCTTCTGCTGTTGGGCTGGAAAGGTGGCGCCAGGCCCAGTTCTGTATTCCAATTCCTTTTCTTTTTCTAATTTGATTTTCAGGAAACTTTTTCAAATGAAATCAAATGGATTTGAATTCCAAAACTTTATGGATTTTTACAAAGTGAAACCTTCATATTTTTGGGCATAAAACCAAGTTGTATTGCTGGACTTGTTTGGTTCCATTTGAAAATTCAAAATAAACAGTGCCTTAGCACAAGATTTAATGAAGATAAATAAATGGTTTAAAAACCATATTTTGTTTTTGGAAATTTTTTTCAAGCTTGGAATTCATCAAACAATCCTATGAACACACAACAATGGTATTAGAACAAATAATCTCTCACTAGAGAGTAGCATTGGATCAAAGTTTGTCCACATGAAATAATAGCACCCAAAGTTTCTGTTTCTTTCAAATGAGTTTGAAATTGAACCCTAAATGAATATGCATGCATGGATGATATGCAAAGATTTGAAAACATGATTTTAGGGATGTTACAAATCTAACCCCCTTAAGGTGAATCTCGCCCTTGAGATTCGGATTGGCTAGCAAATAGGTGAGGGTGGTCTTTCCGAAGATCATCTTCTCTTTCCCATGTTGCTTCCTCTTCGGAGTGATGGTTCCATTGAACTTTGCAGAATTTGATAGTCTTAGTCCGAGTAACTCTTTCTGTAGTCTCAAGAATCTTGATAGGTTTCTCCTCATAAGTGAGATCACTTTCCAACTGAACCTCCTCCAAAGGTATAGTATCCTTTAAAGAAGTCTCTTCCATATCTGGATGGCATTTCTTAAGTTGACTCACATGAAACACATTGTGAACGGCAGACAATGATTCTGGCAATTCAATCTCATAAGCTACTTCTCCTTTATGACTCAGAATCTTGAATTGTCCAACATATCTTGGGGCCAATTTTCCTTTGACTCCAAATCTCTTCACTCCACGAAGTGGTGACACTCTAAGATAAGCTCTATCACCTACTTCATAGGTGACTTCTCTACGCTTAGGATCTGCGTAGCACTTCTGTCGGGACTATGCTATCTTCAATCTGTCCTTAACTAGTTTGACTTTCTCTTCAACCTCTTTGATTAGTTCTGGTCCGAACAAACTTCTTTATCCCGCACCATTCCATAGTAATGGGGTGGTACACTTTCTCCCATAGAGAAACTCAAATGGTGCCATCTCAATACTGGCTTGATAGCTGTTATTGTAAGAGAATTCTGCGTAAGGCAGACTTTCATCCCAACTAGCTCCATAGTCTAGAGCACATGCTCTCAACATATCTTCAAGAATCTAGTTGGTCCTTTCTGTTTGTCCATCAGTCTGAGGATGAAAAGCAATGCTGAATTCCAACCTCGTTCCCAATGACTCATGTAGTTGCCTCCAAAAATGAGAAGTGAATTGAGTTCCCCTATCAGACACAATACTCTTGGGTACTCCATGCAGACATACAATCCTACTCATATAGATCTTGGCTAACTTAGCACTTGTATAGGTTGTCTTCACGGGTATGAAATGAGCCACTTTAGTTAGGCGATCCACTACTACCCAAATAGAATCATATCCTGACCTGGTCCTTGGCAATCTAGTGATGAAATCCATGCCAATCTTGTCCCACTTCCAATCAGGAATAGGTAGTGGTTTTAGCAATCCTGCTGGTTTCTGATGTTCTGCTTTCACTCTACTACATACATCACACAAAGCAATATGTTCGGCGATGTCCTTCTTGAGATTATTCCACCAAAATCTTTCTTTCATATCCATGTACATTTTGGTGTTACCCAGATGAATGGAATATGGTGAGTTGTGTGCTTCTTGCAAAATCAGTTTCCGAAGCTCCGGATCTTGTGGAACACAGATACGTTTTCCATACCATAAAGTACCCTATTTCGCTTCATGGAATCCTTTGGCTTTTCCTTTGCCAATCTTTTCCTTGATATTTTCAATTTCTTTGTCTGTCTTTTGGGCTTCTTTGATTTTGTCCAACAAAGTGGGTTGAACATCCAATGACATGAGATGTCCTTCAGGCACAATCTCCAATCTAAGATCTCTAAATTGGGCACACAGATCATCTGGCAACTCTCCCTTAGTAAGGCCATTCAAAAAAAAACCTTACGGCTTAGAGCATCCGCTACAACATTTGCTTTACCGGGATGGTATTGCAAACTCAAGTCATAGTCCTTGATGAGTTCCAGCCATCTTATTTGTCTCATGTTGATTTCTTTCTGGGTGAAGATATACTTCAAACTTTTGTGATGTGTGAACACTTCACATCGCTTTCCCAAAAGATAATGTCTCCATGTTTTGAGTGCATGGACAACAGAGGCTAACTCTAAATCATGAGTTGGGTAATTTACCTCATGAGTTTTGAGTTGTCTCGGGGCATAAGCCACAACTTTCCCTTCTTGCATTAGCACTGCACCTAAACCATGATGAGATGCATCACAATATACTTGGAAGTCCTTCTCCAAATCTGGCAGACATAAGACTGGTGCTGTCACTAGTCTCTTCTTCAATTCTTGGAAACTGAGTTCACATCCTTCAGACCAAGCAAATTTCTTGTCTTTCTTTAGTAACTCTGTCATTGGCTTAGCCACTTTGGAGAAATTTTCAATAAATCTTCTGTAGTATCCTGCCAAGCCAAGGAAACTACGAACTTATTTTACTGACTTAGGAGATTCCCATTCAGTTACAGCTGACACTTTAGCAGGATCAACTGCTACACCATCTCCTGACACAACGTGTCCAAGAAATCCAACTTCATTCAACCAGAATTCACACTTGCTGAATTTGGCATACAGCTTATGCTCTCTAAGCTTCTCAAGTATCAAACGCAAATGTACTTCATGCTCTTCTTTGCTCTTGGAGTAGATCAAAATGTCATCGATGAAAACGACAACAAACTTGTCAAGGAACTCCATGAACACCTTGTTCATCATATTCATGAAGTATGATGGTGCATTGGTCAAACAAAATGGCATCACGGTGTACTCATACAATCCATACCTAGTGGTGAAAGCTGTCTTAGGTATGTCTTGTTATCGTATCTTAAGCTAAAAATATCCTGATCGGAGATCAATCTTTGAGAACACACAGTCTCCTTCTAACTGATCAAACAAGTCATTGATTCTAGGAAAAGGGGATTTGTTCTTGATAGTCACCTCATTGAGTGAACGGTAATCTATGCATAACCTTTGACTTCTATCTTTCTTTTCCACAAACAAAACTGGTGCTCCCCAAGATGAAGAACTTGGTTCAATAAATCCTTTCTGCAACTGTTCTCCAAGTTGTTTCTTGAGTTCTTTCAACTCATCAACTGACATCTTGTAAGGTCTCTTTGCTATTGGTCCTGATCCTGGTAGCAAATCAATCAGAAATTCCACATCCCTATCTGGTGGCATTCCTGGTAATTCTTCCGAAAATACATCCGGATATTCACTCACAATGGGCACACTGTCTATGCTAACCCCCTTAAGAGAATTTAGCTTACTTCCTTTTGATTCAAAGTTAGACTTGAATCTTATCCGTTTCTTTTTCGGGGTTGTGAGTGCAACAGTTCGATTGGCACAATCTAGTACTCCTTCATACTTGGTCATCTAATCCATTCCCAAAATTACATCCAGTCCTTGAGAAGCTAGGATTATCAGTGGAAACTGATGTTTTCCAAACTCTATCACTATATCACGACATCCAAGACTTACTATCATATCTCCCCCGGGAGAACTCACTTTTATTGGACACCCAATGTTTTCAGTTGGAAACCCATTTCTATCAACAAATGCTTTTGATATGAATGAATGTGATGCACCAGTATCAAAAAGGACAAGTGCTGGAATAGAATTGAGTTTGATCTTACCAGCAACAGCATCAGGTTCCTCATAGATTTCTTCCACATTGATGTGGTTCACTTGTCCCTTCTGGAAAGGGTTGGGCTTGTTAGGTCCTTCAACTTTCTTTTCTGGGCATTCATTTGCATAATGCCCCATCTTCTTGCACTTGAAACATTCAACCTGACTAAGATCCTTCTTGACAGGCTGGCTTCCACTACCACTTCCACTTCCATTGTGGTGGCTCTTGTGTCCACTCTTGTGATTTTTGTACATTTCATTGTCATGACTACGGTGATGCTTGTTGTCATGATGACGGTTGTGGTTGTGGTGGCTATTGTACTTTCCATGCTTGTGGGATCCAGAACTCCCACTATCATCATAATGGAAACGCTTGTGAGACGATCCCGAGCTATGCTTGTCAGAGTGCTTCCTCTTCCCGCTTTCAACCTGTTTCATCTTGCTCTGCAAGATGGCAGCCTTGTCACAAAGAGACTGATAAGTGGGGACATAGGCCACAGATAGCTCTAGGTTCAGTTCATCGTTCATTCCTTCGAGGAACTTCTCTTTCCTCTTAGCATCAGTGTCAACTTCATCCGGTGCATAACGCGCCAGATTGTTGAACTCCTCAATATATTCAGCCACGCTGCGGTGGCGCTGCTTCAAGTTATGAAATTCCTTCTTCTTCAAACTCATCACTCCGGATGAGATGTGAGCAGTACGGAAACCATCTTCAAAGATAGCACATGTCACATCCTCAATGGGAGTGGTGATCTGGAAGTTATCCCACCAAGTAGCTGCTGGTCCTTCCAACAAGTGCGCTGCAAACCTGACTTTCTCCTCGTCGGTACAACCGACGGTTACCAAATCCTTATTCACTGAGCGTAGCCAATCATTGGCCACCATGGGATCAGTAGTTCCTGAGAACTTAGCAGGCCTCAGTCTTAAGAATCTGGTAAGCATGTCAAAACCTGGTGGATTGTTCTGATTGTTGTTGTTGTTGTTGTTGTTGTTGTTATTGTTGTTGTTGTTATTGTTGTTGTCCTGATTCAACATAAAGGTGGTCATCATCTGCATCAGCTGTGTCTGAGCTGTCATCAGCTGCTGCATCTCTGGGGTGACATTGTTGTTGTTCGGGTTGGGATTGGCACGTCGAGGAGGCATCTGTGGTTTTCATAAGGATAAGAATGAGATACCCATAGATGCTTAACATGCACAATACATCACATAAACAATCACAAACATGCATCAAAATAACAAAAGTTCAACAACATAGACAACAAGTTTTGAAAAGTAAACACACCAATAGCAAGTCATCCACATGTTGGATGATCATTGCGACTCAATAATCAAAAGCATGGTAAATGAAAGGTAAATGAGTAGTCATCACTACTCCTCTGCATCAACCTCCTCATCAACAAGTGTAAGACCTGCATTCTCCATAGAGGTCTTATATTCCTCGACATTGGTAGTCAAGGCCTCTACTTTGGCTTTAAGAGCCCTCTTCTGTGAACGAAGTCTCTCAATCACCACCTGCTGATGCTCGAGCTCGAAGTCCTTGGCCTCTAGTTCTGCAGTCATCTCTCGAATCCTCTTGCTCCTGTCTTGGACTCTTTTCTCTTGACTCTTGAACTTTCTATCCTGACTCTCAAACTTGGCCTCCATTTCCATGACTATCTCATCTTGCTCCGCGAAGACCTTGTCCTTCTCACGAAGCTGCACCTGGAGTTCGTCATTGCTAAGCATGACGTTGGTCCTATCATTATCTAGGTGCCTAAGAAGAACCTCTAAGTCCTGGAGGTATATACGAATCGGCTTTGCCGTCTCTCTAGCAGTATCCTCGAAGTCAATGGCCTCACCATCCTCGTCGCGTCTACCGAAGGCGTGGAAGTGAGTACCTCTAATCTCCCGAGAGTGTCTCCCTAGTAAATGCCCAAGTAAATCCTTCATGACTACCTCTAGGCCTCTCTCCTTGTCATCATGCATGAGCTTGAAAGTGATGGTCTCCGTGGTTGGCTCAGTCTGGCATCCTGGCTGAGTAACCTTGAAGCCCCAAAGGTCCTTCCTCTCAAACTTGGTGAGGGGAAGCATCATGATGCTAGGAAGCGGAAGATTGAGCACGCTAGTGAGCTCAATAAGAGGAGTGCCAAAACGAGTTCCCTTGAACTCTTCAGCCGTGCTGATAGTAATATTAGACATCTATTTTATAAGATAGAAAAAGTTAGAATCAACATAGATAGAGAAAATCATAAGACAAAGCATCACAAGCATATTTTTGGAAGTCAAACACACAAGTCATGGCATACATAAATCCATTACAAGCATCCAAGGTTCAACATAACTTAGACAAATTTTTTGGAAAGGAAATGATAAGTGTGGTGGTCCAACTAATGAAGTACGTTACAATCCCATCTCACTTGCCAAGTTAGCTAACAGGACATCCCTAGAGGAAATCTATCGATCCTGATCACATGACTCCATTGCTAAGTCTATGATGTCCTCTCTTAAACATTGGTTGGTAGCCTCTAACTCTTGGGTATGTTTCTTTTCTTCTCTAAGGTCATTCTGGGTGTTAAGCATTCTGCACTTGAGTCTATCACCAAGCTCTTTGATGTCCTTCCAAGCTGCATCCCTTGTAGAGTCAAAGAATGTGGTGTGCATCACTGAGTTGGTGACCATGCAGAATCCTGATTCCTTGTGGTTGTCTTCCCTGTTTTTATACAAGTGAAGTTGCACCCACCATTACTCCACTCCTTCATCCATCATGGGGAAACCTTTGTACACAGCTACACCATGTATTCCCATGGCAACCATGAGGTCCTTGAGAGCCTTGGGGAATTCTGTCTCACACTCCAAAGTCATAGTCATGAGTGGTCCCTTCCTCACGGCTTCGTTGATGGAGTTCATCTACAAATAAAGATGAGAAAGAAGATTACAAAAGCTTTCGAGAAGAAAAAGACAAGTGTGGAAGTTGTTGAAATTTTTTCCTTAGTGGTTTCTAATCCATTCCTAGGGTCATAATCCTATAGGAAACACAGTGCACTGATACCATCTGTAAGATACCTCCCTTTATAAAGGTAAGGATCCTGTGATTGCAATGCTAGTCCCTGGATCAATGCTAGCATCCATAGTTTAAGATGAAGTACACAGAAACAAAGGTCATTATTACATATCATTCCAGAGACAAACATAGTATTTTACAAACTCCATGGCCACAGGCCTAATACAAGAGTTTAAATATAGAATAAGATAAATAAGTCTTCATCTTCATGTTCCATAGGCAAGCATGTTGAGTGTAGACTCATAACCCCTAGTCATCATCAGAATAACCTGCAACATCACAAGTTACAGCGACAATGGGTCAATACATTGTAATAGTATTGGCAAGTGATACCTTAGTAGAATATTAGCATCTAGATACTACATGAATTTGGCTAAGTGTAGCTTAGGCTTGCTTTGCTCAAAATAGGTTTTACCTATCAGTTGAAAACACTAAGTTTTTCTTTGACAAAACTTTCCCAAGGAAACACCAATAGAAATTGGAATACCTTCACCCTTGTTCAACCACAAGTTTTAACTTAGAAATTGGGATGAGGAGATTCTTGATAGCTTCCATGTCTTGATGCTCAAGTTGTACAATACCAGGGACATGGCTAAGTACTTAGATTCTTCCATCTGCAGAGGTTGTGCACTTTCCCCACAAGACTTGATTTTCACCAAGACAGGACCTTTCAGAAGCCTTCCCTTAGACCAAATGGACGCGCTCCAAACCTATCATCCCACTACCACCAACTGTACAAATGGCTAAGTTATTGCAACCTATATGATCTAGGCAGAGCCCATAATGCCAAGTGGCTGCACTAGAAGCTTCTTAACATTTGGCATCTCAAATCCCTTTGTTCCTGGGTGGCCATCCACAAGTGAGATACACAAGGTAAACCATAGAAATGGTCCTTGTGTAACCACTCAACACAAACCATTCTTTCCATTCCACCCAGGTGTTTCATTCACTTAGTTGTTTTATTAAGCAAAAACACAAGTCATAGACTTAGCAATATTTTCACATAGCATGAATATATAACCACCCTTGGTTGCTACTAGCTAGTCTAAGCATGGCAATGGTAAGCATCTTAACTTAGAGAAATTTCTAACAATTCTACAACTACTAGGATTTCCCAAGCATAGCATATAGATACTTATCAAAATATTCATGCAAGTCCTATACAAAATATTTCTAGTGCATAGGTGAAAAATATAGGAATAAAATTATGAAGCACCACTTGCCTTGGTAGTTTGGGGAGTAGAAAAAATCTCCATAACCACAATCACTATTTGCACCAAAATCTACACATAAAATAATGGCACCAAAATCACATATCAAAATATTCAAACAAAAATACATGAATGCATGCAAATGCCATGTGATGATTTTTCTACACCAAACAAGACAAGTAAACAGTACTAAAACTTAAACAAGTCCAGGATACTCAAAATAGACTTTATTTGATCTTTAAACTATTTTTCAAATCATTTATATAACCAAAATAAGCCTACACAAGTTTCTGCAAAAAAACCATTTTTACAGAGGAAAAACATTAAACACATTGCATAAACAGATAGGATTTTATCTCCTGATTCCAATGATATAAAGTTTGTAAAATTTGAACGTGGGAATCAAAAGTTATGAATTTTACAAGTTTGAAACACAAATAGATCTAAATTCTGTTTTTAAATCTAAACTCAGGCCATGCAGCGCTCTCTGATTCGTCGGTACCGCTTCGCGCGGACCTACTAGCGTGGACCGCATGATCTAAATGAAATTGCACGGCTAGATCTAACTCATACCCCTTCGTTAAGTGATTCTATCTCACGCGTTAGATCTAGATCTAACGGCTCGCGATCAAACGACCAAGTATTGGCGGCGCTGGCGACGGTGGCGCGGCGGCGGCGCTCTGTCAGCGACGCTCCGGCGAATACAGGAGGGGCTGGGGTGTGTGGCGTGGCTTACCAGACTCGGAAGGTCACGAGGAAGCTCAACGTGGCAGTAGTTTGTCGAGGGGCGCACGGACGTAGCGGCAGGACCTCGTCGGAGTTGCTTGCAGCGTCGGGTTCGTGCAGACGGTGACATTGACGACGTTCGGGATCGCCCTATCACAAGACGGTGGTGTTAGAAGTTGCGCAAGGACACGGCGGATCTGCTAGCATGCATGCGATGTCAAGGGGCACTCAGATTTTACCTAAGTTGCTCGTCGGAGTTGAGCGGTGGCTCTGGCGTTTATGGGCGTGAATGAAGACGGCGACCTGGGTCACGAGCAGGCAAACCAGGGGTGTCAGCGGATGCACAAGGACACGAGGGTCACGCTCGTTTGAACCAGAAGCAGAGGGGCGGTCGGAGCTCACCGTAATCGCTTGCCGGAGCTCGTCGGGCATTGGCGGTGCAGTTCGAAATACTGGCCGCGGTGGAGAGGTGATTAAGTAGCCAGGAGGGGCAAGGGAATTATGCAGTGGTTCAATGCCAATTAAGCGAGAAATCAACGCGGCATTTCTAGAGGAAACGGCGGTGGCGACGGAGTCTGCGTGCGCGGGGGTGGAGAAGAAGATGCTGACTTGGCTTGGGCCCAGTGGCAGCGTCAGCGTGGCAGAGCGGGTGCGGGTGAGAGAGAGAAGGGGGAAAACCGGATGGGCTGGCTTTTGGGCCGCTTCTGTTATTGGGCTGGAAAGGTGGCGCCAGGCCCAGTTCTGTATTCCAATTCTTTTTCTTTTTCTAATTTGATTTTCAGGAAACTTTTTCAAATGAAATCAAATGGATTTGAATTCCAAAACTTTATGGATTTTTACAAAGTGAAACCTTCATATTTTTGGGCATAAAACCAAGCTGTCTTGCTGGACTTGTTTGGTTCCATTTGAAAATTCAAAATAAACAGTGCCTTAGCACAAGATTTAATGAAGATAAATAAATGGTTTAAAAACCATATTTTGTTTTTGGAAATTTGTTCAAGCTTGGAATTCATCAAACAATCCTATGAACACACAACAATGGTTTTAGAACAAATAATCTCTCACTAGAGAGTAGCATTGGATCAAAGTTGGTCCACATGAAATAATAGCACCCAAAGTTTCTGTTTCTTTCAAATGAGTTTGAAATTGAACCCTAAATGAATATGCATGCATGTATGATATTCAAAGCTTTGAAAACATGATTTTAGGGATGTTACAATTCTAATTATAACTTTCTATTATAAAGGGAGATTTCATCAAATACCATAAACATAGGACAATGTGCTTAGTCATGAAATTTTGACCCATATCCATAAAGGAATCTAAGTATATACAAAACCCTAAAGCCCAGGGTAAGATTCATAATTCAAAACCCTAATTTTTTTGTTTATTACAATAGCATATGCACATTGCATTTTCTAAATTAATGGGAGTAGTAATAACCATATCAATGTCTTTCATGTTTCATGCATCAAATAATGATCCAGGATCATTATACATATAAAATTTATATTCAAACTATAAGCCAATTAGAGTTAAGTTTATAAACACATAAGAATATATCATTCAAGAAATCCCTAACTAAAATAGGAGAGAAAAATAATAAGAAAAGTTTCTACAAACTATTAACAAGGGGATTCATATTGAGTAAATAAAATAAATACAAAAATATGATATAATAAAAATTCACAAATGATACAAAATATATTTTAGTATTGTTGCAAATATCCAGCAAATAAATCATACAAAGAAAGGTTCAAAATATAAATCAAATTCAAATCTGAACAAGAAAACAGAAAATAGAAAAAAGATAAAACAAATAAAAAAAGTAAACCTGGCCGCAGCCCAAACCTACCTGCTTAGCTGACACCCAGGTGCAGCCCACTTCGGCCCGCTACCAGCCCACCAGCAGCCCGTACCGCTTCGGCCTTCTATGTCTCGTCGTCTTCCTTGCTGGTGGAAGCAGCTGCTTGGCGTCGCGGCGGTCGTCGATCTCCGACGCATTACGATGCGCGCCACCGCCAGTGAGAAGGGGGATAAGAACGCCCGCGAGCTCCTCTATCCATTCGTACCCGAATCACTCTCTCTCGTGCTCTCTCTAAACTTTCCCCAACCATGTCGTAACCCTAACTCGCCGGAGTTGTTCGCTGCGTTGTTCGAGACCACCCCAAGGCCAACTGAAGGTACCACTAGCACCGCCATGGTGGACTTCGTCTGCTAGGAGGAGGAATCAAGCCGGGAAGCCTGAAACCATGTGCATCAAGCTCTTTTGTCTGCCGTTCGCTGTCGACCATGGTGACGCCGTCTGAGCTCGCCTCCCCTTGCCGTTGCCACTACAAGCTTCCTGGTGAGCTTCTTCTTCTGCTCGATCTCTCCGATTTGATCCTAGTCATCTGTAGCGCCTTGTACGCATGCACCCGAGCAGGTCACCGTCGGAGCTCGTCGGAGCTAGTGCTCCGGTGACCATTCCGAGGTGGAGCAACCATAGTTCGACTCGACGTTACACCCTCTCTCTAACGCACTAGACCACGTGTGCTAAATCATCGTAGATCATCGTCGGCGACCTTGATCTGGTGGTGGAGGTCGCGCTGACGTCAGCGTGACGACGTGCTGGGGTCAGCCTGGACCCAGTTCCTTGTTTGACCTGGTCTTTGTCCCGCGTGGCAAGTGACATGGCCTAGGGCCCATATGTCATTGACTGGGGGTAGATAACCAATCGGTAACTAATGCATTTCTTTCACCTGAGAGATGAGGTGGACAATGGCCCACAGGTCAGTGACTGGGGAAAGCTCTTGGTACGGTGTAAAAAGTATTTTCTGTTAGAAAATAAATAAAATGTTATAATTCAATTAATAATATTCTAGAAATCTAATATATGATTAAATCTTGTTTAATTAATAACTTTTGATTTATAATTCAGAAAAATATGTATAATATATGAAAATTTTCAGAAAAATAAAATCTACAACTTAAAACTATTATCAAATATTATTATGATGATTATTTAAATAAATGTTATTTAATAAAGGTTTTATAAGTAATAAAACTTTGATAATTCATATCCTTATAATGATAAATGTTAATAATATAAATAAAATACAAAAAATCTTAGAAAAATAAGAATTCTAATTTAAAACTATAATCATGTATTATTAGTTCACTTAATTAAATATTTATTATTTATTAAGTAATTATAAAGTAATAACAATTATAAAAATCATATCTTATTATTTATAAATCACAATAATAAATGTGATATACCAAAAGGATCACAAAAATAATATCTACATGTTAAAAATCTAATATTTTACTTCTAAGTTAAATAAAAATTAAATATTTTAATAAATCAAATTTAAACTTATTTACTCCATTAATAATTCATATAAGAATAAATAAAATTTATTAATATTCCTAAAATGAGTAAATTAAGTTTAATAAATAGTATTGGTCTTAAATATTAATAAAATGAAGCTTAAATGGTTTAAAACATTATAAATACCTTTTTATTAAATTATCATCAACCCTAAGTGAAGATTATATTCTCAAAGTATTTCAATTCATAATAAAAACCTTAAAGAACACTTTATGTATAAATTAGATCCTTTCCATCCATGTTAACCACCAAATTACAAAAAATACCACAACATTATAATAAGTCCATTAGTTGTGAAGCAATATTATATTTTGGTTTATAAAACCACAACCCCTCCTTTATAAAAGCTAAATGATACTAATCTATTATAAAATCAAGAAATCATTACTCCAAGTAAAATAATAACCATTCTTAAATAACATAAAGAAAACATTCCAGATACACAAAGTACAAATATCATAAGCATTATACTTTCAAACTATCTTTGTTTTAAAGTTAACTTTAGTCTACAGAATCTTAATACAACACTATAAACATTACCATATGTTTTATAGTTAACTTTGATCTGAATTAGTTAAGTTATAAAGCAACTCAAGCCAAACCATTGGAGCAAACCAATAACATCAACCACCACTAACTAACCACAAAGTTTATTTAGACCTTAGAAGAGAAACCTTTTCTTCGAAGGTTATTCTTTTTGCCACTTCAAACAAGAAATCTTGTATAAGAAATCTTGACTAGTATGTCCAAAGTATATATATTTTACTTCTACATATTTGTTGTTCACAACCACTCATAAACCTTAATAGAAGCACAATTGTGAAACTTATCTAAAAGAACCACACATTCCAAAGTAACCATTTCCGAGATCCCAAACCCTAGGAGAACGATATTCCCGGGATTTGCGCTTAAAACGTGCATCACATTACTTATGCATAAAAGCATATTGATTCTTTAAACATTAGTCCTTACCGGACCAATGATGCTGATTTCAGATTTTGGATCTTATACTGACCCGAAGACCGTGAGTGCATAATCTTGCAATCACAAAAGGCAAGTTCACACTTGCTCATGTCCTTTGTTTATTTTCTGTAAAGTATTTTACAAATCTAGTGTTGTTATCACCTGCATTTGAAAAAGTTCTAAAAACACTATTTTCGATAATAATGTGAACTATTGGTTACTGATCCAGGGTGATCAACTAATCTATTAAATCTGACAGTTGGAATGCCACTGTTCAGAACTATATCACCTTGGACTTAACAACCAATGTCGCCAGTTATTCTTGCGCCGTATATTACGCGTTGACCATGAGATTTGGAATGGGACGAAGAAGTCAGCTGTATCTTCTTCCTCTCGCATGAAGCCGGATGTGCAGGTTGTGCCGGTTATCCTCATAGCGTGCATATTAATTGGTAATTCATAGAGGATATGAAGCATATGGGTGGGAACCCTCAACGTCCCACGATAGTTCTGACATCTAACGGTTTGTACAAACCATTGTCGTAATCCAATATGTGGGCATGGTGTACATAAAGGAGGCATGCAAGGTCACGAAGGGGGCAGTGATTGGCTTGGATCATCTTCTGGGCCCCACATCATGGAATTGTGGACGGGAATAACCTTCCCGGTTGTGCAACAAAGAGTTGATCTCTCATGGGTAAAGTAACGCACCTCTATAGAGTGTAAGAACTGTAACTTGTTACTTTCCGGGAAGGAGCTGCGAACGCGGCGGGAAAGGAACTCCACGAAAGTTCTGGTAAACCCGTGAAGGCTGACGGACATAGCTTTTCAGAATAAAAGCAACCTTTGAAGAAATGTTTATGAAAACTTGCATTGCCTACGACCTACGGTCTGTGGCTGTAGTTATAGTGCATCAAACACTCCTTTTCTAGTGAATTTGCTGAGTACGCTCATACTCAAAGTATCCTCTTAACCCTTGCTAGATTCTGAAGTTGAAATATACAACAACCACATGAATATATGCTCCAGGACTTATCAAGACTAGCTAAAGCTCTTCAATGAAGACAAGGAAGTCAACATATACCTCAACTCAAGTGAAGACGAAGTTACTGATTAGATAGGAATATAATCTCTGGCCAAAGAACCTATTTCTGTAGTGCGTTGCAATAGCAGCAACGCCAACCTATTAGCCAGAATACTAGACTTAATAGTATAATCGTTCTTGCGTTATTTATCTTTGATTCTTCTTCATAAGAAGTTCTTTCTCTCTCTTTAACCTAGAGTGTTCTCTGGATCTTGTGTAAAGAGTGAATTGTAACCTTTAGCCATGTATTGGACCTGCTGTGTTTCTATTGTGCTATTCTGAGGGATGTGATACTAGTGAACGGTGTTTCATTGGTGTTATGTCAACGACTATAGTATACTACATCATGCAGTGGTATGCTGGGTCACCACAGTTGGTATCAGAGCATATGCTTTGACCTTAGGTTGGAAACCTAGTAAATGGGTAGAACCTGTAGGACATAAAGAGTTCTCTAGTGATATGAGGGATATTCACTTGAGAATAATCCTGTTATGTTACTAGTGTGATAACTCTTCTATATGATTGAAATTTCCAATCATTACCCAAGAGTTTTAACTCTATGTGACTGATGATAATTTCTTATCCACAGTTCCACATGGAACCTCGATATCCACCCCGGAATGTTCAAGTGATGAACAAGACGTTGGATGACTACGGAGGGGATTGGATAGACAATCTCCGAAAACTTCTATGGAGTTTGGAATGTGAATCAAGACTTCTGGTCAAGATTTACACTTATTATGATGGGAAGGTATTAGCTAAATACCGTGTCATGATCATGTTACCCAAGAAGTTAGGACTTAAGGGAGAAATGCCATCAGGAGAGGCAAGGTGCATGGCATCTACATATCAGATTGCCGTAGCAGCAGCTATAACCATGATCCGAGAACAAAAATCCCAAGCTCTAGAAGGTAGTACTCACGCCATTATACCACATGAAACCTCAAACTCAGAGCATGAGTTAGATCACTCTACCCTAGTCCAAGCTAAACCAACTCTAGTTGTAGAGTATATGGATCGTTATCGGTCTTTGCTAAACACTTACCATAATACTCACCAAGTCTTAGTACAGGAACTGGATACAGTCATTGAGGATTTTACTGATCCTGATAAAGAAATGGCTCGTAGGAAGAAGTTAGATAAAGAATCTAGGCATCCTAAATACATACCTTAAGGAGAAGTGTTTGAGGAAACTAAGTTTGATGACCCAAACTCGGAAAATTATGCCTATTACCAAAATGACTTCAAGCCACCTGAAGACCTATGGACCAAATATAACCGCGAACAACAGGAATGGAATAAAGTTATTCCAAATAAAACTTAGCAATGGAGTCATGTGATCAGGATCGACAGATTTCCTCTAGGGATGCCCTGTTAGCCAACTTGGCAAGTGAGATGGGATTGTAACGTACTTCGTTAGTTGGACCACCACACTTATCTTTATATTTCCCAAAAATGTTGTTTAAAATAAGTTGAACCTTGGATGCTTGTAATGGAATTATGTATGCCATGCCTTGTGTGTTTTGATTGTCAAAAATATGCATGTGATGCCTTGTCTTGTGATTCATCTCTATGTATGTTGATTCTAACTTTTTCTATCTTATAAAATAGATGCCTAACGTTACTATCAGCACGGCTGAAGAGTTCAAGGGAACACGTTTTGGCACTCGTCTTATTGAGCTCACTAGTGTGCTCAATCTCCCACTTCCTACCATCATGATGCTTCCCCTCACCAAGTTCGAGAGGAAGGACCTTTGGGGCTTCAAGGTTACTCAGCCAGGACGCCAGACTGAGCTAGCCACGGAGGCCATCACCTTCAAGCTCATGCATGATGACAAGTTGAGAGGCCTAGAGGTAGTCATGCAGGATTTTCTTGGAAGTTTGCTAGGGAGACACTCTCGGGAGATTAGAGGTACTCACTTCCACGCCTTCGGTAGATGTGACGAGGATGGTGAGGCCATTGACTTCGAGGATACTGCTAGAGAGACAGCAGAGCCGATTCGTCTATACCTCCAGGACTTAGAGGTTCTTCTTAGGCACATAGATACTGATAGGAACAACGTCATGCTTAGCAATGACGAACTCCAGGTGCAGCTTCGTGAGAAGGACAAGCTCTTCGTGGAGCAAGATGAGATAGTCAAAGAGATGGAGGCCAAGTTTGAGAGTCAGGATAGAAAGTTCAAGAGTCAAGAGAAAAGAGTCCAAGATAGGAACAAGAGGATTCGAGAGATGAATGCATAACTAGAAGCCAAGGACTTCGAGCTCGAGCATCAGCAGGTGGTGATTGAGAGACTCCATTCACAGAAGAGGGCTCTCAAAGCCAAAGTAGAGGCCTTAACCACCAATGTCGAGGAATACAAGACCGCAATGGAGAATGCAGGTCTTACACTTGTTGATGAGGAGGTTGATGCAGAGGAGTAGTGATGACTACTCATTTACCTTTTATATACCATGCTTTTGATTATTGAGTCGCAATAACCATCCAACATGTGGATGGCTTGCTATTGGTGTGTTTACTTTTCAAACTTGTTTTTATGTCATTGAACTTTATGTCATTTTGATGCATGTTTGGTGATTGTCTATGTGTTGTATTGTGCATGTTAAGCATCTATGGGTATCTCATTCTTATCCTTATTGCAAACCACAGATGCCTCCCCGACGTGCCAATCCCAACCCTAACAACAACAATATCACCCCTGAGATGCAGCAGATGATGACAGCTCAGACGCAGCTGATGCAGATGATTACCACATTCATACAAAATCAGAACAACAACAACAACAACAATCAGAACAATCCACCAGGTTTTGACATGCTTACCAGATTGTTAAGACTGAGGCCAGCAAAGTTCTCAAGAACTACTGATCCCATGGTGGCCAATGATTGGCTACGCTCAGTGAACAAGGATTTGGTAACTGTGGGCTGTACTGATGAAGAGAAAGTCAGATTCGTGGCACACTTGCTAGAAGGACCAGCAGCTACTTGGTGGGATAACTTCCAGATCACCACTCCCATTGCGGATGTGACATGGGCTATCTTTGAAGATGGTTTCCGTACTGCTCACATCTCATCCGGAGTGATGAGTTTGAAGAAGAAGTAATTTCATAACTTGAAGCAGCACCACCGCAGCGTGGCTGAATATATTGAGGAATTCAACAATCTGGCGCGTTATGCACCGGATGAAGTTGACACCAATGCTAAGAGGAAAGAGAAGTTCCTCGAAGGATTGAACGATGAACTGAACCTACAGCTATCCGTGGCCTATGTCCCCACTTATCAGTCTCTTTGTGACAAGGCTGCCATTTTGGAGAGTAAGATGAAACAGGTTGAAAGCAGGAAGAGGAAGCACTCTGACAAGCACAGCTCGGGATCGTCTCACAAGCGTTCCCATTATGATGATAGTGGGAATTCTGGATCCCACAAGCATGGAAAGTACAACAAGCACCACAAACACAACCGTCATGACAATAAGCATCACCGTAGTCATGACAATGACAAGTACAAGAATCACAAGAGTGGGTACAAGAACCACCACAATGGAAATGGTAGTGGAAGCCAGCCTGTCAAGAAGGATCTTAGTCAGGTTGAATGTTTCAAGTGAAATAAGATGGGGCATTATGCAAATGAATGCCCAGAAAAGAAAGTTGAAGGACCCAACAAGCCCAACCCTTTTCAGAAGGGACAGGTGAACCACATTAATGTGGAAGAGATCTATGAGGAACCTGATGCTGTTGCTGGTAAGTTCAAACTCAATTCTGTTCCGGCATTTGTTCTCTTTGATACTGGTGCATCTCATTCATTCATATCAAGAGCATTTGTTGAAAGAATTGAACTACCAGTATAAACTATTGGGTGTCCTATAAAAGTAAGTTCTCCTGGCGGAGAAATGATAGTGAACTCAGGATGTCATGATCTAGTCATAGAGTTTGGGAAGTATAAGTTTCCCGTTAATCTGATAATCCTGAATTCCCAAGGATTGGATGTCATTTTGGGGATGGACTGGATGACCAAGCACAAAGGAGTGCTAGATTGTGACAACCATACTGTCACACTCACAACTCCAGAAAACAAAAGGATTAGATTCAAGACTAACTTTGAACCGAAAGGGAGTAAGCTAAATTCTCTTAAGGGGGTTAGCATCGACAGTGTGCCTATTGTGAGTGAATATCCGGATGTATTTCCGGAAGAATTGCCAGGAATTCCACCAGATAGAGATGTGGAGTTTTTGATTGATTTGCTACCAGGATCTGGACCAATAGCAAAAAGACCGTACAAGATGTCAGTTGATGAGTTGAAAGAACTCAAGAAACAATTTGGAGAACAGTTGCAGAAAGGATTTATTCAACCAAGTTCTTCATCTTGGGGAGCACCAGTGTTGTTTGTGGAAAAGAAGGATATAAGCCAAAGGTTATGCATAGATTACCGTTCACTCAACGAGGTGACTATCAAGAACAAATATCCGTTGCCTAGAATCAATGACTTGTTTGATCAGCTAGAAGGAGCTTCTGTGTTCTCAAAGATTGATCCCTGGTCAGGTTATTTTCATCTTAAGATAAGAGAACAAGACATACCTAAGACAGCTTTCACCACTAGGTATGGATTGTATGAGTACACCATGATGCCTTTTGGTTTGACCAATGCACCAGCTTATTTCATGAATATGATGAACAAGGTGTTCATGGAGTTACTTGACAAGTTTGTTGTCGTATTCATCGATGACATTTTGATCTACTCCAAGAGCAAAGAAGAGCATGAAGGACATTTGCATTTGATACTTGAGAAGCTTAGAGAGCATAAGTTGTATGCCAAATTCAGTAAGTGTGAGTTTTGGTTGAATGAAGTAGGATTTCTTGGACACGTGGTGTCAGGGGATGGTGTAGCAGTTGATCCTGCTAAAGTTTCAGCTGTAACTGAATGGTAATCTCCTAAGTCAGTGAAAGAGGTTCGTAGTTTCCTTGGCTTGGCAGGATACTATAGAAGATTTATTGAGAATTTCTGCAAGGTAGCTAAGCCAATGACAGAATTGCTAAAGAAAGATAAGAAATTTGCTTGGTATGAAGGATGTGAACTCAGTTTCCAAGAATTGAAGAAGAGACTAGTGATAGCACCAGTCTTATGTCTGCCAGATTTGGAGAAGGATTTCCAAGTGTATTGTGATGCATCTCATCATGGATTAGGTGCAGTGCTAATGCAAGAAGGGAAAGTTGTGGCTTATGCCTCGAGACAACTCAAAACTCATGAGGTAAATTACCCTACTCATGATTTAGAGTTAGCCTCTGTTGTCCATCCACTCAAAACATGGAGACACTACCTTTTGGGAAAGCGATGTGAAGTGTTCACAGATCACAAAAGTTTGAAGTATATCTTCACCCAGAAAGAAATTAACATGAGACAAAGAAGATGGCTAGAACTCATCAAGGACTATGACTTGAGTTTGCAATACCACCCCGGTAAAGCAAATGTTGTAGCAGATGCTCTAAGCCGTAAGGTATTTGTGAATGGCCTTACAAAGGGAGAGTTGCCTGATGATCTGTGTGCCCAATTTAGAGATCTCAGATTGGAGATTGTGCTTGAAGGACATCTCATGTCTTTGGATGTTCAACCCACTTTGTTGGACAAAATCAAAGAAGCCCAAAAGACAAACAAGGAAATTGAAGAGATCAAGGAAAAGATTGGTAAAGGAAAAGCCAAAGGATTCCATGAAGACGAGCAGGGTACTTTATGGTATGGAAAACGTATCTGCGTTCCGCGAGATCCGGAGCTTTGGAAACTGATTTTACAAGAAGCACATAACTCACCGTATTCTATTCATCCGGGTAACACCAAAATGTACATGGATATGAAAGAAAGATTTTGGTGGAATAATCTCAAGAAGGACATAGCCGAACATATTGCTTTGTGTGATGTATGTAGTAGAGTGAAAGCGGAACATCAGAAACCAGCAGGATTGTTACAACCACTACCTATTCCTGATTGGAAGTGGGACAAGATTGGCATGGATTTCATCACCGGATTGCCAAGGACCAGGTCAGTATATGACTCTATTTGGGTAGTACTGGATCGCCTAACTAAAGTGGCTCATTTCATACCCGTGAAGACAGCCTATACAAGTGCTAAGTTAGCCAAGATCTACATGAGCAGGATTGTATGTCTGCATGGACTACCCAAGAGTATTGTGTCTGATAGAGGAACCCAATTCACTTCTCATTTTTGGAGGCAACTATATGAGTCATTAGGAACGAGGTTGGAATTCAGTACTGCTTTTCATCCTCAGACTCATGGACAAACAGAAAGGACCAACCAGATTCTGGAAGATATGTTGAGAGCGTGTGCTCTAGACTATGGAGCTAGTTGGGATGAAAGTCTCCCTTACGCAGAATTCTCTTACAACAACAGCTATCAAGCCAGTATTGAGATGGCACCATTTGAATTTCTCTATGGGAGAAAGTGTACCACCCCATTGTTATGGAATGGCGTGGGAGAAAGAAATTTGTTCGGACCAGAACTAATCAAAGAGGCTGAAGAGAAATTCAAGCTAGTTAAGGACAGATTGAAGATAGCACAGTCCCGACAGAAAAGCTACGCAGATCCTAAGCGTAGAGAGGTCACCTATGAAGTGGGTGATAGAGCTTATCTTAGAGTGTCACCACTTTGTGGAGTGAAGAGATTTGGTGTCAAAGGTAAACTGGCCCCAAGATATGTTGGACCATTCAAGATTCTGAGTCGTAAAGGAGAAGTAGCTTATGAGATTGAATTGCCAGAGTCATTGTCTGCTGTTCACAATGTGTTTCATGTGAGTCAGCTAAAGAAATGCCATCTAGAAATGGAAGAGACTTCTTTGAAGGATACTATACCTTTGGAGGAGGTCCAATTGGAAAGTGATCTCACATACGAGGAGAAAACTATCGAGATTCTTGAGACTGCAGAAAGAGTTACTCGGACTAAGACTATCAAATTCTGGAAAGTTCAATGGAACCTTCATTCCGAAGAAGAAGCAACATGGGAAAGAGAAGATGATCTTCGGAAGGACCACCCTCACCTATTTGCTAGCCAACCCGAATATCGAGGGCGAGATTCACCTTAAGGGGGTTAGATTTGTAACATCCCTAAAATCATGTTTTCAAAGATTGCATATCATTCATGCATGCATATCATTTAGGGATCAAATTTCAAACTCATTTCAAGAAAACAGAAGCACTAAGTGCTATTATTTTATGTGAGCATGCATTGATCTAATGCCACTCTCAAGTGAGGGAATATTTGTTTTAACCAAGACTAGTTTGCTCTTAAGATGGTTTGGTTGTGTGCCAAGGCTTGGAAAATTTTTACAAAACAAATATGGTTTTAAACCATTTTCAAAACCTATTCAAATCATGAACTAAGGCACTGTTTATTTTGATTATTCAAAAGGACCAAGCAAGTAAAGAGAGACAACATGGTTTTATGCCCAAAAGTATGAAGGTTACACTTTACAAAAATCCAGAAAAAGATTTGAATTCAAATGCTTTTGAATTTGTTTGAAAATGATTCCTGAAAATCAACTTAGAAAAAGAAAAGGAATTAGAAAACCCTACTGGGCCTGGCGCCAGCATTCCAGCCCAGCAAGCAAAACAGCCCACCCGGGTCCTCCCTTTCCCTCTGATTTCTCACCGCGCCCACGCACACCCTCCCTCGCTGTCAAGTGGACCCAGTGCCAGGTCAGCTCGTCGTCCCCAGAATCCCGCCCACGACCAGGCCATCGCCGTTTCTTCCTCCCTTCACTGCCGCGTTTAAACTCCGGTTAATTGCCGTTGATGCCACGCGTAACTCTCGCCCCCGCTTCGGCTACTTAAACCCCTCCCCCTTGCGGCCATTTCCCCCAACATTGCTAGCCAGAAGCGCCGCCAGGCTCCGCAAATTCTTGCTCGCGCCGTCGCTGCTCCGACGAGCTCCGACGACTAAATTCGGTAAGCTCCGAGCGCCCCTCGCCTTCTGCTTGCCTCTATCGGATTTGCCATATCTTTGTGATTCATATGATGCCCTTGGTTTTCCCGCACTTGACCCAAGTCGCCGTCCTCGACCACCTCAACAAACGACAGAACCACCGTCTCAACTCCGACAAGCAATAGCGGTATAAATCGAACGCCCCTTGACCCCGCATGCATACTGTCAAGTTCGCCTTGTCCTTGCGCAGCTATTGACACCACTGACTCGTGCTAGGGCGACGCAGAGCCTCGGCAACATCGACGTCTACAAGCATCCGACGCCGCGCACAACTCCGACGAGCCCCAGCGACCTCCACTGCGCGCCCCTTCGCCAACGAAGACCACCTCGAGCACCAGCGTCATCACGCGAACTCGGTGAGCTATCCCACTGCCTTTCTCGCTTCCTGTATCGCCGACAACACCACCGCCCGAGCGCGCCTCCGCCAGCCACCGTCGCGCGCCGCCCATCCTTGGTCACTTGGTTAGCAGCCGTAGGATCTAGATCCAGCGCTCTAGATTAGATCTGCATCGAAGTGGTAAGTGACTATCTGAGCCGTAAGAGTTAAGTTAGATCTGACGGTCCACGCTAGTCAATCCGTGCGAAGCGGTACCAGCGAATCAGAAAGCGCAACGTGGCCTCTGTTTGAATTTAAAACAGAAAATTTGATCTATTAGTTAACCAAACTTGTAAAATTCATAACTTTTGATCCACACGTTCAAATTTTACAAATTTTATATGATTGGAATCAGGAGAGAAAATCCTTTCTGTTTATGCAATGTGTTTAATGTTTTGCCTTTGTAAAAATGGTTGTTTTACAGAAACATTTGTAGGCATAATTTGTGTATAGTAATTATTTGGAAAATGTTTTGTTGTTCAAATAAAGTTTGTTTGGCAAGTTTTGGACTTGTTTATGATTCAGTACTGTATACTTGTCTTGTTTGGTGTAAGAAATCATCACATGGCATTTTGCATGCATTCATATATTTTTTTTGTATATATTTTGTATGTGATTTTGGTGCCATTATTTTATGTGTAGATTTTGGTGCAAATAGTGACTGTGATTGTGAAGATTGTTGCTACTCCCCAAACTACCAAGGCAAGTGGTGCTTCATGAATTTATTACTATATTTTTCAACTATGCACTACAAATATTTTGTATAGGACTTGCATGAAATATTTTGATCTATATGCTATGCTTGGGAAATCCTAGTAGTTGTAGAATTGCTAGAAATTTCTAAGTTAAGATGCTTACCATTGCCATGCTTAGCCTAGCTAGTAGCAACCAAGGGTGGTTATATATTCATGCTATGTGAAATATTTCTAAGTCATTGACTTATGCTTTTGCTTAATAAAACAACTAAGTGAATGAACCACCTAGGTGGAATGGAAAGAATGGTTTGTGTTGAGTGGTTACACAAGGCCCATTTCTATGGTCTACCTTGTGTATCTCACTTGTGGAAAGCCACCCAGGAACAAAGGGATTTGAGATGCCAAATGTTAAGAAGCTTCTAGTGCAGCCACATGGCAATATGGGCTCTGCCTGGATCACATAGGTTGCAATAACTTATCCATTTGGATAGTTGGTGGTAGTGGGATGATAGGTTGGAACGCGTCCATTTGGTCTAAGGGAAGGCTTCTGAAAGGTCCTGTCTTGGTGAAAATCAAGTCTTGTGGGGAAAGTGCACAATCTCTGCAGATGGAAGAATCTAAGTACTTAGCCATGTCCCTGGTATTGGACAACTTGAGCATCAAGACATGGAAGCTATCAAGAATCTCCTCATCCCAATTTCTAGGTTAAAAACTTGTGGTTGAACAAGGGTAAAGGTTCACCAATGTCTATTGGTGGTTCCTTGGGAAAGTTTTACCAAAGAAAAACTTAGTGTTTTCAACTGATAGGTAAAACCTATTTTGAGAAAAGCAAGCCTAAACTACACTTAGCCAAAATGCATATAGTATCTAGATGCCACTATTATACTAAGGTATCACTTGCCAATACTATTCCAATGTATTGACCCACTGTGGCTGTAACTTGTGATGTTGTAGGTTATTCTGATGGTGATTAGGGGTTATGAGTCTATACTCAACATGCTTGCCTATGGCACATGAAGAAGAAGACTTATTTATCTTATTATATATTTGAACTCTTGTATTAGGCATGTGGCCATGGAGTTTGTAAAAGACTATGTTTGTCTCTGGAATGATATGTAATAATGACCTTTGTTTCTGTGTACTTCATCTTAAACTATGGATGCTAGCATTGATCCAGGGACTAGCATTGCAATCACAGGGATCCTTACCTTTATAAAGGGAGGGATCTTACAAGAACATCCACTTGGACATCGGAAGAGAATAAGAAATTCCAATGGGTATGGACTAAATGAGTTCAAATCCAATCTTGGAAGGAATACCAGTATCAACTATACTATGACAGGAATAGAAAGGTAGTCTTTTGACTACTAACACGGGTATATAGAAACTTAAAACTTGATTTAAGGAGACCTCTAAACTGTACTTAAAATAGTAATAAAGTTTGATGATTAAATAACAAGAATTGGATTAGGATATCTAATCAGGTTATGGAATACTCCAATTAATTCCATTTAAGGTCATCATGAAGGGGAGAATGTAGCAACCACTACAAAACAAATTTTTACTCCAAAACATGAGAGTTTGCGAACTTAGAGGACGAAGTTTATTTTAAGGGGGAGAGTTTGTAACATCCCAGCATTAGAGCTTAGAGGCTGGACCTAAATGTATGCATTGCATTCATGCATAGAAAATCCAAATAATTTTCGTGGTTTTAAACAAAACTGGTCAAAGTGATTGAAGCTTCTCTTAGCTTGATGGAATTGAAGTAGATCATCAAGTTGACTGCAATAAGTTTCCAATAAGACCTTTGCTAAGACCTCATTTTGGCTAAGGAAGATTTGATCTAAGGGTAGATCAAATGTACTACAAGTTAAACCTTAATACAATGTGAATTATATTTGATCATTAGGTGATCATATTATAGTATTCATAATAATCACTCATAAGTACCAAGTGAAGGATATAGCACAAATAATAAGAATGTAACAAGTATGTCTTAATCTCATCTGCATACATCCTGAGTATCATAGAAATACCTACTTTTTAATGAGTTAAAGATGGAAAGAGACTGAGTCAAGATCATCTACTATATATATTTCTTTTTATAGCAATCTTTATGGAACTTATCTTAATATCTATTGGTTATCAATGTTGGGTACTTCCCCATTGATCCACAATTTTTTTAACTATCAATCCTTGATCTACTATTTCTTGATCTTAACCTAATAACTACTTAAATCATTTAAAGAGGACATAGTCCATTAATAACCTTAATCCAATATGAGATACTAAGAAGATAATTTCAAGACAATGAAAAGTAGGATTGATAAAGCTTTGCTTAGTCAACTAAGAAATTAAGCAATAAATGATTTAAGGATTATAATGGTGATGCTTTAGCCACCAATATTGAATGCTTATATTTGGTATAAGTAATAATGGTGGGTAGAACATGATTGGAACCTTAGTAGAGATAAGTGATCCTAGAGTAGTCATTGCAAACCACATAAATATAATTTAGGGATTGAATGAGAGTTATTGAAGTAAAGTGAATATAAGATGATATTGTAGGGTTCGCAGCATAGAAAACAAAAAAATTCCTATGATGGGAACTATGTACCAAGATCTATCTACTAGATACAAACAACGGGCGGATGTATATCCGTAGATAACATACCCTTGAATACCGACAAAGCTTAACAAGTTCGACTCGTGGTTGATGTAGACGATCTCTTGCCGATCTCAAGATCGAGAGGAAGTCCTAGCGCCGCAAAGCAGCAACGCATCCGTTCTTGCACACACGTACAAGACACCGAGCAACCTCCGCCTCCTCGCTCCAGCGATGCAGCGGAATCACAACCCTTTCTTGCCGAATAGCCACCGGGAACATGTATCTCGCTAGTCCGAGACCATGGGGGATAAATTCTAGAGGGGGAGAGAGATACTTCACGAGGAGGTGTGAGTGAGAGAGAGGAGAGGGGGTGCCTTTTATTGGAGGAGGGGGGCACCCAAGGGGGTGGCCGCCGACCATGGGGGCTGCCCCCTCCCCTCCTTCATTCATTTGGGTGGACACTCCACTCACAAAAATCCATTCAAATCCCTCCACTCAAAATCCCACTCAAACTTGCCATTAAATTTCCACCAAATTTAATGCAAACTCTCATGAAATAAAACTATTTTATTTTATTCAGATTTTTGTCAATTACTTTAATGACAAACATTCACAAATAACCCCTTGCTAGAATTCTATTTCACATGTATAACCTCTTTATGCAATTTCACCCGAAAAACTTTTTCGGTATCTAGTGAAATAAATTCCTGCGCTTGTTTATTCTTTCGGCATGAAACATTTGCTCCAACTGGATGTCAGTGTTCCTTAAGTGTGTCACCCTACGGTTCACGAATAATGCGGACATTGTAGAGACCCTTATCCGATCAATAATCAGTAGCGGGACCTGGAGATCCATACTGACTCCCACACATTCAACGATGACTTTCCTGTGATCGTCGGAACCTTTTATGCTTGTATCTTAATCCCTTTGTTTCACAATATATTACATGTCCGAGATTTGATCATCGGTATCTCCATACCTAGTTTGATCTCGTTACTGACATGCACTCTTTTCTCGTTCCCGTGATATAACATTCTAGTGATCAAATCACTTGCTTGCAAGCTAACCATTGTGATATCACCGAGAGGGCCCAGATTATATCTATCCGTCATCGGGATGAAAAAATTCCACTCTTGATCCATGATTCTCAACATAACACTTTAGTAGATTTGAAGCCATCTTTATAATCACCCAGTTACGGTGTGACGTTTGATGTCAACAAGAAACTCTTCTGGTGTTAGTGATTGGCATGATCTCATGGTCTAAGGATTAGGATCACTTCGTAAGTTATTTATAGCAATATAAACTCAATGACTTTGATCGTAATGCTATACTTTGGATGAATGTTCATCACACCATTACACTAATGTTGTGATCTCGTTATTAACAACATCCAATGTCTATGATCAGGAAACTGTGATCATCTTGTTAATCAACGAACTAGTTTATGAGAGAGGCATAACTAGGAACTTTCTGTTTGTTTATTAAACACACATGTATTAATGTTTCCGTATTAATACAATTATAGAATGCAAAATAAACATCTATCATATACTTGGAATACACATAATAAACACTTTATTATTGCCTCTCAGGGCATATTCCCTTCAGTCTCCCACTTCCACTAGAGACAATAATCTAGTTACATAGTGATGTATCTAACACCCATGGAGTTCTGGTGTAGATCATGTTTTCCTCTAGGGAGAGTTTTAGTCAATGGATCTGCTACATTGAGATCCGTATGTACTTTACAAATCTTTGTATCTTGTAGCATCCCAATTGTCTAACAATTGTAATGCTACTTGGTCTAGTAATAATGGCTACTTCAATTATATAATTGTTGCATCATAACTATATCATGCTCATGTCATCATGCCACCTTGCATTTGAGCATCATATAAAACCCTTTTTGTTTTGGTTCTTCTCTCATATGCATTGTAAATTGTATTTGCCTCTTGTTATTGTATTTGGTTTTTGATATATTGTTTCAATGCCCAAGTTGAGTTGGGGGCATATCTTTTATTCAACTCCACCACCCTTTCTTTCACCACCTTATAATTCCACCATCCAACTAAATATGAGCTTTGCATTTTATTGGGTTTTACCTCTAGCTCAAGTGGGTTGGGATGGATCCAAATCTTCTTTCCACATGCTCTCATCTTAGCATCATGTGGTTTTCACATTATTGATATATGAGAGCCACATGGCCACCTTTGCATGCTTAGTGAGTGGAACCTTTTCCTAGCTTCCATATGGATTATTATGGATTTATGCTCATGTTGGGATATTTTTGGGACTAGTAAGCATCTAGTGGAATATACACACTAGTAATTCCCAATTATAATCAAATGTGATCATTTCCATCTACTCCACTTGGAGCTTTCTTTTAAATTCTTTTGCTTGGGCCTTACTCCACACTTTTGGAATGCATAAGATTAATGCCATGTAAATAATCTTGTTTTCACAAAAATAAGCATGGTATTAATTATTTATGCATGGCCCATGCAAGTACCACCTTTTTCCTAGCCTTTGGTTTTTATTTGAATCTTTGAGTGGATCTTCCCCATATCTCTCTCTACCCCTTATGCTTGATCTTGCTTGATGCATGCAAGCATCTAAAACCCCATCACCATCTCCATCCATGCCATCACCACCTTTTCTTCTCTTCCCTCTTTTGGCTTGATCTAGTTTGTCTTGCTAAAAATCCACCACCACAATTCTATTCCTCTCTCCCACTCCTTTTGATGATCTTGTTTAAGTTGCTAAACCCTACACTTATCCCACCATTCTTGTTTGATCTAGTTTGGAGCATGCAAGCTTCTAAAAGCCTAAGCCATCACCCTCTCTCACTTATCCTCTATCTAAGTTCCTCTCTTATCACCTACCCCATCATCACCATACCCCCTCTAAACCAAACCCTAATCCCTCACCACACCCTCTCTCTTTATCTTTTCCCCTAAACCCTAGATACCCCTCTAACCTAACCCGAGACCACCTCTCCCTAACCCTAGTCAAACCTAACCCGAGCCCCCCAAACTACCCTAGCCCGAGCTACCCCTCCCATGGTCCCCTCTCTTTCCTTCCCTAGCTAAAGAACAAAGAGAGAGGAGAGAAAGCAAACCCTAGCCTGATCACCCTCCTCCTCACCTTTTTGCCAAGAGACCACCCCATGTGCTCTTCCTCCTCCCTCACCTAACCACCTCAGAACTACCCAGGAGGCACCCAGACCCCTCTCCCTCCTCCCTACTTCCCCAAGCTAGGCCATAGCCACCACCTCGCAAACCCTAGATTCTTCGGCCTGTTCAAGATCGACGCAGCCTGCTGCTCCCCAAGGCGATCCAGAAGCACCAGGGCGTCCTCTGCTTCCTCTTCGACGCCTAGGCCGCGGGGTAGTACCAGGACCTCGCCGGAGCAGCCTAGCGCCGCCGTGCTCCGCCGTAGCCTGAGCCCAGCGTCCTCGAGCCCGCCGCCAGATCCCCTCCACCTCAGCGCCAACGACCACGCCGACGACACCGTGGTGAGTCCCTGTATCTCCTAGACAAGGTCCCTATCCCCCTCCCGCCGTAGAACTTCGCTGCCATCCGTCGAGCGCTCTGCGCGCGCCGCGTACAATGCGCGGGCAGGCAGCCGCAGCCCCAGGTCCCCCTGGCCCTCTGTTCCTCGTCGAAGCCCGGCCAGCACAGCCCACCTCCGTAGTTGCTCCCTGCACAAAAGTTGTAGCCCTACGTCCCCTCGTCGTTTTTCGTTTTTGCGGCATGGCGAGATCCGCCGCCGTTTGGTCGCCATCGTCGACCAAACTCCGGTCAATCCTCGAATCTCTGCAGATCAGCGCGCAGCGGCAGACCGACGACGTCGTCGTTTTTGCAGAAAACTCCCTGACGTTTTTCCCGCCTGAACCCGCTGCCCCCGCGACCCCACCTGCCAGCCTCGGTGTGCACTTTGCTTGAAGACCCCCGGTGATCCTGGCCGTCACGGACCGATCCCTCCCCGCGCCCTGGGATCGCCCACGTGGCGTGCGCCTGCTGGACGCGCCAGCGAGTGGACCTGCCGTTCCCCGGTCCCGCTTGTCATCCTCTATGGCTGGGGGAACGTGCGGTAAGGAAACACGAGCCAGTCCCGCTGCGACCCACCTGGGCTGAGTCAGCACTGGGCCCACATGCTAGTGTCGGTGGCTAAGTTCTGTTGAGTGTAAAAAGTCCTGGCGATTTTCTGTTAAATAAAAATGATTCTAGAAATGTTTAAATTCAAATTTCAATTCTGTTTTTAAATAACTTTTAAAATATAATTCCAAATAATACAAATAATATATGTTTTGAGATCAGAAAAATGTGAGGATTCCAAATATGCCCTTCAAATTATATTTTGAACACTTTAAATTTCAAGTTGTTTAAAATTACAATAAAATGCCCTTTTTCTTAATTATTTAATAACTTTTGTTTTATAAGTCCAAATTTAACAAATGATATGTCTAAAATGATTAGCTCGACGAGACCTTTCTGTTTATGCATTCCATGTTTTGATTTGAAGCATGCATCATATAAATATAAAGTATACAACAACTAATATGAGGGTAAAATGAGGCCAAAACCCAATAAAATGATTTATTCTTGTATTCCACAACTCACCCATGCCATGCCACTTTATTGCCATGCAAATTGTGCATCATTCATCATGGCATGATTGTTTGCTTGATGCATTTAATTCATATGCTTGTGCACTTTATTTATGTTGGCCCTTGTTTGTTTGGTTCTTCTTCGAATAGACGCTGAGCAGGGGATATACCAAGAGAACCAGGAGCACTACCCAGATCCTTCTCTCGCTTCAACTGAGCTGCCAGGCAAGCACTACCACATGATTGCATACATATAGTACCTATTGCCTCTATCTTATTCTTGCATCATTGAGTCGCGATTGCATTAATCTGAATCCCAAGTATTGCATAGCCTTTACTTTTAAACCCCACCGAAGCTTGTACCTCCATCCCATGAGCCATTACTATAGGAGTTGTTTGAGCCATGCGAGTCATAGAACAACATGTGTAGGGTATGTGAGTGTCTGATGGATAACGAGGTACCTAAACAACTTAACCTGAGTAGTAATGGGATAACTAATGAAAGTGGCATCGGTGAGCCATATTTGCTATTTGGTTTTTCAGGCTCACTTGTGTCCCGTAGGACCCCGAGTACTTGATTCCTGTTCCTTGAATATTCGCGCTATCCACATCCGGGAGGCTTATGAACCCCCCTGAGCCAGAGCTTGATTCATTCTTATTTCTTGGGGCCACAACTAGTTTGAGGTTTTATTTACTATCCTGTACTTATGCCATGCTTTACTGCTTTATTTAAATTGTGCGAGGTACTGCACCTGTACTGTTTAGGTCAGCGGAGTGTTTTCGCGGTATCGACAAGCCCAGTCACATTTTCGGGTTCCCAGTCGTTTACAGCTATTGGCGCAAACCTTGAGTCCGTCTCGGAGTCGGCCAACTTTGTCGCGGGTAGCTTAATGGGGTGGCCCCCTGAAATATTTCTGAATCCTGTGATCGCTTTGTCGTGACTGCCTCGTTGGGTTTTGATTTGGTTTTTCCGAGGTTGATCGAGTGTGTGTTGCTATTTGTGCACCCCTGCAGGGTAAAACTTTCTGAAAGCCGTGTCCGCGGTTATGGACGACTTGGAGCACAGTTTCTCGATCATAGACAAGCATAACTAAAGTACCGCTTTTAATTTGACTAAGTAACTGACTAGTAAATAGTGCAACACTCATGGAATGGTTAATAAAACTGCCAACGGATGGGGGGGGTTGTTCGTCCGCTTCCTCGTTGGTAAGCGAGGAGGAGGATGGATCTGTGGATATTACTGTTATAACTGTTATAACTGTTGTTATTAATTCACGGACATCCATCTATCATTGGTTAGGCGGATGGTTAGCGAGTATCTATAGAATTGTTAGGGTTTATCTTTTGCTGCAATTGCGTCACCCCAGGTTGTGTCCCCTTTAGCGGCATAAAGACTTGCTGAGTACCCCTAGGGTCTCACACGATAAATTGTTTGATTCAGATGAACAGGTAAACTCGCAAGATGGATACTGGGTGGAGGAGACGGACGATGCGGGCAACGATCATTCGGTGTAGAGATTCCGAGAACGGGGATCCGTGAGATCTGTGGGCGGGATCTGATTATTTATGGGGCATCTTATGCCGATTTGCTTCTTATCCGTACTCGGAGTTTGTCTTCCGCT
The DNA here is from genome assembly GCA_916181665.1 of Avena sativa. Classification (NCBI taxonomy): domain Eukaryota; kingdom Viridiplantae; phylum Streptophyta; class Magnoliopsida; order Poales; family Poaceae; genus Avena; species Avena sativa. The sequence continues at coordinate 460,692,810 of OV702293.1, forward strand.
TCCGCCTGATACTCTGTTGATTGATGTATGAGGAGATATCCTAAACTATTATGTCTATCTAGGATATTTGGATCTTGCCGTATGGCGTTGCAATATTTCCTTTCTTTTTAGATGGAATGACTCTGAGAACCATTGTATGGTGGCTTGCATACATACTCATTTGTGTATGAAGTTGATCCCTTCGCCTGCCGATTACGCCGCCCGTTCTTGTCCCGATGTTTGGAAATGGTTAGGACGGCCGAAAGGTCTACCTGTGAGTGGCATTTGGGCCCCACCGTACTATTTTAACCATTTCCACTCATCCAGGCTTGTAACTAGGAGCGTAATTCACCGAGGTAGTTACATATCTCCATCCTTGACATGCTCGCGGATGGAGTGAAACCGGCGCTTAATATGCTTGGAATGCTTGTGAGACCTTGGCTCTTTGGCATTGGCAATGGCACCATTGTTGTCACAATAGATCACCATTGGGTCCAATGCGTTTGAAACCACACCTAGTTCGGATATGAACTCCTTCATCCAAACTGCTTCCCGAGCCTCTTCCGAAGCAGCAACATATTCGGCCTCCGTCGTTGATCCCGCCACCACAGGTTGTTTGGATCTCCTCCAACTAACCGCTCCGCCATTCATGAGAAATACGTATCCGGATTGAGACTTAGAGTCATCCAGATCGGTGTCAAAGCTAGCATCGACATAACACTTAGCGACGAGCTCTTCTTCACCTTCGTATACAAGAAACATATCCTTAGTTCTTCCCAAGTACTTAAGGATATTCTTGACCGCTTTCCAGTGTTCCGAACCTGGATCCGATTGGTACCTACTAGTCAAACTAATAGCATGTCCCACATCCGGTCTTATACATAGCATGGCGTACATTATAGAGCCTATGGCTGAAGCATAGGGGACTTTGTCCATTTTCTCTCTTTCTTCCGCCGTAGCCGGACTTTGAGTCTTACTCAATGGCGTGCCTTGTGTCATAGGTAAGAACCCCTTCTTACTATCGTCCATTTTAAACTTCTTTAAAATCTTATCAAGGTATGTACTTTGCGATAGCGCTATTAGGCGCCTAGATATATCTCTATAGATCTTTATGCCTAATATGTATGACGCTTCACCTAGGTCCTTCATTGAAATTTGCTGTTTAGATAACTTTTAACATTGTTTAAAAGATCTATATCATTTTCGATCAATAATATGTCATCCACATATAATATTAGAAATGCCACATTGCTCCCACTCACTTTCTTGTAAATACAAGCTTCTCCATAAGTTTGGACAAATCCAAACTCTTTGATCACCTCATCAAAGCGGAGATTCCAACTTCGTGATGCTTGATTCAATCCATAGATGGATCGCCGAAGCTTGCACACCTTATTAGCATCCTTAGGATCGACAAAACCCTCTGGTTGTATCATATACAACTCTTCTTCAATATTACCACTGAGAAACACAGTTTTGACATCCATCTGCCATATTTCATAATCGAAATATGGAGCAATCGCTAACATAATCCTAACTGACTTTAGAATCACGACGGGAGAGAATGTCTCATCGTAGTCAACTCCTTGAGTTTGTCAAAACCCCTTTGTGACAAGTCGAGCTATATAGACGGTTACATTACCATCAGCATCAGTTTTTCTTTTGAAAATCCATTTGTTCTCCACGGCCTTTATGTCGTGAGGTAAGTCCACCAAGTTCCAAAATTGATTTTCTTACATGGATTCCATTTCGGATTTCATGGCTTCTAACCATTTGTTGGAATCCGGGTTCATCATCGCTTCTTCATACGTCGCAGGGTCATCATTTTCATCAACCATGAAATTCATGACAGGATTTCCGTACAGTTCGGGAGCAGCACGCGTCCTGCTAGACCTGCGAGGTTCGGTAGTACTCTCTTTCGGAGTTTCATGATCATTATCATTAGTTCCTTCTTCAACTGGTGAAGCCAACTCCGGAACAACTTCCGGCGCTGCGCTACTCGCCATACTTTGAAGAGAAGGTTCAATAACCTCTTCAAGTTGTACCTTCCGACTACTCACACCTTTTGCGAGAAACTCTTTCTCTAGAAAGGATCCATTCTTGGCAACAAAAACCTTGCCCTCGGATCTGTGATAGAAGGAATACCCAATTTTTTCCTTAGGGTATCCTATGAAGACGCATTTTTCTGCTTTGGGTTCGAGTTTATCCGGTTGAAGTTTCTTCACATAAACATCGCATCCCCAAACTTTAAGAAATGATAGCTTGGGTTTGTTTCCAAACCACAATTCATACGGTGTCTTTTCAACGGATTTAGATGGTGCCCGATTTAAAGTGAATGCAGGAGTTTCTAGTGCATAACCCCAAAATGACAACGGCAAGTCCGTCAGAGACATCATAGATTGAACCATATCTAATAAACTGTGATTACGACGTTCTGACACACCATTTCGCTGTGGTGTTCCGGCAGGTGTGAGCTGTGAAACAATTCCACACTCTTTCATGTGAGTGATAAACTCGTAACTTAGATACTCACCTCCACGGTCGGACCGTAGAAATTTGATCTTTCTATTACGATGATTTTCCACTTCATTCTGAAATTCTTTGAACTTTCCAAATGTTTCGGACTTGTGTTTCATCAAGTAGATATAACCATATCTACTCAAATCATCCGTGGAAGTAACAAAATAACGATATCCACCTCGCGCCGACACACTCATTGGACCACATACATCAGAATGTATGATTTCCAATAAATCTGTCGCCCGTTCCATTGAACCGGAAAACGGCGTTCAAGTCATCTTGCCCATAAGGCATGGCTCACATGTATCAAATGATTCAAAATCAAGTGATTCCAAAAGTCCATCCGAATGGAGCTTCTTCATGCGTTTAACGCCAATATGACCTAGATGACAGTGCCACATATATGCGGATATATCATCATTTAGTATAACCCTTTTAGCATCAACATTATGAATATGTGTAACATTATTATCGAGATCCAATAGAAATAAGCCATTCATCATTGGTGCATGACCATAAAAGATTTCATTCGTATAAATGGAACAACCATTGTTCTCGGATTTAAATGAATAACCACTTCGCATTAAACACGATCTAGATACAATGTTCATGCTAAGTGCTGGCACCAGATAACAATTCTTCAAGTTTATTACTAATCCTGATGGCAAGTGGAGAGGTAGCGTTTCGACAGCGATCACATCAACACTTGATCCATTGGCGACACGCATCTTGACCTCACCCCTTGCTAGCGGTCGCTTGTTCCGTAGCCCTTGATTCAAGTTAAAAATATTAGCAACTGAACCAGTATCAAATACCCTGGTGCTAATGCGAGCACTAGTCAAGTACACATCAATAACATGTATATCATATACCTTTGTTTGCCTTGCCGGCCTTCTTGTCTGCCAAATACTTGGGGCAGTTGCGCTTCTAGTGGTTAGTCCCCTTACAATAGTAGCACTCGGAATCAGACTTAGATCCAACTCAGGGTTTCTTTTTAGGCACGACAACCGGCTTGCCGCCCTTACTTCCCTTCCGTTTTCCCTTCTTGTCTTTCTTGAAACCAGTGTTTCTATTGATCATCAACACTTGATGTTCCTTTTTGATCTCCACTTCTGCAGTTTTAAGCATTGACAAAAGCTCGGGGAGAGACTTCTTCATGCCTTGCATATTATAGTTCATCACGAAGCTCTTATAGCTAGGTGGGAAAGACTGCAGAACACGATGGATGCCTAAGTCAATGGGAATCGTTATTCCCAAGTACACAAGCTTATCGGCGTAACCCGACATCTTGAGTACATGCTCACTAATGGAGCTGTGCTCTTCCATCATGCATCTAAAGAACTTTTCTGAAGCGTTGTAGCTCTCTACAGCAGCATGTGTGTCGAAAATCATTTCCAACTCACCCATTGTATCAAATGCATTGCCGTTTTCAAAACGCTTTCGAAGTTCCGGCTCTATCCCATACAATATGCCGCAATGAACTAAGTTGTGGTCCTCCTGACGAGTCTGATAGACATTCTTCTCCTCGTCAGGGGCATCCTCAGAAGGTGGGGGGCCTAGCGGCGCTTCTAGCACATATTGCTTTTATGCAGCAAAGAGGAGAATCCTAAAATTCATGGCCCATTCGGTAAAGTTGCTACCGTTCGTTGCAAGTTTCTCTTTCTCCATGAACACATTGAAATTAAAAGCAGGTGGTGCCATCTACAACAGAATTTGTAAAGTTTAGACTAAGTTTATGATAGATTGAGTTCAACTAATCCATATTACGAATGAACTCCCACTCAAAAACGACATCCCTCGTGCCTTTTTAGTGATTACATGAACCAAATCCACTACACCAAGTCCGATCATCACGTGAGTCGGTGTAGCTTCAAAGGCGAGCATCAAATGGGCATCATATCTACTATATGACTCATGCTTAACCTTTCGGTACGTGTTCCGAGGCCATGTCTGTACATGCTAGGCTCGCCAAGTTAGAACCTTAGTATTTGCGTGTGCAACTGTTTTACACCCGATATATTGTCGTGGATCCAAGAACACCCGATCATCACGTGATGTCTTGGAGCGACGAAAATATAATCGGTGCATACTAAAGGAAGAACACATTCTTATCTTGATATTTAAATGAGGGATCATCTTATTATGCTAACAAAGCGCTAAACAAGCAATATAAGATGTTATAAAACATCACATGTTTATTAGTGAAATGATATGGTTCCCGCATATGATCTCTATCATGTGCATCGTGGTATGATCACTATCATACATTTATGTGTAAATCCAAGGTCTATGGAATTTACATGCTATGTGTGTTGTAAGAGTATCATCTCATACTTCTACTTACAACATCACCATATCATGACACTAGCCCAGCAACAATCTAAACTAGACGCCTCTAATTTATCCATTGCAAGTTTTACGTGGCTTAGGGCTTTCGAAGATAGAACCGTTCTTACCTACGAACATGAACCACAATGAGGATAACCAAATTGTTGACAACTCGTTGCAAAATAGATATTGACTATAGTAGGAGAGACAGACACCCGCTAGCCACTTATGCAAACTAGTTGCATGTCAAGCGTGGAACAGGTCTCATGTGCGAGAACATGTAAAGTTTGTCCGGGCCGCTTCATACCACTATGCCACCAATATCCAAAATTACAACTAAGGAGCAACAACATGATCATCATCGCCCACATACTCATATGTGTACTACCCGTGTAAAGTATCTACGCATAGATCCGGCTCTGATACCACTGTAGGGTTCGCAGCATAGAAAACAAAAAAAATTCCTACGATAGGAACTATGTACCAAGATCTATCTACTAGATACAAATAACGGACGGATGTATATCCATAGAGAACATACCCTTGAAGACCGACAAAGCTGAACGAGTTCAACTCGTGGTTGATGTAGACGATCTCTTGCCGACCTCAAGATCGAGAGGAAGTCCTAGCGCCGCAAAGCAGCAGCGCATCCGTGCTCGCACACACGTACAAGACACCGAGCAACCTCTTCCTCCTTGCTCCAGCGATGCAGCGTAAGCACAACCCTTTCTTGCCGAATAGCCACCGGGAACATGTATCTCGCTAGTCCGAGACCATGGGGGATAAATTCTAGAGGGGGAGAGAGATCCTTCACGAGGAGGTGTGAGTGAGAGAGAGGAGAGGGGGTGCCTTTTATAGGAGGAGGGGGCACCCAAGGGGGTGGCCGCCGGCCATGGGGGCTGAACCCTCAACTCCTTCATTCATGTGGGTGGACACTCCACTCACAAAAATCCATTCAAATCCCTCCACTCAAAATCCCACTCAAACTTGCCATTAAATTTCCACCAAATTTAATGCAAAATCTCATTAAATAAAACTCTTTTATTTTATTCAGATTTTTGTCAATTACTTTCATGACAAACATTCACAAATAACCCCTTGCTAGAATTCTATTTCACATGCATAACCTCTTTATGCAATTTCACCCGAAAACCTGTTTCGGTATCTAGTGAAATAAATTCATGCGCTTGTTTATTCTTTCAGCATGAAACATTTGGTCCAACTGGATGTCAGTGTCCCTTAAGTGTGTCACCCTACGGTTCACGAATATTGCGGACATGATAGAGACCCTTCTCCGATCAATAATTAGTAGCGGGACCTGGAGATCCATACTGACTCCCACACATTCAACGATGACTTTCCTGTGATCGTCGGAACCTTTTACGCTTGTATCTTAATCCCTTTGTTTCACGATATATTACATGTTCGAGATTCGATCATAGGTATCTCCATACCTAGTTTGATCTCGTTATTGACATGCACTCTTTTCTCGTTCCCGTGATATAACATTCTTGTGATCAAATCACTTGCTTGCAAGCTAACCAATGTGATATCACCGAGAGGGCCCAGATTATATCTATCCGTCATCGGGATGAAAAAATTCCACTCTTGATCCATGATTCTCAACAGAACACTTTAGTAGCTTTGAAGCCATCTTTATAATCACCCAGTTACGGTGTGACATTTGATGTCAACAAGAAACTCTTCCGGTGTTAGTGATTGGCATGATCTCATGGTCTAAGGATTAGTATCACTTCGTAAGTTTTTCATAGCAATATAAACTCAATGACTTCGATCGTAATGCTATACTTCGGATGAATGTTCATCACACCATTACACTAATGTTGTGATCTCGTTATTAACAACATCCAATGTCTATGATTAGGAAACTGTGATCATCTTGTTAATCAACGAACTAGCTTATGAGAGAGGCATAACTAGGAACTTTCTGTTTGTTTATTAAACACACATGTATTAACGTTTCCGTATTAATATAATTATAGAATGCAAAATAAACATCTATCATATACTTGGAATACACATAATAAACACTTTATTATTGCCTCTCAAGGCATATTCCCTTCAGTCTCCCACTTCCACTAGAGACAATAATCTAGTTACATAGTGATGTATCTAACACCCATGGAGTTCTGGTGTAGATCATGTTTTCCTCTAGGAAGAGTTTTAGTCAACAGATCTGCTACATTGAGATCCGTATGTACTTTACAAATCTTTATATCTCCATCCTTGACATGCTCGCGGATGGAGTGAAATCGGCGCTTAATATGCTTGGAATGGTTGTGAGACCTTGGCTCTTTGGCATTGGCAATGGCACCATTGTTGTCACAATAGATCACCATTGGGTCCAACGCGTTTGCTACCACACCTAGTTCCGATATGAACTCCTTCATCCAAACTTCTTCCTGAGCCGCTTCCGAAGCAGCAACATATTCGGCCGCCGTCGTTGATCCCGCCACCACAGGTTGTTTGGAGCTCCTCCAACTAACTGCTCCGCCATTCATGAGAAATACATATCCGGATTGAGACTTAGAGTCATCCGGATCGGTGTCAAAGCTAGCGTCGACATAACACTTAGCGACGAGCTCTTCTTCACCTCCGTATACAAGAAACATATCCTTAGTTCTTCGCAAGTACTTAAGGATATTCTTGACCTCTTTCTAGTGTTCCGAACCTGGATTTGATTAGTACCTACTAGTCAAACTAATAGCATGTGCCACATCCGGTCTTTTACATAGCATGGTGTACATTATAGAGCCTATTGATGAAGCATAGGGGACTTTATCCATTTTCTCTCTTTCTTCCGCCGTAGCCGGACTTTGAGTCTTACTCAATGTCGTGCCTTGTGTCATAGGTAAGAACCCCTTCTTACTATCTTCCATTTTAAAATTCTTTCAAATCTTATCAAGGTATGTACTTTGCGATAGCGCTATTAGGCGCCTAGATCTATCTCTATAGATCTTTATGCCTAATATGTATGACGCTTCACCTAGGTCCTTCATTGAAAAATTGCTGTTTAGATAAATTTTAACATTGTTTAAAAGATCTATATCATTTACGATCAATAATATGTCATCCACATATAATATTAGAAATGCCACATTGCTCCCACTCACTTTCTTGTAAATACAAGCTTCTCCATAAGTTTGGACAAATCCAAACTCTTTGATCACCTCATCAAAGCAGAGATTCCAACATCGTGATGCTTGATTCAATCCATAGATGGATCGCTGAAGCTTGCACACCTTGTTAGCATCCTTAGGATAGACAAAACCCTTTGGTTGTATCATATACAAGTCTTCTTCAATATTACCACTGAGAAACATAGTTTTGACATCCATCTGCCATATTTCATAATCGAAATATGGAGCAATCGCTAACATAATCCTAACTGACTTTAGAATCGCTACGGGAGAGAATGTCTCATCGTAGTCAACTCCTAGAATTTGTCGAAACCCCTTTGCGACAAGTCGAGCTATATAGGCGGTTACATTACCATCAGCATCAGTTTTCTTTTGAAAATCCATTTGTTCTCCACGGCCTTTCGGTCGTGAGGTAAGTCCACCAAGTTCCAAAGTTGATTTTCTTACATGGATTCCATTTCGGATTTCATGGCTTCTAACCATTTGTTGGAATCCGGGCTCGTCATCGCTTCTTCATACGTCGCAGGGTCATCATTTTCATCAACCATGAAATTCATGACAGGATTTCCGTATAGCTCGGGAGCTGCACGCGTCCTGCTAGACCTGCGAGGTTCGGTAGCACTCTCTTTCGGAGTTTCATGACCATTATCATTAGTTCCTTCTTCAACTGGTGAAGCCAACTCCGGAACAACTTTCGGCACTGCGCTACTCGCCATACTTTGAAGAGAAGGTTCAATAACCTCTTCGAGTTGTACCTTCCGACTACTCACACCTTTCGCGAGAAACTCTTTCTCTAGAAAGGATCCATTCTTGGCAACAAAAACCTTGCCCTCGGATCTGTGATAGAAGGAATACCCAATTGTTTCCTTAGGGTATCCTATGAAGACGCATTTTTTCACTTTGGGTTCGAGTTTATCCGGTTGAAGTTTCTTCACATAAACATCGCATCCCCAAACTTTAAGAAATGACAGCTTAGGTTTGTTTCCACACCACAATTCATACGGTGTCTTTTCAACGGATTTAGATGGTGCCCGATTTAAAGTGAATGCAGCAGTTTCTAGTGCATAACCCCAAAATGACAACGGCAAGTCCGTCAGAGACATCATAGATCGAACCATATCTAATAAAGTTCGATTACAATGTTCCGACACACCATTTCGCTGTGGTGTTCCGGCAGGTGTGAGTTGTGAAACAATTCCACACTCTTTAATGTGAATGCTAATCTCGTAACTTAGATACTCACCTCCACGGTCGGACCGTAGAAATTTGATCTTTCTATTACGATGATTTTCCACTTCATTCTGAAATTCTTTGAACTTTTCAAATGTTTTAGACTTGTGTTTCATCAAGTAGATATAACCATATCTACTCAAATCATCCGTGAAAGTAACAAAATAACGATATCCACCTCGCGCCGACACACTCATTGGACCACATACATCAGAATGTATGATTTCCAATAAATCTCTCGCCCGTTCCATTGAACCGGAAAACGGCGTTCTAGTCATCTTTCCCATAAGGCATGGCTCACATGTATCAAGTGATTCCAAAAGTCCATCTGAATGGAGCTTCTTCATGCGTTTAACGCCAATATGACCTAGACAACAGTGCCACATATATGCGGATATATCATCATTTAGTATAATCCTTTTAGCATCAACATTATGAATATGTGTAACATTATTATCGAGATCCAATATAAATAAACCATTCATCATCGGTGCATGACCATAAAAGATTTCATTCATATAAATGGAACAACCATTGTTCTCGGATTTAAATGAATAACCACTTCGCATTAAACACGATCTAGATACAATGTTCATGCTAAGTGCTGGCACCAGATAACAATTCTTCAAGTTTATTACTAATCCCGACGGCAAGTGGAGAGGTAGCGTTCCGACGGCGATCACATCAACACTTGATCCATTGCCGACACGCATCTTGACCTCACCCCTTGCTAGCGGTCGCTTGTTCCGCAGCCCCTAATTCGAGTTACAAATATTAGCAACTGAACCGGTATCAAATACCCAGGTGCTACTGCGAGCACTAGTCAAGTACACATCAATAATATGTATATCATATATACCTTTGTTTGCCTTGCCGGCCTTCTTGTCTACCAAATTCTTGGGGCAGTTGCGTTTCTAGTGGCCAGTCCCCTTACAATAGTAGCACTCGGAATCAGACTTAGGTCCAACTCGGGGTTTGTTTTCAGGCACGACAACCGGCTTGCCGCCCTTACTTCCCTTCCATTTTCCCTTCTTGTCTTTCTTGAAACCAGTGTTTCTATTGATCATCAACACTTGATGTTCCTTTTTGATCTCCACTTCTGCAGTTTTAAGCATTGACAGAAGCTCGGGGAGAGACTTCTTTATGCCTTGCATATTATAGTTCATCACGAAGCTCTTATAGCTAGGTGGGAAAGACTGCAGAACACGATGGATTCCTAAGTCAATGGGAATCGTTATTCCCAAGTACACAAGCTTATCGGCGTAACCCGACATCTTGAGTACATGCTCACTAACGGAGCTGTGCTCTTCCATCATGCAGCTAAAGAACTTTTCTGAAGCGTTGTAGCTCTCTACAGCAGCATGTGTGTCGAAAATCATTTTCAACTCACCCATTGCATCAAATGCATTGCCGTTTTCGAAACTCTTTCGAAGTTCCGGCTCTAGCCCATACAATATGCCGCAATAAACTAAGTTGTGGTCCTCCTGACGAGTCTGATAGACATTCTTCTCCTCGTCAGGGGCATCCTTAGAAGGTGGGGGGCCTAGCGGAGCTTCTAGCACATATTGCTTTTATGCAGCAGAGAGGAGAATCCTAAAATTCATGGCCCATTCGGTAAAGTTGCTACCGTTCGTTGGAAGTTTCTCTTTCTCCATGAACACATTGAAATTAAAAGCAGGTGGTGCCATCTACAACAGAATTTGTAAAGTTTAGACTAAGTTTATGATAGATTGAGTTCAACTAATCCATATTACGAATGAACTCCCACTCAAAAACGACATCCCTCGTGCCTTTTTGGTGATTACATGAACGAAATCCACTACACCAAGTCCGATCATCACGTAAGTCGGTGTAGCTTCAAAGGCGAACATCAAATGGGCATCATATCTACTATATGACTCATGCTTAACCTTTCGGTCCGTGTTCCGAGGCCATGTTTGTACATGCTAGGCTCGCCAAGTTAGAACCTTAGTATTCGCGTGTGTAACTGTTTTACACCCGATATATGGTCGTGGATCCAAGAACACCCGATCATCACGTAATGTCTTGGAGCGACTAAAACATAATCGGTGCATACTAAAGGAAGAACACATTCTTATCTTGATATTTAAATGAGGGATCATCTTATTATGCTTACAAAGCGCTAAACAAGCAATATAAGATGCTATAAAACATCACATGTTTATTAATGAAATGATATGGTTCCCGCATATGATCTCTATCATGTGCATAAATATTGAATGAAAAGTAGGATTGATAAAGGTTTGCTTAGTCAACTAAGAACTTGAGCAATAAATGATTTAAGGATTATAATGGTGATGCTTTAGCCACCAATATTGAATGCTTATATTTGGTATAAGTAATACTGGTGGGTAGAACATGATTGGAACCTTAGTAGAGATAAGTGATCCTAGAGTAGTCATTACAAACCACATAAATATAATTTAGGGATTGAATGAGAGTTATTGAAGTAAAGTGAATATAAGATGATATTATTCAGTTAAAGCTAGTAGAGCATAGAGTGATAGAAGTAGTGTCACTAATCTTAAAGGATAGATAACTCAGAGAAAGGTAGTTGGATGCATACAACTATTAGAGAAATATTAGTGATGAAGGATTAAGGAAGGTCGTGAGTGGAGTTTGAAAGAACTACTTGTTGGATTGAAGATTTTCAATAGTAGTATAGTGGGTATAATCAGGCAAGGATATAAGAAAAATATAAAATGCTTTGATATCAAACTCATTGGATTCATCCATGAGTTTAGAAGAATTATATATAAATAAGAAGATTTTAAGGAGTAAAACTCATCATACTAACCATGATGATGGATAGGAAGATGTATTATATCTAGGAAAGGAATTCCTTATTAAGAAGTCCAGAATTATGAATTATGGAAGTTAGTAATTCTTGGTAAACACGCAACTCTAAATCTCAAATCAAATATAATATCCATTTCATACTAATGATCCATTATCTTGTGTCTATATCACTTTATAGGAATATTTTCTTATAGAAAATCACATAAGCTCATCTCTATCAATTCCAACCATCATAATTATATGTGCTTAGGAGTATTTTTATCCATTCCTTTTTATAAAACATTCTAATTATAACTTTCTATTATAAAGGGAGATTTCATCAAATACCATAAACATAGGACAATGTGCTTAGTCATGAAATTTTGACCCATATCCATAAAGGAATCTAAGTATATACAAAACCCTAAAGCCTAGGGTAAGATTCATAATTCAAAACCCAAATTTTCTTTGTTTATTACAATAGAATATGCACATTGCATTTTCTAAATTAATGGGAGTAGTAATAACCATATCAATGTCTTTCATGTTTCATGCATCAAATAATGATCCAGGATCATTATACATATAAAATTTATATTCAAACTATAAGCCAACTAGAGTTATGTTTATAAACACATAAGAATATATCATTCAAGAAATCCCTAACTAAAATAGGATAGAAAAATAATAAGAAAAGTTTCTACAAACTATTAACAAGGGGATTCATATTGAGTCAATAAAAGAAATACAAATAGATGATATAATAAAAATTCAGAAATGATACAAAATATATTTTAGTATTGTTGCAAATATCCAGCAAATAAATCATACAAATAAAGGTTCAAAATATAAATCAAATTCAAATATGAACAAGAAAACAAAAAATAGATAAAACAAATAAAAAACTAAACCTGGTCGCAGCCCAAACCTACCTGCTTACCTGACACCCAGGTGCAACCCACTTCGGCCCGCTACCAGCCCACCAGCAGCCCATACCGCTTCGGCCTTCTATTTCTTGTCGTCTTCCTTGCTGGCGGAAGCAGCTGCGTGGCGTCGCGGCGGTCGTCGATCTCCGACGCGTTATGATGCGTGCCACCTCCAGTGAGAAGGGGGATAAGAACGCCCGCGAGCTCCTCTATCCATTCGTACCCGAATCACTCTCTCTCGTGCTCTCTCTCAACTTTCCCCAACCATGCCGAAACCCTAACTCGCCGGAGTTTTTTGTTTCCGTTGTTCGAGACCACCCCAAGGCCAACTGAAGGTTCCACTAGCACCACCATGGTGGACTTCGTCTGCTAGGAGGAGGAATCGAGCCGGGAAGCCTGAAACCATGTGCATCAAGCTCGTCTATCCGCCGTTCGCCGTCGACCATGGTGACGCCACCTGAGCTCGCCTCCCTGTTGCCACTACAAGCTTCCTGGTGAGCTTCTTCTTCTGCTCGTTCTCTCCGATTTGATCCTAGTCATCTGTAGCACCTTGTACGCATGCACCGAGCAGGTCACCGTCGGAGCTCGTCGGAGATAGTGCTCCGGTGACCATTCCGGGGTGGCGCAACCATAGTTCGACTCAACGTTACACCCTCTCTCCAACGCAATAGACCACACATGCTAAATCATCGTAGATCATCGCCGGCGACCTTGATCTGGTGGTGGAGGTCGCGCTGACATCGGCTTGACGACGTGCTGGGGTCAGCCTAGACCCAGTTCCCTGTTTGACCTGGTCTTTGTCCCGCGTGGCAAGTGACATGGCCTAGGGCCCATATGTCATTGACTGGGGGTAGCTAACCAATCAGTAACTAATGCATTTCTTTCACCTGAGAGATGAGGTGGCCAATGGCCCACAGGTTAGTGACTGGGGCAAGCTCTTGGTACAGCGTAAAAAGTATTTTCTGTTAGGAAATAAATAAAATGTTATAATTCAATTAATAATATTCCAAAAATCTAATATATGATTAAATCTTGTTTAATTAATAACTTTTGATTTATAATTCAGAAAAATATGTATAATATATGAAAAATTTCAGAAAAATAAAATCTACAACTAAAAACTATTATCAAATATTATTATGATGATTAGTTAAATAACTGTTATTTAATAAAGGTTTTATAAGTAATAAAACTTTGATAATTCATATCCTTATAATGATAAATGTTAATAATATAAATAAAATTCCAACAATCTTAGAAAAATAAGAATTCTAATTTAAAACTATAATCATGTATTATTAGTTCACTTAATTAAATATTTATTATTTATTAAGTAATTATAAAGTAATAACAATTATAAAAATCATATCTTATTATTTATAAATCACAATAATAAATGTGATATACCAAAAGGATCACAAAAATAGTATCTACATGTTAAAAATCTAATATTCTACCCCTGAGTTAAATAAAAATTAAATATTTTAATAACTCAAATTTAAACTTATTTACTCCATTAATAATTCATATAAGAATAAATAAAATTTATTAATATTCCTAAAATGAGTAAATTAAGTTTAATAAATAGTATTGGTCTTAAATATTAATAAAATGAAGCTTAAATGGTTTAAAACATTATAAATACCGTTTTATTAAATTATCATCCACCCTAAGTGAAGATTATATTCTCAAAGTATTTAAATTCCTAATAAAAACCTTAAAGAACACTTTATGAATAAATTAGATCCTTTCCATCCATGTTAACCACCAAATTACAAAAACTACCACAACATTATAATAAGTCCATTAGTAGTGAAGCATTATTATATTTTGGTTTATAAAACCACAACCCCTCATTTATAAAAGCTAAATGATACTAATCTATTATAGAATCAAGAAATCATTACACCAAGTAAAAGAATAACCATTCTTAAATAACATAAAGAAAACATTCCAGATACACAAAGTACAAATATCATAAGCATTATACTTTCAAACTATCTTTGTTTGAAAGTTAACTTTAGTCTACAGAATCTTAATACAACACTATAAACATTACCATATGTTTTATAGTTAACTTTGGTCTGAAGAAGTTAAGTTATAAAGCAACTCAAGCCAAACCATTGGAGCAAACCAATAACATCAACCACCACTAACTAACCACAAAGTTTGTTTATACCTTAGAAGAGAAACCTTTTCTTCGAAGGTTATTCTTTTTGCCACTTCAAACAAGAAATCTTGTATAAGCAATCTTGACTAGTATGTCCAAAGTATATATATTTTACTTCTACATATGTGTTGTTCACAACCACTCATAAACCTTAATAGAAGCACAATTGTGAAACTTATCTAAAAGAACCACACATTCCAAAGTAACCATTTCCGAGATCCCAAACCCTAGGACAACGATATTCTCGGGATTTGCGCTTAAAACGTGCATCACATTACTTATGCATAAAAGCATATTGCTTCTTTAAACATTAGTCCTTACCGGACCAATGATGCTGATTTCAGATTTTGGATTTTATAATGACCCGAAGACCGTGAGTGCATAATCTTGCAATCACAAAAGGCAAGTTCACACTTGCTCATGTCCTTTGTTTATTTTCTATAAAGTATTTTACAAATCCAGTGTTGTTATCACCTGCATTTGAAAAAGGTCTAAAAACACTATTTTCGATAATAATGGAACTATTGGTTACTGATCCAGGGTGATCAGCTAATCTATTAAATCTGACAGTTGGAATACCACTGTTCAGAACTATATCACCTAGGACTTAACAACCAATGTCGCCAGTGATTCTTGCGCCGTATATTACATGTTGACCATGAGATTTGGAATGGGACGGAGAAGTTAGCTGTATCTTCTTCCTCTCGCATGAAGCCGGATGTGCAGGTCATGGCTGTTATCCTCGTAGCGTGCATATTATTTGGTAATTCGTAGAGGATATGCAGCATATGGGTGGGAACCCTCAATGTCCCACGATAGTTCTAACATCTAACGGTTTGTACAAACCATTGCCGTAATCCAATATGTGGGCATGGTGTACACCAAGGAGGCATGCGAGATCACGAAGGGGGCAGTGATTGGCTTGGATCATCTTCTGGGCCCCACATCATGGAATTGTGGACGGGAATAAGCTGCACGGTTGTGCAACAAAGAGTTGATCTCTCATGGGTAAAGTAACGCACCTCAGCAGAGTGTAAGAACTGTAACATGTTACTCCCTGTTCCGGGAAGGAGCTGCGAACGCGGAGGGAAAGGAACTCCACGAAAGTTCTGGTAAACCCGTGAAGGCTGACGGACATAGCTTTTTAGAATAAAAGCAACCTTTGAAGAAATGTTTATGAAAACTTGCATTGCCTACGACCTACGGTCTGTGGCTGTAGTTATAGTGCATCAAACACTCCTTTTCTAGTGAATTTGCTGAGTATGCTCGTACTCAATGTATCTTTTTAACCCTTGCTAGATTCTGAAGTTGAAATATACAACAACCACATCAAGATATGCTCCAGGACTTATCAAGACTAGCTAAAGCTCTTCAATGAAGACAAGGAAGTCAACATATACGTCAACTCAAGTGAAGACGAAGTTACTGATTAGATAGGAATATAATCTCTAGCCAAAGAACCTATTTCTGTAGTGCGTTGCAATAGCAGCAATGCCAACCTATTAGCCAGAATACTAGACTTAATAGTATAATCGTTCTTGCATTATTTATCTCTGATTCTTCTCTGTAAGAAGTTCTTTCTCTCTATTTAACCTAGAGTGTTCTCTGGATCTTGTGTAAAGAGTGAATTGTAACCTTTAGCCATGTATTAGACCCGCTGTGTTTCTACTGTGCAATTCTGAGGGATGTGATACTAGTGAACGGTGTTTCATTGGTGTTATGTCAACGACTATAATATACTACATGATGCAGTGGTATGCTGGGTCACCACATATAAGTTGTGTAATGGTAAGTGTGATGCTTCTTGTCCGTATTCTTTTATCGACACTTCACTCCATAAACCCGTGGACATGTTTACTGAGCTTAGTTTTCGCATGGGGACAAGCGAAGGTCTAAGCTTTGGGGGAGTTGTTACGTCCAATTTGTATCACCATTCTATATCATAATTTGCCTCTATTCATTGATATATGTCTTACTGTGAGGTATTACTTATGTCTTTTCCACAGTTTATGCATGTTGGATGATTCTTGGAGGATGAACTGCCGGAGTCTGGATTCTCATGGAAAAGACAGCATTTTGATTTAATTTCGCGAAGATCAGAAAAATATGGGAAAATATTATTTTTCCAGAAGATTGAGGAAGCCAGAAGGAGGAGCGAAGAAGGGCCACAGGAGGGCCCACATCCCACTAGGCGCGGGCCCACCTGGCCCCGCGCCTAGGGAAGGTGTGGCCCACCTGCCCGGCTCCCGACTCCCCCCCTTCGCTTATATCTTCCCTATGGAACCCTAATACGAAGGGGGCGACCACAGATAGATTTCTGCCGCCTCTGCGGGGCGGAAAACACGGAGAGAGAAAGATCTCTCCGGAGAGGGGAGATCATCGCCATCAACACCGTCATCAATCTAGGCTTCATAGGGATCATCATCATCCACACCATCATCTCCACCAACACCATCATCACCACTCCATCCCGCTATAACAATTGTGTTGGATATTGCTTTAGTTCTTAGGGAAAACTTTCCCGGTGTTAATTACTATTGTAGTTGATGCTTGTGAGTGTGGAACCATTGGATTATTGTTTATGTTCATATTGTTATACATTATCATATCATCTTTGATCTTGATCCATATGATGTCTTGTGAGTAGTTCGTCTAGTTCTTGAGGACATGGGAGAAGTCATGTTGTTATTAGTGGATCTGTGTTGAGTTATTATTCAATGGTTGAGTATTTAAGTTGTGGTGCTATTCTTCTAGTGGTGTGATGTGAACGTCAACTACATGATACTTCACAATTTATGGGCCTAGGGGAATGCATTGTGTATTTGCCTACTAATTGTGGGGTTGCCGGAGTGACAGAAACCAGAACCCCCGTTAAGACACCATTGCATAAGGGAGTGTAGGATCTCAGAGTTTAAGGCTGTGGTTAGGTTTATATCTTAATTACTTTCCTGTAGTTACGGATGTTTGTACGAGGTTTAATCACAAGTATGTATTAGTCCAAGTAAGGTCGGTACATTAGCATAGGTTCACCCACACAACACTTACGACACCAAAGAAGAGTACTCCGCTATTTGAAGCGAAAGCACTTGACAGAATTCCCATGTGTCCTCGAGAACGTTTGGTCCTTATAAGTATTTCCACTGGCTTGTCCTTTGCTAAGAAAGGATTGGGCCACTTGCTGCGTTTGTTCTTTGTTACTTGCTATTTGTTTTGTTGCCTTATCATAAAACCCCTAAAAATCCGTTTGCTAAGTATTTACAGAGGTTTCCTGCTCCATACCACTAGTCAACACCTTCTGCTCCTCGTTGGGATCGATACTCCTATTTATCGAAAGTACTGCGATACACCCCCTATACTTGTGGGTCAACAGATACCTTGTCACTGGATTCTGAGAGCACCAGTTCCTCAACTTCCTCACATAGGTTGTGGAATTGCTGCAATTCTCGAGCATCCAGCGAACATCTGAAGGTTCTATGCCAACCATTCCTCACAAATGTCTGGTTGATGTGAAGCAGCGGGTTCGAGCATATGCCTCAACCTATCCCTTCGGAATACTTGATATGCACCTTTATGATCACTCTGTTATGGTGTGATGGTTGATGTAATCAAAGAAGCCTCGGGTGATAGTGGTTAGATATGATCTCATGGTCCAAGAAGTAGGATACTTTGTTTCCTAATTATCGCAATGATGAACTATGTGACTTGATCGTGTTGTAATACTAATGTTGGGTACATCGTCCATCACGTCATTCATCTAATGACATGACCATATTATCAATTGACATAAGTGTCCATGATCAGGAACCTTGATCATCAGCTAACCAATGAACTAGTTAAATAAGGCTACTAGGGACATGGTTTATATACCATATGTATATCAATGTTTCCGATTAATACAGTTATACCATGGTATAAAACCTATTATAAAATAATAAGATATGATAATGAACATCCTTTATTATTTTCCTCTAGGGCATATCTCCAATAGTCCCCACTTTCACTAGAGTACAGATAATCCAGTTACATTTGTTATTAATCATAAAAACATAGCACATATGGTGCTATTGATCATGCTTGCTTGTGGAAAAAATGTCGTCAACGGTCTGCATCTTTTAGATCCATATGTTATTTGCAAATCGATAATGTCACCTATTTTGACATTATTCTATTATCACATAATATCCTTGAAGTATATGTTTTGGCTGCAAAGTGAGACTTTTGTTTCCCTATGTCTGGTGATAATGTCACCTATTTTGACATATGTTCAGTCAAGTGGACTTTCACTATAGTCATGTATACTAAAAACACACTCATTTGAAAGTCGAACTTTCCAAGAAAAAACTTATCATACTTGCCACTTCTAAAGCAACCACTTCTATAGCAATGTAGATCCTTAGTTTTATCTAGACGCTGAGAATATTCTTAATTCGGGTTCAATGATTTACTCAGGAATCACTTTAGAACATGTTCTTTCAACTAAGAACATGGGTCACATTTCGTTGAGTATACAATATGGTTGTATGAAATAACCTATGAATGGCGCATAGGGGATGCAGATCATCCCTTTTCTTCCCTTTTAGACCATTATTGAAATACTGAGATTAATTCAATTCTCCACCTAGCTATACAAGCAAGAACTTATTTCTTGACTTGTTCTATTCTGAATTTCTTCAGAATCCCA
Source organism: Avena sativa (assembly GCA_916181665.1). NCBI lineage: Eukaryota > Viridiplantae > Streptophyta > Magnoliopsida > Poales > Poaceae > Avena > Avena sativa. Next base: position 460,712,604 of record OV702293.1, read on the forward strand.
TTTAGAACATTCTAAGCTTTCTTTAGAATCCATTTAAGAAAATTTCGACTTTAATGTTTATTAAACATATTAATCTATCTCAATTGATTTCAAAGTTCAATACATGTTCCTTCATCAATTTAATATTTACTAACTTAAATATTACTGATACCACCTACACCATTCACAATATGTCATTCACATATATACGAATGTTGTTTAAACTCCCACTTGAATATGTCATCCACATATAAGAGACTAGGATACTCACTTATCTCCCACTCAAATATGTCATCCACACATTTGATTAGGGAATTCACATAGCTCCTACTTAAAATATATCGTCTACATATAATGTTAGGAAAACTATCCGGCTCCCAATCAGTTTCATGTAAATGCATGTCTTCTTAAAAATCTTGGCGATTCCAATTTTTTTGATCATCTATCAAACAAAGAATTTCTAGCTATGAGACAGTAGCATCCATGTGATTCGACAAAACCTGCTTGGTATACCAATTATAGCCCTTCTTCAATCTAGACACTTAAGGAGACGCAATTTTGACAATCTGCTATCAATTATCAAAACTATAGTAATTGCTGGTGTAAACCCAGTTGACTCAAGCATCGCTATATATCATAGTCAGCCTTTGAATTTGTCAAGACATTCTTTGTGAAAAATCGAGCTTTATCTCTTTTCTTAAAGTTTTATTTCTTCCTTATACCTTTGTAGTTATTTGGAAAGATTAAACAACGTCTTTACTTAATAATATCAAGTATCATATTATTTTGCAATCATAAATGTAACTTACTTTTCGGATTTCATGACTCTTAGTCGTTTCTCTTGTCCATCATCGCTTCTTTGTAAGTGAGAAGGTATGTCTTGTTCCATTAACATGACAAGTGAATCAATAATATAATTCCACAAGTTGGCGGAATGTATACGTGAATCCTTCTTACTCAGTAAACTATTAATTTGAAACATTATGATCATCATCATTAGTTTCTACTTGTAGAGTTTTGGTTCCACATGCCAAGGTATAAGAAATCTCTATAATTGTTGATGTTAATCACATTGGTACCAATGATATGTTGTTGTCAATTCTATGAAAATTTTGCTTTACACATGGGGAAAGATATTCCAAGACCACAAGAACCAAAACCTACAAAAGATGTTGTGGGGTCTTAAGCCAAGGTATAATAAACCTCTATAATTGTTGTTGTTGATCACATTGGTACAAATGATATGTTGATGTTAATTCTATGAAAATTTTACTTTACAAATAGGGGAAAGATATTCCTAGACTACAAGAACCAAAACCTACAAAAGATGTAGCTAGGCCTAAATCCAAGGTATAAGAAATATCTATAGTTGGCGATGTTAATCACATTGTTACCAATGCTACACTCCTATTAATTGTATGAAAATATTGTTGAACAGATAGGGGAAAGATATTCCAAGAAGTCAAGAACCAAAGCCTAGCAAAGATGCTACTAGGTCTCAAGCCAAGGTATAAGAAATCTCTATAGTTGATGTTGTTCCATCACAATGCAACCAATCATATGCTGTTGTTAATTGAATGAAAATATTGCTGAACGCATAGCAAAAAGATTCCTTTGTAATCCAGAAACAGAACGGTAGCAAGCTAGATGCAGGTTATGTAGGAAATCCAGTCAAACATGTTGTCAAGACAAAATCATCATACAAAACATTGCAGAAATAGGTTAGAAGGATGCACAAATTGTAAATATGATAATTGAAAAGTGATATAATTTTTAATTTCTCCAACTATAGGCTAAAGATGTAAGAAATATACAAAAAAGTTAAGATAGAGAAGGCAGATGAAAATTTGAAGATCAACAATGAGAACAAGATGTGCAAGAAGATCAACAAAGAGAACAAGATCAATAATATTAAACCTGGAATGGAGGTACAACTAACTTCACCAAATAGTCTTGATGTGGTAGCTCTAGGTACTATTCATGATGCAGATGGTGGAGAGCATATCCAGGTGATGATCAACATGATTCTGAAGAGTACAACAAAGCTACCATAAGCACAAGGCAGAATGACTATACTAGGACATGCACAAGCACATTCAATACCATGGCCAAGGCATAACTTAAGTTATTTTTTCATGTTGCTTTAGTACCAAGTTATTTTTCATGGTCAAGCACATTCAAATGCATCACTGATATCATAAACAAAACCGTAGGTTGAGGCTCAAGAGATAGATCTAGACTTTGCAGAAATGGTTAGTCACAAAGATACACACCTCAGAGTACATTCAAGATCTGACAACAAAAGTCCACTGACACTTGAGGAAATAGCGGGAATTAATGATAAGAAGAAGAAGAAGAAGAAGAAGAAGAAAGAACAATGTCACTGAGCGAGATAGATGAATATGAAGCAGGAACTATAAATTAAAACATGTCTTGAACTGGCATGAAACTATGATTCCAGAACTATGATTCCAGATATGTTATTCCTGAAACTGTGATTCCAGATATGTTATTTATGAAACCCAGAACATGCTATCATGAAACTGTAATAGTGATTGAAGGATTTGATTGTGATTCAATAATTTCATTTTATTTTCTTGAATTTTAGTTGAAATGATTCTAATATTTGTATTTTACTGCCTCTATTTAATTTAGAGTCAGTTTTCCATTTTCTGCCTTTGATTGTGTTTACAATTAGTTTTGGAAAATGCCAGGGAACAAATTCGGAGGCAGTTTTGACAAATGCCAGCAAAGAAATCGAGGGAAAATCAAAAAACTTCCTTCATAGGTTTTGCCGGCATTTCTGAAGAACTGCGTACAATATTTTTGCCGTCGGTTTCGAAAAGTGTTGCTAATGTTTTTGCCATCGGTTTTCAGCACTGCCTCAAAAAAATTTACTGGCAAGTTTATTTCTACCTTAGTTCAAACATTACCGGCACTTCTTAAACTGCCTCAAAACAAGTTTGCCTACGATTTCAGAACTGCCTTAGTTCAAACATGGTCGGCACTTCTCAAAACTACCAGCAAAATATTCCCCGACACAACTAAATGCAGTGCTTTTTTAGTGCCGTTATTCCCTTTGCCGGTAGTATTTTGGCATTTGCCGGCACTTTTTGGTGCCGCTGATCCATGCACACGTGATGTAGTTGTTAAATCTGTGTCCCCCTTGCCGTGTTTTGTTTTCGTTCTTCGTTATCTTCTTGTCGCAATTGTAACAAGTGGTATCAGAGCCCCAGGTTCTACAAGTTGGCCCACACCGTGCCCAACGGGGACGCCTGTGGGGGGTGCGGGGGGCGACAGCCCCCGCGGTACGGTACGGATCGTCGAAGACCTAGGTTTCCACCGATATATAAACCCCTTGTAAGCCGCCGGTTGGGAGAGTTGCATCTGTGAAATCCCCGGCGTTTGTAAACACTCCTCGATATAGTGAAGTTTCGCTGGCTGGCGCCCGTGGTTTTTTCCTCTCTTTGTTGGAGAGGTTTTTCCACGTTAAATCTGTGTCCCCCTTGCTGTGTTTTGTTTTCGTTCTTCGTTATCTTCTTGTCGCAATTGTAACAAGTGGTATCAGAGCCCCAGGTTCTAATCTAGGGTTTGCGACATGTCATCATTGAAGTTCAATCTACCACAGCTGGACTACACCACAAGATTCTCCTTGTGGCAGGTGAAGATGCGGGCGATTCTCGCCCAAACTTCTGATCTGGATGAAGCGCTGGATGGATTCGGTGAAAAGGATGCTAAGACCTGGTCCGCTGAAGAGAAGCGGAAGGACCGTAAGGCTTTGTCTTTGATTCAACTTCATCTGTCCAATAATATTTTGCAGGAAGTACTGGAGATGAAATCTGCTGCTGCCCTATGGGAAAAACTGGAAACGATCTGCATGTCAAAGGATCTAACCAGTAAGATGCATGTGAAGATGAAGTTGTTCTCGCATAGATTGCAGGAAGGTGGATCGGTAATGAATCACTTATCTCTTTTTGGAGAGATTGTTTCTGATTTGCAATCTATGGAAGTAAAATATGATGATGAGGATCTAGCCCTATTACTCTTATGCTCGCTGCCTAGTTCTTATACACACTTTCGTGATACAATGTTGTTGAGCCGTGAGAAGATAACCCTTGATGAAGTGCAAGATGCCCTCAAACAGAGGGAAAAGATGAAATCTATGGTGCAGGCAGATGGGGCGTCCTCCAAGGCTGAAGCTCTGCAGGTTCGTGGCAGGACCAAGCAGAGATTTAACAACCATGGCAACCGAGATAAGAGCAAAGACGGCAGAGGTCGTTTGAAGTCCAAGGGAAAGGACAAGTTCTGCAGGTATTGTAAGAAATCTAATCATGTTATTGATGATTGCTGGAAGCTGCAGAATAAGGAGAAAAGGAACGGTACTTACCAACCGAAAGATAAGGATCAAGGCAATGGTAAGGCTGCTGTTGTTTCTGATAGTTCTGATGGTGAATGCTTAGCTGTTTTTGCTGCTTGTGCTTCTCGTGATGATGAATGGATACTTGATACTGCATGTTCGTTTCATATTTGCTGTAACAAAGATTGGTTCAGTTCATATGAGTCTGTGCAGACTGGAGATTTTGTGTGTGTGGGGAATGACAACCCATGCCATATCGTTGGTGTTGGATCTGTTAAGATTAGGACACATGATGGCGTGACACGCATGTTGAGTGAGGTGAAGCACATACCAAGCATGGCCAGAAATTTGATCTCCCTGAGTACCATGGACGTTGATGGATACAAGTATGCCGGTGGGCATCGAGTTCTGAAGGTATCAAAAGGTTCTCTTATTCACATGATAGGTGATATGAATTCTGCTAAATTATATGTTCTTAGAGGTAGCACTTTGCCTGGTATTGCTGCTGATGTTACTTCTAATGATTCTGATGATTGTGGTAAAACACATTTATGGCATATGTGTCTTGGGCATATGAGCGAACAAGGCATGGCAGAGTTGGTCAAGAGAGAGCTGATTGATGGTTGCAACTTGAGTAAGTTTGAGTTCTGTGAGCACTGCATCTTTGGTAAGCATAAAAGAGTTAAATTCAATGCTTCCGTTCATACCACCAAAGGCATATTAGATTATGTGCATGCTGATGTATGGGGTCCGTCCCGTAAGACTTCTATTGGTGGTGCTAATTATATGCTTACTATTATTGATGATTACTCAAGAAAGGTGTGGCCTTATTTTCTGAAGCATAAATCTGATGTTTTTGATGCTTTTAAGAAGTGGAAAGTTATGGTTGAAAAACAGACTGAGAAGAAGGTAAAGGTACTACGTACTGACAATGGTATGGAATTCTGTTCTAATGAGTTTGAGGAGTTTTGCAGTAACGATGGCATGATCAGGCATCACACCATCCCATATACTCCTCAGCAGAATGGCGTGGCAGAACGCATGAACAGAACCATCATCTCGAGGGCTCGTTGTATGTTGTCTAATGCAGGTATGCATAGGCGTTTCTGGGCTGAAGCAGCCAACACAGCGTGTTACCTCATCAACAGGTCACCTTCTATTCCACTTGAGAAGAAAACTCCTATTGAGGTATGGTCAGGTTCACCTGCTGATTATTCACGGTTGAGAGTTTTTGGTTGCACTGCTTATGCTCATGTTGATAATGGAAAGTTAGAGCCTAGAGCTGTCAAGTGCATATTCCTTGGTTATGGTTCAGGAGTTAAGGCATATAAACTATGGAACCCTGAAACAAAAAGGATTTTGTTGAGTAGGAACGTTGTTTTCAATGAATCCGTTATGTATCATGACAGCTTGCCATCAGATCCCTCTCCTGTTGCTATTGGAGAGGAGGGAGTTCGTGTGCAGGTGGAGCACCTGCAGAAAACTGTTGATAATAATGCTGTTGTTGATGATACTCATGAGGAAAATATTGATGATGATGTTGTTCAGCACTCACCTACTGTTTTGCAGCAGCCACGGGAATCTATTGCTGCTGATAGACCGAGACGTAACATAGTTCCACCTCGTCGTTTAATTGAAGAGTGTAATCTTGTACATTATGCTTTGAGTTGTGTTGAACAGGTGGAGAACGATTCTGAACCTGCTACATATAATGAAGCCATTGCATCCGTTGACCGCGAGAAGTGGGTATCTGCTATGCAAGAAGAGATGCAATCGCTTGAGAAAAATGGCACATGGGATGTTGTGCGCTTGCCTAAACAAAAGAAGGCGGTCCGCTGCAAGTGGATCTTCAAGAAAAAGGAAGGTCTATCTCCCAAAGAGCCTTCAAGGTACAAGGCAAGGTTAGTAGCAAAAGGGTTCAGCCAGATTCCAGGTATTGATTACAATGATGTGTTCTCTCCAGTTGTGAAGCATAGTTCCATTCGTACTTTCTTTAGTATTGTGGCTATGCGTGATCTTGAGCTTGAGCAGTTAGATGTCAAGACTGCTTTTCTGCATGGAGAGCTTGATGAGGAAATATACATGGACCAACCAGAAGGGTTCATAGTGCCTGGTAAAGAGGATTTTGTGTGCAAATTAAAGAAGTCTCTTTATGGCTTAAAGCAATCTCCAAGACAGTGGTATAAAAGGTTTGATTCATTTATGATCTCACATGGTTTTGAGAGGTCTAAATATGATAGTTGTGTTTATATCAAGTTTGTTGATGGGTCACCTATATACTTGCTGCTATATGTTGATGATATGTTAATTGCTGCCAAGGGCATGAAAGAAATCACTACTTTGAAGGCACACCTAAGTAGTGAGTTTGAGATGAAGGATCTTGGTGCTGCTAAGAAGATCTTAGGTATGGAGATTACCCGAGATAGAAAATCTGGTTTGTTATTTCTTAGTCAGCAAAGTTACATTAAGAAAGTTCTTCATCGTTTTAATATGGATGGTGCCAACTCAGTTAGTACTCCTATTGCTCCTCACTTTAAATTGTCAGTTTCTCAATGTCCTACTACTGATGAAGAGTTTGAGTACATGTCAAAGGTGCCATATTCTAGTGCTGTTGGTTCTTTGATGTATGACATGGTTTGTTCTCGTCCTGATTTATCATATGCTATGAGTTTGATAAGTAGATACATGGCTAATCCTGGTAAAGAACATTGGAAGGCTGTTCAGTGGGTCTTCAGGTACCTTCTTGGCACTTCCAATGCTTGTTTGAAGTTTAGCAGGACCGGTGAGGGACTCGTTGGCTATGTGGATTCAGATTTTGCTACCGATTTGGATAAGAGAAGATCCCTCACAGGTTATGTGTTTAATGTTGGAGGTTGTGCTGTTAGCTGGAAGGCTACATTGCAGGCTGTTGTTGCACAATCTACTACTGAAGCTGAATACATGGCTATTGCTGAAGCTTGCAAAGAATCTGTTTGGTTGAAAGGTTTGTTTGCTGAGCTTTGTGGAGATGATTCTTGCATTACTTTGTTTTGTGACAGTCAAAGTGCCATATACCTTACAAAAGATCAGATGTTCCATGAGAGAACTAAGCACATTGATGTCAAGTACCATTTTGTTAGAGACATTGTTGCTCAAGATAAATTAAAAGTATGCAAGATCAGCACTCATGATAATCCTGCTGATATGATGACTAAACCTGTTCCTGTTGCTAAGTTTGAGCTTTGCTCGAACTTAGTTGGTTTAACTGATTAACCCAAGTGGCTATTGGCGTCGAAAGTATTTGCTTTGTTTGTTCAGGGAGATGGTTGTTGTTGATGCTATAAGGAGGAATTTGTCTCAAGGTGGAGTTTGTTATATGTTGATCCAAATTCTACAAAGTATAGGCCAACTTCTGACGAGTGGAGCGAGGCCCGTCGCCGGGAGGCTTGGGCCGAGTGTAACGATATATAAACCCCTTATAAGCCGCCGGTTGGGAGAGTTGCATCTGTGAAATCCCCGGCGTTTGTAAACACTCCTCGATATAGTGAAGTTTCGCTGGCTGGCGCCCGTGGTTTTTTTCTCTCTTTGTTGGAGAGGTTTTTCCACGTTAAATCTGTGTCCCCCTTGCTGTGTTTTGTTTTCGTTCTTCGTTATCTTCTTGTCGCAATTGTAACAGTAGTGTTCCGCTCGTTGGTGGCCACCGCCAGGTACCCGATTCAATTGCACCAGCGACCTTCGTCGTCGGGCCGGGGTCATTCCAGAACTTGGTGACACACTATGGAGCGCTGTGGTTCGCCAGCGTCTCCCGCTCGAAGAACATCGGCTCGCAGTCGCAGTTGAACGCGTCGCCTGCACCACATCTCGCCGTGCCACTACCAGATATCCACAACACCGTGTGCCGCAGCAGCCTGTCCCGCCACCGCACTCACCGTGTAGATCTCTTTCCACCTCGGTGCCGCCATGTTCGCTCCTACAGAGCGCCCTGCTGCCTCCAATGAAATCAGCGTCCATGCTAACTGCACTTTGAACACTGAACTTATACGCATGGTTCCATCCACGGCCTCTTGATTCAGTGCGCGATGCCATTGCAAACTGCATGCAAGCCCAGGGCCCCACGTGTCCATTCATTTTAGAATGAACTCGAAATAACACACCACAGTTGACCGCTCCTTTTCAACCACCCAACAGCTGCAGAACCCATCAAAACGAACGGCCAGATAGAAGAGCGCGCGAAATTGAAAAGCCGTGAAACAGCAAAAATGCTTTTCTTAGTTCGTATTTCGTAAGCTGTGAATAATGTAAAACAGCCGTGAAATAGCAAAAAATTGGTATGCATGCGGACTTCATGTGAAAAATGTTTACATTTTTTATTTGTTCGTATCAGTAACCAAGAGCGTGAAAATTTCACGTTATGTAAAGTGACCGAGAGTTTAATTGTAATTTGTACCCAAACTATGGAAAGCATATGTATTATCATCATATAATATGATCTAGCACAACTTCATCAACCTTCAAAATCACTACACGAATAACATACAAATACTTAAACATATGTCACGGGTGCTTAACCATATCTTGAGGACCAGGACCAGGCTTGGTGCTTAACCAAGTTTAAAAATCATGTTACTGTTACTCATGCTTAATGGTTGTATGCATTCCTAGTTGGTGCAGAGGCCGGGGAAGTGAAATCCTCCCTCCATTTTAGAGATCCCCCCTCCCCCTCCTCCTCCCCCCCTCCTCCCCCTCGCGTCGCCCCCTCCTGGCGACCGAGGGAGCCAAACCCTAGCCCCGTCGCCACCTCCTCCCCCTCCATCCTCCCTCCTCGTCGCCCCCGGAGGACCGCCGGCCTAAGTACGCGGTGCGGATGATTGGGGCGGCAGGGATCTGGCCTCCCGGCCCCAGCGTGGTGGTAGGGAGGAGAACGCAGGCGCTAGACGGGGCCCCCTTGCCATCGACGTCCACGCGGCTCCGGCCGGTGGTGGCTTTGTGGGAGCTCGGATCTAGAGGCGGCGGCCTCTGCCAGAGTGGGGAGGGTGGCGATTTGGTGGAGGAGGTGACGGCGATGGGTTTCCGTTGGAATCCCTAATTGCATGCTCGTTCCGTCCTCCGGAAACCGACCGGCGGTGTGGGGATCACTGTGCCGGATCTAATAAAGGTGGTGGTCCTTTGGTTTCTTTCGTACGAAGATGAAGATCTACTTGATGTCTGTCCTCGTTGATCTGGTCTAGAGTGGCGGGCTCCGGAAGGCTCCGCCGGCGAACTTTCATGGGCGAATCATGCCTAGAGATTGCTGGATCGGAAGGTATTCGATCATGCGCGCCTTGTTTTTCTGGTCGTTTGGTTTCAGCGGGAGCGTTGCGAAGCTCTGGTGTTTGTTCCCACCAAATGCCATTCTTAGAGACATGGTCAAGTCAGATGCGGAGAATGTCAGAAAAGCGGAAATATGAGGGTAGCGATGGTGATTTTTGTTCTTGCGTCATCGGAGAACTGGTTGTGTGATCTGGGACTCTTTGCAACGACTGTTGGTGCGGGAAGACAACACAGGGGGAGTCCCTAGTCTTATCTTGCAGGGTGAAAATCTAAGGTCTGGCCTTAACTGGTTGTGCCTGGCAATGACCTTGTTGAAGGCATTGTTTTGTGAGCAAGGACTTTCTCCAGGGTGAAAACATATGATCTTTGATCGGGCAACGATGGTGCTTGGGCACTGTTTCCTTCTTGAAGGCGTTGTTATTGGAGTGGAGGACTACTGGTATTGTTCTGATGGTGTCAGTGTTGTTGCTTTGAGGATTAGTTCTCTGTAGCGGGACTTTTCTTTTTTTAAATTCTTTTTTCTTTTTTCTGAGCTATGTGCATCCATAGAGCCGCTAGGGCATGCGTTGTTGCAGAGACTGGGTGTAATTGGTATCCCTGTGATATTAATACATACTCTTTTCCAAAAAAAATGTCACGGGTGTAGGTTTTTCCGTAAAACAAAGAGTTTTGGGGGAACTGGCACAACCCTCTATGGGGTAGCCTATCTCATATATATATGGGGTACAATGGTACAATACAGGTATACACAGTTGGACTACAATACAAAGTCTAACACCCTCTCTCAATCTCAATCTCAACTCACTCCTGAAACATCTAGAAGGTTGAGATTGCACCTACAGACCTCGAACATCGGTGAAGGTAGAGGCTTGGTGAAGATTTCTGCAAGTTGATATTTTGAAGAGATAAACCTCATTTGTAGTAGCTTCTATGCAACACATTCCCTCACAAAATCATAGTCAATCTCAATGTGTTTGATCCGTGCATGGAACACCGGATTAGATGATGGAAACGTAGCTCCGATGTTGTCGCACCAAAGGACCGGAGGATGTGGATGAGGTACTCCTAGCTCTCGAAGTAGGGACTCAATCCACATGAGCCCAGTCGTCGCATTGGCAACTGCCTTGTACTCGGCTTCTGTGCTGCTGAAGGAAACAGTGGCATGCTTGCATGCACTCCAGGCGATCAAGTTAGGACCCGAGAACACTGCATATCCCCCCGTGGATCGCCTGTCGTCTGGACACCTAGCCCAATCAACATCGGAAAATGCAGAGAGCACTCCGGAGGGACTGGGGCGCAGGTGGAGACCGTGGGAGACAGTGAGACGCACATAACGCAGGATGCGTTTCACAGCAGACCAGTGCACATCAGTAGGCGCATGAAGATACTGTCACACCCTGTTGACCGCAAACGAGAGATCCAGATGCAGTCGCATCCTCAGGAGACAGAAGAGCACCAACAGTAGCTAAAAGTTTGTCGTGGAGGACATGGGCGTAGGAGACGTCTTGCACTTGAGCATACCAGCACGGCGCAAGAGATCAAGAGAATATTTCTTCTGAGTGAGAGCGAGGATGCCACGGGGCTAATGAGCGACCTCAATACCCAGGAAGAAGTGTAGCTGTCCCAAATCCTTTACTGCAAATTCTCTACCAAGCGCAGCCACAAGAGCATCAGCAGCAATAGGTGAAGAGCTGATCAGGATAATGTCGTCCACATACACGAGCAGGTACATAGTCACACTCGGGCGCTGAAACAAGAACATTGAAGTGTTAGCCATCGACGGAACGAAGCCATGAGCACGAGGAGCTGAACCCAAACGAGCATGTCAGGCATGAGGCGCCTGCTTCAGTCCATATAGAGCCTTCGTCAGATGACAGAGATGATGAGGCTGAGTGTGGTCAACAAATCCAGATGGCTGCCGCATGTAAACCTCTTATTCAAGCAACCCCATGAAGAAAATCATTCTGCACATCAAGCTGGCGGAGAGACCATCCACGAGAAACTGCGAGTGACGGGAGAAGCCGAATAGTGGTAGGCTTGACAACCGGGCTGAACGTATCCTCATAATCCAGTCCATGGCGCTGTTTAAAACCTTTAGCCACAAGACGCGCTTTATAGCGCTCAATAGAACCATCAGCATGCTTCTTCACCTTGAAGACCCACTTCGAATCAATTATGTTGACGCGAGACGGAGGGGGAACAAGTGTCCAGGTCTCATTCTTCATAAGAGCATGATACTCTTGTTCCATAGTAGTCCTCCAGTGTGGGATACTCATAGCGGCTTGATAACTGCGGGGCTCGGCGGTTGGATCTTCAATAGAATGAGCCAGACAAGCAGCCAAGTATGAAACGGTGCCATCAGTGTGCTTCTTGGGACAAGCAATGCTGATGTGACTGCGCGTGTGCGGACGCCGTGGAGCGGCGAGCACAGGGGCCAGCGGCACATCAGGAGCAGGCGAGGCCGGCCCAGAGGACTCCGACGACGAGGGGCCGAGCGACGAGGGGCGGGGCAGTGGTGACCCAGGGAGAGAGCCTGGCGTCGGGGGCCCAGGCGCCATGTGCGGCACCGAGTTATGCGCTGTCGACCCAGGCAAGGTGGGTGGCAGGGACGCTCGCGCGGGCGACGTGAGCGATGATGGTGGCGAGTCCAGTGAGAGGGCGGCGACGTGGGCCGCTCAGGGAAAGCTGACGTGGGATCCGGCCCAGGTGCAGGATCCGCTCGGAAGGCGGAGGCGGGAGTCGGTGCACGCACAGGTACCTACCGATCGACGTGCTCCTCAGGTGCTGCATTGGGTAGTAGTTCCAGGCGAGCTCTGCGTCCAGTTCTTGCACCATGGTTAGGCAACAACACAGACGAATATGCAACATCTTCAAATTGGCATGGCAGAAAAGGGAAAGACGTTCTCATCGAAGACAACATCTCGATATATGTAGACACGATTTGTTTGCAAATGGAGGCACTTGTAGCCTTTATGAAGAGAACTATACCCCAAGAACACACATTTTTTGGAGCAAAAATCAAGTTTTCGATTATTGTATGGACGAAGATGGGGCCAACAAGCACACCCGAACACCTTGAAATAGGTATAGTCTGGAGTTTCCTATAAGATTAGCTCAATGGGAGTTTTCATGTTAAGGACATGAGTAGGTGTGCGGTTAATAAGAAAACATGCGGTGGCAAAGGCATCACTCTAAAATATGAAAGGTACAGAAGCATGAGCTAGAAGTGTGAGGCCGATTTCAACTACATGGCGATGTTTGCGCTCAACGGCGCCATTTTGCTGATGTGTATGTGGGCATGATAAACGATGAGAGATCCCAAGCTTATTAAAGAAAGTGTTGAGGTTGCGATATTCGCCCCCCCCCCCTCCCCAATCGGACTAAACATGTATGATTTTATGCTTGAGTAGACGTTCAACATGCAATTGAAACTGGGTGAATATATCAAACACATCAGATTTGCGCTTAATAAGATAAAGCCATGTAAATCGACTATAGGCATCAATAAAACTGACATAGTAGTTGTGACCACTAACAGATGTTTGTGCCAGACCCCATGATGACCCACAAGTGTAGGGGATCGCAACAGTCTTCGCGGGTAGTATTACCCAATTTATTGATTCGACACAAGGGGAGCCAAAGAATACTTGCAAGCCTTAACAACCGAGATGTTAGTTCAGCTGCACCTGGAAATAGTTCTTGCTCACAAAAGTTTATCGGTAGCAACAGTAAAGCAACAACAGCAGTGAAACAGTAGCAATAGTAACAGTAACGGTAACAGTAGGATTCGAGTGCGGTAGGCATAGGGATGGATGGACGGGAGTTGCATGAACGAGTCTAAACATGTAACTTCAAGAACCAGGGCATTGCAGATAAATAATAACAAGCATCCAAGTACTAAACAATCCTAGGCATGTGCTCCAAATATAGTCATATGTGCTCGCAATGAGAACTTGCACAACATCTTCTGTCCTGCCATCCCATGGCAGCGGGGCCTCTAGGGAACTATTGGCAATTAAGGTGCTCCTTTTAATAGAGCACTAGAGCAAAGCACTAACACTCCGTGAACACATGTGATCCTCACACCACAACCATCCCCTCCGGTTGTCCCAATTATTATCACTTTGGGGCCTTTGGATCCGAACAATGATATGTGTACACAACTTGCAGATAAGATCACAAACAATACTATCATAATGATTTAATAATAAGTTCAGATCTGAGATCATGGCACTCGAGCCCTAGTGACAAGCATTAAGAACAACAAGTTGCACCAAAGTCAAATAACACTAATAGAGATACCAGGCACTATGCCCTAACAGATCTTATTCGATTACATGATAGAACTCATCCAATCCCTACCATCCCAAAGCCTACAGCGAGGGATTACTCACTCATGGATGAGGGAAACATCTATGGTTGATGGAGATGCATTGGTGATGATGATCCTCTCCAAATTCCTCGTCCCGCCAGGGTGCCAGAACAGAGTTTCTGGATCCGAATCTTGGTTTCTGGTGGCGGCAGCGGAGCAGAACTCTTTCTAGAAAACTATCAAACCCCCCTGAGTTTCTAGGTTAGAAGGAAACTTACAGGTGCGGAGGGAGGCCGAGGAGCTGCCTGGGGTGGCCTCACCCCCTCCAGGCGCGGGGTTAGGTGGGCCCGCTCCTGGGGTGGGTCTTGGCCCCCCAGGCCTCCTCTCTGTCTCCCCTTCTGGCTCGACGGATCTTCTGGTGAAAATAGTTTTTGGCATATTTTCCGGGATTTTTCCGGATAGTTCATTTTCTACACAAAAACAAGACACCAAGGTAATTCTATTGAAAACAATGTCAGTCCGTGTTAGTTGTATCCAAATCACACAAGTTTAGAGAAGAAACAATAGCAAAGTGTTCGAGAAAGTAGATACGTTTTGGACGTATCAACCCACACATCGGAAAACACAAGTTCAAGAGGACTCTTCACTTCTTTAGTAGATGAAACAAAGGGGAGTTGATGACTGTTGCCTTGTTGACATGCATCACACATGGACATCTCTTTATTGCTAGACTCTAATGGAAGCTCGTGGCGGCGAATAATGTGGCGAACGATGGGTGCGGCGGGGTGGCCAAGGCATGCATGCCATTGTGACAACGACACACGAACACCGCTGAAGACGCACGGGGCGGATGGATCCTCCAGACGGTACAAACCTTGGCTCAGGCGACCACTAAGTAGGACGTCCCGGGTTGATCGGTCCTTAACAAAAAGATCGAAAGGGTGAAATTCACATAGGACATTATTATCAAGGGTGAGCTTAGGAATGGTTAGAAGATTACGAGTAACGGATGGTACCCATAGAATATTACGAAGATGGAGCTGCCTAGAAGGATGACTAGTTAAAAGAGATGCTTGGCCAATGTGGGAGATGGGCATACCTACACCATTGGCGGTGTGAACCTTGTCGTGCCCGTAGTAGGGCTGGTAGGAGGCGAGCTTGTTGAGCTCATTCGTCGTGTGATCCGTGGCACCAGTGTCCATGTACCATGCTGGATCAATGGGGTAGGACGGGGTGTACCCCTACTCGGTGCGCGGGTCCTTGCCCTTGGCGGCGATGTGGGTAGCCGGGACTTTGGGAGGTCCGAAATCGGCCATGGAAAATTGGTGCTCGTTGCCCCTGACGTTGTTGCCGAGGCCGAGGAAGCTCTGCTGGAAGCGGGATGACACTTGGAGGCAACATGTTTTTCATGGCCACACAGTTGTCACATTCGAGCATTGGGAGCCCCACCCGAGGTTGGTGCAGGGGGCGGGGGGTTTTGCCGGCGGATAGGGGCGCCGGCGGGCGCTGCCCACGCGCGGCCCAGTAGGTAGCCGACTGCTCGGTGATGACGGCGGAGGAGCGGCGAGCCTCGACACGCTGCTCAGTGAAGAGTAGGCGTGAGTAGAGCTCATGAGGGGTCATCGACGGCTTGGCATTGTGGACGGCCTCCGTGATATTGTCGTACTCGGAGTCGAGGCCCTTGATGGTGAAGCCAACAAACTCCTCATCACGAAGCGGCTGACCGATGGAGGCCATCGTGTCCGGCAGCACCTTCATCTTGTTGAAGTAGGTCGTGGCAGAGAATTCGAGCTTCTTGATGTCAGCGAGCTCGCTGGGAAGAGCCATCGAGCGGGAGGTGGATACTTGGGCAAAGGAATGCTCCAGGGTCATCCAGGCGTCCATGGAGGTGGTGGCAAAGAGGCAGAGGCTGGCGACCCCGTCGCCCAGGGACCCATGGATATCGGAGATGATCGCCTGATCCTAGTGCACCCACACACGATGCTCCGGGTTGATGGCCGGACTGTGGATGGTGACGATGAATGCGGAGGGCATGGCAAAGAACCATCGATGTACCCAAGGAGAGAGCTGATGCGAAGCAGCGGTAAAACCTTGGCACGCTAGAACAATTAGTTGTCGAGTGTGAGTAGGATGGTGATCATATTGTCGAGGTGGAATGGCCCGGACGGCGCAACGGCGGCGGGGGCCGTGACCGTGGGCGGGGCAAAAGTGACAGGAGCCGTGGCCGCGTGCGGAGCAACGGCGACGGGGGCCGTGGCCGCGGGCGGGCCATCGAGAACCCCCGAGGCCGCCTGTTGGATGGCGAGTGTCGGGGACGAGCCAAGGGAGGCCGCGGGGGGCGCCGTGGACAGGGCTGTCAACATGGTGTCCGAGAGCGTAGGCACGGCGATCGCCGTCGTTGGCAGGATCGGTCCGAAGAACATCGATCCCACGGCGGTGGTGACAAAAAACTAGGGCACCGAGGGAGCCAGATCACATGGCGGGAGGTTGAGGAGGGCGACAAGCGAGGCGGGGAGAACCCCGGAGCTGGCGACGCCCGGGGCGGAAGCGGACATGGCAGCCGCGGCGATGGCGCTAGGGTTAGCGGCGGCGACGGGTGGGGTGGGGAGGATCTAGGGTTAGGCTGATACCATGTAAAACAAAGAGTTTTGGGAAACTAGCTCAACCCTCTATGGGGTGGCCTATCTCATATATATATGGTGTACAATGGTACAATACAGGTATACACAGTTGGACCGTAATACAAAGTCTAACATTTTCTCTCCCAGCCGCTGCTTCTCCTAGAGCTAGCCGCCACCAACACTTCCTCCTCCATAGATCGGTTCCTCCTCCTCCGCCGGGTTCGTCGGGTCGTGAGGGGTGGGGAAACCGATCTATGGATGGAGTTCTCAGTAAAAGTAGTGTTTTCAGAAGATTAGGTTAGGGTTTTGGTAGACATCTTCTTGGCGTCTATGTCAATAGAGATATCTTTGTTCGCAATTAGTGACCTTCGGCCCTTCATTCGATGACGAGATCTTTCCGGCGTTAATGGTGGTGTTGATTGAAGTTCTATAGGTACGGTCTTTCAGATCTTGATTCGCCAGATTGATCTTGTATTTTTTTCTCATGGTTGCCACGCGGAGGATTATCGTCGCAATATTCGTCCCGGCTGCTACGTCCTCGACAATGGAGATTCGTACTCTCGACTCCCCTACGACGTCGATCAGGATGCTCGATTTCTTTTTCCTGGAATACTGGTGGTGGTGCTCGTGCTGATGTTGATTGATTACTCTAATGATTGCGCACGTGCACGTAATGTTAATATTTTGTATTAAATTAAAATTATGGGAGAGCCCTCGTTGGTGTTTACAGATCTATCTTTTGACATCTATGTTATGTTAATTGAACCGTCGTCAGATAAGTGCAAGATTATGTTAGGAAAGAAGAAGATCTTGAAGACCTTTAAGTTTTGCTCGTTTTCTTTTAGACTTTATTTTATAATCGTTGCAAACAGTTAATATAACTCTACCATATACTATTCACTATCGTGATATTAATTTTTTTTTAAAATATAAATACTTAACAGAAAACACAAGCGGATCTGCATCTCCATCGCAATCACACATAACACGGCTACTCGGCTACCATGTCTACCATAGTTTAGCTGCAAGCTAGCGGGTTCTCTTTTAAATCAACTGGACAACCATATACCCACGGAACCAAAAATAAAGGTTGTAGCCAAAAAGCCGAATTATCCCTAATACATTTATGCCAAGGTGTGCTTAGGTGTCCCCTTCAAACTTAAGTTTGCATGGGACAGTTTTCTTTTGACCTATTCAAATCTAAATCCGTATATGTGTACTGGTTGAGATAAGAATACTTCATGTTTCCATAGGCCGATTCCACCTCCTCTTATTATGATCTACGTCTTTGCATGCCACGTTTTGAATTTTTGTTGTTGCTGCTATATAGCTATGATTTCTGCCTCCTGCAGGCACATGAGTATAAGTATGCAGTGAGTATGCGTCTAAACGAAACAATACGAATCTTCGAAATGAATCGTTATCATGAGATCATGGTTGTCCATGAGTTTCTGTTTGTTCAACTTAAGTTTGTGTCACATAACAAAATTTTCCAAATTTTGTAATGTGAAAAATAAATAAACAAAATAAATGATTGTTGAAATTTAGGGTGAAAAGAAACTTTTTGATTCCAAATGGAAACTTAAAATCCCATCTTGAACAAACTTTGGTTAATGTTTTGAATCCAACTAAATTCAAATCAAGTGAAAGGCATTCTTCATAAATGCATCTTGAAGTTTAAACATTTGGAAAATAAAACCAAAACCCTAAAACCCTAATGGAAGAAAAACATTTCCAAGTTATCTCCAAGATCATGGTTTTGATCCATATAAAATTTTGTCAACAAAAAATTTATAAATGATCAAGAATGACAAATGGAAATATTATAAAACCATAGAAATTGATTTCATTCAATTTGGAACCATAGATAAAATCTTATGAATTTAATAAGATAAGGAAATTGAATTTCCAAAGCTAATTAAGCACCTATCTAGAAATCCATACCAAATGGTGAGCAAATAATCCTAAAGAGATTTAAAAGGATAAACAAATAATAAATAAGATTTTACCAATTGCAATCATCAAGTTTGGATCTTTAAATAAAAAGATATGAATTTTATAAGATAAAGAAAGAAATATTAAATGAGGAATATTTAAAGACCAAATTAAATCTTGGCCTAATACATAAGCAAATGGAATGAATATAATCCAAATCCAAATAAAATAAAAGGATAAAGAATTTTCCAAATAAAATAAAATGGTATTAACTAAATTCTATATGAATAAAAACAATCTCTAATAAGAATGATTATTTAAATCATCAGAAAATAGTATTTGGAATTTACCCAAGTGGATTAAAGGTAATTTAATTAAATTAAATGGAATCAAGGAAATCTCCTAAATAAAAATTATGGAATTGAAACTATAATTGATTTCATTGGAATAAAAACAAATACCCAATTTAAATGATTTATAAATCATATTAAAAACATTCCAAATAATTCAAGGTGAATTATTTTGACACCCTAATAAATAAATAAAACCTACTTAAAAGGTTTTGTGAAAAATTGAAACTTAAATAAGGGTTGAAAATATAATTGATCTTATTTGAATTTAAAAAAAGGACCCACATTAAATAATCAGTATACCCTAAAAAGAATAAAAGAATTATACTAAATTTGACTTTACAATGTATTATTAATCAGTATTAAAATCTACACAAAGTTTGGTTGAAGTTTGAATTCAAATGGTTGTTTGAATTAATTAAACAAAATCAAAACAGAATATTGGAAACAGAAAAAGAAAAATGAATCTGTATAAAAAAATGAAACAACCAGCCCAACCCAACCAGGCCCACTAAGCCCAGCACTAGCCCATCCCTCTCACCCCCGCATGAAAACGTTTCGCACCCGAAAATGAACCCGCGCAGTCACTGACAGAAGACCCCACCTCTCCTCTCTCATTCTCGCTGACCGTTGAGCCCCACCTGTCAGGCCATCGTCTTCAACCCCACGCGCTGACCTCTCCCTCTCCTCTGCTGTTTCTGCCGGCGTTGAATACGAATGAATTGGCATAAACGCGCGAGTAAATTCATCCCCTGACCTCGCCTTATTAACCGCCTCTCCCTCCTCTCCATTCCCCCCCCAGAAACCGTCCACCCTCTGCCACCAGGCCGCTCAGAATTAGCTCGAGAACGCCTACTGCTCCGGCGAGCACTTCCATCAATTCCGGCCAGTCGCCATCGCGCCTTGCTTCCTCGACCACGCGAATAAGATCCCCATCATCATGCGAACCTCCTAGTACTCCCCACTCGCCCGAGCGCGTTCCCTAGGATCGACAACGACCAAGACCGAGAGCGCCGCCGTCTACTTCCACTCCGGCGAACTTCCCAGGTATCCTTCGTCCGCCCCTGTTTTCCCTGTTGATGCTCCTGTGATCTACGCTCTCACCCGCGTCTAACGACACCTCTCTCTTGTCTTCGGGTGGCTTGTAGCCTCGCCAACAATGAGGACCTGAGCTCACCCGACGCCGCGGCAAACTCCGACGAGCAATTCCTCTGGAACCCGAGCGCCCCTCGACGAACAGAGACCACGCCGAGCTTCTCTGCACCCCTGCGAACCCTGTAAGCATCCTCACACTCTCCCGCGTGTTTTAACTCGTCGGCAACCTCACCCACTGATCGCTCTACCGCTCCCCGCCGCGCCAGCATCGCCCATCTGAGGTCGAGCTGCTTTGAGCCACTGGATCAAGATCCGAGCGTCACGATAGATTCATAATCGAAGAGGTAGAGACAGATCTGTGCCGTGCGTTGTAACTTAGATCTAGCGGCCAGTATCTGTCGATCCGCATGAAACGGTACCGCCTAATAAGAATCAGCCACGTGGCTCTTAGTGTGATTTAAAAACAGAAACATTTCAATTAGATATGGGAATTTGCAAATTGCATAACTTTTGATCCACACGTCCAAATTTTGCAAATTTTATATCAATGGAATCAACAAGACAAGTACTATCCAACCATGCACTTTTTTTGGTAAATTTCTTCTGGTAAAATGGTTGTTTTTGCAGAAACTTGTGTAGGCATAAATTGAATATAAAATTCATTCTAAAATTAATTTTGTGATAAAATCTTTGGCAAATGGTTTGTTTTGAACCTAATGACCATATAAACCAACTTGTGATTTAAAAAATATATTTTGTGAAGCAAAAGAATAAATCTTTGATTTAGAACATTTCTAGTCAAATAAAAATAATGTTCATGTGTTAAAAATGCTTTTGCAAGAAACCCTTTGGTAAATGTTTTGATTTAAACTCTCTGACCCTAAGCACAAAGTTTTATGATTTAAAAATATATTTTGTGAACCCTATAAAAATTATTACTTTGCTAAAGACATTTTCAACCACATAAAATATTGATTTGGTTTCAAAATAATTTATGGGTAAAATCTTTTGCAAATGGTTTTGCCACTTTTATAAAATGACCAATAGGTGTTTTCAAATGTTTATAACCCATTAGAAACCACTTTTTCCAAATAAACAATCTTTTGCATGCTTGCAAGCATTGTTTTGTTTCTATTATTTTATGTGATGTTTGCTTGATTGGTAGATTGAAATTGTGCCTTGCTTGATTGATTTGTAGTGGAATTTGAAGAGTGTGATTATTGCAAGATCAAGGAGTGAACTTATATTCTCTACCAAAAATGCAACTGATGCTTCATACTTTTGTCCCATTATTTTCACTATGCATTAGTGATATTTCTAAGTAGGACTTGCATGGAATTTTTGCTAAGTGTAAACTATGCCATGAGAAATCCTAGTATATGAAACCTTAGTAGAAATTTCCTAAGTTAAGATTCCTACTACTATCATGCTTAGCTTAGCTAGTAGAAAACAAGGGTGGAATATATTCATACTATGGAATATTTCCAAGTCAAGGACATGTGTTTGGTTTAATAAAACAACTAAGTGAATGAATCACCTGGGTGGAATGGAAGGAATGGTTTGTGTTGAGTGGTTATACAAGGCCATTTCTATGGTTTACCTTGTGTATCTCACTTGTGGAATGCCACCCAGGAACAAAGAGATTTGAGATGTCAAATGTTGAGAAGCTTCAAGTGTAGCCACTTGGCATTATGGGCTCTGCCTGGATCATATAGGTTGCAATAACTTAGCCAAATGGACAGTTGGTGGTAGGGGATTGATAGGTTGGAGCGCGTCCATTTTGGTCTAAGGGAAGGCTTCTGAAAGATCTTATCTCGGTGAAACCAAGTCTTGTGGGGAAAGTGCACCACTTCTGCAGAGTGTAAAACCTAAGTACTTAGCCATGTCCCTAGTAAAGGATAATTTGAGCATCAAGACATGGAAGCTATCAAGAATCTCCTCATCCCAATTTCTAAGTTAAAATTTTGTGGTTGAACAAGGGTTGAAGGATCACCAATTTCTATTGGGAGATGCCTTGGTTGATTTTTTCAAGCAAAAACTTAGTGTTTTCAAATGAAAAGGAAAATCTATTTTGAGCAAAGCAAGCCTAAGCTCCACTTAGCCAAATGCATATAGATGATAGACTCCACTATACTACCATAGTATCACTTGCCAATACAATTCAAATGTATTGACCCTTGTGGCTGTAACTTATTATGTTGCAGGTTTGTTTGAGGTTAGTGAGATGTGTTGATTAGGATTACAAGTCTACAACCAACATGTTTGCCTGTGGCACTTTGAAGATGAAGGACCCCATGATATAGTTATTTCTGCTGCATTGTAATGAGATAGCCACATGAGCTATGTAAGATGTAATGAATTATTTTATTCCTGGTTATAAAGTTGTATTATGACCTTTTTTTTCTTGATATTACATCTTAAATGTGGATGCTAGCTATTGATCCAGGGACTAGCATTGTAAACACAGGGATCTCTACCTTATTAAAGGTTGGGACCTCTACAGATGGTATCAGAGCACTGTGTTGCCTGTAGGATTTGTAAACCTAGGATTGGACAAAACCCCTTAGAAAAATAGGAGTTGTATTTGTTCCAAAACTTACTTACAAACAATATTGTATACTCTTTCCTCAACCATTTTGGTTTTAATTCTACATCTCTTCTATTTCAACTTGATGGACAAAGCCTCTCCATGACCAAAGACTTCAACTTGAGCAAAGGACTTCACCAACTCAATGACTTCAATTTCAACAACACCAATGACTTCAACTTTAGTTTCATCAAGGACTTCAACTTGGACATCACTAAGGACTACAAGTGAGACAAGAAATATTACTCAAGACTTGAAGACTAAGGAAACACAACTTAGAAGGAATCATCATCACTTTTGAAGTTTTGTGACCAAGACACAAGAAATTTTCCAAGGAAGCCATGATCTTGTTCATGAAGAAACAACTAAGAAGAATGGAATGATCCCAAGTGAACCATATAGTTGGACCACCATACTAATGATTAGTTTAAACCCACCAACTTATGTGGTGTAGCAAAAATATTTTGTTGCCTAAAAACGTGCTTGAACCTTGTTGTTTGAGTGGAATGTTTGTTTGTGATTGCTTGTGTGAATTGTTGTATGAGATAGACTTCTTCCTTAGAAATATTTTGCCTATTCTAATCCCAATCCAACCCAAACAGATGACTACTCCAAGAGACTCCAACATCAAGGATGGTGACAACAACAATAACAACCAAGGGATCAACATGAGAGAACTCATGGTAACCAAAACCCAGTTGAACCAAGTGACAACTCAGTTTTTAGCCAACAACAATGATTTAGACCCAACCATGCAAAGGTTTTTGGAAACCCAAACCCAATTGTTGCATAGGATGACAAGTCAAATGATCAACATGGGGGACAACCCTTCCCAAGGAGTTTATGACAACAAGGATGTCAAAGATGATATTCTAGAAGGAACCCAAGCTTGCAATGTTTGTGGAGACAAGGATCACACTTCCAAAGAGCATGAAGATCAATGCCCCAATTGTGAAGAGAAACATCCAACTTATCAACGTCCCACATCTCAAGCTACTTGTTTCCTATGTGAAGGAAATAATCATGTCCCTATCCAATGCCCCATCTACTCCATAGTTCAACAAAGGAAACAAGGTGGAGTGCATCAACAGATTGTAAACCCCCATGAAGACAAAGGAAAATCTCAGCTTGCACCTCCATGCAATATGACTCAATTTGATGGACCAAAGAGGAGCCATATGTATTACCCAAGGAAAAGATTAAGGAGACCAGGAAACTTTCCCACCTTTGAGATAAGATATGAAGAACATGAACTAGAAGCACTTCTAGCTTTGGAGAAACCCAAGAAGAAGAAGGACAAAAGTCAAGTGCAGTTTTGCCATTGCAAGGAGATGGGAAACTATGCCAATGAATATCCAGAGAAGAAGAAAAAGTATAAGGAGATTAGCCAAGTGTGGTGCAACAACTGCAAAGAGCTAGGCCGTTATGTATCAACTTGCCCACAGAAGATACGTGAAGAACTCAATCTTGTCACATGTTATAATTGTGGTAACCAAGGGCATTATGCAAGCAATTGTCCAGAAAAGATGAAGCACAAGATAAAGACTATGACGGATCTCAGCCTTGTCACATGTTTCAAGTGTGGAAACAAAGGACACTATGCAGATGTTTGCCCAGAGATATTTCAACAAGATCCCAAGCAAGCCAAGAAGTAATCTAGTTGGAAAATTTTTTAGGGTGGTAGTACCCTAGTTGTTTTGAGCCAACTTGTAACCCTAGCCTTCCCAAATCTCGGGACGAGATTTATTTTAAGGGTGGTAGCCTGTCACATCCCAAAATTTTCCAAATTTTGTAATGTGAAAAATAAATACACAAAATAAATGATTGTTGAAATTTAGGGTGAAAAGAAACTTTTTTATTCCAAATGGAAACTTAAAATCCCATCTTGAACAAACTTTGGTTAATGTTTTGAATCCAACTAAATTCAAATCAAGTGAAAGGCATTCTTCATAAATGCATCTTGAAATTTAAACATTTGAAAATAAAACCAAAACCCTAAAACCCTAATGGAAGAAAAACATTTCCAAGTTATCTCCAAGATCATGGTTTTGATCCATATAAAATTTTGTCAACAAAATTTTTATAAATGATCAAGAATGACAAACGGAAATATTATAAAACCATAGAAATTGATTTCATTCAATTTGGAACCGTAGATAAAATCTTATGAATTTAATAAGATAAGGAAATTGAATTTCCAAAGCTAATTAAGCACCTATCTAGAAATCCATACCAAATGGTGAGCAAATAATCCTAAAGAGATTTAAAAGGATAAACAAATAATAAATAAGATTTTACCAATTGCAATCATCAAGTTTGGATCTTTAAATAAAAAGATATGAATTTTATAAGATAAAGAAAGAAATATTAAATGAGGAACATTTAAAGACCAAATTAAATCTTGGCCTAATCCATAAGCAAATGGAATGAATATAATCCAAATCCAAATAAAATAAAAGGATAAAGAATTTTCCAAATAAAATAAAATGGTATTAACTAAATTCTATATGAATAAAAACATTCTCTAATAAGAATGATTATTTAAATCATCAGAAAATAGTATTTGGAATTTACCCAAGTGGATTAAAGGTAATTTAATTAAATTAAATGGAATCAAGGAAATCTCCTAAATAAAAATTATGGAATTGAAACTATAATTGATTTCATTGGAATAAAAACAAATACCCAATTTAAATGATTTATAAATCATATTAAAAACATTCCAAATAATTCAAGGTGAATTATTTTGACACCCTAATAAATAAATAAAACCTACTTAAGAGGTTTTGTGAAAAATTGAAACTTAAATAAGGGTTGAAAATATAATTGATCTTATTTGAATTAAAAAAAGGACCCACATTAAATAATCAGTATACCCTAAAAAGAATAAAAGAATTATACTAAATTTGACTTTACAATGTATTATTAATCAGTATTAAAATCTACACAAAGTTTGGTTGAAGTTTGAATTCAAATGGTTGTTTGAATTAATTAAACAAAATCAAAACAGAATATTGGAAACAGAAAAAGAAAAATGAATCTGTATAAAAAAATGAAACAACCAGCCCAACCCAACCAGGCCCACTAAGCCCAGCACTAGCCCATCCCTCTCACCCCCGCATGAAATCGTTTCGCACCCGAAAATGACCCCGCGCAGTCACTGACAGAAGACCCCACCTCTCCTCTCTCATTCTCGCTGATCGTTGAGCCCCACCTGTCAGGCCATCGTCTTCAACCCCACACGCTGACCTCTCCCTCTCCTCTGCTGTTTCTGCCGGCGTTGAATACGAATGAATTGGCATAAACGCGCGAGTAAATTCATCGCCTGACCTCGCCTTATTAACCGCCTCTCCCTCCTCTCCATTCCCCCCCAGAAATCGTCCACCCTCTGCCACCAGGCCGCTCAGAATTAGCTCGAGAACGCCTACTGCTCCGGCGAGCACTTCCATCAATTCCGGCCAGTCGCCATCGCGCCTTGCTTCCTCGACCACACGAACGAGATCCCCATCATCCTGCGAACCTCCTAGTACTCTCCACTCGCCCGCGCGCGTTCCCTAGGCTCGACAACGACCAAGACCGAGAGCGCCGCCGTCTACTTCCACTCCGGCGAACTTCCCAGGTATCCTCCGTCCGCCCCTGTTTTCCCTGTTGATGCTCCTGTGATCTATGCTCTCACCCGCGTCTAACAACACCTCTGACTTGTCTTCGGGTGGCTTGTAGCCTCGCCAACAACGATGACCTGAGCTCACCCGACGCTGCGGCAAACTCTGACGAGCAATTCCTCTAGAACACGAGCGCCCCTCGACGAACAGAGACCACGTCGAGCTTCTCTCCACCCCTGCGAACCCTGTAAGCATCCTCACACTCTCCCGCACATTTTAACTCGTCGGCAACCTCACCCTCTGAGCGCCAGCGCTGCCCATCTGAGGTCGAGCCGCTGTGAGCCACTGGATCCAGATCCGAGCGTCACGATAGATTCATAATCTAAGAGGTATAGACAGATCTGTGCCGTGCGTTGTAACTTAGATCTAGCGGCCAGTATCTGTCGATCCGCATGAATCGGTACCGCCCAATAAGAATCAGCCACGTGGCTCTGAGTGTGATTTAAAAACAGAAACATTTCAATTAGATATGGGAACTTGCAAATTGCATAACTTTTGATCCACACTTCCAAATTTTGCAAATTTTATATCGATGGAATCAGCAAGACAAGTACTATCCAACCATGCACTTTGTTTAGTAAATTGCTTCTAGTAAAATGGGTGTTTTTGCATAAACTTGTGTAGGCATAAATTGAATATAAAATTCATTCTAAAATTACTTTTGTGATAAAACCTTTGGAAAATGGTTTGTTTTGAACCTACTAACCATATAAACCAACTTGTGATTTCAAAAATATATTTTGTGAAGCAAAAGAATAAATCTTTTATCTAGAACATTTCTAGTCAAATAAAAATAATGTTCATGTGTTAAAAATGCTTTTGGAAGAAACCCTTTGGGAAATGTTTTGATTTAAACTCTCTGACCCTAAACACAAAGTTTTATGATTTAAAAATATATTTTGTGAACCCTATAAAAATTATTACTTTGTTAAAGACAATTTCAACCACATAAAATATTGATTTGGTTTTAAAATGATTTATGGGTAAAATCTTTTGAAAATGGTTTTGCCACTTTTAAAAAATGACCAATAGGTGTTTTCAAATGTTTATAACCCATTAGAAACCACTTTTTCCAAATAAAGAATCTTTTGCATGCTTGCAAGCATTGTTTTGTTTCTATTATTTTATGTGATGTTTGCTTGATTGGTAGATTGAAATTGTGCCTTGATTGATTGATTTGTAGTGGAATTTGAAGAGTGTGATTATTGCAAGATCAAGGAGTGAACTTATATTCTCTACCAAAAAGGCAAGTGATGTTTCATACTTTTTTCCCATTATTTTCACTATGCATTAGTGATATTTCTAAGTAGGACTTGCATGGAATTTTTGCTAAGTGTAAACTATGCCATGAGAAATCCTAGTATATGAAACCTTATTAGAAATTTCCTAAGTTAAGATTCCTACTACTATCATGCTTAGCTTAGCTAGTAGAAAACAAGGGTGGAATATATTCATACTATGGAATATTTCCAAGTCAAGGACATGTGTTTGGTTTAATAAAACAACTAAGTGAATGAATCACCTGGGTGGAATGGAAGGAATGGTTTGTGTTGAGTGGTTATACAAGGCCATTTCTATGGTTTACCTTGTGTATCTCACTTGTGGAATGCCACCTAGGAACAAAGAGATTTGAGATGTCAAATGTTGAGAAGCTTCAAGTGTAGCCACTTGGCATTATGGGCTCTGCCTGGATCATATAGGTTGCAATAACTTAGCCAAATGGACAGTTGGTGGTAGGGGATTGATAGGTTGGAGCGCGTCCATTTTGGTCTAAGGGAAGGCTTCTGAAAGATCTTATCTCGGTGAAACCAAGTCTTGTGGGGAAATTGCACCACCTCTGCAGAGTGTAAAATCTAAGTACTTAGCCATGTCCCTGGTAAAGGACAATTTGAGAATCAAGACATGGAAGCTATCAAGAATCTCCTCATCCCAATTTCTAAGTTAAAATTTTGTGGTTGAACAAGGGTTGAAGGATCACCAATTTATATTGGGAGATGCCTTGGGTGATTTTATCAAGAAAAAACTTAGTGTTTTCAAATGATAAGGAAAATATATTTTGAGAAAAGCAAGCCTAAGCTCCACTTAGCCAAATGTATATAGATGATAGACTCCACTATACTACCATAGTATCACTTGCCAATACAATTCAAATGTATTGACCCTTGTGGCTATAACTTATTATGTTGCAGGTTTGTTTGAGGTTTGTGAGATGTGTTGATTAGGATTACAAGTCTACAACCAACATGTTTGCCTGTGGCACTTTGAAGATGAAGGACCCCATGTTATAGTTATTTCTGCTGCATTGTAATGAGATAGCCACATGAGCTATGTAAGATGTAATGAATTATTTTATTCCTGGTTATAAAGTTGTATTATGACCTTTGTTTCTTGATATTACATCTTAACTGTGGATGCTAGCTATTGATCCAGGGACTAGCATTGTAAAAACAGGGATCTCTACCTTATTAAAGGTTGGGACCTCTACAGTTTGCATGGAGAATTTTTATTTTGACCTGTTTAAACCCATATACATGACATATATACCTTTGTATAGGTGTACTGGTCGAGCTGGGTACGACCGATTCCATCTCCCCTTATCATAATCTACGTTTTTGCATGCCATGTTTTGAAATTTTGTTGTTGCTGCTATATACCTCTCGATTTTTGCCTCCTGCGGGCACATGAGTATACGTGTACGGGGAGTATACACTAGTGGAAAACAGGGCCTCTAGTCCTAGGCCGTAAGGGCCTTTAGTACCGGTTTCTGAACTAGGACTAATCAAGCGGGACTAGAGGCCCACCACTAGTCCCAACCCAGTTACCAGCCGGGACTACTGGATGTCCATGTGGCTGCCCCTGCGCGCTCATGGTGCACCCCCACTAGTCCCGGTTGGTGTTACGGACCGGGACTAGTGGGTTTCTGCCGCGGTAGCATTTTGTCCCTTTTCTCTGTCGCGGCAGAGCATTTCTTTGGACTAGTGGTTCTCTGTCGCGGCAGCATTTTGTGTCCTTTCTCTACCGCGACAGAGATTTCATTTTTTATTGTTTTATTTACTTATTTTTCATTCCAACATAGTTTTTGAATATTTCTACGCCACCACATATCGTACACATTCGTGCATATATAAGATAACTTGTATTACGATATCGAGCATACAAATATATACAATTTACATAGTTATATGGAGATCACAAAATCTTGGGTCTAGAGCACGTCTGTTTGATTACATGGAGATCAGTAGCGCCTATTCACACTAAATTCTTCGGCATCGTTTACGATCTCTTTGACAATAAATCCCGCCAGCTCCTCCGCAATTGCTAGTACGTGTTGTGCTGGTAGTAGTTGATCCCGCATTCTCTCAGACTATATATAAGAAAAAGGAGATCAATATGAATATCAATCATGATAACAAAATGTCACGGCAATAAAATGATGGTGTGAATGCATTGCTTACATCGACTCTATAATCATTGTGTTCGGTGGTAAACATGCGAATGAACTCGCATACGTAGAATCCACATAGATTCGACCCCTGTGGCTGCCTTGTGCACTTTACAAGAGTAGAATTCAATAAGAATAATAATCTAGCATCATTATTGTATTGAAACTAGAAGTAAAGAGATGCGTGGACATATCACGTGCTACTTACCGAGACCGCCCTAAATGTCAGCTTCTCACTAAATACACCGGTAACCTCGCGCTTGAACCGGATCCAAACCCTGCCTGGCGAAGAAAATGAATGAATGAGTTATTCGTTACCTGATATCTGAGGAAATCAACGAAAGAGACCGATATAGCGTGAAACTTACTTCTGGAGCATGTCCTGCATGCTACAGAAATCTTCCAGGTATCTCTTTGATGGGTCCATGACATCAACTCTTCCCTTATCAAGCTGAATGTCTAGCAGAACCCAGTGGAAGCTGCAAACATTTATATATACATTAGTAACTCATTAGTTACACTTATTAGCATCGACTAATCAAAAGTGAATGTGTACAATAGAGTAAGACCCTCACCTGAAATTGTAAGGAAAAAGTATGTGGTCGGAGAAATTTTGCTCCATTAGAAACCTTAGAATGTTTTCCTCCGTCTCCTCGGGGTTATGCGTTAGCGTGGTTATATGCACTTTATATGGGTCAATGAACCCAATGTTGTAGATTATTTTTCTTTTACATTCCAAGATCTTCATTCTGCATAATAAGGATAATTACATGTTCTAAACTAAACAACTGAAAAACTGAACATGTAGAAAATGAATTCAACAACTTACAGACAATAGCAGCTGAGGATGGATTTGGCCAGGACGTCGAGATGGTATAACTGGAACAGTTCTGGAAACTCAATATGTACCTCTTCGGGTCTGAAGTAGTACTCAGGTGGGACTTTGGCTACGATCATTATTCTCCCCTACTTCATGACCACCAAGTACCATTGATGGAGATTTCGCATTTGTGTTGGCAGTTCTATCAGCCTCTCTTTGATGACCAAATCCTCACATGCGACATATTTAGGGGCTATTGGCATCTTGGGTAGATGGTCGAGTTGGGGGCCTAACAGTTCATCAAGAGTAATTTCCATGCTGGCCGCCAACTCCGTAGCTATTGACATATATAGTGGTTGTTGTGCAAGGAATGGAACATTTTGTGAAACCACCTTGAGGGGTGCGATCATTTTTTTGCCCATTGTCCGAGAAGGGGAACGTCTGATTTTTTACTGATTGCAGTTTTGGTCCCGCTTGCACCTGTGCTTGCTGATTTTTTACCGCTTGCACTTGATTTGCTTGATTTGCTCTTCGCCACTTCTTTCTGAAGTGTGCGTAGATAGTCAGCTGGCTTATGGTGCAACTCATATTGCGATGGTGTGTTCATAAAATCAAGTGCATATGCCTTTTGCTTCGCCGTGTATACCGGAGCGGGCTCGAGTTTCTTCTTCTCAAAATGTGCCGCCACTTCGGCCTTTGCTATCGCTGCAGATTCCGCATCAGTACGATCGTAAGGTTTGATGGGAAGATTCTTATGAGGCACTATTGGTAGGGGAGACATTTTCTGTTTTGGGCTGCCGCGTCCTTTAATACTCACTGACGGAGAACGCTTCCGCTTATTGTCCTTAGCGGGCGGCGAAGACTGCTGAGCCTGCGGCGGTGATCGAGATGGACTCGGGATGTGGTGGTCGTAGTCATAATGGGGTGAGCTTCTTGGAGGTGATGGAGGTGGAGGTGGAGGGGAAGGAGACCTGCGACGACTCAGAGGCGGTAGTGTTATTCTTGGGGCCGAGCCTGGAAACCGTATGTTGTTCTTTTCCCAGAGAATGATCCCACCAAGTACTTCTTCGAGTGTGATCTCACGTTTAGGTCTAGGGATGTCAAGCTCCATTGAATCCCACTCCTTTACGATTTTATCCACCCCGACTTTAGCATAGCCAGGTGGAATCTCACGGCCATGCCAACGTGCGTCAGGCGGACAAGGCAAAGCCGATCCGACCGCCACCTTCACAGATACGTTCTTCAATTTAATATGGAGCTTACAAGGTATCTGCTCCTTAATTCCATCCACGGGGTAGCCGGGACCGCCATCTGTATAGGATGCATCGTTAGACAGGACCTCCGATTCAGCGACACTACTTCTCCACTGAGATGGGTTGGTGGTAATATCGAGTGGAGGATCTTGCTGCAAGCGTGCTATTCCTCTAAGTTCGTCGATCTGCTGCTGCTACTGCTTGTCAAGTCTTCCTAGCAGCTGGTTGAACTTGTCTGCCTCCTCCTACTCCCGTCGTTGCTTTTCTCTTGCTGGCCTCAGACTCATCCTGTATGTTTGCGATTCCCGAGGACCAAGGTCAGCAAGTCTTTCTCTCTATCAGGATGAAACTATTTTATTCCATCTTTAATATCTTTGACCACTTTTATCCATGCAGTCCTGGGTACCTTTATCCCGTCACTGCAAACAAGGTCCCCTGTAAGTTCGTCATATGTACTCCCATGCCCAAGGAACCAATTTCTTGCCCTCAAATCCCATTCTTCGCGAATTGGTTCTGGAATAATCCCTTATCATGAAGCTCTTTCTCTTTTGCATCCCACTTAGGCATGGCAGCCGCGTAGCCCCCTGGCCCCATGTTATGGTGATATTTCTTCTTTGCAGCATTTATCTTGTTTTTCTGACTTTTCCCAAACTATGAAGATGTTGTCCCGATTCGTACTTACCATGAAGATCTGATCTCCAAACACGTGCGGTCACATATTAGGGAGTGCCTCTATGACCAGTTTCTTGGAGATGCCGGAGGACTGGGCTCCGGTGGCATCTCCCTGAAACAGGCCGTAGTGGTGTCCCTGCTCTCGAAGACCATCTTGTAGCTTGTAACTTCTCTAACTAGATCAATATGCCTGGGAGCTAACCTAATTTTCACATATTAGGGAGTGCTATGACCAGTTTGTTGGAGATGCCGGAGGACTGGGCTCCGGAGGCATCTCCCTCAAACTGGCTGTAGTGGTGTCCCTGCTTTCACAAACCATCGATCTTGGAGATGCCTCAAACTGGCTGGAGGACTCCCCTATTTATAGTACAAGCAGCTCAGCATAGTGTCGACACTCACGACATAATGTCGACACTCACCCCTATTATTAGTGCTCACTCGTGTTTTGTCCCTGTTGGTGTCTCCAACCGGGAATAAAGGTTCATCCAACCGGGACTAAAGGTTCAACCCCTATTATTAGTGTTGCCTGTCCCAGCCTGCCGCAATCCCTTCAGTTACGGTTGGTTTCTCCAACTGGGACTAAAGGTTCAACCCCTATTATTTGTGTTGCCTGGCCCAGCCTGCCCCACCCTTTCCCTCTATTTATAATGCGGCCGTCATGGCCATGGAGAATCTTCATCATTTAACAATATGATTACATAAAAGGTTTAATATATTACACCAACATCCCTCTCTAGTGTTGTCGTTTTCTTCTGCGCTGTAGCCATGGAGAATCTTCATCATTTAACAGGAGGCTTGGGTCAGTTTTCACTTTGAAGGGCGGGATTTCATGAAACTTATTATAATCTTCTGACATATCTGTCTTGTCATCCACTCCCACGATGTTTCTTTTCCCTGAAAGAACTATGTGGCGCTTTGGCTCATCGGACGATGTATTCTTTTGCTGATTTCTTTTTCTCGGTTTCGTAGACATGTCCTTCACATAGAAAAACTAAGCCACATCATTGGCTAGGACGAATGGTTCGTCCATGTACGCAAGATTGTTGAGTCCACTATTGGCATGCCATACTTTTCGTCTACATGTACCCCTCCTCCTGTCATCTTGACCCATTTGCACCGAAACAAAGGGACCTTAAAAGTAGGTCCATACTCAAGTTCCCATATCTCCTCTATGTACCCATAATATGTGTCCTTTTGCCCATTGTCATCTGTTGCATCAAAGCGGACACCACTATTTTTTTGGTGCTCTTTTTATCTTGGGCGATCGTGTAAAATGTATTACCATTTATCTCGTACCCTTGGAAAGTACATATAGTCGAAGATGGTAACCATGCCAACAAGTACAGCTGATCTTCAACAGTGTTGTTATTCAGGAGATGTTTCTGCAACTAACTGCCTAAAGTGTCCTCGTGTTCCACTTTAATCGAGGAGTCAGGCATCCCCGTGTTTTCCGAGCGTACAATAATCTTGTGTTTCTCGATATATAGATCTACCAGGGTGGAATTGTGTAGAACTGTGTAGTGTGCTTTATTGAAAGAATCTCTGTCCATACATACCATTGTTTTCCTTCCTAGTGTGCATTTTCCAGTCAGCCTCCCCTCATACCGAGATTCAGGAACACCAATCGGCTTAAGGTCAGGAAGAAACTCAACACAAAACTCAATGACCTCCTCTGTTCCATAGCCCTTGGAGATGCTTCCTTCTGGACTAGCACGGTTATGAACATATTTCTTTAAGACTCCCATGAACCTTTTGAAGGGGAACATATTGTGTAGAAACACAGAACAGAGAATTATAATCTCTTCGACTAGGTGAACTAGGAGGTGCGTCATAATATTGAAGAAAGATGGAGGGTACAACAACTCGAAGCTGAACAGACATTGGACCACATCAATCTGTAAACCTGATAGACTTTCTGGATCGATTACCTTCTGAGAAATTGCATTGAGGAATGCACATACCTTCACAATGGCCAGCCGAACATTTTCCGGTAGAATCCCTCTCAATGCAACCGGAAGAAATTGCCTCATAAGCATGTGGCAGTCATGGGACTTTAGGTTTTGGAATTTTTTCTCTTTCATATTTACTATTCCCTTTAAGTAAGACGAAAATCGAGACGGGACCTTGATACTGAAAAGGACTTCAAAAAAGATTTCCATCTCTTCCTTGGTAAGAGCGTAGCTGGCAGGCCCTTGAAACTGCCCTGGATGCTTGCCATCTCGTCCTTTATGACGTTGCTGGTCCTCCCGTGCTTCCGGTGTATATTTTGACTTCCCATACAAGCCCAAGAAGCCTAGAATATTGACGCAAAGATTCTTCGCCAGGTGCATCACGTCGATTGCAGAGCGGACCTCATGGACTTCTCAATAGGGTAGCTCCCAAAATATAGATTTCTTCTTCCACATGGGTGCGCGTCTGTCGGCGTCTTTCGGAACAGGTTGTCCTCCAGGACCCTTTTCAAATATTACATTTAAATCCTTGACCATACCAAATACATCAGCACCAGTATGGGAGGCAGGCTTCTTCCGTTGATCTGCCTCGCCATCGAAATGCTTGCCTTTTTCCTTAAGGGTTGTCTGGGCGGAAGAAAACGACGATTGTACGGGTACACATTCTTCCTAGCTTTATCCAGATATATACTTTCAGTCTCATCTAAACATTGTGTGCATGCATTATATCCCTTGTTCGTATGTCCTGAGATGTTACTATGTGATGGGGATATGCCTACCGGGGTATACCCAGTAGGACGTTTTCTACTGGCCCAAGCCGTCAGCGAGTGGGCCTGCAGGACGGCGACTGGATCAAGACTTGGCGTGGACTCAGGCGACTGGAAGCTGAAGGCCTAGAAGCGTAGCTAGGCCCAGTCGGACTAGATCATAGAATCTCCGAATCCTTAACTAATTCGGTTGTGATCTGTAAACCCTAGCGAGGTGAGTCTATATAAACCTCCCTAGGGGACGCATAGAGGATATGTTCCATCATACACCTAGGCGACTCGCCGCCTAGCCGTCGAGCTCGCCCCATTGTACTCTCACCATAATACAATCTAGCAGGAGTAGGTCTTTACCCTCCGGGGGGCCGAACCTGGGTAAACCCTTGTGTCTCAGCCCTCATCGCGCAACGTAGATGGCTGGCCGCCCTTGCCCCATGTTCTACTACTCGCTGCCGTTGCAGCATCTGCCGTGGTCATTCCCACGACAGTGGCGCCCACCGTGGGGCCTGGCCGGTCAGGCCGGTGTTCTACGGCGAGATCCAATCTGCCCATCAACGAGTCAATCGCCACCGGCCACATGATCGCGATCGGTGAGATTCTCTAGATCTTGCCGAGCAGCTACGTCCCGGCGGCACGACCCGTCACACATAGCGTGATCCTGCCGGTCGGCACGATCAGCCTCTTCGTCGGCCTCACCGACGTCATCATCTCGGAGGACTCGTCGCGACCGGCTCTCTGAGAGCCAAGTCCGCACGATTCACCGCCTCGCCTCCCAGTACGACTCGGCCCACAGCAACGTGGCCGAAACCACCGCGGCCGCAGACGACGTGGCCCTCAACGACGACGCCGATTCTGTCGTGGTATTACCGACGAGTACGCCATGGAGGGTTCCTCACAGTGCGTGTTTAGAGACGTGGGGTAAGGCGGACGGTTGACGGGTACGAGCTAACACAGCTTACCCAGATTCAGATCCCACAATGGTGGCAGAATCCTACTCCTGCTATAAATCACTATAAGGGCAATACGCCGAGTTACAGAGATAA
Source organism: Avena sativa (assembly GCA_916181665.1). NCBI lineage: Eukaryota > Viridiplantae > Streptophyta > Magnoliopsida > Poales > Poaceae > Avena > Avena sativa. The sequence continues at coordinate 460,748,734 of OV702293.1, forward strand.
GTTTGTTGTGCGAGGTTGTATGAGATTGTGCCCTAAAGGCTCCCATAGGCCCGACTTATATAGTCGCCAGGTCCTAGGGTTACAGGGAAAAGTCCTAGCCGGACAGGTTACAGAGTCCTACACTATCTATTACTAGTCTTGTGTATCTTGCACTCCAAGGCTCCGGGTACGCTGGTGACTCCACCGTAGCCTTCCTTTATCCGGCATGGGCCTCCCTTCTGGATCCACCTAACTGGGCCACCTAGCAAGCCATAGGCCATGCTACCGACTATGGGCCACCCGGGTTAGTCGGATAAGAGACATGCTATTAGGATACCCATATAGCATATCCCCAACAGTAGCCCCCGGAGAACTCCGAGATCTTGCGCCGTCTTGCCTCTTCACGTGGAATGCTCCGTCTAGATGGATGTCGGCCAATCGTCAAGCAATATCTTGTAGACCTCCCAAAGAACCCTGCAAGGTTTTCTCCGTTTTTGATCTGTAAGTCAGAGAAATGTTGAATCTTCCATCGTACTCTTCCGTAGTCGGACTTGATCCGTCCATGCCGGAATCTTCGATGTGACGCCTCGTAACTCACACATGCAGAGAACGCAATCATATCCGATTTTCCCGCACGAGCGATACAAACCGTTGGCGGCGGCGGTTGGCGACGTGGCGAAATTACCGCGCATGTTCACGAACACGTCGCCTACGCGGCAACCGTCCGATTTGCTGCACGAATCTTGACGCAGGGTATGATAAATAGTAACTATGGGACAATTTCCACTTTTTACCTCATTCCTCTCGCGTCATCGTCTTCTTCCTCCAGCCGCACGCTTCCTCGAGCTCTCCGTGAGAAACCTCGAAAACCCTAGCCTCCCTCTGCGTCAGTCGCGCCCTTCCAGCACTCCATGGCCAGCAGTAGCTCCTCTCCATCGATGCTGGCGTCGAGCGAAGCCGCGGCGAAGCCGGCGAGCTCCGTCGTCGTGCCCCTAGAGGGCCTGGTCATCCCTGCATCGGCGGTGATCGAGACCACTGGCGGCGACCACAATCTGGCGGCGCTAGAGCCGCTAGAAGAAGAGCCAGACTCGCATAAGGGCGACTGGCGCGGCTCGAACATCACCGACCGCGACATCCAGGAGATGGTCGCCGAAGGCTACCTCCCCGCGACGGAGGGGCTCGCCTGGCGGGCGGCGCCAGCCGGCGAGGTGACACCTTCTCCCCAAGTCGGAGAAAAGGTGTACCTCAAGGCTCAGCTGGTACACGACGTTTCCTTGCCCATCTCCCACTTCTTTCTCTCCGTCTTGAACCATTACAAGGTCCAACCCCACAACCTCTCCCCCAATAGCATCTTAGTTCTTAGCAACTTCGCGGCACTTTGCGAGGGTTACCTAGGGATAAGGCCTAGGTTAGACTTGTTTGTGTATTTCTTCACCGTCAAACGTGAAGCCGGACATAGTAGGGAGGAGCTTAGGAACTGCGGCACCATAAGCTTCAAGATTTGACCTGGCCGGCGATTCCCCGACATCGTCGGCCACGAGTCCTGTAAGAACTGGCAGCGGACGTACTTCTACGGCCCCGACATTCCTTTGGCGGGCCGAGAAGTGACGTACCCGGACTTCGTGGATGGAGCCGCCGCTGAAGTTTCTACATGGAGATCCCATGCCTCCCTTCCCTCTGACCTCGACGCTTCTCGCGCAATAAGGCGGATTGAATGGTTCGTAGAGACGGGTTTGACTGGCTTGGACCTAGCCATGTGCTGGTTCATCAGGCGAATCCAACCTCTGCAGCACCGCGCGAAGTTCATGCACGAGTATACCAGTGACCGAAGGGATACCCTCCGGATCTCCGTGGATAACTTCTCGAACTACTCCGTCAAGCTCCGCCTGAAGGACATCGTCAAGGTGAAGGATAAGAAGCGTGGCTTCACCATCACCTACGACATGTTCGTAGACGGCAAGTACCCAAAGGTAGGTATTTATTTTCCGTGTATGACATTGCTCCAGTTTTTCCGTCTTGCCAATACCATCTTATCTAACACGGTGATTTCTCACTTAACAGCTTAGCGATCTAGATGAGGGCAACCTGGCTGCCCAAATCTATGATCCAAAGATGAAGGAAGTCACGGTCGTGTCCGACGACGATGTCCCGTTGGCGCGAAAGCGGAAGAGCTCCACCTCTGACGCTGCCGACGGAGGCAAGAAGAAGACGGAGGGTGGAGCCTCCAAAAAGAGTACCGACGCCCTGGAGGCGGAAAAGAGAAAATCCACCGAGATTTTTGCCAAAGCGCCCCCCTAGTGTAAGCTTCTCATTCTCCGACATTGTCGAATCATCTGTCTTGTTTCTGTACTTATGTACTTTGCTTGTCTCAGGAAGAAAGCCACGACCAGCCTCAAGAAGTCCTCCAAAACTTTGGGGGCTTCTAGAAATATCAAAGACATGCTGCATCGCGACTCCTCCCCTGCCATCGCCCCTGCTACTCCTGTCGTCAAGCCCTCCTCTGCCCCGACAAGCTCTCAAGCCCAGGAGGCCCCAGGCCCTTCCGTCATTCTGGCGCCTCTACCGAGCTCGCTGTTGTCGGCGAGCAGGCGACGCAGGAGAGCGCTGCTCTACAAATGGTTGAAGCTCCGGCTAAGGATGCCATCGGTAGCGGCAAGGTAGTGGTGGAAGCTGGTACTTCTACCAAAGGCGGTGCCCCTACTCCCCAGAAACCCTTCGAGTTTCCGAAGATAGTTTACCCGGTGCTCACGCGGAGTAACAAAACTCTGGTTCCTGGAGGAGTACCGTCATCTCCGACGTGCGGTCTTGAGGAGATACTCCGACAAGCGGATATCTTGCGAGGAAATAGCATTTCCTTCGGCAAGCTGCTAGCCGAGAGTGCTACAAACCTCAAGACCATAGGACTTGTAAGTTTTTACTTTGCCTTTTGCATTTCCTACGAGTATCCCACTGTAGCCCCCGAGGATGTAGACGGAAAACCATAGGTTTTGCATCTATATGCTCTAAGAGTGACTAAGTTAGAAGAAACTCTCACTGTAGCCCCCCAAGCATTTAGATGGAATGAACTATTCCGACTATATGCTTTAAGAGTAGCATACGCAGTGTTTATAATTTTCAATACTGTAGCCCCCAAGCCTCTACTTGTAACTGAATTAGTTCCGGCTAGATGCTTAAAGAAAAGCTAAGCATATTGCTAAGTTAAAAAACTCTCGCTGTAGCCCCCGAGCGTCTAGGTGGAAAATTTCCGACTAGGTGCTCCAAGCAGACTAAACAACGGTTTAACTTTGTACTTTTTTCCACAGAACGAGAATGCTCGGAGGGGCATGGCCAATGACAAGTACCAGAAGATGCGCGCAGATTGAAGCCGAAAAGGGTAAAACTGCCATCTTGAAGGAACAGATCATCAAAAACAAGAGTCTGTTTTCTTTTTGCGCATTTCCGTCTTGTGTTTTTGCCCATAATCTCCGAGTAATCACTGTGTACTTTGTTTTCTCTGACTTGCAGAGCATTTCGCCAAGGCCAAGGATATTGTCGAGCAGTCCAAGCACATACAGCGGCTGGACAGGAGAACAGAATCCTTAAGGAGAGAGAAGAGATGCTGAAGATGCACGAGGATTCCATGAAAGCCCTGCAGGATTCCTCCACAGTGGAGATCAATCGCTTGAAGGAGGAGCTTTCGATCTTGAAGGATCAGAAGCAAGCTGCCGATGAGCAAAACCAACACCACAGCGAGGCGTTTAAGCTCCTCCATCAAGAGAAGGAATCCTTGGCGGACACCATCTGGCAGGCCAAGGCCAGCATCTTCAGTAAGTTTCCTTCGCCTTGTATTTCTGCAGTCTGGATACTTAGAGTTTATCGAACTCATGCGCTCCTTGTCGGAATTTTCAGCTCCTATGGGATTAACCCGCTCGCCTCCTTCGGACAAGGAATGCATGGTTCTTGCCGGCAACTTCATCAACACCGCCATCACCCAAGCCAAGGAGATTGCCAAGCCCCTCCATATATACATCAAGGCCTCGGACTCCGTGACGAAGTACTCGGAGATTCTGCGGCGAGCCCCCGAGCGTGTCACGAGCTGGAAAGCTTCATGTGCACGGGCTGGCGCAAGGATGGTGCTGTCAATGGTGAAGGCGCACTACGAAGGTGCCGACATCGACATGGTGACCTCTGGTATCCCCGACGTTGACGATGACAGCAAAGCAATTGATCACAAAGCCATCTTGTCATCACTCGCGGGTTATGACACCTGAGTTGCCGAGTTGGTGGACATCGACGTCTTCGTGCCTATGAACACCATTGACAGCGTCAACCAAGATTCCTCCGAGTCTCATCATAGCGCCGACGTTGAGGGTGATTCTCCGGCTGGGGACGATGCTGCTTCCAAGTCTCCTGCGCCCAAAGAATGAGAAAACAACTTTGTAATATTTGTTGCACCTTTGGTGTATGCTCGGAAAAAACTTGATGATGTAACTTAAGGCATGCATATATTTTTTAAGCAAGTGTTGGCTTATCCATTACTTTGGTTCTTATGCTTGACTTTTCGTGAGTCGGAAGACTCGTTGTCGGAACCATGCGCTTAGGTGATGATTCCCAATGGCACCGTCAATAACGTGAGCACAAAATCGCCGACAACAAGTGCCAAAAGTCACTACTCCAGAATCCACATAAAAACGACAAAGAACGTGTGGACCAGAAAACTTAAGCTAACGCCCGTAGGCGGAATTTTCACAAGTGCAAACGCAAAGCTTGTGCATAAAGGTTTTACATGATCCAAAAAATGAACACTAAAGGAGGTAGAAGACTCAGAAATATGAGTGAACCAAAGAGCTTTATTTCATTGATCATATAAGTGTAAAAAGGACGTAGCTGTGCTATGTTCCATGGCCGATCAAGCTCCGAGTAGTCATCATCCGGGTCACGTCACTTACGTTTATGATCCTCGTTGGGTCTATCCTTTAGTTCACGATTGTCAACAAGGTAGTAAGACCCATTGAGCAGCGCCGTGCTTATGATGAAAGGTCCTTCCCATGGCGGGGATAATTTATGTGACTTCTTCTGCTTAAGTCGGAGCACCAAATCCCCTTATTTAAACGAGCGATGCCGAACGCGGCGACTATGGTAGCTGCGTAGCTTCTGCTGGTAGATGGCGGATCTTTGGCATGCCAAAACGCGCTCCTCCTCGAGAAGGTCCACATCTAGGCGTCTGGATTCTTCAGCGCCATCTTCGTCGTAGGCGGGAACTCTTGGTGCATCGTGGAGGATGTCGGAAGGCAAGATGGCTTCTGCTCCATATACCATGAAGTAAGGGGTGTAGCCGGTGGATCTGTTGGGTGTAGTTCGTACACTCCACAACATAGATGGCAATTCTTTTGCCTAGGCTCCAGCTGCTCTATGTAGCGGTGCCTCAAGACGTGGCTTGATTCCCTGCAGAATTAACCCATTGGCTCGCTCAACCTGACCATTGGATTGTGGGTGTGCCACAGATGCAAGGTCAAGTCAGATGCCTTTGTCCCAGCAATAGGCCTCCACTTCTCCGAGTGACAAGTTGCTTCCGTTGTCGGTGATGATGCTATGTGGGAGACCAAATCTCACCACTAGATCCCAGACAAACCTGAGGGCAGTTGCCCCATCAAGCTTTCTAATGGGTTTAGCTTTTATCCATTTAGTGAATTTGTCAACTGCCACAAGCAGATGCGTAAATCCACATGGTGCTGTTTGTAACGGTCCCACCATGTCTAGCCCCCAGACTACAAACGGCCAAGTTATTGGTATTGTTCGCAGTTCTTCAGCAGGAACATGTGGTTGTCGGGCATAATACTGGCATCCCATGCATGTCTCAACCAGCTTGTCGGCGTCCGCCTTCGCGGTCAGCTAGTAGAATCCTTGCCGGAAGGCTTTTGCGACCAACGATCGAGGAGCGGCGTGATGCCCGCAATCTCCGAGATGTATTTCGCGTAGGATTTCCATACCTTCTAGCTGGGAAACACACTTTAGGTATACACCAGTAGTGCTCCTTTTATAGAGTTGCCCATTAATTATGGTATAACCCTTTGATCATCGTACTATTTGCCGTCTTTCGACTTCGTCGTCGGGTAAAGTTCCGTGTTCGAGATATTCCATGAACGGTTTTGTCCAAGCCGGAGGGACTTTAGCCACCATGTTGACGAAAGAGTCAGCTCTATCTGGGTTGTCGATGTCCGCGCCCTTCACGGATGGTGTGCGTAGATGCTCCAGGAAAACTCCTGGCGGAATTCGCTTACGCCCTGATCCAAGTTTAGACAGCAGATCAGCCGCCTCGTTTTGCTTCCTAGGCACATACTTGACTTCGTAGCCCAAGAAGCTCTTGGCTATCTCGTCCACTTTGTCTCGATATGCCGCTATCATAGGCTCCCGCGCATTCCAGGTGCCAGCCACCTGCTGGGCAACCAAATCAGAATCTCCACAGCAAATTATGCGCTTGATGCCAATATCTTTGGCTACACGTAGTCTGTGAATGAGTGCTTCATACTCCGCCATGTTGTTTGCGGCCTCGAAGTGGATCTGCAGAACGTAGTGCAGCTTGTCTCCTGTTGGTGACTGTAGCAATACACCAGCCCCCGAGCCGTTGAGTAACTTTGATCCGTCAAAGTGCATCACTCAGTACTCTAGTTTCGGCAACGGAGTAGCGTCTGGCATCTCCGTCCAATCTGCAACAAAATCCGCCAAGGCTTGTGACTTTATAGCGTCGCGTCTCTTGTAGGTGATCTCGAAGGCGGCAAGTTTAATGCCCCACTTCGCGACCCTTCCTGTAGCGTCGCTGTTATTGATAATGTCGGACAGTGGAGTCTTGCTCACCACTATGATTGGGTGCTCCTGGAAGTAATGCCTCAGCTTCCGAGAAGCAAGGAATACTCCATAAGATATCTTTTGGTAGTGCGGGTAACGCTGCTTGGACTCCATCAAGACCTCGCTTACATAGTAAACTGGTCGTTGAACTCCGTGCTCATAGCCTGGTTCCTTCCGCTCTACGACGACGACAATGTTGATAACCCGGTTGATTGCCGCCATGTAAATTAACAGGGGCTCGCCAGGCTCGGGTGCTGCAAGGATGGGCGCTGAGGAAAGAATCTCCTTAAGCTGCTTCAGTGCTGTATCTGCTTCGTCCGTCCACGTGAATTTGTCCGCCTTCTTCAGCAACTTGTACAACGGCAGAGCCTTCTCTCCAAGTCGGCTGACGAACCGACTAACTGCTACAACACAACCTGTTAGTCGTTGAATGTCCTTTAGGCATGTCGGACGGTTTATGTTTAAGATGGCCTTGATTTTCTCTAGGTTGACCTCGATTCCACGTTGGGAGATGATGAAACCCAACAATTTGCCGGCTAGAACCCCAAAGACGCACTTCTTTGGGTTGAGCATCATGTTGTATTTTCGGAGATTATCAAAGGTTTATTTTAAGTCGGGGATTAAGTCGTTTGACTTTTTAGACATCACCGCAATATCGTCCACATAGGCGTGAACGTTCCGACCAATTTGGTCATGGAGGCAACGTTGCATTGTCCGCTGGTAGGTAGCACCTGCGTTTTTTAGGCCAAAGGGCATCGTGACATAGCAAAACGTGTCGTACGGGGTAGTGAACGAAGTGGCCAATTGGTCCGACTTCCTCATCTTGATCTGGTGGTATCATGAATATGCATCGAGAAAACACAAAAGTTCCAAGCCAGTCGTCGATTCAATGACTTGGTCAATGCGAGGCAAAGCAAACAGATCTTTGGGACATGCTTTGTTCAAGCCGGTGTAATCAACACACATTCTTAATTCATTGGTTCCCTTTTTGGGGACAAGTACAGGATTGGCCACCCATTGGGTGTGAAGGACTTCTCGGATAAACCTAGCCTTAAGTAATCTAGCTATCTCTTTGTCAATGGCATGTCTCTTCTCATCTCCAAAGCGTCGTAGAGGTTGTTTCACTGGTTTGCATTTTGGATCAATGTTTAAGCTGTGCTCGGCAAGTTTCCTAGGTACACCTTTCATGTCGGCAGGTTGCCAGGCAAAGAAGTCCCTGTTCTCACGGAGAAACTCGACGAGCGCGCTTTCCTATTTGGGATCCAGGTTCGTCCCAATGGTGACGGTCTTGGAGGCATTGCCTACCACAAGTTCCACCGGCTTGGTTTCGATGGCGGCCTTGAACGCAGGAGCGGAGTCAGAGATTTGCTTCTTTGACGCGGGCATCTCTGAGTCATCGACCTTGCTCTGGATCTCTTTGAATTCTTCGGGGTAGAGGACAGCTTCCGCAATGGCTGCTTCGTTGATCTCGCAGTCCCTTGCCTTGGTAAAGCTTCCAGATACGGTGATGATGTCGTTTGGTCCGGGTATCTTGAGTTTGTTGTAGACGAAGCATGGCATGGCCATGAACGTGTGGAATATGTCGCGGCCAAATATGATGTGGTACACGCTCTTGAAGGGGACCACCTCGAAGGTCATGCGCTCTTGGCGGTAATTATTGACATCGCCAAAGGCTACCTGGTGTAATGCACCCAAGGGACCGAGCCTCCCGACCAGGAACTACGCCATGGAAAACGGTGTTGGTCCGCCTTAGGTTTACCTCCGTCAAGTTCATCTTCTGAAGTGTATCCAGGTACATGATGTTGATGCTGCTTCCACTGTCCACCATGCACTTGGTGAACTCCACGCCGTCAATCAATGGGTTGATGACCATGGCGTACTGGTTCTCCGTGGGCACAAGGTCTGGGTGGTCCGACCTGTCCCAAGTTATTGGAACCTCCGACCAGCGCAGGTACTGGGGAACTAGGGGAGAGTGGCCATCAGGATCCTTAGAGAGGTCTTCTATTGTCGGACGGTGGGGGTGCCAAGGAAAGTGTGGTAGACTGGGGCCTTCTTTGCGAAGGATTCTTGCCCTTGTCGTCGCTCTTGGCGGCGTGCTTGGGGTCAACGTCCTCGTCCATGTCACTTGAATCCTTGGAATCCTCCTCCTTCTTCTTCCCTTTGCCCTTGCCTTGCGGTCTGTTCTTCCGACTTAGTTTGTAGCCGGACTCCGGGTCTTCCTTGAGGTTGTTGACAAACTTGCAGTGTCGATTTGTATGGGTGGCCTTGCCGTTGGCGTCGAGGTGCACGAGGTATGGCATATCGCGGTACTCTTCATAGGTTTGGGGAACGCGGAGCGGCGCCGAGGTGGTTTCACTTCCTCGTTGCTCCCCATGACCAGCTCCCTTCCTCGGCCACGTTGTCCACCTTCTCCTCATCCTGCAAAAGTCATAGCGACCATGTCGGTAGATTGCTTTTCTTCTGGAGAGGTCTTCCGCTTTGTACTGATGCTCCTCCGAGCTTGAGTTGGAATGGCCATTGCCGGCAATGAGCCACGAGCATCATCGTCGGCAGCTGCGAACTCACTAGCCAACTGAATCATCTGGTTCAAGTCAAGCTGGTGATTGTCTTGCAAGCGCTTCAGCTTATGTCGGAGCAACGTGCCCCTTTCCAACCCATCGATGAAGGCGGCCATGGCGGTCTGAGCGTGCACTCCTACGCAGGAATTTCTCATATCCAGCCAGCGGGAGAGGTAGGCGTGAGATGTCTCATCTTTCTCTTGCACGCACCGCTGTAGATCGCCCACAGTGCAGGGACGCTTGTATGTACCCTCAAAGTTCTTGGTGAATGCTTCTTGCATGTCCAGCCAATTGTAGATAGATTTCTCCGGCAAGTCGTCGATCCATTGACGAGCCGTACCCGCCAACATTAACTGGAGGTACTTGACGACGATGTTGGGGTTGCCTCCGGCAATCTCCACCGCGTTGTCGTAGTCCTGCAACCATGTGGCTGGCTTGGCGGTGCCGTCATAGGGCTTGATGGTCTTGTCAATCCGGAAATCTTTGGGGTAAGTTGCGGACCGTATTGCAGGTCCAAAGCAACGTGGTCCCAGGTATGATCCTTCCCGGGCCTCGTGGATCTTATCGATCCGCGAACGTGCATCGTACGGCTCCGAGTTCTTCTTTTTGTCAACAGGGGATGGGCTGTGTGAATGACGCGGGCCTCCTCCGCCATGGACTGCTTGGTGGTGATGGAGGCGGAGGTGGCGATTGGTTAGCCTTCTTGCTGTTACCCTCCTGCGATGCCTCATGCCTGTCACGGTTGCTTGTCGGACGTGGAGGGTCATGGTGTGACCTGCTCTTGTGTCCTTGGTGGCGCTCTTCATCATGATGGGTCTGCGCCGTGTTGTCGCGGATGACGATGCCGCACTGCTTTGGTGGTGGCATATCTGTACGATAGTGAGCCTTGTAATCTTCACGATGTCGGGGAGATCGGGGCGGTGGCGATGGGCGACGAGGTCGGGCTTTTTCTCCGTGGTCGGAGGATATGGGGATGGCATCCTTCCTGTTGCGTGCATCCCTCCGTCTTTGTTCTGATGAACCCGTCTAGGACCCAACATCAAGAGGAGATCTGTCCCTTGGCGGTTTGTACTGGCTAGATTGGCATAGCGCTGGGTTAGACTCAAGCCTCTGAGAGGTGGCCTTTTCCTGCTGCTTCACCGCCTTGGCCACTAGGTCGTAGACCTGTTCCACTGCCTCAAGCGATCTATCCTGCTCCAGAAGGGTCTTGGCGACGGCGAGGTTAAGGAGTGGGGTGGGCATCACCTGCTTGCATTCACTGTCAATGTATGGCTTGGCTTGTGCCCGCTTTGAGGGAGCCCATCCTAGGTTGCGCCGTACACCAGGATCGTTAATAACGCAAGCCGGAGCTTCCTTAGCCTTCTGTTGCTGTAGCAGAGTCTTGTACTCGGCCTCCATTGCTCTAGCTTTCTCTATGGATTTCTGCGCGTTGACCAGATCTCGATCTAGTTTAGCGCCTTGCTCCGCAATAGCTTGCGCCTCCTCCAGCAGCTGCTGGCGCTTCTCATCAAGCTGGGTCACGCTCCGGATATGAGCGACGGTCAGTGGCTCGACAAGGAGGTTGCCGTACATCACTCTATCACCTGGAGTTACTTGGGTTGTTGCCGATATAGATGCCGGAGGCGGCACGTTTACGGTGTTGTTGTGGCTTGGGCCGGTGCCGGGTTCCTGCGGCTGCTGCACTGGGTTAGGCGGAGGAGGCATGAACTTTGCGCGATCATCGTCAGCAGCAATAAGTGGCCCCTTCCCCTTTTCCAGCGCCGTAGGCGGAGCTCGTCCGGGTTGATCTTCATCCATCGACGTCCCAATGGTGACGAACACCCCTCAGGATGCGACGGTGTTGTTAGCTTGCTCGTCGCGCGATTACTCCTCCTCCATCTCCTGCATAGCGGAGTCTAGCTCTTCTGGACTGAAGTCTATTTCCTCTGAATCTGCACTGAAATCAGCATAAAGCGCGTCGATGACAGAGTCGGAGGGTGCCAGCACTTCCTGGATGACGGGCGGTGGAGGTGCAACGGGCTCGACGATGACCGGAGGTGGTGGTGCTGCTACGATGATGACGGCCGGAGGCGGTGGTGGCGGCTGAATCGGAGGGGCTCCGTGAATGAGCGCAAGCGCTGTTTGAGCTGCCGCTTCGGCCTCCGCGTAGTTTTTGACGGTGTTCACCATGCCTTCGAAAGTAAGGCGTCCTGACGCCTGCTGCCGTCTTAGAGAATGTCGGAGAAGCGTACCATGTTCCAACCCTTCCACAAAGTGATAGATGGCATCATTATTGGGGTAGTGGGCCAAATCGGCTCCTATACAGAGCCACCTGGCTAGGTAGTCGCGGGGGTTTTCGCCTTCTCTCTGAACGCAACGCTCCAGATCGAAGATGGTAACCACGCCGACGAACTTGGATCTCTGCCGTCCAGATGCACGGACGAAGCCGGCAGACTTGCAGTGGTCTTCCACCTTTATATCCTGCACAGGGGTGGTTTGGGTGGGCCTTGAATTTTTCCGATCTTTGCTGGCAAACTCCAAAGAGAGATCCGATATCGATCCTTCCGCGAACGTGTCTTGCCCATAGGCAGTCCGTGCGGGTCTTGATGCTTTCTGATCTTTGTTGGCAAATTCCGAAGAGAGATCTGACATCGATCCTTTTGCGAACGTATCCAGCCCGTAGGCGGTCCGTGCGGGTCTTGATGCTCCTCGGACTCCCAGGGAACTAGTGCCCGAGTTGGTTTCGCCGATGAAGAGATGGAAGTCTCCGATAGGAAAGATCGAACACCGTGTAGGGTTCGTCTTCGCCGGGATCCAGAACTCGTCAGGAGGGATGATCGGAACGTTGCCAGAGAAGAGAACATGGATGATGGCTACGGTTTCGCCGATTCCCGCGAAGATCTTGGTCCTCGCCCGCTGAAGATCCTGAAGCGCCTCTTGCCCCACGGTGGGCGCCAACTGTCGTGGTATTGCCGACGAGTACGCCATGGAGGGGTCCTCACAGTGCGTGTTTAGAGACGTGGGGTAAGGCGGACGGTTGACGGGTATGGGGTAACACAGCTTACCCAGGTTCAGATCCCACAACGGTGGCGGAATCCTACTCCTGCTATAAATCACTATAAGGGCAATACGCCAAGTTACAGAGATATGTTCGATGTGCGAGGTTGTATGAGATTGTGCCCTAAAGGCTCCCATAGGCCCAACTTATATAGTCGCCAGGTCCTAGGGTTATAGGGAAAAATCCTAGCCAGACAGGTTACAGAGTCCTACACTGTCTATTACTAGTCTTGTGTATCTTGCACTCCAAGGCTCCGGGTACGCTGGTGACTCCACCGTATCCTTCCTTTATCCGCATTGGCCTCCCTTCTGGATCCACCTAACTGGGCCGCCCAGCAGGCCATAGGCCATGCTACCGACTATGGGCCACCCGGGTTAGTCGGATAAGAAACATGCTATTAGGATACCCATATAGCATATCCCCAATAGTTTCGGCGACCCCGGCGTCACTCGCCGGATCTATTGTCGCCGCGTCACCCGCGGGATCCATCACCCAGGTCTCCAACGTCAGAGACTTTGAGGATCCCTCTATCCTCGGGATCTTCGACTTCGACTCCGGCTCGGAGAACTCCACCGACCTCCACGACGGAACAGGTCGCCACGCCGCGACCTACATGGCGACTGGCGCCGACCCACCGGAAGACCCATTCTCCACGCTGATCCCACCAAACGTGACGACAACGGAGGTCGAGGAACTCCGCCTGAAGCTGGCGGACGCAGTCCGCAAGGAATAAGCCGAGCGCAATTTTTTTTGCCTCGAGCAGGTGACAGCGCAGGAGCTTTCACGCTACCACCAACTCCAAATCAGGTCGCGCCTGAACCCTACCGTCCAGGGGCGCGCCCTGAATTTCGACGACGAGAACAACCTGGCCCGCGCGGCCAAGCGCGCGATCTGCAAGAACGCGCCACCAGGAGGAAGCACTCGGCCCCCACTAGGGGCAACGGCCAATGGTGCCCCACCACCACCCAGCCGCGCACCTCCCAGGGACCAGCCAAGGATCATGGTCTCCTCATGAGAGCGAGACGTGAACGGCCTCCCGCTGTTCTCCACCCTAATGGACAACCTCGTCGCGGGCCGAGCAGCAGTCGACAACACTGAAGCCACTAGGGAAGGCGCCCTGCAGATCCAGTACGCCAGGGCTCTGCTCGCCAAAGCGGTCGAGCAACAAAACACAGGCGTCGACTCACAGGGTCGGATGTACTCGCGTTCATCAGGCAGCAGAGCGGCCTCGAGCGGCCGCCCCATGGCGGAAAACACTCTCAACTACCCCCCACCCGAACCCCTACAGCTCCAACACCGACCCGCGAACACGGCACTCTCCACCAACGACCCTCGGTCGGCGAACAACTTCGTCGCTGCCAACGGACAACCCGTCGACGCCCGCACCCACATCATCAACAACCATAGCTGGCGTGCATGCCAGCCTGACGACCTGCGGCACACCCTCACCAACCGACGCGATGGCAAACCAAGGGGATCGCTGAGTCGAGTGGGGGCCCCGTGCTTCAGACCGATGATCCGAGGTGAAAGATACCCAGCGAACTTCAAAGCGCCGAAGGAAATAGAAAAGTATGACCCCTCGTACGATCCCTCCGTGTGGCTGGATTCCTACCTCATGGCGATGGGGATCGCCGGCCACACCGATCTACTAGCCGCCCGCTACCTCAGCCTGATGATGTAGGGGGCGTGCAGGAAGTGGATTAACACCCTACCCGCGGATAGCATCGACTCCTGGGAGGAGATGCGCGACGCCTTCGTCAGGCATTTCGAGGGTTCATACACCCGCGCCACCACCATCGAGGACCTGGAATGGTGCTTCCAGGGACCCCGCGAGTCGACCCGCAGCTGGGTCCAACGGTGGCAAGATCTGTGGTACAACGCGGACGGGATCCACCCGGACACCTAGATCCACTGCTTCAAGACCTCGTGCCGCTACGAGCCCCTAGTCGCCAAGCTCAAACGAGTGTACCGCACACTCGACAACATACCGGACCTCCTGGAGATCGCAAAGAAGTACGCGGAGGAGGACCCAAACCAAGAAACCGATGACGAGTCAGGAGGACATCGCCGCACGAGCGGCCAAGACAACGGGAGGCAACCCGAATTACGCTACAGCAACACACGCCTCACCGGCAAGCGCCGTAGTGACGGGCGAGTCGATTTCATCGCCAACACTGGATACGCGCAGCGCGAGCCCAAGAGCTTCCGTCGCGATGGGGGACAGCGCCGCGACAGTGGCAACTACAAGGCGAAGCTGAGGTTCGATCCCGCGGCCCTTCTTAACCAACCTTGTGTGTTTCACAGTAGGGAAGGAAAGCTCACCACGCACACGACCGCCGACTGCCACTCTCTCAAGGATATCGAGAAGGCACGGCGCGCGCGGGAAGACCCCGACAACAACCCGCCAAACGGCGGAAAATTCGGCAGCGTCGTCGGCTCGCTCCACACCTTCACAGGCTTCAACACGTAGCGCGAGAAGAAGGTCATCGCCCACGCCGTCGCCGTCAACATGGTGGCCCAGATAGATATCCCCCAGTTCCTCAACTGGTCTGAACAATCAATCACCTGGAGCCGCGAGGACCAATCGCCATGGATCGAGTATCCGAGCCGAGTCGCCCTGGTGGTCAAGCCCAAGGTGGGAGACTACTGGCTCCCCAAAACATTGATGGACGGCGGTAGCTCCATCAACATCCTGTACCTGGACATCTTCAGGCGACTGCGGCTCCCGCAGTCGATGATCGAGACAACCTACACCACTTTCCACGGCATCGTCCTCGGTTGGAAGGCGTACCCGATCGGCAAGGTGACGCTGCCAGTCACCTTCGGCACACCAGCAAACTTCCGCACCGAGCGGATCGTCTTCGAGCTGGTGCCCTTCGACAGCCCCTACCTGCATCCTGGGGCGCCCGGCGTTCGCCAAGTTCATGGCAGCACCCTACTACGCGTACAACGCGATGAAGCTACCCGAGCCGTGCGGCGTCATCACCATCCATCGCGACCCTGACATGGCCGCAGAGTGCGAGGCCAAAGGGGACGAACTCGCTGACACCGTCATCATGGCAGAGGCCAACCACGCCGAGGAGCTCGACAAGTACGCGAGCGGGGTCAACAGCGACGACCCCACCATACTCAAGAAGCCCAACTCGGAGGGCGACAACTCCACCGCCTTCGAGAAAATGACGCATACCCGCGCCGTCGAGCTGGTCCCAGGTGACTCCAACCAGACGGTGACGATCGGGATGGGCATGAGCCCAGCATAGGAAGGCGCGCTCATTGAGTTCCTCCGTGAGAACAGGGACATCTTCGCATGGAAGCCATCCGACATGCCTGGTGTCCCGAGGGAACTCGCTGAGCACAAACTCAACGCCGACCCCAAAGTGCGACCTGTTAAGCAGTCGCTACGGCCCTTCAATGAAGAGCGCCGCCGAGCCATCGCCGAGGAGGTGTAGCGTCTACTCGCTGCAGGCTTCATCCGGCCAACCAAGTACTCCAAGTGGCTGGCAAACCCAGTCCTGGTCGAGAAAAAAATGGGACCGGGAGGATGTGTATCGATTACACAAACTTAAACAGCGCCTGCCCGAAGGAGCAATTCATCCTCCCGCGGATCGACCAAATCATCGATTCCACCATGGGCTTGGAGGCGCTATGCTTCCTCGACGCCTACTCTGGGTACAACCAGATCAAAATGGCCGTCGAGGACGAAGATAAGACGGCGTTCATCACGCCATTTGGAGCCTTCTGCTACACTGCCATGACCTTCGGCCTCAAAAACGCCGGGGCAACCTACCAGAGGTGCACGCAGGAGTGCCTTGAGAGCCAGATTGGCCGCAATATCCACGTTTACATCGACGACGTGGTGGTGAAATCCGCTCGCCAGAACGACCTACTCGCCAACCTGGCGGAAACATTTGCCAACCTACGGAAGTACAAGATAAAGCTAAACCCAGGGAAGTGCACCTTCGGTGTGCCAACTGGACAGCTACTGGGATACGTTGTCTCCAAGCGCGGGATCGAGGCGAACCCCGCCAAGATCAACACGATCGCTCGACTCGGCAGACCCGAGTGCCTGCGCGACGTCCAGAAGCTGGCCGGGCAAGTCGCAACTCTTAGTCGCTTCATCCCCTGGTTAGGCGAAAAGGCGATGCCCCTCTACCGCCTAATGCGCAAGAACCCCACCTTCCAGTGGGACAAGGAGGCAGATGACGCGCTCCACGACCTCAAGGAGGTGCTACTCGCAGCACCGCTACTCACCGCCCCCGTCGACAAGGAACCCATGCTGGTCTATGTCACGGCTTCTGAACGCGTCGTCAGCGCCATCATGGTCGTCGAACGGCCAGAGGAAGGAAAGGAGCGCCCGGTGCAGCGACCAGTGTACTACATAAGCGAAGTCCTCACCGAGTCGCGCCAGCTCTACGCGCAATACCAGAAATTGGTATACGCGGTCTTCAGAGCACAGCGGCGACTGCCGCACTGCTTCCAGGAGCACCCAATAACGGTCGTCTCCTCAGCACCGTTCCAGGACATCATCCGCAACCGTGAGGCGACCGGGCGAGTCGCCAAGTGGGCCGTCGAGATCGGCGTCCACAACATCAAGTACGAGTCGTGCAAGGCGATCAAATCGCAGGCTCTCGCAGACTTCCTCGCCGATTGGGAGGAGGCCCAGCAGCCAGAGAAGCTGCCATACCTCCACTATTGGAACCTACACTTCGACGGCTCCAAGAACGCGGATGGCACAGGGGCAGGGATCGTGTTAACGTATCCTAAGGGCGACAAGCTCCGCTACGTCCTCTACCTCGACTTCACCCCCTGCACCAACAACATGGCCGAGTATGAGGAGCTACTCCACGGCATGCGAGCTGCCAAGGAGATGAACATCAATCGCCTGCGCTGCTACGGAGACTCCGACCTCGTCGCCGAGAAAGTCGCCGGCACCTGCGACACCGTCTCCCCCACCATGGCGGCATACCGCCAAGCAGTGGACCAGCTAGGTGGACACTTCACAGGCTACTCTGTCGAGTGGATTGATAGGCGGAAGAACAAGGAGGCTGACGCACTCTCTCGCATCGGCTCGGCTCGACTCGCACCACCTGCCGGAGTCTTCCTCGACACCATCACCAAGCCTTCTGTCTCTCCCCCAAGGGAGCTCGACATCGGGATCCTGCTGCAACCAGAAGCAGCCCTGGTCGCACTAATCGCCGAGCCAAACGACTGGACCACGCCATACGTCGCCTACTTGGAGGGAGGCACCCTGCCCGCAGATGAAACGGACGCCCGAATGATAGCACGCCGCTGCAAATCCTTCGTCATCATCAACGGCGAGCTCCACAAGCGCAGCATGACCGACGTGTTCCAACGTTGTGTTCAACCCGCTGAAGGACGCAAAATCCTCCAAGACATTCACTCCGGCGACTGCGGCCACCACGCCGGCGCCCGCTCTCTGGTCGCAAAGGTTATGCGACACGGCTTCTACTGGCTCACCGCACACGCAGACGCTGTCGACATCGTCCAGCGGTGCGTCGGATGCCAGAAATACGCCAACCAGACCCACGTGCCGAGCTCGGCGCTCAAGACAATCCCCATCACCTGGCCATTTGCCGTATGGGGCATGGACATGGTAGGCCCCTTCAAGAAGGCCCCCTCCAGCTTCACCCACCTCCTAGTCGCAGTCGACAAATTCACAAAATGGGTGGAGGCCAAGCCAGTCTGCAAGTGCGATGGGAAGACTGCCACCAAGTTCCTACGCGAGCTCATCTATCGCTACGGCTTCCCCAATAGCATCATCACGGACAACGGCACCAACTTCGCCAAAGGAGCCATGGCCGAGTTCTGTGAGGAACACCACATTTGACTCGACCTCGCCTCCGTCGCGCACCCGGAGTCCAATGGCCAGGCGGAACACGCCAATCAGAGCATCCTCCATGGCCTGAAGCCACGGATCCAAGTCGCACTGGAGCGCACCACCGGGTGCTGGGTCGAGGAGCTACCCTCTGTTATCTGGGGCATCCGCACCTCCGTCAACAGGTCGACAGGATTCACCCCCTTCTTCATGGTGTACGGTGCCGAGGCAGTCATGCCTACCGACCTCGAGCACGATTCACCAAGGGTGGTCAACTACACAGAGGCTGCAAACGAACTCGCACGCCAAGACGGAGTCGACCAGCTCGACGAGGCACGCGACCTAGCTCGCTCCCGCACTGCCATCTACCAGCAAGGGCTCCGCCGCTACCATAGCCGGCGAGTAAGGACTCGCACTTTCCAGGAAGGCGACCTGGTACTGCGTCTAATCCAGGACAAGAAAGGCATGCACAAGCTCTCCCCCCCTTGGGAGGGACCATTCGCCATTGGGCGAGTACTAGGCAACGACGCCTACTACCTCACGACGTCCGAGTAGACGGAAAACTCGACGTCAAGCGGCCGTGGAATGTAAACCTCCTACAGAAGTTCTACTCCTAGAACTCCATACATGTACTCCCCACCCTCTATGAAATAAAACAGATTGGTTACCGAATATTGTGTCTACTCTCCGTGTCTTCTGCCACTCGCACTCGTAATAACAGCGTTATGCTATTCGCAGAAGTCAACCTCTGGTAAAGCGACCGGCACGGCCAAGTAGTGCGGCACGAGGGCACTGCGAAACTCCAGGCCTCGTAACGTCCAAAAAAACGCCAACCCGGAGCCCCATTGGACTCGCCTAGCTCGACTGGCTCACCGAGCCAAGACAACTGCATTCGCTCCTCACAGTGACCAAGTCCTTCGCATCCTTGGCACAGCGATTCGAACGGCCAAGTACCACGCTCGGGGACTGACACCCAGCCAAATACGAGCGACTAGGGAAAAACGCCTAGTATGAGAGCGTGCCAAGGACTCGCCATGCGACTGATCCTTCGGATCAGGTAGGAGTGACGCGCTTACTATTAACGCGCTTAGTCCTCACCTACCCTGGGCCTGCGACTAGAACCACCAATTACCACGCTCGGGGACTCGGCAACCCGACCTCGTTCGCGCCCAGGAAAACGGTCAAGTACAGAGCACCCCTGGGAGTCACCATGCGACCGGCTCTCCGAGCTATGGCGAGTCGACCTTAACTCATTAAAAATTCATAAACATATAACAACGAGGTAAACCCCATAAAAAGGGCAGACATGCTCGGGGACTCGCTCAATCAACATCCAGAATCGCAAACGAATAACAAAATAACACGAGTTTCCTTTATAGCAGCACAAAATTGTTCCACGTACAAGGAAGTTACATAGTTATCCATACTAATGCCCAAGGGCACATGCTTTTACTCCGCAGGTTTTGATGAAGACGCGCCGCCGTCCCTGCGGTTTCGGATGAAGGGCACGTACGGGTTCGACGGGTACGTCGTCAGCTCGCCCGCAATCATCGCACGGAACGACTGCTCGACCTTGAAGTCCCGATGCTTCGGTTCAGGATCATTGGGAGCGACAATCGTCTCCTGGTAGGGGATGAGGTCGCCCATCACCCAAACGCGATCGGAGTACACCGCGGCCCGGTCCGTCAGCTTCAGCACCTCGGCAATCTCCACCGAGCCCGTTGACGAGGGGTAGCCGCTCGTGACATCGTCGAGGTCGAAATCCTCCGGGAAGTGGGCAAGACCAAGGCTGAGCGCCGTCGCTGCCCCATGCCGGAAGGCCGACTGCGTCATGAACTCGACGACCGACGGAGCCTTTTCCAGGTAGCGCCATACCTCGACAAGGTCACTGGGGATCACCTCCGTGGGCGATTTCTCCTGAAGATATGCTCGAAGGCAAGTTGCTGACAACGCGGCCGAGTTGAGCAGGGTGTTCACACACTGCCGCGCGTCGTACGACTGCGCTTCTTCCACGTTATCAGTAATCCGGCCTGCAGCACATCAACAAGCAGTAAGCGAAATATCGACATCACAATACAGTTAGTGCCGCCGAAAATTGGCCGAAGGAGAGTTTACCAATTAGCGGGCAGCAGAGGTCCGTGATGAAACTTTGAAGAGAAGAAAGGTCGTTCTGCAGCCCAGCAACGAGCGCATCAGATACTTTCCGTTCTTTAACGATAGAGGTAACAACAGCTTTCGCTCGCCCCTCCGCCGAGCTCTCTTCCACCCTCGCCTCCTTGAGCTCACGCTCTAGGTCAGCGACTCGCTTTTCGGCCGCGCTCAAAGAGGACTGAGCCGCCGTCAAGTCACCCACCGAGACAAGGCCTCGGCGGGCCTTCTTCACCTCGGCTGCAACTGCTTGAAGCCCCTCGTTCGTCTCCTGGACGGCAACGAGCTCCTTCTCCATGCGACACTTTGCATCAAGCCGTTCGGCCGACTCGCGTTGCAGGCCCTGAGCACACACTACAACGTCAACAAAAAACAATTCATAAGTGCCTACCCGCTGAAATTCAGCGACTAGGCACTCGGGGACTGGACAATGAAATTCTTAAGTGCCCACCCACTGAAATTCAGCGACTAGGCACTCGGGGACTGGACAATGAAAATCCTCAGTGCCCACCCGCTGAGATTCAGCGTCTAGGCACTCGGGGACTGGATGATATAAAAACATTAAGAATCCGACCACTGAAATTCAGTGGCCCGATCCTCGGGGACTGGACATACCTGGATGGCAGCGCCTAGCATGCCGTGAAGCTCCAGCGCATCCACAGACGCAAGCACGACCGGAGTATGGCCGCGACGCTGCTCAACCTCCACCTCGGCGACCCCAGGCATCCGGCTCGTCGGTGCCAAGGCACTCGCTGCGGCCGCCTTCGCCATGAAGCGAGGAAAGGTCGTTGCAGATACCGCTGCGCCACACGGAGTCGGCTCGGCCACATCGGGTGAGTCAACACCCTCCTTGGTCTTCGAGGCCACTTCCGCTGCAGTCGGAGGATCACTCGGAGCAACCGTCGGGTCATCAGAGACCGTGACGATGTCGTCGCCTTTCGTCCTCTTGACACCTTCGCGGGAGTAGCGACTTCGTCGGTTTTCCTCTTCCGCGAGGAATCTGCCGACACCTCGGTGGCGACTGGCAGAACCTTGGCCATAGAAGGATGGCCGATATTTTTAACACCATTCTTGTGAAACAGTTTTATGAATAAGACTGTCCGACTAAAACGAAAAACAAGTAGACGAACAACACTCACTTGGCGACTGGTATGAACAGTAGACCGGTGCGGATGCTAGCCGGCTTCTCCAGTTCAGGCCCCAACTTCCGAGTGAGGCCCGTCTCGAGTAAGTCATGTGACCAAGACACTGACGGCTTTTTCGAAGATGAAGCCGTGGCAGGAGCCTCCGCGGTAATTGCTGTGGGAGCCTCCCTTGGAGGCGAGGCCCCTGCAGCTGGAGCATCCCCCAAACTAACGATTGGGGCGAATGGAGGTGGTAACGACGCCAGCGGCGCCTCGTCCCTGGGGGCGGCAGCGTCTGGTGCCGCGGTCGCATGTGCCGCTGCGTCCCTAGCCGAGCTGGCGGCGTCGGAACTGGTTGCAGATCACGGCAGAGATATCGGCTTCGCTGGTTTTGCCTTCTTCTTCGGCGGAGCTTTCTTCTTCTTCTTTGACGGCGTGGCCTCGCGATGTGAGGTGTGTTCGGGAAGCTCGTCGTCGTCATAGTCGTGGGGCTCGAGGCTCTTGCTTGATTCGAGCTTGCGTTGGTGTTTCCCGCGAGTTTTGCGAACCGTGGGGGCAGCAACTTCCACGGGCTCGTCTTCTCCGTTGTCGTCGTCGTCGCCTCCGTCTCTATCGACGTCATCTTTGGCGGGTGATGACTCGCTTCCGTCCTGGACGGACGAGCTCGAGTTCTCGTCATCCGCGGGTGGAAGCCACCCTTCCACCACTTGGAACAACTACAACAAGAACAAACAAATTTAGCACGACCACGAATGCACAAGCTACGACTACGAGTGTTAATAGGATAACAACGTACCGTTGGAGCTGGGCGCCTTGCAGTATAAGGGGCGACCCCGGCCTTCGCATCGAGATACACCGCCTGGGTGATCTTCTTGAGGGCCAGGGTGTAGTCGTTGAGTCTCCACTCAACGAGGCAGGACTTCGTCGGATCGTCCTTACCCGTATACTCGTACATGTAGTGGTCGCGGCTGGCCAGGGGCATGAGCCGCTGCACGAGCCAGCAGTTGTAGAGGTTGATGGTCTGGAGGCCTTTCTTCTTCAGGCCGCGGATAGTTTGCAACATTTTATCGACAACCATCCGCTGATCCAGCGGGAGTTTGACGACCTGGAGCCGACGCAGTTTGGGCCGGTCGGCGGAGTACCTTGGAAGCGCCACTTCGTCGCCTGGAGTCGACTCGGTGACGTAGAACCAGAACTTTTTCCATTCGTTCGCCGCCTTGGCGGGCAACATCAGGTCCAAGAACGACGCCTTCGACTTCAGCTGGAATGTTAGGCCGCCCGCGGCTAGCATCAGGCCGCCTGTCTCTTCGCGGCTGATTCTCCCGTGGAACAGGTCTTGCCACAGGGGAAAATAGGGCCTGCAGCCTAGATAGCACTCGCAGAACGCCACGAAGATGGCGAGTTGCTCTATACTATGCGGACCCAGATCTGATGGTTGGATTCCGTAGTAGGCACAGAAACGCCGGAAGGAGAGGGAAGTTGGGAAGCCCAGCCCCCGCTCCAGGTGGCTGGTGAAGTAGATGAACTTCCCCTCGCGCAAATCCGGAATCACTTCTCCGGCCGCGGGAATGCGCCATCTGCTAGCGCAGAGGATCCCAGCCTCCTCGAAGGATGCTAGTAGCACCTTAGTGCATTTGGATCTGCCCCACGGCTCGGTGGAGGGGGCCATCGGTTGGAAATTCGTGGAGGTCGAGGATCTCTGGGTTGTTCTGATCGCTGCGCGGAATGGGGAAACAGAGACGAGCGAGATCGGAGGAAGAAAGAAGAAGCGTTTCCCCGTTCGCCTTTCATCCTCCTTATATAGCGGTTGCTACCCGCCAGTTTCGGGGGCCGTTACTATGCGGTAATTACGCCGAAGTTACCGTTGGATTACCCAACGGGTAGTTTGACCATAATTGACGGTCCAACTTCATCCATTCGACTCGTCGCTCCTAGCGACTCGCCGACCCGATCACTATAACAGTGACTAAGTATTTGCCGACCTGTTCGCCGAGCTGTGGCGCGATTGGTCGTCGTTATTTTGACTAAATGACTAGTTCTTTCCTTTGTTCAGGAGTCCGCCGCCGATTCGACTAGGCGTCCGCATTGGACCCGCTTACTCCGACTGCCAGCAAACACCTGTGACAAATCGGCGACGGCCTCGGGGACTACTGATGGGGATATGCCTACCGGGGTATACCCAGCAGGACGTTTTCTACTGGCCCAAGCCGTCAGCGAGTGGGCCTGCAGGACTGCGACTGGATCAAGACTTGGCGTGGACTCAGGCGACTGGAAGCTGAAGGCCCAGAAGCGTAGCTAGGCCCAGTCGGACTAGGTCATAGAATCTCTGAATCCTTAACTAATTCGGTTGTGATCTGTAAACCCTAGCGAGGTGAGTCTATATAAACCTCCCTAGGGGACGCATAGAGGATACTTTCCATCATACACCCAAGCGACTCGTCGCCTAGCCGTCGATCTCGCTCCATTGTACTCTCACCATAATACAATCTAGCAGGAGTAGGTCTTTACCCTCCATGGGGCCGAACCTGGGTAAACCCTTGTGTCTCAGCCCTCATCTCGCACCGTAGATGGCTGGCCGCCCTTGCCCCATGTTCTACTACTCGCTGCCGACTGCAGCATCTGCCGTGGTCATTCCCACGACACTAAGAGCAGGCCAATCATTGATTGTTACGAACATCAACACTCGTAGGTCAAATGGCTCCTGTTTGTGCTCATCCCACACACGTAAACCTGGTTCGGCCCACAACTGTAAAAGTTCATCAACTAATGTCCTTAGATACACATCAATGTCGTTGTCGGGTTTCTTCGGGCCTTGGATGAGCACTGGCATCATAATGAACTTCCGCTTCATGAACAACCAAGGAGGAAGGTTGTAGATACATAGAGTGACGGGCTAGGTGTTGTGACTGCAGCTCTGCTCCCCAAAAGGATTCATGCCATCTGTACTTATACGAAACCATAAGTTTCTTGCATCACCAGCAAAGTCCGGGAAGTCTCTCTTGATTTTTCTCCACTGTCGACCATCAGCGGGGTGCCTCAACATCCTGTGTTTCTTACGTTCTTCCATGTGCCATCGCAACAACTTGGCATGCTCTTTGTTTCTGAACAAACGTTTCAATCGTGGTATTATAGGAGCATACCACATCACCTTGGTAGGAACCCTCTTCCTTGGTGGCTCGCCATCAACATCACCAGGGTCATCTTTTCTGATCTTATATCGCAATGCAGTGCATACTGGGCATTTATCCAAATTATCATACTTCTCACCGCGGTAGAGGATGCAGTCATTAGGGCACGCATGTATCTTCTACACATCTAATCCTAGAGGGAAGACGAGCTTCTTTGCTTCGTATGTACTGGCGGGCAATTCGTTATTTCTTGAAAGCAACCTCTTCATGAGTACCAACAACTTCTCAAACCCCGAGTCAGTCACACCGGTCTCTGCCTTCCACTTCTGCAATTCCAGTGTGCTACCCAGCTTCTTCTGGCCATCTTTCACAAGTTGGGTACAACAATTTGTTGTGGTCCTGTAACATCTGCTAAAACTACAACCTCTCATTTTCCATGTCGCAGTCTCGCTTTGCATCAGAAATGACCCGACCAAGATCATCAGCGGGCCGGTCTGGTTCCCGTTCTTCACCTCCTTCTTCTTCATTATCTTCCATTATGGTATCAGCGTATTCAGGAAACATAGATCGGTAGTTGTCACCATCATTCTCTTCTTCATCGCCGTCTTCTATTACAACCCCTCTTTCTCCGTGTTTGGTCCAAACATTATAGCCGGACATAAAACCAGACCGAGTAGGTGGCTCTGAATGACTCTTGTGGAAGTGTGAGCCTTCTCATTCCTACAGTCAACACATGGACAACACATAAAACCATCCCGCCGCTTGTTCTCCTCGGTCACAACTCGAAAAGAACGCACGCCTTCTCTGAAAGCGGCAGAGCGTCGGTCACCGTACATCCATGGATGGCTCATCTGTATCATACAAATATATGTCAAATGCAATCACTATGCTAAAATTAGTACCGCATGGTCTAAACGAGAAAATAGTTGCTAACCTTTTATTACACTTGAAAACAAAGATGAGAAAACTTAAGTGTGGCTCGGGCACCTCATATCATGTCTGTCTTGTGTGACCTAAACTCGCATCGCTCTAATGGACATTTTACCGAACACCTCTAGTGCATATGAACAAGAAAAAAAATAGCACAACAACACCACCTCTCCCACCAGGAAAAAAACAGTTGAGAGGGTGAGGTGGTTGTGCATATATATAGGGCCAGATCACTAGTCCCGGTTTGAGATACAAACCGGGACTAAAGGGGGTGCCCGCAGCGAGCGGCAGGGACACGGCCCTTTAGTACCGGTTTGTATCTCAAACCGGAACTAATGGGGTCTAACGGGCCGGGACCTATGGATTGGGGTGGCTCGGGCCGTCCGGCGCGGGCCATTAGTCCTGGCCCAAGCCACAGCCGGGACTAATGGCTTGGACGAAAGGCCTGTTTTCTACTAATGATACGTTTAAGCAAACCATACGGATCTTCAAAATGAATCGGTACCATGAGATCCTGGCTGTCTATGAGTTTCTGTTTATCAAAGTTTGAAGAGATAGGGGGACACCAAAGATGCATGACAAGTTTTTTGGACGAATACTCAATATATACGCTACATCTCATGGTTCGAACTAAACAAGAATTATTTACATCTCTCATATGACACACAAAAAAGCAAAATGTCTCTCAAAGAAAATATAACACTTTAAACAAATATATTGCTAGCATCATGAAATATAATAACCACGAAGTGTACAATATCAAGCAGATGACAACATAGAATTTTGTCTTATATGTAGGTACATATAGTCCCAGAATTTGGTTAACTCTTATTCTGCACGGATCGTTGACCGGCCGGTCGTTGAGATTGGTCCTAGATCCCAGATCGCACAACTTGTTAAGTTCAGAGAATAGATATTCCCTTAGTCCCAAATTATTTGTCAGTAGATAGTACCACACGATTTTAGTGTGTAGGTATATGCTTATCTTGAGAACTAATTCGTGACAAGGTAGTACCACACGACTATAAAGCACCGCGACTACACTATATTTTAAAATATAAGATGTTTTAGCTTTATGAAAGGATCTCCTTTTATAGTGTTCATGTTCACTCCGAATCTAAACACTAAAAAAGATCTCCTTTCACATAGCTAAAACGTTTTATATTTTAAAACGGATAGATTATATACTTACAAAAAAAATTATGAAGTAACGGATGATTAGGACGACGTAGACGTGACCATCTATGCATCCATGTTCAGTTGAACCAAAGCTTGAGAGACAAGTCCACTTCGGGTGCGGCAGCGGCGGCTTCTCCGTTGTCATGATCCCCGGTCAAATCCACCGGAGACGCCACCGCCCCAGGCCCAGAAGCAGGGTACCGATCCATGCGGGCTTTGAGCCAGTGAACGAGCATGGAGGAGGGGCGGGGTTGGCGCCTGCGCGTGCCCTTGCCGCAGGCGCGCTCGACGTTGTGCGCGTTCTGATGGCCGCCGAGCGCCTGCGGGCTAGAGAACTTGCGCATGCAGTAGTTGCACGGGAACGCCACCTCTGATTTGATTCGGTGGTCAACGCCGACGGCGAGGAACTGAAGAGACGGCGTTTGGAGGTGGAGATCAAGGTCGATCGCACCATTGTCGTGCGTCCTGCTCTCCATGGCTGGCCGGAATGACATGGATGGAGATATATATATATATATATATATATATATATATACCGGGCTAGAGTGAACTGAATGTTTGCAAGTGTAAATGAAGATGAAGAGATCAAGGATGGACGAATGCATCAAATGTTGGATGGTATATATATGCAAATGTACCCTAACACCCCTCCCGGGTCGCTCGCGCGGCGGCGTCTCCGGAGGGTCTCCACCGCTCCGCCCCAGGACCATTCCCCCGTGGCTATCCTGGCCGTTGCCATCGCTGGCGCTGGCGCCTGGCCCTCAAAGGCGGGGGCAAGGAGGCGCATCGGGTGAACTCCGCGGAGGCGAAGCCTGATGAATGCGCGGCGGCGGCTGCGCCCTCAATAGATGACACGGTAGATGGGCGGCGGGATGCAGCGGCCTGGTCCGCGGCTGCACGGTGGCGCAGCATTCACCGGCGACCGGCCGACCTAGTGTCGGCTCGATCTAGGCAGCGCGGGCCCCATCTACGCAGGTCACGGCTGTTGCAACCTCGTGCGCCGATTTCCTGCTGTGGTGGAGGTTCTTCCTCCTTCGTCGTTGTTGGGTGGCGGATGGCAGCGTGGGCGTCTCCTCGTCCGCTTCATTGAATAAAGGCGGCGGTCCTAAGATTTCTCTCGCGCCACGACGAGGATCTACTTGTTGCTTGCCCTCTTTGATCTGGTTGAAGTGTTGAGTTCTGGAAGGCTTCGCCGACGAACTCGTATGGGTGAATAATGCCTGGAGACTATCGGATTGGAGGGATTTGGTCGCATGCAATCATATTTTTCTGACTGTTTGGTTTCAGAGGGAGCGAGACGAAGCTCTGCAGCCTGTTGCCATCACCGAACATGTATTTAGTTCTATGGTAAAATCATTATACAATGAATGCCATGGAAGCTGAGATTAGAGGAATACCAATGGTGGTTCGAGTCTTAGTGGCGATGTGGAATTGGCTTGATGATTCGTGACTTGTGGAAGCGCATCGGAAAGTGGAGGCAGCAGCACAGGAGAAGTTCATAGTCTTATCTTGCAGGATGAAAACCCAAGGTTTGACCTTAATTAGTTGTTCTTGGCAATGATCTTGTTGAAAGCATTATTTTGTGAGTGTGATAACTTTCTCCAGGATGAAAACGTATGATCTTTGATCGAGCGACGACAGCATCTGTGCACTGTTTCCTTCTTGAAGGCATCGCTATTAGAGAAATGGACTTCTGGTGGTGTTAGTGTTGCTGCTGCAAGATATTGATTGATATAGCATGACTTTTCTTTTTTTATATATATATTTTTTGATGTGTGTTTTCATAAGGCCGCTAGGACATGCGTTGTTGCACATGCCAAGTGTAATTGGTATCTCCGCTATATATATATATGAAAATAGCCAGCTAAACACAGGCATAGCTACGCATAACCTATCCACCATTGATTCTCTCCACTTTTAATATAAGGAGCACATGTTTCCTGACCCAAAACATTAGATTCTTATTTGAGTCCTTCCAAAAGCCAGCCACTACCATCTAAAATAGCATTGCATGTGATCTTTTTACCCAACGGACATAAGCCTATACACAGCTACGCCTGTGTGTAACAAATCCGCGTCATATATATAGGTGCCAGGCTGATTAACCGGCTTGTCATGGCAATCGTTGTCAACTTGTCATGAATTGTTTTTTGAAAGGTATGGTGATAGCATGATTACCCATGCTGTACTACCACGCAAACCATAAACATGCAAGTGATCGCCTCACCAGAGCATGTAACGAATCAGTTTAGAGTCTAAAACTTGGAAGCAAGCCACACAGACATCACCCATTTGCATCCAGCTGGTACCCTTCGAGGTGAGACTGTGGACGATTCGTGAAGACGGACGACGCACCGCACCTTCACGCATGTCTAAATGTCTAGGATATTTTACAACCGTGCCAACAGTTATCGCCATAATTCAGTCCGCTTTTCTCAGGAAAAAACCCGGCCTCCACATTAGGCCTTGTTCGGTTCACCTAAAATTGGGCATGATTGACTTGGATTGAGGGGATTGGACCCCATCTAAACCAAATTCCACTCTAATCCTCTCCATTCCACTCTAATCCACTAGTGAAGGGGACTAACCGAAACAAAACCGTAGTTTATTCATATATCCATTTATTTCATTATTATTCCCAAAAGAGTGAATTCCGGTTTTTACCCCCTAGTTTCGCATTTTAGACATAAATTACCCAATTTAACATTTTTTTATCCAAATTACTCCATTTAAGAAAAAAAGTTGCCAGTTTTTACCCCTTTTAAATATTTTGAGCGTTTTGGCTGGTGGGGCTGAGGCCTCAGGTCCACGTGGTGTGACACGTATGTGGTTTTATCCTCCTGGTTTTTTTCCCGCTACTGAACCATATCGTTGCCTACTCGCCTGGTTATACCGCCACCGATCGGTTTATCGCACACCCGATGCACCCGCATGGTGAAGCCACACCAGTTCAAAGCAACGGCGGCGGCGGGTGTAGAAGCGACGGCGGCAGCGTCGGGTGTAGAAGCGAC
Organism: Avena sativa; assembly: GCA_916181665.1. NCBI lineage: Eukaryota > Viridiplantae > Streptophyta > Magnoliopsida > Poales > Poaceae > Avena > Avena sativa. The sequence goes on from OV702293.1 coordinate 460,778,489, forward strand.
GGCGGCGGCGGGTGCTGAAGCTGCAAGTGCGGACGCAGTGGTTTGTTTTCAAGTGTGGTAGGTGTTGGAGTTGATGGTCAAGTGCGCGTCGTTTGGACAGTTTATCAGTGCTTCTGCTGTTTCTATGTCCTTTGACATGAAACGATGGTGACTTGTTCATACAAGATATGGTATCAAATGCAATTGATCGGTTCACTGAGTTGTGGAAAGCTGTCCAAAACATTCAGCTACAGGTTGGTGTCAGGGATTGCTTGATGTGAAAATGGACCAACAGTGGTGTCTTCTCTGTCCGGTCAATATACAACATCCAATTTCTGGTCACATCAGTCGCAAATTTTCATCCCAAATTTTTAGCAATGGTAGCAGCAAGTCTGCCTTTGTAAAAAATGTCCATGGTGACTCGATGCATAGTGAAACTAGTGCAGGTGGTAGCTGTTAGGCGTGTGTGTTTTGATTTGTAAGCACCGATGGATTGTTGGTGTTGGTTTTTAAGCACCGATGGATGGCAGCATGTAACTTCCCGGAATCATAGGAGGATAAAATCGCATAAATGTCACGCCACGTGGACCTGAGGCCTCGCCCCTATCAGTCAAAACGCTCTAAATCTTTAAAAAGGGTAAAAATTGGCAACTTTTTTCTTAAATGGGGTAATTTGGAAGAAAAATTGTTAAATGGGGTAATTTATGTCCAAAATACGGAACTAGGAGGTAAAAACCGGAATTCACTCTTCCCAAAACTTAAAACCCACTAATAACTTAAGCGCCGTCGTTACCTCTATACCACTTGATGCACTTGACGCCGGCTACTGTTATATCTTGCTAACTTGATGTCAGTTTGACTCTTTTTCTTATATAGGCAAGACCTACATTTATCCTTTGTGTCACGAGAGACAAAACAAATATATTTGTTTGTCTTCCTAACATGCATGCCCCGCCACATTGACCTCTAATAACGAAAAAAGGGTCAACTAAATCTATCCCCGATTGGGTTTATTGACCTCTAACGAAAAAGGGTCAACTAAAAAAATAGATACTACCTGATTGGGTTTATTGGCACTCTAATGAATTTCTACTATCCACTTCTCCTATGTGTATTACACTTTGGAGAACTCAGACAGCAAAAGTACTTGGTTTGGTACCCATTTTGAGCAGTGGCGGAGCCAGGATTCAAACCTTGTGATGTCAAGCTCTACTAACGTGACAAAAAAAATTCTTTGAGAACACACTTGTGTAGAAAAATTAGGAGCACAAAAATCACACTTTATTGCAACAAAAATTATGGTAGCAGCTCTTTTCGATCATGCTTACCTTGATAGGTATGCATAATAGCATCAGTACTAATAGACTGGAATACATCAGTTTCAACATAAGTAATAAGACAATGATACAAGAAATCATCGTCTATTCTATTACGCAAATCAGTCTTGATAAGTTTCATTGCAGAAAATGCTCTCTCAACTGTTGCTGTCGCTACCGGATGAATCAATGCAAGCTTCACCAAAAGAAATACAAGAGGAAAACTAATATGCTTTTTTGTTTGAACTAGTTTTCTGCAAAGTTCACTAACCCCTTTTAAATTGGAGAGTCTTGAATCATCACGAATATTTTTAAGGAAGTTGTCAAGTTGGACGCTAAGATCTTCCATCTTGCTTTCACTGTCAAAATCATCCGGATATAACCGAGCCATTGCTAGTACTTTTTCTTTTTCAAAGTTAGAGAACGAATCAGAAGGATCCAAACAAGCCATCCCAAGTAGCAAGGTCGTGCTGCTCTCACTAAAGCGGCCATCTAGCTCTACACGTAGTAGATCAATAACAGCATACATAACCCTTTGATAGTAAGTCATATTTGATATGCCATCAGTCTAAGCTTTGCGCTTTGATATTGATCCCCGAGGAATATGCATAGCATTCATATCAGGAAGTTGAATATCATGTGCCAGACAAAAATCATTAACCGTTGCAAACATACCTTCCCAGCCTTGGTCTCTCATTCCTTGTAGCCTTTTTTTGGTTGTACCGAGAAATGACACAGCATTCACAATATCTTGATCCTTTCTTTGCAAAGCAAGGTTCAGCTCATTACTAATCCCGAGTATAACCTTCATCAAGTGCAGCATAAAAACAAAGTCAAATGTCTGAATACCATCCAAGACTCCTTTTGCTTTAATCCTATCAAGAGCTTTGCCAGAATTTTGTGCATTATCATCAATAACTTCAATTACCGATGGAAACAAAACAATCATATTCATAAGAGAATTGAAATGAGAACCCCATCGCGTGTCGCCAGGCCTTTTGAGTCCAAGTTCTTGATTCAAACCTCTCCCTGTTTCGATAGATCAACTACTTCAGTTTCTTCGGTTGATCGTGGCCTTGCATTGCTATTGACTAACACCCTTTCCAAAGCAGCTCTAGCATCAGTAGGACTCTGCTCCTCATTTTCAGCTGATCTTTGTGAAGAATTTGCAACATTTAAGTCTGACGACCGCCACTTCTTGATAAATCTATCCATTCGCCAAACTTAAGACCTACCAGTGAAAAGATAGTGCTATAAGAAAGCAGTATAAATAATTTTTAAACAATAACCAGTTCTCGGTTTCAAAACTAGACTAATCTTTTAAAAATTGGAAGAGAAGGAAACGGAACTTACAAATATAAGAGGATGCGCCTAGTCCTCGACTCCTTGTCTTGAACTGACGTCGATGGACGAACGGATCGACAAATACAAGAGAGACTGTCCTTCACCAGCGATTGCCGAGTTGTGTTAATTGTCGTCGTGCGGCTGGTCGCTTTACGGCCGGAAGTGGCCGTGTCTGGCTGCCTGGTCACTGCCCTCGGCTCGCGAACTGTTCCTGATCACCGGGGGTGCTCATCTCCAATTCCCCATGGTGTTTTTGGCAATCAAGAATCTCAGATTGATTCAGGGGTTACCGATGTAGGAGAGGAACGAATTGGGGATTTCACAAGATTACAAGGAAGGTGAAAACAGAATAGGAGAAGTCTAGGCGCAGGAATCGTGGGATCAGCCGAACAGGGGAAGTTACTAGTGTTTTCTTTTCTTCTCTTTGCAATACACCCTGCCACACGTTACCCATTGAAGATGACTAGTGGGCCTAGGTAGTCAATTTCCAGACTTTTCTTGTTGGACACTGGGATATATATATGTAGGGGTATTAAACTTGCCAAAAAACTGTGTAGTCGCTTGACTACCCAACCATAACGTGGCTCCGCCACTGATTTTGAGGTGTTGTGATGTTTGGTTCGGTGGGGTTTAGAACTATTTCCCCTTTGTGTTGAGATGCACGACTGTCTAATAACGGTAAAAGTGTCAAGTGCCAAAGGCAAGGTTTCCGATGCAAAAGATTAGTGTTGCCGGTAATGCTGCAACCTTAATTTATGTGGTTGGGGATTGAATTTTATTTCACCTCCTGCGTGAGCGCCTGGGTGTGGACCGAACCAGGACCACACGCTTGTGTAGTGCACTCACAACCCTACTACCAATAACTCATCAAGGTCCTACTACTAGTTCTGTGAAAGAAAAGAAACGGAAGCTGGAAAATTTGACAACTTGTTTAGGAGCAATTAGGAAACTAGAATGGAACATACTGTTTATCATTTTATTTACCATGCTTGGGCTAGAAACTTAAAGTTCTTACTTATCTTGTAAGAGGCCACTGAAGGGCAGGAGAATCTGTATGATGATGAAGATGGTGAAATTCCTAGTGTCCTTGACACATCTTCATTCAGAATATTTCTAATGTCATTCATGTCCACATCAAGCTCCAGCAGTGATTCGATGGAGATCATATACCTGGGCAGAATCTTGACACGGAATACCCAACTTTAACACCCGTTGGGAAGAGACACAAGGAAATGAATGGGTCGCAACCAAGCAGGAACGCTAGCTGCTTCCAGCAGTACTGGCCCATCCTTCCCATTGTTGCCACTAATCATGGAATCAAATCGTAGTGAGTAGTACTGTACAAATTAAATAGGAGATCTTTCCTTGCCGCGCATGTTACTTCCGGAAAATAAATCTCATAGCTATCTCAACGTGTTGCTACTCCTCTCTCGCCGTCGCCAACAAGCATGAACGCTGCTTCCAGCAGTAAAAACCCCGGAGCAGAAAATCAACTTTTTCCTCGACGGATTCGCCATCGTTCCTCTTCGGCCTTCCAGATACGTACTAGTCCCTAGCGTCCAGGTACCTGGATGACCTGCATGAATCGGAACAGTTAAGAAATCTGCTGGTGCTTCACAATGCTTCAATTAATATTCATAGTGAAGATAGGTTTATATTCTGCGATCCCCTCTCCCTCTAATATTTTGCTTGTTTCTTGCCCATGCGTTTACATGATAGTAGAAGGTACAAAACACCAGCTCTAACCTTGCGAATAAATATTACAGTATAACTGGGACTCAGATGATCAGCGGCCGATCCTTCCTTGTCAGTCCAGAGTTAACACATTGATAGCCTATACGTCTTAGCCCATGGATCTCCTCGGGATTTTTTCTGAATAGCAGAAGATTAAACATTACATATATATACATGAAGCACATTAAGATAAAAAAAATACATCCCATACCGGAAGGCAATTTTTATAATACCTTCTACTACTCTTCAATTATGATGACTAGTATAATTAGATCCGAGGGCTGAGAGAGATTTGGCCCAATAAGCCCAGGATGTAGTTATGTTGAAACAAAATTAACTAACCTGACGAACTGGTTAGTTTGACTAATTCGAACAGAGCCATCGTGCGACCCGACGGCGGTCAGGACGGCGGCGATATGCGCTGAATGCAGGCACAAGGACTCCATGCTATACGAAAAGTAATATTTTCAATGTAGTCTACCAACAATTATCTACGTACTGTTCGTTACATCGCTGACAATTTGATAAAAAAAATTAGGCAGATCTCTAGATTTCTTCCCATCAACAGCGAACACCCAATGTACAAATTCCAAAATTCGAGCAGCCATATGTTTGGGAGCTTGATCGATAGTAATTTCTAGAGTTCATCCCGTCAAGAACAACACCTAATGGACAAATTTCAAAATTCCGAAATCTCAACAGGCTCGTTTGAGTCGACGGCCGGCCTCCTCGCGCGCCGCGTGCGGCCGCATCAATCACCGCTGACGGCTCGAGTGGTGTCCACCTGTCCTTCTTGCCACGCCGCCAATGAGCATGCATCTGTGGTCGGTAGCCGGCACACCGCCGATGAGCAGAACGATGGTCGTGACAAAGTAGGGGTAGTAAACTGCCCAGAGCTCGGGTTCTTCTTTGTCCCGTCCCCAAACGCATATCCCTCCCGGGTCGCTCCTCCCTCGGGCGACTCCGGAAGCTCCCTCCCTCCCTTCATCCCACCTCCCCCGATCCCTATCCTCCTGGCCGTCGCTGCTGCCATCTCCGCTGGCGGTGGCGATGGCGGCGCCCATCTCGTCGGAACTGACGGTGGGAAGGGGAGGTGTCCCAGGCGGTGCTACATGAGGGATGGTGGGGCGCCGGCAACGGGCACTGGGCGGCGTGGCCGGGAGGCCGAAGCCTGAGGTCCTCCAGCGGAGAGGAGACGAGGAGGCGGCGACGCGTCGCCATGGGCCGTTCCGACGAGGAGGCGGCGGCACGTGCCTGGATGACCAATATCTGTTCTGATCTGGGTCGTTTGGTCCAACAAGGGCTTCGACCGTGGATTCTGGCGGTGACCTCGGTCACGCCGGTGATTTTGTAGCCAAGTACCTGTTAGCCCCTCCTTTGTTGCTCTCTTTTTCTAGATGGTGACTGGCGGCGTGGGGGCTGCAAGTCTTGCGAATAAAGGCGGGCGGTCCTAGAGTTCCTTCAGCGCCAAGACGAAGATCTGCTTGTCACTTGCCCTCGGTGATCTGATCTGGACCGGCGTGTTCCGGAAGGCTCCGTCAGCGAACTCCCATGGGCGAATATGTCTAGAGATGGCTGGATCGGAAGGTATTCGGTCGTGCGTACCCATGTTTTTCAGGCCGTTTGGTTTCAGCGAGGGCGTTACGAAGCCCTGCTATCTGTTACCATCATGTGTCATGTCTTCGACGATCTATAGTGAAGTCAGAGGCGGAGAATGTCAAGAAAGGAGGAACATGAGTGTTGTGATGGTGGTTTGAGTCTTTGTGGTGTCGAGAAACTGGTTGCGTGATCTGTGACTCGCAGCAACGGCTGTTTGTGGGGGAGACAACACAGAAGGAGTTCCCAGTCTTACCTTGCAGGGTGAAAATCCAAGATCTGGCCTTAATTGGTTGTGTCTGGCAATGGTCTTGTTGAAGGCATTGTTTTCCGAGTGAGGACTTTCTCCAGGGTGAAAACCTATGATCTTTGATCGGGCGACGACGGCGCTTGTGCACTGTTTCCTTCTTGAAGGCGTTGCCATTGGAGTGGTTGGACTAATGGTGTTGTTCTCTGAGGAATAGTTCTTTGTAGAGGGGCTTTTTATATATATTTTTTTCCAAAAAAGAATAAACTGACCAGACTACTGAACATGAGCAGTTGATCCATCGTAGAGCAAGATTCGTCAAGATGGATTGCCGGCGCTGTTATTCACGACTTTGGCCTTGGAAGAACATTTGGGACGGGCCCAATAAAAGCCTGTCTAACCTGTGGCGTTGATTTCCTCACTAGTATAAATTATACTAGTCTCATTTTGACACTAGTATAAACTATTTAGAGCCTTTAGATGCACCAAATGAAGGGTGTTATTTATTTGAAGGTACCATAAAAGAACTCATACGGAAACCCTCCTCCCGAAACCCTCCTCCCTGGCGGCTCCGGAGGACCCTCCCTCCAATCCAGCTCGAGGCGACCGATCTACAAGCAGTGGCCGCCGCTGCCGCCTGCGACAGCGGTGGGGTGGAGAGGTGGCCTCGGCCATGTCGTGTGGAGGGTAATGTGGCGGCGGCGGAGTGCACTGCATGGCGTGGCTTGTCGTCCGGGGCTTGAGTTCTCCAGCGGGGCGGTAGCGTAGAGGTGGCAAGGCGTCGCCATGGTGGCTGCCGGTAGCGGCGGTGATCTGGGTTTTGGTGGGCTGAGACCTAGGCCTTGGGCCATGTTCGTCGTTGTTGGATCCCAGTAGGGCTGCTGTTGCAGGAGTTTCATCCCCTTCGACTCAGCTTTCTTGTTGCTTCTTTGTGTTGTCGTCGTGCTGGAGGAACCTTGCGGCGTGGGGGCTTGCGAGTCTCGATAATAATGGTTGTGGCCCTTGGTTTCTCATGCACAAAGACGAAGAACTGTTGGTTGCATACCGTTGCTGATCTATGAGGATTGTCTGGTTCCGGAATGCTCCGCTGGCGACCTCCCATGGGCGCTCATGCCTAGAGAATGCTGGTCGGATGGGATTCGGTCATGCACACCCGTGCTTTTTCTGGCCGTTTGGTTTCAGAGGGAGTGTTGCAAAGCTCTGCTGCCTGTTATCATCATTGGACTTTTTTTGTCGGTCCATGGTGAAATCAGTGGTGGAGAATGTCATGAAAGTAGAGATTTGAGGGCTAGCACAGTTTATTTGAGTCTTCGGCGCTGAGTAACTGGCTTTGTAATCCGTGATTTGTAGCAGCGGCTTGTTAGTGGGGGCGGAAGCACAGGAGACATTTAGTGTATGATCTTGGAGGATGAAAATTCAAGGTCTGGTCTTAATTGGTTGTGACTGACAATGGCCTTGTTGAAGACATTGTCTTGCGAGAAAGGACTTTCTTTAGGGTGAAAACATAAGATCTATGATCGGACGACGACGGCGCTTGGCACTGTTCCCTTATTGGAGGCGCCGCTTTTGAAGAAGCTAAACTTCTGGTGTTGTACTAGTGGTGTTAATACTACTATTACAAGGAATATATTAATGTAGCGGGGCTTTTCGTTTTTTGTAATTTCTCTTATTATTTTTGGTTGTGTGCATCCGTAATGCACTAGGGCATTACATTGTTGTAGAGGCTGGGTGTAATTGATATTTTTATTGATATTAATATATGCTCCTTACCAAAAAAATGAAGCATATTAAGTTAGGATGTTTTCCTTCTCAAACAATAATGATACTTGGGCGATCTCTAGAGCATGCTATTTTTTTCTAATAATAATAGAGTGTAAAGATAATCTCTGCCCCATTGCATTTACTGTCACTTTCAGACTAAAATTTTATTTACACGCTCGTACCAAAGTAGGTTATGCATGAATCAATTTACTTTGAAAACATGGTGACTATGGTGTCCTGGCGTGGCACCATCCGAGCGTTTCCCTAGCGTTGTTGCCGGCGGCGGCGGAGGGGAGAGGTCCGGTGAGGGTGGGCTGGAGAAGGGTCAGGGCACCTTGGTGAGGTGCGGCGGCACCGCACGGGAGCGAGAGGGGTAGGTTTAGGTGTGCGACCTCTCTTCCCAAATGATGTTTGTGTTAGGTGAGGTGATTTTTGCCGACCCCCTTGTCTGTTCTCTCAATCTTATTGAATAATTGAAATATCCTTTATAAGAAATCATGCCATGTCATAATTTGCATCTAAATTTCCATGTCCACTCCAGACTAAATTATTGATATCTCTCTTATAGAAGAACCTTTTGTAGTGACCACTAAACATGCCAAATACAAATTATCAGCAGGTATTCATTTTGGTCAAGCATGTTCTCGGAACATTACTTGGAAAGAACTCATGGTTTCCTTTGACCATTGCACATACAAAGGCTGGATCTGGAGTGTCACCATTGCCGACGAGTGCAGACACGATGTGACAATTTTGAAGAACCAAAACAGCTTGCAGAGCAAGTTAAAAGGAATAAACAGTTTTTATGCTTATGAGATGCAAATTTGGCTAATCATGTGGCATGTGTTTGACCTTGATCTTTCTTCCACACAAGGAGGAAACATGAATTTCCTTAACAAAAAGTTCAGAGTGCATGTCTCAAAATGCCCTTAGCAAACAATATATGCAGGAAGTACTCACGATCTGATAATTGATAGAAGATAATCTTGTATCAAAATAAACAGGAAAGCTTTCTTGTGATCCAACATCTGCCAAACACCAAATCATGTACTGTACCAATATAAATAGACTATAGGATAGCCCGAGATGCAAGACCTCTGCCATATTTAATTGATTATAGGATAATTATAGAGTTGATTTCACATATTTAATTGACTATAGGATCATTCTAACGTTGATTTCATGCTCTCCACTTATTGAAGCATTACACGATTGAGCCGGAAAAATTGACTTGGTTCGATGTGCCTTTTCGAGACAGCTAAAAGCATGTTACTTTTCTCGGCCTAGGGCTTCTCGAGTTCTGGATATAGATATTCTTTTGTAACAGTGCATGTATATTCATTTTAATATTTCTTGTTAGATCATTGTCTATTGTGGAAAAAATAGGCATGTCCTGGCACAATGGTACTTGAAGAGAACAAGAACTCACTGAGTTCTACAGAATCAATGCTGCGAGCTGCGAGCTGTCTTTTTTTCCATCCCATGCATGTTGTATGTGACTATTTTTTTCATATATGTGTCTGGTATATTTTTTACATATATGTGTCTGATTTTATTTGTTTCACGTGAAGTATTCATGCTAATTAATGAAAACTGTTGTTGTGTAGGATAGCTACAGGCCGAGGAAGTTTTTTCGGTACACTTGCTCAATTACCATGCAAATGAAGCAGAAGACCCACTAGTAGAAAAACTGCATATAGTTCCGGTTTGTAAGGGTCTTTAGTTCCGATTTTGCACCGGGAACTGCGAAATCGGGACTAAAGGCTCCTATCTCTAGTCCCGATTTGTTACAACCCGGGACTAGAGGTCACCGCATTGCCTTTTTTATAATGGGGGGAGGAAGGACCTTTAGTCCTGGGTCGTAATACGGCCCTGGACTAAAGATCTTTTTTCAAATATTTTTTTTATTCTTTTCCGAATTTTTTCTTCAACTTTTGAATTGTTTGACTCGTAATCCTCTCACTTGGAACATTTTTAGTACTAAGTATATCTAATCTTAGGTCAAATTACACTTACAGTAGACTTCCCAGTCGGTCACCCATCCTAGCACTACTCCACCCTCAGCACGCTTAACTTCTCTGTTCCATCAGGATGTCCTCGCGCGAAGCCCATTTGTACCTTGTTGTCAACACTACCATATCTATCCTATTAGCCCATATCAATATGCCATACATCTTTATTTTTTGAAATTACAAACAACTATTTTAGTAAACAACAATAAATAAGTAATAATAATATTTTAATCCAATAAAAGTAAAAAACCAAATAAAATAATATTTTATTTTATTTTGCCATTTATTCATTTAATATGGCATAAATAATATCTTTAAATCTGTAAATCGAAATTCGACAAATAATATATCCATAATTATCAAAAAAATGTGAGGAATCCAAATATGGAATAAATAAAATTGCAAAAAAAATTAATTTTTTAAATAACATTTTTTCTTTTCGAATTTTAAAAATCTAAAATAATCCAAAACGACCTAAGGCTTTAAAATCAAACTCACAATTTTTTCCACACATTTTGATAGGTTGTACATTTTTTTTAATATCGTACGCAAAAGTTATAGTCAATTTAAGTTTTCCTACCGGGGCCCGCACCTCTTTAGTCCCGGGCCGTATCACGACCCGGGACTAAAGGGTGTTGCCCGTGCCCGAACCCCTTTAGTCCCGGGCTGTATCACGACCCGGGACTAAAGGTCCGAAACGATCCGGGACTAGAGTTTCCTCGGGCTTCTAGCCACCGAAAACGGTACGAACCGGGACTAGTGCTCATACTAGTTCCGACCCGTGACAAATAGTGACTAGTGTTAGACTATAGATCGAACCGAAGGCCCTTTTCTACTAGTGACCCTAACATCGTATGAAAATATCAGATGATCACTAAGAAGAAGATATTAGTAATAAAAGTAAATAGTTCAGTGACAATTCATCTCAAACGATGTCAAATTATATCGGTAATTAAAATGTGCTTCAAGCGAGGTGGAATCATATGATTTTTAGAATATCTTGTGGCTAAATTTTTCATACACGTGAATATTTGCGTGTAATGTATTGATATACAGTGGAACAAAATAGAAACCGTGGACAGACACGGAAATTCAACTAGTATTATTAACAAGGCTTGTAGGCTCGGTGGTTTCATACAAAAACCAAGCCACGTCGTTGATAGTAAATTAGCAAGTCAAACTCAGCCAGCTTCGTCTAGTATGGATCTGAAGGGATCGATCACTACTAGAAAAGAGGCCTTCGGTTTGAAGTAAATCATGTCACTAGTTTCGGACCATAACGTCTTCAACGGCTAGTAATGAGAATAAACACTAGTCCCGGACCGGACTGGACCTCTAGTCCTGGGCCGTAATACGGCCCGGAACTAATGACCTGGAGCCGGCCAGCTACACTGTATGGGACTATTAGTCCCGGGTCGTATCACGGTCCAGAAATAGTTAGTCCTCTATATAGTGCAGCTTCGTGTGCACTGCTCAAGCCATGGTGGCCATTTTACTCAAAGAAGCAAACCGAGTTTATGCCCTTTTTTCTCAAGATTTGTCAAGATTTAGTTTGCAATCCCTAAATCCAAGGTTTTAAAAGGTTAGAACTCCATTCTTTCATCTCTTATTGTTACTTTAGCTCAATGTGATAGGAGTAGAGATATGGATTTGCATGCATGCTCTAGAAGTAGAGGATTTTTAAATGTGTAATAAATTTTAATTAGACACAAAGTTACTAAAAATTGAAATGTGTAATTTTAGAGTTTCAGAGCTTAGAATGGAATGAGGTTTTTACTGATAGAACAATAATCAAAAACTTCACATTTATCATGTTAATTGTTTTCTCCAACTCACAAATTGGTGCGTGTAAATTTTTCAAAATTCAAAATTAATGCTCTAAAAGCTCTCATTATAACTTGTATTAAATTGGTCACTGATCTCTATTTCTAATGTTGTGTAATGGTTTTTGATATACTTTTACTATAATGAAGATGGTCCAGGAATGGATGTACGATATTGATGTCAACACCCGAATTTTTAATCTTAGATACCTATTATTTCATACATCGCAATCCTAGGATTACCATTTTTGCGAGACATAATAGATTGGATATCACAGTACATCATCCATTACAAACCATACATAAGGTCTTACACAAATAGGGGATCACATGATCCAGTATTAATACAGTTCAGACTGCGGAATATCGTAATAATAACGGTAGCGTAGGTGAGTCTCCATCTTCATGGTCCTGACGATGGGAGATGATCCAAGTTGTCGTAACCTTCCTGCGGTTCGTTCTCCTGATAGTCCTCTTCAAAGTCTGGCCACGGGAATAGCCAGAGACAAAGCCTTGAGTACTCTTTAAGTACTCGCAAACTAAGACTAATAAGTGAAGTGGTTTTGAGTAGGAATACTAAGCTCTAGGTTGTTTTGCAAAAAGCCAGATTTACCTTAACTGAGTTCAGAAGCAAAGAAAGCTAGTGAAACGTTTTATAACACCTAAGTGGGAACTTGAATTTTCATAGCACAACCCTGTTGTGGTCAAGTCAAGTCATGAATCATTTCATAAGTCATTTATAAAACATCTAATGACGGAACAGTATAGTCACTCCAACTGTCCATAACCGCGGACGCAGCTATTCGAATAGTTTGACACTCTGTAGAGGTGGTACACTTTCACCACAACATTCGGTAGATCCATCAGGAACAATCCTGAATTCACCATACTTAGTATGCGGATAATCAATCCTAACCTTTCAATTACACGCCCTAGTATAGGCACCTCTCCTGTGAGTTTGACCTCCCAACCATGACCAACTGTCATCTTAGGTACTGCACAGGTGGAAAATCTTCACAAGGTAGGCTCAGCTCAAACCTTGGCCGTAAGGGAACTCATACTAAGGTATATAAATTTTCAGTCAAGCCCTACCCTATTTCCGGGTATTATGGTTGTACGGTAAAATTGGAATGGTATCACATCCAGACAACCATCAGTTTTATAAAGGGCTAAGGCTCATGCCTTAACATTTTCATCATCAAAATCATCTGATGTTCAAGAGCATATGTCAAAACATTTCAGCAGAATGACTCATCATTCTAAGGTTTTCATAACCATTTTCACCAAGTATTCTCATCTAAAGTGATCAAGTTTTATGCTTAGCACTAGCATCTACAGGTGGGGGTAAACACTAATGGGGGGTGGTAAACAAGTGTGAATGATCTAAGTTTAATCTCATGCCTCAGGATGACATCAAGATTATTTAACTTAGGCCAAGTTTTATGCTCTTTATGCTACCTTTAAATAGCTTTCTAAAATCTACAAGTCACTAAGTAAACTTTGATAAAGAAATAAAATACTAAGCTTGCAAATAAAACTAGGATTGGGTAACATCAAGGGGTATAATCAAGGCATGCCTAATGCATTGCATAGTCATATAGTTTTCATAGTTGCAAGTGTTAGCTTTCTCAGTTAATAGCTTGTCTTGTGCAGAGCAGTGGTTGAAATTCTCCTCGGCTTCTTTCTCGTAGTATTCTCCTTCCTCCTCGTATCCTTGGTCGGTACTAGCGTCTATAAATAAATACGAGGTACACAATCACCAAACAGTACTTAACTAGTTCTATTTATCACACCAAGGTTTTCACTAGATGATCTAGTATCATCACAAACATTACAATCATCAAAGCACTTGTCTTATTTATTTTATTTTGGAAAAGTAATTTCTAATCATTGAAAAACTACTTAAGATTTAATATTCTCCAACTAAAACATGGGATCATGTTGACACATGTCATCACCACATATTTCAGTACATGGGAATGTGATTTAAAGTGGTGTCATAATTTAACAAGGTTTAACCTTTTTATTTTCATTAAATAAAGTGACTAGAATGGCCTATGAGGCATTCTTTTATTACTTGTTCAGTATTTCTGCAAGTAAACCTAGATATTTTTATATATTCAGAAAGGTCTAGCTAAATGTGATTTTTCAGAGTTGGAATCAACTCAAAAGCTTTTGAGGTTGAATTTTGAAAAATGTTTGAATGCAGAAAAGCTCCTGCCTTGTTATTTTTACTATAGGTGATCTACAATTCCAAATTAATTGAATAAAAAGGGCTTGCATTAAGAATTCCAGTACCTTTCTAACAAAATTGGTTTCGTGCAATTTGGTTTAGTGAATCGACCTGGGTTGATTTTTGAATCTACACACATAACTGAGTTTGAAACTAAATTGGAAAATATAAATTCAAACTAACTGGGTTGCGCGGGATGTTAACTAGGCTTGCCCATGGTGCACAGCGCACGCGCGGGGGATTTTAAGTGAATGAAACCACCTGTCAGCGAGACAGGGGGTGCGAAGCGGTACGGGGTGATCTAGACCGCACGATCAAACTCTAATCCAACGGTTGTGACCTATCGTCTCCGTCGGGCAACACCGGCGAGAAAGAACCCTAGCGCGACCAGTGGGGGTCTACGGGGGCTCACCAGGGCTCAGGCGAGGGTTGGCGATGGGGGCGAACGACGAAGTCTACAATGGCGAACCTCCTGGTACCGGTGGCTTCTCCTGTGGCGGCTCCAATCGCTGGCTCCTTTCTTCCTCCTCCGCGGCAGACTTCGGCCAAATTCCGGTGACCTGCTGCTCGCCTTGTTCCGGAAATGAGTGGGGGTGGTTCTGAGAGAGAGGGGAGTGTGTTGGTGTGAAGAAATCGAGCGGGGTGGCCTCTATTTATAGTGCCAAGAGGGGACCGAAGGGCGCGGGTGGAGCTCATCGTGGTCGTCGGCACAACGAGCTAAAGGCATGGGAGACAGTAGGGGGTGGTGCTATGCTCCCTGGCGAAGCTCAACGGCGTGGTCTCGAGGCGTGGGGCGGTGCGAAATGGTCGGAACACTACGATGCTCTGGGCGGGTCCAACGGGAAGTTTTATGGCGCACGGGCTGTCCTAGTCGCGCGACGACAAACGTGCGTGTCTACGGGGTTGCTGGGGCTGCGGGCTTGCGAGTGGCGAGGGTGGTGCATGGTCTGTGTGCGCTTGTCGAGTGCGGCGCTCTAGCGCTCTCTCGGCATGGCGCAGAGGCATAGGGCGCAACGATTCTAGAGTGGTCCAGTGGCTTGCTAATCGTTGGCGTTGGACATGGGGTGGCGGTGGACGATGGTCAATGCTCCAGAGAAGGTTGGCGAGGCTAGAGCTTCTCCTAGCTTGTTGTCGACAGTGGGATGGCAAGGTGAGGCTCGGCCTGCTCACCATTGATGGAAATGGCAAGCTCACAGTGGTGCTAGAGCTTGCTAACTAAGCTAGATGATCTACTAAATGTCTGCCGTGAGCTAGATAGGAGACAAGTTAGGCCAAATCACTGCTCACTATAGTGTTTATGGTTTGTTTGTTTGGTGTTTGCAAGGTGTTTGATGAAATGGCCGAAAGAGATTCAAATTCGAATTTTTGGTTCAAACTTGGTGGGTGTACTAGTTACATACTAGGTAGTCTCTGGTTAGTTGAAAAGGGCAAGGGGCACTGGTTGGGTTGGTTTTTGAAAATGGGTGATCTTCACATATGTTAAAGATTCAATTTTGAATTGTCATTTGAATCAAGTTGCCAAATGTTTCTGTAAGTTTGAAAGGTGGGCCTGGGTTCACTTTTACTTGGTCTAGCAAGGGGTGAAAAGAAATGGAATTGTTTCTGTTTGAAGTCTTGGACTAGAAACACTCAAAGTGGCCTAGTGAGAAAGATTGGCAAAAATGACCATTTGCTTGTTTTGTTTGTTTTTTATTTTCTCTTGATTTGTTTCTGCTTGGAAAAGCATTAGATGATGTTGTTTTCATCTTTAAACTATTCCTTACCATTTACAACAATCAAACAAGTTCATTCATGCATTCATACAATCATCAGATACACACATGCATTTATTTGATTTTAATTAATCAAAAGTTTTTTGTTAACCCTAATTTTGGTGATTGGAAAATGATAATCATTGTTCAATATTTTTGGGATGTTACAACTGACGGACGCTCTGGCGATTTTATTAATGGCGTGTATGAATTCATCCGTGTTGCTGATACAAAAAAGCAGAATGGTTTTGTATTATGTCCATGTAATGGATGTAGGAATCAGAAGGATTACTCTGACTCAAAAACCCTTCACAGCCATCTGTTGAAGTCTAGTTTCATGCCCAAATAGAATTGTTGGACCAAGCACGGAGAGAGAGGGATTATAATGGAAGACAATAAATAAGAGGAGGTTGATGACAACTATCATGGTTTCCCTGAGTATGGAGATACTTCCATGGGGGAAGCTGAAGGGGAGGCTGAAGAAGAGACACATGATGAGCCCACTGATGATCTTGGTCGGACCATTGCCGATGCACAAAGAGACTATGAAAATGAAAAGGAGAGAGAGAAGTTCAATCACATGTTATAGGATCACAAAAAGTTGTTGTACCCAAATTGCAAAAATGGTCTGAAAAAGCTGGGCAGAACACTGGAATTGATGCGATGGAAGGCAGAATGTGCTATACCTGACTCCTCATTTGAAAAGTTGCTAAAAATGATGAAGAATATGCTTCCAAAGTATAATGTATTGCCCTCCAGTATGTACGAAGCAAATAAGGTTGTCTGCCCTCTAGGTTTAGAGGTTCAGACGATACGTGCATTTCCTAATGACTACATATCTCTACCACGGTGAGGAGTACGAGAATTTGGATGCATGCCCGGTATGCACTGCACTGCGGTATAAGATCAGACGAGATGACCCTGGTGATGTTGAGGGCGAGCCACCCGGAAGAGGGTTCCTGCCAAGGTGATGTGGTATGCTCCTATAATACAACAGTTGAAACGTTTATTCAGAAACAAAGAGCATACCAAGTTGTTGCGATGGCACAAAGAGGAACGTAAGTCAAACGGGATGTTGAGACACCCCGCGGATGGGTTGCAATGGATAAAAATCGATAGAAAGTACCAAGACATTGCATATGACGTAAGGAGTTTAAGGTTTGGTCTAAGTACAGATGGCATGAATCATTTTGGGGAGCAGAGCTCCAGTCACATCACCTGGATCGTGACTCTATGCATCTATAACCTTCCTCCTTGGTTATGCATGAAGTGGAAGTTCATTATGATGCTAGTGCTGATCCAAGGTCTGAAGCAACCCAGCAACGACATTGATGTCTACCTAAGGCCATTAGTTGAAGAAATTTTACAGTTGTGGCACGAACCCATCATACGCGTGTGGGATAAGAACAAACAGGAAGAATTTGACCTCCGAGCGTTGCTTTTCGTAACAATCAATAATTGGCTTGCTCTTAGTAACCTTTCAGGACAGTCAAACAAGGGATACAATGCATGAACGCACTATTTAGATGAGACTGAAAGTATATATTTGGAACATTGTAAGAATAATGTGTACAATGGGCATCGTCGGTTTCTTTTGGCCAAGCATCCCTTAAGAAAGAAAGACAAGCATTTCAACGGTCAGGCATGTCACCAGACGAAGCCTAAGAAACATACTGGTACTGATATATTTGATATGGTCAAAGATTTGGATCAAATAGTAACCTTTGGAAAGGGTCCTGGCGGAAAATATGTTCCGAAGGACGCTGACGGACACACACCCATGTGGAAGAAGAAATCTATATTTTGGGAGATGCCATATTGGAAATTCCTAGAGGTCTGCTCTGCAATCGACGTGATGCATGTGGCGAAGAATCTTTGCGTGAATCTGCTAGCCTTCTTGGGCGTGTATGGGAAGACAAAAGATACACCGGAAGCACAGAAGGACCATCATCGTATGAAAGACCCATATGGCCTGCATCCATAATGGTTTCAAGGTCATGCCAGTTATGCTCTTACCAAACAAGGGAAGGAAATCGTTTTTGAATACCTGAGCAGTATTAAGGTCCCATCTGACTTCTCGTCGAATATAAAGGGAATAATAAATATGGCAGAGAAAAGTTCCAAAACCTAAAGTATCATGACTGCCACATGATTATGACGCAAATGCTTCCGATTGCATTGGGGGACTTCTACCGGATAATGTTCGAGTACCCATTGTTAAGCTATGTGCATTCCTCAATGCAATCTCTCAGAAGATAATCAATCCTGAAGATCTTCCATGGTTACAGAATGACGTGGTCCAATGTCTTGTCAGTTTCGAGTTGGTGTTCCCACCATCCTTCTTCAATATTATGACGCACCTACTTGTTCACCTAGTCAAAGAGATTTCCATTCTTGGTCCTGTATTTCTACACAATATGTTTCCCTTTGAGTGGTTCATGGGAATCTTAAAGAAATATGTTTGTAACCGTGCTAGGCTAGAAGGAAGCATCTCCAAGGGCTATGGAATAGAGGAGGTCATTGAGTTTTGTGTTGACTTTGTTCCTGACCTTAAGCCGATTGGTCTTCCTCAATCGCGGCATGAGGGGAGACTGAGTGGAAAGGGTACTCTAGGAAGGAAATCAATAATATGTAGGGACAGACATTCTTACACTAAAGCACATTACACAGTTCTATAGAATTCCATATTGGCGGCCCCGTATATCGAGGAACACAAGAAAATTTTACGCTCCAACAACCCTGGAAAGCATGACTCATGGATTAGATATGAACACATGAATACTTTCGGCGGATGGTTGCAATATCTCATAAAAAACAACACTTTTGGAGATCAGCTATACTTGTTGTCCATGTCACCATATTCGACTATATCGACTTTCCAAGGGTACAAGATAAATGGGTATACATTTTACACGATCGCCCAAGATAAAAAGAGCACCAACCAAAACAGTGGTGTCCACTTTGATGCAACAAACAACAATGGGTCAAAGACCACATATTATGGTTACATAGAGGAGATATGTGAACTTGACTATGGACCTACTTTTAAGGTCCCCTTGTTTTGGTGCAAATTGGTCAAGCTGACAGAAGGATGGGTTGAGGTAGAAAATAAGTACAGAATGACATTAATGGATCTCAACAATCTTGGGTACTTAGACGAACCATTCGTCCTAGCAAATGATGTGGATCGGGTTTTCTATGTGAAGGACATATCTACCAAACCTAGAAAAAGAAAAAATAAGCAAAATAATACATCATACGATGAGCCAAAGCGGCACATAGTTCTTTCAGGAAAAAGAAACATCGTGGGAGTGGAGGACAAGACATACATGTCAGAAGATTGTGATAAGTTTCATGAAATTCCGCCCTTCGCAGTGAAGGATGACCCAAGCATCATGTTAATGAATGAAGATGCTGTTGGAGATATGCCCAAGAGGCAATAA
Source organism: Avena sativa (assembly GCA_916181665.1). NCBI lineage: Eukaryota > Viridiplantae > Streptophyta > Magnoliopsida > Poales > Poaceae > Avena > Avena sativa. The sequence goes on from OV702293.1 coordinate 460,797,728, forward strand.
TAAAGTGGTTATTATCATATCTTCATGCTTATGATAAATATTTACATACCATGCTATAATTTTATTAACAAGAAACATTAATACTTGTGTGATTTGTAAACATAAAAGAGTCCCTTATAAAGCCTCTTGTTAAACTAGTTTGTTGGTTAATATATGATCATGGTTTCCTGATCATGAACATTGAGATGTTATTAACAACAAGGTCATATCATTAGAAGAATGATGTGATGGACATACTCCTATAGTTAAGCGTAGCATAAGATCAAGTCATTTAAATAGTTCACTTGCTATAATCTTTCAATACATAGTAACCTAAATCCTTCGACCATGAGATCATGTTAATCACCATCACCGGATGGATGCTTTGATGACATCAAACACCACTTCGTAACTAGGTGGTTATAAAGGTGGCATTGAGTGTTCGGGAAGTATGTGTTGAGGCACATGGATCAAGAGTGGGATTTGTCCATCCATATGACAGATAGATATATTGTAGGCCCTCTCGGTGGAATGTCATCCAATTAGCTTGCAATCATGTGACTGGCTCACAAGGGATCACATATCACAAGAACGAGTAAAGAGTACTTATCGGTAACGAGGTTGAACTAGGTATGCAGAGATACCGACGATCAAACTTCGGATAAGTAAAGTATCGCGAGACAAAGGGAAATTGGTACCGTATGTAAATGGTTCATTCCATCACGAAGTAATCGTAGAAATATTTGGGAGCCATATGAATTTCTAGATTCCTCTATTGGTTATTGATCGAAGAAGAGTCTCGGTCATGTCTACATAATTCACGAACCGTAGGGAGACACACTTACGGATTCAATGTTGCTTAGTAGATATGGAATGTGAGTAAAGAGATCGAATGCTATTCGGAGTCTCGGATTGGATCTGGGATATCATGAGGAGATCAGGAATGGTCCAGAGAATAAGATTCATATTAGGAAAGTCAATTTCCGAGGATCGGAAATGTTTTCGGTGTTTTGATCGAAAGCTTCTAGAATGTTCTGGAAGGTCCACCACCCCGGGAGGGGGTCAGTTGGAGTGTGGCATGCCCTAGGGGCTAGCCGTACCAAACCCTAAAGGGTCAATTTGGCCAATACTAGTTTGAATAGTTAAATCCTAGTTTGAAAAGTCAAACTCTAGTTTTTGGTAAGAGGGAAGTCTTGGTGGAAAAGGTTTCAGCCTCTTCCTTTGGAGGCCGAGTTAGGAAGGGTTTCCACCTGGGCTGGGAACACCCTTGGACGAGCCACCACCTACATAAGTAGGGGTGGGGGCGCACCCCAAGGTATCCCCCTTTTCCTAGGCGCCCAAGACCCAATCCCTAGGTCGCCGCTACCCCTCCAAGCCGTCGGCGCCCTAGATCCCCTCTAAACCGCCGCTGTCGTCTAGACTAAACCCTAGCCGCTGTCTGCCCTCTTCCCTTGGTGTCTAAACCCTAGCCACGAGGCTCCCTCTACTCCAGCATACTCGCTCTGGCTTAGGTGAAGCCCTGCGGGATCTCCCCACTAAATTCCGACACCATGTTGTCGTGCTGCCGGAATCGCGAGAGAGCTACAACCTCCGTTGCCTGCTGGAACAAGGGAGAGAAAGGTCTTCATCAAGTACCGTACGTGTTACTGATACGTCCAAAACGTATCTATTTCTAGAACACTTTGTTATTTTTTCTTCTCTAAACTTGTGTGATTTGGATACAACTAACACAGATTGACGCCGTTTTCAATAGAATTACCTTGGTGTCTTGTTTTTGTGCAAAAAATGAACTATCAGGAAAAATCCCGGAAAATATGCCAAAAACTATTTCTCACCAGAAGATCCACGGAGCCAGAAAGGGAGACAGAGGGGAGGCCTGTGGGGCCCAGACCCACCCCAGGCGCGGGCCCACTGACCCCGTGCCTGGGGGAGGTCTAGCCACCCCAGGCAGCTCCTCGGCCTCCCTCCGCGCCTATAAGTTGCCTTTTGACCTAAAAACAGGGGGGTTCGATAGTTTTCCAGAAAGAGTTCCGCTCCGCCGCCGCCACCAGAAACCAAGATTCGGATCTAGAAACTCCGTTCTTGCACCCTGCCGGGACTAGGAATTTGGAGAGGATCATCTCCATCGTCATGACCAACGCATCTCCATCAACCACCGATGTTTCCCCCATCCATGAGTGATTAATCCCTCGCTGTAGGCTTGGGGATGGTAGGGATTGGATGAGTTCTATCATGTAATCGAATAAGATCTGTTAGGGGCATAGTGCCTAGTATCTCTATTAGTGCTATTTGACTTTGTTGCAACTTGTTGTGATTAATTCTTGTCACTAGGGCCCGAGTTCCATGATCTCAGATATGAACTTATTATTGAATCATTATGATAGTATTGTTTGTGATCTTATCTGCAAGTTGTGTACACATATCATTGTCCGGATCCAAAGGCCCCAAAGTGACAATAATTGGGACAACCGGAGGGGATGGCTGTGGTGTGAGGATCACATGTGTTCACAGAGTGTTAATGCTTTACTCCGGTGCTCTATTAAAAGGAGCACATTAATTGCCAGTAGTTCCCTAGAGGCCCCACTGCCACGGGCTAGCTGGACAGAAGATGTTGTGCAAGTTCTCATTGCGAGCACGTATGACTATAATTGGAGCACATGCCTAGGATTGTTTAGTACTTGGATGCTTGTTATTATTTATCTGCAATGCCCTAGTTCTTGAAGTTACATGTTTAGACTCGCCCATGCAACGCCCGTCCATCCATCCCTATGCCTACCGCACTCGAATCCTAATGTTACCGTTACTGTTTCACTGTTGCTGTTACTGTTACTATTGCTGTTACTGCTGCTGTTGCTACTACAAACTATTGCTACTGATAAACTTCTGTGAGCAAGAACTATTTCAAGGTGCAGCTGAATTGACAACTCAGTTGTTAAGGCTTGCAAGTATTCTTTGGCTTCCCTTGTGTCGAATCAATAATTTGGGTAATACTACCCGCAAAGACTGTTGCGATCCCCTACACTTTTGGGTCATCGGTGACCGACTGCGGGAGCGCTGCCAGAACGCGGAGTCGGAAGGATCGTCTACACAATCTTGAGATCGGCAAGTGAACGACTACATCATCCACGAGAATCTGCTCTCGTTAACCGCTTTGGATCTTCGAGGGTTAGTACTCTATCAACTCGTTGCTACAATCTAGTAGATAGATCTTGGCTTGTGTGTGTTCATGCGATAGAATTTTTTTGTTTTCCATGCTACGAACCCCTACAGTGGTATCAGAGCCGTGTCTATATGTAGATCTATTGCACGAGTAGAACACAATGGTCATTGTGGGCGGTGGTGCTTTTATTATCAATTGCTTCTTGTGTACTTTGCATCTTACAGGATGGTGGGATGAAGCGGCCCGGGCTAACCTAACATGACATTGTTCATGATACTTTCTCCACACTCAATATGCAACTTGTATTTCATAAGTGGCTTTGCGGGTGTCTTGCTCTCCCATCATAGTGAAGATTTAATTTACAACGGGCACTTAATAGTTCATCCATCAATGTTGTGGTTCTTGTTTGTAAGTTAGAACGATACTTATTGAAAGCCCCAAACCACGTCAAATATAAAAAGACAATTAGAGGCATCTAACTTTGTTTTGCAGGGGTGTGTTGTGATGTAATATGGCCATGATTGTGATTATATATGATGTATGCCATGATCCTTATTGTAAGTCGGCAACCGGCATGAGCCTTATGGTTGTCTTTTGAATTACGTTAAGACCTACGTGTCTATTATTTAAATTAGTTGTAATATTTGATGCTAGTGGATGACAACCATGGAGCGGTGCCATTGACCTTGACACCATGCCCGTGATGATGGAGATCATGTTCGTGCTTGAAGATGGAGATCGAAAGCACAAGAAGAAAGTCCATATCATATCACATATTTTGAATTGTATGTGATGTTAATCCTTTTATGCATCTTGTATTGCTTAGATCGCGATGGTGGCATTATAAGATGATCCCTCTCACAAAATATCAAGTTATAAAATGTTCGTCCTTAGTAGGCACCGTTGCCAAGACTCGTTGTTTCGAAGCACCACGTCATGATCGGGTGTGTTAGATTCTGCGAGTGTATACAACGGGAGCAAGCCAGATTTTTGCATGCAAAAACTAAGGTTAAATCTTGACGAGCCTAGCATGTACAAACATGGTCTCGGAACACGGAATGCCGAAAGGTAAAGCATGAGTCATATAGATGATATGATGAACATGATGATTCTTTGCCTTTGAAACTACATCATGTCACGTGATGATCGGACTTGGTGTAGTGGATTTGGTTCATGTGATCACTAAAACAATGTGAGGGATATTGTTTTGAGTGGAATTTCAACAGAAATATGATTAAAATTTGAACACTATTTATCATAAATTAAATCAAAGTGAATTTGCATAGTTGTTGTAGTCACCACCTTACGCTTAGTTATAATTGAGATAATAGAACTATAGAATTCTGGTTAGTTACTTTACAAACTAGTATCGTATTTTTTTAAAGTGTTAATCTAAAGTTTAAAAGTCATATTGCGAACTTTCAGTAAGTTCCGGTTACTCCGTGAAGTTTAATAATTGGTTTTAAATCAAGCGTGACAATTTCAGTGTTAGTATATAAGTATCATATTTTTCTCCATGATTCTTGATATTCAAAAGATTGTTTTAATATCAAGGTTATCTAGGAGCTGAAAGAGTTGTTTCAGAAACCATGATACGTGGAAGGTATTGCGATATCTGAAACGATGTTTTGGTTGCAACATGAGAGAGTATAATATGACAAATTTTATGTTCTCATATTTGATGAGAATTTGCAAAAGGTTGGAGACGCTGTCGTCCTAATCCTCCAAAAGGTTTTGGAGAGCAACATTATACTCGCGATTCACCGTTATAAGATAAAGTAGCTTGATCATGAATAGTTCCATGATAAGGGTGAATATTTGATGTAGGTAAAATGTTTACTACACTAAAAGTTTACTAAAGAATGGAATTTGAAAGAACACCAAGTATTGGATGATGGTGATCTATTTCAAAGTGCAAGTACAAAGACATTGGTATTTAAACTATACACGCTTTGGACTATGTGTCATGTGTATGGCTCTACTATTGATGTAGATAGATTCTTTTAAATGGAAAAGGAAATACTGAAAGAGAATCTTAGAAATGTATGGCAGAAAAGAAAAGATTAGAATTGTTCAGCTTAAGTATATAGAGGATATACGTGTTATAGCTGTATTCTTTGCTTGTTAAACAACGTGGTTCTTAAGTATTGGATACTGAATTTGTTGGTGTGAATCGTCATACAAAACAACACACTTCATGAACTGTAATGGCCTAAGTAGCTAGCAAGAGAATATGTGATGATGTTCATCGAGAACAAATAAAGTATTGATGTGTTTCTCGTTGAAATAAAAGCTTGCCTTCAAGATTTGTTTTATCAGGTATTATGAGAATAAAAGGGTTGTTCAAATAATTGTTGTAATCCATAAAAGATGGATGATTTACAAATGTCATTGGATAAATCTCATCCATAAAATAAATGCTAAAAATGTCGAAAGACAATTGATTGAAAGATCACTTAGGAATTGACACCGCCGTTTAAATTATATTGGAAAGAAAACATGAAGAAACTCCATATGGATGGAATTTTAGAGTCTTTTGATTTTGATCAAATAACGCTTGTGAAACTTTCCTAGAGATAATTAAAACTCCATTCATAGGACAAAAGTGAACGAATGACTAGCTTATTTGAACTTGTACATATAGATGTATGAATCCCATTATGTGTAGTCAAGAGCGATGGATTTCAACTTCATATGCTTTCTCCGAAAATTTGAGTGAATATATGAATATTTACTGAATGAGGATGAGGTGTGAAACATTTGAAAAAGTTCGAAGACTTTCAAGATGAAGTGTAAAATCAATGTAACAAGAAAATAAAGAATTTATTATAGGATCATGAAGGGAGATATTTGAGTTACAAGTTTAACATAACACCTAAGATTTGAGAAATCGTTCCATGAATTTGCGTTTCCTGAAACACCATACGAGTATGGTGTGTTCGATATATGTAATAAAACCTTGTTTGACATGGTAAGATCAAAGGTGTCATTTATAAAACTGCCATTATATTTTAAAGATAAAAGCTTTAGAGACTACCGCTTTTACACTGAAAAGAGCTTCATCATGATCCGTTGAAACGACACCATATAAAGTTATGGTTTGGGATAAAACCCAAGTTGTCCTTTCTTAAACATTGGTATGCTATGCATAAATAAGATGTTTACAACCAAAGTCGGATGAATATTTCTTTGTATGTTATTTTGAATAACCGTTGAGTACTCCTCCATAACACCGAAGACAAAAATGTTTGTCACTTAGAATGTCAAGTTTATTTTAGAAGAAATTTTTCCGTGAAAAGTTAAGTGGCGGGGGACAATAGAACTTTGATAAGGCTAAAAGAACCTTAGCTATATGTGTTGAGTTGCGCAGCACCAGCAAGTGTCCCAGAGGCAGCAACAATGCTCATGGCTCACGTGCCTCAAAGGTTGTGGACACGGAGGTCTAAGTTCCTGTTGAACCAAGTAGGTCGGGTAAACAATCAAATACCAGGATTTGAGAGTTAAATAATTATTTGACAATGATGATCTGACTACATGCAAAGAAGCGATGATGGGCCCTGACTCCATCAAATGGTTTGAAGTCATAAACCCGTGATAGTTCCATACACGAGAGATCAAGCTTTGAACTTGAAAGACCCTCTGAAAAGGTGCAAGACCTTACAGTCGTATTTGGATCTATAAAGAAATAGACATGGATGTTTCACATCTATGAAATTGTCGACATGTAGGGAAAGAGTTCACGACAATGTTCCAAGAGTTGACTATGATAAGGTCTAATCTTTCATTAAGCGATATTTAGTCTAGACGGATTAATGTAGCAACCACTACATATAATTTTGTTATGTGGTAGTTGAATAAACAAAACAAGTTCTTCTAATAGAATGGTTGCCTAGGACGTGTGCATGACTGATGGTTGTACACGTAGTTGACGTGGAGCCTGTTGGGAACCCCAAGAGCAAGGTGTGAAGCAGCACAGCAGCAAGTTTTCCCTCAGTAAGAAACCGAGGTTATCGAACCAGTAGGAGGAAGGAAACGTCACACAGGTGTTGTAAGCAACGCGGAGACCTGCACAACACAAACTCAAGACTTTGCCCCAACGAATGAGTGAGGTTGTCAAGCTCACTGGTTTGCTGTAACAAAGGATTAAACGTATGGTGTGGAAGGTAATGGTTTGCATCAAGTAAACAAGTAACAGTGGAAGATGTATCAATGGTAAATGTTGGACCGGGTCCATAGTTCACTAGAGGTGCTCTCCTTAGATAAACAACATGGCATGAAGGGTAAGCAAATTATAGCAGGGAAATTGACAGGAACTGAGCAAGGCATAACAATGCAATACCAGACAAAAAGATCCTATGAGATTCGATTGGGCAATACAACAATATACATAGACCGCCATCCAACTGTATCTATGACTAGAAGTACACCTTCAGGTTGTCATCCGAACCCCCTCCAGTATTAAGTTGCAAGTAACAGACAACTGCTTTAAGCAAAGTGCGTAAGTAAACAATACACTTGTTCCATGAACAAGAGGCCGTTGTTTTCTCCCTAGTAGCAATAGCACATCTACAACCGAAGAGATTTATGTCACTTCCCTTGGAAACTAGAGGCATGAACCCACTATCGAGCATAAATACCCCCTCCTGGAGTCACTAGCAACTACTTGTCCAAGATAGCTACTAACAACGGAGAGCATGCAAGATCACAAACAACATAGACATGTGTCGTGGTATTGCCGATGAGTACGCCATGGAGGGGTCCTCACAATGCGTGTTTAGAGACGTGGGGGAAGGCGGACGGTTGACGAGTATGAGGTAACACAGCTTACCCAGGTTCAAATCCCACGACGGTGGTGGAATCCTACTCCTGCTATAAATCACTATAATGGCAATACACCGAGTTACATGGATTGGTTCGCTGTGCGAGGTGCGTCATAGTCGACACTAGATTGTTTGAGATTGTTCCCTAAAGGCTCCCATAGGCCCGACTTATATAGTCGCCAGGTCCTAGGGTTACAGGGAAAAGTCCTAGTTGGACAGGTTACAGAGTCCTACACTGCTTACAACTAGTCTAGCGTGTCTTGCACTCCAAGGCTCCGGGTACGTCGGTGACTCCACCATAGCCTTCCTTTATCCGGCATGGGCCTCCCTTCTAGATCCATCTAACTGGGCCGCCCAGCAGGCCACGGGCCATGCTACCAATTGTGGGCCACCCGGGTTATCCGGATAGGAGACATGCTATGAGGATACCAATATAGCATATCCCCAATAGTAGCCCCCGGAGAACTCCGAGATCTTGCGCCGTCTTGCCTCTTCACGTTGAATGCTCTGTCTAGATGGATGTCGGCAAATCGCCAAACAATATCTTGTAATCCTCCCAAAGAACCCTGCAAGGTTTTCTCCGTCTTCAATTTGTAAGTCAGAGAATTTCTGAATCTTCTATCGTACTCTTCCGTAGCCGGACTGTATCCGTCCAAGCCGGAATCTTCCGATGTGATGGTTCACCTGCCAATGACAGCTAGGGCGACATAGACGTAGGTCAGCAACGCCTCGTAACTCATACATACAGAGAATGCAATCATGTCCGTTTTTCCCGCGCGAGCGATACAAACCGTTGGCGGAGATGGTTGGTAATGTGGTGAAATTTCTATGCACGCTTCCGCACATGTCGTCCACGCGTCAACCATTCGATCGTCTTGCACGAATCTTGATGCCAGAGGTTATAAATTGTAACAGTGGTGGAATTTTTACTTTTCACCTCATTCTCCTCTGCGTCGTCTTCTTCCTCCAGCGAGCGCCTCCTCGAGCTCTCTGCGCACTCTGCGAAAAACCCTAGGTCCTTGACCTTTCCCAGTCACCACCTTAACCTCCCAATGGCCAGTAGCAGCTCCGTCCCCTCCATGGCGGCGTCAGGAGATGCCGCCGGCAAGCACCATCCTTGTGACCCTAGAGGGCCTGGTGATCCCCAAATCCGCGGTGGTCGAATCCACCGGCAGTGACCAAATCCAGCGGTGCTCGAGCTGCTAGAGGAGGAAAACGACTCCCACAAGGGGGACTGGCGCGGTTCGGACATCACAGACCGCGACATCAAGGAGCTGATCATTGAGGGCTACCTCCCTGCGACGGAGGGGATCGTCTGGCAGGCGGTGCCGACCGGCGAGGTCACCCCTTCTCCCCAAGCCAGAGAGAAGGTGTACCTCAAATCCCAAATGGTACGCGGCGTCTCCCTTCCCATCTCCAATTTCTTCCTAGCTGTCCTCAACCATTAACGAGTACAGCCTCAGAACCTCTCCCCCAATAGCATCCTCGCGCTTAGCAACTACGCGGCGCTTTCCGAGGGTTACTTAGGGATTAGGCCTAGGCTAGATCTCTTTATCTACTTTTTCACCGTCAAGCGGGAAGCCGGAGCCGACAAGGAAGATCTCAGGAACTGTGGCATGATTAGTTTTAAGATCCGGCCTGGCCGGCGGTTCCCCGACATCGTCGGCTATGAGTGTTGTAAAAACTGGCAACGGACGTACTTCTACGGCCCAAAAATCCCTCTGGCTGACCGAGAAGCAACGTATCCGGACTTCATTGATGGAGACGCCGCCGAAGCCTCGACAAGGAGATCCCAGGCCTCCCTTCCCTCCGACATCGACGCTTCTCGCGCTATAAGGTGGATAGAGTGGTTCCTAGAGACAGGTCTGACCGGATTGGACCTGTCCATGTGCTGGTTCATCAGGCGGATCCAGCCTCGAGAACACCGCTTGAAGTTGATCCACGAGTATACCAAGGATAGGAAGGATAGCCTCCGCATCTCCGAGAACAACTTCTCAAGCGACTCCGTCAAGCTCCGCCTCAAGGACATCGTCAAGGTGAAGGATAGGAAGCATGGCTTCACCATCACCTACGACATGTTCGAGGAGAGCAAGTGCCCAAAGGTACCTGTTTGTTTTCCGTGTATGACATATACTCCAGTTCTTCTGTCTAGCATAACACTTTGGGTTTTCACTTAACAACTCAGCGATCTAGAGGAGGATAGCATGGCTGTCCAAATCTATGATCCAAAGATGAAGGAAGTCACCGTCGTGTCCGACGACGATGTCCCGTTGGCGGAAAGCGGAAGAGCTCCACCTCTGATGCTGCCGACGGAGGCAAGAAGAAGAAGAAGACGGAGGGTGGAGCCTCCAAGAAGACTACCGTCGCCCTAGAGGCGGAGAAAAGAAAGGTTATCAGGATCCCTTTTTCCAAAGCACCCCCTCTTGTGTAAGATTCTTTCTCTCCGACATTGTCCATTGCTTGTCTTATTCCTGTACTTATACTTTTTGCATGTTTCAGGAAGAAGGCCACTACCAGTTTGAAGAAGACCTCCAAAACTTTGGGGGCTTCTAGAAACATCAAGGATATGTTTCATCGTGAAGTGTCTCCCCACGCATCTCCCGCCATCGCCCCTGTCACTCCTAGCGTCTATCCTATGCCCGCTCCGACAAGCTCACAGGCCAAAGATGCATCTGGCCCTTCCGTCATGGAAGTGGACTATGGTACCTCCGCGGAGCTTGCCATTGTCGGTGAACAGGCAATGCAAGAAAGTGTCGCAACCCAAATGGCTGAAGCTCTAGCTAAGGATGCCATCGGTAGCGGTAAGGCGGTGGTGGAGAGTGGTACGTCTACCGAAGGCGGCGCCTCCGCACCCAGGAAAACCGTAGACTTCCCGGAGATAGTCTACCCATCACTTACACCGAGTAGCTCCGCTTTGGTTCCTGGTGCGGCGCCGACATCGCCAACATGCAGTCTTGAGGAGCTTCTCCGGCAAGAAGAAATCTTTCAAGGAAACAGCCTTTCTTTTGGCAAGTTGCTTGCTGAGAGCGCTACCAACCTCAAGATCAATGCACTTGTAAGTTTTATTTGCCTTTTGCATTTCATATGAGTATCCCACTATAGCCCCCGAGGATTTAGATGGAAAACCATAGGTCTTTGCATCTAAATGCTCTAAGAGTGACTAAGCTAGAAAACTCTCACTGTAGCCCCCAAGCATATAGTTTAAATGAATTATTCCGACTAGATGATTTAAGAGTAGCATACGCAGTGTTTGTAAATTTCAATACTGTAGCCCCCAAGCTTCTAGTTGTACTTGAATTAGTTCCGACTAGATGCTTAAAGAAAGACTAAGCATATGACTGAGTTAAAAAACTTTATACTATAGCCCCCAAGCTTCTAGTTGAAAACTGAATTAGTTCCGACTAGATGCTTAAAGAAAGACCAAGCATATTGCTAAGTTTAAAAACTCTCACTGTAGCCCCCAAGCCTCTAGGTGGATAGTTATCCGGCTAGATGCTCCAAGTAGACTAAAACAGCGTTAAAATTTATTTCCACAAAATGAGAATGCTCGGAGGGGCGTGGCCAACGAGAAGTACCAGAAGATGCGTGTGGACTTGGAAGCCGAAAATGGTAAAACGACCTTCTTGAAGGAACAAATCACCAAGAGCAAGCGTCTATTTTTCCTTTCTTTTTCGTATTCTGACTTAGTCTTGTGCCAACATTATCCGAGTACTCACTATGCACTGTTCTTTCTCCGACTTGCATAAGCCATTTCCAAGGCTAAGGATATTGTTGAACAATCCAAGCATATTCAGCAGCAGGATAGTGAAAACAAGATCCTTAAGCAGGAGAGGAAGGATATGCTGAAGATGCATGAGGACTCCATGAAAGTCCTGCAAGAGTCCGCCAACGAAGAGATGAACCGCTTAAAGGAGGAGATCGCGATGCTGAAAGAGCAGAAGAAAGCTGCCGACGAGCAGAATCAACGCAATCTTGACGCATACAAGATCCTCCGACAAGAACGGGATTCTTTGGTGGAAACTCTCCAGCAGGCTGAGATTAGCATCTTCAGTAAGTGATTCTCCGTCTTGTACTTCTGTAAGCTAGATACTCTGAAATTTTTGTGTTATTGAACTCATGCGCTCCTTTGTCGAAAATTTGCAGCTCCTATTGGGTTGACCCAGTCGCCTCCTCCGCCAAAGGAATGCATGGTCCTTGCCAGCAACTTTATCAATACCGCCATCACGCAGGCTAAGGATATAGCCAAGCACCTCCAGATCAATATCAAAGCGGTGGATTCTATGGCGAAGTTCTCGGAGATCTTGCGCCGAGCCCCCGAGCGTATTGCAAGCTGGAAAGCTTCATGTACACGGGCTGGCGCAAGGATGGCACTGTCAATGGTCAAGGCGCACTATGAAAACACCGACATCGACACGGTGACCTCCGGTATCCCCGACGTAGATGACGATGGCCAAAAGATAGATCACGAGGCTATCTTGGCGTCGCTCGCGGGTTTTGACACCAGAGTCGCCGAGTTGGTCGACCCTAACATCTTTGTGCCCATGAAAACCATTGAAGGTGGCAACCAAAGCTCCTCCAAGTCTCTCAACACTGCCGACTTCGAGGAGGATGGCTCTCCTGCTGCTGATGACGCTTCGTCCAACTCGCCTGCGCCAGAGGAATGAAAAACAATATGTAATATTTGTTTCCTCTGTAATTTGTATGTGGAGAAAACTACTTGTTAACTTAAGGCGGAAAACAATGGTTGTTATTTTGTAACATCCCAGCATTAGAGCTTAGAAATAAGCTGAACACAGTTGTGTGCATTGCATTCATGCATAGAAAATCTGAATAATTTTCACGCTTTTAAATAAAAACTTATCAAAGTGATTGAAGCTTCTCTTAACTTGATGGAACTGAAGTAGATCATCAAGATAACTGCGATAAGTTTCAATATGGCCTTTGCTAAAACCTTATTTTGGGTAAGGGAGATTTAATCTAAGGGTAGATCAAATGTAATAAAAGTTAAACCTTAATTCATTACTTAATGGATTATATTTGATCCTTAGGTGATCATATTCTAGTATTCATTGCACACTCATGAATACCAATTTATAAACATAACTTAAGTAATAGGAATGGAACCACTAAATCTTAATATCAACCATTTACACCATGAGTGTCATGGTAATAGTTAACCTTAACTCTTTAGTGAGTTTGAGTAGGAAAGAAACCAAGTCAAGATCATTCACTATATATCTTTCTTTCCATATCAAACTTTATCATCTCTAATGAACTCTATCTTAGTATTTGTTGTTCATCAATGTTGAGTAATCAACTATTGATTCACAAATTATTGACCTATCAACTCTTGTCCTTATCATATCATTTACTTCAGTCCTTTAGATAAGAAGTAAGAAGAAGTAAATAGTAATGCTAGTTATAGGTATAATTTATAGGATGGGAGTGTTGGAAGAGAATAAGATCAATGTGATAGCTGATGGAGTTAACTCACTCCTGAAATAATAGAAAAGTATCTGAGGTAAAGCTTACAAGGATGAATAATGAAGATAGTTAATAGGAGTAGTCATATTGGGTCAAGTAGGTATAATCAAAGAATTATATATCTTAATCCAATAGATCTAAACAGAAGATAATTATAATACAACTATAATGTTGTATGGATGGAAGCCTAGATTAGCCAACTGGAAACCTAAACCATAAATGATCAAAGGATTCTAATGATCATGCTTTTGTCACCAAGATTGAATGCTTATATCATGTATAAATGACATTGGTGGATAGAACATGATTAAACTCTAGTATAGATATGTTATTCCAGGTAAGCCATGACAAGTCACCATGATATGATGTGAAGTTTGAATATAAGACATGGGAGATAAGTAGAGACAAGATAGTATGATTAAGATGATGTTAGAGCAACATTGGATTAAAGAAGTAGTATTTTCCTCTTTGGAAATACTAAGCAATAGAGGTGAAGTAAGATTTGATGTATACATCTAATGAAGTAATGTTAGTGATAGATGATTAAGGAAGAGTATGAATGTAGTTAAAAGTAACTACTTGTTGGATGGGAAGATATCAGTAGTAGAGTAGTTGATATAACCAAGTATAGCTATGAGAAGATTAGGGAAGGCTTCAGTGACAAGCTTATGAGATTTTTAAGAGAGATTATAAAGTAATCTGAGAAGTAAGAAGGTGATTATTCAAGTGGAATTAGAATCATAAGAAGTACTCTAGTGATGAGAGTTATTGTTATGAGAAGATCATGTAGAGCTTAAGTGTCAAGCTCATTAGAATTACAAATGAATTTAGGAGGAGAAATTATGGATAAGAACATTCTTGTGAAGTAAAGCTCATCATGTTAACACATGATGATGGATATGAAGGAGTAGTATATCTAGGAAAGGAATTCCTTAATTAGAAGTCCAGGATTGTGAATTATAGAATATAGGAATTCTTGGAGTTATCCTTATCAATTATTTTCCATAAGACCTTCTAGGGAATCACTTTCTTTTATAAAAGATGAAGTCATTCTTGAACACCAACATAAGGACAATCTGTCTTAACCAATACTATTTATTCATATAAATAAAAGGATGAACAAGAATATTAAAACTCCTAAAACCCAGGGATGATATTAATAAAGATCATAAACATAAAGATAATATGTTTAGCCATTAACCCTTATTCACATCAATAAAAGAAATATGAGAATATTAAATCTTCAAAGAACTTATGGTAAGTATTTTCAATTCAAACTTTAACTCTTATGTTAGTAATAATAAAATATATACATTACTATTCCCTAAATTATGAGAATAATATTAACCCTATTAAGTACTCAAAATTTATGTATCAAATAATAATGAAGGATCAACATATATAAAAATTCCTTTAATATTATAAATCAATAAGAATCAAAACTCATGGATTAATAGTAATACATTCTTTAATAAGTTTATGGCTATTAGATAAATTAAATTCATATCAAAAGACCCTACAAATACAAAAAAGAAAAATATATACATATGTATAAGAAAATAAATAAGTGATAAATTTATATAATAAAAGTTCACAAATAGTTCAAAATAACTTATGTCGTGGGAATGACCACGGCAGATGCTGCAATCGGCAGCGAGTAGTAGAACATGGGGCAAGGGCGGCCAGCCATCTGCGGTGCGAGATGAGGGTTAAGACACAAGGGTTTACCCAGGTTCGGCCCCCCGGAGGGTAAAGACCTACTCCTGCTAGATTATATTATGGTGATAGTACAATGGGGCGAGCTCGACGGCTAGGCGGCGAGTCGCTTGGGTGTATGATGGAACGTATCCTCTATGCGTCCCCTAGGGAGGTTTATATAGACTTACCTCGCTAGGGTTTATAGATCACAACCGAATTAGTTAAGGATTCGGAGATTCTATGACCTAGTCCGACTGGGCCTAGCTACGCTTCTGGGCCTTCAGCTTCTAGTCGCCTGAGTCCACGCCAAGTCTTGATCCAGTCGCCGTCCTGCAGGCCCACTCGCTGATGGCTTGGGCCAGTAGAAAACGTCCTGTTGGGTATACCCCGGTAGGCATATCCCCATCAACTTATTATTGATGCTTGTATTCAGCAAAGAACCTTTATAAATAAAGATTCCTAAAACAAATGAAAAATACAAAAGATGAAAAATAAAACAGAAAAGGAAAACAAACCGAAAGAAAAAAATAACTTCTGGCCGCAGCCCATTTCTTCACTTGCCTATCTACCACCTATGGGCACCCCGCAGTAGCCCAATTTCTGCCCAACAACAAACCCAGCTCGTCACCACAGGGGCTGACAGGTGGGACACCGATAAGGACTGCGGGCTGAGTTTGAGTTTTTGTCAGGGGGGTTTCTGCGAAATATCCATCGTCGTCTTCCTCGCAACGTCACAAGTAGCTGTCTGTCGGCATCGCCGCCGTCCGCGACCGCGCCATGACGTCCGCCTCCGTCTAGATTCATGCCGCCGCTCTTCTGGGCATATAAGATGTACTCCTGCTGCCGTGGAAAAGCCCCACACGCCACATCTCCCTCTCTCTCTCTCAAAATTCCCCTTGTACCGAAACCCTAGTTCGCCGGAGAAGCTCGTCGCCATCGCTCTGGAGCCTCTCTAGCCCTATCGAGCCCACCGTTGGAACCGCCGTGCTGCCCTGGTTCAGCTCGTGGAAGGAATCGACCGTGCATCCTCTTAATCGAGCTCCGCGATCTCATATTCCCGAAGTCCGGCCACTGCTCTCGCCATCAACTCCGGTCATGATTCGTTTCCCCATCACCTTCTTCATGTTCCTGGTGAGCTTGTGCATCTCGCTATCCCCTTCGATTCGCTCTTAGCCGTCTCTACCGTCTTGCCCACAAAGGTCAGAGCTTGCCACCGTCGGAGCTCGTCGGAGTTGGTGCTCCGGCGACCAAAAACCAGCCGCGCCACCACTATTCGACTCCCCGCATCTCGCTGAGTCGAATAGGACCGTCCCTGCGTGCCCGCATGCCTTCAGTCCAAAGATCAAACCACGATCTGAGGATCATCCTTGGGGTGATGTCAGTGTGACATCACGCTGATGTCATATATCATTTTATTATTTCCTAAATTGAGTTATTCATTTCTGTAATAAATAAAAACCTGGGATATGACATGGCAAAGGTCCCACCAGTCAGTGACTGGGTAGGATAGTCTCTGGTGAGAAAAAACCCTTCATTTCATGCTCACATCAGCATTACCTAATAAACACATTTAGTTATTTAATTAAAAACATTCATAAAATGATTCAATCTTATAAAATCAATAACTTTTGTTTTGTAATTCAGAAAAACATGTTTAATATATGAAATTTTTTAGAAAAATAAAATCTACAACTTAAAACTATTATCAAATATTATTATGATGATTATTTAAATAAAAATTATTTAATAAAGGTTTTATAAGTAATAAAACTTTGATAATTCATATTTTAATAATGGTAAATGTTAAAAATATAAATAAAATACCAAAAATCTTAGAAAAATAAGAATTATAATTTAAAACTATAATCATACATTATTATTTCACTTAATTAAATATTTGTTAATTATTAAGTATTTATAAGGTAATAAATCTTTAAAAAATCATATCTTATTATTTATAAATCAAAAAAATAAATGTAATATATCAAAATGATCACAAAAATAATATCTACATGTTAAAAATATAGTATTCCACTTTTAAGTTAAATAAAAAGTTAAACACTTTAATAACTTGGATGTAAACTTATTTCCTTAATTAATAATTCATATAAAGGTAATGAAAATTTGTTAATGTTCCTAAAATTACTAATTTTGGTCTAATAAGTAATATTAATATTAAACCTTTATAATATAAAGTCAAATTGATATAACACATTTTTAATGCAATTTTATTTGAATTATTATTCAACATTAAGTGTATATTATTTTCCAAATGGAGTTATCAAATATTAAATTCTCAAGGTTATTATGTTTACTTAATAAAATCTTTTACCTTACTTAAACCACAAGTTTTTTTAAACAAATTAAAACACTATAGTGAATTCATAAGGGGTAAATAATATTGTTTACTTATTCACAAACCATAACCACACCCTATTAGGGAGATAAATGCCTTTATACATTTATAATGTAAAGAAACCATTACCAAATAAAAATATAACCATTCTTAAGTAACTTTAAGGAAACAATATAAAATGAACAAGATACAAGTATCATAAGTAATACACCATAAGTCTATCTATGTCTTTAAAGTTAACTTTAGTCCACACGACTTTAAATTTAATGCTAAAGACTTTATTATGTGTTTTATAGTTAACTTTGGTCTGTTATAATTACGTTATAAGCATCTCAAGTCGAAACTAATCAATCACACACTAAAAGACATTGAACACCTCCTATTAACAATAAAGATTGTTTAAACCTTAGAAAATAAATCTTTTCTTCAAATGTTATTCTTTTTGCCACTTCAAACAATAACTCTTATATAAACAATCTTAATTAACATTTCACATTTGTGTATGTCCCATTGTTTTATGATATTGTAATTACATGTTGTTCACACACACTCACAAGCCTTAATAAGAAGCACAAATATGAAACCTAATCTAAAAGAACAACACATTCCAAGGAAAACCTTTCTAGTATCCAAAACCTAGAACAACATTACCTCGGGATTCGAGTTTACGAAACTGCATTACATTACTTATGCATAATAGCATCTTGCTTCTTTAAACAATAGTCCTTACCGGACCAGTGATGCTGATTTTAGATATTGGATATTTTATATTGTTTTCAAGATCGTGAGTGCATAATCTTGCAATCACAAAAGGCAAGTTCACACTTGCTCATGTACTTTGATTATTTTATGTAAAGTATTTTGCAAATCCAGTATTGTCATCACTTGCATTTGAAAAAGGTCAGAAAACTCTATTTTCATAATAATGTGATTATAGGTTATTTACCATGAGGTAATAACGTACTATAAGAGTTCCGGTGGTAAAGGAACATATTATCTAGGACTTAACAACCAATGTCGCCAGTGATTCTTGCGCCGTATATTACGTGTTGACCATGAGATTTGGAATGGGACGGAGAAGTCAGCTGTATCTTTTCCCTCTCGCATGGAGCCAGATGTGCGGGTCGTGGCTATTATCACTCGTAGCATGCATATTAGTTGGTAATTCGTAGAGGATATGCAGCATATGGGTAGGAGCCCTCAACGTCTCACGATAGTTCTGGCACCTGAACGGTTTGTACAAACCATTACCGTAATTCTAAAGGTGGGCATGGTGTACACCAAGGAGACATGCGGGGTCGCGGAGAAGGCAGTGATTGGCTTGGTTCTTAGGTTGGGCCTCAAACCAAGGAAGTTTGAACGGGGACATACTCCCGGCCGTGCAACAAAACCTAAGGTCTCTCATGGGTAAAGTGACGCACCTCTACAGAGCGTAAGAACTGTAACTTGTTACTCCCTGTTTCGGGAAGGAGATGCGAACACGGCGGGAAAGGAACTCCATGAAAGTTCTGGTAAACCCGTGAAGGCTGACGGACATAGTTTTTTAGATAAAAGCAACCTTTGAAGAAATGTTTACAAAAACTTGCATTGCCTATGACCTATGGTCTGTGGCTGTAGATATAGTGCATCAAACACTCCTTTTCTAGTGAACTTGCTGAGTACGCTCGTACTCAAAGTATCTTCTTAACCCTTTCTAGATGCTTAAGCCAATACAAACAATGTCTACATCAAGTTATGCTCCAGGAATCATCATCAAAGGCTAAAGCTCTTCCATGAAGTCAAGAAAGTCAACATATACATTAACTCGAGTGAAGACAAAGTTACTGATTAGATAGGAATATAATCTCTAGCCATAGAACCTATTTCTGTAGCGTATTGCAATAGCAGCAATACCAAACCATTAATTAAAATACTAGTCATAATAGTATGATAGTCTTGAGTTGTTTATTTCTGATTCTTCTTTGTAAGAAGTTTATTTCTCTCTCTTTAACCTAGAGTGTTCTCTGGATCTTGTGTAACGAGTTGAGTTGTAACCTATAGTCATGTCTTGGACCTGCTGTGTTTCTGTTGTACCACTCTGAGGGATGTAATACTAGTGAACGGTGTTTCATTGGTGTTATGTCAACGACTATAGTGTACTACATCATGCAGTGGTATGCTGGGTCACCGCATATTTCCTGCTACTCAAGAACTGGTTCCAACATGTATAAATTTTTTAAGCAAGTGCTGGATTATCCATTACTCTGGTTCTTATGCCTGACTTTTCGTGAGTCAGAAGACTCTTTGTCGGAACCATGCGCTCAGGTGATGATGCCCAATGGCACGTCAATAACCTAAGCACAAAATCACCGACAATAAGTGTCAAAAGTTACTACTCCAGAATCCACATAAAAACAACAAAGAATGTGTAGACCAGAAAACTTAAGCTAACGCCCGTAGGCGGAATTTTCACAAGTGCAATCGCAAAGCTTGTGCATAAAGGTTTTATACGATCCAAAAATGAACACTAAAGGATGTAAAAGACACAGAAATATGAGTGAACCAGAGAGCTTTATTTCATTGATCATATAAGGGGTACACAAAAATGCTAAGTGTAGAAAGGATGTAGCTGTACTATGTTCCATGGCCGATCAAGCTCCGGGTAGTCATCATCCAGGTCACGTCGCTTACGCTTATGATCCTCGTTGGGTCTATCCTTCAGTTCACGATTGTCAACGAGGTAGTAAGACCCATTGAGCAGCGCTTTTCTTATGATGGATAGTCCTTCCCATGGCGGGGATAATTTGTGTGACTTCTTCTGCTTAAGTCTGAGCACCAAATCCCCCTCTTTAAATGAGCGATGCCAAACGCGGCGACTATGGTAGCTGCATAGATTCTGCTGGTAGATGGCGGATCTTTGGCATGCCAATACACGCTCCTCCTCGAGAAGGTCCACATCTAGGCGTCTGGATTCCTCAGCGTCATCTTCGTCGTAGGCGGCAACTCTTGGTGCATCGTGAAGGATGTCGGAAGGAAGGATGGCTTCTGCTCCATATACCATGAAGTAAGGGGTGTAGCCGATGGATCTGTTGGGTGTAGTTTGTAAACTCCACAGCACAGATGGAAATTCTTCCGCCTAGGCTCCAGCTGCTCTATGTAGCGGTGCCTCAAGACGTGGCTTGATTCCCTGTAGAATTAATCCATTGGCCCGCTCCAGCTGACCATTGGACTGTGGATGTGCCATAGATGCGAGGTCAAGGCGGATGCCTTTGTCCCAACAATAAGCCTCCACTTCTCTGAGTGACAAGTTGTTGCCGTTGTCGGTGATTATGCTATGTGGGAGACCAAATCTCACCACTAGATCCTGGACAAACCTAAGGGTAGTTGCCCCCATCGAGCTTTCTAATGGGTTTAGCTTCTATCCATTTGGTGAATTTATCAACTGCTACTAGCAGATGCGTAAACCCACATGGTGACGTCTGTAACGGACCAACCATGTCCAGCCCCCAGACTGCAAACAGCCAAGTTATTGGCATTGTTCGCAATTCTTTAGCAGGAACATGTGGTTGTCGGGCATAGTACTGGCATCCCATGCATGTCTCAACCAGCTTGTCAGCGTCCGCCTTCGCGGTCAGCCAGTAGAATCCTTGCCGGAAAGCTTTAGCGACCAACGATCAGGGAGCGGCTATAGAGGTCCCAACCTTTAATAAGGTAGAGATACCTGTGTTTACAATGCTAGTCCCTGGATCAATAGCTAGCATCCACAATTAAGATGTAATATCAAGAAACAAAGGTCATAATACAATTTTATAACCAGGAATAAAATAATTCATTACATCTTACATAGTTCATATGGCTATCTCATTACAATGCAGCAGAAATAATTATAGCATGGGGTCCTTCATCTTCAAAGTGCCACAGGCAATCATGTTGGTTGTAGACTTGTACTCCTAATCAACACACTTCACTAACATCAAACAAACCTGCAACATAATAAGTTACAGCCACAAGGGTCAATACATTTGAATTGTATTGGCAAATGATACTATTGTAGTATAGTGGGGTCTATCATCTATATGCATTTGGATAAGTGGAGCTTAGGCTTGCTTTGCTCAAAATAGATTTTCCTTATCATTTGAAAACACTAAGTTTTTATTTGTCAAAAATCACCCAAGGAACCACCAATAGAAATTGGTGAACCTTCAACCCTTGTTCAACCACAAGTTTTAAACTTAGAAATTTGGATGAGGAGATTCTTGATAGCTTCCATTTCTTGATGCTCAAGTTGTCCAATACCAGGGACATGGCTAAGTACTTAGATTCTTCCATCTGTAGAGGTTGTGCACTTTCCCCACAAGACTTGGTTTTCACCAAGACAGGACCTTTCAGAAGCCTTCCCTTAGACCAAATGGACGCGTTCCAACATATCATCCCACTACCACCAACTGTCCAAATGGCTAAGTTATTGCAACCTATATGATCCAGGCAGAGCCCATCATGCCAAGTGGCTGCAGTTGAAGCTTCTCAACATTTGACATCTCAAATCTCTTTGTTCCTGGGTGGCTTTCCACAAGTGAGATACACAAGGTAAACCATAGAAATGGGCCTTGTGTAACCACTCAACACAAACCATTCTTTCCATTTCACCCAGGTGTTTCATTCACTTAGTTGTTTTATTAAGCAAAAACACAAGTCCTTGACTTAGAAATATTCCATAGAATGAATATAATTCCACCCTTGTTTTATACTAGCTAAGCTAAGAATGATAGTAGTAGGAATATTAACTTAGGAAAATTCCACTAAGGTTTCATCTACTAGGATTTCCCATGGCATAGTTTATACTTAGCAAAAATTCCATGCAAGTCCTACTTAGAAGTATCACGCATGCAAAGTGAAAATAATGGGACAAAAGTATGAAGCACCACTTGCCTTTTTGGTACAGAATTATAGGTTCACTCCTTGATCTTGCAACATTCACACTCTTCAAATCACTAAAATTCAATCAAGCAAGCAAGAATTCAATCTACCATTCAAGCAAACATCACATAAAATAATAGAAACAAAGCAATGCATGCAAGCATGAAAAGGATTGTTTTATTTACAAAACTGGTTTCTAATAGGTTATAAACATTCTAAAACACCTATTGGTCATTTTATAAAATTGGCAAAACCATTTGCAAAAGATTTTAACTATAAACCATTTTTAAACCAAATCAATATTTTATGTGGTTGAAAATGCTTTTTAGCAAAGTAATAATCTATAGGGTTCACAAAATATATTTTTAAATCATAAACTTGGTGTTTAGGGTCAGAGAATTTAAAATCAAACCATTTCTCAAAGGTTTTACTCAAAAATCATTTTTAAACCATAAACAATATTTTTTATTTAGCTAGAAATGCCTTAATTCAAAGATTTATTCTTTAGCTTCACAAAATACATTTTTAAAACCATAAGTTGGTTTCTATGGTCAGTAGGTTCAAAATAATCCATTTGCCAAATATTTTATCCCAAGAACATTTCTATAATAATTTTTATAATCAAATTATACCTACACAAGTTTCTGCAAAAACAACCATTTTAGCGGAAGCAATTTATTAAACAAAGTGCATGGTTGGATAGAGTTTGTCTTTCTGATTCCATTGATATAAAATTTGCAAAATTTGGACGTGTAGATCAAAAGTTATGCAATTTACAAGTTTGATCATCTAATAGAATAGTTTCTGGTTTTTAAATCTAAACCTAGGCCACGTGGCTTTATATCATTCGTTGGTATTGTTTCGGTTGGATCAGCCTCTCTGGTGCGTTAGATTAAAGTGCAATCGTGCGGATCAGGTGGATACATACCCCCTCGGGTTAAATCTAATCTCACGCGTCTCATCAAGATCCAACGGTTGTAGAGTGGGCGACCAGGAATGGGCGACGCTGGCGGCGGCTACTGGCGACGGCGAGCTCTGTCTACGGCATGCGGCGGTTATAGGAAGCGAGGGGAGGAGGGGAGAAGCTCACCAGAATCGCAGGACCTTGCTGATGCTCAATGTGCTTGTCACTTGTCAAGGGGCGCACGGGTTTGATCGTAATTGCTCGCCGGAGAGGTGCCTGGCGTCGGGTGCGGTATGTCGTCGTCGGGGGCGAGCTTGTAGGCCACCAGAAGGTAAGAGAAGGGTACATTTAGATGAGGGATAGTGTGACGGTTACAGGAGCATCAACTAGAGGGTCAGGGGTGGACGAAAGTTACCTGGGGAGTTCGCCAGAGTAAAGGCAGTGGACGGCGACGCTCTGCTGTCATCGTTGCCGAGGTTCTGGGGCGCGCGCGAGTGATCTGAGGATGCTGGCAGGTGCGCACGGGAGAGGGGAGCATGCTAGAGTGGTCGAGGGGGCAAGCTGGTGGCTGGTGTTGCCAGAATTTGTCGAGAAGGCTCGTCGGAGCAGTGGTGATGTGAGGATGAATTGGGACAGCCTGGGGGCAGAGAGAGCGGCGAGTGGGGGAAAGTGAAGAGGGGACGTGGGCGCTTAATATGGCATGGTCACGGCAAGGAATTATCGCGGCAGTAACTCGTATTGAGTCGAGCTTTCAATGGCCAGTAACGGCGAGAAGAGGGGCGAGGTCAGCGCGCGGGTGGGAAAGAAGACTGGGGGGTGGGGTCTGCTTGACAGCGAGAGAGAGAGAGGAGGAGTGGGTCCAGGCAGTCAGCATCTGAGGGGGTGAAACTGCGGGTGCGAATCGTTTTTCTCGTTGGAGAGAGGTGTGGGCTGGACTGGGCTAGTGGGCTGGGTTAGTTGGGTTGGCTTCTTATATTTTTTTTGTTCTGAAACCTTTCCTTTTTCCATTTCTATTATTCTGTTTTGATTTTGTTTAATCATTTCAAACAACTATTTCAATTCAAACTTCAACCAAACTTTGTGTATAATCAAATACTGATTAATAATACATTCTAAGGTCAATTTTAAATTAATTCCTTTATTCTTTTTAGGGTATATTAATTATTCAAAATAAGCCCTTGTCTTAATTCAAACAAGATTTTA
The DNA here is from genome assembly GCA_916181665.1 of Avena sativa. Classification (NCBI taxonomy): domain Eukaryota; kingdom Viridiplantae; phylum Streptophyta; class Magnoliopsida; order Poales; family Poaceae; genus Avena; species Avena sativa. The sequence goes on from OV702293.1 coordinate 460,822,228, forward strand.
AATATAATTTTAACTCTTATTTGAATTCAAATTTTTACCAAACCTTTTTCAGTAGGTTTTATTTATTTATTAGGGTGTCAAATAATTCATCTTGAATTATTTGGAATATTTTTAATGTGATCTATTAGTCATTTAAATTGGGTATTTGTCTTAATTCCAATGAAATTAATTATGGGTTTAATTCCATAAATTTTATTTAGTTGATTTCTTTGATTCCATATAAGTTAATTAAATAACTTTTATACCACTTGGGTATAATCCAAATATTATTTTCCCACGATTTAATTAATCATTCTTATTAGGGATTTGTCTTTATTCAAATAGAAATAGAATTTGGTTAATGCCATTTCATTTTATTTGGAAAATTCTTTATCCTTTTATTTTATTTGGATCTGGATTATATTCATTCCATTTGCTTATGGATTAGGCCAAGATTTAATTTGGTCTTTAAATATTCCTCATTTAATATTTCTTTCTTTATCTTATAAAATCCATATCTTTTTATTTGTAGATCCAAACTTGGTGTTTCCAATTTGTATAATCTTATTTAATATTTGTTGATCCTTTTAAATGTCTTTATGATTATTTACTCACCATTTGGTGTGGATTTTTAGATAGGTGCTTTATTAGCTTTGGAAATTCTATTTCCATATCTTATTAACTTCTTAAGATTTTTTCTATGGCTCCAAATTAAGTGAAACCAAATCATATGGTTTTATAATATCTATTTGTCATTCTTGATCATTTATAAATGTTTGTTGACAAAAATTTTATATGGATCAAATCCATAGGCTTAGAAATAACTTGGAAATGTTTTTCTTTCATTAGGGTTTTGGTTTATTTTCCAAGTGTTTAAATTTCCAGATGCATTTATGAAGAATGCTACCACCCTTAAAAGAAATCTCGTCCCGAGATTTGGGAAGGCTAGGGGTTACAAGTTGGCTCAAAGCAACTAGGGTACTACCACCCTTAAAAAAATCTTAACTAGATTACATCTTGTCTTGCTTAGGATCTTGATGAAACTTCTCTGGGCAAACATCTGCATAGTGTCCTTTGTTTCCACACTTGAAATATGTGACAAGGCTGAGATCCTTCCTAGGCTTGTTTATCTTGTGCTTCATCTTTACTGGACAATTGCTTGCATAATGTCCTTGGTTACCACAATTGTAACATGTGACAAGATTGAGCTCTTCACGTATTTTCTATGGACAAGTTGATACATAATGGCCTAGCTCTTTGCAGTTGTTGCACCACACTTGGCTAATCTCCTTATATTTTTGTTTCTTCTTAGGACATTCATTGGCATAGTGTCCCATCTCTTTGCAATGGCAACATTGCACTTGGCTTTTGTATTTCTTCTTCTTGGGTTTCTCCAAAGCTAGGAGTTCTTCTAGTTCATGCTCTTCATATCTCACCTCAAAGGTGGGAAAGTCTCCTGGTCTCCTTAATCTTTTCCTTGGATAATACATATGTTTCCTCTTTGGTCCATCAAATTGAGTCATATTGCATGGAGGTGCAAGCTGAGATTGTCCTTTGTCTCCATCCTTCTTGGTAGAAGTTGTTCCCTCATGGGGGTTTACAAGTTGTTGATGCACTCCACCTTGTTTCCTTTGTTGAACTATAGAATAGATGGGGCATTGGATTGGGACATGATTATTTCCTTCACATAGGAAACAAGTAGCTTGAGATGTGGGGCATTGATTAGTTGGATGTTTCTCTCCACAATTGGGGCATTGATCTTTATGCTCTTTGGAAGTGTGATCCATGTTTCCACAAACATTGCAAGCTTGGGTTCCTTCTAGTATATCATCCTTGACATCCTTGTTGTCATAAACTCCTTGGGAAGGCTTGTCTCCCATGTTGATCATTTGATTTGTCACCTTTTGCATCAATTGAGTTTGGGTTTCCAAAAACCTTTGCATGGTTGAGTCTAACTCATTGTTGTTGGCTAAAAACTGAGTTGTCACTTGGTTCAACTGGGTTTGGGTTACTATGAGTTTTCTCATGTGCATCTCTTGGTTGTTGTTGTCACCATCCTTGATGTCGGAGTTTCTTGGAATAGTCATCTGTTTGGGTTGGATTGGGATTAGAATAGGCAAAATATTTCTAAGGAAATAATTCTAGTCACACACAACACAATTCACACAAGCAATGTGCAAGCAATCACAAACAATCATTCCACTCAAACAACAAAGTTCAAGTACACTTTTTAGGCAATAAAATATTTTTGCTACACCACATAAGTTGGTATGTTTGATTTAAACTAAATATGGTGGTCCAACTATATGGTTAGCTTGAGATCATTTCCATCCTTCTTTATTGTTTCTTCTTGAATAAGATCATTGTATCCTTGGAATAATTATTGTGTCTTGGTCACAAAACTCCGAAGGTGATGATGATTCCTTCTAAGTTGTGTTTCCCTAGTCTTCAAGTCTTGAGTAATATTACTTGTCCCACTTGTAGTCCTTAGTGATATCCAAGTTTGAAGTCCTTGGTGTAACTAAAGTTGAAGTCTTTGGCCATGGGGGAGGCTTTGTCCATCAAGTTTGAAATAGAAGAGATATAAAATCAAAACCAAAAAGGTTGAGGAAAGAGTTTACAAGATTGTTTGTAAATAAGTTTTTGGAACAATTCCTATTTCTCTAAGGGGTTTTGTCCAATCCTAGGGTTACAATCCTATAGGCAACACAGTGCTCTGATACCATCTGTAGAGGTCCCAACCTTTAATAAGGTAGAGATCCCTATGTTTACAATGCTAGTCCCTAGATCAATAGCTAGCATCCACAATTAAGATGTAATATCAAGAAACAAATGTCATAATACAATTTTATAACCAGGAATAAAATAATTCATTACATCTTACATAGTTCATATGGCTATCTCATTACAATGCAGCAAAAATAACTATAGCATGGGGTCCTTCATCTTCAAAGTGCCACAGGCAATCATGTTGGTTGTAGACTTGTAATCCTAATCAACACACTTCACTAACATCAAACAAACCTGCAACATAATAAGTTACAGCCACAAGGGTCAATACATTTGAATTGTATTGGCAAGTGATACTATGGTAGTATAGTGGGGTTTATCATCTATATGCATTTGGATAAGTGGAGCTTAGGCTTGCTTTGCTCAAAATAGATTTTCCTTATCATTTGAAAACACTAAGGTTTTGTTTGTCAAAAATCACCCAAGGAACCACCAATAGAAATTGGTGAACCCTCAACCCTTGTTCAACCACAAGTTTTTAACTTAGAAATTTGGATGAGGAGATTCTTGATAGCTTCCATGTCTTGATGCTCAAGTTGTCCAATACCAGGGACATGGCTAAGTACTTAGATTCTTCCATCTGCAGAGGTTGTGCACTTTCCCCACAAGACTTGGTTTTCACCAAGACAGGACCTTTCAGAAGCCTTCCCTTAGACCAAATGGACATGTTCCAACCTATCATCCCACTACCACCAATGGCCAAATGGCTAATTTATTGCAACCTATATGATCCAGGGAGAGCCCATAATGCCAAGTGGCTGCACTTGAAGCTTCTCAACATTTGACATCTCAAATCTCTTTGTTCCTGGGTGGCTTTCCAAAAGTGAGATACACAAGGTAAACCATAGAAATGGGCCTTGTGTAACCACTCAACACAAACCATTCTTTCCATTCCACCCAGGTGTTTCATTCACTTAGTTGTTTTATTAAGAAAAAACACAAGTCCTTGACTTAGAAATATTCCATAGCATGAATGTAATTCCACCCTTGGTTGCTACTAGCTAAGCTAATCATGATAGTAGTAGGAATCTTAACTTAGGAAAATTCCACTAAGGTTTCATCTACTAGGATTTCCCATGGCATAGTTTATACTCAGCAAAAATTCCATGCAAGTCCTACTTAGAAATATCACTCATGCATAGTGAAAATAATGGGACAAAAGTATGAAGCACCACTTGCCTTTTTGGTAGAGAATTATAGGTTCACTCCTTGATCTTGCAAAATTCACACTCTTCAAATCCTACAATTCAATCAAGAAGCAAGAATTCAATCTACCATTCAAGCAAACATCCAATAAAATAAAAGAAACAAAGCAATGCATGCAAGCATGCCAAAGATTGTTTTATTTACAAAAGTGGTTTCTATTAGGTTATAAACATTCTAAAACACCTATTGGTCATTTTATAAAAGTGGCAAAACCATTTGCAAAAGATTTTACCTATAAACCATTTTTAAACCAAATCAATATTTTATGTGGTTGAAAATGATTTTTAGCAAAGTAATAATCTATAGGGTTTACAAAATATATTTTTAAATCATAAACTTGGTATTTTAGGGTCAGAGAGTTTAAATCAAACCATTTCTCAAAGGTTTTACTCAAAAATCATTTTTAAACCATAAACAATAATTTTTATTTAGCTAGAAATGCCTTAATTCAAATATTTATTCTTTAGCTTCACAAAATTCATTTATAAAACCATAAGTTGGTTTCTATGGTCAGTAGGTTCAAAACAATCCATTTGCCAAAGATTTTATCCCAAGAACATTTCTAGAATAATTTTTATAATCAAATTATACCTACACAAGTTTCTACAAAAACAACCATTTTACCGGAAGCAATTTATTAAACGAAGTGAATGGTAGGATATAGTTTGTCTTGCTGATTCCATAGATATAAAATTTGAAAATTTTGGACGTGTAGATCAAAAGTTATGCAATTTACAAATTTGATCATCTAATAGAATAGTTTCTGGTTTTTAAATCTAAACCTAGGCCACGTGGCTGTATATCATTCTTTGGTACCGTTTCGGTTGGATCGGCCTCTCTGGTGCATTAGATTAAAGTGCAATCGTGCGGCTCAGGTGGATACATACCCCTTCGGGTTAAATCTAATCGCACGCGCCTGATCAAGATCCAACGATTGCAGAGTGGGCGACCAGGAATGGGCGGCGCTGGCGGCGGCGACTGGCGGCGGCGAGCTCTGTCTACGGCATGCGGCGGTTATAGGAAGCGAGGGGAGGAGGGGAGGGTTGATCGTAATTGCTCGCCGGAGAGGTGCCTGGCGTCGGGTGCGGTCTGTCGTCGTCGGGGGCGAGCTTGTAGGCCACCAGAGGGTAAGAGAAGGGTACAGTTAGATGCGGGCGAGTGTGACGGTTAAAGGAGCATCAACTAGAGGGTCAGGGGTGGACGGAAGTTACCTGGGGAGTTCACCGGAGTAAAGGCAGTGGATGGCGACGCTCTGCTGTCGTCGTTGCCGAGGTTCTGGGGCGCACGTGAGTGATCTGAGGATGCTGGCAGGGCGCACGGGAGAGGGGAGCAGGCTAGAGTGGTCGAGGGGGCAAGGTGGTGGCTGGTGTTGCCGGAATTTGTCGGGAAGGCTCGTCGGAGTAGTGGCGATGTGAGGATGAATTGGGACAGCCTGGGGGCAGAGAGAGAGAGCGGTGAGTGCGGGAAAGGGAAGAGGGGACGTGGGCGCTTAATATGGCATGGTCACGGCGAGGAATTATCGCGGCAGTAACTCGTATTGAGTCGAGATTTCAATGGCCAGTAACAACGAGAAGAGGGGCGAGGTCAGCGCGCAGGTGGGGAAGAAGACTGGGGGTGGGGTCTGCTTGGCAGCGAGAGAGAGAGAGAGGAGGAGTGGGTCCAGGCAGTCAGCGTCTGAGGGGGTGAAACTGCGGGTGCGAATCGTTTTTCTCGTGGGAGAGAGGGGTGGGATGGATTGGGCTAGTGGGCTGGGTTAGCTGGGCTGGCTTCTTATATTTTTTTTGTTCTGAAACCTTTTCTTTTTCCGTTTCTATTATTCTGTTTTGATTTTGTTTAATCATTTCAAACAACTATTTGAATTCATACTTCAACCAAACTTTGTGTATAATCAAATACTGATTAATAATACATTCTAAGGTCAATTTTAAATTAATTCCTTTATTCTTTTAGGGTATATTAATTATTCAAAATAAGCTCTTGTCTTAATTCAAACAAGATTTTAAATATAATTTTAACTCTTATTTGAATTCAAATTTTTACCAAACCCTTTTAATAGGTTTTATTTATTTATTAGGGTGTCAAATATTTCATCTTGAATTATTTGGAATATTTTTAATATGATCTATTAGTCATTTAAATTGGGTATTTGTCTTTATTCCGATGAAATTAATTATGGGTTTAATTCCATAAATTTTATTTAGTTGATTTCTTTGATTCCATTTAAGTTAATTAAATTACTTTTTATACCACTTGGGTATAATCCAAATATTATCTTCCCATGATTTAATTAATCATTCTTATTAGGGATTTGTCTTTATTCAAATAGAAATAGAATTTGGTTAATGCCATTTCATTTTATTTGGAAAATTCTTTATCCTTTTATTTTATTTGGATTTGGATTATATTCATTCCATTTGCTTATGGATTAGGCCAAGATTTAATTTGGTCTTTAAATATTCCTCATTTAATATTTCTTTCTTTATCTTATAAAATCCATATCTTTTTATTTATAGATCCAAACTTGGTGTTTCCAATTTGTATAATCGTATTTAATATTTGTTGATCCTTCTAAATGTCTTTAGGATTATTTACTCACCATTTGGTGTGGATTTTTAGATAGGTGCTTTATTAGCTTTGGAAATTCTATTTCCTTATCTTATTAAATTCTTAAGATTTTGTCTATGGCTCCAAATTAAGTGAAACCAAATCATATGGTTTTATAATATTTCCATTTGTCATTCTTGATCATTTATAAATGTTTGTTGACAAAAAATTTATATGGATCAAATCCATAGGCTTAGAGATAACTTGGAAATGTTTTTCTTTCATTAGGGTTTTAGGGTTTTGGTTTATTTTCCAAGTGTTTAAATTTCCAGATGCATTTATGAAGAATGCAATCCACTTGATTTGAATTTAGTTGGATTCAAACATTACTCAAGTTTGTTCAAGATGGGATTTTAAGTTTCCATTTAGAAACAAAAAGTTTCTTTTCACCCTAAATTTCAACAATTATTTATTTTTCACATTACAAAACTTGGAAAATTTTGGGATGTGACAGCGGTGTGATGCCCACAATCTCCGAGATGGATTTAGCGTAGGATTTCAATACCTTCATGCTGGGAAACACACTTAAGGTATACACCAGTAGTGCTTCTTTTGTAGAGATGTCCATTGATTATGGTATAGCCCTTTGCTCGACGTACTATTTGCCATCTTTTGACCCTGTCGTCGGGCAAAGTTCCGTGTTCGAGATACTTTATGAACGTTTTTTTCCAAGCCGGAGGGACCTTTTCCACCATGTGGACGAAAGAGTCTACTCTGTCCGGGTTGTCGATGTCTGCTCCCTTCACGGATGATGTTCGTAGATGCTCCAGGAAAACGCCAGGAGGAATTCGTTTGCGCCCTGATCCAAGCATAGATAGTAGATCAGCCGCCTCGTTTTGCTCCCTAGGTACATACTTGACCTCGTAGCCCAAGAAGCTCTTGGCTATCTCGTCCACTTCGTGTCGATATGCCGCCATCATAGGGTTCCGCGCGTTCCAGGTGCCAGCCACCTGCTAGGCAACCAAGTCGGAATCTCCACAGCAAACTATGTGCTTGATGCCAATATCCTTGGCTACGCGTAGTCCGTGAATGAGTGCTTCATACTACGCCATGTTGTTCGTAGCCTCGAAGTGGATCTGCAGAACATAGTGTAGCTTGTCCCCAGTTGGTGACTATAGCAGTACACCAGCCCCCGAGCCGTTGAGTAGCTTTGATCCGTCGAAGTGCATCACCTAGTATTCTGGCTCCAGCATTGGGGTAGCATCTGGCATCTCCGTCCAATCTGCAATAAAATCCGCCAAGGCTTGTGACTTGATAGCGTCGCATCTCTTGTAGGTGATCTCGAAGGCGGCAAGTTCAATGCCCCCACTTCGCGACTCTTCCTGTAGCGTCGCTGTTGTTGATAATGTCGGACAGTGGAGTCTTGCTCACCACTATGATAGGGTGCTCCTGGAAATAGTGCCTCAGCTTCCAAGAAGCAAGGGATACTCCATAAGCTATCTTTTGGTAGTGCGGGTAACGCTGCTTGGACTCCGTCAAGACCTCGCTTACATAGTAAACTAGTCATTGAACTCCATGCTCATAGCCTGGTTCCTTCCACTCTACCACGACAACGATGCTGATTACCCGGTTGGTGGCCGCCATGTAAATAAACATGGGCTCCCCAGGATCGGGTGCTGCAAGGATAGGCGCTGAGGAAAGTATCTCCTTGAGCTGCTTCAATGCAACATCTGATTTGTTCGTCCATGTGATTTTGTCCGCCTTCTTCAGCAACTTGTATAGTGACAGAGCCTTCTCTCCAAGTCGGCTGACGAACCGACTAACTGCTGCAACGCAACCTGTTAGTCATTGTATGTCCTTTAGGCATTTCAGACGGTTTATGTTTAAGATGGCCTTGATTTTCTCCGGGTTGACCTCGATTCCACGCTGGGAAACGATGAAGCCCAACAATTTGCCGGCTGGAACCCTGAAGACGCACTTCTTAGGGTTAAGTATCATGTTGTATTTCCGGAGATTATCAAAGGTTTCTTTTAAGTCGGAGATTAAGTCGTTTGACTTTTTAGACATCACCGCTATATCGTCCACATAGGCATGAACGTTCTGACAAATTTGATCGTGTAGGCAACGTTGCATTGTTCGCTGGTACGTAGCACCTGCGTTTTTCAGCCCAAAGGGCATTTGACATAGCAAAACGTGACGTAGGGTGTAGTGAACGAAGTGGCCAGTTGGTCCGACTTCCTCATCTTGATCTGGTGGTATCCTGAGTATGCATCAAGAAAACACAAAAGTTCCGAGATAGCCGTCGAGTCAATGACTTGGTCAATGCGAGGCAAAGCAAACGGATCTTTGGGACATGCCTTGTTCAAGCCGGTGTAATCAACGCACATTCTTAATTCTTTGGTTCCCTTTTTGGGGACAAGTACAGGATTGGCCACCCATTGGGTGTGAAGGACTTCTCGGATAAGAGTAGCCTTAAGTAACCTAGCTATCTCTTTGCCTATGGCGCGTCTCTTCTCATCTCTAAAGCATCGTAGAGATTGTTTCACTGGTTTACATTTTGGATCAATATTCAAGCTGTGCTCGGCAAGTTCCCTAGGTACATCTTTCATGTCGGCAGGTTGGCTCGGCAAGTTCCCTAGGAACTCGACAAGCGCACTCTCCTATTTAGGGTCTAGGTTCTTCCCAATGGCAGTGGTCTTGGAGGCATCGCCTACCACAAGTTCCACCGGCTTGGTCCCGATGGCGGTCTTGAATGCTGGGGCGGAGTCAGAAATCTGTTTCTTCAACGCGGGCATCTCTGAGGCATCGACCTTGCTCTGGATCTCCTTGAATTCTTCGCTGTAGAGGATAGCTTATGTGTAGGCTGCTTCTCCAATCTCGCAGTCCCTTGCTTTGGTAAAGCTTCCGGATACGGTGATGACACTGTTTGGTCCAGGTATCTTGAGTTTGTTGTAGAAGAAGCATGGCTTGTCCATGAAGGTGTGGAATATGTCGCGGCCGAATATGACGTGGTACACGCTCTTGAAGGGGACCACCTCAAAGGTCATGCATTCTTGGCGGTAATTATTAACATCACCAAAAGCGACCTGAAGTGTGATGCACCAAAGGGAGCGAGCCTCCCGACTAGGAACTACGCCGTGGAAGATGGTGTTGGTCCGCCTTAGGTTTGCCTCCGTCAAGTTCATCTTCTGCAGTGTATCCAGGTACATGATGTTGATGCTGCTTCCACTATCCACCATACATTTGGTGAACTCATTGCCGTCAATCAGGGGGTTGATGACCATGTCGTGGTTCTCTGTAGGGATGAGGTCTGGGTGATCCTTCCTGTCCCAAGTAATTGGAATCTCTGACCCAGCGCAGGAACTGGGGAACTGGGGGTAGGGTGGCCATCAGAATCCTCATGGAGTTCTTCTGTTGTCGGACGGTGGGGGTGCTAAGGAAAGTGTGGAAAACTGCCGCCTTCTTTTCGAAGGGGTTATTGCCTTTGCCGTCGCTCCTGGCGGCGTTCTTGGGGTCAACGTCCTCGTCCAGGGACATGGCTAAGTACTTAGATTCTTCCATCTGCAGAGGTTGTGCAATTTCCCCACAAGACATGGTTTTCACCAAGACAGGACCTTTCAGAAGCCTTCCCTTAGACCAAATGGACATGTTCCAACCTATCATCCCACTACCACCAATGGCCAAATGGCTAAGTTATTGCAACCTATATGATCCAGGCAGAGCCCATAATGCCAAGTGGCTGCACTTGAAGCTTCTCAACATTTGACATCTCAAATCTCTTTGTTCCTGGGTGGCTTTCCAAAAGTGAGATACACAAGGTAAACCATAGAAATGGGCCTTGTGTAACCACTCAACACAAACCATTCTTTCCATTCCACCAAGGTGTTTCATTCACTTAGTTCTTTTATTAAGAAAAAACACAAGTCCTTGACTTAGAAATATTCCATAGCATGAATATAATTCCACCCTTGTTTTCTACTAGCTAAGCTAAGCATGATAGTAGTAGGAATATTAACTTAGGAAAATTCCACTAAGGTTTCATCTACTAGGATTTCCCATGGCATAGTTTATACTTAGCAAAAATTCCATGCAAGTCCTACTTAGAAATATCACTCATGCATAGTGAAAATAATGGGACAAAAGTATGAAGCACCACTTGCCTTTTTGGTAGAGAATTATAGGTTCACTCCTTGATCTTGCAACATTCACACTCTTCAAATCCTACAATTCAATCAAGCAAGCAAGAATTCAATCTACCATTCAAGCAAACATCCAATAAAATAAAACAAACAAAGCAATGCATGCAAGCATGCCAAAGATTGTTTTATTTACAAAAGTGGTTTCTAGTAGGTTATAAACATTCTAAAACACCTATTGGTCATTTTATAAAAGTGGCAAAACCATTTGCAAAAGATTTTACCTATAAACCATTTTTAAACCAAATCAATATTTTATGTGGTTGAAAATGCTTTTTAGCAAAGTAATAATCTATAGGGTTCACAAAATATATTTTTAAATCATAAACTTGGTATTTAGGGTCAGAGAGTTTAAATCAAACCATTTCTCAAAGGTTTTACTCAAAAAATCATTTTTAAACCATAAACAATAATTTTTATTTAGCTAGAAATGCCTTAATTCAAATATTTATTCTTTAGCTTCACAAAATACATTTATAAAACCATAAGTTGGTTTCTATGGTCAGTAGGTTCAAAACAATCCATTTGCCAAAGATTTTATCCCAAGAACATTTCTAGAATAATTTTTATAATCAAATTATACCTACACAAGTTTCTAAAAAACATCCATTTTACCAGAAGCAATTTATTAAACGAAGTGAATGGTAGGATATAGTTTGTCTTGATGATTCCATAGATATAAAATTTGAAAATTTTGGACGTGTAGATCAAAAGTTATGCAATTTACAAGTTTGATCATCTAATAGAATAGTTTCTGGTTTTTAAATCTAAACCTAGGCCACGTGGCTGTATATCATTCTTTGGTACCGTTTTGGTTGGATCGGCCTCTCTGGTGCATTAGATTAAAGTGCAATCGTGCGGCTTAGGTGGATACATACCCCTTCGGGTTAAATCTAATCGCACGCGCCTGATCAAGATCCAACGATTGCAGAGTGGGCGACCAGGAATGGGCGGCGCTGGCGGCGGCGACTGGCGGCGGCGAGCTCTTTCTACGGCATGCGTCGGTTATAGGAAGCGAAGGGAGGAGGGGAGAATCTCACAAGAATCGCAGGACCTTGCTGATGCTCAACGTGCTCGTCACTTGTCAAGGGGCGCACGGGGTTGATCGTAATTGCTCGCCGGAGAGGTGCCTGGCGTCGGGTGCGGTCTGTCGTCGTCGGGGGCGAGCTTGTAGGCCACCAGAGGGTAAGAGAAGGGTACAGTTAGATGTGGGCGAGTGTGACGGTTAAAGGAGCATCAACTAGAGGGTCAGGGGTGGACGGAAGTTACCTGGGGAGTTCACCGGAGTAAAGGCAGTGGACGGCGACGCTCTGCTATCGTCGTTGCCAAGGTTCTGGGGCGCGCGCGAGTGATCTGAGGATGCTGGTAGGGCGCACGGGAGAGGGGAGCAGGCTAGAGTGGTCGAGGGGGCAAGGTGGTGGCTGGTGTTGCCGGAATTTGTCGGGAAGGCTCGTCGGAGCAGTGGCGATGTGAGGATGAATTGGGACAGCCTGGGGGCAGAGAGAGGGCGGTGAGTGCGGGAAAGGGAAGAGGGGACGTGGGCGCTTAATATGGCATGGTCACGGCGAGGAATTATCGCGGCAGTAACTCGTATTGAGTCGAGCTTTCAATGGCCAGTAACGACGAGAAGAGGGGCGAGGTCAGCGCGTGGGTGGGGAAGAAGACTGGGGGGTGGGGTCTGCTTGGCAGCGAGAGAGAGAGAGGAGGAGTGGGTTCAGGCAGTCAGCGTCTGAGGGGGTGAAACTGCGGGTGCGAATCGTTTTTCTCGTGGGAGAGAGGGGTGGGCTGGATTGGGCTAGTGGGCTGGGTTAGCTGGGCTGGCTTCTTATATTTTTTTTGTTCTGAAACCTTTTCTTTTTCCGTTTCTATTATTCTGTTTTGATTTTGTTTAATCATTTCAAACAACTATTTGAATTCATACTTCAACCAAACTTTGTGTATAATCAAATACTGATTAATAATACATTCTAAGGTCAATTTTAAATTAATTCCTTTATTCTTTTAGGGTATATTAATTATTCAAAATAAGCTCTTGTCTTAATTCAAACAAGATTTTAAATATAATTTTAACTCTTATTTGAATTCAAATTTTTACCAAACCTTTTTAGTAGGTTTTATTTATTTATTAGGGTGTCAAATATTTCATCTTGAATTATTTGGAATATTTTTAATATGATCTATTAGTCATTTAAATTGGATATTTGTCTTTATTCCGATGAAATTAATTATGGGTTTAATTCCATAAATTTTATTTAGTTGATTTCTTTGATTCCATTTAAGTTAATTAAATTACTTTTTATACCACTTGGGTATAATCCAAATATTATTTTCCCATGATTTAATTAATCATTCTTATTAGGGATTTGTCTTTATTCAAATAGAAATAGAATTTGGTTAATGCCATTTCATTTTATTTGGAAAATTCTTTATCCTTTTATTTTATTTGGATTTGGATTATATTCATTCCATTTGCTTATGGATTAGGCCAAGATTTAATTTGGTCTTTAAATATTCCTCATTTAATATTTCTTTCTTTATCTTATAAAATCCATATCTTTTTATTTATAGATCCAAACTTGGTGTTTCCAATTTGTATAATCGTATTTAATATTTGTTGATCCTTTTAAATGTCTTTAGGATTATTTACTCACCATTTGGTGTGGATTTTTAGATAGGTGCTTTATTAGCTTTGGAAATTCTATTTCCTTATCTTATTAAATTCTTAAGATTTTGTCTATGGCTCCAAATTAAGTGAAACCAAATCATATGGTTTTATAATATTTCCATTTGTCATTCTTGATCATTTATAAATGTTTGTTGACAAAAAATTTATATGGATCAAATCCATAGGCTTAGAGATAACTTGGAAATGTTTTTCTTTCATTAGGGTTTTAGGGTTTTGGTTTATTTTCCAAGTGTTTAAATTTCCAGATGCATTTATGAAGAATGCAATCCACTTGATTTGAATTTAGTTGGATTCAAACATTACTCAAGTTTGTTCAAGATGGGATTTTAAGTTTCCATTTAGAAACAAAAAGTTTCTTTTCACCCTAAATTTCAACAATTATTTATTTTGTTTATTTATTTTTCACATTACAAAACTTGGAAAATTTTGGGATGTGACAGCGGTGTGATGCCCACAATCTCCGAGATGGATTCAGCGTAGGATTTCAATAATTTCATGCTGGGAAACACACTTAAGGTATACACAAGTAGTGCTTCTTTTGTAGAGATGTCCATTGATTATGGTATAGCCCTTTGCTCGACGTACTATTTGCCATCTTTTGACCCTGTCGTCGGGCAAAGTTCCGTGTTCGAGATACTTTATGAACGTTTTTTTCCAAGCCGGAGGGACCTTTGCCACCATGTGGACGAAAGAGTCTACTGTGTCCGGGTTGTCGATGTCTGCTCCCTTCACGGATGATGTCCGTAGATGCTCCAGGAAAACGCCAGGCGGAATTCGTTTGTGCCCTGATCCAAGCATAGATAGTAGATCAGCCGCCTCGTTTTGCTCCCTAGGTACATACTTGACCTCGTAGCCCAAGAAGCTCTTGGCTATCTCGTCCACTTCGTGTCGATATGCCGCCATCATAGGGTTCCGCGCGTTCCAGGTGCCAGCCACCTGCTAGGCAACCAAGTCGAAATCTCCATAGCAAACTATGTGCTTGATGCCAATATCCTTGGCTACGCGTAGTCCGTGAATGAGTGCTTCATACTACGCCATGTTGTTCGTAGCCTCGAAGTGGATCTGCAGAACATAGTGTAGCTTGTCCCCAGTTGGTGACTATAGCAGTACACCAGCCCCGAGCCGTTGAGTAGCTTTGATCCGTCGAAGTGCATCACCCAGTATTCTGGCTCCGGCATTGGGGTAGCATCTGGCATCTCCGTCCAATCTGCAATAAAATCCGCCATGGCTTGTGACTTGATAGCGTCGCATCTCTTGTAGGTGATCTCGAAGGCGGCAAGTTCAATGCCCCCACTTCGCGACTCTTCCTGTAGCGTCGCTGTTGTTGATAATGTCGGACAGTGGAGTCTTGCTCACCATTGTGATAGGGTGCTCCTGGAAATAGTGCCTCAGCTTCCAAGAAGCAGGGGATACTCCATAAGCTATCTTTTGGTAGTGCGGGTAACGCTGCTTGGACTCCGTCAAGACCTCGCTTACATAGTAAACTGGTCGTTGAACTCCATGCTCATAGCCTGGTTCCTTCCACTCTACCACGACAACGATGCTGATTACCCGGTTGGTGGCCGCCATGTAAATTAACATGGGATCCCCAGGCTCGGGTGCTGCAAGGATAGGCGCTAAGGAAAGTATCTCCTTGAGCTGCTTCAATGCAACATCTGATTTGTTCGTCCATGTGATTTTGTCCGCCTTCTTCAGCAACTTGTATAGCGGCAGAGCCTTCTCTCCAAGTCGGCTGACGAACCGACTAACTGCTGCAACGCAACCTGTTAGTCATTGTATGTCCTTTAGGCATTTCAGATGGTTTATGTTTAAGATGGCCTTGATTTTCTCCGGGTTGACCTCGATTCCACGCTGGGAAACGATGAAGCCCAACAATTTGCTGGCTGGAACCCCGAAGACGCACTTTTTAGCGTTAAGCATCATGTTGTATTTCCGAAGATTATCAAAGGTTTCTTTTAAGTCGGAGATTAAGTCGTTTGACTTTTTAGACATCACCGCTATATCGTCCACATAGGCGTGAACATTCTGACAAATTTGATCGTGTAGGCAACGTTGCATTGTCCGCTGGTACGTAGCACCTGCGTTTTTCAGCCCAAAGGGCATTTGACATATCAAAACATGACGTAGGGTGCAGTGAACGAAGTGGCCAGTTGGTCCGACTTCCTCATCTTGATCTGGTGGTATCCTGAGTATGCATCAAGAAAACACAAAAGTTCCGAGATAGCCGTCGAGTCAATGACTTGGTCAATGCGAGGCAAAGCAAACGGATCTTTGGGACATGCCTTGTTCAAGCCGGGGTAATCAACGCACATTCTTAATTCTTTGGTTCCCTTTTTGGGAACAAGTACAGGATTAGCCACCCATTGGGTGTGAAGGACTTCTCGGATAAGAGTAGCCTTAAGTAACCTGGCTATCTCTTTGCCTATGGCGCGTCTCTTCTCATCTCTAAAGCATCGTAGAGATTGTTTCACTAGTTTACATTTTGGATCAATATTCAAGCTGTGCTCGGCAAGTTCCCTAGGTACATCTTTCATGTCGGCAGGTTGGCTCGGCAAGTTCCCTAGGAACTCGACAAGCGCACTCTCCTATTTAGGGTCTAGGTTCTTCCCAATGGCAGTGGTCTTGGAGGCATCGCCTACCACAAGTTCCACCGGCTTGGTCCCGATGGCGGTCTTGAATGCTGGGGCGGAGTCAGAAATCTGTTTCTTCAACGCGGGCATCTCTGAGGCATCGACCTTGCTCTGGATCTCCTTGAATTCTTCGCTGTAGAGGATAGCTTATGTGTAGGCTGCTTCTCCAATCTCGCAGTCCCTTGCTTTGGTAAAGCTTCCGGATACGGTGATGACACTGTTTGGTCCAGGTATCTTGAGTTTGTTGTAGAAGAAGCATGGCTTGTCCATGAAGGTGTGGAATATGTCGCGGCCGAATATGACGTGGTACACGCTCTTGAAGGGGACCACCTCAAAGGTCATGCATTCTTGGCGTTAATTATTAACATCACCAAAAGCAACCTGAAGTGTGATGCACCAAAGGGAGCGATCCTCCCGACTAGGAACTACGCCGTGGAAGATGGTGTTGGTCCGCCTTAGGTTTGCCTCCGTCAAGTTCATCTTCTGCAGTGTATCCAGGTACATGATGTTGATGCTGCTTCCACTATCCACCATACATTTGGTGAACTCATTGCCGTCAATCAGGGGGTTGATGACCATGTCGTGGTTCTCCGTAGGGATGAGGTCTGGGTGATCCTTCCTGTCCCAAGTAATTGGAATCTCTGACCCAGCGCAGGAACTGGGGAACTGGGGGTAGGGTGGCCATCAGAATCCTCATGGAGTTCTTCTGTTGTCAGACGGTGGGGGTGCTAAGGAAAGTGTGGAAAACAGCCGCCTTCTTTTCGAAGGGGTTATTGCCTTTGCCGTCGCTCCTGGCGGCGTTCTTGGGGTCAAGGTCCTCGTCCATGTCACTTGAATCCTTGGAATCCTCTTCCTTATTCTTCCCCTTGCCCTTGCCTCGCGGTCTGTTCTTCCGACTTCGCTTGTAGCCGGACTCCGGGTCCTCCTTGAGGTCGTTGATGAACTTGCAGTGGCGATTGCTATGGGTGGCCTTGCCGTTGGCGTCAAGGTGTACGAGGCATGGCATATAGCGGTACTCCTCATAGGTTTGAGGAACGTGGAGTGCTGCCGAGGTAGTTTCACTTCCTCGCTGCTGCCCACGGCCTGCTCCCCGTCCTCGGCCATGCTGTCCGCCATCACCTCGTCCTGCAAAAGTCATAGCGACCATGTCGGGGGTTTGCTTTTCTTCTGGTGCGGTCTTCCGCTTGGTGTTGTTGTTCCTCCGAGCTTGAGTTGGAACAGCCGTTGCCGGCAGAGAGCCGTGAGCATCATCGTCGGCAGCTGTGAACTCACTAGAAAACTGAATCATCTGGTTCAAGTCTAGCTGGTGATTGTACTGCAAGCACTTCAGCTTATGTCGGAGCAACGTGCCCCTTTCCAACCCATCGATGAAGGCGGCCATGGCGATCGGGGCCTGCACTTCTGCGCAGGAATTCTTCATATCCAGTCTGCGGGAGAGGTAGGCGCGAGATGTCTCGTATTTCTCTTGCACGCACCGTTGTAGATCGCCAACAGTGCAGGGACGTTTGTACGTACCCTCGAAGTTCTTTATGAATGCTTCTTGCATGTCTAACAAATTGCAAATGGATCTTTCCAGCAAGTCATCAATCCATTGACGGGCCGTGCCCGCCAACATCAATGGGAGGTACTTGACGGCAATGTTGGGGCTACCCCCGGCGATCTCCACCGCGTTGCCGTAGTCCTGCAACCATGTAGCTGGCTTGGCGGTGCCTTCATAGGGCTTGCTGGTCTTGTCAATCCAGAAACCTTTGGGGTAAGTTGTGGACCGTATCACAGGTCCAAAGCAACGTGGTCCCAAGTATGGTCCTTCCCGAGCCTCGTGGATCTTGTCCAGACGTGAACGTGCATTGTATGGCTCTGGGCTTCTTTTCTTCTTCTTGCCATCAGGGGACGGGCTGCGTGAACAACATGGGCCTCCTCCGCCATGGTGGCTGCTGGGTGGCGACGTAGGTGGAGGTGGCGGTGGGTTAGCCTTCTTGTTGTTTCCCTCCTGCGATGCTTCACGCTTGTCGCGGTTTCTTGTCGGACGTGGAGGGTCATGGCGCGACCTGCTCTTGTGTCCTTGGTAGCGCTCTCCGTCATGACGGGTCTGCTGCGTGTTGTTGCGGATGCCGATGCCGCTCTGCCTTGGCGGAGGCATATCCGTACGACGGTGAGCCTTGGTGTCTTCGCGATGTCGGGGCGAGCGGGGCGGTGGCGATGGGCGACGAGGTTGGGCCTTACCTCCATGGTCTGAGGATATGGGGATAGCATCCTTCATGCTGCGTGCATCCCTTCGTCTTTGTTCTAACGAACCCATCTGAGACCCGACATTAAGAGGAGACATGTCCCTTGGCGGCTTATGCTGGATGGACTGACAAAATGCTGGGTCAGACTCATGACTCTGAGAGGTGGCCTTTTCCTGCTGTTTCACCGCCTTGGCCACTAGGTCATAGACCTGGTCCACCACTTCGGGTGATCTATCCTGCTCCAGAAGGGTCTTGGCGATGGCAAGGTTGAGGAGAGGAGTGGGCATCACCTGCCTGCCTTCACTGTTAATGTATGGCTTGGCCTGTGCCGGCTTCGAGGGAGCCCATCCTAGGTTTCGCCGAACACCAGGATCGTTGATGACACGAGCTGGAGCTTTCTTGGCCTTCTGCTGCTGCAGCAGTGTCTTGTACTCGGCCTCCATTGCTCTAGCTTTCTCTATTGATTTCTGCGCGTTGGCCAGATCTCGATCTAGCTTTGCGCCTTGCTCCGCGATGGTCTACACTTCCTCCAGCAGCTGCTGGCGCTTCTCGTCAAGCTGGACTACATTGCGAATATGAGCCACAGTCATAGGATCGACGAGAAGATTGCCGTACATCAATCTATCAGCTGGAGTGACTTGGGCAGCAGCAGACGTAGATGCCGGAGGCGGCGAGTTGCGGTGTTGTTGTTGCTCGGGCCAGTGCCGAGTTCCTGCGGCTGCTACACTGGGTTAGGCGGGGAGGGGGGCATGTCCTTTGCGCGATCATTGTCGGCAGCAACAGGTGGTCCCTTCCCCTTGTCCAGCGCTGTAGGCAGAGCTCTTCCGGGTTGATCTTCATCCATCGCTGTCCCAATGGTGACGAACACCTCTCGGGATATGACGGCATTGTTGGCATGTTCGTCGCGCTTGTAATCCTCCTCCATCTCCTACATGGCAGAGTCTAGCTCCTCCGGACTAAAGTCTATCTCCTCCGAATCTGCGCTGAAGTCGACGTAGAGCGCGTCAATCACAGAGTCATAGGGTGCCGAGGCTTCCTCGATGACAAGGGTGGAGGTGCAACAGCAGCAATTATGACTGGAGGTGGTGGTGCAGCTGCGGCGATGGCGGCGGGAGGCGGTGGTGGTGGTGGCTGAAGCGGTGGCGCTCCGTCAATGAGTGCAAGAGCTATCTGAGCTGCCTCCTCAGCCTCCGCGTAGTTGTTGACGGTGTTCACCATGCTTTCAAAGGTGATGCGTCCTAAAGCCTGCTGCCGCCTTAGAGAATGTCGGAGAAGCGTTCCCTGGTCCATTCCTTCCACAAAGTGATACATAGCATCATCATTGGAGTAATGCGCCAGATCGGCTCGTATACGGCGCCACCTGGCAAGGTAATCGCGGGGGTTTTCTCCCTCTCTCTGAATGCAACGCGCCAGATCGAAGATGGTAACCATGCCGACGAACTTGGTTCTCTGCTGTCCAGACGCGCGGACGAAGCCGGTGGACTTGCAGCGATTTTCCACCGTTATATCCGGCACAGGGGCGGTTTGGGTGGGCCTTGAATTTTTCTGATCTTTGTCGGCAAACTCCGAAGAGAGATCCGACATTGATCCTTCCGTGAATGTATCCTACCCGTAGGCGGTCCGTGCGGGTCTTGATGCTCCTCCGATTCCCAGGGAACTAGTGCCCGAGTCGGTTTCGCTGATGAAGAGATGGATATCTCCGATGCGGTCGATCGAGCACCATGTAGGGTTCGTCTTCGCCAGGACACAGAACTCGTCGGGAGGGACGATCAGAACATTGTCGGAGAAGAGAACACGACCGATGGCTATGGTTTCCCCGATTCCCGCGAAGATCTTGGTCCTCGCCCGCTGAAGAGCCTGAAGTGCCTCTTGCCCCACGGTGGGCGCCAACTGTCGTGGTATTGCCGACGAGTATGCCATGAAGGGGTCCTCAAAATGCGTGTTTAGAGACGTGAGGGGAAGGCGGACGGTTGACGGGTACGAGTTAACACAGCTTACCTAGGTTCAGATCCCACGACGGTGGCGGAATCCTACTCCTACTATAAATCACTATAATGGCAATACGCCAAGTTACAGGGATTGGTTCGATGTGCAAGGTGCGTCGTAGTCGACACTAGGTTGTCTGAGATTGTGCCCTAAAGGCTCCCATAGGCCCGACTTATATAGTCGCCAGGTTCTAGGGTTACAGGGAAAAGTCCTAGCCGAGGAAGTTATAGAGTCCTACACTGCTTACAACTAGTCTAGCGTGTCTTGCACTCCAAGGCTCCAGGTACATCGGTGACTCCACCGTAGCCTTCTTTATCCGGCATGGTCCTCCCTTCTGGATCCATCTAACTGGGCTGCCCAGCAGGCCACGGACCATGCTACCAACTGTGGGCCACCTGGGTTATCCGGATAGGAGACATGCTATGAGGATACCATATAACATATCCCCAACAACATGATAGAATCATAAAGACAAAACCATTAATCAATCTGACATAGTAATCTCAATATCCATCGGATCCCCGCAAACACAACATGCATGATTACAAATAGATTAGATCTTGATCATGAACATAGCTCACAAGATCTATACATGAAAGCACAAGGAGGAGATACAACCATCTACCTACTACATGGACCCATAGTCCAAGGTGGAACTACTCACACATCATACCGGAGAGAAGGCCTCCGGGATGATCTCCCCTCCGGAAGGGTCTCGGGAAGAACTTCATATCCCCCGATCTAGGGACGACGGTGGCGGCGGATACAGAAGGTTTCATGGAGTTTTTATCGGGTTCTTAGGATTTCTGCATCGGGGGCTTCTTATAGGTGAAGACGCGAGGCCGGGAGGCGACCAGGGGGGGCCACACCCTGCCCAGGCACGGGGCAGGGCCCACCTGTGCCTAGGGGGTTTGGCCGCCCTGGTTTGCGTCTCCGTCTCTTCTTCTGGATTCCTGTCCCTCACGGAAAAATATTGACTTTGGCTTTTGTCCCGTCCAATTCCGAGAATATAGATTTTCTGCCTTTCTAGAACCAAAAACAGAAGAAAACAGGAAACTGGCAATGTGGCAACTTGTTAATAGGTTAGTTCCAGAAAAGATATAAAAACACCTCAAAGTGTAGACAAAGCAAAGCAAAGTAGATACTAAACAAGCATGGAGCATAAAAAATTATAGATGCGTTTTCAACGTATCAAGCATCTCCAAGCTTAACTCCTGCTCGTCCTCGAGTAGGTAAGTGATAAAAATAATAATTTTTAAGGTGACATGCACCATCAAAACCAAGATCAAACCATTTGCAAGCATTGAAAGCTGGGAACAAAGAACTCTAAACATGTGCATGAAAGATGGAGTGCTAACAATAGGACATAGTAACTATGCATGCAACATGAAAGTCTACAAACAAAGATCATGAATAACATGCATTCAAAAACGTTTGTTTGTTTCACATACAGAAAACATGGAATAGTGGCATTCAGCTTGTACCTCATAGAGTAGCAAATAGATGCATAAGACACCTTCAAAGTTCACAAGGGTGACTAGAAACAAGTAGCACAAGAACAAGTAATAGCACAATATGCATCAATCAATAAGTTTTGTGACACTGCACACAGAATGACAGCTATGCTCTCTTAATGGTGCCTCAAAGTAGGTGGAGACTCAAATAATGGTGGAAGAAGATCCTTTTATAAATGAAGAAGGGATTTCAAGTTTCAAAAGGAGCTTCCAAAAATTATAGTACTTGTTAGCTTTTAGCCCTTATTGCCCCTATCATAAGCATCTTGAAGTGATTAAGGTTAAAGTGAACAAAGATGGAGTATATGCTTGACAAAGTATAAGTTGGCAATCTCAAGTCCCTTGAATACGAGGGCCACACCTCATGCTACTCAACTTCAGTCACCTGCAAGTTCTTGTCATTGTAAGTAAATGCGTATCATAGAGAACCGCCAACGGGGTACCCCTTGCACATGGTACAGGAGTAATCCCATAACCAAAATGACAAGGCAAGCAGACAATGAGCATCTCAGCGATCTTTTTATTTACTATATGCATAGCTTTTTATTGAGGATGCTTCATATATAGCTCACTATGGTGATGCTGCAAGTTTCCACCATGATTAGGCATGGCTTAGGCTAGCGGCCCAGGCGTTTCTCTAACACAAAATACATACTCCATGGACTTACAAGTTCCCTCTTTATTTCACACCGGTGACATCCATAGACAAAAGAGCATGATATCAACTGAGTACAAAGTACAAGTGCAATGTTGAAAACGTTCCCCGTGACAGCATGGTTCTGCTAATTCCAACATATAAGTGCAAGCATATACAACATAGCTGACACAATGGTTCAAGTTTATTAGGGGCAAAGAATATAAAGTGTACCATCAAGTTCCTGAGAGCTTAAATCACTAAGTTTTCTCATAATAAAATAGTTTTTTAATTGGAAGATAGCTGAAAACAAAATATACTTGGAATGGTGTAACACACCATGCATAGGAGTTTATAGTGGACACTTTGGAATAACTTGGTTTCTTGGGAGTTGGAAGCATGAGTAGAGCTTACTCATACAAGTGGAGGCTAGCAAAATACTGGGAGCAACCAACTAAGAGAGAAATAATGGTCATAATCATGCAGAGCAACAAAACATTACTAATCAAAGCATAGAGTGGTACTACAAGTCAATGACTAAATGATATAGAGGCTATGGTGACTTGTTCATAGTCATAACATAGTGTAAGCATGTGCCAAGTCAACTCAAACAATGCATCAAAGGAGAATACCACAATACTATGCTTTTGCATGCTAAAACAACGCATAATTCTGTCAAGGCACACTAAGCAATCCCAATTGTTTGGAACAAGACATGCTACAACAATAATCACTAAGCATAAGGTCAAAACAACACCCATCATGTCATGCTAAGGTCTATGTCACAGTCATTGCAAGCTCCTCTTGCACTTATCAAGCAAGAACTTCCTACTCCTTTCCAACACCAAGCAACTTATTTGCAAACAACACAGCGAGAACGGGGGTTCAAACTACTTTATTCAAGCAAACTAAACAACCTAAGCAAAGCAAATGAAAACTAAGACGCTCCAAGAACAACACAACTCTGCATGAAACAATGAAAACGAAGTGTCTAGACAGACCTGAGCTTTTTAATGATGAAGAAGGGGATGCCTTGGGCATCCCCAAGCTTTGACGCTTGTACCTCTTGGATATTTATTGGGGTGACACCGGGGTGGCATCCCCAAGATTGAGCTTTTTTCCATTCTTAATCTCATTACATCATTCTCTCTCTACGCCTGAAATTTTTCCTTCATACAAAACTTCACACAATCTTCATTAGCAACATTAGTGTATTCAAAAGATATTAGACCTCTGGCAAAGCTTTGGAACAGCAAAAATTTTCACTAAAAACACAAACTACTATAGTAAATCCTTCAAAAAGCTCAATTCACCTAAAGAGAACTCAAAAAGAATCAATAAGAAGCAAATGCAAATAATGGCAAAAATTTGTCAAAACAGACCAGCAGGTAGAAACCGATTTTTTCGAACATCTTCTGTTGCTCAAATCAAAACGTGTTAAACTAACTTAAGTTAGATAACATACTGGGGGATTTATTTGTAAATTTTCAGCTCAATCCGAGTTACAGAGACTCCTCAAGAAGTTTTATGGTGGAGGACAGAAATCTGTTTCGGGACAGCAACTCCTCAAATCTTACTTACCTCTCATTAGAGGTCATTCTTGGGACAAAAAGAAAACAAAAAAGGATAAGGAGAGGTCATTACTGAAGTAATAACTTCCAAGACTCAGGGAAACTCTTGGGTTATCTCCCAACAAGTACTTTTCTTTAACGCCTTTAAGTTAGGCACAAGAAGCAAGAAGAATCAAGTATTTTCAAATGAAGAAGCAATAACATCAAACCTTGCTTTCAAAGGAGGAGCAAAAAGCAACTTCTCTCTCCTCATATGGAAGTGTTCGATACCTTTCTTGAATGGAAAATGATATTTAATGGTGTCTTCTTTCATATCAATGATGGCACCAACAGTTCTAAGAAAAGGTCTTCCCAAGGTAATAGGACAAGAAGCATTGTATTCAACATCCAAAACATAGAAATCCACAGGGACATAAGCATTGTTAACCATGATGTGGACATCATTAAGACTCCCCATGAGTTTCTTCTTAGCATTATCATTAAGTGGGACATCCAAATAACAATCTTCCAATGGTGGCAAATCAAGCATTTCATAAATTTTCCTAGGCATAATAGAGACACTAGAACCAAGATCACATGAAGCTTTGAGATCAAATTCATTCACTTGCATATTAATAATGGGTTCCCAACTATCTTCTACTTTCCTAGGAATATAAGCTTTGTGTTTTAGCTTCTCTTCCTTAATCTTAACAAGAGCATCTGTAATGTGTTTGGTGAAAGCAACATGCATATCACTAGCATCAGGACTTCTAGCAAGCTTTTGTAGGAACATAATCACTTCAGAAATATTGCAACCATCTATATCAAAATCAAACTTAGCATCACTAGTAGTAGGCTCAATAGGATTAGGCATAGTAGGAGGAGGAACATGGACTACTTGTGGTTTAGTGGTATCCATTCTAGTGATGGTGCACACACTATTGTTTCTATCAATTTTAGCTTCCCTTTCCCACTTAGCATGTAGTTGAGCTAACATCATAACATTTTCATCAATAGTAACTTGTATGGCATGAGCAGTAGCAAAGGTATTTTCCATAGTTTTAGGTTTAGCAGCCATTTTATTAATCAAGGAAGACTGAGCTTCAGACAAAGAGGAAATATTTTTCTCAACAGTTAAAAGTTTTTCCTCCACAGTCTTGTTGAAAGCAGTTTGTTTACTAATAAAGTCTTTGAGCATGACTTCAAGTTCAGAGGGGGAACTTCTAGCATTGTTGTAGGAGTTTCCATAAGTATTGCCATTATTAGGAGGATAAGGCCTATAATTGTTGTTACCACCAAATTTATTCCTATAGGCATTATTGTTGAAATTTTTGTTTCTAATGAAGTTCACATCAACTTGCTCTTCTTGAGCAACCAAAGAGGCTAAGGGAACACTATTAGGATCTAAAGGAGCTTTCCCATTAACAAGCATAGCCATAATAACATCAATGTTATCACTCAAATAGGAGGTTTCTTCAATAGAATTTACCTTCTTACCATATGGAGCTCTCTCAGTATGCCATTCAGAGTAATTAACCATCATATTGTCAAGGAGCTTTGTTGCAGCACCCAAAGTGAGGACCATGAAGGTACCTCCAGCAGCTGAATCCAACATGTTTCTTGAGGATAAGTTCAAACCTGCATAAAAGGTCTGGATAATCATCCAAGTAGTGAGTCCATGAGTAGGACAATTCTTAACCAAAGACTTCATTCTTTCCCAAGCTTGAGCAACATGTTCATTATCAAGTTGTTTAAATTTCATAATGTCACTTCTCATAGATATAATCTTAGCAGGAGGGTAGTACTTTCCAATAAAAGCATCTTTGCACTTAGTCCAAGAATCAATACTATTTCTAGGCACGGATATCATCCATTCTTTAGCTTTCTCTCTCAAGGAGAAAGGAAACAGCTTGAGATTAATATTATCTCCATCTACATCCTTATACTTTTGCATCTCACAAAGTTCAACAAAGTTATTGAGATGGACAGCAGCATCATCAGAACTAACACCAGAAAACTGCTCTCTCATCATAAGATTCAACAAAGCAGGCTTAATTTCATAAAAGGTAGCTTCAGGAGCAGGTGGAGCAATAGGTGTGCTAAGGAAATCATTGTTGTTGGTGCTAGTGAAGTCACACAACTTGGTGTTCTCAGCGGAGTTCATTTTGGCAAAGGTGGGCAAGCCAAAAACAGCAGCAGCATCTAGAGCAGGAACTATTTTTTTGTGTTTTTTAATAAAGGAAGCAAACCAAATTAGACTAATTTTTTTCGAGTTTTTTAAAAGAGGCAAACAAACCCAAGAGAAAGGAACAAAGCAAACTAAAAACAAAGTAAAGAGAAAGGAAGTGAAGGACTCCCCTTGTGAAGACGTCCTTAGCCTCCCCGGCAACAGCGCCAGAAAAAGCTTGATGGTTGTACACGTAGTTGACGTGGAGCCTGTTGGGAACCCCAAGAGCAAGGTGTGAAACAACACAGCAGCAAGTTTTCTCTCAGTAAGAAACCGAGGTTATCAAACCAGTAGGAGGAAGGAAACGTCACACAGGTATTGTAAGCAACACGGAGACCTGTACAACACAAACTCAAGGCTTTGCCCCAACGAATCAGTGAGGTTGTCAAGCTCACCGGTTTGCTATAACTAAGGATTAAACGTATGGTGTGGAAGGTAATAGTTTACAGCAAGTAAACAAGTAACAGTGGAAGATGTATCAATGGTAAAGGTTGGACCGGAGTCCATAGTTCATTAGAGGTGCTCTCCTTAGATAAACAACATGGTATGAAGGCTAAACAAATTACAGCAGGGCAATTGACAGGAACTGAGCAAGGCATAACAATGCAATACCAGACAAAAAGATCCTATGAGATTCGATTGGACAAAACAACAGTATACATAAACCGCCAAACATACATGTACATAGACCGCCAAATAAAAAAAGAAATACCCTTGGACTAGCCCTAAACCAAACATACATGTAAGCGATTAGGCCCAACCTCACCCTAAAATGAACATACCCGGACGCTGCCGCCGCCGCATTGCCTAGGGTTTCAACAGAAGTTCCACCGCTGGTAGCTGCTCCAGGGAGGGCGTGTCCGGTCGTCGTGTGCGCCTGCTGCTTCCGCTGGAAGCGGATTTCAGGCCTGCAGTTGTTAGGTATGTGGTACATCTCAACGCCCTTGTTCCTGTGTCGTTGGTCATATCAGTTCGGTGCTACTAGCTAATTCCCGCCGTGCGTTAGTAGGAGAAGCTTCGTGGCTCAATTAATTGGGCAGGAGCGACCTAGTGTACTAAAGTACGTAAGGTCCAATTGGTAAGTTTAGCAATGATATATGTTTAACAAATGCATGGAGTTGGTTTTATTTAAACTAATAACCCATTCATATGATCAGTGTATCAGATCGATTAAAATAGAGATTTGATTTTAGATCTTTAGTTAGTACTTATACGTCTGTGCCATTGTATATCGATATATGAAAGAAGTTTGTCAATAGGTGAGACGAGTATGGGGATTAACCGATTGAGCTACCGGTAATCGGTAATCAGTATAGATGGGTTAAATTGGTTCGGTCTCTTTTCTGGAGTGCCAACTCCAGCACAGAATTAGGATTCCTAGACAGATTTGGAATTAAGACTAAGTGTTGTAAATTAAGACTAAGATTTGGAATTAAGACTATTCCGCGAGGTCGGTGAGGAAGTTAACAGTGAATATTCTGGAATGCCTGTACCGTAAAACAAAATATGCTTAATGGTGTTTCTGGATATTATTTGGAATGAGTATTGGATTTTGTATGTTGTTGATTTGGTTCTGGCCTTGTGCTTGCTGAGTATATTTTTACTCACCCTTGTGTTTTTCTTGGTTTTTATTTGGATTTCAGGTACTCAGCATAGCGACATGCATGGGAGGGAGTAGTTCGCCACCACTTGGCGCACACATCCATTCTACATATCATAGAACACCGTTCACACATAATTCTTAGTTACCATTATTCCTTTGTTATAATTCGTGGAGTCGTTTGCATGTTATTGTGAGCCTTTGGTCGCTCTAGCATTAGTACTCGTGTCATGGAATGGTTATGCACTTTGTGAACTGCGTGGATTGTTTATTTATATGGTCTTTACTGTCTTTACCCATTATTTTGTGTTTTGCATGTCGTGGATGTCCTTTGAAACAAAGGAGGTGCTGCCAGAATTTCAAATTGTAGCTAGTTTTTAATCATCATTTGAGGAGTGTGGTAACACCGCCAGTTGTATAGAAATATGGGGTGTTACAGTTGGTATCAGAGCCTAGGATTTATATCTCTAGCGTAATAAGTTAGGATAAGGTTTATAAAAAAATCTAAAAAACACTTGAGTTAGGACCAACAAAAAAATGACACGCTACACTATAGGATGGGGTTTATGGGACATGCATCTCATTTGCATTTCTGTTGATTTAATTTTGCTTGTTTATCTTATCCATTTGAGTAAGGAAGGAAATTATTTGATCTTATCTGTTTCTGTTTACTGATTATTGAATATGTGTTGTATAGTTATGGCGTCGAATCGTAGGGGTCGGGCTCGTGGCCGTGCTGGCCGCAATGGTCGTGCAGAGGGGTCATATGAGGAAGTCAGCCAATCTGGGAATAGTGATGGACATCATGCGGCAAACATGACGCTCACCAAGTGGCTGGATATGAAATTGGACAAGTTTGATGGATCAGGGACACCAATGGATGCTGCAAGTTGGCTCCGCACCATGGAGAAATATATGGATGCATCAGTGATGACGCCAGAGGACAATGTTGCTTATGTGGCTTTTCAGCTAAAGGGTTTGGCTGATGTTTGGTGGGACGGAGTCCGTGCAGCTTGGGCACCGGCTCATGGACCGCCTACATGGGATGTTTTTGTTACACAATTCACTGCTAAGTACTACCCGACTTCATTCAAGGAGAAGATGGATGCTTCCCTCAGGAATATAAAGCAAGGAAACAAGACGGTGGATGAGTATGATGCTGAGTTTAGTAAGATGGTTCATTTGTGGACCATATTAATCAGAATGAGCCAGAGAAAGCAAGGAGGTTCTTCGAGGGACTTAATTCGCGATGTCGACATGTGATGGGAGTGAATCGCCGATCTAGCTATTTCGCTGTGGTTGAGCAGGCTAGGGGTTTGGAGTTACAATATCAACTCACGGAGGCAGAGAAAACTCGTGCAAATGGTGCTAGCAACAATGGTGGGGGAAATAAGAGGAACTACCAGGATGGGAGTGGGTCTACTCAGCGATCCGACTTCAAGAAGTTCAAACCAGAGCAGCGGTCTCAGCAGTCATTCAAGCCCAGGCAGTCTGGGGCTCAGTCTTATTCGGGGTCACGCTCTACATCACCTACCTTCCTACGACCCGTTCCAGGACAGGTTATGATTAGTTTCAAGTGCGAGGAGGGTCACCGTGATTCTGAGTGTGACTTTTCAGGGTCTTGTCATTAGTGCGGCATGCATGGCAACATAAGTAGGGTCTGCAGGGAGAACCCAAATTCTGTCATCAAGTGGGAGGTGGACACATCTTCTAAAGCAGGGTCTTCGATAGATGGAGCCTCTCGTGGTTTAGCATCAACAGCCAAATCTTCCCATGGTTCAGTGCATATGATGGCATCCTCTCAGCAGTTTCAGCCACAGTATCAGGCATATCCATCACCGCAATTTCAGCCTCATTAATTCCCACCTCCACCGCTAGGTTATTACTGGTCAGCTACTCCTCTTCCTACACCGCATGCCCCACTCCAGTTACCTGTACCACCTACTGCTCCACCGCCACCACAACAGAATACTAGGATTTCTTCTTCAGCACCTCCTGGGATCTATGCCATGCCTACTATCTCCTCTCTGGGTTGTCCAGACGTTGTTACAGGTATACTTAAGGTTGATTCACATGATGCTCTAATTCTCTTTGATTCTGGTGGTACTTATTCGTTTGTCTCACTTGACTTTGTTAAGAAATTTGGTGTATCTAGCCAAAATATTTCTGAATTGGTTCGAGTTAGTTTCCCGGGAGGCTTGATCACTAGTTCCGTAGTATGTCCGGGATGTGTGATTTCCATAGACGATGAAGATTTTGTGGCAAATTTGATGGTAATTCCTTTACCGGCCTTTGATGTTATTATTGGTATGGATTGGCTACACCGCTATCGGGCCATTATATCTTGTTTCTGGAAGACCATCACTTTGGAGGCTCTATCCGGTAAACAGTTAATCTTTCAGTGTAGTGCACCTAAACATTCTCTATCAGTGTTGGCTAGCCTGTTTCCAGGCCAGACAGTACTAAAGAACGGATTTCTTTGGGCTTTGGTGGGGAATTTGAGTAAAGAGTTGAAGATTGAGAACATTCATGTGGTTAGAAATTATCCTGATGTTTTTCCTAGTGATCTACCAGGTATGCCACCAGAGCGGGACGTGGTTTTTCGTATTGACCTTGTTCCTGGTGCACGCCCAATTTCAAGCTCCATATCGTTTAACTCGTCCTTTTCAAGATGAGTTGAAGAAGCAAATTGATGATATGCTAGCCAAGAATTTGATCCGGCATAGTGTTTCACCTTGGGGAGCTCCTGTTTTGTTCACTGAGAAGAAAGATTTGACATTGCGGATGTGTATTGATTATCGGGCTCTTAATGCGGTGACTATCAAGAACAAATATCCGGTGCCACGCATTGAGGACTTATTTGATCAATTGAAGAGGGGCAAGGTATTTTCAAAGATCGATTTGTAATCAGGCTATAATCAAATAAGAGTGCGAGAAGAGGATATTGAGAAGACGGCATTCTCTACGAAGTATGGACATTATGAGTTCAAGGTTATGTCCATTGGATTAACGAATGCACCTGCTTATTTCATGGAGGCGATGAATAGCATGTTCCATAAGTATGATGATTTTGTCGTGGTATTTATTGATGACATTCTCATTTTCTCCAAGACGGAGGAAGATCATGAACGTCATTTAAGCATGGTGCTCGAGACATTGCGGAAGAATAAGTTCTATGCTAAGTTGAAGAAGTGTGAGTTTTGGCTTTCGAAAGTTGCCTATTTGGGTCATGTTATTAATGGTGAAGGTATTTCTATTGACCCTAGCAAGGTTTCTACTGTCGTTGGCTAGGAACGACCATCTAATGTAAAGGAGGTGAGAAGTTTCTTGGGAATGGTTGGTTACTATAGGTGTTTTGTGAACGATTTTTCTATCATTGCCAAGCCAATGAC
Source organism: Avena sativa (assembly GCA_916181665.1). Taxonomy (NCBI): domain Eukaryota; kingdom Viridiplantae; phylum Streptophyta; class Magnoliopsida; order Poales; family Poaceae; genus Avena; species Avena sativa. The sequence continues at coordinate 460,853,390 of OV702293.1, forward strand.
CATGCTTACACATAAAGGGGTAAAGTTTCAGTGGACAGAGGAGTGCGAGCGTAGTTTTTGTTTATTGAAGGACCGATTGGTGTCAGCACCTATTCTTACACTTCCGGATTTTGGAGAGCATTTTACGGTATATTCTGATGCTTCCCTAGTAGGCCTTGGATGTGTTCTCATACAGAATGGCAAGGTGATTTCTTATGCATCGAGACAGTTGAAAAAACACGAGGAAAATTATCCTACCCATGATTTAGAACTTGCGGCAGTTGTTTTTGCACTCAAGCTTTGGAGGCATTATCTTTATGGGCCAACGTGTGACATATTCACGGATCATAGGAGTCTCAAGTATAGAAGGATTTGATCTTAAGGCAGAGGAGGTGGCTAGAGTTGATTAAAGATTATGATCTTAATATCCAGTATACACTGGGTAAAGGAAATGTGGTTACGGATGCTCTTAGTCGTAAGCCAGTTCCTTCCCTAGTAAATTCCTTGATAGCTGATTTTGAGCGGATGGATATTTCATATTGCTATGCCAGAGTTGTAGAATCAGAGTCACAATTCATTCTTGAGTCGTCCATAACTAGGTGGGTTTTGGAAGCACAACAGCAAGATCGATTATTGCAGCAAGTTAAAAAGCGTGTTCGAGAAGGGAGGATTAGAAATTTTACTTTAGATTCCATGGGAGCTATTTGTTTTCGTGGTCGTCTCTATGTGCCACGGAAATCACAAGTAAAATAAGATATTTTGAGAGAGGCACACCGTACTCCATATACGGTACACCCAGGAGAGAACAAAATGTACCAAGGTTTGAAGGAAAATTATTGGTGGAAACGGATGAAGGTCGATGTGGCCAAGTATGTGTCTTCTTGTAGTGTTTGCCAGCAAGTCAAGGCTGTGCATAAGAGGACACCAGGATTGTTGCAGCCCCTAGAGATTCCGGAGTGTCCATGGGATGACATTGCTATGGACTTTGTTGTTGGGATACCTCGTACTCAAAGAGGGAAGGATGCTATTTGGGTAGTCGTGGATCGACTAAGCAAGGTTGCTCATTTTATTCCTATTCGCACCACAAACTCAGCAAGTGACCTGGCACCGATATATGTGTGAGAGATAGTGCGGTTGCATGGGGTTCTGAAAACCATTGTTTCTGACAGAGATGCTATGTTTATATCAAAGTTCTGGGAGAATTTGCAGAATGCATTGGGTACAGAATTGAGGCTTAATACAGAATTTCACCCCCAGACGGATGGCCAGTCAGAGCGCACGGTTCAGACTTTGGAAGATATCTTGAGATGTTGTGTTCTATCTTGGCAAGGGAGTTGGGAGGACCATTTGCCGCTCGTGCAGTTTTCATATAATAATAGTTACCAAGCTAGCATTCGCAAGGCGCCTTGCGAGGCTTTGTATGGACGAAAGTGTCGATCTCCGCTTTGTTGGACCGCAGTGGGTGAGAAATCAGTATTGGGGCCAGACTGGGTTCAGCAGATTACTGAGAGGGTTGCTGAGATTAGAGAGCACATGCTGGCAGCACAGAGCAGGCAAAAGAGTTACGCCGATCCCAAGAGACGAAATGTGGAATTTCAAGTAGGTGACGAGGTGCTTCTTAGAGTATCACCTACTAAGGGTGTTATGCGATCTAATATCAAAGGAAAGCTTAGCCAACGCTATATCGGACCTTTCAAGATAGTGGCACGAGTTGGGAAGTTGGCGTATCGTCTGGAGTTGCCTGAGTCAATGAATGGTGCACACAATGTATTCTATGTCTCGATGTTGAGAAAATACTTTCGAGATCCTGAACAGCAAATGACACTGGGGCCAATTACGATCAAGCAGGATTTAAGTTTTGAGGCTCGTCCGGCAAGGATTTTGGAGGAGGCGGATAGAGTAATGAGGCGTCGGACTCTCAAGTTCATCAAGGTTCTTTGGACAAATCAAACGGAGCGAGAAGCAACATGAGAACTTGAGTCAAGGATGCGAGAGAAATATCCCGAGCTATTTACACCTAGTGAGTATATATGTTTTTCTAAGCTTAAGTTATTCTTTGGTTGAGTAGAGAGTGAGAATTCGAGGACGAATTCTGTTAAATAGGTGGAGAATGTAATATCCCAGAAATTTTAAAAGGGTTATTTTTAGTTGACTAAAAATTGTCTTCTAAAAATATAAGGCCAATGTAAAATTTAATACCATGGTTGGATTCATTTTGTCGAGCTGATCGAAAATAAGTATAGGTTTAAACACATTGGAGTATGTATAAATATTTGGCGATTCTTCAAATATTGGTTGCTGTTATTTTGGGATTAAATATAATATATAAATACTAAATCCTTTTCCGTGTATGAAAGAACAAAGGAGAGGGAATAAAATAAAAAATAAAAAATACCCTTGGACTAGCCCTAAACCAAACATACATGTACGCGATTAGGCCCAACCTCACCCTAAAACCGAACATACTCGGACGCTGCCGCTGCCGCTGCCGCCGCACCGCCTAGGGTTTCAACAGAAGTTCCGCCGCTGGTAGCTGCTCCATGAAGGGTGTGTCCGGTCGTCGTGTGCGCCTGCTGCTGCCGCTGGAAGTGGATTTCAGGCCTGCAGTTGTTAGGTATGCGGTTCATCTCGACGCCCTTGTTCCTGTGCCGTTGGTCATATCAGTTCGGTGCTACTAGCTAATTCCCGTCGTGCGTCAGTAGGAGAAGCTTCGTGGCTCAATTTATTGGGCAGGACCGATCTAGTGTACTAAAGTACGTATGGTCCAATTGGTAAGTTTAGCAATGATATATGTTTAACAAATGCATGGAGCTGGTTTTATTTAATTAAATAACCCATTCATATGATCAGTGTATCAGATCGATTAAACTAGAGATTTGATTTTAGATCTTTAGTTAGTACTTATACGTCTGTGCCATTGTATATGTGCCATTTTATATCGATATATGAAAGCAGTTTGTCAGTAGGTGAGACGAGTATGGGGATTAACCGATTGAGCTACCGGTAATTGGTAATCAGTATAGATGGGTTAAATTGGTTCGGTCTCTTTTCTGCAGTGCCAACTCCAGCACAGAATTAGGATTCCTGGACAGATTGGGATTTAAGACTAAGTGTTGTAAATTTGATTGTTTCTTTAAGAACAGTTGCTAAAACTGTCTTACCTACAGGATTTGGGCATGCGGGTGCTTGGGGTGGTTCTTCAGCCTAAACGTCTATTCTAAGGCAAGTGCACGACGAGCCATTTATGTTATGTTTGCCATCTTAAATTATTCGGTGTGTGATGTTGGTTCTTTCTTTGGTATTCATGCCTTAAGTTGTTTTCAAAAAGATTATTTTACGCCAGGGCGGTGAATAAGTTACAAGTGCTATTCCGGAGTGGACGGTAATTTAAGTTATTATGTAACTACTCCGGTGAGCTTGGGCTAGGAGTGACAATTCACTTGATTAACTATTCCGCGAGGTCGTTGAGGAAGTTAACAGTGAATATTTCGGAATGCCCGTACCGTAAAACAAAATATGCTTAATGGTGTTTCTGGATATCATTTGGAATGAGTATTGGATTTTGTATGTTGTTGATTTGGTTCTGACCTTGTGCTTGCTGAGTATATTTTTACTCACCCTTGTGTTTTTCTTGGTTTTTATTTAGATTTCGGGTACTAAGCATAGCAACATGCATGGGAGGGAGTAGTTCGCCACCACTTGGCGCACACATCCATTCTACATATCATAGAACACCGTTCACACATAATTCTTAGTTACCATTATTCCTTTGTCATAATTCGTGGAGTCGTTTGCATGTTATTGTGAGCCTTTGATCGCTCTAGCGTTAGTACTCGTGTCATGGAATGGTTATGCACTTTGTGAACTACGTGGATTGTTTATTTATATGGTATTTACTGTCTTTACCCATTATTTTGTGTTTTGCCTATCGTGGATGTCCTTTGAAACAAAGGAGGTGCTGCCGGAATTTCAAATTGTAGCTAGTTTTTAATCATCATTTGAGGAGTGTGGTAACACCGCCAGTTGTATAGAAATCTGGGGTGTTACATTTCTCCCTAGTAGCAACAACACATCTAAAACCGATGAGATTTCTGTCACTTCCCTTGGAAACTAGAGGCATGAACCCACTATCGAGCATAAATACACCCTCTTGGAGTCACTAGCAACTACTTGGCCAAGATAGCTACTAACAACGGAGAGCATGCAAGATCACAAACAACACAGACATGATAGAAATCATAAAGACAAAACCATTAATAAATTTAACATAGTAATCTCAATATCCATCGGAATCCCGCAAACACAACATGCATGATTACAAATAGATTAGATCTTGATCATGAACGGAGCTCACAAGATCTATACATGAAAGCACAAGGAGGAGATACAACCATCTAGCTACTACTCATTTATCTTAATGTGTTCCAAGTGGCTTTTTATAAGCGGAGATCTTGTCCTGCAGAACATCTCTTGAGGAACACACCTATATGAGTCTGACTGTTAAACTCGCAGTCCGTGAGAGTTGGGTGCTCTCTAATAAACTCATGAAAGACCCTGGAGTATGACGCATAAGCTCCCAACCGCGGGGAAGCCGACGGTAGCCCTGTACCGGTCTAGATTTTGTGTGAAACTAGCGCGCAGAAAACTTGTAGTTGAAGGCATAGTCCACTATTCAAGTTGTTATCTAGTGTAGCATGAAGTTTAACGTGGAAGTTCAACTTAAAAGTCTCCACTACACACCGGTATATAAAACAATGTTCTGGAATAAAAGTGATGTGATGTACCAATGAGACTTTGTGGGGGATTGTTAGAATTTGATGAGTTTTGGGCTGTCGGCCCATTAGACAAATTCTGAAATTCTCTTTGGCCCACTTTTATATGGCAGCATATGGCTGTGCTAGTGGTGCTAAAGTTTAGTCCCACATTGCTAGTTGAAGGGGAGTTGGACCACCTTATATAGTAGAGTCTTGCACCACTCACTAAGGTGTGACAAGAAGAGTAGCCCTCTCGCACTCCTCCTCCGACGCCTCCCGCCACGCCTCGCCTCGCCTCGTCACGACGCGCGTGCGCTGCGGGTTGCGGGTTGCGGGAATCTCGCCGAGCCGAGATTTATTTTGCTGGTTGGGAAAACTGATTATGAGTCATTAACGGACGCGTTAATTACAGCCGTTTCCAGTTTTTATGGACGTGGTTGTTAACGACTCGGACGTGGGCTGAGCCCACGATCTTCCTAACCTGCACTATATAAGCGTCTGCGCTAAACCTAATCGGTGAATCAATCCACACACGCGCCTACCTCCAGAACCTTGCATCGCCGCTTTCGTCTTACTCATCCCGGCTTGCGGAGTGCACCGCAGATCGGGACAGTAGGCCTCCGGAACCCCGCCTCTCGTGAACCTGTACGGGTGAGGGGCGATCAGGTTTTTGGGGATCGCTCAAGCGCGACTACTGGCAACCACGACGAGTCCCGAACAACGACTTCTTACCGGACGTCGGCGACCTCTTTGACAACTTCAACATGGGCGACGCTGTTGCGACCGTTGCGGCTCCTATTCAGCCTACACTGTACGTGATACTCAACTGTCTTTTTCGGATTATGCTAGAGTTCTCTGTTCTAGCGTTTAGTGTTGATGTGATAGGTTTATCTCCTATAGATATAATCTGTTCATATACTTTATTGATCTGCATAATTGGTTTTAGTACCGTTTGTATGATCATGCTCTATCAATTTATTATTTGGATTAAATCATATGGATTACTGCTTAGATAGTAGATTAGCCGCCTCGTTTTGCTCCCTAGGTACATACTTGACCTCGTAGCCCAAGAAGCTCTTGGCTATCTCGTCCACTTCGTCTCGATATGCCGCCATCATAGGGTTCCGCGCGTTCCAGGTGCTAGCCACCTGCTGGGCAACCAAGTCGGAATCTCCATAGCAAACTATGTGCTTGATGCCAATATCCTTGGCTACGCATAGTCCGTGAATGAGTGCTTCATACTCCGCCATGTTGTTCGTAGCCTCGAAGTGGATCTGCAGAACATAGTATAGCTTGTCCCCAGTTGGTAACTGTAGCAGTACACCAGCCCCCGAGCCGTTGAGTATCTTTGATCCGTCGAAGTGCATCACCCAGTATTCTGGCTCCGGCATTGGGGTAGCATCTGGCATCTCCGTCCAATCTGCGATAAAATCCGCCAAGGCTTGTGACTTGATAGCGTCGCGTCTCTTATAGGTGATCTCGAAGGAGGCAAGTTCAATGCCCCACTTCGCGACTCTTCCTGTAGCGTCGTTGTTGTTGATAATGTCGGACAGTGGAGTCTTTCTCACCACTGTGATAGGGTGCTCCTGGAAATAATGCCTCAGCTTCCGAGAAGCAGGGGATACTCCATAAGCTATCTTTCGGTAGTGCGGGTAACGCTGCTTGGACTCCGTCAAGACCTCGCTTACATAGTAAACTGGTCGTTGAACTCCGTGCTCATAGCCTGGTTCCTTCCGCTATATCACGACGACCATGCTGATTACCCGGTTGGTGGCCGCCATGTAAATTAACATGGGCTCCCCAGGCTCGGGTTCTGCAAGGATAGGCGCTGAGGAAAGTATCTCCTTGAGCTGCTTCAATGCAGCATCTGCTTTGTCCGTCCATGTGAATTTGTCCGCCTTCTTCAGCAACTTGTATAGCGGCAGAGCCTTCTCTCCAAGTCGGCTGACGAACCGACTAACTGCTGCAACGCAACCTGTTAGTCATTGTATGTCCTTTAGGCATGTCGGACGGTTTATGTTTAAGATGGCCTTGATTTTCTCCGGGTTGACCTCGATTCCACGCTGGGAAACGATGAAGCCCAACAATTTGCCGGCTGGAACCCCGAAGACGCACTTCTTAGGGTTAAGCATCATGTTGTATTTCCGGAGATTATAAAAGGTTTCTTTTAAGTCGGAGATTAAGTCGTTTGACTTTTTAGACATCACCGCTATATCGTCCACATAGGCATGAACGTTCTGACCAATTTGATCGTGTAGGCAACGTTGCATTGTTCGCTGGTACGTAGCACCTGCATTTTTCAGCCCAAAGGGCATTGTGACATAGCAAAATGTGACGTAGGGTGTAGTGAACGAAGTGCCCAATTGGTCTGAATTCCTCATCTTGATCTGGTGGTATCCTAAGTATGCATCAAGAAAACACAAAAGTTTCAAGCCAGCCGTCGAGTCAATGACTTGGTCAATGCGAGGCAAAGCAAACGGATCTTTGGGACATGCCTTGTTCAAGCCGGTGTAATCAACGCACATTCTTAATTCTTTGGTTCCCTTTTTGGGAACAAGTACAGGATTAGCCACCCATTGGGTGTGAAGGACTTCTCGGATAAGAGTAGCCTTAAGTAACCTGGCTATCTCTTTGCCTATGGCGCGTCTCTTCTCATCTCTAAAGCATCGTAGAGATTGTTTCACTAGTTTACATTTTGGATCAATATTCAAGCTGTGCTCGGCAAGTTCCCTAGGTACACCTTTCATGTCGGCAGGTTGCCAGGCAAAGATGTCCCTATTCTCACGGAGGAACTCGACGAGCGTGCTTTCCTATTTAGGGTCTAGGTTCGTCCCAATGGCGGTGGTCTTGGAGGCATCGCTTACCACAAGTTCCACCGACTTGGTCTCGATGGCAGCCTTGAATGCCGGGGCGGAGTCAGAAATCTGTTTCTTCGACGTGGGCATCTCCGAGGCATCGACCCTGCTCTGGATCTCCTTGAATTCTTCGTTGTAGAGGACAGCTTCTGCGTAGGCTGCTTCTCCAATCTCGCAGTCCCTTTCTTTGGTAAAGCTTCCGGATACGGTGATGACACCATTTGGTCCAGGTATCTTGAGTTTATTAGAGAGCACCCAACTCTCACGGACTGCATGGCTTGGCCATGAAGGTGTGGAATATGTCGCGGCCGAATATGACGTGGTACATGCTCTTGAAGGGGACCACCTCAAAGGTCATGCATTCTTGGCGGTAATTATTAACATCACCAAAAGCGACCTGAAGTGTGATGCACCCAAGGGAGCGAGCCTCCCGACCAGGAACTACGCCGTGGAAGATGGTGTTGGTCCGCCTTAGGTTTGCCTCCGTCAAGTTCATCTTTTGCAGTGTATCCAGGTACATGATGTTGATGTTGCTTCCACTATCCACCATACATTTGGTGAACTCATTGCCGTCAATCAGGGGGTTGATGACCATGGCGTATTGGTTCTCCGTAGGGATGAGGTTTGGATGATCCTTCCTGTCCCAAGTAATTGGAATCTCCGACCAGCGCAGGAACTGGGGAACTAGGGGTAGGTTGTCCATCAGAATCCTCATGGAGGTCTTTTGTTGTCGGATGGTGGGGGTGCCAAGGAAAGTGTGGAAAACTACCGCCTTCTTTTTGAAGGGGTTCTTGCCTTTGCCGTCGCTCTTGGCGGCATGCTTGGGGTCAACGTCCTCGTCCATGTCACTTGAATCCTTGGAATCCTCCTCCTCCTTCTTCCCCTTGCCCTTGCCTCGCGGTCTGTTCTTCCGACTTTGCTTGTAGCCGGACTTCGGGTCCTCCTTGAGGTCGTTGACGAACTTGCAGTGGTGATTGGTGTGGGTGGCCTTGACGTTGGCATCAAGGTGTACGAGGCATGGCATATCGCGGTACTCCTCATAGGTTTGGGGAACATGGAGTGCTGCCGAGGTAGTTTCACTTCCTCGCTGCTGCCCACGGCCTGCTCCCCGTCCTCGGCCACGCTGTCCGCCATCACCTCGTCCTGCAAAAGTCATAGCGACCATGTCGGGGGTTTGCTTTTCTTCTGGTGTGGTCTTCCGCTTGGTGCTGTTGTTCCTCCGAGCTTGAGTTGGAACGGCCGTTGTCGGCAGAGAGCCGTGAGCATCATCGTCGGCAGCTGTGAACTCACTGGCCAACTGAATCATCTGGTTCAAGTCTATCTGGTGACTGTTCTGCAAGCGCTTCAGCTTATGTCGGAGCAACGTGCCCCTTTCCAACCCATCGATGAAGGCGGCCATGGCGGTCTGGGCATGCACTCCTGCGCAGGAGTTCTTCATATCCAGTCAGCGGGAGAGGTAGGCGCGAGATGTCTCGTCTTTCTCTTGCACGCACCGCTGTAGATCGCCAACAGTGCAGGGACGTTTGTATGTACCCTCGAAGTTCTTGGTGAATGCTTCTTGCATGTCTAACCAATTGCAGATGGATCTATCCGGCAAGTCATCAATCCATTGACGGGTCGTGCCCACCAACATCAATGGGAGGTACTTGATGGCAATGTTGGGGCTACCCTCGGCGATCTCCACCGCGTTGTCGTAGTCCTGCAACCATGTAGCTGGCTTGGCGGTGCCTTCATAGGGCTTGATGGTCTTGTCAATCTGGAAACCTTTGGGATAAGTTGCAGACCGTATCACAGGTCCAAAGCAACATGGTCCCAAGTATGGTCCTTCCCGGGCCTCGTGGATCGTGTCCAGACGTGAACGTGCATCGTATGGCTCCGAGCTTCTTTTCATCTTCTTGCCATCAGGGGACGGGCTGCGTGAACGACACGGGCCTCCTCTGCCATGGTGGCTGCTGGGTGGCGACGCAGGTGGAGGTGGCGGTGGGTTAGCCTTCTTGTTGTTACCCTCCTGCGATGCTTCACGCTTGTCGCGGTTTCTTGTCGGACGTGGAGGGTCATGGCGCGACCTGCTCTTGTGTCCTTGGTTGCGCTCTCCGTCATGATGGGTCTGCTTCGCGTTGTCGCGGATGACGATGCCGCTCTGCCTTGGCGGAGGCATATCTGTACGACGGTGAGCCTTGGTGTCTTCGCGATGTCGGGGGGAGCGGGGAAGTGGCAATGGGCGACGAGGTTGGGCCTTACCTCCATGGTCGGAGGATATGGGGATAGCATCCTTCCTGTTGCGCGCATCCCTCCGTCCTTGTTCTGACAAACCCGTCTAAGACCCGACATTAAGAGGAGATCTGTCCCTTGGCGGCTTATGCTGGCTGGACTGGCAAAACGCTGGGTCAGACTCAAGCCTCTAAGAGGTGGCCTTTTTCTGCTGTTTCACCGCCTTGGCCACTAGGTCATAGACCTGGTCCACCGCTTCGGGTGATCTATCCTGCTCTAGAAGGGTCTTGGCGATGGCAAGGTTGAGGAGAGGAGTGGGCATCACCTGCCTGCCTTCACTGTCAATGTATGGCTTGGCCTGTGCCGGCTTCAAGGGAGCCCATCCTAGGTTTCGCCGCACACCAGGATCGTTGATGACGCGAGCCGGAGCTTTCTTGGCCTTCTGCTGCTGCAGCAGAGTCTTGTACTCGGCCTCCATTGCTCTAGCTTTCTCTATTGATTTCTGCGCGTTGGCCAGATCTCGATCTAGCTTTGCGCCTTGCTCCACGATGGCCTGCACTTCCTCCAGCAGCTGCTGGCGCTTCTCGTCAAGCTAGAATACATTGCGAATATGAGCCATGGCCATACGCTCGACGAGGAGATTGACGTACATCACTCTATCAGCTGGAGTGACTTGGGCAGCAGCAGACGTAGATGCCGGAGGCGGCGGATTTGCGGTGTTGTTGTTGCTCGGGCTAGTGCCGAGTTCCTGCGGCTGCTGCACTGGGTTAGGCAGAGGGGGCATGTCCTTTGCACGATCATTGTCGGCAGCAACAGGTGGTCCCTTCCCCTTGTCCAGCGCTATAGGTGGAGCTCTTCCGGGTTGATCTTCATCCATCGCTGTCCCAATGGTGACGAACACCTCTCGGGACGTGACGGCATTGTTGGCATGTTCGTCGCGCTTGTAATCCTCCTCCATCTCCTACATCGCAGAGTCTAGCTCCTCCGGACTGAAGTCTATCTCCTCCGAATCTGCGCTGAAGTCCACGTAGAGCGCGTCAATCATAGAGTCGGAGGGTGCCGAGGCTTCCTCAATGACGGGGGTGGAGGTGCAACAACAGCGATGATTACTGGAGGTGGTGGTGTAGCTGTGGCGATGGCGGCGGGAGGCGGCGGTGGTGGTGGCTGAAGCGGTGGTGCTCCATCAATGAGTGCAAGAGCTATCTGAGCTGCCTCCTCAGCCTCCGCGTAGTTGTTGATAGTTTTCACCATGATTTCGAAGGTGACGCGTCCTGAAGCCTGCTGCCGACTTAGAGAATGCCGGAGAAGCGTTCCCTGCTCCATTCCTTCCACAAAGTGATACATAGCATCATCATTGGGGTAATGCGCCAGATCGGCTCGTATACGGAGCCACCTGGCAAGGTAATCGCGGGGGTTTTCTCCCTCTCTCTGAACGCAACGCGCCAGATCGAAGATGGTAACCATGCCGACGAACTTGGATCTTTGTTGTCCAGATGCACGGACGAAGCCGGCGGACTTGCAGCGATCTTCCACCGTTATATCCTGCATAGGGGCGGTTTGGGTGGGCCTTGAATTTTTCCGATCTTTGTCGACAAACTCCGAAGAGAGATCCGACATTGATCCTTCCGTGAATCTATCCTGCCCGTAGGCGGTCCGTGCAGGTCTTGATGCTCCTCCGACTCCTAGGGAACTAGTGTCCGAGTCGGTTTTGCCGATGAAGAGATGGATATCTCCGATGGGGACGATCGAGCACCACGTAGGGTTCGTCTTCGCCAGGACACATAACTCGTCGGGAGGGACGATCGGAACGTTGTTGGAGAAGAGAACACGACCGATGGCTAAGGTTTTGCCGATTCCCGCGAAGATCTTGGTCCTCGTCCGCTGAAGAGCCTGAAGCGCCTCTTGCCCAATGGTGGGCGCCAACTGTCGTGGTATTGCCGACGAGTATGCCATGGAGGGGTCCTCAAAATGCATGTTTAGAGACGTGGGGGAAGGCGGACGGTTGACGGGTACGAGTTAACACAGCTTACCCAGGTTAGATCCCACGACGGTGGCGGAATCCTACTCCTGATATAAATCACTATAATGGCAATACACCGAGTTATAGGGATTGGTTCGATGTGCGAGGTGCGTCGTAGTCGACACTAGGTTGTCTGAGATTGTGCCCTAAAGGCTCCCATAGGCCCGACTTATATAGTCGCCAGGTCCTAGGGTTACAGGGAAAAGTCCTAGCCGGACAGGTTATAGAGTCCTACACTGCTTACAACTAGTCTAGCGTGTCTTGCACTCCAAGGCTCCAGGTACATCGGTGACTCCATTGTAGCCCTCCTTTATCCGGCATGGGCCTCCCTTCTGGATCCATCTAACTGGGCCGCCCAGCAGGCCACGGGCCATGCTACCAACTGTGGGCCACCCGGGTTATCCGGATAGGAGACATGCTCTGAGGATACCCATATAGCATATCCCCAACAACATGATAGAATCATAAAGACAAAACCATTAATCAATCTGACATAGTAATCTCAATATCCATCGGATCCCCGCAAACACAACATGCATGATTACAAATAGATTAGATCTTGATCATGACCAGAGCTCACAATATCTATACATGAAAGCACAAGGAGGAGATACAACCATCTACCTACTACATGGACCCATAGTCCAAGGTGGAAGTACTCACACATCATACCGGAGAGAAGGCCTCCAGGATGATCTCCCCTCCGGAAGGGTGCCGGGAAGAACTTCATATCCCCCGATCTAGGGACGATGGTGGCGGCGGCTACAGAAGGTTTCATGGAGTTTTGATCGGGTTCTTAAGGTTTCTGCATCGGGGGCTTCTTATAGGCGAAGAGGCGAGGCCAGGAGGCGACCAGGGGGGCCACACCCTGCCCAGGCGCAGGGCAGGGCCCACCCACGCCTAGGGGGATTTGGCCGCCCTGGTTTGCGTCTCTGTCTCGTCTTTTGGATTTGTGTCCCTCACGGAAAGATATTGACTTTGGCTTTTGTCCCATCCAATTCCGAGAATATTGATTTTCTGCCTTTCTGGAACCAAAAACAGAAGAAAACAGGCAACTGGCACTATGGCAACTTGTTAATAGGTTAGTTCCAGAAAATATATAAAAACACCACAAAGTGTAGACAAAGCAAAGCAAAGTAGATACTAAACAAGCATGGAGCATAAAAAATTATAGATACATTTCCGACGTATCAAGCATCCCCAAGCTTAACTCCTGCTCGTCCTCGAGTAGGTAAGTGATAAAAAGAATAATTTTTAAGGTGACATGCACCATCAAAACCAATATCAAACCATTTGCAAGCATTGAAAGATGGGAACAAAGAACTCTAAACATGTGCATGAAAGATGGAGTTCTAACAATAGGACATAGTAAATATGCATGCAACATGAAAGTCTACAAACAAAGATCATGAATAACATGCATTGAAAAACGTTTGTTTGTTTCACATACAGAAAACATGGCATAGTGGCATTCAGCTTGTCCCTCATAGAGTAGCAAATAGATGCATAAGACACCTTCAAAGTTCACAAGGGTGACAAGAAACAAGTATCACAAGAACAAGTAATAGCACAATATGCATCAATCAATAAGTTTTGTGACACTGCACACAGAATGACAAGTATGCTCTCTTAATGGTGCCTCAAAGTAGAAGGTGGAGACTCAAATAATGGTGGAAGAAGAGCCTTTTAAAAAGGAATAAGGGATTTCAAAAAGAGCTTCCAAAAATTATAGTACTTGTTAGCTTTTAGCCCTCATTGCCCCTATTATAAGCATCTTGAAGTGATTAAGGTTAAAGTGAACAAAGATGGAGTATATGCTTGACAAAGTATAAGTTGGCAATCTCAAGTCCCTTAAATACGAGGGCCACACCTCATGCTACTCAACTTCAGTCACCTGCAAGTTCTTGTCATTGTAAGTACATGTGTATCATAGAGAACCGCCAATGGGGTACCCCTTGTACATGGTACAGGAGTAATCCCATAACCAAAATGACAAGGCAAGCAGACAATGAGCATCTCAACGATCTTTTTATTTACTATATGCATAGATTTTTATTGAGGATGCTTCATATATAGCTCACTATGGTGATGCTAAAGTTTCCACCATGATTAGGCATGGCTTAGGCTAGCGGCCCAGGCGTTTCTCTAACATAAAATACATACTCCATGGACTTACAAGTTCCCTCTTTATTTCACACCGGTGACATCCATAGACAAAAGAGCATGATATCAACTGAGTACAAAGTACAAGTGCAATGTTGAAAACGTTCCCCGTCACATCACGGTTCTGCTAATTCCAACATATAAGTGCAATCATATACAACATAGATGACACAATGGTTCAATTTTATTAGGGGCAAAGAATATAAAGTATGCCATTAAATTCCTGAGAGCTTTAATCACTAAGTTTTCTCATAACAAAATAGTTTTTTAATTGGAAGATAGCTAAAAACCAAATATACTTGGAATGGTGTAACACACCATGCATAGGATTTTATAGTGGACACTTTGGAATAACTTGGTTTCTTGGGAGTTCGAAGCATGAGTAGAGCTTACTCATACAAGTGGAGGCTAGCAAAAGACTAGGAGCAACCAACTAAGAGAGCAAGAATGGCCATAATCATGCAGAGCAACAAAACATTATTAATCAAAGCATAGAGTGGTACTACAAGTCAATGACTAAATGATATAGAGGGTATGGTGACTTGTTTATAGTCATAACATGGTGTAAGCATGTGCCAAGTCAACCCAAACAATGCATCAAAGGAGAATACCACAATACTATGCTTTTGCATGCTAAAACAACGCATAATTCTGTCAAGGCACACTAAGCAATCCCAATTGTTTGGAACAAGACATGCTACAGCAATAATCACTAAGCATAAGGTCAAAACAACACCCAGCATGTCATGCTAAGGTCTAAGTCACAGTCATTGCAAGCTCCTCTTGCACTTATCAAGCAAGAACTTCCTACTCCTTTCCAACACCAAGCAACTTATTTGCAAACAACACAGCGAGAACGGGGGTCCAAACTACTTTATTCAAGCAAACTAAACAACCTAAGCAAAGCAAATGAAAACTAAGACGCTCCAAGAACAACACAACTGTGCATGAAACAATGAAAACGAAGTGTCTAGAGAGACCTGAGCTTTTTATTGATGAAGAAGGGGATGCCTTGGGCATCCCAAGCTTTGACGCTTGTACCTCTTGGATATTTCTTGGGGTGACACCGGGGTGGAATCCCCAAGATTGAGCTTTTTTCCATTATTCATCTCATTACATCATTCTCTCTCTACACCTGAAATTTTTCCTTCATACAAAACTTCACAAAATCTTCATTAGCAACATTAGTGTATTCAAAAGATATTAGACCTCTGGCAAAGCTTTGGAACAGCAAAAAAAATCACTAAAAACACAAACTACTTTAGTAACTCCTTCAAAAAGCTCAATTCACCTAAAGAGAACTCAAAAAGAATCAATAAGAAGCAAATGCAAATAATGGCAAAAATCTGTCAAAACAGACCAGCAGGTAGAAACTGATTTTTTCCAACATCTTCTGTTGCTCAAATCAAAACGTGTTAAACTAACTAAAGTTAGCTAACATACTGGGGGATTTATTCGTAAATTTTCAGCTCAATCCGAGTTACAGAGACTCCTCAAGAAGTTTTATGGTGGAGGACAGAAATCTGTTTCGAGACAGCAACTCCTCAAATCTTACTTACCTCTCATTAGAGGTCATTCTTGGGACAAAAAGAAAACAAAAAAGGATAAGGAGAGGTCATTACTGAAGATACTTTTCTTTAACGCATTTAAGTTAGGCACAAGAAGCAAGAAGAATCAAGTATTTTCAAATGAAGAAGCAATAACATCAAACCTTGCTTTCAAAGGAGGAGCAAAAGCAACTTCTCTCTCCTCATAGGGAAGTGTTCAATACCTTTCTTGAATGGAAAATGATATTTAATGGTGCCTTCTTTCATATCAATGATGGCACCAGCAGTTCTAAGAAAAGGTCTTCCCAAGGTAATAGGACAAGAAGCATTGTATTCAACATCCAAAACATAGAAATCCATAGGGACATAAGCATTGTTAACCATGATGTGGACATCATTAAGACTCCCCATGAGTTTCTTCTTAGCATTATCATGAAGTGGGACATCCAAATAACAATGTTCCAACGGTGGCAAATCAAGCATTTCATAAATTTTCCTAGGCATAATAGAGACACTAGAACCAAGATCACATGAAGCTTTGAGATCAAATTCACTCACATGCATATTAATAATGGGTTCCCAACTATCTTCTACTTTCCTAGGAATATAAGCTTTGTGTTTTAGCTTCTCTTCCTTAATCTTAACAAGAGCATCTGTAATGTGTTTGGTGAAAGCAACATGCATATCACTAGCATCAGGACTTCTAGCAAGCTTTTGTAGGAACATAATCACTTCAGAAATATTGCAACCATCTATATCAAAATCAAACTTAACATCACTAGTAGTAGTCTCAATAGGATTAGGCATAGTAGGAGGAGGAACAGGGACTACTTGTGGTTTAGTGGTATCCATTCTAGTGATGGTGCACACACTATTGTTTCTATCAATTTCAGCTTCCCTTTCCCACTTAGCATGTAGTTGAGCTAACAGCCTAACATTTTCATCAATAGTAACTTGTATGGCATGAGCAGTAGCAAAGGTATTTTCCATAGTTTCAAGTTTAGCATCCATTTTATTAATCAAGGAAGACTAAGCTTCAGACAAAGAGGAAATATTTTTCTCAATATTTAAAAGTTTTTCCTCCACAATCTTGTTGAAAGCAGTTTGTTTACTAATAAAGTCTTTGAGCATGACTTCAAGTTCAGAGGGGGCACTTCTAGCATTGTTGTAGGAGTTTCCATAAGTATTGCCATTATTAGGAGGATAAGGCCTATAATTGTTGTTACCACCAAAATTATTCCTATAGGCATTATTGTGAAATTGTTGTTTCTAATGAAGTTCACATCAACTTGCTCTTCTTGAGCAACCAAAGAGGCTATGGGAACACTATAAGGATCTAAAGGAGCTTTCCCATTAACACGCATAGCCATAATAACATCAATCTTATCACTCAAATAGGAAGTTTCTTCAATAGAATTTACCTTCTTACCATATGGAGATCTCTCAGTGTGCCATTCAGAGTAATTAACCATCATATTGTCAAGGAGCTTTGTTGCAACACCCAAAGTGAGGCCCATGAAGGTAGCTCCAGCAAATGAATCCAACAGGTTTCTTGAGGAGAGGTTCAAACCTGCATAAAAGGTATGGATAATCATCCAAGTAGTGAGTCCATGAGTAGGATAATTCTTAACCAAAGACTTCATTCTTTCCCAAGCTTGAGCAACATGTTCATTATCAAGTTGTTTAAATTTCATCATGTCACTTCTCATAGATATAATCTTAGCAGGAGGGTAGTACTTTCCAATAAAAGCATCTTTGCACTTAGTCCAAGAATCAATACTATTTCTAGGTAAGGATAGCATCCATTCTTTAGCTTTCTCTCTCAAGGAGAAAGGGAACAGCTTGAGATTAATATTATCTCCATCTACATCCTTATACTTTTGCATCTCACAAAGTTCAACAAAGTTATTGAGATGGGCAGCAGCATCATGAGAACTAACACCAGCAAATTGCTCTCTCATCATAAGATTCAACAAAGCAGGCTTAATTTCATAAAAGGTAGAATCAAGAGCAGGTGGAGCAATAAGTGTGCTAAGGAAATCATTGTTGTTGGTGCTAGTGAAGTCACACAACTTGGTGTTCTCAGCGGAGTTCATTTTGGCAAAGGTGGGCAAGCCAAAAACAGCAGCAGCACCTAGAGCAGGAACTATTTTTTGTGTTTTTTAATAAAGGAAGCAAACCAAATTAGACTAATTTTTTCGAGTTTTTGAAAAGAGGCAAACAAACCCAAGAGAAAGGAACAAAGCAAACTAAAATCAAAGTAAAGAGAAAGGAAGTGAAGGACTCCCCTTGTGAAGACGTCCTTAGCCTCCCCGGCAACAGCGCCAGAAAAAGCTTGATGGTTGTACACGTAGTTGACGTGGAGCCTGTTGGGAACCCCAAGAGTAAGGTGTGAAGCAGCACAACAGCAAGTTTTCTCTCAGTAAGAAACTGAGGTTATCGAACCAGTAGGAGGAAGAAAACGTCACACAGGTATTGTAAGCAACGCGGAGACCTACACAACACAAACTCAAGACTTTGCCCCAACGAATCAGTGAGGTTGTCAAGCTCACCGGTTTGCTATAACAAAGGATTAAACGTATGGTGTGGAAGGTAATGGTTTGCAGCAAGTAAACAAGTAACAGTGGAAGATGTATCAATGGTAAAGGTTGGACCGGGGTCCATAGTTTACTAGAGGTGCTCTCCTTAGATAAACAACATGGCATGAAGGCTAAACAAATTACAGTAGGACAATTGACAGGAACTGAGCAAGACATAACAATGTAATACCAGACAAAAAGATCCTATGAGATTCGATTGGACAAAACAACAGTATACATAGACCGCCAAACATACATGTACATAGACCGCCAAATAAAAAAAGAAATACCCTTGGACTAGCCCTAAACCAAACATACATGTACGCGATTAGGCCCAACCTCACCCTAAAAACGAACATACCCGGACGCTGCCGCCGCCGCATTGCCTAGGGTTTCAACAGAAGTTCCACCGCTGGTAGCTGCTCCAGGGAGGGCGTGTCCGGTCGTCGTGTCGCCTGCTGCTTCCGCTGGAAGTGGATTTCAGGCCTGCAGTTGTAAGGTATGTGGTACATCTCGACGCCCTTGTTCCTGTGTCGTTGGTCATATCAGTTCGGTGCTACTAGCTAATTCCCGTCGTGCGTTAGTAGGAGAAGCTTCGTGGCTCAATTAATTGGGCAGGAGCGACCTAGTGTACTAAAGTACGTAAGGTCCAATTGGTAAGTTTAGCAATGATATATGTTTAACAAATGCATGGAGTTGGTTTTATTTAAAGTAATAACCCATTCATATGATCAGTGTATCAGATCGATTAAACTAGAGATTTGATTTTAGATCTTTAGTTAGTACTTATACGTCTGTGCCATTGTATATCGATATATGAAAGCAGTTTGTTAGTAGGTGAGACGAGTATGGGGATTAACCGATTGAGCTACCGGTAATCGGTAATCAGTATAGATGGGTTAAATTGGTTCGGTCTCTTTTCTGGAGTGCCAACTCCAGCACAGAATTAGGATTCCTAGACAGATTTGGAATTAAGACTAAGTGTTGTAAATTAGGTTGTTTCTTTAAGAACAGTTTCTAAAACTGTCTTACCTACAGGATTTGGGGCTGCGGGTGCTGGGGGTGGTTCTTCAGCCTAAACGTCTATTCCAAGGCAAGTGCATGACGAGACATTTATGTTATGTTTGCCATCTTAAATTGTTGGTTGTGTGATGTTGGTTCTTTCTTTGGTATTCATGCCTTAAGTTGTTGTCGAAAAGATTATTTTACGCCAGGGCGGTGAATAAGTTACAAGTGACTATTCCGGAGCGGTCGGTGATTTAAGTTATTATGTAACTACTCCGGTGAGCTTGGGCTAGGCCGGTGACAATTCACTTGATTAACTATTCCGCGAGGTCGGTGAGAAAGTTAACAGTGAATATTCCGGAATGCCTGTACCGTAAAACAAAATATGCTTAATGGTGTTTCTGGATATCATTTGGAATGAGTATTGGATTTTATATGTTGTTGATTTGGTTCTGACCTTGTGCTTGCTGAGTATATTTTTACTCACCCTTGTGTTTTTCTTGGTTTTTATTTGGATTTCAGGTACTCAGCATAGAGACATGCATGGGAGGGAGTAGTTCGCCACCACTTGGCGCACACATCCATTCTACATATCATAGAACACCGTGCACACATAATTCTTAGTTACCATTATTCCTTTGTTATAATTCATGGAGTCGTTTGCATGTTATTGTGAGCATTTTGTCGCTCTAGCATTAGTACTCGTGTCATGGAATGGTTATGCACTTTGTGAACTGCGTGGATTGTTTATTTATATGGTCTTTACTGTCTTTACCCATTATTTTGTGTTTTGCATGTCGTGGATGTCCTTTGAAACAAAGGAGGTGCTGCCAAAATTTCAAATTGTAGCTAGTTTTTAATCATCATTTGAGGAGTGTGGTAACACCGCCAGTTGTATAGAAATCTGGGGTGTTACAGTTGGTATCAGAGCCTAGGATTTATTTCTCTGGCGTAATAAGTTAGGATAAGGTTTATAAAAAAATCTAAAAAAAACTTGAGTTAGGACCAACAAAAAAAATGACACGCTACACTATAGGATGGGGTTTATGGGACATGCATCTCATTTGCATTTCTGTTGATTTAATTTTGCTTGTTTATCTTATCCATTTGAGTAAGGAAGGAAATTATTTGATCTTATCTGTTTTTGTTTACTGATTATTGAATATGTGTTGTATAGTTATGGCGCCGAATCGTAGGGGTCGGGCTCGTGGCCGTGCTGGCCGCAATGGTCGTGCAGAGGGGTCATATGAGGAAGTCAGCCAATCTGGGAATAGTGATGGACATCATGCGGC
Organism: Avena sativa; assembly: GCA_916181665.1. Taxonomy (NCBI): domain Eukaryota; kingdom Viridiplantae; phylum Streptophyta; class Magnoliopsida; order Poales; family Poaceae; genus Avena; species Avena sativa. The sequence goes on from OV702293.1 coordinate 460,873,795, forward strand.
GAACATGACGCTCACCCAGTGGCTGGATATGAAATTGGACAAGTTTGATGGATCAGGGACACCAATGGATGCTACAAGTTGGCTCCGCACCATGGAGAAATATATGGATGCATCAGTGATGACGCCAGAGGACAGTGTTGTGTATGTGGCTTTTCAGCTAAAGGGTTTGGCTGATGTTTGGTGGGACGGAGTCCGTGCAGCTTGGACACCGGCTCATGGACCGCCTACATGGGATGTTTTTGTTACACAATTCACTTCTAAGTACTTCCCGGCTTCATTCAAGGAGAAGATGGATGTTGCCCTCAGGAATATAAAGCAAGGAAACAAGACGGTGGATGCGTATGATGCTGAGTTTAGTAAGATGGTTCATTTTGTGGACCATATTAATCAGAATGAGCCAGAGAAAGCAAGGAGGTTCTTCGAGGGACTTAATTCGCGATGTCGACATGTGATGGGAGTGAATCGCCCATCTAGCTATTTCGCTGTGATTGAGCAGGATAGGGGTTTGGAGTTACAATATCAACTCACGGAGGCAGATAAAACTCGTGCAAATGGTGCTAGCAACAATGGTGGGGGCAATAAGAGGAACTACCAGGATGGGAGTGGGTCTACTCAGCGATCCGACTTCAAGAAGTTCAAACCAGAGCAGCGGTCTCAGCATTCATTCAAGCCCAGGCAGTCTGGGGCTCAGTCTTATTTGGGGTCACGCTCTACATCACCTACCTTCCTACGACCCGTTCCAGGACAGGGTATGATTAGTTTCAAGTGCGAGGAGGGTCACCGTGCTTCTGAGTGTGACTTTTCAGGGTCTTGTCATCAGTGTGGCATGCATGGTCACATGAGTAGGGTCTGCAGGGAGAACCCAAATTTTGTCATCAAGTGGGAGGTAGCCACATCTTCTAAAGCAGGGTCTTCGATAGATGGAGCCTCTCGTGGTTTAGCATCAACAGCCAAATCTTTCCATGGTTCAGTGCATATGATGGCATCCTCTTAGCAGTTTCAGCCACAGTATCAAGCATATCCATCACCGCAATTTCAGCCTCATCAATTCCCACCTCCACCGCTAGGTTATTACTGGTCAGCTACTCCTCTTCCTACACCGCATGCCCCAGTCCAGTTACCTGTACCACCTACTGCTCCACCACCACCACAACAGAATACTAGGATTTCTTCTTCAACACGTCCTAGGATCTATTCCATGCCTATTATCTCCTCTCTGGGTTGTCCAGACGTTGTTACAGGTATACTTAAGGTTGATTCACATGATGCTCTAATTCTCTTTGATTCTGGTGGTACTTATTCGTTTGTATCACTTGACTTTGTTAAGACCTGTTCCAATTATTAAGGAAATGAATGACCAAATTGGTTCGAGTTAGTTCCCCGGGAGGCTTGATCACTAGTTTCGTAGTATGTCCGGGATGTGTGATTTCCATAGACGATGAAGATTTTGTGGCAAATTTGATGGTAATTCCTTTACCGGCCTTTGATGTTATTCTTGGTATGGATTAGCTACACCGCTATCGGGCCGTTATATCTTGTTTCTGGAAGACCATCACTTTGGAGGCTCCATCCGGTAAACAGTTAATCTTTCAGTGTAGTGCACCTAAACATTCTCTTCCAGTGTTAGCTAGCCTGTTTCCAGGTCAGAGAGTACTAAATAACAGATTTCTTTGGGCTTTGGTGGGGAATTTGAGTAAAGAGTTAAAGATTGAGAACATTCATGTGGTTAGAAATTATCCTGATGTTTTTCCTAGTGAGCTACCAGGTATGCCACCAGAGCGGGACGTGGTGTTTCGTATTGACCTTGTTCCTGGTGCACGCCCAATTTCAAGCCCATATCGTTTAACTCGTCCTTTTCAAGATGAGTTGAAGAAGCAAATTGATGATATGCTAGCCAAGGATTTTATCCGGCATAATGTTTCACCTTGGGGAGCTCCTGTTTTGTTCACTGAGAAGAAAGATTTGACATTGCGGATGTGTATTGATTATCGGGCTCTTAATGCAGTGACTATCAAGAACAAATATCCGGTGCCACGCATTGAGGACTTATTTGATCAATTGAAGAGGGGCAAGGTATTTTCAAAGATCGATTTGTAATCAGGCTATAATCAAATAAGAGTGTGAGAAGAGGATATTGAGAAGACGTCATTATCTACGAAGTATGGACATTATGAGTTCAAGGTTATGTCCATTGGATTAACGAATGCACCTGCTTATTTCATGGAGGCGATGAATAGCATGTTCCATAAGTATGATGATTTTGTCGTGGTATTTATTGATGACATTCTGATTTTCTCCAAGACGGAGGAAGATCATGAACTTCATTTGAGCATGGTGCTCGAGACGTTGCGGAAGAATAAGTTCTATGCTAAGTTGAAGAAGTGTGAGTTTTGGCTTTCGGAAGTTTCCTATTTGGGTCATGTTATTAATGGTGAAGGTATTTCTATTGACCCTAGCAAGGTTTCTACTGTCGTTGGCTAGGAACGACCATCTAATGTAAAAGAGGTGAGAAGTTTCTTGGGAATGGTTGGTTACTACAGGCGTTTTGTGAAGGATTTTTCTATCATTGCCAAGCCAATGACCATGCTTACACTAAAGGGGTAAAGTTTCAGTGGACAGAGGAGTGCCAGCGTAGTTTTTTTTTATTGAAGGACCGATTGGTGTCAGCACCTATTCTTACACTTCTGGATTTTGCAAAGCGTTTTACGGTATATATTATGATGCTTCCCTAGTAGGCCTTGGATGTGTTCTCATACAGAATGGCAAGGTGATTTCTTATGCATCGAGACAGTTGAAAAAGCACGAGGAAAATTATCCTATCCATGATTTAGAACTTGCGGCAGTTGTTTTTGCACTCAAGCTTTGGAGGCATTATCTTTATGGAGCAACGTGTGACATATTCACGGATCATAAGAGTCTCAAGTATAGAAGTATTTGAACTTAAGGCAGAGGAGGTGGCTAGAGTTGATTAAAGATTATGATCTTAATATCCAGTATACACTGGGTAAAGGAAATGTCGTTGCGGATGCTCTTAGTCGTAAGCCAGTTCCTTCCCCAGTAAATTCCTTGATAGATGATTTTGAGCGGATGGATATTTCATATTGCTATGCCAGAGTTGTAGAATCAGAGTCACAATTCATTCTTGAGTCGTCCATACCTAGGCGGGTTTTGGAAGCACAACAGCAAGATCGATTATTGCAGCAAGTTAAAAAGCGTGTTCGAGAAGGGAGGATTGGAAATTTTACTTTGGATTCCATGGGAGCTGTTTGTTTTCGTGGCCGTCTCTATGTGCCACGGAAATCACAAGTAAAAGAAGATATTTTTGAGAGAGGCACACCGTACTCCATATACGGTACACCCAGGAGAGAACAAAATGTACCAAGGTTTGAAGGAAAATTATTGGTGGAAACAGATAAAGGTCGATGTGGCCAAGTATGTGTCCTCTTGTAGTGTTTGTCAGCAAGTCAAGGCTGAGCATAAGAGGACACCAGGATTGTTGCAGCCCCTAGAGATTCCGGAGTGGCCATGGGATGACATTGCTATGGACTTTGTTGTTGGGATATCTCGTACTCAAAGAGGGAAGGATGCTATATGGGTAGTCGTGGATCGACTAAGCAAGGTTTCTCATATTATTCCTATTCGCACCACAAACTCAGCAAGTGACCTGGCACCAATATATGTGTGAGAGATAGTGCGGTTGCATGGGGTTCTGAAAACCATTGTTTCTAACAGAGATGCTAAGTTTGTATCAAAGTTCTGGGAGAGTTTGCAGAATGCATTGGGTACAGAATTGAGGCTTAATACAGCATTTTACCCCCAGACGGATGGCCAGTCAGAGCGCACGATTCATACTTTGGAAGATATCTTGAGATGTTGTGTTTTATCTTGGCAAGGGAGTTGGGAGGACCATTTGCCGCTCGTGCAGTTTTCATATAATAATAGTTACCAAGCTAGCATTCGCAAGGCGCCTTGCGAGGCTTTGTATGGACGAAAGTGTCGATCTCCGCTTTGTTGGACCGCAGTGGGTGAGAAATCAGTATTGGGGCCAGACTGGGTTCAGCAGATTACTGAGAGGGTTGCTGAGATTAGAGAGCACATGCTGGCAGCACAGAGCAGGCAAAAGAGTTACGCCGATCCCAAGAGACGAAATGTGGAATTTCAAGTAGGTGACGAGGTGCTTCTTAGAGTATCACCTACTAAGGGTGTTATGCGATCTAATATCAAAGGAAAGCTTAGCCAACGCTATATCGGACCTTTCAAGATAGTGGCACGAGTTGGGAAGTTGGCGTATCGTCTGGAGTTGCCTGAGTCAATGAGTGGTGCACACAATGTATTCTATGTCTCGATGTTGAGAAAATACTTTCGAGATCCTGAACAGCAAATGACACTGGGGCCAATTACGATCAAGCAGGATTTAAGTTTTGAGGCTCGTCCGGTAAGGATTTTGGAGGAGGCGGATAGAGTAATGAGGCGTCGGACTCTCAAGTTCATCAAGGTTCTTTGGACAAATCAAACGGAGCGAGAAGCAACATGAGAACTTGAGTCAAGGATGCGAGAGAAATATCCCGAGCTATTTACACCTAGTGAGTATATATGTTTTTCTAAGCTTAAGTTATTCTTTGGTTGAGTAGAGAGGGAGAATTCGAGGACGAATTATGTTAAATGGGTGGAGAATGTAATATCCCAGAAATTTTAAAAGGGTTATTTTTAGTTGACTAAAAATTCTCTTCTAAAAATATAAGGTGAATGTAAAATTTAATACCATGGTTGGATTCGTTTTGTCGAGCTGATCGAAAATAAGTATAGGTTTAAACACATTGGAGTACGTATAAATATTTGGCGATTCTTCAAATATTGGTTGCTATTATTTTCGGATTAAATATAATATATAAATACTAAATCCTTTTCCGTGTATGAAAGAACAAAGGAGAGGGAATAAAATAAAATAAAGAAATACCCTTGGACTAGCCCTAAACCAAACATACATGTACGCGATAAGGCCCAACCTCACCCTAAAACCAAACATACCCGGACGCTGCCGCTGCCGCCGCATCGCCTATGGTTTCAACAGAAGTTCCGCCGCTGGTAGCTGCTCCAGGAAGGGTGTGTCCGGTCGTCGTGTGCGCCTGCTGCTGCCGCTGGAAGTGGATTTCAGGCCTGCAGTTGTTAGGTATGCGGTACATCTCGACGCCCTTGTTCCTGTGCCGTTGGTCATATCAGTTCAGTGCTACTAGCTAATTCCTCTCGTGCGTCAGTAGGAGAAACTTCGTGGCTCAATTAATTGGGAAGGACCGACCTAGTGTACTAAAGTATGTATGGTCCAATTGGTAAGTTTAGCAATATATCGTTTAACAAATGCATGGAGCTGGTTTTATTTAATTAAACAACCCATTCATGTGATCAGTGTATCAGATCGATTAAACTAGAGATTTGATTTTAGATCTTTAGTTAGTACTTATACGTCCGTGCCATTGTATATGTGCCATTGTATATCGATATATGAAAGCAGTTTGTCAGTAGGTGAGACGAGTATGGGGATTAACCGATTGAGCTACCGGTAATCAGTATAGATGGGTTAAATTGGTTCGGTCTCTTTTCTGCAGTGCCAACTCCAGCACAGAATTAGGATTCCTGGACAGATTTGGATTTAAGACTAAGTGTTGTAAATTTAATTGTTTCTTTAAGAACAGTTTCTAAAACTGTCTTACCTACAGGATTTGGGCCTGCGGGTGCTTGGGGTGGTTCTTCAGCCTAAACGTCTATTCTAAAGCAAGTGCACGACGAGCCATTTATGTTATGTTTGCCATCTTAAATTGTTGGCTGTGTGATGTTGGTTCTTTTTTTGGTATTCATGCCTTAAGTTGTTGTCAAAAAGATTATTTTACGCCAGGACGGTGAATAAGTTACAAGTGACTATTCCGGAGCGGACGGTAATTTAAGTTATTATGTAACTACTCCGGTGAGCTTGGGCTAGGAGTGACAATTCACTTGATTAACTATTCCGCGAGGTCGGTGAGGAAGTTAACAGTGAATATTCCGGAATGCCCGTACCGTAAAACAAAATATGCTTAATGGTGTTTCTGGATATCATTTGGAATGAGTATTGGATTTTGTATGTTGTTGATTTGGTTCTGACCTTGTGCTTGCTGAGTATATTTTTACTCACCCTTGTGTTTTTCTTGGTTTTTGTTTTGATTTCAGGTACTCAGCATAGCGACATGCATGGGAGGGAGTAGTTCGCCACCACTTGGTGCACACATCCATTCTACATATCATAGAACACCGTTCACACATAATTCTTAGTTACCATTCCTTTATCATAATTCGTGGAGTCGTTTGCATGTTATTGTGAGCCTTTGGTCGCTCTAGCGTTAGTACTCGTGTCATGGAATGGTTATGCACTTTGTGAAGTACGTGGATTGTTTATTTATATGGTCTTTACTGTCTTTACCCATTATTTTGTGTTTTGCCTATCGTGGATGTACTTTGAAACAAAGGAGGTGCTGCCGGAATTTCAAATTGTAGCTAGTTTTTAATCATCATTTGAGGAGTGTGGTAACACCGCCAGTTGTATAGAAATCTGGGGTGTTACATTTCTCCCTAGTAGCAACAACACATCTAAAACCGAAGAGATTTCTGTCACTTCCCTTGGAAACTAGAGGCATGAACCCACTATCGAGCATAAATACACCCTCTTGGAGTCACTAGCAACTACTTGGCCAAGATAGCTACTAACAACGGAGAGCATGCAAGATCACAAACAACACAGACATGATAGAATCATAAAGACAAAACCATTAATAAATCTGACATAGTAATCTCAATATCCATCGGAATCCCGCAAACACAACATGCATGATTACAAATAGATTAGATCTTGATCATGAACGGAGCACACAAGATCTATACATGAAAGCACAAGAAGGAGATACAACCATCTAGCTACTACTCATTTATCTTAATGTGTTCCAAGTGGCTTTTTATAAGCGGAGATGTTGTCCTGCAGAACATCTCTTGAGGAACACACCTATATGAGTCTGACTGTTAAACGTCGCAGTCCGTGAGAGTTGGGTGCTCTCTAATAAACTCATGAAAGGCCCTGGAGTATTACGCATAAGCTCCAAACCGCGGGGAAACCGACGGTAGCCCTGTACCGGTCTAGATTTTGTGTGAAACTAGCGCGCAGAAAACTTGTAGTTCAAGGAATAGTCAACTATTCAAGTTGCTATCTAGTGTAGCATAAAGTTTAACGTGGAATTTCAACTTAAAAGTCTCCACTACACACCGGTATATAAAACAATGTTCCGAAATAAAAGTGATGTGATGTACCAATGAGACTTTGTGGGGGATTGTTAGAATTTGATGAGTTTTGGGTTGTCGGCCCATTAGAAAAATTCTGAAATTCTCTTTGGCCCACTTTTATATGGCAGCATATGGCTGTGCTAGTGGTGCTAAAGTTTAGTCCCACATTGCTAGTTGAAGGGGAGTTGGACCACCTTATATAGTAGAGTCTTGCACCACTCACTAAGGTGTGACAAGAAGAGTAGCCCTCACGCACTCCTCCTCCGACGCCTCCTGCCACGCCTCGCCTCGCCTCGTCACGACGCACGTGCGCTGCGGGTTGCGGGTTGCGGGAATCTCGCTGAGCCGAGATTTATTTTGCTGGTTGGGAAAACTGATTGTGAGTCATTAACGGACGCGTTAATTACAGCCGTTTCCAGTTTTTATGGACGTGGTTGTTAACGACTCGGATGTGGGTTGAGCCCACGATCTTTCTAACCTAATCGGTGAATCAATCCACACACGCGCCTACCTCCAGAACCTTGCACCGCCGCTTTCGTCTTCCTCATCCCGGCTTGCGGAGTGCACCGTAGATCGGGACAGCAGGCCTCCGGAACCCCGCCTCTCGTGAACCTGTACGGATGAGGGGCAATCGGGTTTTTGGGGAGCGCTCAAGCGCGACTACTGGCAACCACGACGAGTTCCCGAACGACGACTTCTTCCCGGACGTCGGCGACCTCTTTGACAACTTCAACATGGGCGACGTTGTTGCGACCGTTGCGGCTGCTATTCAGCCTACACTGTACGTGATACTCAACTGTCTTTTTCGGATTATGCTAGAGTTCTCTGTTCTAGCGTTTAGTGTTGATGTGATAGGTTTATCTCCTATAGATATAATCTGTTCATCTACTTTATTGATCTGCATAATTGGTTTTAGTACCGTTTGTATGATCATGCTCTATCAATTTATTATTCGGATTAAATCATATGGATTACTGCTTAGATAGTAGATCAGCCGCCTCGTTTTGCTCCCTAGCTACATACTTGACCTCGTAGCCCAAGAAGCTCTTGGCTATCTCGTCCACTTCGTCTCGATATGCCGCCATCATAGGGTTCCGCGCGTTCCAGGTGCCAGCCACCTGCTGGGCAACCAAGTTGGAATCTCCATAGCAAACTATGTGCTTGATGCAAATATTCTTGGCTACGCGTAGTCCGTGAATGAGTGATTCATACTCCGCCATGTTGTTCGTAGCCTCGAAGTGGATCTGCAGAACGTAGTGTAGCTTGTCCCCAGTTGGTGACTGTAGCAGTACACCAGCCCCCGAGCCGTTGAGTATCTTTGATCCGTCGAAGTGCATCACCCAGTATTCTGGCTCCGGCATTGGGGTAGCATCTGGCATCTCCGTCCAATCTGCGATAAAATTCGCCAAGGCTTGTGACTTGATAGCGTCGCGTCTCTTGTAGGTGATCTCGAAGGTGGCAAGTTCAATGCCCCACTTCGCGAATCTTCCTGTAGCGTCGCTATTGTTGATAATGTCGGACAGTGGAGTCTTTCTCACCACTGTGATAGGGTGCTCCTGGAAATAGTGCCTCAGCTTCCGAGAAGCAGGGGATACTCCATAAGCTATCTTTTGGTAGTGCGGGAAACGCTGCTTGGACTCCGTCAAGACCTCGCTTACATAGTAAACTGGTCGTTGAACTCCGTGCTCATAGCCTGGTTCCTTCCACTGTATCACGACGACAATGCTGATTACCCGGTTGGTGGCCGCCATGTAAATTAACATGGGATCCCCAGGCTCGGGTTCTACAAGGATAGGCGCTGAGAAAAGTATCTCCTTGAGCTGCTTCAATGCAGCATCTGCTTTGTCCGTCCATGTGACTTTGTCCGTCTTCTTTAGCAACTTGTATAGCGGCAGAGCCTTCTCTCCAAGTCGGCTGACGAACCGACTAGCTGCTGCAAAGCAACCTGTTAGTCATTGTATGTCCTTTAGGCATGTCGGACGCTTTATGTTTAAGATGGCCTTGATTTTCTCCGTGTTGACCTCGATTCCACGCTGGGAAACGATGAAGCCCAACAATTTGCCGGCTGGAACCCCGAAGACGCACTTCTTAGAGTTAAGCATCATGTTGTATTTCTGGATATTATCAAAGGTTTCTTTTAAGTCGGAGATTAAGTCGTTTGACTTTTTAGACATCACTGCTATATCGTCCACATAGGCATGAACGTTCCGACCAATTTGATCGTGTAGGCAACGTTGCATTGTCCGCTGGTACGTAGCACCTGCATTTTTCAGCCCAAAGGGTATTGTGACATAGCAAAACGTGACGTAGGGTGTAGTGAAGGAAGTGGCCAATTGGTCTGACTTCGTCATCTTGATCTGGCGGTATCCTAAGTATGCATCGAGAAAACACAAAAGTTCCGAGCCAGCTGTCGAGTCAATGACTTGGTCAATGCGAGGCAAAGCAAACGGATCTTTGGGACATGCCTTGTTCAAGCCGGTGTAATCAACGCACATTCTTAATTCTTTGGTTCCCTTTTTGGGGACAAGTACATGATTGGCCACCCATTGGGTGTGAAGGACTTCTCGGATAAAAGTAGCCTTAAGTAACCTAGCTATCTCTTTGCCTATGGCGCGTCTCTTCTCATCTCCAAAGCGCCGTAGAGGTTGTTTCACTGGTTTACATTTTGGATCAATATTCAAGCTGTGCTCGGCAAGTTTCCTAGGTACACCTTTCATGTCGGCAGGTTGCCAGGCAAAGATGTCCCTATTCTCACGGAGGAACTCGACGAGCGCGCTTTCCTATTTAGGGTCTAGGTTCGTCCCAATGGCGGTGGTCTTGGAGGCATCGCCTACCACAAGTTCCACCGGCTTGGTCTCGATGGCGGCCTTGAATGCTGGGGCGGAGTCAGAAATCTGTTTCTTCGACGTGGGCATCTCCGAGGCATCGACCTTGCTCTGGATCTCCTTGAATTCTTCGCTGTAGAGGACAGCTTCTGCGTAGGCTGCTTCTCCAATCTCGCAGTCCCTTTCTTTGGTAAAGCTTCCGGATACGGTGATGACACCGTTTGGTCCAGGTATATTGAGTTTGTTGTAGAAGAAGCATGGCTTGGCCATGAAGGTGTGGAATATGTCGCGGCCGAATATGACGTGGTACACGCTCTTGAAGGGGACCACCTCAAAGGTCATGCGTTCTTGGCGGTAATTATTAACATCACCAAAAGCGACCTGAAGTGTGATGCACCCAAGGGAGCGAGCCTCCCGACCAGGAACTACGCCGTGGAAGATGGTGTTGGTCCGCCTTAGGTTTTCCTCCGTCAAGTTCATCTTCTGCAGTGTATCCAGGTACATGATGTTGATGTTGCTTCCACTATCCACCATACATTTGGTGAACTCATTGCCGTCAATCAGGGGGTTGATGACCATGGCGTATTGATTCTCCGTAGGGATGAGGTCTGGGTGATCCTTCCTGTCCCAAGTAATTGGAATCTCCAACCAGCGCAAGAACTGGGGAACTAGGGGTAGGGTGGCCATCCGAATCCTCATGGAGGTCTTCTGTTGTTGGACGATGGTGGTGCCAAGGAAAGTGTGGAAAACTGCCTCCTTCTTTTTGAAGGGGTTCTTGCCTTTGCCGTCGCTCTTGGCGGCATGCTTGGGGTCAACGTCCTCGTCCATGTCACTTGAATCCTTGGAATCCTCCTCCTTCTTCTTCCCCTTGCCCTTGCCTCGCGGTCTGTTCTTCCGACTTTGCTTGTAGCCGGACTCCGGGTCCTCCTTGAGGTTGTTGACGAACTTGCAGTGGCGATTGGTGTGGGTGGCCTTGCCGTTGGCATCAAGGTGTACGAGGCATGGCATATCGTGGTACTCCTCATAGGTTTGGGGAACGTGGAGCGCTGCCGAGGTAGTTTCACTTCCTCGCTGCTGCCCACGGCCTGCTCCCCGTCCTCGGCCACGCTGTCCGCCATCACCTTGTCCTGCAAAAGTCATAGCGACCATGTCGGGGGTTTGCTTTTATTCTGGTGCGGTCTTCTGCTTGGTGCTGTTGTTCCTCCGAGCTTGAGTTGGAACGGCCGTTGCCGGCAGAGAGCCGTGAGCATCATCGTCGGCAGTTGTGAACTCACTGGCCAACTGAATCATCTGGTTCAAGTCTAGCTGGTGATTGTCCTGCAAGCGCTTCAGCTTATGTCGGAGCAACGTGCCCCTTTCCAACCCATCGATGAAGGCGGCCATGGCGGTCTGGGCGTGCACTCCTGCGCAGGAATTCTTCATATGCAGTCAGCGGGAGAGGTAGGCGCGAGATGTCTCGTCTTTCTCTTGCACGCACTGATGTAGATCGCCAACAGTGCAGGGACGTTTGTATGTATCCTCGAAGTTCTTGGTGAATACTTCTTGCATGTCTAACCAATTGCAGATGGATCTTTCCAGCAAGTCATCAATCCATTGACGGGTCGTGCCCGCCAACATCAATGGGAGGTACTTGACGGCAATGTTGGGGCTACCCCCGGCGATCTCCACCGCGTTGCCGTAGTCCTGCAACCATGTAGCTGGCTTGGCGGTGCCTTCATAGGGATTGATGGTCTTGTCAATCTGGAAACCTTTGGGATAAGTTGCGGACCGTATCACAGGTCCAAAGCAACATGGTCCCAGGTATGGTCCTTCCCGGGCCTCGTGGATCTTTTCTAGACGTGAACGTGCATCGTATGGCTCCGGGCTTCTTTTCTTCTTCTTGCCATCAGGGGACGGGCTGCGTGAACGACACAGACCTCCTCCGCCATGGTGGCTGCTGGGTGGCGACGCAGGTGGAGGTGACGGTGGGTTAGCCTTCTTGTTGTTACCCTCGTGTGATGCTTCACGCTTGTCGCGGTTTCTTGTCGGACGTGGAGGGTCATGGCGCGACCTGCTCTTGTGTCCTTGGTTGCGCTCTCCGTCATGACGGGTCTGCTTCGCGTTGTCGCGGATGACGATGCCGCTCTGCCTTTGCGGAGGCATATCCGTACGACAGTGAGCCTTGGTGTCTTTGTGATGTCGGGGGGAGCGGGGAAGTTGCGATGGGCGACGAGGTTGGGCCTTACCTCCATGGTCGGAGGATATGGGGATAGCATCCTTCCTATTGCGCGCATCCCTCCGTCTTTGTTCTGACGAACCCGTCTAAGACCCGACATTAAGAGGAGATCTGTCCCCTGGCGGCTTATGCTGGCTAGACTGGCAAAACGCTGGGTCAGACTCAAGCCTCTAAGAGGTGGCCTTTTCCTGCTGTTTCACCGCCTTGGCCACTAGGTCATAGACCTGTTCCACCGCTTTGGGTGATCTATCCTGCTCCAGAAGGGTCTTGGCGACGGCAAGGTTGAGGAGAGGAGTGGGCATCACCTGCCTGCCTTCACTGTCAATGTATGGCTTGGCCTGTGCCGGCTTCGAGGGAGCCCATCCTAGGTTTCGCCGCACACCAGGATCGTTGATGACGCGAGCCGGAGCTTTCTTGGCCTTCTGCTGCTGCAGCAGAGTCTTGTACTCGGCCTCCATTGCTCTAGCTTTCTCTATTGATTTCTGCGCGTTGGCCAGATCTCGATCTAGCTTTGCGCCTTGTTCCACGATGGCCTGCACTTCCTCCAGCAGCTGCTGGCGCTTCTCGTCAAGCTAGACTACATTGCGAATATGAGCCATGGTCATAGGCTCGACGAGGAGATTGCCGTACATCACTCTATCAGCTGGAGTGACTTGGGCAGCAGCAGACATAGATGTCGGAGGCGGCGGATTTGCGGTGTTGTTGTTGCTCGGGCTAGTACCGAGTTCTTGCGGCTGCTGCACTGGGTTAGGCAGAGGGGGCATGTCCTTTGCGCGATCATTGTCGGCAGCAACAGGTGGTCCCTTCCCCTTGTCCATTGATGTAGGTGGAGCTCTTCCGGGTTGATCTTCATCCATCGCCGTCCCAATGGTGACGAACACCTCTCGGGACGTGACGGCATTGTTGGCATGTTCGTTGCGCTTGTAATCCTCCTCGATCTCCTACAATCGCAGAGTCTAGCTCCTCCGGACTAAAGTCTATCTCCTCCGAATCTGCGCTGAAGTCGACGTAGAGCGCGTCAATCACAGAGTCGGAGGGTGACGAGGCTTCCTCAATGACGGGGGGTGGAGGTGCAACAACAGCGATGATTACTGGAGGTGGTGGTGCAGCTGCGCGATGGCGGCAGGAGGCGATGGTGGTGGTGGCTGAAGCGGTGGCGCTCCATCAATGAGTGCAAGAGCTATCTGAGCTGCCTCCTCAGCCTCCGCGTAGTTGTTGATAGTTTTCACCATGCTTTCGAAGGTGAGGCGTCCTGAAGCCTGCTTCCGACTTAGAGAATGCCGGAGAAGCGTTCCCTGGTCCATTCCTTCCACAAAGTGATACATAGCATCATCATTGGGGTAATGCGCCAGATCGGCTCATATACGGAGCCACCTGGCAAGGTAATCGCGGGGGTTTTCTCCCTCTCTCTGAACGCAATGCGCCAGATCGAAGATGGTAACCATGCCGACGAACTTGGATCTCTATTGTCCAGATGCACGGACGAAGCCGGCGGACTTGCAGCGATCTTCCACCGTTATATCCTGCACAGGGGAGGTTTGGGTGGGCCTTGAATTTTTCCGATCTTTGTCGGCAAAATCCGAAGAGAGATCCGACATTGATCCTTCCATGAATCTATCCTGCCCGTAGGCGTTCCATGCGGGTCTTGATGCTCCTCCGACTCCTAGGGAACTAGTGTCCGAGTCGGTTTTGCCGATGAAGAGATGGATATCTCCGATGGGGACGATCGAGCACCACGTAGGGTTCGTCTTCGCCAGGACACAGGACTCGTTGGGAGGGACGATCGGAACGTTGTCGGAGAAGAGAACACGACCGATGGCTACGGTTTTGCCGATTCCCGCGAAGATCTTGGTCCTCGCCCGCTGAAGATCCTGAAGCGCCTCTTGCCCCACGGTGGGCGCCAACTGTCGTGGTATTGCTGACGAGTATGCCATGGAGGGGTCCTCAAAATGCGTGTTTAGAGATGTGGGGGAAGGCAGACGGTTGACGGGTACGAGTTAACACAGCTTACCCAGGTTCAGATCCCACGACGGTGGCGGAATCCTACTCCTGATATAAATCACTATAATGGCAATACACCGAGTTATAGGGATTGGTTCGATGTGCGAGGTGCGTCGTAGTCGACACTAGGTTGTCTGAGATTGTGCCCTAAAGGCTCCCATAGGCCCGACTTATATAGTCGCCAGGTCCTAGGGTTACAGGGAAAAGTCCTACCGGACAGGTTATAGAGTCCTACACTGCTTACAACTAGTCTAGCGTGTCTTGCACTCCAAGGATCCAGGTACATCGGTGACTCCATCGTAGCCTTCCTTTATCCGGCATGGGCCTCCCTTCTGGATCCATCTAACTGGGCCGCCCAGCAGGCCACGGGCCATGCTACCAACTGTGGGCCACCCGGGTTATCTGGATAGGAGACATGCTATGAGGATACCCATATAGCATATCCCCAACAACATGATAGAATCATAAAGACAAAACCATTAATCAATCTGACATAGTAATCTCAATATCCATCGGATCCCCGCAAACACAACATGCATGATTACGAATAGATTAGATTTTGATCATGACCAGAGCTCACAAGATCTATACATGAAAGCACATGGAGGAGATACAACCATCTACCTACTACATGGACCCATAGTCCAAGGTGGAACTACTCACACATCATACCGGAGAGAAGGCCTCCGGGATGATCTCCCCTCCGGAAGGGTGCCGGGAAGAACTTCATATCCCCCGATCTAGGGACGACGGTGGCGGCTACAGAAGGTTTCGTGGACTTTTGATCGGGTTCTTAGGGTTTCTGCATCGGGGGATTCTTATAGGCGAAGAGGCGAGGCCAGGAGGCGTCCAGGGGGGCCACACCCTGCCCAGGCGCAGGGCAGGGCCCACCCACGCCTAGGGGGTTTGGCTGCCCTGGTTTGCGTCCATGTCTCGTCTTCTGGATTTGTGTCCCTCACGAAAAAATATTGACTTTGGCTTTTGTCCCATCCAATTCCGAGAATATTGATTTTCTGCCTTTCTGGAACCAAAAACAGAAGAAAACAGGCAACTGGCACTATGGCAACTTGTTAATAGGTTAGTTCCAGAAAATATATAAAAACACCTCAAAGTGTAGACAAAGCAAAGCAAAGTAGATACTAAACAAGCATGGAGCATAAAAATTATAGATACATTTCCGACGTATCAAGCATCCCCTAGCTTAACTCCTGCTCGTCCTTGAGTAGGTAAGTGATAAAAAGAATAATTTTTAAGGTGACATGCACCATCAAAACCAATATCAAACCATTTGCAAGCATTGAAAGATGGGAACAAAGAACTCTAAACATGTGCATGAAAGATGGAGTTCTAACAATAGGACATAGTAACTATGAATGCAACATGAAAGTCTACAAACAAAGATCATGAATAACATGCATTCAATAACGTTTGTTTGTTTCACATACAGAAAACATGGCATAGTGGCATTCAGCTTGTCCCTCGTAGAGTAGAAAATAGATGCATAAGACACCTTCAAAGTTCACAAGGGTGACTAGAAACAAGTAGCACAAGAACAAGTAATAGAACAATATGCATCAATCAATAAGTTTTGTGACACTGCACACAGAATGACAACTATGCTCTCTTAATGGTGCCTCAAAGTAGAAGGTGGAGACTCAAATAATGGTGGAAGAAGAGCCTTTTAAAAAGGAAGAAGGGATTTCAAGTTTCAAAAAGAGCTTCCAAAAATTATAGTACTTGTTAGATTTTAGCCCTCATTGCCCCTATCATAAGCATCTTGAAGTGATTAAGGTTAAAGTGAACAAAGATGGAGTATATGCTAGACAAAGTATAAGTTGGCAATCTCAAGTCCCTTGAATACGAGGGCCACACCTCATGCTACTCAACTTCAGTCACCTGCAAGTTCTTGTCATTGTAAGTACATGTGTATCATAGAGAACCGCCAATGGGGTACCCCTTGCACATGGTACAGGAGTAATCCCATAACCAAAATGACAAGGCAAGCAGACAATGAGCATCTCAGCGATCTTTTTATTTACTATATGCATAGCTTTTTATTGAGGATGCTTCATATATAGCTCACTATGGTGATGCTGCAAGTTTCCACCATGATTAGGCATGGCTTGGGCTAGCGGCCCAGGCGTTTCTCTAACACAAAATACATACTCCATGGACTTACAAGTTCCCTCTTTATTTCACACCGGTGACATCCATAGACAAAAGAGCATGATATCAACTGAGTACAAAGTACAAGTGCAATGTTGAAAACGTTCCCCGTGACATCATGGTTCTGCTAATTCCAACATATAAGTGCAAGCATATACAACATAGATGACACAATGGTTCAATTTTATTAGGGGCAAAGAATATAAAGTGTGCCATCAAATTCCTGAGAGCTTTAATCACTAAGTTTTCTCATAACAAAATAGTTTTTTAATTGGAAGATAGCTGAAAACAAAATATACTTGGAATGGTGTAACACACCATGCATAGGATTTTATAGTGGACACTTTGGAATAACTTGGTTTCTTGGGAGTTCGAAGCATGAGTAGAGCTTACTCATACAAGTGGAGGCTAGCAAAAGACTAGGAGCAACCAACTAAGAGAGCAAGAATGGCCATAATCATGCAGAGCAACAAAACATTACTAATCAAAGCATAGAGTGGTACTACAAGTCAATGACTAAATGATATAGAGGGTATGGTGACTTGTTTATAGTCATAACATGGTGTAAGCATGTGCCAAGTCAACCCAAACAATGCATCAAAGGAGAAGACCACAATACTATGCTTTTGCATGCTAAAACAACGCATAATTCTGTCAAGGCACACTAAGCAATCCCAATTGTTTGGAACAAGACATGCTACAGCAATAATCACTAAGCATAAGGTCAAAACAACACCCAGCATGTCATGCTAAGGTCTAAGTCACAGTCATTGCAAGCTCCTCTTGCACTTATCAAGCAAGAACTTCCTACTCCTTTCCAACACCAAGCAACTTATTTGCAAACAACACAGCGAGAATGGGGGTCCAAACTACTTTATTCAAGCAAACTAAACAACCTAAGCAAAGCAAATGAAAACTAAGACGCTCCAAGAACAACACAACTGTGCATGAAACAATGAAAACGAAGTGTCTAGAGAGACCTGAGCTTTTTATTGATGAAGAAGGGGATGCCTTGGGCATCCCCAAGCTTTGACGCTTGTACCTCTTGGATATTTCTTGGGGTGACACCAGGGTGGCATCCCAAAGATTGAGCTTTTTTACATTCTTCATCTCATTACATCATTCTCTCTCTACAACTGAAATTTTTCCTTCATACAAAACTTCACACAATCTTCATTAGCAACATTAGTGTATTCAAAAGATATTAGACCTCTGGCAAAGCTTTGGAACATCAAAACTTTTCACTAAAAACACAAACTACTGTAATAACTCCTTCAAAAAGCCCAATTCACCTAAAGAGAACTCAAAAAGAATCAATAAGAAGCAAATGCAAATAATGGCAAAAATCTGTCAAAACAGACCAGCAGGTAGAAACCGATTTTTTCGAACATCTTCTGTTGCTCAAATCAAAACATGTTAAACTAACTAAAGTTAGCTAACATACTGGGGGATTTATTCATAAATTTTCAGCTCAATCCGAGTTATAGAGACTCCTCAAGAATTTTATGGTGGAGGACAGAAATCTGTTTCGAGACAGCAACTCCTCAAATCTTACTTACCTCTCATTAGAGGTCATTCTTGGGACAAAAAGAAAACAAAAAAGGATAGGGAGAGGTCATTACTGAAGGTACTTTTCTTTAACGCCTTTAAGTTAGGCACAAGAAGCAAGAAGAATCAAGTATTTTCAAATGAAGAAGCAATAACATCAAACCTTGCTTTCAAAGGAGGAGCAAAAAGCAACTTCTCTCTCCTCATACGGAAGTGTTCAATACCTTTCTTGAATGGAAAATGATATTTAATGGTGCCTTCTTTCATATCAATGATGGCACCAACAGTTCTAAGAAAAGGTCTTCCCAAGGTAATAGGACAAGAAGCATTGTATTCAACATCCAAAACATAGAAATCCATAGGGACATAAGCATTGTTAACCATGATGTGGACATCATTAAGACTCCCCATGAGTTTCTTCTTAGCATTATCATTAAGTGGGACATCCAAATAACAATCTTCCAACGGTGGCAAATCAAGCATTTCATAAATTTTCCTAGGCATAATAGAGACACTAGAACCAAGATCACATGAAGCTTTGAGATCAAATTCATTCACTTGCATATTAATATGGGTTCCCAAATATCTTATACTTTCCTAGGAATATAAGCTTTGTGTTTTAGCTTCTCTTCCTTAATCTTAACAAGAGCATTTGTAATGTGTTTGGTGAAAGCAACATGCATATCACTAGCATCAATACTTCTAGCAAGCTTTTGTAGGAACATAATCACTTCAGAAATATTGCAACCATCTATATCAAAATCAAACTTAACATCACTAGTAGTAGTCTCAATAGTATTAGGCATAGTAGGAGGAGGAACAGGGACTACTTGTGGTTTAGTGGTATCCATTCTAGTGATGGTGCACACACTATTGTTTCTATCAATTTCAGCTTCCCTTTCCCACTTAGCATGTAGTTGAGCTAACAGCCTAACATTTTCATCAATAGTAACTTGTATGGCATGAGCAGTAGCAAAGGTATTTTCCATAGTTTTAGGTTTAGCAGCCATTTTATTAATCAAGGAAGACTGAGCTTCAGACAAAGAGGAAATATTTTTATCAACAGTTAAAAGTTTTTCCTCCACAGTCTTGTTGAAAGCAGTTTGTTTACTAATAAAGTCTTTGAGCATGACTTAAAGTTCAGAGGGGGCACTTCTAGCATTGTTGTAGGAGTTTCCATAAGTATTGCCATTATTAGGAGGATAAGGCCTATAATTGTTGTTACCACCAAAATTATTCATATAGGCATTATTGTTGAAATTGTTGTTTCTAATGAAGTTCACATCAACTTGCTCTTTTTGAGCAACCAAAGAGGCTAAGGGAACACTATTAGGATCTAAAGGATCTTTCCCATTAACAAGCATAGCCATAATAACATCAATCTTATCACTCAAATAGGAGGTTTCTTCAATAGAATTTACCTTCTTACCATATGGAGCTCTCTCAGTGTGCCATTCAGAGTAATTAACCATCATATTGTCAAGGAGCTTTGTTGCAGCACCCAAAGTGAGGCCCATGAAGGTACCTCCAGCAGCTGAATCCAACAGGTTTCTTGAGGAGAAGTTCAAACCTGCATAAAAGGTCTGGATAATCATCCAAGTAGTGAGTCCATGAGTAGGACAATTCTTAACCAAAGACTTCATTCTTTCCCAAGCTTGAGCAACATGTTCATTATCAAGTTGTTTAAATTTCATAATGTCACTTCTCATAGATATAATCTTAGCAGGAGGGTAGTACTTTCCAATAAAAGCATCTTTGCACTTAGTCCAAGAATTAATACTATTTCTAGGCAAGGATAGCATCCATTCTTTAGCTTTCTCTCACAAGGAGAAAGGAAACAGCTTGAGATTAATATTATCTCCATCTATATCCTTATACTTTTGCATCTCACAAAGTTCAACAAAGTTATTGAGATGGGCAGCAGCAGCATCAGAACTAACACCAGAAAATTGCTCTCTCATCATAAGATTCCACAAAGCAGGCTTAATTTCATAAAAGGTAGAATCAGGAGCAGGTGGAGCAATAAGTGTGCTAAGGAAATCATCGTTGTTGGTGCTAGTGAAGTCACACAACTTGGTGTTCTCAGCGGAGTTTATTTTGGCAAAGGTTGGCAAGCCAAAAATAGCAGCAGCACCTAGAGCAGGAACTATTTTTTTGTTTTTTAATAAAGGAAGCAAACCAAATTAGACTAATTTTTTGGAGTTTTTGAAAAGAGGCAAACAAACCCAAGCGAAAGGAACAAAGCAAACTAAAAAGAAAGTAAAGAGAAAGGAAGTGAAGGACTCCCCTTGTGAAGACGTTCTTAGCCTCCCTGGCAACAGCGCCAGAAAAAGCTTGATGGTTGTACACGTAGTTGACGTGGAGCCTGTTGGGAACCCCAAGAGCAAGGTGTGAAGCAGCACAACAGCAAGTTTTCTCTCAGTAAGAAACTGAGGTTATCGAACCAGTAGGAGGAAGAAAACGTCACACAGGTGTTGTAAGCAACGCGGAGACCTACACAACACAAACTCAAGACTTTGCCCCAACGAATCAGTGAGGTTGTTAAGCTCACCGGTTTGCTATAACAAAGGATTAAACGTATGGTGTGGAAGGTAATGGTTTGCAGCAAGTAAACAAGTAGCAGTGGAAGATGTATCAATGGTAAAGGTTGGACCGGGGTCCATAGTTTACTAGAGGTGCTCTCCTTAGATAAACAACATGGCATGAAGGCTAAACAAATTACAGTAGGACAATTGACAGGAACTGAGCAAGACATAACAATGTAATACCAGACAAAAAGATCCTATGAGATTCGATTGGACAAAACAACAGTATACATAGACCGCCAAACATACATGTACATAGACCGCCAAATAAAAAAAGAAATACCCTTGGACTAGCCCTAAACCAAACATACATGTACGCGATTAGGCCCAACCTCACCCTAAAAACGAACATACCCGGACGCTGCCGCCGCCGCATTGCCTAGGGTTTCAACAGAAGTTCCACCGCTGGTAGCTGCTCCAGGGAGGGCGTGTCCGGTCGTCGTGTCGCCTGCTGCTTCCGCTGGAAGTGGATTTCAGGCCTGCAGTTGTAAGGTATGTGGTACATCTCGACGCCCTTGTTCCTGTGTCGTTGGTCATATCAGTTCGGTGCTACTAGCTAATTCCCGTCGTGCGTTAGTAGGAGAAGCTTCGTGGCTCAATTAATTGGGCAGGAGCGACCTAGTGTACTAAAGTACGTAAGGTCCAATTGGTAAGTTTAGCAATGATATATGTTTAACAAATGCATGGAGTTGGTTTTATTTAAAGTAATAACCCATTCATATGATCAGTGTATCAGATCGATTAAACTAGAGATTTGATTTTAGATCTTTAGTTAGTACTTATACGTCTGTGCCATTGTATATCGATATATGAAAGCAGTTTGTTAGTAGGTGAGACGAGTATGGGGATTAACCGATTGAGCTACCGGTAATCGGTAATCAGTATAGATGGGTTAAATTGGTTCGGTCTCTTTTCTGGAGTGCCAACTCCAGCACAGAATTAGGATTCCTGGATAGATTTGGAATTAAGACTAAGTGTTGTAAATTAGGTTGTTTCTTTAAGAACAGTTTCTAAAACTGTCTTACCTACAGGATTTGGGGCCACGTGTGCTGGGGGTGGTTCTTCAGTCTAAACGTCTATTCTAAGGCAAGTGCATGACGAGCCATTTATGTTATGTTTGCCATCTTAAATTGTTGGTTGTGTGATGTTGGTTCTTTCTTTGGTATTCATGCCTTAAGTTGTTGTCGAAAAGATTATTTTACGCCAGGGCGGTGAATAAGTTACAAGTGACTATTCCGGAGCGGACGGTGATTTAAGTTATTGTGTAACTACTCCGGTGAGCTTGGGCTAGGCCGGTAACAATTCACTTGATTAACTATTCCGCAAGGTCGGTGAGGAAGTTAACAGTGAATATTTCAGAATGCCTGTACCGTAAAACAAAATATGCTTAATGGTGTTTCTGGTTATCATTTGGAATGAGTATTGAATTTTGTATGTTGTTGATTTGGTTCTGACCTTGTGCTTGCTGAGTATATTTTTACTCACCCTTGTGTTTTTCTTGGTTTTTATTTGGATTTGAGGTACTCAGCATAGCGACATGCATGGGAGGAAGTAGTTCGCCCCCACTTGGCGCACACATCCATTCTACATATCATAGAACACCGTTCACACATAATTCTTAGTTACCATTATTCCTTTGTCATAATTCTTGGAGTCGTTTGCATGTTATTGTGAGTCTTTGGTCGCTCTAGCGTTAGTACCTGTGTCATGGAATGGTTATGCACTTTGTGAACTGCGTGGATTGTTTATTTATATGGTCTTTACTGTCTTTACCCATTATTTTGTGTTTTGCCTGTCATGGATGTCCTTTGAAACAATGGAGGTGCTGCCAGAATTTCAAATTGTAGCTAGTTTTTAATCATCATTTGAGGAGTGTGGTAACACCGTCAGTTGTATAGAAATCTGGGGTGTTACAGTTGGTATCAGAGCCTAGGCTTTAGATCTCTGGCTTAATAAGTTAGGATAAGGTTTATAAAAAAATCTAAAAAAAACTTGAGTTAGGACCAACAAAAAAATGACACACTACACTATAGGATGGGGTTTATGGGACATGCATTTCTGTTGATTTAATTTTGCTTGTTTATCTTATCCATTTGAGTAAGGAAGGAAATTATTTGATCTTATCTGTTTTTGTTTACTGATTATTGAATATGTGTTGTATAGTTATGGCGCCGAATCGTAGGGGTCGGGCTCATGGCCGTGCTGGCCGCAATGGTCGTGCAGAGGGGTTAGATGAGGAAGTCAGCCAATCTGGGAATAGTGATGGACATCATGCAGCGAACATGACGCTCGCTAAGCGGCTGGATATGAAATTGGACAAGTTTGATGGATCAGGGACACCAATGGATGCTGCAAGTTGGCTCCGCACCATGGAGAAATATATGGATGCATCAGTGATGACGCCAGAGGACAGAGTTGTGTATGTGGCTTTTCAGCTAAAGGGTTTGGCTGATGTTTGGTGGGACGAAGTCCGTGCAGCTTGGACACCAGCTCATGGACCGCCTACATGGGATGTTTTTGTTACACAATTCACTACTAAGTACTACCCGGCTTCATTCAAGGAGAAGATGGATGTTGCCCTCAGGAATATCAAGCAAGGAAACAAGACGGTGGATGAGTATGATGCTGAGTTTAGTAAGATGGTTCATTTTGTGGACCATATTAATCAGAATGAGCCAGAGAAAGCAAGGAGGTTCTTCGAGGGACTTAATTCACGATGTCGACATGTGATGGGAGTGAATCGCCCATCTAGCTATTTCGTTGTGGTTGAGCAGGCTAGGGGTTTGGAGTTACAATATCAACTCACAGAGGCAGAGAAAACTCGTGCAAATGGTGCTAGCAACAATGGTGGGGGAAATAAGAGGAACTACCAGGATGGGAGTGGGTCTACTCAGCGATCCGACTTCAAGAAGTTCAAACCAGAGCAGCGGTCTCAGCAGTCATTCAAGCCCAGGCAGTCTGGGGATCAGTCTTATTCGGGGTCACTCTCCACATCACCTACCTTCCTACGACCCGTTCCAGGATAGGGTGTGATTTGTTTCAAGTGCGGGGAGGGTCACCGTGCTTCTGAGTGTGACTTTTCAGGGTCTTAGTGCGGCATGCATGGTCACATGAGTAGGGTCTGTAGGGAGAACCCAAATTCTGTCATCAAGTGGGAGGTGGCCACATCTTCTAAAGCAGGGTCTTCGATAGATGGAGCCTCTCGTGGTTTAGCATCAACAGCCAAATCTTCCCATGATTCAGTGCATATGATGGCATCCTCTCAGCAGTTTCATCCACAGTATCAGGCATATCCATCACCGCAATTTCAGCCTCATCATTTCCCACCTCCAGCGCTAGGTTATTACTGGTCAGCTACTCCTCTTCCTACACCGCATGCCCCACTCCAGTTACCTGTACCACCTACTGCTACACCACCACCACAACAGAATACTAGGATTTCTTCGTCAGCACCTCCTGGGATGTATGCCATGCCTACTATCTCCTCTCTGGGTCGTCCAGACGTTGTTACAGGTATACTTAAGGTTGATTCACATGATGCTCTAATTCTCTTTGATTCTGGTGCTACTTATTCATTTGTATCACTTGACTTTGTTAAGAAATTTGGTATATCTAGCCAAAATATTTCTGAATTGGTTCGAGTTAGTTCCCCGGGAGGCTTGATCACTAGTTTCATAGTATGTCCGGGATGTGTGATTTCCATAGACGATGAAGATTTTGTGGAAAATTTGATGGTAATTCCTTTACCGTCCTTTGATGTTATTCTTGGTATGGATTGGCTACACCGCTATCGGGCCGTTATATCTTGTTTCTGGAAGACCATCACTTTGGAGGCTCCATCAGGTAAACAGTTAATCTTTCGGTGCAGTGCACCTAAACATTCTCTATCAGTGTTGGCTATCCTGTTTCCAGGTACTAAAGAACATATTTCTTTGGGCTTTGGTGGTGAATTTGAGTAAAGAGTTGAAGATTGAGAACATTCATGTGGTTAGAAATTATCCTGATGTTTTTCCTAGTGAGCTACCAGGTATGCCACCAGAGCGGGACGTGGTCTTTCGTATTGACCTTGTTCCTGGTGCACGCCCAATTTCAAGCTCCATATAGTTTAGCTCGTCCTTTTCAAGATGAGTTCAAGAAGCAAATTGATGATATGCTAGCCAAGGATTTGATCTGGCATAGTGTTTCACCTTGGGGAGCTCCTGTTTTGTTCACTGAGAAGAAAGATTTAACATTGCGGATGTGTATTAATTATCGGGGTCTTAATGCGGTGACTATCAAGAACAAATATCAAGTGCCACGCATTGAGGACTTATTTGATCAATTGAAGGGGGGCAAGGTATTTTCAAAGATCGATTTGTAGTCAGGCTATAATCAAATAAAAGTACGAGAAGAGGATATTGAGAAGACGGCATTCTCTACGAAGTATGGACATTATGAGTTCAAGGTTATGTCCTTTGGATTAACGAATGCACCTGCTTATTTCATGGAGGCGATGAATAGCATGTTCCATAAGTATGATGATTTTGTCATGGTATTTATTGATGACATTCTCATTTTCTCCAAGACGGAGGAAGATCATGAACGTCATTTGAGCATGGTGCTCGAGACGTTGCAGAAGAATAAGTTCTATGCTAAGTTGAAGAAGTGTGAGTTTTGGCTTTCGGAAGTTGCCTATTTGGGTCATGTTATTAATGGTAAAGGTATTTCTATTGACCCTAGCAAGGTTTCTACTGTCGTTGGCTAGGAACGACCATCTAATGTAAAGGAGGTGAGAAGTTTCTTGGAAATGGTTGGTTACTACAGGCGTTTTGTGAAGGATTTTTCTATTATTGCCAAGCCAATGACCATGCTTACATATAAAGGGGTAAAGTTTCAGTGGACAGAGGAGTGCGAGCGTAGTTTTTGTTTATTGACGGACCGATTGGTGTCAGCACCTATTCTTACACTTCCGGATTTTGCAGAGCGTTTTACGGTATATATTATGATGCTTCCCTAGTAGGCCTTGGATGTGTTCTCATACAGAATGGCAAGGTGATTTCTTATGCATCGAGACAGTTAAAAAGCACGAGGAAAATTATCCTACCCATGATTTAGAACTTGCGACAGTTGTTTTTGCACTCAAGCTTTGGAGGCATTATCTTTATGGAGCAACATGTGACATATTCACGGATCATAAGAGTCTTAAGTATAGAAGGATTTGAACTTAAGGCAGAGGAGGTGGCTAGAGTTGATTAAAGATTATGATCTTAATATCCAGTATACACTGGGTAAAGGAAATGTGGTTGCAGATGCTCTTAGTCGTAAGCCAGTTCCTTCCACAGTAAATTCCTTGATAGCTGATTTCGAGCGGATGGATATTTCATATTGCTATGCCAGAGTTGTAGAATCAGAGTCACAATTCATTCTTGAGTCGTCCATACCTAGGCGGGTTTTGGAAGCACAACAGCAAGATCGATTATTGCAGCAAGTTAAAAAGCGTGTTCGAGAAGGGAGGATTGGAAATTTTACTTTGGATTCCATGTGAGCTGTTTGTTTTCGTGGTCGTCTCTATGTGCCACAGAAATCACAAGTAAAAGAAGATATTTTGAGAGAGGCACACCGTACTCCATATACGGTACACCCAGGAGAGAACAAAATGTACCAAGGTTTGAAGGAAAATTATTGGTGGAAACGGATGAAGGTCGATGTGTCCAAGTATGTGTCTTCTTGTAGTGTTTGTCAGCAAGTCAAGGCTGAGCATAAGAGGCCACCAGGATTGTTGCAGCCCCTAGAGATTCCGGAGTGGCCATGGGATGACATTTCTATGGACTTTGTTGTTGGGCTACCTCGTACTCAAAGAGGGAAGGATGCTATTTGGGTAGTCGTGGATCGACTAAGGAAGGTTGCTCATTTTATTCCTATTCGCACCACAAACTCAGCAAGTGACCTGGCACCGATATATGTGTGAGAGATAGTGCGGTTGCATGGGGTTCTGAAAGGATTTTGGATGAGGCGGATAGAGTAATGAGGCGTCGGACTCTCAAGTTCATCAAGGTTCTTTGGACAAATCAAACGGAGCGAGAAGCAACATGAGAACTTGACTCAAGGATGCGAGAGAAATATCCCGAGCTATTTACACCTAGTGAGTATATATGTTTTTCTAAGCTTAAGTTATTCTTTGGTTGAGTAGAGAGTGAGAATTCGAGGACGGATTCTGTTAAATGGGTGGAGAATGTAATATCCCAGAAATTTTAAAAGGGTTATTTTTAGTTGACTAAAAATTGTCTTCTAAAAATATAAGGCGAATGTAAAATTTAATATCATGATTGGATTCGTTTTGTCGAGCTGATTGAAAATAAGTATAGGTTTAAACACATTGGAGTACGTATAAATATTTGGCGATTCTTCAATTATTGGTTGCTATTATTTTGGGATTAAATATAATATATAAATAGTAAATCCTTTTCCGTGTATGAAAGAACAAAGGAGAGGGAATAAAATAAAATAAAGAAATACCCTTGGACTAGCCCTAAACCAAACATACATGTATGCGATTAGGCCCAACCTCACCCTAAAACCGAACATACCCGGACGCTGCCACCGCCGCCGCATCGGCTAGGTTTCAACAGAAGTTCTGCCGCTGGTAGCTGCTCCAGGGAGGGTGTGTCCGATCGTCGTGTGTGCCTGCTGCTGCCGCTGGAAGTGGATTTCAGGCCTGCAGTTGTTAGGTATGTGGTACATCTCGACGCCCTTGTTCCTGTGCCGTTGGTCATATCAGTTCGGTGCTACTAGCTAATTCCCGTTGTGCGTCAGTAGGAGAAGCTTCGTGGCTCAATTAATTGGGCAGGACCGACCTATAGTGTACTAAACTACGTATGGTCCAATTGGTAAGTTTAGCAATAATATATGTTTAACAAATGCATGGAGCTGGTTTTATTTAATTAAATAACCCATTCATATGATCAGTGTATCAGATCGATTAAACTAGAGATTTGATTTTAGATCTTTAGTTAGTACTTCTACGTTATATCGATATATAAAAGCAGTTTGTCAGTAGGTGAGACGAGTATGGGGATTAACCGATTGAGCTACCGGTAATCGGTAATCAGTATAGATGGGTTAAATTGGTTCGGTCTCTTTTTTGCAGTGCTAACTCCAGCACAGAATTAGGATTCCTGGACAGATTTGGAATTAAGACTAAGTGTTGTAAATTAGGTTGTTTCTTTAAGAACAGTTTCTAAAACTGTCTTACCTACAGGATTTGGGGCTGCGGGTGCTTGGGGTGGTTCTTCAGCCAAAAAGTCTATTCTTAGACAAGTGCACGACGAGCCATTTCTGCTATGTTTGCCATCTTAAATTGTTGGTTGTGTGATGTTGGTTCTTTCTTTGGTATTCATGCCTTAAGTTGTTGTCGAAAAGATTATTTTACGCCAGGGCGGTGAATAAGTTACAAGTGACTATTACGGAGCGGACGGTAATTTAAGTTATTATGTAACTACTCCGGTGAACTTGGGCTAGGTCAGTGACAATTCACTTGATTAACTATTCCGCGAGGTCGGTGAGGAAGTTAACAGTGAATATTCCGGAATGCCCGTAACGTAAAACAAAATATGCTTAATGGTGTTTCTGGATATCATTTGGAATGAGTATTGGATTTTGTATGTTGTTGATTTGGCTCTGACCTTGTGCTTGCTGAGTATATTTTTACTCACCCTTGTGTTTTTCTTGGTTTTTATTTGGATTTCAGATACTCAGCATAGCGACATGCATGGGAGGGAGTAGTTCGCCACCACTTGGTGCACACATCCATTCTACATATCATAGAACACCGTTCACACATAATTCTTAGTTACCATTATTCCTTTGTCATAATTCGTGGAGTCGTTTGCATGTTATTGTGAGCCTTTTGTCGCTCTAGCGTTAGTACTCATGTCATGGAATGGTTATGCACTTTGTGAACTGCGTGGATTATTTATTTATATGGTCTTTACTGTCTTTACCCATTATTTTGTGTTTTGCATGTCGTGGATGTCCTTTGAAACAAAGGAGGTGCTGCCGAAATTTCAAATTGTAGCTAGTTTTTAATCATCATTTGAGGAGTGTGGTAACACCGCCAGCTGTATAGAAATCTGGGGTGTTACATTTCTCCCTAGTAGCAACAGCACATCTAAAACCGAAGAGATTTATATCACTTCCCTTGGAAACTAGAGGCATGAACCCACTATCGAGCATAAATACCCCCTCTTCGAGTCACTAGCAACTACTTGGCCAAGATAGCTACTAACAACAGAGAGCATGCAAGATCACAAACAACACAGACATGATAGAATCATAAAGACAAAACCATTAATAAATCTAACATAGTAATCTCAATATCCATCGGATCCCTGCAAACACAACATGCATGATTACAAATAGATTAGATCTTGATCATGAATGGAGCTCACAAGATCTATACATGAAAGCACAAGGAGGAGATACAACCATCTAGCTACTACTCATTTATCTTAATGTGTTCCAAGTGGATTTTTATAAGCGGAGATGTTGTCCTGCAGAACATCTCTTGAGGAACACACCTATCTGATTCTGACTGTTAAACGTCGCAGTCCGTGAGAGTTGGGTACTCTCTAATAAACTCATGAAAGGCCCTGGAGTATGACGCATAAGCTCCAAACCGCGGGGAAGCCGACGGTAGCCCTGTATCGGTCTAGATTTTGTGTAAAATTAGCGCGTAGAAAACTTGTAGTTCAAGGCATAGTCCACTATTCAAGTTTTTATCTAGTGTAGCATGAAGTTTAACGTGGAAGTTCAACTTACCAGTCTCCACTACACACCGGTATATAAAACAATGTTCTAGAATAAAAGTGATGTGATGTGCCAATGAGACTTTGTGGGGGATTGTTGGAATTTGATGAGTTTTGGGCTGTTGGCCCATTAGACAAATTCTGAAATTCTCTTTGGCCCACTTGTATATGGCAGCATATGACTGTGCTAGTGGTGCTAAAGTTTAGTCCCACATTGCTAGTTGAAGGGGAGTTGGACCACCTTATATAGTAGAGTGTTGCACCACTCACTAAGGTGTGACAAGAAGAGTAGCCCTCGCGCACTCCTCCTCCGATGCCGCCCGCCACATCTCGCCATGCCTCACCTCGACTCGTCACGACGCGCGCGCGCTGCGGGTTGCGGGAATCTCGCCGAGTCGAGCTTTATTTTGCTGGTTGGGAAAACTGATTACGAGTCATTAACGGACGCGTTAATTACAGCCGTTTCCAGTTTTTATGGACGTGGCTGTTACCGACTCAGACGTGGGCTGAGCCCACGATCTTCCTAACCTGCACTATATAAGTGTCTGCGCTAAACCTAATGTTGGGGATATGCTATATGGGTGTCCCTATAGCATGTCTCTTATCCGGCTAACCCGGGTGGCCCACAATTGGTAGCATGGCCTATGGCCTGCTGGGCGGCCCAGTTAGATGGATCTAGAAGGAAGGCACATGCCGGATAAAGAAAGGCTACGGTTGGAGTCACCGACGTACCCAGAGCCTTGGAGTGCAAGATACACAAGACTAGTAATAGACGGTGTAGGACTCCGTAACCTGTCCGACTAGGACTTTTCCCTGTAACCCTAGGACCTGGCGACTATATAAGTCGGGCCTACGGGAGCCTTTAGGGCATCGATTCATACAACCTCGCACAGCGAACCAATCCCTGTAACTCGGCATATTGCCCTTATAATGATTTATAGCAGGAGTAGGATTCCGCCACCGTCTTGGGATCTGAACCTGGGTAAGCTATGTTACCTCGTACCCGTCAACCGTCCGCCTTCCCCCACGTCTCTAAACACGCACTGTGAGGACCCCTCCATGGCGTACTCGTCGGCAATACCACGACAGTTGGCGCCCACCATGGGGCAAGAGGCGCTTCAGGCTCTTCAGCGGGCGAGGACCAAGATCTTCGCGGGAATCGGCGAAACCGTAGCCATCGGTCGTGTTCTCTTCTCCGGCAACGTTCCGATCGTCCCTCCTGACGAGTTCTGGACCCCGGCGAAGACGAACCCTACGCGGTGTTCGATCGTTCCTATCGGAGACATCCACCTCTTCATCCGCGAAACCGACTCGGGCACTAGTTCCCTAGGAGTCGAAGGAGCATCAAGGCCCGCACGGACCGCCTACGGGCAGGATACGTTCACGGAAGGATCGATATCGGATCTCTCTTCGGAGTTTGCCGGCAAAGATCCGAAAAACCCAAGGCCCGCACGGACCGCCTACGGGAAGGATACGTTCGCGGAAGGATCAATGTCGAATCTCTCTTCGGAGTTTGCCAACAAAGATCGGAAAAATTCAAGGCCCACCCAAACCGCCCCTGTGCAGGATATAACGGTGGAAGATCGCTGCAAGTCCGCCGGCTTCACCCGCGTGTCTGGACAGCAGAGATCCAAGTTCGTCGGCATGGTTACCATCTTCGATCTGGCACATTGCATTCAGAGAGAGGGCAAAAAACCCCGAGATTACCTGGCCAGGTGGCTCCGTATACGAGCCGATCTAGCCCACTACCCCGATGATAACGCTTTGTATCACTTCGTGGAAGGACTGGACCGTGGCACGCTTCTCCGACATTCTCTAAGACGGCAGCAGGCAACAGGACGCCTTACCCTTGAACAGATGGTGAGCACCATCAACAACTACGCGGAGGTTGACGCAGAAGCCCAGAAAGAACTTGCGCTCGTCGACGGAGAACCTCCGATTCAGCCACCGCCTCCACCGCCTCCGACCGCCATAGTCGCAACCGTGCCACCACCTCCATTCATCGTCGCTGCCATTGCACCTCCACCGCCCATCATCGAGGAAGTCCTGGCACCCTCCGACTCTGTCATTGACGCGCTTTATGTTGACTTCAGTGCAGATTTAGAGGAGATAGATTTCAGTCCAGAAGAGCTAGACTCCGCTATGCAGGATATGGAGGAGGAGTACTCGCGCGATGAGCAAGACAACAACTCCATACATTGACAGTGAAGGCAAGCAGGTAATGCCCACCCCACTCCTTAACCTCGCCGTCGCCAAGACCCTTCTGGAGCAGGATAGATCGCCTGAGGCAGTGGAACAGGTCTACGACCTAGTGGCCAAGGCGGTGAAGCAGCAGGAAAAGGCCACCTCTCAGAGGCTTGAGTCCGACCCAGCGCTTTGCCAGTCTAGCCAATATAAGCCGCCAAGGGACAGATCTCCTCTTGACGTCGGGTCCCAGATGGGGCCATCGGAACGAAGACGGAGGGATGCGCTCAATAGGAAGGATGCCATCCCCATATCCTCCGACCACGGTGACAAGGCCCGACCTCGTCGCCCATCGCCACCTCCACGGTCCCCCCGACATCGCGAAGATTACAAGGCTCACCATCGTACGGATATGCCCCCACCAAAGTAGTGCAGCATCGTCATCCGCGACAACGCGGAGCAGACTCGTCACGACGGAGAGCGCAACCACGGACACAGGAGCAGGTCACACCATGACCCCCCGCGTCCGACAAGCAACCGTGACAGGCGTGAGGCGTCGCATGAGGGTAATAGCAAGAAGGCTAACCCACCGCCACCTCCGCCTCCGTCACCACCAAGCAGTCACCATGGCGGAGGAGGCCCGCGTCGTTCACGCAGCCCATCCCCTGTTGACAAGAAGAAGAACCCGGAGCCGTACGATGCACGTTCGCGGATCGATAAGATCCACGAGGCCCGGGAAGGACCATACCTGGGACCACGTTGCTTTGGACCTGCAATACGGTCCGCAACTTACCCCAAAGGTTTCCGGATTGACAAGACCATCAAGCCCTATGACGGCGCCGCCAAGCCAGCCACATGGTTGCAGGACTACGGCAACGCGGTGGAGATTGTCGGAGGCAACCCCAACGTCACCGTCAAGTACCTCCCACTAATGTTGGCGGGCACGGCCCGTCAATGGATCGACGACTTGCCGGAGAAATCTATCTACAACTGTATGGACATGCAAGAAGCGTTCACCAAGAACTTTGAGGGTACATACAAGCGCCCCTGCACTGTGGGCGATCTACAGTGGTGCGTGCAAGAGAAAGACGAGACATCTCGCGCCTACCTCTCCCGCTGGCTGGATATGAAGAATTCCTGCGCAGGAGTGCACGCTCAGACCATCATGGCCGCCTTCATCGATGGGTTGGAAAGGGGTACATTGCTCCGACATAAGCTGAAGCGCTTGCAGGACAATAACCAGCTTGACTTGAACCAGATGATTCAGTTGGCTAGTGAGTTCGCGGCTGCCGACGACGATGCTCGCGGCTCCTTGTCGGCAATGGCCATTCCAACTCAAGCCCGTAGGAACAGCAGTACAAAGCGGAAAACCGCTCTAGAAGAAAAGAAATCTACCAACATGGTCGCTATGAATTTTGCAGGACGAGGTGATGGCGGACAACATGGCCGAGGAAGGGGAGTTGGTCGTGGGCAGCAACAAGGAAGTGAAACTACCTCGGCGCCGCTCCGCATTCCCCAAACCTACGAGGAGTACCGCGATAATGCATGCCTCGTACACCTTGATGCCAATGGTAAGGCCACCCATACCAATCGACACTGCAAGTTCGTTAACGACCTCAAGGAAGAACCGGAGTCCGGCTACAAGCGAAGTCGGAAGAACATACCGCGAGGCAAGGGCAAGGGGAAGAAGAAGGAGGAGGAGTCCAAGGATTCAAGTGACATGGACGAGGACGTTGACCCCAAGCACGCCGCCAAGAGAGACGACAAGGGCAAGAACCCCTTCGCAAAGAAGGCACCAGTCTACCACACTTTCCATGGCACCCCCACTGTCTGACAACAGAAGACCTCTTTGAGGATCCTGATGGCCACTCTCCCCCCAGTTCCCCAGTACCTACGCTGGTCGGAGGTTCCAATAACTTGGTACAGGACGGACCACCCAGACCTTATACCTACGGAGAACCAGTACGCCATGGTCATCAACCCCTTGATTGACGGCGTGGAGTTCACCAAGTGTATGGTGGATAGAGGAAGCAGCATCAACATCATGTACCTGGATACACTGCAGAAGATGAACTTGATGGAGGCAAACCTAAGACGGACCAACACCATCTTCCACGGCGTAGTTCCTGGTCGGGAGGCTTGGTCCCTTGGGTGCATTACACTTCAGGTTGCCTTTGGCGATGTTAACAATTACCGCCAAGAGCGCATGACTCGAGGTGGTCC
Source organism: Avena sativa (assembly GCA_916181665.1). Classification (NCBI taxonomy): domain Eukaryota; kingdom Viridiplantae; phylum Streptophyta; class Magnoliopsida; order Poales; family Poaceae; genus Avena; species Avena sativa. The sequence goes on from OV702293.1 coordinate 460,907,627, forward strand.
CCTTCAAGAGCGTGTACCACGTCATATTCGGCCGCGACATATTCCACACGTTCATGGCCAAGACATGCTTTGTCTACAACAAACTCAAGATACCCAGACCAAACGGTGTCACCAACGTATCCGGAAGCTTTACCAAGGCAAGGGACTGCAAGATCAATGAAGCAGCCGTTGCAGAAGCTGTCCTCTACAGCGAAGAATTCAAAGAGATCCAGAGCAAGGTCGATGACTCAGAGATGCCCGCGTCGAAGAAGCAGATCTCCGACTCTGCTCCTGCGTTCAAGGCCGCCATCGAGACCAAGCCGGTGGAACTTGTGGTAGGCTATGCCTCCAAGGTCACCACCATTGGGACGAACCTGGATCCCAAATAGGAAAGCGCGCTCGTCGAGTTCCTCCGTGAGAATAGGGACATCTTTGCCTGGCAAACTGCCGACATGAAAGGTGTACCTAGGTAACTTGCCGAGCACAGCCTAAACATTGATCCAAAATGGAAACCAGTGAAACAACCTCTACGATGCTTTGGAGATGAGAAGAGACGTGCCATTGGCAAAGAGATAGCTAGATTACTTAAGGCTAGGTTTATCCGAGAAGTCCTTCACACCCAATGGGTGGCCAATCCTATACTTGTCCCCAAAAAGGGAACCAATGAATTAAGAATGTGCGTTGATTACACCGGCTTAAACAAAGCATGTCCCAAAGATCTGTTTGCTTTGCCTCGCATTGACCAAGCCATTGACTCGACGGCTGGCTCGGAGCTTTTGTGTTTTCTAGATGCATACTCAGGATACCACCATATCAAGATGAGGAAGTCGGACCAATTGGCCACTTCGTTCACCACCCCATACGACACGTTTTGCTATGTTACGATGCCCTTTGGGCTGAAAACACAGGTGCTACGTACCGGCGGACAATGCAACATTGCCTCCACGACCAAATTGGTCGGAACGTTCATGCCTATGTGGACGATATCGCGGTGATGTCTAAAAAGTCAAACAACTTAATCTCTGACTTAAAAGAAACCTTTGATAATCTTCCGAAATACAACATGATGCTTAACCCTAAGAAGTGCGTCTTCGGGGTTCCAGCCGGCAAATTGTTGGGTTTCATCATTTCCCAGCGCGGAATCGAGGTCAACCCAGAGAAAATCAAGGCCATCTTAAACATAAACCGTCCGACATGCCTAAAGGACATCCAACGACTAACAGGTTGTGTTGCAGCAGTTAGTCGGTTCGTCAGCCGACTTGGAGAGAAGGCTCTGTCGTTGTACAAGTTGCTGAAGAAGGTGGACAAATTCACGTGGACGTACGAAGCAAATGCAGCATTGAAGCAGCTCAAGGAAACCCTTTCCTCAGCGCCTATCCTTGCAGCACCCGAGCCTGGAGAGCCCCTGTTAATATACATGGCGGCGACCAACCGGGTAATCAGCGTCGTCGTCGTGGTAGAGCGGAAGGAACCAGGCTATGAGCACGGAGTTCAGCGACCAGTTTAGTATGTAAGCGAGGTCTTGACGGAGTCCAAGCAGCGTTACCCGCACTACCAGAAGATAGCTTATGGAGTATTCCTTGCTTCTCGGAAGCTGAGGCATTACTTTCAGGAGCACCCAATCACAGTGGTGAGCAAGACTCCACTGTCCGACATAATCAACAACAGCAACGCTATAGGAAGGGTCGCGAAGTGGGGCATTGAACTTGCCGCCTTTGAGATCACTTACAAGAGACGCGACGCTATCAAGTCACAAGCCTTGGCAGAATTTGTTGCAGATTGGACAGAGATGCCAGATGCTACTCCGTTGTCGGAACCAGAGTACTGGGTGATGCACTTTGACGGATCAAAGCTGCTCAACGGCTCGGGGGCTGGTGTATTGCTACAGTCACCAATAGGAGACAAGCTACACTATGTTCTGCAGATCCACTTCGAGGCTACAAACAACATGGCGGAGTATGAAGCACTCATTCACGGACTACGTGTAGCCAAGGATATTGGCATCAAGCGCATAGTTTGTTGTGGAGATTCCGAATTAGTTGCCCAGCAGGTGGCTGGCACCTGGAATGCGCGGAACCCTATGATGGCGGCATATCGAGACAAAGTGGACGAGATAGCCAAGAGCTTCTTGGGCTACGAAGTCAAGTATGTACCTAGGGAGCAAAACGAGGCGGCTGATCTGCTGTCTAAGCTTGGATCAGGGCGCAAGAAAATTCTGCCAGGAGTTTTCCTAGAGCACTTGCGCACACCATCTGTGAAGGGAGCCGACATCGACAACCCATATAGAGCTGACTCTTTCGTCAACATGGTGACTAAGGTCCCTCCGGCTTGGACAAAATTGTTCATGGAATATCTCGAACACGGAACTTTTCCCGACGACAAAGTCGAAAGATGGCAAATAGTACGACGAGCAAAGGGTTATACCATAATCAATGGGCGACTCTACAAACAGAGCACTACTGGTGTATACATAAAGTGTGTTTCCCAGCTAGAAGGTATGGAAATCCTACGCGAAATCCATCTCGGAGACTGCGGGCATCACGCCGCTCCTCGATTGTTGGTCATGAAAGCCTTTCGACAAGGATTCTACTGGCGGACGCCGACAAGCTGGTTGAGACATGCATGGGATGTTAGTATTATGCCCGACAACCACATGTTCCTACTGAAGAATTGCGAACAATACCAATAACTTGGCCGTTTGCAGTTTGGGGCTAGACATGGTGGGACCGTTACAAAACGACACCTTGTGGGTTTACGCATCTGCTTATAGCAGTTGATAAATTCACTAAATGGATAGAAGCTAAACCCATTAGAAAGCTTGATGGGGTAACTACCCTCAGGTTTGTTCGGGATCTAGTGGTGAGATTTGGTTTCCCACATAGCATCATCACCGACAACAGCAGCAATTTGTCACTCGGAGAAGTGGAGGCTTATTGTTGGGAGAAAGGCATCCGACTTGACCTTGCATCTGTGGCACACCCACAGTCAAACGACCAGGTTGAGCGAGCCAATGGATTCATTCTGCAGGGAATCAAGCCACGTCTTGAGGCACCGCTACATAGAGCAGTTGGGGCCTGGGCGGAGGAATTACCATCTGTGCTATGGAGTTTACGAACTACACCCAACAGATCCACCGGCTACACCCCTTACTTCATGGTTTATGGAGCAGAAGCCATCCTGCCTTCCGACATACTTCACGATGCACCAAGAGTCGCCGCCTATGACGAAGATGACGCTGAAGAATCCAGACGCCTAGATGTGGACCTTCTCGAGGAGGAACGCGTTTTGGCATGCCAAAGATCCACCATCTACCAGCAGAAGCTACGCAGCTACCATAGTCGTCGCGTCCGGCATCGCTCGTTTAAAGAAGGGGATTTGGTGCTCCGACTTAAGCAGAAGAAGTCACACAAATTATCCCCGCCATGGGAAGGACCGTTCATCATAAGCAAGACGCTACTCAATGGGTCTTACTACCTTGTTGACAATCGTGAACTGAAGGATAGACCCAACGAGGACCATAGCGTAAGCAACATGACCCGGATGATGACTACCCGGAGCTTGATCGGCCATGGAACATAGCACAGCTACGTCCCTTTTACACTTAGCATTTTTTATCTAATTGTGTACATCTTATATGATCAATGAAATAAAGCTCTCTGGTTCACTCATATTTCTGAGTCTTTTACCTCCTTTAATGTTCATTTTTGGATCATGTAAAACCTTTATGCACAAGCTTTGCGATTGTACTTGTGAAAATTCCGCCTACGGGCGTTAGCTTAAGTTTTCTGGTCTACACGTTCTTTGTCATTTTTATGTGGATTATGGAGTAGTGACTTTTGGCACTTATTGTCGGTGATTTTGTGCTCAGGTTATTGACGGTGCCATTGGGCATCATCACCTAAGCGCATGGTTCCGACAACGAGTCTTCCATCTCACGAAAAGTCAAGCATAAGAACCAAAGTAATGGATAATCCAGCACTTGCTTAAAAATATATACATGCTGGAAACTAGTTCTTGAGGAGCAGGAAATAACAACCGTTGTTTTCCGCCTTAAGTTACATCAACAAGTTTTTTCCGCATATGCACCGAAGGTGAAACAAATATTACAAAGTTGTTCTTCACTCCTTTGGCGCAAGTGACTTGGAGGCAGCAGCATCACCAGCCGGAGAGCCACCCTCGAAGTCGGCGCTGTGGTGAGACTCAGAGGAACCTTGGTTGCCGCTGTCGATGATGTTCATGGGCACGAAGACGTCGACATCCACCAACTCGGCAACTCTGGTGTCATAGCCCACGAGCAATGACAAGATGGCTTCATGGTTAATATCTTTGCCATCATCGTCTACGTCGGGAATGCCAGAGGTCACCGTGTCGATGTCGGCATCTTCATAGTGTGCCTTCACCATTGACAGCGCCATCCTTGCGCCAGCCCGTGCACATGAAGCTTTCCAGCTCGTGATACGCTCGGGGGCTCGGCGCAGAATCTCCGAGTACTTCACCACGGAGTCCGATGCCTTGATGTTTATCTGGAGGGGCTTGGCGATCTCCTTGGCTTGCGTGATGGCGGTGTTGATGAAGTTGCCGGCAAGAACCATGCATTCCTTGGCTGGAGGAGGTGATCAGGTTAAGCCCATAGGAGCTACAAATTCCGACAAGGAGCGCATGAGTTCAACAATTCAAAGTACCCAGACTACAAAAATCCAAGACGGAGAAAAACTTACTGAAGATGCTGGCCTCAGCTTGCCAGAGGGTGTCCGCCAAGGATTCCTTCTCTTGTTGGAGGAGCTTATACGCCTCGCTGTGGCGTTGATTTTGCTCATCGGCAGCTTGCTTCTGATCTTTTAAGGTCGCAATCTCCTCCTTCAAACGATTGATTTCCACGGTGGCGTAGTCCTGTAGGGCCTTCATTGACTCCTCATGCATTTTTAGCATATCTTTCCTCTCCTCATTAAGGATCTTGTTCTCGCTGTCCAGCTGCTGAATGTGCTTGGATTGCTCGACAATGTCCTTGTCCTTGGCAACATGTTCTACAAAGTCGGAGAAAACAAACTACATAGTGAGTACTTAGAGAATATAGGCACAAAACCAAGACGGAATGCGCAAAAAGAAAACAGACTCTTGTTTTTGATGATCTGTTCCTTCAAGATGGCAGTTTTACCCTTTTCGGCTTCAAGATCTACGCGCATCTTCTGGTACTTGTCATTGGATATGCCCCTCCGAACATTCTCGTTCTGTGTAAAAAGGACAAAGTTAAAGTGTTGTTTGGTATGTTTGGAGCACCTAGCCGGAAATTTTCCACCTAGATGCTCGGGGGCTACAACGAGAGTTTTTGACTTAACAATATACTTAGTTTCTCTTTAAGCATCTAGTCGGAACTAATTCAGTTACAACTAGAAGCTTGGGGGCTACAGTATAAAGTTTTTAACTCAGATATATTCTTAGCTTTCTTTAAGCATCTAGTTGGAACTATTCAGTTGCAACTAGAAGCTTGGGGGATGCAGTACTGAAATTTATAAACACTGCGTATGCTACTTTTAAAGCATCTAGTCGGAATAATTCATTCCATCTAAATTCTTGGGGGCTACAGTGAGAAGTTTTCTAGCTTAGTCACTCTTAGAGTATCTAGATGCAAAGACCTATGGTTTTCCGTCTACATCCTCGGGGCTACAGTGGGATACTCATATGAAATGCAATAAAACTTACAAGTGCAATGATCTTGAGGTTTGTAGCGCTCTCGGCCAGCAGCTTTCCAAAGGAGATGCTATTTCCCTGCAAGATCTCTGCTTGTCGGAGGAGCTCCTCAAGACCGCACGTCGGAGATGTCGGTGCTGCTCCAGGAACCAGAGTCGTGCTACTCGGCGTAAGTGCCTAGACTATCTTCGAGAACTTAAAAGGTTTCTGGGGAGCAAGGGCGCCGCCTTCAGCAGAAGTACCAGCTTCCACCACCGTCTTGCCTCCACCGATGGCATCCTTAGCCGGAGCTTCAGCCATTTGTTGGGCGGTACTCTCATGCGTCGCCTGCTCGCCGACAACAGCAAGCTCGGTAGAGGCGCCAGAATCCACTTCCATGGCGGAAGGGCCTGATGCCTCCTTAGCTTGTGAGATTGTCGGGGAAGACGAGGGCTTGATGGCAGGAGTGGCAGGGGCGATGGAGGGGGAGGCGTCGCAATGCAGCATGTCCTTAATATTTCGAGAAGCCCCCAATGTTTTGGAGGTCTTCTTGAGGCTGGTCGTGGCTTTCTTCCTGAAACGTGCAAAATGCATAAGTACAGGAGCAAGACAAATAAATAGACAATGTCGGAGAATGAGAAGCTTACACAAGTGGGGGTGCTTTGGCAAAGGGGATCCCGGTAACTCTTCTCTTTTCCGCCTCCAAGGCGGCGGTAGTATTTTTGGAGGCTCCACCCTCCGTCTTCTTCTTCTTGCCTCCGTCGGCAACGTCAGAGGTGGAGCTCTTCCGCTTTCGCGCCAACGGAGCCTCGTCGTCGGACACGACCGTGACTTCCTTCATCTTTGGATCGTAGATTTGGGCAGTCAGGTTGCCTTCCTCTAGATCGCTAAGCTGTTAAGTGAGAAATCACCGTGTTAGATAAGATGACATTTGCAAGACGGAAGAACTAGAGTATATGTCGTACATGGAAAATAAATAAATACCTTTGGGCACTTGCCATCTACGAACATGTCGTCGGTGATGGTGAAGCCACGCTTCTTATCCTTCACCTTGACGATGTCCTTAAGGCGGAGCTTGACGGAGTCGCTTGAGAAGTTGTCCATAGAGATGCGGAGACTATCCCTTCTGTCGCTGGTATACTTGTGCATGAGCTTCGCGCGGTGCTGCAGAGGTTGGATTCGCCTGATGAATCAGCACATGGCTAGGTCCAAGCCGGTCAAACCCGTCTCTACGAACCATTCTATCCGCCTTATGGCGCGAGAAGCGTCGAGGTCGAAGGGAAGGGAGGCCTGGGATCTCCATGACGAGGCTTCAGCGGCGGCTCCGTCAACGAAGTCTGGGTATGTTACTTGTCAGCCAGCCAGAAGGATGTCTGGGCCTTAAAAGTACGTATGTTGCCAATTTTTGTAGGACTCGTGGCCAACAATGTCGGGGAACCGCGGGCCAGGTCGAATCTTGAAGCTTATGGTGCCGTAGTTCCTAAGTTCTTCCTTGCTATGTCTGGCTTCACATTTGACGGTGAAGAAGTACACAAAGAGGTCTAACCTAGGCTTTTTCCCTAAGTATCCCTCCCAGAGCGCCGCGTAGTTGCTAAGCACTAAGATACTATTGGTGGAAAGATTCTGGGGCTGGACTCTATAGTGATTCAAGACGGAGAGGAAGAATTTGGAGATGGGCAGGGAGACGCCGCATACTAGTTGGGCTTTGAGGTACACCTTTTCTCCGGCTTGGGGAGAAGGTGTAACCTCGCCGGCCGGCGCCGCCCGCTAGGCGAGCCCCTCCGTCGCAGGGAGGTAACCCTCGGCAATCAGCTCTTGGATATCACAGTCTGTAATATCTGAGCCGCGCCAGTCGCCCTTGTGCGAATCCAGCTCCTCCTCCAGTGGCTCCAGCGCTGCCAGATTAAGGTCGCCGCTGGTGGACTCGATCACCGCTGATGCGGGGATGACTAGGCCCTCCGGAGGCATGACAATGGAGCTCGCTGGCTTCGCCGCGGCTTCGTTTGACGCTGCCATGGAGGGAGAGGTGCTGCTGCTAGCCATGGAGCGAGGATAGGTGTGACTGGTGCGGATTGGAGGCTAGGGTTTTTTCACGAGTTAGGAGCGGAGAGCTCGAGGGGGCGCGCGCTGGAGAAATAAGATGATGCGAGGAGAATGAGGTAAAAGGTGAAAATCCCACCGCTGTTACTATTTATCATCTCCAGCGTCAAGATTCGTGCAGCTTGATCGGACGGTTGCCACGTATACGACGTGTTCGCGAACGTGCGTGGAAATTTCGCCACGTCTCCAACCGTCGCCGCCAACGGTTCGCATCGCTCGCGCGGGAAAATCGGACATGATTGCGTTCTCTGCATGTGTGAGTTACAAGGCGTCGCTGACCTAAGCCTATGTCGCCCTAGCTGACGCAGGCAGATGAGCCGTCACATCGAAGATTCCGGCATGGACGGATCCAGTCCGGCTACGGAAGAGTACGATGGAAGATTCGGCATTTCTCCGACTTACAAGTTGAAGACGGAGAAAACCTTGCAGGGTTCTTTGGGAGGACTACAAGATATTGCTTGACGATTTGCCGACATCCATCTAGACGGAGCATTCCACGAGAAGAGGCAAGACGGCGCAAGATCTCGGAGTTCTCCGGGGGCTACTGTTGGGGATATGCTATATGGGTGTCCCTATAGCATGTCTCTTATCCGGCTAACCCGGGTGGCCCACAGTTGGTAGCATGGCCTATGGCCTGCTGGGCGGCCCAGTTAGATGGATCCAGAAGGAAGGCCCATGCCGGATAAAGGAAGGCTACGGTTGTAGTCACCGACGTACCCGGAGGCTTGGAGTGCAAGATACACATGACTAGTAATAGACGGTGTAGGACTCTGTAACCTGTCCGGATAGAAATTTTCCCTGTAACCCTAGGACCTGGCGACTATATAAGTCGGGCCTACGGGAGCCTTTAGGGCATCGATTCATACAACCTCGCATAGCGAACCAATCCCTGTAACTCGGCATATTGCCCTTATAGTGATTTATAGCAGGAGTAGGATTCTGCCACCGTCGTGGGATCTGAACCTGGGTAAGCTGTGTTACCTCGTACCCGTCAACTGTCCGCCTTCCCTCACGTCTCTAAACACGCACTGTGAGGAACCCTCCAAGGCGTACTCGTCGGCAATACCACGACACCTAATCGGTGAATCAATCCACACACGCGCCTACCTCCAGAACCTTGCGCCGCCGCTTTCGTCTTCCTCATCCTGGCTTGCGGCGTGCACTGCAGATCGGGACAGTAGGCCTCCGGAACCGCGCCTCTCGTGAACCTGTACGGGTGAGGGGCGATCAGGTTTTTGGGGAGCGCTCAAGCGTGACTACTGGCAACCACGACGAGTTCCCGACCGACGACTTCTTCCCGGACGTCGGCGACCTCTTCGACAACTTCAACATGGGCGACGCTGCTGCGACCGCTGCGGCTGCTATTCAGCCTACACTATACGTGATACTCAACTGTCTTTTTCGGATTATGCTAGAGTTCTCTGTTCTAGCGTTTAGTGTTGATGTGATAGGTTTATCTCCTATATATATAATCTGTTCATCTACTTTATTGATCTGCATAATTGGTTTTAGTACCGTTTGTATGATCATGCTCTATCAATTTATTATTCGGATTAAATCATATGGATTATTGCTTAGACAGTAGATCAGCCGCCTCGTTTTGCTCCCTAGGTACATACTTGACCTCGTAGCCCAAGAAGCTCTTGGCTATCTCGTCCACTTCGTCTCGATATGCCGCCATCATAGGGTTCTGCGTGTTCCAGGAGCCAGCCACCTGCTGGGCAACCAAGTCGGAATCTCCACAGCAAACTATGTGCTTGATGCCAATATCCTTAGCTACGTGTAGTCCGTGAATGAGTGCTTCATACTCCGCGATGTTGTTCATAGCCTCGAAGTGGATCTGCAGAACATAGTGTAGCATGTCCCCAGTTGGTGACTGTAGCAGTACACCAGCCCTCGAGCCGTTGAGTAGCTTTGATCCGTCGAAGTGCATCACCCAATATTCTGGCTCCGGCATTGGGGTAGCATCTGGCATCTCCGTCCAATCTGCGATAAAATCCGCCAAGGCTTGTGACTTGATAGCGTCGCGTCTCTTGTAGGTGATCTCGAAGGCGGCAAGTTTAATGCCCCACTTCGCGACTCTTCCTGTAGCGTCGTTGTTGTTGATAATTTCGGACAGTGGAGTCTTGCTCACCACTGTAATAGGGTGCTCCTGGAAATAGTGCCTCAGCTTCCGAGAAGCAAGGGATACTCCATAAGCTATCTTTTGGTAGTGCGGGTAATGCTGCTTGGACTCCGTCAAGACCTCGCTTACATAGTAAACTGGTCGTTGAACTCCGTGCTCATAGCTTGGTTCCTTCCGCTCTACCACGACGACGATGCTGATTACCCGGTTGGTGGCCGCCATGTAAATTAACATGGGCTCCCCAGGCTCGGGTGTTGCAAGGATAGGCGCTGAGGAAAGTATATCCTTGAGCTGCTTCAATGCAGCATCTGCTTTGTTCGTCCATGTGAATTTGTCCGCCTTCTTCAGCAACTTGTATAGCGGCAGAGCCTTCTCTCCAAGTCGGCTGACGAACCGACTAACTACTGCAACGCAACCTGTTAGTCATTGTATGTCCTTTAGACATGTCAGACGGTTTATGTTTAAGATGGCCTTGATTTTCTCCGGGTTGACCTCGATTCCATGCTGGGAAACGATGAAGCCCAACAATTTGCCGGCTGGAATCCCAAAGACGCACTTCTTAGGGTTAAGCATCATCTTGTATTTCCGGAGATTATCAAAGGTTTCTTTTAAGTCGGAGATTAAGTCGTTTGACTTTTTAGACATCACCGCTATATCGTCCACATAGGCGTGAACGTTCTGACCAATTTGATCGTGTAGGCAACGTTGCATTGTCCGCTGGTACATAGCACCTACGTTTTTTACCCCAAAGGGAATTGTGACATAGCAAAACGTGACGTAGCGTGTAGTGAACGAAGTGGCCAATTGGTCCGACTTCCTCATCTTGATATGGTGGTATCCTGAGTATGCATCGAGAAAACACAAAAGTTCCGAGCCAGTCGTCGAGTCAATGACTTGGTCAATGCGAGGCAAAGCAAATGGATCTTTGGGACATGCCTTGTTCAAGATGGTGTAATCAACGCACATTCTTAATTCTTTGGTTCCTTTTTTGGGGACAAGTACAGGATTGGCCACCCATTTGGTGTGAAGGACTTCTCGGATAAAAGTAGCCTTAAGTAACCTACCTATCTCTTTGCCTATGGCGCGTCTCTTCTCATATCCAAAGCGTCGTAGAGGTTGTTTCACTGGTTTACATTTTGGATCAATATTCAAGCTGTGCTCGGCAAGTTCCCTAGGTACACCTTTCATGTCGGCAGGTTGCCAGGAAAATATGTCCCTATTCTCACGGAGGAACTCGACGAGCGCGCTTTCCTATTTAGGGTCTAGCTTCGTCCCAATGGCGGTGGTCCTGGAGGCATCGCCTACCTCAATTTCCACCGGCTTGGTCTCGATGGCGGCCTTGAATGCTGGGGCGGAGTCAGAAATCTGTTTTCTTCGACGCGGGCATCTCCGAGGCATCGACCTTGCTCTGGATCTCCTTGAATTCTTCGCTGTAGAGGACAGCTTCTGCGTAGGCTGCTTCTCCAATCTCGCAGTCCCTTGCTTTGGTAAAGCTTTCGGATACGATGATGACACCGTTTGGTCCAGGTATCTTGAGTTTGTTGTAGAAGAAGCATGGCTTCGCCATGAAGGTGTGGAATATGTCGCGGCCGAATATGACGTGGTACACGCTCTTGAAGGGGACCACCTCAAAGGTCATGCGTTCTTGGCGGTAATTATTAACATCACCAAAAGCGACTTGAAGTGTGATGCACCCAAGGGAGCGAGCCTCCCGACCAGGAACTACGCCGTGGAACATGGTGTTGGTCCGCCTTAAGTTTGCCTCCGTCAAGTTCATCTTCTGCAGTGTATCCAGGTACATGATGTTGATGCTGCTTCCACTATCCACCATACATTTGGTGAACTCATTGCCGTCAATCAGGGGGTTTATGACCATGGCGTATTGGTTCTCTGTAGGATGAGGTCTGGGTGATCCTTCATGTCCCAAGTAATTGGAATCTCTGACCAGCGCAGGAACTGGGGAACTGGGGGTAGGGTGTTCATCAGAATCCTCATGGAGGTCTTCTGTTGTCGGACGATGGGGGTGCCAAGGAAAGTGTGGAAAACTGCCGCCTTCTTTTCGAAGGGGTTCTTGCCTTTGGCGTCGCTCTTGGCTACGTGCTTGGGGTCAACGTCCTCGTCCATGTCAGTTGAATCCTTGGAATCCTCCTCCTTATTCTTCCCCTTGCCCTTGCCTCGCGGTCTGTTCTTCCGACTTTGCTTGTAGCCGGACTTGAGGGTCCTCCTTGAGGTCGTTGACGAACTTGCAGTGGCAATTGGTGTGGGTGGCCTTGCCGTTGGCGTCAAGGTGTACGAGGCATGGCATATCGCGGTACTCCTCATAGGTTTGGGGAACACGGAGCGCTGCCGAGGTAGTTTCACTTCTTCGCTGCTGCCCACGGCCTGCTCCCCGTCCTCGGCCACGCTGTCCGCCATCACCTCGTCCTGCAAAAGTCATAGCGACCATGTCGGGGGTTTGCTTTTCTTCTGGTGCGGTATTCCGCTTGGTGCTGCTGTTCCTCCGAGCTTGAGTTCGAACGGCCGTTGCCGGCAGAGAGCCGTGAGCATCATCGTTGGCGGCTGTGAACTCACTGGCCAACTGAATCATCTGGTTCAAGTCTAGCTGGTTATTGTCCTGCAAGCGCTTTAGCTTATGTCGGAGCAACGTGCCCCTTTCCAACCCATCGATGAAGGCGGCCATGGCGGTCTGGGCGTGCACTCCTGCGCAGGAATTCTTCATATCCAGTCAGCGGGAGAGGTAGGCGCGAGATGTCTCGTCTTTCTCTTGCACGCACCGCTGTAGATCGCCAACAGTGCAGGGACGTTTGTATGTACCCTCGAAGTTCTTGGTGAATGCTTCTTGCATGTCTAACCAATTGCAGATGGATCTTTTCGGCAAGTCATCAATCCATTGACGGGCCGTGCCCGCCAACATCAATGGGAGGTACTTGACGGCAATGTTGGGGCTACCCCCGGCGATCTCCACCGTGTTGCCGTAGTCCTGCAACCATGTAGCTGGCTTGGCGGTGCCTTCATAGGGCTTGATGGTCTTGTCAACCCGGAAACCTTTGGGGTAAGTTGCGGACCGTATCATAGGTCCAAAGCAACGTGGTCCCAGGTATGGTCCTTCCCGGGCCTCGTGGATCTTGTCCATACGTGAACGTGCATCGTATGGCTCAGGGCTTCTTTCCTTCTTATTGCCATCAGGGGACGGTCTGCGTGAACGACGCGGTCCTCCTCCGCCATGGTGGCTGCTAGGTGGCGACGCAGGCGGAGGTGGTGGTGGGTTAGCCTCTTGTTGTTACCCTTCTGCGACGCTTCACGCTTGTCGCGGTTGCTTATCGGACGTGGAGGGTCATGGCGCGACCTGCTCTTGTGTCCTTGGTTGCGCTCTCCGTCATGACAGGTCTGCTCCGCGTTATCGCGGATGACGATGCCGCTCTGCCTTGGCGGAGGCAGATCTGTACGGCGGTGAGCCTTGATGTCTTCGCGATGTCAGGGGGAGCGGGGCGGTGGCAATGGGCGACGAGGTTGGGCCTTACCTCCATGGTTAGAGGATATGGGGATAGCATCCTTCCTGTTGCGCGCATCCCTCCGTCTTCGTTCTGACGAACCCGTCTGAGACCCGACATTAAGAGGAGATCTGTCCCCTGGCGGCTTATGCTGGCTGGACTAGCAAAATGTTGGGTCAGACTCCAGCCTCTGAGAGGTGGCCTTTTCCTGCTGTTTCACCACCTTGGACACTAGGTCATAGACCTGGTCCACCGCTTCGGGTGATCTATCCTGCTCTAGAAGGGTCTTGGCAGCGGCAAGGTTGAGGAGAGGAGTGGGCATCACCTTCCTGCCTTCACTGTCAATGTATGGCTTGGCCTGTGTCGGCTTCGAGGGAGACCATCCTAGGTTTCGCCGCACACCAGGATTGTTGATGACGCGAGCCGAAGCTTTCTTGGCCTTCTGCTGCTGCAGCAGAGTCTTGTACTCAGCCTCCATTGCTCTAGCTTTCTCTATTGATTTCTGCGCGTTGGCCAGATCTCGATCTAGCTTTGCGCCTTGCTCCGCAATGGCCTGCACTTCCGCCAGCAGCTGCTGGCACTTCTCGTCAAGCTGGACTACATTGTGAATATGATTCATGGTCATAGGCTCGACGAGGAGATTGTCGTACATCACTCTATCAGCTGGAGTTACTTGGGCAGCATCATACGTAGATGCCGGAGGTGGCGGGTTTGCGGTGTTTTTGTTGCTCGGGCCAGTGCCGAGTTCCTGCGGCTGCTGCACTGGGTTAGGCAGAGGGGGCATGTCCTTTGCGCGATCATTGTCGGCAGCAACAAGTGGTCCCTTCCCCTTGTCCAGCGCTGTAGGCGGAGCTCTTCCGGGTTGATCTTCATCCATCGCCGTCCCAATGGTGACGAACACCTCTCGGGACGTGACGTCATTGTTGGCCTGTTCGTCGCGCTTGTAATCCTCCTCCATCTCCTACATGGCAGAGTCTAGCTCCTCCGGACTGAAGTCTATCTCCTCCGAATCTGCGCTGAAGTCGACATAGAGCACGTCAATCACAGAGTCGGAGGGTGCCGAGGCTTCCTCGATGACGGGGGGTGGAGGCGCAACAACAGCGACGATGACTGGAGGTGGTGGTGCAGTTGCGCCGATGGCGGCGGGAGGCGGTGATGGTGGTGGCTGAAGCGGTGGCGCTCTGTCAATGAGTGCAAGAGCTATCTGAGTTGCCTCCTCAGCCTCCGCCTAGTTGTTGACGGTGTTCACCATGCTTTCGAAGGTGAGGCATCCTGAATCCTGTTGCCGCCTTAGAGAATGTCGGAGAAGCGTTCCCTGGTCCATTCCTTCCACAAAGCGATACATAGCATCATCATTGGGGTAATGCGCCAGATCGGCTCGTATACGGAGCCACCTGGCAAGGTAATCGTGGGGGTTTTCTCCCTCTCTCTGAACGCAACGCGCCAGATCGAAGATAGTAACCATGCCGACGAACTTGGCTCTCTGTTGTCTAGACGCGCGGACGAAGCCGGCGGACTTGCAGCGATCTTCCATCGTTATATCCTGCACAGGGGCGGTTGGGGTGGGCCTTGAATTTTTCCGATCTTTGTCGACAAACTCCGAAGAGAGATCCGACATAGATCCTTCCGTGAATCTATCCTGCCCGTAGGCGGTCCGTGCGGGTCTTGATGCTCCTCCGACTCCCAGCAAACTAGTGTCCGAGTCGGTTTCGCCGATTAAGAGATGGATATCTCCGATGGGGACGATCGAGCACCACGTAGGGTTCGTCTTCGCCAGGACACAAAACTCGTCGGGAGGGACGATCGGAACGTTGCCGGAGAAGATAACACGACCGATGGCTACGGTTTCGCCGATTCCGGCGAAGATCTTGGTCCTCGCCCGCTGCAGAGCCTGAAGCGCCTCTTGCCCCATGGTGGGCGCCAACTGTCGTGGTATTGCCGACGAGTATGCCTGGGGGTCCTCAAAATGCATGTTTAGAGACGTGGGGGAAGGCGGACGGTTGATGGGTACGAGTTAACACAGCTTACCCAGGTTCACATCCCACGACGGTGGCGGAATCCTACTCCTGCTATAAATCACTATAATGGCAATACGCCGAGTTACAGGGATTGGTTCGATGTGCGAGGTGCGTCGTAGTCGACACTAGGTTGTCTGAGATTGTGCCCTAAAGGCTCCCATAGGCCCGACTTATATAGTCGCCAGGTCCTAGGGTTACAGGGAAAAGTCCTAGCCAGACAGGTTATAGAGTCCTACACTGCTTACAATTAGTCTAGCGTGTCTTGCACTCCAAGGCTCCAGGTACATCGGTGACTCCATCGTAGCCTTCCTTTATCCGGCATGGGCCTCCCTTCTGGACCCATCTAACTGGGCCGCCCAGCAGGCCACGGGCCATGCTACCAACTATGGGCCACCCGGGTTATCCGGATAGGAGACATGCTATGAGGATACCCATATAGCATATCCCCAACAACATGATAGAATCATAAAGACAAAACCATTAATCAATCTGACATAGTAATCTCAATATCCATCGGATCCCTGCAAACACAACATGCATGATTATAAATAGATTAGATCTTAATCATGAACAGAGCTCACAAGATCTATACATGAAAGCACAAGGAGGAGATACAACCATCTAGCTACTACATGGACCCATAGTCCAAGGTGGAACTACTCATGCATCATACCGGAGAGAAGGCCTCCGGGATGATCTCCCCTCCGGCAGGGTGCCGGGAAGAACTTCAGATCCCCCCCCCCCCGATCTAGGGACGACGGTGGCGGCCGCTACAGAAGGTTTCGTGGAGTTTTGATAGGGTCCTTAGAGTTTCTGCATTGGCGGCTTCTTATAGGCAGAGAGGCGAGGCCAGGAGGCAACTAGGGGGCCACACCCTACCCAGGCGCAGGGCAGGGACCACCTGCACTTAGGGGGGTTTGGCCGCCCTGGTTTGCGTCTTCGTCTCGTCTTCTGGATTCGTGTCCCTCACGGAAAAATATTGACTTTGGCTTTTGTCCCGTCAAATTCCGAGAATATTGATTTTCTACCTTTCTGGAACCAAAAACAGAAGAAAACATGCAACTAGCACTGTGGCAACTTGTTAATAGGTTAGTTCCAGAAAAGATATAAAAACATCTCAAAGTGTAGACAAAGCAAAGCAAAGTAGATACTAAACAAGCATGGAGCATCAAAAATTATAGATATGTTTCCGACGTATCAATGACACGGTCCAAAGGGTTTTGTTAATTCAAAGGATGCTAAAAGCAATGCTAAATGGTTGAAGTAAGCATAGCGGAGTTGGAATCTTCACCATGATGAAACTGTTAAAAGAGTTTAATTTCATCGGAGACGATGAGGATGCTTGCATTTGCAAGAAATTAAGTGGGAGCGTTAAGACATATTTCTAATACATTATGTGGAAGACATATTGTTGATTGGAAATGATGTATTTTTATTAACACAAGTTAAGAATTTCATTTTTGATGAAAGACTTAGGCAAAACCCAAATATTTGGTATCAATATCTATATGGATAGATTGAGACGCTAATATGGTTGTGCCAAAAGTACATAAATGAGATATTGAATAAGTTCAATATGGAAATGTCAAGAAAGGTTCTTGCCACATAGAAAGGATTAAATCGAAATTTGAGTGTATCGACACTTGGTAAGTGAAACAAATATTCAAGTATTGATTGATACTTGATGAATGAAATCACAAAGAGTATTTTTCAACCATACTGTGATATGTACACATACAGATATGTCCTATGCTCTAAATGTTATGAGCATATATCAGAATGATTCATAAGATGATTATTGGACGATAGTAAAGATATTCTTATGATCTTTTGGAAGAACTAAGAATATATTATTTTTGTAGAAGTGACAAATAGATGGTTAGTTCATTGTAAAAGTATTACATTGATACTAGTTTTGTCACAAAGTACAAGTTAAGTTTATCTCAATCTAAACTAAGGGTGGCACAATATAATGGAAAGTAAGTTCCATAATGTATTTGGATGAGTTCCAAAGTTAAGACATTATGACAGATACTACAACAAAATGCTAAGTATATGACTGCTATTATAGCAGCAAAAGATGGCATTTGTGTCAAGTGGTTTGTTATCAAACTAGGTGTAATTCACAGCAGGATAGTACTATGAAGATATATTGTACGACAATATTATCAACATTTTAACCCCAAGGAACTAAAGGTGTCACCAAAGGGCCAAATTTATACAAAGCCATCTCATTAGAAAATGAGTGATGCGTAGAGACGCAAAGACATGAAATTACACATGGACCTGAAAGTGTCGGATCCGAAGACAGATGACCACTAGCAATTGTGTAAATACAACACCGGAAAGCCATAGGTGTTGAATGCACAAAGGTTTGAAACTAGATTATTGACTCTAGTGCAAGTGGGAGACTATTAGAGATATGCCCAAGAGGCAATAATAAAGTGGTTATTATCATATCTTAATGCTTATGATAAATGTTTACATACCATGCTATAATTGTATTAACAAGAAACATTAATACTTGTGTGATTTGTAAACATAAAAGAGTCCCTAGTAAAGCCTCTTGTTAAACTAGCTTGTTGGTTAATATATGATCATGGTTTCCTGATCATGAACATTGAGATGTTATTAACAACTAGGTCTGGACATACTCCTATAGTTAAGCGTAGCATAAGATCAAGTCATTTAAATAGTTCACTTGCTATAAGCTTTCAATACATAGTAACCTAAATCCTTTGACCATGCGATCATGTTAATCACCATCACTGGATGGATGCTTTTATGATATCAAACACCACTTCGTAACTGGGTGGTTATAAAGGTGGCATTGAGTGTTCGAAAAGTATATGTTGAGGCACATGGATTAAGAGTGGGATTTGTCCATCCATATGACGGATAGATATACTCTGGGCCCTCTCGGTGGAATGTCATCCAATTAGCTTGCAAGCATGCGACTGTCTCACAAGGGATCACATATCACAAGAACGAGTAAAGAGTACTTATCGGTAACGAGGTTGAACTAGGTATGCAAAGATATCGACGATCAAACCCCAGATAAGTAAAGTATCGTGAAACAAAGGGAAATTGGTTCCGTATGTAAATGGTTCATTCGATCACGATGTATTCGTAGAAATATGGGGGAGCCATATGAATTTCCAGATTCCTCTATTTGTTATTGATCGGAGAAGAGTCTCGGTCATGTTTGCATAATTCACGAACCGTAGGGAGACACACTTAAGGATTCGATGTTGTTTAGTAGATATGGAATGTGAGTAAAGAGACCGAATGTTGTTCGGAGTCTCGAATTGGATCCGGGATATCACGGGGAGATCCGAAATGGTCTGGAAAATAAGATTCATATAAGGAAAGTCAATTTCCGGGGATCGGAAATGTTTTCGGTGTTTTGACTGGAAGCTTCTAGAATATTCTGGAAGGTCCACCACCCCGGGAGGGGGTCACTTGGAGTGTGGCATGCCCTAGGGGCTAGCCACACCAAAACCTAAAGGGTCAATTCGTCCAAGACTAGTTTGAATAGTCAAATCCTAGTTTGAAAAGTCAAACTCTAGTTTTTGGTAAGAGGGAAGTCTTGGTGGAAAAGGTTTCAACCTCTTCCTTTGGAGGCCGAGTTAGGGAGGGTTTCCACCTAGGCTGGGAACACCCTTGGACGTCCCATCACCTATATAAGGAGGGGTGGGGCGCACCCCAAGGTATCCCCCTTGCCCTAGGCGCCCAAGACCTAGGTCGCCGCTGCCCCTCCAAGACGTCGACACCCTAGATCCCCTCTAAACCGCCGCTACCGTCTAGAATAAACCCTAGCCACCGTCTGCCCTCTTCCCTTGGCGTCTAAACCCTAGCCTTGAGGCTCCCTCTACTCCGCCATACTCGCTCTGGCGTAGGCAAAGCCCTGCGGGATCTCCCCTCTAAACTTCGACACCATGTCGTCGTGCTGCCGGAATCACGAGGACAGAGCTACAACCTCCGCTGCCTGCTGGAACAAGGGATAAAAAAGTCTTTATCGAGTACCGTACGTGTGACCGACTACGGGAGCGCTGCCAGAACGTGGCGCCCGAAGGATTGTCTACGCGCTCTTAAGATCGGTAAGTGAACGACTACATCATCCATGAGAATCTGCTCTCGTTAACCGCTTTGGATCTTCGAGGGTTAGTACTCTATCGACTTGTTGCTACAATCTAGTAGATAGATCTTGGCTTGTGTGTGTTCATGCGATAGAAATTTTTTGTTTTCCATGCTACGAACCCCTACAGATGCTCCATGGTTACGGCGCAATCAGAAAAGGACACACGCAAATAAATTATGTGTAATAATGTATTAAACATTTTATGTAACTATGTGATGAAAACTCAGATTGTAGTTCAAACCGGACTAACTTCCTACCGATTCGTCAGACATTTGTATTTTTCTCCCGGGAAAGACGAAAAGGTTTGAGATCTTCCGGTTGGTAGATCGCTCATGTAACGTGGTCTAGTATTTTAGAAAAATGAGATGGTAGCATTCTGTAATAGCAATTTGGTGGCTGATTCACAAAACGGCCCTTTTTTGCGCTCGGAAAATGGAAAATGGCTTTCCGTGTGACGAAAAGGAAAACTTCCTCCTGCAACATTGTTCGCCATCCCAATATCCACATGCATGAAAAATACTCCCCAGGGGTGGCTGGGGCCAGATCTAGGCCAGGAAAAGTATGATGGCAGGTAGCCCGATGGTGGCGTAGTTTCCATGCTCATCGCCCTTATGCTGTCAAGTGCTAGATTGTGTCAGAATCGCTCATCTATGTCATTGATCTCTTCACAGTTGTGGTTGTTGCCCCGCATGTGGGATCAGAGATGCCAGGATGGCGACTCTAGAAGGTGGACCACGTGGATGACTCTCTTGTGAGCGAGGTGCAGTGGTGTTGGTTTCCCTTTTTGTCCATGAGGATGGTGAAGAGGGAATAGTGGGCGATCCTAATGTTGACGGCACTTTGGTTATGATGGCTCCCAGATCATGTTTGGAGGCCTGGCTTGGTGATAGTGGGCAGTCTGAGGTTTTGGGTAGTGGTACGAAGGTTTTTCTAGGTGAAAACTTAGTGTTTCGGCACCAACGACGATGATGCATGTGGGTTTCATAACTTTGGTGACCCAGCATACCACTATATGATATAGTACACTATAGTCATTGACATAACACCAATGAAACACCGTTCCATTAGCATTACATCCCTACGAATGGTACAATAAAAACATCACGGGTCCAAGGCATGACTATAGATTATAACTCGACTCTTTACAAAATATCCAGAGAACATTCTAGGTTATAGAGGAAGAAAGAAACTTCTTACAAATAATAACCAGAAGTAACATCTCATAGACTATTCTAGAATACTACTACTATAAATATATATATCTATGTCTTTCAATTGCTGCTATAACAATGCTCTACAGAAAATAGGTTATATGGCTAGAGATTATACTCCTATCTATTCAGGAACTATGCCTTCACTTCAGTTGATGTATATGTTGATTTCATTGAAGAACTTGAGCTTATGGTGACGATTCCTTTCAGCATTAGTTGGTGTTGATGACATCTTCATTGGCTTTAGAATCTATAAAGGGTTAAGAAGGTACGGTTGAGTACGAGCATACTCAGCAAGTTCACTAAAAAGAAGTGTTTGATGCACTATTTACAATCACAGACCAAAGGTCGTAGGTTATGCAGGTTTCCATAAACATTTCTTTAAAGGTTGCTTTTATTCTGAAAACTATGCCCATCAGTCTTCACATGTTGATTAGAACTTCGTGGAAATCCTTTCCTACAGTGTTCATAGCTCCTTCCCAGAACATGGAGTAACATGTCATACTTTTATACACTCTGCAAAGGTGTGTTGCTTTACCCATGAGATATCATTATCCATGTTGCACAACCAAGTCACGAGCTTGTCCATTCTTCCTTTGGTATAGGGCCCGGTATAATGACCCAAGCCGATCACTGCCCTTCTTCGCGACCCCGCATACCCGCAATTGTTGTACTATCAGACTCAAGGTAGACTTTCCACTGGTAATACGGCTTTACCATAGTCTAATATGCATGAAAACTATAAACACTAGAAATCTGTCTTTTGTACGCCTAGATCCATGGTAGGGTTCTCCCGAATACACGTCTTTACCCACGATCTGCAACTTACAAAACGTCCAGAACAGTGTGTGTGGCATGCGAAAGGAAGATCCAGCTGACTTCCCCAGAGCCATATAGATCTCATGGTTAACGCGTATTATATGACGCAAAAATCACTGGTGACATTGGTTATTAAGTCCAAGATATTATGTTCCTTTACCACTAAAACTGTAATAGTAGGTTATTACCATTCGGTAAATAACCCATAATCATATAATTATGAAAATAAAATTTTCTGACCTTTTCGAAATGTAGGTGATGACAACATTGGATTTGCAAATACTTGATAGAAAATAACCAAAGGACATGAGCAAGTGTGAACTTTCCTTTGTGATCACAAGATTATGCAATCATGGTCTTCGAGACAATAGAAGATCCAATATCTGGAAAGAACATCATTGGTCCAATAAGGACTAATGTTTAAAGAAGTAATATGCTATTATGCATAAGTAATGTTATGCATCTTATAAAACTCCCGAAGTGAATCCCCAATATTATAAATGAGTTGAGCTTAGATAATTTCTTTGAGCTTTGGTTTATCTTTAAGTTTACTTCACGAGAAAATATATCTATAAGGAACTTAAGTCTTAACATACATGATATAAAGGTAGAGTACAAATCAGTCTAAGATTGAGGTTAATTGCCATCTAGTAACTATAATGAAAGTCCATGTGTTGGGTTATTAAGAGTTGAAATAAACTATTATAGAGTTGTTGTTTGGAGTGGCGAAAAGAATAACCTTCGAAGAATATGTTGTTTAGGTTATGTTCATTAATCTTGAATATTTCTAGGATAAAGTACAAATAATGTTGAGTCATTATACTTTTGATTGATTGTATAATATACCAAAATTAACTATAAAAGTATGAATAAACTTAAGACATAATGTTTTAGTATTTTAGACCAAGGTCTAGGATTTTCTTAAGCCTAATCAAGGTTACCAGATCATTTGTCCGAATGGATGATAGATTTTATCTTCTAAGTGACTACCCTTTCTTTATGTTTAAATGTGGAAACTAGTTTAATAGCAAGTTTAATAACTTAGATACTAAGTTGATATAACTAAGGATTCAAAAGTATGTGGCTTGAGCTTATATTTCTAAATTACTCAATATTGTTCTTTTGGTATAATACACTTTAATTTGTATTATAAAGAAATAAATATCTAAAGGCGATTTTTGTTGAACATAATAAATATTACTATGGCTTTATATAAGTAGAATGGATACTTTAGTTTTCTTTACATGTTGTACCCCATTAAGAAAGGTAAAAGTATTTTTTAAAGTATTAAAACTTCATCTTTATAATTATTAAAGAAAGAGCATCAATTATTCTAGGTAATAAATTCTAAAGACTTAAATAAAGTTAAAAGGAATGTATTTGAACTTATGGATGTCAAAAGAAAATATATTCAAGATTTTTAAGGAATCTAAGTACTCGCTCCGTCCAGAAATAACTGACTTGGCTTTATCTAAATTCGAATGTATCTATACACTAAAATGCGTCTAGATAAATTCAAATCTACTCAAACTCAAGTCAATTATTCCTGAACGAAGGGAGTAGTTAATTAAAGCTAGTATGGATTTATTTGATTTATAAATGAGAAGGGAAATTATACCTCGTTTATTTTAAAAAATTCTATAAGGTCAATTATGACCCTTATTTATTTATACACCCCAAAATGACATGGAATTTTTAATTATAATTTTTATAAAATAGTAGATTTATTTTTATATTTATAATTGGTTTTTATAGATTTTAGGACTTTTCCTTATTTGTTAAATTTCATTTAGGATTTTAATAGCTTAATATTTAGTTGTACTTTATTTAACTCAAACAAGTAATGTTATATTTTTTCCTATGTATAGATTAATTTTGTGAACATTTTGATATATTAGATGTAAGATTTTTCTGTATTTTTTAGAGCTAAAATATTCTTAAGGGCCTCTATGAAATTATTATTATATTTTAATATTTGAATTTATTTCTTTTTTAAACTGAGCCTGGCACGTGGGTTAGCCCAGTCCGGTCCAACAAGCGTAGGTGGTTGGACTTAACCATATGGCTTGGCCCAGTTGGTCAGCCCGTCCGGACCTGACCCCTCACTCTCGTTCTCCCTCTCCTTGATCGCACCCATCTCTCCAGGCGACCCATGGCGCCACCACCGCGCCACTCCCGATTCCGCTGAGTCCTGACCGATTCGGCCATGTCCCTAGTGTATATCGACGTGATTACGCTACTAAACCGTGGTCTCCAATTCGATTTGGAAACCACCTCCTCTTCTAGTCGCGTTGAACACTAGACTGGCGGCTAGGGTTCAGATGCCTCGGCTTTACCATGCTCCAGTGACCCAGCGGTGGCTTGGTGGTGTGGTGGCCATCTCCCGCCACCGTATTCATCGAGGTGATGATACTGGCATGGCTTGGCACAGATTGAGCATCGTCGGTGCTCTCTGTGACGCCATGCCTGGTGTAGCAGCTGGTCTGCTTCCCCTTCTCTACTGTGCAAGGACTACTGGTAGGTGCTTCTGCTTCCTTCCCTCTTAGGTCTCACTTTTGGCTCGAACCTCTATTTAGGGTCTTCCCCATGCTTGATCTCCCTAGATCTTGTGATGTCGTGGTACAATGTTGACATTGAGCAAGATATGGTCCATTTGACCATGACCTAGGTGGTTCTAATTCTGCCTGAGATTCTTTGTTAGAGATTACTCCTATGCTGGCGTCTTTGCGCTTAAGGTTCTTGGGTGTTACTGCTAGATTTATGGCCTGGCTAGTACTATGGTTAGGATTCAGCAATTGAATTACCCTCATGGCTTGCCCTCTCTGCTACACTTGATTAGTCAAGTTTCCTTTAACTAATTTCTACTCATTGTTCGAAACTGTCTATCAAATGCTAATCTTAAGTTTTACTGATAGTGGTAATTTAACTGAATCCTATATCCAGAGATATGCTCACTAGTACAGTACTCTTACTGGTTACTCTAACTTCACTTGTGCTTGGGCTTGTGTTTGTGCATGTGCTTACAAAGAACTCACTCAATTACTCACTTACCGTGACTAGGACATATCCCCATATGACTAACTCAACTGGTATTATTCCCCATCCCGGCTTTACTTTTATTTGTCAAAGAACTCTACTAAAATGATTCCTAGAACATTATCTAAGAAAATGAGTTGTTACCTGTCAACATTGACAGCATAATCTTGATTCCTAGAGTTGATGCTAGGAAAATGATATGATCATATTTTCTGCTTACTAGCAGATGATTAATAAATCTATGATAATTACTTATATTGTTGCTCCTGTAACCTATTGTGACCTTTCTTAGCAAACTTCTTACTATTGTCAATGTACAGTGATTTCTACTACTTTTTGGTTTGTTACTGTGGTGCCTCCCACTAGGAGTGAGCATAGTGGTGATCCAAAGTAGTATGATTTGCTGTTGTGAATTGACTAACTAGAACTTCATATTTGGATTCCAATGATACATAGACCGAGGCTTAAATTTTTATAAGAAAATATTTATATGCTTATTTCTTGGCCTTGCCTATGATGCAGAGGCTGAGGTTGTGATTGTAAAATAAGAACAGATACTATAGTGGCCTTAAAAGCTCTATGATGATCCTAGCATAGCTTGTCTATGTTGTACTGAGATCTCTCTCCCAAATGATTTAATTGCTTAAAACAATAAGAACAGAGGTTATGGCTATCTTTGAGTAATCAACCTGTTGGTTGTAGAATTGTTGTTTGGGCACCTAGTTGTGGTATTATCAGCTCCTTGTGAATAAAATCTTCTAGTGGTTTATTTGGATGGCTTGATTTTATGTTGAAATCCGTTGGTTAAGAATTAAGAGATGGTTATACTAGATTCTTTGGAGATGTGTCAGGCATGTGATGCAAAAGCTGAGGCATAAACTTAATTGAGAACAGATACTTGTGTGCTCTAAAGCTTTATGATGAGCTTTGCATCCCACCTGTATGCAAAACTAAGAGCAATCCTTCCCCAACAACACCTCTACTGCTTAGACTATGATGAGCTTTGCATCCCACCTGTATGCAAAACTAAGAGCAATCCTTCCCCCAACAACACCTCTACTGCTTAGACTGAATGAAAGCAGTGATGCAATTATCTTAAATATCAACCTGCTTTGCAGAGTAGAGAGAGGTTAGATGATGATGATGTGCTTGAGATCTGCTGGTGGATCTTGATCAGTGGCTACATGAGCTTATAGACTTGTAGTAATCTTTGTTCTGTTCTTGTAATTTCTTGCTCCTCCCAGTCCAGCTGATGTTGCTCCTTACAGCAGCTGGATCTCCTCCTCTCTGTGCTCCTTCTTTTGTACCTAGATTTCTTTACCTTGTACTCCTGGCCAGTTGTTGATCAGCAAGACTAGGTCTCCTCTCCTCCTTGATTTGCTCCTGCTCTACTTCCTTGAGGTGTTCAAGTTGATTGTGCTCTTGATGTTCTTAGTGATGTGGAGGAAGTGGATCTAGGGATATGGATTGAGAAGTGTTGTGGGAAAGAGATCGAAGTGGACGTGTGGTAAGTTCTGTGGCTGTGCTCTCTCTTTTCTATTTTTGTGCTATCTTGTTGTGTCGACAGCACAACTGTTGCATGCAGTGTGTAAGCTGCTTCCCGGTGAAACCTGTGGGTTCAGGTTTCTATGACTAGATATTTTTCTGTGGATGAGATCAAGTATAATTATCATTTCCTGATGGCTTCTCCTTTTTAATTTCCAAATGGTGAAACTTGCCCCTATGCCAGTGATGCACTAGATTGAGGCACATCTACTGATAAGAATAGATTACTACTTTGCCCTTTTCTTAATACAACTCAATGATGAGTTAAAGCAATGCATTACATTGCTAAAACCTGAGAGTATCCTAATCAAAACCTCCCCTCTTTTGTATTTTCTCTGTTTTATTTTTGTTATGTTTGGCAGGAATCAAAGTGAAGAATGAAGACACAAGATAAAGGAATAGCTTAGAAATTATTTAGGATTTCTTTTATTCTTTTGTAAATGTTCTCTTTAATTCTTGGAATTTGTAAAGACAATGTATTACTGCACCTTTCTTAATAAAGTTAAACTTTCTTTCTTGTGTAATTTGAGTCTTGAAGTTTCTTGAATTCATATTTATGTAATATTTATTATTGTAATAAAAGTAGTCTTTCATTCATTTATTGTAAGACATTGTAATATTATTTATATAAATGAAATATCACTTTATTATTTATCTATTGCCATATCATATTACTTTATTCAAGAATTTCGATTCCATTTCTCCTAAGTATTTAAATATTTCATAATTCTATTTGTGAATTTTCTAAATTCATTTGAATTCAAATTTGAAATTCAAATACATGTTTGAATAGCTTTCCCACTAAAAATGAAGAATTCTACACAAGTCATGTCAAATTCTATCGCACTTATTCCGATGTTTCCACCAGAACAAGAGAGATCTCGACCCCCCTTCACTATTTTAGTTTTTTGCGCGAAAATTCTCCGTATTTTCTTATGCATGAATGCAATGCACACATATGTGTCCTCTTTTATTTCTAAGTGTTAATCCTGGGTTGTTATAGTAACCCTCTTGGGGGCACCGTTGTGGTTAACTTCTTCACGTACTGCCTCTAGTGAAAACCCTTGACCATTGTTGTTTGATGGTAGGATCGGCGCTCCACGGCCCGAAGCGAGAGGGTAGGTGGCCCTCTCCGGAGATAACTTGGTGGAACGGTGCGATGATGTCTGGTGGTTTCATAAGGAGGTGTGGTGGCACCTCTAGTTAGTTGCCTCGGGGGCGTCTTTGGATGTGACAACTCCTATCTTTTCTTTTGTTTATCTTTAAATCTGTTTCGCAAGAGATTTCACTCATCATTTCGTATTGGTTTGACCGTGTAGCTTTATATATAAAGTGGGACGAAAGCCTGTTTGGAAGAGCGGGATATATGAGAAACAATAGACTAGGATAATGCTTTTTTGAAAATATAGATTAAAAATAGTGAAGCGAGTTACATATAACTTATATTGCTTCGCTCGCAAGAGTATTTGAAAGGTACTGCGAGTAGAAAAGCTCAATTCTCAAGTGATTATTATTACAATATAATTCAGCATCCATCCTGCCGTGATGGTAATTGTTCAAAGCTTTCACAGATTCTCGGAGCGTGAATTCGCCGGACCCAAGGGAGGCGGGAGACGGTAGTGTTCAAAACGTCGAGGGTTGAACAAGATGTAGCCCACCACACAAGCCAGGACCCAGTCCGGGTTCAGAGCCCTCATCATCAACCGCGGGAGCCTGGTGTCCTCCTCGTCCATCCGCTCCTCGACGAGCCTCGGGCCCCATGGCACCGACGAACGCCGGAGCCCCAAGCCCTTGAGGACGGCCGGAGACAGATTCTTCAGAGACTCGCACTTTTTGAGGCCTTCCTTGGAGTACTTGCACTGCAGCCTCTCGGCCCTGCCCACTCTCCTCACCTGAGGTCTGGCGGCGGCGGCGACGACGACGACGACGATGGAACTGATCATCGTTGCCATTGTTGATGCGTGGCAGCTCTGCTGGCCCTCTGGATGGATTCGACGAAGCAAGTGATGGGAGGAGGAGGAGGAGGAGGAGAGACAACTAAAACAAACAAATTGTGGTGGGCGTGCTATAGCTTGGGCACCAATGCACCGTATTTATACTGTATGATTACGTACGGGTCCTGCAGCTGCTGAGATATTCTCCAGGGGTTTTGCATGCACGGGAGAAACGAGCCCATACAGGACGGTCGCAGTATGAATCATGGAGAAAGAAATTAGGAAGCAAGACGGTCTTGAGTTTTCCCAAAGAAGGAAAGTTAACAGACCGACCCATATGTGTATCACAGGGTTGCAAGCCGATATAGCCATATACTCCCTCCGTTTAGAAATATAAGATGTTTTAGGTTTATAAAGGAGATGTATCTAGACACATTTTAGTGTATAGATTTAAAATAAATCTAGACACTAAAAGGTGTCTAGATACATCTTATTCACAAATCTAAAACATCTTATATTTCCAAACGGAGGAAATATATATAGGCATGTATAGGAGGATTCAGCTGGATCGACGAAGAAAGACAAACGAATTGGCCACTTTAGCTAGAGCCGCATAGATCTTTTGCATGCGCTAGATTATTCTGGAAATGGGGATCTTTCTCTGCACGATACGTCTCCGAATCGGCCCCTATCCAGACGAGAAACAGATGTAGCATTACCCCCAACCAAAACAAGAGCTTGTAATAGTAGGCATCGCATTCGAGTAAAATCCCGAGGAATTTCCTTGGTTTTTGTCCCACGAGTAGCGCAGAGACCTAACATGCTCCACTGATTTAGGGCTGCCTTCATAGAATGATCTCGTACTAACACAAAAAGGAAGAAGAAGAAGAAGAAGAAGAAGAAGAAAAGTCTCCGTCTGCTTTTTCTTGGTTCTCCATTTGAGAATCTCCAACAGACAATTCCATGCACACAAGCTTGCAATCAACAAACTTAAAACGCGTCTCCATTTCTTCCGTCGTCAGTCGTCACACCAAAGTGGCTGTTGCATAGCATGTATGTGGATTCATTATTGTTCTAAATTTCGTTTTCCAGAAAAATTTTGCCCCTCACGTATTTCAAGAAATTATGAAATTTCGTAGAAAATTTTCAAATTTTTTGGCCAGATTTTTAATTATTTTTTGAAAAATAAATTCTGACGGTGTGGAATCAAACTCAGGACATATCAACTTACCCTCTACCACTGCAATACATACCAGCTCATGCAAGGGACATGCTCTATTTTATTTTAAAGTGTGTAGTGTCTTTAATTTACTTAGAGCATCTCCACTCGTCTACTTAAGATGTCGATTCGGACGCCGAATTTAGGCCCGGACGCCAAAAATCGGTCCAGTCGTGTACCTAGGGACCTGTTTTCGTCCGGATTTGGGTCAACTTTGGTCCGGACTATCCAGGATCCTGGATACGCCCTAGGAACGTCGGACACAGCGAACTCGGCGGAAAAAAACGAAGCGACGTGTGGACCCGCCGAGTCAGCGACGGAAGCCGAGTCATCGTCCTCCTCGGAACCACGCGGCGACCGTTGGGCAATAACTGCCCGTCGCTTCGGCCACGCGTCGATGAAGTACGGCGCCACCGCCGCTGCCTCGACTCCCGCAAAGGACCGGAGGGCACTAACTTCCTGTCGTTTCCCATTTTCCCTCTCTCGCCGCTACACCACTCCCGCCCTCGCCGCCCCTCTTGGCCTATATAATCAGGCGTCATCGGCGGCTCATTTCACTCACCTCCGACGCTCCTCCACTTCCCCTCCTCCACAACTCCCCAACTTCGGCGAACTTCGAGTTCTCTTTTTCGGCAAACCATGGGCGAAAGGTACCCCGGCAATCCGACCGCGGCGAATGGCTTCGGCCGCTGCACCCTCCAGCCTTGGGAGGTGCGGATGTTGTACGAGGCGGGCTACATGGCGCCGCCGAACATCCGCCTCCCAGGCGGCTAGAGGCTCAGCGCCGGTGGGATCCCTATCCCGCCGGAACCGAAGCCCGAGGAGCTCGACGACGAGATAGCGGTGGCCATCACCGCCATGGACGACCCCGACCTCGCCGAGGATCTGGGCAACTACGTCTTCTAGGAACAGTACCTCGCCGACCGGCAGGAGCAGGCGCTCGCCCGCCATGAGGGGCCGCCGTGCTCGGTTGGGCGCCGCCGCTTTTGGAGCGCTCTCGGGCGCACACTCGCCGCCATGCTGGAGCACATCCACAACGGCAACGAGCTCCGCCTCGCCTTCCCCCTCAACCCCACGCCGACGGTCAAGTCGGGATGGCGCCCTCCGGCCAACTGGATGCCGAGGAGAATGGCCAGCCTCTCCTCGTCATCCTCCCACTCGGCCGGCTCAACGCCAGTGGCTTCGCTGCCCCTCCGGCCTGTTAAGCGGGAGCCGGTGACTCATGTTTGTTCGCCGCCGAGGACCAGGTCCCACGGCATCGTCATCAACGAGGGGGGGCGATCCGACGCTGCCCACCGTCCGTCTCCGCCTTCGCAGGCCGAATCCGGAGCCGCAGGACTGGGTGGTGCCAGTCGACAAGGACGCGTTCGCCGTCAAGATGGCGGTGGAGGAGTCCCTCCGCGAGGCGGCGCCACAGGCGCCGGTGGAGCTGTCCTCGCCGGACATCCTGGAATGGTCCAGGATGGACTGGGAGGAGACGGAGCAGTAGAGCGTCCACCGCGCCTACAGCAGGAGGTCGAACGCCAGGCCTGGTCTGGCCGTGTCCTCGCCTACCAGGACGCGCCGCTCGTCTTGCTCGACAACGACGACGAAGCCGGCCCCTACTACCAGCCGTGGAGGTGCGGCGACCCCGGCCAGGGGAGCTCCTGCCCGCCACAGCCTTCGAGCGACGACGACGATGACGGCGGCGAGGATGATGGTCGGGTCGATCTCGGCTACACGGCGTTCTACAGCAACTTCGGCATGTAGAAGCGGCGACAGCATCGGCAAAGGTGACGGAGGCGGTCTTTTTAATGTTTTTTAGTTTATTATCTATTACTTTAGTTTAAATTCGATGTAATCCGCCTATATTCGCCTATCTTTAATGAAATCTGCCTGAATTAGCCAAACTCGACTAAAATTTAGCCGAACGCGGGAACTCAGTCTGGGAACGCGAGTGGGAAACTCGGCATTCCCAGGCAGAAATCAAGTTTCGTCCGGCCAAAATTTGGTCCGTATTTCGTACTGGGTTCGTCCAACGAGTGGAGATGCTCTTAGGGTCAAGGGACATGCTCTATTTTATTTTAAACTGTAGTGTCTCTAATTTACTTAGGGTCGTTTTACGGTACACCCTAGGTGAAGTAAACATTTGCATATTACCATCATAGAAATACCTAGAAGCATAAAACTTGACCAAATACTCATAGCAAACTATGTAGAAATTATAACCAATTCATCATACACCCTCAGGAACATGGAGAACTACTTACAACGGTGAGACATTACAAATATCAGAGGCCTGGTGGAGTTGTAGAGGCGCGTGAGGCCGATGGCAGTGGCGACGCAATCCGATCTATAATCGGTGAACCAAAAGAAGAAGACCTAGCCAAGCGACTGGCGGAGAAAAAATCTATCTAGAGATTAGAAAAAGACTCACCAGGACAGCCGATCACGGGTCGGCAGGTGAACCCTGCTTTGGGTCGCAGCCCCTAATGGAGATCATGGAGATCGTCCTTCAGGAGTGGCCCAGTGCGGAAGCTATTTGGAGGCTAGGTCAAGGATCTCGCCGCTTGATTCCATGTAGAATTGTAAGATTGGTATAATATGTTGAATGTATTATTGAGCCTCTCGGACAAGAATATATATAGGCTTCCTTAATTGAATACACATTGTAAAAGCCATGTGCCATGGCAATTAGAGTATTTCTTAGAGTTTGTGTGTGCACCTGCTTAGTCCCGGTATTATTGCCTTCCCTTCCCCAACTCTCCTCTTCTCCCTCCCTAATGGCACTATGGCAGGCTTACGTTTCCCCGATGGTTGGCGGTTCTCGCAGGGAGGACGTAACAGGCGGCGGAGGATGGTCCCGTCCGAATGACTACGGTGCATATCTCCGTCGCCTCGCTAAAAACGTGAGGGGCTGCATAGACCGCATGGGTGTCACCATGGCAATGGTGGTGGCTGCATCTTCTAAGCCATGTGGGTGGCATTGGTTGTAGCAGAGGGTGGCTTGGGCGTGGTCTTCGTAATTGTGCCTAGATCGATAGATGGATGTCGGCTCGTATCGCATGCGCCCTTTGGCCCTTTTCGTGTCACGGGGGAGTAAACGAGCGAAAGCTCCGTGCTTCGGCACCGACGACAACGACGATGCCTGCGGGTGCCGTTCTCCTCTTGAGGACGTCGTCGAGGTGCTCTTTCATGTGTCAGGATTCCATGTTAAAATCTAAGTCCTTTGACGGCGACGGTTTGCACCATTACCCTCATGAGGGCGCTATCTTGGAGCTCGGGTGTCCAGGGGCATGGCATGGCGTGTTTCAGACATCCCGGTTTGCTTGCTTGGCTTCTTTGTGGTGGTGTTTTTTGTGCCTCGTGTCATTTTTAGGGTGGCTTATGTTGTCCGGTTATCCCGACCTAAGTATGTTTCGAGAGGGAGTGTGTATTTTTGCCAACAGATACCCGCTTCTAACACAACAGTGACAAAAAGAGCAGTGGCAGTTTCAGATGAAAAAAAAAGTTTAACTATGGAACTGTGGATGTATTTCTAGGTTTTCTCAGGGGTATTTTTGTAATTCTGGAGACGACCGACAGTCCGGATGTGTCCAGATGTTAGCCAAGATGGTAATTGCATAGGATATCGGCATCATCGCATAAAAAAGACCATCACACAGCATAAAAAAAGATAACTGAACTCGTGGTTTCGTGGTGATACAATCCCAAATTGCTAGCCCCATATACATTGCTGAGAATAAAAACCAGGATAGGATAGCCTCTGAGCGAGCAGCTTGGCAAGTTTCGTAGCCGCAGGCCCAGGTCTAAGAACATCGTTGCTGCCCAAAACAGAACAGGGACTACTATCGTTCCCAGCACCTATGCACCATCCTCCTAGAGCTGGCTCGCCAGGCAGGCGGTGTAAAATCTCCTCGTCGATGTGGCCAAGCACAGGATCATCCTTGGCGAATCTGCTCCCGAAGGCTGCACTGCTTTGAGTCATGTTTTCCGTGTCAGCCATGGTCAGCATACGGGGCTCGTTTTTGGAGGATTCATCCCAGGTTGAAAAGTGTAGGTCATGGTTTACAACAGTCCTGTTGAATTCGGGGGAATTGCAGAGGACTGTCTGGAAATACTTCCTGTGTGGCAAGGGCATGTTAGTCAAGTACATTAGCATTGTTCTGGGTAGATTGTTTGTTCCCACAATACAATACTCGGTGAATTTCCGTGAAAGCATAACCGATGAAGATCCTGCAAAAGGATCAGCAAGTAAAATTAAATACAATTTCAGTTTCAGTACTATAACCAACGAAGCAAATCTCTCATACTGACAAACAAGGTTCAAAGGTGGCTTCTATGTTCAATTTGAGAGACTACAAAGTCCCACTTTAAATGAAGTAAATAGAGCATATTTACACCGCTTGCCCATACTCAATTAATATTGAACCGTTACAATGGTAAAGAAATACAGCAATGCCTCCAATCACAAGGATCATGGTTGTGTGTAATATGTATTGTGTGCTGGTATTTCATTAGTTAGGTTAAAAATACAACACCTTAAGATGTGTACAAGACATTTAAGAAAGAAATGAACTGTTAAAGACTGTTTGTTGACTATATAACAGTATAAATGTGTGAAGCTCTTGTAGCGACAAGCAAAAAAAGGATAATACGGTTAGGCTTGGGCCCATAATATCCCTGTGAAGACAAGATGTGTTGTTCTCCATGTATATATGTACTAGCATACTCACCCTCAGTTTAGTTCACATGCCATAATCTTGATGCACAAGACAGATATAAAAGAAAAATAATAATAAAAGAATCTACCACATCCAAGGCTTGAATTAGTGTGTATGAAATAATGATCTCTATAAATGTCTCATTGCCATTCTTTTTCCATCCTTTTCTCTGCCCATGAACTATGCACTTGTTATTATATCCATCAGCACTCAATTCATGATTTTAGTGTATTTTTTTTAATTGCTACCAAACATCATCAATTCATATCAGGACATTCAAAAAGCATCAATAATACTTGAAAGATCTCAAGAGATTTGAAATGGAGTTTGTTCAAATAAATGATGTTCTACACAGAAGGCATAATGGAAGTATTTGCTGATAAATATTACAATGCGTTGACCCTCACCAGTAAACAATTTGTAAGCACTGGGCAGTTCACGCTTTTGAGTGGCATAAAAAATGTCAGTCCTGGAGGAGAGATATAGACCAGGATCAACAATAATTGGTCTTATCTGTCTTGACCTGCACAGAAAAACAATGCCAAGATCTTCAACCCCAAATCCGAGTGAACAAAGTTAAAATTTAGAATGATGAAGATGCCCTTACTCCTTCCAACCAACATAACTGGTATGCTGAATGAAGTTGATATCCCTTGGTAGATATGATAAGACATGCAGGAGATCTGCCAAAAAAATTGAAGTCAAGTACGGTATGAACAGTGAAGTTTTACAAACGGATAAGCTTCTCCTAATACTAGCTGCTATTAGTTCTGACTTAGGACTAATGAAATGGCACTGCAGGAACCCTTTCTACCATTCTGTTCTAGTGCAATTTTATAACCAAGCAATTTTATAAGCAGTAGCAATTCCACTGCTTCACTTCAATTAGAAAAGGCAACGTGTGTGAAATAGCTGAATACTGTACAAGCCTGAACATGAGATATGGACTTTTTTTTTCTATTTCACTTCTTGAGCTCGAAATAGATAGACAAAACCAGGTCTCTATCCAGGTATAACAATAAGAATTAATTTAATGAGACGGAAAATTTTGAAAGAAGATTTGATCACCTTTTTCATGCCACCTATCCTACTTTGTGGGATTTTGTTCGACAATATTATAACCAAGCAATTCTATAAGCAATAGCAAGATTCTGTCTTATATAGCAAGTTTCAGTCCTTCAACTTCAATTCGAAAATAAACAATGTATGCGGAATAGTTAAAAACTGTACAAGCCTGAACACGAGATAAGGACTACTTTTTTTTCTATTTCACTTCTTAAGCTCACAGGTCCAACAGACCAGTTCTCTATCCAGGTATAACACAAAGCATCAAATTAACTAGATAGAAACTAGGAACCAAATATGATCACCGTTTTCATGCCACCTATACCGACTCCACCTGTAATTTCCAAATCAACCCAGAAATTAACTTTTTGGGGTGGGAAAGAAAAAAAGTAGCCTAACCAAAAAATAGTTATGGTATGGAAATAGTAAAACATTTCCATCTTTGTTTATTTTTCCAATGCATAATGAGACGATTACATAGGACCAAGTTGCACATGCTCAACCAACATACAAGCAGATGTGGTTGCAATTTTTGGATGACTTGAGTTGGGATACAAGCTGTTCTTCTAAATCTACAAAAGTCAAAACAAACTTTCTAACGATAGCAGTATAGTTCTACTCCCTTTAACTGAACACTTCATTAATGAAAAATGCTATGGCGTGACGTTCACACCGAGGCGTCCAAGTCCACGTGATGCCAATGGGTGTGCACCCAAACACAATCAACAAAAGCCGGTGCTCTGCAAATCTAACGGTGAGGCGTAACGTGTTGTAGCACGGTTCACACCGAGGCGTCCAAGTCCACATGATGCCAATGGGTGTGCACCCAAACACAATCAACAAAAGCCGGTGCTCTGCAAATCTAACGGTGCGGCGTGACGTGTTGTAGCACGGTTCACACCGAGGCGTCCAAGTCCACGTGATGCCAATGGGTGTGCACCCAAACACAAT
Organism: Avena sativa; assembly: GCA_916181665.1. NCBI lineage: Eukaryota > Viridiplantae > Streptophyta > Magnoliopsida > Poales > Poaceae > Avena > Avena sativa. Next base: position 460,943,631 of record OV702293.1, read on the forward strand.
CAACAAAAGCCGGTGCTCTGCAAATCTAACGGTGCGGAGCGGTCACGCCAGGAGACTCGACCCCGCAAGTTTGTGCGGTGTTTCCCAGTTCGTTGATTCGTTCTAACTGTGATGCATTGAAGTTTATCTTGCGAACTAGTGAACTGAAATATCATCCTAGCTAGTTCAATCCAGAGAGATCTGCCTACATTAAACACTTAATCTCACACACAAGCATTAACGGTTTCTCGGAGGGCAAATAGCTAGATTCACAGTTTCATGAACTAAGGAAATGGCTAGATCTGTCGCGAACCCCTCGACGACAACACTAGAGTCATCGGCACGCATAGAGCTATGTATCCAAGTAGGTAGGTGCAGACAGAGGGAGAGAGAGAGAGGAATCACCGTCGGGGGTGACGAGCGGGTAGTCGCCGGCGTCCAGGTGCATGAACCAGTCCCATCCCTGGCCGACCTGCAGCAGCAGCGCGGCGCCGTGCAGAGCGGCGGCGAGCGAGGACGCGCCGCGGGGGTTGGCGAAGCCAGGGTCGCCGACGACGTGGACGTTGGTGCGGTCGGGGACGGTGCGCACCTCGCGGGCGAGCCGGGTGCGGTCGGATGCGGAGGCGGCGCGGTCGAGGAGGAGGAGGTAGAGGTTGCGGGGGTGGTAGGTGGCGAGGAGCAGGCGGAGGAGGCGGTCGGCGTCGCCCGCGGAGCCAGTGAGGAGGAATGCAAGCGTGGGTGGGGCTGGGCCTGCGGAGGAGGCGTCGGCCGGGAGCGGGCCGCGGCGGGGCGCGGTGGGAGGCGCGGAGGGGGCGGGGGAGGAGGAGGAGGAGGAGGAGGAGGAGGAGGAGGAGGAGGAGAGGAGGTGGAGCAGGAGGAGGAGCAGGAGGGAGGTGAGGAGGAGGCAGGCGAGCGAGCGGGAGTCCTTGGGGAAGACGGAGGCGAGCGGCGAGGCGGCCGGCGCGGGAGGATGCATGGGGGATGGAGGGGACAATGCCGGAGGGATCGGGACGCCGTGGAAAGAGGGGAAAGGTTCCGATGCCGGTCCGATCGGTCGTTGTGGATGGAGGAAATAGCACCTAACACCAACTGTTGGTGACTTATTTACAGAGAACCACAAGTTACGATTTTGTTTGCAGAGAACACCATATTTAGCTGTAATTTTTGTAGAGAACACAAAATACAATATCACGTTTATTAACCACCGATTAGAGAACATGTCAACTTGGCTGATGTCCATGGATGACGTTGAGGTGCACAATAAATATCTCTTTTGGATAGAAAATAAAATTTACCTAAAAAACAATTGAAACATACAGGTAACTACGAGCCAGACATTTATGCAATATAACCATCCAAACAACTTGACACAATCAACATATTCATTCAAAGCTTGAGAGGTTTAATATATCCATCCAAAAGATTGACAAGATCAACTAGTGGGCAAACACAAAAGTAGAGTCAAGATAATATTTATTCCACTAAATGGCTCTTCTCTTTTCATACAAATTTCAGGTCTAGTTTTATTACTTCTCATGCGCTATTCCTGGGCATTTTCTACCTGCCCATTACCTGCTGTGAAGTAACTATATAGCCCAGTTTCGGTGTAATGTCTCTGTCGTCGTCCACGCGTAGAAGGGAGCGTTTGCCTTGGTGCAGTTACAGTCTGGCGAGGTGGAGCAGCTTGCCGAGGTGCGGTAAATGGCGCTTGCGGTTGTGGTGTAGGTGGAGGCGCAACAGTTGCAGCTGCAGCTTATCGAGGTCAAATGGAGCTTGCGGTTGTGGTGCGGTGTAGGTGTTGTAGTTGTAGGCGAGAAAGGAGCCGTGGGCACGTCCATGGTCTCAGGCCCCCGGCGGTTACTCTGAAACAATATAATTTAATTAAGTTAATTTACTAAGTGAAATAATACAGAAATATATGAGCATAAATTAATTACCATGTGTCATTTTTCCGGTGCCAGCAAATTAATATCAAAGAAGTAAGAAATAATGTACAACATCAAGGAGATTGTTTTTCAGTGCCAGCAAATAAACGTCCATGGTCTCAGGAGTATGTCTTAATTGCTTTTTGTGTAAATTTTATTTTTCTATCCAAAAGAGATATTTATTGTACACCTCAACGTCATCCATGGACATCAGCCAAGTGGGTATGTTCTCTAATCGGCTGTTAACAAGCCTGATAGTGTTTTTTGTGTTCTCTGCAAAGATTACAGCTAAATGTGGTGTTCTCTGCAAAAAAAATCATAACCTGTGGTTCTCTGCAAATAAGTCACCAACAGTTGGTGTTATGTGCTATTTTCTCTTGTGGATGGCTGAACAGACCTGCCTCGTCCCAGTTAGTTTGGTTTGAGGTTTCGCGTTTGGTGCACCTCACATTCACATCCTGGCCCGAGTTAGTTTGATTTGGTGTGTTCTGTACTCCGTATTACTTGTCACTAGATTGGATATATATCCATTTATGTGACAAGTAATATATGGATCGGAAGGAGTAATGTCTTTTGAGACTTGAGTTCATTGGTGGTTGCTCTTTTTTTTTCCAAAAAGAGGATAATCAGTCTATGATTTATTGGCTTTCGTGAATTTATAATGGATCTATTTATTTGGTCCGACCAAACATACCATCAACTATTGAATTTGATTCATCTAAAAACATTGATAGAGAAATCTAGCTCATTCGGCCTTTGTTCGTTAAACCCCACACCAAAGCGATTGGAGGGTATTGGAGTGGACTCGAGGAGATTTTGACTTGCATGGAATTTAACCCACTTTAATCTCCTCCAATCCACCTCAAACCCCGGCTAACCGAACAAGCCCTCAAAGTCATTCTACTTGTCGATCAAGCAGGTTTAAACGCTGAAGTCCAAGGAACCAAGGCAGTCCCCACGGGGAGGCAGCTTTTATCTAATGATCACATGTGTTCTCTCTTTTTCATTTAAATCAATATACCGAGGACTGGTTTTTATAGTGTACATAAGCTATCTAATGTTTCCCAATATAATGGACTCTTGAACCCTCATAAGAGGAGTACCCTTTTTCTAGGTTTTCATGCATTTGATCGACTCGGCCATGGTTTGTTCATGTGGTGGGATTGAAACCGGAAGTTAGACAAGTGCATTCTTTAAAAGGCATCATGGCGCATGGTTGCACTATCGACATAACTATCGTACATATAAAAGCATATCATACACAAAAGTAACAAAACCTACATAATTTTAGCAATAGCATGGGATCACAAACATGTTTTGGATGCTACCTCGTAGAGTTGCAGGTGTTACCAACCAAACTATAAACTGGTCACCCTCATTGACATATTGTCGTCTACTAATCATTTATGTGCCGCATGCTACGTGGCTTGCTTATTGGCATAATCCAGTCAATCATGCATATGCGCACAACTTGTGCCAAATATAAACCCTAAACTCTCTCAAACTAAACCACTGCTAACTAATTCCTAGATATGAAGCCCTATATTTATCGAGTTCTTTGTGTGAGTCGTCCAACTAAACCTAGAATAATGGTACAATCTACTCTTTGTGACATGGCTTTTCATCTACACCGAGCACAAATCGATCTATTCCTTGCAAAATCACGAGCCCAGTGGAATTCATCTCAATCCCTTTACATATGATTTGACATGCTTCACTCACAATGGGCTTTTGAACCCTCGCACGGATTGAAGGTGAAAGATAAGCATATGCATGCTTTAAACTTTATTATGGATGCATGACCAACATAGCAAACCATACTTATGACAACATGACATATGAAAACCTGTTTGCCAAAAAAATAACATACTAAATCCTACACAATTTCATAAACCATTCGAGTGTCAACTTGGAGGAGTGGCCATGGAAACGTTACACTGGTATCCCAATGATTAGCGATTGCTAGTTCTATTGTATGTTGTCGGCTACCTACCATGCAGGAGGTGTGGAGGGGTGGGGAGGAGGAGGATTAGGAGAAGAGGATGTGGAGCAGGAGGAGGAGAGGGAGGGAGGCGAGGAGGAGGCAAGGGAGCAGGTGAGTCCTTGGGGAAGATAGAGGAAAGCGACGAGGCTACCGGTGCGGGAGCATGCATGGGGGATAGAGCGGAGAATGCCAGAGGGATAGGGATGTCGTGGAAAGAGGGGGAAAGTTCTGATGTCATTCCGATCGTTCATTTGTGGATGGATGAACATACCTAAACTTAGTTAGTTCGGTGTTGCGGTTTCGCGTTTGGTGCACCTCAGATGCACATCCTGGGTGGATTTGGTTTTATTTCTTGTGTTATGTACTTTTTGAGTCTTGGGTTCATTGGTATTTGCCTGTTTTCTACAAATAGAGGATAACCAACCTCTGATTCATTGGCTTTCGTGAATTTATAGTGGGTTTATTTATTTGGTCCAAGAAAATGCAAGTAACTATTGAATTCGGGATACTCCTCATAGATATGCAACTTTTATCCAACAATCACATCTATTGTATGTTTCGTTTAAATCAAATCAAGAGACATATCAATATATTGAGGATTGATTTTTTATATTATACATTTGATTTCTCATGTTTCCCATATAATTGACTCTTGCACCCTCATACGAGGATAGGCATGTATAGGTAATCTTTTCTAGCATTTCATGCATTTGATCACCAAAAGGCCACATATAGAATTTGTTGATGTAGTAGGATTGAAAATGGGAGATAAGCAAGTGCGTGCTTTGAAATGCATCATGGCGCATGGCTCCACGACAGACATAACTAACCATAGTTATAATAACATAACATATAAAAAACGTACTAAAACCTACATAATGATGGAAGAGCATGGGATCACAAACACCTTTTAGATAGTACCTTGCATGCATCATCAACGAAAACTACAAACTAATAGCAGCCACATAGACATGTTGTCGTATACATGCCTTATGTGCGCCTCATGCTAAGCAACTTGCTTATCGGCGTAATCCACTGAAACATGCATACACATACTACTTGTGCCAAAAATAAAACCCTAAATTCTCTCGAACTAAACCGATGCTAAATGTAATTTATCGTTTCCTTGATATGAAGCCCATATTTATTGAATTAATTTTTGGAGTCATCCAACTAACCTATTCACGTGTCAAATGTCTAGAATCTCGTGCAATCTACTCTTTGTGGCATGGATTTTGATCTAAATCGAGCACAAATCCATGTGTGCCGCCTTAGAGAAAAATCACGAGCCCAACGACGCTCATCCCATTCTCTTTACATATTCAGCATGCTTCCCTCTACAATGGGTTCTTGAACACTGGGACAATCATGTATACCTATACTTTTTCTTAACATTTTTTTATCAAATCGACCAACAAGAAGCATGCCCATAGTATTTCCATGTTGCTGCAGTAAGACCGAAGACGAAAGGTAAGCATATGCACGCTTTACAATGTATCACGGCTACATGACCGACATAGCTAACCATGCTTGCAACAACATGACACATATGAAAACGCATTCGCTCGAAAACAAAACATCCTAAATCCTACATAATTTCAGAAAACTCTCAGGCGTCAACTTGTAGGAGTTGCCAACAATTAGCGATTGCTAGGTCATATTGTATGTTGTCGTCTACTTACCATGTGTGTATTTCGCTCTTAGTGGCTTCACGGCAAATATAAAACCCTAAATTCACATCTTGTTTTTTTTGTATGATGAGTTGTGGAACTAAACCGATCCAAGTCAAGCCAATTTCCTAGACCACCGGGCGCAATCTACTCTCCATGAAATAACATGGATTTGTATCAACATTGAGCACGGACACATTTGCACGGGGAACCGAAGCACCTGAAAATATAGACAAGCGATGGATCGTGCTCCACTCCCACTCCACAAGCCGTGCCGGTAGTACCAAAGTAAATAAAAGATCCCCACCAGAAGGATTCAGTCCCCCTGCTGCGCCTGCCCGCTCGCCGAGTAAAAATGGCAGGGCCGTGCGCTGCTGTGCCTGCTGCAACGACAATCCGTCCTAGCCTATCTTAGCTATACACTACTAGTGCTGCCGTTCCTTCCTTGGTGTTCTTCCGGCGGGCCGTTATCTTTCACACTCACACAGCCACGAATGTCAGCACGAACGCCCCGGCCGGCCATTGCGGAGCAGATACAGACTGAGAAACCATGAGCCAGAACATACACTAGACATGATTGAGACATGACAAGCGCTTATATGTTTCCCATTTGAACGCACATCCATCCATGGCTTGTCACTCACACCTACAGTAAGTAGGAGTAGGAGTACACCAGAGTTCCACAAGAGACGATGACTGCTCTCTCTGACTTGCTAGCTTGTCTGAACTTAACTAAAGATAAAGATGATTGAGTAACTCAGCAGCTAGCTACGCATTTGTAAACCCCTGCTAAATCCTAATGTCTGACAAAATGGAAATTGGAGAGGATTGGGCAGATAAGGGAGCTAACGCGGATCATAGAAGAATCTAATCTCTAATCAAGCTCTCCACAGCGGGCTCCACGCATCGATTCTCAGTCGCCGCTGGAGCTTGGGCGTCCTTGGCGGTGAGGCGCGCGGCGGCGCGCTCGGCGCGGCGGGCCTTGGAGGTGGCCCGGCTGGCCAGCGAGGCCCCCACGCCGCCTTCCTCGCCGAGCCGGCGCATCTCCAGCACGCGGCGGTGGGAGTTGGAGTGCAGCAGGGGCGAGAAGGTGGGGCTGTTCGCCGGCCTGTACTCCGGGAGCAGACGCCCGGTCTTGAACCGCACCCCGCACGCGTTGCACAGCGTGCGGGGACCGTCCGGCCCCAGCCGCCACTGCGGCGTCTCCTCCGACGCGCAGTGCGTGCACCGCCGCCGCGCCGCCGGCGGCCGCGGGGCTGGGAGAGGAAGCGCGGGCGCCAGGCTCCACGGCGCCGTCACCCGCCGCCGCCGCCGAAGGCCCTTGGTTCTCGGCCCCACCGCCGCGCGCGCCGGGGCAGCCGCCGCCGCCGCCGCGGCCTCCTCATCTACCGCCGCCATGGTCTCCACCGAAGGGAAGGCGTCTTTGTTGGACAGCCACTCCAGCTCCTCCTCATCGTCTTCCCCCGCAGCCCCCGGTACCTGCTCCCCTTCACCCTCCGCCGCCGGCACCTCCAACCCCTGCAAGAAAACAAAGACTTTTTTTCAGCGTCTATACCAAACCCCAACCAGGGCCACGAAGGGGGAGGGAGAAGCAAGCGGGGGTACCGTGTGGTCAAAGAAGATATTGAAGCCGGGCAGCTCGTGAGCCAGCGCCGCCGCGTCCTTGTCAACCTCGCCGCCCCCCGCCATGGTCGCCGCCGCCAACAGGAAACACACGCGCACAGGGATAAAGAAATTGGGGGGAGTTTTGTTTCGTCAACACACTCCTATTCGATTGATCCGGTGGCCTTTTTATTCTCACTTTTCACCTTTTTTTGGGAGGATTTTGTTTCTATCTTTGCCGTTTCTCACTGGCTAAAGAAAGAGCAAGAGCAAGAGATTTTTTTGGGTCTCGTTTCTTTCTTTTTTTTTAGACGGGGTCTCGTTTCTTGTGATGATGCAAGAAATCATAGGTTTTAACGACGGTAATAACCCCATGGCGTTCACGTGGGTTGTGGCGTGGTAGTAGTTCTAATGAGTTTTGGGCCTGCCATGGACTATTTGGACTTATTAGCTGCTAAAGAAAATGGTCACGCTAGCCAGCAGTGTTTGCTTACGGTTTTAAGCACAGCAGAAGAAACAAAAAAAACACTCATTAATTTCGTACCTAAGAATTTATACGTGCAGCTCACTGAAAAATTTATTATAAAATTGAGGTGTGGAAAAGATGTTCCAACATTGACCCTCGCAGATTAGAAGTTTGATGGATTTAGTTTCTATGGATTTGTTTGTTACTCTATTATCCTATGTTTTATAATACTGCACTCAGACATTGATGTTTCCACAAATACTAGGTCATCCCTCTCCCGCCTGTGTTAGCCATTACCATAGGAACCAATCACCAAGTATTTAGTACTTCCTCCGTTTTAAAATATAAGATGTTTTTAGACTTGTGAAAATAATGTATCTAGATACCTTTTAGTGTGTATATTCAAAGTGAACCTCTTCGAACCTATACACTAAAAGATGTTTAGATACATTATTTTTATAAAGCTAAAATATCTTATATTATGAAATGGAGGAGTACCATACATGGAACATTACCCTCCCCTCCCTAGAAATAGAAGCTCGACTATCTTTATTGCGTTAGCCATTACTATAGAAATCAATTGCCAAGTATTTACTAAGATAGAGGGAACATAATCCGGGAGACCAATCGCCATACACATATGTCGTTAGCCAGACGAACAAGGGACTTTGGACTAAACAAAGTAACTTAGACACCTCGCTTTTCCCGTGGTTTTTTCCTTACATGGTATCTTGAAATTTGAAAAAAATGTAGAATGGTGATTATTTTCACTGGAAAAAAATGTTACTTTGCGTGGTACCTTCATGTATTGAAGGGGACTACACAAATATTGTGAACCAAACTTTGCTTATGAAAAAAGAAGATTTTGTGGGCGTGCACCTCATGGTTGCCCTAAGTGCTTGGTGTACTTTTCCGTACTCCTAGAGTATGAAAAATTGTTGTTATCCATGTGGCGCTTGAACGAAACCGTGCAATTAAGATGATATACATGAGAAAGTTGTAAACAACTTCTCTTCTGAAAAAGAAGTATATTTTGTGTGTATGCATCATGGTTGCCTAATAGGCCACATAGAGTGATAATTATACTTTGCCATACACTAAATACGACAAATTATAATTATCTCAAAGTATAACGGTAGAAACAGTTAATGTCTCAATTTCTAGTCTACGATGCAAACATTGACACACATGGTATGTTACAATCCTAAAAGTGATGACGTTACTTGTCGTTTTCTGATACTTTGGTTAAGATATGGTCAGTGGCTAATCTATACTGTGTAAGGTGTAAGTTGCAGGGTCGGCTAACCTTACAGTTTTTCTTAAACCCTCTTAACTTATAGGTATTTATGTAATAGTCCCTAGTGTGTAGAAGGTACAACCCCACAGGTCTTGGCAGCTTGCTCTACTAGTGTGAATAGACATGCTATCTAGGGGTAGTCATGTACAAGACAAAGATACACGACGATTACTTATTTCCGTGATAATGCTTTGGTCATATTGTTAAGAGATAGATATTATAAGGAGTGAGCCTAGCTCACTTGATTAGGGAAGTGGATGTACAACCCAAACCTCCTAGGTTCAAATTCTCACGGACGCAGATTTGGGTTCTTATTATTTTAAAAAAACTTGTTGTAATAGCTTCCTCTACCGCATTCCTTTTAAAAAAAAGATAGCTATTATAAAGTGGATATATTACTTTGATCAAATAATTGCTTGGACAGCAGGAAATATCATTTTGTCTATGTTCCCCAATTAACTAAAATTTGTCATGCGACCTAAGAATACTAGAATACGACAAATTAAGTTATCACATAATATAGAATGTCCCAAATATGTAAATAAGTTGTGTCCCAATATAATATTGATGTTTTCATAGTTACAATGTCAATTTCCTTCCTTGCACAATTGAAGCTCCTTTCTTTTAAGTGCATTAGCATTACTATAAAACCTAATTCTAATACAACCGTGTCAATTAGCCTGGCAAACGAGGGAATTTTGATGGAAGCAGGTGACTTATTACCTTGCATGCCAAGCAACATAATTAACCCTTTTTATTTTCATGGTATTTCAAGTTTTGTAAAATCGACTAAAATACATATGGAATGCGGGAATACATGTTATAATGCATGAAGGTTGTGTATTAAGTCAATGGTTCATGCCTATCCCGTTCAAATATCTTTTCTAGTTAGGTATAGTGTGAGAGTATGAGTCGGTGAATTTTTCAGGCAGGAAAAACTTTGTTTCTTCACGTGGTGCTAGAAGGAATCCACACATAGTTAAGAGGATGGACACAATAAATGTTAACAAATTATTGCTTATATATGAAATGGTAGTACATTGCGCGTGTGCACCTCATAGTTGCCTTATAGGTCAAACCAAATGATGACCGTACTTTGCCGTACAAAGAGTACGGAAATTGTTAGTTATCATGAGTAGTATTCTTATGAGAAAGAATTAATGACTTGATGGTAGATGACATAGAACATATGCTACAATCCTATTAATTGGCGTTGATTGTCATTTCTGATACTTAAATAAAGTCATAACTATGTTATCGAGGGGGCATGTACAAGGAAAAGTGGCACGCGGATTATTTCCTTTGTAACACTTTGATCGAATAGTTATGATATATACTTGAGAAAGTGAATGCATTGGTCAAATTATTGCTTGGTCAAAAGGCATTATCACTTTATCTATGTTCTTCTTGGTTAATTGTAATTACCTAAGAATACGACAAATTAAAAGTTATCACATAATGTTATGATAGGTTAACGTTATAACCACTGTTCAAAAAATAGGCCGAATCAGTGATTAATAGGCCGATTAATCGCTACTAGGACCCGACCGTGTCGATTACCACTAATCCTTTATGTTAATCGTTTAGCCCGATTAATAGGTCTGACACTCCGATTACTAGGTATGTTCCCGATTAACCATTACACTTGGTCAAAAAAGTTGCAAAATTATCAACACATATCGCCCATCAATCCGCTAGCCTGCCCTAGTGAAGTAGGTTTTGCGAAGCTCCCGTTCGATCCATTCCTCCAGGAGCTTGATTTCAGCCATCACCAACTAGTTCCTTGTCGTTGTTGACCAGTTCCTCGTAGTTGCCGACTAGACCTAATACAAGAGCTCGAGCGCCTTGAGAATCTCATCCGGGAGCTTAAGGCTGAGGATTCATACGTGTTTTAGGTGCTAATTTTTGTAGGCTGCACCGATTAATATCCAACCGATTAAATCAGTTAATCGTCCGAATTCCAATTAATCGCTACTCCCAAGCCAACCGAGCAGCTAACGATTACCGATTTCCTTAACATTGGTTATAACATAATGTTACCATGGGAAAGAATGTCCCAGTTGGTTTGTTACTCTCTCTCTCCATGTATATATGCCTACAGGAATGTTGCCACAAATATAATGCAAAAATCCATTTTCTTGGAAAATTGAAGTTCCATTGTCATTATTGTGTTAGCCATTACCGAGAAAACCAACTGTCATGCACATGAGACAATTAACCGATGAACAAGAGAATTTTGATGGAACAAAATGACTTAATTACCTTGACTGCCACATGGTTGAGCCGACATTAATCAATTTTTCCTTTCATGGTATTTGAATTTTGTTGAATGGCCTCATATACATGGAAGGAGGGAGTACATGTTATGATGGATGAAGGTCTTTTGTTAGGTCAATGGTTCGCGTATGTGTTATTCAAGTGTAGATTTTTTTGTTAGATCTAATTGGAGACATATGAGTCGTTGTTAAATTCTTTTCGAGCAAATATATTGCTGCTTCAGGTGGTAAAACATAGAAGAGAAGCACACAACTAAGAGGATGGACACCAACAATTTGAATAGACTATGCCTATAAAAAAGGAAATACCTTTTGTGGGTGCTCTCATGGTTGCATTATAGGTCTGATGGAGACAGTGACGGATCTGCGTGTAAACCGTGGGGTCAGTTGATCCCATGGCTATAAACCCCCTTTGATTCATAAGTATCTGCATAATACTCATTCTGATCCCATAACTATAAACCCCCTTTGATTTATAAGTATTTGTAATCTGATCCTATGAATTTTTATCACCGGCTACATTACTGGATGGAGCATACCTGGCCAACGGGCCGGCCCACGGCACGATACGGCCCACTAAGTCATTAGGGTGTCTGACATGGCACGGCCCACCTGGGCATGCTAAGCTAACGGTTTGTGTCGTGCCGGCCCGTGTGCTTCACCTCAAGGCCCAGACACGACACGCTAGCTAAACGGGCCTAATGTGCCGGACCGTTAAAGCCTTTGTATATTTTTATTAAATTTATTATAAAACAATTAAAATAATGGTATAAAATTGTAAAAAATATAAAAACTCTTAACAGACCGTGTCGTGCCGGCACGTGGGATTGGGATAGCACGGCCAATGTGCGGACGCGGGCTAGGCACAGCCCGTTAACACCCACGTGTCAGCCGGAGTCATGGCCCGATGGTCAGGTATGGGATGGAGTGATAATGGTACATTCTCGTACACATAGAACTAAGCCTGTGTAAAAAGTCAAACAGTTTTAAACCGGTCAAATATTAGAATGACGAATTATAGTTATATGATAGATTATTCTTGCGGGAAATATTTAATGTCTCGACTTGCTAGTGTTCATAATCCACATGTCTAGTAACATCTGTTGGGACAGCATGTCGGTTACAATAAAAAAAAGCGATGATGTTGCTTATCGATTTTCTATACTTATAAGTTAAGGTGTAGCTGTGCTATCAAGGGGCGACCATATAAAATACAAAGCGTCACACTGGTTAATGCTTTCCTTAGTAATACTTCGGTCGAATAGTTAAGGGCCAGACACGAAGACTGTGAATACAATACCTTTTCAAATAGTTTCTTGGATAATTTGTCATGCTCTCTAGGATACAAAAATTACAGTTACATATAACAATCTCATGGGAAAGAATATCTCTGTTAGCATTGTGTGCGTCTCAACACCGTGCAGCGTGTGTTGGTGAGTCGACCTAGGCTGTAGAGTGAGCTTCGGCCCGACGACTTTGTCCATACTTGATAGTGTGCAAAGTTTATTGTCGAGCATGTCTGAAATCTAGAGTGAACTTTGCCTTGACAAATTTGCCCGCCCAACAAGCCCTTATGCTCACCGGAGTAGTTGTTAGGTTGCGCTTTGCTCTACACTTTGCTTTGCTTATTCAGTTGTTGGATAATTCTATTCTTCTCGTTGACCCAGGAGTGAAAAAACTCCTCTGCTCCTCGGTCGCTCCTGAGCGACTAGGGGCAGAAACCATAGTCTCACGTCTCCCCTCCTCCCTAGCCACCATCGGGCGAAGCCCGTGCGGTGCCAGCGGCGGCTGGCTCTTCTCTACCCGGCGCGCGAAGGACCGTGCGGGACAGCGCACTCCTTGGCGGCGGTGCATTTTGGTGGAGATGACCAAGATCTGGCGTGGCGGCGGCCGAAGGGCGGCGCCAGGGGAGCCCCCTGCAAGTGGAGGCGGCGTTGTCCTCCCGGTGGCTGCGGTTCTCGATGGCAGCGGCCCGTCCCTGCTCCTAGAGCTCCCAGCGGTGGCGGGGCGGTTCGTGGCGGAAAGGTGAACTGGTGGCGTCACAGGAGTGGCAGGGAGACGTGCTGCTGGTGGCCAGCCAGTGCGCCGATGGAGGCCCTGCAGGACTTCCTAGGCATGGCGTGATTGCCTTCTGGAGCTAGGGACAAGAGGGGCTCAAACACGAGGGTAATGCCGGCGTGGCCTCCGTTCGGCAGCATGGTTGCGGGGCCTTTACGTGCCTGTATGAGCCTGGTGTAGCCCTGCCACCACGTTCAGCCGGTAACCGCTTACAATGGTGGAGGACGGTTCTCCTCTAGGAGGTCATGCTGATGATGCCCTCCGACCTCACACCTTCCCTAGCCTCGCAGGTCATGCGACACTCCTTTCTACACGAACACGAGCTCTCGGATGTCGGGGTGGCGGCCCCGGAAGGTGGACTACACATAGGCATCTCGACACGGGGCGACATGGCGGTGGTGGTGGCTCTTCTATTTGGACCATGAGGGTGGCATGGAGTGGGCATCGGGGGCTCCTGGTGGTTGGAGCGCCCAGATCGCGTCTAGAAGATCGGCTCGAGGTTTGATGGTGGTTCGAGATACCGAATGTGGCGAGAGTTTTTTCGGGCGAAAGACCAGCGCTTCGGCGTCGACAATGGCGAGGCATGTGGGCGTCGTTACCCTCTTGGGGGCATTGTTGTGGCTACTCTCACCACATTAGGGCTCTAGGTGAAAACCCTAGACCCTTGTGGTCTCGGCGGCGGCAACGCTTGTGGCGTTGTTATCTTCTTGGATGAGTTGTCGTGGAACTTCGGTAGTCTTAGTGTAGTCATTTTTGGTGGGCAAGTGATGACCCACAAGTATAGGGGATCACAACAGTCTTCGCGGGTAGTATTACCCAATTTATTGATTCGACACAAGGGGAGCCAAAAAATACTTGCAAGCCTTAACAACTGAGTTGTCAATTCAGCTGCACCTGGAAATAGTTCTTGCTCACAGAAGTTTATCAGTAGCAACAGCAAAGCAACAGCAACAATGAAACAAGAGCAATAGTAACAGTAACAGTAATAGTGGGTTTCGAGTGCGGTAGGCATAGGGATGGATGGACGGGTGTTGCATGGACGAGTCTAAACATGTAACTTCAAGATCTAGGGCATTACAGATAAATAATAACAAGCATCCAAGTACTAAACAATCCTAGGCATGTGCTCCAAATATAGTCATACGTGCTCGTAATGAGAACTTGCACAACATCTTCTGTCCAGCCAGCCCGTGGCAGCGGGGCCTCTAGGAAACCAGGGGCGGAGCTGGTGTACAACCATTGGGTTCAGGTGACCCCAATAAAATTGCTAAATTCTTCACTAATTTAGCCAATGTCATTGCTAATTTTATGGAAGATTACACTAATTGATGGAGCTGACCCCAATGGTTTGATGTTCCAGATTCGCCACTGTAGGAAACTACTGAAAATTAAGGTGCTGTGGTGACCCAGCATACCACTGCATGATGTAGTACACTATAGTCGTTGACATAACACCAATGAAACACCGTTCACTAGTATTACATCCCTCAGAGTGATACAACAGAAACACAACAGGTCCACAACATGACTATAGATTACAACTCAATTCTTTACACAAGATCTAGAGAACACTCTAGGTTAAAGAGAGATAAAGAAACTTCTTATAAAGAAGAATCAGAAATAAACAACTCATAACTAATATACTAATGGTCTAGTACCTGAACTATTTGGGCTTGTATTACGGCTATTGCAATACTCTACAAAAGTAGGTTCTATGGCCAGAGATTATATTCCTATCTAATCAGCAACTTCGCCTTCACTTTAATTAATGTATATGTTGACTTTCTTGACTCCAATGAAGAGCTTGAGCTTTTGATGATGATTCCTGGAGCATAAGTTCATGTAGACATCGTCTGTATTGGCTTCAGAATCTAGCAAGGGTTAAGAAGATACGTTGAGTACGAGCATACTCAACAAGTTCACTAGAAAAGGAGTATTTGATGCACTATATCTACAGCCACAGACCATGGGTCGTAGGCAATACAAGTTTTCGTAAACATTTCTTCAAAGGTTGCTTTTATTCTGAAAAGCTATGTCCGTCAGCCTTCACGGGTTTACCAGAACTTTCACGGAGTTCCTTTCCCGCAGCGTTCATAGCTCCTTCCCGGAACAGGGAGTAACAAGTTACAGTTTTTACACTCTGCAGAGGTGCGTCACTTTACCCATGAGAGATCAAATCCTTGATGCACAACCGGGCGAATCTTTCCCGTCCACACTTCCTATGGTGTGGGGCCTAGTAGATGATCCAAGCCAATCACTGTCCTTCTTCGCGACCCCGCATACAGCGTAATTTTTGTATGTCCACACTCAAGGTAGAATTTTCCCCGTATAAAACGGCTATAACTTAGTTGGATACACACAACAACCATTAACACTAGAAATCTGTCTTTTGTAAGCCCAGATCCACGGTAGACTTTTCCCCGTATAAAACGACTATACCCATGATCGGCAACTTACAAATGCCCAGAACAGTGTCCGATGCATGCGAGAGGGAGCCGATCCAGCTGACTTCCCTAGAGCCATATAGATCTCATGGTTAACGCGTAATATACGGCACAAGAATCATTGGCGACATTGGTTGTTAAGTCCTAGATAATATGTTCCTTTACCACCGGAACTTTCATAGTAGGTTATTACCTCAGGGTAAATAACCCATAATCATATTATTATGAAAATAGTATTTTTTGACCTTTTTGAAATGCAGGTGATGACAACACTTGATTTTCAAAATACTTTATAGAATATAATCAAAGGACATGATCAAGTGTGAACTTTCCTTTTGTGATTGCAAGATTATGCACTCACGGTCTTCGAGACAATATAAGATCCAATATCTGAAATCAGCATCATTGGTCCGGTAAGGACTAATGTTTAAAGAAGCAAGATGCTATTATGCATAAGTAATGTAATGCAATTTCGTAAACTCGAATCCCAGGAATAACGTTGTTCTAGGGTTTGAATACTGGAAATGGTTTCTTTGGAATGTGTTGCCCTTTTAGATTAAGTTTCACACTTGTGCTTCTTATTAAGGCTTGTGAGTGTGTGTGAACAACACATATTTATAATATAATACAACAATAAGATACACACATATGGAATGCTACTAAAATACTACTTATATAAGAATTGTTTATCTTCAAATTTTACTTTACAAGTAATGGCATTTATAAGGAACTTGAGTGTTTACAATCCTAAGTATGCAAGTAAAGTTCAAAGCAATGTGATTGTGATTAATTGTCATCTATTGACTATGATGAGTTTCCTTGATTTTAGTTGTTAAGAGTTGGAGGTATTATTATAAGATTTGTCATTTGAAGTGGCAAAAAGAATAATATTTGAAGAAAAAAATTCTTTTCTAAGGTCTAAACAATCTTTTTGGTTAATCAAATGTGGTCAATGTTGTTGGTGCTTTCTTTAATAGTTAGACTTGAGATGCTTTACGACTTAATTATAATAGACCAAAGTTAACTATAAAACAAATAATAAAGTCTTTAGCATTACATTTAAAGTCTTGTAGACTAAAGTTAACTTTAAAAACATAGATGAACTTAGGGTGTAATGCTTATGATATTTGTATCTTGTTCACTTTATAATGTTTCCTTAAAGTTACTTAAGAATGGCATTGCCTCCATTTGAGTAGTGGTTTCCTAACATTATAATGGAATAAAATCATTTACCTTTTTATAGATGAGTGGTTTTGGTTCGTAAACAAATAAATAATATTACTTAACTACTTATGGATTCACTATAGTGTTTTGATATGTTTATAAACTTGTCATTGAAGCAATGAAAAAGATTTAATTTAGTCACAACTTATTCTTGAAGATTTAATATTGGAAAAGGATCTTTTTAGAAAATAATCTACACTTATGGTTGAAAGATAATTCAATAAAATTGTCTTTAAAATGTGTTGAACCATTTTGACTTCATATTATTAATATTTAAGACTAATACTATTTATTAGACTCAATTGGCTAATGTTAGAAATATTAGCAAATTTTATTTACCCTTATATGAATTATTGATTAAGGAAATAGGTTTAAGTTTAAGTTATTATAGTGTTTAAATTTTTATTTCCCTCAAAAGTGGAATATTATAAATTTAATAGGTAGGCATTATTTTTGTGATCATTTTGTTATATTATATTTATTTTTGTGATTTATAAATAATAAGATATGATTTCTATAAGGTTTACTACTTTATAAATACTTAATAAATAATGAATATTGAATTAAGTGAAATGATAATGCATGATTATAGTTTTAAATTATATTTCTTATTTTTCTAAGATTTTTGGTATTTTATTTATATTTTTTAACATTTACCAATATTAAAATATGAATTTTCAAAGTTTTATTACTTATAAATTATTTATTAAATAATAATTATTTAAATTGTTGGAATAATAATGTTTGATAATGGTTTAATGTTATAGATTTTATTTTTCTGAAAATTTTCATATATAAAACATATTTTTCTAAATTATAAAACAGAAGTTATTAATTTAACAAGATTTAATCATTTTCTAGAATTAAAATAAATAACTAAATGGTTTATGATGTAATGCTGATGTCAGCACAGAGTGAAGGGGTTTTCTCACCAGGTATCTTCTTACCCCAGTCACTGACTAGTGGGGTCTATGCCACGTCATATCTGATGTTTTGATTTATTACAGAAAACATTAACACAATTTTTAAAATGATAAAAAAATGGAAATATGACATCAGCGTGATGTCACGCCGATATCACCCCTGGATAATCCTTAGATCTTGGTTGAATCCGCGAATCATATGTATGCGCGGGTTGGTGCTTGGGCTTATTGGAAAGAGAAGGCAGAGGCGACTCTAGTGGTGGTAGCGCCGACCGTATTTGGTCGCCGGAGCACAGTGGGCGATGGCGGCCAGCGGCGGTGGTTGCCGGCGAGCGTGGAGACGGTGTTACGGAGCAAGGGAAATAGCATGGAGGGTACTGGAAGAATCAATGACTCACCAATAAGCTCGCGGAGGTGTCGGTGAGGGGAGGCGAGCTCGGAATCGGCGACGAACGACGATGACTGGTGGCGGCAGTGAGGTATCGATTGATTCGATAGGGGGTTCTTCGTCTTCCATGGCCTGGCTTGGGAGAACGAGAGCAACGAGGCGAGTCCAACGGCACCCTCAGGGAGACCAGGGGAGCTCGGGATCGACGGTGATGTGCAGCTCCGACGAGCTAGGTTTTCGGACAGAGAGGAAATTGGAGAGGAAGAATGAGGATAAGGATCTCCGGCGCGTCAGTGGTATTCTTATAGGCAACAAACAGCGGCGGCACGAATCTGGACGGAGGCGGACGTCACAGTGCGGCGTCAAACGGCGGTGATGCCGCCGTGCAACTGCTTGTGACGTTGGGAGGAAGACGACGACGATGTGGATTTCGCGGAAAACCCCCTGGCGAAACATCAAACTCAACCCGCAGTCTCTTAGCTGGCCCACTTGTCAGCTAGAGATAATAACCGAGTGTTGTCCTTGTTGGGCCGCTACTGGGTTGCTGTGAGTTGCTCGTGAGCAGCAGATAGAGAGAGAGGAAATTGGCCACGGCCAGAAACAGTTTCCTTTTGTTTTTTCCTTGTTCCTTTCCTTTTTCTATTTTCTGTTTTGATGATTTGTTTTTAATTTAAATTTCTTGAATTATTTAAATACCAGAATTTTTTGTAGAGTATTACAAATATTCGAAAGATAAATATTCTAATTGTTTTCTTTAATCATGTTGGTATTTTTTATACTCGTAATTATTTTAGAAATTATATATTGAGTAGAATAAATGAGAATTAGGGTTTTAGGGATTTGTTTATTATATCAAACTCTAGGAATGGTGATTTTTGTTTTCACCATAAAAATTATATAGGCAAAGATTTATGTGGGTGATTGATGTGCATGGTATATTTTCATATTTAGCAATCATATAGGATGATTTAAGTATTAACTTTTCCTTAGCACTATCTTGGTTAAATCTTTATGCATGAGTAATAATCATAGATGTAGAAATGAAGATTAAGAGATGAAGCATATTGCTTTTGTGTTTGTGATCACGGATAATATCATTATCCAAGAGAAAATAATAAAGTTATTCTCTAGAATGACTTATGAGAAGAATTGATAACTAAAGTTTCTAGACATATATGATTTTAATGTTTGCAGTGACAAATATATGCTTGAGTGATTTGCTATAGGAAAATATTCCTATAAAACTTTGTGGAAATAAGATGATAGATCAATCAGATGAAATGGATATTATGTTTGGTTAAAGATTTAGGGTTTAGTGTTTACCAAGAATTCCTATTTTCCATAATTTACAATCCTGGACTTCTAATTAAGGAATTCCTTTCCTAGATGTACTACTTCTTCCTATCCATCATCATGTGTTAACATGATGAGCTTTACTTCACAAGAATATTCTTATCCACCTTTTATTCTTCTAAATCCATTTATAATTCCAATGAGCTTGTTACTAAAGCTTTTCATAATCTGCTCACATCTATATTTGGGTGATAACAAACTACTCTGATAACGATAACCTCTAATCCACTAAGTAGTTACTTCTAACTTCATTCATATACTTCCTTTATCACCCTTCACTAATATTACTTCAATAGACATATACATTAAATCCCACTTCACCTCAAGTGCTTAGTATTTCCAAAGAGGAAAATACTACTTCTATAATCCAATGTTGCTCTAGCATCATCTTAATCATACTATTTTATCTCTACTTGCCTCCAATATCTTTTACTCAAACTTAACATTATATCATGGTGATTTTTCATGGCTAACCTAGAATAACATATCTATACTAGGGTTCAATCATGTTCTATCCACCAATGTCACTTATACATGATATGCATTCAATCTTGGTGAGTAAAGCATGATCATTATAATCCTTTGATCATTTATGGCTTAGGTTTCCAGTTGGCTAATCAAGGTCTTCATTAATATAACATTACATGTGTATTATACTTACCTTCTTAGTGTCTCTATTTGACTAAGAGTTATTATTCAATGACTATACCTACTTGATCCAATAGTATTACTCCTGGTAACTATCTTCAGGATTCATCCTTGTAATCTTCTTTATCACCATATAATTATATACTCCAAATAACTCTTCTATTATTTCAGGAGTGAGTTAACTCCATCAATTATCACAATGATCTTATTCTCTTCCAACACTCCCATCTTATAGATGATATCTAAAACTAGCATTACCACTTACCTCTTCTTACTTCTTTCTCTTAAGGACCTAAGTGAATGCTATGATATGGACAAGAGTTGATAGATCAAGAATTGATAAGTTAAGAATTGGTGAATCAATAGTTGATTACTCAACATTGATGAACACTATATATTAGAACAAGATTCAATAGAGATGATAAGGATTGATATGGGAAGAAAAATATATGGTGAATGATCTTGACTTGGTTTCTGTCCTACTTAATCTCACTAAAGAGTTAAGGTTAGGCATTACCATGATACTCATGGTATAAGTAGATGAGATTAAGATAGATCAATATTTAGTTGTTACATTCCTATTACTTAAGTTATATTTATAACTTGGTATTCATGAGTTATGTAATGAATACTTGGATATGATTACTTAAGGATCAAATATAAATCATTAAGTAAGGTATTAGGGTTTAACTTCTATTATGTTTGATCTACCCTTAGATCAAATCTCCTTTACCCAAAATAAGGTTTTAGCAAAGGTCATATTGAAACTTATCGCAGTCAACTTGATGATCTACTTCAATTCCATAAAGTTGAGAGAAGCTTCAATCACTTTGACAAGTTTTGTTTAAAAGCGCGAAAATTATTCAGATTTTCTATGTATGAATGCAATGCACACATCTGTGTTCAACTTATTTCTAAGCTCTAATGCTGGGATGTTACAGACTCTCCCCCTTGAAATAAACTTCGTCCTCGAAGTTCGTAAACTCTCACGTTTCGGAGTAAGGAATTGACTTGTGTTGGTTACGACATTTCTCAACTCCATGGTTACCTCAAATGGGAATAATTGTAACATTCCATATCCAAATCTTTTCCTTGAATTCTCATCATTCTTCGCAATCTCCAACTTGTTTTCTTCAACACTCCAAGGTTCCTTTTACTATCCACCTCTAAGGATATGTCCTTATTATAAACTCCTTAATCTGGGGTCTTTTCTTTGGTTCCTTAACCTAATTAGGTATCCTAATCCAACTCCTTTTATTTAATCATCGAACTTTCTTACTATACTGTGTAAGGTATAGGAAGTCTCACTAAAATAGGGTATTAATTGTTATAACACAAGAGTTGTGGACAAAATACTAAATCTTTGGATTGTCATTTTATGATTTATACTGGTGGTCCTTCTGAACATTGATTTTGAACACATTTAGTCCATACCCATTGGAATTTCTTGTTCCTCTATACTTATCCAATTGGATGTGCTTTGTTCCCTCTTAAGTATCATTTAAGAGTTGTTTTTATTAGAATGAGTCTATTGGAATTGGTCTATTCTTCCACCTTCAAGATTTTACCTTATCAGGCTGTTAGAAATTCTCTTGTTATTTTCTTAAGTACTTATTCAACTTCCACTTAGTAGTTACCTCAAGGTTTGAGTACTACTACCTTGAATTAAACTTCGATCTTTCATCCAGACATACTTCAGAGAGTACTTTTCTGATGATTTTATTTTAACCTTATGAAAATAAGGCTTGTTGTTGTTGTAGGTTAGTCCTTCTTCTCCAACCTTGATTCGGAAAGTCAGATAATGATACTTTCATTTCTAATGTTTACTCTCCCTTTAGGGTTTACTAATGGTCTCTAAACTGCCTATATAGTAATCATTGGCTTTATAACTAGAATGTAGGTCTTTGTCTATCTTATTTTCTACCTAGTTGGGTTCTCATGAAAGATTGTACGGTGTATCCACACAATTGTGGATCTCCGAAGTGAATCTTTCATCATATTTGTCTTACTTACTATTCAGACATTTTCGCTTTGATGGACCTGACTTCACGAAGTGTCTCGAAAGATGACCGCTTTAATGTTTCTACTCCTTTATGTCTTCTCTAACTTAGGCCAAGTTTTATGCTCTTTATGCCATACTAAGAACTAAAGGTCTCACCAAAGGACCAAATTTATACAAAGCCATCTCATTAGAGAATGATTGATGCGTAGAAACGCAAAAACATGCAATTACACACGGACCTGGAAGTGTCAGATCCGGAGATCAGTTGACCACTAGCAATCGTGTATATACAACACCGGAAAGCCATAGGTGTTGAATACACAAAGGTTTGAAACTAGATTATTGACTCTAGTGCAAGTGGGAGACTGTTGGAGATATGCCCAAGAGGCAATAATAAAGTGGTTATTATCATATCTTCATGCTTATGATAAATGTTTACATACCATGCTATAATTGTATTAACCGGAAACATTAATACTTGTGTGATTTGTAAACATAAAAGAGTCCCTAGTAAAGTCTCTTGTTAAACTAGCTTGTTGGTTAATATATGATCATGGTTTCCTGATCATGAACATAGAGATGTTATTAACAACAGGGTCATATCATTAGGAGAATGATATGATGGACACACTCCTATAGTTAAGCGTAGCATAAAGATCAAGTCATTTAATATAGTTCATTTGCTCTGGGTGGAATGTCGTCCAATTAGCTTGCAAGCATGTGACTGTCTCACAAGGGATCACATACCGCGGGAACGAAAAAAAAGAGTACTTATTAGTAACGAGGTTGAACTAGGTATGCAGAGATACCGACGATCAATACCTCGGATAAGTAAACTATCGTGAGACAAAGGGACATTGGTATCGTATGTAAGTGGTTCATTCGATCGCAAAGTAATCGTAGAAATATGTGGGAGCCATATGAATTTCCAGATTCCTCTATTGGTTATTGATCGGAGAAGTGTCTCGGTCATGTCCGCATAATTCACGAACCGTAGGGAGACACACTTAAGGATTCAATGTTGTTGAGTAGTTATGGAATGATGAGTAAGAGGCCGAATGTTGTTAGGAGTCTCGGATGGGATCCGGGATATCACGAGGAGATCCGGAATGGTCCGGAGAATAAGATTCATACAAGGAAGTCCTGTTTCGGAGTTGGGGAATGATTCCGGTGTTTTCATCGGGAATGTTCTAGAAGGGTTCGGAAGGTCCGGCACTCCGGAGGGGAAGGGTACATGAATGTGTCATGACAATGTGGAACGGTTGCATCATGTACTAGGTCACTTGGCTGGGAAAAATAAAGGGAGAAATCAAATCCTAGTTTGAAAGTCAAACGCCAATTTGAAAAAGTCAAACGGCAAGTTTACTTGGTGGAGGGAGAGTAGGAAACCTACTTGGGGAGGAAGTCTCCTCCCTCCACTCGCCGGCCAAGGAGGAGGATTTGGAGGAGGAATCCCTCCTCCCAAGCCGCACCCTCCCACCTATATAAGGAGGGGTAGGGCTCCCCTTCTCACACACACCTGAAAACCCTAGCCTCCAAGTCGCCGACCACCTCCAAGCCGCCGCCTCCTAGGGCCTCCTCTAACTCGGCGAGTTAGGGTTTCCCTAAACCCTAGCCGCCGGCTACACCCTCCCCTTGGTGCCCTCTAAACCCTAGATCACTAATGTCTCTCTCATACTCCACCATACTCGCTCCAGCTTAAGGCGAAGCCCTGCGAGATCTCCCCTCTACTTCCGACACCACGCCGTCGTGCTGCCGGAATCACGAGGAGAGTGCTACAACCTCTGTTGCCTGCTGGAACAAGGTAGAGGAAGGTATTCTTCGAGTACCGAACATGTGACCGACTACGGAACCTCTGCCGGAACGCAGCACCAGAAGGATCGTCTACGCGATCTTGAGATCGGCAAGTGTACGACTACATCACCCACGAGAATCTGCTCTCATTAACCGCTTTGGATCTTCAAGGGTTAGTATTCTATCGACTCGTTGCTACAATCTAGTAGATAGATGTTGGCTTGATCATACATTAGATCTTGATTGTGTGTTCATGCGGTAGAATTTTTTTGTTTTCCATGCCACGAAACCCTACACAAGATACTTCCATGAACTTGGTACCACTACCTCATTAACTTCTTAGCAACATTACCTATCATGGGTGAACTTTAAATTTATTACTTCTTGTTGCTCCATGTATTCCCTACATTAATCTTATTTCTTATTGCTGACTAGTAATGATCTGAACTTGATTTATCCTTCAAATTGCGTTGATACTCCTTATACTTTGCTTCATTCTTCATGTAAGTGTTCATCTTGGTCTTTGAAAATCGTCACTCCCTTACATGAATTCTCCTTCCTATCTAGGTCTATAACATCAAGTAGTAACTGGACGTTGCAACATGCATTTGCACACCAAGTCAAACTTCATGTACAGATCTAGTCAATCAAGAAGATCCAAGAAAAACAAAAAATCCAAATGTGGTACATATAA
The DNA here is from genome assembly GCA_916181665.1 of Avena sativa. Lineage (NCBI taxonomy): Eukaryota > Viridiplantae > Streptophyta > Magnoliopsida > Poales > Poaceae > Avena > Avena sativa. Next base: position 460,968,358 of record OV702293.1, read on the forward strand.
CACACAATATTGTAAGCCCAAAGTATATGTCACATCCCAAAATTTTCCAAATTTTGTAATGTGAAAATAAATAAATAATTGTTGAAATTTAGGGTGAAAAGAAACTTTTTGCTTCTAAATACAAAATTAAAATCCCATCTTGAATAAACTTGAGTAAAGTTTGCATCCAACTAAATTCAAATCAAGTTAAATGCATTCTTCATAAATGCATCTGGAAATTTAAACACTTGGAAAATAAATCAAAACCTTAAAACCCTAATGGAATAAATCATTTCCAAGATATATCTAATACCATGGATTTGATCCATATAAATTGGTCAAACAAACATTTCAAAATGATCAATAATGACAAATAGAAATATTATAAAACCATAGAAATTGATTTCAATCAATTTGGAACCAAAGATAAAATCTTATGAATTTAATAACATAAGGGAATTGAATTTTCAAAGCTAATAAAGCACCTATCTAAAAATCCATACCAAATGGTGAACAAATAATCCTAAATATATTTAAAAGGATAAACAAATATTAAATAAGATTTTACAAATTGGAATCACCAAGTTTGGATCTATAAATAAAAAGATATGGGTTTTATAAGATAAAGATAGAAATATTAAATGAGAAATATTTAAATGCCAAATTAAATCTTGACCTAATCCATAAGCAAATGGAATAAACATAATCCAAATCCAAATAAAATAATGGATAAAGAATTTTCAAATTAAATAAAGTGGCATCAACCAAATTCCATTTCCATTTGAATAAAGACAAAATCCCTATTAGAAATGGTTAATTAAATCATGGGAAAATAATATTTGGAATTTACCCAAGTGGAATAAAAGTTGTATAATTAACTTAAATAAGATCAAAGAAATCTTCCAAATAAAATTTATGGAATGAAAACTATATTTAATTTCATTGGAATAAAGACAAATACCCAATTTTAAATGATTAATAAATCATATTAAAAACATTCCAAATAATTCAAGGTGAATTATTTGACACCCAAAATAAACAAATAAAACCTACTGAAAAGATTTGGAAAGATTTAGATTTCAAATGGAGTTTGAAAAACATTATTAAATCTTATTTGAATTAATACAAGGACCTATTTTAAATAATTATTATACCCTAAAAAGAATAAAATTATTATTCTAAATTTGACTTTGGAGTGTGTTATTAATCAGTATTAAAACCTACACACAGTTTTGTTGAGGTTTGAATTGAAATGAATGTTTGAAATGATTAAACAAAATCAAAAGAGATAAATAGAAAAAGAAAAGGGAAAATCAATCAGTACAAAAAAATGAACTAAACCAGCCCAGCCCAGCAAAGCCCACTGGCCCAACATCAGCCCACCTCTCCCCTCTCTCCCCGAAGCGTTTTCTCACCGCAGGAGGAACCCACAGCGTCACTGACGGCTTGGACCCACTCCCACTCTCTCTATCTCTCGCTGTCAAGCAGGCCCCACTTGCCAGTCTTCTTCCTCCCCGCGAAGACCACACCCTCGTCGCTGTTTCTGCCAATTGATTGCATGCTTGATTCCTCATAACCGCGCGTTGATTCAGCCCCGTGATCACATGTACATAAACGCCTGCCATCTCTCTCTTTTCCCTCACTCACCGCACCTCCTCTGCCCCAGGGCTGCCCGAATTTCTCTCGGCAACACCCACTGCTCCGGCGAGATTCTCCGTCAATTCCGGCCACCACCGCTAGCCCCACTGCCTCCAGAGCACACGAGCTTGCTCGCCATCATCTCCTGCACCTGCCAGTGCCTTTCCCTCACTCGCGCGCGCCTCAGACGCTCGGCAACAACCTCGACTGAACTCCGCCGCCGTCTGCCTCGACTCCGGCGACTCCACACAGTGAGCTCTGACCTCCCTTTCCCCTCTTTTTGATACTCCTGTGTGCGCCATGACCTTGCGCATCTGAACGTGTCCTCCACTCGTCTTAGCACGCTCTCAATCCTCGCCTCCGTCAAGACCAACACGGGCCCAACGCCAGGCAGAACTCCGGCGAGAAATTTAGGTCGTCCGCGTGTGCCCCTGTCCAGGAAAAGACTACGTCGAGCTTCCCCACGACGCTGCGATCACTGTAAGCCATCTCTATCCCTCTCTCACCTTCTGAATCACCGGCAACCTCGCCTCCAGAGCGCACCGCCGCCACTCGCCGCCGCCAGCGCCTCTCACTCTAGGTCAAACGCGCAGCAGCCGTTAGATCGTCATCCAGTGGCTTAGATAGAACAACTTATCAAAGAGGTACGAGCTTATCTGAACCGTGCATTGCAGCTTAGATCCAACGCACCAGAGTGAGCGATCCGCGTGAACCTGTCTGGCCCAATTAAAAACACCAACGTGGCTCAGACTTCGTTTTAAAAACAGAAACATTTCTATTAGATGTTCAATTTTGTAAAATTCATAACTTTCAAACCACACGTCCAAATTTTGCAAATTTTATATCAATGGAATCATCAAGACAAATCCTACCCAACCATGCACTTTTTTAGTGATTTGCTTCTGTTAAATTTGTGGTTTTTGCAGAAACTTGTGTAGGCATGTTTTGAATATAAAATTCTTTCTAAAATTATTTTGGTGATAAAATCTTTGGCAAATGGGTCGTTTTGAACCTACTGACCATAGAAATCAATTTGTGGTTTCAAAAAAATATTTGGTGAAGCAAAAGAATAAATCTTTGATTTAAAGCATTTCTAGTCAAATAAAAATGTTGTTTATGTGTTAAAAATGTTTTTGGAAGAAAACCTTTGGGAAATATTTTGATTTAAAATCTCTGACCCTAAACACAAGGTTTTATGATTTAAAAATATATTTTGAATAACCCTATAGATTATTACTTTGTTAAAGACATTTTCAACCACATAAAATATTGATTTGGTTTTAAATGGTTTTTAAGTAAAATCTTTTGCAAATGATTTTGCCACTTATATAAAATGACCAATATGTGTTTTAGAATGTTTATAACCCATTAGAAACCACTTTTGTAAATAAAACAATCTTTAGCATGCTTGCATGCATTGCTTTGTTCTATTATTTTATGTGATGTTTGCTTGAATGGTAGATTGAAAATTGTGCCTTGCTTGATTGAATTGTAGTGATTTGAAGAGTGTGAATATTGCAATATCAAGGAGTGAACTCATATTCTCTACCTAAAAAGGCAAGTGATGCTTCATACTTTTGTCCCACTATTTTCACTATGCATTAGTGATATTTCTAAGTAAGACTTACATGGAATTTTTGCTAAGTATAAACTATGCCATGGGAAATCCTAGTAGACGAAACCTTAGTAGAATTTTTCCTAAGTTAATATTCCTACTACTATCATGCTTAGCTTAGCTAGTAGAAAACAAGGGTGGACTATATTCATAGTATGGAATATTTCCAAGTCAAAGACTTGTGTTTTGTTTAATAAAACAACTAAGTGAATGAATTACCTGGGTGGAATGGAAGGAATGGTTTGTGTTGAGTGGTTACACAAGGCCCATTTCTATGATTTACCTTGTGTATCTCACTTGTGGATGGCCACCCAGGAACAAAGAGATTTGATATGTCAAATGTTGAGAAGCTTCAAGTGCAGCCAGTTGGCATTATGGGCTCTGCCTGGATCATATAGGTTGCAATAACTTAGCCAAATGGACAGTTGGTGGTAGGGGTTTGATAGGTTGGAACGCGTCCATTCTGGTCTAAGGGAAGGCTTCTGAAAGATCTTGTCTTGGTGAAACCAAGTCTTGTGGGGAAAGTGCACCACCTCTGCAGAGTGAAAAATCTAAGTACTTAGCCATGTCCCTGGTAAAGGACAATTTGAGCATCAAGACATGGAAGCTATCAAGAATCTCCTCATCCAAATTTATAAGTTAAAAACTTGTTCTTGAACAAGGGTTTAAGGTTCACCAATTTCTATTGGTGGTTCCTTGGGTGATTTTTGACAAACAAAAACTTAGTGTTTTTCAAATGATAAGGAAAATCTATTTTGAGAAAAGCAAGCCTAAGCTCCACTTAGCCAAATGCATATAGATGATAGACTCCACTATACTACCATAGTATCACTTGCCAATACAATTCAAATGTATTGACCCTTGTGGCTGTAACTTATTATGTTGAAGGTTTGTTTGATGTTAGTGAAGTTTATTGATTAGGATTACAAGTCTACAACCAACATGACGGCCTGTTGAAAGATCCCTTGATTACAAGTCTACAACCAACATGATTACAAGTCTACAAGCAACGGCTAGATCTGGGGAGGGGGTATTTAAGCCAGCCTTCCCCCTCCTGCCAGATCCCTTGATTCATTCGAAAAAGACGAGATCTGATCTGCAAACTTCATCCAAGAGAGCTCCACCTAGATCCACCCAAAGGCCCCGTCCCTTGGGGAATCGAAGGAGGAGAACTCGATCTTCATCATCAGCAATCAAGTGCTTCATCTCCTCTCCATTCATTTGGAGAACCCCCGATCTAGTATTTCTTGCAAATACCTAGATCCTTGTTTTCGTTTATATTGATAAACCTTGTTCTTGTGGCAGCTTGTTGTCATCTCGGGAGCCCCCAATTCGGTTGTGGGTGTGTGCCCCGATAGTATTGTAAAAGGCACCGGTTCCCGCCTCGAAGGGATCCAATAGTGGAGAAGGTGGATCAAGCCTCTCGTGGCGAGATCCATCGGAGAATAGGGTGAGGCCTATTGTGGCGTGGTGGTCTTAGAACCGCCCACCCCTCCAACACAGATGTACTTCCCTTAACAAGGAAGGAGCTGCGGTAAAACAAATCCCTGTGTCTCCGCGTGCTCCACTACGGTTTCCTCGCTCCTCTATTTACGTGCTGAGTAGTTAGGGTTGCATATAGGGAAATTCTCGTAGTTGCATATCTAGAGAATTTACTTTGTGTCAAGCCTAAAATTTAAAAAGTATTAAAAATTGGTTAGCACCTATTCACCCTCCTCTAGGTGCCTATACGATCAATTTCAATTGGTATCAGAGCCTCGACTCTTATTTCGGGCTTAACCGCCTAAGAGAAGTATGGGTTCCAAGGTAGATGGGAGTGATGCTCCGGAGGTAGTCACCATGAACGATCTCAAGATGTTGGAAATAACCTTGGTGAGTTCAATGGAGGCTAAGATGGAAGAGATGCGTCAATTGATAATGCGTCTCTCCACATCCGCAGCATCACCTCCATCTAACTCTAAGGATACCACTCCGCAATCCAAGGAAACGGGTAAAACTGTTTCCAAAGATAACGAAGTGGTTGGTGATGATACTAGCAAGAGCTCCTCCTCGAAAAAGGATAGCGGTAAGGATGGATACAATGAGGTTTCTCATGTGTATTCCCCTGATCCACCTATCCCTCACCCACATATACATAATAGGGGTGATCCACCCAAACTTTCTGCATCTACTTTTTCTCAATGGCAATTTTTGATGAAGTCTCATGTGTGCAGTTCCTCCATTGAGTTGTGGAAAATCATAGAAAATGGTCTTCATGTTGGAAACCCCAACAATCTCACAAGAAGAGAAATTGTTGATAGCCGACTCAACGCTATAGCTCTACACATGATACAGCTTGGTGTGGGTGACAAAGACATGCCACACATTCAGCATCTTAACACAGCTAAAGAAGCTTGGGATGCCCTCACCGAGCTCTTCATCGGAAATGAAAGTATGAGAAGGAATGGATATGATGCTTTGAGCAACGAAGCTGAAGGATTCTATATGCTGGATGGAGAAGACCACGAGGACATGTATAGGAGGCTCAAGGCTATAGCCACAACCTTCAGAAACCATGGTGCAGCTCATGTTGATGATGCTTGGATCAAGCGCAAGTATGTCAGTGCTCTTATGCCATTTGAGCCCACAGATTTGAAAAGTCTCCAAGGTAGGCATAACTATCACTCATGTCATCCAATGAGGTAATGCAAGAGATGGCCGCTTTCAAAGTGGCTGCCAAGAATGCCGAAGATGCTCGTGCTCGAGCTATGGGGATGCAAAAGGGGGTCAACATGGCCTTGAAGACTAGTGTGATTGATCATGATGAATATATGGTAGAAGGTCTGGACTGTCCCGAGGATATAAAAAGGATCCACGGATAATACTTGGCTCTTTATGCAAGAAACTTTTGGAAAGATCCAGCCAAGGCTAAAGCGGAACTAGAACGCAAGAGTGGAGCCTATGGAAGAAAAGAAAATGGTCCCAAGCTGAGAACATGCTTCAATTGTGGTGACCGGCTGCACTTTGTAGCTGAGTGTCCATATCAAAGTAGGGAAGATAATGGAGGAAGACTTATTTTCAAGGACAAGTCAAAGGCTCCACGCAAGAAACAGTTTGTAAAGAAGAATGATCCCTTCAAGAAGCAACCGAAGATTGTTCTAGTGGCTCAAGAAGAATATTCATCAGGAAGTGAAGATGAGGACGAGGATGATAACTCTCAAGAGGTGGCTGCTATAGCCACCACATCTACAGCAACATCTCTCTTCGACTCTCCGAATGAAAACATCATCAACAAGAATGCTACTTATCTCATGGCAAGGAGCTCTGAGGTAACTTCTTCTAACTCTTCTTTTCCTAAGGCTATGATTGACATGGATGATCCTACTAGCCTTAAGGTTAAAGAAGAGATTATTTCTTTGGATTATTTCTATACTAACTTGCAAGGTGAGCACAAAGTTTGTTTTGAAGCTCTTATGGATCAGCTAGCCCAAAACGAAGCTCTCCTTGAAGAAAGGGGCAGAATTGAAAGGGACGATGCAATGGAAATTGCATCCTTAAAAAATGCTCTTGAAGAAGAGGAAGAGGCTTGGGTCTCTCTTGAAGAGAGGCTTGAGTCTATTGAAGAATCACATGATGAAATTGTGACTAAACTTGTTAAGGAACGTGACAATGCTGTCACCAAAGCAAAGAAGTTAAAGAAGGAAAATATTGACTTTGGGACTGCTCATGATAGACTCTCCGAGGAATTGGAGAAACTTGACAATGCTCACAAGGTGTTGAAAAACGAGTTCTCTATTCTCAATGAGTCACATGATCAGCTTCAAAGTCGATTGGCCAAATATGATACTCCTAGCTCATCCAACTCAACATATAGTAACAAGGAAAATGCTAGTGTGGAAAAAGAAGTGATCAAGGACATCACTCCCAAGGATAAAGGTGTGCTTGATGAAGTCCTTGGCAAACAAAGGTCAAATCATGGTAAAGAGGGACACGGGTATGTCACCAAGTCCAAGAAGAAAACCAAGAAGAACAAGACCAAGAATGTGCAATCAAAGATAAGCACCGCTGAGAAGAATATCACAAAAGACAAGACTAACAATATTGGTTTTGCAGGGTCTCACAATCCAAATTATGAACTCTTTTGTGATGTTTATGGCGATGTTTATGCTTATTATGTCGGTCCCTTTGATGAATATATTGCTTGGTCTATTTGGGTCCCTAAGACCCTTGTTACTAACATGAAAGGACCCATTGAAAAATGGGTACCTAACACCAAGGAGTAATTCTCCTGCAGGGTTATGCTTCCGGTGGGTCGAAATGGGTGCTGGATAGTGGCTGCACTAGTCATATGACCGGAAGCAAGGAGATCATCACGGAGATGCGTCCAAATCATGATAATATCACAGTCTCCTATGGTGATAAGTCTAAATCTCAGGTATTGGGTCTTGGCAAGGTAGTGGTTGCCCACGATATTTCTCTCGTGGACGTCATGCTTGTTGAGACCCTCGGTTACAACCTTCTTTCTGTTCGTGCCCTTGGCAAGATGGGTTTTGCTGTTTTTATCGATGATGATTTGGTGGTACTCTTGTGGAGCAAGTCTCTAAAGGTCGCTTTCGTTGGATACGTCGAAAATGACCTGTATGTGGTGGACTTCTCGGGGAAAACCACTTCGGGTCCGATGTGTCTATTCGGAAAGGCCGACGTGGGCTGGCTATGGCATCGCCGTTTAGCCCATGTCAACATGAGAACTTTGCAAGTTTCCAGAAGGGTGGCCACATTCTTGGACTAAAAGACAATGTCTCTTTTGCCAAAGATCGTGTTTGCAAGGCTTGTGTAGAAGGAAAAATGCATGACTCTGCCCACAAGAGGAAGACTATTGTGTCATCAAAGAGGATCTTGGAATTACTTCATGTGGATTTATTTGGTCCTCCTTCTCATGCAAGTCTTGGTGGGAAGAAATATTGCTTGGTCATTGTCAATGATTACTCAAGATATACATGGGTCTATTTCTTCAAGCTGAAAAGTGAGATTCAACAAATTGTCATTGACTTTGCCAATGAAGTTCAACGTCAACACAATGTTCCTATCTTGGCAATAAGAAGTGACAACGGCTCCGAATTCAAGAACTACACTTTAAATGAGTTTCTTAGGGAAGAGGGGATTAGACATCAATATTCTGCTGCGTACACCCCTCAACAAAATGGTGTAGCCGAGAGGTAGAACCAGACTTTGATGGATATGGCAAGATCAATGTTGGCTGAATTCAAGTCTCCCTATAATTTTTGGGCTGAAGACATATCCACTGCTTGTCATTCATCGAACCGGCTCTACCTCCGAAAGATTTTGGACAAGACTCCGTATGAAATACTTATCGGTAACAAGCCCAACATCTCATACTTCAGGGTATTCGGGTGTAAGTGTTTCTTTCTTATTAAAGGTGTCCGTTTGTCAAAATTTGAGTCCAAGGCTTTAGAAGGTATTTTTGTTGGTTACGGTGCCGAATCCCACACTTATAGAGTCTACAACAAGCTCACTGGGATTGTTGTAGAATCTTGTAGTGTGGAATTCGATGAAAATAACGGCTCCTTTGTAGGGCAAGTTGATGTTTGTGATGCAGATGTTGAAATACCCCAAGATGCCATAAGAAGAATGGGCGTGGGATTTTTCCGTCCCATTGAGGAACCCCTTGTGGCGGATCGGGAAGGACAATGCTCCACTCATGTGGAGCCCTCATCTACGCAAGATCAACAAGCTCCTACTGTTGAAGAAAATCCTGCACCAACACCGCAATCTGCTGAAGATCATCTGTCCCCTGGACAAGTTGGTAGTCCCAGGCCGGACTATCCGCCTCCTACAAGGGGAGGACAATCCGCCCCTGGTACTCTGACTCGTTCCAGAGTATCCGAAGGAGAACTCAACAACTCTGAAGCTCCTAGGCCGGATTCTCGGGCCCCTACGGGCGGATTATCCGGCCCTGGGTCTCCAACTCCTGTCAGGCACTCTCAGGAAGAAGGATCTGGTGCTTCACCTCCCAGGCCGGATAGTCCGGCCCCTCCAAGGGGCGGATTATCCGGCCCTGAAGAACAAACTCAGCAGCAATCTTCTGGTGTTAACACAGATCAAGATCAGGGGCAAGGCAGTAATCAAGACAAGGATACAAATACTGATTCAACTCCTTCTAGAAACAATAAGGACATTGAGGCTCGTTGCAAGGCTCGTGCAGATTGGAACCTTGAACTAAGAGGTCACACTCTTGACAAGGTTGTTGGTGATCTACGATGAAGGGTATCCACTAGAAGAGAACTTGCAAGCTTCTGTGATCATCAAGCTCACATTTCCATGGTTGAACCGAAGAAGGTTTTTGATGCTCTTGAAGACCCCGATTGGGTTGTTGCAATGCATGAAGAATTAAATAACTTCGAACGCAACAAAGTTTGGAAGCTCGTAGAGAAACCAAAGGATTGCCGCAATGTTATCGGCACCAAGTGGATCTTCAAGAACAAACAAGATGAAAATGGCATTGTTGTGAGGAATAAAGCACGACTCGTGGCTCAAGGATTCTCTTAAGTGGAAGGAATTGACTTTGGCGAGACCTATGATCCTGTGGCTTGTCTTGAGTCCATCCGTATCCTTCTTGCATATGTAGCCCATCATAATTTTAAATTACAACAAATGGATGTTAAGAGCGCTTTCCTTAATGGTCCTCTACATGAGTTAGTATACGTCAAGCAGCCCCCAGGGTTTGAGGACCCCAAATTTCCGAACCATGTCTACAAACTCGATAAGGCGCTCTATGGCCTTAAACAAGCCCCATGTGCGTGGTATGAGCACCTTAAAGAGCTTTTGCTAGACCGTGGATTCAAAGTTGGGCAAATCGATCCCACTCTTTTTACTAAGAAGGTTAATGGGGAGCTTTTTGTATGTCAACTTTATGTAGATGACATTATTTTTGGCTCTACTAACCAAGCTTTTAACAATGAATCTTCAAAGATTATGACTAACAGGTTTGAGATGTCCATGATGGGTGAGCTGAGGTTCTTTCTTGGATTTGAGATCAAACAACTTAGAGAGGGAACCTTTATTAATCAAGCTAAGTACATCCAAGACATGCTCAAAAGGTTCAAGATGACGGATCTCAATGGCGTTGCTACCCCAATGCAAACAAAGTGTCATCCTGAGCTCAATCCCAAGGGTAAAGACGTGGATCAAAAGGTATACCGATCCATGATCGGCTCTCTCCTTTACCTTTGCGCATCTAGGCCCGATATCGTGTTAAGTGTAGGAGTGTGTGCAAGGTACCAAGCCGCTCCTAAAGAAAGCCACTTAGTGGAGGTCAAGCGAATCTTCCGATATTTGGTTCATTCCCCAAATTTTGGGTTATGGTATCCCAAGGGTTCAAGTTTCTCTCTATGTGGTTACACTGATTCAGATTGGGCTAGTGACAAAGATGATAGGAAATCAACCTCTGGTGCATGTCAATTCTTGGGCAGGTCTCTAGTGTGTTGGTCATCAAAGAAACAGAATTGTATTTCACTCTCAACCGCCAAAGCTGAATATGTTGCTGCTGCAAGTGCTTGTACACAATTGTTATGGATGAGGCAAACTTTAAAGGAATATGGTGTCAATTGTGACAAAGTGCCTCTATTATGCGACAATGAAAGTGCTATCAAAATTGCTTACAATCCCGTGCAGCATACAAGAACAAAACATATAGAGATTCGCAACCACTTTATTCGGGATCATGTTGCTCGTGGTGATATTGCCCTATCCTTTGTGAGCACGAAGAACCAACTTGATGATATTTTCACGAAGCCTCTTGATGAAGCAAGATTTTGTTATTTGAGGAATGAGCTAAATATCATAGATTCAAGGAGCTTGGCTTGACTACCCTTGCACATTCACTTGCTCTTATTCATGTATTTGGTTTAGATGCGGGCATAGTCATAGGGGGAGTGTGGTCCTAATTGATTGGGCCAACCCTCCCCCCATAATGTCGAAAGCAAGTAAAATCATTTCCCTTAATATCATTTTGTGATATGTGGGTCATCGATGAGCATTGTTTTTGAACTCAAGATACATCTTCACGGTGTCATGCCATGCGCTCCAACATGGTGGCTTCGGCCATCGCCCTCTTCCTCGAGAAGAGTTGGTTTCTCATGGGTCTCGTTGGATTTTCTTGCATATCTCATGTTCTTATGGAAAACACACTCAAATTTGGCTTTTGATTGATTTGATTCTTGCAAATTTGGGTGTGTAGTACCATCTCAGTTTGATGCTCTCAACCCAAGCCTTTCTCTCCCTCCTTTTGACGGGAATGGCTACGACGAGGATGAGGAGGAGTGATCTATAGGGGCGTTAGCATCGCTCTTCTTCCTTTTTGGCGTTTCGATGCTAAAGGGGGAGAAGTAGTTCTATTAGGTATCATGGATTTGCAAGGGTCAGGTGCAAGCATTTTTCTTTTAGTCATTTTATTTGCTTGCTTGTACCTTTTTTAGCGTGAACTTATTTGCTATTTGTGTTTGATTATGTAAGACTATGTCGTGCTCCACTATGTTTGGTACTATGTTTGCTATTCATGGAATTCTGGATTTATCTATTGTGGATCTCATGGAATTCTGGAATTATGGAGCATATTTGATGGCATATGGATTCATGGGATTATCTATGTATGCATCAGTATTGTTGGGATGTGCTTGGAGGCTATCAAACAAACTATGTTCTTTGGCTATATTCTCATCCCGGTGGTATGACCTTGTTTCCCAAACCACCTTGTTTCAATTATCTTTGTTATGGAAGTTGTGTTCTCTCTAGTGTGTGTATTTGTATTCAAATGCAAATTTTAATATGCACACATCTAGGGGGAGCGTCTTTCATTATTTAAGGTGGCATTAGCCGGTTTCATTGCAAATCCTAATATTGTCATCTAACACCAAAAAGGGGGAGATTGAAAGAACATTTTATAATCCCTAGTGTTTTGTGTGTTAGATAACAATATCAAGGATTATTTAATGTGTGTTGAAGTGTTGCAGCTCTCTTTGAGAGAAAGGGAAAAGGATTCTGCCTTTGGGGGCGGATAATCCGCCCCCACCAGGGGCGGATAATCCGCCCCTCCCTCTTCCCAAGCAGGCGCAAGCCCCAGAAGGGGGGAGGAGTTTTGGCCGTATTTTCCGGGCCCGCCGGATAATCCGCCCCTCAGGGGGGCTGGATAGTTCGCCCCCCATATTCATCGCCAAGGTGCAAGCCCCAGAGAGGGGGCGGAGTGTTGGCCGTACTTTCCGGTCTGGCCGGATAATCCGCCCCTGGAGGGGGCCGGATTATCCGCCCCCCAAGATCTTCACCAAGTTTTGCAGGCGCCAGCCCCAGAGAGGGGCGGAGTTTCCCCCGGAGAATCCAGCCTAGGGCGGAGTTTTCCCAGGGGGCGGGGGGCGGATAATCCGCCCCCAAAGTTGTTCAACGGCCAGATCTAGGGAGGGGGTATTTAAGCCAGCCTTCCCCCTCCTGCCAGATCCCTTGATTCATTCGAAAAAGACGAGATCTGATCTGCAAACTTCATCCAAGAGAGCTCCACCTAGATCCACCCAAAGGCCCCGTCCCTTGGGGAATCGAAGGAGGAGAAATCGATCTTCATCATCAGCAATCAAGCGCTTCATCTCCTCTCCATTCATTTGGATAACCCCCGATCTAGTATTTCTTGCAAATACCTAGATCCTTGTTTTCGTTTATATTGATAAACCTTATTCTTGTGGCAGCTTGTTGTCATCTCGGGAGCCCCCAATTCGGTTGTGGGTGTGTGCCGTGATAGTATTGTAAAAGGCACCGGTTCCCGCCTCGAAGGGATCCAATAGTGGAGAAGGTGGATCAGGCCTCTCGTGGCAAGATCCATCGGAGAATAGGGTGAGTCCTATTGTGGCGTGGTGGTCTTAGAACCGCCCACCCCTCCAACGCAGATGTACTTCCCTTAACAAGGAAGGAAATGCGGTAAAACAAATCCCTGTGTCTCCGCGTGCTCCACTACGGTTTCCTCGCTCCTCTATTTACGTGCTTCGTAGTTAGGGTTGCATATAGGGAAATTCTTGTAGTTGCATATCTAGAGAATTTACTTTGTGTCAAGCCTAAAATTGAAAAAGTATTAAAAATTGGTTAGCACCTATTCACCCCCCCCTCTAGGTGCCCATACGATCAATTTCACGTGTGGCACTTTGAATATGAAGGACTCCATGCTATTGTTATATCCTGCTGTATTGTAATGAGATAGCCAAATGAGCTATGTAGGATGTAATAAATTATTTTAATCCTGGTTATAAAGTTGTATTATGACCTTTGTTTCTTGATATTACATCTTAACTGTGGATGCTAGCTATTGATCCAGGGACTAGCATTGTAAACATAGGGATCTCTACCTTATTGAAGGTTGGGACCTTTACAGTATAGTAGTTGAGTATAATATCTCTAGAATTCAGGCTTAGTTGTGTAGTATATGACACCTCCTCATATAGGTTTACATTGTGATACTTAGCACATAGGGTCAAGCTATTCTTTATCTCAATATACCCAAATTTATGAAGTGCAACAGGATAATCTTAAGCAAAGTGGTCTCAATTTGGTCTTGACTAAACTTTTGTCTCACCTTTGGAATGACTAACTATAACCAACCTTTCTTTATTAGTAATCTAACCTCTCATGATCACTCCAAATGACTAATCAGATTCTATTTGCTAACTTAAACCAAAGATTATTAGAATTTTCTAGCACTTATGAGTTCTACCATGTTATTTCCTTACTTCTACTTCAAGATAATCTACTAATTACTTATCATACTTACACTTATATCATGGTTTCGGAGCTAATCTCACAATGATCTTGTTATGTTTTACCTATACTTCATGATTTAAGAGCTAATCTAACCATGATGACTTTGTTTCTTATTACCCTATCATTAAGTCTTAACATAATTTCACTCCTGCATGTGGAATTCTCAAGTGAATCCCACATGATTTACTACTCATTACATCAACATTTATCCTAATGATATTCATCATGTTATCTTTGGTTATCAACTAACCATAAGATTCCACTGCCTTACATGAATTCTAGGGTTAGGCTACACCATTAAGAGTACTTCAATTGATGTCTTACACTTGATCCTAATCTACTGTGGCCGATTGACTTTCCTACAATATCTTGGTGGGTTCTGTCTCCTTCGGAAGACACTAAATAGCCCTATACTGAGAAAAGATAAAATAATTACTCCTAAGAAAGAATGACTTAAGTATCTAGTGAAAAAGTTATCCTCAAGTGGATACTTATCACAAGTCATAAGAATATTTGGTTTAGATAAGATTCCTCCTATAGTAACTATCCAACCTACGGATCTTCCTAAAGGGGTTTTAATCCTAAGGTTAAAGCATATGCTCTGATACCAACTGCATGATGTAGTACACTATAGTCGTTGACATAACACCAATGAAACACCATTCACTAGTATTACATCCCTCAGAGTGGTACAACAGAGACACAGCAGGTCCAATACATGACTATAGGTTGCAACTTTTCATAAACAGCAGGTCCCGTAGGAAATGCAAGTTTTCATAAACATTTCTTCAAAGGTTGCTTTTATTCTGAAAAGCTATGCCCGTCAGCCTTCATGGGTTTACCAGAACTTTCATGGAGTTCGATTCCCGCAGCGTTCGCAGCTCCTTCTCGGAACAGGGAGTAACAAGTTACAGTTTTTACACTCTATAGAGGTGCGTCACTTTACCCATGAGAGATCAAATCCTTGATGCACAACCGGGCGAATCTTTCCCGTCCACACTTCCTATGGTGTGGGGCCTAGTAGATGATCCAAGCCAATCACTGTCCTTCTCCGCAACCCCGCATACATCGCAATTGTTGTATGTCCACACTCAAGGTAGACTTTTCCCCGTATAAAACGGCTATAACTTAGTTGGATACACACAACAACCATTAACACTAGAAATCTGTCTTTTGTAAGCCCAGATCCACGGTAGACTTTTCCCCATATAAAACGGCTATACCCATGATCTGCAACTTACAAATGCCCAGTACAGTGTCCGATGCATGCGAGAGAGAGATGATCCAGCTGACTTCCCTAGAGCCATATAGATCTCATGGTTAACGCATAATATACGGCACAAGAATCACTGGCGACATTGGTTGTTAAGTCCTAGATAATATGTTCCTTTACCACCAGAACTTTCATAGTAGGTTATTACCTCAGGGTAAATAACCCATAATCATATTATTATGAAAATAGTGTTTTCTGACCTTTTTGAAATGCAGGTGATGACAATACTTGATTTGCAAAATACTTTATAGAATATAATCAAAGGACATGAGCAAGTGTGAACTTGCCTTTTGTGATTGCAAGATTATGCACTCACGGTCTTCGAGACAATATAAGATCCAATATCTGAAATCAGCATCATTGGTCCGGTAAGGACTAATGTTTAAAGAAGCAAGATGATATTATGCATTAGTAATGCAATGCAATTTTGTAATCTCGAATCCCGGGAATAACGTTGTTCTAGGGTTTGAATACTAGAAATGGTTTCTTTGGAATGTGTTGCCCTTTTAGATTAAGTTTCACACTTGTGCTTCTTATTAAGGCTTGTGAGTGTGTGTGAACAACACATATTTATAATATCATACAACAATAAGATACACACATATGGAATGCTACTCAAAGACTACTTATATAAGAATTGTTTATCTTCAAATTTTACTTTACAAGTAATGGCGTTTATAAGGAACTTAAGTGTTTACAATCCTAAGTATGCAAGTAAAGTTCAAAGCAATGTGATTGTGATTAATTGTCATCTATTGACTATGATGAGATTCCTTGAGTTTAGTTGTTAAGAGTTGGAGGTATTATTATAAGATTTGTCATTTGAAGTGGCAAAAAGAATAAAATTTGAAGAAAAGATTTCTTTTCTAAGGTCTAAACAATCTTTATGGTTAATCAAATGTGGTCTATGTTGTTGGTGCTTGCTTGAATAGTTAGACTTGAGATGCTTTACGACTTAATTATAATAGACCAAAGTTAACTATAAAACAAATAATAAAGTCTTTAGCATTACATTTAAAGTCTTGTAGACTAAAGTTAACTTTAAAAACATAGATGAACTTAGGGTGTAATGCTTATGATATTTGTATATTGTTCACTTTATAATGTTTCCTTAAAGTTACTTAAGAATGGCATTACCTCCATTTGAGTAGTGGTTTCCTAACATTATAATGGAATAAAATCATTTACCTTTTTATAAATGAGTGGTTTTGGTTCGTAAACAAAGAAGTGATATTACTTAACTACTTATGGATCCACTATAGTGTTTTGATATGTTTGTAAACTTGTGATTGAAGAAATGAAAAAGATTTAATTTACTCACAAATTATTATTGAAGATTTAATATTGGACAAGGATGTTTTAGAAAATAATCTACACTTATGTATGAAGGATAATTCAATAAAATTGTATTTAAAACGTGTTGAACCATTTTGACTTCATATTATTAATATTTAAGACTAATACTATTTATTAGACTCAATTGGCTAATTTTAGAAATATTAGCAAATTTTATTTACCCTTATATGAATTATTGATTAAGGAAATAGGTTTAAGTTTAAGTTATTACAGTGTTTAAATTTTTATTTCCCTCAAAAGTGGAATATTATAAATTTAACAGGTAGGCATTATTTTTGTGATCATTTTGGTATATTATATTTATTCTTGTGATTTATAAATAATAAGATATGATTTTTATAAGGTTTATTACTTTATAAATACTTAATAAATAATGAATATTGAATTAAGTGAAATAATAATGCATGATTATAGTTTTAAATTACAGTTCTTATTTTTCTAAGATATTTGGTATTTTATTTATATTTTTAGCATTTACCAATATTAAAATATGAATTTTCAAAGTTTTATTACTTATAAATTCTTTATTAAATAACAATTATTTAAATTGTTGGAATAATAATGTTTGATAATGGTTTAATGTTATAGATTTTATTTTTCTGAAAATTTTCATATATAAAACATATTTTTCTGAATTATAAAACAGAAGTTATAAATTTAACAAGATTTAATCATTTTATGGAATTAAACTAAATAACTAAATGGTATATGATGTAATGCTGATGTCAGCACAGAGTGAAGGGGTTTTCTCACCAGGTCTCTTCTTACCCCCAGTCACTGACTAATGGGGTCTATGCCACGGCATATCTAATGTTTTGATTTATTACAGAAAACATTAACAAAAAATTTAAAATGATAAAAAATGGAAATATGACATCAGCGTGTTGTCACGCTGACATCACCCCTGGATGATCCCCAGATCATGGTTGAATCCGCGAATCGTGTGCGTGCGCGGGTTGGTGCTTGGGCTTATCGAAAAGAGGAGGCAGAGGCGACTCTAGTGGTGGTAGCGCCGATCATATTTGGTCGCCGGAGCACAGTGGGCGATGGCAGCCAGCGGCGGTCGTTGCCGGCGAGCGTGGGGACGGCGTTATAGAGCAAGGGAAATAGCGTGGAGGGTACTAGAAGAATCAGTGACTCACCAGGAAGCTCGCGGAGGTGTCGGTGAGGGGAGGCGAGCTCGGAATCGGCGACGAACGACGGTGACTGGTGGCGGCAGTGAGGTATCGATTGATTCGATAGGGGGTTCTTCGTCTTCCATGGCCGGGCTTGGGAGAACGAGAGCAACAAGGCGAGTCCAACGACACCCTCAGGGAGACTAGGGGGGCTCGGGATCGATGGCGATGTGAAGCTCCGGCGAGCTAGATTTTCGGACAGATAGGAAATTGGAGACTAAGAATGAGGATAAGGATCTCCGGCGCGTCGGTGGTCTTCTTATAGGCAATGAACAGCAACGACACGAATCTGGATGGAGGCGAACGTCACAGTGCGGAGGCAAACGGCGGTGATGCCGCCAGGCAGCTGCTTGTGACGTTGGGAGGAACACGACGGCGTGCATTTTGCGGAAAACCCCTGACGAAACTTCAAACTCAACCCGCAGTCCCTCAGCTGGCCAACTTGTCAGCCAGAGATAATAACCGAGTGTTGTCCTTGCTGGGCCGCTACTGGGCTGCTGTGAGTTGCTCGTGAGCAGTAGATAGAGAGAGAGGAAATGGGCCATGGCCAGAAACAGTTTCCTTTTGTTTTTTCCTTGTTCCTTTTCTTTTTCTATATTCTGTTTTGATGATTTGTTTTTAATTTAAATTTCCTCAATGATTTAAATACCAGAAATTTTTGTAGAGTATTACAAATATTCCAAAGATAAATATTCTAATTGTTTTATTTAATCATGTTGGTATTTTTTATACTCATAATTATTTTAGAAATTATATATTGAGTAGAATAAATGAGAATTAGGGTTTTAGGGATTTGTTTACTATATCAAACTCTGGGAATGGTGATTTTTGTTTTCACCATAAAAATTATATAGGCAAAGATTTAAGTGGGTGATTGATGTGCATGGTATATTTTCATATTTAGCAATCATATAGGATGATTTAAGTATTAACTTTTCCTTAGCACTATCTTGGTCAAATCTTTATGCATGAGTAATAATCATAGATGTAGAAATGAAGATTAAGAGATGAAGCATATTGCTTTTGTTTTTGTGATCACGGATAATATCATTATCTAAGAGAAAATAATAAAGTTATTCTCTAGAATGACTTATGATAAGAATTGATAACTAAAGTTCCTTGACATATATGATTTTAATGTTTGCAGTGACGAAGATATGCTTGAGTGATTTGCTATAGGAAAATATTCCTATAAAACTTTGTGGAAATAAGATGATAGATCAATCAGATGAAATGGATATTATGTTTGGTTAAAGATTTAGGGTTTAGTGTTTACCAAGGTTTCCTATCTTCCATAATTCACAATCCTGGACTTCTAATTAAGGAATTCCTTTCCTAGATATACTACTTCTTCCTTTCCATCATCATGTGTTAACTTGATGAGATTTACTTCACAAGAATATTGTTATCCACCTTTTATTCTTCTAAATCCATTTATAATTCCAATGAGCTTGTTACTAAAGCTTTTCATAATCTGCTCACACCTATATTTGGGTGATAACAAACTACTCTAACGATAACCTCTAATCCACTAAGTAGTTACTTCTAACTTCATTCATATACTTCCTTTATCACCCTTCACTAATATTACTTCAATAGACATATACATTAAATCCTACTTCACCTCAAGTGCTTAGTATTTCCAAAGAGGAAAATACTACTTCTATAATCCAATGTTGCTCTAGCATCATCTTAATCATACTATTTTATCTCTACTTGCCTCCAATATCTTTTACTCAAACTTAACATTATATCATGGTGATTTTTCATGGCTAACCTAGAATAACATATCTATACTAGGGTTCAATCATGTTCTATCCACCAATGTCACTTATACATGATATGCATTCAATCTTGGTGAGTAAAGCATGATCATTATAATCCTTTGATCATTTATGGCTTAGGTTTCCAGTTGGCTAATCAAGGTCTTCATTAATACAACATTACAGCTGTATTATACTTACCTTCTTAGTGTCTCTATCTGATTAAGAGTTATTATTCAATGACTATACCTACTTGATCCAATAGGATTACTCCTGGTAACTATCTTCAGGATTCATCCTTGTAATCTTCTTTATCACCATATAATTATATACTCCAAATAACTCTTCTATTATTTCAGGAGTGAGTTAACTCCATCAATTATCACAATGATCTTATTCTCTTCCAACACTCCCATCTTATAGATGATATCTAAAACTAGCATTACCACTTACCTCTTCTTACTTCTTTCTCTTAAGGACCTAAGTGAATGCTATGATATGGACAAGAGTTGATAGATCAAGAATTGATAAGTTAAGAATTGGTGAATCAATAGTTGATTACTCAACATTGATGAACAACATATATTAGAATAAGATTCAATAGAGATGATAAGGATTGATATGGGAAGAAAAATATATGGTGAATGATCTTGACTTGGTTTCTGTCCTACTCAATCTCACTAAAGAGTTAAGGTTAGGCATTACCATGATACTCACGGTATAAGTAGATGAGATTAAGATAGATCAATATTTAGTTGTTACATTCCTATTACTTAAGTTATATTTATAACTTGGTATTCATGAGTTGTGTAATGAATACTTGGATATGATTACTTAAGGATCAAATATAAATCATTAAGTAAGGTATTAGGGTTTAACTTCTATTATATTTGATCTACCCTTAGATCAAATCTCCTTTACCCAAAATAAGGTTTTAGCAAAGGTCATATTGAAACTTATCGCAGTCAACTTGATGATCTACTTCAATTCCATCAAGTTGAGAGAAGCTTCAATCACTTTGACAAGTTTTGTTTAAAAGCGCGAAAATTATTCGGATTTTCTATGCATGAATGCAATGCACACATCTGTGTTCAGCTTATTTCTAAGCTCTAATGATGGGATGTTATAGGTGCTCCTTTTAATAGAGCACCAGAGCAAAGCATTAACACTCCGTGAACACATGTGATCCTCACACCACAGCCATCCCCTCCGGTTTGTCCCAATTATTGTCACTTTGGGGCCTTTGGATCCGGACAATGATATGTGTACACAACTTTCAGATAAGATCACAAACAATACTATCATAATGATTCAATAATAAGTTCAGATCTGAGATCATGGCACTCGGGGGCCCCAGTGACAAGCATTAAGCACAACAAGTTGCAACAAAGTCAAATAGCACTAATAGAGATACTAGGCACTATGCCCTAACAATCTTATTCGATTACATGATAGCACTCATCCAATCCCTACCATTCCCAAGCCTACAGCAAGGGATTACTCACTCATGGATGAGGGAAACATCGGTGGTTGATGGAGATGCGTTGGTGATGACAATGGGTGATCCTCTCCAAATTCCCCGTCCTAGCAGGGTGCCGAAACGGAGTTTCTGGATCCGAATCTTGGTTTCTGGTGGTGGCGGCGGAGCGGAACTCTTTTTGGAAAACTATCGAACCCCCCTTGGGTTTTAGGTCGAAAGGCAACTTATAGGCGCAGAGGGAGGCCGAGGGGGTGCCTGGGGTGCTTGCACCCCCCAGGTGCGGGCAGGGCCCACCCGCGCCTGGCATGGTTGTGGGCCCCCGGGCTCCTTCTCCGTCTCTTCTTATGGCTCCGTGGACCTTCTGGTGAAATATAATTTTTGGCATATTTTTCCGGGATTTTTCCTGATAGTTCATTTTCTACACAAAAACAAGACACCAAGGTAATTCTGCTGAAAACAGCGCCAGTCTGTGTTAGTTGTATCCAAATCACACAAGTTTAGAGAAGAAACGATAACAAAGTGTTCGAGAAAGTAGATACGTTTTGGACGTATCAACTCCCCCCAAGCTTAGCTTATTGCTTGTCCTCAAGCAATTCAGTTGAAAACTGAGTGCGATAAAAGAACTTTCACGAACACATTTGCTTCACATGATGTAAATATTCTCAGCACAGGAGTAGATGCTTAGACAATTCATAATAAAGAGTATGCAACTAAGTCTACTCAATAGTCATTGCAAGCTATGAAGAGAAACCAACTCAATAATAATAAGTAGCATGAAACATAAACATAAGCAACATTGCAATGCTCAAAATAAGGTATGATAGAGTGGTATCTCGCTTGCCTTTGTTTGAAGAGCACAATATAAATGCCAAGGCACCTATGAAGTTCAAGTGAAGACTAGAGATAAAGATATCAGAGATACAAGCATCAAAGTCATGACATAATTAACCAAGTTTTGGAACAAACACAAGAATGACAACTATGCTCTCAAGAAGGTGCTCATAGAATAAGTGGTGACTCAACAAAGTTGTGAAAAAGGTTTTGAAAGGTTTGAAAGGCTTCCAAATGCTGAAAGTAAGGTACTCATTATCTTTGAGCTCTCATTGCCCCTATCATAGGCATGTTCATGTGGTTAAGGTGAAAGTGAGGTCCACTCCGAATCATATGCTTGACAGACCATAGAATAGAAATCCCAAGTCCCTTGAGTACGAGGGTCGCTCCACATGCTACTCAACTTTGGTTACCTGAAAGTTCTTGTCATTGTAAATACATGCATATCATAGAGAACCGCCAATGGGGTACCCCTTGCACATAATACAGGAGCGATCCCGTGATCAAAATGACAAGGCAAGCAGACAATGAGCATCCCAGCGATCTTTTTATTTACTATGTGTATAGCTTTTTATCGAGGATGCTTCACAAATGGTCATTATGGTGATGCTGCAAGTTTCCACCATGATTAGGCATGGCTTAGGCTAGCGGCCCAGGCGTTTCTCTAACACAATGTATAGGCTCCATGAACTCACAAGCACCCCTTTCATTTCAGATCATCGACATCCGCAAACAAAAGAGCAAGGTATCAACTGGATGAGATATCCAAAAAGTGTTGAAAGCGTTCCCCGTGACAGCACGGTTCTGCTGACTCCCAGCATATAATTTGCAAGCATATAACTTTCATGGACATCTCACAATGGTTCAAGATTATTAAGCGCAAGGAATAAAGTGTGCCATGAAGTTCGTGAGAGCTTTACTAACTAACTTCCTCAAAATAGACAAACATTTTATTTTGGAAGAAAACACGGCATATAGAATATGCACTAAAATAGCAAATGATGCCAATAGGTAGGTATGGTGGATACAGCTAGCAATGTTGGTTTTGGGGAGTTGGAAGCATAGGTAGAGCTCATACTCAGTGCAAGTGAAGGCTAGCAATAGAGAGGGAGCGACAAACAAGAGAGAAATAATTGTCATAATCATGCTTGCAACAAAATAGGACTAATTATGGCATGAAAGTGATACAAGAACCCTGAGGCAAAATAAATCATCGAGGCTTACTGACTATTGATTAGTCATATGCATGCATGAGCATGTGCCAAGTCGATTCACATGAACAGTCAGAGGAGGATTGATGTCTACGCACTTCTATTCTTGTAGACAGTTGTTGGGCCTCGAATTTCAGAGGTTTGTAGAATAGCAGCAAGTTTCCCTTAAGTGGATTACCCAAGGTTTATCGAACTCAGGGAGGAAGTGGTCAAAGGTATTCCCTCTCAAGCAACCCTGTAATCAAGATACAAGAAGTCTCTTGTGTCCCCAACACACCCAATACACTTGTCAGGTGTATAGGTGCACTACGAAGAGATAGTAAAATACAAGTGGTAACGGTGCCAGAAAATATCTTGACTGTGAGGTAAAGACTAAAGGCAACAAGAAGGAAGCAAGCAAACATGCAACATATCTAGTAGCAAACGGTGTTTCAGTTCTTAGAAACAAGGCCTAGGGATCATACTTTCACTAGTGAACACTCTCTCATATAAATATCCTCTCTTCATGATACTACTCTTAACTACTCTCCGGTTGGACACTGTAATCCAAGGTAGGGCTATAACAGCACACCTCAAAGTCCGCCTTCCCCAATCTAGATAACCCCACACTCTCACCTTGAGCACTATATGGTTCCAAAAAACACCACAATTTCATAGAGACATCCAACTCCAAATATAACTCATAACAAATATTCAATCTAGCCAAAGTGCCACACACGGTATGCCCACTGTCACTTTCACACACGTGGGGAAAAGCATAGATCTATTAAAGCACAAAGAGTATTTATGTAGACTCAAGCCTAAGTGCCACCATGGCATGCACGCTGTCACTTTCACACACATGGGGAGAGCAGAGATCTAATGAAGCACTTGAGTAGCAAGGTAGATCTACTTGATTACAAAGCTCATGACCACAAGATCATGCATAGAGAGAGAGAGATGAACACATAACTACCGGTAGAGCCCTTAGACCTGAGGAAGAACTACTCCCTCCTCATCATGGGAATCAGCAATGGTGATAAAGATGGCGATGGAGATCGATGGAGATGGCTCCGGGGGCACTTCCCCGTCCCGGCAGGGTGCCAGAACAGAGACTTTCTGTCCCCCGAATCTCCCCTTTGGTGGCGGCGGCGCTATAGAGGTTTTCGTGGATTTCTTCTGGATGATTTAGGGTTTTCTCCCCGAGGGCTTCTTATAGGCGCAGGAGGAAAGTTCGGTGGAGGGCCAGGGGTCCACACCCTCCCTAGGTGCCTCCAGGGCTTGCCCGCGCCTAGGGGGTGCAGCCACCCTGTGGCCCCCCTCCGGCTTTGATTCGTGGTTCCGTGTTGCTCCAGGAAAAATAATAACTTTGGCTTTTGTCCCATCCAATTCCGAGAATATTGATTTTCTGCCTTTCTGGAACCAAAAACAGAAGAAAACAGGCAACTGGCACTGTGGCAACTTGTTAATAGGTTAGTTCCAGAAAAGATATAAAAACACCTCAAAGTGTAGACAAAACAAAACAAAGTAGATACAAAACAAGCATGGAACATCAAAAATTATAGATACGTTTCCGACGTATCAAGGATACCACAATATCATACCAAAGTATGAATAAAACAATGCAAGCAAACATTCATATGACATGCTACAAACTATTAGCAAGCTGGAGCTAATCATAGACAAGCAAGAACTACTAAGCATCCATAATGACATACACCTTACACAAACGGGCTAAGCATGCTCACAATGATGAGTATATGTACAAAAAAGAAACAAATAGAGTTTGTTACCAGCCTCTTATCACTCCTCAAGTTGTCTTAATCTTCATTATCGCCCTTCACTTGTGTGACTTGAATAATTAACAAGAAACTAAAATCCACTAAGGACGGCTGAAACCTGCAAAGAACTCACAAAACCAAAGAAGAACAACAAATATTTTTGGTGTTTTCGATTTTTTAAAGAAAGCAAACAAAGCAAAACCAAACAAAACAAGAAGCAAACAAAGCAAAACAAACAAAGAAAAATATTTTTGGATTTTTCTCTTTTAAGGCAAACCAAGAGAAACAACAAAAATATTTTTGGTATTTTTGTGTTTTTGAGAAAGAAGCAACAAGAACCAAAAAGAAAGTGAAACAATGGATATACAAATAACCGATAGAACATGATATATATATGAGCGTGACGTCGGTATACCTCCCACCAAGCTTAGGATTTTGGCCTAAGTGGGGCTCAATCCCATGGTGTCCAAGAGGATTGCCCTCCGTAGTATGTCGAGGAAGCTCCCTTGTCCTGGTATGAGCTCGAGGCCTCCCCCGTGTAATACACAAAGGGGTCGTATGGTGGTGTTGGAGATATGCCCTAGAGGCAATAATAAAAGTGGTTATTATTATATCTTTGTGTTTATGATAAATGTTTACATTCATGCTATAACAATATTAACCGGAAACATTAATACTTGTGTGATTTGTAAACTAAATTAGAGTCCCTAGTAAAGCCTCTTTGTAATACTAGCTTGTTGGTTAATAGATGATCGTGGTTTCCCAATCATGAACATTGAGATGTTGTTAACAACAAGATCATATCATTAGGAGAATGGTATGATGGACATACTCCTATAGATAAGCGTAGCATTAAGATCAAGTCATTTCAATAGTTCGTTTTCTATAAAGCTTTCTGATACATAGTAACCTAATTCCTTCGACCATGAGATCATGCTAATCACCATCACCGGAAGGATGCTTCGATGACATCAAACACCACGCCGTAACTGGGTGGCTATAAAGGTGGCACTGAGTGTTCAGAAAGTATGTGTTGAGGCACATGGATCAAGAGTGGGATTTTTCCATCCATATGACAGATAGATATACTCTGGGCCCTCTCGGTGGAATGTCATCCAATTGGCTTGCAAGCATGTGACTGGCTCACAAGGGATCACATATCACGGGAACGAGAAAAGAGTACATATCGGTAACAAGGTTAAACTAGGTATGCAAAGATACCGATGATCAAAACCTCGGATAAGTAAACTATCGCGAGACAAAGGGAAATTAGTATCGTATGTAAGTGGTTCATTCTATCACAAAGTAATCGTAGAAATATGTGGGAGCCATATGAATTTCTAGATCCCTCTATTGGTTATTTATCGGAGAAGTGTCTCGGTCATGTCCGCATAATTCACGAACCGTAGGGAGACACACTTAAGGATTCGATGTTGTTTAGTAGATATGGAATGTTAGTAGGGATACCGAATGTTGTTAGGAGTCTCGGATGGGATCCGGGATATCACGAGGAGATCCGGAATGGTCCGGAGAATAAGATTCATATAAGGAAAGTCCGATTCCGGAGTTCGGGAAAGATTCCGATGTTTTCATCGGAGAGGTTCTAGAAGGTTCTAGAAGGTTCACCTATCTGGAAGGAGAATGGTCCATGAATGTGTCATGGGTAAGTGGAACGATTGGATCATGTCCTAGGTCACTTGGTGTGGGCATTTGCAAAAGATAATTAAAGCTCTAAATTAAAAGTCAAACGGGAGTTTGAAAAGTCAAACTGGAACAATGGTTTCCTAGTGGAAGAAGGAACAAGTACTTTTCTCAATCCAACTTGGGTTTGGGTTTGGATTCAAACCCACCCCTCCCAAGGCTGCCCCCTCTCATAAATAGAGGGGGAGGGCTGCCCTAACACAACAAGCCCTAGCCCCTCTCCACCCGAGCCGCCGCCGCCGACCCGCCGCGCGCCGCCGCTGCCGCTCGCCATCGCCTTGCGCCGCCGCCTTGCTCCACCACCGGTCCATCACTGCCGCTCTAGCCGCCGCCGACATCTTCTCCTCCTCCCGGTCTTATAAACCCTAGATCTACGGGAAACCCTAATCCACCATAACTCGCACCGGCTTAGGCGAAGCCCTGCGGGATCTTCCCTCTACTTCTGACACCACGCCGTCGTGCTACCGGAATCGCAAGGGGAGAACTACAACCTCCGCTGCCTGCTGGAACAAGGGAGAGGAATGTCTTCATCGAGTACCAAACGTGTGATCGACTGCGGAAGCGCTGCCGGAACGCAGCGCCGGAAGGATCGTCTACGCGATCTTGAGATCGGCAAGTGTACGACTACATCACCCACGAGAATCTGCTCTCGTTAACCGCTTTGGAATCTT
Organism: Avena sativa; assembly: GCA_916181665.1. Taxonomy (NCBI): domain Eukaryota; kingdom Viridiplantae; phylum Streptophyta; class Magnoliopsida; order Poales; family Poaceae; genus Avena; species Avena sativa. Next base: position 460,995,602 of record OV702293.1, read on the forward strand.
CGAGGGTGAGTGCTTCTATCGACTCGTTGCTACAATCTAGTAGATAGATCTTGGCTTGTTTGTGTGCATGTGGTCGAATTTTTTTGTTTTCCATGCTACGAACCTCTACAGTGGTATCAGAGCCGTGTCTATATGTAGATCTGTTGCACGAGTAGAACACAATGGTCATTGTGGGCGGTGGTGCTTTTATTATCAATTGATTTTTGTGTACTTTGCATCTTGCGGTATGATGGGATGAAACGGCCCGGGCTAACCTTACATGACATCGTTCATGAGACTTGCTCCATGCTCAACATGCAACTTGTATTGCATAAGTGGCTTTGCGGGTGTCTGTCTCTCCCATCATAGTATAGATTCAATTTACAACGGACACTTGATAGTTCAAACATCAACGTTGTGGTTCTTGTTCGTAAGTTAGAACGACACTTATTGAAAGCCTCAAACCACGTAAAATATGCAAGGCAAATTAGAGACGTCTAACTTTGTTTTGCAGGGGTGTGCTGTGATGTGATATGGTCATGATTGTGATTATATATGATGTATGCAATGTTCCTTACTGTAAGTCGGCAACCGGCAGGATCCATATGGTTGTCTTTTAATTCCGTTAAGACCTGCGTGTCTATTCAAAGTAGTTGTAATAGTTGATGCTGGTGGACGACAACCATGAAGCGGCGCCATTGACCTTGACGCCATACCGGTGATGATGGAGATCATGTTCATGCTTGAAGATGGAGATCGGAAGCACAAGAAGAAAGGCCATATCATATCACATATTACGAATTGCATGTGATGTTAATCCTTTTATGCATCTTGTATTGCTTAGTTCACGATGGTAGCATTATAAGATGATCCCTCAAGCACAAAATTTCAAGTTTTAAAGTGTTCATCCTTAGTAAGCACCGTTGCTAAAGCTCGTTGTTTCGAAGCACCATGTGATGATCGGGTGTGTTATATTCTGCAAGTGTATACAACATGAGCAAGCCAGATTTGCTCATGCGGAAGCTAAGGTTTGATCTTGACGAGCCTAGCATGTACAAACATGGTCTCGAAACACGGATCACCGAAAGGTAAAGCATGAGTCATATAGTAGATATGATGAACATGTTGATTGTTCGCCATTGAAGCTACATCAACTCTCGTGATGATCGGTTTTGATGTGGTGGATTTGGTTCGTGTGATCACTAAAACAATTTGAGGGATATTGTTTTGAGTGGAAGTTCACCTAGACTAATTTAACTATTAATTAGAACTCAATTTGTCATAAACTTAGTCTAAACTATTGCAAATATGTTGTAGATCAGTGGCGGCCCCTACCATCAATTTTAATGCGTTCCTAGAGAAAGAAAAATTGAAAAACAACGGAAGCAACTTCGTGGATTGGTTCCGCAATTTGAGGATTATCCTCAATGCTGGTAATTTGACCTATGTGATGGATGCACCGCTGGGTGACCCGCCTGCAACTAATGCTACCGATGAGGTAAATAATGTTTTCCTCGCTCGGAAGAATCAGTACTCCACAGTTCAGTGTGCTATCTTGTATGGTTTGGAATCGGAGCTTCAGAAAAGGTTTGAGAACCATGACCCACATGATATTGTCCTTGAACTCAAAATGATATTTGAGGCTCACGCGGCAATTGAGAGTTATGAGGCTTATGAAAAGTTCTTTAACTGCAAAATGGAAGAGGGCAGCTCCGTCAGTGAGCACGTGCTTAAGATGTCTGGGCATGCAAGTAAACTCCAAAGCTTGGGTATAGTGATTCCTAATGCTTTGGGGATTCATCGTGTCCTCCAATCACTACCACCAAGTTACAAGAACTTTGTGATGAACTACAATATGCAAAACATGGACAAGTCGTTGCCCGAACTCTTCTCCATGTTAAAATCTGCATAAGTGGAGATCAAGAAAGAGCACCGAGTGTTGGTGGTCAATAAGACCACCAAATTCAAGAAGCAAGGCAAGTCTAAGAAAAAGGGACACTTCAAGAAGGACGGTAAGAAAGTTACCACGCCGGCGAAGAAGACCAAGGCTGGGCCTAAGCCTGATACTGAGTGCTTTTACTGCAAGGGAGAAGTTCACTGGAAGTGGAATTGCCCAAAGTACTTGGTGGATTTGAAGAACGGCAACATCAAGAAGAAAGGTATATCCGATATACATGTTATTGATGTGTATCTCACTAGTACTCGTAGCAGTGCCTGGGTATTTGATACTGGTTCGGTTGCTCATATTTGTAACTTGAAACAGGTACTGCAGAATAAATGGAAGCTAGCGAAGAACGAGATGACGATGCGCGTTGGAAATGGATCAAAGGTTGGTGTGATCGCGGTTGGCACGCTACCTCTTCATCTACCATCGGGATTAGTTTTATACTTAAATAATTGTTATTTGGTGCCTGCGTTGAGCATGAACATTATATCCGGATCATGTTTATTGCGAGACGGTTACCTTTTTAAATCCGAGAATAATGGTTGTTTGATTTATATGAGTAATATGTTTTATGCACATGCACCTCTGATAGATGGTCTATCCGTATTGAATCTCGATTGTGGTAATACACACATTAATAACATTAAAGCTAAACATTTGAAATTGAGCGATAACTCAACCTATATGTGGCACTGTCGTCTTGGTCATATTGGAGTGAAGCGTATGAAAAAACTCCATTCCGATGGACTTCTTGAATCACTTGAAATATGCGAAGTATGTCTGATGGGTAAAATGACTAAGACTCCATTTTCTGGTATGATGGAGCGAGCTACTGACTTATTGGAAATCATACATACCGATGTGTGTGACCAAATGAGTGTAGCATCGCGCGGTGGTTATCCTTATGTTCTTACCTTCACGGATGACTTGAGTAGATATGGGTATATCTATTTCATGAAACATAAGTCCGAAACTTTCGAGAAGTTTAAGGAATTTCAAAGTGAGGTAGAGAATCAACGTAATAAGAAGATTAAATTTCTACGATCTAATCGTGGAGGTGAATATCTAAGTTACAAGTTTGGCGAGCATTTGAAGAAATGCGGAATACTTTCACAATTGACACCGCCGGGAACACCACAGCGTAATGGTGTGTTCGAACGTCGTAATCGAACTCTCTTAGATATGGTTCGTTCTATGATGTCACTTATAGATTTACCGCTATCGTTTTGGGGTTATGCATTAGAAACAACCGCATTCACTTTAAATAGGGCACCATATAAATCCGTTGAAACGACACCATATGAATTATGGTTTGGGAAGAAACCTAAATTGTCGTTCCTTAAAGTTTGGGGCTGCAAAGCTTATGTACAGAAGTTACAGCCGGACAAGCTTAAACCCAAAGCAGAAAAATGCGTCTTCATAGGGTACCTGAAGGAAACTATTGGGTATACCTTCTATCATAGATCCGAGGGCAAGATCTTCGTTGCCAAGAACAGATCCTTTCTAGAGAAGGAGTTTCTCTCGAAAGAAGTGACTGGAAGGAAAGTAGAGCTCGACGAGGTTGTTGAACCTTCTCTCGAACTTGCGAGTAGCGCAACACCGGAAGTAGTTCCGGTGGCACCTACACCAATAAAAGAGGAAGCTAATGATGTTGATCATGAAACTTCGGTTGAAGTTACTACGGAACCTTGTAGATCGACGAGAACTCATACCACTCCTGATTGGTATGATCCCGTTATGAGTGTCATCTTGGTGGACAACACCGATGACCCTGCAACATATGAGGAAGCGATGATGAGCCCAGATTCCAATAAATGGCAAGAAGCCATGAAATCTGAGATTGGATCCATGTACGAAAACCAAGTATGGACCTTGGTGGACTTACCGGATGGCCGGAAGGCTGTCAAGAACAAATGGATTTCAAGAAGAAAACAGATGCTGATGGTAATGTTACTGTCTATAAAGCTCGACTTGTCGCAAAAGGGTTTCGACAAATTCAAGGAGTTTTCTACAATGAGACTTTCTCACCAGTAGAGAAGCTAAAGTCTGTGAGGATTATGTTAGCAATCGCTGCATATTATGATTATGAGATATGGCAGATGGATGTCAAAACGGCGTTCCTCAATTGAGACATTGATGAAGAGTTGTATATGATGCAACCCAAAGGTTTTGTCGATCCTAAAGATGCTAACAAGGTATGCAAACTTCAACGGTCCATATATGGATTGAAGCAAGCATCCCGAAGTTGGAATCAACGTTTTGATAAGGTAATCAAAAGCTTTGGTTTTATACAAACTTATGGAGAAGCTTGTATTTACAAGAAAGTGAGTGGGAGCTCTGTAGCATTCTTAATACTATATGTAGATGACATATTGTTGATTGGGAATGATGTAGACCTTCTTAATAGTGTCAAGGATTATTTGAATAATAGTTTTTCAATGAAATATCTTGGCGAAGTAGCTTACATATTAGGCATAAAGATTTATAGAGATAGATCGAGGCGCCTAATATCATTGTCACAGAGTACATATTTGGACAAAGTTCTAAAGAGGTTTAGAATGGAAGATAGCCCAATACAACTTTGAGTAAAACTCAGAGTACTGCAATGGCAGAAGATAGAGAAAGGATGAGTAAGACTCCCTATGCCTCAGCCATAGGATCTCTTATGTATGCCATGCTATGTACTAGACCCGACATTGCATATGCCATTAGTCTGACTGGCAGATATCAAAGTGATCCAGGAGTGGATCATTGGACAGCGGTCAAAAACATCCTTAAGCACTTGAGAAGAACTAAGGATATGGTTCTTTCTTATGGAGGTGATGAACAACTCGTTGTTAATGGTTACACAAATGCTAGTTGCAACACCGATCCGGATGATTCTAAATCTCAATCTGGATACATATTTACTTTGAATGGTGCAACAGTTAGCTGGAGGAGTGCAAAGCAAAGCGTTGTGGCGAGATCTTCAACTGAATCGGAATACATAGCTGCTTCGGAGGCTTCACAAGAGGCGATATGGATGAAGGATTTTATTACAGAGCTCGGTGTGGTTCCAAGTGCGCTGGACCCAATTTATATCTACTGTGATAACATGGGCGCCATAGCCAATGCGCAAGAACCAAGGTCACACAAGAAGCTGAAGCACATCAAGCTACATTTTCATGCTATTCGAGAGCATGTCCAAGATGGTGACATAAAGATTTGCAAAGTACACACAGATCTGAATGTGGCGGATCCGTTGACTAAACCTCTCCCGAGGGCAAAACATGACCATCACCAAACCGCCATGGGTGTTCGGTATATTACCATGTAATCTAGATTATTTGACTCTAGTGCAAGTGGGAGACTGTTGGAGATATGCCCTAGAGGCAATAATAAAAGTGGTTATTATTATATCTTTGTGTTTATGATAAATGTTTACATTCATGCTATAACAGTATTAACCGGAAACATTAATACTTGTGTGATTTGTAAACTAAATTAGAGTCCCTAGTAAAGCCTCTTTGTAATACTAGCTTGTTGGTTAATAGATGATCGTGGTTTCCCAATCATGAACATTGAGATGTTGTTAACAACAAGATCATATCATTAGGAGAATGGTATGATGGACATACTCCTATAGATAAGCGTAGCATTAAGATCAAGTCATTTCAATAGTTCGTTTGCTATAAAGCTTTCTGATACATAGTAACCTAATTCCTTCGACCATCAGATCATGCTAATCACCATCACCGGAAGGATGCTTCGATGACATCAAACACCACACCGTAACTGGGTGGCTATAAAGGTGGCATTGAGTGTTCGGAAAGTATGTGTTGAGGCACATGGATCAAGAGTGGGATTTGTCCATCCATATGACGATATACTCTGGGCCCTCTCGGTGGAATGTCATCCAATTGGCTTGGAAGCATGTGACTGGCTCACAAGGGATCACATATCACGGGAAAGAGAAAAGAGTACTTATCGGTAAAAAGGTTGAACTAGGTATGCAAAGATAACGATGATCAAAACCTCGGATAAGTAAACTATCACGAGACAAAGGGAAATTAGTATCGTATGTAAGTGGTTCATTCGATCGCAAAGTAATCGTAGAAATATGTGGGAGCCATATGAATTTCTAGATTCCTCTATTGGTTATTGATTGGAGAAGTGTCTCGGTCATGTCCGTATAATTCACGAACCGTAGGGAGACACACTTAAGGATTTGATGTTGTTTAGTAGATATGAAATGTTATTAGGGATACCGAATGTTGTTCAAAGTCTCGGATGGGATCCGGGATATCATGAGGAGATCCAGAATGGTCTGGAGAATAAGATTCATATAAGGAAAGTTCGATTCCGGAGTTCAGGAAAGATTCCGATGTTTTCATCGGAGAGGTTCTAGAAGGTTCTAGAAGGTTCACCGATCTAGAAGGAGAATGGTCCATGAATGTGTCATGGGTAAGTGGAATGATTGGATCATGTCCTAGGTCACTTGGTGTGGGCATTTGCAAAAGAGAATTAAAGCTCTAAATTAAAAGTCAAACAGGAGTTTGAAAAGTCAAACTGGAACAATGGTTTCCTAGTGGAAGAAGAAACAAGTCCTTTTCTCAATCCAACTTGGGTTTGGGTTTGGATTCAAACCCACCCCTCCCAAGGCTGCCCCCTCTCATAAATAGAGGGGGAGGGCTTCCCCAACATAACAAGCCCTAGCCCCTCTCCACCCGAGCCGCCACAGCCGACCCACCGCCCGCGCCGCCGCCGCGCGCCGCCGCCGCCGACATCTTATCCTCCTCCCGGTCTTCTAAACCCTAGATCTCCAGGAAACCCTAATCCACCATAACTCGCACCGGCTTAGGCGAAGCCCTGCGGGATCTTCCCTCTACTTCTGACACCACGCCGTCGTGCTGCCGGAATCGCAAGGGAGAACTACAACCTCTGCTGCCTGCTGGAACAAGGGAGAGGAAGGTCTTCATCGAGTATCGAACATGTGACCGACTGCGGAAGCGCTGCCAGAACGCAGCGCCGGAAGGATCGTCTACGCGATCTTGAGATCGGCAAGTGTACGACTACATCACCCACGGGAATCTACTCTCGTTAACCGCTTTGGAATCTTCGAGGGTGAGTACTTCTATCGACTCGTTGCTACAATCTAGTAGATAGATCTTGGCTTGTTTGTGTCCATGCGATAGAATTTTTTTGTTTTCCATGCTATGAACCCCTACAGATGGTGCTTCCTCCTGATAGTGCCCGTGGAAGTTAAGAGAGCACATCTTGTCATCCATCTTCGCCGTTGAGCGTGACAAAGGTCCCTGAGAAATACTGAGCAAAGTGGTTTGGGGTAGAGGGATCTCTCTCTCTTCCCCGTCAATAAACAACATTCTATAAACCAAGTTCTCAAGGGTAGAGCTAGTGGTAACAAAGTGGTGCGCCTTCATGGCAGCAAGATCAAGTCTCTAAGGAGCCAAAACTGTATCATGTGGATCAACAAAAATGTTCAAGGTACTAGCAATACGAGTAGCAATAATTCCCCCATAAATGGCCCCCTTAGCAGCTAAACGACGAGCAATGAGAGAACCAAGATTATACTTATCCTCATTGTTGAGCGCAACAGCTAAGAAGGCCAATTGATAGTTGGAAATATTACTAGTGTTCTCCCTACCAAGAACACTGCTGGCAAGATAGTAGGCAAAATACTTGATGGCTAGAAGTTAAATGTTCTTTATCTTCCCTCGCTGAGCTCTGCGGTCATCATCATTTGTTATTCCTCGGTAAAGCTCTAACAAATCAGCGGGTAGAGCTGGGATCTTCTTTGATGACCACGTTGTACCAAGTCCCAAGGCCTTGCAAAATTGCTTCAAAGTCATAGAATGAGCCCTGCCATAAATTTTGAAAGATACAACAGGCTTGAACACACTATTAGTAAAGGAGAAACTCTCCACAAATGTTTTAGTAAGCAAAGCATATTGCGCGCTCTTATCCTGCATATAACTTGTTAGTCCAGCCCTCTAAACCAAAGTCATAAAATCATTAAGAATCCCAGCAGCTCGCAAGAAAGTTTGGCAAGGAAAGGTGGAGGGGTGCGCATCCCCTTCATCTTCCTCATCACCAAATCGCGGAGTGATGAGATCCTCATTGTATGATGGTCTAGTACTGGTAGATGACCTTGGAAGCCTTGCCCTTCTAGGTGCATCACTCTCAAATATATCACCAAATGTGTGGTGGTCCATGACTTCCCTTTTCTGAAATTTTAAACAACCATCAAACCAAGTGATTTCTAAGTTGATAAATGATGAGCAACTACTATAGGAACTTGCTAGAGGGCTACACACGCATCCAAACAAAGTTTCTAAGCATAGAACAAGCATGCAAGCTGCAAAATACTCAAGATACAATCTACCAATCACAAATCTAATTGGACAAGTGAAGGAGGCACATACCAAGGAACAATCTCTCCAAAAATCAGCACTTGAGATGGGCTGAACAAGAAGATCAAAAATCGCGAGCAAGAACAGCAAGAACTCGAGCTTGAGAAAGTTTCCTGGTGTTTTTTAGGAGAGAGAAAGAAGGTGGCTTTGAGGAGGCAGCCTGGAGGGTCCTAGGTGGGCCAGACCCCCCAGGCGTCGCCACCTGGTAGGCCGCGCCTACCATAGGTGTGGTGGCCTGGGGTGGCCCTGGGTCACTTCAGGTGCCTCTCTGCCCCTTTTTTCGAGGAAAAATTTATTTTGAATTTTCTGGGATTTTTCGGAAAACTTTAATTTTGGCCAATTTTCAGGGTATGGAAATTGATTTTCTCGCAAAAACAGTTTTTTCAGAAGAAGCAAAAGCAAACCAAAAGCCAAAATTCAGGAGCTCTAAGAAACTCAGACAAACAAACAACTAGCAAAACTAAAGTTAAAGCAAAGACTAGGGAGGAGAAAAGTAAAAGAAAGCAAGTACAACCACAGTGGAAATATTATTTTGTTCATTAAAATCCTTTTGTTAACAAGGTTGATCAAGTCTTGTTACCAAAACAATCTTATATGAAACAAAACTTTGCATTCCACAAGGTGATTATGTTATCTCATACTTGATAGCAATGGTCCCAATCATAATATTTTCAAAATTTTCTTGTGGAATGGGACAATATATTTCTCCAACCTTGATGCTCTCAATATTTTCAATGGAATTCAAGCAATATCTCTTAGCAACCTTCTTGGGGAAATAGACAATGTGCTATTTGTCATTAATATTGAATGTTACTTTTCCTTCATTACAATTGATGACAGCACTTGCAGTATTAAGAAAATGTCTCCCAAGAATAATAGACATATTATCATCTTCAGGCATTTCAAGCACAACAAAATCAGTTAAAACTATGCAATTATGAGCTACTTGAACAGGAACATCCTCACATATACCAACAGGAATAGTAGTTGACTTATCAGCCATTTGCAAATATATATCAGTTGGTATCAACTTTTCTAGTTGGAGTCTCTTATAGAGAGAAAAAGGCATAACACTAACTCCAGCTCCCAAATCACATAAAGCAGTTTTAACATAATTATTCTTAATAGAGCAAGTAATTGTTGGTATACCTGGATCACCAAGTTTCTTTGGAACCTTACCATTGAAGGAAAAATTAGCAAGCAAAGTAGAAATCTCCTCATTAGGAATCTTCCTTTTATTAGAGATAATATCTTTCATATACTTTGAATAAGGAGGCAACTTAATAGCATCAGTCAAAGGAATTTGCAAAAATAAAGGCTTCATCCACTCACAAAACTTTTTGTAGTGTTCTTCCTCCTTTGACTTGTGTTTCTTACCTGGAAAAGGCATAGACTTCTGCACCCAAGGTTCTCTCTCTTTACCATGTTTATTAGCAATAAAGTCCTCCTTTGTGTACCTAGTGTTCTTAGTGTGCTTTTCAGGTTCTTCCTCACCTTCCTCCTTATCAGGAGACTCATTTTTATCATTACCACTCTTAGTTTCAGCATCAGAGACAGATATACTATTAGGATCTACAGCATGTTCAAGTGGTTCCTCAACTATTTTATGTTTCTTTTCTTTCTCTTACGAGGACTACCACTATCTTCACCTTGTTGGGAATCCTGCTCAATTATTTTAGGGTGTCCTTCAAGATATAAAGGGTCTTGAGTAGCTATACCACTCCTAGTTCTAATTCCATAAGCATGTTTATCTCCTGAAGCATTAACTAGCATATCCTTTTGCACCTTAGCAAGTTGATCAAGTTGGGTTTGAACCATTTGAAAGTGTTTACAAAGAATTTTAATATCATTAGAAGTTCTTTCCACAATATCTTTCAACTCATTGATAGCTCTAGAGTTTTCCAATAAATGATTCTGAACTTGTTTATTAAAATTACCTTGTTTAACAATAAAAATGTCAAGTTCCACTAAACATTGATCAGGAGGCTTACCATAAGGAATATCACCTTCATCAAAGTGTTGAAGAGAGTGTACCTCAATAGTAGATGAGTGGGGAATTGTCTTACATAATTCTTCTATAGGAGATAGATTCTTCACATCCTCAGCTCTAATACCTTTCTCCTTTAGACACTTCTTAGATTACTTCATCACTTCATCATTCAATGTAATAACTCCCCTCTTCTTTGGTGTTGGTGTTGGAACTTGACGAGGTTCTATCTTGTCAATGCCCATTGTTATAAGCTTGGGTTTTGGAGAAGATGGGGGTACTGGAGATCATGGAACGGTTAATAGACAAGCAATCAGGGGACACGAGATTTACCTAGGTTCAGGCCCCCGGAGGGAAAACCCTACTCCTGCTTGTCTGCTCTTGATTACGGCTGAACCGAAAAGTACAGGGGTGCGCAGATGCAATCTGGCGTGGAGGTGTGTATGCGGTGAGTTGAGGTGCCCTCCTCGTCGTGCCCTCCTAGCCTTTATATAGAGATAGGCAGGTCTTAGGCATAGATCGAGTCGGTTACAAGTTTAGGGTTTGCCCCTTTGAATATTCTATCTACTATAGTCTTGCTCTCTAAGGATCCGGAGGCATCACGGGCTTGGGCCACCCGAAAACTCCATGGGCTGCGCCGCTCATAGTGGGCCTTATTTGGGTGGGACCGTATATGCTAATGTCATGCATCCATTGGCCGAGGACTCTTTAATCTTTCGGGTGGCGTTGGTCCTGTACATGAGTAAAAGAAAAATGATTTTAGTTCGTGGGGATTGTTGACGCGTGTGCCTGACTCTCCCGACGGATCAGGGTCAGTTAACTGTCATAGGACAAAACGACACGATCTTCTTCAAACTCGAGTCCCCCGACTCAAATATGGAACGAATGCTGGTGTAATTCGACTCAGGCTGTTGAGGTCTTACAGGAGTCGAATCCCAGTAGTTTTTGAGTGATGTACCCAACGTGTCCGTCAGGATTTTCATCGTGCCTGTTGACACGGTTTTTTACTAGCAGAGCGCAATCAGGTGCGTTACCAGGCCAGTAGATGATATCTGTGGGTCTTATCTTTGTGTCGTAGACACAGCATCCGAAATATTATCACCGCGGAGGTGTTTCGGGCGGCCAAGGAGGATACTTCTCACTTAGCGTTGGTTGGGGCAAAGTTGCCAGAAAGTTTTTGCATTTTTGATCTAAAGGATCGCAGTCGAAGAATTCATAGGGTGTGCGACCAGCGCTCCCTATGGGAGTAGCCCCCGAGTGTCTGTTCGAGTCGTAGACTCGAGCAAAGACTTTAGTTCAGGTAATTTGAGCTTCAGGTCCATAGGACACAATTTTTTTGGATGCTTGATCAATCCTCCCTATGAGTAGCCCCCGAATGCTTAGTAGAGTCGTAGACTCGACGTAGGACTCGAAGAATCAACAGTGGTGTAATACTTTAATCATGCCTCAGGTGCGCGGCCAGCGCTCCTGATAGGAGTAGCCCCTGAGTAGTTGCTCGAATCGTAGATTCGAGTGAGTACTTTTAATTATCAGCCAAAGATTTCTAACCGTTGCTAGCGTGGCTTTAATGACGTTAGTGCTGACGATTGGTGACCTCAAGCGTCCGCGGCGCCAGAGGTGACGTGACGGGACAAAACGTGGGTCCCAGTTTCTGACTTGGAGTTGACTGGTCGTGCGCGACGTGGCAAGAATTACGGCGTCTCCTCGGTTTCCATGCGTAGTGGATGGCGTGCGAACAACGGTTCGCTGGTGGGTTGAAACGTGGACGGTTGGATCTGATCTGGCGTTAGGGCTTCTCGATGAACGGTTCTTGTTCGTCGTCTTCATCCTTATAACCGTGGGGAAAACAGTATATTGTTTTCACCCTTTGCCATTTGCCATTTGCCTTCACTGCCTCCATTTTCATGAGCTCATCTTTGCACGCACTGGATGTTCTTCAATCTTTCCCTTCCTCGCTCTTGCGCGCACACCGCCGCTGTTGACGCACCATGATGGTGAAGTCGAAGGAAACCTCCGTAGGAGCGGGTTCGAGCGCTGCTGCCGGAGGCAAGAAAAGCACCGTCGCTGCTTGCATCACCGATGGTGGGTGGCGGCGCATGGAGACGCACGAGGGCGACCTGCGCAAGCTGCGTGATGAGGGTTTAATCCTGCAGGATAAGGAGGCCGTCAAAATCCCAGCGATGAGGTAATTCCCCGCCCACCCGTAGGGTTTCGGGTAATGTTTGTTGCCTTCGTTCTTCGTGTCCTTTCTCTCCCAGTCCACGACTTTCTTTGTGGACTATTGTTTTTCTATGGCATCCAACTCCATCTTCTTTCGCCCAATTCTCTTCTCCACATTGCCTGCTTTATTACTTTTTGCGAGTGCTGGCTCGGTATCGAGCCGCACTTTGGCCTCTCCCAGAAGCTCTATTCCGTGAAGTGGCAGTCCAGCACCGGCGGGGTCTACCCGCTTGGCGGCTGCGTCATTTCCATCCGATCTACTATTCTTTTCTTCTCTTTCTCTATGTCTGAGTCCGTCCAATACTGGCGGAAGAAGTGGTTTTATATCCGCGACTCCCCAGTGGACAGGCAAGTCTTTGGCCTTGCCCCTTTCGACTCCACCCAGGAGATCTTGCCGAAGATATCCTGGAAGAACCATATCCTGGAGGGCGAGGTGGCAGAGGTAGAGGAGCTCTACCGTCAGGTGGAGGCGCTCCAGATGGAGCATGGTAAGGAGTTAAATTGTGTGGATATAATTCGCACCTTCCTCAAACGTAGGGTGCAGCCACTCCAGGCGAGGGCGCATCCAGTGTTTCTTTATGCTGGCCGCAACGACCCGACGAGGGTCTTAGCCGAGGAGTTATCCCGAGGCGACCTCGACAGAGTTCTTCGGCCGCTGCTGAAGTACAAGTTCGAGGAAGATCTTCCGGGGAAGTCGTTGACGTCCCCCTTCAGTGCCACGAAACCAGTTTCGCATGTGTAGATTTGCGACGTGCGCGCTGTGCCTTTTTCGAGTGCTCTTCCTTATGATATCTTGTACTGATCTTTGATGTCTTTGTTGTGTAGGAGTTCAAGGTGGCTGGAATGGTTCCTCCATTGCCCAAAAGGTTTCCGATTGCGCCGGACAACGAAGTCATGGACTCCGAGTCCGAGCTTCCGTCGGCGCAGTCAACAACTCAGGATGCCCCCGAGGCAAGCGAGGGGCAGACTCGAAAGCGAGCGCGGAGCTCGAGCGAGTCTTCGGATGCCTCGACTCCGCCGACGCCTAGGGACCCCTCCTTCCTTGTGCGCCACGGCGAGGATGATGGTGCTTCTTCTGTGCCATTCCCAGTTGTGCCTCTGCAGGCAATGGGGCCACAACCGCCGGCGAAGAAGAAGGAAGATAAGAAAGAGAAGAGGGTGCTGCCCGTCTTTGATTTGAGCGACATCGACTCGTATGTACCTTCAGATGCTATTCGTTCTTGTCTTGTGCACTTTTCTTCTTGTTTTGATGAATGTTTTCCTTGCAGCCACTCCTCAGAGCGTTCTCTTAGTGAGGACTCCTAGGAAACCGTAGGGGAGTCGAAGCCTACGTCCCCTCCCTCTCAAACGGTGGCCACCTCTGGTGGCGATGCTTCGAACCCTTCTCCGCAGGAGGCTCGAGTGATTGTCGCCCAGAAGACTGCACCTGGACGTTCAGAGTCTCCGTCTGAGCATGTAAGTTGTTTTCCTCTTGCTTTAGGGGGAGCCCCCGAGCCCTATTTTCGGATGATCTGCTGGTCTTGTTTCCATTTTTGTGTGTCTCGGGAGCCCCCAAGCCTTTTTCATGTCGTGTTGTTTGATGTTTTTACTCGTTTCTTGCGCGCAGCCCCCGAGCTCTTTTTGTGATACTTTTGTTTCCTCTCGCAGCCTTTTGTGCGCAGTGCCAACCTTCTTGTTCAGCAACATCTGGCGCTGGAGGCCAGCATGCAGCAACTTCGAGGTACGTGCCGTAATTGATCTTGTTCCTTTTCTTCTGCTCGTCTGAATGTGGCTTGTGTTACTCATGTGTGTTCTTAATGCTTTTGCAGATGAAAATAACGCTGCTCTTCGTCGACTGGAGACTCTTCAAAAGAGTCTTGGTCACGCGGAGAAACAGGTTGCTGACGCTATGGAGGCGAAGGAGCACTTGCAGCAGGAGTTGGCTGCTGCTGCTGAGGCCAAGGATCTTGCAACGGGAAGCTTCAGATCGCGAGCAGCAACTCGCTAAGGTTGCGGCTGCACGCAATAAGGAGGTGGCCGAGAAGCTAATGGCTGCTGCCAAAGCTTTTTCCGGTGAGTATCTTGTGTGAAAATTGATCTTTTTTGGATTTTTGACTGTCCTTTCTGCGTGTTCTTATTCGACTCCTGCCTGTTCTTCCTTGCGCCAGATGCTTCGGGTATTGCGTTTGATCGCAGTGTCTTGGAGCACGGGAGCGCCCTGGAATATGCCACCGTAGCGGTCGAAGATCGCTGTGGTACTGCTGCTGGTACTCTTGCTAAGGCCAAGGATGTGCTCCAGCGTTTATACAAGGAGATCATGCCCAAGGGTGCTGCCATTGAGGATGTTGATTCTTTGGCGGATGCGCTGTCAGAGGATGCACCTGCCACCTACAAGCGCAAGAAGAAGGGCCTTGGCGCCTCGATGGGGTTAGCCATGTCCATGGCATCCGGAGCGGAGCTGGACCTTCTGCGCATCACCTCCCAGATGCCAACGGATGCCGATGGCTCATAGGTAGCTTTCGCTCTCCTCGCCTCTCGCTGTAAGCGCTATGGTCCGAAGCTCATTGACCTTCTGGCGGAGTATGCGGCGAAGCAGTAGGAGGAGGTCAAGAGCAGGCAGTCTGGCTCTGAGGCCACTCCGGATGCGGGTGCCTAGGCTTTGTTGCTGTAGTTTAGGGTAGTTGTCTTCTTCTTTTGCTGTAATATTTGTCGAACAGTGTCCTTGTGCCACGCAATGGCTTTTTGATGTATATAAATGATGCTTCGAGCTTTTTTCAATGAGGCGTACTCTTTATACCTTTACTTGCTTGCTTTTTTGGTCCTTCGGGTGAGGCTCCCATTGATGCTTCGTCTGCCCCTTAGCCGCGACCATCTTTGGATGATGCGTCGCAGCTTGTTTTCCTTCGTGACCGCGTTCGTAGCCTTGAGAAGGAGATACTTGGCGTCCGAGGCCATGCGGACATGTGGAAGTCTAAGAGGGAGCGAGCTACCTCTAGGGAGGAGTATCTGATGGGGGAGTTGTGGCAGTTGTCCGAGCAGCTGCAGTGTAAGTTGTCATGAGCTGCTGCTCGTCTTCGGATGTGCCTTGTTTCGTGTCATCTTACTCTGTATTTTCTGCAGGTGTCAACCTTGTTCCGAGGGAGGAAAAGGAACGCGTTGCAGTTTGGATCAACTGCCTGACCCAATAGGATATGGAAGCCGGAGGCTTTTTCTGGATGGACCGCAACTGGGCCACTGTCCTTGCGACTGTGCAGGATCGTGTTCATCAGGTGTCCCGGGTATTAAGGCAGGTGAAGACTTCCTTGGCGTCGATTCTGTACGTCATGTTCCCCCTTGATGAGGCGCCTTCAACTCTATGGGGTTTGCTGGCGAAGTTTTGAGACGTGGGTCATGTCAGGGAGTTGGTGCGGCACCAGCTGGTTGCGGGGGTGAAGGCCGCCCTTTCCCTTGTTTGGCTGCATCGTCCGGATGTCAACCTTGCGGCTGTGGCGACTGGGCCGCCTCTTCGGCCAGACGGTAGCCTCTAGGACATGCGCCCGCACTATGCGGCTGTTAGGCAGTATGCCAAACAGATCGTGGATCTCTTTGAGCATCGGGATCGTGTGATCCTTCAGAATAGGTAGACCCTATAAAAAGATAGATGTAAAATTTGTATATTTTTGAGTGGGCTTGTGGTGCCCTTTGTTGTAAAGATTATTTGTATTAGCACGTGGTGCTTTGTTGTATGCATGCCCTTTTTGTTAGCCTGACGTGGTCAGCTACTGAGGTTTTCATGTGTTGTTCTCAGTCGACGAAGTCGTGAGGTGAGGTGGATGCCCCGAGTGTGTTGTAACAGAAAGTAAATGTAAGGAAAAAGATTTTCGGACTAGGAACTTAGCTTTCATTCATATCATAACGAGGAGGTACATTGTTTGGCTGAGTAGCCTTATTGAAAGTAAAGAGGGATAGCTAGCGGTAGAAGCATCGCAGTTGTGCGATGTTCCATGGGTTGGAGTATGCGACTCCTGACTTGACGTCTTTGAGGCGGTAGGCGCCACCTGGGATGACTTCGGTGACGATGTATGGTCCTTCCCAGGGCGACTCGAGCTTCTTCGGCCGCTCTTGCTTGAGTCATAGGACGAGGTCTCCTTCGACGAAGGACCTTGGGCACAGCCGGCGGCTATGGTAGTTGCGGAGGCTCTGCTTGTAGACCGCTGAGCGGGCCGCGGCGATGTCGCGTGCTTCGTCGAGTGTGTCGACGGCGTCTTCGAGTGCGGCCGTCGATTCGGCTTCCCTGTAGGCGACGCCCCGTGGGGACTTATGGCGTACTTCTGCGGGTAGCACGGATTCGGCTCCGTGCACCATGAAGAATGGCGTGTAGCCGGTTGAGCTGTTTGGCATTGTACGCATGCTCCAGAGGATGGAGAGTAGCTCTTCTGTCCAAGCTCTCGCGAGTATTTCGAGTGGGCTGAGTAGGCGCTTCTTGATGCCAGCACCTACGAGGTCGTTGGCCTTTTCGACATGTCCATTGGTCTGCGGGTGCGCCACGGAGGCGTATGATATCTTGATTCCAAGGCCTTCGTAGAAGTCCTGGAATTCTTTTGAGATGAAGTTCGACCCGTTGTCCGTCATGATGCTGTGCGGCATGCCGAACCTGTAAACGATGGACTCAAAGAACTTCACTGCCGTCTTTCCCTTTTGGTTGGTGATAGGCATGGCCTCGATCCACTTGGTAAATTTTTCGACTGCAACCAGGAGGTAGACGTGGCTTCCTTTAGAAGATTTGGGCAGTTTGCCGATCATGTCGAGGCCCCATTGGGCGAAGGGCCAGGCCAAGGGTATGGGCCTGAGCTCCGACCCTGGTGCGTGGTGCTTGTCCGCAAACCTCTGGAAGACATTGCACCTCTGGACGATGTCCTTAGCATCGTACATAGTCGTTGGCCAGTAGAATCCAGCTCGTAGAGCTTTGGCGAGGAGGGCGCGACTGCCCGCATGATGGCCGCAGATGCCCTCGTGGATGTCTTGGAGGATGGTTTTGCCGTCACCAATGGTGACGCACCGTTGGAGTACACCCGAAATGCTGCGCTTGTATAGCTCTCCATTGATGATGGTGAAGACCTTGGACCGGCGAGATATGCGCCGAGCATCTGTCGGGTCATCGGGTAGTTCTCTGTTTATCAGGTACCGAAGGTACGGCTGTGTCCAAGTTTCTTTGATTGCCATGACCTGCATCAGGTTGACCAATGGGACCTCCATGTCGAGCTTTTCGGGTCCTTCCTATACCTCGGGTAGTGCATCCCCCGAGTGTTCTGCTTCTTTGGGTGATCCCTTGGGGAATTTCCTTTTGATGGAGGGTACGCAGATTTGTTCAAGGAACACACCTGGCGGCACCCGTGCGCAAGTGGAGCCGATGTTGGTGAGTCTATCGGCCTCCTTGTTGCTTTCCCTTCCAACGTGGCGAAGCTCACAGCCGTCAAAGTCTCCTTCGAGTGAGTTGTAGAGCCCGCGGTACGCGATCATGTTAGCGGTGTGTGCATCACACTCATTCATCGTTTGCTGGACGACGAGGTTCGAGTCACCATAGATGACTAGGCGCGTTGCGCCGTAGATCTTGGCCATCCGCATGCCATGGATGAGGGCCTGTATCCGGCCTCGTTGTTGGAGGCATGGAATTTCATCCGAAGGACATATTTCATCTTATCGCCCTGCGAGGACGTCAGTATGACGCCAACTCCTGCTCCAGCCTCGCGCTTGGAGCCGTCGAAGTGCATCGTCCATGACTGCGTCATGTCTGGAGTGTCCGGCAGCTGGAGCTCCATCTAGTTAACCAGGAAGTCAGGGAGGACCTGGGATTTTATCGCCTTGCACCGCTCGTAGACTATGTCTAGAGGTGATAGCTCGATGCCCCACAGGGCTACGCATCCCGTGGCTTCGGGGTTGTTTAGGATGTTGGAGAGTGGCGCCTCGTTGACGACCATTATCTGGTGCTCCTGGAAGTAGTGGCTCAGCCGATGAGCCATCATGAACATGCCGTAGGCGAGTTTCTGGTAGTGAGGGTACCTCTGTTTTGTTGGCGTCAGTACCTCGCTGAGGTAGTACATTGGGCGTTGGACCCCATGGGTCTTACCTTCTTCGGGTCGTTCGACCACGAGTACGGTGCTTACTACCTGATGCGTGGCTGCTATGCATAGCAGTAGAGGCTCGCGTTCCTTTGGTGTGACCAGGACGGGCGAGGTGGAGAGCAGTTGCTTTGGATTTTTGAATGCGTCTTCTACTTCCGGTGTCCACTCGAATTTGTCTGATTTGCGTAGCAGCTGGTAGAAAGGCAGGGCCTTCTCACCCATGCGACTGAAGAATCTGCTCATCGCCGCGATTCGTCCAGCTAGCTGCTGGACACCTTTTATGTTTTTTGGCTTCTCCATGGTCAGTATGGCCCGGATTTTCTTCGGGTTCGCCTCGATCCCTCTCTAGTAGATGAAGTAGCCAAGTAATTGGCCAGAGGGGACGCCGAAGGCGCACTTTTCTGGGTTTAACTTGATCTTGTAGTGATCGAGGTTGTCGAACGTTTTGCGGAGATCATCGATCAATGTTTTGGCTTCCCTTGTCTTGATGACTATGTCATCGACATAGACCTGTATGTTGCGGCCGATCTGGCTCTTCAGGCACACCTGCTGTTGTGGTATTGCCGACGAGTACGCCATGGAGGGGTCCTCACAGTGCGTGCTTAGAGACGTGGGGGAAGGCGGACGGTTGACGGGTACGAGGTAACACAGCTTACCCAGGTTCAGATCCCACAACGGCGGAATCCTACTCCTGCTATAAATCACTATAATGGCAATACGCCGAGTTACAGGGATTGGTTCACTGTGCAAGGTTGTATGGATCGATGCCCTAAAGGCTCCCATAGGCCCGACTTATATAGTCGCCAGGTCCTAGGGTTACAGGGAAAATTCCTAGCCGGACAGGTTATAGAGTCCTATACTGACTATGACTAGTCTAGCTTGTCTTGTACTCCAAGGCTCCGGGTACGTCGGTGACTCCAATCGTAGCCTTCCTTTATCCAGGATGGGCCTCCCTTCTGGATCCATCTAACTGGGCCGCCCAGCAGGCCATGGTCCATGCTACCAACTGTGGGCCACCCGGTTTATCCGGACAGGAGACATTCTATGAGGATACCCATATAGCATATCCCCAACAGTAGCCCCCGGAGAACTCCGAGATCTTGCGCCGTCTTGCCTCTTCACACTGAATGCTCCGTCTAGATGGATGTCGGCAAATCTTCAAGCAATATCTTGTAGTCCTCCCAAAGAACCCTGCAAGGTTTTCTCCGTCTTCAACTTGTAAGTCGGAGAAATGCTGAATCTTCCATCGTACTCTTTCCTTAGCCGGACTGGATCCGTCCATGCCGGAATCTTCCTATGTGATGGCTCATCTGCCTATGTCAACTAGGGCGATGTAGGCATAGGTCAGCGACGCCTCGTAACTCACACATGCAGAGAACGCAATCATGTCCGATTTTCCCGCATGAGCGATATGAACCGTTGGTGGCGATGGTTGGGGAAATGGCAAAATTTCCATGCACGTTCACGAACACGTCGTCTACGCGGCAACCGTCCGATTAAGCTGCACGAATCTTAATGATAGAGATGACAAATAGTAACTACGGTGGGATTTTTTACTTTTCACCTCATTCTCTCCTCGCATCGTCTTCTTCCTCCAGCGCGTGCCTCCTCGAGCTCTCCGCGCAAACTCGCGAAAAACCCTAGCCCCAATTCTTGCCAGTCACCTCCAAACTCACTCCATGGTTAGCAGCAGCACTACCCCTTCCATGGCGGCGTCGAACGAAGCCGCGGCAAAGCCGGCGACCTCCATCGTTGTGCCCCCAAAGGGCCTGGTCATACCCGTCTCGGCGGTGGTTGGGTCCACCAGCGGCGACCATAATCCAGTGGTGCTGGAGCCACTGGAGGAGGAGCTTGACTCTCACAAGGGCGATTGGAGCAGTTCGGATATCGCGGATTGCGACATTAAGGAGCTGATTGCCGAGGGCTACCTCCCTGCGATAGAGGGGCTCGCCTGGCGGGCGGCGCCGGCCGGCGAGGTGACACCTTCTCCCCAAGCTGGAGAAAAAGTGTACCTCAAAGCCCAACTGGTATGCGGCATCTCCCTGCCCATCTCCAACTTCTTCATTTCCGTCTTAAACCACTATAGAGTCCAGCTCCAGAACCTTTCTCCCAATAGCATCTTAGCGCTTAGCAATTACGCGGCGCTCTGCGGGGGTTACCTAGGGATTAATCCTAGGCTAGACCTTTTCGTGTATTTCTTCACCGTCAAGCGTGAAGCCGGAGCCAGTAAGGACGAACTCAGAAATTGCGGCACCATAAGCTTCAAGATCCGTCCTAGCCGGCGGTTCCCCGACATCGTCGGTCACGAGTCCTGCAAAAACTGGCTGCGTACTTACTTCTATGGCCCAGATATCCCTCTGGTCGGCCGAGAAGTAACATACCCGGACTTCGTTGACGGAGCCGCCGCTGAAGCCTCGTCATGGAGATCCCAGGCCTCCCTTCCCTCTGACCTCGATGCTTCCCGCGCCATAAGGCGGATAGAATGGTTCATAGATACGGGTTTGACCGGCTTGGACCTAGCCATGTGCTGGTTCATCAGGCGAATCCAACCTCTACGGCATCGCGCGAAGCTCATGCACGAGTATACCAGTGATAGAAGGGATAGCCTCCGCATCTCCGTGGACAATTTCTCAAGTGACTCCGTCAAGCTCCGCCTCAAGGACATCGTCAAGGTGAAGGACAAGAAGCGTGGCTTCACCATCACCTACGACATGTTCGTAGATGTCAAGTGCCCAAAGGTAGTTATTTATTTTTCGTGTATGACATATACTCTAGTTCTTCCGTCTAGAAAATGTCATCTCGTCTAACACGGTGACTTCTCACTTAACAGCTTAGCGATCTAGAGGAGGACAGCATGGCTGCCCAAATCTATGAACCAAAGATGAAGGAAGTCACGGTCGTGTCCGACGATGATGCTCCATTGGCGCGAAAGCGGAAGAGCTCCACCTCTGATGCTGCTGACGGAGGCAAGAAGAAGAAGACAGAGGGTGGAGCCTCCAAGAAGACTACCGCCGCCCTGGAGGCGGAGAAGAGAAAAGTTACCGGGATCCCCTTTGCCAAAGCACCCCCACTTGTGTAAGCTTCTTTCTCTTCGACATTCTCTAATAATCTATCTTGCTCCTGTACTTATGCATTTTGCACGTTTCAGGAAGAAAGCCACGACCAGCCTGAAGAAGACCTCCAAATCATTGGGGGCTTCTAGAACCATTAAGAACATGCTGCATCGCGACGCATCTCCCGCCATCGCCCCTGCCACTCCCCCCGTCAAGCCTTCGTCTGCCCCGACAAGCTAAGGAGGCATCTGGCCCTTCCGCCATGGAAGTCGACTCAGGTGCCTCTACCGAGGTTGCTATTGTCGGAGAGCAGGCGACGCAGGAGAGTGCTGCCCACCAAATGGCTGAAGCTTTGGCTAAGGATGCCATCGGTGGCGGTAAGGCGGTGGTGGAAGCTGGTACTTCTGCCGTAGGTGGCGCCCCCGCACCCAAAGAAAACCATAGAGTATCCGAAGATAGTCTATCCGGTGCTTACACCGGGTAGCACTGATCTGGTTCCAGGTGCGGCGCCGACATCTCCGACGTGCGGCCTAGAGGAGCTCCTCCGACAAGCAGAAATCTTACAAGGAAACAACGTATCCTTTGGCAAGCTGCTGGCCGAGAGCGCTACCAACCTCAAGATCATTGCACTTGTAAGTTTTATTTGCCTTTTGCATTTCATATGAGTATCCCACTGTAGTCCCCAAGGATGTAGACGGAAAACCATAGGTCTTTGCATCAATATGCTCTAAGAGTGACTAAGTTAGAAAACCTCTCACTGTAGCCCCCAAGCATATAGGTGGAATGAATAATTCCGACTAGATGCTTTAAGAGTAACATACGCAGTGTATATAAATTTCAATATTGTAGCCCCCAAGCCTCTAGTTGTAACTGAATTAGTTCCAACTAGATGCTTAAAGAAAAGCTAAGCATATATCCGAGTTAAAAACTTTATACTATAGCACCCAAGCTTCTAAAACTGAATTAGTTCCGACTAGATGCTTAAATAAAAGCTAAGCATATTGTTAAGTCAAAAACTCTCGCTGTAGCCCCCGAGCATCTAGGTGGAAATTTTCCGGCTAGATGCTCCAAGCAGACCAAACAACGTTTTAACTTTTTTCCTTTTTTCCACAGAACGAGAATGCTCGGAGGGGCATGGCCAACGACAAGTATCAGAAGATGCGCGCAGACTTGGAAGCTGAAAGGGGTAAAACTGCCTTCTTGAAGGAACAAATCACCAAGAGCAAGCGTATGTTTTCTTTTTCGCATTCCGACTTGGTTTTGTGCCCATATTCTCCGAGTACTCACTCTGTACTTTGCTTTCTCCAACTTGCAGAAACCATTACCAAGGCCAAGAATATTGTCGAGCAATCCAAGAACATTCAAGATCTGGATAGCGAGAACAAAATTCTTAAGCAGGAGAGGAAGGACATGCTGAAAATGCATGAGGAGTCAATGAAGGTCCTGCAGGACTCCGCCACCGAGGAGATCAATCGCTTGAAGGAGGAGATCTCGATCTTAAGAGATCAGAAGAAAGCTGCCGATGAGCAGAATCAATGCCATCGTGAGGCGTACAAGCTCCTCCAACAAGAGAAAGAATTCCTGGCAGACACCCTCTGGCAAGCTGAGGCCAGCATCTTCAGTAAGTTTTCTCTGTCTTGGATTTCTGTAGTCTAGATACTCTGAATTTTTGAACTCATGTGCTCCTTGTCGGAATTTGCAGCTCCTATGGGTTTAACCCGGTCACCTCCTCCAGCCAAGGAATGCATGGTTCTTGCCGGCAACTTCATCAACACCGCCATCACGCAAGCTGAAGAGATCGCCAAGCCCCTCCAAATTAATATCAAGGCGTCGGACTCTGTGGCAAAATACTCGGAGATTCTGCGTCGAGCACCCGAGCGTATCACAAGCTAGAAAGCTTCATGTGCACGGGCTGGTTCAAGGATGGCATTGTCCATGGTCAAGGCACACTATGAAGATGCCACGGTAACCTCTGGCATACCCGACATGGATGAGATGGCAAAGAGATTAACCACGAATCTATCTTGTCGTCTCTCGCGGGTTATGACACTACAGTTGCCGACTTGGTCGACATCAATGTTTTCGTGCCGATGAACACCATCGATGGCGGCAACCAAAGCTCCTCCGAGTCTCTTCACACCGCCGACTTCGAGGGTGGTTCTCCTGCTGCTGATGACGCTGCTTCCAAGTCGCCTACGCCAAAGGAATGAAAAACAGTCTTGTAATATTTATTTCACCTTTGATGCGTATGTGGAAAAAACTTATTTATGTAACTTAAGGCGGAAAACAATGTTGTATGTCCTGCTACTTAAGAACTAGTTTCCAGCATGTATATACTGTTTAAGCAAGTGCTGGCTTATCCATTACTTTGGTTCTTATGCTTGACTTTTCGTGAGTCGGAAGACTCGTTGTCGGAACCATGCGCTTAGGTGATGATGCCCAATGGCACCGTCAATAACCTAAGCACAAAATCACCGACAATAAGTGCCGAAAGTCACTACTCCAGAATCCACATAAAAACGACAAAGAACGTGTAGACCAGAAAACTTAAGTTAACGCCCGTAGGCGGAATTTTCACAAGTGCAATTGCAAAACTTGTGCATAAAGGTTTTACATGATCCAAAAATGAACACTAAAGGAGGTAAAAGACTCAGAAATATGAGTGAACTAGAGAGCTTTATTTCATTGATCATATAAGAGATACACAATTAGATAAAAAATGATAAGTGTAAAAAGGACGTAGTTGTGCTATGTTCCATGGCCGATCAAGCTCCGGGTAGTCATCATCTGGGTCACGTCGCTTACGCTTATCATCCTTGTTGGGTCTATCCTTCAGTTCATGATTGTCAACGAGGTAGTAGGACCCATTGAGTAGCGCCTTGCTTATGATGAACGGTCCTTCCATGGAGGGGATAATTTGTGTGACTTCTTCTGCTTAAGTCGGAGCACCAAATCCCCCTCTTTAAATGAGCAATGCCGAACGCGGCGACTATGGTAGCTGCGTAGCTTCTGCTGGTAGATGGCGGATCTTTGGCATGCCAAAACGCGCTCCTCCTCGAGAAGGTCCACATCTAGGTGTCTACATTCTTCAGCGTCATCTTCGTCGTAGGCGGCAACTCTTGGTGAATCGTGAAGTATGTCGGAAGGCAGGATGGCTTCTACTCCATATACCATGAAGTAAGGGGTGTAGCCGGTGGATCTGTTGGGTGTAGTTCGTAAACTCCACAGCACAGATGGCAATTCTTCCGCCCAGGCTCCAGCTTCTCTATGTAGCGGTGCCTCCAGACGTGGCTTGATTCCCTACAGAATTAATCCATTGGCTCGCTCAACCTGACCATTGGATTGTGGATGTGCCACAGATGCAAGGTCAAGTCGTATGCCCTTCTCCCAACAATAAGCTTCCACTTCTCCGAGTGACAAGTTGCTGCCGTTGTCGGTGATAATGCTATGTGGGAGACCAAATCTCACCACTAGATCCCGGACAAACCTGAGGGCAGTTGCCCCATCAAGCTTTCTAATGGGTTTAGCTTCTATACATTTAGTGAATTTATTAACTGCTACTAGCAGATGCGTAAACCCACATGGTGCCGTCTGTAATGGTACCACCATGTCTAGCCCCCAGACTGCAAACATCCAAGTTATTGGTATTGTTCGCAATTATTCAGCAGGAACATGTGGTTGTCGGGCATAATACTGACATCCCATGCATGTCTCAACCAGCTTATCGGCGTCCGCCTTCGCGGTCAGCCAGTATAATCCTTGCCGGAAGGCTTTCGCGACCAACGATCGAGGAGCGGTGCGATGCCCGCAATCTCCGAGATGGATTTCGCGTAGGATTTCCATACCTTCTAACTGGGAAACACACTTTAGGTATACACCAGTAGTGCTCCTTTTGTAGATTTGCCCATTGATTATGGTATAACCCTTTGCTCGTCGTACTATTTGCCGTCTTTCGACCTTGTCGTCGGGCAAAGTTCCATGTTCGAGATATTCCATGAACGGTTTTGTCCAAGCCGGAGGAACCTTTGTCACCATGTTGACGAAAGAGTCAGCTCTATCCGGGTTGTCGATGTCAGCTCCCTTCACAGATGGTGTGCGCAGATGCTCTAGGAAAACTCCTGGCGGAATTTGTTTGCACCCTAATCCAAGCTTAGATAGCAGATCAGCCGCCTCGTTTTGCTCCCTAGGTACATACTTGACTACGTAGCCCAAGAAGCTCTTGGCTATCTCATCCACTTCGTCTCGATATGCCGCCATCATAGGGTTCCGCGCATTCCAGGTGCCAGCCACCTGCTGGGCAACCAAGTCGGAATCTCCGCAGCAAACTATGCGCTTGATGCCAATATCCTTGGCTACACGAAGTCCGTGAATGAGTGCGTCATACTCCGCCATGTTGTTTGTAGCCTCGAAGTGGATCAGCAGAACGTAGTGTAGCTTGTCTCCTGTTGGTGACTGTAGCAATACACCAGCCCCCGAGCCGTTGTGCAGCTTTGATATGTCAAAGTGCATCACCCAGTACTCTAGTTCCGGCAACGGAGTAGCATCTGGCATCTCCGTCCAATCTGCAACAAAATTCGCCAAGGCTTGTGACTTGATAGTGTCACGTCTTTTGTAAGTGATCTCGAAGGCGGCAAGTTCAATATCCCACTTCGCGACCCTTCTCGTAGCGTCGTTGTTGTTGATAATGTCGGACAGTGGAGTCTTGCTCACCACTGTGATTGGGTGCTCCTGAAAGTAGTGCCTCGGCTTCCGAGAAGCAAGGAATACTCCATAAGCTATCTTCTGGTAGTGTGGGTAACGCTGCTTGGACTCCATCAAGACCTCGCTCACATAGTAAACTGGTCGTTGAACTCCGTGCTCATAGCCTGGTTCCTTCTGCTCTACCACAATGACGATGTTGATTACCCGGTTGGTTGCCGCCATGTATATTAACAGGGGCTCGCCAAGCTCGGGCGCTGTAAGGATGGGCGCTAAGGAAAGAATCTCCTTGAGCTGCTTCAATGTTGCATCTGCTTCGTCTGTCCATGTGAATTTGTCTGCCTTTTTCAGCAACTTGTACAGCGGGAGAGCCTTCTCTCCAAGTCGGCTGACGAACCGACTAACTGCTGCAACACAACCTGTTAGTCGTTGAATGTCCTTTAGGCATGTCGGATGGTTTATGTTTAAGATGTCCTTTATTTTCTCCGGGTTGACCTCGATTCCGCGCTGGGAAACGATGAAACCCAGCAATTTGCCGGTTGGAACCCCAAAGACGCACTTCTTAGGGTTAAGCATCATGTTGAATTTCCGGAGATTATCAAAGGTTTCTTTCAAGTCGGAGATTAAGTCATTTGACTTTTTAGTCATCACCGCGATATCGTCCACATAGGCATGAACGTTCCAACTAATTTGGTCGTGCAGGCAATGTTGCATTGTCCGCTGGTACGTAGCACCTACGTTTTTCAGCCCAAAGGGCATCGTAACATAGCAAAACGTGTCGTATGGGGTAGTGAACGAAGTGGCCAATTGGTCCGACTTCCTCATCTTGATCTGGTGGTATCCTGAGTATGCATCGAGAAAACACAAAAGTTCTAAACCAGCCGTTGAGTCAATGACTTGGTCAATGCGAGGCAAAGCAAACGGATCTTTGGGACATGCTTTGTTCAAGCCGGTGTAATCAACGCACATTCTTAATTCATTGGTTTCCTTTTTGGGGACAAGTACAGGATTGGCCACCCATTGGGTGTGAAGGACTTCTCGGATAAATATAGCCTTAAGTAACCTAGCTATCTCTTTGCCAATGGCACGTCTCTTCTCATCTCCAAAGCGTCGTAGAGGTTGCTTCACTGGTTTGCATTTTGGATCAATGTTTAAGCTGTGCTCGGCAAGTTCCCTAGGTACACCTTTCATGTCGACAGGTTGCCAGGCAAAGATGTCCCTGTTCTCACGGAGGAACTCGGCGAGGGCGCTTTCCTATTTGGGATCCAGGTTCGTCCCAATGGCGGTGACCTTGGAGGCATCGCCTACCACAAGTTCCACCGGCTTGGTCTCGATGTCGGCCTTGAACGCAAGAGCGGAATCGGAGATCTGCTTCTTCGATGCGGGCATCTCTGAGTCATCGACCTTGCTCTGGATCTCTTTGAATTCTTCGCTGTAGAGGACAGCTTCCGCGAAGGCTGCTTCATTAATCTCGTAGTCCCTTGCCTTGGTAAAGCTTCCGGATACGGTGATGACACCGTTTGGTCCGGGTATCTTGAGTTTGTTGTAGACGAAGCATGGCTTGGCCATGAACGTGTGGAATATGTCGCGACCGAATATGACGTGGTACACGCTCTTGAAGGGGACCACCTCAAAGGTCATGCGCTCTTGGCGGTAATTATTAACATCGCCAAAGGCAACCTGAAGTGTAATGCACCCAAGGGACCGAGCTTCCCGACCAGGGACTACGCCGTGGAAGATGGTGTTGGTCCGCCTTAGGTTTGCCTCCGTCAAGTTCATCTTCTGCAGTGTATCCAGGTACATGATGTTGATGCTGCTTCCACTATCCACCATACACTTGGTGAACTCCACGCCGTCGATCAGAGGGTTGATGACCATGGCGTATTGGTTCTCCGTAGGGATAAGGTCTGGGTGGTCCGTCTTGTCCCAAGTAATTGGAACCTCCGACCAGCATAGGTACTGGAGAACTGGGGGAGAGTAGCCATCAGGATCCTCAGAGAGGTCTTCTCTTGTCGGACGGTGGGGGTGCCAAGGAAACTGTGGTAGACTGGCGCCTTCTTCACGAAGGGGTTCTTGCCCTTGTCGTCGCTCTTTGCGGTGTGCTTGGGGTCAACGTCCCCATCCATGTCACTTGAATCCTTGGACTCCTCCTCCTTCTTCTTCCCCTTGCCCTTGCCTCGCGGTCTGTTCTTCCGACTTTGCTTGTAGCCGGACTCCGGGTATTCTTTGAGGTCGTTGACGAACTTGCAGTGTCGATTGGTATGGGTGGCCTTGCCGTTGACATCGAAGTGCACGAGGCAAGGCATATCGCGGTACTCCTCGTACGTTTGGGGAACACGGAGCTGCACCGAGGTAGTTTCGCTTCCTTGTTGCTGCCCACGGCCAGCTCCCCGTCCTCGGACACATTGTCCGCCATCACCTCGTCCTGCAAAAGTCATAGCGACCATGTCGGTAGATTGCTTTTCTTCTGGAGCGGTTTTCCGCTTTGTACTGTTGTTCCTCCGAGCTTGAGTTGGAACGGCTGTTGCCGGCAAGGAGCCGCGAGCATCGTTGTCGGCAGCTGCGAACTCACTAGCCAACTGAATCATCTGGTTCAAGTCAAGCTGGTGATTGTCCTGCAAGCGCTTCAACTTATGTCGGAGCAACGTGCCCCTTTCCAACCCATCGATGAAGGCGGTCACGGCGGTCTGAGCGTGCACTCCTGCGCAGGAATTCTTTATGTCCAGCCAGCGGGAGAGGTAGGCGCGAGATGTCTCGTCTTTCTCTTGCACGCACCGCTGTAGATCGCCAACAGTGCAGGGACACTTGTATGTACCCTCAAAGTTCTTGGTGAACGCTTCATGCATGTCCAACCAATTGCAGATGGATTTCTCTGGCAAGTCTTCGATCCATTGACGTGTCGTGACTATCAACATTAACGAGAGGTACTTGACAGTGATGTTGGGGTTGCCTCCAGCAATCTCCACCGCGTTGTCGTAGTCCTGCAACCATGTGGCTGGCTTGGCGGTGCCGTCATAGGGCTTGATGGTCTTGTCAATCCGGAAACCCTTGGAGTAAGTTGCGGACCGTATTGCAGGTCCAAAGCAATGTGGTCCCAGGTATGGTCCTTCCCGGGCCTCGTGGATCTTATCGATCCACGAACGTGCGTCGTATGGCTCCGGGTTCTTCTTCTTGTCAATAGGGGATGGGATGCATGAACGACGCGGGCCTCCTCTGCCATGGTGACTGCTAGGTGGTGACGGAGGCGGAGGTGGCGGTGGGTTAGCTTTCTTGATGTTACCCTCCTGCGACGCCTCATGCCTGTCACGGTTGCTTGTCAGACGCGGAGGGTCCTGGCGCGACCTGCTCTTGTGTCCTTGGTTGCGCTCTCTGCCATGACGGGTCTGCTCCGCGTTGTCACATATGACGATGCCGCACTACTTTGGTGGGGGCATATCCGTACGATGGTGAGCCTTGGGATCTTCATGATGTCGGGGGGATCGGGGCGGTGGCGATGGGCGATGAGGTCGGGTCTTTTCTCCGTGGTCGGAGGATATGGGGATGGCATCCTTCCTGTTGCACACATCCCTCCGTCTTTGTTCTGATGAACCTGTCTGGGACCCGACATCAAGAGGAGATATGTCCCTTGGCGGCTTATACTGGCTAAACTGGCAAAGCGCTGGGTCAGACTCAAGCCTCTGAGAGGTGGCTTTTTCCTGCTGCTTCACCGCCTTGGCCACTAGGTCATAGACCTGTTCCACTGCCTCGGGCGATCTATCCTGCTCCAGAAGGGTCTTGGCGACGGCGAGGTTAAGGAGTGGGGTGGGCATCACCTATTTGCCCTCACTGTCAATGTATGGCTCGGCCTGTGCCGGCTTGGAGGGAGCCCATCCTAGGTTTTGCCGTACACCAGGATCATTGATGACGCGAGCCGGAGCTTTCTTGGCCTTATGTTGCTGCAGCAGAGTCTTGTACTCGGCCTCCATTGCTCTAGCTTTCTCTATGGACTTCTACGCGTTGACCAGATCTCGATCTAGCTTAGTGCCTTGCTCCGCGATGGCCTGCGCTTCCTCTAGCAGCTGCTGGCGCTTCTCGTCAAGCTGAGTCACGTTCCGGATATGAGCTATGGTCAGAGGCTCGACGAGGAGATTACCGTACATCACTCTATCAGCTGGAGTAACTTGGGCAGAAGCAGACGTAGATGCCGGAGGCGGCAAGTTTGCGGTGTTGTTGTTGCTCGGGCCGGTGCCGAGTTCCTGCGGCTGTTGCACTAGGTTAGGCGGAGGAGGCATGACCTTTGCGCGATCATCGTCAGCAACAATAAGTGGCCCCTTCCCCTTTTCCAGCGATGTAGGCGGAGCTCGTTCGGGATGATCTTCGTCCATCGCCGTCCCAATGGTGACGAACACCTCTCGAGACGTGACGGTGTTGTTGGCTTGCTCGTCGCGCGTGTACTCCTCCTCCATCTCCTGCATGGCGGAGTCTAGTTCCCCTGGACTGAAATCTATCTCCTCTGAATCTGCACTAAAGTCAGCATAAAGCGCGTCAATAACCTAAGCACAAAATCACCGACAATAAGTGCCAAAAGTCACTACTCCAGAATCCACATAAAAACGACAAAGAACGTGTAGACCAGAAAACTTAAGTTAACGCCCGTAGGCGGAATTTTCACAAGTGCAATTGCAAAACTTGTGCATAAAGGTTTTACATGATCCAAAAATGAACACTAAAGGAGGTAAAAGACTCAGAAATATGAGTGAACTAGAGAGCTTTATTTCATTGATCATATAAGAGGTACACAATTAGATAAAAAATGCTAAGTGTAAAAAGGACGTAGTTGTTCTATGTTCCATGGCCGATCAAGCTCCGGGTAGTCATCATCCGGGTCACGTCTCTTACGCTTATGATCCTTGTTGGGTCTATCCTTCAGTTCACGATTGTCAACGAGGTAGTAAGACCCATTGAGTAGCGCCTTGCTTATGATGAACGGTCCTTCCATGGCGGGGATAATTTGTGTGACTTCTTCTGCTTAAGTCGGAGCACCAAATCCCCCTCTTTCAATGAGCGATGCCGAACGCGGCGACTATGTTAGCTGCGTAGCTTCTGCTGGTAGATGGTGGATCTTTGGCATGCCAAAACGCGCTCCTCCTCGAGAAGGTCCACATCTAGGCGTCTGGATTCTTCAGCGTCATCTTCGTCGTAGGCGGCAACTCTTGGTGAATCGTGAAGTATGTCGGAAGGCAGGATGGCTTCTACTCCATATACCATGAAGTAAGGGGTGTAGCCGGTGGATCTGTTGGGTGTAGTTCGTAAACTCCACAGCACAGATGGCAATTCTTCCGCCCAGGCTCCAGCTTCTCTATGTAGCAGTGCCTCAAGACGTGGCTTGATTCCCTGCAGAATTAATCCATTAGCTCGCTCAACCTGACCGTTGGATTGTGGATGTGCCACAGATGCAAGGTCAAGTCGTATGCCCTTCTCCCAACAATAAGCTTCCACTTCTCCGAGTGACAACTTGCTGCCGTTGTCGGTGATAATGCTATGTGGGAGACCAAATCTCACCACTAGATCCCGGACAAACCTGAGGGCAGTTGCCCCATCAAGCTTTCTAATGGGTTTAGCTTCTATCCATTTAGTGAATTTATTAACTGCTACTAGCAGATGCGTAAACCCCCATGGTGCCGTCTGTAACGGTACCACCATGTCTAGCCCCCAGACTGCAAACAGCCAAGTTATTAGTATTGTTGGCAATTCTTCAGCAGGAACATGTGGTTGTCGAGCATAATACTGACATCCCATGCATGTCTCAACCAGCTTATCAGCGTCCGCCTTCGCGGTCAGCCAGTATAATCCTTGCCGGAAGGCTTTCGCGACCAACGATCGAGGAGCGGTGCGATGCCCGCAATCTCCGAGATGGATTTCGCGTAGGATTTCCATACCTTCTAACTGGGAAACACACTTTAGGTATACACCAGTAGTGCTCCTTTTGTAGAGTTGCCCATTGATTATGGTATAACCCTTTGCTCGTCGTACTATTTGCCGTCTTTCGACCTCGTCGTCGGGCAAAGTTCCATGTTCGAGATATTCCATGAACGGTTTTGTCCAAGCCGGAGGAACCTTTGTCACCATGTTGACGAAAGAGTCAGCTCTATCCGGGTTGTCGATGTCGGCTCCCTTCACAGATGGTGTGCGCAGATGCTCTAGGAAAACTCCTGGCGGAATTCGTTTGCACCCTAATCCAAGCTTAGATAGTAGATCAGCCGCCTCGTTTTGCTCCCTAGGTACATACTTGACTACGTAGCCCAAGAAGCTCTTGGCTATCTCATCCACTTCGTCTCGATATGCCGCCATCATAGGGTTCCACGCATTCCAGGTGCCAGCCACCTGCTGGGCAACCAAGTCGGAATCTCCGCAGAAAACTATGCGCTTGATGCCAATATCCTTGGCTACACGAAGTCCGTGAATGAGTGTGTCATACTCCGCCATGTTGTTTGTAGCCTCGAAGTGGATCAGCAGAACGTAGTGTAGCTTGTCTCCTGTTGGTGACTGTAGCAATACACCAGCCCCCGAGCCGTTGTGCAGCTTTGATCCGTCAAAGTGCATCACCCAGTACTCTAGTTCCGGCAACGGAGTAGCATCTGGCATCTCCGTCCAATCTGCAACAAAATCCGCCAAGGCTTGTGACTTGATAGTGTCGCGTCTTTTGTAAGTGATCTCGAAGGCGGCAAGTTCAATGTCCCACTTCGCGACCCTTCTCGTAGCGTCCCTGTTGTTGATAATGTCGGACAGTGGAGTCTTGCTCACCACTGTGATTGGGTGCTCCTGAAAGTAGTGCCTCAGCTTCCGAGAAGCAAGGAATACTCCATAAGCTATCTTCTGGTAGTGCGGGTAACGCTGCTTGGACTCCATCAAGACCTCGCTCACATAGTAAATTAGTCGTTGAACTCCGTGCTCATAGCCTGGTTCCTTCCGCTCTACCACGACGACGATGCTGATTACCCGGTTGGTTGCCGCCATGTATATTAACAGGGGCTCGCCAGGCTCGGGCGCTGTAAGGATGGGCGCTGAGGAAAGAATCTCCTTGAGATGCTTCAATGTTGCATCTGCTTCATCCGTCCACGTGAATTTGTCTGCCTTTTTCAGCAACTTGTATAGCGGCAGAGCCTTCTCTCCAAGTCGGCTGACGAACCGACTAACTGCTGCAACACAACCTGTTAGTCGTTGAATGTCCTTTAGGCATGTCGGATGGTTTATGTTTAAGATGGCCTTGATTTTCTCCGGGTTGACCTCGATTCCGCGCTGGGAAAAGATGAAACCCAACAATTTGCCGGTTGGAACCCCGAAGACGCACTTCTTACGGTTAAGCATCATGTTGAATTTCCGGAGATTATCAAAGGTTTCTTTCAAGTCGGAGATTAAGTCATTTGACTTTTTAGTCATCACCGCGATATCGTCCACATAGGCGTGAATGTTCCAACTAATTTGGCTATGCAGGCAACGTTGCATTGTCCGCTGGTACGTAGCACCTGCATTTTTTAGCCCAAAGGGCATCGTAACATAGCAAAACGTGTCGTATGGGGTAGTGAACGAAGTGGCCAATTGGTCCGACTTCCTCATCTTGATCTGGTGGTATCCTGAGTATGCATCGAGAAAACACAAAAGTTCCGAGCCAGCCGTTGAGCAATGACTTGGCCAATGCGAGGCAAAGCAAACGGATCTTTGGGACATGCTTTGTTCAAGCCGGTGTAATCAACGCTCATTCTTAATTCATTGGTTTCCTTTTTGGGGACAAGTACAGGATTGGCCACCCATTGGGTGTGAAGGACTTCTCGGATAAATATAGCCTTAAGTAACCTAGCTATCTCTTTGCCAATGGCGCGTCTCTTCTCATCTCCAAAGCGTCATAGAGGTTGCTTCACTGGTTTGCATTTTGGATCAATGTTTAAGCTGTGCTCGGCAAGTTCCCTAGGTACACCTTTCATGTCGACAGGTTGCCTGGCAAAGATGTCCCTGTTCTCACGGAGGAACTCGACGACGGCGCTTTTATATTTGGGATCCAGTTTCGTCCTAATGGCGGTGACCTTGGAGGCATCGCCTACCACAAGTTCCACCGGCTTGGTCTCGATGGCGGCCTTGAACGCAGGAGCAGAATCGGAGATCTGCTTCTTCGACGCGGGCATCTCTAAGTCATTGACCTTGCTCTGGATCTCTTTGAATTCTTCGATGTAGAGGACAGCTTCCGCGAAGGCTGCTTCATTAATCTCGTAGTCCCTTGCCTTGGTAAAGCTTCCGGATACGGTATTGACACCGTTTGGTCCGGGTATCTTGAGTTTGTTGTAGATGAAGCATGTCTTGGCCATGAACGTGTGGAATATGTCGTGGCCGAATATGACGTGGTACACATTCTTGAAGGGGACCACCTCAAAGGTCATGCGCTCTTGGCGGTAATTATTAACATCTCCAAAGGCAAACTGAAGTGTAATGCACCCAAGGGACCGAGCTTCCCGACCATGGACTACGCCGTGGAAGATGGTGTTGGTCCGCCTTAGGTTTGCCTCCATCAAGTTCATCTTCTGCAGTGTATCCAGGTACATGATGTTGATGCTGCTTCCACTATCCACCATACACTTGGTGAAATCCACGCCGTCGATCAAAGGGTTGATGACCATGGCGTATTGGTTCTCCATAGGGATAAGGTCTGGGTGGTCCGTCTTGTCCCAAGTAATTGGAACCTCCGACCAGCATAGGTACTGGAGAACTGGGGGAGAGTAGCCATCAGGATCCTCAGAGAGGTCTTCTGTTGTCGGACGGTGGGGGTGCCAAGGAAACTGTGGTAGACTGGTGCCTTCTTCACGAAGGGGTTCTTGCCCTTTTCGTCGCTCTTGGCGGCGTCCTTGGGGTCAACGTCCCCATCCATGTCACTTGAATCCTTGGACTCCTCCTCCTTCTTCTTCCCCTTGCCCTTGCCTAGCGGTCTGTTCTTCCGACTTTGCTTGTAGCCGGACTCCGGGTCTTCCTTGAGGTCGTTGACGAACTTGCAGTGTCGATTGGTATGGGTGGCCTTGCCGTTGACATCAAAGTGCACGAGGCATGGCATATCGCGGTACTCCTTGTACGTTTGGGGAACGCGGAGCTGCGCCGAGGTAGTTTCGCTTCCTTGTTGCTGCCCACGGCCAGCTCCCCGTCCTCGGCCACATTGTCCGCCATCACCTCATCCTACAAAAGTCATAGCGACCATGTCGGTAGATTGATTTTATTCTTGAGCGGTTTTCCTCTTTGTACTGTTGTTCCTCCGAGCTTGAGTTGGAACGGTTGTTGCCGGCAAGGAGCCACGAGCATCATTGTCGGCAGCTGCGAACTCACTAGCCAACTGAATCATCTGGTTCAAGTCAAGCTGGTGATTGTCCTGCAAGCGCTTCAACTTATGTCGGAGCAACGTGCCCCTTTCCAACCCATCGATGAAGGCGGTCATGGCGGTCTGAGCGTGCACTCCTGCGCAGGAATTCTTCATGTCCAGCCAGCGGGAGAGGTAGGCACGAGATGTCTCGTCTTTCTCTTGCACGAACCGCTGTAGATCGCCAACTGTGCAGGGACGCTTGTATGTACCCTCAAAGTTCTTGGTGAACGCTTCTTGCATGTCCAACCAATTGCAGATGGATTTCTCCGGCAAGTCGTCGATCAATTGACGTGTCGTGCCTGTAAACATTAACGAGAGGTACTTGACGGTGACGTTGGGGTTGCCTCCAGCAATCTCCACCGCGTTGTCGTAGTCCTGCAACCATGTGGCTGGCTTGGCGGTGCCGTCATAGGGCTTGATGGTCTTAATAATCCGAAAACCCTTGGAGTAAGTTGCGGACCGTATTGCAGGTCCAAAGCAATGTGGTCCCAGGTATGGTCCTTCCCGGGCCTCGTGGATCTTATCGATCCATGAACATGTGTCGTATGGCTCCGGGTTCTTCTTCTTGTCAATAGGGGATGGGATGCATGAACGACGCGGGCCTCCTCCGCCATGGTGACTGCTAGGTGGTGACGGAGGCGGAGGTGGCGGTGGGTTAGCTTTCTTGATGTTACCCTCCTGCGACGCCTCATGCCTGTCACGGTTGCTTGTCAGACGCGGAGGGTCCTGGCGCGACCTGCTCTTGTGTCCTTGGTTGCGCTCTCCGCCATGATAGGTCTGCTCCACGTTGTCACGTATGACGATGCCGCACTGCTTTGGTGGGGGCATATCCGTACGATGGTGAGCCTTGGGATCTTCGCGATGTCGGGGGATCGGGGCGGTGGCGATGGGCGATGAGGTCAGGTCTTTTCTCCGTGGTCGGAGGATATGGGGATGGCATCCTTCCTGTTGCACGCATCCCTCCGTCTTTGTTCTGATGAACCCGTCTGGGACCCGACATCAAGAGGAGATCTGCCCCTTGGCGGCTTATACTGGCTAGACTGGCAAAGTGCTGGGTCAGACTCAAGCCTCTAAGAGGTGGCTTTTTCCTGCTGCTTCACCGCCTTGGCCACTAGGTCATAGACCTGTTCCACTGCCTCGGGCGATCTATCCTGCTCCAGAAGGGTCTTGGCAATGGCGAGGTTAAGGAGTAGGGTGGGCATCACCTATTTGCCCTCACTGTCAATGTATGGCTTGGCCTGTGCCGGCTTGGAGGGAGCCCATCCTAGGTTTTGCCATACACCAGGATCATTGATGAAGCGAGCCGGAGCTTTCTTGGCCTTATGCTGCTGCAGCAGAGTCTTGTACTCGGCCTCCATTGCTCTAGCTTTCTCTATGGACTTCTGCGCGTTGACCAGATCTCGATCTAGCTTAGTGCCTTGCTCCGCGATGGCCTGCGCTTCCTCCAGCAGTTGCTGGCGCTTCTCGTCAAGCTGAGTCACGTTCCGGATATGAGCTATGGTCAGAGGCTCGACGAGGAGATTGTCGTACATCACTCTATCAGCTGGAGTAACTTGGGCAGAAGCAGACGTAGATGCCGGAGGCGGCAAGTTTGCGGTGTTGTTGTTGCTCAGGCCGGTGCCGAGTTCCTGCGGCTGTTGCACTGGGTTAGGAGGAGGAGGCATGACCTTTGCGCGATCATCGTCAGCAGCAATAAGTGGCCCCTTCCCCTTTTCCAGCGATGTAGGCGGAGCTCGTTCGGGATGATCTTCGTCTATTGCCGTCACAATGGTGACGAACACCTCTCGAGACGTGACGGTGTTGTTGGCTTGCTCGTCGCGGGTGTACTCCTCCTCCATCTCCTGCATGGCGGAGTCTAGTTCCTCTGGACTGAAATCTATCTCCTCTGAATCTGCACTAAAGTCAGCATAAAGCGCGTCAATAACAGAGTCGGAGGGTGCCAGGACTTCCTCGATGACAGGTGGTGGAGGTGCACCAGCAGCGACGATGACTGGAGGTGGCGGCGCAGCTGCGACAATGGCGGCCGAAGGCGGTGGTGGCGATGGCTGAATCGGAGGGGCTCCGTCAATGAGCACAAGCGCTGTCTGAGCTGCTTCTTCAGCCTCTGCGTAGTTGTTGACGGTGTTCACCATGCCTTCAAAGGTAAGGCGTCCTGACGCCTGCTGCCGTCTTAGAGAATGTCGGAGAAGTGTGCCATGGTCCAGTCCTTTCACAAAGTGATACATAGCATTATCATTGGGGTAGTGGGCCAGATCGGCTCGTATGCGGAGCCACCTGGCCAGGTAATCGCGGGGGTTTTCGCCCTCTCTCTGAACGCAACGCGCCAGATCGAAGATGGTAACCACGCCGACGAACTTGGATCCCAGCTGTCCAGACGCACGGGCGAAGTCGGTGGACTTGCAGCAATCTTCCACCATTATATCCTGCACAGGGGCGGTTTGGGTAGGCCTTGAAATTTTCCGATCTTTGCCGGTGAACTCCGAAGAGAGATCCGACATCGATCCTTCCGCGAACGTATCCTGCTCGTAGGCGGTCCGTGCGGGCCTTGATGCTCCTCCGACTCCCAGGGAACTAGTTCCCGAGTCGGTTTCGCCAATGAAGAGGTGGATGTCTCTGATAGGAATGATCGAGCACCGTGTAGGGTTTGTCTTTTCCGGGATCCAGAACTCGTCGCGAGGGACGATCGAAACATTGACGGAGAAGAGAACACGACCGATGGCTACGGTTTTGCCGATTCCCGCGAAGATCTTGGTCCTCGCCCGCTGAAGAGCCTGAAGCGCCTCTTGCCCCAAGGTGGGCCCCAACTGTCGTGGTATTGCCGACGAGTACGCCATGGAGGGGTCCTCACAATGCGTGTCTAGAGACGTTGGGGAAGGCGGACGGTTGACGGGTACGAGGTAACACAGCTTACCCAGGTTTAGATCCCACAACGGTGGCGGAATCCTACTCCTGCTATAAATCACTATAATGGCAATACGCCGAGTTACAGGGATTGGTTCGCTGTGCGAGGTTGTATGATTCGGTGCCCTAAAGGCTCCCATAGGCCCGACTTATATAGTCGCTAGGTCCTAGGGTTACAGGGAAAAGTCCTAGCCGGACAGGTTACAGAATCCTATACTGACTATTACTAGTCTAGCTTGTCTTGTATTCCAAGGCTCCAGGTACGTCGGTGACTCCAACCGTAGCCTTCCTTTATCCGGCATGGGCCTCCCTTCTAGATCCATCTAACTGGGTCGCCCAACAGGCCATGGGCCATGCTACCAACTGTGGGCCACCCGAGTTATCCGGATAGGAGACATGCTATGAGGATACCCATATAGCATATCCCCAACACCTGCATGCACCGCTGGTACGTGGCACCTACGTTCTTCAGCCCGAAGGGCATAGTGTTGTAGCAGAAACACTCTGAACGGCGTGATGAACAATGTTTTCTCCTGCTCTTCGACCTTCAACCGAAGCTGATTGTAGCCTGAGTAGGCATCAAGGAAGGAGAGTTTCTCGCATCCTGCAGTCGAATCGATGATCTGATCGATCCGAGGGAGAGGGAAGTGGTCCTTTGGGCAGTGCTTGTTGAGCTACGTGAAGTCCACGCACATCCGCAGGACGTCCGTGTCTTTTTTAGGGACCAGAACAATGTTGGCTAGCCACTTGCTCTCCTTGATCTCCCGTATGAAGTCGGCGTCAAGTAGTCTATGGACTTCGACTCCGACGGCTTCGGCTCGCGGCTCGGACAATCTTCGGATGGACTTTTTGATGGGATTGGCGTCTGTAAACACGTTCAGTGTGGGCTCGGCGAATTCCCTGAGAACTCCTGGCATGTCCGCAGGACACCAGGCAAACATTTCTCAGCGCTCACGGAGGAATTCGATGAGCGCGCTTTCCTATGCGGGGCTGAGGTCGTTGGCGATCAGCGCCGTCTTCGAGGCGTTCGTCAGGTGGACCTGCACCTTTTTCGTGTTGACTATGGAGTCGAACGACATGTCGGGTGCGTTTTGCCTAGAGACTGGGGGTGCCCCGTTGTCTGTTACCTCTCGAAGCCTCGTGAGCTCCTCCTGCATGCCGAACGACTAGGAGATTCTGTTGAAGTCTCTGTCGTAGTGGTCGGATCGGGTGAAGCTGCCCTGGACCATGATGACGCCCCTAGGCCCTGGCATCTTAAGTAGCAGGTACGCATAGTGCGGTACTGCCAGGAACCTTACGAATTCCATACGTCCGAGGATGGCGGGGTACTGTGATGGCTAGTCCACCACTTCAAACTCCAGCCGCTCGCACCGGAAGTTGTCGGGCTTGCCTAAGATGACATCGAGCCATATCTTTCCCAGGGATTATATGCCCTTCCCTAGGACGATGCCGTGGAACATTGTGTCGGACTGTTCCAGGCTGCACAGCAAGATCCGCATTGCTGCTAGGGTGCTAGCGAACATCAGGTTGATGCCGCTGCCGTCGTCCATGAAGACGCGACTCATCTCGAACCCTCCGATCTGCGCCTCAAGCACCAGGGCAGCATGACCTGGGCGAGGGATCTGGCGGGGTTGATCTGAACGACTGAATGTGATGCAGGAATCCGAGCCGCTGAGGTACTCAGGGATGGCGGTTGGAGCGGTCACGGCCAAGCTGACGTGGCGGGTGATCTTCTTTTGCACCCTATTCGTTGGGCGCCCTTTTTGGATCATCAGGGACCCTTTTGGCGCGGGGTACCCGTTTACGCCGTTGTTTTGCACCGTTGTGATTGCTTGATTCGAAGGTCCCACGGGTGGAGGTGGAGGAGCTCCATGGGCGATGTCGCCTGGTGCAGGTGCGGGTCCGAACCCGGGGTTCAGGGTCTGGCGTCGCATCTGGTTGAAACCCTCACTGAGTTTTTGGAACTCACGGCAATCCTTCAGCATGTGGTTGGCCTTCTTTTTACCATCCTGCTTGTCGATGTAGAAGTGGATGGTACAGGGACCCAACAATTTGTCGTATGCGGAGGATTCATCATCACGACCGCGACGCTGCCATGTTTGCGCCGGGCGTCCTCCGTCGCGGAAATTGCCTCCGTGATATCCTCCACTGCTGCGGATGTTATCGTTGCAACGATCGGCGTAGCCATCCGCAACCATGTCGGGTTCGTCACGGTCGTCGTAGACGCACGACCTTTGTTTGCTACGGCGTTCGCGCCTGCGGCCGTATTCATCCTCCTCTTCTGAATGTGCTCGGTGGAGGGAATTCTTGCCATCTGCCCATCTGTTGGCGATGTCCATGAGGTGATCGAGTGTCTTGGGCTTGACGCGCCCAAGCTCCTCCTTGAAGTCAGGGCGCTTGACACCATCCTTGAAGGCGTTGATTGTTCTCTCCTTGGAGATGTGCGCCGCAGAGTTCTTGATGTTGGACCAACGCAAGATGTACGAGCGAATGGATTCGCCCGTTCGTTGGGTGTAGGCCCGTAGCTCCTCTATCGAGGCTGGCCTTTTGCTGGTGCCCTTGAAGTTTCGGATGAAACTGTATGCCAGCTCTTCCTAGTTTCGTATGGAGCCTGGAGACAGGCTGCTGAGCCAGATTCGAGCTGCGCCTGTCAGCTGTAGCTGAAGGCATTGTAGGGTGGTGTTTTTGTTATCGTTGTGTAGCTTGACGGACGACAGG
Organism: Avena sativa; assembly: GCA_916181665.1. Taxonomy (NCBI): domain Eukaryota; kingdom Viridiplantae; phylum Streptophyta; class Magnoliopsida; order Poales; family Poaceae; genus Avena; species Avena sativa. The sequence goes on from OV702293.1 coordinate 461,036,969, forward strand.
TGGTCGCTGAGCCAGGCTTTAGGGTCCTGTGTCCCTTCGAACTTCGGAGTATCCGAAGGAAGCTTGATGTTTCTTGGCATCCTTGTTCGCCGAATAGATCTGCTGAAGCATCGAGCTCCACAGAGTTCTGCGTCGTCATCCTCTTCGGATTTGGATGAGCACGCGCGTTTGACGCGTGCCTTGTCGTCCTTGCATTGAGCGAGGTCGCTTCGAGCGTCGTAGTCGCGGCTACGACGTCTCGGACTCTTGCGTCGTCGAGGTAGATCGTGCTCGTCTTCCTCCTCATTAGATGAGGGCGTGGGGCTGCGGTTGAATCTGACCGCAGCTTTCTTTTTTGGCTCCGCAGGAGACTCATTGTGGAGCGTGGCTCCGATGAGTCCGAGTCTGGTTAGTGTGGACTTATGCATGGCTCTCTTCGGGTCCCCCACCGGAGGTGGATGGGACGCGAGGTATGTGGTGGCTGCCATGATGGCAGCTTGCAGCGTCTTTGGTATAACGTTGCCATTGACGTCCATCTCCATGAAGGACACGTTGAGGGTTCGGGTGACCTTGCGACGTGCAGCGAGGTCCATGTGCTCTGTGCGAGAGCGATGTTTGTTGGCATTGTTGCCATGCGAGTTGGAGCCGCCAGCGGCAGAGAGCGCAGCTCGCCGCGTGCTGGACTCCGAGGCCGCTTGCTTGCGCTTGTCGAGCTCCTCCTGCAGCTTCACCTGCTTGTTGTGCTCTCCCGATGAGGAGGAGGAGGTATGCCATCAGCAGGTCCCGTGAAGCATTCACAGGCAGGATCTTGTTGCCGCCACAGCTTCACGTGCCTGGCGCCATCCATCCTCGTTGAGGTTGATCTTCTGATAGGCGTTGGTGTCTCCCTCATTGGGTGGGAGGGACGGTTGTCTCCCGTTTCCACCTTGCGGGTTGGGTGGTGGTACGTGCGCACTCGAACCTGGTGGTTGTTGTTCCACATCGCTTTGGATGACCACGGCGCACTGGTAGCGTCCGCGGATTGGATCGTTGCTGCCGCATCTTTCGGGTCTGGAACCGTAGGTTCCCTCATCCGATGGGGGGCCGCACAGATCTGAGTTGCAGCTGCTGCTGTCATACGACTCGTCTGTCAGCGTTGATGTGCGTAGCACACTGGGATGCGGGGCCCATGAGGCGGGCCTAATGGATGGCAGTGGCACCCGCTCTAGGAGGCGGAGAGTGCCGGCCTGTCCCACCTGGAAGCTGAAGCTCCCGAACAGAATCTCGTGCCCGTCGCCTATGGGCTCGAAGTCCTTCATGGTGGCTGGCGAGTGGGCGGTGGATTCGAAAGCACCAAAGAGGAGATGGCTCTCCGTCGTCGAGGAGTTGTAGATCTCTTTGGTTGGGACCGTCACGATCGCATAATCAGCGCCCCCGATTCCCAGAGACGGTGCCAATTTACGAGGTTCGATCTCGTCAATGCCCATTGTTATGAGCTTGGGTTTTGGAGAAGATGGGGGTACTGGAGATCGTGGAACGGTTAACAAACAAGCAACCAGGGGACACGAGATTTACCCAGGTTCAGGACCCTGGAGGGAAAATCCTACTCCTGCTTGTCTGCTCTTGGAGGTGTGTATGCGGAGGGAAAAAGTACAGGGGTTCGCAGATGCAATCTGGCGTGGAGGTGTGTATGCGGTGAGTTGAGGTGCCATCCTTGTCGTGCCCTCCTAGCCTTTATATAGAGATAGGCAGGTCTCGGGCACAGATCGAGTTGGTTACAATTCTAGGGTTTTCCCCTTTGAATATTCTATCTACTATAGTCTTGCTCTCCAAGGATCCGGAGGCATCACGGGCTTGGGCCACCTGAAAACTCCATGGGCTGCGCCGCTCGTAGTGGGCCTTCTTTGGGCTGGACCGTATATGCTAATGTCGTGCACCCGTTGGGTATAACCATGTCATCTAGGGCATTGCAGATAAATAATAACAAGCATCCAAGTACTAAACAATCCTAGGCATGTGCTCCAAATATAGTCATACGTCCTCGCAATGAGAACTTGAACAACATCTTCTGTCCAGCCGGCCCATAGCAGCGAGGCCTCTAGGGAACTACTGGCAATTAAGGTGCTCCTTTTAACAGAGCATCGGAGCAAAGCATTAACACTCCGTGAACACATGTGATTCTCACACCACAGCCATCCCCTCCGGTTGTCCCAATTATTGTCACTTTGGGGCCTTTGGATCCGGACAATGATATGTGTACACAACTTGTAGATAAGATCATAAACAATACTATCATAATGATTCAATAATAAGTTCAGATCTGAGATCATGGCACTCGGACCCTAGTGACAAGCATTAAGCACAACAAGTTGCAACAAAGTCAAATAGCACTAATAGAGATACTAGGCACTATGTCCTAACAATCTTATTCGATTACATGATAGAACTTATCCAATCCCTACCATCCCCAAGCCTACATCGCGGGATTACTCACTCATGGATGAGGGAAACATCGGTGGTTGATGGATATGCGTTGGTGATGACGATGGCGATGATCCTCTCCAAATTTCCCCGTCCTGGCAGGGTGTCAGAATGGAGTTTCTGGATCCGAATCTTGGTTTCTGGTGGCGGCGGCAAAACGGAACTCTTTCTGAAAAACTATTGAACTTCCCTCGGTTTTTAGGTCGAAAGGCAACTTATAGGCGCAGAGGGAGGCCGAGGGGGTGCCTGGGGTGCTTGCACCCCCCAGGCGCGGGCAGGGCCCACCCGCGCCTGGCATGGGTGTGGGCCCGAGGCTCCTTCTCCGTCTCTTCTTCTGGCTCAGTGGATCTTCTGGTGAAATATAATTTTTGGCATGTTTTCCGGAATTTTTCCTGATAGTTCATTTTCTGCAAAAAAAACAAGACACCAAGGTAATTCTGCTAAAAACAGCGTCAGTCCGTGTTAGTTGTATCCAAATCACACAAGTTTAGAGAAGAAATAATAGCAAAGTGTTTAAGAAAGTAGATACGTTCTGGACGATCAGCAAGCTAGGTGCTTCTTAGGCTTCACCTTTTATCTTTGATCTTCTTGTATGAGAAGCTCATCACCATTATGTATTGATTTGGCCATTTGACTTTATTTATAAAGCGGTGCAAAAGACTATTTCAAGCTTATTCAGTTGTCATGTATCATGTATGTACACTTCGTTAATATAAGTTAGGTTCAACACTATATGCATCTTTTCGCCGGGAACTTTATTAATTCAATCGTCTCAATTTTTGCTCCCAATTGCTGTTATACCAAGTTCATCCAATCGTAGGTTTTCTTGTAGGCTTACCATACGGAAATAGCCCCGCCGTGTTAAAAGAAAAAATCGTCGCCTCTCGTCTGTGTCTCCTTTGTACATCGGGTCCCTCCTCCGGCCAGCCTCGTTGGCATCGGGAGGGGTGGGGAATCTGATCTATGAGTGGAATTTCTAGTAATAATACATATTTAGTCATATTAGGTTTAAGATTTTGCTAATCATCTTCTTCCAATTGGAAATGGCATTATCTATAATAAGCTATCTTTGGCCATTCGTTCGACAACGAGATCTTTTTTCCGATGTCACTGGTGGTGCTGAAAGATTAAAGCTATCTAGCTACATCCTCGACAATGATAATTCATAATATTGGCTCATCAGCGTCGTCGATCAGGCTGTTCAGTTATTATTCCCTGAATTATTGGTATTGGTACTCTTGGCGATGTTGATTGATTACTTTAATGGCTGTGTGTGCACACATCCTTGGCATTACGACATAAATTAAAATTATGGGAGAATCAACGTTGGTGATGTCTCTGATTTGGTTTCTATGTCAGTTTAGTTCGGCTACCTTTAGAAATGTGCAAGATTGTGTCATAAAAGAAGAAAGAGTACGAAGAGCTTGAAAATTTATTAGTTTCTTTTTTACTTTATTTTATAATCGTTGGAGTCAGCTCAGTCTCTTCACCATGTACTGTTTGCTTCTATTATAATATGGTACTGATTTTTTAAAAATGTCCATCCAATCGCGAGTCAAAAAAAAAAACAGTCCATCCAATCGCTCCCATGTCGAAAACAAAAGTCGATACAAGCGGTCCACAGGATCGTCGCTAGTGCAGCACGTGGGCCTCGTCTTCTTCAGCTCTGCGTGTGCTGTGTGGCCATTAGTTAGCTTTTCTTTAGGGATGGCCATTAGTTAGCTGGGTTGGCGTGTGGATCAACTTCCACGTTTGCAGCCGTGCCTTCCCTCGTGTGCGACTGTGCGTCTTGGGCTTGGATTGCGGTGGCGCACCGGAACGTGCTGGGTCTCGGCGCCGGTTCTGCAGGCCGGTGGGCCGAGGAGGGACGGTGTACTGCTGAAAAAAAAGCAACTACAGTAGGTAGCAAAATTGCAAGTTTTTTTCCTCAAAAAAAGTACGGGTAATTTTTTCAGAGAGAGAACTGTAACTAACAAACGCAAGCAGTGGACTGCTGATTCCTCATGGTGAGCTTCACACACGATAAGAGCATCTCCGTTCGGCCCTGCTAAAAACCCCTGAGTGTAAAATAAAGGCGTCCGTATAGAAAAGTTCGTTGGGTCCACCCTAGAACTGAAATAGCGCATGTGCAAACCAACTAATCATCCGGCACCCCGAGGTTGAACCCAACCCAAGGGCGGCTATCAGGGGCGTTGGTGGAATTTGGAAAAGCTGGCGGGACAACCCTGTTGGTGTGACACCAAATTTTTTCCTCCGATAGATGGTTTTCCTTCTTTTCCCCTACACAGCTCCAATCCCCCATCCTCGCCACCCAGTCCCACCATTTCCCCCGCCCAGTCCCATCATTTCCCCTGCCCCTCCCCTCCCGTGCTCCATATGTCGCCACCACCATGCCGCCGAAGAGGTACCAAGCTCCCCGCGTTGGCGCCCGCGAAAAAGGGGAAGGCCAACAAGCAGCGGCCGGAGGGGATGACCAATGTAGAGTGGGGGTTCGACATCCAGCGTCGGCAGGTGGAGAACGCCAACCGCCGGTTGAGGGAGAAAATATCGAGACTGCGTAGGGAAGCGGAGGTGCAGGAGGCCGCTCGTGCGGCACAGAGGGCCGCGTCCATGACGGGGATGGCGACTCCGTCTTACAGCCCGGGCCTACACATCCTTGGGAGCCAAAACAACATCTCCTCTCTGTCGTTGTCTAGCGCGTCATCGCTGTCCGACCAGGCGCCCCTCCATAAGGCCAACCGCCGGGGACCCTAAAAGGGAGCGAGTGGAGATGCTCTAACTCCTATTTAGTGAAAGCGTTAAGTGCATAGTAATGAATTCATTTACCAAGGTAATTAATCCTACACGATCCCATTGCCTAGTCCGGCACAAAGGGCCAGCTGAGACATGTTCCGTCGCTCCGATTCAGTGGAACGAAGACAAGGTACGTGTAAACACATAATACTACGTCTATTTAGAAGTATAAGATATTTTAGGTTTGTGAAGCTAATGTATCTAGATATCTTTTAGTGTTTAGATTTATTTGAATTTATATACTAAAAGGTGTCTAAATATATTTGCTTTATAAATTTAAAATATTTTATATTTCTAAACGGAAGGTAGTAGTAGATTGTGGATGCAATCGTGCAACTATTGCAATTGTCAGGCAATGTGTAGAGTAGAGCAATATCATACCATATCTGTATAGTCAATGATTATAAAAATTTATCCATACCCGTATTCGTCGGTATAAAACTTTAGTCGTATCCATACCCGACAGGTAGATCCAATAGTACATAAGTTATTCAAAATTTTACTTTCATCTATAGCATATTTGACAAAAATATTATTATCTCTACCCAATAATAGATATATGGGTACATGGAAATATCGAAATTTAGAAGCAACAATCTCGTACTCGTCACTCCACTGCATAGTTTAAAACTCTATACATAAGTTTTAGGTGTCAATTTAAACGGTATGGTATGGTATATCCATGGTACAATCATATACCCATGTCCGTACCCCTGATTTAACGAATAAGATACGAGTATTATCCTAGGTATAAAAGTGTGTCTATATTCTATTCATGCTGAGTATGGTACAATAGGATACCCATACCAGTGGGTAAAATTACCATCCTTTATGTAATCAAATCATGTGAATAGGCGATGTAGCTAATACATCATCACGAGGTAATTCTCAATTCGTTACCGTGCACACGCACGCACGCACGCGCACGCGCGCACTCACATACGCACGCACGCACGCGTGCGCACGCACGCAGCACACACACACACACACACCAAGTAGGCGTTGCCCAAATGTACGTTGAGTTGACCTTTCACCACTGAACATATAAGACATGTTTGGTAGGGTGTCCAAGGGTCAGCTAGACTACGGGGAGCAGAAGTTAGGCCGGTTGGTTGCCTGCACGGCCTTTGAGTTGTGTTCCGCACGAACATTAAAACACCCTGGACTAGGCCCGCTAGAAACTGCCGATTCGATCGTTTCTAGCGAGCTACCCTCGTATTGCGCTCGGCCACGAATGGAGATTCCCTGCATGAGCTCGGCCACGAAAGAAGATGGCGGGAAAACGCGCATGTCGCTGCGAAAGTGAAAAATTGAGGCGGAAAGGATTCCGTCACCTCTCGTCGAAACTCTTCCTTCCTCTATTGCCACTCTCCATTTTCCCCATGGAGATCCATTCCCTGGTCGCTCCTCATCGGTCAACTCCCTCATATCCGATTACCGACGGTGGCAACGAGTGAGAATACTGCCTCCTCAACGATGAGCTTATAGCACCAGTCCTATCTAGGGGTAAGCTCAATTTCCCCCAATTCTTCATCATGATTAGGGTTTGTCGCAGATTTGGGGATTTCGATTTGGCCTTTGTTGAACTCGATGTTGTTTCGATTTCGTGCCTGCTAGAATCTCATGAAAATGGACTATATATGCTCCTGACCAAACATAAGATCCCACATTCACCGGCATTGCAGTAGATTGTCCTCATGTGTGCCGCATCCACAAGCTTGCGTCTGTGAATTGTGTTGCATTTGAAGAAACCAACACTGACTGTTGATTTTGGCTCTACCCAGAGCAGAATGAAATCTCCTACCTACCGATATTTCATGTAGTAGCTCATCCACACATTGTGAGCATGATCTTATGATTTGTAGGAAGTCATAAATTGTGAATTTGTGGCTTGGCCGGACAACGAATGGCCACAGATAGAAAAAATGCATTAGCGAAACTATGAAGACTATATGATGCCAGGAACAACGCCAAAATCGACGAGAAGATTTAGAATGCAAGGTGCTGCAGGAGCTAGCAGAGGATAAGAGAAAGATCGACAAGAGGTACTCAACTCTGTTAGTTGATGTGAAGCTATTCATGGATGAAGTGAAGAAAATGATTGTGGACAAAAACTTGTCCCGGATGAAGGAGCCGGCGGATGAGGTCATGACATCGCAGCAGACCGCCGTGTTGAAGAATGAGGTGGAGATGCTTAAGTAGTTAGAGAAATCGCAAGCGGAGATCATGAAGGCCAAGCAGCAGCAATGGAATGATAGAAAAGCTGTTCTAAAAGAGGAAAAAAAGAAACTTGAGTATATTTTGTTTTGATATGCTCAAAGCTAGCGATGCTAACAACAAATTGAAGATGGTCAAGGAAATATGCCAGTAGTGATGTATTATTTGTGTCATTTCCACTAGGTGTAGTTTGATGCCGGTAGACATGTTGAACCAGAGTTGGTACTGATCATGCTTTTGCTGCAATCTGTTTACTTCGATTGATTCATAAGAAAATGGTAAGCTCACCATATCTGGATCATGGGAACCATGTGTACCCTACTGCGGGCATCCAAACACCATTGTGTTGCATCATCTAAGACAAAAGAGGTATCGTCCAGCCTACCAAACATAAGGGGATAGTTGCCCACCCCAAACAGCCAAGTGAAAACTAGGCACACCGAATTAGCCAGTTCAGAGCCAAATCAAAAAGGATGCATAAAGACGTTGGTACAAGAGGAGTCGAGATGGAAAATTACACAACATATACGTATCACAACTCACATTTTGGGATATTGCCATTCTTGATTCTTCCAATCTATTCTCAAGGAGATACCGAAGCATATGCACAATTCTTGTATTTTTCACTGACGTACGAGAAATGTTTTTCTCCCATGCATGGGTTCACTTTGTTTTTTGGCATATCAATCCGAGTCAGAATCCCGAAACATAATAAAACAGAGCGATACCATGCGGCACCAATCTCAAAGTAGGAAACTAGGTAATATCAACCAGTGCAAGGATTATTCAGGGTGAAAGATCAGCGACCCGGTGCCACGGCGACGATGCATGCGGGCTGTTGTAACCTTTTTGGAGGCGTCGTTGTGGTTATCCTGACAGTGCTACGGCTCCGGTGAAAACCTTTAACCTTCGTTGTCTAGACGACGGCAGCACAATGCGTCGTTATCATCTTGGGATGTCTTCGTGGAGCCCCGGTTCAACTCGGTCTCTCTTTTTTTTTGTTTCCGGTGGCAAGTTTTGATTTTTCATGTTTTTTCTGCTTATATTTGATATGCTTTGTAAGAGATTCTTCTCACCATCTTGAAACAGTTCGGTCATTGTGGCTTTGTTCATAAAACAGGATGAAAGCTTGTTTATAGAAGGAGAATCGTCCTGTCCACCGTTGTTATACTTCCTCCAAATAGTAAGATGAAGAAAAAATCAAGGTACAATAACACCTAAGGGACCAAAAAGTTCTTGCACAGGAATTCTAGGATTCAATTCTTTTATCGCATTGGGGTGTTTTAAATTCTTGAATAAACCAATTCAAGCGTTCCATAATTATTATCATGAGTTTAGTTTAAATTTAAACTAAAACCACGACAAGAATTATGAAACGGTGCGCAAGTGTCACCCCGAATCCGACGATATGCTCAATCACGCATATTGCAGCTCCCTCTGGGTGGAAAAACCTGAGACCAAAATGGTAACTCCCTCCGACCCATATTAATTGACTTGAATTTGTTAAATTTTGGATGAACCTATATACTAAATGGTGTCTAGATTCATCTAAATTTTGACAAATTCAAGTCAATTAATATGGGTCAGAGAGAGTACGTGTTTCCGGTGAAAACTAAACTCCGTTCTCTAGCTAAACAGACTGCATGCCCCAATACGAAGTGCGGCAATAATGGCCTCAATAATCCCTCTCCTTGCAGAAAGAAATTTTATTCCAGAATCTGCAGGCACTTCTCGCTTCACATGGCCCCCATCTTAGCCCCACGCTGTCCCTCGATCGCAATTAACAAAACGGAGAAGAAACAGCAGCGGAAGCAGCAAGAAGGGAAGCGAAGGCCATGTTCGTTCGTTTATCTTTTCATTCATTTGAAACGGTAGGCAGGCCATGTGTGCGTGCATGTGGTGTGGGGTAGCAAACTCAACCGAGTTGGAAGGCAGCTAATCGCACCGCATGCAGGCTGCAGTTGGTGGCCGCCCGCCCGCCCGCGTCCGCGTCCGCGTCCTGCATGATTGATTTGCGCTGCATTGCATGGCCACCTTCTTGCCTCCATCTCTCCCTGCCCGCCCCTTCCATTTGCCACCCAACTCGATCCCTTCCATTTGATCGAAAGTGAAATGTGTACTGCATACATCGTGAGCTCGGTTGACAAGGTGCTGCTCCCTGCAGGAGTCAATTTGACACAATTTCAAAACTGATAGGGTTTTAAGGAGTACTCTCTCTATTTCAAAATATAAAATATTTTAGCTTCGGGAAGTAATCATATCTAGACTTCTTTTAATATGTAGGTTCATTCAGATTTGAAGTGAATCTACATACTAAAAAAAGTCTAGATATATTTTCTTCACAAACCTAAAATATTTTATATTTTGAAACGGAGAGAGTATATGTCAGAGCGCGTTCATGTAGTCGGTTTACATGTTATCCTGACTAGTAGCTTCGGCTTGTCATTTAAACAAAATGAAATTAGACAAAAAAAAGTCACATTCTCACACTTAAGGAAGGAATATGTGACAATATATATTAAATAGAGCAAAATTTGTGAGAAGATCACGAATATAAATTGCATACGTTATACTATATCTATATGTGTATATTAAAAAAAGTCATAAAGGGTCGGTAAATTACTTTTTTGATTTCGAGCGGATGCCAATAGACACTTTTGACTATTGAGCTATTGCTTATAACTACTAGTATATTTACATTGAACTTACCTAACCTGAGGTGGGCAGTGCAAGGGCAACATGGCACATGTGGAGAGGATCTCCATTTGGCGTATCATCTATGCCAACGAGGTGGGCTAAATAATTTCTCTAACTCTTAACATGGGAAGGTTCTGAAGAAAGGGGCCCGGAGCGAGTGATTGGAGTTAGGGATCATGTTATTTGTTTCGTCATCGAGCTACACAGGGAGGATCAGTTTTGTAGGATAGCACACACTCCTTTTTTTTTCTTAATTAAGGGAAGAATATAGGATAATAATACTCCACTTGATAGTTGATAAAGGTGGAAACAGTTGAGTCAGTTGGGCTGACTTTTTAGAAGCAAGGACAAGGGTCCTGCTGCCGCCTGTACTTTTCAGCGCTTGTTTATAACCTGGATGTTCCCTGGAGTCACCTAATTGAAAATACTTTGGAGACGGGGTGAAATGTGAACTTTGTCAGCAGTGACGAACTGGAATTCTTAATTGTACAGTGTTAACTATTGTAAGGTCTTTTCTACGTTTGGTTACCTGTTTGGATTGCTGAATTTTGTGAAGTTATTAATTAGTTCCAAGAGTATAAAGGAAAGGTATAACTGTACAAGAGATGGTGCTGATTGACGTTCTTGGACTTACTTCGCAGGTAGCTTTAGTTTACCTCGTCATCAACATCAACACCTGTAATTTACTCCCAGTGCTTGGTCATGACAGCTTTCCAGGCGGCCAGGCCCCTAAATGAATATTGGCAGCTTTGAGATTGAGAACTTTCCCGGAAAGATCATCTCGTTGAACCATAAAATCCAATGGAGATATATTTGTCATTAGCATTTAACGAATTAGGACATGCATATATTTCTGTCCTAGCGGAAATGATGTAATTTCAGAAGTTTATTTCATAAAAACTAATCCTTTTTTTTGGAAAATAGTTGAGATAAATTTGGTTTTAGTTTGATTAGTTTTTTTAGAGAACTATATATTTAGTTTAATAAAAATAGTTTGATTAGTTTTTCAATTGAAATCACGGGATAAGAATATCTTGGTACTGACCAAAGTTCTCAAAAATTTCTGGAGATCCTTTGAAGTTTCATCGAAATTTTGAACCCTAGTGTCATGTTTGTGTATTGATAAAAAAATGTTGTTCTTCATGGCCCCTTTCAGGGAAGATATCTAGGATGTTTTTTCGAATAGGGCAAAGATCGCTCCAGCCTTTGCATCCAAGAGATGCACACAACCTGTTTTATTAGATTATTCTCAAAAACCTTACAAGAGGGATTACAAAGATCAAACCGAAGCCCACCAAAACAAGCGACAACTCGCTAATCCTACAACACTGATGAAGGTGTCTATGAACAGGGTCAATATCCCTGACATCCCACCAATGCGCATCATCTAAAATCGAAGGCCTCAACAAGTCTCCCAAAGGCGAGTAAGTGGCACAACCGGTACGGAAGACCCTCAGCGTGTACCAGCATAAACGCTCTGGAAAGTCCAAGCCACCACCTTCTTTCGCATACCCAACTTCTGGAGAGATCAATGCACTGACTTTTTTTAGATAAGATCAATGCACTGACCTTGCACGACATGTCATCGACGCCACCATGACGCTAGACGACACCACTGCCCTGCGTGCATCCATCCAAGCACGCGTGATCGCCACCGAGACCTCTCGGCACCATGTCGCTGGGTCCAGCCAACAGACGCAACTAGAGACCTCCGGAATATCTGTCGTGTGTAGCACCTATCGAACCAGGCATGACTGAGCGTAGCACCTGGCGGCTAGGCATGACTTGACATCTCCACCGAAGACTCCGTGCAAGACGAAGCCGCTCCACCTCCTGCCGCTGCCCTCTAGAGCTGCTCCACAAACGATGCTCCCAAGAGAGAACGTGACACCGCAGCGCCGCCATCGCCCTACCCGAAGATCTTAGAATTCCCCCGGAGCAGCACGATTGAGGTCGACACTAGTTGCACGACGATGCCTTCATCAAGGTAACGATGTATTAGCGCCACCATCGCCCGCCAACGACTCGGTTTTCACCGGCACCTAGGTCTTCCTGCCTCACTGCCGGGACTAGAAAATGGATTTCGAGATCCGCCAAAATAGCCTTAGGACGACCACCTCCAGCGAATAAGAAAGCCACCTCCACCATCATACCTAGGGCTGGTTCCCTAGGTGTCCTCGTGCACGAAGAAACCCCGATGTCTCGTGTCGTCATCCAGCAAGAGGTCACCATGCCGCCGCCTTCACACAGCGTGCTACCGCCAAAACATTCGTATCTCGCGGCTGCCCGGCCTCAGAAGCTGCCGCCTCTGCCTGTACATCACAAGGTCATACCGTCGTTGAGGGCGTCGTCAGCACCACCAGTGTGGGAGGGATGCCATGGCCACGCCGCTGGGGCAAAAGAGGCGCCACCATGGGGAGGATCCGCACCGCCAGGGGGAGGGACAGGCTGCCATGGAGAGGGACATGCCACATCACCAGTGGGAGGCCAACGGCGGCCGAGGGAGGCCGCCGCCACCGCCACGCCGCCCGGGCTTTGCCCGACGGCGGCGGGATCTGGGTTACAGGAGGGATAGGTAGGTTACGAGAGGGAGGGAGCTATACAGGACTGTCGGAGTAACTAAGAATAGCTGGTATGTAGAGAGTACTCTAAATAACTTTGGTGAGGTGACCGGGCTTATGATGAATCTTGAAAAAGGCTTCGTGGCTCAAATCAGATGCAACGATGTTGATCTTACTAGTGTCCCTCGGGACCTTCCTGTTAAGTGGACAACTTTCCAATGAGGTATCTCGGTCTCCCTCTTGGGTTAAAATGTTAAAACAGGTCGACTTCAAATATCTTGAAGATAATGCGGTGACTCGTCGTGTTCTATGGAACAAAAAATTTCAATATTGTGGGACGCAAGGCTCTTGTTAAGTCGGTTGTGATCTCTCAAGCAATCTACCCCTTACCACCGTTCAATGTTACCCCTCGAAGCGATCCAAAAATTATTAGAGGTTTCCTTTGTGCTATAATGAGAACGGGTGGCAAATGTAAAGTTAATTGGATGGCGGTTTGTAGACCAACTTTGTTTGGAGGCCTCAGAATTCTGGACATGGACAAGTTTGGGAGGGCCTTGTGTCTTTGGTGCCCTTAGCATGAGTGGATGGCACCAAAGAAGCCTTGGGTGGGGATAGAGAGCCCTCGCAACAAAATGACATGAGAATCTTCTATGCGACGAGAAATGTCACCATTGGGGATTGTAACAAGGAATTTATTTGGGATGCTCTTTGGACAGAGTGAATCAACCCCAAGACTACTGCGCCATCTATTTATTATAACTCCAAAAGGAAAATGTGGACTAGCCGAAAAGCACTTACCGATAACGCTTGAATCTGCCCAATTGACATCTCTAATGGGATATCCGTGTATCATATACCAGAGTTCTCGAACCTTTGGCACTTCAGTTCACAGATCATTCTCATGGATAACACTCCCGACTCAATTATTTGGAAGCTCACCAACTCCGGATCCTACTGTTGCCACTCTGCCTATATGGCCTAATTCGCCGGCCTTCGTACGCTTTCCAATGACACTCTCATTTGGATGAATTGGGTGCCTCCTAAGTCTAAATCCTTCGGGTGGCTTATCAATCAAAACCGTGTATGGAGAGTGGATTGCTTGAGCGCCGATGATGGCTAAATGGTAAACTTTGTCCTGTTTGTCACCGTGTTGACAAGCCGGGTTTTTACCTTTTTCTCCATTGTCATGACTCCATCCATATGTGGAGCACGATTAAAGATTGGCTTAAGCTTGAACATTTTTGGCCATCGTAGTTGTACGGGATTCAACGATGTCGCATCTTGATGGAGCCACCTTGCTCTCACCCACCCAACTAGGAGGAAGGCGATGGCAATACTTTTTTTGAGAGAGATGGCAACACTTATTATGCTAACATCGTGGAAGTTTTGGAACGAGCGAAATGCTAGCTAGGAATTTCAAGAGCTTGAGTACCATGCCCGCCATCATATTCTCCAAGATCAATATTGAGGTAAGAACATGAGCGTTTGCCGGGGCCAAGCACTTGGGTCATCTTTTACCCGGAGATTAGTAGTTTAGCTCTTTTTATTCCATGGCGATCTGTAATTTGTGAACACTTTAAACCGTGTCCTTGAACTCTTCTCTATTAACGAATTAAGTGAAACATTTTCCTTTTATTTTTAAAAAGTTGTATAAGCGAACAACATCTGGGACACTCACAAATCCAAATTATGGGGCGCCAATAATTTGTACGTAGATTGAGATGATTATTGCTCACTCTACAAACATGCGAAAATAACCAATCCTAATGATGATTATCTAGTAGTCTGATCTAGTTAATGTACTCAAGCCTGATAAAGCATTTCGGCTTCTTCTTTTTTGCCAAAGATAAAGTATTTCGTTTGATATTCCAGAAAGAACTTATTTGGTCAACTTTTTCAGAACCTTGGTACATTTCCAGTATATTGCACTTTTTCCTGGCTTGAAAGTAAAGCATATATATGTTCTTGTCATATATACCCTATATAAAAATGTTGTGTGCATCTGGATTTAGGGGCCTAGGCTCCGTTCCCCTTTTCGAAAAGAAATCCCTTATATAATGGATGTTTTTAAACAAAGCGGGCCATTAATTTCAGTATTGTATGAGTTTAACAAAAACAAACGGTGCACAAATATTTCCTTGATAAACAGTGCCTCAATTTAGTACCATCAATGCGTGCTACAGGAAAACTACACCATGATGTCCTCAAGAATCTAATCAAGGATGAGAATATGATTTCCATGTGTTGGAATAATGTGGCCTGGGCAAGTTATGCATACACTTCTCAACCCCATTAAAGAATGTTATGCCTACCAACAAATTGTGTATGCATGTTCCTTCACTATTACACTCCTATTTTTGTATATGGGGAAACATCAATGCTGCATCCCGAAATGTTACAGCTCAAATACCCCGTTACAACAGATGAAACCATAAGTATAAATTTCTTTGTGTTAGTCTCTGCAAAAACACTTCTCATAGACACTGGTTTGCTGTTTGAATCTGTTTCTGCAGTGGTCCATTTACTAGAAGTTCTCAGTATCCAGGAGCCTTTGCCATAAAATACTAATGATGGGTTATCATTCACAGGGATTGTTCAGATCTGGTAGAAGTTTATGGACTTTAGACTGGTGAATGTGTTGCAGCAGTGTCACTGATTCAGTATGTGATTCTTCCTGGAAGTGTCAAACCTAACGAAACCCTGGGACAGAATCTTACAGTCCCTACAGATTTCCCGGTGTTGGAACTTAAATATGAGCTATAGCACACCTGGAACAGAATCTTACAGTCCCTACAGATTTCCCTGTCAGGATCACTGGAAAAAGTTCCATTGTGACCTGCAGGATAATATTAGTACCAGAACCAGTCATTTGATTAAGACCCACAGGACGATTGCTCCTACACCTCTTTTAGTACATGTCCACTAAAGTAAATCTTGACATTAAGTAGGCATTGCAACTTATGTAAACTTCATACTTAGAAAGAACTTCATGAAATTTCAGATTGTTTAGAATGACACTCAATATGACAATGTCAAACTGTACTTTTAATTGATGATTGTGTGCTATTTCAGTTTCTTCCAAATCGTAATCTCCCTTCGAAAACAAGGAATCAACTCCAATGCAAGCCACCATGTTCTGTGTGTCAAAAATGATTGCAATAGGCTTAGTTTAAACCAACAAGACAAAATCCTCTCTCCAATAACGAGTGATAATGAAAACCTCCTTTTCCCCACATTCCCTTAACCACATGGGCCATGTCTCCCCGAGCTCCCAATAATTCCAAGGGCATTTTCCAGCCTATGTCCCAGCCTTTACACTCCCATGCCGAGCTGTTCTTGTGCTGCCTATCCAATTACTAAACCATGTGTATACCTAACACTACACCACATGCACACACACACAACCACACTAGTATTACCAATGCACTAGCATGACACTAAATTATTCATGTTTATAAAAAAAGGAGTAAATTATTCGTCATCCACGCACTTAAACAAATGGTATAATCTCATCCTAATCATAGAGACATCCTCCTATATACTTTCCTAGGAGTTTCCCTCCATTTCTCTATTGCTTCAAACAAGGCAATGGAAACACAAAGCTAGTAGCAGCTAGTGAAGGAGCACGGCACCAAGGAGTGGAGAAGGAGAAGGGAAGAGAAGAGGAGAACCCAAGCATGGCACGTGCTACTACTCCTTGCCCCAGGCCGAGTAGCACTGCAACCTTCTTCTTCTCCCTGTACCTCTCCTTGTCGCTCTTGTGCTGCGTGTCCAATGCCGCCGGCGACGAGGCCGCCGCGCTGCTGGCCATCAAGGCCTCGCTGGTGGATCCGCTGGGGGAGCTCCGGGGTTGGGGCTCGGCGCCGCATTGCACCTGGAAGGGCGTGCTCTGCGACGCCCGGGGCGTGGTCACCGGCATCAACCTCGCCGGCATGAACCTGAGCGGCACCATCCCGGACGACGTCCTTGGCCTCACCGGACTCACCTCCATCGTCCTTCAGAGCAATGCCTTCGACCACGAGCTGCCGCTGGCGCTCGTGTCCATCCCGACGCTCCGCGAGTTCGACGTCAGCGACAACAGCTTCACCGGCCGGTTCCCCGCCGGCCTCGGCACGTGCGCCTCGTTGGTGTACTTCAACGCGTCCGGCAACAACTTCGTCGGCCCGCTCCCGGCCGACATCGGCAATGCCACTGAGCTCGAGACGCTCGACGTCAGGGGAGGCTTCTTCTCTGGAACGATCCCGAGGAGCTACGGCAAGCTCCAGAAGCTCAAGTTCTTGGGGCTATCCGGTAACAACCTCAATGGTGCTCTACCGGTCGAGCTATTCGAGCTCGCGGCATTGGAGCAGATCATCATCGGATACAACGAGTTCACGGGCCCAATCCCGGCAGCAATTGGGAAGCTCAAGAACCTCCAGTATCTTGACATGGCGATCGGCAACCTGGAAGGCCCCATCCCGCCGGAGCTCGGACAGCTGCCGGAGCTCGACACCATCTTCCTTTACAAGAACAACATCGGCGGCAAGATACCCAAGGAGCTGGGGAACCTGTCGTCCCTCGTCATGCTCGACCTCTCTGACAACGTGCTCACCGGCGCGATCCCGCTGGAGCTTGGGCAGCTGACCAACCTGCAGCTACTCAACCTCATGTGCAACCGGCTGAAGGGAGGCGTCCCGGCGGGCATCGGCGAGCTTCCCAAGCTGGAAGTGCTGGAGCTCTGGAACAACTCCCTCACCGGCTCGCTGCCACCGTCGCTCGGCGCCGCGCAGCCGCTGCAATGGCTCGACGTCTCCACCAACGCGCTGTCCGGGCCGGTGCCCGCCGGCCTCTGCGACAGCGGCAACCTTACGAAGTTGATACTATTCAACAATGTCTTCACGGGCCCGATCCCGGCGGGGCTCACAACGTGCTCGTCTCTGGTCCGGGTGCGCTCGCACAACAACCGGCTCAATGGCACGGTGCCGGTGGGGCTCGGGCGGCTGCCACGGCTGCAGCGCCTGGAGCTGGCCGGCAACGAACTCTCCGGCGAGATCCCCGATGATTTGGCGCTCTCGACGTCGCTCTCCTTCATCGACCTCTCCCACAACCAGCTGCGATCCGCGCTGCCGTCGAACATCCTGTCTATTCCGACGCTACAGACGTTCGCGGCTGCGGACAACGAGCTAATCGGAGGTGTGCCCGATGAGCTCGATGATTGCCGGTCCCTCTCCGCCCTTGACCTGTCGAGCAACCGGCTGTCCGGAGCGATTCCGGCCAGCCTCTCGTCGTGCCAGAGGCTCGTCTCGCTTAACCTCCGTAGCAACCGCTTCACCGGTCAGATCCCTAGCGCGGTCGCCATGATGCCGACATTGTCCGTTCTCGATCTCTCCAACAACTTCCTCTCCGGTGAGATTCCAAGCAACTTCGGCGGCTCGCCGGCGCTCGAGATGCTCAACCTGGCGAACAACAACCTCACCGGTCCCGTGCCGGCGACGGGGCTTTTGCGGACAATTAACCCCGACGAACTTGCCGGGAACCCGGGCCTCTGCGGCGGCGTCCTGCCGCCGTGCGGGGCCAACGCTCTGCGGGCTTCGTCATCGACGTCGGGCCTCAAGCGTTCGCACGTCAAGCACATCGCTGCCGGGTGGGCGATCGGCATTTCGATCGCACTCGTTGCCTGTGGTGCCGTCTTCCTCGGCAAGTTGACGTACCAGCGTTGGTACCTCAATGGTGGATGCTGCGACGAGGCCATCGGGGATGACGGGACTGGCTCGTGGCCGTGGCGCCTCACGGCGTTCCAGCGGCTGAGCTTCACCAGCGCGGAGGTTCTTGCGTGCATCAAGGAGGAGAACATCGTCGGCATGGGCGGGTCGGGCGTGGTGTACCGCGCCGACATGCCGCGCCACCACGCCGTTGTCGCCGTCAAAAAGCTCTGGCGCGCGGCGGGGTGCCCCGAGGAGGGCACGGTGGACGGGCGCCAGGACGTGGAGGCAGGAGCAGGAGGCGAGTTCGCGGCGGAGGTGAAGCTCCTCGGCCGACTCCGGCACCGGAACGTTGTGCGCATGCTGGGGTACGTGAGCAACGACGTGGACACGATGGTGCTGTACGAGTACATGGCGGGCGGCAGCCTGTGGGAGGCGCTGCACGGGCGTGGCAAGGGGAAGCAGCTGGTGGACTGGGTGTCCCGGTACAACGTGGCTGCCGGCGTCGCCGCCGGGCTGGCATACCTTCACCACGACTGCCGGCCGCTGGTGATCCACCGCGACGTCAAGTCCAGCAATGTACTACTGGACCCAAACATGGAGGCCAAGATCGCCGACTTCGGGCTGGCGCGCGTCATGGCCAGACCCAACGAAACCGTCTCGGTGGTGGCCGGATCCTACGGCTACATCGCGCCGGAGTACGGGTACACGCTGAAGGTGGACCAGAAGAGCGACATCTACAGCTTCGGGGTGGTGCTCATGGAGCTGCTCACCGGGCGGCGGCCCATCGAGCCGGACTACGGCGAGAGCTGCGTCGACATCGTCGGGTGGATCAGGGAGCGGCTGCGCAGCAACAGCGGGGTGGAGGAGCTGCTTGACGCCGGCATCGGCGGCCGCGTCGACCACGTCCGGGAGGAGATGCTGCTGGTGCTGCGGATCGCGGTGCTCTGCACGGCAAAGTCACCCAAGGACCGGCCGACGATGAGGGACGTGGTGACCATGCTCGGGGAGGCCAAGCCGCGCCGGAAGAGCAGCAGCGCCACCGTGGCCGCGACTGTCGTCGACAAGGACAAACCGGTGTTCACCACGTCGCCCGACTCTGGCTACCTCTAGTTTTCACCGGAGGCTCTGTCAGACGTGACAACAAACTACGTGCGTCTATGTTTTGTACGTAGCGAAGGTGATCTACTACTACCTTTTTTTTTACATAGTTTTGATGATTGGGGTTTATATACTTGGTTAATTTAGTTCAATCGGGGACGAGGAACCATGTAAAAACAATGTTCATACTCTTACAACTTTATAGGATGTAAAGGAATTTCCTTCCAAATTTAGCTGATCGAATTTTCCCCTAAGGCGCTGTTGGCATTCGAGCAAAGAATTGGGAATTCGAATCTTCCTTTTTTTGTGACAGGAGAGGGCAATCAAAGGACCCCCGGGATGCCATTGTATTATCCGCGGTGGGTACAAATTAAGTACATCAGGACACTAAGAAAGAAGTAAAATTACATTGTAGCCCTAAAACTAGGACAGGAAACGCGATCAGGTCCTTTGACCTCTCCATTGTCGTGGAACCTCAGTGCCAGCCATCTTGACGCCGCCGGGGCCGCACCACTTTGGGGGGAGTAGGCGGTGAGCTCCGGTCCAAGGCTCATGTCTCTATTGACATTAGGGAAGCAGAAGTTGAAGCTGCTGAGGCAGAAGTTGAATCTTCTCGTTCACAGATGGAGCAATGTGAGCTTGAGGATGTTGTCAAAATGCAGCAAGTTGGTGAAGAAAGTGTAGCGTAGAAATATGATGATGTGTAGGAATTGCAGGACGGAGTTGATGACCAATTTTTTGAAGAACGAGTGGTTCCAAAAGACAATGTGTCGCGGGAGTTGCTGGAGGGATGAAATAATAAGCCAAAACAAAATAGGAACAGGAAGGGAAAGAAAAATCACAAAGCTGAGCTTGATGAAGGAGAAGCAAGTTGCTAGAGAACGAGTGGTGCTAGAATAAAATGTATCGCACAAGTTGCTAGAGGAGGGGAATAAGAAGAAGAAACAAAAGAGGAGGCACGAGGAGAAGAAGGAAGGAGGTGAACTGGAATATGAAAAAGTTGTTGGGGTTACTGAGGATGTTCTCAGAGATCTTTCTGCTAAATGCAGAAAAAAAAATCCCTCCCCGTTTTATCTTTGTATGATTCTTCTGATAAAAAGTAAGCTTTAAAACACGTTTAATTTGGCATTTGGACTATCTTTATTTCAATCAACTTCAACTATTTTTTATGCAGTTCGAGCTTGAAGACTATGAAGAGGAGCATAAAGAAGCGGGCAGAATAATCTCATTTTTAGATTTATTAATGAGTCCGAACTATTGATCTATATTTGAATATATTGTACGCAACATGTAACTGTTCTATGTTGACATCATTTGTGTTTTTTCATAATTTTCTGAATGATTTATATTTCTTGCCAGCGACATAGAAAATTCACCATGAGTCGGGTTAAATCACCCCGATATGTCCAGCCAATCAGGTTGCAGGAACAACCTGCTCGCGAATCACCCAAACACAATCTAAACCATCCAGGCACAGCGATCCAACAGCTCATCATAATTATATTTTAGAGTCGCGGGTGGCATTCTAGAAGACCATATTCGATGTCCATAGTTGGTCACTGGGTTATCATCCAACGGTCCTAGTTGGGTGTTAGGGTTACGCGGGTTATACTCAACGGGGTTATACGGGGTTTGACCAACATTCAAATGAGTACAACTAATTCGAAGGAAAACTCGTGAGGGTATCTAAATTTTGAACCTGCGCTGGTCTAGCTTAGTACACCTCTAGCTGACCAAAAACCATTTTTCTTGTATTTTGGGACCAATATTTATGGTACCAACAGTTTAAAATTTTGAATTATACAAGCATTACTGAAAAAAGAAATATATTGCTCCACCACGAGAAAAATCATAATCTCTTTAGAAATGGATGTCCTTTTTGACCTACCACTGGGGAAAAAATATTGGGTTTCCTTGGACATGTAAATTTCTTGCACCTCCTTTGGAAAAAATCTACCTAGATCAAAATTCTTGTAATTCAAATGTAAAATCAATTTTTTCCGATCCCTAGTTGGAAAAGTTGTTTGCAATGCCAAGGGGAACCAACCTACCAAGTTTTGGCTCATTTCATGGAGGGATGCCATGATTTTCGAAGTGGACATGATAACTAGGGTTGAAACCCAAGTTAACTCCTACTCGATAGATATCCGATTCAAGGTTTGCATATCCAAATTATCTGGATGTCTTGTTTATTATTTTTGTTGGGTACTAAGTCACAAATAAGGACTCCATGCATAGGATTTAATTTTTTTGATATTTTTTAGTTTCATTTGGTTTGGTTAAAAAAAGGCCAAACGTATCGGCGGGCGTAGCCTCCTCAGGGAATCTAAAGTTTGAACCCTCCATTATGGTCCATCCTAGGACACCTATGGGTCACCCAATACCATTTGTTTATGAGTTTTGAGATCAATATTATGATACCTATAGTTCAAATTTTGAATTATGGAAGCATTACCAAAGAAAAAAAGCATTATATAGCTTCACCATGAGAAAAATTCTAATATCCTGAGAATAGCCGTCCAACACGACCTACCAGTGGGGGAAATGTTGGATGGCCTTGGACATGTCAATTTCTTGCACCTCCATTGAAAAAATTCACCTAGAATTCAAATTTCTTGATTTAAAAAAATATAAAATCAAGTTTGTTTCTATAGTATCCCGAAATTCCTAGTTGGAGAAGTTGTTTGCAATGCCAAGAGTCACCAACCTGCCGAGTTTGGAATCATTCAATGGAGGGATGCCATGATTTTTCCAGTGGGCATGATACCAAGGGTTTTAAAACTCAAGTTAACTCCTACTCAATAGACATTCGGTTAAAGGTTTGCATATCCAAAGTATTTGGATGTCTTATTTATGATTTTTCCTAGGTACTTGGTGAGAAATAAGGTCTCCATGCGCATGTTTCAATTTTTTTGTTATTTCATTTGTTTGGTTCAGAAAAAAGGCAAAACTTGCCGACATGCGCATCCTTGCGAAGGTATCTAAAATTTGAACCCTTTGTGCTGGTCTAGCCTAGAACACCTCTGGGCAGCCAAAAACATATTTGTTTGAATTTTGATACCAATATTTATGGTGCCTACAACTCAAATTTTTAATTATGCGAGCATTATAGAAGAAAAAAGCACTATGTATCTCCACCATGAGAAAAATCCTAATCTCCAAGAAATGTCCGTCCAACTCGACCTACCACTAGGGAAAATGTTGGATGTCCTTTAGCATGACGATTTCTTGCGCCTCCTTTGAAAAAATTGCTAGTTGGAGAAGTTATTTGCAATGTCAATAGATACCAACCAGGTAAGTTCGGGCTCATTCCATGAAGGGCATGCCATGATTTTGGCAGTTTGCATGATAACTAGGGTCGAGACTCAAGTTAACTCCTATTCAATAGACATTCGGTTGAAAGTTTGCATGTCTAAATTATCGGGATGTCTGATTTATAATTTTTCTTGGGTACTAGGTCACAAATAAGGACTCCATGTGCATGTTTTAAATTTTTTGATTTTTTTAATTTCATTTGGTTTGGTTCAAAATTTTGAACCCTCTCCACTGGTCGAGTCTAGGACACTTCTAGGTAGCCAATACCATTTTCTTTTGAATTTTGAGACCAATTTTTATGATACATATGGTTCAATTTTTTAATTAGGCAAGCATTACTGAAGAAAAAAAGGGTATATCGCCCTACCATGAGAAAAATCCTAATCTCCCGAGACTAGCCATCCAACGTGACCTACCACTGGGTAAAATGTTGGATGGCCTTGAACATGTCGATTTCTTGCACCTCCTTTGGAAAAATTCATGCGGAAAGAGGCACCAACCTGCCAGGTTTGGGCTCATTCCATGGAGGGATGCCATGATTTTGGTCAGCGGACATGATAACTAGGGTTGAAATGAAATTTAACTCATACTCGATAGACATTCAGTGGAAGGTTTACAAGTCCAAAGTATCTGGATGTTTTGTTTATGATTTTTTATACATACTAGGTCACTAATAGGGACTTCTTGCGCATATTTTCAATTTTTTTAATTTTATTTGGTTTGGTTAAAAAAAGGCCAAACTTGCTAGTGTATGTATCCTCGTGAGGGTATCTAAATTTTTAACCCGTCACGCTGATCTAGCCTAGGACAACTCTCGGGTAGCCAAAACCATTATTGTTTGAATTTTTAGACAAATATTTATGGTGCTTATAGTTCAATTTTTGAATTATGCAAATATTACTGAACAAAAAAGGGTATATAGCTCCACCGTCAGAAAAAATCCAATCTACCAAGAATAGCCGTCCAACATGAACTACCATTGGGGGAAATGTTGGATGTTCTTATACATGCCGATTTCTTGCACCTTCTTTAGAAAAATCCACCCAAAATTCAAATTTCTTAATATAAATAAAATGGAAAATCAAGTTTTTCCCATAGAATCCCGAAATCCTTAGTTAGAGAAATTTTTTGCAATACCAAGATGCACTAAATTTCCAAGTTTGGGCGTCCATGGAGGGATGCTATAATTTTGGCAGTGGACATGATAACTAGGGTTCAAACCCAAATAAACTCCTACTCGATAGAGATCCGGTTGAAGGTTTGCATGTCCAAATTATTTGAATGCCTCCAAGGTCACCGCTATTGGGACGAACCTGGACCCTAAATAGGAAAGCGCGCTCGTCGAGTTCCTCCGTAAGAACAGGGACATCTTTGCCTGACAACCTGCCGACATGAAAGGTGTACCTAGGGAACTTGCCGAGCACAGCTTGAATATTGATCCAAAATGCAAACCGGTGAAACAACATCTACAATGCTTCAGAGACGAGAAGAGACATGCCATAGGCAAAGAGATAGCTAGGTTACTTAAGGATAGTTTTATACAAGAAGTCATTCACACCCTATGGTGGGTGGCCAATCATGTACTTGTCCCCCAAAAGGGAACCAAAGAATTAAGAATGTGTGTTGATTACACCGGCTTGAATAAAGCGTGTCTGAAGGATCCATTCGCTTTGCCTCGCATTGACCAAGTCATTGACTCGACAGCTGGCTCGGAACTTCTGTGTTTTCTAGATGCATACTCAGGATACCACCAGATAAAAATGAGGAAGTCGGACCAATTGGCCACTTTGTTCACCACACCTTACGACACGTTTTGCTATGTCACGATGCCCTTTGGGCTGAAAAACGTATGTGCTACGTACCAGTGGACTATGCAGCGTTGCCTACACTACCAAATTGGTCGGAACGTTCACGCCTATGTGGACGATATCGCGATGATGTATAAAAAGTCAAACGGCTTAATCTCCGACTTAAAAGAAACATTTGATAATCTCATACAACATGATGCTTAACCCAAAGAAGTGCGTCTTCGGGGTTACAGCCGACAAATTGTTGGGCTTCATCGTTTCCTATCGTGGAATCAGGGTCAACCCAGAGAAGATCAAAGCCATCCTAAACATAAACGGTCTGACATGCCTGAAGAACATGCAATGGCTAACAGGCTGCATTGCAGCGGTAAGCCGTTCGTCGGCCGACTTGGAGAGAAGGCTTTGCCGTTGTACAAGTTGCTGAACAAAGCGAACAAATTTACATGGACGAACGAAGCAGATGCTGCGCTCAAGAAGCTAAAGGAGATACTCTCCTCAGCACCTATACTCACAGCGCCCTAGCCTATGGAGGCTATGTTGATTTACATGGCGGCCACCAACCGGGTAATCAGCATCGTCGTCATGGTGGAGCGTAAAGAACCAATGCACGAGTACAGAGTGCAACGACCAGTTTACTATGTAAGCGAGTTATTTTCGGAGTCCAAGCAGCGTTACCCTCACTACCAGAAGCTAGCTCATGGAGTGTTTCTTGCTTCTCAGAAGCTAAGACACTATTTCCAGGAGCACCCTATCATAGTTGTGAGCAAGGCTCCACTGTCCAACATCATCAATAACAGCGACGCTATAGGAAGGGTCACGAAGTGGTGCATTGAACTTGCCGCCTTCGAGATTACCTACAAGAGACGCGACGCTATCAAATCACAGGTCTTGGCGGATTTCATTGCAGATTGGACGGATATGCCGGATGCTACCCCTATACCAGAGCTAGAATACTGGGCGATGTACTTTCATGGATCAAAGCTACTCAACGGCTCAGGGGCTGGTGTACTGCTACAGTCACCAACAGGGGGAAAATGCACTACGTTCTGCATATCCACTTTGGGGATACAAATAACATGGCGGAATATGAAGCACTCATCCACGGGCTTCGCGTAGCCAAGGATATTGGAATCAAGCGCATAGTTTGTTGTGGAGATTCTGACTTGGTTGCCCAGCAGGTGGATGGCACCTGGAACACGCGGAACCCTATGATGGCGGCATATCAAGACGAAGTAGACGGGATAGCCAAGTGCTTCGAGGGTTACGAAGTCAAGTATGTCAAAAGGGAGGAAAATGAGGCGGCTGATCTACTATGAAAGCTTGGGTCAGGGTGCAAACCAATTCCGCCTGGCTTTTTGTAGCATCTACAGACACCATCCGTGAAGGGAGCGAACCCCAAGAACCCGGATAGAGTTGACTCTTTTATTCATACAATAACAAAGGTCCCTCCGGCTTGGACAAAACCGTTCATGGAATATCTCATACACGGAACCTTACCCATTAACAAGGTCGAAAGTCTGCAAATAGTACGTCGAACAAAGGGCTATACCATAATCAATGGACAACTCTATAAAAGAATCGCCACTGGTGTATACCTAAAGTGTGTTTCCCAGCAAGAAGGTATTGAAATCCTTCGTGAGATCCATCTCGGAGATTGCGGGCATCACGCTGCTCCTCGATCTTTGGTCTCCAAAGCCTTCCGACAAGGATTCTAGTGGCTGACCGCGAAGGCGGACGCCAACAAGCTGGTTGAGACATGCATGGGATGCTAGTACTATGCCCGACAACCACATGTACCAGCTCAAGAATTGCGAACAATACCAATAACTTGGCCGTTTGCAGTCTAGGGGCTAGACATGGTTGGTCCATTACAGACGACACCTTGTGGGTTTACGCATCTGCTAGTAGAAGTTGATAAATTCACCAAATGGATAGAAGCGAAACCCATTAGAAAGCTTGATGGGGCAACTACCCTTAGGTTTATTCGGGATCTAGTGGTGAGATTTGGTCTCCCACATAGCATTATCACCTATAATGGCAACAACTTGTCACTCGGAGAAGTGGAAGCCTATTGTTGGGAGAAGGGCATCCGACTTGACTTGGCATCCGTGGCACATCCACAGTCCAATGGGCAAGCTGAGCGAGCCAATGGATTAATTATGTAGGGAGTCAAGCCACGTCTATAGGCACCGCTACATAGAGCAGCTGGACCCTGGGCGGAAGAATTACCATCTGTTCTGTGGAGTTTACGAACTACACCCAACAGATCCACTGGTTACACCCCTTATTTCATGGTATATGGAGCAGAAGCCATCCTGCCTTCTGACATCCTTCACGATTCACAAAGAGTTGCCGCCTACGATGAAGATTACACTGAATAATCTAGGCGCCTCGACGTGGACCTTCTCGAGGAAGAGCGTGTATTGGCATGCCAAAGATCCGCCATTTACCAGCAGAAGCTACATAGCTACCATAGTTGCCGCGTTCGGTATCGCTCGTTTAAAGAGGGGGATCTGGTGCTCCGACTTAAACAAAAGAAGTCACACAAATTATCCCCACCATGGGAAGGACCGTTCAGCTTTTTCAAAGTGCTACTCAATGGATCTTACTACCCCATTGACAATCATGAACTAGAGGATAGACCAAACAAGGATCATAAGCGTAAACTAGGCGAGAGTGGGCGTTTGAGCCGGTTCTTGAATTCTCTTCTTCTCCATGGGGATGATAGCATTGATTTGTATCCCTGCGGAGCCTTATATCAGCGCTTTGGTCAGCGCCAGTGTGGCAAAACTTGGACTTTGAGGCCAGCTTGCCACTAAATGACGCGACCGTTTTCTGCTGCTTTAATCCTTTGTCCAGCAACATGACGCATTGATGGACTTGTTGTGGATACGGATTGTTGGCAAGGATGGCTCGAGCTGCAGCAGCATTTTCCAACGGCTTGCTGTAGACTCGGATCTTCTCTCCGTCCTTTCCGTCGAACAGATCTTTGTGGATATTCGTGTTCTTGTTAGCAAGAAACGGACATCCCCTTGTCTTGTTTGGGTGTCGCTTGAAATTTGACTGATACTTGGCAGGATCACTGTCTAACTGTTGTCTAAGCTCGACGATGTGCACGGCTTCCTCGAGCAGAAACAAATGATGCTTTTCCAGGTCCTCAGCCCTTTTCTCCAGTGCCTATGGCGTAAGATCCGAAGCCGTTGGGATTGGAATCGTGAGAGCATCTCCGTAGATTTCACGCGCACCCTTGGTAACAACGTGTCCATCCACATGAGGGTCAATCGGGGTGGTATTAATCGGATCTCCGTCCTGATTCTCCATCTCGGTCTCTTCATCAACTTTTTCTTCGTTGGTTTCCTCGACGTCCGGCTCTGCCGGTGTCGGATTCTTGTTCTTATTCTTCTTTGACCGCCCAGTAGCCTTGACGTGCGTACCAGTGGCAAAGACAACTTTTGGTCCGGTACCGAGGGATAAACTTCCGTCGGTACTTTCTATCATGATTGGCTTATGGACCTCGGAATAATCTCCGGTGTCCATGTCATCCTGCGAGGTGTAGCTTTCATCCATGCTATATGGGGGACTAGGAGAATTTTCCGGATCACCTTGTGTTGGCTTGGAGACATGTTCTTGTTCATACTCCTCCATCTCTTTGTCGAAGTCTCGAAGTTCCTGCGACGTTATTGACTCATGAGGGAAGCCAGGTAAGTCGATGTTTTCTTCGATTGTGTCTAGGACTGAATCGCTGCCGGCTCCAGCATCGACAGAGTCAGATCTAGAGCTTATGTGGTACATGAAACAGTGCTTCTTCTTATTTATGTTCTTGAGGTAGTGGTATAACTTGGTTTCCGCTTCAACATCGGCAGAGCCGGATCCGTAGCGGATGTACTACTCATCTGTGTATCCAATCTCGCTGGAGAGATCAGATCCAGATTCCTCTTCCACCTCTTATTCCACTACAGGAGTGGGCTGGGTGGGTTTGAATTTCTCCGAGATATTGAACTCTTCCGCCTCTGTGGACAAAGTAGATCCAGATTTTTCTTCCGCCATGGTCATCACCTCAAGAGTGGGTTGGCCGAGATCAGCGAAACCAAGATAAATATCGATCTCGCCGATAGACATGATTGTGTAGGTCGTCACGGGTTTCGAAGCCGGAATCCAGGTCTTGTCGAGAAGGACGAGAGGGACATCACTGGCGTAGACCACGTGACCCATGGTGATAGTTTTTCCGATTCCTGCACGTGCAGATTCTGCCTGGAACAAAGCTCCAAATGTCACCCGCCCCATGGTGGGCGCCAACTATCATTGGATCATTGACAAGTACGCCATAGGGGGTCCTAGTGGCGTTGGAAAGATGGGGTGTGAGACGTTGGATGTACCAGGAGCGGTGAGCACAAGTTTACCCAAGTTCAGATCCGACTGCGGTGTTCGGATCCTACTCCTGCTAGCAACCCAGTAATATATCAGCGTAAGCCGGATGTTACAGCAGATTACAAGAGAGGTTCGCCTGTGCGAGTTGTGATTGTGGTAGTATGATTGGTTGTGCCTTAAAGGCTCCCATAGGGCTGCTTTATATAGTCACCAGGACCTAGGGTTATAGGAGAGACCTATCCGGCTATGTTACAAAGTCGGTAACTAGATATATCTTGGACTACAAGTAATACTACAGGCCTAAGTCGGTAACTCTTCTGGGCCTTGTCATAGCCGGAACTGGCTCCTCCTCTTTCTCTGACTGGGCCGCCCGTGAAGCAAAGCTCTAACCCGTTGGTAGGCCACCCTGGTCAGCGAGTCTTGTGGGTATACCCAAAAAGTATATCCGCAACAGACATGACCCGGATGATGACTACCCGGAGCTTGATCGGCCATGGAACATAGCACAACTACGTCCTTTTTTACACTTAGCATATTTTTACTATCTATGTGTACTGCTTATGTGATCAATGAAATAAAGCTCTTTGGTTCACTCATATGCTTGAGTCTTTTACATCCTTTAGAGTTTATTTTTGGATCGTATAAAACCTTTATGCGCAAGTTTTGCATTTGTACTTGTGAAAATTCTGCCTAAGGGCGTTAGCTTAAGTTTTTTGGTCTACACGTTCTTTATTGTTTTTATGTGGATTCTGGAGTAGTGACTTTCGGCACTCGAAGTCAGAGATTTTGTGCTTAGGTTTTGACGGTGCCATTGGGCATCATTGCCTGAGTGCATAGTTCTGACTGAGGGTCTTCCGACTCACAAAAAGTCATGCATAAAATCAGAGTAATGGATAAGCCAACACTTGCTTAAAAAATATCTACATGCTGGAATTAGTACTTAAGTAGCAGGAAACATATAGCTATTGTTTTCCGCCTTAAGGTTAACCCATTGTTTTCCGCATACATAAAAAACACCTAGAGGAAACAAATATTACATAGTGTTTTCATTCCTCTGGTGCAGGAGACTTCGAGGTAACGTCATAGGCTGTAGGAGAGTCATCTTGTTCATCAACAAAGTCGGTAGTCTTGAGGGACTCGGAGGAATTGGCTTTGTCGGCATCTATTACCTCAAGAGGCACAAACGTGTTAGCATCCACCAACTGGGCGACTCTGGTGTCATAGCTGGCGAGCGATGCCCAGATAGCTTCATGATCGATCTTCTGGCCGTCATCGTCTATGTCGGGCAAGCCGGAGGTCACCGTGTTGATGTCAGCATCATCATAATGGGCCTTGACCATAGCCAGCACAATCCTTGCACCAGCCCGGGTACATGAAGCTTTCTAGCTTACGATACGCTCGGGGGCTTGGCGCAGGATCTCCGAATACTTCATGACGGAGTCTACCACTTTGATATTGATGACTAAGGGCTTGGCGATTTCCTTGGCTTGGGTGATGGCGGTGCTCATGAAGTTGCCGGCAAGAATCATGCATTCCTTTGGCGGAGGAGGATTATTGGTTAAACCAATAGGAGCTACATTTCCGGCCAAGTGATTGAGTACATGAGTTCAACACAACACAAGTTTAGAGTACTTGGCTTACAGAAGTACAAGACGGAGTATGCTTACCAAAGATGCTATCCTCAACTTGCTGGAGAATCTCCACCATGGAGTCCCGTTCTTGTCGGAGGGCCTTGTAAGCGTCAAGGTTGCGAGTATTCTGCTTGGTGGTAGCTTTGTTTTGTTCCTTGGGAATTGCAATTTTCTCCTTCAGACGGTTGATCTCCGTGTTAGCAGACTCCTACACGGATTTCAGATCATCCTCGTGCATCTTCAAAGATTCAGCTCTCTCCTGATTAAGGATTTTGTTCTCGCTATCCAGCAACTGTATGTGCCTGGATTGCTCGACAATGTCCTTCGCCTTGGCAATAGCTTCTGCATGTCGGAGAAATGACAAGGCACAATGAGTAGTCGTAATTTAATGGTGCAAGACCAAGATTGAGTGCGAAATTGAAAAGAAAAACAGACTCTTGCTCTTGGTGATTTGATCCTTCAAGAAAGCAGTTTTACCCTTTTCAGCTTCAAGATCTGCACGCATCATGTGGCACTTGTCCTTGGCAACATTCCTCCGGGCATTCTCATTCTGCAAAATAGAGCAAAATTACTTAGTCTTCTTAGAGCATCTAGCCGGATAATTATCCACCTAGAGGCTTGGGGGCCACAGTACGAGGTTTTGAGCTCGGCATTATGCTTATTCTTTCTTTAAGCATCTAGTTGGAACTATTTTTGTTTCAACTAGAGGCTTGGGGGCTACAATATAAAAAATCACAAACACGTGTATGCTACTCTAAAAGTATCTAGTCGAAATAATTCATTCAAACTATATACTTGGAAGCTATAGTGCAAAGTTTCTAGCTTAGTCACTCTTAGAGCATTCAGATCCAAAGACCTATGGTTTTCCGTCTAAATCCTCAGGGGCTACGGTAGGATATTATATATGAAATGCATACAAGTGCAATGATCTTGAGGTTGCTGGCGCTCTCGGCGAATATCTTACTGAAAGCAAGACTGTTAACGTGCAAGATCTCCGCCTGCTTGAGCAGCTCCTCAAGACCACACGTGGGAGAAGTCAGCGTTGTACTAGGAGCCAGAGCTGAGCTACTCGGTGTAAGAATCGGGTAGACAATCTTTGGGAGCTCTATGGGCGTCTTGGGTGCAACGGCTCCGCCTACAACAGAAGTTCCGCCTTCCACCATTTCCTTACCGCTATCAGTGGCATCCTTAGCCAGAGCTTCAGCCACTTTAGAGGACGTGATATAATGCCCCGGAAAATATTCCGAAATAAAATTGCGTGTTATTTTTCTATTTTTGCATCATCATGACATCATGCATACTTTCGCCCTAAAATATTTTCATCAAAAGCCTATTTTGTTTTCTAATTAGTCCCCTCCTCTAATTTCAAAACAAAACCCTAGTATTTTAGGATATTTTATTTGCCTAAAAACTAATTGCAAAGGCTTTTAAAACAAAACAAACAAATAAATAAAACGGTTTTATAAAAGGGGAGACCGCCAGGCGCCAGGCCCAAAGCCCAACAGCTAGCAGCCTACAACCCAAGGATATGAGAAATCCTAACCCTAGATTCTACTCACCCCCAAATCCTCCCTGCCGCCGCAACACATCTCCATGCGCCCGCACTCCACATAGCCACACGACAACCACACGCATGCGCGCGAGGCTGTCGTCCACGCGCGTACATCTCACGCGAGGCCCGGTCATGTCGCCTCTCACCTGGCCCCACCCCAGGGTCCCACCACTCCCCAGCGACGCCCAGGTCGTCACCCACCCCGCATCGGCCTCTCTCCCCGTTTCCTCTCCCCCCGTTCACAAACCACCTGCCGCTGTACCACAACCACCAATTTCCCCGCTGCCGTTGGGTCCCTCCCTCCCCAGCGCCACCTTGGACTAGGGTCATCGCCAACCGTCGCCCTCGACCCCACCCCGTCGAGCTCTGCCGCAAACCCCGGCCGCCCCTACCTTGTCCCCTCCCTGTTAGCTCCGCCGTGGCTGGCCGCTCGCCGCGTCGCCCCTGGCCCCGTCTACAGCTGCGTCTCCACGGGCGCCCATCCCCTAGGCCTCCTTTATGCCGCGACGCCAGACGCCGCTTGTCTCCCTTAGCTCAAGGTGCCTCGCCCTCCTGGCGCTGTTGTGTCTAGCACCTGTTTGTGCTTTTGTTTGAAAGAAATCCTCCCAGGAAAATAACTGAAGCTCATGACCTTCAGTCAATTTAGTTGATGCTTGTCTCCTCACGGTAAGGTGAAGATGGAGTGGTGGTATGGTGCTGAAGCGATGCAGACCACAGGAGGATGGTGTAGAACGACAACCTCGTCTCGTTGCGAGCAAGGTCGTGATGTTGTGGCGTCAAGCATGTGAGGACGGTGGTGCCATCCAGAGACTCCGGCATCGATCTAAGATCATCACGACACTCGAAGTCGTAACCCCAAAGGTCGACGCCATGGGACCGAAGAACGATCCCGTCGAACCCCAAGATCTCCTTCACAGAATCCGAAGACCGTCCCAGATTCCCTCTGGACCCAAGATCTATGAACCTCAATGTGTGACCCCTTCCCGATACCCTATTTTGATAAATATAATATAACTTGTGCATCTTAAATTATCCATGCTTGCATACATATATTATTGTTCGGGGTTATATGTCGATTCATCTACTAAATAATTATGGAATATATGGGAGTGCTATTTGTCTTGTCCCGGTTCCATTTAATATTGTGTAGTGAACCGATGCCATGTTATATCTTGTTAAGTCAACATTTAAATTTGCGGGGTAACTAAATAACTTGAACCTTCTATTTAAATGTCGGGGTCTCGATTCCGCTTAACATTGCTAAGTAGGACTGCATATTGCCATATGCCATGCATCATATCATATTCATGCTCGATCTTTCCCTGCATTATTAAATATTGCATTTATTGCCTCTTCTACTGTTTTGCTTCTTCACCGGATAGGCCGTTGAGTGGATGCGAGTTGCGACAAGCCTCCGGATACCCGACTTTGTCTTACAGGCGAGCATTCTCCCCCTTCTACCTATTTTGCATTTATAGTCTTTACTTCCTTCCTTTGTCTACTGCTATCCTTATTGTCGATGCTTTAGTACTGTCCCCTTTATTTACATACTCCATTATATTGCCTTGGTTGTCCTATTGCCTTGTTTGTCTAGCTAGCTTTGTCCTTGAGAGTCGTAGGCATGCTTAGTACCGCTCTCATACAGGTGGAACAGGATACTCGGATATGGTTGGTGATAAGATAATTAATCTGATGTTGTTGGCTATGGTTCCACCTAATGATAAGGCCCCGACAGGGACCACCTTTGGGAACTGCTTGAGCTGACCTAGGACCCGTTCGTTCTACGATACCAGTTCTGAGTTGATCGCGCTAACCAAACGTGGGGCTTCTAGGATCCCCCCCTCAACTACCGACGCTATTCGTATATCTAGAGGGTTACAAAATTGGTTTTTTATTTGGTGCATACGCATAATATGTCCTCGGACATGGGTGAGTTGATATGTCTTCGGACTTAATGTTTTTGTGGATTGCCATGGCTTGCATACATAAATCGCGGTACACGTTGGCGGCACCCACGGTGTATACAAGTTACCCCGCAGGGCCCGACCCACTAGTAGGCGCAAACGCTTTGCCTTCCTTGAGAATCGTCGTACCTCTTGGCTGGTTCCACACAGTAGGTGATGCCTCTGGATATGCGTGTAGTTAAGGGACAATTATTGTTGTGAGATTGGATGGCACGCGTGATATGTTGCCTGATGGGTTGAGCATGCGTTTGGGTACAGTAGTGCACCCCTGCAGGGTAAATCTTTTCGAGAAGTCGTGTGTCCACGGTTATGAATGCCTCAGGAGTATAGTGTCATGATCATAGACAACGCCACTAATGTTTTGCCTGTAATAATATGATTAGTAATTAGCCTTATCAACTAAATACCTGATTAACTAAAATTGTCACCGTGTGTGTGTGTCCTGTAAGAGGACTTTCTCGACTGGTCTTCGAGGGGGAAATCTTCGGATGGGTTATGTTTGGTGTTATATTATTGTTACCGCATAGCGCTCTCTTATCTCGCTCTAATAGCCGAAGTTGTAGTGTGTCTCTATAAGTTAGATAGTGCAAGCTTTGCTGCCGCTGAGCCCACCATACCTATGTAGGCGAGGACCACCGAATTCTAGTCTCGCCATGTACTGGCCTCAGTACTGACCGCTCTCTTTCTATTTTCCTTTGCCCTTTGTCGGCACACTTTTGTCTTGACAGGTATGTGATTGACGACGTTAGCAAGGTTACCCTTCCGGCTTGTCCTGGGCAGGGTTGGACACCGCTTGTTTATTCTTCAGGACTCTTAGTCCCATTTGGATCTTGTCCGTACTCGGATACTATCTTGCTTTCTTATTGAGTTGCATCTTTGTATTGTACCTTTTGTATTCTTTACTCATCGAGTCATTGTTGTATATATAAGTTCTTGTGGACTCTGTTGTAAACTACTGTGATGTCACGAAAGTGTCTGGTGGGCGTCTTTGAATCGCTTCTATGCGGGTTTTGGCGGGAAATGCTAAGATCTGCATAGACCCGATTCGGGGGCGTTACACGTGCTCTCCTGTGTCGCATGTTCACCTACAATGTGGGGATTCGCGGCAACGTCTGGGACCTCCTGAGAAGGAGATGGGTCCACTTCCATGGCAGAAGGTTCAGACGTTACCTTTGCTGGAGAGCTTGTCAGTGCGGTAATAGGCTGGACGCTCGGACTCGGAGGGGCAATGGCGGGAGATGACTGACTAAACATTTCCTTGATGTTTTTAAAAGCCCCCGATGTTTTGGAAGTCTTCTTCAAACTCATACTGGTCTTCTTCCTGAAACGTGCAAAAGTATAAGTACAGGAATAAGACGAGCAGGAGACAATGTCGGATGTTAAGAAGCTTACACAACGGTTGGTGCCTTGGTTAACGGGATACCAATCATTCTTCTTTTCTGTGCCTCCAGGGAGGCGGTGGATCTCTTGGAGCCTCCATCCTCCGTCTTCTTCTTGCCTCCGTTGGCAGCGTCAGAGGTGGAGCTCTTCCGCTTATGCGCCAGCGGGACATCGTCGTCGAACACGACGGTGACTTCCTTCATCTTGGGATCATAGACTTGGGCAGCCATGCTACCTTCGTCTAGATTCTTCAGCTGTTAAGTGAATCCCAAAGTGTTAGACACAAAGGTTAAGGAAAGACGGAAGAACTGGAGTATATGTCATACATGGAAAATAAATAAGTACCTCTAGGCACGTGCTGCCCTCAAACATGTCATAGGTGATGGTGAAGCCACGCTTCATGTCCTTCACCTTGGCTATGTATTTGAGGCAAAGATTGACGGATTCACTCGAAAAGTTGTCCTTGGAGATGCGGAGGCTATCCTCCTTGGAATATTTGTGCATAAGCTTCGCGCGGTGCTACAGAGGCTAAATCCGCCTGATGAACCAGCACATAACTAGGTCCAACCCGGTCAGACCCATCTCTACGAGCCAGTCTATCCGCCTTATGGCGCGAGAGGCTTCGTTGTTGGAGGGGAGGAGGGCTTGGGATCTCCATGTCGAGGCTTCAACAACAACTCCATCGACAAAGTCTGGGTACATTTTTTTCTCGGCCACCCAAAGGGGTAGAAATACGTCCTCTGCCAGTTCTTACAAGATTCATGGCCTACGATGTTGGGGAACCGCCAGCCAGGCCGGATCTTGAAGATAATGGTTCCACAATTCCTAAGCTCATCCTTGCTCACTCTGGCTTCCCTCTTGATGGTGAAGAAGTAGATAAATAGATCTAACCTAGGCATGATCCCTAGGTAACCCTCACAAAGTGTCGCATTATTGCTAAGCGCGAGGATGCTATTCGGGATAGGTTCTGAGGTTGAACCCAGTAGTGGCTAAGGACTTCTATGAAGAAGTAGGAGATTGGGAGGGAGACGCCGCGAACTAGTTGGGCTTTGAGGTATACCTTTTCTCTGGCTAGGGGAGATGGGATGACCTCGCCGACCGGCGCCACCCGCCAGACCAGACCCTCCGTCGCGGGGAGGTACCCCTCGACGAGCATCGCTTTGAGATCGTTCTCGATGATGTCCGAGCTGCGCCATTCCCCCTTGTGGGAATCAACATCCTCTTCCAGCAGTTCTAGCCCCGCTGGAATATGGTCGCCGCCGGTGGATTCAACCATCGCAGTACATGGCACCACCACGCCCTCCGGTGGGACATGGACAGAGCCCGTAGGCTTAGTTGTGGCCTTGCCCGCCGCCGCCATGGATGGAGTAGTGATGCTGCTTTCCATTGATACATGGGAGAGGTGATTACGGATTGGAGGAGAGTTGGGGTTTTTTCCCTCTGTGCGCGAGGAGAGCTCGAGGATACATTGTCTGAAGGAAGAAGACGATGCGAGGAAGAATGAGGTGAAAAGATAAAAATCACCACGATTACAATTTATAGTACTCGGCATCAAGATTCATGCAAGTTGATCGAACGGTTGCTGCGTGGACAGCGCGTGCCCAAGCGTGCACGGAAATTTCTCCATGTTCCCACCGCCGCTGCCAATATTTCTTATCCTTCATGCGGGAAAAACGGCTATGATTACGTTATCTACATGTGTGAGTTAGGAGACGCTGCTGACCTATGGTCTATGTCACTCTACTAGCATAGGCAGGTGAATAGTCCCATCCAAAGATTCCGGCATGGACGGATCTCGTCCGGCTTCGAGAAGAGTATGATGGAAGATTCAGCAGTTCTCCGACTAACATATTAAAGACGGAGAGCATCACAGGGTTCTTGGGAGGACTACAATATATTGCTTGATGATTTGCCGACATCCATCTAGACGGAGCATTCAACCTGAAGAGGCAAGACAGCGCAAGATCTCGGAGTTCTTCGGTGGCTATTGTTGGGGATATGCTAAATGGGTATCACCATTGCATGTCTCTAATCCGGATAACCCTGGTGGACCATTGTCGGTAGCAAGGCCTATAGCCTGCTGGGTGGCCCAGTTAGATGGATCCAGAAGGGAGGCCCATGCTAGATAAAGGAAGGCTACGTGAATGATGTGATAGTGCCTCTATTCGTACTAGTTCGTTGGGTAATCGATGGTCAATGTTTCTTGATCATGGGCGATAGTGCCAATTGACAACAAGGTCATATCATTTGTGAATGATGTGATGTACATTACCCAAAGACTGCGACACGATAAATTCACAAGGTTCATCGTTGCAATAGTCAGAAACATAGTCTCCTTCTCCTTAGATCGTGAGATCAAATTAATCACTGTCTCCCGAGGTTGCTTTAACTGCATCAAACGTCACTCAGTGAAATGGTGATTATAAAGGTGTATGTTGGATATTTCGGAGGAACAGGTTGATGCCTATAAATCAAGACCGGGATTTGTTCACCTAGTAACGGGTAAGATACATAAGTCCGACATGGTGAGATTACATCCATAATGTTGCAACATGTGACTAGGTCATGGGGATGTAATATCACGTTAACAAGTGAAACAATACTTGTCTATAACGAGATTGAACAAGGTATGTGATACCAAATGATCGGAACTCGTACAAGTCGTATCGAAGAAACAAAGGGAATTGGACTCAACGTTTATGGTTCAAATGACATCGTCATCGTGGAATGTACAAGGGTCAATATGGGCATCCCAGTCCCGCTGTTGATCATTGATATTGATCATGTCTGTGTCATTCTGAGCCGTGGGGAGATACACTTAAGGATATGATGAGCTAGAGATCATCTATAAGTTGGAATCACAATAGAGAAAGAGAAATCCAAGGAGAGATCCGAAGTTTTTCGGAGAAAGAATGAAAGGAAAGGACCGAAAAGTGTT
This sequence comes from Avena sativa, assembly GCA_916181665.1. Classification (NCBI taxonomy): domain Eukaryota; kingdom Viridiplantae; phylum Streptophyta; class Magnoliopsida; order Poales; family Poaceae; genus Avena; species Avena sativa. The sequence goes on from OV702293.1 coordinate 461,075,414, forward strand.
TCAGATAAATGGCAATTTAATATATGTTAATTATGAATTAATATATATTAAATAAATATTTAAATTGATATTTATAGGGCAACTTCCTCAATAGGCCAAAACCCCAGAGGGAATTGGCGAGGAGAAAGCTACCTTGTAAAAGAAAAGGAAAAAGCAAAAAAATAGCCCCCCTTCCTCGTGTGGGCCAGTCGTCCCACGTAGGCGAGTGAACGGACGGAGCTAGGCGCCGCTCAGTGCGGGGGGCAGGCAGGCGACGCACCATGCGCTGGCGGGACGCGGTCGCCAAGCCGGCCCACACCAGGCTGCTATTGTCGTTGTCGCCAACCACGACTGGGCCGCGTGCGCAGCGCATAGTGGGCCATCGGGGATGCAGCGCCAGCCCACCCCGGGCGACAGCTGCCGCTGATGCCTCCTGGCACGCTGGGCCACAATGGCTATTGCTGTTGCTGCGCCTCTTGCTAGGCCAAGCTGGCCCACCCGGGTTCACCTGCTGGCCTAGCCAACGGCAGCCCTCTTTTTTCAATTTAGTACCATATGGCTAACCTAATGGGGAGGGCATACCCCCTTTCTCCTATATAAGGGGGTGCCCATGGGTGGGATTAAACACACCAAGTGAAGGCCTTTGGTTACCATTCTCTCCTCTCTCTCTCACTTGTGACTGTATCCCCCATGCATGGGTTGTGCAAACAAGGCTTCACTGCGGAGCACCATTGTGCTGCAAAGATTCCAAGCCAGAGATCTACTTTCGCACTCCCGACAAGGATCGAGGAGCCGGAGGTCGTCATCGTACACCGCATGTGTATGAAACGACGAGGGGCCACACTTGAGGCACCATGGATATTGTAAGCTGGACCGCTGCACAATGGAGAAAGAGGTGACTTACGAGGAGCTTCGCGACCTTGAGGTCATCTACGAGTATGACTACTTCAACCGTGTTCCCCTTAGAACGGTAACCGCTTTCGTCCTATAAGGGTATGTATCCGAAACCTTCGGCCGTTACTCCATTACTAATAGATATATCTTGGGGATTAGGGTGTTCCAACATAGGAAAAGTTCTTTTTTCTGCCATCCCCAACCAATTCTAGTGTGAGTTCTGCTAACATCAAGTAGTTGTTTAACTAGATTGTAAAATTTTGCTCATAATAATGAAAACTCTTGTTTTAGATTATGCTCGAGTAGTGTTCTCCTCATAATATTCCATTTTAGTTTCATCACATAAGCTTAACCTCTTTTTAATTCGAGTTACTTAAAAGCCAATAGTCAAACACACCGAAACTTAGTCCCTTAGCATCAAATACCGATGAACATGTCCCTTAGCGACAAATGCCAAAGAACACAAACCCACGATTTATACAAATGCCAACGAACTCGGACCCGCGTTGGTCTACCAATTTTGGCATAATGAACAATGCCACCTAATTTGCGTTCTATGCCTCAGTGATCCCCTGTCAATCCATCTCCGCCTCACTGCAAAAAACTGGTTGTTGCACTTGCCATTGGCGAGATGCTTCTCTTTTACTATTTATTCCTTCCCATTTTGAAATATATGCTTGCCATCGGCACCCATATCTTCACCAACACATCCACAATATATAAACTCATGCCATGGATGGAATCTACCTAAGGCTATGCAAGTATGCTTTGAAGGCCTTCCTATATAAGCCATAAAGACAAAGACGCTGAACCAAATCATCCACAACATTGGAGGGGAGGTGCTGGCATGGAAGAGGGTTTTTACAGGTGAATGCCTGGCTTGAGGACCCGGGAATAATCCCAAAGCAGTACAAGCTCGACATCGTCCGTAACTTACCTGAATCACCCATCACCTTGAAGCATCGAGTCACCATGCTTATCTCCGACGTCCTCAGTAGGCCACCACACGTGGCTAGAGTACATGGCCTTTGGCTGTCGGCGAGTAACAAAGAGAGGTGTACAAAGTATAAAAATCAGTTTGGGGGTAGAATCTTAAGATGGACAAGCGCGGAACCATCAAAGATGATGTGTATTGTGATCTAATCTTTGTCTTTGTATCTGTGATGGTTTAATAAATCAAGAAATTTAAGATCTGTTTGATTAGTTCCCATCTAGTTTGTCAGCAAACAACTAACATGTAGTACTCACAATTGATCAAAACTATGCTCCAAGTCTTTTCTTTCCTTAGATCTAACATTTTTGTACCAATAGACGTGTGCTTCCGAGTGGGCACGATCAACCATACCATGGTACCGAGATCAGCAGAACGTGACCGACATGGCTGTTTAGCTGTTCAGTATGCCTAGAGCTATGGCTTTTAGGCTTGGGATAGAATTTCTTGAGCATTCTTTCGACGTTTCTGACACAATTACGTGCTTAGTCCTGGTTGTGTAACCGTTCAGCATGCCCAAAGTGGCCGCGTCGAGGCTTGTGAAGCCTAGGGGATAGACTTAGTTGACATTTATTTCCCCGTCGCTCACGGGGCTAAGTGATGGATCCTGCATGCCAGAAGAAATATAAATCTAATTATTTTTTACTCCACTAGTGAGTTGTTTGATTGGTCCCACATATCGAAGACAACATATATATTTTTCCATCGCTGCTGATGGGGAAAAGTGGAAAAATCCCACATGTAAGACACTGAGTCAAACAGATGGCAAGCAAGCCCATCGTAACGGTAGTCGGCGTCATGTCTATCTAGGGACACAAACATAACAAAACTGCGTCGACTAATGGCATATCTCCAATTGCCCGATTCATGGTGGCACCGTACCAAGTTCTGAGTGACTGACCATATTTAAGTACCATATTTACTAATATTTAATAAACTGTGTCTATCTAAGTACCATATTTACTAATATAGTAGAAAATAATATCTTTTCTAAACACACCCCATAAAACATACATGGACCTATCGCCACCACACGATCGGTCCGACTAAACCCAATCTAACAACTAGCATTGATATCAAATTTGTCTGATGTGCACTTAGTAATTTAAATTGACTGACCATACTCCACTAGCAGAGGGAAATACAAAACCTCCTCTCCTGCATCTATAGCCTAAGGGCATCTCTAACAGTGTCCCGTAAACATAGGCCTTTGAAAACGTGTTTACATGTCACTTAAAATTGGTTTTACCATGCGAAATTCGTCGGAAAAGATCAAACACTATAAAAAGAAACTGTATCCCGTACGACCCACCCTAACCCCACCTTTTCTTTTTTCCCACGACCTCCTCTTCCTGGGGAGTAACCACCTAGCACCGCCGCTGGCCTCGCCAGCCATGCACCGCCCATTCGTCGCCGTACCCGCCCGCCTTGTCCCTATCCTCACCCGCCCCTTCACTGGGCATTTCCGCGAGTTCCATGGTGTCGCCGCTGCATGCTTGCTGGCACCGTCCCGCGAGTTCCAGCCCCACCATGCGACACTAGAAGGACAAGGCCTAGTGGCGGCATTCGGAAAAGGCGGTTCGTGGCGTTGAACCCGCACGCCACTAACCTCGCACCACTGGTAGGTCGTAGAGGTGGCGTCTCCACCGAAAGCCACCAGTGTTATTTCTAGTGGTGGCGTTTACTGTAAAATCACCATTACATATCCTAATAGTGGCGTTTGCTACAAGAGCCATCATTAGATATCTATTTGTGGCGTTCTTTTTATTTTAAATGGCACAAGTGAGTTTTCGAAAATTAAAAAAATTGGTTTTCCAATTGAATATTCACATCACAATAAGATATATTCATAAAAATGATAACACATCTTTATAGTCAAATACATATAGTTTAACTAGCTAGGTACATAGCACTAACTAATAGTCTTCAATAGGATGATTCATAGAAATGGCAGCAGCAGGAAGCTCAGTCATCTGAATAAGCGTCAGAGTCTGTCGATGATTCAGGGCATAGGTAGTTGAAGTAGGTCATGCGATCTTCATAGATATGGAAGACCAACTTTTCATGGGCGTCCATATTATAGGCATCGACCATCTTAGTCTACCTCAGACCATCAAAAAATGTGCAGTTCGTCTTGTTCGTGACTTGGAACGTGTAGGTCGGTGCAGGTTACTTCAGACGCAGTAGATCGACCTGAAATTGTCCCTGCTGCCACAACGACCAATCAAAATGGTCCAGAAAATCAATTATAAACTTGCAGGATATGTTATGCATACATAATCATAAAAAAGTAGCAATTAGCAGCGTAATATAGTTGTAGTGTATATATAGGTTGATTATTTATAAATAGACATACCATACTAACTTTACAGATATAAGAGAGCACTACGACAACCTTTTTGTCCTTCCACTGTTTGTAACCACAATGGTCACACAGATCATCATCCATTTTACCTATATATAATCATGCGAACTTAGTTATATAGACCATTTTAACTTAATTAGCATCATAAATAACACAATATATTGACATAACATATAACTAAGATTAGCTAGTATCATATATAAGTAGTACAATAGTAGCATGATAAGTCTATATAAGTAGTATGATAGGTAGCATACGACATTCACATGAGAATATCCTAAACTCGAGTAGACCCAGTGTTAGTGACGTCGTCTTCATCCGAGCGGTCTCAGAAAGAGGACAACATGCTTCAAGAGTCCTCCTGCTGCATGCTGGAGGGGCCAGACTTGCCCTACCCGTGCTGCTGTCGGCTCTTGCTAAGGACCTCATACTGTACCGCCATCACCTGGGGACAAGTAGGAGATCCCTGACCAAGGGGTCATCCTCCTCGCGACGGCGGCACGCCAGATTCTCATGCCATCTGACACTAATAGATGCGCCACGTGATGCTCATCCTCAGAGTTGAGGACCGCTCTCGCCCCAAAGTTCTGGACCATGGCGCAGTCATAGGCGTGGACCGCCCGCCACGGGCACCTGAAAGTACATAGCTGGATATTCCTATTATCCGCTGTAATCTGAGCTGCCCAAGTCGGGGTCCTTATAGGTTTCTGGTGAACACCATGAAACTTAGGCTCCGTCTTCGACATGGTACAAATTAAGTAGTTAAATATCAACATTTCATACAACTGGCAGTCAACATATATGAAATGAATATATGTGTACATTTTCTACATTTATCCCTAATAAAATTATCTAGATTTTCTACCCCTAAAATCATTTTCATTTGCTACTATATATTAAATCCTCTAAAATCATCTACACTAAATCATCTACACTAAAATCATCTAAAACAAATAAAAAATGGGGAGATAGGGGATCATCGGTGGTGGCTCGAGGCGGTTGTGAGGGCTAGTGGACGCGGGAGGTCGTGGGTACGGGGACGAGGCATCGATGGGGGACATGTACGAGGCGGCGACGGGGGATACAGGGACGAGTCGGCGAGATGGGGATGAGGCAGTGAGTGGAGGAGTGGATGCGGTGGACACGGGGGTGGCGACGACCGATGCAGTGGAGGCGAGGGCGACGGCAGCCGATGCAGTGTACGCGGATTCCAGCGGCGGCCGACGCAGTTGGGAGAGGGAGGGGGAGGTTGGGGAAGAGTGGGAGGGAGTGACGGGGGGTGATGCGGGTCAGGGCGACACTGGTAGAGATAGTGGCGCCCAAGTTGGTGGCGGTTGCAAATTCCGAACACCACCCCTAAATCTGGCCCGGTTCCACCGTCGGTCCGCTTTAGTAGTGGCGTCTGGAGTACATTGAATGCCATCGTTAAGCTCTATTAGTGGCATTCTGTATATTCGAGATGCCACTACAATGTTCGCTATTAGCAATCGCGTGTTATTTCTAGGGCACGCCACTGAAAAAATGACCGCTATAGGCATTTTTCTACTAGTGCGACCTACCCTACACTGGCCGGCCATCCCCGCCCCGCCTTCCTCTGGCCCTGCCCCACCCTTATTCAGCTCCCCTCGGCCTGGTCCTCCTGGCGAGCCGGCTGCAATTCCGACCAATATTTGGAGTTTTCTGCGGTGTGCCTAAGCAATATAAATTGTATGTCCATCGGTCAATGTGTTTGCAGTATTTAACATGCCATGACATCTATAGTTTTTTTAATCTTTTTCCTTCTTATTCATGTGTTTCCAGAATATTGTATATCATAGAGAAATTCCCTTCCCACGCAAAAAAAGAGAGGAAAAATTCCCATGGACTCAAACCTTCACCAGAGTGGATCTTCAATGGTAGGTGGAGTATCTGCGATGTTCTCTTGTGTTTTGACGTCTTCTATGATGATGCATGCATTATTACTGCACCTACCACTCTAGATGTGGCCTCAAAGGATGGAAATAAGAGAATGAGTTATTCTCTTTGTTTGTTGATAATATCACGCGGAAGTCATAAGTGAGGGAGCTTGTAGAGGGCCTGCTGGCCAAGCCATTCTAGATGATGGTATATCACTTTCTTTACTCGGTACACGGATAATATCACAAGGAGTAAAGCATGGCAGAAGCTTGTTTTCGTTGCATACTCATGTAGTTGGATCAAGATTAAGGACATCATAACTAGCAAAAAAGAGGCAAGATACTTTTTGACATTGATATATGAGCTATAGAATTCAACAGACATGGATTTTCTTTCTGATTTCTTCCTAAATCGCGTATGTGTTCCGCACATTTGATTGAATCACTTCCGCGTGCTGCACACCAGATAACCAAGAGCCAAATTTTATTTATGCAGCCTAGGTCCTGGAAATTATTACAATGTGATTATCCTGTAAAAATACTTACATTCTTTTATTTGTCCCTAAAAAGTAACAAAATTTATCTTCTCCTTGTCTATGATGCCTGAAAGAAATTTTGGTCTAGGAAGTGAATTGAATAATCAGTTTTCTATCAAAGAGAAAGACTGGCACGGTATATAATTTTGAAGTGATAGAATACTAACATACTTTTGAACATTGTGGGCTTATAATAATAGAATCATGAGAGTATATGAAAATGCGCTCATGATTTAACTTATTTATCTATTTTGATGTAATATGATCCATGAAATGTTTGTGGCCAACTATACAAGTTGTCTTATTGGAATGACTAACCACATGCAAGTTTTTTTTGTGCAGTGTGATAGATCGCCGTGAAGAATTTTTCAATCGCACTCCTAATGGAATCTTCTTGTTTCTTGAACGAGAATAATCTCATATCAAGAGAATAGGTGCACATCCAAAAAGCTCATATTTGTCCCTCTATTGTTCTTACTTTATTTGCCTTGCAGAATACATGAATACTATTATTGTACAAATGTGTGAGAGACCTTCATGTATAAACGCTTTGGAATTGAGATATAAACCTCATTACACATTAAATGGTTTATTCGGTCATGGAACCTAGCAAATGTCAACCTTTTCAATATTTGGGTTGCTCATGCATGATATAAAGAATGGTACCCCTTTTGAGTTTTCTTGAGTGCATATTTCTGTAATATTTTTTTGTAAGACTTTGATTAGCTACCCTGAATGCACGTCTCTAGGTTATCAATTCAAATATTTTTCAATCATATTATGATGATAATATTGAACTTATTCAATTTAGACAGAGTTATCATGAATGCTACCATGTTTCTCCATATGCATGTTTTCCATATTTCACTTTGAACTTTGGATCTACATTATGCTTAAACTTTGAAAGAATAGATGACACACGATTTTTAAAACTTTCAAGGACATGGACCAATATGTAAGAATTTTGAAACTTCTTTTACTGATTAATCTCAATATAAGTTATTATAATGTTAGTATTGTTCTCAAAATGCAAGACTTTAAATTATTACATGTTGCCCTCTATCACATTTGTAGCTCTTGCAAGATGAATTGTTTCGACAAGTTTTCGGTACAAAAGTAGCTACGCATTCTAATGTTATCTTATTGTAATAGTGTGCATTTTTTACTATTTGTATGTCCTTGGAAACTCTATGTCATACTCAACTAGGAATTTTGGAAGTTGTAGATAGCACAATGTAAGAAAATGGTCTATGAACAATGTATTATGTAATTATTGGAGGAGATATAATTAGGCAGAATTATGCAGTACAATAGGTTTCTATTTTTTTCTCTTAATTAACAGGGTGATACCCTCATTATGAAATATTGACCCACGTTTTAATGTCTTGGTGCTGACGTGTACTACGGATTAGATGGCGGTTCTTCTTTATCAAAGAGATACAAACAAAATCCTTGAGCTGTGCATATGCAACTATGAAAGGCTCTAGGATAGATTAGCTTTTTATTCTAATATCCAAGTATTATTCACTATGAATATTGCAAGAAATAGTTTCTATGTTTCAATGAGATTGTATGGTAATTGATATGACTTAGTTTTTTTCTTCATATTTCTTTGTTAGAGACGTGTGTGCATGTATATGATTCTTATAGGGTCATATTGACTTATGAGTATTGGAGTTACACGATCCATGAAATGAAGCTTGATTCACTGAGAATATATGGACATCTTTATTAGGCACAAATTTAGCATTTTTTACTTAAGCTGGAGATAAAAAAAAGGGAAAAGCATCTCATAAAGAAAAGATAGGATTCAAAGAAACCATGTCGTATTGTGAAGAAGTGTCATGCATGTATATTTTACTGAGAAAATATGGGCATCATTATTAGGCCCAAATATAGCATTTTTACTTAAGATAGAGAAAAAAAGGAAAAACATATCGTAAAGAAAATGTAGGATTCAAATAAACCATGTTATATTGTGGAGACGTGCCAACATGTACATAGTTCTTATAGAGTAATCACGGATTATGAGTTCTGATGCGTGAAATAAAGCTTGATTTTACTGAAAAAATATGGACATCCTTATTATACACAAAGTTAGCATTTTTTACTTAAGATGAGACAAAAAAAAAAGATCTTCATAAAAACGGGTAGGATTTAAATAAATCATGTCGTAGGAGCGTGTGGGCGCGTGCACGCTGGATACAACAACAGATATACATATTCTATCTTGCCATCGGCCCACTAGTGTGCTCCTAAGGCCCAACTTGGCACCAAAGGAAACTCACGCACGTTCGCTCGTCGGGTCCAATTCTTCCTCGACGGCTGCGCCTCCAGAACACCACCGCCTCCTCCTGCTCCAATCTCTCGCAATCTAACCAAACCCTAGCCTCTGAAGCCATGGCGCGGGATGAGGGAACCAGGCCGTGGGTGTTGGAGAAGTTCGACCCCTCCTGGAACGAGGGCGGCCTGCTGGAAGCCTCCTCCTTCTCCACCCCCTTCCGCAAAGACAGAGGCATGCCCACCACCCCTCGGATTCCCCCCCTCGGCCCCTCCTCCTGCGATTCACTGGAAATTATCTATAAAGTACTGACACGGCGAGGCATTGCCTACTTGTTTGGGGTACGTGCAGAGGTGCTACGGGAGTATCTGCAGGAGGTCTGGCCGACCGTGAAGCGCGCTCTGAAGAAGTTCGGGGTCTCGTGCGAGCTCAATTTGGTACTCAAGCTGTACAATTGTTTGGTGGACTTTTTATTTGAGAACAGAGATCAGTACTCACCTCTCTTTTTTTTAAGAAGAAAAGGCCCCAGCCCTGCTTATCATTAAGCCAAAAGAAAAAGTCTATTACCTGAGATCAGTACCTTGATGCGTACACCTACATTGCTGTGTAGGAGGAGGGATCCATGGCTGTTTCGACCACCAGGAAGACCAGGGACCCCTGCATCGTCGTCAAGGCCCGTGACCTCACCAGACTCTTGGCGCGGAGTGTCCCTGCACCTCAGGTAGCATGTGTTTTTTTTGTTACTGTTTATGGAGATTGTTGGTGAACTTGTGGCGGAATTGCATGGAAGTGGAATAATTATACTTAGTATTTTAGTACTTCCTCCGTCCCAAAATAGATGTCTTAGATTTGCCGAAATTTGGATGAACCATTATACTAAATAAATAGTGTTTAGATTCATCTAAATTTTGACAAATCTGAGACATCTATTTTGGAACGGAGGGAGTTGTTTCCATCCATATATGATTTTCAAGATGAGGAGAGTTGAGATCCATTGGAAAAATATCTGAGTGATAAGAATCTGAGTACACTACCGCCTGCATAGGTGCCAAACCTGGCCAACGGGCCGTTTTTAAACGGGCTGGCACGTGAGCCCGCGAAAAAAGCCTAGCACCGGCCCGGCTCGGCCCGCGGCGTGTCGGGCCCGTGCCGGCCCGTCATATGTCGGGGCCGTGCCCGTGCCGCGGCCTCAGGCACGCGGGCCAGCCCGGCACGGCCCGTTTAGACCCTGGCAAGAGAATTCATGTTTATTAGTTGCAAAAATTAGCGGGATGGGTCCCTCTCTAACCACCAGACCACCCATTTTCTTGTGTCAAAATAGCATCCCGACCTCTTTTATATGTTTCTGGACCACGACGTGCCTAACGGGATGCATCTCTCGCGTGCCTAACGGGCCAACGTGTCGGCCCGGCAGATTCTGGGGCCGTGCCCGGGCCTCGAGGCCAGGCCCCGTGCCGGCCCGGCACGGCACGTTTGCTTGACGGGCCACGACGGGCCATGCCGGGCTAGGCCCGTTTAGCGCGTGCCGGGCTAGGGCCGTGTCGGGCCGGCCCGTTGGCCAGATTTGATAGGTGCACATACTCTTGGGTTAGAGTTGTTTATCCCTAATTAAACTTGTTCCGGTTTTTCGCAGGCCCTTAAATTACTCAGCGATGATGATATAGGCTGCGACATTATCAAGATCGGAAATCTCATACGTAATAGGGTAAGGCTGTTTCATCCTTGAGGGTTTTGTGCCTTTGTCGGAACTGCTTTGACTTTTTCATGAATGAATTCATGATTATGGCTAGCAATAACAATTTTAAAGAGATCTCGGTTGCCAAAGTAAGTCGGCCGAATTAACCAAATCATAATATTATGGATTTTTTTCATTTATAAAGTGACTTAGAACACAATGTTACGGATTTGTTGATTATGTGGTGACTGTGAATTTGTTATCTGTAAGTCGGCCAAGCTGCACACTCTTGGACCTAGAGTTACACAAAAGATGTTATGCATTTCTTTTATACAAATATGCAACTTTTGAGCTGCGCATTTAATACTAAAGTTGCACCACAATCTAAAAATATGCAACTAAATTTCTATTGGGTAAGATATCAATGGTCGGATCGTTGACATGGAAATAAGTATTTCTCAATCAGACTTAGAAATAGGCATTCCCATAATTTAATAACCTTTGATTTTTTTCTCTTTATGTGGACTTCATATGCTAAGTTACAGTTTTAGTGTACAAAAATAACCTACTATAACGGAATCCTGCTAGTAACTTTTTTCATCATGTTATCTGCACTTTTTGTAATATTAGTTTTTTATTCATTTTTGTCACACACCCCTAAATTACCAACACGTTGGACAATTGTGTTTGTACTGTAATTGTTCATGGTCACTATAGCATTTAATCCTGTATTTTTCACCGCTATTATCATGATTTATTATATACTCCATCCGGTTCAAATTTTTATTGAGGATTTAGGCAGAATATTGCCTAAATCTGTCTAGGTTCAGTCAACTTGTGACAACTAATTTGGATCAGAGGGAGTATTTATTACTGGATGCATAATGAATTATGAATCCAGGGTCACATGGTTGCATACTTGAATGTAGTGTGCTCTGTCCTCCATAGCAGTTTCACGAATAAAAGATGGAAGTATTTGTCTGATAATGTACAAATTTTCATTTACCTTGGTTTGGTTTAGGTTATGGTGTTCTTTTTATTAATCATCATATCATGCTCTTTTTGCCGCTCTTGATGAATTTAGTCTTTATCCACCAGTTCACTAATAATGTGCCATATATACAGAAAAGATTCTCTATGAGGAGAGATCGCATTTTAGGACCTAATATGTCTACACTTCAGGTAAATTTCTCATATTGTTTGGTCCTATGGATGTGTCACTTGTTCATTTGTTCACGTATTGTCTTATGCACTACAGGCCATAGAGGATTTTACTGGCTGCTACATCTTGGTTCAGGTTTTTCCTCAATTCCTAGTATTACATCATTAGTCGATTACGTTTCTACTTTTTACTACGGTCATATTGATTACCGTCGTATTATCCATCATGGAAGGGAAGTACCGTTTCTGCCATGGGTTCCTTCAGAGGACTGGAACAAGTCCGAAAAATTGTGGAAGCCTGCATAAAGAACAAAAAGAACCCATTGTCTCACATTCAGGTATGTTTTGTTAAGGTGGATTTTTTTTCGAGATGTGTTTTGTTAAGGTGTATCTAAGATGACTTAACAATTTTTGTTAACTAAACAGGAACTCCGGACTGAACGTGAGTATGCCCTCATGATGGAAAGCTAGAAAAGGTTTGTAGCGAAGTTCGAAAAAGGAAAAAACAAATGATTCATGTAGCTTTTGCTAATTAATTCCTGTTTTCTAGAAAGAATGTCGAGCAGCATGGTGCGAGCAACGATGAATCACGCCTGAAAAAAAAAGCACAAATCGTCCATGCCCAAGTGACCGCAATATAGATGCACAATGCCAGTGACTTGCTCGTAGATCGTTTCATGCCCAAGTGTTAGGTTGTATCTTTTAAGTTGGTTGAAACATTGAACCTTTATGTTGGTGTTAGCTTGCTCCTGTTAGAAAAGTTACCTTTTGCTATTTGATAGCTATGTGTTTCTTAATTCGTCAACACTTGTTCCTCCCATTGTATGCATCCTAGATTGATGGGGGCAACTTGCTTTTCTGTATCAATTCGTTATGTGGCACAACTTAGGGCATCTTTGCTGGCCTGACCTATTTTGGACAAGGGAGGTGTTTGAATCTGTCCGTTTAGGTTGGCCCATGGACACAAAAACAAGTGGGCTCTGTCTGTTTTGGTCCAGCGGCCCGGCCCATTCTGGCCCAACATGGCCCACTGGACTTTATCAAATAATTGAGCAATTGGCAGAAGTAGGGAATAAATTACCACAAATTAGCAAATAGCATAATTTAAAGGCCATAGCATCGAATCATAGTGCAAAATAACATAAGTTTGATAAAGAATGCACAAAAGAGGTAGATCTCATGGCAATAGATTGTTGATAAGATCACACTTGGCGGTCACGGATGTCGTTTTGCCTCTTCTCAAACCAACTCCTTTGAGCCGGATCCAAGATGGTCAAGTCTATCATGAGCTTTGTCTCCTCGGCCATGATCTTGCCTCCGCCTCCTTGGTCCTTGACCGGGCATTGGCCTCTTCCACCTCGAAGAGATTTTTTTGTGAGGTTGACAGAGCAACGAATGGTGGCCTCTTTCTCTAGGCGGAGCCTCTCCTTCCTCTTGGCATTTGTCTTCTCCGCAAGCAACCCTTACAAGGTCTCTTGCAATGCAGGTGTGGTGCCTTGGCATTGGAGATCTTGCTTTCTGGCGTTGTGGCCTCTTGGCCTAAGGGGACAACCATTGTGCGGGGCGCCCGTGCTTAGTTCATCATCGTCAAGCTCGGTGACATCCGACTCACTCCCACGCTTCCTCGAGCCTTCAATACTCTTTGTGTAGAGGGTAAAGCTTGTTTTCCACTTTCTCCTTCCTTTCCCTCACCGTAGCATGGAGGGTGGCACACTTCCTACTCTGCTCCGCCCGCCCCTCGGCCATTTGTTCCTTCTTCATGGTCGGCACACTCTTGAGCTTGGGCACCCTCTTCGCCTTCGTTGGACGTTTGGTGGTTGTGGCTGGGATTGGGCCGGCAACGGAGGCGACGAGGGCATCCTCCATCGCAAGGTAGGAGGTTTTGGCGCCTGTCGCTTTCGATTTTGGTGGAAAGTGGGAGAGGTGGAGGTCGATTTTGGGGGGAATAGGGAAGACAAGGATACGACGCACGCGGACAAGCGCACCGTCTGGACCGACGCAAAACCAACACAAATTTGGGCTGTAAATGGGTCGTCGCGGATCGATCCGTGTCATGATGGTCGAATGGGTTGTCCGGCTGGGCCGACTCCCCTGTCCGCGCAAATAGGGTCAGGCACCAAATGATCGAATGGGTTGGTCCGGTGAAGATGCTCTTATAGCCCATTTATTATGCACAGTTCGTGGTATGTTCATATAATTAAGATAGCATTAGGACATGAGGCCCATGAACAATATGCTGCATGCTATATTGCTTTTAATCTTTGTGATGAAATAACTAACATAATAAAGGCCGGCTGTATCTCGGTGTACCCACCACTTGTTGGATCAGGCGGCTACTTCTAGGCCCTGGAATACCTAGGAGCTGTCTCGTTTGGGCTTGGAACCTGGAAAGATGAAGCCTGGTCTTCAAGCACCGGTGTTGGTCAAACCAAGTAACCAGAACCCTAACATTGTTCACAACCCATCACCAATGATAAAGCCAGAGGTGAGCATAGTTTTATTTACTCCCTTCGATCCATATTACTTGCCTCTAAAATAGATGTATCTAGCTAAAACATGTCTAGATACATCTATTTCAACAACAAGTAATATAGATCGGAGGGAGTAATATTTTTAAGAAACACCTATGACTCATTGAGTGGATTGAAAACGAGTAGAGATGTGTTTACTTTCTAACCCTCAAATGATTTTCCTAGATTGCGAGGAGCTCTAGCCTTTGGTGTCAAGCTAGCAGTCACGTTCGGTTCAGAAACAAGAAGCAAAATCTCAATTGCCTGCATAACCACGTCCAAAGAACATGAAGTGTCAACACTTTATATAGGGTGTCGGATGGGATCCCACCAAAATCACATTTCTAGTTTATTTGACAAAATCTAGTATAAATTTTGAGTATCTAATTTATTTTTCAAATTCTAGTGTAAAACTTTTGTTCAGAAATTTACACTAGAATTTGGCAAATGAACTAGAAGTGAAATTTTGGTGTGATCCCACTTAACACCGTAACTTTATAGACTCTGCGTTTGAAAAACAGACAATTACTACCTCCATTGTCTTTGTTCATGTCGAGGCTTTAGATGGTGCCGGTGTGTCGAGGCAGAAGCCTCGAAATCCATTGTAGAGCAGCTTCATGGAGTGGTTCAGTTGCTTGCTCGGCTTTGGTGATTTATGTTGCAGCGAGGTTGTCGGCTCGGTCGCCATCCTCAGCGAAGGCGGTTTGACTTTACGTCGGGGTGGTGACCCTCGATGCATGTTGGTACAATTTACCACTAGTGGTTTACCACGAATTCGACACAAGCTTGACACTGGCATATTCTCCTCTTCTGGTTATCTTCGGTAGCCAGCGCATTTCAAACTGCCTTCCATGCAAAAAAAAAAAATGGATTTTGCTAGGATATTGCATCTCCATAACTTCGCAGTTGCTACGCACTGTGAACTGAGAAACACCCGTTCTATTCATATTGCCAAGATAGAAAATCGCTAGGGATTCTCAATGAGGTTTAATTTTAATTCGCAGAATAATAATACTAGTAGTAATAACAATTGGTGGGAAAATACTTTCTCCGTCTCAAAATAGATGTCTCAGATTTTTAAAATTTTAGATAAATCTATATACTAAATAGTGTATTGATTCATCTAAATTTTGACAAATTTAAGACATCTACTTTGAAACGGGAGAATATTACAGACCAATGCCTCGTTCCACTTGTTATACTCTAATACTCATCAACTAGACTAGATACACGGATCAGTCTTGATTGTCCCTTGGCCCCTATTGGTCTTAGTACATTATTTCTCGTAATCCAGGATATTGCATCTCCATAACTTCCAAATCGGCTCGTCTCCCAATGGTGCTGAGCTACACGCCATAGTTGCGGCCGATCATGCTGGCTGAGACGAAGTCGCAATTGCTACGCACTGTGAACTGAGAAACACCCGTTCTTTTCATATTGCAAGCTAGAAAATCGCCGGGATTCTCAGTGAGGTTTTAATTTGCAGAATAATATTAGCATCAATTGGTGGGAAGGTTTTACAGACCAATGGCTCGTTCCACTTGTTACTACTCATCAAGTAGACTAGATACACGGATCAGTCTTGATTGTCCCTTGGCCCCTATTAGTCTTAGTACAGTATCTCTCAGTAATCCAGTTGTCAAGATCGCCCATCATCCTCCATATCCTAGAAAACAGCCACAACCATGGCTTGATTCATAACATAATCCTACAGATTGGTTCCTATCTCTGCGGTTCTAGGCAGAAGCTGTTAGATAGATCTCTCCCCGTTCGAGCCCAACGGCCGAACGGAGTCCCTTATCCGCGTCCTGATCGGGGGCGCCCCAACCTCATCTGGTGGGTGGGCCCCTGTCGCCAGCGCTATATAAAGAGGTGGGGGACCGGCAGCACGTCTCACGAGGTTAGCCATCCCACCTACAAGCCCTACCCGATCTAGGCTAGCGCTGCGCCGACGGGAAGCTCCACCGCCGCCACGCTCATCTCTCGCTCGCCCACACACCTTTTCCCCATGGCCACCAACACTGGAGCTAGCTCCGGTATCCCCTCCGGTTCGTGCTCGTCGAACACAGGCGCAGGTGGTTTTCTCCTCTCTCTTTCTCTCTCTCTCTCCCTCTCAGATGCAATAGCTAATGCAATACAGTTTCTACCATGAGTACCTAGACTAGCAGATCCAAAGCTAATCTAACAATGGTATCAGAGCCAATCGTTCTAGCCTAGATCTAGTTTCTTTCGGTAGAAAAGCAAAAGAAGAATAGAGATTCTAGACCTAACAGTGCGCCTTGCCCTATGGCCGCGCCGTCCCCCTTGATCCCTATGTGCATCGGCAAGCCGAGGCATAGGGAAGAAGGATAACCCCTCTGGGGCAAAGAGAAAGAAAAGAAACCCTAAAAGAAACCCCAGATCTCGAACAAAGATGCATCCCCATCCCTAGATCCACCCCCAGATCCCACCCCAAAAGCAAAACCCCTGTTTTTTCCCAGATCCCGCATGCAAATCCCTACCCAAAAGAAAACCAAAAACGAACGTCGGCCGCCGGAGTGCGCCGACAAAGAGATCGGCTCCACCTCGTCCGCTTGACGGTGGCGCCCCCACCCTCGGGTGGAAGCGCGCGTCGGCAAGAAGACAAGGGGAGGCACCGTCGGCGTTCCCCTATCTGATCTGCTCCTCGCGGGGTGTGGGGGGGGTGCTGGACAGTGAAAACAGAGAAGAGGGAGAGAGGGAGGGGCTCGCCGCCGCCGGCACCGCCGCCGCGCGGGGCGGCCACCTCGCCCCGTCTCCACTCCAAGGGGCGCGGGATAGCAAGTGGGAAGGAAGGGGCTGCTGCGCGCTGGGAGAGGGAGGGGACCACCGGCGCAGCCGGGCAGCGCCGCCTCGCCTCGCACCAAGAGGCGCAGCCGCCAGAGACAGTCAGGAGCGGGGGAGCTCGTGGGAGGGAGTGAGGGAAATGTGGGCTAGGGTTTCCAGGGGCGCGGGGGGAGGCGGTTTTGTTCTGGCGAACGGCGCGCGGGGCCGTCCGATCTAGGGCAGCGCAAGCATGCAGCTGAGATCGGGCGGCGGTGGGAGCGCAGGGCCGCGTGCGGGCTGCTGGTGGCGCGAGGCCGAGCTGGGCTGTGGGCTGCGGCAGCGCAGGCAGCACAACGCGCGCGCGCGGTAGATAGGAAGCAAGCAAGCGGCGCTGGGCGAGCTGCTGCTGGGCCGCCGCATGGGCTGCGGTCAAGCGAGCGGCGAACAGCGGACGGGCACTGGATGGTAGTGGGCCGATGCAGGCCAAAACGGCGCTACGCGCTGCACAGTGGTTGTGGGCCATTCTTTTAAGCTCTCAGTCACGCCCAGTCCCAGTTTTTTTTTCTGTTTTCTTTTTCAGAAACTGTTTTATTAGCTGTTTTTATTGTTTTTGCTTAGTTTGTTAAGCAATTTTCAAACAGTTTTCTCTAGTCATTTTATTTCAAGTATATTTTGACTAGAGAATGAAATAAAGGCAGAATTTTTTCTGCAAAGCTCAAAGTTTATGAATGTTGTAATAATGTTTCCGCTGCAAATAGTTGATTTAAATTGCATGAATGCAATAAAAGTCTGTTAATTCTTTGTTTTAAAAGATGTGACAAAGTAATTAAAGATGATTGTGTTCCATGTTATTAATTGACCAACGTTATTAATAAGCATGATCGTTTTTCATTGAGTATTAAAGGTGCATTTAATTTTATTTCTATCCAACGGTGATGTAATTTTAAATGGCACAAACAATTGCATGCTTAATTTATATCAACATTGGATTAATGCATATAGTTGTTTTCTTTAGTGATCTCACATCTTTTGTGGTTTTCAGGAGGTCTCAACCTCATGAGCTGTTTGAAGGACATCCCGCTGCTAAGGGGGGACAACTACTCCGAATGGAGGAAAAAGGTTGATCTGGCGTTTGTATGCGCCGAGGTGGACTGGGTGGTTGACACCAAGCAACCAGTCAAGCCTGCTGACCCTGTGAGGGGCGATGCTGAGGAAAGTGCTGCGTTTGAAAAGAGAAAGAGGGACCATGCTCCTTTGGAGCTGGCCTACTCGATAGACAATCAAAAGTGGGTGAACGCCAACAAGAAATGTTTGGCTTTCGTAAAGAACACAATTGAGAACGCTATAGTGGACTCAATTGGAGAGTGTGCCTCCGTGGGCGAATACCTTGCAAAGATAAAGAGCCAGTTTACTGGCTCTTCAAAGATGTATGCAACCCAGCTGTTAAAACAGCTGGTGACAGAAAAGTACACGGGAGGGCCACACGGCATAAGAGAACACATCTTGAGGATGTCAAACATGGCAGCCAAGCTGAAGCCCATGGATGAGGACCTCGAGCTAAAGCCTGCACTTCTAGTGCACCTGGTGATGGCCTCTCTTCCACAGCCTTTCGAGAACTTCGTAATAAACTATAACATGTCCCCTGAAAAGTGGGACATAGAAAAGACCATTAGGATGTGCTCCCAAGAGGAGGAAAGGCTGAAGGCTCTTCACGGTGGTTCCTTGAACTTCGTGAAGGACAATAGGAAGAGGAACTTCGCCAACAGTAACCATGGTGGCTCACCTTCCAAGCCACATGGCAAGGGCCCACAGCAGCAGCAGCACCAGTACCAGCAGTCCACCCCTGGGGAAAAAGACCAGTGCCACCACTGCAAAAAGGTTAGCCACTACAAGAAGGATTGTCCAGTATGGCTGAAGTACATAATGGCCAAAAACGGTAAAGATATAGTCTGTTTTGTTAATGAATCTCTGTATGAAAATTTTTCTAGATCTACTTGGTGGATTGACTCTGGTGCAACTGTTCATGTTGCCAACTCTTTACAGGGGTTCCATTCGACAAGGATTTTGCCAAAAAGAGAAAGACTCATTGAAGTGGCGAATGGGATTGAAGCAGAATTGGAGGTTGTTGGCGACATTCCTCTGGAGCTGGCTGATGGCTCTTCTCTTTTGCTTAAGGATGTTCTTTTTGTTCCTTCCATTCATAGAAATTTAATAAGTGTGTCGTGCTTGGACAAAGATTCTTATGAGTGTTATTTTGGACATGGCAAATGTGCCATCTGGTTAAAAGATATTTGTGTGGGTGTTGCTACCCTGGATGACAAGCTATATTTATTATCTTTGCATGAGAAAGTATTTTCTGTGTGTGATGTGAATGAACAAGTTCCCTTGTCGAACAAAGATCAAAAGAAAAGAAAGCGAACTCTTGACTCATCGAAGTTATGGCACTGCAGATTAGGCCATATTTCGAGGGGAAGAATAGAAAGCCTCATTAAAAATGACATTCTTCCTCCGTTAGAGTTCTCCGACATAGAACAATGCATAGATTGCATTAAAGGAAAGTATGTAAAACAAATTAAAAAGGGTGCAAACCGAAGTATAGCTACACTAGAAATAATCCACACGGATATTTGTGGACCGTTTCTGGTGAAAAGTGTGCATGGCTATGATTCATTCATAACATTCACGGATGATCACTCCCGATATGGTTATATTTATCCAATTAAAGAAAGATCTGAAGCATTGGATAAATTTAAAATTTTCAAAGCTGAAGTAGAAAATCAGCATGATAAAAGAATTAAGATAGTTCGGTCCGATCGTGGGGGGAGTACTACGGTCGGCATACTCCATATGGTCAAGTACCAGGACCCTTTGCAAGGTTCCTGCAGGAAAACGAAATAGTCGCCCAGTATTCTATGCCGGGCGAACCTCAGCAAAACGGAGTAGCTGAAAGGCGTAACCGTACCCTTATGGATATGGTGCGCAACATGATGAGCTATTCCACCCTCCCGTTGGGATTGTGGATGGAGGCGCTTAAAACCGCCATTCACATTCTCAACAGAGTACCAAGTAAGTCGGTGCCCAAAACACCGTATGAATTGTGGACAGGCAGAGTCCCCTCTCTGCACCACTTGAGGGTCTGGGGGAGCCCAGCTGAGGCAAAAGTTTTCAATCCAAACATTGCAAAGTTAGACCCAAAAACAGTATCTTGCCACTTCATTGGCTATCCAGATAAGTCAAAAGGCTATTGTTTCTACTATCCTGACAGATACACAAAGTTCGTAGAGAGACATGCAGTCTTCTTGGAGGACGAATTGATGAGGGGGAGCACGGTAGCTCGGGAAATTGATCTTGAGGAGAAGAGGGTGCATGCACCTAATCCGATGACTCAGGAGCCATTTTTCTCGCTACCTGTTGTGCCACCATCCACAACCCCTGATGTTGTGGTGCCGGCACCTGTTGTGACTCCACACGTGACAACAATAGGCGAAAGTTCGGAACCTGTCCATCAGGAGCCAGCTGAACCCACTGTTGAGCACGAAAGGGAGCCAGAACAGCCTCATACTGTAAATGTGCCTAAACCCGAGGCAAGAAATGAGCAAGAGTCTGATGAACTCGGAAGGTCTAAAAGAGAACGAAGACCAGCCATTTCCAAAGAAATTTACAAAGTCTATAACGTAGTTCATATGGAGGGCGATCCTACCTCATATGAAGAAGCCATGAGTATCCCTCACTCAGCCAAGTGGGTGGAGGCAATGGAAGATGAAATGAAATCAATGAGTTCCAACAATGTTTGGGACTTAGAGGAAATTCCTAAAGGAGCCAAAACAGTAGGATGCAAATGGGTCTACAAAACAAAGTATGACTCCAATGGGAATGTAGAAAAATACAAAGCTAGACTTATGGCAAAAGGCTTTACGCAAAGAGAAGGCGTAGATTACAATGAGACCTTTTCTCCGGTCTCATGTAAGGACTCCTTCAGAATCATCATGGCACTTGTTGCACATTTTGATTTAGAGTTACATCAAATGGATGTCAAGACGACATTTCTAAATGGAGATTTAGAAGAAAATATTTACATGAAACAACCCAAGGGTTTTTTCATGGAGGGGAAGGAACATATGGGATGCCGCCTAAAGAAATCCATTTATGGGTTAAATCAAGCCTCTAGGCAGTGGTATTTAAAGTTTAATGATACAAATTAAAGTTTTGGATTCAAGGAAAATGTTGAGGACAACTGTATTTATGCAAAGTTCAAAAGTGGGAAATATATTTCCCTAATTTTGTATGTGGATGACATTCTGCTTGCCAGCAGTGATGTTAGTCTACTACTAGAGACAAAGAAGTTCTTGTCATCAAACTTTGACATGAAAGACCTTGGTGAAGCTTCTTATGTTTTGGGCATAGAAATTCACCGAGATAGAAAGAATGGAGTGTCAGGACTGTCGCAGAAAGCATATTGTGAAAAGATTCTAAAGAAATACAATATGCATGCGAGTAATGCAACACCTGCTCCCATAGTTAAGGGCGACAGTTTTGGGAAATCCCAATGTCCAAAGAATCAATATGAGATCGATCAAATGAAATCAGTACCATATGCTTCGGCTGTTGGAAGCTTACAGTATGCACAAGTGTGCACTCGCCCTGACTTAGCATTTATCACCGGGGTACTCGGTAGATATCAAGAGAATCTAGGCATAGAGCACTGGAAGATGGTAAAGAAAGCTTTGCGTTATGTGCAAGGCACAAAAGGCCTCATGCTGACATATAGAAGATCTGATTCCCTAGAGATAAAAGGGTATTCAGATGCGGATTTTGCGGGAGATAAAGACGACAGAAAGTCCACGACAGGGTATGTCTTTACTCTCGCAGGAGGTGCTATTTCGTGGAGAAGCGTCAAACAGTCGATAGTTGCATCATCCACGATGTATGCAAAATTTATAGCATGTTATGAGGCCATGGGACAGGCATTATGGTTAAAGAAATTTTTACCCGACTTGAAAGTGGTTGACTGCATCAGCAGGCCACTAAAGATGTACTGTGACAACGAGCCCGCAGTATTCTATGCTCACAACAACAAGTCGAGTAATGCTACAAAGTCTATAGATATAAAGTATTATGTTGTGAAGGACAAAGTTCAGGATCAAACTATAAGACTCGAGCATATAAGGACAAAGAATATGCTTGCGGATCCGCTAACGAAAGGCTTACCACCCAATGTGTTCAAGGAACACATAGCCGGCATGGGTTTAATGGGAAGCCTATGATTCCTGGACTACAGAGGCCCAAAAGTAACAGGATTTGTTTCAAAACATGAAGGTATATAGTGGCTGTCTGATTCTATCGGCAATTGAGCTGAGACGATGAAACATGCTCTATGTATCGTTCTGTGATGAAACAAGTAAAGAACAAAGTTAAAAGTAAAGTCGAGATCAAGGGGGAGAATGTTAGATAGATCTCTCCCCGTTCGAGCCCAACGGCCGAACGGAGTCCCTTATCCGCGCCCTGATCGGGGGCGCCCCAACCTCATCTGGTGGGTGGGCCCCTGTCGCCAGCGCTATATAAAGATGTGGGGGGCCGGCAACACGCCTCACGAGGTTAGCCGTGCCCTATCCGCCCCACCTACAAGCCCTACCCGATCTAGGCTAGCATTGCGCCGACGGGAAGCTCCACCGCCGCCACGCTCACCTCTCGCTCGCCCACACACCTTTTCCCCATGGCCACCGACACTGGAGCTAGCTCCGGTATCCCCTCCGGTTCGTGCTCGTCGAACACAGACGCAGGTGGTTTTCTCCTCTCTCTTTCTCTCTCTCTCTCTCAGATGCAATAGCTAATGCAATACAGTTTCTACCATGAGTACCTAGACTAGCATATCCAAAGCTAATCTAACAGAAGCTACATTGGTGAGTAGAGGCTCAAATGCTCAATATGGCAACGCCTACCGCTCATTTGTACTCCCTCTGTTTTGTAATATAAGATGTTTTAGCTTTTGTGAAACTAATGTATCTAAATATCAAGGTTTCACAAAAGCTAAAACATCTTATATTATGAAACGGAGGAAGTAGTTGCTTTCTTCAATCCTTATCACGAAACTATGGTCATATCTTTCAACATGCAACTAACAAAGTTTTAACTAAAATGTTGTTCCGCCAAATAGCATCGTGGTGTTTCTTTTTTTGGAAATAGAGCATCGTGGTGTTTGCAATACTCCGGAAGCTCAAACTGCAGTTTTCACAAACTGTGTATATAGTGGCCCAGCAATCAAAAACCGTATCATTTAAATATTGCGGTTCTAAAAATCCTTTGCTTGAAATGCAACCTTAAACCCCACAATTGCCAACGATATAGTAACAATGTCAATATAACCTTACGTTGTTTTGCTAGGGGCATGTGATCTACCCGCAAATAAAAAACTATTATCTCAATTCCTAATAAATATAAAAAGTTCCATAAGTTTACTTTGAGCTACAAAAATGTCGTCTTATATGTGGAAACGGATGTAATACTATTCAACATTCTCCAAAAATATGTCGAGTGCTCTTCCAAATTGGAAGACAACAAATTTAGGTGGAAAACATGTTGGTTGAGTGAGCATGAGTATATATGAAGTAATGAAGGATTGCTTACTACATCAATTTATCCCAAGACCAATAAAGCTTTTGAATAAGCATGAATTATCAAATGTAATAAAGCAGCTTGATAAGAACATATATACCTACAGCGAACATCATATAACCCAATCGAGACATTGTAGTCAATAACATCAATTATTTAGATCAAATGTTATAATACTAGTAGATGATATGTCCTTAAGAAGAGTATTTCATAACTACTATAATACAAATCCTACAAAGATAACATATGTTCGATCAATTTATCGATGGCCAACGAAGAAGACCCGTCACTCTCCAAGCAAGATATTACTTTTTTCTTGAGCTCTCGAGCTCTTTCCCTCGCTAACTCACCCTGGCTCCCCTTCATGAGATTTCGAATGGCCTCCTCAATTTTGTTTCTCTCCAGCTTACCCTCGAGCTCGAAACCTACGCCCCATGTTGCCTCCACGTACCTCGTGTTCATCATTTGGTCCGCGAATTGAGGCCTGCAGATCATGGGGTGACCCTCACTGATGCTCTCCAGTGTCGAGTTCCAGCCGTTGTGGGTCCAGAACCCACCGACGGCAGAGTGGGCCAGCACCTCCTGTTGCGGAGCCCATGGGATCACCTTGGCCCTACCCTCCACCGCGCGATGGAATCCCTCTGATAAACCTGATCCGTCCGATCCCGGCACGAGATCCGGCCGGACGACCCATAGAAAAGGCTGGCCACTGTTGGCCAGCCCCCATGCGACCTCCGAGAGCTCGCCGGGGTCCATGGACGCCAAGCTCCCAAAGCTCACGTACAGCACGGACCCCGCCGCTTCTGTGTCCAGCCACTCAATGCAGGTACGGTCCTGCTGCAGTAGGCTGCTCCCGTTGCCCCGGGTGGAGAGCTTGTGGAGTGGGCCGGCCGCGAGCACGACGGCAACCTCTAGCTCCCTCCGGATCCTGTCAAGCTCGGCGCTTTCCAGAGCTTCGAACGTGTTGATGACGAGGCCGTGGGAGTTCCTCACTGTCTCGGTGGCTCTGGCCAAAACCTGGCGCACCATTTCATGGTTGTTGCTGCTCGAGAAGAATAGGTCCCTGACACGCAGCGGTGGCAGCTCATCCACCGGCGTGTACAGCTGCGATTCTGAAACATAGATTTGTTTTTTTCAGCATCTGTCCTCCTAATTCAAAAAATGGAAGAGGAATAATGCATCTGTTCTAGTTATTTTTAGGATATGTTGGGGTAAGCAATTAACCTCTACAAGTCTCGACTTGACTTCTGTAAATATGATAAGATCACTGCGGAGCAATTAATTTGTGAAATCGCAAGATGAATTGGGGCCAGTACGTACCTTTGGGGGGCAGATAACCTTTCTCGTGGAGCATGGGGTAGGCGAGGAAGCAGCTGAAGCAGGCGGCGCTGCCGGTGCGCAGAACCATGGTCGGGAGCCCGAGCGCGGCGGCGGCCTTCTGCACGGCCAGCAGGTTCGCGTCGATGAAGAGGCACGCGGCGGGTCCATCGGCGAGCACGGACGCGAGGACGTCGTGGACCGCCCCGGACGCCTCCATGGCGGCGTTCATGGCGAGGATGATGGAGATGATGCTCCCGGAGGCCGCGACGTCGGCAGGGATGCCGTCGGGCACGGCGACGAAGGCGTACTCCGGGTGGAGCGCGGGGTCCAGCGCGCTGAACCGGGTGTGGAGGACGGTGACGCCCAGGCCCCGGGAGTGCAGCACGTCGGCGAGCTGCATCATCGGGTTGATGTGGCCCTGGAACGGCAGCGGGAACACCAGCACGCGCCGCGCCCTCCGGCCGTCGCCGTTGACGTTGGCCATTTCTATGATGCTCTGAGCTCGATCGGGCGATCCGATCGGATAAGAGCAAGCTGGAACTGCTACTAGTTGGCTAGTAGTAACATTTTCGAGGAATTTTGTATCTACGGTCACTGGCAGTGGGAAGTATAGTTTACTGAGTGCTGACTCACTGTTGCCGGTCGTCGCTATGTACGTATGTAAGTGCACCGGTTGGCTGCTAGCTAGGATTCCACGTCACTGGTGACGTTACCTTGTTTCGGATTTCTTTGCACTCGGGTCGGCAATGTAAGATAAGTACAGGCCATGGTCGATTCCTTTTTCCCCAATTTCTGTTTTTTGTTTTGCTGTACTTTATTGTGGTTTAGCTCTTCCCCTTATGGTGTGGTGTGCTTTGGTCTGTTTGTACTGATCGTTCTAGTTGTCTCAGACATATGTACTCTATCCCACTTTGTGGGTCTTTTCTTCTTAATATATACATGTGATTCTCATTCATTGTTTGAAAAAAAAGTTATAGGATTTAAAGAGGCGTCACAATTTTTTTAAAATGTTCACGGATTTTAAAGCACGTTGATGTTGAAAAAAATGTCACTTAGTTTAAAGGTCCACAAATTTTAAAAGACTGTTCGTGGATATTGAAAAAAAGTGCATGAATTAGAAAAGCTCACGAATTTAAAAAATATTCATAGATTTGAAAAAATATCCGTTAATTTTGAAAGGTTTCATGAATTTTAAAAGATGTTCATGAATTTTAAAAATTCAATGATAAGAACAATGCTCGTGAATTTTACATTTTTTGTGATTTGGAAAATATTCATGAATACTTAAATGTCTAGAAAACTAAAAAAATGCACATGAATTTTAAAAATAGAAAGAAAATAACATGAATAATTTATGTGCAATTTTTGTATGACCCATGGAATTTTTTAAAATACATGATCATACTCTTTTCGGAACCATGAACATTTTTGGAACACATGACATTTCTTTGTATACATAAACATATTTTTAAAAATTCATGCATAATTGTTTTAACCTCGTAAACATTCGTTGCGCCATGATTTTTTTTAAAATAGTGAACCGTTGAAAATATGATTTTTAAAACATGAAGAATTTTTAAAAGAGTGAAGGATTTTTGAATCTACAAATGTATTTATTTCGAAGCACATGAGCATTTTTTTTTTGTTAATCCATGAACTGAACACGTGAGCATTTTTTCTAACCTCGTGAATATTTTCCAAACCTCATGAACATTTGTTTTGAATCTTTTCGGACCTTCGATCACTTTTCAAAACCCAAAGAAAGAAAGAAAAGTAAGAAAAACATGGAAAAGAGAACAAAAAAGAAAGACAAAAGAATAAAAGAATGGAGTTAGTAAGGAAAAACAAAAAGAAAAAACGAAGAAAAAAGAAAAAGAAAAGGCAGATGAAAAGATAAAAAAAAACAGACCTTGAGCCCTCTCAACCTAAACTGGAGCAGGCTCAGATGCCACAAGGGTAGGCGGAGCGAGCGAGAGGTGCCACGTTGAGCTTGAGCGGCATCGATGTCCTTGAAACCATGGACTAGGTCTCAAAGGGTAATAAAACCCATAATCTCACCATCATTCATGAAAAAGCAAATTGTCCACAACCCAAAGGACCGCGTCATCACCCAATGAGAATCAAACCTCTGTCTGTCAATTGTCATAATCATCTCATCAGACACCGAATATACAACAAACTAAGAGTCTATAATAAGATCAAAACAAAAGCTGCCGCTCAAAAGCATCGCCAGCCGACTAACATAATACTAAACCCCACCCCACGCTTGATCTTACCTCGCACCGATGATTGGATCCCATGCTTTGAGGCGACACCATGCCTTGCTTGCACTGCATGGACAAGGACCCCAATTCGAGATCCCGAAGGCCGGGACGGTGCCACACTTTTTCATGCCAGTTTGCCAAAGCTCACCGGCGTGCAGGCCGCAGGACATTATTTGCTTTCGATCGCTGTTGGCGATGCCACTTGGCTGGCCTTCTCGACTTTGATAGCAACCTGGTGTTGCGACAAGAGACCTTAATTTCCTCTCCACAGACAAGACAACCAGATTTCCTGGTTGTAGTACCACAAGTTATACACTAAATAATTTAATAGTAGTACTACGACTAATAGTGGCATCATGTCAAGATTATGTCAGCAAGGACCACAGTCTGACCACACGGACAAAATACATGCTATGCAAGAATCAGATGAACAGACAAGGTGTGGAACCAGCACAGCTTTACAAAACGAAGAGCAAATACTGCATTCAAAAGAGCTTTACTGCATTCCCAAAAACGTACTCCAGCGTTTAGCACAGAGCAGCTAGCTTTCAGAGAGCATATACCTGGGATTCGGGGCCAGAAAATTCTCCACCGTTTCATCCTTCACACTTCGGAAAGACCGTGATGTGCTCATCATGTTTCATGAAAGACAGTGCGTAAGTGCCATGAACAAAAGCACATGAAATATTTTCTTGTGAAACAAAATTTCGCTACCCTCCTTACAGTTACAGTAGGGGCACGGCTCTGATTTCATCACCTGATTGATGAAATCAGAGTGTGAGGAAACAGGACAGTAAGTGAGAGCCCTTGTTCTGTAAGCTGCCGACGAGTAGCCCCACATGGCCACATTAACTTCTCACACGATCCAAGCAGACAGGTTGCATCACCATGAACAGGAACTCATTGACAAGTGATGGTGCAAGGCTATGTTTTTTTGGGTCCGGGCTAGAACGACATCAACGAATTAGTATTAGTACAACATTCAGAGAATGTAATTACTTCACGACAGCAGACTCTATCTTATAGTTCATCACTGCCGACCCAGGTAACCAGTCATGCTATTGTTTGTCCATTTAACATTGCAATCAGAAGAAGAAAAAGCAATATCTTGGATGAAGAAACAGGCATCTCTAAAGGTCCCAGTTTGAGTATTAGCTAATTATAGGTTCCCACTTCCAAGCCATGTGGCCAGAGTAAAACAAACAAAATACTGAAAATAGCACATCAACAAAACTGATACTATACCTCGAAATCTCGCAAGGATTTACAGAGCATTATTGAGCAAACAAAAAAAAAATCTAGTATGAGAAGTATATCTATAGAGACAAACGAACAGCTATCGGTCATATTTTTTCTCAAACATACTTTTTGTGGCACCGCTTCTTACACCTGTAGGGGCTGGATCATCAAGAACATACATGATCACCAAAACTACAGCGTCTAAGGAACTCTTAACAACGTATTTCCATCAGAGCACCTTCAGCGAGGATAGCTCTTTTGCTGCCTTCATCTCATCTCTAAGAGCAGCTAGATGCGCGATCTAATTCTGGTCTCCTTGTTCAATTTTCCAAGAATTCTTGGCTGCTCCAACAGATGAATTACTAGAATCTGCCCCTTTGTCCTTGGGCTTAGAGAAGAATGGATCCCATTCATGCGGTCCGATTGTTCGCTGTCCTTCTTCTAACAGAGCATACTTCCAGCTATTCTCTTCAATGAAATCTTTATCTTCGCTGTTTGAGACGATATCTCTTCTCATCTGTGTCACCTTGTTAATGATTGCCCCCACCGAAACATCAAACGCATCCTTCAGGGTTTCCAGCTTCGACCTTGGATCAGCATATATCACCCTTGGTATGAGATTGATAACCTCTTCCCTCATCTTCTTGACGACATCTGGATGGATACTTCTTAGTATCCCCTCAATGCTGACATTTCCCTTACGGACGCCGCCTTCTGGAATGAAGACAGAGTACCTCGTGTAGTTTTTCGGAAGATGCCATGTATATTGGACATATGCTGAACCGGGATGGAAGAAAACAGGTACACAGCCGGCCAACATTGAGTCGAAGGCAGATCTTCTGGTATAGGAATCACCCTGGGGCTGCAAGCAGAACAAAGAGCTCTGGAACATCTTCATGATTGCGCTTGGGGAGTGGCACTTGCTCTCTCCAAGGTCACACTCCAACAATTTACAGAAATTCGATGTCCTGCACTGATCGATGAGCTGCCCTCTAATAGACATTGGATCACCGGGACGAGGAGCACCGGCGAATGAGAACAACCAAGGCCTCTCCAGGTTCCTCATTCTGTCTTGCCATACGAAAACATCGGCATCTTTGGCGGGGTGGAAGTAAGTCGGATACGGTACTGCAAAGTCATTGGCACTCCATGGGCTTGACTCGACAACCAGCATTGACATGTTCTTGGCAGCCGGCATGAATAGCAGCTTGTTGCCCCAATCAGATTCTTCGTCCGTCAACCGCCTGAAGTCCCACGCAATCCTTCCGCCAACCAAGAAATGGTCGCGCCCACCCATGACATCCCACTCAGGCCTCTTCCTCAACCAGTCCACCAGATCATGCGAGGCAGCATCCCTCATCGAGATGTTATACCCCCAGAGGTACCTGGCGACATCAAAGCCGGCGTAGAAGGGCACAAACACCGCTGCTGCGATGGAGGAGTCCTTGGTGAGGCACTCGTACTGCTTCATCCGGTTGCCGAAGATCACGTCGACCGCGAACTGGTTGGTGGCATGCCAGCCGGTGCTGGAGAAGACCCCGTCCTCGTTGTCCAGCGGCGGGCCGAGCCCATCGTTGCTCATGAACTTGCACATGTTCGTCCAGAGGCTCAGGCGCTGGCACTCCCGGAGCATGTCGTCGTTGAAGCGCGGCGGCAGCTCGTGCACGTAGATGTACCGGCCGCCGCACGGGTCGCTCTCGTTCTCCGCCGTCTTGAGCGCCCGCTGGAACGGGTACTCCTTCGGGGGCGCGTCCTCCAGGTGGACGACGGCCGGGGGCTCTTCCTCCTTCTTCGGGGTGGTGACAGGGGGTGGCTCCGAGTCCGAGGCGATGGCGGGCGAGGCGAGGGCGGGGTCGGAGACGCGGTCCGGGACGGGGAGTGGGAGGTCGTCGCGGGAAATGCGTGCCTCGGTGGCGAGGGCGGGGTTGGAGACGCGGTCCGGGACGGGGAACGGGAGGTCGTCGCGGGCAATGCGTGCCTCGGTGGCGACGGCGACGGGCTGGCCCTCGGGGTCGCTGGCGAGGACGGAGAAGTGGAAGTAGAAGATGAGGACCCAGAACATGACGCAGAGGGTGGCGAGGAAGCAGAGGCGCGACTGCGGCGGCTTCCCGCCGCCCTTCTCCGTGTCGTCGTGGTGGGACGGCAGGACGGTGCGCCGCCTCATTCTAGATGCCGGGCGCGCCCCCGTCCGAACTCGGGCCGCCGCCGCCGCACCGACACCCGATTCGCAATCACAGGCAAGCGCCGTCCGGACCCTGCCGCATCAACGCCGAGACCACCCCGGCGGCGGGCGACGATGGCGGCGGCAGCAAGGAGGAACCGGGGGGCACGGCGCGGGAGAAACGGATCGGCGGGTCTGCGCGGACGGGTGGAGTGGAGGGGGAGGTTTTGGTTTTGATTTTGGGGGAGGAAGGAAGGTGGGAGGGGAGGCTTTGTTACTTGGAATCCCGGAGCTTTTGGTCGCGGCCGGTGTGGGATTTTCTTCGATCTGTGGACTGTGGGGTGGGATGTTCGGATGCCGTCTTATTTTTTTTATTTTCTTTGCCGGAATGGGGCAGACGGGGAGGAATAAATGTGGTGAAACGTGGCGCGCGCGACCGTGTTCCGCTTCCGCAACCCATGATGATGGCAGAGAGGGGCGTGTCGGTGGGAAGGAGAAAGAGCCGGAGTAGAAGGAACTAGTATCGGGGTTTCAAAAAAAAAAAGAGGAACTATCGGGGTTCGTTTAGAATTGCGTTTTTCTCGTGCAAAAACGTATCAACCGACAAGCACTAATTTCGTTTCTAAAACTATAAGCACAGTGCTCGAATAGTTTGGCCTATAGCAGTGGTGGAAGAGATACTGAATGATCGTGTAAGCAGGGGTTTACGAGGAATCCAAATTTCCACCGGGGAGTTAGCCATTGTTTGGAGATATTTCATACTACCTAGTATGTACATAGGCTCCTCTTCCTTCTCTACAAAATGAGAAACCAAGAATATCAAAAGCTCTAGCAGAGGATCCATCATAATGGCCACCGTTGTGGCAACTAGAATGTGAGAAGAGACAATATTGGTAACATTGGGAGCGAACCCAAGCACGGCCCCTTCTCTTTTCCAATAGTCTCTTCGAGAGAGCTTGTTGAGAGTCGTGTGTGTCCTTCCCTCCTCGGCCCGATCCCTAATCTGCGGCCGAAGTAGAGAAGGGAGAGGAGCCTATGTGCATACTAGGTCCAGGTCTATGTCTTTGTTAGGTCTTACCTGTCTGGTGTTCACTGTTATGCTGGTCTTTAGTGCATCGCGGCCGTGTGCAAGCAGCGGCTGGTGGCTCTCGGTGATGTTGTGCCTGTTGGGGCTAGCTATGTGGCTTAGCTTCATCGGGAATGCCTCGTCGGAATCTCTATCGATAAGATCGACTAGTTATCTAATCTGGAAGGGTTCCTCCATTATTTCCTCTACTCAAGTCGTGCCAACAAAGAAAACGATGCAAGTGTAGAACAAATTTTAAAGTTCAGATCAGGAAAGCAGTCATCAAATGTGGCTTCCTGGGAGAGGATCATGCAGTTGCGGTCAACTGCAGCCTCCTCTGATTTGCCGAATCTGCTAGCCGAAGGGTGGCCTTCATGGAGTTCACCCTCATCGGATTTGTCAGCGAGGCTACACCACTCATTGTCAAGCAATCGAAGGGCGGTCTTCATTGATCCGACGACTTCTCTGACCGAAGGGCGGTCGTGCAAGGTGAAAGCTTGGTGTGTTCGCCCTCGTCAACCTTCGGGCGTGAGACCGACATGAAGGATGTGATGCCTCGGTTAGAAGGCCATGTTGGGCCATGTAGAGATAAAACAAACAAATTTCCTCTAACGTGGTGATTCCAAGATCTAGCTGAGGTAGAAGGCAACGAGGTTTACCACTAGACGCGCGGTTGCGGATTACTGATGTAGCGCGTAAGTTGATGCAGTGCAGTCCTCACGATCTGATCCGATCACGATCGTCCTGGTGCTAATCGTATAGCACCTCTGCTAGTATCCACACGTACAAGGAGGAGCACTGGCGGCGAACTGCTAGGTTCGTTACGTCGGCAGGACTGTTGTGGAGCTAGCGTTTTCAACACATGGAATGACCTAACCGATCAACGATTAACCCTTCTAGGTTACTGTGTTCCACTATATATAGGGAGTGAATGTGGAATCCACTCTCGTGGACCATTCACTAAAGCCCATATATTATTAGTCACTATGAGTCTGACTCACTAACTCAGTCCAAATCCAGCTCAGGTCCAACCCAACTATATTTTCGGTTCAGATCCAATCCGAACTTGCTCCCGCTCTTAAGTGTGTAACCCCGTAGGCTCATGGCTACTTGGACACGATTGGAGTTCGACTCTTAATCGATCAGTCGGTAGCGGCTCCTAGCAGAACGTGCTGACTCCCAAGTACCAAAGAGTCATGACGACTTGCCTTCCCAATGTGACTTACGTCCGAGTCCCTTTTGCCTCACGATATACCTTGTCAGACTATAGGCGAATATTTGTCATCCCTTAAATAGTCCGACTTTCTTCTCGATCCGAGATAAGTGATTCATCCGACTAACTCTTAGTCGATCGCCTCGGTTAACACTTAACTGAGTCATGCATGGCCATGCTTTCCGAATCATATCATCTGAGAGGGCCAAGAGAATATCTCTCCGAGTGGAGGGGCAAAATTCCATCTTGGTTATTCACATCACGCAGCTTGATTCTCAGTCGACCCGAACTCTGCCTTTATAACTGCCCAGTTACGGATCAGCGTTTGACAGAACCTAAGTCGGTTATCCTCAACTCGGACTGTGCAACAACCTCAGGTCTAAGGATTACATTGATTAAGATATACAAATGACAACTTGTTCGTTGTACCTTAATATGGGTCAATCCGACTCGCTAAACTCTTTAGCCGAATCTGTATAAGTCGAAATAGTATTTCCATGCCCATGACAAGTGGAATCGAGTCATCAAGCCGACTTTCACATTGGTCTAAGTTGTGTGTCCATCACAACCTCGATGACCAAGGATATTTAGTACAAACAACATGGATGTATAGTTCCACAACCGAATCACATAGTCAATGATACACATATGATGTTTATACAAGGACAACTTAATATCTTTATGAATACAATGGGAAATATCATCATACATGATTGCCTCTAGGGCATATTTCCAACAGGATATGGCCTGGAGCTATGCCTATCTCATCATTCCAAGTGGCTTCATCCCTGACAATTTGAGGTGGAGCTTGAGCGGCGGCAAGGACCTTATCATGTTTGCGGTCTTTAGTTTGAGGTCCTTGCTATGAAAATCCAGCGACTAGTGTGTAATTTTTGCATTGCTCAAGGTCTTATTGTAAGGACGCTCTTGTAACTTTGCTTTATTATTTAGTACAACGTCAGGGCCCTTTAAAAAGTGTGGGGATTTTTAACTTCTTTTCCCGTGTTGCATTGAAGTCCAAGTAAGGTTAAATGAAACCCTAACCCCTCGTCCCTCCCGGGTCGCTCGCGCGGCGCGGCTCCGGAGGGTCCCCACCACCCCGTCCTAGGTCCATCCCCCCGTGGCTTCCCTGGCCGCTGCCATCGTCGGCATCGACGATGGTGGCGACGCCCGGCCACCAAAGGCGGGGGCAAGGAGGTGCATCGGGTGGACTCTCCCCCACGCGGAGGCGAAGCCTGTTGGATGCGTGGTGGCCGCTTCCTCGATAGACGACGCGGGAGATGGGAGGCGAGATGTGGAGGCCTGGTCCGTGGTAGCACAACGGCGCGGCATTCGCCGGCGACCGGCCGTCCTAACGCCGGCTCGACCTAGGCAGCGCGGGCCCGAACAACCTCGTGCGCCGATTTCCTGCTGCAGTGGAGGTTCTTCCTCCTTCGTCGTTGTTGGGTGGCAGATGGCAGCATGGGGGCCTGCTCGTCCACTTCGTTGAATAAAGGCTCCAGTCCTAGGATTCCTCTCGCGCCAAGACAAGGACCTACCTGTTGCCTGCCCTTTTTATCTGGTCGGAGTAGCGAGTTCCGAAAGGCTTCGCCGGCAAACTCCCATGGACGAATAATGCCTGGAGATTGCCCGATTGGAGGGATTCGATCATGCAACCATGTTTTCTGACCATTTGGTTTCAAAGGAAGTGAGGCGATTCTCTGCAGTCTGTTGCCATCGTGAAACATGTATTTAGTTCCCTGGTGAAGTCAGTATGCGGTGAATGTCATGGAAGCGGAGATCAGAGGAATACCAATGGTGGTTTGAGTCCCAGTGGCGATGTGGAATTGGCTTGGTGATACGTGACTTGTATAAGCGGCATCGAAAAATGGGGGCAGCGGCACATGAGAAGTTCACATTCTTATCTTGTAGGGTGAAAACCCAAGGTCTGATCTTAATTGGTTGTGTATTGTAATGACTTTGTTGAAGACATCGTTTTGTGTGATGACTTTCTTCAGGGTGAAAATCTATAATCTTTGATTAGACGATGACGACGCTTGTGCATTGTTTTCTTCTTTAAGAAGAGGGTGGACTTCTGGTGTTGTTCTCATAGTGTTAGTGTCGTTGCTGTAAGAAATTGATCGCTATAGTGGAGCTTTTTTATTTTTCTTCTTTTTTCTCGGATGAGTGTATTCGTAAAGCCGTTAGGCCATGCGTTGTTGCATGGGCCGGTGTGATTGATATCTCCATGATATATTAATATACGCCTAAAAAAGTTAAATAGAAATTTTATATTTACCCATATGTTAGAAGGAGAGGAAGCTGGCAGCGCAAACCGCATGCATAAACTAACTATGTGGGACGGCTCTGTGGCCTGCAAGTAAACGTGCGTGTGCTGGGGAAATCGTCGGTAGGCGGTCAAAGGCAGTGTGCAGCAGGGGCAGGGGTGACGTGCCGACCGCCGATCTCGTTGGCCGGCTGTTCTGCGCAGCGGCCCGTCACGCTCTCGCGGCACTGGACCGGACCTAGATCCGAAACAGAAGTGAAGAAAAAAAAGAATTACTGGGAGTAAACAGTGCCCCGGCCTCCTGCCGCTGCCGACACTGGTTTCCGCCGGATCTGCTGCCGCGGCAGCGCTCGACAAGGGTCGGGTCTCGGAGCTCGGGGAATCTTTGCGCGTATCGCGTTCGTCGTGGCGACCTTGGGATAGAATAAGCGCCAGTTAGTGCTGTTCCGCGGAACGTCATTTGTAGGAGTATGTAATAACAGGTTTAGATTTTTAAATTTTGGATAAATCTATATACTCTTTCTGATTCATATTAGTTGACTCAGATTTGTCTAGATTTAGATGAATCTAGACACTATTTATTATATAAGTTCATCCAAATTTTGACAAATACAAGTCAACTAATATGGGTCGGAGAGAGTACTAAATAGTATCTAAATTTATTTAAATTTTGACAAATTTGAGACATTTATATTAGGATGAAGGGAGTAATATGAATCAAAAAATAACATGAGGTGGCTAGCTAGCAGTAAAAAAAACGACGATCTCCAAGGTGAGGTGAAACCAATTAACCACAGGCTCGCCAAAGCACAACGGCAATATTTATCGCAGTTAGCACGCGGATGATCTTAATTCCCCATCACTTCTTCTGCACTCCTAACCGGTCCCTCTACGGGCTCTACCACCCCAAAGCAAAACATATCATTTCTAGGACCGTACGTACGTGGACTCGCCGTCATAAGTGGCTAGTGGGCCTCCTCTCCAAGAAGTACTCCTCCTCCTCCGTCGCATGCGTCAAGAAAAGTCGCCGGGAGCACGACGAGCCGCCACACGTCAGTCGCGTAGACATAGCTCCAAACGGCAAGATTTGGAAACGAAACAGTCTGGGTCCACGATCACCGGCGTGCATATGGCCGCTGCAGGCGGCCCTGTCGCGTCTGTCTCATGGCTTGCAAAATGATTTCTTTTTTCGTTTTGCCTGTGCCTCTCCCATATTCCCATGTTTTGTTTCATATTAAAGATGCCCGCAGTCACATGTTATTAAGTTGTTGTGATCCGCAAACGGCCGCTGCAGGGGTACTCTATTAGGGATTTAGAGGCACCGATCAACAAGAGCATCTACACGAGAGGCTCTATTTTAGCGCAGTGTTAAAATAAATTTTTTTTTACTCCGTGCGCTCCAAACTCTTCCTCCAGCAGAGACGCTATAATCACGCGCTGTAAAATTTTAGCGCGGCCGACATTTTGCGCTATGAGGCCTTGTTTACTTCTAAGGTTTTTTCAGGGATCGGAGGGGAATTTCTCAGCCCATCCGGCGATCCCGAA
The DNA here is from genome assembly GCA_916181665.1 of Avena sativa. Lineage (NCBI taxonomy): Eukaryota > Viridiplantae > Streptophyta > Magnoliopsida > Poales > Poaceae > Avena > Avena sativa. The sequence goes on from OV702293.1 coordinate 461,112,171, forward strand.
AATTCCCAGACAGCCTGTTTACCTCTCTGGTATTTCCGAGTTCAATCCCGGCCCATCCCGTAACTTCCACCCCCGGGCCTCAGCTAGCTCGTGTATTCTACCACGCGAGTCCTACCTCGTGTATCGTCGAGGAAAGGAAGCAAGGCAGCGACCTGAAAAGAGGACACAACGCGGCCGGAGGCGGCATCGCGCAGACGTCGAACTGGGGACCGCTGCCGACGGGCACCTCGCCCGGCTTCCCCAAGCCCTTCTCTCCGGTGAGTACCCCCTCCCCTCATGCCTCTTCCCCTCTACTCCCCTCCTAGGGTTTCTTGGCCGCCGCTGGCATCCACCTCCGCCCTCCGATCTGGTTATTTGGAGCGGTAGCGGCAACGACCTCCTCCTGTCCTCCGTTCTCCGGTACTCCGGTCTGGCAACAACGCCGCCTACCACATGATCGGCAGCGGCCTCCAGGTAGTGAGGACACCTTGCATGATTGGGTATCTTTAGATCAGAGTAGCATTTGTTTCCTTATGCTCAGGAGCTGCATAGCGCAAATGTTTTTTCTGTTTACCTGTGGACTCCTTGCCTGTAGATTAATGTTGGGGAGATTCTGCTGGTAGTGGTAGGACTCGGCCATACAACTGACCAAGACAAAAATATGTATATCCGGTTTCTTGTGTTCTCAGAACACGCGCCAGTTCTACTGAGCTGACATGTAATATTTTGAACTGCATGTTAACTCACCTAAAAATCTTAAGAAACAATTCCAGCTCTTGCTGAAAGCTTCTATCCTATGCTATTAATCTATTTGATCAAATTAACTTTATATTTAATACCAAAGTAAATCTACATTTATACAGAAGTAGCCCAATTTTGAGCCATAAATAGCCTCTGTGTATCGAAGTAACTATATATTTGAGCCAAAAGTAGCTTTTACATTTTCTAGTCAAGGATAAAAGTGGAGAATTCAACGATGCAGACCATACATGTAGTTTTTAGGATATAGCAGTGCTTGTTAATGTAGTTCTGATTTCTACTTGAGTGGCTATGTACATTAGCATGTTGTAGGGGTGCATTAGCAAATCTTGTACTACTCTGCTTTGGAGATCAGTGCAATGTGAATATGATATTATTCTTGACATAACCTGAATAGGATATTTGGAATGTTATCTAGATCGAGCATTTGTTGCTGTCTGAAGATTGAGAGATCTTTGCTTCTCCTCCTTTATTAGGAATTATTACTGATTACCTTTTGTATTTGTCAAAGGTAAACAAAGTCTTGAAGTAGTAATCTCAAATCATATCCTTAAATGCTTCTGGAATAATTTGCTAATGTTGGCAAAGATAGCTAGCTCCAGATTTGTATTATAGTACTAGTTCTTGGTGTTTCTATTCTCTTTGTTCTCAAGGGCATATATATGTTTGTTCGCATGAGGTTTATATCTACACAACTTATTGTATGAATTAGCATCAGCACCAGAACTGTTTTCTCCTCATCATATATATGTTTTGTGCTTTGGATCTTATGTCTAGTTCGAAACTCAAGATTGATCGATTCATGTTAATTTCTTTAAGACTTTAGAGCCTGAGAAAATACAGTCAATATGTTCAGTTTTAAACTGGGAGAATCTTTGAACATATCATCAGGGGTGATGTAGTCAAAGTGTCAAACTTATGCTTTTAGTAACTCAACTATTATACTTTTTCCAATCATCCATTACCGATTAGTTGATTTGAACCTGAAACTATTTCTTGTCGTCTAAGTGCACCCTTTAGTAAGTGGAATTAACAACATAAGTGCACCCTTTTTATGTTTCACTCAGATAACTGTACTAGTATCCTAGATCAGCAAGCTACCTACTGAGCAAAGCATCTGATCCCTCTCGTGGGAAAAGGCAAGAAAGTATCTTAATGTGTGTCCTGAATCTTTCATTTGTTAACAAGTAAAACAGATATGGATATGGTAAGGCAAACTGAAGTAGTGTATCCTATATACATACATGTTCTCGCATACATACATATCCTGCTGTTGTAACTGTTAGCTTGTACTAAATGTACCGTTGCCGTTGTTCTATACCCTCGTCAGCTCCACAAGATGAACTCCAAGGGCAAGGCATGGAAGGTTAGATATGCCATTGTCATGTCAAGATAGTGAAGTGTGTCAGTGTTCAAGAGCTTGGAGTTACAAATATGCCCATTACCAGACTGTAATAATGTTTTAAATCTGTAACTTGATGTCTTGCCAGTAGGATGTATTTAAGTTCCCTGGAAGTACAATTTTAATCTCTATGCACACGTTTGTAAAGATTTAACTTTTACTTGAGTTATTATACTGTCCATTATCATATAGGACATTCAGATGATGTGTTCTTATTTCTTTATTTAGTGGAAAGCTTGAATTTTTACTTGAGTGGCTATGTACATTAGCATGTTGTAGGTGTAAAGTTTTGTTTTTTATTGCTTGATCTCAATCCTCGTGCATCCCAGAAATCACATCCCAGAAATCCTAGTTACTACAGGGGTTTAGAAAAATGAGAGGAAAATTGGGGAAAAGTGGGGATTGGGTGAAATGCTGGGATTTACCAAATCCCCTCAAATCCCTAAACTCCTAGGAGGTTGAAATACACTAGAGGTAAACAAGGACTGAGCGGGATATATTGCACTCGGACTACAGCGCGCTCTATCCCTAGGCTCGCGCGGAACAGAGAACCGCCTAGAAATTTCCCCGCACGCGCGACCTCTTCCCTCCGTCTTCCCTCTCTGCGTGGCCGCCGGCGCAATTCCGGCGATGGTCCGCTCCCCACCAACCCCTCCCTACTTCGTCCCCCACTACCGGCGCTGGGAGGCGTGGGAAGCTTTGGAGCACCACCGGCGGGCTATGGAGGCATTGGAACACAAGTGGGAGGCTATAGAGGCATTGGAGCACAAGCGGGAGGCTTTGTAGGCATGAGAGCACCGCCGAGAGGATTTGGAGGCTTTGGAAGCATGGATCTTGAAAGAACGGGTGGGATGGGTGGCCATGGCGCCATGGGTGGCATGGGAGCACCGCCGGAAGGATTCATGGCCTCCTTGGTTGATCCATCTCCGTCTACCAATGAAGCATATGGAGCTTCAACCAGCAACACCATCGTCCAAGACTCCGATGAAGATGGCGGTGATATGGATGATGTTGACAAGTGATGATGATGATGTGTGTATGAACTATGTCATTTGTGGTTTAACTATGTCATTTAGATGATTCGAGGATTTTTAGAGCCATTTATGTATGAATTATTTGGTCCATTTTAATCTTGTTTGTGATAGTTGCTATTGTGTTTTTGGTTTGCACCAGTAGCGCGCGCTGTAGTTTGCAGCGTCTAGTGGAGGCACAATTCTCGTCGAGCAGCGTGCATTGCGCGCGATTATCCGGCGCTGTAACAGGATGGCGCGTGATGCATTGCTGATTTGCAGCGCCGCAAAATGGCGTATCTACTGGAGACGCTCTAAGTACTGCCATTATACAGTTTCCGTTATATAAAATAATAATAAGTACCGAGATTATACAGTATATATTATGTAAAATAATAATAACTCGTATAAGTTTTTAAAAGTCTAATTACTTTGGCTAGTTTCGGTTATATCTATACACTAAAATACGTATAGATATTTTCGAATCTAGATAAACTTAGATCAGTTATTTTTAGATGGAGGGAGTAGTTTAATTAGATTTTCAGTATACTACCTGTCGAAGCCCTTTATTTTGGACGTGAACCGAAGAAAAACGCTCCGCGTCGTCCCCCGCGGGCGACCGGGGCGACGGAACCCTAGATCCCTCCGCGCGTTCCTCCGCCTCCCCCCTCCGCCACCGCCAGCGCGGGCCGCCGGGCAAAGCCCGCGCGGTGCTGGCGACGGCGGCCTTTCTCTCCCCGGACGCCAGGAGTGTCGCGCGGGGCGGCGGCGACTGGCGGCGGTGCAGGTCGGCGGGGTCCGGCGGTGCTCGGCGCGGCGTGGCCGACGCGTCGCGGGCGGGCGGATTCCGCAGCTGGAGGCGGTGGGGCGGCGTGGTCGGGGGTTCCTGTGGCGACCTCCTCCTGCGTTGATGGAGGCTGCGTCAGCGGGGGATCTCCTGGCGCGCGGCGGCCCTGGCACGCTAGTGCAGGGGTGTCGTGGCGGCGGTGAGTTCGAACGGGGGTGAGCACGCGCGGGGGCTGCTGGCCCTGTGCGGGGGCGCGACCTAGGTTGGGGCCAGGCGGGCCCGATCTGGGCTAGACAGGCCCTATCCTTGGCTAGGCGGGCTCGGATCTGGGCCAAGCAGGCCTCGATCTGGGTCACGCGAGCCTCGGCGGAGCTAGTGCCGGTGCCTCTGGTTTTGTAGGTGCTCGCATACCACGCTGCTCTCGACTCTCTGGTCCTGTAGAGTTGTGTCGGCTACGTTCGCTTGGCGTGCACGGATGGGTCATGGGGTGTTGCTAGACCGGCGGCGGTCCGGTTGGCCCGGGAGAGCACGTTGGTGGTGGCGCTTCTACTTGGCGGCGGGGATTTGCGGACGGCGGATCCTCTGGTGCGCGGAGGAGTAAGGGTCTAATGCGTGGGTTGGCGGTGTCGGTGGCACCCCTGCTGCAGTGAAGCGGTAGGGCTTCACGAGTCCATTTCGGCTCGACCGGGCCAGTGAGGGCCCGGTTTGCCTCTGCTGCCTCATCCGGTCGGCTATCGCCTTCGGTGATGGAGGTAGTTCCCTCCCGTGTGCTACTGTACCGCCGACCAGTGCCGAAGCTTCTTCTCTTCGGTCGGACTAGCCTCACAGCGTGGGTCTCGGTGAAACGACGAGGATGACTTCAAGACCGTGGTGGCGTATGTTGGTGGGTGTCGAGATTGGTGGAGCAATTTGGAGCGTCCGAGAGTGTGTTTTTTGAGGGGTCGGGAGAAATCCTTGTCGTCTAGACACCGACGTTGTGACGCCAGCGGGTGTCGCTGTCCTTCTTGAAGGACGTCGGGTGTATTTCTTCCCCACCTCTCGTAGCGTATCGGGGGAAACCCTAGGACCAGTCCGGACAGCAGCGTCGTTGTCGTCGCTTCCCTTCTTGGAGGTGTTGTTTGGTACGCGACGCTTCGAAGTGCTAGGATCGTGGTGGAAATTCTCCGGAGGGCGCAATGGTTGCGAGTCATCCTCGATTTCGTTGAGCCACTTCGTCGGCTTTGTTTTATCTTATTTTTCTTTTTCTTTATTTTTGCTTTTGGGCGTTGCGCTATCTGGCCCAGCAGCGGTCTTATCTTGGTGGCTATATTTATATAGCTAGGCGTATGCCTGTTTCGAGGAGTTTAGTTAAATTTTTAGAGAAATTATCAACCTCTACAATATCAAATCAATCTTATTAAATAAATTATTACATCTCTCAAAAAAATTATTACATATATTTTCATATCACGTGTATATATTAATGTTGACAATTTTTTTTCTAAAAATTATTTAAACTTTACATTGTTTGACTAACGCCGGTGTAACTGATTCTGCTCGTAATGCGTGGTATGTTACCTCTAGTGAATTGTGACCATTGCCTTAGACAGGAACCTCAATCAACAATACTCTGGTCTCTGGAAGCCTAGAATCTTTGTTTATCTCAGATGAAGGCTAGAATCTTTGGACCGATTCATCAAACCAGGTGACGCATCCATCGATGAGGCGCTCCGTGCGCGGCTATCCGAAGCGCTTGCTGGGGGACGCCGACGAGCCACACCACACGGGAGCTAGCTGCATGGCGCGAGCGGCCATTAATTCCTTCATGCGGCCACATATGGAGTAGAGGACTAGGAGGTACACGCCGGCACACAGATAGCGTGGCCGCGCAGCCGGCGGGTCGAAATGACGACAACCGACGGGAGACGACGACCGCTGCTCGAGGATTTGGGCTATGGAGGGAGGCGGGTCATGACTCATGGGAGAGTGTGAGAGGAGTGAGCCGAGAGTTCGGTCAGCTTGTATATATCTGCGGAAGTGTCCACCGCAGACGTCTCAAATTGGAGGACAAGACGCTAGTATCCTTTTCTTTCATTCTCTTTTATTCCGTCCAGCGACCGAATAAGCGTCCCCGCGTTACGACGCTTAGTAATAATCCCAAGTTTGTTAGATTTTCTTTTTTGAATTATTAAGCGTTCAGATTTGCGTCTAGCGTTGTGGGCGACGATACCGTTCTGCCTGCTGATAATCGGTATGAAAGCAATAATTAATACTCCCTCCGTCTATAAATATATAATGTTTTAGTTTTGTGAATTGAATGTATCTAAACTTTTTTAGTGTATAAGTTCGTAGAGGTTTAGAATGAACTTATACACAAAAAATGTCTAGATACATTCATTTCACAAATCTAAAATATGTTATATTTCTGACCGGATGGAGTAGAAGCTATGAACAATAAGGGGGCTTTTTTTGGTATGCACAAGGTACAAGAGAGTGTGACCTTGCCTGAGAATTGAGAACGCGGTTTGGCGTGTATTTAACACATCACATGTACACGTGTATTCGGTATTGTGTCTACACTGATTTTAAGCAGATCCTCTTGTCTCTCCTATAGTCTTAGCATATGTCATCAGGTGTTGACGCCGAGTATAAGTTATGCCTCGTGTGCACTATCATAAGAGTATAGTTGTATTTGCCCATTTAGATCCGTGGCTAATATGAATTTGTCAAAATCAAAGGACCAATGGATAAGCTGCCTCTCTCCCACAAAGGATATCAAATTTAATGTGCCAAGTAGACGTGTGTATCCGCCACAATATATTGGCTAAGTCGTGGTAATCATGATCTAATAAAGAAGAGACAGAGGCCAAACTTGGAGGCAAACCGGCCGAATGGGGGCAATAGTTCAGCGTTTTCCTTGCTTTAAACAAGGAGGGTAATGCCTGCCCGGGCAGGCAGAATGGACGAAAATAACCTAAAAAAATAACAATGTCACGAAATGAACTCTAGCCAGAAGTAATTCACGGAACTAACCCTTTTTGCAACGCCATACAGCGTGGCGCCGCACCTTGAAGAGCGGCGCCATTACGCCTGACACCGCGCACCTGCCAGCGTGGAGCCCCGCGGGGCCCGGTCCCGCTAGTGCGGCGCCTTGTAGCGTGGCGCCGCACTGTATAGTGCAGCGCCGTTGCGCCTGGCGCCGTACATTAGGTCTTGTACCACCGCGCGAGCCAGCCCTCCCCGACCCGGTTCATTCCTCTCACCCACATAGGAGCTGCAACGGCGGTGGCGGCGGCTCTTCTCCCCCCTCCACCTTCTCCCTCCTAGTGTCCAAATCGGAAGTCTCTCTCCGTGGAGTTCGATCCCCCCAAGTGCCTTGAGGTATTCTTCCCCTTCATCTTTGATTTGACCATTAATTTCTTGTTTTGGTCCATATCTTGTAAACCCTAGTTTGTTTTGTAAGATGCATGGTAGAATGTTCTTGTATTGGCATATGGGTTGGTATTGTGTTAATGTTAGCATGGGTATCTATTGAGTGTGTTGACCATGGTATTGTTGTTGTGATTATGTTAGGCATGGCAAGAATTGTTCATGTTCACCATGTAGACAAGGATGCTTTTTTGAGAGGTAACATAGAACCGGACCCGGACGAGCTCGATTTGGTGTTTGAGCGTACTCCAACATATGCTGAGGTCTTGGAGCAATTGAGGATTGAATTGAAATGGATGGACCCAAAGGATGATATTGAGTTGGAGGAAAGACATAATGTTGGCTTGGGAATGCATGTCCGTTGGAAGACCATGCGTATCTTCTCCGAGGCCCGTTGGCTTGCATACAAGGAGGTGGTGGCCGAATCACTAGACAAGGCTCTTGAGCTATTTGCCACCAAGAAAGTTGGTAGTTCATTGTCTTTGGACTTAAACCGTATGGCATCCCCATTGCGTACTATGAGTCCTCCACCCGTAGACCAAGAGCTAAGGCGTGACCCTCCCTTGACCCAAACATTGAGCCCGATTTCAAGACACCAAGATGATGATTGTGGGGGTGAAGATGAAGATGACAATGATGATGTTGAACTCCATGACAACAATATTGGAGATTTAGAGAAATATATCACACAAGATGACATGGACCATGACCTCCCGTATTCTCGAGGCTATGCATCGGACTCGGATGATGATGGTCCCGAAGAAGAAGTTGACGAGGAGGTGTTCACGGCTAGAGAGTCCGAAATCCACCATACCGTATTGGGTCGGGACCATCGGGTGCCTTTGTTTCATGATCTTAGTCTCGCGGATGAAGCCATGGTTGATGGTGGCAAAGGCATTGTGCTCGGACCAAGGACAAGTTCTTACCGAGATGGCAATGAAGTGAATAGTGGCTTTTGCAAAGGATCAAGGTTCAGGACCTTGTTGGAATTTAAGCAATGGATAAAGGACTTCTCGGTGAAGCATCATCGTCCTTACACGGTCGTGCACTCGGACATCAAGAAGCGTTTCACGGTGAAGTGCGAGGAGGAAGGATGTCCTTGGATAGTGCGTGCAAGACCATTCAAGGGAGGTCCTGATTGGCACATATCTAGTTGCGTATCAACTCACATGTGCCGAGGCCCGGTGTTGGATGGGAATGATGCGAAGAACGAGCACCGGCAACTCACCTCCGAGTTCCTCGCTTATAGGCTTTCCAATGACATCGTGTCGTTTCCAATAATGACCATCAAGCAGGTCATAGAGTTTGTGAAAGCCCTCTTTCACTACGAGGTGAAGTACGGGAAGGCATGGAAGGCTAAGCAAGCCGCATTCAAGATGTTGTACGGTGATTGGGAGGAATCTTATAACCGAATCCCAAGGTTGTTGTTAGCGATGGCCAATGCTAACCCCGGCATGGTTCATGTGGTTGAACCTTATGGGAACAAGACAAGGGTTGTAAACGGGAAAACCGTGCGAGTATTTGGCCGTGCATTTTGGGGTTTTGAGCAATGTGTCCAGGCTTTTGAACATTGTAGACCGGTCATCTCTGTTGATGGCACCTTTATGACCGGACAATTCAAAGGCACTATCTTGATTGCAATAGCCAATGACGCGAACAACCGGTTGATTCCTTTGGCGTTTGCTTTGGTGGAGGCAGAAAGCAATGATAATTGGGAGTGGTTCTTCTATCTTTTGAGAACCAAGATATTAACCCCTCAAAGGGAGATATGTGTCATCGCTGACCATCATCAAGGAATTCTCAATGTTGTGATGATTGATATTCCCGGCCATGCTCCATTGCACCATCGTTGGTGCATGAGACACTTTTGTTCAAACTTCTATAGGGCATGCAAGAGCAAGGATTTGTCCGATGATCTACAATATTGTTGCCTCGCTTTCACGGAACGTCGTTTCTCTAACTTGTACAACAAAATGCTAGTCAACAAAGAACTCAATGCCGGTGGTCGCGAGTGGCTCAATAGGAACATTGAACATATGGGAAAGTGGGCACGAGCTTTTGATGACGGTGGCCGGAGGTATGGCCAAATGACAAGCAACATGGCAGAGGCATTTAACAAGTTGCTAAAAGGTGTCCGTGCATTGCCCGTCACGACAATAGTCTGATATACATTCGACATGATGAATGGGTATTTTCTGAAATACTCACATGATACGGACCGACATATTGCGGGGGACAACAAGAACAAGTACAAATACAAGTTCCCTCCGAAGGTTGACGATTGGATGCAATTTCAGACAAGGAAAGCGGATTCCCAAGTTGTCACGGAATATGACAATGACGAGCTAATTTACCAAGTTACGGAGCCCGGAGGTACAACGGCTGATGGTGTCCAACACGGAGGCCGATCTTTCAAGGTCTCGCTCAAGACCTGTGAGTGCACATGTGGAAGGCCATCATTGCTTCATCTTGCGTGCTCGCACTTGCTCGTGGTGTCTCGCAGACGACATTTGGATTACAATAATCCGCTCACGGTGCGAGAGGCTGAGTTCTCTATTGAGACTACTAAGAAGACATGGGCTCCTAGATTTCATACATACCTGGACCAATCACAATGGCCGGAGTACCATGGAATTCAACTATGGCCCGATCCGAAATGGAAGGTTATTGGACGTGGAAGATGCAAGACAAAGCGTTTTAGGAGCGACATGGACGGATGGGGACGTGGTGGTGGTCGGGAAACGGGCAACGACCAATTCCAAGAGCCTCGTGAGAGAGCCCGGTGTGGAACATGCAATGGTGAAGGGAACAATGCAAGAAAGTGTTCTCAAAGGAAAAGAGCAAAAGGAAATCAAGGAAGTAGTAGCCAACCAAGTGGTAGCCAACAAGCTCCAAGTCAACCAAGTGGTAGCCAACAAGCTCCAAGCCAACCAAGGACTAGCCAACCAAGTGGTAGCCAACCAAGGACTAGCCAACATGCTCCAAGCCAACCAAGTGGTAGCCAACCAAGGACTAACCAACAATCTCCTAGACAACAAAGAGGTCGACAACTTGGGCTACGAAGAGGAAGAGGGCGTGGTGGATTTAATCCCGCTAGTATGATAGGTTACTTAGCCGGACCAAATCCGTATGCTCGTAGGTATGTTCACATTTATGCATATTTTACTATCATTCATGTTTATTGGGTTAAATGCATCCTTTACTAACTTGCCCCTTTTATTCTTATAATAGGTATGGCGACTCAACCCAACAAGGCCAATGATGGGGAAGGTGTGAACTACTCGAAGATCTGGGCGAATGCTATGGAGGTGGTGGCGAAGAGGAAGGAGGCTGAGGAAGAGAGGAAGAGGAAGGAGACCGAGGAAGAGAGGAAGAGGAAGGAAGCTGAGGAAGAGAAGCGGAGGAAGGCATTCGAAGAGGTAGTTCAACTTGCTCGTGACTTGGCAAAAAAGAAGGACGAAGAGGACGAGGTGAAGAAGAAGAAGGAAGAGGAAGAGAGGAATAGGAAGAAGAAGAAGGAAGAGGAAGAAAGGAAGAGGCAAAAGGATAAGGAAGAGGAAGAGAGGAAGAGGCAAAAGGAGAAGGAAGAGGAAGAGCGGAAGAGGAGGGCCAATGCTAGGCCACCTTGCGTCGATCAAGAGGAAAGGCCACGGAGGGCGTTTCGTACTGACGAGGCCCATGGGAAGGAGGTTCCTATTTGTTGGTGTGGAACCGATTGCACTGTTAAGGAGTCCCTAGACTACCATTCCGATAGTTGGGGAAAGAAGTTCTTCATGTGTGCCAACTACAATCGCTCTTCCGTGCGTAGCCGCAACCCATACGACACTCCACCGGTATGCACAAAGTTTTTTAGTTCTTCATGTGTCCCAACTATTCCATATCATAGCCTCTAACATGCACTATTTTCTTGTAGTCTCCCCCTCCGGTATGCAGGTACTATACTTGGATAGATATCGAGCAACCTCAATCCAACAAGGCTATCTAAGAGATCGATTGGGCCATAAAAAGAAGGCGCTACTACGAAGCACAGCGTGACGAGGAGATGGCGAAGAAGCGCAAGGAACGTAATGACGAGCTCCGCAAGATAGAGGAGGAAGAGAATCGCCGTGCTAAGGAGTCTCGGGATGCCGAGAGGAAAAGGCTGCGTCAAGCGGCATGGCGTTCCATGGAGGAAGAGGAAGAGAAGAAGAGGAAGGGCAAAGGGCCTATGTTCTAGACTTTGAGTATGTAACCGGGAGTCATGGACTTGTATGTGTCAAGATTTGCTCGAGAACCTCTTGTTATTTCATGAACTCGTGTTATTTCATGAACTTGTATGTTCTAGACTTTAAGGGCAAGAAACTCGTGTTATTTCGTATGTGTCAACAAACATTCCCCCCCTCAAAGCTTTTTTGTACGATGTGTGATCATTTTCCCTCGAAATAAAAACGCTGAAAGCTGGCTGTAGCAGCATCTTCAAAGTGCGGCGCCAAGCATTGTGGCGTCGCACCGTGCGGCGCCGTCCAGCGTGGCGCCGCATATGCGCTCGAAAAGAGACAGAAGCTTCTGTCTCTTTTCTAGCCCATGTCCGTGAGGCGCCGCACGGTGGGGCGCCACCAAGGACGGCGCCGCACGGTGCGGCGCCACCGAGCTACGCGTTGCACCGTGCGGCGCCTCACGGACATGCGATAGAAAATAGACAGAAGCTTCTGTCTATTTTCTAGCGCATGTGCGGCGCCACTCCGTGAGGCGCCGCACGGTGCGGCTGAAGCTTCTGTCTATTTTCTAGCACATGTGCGGCGCCACGGAGGGAGGCGCCGCACCGTGCGGCGCCACCACTCTACGCGTTGCACGTGCGGCGCCGTCCTGTTTGGCGCCGCACATGCGCATGTGCGGCGCCATGCTCGACGGCGCCGCACATTGACTTAGACGATTCCTGGGCGATCTTGCACCATGTGCGGCGCCAGGCGTCATGGCGCCGCACCTTCCTGACTAGTGTCTGTCTGTTCCTGTTGTTCTGTTTGAGTTTGTTTTCGAGCAGGTTTGTTCGATGTTGTTCGAGCATGTTTGTTCCAAAAAGACAACAACCATTGAAGTTCACGACAACCATTCAAGTTCACGACAACAACATCCAAGTTCACGACAACCATTCACGACAACATCCAAGTTCACGACAACAACCATAAGTACTGAGTTCACGACTACAACCATTCAAGACAAAGTGCAACATCTAGTCTACTTCCCATGGGTGGTCTTCGCCCCTCGGCCCCTTCTCGTGGGCATCTTCCTCCTCCTCGGTTCCTCTTCATCCTCCACCTCTAAGCGATATGGGTTCTTGGGCTTCTTTGTCTTGGTCGTGGAAGGGTTGGGTGTGTAAGGCTTCTTGGGTTGCCTTGGCTTGAACATGTAGTCGGACCGCTCGTGTACCTTGTAGCGAGTGTAGTTGCCCAATGTCATCTCGTCGGGGACGCTTTCCTCATCTTGCGGCTGTCAACAAAAGAAGTTTGGTAAGGACAAATTCAGGAGAAATGCAAGGGAAGGTGGGGGATGCAATGGTTGTACTACCTCGGGTGTGTTTGACTTGTCCTCGGATGTGGAGTGATGATCGCCAGAATTGTCACCTTCGGGCGTGTTGGACCGTGACACGGACGGTGTTGCCACCTCAGGGTCATGGCAACCTAGCAAGTTTGACAGCCGCCTTAACCGTTGGCCCTGCTTCTTAACGAACTCACGAAACAGACCCTCTCCCTTCTCTCCGCGAGGGTATGTGTCCAAAGCGTCCTCGCATGCATCGGCGGACTTCCTTACCTGATCGCGCTGTCATAGACAAGAAACTAGTAAGTTATCCATGCAAGGTGTGAGAAGCGCCTAGACGGAAAAAATATTATTCGGCACACTTTACCACAAAGTTGACCAAGGGAGCAAACTCGGTTTGTCGCCCTTCTCTGACCATGATGTTGTATTGTTCGGTTGAAAGCTCATCAAACACCAATGGCTCCTCCAAGATCGAATCCCGAAATTCCCGTGGGTATATCTCCACCCGCGCGTTGTCAACGAACCATGCAATGTAGTTGTTGAAAGCATCCCGATTGAAGGGCCTATCCTGTGCTCCTTTTGCTTTCCTAGCCTCGGTCACACCTCCTGAATTTCTCAAGGTGCTTCCTATGAAGCTTGGGACAATCCTTCTCCTTCCTCTGCTTCTTCCTGTCCAAGCTGCACACAACAACAACAAGTCAAAAAGCGTGGTTTGGCGAATGATAAGCACATCACATGGTAAGACAGTTAATAGCTTACCTATGGAGCCCTATGTCCGTGTCCTTCCACTAAGGCGGGACAATCTGAAATAACCCAAACTGGTTCATGACACGGTGAGGCTAGTGATACTCAACAGCCCACATGCACACCATGGGGCAACGCATTAGCCACAGACGAGATTCTCTGAGGCAAATAGGGTTAAGGCGATAGTCCTCCGGAACACCAAAGCGGTCCCCTCGACCGTATGGCTCCCACGTCACATGCATCATACCACACTCATGTCAGGGTCAAAGATTACAAGTTCAAGACATATAATTGACCGCATCTGCGGAAATTACCTGATCCATGGTGATCGTGTCAAACTCGTTGGTGTACCTCTTGTACGCCTCCAGTGGGTCCGTTGGCGGTTCGGAGACCACATCCCACTTGTAAGCCCACGTGGGGAGAAGGTAGTCGTTGACGTTATCAATGTAAGGATTGAATGACAACAATCTCGGCCGTCCAATGGAGAAGCGTTCCCAGCTCCACACCGAAAGAAGGAGCAAACAACCACCAATCCCTGAATCGGCGGCGCTCCTAAGGCAAGCGTCATCCAGCTGCAGATGAAGTGAACAACCATTTGGTAAGAACAAATTTTTTTGAGATAGTGCAGAAATATACAACAACATTTGTAAATAACTCATTACCTGACGGTACAACCAGGCCAACGCCGCAGAACCCCAACTGAAGGTAGAGTCGAAAAAACCCAGCAACTTGAGCCAATGCCACTGAGCACGATCCCCACTGCTGTCAGGAAACAGAGTCCTCGTGATAATGTACCACACATACACACGAGTGTATGTCTTGATCGTCTCCTCATCGGCATCTTCGGGGCAAATCTTGAAATTCTGGATGATCCAAGTAAAAGTAGCCCCGGCAGCGACCCTCAGTTTTTCCCCCTTCTTGTTTATAGCCTCGGGTGGATCCTTTCCTATAAGGGAGACCATCTGCTCACGCCACCCGTCTGAATCCGAGGACATGCACACAGGGTTTCCCTCGATTGGGAGTGCCAGGATCATGCTCATGGCCTGCAAAGTGACCGTAGTCTCACCGGTCCTAAGGTGAAATGTGTGCGTCTCCGGCCTCCATCGGTCCACAAGCGCGGTGATCGCAGCAGGGTTGAAGGCCGGTGTGGACCGAGTGACCATGTGGATAAAGGGGAGGAGTCCTAGCTGCTGGATGTACGGAGTGTACCGTGCATCATAAGGCATCTTGTCGGACGAGACCTCGTGGTACCTAAGTCGAAGGGGTTGAAGCTCCTGCAAACATACAATGGCAAAATGTTAGGTTTCCATCTAAACAAACATGGCATCTTGTTCGACTTGCATTGAAGTTTTTAGTACCTGTCTCTTCTCCGACATCTTGTAGGCACGGTGTTGAACACCATAGTGAGCATTGTTTAGAAGGGGGTTTAGAGACATCCTACATATTCAAAACAATAGAGAGAATAAGAACAATTACAAAATGTCCATCTTATAGTTCTAGCATCTAGAATTGCAAGCTAAATCAACCATCTTATAGTTCTAGCATATAGTTCTAGCTTTTGTCCATCTTATAGAGACATCCTACATATTCATCCTACTCTACCTATAGTTCTAGCATCTAGAATTGCAAGATAAATCAACCAACTAGAGTTCTACCATATAATTGTAAGATAAATCAAAACACCAACTAGAGTTCTACCATATCTCCATCTTACTCTAGCCATATGGAATTGCTAATATGAAAAAGCACCTAACATATACTTCAAAGATAAATAGACCAACTAGAGTTCTACCAAAGAGTACTATGCCATATCTAAACCTAAGTATCAAATAAGCATTGCAATGGTTCATCTCAATATCTACATCTAATTGAACCTAGGGTTTCACCGAAATTTGAACAAAAGGGGAAATTAGCAAGAAATTTTTGGACAAATAGCAAGGGATTTGAGAGGAGATACCTGGGGAAGGGATTGGGAGCAAGATCCTTGGACAAATCTAGCAAATCTTGGGTTTTTCGAGAGGGGAATCACCGAGGCCGAGAAACCCTAGCCGCCATGCGCTCGTGTGTGGGTGAGAGGAATGAGATGGGTCTGGGGAGGGCTGGCGCCGCGCTGGTACAAGACCTAAAGTGCGGCGCCAGGCGCAACGGCGCCGCACTACACAGTGCGGCGCCACGCTACAAGGCGCCGCACTAGCGGGCCCGGGCCCGCGGGGCTCCACGCTGGCAGGTGCGCGGCGCCAGGCGTAATGGCGCCGCTCTTCAAGGTGCGGCGCCACGCTGTATGGCGTTGCAAAAAGGGTTAGTTCCATGAATTTCTTCTGGCCAGAGTTCATTTCGTAAAGTTGTTATTTTTTTGGGTTATTTTCGTCCATTCTGCCGCCCGGGCACCGAACTAGATTTTGGTTGTCAAATTCTAGGAGTGTTTTTTTTACAATCCATACCGCGATATATTTATAATAGTATATACTAGTACACTGTAGAGATATATAAGCTGTCTCCAACAATTACAAAATAGAGTCTAAAAGAAACCAGTAAATCACCGAGGTTTTCAAACTCTTCCTTCTTTCAAGACATCATCGTGAATTTTTCTGAAGTGAGCCAAGAAGTGATAGATATCAAACCAGAACCCGTAAATACCAACGGGGGTTTTTCCATAATTTTAATTTAAACCGCAGTGTCAAGGCCACGTGTACGCGCACAACCATTAGAATAATCAATCAGCATCAGCAAAAGTACCAACACCGGTATTCCAATCAAAAGTAACCGAAAAGCCTGGTCAACTTCGCTCGCGAAACGATGGTACGAATCACCATTGTCAAGGACGTAGAGGCCGAGACAAATATTACGAGGATAATCCTTGCGACATCCATTAAAAACTCCAAAATCGACTTGGCAAAGTAAGATCTGAAAAACCATACGTACAAAATTATAATCTTACAACACTGTCATTGACGCCGCGAAAAAGATCTCGTCGTCGAACGAACGGGGGAAGATCACTTATTGTAGACGATATCATATTCATTGACGTAGAGATAAAAAGAATAACTATTAAAACCCCAATCTAATCTCACAAAATAGTAATTTTACTGAAAACTCCACTTATTACTACATATACGAAAGACAACGCTCTCAGCGATTGCTTAGAGAGCCAGATCAGCAATTGGTACCGTAGATCGCTCATCTACAGTACCGCGCCCGCCCACGGTCGTTGGTTCCACGATTTATGTTGGATGATTTTCTCGGTTCTTCTCCTTCCTTCTCTTGCCGCCCGTGGCCTTCGAAGGCTCCAGATCCCCCACGCCTCTTCCTCGACGCGGCCCAGGAGAAAATGGGGGAGACCCTCCCTCCACCGCTTGCCACTTCTTCTCTTTCCTTTCTTCATCGCCTATCGTCAACTCCCCCCATGCCTCTACTCATTCTCTAGGCAGCAGGTTGTGCACCGCTCCTCGACGGCCCGGTCAACCAGCCCATCGAGGTTGTGAACGAAGGCCTTGGACGTGTGCTGATCTGTTCCTCCCCGTGGAGGACCTTCTGCAGCCCGCAGAATTCTCTATCTCCCAGGATCAGGTCCAGCGGGGGGCTGCAGACTGAAGAGGAGGAGGATTGGCAGGAGTTAGAGATTGACGACGGCAGTGGCGGCGGTGGATATAGGGCTCTAGCGGTGAATGATAATTTGTCTAGGCTAATCAGGCTAGGCTTCATGTGGATCTGGTGAGTTTTGTTTTCCTCCGACACTTCATTTTTTACTGCTTCTATGTGGCATGTGCAAAGTAAATTTGGTGATTTAAGACCTGGATAATGTTTTTAGTATTTCTGTGTGGCGTACAGAAAAATAATTTGGTGATCTCAGACCTCGAGAATGTTAGTGTACCTGCAGGTCTGGCTGCTTAGACTCTGCCTGTTGGGTCAGGGTACGCCTGGCTGTTGCTGCTCCGTGCTTTCGAGTCCTTCAAGGTTCCCACCCAGTTGTTGATGACTGCCGCTGCAACAGAAGAAGATGCATAATACATGGGTGATTTAGGATTAATTATTAGGTATGTTTCATTTCCCTTCGATGAAGTATCAAATGAGCCTGGTCTGTTGAGTACTTGAGTATAATTATTGGGCATGTTATTTTTTCCTGCAACCTTGGATGATATTTACCTACGGCTGATTGTTTGAACAGGTAATATTTACTCACTTTACCAGTATGTATAATGATTTCAGCTTCATAGAGTGCTGCTTGCTTTCACTAAGCAAAGCTCGCATATGAAGGAACCTATTTTTTTATCTCCACTGTGATTTATCGATTCAACCCCGCGGTGTTTATCATTAGGTGATATATGGAAAGTGACGTCCAATGAATATTTGCAAATCAAATTTGCAATAACTTCCATGTTTGTTCGGCAAGAATGGGGACATTTAGTCATCTTTCAATACGAACTCCATTCTTACTTGAGAACTGCTAGGCAATAGATAGCCTGATTCAAAAAAATATCGATCACCCCCTCCCTACTTCAAATGGAAAAGGGGTTATCGCCCTTTCGCAGACGCCCCTCCACAAAATTGATACCTATCCTTTCGCCTAAGATGACCACAAACGAAGATAGAGAATTGCGTAAATAGGAGGAGGAGACGAACCAACCTAGGGCCCCCAAACAATTTGGAATAGCAACAATAAGTCAAAAGTATTTTAAGGGGAAATTATCTTCTCTATGAATAATTTAACCAGGACCAGCTTGCCATCTACAATCAGATGATAGCAGCGGTCGTTAGTTCATTTGGAGTTGTTTATTCTATGTCAGGTCATGGTGGTGCATGCCTATAGGGAAAACAATTTTACGGGATGTTAATTATTATATCTTTACGAGCTGGTAGCTGCATAGTCCTTGCTGCTTCTGTCAGTTGGTCCACCGGATAATCGTGTTTATTCTAGATCAAGACTTCCCCAGCAGACCTACTTTGCCTTGATCTGAACATAAATAATAACACTTTCATTAGATGATGGATAAAACTCTGTTAATGCAACGGACATCGAGCCTAACAATGAAAACAAAATGGTGGTTAGCAAATTCATGATCTTTGGATAGCATTGTGTCACACTCACGGCAAAGATGTCATCTTAGTTCTTGCGAGCACCACATGTTGAACATAGTATGGCCACCCACCATAGCTACCACGGGGCACTGATAATAACCCATAGGGTACGCCCATCAAAGATATTACAAAAACAACACATTCAGACCCCATCAAAGAAATTACAGAAACAACACATTCAGAACTGGGAGAGGTCAACTTATATGAATTTTCTCGAATTATATTGCATTTTGTAGGAACAAGTTATGTAACATATTATGATCTTTCAGAGTTTCAGGTGCAAGGAAATAAACTCAATAGCAGAGACAAGAACAGGGGAAATTCAAGCCCATCGGGTGCAGCAGCTAAAAAAGGTACACTTTCATACCAGCTGTACAACTTCATATCGGTGGAATAACAGTAATAATACCAACTCGCTATCTTTTCTCTATCTGCATTGGAACCTATGAAAATTAAAAGGCATCTAAGGAACTATTCCCGACCAAGTAGAGCACTGTATTGTCATGTGTTGTCAGTTCAGACTTTAAAATTGGCTTGAAGCAAATGGTACATATCTCAACATGATTGAACATACTAATTCCGAACTCTTACTTTTGCAGCAAATGGAAAAATACAATCCACAACAACATGTCAAGTTACCCCAGGAACAATAGTCAAGCAAGTATTCCAGATGGAGAATTCAGATTGAACCAAAACGAACATCGCAGCAATTTATCTGCCGGTTTCTTCAGTGCTTCAAGCTAAGACGTTTGGTCTCCTGTTGGTTGTTATGGTAGCAGATTGCCTTCAAATACAGTATGCAGGTATGTTCATAGATTACTCTTATCGCGGGCAGCAGCAGCCAACGACATCATCCACGATCTTAGGCATTGGGAGCTCTCCCTGTATTGGCATCCAGCACTAGCAACAGCAGATTCAATCCCCACAACATCTTCCAAGTTGCTAGGCACCTGAATTAAAAAGCGTATTTTTTAGCTAAGCTACCTCTCAGGTTCCTCAACAGAGATTGCACTTTAGGTGCTTGTGTAATCTTGCTACTAGAAGTGTCCAGTTAGTGAAAGTTGCTCAGACGCTTGGACCAAGCTGACGATCAAACTAGCCTCTGTACCAGTTAAAAAGAGCGGCGAGACCTACCACCGTGAATACAACGCTTTCCCCCCTGTTCTATTGTATTGTTATATCTTAAATTTGGTCATCGGAGTCGATGTCCCCTTCATCACCGGAGCCATTCTCGCCCTTGCAACACCAAAGAGGAAGCCTGCCATCTACTGAACAAGTGCAGGCTCTTGATCCAGAGCATCGGCACGATGGTCAAATCGAATTACAAGTAAAATAGACTAGATTCCGAGGCTCTCCTCTTTATGTAAAGTAATATAGTCTATATACCGGTGTAATCTGTCTAGATTCAACAAAGAACATGCATCGGCGTTGTATTTGTAATCTACCATTCTGTCCAATGTGAATATACCTACTATTTCTCTTATATCATTCGCATTGTCTAACATGTATCAACTACTCAGAATCACACCAGCGTCGAACCAAGCCGTATACGAAAATGAGTACAAGCCACGGGCGCGGCGTGTCGCCGTGCCATAATTACTAGTAGATTATGATCGTTCTCGACCACTCCTTACTCCTTACGCCGGTGAGGCCGGCCAGAGGAGGGGGACCGATATATGGATGAGACGGGGGAGAGACGATGGCTAGGTTGGGAAGAGGCGGCAGCTGAAAGGTTTCCAGGAGTGTGTTTTGGCTGCACAAGGGACATTCATAAACTATGCGGGACGGCAAGCCATGCGCTCTCCTACAACCAAACATTTGCGACGACATCGTTGTCGATAATAGTCGGTCAAAGCCAATGTGCGGGCGATGACGTGGTGGCCGACACTTGTTTTCACCGGTTCTACTTTCACCTCAGATCCGAACGGAAAATGTAAAGAAAGAAGCTACCTGGGGTTGACAGAGTACGCTGCGTTGCCGACACTTGTTTTCACCGGTTCTACTTCCACAACAGCGCTCGAGGACGGTCGGTTTTCGGTGCTCGGATAAGTCGGTCCGAGGTGATGGGCAAACCATGGCGGTGACAGCCAGTGCTTTGGTTACCGCTCCATGCACCCCTGGAAAACCGGTTTACGGGATAAAAAAATCCCGAAATTTTGATTTTTTTCGTGTTTTAATAAAATTTCTCTGTAAATTGTCATACTGAGTAATTTGAATTCGAAATTTGATTTAAAATTTGTTTGGTAATCGGTCAGGATTTTCTGTTAACCGCGGTTATCGGAAATCTCGACCGCCCTAGTTTTTTCTTTTCATGTCAGGAACCAAAACCTTGGTGACAGCACATATTATACTCACTCTGTTCCAAAATATACGATATTCTAATATTTTTTGAAAATATGTATTTAATTTTCTTAGTATGTTGATTCGAAGAAAGATAAGTGTCATACACACTAAAAGACGTCTAAGTATGTATGTTTTTTTAAAAAGAAAAACTATATTTATATTTTAGAATGGAGAGAGTAGTGTTACTAGCGTACGGTCGACTCGCGTGGTTAGGATGAGGAGGGCCCAACCATCGGCCGGTCCCCTCGCTGCCTCGCACCCAGAGCATCGTCATCTCCTCGGGAGGGTAGCACACATATACTGTAGTACGTTGGGCTGTGCCCTCGACATCGGTCGACTGTCATGAGTAGCGAAGTGGTACTCACATACTAGTACGTGGGCCTTTGCAGTACTACATATACACTCCAAATGGGAAGAGTACAAAAGTAGTCTCCGGACGCACGACGAGCCGCCACACGTCCACACCATAAAAACAAGACTCCAAATGGGAGCAGGATTAATTAAGGAAGTTGACAGAAAAAATGGCATCACTTGGAGCCTCCAGGCGATAGGTACTAGACGTTTGTTGGGTCCAAGATCGCCGGCCGGCGTGCATGCATGTCGCCGCCCCGAGCGCTGTCGTGTCGATCGGTACACCATGCCATGCATACTGGTGTGCGTACTGATCTCCGATCCCATGTTAGCTTGTCGCGACGTCTGCGTTACTGCTGTTGCTAGTACTAATGTGCAGCCAGTGGCCACGCTATATATCGATCAGATCACCCACCTCCTGCTACGGGTCGGATGTTAAGGAATCTCCCGTGCTACAGATCTACACAAATGTTTGAATGAAATTAAGCAAACAGGCATTGACCCATTTTGTATAGAAAACAAGAAAAACAGTAAGAGCAATCATACATACTCCCCGGATGGGCAAATGGTCAAACAAGGCCGTAGTTCGAGGCCCTAGCCGACAATATATACCTTCCTGTCGTGGCACGTTCTGGTAGCACAGACGGCCGACCGAGTTCCCTAGAGGAATGGACTGGTTGGACCTAGGGCATAGCAGCAACCGAGAGAGTAAGGTCGTGGCTAGGCATGCCTACAACGCGTTGGATATTCTGATGTTGCTACACACGACCAAAACTCGAAGGTGAGAGTACTTGACGGCGACGAGTGCCGATCAAGAAAAAAGAGTCCTGACGACGGCCAATCTGGCACGGGCAGAGGCACGGCAGAGACACGGGTCTGGGAGGAGGGGGTGGGGAAAAGGAAGGAGACAGAGATTTTTTTTTTAGTAGAAAGGAGGAGATGGAGATGTGCGGGTGACTGAAGTGCCCAGGCAGGATAAGTGGAAGGACTCTCTCCACCGGGTCGATCTATCCGGTCAATACTAAACGATCTGTTTCTATTCGTTTCTATCTGCAACGCGTTGGATATTCCGACACACTACACACTGCCAAAACTCGACACTGAGAGGAGTTGACGGCAACGACTACCAAGAAAGAAAAATGAGTCCCGACGAAGGCCAATCTGGCACAGGCAGAGGCGTCGCGAAGATGCGGGTCTGGGAGGAGGGAGTGGGGAAAAGGGAGGAGACGGAGATGTGCGGCTGACTGGAGGGACCGAGCAAGAGAAGGAGAGGACAAGCTCTAATGCGCGGGCCATCCGTTTTACCGCAAACCAGGCCCAATGTTGGGTCAAGAATGTGCCAAAAGGGAGTGGCCTGGGACGAACGCTCCATTTGCGGATGGACGTTGGGCCATGTCCTTGGTCTGGTCAAACAAGATTAAACACAGACGGTCTGTTTGCGGGCCTGCGTTGAAGATGCCCTTAGTGAAGCTCGAACTGTCCTACATAATTCTAACACCAACTGTATCCGGATAAGGCCATTTACAGACAGGGAGATAGGCCAGAAGCCTTTGTCTATCCGGACGGTGCGAGTGCACACAATAGACCAACTCATTTGCGGTAGACGGTCGATGTATCCATTAATTTTTTCTGACGCACTTCCCGCCGCCCATGACACCGTGTACCGTCATTTTATCCCGCCTGACACATGACTTCCCGACATCATTTCCCGTCAAGTCACGTGTCTTCCCGACGTTTTTTGGCGGGAAATGAAGTTGGGAAAGACCGGGATCACAACCACAACCACAATCATGGTTCACCATCTTCCCACTACCTGGACGTAGCATAGCAACCCGACGGCGAGCACAGAAAATACGGCATGGAGGAGTGCCTAAAAATAAATTCTAGGGGACTAAATACGTGCATTTTTTTGCGGGAACAAAATACGTGCATTATGTGTGGTACACACGTATCGCATGGTTGTGCGCATTGCCGGTGTGTTTTGTAATGCTACAGCCTACAAGGGCATAGTTGCCTAGTAGGCTAAGAAGAACAGTGCTTCAGAAACGAAGGCCAGAGATTCATTTAAGTACTCTCTTCAAACCAAATTAGTTGATTCAAATTTATCAAGATATGGATAAATCTAATACGAAATTATGTCTATATACAATCAAATCTAGACAAATCGAAATCAACTAATTTGGATCGAAGGGAGTATAAAATTTGGCGAGAGAACTTTCTCTTTAAAATCCGGAAAGTGTCTTTAGATTCCGAGATCCAGTGGTCTCTTTGTTTTTATAAAATTTTAAAACCATATTTATAACTTTCAAGAAAACCTAAAAATAAATTCTAGGCATAATCAATGTTGTATCATATAAGCATGAAAAAATCCAACCAGAATTCTTGTAATAGGCTAAAAGAACAACAAAATCTAATAAAATTTGGAGATGCAAAACTACGTATACTTAGATCCACACTTTTCACACTTTTATGTAGCTCATAATACAAAGTATTGTAAATTGTTTTTTTTTTTGCACAGATGTGGGATAAATCATTGGCTACATCCCGATTTTTTTCGAAAAAATTCGAAAATCAATAATATGATTTTTATTTTTATTTGAAACCAGAATCTCTCGTGCCCATGTGCACCAAATTTTCGCTCTTTAGAATCCGGATACTTTTCTCAAAGGCTTACGATCTACGGCTGGGTCGCCTTGATCAGTGCGAATCATTCTGCCGCATGCTACTTTGGGCCATCTGCTAGGCTAAGGTAAACTTAGCATTTGGTTTCGCACCCACTATATATCGCTCGGGAGCTCTATGACCCTCCTTGGAATGGACTCAGTAGCGCTCGCGCGTCAGGATGTCACCGTTTCGCAGAGTTGGAACTCTGGGCTGGGCCCATTAGCGCGCCTCAGGGAAGTGCTTCTGTCAACTTTGGCTCCATGCGTCACAGGGTATTTTTTTTCGGGTAACACGGTACATATCGTTACGTTAGTCAGTGTTCCTTCTTTCTTGCTAGCGTTCCTTTCTCTCTCTCAAAAAAGCTAGCGTTCCTTACTTTATTTTTTCTTAGTTCTTCACATGATCGTTAGGTCTTAGGTAACTGTTCCCTTTCTTTAAGGAAGGTAACGATTCCTTCTTTCTAGAATTCTTTCCTTTTTTTTTTCTTTCTTTTTCGTTTCTCCCTTTTTTGCTTAGTCATTTATTAGGTTCTTTTCCTTCCTATGGTTCTGTTCCACGATTTCTAAATATTTGTTCAGTCTAAGCATCTAGTCTATAGTTATGTCCCTTATAACAAGATTTGTTCTATGGATTTTTTACATATATCAGTGATTTTGTTCCATGAGTTGTAACCCTTAATTCTGTTTTCACTAGCAGTATCTTTTGTTTCTCGTGTGTTAAAAATTTATTCCATGTGACATAAATTAATTACCAATGCAACGGACTTTGTATGAAAGTCCGTAAATCATCTAAAAATGCATGACCAATAATAAAACAATGCAAATAACAATATAAACTAGTTCTACATGTGGCTATTACGATTGTTACAAAATGCACTTATTAGTAAAACACCTCACTTATAATCCTCTAGAAAGGGAAAATTCATGCAATTTAGAATTAAGAATAAACAGAGTATAGTCTTTGGTACTTTGACATGATGTTTGAGTAATAAATATGCTACCTTGAACAAACAAGATCATCTTGGTTGTCACTAGTAGATGATATTATAATACATGCATTCACTTAATTCCTAGCGAGGTAACAAAACAAAGGTAAAAACCATAGTTAATCTCGAATTTTGTCGTCACTATCCAATCACTACTACCATGTTACTCCAACTAATACACAGGTCCTCCCGCACACGCCCTCTCATACATGTTGGATCAAAACAAGTATTTAAGAACGAGGTACATAATATGCATCTATCAATACATCTTATACATAATAGAATTGTAATCTTAATTATCAACTCATAGAATAAAGATTGACCACATAGATGACCATAATTATGTTGGGCAGGTCATACGACTACTAAAAAGATGCCATCACACGAGAAAAATAGATCAACCCACAATCACAAACCCATAGTCCAGAGATGGACTGCTCTCTTTTTATCATGGTGATGATGATAGAGATGTTGGAGAAGGTAAAGATCCCACCAACGGCGGCTTCGGTGGCGTTTCGGCCTTCAATCTTCACTGGTTCTGTCTCTATTTTGGTGTTTTTGTGTTTCTGTGCCTCCTCCTCTGAGGATGCGTCGTGGACCTTTTTATAGAAGCTTTTAGTTCAAGACTTTGAAATAGGGATGAAGATGGACACATGGCCATGCTCGAGGTGTGAAAGAGCATTGGTGGCGTGGGCCCCTGGGCCGCTCCACCTGTCATCTTTTGGGCTTATGGGCCCCGCTCATGAGGTCCAAGTGCTGCAGGTCATGGTTTTCGTGAAACAATAATCCTCAAAAAATATCAGGTTAATTTGACTTTGTTGAGGTCCAAGAAAGATAAAAATACACAAACCAGGGGATTCCTGTTCTGTAGAGTTATAACAAAAATAATGAGGATTTTTGGTTCCCCATAAATCAATATAAAACATGAATATAACATTATATAAGTTGCAAATATGTGGGAATATGTATCAATAAACTACAATGTTCATGTATGCGTTTTACATGCATCAGTGAGGCATGGCACAACGGATGGGTCCATGATAGTGATGGGATTCATATTGTAGATAACAAAAAATTCCTACGAGAGAGCTAATAAAACCAAGATTCAATCTATGAGATTCTAGTAATCATATAGAGATAGATCTACATACCCTTGTAGAACACTAGCAGAAACATTTTAATCAAATATGGTTGATGAGGAATCCCCTCCATGATCCAGCCAATCAAATTCTACAACGAGTAGCATGTACGAGATATACACATGTATGGTGTGGTGACGTGACATATCCTCCTTCTTTTTCAAACAAGGTGAGAGGAGAGGTAGGTGAGATCGGTTCTAGCAACATAACAACCCGGTGGTCAAGTTATGGTGGAAATCCTGCAGGGTTTCGCCTAAGCTGATGCTATAGAGGAGAAAGGAGAGAGGGAGGGAACCAACCTCTAGGCCTTGATGTAGGATGCTATAATCCCTCCCCTATATTTATATAGGGTCTGGTGGAGCCGCCTAGATTTTCCCCATAAAGAAGATGGGGGCGACGGCCAAAGTGTGTGTGGGGGGGAGGGGCTTCCTCTTTCACTACACCCCCTTTCCCTAGGGTTTCCCCACATGGGGCGCATGGGCCCTTTGAGGCTATGAATCCCAGGCCATGTAGGTTGGGGTTCCCTTTTCATGACCATGTGTCCTCTCCATACATGTGGGACCCCCGTAACCTTCTAGAACCCTCTTGGTAAGATACTAGAAAAATTGTGAACTTTTTTGAAACCTTGAAACCAACTTTCCATATATGATTCTTTATCTCCGGACTATTCCAAAGCTCTTAGTGATGTCTTGGATCTCATCCGAGACTCCAAATCAATGTGCGGCCCTACATGTTTGGGAATATGCAGACATGATCGATACTTCTCTGATCAATAATAATCAGTAGGACCTCGATTCCTGTGATGACTCCCAAACATTCAATGAAAATAATTATCAGTTGAACCACCATGTCGAGGATTTCATTCCCTTTGTCTCGCAATATTTTACTTGCTTGATATTTCATCGTCGGTATCACCATACCTATTCAAATCTCGTTCTTGGCTAGCACTCTTTACTCGTTCCGTAACACACCATTCCTCGTGATCAAACTCATTGGCCACATACTTGCGAGCGATATAGAACATGTGTTACTGAGTGGGCCTACAGAAATATCCTTATGTCACATGGATGGACAAATCCTAGTCTTGATTCATGCAGATCAACAAGTACTTTCTGAGATATCTGAAAGTCACCTTTGTGATCACCCATTTATGAAGTGACAGTTGATGCCCCCAAATTATTCTTTCCGTACTCGGGTGTAACATAATCTCATGGTATAAGGAATAGGATACTCTACAAAGAATACACAATTTAAACATCATGACATGATCTAATTGCTTTGTTTAGTTTGGGTCTGTCCATCATGTCATTTCCCTAATAGCGTGATCCCCTAATTAATCGAAAACTCATGTCTATGGTTAGGAAATCATAACCATCATTAATCAACGACCTAGCTAAATAGAGGCTTGCTAGTGACTCTGTGTTATTTACGAAACCATGGAAGTATTATGTTTCCTATTAATATAACTCTAGCATGAAATGTAAATACTTTTCATAAATGGTAAATATGATAATAAAATATTTATTATTGCCTCCTGGGAAAATTTCCAACTCACACGGTGACGTGATGCCGCAGGACATCTGTCCCCTAGATCCTCTACGCCCAACGATGCAGGACCGCAGGGCCACATGCTAGATCGCATAATTTTTAGATCCTCTACATCCTACACATTTGCAAAAGGTTCTCCTAGATCTTCTACAAACACATTTTCTGAGCACCCTGTGTAACCAGCTCGAGCTCAACTAGAAATTCAAGTCAAAAACTCCTAAAAGAGAAAACATGCCGCATGCAGATCCTTTGGGAAGAACTGAGGACCTAGATTAGACAACCTAGGGGACTCTCCCGCGTCGCTGATGACCCACAAGTATAGGGGATCGCAATAGTCTTTGCAGTAGTATTATCCAATTTATTAATTCGACACATGGGGAGCCAAAGAATACTTGCAAGCCTTAACAACTGAGTTGTCAGTTCAGCTGCACCTGGAAAAAGCTCTTGCTCACAGAAGTTTATCAGTAGCAATAGTTTGGTAGTAGCAACAGCAAAGCAACAACAACAGCAACAGTGAAACATGAGCAATAGTAACAGTAACGGTAATAGTAGGATTCGAGTGCGGTAGGCATAGGGATGGATAGACGGACGTTGCATGGACGAGTCTAAACATATAACTTCAAGATCCAGGGCATTGCAGATAAATAATAACAAGCATCCAAGTACTAAATAATCCTAGGCATGTGCTCCAAATATAGTCATACATGCTCGCAATGAGAACTTGCACAACATCTTCTATCCAGCCAGCCCGTGGCAGCAGGGCCTCTAGGGAACTACTGGCAATTAAGGTGCTCCTTTTAATAAAGCACCGGAGCAAAGAATTAACACTCCGTGAACACATGTGATCCTCACCAACAGCCATCCCCTCCGGTTGTCCCAATTATTGTCACTTTGGGCCTTTGGATCCGGACAATGATATGTGTACACAACTTGCAGATAAGATCACAAACAATGCTATCATAATGATTCAATAATAAGTTCAGATCTGAGATCATGGCACTCGGGCCCTAGTGACAAGCATTAAGCACAACAAGTTGCAAAAAAGTCAAATAGAACTAATAGAGATACTAGGCACTATGCCCTAACAGATCTTATTCGATTACATGATAGAATTCATCCAATCCCTACCATCCCCAAGCCTATAGCGGGGGATTACTCACTCATGGATGAGGGAAACATCGGTGGTTGATGGAGATGCGTTGGTGATGACGATGGCGATGATCCTCTCCAAATTCCCCGTCCCGGCAGGGTGCCAGAACAGAGTTTCTGGATCCGAATCTTGGTTTCTGGTGGCGGTGGCGGAGCGGAACTCTTTCTGGAAAACTATCGACCCCCCGGTTTTTAGGTCGAAAGGCAACTTATAGGCGCAGAGGGAGGCCGAGGGGGTGCCTGGGGTGGCTGCACCCCCTCCAGGCGCGGCCAGTGGTGGGCACGCGCCTGGGGTGGGTGTGCCCCCCAGGCCTCCTCTCCGTCTCGTCTTTTGGCTCCGTGGATCTTCTGGTGAAATATAATTTTTGGCATATTTTCCGGGATTTTTCCTGATAGTTCATTTTCTACACAAAAACAAGACACCAAGGTAATTCTGCTGAAAACAGCGTCAGCCCGTGTTAGTTGTATTCAAATCACACAAGTTTAGAGAAGAAACAATAGCAAAGTGTTCGAGAAAGTAGATACGTTTTGGACGTATCAGTCGCACACCCTCACCTCTGCAGATGGGCACGATTGGGAAAAGCTCGGGAAATGTCGAAGGCGGTGAGGCCTCCTTCCGGTGGCGGCACTCTCGCCCTCACTCATGGTGTTGCTAGAGTTTGGTAGCAAGGATCGACGACAATGTGGAAATCTAGAGGCGGCGGGCTTGGCGGCGATGGTAGTGGTGATGTTGGTGCTGGTCAATGCCCTTATCCTATGGTGGTGTTACTCTCCTCTTGGAAGTAGTGGCTCAAGCCGGCGGCTTTCATCCTCGTCCCCCATATCCAGTTCACCTCCAGCAGCATGAGGCTTAGAGTGTATGACTTGGGAAAACTCCATGCTCGGCAATTCTGACCAATGCAATGCCTACGAACGTTGTTTCATTACTGGGGCGTATTCATGGCCTACATTGTGCCTCCCCGTCCCTCAAATACTAGGGAAAACCCTTGGTTCGGTCTGAGGGACCAGGCGACATCGATGCCATGACGTCACTATCTACTTGAAGACGTCGTCTAGGCCATCTAGGGTAAGGCCGATGCGACATTAGGAGACTATGGGAAAGGCGTTGTGTTGGATATTCGGCCACTGCCTAGGGCTAGGGCTTTCGGGGCGCAATGTACGACATGGTGGATGCATCTTGGTTGGTGTCTTTCCTAAGTCCATCATGACCCTTCCTTCTTCTCGCTGACTCCTCTAGGCGCATGAGGGGAGGTATGTTTGCCAGGGTTGCATTAGAATCGAGGTCAACCTAAGGTGATGTCTTGCTTGGTTCATGACGCGACCCTGAAACCATGTGCTCCTTCTCAACACTCATGGTAGGGTGTTTGGCAAGGCGAGTCATTTATCATCGGTTTTATAGACGGTTTATTATTTGTCGCTTAACAAAGTATGTGTTAGGCCTTCCATAGTGTAGCCAGTGCCAAATTGTCTAAAAGGTGCCACATCATCACCTGTGCTAAAACAAAAGTTTGTGGCACCAGCTTGACCGCAGAGGGAACCACTCAGTGTAAAACAAGGCGGCTCCACATGAACTAATATAAATATACAGTCAACTAACCAAGCATATCTGGATCGAAAAAATGGAACTTTTATTTGGTGGGTGCATCACGCGTTGCCATACAGCTCATTATTTATTCATTCCCTGAATATGGCATCGGAGCAAGTAGAAGCATCGGTGCCCACAAAATTTTCTAATGCATCGGCTCAACAGCCTAGGGCACCGGTGCCATATGTTGAAAAGTGAATTTGGCATCAGAGAAACGGAAGGCCTTAGGTGCGTGAAGTTATAGTGTTAAGGGTGACCCCTTAGGGTTGCCCGATATTTCATGAATCTCCATGGAAATCAATGGGAAAGCAAGGGGAAATGGAGAAGGTAGCCGAAGCAAACACACACCTCGCGAAGAACACGATAAACACACACCAAACTCACACAATACAAGGCTAAATGCTCCCAAACGGCGGCCACCGGTCCGATAAAATCCTCGCAAGGAAAGATCGGTCAACATGCTCCCTCAAATCCTCATCGGAGAGGGAAGAACACCTTGGGGAGGGTATTGACATCTTGGAGAAGATACACCAACTCCAAGGCCTTGTACAACGATGGATGCATGATGCAAAGTCCAATCGAGGTTGGTAACGATAGTCGGTCCCTTTGGTAAAGGGGATGCGGCAAAACTAGAGATTCCACACAAGGAGGTTGTCTTTAGTCTATCATTTATACCTAAGGTTATAATAAGGGGTGGGGGCTCTATATATAGGCCAGACACATAACAAAGGGTAGTTTGGGGGATAAAACTAGGGTTTGTAAGGATAAAAGGGGTACATGGGCCATAGGCCCAGCTGGCGGCGCGCATGCCCAACACGTAGGCAGGAGACTCCAGTGTGGGCGCAGAGTCCTTGCTGTAGTCCATAGCCAGAGACTTCGGGGTCTAGGGGCCGGAGACTCTGGGGTGGACGGAGACTACAGTGACATCTTCGCTCTGTGAGGCTGTCTCCGGGGTGGCATACAGAGAGTTCCAGGCGGGGTCTAGAGTTTGGTCCGGAGTCTAGGCCAGAGACTCCGGGCGTCAGGGCCGGAGACTCCGGTGCTTCTGTTGCTTCTTCCGTCTCCTCTTCCAAGCTTCCGTCTTCTCAGACTTGATGCTCCGAGCTTCCTCCCTTGCCTTTGTACTTGTCGGTGTGAACCTATCATGGTCATAGGACGGAGTATGAAGTAGTATACCATTCATTAGGGTAGGAAGTGGGCTCGCGTAGAGGATAGGATTCACCTTTGGAGTCCATGACGACTTGGCATAAGTTGGAGACCTAGATGTGGTAACGACCGTAGGTCAGGATACATTAGTTCCCCTCCTTCAAAAAGAGTCGTCCTCGAGGATCATGCCAAAGCAAAATAGGTGGAGAGACATCCTTTATCCTGGGGTTCATCATATAGTTTTCCTCAGAAATATTGACTTGACAACACTTCAATTTTCCTTCACTTTCCATGAAGCCTACAAAGCTCACAACAAAAGCAAAGCAACACGCAAAGAGTAGCCAATTCATGAAGATTATAGCATGAGTCCTCAAGTAGAAGGAAGTCACCTTAGCTTATAGATATAGCTCGATGAAGGGTAGCCATAGGTAACTCTCTTCGGTTTTTCTTGTCAACACATGGTTGGTAGAGGTTGAGTTGTATGAATTTCTACCTTCACACAACAAAGGCCAAGAAAAATATTTTCGCGCCTAATAGAGGAGCAGGTCATTTGTGGTATGTCCATTCTTGTTCACACACTAGTAGTGGCGTGGATATTGTGCTAATAGTGTTGTAAACAAATGACATACCCCTCTATCACACACGAAAATATTTTGCTTGGTATTTGTTGTGTGAAGGTACAAATGCATACACTTCAACCTCTACCAACCATGTGTTGACAAGAAGAACCGAAGAGAGTTACCTATGGCTACCTTTCTTCGAGCTATCTCTACATCATAAGGTGACTTCCTTCTACTTGAGGACTCGTACTATAATCTTCATGAATTGGATACTCTTTGAGTGTTGCTTCGCTTTTGTTGTGAGCTTTGTAGGCTTCCTGGAAAGTGAAGTAGCATTGAAGTGTTGTCAACTCAATCTTCCCGAGGACAACTATATGGTGAACCCCAGGATCAAGAAGGTCTCTCGACCTCTTCTACTTTGTGATGAGCATGTAGAGTCGAGGACGACTCTTTTTGAAGAGGGAAGAGCTGATGTAGCCTGACCTATGGTCGTTACCACATCAAGGTCTCCAACTTACGCCAAGTCGTCATGGACTCCAAAGGTGAATATGTTCCTCTATGCGAGCCCAGTTCCTACCCTATTGAATGATATACTACTTCATACTATGTCACTTATGCATGATAGGTTCACATAGACAAGTACGGAGGCAAGGAAGGAAGCCCGGAACATCAACCCCGATAAGACGGAGGCTTGGAAGAAGCAGCGGCTGAACCCTCACAATCTCCGTCCCTAAAGACCGAAGTCTCCGGACCAATGCACCGGAGTCTCCGGCTGACCTCCGGACCGACCCCAGAACCCGACCCGAGGACAGTCTTATGCCCCTCTGGAGATGGACCGGAGACTTACCGGAATCTCCGGACTCACACCGGATTCTCCAGCCCATCACACTGGAGTCTCCGGCCTACAAGATGGGCCTGCGTGTTGCCAGCTGGGCCTTCGGACCATGTACCCCTCTAGCTCGTCCAAAACCTAGTTTTATCCCCAAACTACCTCTGTTTAAGTGGCTGGCCTATATATAGAGCCCCCACCCCTTCATGTATCCATTAGGACAAGATGATAGACTAAATACAACCCCCTTGTGTGGAATCTCTAGTTTTGCCTCATCCCCTTTACCAAGGGGGCCAACTATCGTCACGAACCTCGATTGGATTTTGCATCACACATCCATCGTTGTACAAGGCCTTGGAGTCGGTGTCTCTTCTCCAAGCTTTCAAGACCCTCCCCAAGGTATTATTCCCTCTCCGATGTGGATTTGAGGGAGCACATTGACCGATCTTTCCTTGCGAGGATTCTATCAGACGGGTGGCCACCATTTGGGAGCAATCGGCCTTGTGTCATGTGAGTTTTGTGTGTGTTCATCGTGTTCTTCGCGAGGTGTGTGTTCGCTTCTGCTATCTTATCCATTTACCCTCTCTTTCCCATTGATTTCCATGGAGATTCGTGAAAGATTGGGCAACCCTAAGGGGTCACCCCTAACATATTGGTATCACAGCTCATCTTCAGTCCTCGTCTTCAGTCAAGGCATCATCAGTCCTCCGAATGGTGTAGAACCATCTTCATGCACCATGTACATCTTCTCCAAATGAGGCATCATTTCTTTGAGGCTTGGCGCTTCTTCATCCATGGAACCTAGAAAAACATAAGAGAACACACTAGAGGTAGAGGGTAAGTTGTTAGAAATTGAAATGGTCTCACTTGACCTATCAACTACCACTCTCGACTCACTCGGTGTATCACTCATGCCCTCAAAGAGGAAGCACCCAATCTCACATAAGGTGGAGTCACTCATCTCACTCTTGTTATCACTCAAGAGGTCTAAGTGGATCTCATACTCACATGGGATTGGTACCACATCATCACTCAAGCATATAGGGATAGGCTCTATTTCCTCAACTCCATGCGCCTCCTTTGGTGAAGGTAAAATCCCATGCTTACCATTCTTGACCTTTTCATAGCCAAAGTTAGATGCCATAAGATGGTCATCATCACTCGTCTCCTTGGTCGAAGGGAAAATCCCACGCTCGACCGTCTTGTGGCAATCTTGTAGTAGTGGTGGAAGTAGGCTCATGCTGTCCAACTTGGCGAAGTAGAGGTC
Source organism: Avena sativa (assembly GCA_916181665.1). Taxonomy (NCBI): domain Eukaryota; kingdom Viridiplantae; phylum Streptophyta; class Magnoliopsida; order Poales; family Poaceae; genus Avena; species Avena sativa. Next base: position 461,146,416 of record OV702293.1, read on the forward strand.
TTCATTTTCCTCGTTCACAAGGTCTTGGAAGTCAAGTGAAGACATTGAAGCTTGATGGTATGGATGAAGGCTTGCGCTTGGTGCCATTTTGGTGGTGGCACTAGTAGTAGTTGATGAAGGGAATATTCCCAAGAGGCAATAATAAAGTGGTTATTATCTTATTCCTTGTTTATGATAAATGTTTATTTTGCATCATATAATGGTATTAATTTGGAAATGTTAATACATGTGTGTTTAATAAACAAATAGAAGGTTCCTAGTTATGCCTCTCTTATAAACTAGCTCGTTGATTAACAACATGATCAAAGGTTTACTGATCATACACATTGGATGCTGTTAATAACGAGGTCACAACATTGTTGGAATGATGTGATGAACATTCTTCCGAAGTATAGCATTACGATCAAAGTCATTGTGTTTATATTGCTATAACATCATACGAAGTAATCCTAGTCCTTAGACCATGAGATCATGTCAATCACTAACACTAGAAGAGTATCTTGATAACATCAAACGTTACACCGTGACAGGGTGACTATAAAGGTGGGTTCAGTATTACGAAGGTGTTATGTAGAGGCTCATGCATCAAGAGTGGAATTTTTCAATCCCGATGATGGATATATATACTCTGGGCTCTCTCGGTGATACCATATTAGTTATCTTGCAAGCAAGTGATGTGATCACTAGAATGGTATATCATGTGAACGAGAAAATAGTACATGTCGGTAACGAGATCAAACTAGGTACGGAGATACAAATGATCGAATCTCAGACATTTAATATATCGCGATACAAAGGGATGGAGTTACATGCGTAAAAGGTTCTCACGATCATAGAAGTCATCGTTGAATGTGTGGGAGTCAATATGGATCTCCAGGTCCCGCTGCTGATTATTGATCGGAGAGAGGTCTCGATCATGTCTGCATTATTCACGGATCATAGGGTGACACACTTAAGGGATACCAACACCATTTGGAGCAAATAAGATGCAAGTAACAGATTATGAAAGCGCTGGAATTATTTCAATGGAAACCGGAATCGTTTTGGGTGAAATTGCTGAAACTAGTTCTGCATGTGGTATTGAAATGTTGCAAGGGTTTTTATGTGAAATTTTGTTAATTAATGTAATTAACAAAATTCTTAATAAAATAAATAAAAGAGTTTTATTAAATGAGAGCTTGCATTAAATTTGGTGGAAATTTAATGGAGATGAGTGAAATTTTGAGTGGAGGCATGTTTATATGAGTGGAGGCTTTTTATTTTTAATGGGAAATCCACCCACATGAATGTGGAAGACGTGGGGGCAGCCACCATGGCTGCCACTCCATGCCTTTTGGGCTTGCCCCCTCTCCTCCTCTCATCTCACACCTCCTCGCAAATGATCTCTCTCCCCCTCTAGAATTTGCCCATGGTCTCGAGTCAGTGAGATACATGTTCTCGGTGGATTTTTCTGGAAGGATTTGTTGCTTCCGTTGCTTCGCTGGAGCAAGGTCTTGGAGGTTGTCGGGGTACCCGGACGTGTGTGTGATAACGGACGCACCACTGCTTTGTGGTGCTGGACTTGATGGTGCTGGACTAGCTGGACTTCATCATGATCTTGAGATCGACAAGAGATTGACTACATCACCAACGAGTTCATACTCATAAAGCTTTTCAGTCTTCGAGGGTATGTATTCTATGAATGTATATCTACCCGTTGCTTGTATCTAGATAGATGGATCTTGGTGCATATAGTTCCTATTGTAGGAATTTTTTTGTTTTCTATGCTACAAACCCAATAGTTGAAGGTGCCTTATGATGGTGTCGACAGAGGTCATTGGTTGCCTTGCTGATGGTTGATGTAGGTGGCACACTTGTTCATCCACATAACGCTCGCGAAGATAACCCTTGTCCTTGGCACTCTTCTTTGTGAGTTGTTGTAATGAGCGCAAAGCATCATTAGTATTGGCGACCATGATCATGGTTTTGTCGAAGTCATTTTCCATGTTCTTCTTGAAGTTGTGGAGGGCGCTCTTGAACTTGTCCATTTGATGGTGGACCTTAGCGCAGTCGAGGGGGATGCTCCGTATTAGTCGGTGTGACTTGAGGAGATTGTCGTTGTCGTTCTTGAAGTCGTCCATGCTTGGGGAGTCGTTGTCGTTGTAGTACTCCATCATGTCATCCATGCTTGTGGAGACATAGGCATGGTGGCTCATTGTGCATTCTTCATAGAAATCATCCTTCGTTCCAGAGTTCCTAGACATTATTCTCAAGACCAAGCGGTGTATATGGAAGTGGTAGGTATACAATGTCAAACCTTAATTTACCTTGGAAGATCGTATCATGCAAGTGGACACACTTTAGAGCAATAAACCAAGCAAAGTGAAGTTTATGCGGAATACCAAAACCTACTAACAACTAAAAAACATACACACACATGGCCTATAGTGGATAGGTATGGAAAGTGGCATGTCAAGAAACAATCCGAAATCAAAATGTTGTAATGGCAAATAAAGAACCACAATGATCATAAAGCAAACAAGTCAATTCACAAGATAGAAAATATGTACAAGGAAACACACACGGTGGGATAAATGGAACTTGTGCGACAAAGAAAGTGAGCTAAAAACCAAATGATTACCTAGCGAAGACTATAAGATCATGTCACAGAAGTACAAGGAGAGACGCTAGTTCGATTGCAAAAAAATTTGGTGGGATACAAGATATGCACAATAAGTACCACCTATATGATGTTCATCGAGCTTGCACTTCCTATTCTATGAGGCACTTGTATATTTATTTTTCTTTTTCTTTTCCTTTTTATTTTTCTTTCTTTTTCCTTTTCTTTTTTACTTCCCTCTTCCTTGTGCCAATAACTATACAAGATAACTATACGAGATAGCGCTTACAACGTTTTCTCAGAATTCTATAAGGTATCAAATGTGCACAGACCAAGCAATCATAGTAGAAACTCGTCTCAATAGGTGTTTGTTGGTTGCAAAGAAAGTGAAGTTCACAAAGGAATGCAAGTGGGAAAAGTCGCGAAATGTTTATACCTTTCATCGACGATCTTCATCCTTTATTGTTGGATTACGCCTTTCTCACAGAATTTTTATGGATTATATAGCATGAACAACGTGTATGATGATGTAGATCTCCTTCTCCTCTTCAAAACAAGGTAAAGAACATCAAAATCCGAGTTCGAATGCAAAAGTTATGCTCAAAACCGTGCTGCGGTTTTCTGTCTTCAAGGGGGCGGAGAATCCGGTCTCGGGGGCCAGAGACTCCGGTCTGGAGTCACTAATTCCGGAAACTTCGGTCCAGGGCTGGAGACTTCGGTCCGGTCGATTCCAGGACGTCAAGAACTCGTTCGGGGCGTATTTTGGGTGGAAACATTCGAACCAAAACCTCAAATTGATGGGGGAAATCAAGGAATTAGGCCATGGGAACGCAAGGGAAGGTAAATCCACAAGTTTAGCAAGTAATCCACGGATAAAAACCTACCAAAACTCACTCAAATCACATATCGGTCTAAAACACGAAATTGGGCTCTTTTTTGGAAATTTCGAAATGATGGTGGATAGAAGAAAAAATTGTGGAGAAATTCATGAGCAACGAGGCTCTTGATACCAATATGTTTGGGGTGACCCCTTAGTAAATCAAAGGGAAAGCGAGGGGAAAGGGAGAGGGTAGCGGACGCGAACACACACCTCGCAAAGAACAAGATAAACACACGCAAAACACACACGATACAAGGCTGATTGCTCCCGAACGGCGGCCACCGGTCTGATAGAATCCTCGCAAGAAAAGACCGGTCAACATGCTCCCTCAAATCCACATCGGAGAGGGAAGAACACCTTGGGGAGGATCTTGACAGCTTGAAGAAGATACACTGACTCCAAGGCCTTGTACAACGATAGATGCATGATGCAAAGTCCAATTGAGCACTACTAGGAAACTAGCTATAGATAGACATACCTTCTGTGGTGCATGGTTCTGACCATGCGCCACAAAAGTTATCCAGTGGCGCATTTCAGCAAATGCGCCACAGAAGTCTTCACACTTCTGTGGCGCATATAGGAAAAATGCGTCACAGAAGTTGGAACCTATCACAGAAAGGTCGGGTGGACCATATCACGAAATCTCATTGATTGTACTCTGACTAACATTCTGTGGCGCATATGACCATATGCGCCACAGAAGTTCATCTTCTGTGGCGCATATAGAGGCATGCACCATAGAAGTTGGAGTAGAAAAAACAGATTCTACCCCCCCCCCCCCCCCCGAGGATCGCCTTTTTAGCCTTGCAAAAAATAATATAAAATGAAAAATACTTCAAAAAATAAAATCCTTTCACATAGTGATAGGTAATATGGTCTACTTTGTAGGAAAATTAACAAACATGTATTTCGACTTCTTATGCACAAAAAGTTTATGCCACGGTAAAACGGCCGTAACTTTTGCATACGATGTCGGAAAAATACCTATAATATACCAAAATGACGAGAACGAGATTTCGCATCCGCTCGGTAAAACGGCCGTTTAGCGATTATTTAGATTTTGAAAATTGAAAAGAGTAAAAATTTATGGCCAAAAGATCGTTTTTTCCTGCAAAAAAAATAAAAAAAGGAGGACAAACTTCTGTGGCGCATTTCTTCCATATGCGCCATAGAAGTCTTGGCCAAAATTCGAAATTTGAATCCCGCCCCTTCTCCCTCTCTTATACTCTTCCACTCCTCCACCCTTCCCCTCCTCACCTTCTTCTCTCATTCTCCTCACCTTCTCCTCCTCCTCTTCCTCCCCGGTGAGCTTCTCCTCCTCCTCCACCACCACCCCGGTGAGCTCCTCCCTCCTCCACTCCAGTGAGCTCTTCCCTCCTCCTCCCACCTCCCTCCTCCTCCACCCCGGCGAGCTCCTCCTCCTCCCACCTCCCTCCTCCTCCACCCCGGCGAGCTCCTCCTCCTCCCACCTCCCTCCTCCTCCACCCCGACAAGCTCCTCTTCTGGCGACCTTCTCCTCCTCCTCCTCCGGTGGCCTCCTCCTCTCCTCCACCGGCAACCTCCACCTCCTCCGCCAGCGACCTCCTTCTCTCCTCCATCGGCGACCCCCTTCTCCGGCGAGCACCACCTCCGGCCAGATCTGGCCGGTTTTTTTTTGAAATTTGAAAAAAACTTTTGTGGCGTATATTGGCCAAATGCGCCACAGAAGTTTGAGATCTGGTTCGGGACTTCTGTGGCGCATTTTGGCAATATGCGCCACAGAAGTTTTTCAGACTTCTGTGGCGCATTTCGATATGCGCCACATAACTGCAATTTAGTGGCGAGATAACATTGGCGTATCCCATATGCGCCACAGAAGTCCCAAAATGGTGCACCTCTGATAGGCCTTTTCCTAGTAGCGGAGGTTGGTGACAATAGTCGGTACCCTTGTAAGGGGATGAGGCAAAACTAGAGATTCCACTCAAGGGGTTGTCTTTAGTCTATCATCTATTCCTAGGGTTACAATAAGGGGTGGGGGCTCTATATATAGGCCATCCACATAACAAAGGGTAGTTTGGGGATAAAACTAGGGTTTGTAAGGATAAGAGGGGTACATGGGCCATAGGCCCAGCTGGCGGCACGTAGGCCCAACACTTAGGCCAGAGACTACGGTGTGGGTGCAGAGTCCTTGCTATAGTCCATAGCCGGAGACTCCGGGGTCTGGGGGCCGGAGATTCCGGTGACGTTGTCGCTCTCCGGGGCTATCTCCTGGGTGGCATACAGAGAGTTCCAGGCAGGGTCCGGAGTTTGGTCCGGAGTCTAGGCCGAAGACTCCGGGCGTCAGGGCCGAAGACTCCGGTGCTTCTGTTGATTCTTCCGTCTCCTCTTCCAAGCCTCCGTCTTGTCGGGCTTGATGCTCCGGGCTTCCTTCCTTGCGTCCGTACTTGTCGGTGTGAACCTATCATGCTCATAAGATGGAGTATGAAGTAGTATACCATTCAATAGGGTAGGAAGTGGGCTCGCGTAGAGGATAGGATTTATTTTTGAAGTCCACGACGACTTGGCATAAGTTGAAGACCAAGATGTGGTAACGACCGTGTATCAGGCTACATCATATAGTCTTATTGGTGTTGTGTTGGCGGTGTTAGCCTTTTTGATATGTACTCCCTCCGTTTAAAAATATAATATATTTTAGGTTTGTGAAGCTATTTGAATCTACGCACTAAAATGTGTCTAGATACATTACTTTACAAACCTAAAACATCTTATATTTCTAAACAGAGAGAGTATTGATTAATACACTTTTTCTATGGTGTAACACCTAAAAAAAGAAGTGTTCACGCTGGATAAAAAACATTTCAAACCGTTCAACCGACACTTCTCCTGGTTAAAATTACAAACGATCTCAGCATGCTTTTGTTTGTATCGATGCATCTATTGCTAACAGAACCAAACATGGCGCCCGGCACACTTCTGCCTAATTATCCGACCAAGCTTTGCTAGACACCTTATTTGCACCATGATCATCCATCTCCTTCCTCAGCTTGCTGACCCTTTCGATGATGGCCTCCACCGTGATATCCACGGCGTCCTTGAGCGTCTCCAGCTTCGACCTCGGGTCCGCGTACACCAGCCTCGGTATCAGCCCGATCACCGTCTCCGTCATCTGCTCCGCCACGTCACGCGGGATCTTCCTGAGCGTCTCCTCCACGCTGCTGGCGTTGCCGCTGCGCACGTCGTCCTCGGAGATGAACACTGAGTAGCTCTCGTGGTCGTCGGGGAGGTGCCACCTGTACTGTCTGTACGCGGAGTCCAGGTGGAAGAACACCGGCACGCAGCCGGCGAGGATGGCGTCGAACGCCGACCGCCTCGTGTACGTGTCGCCCGGCGGCTGCAGGCAGAAGCGCGCCGTCTGGAACACTCGCATGAAGGTGCTCGGGACGAGGCAGCGCCTCTCGCTCTTCCGGCACTGCACCAGGTTGCAGGAGCTGGAGGCGTTGCACTCCCTGATGAGGTTGTGCCGGATGGAGTTCGGGTCCCCGGGGCGCTCGCCGCCCGCGAAGGCGAAGAGCCAGTCGCGCTTCATGGCGCGCATCCTCTGCTGCCACTGGAGCACGTCGGCGTCCTTGGCCGGGTGGAAGTATGTCGGGTAGGGCACGGCGAAGTCGAAGTCCGTCCAGGGCGCCTTCTCGACGAAGAGCACCGTCATGTTCTGTACCGCCGGTAAACGGAGCAGCTTGTTGCCCCACTCGGAGTCGCTGTCCGTCTGCCTCTGGTGGTCCCAGGCCGTCCTCCCGGAGATGAAGAAGTGGTCGCGGCCGCCCATGGCGCGCCACTCGGGCCGCCGCGTGAGCCAGTCGACGAGCGCGAGCGGCGCGGCGTCCTTGGCCGTGGCGTTGTTGCTCCAGAGGTGCTCCACGACGTCGAATCCGGCGTAGTAGGGCACGAAGACGGCGGCGGCGCGCGCGGAGTCGTCGGTGAGGCACCCGTACTGGCGTACGCGGCTGTGGAAGATGACGTCGAGGCCGAAGTGGTCGGTGGCGTACCAGCCCCGGTCGGCGAACGCGCCGTCCGCGTTGTCCAGCGGCGCGCCGAGGCCGGCGTTGGCCAGGTACACGCACATGTCGATCCACTGGTACCAGTTGCGGCAGTTGGCGAGGAGGTCGGCGTTGAAGCGCGGCGGCAGGTCGTGGATGTACAGGTACCGGCCTCGGCAGGGGTCCTTGCCATTGTCGTCGACGTCCGCGTCGCTGCGCCCTGCTGCCGCGGCGGAGAGCGCGCGGTCGGAGGCGGCTGTCGGGAGCTTCTTGAGCTGCTCCTCTTGGACGGAGTGGAAACGCAGCTGGGCGGGGGGCGGGTGCGGGGAGCTGACCGGCGGCGCGTCGAAGACGGAGCGGTGGCAGTATACGATGAGGAGCCAGGGCGTGGCCGACAGGGCCGCGAGGAGGAGGATGCGGGGCAGCCAGCGCTGGGCGCTCTTCTCCATGCTGGTCTCTCTCGCTCTTTTGTCGTCGCGGATCAGAGCTCCGGACTTGTTAAGAGCGCCGCAGTGCATGCAGTGTCGTCACGAAGCGCGCCGGAGTCTAAGGATCGACCCCTCCCATCCCATGCATGATTCTTCTTAGCACATGGCGGTAAAGCTCGAACCGATCGAGCGAATTAAGCATCAGCTCGCCAAGCTCTGACTTTTTGCACTTTTGGATTTCTTAGTAGCGAGCGATCTCTGACTTTGCAATTACGATCTGTACATTAAGCAACTTCATTCAAATTGATGTACTACTACAGACAGCATGCATGCACGTGCTACGAATCATGGGATCCATCCCTCGATCGATGCAGTGTTTGGATCCCCAACAAATACTAACAGCTACTATAGCTCGACGATCGGCGGCCAGCATTGACCCGAGATCGACGCGATTCCTTCCTGGAGATCGCATCGCCCACATGGCGCCCTCGATCGCCTCACGTTGCCAGCTTCTAGCTAGACCGGCCGGGTGGGAATGTGGGAAACTTCACCGCCGGCACCGTAACGCACGGTTGGATCGGACTTGTTTTTTTGCTTGCCTCTACCTGCAGCGATCAGTGCATTGCATCCATCCCCAGGTTTCGACGAAAGAGGAAGCACGAATCCAGTAGAGCTTCGACATAGAATCCAGTAGATTTATCGGATTTGCTAGTTCTCAGGCGTCCGGGAACTTTTTAAGTCTCAGTCGCCTCTTTTACCATTTGATTTACCTCGTGATTTGTGCTACACATGAGTTGCAACTTGGGTGTAACTGAGAATTTAATGAGTTGCAACTAGGTTGTAACTGAGAACTAGTACAAATCTTATGAGTTGCAACTGAGAATTAGCACAAATATTAAGAGGACATCAGCGATTTAGACATAACTAATTCTCAGACGTCCGAGATCTAGACACTCTCTAGATTTATTTATTTATTTTGGACTATTCAAGGTTTGCGGAAGGCAAAGGCTTCCAGCCTTTTAGGGTGTCACGAACTAACAGCTCAGTACTACTACTTCTACTACCGTGATCAAAAGGTTCAGCACCGCCTGACATGTACTCCTTCCGTTTCAAAATATAAGATGTTTTATGTTTATAAAGAGAATGTATCTAGACTTGTTTTAGTGTGTAGATTCACTCCAAACATGAGTGAACCTACATACTAAAAGTAGTTTAGATACATTTGCTTCATAAAGCTAAAACATCTTATATTTTGAAATGGACGGAGTACAAATTGACCTTGCCAGAATCTGCCGAGAGAAACGCATCTGCTTTCTTGACATGATGATTCAGCTAGCACCGCCTGACATGTACACCAACGGTGCATCACAAGCCCTTAGGTCAAAGCATCTGCGTGTTTTCAGCATCGGCACGCCTGGCTGTGGAATAGTACTACTGCTAGATCTTAAAATATGATGTTTTAGCTTTGTAAAGCAGATGTATTTAGTCTTTTTTTGCTATGTAGGTTCATCTCCTCCGTTTTAAAATATAAGATATTTTAGTTTTAAAACAGATGGAGTAAAAAACAGTTTAATGACGTAACCTAGAGAAGACGATACCTAGCGGAGGGTGTATCACGCTTTCACATTATTTGTGACATCCATGAATCCTGAGATTCACAGATAGTTGTTACATTTAGAGTACAAATCTCAGAGCGTGAACCAATCATAGCGTCCCAAGGCATTTCTTCTCACTGACACGATAATGGAAGGGAATGAAACAAGAGTTATAGACGAGTTACGGAACACACAATAAGCATATCCCCTCCATGCTAAAATATAGTGCACATTACTTTTAAAGTCAAACTTTGTAAGTTTGATCAAGTATATATAAACAATTTGGCATAGAGCGAGTAGTAAGAGTGTTGTCTTTACTGGTGGTTTGTTTGGAATGCTGGTGCGAGGATTTGATGGTTCTTTTTTCCTTTCCTTCTTCCTTTTCTTTTTCAAGGTGTGTGAATCCCGAATGTTGTTTGTGACATTTTGTTAGTGCTAGGTCAGGTGTAATCGGTATATTCGCGATATTAATATATTGTCTTTGTAAAAAAAAAGTTATCTTGTGTCGTAAAACAAAACCATACCTTTCATACTTTCCTAGCGACCCTTCATCCTCTATCTGGTGTGCCTCCGTTTTCAAAAATCCCTCTACTCGCTCTTGGCTTGTCTACGGCTTGTTGCACTATCTCCGAGGATAGCAAACAACTAGTATAGTCGATGTTACAAACCATTTGATCCAAATACCGTAATTCGTGTAATACAAACAAATAAAAAATATTTCTACATAATAACCATAGATATCGAAATAGTACTTTCTCTGTCCGAAATAAGTGACTTTGATCTATCTGGATTTCACATATATTTGCACGCTAAAACGGCGTCTAGATATATAGAGAATCCAAATAGATTCAAGTCATACGGGACACGGAGGGAGTAACTATTTCCAAACTGAAACGAGAAATAGCTACTGCCTATTTCCTCCACCAGGAACCTAAACCTCTCCATGGCGACGTGGTGTCGATAGTATGGTCCGCCGCCGCTGGACTCCCCGGAGCCCTGGCTACTTTGCCGATGATGCCCTCGACGGCAATGTCGAATGCGTCCCTCACTGACTCCAGCTTGGAGCTCGGGTCCGCGTACAGCAGCCTGGGTATCATCCCGATCACCTCCTCCCGCATCCGCTCCACCGTCTCCGGCGGAATCGCCCGGAGCACCGCCCTGATGCTCACATTGCGTGCCCGCACGTCTTCCTCCCGGATGAACACAGAATACTTGGCGTGGTCCTCGGGGAGGTACCACTTGTATTGCAGGTACGCTGACACCCTGTTGAAGAACACGGGGATGCAGCCGGCGACCATGGAGTCGAAAGCCGACCGCCGCGTGTACGAGTCGCCGGGAGGCTGCAGGCAGAAAGTGGACTTCTGGAACAGCCGCATGATCTCGTCGGGGGAGTGGCACTGGCTGCTGCCGAACGCGCAGCCCAGCTGGGTGCAGTCCCTGGGCGCCGCCTCGCACTGCGCGATGATCTTCTCCCGGATGTTCTTCGGATTGTCAGGCCGTGGCGCGCCGACGAACGCCATGAGCCACTGCCGCTCCTGGCCGCGCACTCTGTCCTGCCACCGTCGCACCTCGGCGTCCGACCTCGGGTGGAAGTACGTGGGGTACGGCACGGAGTACTCCCGCTCGTGCACGAGAGAGCACTCCAGCAGGAGCACCGACATCTCCCGGCCGCCCGGCATGACGAGGAGGTTTGTGCCCCAGTTGGGGTTGACGTTGTTGTTCCGCCGGAAGTCCCACCCCGTCCTGCCAGCGACGAGGAAATGGTCGCGCCCACCCGCGCGTCTCCACTCCGGTTGCCGCATGAGCCACTGGGTCAGGTCCACCGACGCGGCGTCCCTGGTGGCGTTGTCGTAGCCCCAGTGGTAGCGGACGAAGTCGAAGCCGGCGTAGAAGGGAACGAAGACGGCGTCGGCCACGGCGGAGTGGTTGGTGAGGCACTCGTACTGCTTCATCCGGTTGTGGAAGATGGCGTCGAGAGCGAACTGGTGCGTGCCGTACCACCCGTTCTCGCCGGTGAACACGCTGTCCAGCGGGTCGGCGAGCGGGCGGCCCAGGCCGCCGTTGCTGACAAAGTCGCACATGTCCGGCCAGTGGTCATTGATCTTGCGGCAGTCGCGGAGGATGTCGGCGTTGAAGCGCGGCGGCAGCTCGTGCACGTAGATGTAACGCCCCCGACACGGGTCGGCGCTGCGGCCGGCGGAGGCCACTAGCTGCGCCGCCCCTCCATCGACCACCAGCGTGAAGAGGTAGGAGAGGAAGGAGATCCATCCTACGAGTACGAGCACGACGATGAGCCGAAGCGGCTTGAGCGTGCTCCCGCTCGCCGCGGTCTTCTGATCCGCCGGCGCCCCCTTCATCAGCCCCTCGATCGCCCCGCCGCGGCCTGGCTGCGCCGTCTTGATTGGATCAGCTGGCTGGCAGTTTGCAAAGAAGGCGGAGCAGCAAAGAGGGGTAAGGTCGAGGAGATGAAGTGAAGTGAAGTGAAGCATAGCATCAAAGCATGGCGAAATTTACCCTTTTTCTAGGCTAGCATCTAGCTCTGGATCAAAGAGATCGCTGAATAGTACATGAGTGAGGAGCTACTTCTCGTCAAGAACTCTGGCTAGCTACGCGCAGATTGCGTGCCGTACGTGGAGTTCTTGGAATTAACCAAGTACAGTACGTACTAAGTGGCCTCATACTGCTAATTGTTGATTATAAATCTCGTAGAGATCTAGCTAGCCGATGCACGCACTTGTTTTTCCTAGTGGCCGGTGCACACACTAGATTTATTAAGTTCTTTTTTGCGGTGCACACACTAGATGTTTGTAGTGGGGATTACAAACAGCTCGGTTTCAAGTTCCAAAAGAAGAATTTCACGACCTGAACGGCTGAACCAAACCAGGGCATCCTTTTATTCTCTATTCTCTGCCCTTGCCCACTTGACAAGGCAGTGGCTAGTCATCAACATACTTTGGTTCCAGCAGGCCTTTCCAACAAGCCATCGGTTTTACTTTGAAAGCCTATTCGCACGCAAGTAAAGATCGACAGGCTGAGAAAATAACCGCACCAGTATCCACTACAAGGAATGGGAAGCTACGCCGACGGCCAAACGTCGGGTCATCGGCGTAGCCATCGTCTAGGCCAGCTCCGCCAAGCAGCCGTCGGCGTAGAATTGCCCTCGGCATATCCTATGCTACGCCGACGGCTGTCCTCGGCGTAGCATACGCCAACGGCTGCCCTCGGCGTAGCTATTTTTTTATCTCATTAAACTGTGAAAAATCATAACTAAATCATTCTAATTCGGAAAAATACAAATAATATATCAAAATTTGCAGAAAAATAAGACCTATCTATCTACACTCAAATATTACACATTTGTAAATAAAAATTAAGTAAAACATAAAACATTATATGTAGTTTAAAACGGGCATAAAAATTCAAAAATGATCGAAACAATGCGAAACCTTCGCGTGGTGTTATATTATGTGACATAGTTAGAAGAAAAAATATTAAACTTGGTATATTGATTATGTCTCAAAGAAACCTTCACAAAATGACCTATCTCATTCGAGGTTTCTTGGCTTTCGGGTCAAATGACCAATGTTATGGCTAGAATCAAGGCATAGTTTGTGATAATGTGTCCATATTGTGTATACATGTGCATCATAGGATGGCGAACAATGTTGCAGGAGGAAGCTTTCCTTTTTGTCGCACCAAAAAAGCATTTTCCATTTTCCGAGCATAAAAACGGACGGTTTTATGAAGCAACCACCAAATGGCTAATTCAAAATACTACCACCACATTTTACAAAAATAATAGAGCACCTTATATGGACAATGTCCCAACAGGGGGATCCAAAACCTTTCCGTCCACCTTTGGTGAAAAAGACAAATTCGAATCGACAGGAAGTGGGTCAGATATGAACTACAGGTACATGATACGATGCTCATGTTTTAAAAAAAATCATTTTTAGGTTCACAATATGCTATTTTATCAAAGATTCAATGCAAGTTTAGCGAGGCTCGGCCTCGAGCTAAGAATCTCCATGCCCGCTGTTCGACAAAGTTTGACGATAGTTTGAAACGGGCATAAAAAATTAAAAAACGATCGAAACAATGTGAAACCTTCGCGTGGTGTTATATTATGTGACATAGTTATAAGTAAAAATATTAAACTTGATATATTGATTATGGCTCAAAAAAACTTTCACAAAATGACATATCTCATTCGAGGTTTCTTGGCTTTCGGGTCAAATGACCAATGTTATAGCTATAATCAAGGCATAGTTTGTGATAATGTGTCCATATTATGCATACACATGCATCATGGGATGGCGAACAATGTTGCAGGAGGAAGTTTTCCTTTTTGTCGCACCAAAAAACCATTTCCCATTTTCTGAGCACAAAAAACGGACGATTTTGTGAAGCAACCACCAAATGGCTAATTCAAAATGCTACCACCACATTTTACAAAAATATTATACCACCTTATATGGACAATGTCCCAAAAGCGGTATCCGAAACCTTTCCATCCACCTTTGGTGAAAAAGACAAATTCCTGCCGATTCGGGAGGAAGTGGGTCAGACATGAACTACAGGTACATGATCCGATGCTCATGTGTTTTTTACAAAAATCATTTTTAGGTTCACAATATGCTATTTTATCAAAGATCTAATGCAAGTTTAGCGAGGCTCGGCCCCGAGCTAAGAATCTTCATGCCCGCCGTTTGACAAAGTTTGACGATAGTTTAAAACGGGCATAAAAAATTTAAAAACGATCGAAACAATGCGAAACCTTCGCGTGGTGTCATATTATGTGACATAGTTATAAGTAAAAATATCAAACTGGATATATTGATTATGTCTCAAAAAAACCTTCACAAAATGACCTATCTCATTCGAGGTTTCTTGGCTTTCGGGTCAAATGACCAATGTTATGGCTAGAATCAAGGCATAGTTTGTGATAATGTGCCCATATTGTGCATACACATGCATCATGGGATGGAGAATAATATTGCAGGAGGAAGTTTTCCTTTTCGTCGCACCAAAACGCCATTTCCCATTTTCTAAGCACAAAAAATGGACGGTTTTGTGAAGCAACCACCAAATGGCTAATTCAAAATGGTACCACCACATTTTACAAAAATACTATACCACCTTATATAGACAATGTCCCAACAGGGGAATCCGAAACCTTTCCGTCCACCTCTGATGAAAAAGATAAATTCCTGTCGAATCGGTAGGAAGTGGGTCAGATATGAACTACAGGTATATGATCCGATGCTCATGTTTTTCTATAAAAATCATTTTTAGGTTCACAATATGCTATTTTATCAAAGATCCAATGCAAATTTAGCGAGGCTCGGCCCCGAGCTAAGAATCTTCATGCCAGCCGTTCGACAAAGTTTGACGATAGTTTAAAACGGGCATAAAAAATTCAAAAACGATCGAAACAATGCGAAACCTTCGCATGGTGTAATATTATGTGACATAGTTATAAGTAAAAATATTAAACTTTATATATTGATTATGCCTCAAAAAACCCTTCACAAAATGACCTATCTCATTCGAGGTTTCTTGGCTTTCGGGTCAAATGACCAATGTTATGGATAAAATCAAGGCATAGTTTGTGATAATGTGCCCATATTGTGCATACACATGCATCATGGGATGGCGAACAATGTTGCAGGAGGAAGTTTTCCTTTTCGTCGCACCAAAAAGCCATTTCTCTTTTTCCGAGCACAAAAAACGGACGATTTTGTGAAGCAACCACCAAATGGCTAATTCAAAATGCTACCACAACATTTTACAAAAATACTATACCACCTTATATGTACAATATACCAACAGGGGATCCAAAACCTTTTCGTCCACCTCTGGTGAAAAAGACAAATTCCTGCCGAATCGGCAGGAAATGGGTCATATATGAACTACATGTACATGATCCGATGCTCATGTTTTTTTATAAAAATCATTTTTAGGTTCACAGTATGCTATTTTATCAAAGATTCAATGCAAGTTTTCCTTTTCATCGCACCAAAAAGCCATTTTTCATTATCCGAGCGCAAAAAAGGAATTTTCTAAAGCAACCACCAAATAGATAATTCAAAAACGGAGGTTTTGTGATTAGTTGATATGGATATCATATTTGGATTCCTCTCATTTTTCTGATTAATTTAGACATATTATTTGTTAAATTCGATTTACAGATTTAAAGATATTAATTATTCCAAATTAAATAGAAAAATACAAAAAAGTAAAATTATTATATTTTTATTTGAATTCAATAATATTTTTACTTATTCATTAATGTTTACTTAAATAATTGTTTGTAATTTCAAAAAATACAAACATGTGACATGTTGATATAAGGGTTAATAGGATTAATATCATAGTATTGACAACAATGTATGGATTACTTTGTGGAAACAGATTCTGAAGAAACGAGGAAGTTAAGCGTGCTGGAGCTGAAGTACTATTAGGATGGGTGACCGGTCGAAAATTTCGACCAAGACTGCAATTTAATTAAATATTAAGTGTAATTAGTGTTAAAAATATTCAAAGTGAGAGATTAACGAGTCAAACAATTCATAGATTCAAAAATTGAGAAAACAAATATATTTTTTTAAATGTTTTTGTAACCTGTCTACAAGCTATGCCGACGGCCGCTACGCCGAGGGCATTGCCCTCAGCGTAGCATACGCCGACGGTATTTTGATACGCCGACGGCCTCTATGTGCTCCGCCGAGGGAGCCCTTTGCCGAGGAGGCTACGCCGAGGGCAGCCATCGGCGTACCATACGCCGAGGGCATTTTAGCCTACGCCGACGGCTTTTTGCCCTCGGCGTAGCGCGCGCGTTCTGTAGTGATCATCACGGAGAACCATCATCGGAATTGTAGGAGTCATCAATCCTTAACTTCACCTAGCCAGCCAGGAGGTATATTAACCCAGGATTTATCAGGTGTTTTCTTCATCTTCCCCACCAGAGAGAGAATGCAATACGAAACCCAAGAACCCGACCCGCATCGTCTCTCTAAGGCAGCGGCATCGCGCGCCTTGGGGGGAGGGATCGGCCCATCCCCCACCCTCCCTTATCTTGTCGCCACCAGAGGAGGCCATCCGGCGGTAGGCAATAGCGGCGGAGAGTCAACCTTTTTCTTTTTATCCCATGACCTAGCATCTCGTCATGTACCACATCCAGCAGCGACCTACTGATATGGGCATTTCTGCCCAAGATCTCGTCGTCGGAGTTGTTCCCAGTGTGGCCTGCGATGCACGACCACACCACCCGGGACGGTACGCTGTCCCTCTTCATATGATCTTCCAAGAGCTCCAAAACTAATGTGACCATGAGCCATTGTGACATGAGTGGTCCATAGCAGGAAGTGCTTCGAATGTTCGCACCATCCACGGGATATGTGGCTAGGTGATCGGTCGATGCTTTAAGCCGCCGATATGCAGAATCCTCCAAATGACCTAGGATAGAGTTTTCATTGGTGACTATAGCAGAGGATCCATTGGTGACACCAAGATCCACTTTCTCGAGCACCTTAGGGTACATTTATCATGACAACCAATCGTTATTTCCATAGTCCTGACAGAGGTAGGTACGTTGTTGGAGATATGACCTCGGGTACCCCAGAGTTGAGGTATAAGTGATTCAAGAAAGCCATGATTAATTCAATAGATGATGTGAAGATAAAAGACATATATGTAAGAGGATGTGAGGTATAAAAAGAATAGGATAAAAGGAAAGGAGGAAAAAGGCCAAATGGGCCGGCTTAGGGAAAACTGGGCTGGGCTACTCCCTAACTCGGACCCTTGACTCGGACCCTTGACTCAGATCCTTTACTCGGTTCCTTGACTCGGATCCGTGACTCGGATCCTTTACTCGGATCCTTGACTCGGATTGGCCAACAGGAGCCATACATGCCGAATCTTCTATTCATCCAGAGCACTTGGGCTGAGTTAATTCACCCCAGGTGACCTCATATTCATCTCCAGATGCCCTCTCAACCTCTACATCGACATACCACCCGCCAGGTCAAACTCTTACATCATATGCCAGTCTTGGGACGCCCCTGGCTCAGACTGGCACAGTTGGTCCAAGATGCTAAGGAATATGTTGGGCATCTCACGAGATGCTAAGGAATATGCTGGGCATCTCAGAAGATGCTAAGTAATATGCTGGTAATCTCAGAAGATGCTAAGGAATATGTCGAAGGGATAAGACTGATGACTCACTAAAGGACAAGCCAAAGGACAAGATGATCTGGCAAGGACCCATTATCCATCTCATAGGCAGTACTTGTGGGACATACCTTGTCCCCTGGGATCCCCTTTATAAGGAGCACCATGGGGATCGTTCCCAAAGAGGCCCCGGAGGGCTCCTCTCCTCTCAATTCACGTATGAACACTTCTTCTTCTTCCTCAGGCTCCAAGTAGCAACTAGGGAAATAGCTCAAGGAGCACTTGTAACCAATATACAGAAGCAATAAGAGAAGGAGTTCATCATACATCGATGATCCCTAGGGTTCTTCTCTGTTCTTCGTATGCGGTCTTCACTTCATCATCCCTCCCCGAATTCCTCCAGTGTCCATCGGCCCCAACTTTAGCCTACCCATGGCATATGCCGTGACACCACCACGACATTTGGCGTCCACCATGGGGCAGATTAGATGTGCTGGTTGGGTTTCCATCCGGACGGGAACATCTTCATCAACCTTTGCTTCACCATCGAGCAACAGCTTCTTCATATTCTTCCCCAACATACAGAGATCAGGTAGGTTGGCGTACGAGCCTTCCTCGTTGACTCAACAAGGGTGACTCAACCTCATCACCAAGAGTACTGTAAGTATCAATTGACTCAACAATCATGACTTAGCGAGATGACTCAACCCAGGGACTAGCCAACATACCTGTAGATTCACCCATAGATGGAAAAAGAGTCTCGGGGACTCAGTCCTTATTTAACCTGGCATCCCCATGCATAGAATTGTTACTTAGAGAAAAGCATATAATGTATCTCAAATTACTGTTTACCTCAGTTTGCCAGGTTAAAATATATCTTGGATTACTGTTTTTATCAGTTTGTCGGGTCATCTTATAACTCGGATTGCTATTCGTATTAGTTTGCCAAGTTAACTTATATCTCAGATTACTGTTTACCTCAGTTTGCCAGGTTAAAATATATCTCGGATTACCGTTTCTATCAGTTTGCGAGGTCACCTTATGACTCGGATTGCAATTGGTATCAGTTTGCCAGCATATCATAGAGTCAAATGATGACTCAAATTTATATCTCGGATTTATATCTCGGATTTCTCTTCATGGCAGTTTGCCAGCATATCATAGTCAAATGATGACTCGAATTTATATCTCGGATCTATATCTCGGATTTCTATTCATGACAGTTTGCCAGCATATCATAGTCAAATGATGACTCTGATTTATATCTCAGATTTATGCCAGCATATCATAGAGGATTTATATTCATGGCAGTTTGCCAGCATATCATAGAGTCAAATAATGACTTGGATTTATATCTCGGATCTCTATTCATGGTAGTTTGCCAGCATATCATAGAGTCAAATAATGACTTGGATTTATATCTCGGATCTATATCTCGTAACTCTATTCATGATAGTTTGCCAGCATATCATAGAGTCAAATTATGACTCGAATTTATATGTCGGATCCATATCTCGGATCTCTACTTATGACAGTTTGCCAGCATATCATAAACTCAAATTATATCTCGGATCTATATCTCGGATCCAGCCTTATGGAAGTTTGCCAGCATATCACCAAGTCATACTAAAGCTCAAAATTATAACCCGGATGAGTATCATATAACTCGGATTTGAGACATATGTCAGATTTAAGTCATGTAACTCAGGAGGATAAGTCAGATGGATGACTCAGATTAGGACTTAGAGCATCTCCACTCGCCTACCCAGGATGCCGATCCGGACATCGAAAATTGGCCCAGTCGCATACCTAGGGACCTGTTTTCGTCTAGATTTTGGCGTGTTTTGGTTCGGCCTACCCAGGTCGAACCCAGGTTCCCGGGTACGCCCTGGGGACGCTGGACGCCGCGAAAAAGGGCGTGGGACAGCTCTGTCAGCGAGACAGTCCCATTCCCACCCACTCCACTCGCTTAGACTGTCGCGAAGAGCTCCCAGCGCCCCCTTTCGCCATGACTTCGCCGGCGGAGCTCCTCCGCGTCGATACATGCCCTCGCCTCTAGATACGCTCGCCGTAGTTGCTACCCACCTTGACACCTTCACCGCCGCCGCTCTCGCCGACCTAGCTTCGTCGCAGCTCTGCTTCACTACGTGCTCCCACCACCACGCTCGCCAAGTGTTCGGCATTTGGCCGGATTCATCCATGGACTCCGACGACGACGAGATACTCGCCATGGACTCCGACGAGGACAAGATACTCGCCATGGACTCTGATGACGAGGAGATGCTCGCCGTACTCCTGGAGGAGGAGAGCGGCGAGGTCGCCGAAGGCGAACATCACTTGTAGATCCTCGCATCACTTGCCCAGCTCTACCTATGGATACACAGGGGCAACACGTCGTAGATGCAGGCCGAACTTGGCCGAAATATGTTGTATTTTCACTTCTAGCCGAACTATGTTTACATTTACGCCGAACTGTGTTCAAAATTTCGCCGAACTTTGGTCTTAAAATGTTCTGTATTTATTGTATGACGAACTATGCCGAAATCTGGACTAACTTGAGCCAAATTTGAGCCGAATTTCAGCAGATGCGGGCGTCCCAGGAACTCGGCCTAGGTACGCGAGTGGAAAACTAGGCGTACCCAGGCCGAAAACTTGCGTCGTTCGGCCAAAGTTTGGTCTGGATTTCGGCCTAGGTTCGCCCAACGAGTGGAGATGCTCTTATATGTCAGAATTATGATAGGCTAGCCAGATTCAAACACATGAAAACTCACCCAAAAAAGGGTTATATGAATAAGTTCCCATGAAGGCTAGATGTCAAAACTTACCCAAAAGGGTTATATGACCAGTGCCCAAGAAGACCAGATGTTAAAACTTACCCAAAATGGTTATATGACCAGTGACCAAGAAGGCCAGATGTCAAAACTTATCCAAAATGGTTATATGACCAGTGCCTAAGAAGGACAGATGTCAAAACTTACCCAAAATGGTTATATGACCAGTGCCCAAGAAGGCCAGATGTCAAAACTTACCCAAAATGGTTATATGACAAGTGCTCATGAAGGCCAGATGTCAGAAGTTCCCCAAAAGAGTTATATGACCAGTGCTCAAGAAGGCCAGATGTCAAAACTTACCCAAAATGGTTATATGACAAGTGCCCATGAAGGCCAGATGCCAAAACTTACCCAAAAGGGTTATATGACAAGTGCCCATGAAGACCAAATGTCAAAATTTACCTGAAGAGGTTATATGTCAAATGCCCATGAAGGCTATATGTCAAAACTTACCCAAAGAGATTAAATGACGAGTGCCCAAGAAGGCCAGATGTCAAAACTCACCAAAAAAGGGTTATATGAAAAATGCACATGAAGTTTATATGTCATTTACCCAAAGAGGTTATATGACGAGTGCCCATAAAGGCCCGGTGCGAGACCTTGAGGTTATATGATGAATGCCCATGAAGGTTGTATGTAAATTTGCCTAATGAAGGCGGTATATCAAATTTTGTGTCACTTAACCTAGAGTGAGAGTCATACGACTCGGATTTGGACATGTATATCAGAATATGACAGACGGAAAGAGTCAAATTCATATGACTCGCATTTGAGTCATATGACTCGGATTAGGACATGTATGTCAAAATATGACAGACGGAAAGAGTCAAATGCATATGGCTCGGATTTGAGTCATATGACTCGGATTTGTACATGTATGTCACAATATGACGGACGGAAAGAGTCATATGACTCGGATTTGGACATGTATGTCAGAATATGACAGACAGAAAGAGTCAAATTCATATGACTCGGATTTGAGTCATATGACTCAGATTAGGGCATGTATGTCAGAATATGACATACGGAAAGAGTAAAATTCATATGACTCGGATTTGAGTCATATGACTTAGATTTGGACATGTATGTCAGAATAAGACAGACGAAGAGAGTCAAATTCATATGACTCGGATTTGAGTCATATGACTTGGATTTGGACATGAATGTTAGAATATGACAAACGGAAAGAGTAAAATTCATGACTTGGATTTGAGTCATATGACTTGGATTAGGACATGTATGTCAGAATATGACAGATAGAAATAGTCAAATTTATATGACTCGGATTTGTATCATGTAAGTCATATTTGAGTCATATAACACGGATCTGATCATCTAAATCGGATTTGTGGAATATATGTCAGATTTTGGGTCGTATATGTTGAAATTGTATCTCAAAATTGCCCAACGAAGGCTATATGACAAATGCCCGTGAAGGCTATATGTTAAATTTGCCCAATGAAGGCTATATGTCAAGTTATGACAAGTGCCCATGATGGCCATGAGTCAAATTCGCCTAGTAAAGGCTATATGTCGGATTATGAGTCAAGTAACTCGTATTTGATCACAATACTCAGATTTGGGTCAGATGACTCAGCTTGAAAGTCAAATGATTCGGATTTGGGTCACATGACTTGGATTATGAGTCATATGACTTGGATTTGGATCACCACTCTCGAGATATTATAATATGAAGCCTATGTGCGACTCTATGAGTCCCACATAGCCTCGGTGACTAATATCGGAGATATGAACCCGGGTACCCCGGATTTGAGGTATTAAGTGATTGAACAAAGACATGAGTAATTCAATAAAGGATGTGAAGATAAAATACATATATGTAAGAGGATGTGAGGTATAAAAAGAATAAGATAAAAGGAAAGGAGGAAAAAGGGCAACTGGGCCGGCTTAGGCAAAACTATGCTGGGCTACTCCCTAACTCAGATCCATGACTCGGATCCATGACTCGGATCCTTTACTCGGATCCTTGACACGGATTGGCCAACAGAAGCCATCCAGACCGAATCTTCTATTCATCCAGAGCACTTGGGCCGAGTTAATTCACCCCAGATGACCTTGTATTCATCTCCAGATGCCCTCTCAACCTCTACATCGACATACCACTCGCCAGGTCAAGCTCTTACGTTAGATGCCAGTCTCAGGACGCCCCTGCTCAGATTGGCACATTTGGTCCAAGATGCTAAGGAATATGCTGGGTATCTCAGAAGATGCTAAGGAATATGCTGGGCATCTCAGAAGATGCTAAGGAATATGCCGAAGGGATAAGACTGATGACTCACTAAAGGACAAGCCAAAGGACAAGATGACCTGGCAAGGACCCATTATCCAACTCATAGGTAGTACTTGTGGGACATACCTTGTCCCCTGGGCTCCCCTTTATGAGGAGCACCAGGGGGATCGCTCCAAAAGAGGTCCTGGAGGGCTCCTCTCAGTTCACGTATGAACACTTCTTCTTCTTCTTCCTCAAGATCCAAGTAGCAACTAGGGAAACAACTCAAGGAGCACTTGTAACCAATATACAGAAGCAATAAGAGAAGGAGTTCATCATACATCGACGATCCCTGGGGTTCTTCCCTGTTCTTCGTATGCGGTCTTCACTTCATCATCCCTCCCCGGATTCCTCTAGTGTCCGTCGACCCCAACTTTAGCCTACCCATGGCATATGTCGTGACACCACCACGACATACGTCAAGGTGTTTTAAAGGCCAAAGGATCTCCACGCTCATGTTGACTGAGACCGCTAGGTGCTGGCGATGGCAAGGATCAAGAAGGATGGGGTGAAGATGTTTGTGTGCCTCGCTATCAGTACTTCGCAACATTTGCAACAGTTCTCTCCATGGGGGTGACAATGACATACTTCATTATTAGCGGTGCTCTTTGACCCTCGGAGCACAGTTTATGGGGGGAACCCCTTAAGGTGAGATGGTGATCGGCTTCTACGCGTGAAACCCAATGTTAGCAAGGGAAGTACAGTAGTTGTTTAGAGATATATTTAGGAGTAACGGTAACATTATTGATTATAAGTTTTGGCCTTTGTACCGAATAACTGCGTAACCCCATGCGATAGTGCTGTAGCGGTTGGACAAAAGTCTATAGTAGGCATTGCTGACAAATACTATAGTAGTTACGGACGTACTTCCTAGAATCTTTATCAGTATTAGATCACAACCCATGAACGAGATAATTAAGTTTATCTTTATCCCTAACATATGTGCACAGATGCATGTGAATTCTTAGCCCTAGTATATCTTCATACATTGATACAAACCACAAAGAGTAAACATGAAGGGTCTAGTAAGCAAAAATACTATGAGTTTACATGATCTTGTTTAAAGTAATCTTACACCAAGAAAAGGCTTCCCAACGATTCAATAAACTTAGGTCTATTAGGGAAAAAAGAAAATATACTACAATATGTAATCCAGATCAAAGATATTAACCCTTTTTATGGCGATGTTGCTAGAGAAACTACCATGGTGAGATTATTAGATACCTTGCTAGTTAGTTTTATTTTTTGTTTTAGTTTATTTATTACTCTTAGTTTACTTCTTGTTGCCTATTAAAAATTGAAGGGAATATGCCCTAGAGGCAAATAATAAATGGTTATTATTGTCATATCCCAATAAGTTCATAATTTCATATTATACTATAACTATATCAAGTGGAAACATTGCTATAGATGTGATATAAAACAGAAGTCTCTAGTAGTCTCTATTCATACTAGTTCGTTGGTCAACCGATGATCAAGGTTTCCTGATCATGTGTGCTATTGCCAGTTGAAAACAAGGCCATATCATTGGCGAATGATGTGATGGACATCACCCAAAGATTGCGACACTATCAAGTCATGAGGTTCATCGTTGCAATAGTTAGAAACAAAGTTTCCTTCTCCTTAGACTGTGAGATCATACTAATCACTGTCTCTCGAGGCTGCTTCGACCGCATCAAACTTCACTCAGTGAAATTGTAATTATAAAGGTATACGTTGGGTATTCCGGAGGAACATGTTGAGGACTATGCATGAAGACCGGGATTTGTTCACCTAGTGACGGGTAAGATACATAAGGCCGACTTGATGAGGTTACATCGATATTGTTGCAACATGTGACTAGGTCACGGGGATGTAATATCGCGGTAACAAGTGAAATAGTACTTGTCAGTAACGAGATTGAACAAGGTATGTGATACCAAGTGGTTGGATCTTGGACAAGTCGTATCGAAAAAAGGGAATTGGACTTGACGTTTACAGTTCAAATGACATCGTCATCGTGGAATGTACATGGGTCAATATGGGCATCCCGGTCCCGCTGTTGATCATTGATAGAGATCATATCTATGCCATTCCCGGGACGTGGGGAGATACGCTTAAGGGTACGATGATCTAGAGACCATCTGGAAGTTGGAATCACAGTCGAGAAAGAGAAAGCTAGAATTTTTCCACGAAGAGAGATCCGAAGTTGTTCAGAGAAAGAAAAGGAAATCGGAAAATTTTTATGAGAGAACCCGAATCGTTCTGGGAAGTTCCGAAGTCATTCAGAGGAAATCGAAGGGAACCAAAAGGTGTTTCAGGTCAAATCAGATTTTGTACTATGTACTTACATATTAATTAATGTAATTAATATTAAACATAATATTAAAATCTAATTTGAAAGGGTATTCCACTAATGGGCCAAACTTCCTAGGAAAAAGAACCCATGAGGGAAACCACAAGTGGGAGGGCCATACGCCTAGGGTTTGGGGCGCCTAGGGCTGCCCCCCCCCTTGGACGGTGGCTAGGATTAGGGTTTGGGGCACCCTAGGGCTTCTCCTTCCCCCTTGGTTGCCGCTTGGTGCCTTGGGGGAGGGTCAAGCCTGCCCCCACCCCCTATATAAAGAGCCCTCCTTTGGAGGAGGAGGACACACCAAGGCCACAAGTTGGGAGTTCTACTCCCTCCTCTATGCGCATCCTCTCTCCCTATCCACTCTCTCTCTCTAGTTGTCTCCTTGCGCTAGTATGGTCCCATGACATGACTCCTCGCACAAGAGACGATGCAATAGCAGTACGTCGTTGCACTGCGGAGATTCTAAGCCGGAGATCTACTTCCGCACTCCTGTCAGAGATCGGGAAGCCAGAGGTCGTCGTCGTACACCATATGTATACGAAACTTGGTATATTGATCGCATCTCAAAAAAACCTTCTCAAAATAAGCTATCATGTCCGAGGTTTCATGGCTTCCGCGCCAAATGACCAATGTTATGGCCATAATCACCGCATAGTTTGTGATAATGTGGTTATATTGTGCATGAATGTGCATCTTGGGATGACGGACAATGTTGAAGGAGAAAGTTTTTACTTTTCATCGCATGGAAAAGCCATTTTTATGTTTCGAGTGCCAGAAATGGGGCGTTTCGTGAAGCAACCACCAAAGGACTAATTCAAAATGCTACCATCCCATTTTTCAAAAATACTAGACCACCTTACATGGACAATGTTCCAACTGGGGAAGCTTAAACCTTTTCGTCCACCCTAGTGAAAAAGACAAATTCCTGCCGAATTGGTAGGAAGTGGGTTCGATTTGAACTATAGGTACATGATCTGATGCTCATGAATTTTTGCAAAAATAATTTTTACACTCGCAGTATGATGTTTCTTCAGAGATCCAATGCAAGTTTAGCGATGATCATCCCCTTGGTAAGAACCTTCATGCCCACCGTTTTGACCATAGTTTGAAACGGGCATAAGAAATTCAAAAACGATCTGAACAATATAAAAACTTCGCGTGGTGTCATATTATGTGACATAGTGGTAAGGAAAAAATACCAAACTTGGTATATTGATTGTATCTCTAAATAACCTTCTCAAAATGAGCTATCATGTCCGAGGTTTCATGGCTTTCGAGCCAAATGACCAATGTTATGGCCAGAATCGCGGAATTGTTTGTGATAATGTGCCCATATTATGCACGAATGTGCATCTCGGGATGACGAACAATGTTGCAGGAGAAAGTTTTCCTTTTCGTCGTATGGAAACATTTTTTTATTTTTGGACTGCCAGAAACGGGTTTTATGAAGCAACCACCAAACGGCTAATTCAAAATGCAATCACCCCATTTTTAAAAAAAATATTAGACCATCTTACATGGATAATGTCCCAATCGGAAGAGCTCAAACCTTTCCGTCCATCCCTGGTGAAAAAGACAAAATTCCTGCCGAATCGGCATAAAGTGAGTCCGATTTGAACTACAGGTACATGATCTGATGCTCATGATTTTTTGCAAAAATTATTTTTACACTCACAATATGATGTTTCTTTAGAGATTTAAACCTCTATACTAATTTATTCTATATGATAGAAACAGTTGGAACTAGTTGAAGAAAACAAGGAAAATTGATACGCCGACAGCCCGACGTCAGGCTGTCGACGTATGTATGACAGCGTCGACCCACCATCGCACGTGGGCTCTCCAGGGTCACGTGGATGGGTGAAGCGCCGACGGTGGCCAAGCTTCACTAGTAGAAAAACGACCTTTCATTTTTTGTAGCTCCAGTCTCTAGTCCCGGCCTTCTCTCAAATCAGGACTAGTGCTAACACTAGTCCCGATCTGTGAATTCTGCAACGGCTACATGGCCCCATATCACTAGTCCCGGTCCATGGGCAACCTCTAGTCCCGGCTGGTAACACAGGCCGGGACTAGAGCTCTTGTGGGACCCATGACTATATTTAGTTTGGGTTCCTGTTACAAGCCGGGACTAGAGGTCAACCTCTCGTCTAGGTTCATTTTACCACCCGGGACAACTTATTACCACTATATATGCCTCTTCGACCCAGCCCAAAAGCATGGCCATTTCCTCCAAGTAACAACTCAAGTTCATCCTCATTTTTTGTCCAATTTGGTGGCAACTTTCAATCCAAGATTTGGTGGCATCATCTATCAATCCAAGCTTCTAAAATGGTTAGCAACTTCAGTCATTCACCTCTTATTGTTATAGTTTAGCTCAATGCTCTAGAACTAGAATGACGAATTTCATGCTTAGAAGTGTAGAGGGAATTTTAGATGTGTAGTTTTAAGCATAGTTTGATTATACAAAAAGCTAGTGAAAGTTGAGATGTGCATTTGAAGAGTTTCGGATCTCAGAATTGAATAAGGTTTTCACTGCTAGAGCAATAATTCAATAGTCAACATTTTTATGTTAACAGTTTTGTCCAATTCAAAAATTAGTGTATGTAAAATTTTAATATGATAGAAAATCTTAATTCAAAAATTAGTGCATGTAAAAGTAATTGTAGTATAATGATCCAAACTTTTTATATGATAGAAAATTTTAATTGTACTGCAGATGAGCCAAGAATGGATGTATGGCGCTCCCCGAATGTCTAACGCATTCATTAAAGGCGTGCATTCTTTCCTCGAGTTGGCTGAGGCAAACAAGCGGAATGGTTTTATGTGTTGTCCGTGTCGTGTCTATCGGAATGAGAAGCATTACTAATCATCCAAAACCATTCACATCCACCTGATTCAATCAGGTTTCATGTCTGACTATATCTGTTGGACAAAGCATGGAGAAAGCGGGGTTATGATAGAAGACAACAAAGAAGAAGAAGAGAACGATGATAATTATCCAATATTTCCTGAATACGGTGGCACTGCACTAGAAGACAATGAACAAGAAGAAGGTGAAGAATGAGCATTAGATGAGACTGCTGATGATCTTCGTCAGGCCATTCTTGATGCACGGAGCGAATGCTAAAATGAAAACGAGAAGAAGAAGTTGGAGCGCATGTTAGAGGATCACAAAAAAATATTATACCCAAATTGTGAAGATGGCAACACAAAGCTCGGCACCACACTAGAATTACTGCAATGGAAAGCAGAGAATGGTTTATCTGACAAGGGATTTGAGAAGCTACTGAAAATTTAGAAGAAGAAGCTTCCAAAGGATAATGAATTGTCTGTCAGTACATACGAGGCAAAGAAGGCCGTCTGCCCTTTAGGACTAGAGGTGTAGAAGATACATGCATGCATTAATGACTGCATATTATATCGCGGTGAGGAGTACAAGAATTTGGATGCATGCCCGGTATGCGGCGCATTGCGTTATAAGATCAAACGAGATGACCCTAGTGATGTTGAGGGCGAGCTGCGCCCCATGAAGAGGGTTCCTGCAAAGGTTATGTGGTATGCTCCTATAATACCACGGTTGAAACGTTTGTTTAGAAACAAAGAGCATGCCAAGTTGTTGCGATGGCACAAAGAAGAGCGCAGGAAACAGTCGATGTTGAGACACCCCGCTGATGGGTCGCAATGGAGAAAAATCGATAGAGAGTACCCGAGCTTTGCAGATGACGCAAGGAACTTAAGGTTTGGTCTAAGTACAGATGGCATGAATCCTTTTGGAGAGAAGATCTGCAGTCATAGCACCTGACCTATAACTCTATGTATATATAACCTGCCTCCTTGGTTGTGCATGAAGCGGAAGTTCATTATGATGCCAGTGCTCATCCAAGGCCCGAAGCAACCCGGCAATGACATTGATGTCTATCTAAGGCCATTAGTTGAAGAACTACTACAGTTGTGGCGCGACGAAGGTGTTCGTATGTGGGATGAGCACAAACAGAAACCATTTGACTTACGGGCGTTGTTCGTAACCATCAATGATTGGCCTGCTCTTAGTAACCTTTCAGGACAGTCAAACAAGGGATACAATGCATGCACGCATTGTTTAGATGATACTGAAAGTATATATTTGGATAAAGGTAAGAAGAATGTGTACCTAGGGAATCGTCGATTTCTTTTAGCCAGGCATCCCGCAAGAAAGAAAGGCAAGCATTTCAATGGTGAGGCAGATCACCGGAAGAAGCCTATCCGCCATACTGGTGATGATATATTTGGTATGGTCAAGGATCTAGAAGTAATCTTTGGAAAGGGCCCTGGTGGTCAATCTGTTCCAAATGACGCTGACGGACATGTGCCCATGTGGAAGAAGAAATCTATATTTTGGGAGCTACCCTATTGGAAAGTTCTAGAGGTCCGCTCTGCAATCGACGTGATGCACGTGACGAAGAATCTTTGCGTGAACCTGCTAGGCTTTATGGGCGTGTATGGAAAGACAAAAGATACGCCAGAAGCACGGCAGGACCGGCAAGGTATGAAAGACCGAGACGGCGTGCATCCAATAAAGACATAAAAGACGTCTAAGTGCTGCCAGCTATGCTCTTACCAAAGAAGAGAAGGAATTTTTTTGAAGTCCTAAGAAGTATGAAGGTCCCCTCTGGCTTCTCGTCGAATATAAAGGGAATAATAAATATGGCAGAGAAAAAATTCCAGAACCTAAAGTCTCATGACTGCCACGTGCTTATGACACAATTGCTTCCGGTTAAATTGAGGGGGATTCTACTGGAAAATGTTCGACTGCCCATTGTGAAGCTATGTGCATTCCTCAATGCTATTTCTCAGAAGGTAGTCGATCCAGAAATTCTACCGAGGTTACAAAATGACACATATTATGGTTACATAGAGGAGATATGGGAACTTGACTATGGACCTGCTTTGAAGGTCCCTTTGTTTCGGTGCAAATGGGTCAAGCTAACAGGAGGCGGGGTTGAGGTAGACAAAAAATACGGAATGACAACAGTGGATCTCAACAATCTTGCGTACATGAACGAACCATTCGTCCAAGCCAACGATGTGTCTCAAGTTTTCTATGTGAAGGACATGTCTACCAAACCAAGAAAAAGAAAATATAAGCAAACAAATACATCATAAAACCATGAGCCAAAGCGCCACGAAGTTATTTCAGGGAAAAGAAACATCGTAGGAGTGGAGGACAAGACAGAGATGCCCGAAGATTATGACAAGTTTCATGTCTGCCGTTTTTAGTGAAGGATGACCCAATCATCATGTTACTTGATGAAGATGCTCCATGGTTAAGGCCACGCGGTCATATGAAAGTCATATGATGTATTCAGAATTTTGCCTGCGGCCACTTTTTAGATGCAATCAATATGTACATATGCATGTATATCATTTTGTGAAGCTTTCACAAAGTTTTTTATTTTTTCTGTTTTATAAGAATAATTATACTAACTTTCCATCTGACCGAAGCTTTTAGTCCCGGTTGTAGCCACTAACCGGGACATTCCCGCCATTTCCCACCGCTTCCCGCCATGTTTCCCGCCCTTTTCCTCTGACCGAAGCTTTTGGTCCCGGTTGTAGCCACTAACCGGGACTAAAGACATTTCCCGCCATTTCCCACCGCTTCCCGCAATGTTTTCCCGCCCTTTTCCTCTATATCTAGGCCGACCATGCCATCGCTATCCACACATACACACCTTCCTCTCTCACAACAATGGACAACGGCTACTGGGCCATTCTGACCCTCGAGGAGACCGAGGCACTGTGCGCCTCCAGCTACCCTTGCCCTCCGGGCTACCGGCCGCTCGTCGGCTGGATGCTGAGTGCTGGAGGGGTTCCTGTCCCTCCTGTCCCTCAAGGTTCCGCATGCCAGGCGGCCATCACGAACCACTTCTACCACGATCTCACGCCAGAGCAGCGGATGGATCCCTAGTGGGATCCCGACAACTATGACACTTGGAATGCCTTTTTTGCTAACCGGCGAGGAAGAGAGCTCTCCAGGTACGAGGGTGACGGCCCTCCCCGATGAACCACAACGAAGCCGGCCGCCACCTGTGGTGGGCGAACCGGACTATCATCGGCGTGATGCGCTACATCGCCGGGGGAGACCATCCTCGCCTGCGGTGCCCACAAGGCCACCCTCCACAGAGCCACAAGAAGAAGGCCCCTCCCCCGCCCGGCGGTAGCGGCATCGTCTTCCAGGAGACCCCTCCCCCGCCCGCCGTGAATTCGAGGCCGGAGTGGCAGGTGCCCCCGGTATATGCCATGGCTGGGCTAAGGATCCCCGGAGTGGCAGGTGACGATGACGATGATGATGATGATGACGAAGAAGAAGACCCTGAAGTTGCGTACTATAGGACAAGGCATGATTATGACTAAAGGGGGCGGCTTTAGTTCTGAGTGTTAGCTAGTCCCGGTTTTTAATATTGAGTGTTAGTCCCGGTTTGTGGCTGGACCTGAACTAAAGGGGAACTTTAGTCCCGATTTCGTAGTCTCGGTTTTTAAATATTAATAAATGTCTTGAGTGTATTAGTCCCGTTTTATGGTTGGACCAGGAGTAAAGGGGGGTCTTTAGTTCCGATTCGTACTACGACTTTCCCAAACTATGAATATGTTGTCCCGATTCGTATTTACCATGAAGATCTGATCACCAAACACGTGCGGTCACATATTAGGGAGTACCTCTATAACCAGTTTCTTGGAGATGCCGGAGGACTGGGCTCTGGCGGCATCTCCCTGAAACTGGCCGTAGTGGTGTCCCTGCTCTCGTAGACCATCTTGTGGCTTGTAACTTCTCTAACTAGATCAATATGCGTGGGAGCTAACCTAATTTCACATATTAGGGAGTGCCTCTATGACCAGTTTGTTGGAGATGCCGGAGGACTGGGCTCCGGCGGCATCTCCCTCAAACTGGTCGTAGTGGTGTCCCTTCTCTTGAAAACCATCGATCTTGGAGATGCCTCAAACTGGCTGGAGGACTGGCCTATTTATAGTACAAGCAGCTCGGCATAGTATCGACACTCACGACATAATGTCGACACTTACCCCTATTATTAGTGCTCACTCGTGTTTTGTCCCGGTTGGTGTATCCAACCGGGACTAAAGGTTCAACTTTAGTCCCGGTTGGCGACACCATCCAGGACAAGGAAAAATCTGCACGACATAATGTCGACACTCACCCATATCATTAGTGCTGCCTTCCCTAGCTTTCCTGCCCTAGTCCTCCCTTCCCTAGCCTACCACAAGCTTTAGTCCCGGTCCATATATAGTATGCTAATAGATTTATATTATAGATCTTTTTTTCTGCAAAATTTGATTTATAATACATATTTTGTAGCATCATAGATTAAAAGATATTGAAATAATAATATTAATAAATTCAAACTGTAGTATACAAAAGAAATATATTTTAATTCAACAAAATATTAGTTTTATAACATAATATGCTAATAGATTTACAATATAGATATATTTTTTTCTGCAAAATTTAATTTATAATACATATTTTGCAGCATCACAGAATAAAAGATATTGAGATAATAATATTAATAAATTCAAACTCTAGTATACAAAAGATATTTTTTAATTCAACAAAATATTAGTTTTATAATAGAATATGCTAATAGATTTACATTATAGATCTTTTTTCTGCAAAATTTGATTTATAATACATATTTTTCATCATTACAGAATAAAAGATATTGAAATAATAATATTAATAAATTCAAACTCTAGTATATAAAAGATATTTTTTAATTCAACAAAATATTAGTTTTATAATAGAATATGCTAATAGATTTACATTATAGATGTTTTTTTCTGCAAAATTTGATATATAATACATATTTTTCATCATAACACAACAAAAGATATAGAAATAATAAATTTAAAAAATTAACCTCTAGTCCCGGCCCCAGTCTCCAACCGGGACTAGAGGATTTTACGCGCGAGAACAAAATGGCGCCGCGAAAAGACCTCTAGTCCCGGTTGGAGGATTTATACCCACCACCTCTAGTCCCGGGCCTAGCCACCAGCCGGGACTAGAGGGGGGGCCTCTAGTCCCGGTTGGAGGCTGGGGCCGGGACTAGAGGCCCCCCCTCTAGTCCCGGCTGGTGGCTAGGCCCGGGACTAGAGGTGGTGGGTATAAATACCCACAGCCCTCCTCCTGGCCCGAGCAACTGTCCGGGATGTCTCCTCCATATCGATGATGCCGCTAGGCTGCCGCCCGTGCCCGTGCCCCATATTAGATCTCGCCGCCGCTTGTGCCCCGTGAAACTCTTCGCCGGTCGCCGCGCCGCTACCACTCACCGTTCCTGCGCCGCCGTCAACGTTCCCGCGCGCCGCTGTCGTTCCTCAACGTTCATGCGCGCCACCGCTCGTGCCGCGCCCGTGGTCGCCGCCGCCGCCCCTCAACGCTAAGTGTTTTTTCTTTTCTTTTTTTTCTTTTTTTCAATTTAGTTTATAATTTGTATATAATTTAGATATATATTTATAGTTTTAAGTATATATAATTTAGTTTAGGGTATAATGTAGAAATATCATTGTTTAGTTTTCAGTATATATAATTTAGTTTAGTATAAAATTTAGATATATATATCGTTGTTTAGTTTTAAGTATACATAATTTATTTTAGTATATAATTTAGATATATCATTGTTTAGTTTTAAGTATATAGTTTAGATGTATCTTAGTTAGATATAAATTTCTTAGTATATTATTTAGGGATTTAGAAATATTTTAGTTTTTAGTATATATAATATTTAAGGATATTTTAGTTTGATATATAATTTTATTTAAACATATTATTATTTAGTTTAGCGATATTTATGGATTTGTATATACTATTAGTTAGTATTTAGGATATTTAGAGATTTGTATATAATATTTGTTAGTATTTAGGATATTACTGCTAATATTTAGAAAATTATTACTATTATTAGAATATAATTATTTACCACATTATTTCGGTCAAATCCATACCTACTTTAGGATATGTCCGGGCATCCTCGTAGCCAACTCGGCCAGAGCAAGGGAGTACTATGCTCTCGCGGTGTTGTACGAGACTGGGCTCCGCCAGGCTGGCACTGGGAGGTGCTACCATCAGGGACGCATAGCTTGCTGAGGAATCCGGGTGTCGTCGTCGACCCGGATCTTCTTTGGTGGAGGTCACATGGCCCAGGCAGGGTGCAGAGGGAGCCGGGCCCCGAGGAGGTGATATGACGTCGTGTCAGGGAGGAGGACGAGCACGTCTGTCGCTATATGGTGATCTTGGACGCCAGTGTGGCCCCTCATACCTGGCAAGTTATTCAGGGATTTCACCCTAGTTATAATCTGGTGATGGTTCCGACTATTTGGTTGGTCACATCCCGCGGCTCACGAGCCGGTAGTCGACGTTGAGTTTGAGCGATGTTATCAGACAAGATGTTGTTTTTTATATGATATTACTACTTTGTCGTTATTTGAGATGTATTATGATTTCTTTGTTGTTTTCTGAGATGTTATTCGAAATGTTATATGATATTAATATTTTTGTTGTCATTCGAGATGTTATATAATTTTATTACTCATATATGCACATTATGTCATAGCAGTTAAGAGCCTTTATTCGATATGATACTGGGTGGTGGAGGACCGCTCCCCTATCAGGATGGAGCGCTCGTCGATCAGGGTGGGGAAGAAGACTGTGGAGCATAAGATGGCTCACAGTTTCTAAATGAGTCCGGTAAGGGAATAGAGATAGAACCTCAAGTCGAAGCGCATACTAGTTTTAATTTCGATGATGGCTTGGAAAATGATGGACGAGCCTTGACAAAGTCTGGCGAGGTATATTATTAAGCCTCTTGATCACTAGTAGATAGATGCATTAATTGATTTGTGTGTATATATATATATATATTAACGAATGTTGTTTCTTATTTTAGACATCCACATCGACCAAGTCAGTTAAAAATAGTAAACGAGGACCGGCCAAAGGGATGCCCGATGATGCGCATCTCACAATTGTTGAGGTCTCTCTAATGGGCGTCCCGTTGCTTCCCATAAAGAACGCAAACACATTTATTCATCAATGTGGATTTGTTGTTAGGGACAACGTCCCGATCAGCATTATCAACTGGAATAAGCCAGCAAAAGTAGATGAATATTCTATGAGTTATATCAAGGACAGATACAAAGACATACTATGGGATAAGCTCATTCGCCATTTCACCCTACCGGTCTTAGAGACTAAGGAGGCCACAAATGATATGATGTCCAAAGTTAAGCGTTTCGCTCTTAAGAAGATGGCCCAACAGTTCAATAACTATAAGAAAAGATTGTACAATGAATATCTCGAGGAAGGAAAAGTTCCAGCATTCGAGGACTCACTAGAGAAGCAGCGGCCTCACTTGGAAAGATTTCTAGACTACCAGAAATCAGCAATAGCAAAAAAAAGGTCCACAAAGAATAAAGAAAATGCTGCAAAAAATAAATATCACCATACGATGGGGACAAGTGGCTACATGACTTACGTTCCTAAGTGGGAGGAAGCCGAGAAAGCCTTGCGTGCCCAAGGGCTCACTCCAGCTACAGAGGACTGGCCCATCAGAGTAAGGAATTGGTTACTTGCCCATGGGGCTAAGTATGACATGGAAAAAGGGGAGTTAATATTTGATGAAAAGTCCAATGTTGCTAAACCCCATGGAGAAATTGTTAAAACAATTGAGGAGGTTAAAAAGGGTGACTTCAAACCCGACAAAGAGAACGACGAGTTGACAAAGGCCCTCGGAAATCCTGAAAAACCAGGACGAACACGAGGCTTTGGACCTTCTGTGCCGTGGAAGACTGGGTTTCCTCAGGACACTGAATCCTATAGAAGCCAAGCAAGGGCAAAGAAGCGGAAGGAGATAGAGGAGGCATCCCGGTTGCGTAGCATGAAAAGAAAGAACGAGGAAATATATTCCATGCTAAAAGAGCAACAAAAGTAGCTGGACGAAATGCGCCAGCAAGGGCCAACTCATCAGCGGCTAGAAGAAAGTGCCGATGTCCCATCTCAACGGAGAAGCAGTGTCGCTTCCACGACGTCCGATCTGATAGATCGCTATCCCGTGGACAATATCACTGAGAAGACAAGCTGCTAGCTGCATGTGGGAGTGATGAACTTATCCTTCAAGGCGGCTCTCGGCTATGCTTTATCTTGTGAACCTGAAGCATGCTGGCATTGCAAAGAGATTGCAGATGGCTATGCTCGTGTCGGGGTGGATGAGATTCTACCTCAATATGAATCACTACAACTTGACATCCCTGGACCTAAAGATGAGAGCATGCTAGGAGAAGTGAGGGGCTCTATCATTCTATGGCGCAAGAAATACATCGTGTTTCTAGGCTCACCCAAGCCACCACCATCTCCTCTGCGTCAGCCGAGTCTACCGCCTCCAGCAAGTCCACATGAGGAGTGGGACGACCACCATAGCGCGAGTCCACCGTCGCATCAACCCACTCCTCCCCCGCCGCGTCAGCCCACGACGTCGCCGCCGTGTCAGATGAAGAAGGCGGTCTCTCAGTCAACTAGTATAAATACTAGTCAGAAGAAAGCCAAAGGTAAAAAGGTGAAGAAAATCCCGCCGCCTCCTCCCAAGTTACCTTACGAGATGACCGATGAGGAAACCAAAGCGATTAGTGATGCCCAAGTTAAAGCCTTCTTTGCACCCAAAGCTCCCGAGCCAAAACAAATATTTGATCCGAAAGCCAAAAAGTGGGCTAAGGGGTTTTTGAGCAACCATCGCAATATGAGATAAATAAGGCTGATGACTACAAACGTTGTCTGCTGAGAATTGGTAGGAAGAATTCAGAAAATACTACTGCAAGCAGCAGTAATACTCCAGGAAATACTACTGCAAGCAGCGGGAAAAGAGAGGTTGCGCAACTCGGAATGCAGGCAAACAAATCGATCGCCCCGCTCAAGGTGTTATCCAATACTGATCATCAGAATATTATAGCAATAGAATTTACCAAAGGTGCTAATATTACAGTTGATCAAGCGCTAGGCGGGCATATCCCCATACAAGAGGAATTTGCATGGATATATGAATACGGAAAGACTCTGGTCAGACCTAATGAGGTCAAATTTCTACCAACTTAAATGCGAAGACTGCATGAGTGGTACGAGAAAGTCTCTACATGCGATGAAGAAGATCAATTGTCAGCGCTGCTTGTGAAAATTACAAGTGAGCATTTTAATGGTGAAGACCAGTTGCAAATTTATTTTGAGGAATTCTATATGTTATTCAAACAAGATGTCCTTGACTTGAGTCTCCTCGCTACCTATTGTCTGTAAGTGTTTCATTTATTTCTATGATAAAGTCTCTAACCCGGCTCTTTTATTGCATGTAATTATCTTTACTATATGCTATTATGTATAATGAAGAGCGATGAATGTGACCGGAAGAAAATCTTTGACACTGGGTTCATCGACCCACACCGGTTTAATCAAAGATTGCTAATGGAATAGCCCAAGGACACGAAGCGTAACTTGCTAAGGGTCTTATTGAGGCAACATTACAAACGAAGAATATTGTTTCCCTACAACTACAGGTAAGAGTGTTACTGCCTTGTACAGATCACTTGATTCTACTATGTGTAATTGATGAGTTACTGACGTATATAAACGTGCACAGCTATCACTGGATTCTGCTAACTATTGAAGTTGACGCTAGAAGAGTTGAAATCAAGGACTCGTTAATGAGAGACGAATCAGAGTACACATTCATTAAAGATGCGCTCCAGAGGTAATTTCAGTCATTATCACACTATATCGGTCTCTTTCGTTCATATATATATCCTGAGATATTAAGTAACTAATAACACTTTTTTTTGCCGGGCAGGACTACGGTTGGTGAATTTAAAGACGAGCTTAGTTTTCATCGGATCGATTTAAGTAGTACGAGCTAGATCCGCGCATCTCTTCAATTCTAGTTTTAGTACCATCATGTCATGCTTGATTATTATTTGATTGAAACCTTTTGTCGTAAAGTGCGAGAGGCAGCCGCTAGGTACTAATCTATGTGGATACTTCGTGTGCGAGTACATTCGCTCCGAAGTAAGTGAGCGGGACGGAGAGACATTTTTAGAAGTACGTGAGCAATATATTCACAATTTTTGTTGAGTGTCATTCATAATATTTGTTATGACTATTGATATTCATATTGACCTCCTTTTATATATAGTTGGAAATATTGCGGGAGAATCTCGATCCAAGGAAACGTCTGGTAGCAATTCAAGGGGAATTGGCGGGATTTCTTGTTGACTATGTCATAAACCCAGAAGGAAAATACCACCGGCTACCCGTGATTTAATGAACTTGTAACTGAATAGACGGGTTGTGATCTCCATTTATGTATATATTTATGTAATGTAGAATTATATGTAATTTAGAATTATATTGTGTAATAGGTTTCTTCGTTGCATGTCACTTTACGCCAAACGCAACCCTCCTCTACCTATCCTCCTACCGCGGCAGAACCCCGCATCGGCTGCCGCGGCAGAAAACGGTCCCAAAACTCTGCCGCGGCAGAAACCCTCATCGGCTGCCGCGGCAGAAAATGACCCCAAAATTCTGTCGCGGCGAAAAACCCCATCGGCTGCCGCGGCAGCCGAATTGGTAAAATGCTGCCGCGGCAGAAAGGAACTAGTCCCGGCCCGTAATACGGACCGGGACTAAAGACCACCCCCCTCGCACTGCTACGCAGCCACGTGCACAGCCTTTAGTCCCGGCCCGTAGCTGGACCGAGACTAGAGGCTGGGACCTATAGTCCCGTTTCTGTAGTCCCGGCTGCCTATCCGGGACTAGAGGCCCTCTAGGACCGGGACTAGTGCCTCGTTCTCCACTATTGCTTCCGCTACGCCAATGGTTTAGATACGTTAACGGCGGCCATTGACCTAGCTTAAAATACGTTGACGGCTTCGTTAAGCCGGCGGTCTTTTCCTGCCCATTGGCCTCCCTGTAGATACGTCAACGGCTCAACATTGGCCGTCGGCATAGCTTCTAGCCGTCGGCAAAATTAATCGATTCCCGTAGTGCCTTGAGAAACAACTATTTATAAGTCAGTGTTAATAAACCATTTTATCTAAATGCTAAGACTAGTAAATACAAGGAATAGGAATGTTTCTACATAAGGACTATATAAATGTCGATTGAAAAATAACTACTAGTTCTAAACCTATCAAGAGATAGCTAGTGTCCTATTTTCTCCGCCTGGAACCTAAACCTTGCCATGGCGACAAGTTGTGGTTATCGGTGGCCGACGTGGTATCGATAGGATCGACGGCCGCCGCTCCGCCCCTCCGGTCCCCGGCTACTTTGCCGATGATGCCCTCGACGGCGATGTCGAACGCGTCCCTCACCGTCTCCAGCTTGGACCTCGGATCTGCGTACAATACCGTGGGGATGAGCCTGATGACCTCCTCCCGTATCCGCTCCACTCTCTCCGGCGGGATCTCTCGGAGCGCTGCCTCGATGCTCAGGTTGCCCGTCCGCACGTCCTCCTCCGTGATGAACACCGAGTACTTGGCGTGGTCCTCGGGGAGGTACCACTTGTACTGCAGGTACGCCGACATCCGGTGGAAGAACACCGGGATGCAGCCAGCGACCATGGAGTCGAACACCGACCGCCGCGTGTACGAGTCGCCGGGGGGCTGCAGGCAGAAAGTGGCCGTCTGGAACAGCCGCATGATCTTGTAGGGGGAGTGGCACTGGCTGGTGCCGAGCGCGCAGCCCAGCTGGGCGCAGGCGTCGGTGGACTCGCACTGCGCCATGATTCGCTCCCGGATGTTCTTGGGGTTGTCCGGCCGCGGCGCGCCTACGAACGCCATGAGCCACCGCCGCTCCAGGCCCCGCACCCTGTCCTGCCACCGGCGCACCTCGGCGTCCGACCTCGGGTGGAAGTATGTCGGGTACGGCACGGAGTACTCCCGCTCGTGCACGAGAGATGATTCCAGCACGAGCACCGACATCTCCCGGCCGCCCGGCATGACGAGGAGGTCAGTGCCCCAGTTGGGGTCGATGTTGGTGCTCCGACGGAAGTCCCACCCCGTCCTGCCGGCGACGAGGAAGTGGTCGCGGCCTCCCGCGCGCTTCCATTCGGGCCGCCGCATGAGCCACTGGGTCAGATCCACCGACGCGGCGTCCTTGGTGGCGTTGTCGTAGCCCCAGTGGTAGCGGACGAAGTCGAAGCCGGCGTAGAAGGGGACGAAGACGGCATCGGCGAGGGAGGATTTGTTGGTGAGGCAGCCGTACTGCTTCATCCGGTTGTGGAAGATGGCGTCGAGCGCGAACTGGTGCGTGCCGTACCACCCGTTCTCGCCGGTGAAGACCCTGTCGAGCGGGTCGGCGAGCGGGCGCCCAAGGCCGGCGTTGCCGACGAAGCCGCACATGTCCGGCCAGTGGTCCTTGGTCTTGCGGCAGTCGCGGAGGATGTCGGCGTTGAAGCGCGGCGGCAGGTCGTGCACGTAGATGTAACGTCCCCGGCAAGGGTCGTCGGCGCTGTCGCTCCGGCCAACGGTTACCAGCGGCGCCCCGCCGCCGCCGGCCAGCATCGGGAACTGGTAGTAGAGCAAGGAGATCCATACCACAACCACCAGCACGACGACGAGTCGCAGCGGCGGGGCCGCGCTTGAGGTCTTCTGTTCCGGCGGCGCCCCCTTCATCAGCCACACGCCCCGTCGCGGCCGTGCACCGCCGCCCTTCCGTGCAGATTGGACAAGCTGGAAATTCATGCAAAGAACGCGAAGCAGCAAAGAGTAATAAGATCGTTGATGAAGTGAAGTGCAAGCAAAGCATCAAAGCAAGGCGACATTAATTCTAAATTTGAATCAAAGAGATGCATGATGGTCGAATATACATTTCGTGTGGCTCACCACCGGCCGGCTCTATGATCGAGCTTGCCACACCACGCCAGCGTGTGCAAGCCGGAGCCTAGCTAGTATAGCTACGCTATATAGTCCTCCTTCCCAGGATTTTGCGGCCCGATCGAGAGGAGGCAAGACGAAGACTCTTGATGCTAACGAGAGTGAGGAGCTAATAACACTCCTCGCCAAGAACTCACACACACACTGCGTGTTGTGGATTTCCGACTTGTACTTGAGCCTCGGACTACTAATTAATTGTTGATTAGTACTCCCTCCGTCCTAAAATAGATGTCTTAAATTTTTTAAAATTTAAATGCACCATTATACTAAATAGTGTCTAGATTAATCTAAATTTTGATAGATCTGAGACATCTATTTTTCGATGGAGGGAGTAATATAAATCTCGTAGTGATCTAGCTAGCTAGCTAGCCCGATGCACGCACTTGTTTCTGTGGTGCAAGCGCGATACTCGGTGTGCAGCGTTGACAGCGGAGTAATACGTACGTACACGCTCACCTACATGCATGGTCCACATTAACTACAGCATGCTTGTTTAATGATGCTTAAGCATACTTCTCTTGTTTGACCAAATTTTGCTTGGTTGAAACTCTCGGTCAACACAGACTTCTATGTACGTATATGCTGTACTAATCAAATTGGATAATTATATTGCAACAAATAGAGTGGTAGTAGTATAGTACTAGTAGTAGTACTGGCTGAGTTCGTACTAAGGTCAATGGACTGTTCGCCCTGTCATGAGACCAGGTGTACCCTTTCCTGCGATCAATTAGATCTAACTCGATCGTGAAACAGGGAAAATGTTTTCAAAAAAAAAAAACTCGCAAAATCTAAAGCCCGCACATACCGAATTCTTCTTTTTCTAGAGAGAGACATATACCGGATTCTTTGGTTGACGGTTCATTTTTTTTTACCCGAAACTGTTAGGCAAAGCCCCACAATAATTTTATTAAGTATAAAAGACACAGTTCATATAGGACGCGTTTGGTAATCTGCATCAATTTCTTGACCCGGACGACATCTTATTTGATAGCATGCATGATTTTTTTTGCATGAGAACAACAACAAATGCATGTTGTTTGGTCGTCTGCACTGAATTGCCTGTAATACTAATATGCACACATAAACCGTCATTAGCAGCTTTTGTTCTTCCTGTTCGTTTACTGCAGCCCGACGATAGAGAGCGGCGGGATAGATGTTATGTGACGGTGACAGAGGGTGGCAACACAACTGTTGCTGCTGCGCCGGCGACGGAGGTCGGCGGAACACCTCATGTGGCTGCGCCGACGACACAGAGCAAGATCGAGCAGTTCCTAGTCTAGCCTGCCATCGAGCAACACTATTTTATTCTCTTCGTGTTTGCGTCTTGCAACACCAGCTCAGCCATAACAAGTGTCCCACCGACCTGGACCGCCTGGAACATGTATGCTATGAAGGGGAGCTCAGCGCGACCGACGACGACGAAGAGGAGCTCTGCACGACCAAGGGGAGTTCCACACGAGCACATCTGATGTCGACAACGACGACGTCCTTGGCCGCCCTCTTTCTGCACGACCTGCGCATCTTCTTCCTCAGCCTCATCTTCTTCTTCAACCACACGCACAAGTTAAGAAGTTACATATAGCTTCCTCTACCTTCATCAAAACGAAATACTTGCAACATGAGAGTTGTGGGGAATGGCAAGATCAAGCTACTCCTCAAAGGAGAGTTTGAAAGACTGATTCTGTGCGACAAATCTGAAGAAAAATGTCCAAAAGCTCCAACTTTAACCACGAATATGAGAAGATAAGGATCATGATTCTCGAAACTAATGGTCATAATGGAACCCCGTTATCGATGCACATCTTTTTCATATAGAACTCGACTTGATTTAAAGCTTGTATGTGCTAATTACAAGTGGTTTGAATGAACGTGTTAAAGAAAAGAGAGAGAAAAGGAAAAAGGAGACACGCTTGTACGAGATCGCGCACTAGTCTGTGGCTTCATAAAAATGGCGGATTCAAACGTGCTAAAGCAGTCCAAACTCAAATACATGCAACTAAATGGGTCGATTTCATCTCTCCAGAGACTGTCTGACCCTCATACAGGCTACCAAACACGCTTATACTATTTACAAACGTAAGACTCACCCAGAAAGAAAATAAAACAGCAAAAAAGACCCGCCAAAGAAAATTATCTATCCAAGCCAGAAGTGTGTCCTTGTGTTTGGCTTTAA
The DNA here is from genome assembly GCA_916181665.1 of Avena sativa. Taxonomy (NCBI): domain Eukaryota; kingdom Viridiplantae; phylum Streptophyta; class Magnoliopsida; order Poales; family Poaceae; genus Avena; species Avena sativa. The sequence continues at coordinate 461,189,686 of OV702293.1, forward strand.
TTCTATACTGAAGCTGAGAGATGTTATGTATAAATTTGCACTTTCATTTAGCAAACGAAGGTTTCTCATTTCTGAATATTTTCCCATTGTGGAGTAACCGGATGTTGTAGCAAGCTGTGATGAATACTTCCATGAAGAAAGGCTTACCAAAACTCTTTTTTGCCGAAGCAATGACTGCTTGAATATTATCATTTGAGTGCCAAGAGATATGCAAATAATTTCAAATGCATACGCTAAAATTGCACTTAAAAAACAAGTGTGCTCTATCCTTATATGATCTTATTGGACACAACTCACAATGTGTATCCTCGTTTACCTTTTACCGACGTCTCTGTAGTAGATCCCTAGTCACTACTACATAACGAGTTATCTGTGGCGTACGTAATATTCTATCTATGGCGCATGGTCTGTGCGTCATTGTCATCACGCCGCTGATATTTTTTACCAATGGCACATGGGGGTATGGTGCGCCACGGATAGCGATTTCAAAATTAAATAAAAGCGAGATATAAAAAAATATCTGTGGAGCATGTGGACATGGAGCACCGCTGATAAAAATTTTAAATTTCAAAAAAAAGCTGGATCTAGATCTGGCGCCGCCGATTGCACCTCTCCACAGCCTACCACCGCAGATAGATGCGGAAATGTCATGGTCGCGCCGGTAGGAGGCCGAGGCCAGGGAGGAGCTCGAGGAAGGTGCGGCGGCCAGTGGCCGGAGAGAGGAGAAGTAGAGGTGGAGGAGCCACGGATGGGGAAGGGGAGGAGAAGGAGAAGAAGGAGAGATAGAAGGGGAGGAGAAGGAGAAGAGAAGGAGAAAGAGAGGAGATGGGGTTGGGTCATATTTAAAATCCATCCACGCTTATCCATGGCGCACCACAATAGGGTGCGCCACAAATAAGTGAGCTCCATTTTTTTAGCAAAACCCTTAATTTTTATATAATTTTTTCCTTTTCAAATTTTTTGTAGAATTTCTGTTGCATGAGTTGGAGAGGTGGCAGATTGTCTTTGGGAGGTGCCAGCAGATGGCAGGATGTGGGTTGTGGTTCCAGAGGCCTTAGGTACGTAGAGGCTGGCTTTGGGGAGGCAACTGTTGGCTTTGGGAAGGTGGCGGTCGGCATTACCAGCAAGTCGGAGGGAGTGGGCAGCTTGCCTTGGGCGGAGTGATGCTCATGTTGGGCAGCTGCCAGATTGCCTTGGGCAGCTCGTTACTTCTCTTGGTTTGCTTCCTTCCCAACTTGGGTAGATGGTAGATTGTCGGATGTTGGCTTCTCATTTTGATGGACATGAGGAACTACATCTTTAGCCACTTGGCCGGCATAAGGAATTATAGCTTTGGCCACTTGGTGGGCATTAGGAACTAGAGATTTAGCCAGTTCCCCAGCATTGGGAACTGCAGCTTTGGCCACTTGGTTGGTATTAGGAACTGCATCCTCGGCCACCGGCGGGGAAAATTAAGTACTGCTCTAGCCACATCTAGGGCATTAGGAAGTGAATGTTTGGTCGTTTGTCGGGCATCAGGAAGTGCGGCTTTGCAATTTTCTGCGTTGCATTCCAAACTTGTTGCAAATGGGTCGCAGGACTTGGCGCCTTTATTTTGTTCGCTATGTGGAACTTGGAGGTGGAAGTCCTCCTTTTAGCAGAATTCCCTTGGATCTCGTGTTTCTCTCATTTTATGTGTCCTGACATATTCCTTCCACGACGTGCTTGCGAGATGATCCACCACTATGATTCATCTTTACCTTGACAGTTGTCTTCTTGAATTTTCTCTGCTTAAGCTATACATTTCACATGAAAAGATGGTGAGCTAACATGTAAGAGGACTACCTGCAGCCTAGTCTCCTCGGTGACTAGTGTTTCATAACCTGATAGGTCACCTTTCACTAGTATCCCCCCTTAGGATCATACTGAGGTCTAGAGCCGTCACTTCTGCTCTTTTTAGGTGAGAATACAATTGGCGATGCAACAACAACACTGGCTACGAAACTAATACCAAGTCGCTACATCCATGGACTCTTTCTCATGATGGTTTTCATCCAACTTTATTCCATCGATAGTATTTGTGGTTCTAACATGAATAAAGAACTTCAATTAATCTATAAATATAAAATTGGGTGCGATACCAACCTATGTTCTATAGTACTCATCATTTAATAGGTCGCCATGAGCAATTTAAACAAACATTCTAGGCTATCAAACTAATGCAATACACAAGATAGTGTAAACTAGCCTAAATCCTTCATTCCTGCTACTTCTAGGAGAGGGGAGAATATAGTTGACTATGCAACAACACATGCTAAAAACCTAAGAGCATGTACAATGCAAGACGGTTGGAGAAGTGCTTAGCGAAATAAAGCGGTTTTTAATTAAGCAATGGTGCTTATTTATAACATGATGATGTCTAAATTGGCACCTCTCTAATACAAATTAAATAAGCACTGATTCTTACGAAAAAGCTTGGATTATTTTTCTAAGAAACACTCCAAGCAACTTCCATTGTACATGGCCTACAAAGTTGTTGCGTCTATGCATTGTTTCTAATGATGTTTTTCAGCCTACATTTTTGCATGGGTTGCATTTGTGTTTCTAACATCTATAAAAAACTTCAAATACGGCGCAATATATATCATATGGTGTAGAACTGTCCACTATGACCAATTTATACTCTGATCATAAGATATATGACGAAACAACAAAACAAATGCAACATAGATTGCATGATACTCTTACTATATATGGGTAGCCTAGGTAGTATTATATACTAGTATCGTACACAGGATACTAGTGTACAAACTTTCTACTATGACCAACATACATGATGATGTCTACGTTATCAGACATATGACACTGCTCACTATGGAGATAATATTAAGGCTCGTCATAGTGGAGAGTAACATAGTCTAGTAACATACTACATGTTACTCCATTATAACCAGCCTTAGTATTATACGTTGTAATAATAAGCAGAGCACGATGATTAAATATAAGCAGTACAAGCATCTATTATGCAATTAAATAGACAATTAAGCAAAATATAATCTATGGTGTTCATTATCCTATAGTAACCATCACGTAAAACAATACAGTATGAACAACTTATATTTTTAACATAAGACATATCAGAAAGCAGCTAAAGTAATGCAAAAGATAATGCAACCTTTATCACACGCTAACTAATCATAAGCTTAATAGTATACAAGCTAGACAATTCATCAATTGGTTGCAATAATAAGCGGGGCATGACAATTAAACATAAGCAGTATATGCATCTAGTATCATGCCACTAAATAGGATATTAAGTAAAATAAAACATATGGTGTTGATTGTCTTATAGTAATCATCATGTAAAACAGTCAATTATGAATAATTTATATTTATACTTTGATCATAATACAAATGATAAAACAACCAAAATAATGCAACAAACAAGATAATGCAACCTTTACCGGTATGCAACAAACAATATAACCAATGAGCATGGAGCATATGCATCGGCTTCTTTGAAAAAATATTTGGATGAATTGTTTGCTAAACAATATTTGTCCATGTATAGATTAAGATGACAAGGACATGATCGCGCATCTAATATGTGTGGAGAGCTATATGGTTTAAAAACATCGGTGTTGGTTGACAACCCTCATGCTTATTATGTGCTTTGTTTTGCCTAACTTCAATTGGTGGTTTTGGCAGTTGTAAAAGGTGTTTTAGCTATTGGCAATTTCTTTTGTTACTTAAAATAAGATTTTTAACATGGTTAGTCCTTATAGATAATTGCAAATAGATATATTGTTGGTGATTTAACTCTATATATGCACTCTAATTTCTAAATGCACATGTTTATAGGTGAGTGCTTCTTGTAAGAAGAAAGATGCATTGTTGCAGAAGCATCATGACCGTTTGGTTTCACTGCTAGAGACTGGGGAGATCTCATTAGGAAGAGGCCAACATCAAGAAACAAGTTTAGCAAGACTAGGTGATACATGTTGGGGGCCACACCATAGAACTCTAATCCAGATTCATCAAATGTGGGATTCTATTATTGAAGTGCTAGACAATATTTCTCACGATGGGACAAATTCTGAGGACAGAGGTTCAGCTTCAGATTATATGATGAATATGGAAAATTTTGAATTCGCTATTATCTTGCATTTTATGCTTCGATTTCTTGGTTTAACAAATGCTTTGTCACAAGCATTGCAACAAAAAGATCAGAACATATTATATGATATGAATATGATTGTCTCGGTGAAAAGTCTATTGCAAAATTTGAGAGATGATATGATGGATGGGAACCTCTTTTGTTGGCTGCTACTAACTTCTGTGGTGGAAGAAATATTATAGTGCCAAATATGAATGATAACATTTCAGCAAGGAGTTATTCAAGGAGATCACGCAAAATGGTTACTTGCTTCCATTATTACAAGGTAGAAATCTTTAATGAGCTGATTGATAGAAACATAATTGAGATGAACAGTAGACTTGGTGAAACTTCTACACGCCTATTCTAGTGCACTACATGCCTTGATCCTAGAGACTCATTTAATAGATTCGATCATGATAATCTAGTTGAGCTTTCAAGTTTTTACTCGGTCGCTTTCTCTTCACATGATTTTTATCTCTTGACTAGTCAATTGGGCATATACATTCATATGATGAAGAGAAGTACCGATTTCTTAACTTGTGATAGTTTGAGTGGTCTTGCTAACAACTTGGTTCAAACTGGACAATATTTGATCTTTCTATTGGTGTATCATCTCATTACACTAGCATTGACACTACTGGCCGCAACAACATCAGTTGAGAGAGTTTTCTCAGCAATGAATATTATAAAGACAAATCTTCAAAACAAGATACGTGATGATTGACTCAATGATTTGATGATTTGTTATGTTGAGAAAGAATTATTTGTAAAAAATAATGACAAGAAGATTATGCTACGTTTTCATTATTACAAGGACCATCGAGGTCATCTATGTCAGCATTTTCGTCTTTCGAGCTTAAATACAACCTAATGGTATGGTACTACCTTCTTGAGTTGTAACTATTATTATATTTGTGCTAAGATTTGCACTCATAAATTCGTCACATGTTGATGTTGTAGGTATCTCTTGGAGTATTGAGATCATATGGTGGCACTCATTTGAACAACCCAAGTGCTACGACTCCATGTTAGTAGTTTTCAAGTTGTGCCGTTTAGAGTTTCTTTTGTGCCTTAAAAAATTTAGAACTTAAAAGTTTGCCCCTCCCCCCTCTTAATTCCTGGCTACACCAGAACATGAAGTACAAGTACACTAATAATAATGTATTAGTACAATAAAACAAGTACAAAGTACACTATACAAATGAATTACACTCTATTAGAAACCCAAATAAACTTACACTATAGCCCAAGTACAACCTAGTAGTTTTGAAGTACAAAAGAAAGAAAAAAACGATTCACGAGACCCGCCTCTCGCGACATGGTCGCCCCCTGCGCGGGCGTCCAGGCCGTGCCTCCGGCCTCCTCCCAGAGCCCGTTACCCACCTCTTCTGCTCTATCGTCGCCGACGTGCGTCACCGGGCTAGTCCTGAGCAGGGCCGGCGGGGCAGCCCCCTGCTTCTCCCCCTCGATTGCCTCCTCGCGCGGGGCGGCACGGCGTCGGGCGGTGTCTTCAGGCGGTGGTGGTCCGGCTAAATGGCAGCGGGGCTTCTAGTGTTGTGGGTTGTGACCGTGGAGGTGGCGTCATCGTTGATGGCGTGGGTGGCCACGGATGCCACGACCAGTGCCCTATAGGCCTAGATCTGGGCCCTTTGGGCCCGATTTGGGTCAGGGCGGATCGGGTTTGTCCCTGCTACCCCAGTTTGATTGACAAGCAAAGCGCAACGGGAGTGGCGGTGATGACGTCGCGTCTGCTACAGTGTGGCAACGGGAGATTCACGGACCCATTTGGGTCCGGCCAGACCTTTGGTGGCGAATAAGAGGGTAGTGGTGGCGATGGCCTACGTGTTGCAGCGTGGCGGCGAAGACTTCACAGACCCGTCGAGGGCCTGGCTGGGCCTGCCTGGCCTGGTGTGTCTCTGCTGTCGCGTCTGGTCGGCACCCTCCATTGGTAGTGGAGGACGTCCTCTATGTGGTTGTGTTGCTGGCGCCCTCCGACTCCATTGGTGGCCTGGTGTGCTCTTACTCGCTGTGTTCGGTCGGCTACCATCTATGGCGGTGGAGGTTGTTGAAAGAGTAATTGCCCCTATGTGTGGTTTTGGTGATTAATGACAATCCCTATGGACTAATGTTTTCATTAAGTTTTATATGAAGGAATATTCCATAGGTCATGCTTGTAGTCCACGTGTTGGATTCAAGTGTGGATGCCATGAAGATACATATATACCTTGAGTATTGGCATCAAGATCATCGAGTTGAAGAGAACAATATGATATGATCAAGATCTTGAGAGTGTGATCTCAATAGAAGAATTCAAGATATGGCTCTAAGACGGTGTCAAGATAGCCTCATTAGTTGAGCAATGGTTGACTAAGATTTAGAGCATGTAATCAAATGAAGAGTTCATTATGTACCTTGATGAGTGCAGCAGCACTTCGTTGGGAGACCCCAAGTGGAAGGTATGATGCAGTACAACAGACAAGTTTCGCTCAGTAAGAAACCGAGGTTATCAAACCAGTAGGAGGAAGGAAACGTCCCAAAGGTGTTGCAAGCAACATGGAAACCTGCACAACACAAACTTAAGACTTTGCCCAACTAACAGTGAGGTTGTCAATCTCACTGGTTGCTGTAACAAAGGATTAACTGTATGTTGTGGAAGGTGAAAGTGGTTTGCAGCAAGTAAATAGTAACAGTGGAAGATGTATCAATGGTAAAGATTGGACCGGGGTCCATAGTTCACTAGAGGTGTTCTCCTTAGATAAACAGACATGGCATGAAGGGTAAACAAATTACAGTAGTGCAATTAACAGGACTGAGCAAGGCATAACAATGCAATACTAGATATAAAGATCCTATAAGATTAGATTGGGCAATACAACAATATTCATAGACTGCCATCCAACTGCATCTATGACTAGAAGTCCACCTTCGGGTTATCATCCGAACCCCCTCCAGTATTAAGTTGCAAGCAATAGACAACTGCTTTAAGCAAAGTGTGTAAGGTAAACAATCCACTTGTTCCATGAACAAGAGACCGTTGTTTTCTCCCTAGTGGCAACAACACATCTACTACCGAAGAGATTTCTGTCACTTCCCTTGACAAGTAGAGGCATGAACCCACTATCGAGCATAAATACCTCCTCTTGGAGTTACTAGCAACTACTTGGCCAAGATAGGTACTAACAACGGAGAGCATGCAAGATCACAAACAACACAGGCATGATAGAATCAATAATACAAAACCATTAATCAATCCGACATAGTAATCTCAATATCCATCGGATCCCCGCAAAAACAACATGCATGATTACAAATAGATTAGATCTTGATCATGAACGGAGCTCACAAGATATATACATGAAAGCACAAGGAGGAGACACAACCATCTAGCTACTACATGGGACCCGTAGTCCAAGGTGTAACTACTCACGCTTCATACGGGAGGCTAGCATGATGAAGAAGAAGGCCTCCGGGATGATCTCCCCTCCGGTAGGGTGCCGGGAAGAGCTTCAGATCCCCCCGATCTAGGGACGATGGTGGCGGCGGCTACAGACGGTTTCGTGGAATATTGATCGGGTGCTTAGGGTTTTGGCATCGGGGGGACTTTATAGGCGAAGAGGCGAGGCAGGGGGGCACCTGGGCGGCTGCACCCCCCAGGCACGCCTAGCCCTAGGCCACACCGCCAGGGGGTGTGGCCCCCTAGTGAGCCTCCTCCGTCTCGTATTCTGGCTTCTTGTTGCCCATGGTAAAATATTGACTTTGGCTTTTGTCCCATCCAATTCCGAGAATATTAATTTTATGCCTTTCTGGAACCAAAAACAGAAGAAAACAGGCAACATGCACTGTGGCAACTTGTTAATAGGTTAGTACCAGAAAACATATAAAAACACCTCAAAGTGTAGACAAAGCAAAGCAAACTAGATAATAAACAAGCATGGAACATCAAAAATTATAGATACATTTCCGACATATGAAGCATCCCCAAGCTTAACTCCTGATCGTCCTCGAGTAGGTAAGTGATAAAAGAATAATTTTTGAGGTGACATGCACCATCAAAACCAAGATCAAACCATTTGCAAGCATTGAACGCTGGGATCAAAGAACTCTAAACATGTGCATGGAAGATGGAGTTATAACAATAAGACATAGCAACTAAGCATGCAACATGAATGGCTACAAACAAAGATCATGAATAACATGCATTGAAAAATATTTGTTTGTTTCACATACAGAAAATATGGCATAGTGGCATTCAACTTGTCCCTCATAGAGTAGCAAATAGATGCATAGGACACCTTAAAAGTTCATAAGAGTGACTAGATACAAATAGAACAAGAACAAGTAATATCACAATATGCATCAATCAATAAGTTTTGGGACGCTACACATAGAACTAAGAATGGCAACCATGCTCTCTTAATGGTGCCTAAAGGAAGAAGATGGAGACTCAATATAATAGTGGAAGAAAGGCCCTTCATAAAGGGAAGCAAGGATTTCAAGTTTCAAAAAGAGCTTCCAAAAATTATGGTACTTGTTAGCTTTCAGCCATCATTGCCCATATCATAAGCATCTTGAAGTGATTAAGGTTAAAGTGAGCAAACTATGGAGTATATGCTTGACAAAGTATAAGTTGGCAATCGCATGTCCCTTGAATACGAGGGCCACACCACATGCTACTGAACTTTTGTCACATGTAAGTTCTTGTCATAGTAAGTACATGTGTATCATAGAGAACCGCCAACAGGGTACCCCTTGCACATGGCACAGGAGCTATCCCATAACCAAAATGACAAGGCAAGCAGACAATGCGCATCTCAACGATCTTTTTATTTATTATTTGCATAGATTTTTATTGAGGATGCTTCACAGATAGCTCATTATGGTGATGCTACAAGTTTCCACCATGATTAGGCATGACTTAGGCTAGCAGCCCAAGCGTTTCTCTAACACAAAATACATAACTCCATGGACTTACAAGCTCCCTCTTTATTTCACACCGGCGACATCCATAGATAAAAGAGCACGATATCAACTATGTATAAAGTATAAGTGCAATGTTAAAAATGTTCCCCATGACAGCATGGTTCTGCTAATTCCAACGTATAAGTGCAAGTATATACAACATAGACGACACAATGGTTTAAGTTTATTAGGGGCAAGGAATATAAAGTGTGCCATCAAGTTCGTGAGGGCTTTAATCACTAAGTTTTCACATAACAAAATACTTTTTAATTGGAAGATAGCTGAAAACAAGAATATATTTGGAATGGTGTAACAAACCATGCATAGGAATTTATAGTGGACACTTTGGAATAACTTGGTTTCTTGGGAGTTGTAAGCATGGGTAGATCTTACTCATACAAGTGGAGGCTATCAAAAGACTGGGAGCAACCAACTAAGAGAGCAATAATGGCCATAATCATGCAGAGCGACAAAATATTACTAATCAAAACATAGAGTGGTACTACAAGTCAAGGACTAAATGATCATAGAGGCTATGGTGACTTGTTCATAGTCAAAACATGGTGTAAGCATGTGCCAAGTCAACCCAAACAAAACATCAAAGGAGAATACCGTAATACTATGCTTTTGTATGCTAAAACAACGCATGATTCTTTCAAGGCACACTAAGCAATCCCAATTGTTTGGAACAAGTCATGCTACAACAATAATCACTAAGCATAAGGTCAAAACAACACCTATCATGACATTCTAAAGTCTAAGTCACAGTCAAAGTAAGCTCCTCTTGCACTTTCAAGCAAGAACTTTCTACTCCTTTCCAACACCAACTGACTTACTTGAAACAACACAGCGAAAATGGGGGTCCAAACTACTTTATTCAAGCAAACTAAACAACTAAGCAAAGCAAACAAAAACTAAGACGCTCCAAGAACAACACAGCACTGCATGAAACAATAAAAACGGAGTGTCTAGAAAGACCTAAGCTTTTTATTGATGAAAAATTGACGCTTGTACCTCTTAGATATTTCTTGGGGTGACACCGGGGTGGCATCCCCAAGCTTGATCTTTTGTCCATTCTTGATCTCATTACATTATTCTCTCTCTACACCTAAATTTTTTTCCTTCATACAAAACTTCACACAATCTTCATTAGAAACATTAGTGTATTCAAAAGATAATAGACCCTTAAGCTTAGCTTTGGAACAACAAATTTTTTTACTAAAAACACAATCTACTGTAGCAACTCCTTCAAAAATCTCAATTTCCCAAAAAGAACCCAAAAAGGGATCAATAAGAAGCAAATGCAAATAATGGCAGAAATCTCTCAAAATAGACCAGCGGGTAGAAACCAAATTTTTCGAAGACCTTCTGTTGCTCAAATCAAAAAGTGTTGAACTGAAGAAAGTTAGCTAACATACCGGGGGATTTATTCGTATATTTTCAGCTCAATCCGACTTACATAGACTCCTTACGAATTTTTATGATGCAGGATAGAAATCTATTTTGGGACAGCAACTCCCCAAATCTTACTTCCCTCTCATTAGAGGTCATTCTTGGCACAAAAATCAAACAATAAGGATAAGTAGAGGTTATTAATGAAGTAATAACTTCCAAGACTCAAGGAAACTCTTGGGTTATCTCTGTAACATCCCAAAAATACTAAACTTGGATCATCAAACTCTAATCATCAAAATTAGGGTTAACAAAAACTTTTCTACATAAAAATATGAAAGCATGCATGTGTGTATGCATTCCAATTTGAATTCTTGTGAACCACCTTGTTTGTGTGTTTCTTTGCTTGTCAATGGATTCTTAGGTGAAATAAACATCATCTAAACAATCCCCACACTTTTCCCAAAGACAAATAAATCAAAACAAACAAAATGAGTGAATGGTCATTTTGACCAATTTAACTCCCATGCCTACTTTGGCTGTCCCAAACTTTCAGAACTTAACATAAACTTGTTTGGATCTTTGCACCCCTTGATAGTACTCCTAACAAAGTATCAAGGCCCACTTTGTGATCATCCAAAAACATTCAAATGCATAGTTTAAAGGACAGTTCAAAATTGAATCTTTATCATATGGGAAGATCCCACTTTTTCAAAAACCACTCAAACAAGCTCAACTTTCAAAACCCAAGTATCTGCAGACTCACAGGCACCAACCTAGCACACCCACCAAAAATCTTTTTCAAAATTCAAAACTTGAATTCTTGCGGCAATTTCATCAAACACCTTGCAGATACAAATCATCCAAATCCTAAACACTATTTGGAGCAGTGATTTGAGCCTAACTTGTTCCCTCTCTAGTTACAACTAGGCTTTAGTAGACACCTAGCCCCGTACCGCTTCGCACCCCCTCGTCTCACTGACATGTGGGGACATCAACTTAACCAGCCCGCGTAAGCGCTGTGCTTAGCAGGCCGGCCCAGTATCGTTTCCCGCGTAGCCCAGTCGTTTGAATTTAACCTTTTCCATTTTATTTCAAACACACTTTTGCACCCAGTTTCAAAAATCAACCTAGATCGATTCAGTGAACCAAATTGAATGAAACTAATTTTGGTAGAAAGGTCTTTAAATGCTTAATCCAAGCCCGTTGGATTTAAGTCATTTGGATCTGTAGATCATCCTTGGTAAAAATAACAAGGCAAAAGCTTTTCTGCATTCAAACATTTTTCAAATTTAAACCATAATAGCTTTTGAGTTGATTCCAACTCTCAAAAATCACATTTTACCATACCTTTCAGAATATATAAAAATATATAGGTTTACTTATAGAAATAATGTTCAAGTAATAAAAGAATGCCACATAGGCATTTCTAGTCACTTATTTAATTAAAATAAAAGGGTAAAACCTTATTAAATGGTGACACCACTTTAAATCACATTCTCATGGACTAAAATATTTGGTGATGACATGTGTCAACATGATCCCATGTTTGGTTTGGAGAATATTAAATCTTAAGTAGCTTTTCAATGAGTAGAAATCTTAAGCTTTATTTTAGAGTTTAATTAAGTGACTTCCAGATTTTAAGAAGATAATTGAAGGTTGCATAAAGAGCATAAAATTTGGCCTAAGATAGAAAATCTTGATGTCATCCTAAGGCATAAGATTGAACCTAGTTGAAATTCCACTAGTTTACTACCCCTCATTAGTACTCACCCCCACTTGTAGATGCTAGTGCTAAGCATAAAACTTGATCAACTTTAGATGGGAATACTTGGTGAAAATGGTTATGAAAACCTTAGAATGATGGATCATTCTACTGAGATGTTTTGACATGTGTTTCCGAACACCAGATGATTTTGGTGATGAAAATGTTGAGACATGAGCCTTAGCCCTTTATAAAACTGATGGTTATCTGGATGCGATACCATTCCAATTTTACCGTACAACCACAATACCCGAAAAATGGGTAGGGCTTGACTGGAAACTTATATACCTTAGTATTGGTTCCCTCACGGCCAAGGTCTGAGCTGAGGCTACCTTGTGAAGATTTTCCACCTGTGCAGTACCCAAGATGACAGTTGGTCATGGTTGGGAGGCCAAACTCACAGGAGAGGTGCTTATACTAGGGCGTGTAATTGAAAGGTTAGGATTGATTATCCACATACTGAGTATGGTGAATTCAGGATTTGTTCCTGACGGATGTATCTAATGTTGTGGTGAAAGTGTACAATCTCTGCAGAGTGTCAAACTATCCGAATAGCCGCGTCCACAGTTATGGACAGTTGGAGTGGCCATACTGTTCCCCCGTCAGATGTTTTCAAAATGACTTGTGAAAAGAATTGAGACTTTGACTTGACCACAACAGGGTTGTGATATGAAATACAAGTTCCCACTTAGGTGTTATAAACTTCAACTAGCTCTCTTGCTTTTGAACTTAGTAGAGATAAATCTGGCTTTTGCAAAACAACCCTAGAGCCTAGTGTCCTATTATCAAAAAAACCCTTCACTTGTTAGTATTAGTTTGCGAGTACTTAAAGAGTACTCATGACTTTGTCCCTGGCTATTCCCGTGGCCAGACTATGAAGAGGAGTACCTGGAGGATGGACCCCAGTAAGGTTACGACAACTAGGATCATCTCCCATCGTCAGCATTGCCTGTGACCCCGAAGATGGAGCTTCGCCTATGCTACCGTTATTATTACGTATTCCGCTGCTTGAAGTTGTATTAAGAACTGGATCATGAGATCCTTATTGGTGTAAGACCTTATGTATGGTTTGTAATGGATGATGTACTGTGGTATCCAATTCTGTTATGTCTCGCAAAAATGGTAATCCTGGGATTGCGATGTATGGCATAACAGGCATCTGGGATTAAAAATCCGGGTGTTGACAATCTCCCAACAAGTACTTTTCTTTAACGCCTTTAAGTTAGGCTTGATAGTTTGAGAAGATGCTCACATAAGAAATATGAATTGAAGTAAAAGAGAGCATCAAGAAGCAAATTCAAAACACATTTAAGTATAACCCACTTCCTATGCATAGGAATCTTGTAAGAAAATAAATCAAAGAAGCACAAAGCAACAAGCATAGGAAAGCAAAACAAGTGCAACTTTAAGATTTTCAACATAAAGAGGGGAAACTTAATATTGTTGAGATACATAAGACCATGTTTCCCTCTCTCATAATAACTTTCAGTAGCATCATGAATAAACTCAACAATATAACTATCACATAAAACATGCTTTTCATGATCCACAAACACATAATTTCTATCAAGATCAAAAATAGTGGGATTAAAATCTTCAAACCCACTTTTAACAATTTTATAATAAGGTGACTGATCATTCAACATAGGACCATCATCTAGAGCTTTATCATAAACATTTTCTAAGCAAAACTCCTTAGTACCATGCATTTCGAAGTTAGGCACAAATATAGGATTATCATAGATAACATGAGCATAGCTATTATCACAAGTTTTACCCATAACAGATATTTCAAAATAATCCACAAGAACATAGCATTCATCCTCCTTTGGTAAGCATGGGGGACAATCAAATAATGTAAGAGTTAAAGAGTTACTCTCATTAGAAGGTAGACATTGGTAGATCCATTCTTCCTCCTCTTGACCATCACTCTCCTCCTTTTTTTCATCTAATGAGCTTTCAGTTTCAGCAATTTCTTCTTCCATAGGCTCCTGCAAGGCATTAGTCTCTTCCATTTGTGGAAAGCACTTATTAAAATATTCAAGAATATAGCCATTTTCTTCCTTGTAATTATCAAAGCAAAATTTAAGTATCTCATAAACCTCATATTCATAAGGTGCATCATCAGTATTTTCAAGCAAACTGGCAAGTTCAAATGCACCCTTGAAAGCAATAAATTCTTCAATTTGTTCCACATCATAAAGATCATAATTTCCTTTAACATAAGAAGATATGGTAACATTATCATTATAATCACATTGAAAAGGCAGGTGTTTATACCTCCTACAGCAACAAGATTTATCAAAGCAATAAGTAACATTATAAGTATAGTACACCTCTCTAGCAATAGTATTCGATTTATCAATTTGTTCCCATAAGTGTCTCCCTTTTGTGACAAACGGTGCTCCTTATAATAATACTTTTCTTCTTCCGTGAACCCACCTTGCCAATAAGAACTAGTTTCAAACAAACCATCCATTGATAGAAAGCATGACAAAGCAAGGCAATAACAGACCAGCAACTAGAGCAGGAACTAATTTTTTTTGTGCTTTTTATAAGAGAAAGCAGACCAAACTAAACTTTTTTTTGGAGTTTTTGATAAAAAAGAGGCAAACAAAACCAAGCAAAGAAACAAAGCAAACTAAAAACAAAGTAAAGAGAAAGGTTGAGAAGGACTCCCCTTGTGAAGACATCCTTAGCCTCCCCGGCAACGACGCCAGAAAAAGCCTTGATGAGTGCAGCAACACTTCGTTGGGAGACCCCAAGCAGAAGGTATGATGCAGTACAGCAAGAAAGTTTCCCCCAGTAAGAAACCAAGGTTATCGAACCCGTAGGAGGAAGGAAACATCCCAAAGGTGTTGCAAGCAAAACGTGGAAACCTACACGACATAAACTCAAGACTTTGCCCCAACTAACAGTGAGGTTGTCAATCTCACCGGTTGTTGTAACAAAGGATTAACTTTATGGCGTGGAAGATGAAAGTGGTTTGCAGCAAGTAAACAGTAACAGTGGAAGATGTATCAATGGTAAAGATTGGACCGAGGTCCATAGTTCACTAGAGGTGTTCTCCTTAGATAAACAAACATGGCATGAAGGGTAAACAAATTACAGCAGAGCAATTGATAGGACTGAGCAAGGCATAACAATGCAATACTAGACATAAAATATCCTATGAGATTCGATTGGGCAATACAACAATATACATAGACCGTCATCCAACTGCATCTATGACTAGAAGTCCATCTTTGGGTTATCATTCGAACCCCCTCCAGTATTAAGTTGCAAGCAACAAACAACTGCTTTAAGCAAAGTGTGTAAGGTAAACAATCCACTTGTTCCATGAAGAAGAGACCGTTGTTTTCTCCCTAGTGGCAACAACACATCTACTACCGAAGAGATTTCTGTCACTTCCCTTGATAAGTAGAGGCATGAACCCACTATCGAGCATAAATACCCCCTCTTGGAGTCACTAGCAACTACTTGGCCAAGACAGCTACTAACAACGGAGAGCATGCAAGATCACAAACAACATAGACATGATAGAATCAATAAGACAAAACTATTAATCAATCTGACATAGTAATCTCAATATTCATCGGATCCCCGCAAACACAACATGCATGATTACAAATAGATTAGATCTTGATCATGAACGGAGCTCACAATATCTATACATGAAAGCACAAGGAGGAGACACAACCATCTAGCTACTACATGGACTCGTAGTCCAAGGTGGAACTACTCACGCTTCATACCGGAGGCTGGCATGATGAAGAAGAGGACCTGCGGGATGATCTCCCCTCCGACAAGGTGCCGGGAAGAGCTTCAGATCCTCCCCGATCTAGGGACGATGGTGGTGGCGGCTATAGACGGTTTTGTGGAATATTGATCGGGTGCTTAGGGTTTTGGCATCAGGGGGACTTTATAGGCGAAGAGGCGAGGCAGGGGGGCCACCAGGGCGTCTGCACCCCCAGGCGTGCCTAGCCCTAGGCCGCGCCGCCAGGGGGTGTGGCCCCCTGGTGAGCCTCCTCCGTCTCGTATTCTGGCTTCTTGTTGCCCACGGTAAACTATTGACTTTGGCTTTTGTCTCGTCCAATTCCAAGAATATTGATTTTATGCCTTTCTGGAACCAAAAATAGAAGAAAACAGGCAACAGGCACTTTGGCAACTTGTTAATAGGTTAGTACCAGAAAACATATAAAAACACCTCAAAGTGTAGACAAAGCAAAGCAAAGTGGATACTAAACAAGCATGGAACATCAAAAATTATAGATACGTTTCCGACGTATCATACCTCAAGATACTGAGATGGAGCATGATAAGATACATGGTTGACCTATACAAAGAGTGAAGAGTGATTTCAAGTTGGTCAACACATGAAGCATAAAGAATATACCACATGGATCTTGTGGTATGGTAAGCCTTGCTAATTATGCATCATGAACTAACCCATTATATATGTGCCTTTTCGTTTTATATAATGGATAGGTATCTTTCCATGGTCATGCTTCAAAAGTGAAGATCTTATATAGCCCATGAGAGGATGGCATCAAGTGGTGATCGTCATCAAGGTTTAGAAGGGCAAGTTCAAGATAAGCATCTCGAGAAGATCATTTTCTTGAAGCTTGCCATCCACATCAGTGATAATGAACATGTGAATACATGTATTAATGAAGTTATCCTGTAGTGGTGTATGGGGAGTAAATTAGGAGTCTTCATGAAGCAACAATGATCAAGTGATGCATTCCGGCTTAGATGGAGCTTGAAGTGTTGTCATCAAGATCAAGCGGGATGCGCAAGGAAAATGTATGGCCTTGCTAGGTTTTCCTTTTACCTGTCTCAAGGTGGTTGTTGGGAGACCGGGTTATAGGATACATAGTTGTACTATCAAGAGGGGCTTTCGGTTGGGTAACTTGATCACATCGTCATAGGGAGCCCAATCCTTTGCATACTTTGCATCTTACTAGTTTTTTGATTCTTGGTGGTTCTCCATGTTAGGTTCTTAAGCTTGGTGCTAGCTCTTCAACAAGCCCAAGTTCATCGAAAACGGAATTTGTATGCATCTTCTATGGTGTTTTCGAGTTTGAAGGTTTTATCGATTCTCCTTTTAGGGAGGCTTATTACCTTTATTCATTTGGTTCTGTCCTCCTCTATTGTACTATGATGTTTCTCTGCACCATATTATTGAGATTGTTGTCCTCGTCAAAACAATCCCAGGATCATCAAAATCGGAGTCCGGACGCAAAAGTTATCGCTGTTTTTGTGTGCCCTGTTTGGTTCTGGAGGGAATTCCGGTCGGACCGAGTATGTTGTTTCCTGCGAACCACCGGAAAACTGTTTTGTATGCTATTTCGGTTTTGACCGAAACTTTTTGGGTCAACCAGAAATTCCGGTAGAAGATCTAGCGGCACCGGTTTCCCCGCCGGAACGTGTCTGCCCAACTCATTTTGTCTCCACCGGTCATCCCTCTCGAAGAAGTATAAAAGAGGGGATTCTTCCCCAAAGTTTTAAGGTTCTTAAGCACGTTTTTGACCACCATTGTTGACCCTGTTGAGCTTTCTTCCTCTCCCTCCCCTGCTATGATTCTTGAATCTTTTTGAGGGCTTTAGAAGAGGAGATCTAAATCTACAATCCCCACCAATCAGTTCCTCCTCTAAGTGAGGGAAACCCATTGGATCTAGATCTTGGAGTCATTTGTTGATTTCCACCATTGTTCTTCCTCTCTAATTTCTCCCTAGCACTTGTTGCTTTGGTGGGATTTGAGAGTGAAGGATTTGAGCACCCTTGATGTTCTTGCTTTGCATTCTTGCATAAGTGTTGAGATCTCCATTACGTTTTGTTCGAGTGAGAGACTGTGGGCTTGTTACTCGTGGAGGGTGACCTTCTAGTTGGCTTGGCGGTTGGTACCGCGGTGTCCTCTTCGTGGAAGATTGTGAAGAGACCCTGACTTATCATTCGTGGAGCTTGTGAAGTGGTTGTGGAGCTTGCCATCTCCGGAGTGGAGGAAAAGTTAGTCATAAGGAAAGGGTCCATTCCTTCGTGGGATAGACTCGGAGAGGAAGGTGAGCCTTCGTGGCGTTGGGAAATCCTTTGTGGAATCTCACACCTCTCCAACGTGACGTACCTTACTTGTAAGGAAACACGGGAATACATCTTCGTCTTCGCGTGTCTCGGTTATCTCTATACCCAAGCTTACTTTTCTTGTGATAGCCATTGAGCTTGAAATACTTATATCTTACTTATCACTTGTGGTATATTTATCTTGTGCTATCTTGCTTAGCTTAACTTTATTGGTGCACTTAGTTGAGCCTAGTGTATAAGGTTTTGTGCTTGTAAAATAAACGTTAGTTTAATTCCGCATTCTATCAAGCCAAAACCGTAATAGTTTTGAAATTGCCTATTCACCCCCTCTAGTCGACATCTCTATCCTTTCAGTTGTCCCCTCCCGCGTGGTTGTGGTACCGCCGCTCCTTGTCTATGGCTTGTTCTTCTCAGTTTGGCCGGCCTTGCAATGCTTGCCATGGTGGTACGGAGATGGTGACTATAAGACCATGTGGCGTATGTTGGTGGGTGGCGAGATGGGTGGAGCGCTACAGATTATTCAGATATGTGTTTTTTGGGGGTCGGGAGAATTTCTTGTCATCATGACTCCGACGCGGTGACGCTTGTGAGTGTCGTTGTTTCTTCCTGAAGGGCGTCGGGTGTACATCTTCCCCACTACATGTGGCGTACTGAAGGAAACCCTAGGACCAGTCCAAATAACATCGTCATCGTCACTTTTATTCTTGAATGTGTTGCTTGGTACGTGACGATTCAGAGCGCTAGGATTGTGGTGGGAATGCTCCGGAGGACGCAACGGTTGCGGGTCACTTTCGTTTTCGTTGATCCACTGGTGTCAGTATTTTTTCTTCTTTTTTCTTTTTTCTTTCTTTTAGGTTTGACTGTGCTGTTTGAACCAATAGTGATCTCAAAGTTGTATGGTGTGGTTGCTATATTAATATAGCGGGGCGAAAGCCTATTTTAAGAAAAAAAGTACAAAGAAATTCATCCATCTAGCAACACAAGATCTCGTTTTGAAGATCTAGACGCGAGAAACTTAAAGTGAAAAAACATTTAATTTGTTTGGTAATTTGGACGAAAGTTTCTCAAGATATTTTTTTTAGGATAGTCTAAACTTTATTGGGCAATCTCGACCGACACAGGTTGTTAAAAAATGAAGGGAAAACTGTTTACCGAGTCGTTTCCTAACAGACATCGCCGTCGTCGTCGGAATCGAAGTCGGGCTCTCTATTATGTGGGCCGTTGGGCCCTCGTTATCAGGCTAAACTTTGAACAGCACTGATCGAAGCTGGCAATCAGCCAAACGAAGCCCATAGAAATAAGCTAACTCGTGTGTTGGAGTGGAGACAGCGGCCCAACAAAGGCGGCGGAGGCGGGAAAAGGGAAGCCAGGGCGCGCCGGGAGAGAGAGAGAGAGAGAGAGGAGCAATGGAAATCGATGGCGATGGCGGCGGCGAGGCGGACGAGAGGGGCCGAGGCGAGCTGGCGCCCCTCCTCGAAGCCATCAAAACCGCGGAGGTGCGTCGTCTCTCTCATCCCTCTACCCGCGCGTCCTTCGTCGGCCTCGCGGTCGCGGTGCCGTCCATTTCCACGCCCCTCTCTAGGGTTTAGCTAGTCTGGTTCGAGGTGCTGCGGATGAGCTCGGGTTCGATACGCGCGCGTGCGACTGCGGGAGTTTCGGGAGCGGTTTCTTTGGTGGGATTTGCTATCCGTAATGGTTCCTGTTTGTATTGGGGGTCCCCCTGCTCGACTGGTGTGATTCTAGATAGAATTATTTTCCATCTGATTCCGCACATAGCATTTTTCAGAAAGGCGATTAGAGGCTAAATTTCGATGGGTATGTTAGAATCAAATGCTATGCGCTAACTTTCTAATGACCTTAACAGGTTTTGGAGAACAGAATTGCCCTTATCAGCCAACTCGAGGGTTCCTCCCAGTTTTCTGTTGATGATCTGGGCCTAATACTTGAATGCCTTGCTGTATCCTTTTCCCCATTTTGCTATCTTATTTTGGCCCGTTGTTACTTACTGATCTGATACATCACAGTATATCTTCCCATTTCAAAGAAGTTACTGATTCAGTTTGCTTGCTATTACTGTCGTTGTTTGTGTTCCCTTAATGGCATTTTAGGTATCTTGGGATGATTCCACATGTTCAGGTGTATCACACTGCATGCTACATAAGTCAGTTCTGCAGGTTGCTCTGAAATGCACCGAGTCAGATACAACCGCCTGTCTGGGACAATTTCTTACTCTCGGTGCAAAGGTACTTCTTGCTTTTTTCCACTGCAGTTCTGCTTCACTTCACCTGCCAACTGTAGCAGCATATCTTCTGCCTTCCTGAATCAACGAATTCTGTACCAGGCCAGCTCATGGTGTGGAAAACATCTCATATGGTTTGTTGAATCTATTGATGATTCTGAAGCAGTTCAAGAGGAAGAGCACAACAGTTTATGCCTAGAGGTTGCAGGAACTACACCTTTAAGTTTGTTCAGCTTGTTTGTGCTCATTTGTTTAGAAATAGATATCTGGGTTAACAGAAAATCTTCTGCGTCGCTAAGGCTTCTCCAAACTCCAGATATCTTAGCCTAAAATACCCAACTAAACCATGAACCCTGCTTTATGTGTGATCTCACCTTGTTCTGTATAGCTATCACTGGGACATATAAAGTACTTCTTGCATAAATTGTGGCGAAACATCTTATTGTATGCAGACATGTAGTTAGATATAGCACAAAAAATGCATAAGAATCCTTTCGAGACAGACACCTTATGTTCAGTTACAGTCAACGGTATAATTTCCACTAACATGTTCCTTTTAGTTTTATGGTCAATGTTTTTTCATCTGGATTGTTATTGTATCCTTTTTTAATTCACGCGGTAGAGGTTCTCTCTTGATAATTCTTATAAAGATTCAACTCCTTGACTGCAGATAATTTCACTGACCTTAAATATCTCTATCAAGCTCCTTCCAATGGCTGCAAAATGTATTACTGTTGATGTGGTGCATGCTACTGGTGATTTTATTTCGGAATTGCTAGCACTTACGGAAACCTCAATAGTCGACAAGGTAACACTCCATAGCTTATGAAATCTTTGCATTAACTAGTCTAACTAGCATAGGTAGTCGGAAGAGCTTTATGTAAGCTGCATGAGAGACTTATAAAGCACTTGCTGCATAAATTATGGGCAATGACATATACCATACAGAAATGTTAAATCGCAGCAGTTCCATCTCTGATAGATATCTGTTGACAGATAGTTCATGGAGCTGCAGCACATGTTGCTAAGGCTGCACCTGTTTTTCTGGATGAAAGCACTAAACTGTGCAGAGCATACTGTGAGGCTGCAAAATCTGATATCTGCAGAATGAGCATGCTTACAGAAGAGACAACTGTGAAACACGAGGTACCAGATCTTACTAGCGATGTGACCAGGATTGCGGCATGCACTATTCAGACCTTGTGTAAAATAGGAACATATGCAGCATCCAGTGGTGGAAGCCAGGTGGCCTTATTGAATGTATCATGGAAGGGTGTAGTTTCCTTACTGCAACTTGGCAAAGGACTGATAGAAGTAAAAGTAAGTGTCAGTGATATCATTTCAACCCTTATCTCGCTTGTCATTGAATCTCTGAGGGTTGCTGCGGATACATGGTGTATGTCCTTACAAGAAGTCCTTGGTATCTCTGAAGCTAGAAGGGCATGTTTACCAATCAAATTTTTCTTAATAAATGCGGTAAGGATTTGCACTGTATATCCTTCAGAAGCATTGACTATATACAAGGGCATAATCAGGTGTGTATTGGTGATATCATCCTCAAGCATTTTATTCAGCAAAGATTCCCTGTTGAAAGCAGCAAATGAGGCACTTGTTGAATTATTGGAGCCTAGTTCCTTTCTTTTACTAGACACAATTATGAAGTCATCAGAAGTAAAGCTAGAGTCGAAATGCCAGCTTGTGCAGTACCTTTTAGAAAATGAAGAAGCTGATAATCCAGCTCAAATGGAGCAAGATGGTCAGAGAGCGAACTTGGCTTCATTAGGTTGCATTTTCTCAGTGGATCCTGATGTTGACAATAGAAACCGAGCACTTTTACCTGCTGAACTTATTGTGTTTTTGCACTTCCTCAATATTTCCACTGACTTGAGAGAAGAAGTGGTCATCAAATTATCTGGAAAGCTACCGGCTCTTCTTAATATCTTAACATTGGAAGATGTCTACTCATTTGTCCTTGGCTGCCAAATTCCCACATTTTGTGGTGCTGACCATCCTCCTGTGGTTGTCTGGCAACCTGTGTATACTTTTCTCACACAGGCCCTAAAGGCTTATATGATTGCCGCTGCTGCTTCAAGTGTTGCTTGGAATGAATTGCAAGCTTTCCTACTTGAGAGCCTTTTCCACCCCCATTTTCTTTGCTTGGAGATTCTAACAGAGCTATGGTGTTTCTTCATGCGCTATGCTGAAAATGAAACTTCCTCTTATTTAGTTAACCAACTATTTCTTCTGTTAAAGACTGTAGCGCCACCAGAGGAAGTTCTTGCACCTCTCAGTGCTCTGCGGAAGGTTGCACACGCATTCTGTATCATCTTGAGCTATGCATCTTGTGCAACTATTGATCAAATTTATACCTGCTTGCTGAATGATCATAACTCTTCCGGTTCATCAAACCTGCATTTGGCATTGTTGATGGAAGGATTTCCTTTTGATTCATTATCGGATGGTATAAAGGTGCAGGCTGTAAACAAATTGTTCACTTCTTTTACCGGGTATCTACAGAGCTACTTGAAGAATCATGGCGCAGTTGATTTGCAAACTTCTAGTTTGGGTGTAATAGGTCTTCCTATACATGCTCTAGCCTCTTCATTGCAGCGTTGGTAAGTCCCTTCTCACGTAGTGTTACCAAGTATGATGCCAGAATGCGGCTTTTTTTAATGCTCTTGTTTCTTTCGTGCAGCGAAATAAAGGAGTATAACGCCATAGATGGGAAGAGTATTTCAACTATGTTTAAGTTCAGTATCTCCCTGATTAATCTGTATAAGACTGCACCTGACAGCAGTAAGGACCACCTTGCCCAGATCATTAGTTCCATACTGGATATTATCTCAAAAGTGAGGCATCTCTGTCCGTTCTATCAGATAGAGAAGCTAACTCTAGAATTGCACACCCTGTTCATTAGTAGTTCTGATAATTCAAAGGCAGCGCTAGCTCAGTGCAAACCATCTCTAGCTTCTTTTATGTCAATGCTTGGTCATTTGAACTATAATGAAGTTGACGCTAATGCAATTTGTTCAGCAATGCTGGATCTATACCATCTATTGGTGAGGGAACGGCACTGGGCACTCATTCACCTGGCAATGGGCTCTTTCGGGTACTTTGCCGCCCGCACATCTTTTACGCAGCTCTGGAAATTCATTCCTGGAGACGCTGCTCTTTCATATAATACAAACACAGGAGTGGACATTGACGAGAATGGGTTCATGTCGGAACTGAGAGCTTTTCTTCAGAAAGAGGCTGCCTTGCGTGCTGACAAATGGTCCGAAGAACAGATTCGTTTTCTAGTTTCAGAGGGCAGAGCGCTGAAGAAACTGGCTGAAACAGCCTGTGAAATTCCACTAGCTCCAGAGCCTGAGAAAAAAACTGTCATTTCAGAGGTTGTCAATACAAAGAAGAGGAAGATACCAGATGGAATCGGTGAAGGGATGGCGCTGCTACAGAACGGTCTCAAGGTCATGCGAAACGCTCTCGATGATACTGACTCAGCAGAGCTCAAGGACAGGTTTGCGACTCACCTGTCACGCCTCGAGAGCGCAGTTTCTCAGATTGCTAGCTTGTCTGACAAAATCTGATACCCTTCGCCCCTACTGTTACCACTCAGTCGTCAGATGGTAGCCTACCAGTTGCTGCCCCATTGTAAATATATAAGATCCTTAGAACGCACGTTGAGAATCAAAGCTGATTTCTGGTTTATTATTAAGGGTCCATGGTATTTACACCTATCAATGAGTCGGAAGGTTTGAATTAGACTTGAGATCACTATTTTCTGTTGCAAGCAATTGTACATGACTTGAGGTATTTATCCAATAAATTACCGCAGCACTTGTACTGCCTTGTTAATTCATTATTCATGTGGACGACACAAATGCTCACTTGAAAGCAACCATGGGGGACATGCAATACTGAGCAGAGTCTCCACGCTCACTTCCCTCCGACCAGGAATAGGTGTACATTTAATTTGTGTCCGAAGTCAAATTATTTTAAATTACTAGCTAAATTCATAGAAAAAAATGTTGCAACAGAAATCTTACTTTGAATAAAAGCTAAATGTTAAGCGGGGTGCTTGTCTGGCAAAGTTCCAAAACATACACGAGTAAGTGAAACAGTTGTTTCTGCGGCAAAAACATAGGGCGAGGAGTTAAGAGGGGTCACGAGCAACTCAAATAGCTTAGACGAACCTGGGCACGCATTTGAATAATAGAACTCTGGAAAGCCCATGAAGCTCTCTGAGACCGTACTTTACCTCATTGATCCCAAGGAATTACGATACTCACTCCCATCCATATTAATTGACTTTGATGAACCTATATACTCCCCTGATCCATATTAATTGACTTTGATTTATCAAAATTTGTACTAAATAATATCTAGATTCATTTAAGAACTGTACTAACGCGCGGCGCCGCACGTACCTATGTCCCGAGCGGCGGCTGCCTGCTCCGGCAAAGCGACGTGCGCGAAAGCGACATGCCAGAAACGGCGCGTGTCCAGCCAAGCCTCTAGGACCAAGTCACGCCTGGGCCTAAAGGACAGCTGACTCCTGACTCTTGGGCCTCCAGCACAGCTGTACTGCCAAGTCAATCATTTTCTTAATTGCCAGATTAATTATTCATAGTTATCGGATTACTAATTATAAGACTAGTTGGGGCTAGTTGTCGGACCAATTGTTGTTAATTGCCATATTAATTAGCTGCCTAGTTAATCAGGCCTAGATGCCAGGTTAATTACGCCTAGTTGCCAGATTAACTGCCTGCCGGATTTAATTATTCATAGTTGCCAGATTACTAATTATAAGATTAGTTAGGCCTAGTTGTCGGACCAATTGTTGTTAATTGCCATATTAGTTAGCTGCCTAGTTAATCAGGCCTTGCCATGTTAATTACGCCTAGTTGCCAGATTCCTGCTCGGTGGCGCTGCTCTTCTGCGGCGAAGGCCCTGTGAATGTATCCTCCACGCATTCGTAGGTGTTGAACTGTCAGAGCCTGCCCTGCGGTGGTGTGGAACGCCTCCTCCTCGAGCTCGCCAGACACGCGCTGGCGGAGCCCTCCCTACGGTGGCGAGGGGCGCCTCCTTCTCGAGCTTGTTGGAGATGCGCCGGTGGAGCCCTACCTAAAGTGGCGAGGGACGCCTCCTCCTCGCAGTCACCGGAGACGCGCTGGCATAGCCCTCCCTGCAGTGGCGAGGGACGCTTCCTCCTCGCGCTTGCTGGAGACGAGCTGGCGGATCTCTCCCTGCGCTCCTCGACGACCTGGTAGTCGTGCTCGTTGACTGCGGTGGCGAGGGGCGCCTCCTTCTCGAGCTCGTTGGAGATGCGCTGGTGGAGCCCTACCTGAAGTGGCGAGGGACGCCTCCTCCTCGCAGTCACCGGAGACGCGCTGGCATAGCCCTCCCTGCAGTGGCGAGGGACGCTTCCTCCTCGCGCTTGCTGGAGACGAGCTGGCGGATCTCTCCCTACGCTCCTCGACGGCCTGGTAGTCGTGCTCGTGGACTGCGGCCTCCCTACCTCGAGTTCGGTGGCGATGGCAGCCTCCCCACCTCGAGTTTAGCCGCGAGGGTGGCCTTCCCACCTCGAGTTCGGCCGCGACGGCGACCTCCCCACCTCGAGCTCGGCTAGGACAGCGTTCTCCTCTCTGACACGGTGCTCCTCCAACGCGCTGCCGCTCTCGTGGCAATTTCTATGTGCGCGAGAATGTGTGGTGAGGAGGTCTGTAGGGTGAGAGGATAAGAGATAAGGCTATGGTGGAGCCACGATCCGTTTCGTGAATCTTAGCACACCACCGCACGGTAGAGAGCCGCGTGCGGAGCCTCTTCTTAGATTTTTCCTACATTCAAATCTAGACAAATTTGAGTCAATTAATATGGGCCGGAGGGAGTACTAAATAGTGTCTAGATTCATTTAAATCTAGACAAATCTGAGTCGATTAATATGGACCAGAGGGAGTAAGCTCCTTTGGCATGACCGCCTTCATGTATGAATTACATTTGCAAGTATGGGTGCTGCTATGGGTTAAAGCAAAAAAAAAAGGTACTAGCGATAGTATGTAGATATACCTTAGCACATACTTTAGATGCTACACAAATACCAGTAACGACAAATTATTGATATATCCTTTAGCAGTATCTGGTTACACAATGCATGTCAGCACAGGATCAAATACAACTTGGATAATAGTACAAGCTACAGTTACATAGTATATACATTATGTCCATACTGGCAAATATATGAGCTCAGATACATATGAGATCAGACTATAAAATAGGATGCATACGCCTAGTTCTACGAATTTACTCTCTGCGGCAACGTCTCAAATGCAGAAACTGTGTTGCTAAACTTCATACGGTGAAGAGGTGCCCCACTTGGCTTGATAGCACATGCAATCTTGTCCTCGAGGGGGCAGCGCGCTCTCAGCATGGAGAACACATGGTTGTTCAGCCTCCTAGCTTTCCTCATTGCTTCAAGGATGGCCTCGTATCCCTTCTCACACAAATCATATGCAAAAACAATGTGAATCTCCAAATTCAAAGAGACATGCAATATTAGAGAATCTTTAACTCCAAACCAGGGGCAGTAGGAAATGATCTCACCTGGAAGATATTAGGGCTTTTGCTTCTGTCCGCAGATTGGTAAAGTAAAACTGTTGTGTTTTCTATTTCTGCAACGTTGAGAAATTGGTAGGAGAAATCGAAAAGCTCGAAATGCAGCTGCTGCCCCAGTAAGTACATGATTGTACAGCCAGCCCATGCTACAGAGTCACCTAACATTTCTCGTTTCTTTGAAGGATTGGTAATGCTGTCTTCCAAGTAGCTCTGGATAAGTAAAGATAAGATAAGAAGCAAGAAAACAGACTTTTTCAGTGAAAAGCAAAAGGATGCAGCACTAAAACCACACTGGAACCATAAATAAAAGCCTCAATAGCTCTGAAGTTCCATGCCATGCCAGAGGAAATGGTACTGCTAAACAAAAAGTAGAGCAAAGTGGAATAGGGTGGAGACTACAGAGAAGTAAGATATGATTTTTTCATCTAAACAGTTATCGTGTACACAGGTGGAACAAACATTAAGCAGCTGCAGCAAAAAAGCCTGTAGATGATGAGCATGGCACAGATATCACAGAACAGTGTCTTATAGTTTACTTACATACTGAAGACCGCTAAAAACACGATAGAAGTCCTTCGATGTGGTTATGTCAATAAAACCTGTCTTTGGAGTTGCACTCCATTTGCTGTAATGTCTATCCAGGGCAGCACTTGTGAAAGCAAGAGCATACTCCAGCACACTCCCTGAGTTAAGATTTGACTTATACAATAGGCCTGTGGAAAAAAAATAGTATAAGCTCATAAAAACATGGTAAAAGTAGTAGATAAGAAAAACACAGATTTATGTGCTTTAAGGCTCCGATGGTGCGGGAGAAAGGGATAACTACGACTCTTCAACTTGAGATGCATAATCTGAAGGGAAGTGTCCACAAACCCTCTTTTTTTGGAAAGATGGAAAACAAAAAATGTCATTTAAGATGATATAAATATGGACTTACTGGCAGCTTCAGCCTGCTTTGACATGACAAGAAATGAAGATGGATTTGAACATGCTGGACTCGATGCAACAGCATTGGTAGCAGCATTTAGCAATGTGGTAAATGGAGTATTATCAGAGTTGGCATGCTTCACTTGCCCATCGTTTCCTGGAACCAATCCCAACCATGGAGCTGACTGCATGAACTGTGTAGTGTCGATTTGTCTCTATTGGAGAAACAAATCATGGAACAGTAAGATAAATAGAATATTTACGACAATATAAAGCAAGAGGGAAGAAAAAATAACAGACCAGAAAAAAACACAACTGATGACCTTTACATAAGAATGCTAGCTAATAAAAGCTTCCATTATCTAAAAATACATAAGAATGCAGACCAAAGATGTGTTTATAAACCAAACAACTTAACAGACAATGGAATGGACAAAGAACATTAGCATGTGTAAGTAGTGTAACAGCTCCGGCAGCACAATTGGCGTGAGGAGACCAAGTTTCCAGGGGAAATCCTTCTGACATTCGTAAAATATACTCCCTCTGTCCCGAATTACTTGTCGCAGATTTGTCTAGATACTCGTGTATCTAGACGCGTTTTAGTGTATAGATACATGCGAATCTAGACAAATATGCGACATCTAATTTGGGACAGAGGGAGTATATGACTTAAGTAAACAATAAGAATTCGCCACTTAATGTCCTCAGGTGCAGAGATCAAAGGACCTTTCTGTCTTCTCAAAAGGTGTACTGCAAACGTTCAAATTTGAACTAAAACCACAACAAGCATTTTGGAGCGGAGGGAGTAGTTCTCTACTAAAAGCTACCATTCAACTGCTTTATTCGAAGAAAAGCACTCCAAGGATAGCATAAAGTAGAGTAGGAAGACCTTCAATTTGACAATCTAAGAAACTGATAAAGTTGCTTACAGAAATATGCTCACCAAAACAATGTCCATAAGGCTCATCCAATACAAAGCACTTCCAATTTCCTTAAGGTCATGAAGAACTTCAGTTTTCACATCTGATTTCGCTTCCCATGTCAATATTTCATGAATTATCTTCTGGCAGCCTACAATAAATGCACCACACAGTTCATTCTTTTTCGAACAAAAATAAGTAGAGTTTGACTAATGAAATAGCCTGTAAAAAACTTATATGGTTCAAAACCATCCTATGCCAAGAAAAAATATGAACTTATATCAGCAACTTTAAATTAGATTCAACCACTTCAGAACCACACTGACAATAGACCAAATTAGCAGCAAGGAAACCTATGCTCTTTATGTAGCCCTCTGTTCTTGAGATGCCATACTAGTACATCATCCAAAATGAAACTTTTACAGAAACTTAGTTTTCCTTGTAAGATGAACTCAAATAGAACGGATTGGGCAACTGTACATAAATGAGATGCAATAATGATTATAACCAGGAAGTAGCAATAACACCTAGTCTGGATTGTGTTTATTATGAAGGGTTATCATCATGGTGCAATGCTATCTCATATTTGCATTGGATTTAGTCCTTTCAAACATTATGCACTATGCTATGTTGCAGGCAGGTATTGCAGAAAGCCAGCACGGGAGCCCATTCTCACTGGGATTCGGAACTCCAATTCCTGCCAGCTAACATATTACCTGCTATACCACCATCAAATGAAAGAAGTCCAATAGATTTTGGCAGTGCTTCTTGCAATGCAGTTATTTTTGGCACCATAGCTGTTATCTGAACAGGAAGAGCAAATACGAGTTACTTAGTATTAAGTTAAAAAAATAGTTACTTAGTGAGCTTTGTGTTTCTTCTAGGTCTGCCTTCCTAGTATTTTGGTTATGAGATGCAGCTGTCATGACAGCACTCAAGCATATCTTCATCCACTAATTTACTTT
Organism: Avena sativa; assembly: GCA_916181665.1. Lineage (NCBI taxonomy): Eukaryota > Viridiplantae > Streptophyta > Magnoliopsida > Poales > Poaceae > Avena > Avena sativa. The sequence continues at coordinate 461,219,684 of OV702293.1, forward strand.
GGCTTATTAGAATAGTGTGCCTTCAGGTGCACAATACCTTATACAGTTAAAAGTTATACCACTCACCTTACTTGATATATGATCCAGTAAAGCACGGATAATACCAGGTAATGATCTGGAACCGAGAAGTTTAACAACTGCAAACATGTGAGGGATCCCAAAGAAGTCACGGTACAGACCAGCAAGACCCTGGTATGCCATGGTCAAATCCTACAAAGACAACGAGAGCATGCAGTAGTAGAGATTAAGGTCTCTGATGGATAGCTGTTGCCAGATAAAGAGTAAAACATTTTGGATGAGTGAAAACATCGTAAATTAACTAAAATCCCAGCATATCCAAATAGTCTTAAAGCTGCCTTATTTCCAGAGTTGCTCATTAGTCCATGATGCTATCATTTTTCCACCAGGATTCATGTTATATAACTCCAAGATCCAACTATATATAACACTTTACAAATACAGGAAAAGGCAAGGGGCATATTCAGTAGTAACAGGTACTGGAAATAGCAAGCGATAGATTTAATAAAAGGTGCTTACCTGTGACCCGCAGTAGAAGTAAGGCTTCCCAGTAGAAGCATTTGATCTCCAAGAGGAGTGATTAGCTCCTTTTAACGATCTAACAAACCGTTTTGTGGTATTACATAGGATGAAATTGGGCAAGAAATCCACTTGCATCTCATTCCATATCTGGGTTCATAAAAAATTATCAAATCAGGATTGAAGTTTAACAGGATTAACCAGCAGGTTTTGCAGGAATAGGCACAAAGATGCATATCGTACTGTAACACCACTACTAATACTGTGACCTCCCAGCAAAAGATTAAGGTTCTTCCTTTTATATTTAATTACCACCAATTATCATTAACTAGGTGCGCAACTGAGTAATTAAACAATGCCAACAACTAGTGAATTGTCCAGCCAAAGGAAGAGCAGCTAATACAAGAAACAAATTATAGATCATGGCTACCATGCACGTCGATATAAATGTTATTTGCTTAAATTACACATGGATTGACACGTAAAGGCCCAAAAAACCTGAGAAGAGATGCGACTCGAATATGAAACCAGTGAAAGGTTCTCTTGCATCTCACTGAGCATAAGAGAGTAAGAATCCAATTCAAGATATCTTGATATTGACTGATGTGCAAGCTCCAAAATATCCAACAGTTGTTGCAGTTCCTAATTTGAAAAGATAGAGCAAAGTTCCAAAAGGTGATTGACCAGAATAAACAGGTAAATTGCTTAAAAAGATATAACAGAGTGCGAATAAATGAGAGGTAGTATAAAGATAAAATTAAGAGAATCTTACTACAACACCACATAGATCTCCATTTTCGAAGCGCTCCAGTAGGAAATCAATATTTTCTCGAAACAGTTTGTTCATTCTCTGAGTAATTAGGCTTCTTAGGTCAATTGTCCTCCCTAAGATCTGAGATGTGAAATGAACTGATTCAGTGACAGTGCACAAGCTAAAGACAAAAACATGCAAATCGTAGCCTGAAATTAAGATGTTAAATCTAGGCAGACAAATTGAACATGAAATCAGACGATTTTGCGCCCTTGACTCAAAGTCAAAGGACACCAAAGATCAAACATCAAATACTGGTTCAGAGACTAAAAGCAAAAGGTTAATTGAAATGTAAACCCGTTAAATCTTGATTGTGCATGCAAGTTCAAGAAATCACAGGATAGTGTAGCAGAAGGGAATATGATAATGTAACTCCACATGTGACATGACATCCAACAACAGCGCCCTTGGCATAGTACCCTTATAGTATGTGTAGGGTTGCAAGCGGCAACCCGCATAAGCCCGCGAAATTCAAATTTAGTTCAAACTAGACTAATTTTGCTGAAAAAATTAGAACTAGAGTAACCAATTTTGACCACGGAGCGGGACGGATCGGGTGCCGCTTTGCAACCCTAAGTATGTGCAACTTCTCTCATGGGTGGGTACTACTACTAATGTAAATAACAAACTTGGAAACAGAGATATTGATGTGACTCAAAATATAGGAAAGTAGATTTCTACACAATTTTGTTATTAAAAACTATATGTAATTAACCAACTAGATTTCAAGTATCCTTAGAGCATGATTGCATGAACGGTTCTCTTGATTAATTGATAGATACTGAAAATCCTTAACGCAAACAATACCAAATAAACACTTACCATGACTCTTCTTAGCTTGAAAATTGCATCAAATCTTAAGGGCTTGACATAGTACTTCTCACCATCATCACATGCATAGGTAAATGAACTATCAAGAAGAGTACTGCATATGAGGGAGGGAGATAGATCAGTACAAAACAATAAGGCATCTCAAGTCAACCGGTGCACAGGTAAACTGAAAAGAAAAGTTGTACCTTGCGGCACAACTCTTATAATATGTAAAGATGATCTCATTAAGCTTCTGAACCAGAAGATCAAAGGAAAGATCGACCTACAAATCAGCACACAAGAAACATGGTAAGATGTTTAAAAATGCAAACAGAAAGATCAATTATTATATTTTGGGTACTTCCAGCCCATGGCAATAACAAGATCTGTACACCTAACCATATTGATCCCCCAAAGTATATGATGTTATATGCAAGCAGCTCGAACATGCACCAAAATGGGCTCCGGTATTACACTAATGGTGAACATATAAAGTTCATTTTTAATTACAAGAGGTAAAATTACTGACAATTGGAATGTTCTAGAAACAGTATGGTTGTTTCTGAAGAATGGGACATGACATAATTACACGAGGTGTGTTCGAATAGTTACACCAGAAAGTGATAATGAGAACAGAATGTAACCACTTAAACTCGGTGATCCTGCCAGCAACCTAGGGCATACACTAGATTTTTGTATCATGCCTCCTAGGAGGATTGTAACCCAACACTCTATCTTTACATTCTCAGAAAAAAAAACTTTACTGTAAGAATGTCAATGTACTTGAGAATAGACTAATAAAACAAAAAAAATCCTCATGGTAAATGTGAATATCTCAGATAATTATAACAATTTATTCAAACATGTCCATAACACCATATAACAAATAGCACATCATTTAGTATACATAACAAGATAGTTCAGTTAAAAAGGGAGGAGGCCAATCAGAAGGAACAGGATGCGATAGCAATTTTTTTATGAAAGTTAAAACCGTATTTAACTGCTTATTAAAAGGGCAAAAAATGCACACATTCTTCAGCTCCTCTACCTTCCAGGAACAAGCATAAATGTAGTGACAGGAGTTGAAAAGACGGCTGAACCCCTTCCTTGGAAGCATAATGGTGAAATGAGTTTCTAATTAACATCACTTTCCTTTCATTTTCCTACATCCACTTATATAATGACACATACTTTAAGATCCTACACCAAGTACTCTCCACACAAATGAGCAAATGTTACAAAATCTATTAGTAAATCTAACAAGTACCCGTTAAGAGGTGACACAACTGACATTCACTGAAATATAGTAGTACAGACTAGAAAAGGGCAAAAGTGACAGTCTTTATTGGTTACCTCAGCTTCAATTTCATCATAGAGAAATCTCTGTTTGAGATAAGTTAGTGCATGTTGAGCAGAGTCATTGTAAAGGTCAAGTGGTATCAAAATGCTTTCAAGAAGACCAGCATCTTGAGATTCAATAACATAGTCCACCAACATCCAGGGGAGGGAACATTCAATTGGAAACTGCCATCAAGACATAAATTATATGAACAGTGCAAACCATAAACATGATTTATAATTAAAAATATGGAGCGATAACCTTCACTAATTGCAACGACTAGATAAACATGATTTAGCATGTTGAATTACTGTTTGCCAACTACAATGTATTTCATAATATTTCTCGACAGGTAGGGCATTGGCTAGTATTATTCAGGAAAGGCAAATTGGAAAACACACCAGTCAAAATAAAGGCTCTACTGGAAGTGGTAAATCACCATCACAGATACATAGGTATATTACTATTCATGCTCCTGTAATTGTAGAACTTATGAGAACACTTCAAACACACTTATCAAGTAAAAGTGTAAAACTACAAGTTACTATCCTGAGTATCAAATTTCTATACTGTCACATTTTCAGGCACCTTTCTTGCAATGCTAGTAAGAGTTAAGAACTTGAAAAGGTGTTTGATCTTTTTGAAGTGAATAGTTTGATGCCCATTGCAAAATCAGTGCATTGCTCTATCATTCATATCCAGAGTCTTATTTGTGTGATCTGATGTATAGATAACTACAAATGTATCATGATATCCTAAATTAAGTGTCCTTGACTCTTGGTATATGTTGAGTATTCACCATGTTTCTCCAAGTTTCTCTGTGTAATCATTCCTTTGCCCTAATCCAAATTAAAGTAGAAATCTGATCACGAAGCAAACATGACTTGCAGAACAAAGTTGGCATAAACAATGAAAGAAAAACAGAATGGACTGGTAAAGTTGACACTCAACAAGATGCGATGTGGCAATCCTAACACCAGGACACTTGAAAACCCAAATTCAAAGTAATATCTCAATTCTCATTAATAGGTGCTATCATCTTGAATTTTGTTATACTTCACTAAGCAATGCAAAAAATGCTGCACCTGGATAACACGGGACGATTCCAGGTAAAACTCTCTGAACCAAAGAAATCCAAGATCAGTAAGCGTACCAATTGTTGCTGCATGTATCCACAAAAGTTGACAGTTAAATACATTATCCAAACGAAAAAGATCGACAATATAGTAAATATGAACTGTTCAAATTTAGATTGGTATTTTAGAATAATACAGAAAATTAGAATAAACTGAATGTATTTCCCAGTGAGTATGATATAGAAGATTAGAAATTAATTATCACTGAGGTATTGAGCACAAAAAATGCACCAAATGTACAGCGACAACTGCATGCATATGAGAATTGCTATTCCTGCCTCAGACAGCAGAGTACCTGTATAATCCAAAATATGCAAGAAAAAACTGAGCTTGTAGAAAAACGTCTCTAGCTGTTTAAGGTCTTCCACAGGTATTCCAGAACCACTATTCCCAAAGAACCCTCCAGGTTTTCTCAGATTACCACCAGATACAAGTTCGCAGATGAGAAATTGCAAACAATGAATCTGTAAGACGTTTGATAACAGAAATAGAAGTTATAAATCATTAGCAAAGTAAACAAAATTATTCTTAACTAATAAAAATTACAGCAAGATGTAAATCTAGAAAATTAAAAAGCTAAATAGAACATTTTATAATTTGTAACGGAGTCCTAGTCAATTCTCACTCCATATCCTTGAGACAAACTTTTCACTAAGGGAAAAAAGGGACAGATTTTCTGAAAACCATCAAAATATCACAAACAAAAGTATAAAATAAGTAGAACAAACTATTACTCTATGAACTTCTATTTTATGTTAGTGCGAACAGGACATACATAGTTTTACGGTGAAGAGAGTTTACACTATGAAAATCGCTTTTCGAGAAGACCTAGAAGGCTAGAACACAATGTTAGCTTAACTCTACATGCTAGCTACAAATGATTTGAGATTTCTGAGGTGATGATAGTGATACATGACTATACATTTCAACTATGATTCTGACCCATACGAGAATAATACACTGTAGTAGCAAAGTAGAATAAAAATAGGGGCTGTAACCAGAATACTGGAAGTTCCAGTGAGCTGGTTGCCTGGTTAGAAAAAGGTTGTACTCTGCTGGCTCAGTTAGTGGATTCAGTAAATTTACATCATTATACCCTTTATACTATTGAAAATCAATAGAACAACAATGTTGTTTGATAAAATCAATGCCACTTAGCCACCTATCTATAGTTACAAGCTTCAAATGTGGAATTGTCACATGTTAGAAACAACACAACTTTGCATAAGCTGTATTTCTTCACATCCTCAAATTGTTTAAGATATGGTACAAATGTCCATGCTCAAAATATGCTGATATACATGATGCTGCAGGTTAGGTGCTAGGCCGTTAGCCTGTTGAATGCGATGTTAAACCCTTTAGCTTTATTACTACTGTAAACGAGCAAGTGCAGAGGCTAAACAAAACCTGTGCAGCTGTTGGTGCAACTGGTCTTGGATAAAATATGCTTTGTCTCTTTTCCTCAGTTTCTTGGTGTAGCAAGCGCTGCTCAGGATCTGCTTTACTGGTGTTGGCCATCCAATCTGCGGAGAGGGTTCGCATATCAGAGAGAATCCTGAAAGAATAGTTAAGAAAAATGAACAAAACATTATAAAGGTTCCCTTAGTACATTGTCACGATTTAGAAAGAAAGATGTGCCACAAAATAAATATGGACGGCAAAGACAGCATCACGTAGAGAGACTATGCCAATCCCAAACTAAATAAATTGTTATGCTGGGCTAGGAAAATAGAGAATGATACATTGATACCCATCTGAGACTATTGTAGCTGTGAATGGTAAATCTAAATATAAAGCAAACACAAGGATGGTTGAGCAGAACAAGTTACCGAGAAAGGTCCTTCTTCTTCCGAAATGTTGTACGAAGCATCGTGTCTAGTTTATCCTGTACAAAATCTTGGACCTCCATATGTATTGTTTCCCACAAAGCTTCAGACACTAACGTGTCACAATGTTGCATCATCAATCCAATACTCTTAATGTAACCAATTAATTCAAGCAGAGCCCTCCGTTCTTCTGCAGTATAGTTCCAGCGTACTACCTGCATGCAAGTTTTAGATAGTAAATACAATTAGTTACAAATCACAAAAACTTAAAATCCTCCCTGCAGCTTATGAAATACAAAGACGGTTTTACAAACATAAATAGCATAGAATTTATGCTCATATTATCAGTTTGAGAGGGACCATGGCACTTAGTAGCCACCTGTCCCTCTTTGCATGCCAACGAGGAAAACTACCTTGTATATCCAAGACTAGGTTTACACAGCCACTGCAGCATTCTATGAGTAAGCATGCTAACCTAAGGATGAGAGGAAGAAATGTAGCGCATGCTCAGAGACACTTAATCAGCTAGTATCAAAATGACAAATTGGTAATGGGAACATCTTTATGCCCACATGTCTCAAGCTCAATTAACATACACAGGGAAATCAAGGGATCAGGGGCAGTGAATCATGCAAATAGCTGCAGCAAGACTATGTTAGGCAGCATTTACAAGATTGAAAACGGTTTTAAAAATAGGTGAAAACTGTTATCTGATCTAGAACATGCCTCTTTCAGTTCAAAATAAGAACATGCCTCTATAAATTACGATGTTAAAACTGAATGAAATGACAAAAAAATAGGATGTTACAAGGGCAAAACAAATTAGAGACACAAAATTAAACTGCACTCGGTAACAAGTTGCAATAATTGATTAAGACCTCAATAAGTGAAAGAAAAATTCAAGAGACAATGGATGCTGAAAATACTTCTTGTGAAGAAAAAAGTAGACCTTTTCGTAGTCAAAAAAGGTTGTTGAGTCTTGTTGAGAATCTGAAATAGGTGGTTCTTTGCAAGGGCGTGAAAATTTCCATGCACACTGTTCCCATATCCTACCAGTCCATCGACTAAGAAGCTGGAAGCCTTCAACAACAGTATCATACATGTTCCCCTTAATATCCCTGGACCAGTCATTATCTGCACCATCTGATGACTTCAATGTTATCATCTGAAAGTACAGGTCAAGGTCAATGCAGCTCACAGCCCACCAAAGAAAATAGGCTTCATTAGCTGAGAGGAACAAATTTTCTTTTCCACAAAGTACTATTTTAAATCTCCATGGATAAATACATGTGTTGCATCAGTTTGAGGGATTGTGTACAATTAGCAGAACAAGACATTTTTTGCAACAGTGATTCCTATTTCCTCGAGGAGAGTGGTAAACTCGTAACAAGAATTCATGAGATATCAATTTCAGTATTACAATGAATACTTACTGGTAACTCAAAATGACAATTATGTACCTGGTTCATTGCAGAGGAGAAACGTATGGAGAAGTCATCGTGCTCAGCTCTGATAGTTCCCATGTGGTTCAGAATCAAGTAATGCCTCTGATAGGTGTTTTAGTTAAGGAATTTAAAGCATGATACAGCTTGCCATATGTGAATACAGTTCATTAGTGTCATGATATTTATCATGTCCAACAATATTTAGTTTGATTTTATCCAGTTCTGTATTGGAATAACAGTTTCTCTTAGCCAATAATCATGTCTGTTTGGGACTTTGGGTCAAAGCCAACATTTGTTGAATCCTCAATGTGACCAGTTAACAAAAACATAGAAGACTTTGTAGAAAGGATATTCTTGTAGCTCACGAGGAGGAATTTCGTGGGGAGCTGGAAGAGTAAGAAGACGAGTTTGACTGGAGAAATTTTGAAAATACGATGACAATTCCTTCAAAATTGCAGCAGGAGAAAGATGCAGATCGGGAAAGGCTGGAATAACTGGATCATTCTGCAAAAATACATAGGAATAATAGTAAGTAAATGGTATATATGACCAAAAGGCACAAACTGATAGATAAAAACTTTTTCCAGGGAACAATAATTAGGTTAACTGAACAGCTAAAAGGTGATAGTCTAACCTTAAAAATATTGAGAAGACGGTTTATCTTCACTCTCTTATAGAGAGCCTCGCTCTCTTTCTCCGATGAGGTTGCTAGAACAACCAAAACTGGGAGAACACGAAGTAGGGTATGACGCTCGGGGAAAAGAAGGGCAAAGTCTAATTCCACCGACTCCACACAGAACACTATAAGGACCTGTAGAATGTCCTCAACACTATTCTTTAAGTCAAGGGAATCATAGCTGACATGGACAAGGGAAATAACAGCCACATGCAATAACATTAGTTCTAGTGGGTACATGATAATAAGAGTCATTCCTAAGAAAAACAGATTCTGCAGCCATGACCATCAACGATTTATTGCAACTGTTCATTAAGAGACAGAGACAATGTGAAATGCAGATCTGTGTCCCTACAATGCTCCTAAGAAAGCTGACATGTTTTTCCCACAGTCAGATCATGTAAAGCGCTTATACTTTTCCCTCCAGCTGGAAAACCTTTGCAATATAAGCAGCGAAGATCCTTGTGGTGGTCTAGATATATCAAGGGCATTGTTTATTTAATTTTCTACTGTTTGAAAATAGAACATGCGTAGTTATGTCTGAAAAAGGAAAGCAGGATAATAGGATACGTATTTGTCCGGAACATCTCAGCGTGCAAATTTAACAAGATGGCCCACCGGGTGCTCAGAAAAATCTGCAAATGGCAGCAAGAAATCAAGTTAAAATGCATAGATGCAATTATAAACTTTATGTCAAACAATTCGAAGGGAGGTATTGGCCTCAGAGTCCATTCCTTTAAATAAAAGTGGAAGAGTGTCCATTCATGAAAATACTTAAAGAATAACTGTGGTCATGGTGACTTCGATTTTCAATGATATGAAAAAATCAGCAACCTGAAGATCATCAAGCTCTTCTCTCATAGTGTCAGTGTCCTGCCACTGGGTGCTTACTTGAGTAAATGTTCTGCATCAAAGTGTAAGCAATAATAAATTATTGGAGCATCTACGTGGAGCGAGACTAAGGTAGCACAGTAGCTTAATCTTTAAATGGTAAAGTGGCTGTGCTAGACTTGTCCTAAGAAGCTAATGGAGGTACTAATAAACAATTACGTTTTTACTACCAACTACAGCATGCACCAAATTATGTTGGGAGTGGAACCATAACTCTTTGAGATGCTAATAATGGGTACAGTAACTACAGCCTATTGTAAATAGCAAGAGTTACTCAGCAGTAGGACTGAAACTTTCTTTAATATTGAGTGACTATTTGATCTCTGAACTAGCGAATAATACCTCACCTTACATTATACATGCAAAACATGGAAACTGTTAGCATGTAATTACTTATTTAAAGTACCTAGGACATGGCTAAACTGAAGGTGAATGTGGATTCCACCTATCCTTAATTCCTTATTGTCAACTACTCTAGAAAGATTTCTTGTTAATGCATCAGCATTTGAAAGCAAATTTGTTCACACCTGTTGAATAATGAGAAAATCAATTGGCAACCAACCAATTTTACTGCATAAACACACTTGTCATTAGTGGTTGTGGTAGGTGGTCTAGGAATTAAAAGTTAAAGCATGATAATGTACCTCTTGTACCATGAAAAGTCATTTGGTATACTTGCTTTTGCATTCTTAAGGTGATCGAGCTGTAGAAGGACATCAAGCAATTTCAGCATAGACCTGTTGAAATCAAACAAGCAGCACCAAGACAAAATCATAAATCTGATTCTCAATGAAATATAAATACAACTCATATACTGAATTAGAATATAAAAGGCATGGCCTTAACAATGCTGCTCTAAAAATAGATTAATGGAAATAGGTTGGGGAAAATTTGCTACAGGACACCATTATTTTCTGGCATTTGCCGAAACACACTGCCCGTTTGTACCTTTGCCAGGTACCATTACAATTTTGTGGCTCATTTACCAGAACACACTGCATGGACAGAAATGGAAAGTTCAGCACTTTGCTTGGGATGGCCAAGCTATGGCCGGTTTTGAAAAAATGTGCCAGAAAATAACGGTGTCCTGTAGCAAATTTTAGGTTAAGCTTGGAAGCTCTATTTTCCCTCTAAAGGTTGAGGAAGTTCACGAAAAGTCAAAACATATACCAAATTCTTCTGGGATGCCAGAATGATGTACAATGGATCATATTTTTAGCAGCGATATGCAATTGTGTCATAGAAATATCTGTGTCCATGCCTGCTAGGCGTGTAAGTGGGTATTCCAGAGACGGTTCTCAAACTGTCACCAGAACGTTTCTCCCTTGGTTTAGATGTATCGGTACATTTGTTCACAACTAGGAACCAGCTAGTTTTATTATTTGGAGCACAACTTCATCATGATTCACTTCATTTAATCCTTTATTACAGCTATATAGAGTAAACAAGTATCCAACTAATATTAATCCACAGACACCATATCATATCTCTCAACAAAAAGAAAGCTACACAACAGTTGCTAGGGCAAAAGAACAAACCAAAAATGAGTTACTGTGGGCCCATTGACCAGTCTCTCGGGCCTAGCGAACCTCTGCATATCAGCTGCCAGCTGCACCAGATGACAAAATGCTGTTAAACTCTGAACTGGACGCTGAAATATTTCTGAAGGTTGAAATGCTGACAAATGCTAATAGTAATAAGTTACCACAGAACACAAGGAAAATGGTGAGGATGATACAAGTTCAAACCGAAGTTGGTTGGTACCTGAAGATAACAGAACACTTGTCCTAATCTAAATCGGCGTATGAACACTACATGATCTCCGTGCAAGATCACTGGGGATTATGTACTTGGATTTCAAGTTTCAGGGGTCTTTGGGAAGGTTTCACTCGCTTCCCAATTTCCATTAATCTATACCTAATAATAAAGGACGAAGTGTTTCTTCCGGTCCAACTCTTTTTTAGACAGATTTGCCCTCCCACCAAACGCCAAATTAATCACCAATGCCACCCTTTCAATTTTTTAGTCGTTTTCTATTCGTAGCCACCGAATCTGAAAGTTATGAAAATCCCCTTGTCCCGGCCCAGCAAGTCAATGACCCAAGAGATTTAACCCAGAGTATTGGTTCGTACGACCCAGTATATGGAACTAGCATTGGCCAAGACAGTTGTTGAACACATCTCCGGTTTTAGTCCCACCTTGAAAAAATAATAAATCATCTACCGTCTTAAATAGGACCTCTATCTCAGTGTAGACAAGCAAGTCGCCAAGGACCAGAGCGTAGCGCATTGATGCGAACGGAAAACTTGTGAGCTAGAGATTAAGCGGAAAACTTGCGAAACCTGTGAGCTAGGTGGACCACCTGATGCAGCCATGGTGCATGATTAAAGGATGGATTTGTGGGGTTGAGCTAGGCATGGCGAGGCTGCAAGGGCGCGTCGGGGAGGATGCAGGAGGTCAGGAATCCGCTGGAGAGGCCAGGTGGCGGCGCTGGGCGAGGGAGGGAAGACTGAGGCGACATGGGCTCGCAGGGGGCGACACCGGCGACGGAGGGCCAGGCGGCGGCGCTGGGCGAGGGAGGAGAGACTGAGGCGACATGGGCTCGCAGGCGGCGGCGCTGGGCCAGAGGGGCACGGAGGCTCGCATCCAGTGCGTAGGGAGGCACGCCGGCGACGAAGGACGCATGACGGCGAGGAAATCCGGGTGAAGGAGGGTGGATGCAGGAAGGGGGCGAGCTCGAGGAGGAGGCGAGCGGGGTCCAAGCTGCCGGCTTGTACAACGCCAACGGAGAGGAGGCATCAGCGGTGTTGGGGATCGAGGCGCCGCCGGCGGCCTTGCCGGGGGAGGAAGCACCGATGGGATGCAGGGGCATCGGGGTCGCGACAGGGAAGGGAGATGGTTTGGTTGCGCCGCGTGGTGGTGCTTCGTGTGTGTGCGTTGCGTTGTGTGTGTGCGTCCGTGCGCAGGTGGTGTGTGTGCGTGTAGGGGCAACGACCGACCCAGCTTTCTTTTGAACATGTATAAATTTGGTACTAAGGAAAAAAATAAACAACAACCAATCGAAGGGATTATGGTGTGATTTAAAGGAAGCTATGACTGTTTAATTGAACGGGACTGATTCGGGTAATTAAATGGGATAGTACTAGCCAGAGCCGACATAGACTTCACGAGGAGATAAAAGAAAAACACGTCAAGTAATAAGAGGAAGAGAGGGGTTTTGAAGAAAGAAAATATTCGGCTTGCGAATTGGAACAATCAATTAATCAAGGAGCGGATGTCACCGAGCAGGTGAAAACAAATGTCTATACTGCTATGTGGCTCTATTTAGAAAAACCCATCACCAGCACAATAAAGACTAACTTCTTCCGCCGCAACGCGCGGGCATTTTGCTAGTCTCAGCATAAGAAATGAAACTGTTGGCAATGTGAGCTAACCTCATTCACATCTCACCCACCCACCCATCCCCAAAAAGAACTTTGATGAGAACTAGTCATCAAGAAAGTGAAATGCCTTTTGGAAGCGGGTATGTAAAAGAGACAAGCATGGCAAAGGAACTGAACACAATGGAGGTACTACCTTTGAAGCAGCAGATGCTTGCCATCTCTGAATTTCGCGTAAACGACTCATTTCCAAGTCAAGAACTTGATATGTTTCCAGGTACAAATCTGCTTGGCTATGCTTCATTGAATCTGGCAGCTGCACCAATGTTCAACAGTCTATGATACTCAGAATAGACTACAGTAGGGAATTCTGTGCTTAAGGGTAAGGAGTTTATACAACACTAGGGAAGTCTATGAACCATCTAATATTAACACATTAAAGAACTCAACACACAAAAATATACTCTGGATTAAACTTGATTAAAAAGTGAGAATATTTGGTTTGAGAATCTACCAGATGAAATTTCATTAAACTATTCAACCCAAATTAGAGCCAGCTCAGAGAGGATGTGATTCAATCAACATAATAAACTAGTAGAAGTTTTCCCATATCTTCATTGACTATCATGCAGTGGAAAAAGAGAGTAGCAGTATGCTAGAAAGTCAACTTCACAAATTAACAAGCGAACTACAGAAGGCTGGTATGGTGGTACTGGGACAGAGAACCACAGCGAGAATTCAAAGTATAAAATTAGTTACTTTCATTGTTGAAAACATTGCAGAATTACCAGTGACTTACTGTTGTCATATATCACTGAATCAGAAGGAAAACAAAGTAGTAGGAAACTTTTTTAAAGATATCACAGCATAATGGCACAATGTGGCGATTATTTAGATGGAAATAAGTGAATGGACAGAGCAAGCAGAGGTTAACCTGAGGTAGTGCTTTAACACAGCTCCGGTATGTGTACAACAAAGAAGCCATTTCCTTTCCCTCTTGAATCAGAGTATTCTGCAGTTCATTTTCATCCACAAGACGATGCAAAAAAGACAGTAAGCACTTCCCATTTAAAGCGAAATGAAGAATGTAGTTGCATTAAAAAATGGACAAAAGAAAGGAGAAAAAAGGATCATAACAAACTGAGCTACAACATATCAAATATGCAATCTTTTCCAGATCCATCTTGCTTCTTGAAACCAAAACTTTGTTTTCTCGTGAGTTATATATCATCAAGGGCACTTTCTACTAAACCGTTGCTACAGTACAGTTGCTAGAATTAAGCATAGAGCTGAGACCTATATAAACTCAGCAATCTTGACTATTTCATTATTATTTCTTCCATCATAAATCGGAACAAAAGAAAGTGCAGTTATTGCTCATAATAGTGGCATCAGATAAGATGAGGACTTTTGGTGATATAGTTCATCAGTATAGTGGTAAGAGAAAAAGAAAATAGACAGAAAATTGTGAATAATTATGATAACATAAGGGTGGAAGGTGATATATATACTAGAATATAAATTTACAATGAAACAATTGTGATGATCGTGCCATGGAAAGAGGTATGTATGCACTTTTTTGGGTGCACATTCATGTGTGCATCTGTGTTATGGCTTTAGAGGGAAAAGGGGACGTTTTGGGTAGGCAGCAAGAGTACAGACTTCAATGACTGAGGTTGCTTCTTGGACAACAGTTTGTACTTCAAATAGATCAGTAATGGCACAGATGTAGTTATCACATGCAGATCACTTAAGTACGAGAATTGCCCCAAAAGGGTGGAACTAAATGCCTATGGATCAAAAGGTGGCATAGTATTAGGTATTCTCACAATGAGAAAAAGATCTAACCAAAAGGGACCAAATATCTACGGACAAAAGAAAAAACCATGCACAATGCAAGAACAAAGGAAATAGCAATTACATACCAGCTGGTTGATTGCTTTTGTATCTTCTCCTAATGATAGACGATAAGCAGCAACATCACTATACTCTGAACATAAGAGTGCAAGTTTTGGATTACAGTAGGCAACTCACGATAAATCGAATGAATTTTTTTCTTGGACAACTGAGCAGTTCTTTTGTTTGCAGCAAAACAAGGAAAATTAATAACAGGGCTTGCAATGGGATGGGTAGATTCATGCATTTTAGTTATGAATGTGGGTGTCATCAGCCTATTTGGCATCAGCTCATTAATCGTGCATAATAAAGTCAAAGCATCAGCAAGTTGAAAGACATTATCACACTCACATACCAATAGGACTATTAGTTGCATATCTTTCGCTTGACAGGAGCACAGCTAATCCCTGCACATCTGGCTGCTCATCCTGAAATTTATAATATAACTAATTAATAGAAGGTTGCGATCAGGCAAACCAGGGAAAAAATGTAACTACAGAAGATATCGTAATTATGCAAGGATATGCAGTTCATTAACCTATGAAAGTAATGGAACAAACACTAGCTATCTAAACCTGAGAACTAGCCTGACGATGAGCTCGACAGGAACAATAGTTTGCAAATCTCACGCTGTCACACCCTATTGATAGCATCTCGTGGGAAGCAATCACGCCGTCCAACATTTCATCTTAGAGTACACTGTAAGTGTTCGGCATCTCAACTAGGGGCTCGAAATCAAACACATCTAGCCAAAATTAAAGGGCACCTCGACAGAAAACCAGCATTCGACACCTCCACAGAAAGCATCGCAATTCACACTTGTACTACACTCCTCTAAGTGTTTAAATCGAGCGTGTCGATCAAGAGCTCAAAGCCATTAGTCCTGTGGAGCTCAATTCAGACCAGCGCGCAGCACCAAAAACACTACATCCGCCTTTCCCCACGGACCACGGGTGTTGAGCTCTAAACGCAGGCAGACGAACGAATTCTCGAGCTACCCGCGCCCAATTCGTAACGCCACTCGAGCAGCGAGGGAAGCGGACAACACCCTCATGGGTCCGGAGGAGACGCGCGAGCACCGCATTCCCCGTAGCGTTTCTCCTAGTCGGGGCCCGAGCAGATCGGGCGCGAAGCTGGGAACAGGGAGCGGGGGGGGGGGGGGGGGGGGGGGAGGGAGGGGACGGGGTTTTACCTCGAGGGAGAAGGTGGAGAGGGCGGCGATGGCCTCCTCGACGGGGATGGCCATTTCGCCGCACCGCCGGCGACGCGAATGCCGGGGAAAGGGGATGCCCGGCGCCGGCGGTGGCGGAGTGGGTGGGTTTTGGCCGTGTGGGACAGTGGGAGGAGGGAGGTGGTGCGGAGTTCGTGCAGGAGAGGAGAGGAGATGCACCACCAACTCGTACCGTGCCGTGAGCTGTGACGACGCACGGCGTGGGGACGGAGGGGGACGGTGGAGTAAAGAGAGGTGAATTGAAACGTGAAGTGCACTCGAAGTGAAATGGGGACGAGGATGACGGCGTGACGACGAGTTACCGAATGACCAGTAAGCGTGTCTCTCTCTAAAAAACAAAAGTAGACGTGTCTCCTAATCTGCAATTAAAACATTTATTAGCAGAATACTCGTGCATTGCAACTGTCCCGATAAACTTAGACATATCAAATAAAATCGTGAACATGTTTTGTTCTAATCTTTTCATGGTTAGTTGATTGTCAAATAGTTAAAATTCCATGTAATCATTATTTGGTTTATCCGATTGCATATCATTCTCTAGAAACCTAAAAATACATCAATGTTAGAAAACTTTGCAAGTTGGACATGTTTTGCTTCGAGAACTTGCAAATATCCTGTTTAGCATGTTACATCATATGATATCAATGAATGCCATTATAGGAACAGAGAGTAACTATCTTTGTTAGTATATCATAGAAAGGCAACACCAATTAATATTGTAACAAGTCTGAATGAAAACAAAGGGTCAAATATTTGAAAATCTAATCATTACAAGTACATATAAGGATCATCTCATTCACTAAATTTATATCTCATATCGGTCCAAGCGAGATGTCTGCATGATGCCACCATGTACTTTCTCAAGGGCCTAGAACATAAGAAAACAAGAATTTAAACTATTGTTAAAAAATAAATCTAAGAAATAGTCATAGACATCCACTTGTCATAGATATCAAGATAAAGCTAGCAACCACCCAAAATATCAAGTACTTGCAAATATGCAAGCTTACTTATAATTTATGCATATGATACAATTAATATTTGTAGAAACGTACAGTCAATGGGACACCGGTAAAGGCTCATTTCGAGTATAGAGATCGATTTAGAAAGAGATGGACCAGTATCAAACAGATTCAACTTATATGTACTTTGGAGTGCAATATGTATATTTATGCTAAAGTACCACTTTTCATGAAAAAGGAAGATTTAATTGATAATGGATAAATTGTTCTTGATGAATCGACGAAATGATCACAATTAGTAGATTGGTTTGCTTTCCTAGTGTATAGAATATTATATGATAAACAAAAAATATTCATTTAAACATTGACCGATTTGCAAGTCACAAGAGACAATTTGGAAGTGAAGCAATCGAATGGATTACATACCTTGTCTCGAGATGCAAAATTCTCTTGATGAACGGAAGCAATCAGCGGGGTTACGTTGACAGAGTACTCCATTAGGGGCTAGGTTGGTGCTCCGTGACATCGGCATGGTCGATCAATCTGGTCAGCTACTATGATGTCAGGCGCCTGCTCTTCTCATTGTCCATGCACCTGGCCAAAGTGCACTCCTTGGAGGGCACCAGCTTGCCAGTCGTGCACATGTGCGTAGGTTGAGCCTTCCTTGTCATCGGCGCACATGTCCGCGCAGAAACGACCTTCCTCGTCCACATGTGTAACATGTCTTACCTTATACATGCATGTATTTCCTCGGCACCGCACATGGCCTCCATCCACTCGTCGACTTGGCCGTCATCGAACTATGGTCACAAATGTTTTCTTCTCCGTTCATTGGTGGTGAAAACCTTTCTCTTCTCCTTGTGGATGTTCGGCTGCAGCACCATGAACTCCACCGGCACACCCGTCATCTGCAGCACGACTGAACTGTTAGCCTGGAACCAATTGTCGATAAGTTAGTGCGAGGCACCTCTAGCTGCAACAGCGGTGACAACGATCGTTGTACATTTCAACATACTCAATGTCTACATGTGCTGAGCAATTTCATGCGCTCCTCTAGGTGCATGCATCCTCTAATTTTCTGTGCGCACCAGAGCACAATAAATTAGCGCAACAAAAGAGCATTTAATAACTCCCCACAAATAAACCTTTGTCTCCTATTACATGAAAATCAACTAATCCATAAAAAAACACCATCGATAGAGGAAAAAGAAGATGGGAGACACATGTCAAATACCTCTTCTTCAGCGCTAGATGATGCAGTGCACGAGGCTTCGGATGTATTTTGTTTCTCACTTTCCTTTGTCGCCAAAACAAATCTGAGAAAAGAAGAATGGAAGAAGAAACTACATGCGAAAATTAACAAGATTGCTTTTGAAAAGGATGCACATGAATGAGGGGATCACATCGTGATCTTTTTTTGAGAGTACTCTATTAGTTTGTTAGCTAAGTTTGTTATGTACGGTTGGGCGTGTACAATCTTATCGCTGGTCATGGAGGAAATATAGGAAAGATGGTATTAATTAGTTTGCACTAGCTAAAAATTAGGACCCGTATAGTTAGTTTGTTATCACGGGTGGCAGTCTATCCGTAAATATACTGAAGTGTGACACCGTGTGACACCGTCGTTTTATTTTTAATAGTAAATATTTATATCTTGCTAGATAGTAAATGTCCGTGCGCTTGTTACGGTTTATATTTTTTTTCGCAATCTATCGATACAATATATGCAAAAATTCATAGTATGAATATAGCTAAAAAATATTCTAATAACCCATAAGATCCTACCTCGTTTAGAGTATATTTAGACAACCGATATAATTTACACCGTTTGCATATGAAATAAGCACTTGACTAATTTGTTTTGTCAATTAATATGCACTCCTAAATATTATCGTACAATGTTAGGGATATTGTATCATGCTTCATTTGCATAATACTTGAGCAAGTGTATCAAAAACTTCTTCCACGCTCGTTCTGCATGAAGATACTTAATCATTAGCATGTATATTTCATGTGTAAATAATTAATTATTCCTCAATTAGCCGTGCAAGTTAGTATACAAACTCGCGCAATGTATACAAATGCATGTGCTATTTTGGAAGTGGATACATATACGTCGTGTCAAAAGGTAGTGTTTTTATTACGAGGACATCATTTGAACTAAATCCAAATCCCCGATATTATTTTGACCAGCCAACAAATCCCAAATTTTCTAAGATGAGCTCAAAACAACATTATACTAGAGAGTTGAGTAAAAAACCCAAGAAAACAAAAAAGACATAGCTTAAAATCCTTGTCTGGTTGAAGGGTGTTGGAACAGCAACCTAAGACAGTAGTGGAGAAATTGTAAAAAATAGATTTCATCAAATGCACGTTATAATTTTAGTGCGGCATAATAATGATAAAATCCTAGATCCGCACGGAACCGTATCCTGAAATGTTTCGGCCTTATTTAATTGTAACTTTATTCTTTGTGTTTAATGTTTTCCTTCAGATTATAAGAAAGTGCTACTGGCTCCTAACTATCGAAATTGTTGAAATATAGTTTGGAAATGACCCCCCTAAGTCCACATGAGTTCAGGAGGACAGTGGGCAGTAACCTTAGTGCCATCACAAGAAAACATCCATTCAAGATATGGCATATTAGTCACAGGGACCATCCTCATCTTAAGAAATCTAGAAAGACAGAAAAGGAACAACGCTCACATAGCTTCATCGACAAGATCATTTGTGATCACATCGAATAAAGACCATAAATTTGATAAAGCAAGAGACAAATGGCAAGTACAAACATGCATGGTCGATCAAAACTGAGACCCAGTTTTCATTCCATACATGACAAGGCAAAAATCAAATGATATCAGACGGGTAACACATTACTGCCCAGAGCTGGGAAAAGAAAAACATTTCATATCTGACAGTCACATACAAAATTTCCTACAAGATTTTCAACTGTGGAACAACGGATTATACACTGAAAAATAAGGACAATTTGCATGTGTTACACAGCTTACACCCTAATGTTTTAATCAATAGAAAGATAAAATGATACACCAGGAAGACTACTTCTAAGTAATCAGCAAGTTTTTTACTGCTACTCCCTAACACATACATAGAGTGCACATAATATTCATGTATATAGAAAGTGTAGCAATTAGAAATGCACACATATATATGTCTTAAATCTGCTCGGCGAGCATTACATTTTAAAGTATTTAAAGGATTAATGATCATCAGGAAAGTTGCTAAAATATGGTCTAGCTACATCAACATGAAATGAACATGGGGAAGGCCCCTCTCCTGGAACTCTACCACATAGACGTACGCCTTCAGAACGCTCAAAATATGCTTCTTGATAAGCATCCCTTTCATCATCTCAATCTTGGACCTAAACACTCGGGCCACGAGATCTGGTCCGTCCTGCAGGGTTTGGCATAGAAGAAGCACGTCTCGTATGTCCTGCCAGTTTGGGTTGCCAGGAAGATGTGAGGCTTGTCGTATGTCACTGGGGGTTTGTGTGATGTATGCATAGGTCCACTTACTTGGAAGTTTAATGGATGTCATATACATAATAAATATGCCAATGTTAGTAGGTTATGGGAATAAAATTAGACAAACAAAAAGAGAGGATCAATGACAGCAAAACACACACAAGTGCAAAATTGCTTTATGTTGGTAGATTTGGCAATGGTAGTTTTGGATTCTCAGTTCTCGATCGGGGTCCATCACTAGTAGAAAACGACCCTTTCATCCGGGCCATTAGTCCCGGCGGCCCGAGCCACCCCAAACCACTTGTCCCGATCTGTTAGACACCATTAGTCCCGATTTGAGATACAAACCGGGACTAAAGAGTCTGGGGCCTGCCGCGGGCTGCGGGCACCCCCTTTAGTCCCGGTTTGTATCTAAAACCGGGACTAGTGGTATGACCCTATATATATGGCACAATCCCTCCCATCACAACTATTTTTCCTGGTGGGAGGTGGGTTTGTGCTAGTTTTTCTTCTTCTTCATATGCACTAGAGGTGTTCGGTGAAATGCCCATTAGAGCGATGCGACTTTAGGCCAGTGATACGTCGGAAACGTATCTATAATTTTTGATGTTCCATGCTTGTTTATTATCTACTTTGCTTTGCTTTGTCTGCACTTTGAGGTGTTTTTATATGTTTTCTGGTACTAACCTATTAACAAGATGCCATAGTGTCAGTTGTCTGTTTTATTCTGTTTTGGTTCCAGAAAAGGCAGAAAATCAATATTCTCGGAATTGGACGGGACAAAAGCGAAAGTCAATATTTTACCGTGGGAAACATGGAGCCAGAGTACGAGACGGAGGGGAGCCACCAGGGAGGCACACCCCTGGCCACGCGGCTAACCCTAGCCCGCGCCTAGGGGGGTGCGACCGCCCTGGGTGCCCCTGCCTCGCCTCTTCGCCTATAAAGACCCCCCCGATACCTAAACCCTAAGTACCCGATCAATCTTTCACGAAACAGTCCGTAGCCGCCGCCACCATTGTCCCTAGATCCGGGGGGATCTAAAGTTCTTCCCAGCACCCTGCCGGAGGGGAGATCATCCTGGAGGCCTTCTTCTTCATCATGCCAGCCTCCGATATGAAGCGTGAGTAGTATCCATGGACTACGGGTCCATGTAGTAGCTACGGGTCCATGTAGTAGCTAGATGGTTGCATCTCCTCCTTTGTGCTACCATATTTAGATCTTGTGAGCTCCATTCATGATCAAGATCATCTATTTATAATCATGCATATTGTGTTTGCGGGGATCCGATGGATATTGAGATTACTATGTCAGATTGATTAATGGTTTTGTATTATTGATTCTATCATGTCTATGCTGTTTGTGATCTTGCATGCTCTCCATTTCTAGTAGATATCTTGGCCAAGTAGATGCTAGTGACTCCAAGAGGGGGTATTTATGCTCGATAGTGGGTTCATGCCTCTATTTAATCTAAGGGAAGTGACAGAAATCTCTAAGGTTGTAGATGTGTTGTTGCTACTAGGAAGAAAACAACGGTCTCTTGTTCATGGAACAAGTGGATTGTTTACCTTACACACTTTTCTTAAAGCAGTTATCCGTTACTTGTAACTTAATACTCTAGGGGGGTCGGATGATAATCTGAAGGTGGATTACTAGTCATAGATGCAGTTGGATGGCGGTCTATGTATCTTGTTGCATTGCCCAATTGAATCTCATAGGATCATGAATGTCTAGTATTGCATTGTTATGCCTTGCTCAGTCTTGTCAATTGCCCTGCTGTAATTTGTTTATCCAGCATGCCATGTTTGTTTGTCTTAATGAGAACACCTCTAGTGAACTATGGACCCCGGTCCAATCTTTACCATTGATACCTCTTCCACTGTGATGGCTTGCACAACTTAGGTGGAGCCTGTTGGGAACCCCAAGAGAAGGGTGTGAAGCAGCAAGTTTTCCCTCAGTAAGAAACCGAGGTTATCGAACCAGTAGGAGGAAGGAAACGCCACACAGGTGTTGCAAGCAGCGGAGACCTGCATAACACAAACTCAAGACTTTGTCCCAACGAATCAGTGAGGTTGTCAAGCTCACCGGTTTGCTATAACAAAGGATTAAACGTATGGTGTGGAAGGTAATGGTTTGTAGCAAGTAAACAAGTAACAGTGGAAGATGTATCAATGGTAAAGATTGGGCCAGGGTCCATAGTTCACTAGAGGTTCTCTCCTTAGATAAACAACATGGCATGAAGGGTAAACAAATTACAACAGGGCAATTGACAGGAACTAAGTAAGGCATAACAATGCAATTACTAGTCAGAAAGATCCTATGATATTCGATTGGGCAATACAAAAATATACATAGACCGCCATCCAACTGCATCTATGACTAGAAGTCCACCTACAGGTTATCATCCGACCCCCTCCAGTATTAAGTTGCAAGCAACAGACAACTGCTTTAAGCAAAGTGTGTAAGGTAAACAGTCCACATGTTCCATGAACAAGAGACCGTTGTTTTCTCCCTAGTGGCAACAACACATCTACCGAAGATATTTCTGTCACTTCCCTTGGAAACTAGAGGCATGAACCCACTATCGAGCATAAATACCCCCTCCTGAAGTCACTAGCAACTACTTGGCCAAGATAGCTACTAACAATGGAGAGCATGCAAAAACACAAAAAACACAGACATGATAGAATCATAAAGACAAAACCATTTATCAAACCAACACAATAATCTCAATATCCATCGGATCCCCGCAAACACAACATGCATGATTACAAATAGATTAGATCTTGATCATGAACGGAGCTCACAAGATCTATACATGAAAGCACAAAGGAGGAGATACAACCATCTAGCTACTACATGGACCCATAGTCCAAGGTGGAACTACTCACGCATCATACCAGAGAGAAGGCCTCCGGGATGATCTCCCCTCCGGCAGGGTGCCGGGAAGAACTTCAGATCCTCCCCGATCTAGGGACGATGGTGGCGGCGGCTATAGACGGTTTCGTGGAGATTTGATCGGGTGCTTAGGGTTTCTGCATCGGGGGCTTCTTATAGGCGAAGGGAGAGTCCGAGGCGGCGGCTAGAGGGGGCAAACCCTAACCAGGCGCGGGGTAGGGCCCACCCGCGCCTAGGGGGGTTTAGCCGCCCTGGCACGCCTCCTCGTCTCCCCTCTAGACTTCTTGTTCCCACGGAAAGTAATTGACTTCGACGTTTGTCCCGTCCAATTCCGAGAATATTTCTTTACTAACTTTTCTGAAACCAAAAACAACAGAAAACAGACATCTGGCACTGTTGCAACTTGTTAGTAGGTTAGTACCAGAAAACATGTAAAAAGCACCTCAAAGTGTCGACAAGTAAAGCAAAGTAGATACTAAACAAGCATGGAGCATCAAAAATTATAGATACATTTCCAACGTATCAGCATCCCCAAGCTTAATTCTTGCTCGTCCTTGAGTAGGTAAGTGATAAATAGAATAATTTTTGAGGTGACATGCACCCTCACAATAAAGATCCAACCATTTGCATGCATTGAAAGCTAGGATCAAAGAACTCTAAACATGTGCATGAAAGATGGAGTTCTAACAATAGGACATAGAAACTATGCATGCAACATGACAAGCTACAAACAAAGATGATGAATAACATGCATTGAAAATGTTTGTTTGTTTCACATACAGAAAACATAGCATAGTGGCAATCAGCTTGTCCCTCATAGAGTAGCAAATAGATGCATAGGACACCTTCAAAGTTCACAAGGGTGACTAGAAACAAATAGCACAAGAACAAGTAGTATCACAATATGCATCAATCAATAAGCTTTGGAACACTGCACACAGAATGACAACTATGCTCTCTTAATGGTGCCTAAAGGTAGAAGGTGGAGACTCAATAATGGTGGAAGGAAGGCCTTTTGTAAAGGAAGCAGGGATTACAAGTTTCAAAAAGAGCTTCCAAAAATTATGGTACTTGTTAGCTTTCATCCCTCATTGCCCCTATCATAAGCATCTTGAAGTGGTTAAGGTTAAAGTGGCAAAGGTGGAGTATATGCTTGAAAAAGTATAAGTTGGCAATCTCAAGTCCCTTGAATACGAGAGCCACACCTCATGCATACTCAACTTTGGGTCCAGGTAAGTTCTTGTCATTGTAAGTATTTGCATATCATTGAGAACTGCCAACGGGGTACCCCTTGCACATGGTACAAGAGCTTTCCCATAACCAAAATGACAAGGCAAGCAGACAATAAGCATCTCAGCAATCTTTTTATTTACCATATGCATAGATTTTTATTGAGGATGCTTCATAGATAACTCATTATGGTGATGCTACAAGTTTCCATCATGATTAGGCATGGCTTAGGCTAGCGGATCAGGCGTTTCTCTAACACAGGATACAAAATCCATGGACTTACAAGTCCCCTCTTTATTTCACACCGGTGACATCCATAGACAAAAGAACATGATATCAACTGAGTACAAAGTACAAGTGCAATGTTGAAAACGTTCTCCGGTGACAGCACGGTTCTGCTAATTCCAACTTATAAGTGCAAGCATCTACATCAAATTTGTCACAATGGTTCAAGTTTATTAGGGGCAAAGAATATAAAGTGTGTCATCAAGTTCATGAGGGCTTTAATCACTAAGTTTTCACATAACAAAATAGTTTTTAATTGGAAGATAGATGAAAACAAGAATATACTTGGAATGGTGTAACACACCATGCATAGGAGTTTATAGTGGACACTTTGGAATAACTTGGTTTCTTGGGAGTTGGAAGCATGAGTAGAACTTACTCATACAAGTTGAGGCTATCAAAAGACTGGTAGCAACCAACTAAGAGAGCATAATGGCCATAAACATGTAGTGAAACAAAGCATACTGATCAAAGCAAAGAGGGGTACTACAAGTCAAGGACTAAATGATCATAGAGGCTAATGGTGACTTGTGAGAGTCATAACATGGTGTGAGCATGTGCTAAGTCAACCCAAGCAAAGCATCAAAGGAGAATACCACAATACTATGCTTTTGCATGCTAAAACAACGCATAATTTCTTCAAGGCACACTAAGCAATCCCAATTGTCTGGAACAAGACATGCTACAGCAATAATCACTAAGCATAATGCTAAAACAACACCTAGCATGTCATGCTAAAGTCTAAGTCACAGTCAATGCAAGCTCCTCTTGCACTTACAAGCAAGAACTTACTACTCCTTTCCAACACCAAGCAACTTATTTGTAAAACAATACAGCAAGGACGGGGATACAAACTACTTTATTCAAGCAAACTAAACAACCTAACAAAGAAAACGAAAACTAAGACGCTCCAAGAACAACACAACTATGCATGAAACAATAAAAACGAAGTGTCTAGACAGACCTGAGCTTTTTATTGATGAAGAAGGGGATGCCTTGGGCATCCCCAAGATTTGACACTTGTACCTCTTGGATATTTCTTGGGGTTACACGATGGTGGCATCCCCAAGCTTGAGATTTTGTCCATTCTTCATCTCATTGCATCATTCTCTCTCTACACCTGAAATTTTTCCTTCATACAAAACTTCACACAATCTTCATTAGCAACATTAGTGTATTCAAAAGATATTAGACCCCTGGCATAGCTTTGGAACAGCAAGGCTTTTCACTAAAAACACAAGCTACTGTAGTAAATCCTTCAATAATCTCAATTCACCTAAAGATAACTCAAAAAGGAACCAATGAGAAGCAAATGCAAATAATGGCAGAAATCTTCAAAACAGACCAGCAGGTAGAAACCGATTTTTTCGAACATCTTCTGTTGCTCAAATCAAAAAGTGTTGAACTAAAGAAAGTTATCTAACATACTGGGGGATTTATTCATAAATTTTGAGCTCAATCTGAGTTACATAGACTCCTCACAATTTTTTTGGTGGAGGCCAGAAATCTGTTTCGGGACAGCAACTTTCCAAATCTTACTTCCCTCTCATTAGAGGTCATTCTTGGCACAAAAAGCAAACAAAAAGGATAAGAAGAGGTCAATACTGAAGTAGTAACTTCCAAGACTCAAGGAAACTCTTGGGTTATCTCCCAACAAGTATTTTTCTTTAATGCCTTTAAGTTAGGCACAAGAAGCAAGAAGAATCAAGTATTTTCAAATGAAGAAGCATTAACATCAAATCTTGCTTTCAAAGGAGGAGCAAAAAGCAACATCTATCTCCTCATAGGGAAGTGTTTGATACCTTTCTTGAATGGAAAATGATATTTAATGGTGCCTTCTTTCGTATCAATGATAGCACCAACTGTTCTAAGAAAAGGTCTTCCCAAAGTAATAGGACAAGAAGCACTGTATTCAACATCCAAAACATAGAAATCCACAGGGACATAAGCATTGTTAACCATAATGAGAACATCATTAATACTCCCCATGAGTTTGTTCTTAGCATTATCATTGAGTGGGACATCCAAATAACAATCTTCCAATGGTGGCAAATCAAGCATTTCATAAATTTTCCTAGGCATAATAGAGACACTAGAACGAAGATCACATGAAGCTTTGAGGTCAAAGTCATTCACTTGCATATTAATAATGGGTTCCCAACTATCTTCTACTTTCCTAGGAATAGAAGCTTTGTGTTTTAGCTTCTATTCCTTAATCTTAACAAGAGCATTTGTAATGTGTTTGGTAAAGGCAACATGCATATCACTAGCATCGGGACTTCTAGCAAGCTTTTGCAAGAACATAATCACTTCAGAAATATTGCAACCATCAATATCAAAGTCAAACTTGGCATCACTAGTAGTAGGCTCAATAGGCTTAGGTATAGTAGGAGGAGGAATAGGGACTACTTGTGGTTTAGTGGTGATGGTGCACACACTATTGTTTCTATCAATTTCAGCTTCCCTTTCCCACTTAGCACGAAGTTGAGCTAACAACCTAACATTTTCATCAATAGTAACTTATATGGCATGAGAAGTAGTAAAGGTATTTTCCATGGCTTCAGGTTTAGTAGCCATTTTATTAATCAAAGAGGACTGAACTTCAGACAAAGAGGATATATTTTTCTCAGCACTCAAAATTTTTGACTGTAGAGTAGGAATTTCTCTATTCAGATTCTCAAGCTGATGGCTAATATTTTTCAAGATGATAGACTGTTCCTCCATAGTTTTAGTGAAAATCTTATTTTTCTCATATTGCATCTGCATAAAATTCTTAGTGGATCTCTCTACTTCTAGAATCCTTTCTTCACTAGGCATTCCAAATCCACCATGATAAGCATTTCTACTAGGAGGATAAGGCCTATAGTTACCATAAGTATTGTTGCCAAAATTGTTGTTTCTAATGAAGTTTACATCAACTTTCTCTTCTTGAGCAACCAAAGAGGCTAAGGGAACACTATTAGGATCTAAAGGAGCTTTCTCATTAACAAGCATGGCCATAATAACATCAATCTTTTCACTCAAAGAGGAAGTTTTCTCAACAGAATTTACCTTCTTACCATGTGGAGCTCTCTCAACATGCCATTCAGAGTAGTTAACCATCATATTATCAAGGAGCCTTGTTGCAGCATCCAAAGTGAGGACCATAAAGGTACCTCCAGCAGCTGAATCCAACAAATTTCTTGAGGAGAAGTTCAAACCTGCATAAAAAGTCTGGATAATCATCCAAGCAGTGAGTCCATGACTAGGGAAATTTTTAACCAAAGATTTAATTATTTCCTAAGTTGGAGCAACATGTTCACTATCAAGTTGTTTTCATAATGTCACTTATCATAGATATAATCTTAGTAGGAGGATAGTACTTTCCAATAAAAGCATCTTTGCACTTAGTCCAGGAATCAATACTATTTTTAGGCAAAGAAAGCAACCATTCTTTAGCTTTTCCTCTCAAGGAGAAAGGAAAAAAGCTTGATCTTAATAATATCTCCATCTACATCCTTATACTTTTGCATCTCACAAAGTTCAACAAAGCTATTGAGATGGGCAGCAGGATCATCAGAACCAACACCAAAAAATTGCTCTCTCATCACAAGATTCAACAAGGCAGGCTTAATTTCATAAAAGGTAGCATCAGGAGCAGGTGGAGCAATAGGTGTGCTAAGGAAATCATTGTTGTTGGTGCTAGTGAAGTCACACAACTTGATGTTCTTAGCAGAGTTCATTTTGGCAAAGGTGGGCAAGCCAAAAACAGCAGCAGCGGCTAGAGCAGGAACTTTTTTTGTGTGTTTTTGAATAAAGCAAGCAAACCAAACTAGCCTAATTTTTTTTGGGTTTTTTGAAAAAAGGCAAACAAAACCAAGCAAAAGAAACAAAGCAAACTAAAAACAAAGTAAAGAGAAAGGAAGTGAAGGACTCCCCTTGTGAAGACGTCCTTAGCCTCCCCTGCAACGGCGCCAGAAAAGCTTGATGGATTACACAACTTATGTGGAGCCTGTTGGGAACCCCAAGAGCAGGGTGTGAAGCAGCACACCAACAATTTTTCCCTCAGTAAGAAACCGAGGTTATCGAACCAGTAGGAGGAAGGAAACATCACACAGGTGTTACAAGCAACGCGGAGACCTGCACAACACAAACTCAAGACTTTGCCCCAACGAATCAGTGAGGTTGCCAAGCTCACAGGTTTGCTGTAACAAAGGATTAAACGTATGGTGTGGAAGGTAATGGTTTGCAGCAAGTAAACAAGTAACAATGGAAGATGTATCAATGATAAAGATTGGACCAGGGTCCATAGTGTAGGGGTTCGTAGCATGGAAAACAAAATTTTTCTATCGCATACAAACAAACAAGCCAAGATCTATCTACTAGATTGTAGCAACGAGTCGATAGAGGAACTCACCCTCGAAGATTCCAAAGCGGTTAACGAGAGCAGATTCTCGTGGATGATGTAGTCGTACTCTTTCCGATCTCAAGATCGCGTAGACGATCCTTCCGGCGCCACGTTCCGGCAGCGCTCCCGCAGTCGGTCACACGTTCGGTACTCGACGAAGACCTTCCTCTCCCTTGTTCCAGCAGGCAGCGGAGGTTGTAGCACTCTCCTCGCGATTCCGGCAGCACAACGGCGTGGTACCGGAAGTAGAGGGGAGATCCCGCAGGGCTTCGCCTTAAGCCGGTGCGAGTATGGTGGAGCTTATGAGAGAGGCTATTAGTGGTCTAGTAATTAGACACACCAATTAGAAGGCTCTAAACCAATTAGAAGGCTCTAAACCGAAATAGCTCTAAACCGGGGTTTAGGTCTAGGGTTTAGTTTAGAGGATAGGAACTTGTGTGTGTCTAGGAGGAGCCCTGCCCCTCCTTTTATGGGAGGTGGGTCTTGGCGCGCCAGGGGAGGGAGGGAGTCCCTCCCCAACTCGGCCTAGGGCTGGCCGCCGGCCTGGAGGAGTCCAACTCCTCCTCCAAGTTGATTCCAACTCCTCTTGCTTGTTTCCCACAGTTTCTTGTTTTAGCCGTTTGACTTTCAAACTGGACATTTGACTTTTCTGTTTTAGGATTCAATTTAATCCTATATTTGGGACAGCAAGAACACTTAGTACATGATGCAATCATTCCAATATGTAATGACACATTCATGTACCCCTTCCCCCCCGGAGTGCCGGACAATCCGGAACCTTCTAGAACATTCCCGATGAAAACACCGGAATCATTCCCGAACTCCGAAACGGGACTTTCCTTATATGAATCTTATTCTCCGGACCATTCCGGATCACCTCGTGATATCCCGGATCCCATCCGAGACTCCGAACAACATTCGGTCTCTTTCTCATAATACCATAACTACTCAAACAACGTCGAATCCTTAAGTGTGTCTCCCTACGGTTCGTGAATTATGCGGACATGATCGAGACACTTCTCCGAACAATAACCAATAGAGGAATCTGGAAATTCATATGGCTCCCACATATTTCTACGATTACTTTGCGATCGAATGAACCACTTACATACGATACCAATTTCCCTTTGTCTCACGATATGTTACTTATCCGAGGTTATGATCGTCGGTATCTCTGCATACCTAGTTCAACCTCGATACTGATAAGTACTCTTTTCTCGTTCCCGTGATATGTGATCCCTTGTGACCAAGTCACATGCTTGCAAGCTAATTGGATGACATTTCACCGAGAGGGCCCAGAGTATATCTATCCGTCATGCGGATGGACAAATCCCACTCTTGATCCATGTGTTTCAACCAATACTTTCCGAACACTCAATGCCACCTTTATAGCCACCCTGTTACGGTGTGGTGTTTGATGACATCAAAGCATCCATCCAGAAAAGGTGATATGCATGATCTCATGGTCGAAGGAATTAGGTTACTATGTATCAGAAAGCATATAGCAATTGAACTATTGAAATGACTTGATCTTTATGCTACGCTTATCTATAGGAGTATGTCCATCACATCATTCTCCTAATGATATGATCCTGTTGTTAATAACATCTCTATGTTCATGATCAGGAAACCATGACCATATATTAACCAACAAGCTAGTTTAACAAGAGGCTTTACTAGGGACTCTTATTTTAGTTTACAAATCACACAAGTATTAATGTTTCCGGTTAATACAATTATAGCATGGTATGTAAACATTTATCATAAGTGTGAAGACATGATAATAACCACTTTATTATTGCCTCTTGGGCATATCTCCAACAGTCTCCCACTTGCACTAGAGTCAATAATCTAGTTTCGAACCTTTGTGTATTCAACACCTATGGCTTTACGGTGTTGTATGTACACGATTGCTAGTGGTCAACTGATCTCCGGATCTGACACTTCCAGGTCCGTGTGTAATTGCATGTCTTTGCGTCTCTACGCATCACTCATTCTCTAATGAGATGGCTTTGCATAAATTTGGTCTTTCGGTGTGACCTTTAGCTCTTTGGGGTTAAAACATGTTGATAATATTGTCGTACAATATATCTTCATAGTATTATCCCACTGTGAACTACACCTAGTTTGATAACAAACTACTTGACACAAATGCCCTCTTTTGCTGCTATAATAGCAGTCATATACTTAGCCTTTTGTTGTAGTATCTGTCACAATGTCTTAACTTTGGAACTCATCCAAATCCATTATGGAACTCACTTTCCATTATATTGTGCCACCCTTAGTTTAGTTTGAGATAAACTTAATTTGTACTTTGTGACAAAGCTAGTATCAATGTAGTACTTTTACAATGAACTAACCATCTATTTGTCACTTCTACAAATAATATACTCTTAGTTCTTCCAAAAGATCATAAGAATATCCTTACTATTGTCCAATGATCATCTTACAAATCATTCTGGTATATGCTCACAACATTTAGAGCATAGGACATATCTGGATTTGTACATATCACAGTATGATTGATATAAATACTCTTTGTGATTTCATACATCAAGTATCAATCTATACTTGAATCTTTGTTTCACTTACCAAGTGCTAATACACTTGAATATATCATCAACATTGAACTCTTTCAATCCTTTCTGTGCAACAAGAACCTCTCTTGTAGTTTCTATATTGATCTCATTCAATATCTTGTCTATGTACTTCTGGCACAACCATATTAGCGTCTATTGATGCCAAATATTTGGGTTTTGCCTAAGTCTTTCATCAGGATGAAATTCTTAATATGTGTTAATAAAAGATACATCTTTTCTAATCAACAATATGTCCTCCACATAATGTATTAGAAATATGTCTTAGCGCTCCCACTTAATTTCTTGCAAATGCAAGCATCTTCATTGTCTCCGATGAAATTAAACTCTTTTAACAGTTTCATCATAGTGAAGATTCCAACTCCGCTATGCTTACTTCAACCATTGAAGTTTGCATATGTTTTTAGCATCCTTTGAATTAACAAAACCCTTTGGACCGTGTCATGCACACGTCCTAGGTAACCATTCTATTAGAAGAACTTGTTTTGTTTATTCTACTACCACATAACAAATTATATGTATTGGTTGCTACATTAATCCGTCTAGACTAAAAATTGCTATGAAAGATCAAATCTTGTCATATACAACTTGTTGTGAACTCTTTCCCAACATGTCGACTATTTCATAGATGTAAAACATCCATGTCTATTTCTTTATAGATCCAGACACAACTGTAAGGTCTTACACCTTTCTCGAGGGTCCTTCAAGTTCAAAACTTGATTTCTCGTGTATGGAACTATCACGGATTTTATGGCTTCAAGCCATTTTACGGAGTCAGGGCCCATCATCGCTTCTCTGCATGTAGTCGGTTCATTATTCTCAAATAATGTTTCAACCCTCAAATCTTGGTATTTGATTGTTCATCCGACCTACTTGTTTCAATAGGAACTTAGATCTCTGTGACCACAACATTTGAGGTACGTGAGCCATGAGCATTGTTGCTGTCTCCGGAACACTTTTCGGCGCTGCGCAACTCTGCACATATAGCTAAGGTTCTTTTAACCTTATCAAAGTTTCTATTGTCCTCCCACTTAACTTTTCACGAAAAATTTCTTCTCAAAGAAACTTGACGTTCTAAGCAACAAACACTTTTGTCTCCGGTGTTTTATGGAGGAACAGTTTATACAAAGACAGGTTCATCCGACTTTGGTTGCACACATCTTTCTTATGCATAGCATACCAATGTTTAAGAAAGGACAACTTGGGTTTTATCCCAAACCATAACCTTATATGGTGTCATTTCAGCGGTTTATGATGGAGCTCTTTTCAGTGGAAAAACGGTAATCTCTAAAGCTTTTAATCTTTAAAATACAATGGCAGTTTTATGAATTATACCTTTGATCTTACCATGTCAAACAAGGTTTAATTACATATCTCGAACGCTCCATACTCTTATGGTGTTTCGGGAAATGCAAATCTACGGAACGATTCCTTAAATCTTAGGTATTATGCTAAACTTGTAACTCAAATATCTTCCTTTATGATCTTTATCATAAACTGTTTATATTCTTGTTACAATGATTTTGCACTTCATCTTGAAAGTCTTTGAACTTTTCAAGTGTTTCATACTTTATCCTTATTAAGTAAATATTCATATATTCACTCAAATTTTTGGAGAAAGCATATGAAGTTGAAATCCATCGCTCTTGACTACACATAATGGATTTCGTACAACAATATGTACAAGTTCCAATAAGCTAGTCATTCATTCCCTTTTGGCCTATGAACGAAGTTTTAATTATCTCTAGGAAAGTTTCACAAGCGTCATTTGATCAAAAATCAGAAGACTCCAAAATTCCATCCACATGGAGTTTCTTCATGTTATCTTTCCAATATAATTCAAACAGCGATGTCACTTCCTAAGTGATCTTTCAATCAATTTGTCTTTCGACATTTTAGCACTAGTTTTATGGATGTGATTTCTCCAACGAGATTTGTGAATCATCCATCTTTTATGGATTACGGCAATTATTTGAACAACCCTTTTGTTCTCATAATACCTGATAAAACAAATCTTTGAAGGCAAGCTTTGATGTTTTAACGAGCAACATAATAACCCTTTATTTGTTCTCGATGAACATCATCACATATTCTTTTGCTAGTTACTTAGGCCATTGTAGTTCATGAATTCTGTTGTTTCGTATGACGATTCATACCAACAAATTCAGTATCAAATACTTAAGAACCACATTGTTTAATAAGCAAAGAATATAGCCACAACATGTATATCATCTATATACTTAAACTGAACAATTCTAGTCTTTTCTTTTCTGCCATATATTTATGAGATTCTCTTTCAATATTTCCTTTTCTATTTGAAAGAATCTATCAATATCAATAGTGAAGTCATACATATGACATATAGTCCAAAGCGTGTATAATTAAATACCAATGTCTTTGGACTTGCACTTTGAAGTAGATCACCATCATCAAATATTTGGTGTTCTTTCAAATTCCTTTCTTTAGTAATCTCTTGGTGTAGTAAACATTTTACCTACATCAAATATTCACCCTTATCATGGAATTGTCCATGATCAAGCTACTTTTAGCTTATAACAATGAATTATGAGTATAATGTTGCTATCCAAAACCTTTTGGAGGATTAAGACAACAAGTGTCTCCAACCTTTTTGCAAATTTTCATCAAATATGAGAACATGACTTTTGCCATATTATACTCTATCATGTTGCAACCAAAACTTCGTTTCAGATATCACAATATCTTCCACACATCATGGTTTCTGAAACAACTCTTTCAGATCCTAGATAACCTTGATATTAAGGGAATCCTTTGAATATCAAGAATCATGGATACAAACATGATACTTATATACTAACACTTGGAATTGTTACTCTTGATTTAATACTAATTATTAAACTTCATGGAGTAACCGGAACTTACTGAAAGTTTGCAATAGGACTTTTAAACTTTAGATTAACACTTCAAAACAATACGATACCAGTTCGTAAAGTAACTAACCAGAATTCTATAGTTCTATCATCTCAATTATAACTAAGCGCAAGGTGGTAAACGGATGCCAATGACTACAACAACTATGCAATTTCACTTTGATTTAGTTTATGATAAATTGAGTTCTAATTAATAATTAAATTAATCTAGGTGAACTCCCACTCAAAACAATATCCCTCACATTGTTTTAGTGATCACACGAACCAAATTCACCACATCAAAACCGATCATCACGAGAATTGATATAGCTTCAATGGCGAACAATCAACATGTTCATCATATCTACTATATGACTCATGCTCTACCTTTCGGTAATCCGTGTTCCTGAGGCCATGTCTGTACATGCTAGGCTCGTCAAGATCAAACCTTAGCTACCGCATAAGCAAATCTGGCTTGCTTACGTTGTATTCACCCGCGGAATCAAAGACACCCGATCATCACGTGGTGCTTCGAAGCAGCAAGCTTTGGCAACGGTGCATACTAAGGGTGAACACTTTAGAACTTGAAATTTATGTGCATGAGGGATCATCTTATAATGCTACCGTCGTCTACTAAGCAATACAAGATGCATAAAGGATTAACATCACAGGCAATTCATAATATGTGATATGATATGGCCTTTCTTCTTTGTGCTTTCGATCTCCATCTTCAAGCACGAACATGATCTCCATCATCACCGGCATAGCATCAAGGTCAATGATGCTTCTTCATGGTTGTCGTCCACCAGCATCAACTATTACAACTATTTTGAATAGACACGCAGGTCTTAACAGAAATTAAAGACAACCATATGGCTCCTGCCGGTTGCCAACTTACAATAAGGAACATTGCATACATCAAATATAATCACAATCATGGCCATATCACATCACTGCACACCCCTGCAAAACAAAGTTAGACGCTTCTACTTTCTTTGCATATTTTACGTGGTTTGGGGCTTTCCATAAGTGTCGTTCTAACTTACGAACAAGAACCACAACATTGATACTAGCATTGTTGATTACCCGTTGTAAATTGGATCTTAACTATGCTAGGAGAAACAGGCACCCGCAAAGCCACTTATGCAATACAAGTTGCATGTCAAACGTGGAGCAAGTCTCATGAACGATGTCATGTAAGGTTAGCCCGGGCCGCTTCATCCCAACATACCGCAAGATGCAAAGTACACAAAAAGCAATCTACAATAAAAGCATCAACGCCCACAATGACCATTGTGTTCTACTCGTGCAACAGATCTACATATAGACACGGCTCTGATACCACTGTAGGGGTTCGTAGCATGGAAAACAAAATTTTTCTATCGCATACAAACAAACAAGCCAAGATCTATCTACTAGATTGTAGCAACGAGTCGATAGAGGAACTCACCCTCGAAGATTCCAAAGCGGTTAACGAGAGCAGATTCTCGTGGATGATGTAGTCGTACTCTTTCCGATCTCAAGATCGCGTAGACGATCCTTCCGGCGCCACGTTCCGGCAGCGCTCCCGCAGTCGGTCACACGTTCGGTACTCGACGAAGACCTTCCTCTCCCTTGTTCCAGCAGGCAGCGGAGGTTGTAGCACTCTCCTCGCGATTCCGGCAGCACAACGGCGTGGTACCGGAAGTAGAGGGGAGATCCCGCAGGGCTTCGCCTTAAGCCGGTGCGAGTATGGTGGAGCTTATGAGAGAGGCTATTAGTGGTCTAGTAATTAGACACACCAATTAGAAGGCTCTAAACCAATTAGAAGGCTCTAAACCGAAATAGCTCTAAACCGGGGTTTAGGTCTAGGGTTTAGTTTAGAGGATAGGAACTTGTGTGTGTCTAGGAGGAGCCCTGCCCCTCCTTTTATGGGAGGTGGGTCTTGGCGCGCCAGGGGAGGGAGGGAGTCCCTCCCCAACTCGGCCTAGGGCTGGCCGCCGGCCTGGAGGAGTCCAACTCCTCCTCCAAGTTGATTCCAACTCCTCTTGCTTGTTTCCCACAGTTTCTTGTTTTAGCCGTTTGACTTTCAAACTGGACATTTGACTTTTCTGTTTTAGGATTCAATTTAATCCTATATTTGGGACAGCAAGAACACTTAGTACATGATGCAATCATTCCAATATGTAATGACACATTCATGTACCCCTTCCCCCCCGGAGTGCCGGACAATCCGGAACCTTCTAGAACATTCCCGATGAAAACACCGGAATCATTCCCGAACTCCGAAACGGGACTTTCCTTATATGAATCTTATTCTCCGGACCATTCCGGATCACCTCGTGATATCCCGGATCCCATCCGAGACTCCGAACAACATTCGGTCTCTTTCTCATAATACCATAACTACTCAAACAACGTCGAATCCTTAAGTGTGTCTCCCTACGGTTCGTGAATTATGCGGACATGATCGAGACACTTCTCCGAACAATAACCAATAGAGGAATCTGGAAATTCATATGGCTCCCACATATTTCTACGATTACTTTGCGATCGAATGAACCACTTACATACGATACCAATTTCCCTTTGTCTCACGATATGTTACTTATCCGAGGTTATGATCGTCGGTATCTCTGCATACCTAGTTCAACCTCGATACTGATAAGTACTCTTTTCTCGTTCCCGTGATATGTGATCCCTTGTGACCAAGTCACATGCTTGCAAGCTAATTGGATGACATTTCACCGAGAGGGCCCAGAGTATATCTATCCGTCATGCGGATGGACAAATCCCACTCTTGATCCATGTGTTTCAACCAATACTTTCCGAACACTCAATGCCACCTTTATAGCCACCCTGTTACGGTGTGGTGTTTGATGACATCAAAGCATCCATCCAGAAAAGGTGATATGCATGATCTCATGGTCGAAGGAATTAGGTTACTATGTATCAGAAAGCATATAGCAATTGAACTATTGAAATGACTTGATCTTTATGCTACGCTTATCTATAGGAGTATGTCCATCACATCATTCTCCTAATGATATGATCCTGTTGTTAATAACATCTCTATGTTCATGATCAGGAAACCATGACCATATATTAACCAACAAGCTAGTTTAACAAGAGGCTTTACTAGGGACTCTTATTTTAGTTTACAAATCACACAAGTATTAATGTTTCCGGTTAATACAATTATAGCATGGTATGTAAACATTTATCATAAGTGTGAAGACATGATAATAACCACTTTATTATTGCCTCTTGGGCATATCTCCAACACATAGTTCACTAGAGGTGCTCTCCTTAGATAAACAACATGGCATGAAGGGTAAACAAATTACAGCAGGGCAATTGACAGGAACTGAGCAAGGCATAACAATGCAATTACTAGTCAGAAAGATCCTATGAGATTCGATTGGGAAATGCAACAAGATACATAGACCGCCATCCAACTGCATCTATGACTAGAAGTCCACCTTCAGGTTATCATCCGAACCCCCTCCAGTATTAAGTTGCAAGCAACAGACAACTACTTTAAGAAAAGTGTGTAAGGTAAACAGTCCACATGTTCCATGAACAAGAGACCATTGTTTTCTCCCTAGTAGCAACAACACATCTACAACCGAAGAGATTATATTCACTTACCTTGGAAACTAGAGGCATGAACCCACTATCGATCATAAATACCCCCTCTTGGAGTCACTAGCAACTACTTGGCCAAGATAGCTACTAACAACGGAGAGCATGCAAGATCACAAACAACGCAGACATGATAGAATCATAAAGACAAAACCATTAATCAAACCAACATAATAATCTCAATATCCATCGGATCCCCGCAAACACAACAT
This sequence comes from Avena sativa, assembly GCA_916181665.1. Lineage (NCBI taxonomy): Eukaryota > Viridiplantae > Streptophyta > Magnoliopsida > Poales > Poaceae > Avena > Avena sativa. Next base: position 461,258,233 of record OV702293.1, read on the forward strand.
GCATGATTACAAATAGATTAGATCTTGATCATGAACGGAGCTCACAAGATCTATACATGAAAGCACAAAGGAGGAGATACAACCATCTAGCTACTACATGGACCCATAGTCCAAGGTGGAACTACACACGCATCATACCGGAGAGAAGGCCTCCTGGATGATATCCCCTTCGGCAGGGTGCCGGGAAGAACTTCAGATTACCCCCTGATCTAGGGACGATGGTGGCGACGGCTACAGACAGTTTCGTGGAGATTTGATCGGGTGCTTAGGGTTTCTGCATCAGGGGCTTCTTATAGGTGAAGGGGGAGTCCGAGGCGGCGACTAGAGGGAGCAAACCCTACCCAGGCGCGGGGTAGGGCCCACTCGCACCTAGGGGGGGTTAGCCTCCCTCGCACGCCTCCTCGTCTCCCCTTTGGACTTCTTGTTACCCACGGAAAGTAATTGACTTTGACGTTTGTCCCGTCCAATTCCAAGAATATTTCTTTACCAACTTTTCTGAAACCAAAAACAGCAGAAAACAGGCATCTGACACTGTTGCAACTTGTTAGTAGGTTAGTACCAGAAAACATGTAAAAAGCACCTCAAAGTGTGGACAAGTAAAGCAAAGTAGATACTAAACAAGCATGGAGCATAAAAAATTATAGATACGTTTCCAACGTATCACACTGTTACTGTTTACCTTTCTGCAAACCACCATTACCTTCCACACCATACAGTTAATCCTTTGTTTTTAGCAAACCGGTGAGAATGACAACCTCACTGTTCATTAGGGCAAAGTATTGAGTTTGTGTTGTGTAGGTTTCCAAGTTGCTAGCAACACCTTTGAGTCGTTTCCTTCCTCCTACTGGTTCGATAACCTTGGTTTCTTAATAAGGGAAGACTTGCTGCTGTGCTCATCACACCTTCCTCTTGGGTACTCCCAACGAAGCTCTACATTGATCTGAGCCACCATCAAGATTTTTTGGCGCTGTTGCCGGGGATTTAAAGAAGAAGAAGCTCCCACGTCAACAACACGCCAGAGATTTTCTGGCACCGTTTCCGTGTAGGCTAAGGATGACTTCACAAGGGGAGTCCTTCACAACCTTTCTCTTTACTTGTTTTTGTTTTGCTTAGTTTCTTTTGCTTGGTTTTGTTTGCCTCTTTTTATCAAAAACTCCAAAAAAATTAGTTTCAGCTGGTTTGCCTTCTCTTATCAAAAACACACAAAAATTAGTTCCTACTATAGTTGTTGGTCTATTTTTGCCTTGCTTTGTCATGCTTTCTATCAATGGATGGTTTCTTTGAAACTAGTTCTTATTGGCAAGGTGGGTTCACGGAAGAACAAAAGTATTATTATAAGGAACACCGCTTGACACAAAAATGGAAACACTTATGGGAACAAATTGATAAATTGAATACTATTGCTAGAGACGTGTGCTCTACTTATAATGTTACTTATTGCTTTGATAAAGCTTGTTGCTGTAGGAGATATAAACACCTCCCTTTTCAATATGAGTATAATGATAATGTTACCATATCCTCTTATGTTAAAGGAAATTATGATCTTTATGATGTGGAACAAATTGAAGAATTTATTGCTTGGAAGGGTGCATTTGAACTTGCTAGTTTGCTTGAAAATACTGATGATTCACCTTATGAATATGAGGTTTATGATATACTTAAATTTTGCTTTGATAATTACAAGAAAGAAAATGGCTATATTCTTGAATATTTTAATAGATGCTTTCCACAAAAGGAAGAGACTAATGCCTTGCAGGAGCCTATGGAAGAAGAAATTGCTGAAACTGGAAGGTCATTAGATGAAAAAGAGGAGGAGAGTGATGAACAAAAGGAGGAAGAATGGATTATCTACCCATGTCTACCTTCTAATGAGAGTAACTCTTTACCTCTTACATTATTTGATTGTCCCCCATGCTTACCAAAGGAGGATGAATGTTATGTTCTTGTGGATTCCTTTGAAATATCTGCTATGGGTAAAACTTGTGATAATAGTTATGCTCATATTATCTATGATAATCCTATATTTGTGCCTAACTTCAAAATGCATGGTACTAAAGAGTTTTGCTTAAAAAATGTTTATGATAAAGCTCTAGATGATGGTCCTCTTGAGAATGATCAATCATCTTGTTACAAGTGGGTTTGAAGGTCTTAATCCTACTATTTTTGAGCTTGATAAAAATTATGTGTTTATAGATCATGAAAAGTATACTTTATATGATAGTTATATTGTTGAGTTTATTCATGAGGCTACTGAAAATTACCATGAAAGAGGAAAATATGGCCGTAGAAGTTTTCATGGTACTGAAACACCTCTCTATGTGCTGAAAGTTTTGAAGTTACTCTTGTTTTATCTTCCTATGCCTATCACTTTGTTCTTTGTGAATTTATTTGCTTACAAGATTTATATTCATAGGAAGTGGGTTAGAATAAAATGTGTTTTTTTGAATTTGCTTCTTGATGCTCACTTTTACTTCAATTCATATTTCTTATGTGAGCATCTTTGTGTGCCTAACTTAAAGGCATTAAAGAAAAGTACTTATTGGGAGATAATCCAAAAGTTTTCTTGAGTCTTGGAAGTTATTACCTCTGTAATGACCTCTCCTTATCCTTTTTATTTGCTTTTTGTGCCAATAATAACCTCTAATGAGAGGGAAGTAAGATTTGAGAAGTTGTTGTCCCGAAACATATTTTTGTGCTCCATCATAAAAATTCGTGTAAAATCTCTGTAAGTCGGATTGAGCTGATATTCTCTGATTAAATCCCCCAGTATGTTATCTAACTTTCGTTAGTTCAATTTTTTTTGATTTGAGCAACATAAGGTCTTCAAAAAAATCAGTTTCTACCTGCTGGTCTGTTTTGACAGATTTCTACCATTATTTGCATTTGCTTCTTATTGATTCTTTTTTGGGTTCTTTTTGGGAAATTGAGATTTTTGAGGGAATTGCTACAGTAGCTTGTGTTTTTAGTGAAAGTTTTGCTGTTCTAAAACTAAAACCCAAGGGTCTATTATCGTTTGAATACACTAATGTTGCTAATGAAGATTGTGTGAAGTTTTGTATGAAGGAAAAAATTTAGGTGTAGAGAAAGAATGATGTAGTGAGATGAAGAATGGACAAAAGATCAAGCTTGGGGATGCCACCCCGTGTCACCCCAAGAAATATTCAAGAGGCACAAGCGTCAAAGCTTGGGAATGCCCAAGGCATCCCCTTCTTCATCAATAAAAATCTCAGGTCTTTCTAGACACTTCGTTTTTATTGTTTCATGCACTGTTGTGTTGTTCTTGGAGCGTCTTAGTTTTCATTTTTGGTTTTTAGTTTTCTTAGTTTTCTTGAGTAAAGTAGTTTGGATCCCCGTTCTTGTTGTGTTGTTGCAAATAAGTTGATTGGTGTTGGAGAGGAGTAGAAAGTTCTTGCTTGACTAGTACAAGAAGGAGCTTGCTTTGACTGTGACTTAGACTTTATCATGTCATGTTAGATGTTGTTTTTACCTTATGCTTAGTGATCATTGTTGTAGCATGACTTGTTCCAAACAATTAGGACTACTTAATGTGCCTTGAAGGAATCATGCGTTGTTTTAGCATACAAAAGCATAGTATTGTGGTATTCTCCTTTGATGCTTTGTTTGGGTTGACTTGGCACATGCTCACACCATGTTATGACTATGAACAAGTCACCATAGCCTCTTTGATCATTTAGTCCTTGACTTATAGTACCACTTTATGCTTTGATTAGTAATGTTTTGTCGCTTTGCATGATTATGGCCATTATTGTTCTCTTAGTTGGTCGCACCCAGTCTTTTGCTAGCCTCCACTGTACGAGTAAGCTCTACTCATGCATCCATCTACCAAGAAACCAAGTTATTACAAAGTGTCCACTATAAATTCCTATGCATGGTGTGTTACACAATTCCAAGTATATTCTTGTTTTCATCTATCTTCCAATTAAAAAGTCTTTTTGTTATGTGAAACTTAGTGATTAAAGCTCTCACGAACTTGATGGCACACTTTATTTTTCTTGCCCCTAATAAACTCGAACCATTGTGTCATATATGTTGTATATGCTTGCACTTATACGTTGGAATTAGCAGAACCGTGCTATCACGGGGAACACTTTCAACATTGCACTTGTACTTTGTATACACAGTTGATATCATGCTCTTTTGTTTATGGATGTCGTCGGTGTGAAATAAAAGGGGAGCTTGTAAGTCCATGGAGTTATGCATGTGTGTTAGACAAACACTTGGGCCGCTAGCCTAAGCCATGCCTAATCATGGTGGAAACTTGCAGCATCACCATAGTGAGCAATCTATGAAGCTTTCTTCTTATAAAGAAAGAAGAGACATATTGAAAAGAGGAAAGGGAGAAAAAGCACCATTTTCCCATGGTAAATAAGAAGATTGATGAGATGCTCATTGTCTCCTTGCCTTGTCATTTTGATTATGGGATAGCTCCTGTATCATGTGCAAGGGGTACCCCGTTGGCGGTTCTTTATGGTACACATGTACTTACTATGACAAGAACTTATAGGTGACTAAATTTTAGTAGCATGAGGAGCGACCCTCGTATTTAAGGGACATGAGATTGCCAACTTATACTTTGTCAAGCATATACTCCATACTTTGTTCACTTTAACCTTAATCACTTCAAGATGCTTATGATAGGGCAATAAGAGCTGAAAGCTAACAAGTACCATAATTTTTTGAAGCTCTTTTTGAGACTTGAAATCCCTGCTTCCCTCCTTTATGAAGGGCCTTTGTTCCACTATTATATTGAGTCTCCACCTTCTATACTTAGGCGCCAGTTAAGAGAGCATAGCTGCCATTCTTAGTTCTATGTGCATTGTCCCAAAACTTATTGATTGATGCATATTGTTGATATTACTTGTTCTTGAACTATTTTTATCTATTCACTCTTATGAACTTTGAAGGTGTCCTATGCATATATTTGGTACTCCATGAGGGACAAGCTGAATGCCACTATGCTATGTTTTCTATATGTGAAACAAACAAATGTCTTTCAATGCATTATTATTCATGATATTTGTTTGTAAACTTTCATGTTGCATGCATAGTTACTTTGTCTTACTGTTAGAACTCCATCTTTCATGCTCATGTTTAGAGTTCTTTGATCCCAGCTTTCAATGCTTGCAAATGGTTTGATCTTGATTTTGATGGTGCATGTCACCTCAAAAATTATTCTTTTTATCACTTAGCTACTCGAGGGCGACCAAGAGTTAAGCTTGGGGATGCTTGATACGTCGGAAACGTATCTATAATTTTTGATGTTCCATGCTTGTTTAGTATCTACTTTGCTTTGCTTTGTCTGCATTTTGAGGTGTTTTTATATGTTTTCTGGTACTAACCTATTAACAAGATGCCACAGTGCCAGTTGCCTGTTTTCTTCCGTTTTTGGTTCCAGAAAAGGCAGAAAATCAATATTCTCGGAATTGGACGGGACAAAAGCCAAAGTCAATATTTTATCATAGGGAACACGGAGCCAGAGTACGAGAAGGAGGGGAGCCACCAGGGGGCCACACCCCCTGGCCGCGCGGCTAACCCTAGCCCGTGCCTGGGGGGTGCGGCCGCCCTGGGTGCCCCCTGCCTTGCCTCTTCGCCTATAAAGACCCCCCGATACCTAAACCCTAATTACTTGATCAATCTTCCACGAAATAGTCCGTAGCCGCCGCCATCGTCGTCCCTAGATCGGGGGGATCTTAAGTTCTTCCCGGCACCCTGCCGGAGGGGAGATCATCCCGGAGGCCTTCTTCTTAATCATGCCAGCCTCCGGTATGAAGCATGAGTAGTTCCACCTTGGACTATGGGTCCATGTAGTAGCTAGATGGTTGTATCTCCTCCTTTGTGATACCATGTTTAGATCTTGTGAGCTCCTTCATGATCAAGATCATCTATTTGTAATCATGCATGTTGTGTTTGCGGGGATCCGATGGATGTTGAGATTACTATGTCAGATTGATTAATGGTTTTATCTTATTGATTCTATCATGTCTGTGTTGTTTGTGATCTTGCATGCTCTCCGTTTCTAGTAGTTATCTTGGCCAAGTAGATGCTAGTGACTCCAAGAGGGGGTATTTATGCTCGATACTGGGTTCATGCCTCTATTTAATCTAAGGGAAGTGACAGAAATCTCTAAGGTTGTAGATGTGCTGTTGCTACTAGGGAGAAAACAATGAATTCTTGTTCATGGAACAAGTGAAATGTTTACCTTACACACTTTGCTTAAAGCAGTTATCCGTTGCTTGCAACTTAATACTATAGGGGGTTCGGATGATAACCTGAAGGTGGATTACTAGTCATAGATGCAATTGGATGGCGGTCTATGTATCTTGTTGTACTGCCCAATCGAATCTCATAGGATCATGAATGTCTAATATTGCATTGTTATGCCTTGCTCAGTCCTGTCAATTGCCCTGCTGTAATTTGTTTATCCAGCATGCCATGCTTGTTTATCTTAAGGAGAACACGTCTAGTGAACTATGGACCCCAGTCCAATCTTTACCATTGATACATCTTCCACTATTACTATTTACCTTTCTGCAAACCACCATTACCTTCCACACCATACAGTTAATCCTTTGTTTTCAGCAAACCGGTGAGATTGACAACCTCACTCTTCATTGGGGCAAAGTCTTGAGTTTGTGTTGTGGAGGTTTAAATTTGCTAGCAACACCTTTGAGTCGTTTCCTTCCACCTACTGGTTCGATAACCTTGGTTTCTTACCGAGGGAAGACTTGCTGCTGTGCTCATCACACCTTCCTCTTGGGACTCTCAACGAAGCTCTACATTGATCTGATCCACCATCAGTCACACGGGAAAAACATGATATGAGGTGCCCGAGCCACACTTAAGGTTTCTCATCTTTGTTTCCAAGTGTGCTAAAAGGTTAGCAACTATTTTCTAGTTTAGACCGCGCGGTGCTAATTTTAGCATCGTGATTGCGTCTGATATATAGTTGTATGATATAGATAAGCCATCCATGGATGTACGGTGACCGATGCTCTGCCGCTTTCAGAGAAGGCGTGCGTTATTTTCGCCTTGTGTCCGAGGCGAACAAGCGGCGGGATGGTTTTATGTGTTGTCCATGTGTTGAATGTAGGAATGAGAAGGCTCACACTTCCGCAAGAGTCATTCAGAGCCACCTGCTTCGTTCTAGTTTTATGTCCGGCTATAATGTTTGGACCAAGCACGGAGAAAGAGGGGTTGTGATGGAAGACGACAATGAAGAAGAGAACGATGATGACAACTACCGGTCTATGTTCCCTAAATATGCTGATACCACAATGGAAGGTAATGAAGAAGAAGGAGGTGAAGAACGGGAACCAGATGAGCCCGCTAATGATCTTGGTCGGGTCATTTCTGATGCAAAGTGATACTACAAAACAGAAAAAGGGAGGTTGCAGTTCGACCAGATGTTACAGAACCACAACAAATTATTGTACCCAACTTGTGAAGGTGGCCTGAAGAAGCTGGGTAGCACATTGTAATTGCTGAAGTGGAAGGCAAAGATCGGTGTGACAGACTCAGGATTTGAAAAGTTGCTGGTACTAATAAATAAGTTGCTTCCAAGAAATAACGAATTGCCCGCCAGTACGTTGATGAGTGCATATTTGCATCATGTTTTAGATTATTATTTTGCATTGTAGATGTAGGATCTTGGTATTTTACGGCGTTCACACACACTTTTTATGTTTATTTTCACCAGGATCATGATAGATGATGGATCCGATGGACACAATTCTTGGATCAGTTATATTGGAGTGAAAAGGAGCTAAAAACTACGTAAATTGCTTATTGGGGAAATATTAATAATACCAGAAGAAAACCCGAAGAAATTGAGGTATACAAAAGGTCTAACGACCAACTATACGGCGGGAGAACTTTTTCGGCCGTATAGTTCCTGCCATATAGTTGGTGCCGCCTCCGCCTCCTCAAATAGTTTCACCCCGTGTAACTGGATCAGAGAGACAGCATACAGAACACCCAGAAATCACCAAAACCTAACCTCCGGAAGGCTCTAGAGGGGGAACTCATCCACCGGGGATCCATCTTCGCCCTACCTAGATCCGGGAGGCTAAGGCATCGATCTTCATCGTGAACCGCTGCATCACCACCACCATCTCCATCCATCCCATCTACATCTTGTCTAGATCTTGTTATAATTTCCGTACTCGCTGTGGATTTATACAAGTACTATTCATCTATGATAGATCCCATTACTTTTGCCATGATTTTGATTGCCTCCATGTCTGAGTAGATCATTAGTTCTTGGGGAGATGGAGAAACCCTAGTATGAGATTGGAATAATATAAAGTTTATTATGATATTCATTGTTGTGACCATGTGTTAGACTGTCTACATCTTGATGTTGGGAGAAGTCGACCTCTCAATATTTGCCTCTTGTGGGGACTTGATGGAGGGAGATACTTGTTGGTAGACGGAGGGATGTTAGCACTTACAGTGACTATAAATCTGTTGGCACCCCTTACATATCAACTTGGGAATCGAGTAACCTCACAAAACACTATCCATGCCATGGGATATGTCCTGTGGGATTATGTCCCTTAATAGCGTAGTAATTCAATTGATGTTGATTGCTATCTGCTGTAGTTATGAGGATGATTTGAGCAGTGGTTGCTACCTCTTTGTACAAATACGGAGTTACTCCCACACATACATAGTTGAGAATGTTCATGATAATAATCTTTACCTTAGCCCTTTATAATGCTAGTGGTGTATCCGCTAATCCCTGAGAACGCTTTTTCCCACTAAAGTTTCAATTATCTTTTACATACGCGATACTTATTTTCTATATTCAATTCTATTTACTTTACTCATTGTTCTCTTATACCAAAAACCCCAAAACACCTTTATACATAATACTCACATTTTATCTTGTCACTTAGAACTTTATTTAGCATTTATATTTTCAGTATTTATTTCAAGAATTCTTAGACTTCAGACTCCTGCTCCCTGTGGGATCGATATCTTTATTTCGAAACTAGCTACAACCGATATGTGCACTTGTAGTCATCAAGCTATTTTCTGGCGCCGTTGCCAGGGAGCTAAGCGCTGTAGGTCTTTTAGTTTTTGTTTATTTACTTTAGTTTTATTAAGTTTTATTTTGAGTTATAGGTTTCCACCAACATGATGGAGTTTGAGCATATGACTAGTGCTAACCCATTCAACCACTTTGGGAAGCCCTGTGATATTTATAAAAGAGACAACTCAAGCGAGAAGACAAGGGGGTTTGAAATAAATCCTCTACTACTTTGTATTTTACACAAGAAGCAATTTACTAGAGATGAAGAAGATCCTGATCCATATGAGCATATTGCATGTTTCAAAGATATATATCGCATGTTCCAATTAACGGGGTATACCGCCGATGAGGTAAGGGTTAAACTTTTTAGTCAAACTTTGACAAGTACAACTCTCTCATGGTATAGATCTCTACCCTCAGAAGCCACTACTACTTGGGATAATTTAGCTTGCGAATTCCTATCTAAATATTACCCATTATCAAAATCCTCTAGAATCAGGCGTCTTATAATGACTTGGAGGAACCGTCCTAATGAAGGACTAGTAAGAGCTTATATAAGATTTAAATATTTACTTAGTCAATGTCCTCACCATGATTTGCCTGAATGGTATTTATTGCATATCTTTTATGGCGGTTTAATCAAACCTAATAAAATTGAACTAGACTCTTGCGCGAGAGGAGCTTTTATGGATTTACCTATAACTAAAGCTTGGGCTTTACTTAATAGAATTCATGATCATAGAGTTTCATGAAATTTTAGCCTAGGAAGTGAAGGAGGCACAAAAATAGATCATGAATGTATTCACGACTATAATAAAAAGGGCCATGTTAATGAATTATCTAAAGAGCTTTATTTAGATTCAGATCTTGTGTTGCAAGTTGTTAAAGCTTTTACAGAACACATCAAAGCTCCAAAAGAAGGTTCGGCCAAGTATGATCCACCACCCGAACCTGAGGAGAGAAGAGAAGTTAAAGCAACATCAGACTCCCTAGAACCAATGATGAGATACTTTTTCCTAACACTACACAAAAGCATATTTTGGAATATGAATAGGTCAAGGCAACACAGGAGGAGAAATAAGATGAAAGTGTGCCAATAGTTGAAGAACATCTGGATGAAACCAAAGATGAAGAGGTAACCAATGAAGCAATCATTGGTATGTATGCACATTGCAACATAGTTGAACTTGATGAAGAGACTTCTATATTGGTTGAAGGTAAAATTAAGGTAAAAGATGTGGGTAAGCCTATTCTTCCCTGCATATTTAACAAAAACCTCGCATTACGGTTTATTAGAAATAAAATAAGAGATAGCACCGGCTATAATAGAAAATACTGATATGACGATCATGTTAGCTAAAAATCTTATAATTCCAATGGGAGTAGTTGAAGATGCAACAGTCACAATTGGCAATAAAAATTTCCCTATTGATTTTGTAGTTGTTAATATGCAAGCTGACACTCTTTGCCCAATCATATTTGGAAGAATTTTTTTGAGTGATATAGGTGCCGCAGTCGACTTCAAAAAGTAGGTTGTGTCCCTTAAGCTTGGGAAAGCGGAAAAAGAATTCCAATTTTCCAAATTTAAAGACAAACCTCCACATATACAAAAAGAAGAGAAAGAGAAGACTATTGAGGAGATGACAACTCTTTTCTTAAGTAATCAAGAAGAAGAAATAAATGAAGAATTAAATTGTGAAGAAATAATTATGGAGGATAGGTCTCTAGAAGAAATAGAGAGTGAATTTGATTCACTTTCCATCTTAGGACCTCCAACTGATGAGGCTTTTGAAGAGCCAAAAAAGAGAGGGGGTGAAGAATTACCACCCCCATAATTAAAAACTCTACCAGATAATCTTAAGTATAGATTCTTAGATTATACTAATAAATTCCCTGTTATTATTAGTGCTAAACTTTCAGGGGAAGAAGAAGAACTCATGAAGGTACTAAAGGAGCACCGCAAGGCCTTTGGGTACTCAATGGATGACTTCAAGGGTATAGCCGTCCATCGAATATTCATGGAAGAAGGTGCTAAACCAGTTGCAGTATTTAATAGAAGACTAAAGCCTGAAATGAAGGAAGTGGTAAGAAAAGAAATAGGACGCTTACTTGATGCAGGTATAATTTATCCTGTAAAATAAAGTGAATGGGTAAGTCTTGTTCATTGTGTTCCTAAGAAAGGAGGCTTTACTGTTGTTCCTAATGAAAACAATGAATTGATACCTACTAGAACTATTGTTGGACATAGGATGTGCATAGATTTTAGGAAATTGAATAAGGAAACAAGGAAATATCACTATCCTTTACCGTTCATAGATCAAACTTTAGAAAGGTTAGCAAACCACACTCATTTTTGCTACTTGGACGGATACTCTGGGTTTTCCCAAATAGTTGTTCACCTTTATGACCAACTTAAAACAACTTTCATTAATCCTTATAGTTTGCATGCTTACCGCTGCATGCCTTTTGGGTTATGTAATGCTCCAACTACTTTTCAAATATGCATGACTGCTATTTTCGTAGATTTTATAGAACTAATAATGGAAGTATTTATGGATGATTTTCCTGCCTATGGAACTTCATTTATTAGTTGCTTGGATAATCTCAATAGAATTTTGCAGCGTTGCGAAGAAACCAATCTTGTTCTAAATTGGGAGAAGTGCCATTTTATGGTCAAAGAAGGCATAGTCCTTGGACGTAAAGTATCAGGTAAGGATATTAAAGTAGATAAGGCTAAAGTTGAAGCAATAGAGTGAATGCCACAACCAAGGCACATAAAAGGTATAAGAAGTTTTCCTGTTCATGTAGGCTTTCATAGAAGGTTCATTAGGATTTTTTCTAGAATTTCTAAACCTTTGACTAGTCTATTGCAAAAGGGAGTAAGATTTAATTTTGATGATAAATGACTTATTGCCTTTGATAAACTTAAACATGCTTTATCTCGTGCTCCCATCATTAAACCACCTATATGGGATATGACTTTTGATTTAATTTGTGAAGCTAGTGATGATGCTGTAGGAGTAAATCTAGGACAACACATAGGTCGCAGATTTAATATAATACATCATGCTAGTAGAACTCTCAATAACGCTCAAAATAATTATCCTAAGGAAGCAAGAGAACTCTTTGCTGTATTTTTCTCTTGTGATAAGTTTCGCTCGTATATTGTTGATGCAAAAGTAAGAGTTTATACATATCGTGATGGTTTAAAAGAACTCTGCGAGAGGAAGGTCCATAAGCCAAGACTGATCTGTTGGATCCTTTTACTTCAAGAATTTGAGTTGCAGATTATGTAGAGACAAGAAGCAAAGGTAGTGGAAGCAACATCTATACTTACCTATCAAGACATTGATCTTATTGAGAGGAGCTTTAGTCCTGGTGATTTTTTCTTTCGAGAATTATTGTATGAACTAAGGTCAAATCCTACCAAGAAGAATAATTCCTTGTTATTGGAGGAGCTTGTCACTCTCGACTAAATAAACGGTAAGTGGAAGGTAAGTTTTCTAACTCTAATAAGTGCTTTATGTTCACAGTTTCTACTTCTATTTTTTTGCCTTTGAGTTCCTCTTGTTTTTCTGAAGTTTTTGAGGAGTTTCTGCAACTATACGGGCGCAACTATACGGCCGGAGAAAAATATCCCGCCGTATAGTTGGTCGTTAAATGTTCTGTATCCCCTTTGCAAAAAGTAATTTCGAGGTGCGATATCTATATGGCCGCAACTATACGGCCGGAGAAATTCTCCCACCATATAGTTGGTCGTCAAAGCTTCAATACCCTCGACCCGTTTTCGTTATTATTTTTATTCATCTAAAAAAACTTTGTCAGTTTCTAGTCGGTCATCTAACCGACATGGGTTTGATATATTTGGAAATATCTGCCCGGAACGAACTATACGGCCGGAACTATAAGGGTCGCGATCGTATAGTTGGTAGTTACGAAGAAGGACTCCTCCAAATCCGTGATTTCTTTTTCTAATCGGTTTGGATTATTTTTTTGGGCGTGAATTTGGTGTTTCTCTCGAGTTTTACTGACCTCTGACCCCTCTTATATACTGCCCTTGTGCCTCTCTCTAATCACAAATCACCAGGAACAAATCCAGCTATGCGCTATCCCGTCCCAGGCCGTGGAAAACCTATGGGGCTCATTGCTCCTAGGGACCTTTCTAGCAGCCCGTCGATGGAGGACGACGATGAGGAGGTGGAGAGGTTTAGACCGGTGTACAAAGAGTACGTCGAGCGAAGCTTCTACAACAGCGGCCCATATGAAGGCTGGAGCGACGTTTACATCTGTCGTGACGTTTATGATCCCCCGGGGGTTGACTGGGCGGCGATGAAAAGAACTCAAGAAGAGAGAAGGCCGCAAGCCGCACGGAAAAGGGCGTGTGGAGACAGTCAAGTTCATCACTACATATCTGATGCTGCATAAGCATAAGGAAATACCTAACATTGGTGCAGGTGCTAGCAAAGGACCGGCGCTACCCCGCTCGAGGCCTACCACTGGCGCTCGTATGAGGGTGAAGCCTCAAGAGGAGTGGAGGAGCAGCTTGTACTTCCCCGATCCATCAATAATGTATGAGAAAGAAGAAGTTGTCCCCAAGACAAAAGATCGCATGAGGGAACTGGAGATATATTAGAAGTAGGAGCTATTCCATCGCGTTGAAGTTCGTCACCCCCTCAAGGAGATAGAGGAGAAGGATGATCTTCTCCTGATGGTGATTAAGCCTGCAGATAGGGTGGATACTCTGCAATCTGATTTGCGCAGGTGCTATAACCGTATCACCGCTCTGAAGGATACCAACAAGAAGGTACGCACCACGGTTCTACATGCCATGGCGCCACAGTGACCTTCAATAAAACATGATATCAAATAATCGCGAGGGATTATTTGATCCCGCCTGGCTTGATTCCAAGCTTGGGAAGATCTTTAAGACCTTGTAATCTATCTTACAAGTTTTTATTTCTATTCTAGTTTTGCATTAGTTTGAGCTCATAAATAAAGTTTGCATAATTAGAATTCCCTTCAGGAATAGTTGATCCCTCTTATGAAATTCTGAGTTTAATATATGGAGCATTATTGAGTTTTATTTTGTCTTATTGGATATGTGAATATCTTGAGTATGATTTTACTTGCACTTGATGATAGCAATAGGAGTCTTCCACACCATTGGTATTAATGGAACATATAAAGATAATTTGATCAATATGTTGTAGGTCAATGGTTTGATTTACAAAAAGAAAATATGGTCTAATTAATTAAGATGAAAAAGAAAAAAACCTTGAACAAAGGAGAAACTATAAGTGCTATCAAATAGAGTGAGGACAAGTTGAGGTAGAATACTCAAGTTATAAAGATGATTCATATATATTTGGAATTTTGTAATTGAGATCGTTAAACTTTGAAATTCCTATATGAAGTGAAATATATGGCTAGCTCCTTTGCACAAAACTTAAACAAAAAGTGTGAGCACAAATATATATAGAGAAAGAAGAAAAAAGAAGATGAATAAAACGAGCGAATGTGCAAAGAGCAAATAAGCATATACCACTATATCGTAGTAAGAACAAAAGAGACGTTTGAGATTTTAAATCCCAAGTGAATATGTTAATCCTAGAAACTCTTGGGACTACCTCACTAACTCATTTAGTTGAACCAAATACTTTTACATCATGTTGCGATTAATCTTTTGTGAACTGTTAAATGCTAAGGTGTAGAAGCCTGCTAATATTATTCAGATGATCGAGTAAGGTACTATTCATGAACTTATTTATAGGTATCCTTTATGATAAACACATGTTGCAAGTGCCTCATTTATTTTATCGACTCAGCTTCATGAATATGAGAATCACATCCATTAAGCTAAATCTTGCTTGGAACGAGCAAAAGTCTAAGCTTGGGGAAGTTGATGAGTGCATATTTGCATTATGTTTTAGATTATTATTTTGCATTGTAGATGCAGGGTCTTGGTATTTTACGGCGTTTGTACACACTTTTTATGTTTATTTTCACCAAGATCAGGACAGATAATGGATCCGATGGACACAATTCTTAGACCAGTTATATTGGAGTGAAAAGGAGCCAAAAACTACGTAAATTGCTTATTTGGGAAATATTAATAACATCAAAATAAAACCCAAATCAATTGAGGCATACAAAATGTTTAACGACCAACTATACAGCGGGAGAACTTTTTCGGCCATATAGTTCCCGCCGTATAGTTGGCGCCGCCTCCGCCTCCTCAAATAGTTTCACCCTGTACAACTGGATCAGAGAGACGACATACAGAACACCCAGAAAACTCCGAAATCTAACCTCTGGAAGGCATATGGAGGGGAAACTCATCCACCGGGGATCCATCTTTGCTCTACGCAGATCTAGGAGGCTAAGGCATCGGTCTTCATCGCCAACTGCTGCATCACCACCATCTACATCTTGTCTAGATCTTGTTGTAATTTCCATACTCGTTGTGGATTTATACAAGTACTATTCATCTATGATAGATTCCATTACTTTTGTCATGATGTTGATTGCCTTCATGTCTGAGTAGATCATTAGTTCTTGGGGAGATGGAGAAACCATAGTATGAGATTGGAATAAGATAAAGTTTCTTATGATATTCATCATTGTGTCCATGTGTTAGACTATCTACATCTTGATGTTGGGAGAAGTCGACCTCTTAATATTTGCCTCTTATGGGGAATTGATGGAGGGAGCTACTTATTGGTAGACGAAGGGATGTTAGAACTTACAGTGACTATAAAGTTGTTGGCACCCCTTACGTATCAACTTGGGAATCGAGGAAACTCATAAAACACTATCCATGCCATGAGATACGTCCTGCGGAATTATGTCCCTTAATAGCATAGTAATTCAATTGATGTTGATTGCTGTCTGTTGTGGTTATGAGGATGATTTGAGTAGTGGTTGCTGCCTCTTTGTCCAAATACGGAATTCCTCCCACACATACATAGTTGAGAATGTTTATGATAATAATCTTTACCTTAGCCCTTTATAATGCTAGTGGTGTATCCGCTAATCCCTAAGAATGCCTTTCCCACTGAAGTTTCAAATCTCTTTTACATACGCGATAATTATTTTTTGTATCTAGTTTTATATACTTTACTCATTGTTCTCTTATACCAAAAACCCCAAAACACCCTTATACATACTACTCGCATTTTATCTTGTCACTTAGAACTTTATTTAGCATTTCTATTTTTAGTATTTATTTCAAAAATTCTTATACTTCAGGTCCCTATGGGATCGATATCTTTATTTCAAAACTAGATACAATCGATTTGTGCACTTGCAGTCATCATACGTACGAAGCAAAGAAGCTCGTCTGCCCTCTAGGATTAGATGTGCAGAAGATACATGCGTGCCCTAATGATTACATCCTCTACCACAGTGAGAAGTACGAGAGTATGGATAAATGCCCGGTATGCACTGTATTGCGGTATAAGATAAAAAAAGATGACCCTAGTGATGTTGATGGCGAGCCACCCAGGAAGAGGGTTCCTGCCAAGGTGATGTGGTATGCTCCTATAATACCACGGCTGAAATGTTTGTTCAGAAACAAAGAGCATGCCAAGTTGTTGCGATGGCACATGGAAGACCGTAAGAAAGACGGGATGTTGAGGCATCCCGCTGATGGTCGGCAGTGGAGAAAAATCGAGAGATACTTTCCGGACTTTGCTGGTGACCCAAGGAACTTATGGTTTGGTCTAAGTACAGATGACATGAATCCTTTTCGGGAGCAGAGCTGCAGTCATAGCACCTGGCCCGTGACTCTATGTATCTACAACCTTCCTCCTTGGTTGTGCATGAAGCGGAAGTTCATTATGATGCCAGTGCTCATCCAAGGCCCAAAGCAACATTGATATGTACCTAAGGCTATTTGTTGATGAACTTCTACAGCTGTGGGCCAAATCAGGTTTACGTGTGTGGGATGAGCACAAACAGGAGCCATTCGACCTACGAGCGTTGCTGTTCGTAACCATCAATGATTAGCCTACTCTTAGTAACAACTCAGGATAGACGAACAAGGGATACAATGCATGCACACACTATTTAGATGAGACTGAAAGTATATATCTGGATAAATGTAGGAAGAATGTACCCATACAATCGTCGTTTTCTTCCGCCCAGACACCCCTTAAGGAAAAAAGGCAAGCATTTCGATGGCAAGGCAGACACCCGGACGAAGCCTGTCCCCCGTACTGGTGCTGATGTATTTGGTATGGTCAATAATTTAAATGTAATATTTGGAAAGGGTCCTAGAGGACGACCTGTTCCGAAAGACGCCGATGGACACGCACCCATGTGGAATAAGAAATCTATATTTTGGGAGCTACCCTATTGGGAAGTCCATGAGGTCCGCTCTGCAATCGACGTGATGCACTTGGCAACGAATCTTTGTGTGAATATTCTAGGATTCCTGGGTTTGTATGGGAAGTCAAAAGATACCCCAGAAGCACGGGAGTACCAACAACGTCATAAAGGACGAGACGACAAGCATCTATGGCAATTTCAAGGGCATGTCAGCTACGCTCTTACCAAGGAAGAGAAGGAAATCTTTTTTGAATTCCTTTTTAGTACCAAGGTCCCATCTGGCTTCTCGTCTAATATAAAGGTAATAGTAAATATGAAAGAGAAAAAAATCCAAAACCTAAAGTCTCATGACTGCCATGTGCTTATGACGCAATTTCTTTTGGTTGCATTGAGGGGAATTCTACTGGAAAATGTTCGACTGGCCATTGTGAAGCTATGTGCATTCCTCAATGCAATTTCTTAGAAGGTAATCGATCCAGAAAGTCTATCAGGGTTACAGATTGATGTGGTACAATTTTTGGTCAGCTTCGAGTTGTTGTACACTCCATCCTTCTTCAATATTATGACACACCTCCTAGTTCACTTAGTCGAAGAGATTAGAATTCTCGGTCCTGTGTTTCTACACAATATGTTCCCCTTCCAGAGGTTCATGAGAGTCTTAAAGAAATATTTTCATAACCGTGCTAGGCCAGAGGGAAGCATCTCCAAGGGCTATGGAACATAGGAGGTCATTGAGTTTTGTGTTGACTTTCTTCCTGACTTTAAGCCAATTGGTGTTCCTAAATCTCTGTATGAGGGGAGGCTGACTAGAAAAGGCACACTAGGAAGGAAAGCAACGATATGTAGGGATGGGGATTCTTTCAGTAAAGCACACTACACAGTTCTACACAATTCCACCTTGGTTGCTCCATATATCGAGAAACACAAGATTATTCTACGCTTCGAAAACCTGGGGAAGCCTGACTCCTAGATTAAAGTGGAACACAAGGCTACTTTCGATAGTTGGTTACAGAAACATCTCATGAATAACACCACTGTTGGAGATCAGCTGTACTTGTTGGCCAGGTTACCATCTTCGACTATATGTACTTTCCAAGGGTACGAGATAAATGGTAATACATTTTACACGATCGCCCAATATAAAAAGATCACCAACCAAAACAGTGGTGTCCACTTTGATGCAATGGATGACAATGGGCAGAAGTCCACATATTATGGGTACATAGAGGATATATGGGAACTTGAGTATGGACCTACTTTTAAGGTCCCTTTGTTTCGATGCAAATGGGTCAAGATGACAGGAGGCGGGGTATATGTAGACGAAAAGTATGGCATGACAACAGTGGATCTGAACAATATTTCGTACATGTACGAACCATTTATCCCAGCCAACGACGTGGCTCAGGTTTTCTATGCGAAGGACATGTCTACCAAACCGAGAAAAATACATCGTCCGATGAGCCAAAGCGCCACATAGTTCTTTGTAAGGTTCCCAACCTTTAATAAGGTAGAGATCCCTGTGTTTACAATGCTAGTCCCTGGATCAATAGCTAGCATCCACAGTTAAGATGTAATATCAAGAAACAAAGGTCATAATACAACTTTATAACCAGGAATGAAATAATTTATTACATCTTACATAGCTCATTTGGCTATTACATTACATTGCAGCAGAATATCTATAAAGCATGGGGTCCTTCATCTTCAAAGTGCCACAGGCAGACATGTTGGTTATAGACTTGTAATCCTAATCATTACACTTCACTAATATCAAACAAACCTGCAACATAACAAGTTACAGCCACAAGGGTCAATACATTTGAATTGTATTGGCAAGTGATACTATGGTAGTATAGTGGAGTCTATCATCTATATGCATTTGGCTAAGTGGAGCTTAGGCTTGCTTTGCTCAAATTAGATTTTCCTTATCATTTGAAAATACTAAGTTTTGCTTTGACAAAATCTTTCCCAAGGTATCTCCCAATAGAAATTGGTGATCCTCTATCCCTTATTCACCCACAAGTTTTTACTTAGAAATTGGGATGAGGAGATTCTTGATAGCTTCCATGTCTTGATGCTCAAATTGTCCTTTACCAGGGACATGGCTAAGTACTTAGATTTTACACTCTGCAGAGGTGGTGCACTTTCCCCACAAGACTTGGTTTCCCAAGACAAGATCTTTCAGAAGCCTTCCCTTAGACCAGAATGGACGCGTTCCCAACCTATCAAACCCCTACCACCAACTGTCCATTTGGCTAAGTTATTGCAACCTATGTGATCCAGGCAGAGCCCATAATGCCAAGTGGCTGCACTTGAAGCTTCTCAACATTTGACATATCAAATCTCTTTGTTCCTGGGTGGCCATCCACAAGTGAGATACACAAGGTAAACCATAAAAATGGGCCTTGTGAACCACTCAACACAAACCATTCCTTCCATTCCACCCAGGTGATTCATTCACTTAGTTGTTTTGTTAACAAAACACAAGTCCTCGGACTTAGAAATTTTCCATAGTGTGAGTATATATTTCACCCTTGTTCTCTATTAGCTAAGCTAAGAATGATAGTAGTAGGAATCTTAACTTAGGAAAATGTTACTAAGGTTTCATCTACTAGGATTTCCCATAGCATGGTTTATACTTAGCAAAATTCTATGCAAGTCCTACTTAGAAATATCACTAATGCATAGTGAAAATAATGGGACAAAGTATGAAGCATCACTTGCCTTTTTGGTAGAGTATAAGTTCACTCCTTGTCCTTGCTACAATCACACTCTTCAAGTCACTACAATTCAATCAAACAAGGCACAAGTTCAATCTACCATTCAAGCAATTCAACACATAAAATAATAGAAACAAAACAATGCATGCAAGCATGCCAAAGATTGTTTTATTTGAGAAAGTGGTTTCTAATGGTTCATAAACATTTGAAAACACCTAATGGTCATTTTATAAAGTGGCAAAATCATTTGCAAAAGGTTTTACTTCATAAACCCTTTTTAAAACAAGGTATCATTTTATGTGGTGTAAAAATGTTTTCAATAAGGCATTAATCTATAGGGTTCACAAAATATGTTTTCAACCATAAAACTTGGTGTTTGGGGTCAGAGAGTTTAAAACCAAAACATTTCTCAAAGGTTTTCTTCCAAAACCATTTTTAATAACTAAACCATATTTTTATTTGACTAGAAATGGTTTAAATCAAAGATTCATTCTTTTGTTTCACCAAATACATTTTTGAAACCACAATTTGTTTCTAGGGTCAGTAGGCTCAAAATAAACCATTTGCCAAAGATTTTATCCTCAAAATCATTTTGGAATAATTTTTATAACCTAAACAAGCATACATAAGTTTCTGCAAAAACAAACAATTTAACAGAAGCTTTTTACTAAACAAATGGCATGGTTGGCTAGGGCTTGTTTTTATGAATCCATTGATATAAAGTTTGCAAAATTTGGACGTGTGGATCTAAAGTTATGGATTTTACAAAATTGAACATCAATTAGATCAATTCTGTTTTAAAACAAATCAACAGAGCCACGTGTCTTAATTCTATTCGCCCATACCGCTTCGGTTGGATCGACAGACCACAGCCGTTGGATCTAAGTGAGATGGTGCGGTTCAGATTAGCTCGTACCTCTTCGTTTAATGATCCTATCTAAGCCGCCAGATGGGGATCTAACGGTGCAAAACGACTTGACCTAACTCGAGCGGCGCCGATGGTGGCTGGCGGCGGAGCACGGTCGGACGGTGTGCTTGCCGACGAACCAGGAAGCAAGGAAGGTAGAGGGGTGGCTCACCGTGATCGCGAGGTCGAGGTGATGCTCAAGGCATGGTCGGTTCGTCGAGGGGCGCTCAGACGCGACGGGGATTGCTCGCTGAAGTAGGTGGCGGCGTCGGGCGGCTCTGGAGGTCATCGAGGATGGGGCTGCAGGTCACGCCGAGACAAGGCAGGGGCACAGTTAGACGCAGGTTGAAATGCTGATGATGTGAGCATCAATAGGAGGTGCCGGGGCGGTCGAGACTTACCAGGGGAGGTCGCCGGAAAAAGGGACAGACGCGGCGGCGCTCAGGTGAGGATGAAGTCGACGCTACGGGACACGAGGGGACAAACGGAAGACACGGTTAGCTTCGTACGCAAGTCACGAACATGCGTGCATCAAAAAGGAGGGCAAGGGGGGTCTGGTCTCACCGGTGGGGTTCGTCGGAACGGAGGCAGACGGCGGCGAGGCTTAGCTGATGTCGTTGTCGATGTTGTGGTTCAATCGCGAGCAAGCGGAGACTACTGGGAGACGCGCAGAGGTCTGGGGAAGATGTGAGCGTGCTCGAGGAGGCGAGGGGTGGTCTGGCTTCGCTGGAATTGTCTGGGGAAGGTCGTCGGGGCAGTGGCAGTGTCGGGCGAAATTCTGCGGCCTGGGGGCGTGATAGGGTGGGGCGGCAGAGGGGAAATGGAGAGGAGACGTGGGCGTTTAAGTGAGCGTGATCACAGCGAGTAATGGACGCATCGTTAAGGCGAATTTAAACCGCGGAATCATAGCCAGAAACGGCGACGGGGGAAGGAAGAAGGGGTCGTCGCGGGGAGGAAGGAGGTGAGGTGGCAGTGGGGTCCTTTCGTCAGCGAGGAGAGACAGGGGAGTGGGGCCCATCGGTCAGTCGCTGAGCGGGTGCGTTTCTGAGTGAGGAAGAAAAACGGTTCGGGGTGCGAGGGGGTGGGCTGTTGGGCTTGGTGGGCTGGCCAGAAGGGTTGGGCCGGGTCCTTTTCTTATTTTTTTCCTGTTCTGTTTGTTTTTCTTTTTCTCTTTTGATTTTGAACAACTAATTCAAACACCTATTTGAATTCAAACCTTTGCCAAAATTTGTGTAGGTTTAAATACTGATTGGTAGTATATTCTGAAATCAATTTTTGAATAAAACTTTATTCTTTTTGTTTTTTTAAATTATCCAAAAGGCCCTAGTTTTAAATCAAATAAGTTTTAATAATAATTTCAAACACCAATTCAAATCAAACCACCACCAAATTTTGTAAAGTTTTTAGTTCTGTTTAATAACTCAAACCAAAGTCCAAAACAAAATAATTTTTATCCTTTTTAGGTTCCATTAATAATTAAATAAATGGACCATAGTCATTAATTCAAAAATAGGGTTTAATTTATTTTAAAACTCTATTTGAAATATAAACCAAACCAAAACCTTTTCAGTAGGTTTTATTTGAAAAACAAAAACACTTGGAAAACTTATTTAAAAATAAAATAATAGGTTTTAGTGTTTATTTAATAAAAGCAAAAGCCTTTATTTAAATAAAATTGGATATTTAAATCCTTTTATTTTATTTAAATAAACCTTTACTCTTTTTTATCAAAACAATATATTTTATTTTAAAAGTTTGGCCAATATTAATTTGGCTCTATAAAATAATTTTTTATTTATAAATCTATCTTTGCTTTTGAAAACCAAATCTTTTTATTTTAAAGATCCAAAATAGTAATTCCAATTATAAAAACTTTCTTTATTAATTGTTTATCTTTTTAAATCCCTTTAGGATTATTTGATCAATATTTGGTATGGGTTTTTGGTAAGGGCTCTATTAGCTTTGGAAATTCAATTTCCTTATCTTATTATATTCATAAGATTTTATTTATGGTTCCAAATTGAGTGAAACCAATTTATATGGCTTTATAATATTTCTATTTGTCTTTCTTGATCCTTTGTGAATGTTTGTTGATCAATTTTGATATGGGTCAAATCCATGGATTTGGAGATAACTTTGAAATGATTTTCTTCCATTAGGATCTTAGGGTTTTGGATTTATTTTCCAAATGTTCAAATTTTTCCAGATACATTCATTGAGGAATGCATTTCCCTTGATTTGGATTTTGTTGAATTCAAGCTTTAACCAAAGTTTGTTCAAGATGGGATTTTAAGTTTCCTTTTAGAAACAAAAGTTTCTTTTCACCCTGATTTTCAACAAATTTATTTTGTTTATTTTATTTTTCACATTACAAGATTTGGAAAATCTTGGGATGTGACATTCTTTCAGGGAAAGAAACATCGTGGGAGTGGATGACAAGACAGACATGTCAGAAGATTATAATAAGTTTCATGAAATCCCGCCCTTCAAAGTGAAAACTGACCCAAGCCTCCTGTTAAATGATGAAGATTCTCCATGGCTACGGCGCAGAACAAAACCACAACACTAGATAGGGATATTGGTGATCTATGTAATGTATTAAACCTTTTATGCAATATCATATTGTGAGTCAAACCTTTTATGTAAGGTGGAAAACTTCCTCCTGCAAAATTGTTCATTTTGACCCAAGCGGAGGAAAGGGCGGGAAAACATGGCGGGAAATATCTTTACTCCCGGACTTAAGGGAAAACATGGCGGGAAAGGTTCATCTTTAGTCCCGGTTGGAGAAACCAACCAGGACTGAAGGGATTGTGGCAGGCTGGGGCAGGAAACACTAATGATAGGGGTGAGTGTCGACATTATGTTGTGAGTGTTGATACTATGTCGTGCTGCTTGTACCTTGTCCTAGATGGTGTCGCCAACCGGGACTAAAGATGAATCTTTAGTCCCAGTTGGAAACACCAACTGTGACAAAACATGAGTCCCGGGTAGTAGCACTAATAATAGGGGTGAGTGTCGACACTATGTACTATAAATAAAATAAATAAATTATTGTTGATTTTTAGGGTGAAAAGAAACTTTTGTTTTTAAATGGAAACTTAAAATTCCATCTTGAACAAACTTTGGTTAACATTTGAATCCAACTAAATTCAAATCAGGTGGAATACATTCTCCATAAATGCATCTGGAAATTTAAACACTTGGAAATTAAACCAAAATCCTAAAACCCTAATGGAAGAAAAACATTTCCAAGTTATCTCCAAGCCTATGGATTTGATCCATATAAAAATTTGTCAACAAACATTTACAAAAGATCAAGAAATACAAATAGAAATATTATAAGACCATATAAATTGGTTTCACTTAATTTGGAGCCATGGATAAAATCTTATGAATTTAATAAGAAAAGGAAAAGTAATTTCCAAAGCTAATAAATCACTTGGAAAAAAAATCCATACCAAATGGTGAGAAAATAATCCTAAAAAGATTTAAAAGGATAAATAAATATCAAATAAGATTTTACAAATTGGAATCACCAAGTTTGGATCTATAAATAAAAAGATATGGATTTTATAAGATAAAGATAGAAATATTAAATAAGGATTATTTAAAGACCAAATTAAATCTTGGCCAAGACCATAAGCAAATGGAATGAATATAATTTAATTCCAAATAAAATAAAAGGATAAAGAATTTTTCCAAAATAAAATAAAATGGCATAAACCAAATTCTATTTGAATAAAGCAAATCCAATTTTAAATAATTAATAAGTCATATTAAAAACTTTTCCAAATAATTCAAGGTGAATTAATTGACACCCAATTAAAACAAATAAAAACCTACTGAAAAGATTTGGAAGGATTTATAAATTCAAATGGTGTTTGAAATTATTATTAAATCTTATTTGATTTAAAACAAGGGCCTAATTAAATAATTAAAAGACCCTAAAAAAATAAGATTTTTTTTCTAAAAATGATTTCAGAATGTATTATTAATTAGTATTAAAATCTACTCAAGGTTTGAGAGAAGTTTGAATTCAAATGGATGTTTAAATTGATTAATCAAAATCAAAACAGAATAATGGGAATAGAAAAAGAAAAAAAGAAAACAATACAAAAAAATATGATCTAGCCAGCCCAGCCCGCTAAGCCCATCAACAGCCCACCTGCTCACCCCCGCAGTGAAACGTTTTCACTCAGAATAGAACCCGCAAGGTCACTGAGCAGTGGACCCCACGCCCCTCTCTCTCTCACTCACTGACAATGATGTCCCACCTGTCAGCTTTCTCTCCTACCCCGCGACGACCCCTTCTTCCCCCAACGCCGCTGCCGTTGCTGCACTAATTCCTCTGCTTAAATCCACCTTAATTCCGCATTATTTCCTCGCCGTGACCATGCAGTATTAATCGCCAGGCTCTCCTCTCCCTTTTCCCCAAAACATCACCCCACCGGAGCTCCCAGGCTGTCCTAATTCACCCGCACACCGTCACTGTCTCCGACGTCCTCCGGCGGCAATTCAAGCCAGTCGTCGTCGCCCCTCGCTCTCTCGACCACGCAAGAATCATCTCCATCACTCCCTGAACCTCCCAGTGGCCTCAGCTCGGCCGCGCTCGCCCCAGAGCGTCGGCAAGGACGATCACTGCCCGCCGCCATCGTCTGCTACCTCTCCGGTGAAACCTCCTGGTAATTCCTGGCCGCCCCATTCCCTCTGGCTGATACTCCCGTACTCGCCTCTCTCTCGCGAACGTAATGGCATTGCTTGTTTGGTTGGGCATGAACCGTAGACCTGCCTCTGACGACGAACAGACGAGCCCATCACCAAGCATCTCTCCGGCGAGCAATCACCGTCACCACTGTGCGCCCCTCGACGAACTACCACCACCTTGAGCATCCCCATGCCACGTCGAACTCGGTGAGCATCTCCCTTCGCTCTCTCGCTTCCTGCATCGCCAGCAATGCCACCGCCAGGCCTCTCCGCCGCCAGTCGCCGCCGCCAGCACTGCTAGTGAATGGTTAGTGGTTGAGCGCCGTAGGATTTAGATCCAACATACGCGATAGAAACTTAATCAAAGGGGTATATTTTGATCTGTGCCAGGCGTAATCATTTAGATCTAACGGCCCAGAAGGCTCGATCCAACCGAAGCGGTACCGCCCAATGAAATTGCTCCACGTGGCCCGGTCTGTTTAAAAAACCCAGGAATTGTTCTATTAGAATGTTCTAATTTGAAAAAATTCATAACTTTCAAACCACACGTCCAAATTTTGCAAATTTTATATCAATGGAATCAGCAAGACAAGTACTTTCTGACCATGCCCTTTGTTTAGTAAATTGCTTCTGTTAAATTGTTTGTTTTTACAGAAACTTGTGTAGGCATATTTAGAATATAAAATTTGTTCTAAAATGATTTTTGAGGTAAAATCTTTAGCAATTGGTTTGTTTTGAACCTACTGACCATAGAAATCAATTTGTGGTTTCAAAAATGTATTTGGTGAAGCAAAAGAATGAATCTTTAATTTAAAACATTTCTAACCAAATAAAAATGTTGATTATGGTTTAAAAATGATTTTGGGAGGAAAACCTTTGAGAAATGTTTTGATTTAGACTCTCTGACCCCAAACACCAAGTTTTATGATTTGAAAATATAGTTGGTGAACCCTATAAAAATTATTACTTTGCTAAAGACATTTTCAACCACATAAAATATTGACTTGGTTTAAAAATGATTTATAGGTAGAATCTTTTGCAAATAGTTTTGCCACTTTATAAAATGACCAATAAAGTGTTTTAGAATGATTATAGCCTATTATAAACCACTTTTGTAAATAAAACAAAGTTTTGCATGCTTGCATGCATTGTTTTGTTGTTATTATTTTATGTGATGTGTTGCTTGAATGGTAGATTGAAATTGTGCCTTGCTTGATTGAATTGTAGTGATTTGAAGAGTGTGATCATTGCAAAGACAAGGAGTGAACTTATATTCTCTACCAAAAAGGCAAGTGATGCTTCATACTTTTGTCCCATTATTTTCACTATGCATTAGTGATATTTCTAAGTAGGACTTGCATGGAATTTTTGCTAAGTATAAACTATGCCATGGGAAATCCTAGTAGATGAAACCTTAGTAGAAATTTCCTAAGTTAAAATTCCTACTACTATCATGCTTAGCTAGTAGAAAACAAGGGTGGATTATATTCATGCTATGGAATATTTCTAAGTCAAGGACTTGTGTTTTGTTTAATAAAACAACTAAGTGAATGAATCACCTAGGTGGAATGGAAGGAATGGTTTGTGTTGAGTGGTTCACAAGGCCCATTTCTATGGTTTACCTTGTGTATCTCACTTGTGGATGGCCACCCAGGAACAAAGAGATTTGAGATGTCAAATGTTGAGAAGCTTCAAGTGCAGCCACTTGGCATTATGGGCTCTGCCTGGATCATATAGGTTGCAATAACTTAGCCAAATGGACAGTTGGTGGTAGGGGTTTGATAGGTTGGAACGCGTCCATTCTGGTCTAAGGGAAGGCTTCTGAAAGATCTTGTCTTGGTGAAACCAAGTCTTGTGGGGAAAGTGCACCACCTCTGCAGAGTGAAAAATCTAAGTACTTAGCCATGTCCCTGGTAAAGGACAATTTGAGCATCAAGACATGGAAGCTATCAAGAATCTCCTCATCCCAATTTCTAAGTTAAAATCTTATGGTTGAACAAGGGTTAAAGGATCACCAATTTCTATTGGGAGATGCCTTGGGTGATTTTTTTTGTCAAGCAAAAACTCAGTGTTTCCAAATGATAAGGAAAATCTATTTTGAGCAAAGCAAGCCTAAGCTCCACTTAACCAAATGCATATAGATGATAGACTCCACTATACTACCATAGTATCACTTGCCAATACAATTCAAATGTATTGACCCTTGTGGCTGTAACTTATTATGTTGCAGGTTTGTTTGATGTTAGTGAAGCTTATTGATTAGGATTACAAGTCTACAACCAACAATGTTTGCCTGTGGCACTTTGAAGATGAAGGACCCCATGATATTGTTATATTCTGCTGCATTGTAATGAGATAGCCAAATAAGCTATGTAAGATGTAATAAATTATTTTATTCCTGGTTATAAGGTTGTATTATGACCTTTGTTTCTTAATATTACATCTTAACTGTGGATGCTAGCTATTGATCCAGGGACTAGCATTGTAAACACATGGATCTCTACCTTATTAAAGGTTGGGAACCTTACAGATGGTATCAGAGCACTGTGTTGCCTGTAGGATTGTAACCCTAGGATTGGACAAACCCCTTAGAAAAATAGGAGTTGTATTTGTTCCAAAACTTATTTACAAACAATTTTGTAAACTCTTCCCTCCACCTTTTGGTTTTGATTCTACATCTCTTCTATTTCAAACTCGATGGACAAAGCCTACCCCATGGCCAAAGACTTCACCATGTGCAAAGGACTTCATCAACTCTAATGACTTTAACATCTTCAAGTTATATTCACCAAGGACTTCAACTTGGATATCATTAAGGACTACAAGTGAGACAAGAAATATTGCTCAAGACTTGAAGACTAAGGGAATACAACTTAGAAAGAACCACCATCACTTTGAAGTTTTGTGACCAAGATTCAAGAAATTCTCCAAGGATACAAAGATCTTGTTCAAGAAGAATCAACCAAGAAGGATACAAAGATCTCAAGTGAACCATATAGATGGACCACCATATTTAGTTTAAGTCAAACCCACCAACTTATGTGGTGTAACAAAAAAAAATTGTTGCCTAAAAATATGCTTGAGACTTGTTTGAGTGGAATGTTTTGTTTGTTTGATTGCTTGCACATTGCTTGTGTGAATTGTGATGTGTGTGATTAGAACTACTTCCCTAGAAATCTTTTGCCCACTCTAATCCCAATCCAACCCAAACAGATGACTAATCCAAGAAACTCCAACATCAATAATAATGACAACAACAACCAAGAGGTCAACATGAGAGAACAACTGCTAGCAAACCAAACCCAGTTGAACCAAGTGACAACTCAGTTTTTAGCCAACAACAATGGGTTATACCCAACCATGCAAAAGTTTTTGGAAATTCAATCCCAATTGTTGCAAGGGATGGCCACTCAAATGATCAACATGGGAGACAACTCTTCCCATGGAGTTTATGACAACAAGGATGTCAAGGATGATATTTTAGAAGGAACCCAAGCTTGCAATGTTTGTGGATACAAGGATCACACTTCCAAAGAGCATGAAGATCAATGCCCCAATTGTGAAGAGAAACATCCAACAAAGCAATGCCCCACATCTCAAGCTACTTGATTCCTATGTGAAGGAAATAATCATGTCCCCATCCAATGCCCCATCTATTCCATAGTTCAACAAAGGAAACAAGGTGGAGTGCAACAACAATTTGTAAACCCTCATGAAGGAACAACTTCTACCAAGAAGGATGAAGGCAAAGTCAAAACTATGCACCATAAGGCCAAATACACATAATGAACAATATCACATAATAATCTTTATCTCAATTCAATCACATACTAGGGTTTCTCCATCTCCCCAAGAACAAAGGAAACTACTCACACATGAAGGCAGTCAACATCATGGATAGAATATGGATGAAGTATGATGATACAATTGAGAACAAGTGCAAATCCAAGATTCAATCTAAAATTACAACAAGTAACCAAAGGGGATCGATGATGGAGACTTTGTTAATGGAGATGACGATTTAGATCGGTGTGGAGGCCTTCAAGATCCTAGTCCCTTCTCCTCTTGTGTGATGGTTGATGGTGGCTTTATTAATGTAGAACCTGTTGGGAAACCCCAAGAGCAAGGTATGATGAGCACAACAGCAAGTTTTCTCTCAGTTGTGAAACCAAGGTTATCGAACCAGTAGGAGAAAGAAACAGCTTCCGAAGGTGTTGCTAGCAACGTGGAACCTGCACAACACAACCAAAATACTTTGCCCCAACTTATAGTGAGGTTGTCAAGCTCACTGGTTTTGCTGAAAACAAAGGATTAAACGTATAGTGTGGAAGAAAGTAATTGCTTGAAAGTAAACAGTAAACAGTAGATGGAATATCAATGGGAAGGAATGGACTGGGGTCCACAGTTCACTGGAGGTGTTTCTCCATAAGATAAATACCATGTTGGGTGAACAAATTAGAGTTGGGCAATTGACAGATAGAGAATGCATAATAATGCATGTACATGACATGATGATCACTATGAGATTCATTTGGGCATTACAACATAATACATATACTGTAATCCAACTGCATCTATGACTAATAATCCACCTCCGGGATATCATCTGAACAACCCTCGGGTATTAAGTTTGTAGAGGACCGAACCGATAAGGTACAAGTCCCTGTGTTTACAGTGCTAGTCCCTGGATCGAATAGCTTGCATCCATAGTTAAGATATAATGTCAAGAAACAAAGGTCAAATTACATCGCATATCCAGGAATAAAATAGTTCATTAAAACTTATATAGCTCATATGGCTATCTTATTACAGAGCAACAGATATAACTATAAAGCATGGAGTCGTTCATCTTCATGTGCCACATGCAAACATGTTGGTTGCAGACTCATAATCCCTACTCATCAAACTTCACTATCATCAAGTAATCCTGCAACATGATCAGTTACAACCACAAGGGTCAATACATTTGAATTGTATTGGCAAGTGATACCAGGATATAGAGAACCTAACATCTACATGAATATATGGATAAGTGGAGTTTTGGCTGGCCTTTGCATAAAGTAAGTTTTCCCTATCCTTTGTAAAGTAGTTTTTCTCTTTTTCAACAACACTTCATCAAACTTGGCACTCTGGATACCCTCTGATGTGTACACACTTCTATTCTTGTAGACAGTTGTTGGGACTCCAAGTGCAGAGGTTTGTAGAACAGCAGCAAGTTTCCCTTAAGTGGATCACCCAAGGTTTATTGAACTCAGGGAGGAAGTGGTCAAAGGTATTACCTCTCAAGCAACCCTGCAATCAAGAGACAAGAAGTCTCTTGTGTCCCCAACACACCCAATACACTTATCAGGTGTATAGGTGCACTAGTTCAGCGAAGAGATAGTGAAATACAAGCGGTAACGGTGCCAGAAAATAGCTTCTAACTTGTTGTTGACGTGGGGTAACGTGTGTGGAACTGAAATAAAGATGGAAGCAAGCAAACATGCAACATATCTAGATGTGAACGGTGTTTCAATGTTTAGAAACAAGTCCTAGGGATCATACTTTCACTAGTGAACACTCTCTCATATAAATATCCTCTCTTAATGATACTACTCTTAACTACTCTCCGGTTGGACACTCTAATCCATGGTAGGGCTATAACAACACTCCTCAAAGTCTGCCTTCCCCAATCTAGATAACCCCACACTGTCACCTTGAGCGCTAGATGGTGCCACACACGGCGTGCACGCTGTCACTTTCACACACGTGGGGAAAAGCATAGACCTATTAAAGCACGATGAGTATTTATGTAGACTCAAACCTAAGTGCCACCATGGCGTGCACGCTGTCACTTTCAGACACATGGGGAGAGCAGAGATCTATCAAAGCACTTGAGTAGCAAGGTAGATCTACTTGATTACAACGCTCATAATCACAATAAGATCATGCATAGAGAGAGATGAAAACATAGCTACTGGTAGAGCCCTTAGCCTCGAGGAAGAACTACTCCCCCCTCATCATGGGAATCAGCAACGGCGATGGAGATGGTGGTGGAGATCGATGGAGATGGCTTCGGGGGCACTTCCCCGTCCCGGCAGGGTGCCGGAACAGATACTTTCTGTCCTCCGAATCTCCCCTTCAATGGCGGCGGCGCTGTGGAACTTGGCTTTCTGGTCGATGCCCTAGGGTTTCTGAGTCGGGGGATTTTATAGGCGAAGGAGGTAAGGTCGGTGGAGGGCCAGGGGGCCCACACCTCCTATGGGTGCGACCAGGGTGGGCCCCGTGCCCACCTAGGGTGTGGCCACCCTGGTGTCCTCCTCCGTCTCGTCTTCGATTTTCCGTATCGTTCAGGAAAAAATATGAACTTTGGCTTTTGTCCCGTCCAATTCCGAGAATATTCATTTTTTAGCTTTCTGAAACCAAAAACAGCAGAAAACAGGCAACTGGCACTGTGGCATCTTGTCAATATGTTAGTTCCAGAAAGTGTATAAAAATACCTCAAAGTGTATACAAAACATATCAAAGTAGATACTAAACAAGCATGGAGCATAAAAAATTTATAGATATGTTTCCGACGTATCACCCTCTAGGTGCTTCCCTTGTTCACCCAACAGGTTTTAACTTGGAGAAATTAGAATAATGAGATTCTTGATTCTGCTTCATTGTCTTGATGCTCAAAAGTTGTCCATAACCGGGGACACGGCTAAGTACTTAGTTTTTACCCTCTCGAGAGGTGGTGCACTTCCCCACAAGACTCGACATGCATCAAGACGAGACTTTTCAGAAGCAATCCCTCAGACCACCACGGACGCATTCCATACTATCATCACTACCACCCTCTGTCCGTCTGGCCGAGTTCTCGCAACTTAGTTGGTCAAGGCAGAGCCCATATGCCATGTGGCTGCACTGGAAGATTTCGCGACAAGAATGTCTCCAATCTCTTTGTTCCTGGGTGGTCGTCCACAAGTGCGATACACCAGGGTAAACCATAGAAATGGGCCATGGGTAATCACTCAACATAATCCATACAAGTCCCATTTCCACCCAAGTGTTTCATTAACATCAGTTGATTTCATTAGTCCAAAAATACTCATATTTCCATAAGACATCATATCATGATTTCCACCCAAGAATCTATATAGCAATACTAAGCATTCTAATTTTAAGATGTCTCCTATCTTTAGGAAATACTACCAAGGTAGATAATATAGGATTAGCATAGCATAGAAATATACATAATAGTCCTATTATGCACACTACAAAAACATCACTAATGCAATATAGGAATTTTTATGACCAAAGTATCACTTGCGTTGATAGTATAATATTTAGGTACTCTCCTTGATCTTGAAAATAGCACACTCCTCAAATTCTACAAAAATACAATCAAGCAAAAAGCACACACTCAAAACTACAACATAAAATAACAAAACAATATAATGGAATGCATGCAAGCATGTAACAAGATCATTTTATTGAACAAGTTGTTCCAACAAGGTTCTGAACATTACAATCATCTACTAGTCCTTTTAAAAAGGTGTAATTCCAATTGGAACCAAGTTAGTGCAATTAAGTTATTTAAATTATTTTTATTTTACTAGAAAAGCTTTTATTCAAAGGGATATTTTCTTGTGCCAACAAATTATATGTTTAATTTAAAATGTTAGTGTTTATGGTCAGACTGTTCAATATACATCCATTTGCAAAAGGATTCACTCAAAAATAATGTTCACAACAATTTTTATACTCAAAATACTCCACAAATGGTTCTGCATAAAAGTCAGTTTTTGCAGAAGCTATTGAACAAAATGAGGTGTCAGTAGTGTAGTTCACATTTTTATGAATCCATGGACACCAAGTTTGTATTTTTATGATTTTTGTATCAAAAGTTATGGATTTTCTAAGTTTAATCATCTATTTAAACTAAATTTGGATTTAAACAGAAAACCTAGCCACATGGCCTAATCTTATTGGCTGGTACTGTTTCGGCTGGATCAACAATGCGGGCCGTTAGATTTAAGTGAAACTGAGTGGGCTAGATTGATTGATACCCCTTCAGTAAGTGACCTAATCTGGGCTCTAGGATGCAGATCTGATGGATCATAGAGATTGGCCATGAACTGGCGGTGCTGCTCACTGCGCATGGTGGTGGCGCGTTGGTAGGGTGGCGTTCCGGCGATTCCAGAGGGGTAAGGGGTGTGTGGGATGTTACCAGAGGTTGCGGTGGTCGAGGGGGACTCAGTAGTAGTCGCGGTTGAGGAAGGGGCGCTCGGGCCCGTCCTTGATTCCTCTTCGGAGTTGCGCTTGCAGGCGGCGCTTGCAGACGAAGACGATGCCGAGTGTTTAGGGATTGAGCAAGCAAACAGAGGGGGTTAACAGACACGCCTGAAGACGGTGAACAATCTAGGACAATAAAGAGGGCAAGGGGAGGTAGGTTCTCACCGGAATTTTTGCTGGAGCGCTCATCGGTGGCCGCAGCGTTGCGAGGTCAAGATTGAGCAGCCTGGGGGCTCTCTGGCGGTGTGGTTTGAGGGGAAATGGAGAGGGGCCAGAGGGGATTAAGAGGATGGGGCCATGGGAGGGAATTACTCTCGCAATCACGAGAATTTACTCGAATTAAATCAAGAAGAAACGACAGGGGGAAGCAGGCTCAGCGCGCGTTGAAGACGAAGCTGACGTGGCGGTGGTGTCGGGCTATCATCGAGTGGGTGTAGAGAGGGTTGGGTGAGAAAGAAAATTAGCGGGGGAGAGAGGTGAGCCAGGTGGGCTGGGTGTGCTGGGCCGATTTAGAGTGAGCTGCTGTTATTTTTTTATTCTTGTTCTTTTTCTTTTCTATATTCTGTTTTTATTCAAATCAATTGATTCAAATTCCAAATTGATTTCAAGTTTGTAACAAACCTTTTCAGAATATTTTACACAAAATAAAAGTTGGTAATTTAGTCCAATTAGAGAATTTCAAATATTTTTATAAATTATTATTCATTTAAAATTGAGTGTGACAAATTGGCATTATTTAATAAAATTTAAATATGGTACCTAAGCCCATATAATTTTATTTAATAAACATTTATCCTTTTATATTATTTAAATATACTTTTATTCCATTCACTTATGGATTTTCGCCATGGTTTAAATTGACTTTTCAATATGTCTTATTTATTTTTCTTCTTGTCTTATATAAATCATATTTTTTTATCCATGGCTCCAAATAGAGTGAAAACAATTCCCATGGTTTTGTAATGTTGTTGTTTACCATTATTGATTATTTAGAAATGATGTTGCTAAATTTTTATATGTAACATAGCCATAGTCTTGGAGTGAACTTGATGATCATTTCTCTTATTAGGGTTTAGGTTTTAGGTTTATCTTTTCCAAGTGCTCAATATCAAGATACATTCCATGCATGAATGCATTTGATCTGTTTGAAAATTTGTTTGTTACTTTCTCATTCAAATTTTTGT
The DNA here is from genome assembly GCA_916181665.1 of Avena sativa. Taxonomy (NCBI): domain Eukaryota; kingdom Viridiplantae; phylum Streptophyta; class Magnoliopsida; order Poales; family Poaceae; genus Avena; species Avena sativa. The sequence goes on from OV702293.1 coordinate 461,293,390, forward strand.
TCAAGTAAGGTTTTGATGTTTCCATTTAGAAACCAAAAGTTTCTTTTCCCCCTAAATTGCATTATTTATTTCTTCTATTTGTTTATTTTTCACAATTAAAAATTTGGAAAAAATTGAAAAAATTTGGGATGTGACAAAGTTGCAAGCAACAGATAATTGCATTAAGCAAAGTGTGTAAAGTAAACAATACAATTTCCCGTGGACAAATGATTGTTGTTTTCTCCCTAGTAGCAACAATACATCTACAACCTTAGAGGTTTCTGTCACTCCCCCGGATTACTAGAGTCATGAACCTACTATCGAGCATAAATACTCCCTCTTGGAGTCACAAGCAAATACTTGGCCAGAGTAACTACTAGCAACGAAGAGCATGCAAGATCACAAATAACATAGACATGATAAAATCAATAATCAATCTTGACGTAGTACTCAATATCCATCGGATCCCAACAAACACAACATGTAGGTTTACAAATAGATGATCTTGATCATGATAGGCAGCTCACAAGATCTAAACATGATAGCACAAAGAGGAGAAACAACCATCTAGCTACTGCTATGGACCCATAGTCCAAGGATGAACTACTCAAGCATCACTCCAGAGGCTGGCATGGTGATGAATAAGGGCCTCTGTGATTATCTCCCCTCTCTGACAGGGTGCTGGGAAGAGCTTCGGATCCATCCCGATCTAGGCACGATGGTGGCGGTGGCTATAGACTTTTTCGTGGAATTCTGATCGGGTACTTAGGGTTTTCTCCTCAGGGGGTTTATATAGGCGAAGGGGCAAGGTCGATGGAGGCCCGAGGGGCCCACACCATAGGGCGACGCAGCCTAGGGTGGACCCATGCAACCCCTGGTGTGGCTGCCTCGTGGCGCTTCTTCGTCCCTCCTTCGGACTCCGTGTAATGTCTGGAAAAATAGGAAGTTTGGCTTTTGTTTCATCCAATTCCGAGAATATTTCTTTACTAGCTTTTCTGAAACCAAAAACAATAGAAAACATAACTGGCACTATGGCATCTTGTTAATAGGCTAGTTCCAGAAAATGTATAAAAATGCCTCAAAGTGTAGACAAATCATAAGATAGTTGGTACAAAACAAGCATGGAGCATCAAAAATTATAGATATATTTACGACATATCAAGCATCCCCAAGCTTAAGTCTTGCTCATGCTCGAGTAGGTAAGTGATAAAAAGAATAATATTTGAGGTGACATGCACCATCACAATCTTGATCAAGGTATTGTAAAGCATTGAAAGCTGGGATCAAAGTACTTTAAACATAAGCATATAAGATATATTTCTAACAATAAGACAAAGCAACTATTTTGCAACATGAAAGGCAACATAAACAAAATATCATGAATAATGCTTTGAAATACATTTGTTTGTTTCACATATAGAAAACATAGCAAGAGCGATAATCAGCTTGTCCTTCATGGAATAGCAAAATATAAATGCATAGGACACCTTCAAAGTTTATAAGGGTGGCTAGATACAAATAATTTAAGGACAAGTAATACCATAATTATGAATCAATCAACAAGTTTTGGGACAATACACATTGAACTAAGAATGAAAACTATGCTCTCTTAATTGGTGCATAAAGATAGAAGATGAAGACTCAACAAAAAAGTAAAAAGAAAGGCCCTTCGTAGAGGGTGATGACCCACAAGTATAGGGGATCGTAACAGTCTTCGCGGGTAGTATTACCCAATTTATTGTTGGGCCACGCAGAGATAAAACAAAACTTTTCCCTCTAACATGGTGATTCCAAGATCTAGCTGAGGTAGAAGGACACGAGGCTTACCACTAGACGCGCAGTTGCGGATTACTGATGAAGCGCGTCAGTTGATGCAGTGCAGTCCTCACGATCCGATCGTCCTGGTGCTGATCGCACAACACCTCTGCTGGTATCCACATGTACAAGGAGGAGCGCCGACGGCGAACTGCTAGGTTCGTGACGACGGCTGGACTGCTGTGGAGCTAGGGTTTCCAACACATGGAATGACCTAACCGAACAATGATTAACCTTTCTGGGTTACTGTGCTCCACTATATATAGGGAGTGAACGTGGGCTCTACTCGCGTGACCCATTCACTAAAGCCCATATAACACTAGTCACCGTGAGTCTAACTCACTAACTCAGCCCTAATCCGGTTTAGGTCCAATCCAACCAGATTATAGGTTCAGATCCAATCCGAGCTTGCTCCCGCTCTTAAGTGTGTGGCCCCGCAGGCTCATGGCTACTTGGACACGATTGGAGTCCGACTCTCAATCGAACATTCGGTAGCGGCTCCTAGCAGAACGTGCCAACTCCCAAGTACCAAAGAGTCATGACGACTTGCCTTTCCAATGCGACTTACGTCCGAGTCCCTTTTGCCTCACGATATACCTTGTCAGACTATAGGCGAATAATTGTCATCCCTTAAATAGTCTGACTCTCTTCTCGATCCGAGATAAGTGATTCACCCGACTAACTCTTAGTCGACCGCCTCGGTTAACACTTAACCGAGTCGTGCATGGCCATGCTTTCCGAATCATATCTCACGAGAGGGCCCAGAGAATATCTCTCCAAGAGGAGGGGCAAAATACCATCTTGGTTATTCACATCACGTAGCTTGATTCTCACTCGACCCGAACTCTTCCTTTATAGCTGCCCAGTTACGGATCAACGTTTGACAGAACCTAACTCGGTGATCCTCAACTCGGATTATGCAATAACCTCAGGTCTAAGGATTACATTGATTGAGATATACAAATGACAACTTGTTCGTTGTACCTCAATATGGGTCAATCCGACTCGCTAAACTCTTTAGCCGAATCTGTGTAAGTTGGAATAGCATCTCCATGCCCATGACAAGTGGAACCGAGTCATCAAGCCAACTTTCACATTGGTCTAAGTTGTGTGTCCAGCACAACCTCAATGACCAAGGATATTTAGTACAAACGACATGAATGCATAGTTCCACAACCGAATCACATATTCAATGATACACATCAGATGTTTATACAAGGACAACTTAATAACTTTATGAATACAATGGGAAATCTCATCATACATGATTGCCTCTAGGGCATATTCCCAATAGTCTCCCACTTGCACTAGAGTCAATCTTCCGACATCACATGTCTAAGCATCTAATGCCCATGGCTCTCAGGTGCGCCTCATGCTTCGGCTATGGTAACGGCTTTGTCAACGGATCCGCAATATTTGCATCCGTGTGTACCTTGCATAACTTGATATCACCCTGATCCACGAACTGGCGAATCAGGTGGTACCGCATGAGTATGTGCTTGTTCTTCTGGTGTTGTCTAGGTTCCTTGGCTTGTGCAATGGCACCATTGTTGTGACAATACACGTCCAACGGATTGGACGAGCCCTAAACCACACCAAGATCCATGAGGAAATTCCTCATCCAAACAGCTTCCTTTGCTGCCTCCGAGGCGGCAATATACTCAGCCTCTGTTGTTGACGCAGACACAGTCTCTTGCTTGGAACTCTTCCAGCTCACAACACCTCCGTTTATAATAAACACGTATCCGGATTGCGAACGAGAATCATCAGAGTCGGTAAGATAACTCGCATCCGTGTAACCCTTTACACTGAGTTCATCTTCACCACCAGAAACCAAGAACATATCCTTAGTCCTTCTCAAGTACTTTAGGATATTTTTAGCCGCTGTCCAGTGGATCTCTCCAGGATCAGCTTGGTATCTGCTCACAACACTTAGAGCATAGGAAACATCCGGCCTAGTACAAATCATGGTATACATGATGGATCCGACTGCAGAAGCATATGGAATCGCACTCATCCGACTTCGCTCATCAGTTGTCGAAGGACACTGAGTCTTGCTAAGTTTTACACCATGGGACATCGGTAAGAACCCCTTCTTAGATGATTCCATGTTGAACTTCTTCAACACTTTGTCCAAATAAGTAATCTGACTCAATCCAATGAGCCTCCTTGATCTATCTCTATAGATCCGGATTCCGAGGATGTATGTTCCCTTACCCAAGTCTTTCATTGAGAAACTCCTTTCCAATGATTCCTTGGTTTCTTGCAACATCTGGACATCATTTCCAATCAGTAATATGTCATCCACATATAAGATTAGAAAATTTACTTTGTTCCCCCTAAACTTCTTGTACAAACAAGAATCATGATCACTCTTGATGAAGCCAAACGATTTGACTATCTCATCAAAGCGAATATTCCAACTCCGAGATGCTTGCTTTAACCCATAAATGGATTTCTGAAGTTTGCATACTTTTTCAGCATTAGCCGGATCGACAAAACCCTCGGGTTGTATCATATACACGTCCTCGGTTAAATTTCCGTTAAGAAAAGCCGTTTTGACATCCATCTGCCATATCTTATAGTTGAAATAGGCTGCTATAGCTAACATGATCCGAACTGATTTAAGCATCGCTACGGGCGAGAAAGTCTCGTCGTAATCAACTCCTTGAACTTGTCGGAACCCCTTCGCGACAAGGCGTGCTTTATAGACGGAAACATTTCCATCCATATCAGTTTTCTTCTTAAAGACCCATTTGCACTCGATGGGGATTGCACCGTCTGGCAGATCAACCAAGTTCCAAACTTGATTTTCATCCATGGACTTTAACTCGGATCTCATGGCTCCAAGCCATGACTCAGAATCAGATCCCACCATCGCTTCCGAATAATTTGCCAGCTCATCACTGTCTAACAGTAACACATCCTGAACACTTCGTAATCTTGTCGATCTTCATGGTACAGGTGCTGCTGCCGGCTCAGCTTCCACGACCGGCTCAACCTCCAAGGTTTTTGCCGACTCTCTACTAGCCGGTTCCTCTCGAATTTCTTTGAGCTGCACCGTGCTCCCACTTACTCCCTGACTGAGAAACTCTTTCTCAAGGAAGACACCGTTACAAGCGACAAACACTTTGCCCTCTTCTCGGTTGTAGAAGTAGTAACCCAAGGTTTCCCTCGGATACCCCACGAAAATACACTTATCCGACTTGGCTGTAAGCTTGTCCGACTGAAGTCGCTTGACAAATGCTTCACAACCCCAAATCTTAAGAAAAGACAAACTCGGCCTTTTGCCTATCCACATCTCATGCGGTGTCTTCTCTACCGACTTTGATGGTACTTTGTTTAGTGTGAACGCCGCTGTTTCTAGACAATAACCCCAAAATGATAAAGGCAGATCTGTCCAACTCATCATTGATCGTACCATGTCCAACAAGGTCCGATTCCGCCTTTCCGAAACACCGTTCCTTTGCGGCGTTCCTGGCGGAGTAAGTTGAGGAACTATTCCACAACTTTTCAGATGGTCATCAAACTCATGGCTCATGTACTCGCCTCCTCGGTCCGACCGAAGAAACTTTATTTTCTTGCCGATTTGATTCTGTGCTTCATTCTGGAATTCTTTGAACTTTTCAAAGGCTTCCGACTTATGTTTCATCAAGTAGATATATCCATACCTACTCAAATCATCAATTAAGGTAATGAAGTACTCATAACCACCCCTGGCTGTCGTGCTCATTGGTCCACATACATCACGATGTACTAGTCCCAACAAGTCAGACGCCCTTTCACAACTCTTTGCAAAAGGTGTCTTGGTCATTTTGCCGAGTAGGCAAGATTCGCATGTCTCGAACGACTCCAAGTCGAACGAAGTTAGGAGTCTATCATCATGGAGCTTCTTCATGCGTTTCCAACTTATATGACCAAGTCGACAGTGCCAAAAGTAACTCATATTCAGATCATTTGGTTCCAACCTTTTAACATTTATGTTATAAACCGACTCACCATCAAGATTCAAAATAAATAACCCGTCCTGGACGAGTGCAAAGCCGTGAAACATATCATTCAAATACAAAGAACAACCATTATTCTTGATATTCGAATCATAGCCTTGCCTCATCAAACATGAAGAAGAAATAATGTTTTGGCTGAGCACTGGAACATAATAACAATTATTCAGTTCCATAATGAATCCGGAAGGTAAATGAAGTTGCATCGTGCTGACTTCCAACGCAGCAACTCTTGCTTTGTCGCCGACTTGAATATCAACCTCGCCTCTTGCTACGCTCCTAGTTCTTACCACTCCCTGCAACGAGTTGCAGATGTGAATAACTGATCTGGTATCATATACCCAAGAACTATTAGGTGCATCAGCAAGATATATGTCTATAACATTGCAAACAAGTGTACCTGAGTCGGAAGTCATACCTCCACTCTTGGCTTTGTCGGCCAAGTACTTGCTGCAGTTCCTCTTCCAGTGGCCATCCGCCTTGCAGTAGAAGCAAGTGGATCCGGCTGAAGGAGATGGCTTAGTCCCTGAGGAAGTGCTTGGGACCGGGTCCTAAGCCTGCTTTCCTCCTGACTTAGCCTTCTTCTTAGCTGCACCATCAACACTTGACTGGCGCCCTTCTTGAGATCCGCCTCTGCCTGCTTGATCATCCCATGTAATTCAGTGAGCTTCTTATCCATACCATGCATGTGGTAGATCGAAATGAACTGCCCATATGGAAGAGAGTTAAGAATTATATCCGTAGCGAACTCTTCGCTAATGGGGTAGCCAAGCCTCTCTAGAGACTACACGTAACCAACCATTTTGATCACATGCGGGCTCAGTGGATCACCATCCTTAAGCTTGCAACTAAGCAAAGCCTGTGAGACTTGATACCTCTTAGTTTTCGCCCGATCCTGGAACATAATTTTGAGGCTTTCGATCATATCGTAGGCCTCAACATGCTCGAACTGATTTTGCAAGTCCGGTTCCATGTGAGCAAGCATAAGACAGCTAATATCCGTGGACTCATCCTTAGCCCTACGGTAGGCATTGGTGGCTGCGACAGTCGCATTCTCATTCGTCTCATCTGGAAGTGGGTTGTCTAGGACATGGTCCTTCTTTTCTTGTTTGAGAACAATTCTCAGATTTCGATACCAGTTGGTAAAATTAGTGTCGTTCAGTTTATCTTTCTCAAGAATGGTTCTCAACGCAAAACCGGATATCTGAGAGTGACTGCTATTTGGTGCCATGATCTACAACAGAAAATATGCAAAACACTTAAGACATGTATTCATAAAAGAGCAAGCATATTAAACATTTTAATATTTTATGCTCCCACTAGAACCAACACCCCTCCGATGGTTGCTTAGTGATTCAGGATCCTAAATAAGCAAGTCGGCTAGTGAGATTTAGCATCACCGCTAGCCGCCAAGTGATCTAGGTAGACAACTCCTTGTCAATCGCATCTCATGCGACTCCTGTTGGACGGGTGGCATCACATGCCCCGGCTCCCATCCGACTTTTCCCCGAGTCCCACAACCGTTGTGATAGACTCGTCTAGCTTACCGAGTGTTTCTACAGTAAGAGTCCGACTCGAACCCACCTAGTCGGAAAGAATTTGCAGCACCTCAATTTTATGAGCCCACTACCAAAAATGTCCGACTTGTGATGGTGCAAACACTGGCGGGAAAACCGACTAGACCTTCTTTGAGGGATTAAATTTTACCGACATCTAATAGAGGTAAAACATAGACATAACAATAACACAAAATAAAGCAATTATAATGTGAAATGGTATGGCTCTCTTCATGGCGATCTCCATCTCCACAAAGCCTGTAATCCGACTCGTGCCAACTCTTGTCACTTGCCGTCTTACTCCATGTCGCCGACATGTACAACGCCTTGCATGCCTTCCGGGTTCTCCAAATAGCTACACTAGCTTAGTAAAGTAAATTACATAGAGAATCCAACATGCAGGTTGTTATACAATAAAATGACAGCACCTAGGCTCCAGCCGGCTGACAAAAACCGTGATTCGCAGATCACGTATGGATTACACACATACATCACATGCACATGAACCATACCATTCACAACTTCCTGCAAAAACAAGTTATGCATAGATACAATATCTACCGGCATTGTGAAACTCGCAACGACATCTAGGGCGCTATGACAGGGCGAAGCCGGCGGTCCCGATTTTTCCGAAAACGCAGATTTCATCTATGATCCAAACATGGATTCCGACCATTTGTTCCGATTCGATCAAACTTTTTGATCTTCGATCACCGCCTCTGGATTTACGTGTCACAGTCTACCCCGATGGCGGAAGCTGACCGGTAGGGGTATGTCGTTCCACGACCTCAGCAGTATGATCGGAAATCAGATCTACCATTCCCCGAGTACAGTTGATCCAATCAACTTCGTACAAAACTGATCTATCTCATAGATCGACCACCAAACAGCACATAGATCTCATCTACAGCCAACATCATATCACATATGCGAGATCTCGAGCATAAAACCAGAAGCTATCGCTCTGATACCACTTTTGGGCCACACAGAGATAAAACAAAACTTTTCCCTCTAACGTGGTGATCCCAAGATCTAGCTGAGGTAGAAGGCCACGAGGCTTACCACTAGACGCGCAGTTGCAGATTACTAATGAAGCGCGTCAGTTGATGCAGTGCAGTCCTCACGATCCGATCGTCCTGGTGCTGATCGCACATCACCTCTGCTGGTATCCACACGTATAAGGAGGAGCGCCGACGGCGAACTGCTAGGTTCGTGACGACAGCTGGACTATTGTGGAGCTAGGGTTTCCAACACATGGAATGACCTAACCGAACAACGATTAACCTTTCTGGGTTACGGTGCTCCACTATATATAGGGAGTGAACGTGGGCTCTGCTCGCGTGACCCATTCACTAAAGGCCATATAACACTAGTCACCGTGAGTCCAACTCACTAACTCAGCCCTAATCCGGTTTAGGTCCAACCCAACCAGATTATAGGTTCAGATCCAATCCGAGCTTGCTCCCGCTCTTAAGTGTGTGGCCCCGCAGGCTCATGGCTACTTGGACACGATTGGAGTCCGACTCTCAATCGATCAGTCGGTAGCGGCTCCTAGCAGAACGTGCCGACTCCCAAGTACCAAAGAGTCATGACGACTTGCCTTTCCAATGCGACTTACGTCCGAGTCCCTTTTGCCTCACGATATACCTTGTCAGACTATAGGCGAATAATTGTCATCCCTTAAATAGTCCGACTCTCTTCTCGATCCGAGATAAGTGATTCACCCGACTAACTCTTAGTCGACCGCCTCGGTTAACACTTAACCGAGTCGTGCATGGCCATGCTTTCCGAATCATATCTCACGAGAGGGCCCAGAGAATATCTCTCCAAGAGGAGGGGCAAAATCCCATCTTGGTTATTCACATCACGTAGCTTGATTCTCAGTCGACCCGGACTCTGCCTTTATAACTGGCCAGTTACGGATCAACGTTTGATAGAACCTAAGTCGGTGATCCTCAACTCGGATTATGCAATAACCTCAGGTCTAAGGATTACATTAATTGAGATATACAAATGACAACTTGTTCGTTGTACCTCAATATGGGTCAATCCGACTCGCTAAACTCTTTAGCCGAATCTGTGTAAGTTGGAATAGCATCTCCATGCCCATGACAAGTGGAACCGAGTCATCAAGCCAACTTTCACATTGGTCTAAGTTGTGTGTCCAGCACAACCTCAATGACCAAGGATATTTAGTACAAACGACATGAATGCATAGTTCCACAACCGAATCACATATTCAATGATACACATCAGATGTTTATACAAGGACAACTTAATAACTTTATGAATACAATGGGAAATCTCATCATACATGATTGCCTCTAGGGCATATTCCCAATATTTATTGATTCGACACAAGGGGAGCTAAATAATACATGGATGAGGGAAACATGCCCAAACAATCTTATTCCATTACATGATAGAACTCATCCAATCCCTACCATCCCAATAGCCTACAGCGGGGGATTACTCACTCATGGATGAGGGAAACATTGATGGTTGATGGAGAGGCATTGGTGATGACGATGGCGATGATCCTCTCCAAATTCCCCGTCCCGGCAGGGTGCTAAAACGGAGTTTCTGGATCCGAATCTTGGTTTCTGGTGGTGGCGGCGTAGCGGAACTCTTTCTGGAAAAACGTCGACCCCCTCCCCCCGGGTTTTTAGGTCAAGGGGTAACTTATAGGCGAAGAGGGAGTGATGACCCACAAGTATAGGGGGTGTATCATAGTACTTTCGATAAATAGGAGTGTCGATCCCAACGAGGAGCAGAAGGTGCTGAATAGTGGTATGTAGCAGGAAATCCCTGTGAATACTTAGCAAACGGATTTTTAGTGGTTTTCTGACAAGGCAACAAAACAAAGAGCAAGTAACAGAAGTAACGAACAAACGGATCAAGTGGCCCAATCCTTTCTTAGCAAAGGACAAGACGGTGGAAATACTTATAAGGACCAAACGTTCTCGAGGACACATGGGAATTCTGTCAAGTGCTTTCGATTCAAATAGCTGAGTACTCTTCGCATGTGTTTTTAAGTGTTGTGTTGGTGAACCTATGCTAACATACCGCCCTTCCTAGGACTAATACATACTTGTGATTAAATGCCCTGCAAACATCCGTAACTATAGGAAAGTAATTAAGATATAAATCTAACCACAGCCTTAAACTCTGAGATCCTATGATGCCTTGTGCAAAGGTGTCCTAACGGGGTTCAAGTTTCTGTCACTCCGGCAACCCCGCGATTAGTAGCCAAATACACAATGCATTCCCCTAGGCCCATAAATGGTGAAGTATCATGTAATCGACGTTCACATGAGACCACTAGAAGAATAGCACCACAACTTAAATACTAAACCATTGAATAGTAACTCATCACAGATTCACTACTAACAACATGACTTCTCCCATGTCCTCAAGAACTAAACGAACTACTCACAAGACATCATATGGATCAAGATCAAAGATGATATGATAATGTATAAAAATATGAACATAAACAATAATCCAATGGTTCCACTCACAAGCATCAACTACAATAGTAATCAACACCGGGAAAGTTTTCCTAAGAACTAAAGCAATATCCAACACAATTATTACAGCGGGACGGAGTGGTGGTGATGGTGCTGGTGCTGGTGGAGATGATGATGTGGATGATGATCCCGATGAATCCTAGCTTGATGACGATGTTGATGGCGAAGGTCTCCCCTCTCCGGGAAGGAATTCCCCTGGCAGAAATCTATTTGCCAGAGAGATCTTTCTCTCTTGGTGTTTTCCGCCCCCAGAGGCGGCGGAAATCTATCTGTGGTCGCTCCCTGAGCCTTAGAGTTTCGAGTGGAAGATATAGGCGAAGGGCCGGAGTCGGAGGCCGGGCAGGTGGGCCACACCTGCCCTAGGCGCGGGGTCAGGTGGGCCCGCGCCTAGGGGGGTGTGGGCCCCCTGAGGCCCATCTCCGTCCCTCCTTATGGCTTCCTTCGTCTTCTGGTAAAATAATATGTTTCCATATTTTTCTGGTATTTTTCTGATCTTCGCGAAATTACACCGAAACGCCTTCTTTTCCATCAGAATCCAGACTCCGACAGTCCATCCTCCAGGAATCATCCAACATGCAAAAACAGATGAAAAGCCAGAAGTAATACCTCATAATAAGACAAATATCAATGAATAGAGGTAAATTATGATATAGAATGGTGATGCAAATTGGGCGTATCAACTCCCCCAAGCTTAGACTTTGCTTGTCCCCAAGCGAATACTGAGCTCAATAAACATGTCCACAGGTTTATGGAGTGAAGTGTCGATAAAAGAATACGAACAAGAAGCACCACACTTACCATTGCACAACTCATAGAAGAAAACAACTAACCATTATATAACTTAGCTTGCAGCCAAGTACAACAGTCACAATAGAGACGCATAAAGATAAATCATAACTGGAATTGGCAAACTTGTTCTTGGTCAGAGAACACCTGGCAAACAGTTTCACAAAAGCTTTTTGTAGAAGTTTCAAAACAGGAACACTCTTTGCTCAAAAAGGTTTTTCACAAGTGAAGGCTTTCAAAGTAATACTCAATAGATAAGAGTTTTGTGCAAACAAGGAAGATGAAGAACACGATTGAATAAATCACCATATGAATGCTTGAAACACAACAACTCAAAAACTTGCTGGAGATAGAGAGGAAGTAGGTTTACTGACTCAACTGGTAACTAGGAGAAAGGTCCCTTCTTAGAGGGTAGCAGGGATTACAAGTCATAAAGAGCTTCCAAAAGATTATGGTACTTACTAGCTTTGAGCCCTCATTGCCCCTATCATAAGCATCTTGAGATGATTAAGGTTAAAGTGAACAAAGATGGAGTATATGCTTGAGGAAATATAAGTTGGCAATCTCATGTCCCTTGAATATGAGGGCCACTCCTCATGCATACTCAACTTTTGGTCCAGGTAAGTTCTTGTCATTATAAGTATTTGCATATCATTGAGAACCGCCAACGGGGTACCCCTTGCACATGGTACAGGAGCTTTCCCATAACCAAAATGACAAGGCAAGAAGACAATGAGCATCTCAGCGATCTTTTTATTTACTATGTGTATAGCTTTTTATTGAGGATGCTTCATAGATGACTCACTATGGTGATACTGCAAGTTTCCACCATGATTAAGCATGGCTTAGGCTAGCGGCCCAGGCGTTTCTCTAACATAGAATACAAACTCCATGGACTTACAAGTTCCCCCTTTATTTCACACTGTTGACATCCATAGACAAAAGAGCACGATATCAACTGTGTACAGAGTACAAGTGCAATGTTGAAAACGTTCCCCATGACAACACGGTTCTGCTAATTCCAACGTATAGATGCAAGCATATACAACTTCGATGTTCACAATGGTTCAAGTCTATTAGGGGCAAGTAATAAAGTGTGTCATCAAGTTCGTGAGAGATTTACTAACTAGTTTTCACATAACAAAATACTTTTTAATTCGAAAGGTAGATGAAGCTTCAGAATTTGCTTGGAATATCAAAAGCTACTAGGTAGATATGGTGGACACAAATGGCAAAAGTTTTGGTTTAAAGGGTTTTGGAAACATGAGAAGTATACCTTCTGAAAATAGGTTTTTGGCTAGCAAGGCTGGGTAGCAAGCAAGAGAGTTGAAAGAAACAAGGAAACATACAAGTAATAAAGCCAAACATGCAATATTACTTGAAGACACAAAATAATCTTAAATAAATAATACTAAGCTTATGAGCCAACAAGAAAGAAAACAAATGATACCAAATACCTGTAAGCTTTTTTTTCTGTCTTTTTCTCTTTCAAACTAATGCCACTGACCAGAACTTGGTCTGCCAAAATCAATTTCTATCCACTTGATGATCCCAAAGTGGTGCCAATACTGATCAACAAGATCCATCATATAATAGAGGTTGCAAACTAAAAATAAGAAGTGCAAGAAGTAAAAGATGAGACTTCTCATTAATATTCCAATAAAGGCACTCACACCAAGGGATACATAGATAATCAACTAAAGGAGAGATACTTCCACATGCAAACCAAACTATAAGATAACCTCTCTACCGCAGATATGAATCCATTAAAAAGGTAAAAGATAAATGATAATGGTGGTGATACTGCGACACTCCCCCAAGCTTGGAACAAGCCAAGGGGATGCCAAACCTGATGACGAATTACCCCTTCGGTGGTGGTGGTGTTCTCTTGTCATCATAAAACTTCCAAGGCAATGGTTCCCCATCCAAAAAGGATGTCCTTGTCTGTGCAATCCTGAAACTAACAGTAGAGCTTATGCGATCAAATCTAGCCTCATACTCACAATTTTGATTCTATATGTCATAGAGTTGTGCTTGCAATTTATTGGTGGTCTGACGGAGTGATAAGATCTCTTCTCGGAGCTCAGCAACTTCTACCTCATGCTTGGTGATGAGTTCTGAACTTATCTTGTGAATAACATCCACTTCGCGTTATGCCATCTTGTTGTACCTGAAAACTTCTTGTTCTAACGCTTCCATCCTGTCTTCCAGACTGCCTTCTCCTTTAGGGCCTTGGACTTCTTTCATATGTACCTTCCCCTCTTTGAGGATCAACTCTTTGGGATGCATCCTCAACTCGTACATGTACGGGTTGAGGACATCCGTAGAGGAATCCTCCGTGGGTGACCCAGAGGAAGACATTGAGGCTCCAAATCTGAGAATTTTCCCGACAAAAACAGATCGAAACGAAAACACGAACGAGAACACGATGCAAGAGCCTCGGGGAACCCGGGGGTTATATATTACGAAGATTCAATGCATAAGGAAGGTTTTGACACGGAAACAAAGCGGAGACAGAGTTCAGGGGAGTCAAACCCCCTCCAGGCGTGGCCAGGCTGGGCCTGTGCCTGGGGTGGGTTTGTCCACCCCGGGCTCCATTTCCTCTTCAGTTTTGTCTCGTAACTTCCCTTATGTATTCAAAACATCAAAAATATAAAAAGATTGGGGTTTCACGAACCTTCTGTTTTACCACTTTTACCTATTCAAAGACGAACTCTGCAGTTTCTGGTGTTTGGCTTCTGATAAATTCTTCTGGAGTTATCATTTGAATAACATCTACATCTTCGTTATAAGAATCTCCAGAAATATAATGTTTTAGTCTTTGACCATTCACCACCTGTGTTGTGTCATCCTTCAGAGAAGAAATTTTGATGGCACCTGAACGGTACACTTTCTTGATAACAAAAGGTCCTTCCCATTTGGAGAGTAGTTTTCCTGCAAAAAATCTGAGACGAGACCTATACAAAAGAACTTTCTCACCAACATGGAACTCCCTTTTTAGAATTCTCCTATCATGCCATCTTTTTACTTTTTCCTTAAAGATCCTAGCATTTTCGTAAGCTTCACCTTTCCACTCATCTAGATTACTTAAGTAGAGCAGTCTTTTCTCACCAGCAAGTCTAAAGTCTCTATTTAACTCTTTCACTGCCCAATAAGCTTTGTGTTCTAATTCTAAAGGCAAGTGACAAGCTTTCCCATAGACCATTTTGTAAGGAGACATCCCCATAGAATTTTTATAAGCAGTTCTATAAGCCCACAAAACATCATTCAACGTTTTAGCCCAATTTTTCCTAGATCTATTGACAGTCTTCTACAAGATAGATTTGATTTTCCTATTGGAAAGTTCTACTTGCCCACTAGTTTGGGGGTGATAAGCTGAAGCTATTCTGTGGTTTACATCATACTTAGCGAGAGTTTTTCTGAAACCCCCATGAATAAAATGAGAGCCTCCATCAGTCAAGAGATATCTAGGCACATCGAACCTAGGAAAAATGACATCTTTAAGCATTTTCAAAGAGGTCTTACCATCAACACTGTTTGTAGGTATGGATTCTACCCACTTTGTAACATAGTCAACAACAACAAGAATATGATTATACCCTTTTGAAGGAGGAAAAGGCCCCATAAAGTCGAACCCCCAACAATCAAAAGGTTCAATAACAAGGGAATAATTCATAGGCATTTCATTGCATCTAGAGATGTTACCTACTTGTTGGCATTCATCACATGATAAGACAAACTTCCTTGCATCTTTAAAAAGGGTAGGCCAATAAAATCCAGATTGTAAAACCTTTTGTGCAGTCCTATCCCTAGCATGATCCTCCATAAGCATTGCCATGAAATTTTCTCAATATCTCTTGTTGTTCAAATTCTGGAACACATCTTTGCATAATACCATCCACTCCTTCTTTATATAAGTGTGGGTCATCCCAAAAGTAATGCCTTAGATCATAAAAGAATTTTGTTCTTTGCTGGGCTGTAAAGGTTGGAGGCAAATACTTGGAAACAATAAAATTAGCATAATCAACATACCAAGGACTCTCATGTGGACTTACCCTTATTACAGCTAATTGCTCATTTGGAAAACTATCATTAATAGGCAAAGGGTCAAAAGAAATGTTTTCCAAACAAGATAAATTTCAGCAACAGGATTATCAACACCTTTCCTATCCACAATATGCAGATCAAACTCTTGCAAAAGCAACACCCACCTTATAAGCCTAGGATTAGCGTCCTTCTTTGTCATAAGGTACTTAATAGCTGCATGATCAGTATGAATTGTAACCTTAGAATCAACAATATAAGGTATAAACTTATCACAAGCAAAGATTACAGCTAAGAACTCCTTTTCAGTAGTAGCACAATTCTTTTGAGCAACATCCAGAGTCTTGCTAGCATAATGAATGACATTTAACTTCTTGTCAACACATTGTCCCAAGACAACACCCACAACAAAATCACTAGCATCACACATAATTTCAAAAGGTAAACTCCAATCAGGTGGTTGGACTATAGGAGCAGTTGTCAAAGCTTCTTCAAAGTTTCAAAATCTTCCTTACAATCATCATCAAAAACAAAAGGTACATATTTTTGAAGAAGATTAGTAAGGGGCTTTGAAATTTTGGAGAAATCTTTAATAAACCTCCTATAGAAACCATCATGACTAAGGATACTATGAATACCTTTGATATCTCTAGGACAAGGCATCTTCTCAATTGCTTCAATTTTGGCTCTGTCAACTTCAATGCCTCTTTCAGAGATCTTGTGTCCAAGAACAATCCCTTCATTAACCATGAAATGGCATTTCTCCCAATTAAGAACAAGGTTGGTTTCTTCACGTCTCTGCAAAAATTTATCAAGGTTGTGCAAACAGTTATCAAAAGAAGTCCCATAGAAGGAAAAGTCGTCCATGAAAACCTCCAAAATTTCTTCACAAAAATCATGAAATATAGCAGACATACATCTCTGAAAGGTAGCAGGAGCATTACATAAACCAAAAGGCATACGCCTATAAGCATAAGTACCATAAGGACAAGTGAAAGTGGTTTTCTCTTGGTCCTGTGCTTTCACAACAATTTGAGAAAACCCAGAATAACCATCAAGAAAGCAAAAGTGAGTCTTTTTGGACAACCTCTCAAGCATCTGATCAATAAAGGACAAAGGATAATGATCTTTCTTAGTAACTTTATTAATCTTTCTAAAATCAATGCACATTCTATACCCAACCACTACTCTTTGGGGTATAAGCTCATTATCCTCATTAGGCACAACAGTTATCCCCCTTTTTTGGGAACACAATGAACATGGCTAACCCATTTACTATCAACAATAGGATAAATAATACCAGCATCAAGGAGTTTTAATACCTCATTTCTTACCACATCCTTCATCTTAGGATTTAGACGACGTTGGTGCTCAAAAACTTGTTTTGCATCAAGCTATATATTAATATCATGCCGACATATAGTAGGAGAAATCCCCTTTAAATCATCAAGAGTATAGCCCATAGCTCCTCAGTGTTTCTTCAATATATCCAATAACCTTTCTTCTTCCTTTCCTGAAAGTTTAGAACTAATAATAAAAGGATAAATCTTCTTGTCATCAAGATAAGTGTATTTAATATCATCAAGTAAAGGTTTTAATTCGAAAACAGGGTCCCCTTTAGGTGGAAGTGTGGTACCAAAATCTTCCACGGGTAAATTATTCTTAAGTAACTCAGGCTGACGAAGGAAAGCCTCATCAATCTCATTTCTTTCCTTCATGAAGGCATCACTTTCATGATCTTCCATGAACTGCTGCAAGGCATTTTTAGGAGCAAGAGAAATAGCAGAAAGTTGTTCAACCCTGAAATCCTCATTAGGCAGTTCATTTTCATAAGGAGTTTTGGTAAATTTGGAAAAATTAAATTCATAAGAATCTCCAGCAAACTTAGTCAAAAAAATTTCCTTCCTACAATATATGATAGCCCCACAAGTATTCAGAAAGGGTCTAACAAATATAATAGGATAGGTTTTACTAGCTTCTTTACCAAGCACTAGAAAATCAGCAAGATACTTAATCTTACCACAAAGGACCTCCACATCTCTTACAATACCAATGGGGCAAACTTGCTCCCTATTAGCAAGGTGAATAACCACACCAATGTCCTCAAGCTCACAAGGACCAATCTCATGCATAATTTCCCTGTAAAGCTCATAAGGAATAGCACTAGAACTAGCACCAATATCACATAAACCATAGTAGCTATGACTACCGATTTTAAAAGAAAGCACATGGACACTAGCTTTTCTAACTTTCTTAGGATGAGAAACAATATTAGTAGCGTCTTCACAGAAGACAATATGCTCATCCTCTATATTTCTAATGACAAGATCTTTCACAATAGCTACCACAGGCTCAATATCAATAAGCTCCTCGGACCCTACAGTTTTCTTTGCGATTTTGCTAATCACATTAGCCATAATAGAATGCTCCTTTACCTTGGAGGGAAAAGGGGTTTTCTCAACATAAGGTTCAAGACAAATAGGATCAACAGTACAAACCTCCGTGCTGGCAGGAACATGGGTGACAATGTCTTTATAAGGAGCATGGTACTTGTCCCACTCCTTCTTGGGAATTTCAATATAAGAGGCAAAGGAATTAAAACATTTTACAAGAACTTGAGGATCAAGACCAAACTCATTGCTAATATCACGGAAGTTGTGAGTAACCATAAAAGATTTAATGCATTCATAATCATAGTTTATACCTGAATCCACGGCAATAGCGCTTCACTCCTCGGCAACGACGCCAGAAAATAGTCTTGATGACCCACAAGTATAGGGGGTGTATCGTAGTACTTCCGATAAATATGCGTGTTGATCCCAACAAGGAGCAGAAGGTGCTGAACAGTGGTATGGAGCAGGAAATCCCTGTGAATACTTAACAAACATATTTTTAGTGGTTTTCTGACAAGGCAACAAAACAAAGAGCAAGTAACAAAAGTAACGAACAAACGGAGCAAGTGGCCTAATCCTTTCTTAGCAAAGGACAAGCCGGTGGAAATACTTATAAGGACCAAACGTTCTCGAGGACACATGGGAATTCTGTCAAGTGCTTTCACTTCAAATAGCTGAGTACTCTTCGCTGGTGTTTGTAAGTGTTGTGTGGGTGAACCTGTGCTAACATACCGCCCTTCCTAGGACTAATACATACTTGTGATTAAACCCCATGCAAGCATCCGTAACTATAGGAAAGTAATTAAGATATAAATCTAACCATAGCCTTAAACTCTAAGATCCTACGCTCCCTTGTGCAAAGGTGTCCTAACGGGGGTTCAGGTTTCTGTCACTTCGGCAACCCCGCGATTAGTAGACAAATACACAATGCATTACCCTAGGCCCATAAATGGTGAAGTATCATGTAGTCGACGTTCACATGACACCACTAGAAGAATAGCACCACAACTTAAATACTAAACCATTGAATAATAACTCATCACAGATTCACTACTAATAACATGACTTCTCCCATTACCTCAAGAACTAAACGAACTACTCACAAGACATCATATGGATCAAGATCAAAGATGATATGATAATGGATAACAATCTGAACATAAATAATAATCCAATGGTTCCACTCACAAGCATCAACTACAATAGTAATCAACACCGGGAAAGTTTCCCCTAAGAACTAAAGCAATATCCAACACAATTGTTACAGCGGGACGGAGAGGTGGTGATGGTGCTGGTGGAGATGATGGTGTGGATGATGATGATGATCCCGATGAAGCCTAGATTGATGACGGTGTTGATGGCGATGGTATCCCCTCTCCGGGAAGGAATTCCCCCAGCAGAAATCTGTCTGCCGGAGAGATCTTTCTCTCTTGGTGTTTTCCGCCCCCAGAGGCGGCGGAAATCTATCTGTGGTCGCTCCTTGAGCCTTAGGGTTTCAAAGGGAAGATATAGGTGAAGGGGCAGAGTCGGAGGCCAGGCAGGTGGGCCACACCTGCCCTAGGCGCGGGGTCAGGTGGGCCCGCGCCTAGGGGTGTGGCCCCCTGAGGCCCATCTCCGTCCCTCCTTCCGGCTTCCTTCATCTTCTGGTAAAATAATATGTTTCCATATTTTTCTGGTATTTTTCTGATCTTCGCGAAATTGCACCGAAACGCCTTCTTTTCCATCAGAATCCAGACTCCGACAGTCCATCCTCCAGGACTCATCCAACATGCATAAATAGATGAAAAGCCATAAGTAATACCTCATAATAAGACAAATATCAATGAATAGAGGTAAATTATGATATAGAATGGTGATGCAAATTGGGCGTATCTGGGAGCCCGAGGGTGTGCCTGGGGTGGCCGCACGCCCCTAGGCGCGGCCAGGCCTGGACCGCGCCTGGCAGGGGTTTGGGACCCCCAGGCCTCCACTCCGTATCGTACTTTGGCTCCGTGGATCTTCTGGTGAAATAGGATTTTTGGCATATTTTCCGGGATGTTTCCTGATAGTTGATTTTCTGCACAAAAACTAGACACCAAAGTAATTCTGCTGAAACAACGTCAGTCCGTGTTAGTTGTATCCAAATCACACAAGTTTAGAGGAGAAACAATAGCAAAAGTGATCGGGAAAGTAGATACGTTTTGGACGTATCAGAGGGAAGTAGGGATTTCAAGTTTCATAAAGAACTTCCAAAAATTATGGTACTTATTAGATTTGAGATCTCATTGCCCCTATCATAAGCATCTTGAAGTGATTAAGGTTAAAGTGAGTGAAAATATGAGTATATGCTTGACAAGGCACAAGTTGAAAATCTCATTCTCCTTGCGTACGAGTATTGAACCTCATGATACTCAACTTTGGTCACAAGCAAGTTCTTGTCATTGTAAGTATATGTGTATCATAGAGAACCGCCAACAGGGTACACCTTGCCCCATGACACAGGAGCTATCCCATATCAAAATGACAAGGCGACAGACAGTGAGCATCTCAGTGATCGTTTTATTTGCTATTTACATAGGTTTTTATTGAGGATGCTTCATATAATGCCACTATGGTTTCGCTGTAAGTTTCCACCATGATTAGGCATGGCTTAGGCTAGCCGCCTAGGCGTTTCTCTAACACATATACAAACTCCATGATCTTACAAGATCCCATTTTATTTCACACCACCGGGATTCATAAACAAAAGAACATGATATCAACTAAATAGAATAAGTGCAATGTTGAAAGCGTTCCCCATGACAGCATGGTTCTGCTAATTCCCAACATATAACTTGCAAGCATATAAGAATCATAAGATAGTCACAATGGTTCAAGTTTATTAAGTGAAAGAAATAAAATGTGCCTTCAAGTTTGTGAGAGCTTTAATCACTAATTTTCACATAACAAAAATTTAATTTGGAAGATAGATAAACACATGAATATACTTGGAATGGTGTAACACACCATGCATATGAGTTTATAGTGGACTCATTGGAATAACTTGGTTTCTTGGGAGTTGGATGCACGAGTAGAGCTCATACTCAGTACAGGTGGAGGCTAGCAAAAGACTGGGAGCGACCAACTAAGAGAGCAATAATGGCCATAATCATGTAGAGCGACAAAAACATTATTAATTAAAGCATAAAGTGATATCACAAGTAAAAAACTAAATGATCATAGAGGCTAGGGTGACTGGTTCATAGTCATAACATGGTGTAAGCATGTGCCAAGTCAACCCAAATAAAGCATCAAAGGAGAATACCACAATATTATGCTTTTGTATGCTAAAACAACACATGATTCTTTCATGGCACATTAAGCAATATCAATTGTTTGAAACAAGTCATGATACAAGAATAATCACTAGGAATATGGTCAAAGAAACATCTAACATGACATGATAAAGTCTAAGCCACAGTCAAAACAAGCTTCCTTTTGTACCACTATAAGCATGAAACATTCTACTCTTTTCCAACACCAATCAACTTATTTGAAACAACTCACAAAGATAATAATCAATAAATACCAGTGAGCTTGTCTCACAAATCCACAAAGAAGAACTGAAAATTTCTAAGCAAAAGGCAAAAGAAAACTAAAGCTAAACGTAGTGCTAGCAAAAGTGAACACTCACAGAATAATAAGAGTTAAAACTAGAGTTTTCTAGGAAATGAAGAACTAGGTGTGACTTCTCCAAAATAAGTGTGTTGGGGTCCAACCAACTTATTGCAGAAAACAAATCAAAATAAAACTAAAAACAAAAACAAAGACTCTCCAAGAACAACACAAAGTGCATGGAGCAATTAAAATAAAGTGTCTTGAAAGAAGACCTGAGATTTTTATTGATGAAGAATGGGATGCCTTGGGCATCCCCAAGCTTTGACGCTTGTACTTCTTGAATATTTCTTGGGGTGACATGGGTGGCATCCCCAAGCTTGATATTTTGTCCATACTTCATCTCATCTTATCATTCTCTCCCGACACTTGAAAATTTCCTTCATACAAAACTTCACACAATCTTCATTAGCAACATTAGTGTATTCAAGATAATAGGACTTTGGGTTCAGTTTCAACTCAAGTAGAAACATCCATTAAAACATAGGCTACTATAGCAACTCCTTTTAAAATCTCAAGTGATCAAAGAGAACTCAAAAAGAAACCGATTAAGAGGCAAATGCAAATAATGGCAGAAATCTGTCAAAACCGACCAGCAGGTAAAGACCGATTTTTTTGAAAATCGTATGTTGATCAAATCGAAAAGTGCAAAACTAGCGAAAGTTGGGTAAATACCAGGGTCATGCACACAAAACATTTCAGCTCAATCCGACGTTCTGGGATTTTCACAAATTTTTACAACGAAGCACAGAAATCTGTTTCGAGACAGCAACTTCCCCAAATCTTACTTTCCTCTCATTAAAGGCTATTCTTGGCATAAAAACCACACAAAAAGGATAAGGAGAGGTTATTACAGAGGCACTAACTTCCGAGACTCAACAATAGAAAAACTGACTAAAATAAAAAATTGGGTTATCTCCCAAGAGTGCTTTTCTTTAACGCCTTTCAGCTAGGCATAGAAAGCATGAATCAACTATTTTCAAATGAAGAAGCATTAACATTAGTACCAGAAATATCTTCAACAAGGCAAGGTATCTTATCCAAATAAGTTCTAGAGGATCCTCTCTCAATACTTTTGGGTTCACTATTTTCATCAAACGGGGTTTCAGGAACAATCCAATCAAAATTCTTTTCCAAGGCTTCATGCACTCCTACAAGTTTAAAAGGTATTGGTATTTTAATTTCCTCTCCATTTTTAGGTTTGGTTTGTCCAACTTTTCTAGTGTACCAATAACATCTACACATGAGCCTAGCATATTAAAACGATCAAAGACCTTTCTAGCTTGCATAGCAACATCATTAAATTCTTTAGGCAAAGTTTCCAGGATAATATCTCTCTTTTTAGTGTCCTCAATATCATGAAGTTTAAGAAACATTAGCTGCATCATGGGGTTAAGGTTAACAAACCTAGCCTCCAACATGTGATCTAAATAAGCTATAGTAGTTTCATAATTTGGAGCATGTTCTGCTAAGGATCTATCCTTAATATCTTTATGCTTACTAACATGACTAAAGAATTCTTCAATATTATATTTCCCATTTATAGAGCCACTACCTATTGAAGGCCTTTCAGGGTGAACTTATGTAACATCCCAAAAATCATGATTTCAAAGTTTGCATATCATCCATGCATCCATAATCATTTTAGGATCATTTTCAATGTCATTTCAAAACAGAAGCATTTAAATGTCTATTATTTTATGTAAGCAAGGCATTGACCCAATGCTACTCTCTAGTAAGAGATTATTTGTTTTAAACCAAAGATATTTGATCCTATGGTTGATTGATGTTTTTCGAAAGCTTGGACAAAAATTTCAAAACAAAATATGAATTTAAAACCATTTTTATATCTTTATTAAACAATGGTAAAGGCACTGTTTTCTTTTAAATTTCAAAGGACCAAAGTAAGTTTGAGTGAACAACAGTGCTAAATACTCAATTGAGAGCTGGATCCATCCTAAAAAAGTTCAGAACAAATTTGAATTCATTTTGGTTTGAAAATCATTTGAAAATGTTTCCTGAAAATCAAAATAAAATAGAAAAAGAATAAAGAAAACAGAAAAGGCCTGCGCCAGCCTTTCGGCCCAACAGCAGACTCAGCCCAGCAAGCCCACCCGGGTCTTTCTCTCTCTCTCTCTCTCTCTCTCTCTCTCTCTCTCTCATGCGATGCAAACCTACCCCGCGCTCGCTGACCGGTGGACCCAAATGCCACGCAGTCATCGTCCCCAAACCCAGCACCCTCCCCCGACCCCGTCGTCGCCGCCGTTACCATCATCACTTCCGCGAATGAAGCGGGCTTAATTGTCGATCAATGTCGCGTAATCTCCTCGCCCATCACCGGCTATTTAACCCCCTCTCCTCTCCGCATCTTTCCCCTTACTCAGCGCTCCTTCTCCGCCACCAGGCTGCCCGCAATCCCATTTGCACCGCCGCAGTACCGAGCATCTCCGGTGACGCATTCCGGTGAGTACAGCGCCCCCCTTCACCTCTGGTCCATGAGAGTGTGTACGCCTATCTCCTGCGCATCATATCATGCCATTCTTTTGTTCTGTATTGCACCAGGGCGTCGCCTCCGCCCACCTCTGCAAACAACAGAGCCGCCGCTCAACTCCGACGAGAAATACTGGTAACCTCCAAGCGCCCCTTGTCCCCTCCTTGACCCTGTCGTGTTCGCCACGACTTTGCGCACCTCCTGATACGATTGGTTTGTGCTAGGGCGCTCCAGAACATCACCATCGTCTCCGTCACCATGCACCCGACGTCTGCAAGCTTTCCGGCGAGCTTCTCCGGCCAACACAGCACGCCCCCGTCCACACCAGCAAGTCGTTGAGCATCAGCGCAACCTCACGAGTCTGGTAAGCATCTCTACCAACCCCATCCCCCTCCGTAGCCGCCGGAAAACCGCTGACAGTGCGCCGCCGCCGCGCCGTCGTCGCTAGCGCCGTCCATCCATGGTCACATGCTTGGCAGCCGTTGGATCTAGATCTAGCGCATAAGATTAAATCACTTATCGAAGGGGTACGAATAGATCTGGCCCGTGCGATTTCATTTAGATCATGCGGCCCACATTGATCGATCCGGCCGAACCGGTACGGTCCAATCAGAACACGCCGCGTGTCTGTGTTTAGATTTAAAATCAGAATTTAGATCTATTAGATGTTCAAACTTGCAAAATTCATAACTTTTGATCCACACGTTCAAATTTTGTAAATTTTATATCATTGGAATCAGGAGAAAGAATTCTATCCATTTATGAAATGTTTTTAATGAATTGCTTCTGTAAAATTGGTTATTTTTGCAGAGACAATTATAGGCTTATTTTGAGTATAGAAATTATTTGAAAAATGATTTAAAGACTAAATAAAGTTTGTTTAGTGTGTATTTGTCTTGTTTATGATTTAGTACTATATACTTGTCTTCTTTGACTTAGAAAAAAATCATCACATGGCATTTGCATGCATTCATATATTTTTGTCTGTTTATTTTGATATGTGAATTTAGTGCTATCATTTTATGTGTAGATTTTCGTGCTAGTGGTGATTGTGATTGTGAGGATTGTTACTACTCCCCCAACTACCAAGGCAAGTGGTGCTTCATATATTTTTGTCCCAATATTTTTACCTATGCATTAGAATTATTTTGTATAGGGCCTGCATGAATATTTTGCTAAGTATCTATATGCTATGCTTGGGAAATCCTAGTAGTTGTAGAATTGTTAGAATTTCCTCTAAGTTAAGATACTTGCTATTGCCATGCTTATCCTAGCTAGTAGTAACCAAGGGTGGATTATATATTCATGCTATGAGAAATATTTCTAAGTCCTTGACTTATGTTTTGCTTAATAAAACAACTAAGTGAATGAATCAGCTGGGTGGAATGGAAAGAATGGTTTGTGTTGAGTGGTTACACAAGGCCCATTTCTATGGTTTACCTTGTGTATCTCACTTGTGGATTGCCACCTAGGAACAAAGGCATTTGAGATGCCAAATGTTAAGAAGCTTCTAGTGCAGCCACATGGCATTATGGGCTCTGCCTGGATCATATAGGTTGCAATAACTTAGCCATTTGGACAGTTGGTGGTAGTGGGATGATAGGTTGGAACGCGTCCATTTGGTCTAAGGGAAGGCTTATGAAAGGTCCTGTCTTGGTGAAAATCAAGTCTTGTGGGGAAAGTGCACAACCTCTGTAGATGGAAGAAACTAAGTACTTAGCCATGTCCCTGGTATTGGACAATTTGAGCATCAAGACATGGAAGCTATCAAGAATATCCTCATCCCAATTTTCTAAGTTAAAACTTGTGGTTGAACAAGGGTGTAGGTTCACCAATTTCTATTGGTGGTTCCTTGGGAAAGTTTTTGCCAAACAAAAACTTAGTGATTTCAACTGATAGGTAAAACCTATTTTGAGCAAAGCAAGCCTAAGCTACACTTAGCCAAATTTATGTAGTAACTAGATGCTAATATTCTACTAAGGTATCACTTGCCAATACTATTCCAATGTATAGACCCACTGTGGCTGTAACTTGTGATGTTGCAGGTTACTCTGATGATGAATAGGGGTTATGAGTCTACACTCAACATGCTTGCCTGTGGCACATGAAGATGAAGACTTTTATTTATATTGTTAAGTTAAACTCTTGTACTAGCCTATGGCTATGGAGTTGTAAAAGACTATGTTATCTCTAGAATGATGATGTAATAATGACCTTTGTTTTTGTGTACTTCATCTTAAACTGTGGATGCTAGCAATTGATCCAGGGACTAGCATTGCAATCACAGGGATCTTTACCTTTATAAAGGTGGGATCTTACAACTTAGGGATTAACATGATGAGCTAAGGACAAGGTAACAAAATAACAACTAAAGAAGGAACTATTTTTTGTGTGTTTTTGATAAAAATAAGAAAACCAAACAAAGCTAAAGAAACAAAGCAAAACAAAAAAAGTAAAGAGATTGGTGGTGAGAGACTCCCCTTGTAGAAATCTTCTTCCTCCAGAAAAGCTTTTTGACAGGGAGGAAGAGATTGAAGCTGTCCTGTATCTCCCCGGCAACGGCGCCAACAAAGCTTGATGGTGGCTCTATTAATGAAGAACCTTTTGGGAAACCCCAAGAGCAAGGTATGATGAGCACATCAGCAAGTTTTCCCTTAGTTGTGAAACCAAGGTTATCGAACCAGTAGGAGAAAGAAACAACTTCCAAAGGTGTTGCTAGCAACATGGAACCTGCACAACACAACCAAAATACTTTGCCCCAACTTATAGTGAGGTTGTCAAGCTCACTGGTTTTGCTGAAAACAAAGGATTAAATTATAGTGTGGAAGAAAGTAATTTCTTGAAAGTAAACAGTAAACAGTAGATGGAATATCAATGGTAAGGAATGGACCGAGGTCCATAGTTCACTAGAGGTGTTTCTCCATAAGATAAATAACATGCTGGGTGAACAAATTACAGTTGGGAAATTGACATATAGAGAATGCATAACAATGCATGCACATGACATGATGATCACTATGAGATTCATTTGGGCATTACAACATAATACATAAACCATAATCCAACTGCATCTATGACTAATAATCCACCTCCGGGCTATCATCCGAACAACCCTCGGGTATTAAGTTGCAAGAAACAGATAATTGCATTAAGAAAAGTGTGTAAAGTAAACAATACAATTGCCCTTGGACAAAGGATTGTTGTTTTGTCCCTAGTAGCAACAACACATCTACAACCTTAGAGGTTTCTATCACTCCCCCAAATTACTAGAGGCATGGACCTACTATCGAGCATAAATACTCCATGTTGGAGTCACAAGCAAATACTTGGCCAGAGTAACTACTAGCAACGGAGAGCATGCAAGATCACAAATTACATAGACATGATAAAATCAATAATCAATCTTGACGTAGTACTCAGTATCCATCGAATCCCAACAAACACAACATGTAGGATTACAAATAGATGATCTTGATCATGATAGGAAACTCACAAGATCTAAACATGATAGCACAAAGAGGAGAAACAAACATCTAGCTACTTCTATGGACCCATAGTCCAAGGATGAACTACTCACGCATCACTCCGGAGGCTAGCATGGTGATGAAGAAGGGCTTATAGCTCCCATGCGACGTCTTTACGTGGAATTGGAAGGAAAGCGACATCGTTGCAAAGAATAGCTCGCATGCGACACTTCTGAAGCGGCAAATAGCTCCCGTGCGACACTTCTACTTAACCCCACGAGACCGTCAACGAATTCGAATCAGCTGAGCACAGTAGGACCCACAACCTCTCCACGTCACGGCGGAACTCACCTGATGTCCACCTCATATCGTGGGACCCACCCTGTGGTTGAAGAGAGCCGTTGGCCCCGATCCGTCCCCGCACCCGAGCACTCCCGCCACCGTTCCAGCATCTCATCCCCTTCCGTTTTCTTCTCCGGCGAGCAATTGCGGCAACGCCGGCGAGGGATGTCGAGCTCTGCTTCCTCCCACCGCTCATGGCCTCGGTATGGTGCGGTGCCGATGAGGAGGTGCCCCGATTGCCCCCGTACCGCACCCCCTGAAGCGGCTTGTCACATCCACCGAGAAGAACGACAACATTGGCCGGGAATTTGTGAAGTGTGAGAGCAAGCCCGAGCCAGGAAAGGTGAGATCTGAGTGTTCTGAGCGCCAATTTCTCGCTTTTCTTTCGAAATTTCATGCATTTCATTGAATTTGGGATTTAGGGTTCATCTCTGCGATTTCAGGAACTGCCAAAATATGGGCATTTTGAGTGGCTTGATGAGTACATCGAGCGAATTGGGGTGGAGGTAGCATCCCGGGAGCTCGAAAACCCGTCCATGGTGGAGCAATTGGGATGTGGCAACCCCATTTCCGCTGGTACTACGGTGGATGCGGAAGTGAAGGCCAAGCTGAAGAAGATGAACAAGCAGCTAAGGCAAATCATCGAATTGAAGAAGCAGGACAATCTGATAGCCGTTTTTATTATTTTTGTGTAATTTATCTCAGATTAGTTTATCTCCTGATCGTTAGTCATTAGACAGCACAGTCAGTGTTCGAGTGATGCTTTGTAATGGATGTAATGGTCTATGTCTTTGGCTTGAATAAAATGCAACACAAATTCAGGCTAATTTTGAGCTGCTCTGTTTTCGAAATCAGTGTTCCTTCAGTTTTGTCAGTTTCGTCAGTGTTCCTTTTATCAGTGTGCAGGGGGCGCCCGTGTGCAGGGGAGGGGGAGGGGTTGAAAAGTAAAAAAACAATTGACAAGGATTGAAAAAGGCCAGGCCCAAATAGAACTTAGCCAGGCCAAAATGACGTATCCAGGCCCAATAGTAACTATATGTTGATTGGGCAAAAAAATGGTACTCATGTTACGATCTAAATAGGGACGTGTGGATCTGCAGATACTCGTACTCAGGTCGCAATCTTTTTTTTTGTGAAAGTAAATATATAAATGAAGTCCAAGGGCATCCATTTAACTAACATAACTTGGGCGCTCCTTTAACTTATGTAAATATGTAAATGTCTTGTTTGAAAATGAACCATGTGTTGTTTGAAAATAATCAACCATCATTACGTTAACTTATTCTTCCTTTTTGAGCTTTTCTAATTTCACTCATTTATTTTTGTGTCTTTTGTTTTATACACTTGTTGTTTTGGGTGTTTTGACAAATGACAATACAACAAAACACAGATTACAATAAAACAAGGGGATAGATAATATTGGGATAACATTACTTATATTAGATAGCCGGATCGATAACATTGGGATAACATTACAATAAAAAGAAAAAAAAAGTACAATAATATAGAAGGGAATAGGCGCGTGGGTGCCTCCTGCTCCCAGAACTGCTTGTGGTCCAGGTGGTTGTCCTCGTCGCTTACTTCGGTGTCGGAAGGGAAGCGGAGGGGGGAGGTCGCCATGGTCGCCGGAGTGTTTGGGGGCTGCTAGGAGGAGGCAAAGGGACGAGCTCGAGGTTGAAGATGAGGGGCAAGATGAGATGAGGAGGCAAAGGCGTTTTGCCTATTTATTGAGGGCGGGGCGTGAAGGGCGGCGTGGGAATCCAGCGTCGCGTTGGCGCAGACGCATGCGCTGCGTTGCGTGTGGGCAACGGGCGTGATCAATGCGAAAGAGAGAAAAAAATAGCTAGGATGCGACGTGACCCCTGCACCGCCGCCCCCGCCCCTGCATGCATTAATGCGAAAGAGAGAAAAAACGTCCAAGGTAGTTGTTCATTGGCAGTGAAAAATAAAAGGGAAAATATAATTTGGCCTTGATTTACTTCGGTAATAAATGCAGGAATCTAGTACCAAGGTACTCGTTCGTTTTTACACACCGCATGCAACAAACTCGTTCGTTTTTACACACGCAATAAAAATCGGTGGGAGTAATCAGATGGGAGTAAGTTTGACTGAAGAAAGTTGTTCGACGTACACTTATTTAATGGGGCAGCGCTGTTGCACACAAAATAGCTAGACTGCGACGCTAGGGGCAGCTGCATGCATGGTGCAGCCTGCCCCGCCCAGCGCTCTCGCATGCCACGCTCGGTCCAACGGTTAATGGAGTGTGCCACGCTGTACGTTATATTTATTACATGTTTTAGATTTTGATATTTTTTCTTAGGCTGGTCATAGTGACATGCATACTTCCTCTGTCCACAAATAAGTGTACGTTTGGCTTCAAAATTTGTCCACAAAAAGTCCAATAACATTTAGCAAATGGTCTCTTCAATTTATTTGCGGACGGAGGGAGTATGTGGGAGTAACTTAGATGTGGTATCATTCATATGTTAATAGTCTAAGTTACTACTCCATAGTGCAAAAAAACATAGATGTGGTATCATGCAAAGTCTCATTTATTACAATGAACCTGAGGGAAGTAAGTTTGAATGAAGAAAGTTGTTACACGTAAACTTATTTAATGCGACGGAGGGAGTAAATACGCTGCAGCGCTGTTTTACGTAAAATAGCTAGACTGCGACGCTAGGGGCAGCTGCATGCATGGTGCAGCCCGCCCCGCCCAGCGCCCTCGCATGCCACGCTCGGTCCAACGGTCAATGGAGTGTGCCACGCTCGCATTCCACGCTGTTGCATGTAAAAACGATGAAGCCAATCAGATTCCAGAATCATCCATCCCACGGATCGCCAAGAGCTAGCCACGAAATCCTTCTAAGAGACGTCAACCAATCAGGTTGCAGAACAAGCCCTTCCACGGATCGCCCAGAGCCACACGCGGAATCCTTCTAGAAGACGCGATCGGACGGCCACAGTGTCGCGCTAGGGTTAGATCTATGTTCCTCATTCGGCCTTAGGGTTAGCTGGGTTTAGGATGCAGTCAACGGGGTTTCACAAGTTTGACCAGACATTCAAATGTGCACAACTAATTCAAAAAAAATTAAAAAAATACAAAACCTTTGCATGGTGTCATGTTATGTGACATAGTTGTGAGGAAAAATATCAAACTTGGTCTATTTATCATATTTCAAAAAACCCTTCACAAAATGACCTATCTCCTCCGAGGTTTTCTGGCTTTCGGGTCAAATGACCAATGATATGGCTAGAATCAAGGCATAGTTTGTGATCATGTGCCCATATTTGGCATGCATGTCTATAATGGGATGACTAACAATGTTGTAGCACAAAGTTTTCCTTTTTGACGCACAGAAAATCCATTTTCTATTTTCTGAGTGCCGAAAGAGGGGGAGTTTGTGAAGCAACCACCAAATTGAAGTTTCAAAATGGTAACATCCTATTTTTCAAAAATACTAGACCACCTAGCATGTACAATTTCCCAACTTGAGTATCTCAAACCTTTTATTCCATCCCTGGTGAAAAAGACAAATCCTGCCGAATCGGTTGGAAGTGGGTAAGATATGAACTACAGGTACATGATTTCATGATGATGATTTTTTGTAAAAATCATTTTTAGGTTCACAACATGCTATTTCATCAGAGATTCAATGCTAGTTTTGTGAGCCTCAGCCCCTAGCTAAGAATATTTACGAAAACCCTTCAAGTTTGACTAGACATTCAAATGTGCATAACTAATTCAAAAAAAATCAAAAAATACAAAACCTTCGCATGGTGTCATGTTATGTGACATAGTTCTGAGGAAAAATATCAAACTTGGTTTTAGAAATGGTCGGAAAAAAACTTGCTTAGAAATGGGGTGGTTTACCCTTAGCTTTGGAGCCCATTTCTACCCCATTTTGGGTGAGGGTGAGTTGTACTTCACAAAAGGGATCAGGGTGAGGATGACTTGTATTGTACATATGAGAAAAACGTTGGAAGCTCATACAAACATAGAAAAGTGACATAGCTACATTTGTTGAAATTCAAATTTACCATCATATTTGAATTTTGTCCAAACTATCAACAAGTGACAAATTATTATAATAACAAATGTTTACAACAACAAGTGCCAAATTATTACAATAAGTGCCAAATTCAAAGTATATTTCTTTTGGCTCTTCTTACCCCTCGTTTTCTTCTCCTTCACAAGTTTCACACCACACAACAGGTTTATGCTCTTCTTTTTCTTACCATTACCATCTGGCCTCCCCACAACACGTCCAAGAGTCTCATTCACCTCCTGCACCTCCTCAACAACCTCATGATCATGATCCAGAGCCTCATCGACATGGTCACTTTGCACCAGAGCCTCAACAACATGGTCACTTTGCACCAGAGCCTCAACAACAGGCTCATTTTGCACCAGAGCCTCAACAACAGACTCATTTTGCACTAGAGCCTCAACAACAGGCTCATTTTGACCCTCATTTTGCACCAGAGCTTCCAAATCAGAAACATGCTCATTTTGCACTAAAGCCTCAACAGTTTGCACATCATCCTCCAAAACAAGTTCAGATTGCACCTCAGCAGCACCAAACATGATCTGGTTAGTTCTCTTCTTTCTTTGGCCATTGATTCTTTCCCTTTTCACTGGCCAGCATTCGTCAACAACAAGAGGTGGGCCTTTTTCTCCACGCTTCCTCCTGAAAACAAGCAAGTTAGCTCGGGGAGAAAAATCATCAACAAGAAATGGGATAGATTTTGGATGAACATACTTTGGCTTTTCAGCAGTGTATCTGCACTTGGTAGAGCCAGTTCGGTGTCCAAGTTCTTCATAGAATTTGCATCTATTCTTGTTACCTTTTTGGGCCCTTTTTGGCTTGGCATCTTTCTTTTCATCTTTCTTTCCCTTCTTGTTGATCCCACCTTTCTCAAACCAAGCCTTGAATCTACTCTGCTTGGGCCTGCCAGCCTTTCTTTTCATCAAAGGAGGACACAAGGAGAACTGAATGTCCACTTCAGGCCACTGAGACTGATCTGTAAGTGCTGGAATTGGTGTTCCATATGCAGCCTTGAATTTTGCTACAGAATAATACTCATGCAAATATGGGTGCATATTTAGCTTGTGTTTGGAGGCCAAGAAAAGTATGGCATTCTCACAAGGCTTCCCAGTGTGTTGCCACTCAAGGCATGTGCATTCATGCAATTGAGTGTCAACAACATGCCTCCTGCTAGTCTTTGTATCTCTGACTTCAGCACCCCACTATGAGGATTTCTCAACACGCAAATGTGCAAGATTTCTGCTCCTGTTAACCACCTGCTGCACAACATCAGGAAGCTTATCTCCTTGAAGAACATCACCAAGCCTTCTTCTCAATTCCCACAACCTCATGATCATGATCCTGATCTGGTCAACCATGTCATGGACAGGCAAGTCTTTTAACTCCTTCACTTTGTTGTTGAAACTTTCTGCCAAATTATTGCTGATATGATCACATTTGATGGCAGTGTTAAAACCAGACATGTACCATAAAAGAGAATGGTAGGTTTCCAACCATGTACAAAACTTGACCCTATCCTCCTCAGAGCATGCCGCCTTAATCTTCTCAAGGTGATACGAACGTGTCTGCCTGGTGTAAGATCTTGTTGCTGGCCACATGCGTCCAAAATCATCTCCTCTGAATTTTTTGATCAAATTCATCCACATATGGCCGAAGCACTCCCTCTGCTCAACATGAGGGAAAACAATCTTCACTGCTTTTCTAAACCTTTACATGCATCTGTGTGCACTGCCAATGGAGAGACTGGCCCTATGCATCTTTTCAACTGCATCATGAACCATGTCCATGATGCCTCTGTCTCAGACTGAAACATGCCAATAGCTATAGGGGACATCCAATTGTGTCCATCTAAAGCATTCCATGCTGCAAGTTGACCATTCCACTTTCCAGTCAAGAAAGATGAGTCTATACTCAAATATGGACGACACCCTGCTTTGAAGCCATCGATGCAAGGCTTTAAATCCATGAAGAATTTAGAGAAGAAGACTTTCTCATCAGCTGTTACCTCAGTATCTATCTCCACAACACTGCCAGGTGACCTCTTCTCTACTTCTGCTTTGAAGTTATAAAGCATTCAAAAGGTATTTGCCTAATCACCATATAGCTCTTTCATTGCCCTTTGCTTTGCCTTCCACACTGTAGTATAATTCATCTTAATGGGGTACTGCTTTTCCAAGTCTATTTTCAGTCTCTTTGCAGTGCTATTTGGTGTTGTGGCTAAAATGGGCTTGATCTTTTCTGCAACCCATAATTGTGATGTCATCTTTGTAACTGTTTGAGAACTTGTAGTGCAAGTATGAGGTTTTGGAATTTGATTCACTCTTATTGTCCTTCCATCAGGTTGGCGTCTAGCAGATATATACCACTTGCAAGGCTTGGCACCACCATCATAACCTATGCATTTTGCATAGAACTTCTTTTTATCAGTCCACATAGTCTTGGTAGCAAACTCATGTTTGACTGCATATGTCCTGAAACACATCCTGAATTCATCCATGCTTGGAAACAATCTCCCAACTTCAATAACTGGGTCCTATTTGTCATAAACTGTTACTAGCTCATCATCATGTGCATCATCTACATGAACTGCAGCATTTTCCAACAACTCTAGATCTATATCTGCCTCTTCATCTCTTAAATGGTTGTCACCATCATTTGGAGCTTCATCCCTCTTCTTCTCCTTGTCTCTGTCATCTATAGGAATGCCAAAAAGCTTTGCCATTTCAATGTCATCTATTGGTGCAATGACAAAATCAGTCCGGTCATGTATCTCAACTGAATTCCAATCAACAGTTACAATCCTTTGTGCATTACCATCTGCAGCCTCCCCTTGTGCATTAGCATCATCCTCCACTGTTAAGACTTCCAACTCAGTAAGTATAGGCATTACTTGCCTTTGTGCAGCCCAATCATCCTCGACCATCTGAGTAGCCAGCTTCAAGGCCACATATCCAACCCTCGAATCAGGTTCTAGATCAATGAGCTGTGCTAAAAATAGAACAGTTTTGCTTGTCCAACCGTTTCGCTCATCGATTTCGTCAACTATATGTTCACCTGTCTCAACCCTAACATAGTCACATTTGTAATCATCAAATCGTAACAAAGAAACTTCTTGCTCTGGCCCCCAAACCACACTATCCACAATTTTTTCCACCATTTTCCTCACCGCCTCCTCTCCCATGTTTATTAGCTCTTGCGGATCAACATGTTCTAATTCCACCTCCCATTTAACAACGGTGTCTCTCTCAATGAGCTGCGTGCTGCCATCAACTAAAACAGCCGAGGGAAAGAAATTGATGCGAAATTCGAAGGTTTGGCGTGCAACATCGTCTCCCCTATTTTTGGCGGGCACTATGAGCTAGCGGAAGAGAACAAAGAGCTCAACCTTAGAGAAATTAAGTGCAGAGATACGGGATATACTGATTAGAAGTCCCTTCTCCATGCTCCATCTCGTTCCCCCTCGCCCCGTTCAGCACACCCTCGCCTCCACAATCTAGCATCAATGGGCACGCTCAGATCTCGAATTGAGAAGAATGGGAGAGGAATTAGCTTTCAAATGGCACTCACCACCTTCGCCGTCGAACGAAAGCTCCGCCGCCTAAATTAATTGCCGTGCTGCCGGCGCCGGCGCCGAGAACGATGGGTGAGGTCCGCTACCGCCGTCGGGGAAGCTACAGTCAGTGTGACGCGCGCTCTCGGTCGGAAGCGGTTGGTTTGACTGGCTTGACTGGCTGTCCCAACCGACCGGTTTGGCTTAACCCTAATCTTGGAACAAAGTTAAATGTGTCCTTAACGACCGTTTTATGGCCCGTGTGGCACTGGGCTATTAGCTGCCTCACAAGCGTCGCATGCGAGCTATTCTTTGCAACGATGTCGCTTTCCTTCCAATTCCACATAAAGACGTCGCATGGGAGCTATAAGCCCGATGAAGAAGGCCTCCGGGATGATCTCCCCTCTCCGGCAGGGTGCCGGGAAGAGCTTCGGATCCCTCCCAATCTAGGGACGATGGTGGTGGCGGCTATAGACTTTTTTGTGGAATTCTGATCGGGTACTTAGGGTTTTCTCCTCGAGGGATTTATATAGGTGAAGGGGCAAGGTCGGTGGAGGCCCGAGGGGCCCACACCATAGGGCGGCGCAGCCTAGGGTGGACCCGCGCGGCCCCCTCGTGCGGCTTCCTCGTAGTGCTTCTTCGTCCCTCCTTCGGACTCCGTGTAGTGTATGGAAAAACAGGAAGTTAGGATTTTGTTTCTTCCAATTCCGAGAATATTTCTTTACTAGCTTTTCTGAAACCAAAAATAGTAGAAAACAGGAACTGGCACTGTGGCATCTTGTTAATATGTTAGTTCCAGAAAATGTATAAAAATGCCTCAAAGTGTAGACAAAACATAAGATAGTTGGTACAAAACAAGCATGAAGCATAAAGAAAATTATAAATACGTTTACGACATATCAACGGTGATGATGTAGATCTGATTTGAGGCGTCTATGGCAGTAACACGACGGCAGGGCACCGCCGTGGTGGAGGATATGGCTTGGTGGCTCTCTCTTGGCTCCTCCCCTCCTTTTATAGGCCTTGGGGGGGGGGGACATAGGGTACCCCTAATACCATCATATGACTTTGGGAAGCTTCGGGAGATTTTCTGGGGCCAAATCCCGTCGTTCCCGACCTTTTTGGCAACTATACGACCACCATTTCGTATTTTGGTCTCCATTTCTTCATACGAACTCCGTTTTGGGTGTTCTTCGGCTCGTTGGATTTGTATCGACGAGTAATACAACCGAGTGACATTGGATAATTATTTTGAGAAGCTGGAAAAAATCACTTTTTCAACCTCTCAAATGGCTAAGTCTGGCCCCTGCAGCTCCTCCATACTATGGTCTCTTTGTTCTTTTTGCCTCTACTTAATCTATAATCATCATCAACACCTACAAACATGTCATAGATAAGGAAAGTGATAAAATTATACCTAAAATACTAAATGTACAAAGCTCATATGAAAGTAGAATGAAAACTAGAAGTCATGCATATAAGGCATAGCTATAGCTAGAAGTGTTGGGGTTCGTAGCATGGAAAATAAAAAGTTTCTACCACATAAACACACACAAGCCAAGATCTACTTACTAAATTGTAGCAACGAGTCGATAGAGTACTCACCCTCAAAGATTCCAAAGCGGTTAACGAGAGCAGACTCTCGTGGGTGATGTAGTCGTTCACTTGCCGATCTCAAGATCGCGTAGACGATCCTTCCGGTGCCGCGTTCTGGCAGCGCTCCCGCAGTCGGTAACACGTACGACACTCGATGAAGACCTTCCTCTCCCTTGTTCCAGTAGGCAGCAGAGGTTGTAGCTCTTTCCTCGCGAATCCGGTAGCACGACGACATAGTATTGGAGTTTAGAGGGGAGATCCCGTAGGGCTTCACCTTAAGCCGGAGCGGGTAGGTGGAGTAGAGGGGTTCCTCGGCGACTAGGTTTTAGATTCCAAGGGGGAGGTGGGGCCTCCGACGGCGGTGTGGAGACGGCGGCTTGGGAAGCGGCTTGGGGCTAGGGCTTGTGGTGGTCTTGGGGGCAGCCCCTTCCCTCTATTTATGAGAGGGAGGGGCAGCTAGGGGAGGGGGAGGTCGAATACTCCCCCAACTCCCTCTCCTCCTTGGCACGTGGTGGAGGGAGAGGAGATTTTCTCCCTCCCTCCACCAGGAAACATTGTCCTAGTTTGACTTTTCAAACTTGCCTTTTGACTTTCAATTTTGGAGTTTGATTTCTCTCTTTTATTTGCCCAGCCTAGTGACCTAGGACATGATGCAATCATTCCACTTTGTCATGACACATTCATGTACCCTTTCCCTTCCGGTTTGGTGAACCTTCTAGACCCTTCGAGATCATTCCAGTGAAAACACCGGAACCATTCCCGAACTTCGGAATTGGACTTTCCTTATATGAATCTTATTCTCCAGACCATTATGGATCTCCTTGTGATATCCTGGATCCCATCCGAGACTCCGAACAACATTCGGTCTTCTTACTCACATTCCATATCTACTAAACAACATCGAATCCTTAAGTGTGTTTCCCTACGGTCGCGAATTATGCAGACATGATCGAGACTTTTCTCCGATCAATAACCAATAGAGGAATCTAGAAATTCATATGGCTCCCATATATTTCTATGATTACTTTGTGATCGAATGAACCATTTACATACGATACCAATTTCTCTTTGTCTCGCGATATTTTACTTATCCGAGGTCTGATCGCCGGTATCTCTGCATACCTAGTTCAACCTCATTACCGATAAGTACTCTTTACTCGTTCCTGTGATATGTGATCCCTTGTGAGCCAATCACATGCTTGCAAGCTAATTGGATGACATTCCACCGAGAGGGCCCATAGTATATCTATCCGTCATATGGATGGACAAATCCCACTCTTGATCCATGTGCCTCAACACATACTTTCCGAACACTCAATGCCACCTTTATAACCACCCAGTTACGAAGTGGTGTTTTATGTAATCAAAGCTTCCATCCGATGATGGTTATTAGCATGATCTCATGGTAGAAGGAATTAGGTTACTATGTATCCGAAAGCTTATAGCAAATGAACTATTGAAATGACTTGATCTTTATGCTACGCTTATCTATAGGAGTATGTCCATCACACCATTCTCCTAATGATATGATCTTGTTGTTAATAACATCTCAATGTTCATGATCAGGAAACCATGATCATCTATCAACAACAAGCTAGTATTATAAAGAGGCTTTACTAGGGACTCTAACAAGTTTACAAATTACACAAGTATTAATGTTTCCGGTTAATACAATTATAGCATGAATGTAAACATTTATCATAAACACAAAGATATAATAATAACTACTTTTATTATTGCCTCTAGGGCATATCTCCAACAAGAAGAAACATGATATGAGAGATAAATAGCACATTTTATATGGCTAAAAGGGGTGGTATTTCACAGCCATCAACTTCCCCAAGATAGACCTTGCTCGTTCTCAAGCAGGAAGGGTCGATAATAAATTAATGGTTGTGAAATAGCTTATCATTGGAAATCAATTCCTTGCATCATTATTTCTTCTACAAGCTCTAAGAGAGAAAACATGTATTCATACAAGGAAACACAATATCAGTTATAAATACGACTAAATATTCATCAAAACTTATATGCTCCATGTCAACAATGAATCTAACTTGAAAACAAACTTGTGATCCTCTTATTGCACCTTTTGTATAATTTTTCATATTTTTATGAGACAAAACTTATTCAAAAATAGATGCAAGCATAAATAGGAATAAAGTTTGTCGATTCTACCCAATCATGTCATCTAGTTAAGGCTCTCAAGCGCAAACATCAGTTATTGAGCTTTCAGAAAGTCTATCTCTTAGTAACGAGATTTATGCTAAAAGGAAATGTGAGAACATGTCAAAAGAAGCATAGCATTAGAGTGTGTCATTTGGTCATCCACATCAATGAATCGTGGCTATCAAACACTCATTTTCTATTCTTTGTCTTTCAAAAAACTTCAAATCATTAGTAATGAGATCATGCCAAAACTTACTGCATTTAATCAGACTGTGCAGGCTAAGAATGGATACTCGTGACCATTACCAAGGTTTCCCTTTTCGGTATAATGATTTCTCATAACAGTTAGAGGAGTATTCCCTCTTTTGCTTTGACTGCAGGCCCATGAGAATACCAATGCATACCCAAATATAGCATTTCTGCTACATATGTTGGGAAACTCATAGCCAAACTCCGAGAGTTTCCTCTTTTGGGATTGTTCAAAGGCCAGCGGAGTTAGCATCCCATGTTGTGCAACAGTGGTGCAGACACGTGTAAAGCAATATCATACTTTAATCAACATGTCAATATTTGGCATGCATCTCAATTACTGCTAAACATTAGTTTCTTCAAACAAATCCTTTCAAAGAGTACTATCAAGTCGATCATCACATATATGGTGTTGAGTATCTTTAAGGCTAAACTCTTAAGACAATTAAAAACACCTTATTTAGCATAGAACTCAAAACTTTGAAATATCATTTCCAATTGACAACTCCTTCTGTAAGCAAACTATCAAGTCTATTGCTTTGACATTATGTGGTCGAGCATAACCTATTTATTTAAGACAAAGCTATTAGGTGACATCCAACAAATTTCAAAAGATTTTGATCAAGTATTCATTCTTTCCAAGTGTAGAGATTGTGGCAATGTTTTCTAGAGGATCACAAATAGTGTCACTGATACGCCCAATTTGCATCACCATTCTATATCATAATTGTAGGGGTTCGTAGCATGGAAAAAAATTTCTACCTCATGCACACAAACAATCCAAGATCTATCTACTAGATTGTAGCAACGAGTTGATAGAAGCACTCACCCTCGAAGATTCCAAAGCGGTTAACGAGAGCAGATTCTCGTGGGTGATGTAGTCGTACACTTGCCGATCTCAAGATCGCGTAGACGATCCTTCCGGCGCTGCGTTCCGGCAGCGCTTCCGCAGTCGATCACATGTTCAGTACTCGATGAAGACCTTTTCTCCCTTGTTCGAGCAGGCAGCAGAGGTTGTAGTTCTCCCTCGTGATTCCGGCAGCACGACGGCGTGGTGTCGGAAGTAGAGGGAAGATCCCGCAGGGCTTCGCCTAAGCCGGATGCAAGTTATGGTGGATTAGGGTTTCCGTAAATCTAGGGTTTAGAAACCCGGGAGGAGGAGGAGGTGTCGGCGGTGGCTAGGGCGGCAGCGACGGAACGGCGGCGGCTGGCGGCAGCAGTGACGAGCGGAAGCGTGGCGGCGGGTCGGCGGCGGGGCTCGTGGAGAGGGGCAAGGGCTTGTGTTATGTTGGGGCAGCCCTCCCCCTCTATTTATGAGAGGGGGGCAGCCTTGGGAGGGGTGGGTTTGAAACCATACCCAAACCCAAGTTGGATTGAGAGAAGGACTTGTTTCTTCTCCCACTAGGAAACCATTGTTCCAGTTTGACTTTTCAAACTTCCCGTTTGACTTTCAATTTAGAGCTTTATTTCTCTCTTGCATATGCCAACACCAAGTGACCTTGGGCATGATCCAATAATTCCACATACCCATGACACATTCATGGACCATTCTCCTTTCGGACCGGTGAACCTTCTAGACCCTTCTAGAACCTCTCCGATGAAATCATCGGAAACTTTCCCGAACTCTGAAATAGGACTTTCCTTATATGAATCTTATTCTCCGGACCATTCCGGATATCCTCGTGATATCCCGGATCCCATCCGAGACTCCGAACAACATTCAGTATCCCTACTAACATTCCATATCTACTAAACAACATCGAATCCTTAAGTGTGTCTCCCTACGGTTCGTGAATTACGCGGACATGACCGAGACACTTCTCTGATCAATAACCTATAGAGGAATCTATAAATTCATATAGCTCCCACATATTTCAATGATTACTTTTCGATCGAATGAACCACTTACATACGATACCAATTTTCCTTTATCTCACGATAGTTTACTTATCCGATTTTGATCCTCGGTATCTCTGCATACCTAGTTCAACCTCGTTACTGATAAGTACTCTTTTATCGTTCCCGTGATATGTGATACCTTGTGAGCCAGTCACATGCTTGCAAGATAATTGGATGACATTCCACCGAGAGGGCCCAGAGTATATCTATCCGTCATATGGATGGACAAATCCCACTCTTGATCCATGTGTCTCAACCCATACTTTCCGAATACTCAATGCCACCTTTATAGCCACCCAGTTACGGTGTGGTGTTTGATGTAATCAAAGCATCCTTCTAGTGATGGTGATTAGCATGATCTCATGGTTGAAGGAATTAGGTTACTATGTATCAGAAAGCTTATAACAAACGAACTATTAAAATGACTTGATCTTTATGCTATGCTTATCTATAGGAGTATGTCCATCATACCATTCTCCTAATGATATGATCTTGTTATTAACAACATCTCAATGTTCATGATCGAGAAACCACGATCATCTATTAATCAACAAGCTAGTATTATAAAGAGGATTTACCAGGGACTCTAATTTAGTTTACAAATCACACATGTATTAATGTTTCCGGTCAATACTATTATAGCATGAATGTAAACATTTATCATAAACACAAAGATATAACAATAACTGCTTTTATTATTGCCTCTAGGGCATATCTCCAACAATAATTTACCTCTATTCATTGATATTTGTCTTATTATGAGGTATTACTTATGGCTTTTCATCTGTTTATGCATGTTGAATGATTCCTGGAGGATGGACTGCGGGAGTCTGGATTCTGATGGAAAAGAAGGCGTTTCGGGGCAATTTCGTGAAGATCAGAGAAATACTAGAAAAATATGGAAACATATTATTTTACCAGAAGACGAAGGAAGCTAGAAGGAGGGACGGAGATGGGCCTCAGGGGGCCACACCCCTAGGCAAGGGCCCACCTGACCCGCGCCTAGGGCATGTGTGGACCACCTGCCCGGCCTCCGACTCCGCCCCTTCGCTTATATCTTCCTTTCGAAATCTTAAGGCTCGGGGAGCGACCACAGATAGATTCCCGCTGCCTCTGGGGGCGAAAAACACCGAGAGAGAAAGATCTCTCCGATAGACGGATTTCTGCTGGGGGAATTCCTTCCCGGAGAGGGGAGACCGTCGCCATCAACACCGTCATCAAGCTAGGCTTCATCAGGATCATCATCATCATCCACACCATCATCTCCACCAGCACCATCACCACCACTCCGTCCCGCTGTAATAATTGTGTTGGATATTGCTTTAGTTCTTAGGAAAACTTTCCCGGTGTTGATTACTATTGTAGTTGATGCTTGTGAGTGGAACCATTGGATTATTGTTTATGTTCATATTTTTATCCATTGTCATATCATATTTGATCTTGATCCATATGATGTCTTGTGAGTAGTTCGTTTAGTTCTTGAGGACATGGGAGAAGTCATGTTGTTATTAGTGAATCTGTGATGAGTTATTATTCAATGGTTTAGTATTTAAGTTGTGGTGCTATTCTTCTAGTGGTGTCAAGTGAACGTCGACTACATGATACTTCACCATTTATGGGACTAGGGGAATGCATTGTGTATTTGGCTACTAATCGCAGGGTTGCCGCAGTGACAGAAACCTGAACCCCCGTTAGGACACCTTTGCACAAGGGAGTGTAGGATCTCAGAGTTTAAGGTCGTGGTTAGATTTATATCTTAATTACTTTCCTATAGTTACGGATGTTTCAAGGGGTTTAATCACAAGTATGTATTAGTCTTAGGAAGGGCAGTATGTTAGCACAGGTTCACCCACACAACACTTACAACACCAGAGAAGAGTACTCAGCTATTTGAAGCGAAAGCACTTGACAGAATTCCCATGTGTCCTCGAGAACGTTTGGTCCTTATAAGTATTTGCACCGGCTTGTCCTTTGCTAAGAAAGGATTGGGCCACTTGCTCCGTTTGTTCGTTACTTCTGTTACTTGCTCCTTGTTTTGTTGCCTTGTCAGAAAACCACTAAAAATCCGTTTGCTAAGTATTCACAGGGATTTCCTGCTCCATACCACTATTCAACACCTTCTGCTCCTTGTTGGGATCGACACTCCTATTTATCGAAAGTACTATGATACACCCCTATACTTGTGGGTCATCGAGACTATTTTCTGGCTCCGTTGCCGGGGAGTGAAGCGCTATTGAAGAGTGAAACTGGTAAAGGAAACTTTTACTTTGAGTATTGCTTTTGTTACTGCTTGTTACTTTGTTTCCAATATGGATAACCCACTTGGTTTTCTGTTTGGGAAAACTACTACCACTGCTAGTGTAGTAGATGAACCACCTCCTGTTGAGATAGATCCTTTTAAGGTACCTACAAGTATTGTTAATCGTGTTATGGATAGTTATTATTTTGGGGATGGAACTGTCCATCCTGGTGATCACTTGCTTTTTATCCATGAATTATGCGGGTTGTTTAAGTGTGCAGGTATCACAACTGAACAGGTGAAGAAGAAGTTACTCTCTATATCCTTGAAAGGGAAAGCTGATGAATGGTATAAGCTGCTGAAGAATGGACAATCCATGGAATGGGAGGAGACGTCATCTCTCTTTTACTCTAAATTTTATCCTCCCAGTGAGATTCATAAGGATAGAAATCTTATATATAACTTTTGGCCTCTTGATGGAGAGAGTACAACTCAAGCTTGGGGGAGATTGTAGTTACTAATGCTTAAATGTCCTATTCATGAACTCCCTAACAATATTATTCTCAATAACTTTTATGCTAGGCTTTCTCTTCATGATAAAGATTTACTAGATGCTTCTTGTGCTGGATCATTCACACGTATGAAGGAAGAAGCTAAATGGG
Organism: Avena sativa; assembly: GCA_916181665.1. NCBI lineage: Eukaryota > Viridiplantae > Streptophyta > Magnoliopsida > Poales > Poaceae > Avena > Avena sativa. Next base: position 461,337,840 of record OV702293.1, read on the forward strand.
ATCTACTAGACCGTATTCAAGAGAACACTGAAGCTTGGGAGAATGACAAAAGAAGAAAGTCAGGTATAAACTACGATTATGAATGCATTAAATCCTTTATGGGAACTGATATCTTCCATGATATTAGTAATGAGTTTGGTCTTCATTCGCAAAGTATTGCCAACTGTTTTAAGGACTTTGCCTCTTACATTGAAATTCCCAAGAAGAAGTGGAATAAGTACCATGCTTCTTATAAAGATGTTGTTAGCCATGTTCCTGTTAGAAGTACTCAAGTTTGTACTACTAATCATATTGTGCCTGAACCCCCTGTTAAGAAAATGCCTTTCCCGGCTAAGGTAAAGGAGTATTCTATGATTATTAGTGCAAATAACAAAGGTACCATGAAAACTATGGAGCCTGGTAAGCATTTTAATGATGAACCTGTGGTAGCTATTGTGAAAGACACTGTCACTAGAAATATAGAGGACGAACACATTGTCTTATGTGATGACGCTTCTAATATTATCTCTCATCCTAGTAAGGCTAGAAAATCTAGTGTTCATGTGCTTTCTGTTAAAATTGGGGATCATTGCTACTATGGTTTATGTGATATTGGTGCTAGTTCTAGTGATATTCCTTATGAGCTTTACAGGGAAATTATGCATGAGATTGGTCCTTGTGAGCTTGAGGACATTGATGTGGTCATTCACCTTGCTAATAGAGAGCAAGTTTGCCCCATTGGCATTATAAGAGATGTGGAGATTCTCTGTGGTAAGATTAAGTATCCTGCTGATTTTCTAGTGCTTAATTCAGCAGCTAGCAAAACTTGCCCTATCATTTTTGGTAGACCTTTCTTGAACACTTGTGGAGATATTATTGATTGTAAGAAGGAAAAAGTTTTAACTAAGTTTGATGAAGATTCTTATGAGTTTAACTTTTCCAAATTTGCTAAAGCTCCTTGTGAAAATAGCTTGCCTAATAAAGATTTCAGGATGGAACAACTTGCTTCTATTGATCCAGACTATGACCTTGGACCTCTTTTTGGTGACTGTAAGTATGCTTATTCTGTTGATTTAGTTGTTGCCAGTGACAGTTATATTGTCAACTTTATTCAAAGTGCTACTGAAAGTTATTATGAGAGAGGTAAACATGGTTTTATGCATCTCAATGATGTTAAGTTTCCCCGTTTTGTTTTGTCTTCCTATGCTAGTGCCTTTTTGTTTCAACAATTCATTTTCTCATGATACCCCCATGCATAGGAAGTGGGTTAGGCTCAAGTGTGTTGGTTATTTGCTTCTTGATGCTCTCTTTCACTTCAGATATATATCTCCTTTGTGAGCATCTTTGGAAGTTTCAAGCCTAACTTAAAGGCATTAAAGAAAAGTACTTGTTGGGAGATAACCTAGGAGTTTTGTAGAGTCTTGGAAGTTATTACCTCTGTAATAACCGCTCCTTATCCTTTTTGTTTTGGTTTTTGTGTCAAGTTCAACTACTTTTGTGAAGTAGAAGAGTTGTGAAAAGTGGCTGTCCTGGGACAGATTTTTGTGCTGCATTGTAAAAATTCGTGAGGAAGCTTGGTACGTCGGATGGTGCTGCATTTTTCTGAGCTTGTTCTTCAAGTTGTTACCCAACTTTCATAAGTTCTGCACTTTTTGATTTGAGCAACAGAAGGTCTTCGAAAAAATCAATCTTTACCTGCTGGTCTGTTTTGACAGATTTCTGCCATCACTTGCATTTGCCTCTTATAGAAGCTTTTGTCTTGATGGGTTTTCAGTTGAAGTGTGTACCAAAGGTTTATTGTTTTTTATTACACTAATGTTGTCATTGAGCTTGTGCAAGGGTTTTGTAAGAAGGAAATTCTCAGGAGAAAGAGAGAAGTAATCTCCAGAGTTCGTCTTTGAATAGGTAAAAGTGGTGAAAACAGAAGGTTCGTGAAACCCCAATCTTTTTATATTTTTGATGTTTTTAATACATAAGGGAAGTTACGAGACGAAACTAAATAGGAAGGGAGCCCGGGGTGGACACACCCACCCCAGGCGCGGGCCCAGCCTGGCCGCGCCCGAGGGGGGGTGTCTCCCCCTCGAACTCCGTCTCTGCCACGTTTCTGTGTAAAAACCTTCCTTATGCATTGAAACTTCGTAATATATAACCCCCGGATCCCCCGAGGTTCGTGCATCGTGTTCTCCTCGTGTTTTCGTTTCAATCTATTTCTGTCAGGAAATCTTCTCAAGTTTAGAGCACCATAGCCTCCGCCAACGACAAAGGCAAGAAGCCCGAGGAAGAAGAACCTCAAGTCCCCAAGGAGGAGGAGATTTCAGTAGGGTATGAAGGTGACATGGAGGAGGACAAGCAGCCAGACACTCGCGCTACCGTTGCAAGTATTGGTTTGGTGGCATGACCTACCAAGCTTAAGAGGACATCACTGATGTCTACAGGAGGGAGAACTCCGCGTCATATCCTCGCTCTGCACACACTTCCTCCTAGTACCCCTTGTTCTAACCGTGTAGGGAAGAAACACTCTAATTTGGAAGAATGGAGAAATAATAACAAGGACTGGGATCCTCGGTCCGAGTTGATCATGGGGTGCATTGAGCATAATTCGGAGTTAATTCGTACTCTGACCTTCGATATGGAGGATTCAAAGAAACTTATCGAGGAGCTTATCAAGAGAACACCACCACCACCGAAGGAGTAATTCATCATCAGGTTTGGCATCCCCTTGGCTTGTTCCAAGCTTGGGGGAGTGTCGTGGTATCACCACCTTTATCTTTTATATTTTACCTTTTTAGTGGATTCATATCTGTGGTAGTGAGGTTATCTTATAGTTTGGTTTGCATGTTGAAGTATCTCTCCTTTAGTTGATTATCTATGTATCCCTTGGTGTGAGTGTCTTTATTGGAATATTAATGAGAAGTCTCATCTTTTACTTTTTGCACTTCTTATTTTAGTCTGCAATCTCTATTATATGATGGATCTTGTTGTTCAGTATTGGCACCACTCTGGGATCATCAAGTGGATCTAAATTGGTTTTGGCAAACCAAGTTCTGGTCCGTGGCTTTAGTTTGAAAGAAAAAGAAAGAAAGAAAAATCTTACAGGTATTTGGTATCATTTGTTTTCTTTCTTGTTGGCTCATAAGATTAGTATTCTTTATTTAAGATTCTTTTGTGTCTTCAAGGAAGATTGCATGTTTGGCTTTATTACTTGTATGTTTGCTTGTTTCTTTCAACTCTCTTGCTTGCTACCCAGCCTTGCTAGCCAAAAACCTATTTTGAGAAGGCATACTTCTCATGTTTCCAAAATCCTTTGAACCCAAAATTTTTGCCACTTGTGTCCACCATATCTACCTAGTATCTTTTTCTATTCCTAGAAAATTCTCAAGCTTCATCTGCCTTTCGAATTAAAAAGTATTTTGTTATGAGAAAACTAGTTAGTAAAGCTCTCACGAACTTGATGGCACACTTTATTACTTGCCCCTAATAGACTTGAACCATTGTGAACATCGAAGTTGTATATGCTTGCATCTATACGTGGAATTAGCAGAACCGTGCTGTCACAGGGAACGTTTTCAACATTTCACTTGTACTTTGTACACAGTTGATATCATGCTCTTTTGTCTATGGATGTCAACAGTGTGAAATAAAGAGGGAACTTGTAAGTCCATGGAGTTTGTATCCTGTGTTAGAGAAATGCCTGGGCCGCTAGCCTAAGCCATGCTTAATCATGGTGGTAACTTGCAGCATCACCATAGTGAGTCATCTATGAAGCATCCTCAACAAAAAGCTATACACATAGTAAATAAAAAGATCGCTGAGATGCTCATTGTCTGCTTGCGTTGTCATTTTGGTTATGGGAAAGCTCCTATACCATGTGCAAGGGGTACCCCGTTGGCGGTTCTCAATGATATCCAAATACTTACAATGACAAGAACTTACCTGGGCCCAAAGTTGAGTATGCATGAGGAGTGGCCCTCATATTCAAGGGACATGCGATTGCCAACTTATATTTTGTCAAGCATATACTCCATCTTTGTTCACTTTAACCTTAATCATCTCAAGATGCTTATGATAGGGGCAATGAGAGCTCAAAGCTAGTAAGTACCATAATCTTTTGGAAGCTCTTTATGGCTTGTAATCCCTGCTTCCCTCTAAGAAGGGACCTTTCTCCCACTTCCGAGTTGAGTCAGTAAGCCTACTTCCTCTCTATCTCCATCAAGCATTTGAGTTGTTGTGTTTCAAGCATTCATATGGTGATTTATTTAATCATGTTCTTCATCTTCCTTGTTTGCACAAAACTCTTATCTATTGAGTATTACTTTGAAAGCCTTCACTGTGAAAAACCTTTTTGAGCAAAGAGTTTTCCTTTTTTTGAAACTTCTACAAAAAGCTTTTGTGAAACTGTTTGCCAGGTGTTCTCTGACCAAGAACAAGTTTGCCAATTTCAATTATGATTTATCTTTATCCATCTCTATTGTGACTGCTGTACTTGGTTGGAAGCTAAGTTATATAATGGTGAGTTGCTTTCTTCTATGAGTTGTGCAATGGTAAGTGTGATGCTTCTTGTTCGTATTCTTTTATCGACACTTCACTCCATAAACCTGTGGACATGTTTACTGAGCTCAGTATTCGCTTGGGGACAAGCGAAGTCTAAGCTTGGGGGAGTTGATACGCCCAATTTGCATCACCATTCTATATCATAATTTACCTCTATTCATTGATATTTGTCTTATTATGAGGTATTACTTATGTCTTTTCATCTGTTTATGCATGTTGGATGATTCCTGGAGGATGGACTGTCGGAGTCTGGATTTTGATGGAAAAGAAGGCGTTTTGGTGCAATTTCACGAAGATCAGAAAAATACCAGAAAAATATGGAAACATATTATTTTACCAAAATACGAAGGAAGCCAGAAGGAGGGACGAAGTGGGGCCTCAGGGAGCCCACACCCCCTAGGCGCGGGCCCACCTGACCCCGCACCTAGGGCAGGTGTGGCCCACTTGCCCGGCCTCCGACTCCGCCCCTTCACCTATATCTTCCCTTTGAAACCCGAAGGCTCGGGGAGCGACTACAGATAGATTTTCGCTGCCTCTGGGGGGCAAAAAACATCGAGAGAGAAAGATCTCTTCGGCAGACAGATCTCTGCTGGGGGAATTCCTTCCCAGAGAGGGGAGACCGTCGCCATCAACACCGTCATCAAGCTAGGCTTCATCGGGATCATCATCATCATCATCCACACCATCATCTCCACCAGCACCATCACCACCACTCCGTCCCGCTGTAACAATTGTGTTGGATATTGCTTTAGTTCTTAGGGGAAACTTTCCTGGTATTGATTACTATTGTAGTTGATGCTTGTGAGTGGAACCATTGGATTATTGTTTATATTCAGATTGTTATCCATTATCATATCATCTTTGATCTTGATCTATATGATGTCTTGTGAGTAGTTCGTCTAGTTCCTGAGGACATGGGAGAAGTCAAGTTGTTAGTAGTGAATCTGTGATGAGTTATTATTCAATGGTTTAGTATTTAAGTTGTGGTGTTATTCTTCTAGTGGTGTCATGTGAACGTCGACTACATGATACTTCACCATTTATGGGCCTAGGAAATGCATTGTGTATTTGGCTACTAATCGCGGGGCTGCCGGAGTGACAGAAATCTGAACCCCCGTTAGGACACCTTTGCACAAGGGAGCGTAGGATCTCAGAGTTTAAGGCCGTGGTTAGATTTATATCTTAATTACTTTCCTGTAGTTACGGATGTTTGCAGGGGGTTTAATCACAAGTATGTATTAGTCCTAGGAAGGGCAATATGTTAGCACAGGTTCACCCACACAACACTTACAACACCAGAGAAGAGTACTCAGCTATTTGAAGCGAAAGCACTTGACAGAATTCCCATGTGTCCTCGAGAATGTTTGGTCCTTATAAGTATTTACACCGGCTTGTCCTTTGCTAAGAAAGGATTGGGCCACTTGCTCCGTTTGTTCGTTACTTCTGTTACTTGCTCCTTTTTTGTTGCCTTGTCAGAAAACCACTAAAAATCTGTTTGCTAAGTATTCTTAGGGATTTCCTGCTCCATACCATTATTCAACACCTTCTGCTCCTCGTTGGGATCGACACTCCTATTTATCAAAAGTACTACGATACACCCCCTATACTTGTGGGTCATCAGTCACAAGCTTGATAAACAATTTTGCAAGATGCATACAAGCTCTAAGTCAATTCTATGGTGCCTATCATGAGCAAGTGTATCCCCATATAAATACAAAACTAGACTCACTTGAGCAAGCATTCAAAAATAGCGAGCAAGCATTCAAAAATAGTGGGATACATGATTGCAATAAACTTTCATCGAATATGAACATTGCACAAGACTCTACAGATGCAGAAGTAACCTCCCCAAGCTTAGAACTTTGCAAGAATCCAACTTGAGTACATCACCAAAATAAAAGATAAAATACAGTTTCCAAAAGAGAGTGTGATAAGTGGTTACCTCCCCAAGCTTAGTTGAAAACAAGGGTGACGCACTTTACCATTGAGGTACAAGTAACCTCTCTTTTTGATGGACAAAGAACCTTTGCTTTAACGTATATTTCTTGATATAGCCTAGTGGCTGCCTTCCTTGAGAACCTGCTTGGAAACTAAGAAGAAAATAAAACATTTTGTGTTTTGGAAAACACAAAGATTAGCTCACAAGTGGTAAAAATACAAGTCCCACTGAGTCGGTTCATCAACCTAAGAACCACACTTAAGTCAACAAACTTGGTCCAAGAGTTGTACATACTTCCAGATTTTGATGAACCGCAAGTGAGACAAAATATAAAACACGAATGTGCAGCCCCTATGTGCTTATTAAAAGAGGTTTGAGTTGGAAAGTTTTACCAGACATTACTAGGTAGGCATGTTGAATTAAAGCAACCAAGTGGCTCATGCGAGTGTTTGCACGGTTGGCACTACCGTACATGCCGTCACACAAGGTTCAAGTCCCTGCGAAAATAACACACAAAATAAAAGACATCAGTTTGGTGTACAAACAAAGTTCGTTCACCCAACCGACAAAAAGAAAGTAAAAAAGAAAACATGAACTTCTATAGAGAATTATAGTCTAGGAAATTTCTCAGGTAGAACTTTATTATTTACATATGTTCAGCTTCTCTAGAACATAGGAGAAGCTCCTAAGTGGTGTTTTTAGGTTTTAGAGGAAGAAGAAATGAAAATAGAAGGATTTCTGACCTTTAGTTACCTTACCTAGACCTTGGAATCGTGTTCGTAGCAACTATACGGCCGAAACTATACGTCCGGAAAATTATTTCCCGCCGTATAGTTGGTCGTCAAACGTGCAGTAAACTGAAATAAAAATTCGAAGGAGGTGTCGATATATATACGGCCGCAACTATACGGTTGGACCAAATCGGTCCCGCTGTATAGTTGGTCGTTAAACCTTCTGTACCTTGGAAAGAAAATTTTACAAAGGCATCGATAACTATACGACCGGAACTATACGGCCGCAATTTTTATTCCCGCCGTATAGTTGGTTGTTAAACCCTCTGTATCCTTTGCAAGAAATTGACGAAGGCATAGGTAACTATACGGCCGCAACTATATGGCTGGAATTTTTATTTCCGCTGTATAGTTGGTCGTTAAACCTTCTGTACTCGTCAATTTTTTTCTATTTCTTTGAGAATTCTTTCTTAACTTGAAACTTAGCTAAACACCATGTTTTGATAGAAAAACGACAGTCTAAATTGTCGACCAACAACAGCATGTATTGGATAGGATTTAAATACAACTGAGTTATACAACACATAGTAACAATAAATTCTACCTTTTGAAAACTACAACAAGATAACTCTGATAGCAAATCATGCAAAGAATAAAAATGCCAATGCAACATGAATGCATATAGACTCAAGACACAAAAGTAAGAAAGACACCTAATGACTTCTGGGTTGCCTCCCGAGAAGCGCTTTCTTATAACCAAGTAGCCAGACTTTTCTCCATTATTATTTCAATAGGTAGGAGCCAGAGAATTATTTATTCTTACCTCCAAAAGTGGTTTGCAACACTTACTATTATAGACCGGTCGAAGTCTCACCTGTTTGTGGTGCATCGGAGTCATGTACATAAATGTGTTATTGCTCACAAATGATGATTGATGCGCCATGTGTGGTGAGAATACCTCCCTAGATAGTTTCAACAAAAGGATTAGATAGTAACATATAAATTCAAACCTTTTACCTTTGATAGCATCATCGGGATAGAATTCATAGTACACTTCTTGGGCTACACTATCACGAGGGAACACTTCATAATACTCATCTTTAACAGCGGGGAAAAGTTCAAAAGTGTCTACATTCTCTAGTTCATCACTCTTGCTAACAAGTTCATCAGTTCTAGAGTTATCAATCCAGTCACAAAAAGAAGCATCATCAACAAATATTTCATCAAAGATGTGCTCTCCCAAAAACTACTCCTTAATACTACAAGGATTTATCTCTAGTTCATCATTATTAGTGTTCTCCAAATGAGTATCTAGGTATAAAGCCTCTGCTAATCTTCAGTTTCGACACAATAAGAATCATTACTAGAGATTGAGGCATCATAAAAAAACTTATTATTAGTAGAATGATGTTTGTCTTCAACCTCACTTTTTTGGTGTTCCTCCTCGTTATCCAGTGGTTCCTGCAAAATGTTAGTTTCGAGAATTATTGTTTTACATAGCTCTTTACTCTTTATCACAAGTGCATTCCCACTAAAATGTTCTTGACAATATAATCCATAATACCATGATACCATGCTAATTACTCATTATTGCTACTTTCCATAATAATACCAATTTTTCTAAGCAGCTCATGAGACCCTTCATAAACTATATATTCCAAGAGTTCTACATTATTACCGTCTATGTGATTATTGGTTGATAAAAATTCTTTATAGAGGAATGTATTCATAATCATAAAGCTTATTAGTCTTACCATTATATTGCATCATCCCTTCGAATAAACTAAACAAATCACTAGAACAGTAATCCACCTGCCTCCACATGTCCAGTAGTTGCATATCCTCAAGGATTAGTGGTTCCTCTTTGTGTTCATCCTCTTCTTCAGAAGGAACTTCATCCTCCTCCAAGGGGATTTGCAGTTCTTCTTTGTGTTCATCCTTTTCTTGGCAAGGAACTTCATCCTTCTCCAATGGGATTTCCTGTACCATGTTAGTAGCATAACAATATTCATGGAAAGATTCATTTTATACTTCATCACCAAAGTCCCCCAAATCACTGTCTAGGCATGAACCCTCCTTAGAACAATCATCATAAGTTTGGGACTTATAGAAATCACTACTAGAGAATGAGATTTCATTGGCATGCATACTATTTGTGTGTGGAAAGTTATTTTCAGAAGTAGGAGATTCAAGTGGTTGATCAAGTTGCTCCTCTTCATTCTTGCTAAGATAATTCGCGAGTAGCTCAGCGATAGTCTTACCTTCCACTAGTTGAGAGGGTGAAACGTCAAGCGTCACCTCTTCATTAACAATATGTTTAGGAGGTTTTGGTGGAGGATCTTTGAGTGATGTTGCCTTCTTTTTAAATTTCTGTTCCTGCAAAAGGCTAGGCTTTTCCATGCGGGATGAAATCCGCTCATAAACAGTACAAGCTAAAACATTATCCATAAAGTACTCACAACAAAGTGAATATATGCAATAAACTTCCATAAAGTACTCCTGGCATCTTCCTCGAATATTCTTTTGTAGAAGAAAGCAATTCTGAACAACCAGTATAAAGCGCAAATTATAGAACCTCCATATCAACTAAGGCTTTTAAGCTCATCTCTATTATAAGATTCTAATGCAGGATCAATGTTATACTTACATTGGTAGGCGATATGTTTTTTGGATCCATAGAATCTACAAGCAAACCACTTGTATGAGGCACATAGCATAGATGAATAATCCTTCACCAGAGCTATCCATTGATTTAGTATTTCTCGCAACTTCTCCTCCCTTGCGAGCTTCTCCTGTTCAAGAGTAGTCTGCTTGGAAGACATGATTAGTAACAAATATTTTTATGGGTTTTGGTTTGTAAACAAAAGCAAAAATATAAATGCAACAAATAAAGACAGCTTAAAACAAAATCTAGCAAAACTAAAATAAATAAACAAAAGCTAAAAGACCTACAACGCTTAGCTCCTCGGCAACGGCGTCAGAAAATAGCTTGATGACTGCAAGTGCACAGATTGCTTGTAGCTAGTTTCGAAATAAAGATATCGATCCCACAGGGAGCAGGAGTCTGAAGTCTAAATAACTCTTGAACTAAATACTGAAATAGTAATGCTAAATAACGTTCTAAGTAACAAGATAAAATGCGAATTTTGTGTAAAAGATATTTTTGGGTTTTCAAATAAGATAACAATAAGTAAACTAAATTTGTAAGTAAACAAGAGCATGCGAGTGTGATTACGAAGTTTTGCAAGATGATGGAAAGAGTTCTTAGGGAGTAGTTGATCCACCGCTAGTAATTAGAAAGAGTGATCAAAATTATTATAATGAGTAAGACCAGTTATGATATGTGTGGAGGAGCTCCATATATGAACGAATAGGCAGCAACCACTGCTCACATCATCCATCATAACCACAACAGACAATAACCGACAACCATCGTGTTACTGCGCTATTAAGGGATTTCTCCCGTGGCATGGACATGGCTTGATGAGTTCTCCTTGATTCCCCAAGTTAATACATAAAGAATGTCAACTACTTTATAGTCACAATAAGTGTTATCATCCTTCCGTCTACCAACAAGTAATCCCCTTCATCAAGTCCCCGTAAGAGGCAAATATTAAGGAGGTGCACAACTCCCAACATCAATATGAAGACAATTAACACAGACACATAATGAACAATACACATAATAACCTTTATCTCAATTCAATCACATACTAGGGTTTCTCCATCTCTTCAAGAACAAAGGAAACTACTTACACATGAAGGCAATCAACATCATGGATAGAATATGGATGAAGTATGATGATACAAGTGATAACAAGTGCAAATCCAAAATTCAATCTAGAATTACAACAAGTAACCAAAGGGGATCGGTGATGGAGACGTTGTTGATGGAGATGACAATGTAGATCGGTGTGGAGGCCTTCAAGATCCTAGTCCCTTCTCCTCTTGTGTGATGGTGATGGTGTAGATCTGATTTGAGGCGTCTATGGTGGTAGCACGGCGGCACGACATCGCCGTGTTGGATGATATGGCTTGGTGGCTCTCTCTTGTCTCCTCCCCTCCTTATATAAGCCTTGGGGGTGCCCTAGGGTACCCCTAATACCGTCATATGACTTTGGGAAGCTTTTGGAGCTTTTATGGGGCCAAATCCCATTGTTCCCGACCTTTTTGGCAACTATATGCCGGAGCTATACGGCCTTATAGTTGGTCGTCATACCTTCAGCACCCTTTCGTATTTTGGTCGCCATTTCTTCATACGAACTCTGTTTTGGGTGTTCTTCTGCTCGTTGGATTCATATCGACGAGGAAAAAAACCAGTGGCATTGGATCTTTATTTTGAGAAGTTGGAAAAAATCACCTTTTCAACCTCTCAAATGGCTAAGTCTGGTCCCTGCAGCTCCTCCATACTATGCTCTCTTTGTTCCTTTTGCCTCTACTTAATTTGTCGTGGGAATGGCCACGGTAGATGCTGCGAGGGGCAAGGGCGTCCAGCCATCTACGGTGCGAGATGAGGGCGGAGACACAAGGGTTTACCCAGGTTCGCCCCCCGGAGGGTAAAGACCTACTACTGCTAGATTGTATTGATTGGAGAGTACAAAGGGCGAGCTCAACGGCTAGGCGGCGAGTCGCAGGGGGTGTATGATAGAATGTGTCCTCTATGCGTACCCTAGGGAGGTTTATATAGGATCACCTTGCTAGGGTTTACAGATCTACAACCGAATTAGTTAAGGATTCAGAGGATACTTGACCTAATACGTCTGGGCCTAGCTACGCTTCTGGGCCTCCAGCTTCTAGTCGCCTGGATCCCTGTTAAGTCTTGATCCAATCGCCGTCCTATAGGCCCACTCGCTGGCAGCTTGGGCCAGTATGAAACGTCCTCCTGGGTATACCCCACTCAGCATATCCCCATCAGTAGTCCCCGAGGCTGTCGTTGATTCGTCGCAGGTGTTCATTGGCAGTCGGAGTATCCGGGTCCAATTTGGACGCCCAGTCGAATCGGCGGTGAACTCCCTAAATGAAGGAGGGAATTTGTTTTCTTAGTCGCAATAATGGCGACCAATCAAATCGTAGCACGACGAATGGGTCGGCGAGTAGTCGGATCGCAGCTAGGGCGATCTGGTTGGCGAATTGTCAAGTCGCTGAAGCCAGCGAGTCGAGTAGATGAAGTTGGACCATCAACGCTGGTCAAACTAGCCATTGGGTAACCCAACGGTAATATCAGCGTAATCACCGCGCGGTAATGGCTCCCCGAAGATGGCGGGTATGAACCACTATATAAGGAGAGTGATAGGTGAAGTACGATCATTTCCCAAGCTTCCTCCGATCTCGCGCACTCCCAGTCTTCCATTCCTTCGTAGCGATCAGAGTGACCCAGAGCGACCCACAACCCTAGATCCTCCAACTGATGGCGCCTCCGACGGAGCCATGGGGCAGATCCAAGTGCACGAAAGTGCTGCTAAAATCATTCGAGGAGGCGGGGATCCTCCACGCCGGGAGATGGCGCATCCCCGCGGCCGGCGAAGTGGTGCCAGATCCGCGCGAGGGAGAGTTCATTTGCTTCATGAGCCACCTGGAGAGGGGGCTCGGATTCCCCACCTCCCTCTTTTTTCGCCGCTTCTGTGCCTACTACGGCAGCCAACCGTCAGACCTAGGACCGCACAACATTGAGCAACTCTCCATCTTTGTGGCGTTTTGCGAGTGCTACCTAGGTTGCCGGCCGTATTTTCCCCTATGGCAAGATCTGTTCCACGAGAGGATCGGTCGCGAAGAGGCAGGCCTCCCGATGCTGGCCGAAGGCGGCCTGACTTTTCAGTTGAAGTCGAAGGCGTCCTTTTTTGATCTGATGCTGCTGAAGAAGGTGGCAAACAAGTGGAAGAAACATTGGTTCTACGTGACCGAGTCGCCACCAGACGACGAGGTGGCGCTTCTGACGTACTCCGCCGACCGGCCCGAGCCGCGTCGGCTCTAAGTCCTGCCATGCCGAATGGAGGCTCAACGATTACACCCTAGCCTCTGGCCTCTGGATCAGCGGATGGTAGTTGACAAGATGCTGCAAACGATCCGCAGCTTGAAGAAGAAGGGCCTCGAGACCATTAGTCTGTACAATTGCTGGTTTGGGCGGTGACTTGTGCCTCTGGCCAGTCGCGCCCACTACATGTACGAGTAAACATGCAAGGACAACCCGACGTAGTCCTGCCATGCCGAATGGAGGCTCAACGATTACACCCTAGCCTTGAAGAACATCACCGAGGCGGAGTACCTCGACGCGAAGGCCGGTGTCGCCCCTTACACGCGAAGCGCAAGGCTCCGACGGTAAGTTATTTCTTTCCTGTACACTTTGCAGTTGCAGATTTGCAGTCACGGTTCATGCTAATCGCCTCTTATCGTTGCAGTTGTTCCAAGTGGTGGAAGGTTGGCTTCCACCCGCAGATGATGAAAACTCGAACGAGTTCGCCGAGGATGACAGCGAGTCTTCGTACAACAAGGGTGGTGTCAGAAGTGACGGGGGCGGCGATGATGACAATGACGATGATGATGGCGACGAGGCGCGGAGGTCGCCGCGCCCACGGTTCGCAAGAACCTTGGGCAGCATTAACGCGAGCTCGAGGCCAGCAAGAGCCTCTAGGCTCACGACGAGGACGATGCCGAGCTCCCCGAGTACACCTCGCAGTGCGAGGTTACGCCATTGAAGAAGAAACCACCTCCACCAAAGAAGAAGAATAAGGGGATGGTTAAGCCGGTGTCCCCGCCTCGGTCCACGAGTAGCTCTGATGCTACCAGTGCGGCCGAGGAAGCTGGGGCCAGCGCACCGGCGCATGCGACCACGGTGTCCGATGCATCCGTTGTAGAGGGCGAGGTGCCATTGGCGTCGCTGCCGCCACGCTTTGCCACAATCACCGGGCTTGGAGCCGCTCCAGCCTCGGGGACCTTGCCACCGAGGGGAGCGCTTTCAGCGATCGTCGCTGATCCTCCTGCCATGGCTTCGTCTTTGAAGAAGCCCTCGGTCTCTTGGGCACAGAGCGTGTTTGAGACGAACCTCAGTCAGAAGCTGGGGCCGGAGCTGGAGAAGCGGGCCAGCATTCGTACTGGCTTGCGCTTTATCCCGGTCACCAAGTGAGTACTCCTTAAGTTTCTCATTTGTCCAATCAATTCATATGTGACTGGCGAGTTTGCTGATGGCATTGTTTTGCAGGACCGGGTGAACAAAATAGGTCACCCTTCGGTGGCCAAGGTCCCGTTGGGTGCCGCCGAGGCGGTAGTCGACCCTTCGAAGAAGAGGAAGGGCGACAAAATCGAAGCGCCTGTTTGAGGTGCAAAGAAGGCAAAGGGCGATGAGGTCGTCATGATTTTAGATGAACCGGCAGTCGCCCCGAGCGAAGCTCTGATTGGAGCGGATGCGGCCTCGAAGGCCACAGTGGAAGCGGAGTCACAGTGGGTGGAAGCCGTGGCGTCAGTCGGGGCAACGGGCCCGACTTCGAGTGGGGTGGGGGCTGTAGTAGCGATGTTCCCTCGCTTTGTAGTGAAGGCCTCCGCGGCAAGTGCGTCAGTGCCATCGAGCCAGGTGCCTGAGGTCGTCGGCACGGAGCTCGAGCAACGTCGCGGGAGCACTCCGTTCGTGCTCCCGTCGGTGGATGTAATGGAGCTTCACGACATGTTAGGTGCCGCCATCCAGGTATGTCCAGTCCCCGATGACCGGGCCACTGAATTTCAGCGGTCGGATCCTTATTGCTTTTGAGGTCCAGTCCCCGAGTGTCTATTCGCTAAATTTCAGCGGCTAGGCACTTAGGAATTTTTCGCTATCCATTCCCCGAGTGGCTAGTCGCTGAATTTCAGTGGCTAGACAATTAGGAATATCTTTGCTAACGCTTTCATGGTTGTGCAGGTCCTGCAGCGCGAGTCGGCAGAGCGACTTTCCACCAGGGAGCGCCTGGAGAGGGAGCTCCCCGCTGTCCAAGAGACGAACGAGCAACTTCGGGCGACTGCCAGTAAGTGTTCGTTGTGCTTGTTGTTGGACGTGTCACTTGCTTTCTTCGTACTCATGGTTTTGTTGATGTAGAGGGTAATGCGACCGCGGTGGAGGAGGCTCGTCAAGGAATGGTCCCGGTGAGTGATCTGACCTCAAGGCGAATCGCCGACTTGGAGCGGGAGCTCAAGGAGGAAAAAGCGGAGGCGACCTCGGCGGATGAGAGGGCCAATGAAGCTGTTGTTGTTGTTGTTGCTAAGGAGCGGAAGATGTCGGATGCGCTCATCGCCGGGCTGCAGGACGACCTCTCCGGTCTACAGGACTTCATCATGTAGTAATGTCGCCCGTTGATTGGTGAGTTCTTTGTTCCTTGGAGAGTCCCCGAGCGTGCGGGTCGCTTCGACTTGCTGAAGCCTTCCTTATTGTATACTTGTGTGTGGAAGGTAGGATAACTGACGACGTTGCCGAAGCGTAGTCGTATGACACACTGCAATGTGTCACCATGCTGGTTGACTCTGCCGCTCTGTCAGCGACCTGCATTCGGGCGTACCTTCAGGAGATCTCGCCCACGGAGGTGATCCCAAGCGACCTCGTCGAAGTCTGGCGCTACTTGGAGAAGGCCCCAGCTATGGTTGACTTCATGTCGTGGTCGGCCTTTCGTCGTGGTGTTGCGACTACGCTGATCCTTGGTCTCGCGCACTTCCCCGACGACTTCGACTTCGATGATGTCACCAGCGGGTACCCGTCGTCAATAGGCACGGTCGAAATCGCCGAAGTGTTGAAGCTGACTGAGCGGGCTGTGGTGTACTCCGACCGGGTGTGGGCGATGGTTGACCTTATTCTGTACCAGGAGACGGTCGTCGTCCCGAACGACCCCGAGCCGGCGCATCGCGACTTCAAGGTGGAGCAGCCGTTCCGAGCGGCCATGGCGGGTGCTCTCACGACGTACCCCTCGAACCCGTGGGTTCCCTTTATCCACCGTCGCAGGAGTGGTGGCGCCTTGTCGTTGATGCCTACGGAGTAGATTAGTTTGCCGAGTGGCGTTAATTATAACAGATATGTAACTGCCCTTGTAAGCGAAAAAATTTGCTGCCTTAAGGAATGCACAAATGCTTTTGTCAATGTTTTGATTTGATTGGTGGTTGTGCGAGTCCCCAAGCGTGTCCGCCCTTTTATGGGGTTTACCTCGTTTTTATGTATATGTAAGTTGTTTAAACTGTTAGTAAGTTGTGGTCGACTCTCCATGGCTTGGAAAGCCAGTCGCATGGCGACTCCAAAGGGTGCTCTATACTTAGCCGTTTTACCGGGCGCGAACAGGGTCAGGTGGCCGAGCATGGTACTTGGATGTTCTAGTCGCATGCCCGAGGTAGGTGAGGAGGGGGCGCGTTGTATTAGGCGCGTCGCTCCATCTGATCCGTAGGACCAGTCGCGTGGCGAGTCCAGGACGCGCTCTCATACTTGGTGTTTTCCCTAGTCGCTCCTGTTTGGACTGGCATCAGTCCCCGAGCATGGTACTTAGCCGTTCGAGTCGCTGCGCCAAGGATGTGGAGGACTGGGTCACTGTGGGAAGCGAATGCGGTTGTCTTGGCTCGGAAAGCCAGTCGAGCGAGGCGACTCCGATGGGGCTTCGGGTTGGCTTTTTTCGTGGACGATACAAGACCCGAATTTTTTTAGTGCCCTCGTACCGCACTACTTGGCCGTGCCGGTCGCGTAACCAAGGGTTGACTTCTGCGAATAGCATAGCGCCGTTGTTACGAGTGCGAATGACACATAGGTAGAGTGGACACAATTTGTGTGAATCGATCTTTATTTCATAGCGGGTAGGAGGTACATGTTTAGAGTTCTAGGAGTAGAACTTCCGTAGGAGGTTTACATTCCATGGCCGCTTGACATCGAGTTTCCCGTCGCCTCAGACGTCGATGAGGTAGTAGGCGTCGTTGCCCAGGACTCGCCCGATGGCGAATGGTCCCTCCCAAGGGGGAGAGATCTTGTGCATGCCCTTCTTGTCCTGGATCAGACGTAGTACCAGGTCGCCTTCCTGGAAGGTGCGAGTCCGCATTCGCCAGCTATGGTAGCGGTGAAGTCCTTGCTGGTAGATGGCGGTGCGGGAGCGAGCTAGGTCGCGTGCTTCATCGAGCTGGTCGTCTCTGTCCTGGTGTGTGATCTTGTTGTCGGCCTCCACGTAGTTGACCACCCGTGTCAAGTCATGCTCGAGGTCGGTTGTCATGACGGCCTCGACACCGTACACCATGAAGAAGGGGGTGAACCCTGTCGACCTGTTGATGAAGGTGCGGATGCCCCAGATGACGGAGGGGAGCTCTTCGACCCAGCACCCAGGAGTTCGCTCGAGGGGAACTTGCAATCACGGCTTTAGGCCATGGAGGATGCTCTGGTTGGCGCGTTTCGCCTGGCCGTTGGACTCCGGGTGGGCGACTAAGGCGATGTCGAGTCGTATGTGGTGCTCCTCGCAAAATTCGGCCATGGCTCCTTTGGCGAAGTTGGTGCCATTGTCCGTGATGATGCTGTGCGGGAACCCGTAGCGATGGATGATCTCGCGTAGGAACTTGGTGGCGGTCTTCCCGTCGCACTTGCGGACTGGCTTGGCCTCCACCCACTTTGTGAATTTGTCAACTGTGACTAGGAGGTGGGTGAATCCAGAAGGGGCCTTCTTAATGGGGCCTACCATGTCCATGCCCCACACGGCGAATGGCCAGGTGATGGGGATGGTATTGAGCGCCGAGCTCGGGACGTGAGTCTGGTTGGCGTACTTCTGTCACCCGACGCAGCGTTGGACAATGTCGACCACGTCGCCGTGCAGGGTGAGCTAGTAGAAGCTATGTCGCATGGCCTTGGCGACCAGGGAGCGAGCGCCATCGTGGTGGCCATAGTCGCCAACATGGATGTCGTCGAGGATCTTGCATCCTTCTGCGGGTTGGTCGCAGCGTTGGAACACGCCAGTCACGCTACATTTGTGGAGTTCGTCGTTGATGATGACGAAGGATTTGCAGCGTCGTACTATCATCCGGGCCTCTGTCTCATCAATGGGTAGGGTTCCTCCCCCCAGGTAGGCGACGTATGGCGTGGTCCAGTCGCTTGGCTCGGCGAGCATGGCGACCAGGGCTGCTTCTAGTTGCAGCAGAATTCCGATGTCGATCTGTCGCGGGGGGAGAGATGGAAGGCTTGGTGATGGTGTCGAGGAAGACGCCGGCGGGTGGCGCGAGGCGAGCCGACCCGATGCGAGAGAGGGCATCGGCTTCCTCGTTCTTGTGCTGATCGATCCACTCGACGGAGTAGCCGACAAAGTGTCCTCCTAGCTGGTCCACTACTTGGCGGTATGCCGCCATGGTGGGGGAGGCTGCATCGCAAGTGCCAACGACTTGCCCGGCGACGAGGTCGGAGTCGTCGTAGTGGCACAAACAATTGATGTTAATTTCCTTGTCTGCTCGCATGCTGTGGAGGAGCGCCTCGTACTCGGCCATGTTGTTGGTACAGGGGGTGAAGTCGAGGTACATGACGTAGCGTAGCTTGTCGCCCTTTGGGGATGTGAGGACGGTCCCTGCCCCTGCACCATCTACGTTCTTGGAGTCATCGAAGTGTAGCAACCAGTAGTGAAGGTACGGCAGTTTCTCTGGCTGTTGCGCCTCCTCCCAATCAGCGATAAATTCTGCCAGAGCCTGCAACTTGATTGCCTTGCGCGGCTCGTACCTGATGTTGTGGACTCCGATCTCCATGGCCCACTTGGCGACTCGCACGGTCGCCTCGCGGTTGCGAATGATGTCCTGCAACGGTGTTGAGGAGACGACCGTGATTGGGTGCTCTTGGAAGTAGTGCGACAGTTGCGCTAGGCTCTGAAGACCACATAGACCAATTTTTGGTACTACGGGTAGCGCTGGCGCGACTCGGTGAGGACGTCGCTGATGTAGTATACATGTTGCTGCATCGGGCGCTCCTTGCCTTCTTCTGGTTGTTCGACGACCATGACGGCGCTGACGACTCGCTCGGAGGCTGCGACTTAGACGAGCATGGGCTCCTTGTCGACGGGGGCGATGAGTAGCGGGGCCACGAGTAGCACCTCCTTGAGTGCATGGAGCGCGTCGTCTGCCTCCTTGTCCCACTGGAACATGGGGTTCTTGCGCATTAGGCGGTAGAAGGGAATCGCCTTCTCGCCTAGCCGGGGGATGAAGCGACAGAGAGCCGCGACTCGCCCGACCAACTTCTGGACGTCGTGCAGGGACTCGGTTTTGCCGAGCCGAGCGATCGTGTTGATCTTGGTAAGGTACGCCTCGATCCCTCGTTTGGAGACGATGTACCCCAACAACTGTCCAGTAGGTACACCGAAGGTGCACTTTCCTGGGTTTAGCTTGATCTTATACCTCCGCAGGTTTGCGAAGGTTTCCGCCAGGTCAGTGAGTAGATCGCCCTGGCGAGTGGATTTCACCACCACGTCGTCGATGTATACATGGATGTTGCGGCCAATTTGGCTCGCAAGGCACTCCTGCATGCACCTCTGGTAGGTCGCCCCGGCGTTCTTGAGGCCGAAGGTCATAGCGGTATAGCAGAATACTCCAAATGGTGTGATAAACGCCGTCTTCTCCTCGTCCTCGACTGCCATTTTGATCTGGTTGTAACCAGAGTAGGCGTTGAGGAAACACAGCGACTCCGAGCCCATGGTCGAGTCGATGATTTGATCGATCCGCGGGAGGACGAACTGCTCCTTCGAGCAGGCACTGTTTAGGTTTGTGTAGTCGATACACATTCTCCAGGTCCCGTTTTTATTTTCGACCAGGACTGGGTTTGCCAGCCACTTGGAATATTTGATTTGCCGAATGAAGCCTGCAATGAGTAGACGCTGCACCTCCTTGGCAATTGCTCGGCGGCGCTCTTCATTGAAGGGCCATAGCGACTGTTTGACGGGTTGCGCTTTGGGGTCGGCGTTGAGTTTGTGCTCAGCTAGTTCCCTCGGGACACCAGGCATGTCGGATGGCTTCCATGCGAAGATGTCGTGATTCTCACGTAGGAACTCGATGAGCGCGCCTTCCTATGCGAGGCTCATGACTGTCCCGGTCGTCACCGTCTGGCTGGAGTCGCCAGGGACTAGCTCGACGGTGCGAGTGTGCGTCATTGCCTCGAATGCGGTGGAGCCACCGCCCTCTGAGTTGGGCTTATTGAGTATTGTGGGGTCGTCATTGTTGACCCCGCTCGCGTACTTGGCGAGCTCCTCCGCATGGTTGGCTTCTGCCGCTATGACGGCGTCGGCGAGTTCGGCGCCTTTGGCGTCGCACTCGCGGCCATGTTGGGGTCGCCGTGGACGGTGATGATGCCGTATGGCCCTGGAAGCTTCATCGCATTGTACGCGTAGTGGGACACCGCCACGAATTTGGCAAACTCCTGCCGCCCCAGGACACAGTGGTAGGGGCTATTAAAGGGCACCAACTCGAAGACGATCTGCTCGGTGCAGAAGTTCGCTGGAGTGCCGAAGATGACTGGCAGTGTCACCTTGCCGATCGGGTACACCTTCCGACATGTGACGATGCCGCGGAAGGTGGTATAAGTCGTCTCAATCATCGACTGCAGGGGCCGCAGTCGCCTGAACGTGTCTAGGTAGAGAATGTTGATGAAGCTTTCGCCGTCCATCAGCGTCTTGGGGAGCTAGTAGTCTCCGACCTTGGGCTTGACCACCAAGGCGACTCTCCCCGGATATTCGATCCGTGGCGAGTGATCTTCGTGACTCCAGGTGATCCGCTGCTCGGACCAGTTGAGGAAGCGCGGGATGTCGACCTGGGACACCGCATTGACGGCGACGGCGCGGGCGATGACCTTCTTCTCGTGCTTGGTGCTGAACCTAGTGAAGGTGTGGAGAGATCCCACGTCATTGCCGAATGCCCCGCTGTTTGGCAGGTGGTTGTTGGGGTCCTCCCTTGCGCGTCGTGCCTTCTCGATCTCCCTCAGCGAGTGGCATTCGGCGGTCGTGTGTGTGGCGGGCTTCCCCTCCCTGCTGTGGAACACACATGGCTAGTTGAGGAGAGCTACGGGGTCGAACCTCGGCTTTGCCTTGTAGTTGCCGCCATCGCGGCGCTAGCCTCCGTCACGGCGGAAGCTCTTGGGATTGCGTGGAGCATAGCCGGCATTGGCGACAAAGTCGACTCGCCCGTCACCGTGGCGCTTGCCGGTGAGGCGAGTGTTGTTGTAGCGTAGCTCGGGTCGTCTCCCGTTGTCGTGGCCGCTTGTGTGGCGGTTTCCTCCCGACTCATCGTCGGTTTCTTGGTTCAGGTCCTCCTCCACGTACCATTTGGTGATATCGAGGAGGTCCGGTATGTTGTCGAGTGTTTTGTACACTCGCTTGAGCTTGGCGACCAAGGGCTCATAGCGGCACAAGGTCTTGAAGCAGTGAATTGCGGTGTTTGGGTGGATGCCGAACGCGTTGTACCAGAGGTCCTGCCACCACTGGACCCAGCTGCGGGTCGACTCGCGGGGACCCTAGACGCATCGCTCCAGGTCCTCGATGGTGGTGGCGCGGGTGTAGGATCCCTCGAAGTGCCTAATGAAGGCGTCGCACATTTCCTTACATGAGTCGATGATGTCTGCGGGGAGGGTGTTGATCCACTGTCGGCACGCTCCCTCCATCATCAGGGGGAGGTAGCGGGCGGCGAGTAGGTCAGTGTGGCCGGTGATTCCCATCGCCATGAGGTACGTGTCCAGCCACACGGAGGGGTCGTACGAGGGGTCGTACTTCTCGATCTCCTTCGGCGCTTTGAAGTTCGCCGAGTACTTTTTGCCTCGGATCATTGGTCCAAAGCACTGGGGGACGACTTGACTAAGCGACCCCCTTCGCTCGCCATCGCGGCGATTGGTGAGGGCATACCTCAGGTCGTCAGGCTGGCGTGCGCGCCAGCTCTCGTTGTTGATGATGTGGGTCCGCGCGTCAACTGGCTGCCCGTTGGCAGCGACCATGTTGTTCGTTGGGCGCGGGTCGTTGGTGGAGAGTGCCGCGTTCGCGGGTCGTGGTTGGAGCTGCAGGGGCTCGGGGGGGGGGGGGGGGGGGGGGCAGTTGAGGGTGTTTGCCATTGTTGGGCGGTCGCTCGAGGCTGCCCTTCTTCCTGACGAGCGGGAGTACACGCGTCCCCGCGAGTCTTCTCCCGCAGCTTGTTGCTTGACAGCCTTGGCGAGTAGGGCCCTGGCATACTGGATCTGCAGGGCGCCTTCCCCGGTCACGTTAATGTTGTCGACCGCGGCTCGACTCGCGATGACGTTATCCATCGGAGTAGAAAATAGCGGGAGGTCGTTCGCGTCCCGCTCCTGCACGAAGATCATGATTCGTGGTTGGTTTGGGGGGCGTGCGACCGGGCGGTCGTGGGGGAGCGCCGTTTGCAGACGCGCCTGGTGGTGGTCGAGCGCTTCCTCCTGGTGGCGCGTTCTTGCAGACCATGCATTCGGCCGTGCGGGTCGTGTCGGTCTCGTCGTCGAAGTTCAGGGCGCAGCCCTGAACGGTGGTGTTCAAGCGCGACCTGATGCGGATCTGGTGGTAGCACGAGAGCTCCTGCGATGTCACCTGCTCGAGGCGAAATTTTTCGCGCTTGGCTTGTTCCTTGCGGACAGCGTCCGCCAGTCGCAGGCGGAGTTATTTGACCTCCGTTGCCGTCGCGGTCGGCGGGATAGGCGTGTAGAAGGGGTCCGACGGGGCGTCTATGCCGCTCGCCATGTAGGTCACGGCGTAGCGACCAATTCCGGCGTGGAAGTCACCGGAATTCTCCGATCTGGAATCGGAGTTGAAGATCCCAAGGATGGAGGGGTCCTCGAAGTCCCCCATGTTGGATACCTGGGTGATGGAGCCCGCGGATAACGCGATGACGATGGATCCGGTGACTGACGCCGGGTCGCCGAGTCGGCGTCGTCGTTGAGGGCCGCGTCGTCCGTGACCACGGTGGTTTTGGCCACGTTGCTGTTGGCCGAGTCGTACTCGGAGGCGAGGCGGTGGATGGTGCGGACCTGACTCTCGGAGAGCCGGTCACGCGGTGGCGACTCGCGGATGCGAGCCGAGTCCTCCGAGACGATGGTGTCGATGAAGCCGGCGAAGAGGCCAATCGTGCCGACCGGCATGATCACGCTGTGCGTGACGGGGTCCGCCGCCGGGACGTAGCTACTCGGCAAGATCTAAAGGATCTCACCGATCGCGATCATGCGGCTGGTGGCGACCGTCTTGTTGATGGGCAGATTGGATCTCCCCGTAGAACACCGGCCAGGCCCCACGGTGGGCGCCACTATCGTGGGAATGGCCACGGCAGATGCTGCAATCGGCAGCGAGTAGTAGAACGGGGGGCAAGGGCAGCCAGCCATCTGTGGTGCGAGATGAGGGCAGAGACACAAGGGTTTACCCAGGTTCGGCCCCCGGAGGGTAAAGACCTACTCCTTCTAGATTGTATTGATTGGAGAGTACAAAGGGCGAGATCGACGGCTAGGCGGCGAGTCGCAGGGGGTGTATGATGGAACGTGTCCTCTATGCGTACCCTAGGGAGGTTTATATAGGCTCACCTCGCTAGGGTTTACAGATCTACAACCGAATTAGTTAAGGATTCGGAGGATACTTGACCTAATCCGACTAGGCCTAGCTATGCTTCTGGGCCTCCAGCTTCCAGTCGCCTGGCTCCCTGTTAAGTCTTGATCCAATCGCCGTCCTACAGGCTCACTCGCTGGCAGCTTGGGCCAGTAGGAAACGTCCTGCTGGGTATACCCCACTCGGCATATCCCCATCATAATTCATAATCATCATCAACACCTACAAACATGTCATATACAAGGAAAGTGATCAAATTATACCTAAACTACTAAATGTGCAAATCTCATAAGAAAGTAGAATGAAAACTAGAAGTCATGCATAAGGCATAGCTATAGCTAGAAGAAACATGATATGAGAAATAAATAGTACATTTTATATGGCTAAAAGAGGTGGTATTTCATAGCCATCACGTATTGATCTAGTTAGAGAAGTTACAAGCTGCAAGATGGTGTGCGAGAGTAGGGACACCACTAAGACCAGTTTAAGGGAGATGCCACCGGAGCCTAGTCGTTCGACATCTCCAACAAACTGGCCATAGATGCACTCTCTAATATGTGAAATAAGTTAGCTCCCATGCGTATTGATCTAGATAGAGAAGTTACAAGCTACAAGATGGTGTGCAAGAGTAGGGACACCACTACAACCAACTTTAGGGATATGGCGCCGGAGCCTAGTCCTCTGGCATGTCCCTAAAGTTGGTCATAGAGGCACTCCCTAATATGTTACCACGCGCGTTTGGAGATTAGAGCTTCATGGTAAGTATGAATCGGGACAACATCTTATAGTTCGGGAAAGTCATAGTACGAATCGGGACTAAAGGCCCCCCTTTAGTCCCGGTCCAGCCATAAAACTGGACTAACACTCAATATGGTTTGCGGACAACACTATCCACTCCTGGTTTCCTAACTAGGACTACGGAATCCGGACTAAAGGCCCCCTTTAGTCCCGGTCCATCCACAAATTGGGACTAACACTCAAGATATTTATTAATATTTAAAAACCGAGACTATGGAATTAGGACTAAAGCCCCCCTTTAGTCATGCTCATATCTAGCCCTATAGTACACAACTTCAGGGTCGTCTTCATCGTAGTTGTTGCTAGGCGCACGCGACTGGATCCTCAGCCCAGCCATGGCATATTGTGTGGGCACCTGCCACTCCGGCCTCGGATTCATGACGCGTGGGGGAGGGGGGCTCCCAGATGAAGACGCCTCTACACCCGCGACATTTACCACCGCCACCCTTCTTATGGCTCTGTGGCGGCTGCAGGTACCGCAGGCGAGGATGATCCCCCTGCACGATATAGCACATCACGCCGACGATAGTCCGGTTCGCCCAGCACATGCGGCTTCATTGTGGTTCACCGGGGGAGGGCCGTCACCCTCGTACCTGGCAAGCTCCTAGGAAAGAAGGCATTTCAAGTGTCATAGTTGTCGGGATCCCCATGGGGATCCATCCGCTACTCCATCATGAGCTTGAGATAGAAGTGGTTCGTGATGGCCGCCTGGCATGCGGAACCTTGAGGAACAGGAGGGATAAGAACCCCTCTAGCGCTCAGCATCCAGTTGGCGGGCGGCCGGTAGCTCGGCGGGCATGGGTAGCTGGAGGCGCACAGCGCCTCGGTCTCCTCGAGGGTCAGAATTGCTCAGTATGCACTGTCCATTGTTGTGAGAGACGAAGGTATGGATGTGTGGATAGACATGGCGTGGTCGACATAGATATAGATGGAAAGGGCAAAAACATGGCGGGAAGCGGTGGGAAATGGTGGGAAATATCTTTAGTCTCGGTTAGTGCATACAACCGGGACTAAAAGCTTCGGTCAGAGGGAAAGGGCATGAAAACTTGGCAGGAAGCGGTGGGAAATGGCAGGAAATATCTTGAGTCTCGGTTAGTGCTACAACCGGGACAAAAATCTCCGGTCAGAGGGAAAGGGCGGGAAAACTTGGCGGGAAGCGGTGGGAAATATCTTAGGATGGCTTACGATGTGATTTGGCAAAACCGTTAATAGTTTTACAAGTTAGTATAATTATTTTTATAAAACAGAAAATGGATTTGGATTACTTATTCAAATTCAAGCACTTTTCATTTTGAAAGTTTAGTGAGATTCAAAAATATGCAAAATATAATAGTTAATGCATTTTTAAATTGATAATGGCAAAATGGTTAATATTTGACTAGTTAAAATAAATATTTTATAAAACAAAAAAGGATTTGGATTACTTATTCAAATTCAAGCACTTTTCATTTTGAAAGTTTAGGGAGATTCAAAAATATGCAAAATATAATAGTTAATGCATTTTTAAATTGATAATGGCAAAATGGTTAATTGTTTGACTAGTTAAAATAATTATTTTGTAAATCAGAAAATGGATTTGGATTACTTATTCAAATTAAAGCACTTTTCATGTTGAAAGTTTTCTTAAATTCATAAGTATGCAAAAAATGTATAATTTAAATGTTTAAACAATATATTCAAAATTTTGAAAAAAACCACAGGGCACGCTGGTTTTGGCCCAGCATGCGCAAATTTGGGCCTTTAGTCCCGGCCCAACTAACCAGCCGGGACTAAAGGGGTGCCTAGCGCACACGGATAACGAAAAGCCGCCCCTCCCCTCTAGTTCCGGTTCATGGTACCAGCCGGGACTAGAGGCCTCCCGTTAGTCCCAGCTGGTGCCACGCACCGGGACTAGAGGGGGGTAAAAAAAAGGAAGCCTCCTTCCCCGTGCGTTCCACGCACAAGGACTTGGAGGGCCAAATCGACGAACACACCGCCAGGCTGCCCAAATTTCCCGCCGACAAACGCATCGCCACTACGCCTTCTCTTCGTCGGCCGCCCGCACCTGAAGCCATCACTGCAACCTCCTCCACGTGAATCTCTCGTGGTGCCCCGCACCTCTCCCGTGGCGCCCCGCCACCGCGTGTCACCATCACCGCACCTCCCATGCCACCGGCTACCGGCCACCGCCACTGGACCTCCTCCCGCCACCGGCCACCGCCTGCCGCCGGCCCCCTTGTCCTCTAGGTATATTAGTATAGCATTATTATTAGTATATGATTAGTATAGGAATATTAGTATAGGATTATTATTGGTATATGATTAGTATAGGAATTATTAGTATATGATCATTATAGGTATATTAGTATAGGAATTTGTATATGATTAATATAGGAATATTTGGATTATTAGTATATATAGGAATTTGGATTATTATTTGTATAGGAATATTTGGATTATTAGTATAGGAATTTGGATTATAATATTTGTATATATATGTCGGGGGGATAACCCCCGGTAGGGTCATAAAGGGTATAACATTGGAATATTTTATCATTTGCCACACTTTACTTCAGAAATTTATTATTTGCCACATTGACCACCACATGTCAGTGACACATGGTGTGGCAAATGATAAAACTGAAAAGTACAGTGTGGCAAATTATAAAATCTTGGCTTAGGCCGAGTCAAAGAGAACACCAGCCGGGTCTTAACCGCTGGGATATGGAGCCTGTGTAAGGTCGATATAAGAAGTATGTCAGCCCGTACATGACAAAGATACTTACCTTGTAGGTAACGACAGGCCGAGTCTCACGAGGGAAGGCTGGGTCAGTAAGGACGCGTGGCTGCTTTTGGAGTAAGATCGAGGAGGGACCATGGTAAAGCAAGGTCAAAAGAGAAGGGCGCTGCCGGGTGACGGTAAAGGATCCGGGTGACGCCCAAAAGCAAGGATAGACGTATAAATCACCGTATGACGCCATGAAGCTGGCGTCTACATACGGAAGGACCGTTAGCTGTACAACTTTGTAGACAGGGTCAAGGGACAAGGGCTGGCCCGTGACCTGGCCCATATAGAAAGGACAAATATTCAAACAGTAAACCCTAGGACCCAAAGTTGTAACCTAGCTATCGCATCCCTATATAAGGAGGGGCATAGCTAGGGTTTAAGGAGGTTAGACCAAGTAGTGAACTAGTGCCCTAAGGCTATACTTGAACAGCTCAAGGAGCACTTGTAAACATCAAGGAGGAATAAAAGTCATAAGTCTGGAGAGTTCATCGTGTTCATCGTGCGCGTCTAGACCCTGAACTCCCTCATCGGTTACCACAAGCGTCCATTCGGCCCCCAACTTAAGACTACCCATGGCATCTGCCGTGACACCACCACGACAGTTGGCACCCGTGGGGGCAGAAGAAGACACTTACTGGAGTTTTTATCTGGACAGGCAACATCATCGCCACAACGGGTGAGCGCGTCTACTCTTGCCTCATCCAAAGGTTTGGAGCGCTCAACTTCGTCAACAACAACCCAAGATGCTTCGGGACCAAGCCGTTCCCTAGGGGCAGTCGCTTCATCAAGTTCGGCTAGAGCACCAAGTCTACGTCACAGTGCGCGTGGAGCGCACATACCCCGAGCACATCGTCTTGGCGCCGGATCCACCTGGAAAGCTTCATCAGCTCGCTTCTATCGAGGTAATGATGACCGCACCTGATCCATCGCGTCCCCCAGCACCTCCAGTGGCTCCTGTGGTGAATGAGAATGCTGAGGAAGAAAACCCGGACGCTACACCAAGGGCAGCAATAATTGCGAAGGCACCGCTAGAGAAGCCAGAAAACATAGATAGGATTAAAAGAGCCAAGGAGTTTGATACGTCGTAAACGTATCTATAATTTTTGATGCTCCATGCTTGTTTTATATTATTTGTCTTATGCTTTGTCTACACTTTGAGGTATTTTTATACACTTTCTGGAACTAACCTATTGACAAGATGCCATAATGCCAGTTACCTGTTTCTACTGTTTTTGGTTTCAAAAAAAGCTAAAAAATGAATATTCTCGGAATTGGACGGGACAAAAGCCAATCTGCCTATTTTCCCAGAGCAATACGGAAACATGAAGCAGAGATGGAGGAGGACACCAGGGTGGCCACTCCCTAGGGTGGCGTGGGCCAGCCCTGGTGGCGCCACCAGGGGGTGTGGGCCCACTGGACCTCCACCGACCTTGCCTCTTCACCTATAAGAAGCCCCCAAGAAAAAAACCCTAAATCATCTAGCGGAAATACACAAAAAGTTCCGCTGCACCGCCGCCACTAAAGGGGAGATTCGGGGGACATAAGTCTCTATTCCGGCACCCTGCCGGGACAGGGAAGTTCCCCCGGAGCCATCTCATTCAATCTCCACCATCATCTCCATCGATCTCCATCGCCATATTCATCACCGTTGCGGATTCCCATGATGAGGAGGGAGTAGTTCTCTTTCGAGAGTAAGGGCTCTACCAGTGGCTATGTGTTCATCTCTCTCTATGCATGATCATATTGTGGTCATGAGCTTTGTAATCAAGTAGATCTGCTCTGCTACTCAAGTGCTTTAATAGATCTCTGCTCTCCCCACATGTGTGAAAGTGACATCGTGCATGCCGTGGTGGCACTTAGGCTAGAGTCTACATAAATACTCAAGTGTTTTAATAGATCTCCGGCTCACCCCACGTGTGTGAAAGTGACAGCATGCACGTCGTGGTGGCACTTAGGCTAGAGTTTATAAATACTTATCATGAGTTATATTTGGAGTTGGATGTCTCTATGAAATTGTGGTGTTTGAAGGAACCATCTAGCGCTCAAGGTGACAGTGTGGGGTTATCTAGATGGGGATTGCAAACTTTAAGGAGTGATTTTGTAGCCCTACCGTGGATTAGAGTTATCCAACCGGAGAGTAGTTCAGAGTAGTATCATGAAGAGAAGATATTTATATGAGATTGTTCACTAGTGAAAGTATGATCCCTAGGCCTTGTTTCTAAACACTGAAACACCGTTTACAACTAGATCTGTTGCATGTTTGCTTGCTGCCATCTTCTTTTCATATTGCCTTTAGTCTCTTCCACGCCATCAGAGTGTTTTCTGGTGCTATCACGGGGAACTACATGACAGCTTCAACCTTTTCCTCCCGTCAAAAGCTCTTTTCTGGCATCGTTTATCATCAATATTACTTGTATTTCACTATCTCTTCGCTGAAATATTGCACCTATACACCTGACAAGTGAATTAGGTGTGTTGGGGACACAAGAGACTTCTTGTATCTTGATTGCAGGGTTGCTTGAGAGGGATACCTTTGAACACTTTCTCCCTGAGTTCTATAAACCTTGGTTAATCCACTTAAGGGAAACTTGCTACTGTTCTACAAACCTCTGCACTTGGAGGCCTAACACTGTCTTCAAGAATCGAAGCATGCTTAGACATCAAGCTCTTTTCTGGCGCCGTTGCCAGGGAGGTAAGGTAAAAGGTACTCACATCCTCTTGGTGTGTGAGTGCTCGAAGTTATTTCCTTTAGATTCTCAATTTTGTCTTTTTGTTTCTTGTTTTCACTAGTTAGGCTTAATGGAAAACAACAACAAAATTACAAAGCTCTATAGTATTTATCTTGAGTTAGTACATGAAGTGTTTGAAGAGAAAATTAAAAAACCTATGGAACTTTATTTGCATGCTAATAGCAATGTTATTAGTATGAATTCTTTGGACACTATTACTGCTAATGCTATGGAAAAGTCTAAGCTTGGGGAAGCTAGTTTTTATGAAAATGATATTTTTAGTTCCCCAGCTTTGGAAGATAGCTATTCTATTGCTTATGATGATACCAAACCTCCAATATATGATGATTACAATGATGAGTATGGTATTTTCAGTCCACCTACTATCGAGGAGAAAATTAATTGTGATTACAATATGCCTTCTATATTTGATGATTATGGTGATGAGAATAATAATCATAGTTGTTTTGTTGAATTTGCTCCCACTACAATTAAGAAGAATGACTATGCTTATGTGGAGAGTAATAATTATTTTATGCATGTGGATCATGATAAGAATGTTTTATGTGATAGTTATATTGTTAATTTTATTCATGATGCTACTGAAAGTCATTATGAGAGAGGGAAACATGGTTTTATGCATCTCAATAGTATTAAGTTTCCCATCTTTATGTTGAAAGTCTTGAAGTTGCACTTGTTTTGCTTTCCTATGCTTGTTGCTTTGTGCTTTCATGACTTGTTTCTTTACAAGATTCCTATGCATAGGAAGTGGGGTAGACTTAAATGTATTTTGAATTTGCTTCTTGATGCTCTCTTTTACTTCAATTCATATTTCTTATGTGAGCATCTTCTCAAACTATCAAGCCTAACTTATAGGCGTTAAAGAAAAGTACTTATTCAGAGATAACCCAATAGTTTTATTGAGTCTTGGAAGTTATTACTTCTGTAATAACCTCTTCTTATCCTTTATGTGTGATTTTTGTGCCAAGAATAACCTCTAATGAGAGAGAGGTAAGATTTGGGGAGTTGCTGTCTTGAAATAGATTTTTTGCTCCACTGTAAAAAATTCTTGAAAAATCTTTGTAAGTCGGACTGAGCTGTAATTTTCTGAATAAATTCCCCAGGTTGTTATCTAACTTTCATTAGTTCAACACTTTTTGATTTGAGAAACAGAAGGTCTTCGAAAAAATCAGTTTTTACCTGCTGGTCTGTTTTGATAGATTTCTGCCATTATTTGCATTTGTCTCTTTATCGATTTATTTTTGGGTTCTCTTTGGTAAATTGAGCTTTTAGAAGGAATTGCTATAGTATCTTGTGTTTTAATGAAAGTTTTGCTGTTTTAAAACTAAACCCCAAAGGTTTATTATCTTTTGAATGCACTAATGTTGCTAATGAAGATTATGTGAAGTTTTGTATGAAGGAAAATTTTCAGGTGTAAGGGAAGAATGATGTAATGAGATGAAGAATGGACAAAAGCTCAAGCTTGGGGATGCCACCCAGTGTCACCCCAATAAATATTCAAGAGGTATAAGGGTCAAAGCTTGGGAATGCCCAAGGCATCCCCTTCTTCATCAATAAAAATCTCAGGTCTTTCTAGACACTTCGTTTTTATTGTTTCATGCACTGTGGTGCTGTTCTTAGAGCGTCTTTGTTTTCGTTTTTAGTTTTCTTTTGTTTGGTTTGCTGCAATAAGTTGGTTGGATCCCAACACACTTCTTTTGGAGAGAGACATGCTCTGTTTTCATTGTTTAGAACACTCTAGTTTTCATTCTTGTTTTTTTGTAAGTGTTCTCTTTTGCTAGCACTGTGTTTAGCCTTAGTTTTCTTTTGCTTTGTGCTTAGAACTTTTTAGTTCTTGTTTGTGGATTTGTGAGACAAGCTCACTGGTCTTTACTAATTATTATCTTTGTGAGTTATTTCAAATAAGTTGATTGGTGTTGGAAAAGAGTAGGAAGTTTCATGCTTAGGTGGTACAAAAAGGAGCTTGCTTTGACTGTGGTTTAGACTTTATCATGTCATGATAGATGTTGTTTTAACCTTATGTTTAGTGATTATTGCTGTAGCATGACTTGTTCCAAACAATTTAGATTGCTTAATGTGCCTTAAAAGAATCATGCATTGTTTTAGCATACAAAAGCATAGTATTGTGGTATTCTCCTCTGATGCTTTGTTTGGGTTGACTTGGCACATGCTCACACCATGTTATGACTATGAACCAGTCACCTTAGCCTCTATGATCATTTAGTTTTTGACTTGTGGTACCACTTTATGCTTTGATTAGTAATGTTTTGTCGCTTTGCATGATTATGACCATTATTGGTCTCTTAGTTGGTCGCTCCCAGTCTTTTGCTAGCCTCCACTTGTATTGAGTAAGCTCTACTCATACGTCCAACTCCCAAGAAACCAAGTTATTCCAAAGAGTCCACTATAAATTCCTATGCATGGTGTGTTACACCCTTCCGAGTATATTCTTGTTTTATCTATATTCCAAATTAAACTTGTTATGTGAAAGTTAGTGATTAAAGCTCTCACAAACTTTATGGCACACTTTATTTTTCTTAACCCTAATAAACTTGAACCATTGTGTCATCTATGTTGTATATGCTTGCACTTATACGTTGGGAATTAGCAGAACGTGGTGTCACGGGGAACGCTTTCAACATAGCACCTGTACATTGTACCCAGTTGATATCATGATCTTTTGTTTGCGGATTTTATCGGTGTGAAATAAAAGGGGAGCTTGTAAGTCCATGGAGTTATGTATGTGTGTTAGATAAACGCCTGGGCCGCTAGTCTAAGCCATGCCTAATCATGGTGGAAACTTGCAGCATCACCATAGTGAGCAATCTATGAAGCATTCTTCTTATAAAGAGAGAGAGAGAGAGGAGAGATTGAGAAAAAGAAAAAAAAAGATGAGAAAATAGGAAAGAGAGAAAAAAGCACCATTTCCCATGGTAAATAAGAAGATTGTTGAGATGCTCACTATCTGCTTGCCTTGTCATTTTGATATGGGATAGCTCCTCTATCATGGGACAAGGGGTACCTCGTTGGCGGTTCTCTATGATACACATGTACTTACTATGACAAAACTTACCGGTGACTAAAGTTGAGTAGCATGAGGAGCGGCCCTCGTACTCAAGGGACATGAGATTGCCAACTTATACTTTGTCAAGCATATACTCCATATTTTGTTCACTTTAACCTTAATCACTTAAGGATGCTTATGATAGGGGCAATGAGAGATGAAAGCTAACAAGTACCATAATTTTTGGAAGCTCTTTATGAGACTTGAAATCCCTGCTTCCCTTTGAAGGGCCTTTCTTCCCACTTTTATATTGAGTCTCCACCTTCTATCTTTATGCACCAACTAGGAGAGCATAGTTGTCATTCTTAGTTCTTTGTGCATTGTTACAAAACTTATTGATTGATTCATAGTGTTGATATTGCTTGTTCTTGAACTATTTGTATCTAGTCAGCCTTATGAACTTTGAAGGTGTCCTATGCCTTTATGTGTTGCTACTCCATGAGGGACAAGATGAATGCCACTATGCTATGTTTTCTATATGTGAAACAAACAAACGTCTTTCAATGCATTGTTATTCATGATATTTTGTTTGTATCCTTTCATGTTGCAGCATAGTTGCTTTGTCTTATTGTTAGCACTTCATCTTTCATGCTCATGTTTAGAGTACTTTGATCCCAGCTTTCAATGCTTGCAAATGGTTTGACCTTGATTGTGATGGTGCATGTCACCTCAAAAATTATTCCTTTTATCACTTACCTACTCGAGGATGAGCAGGAGTTAAGCTTGGGGATGCTTGATACGTTGTAAACGTATCTATAATTTTTGATGCTCCATGCTTGTTTTATATCATTTGTCTTATGCTTTGTCTACACTTTGAGGTATTTTATACACTTTCTGGAACTAACCTATTGACAAGATGCCACAATGCCAGTTACCTGTTTTCTGCTGTTTTTGGTTTCAGAAAAGCTAAAAAATGAACATTCTTGGAATTGGACGGGACAAAAGCCAATCTGCCTATTTTTCCCGGAGCAATACGGAAAAACGAAGCAGATATGGAGGAGGACACCAGGGTGGCCACATCCTAGGGTGGCGTAGGCCAGCCCTGGTGGCGCCACCAGGGGGTGTGGGCCCCCCGGACCTCCACCGACCTTGCCTCTTCACCTATAAGAAGCCCCCAAGGCAAAAACCCTAAATCATCTAGCGGAAATCCACAAAAAGTTTCGCTGCACCGCCGCCACCGAAGGGGAGATTCGGGGGACAGAAGTCTCTATTCTGGCACCCTGCCGGGAGGGGGAAGTGCCCCCGGAGCCATCTCATTCGATCTCCACCACCATCTCCATCGATCTCCATCGCCATCTTCATCACCGTTGCTGATTCCCATGATGAGGAGGGAGTAGTTCTCCTTCGAGGCTAAGGGCTCTACCGGTAGCTATGTGTTCATCTCTCTCTCTCTATGCATGATCATATTGTGGTCATGAGCTTTCTAATCAAGTAGATCTGCTCTGCTACTCAAGTGTTTTAATAGATCTATGTTCTCCCCACGTGTGTGAAAGTGACAGCGTGCACGCCGTGGTGGCACTTAGGCTAGAGTCTACACAAATACTCAAGTGCTTTAATAGATCTCCGGATCTCCCCACGTGTGTGAAAGTGACACCGTGCATGTCGTGGTGGCACTTAGGCTAGAGTTTATAAATACTTATCATGAGTTATATTTGGAGTTGGATGTCTCTATGAAATTGTGGTGTTTGAAGGAACCATCTAGCACTCAAGGTGACAGTGTGGGGTTATCTAGATGGGGATTGCAAACTTTAAGGAGTGCTTTTGTAGCCCTACCGTGGATTAGAGTTATCCAACCGGAGAGTAGTTCAGAATAGTATCATGAAGAGAAGATATTTATATGAGAGTGTTCACTAGTGAAAGTATGATCCCTAGGCCTTGTTTATAAACATTGAAACACCGTTTACAACTAGATCTGTTGCATGTTTGCTTGCTGCCATATTATTTTCAGATTGCCTTCAGTCTCTTCCACGCCATCAGAGTCTTTTCTGGTGCTGTCACGGGGAACTACAAGACAACTTCAACCTTTTCCTCCCGTCAAAATCTCTTTTCTGGCATCGTTTATCATCCATATTACTTGTATTTCACTATCTCTTCGCTGAAATATTGCACCTATACACCTGACAAGT
Source organism: Avena sativa (assembly GCA_916181665.1). NCBI lineage: Eukaryota > Viridiplantae > Streptophyta > Magnoliopsida > Poales > Poaceae > Avena > Avena sativa. Next base: position 461,373,062 of record OV702293.1, read on the forward strand.
GAATTAGGTGTGTTGGGGATACAAGATACTTCATGTATCTTGATTGCAGGGTTGCTTGAGAGGGATACCTTTGAACACTTCCTCCCTGAGTTCGATAAACCTTGGGTAATCCACTTAAGGGAAACTTGATGCTGTTCTACAAACCTCTGCACTTGGAGGCCCAACACTGTCTACAAGAATAGAAGCGTGCGTAGACATTAGAGTTGCAGGAAGCAATAGAAAATTAGCAGAGCCAGTGGGGTCAGCAGCTGACTTGGAACGCATGCAAGCCGAGTTAGAGGAAACTAGGAAAAAAGTGTTGGATAAGGCAAAGGAGTTAGCGCAGCTGTAGCAGGATATGGATATCATGATCCGAGACTATAACTTGGCGAAACGAGTCAAGGGTGCTAAGACCCATCTTGAGGCAACAAGGATAATAGGAAGGAACCTCAATGAAGAGCTGGCAGATGCTACGTCCATAGTAACCCCAGAATGCAGCAACGAAACAGCCATTCAGCCGACATACAATACGGCAGCATCAAACTTGAGAGCTGCAGAAGCAGCAATGGCCGAGTTACCCCATTTGACAGGTGAGGCGAGGAAAAAGCAACAGGAACGAGTAAACGAGTTGGTGAGAGCGGCAGGAAAGCTAAATGAAGCGTACTACAGGACAAATCCTGGTATAGCTGGAAGGTCACAGCTCGTTCACTCGGCAACCCCAATCCTGGCCAAGTTAGCAGGGCATACATCCTCCTCGCCAGGGGATGCTCCGAGACAGAGAAAAGAAAAAAGTGTGGAATCAGTAAAAAACAAACAGATGGTTGCCTATGATCCGGCAGTGGCTCAAGGCAACCAGGCTCATGCCCAGGGCACAAGAATAAATGCTGGTCAAGGAAACGAAAACCAAGAAAACGCTGGCCGAGAAAGGCAAGGCGGATAAAGAAATGATAATGGAGGCCAGAACTTTGCACCTCGGCCTAGGCGTGGAGCTCACTCGGCAGGAGGAGGAAACCCAACTCCAAATCCTCCACTAGCCCAACCCGAAAGAAGACAACAAAGTGCAGGAAAAGCAGTCAGCAACCTACAGACCCAAATGCCAACATGTACAATGATGATTACTCGGCAATGGTGAATGACGGGTATGAAATGCCGGATCACGTGTATCAAGCGATGGGATCAAGGCTAGGAGGCCGAAATCTCCAACCAGATGACCCAAGGCTAAATCTTGACCGAATAAAAATGGCGGAGCTTGTCGAGTCTCAAGGTCCGCAGGGTCCACCATGTTTTGGCCCGAGGATCATGAGAGAGCCGCCAGTGCCCAACTTTTAGCTGGCAAGAGGAACAAAAACATACGATGGAAGCACCAAGCCAGAGGATTGGCTTATTGACTATAGGACTGCAGTAAAAATCACGCAGGGTAATCTAAGATGTTAAGTGAGGTACGTGCCGCAGATGCTAGAGGGACTAGCGCGGGTCTGGTTGAACAATTTGCCACCCGAAAGTATAAAAAGCTGGATAGATTTCCAAGAAGTTTTTGTGAGCAATTTCACAAGAACCTACAAGAGGACGAATCACCCACAACAGCTATCTATGTGCAAACATAGGCCAAATGAAATAGATAGAGAATTTATCACTAGATGGTGCGCTATGCACAATTCTTGTGAAGGAGTAATCGGATCCTAGGCCATTGCGTGGTTTGCACAAGGATGCAGACACGAGAGTGTGCTATGGCAGAGGTTACAAAGAGATATGCCGACAAGATTAGCCAAAACGATAAGAATTGCCGAATCGTATGCGTTGGGAGATCCGACTCAGCCTCTGCCCATGTCGGCAGACGGGATCACTGAGACTCAGATCTACGATGCAACCGGGTCACAAAGGTGCCATGAGAGAGGTGAGTATAGGAGCAAAAGACGAGATGAGAGACCAGATTACAGGTATGGTTCGACTCAGGTTGTAGCCGTAAGTCAAGGTCATCCTGATGCTGGAAGCAGCCAGTATGAAAGGACAAGTGGGCAACAACAATGGGTACCAAAGAACGATGGCAAAAAGACATATGAACGGAGAAAGCCATATCAAGAAAGGCAGAAGTACACTTATGAGATGATGTTGGACCAAACCTGCAAATTTCACACGCCGAGTCCAAGTAAGCCGGCAAATCACACAACTATACAATGCACTTTGTTCCAGAAGGGTGAAAGAGTAGACTCGCCAACTCAGCAACTACCACCACCTCCCCCACCACCACTTATAGGAGGAAATGCTCGAGTTGTTGGAACTGAGCATAGATATGAGAATCGACACCCAAGATATCATAACCAAGAAAGAAGAGAAGCTGTTCATCAAGTGCATGACCCAACGAATGATGGCGCCCATGTCGGCCATGGAACCAGAAACGAGTATAGAGAGCATCACCAGAGCTATGTCGTGTTTATCACAGAGCCAACTGACAAGAAAAGTCAACATAGGCGGATGATGGAAGTAAAGGATCACGTGGAGTATAAAGGAGATACCAAAATGCCAGTGATACCAAAATACATGCATTGGTCTAAGCAGGAGATAACGTGGAGTATAAAGGATCACCCCAAGATCGTGCCAACACCAGGAGGATATGCTTTAGTAGTGGATCCAACTTTCATGGGCCCAGATATCAATGTGAAGTTCTCCAAGGTACTGATAGATGATGGCAGTAGCATTAACATCATGTACAAGGATACTATGCTCAAGCTGGGCATCACCATGAACATGCTGGAGTCGACTAAGACGACATTCCATGACATTGTGTCGGGATTGTCGTGTGAGCCAATTGGGAAGATCTGGGTCGATATTTTATTCGACAACAGGGAAAATTGTCGTACTGAGGCCATAGAGTTTGAGGTTGTAGACCTTGTCGGCTAATACCATGCGTTACTCGGCAGACCAGCTATGGCAAAATTTAGGCCACTCCTCACATTGCTTACCTAAAGATGAAACTGCCAGGTCCATGTGGAGTTATTACAGTGGAAGGTGACTACAAGCGATCTATTGCATGCGCCTCGGCCGGGTCTTCGCTGGACGAGTCAATGGTAATAGCACAGGAAAAGCAGCAAATGATGGAGGTTGCAACATTGGCTAAGGTAGCACATATGTCTATGCCCACACTCTCCAACCCGCATGGCAGTGTATCTAGGGACGGGGTCAGGATTTCACCATGAGGGGGGCGAAGAGATAATGATCTTACTTGAATTTTTTATAGGCACCTAAATGTTTGTTGTTTTGTATTAAGAGAAAAATTGTGCAGATCAAAATAATATAGTAATTATTTGTAAGCACAAGTTAATCTGATGTTGAGAGATGTGGTCAAAGGACTAAGACACATGAAAATTAGAGAGATTAAACTACCTTTCTTCCTCTCCTCGTCGTCATCTCGTCGCTCATGCTCAACCGCTCGCGCCTACCGGACTACGCTCGTGCAGCCAGACTATTGATTGCCATCGCTTTCTCATGTCTCAGTATGTAATCATATTAATTCAGTCGTTTCCGAGTGGATCTCTCACAGGAAGCCGTCAGGTAGGAGCTGAACTCAGCAGAAACAAACATCGAAATAAGATCTGATCTATCGGTGGTCTTCAAGTTGCGCTGACCTTGTTGCTTGCAAATGGACTTTGAGAAGCCACGTTTGGGCCTGGTAGCGTTATTATGCTAATCTATTGGCTGGCATGTGCCTGATTGTAGATCGGATCTTATCAGAAGGGTTTGACAAGCCTTGAAGGTCTTACTTTACGTCTGTTTGCATAGGCAGGGCCAGGGCACAGGGGGGCGAACTTGGTCGTAAACAGGCGAGATTAGCGATTTCCCTTGTCGCTATTAAGCAAAACATGGATCCTCGGGGGGGGGGGGGGGGGGGGGGGGAGGGGTCTCGTCCCCCTTCCCTCTGTCCCTGAGTGTATCTTTCCAAGCTACTAAGGAGACAAAAAAGATACAGATTGATGATGCTTTCCCGGAGCACGCGGTGACCATTGGCGCCATGTTAACTGACAAATAGGAAAGAGAGCTCACCAACTTCCTCCGTGAGAATCGGGATATCTTTGCATGGTCCACATAGGATTTGCAAGGAGTTCCGAGGGAGTTGGCTGAGCACTATTTTCATGTAAGGTCAGATGCCAAGCCGGTGAAGCAACCCCTCCGCCGCTTCGCCGAAGATAGGAGGAAAATAATAGCTGCCGAGATAGCCAGGCTCTTGGCTACCGGGTTTATCATGAAAGTACTGCATCCAGATTGGTTGTCGAATCCAGTCCTGGTCGAGAAGAAAAAGGATGTCCCGAACGTGGAAATGGTGTGGCGCATGTGTATTGATTACACGAACCTCAATAAGGCGTGTCCAAAAGATCCATTTTCACTGCCATGGATCGATCAAGTCATTAATTCTACTGTCGGGTGTGAGTTGTTGTCATTTGTGGATGCGTATTCTGGTTTCCATCATATACCAGTGAATCCGAGTGATCAAATAAAGACAGCTTTTATCATCCCGTATGGGGCTTATTGCTATCGTACTATGTCGTTCAGGTTAAGAAATGCATGTGCAACATATCAAAGATGCATGCAAAATGTTTGCAAGATCATCTTGACAAAAATGTTCAAGTGTATGTCGATGATGTGGTAATAAAAACCAAATAAAGTCATACTCTAATCGAGGACTTTCGTCAAACATTCGCTAACTTAAGAAGATTCCGGATGAAACTTAACCCAGAAAAATGCACCTTTGGTGTCCCGGCTGGCAAGTTACTCGGATTCCTTGTATCTAGCCGAGGAATTAAAGCTAACCCGACAAAGATCAGGGCCATCGAAAGAATGGAATTGCCGAAAACCCTCAATGATGTCCAAAAGTTCATAGGGTGTCTGGCTTCATTGAGTAGGTTTGTAAGTCGGCTAGGCAAAAAAGCCTTACCATTATATCAACTGATGAAAAAATAAGGTAAATTTACATGGACACAGCAAGCTGATAGCGCTTTCCATGAACTTAAAAAGATGTTGGCAACATCACCAATATTAGCCTCACCACTATCCAAAGAGCCAATGCTGCTCTATGTTGCAGCAACCAATCAAGTTGTTAGTGCGGTAATTGTGGTAGAGCGCGAAGAAGAGGGCAAATCGGTCCAAACACCAGTTTATTACTTGAGCGAAGTGCTCTCCACATCGAAACAAAACTACCCCCACTATCAAAAAATGACATATGGGGTATATATGGCAGCAAAGAAGCTGAAGCATTATTTTCAGGAACACCCATCTGGGTAATATGTGAGGCACCTATCTCGGACATATTGGGCAGTAAAGATGCCAGCGGCCGAGTGGCAAAATGGTCCATAGAGCTAGAACCGTATACTCCACAATATGATAGGCGAGATGCAATTAAATCTCAAGCTATGGCAGATTTTTGTGTGGATTGGATGGAGATGCAGTACGAGCCGCCATTGCCAGACCCGAATTACTGGAAAATGCACTTTGACGGATCCAAAACAAAAATGGGTCTAGGCGCCGACATAGTTCTTACTTCACCAAAGAAGGATCATCTCAAATATGTGTTACAAATCCACTTCGCTGCATCTAACAATGTTGCCGAGTATGAAGCACTCGTTCATGGGATCAAAGTGGCTAAAGAGATTGGCCTTAAGAGGATCATGTGCTTTGGAGACTCAGACTTAGCTATCCCGACAAGTATCTGGGCACCGGGACACACTGGATGCAAATATGGCACTCTATCGTTTCCATGTGCAGCAGATTTCAGGATACTTTGGTGGATGTGAGTTTCATCACATACCCAGAGCAGAAAATGACGCAACCGATGTGTTATCCAAGTTAGGCTCATATCGGCAAGCAATCCCGCCAGGAGTAGCACTGGAACATCTCAGAAAGCCATCAATCAAACCATCACCCGAATCCGAGTCAATCTTCATTCCGGAAAACTAGGAGTCAGATGTTGTGCTAATGGACATTGACACAGGGGCAGGTTCGAGTAACCTGGGGACTGCCAAATCACACTCGGGGACTCCTCAGGTTATGTCGGCAGAGACTATGCCAGCTGAGCCAATGGAAATTGATGGAGAAACAGACTCAACGCAAGTGATACCAATTTGGGCACATCCAATATTCAATTACTTAAAGGATGGAACTTTGCCTGATGATGAGATATTAGCAAGACAAACAGAAAGAAGAGCAAAAGCATACACCATAATTAACAAGGAGAATGTTGGCATCATGCCTCATCAAGAGCATTGGTAGCCAAGGCATTCCGACATGGATTCTATTGGCCAAGTGCACTGGTGGAAGCACAAGACCTAGTAAGGAAATGCAACGGATGTCAACGGTACGCGGCAAAATCACATTTGCTTGCATCAGAGCTAAAGACCATACCAATCACTTGACCATTTGTGGTATGGTGCCTGTATATGGTAGGACCATTCAAACCAACACGTGGCGGCATGACACACATACTAGTGATGGTTGAAAAGTTCACAAAATGGATAGAAGTGAAGCCCATCAAAAAGATTGATGGAAAAACAGCTGTCACATTCCTAAAGGATATAATCCTAAGATATGGTCATCTGCATAGCGTGATCACAGACAATGGCACAAACTTTGCCGAAGAAGCTTTTGCTCGATTTTGCAGGGAAAATCGAATAAGACTCGACGTAGCGTCAGTTGCTCACCCAGAATCCAACAGGAAAATTGAACGAGCTAATGGCTTAGTCCTATCTGGGATAAAACCTCGGCTAATGGAACCACTCCAGAGATCACCTGGGTATTGGATAGAGGAATTACCCTCAATACTATGGAGCTTAAGAACAACTCCAAATCGATCAACTGGCTATACGCCGTTCTTCCTTGTGTATGGGGCAGAAGCAGTTTTGCCTGCCAATATAGAACATGACTCGCCAAGACTAAGGCAACACTCGGAAGCCAAGGTAAAAGAGGCTCGAGAAGATGGAGTTGATTTACTCGAAGACGATTGAGAACCGACATTGTCTAGATCCGCCATATACCAACAAAATCTCCGACGCTATCATAGCGGAAAGTTCAACCTCGTGTTTTCCGAGAAGGGGATTTGGTGCTTAGACTAGTGCAACACATAGCTGGGATGCACAAATTATCACCCCCATGGGAAGGACCATTCATTGTGAGAAAAGCGTTGCACAATGATTCATATTATCTAATAGATGCTCGTGAGACACAAAAGAACAAGGCGGACAGGTCGGGTGATGAAACCAAAAGGCCATGGAATGTGGCATTGATTCGTCCTTTCTACACTTAGGGAAAACGGTGTATGTATCTCTCAAACTCTCATACGTCGGTCGCTTATGTCGGCTATTTGCTAGTAATAAAATGATATGACTCGAAAAACTGACTCAGGGACTCCCCCTCATGTTTATTGTTACCTATCTTATGTTGGCTGGCGCTGTTGCCTAAACTTATCTCGGATTAGTAATGTATACACGTATAAGGTCAACTCTTCGACTATGCTATTGTCCGAAAACACGGGTTCATGGCAAGCAAGAGAAAAAGGCCAAGGACGGGTAAACATGAACAAGGAATAAGCAAAGGAAAAAACGCGAGTCGACCTTATGTGTATTTGTAACTAACCATTGCGGGAAATGTTTGTCTATATGTCGAATGACTCTACGTCAAGTGGCCTAGTTTCATACCCGCTAACTCAATCCTTAGAAATTTGAGACTCTAATGTCGAACACCAAAAAAGATAGACAAGAGCCAAATTCAAGGATAGGGAAATGGCAAATGAAACTCCGGGACTTGTCCTTGAGTGATTTGCATTTAAGCCAAAATAAAAATTTTATCCTTCACAAAGGCGCATACCCAAAAGAACTACAATACTTATTACATCTGCACCTGGCATAGGGGGGATCTCATGAAATACAAGTGTTTTCTTTAACCATACTAAGAGACAGCTGGACTTGAAGGAGCATCGGTAGACTTGGATCTTGGCGCATCATCAGGTTCCGTCCAATCATGGATGTCGGTTGAGGCTGCCACGTCTGACTCGGTGGCCTCGCTATCAGCGGCATCATCCTCAGCAGTCTCGATGGTGTCAAGGAAACTTGGCCCGTCACACCAGGCATGGACCAGAGCATACTCCACCATCACGTAGGCTCGCTCTTGGCGCCGCTTGATGAGCTCTAGATCATGGTTACACTTGCCTTCGGCCCTAATATGCTGAAGAACATCAAGATTGATGTCTTCATACCAGGAAGGCACGAAGGACAAGGCCTTATCTGTGGCAGTACGGCCAGCCGACTCGCCCCATTCATCAAGCCTTTCCTCAGCAAGAAAGAGCTTAGCCGCCTGAGGTTCCACGAGTGCGAGTGAATCTTCATCTGGCCAGAGCGTCCTAAATGCATGGATTGCCGACTTAAGTAAGTCGACACCGCATGACTTCAAAGTAGTCAAATGCTCTGTGAGGGTAGACAGATGCTCGTCAATGGTGACCTCGCCGTCTGCCGGATCGCTAGACTCGGACCGCACTTTATTCATGGCCCTCAAGGCAAACATGTTGGCCTCAGGGAAGTTCTCTGCAAGAAAGAAAGGGGATCATCAAAAATCTCGGGGGCTAGGGATCGAATGTTCAACATACAGTCGTGAACGAGGAAAAGAAGTGTTTTAGCTAAGATCTTACAGCCGAGTAAGTCCCTTACTCGGTAGTAACCTCATGGACTAGGGAATATATGGATATGGAAATACTCAGAACACAAAATAGTAATGTAATCGTGTACCTCATTCACCCGATCCGCTTGCGCCATAAGCGAATAGCTTGCTGAGTCATCTCAGGCACTATCTTGGGGCCTAGCTGCAACTGCTGACCAGAACCTGAGCTTGCCTCTTGATCGCCTGCAACGTTCCAATCCAAAGCAAAGCGCTCAACGGAGCCAAAGCTATGCCCACTAAGCGTCCAGGTAAGGACTTGCCCCCTTTTCAGGGTAGCTCCCACTCCGGCATGGGTGGAAGCAACGCTAGCATGCAAAGTGCTGGCTCTAGGAACGCTGCCTGATCCGGCAGCATCAGATTCACCCAACTGACCTACCGAAGCAGGTGTCTTTGTTGATGGTGTTGGCCTAATCTGCGGCGCCGAGCCAGGAGCGAAGACCAAAGTCTGCTGCTTGGAACCCGTCGTCTTGACAGGCGCAGTCTGGGTCTGGCCTTGTGGAGCAGGCCGGGTCTTGCTCTTGGTGGCTGGAGCTGAAGGAGCGGGTCTGGTACTGGGTTGTGGAGAGAGGGGAGCCGAGTGGGCAGGCTCAATAGCAGGTTGGGGGAGAAGAAGTTGGTTTCACTAGTTGATCACTAACAGGGGGAGACATTGTAGGCATGTTCTGGGTGGACTCGGCGGCGATGCTGCTGGCGTCGGGTCCCAAGTTCGGGTCAACGGAAGCGATTGGAGAAGGAGGCCGGGTATCCTTCGATAAAAGTGATGCCGGGTCGGCCTCATGCTGAGGCTCAGAAGCCTCAACCGTGGGGGTAGAGACCCGAACAGGGCTCTGCAGATCTGGAGCAGCACGAGGAGGAGAGACTGGTCTAGAGATAGAGGAGGCTATGCAGAAAGCTAACTGATTTGCTGACAAGGCAATGCTGAAAATAAAAGCGTAAATCTATAAGGAAACAACCACAGAAAGGAAAAATATAAGGTAACAGGCAACGAAAGTTACCCAGAAATGGTGGGTTACCGACCCGGTGTGGAGCCTTGCGGGGCTGCGAAGACGTGGCTTCAGGGGCCGCAGCAGTCTTGACCCGACGTTTCTTGGAAGCCTGGGTACTGGAGGAGGTCCCACGCTGCTTACACGGCTTGGTGGTAGGGATTTTGCCGTAGCCGCTGGTAGCGAGAGGAGGAACCTCGTGTACCTGATCAGCTGCATCAGTAAATGCAAAATTTGATGCGATAAGCCTAAAACACAAGGCAAAGCTGTTGGAGAGGTTACGGCCCGGAAACCGGGACTGGTGATAGGATTGAGATCGAACCGAACGGGTGTTTTTCAGTTTGTGCAATTTTTTCATAAACGGGGCGGAATTCTGTTTTATGGCATTGCTCCGTTAAAACATCACGGCTTAAAAAGCTAACTCTACGTGTCGAACCGATCGATCTTCTTCTGCTGTGAGATATTCGTTTAACAAAAGTTGTGAATTGAATGTACAACGTTCGATCAGTATAGTACCCTGTTCTCTATTTTCGTCACCGGACTATAATCTTTTGTCAATTTTCAACGAGCCAAACAAATAGGAGTATTATTCTCTATACTATGCCCATAGATATACCGTAGATGTTACAGTTTTTTTCTAGATCTGGATGTCTCTATATACTAAAGTACATTTATGTAGGTGTATATGACAATGTATATGAAAAGTAATTCGGAACAGAGGATATAAAAAAAGCTTCATGTGTAGCCTGAGAGACCACCAGAGAGACGCCACGCCATGCGCGGAAACCAGAAAAAGGAGACATCTCGAAAGGAAATGGAAAGACAATGACCAGCGAGAGTGAGGTGACGCGTGCTAATCTCGGTCAGGCATAGGGGTGCCGAGCTTCGGATCCGTCCGGCCCGACGGTACGTTTTCATGGCAATAGCGCGTACGGTTGCATGTGCCGCGTGAGGTTGTAGGGAAACGCGCCTGCCTAAACGCCAGTCAGGTTTGGCGTGGATGGCTGCTTCCAGCATGGCGTGAGAACTGGTCCTTGTGCTAACCGACCCCTTGACGAGAAAACCACGTGCAACCATCACATGTAAACGACGTGCAATGTTTTTGGTGTTAACATGGGACCCGGATTTTTGGTGTTAAGTTCGAAATATTTCATTACCTTTAAAATTATACTATCTCGTGTCCTAATAAAAATACGTCATATATTTGTCTAGATTCGTACGTCTTTAAACATGTTTTATGTGTATATAGATACATGTAAATTTAGACGAATCTATTACTTGGTTTTCAGAACGGAGGGAGTACTAAAAACAACGAAATTCCATAGTATTATGTAGTATCTATTGTGGTGCACAAGTTTACCAATCTTTTTTTTTTGGCTCAGCAAGTATATATTGAGTTGACTTATTGGAGAGATGAAAAACCGGGGATTGCACAACCGGGCGTTGGAAGGCGGTGTGGAGATGTGGCAGTGGCAACCCGATTTGGCTCGGTCCATATCTGGCTGCCAGTGCGGTCCTCCTCTAGTGTGCAGGCCGGCGGCTCTGAGCGGCGGGGCGGACCACGGTTGGCGAGGCTGCTCCTCATCTCTCTCGTGGGAAATATCTGCTTGACGTTGGACGACAGGTCCTTTATTGAAAAAATGGATAGTTGCGGAGATGGTTTCCAAGGAAATTCACTTTTCCTTCCCCGTCATCTCTTTAAACCTAGGTCATGGTGAACTCGTCAACATTAGCGACGACAACTATGATAATACCATTGGGAAGGACTGAGATTTTGTGTGCAACAAAAGTCAAAATAGCTAGTTTCAAAAGCTCAGAAATGAACAACAAAAGTCGAGCACTCGCCGATCAATTTTTGTGTGCAAGCAGATGGCCATGAGCATCGATTCTTAGAAATTTATTGTCATTGGGCAGGATTAGAAATAGCTAGTTTGCACTGAGAGAAACAGAGGAGTCAACAGCGAGACTCTAACTGCGCAGTAGCAGAGCGGTATTGAAGAAAGAAAAGTCAAAATATAAGAGGTCAATGGGCCTGTTGAGGAAAGGGCAGCCCTATCGTGTTCGTGTAGAGCATCTCCTCTTTCTCTGGTTAAAAAGAAAAATGGATAAATAAATCGTAGGCTCCTCCATGATCAAGAGCCATGGACGCGGAGCAAGGGTCCCACGCCACTATATATATACCAGCCATGGGGCTCCTAGTCTCATAGCTCACTCCATTCCTGCTCCTCTGCATTGCCTCCAGCAGTTGTAGGTATGCTTCCTCCCTGGTGCTCTTATTTTTCCTGCTGCTTGTACACGTATATATGTATGTATGTTTGGATGTGTTATAGTGATACCAGAAGCTAATTATTTTCTTTCAGTCTTGATAGGGATGTCCTTATTTTGTTTCCACGATCAGGCCTAGCATGATTCTTTTTAAACGGAGGAAAAAAGCTTTTCCTTGTCTAATTAATAAAGAAGAGTTTGAACAAAGCTTGGAAATAAAGCCGAATTGCAAAAGCCTACTCTTGTACCCCTGAATTTGTAGGCGCACTTATTCATAATGTACTATTAGTAGTATGTATTGATGGCGATTCTGAACCCCGTTTCCTTCCTAGCTGATTTGGGATTGAGGCCTAAGTTCGTCGATTTCTAGACTCTTGCGGTATGTCTAGTTCCCTTATTTTAATTTTTCTTTTCTAAAGTTTCATTCTTGAACTGTGTTGTATCTATAAAACCTAGGAGTTGCTTCTCTTTTAAACTCGAAATCTCAGAATCCACACGTTACGCCACAAACTAGAAAACTCGAAATCTCAGAATCCACACGTTTCCTTCTCTTTTAAACTCGAAAACTCACGAGCTACCCTTTTTGTTACGCCACAAACTCGAAATCTCATAATCCACATGTTTACAAAAAAATATAGATTTCTTGAGAGGAAAAGGCATTGCCCTGCTTTTCATCAACAACGTTCATGTTGGGGATCACCATCTTACACAGTAGAAGCATAACACAAGTAGCAACAGCAGAGCATAATAAGTAGCAACAACAACTAGCAAGCCAACAAAATGAAATATCAGTTAACACAAAATTCAAGAACGCGAAAATTCAAAATCCGCACCTTTAGGGTGAATCCCCTGCTGTCATCCAATCGCTGCGGGGGTTGAATCCCTAGCCCCATTGTAGTAACTATTTGGTTGTGTAATCCCTAGCCTTAAAAACTGCAGTACAAGAAGTACGGACATGGCGTTTTGGCTTCCGGGTCTAGATGAACCTATTATAAAATATATATTTTATATGAATTTCAAATGTTGAAAAAATCCGAAACAAAATCCTAGGTGTACATCTGGACATGATATGTTCTCACACAAACTTTACAGTGAAAAGGTATTTTTTGTGGTATGTGTAAAAAAGACAAAAATATGTCTTGTGAAAAGCTATTTTATAACACAGAAAATTGTCTTTTTATACAAGCCACATAAAATGTCTTTTCTTCATGAAATTTCATGTACGAACATAGAATATCGTCATGTACAGACAGGTACTTTTTCCTAAATTTTTAAACATTTTGAAGTACGTTATTTCGGCGGTGGATGCATCTACACCTACGAGCCAAAGTGAGTTTCCGAGTACAAGCATCCGATAATATGACAACTGTAGCAACAACATAAGAATTTAATATATACCAGCAATATAAAAGTTCAGTATGATCAATCAAATTGCGCAAATATAGCAGTGGTATTAAGACATTTAGCAAATATAGCACTAGTATTTAGCATTCAAACTGTTCAGCAAGGGAAAACATCATCTTCTCGATTATCAAACAGAGGAGAATCAATGAAACAATAACAAAGGAATGTGAGTTTATGGTGGCACGGGTACATGGTTGATACAGAAAAATTTGTGGCCTGGCCTCACAAACAGATCACTAAGAACAGTTGATTTTGTTAACCCATGAAACTTTCTCCTTAAGTGAGGGAACAAATGGTGTAGCTTTAGTTATACGTTCAATTTGGTGCAGCCTCGGTGAATTTGGCATCCATAAACTCGCCAAGCCTACCATCCAGAGTAAAAGATAATGTCCAAAACTTTAACAAAGACGGATAAAACTCCTCTACAAGCACTACCTAGATTTGAGAAGATTCCACACTACATTTTCTGTAAAAAAAACATGTCTTACTATCATTTTTCCGAAAAGGATGCCTTATTATCATTGCTTATGGAAAATGCTAAAGGACCAGAGGATACCACAACATCTGTTGAAATGTAATATGAAATCAGTTACAGTAGTCCAATCAAAATTAAGTGCAGTTTTAGTACCCAGAGAAAAAGATCTTTCAGCTACTAACTCTACATAATATCTCCTTTCACAAAGGCGCCATCCTTCACACAAGAAATTCAGAACTAAAGAGCTTGGGAACTAAGGTAACTAACAGCCTAGACAGTATCATTCAATTATCAGTCATTTGTTCTGGACCAGTATGTTCTACAAAATTGGTGTAACAAAGAATTAAACCAATGGTTGGTCTTGGCCTAATTTCACAAAAAAACACTATTCATCATTAGATCATTAAAAAGGAGACAATTTTTTTCCGTGAATTATATTTAATACATGTTGATTTGCTAGCAAATTTGCTCCTAGCATATCTACCCGCCTTGCTAGCTCAAGTAGGTAGACTTGTTCAGATGTCCTCTCGAGAAATTTACTCTTGAAAAGTATGTTACCTAAAGTACTAGTCAATGTCGTCCCTGCCTTGATAGAGTTTATTTACTTCCAAATTATGTCATATATGGAATTATCTTGTTGAAATCATATAGGTGCACAACAGAAAGGCCAAACCTAGCCTTCCCAATACTATAGGCACATTGTTTTTTCTGCAGATAAGTGAATCTTATGTTAGAAAACTACAACCCTTAGTCTATTTTTATTCAGCTTTATTGTTTGTAAAAAACAATCATCTCCTTACGTTAATGTACTATTCGGTTTGATATGAGTGAATCTGACCTAGCTAATTCACCTCCAACTCACCACTTTTAAAATCTTGAAGTAGTGAACTGGATAGGTTGAGGATACAAGGTAGAGCTGACTCCTTATAATTAGCATAGAAACTGTATTACAATCTCTTCGGGTTTGCAAGAGATGTATCTCTTATCAACCGTATGTTGGCACTAGAAACTTACAATTTTAGGCAACAACAAATTTCAACTTCTTTTTATTTCCTTGGTGTACCTTTGTATTGTCTTCAGTTTTCTAACTCCGTCAAATTTGCTCAGCCTTCTGAAAACAGGAAAAGAAACAAATATTGATCTAATATATCTAGCCATTCTGATTTTCTCTCTGTATTTTACAAGCAGTGACTCATTTATTGTACTTTTATATTTTACTGTAATTAAAATATTTACTATTTCTCACTTATATGCACAGAAAGAGTGACAAACAGCATATATGGCTCTTCGGTGGTTCAACTACTTGAAGCAGGAAATGTCTTCCTCAACACCTACTTCCAGTTCTTCCAGCAAGAACCGCGAGAGCTCCCGGGCAAGGGTATTAGCACAGACAGCACCTACTTCCAGTTCTTCCAGCAGGAACCACGAGAGCTCTCGGGAAAGGGTATTAGCACAGACAACCCTTGATGCTGAACTCAATGATCAATATGAAGAATCTGGTGACTCCTTTGACTACTCCAAGCTATTTGAAGCCCAACGGATCGCTCCACCTGTACAGCAAGGGCGGTCGGAGAAGGTCACAACCTACTTGCAACAAATTCAGAAAGGAAAGATAATTCAACCATTTGGCTGCTTATTGGTCCTTTATAAGAAGAGCTTCAATGTCATCGCGTTCAGCGAGAACGCGCCGGAAATGCTTTCACCGGTCAGCAGCGATGATGTAGTACCCAGTGTTGATGATCCCTCAGGGCTAGGCATTGGCACAAATGTACGGTCTCTTTTCACTAAACAGGGTGCCACGTTGTTGCATAAAGCACTAGGGTCTGATGATGTTTCTCTGCTAGATCCTATCCTAGTTCAGTGCAAGACCTCAGGCGAGCCTTTCTATGCCATTGTTCATGAAGCAACTGGTTGTTTGGTGGTAGACTTTGAGCCTGTGAAGCTAACAGAATTTTCTGCCACTGCCGCTAGGGCTTTGCAGTGTTACAAGCTTGCTTCCAAGGCAATCTCCAAGATCCGGTCACTTCCAGGTGGAAGCATGGAAGTGCTATGAAATACTGTGGTTAAGGAACTCTTTGACCTTACTAGGTATGATAGGGTTATGGCTTACAAGTTTCATGAAGATGGCCATGGCGAGGTCGTTGCCGAGATCACAAGGCCTGGTATTGAGCCTTCTCTAGGTCTGCACTATCCAGCTACTGATGTTCCTCAAGCATCCAGGTTTCTTTTCATGAAGAACAAACTACAGATGATTTATGATTGCCGTGCGAGCTCCATAAAAGTCGTCGAAGATGAGGCACTTACCTTTGATATTAGCTTGTGTGGTTCAGCTCTCAGGGCATCACACAGTTGTCACCTTCATTACATGGTGAACAGGAACACCATTGCCTCCCTTGTCATAGCTGTTGTGGTCAATCACAATGAAGAGGAGGATGAAGTCGAGTTTGAACAACCAGCACAACAGCAGTATGAGGAGAAGAAGAAATTATGGGGCCTCCTTATTTGCCACCATGAGAGCCCCAGGTATGTCCCTTTTTCCGCTGCGTTATGCTTGTGAGTTCTTAGCACAGTTCTTTTCTCTCCACATCAGCAGGGAGTAATTTGAATTAGAGCAGCATGCCAGCATTTACGTGAGAAGAACATATTAAGGATGCAAACAGTCCTCTCAAACATGTTGTTCAGAGAAACCTATCCCCTGACTATCGTATCATCAGGGACACCCAATGTCATGCACCTAGTCAAGTGTGATGGGGCTGCTCTTTTGCATGG
The DNA here is from genome assembly GCA_916181665.1 of Avena sativa. NCBI lineage: Eukaryota > Viridiplantae > Streptophyta > Magnoliopsida > Poales > Poaceae > Avena > Avena sativa. Next base: position 461,389,631 of record OV702293.1, read on the forward strand.
AGGCAAAGTATGGCGTCGGTGCAATGCTCCGATCAACTCTCATATATGTGGTATTGCCTTATGGCTGTCAGAAGTTCACGGGATCCAGGCTATCAGTGCTTAGGCCAGTGGAATCTGTGTGAACTTTTGACAGCCATAAGGCAATATCATGTATCTGAGACTGGGTCGGAGCATTGCACAAATGCTTTTCTTTCACTTTCGTCGTATGTACATCTTTATCATTTTAAGATACTTGGTTATTGTGAGAGTTATATTTATGATGACTTTTTGTCCTCCTACATATTGGCCTTTGGCCTCCCTTTTGTACATGTATATATATGATGGTTATTGCCTCCTGGGAATACATGTTGCTATTATCTTTTGACATGGTATCAAAGCTTTACCCGGAAAAAGCTAAGGTTTTTTTCACACGTCGCAACTCGCAGTTGTTTTCGTTGTTGCCGCCGCCACCAATCTTCTAGTAGGCCACCGCTGTTCCTTGCATTCCATGTGCTGCTTGTCACGTACACGTGCCTGCCTTTTCCCCGCAGCTCCCGATCCAGAGATCATCTCAGGCCAGCCTCTATCGTCGATTTACCATGCATGCATTGTTCTCGCCGCCACCATGCTCTGCTGGATCCCGGCGGTCATCGTCGCCCAGTCCGCGTGGTGCCCTCTGCCTGCCCGTGCTCGGCTGGATTGTCGCCCGCTGGTGCCCTCCTCTCGTGTGTTGGTGTGTCGCTGCGACAGTTTTAGTTCGGCATTAGTTTTCCTCGAGTTAAGTATAGCAGTCGTCAATGTACCTGTACACATAGCTTGATTCAGTCCTCATACTCGCCATTTGCAAAATCTTAACCGCCTACTTGTCAATTAGACTCGATTTAGTCCTAATCCATGTTTGCCGTCGAAGTTGCGGTGACGTGGACAATATGTAGATGTGGGACCCACTCGTAGGAGACCGCAGCCCTGGAAATTTGCACGTATCCCCTCTGTGGGATGCACTTGACTATGGGCAGCTCCCCCTATTGGAAACACGGTACTCTTTCACGGTTTCGACGCTCTTCAGTTTTACCTGCAGAATATATGTGCGCATATATATACTACCTGCCGGTGCGTGTTTCGCTGGTTCTTTCGCAGATCCGGTCGGCCGGCCGGGGTCAGGGGACTGGCGCTGGCGCATGCAACGACTGTCCCTTTTTTTTTGCGGTTTAAATAGAGAGCTTTATTCAAACATAAGCGTTCGCTGGACAGTCAGCCAGAAGGCAGCTGAACAGAAAGCTGGGAGTCTCATCCATCCAGCTCTCGGTCATATTCAGAGTGCTTGCACGCTTTGCACAAAGATGCCGGATAGTTGGATGTCCTTAATACATGCTGAATATCAAAAGAAATAAACGACGAAGATAGCTCTCCAATCTCTTCTAACAAAGGAGCCACAATAGATAGAGAATTGTGGCGAGTATTCCAGAGGTTAACTACCTCTATGCAGTCCGTCTCCATGATCACTCGTGTGATGCCACGAAGCCTGGTGAAGAGAACCCCTTCGCGCAGCGCCATGCTCTCAGCAATGAGAGGGTCCGTGATCCCAAGAAGAGGCTTACTCCAGGTACCAATAAGGCGGTCGGAGGAGCGTGCGACACCCCCCGCGCCTCCATTGCCAGCCGCGAAATTGATCGCGCCATCTGTGTTGATTTTGACACAATCCTCTTCAGGAGGGCACCAGCCGTGTCCAGGCAGTATAGTCAACTACTTAGGAATATCCAGGAGGGTCAGCGCCTCCCTCGTTGCCTTCACTACATACACCGGATCCGAAAGCTCATGGTCATGTTTCCACCGATTGCGAGAATGCCAGATAGACCACATCACCGTGATGATTTTTGCCCGATCATGATCCGAGAAACGCTGGTCACAAAGTATATCCTTTGCCCAAGTGCTAGGATGTAGTCTCGGCAGATCAATATGAAGCCATCTCCGAGCTTCATCCCAAAACGTTCTCGCATGAGAACATGTGATCATAGCATGCATCAAGTCCTCATCTCCTGCGAGACAGACCTTGCATCTGCTGATCTCTGCTATATGTCGCCTTTCATCTGGTAGGATGCCACGCAGTACCCGCCACTAGAAGACTCTCACTTTCGACACCACTTTGAGTTTCCATAAGGCAGTCCACATATCTTTTTCTGTCGTTGAGGATTCAGTAGCCGTCCCTTCCTCTAGAGCTGAATGCTCTTTCTGAGTCACAAGAGCCCGGTACGCAGATTTGACAGTGTAGACACCTGACGATTCAAAGTTCCAAGCATAAAAATCATCGCCACCTCCCGATCTAAGTGGAATATTGAGGATAGCCTCTGCATCAGGTAGTGCAAAAACTGAGCGAACTAGATCCCTCCGCCAAGTCCAGTTTTCAGAGTCAATTAAATCACTAACTTTCACCAACTCACTGGCCTTTACCGAGTCTGTATCTTCAGGTTTAAATAAGGGCCTCATTGAGTGTGAATCGGGAATCCAATTATCATCCCAGATAGATATAGTCTCACCACTCCCCACTCGCTTGATCAACCCTGCCTGCAAGGCCTCCCGTCCAGCAACGATAGCTCTCCACGTAGCCGATGCCGATCGAGGGACAATAGCATGCATGAAATCACAATCGGGAAAATAGCGACCTTTCAAAACCCTTGCACATAGCGAATTTGTATCTGTCATAAAACGCCATCCATGTTTACCCAACAGAGCAAGGTTGAAGAGATGTAGGTCACGAAAGCCCATTCCGCCCTTCACCTTGGGTGTAGCAAGATTTATGGAAAATGCAAATTAATAGAATTTTTTTTCTTCAAATCCAAAAATTTCTCTTTTTTTATAGGTAGGTCGTGGGAAAAGTGTTGCTAAATTTCTCCTTTCGTCCATTTCATATGCGACTGCAGGGCGAGCAAGAAACCCAATGTAGCGATTTCCTGTCCAAAGAGCTGCTCCACCAATACTTTGCCATTACCGATGTCAGATTTTTACAGACTTTCTTAGTCAGCAGGAAAACCGTCATGCAGAAAGTTGGGATGGATTGAATCACTGATTTGAGGAGCACCTCTTTTGCAGCGCATGCAAGATATTTTTCAGACCACCCCTGCATCTTTCCTCTCGATCTTTCACCAATGTGATCGAAGGTACCACTTGTGATCCTCCCTACAGCTGTAGGGAGACCCAAATAATGCTCACTCAAGGCCTCCACGTTAATGCCGAGCGTATGCTTCAAACTTTGCCTCGTAGCAGCTGGGGTATTAGGAGTAAAATAAATTGAGCTCTTGTCCCTATTAACACGCTGCCCCGAGCATGAATCATAAACTTCCAGAATTTCATTGAGTCTAACTGCACTCTGGTTGTTTGCACTGATAAAAATTAGATTATCGTCGGCAAACAAAAGATGGTTAACCCATGGCGCCCTGTAGCTCACTCTAATGCCTCTATCCACGAAGTTACCTCCAAAGAAATTCAGCAGAGACGTGAGCCCTTCTGCGCACAACAGAAAGAGGTATGGGGAAATCGGATCCCCCTGACGGAGACCTCGGGATGGAGTAAAAAAGGGCAGCAGCTCCCCATTAACTCTAACAGAAAACCAAACTGATGTGACACACTTCATAATCAATCGGATAAAGGCGATGCTAAAGCCCAGCTTATGTAGAATTGCTTCCAAAAAATGCCATTCAACCCGGTCGTAGGCTTTCATCATATCTAGCTTAACAACGCAAGAGAAATTCTTCCCTTTCTTCCTTTTCTTCATTGCATGGACGCTCTCGTAAGCAACCAAGACATTATCCGTGATCAAACGACCCGGAACAAAAGCACTCTGTTCCTCACTAACAATCTCATTCAAGCATCCTCTTAAGCGATTAGTTATTGCCTTTGCCCCAATTTTGTAGAGAACAGGGCATAGAGAGATAGGCCGGTACTGTGAGATCACTTGTGGGTTACGTACCTTTGGAATCAAGGTAATAGATGTATCATTAAGTCCCACTGGTAGCTCACCACCATTTAAGAAATCCAAAATGGCTGGAACAGTCGTGTGTTGCAGAATGTCCCAATGCCGCTGGAAAAAACCTGCAGTAAACCCGTCAACGCCAGGGGCCTTCGACGGCGCTATCTAAAACAAGAATGCTCTAACATCTCCTGGCTCAAAGGGTTTATCCAGTAAACTGTTCATCTCTGACGTCGCTCGCGTCGGAACAAGATTCAGCAGCTCGCTCATATCATTATATCCCTGGGATGTATATAACGTTTGGTAGAACGCCTGCACCTCCATCTTATCCTCCACCTCAGAAACACACACCGACCCATCCTGCCGCCTAAGCCCAGCAATATTATTAATTCTTCTCCGATGTGAGGCTTGCGCGTGGAAGTAAGCTGTATTTTGGTCTCCCTCGCGAAGCCATTGGACACGCGAGCGCTGACGCATCCACGTCTCCTCCTGACGCAGGGCTTCCCGCAATTGTTTCACTACGGTCTTCTCTTCATCCGATGGACCACGGCCAACAGATCGACGTCTTAGCTTATCGAGTTGTTGCTGTAACTTACGGACCTTCTTAGCTAAGGATCCGAATTCTCTTGCACCCCACGGCTCTAATTCCTTCTGTAAAGAATTTAAGCAATCTACCACTCCCTGCAGCCTTTGGGGGTTTTGATTTTTCTGCCAAGACTCAGCGACCAACCTGTCATAGTCAACATGAGTCTGCCACACATTTTCATAACGAAACTGTTTTGAACCGCGTGACCGAGACTGCCTCAGATTCTCCCGTAATTCAGCTAGCACCATGCACTGATCAGACTCGGCAGTGCAAATGTGGCGAACGCGGACATGTTCAAAACGCTGGAATTCAGCATTAGCAAGACCTCGATCAAGCCGTGCTTTGACGTTGGAAGGGCCAGCTTGTTTATTATCCCATGTGTAAGCGACCCCTGTCCAACCCAAATCCTGGAGGGAGCGGTCCTCGACTGCCTCACGAAAGGCACGCATCTGCCACTCGGGCCTTGGCGTATTACTGAAGTGTTCTTCTCCGTAGAGTGTCTCATTGAAATCACCCATACAAAGCCATGCCCCCCGATTAATGGCATGCAAAGTATGAAGAAACCGCCAGCTGTGATGACGATTCTCCACCCTAGGTTCACCATAGAAACCAGTAAATCTCCACTTTGGTGATGACAGATCCGCTTTCTGCACCATGGCGTCAATATGATTTCCACTATGATTCTTGATCTCCACCACAACCTCACTAGACGAGAACAGCCCAATACCACCGCTTAGGCCATCACTGTCTACAGCATAACAGCCTGCGAAGCCCAAAGAACATCGCAGACTCTCAACTCTCTTAGCTCTGACCTTTGTTTCCATGACAAAAAGCAGAGCGGGACCTTCTTGCTTCACAATACTGCGAAGCTCACGAACTTCCTCGGGGTTCCCAAGCCCCCGGCAGTTTAAACTTGCGCAACTCATTGCGACTGGCAGGGCTGTAAAACAGGCCCTGCCGATTCAGAGTTTGGTGGTGTAGGTTTCTTCTTTGGTGGTTCCTCAGCTTTCAGATGATCATCAACCTCCTCAGTCTGCTGTGGAACAAAAGGAACCGGGCTAGCTGCAACATCTCCCCCTCCATTCGTAATAGCTAACACAGGTACAACCTTCCTGTAAATCTGTTGACTCACACCCTTGCGCTTATTCAGCGTTTTCCTCTTCTCTGGTGAGGTCACCTCCCCTCCTCCATCAGCTGCCGTACTAGACGAACTGGTATCACGTCCACTATTCTTTGAGTAGACCTTCTCTGTCGACGAATTTTCTGCCGAGGCCGCCTTCTTCTTGTCATCAGCTCTTAACTCCGGACCAAACGGCAAATTGCCCTCCTCATCCCGAGAGCCCGGAGTAGGACAAACCATATCTGCATGTCCAAATCGACCACAAGAGAAACAAAAGTGTGGAATTTGTTCATATTGGATTTCATACCAATCTGTGCGGTTTCTCTTTGCCGAATCAATCAGTAAACCTCTCCTCAAGGGCTTATTAACATCAATAGTAACTCTGGCCCTCAGGTATCCTCCAACAGGATCGATGTGAACAGAAGTAGCATTCTTATCAATCTTTCTAGCAATCGCTTTCGTCCAAAGATCATCCCGCAGATTAAAAGGCAGATTCATGACTCTCGCCCACACTTGGAGCTTGTCAAATTTCAATTCCGATGGTTGCATATGATCCACGAACTCTTCAATAATCACAGCATTATGACTCACGTGCCACGACGATCCTGCCTTGACACGATCACAATCCCTCTGGGAGTCAAAATCAGCCACGAACATGTTCACTCCCGCAGATCGAAAGAGAGCCCTTTAGGATTACCCCAAGCAGGCCTCAACGCACATGAGATCGTCTGGATATGGAAAGTCGAACGATGCAAAACTTTACCTGCCAGCGACCACTTCTGCTTTGCCCCTCCCACCTCACGATCATCAAGAACCAAAGGAGTTGCTTCCTCTTCCGAGATATCCAACTTGCCCAGAGCTTTTTCCATCTGAATCCTTGCAGACCGCGGCGATAGCTGCCCCCCACGAGCACCTCCACTGCCAGCTGAAGCCGCCATAGTCAGCCTCAGAGAACCCACGCGCCAAAACACTGAAGATGCCCCCCGATCTGACCTCCGCCAAGGGTGGGAAAGGGTGCAAGGACCCCCCGTGATCACCCCGAACGCAGCCAAAACCGAGATCAACCTGCAGCACTACGATGGTGCCGAGAGAAAACGGATGAAACCTTCAGAGATTAGTGCGCCCCGTCGAGAAGATCAACATGCGCCGCAGATCCCCTGGAACCCTAATCGCCTGCGAAGAGGCTCCTAGTTTTCCGGGAAAAACTATCATAGAATACCCTTATGCAACGACTGTCCCTGCCAAGACCCTCGTGCATGTACGGCTGCGCGTATCGACAGCGCATGCAATGCCCTAGCTAACTCCGTACGTGGAATCTGCTTCAGCGGCCGGTGTGCAGCTAGCTGGTGAAGACGATCCAAGCGGGACAACACGGCGACGTCGGTGCCACAATTGCCATCGCGGTTGCGATCGAGCAGCTACAGCTGATCGCCGATCGATCGGAACAAGAAGAAACACAGGTCGCTCTCCTCTCGCTCCAGCCTGGATCGAGTAGTAGTACGTGTCATCACCAACGCATTCGTTCACGCATCATTAAGTGTTCCATAAATCGCTTCACGCGAGTGGCATGACCCAGAAAACGCAGCCGACTGAAGGAATCAAGGCTGGTACTCAACGCGGCTGTAACATGCCGCCAAGTGAGATCGATGGTCAGGTGGACGAGAAAGAAGGCTAGGCTGGACGTTTGCTCCTCTCCTTATTATTAACTGTACTGTACTGTACTCCACGTTGGGCAGAGAGGGAGTGTACCTGTACTCACTAGTTAACTGAACATGCATGTGCCAGCGAGGTGCCTTTAGTAATCGTAATCGATTTGAACCAAGTAAAACTTCCACGCATGCATCATGTTTCCTGGCTGCGACGACTGTTGTTGGACAACCGATCACCCTAAATGATGTACTACTCCAGTATTCTATTGCCTGGACATGGCTACTGTCGACTGGCTGGGTGGCTGGATGGATGGATGGTTGCACCTACAAGAACTAACCAGACGTGTTGACCAGCACCGGTGTGGCGGTGCGTACAGTACAGGGCACAGTGGAAGGGCTCTGTTTGTGCTTCGTCATGGACCGCGAGGTCCAGCCACCGGAGGTCGACGGACAGATCATCCCGACTCTCGATCGAGGGACCACCTGCAACCGCAAGCGATGGCGCGAAGCTGGCACACAAAACAGGATGTCAGTATACAAACAATGTTGGATATCCATAAAAGAATGCCCCATCACTTCAACCAGAGAAAAGTCTGTTATTCCCCAGGAATGTCAAGGCGCTTTGGTAGCCATTTTCAACTCACCTCCTCCTCAGACTCGGTGCAGGTGGCCTGGACGACTCGACTGCAAGGTGGGCAGTGGAGGAGGACAAGATAATCGGTAAACAAGGTGGAATAAGAGATCATCCGTTGGACGGACTGTTGTAGGATTTCAAGGAAGGAGGCACATGTTCACATGGACTCTTGCACAGTTGCTCATACAGGAGTAGTATTATACATAGACATTCGAATCTAGGCAAACTCAAATCAGTTATTTCTAGACAAAAAGAGTATTTGCTAGGAACCAAGTGATACATCTCTCTATAGGAAGAAACCTGGAATTAGCAGTCGGCCTGCACAGTTCATAGACCCGTCATCAGCTCTAGTGTCGCCTTATACGGAAAATGAAATGTGGCCAAAAGATTTTCTGAGATGCAGCTGTATCCATTCATTTCATAATCATTATTGCTGTAGAATGTAACAATCCTAGTGGCAGGCGACAGAGAGATAGGGGAGGGGAGTGGGAACACTTGACTTGAGCATACTGAGATGGGGGCAGGCAATTTAAACGCACAAGAGGCCAAGAGCAGGAGCCTCGGCAAACGGTCTCCACCAGATTGGAAATAAAAGCACACCGGTGGACACCACAGGCAGGTCCAAAAGTTTAAAGGGGCATCAGAAAAAAAAATCCATACGACTTCCAATAAAGCCAGGTCCATTACCACAACAATAATGGAACGAGTGTCTTGTGAGATAACTAAATGGCAAGAACGGAAAAGGAAAAAAAAGGCAACTACAAAGTCTTAGACAACAGTCGCAACAACTAAAGGTAAAGATGGAATTTTATCCATGGATACTATACCCGAATGGATAGGATATAGCACACTTTTATACCCATGGATGATATCCATACTCTATCCGTTAAATCATGGGTCCGGATACGTGCATAGCATTATACCCACGAGTATATATCCTTATCCTACCCGTTGAATCACCGTAGCCCATCTTCACTTGTAGGAGGTATTGGAAACACTACAAATACTCATCCTCCAAAAAGGAGCCAACATTCATAGTTGTCATAAACGTATCATCGTCAACACTGCATTGTAATAAACACTTGTTAAAATCATCATTGCTTGGTCGTCTACCTCGAAAAAACAAGAAAAAAGAGGCACCTTGTGGTATTTTGGTCGAACACATTGGGTGTGCCGAAATCCGATGCGCTCGCCAGCGTATGTTGTTGCGGCGGGGGAGGCGATGGAGGCTAGAAATCAGAGCTCACTGGCGTCTGCATCGGAGGATGTGGGGCGGAGTTTGAGCGCGGCGAGCGGCGATCACCTTTGGCTTCTTTTGGGCACCCAACGACGCGGGCGCAGGGCGCTTTGATGCCACGGTCCTTCCCTTCATCGCGGGCGGCGGCTGCGGCTGCGCGACGGCGCCGTGAGTGTTCGCTTGTGGTGGCATGAATATGACGTTGATGAGGCCACCGCTTGAGTTCCCGGTGGCGCCGGCACTAGGGTTGCTCCGGGTGGCGGCGGCAGAAGACCTCCTCCGGCGGAGGCGCTAGGAGGGACAACTGAGTAGGGCGGGGTCATAGGTGTGCGATCGTACCCCTCCATCATCGAAATTTCGCCGACGTGCGCGCAGGGAGGAAGGAGGCGTGTGATAGAGCAAGCGCGGGGGGAGGGATTTTTCAGCGCGGTTGGACTTCATGCGTGAGCTAGCGAGATGCAGCGTGCTGAAGCTGCGTAGCAAATTTGGGGTGCAGGATAGCGCAATATCTCGCGCGCACAAAAAAAATTCTAGCGTGCTAATTTGTAGCGTCTGCTTGAGCCCTAAAAATAGAACCAGCGCAGCAATTTTGGGGCACCGGGATAGTGTTATGGAACTTAATAGATGGGGGTTTAAGAATCTTAGACAGAATAATGATCCGATAATGAGATAAGTTAGGAATATTTTTTATAAACTTGATCAGACATAAAAAAAATTAACTTTTGACAAATGTTAGACGTCTTATGTCTTGGAACAAATAGAGGACAGAGGAGGTACGTAGCAGTCAAGGCTGCTGCTTAATGCCGCTATAAACTCGAGATCAGCTGGACGAAGACGCTAGGTTGGATATTCACTTTTTTAAACTCTACTCCACGTATGGACACACTCTCTATCCGTTGACTCATGGGTACGAGCATAGATATAATATGCTACCCATGGGTATTACCTTTATCCTATCCGTTTAATCTTCATAGCTATCTCACTTGTAGGAGGTATTGCAGACACTACAAATAGTTATCCTCCAAAGAGAGCCAATATTGATAGTTGACATAAGCGTGTCAATCGTCAACACTACATAGGAATAAAGACTTGTTAAAATAATCATTACTTGGCCGTCTACCTCGAAATAACAAGAAAAAAAAGGCTTTTTTACCTGGTGATATTTTCGCCGAACACGTTGGGTGCGCCGAAACTTTGATGCACTCGCCGACGGATGTTGTGCTTGCGGTGGAGGCTGGAAATCAACGCTCGCTGGCGCCTGCGTCGGAGGAGGTGGGGGCGGAGCTTCAGTGCGGTGAGTGATATTGCAAACGTATCTATAATTATGTTTTATCTATAACCTTGGTTCTATAATTGAGAGAAACTTGATGTTGTGCTCATCATACCTTCCTCTTGGGGTTCCCAACGAGCTCTACATCAACGGAGCACATCAGCGAGCGGTGGTTGCCTTCGTCTTCTTTTGGGCACCCAACAGCGCGAGCGCAGGGCGCTTCCATGTCGCGGTACTTCCCTTCACCGTGGGTGGCGGCTGCGGCTGTGCGACGGTCGTGAGTGTTCGCCCGTGGTGGCACGAATAGGCCGCGGATGAGGCCGTCGCTTGAGTTCCCGGTGGCGCCGGTTCTAGGGTTTGCTCCGAAAGGCGGCGACAGAAGTCCTCCTCCGACAGAGGCGCTAGGAGGGACGACCGAGTAGGGCGGGGACATAGGTGTGTCGTCGTACCTCTCCATCGCCGGAATTTCACCGATGCGTGCGCATGAAGGGAGGAGGCGAGCGAGAGCACTAGCGTGGGGGGGATTTTTCAGCATGGTTGGACTTTGTGTGTTAGCTAGCGAGATGCGGCACGCTTGAGCCGGCGCAACAAATTTGGGGCGCCGGATAGCGCAATATCCCGTGTACACACACAAAATCCGCGCGCTAATTTGTAGCACCTGTTGTAGCGCTAAAAATGAAACCGGCGCTTTATATTAGCGGTTTTTACAACGCGTGCATGATATAGGGTGGCTGTTGGAGATGCTCTTATGCCACCCGTAGAAACGATAGAAACCGAATTCAAACGATCAGCTGGGGAAACCCAAGAGAAAGGAGAGGCCACAATATCATCACGTCTCATCTCAGAGCAAAACTCATGCAGTTTATGCAACCGGTGGAAGGACGAAAAAAGACTAAGAAGTCTAGAATAAGCATATGCACCACATCATGTCACAAAGTGGACAAAGGACATAAAACAGAGAATGAGGAGTTAGTTTATCTGATTTTCAAAATACACACCCACTTCCTTTTTCCTCAGCACTAAGAACTATGGATATTGAAGATTGGCTAAAAGATACAGAAATAAAACTAAATACCGTCGGCTGAAACAATGAGGAAAGTTGAGGTATGCAGCCTATCTGCTGAGTGGACCGGCAGCAGCATGGTGGGAAACGCGTTAGAAATAGAACCACCAAAAGTAGTAATTATTTGGGCAGAGTTTAAACAAAAATTTAGAGACTCATGTTTCCGATATGTTATGGACCTTAAGAAAAGGGAATTTTAGAATCTTAGACAGAACGATGCTTTAGTAATGAGATATGTTATGAAACTTTTTTATATGTAAACTTGGTTAAACGACTTTTAACTAATCTTAGGCGTCTTATATCTTGGGACAGATAGAGGGAACGTAGCAGTCAAAGCTGCTATTAAATGCGACTATAAACGCGGATCAGTTGGACGAGGACGCTAGGCTAGACATATACTTCATTTGTCCCGGTTTAAAGGACACATATTAAAAATCATGCAATCCCCAATCTCCCACCTCTTAGACTCATAAATATTTAATTTAGAGGAAGAGCCAATCAGAAAAAATTAGTTTCTTTCGAAACGGGGAAGAGCCAAGAGATGCACAAAGCCTATTTTATTAGATTATTCTCAGAAACAATACAAGAGGGATTACAAAGATTAAATCGAAACCCACCAAAATAAGCGATAACTCGATAATCCTACAACCCCGATGAAGGGGGTATCTATGAACAGGGCCAATATCCCTAACATCCCACCAACGCGCATTATCTAAAACCAAAAGCCTCGACAAATTGCCCAATGGCGAGCAAGTGGCACAACCAATCTGACAGACCCTCAGCGCGTACCAGAATACACGTTTCAGAAGTCCTCGTCGCCACCATCTTCCACATCCATATCCAGGAGAAATCAATGCAATGACCATGTGAGGTCTGTCATCAATGCCACCATGGCGCTAGATGGCGCCTCTGCCCTGCGCACGTCCAGCCTACACGCACGGTCGACATCGAGACCCCTCGGCACCATACCATTGAGTCCCACCATCCGACGCCGCTTGAAACCACTGGGAGATCTGTTATGCGTAGCACCTATACTACTTTAGAATAGGCCATCAGTAACAGGCTCAAAACACCAATTAGTGACAGGCAAAGTACCTGTCACTAATGACTAGTCACTGGTACAAGGTTACTAGTGACGGGCAAGTGCCCGTGTACCAGTGACAGCCATTTTTTCCATGCCTGTCACTAGTATATGTGAATTAGTGACAGGCAAAAATGAATGCATGTCACTGGTTGCAATCGGAGGCCGCGGACCTACGACGTTTTCAGTGACAGGCCCATTATCCTGCCTATCACTGGTGTGCATTTCAATAATAAAAAATATGTTTTCCCTGAATATTCGAGATAGCACAATAAATAGATTTTTCATAAATATTTCAGATAGAATGATAAAATATTGTAACAATAGTACATTCACATGTGTGAATATGACATAAGTTTTGCATAGATAACACAATGACATAGGACTAAGCCCGTGAAAAAAGTGAAACCGGTCAAACCGGCCAAAAAATTTCTAGTTCAATCTCATTCACAAATCCAATCTAAACTTTGAAACTAGTACAAAATTTTGAACTAGCACAAACCGGTGAAACCGGCCACACCGTTTTTGCCCAGGCTTACATAGGACCATCGTCCACAAAAATTTGGTTTAGCCTGTTTCCTCGCCTTTGAACTCCAAAGATCATGTTAGACCACATGACACATAAGAACTACCAACATATATGGCATGTTTAAGTACCCTAGAGCAGACCACCATGCCTATCTACAGAAATGAGAAAACACTAAACAGTTTAGACATAGTATTTATGTACCCAACACTAAGATGTGAGTATGTACTAACTAGTATCAGCCAAGGATAAAAGAAAGTAGAACTCCAAAAGCAGAAAATAAATAGTTTTGAAATAACAAGGATGTATCAGTATAGACTAGGCAACTTGGCACAACGACACGCCGCGCCGTAGCGTAATTGTTAGCAGAAACTAAAGCTAGGTATATGCATTTTTAGATGGATTGATAGTGTAGAATTGCCTCGAATTGTTCATCCCAAGTTACTGCATGTTAACCCTTTGGCATTCGTGCATGTACAAAGAAAAAATGAGCAAATAAGAGTTTTTTTCCAGATCATTTAAACAGGTCTGTATGCTAAACCGTACATCTCATAAAAATAAACAGAAACGAATTGTCATAGTTAAGAGACAACTTGGTGATCTTTTCTATGTAATCTTTCATGTAAATCTTGTAGGAGTGAAGCGTGTGGGAATCTGCATGGAAGCCTGCAAGACTCGGAACCGCTAGGTACATTTGATTGTACATACATAGCGTAGCAGTAATCCGTGTCAAAAGAAGGAAGGTAAGTAAGATAATTATACATGAATACCCAGGGTAGCGGGTAGAGAGTGCCCAAGCTTGGTAGTGTCAGACCAATTGATAATATTGACATATATCTCTGGTAAAAATGCTTTGCAGAGTAACTTGCATTGAGATTAGTATTCTCTTATTTTTGTATTTGGAGGAGGCTTGAACTGACCAAGCTGAAACTCAGCCAATTGCTGCAAGAAAGAAGCTAAAATTATGTCCTGATATTCAGTTTACTTACTGATTCTAGTAAAGTGAATCGATTTGTTTAATGATTAGTAAGCTTGCACCAGATAGTGATACTAATGTGAAATAAATAGTCACATACCCTTTTCTAGCTGTTGTACCACATGGTGTTGAAGATTTCCCTTTTTATCATTTGTTGTGGAGGTTGTATCTTTGTGCGAGGAAAATTGTAATTCATTAGATAGTTTTCTCACCGGTAAATTCTGCAGATATTGGCTGGTTATTTTCTCACCGACGTAAGTTGTCCTCATATTTCCCTAAGGCACGGCGCTAGAGGCGAGGAGTAGCATAGCAGCGCATGGGAGGGGCGGGGAGCCCTTGGTCCAATCCTAGATCAAAGAGGGTGCAAGTAGCGTGAAAGACGGACCGATCCCAGATATTTCTACAGAAAGAAATGAAAAAAATAGAAAAGAAACCCACACGCGGGAGTCCATCTAGAGGTGCAACGCATTACATGGCAGTCGATCGTTGCCACAAAACGGGAATCTACAGTAACGCCAATCTACAGTAACTGCAAGTCACCCGATCGCTTGTAAATTGGGTTTGTATGGAAATTTCAGGTTCCTGGCTCAATGGTATACTTTCCGGTAATTGTTTGTGTTGAGTCACTCTCACATCTTTTTCACAATAAGCATAGAGTGCATGATGTTTTATCTCTCACAAGAATTTACAAATTGCAGTTAATGTTAACTAAACCATTTTATCTAATGTTAAATCATTTCATTTACAGTGAGATATCTTCAGTAAAATGGACACTGCGAGTGCATGTCTTTTTCGCTTTGTGAATGTGATATCTACATGGTTCTAAAGTATATTACTCCTGCAATTAATTTCAACTCTTCCTTTCCCTAGAGTTATCTTGCACATAATGGTTGAAAATACTCGCAAGCATATTAAATAGCACAAGAATAGATGTATGATGGTGTTACTTATGTATCAGCATATCAACCCAGTATAAACTCGATTATCAATTTGCAGAGATAAATAATCAAGGAAAAAGAAATAAACAGAATAAAATGCCACATACCTCATTCTGGGATCATGCATGCTTGATCAATTGGGTTGCAGACACCTTTGTACGTGAATCACGAACCTCCTGTGATTCATCACCACCATGAAAAACCTACAGAGATACAAAGATACAAATGGAACAGTAGTAAGCAGTATGTACAGAAACATCTAGTTAAACAAATGCACAGTTATAATATTGACCGATTGACATGCTAAAAACCTTCTAAACAGAGATACCAATGAGATAGTAATAAGCAGTATTTATAAAAAGATCTATAAACATAATAAATATGATGGAAGTGCATACTTGCAGTGCAGCGCGACATGTGTTAAAGTTGTAAACACGTGCATACGACAACATGTGTTTGACCAACTCGAGTGGATTTGCACTATCTACCATTACATATTGGAAATAACAAATGCCGAGAGTAATCTTACCAAGATTTAGAAATCCCAATATAAACAAGACTGAAAAGTACAATACAACTTAGGAGTAAACTAGAGGCATATATGAAAAACTGAAAAGTATGATACAACTTAGGAGCAAAGGACTCATATAAGTCCACACATAGCTAATTTTTAGTCAATTCAAATTCACTTGATTTTATAAACAAGACTAAATAATCAACAGGGATAAACTAGCTATAGTTTGATATTAAATATCCAACTGACATACAGAGGTTGATTGGTCACCACAAGTAGCGATTAGAGTATACAAACCATGTTGTCAAACGAGTGTATTAGTAGATTTTATCAGTATCCATATCAGAGATAGAAATATAGTACGACTTGGAGTATTAGTGCATGAGACCACCAATAAGATGCAGAGTGCATAGCCGTGGGGAGGTGGCGCGCAGAGAGAGACCAAGAGGCTGAGGGAGGGCACCGTTGGGCTGTGTAGATGGTCGACGGTGGACGTAGCAGTGCAGGGCGGCAGAAGTAGTGATGCAGGCTCCAGCGGTGGAGGTGATGGGAACCCTAGGCAGCCATGGGGACGAACGGAGCAAGGAGGGGAGGAGGCAGCGCAGCTCAGAGCAGCAACGATGGTGGGCCTGGTGGTGTAGGGGAGGAAGCAGCGCAGCTCCGAGCAGCGGCGTCCTCGCGGCGGGGCGTTGGATGGGCGGCGGCGTCCTCGCGTCAAGGGGAGGCGCCGCCGCGAGCGACGACGTTGGAGGGGATGGCGGCGTTGGATTGGTGGTGGCGTTGGATGGGTGGCGGAGGGTGGGGAGTGGGAATCGGGGATGGGGACGGGGAGCGAGGGGGCGGTGGTTGGGGAAAGGGTACTCGACAGTCTCGACTACTCTTGTATCTTAGGGAAAATAGGGAAACCTGGACATTATTCTCTCTTCTCATCCGATTTATCTCCTAAATTAGCTTAACCAATCCCACAATTCTCTCTCTGATTGACTCTCTCGTGGATCAGTATCTCCCTCGCAGTTTCCGTGAGAGAAAGAAAAACGGATCGTGACATAGATAGAGGAAAGAAACACCAAATTCGTTTCCTCACATACAAGACACGTGCTCGAGTACGTGCAACCATAAATTAAAACGTAAAATGATGATGTGGAAGTACGAACAACTAGACAATTTTGTTTTTTTATGGAACTAGTGTGGTGGCCCTCGCAAATGCGAGGGCATCATATTTAATGGGTTGAAGGGATCTGGAAATAGATTTATGGTTTCATGGTTGTCACATTTTATGATAAGAAATAATATGGATCCAGGCTTATAAAAAGGTGGTGGAATATTGTGATATATGCGAGTAAGAGATTTAACAAACCTAAATTTATGGTCTGAATATTGTCGTGTCATCTGTCAAAACATATATGGAAGGAGTGTGTTGGTTCTATGCAATATTAGCTCAATGGTAAAACTATGTGTGAGTTAGATCACTATGTGAGCTTGATTAACATGGATAAATTTTCTTGATGAACTTAAAAGAAAATAATTCATCATCACTAATAGTTTGGCCCAATTAAACAATTAGAATTGTTACCTCGGTCTGATTTTCTTCCTCACAACTACTTATGAAGTTTGAAAACACGAAACCTTTTTTTGTGAATGGGAGCTTGTATTAAAAAACCATCAATATTACAATCATACTTATAGAGATTATATATAAAGGGCCATATCACAACCAAACAACAATTTTGGCTTCTAAACCCCTATAGTTGCAAGAGTGTGGCTCACAAAGTTCTGCTCATGCCTAATATGCTCAACCTTAAACTCTATAGTGTCATGGAGTTGACGCTTTATTTATTACATAAGATAGGTGAAAACCGGCCTATCTTTGTATTCGTTCTCGATGATGGCTATTGCTCGATAATATAAGACGGTGTGCTCCATTGTTGTGGTAAGGCAAATCCCTCCATGCATGCACCCACCTCTGCCTCAAAACATGAAACCTTATAGGTTTAAAGAAGTTCCAAGGTGAAATTGTTACATTAGTTTTGTATATTAATATGATCCTATAAAAATATAAATACAAAATTAGTACCCCCTCCGTCCTAAAAAAGATGTCTTGGATTTGTTAAAATTTGGATGTATCTGCACACTAAAACGTGTCTAGATTCATTTAAATTTAGATAAATTTGTGACATCTTTTTTAGGATGGAGGGAGATCCATGAACATGTTTTTACGTTATTGGTTAAAGAGAGAAGTACGGCGGTAAGTTTTATAATGTATTCTATTTTGATACATTATTTTTACCTATGTGTTAAAAAAATTAGATGTTATCTTCATCCTTAATTCTTGTATTTATGGTTCCATATAACACAAATGCACATATTCGGTAATATAGTTCTAGTCTCTTAATCATCGTTTGATTTTATTGAGTGAATGAAATCCATGCTCTTATTTTGACTTCACTGTATCATAGAAAAGACATGCATGGAAAATATTCTAAGGTTGGGAAATCATCATACCAAACAATATCCATGAAAAATTCTAATAATTAAAAAGTCCATATTTTAGGACCTCTGAAGAAAGATGGAGTAAATCAATTTAATTCACACGGCAATCACACAAATTCCTAAATACCTTGTTTAATCTCTTGGTATTTTCCCTATTTTCGTATACCCAACGATAACCATATATAAATTGTACACTTATTACGCACCGCCCAGTTATAATTCACTTCATTATAAGTTTAGGGCTCCATTTGGCACCTGAGTGTTTCCATTACCCAAATATTGTACAATTCTAGTATTTACATGGCTAGCCAAAAAATACTATAATTTTGGAAAAAGAAGTCTGGTCGACTTATTTCTGTACTGCAAAATCACTGCAATATGACAAATATAATAGTGCATTTTTAACTAAACCAAACCTTTAAATACTTTAAACCATGGTATTCAGATATTGCAGTATTTTTAATATATTTCAAAAAAGACATTGCTGCAAACACAACCAAAGACATAACAAAATATTTCGGACATGGTTGGGATGATGGACGTTGACGCGGTACATAGACCAAATGTTGAGTGAAAAACCGAAAGTGTTTAGATTGTCAGAGTAATAAGATATGAAAAATATCCATTGTACATTTTTTCCACAAATTGACTTGGCTAGCTGATCTCCTCTATCTATCTATCTATCTACTACTCCCTCTGATCCAAATTAATTAACTTGGATTTATCTAGATTCAGATGTATTTAGACATGTTTTAATACTAGATACATCCGAATCTAAATAAATCCAAGTCAATTAATTTGGATAGGAGGGAGTAATTTATACACACGTAGGTTCGTCTGTCCAGATTTTCGTTCCGGCTTTCTATGGACGATTTTACCCCTGGCTGTTCCGGATATTTACACTGTTTGCCACCGCCAAGTCAACTGTACGGTTCGGTGGGCGAAACAAATCAAACGCAAGGCAACTCTGCCTCCGCCGCCGAGCGCGCTTGGACGGCCGGCGTTGTGGCGGTGACATGGAATTGGTACTAAGCCGGGTGTCGTTGCTCGACGGAGAGGTCGGAGCTGGGAGGCGCTTCAGCGACGAAGGGGCAGGAGCCTTAGCCTCCTGTTCGTAGTCGTCCATGGCGTCGGCCGGGACACGCAGGCAACGCGTGGAATTCAACGGTGAACGGGCGTTGTAGAGCAGCGGGCCTCGTCGAGACGGTGGCGCTTCTGCGCAACTGGAGTTGTCTAGAGACGCGATGTTGATGGGCCGCGACGGGTCAAGGAGTCCAGTGGGCAAGGAAACAGGGCGCTGAATGGTGGCGGAGCAGCTAGGGCGGCACGCTCCGGTAGTGGGGATGTCAACATGGCGCGCTATGGCGAAGGCGAGGGTGCAGTGTCCCCTGATTTGCAACGACCAGAGCATCCGCTCGTGGGGACGCTCTAAGAAATCGGCCGTCCATCTCCTTTTCTCTCTTCTCTGTGTTGTGAAGAAAAAACCAATACAGTACCTTATCGTTTTCTCTATACGAAACAGGTGGGGCTCAGAAGCGTGTATGTTAGCAGCACCAAAGTATATTTTTCATTGCCACCGCACATTTCAATGGCATATGGGATCTTCTCGATTCTTTTCATGTTCCATCACAATAGACCAATGCCAAATACATGTACATGTACTACTTCATCCTTTTCCTTCTCCCAAATATTTCCAAATAAAAATATTTCTAAATAATAGGAAAACTAAAGATTTGATTTTTCTTTTCTTTTACACCGAAAATTCCCATAGACACTCACTTGATGGCGGGTGGGAGGTGGCGCCATGAAATATCGAGGGGAGGACGTCCAATGATTGTTAGCAAGACAGTCAATACTAGATAAGGACGACATCGGTCGGGGGGGGGGGGGAGGGGGTTAGAAAGGAGTAGGATGGGGTTCAAAGTGGGTGTGTCGATGGGAGTTTCTTTATTGTGGATGGTGTTCGTTCAACAATTATGCCGGTGAGATAGACCACTCTTAGTGATATTTCTCATCAACTAATCAGTTGAATTAATCACTAAGTCTTCACGTGGTGGATTTTTTTCTCCGGTTACAACACAAAAAATTGGCGGACGAACCTATGGATAATGGAGTAGATGATGAGTTTAAAAAGAACTCGCCAACATAAGCCCCAATGAGATGTAGTTGTAAGGGGATAATGCCCGTGCGTTGTTACTGGTTGATTTTTATTTTGCCATGACACGTTCTTGTGTTGCACTTGGCGCGTAAAATACTCAATCCCAAAATCAATTGAACCACATAACGCTAATCTTAATTCTCTATTTTCTCATTCTCTCCTAAGCATAACATGGGTGGCAGCTTCTTTACTTATAGCAAGTTTATCTAAAATATCTCTTTGTTTGTACTATTGTATCTGCTCCGACAAAATTTTAAGCTCTTTCCGTAATATTAAGTAAATTAATTCATACGTGAAGCGCGTGATGAAAACAAATTTGTTTGGGTCTAACAACTTAACAGTTTGGCGGCCGAAAACCTTTGTGGCACTGGCTGCAGGAGACGTCTTGAATTTTTTCACAGCGAATCAGCTAAATACCCCTGTGTTGTGTGACGAGTCCATAATTTGCCAACCGTGTTATGCTTGAGATAATGAGGAACGGGTGAACTAAGGTTAGGGTTACGTGGATTGGTCGATTTTGGAAAAAAAAAATGCTACACGAGACCACGTTGTGGAAAAATAAAAAAATAAAAAGTTAACCCGTAGCAACTCACGGTCATTCAACTGGTTATACTAAAACGGACTCGAGTAGAATTTTTTCCGTACCAATATACTCGGTTAGTCTGCTCCTTACGGACTCAGCTAGCTAACTCGATCGTGTACCGTTTTTTTTTTTTTTTGAAGTCTCGAGCCAGCTATTTCTAGGGATGCATTGCCTAAAAAAAAGGAAATGCTTGTATATTTTTTTCTGCATGGACGTTTAGTTAATCACGGAGTCCATGTTTCAAAGGAGCGGACACGTAAGGAAAGTACATAATGTTGTTGATACCGTAGTTAATTTGGATCCGGCAGTTTGGGAACTGATCTATGCTAAAGAAGAGGTGTTTCCGGAGGACTCTAACGGTAGCCAATGTCACGATTTTATCTGATATACAACCATAGAGCGTGCCAAATGAGTTTCAAATCGGACTATGTATTCAGTTACGTGACTATTAGCCTTTGATAAATCCTAGCCCTATATTATAGATCCAACTATCACAATATATTTGGATTTGGACGATGTTGGTTAACGGGGTGCCTCGAAAAACAATCTTATATTACTTTTAGTATATAATAGATAGATAGATGAAGGAAGCCTGCGCATACAACACTTTTTTCAAGATCGCATCAGGTTCTTGGCCGGGAGACCTTAGCGTTAAAAAAAAAAACTCCATGATATTAGCTATTTTCACTCGTGATTACATGCGGGAGTATTAGAAAAGAGAGGTAAATTTGTCCAGTCCAACAATACATCTTATATTCTGAAATTTTTTATAGAAAACTATACACCTTATAATATTATAAGGAACGCCTACACAAAAAGTAGTAGCGACGGGCACAAATTTAGCATCTCACTACAAATAGCAATCCAATGACAAGCATTTATATATGCTTATCACTAGGTAATTTTTCATTCGGATGAACTCAAAAAAATAATGTTAGTGATGTCTGTCACTAGGAAATTTCAGTAGTGACGTGCACAATATTGCCTGTCACTAACCACCTGGAGGTGACGAGGTTTGATCTCGTTAATGCCCATTGTTATGGACTTGGGTTTTGAAGAAGATGGGGATGCTGGAGATCGCGGAACGGTTACCAAACAAGCAACACGGGACACGAGGTTTACCCAGGTTCAGGCCCCGGAGGGAAAACCCTACTCCTGCTTGTCTGCTCTTGATTACGGCGGAACCGGTGATTACAGGGGTGCGCAGATGCGATCTAGCGGGGAGGTGTGTATGCGAAAGTATGGGAGCCAGATCTAGGTCGTGCCCTCCTGGCCTTTATATAGACTTAGGCAGGTCCCAGGCACAGATCTAGTCGGTTACAGGTTCTAGGGTTTACCCCTTTAAATTTCCTATCTACTCTAGTCTTGCTCTTCAAGGATCCGAAGGCGTCATGGGCCTTGGCCACCCGAAAATCCTCATAGGCCGGCATATATTTGCCGTGGGCCTTCCTTGGGCTGGACCAGGTATGCTGAGATTGTGTACCCGCGGGGTATAACCATGTCAGTAGCCCCCGAGTGTTCAGTCGAATCGTAGATTCGGCTGATGACTCTTCAATCCTTCTGGTGCAACTCTGTCTTTCAAGAGAATGTGTAGGGATTGTGGATGCGTGTGCCTGACTCACCCGACGGATCAGGATCAGTTCACTGTCTTAGGACGAAACAACACGATCTTCTTCAGGTTCGAGTCCCTCAACTCGAACCTGGAACATATGCTGGCGTAATTCGACTCAGGCCGCGGAGGACTTACAGGAGTGGAATTCCAGTGAATTTAATTGATGTACCCAACGCGTCCGTCGGGATTTTTCATCGCGCCTGTTAGCACGGATTTTTACTAGCAGAGCGCAGTCATGTGCGTTGCCAGGCCATCAGATGATATCTGTAGGTCTTATCTTTGTGTCGCAGACACAGCATCCGAATTTTATCACCGCGGAGGTGTTTTGGGTAGCCAAGGAGAATGCTACTCACTTAACGTTTAGTTGGGGCAGAGTTGCCGAAAAGTTTTTGCATACTGATCCGAAGGATCGCAGTCGAATAATTCATAGGGTGCGCGACCAGCGCTCCCTATGGGAGTAGACCCCGAGTGTCTGTTCGAGTAGTAGACTCGAGCGGAGACTTTAATTCAGCCGTTGTTCAATGTCAGGTCCGTAGGACACAAAAAATTTCGGATGCTTAAATCCATCCTCCCTATGGGAGTAGCCCCCGAATCCGTAGTGGAGTCGTAGACTTGACGTAGGACTCAAAGAAATAGGTTAATGTTGTAACATGTTGTTCATCTTTCGGGTGCGCGACCAGCGCTCCTGATAGGAGTAGCCCCCGAGTAATTAGTCGATTCGTAGATTAATGAGGTAGCTGTTGCTAGTGTAGCTTTTGATGACGTCAGTGCTGACGATCGATGACCTCAAGCGTCTGCTGCGCCAGAGATGACTTGACTGGACGGACATGGGTCCCACTTTCTGACCTTGAATTGACCGGTCACGCGCGGCGTGGAGATAATTACGGCATCGCCTCGATTTCCGCGCGTAGTGGACGGCGTGTTACCGACGGTTCGTTGCGATGCTGACACGTGTATGGCCAGATCCTGCCGTTGGCGTTAGGTCTTCTCGATGGACGGTTGTCGTGCATCGTCTTCGTCTTTATAATCATTGGGGGAAACTTCAGTTTGTTTTCACCGCATCTATTCTCGTTTCACTGCTTCCTTGTTCTCTAAGAGTTCTTGTTGCGCGCTGGAACATCCTTTCACATTTCCTTCTTCCATCCTGCGCTCTCGCCGCCGGCGCCGCCGTACCACGATGGGGAAGTCGAAGAAGTCTTCATCTGCGGTTGGTACCAGCGCTGCTGGGGGGAAGAAGAGTGTCGCCGCTACCCGTGTCACCGACGGTGGCTGGCGGCGATCGGAGACGCGGGAGAGTGATCTCCGCAAGCTTCGCGAGCGGGGCCTGATCCCGCAGGATAGGGAGGCCGTCAAACTTCCAGGAAATGAGGTAATCCCCCGTCCCCCCGCTGGGTTTCGGGTTATGTTTCTCCCCTTCGTTATTCGCGGATTTTCCTTCCCAGTCCACGACTTCCTTCGTGGACTGCTATTTCTTTACGGTATCCAATTGCATCATCTTTCCCCAAATTCTCTTCTTTACATTGCTTGTTTTATCACTTTCTGCGAGTGCTGGCTTGGTATCCGAGAAGAGGCTATCTGGTTCGGATGGTGTGTATCCCATTGGGGGTTGCATCATCTCCCTCAAACCCAATCTGCTTTTCTTTTCCTTTTCCATGTCCGAATCTGTCCAGTACTGGCGGAGGCGATGGTTTTATATTTGCGACTCCACAGTGGCTGGACAACATTTTGGTCTTGCTCCTTTTGACCCCTCCCAAATAATCGAGCCGAAGAGGTCCTGAAAAAACCAGATCTTGGATGGCGAGGTAGCGGAGGTAGAAGCTCTCTACCGTCGAGTGGAGGATCTCCAGTTGATTCCAGAGCAGGAGGTCAACGGTGTGGATATCATCCGCACATTTCTTGAGTGTCGGGTGCAGCCACTCCAGGCTAGGGTGCACCCGATGTTCCTTTATGCTGGGCATCGTGATCCGACGAGAGTTTCGGCTGAGAAAATCTCCCAGGGAGATCTCGACAGGGCCCTTCGTTTGCTGCTGAAGTTCAAGGCTGGAGAAGATATCCCGGGAAAATCGCTGACTCCTCCGTTTTCTTCTTCGCTTCCTGTTCCACAGGTGTAGATCCGTGCGCATAGCGCTATTTTTGACTGCATTGTATTTCCATTTGTTTGCTAACAAATTTTCTTTTCTTGTGCAGAGCTTCAAAGTGCCAGGCATGTCGCCTCCATTACCCGAAGTATTTCCGGATGCTCTAGATAATGATGTGGTGGATTCCATGTCCGAGCTGCCATCGGCGCGGTCTCCGGCTGAAGAGGCAAACGAGTCGAGTGAGGACCACACTCGTAAACGATCACGGAGCTCCAGCGAGTCTTCGGATGCCTCGACTCCTCCGACTCCTAGGAACCCGTTGTGTCTTGAGCGTCACAGTGATGGTCATGGAGGCTCTTCCTCTCCGATTCCTGCCCTTCCCATGCGGGCTGTAGCGCCGCACCGCCGGTGAAGCGGAAGAAGGAAGAAAAGAAGGACGAGAAGAAAGAGAAGAAAGAAAGTCTGGAGGACCCCTCCTGTCTTCAACCTGAGCGAGCTTGACTCGTAAGTTTCCTCTGCACTGCTTTTTCTTGCGTGTTTACTTTGTACTTGTGCTAATTTGTCCTTGTGCATGCACTCTTCCAATGACTCCTCCAGCGATGGTGCTCGGGAGATGATGGGGGAGTCGAAAGTTGCGTCTCCTCCTCAGACGGTGGCTACCTCTGAAGGTGCTGCTCCGGGCCCTTCTCCGCAGGAGGTTAAGGTGGTTGCGCCTCAGAAGGCTGCAAGCGGGCCTTCGGAGTTGCCATCAGATCATGTAAGTAGTTCTGTCTCCTGCCACGGGGGGAGCCCCCGAGCATCTGTAAAAGAGTTTTGTTGTTCGTTCTTCCTTCGATTCTCGGGGGGAGCCCTCGAGCGTTTTCGTGTGTGTATTTTGCTTCTGCTCTTTCTTTTGGGCGTAGCCCCCGAGTCCTTTTCTTGACTAGCAGGTCTTTTTCTTGCAGCCTTTTGTGCAGGATGCCAGACGACTGGTGCAGCAGCACCTGATGCTGGAGGCCAGCCTCAAACAGCTTCGAGGTACTTTATGCCTTGATGTTTGCTTCTTCTTGTATTCTTGTCCTATTATCTGACGTTTGTATTATTTGACTGGAGAGGAGCACAATACCTTCCTTCGTGAGATTGATGCTCTCAAAAAGAGCCTTGGTCAAGCGGAGAAGAAGGCCGAGGTCGCCGTTGGTGCGAAGGAGCGCCTCGAGCTGGAGCTGGCTACTGCGGCCGAGGCTAGGGAGCGCCTACAGCGGGAGGCCACGGATCGCGAGGAGCATCTTGCCACTGCTGCGACTGCGCGTGAAAGAGAGGTGGCTGACAAGCTTATGGCGGCTGCCAAGGCTGTTTCGGGTGAGTACCTTCACCTTGTCTTTTTTGGTTTTCTTGTCTTTCTTCTACGGTGCTTTCGTTCATTCCTCATCTTTATTGTCTCAGATGCCGCGGGCATCGAGTTTGACCACGGTGCTCTGGAGCACGGGAGTGCTCTGGATGATGCTACTGCAGCAGTCAAAGATCGCTGCAGCACCGTCGTTAACTCGCTCGCCAAGGCCAAGGAGGTCCTTGGGCGCTTCTACAAGGAGCTTGTCCCCAAGGGCGCGGCCCTTGATGATGTTGACGCTCTGGCAGAGGCGTTGTCAGCCGAAGCACCTGCGGCGTACAAGCGCAAGCAGAAGGGCTTCGGCGCATCCGTCGGGCTGGCGATGGCTTTGGCGACTGGAGCAGAGCTGGACCTTCCCCAGATCACCTCCCGGATGCCAACGACTGCTGATGGATCCGAGGTAGCCTTCGCTACCTATTCTGCTCGCTGTAAGCGTTATGGGCCGAAGCTGATTGATCTGCTGGCCGAGTACGTGCTACGGCAGCAGGGGGAAGCCAAGGCGAGGCAATCCGGCTCCGAGGCTACTCAGGGTGCCGCGTCTTAGGCGCTGTAGCTGTAGGATAGTTGTAGTCTCTTTTGTTGTAATTATTTTGATGAACAAATCCTTGTGCCACGTAGTGGCTTTTGATGCACTTAATGAAGTTGTTGAGTTATGTGCTCCTTCGTCTGCGTTTTCATGTCTTTTCCTTTCTGCTGATCTAGGGTCCTTCGGGTGCTGATCCCGTTGATACCTCGCATGCAGCGCGGCTGCGGCCATCCTTGGATGATTCGTCGCAGCTTGCTTTTCTTCGAGACCGTGTTCGTAGTCTCGAGAAAGAGTTGCTTGGGATGCGTGGCCATGCCGACGTTTGGAAGTGCAAGGCGGATCGCGGTGCTGCCAGAGAGGAGTACTTCTTGGCGGAATTGCTTCGATTATCCGAGCAGCTTCAGTGTAAGTTTTTCGAGCTGTTGCCCATTTCTTCGGATGCGCCTGCTGGCATTGCAACTTACTTTTGTGCAAGTATTGCAGGTGCTAACCTTGCTCCAAGGGAGGAGAATGAGCGTGTTGCTGTTCGGGTCAATTGTTTGACTCAACAAGACATGGAAACCGGCGGGTTCTTCTGGATGGATCGTGACCATGCCATGGTCCTTGCGACGGTGCAAGATCGTGTTCACCAAGTATCGCGGGTGCTTCGTCAGGTGCAGACTTCGCTCGCGTCGGTTCTGCATGTGATGTTTCCGCTGGATGCTGCGCCAACAACCCTTTCTGGTCTTCTGTCGAAGTTTCGAAACGTGAATCATGTCAAGGAATTGGTGTGGCACCAGCTCGTCGCAGGACTGAAGGCTGCGTTGTCCCTTATGAGGCTGCATCGCCCTGATGTAGATTTGTCTGCTGTAGCGGCTGGGCCACCCCCTCAACCAGATGGTGGTGTGTATGATATGCGCCCGCATTACGCGGCTGTAAGGCGGTATGCCGAAGAGATCGTAGATCTATTTGAGCAGCGCGCTCAGATTTTTCTTCAGAATAGGTAGTACCTGTAAAAGAGATAGATGTAAAATTTGTATATATTTGACTGGCGTGTTTTGCCCTTTGTTATAAAGGTTTGGTTGTTGTTTGAGCACGTAGTGCTTTGTTTGCATACGTGTCCTTTTCGTTAGCCTGACGTG
Source organism: Avena sativa (assembly GCA_916181665.1). NCBI lineage: Eukaryota > Viridiplantae > Streptophyta > Magnoliopsida > Poales > Poaceae > Avena > Avena sativa. The sequence continues at coordinate 461,417,102 of OV702293.1, forward strand.
GTCAGCTACTCAGGTGTACACGTGTTATCCTCAGTCGATGAAATCGTGAGGTGGGGGTAGCCCCCGAGTGCGTTTGTAGCATGAAGTAAAGGTGCGAATAGCAAAACGAAATTTTGGGGCGAGACACTTAGCTTTATTTATATCGTAATGGAGCAAGTACATTGTTCGGCTGAGTAGCCTTGGCTGAATAGCCTTATTGAAAGTAAAGGGGTAGATAGCTAGGGGTAGAATCGTCGCAAGTGTGCAATGTTCCATGGGTTGGAGTATGTGACTCCAGACTCCACGTGCTTGAGGCGATAGGCGCCACCTGGGATGACTTCGGTGATGATGTAGGGTCCTTCCCATGGTGACTCGAAATTCTTCGGTCGCTCTTGCTTGAGTCGCAAGACGAGGTCTCCTTCGACGAAGGAGCTTGGGCGCAGCCGTCGGCTGTGGTAGTTGCGGAGACTCTGCTGGTACACCGCTGATCGAGCTGCTGCTATGTCTCGTGCCTCGTCGAGTGTGTCGACGGCGTCTTCGAGTGCAGACGTGGATTCGGCTTCGCTGTAAGCGAAGACCCGGGGGGCCTGGTGGCGTACTTCGGATTGTAGCACGGCTTTGGCTCCGTGCACCATGAAGAACGGCGTGTAGCCGGTGGAGCTGTTTGGCGTGGTACGCAAGCTCCATAGGACGGATGGTAGCTCCTTCGTCTAGGCCCCGGCGAGTCACTCGAGTGGGCTCATGAGGCGCTTCTTGATGCCAGCGCCGATTAGGCCGTTGGCCTTTTCCACCTGCCCGTTCGTTTGCGGGTGTGCCACAGAGGCGTATGTGATGTTGATTCCGAGGCCTTCGCAGAAGTCTTGGAATTCTTTGGAGATGAAGCTCGATCCATTGTCGGTGATGATGTTATGCGGTACGCCGAACCTGTAGACAATGGATTCAAAGAACTTGACGGCAGTTTTGCCCTTTTGGTTAGTGACCGGCATTGCTTCGATCCACTTGGTGAATTTGTCGACTGCGACCAGGAGGTAGACGTGCCCCCCTTTCGAGGACCTTGGCAGTTTGCCGATCATGTCGAGGCCCCATTGAGCAAAGGGCCAGGCTAGAGGTATGGGCCTGAGTTCTGACCCGGGTGCGTGTGGTTTGTCGGCGAACCTTTGGCACCCCTTGCATCTTTGGACGATGTCCTTTGCGTCGCTCATGGCCGTTGGCCAGTAGAATCCAGCTCGTAGAGCTTTGGCGACAAGGGAGCGGCTGCCTGCGTGATGGCCGCAGATGCCCTCGTGGATGTCTTGGAGAATGGTTTTCCCGTCATCGATGGTGACGCACCTTTGTAGTACACCCGAAATGTTGCGCTTGTACAACTCGCCATTGATGATCGTGAAGGCTTTTGACCGGCGAGATATGCGTCGGGCATCCGTCGGGCTGTCAGGCAGTTCTCCGTCTATCAAGTACTGGAGGTACGGTCGTGTCCAGGTTTCTTCGACTACCATGACCTGCATCAGGTTGACCATAGTGACCTCTGTGTCCAGTTTTTCGGGTCCTTCATGACCTTCGGGTAGCGTAGCCCCCGAGTGTTCTGCTTCTTCGGGTGATCCCTTGGGGAATTTCTGCTTGATGGATGGCACGCAGATCTGTTCGAGGAACACACCTGGTGGCACCCTTGCGCAGGTGGAGCCGATGTTGGCGAGTCTGTCGGCCTCCTCGTTGCTTTCTCTTCCAACGTGCCGAAGCTCGCAGCCGTCGAATTCTCCTTCGAGTGCGTTGTAGAGTGCGGTACGCGATCATGTTTTCGGCGTGTGCGTCGCACTCATTCATCGTCTGTTGGACGACGAGGTTGGAGTCACCGTAGATGACCAGGCGCGTTGCGCCGCAGATCTTTGCCATCCTCATGCCGTGGATGAGGGCTTCGTATTCGGCCTCGTTGTTGGAAGCTCGGAATTTCATCCGAAGGACGTACTTCATCTTGTCGCCCTGCGGGGAGGTCAGTATGACCCCGACTCCTGCTCCAGCTTCACGCTTGGAGCCGTCGAAGTGCATCGTCCATGACTGCCACATGTCTGGGGTATCTGGCAGCTGAAGCTCCATCCAGTGTACAAGGAAGTCCGGGAGGACTTCAGACTTGATTGTGAGTCGCTTCTCGTAGACGATGTCTAGGGGTGACAGCTCGATGCCCCACAGGGCCACGCGTCCTATGGCTTCTGGGTTATTCAAGATGCTGTTTAGGGGTGCCTCATTGACGACCATCACCTGGTGCTCCTGGAAGTAATGGATCAACCGACGAGCCGTTATGAACACGCCGTAGGCGAGTTTCTGGTAGTGAGGGTACCTCTGTTTTGTTGGCGTCAATACCTCGCTGAGGTAGTAAATTGGGCGTTGGACCCCATGGGTCTTGCCTTCTTCGGGTCGCTCGACCACCAGCACGGTGCTGACCACCTGGTGTGTAGCTGCTATGTACAGCAGTAGGGGATCGTGCTCCTTTGGCGTGACCAAAACGGGCGAGGTGGAGAGCAGTCGCTTGAGATCTTCGAATGCGTCATCCGGTTCGGGCGTCCACTCGAATTTATCTGCCTTGCGCACCAGCTGGTAGAATGGCAGGGCTTTCTCGCCCATGCGGCTGATGAACCTGCTCAATGCCGCTATTCGTCCTGTGAGCTGTTGGACACCCTTGAGATTCTTCGGCTTCTCCATGGTCATGATGGCCCGGATTTTCTTAGGGTTCGCCTCGATCCCTCGCTGGGAGATGAAGTAGCCAAGTAGCTGACCCGACGGGACGCCGAAGGCGCACTTTTCGGGATTGAGCTTGATCCTATAGCGGTGGAGATTATCGAACATCTCGCGGAGATCGTCGATGAGCGTTCTTGCCTCCCTGGTTTTGATGACTATGTCGTCGACATAGACTTGGACGTTGCGACCGATCTGGTCCTTCAGGCATGCCTGCATGTATCGCTGGTACGTGGCACCTGCGTTCTTTAGCCCAAAGGGCATTGTGTTGTAGCAGAACACTCCGAACGGTGTGATGAACGCTGTTTTCTCTTGATCTTCGACCTTGAGTCGAATCTTGTTGTAACCTGAGTAGGCGTCGAGGAAGGAGAGTTTTTCGCATCCCACAGTCGAATCGATGATCTGATCGATCCGAGGAAGAGGGAAGTGGTCCTTTGGGCAGTGCTTGTTCAGCGACGTGAAGTCCACGCACATCCGTAGGATGTCCGTGTCCTTCTTGGGGACCATCACTGTATTTGCGAGCCACTCGCTTTCTTTGATCTCCCTGATGAAGTCTGCAGCGAGTAGTCTGTTGATTTCCATCCCGATGGCTTCGGCCGGTGGCTCGGATAGTCTCTCCAGATGGACTGCTTGACGGGCTTGGTGTGTGGAAAGACGTTGAGTGCGTGCTCGGCGAATTCCCTGGGAACTCCTGGCATGTCCGCAGGACACCAAGCGAAGATTTCCCAGCGCTCACGGAGGAATTCGATGAGCGCGCTTTCCTATGCGGGGCTAAGGTCGTTGGCGATCAGCGCCGTCTTGGAGGCATCCGTCGGATGAACCTGCACCTTCTTTGTGTTGACGGTGGAGTCGAAGGACATGTCAGGTGCGTTTTGTCGTGCGACTGCGGGTGCCCCATTGTCCGTAACCTCGCGGAGCCTTACGAGCTCGTCCTGCATGCCGAATGACTGAGAGATTCTGTTGAAGTCCCTGTCGCATTGGTCCGATCGGGTGAAGCTCCCGTGGACTGTGCTAACGCCCCTGGGTCCTGGCATCTTGAGTAGCAGGTATGCGTAATGTGGGACAGCCAAGAACCTTGCGAATGCTACACGCCCGAGGATGGCGTGGTATTGTGATGGCCAGTCCACCACTTCGAATTCGAGCCGCTCGCATCGGAAGTTGTCCGGCTTGCCGAAGATGACGTCGAGCCATATTTTGCCCAGGGGGAATATGCCCTTTCCTGGGACAATGCCATGGAACGTTGTTTCTAACTGTTCCAGGCTGCACTGCGGGATCCGCAATGCTGCTAGAGTACTTGCGAACATCAGGTTGATGCCGCTGCCGCCATCCATGAAAACGCGGCTCATCTCGAAACCTCCGATTTGCGCCTCCAGCACCAGGGTAGCATGACCTGGGAGAGGGATCTGGCAAGGATGATCCGAACGACTGAACGTGATGCAGGACTCCGATCCGCTGAGGTACTCAGGGATGGCGGGTGGAGTAGTCACGGCCAGGTTGATCTGGCGGGTGATTTTCTTCTGCACCCTATTCGTGGGACGCCCCTTCTGGATCATCAGTGCTCCTTTCGGCGGGGGGTACCCGTTTCCAGCGTTGTTCCGTACTGGTGCGACTGGTTGGTTCGGGCCTCCTATAGGTGGCGGTGGAGGAGCTCCATGCGCTATCTCACCTAGTGCGGGTGCGTTCCCGAATCCAGGAGGTGGAGCTTGTTGCCTCATCTGGACCATGCTTTCGCTGAGCTTATGAAACTCGCGGCAGTCCTTGAGCATGTGGCTTGCCTTCTTCTTGCCATCCTGCTTGTCGATGTAGAAGTGGATGGTGCATGGACCCGAAAGTTTTTCGTATGCTGAGGGTCCGTTATCGCGATCACGGCGCTGCCACGACTGTGCTAGGCGTCCTCCATCGCGGAAGTTGCCTCCGCGGTATCCGCTAATGTTGCGGTTGGCGTCGTTGCGGCGATCAGCGTAGCCGGCCGCGACCATGTCGGGTCCATCGCGATCGTCATAGACGCGCGATCTCCTCTTGCTACGGCGCTCTCGTCGTCGGCTATAGTCGTTCTCTTCCTCCGATTGCGCCCGGTGGACGGAATCTTCGCCGTTAGCCCACCTGTTGGCGATGTCCATGAGGTGGTCGAGTGTCTTGGGTTTGACGCGCCCAAGTTCCTCCTTGAAGTCCTGGCGCTTGACACCGTCCTTGAAGGCGTCGATGGCCCTCTCTTCGGAGATGTGCGCCGCGGAGTTCTTGGTGTTGGACCAGCGTAGTATGTACGAGCGAATGGATTCGCCCGTTCATTGAGTGCAGGCCCGCAACTCCTCGATCGAGGCGGGCCTTTTGCTGGTGCCTTTGAAGTTTCGGATGAAACTGTAAGCCAGCTCCTCCCAGCTTCGGATGGACCCTCAAGATAGGCTTCTAAGCCAGATCCGAGCGGCGCCTGTCAGCTGCAGCTGAAGGCATTGCATGGCGGTTTCCTTGTTTCCGCTGTGCAGCTTGACGGACGACAGGTGGTCGCTGAGCCACGCCTTTGGGTCTTGTGTGTCGTCGAACTTCGGAGTATCCGAAGGAAGCTTGAAATTTCGTGGCATCCGTGTTCGTCGAACAGATCTGCTGAAGCATCGGGCTCCGCAGAGTTCTCCTTCGTCTTCGTCCATCTCGGATTCAGACGAGCATGCACGCTTGGCTCGCGCTTTGTCGATTTTGCACTGTGTGAGCGTGTCTCTGGCGTCGTAATTGCGGTTGCGATGGCGCGAGCTCTTGTGCCTTCGGGGAAGGTCATGGTCCTTCTCTTCGGATGAAGGAGTGGGGCTGCGGTCGAACCTGACCGGAGGTTTCTTCTTCGGCTCCGTAGGAGCTTCCTGATGGAGCGCTTCTCCGACGAGTCCGAGTCCGGTAAGTGCGGACTTGTGCATGGCTCTTTTAGGGTCCCCCTCCGGAGGTGGGTGGGACGCTAGATACGCGGTGGCTGCCATGATCGCGGCCTGCGGCGTTTTCGGGATGACGTTGCCGTCGGCATCCATCTCCATGAAGGATGCGTGGAGGGTTCGGGTCACCTCACGACGCTCCTTGGGATCCATGTTCTCCATCCGAGAGCGGTGCTTGTTGCCTTGGTTTCCGTTCGAGCTGGAGCCGATGCCCATGGAGGAGAGCGCAGCTCGTCGCGTGCTGGATTCCGAGGCTGCTTGCTTGCGTTTGTCAAGCACTTCTTGCATCTTGACCTGCTTCTTGTGCTCCTCGATGAGGAGTAAGTGGTATGCCATCAGCAGGTCCCGTGAGGCGTCTGCAGGCAGGACCGTGCTGCCCGCCACGGCGGCGCGTGCCTGGGCCCATCCTTCTTTGTTAAGGTGGATGACGTGACCGGTGTTATCCCCTTCGGGTGAGGGGGCTGGCTTCTTCTGTTCCCGCTTCTGTCCTGCGGGTTAGGTGGCAGGTTGGGCGGCGGGTTGGGCGCTTGCTGATCCACGTCGCTCTGGATGACTACGGCGCATTGGTAGCGCTCGTAGATTGGTCCGCTGCTGCCGCAGCTTTTGGATCCGGAACCGTAGGTCCCTTCATCCGACGGCGGATCGCACAGATCGAATTTGTAGCTGCTGCTGTCGTAGGACTCATCTGTTGATGATCATGTGCGTAGCACAGGGTGTGGGGCCCACGATGCGGGCCTGATCGATGGCAGGGGCACCTGCTCAGGGAGGCGGAGGGTGCCAGTTTGCCCCACCTGAAAGCAGAAGCTTCCGAACAGGATCTCGAGTCTGTCGCCTACGGGCTCGAAGTCCTTCATGGTGGCCGGCGAGTGGGCGGTGAAGTCGAAAGCGCCGAAGAGGAGGTGACTCTCCGTCGCCGCAGAGTTGTAGATCGTTCGGGTTGGGACCGTCACGATCGCACAATCAGCGTCCCCAGTTCCCACAGACGGCGCCAATTGACGAGGTTTGATCTCGTCAATGCCCATTGTTATGGACTTGGGTTTTGGAGAAGATGGGGATGCTAGAGATCGCGGAACGGTTAGCAAACAAGCAACACGGGACACGAGGTTTACCCAGGTTCAGGCCCCCGGAGGGAAAACCCTACTCCTTCTTGTCTGCTCTTGATTACGGCGGAACCGGTGATTACAGGGGTGCGCAGATGCGATCTGGCGGGGAGGTGTGTATGCGAAAGTATGGGAGCCAGATCTAGGTCGTGCCCTCCTGGCCTTTATATAGACTTAGGCAGGTCCCAGGCAGAGATCTAGTCGGTTACAGGTTCTAGGGTTTACCCCTTTGAATTTCCTATCTACTCTAGTCTTGCTCTCCAAGGATCCGAAGGCGTCATGGGCCTTGGCCACCCGAAAATCCTCATGGGCCGGCGTATATTTGCCGTGGGCCTTCCTTGGGCTGGACCAGGTATGCTGAGATTGTGTACCCGCGGGGTATAACCATGTCAGGAGGCTATAAGCCTTTCTGCAGTAGTGCTACCGAAATAGGCATGACATAGCGTAGCACCTGGCGGTTAGCATGACCTGACATCTTCACCGGAGTCTCCCTGTAAGCCGAACTCGCTCCACCTCTTGCCACTATCATCCAGCAACTGCTCCAAAAAATGATGCACCTAAGAAGGGAAGCGACGCCCAAGGCGCCACCATCGTCCGATCCGGAAAAACCAGCTCTAGGGTTTCCTCCGGAGCAGCGCGAGTAGGTAAGAGGTAGCTACAGCGGCGATGCCCTCAACAAGTTAACGACACGAAGACGTCGCCATCGCCTACCATGACAAGGGTCAAGGCATGGTTTTCACCGGTAGCCGCGCCTTCCCATCTCGTCGCCGGTGCTGAAAGCGGAGACGATCCTCCCTAGCCGGCCAACCATCTTCGGCGGAGGAGAGAGTCACCACCACCATGCCCGGGGTAGGAGCCCCTGGCTTCCTCGTGCTGCAAACACAGCCCGGAAGGATCACCGCTTGCGATTGTTTTGATCGACGAGGAAGCAACTGTTATAGAGGAGGATGCCCAACCGAACCTAATGGGTCCAGTTCGAGGCCTTCCTGAACGTGATCATCACCTCCACACCCACCTCCGTCTATGTTGCCAGGAATCCGTCTGGCCTCGCCTCAGATTGATCCAGCCGGCACGAGGGCCACCGTCGTTGCCGCCACACCTCGCGGGCTTTGCCCGGCGGCGCTCAGGGGAGATCTTCGGGGGAAGAGTGGAGGTAGCCACGGGGCTCCACGGTGCGGCCAGTAAGAACCAAATTAGCCTCGATCAGAAAAAGGTTATGGTCCAGAGATTTGTTTTGTATGCCCTTTAAACCGGGATAAAGGGTGTTACTCTTTTAACTCTACTCCACGTTGGCCACGTAGGCAGGAAGAGAGGACTGTACTTAGCCACCGAAAACAACATGTCAGTCAGGTAAGCCTCCAAGAGAGCAGGTGAATGAGATGGTGTTTCCTGCACTGCAATTAGCGAGGCGCCTTGAGATCAAGGCAGGTGTTCGTTGACGGTGAGGCAGTTACCCGAAACTGATAGAATCAAACCTGCTGAAGCAAGTAACCTTCCGTGTTTCCTGGCCGCGACCGTTGTTGGTCTAAGGCCGGTGCCAATACGTCGTCTCTAAATACCGTATCCAGCTAAAAAACGGATGTCTAAGATACTACCACCACAATGCACCGTAACTATCTCCTTATCTTAAGGATTTACTAGCAGATCAATTTATGGCATAGTTAAACTACAGCTTACTTTGTGGCCTCATCAACTTGGTGCTCACCCAATCATATGGACATGCAGTAGTCTATTCGACGTGTGTGAGAGTAGATTGGAGCACCGGATGGATTTTGCATTAAAGTCATCTCGGTTAGTGAGCTAAGAGCCGGTTCCCTGCTTAGATACAACAGCTCTCTGTTTCTTCATTAATTAGACCGCCACGTCAGCGTTTTGCCTATAAAATTGTGTCAAGAGACACCCATTGTCACCGGTCTAATGGACATGGTTAGTTGCGGCGGTCTGGTTGCTGCACCTATAAGATTCAGACGTGTTGACCAGCACCGGTGTGTACAGGGCACATGAAGGATACGAAGGCTCTGTATCGTACTCCCTCCGTCCGCAAATAAGTGTACTTCTAGCTTTTGCCTCAGTCAAACATAACTAAATTTGACTAATTTTATAGAAAAATATAAAAACATATATTACCTCAAATTGATATATTATGAAACTAGATTTAAAAATAAATCTAATGGTAACAATTTAGTATCATAAATGTTAGTACGTTGTCCTAAAAAGTTAGTCAAACATAGTAAAATTTGACTTAGGATAAGGCTAGAAGTACACTTATCTGCGGACGGAGGACGGAGGGAGTATGTGCTTCGTCATGGAAGCACCGCGGCATAGACAAGACTGTAAGATTAGCCTAAACAATGGCGTTGGTAAGCAAGGGGAAGATCCTTTTATAAGCACGTCTTGGGAAGTTAAAGCCCTCTTTGGTTGTTGGATCCACAAAAAAATGCTGGGATGGGACGCCCATCACTTCAAGAATGAAATGTAGTCCGTTATTCCCCAGGAATGTCAATGCACTTTGGAGCTTGCCTAGGCCATTTCTTTTTTTTTTAAACTCGCCGCCTCCTCCTCAGACTCAGTGCAGGTGGCCTGGCTGCAAGTTGAGCGTGGAGGACAAGATGATGATCAGTAAACAAGGTGGAATAAGAGGTGATCCGTTGGACTGTTGCAGGCTTTTCAAGGAAGGAGGCACATGCTCACATGGACTCTTGCACAGTTGTTCATACAGTATAAAATATTTGCTTGGAAGTAAGGTGATACTGCGTCTCTCTCTATCGGAAGGCAGGAACCTGCAACTTGCTGTATCCATTCATTTCATAATCATTATTGATGTAGAATGTGTATCAATCGTAGTGGCATGCGACAGAGAGATAGGGGAGGGGAGTGGGAACACTTGACTCGAGCATACCAAGATGGGGGCAGGCAATATACACACAAGAGGCCAAGAGCGGGAGCCTCGGCAAACGGTCTCCACCAGATTGGAAATAAAAGCACACCGGTGGACACCACACCACACCTCAGGCAGTGCCAAAAAAGTTTAAAGGAGCATCAATGGCGCCCGGCGAGTTCTGAAAACGCCTCCTCAACCAACTCCCCCAGGACCTCCCCGCATATCTCCTTGCCGATCTCGTCCACCTCCAGCCGCAGCGCCTCGGACCACACTCCGCCTTCAATCTCCCTGCCGACGACCCAGTCCGCCGCCACGCCCACGTTGTCCAGCGCGTTGACCGCACACGTCTCCTCCTCCTCGGAGAGCCAGCCTCTCACCAGCCTCCATGCCGCGTCGGCCACCGGCTCGTCACCGGGCCGCGCGATGAGGACCGGTCCGGTGGTGCACGGGTACGCGGCCCAGAGCGTGCTCTGGCCGACGTGTAGCAGCGCAGAATTGACGGAGTCGATGAGGAGCCTCTGGTTGGAGCGCCTCTCCCTGCACTTGGCGTCCTCCACTTTGCGTTCCAAGAGCTGCTCCAGAACGTTTGGACCCAAAGGGGAGTCAAGCGAGTGCCACCGATCGTAGACGTTGCTGGTTGTTGTCTCGTTACAGAGACCGGCGGAGGATAGGATCTTCTCGACGAACTCGTACTGCTCTTGCTCGTGGCAGTCTTCTTTGCTAGTATTAGAACACGGCGCGGCTTCTTCAGAAGAATCGTCCCATGACAGAGTACGCGCGACTGATCCGATCGGGAGACATCTCGATAAAGGTTCTGCAAGCAAGATAAATGTTGAGATTCAGGAAAGGAGCTATTGTGCTAGGTAGTATCTACTAAAGCCTAGTAGCCAACAAAGGTTTAAGTGTGCATCACTGCTACTTACTACTACTATAGCCTAATTATATATGTACACAGTAGCAGCTCATAGTGGTACCAATAAGGGTTTATCATGAAGCACCAAAGTTAATTACTTGCCATCTTTTATGGCCTGCCAGCAAATATTAAACACACATTATTGCTACTTACTATCTAGTAGGAGTATAGCCTAATTTTATGTCCACAATAACATCTCACAGTGATATCAATAATGGTTAATCATGACGCAGTTAACATGCCAGATGGGCAAAAAATTATTACAACAGCACGTGCAATGATGATTTACCTTGTTTAGCGGTAATTGCGCTTTCTGATGAACTGACAGACTTTTCATTAGTATCGTCGAACAATGCATCAAGAACTGATGTAGGACTGGGCTGATCGAAGTGGGAATTTCGAATTTCAAAGGACTGCGCTTTCTCAAGAGCCTGCAAAACCATCCATCCAGTTTTGTAAATCTAACGCATTCAGAGTGTACATCTATATAAACAAAAATGAAGAAGCAAAAGTACCTTGGAAGACGAAGGTGCCTCTGGCTCTTTGACTGGAAGTACTATTGTTGCATACTGAAACTTATCTTCTAAATTTTCTGAAGCAACATCGTCTTGTGGTGATACACAGGCTGTTGCGTTACTGTCTTGAGTAACTCTGCCATTCAAGCCTACCAAAGGGGATGAGGGAAACTTCTCTTTTCTGGCCTTCTTTCGTATTGAGAAGAAGCTTGAAAGCTTTCCCTTGAGAGAGGACTTCCCGTTCCTAGGCTTCGCCTCCTCCTTCGGCGTTGTGGGTTCTCTATGTCGAGGATCTGAAGATCTAGCATCTAAACGCAGGCTGTCAAAGGCTGATGAGGAGACTGGAACAGATTTTGACCTTGAAATTTTCTTGATGGAGGTTTCTTCTTCTGCATCATCAATGGAACGATTAGATGCTACAGCGAGTCTTGGATTGTTGCCACACAGCTGGTTACTGCCATTACTAGCCACCTGATCGACCGCCTCTTCTTTCTTCATATCAGACATCGCAAGCATTTCACCGAGTGTGCTCAAGCTCCTTCGCGTCAACACCTTTTCTCGGGCAATCTCATTAGAAGATGCACTTGGCCACCTATCAGAGGCATGTTTCTTAACATCCCTAGCTACATGTGCATCAGGAGAGCAAGAAGCGTGGCTTAAAGATGAGCCAAAGTAAGGATTGCTAAACCGGTAGACGTAATCCCAAGAATGGCGTGATGTTGGACTTCCAATATCCGAGCCACTGAAGCTGCTGCCTTCTTCTTCAGCCCGATCACAGTATGATCTATCTCGACCCACCATATTTGACTGTGTGCTACCCTTCAGACATTCATCATGCTGGTGACACATGCCATGCGCTGACCAGTGGATCTCATCATTCAAATGCCTTGATACAGTAGGGGCGTCAGAATCATCATAGTTACCATGCTCATTTTGTTGAAACTGCTCTGCTGAGGTAATTGCAGAGGTAGGTTTCAATACCACTATCCGTGTGTGTTGTGGTAACCTTTCTGCTCCTGCATGATCAGCATTGTGCTTCCTATGAAGATTTCTTTTCTCTGTTCTACTCACATGAACTGTATGGTTTTGATGACTTTGAATTGCATTTTCACTCTTCATCTCCACTGATTTGGTAGGCTTCAACACAGTTATTCGCTTCCTCTGGGGAGTTGGTGCAGAATGGAACTCACCAGATTGCTTTGTGAAGAGCGAGTTGGGTTCTTCGAGAAATTTGAGAAACAAGTCCTTATTTGAGTTCAAAGTCTCGAGAGCATCATGGAATTCTTTCGACTCGAGAAGGTTCTCATGGGATGCTAGCTGCTTTGCTTCGACAAACTTCTGCCGAACAAGATCCATTCTTCTCTGGTCATGATCTTCATGTGGTCTGCCTCTTCGTGAAGAATCACTGCTCGGCTGCTCACTCCTCTGTGGCTGGTATCCCACTTCATAGACATCCTTATATTCCACATTTTCAACAGAGCTTGCATGCTTGTGGAATGACATCTGGCTGTTAACCCTCGCCATTGTGGTCGATAAGTGGCCTTCTGAGAGTCTCCTCCTGCTAGAGGGTTGAACGGGCTTGGGAAGGGCCACACCGTCATCAAGACCCATCAGCCTTGCTATGACATTAGTGTTCTTCTGGTTTGCGTCCCCCTCCTTTGCCATCTCCTGCGCAATCAGCATCTTCATGGGCGTACCGCCCGATCTATCCGACGAGCTCCTCCTGATGCTGCCGGTCACCTGCCCATATGGATCATGCCGTCATCAGCAAATTGCTAGCAGTTGGGGTTCGACACTGAACGAACACATCGGTTGCAAATACCAGTAGTTGAAAGAATAAAAAAGATGGGTATGTGTGCTTACTGTCTTCAAATCAGCATACTCCTTCCGATCCGACTGTGTTCCTCTGACCGGAGAACCTGCCAGGAAGGAGAAGATCCATAATTAGGACATCCCACACCTTCCCCCAACTGAAGAACTAATCATCAAAGATTTTTTTCTCCGTGTTTCCAGCAAAAAAACATCAGAGATAATCATGTAAGCAGAAAATCATTGTCAGTTCGGGTAGTTGCATGGCGTTACCATCTCTCGCAGCGACCCTGCCGCTGGCTCCAGCACTCAAATCAAATAGATTGATCATTCTTTATTCCTCCAACCCACGCACCACCACCAGCGGGAACAGCTGCAGCGAAAAAACGCCTCCGCCAAATTATGGGCGCCAGCGCCAGTGCCTGGAAATTAGTGAGGAAGTTATGCGAAACTGCGGCAGCTTTGAAAAAAAAAATGTCGGAAGCACGCAAGCAACCAAACAGAGGTGGGAGAAATGGAGATTTCGGCCGAATTTGAGCGCGGGCTGAGCAGAGGGAAAGGTGTAAGAGAGGAGAATTTTAGCGAGGAAGACACCACGCGGCTGCGGGCGTGCCCTGCTCCTCTGCTTTGTATCCCCCTGAATAGGCACTAACAGAGGAGCGAAAAGGGAGGAAAAAATAGCACGAAAGGGGGGCCCGACCAGCCGAGACGGCGGGCGAGATCCCATTCCCGTTCGCTGCAATTCGCTCGAATTCCGCGCCGGGAGCACCGGACAACAAACCCACAGCCCGAGCAGCACTGCTCGTGGAGGAGCCAGAGAAGGGGCCGGATCAAGCAAGCAGGGAAGGAGGAAGCAAGGACAGAGAGGCGCGAGAAGCAAAAGGCGAGGCATGCGTACCGGACCGGCAGTGTGGCGAGGGCGAAGACGGCAGCGGCGGCGGGTGGTGGCGTCCGGTCGCCGGCAGCCGTGGAGGCCCCCACCGGCGCTGTAGGGGGAGGTGGTGGGGTAGAGCGAGCGAGCGAGGGAGGGAGGGAGGGAGGGAGCGAGACGTGGGGTGGGTGGGGGGTGCGCGCGTGCGTGGGTTCTTGAGCTTTTGTATCGTAGCGGAAGGGGAAAAAGCGAAGAGGGGGTTGGTTGGCTGGATTAACGGCGCCGAGAGGGGCGAACAAAAGAAAAGGTGGCGACATAACGAAATGAACTGGACTCTCCAGCGACCGCTCGGTCTAATCCTGTTGTTGCCTTGCTACAGTGCGATCACTTTCGCATTTAAAAAAGAATACTAACAAATAGTACTACTGGTTTTCGACATATTAACAGAGAAAAAAAAAGGGACGTTTTCCAGTGAAATAATAACGAACAGAGAAAACAGAGGGGTGAAAAAACCCATGGCTAAGAGGCAACCACCTTCATGGCCCTTATTCGTCAATCCTTCCGAACCACATCCCCGTCTCATGAAGCCATGGTCGCAACACGTTTCGAGGTTACTACCTCGGTGCACCATCACTATCCGAGGACGCTACCACGGCATCGCTTGACCTTGCCGGCGAAGCTACGCTCTTTTTAGGAAACTTTCTCGTTTCTTATGCGTCTATGCCCCTTCTCTTCGTGGTTCTTCCCACGTGTGCCTCCTTTTTTATTCCGCCGGCCCTCTCTTAATTTGCCACCTTCATGTCTATCGCTGAAGTTGTCCGTCATTACAACATCGTCACTTCGAGGCTGTGCGCACTTCTAAGTCCATCTGAATGCTGATTACTAACCGGGCTTCATATGCGATCAAGTCGCTACCGGTTATGTCATTTTCGATGGCGGCACTTTTTCCACCTTCCGCCTTTATCTCGCCGATCGACCCTCCCCCTCTGATGTCCTCTCCATCCCTTCTTCAACGCTTCTCCCGCCTCATATGATTCATCCTTCACTGCAACAAAGGAAGTCGCAGCACCATGAGACGAACTTCTGACGGCTCGCCCCTACTGCCCGTTGCAAAATACATTATTCGGGTTATGTGTTTACGCACAAATTCACAAACGTGTGTTTGAAAAAAAAAGATGATTAACTAATGTTATTTGATGGTATGGAGTACAAAACCTCGTGCACAATTTGCGTGGGCAGATAGCACTGCGTGACTCTAAAATACTCGTATGGTTTACAAGAGGTATCCGTAGAAGAACCCTATAGCCCGTGTGGCGAATAAGACGCCGTACCTCACCGCTTTGGACAGTACCCTTGTTCCAACTCTCGGGTACTATCACGCTATTCCGGTTCCGGACACAGTACGCGCCAGCTTGAGGCCACCGACCGAACTTCCTCCCAGGCCGTAGCGTCTGTATACGTACAAATTGGTAACGTGTTTCAGAAAAAATGATGGTTAATTAATGGTCGTTTGATGGTATGCATGAAACACCTCATGCACAATTTGCAGGAAAAGAACTCATGCACAATGCTATCTCTTTGTACAAACCTGGCATGGTCGAATCGTCACCCCGTTCGATCTTCTTAGTCCTCCCACAGCGTGAGCGATGTCCAAATGGTAAAAAGTATGCTAGTTATTTTGAGACACCGTGCTCACAATGTGTTCGTTTTAGGCATCGATGATAGGAGGACCCACAACACAATAAACAACCGGACTCTATTCTTTCTCACTTTTTAGCTTCACACGAATTCTGCTCAGCTGCATGCAATAGTACACTAAGACTAATATTTTAGTAGCTGGATTGTTTGGGCATCGGTTACTCTAGTTGCTCCGATGCCTGAAGATTTTTGTTTGGGCACCGGTCACACAACGTATGGGCACCGAGGATCGAAGCCGGAAATCAATTGGGCACGGCAAAATGCAACGTTGTGGAAGGCCTTGGAGCATCCCAACCACCCGCACATAAACAGCACGACCCAAAACGAGGAGGGAGGGGGGGTGCGCATTCGTGGCCTAATTTTGGGGCGTGTATGCGCTCGCGCGTGTCCGCGCGAACAGCCCATGTGTCCTCCATCCGACCGCCCTGACCCACATGACAGCGTCGGGAGAGGAAACTCGTCTGGTACTACGGGTTCTGGTATAGCGTATCGAGCCGCACATTGGCCTCCAAAATCATGGACCACATCGCCGCATGGGACTACCCGCGCATCCTACCTCCTTCGCCGCCGCCTCTTCCTCCTAGCACGACACCTGTCGTCGACCTCACACGGGACGATGATGATGAGTCCTAAGATGGGGAAGAGTCCTAGGGTAATGAAGAATAGATGTCGTCGTAGTCTATTTGCAGTATGAAAAAAAATTGCTCCCTCGTTGGACGCGCCCACGGACAGGAGAGGAAAACGCGTCGGGCACCCCCAAACGGACACATTATGTGTCCAAAATGTGAGCCGTCGATAGGATGCTCTTAGGCGCTAGTGCGACAAGCATTGTGTGACTCTCAAATACTAAGAGCATCTCCACTCCCCCCCCCCCCCCCCACGGACCCCCCCCCCCCCTCCCTGAGGCCCTTTTTTGGTTCAATTAAGGATGGCAATGGAACGGGTTTGGACGGATATACCAAAACCAAATCCAGATCCAAATCCATAAACCTCACTCTTGTCCACCCATAAAGATATCCATGGGCATGGATGTCGCCCCAAATCCAAACCTGTCGGATATCTGGGTATCCGTGGATATCCATTAGTTATATGCTATATACATAAACATAACAACAACCAACATAATAATGACACTACAACAATATTTCAGCAGTATTTCGGCAATAGTTTGACAACGCTTCAACAATTATTATATGGATGGCCACCATTGGGTCGCCACGTGGCAAGAGGACTCGAGGAGGAAGAGGAGTGGTAGGGATAGCAGCGGTGCCACACCGGTGATGTTGTTGGGTTTCTTCCTACAAGTATCCGAGGAAGAAGACGTCAATGGCGCATGGCGGCTGCCTGTTTAGTGTGTGTGTAGCAGCCAAGGACAGGTGGGCCTTTGGGTGGTTCGGTCTTGGAAGTGGGAGCTGGGGCCTTTTAATGAGTATGTCATATGTAATAGTAATTGGTTAGAAAACAATATCTCGCACTCATGGGTCCCGCGTGTCAAACGGATATCTCTTGGATATCCGTGGAGCGAAACCATTGTCCATGCCCGCTCCATGAGTTAGTGGATATCCGCCCCATGAAATCCATGGGCGTAAGTAGCCCTCCATATCCTTACCCACCGGGCTGGATATCCGTGGATAACCGGATCCATGGATAAAATTGCCATCCTTAGGTTCAATCCGATAAAATATCTCCTAGCCACGCCCCAGGAGCCCAAAATTCGCCGTATTGGGCCAAAAATCCATCCGGCGAACTCAGTGCCCTAGGGTTCGCCGGGGGGGCGCCGGATAGAGTGAAAAGCCAAGCGGACTCGGGTTGTTGGCGAGGGAAGCAGATTTCCATGCAAACCAGTCGCCCAGTTCCCTCCCCACCCACCTGCCGTCGCTCTTGCCGCCGGCAACCCCCTCCGCTCCGTTGCGTGCACGCCTCCACGAAGCCAACATAAATTCGTCGACACTCCCTCCTTCCCTCCTCGCCAAGCTACTCGTCGAAGTTCAGCTCCCTCCGGATGTTTTGCGGACCGTAGCGCTCCAACCATGCATGGTGGGATTTTCCTTGCTACAGAAGTGCATGGTGGCCATGAGAATGCTGGCATACGGAGCTCCCGGTGACACACAAGATGTTTATCTCCGCATGGCTGAGTCCACCGCCATCGATTGTTTGTACAGGTTCTGCAGGGAAGTGAGATTGAAGTGTTTGGGCCAAAATATTTGAGATCACCCAATGCCATAGACACTGCTCGATCCTTGCAACCAATGAAGCTAGAGGGCTCTCTGGATGCTTGGAAGTATCAACATCATGCATTCGAAATGGAAGAACTATTCATTTGCTTGGAAGGAAATGTACAAAGGCCACAAAGAAGGTTGTAGTGTGGTACTTGAGGCAGTGGCTATACATGATCTCTGGATCTGGCACTCCTTTGGCATGACAGAATCCAACAACGACATCAATGTCCTGCAGTGCTCGCATGTCTTCTCCAAACTTGTTGACGGCCATGACCCCTCGTTGGACCATGTGATCAATGGCCACCACTACAACAACGGCTACTACTTGGCAGATGACATATATCCAAGATGGTCAACATTTGTGAAGACTCTCTCAAGCCCTTTGATCGGAATGCAATGCAACTTTGCCAAGGAACAAGAAGCTTGCAGTGAGGATGTTGAGCGGGCAATTGGTGTGCTCCAAACTCGATTTGCAGTTGTCCGTTTTCCCGCTCTGACCTGGTTGCAAGAGCAAACATGAAAGGTGATAAATGTCTATGTGATCTTGCACAACATGATCATTGAGAGCGAGAGAGGAGCCAGTGCTTGATGATGACGGTAAACCATATTTCAGACGGGGTCTCTTACAGAGCCTGATCACCAGGTGCCATCATCGCGGGCTGACATTATTACTATGCGTCAAGAGATCCGAGACCTGCATGTGCATCAACAAGTGCAGGATGATCTAGTGGAGCACTTGTGGATGACCAAAGGCAATACCTAGTTTGAGGTGTTCTTGTGTTTAAAAACTAATTAAATTATGCTATATGTGTGTCGAATTTGTTTTGCGTGGCGAACTATGTGATAAATTGGTCGAATTGTGATAAATCTTGACCGAGCTATAAAATTTGTGTCGATTTTGCCCGAATTTTGCCGTTCGGGAGTGTCAAGCAGGAGTTGCAGCTGGGAGTTGGCGAACAAACCCTTCGCCGAATCCGACGAGTTTATTCACCGGATTTCGGCCCGACAACCTCCAAACGAGTGGAGAGAGGCTCTCAGAAGGTTTACGAGCAGTGTTGCAGGAGAGTGTAGCCCCCTTGACGCCCCGGATGAACTCTGAGCTGCACGCTGCGTGCATGCCTGCGTTATTTTTCACGGCGGTGCACGCGCGTACGGCCAGGGCAGGGCGCGTTTGAATTTACGGTAGCCGCTCGCTCGCTCG
The DNA here is from genome assembly GCA_916181665.1 of Avena sativa. Lineage (NCBI taxonomy): Eukaryota > Viridiplantae > Streptophyta > Magnoliopsida > Poales > Poaceae > Avena > Avena sativa. The sequence continues at coordinate 461,435,927 of OV702293.1, forward strand.
CCAATCATGGCTCGCGGCGTCACGCGCGCGCGGCGTTCGTGCCGTGGTCTGTGCAGCGGTTTGCCTTTTGGGTCTGCGTGGGCAGCGGAGACAGACGAGCTGGGCTGGGCTGGGCTGCTCTGTTCCCTTCTTCCACCCGTGTCCGCCTTCCGCTGCCGTGGCAGTTGGCGTGGCAGGAGCACAGCTACCTTTTTACGGGGAGCCGGAGCCCACGCTGTGAGTCTGACTGGGACTGCGAATGAAGGGTGGTGGCCTTTTGGTGTCGCTGGGCTAGCAGAAACAAATGCTGAGCTTTCCAAGGACAAATTAAACGGGGCCAGTAGTATGCAGTATTGCCTGCGCCTCGTCCCGTTCGCTGGACAGCAGTAGCATGGCAGTGTACGCTGCACGGTACATGTGGCCACGCGTACACGTGGGCCGCGTTGCGATGCACGGCTGTCTGCCGACGTGTCTCGCTGACGGCGATCCTACACACCGATTGTTAAAAATACATTTATTCCACAAAGCTAAAATATTTTATATTTTAAAACGGAGTGAATACCACTTTTCACAAATACTTGTATGATTAACTGATACGCCCAAAGAGTTGAGAATGAGACACCCTACCTTACAACTTGTCTGAACCCTTGTTCGCATGGCGCATGCACGTAACTCTCACACGGATCGGGTTTCCTCCCCGATGCCCCCTTTTTTTATGAGAAACACGGTATAATCGTAGACACTCATAACACGTACACGCACCCACCCCTATAGACGCATACACGTACACCCTACCTCTATGAGCACCCTTAATAACCTTAAGTAACGCTCCAAGTCCAGCAGATACGGGAAGGAACCACACCCTCTACCCGTAACGTACGTACGTACGTACGTACGGCGCGTATACGGCAGGCTTCAGAGCCACGGGCCACGGCGCCGTGCCAGCGGCTCATCAGCAGCCCCACCCGTTCGATCACACTGATCACCTCGCGGCAGCACATCGCTTGCTCAGTGCTCACTCAGTGTCTTTTTTTTTACGGCGGCACGTTGATGTGTTAGAGCATCTCTACCCGATGCTGAATTCGTGATTCCTTAGAGACGGCGCCGATTAGTCCGTGTAAATCAAAACAGCAAAATAGAATATATTCTGATTTGTGGTTCTTTTTTTTTTGAGGAACTGCTCAACGGATTAACTGAAAACAAAAATGTAAACATATTTTAACAGTTTCTACTGCCAACCGCGGGAGCTTTCGGTGAGGCGATGCCGGCCAACAACGGGGCATGCTGCAGAGGAACAGGACGGGGCTGCTTCTTCTTGGTGCCGCCCGCCGCCGCCACCTTACCTTCTTTGAACCGCTGGGCTTCTTCCATGGTGCGGCCACCTTCCTGGGCTAAGCGACGGGTGTCGGAACAGAGAAAGGCGTGGCGTGAGCACCACCGGTCACAGAAGTAGCGGCCGGCGAGACGACCTGCCCGGCCGCACGCTTCCTCTTCTTGAGGGCCGACGCGGCGACGACTGGCGAGAACTGCCGGAGCGACGGAGGACGGCTGTTGTGGGCACGGAACCTCGGCAGCTACCGGTAGGAGCTATGCATGTTCCATGACATCGATTCCACGCGGTGGCGAGGGAGGGGAGCGGCGGGGGAGGTAGATCAACGTCGGCGATGAAGCCGAAGCGGGAAGGGAGGTGGAGAAAACTTCCGTCTCGCTAAAAAAGAAAAGCAGTGCGGGTTGACGCTCGGTTCGACCGCGGAAACTATATATGCTCGGGTCGGAGGGGGATATTTGGCGCTCCCCGTAAAATATTTTTCGGGTTGGGTGTGTTTAGGACACTGATCGATGCGTGATTTTTCTAAAACACCGATAAACGAAGGTTATTTTAAAATTTTGAGATGTTTACGGAAACGGCTAGAGATGCTGTTACGATGCACGCGCCCGAACGAAAGGGGCGTTCGTGAATCATGTGTCGCACTCGCTCAGGGCCTCACGCGCGCGCGGGGCGTTGGTGCCGTGCTCTGTTGCCTGTTCCCTACAGACACACGCGTTGGGCTCCTCTGTGTTTCCTTCCAGCCGAGGCCGCCTGCCTCTGGGGGCAGGGGCAGCAGAGCCACCTTTTTTACGGGGAGCTGCAGCCGGACCCCCCCCCCTGCCCACCGGGGACTCTGGGATTGGGAGTGCGGGCGAAGGGTGATGGCTCGGCCCCGTTCCATCTCTGCCCGAGACGGCAGAAGTGAGCGTTGAGCTTTCCAAGGCCTAATGGGGCCCATTTGTTATCGGTAGGGGTGCGGTGGTAACTCATAATATGCATGGCAACTATTGAGCATTGTCCGCTAGAAGCTAATGGTGCCCCTAATGAGCTTGCTCGCCATGGTTCTACCCAGGTTACTAGCGATCCCACTGCTCCTATTTTCTCTATACTTGTAGAGGACCCGTGTTAGGATTCAGTAATGAAGTTGGGCCTAAAGTTCAAAGCTTGGTGTTGGCTGGTTCCCGTTCCACTCATACACGTCGTCAGCTTCGTACAACGGCAGAGTCCCAGCGACTAGCAGCCTACCCGAGTGCAGGAGCACTGCAGTATTTTCAGCGATCACCTCGTCTCCCTCGCAAACAGAAGAAATTCTACGGCACAGGCGCACCTCAGTAATGTTACAACATGTACAGAAGAAATTCACAGAAGCTACATCAGTTTGCTTCCCAAACAACCACAGGCCAACAGCAACATGTTTGTTGCTCAGCACAACGGGCATTCGGACTATCGCCACCGGCAGCCACGCGCCTACCACCCCCTAGCATACACTCACAGGACCATACATGCGTCTCACTTGCCCTTCCGCTTCTTCTGGAACGCGCCGCAGCTCGCGCAGTACCACTTCCCCTTCGGCTGCTCCTTCAGGCCCACGCATCCAAAGTGGAACCACTCTATCTTGCACTGCGAGACAAAACATCAGCACGCGGTCAGAGAAACCAAGCACCGACAGACGAGCAAGACGCTACAGAGGTCAACAAGAGCTCGGCGAACGACACTTACTTCAGGGTTGTCGCACGCGACCATCTCGCCATAGCTGACTTGGTTGCAGAAACAGTACGTCGGCTCGTTAGGGTCGACGGGCAATTCTAAATCTATAGGCGGCGGCTCCGTGGGTACCTTAGCCCTGCAAATGAGAGTTGTGCTGTTACAGTGAGAAGAAAATAGAAATGCCATTGCTGCTTCATTGTGTTCAGAAGGGGAGCATACTTCTTTCGCCCTCCTCTGCCTCTTTCTCCAGTTCTTCCACTTTTCGGAGCAACATCGACGGCTGCGAACCTTGAGGTGCCGGCACTAGCAGGATCGACAGAAGTAGCAGCAATAGCTGTATCTGCCGCAGCCATAGCAGCAGCAGCTGCTGCTGCCTCCTTTTCTGTTCAACAAAACAAGCAGTACGGAAATATAAGGTAAGAGAAACATGTAATGCAACTGAAGCGTCGTGCAATGGGTACTTCAATACCTTGCCGAAGTTCTTCAAGCTTCCTCATAAATTGATCGAGCTGCTGGATATGAGCGTCAACCTATATCACGTATCCGAATCAGCACAATCAAAATCCCGCATATTCACAATTCAGGAACACTCAGCAAAGTCATCAGACATGCCTACACAGCACAACCTAGCAAGACACAAACTACACAAGTAAATTTCTCGACAATGGAAAATCTAATCAACACATTTTGTTACTTTGAACGTAAAGCCTCATTGTAAATAAGAGGGAAGATATGTTTTGCTTGGATAAAGGAAAGGTAACAACATGGATAAATATGATAAGACATGAAAAAGTGGCATGCCTTTGGCTGACGGAAAACAACAGACAGATATTTTTCCTTCTAAAAAAAAAAGGACAAACGGCCTATCAATACGATCTGCAGGGATCTTATGCCATTTCTTATTATTTCACATAACCCAAAAGGAGGCCATAATCCTCTCTTACGCCGCTTTCTTATTATTTCACACAAGAACAAACATGATAAACTCACAGTGAATGTAACTGAGAGAATTTTACCAGGTCATAAGTTTGTGTGGCTAATGCCACCTTCTCATCAGCAATTCTAACACAATGTTTCTGCTCCTCGATTGCCTCGTCAGAAAATTTAAGTTTTGCTGGCTCATATGTAATACTTCCAGATTCAAGTCCATGCTTAATGTCCTCTATTTCTTGCTGACATCGCTGCTCATTTTCCAGCTGGACACCTAGATAGAAGCACATGCTTATTTCAGTTTTCAGGGAGAAGGAACAGTAAGTCGAAGAACTTCAATACCGCAGAGAATGTATCGTCAGTTAAGAGAAATCAAGCTGCTTCACTTACATTTTATTGCAACAAACATACTACCTCCAATCTTCTTTACTTACACATAAACACGATCTCCAACATACACTTTTGACCATTACCCTATTCTATTTACAAGTTAGTAAAAAAATCTTAAAAATGTGAAGAGAAGAATTTTTAATAACATCAACATTTTCACATGGTAAATCTTAATATTTTGTGCAAACCAGTGTCCTAAAAAATGTCCACAAAAAAAGCAGAGGGAGTGAATAGCTAGCTTAGTGCCAACTGCCAGGTCTGGAAAACATTATGTGTAGGAACTTATCAAGCTATCACTTAGAATTTTTTACTTTCCAGACATTTACAGGTTAACATGACATGCAACAGCCTAGAAAAAACAACTTATATTCATCAAGTTTTAGCAAGTGAATCATAGTTTAACTGACAGACTTTATAGTATTACATGATGTCAGTTGGCAGTGGCAAAAGGAAGAACGGACACTCAGAATTCTTCATACCTTGCAAGCTTTTATCAAGCTCTCGCATTAATGAATAATTCTTGTGCAACATAGCTGGCAATGTTTCAACACCTGACATCAATCAAATATGATATTATATTGCATGTATTTATGTAGTACAAAAAAAGGCACCACAGTGGCAAAGTTACCATTTAAAAAGATATGATGCTAGAACCTTGTATTTGGTTGCAAACGATACGAGCATATCGAAAACATGATGCTAGAACCTTGTCTTTGGTTGCAAACCGATACGAGCATATCGACAAAAACAATGCTGTCAAGAACTATCGAGAAGTGCAAAGAAGCATGAGAGTACCAAGAAGCAACATATAGTCTAGAACTATTACTTTTGGTCACATGGTACAAAAGGCAGGGCCACTCGTGCGAAGGCGAGTCATGGCCAAATCTAGCAGGTTCATATTAATCATCCACATTTTATAGCCATAACTAATAACACCAACAATACAAAAACTAAGCATTTGGAGTTGCTTTAACCTGCAGTGTATTGGCCAAGGAGGGCTGCACAACAAATTATACATGAGTAGTACTTTTTTTTAGAAAACATCAGTAACACTTTTAGCAAGACAAATGCATTTCAACTGAGATTGAATAATCAGTACAGTGCAATATAGCTTGGCCATGAATCGGTTCACTTAGCAAGTCACAGGTACTGACATGAAAAACACATCCGGAAACCGTGGACTAATTCACGCGTAGATATACATCACGGGGAAACGCGGAGACGCTTGTGCCCTAGCGGAGGCTAGGGTTAGCAGCCGGGGAAAGGGCACTCACTGGCCTGGAAGTCCTCGAGGAACCCCATGGTGCCGCAGCGCTGCCTACCACACCGGTGAAATCGAGAGGCGACGGGGAACGGATGGGGAGGCGGCCGAATGAAGAGGGGATCTCGCCGGCTGTCACGGGAGGGAGCACGGGGAGTTCGGAGATCGGATCCCCTTTCTGTTGCAGGATAGGCAGGCGGTGGTTCTGGCGTGCGGGACCCTTCCTCTGACAAGCCCGTGTGTAGCCCACTGGGCCATAGTCAGACGCCTACGAGGGCCGGCCCACTAACAACACGAGCGACTAAACCCTAAACCCCCGATCCTTCTAGAGGCAGCGGGTCCCTCGCTTCCCCGCTCCTCTCTGGTTTCTTTCCCCCTCCCCAAGTTGCTCACCCTTTTTCACCCCCTCCATCCCTCCCCGGCTCGCCGCCTCCCCTCGCTTCCAGAAACCACCCGCAAGATCCAACCGCCCTCCGCCCTTCTCTCACCATGTACCGCGCCGCCGCCAGCCTCGCCTCCAAGGCCCGGTGAGTCGTCCTCTTCGCCTCCTTACGTTTTCCTCTCTCTCTCGGACACTCCGGCGCGTTGCCGCACCGGGTGTTTCCTGTTCGTGTGAATAGGGTTGCTGAAAATGTGTTTTCTGCTTTTTGCAGGCAAGCCGGGAGCAGCGCCCGCCAGGTGAGCAGATTTGTTTGTGTGCGAGTAGTTGGGGGTAGCTTCGGGATTTAGATTGTGCCGGTTCTGCGCAGATCGCTGGCAGGAAAATATTTCGTTTTTAATCTGATGATTTGTTCCCTCTCCGCTTCGGGGCAATGCGGGGCGTGAATAAGTTTTTAATCTAGTTTTGACCTTGTGTGGTGATGATCTTGGGTGCTTTGCCTGTGATGCTGGTGCGCAGGTCGGGAGCAGGCTCGCGTGGAGCAGGAACTATGCCGCCAAGGACATCAGGTTCGGCGTCGACGCCCGGGCCCAGATGCTCAGGGGTGTTGAAGAGTTGGCTGATACGGTTAAATTGACTATGGGTCCTAAGGTATGGTGCAATCATCTTTGCGCATTATCCATGTGCAGCGTCTGTAGTCCGATTGCTGTAGAGATGTAAGATTAGGACTGCTGGTGCTCCCAAACCACGTTGTTGTCAGATGTGTGAATTAGGCTGTCAGGTAATCTAAGGCTAGTGTTTGGCTAGGTAATAGTAACTAGTATTTTGCTTCTAAGCCATGGTGATGTTTTGGGCATGGAATGTGACCAAGGGTGTGTTTGGTTTGTGCCCAAGATTGCCCCACCAAATATTTGGCTAGCCAAAATTTTGGTTGAGCCTTTGTTTGCCTACAAGTTGGCTAAAAAATTGAACTAGAGTTGGTAGTGGAGCATTGGCATGCCAAAAAATTGGCAACAATCCAAATAAGAGCCAATCTTTTGATCATGACCAAAATATTGGTAAGGTACACTTTGGCCACAATCCAAACACACCCTAATATTCATCTGGTACCTTTAGTAGTTGTATAAAACTTGGCCCTGGGATAGTTTTCTGGTTGGTTTTCGTAGTACATCGTGAGTTTTTATGTCAAACAGTGCTGAACTTATACATACTTATTATGTTACAGGGACGCACTGTTATTATTGAGCAAAGCTTTGGTGCTCCCAAAGTTACAAAGGATGGAGTGACTGTTGCCAAGAGCATTGAGTTCAGTGACAGGGTTAAGAATGTTGGTGCAAGCCTTGTGAAGCAGGTTGCTAATGCCACTAATGATACTGCTGGGGATGGTATGACTTGGTTCTGCACTATTAGTGCCCTTCAAGTTTATCATCATGCACATACATTTTGGTGGACTCGCCTCCATGAGACTCGACAGTATTAACAGAGTGTAGCATAACCAGTATTTTATAAGTAGTAACAACACAGAATTGTGGAAGCTTTTCCTTTTCTGTCCGCTGCTTTCTGTCAACCTGCTTCCCGTGTTGCTCATATTTTCTGCTGTCGGAAGTGTCATTATATCACACTTGTTACAAACTTGTTTTGAATTCTATGTACGTTTTTGATTGGTTTTTTGGTAATTTTTTAGTTATTATCTCTTGATAACTGCACTATTAAATTATCCCACAGTTTTATCTAGTTGTCATGTTATATTTTTCTCTCCATTCAGTTCTTTCTAGTTTTTTGTTGAAAGTGCTTATTGATCTCATTTAAGGTCCCTGGGCAGCTGTGCTGATGTTCAAAAACTTTCAGGTACAACATGTGCTACTGTTCTGACAAGGGCAATATTCACCGAGGGTTGCAAGTCCGTCGCAGCTGGAATGAATGCAATGGATCTGAGACGTGGTATCTCAATGGCTGTTGATTCTGTGGTGACAAACCTAAAGGGCATGGCCAGAATGATCAATACATCTGAAGAAATAGCGCAGGTAACATTAGATCTGTGCCCAGTCAGAAATCTTTCATGCATGTTTTTGTTATTTTCTTCCATATATATGCATGGTTATTTACTCATTGTCCTCTTCCAAAGGTGGGTACTATATCTGCTAATGGTGAAAGGGAAATTGGTGAGCTCATTGCAAAGGCTATGGAGAAGGTTGGTAAAGAGGGGGTTATCACCATTGCGGTAAGTTAAAGCTTCAAATCCCATCCATAAGGACATTACAAATTTTGCTGCTCATTTCTGGCCTTCGACATGCTCAGTTGGGTTGCATTTCATGAATAAACTTATAGCATGTCCGTACTGTACATGTCATTATATATCTTTCTAAGTTGATCATTGGACATTTGATAGGATGGTAACACGCTATATAACGAGCTTGAAGTTGTGGAAGGGATGAAACTTGACAGAGGTTATATCTCTCCATACTTCGTTACCAACCAAAAGACCCAGAAGTGTGTAAGTATTGTTTTTTCTTTTCTTTTTAGTGTTTATATCTGGGCTGTATATTTATGTTCATCTATTACAGGAACTAGATGATCCATTAATCTTGATACATGATAAGAAGGTGTCCAACCTTCAAGCTTTGGTCAAAGTGTTGGAGTATGCACACCAGGTATTTGTTTGTTTGCATTACCTAATTCTGGTTTGTTGTGGCGTCCTCTGTTGCTAACTGCTGCCCCATATTTCTTCTCAAATAGAAGCAAAAGCCTGTGCTTATTGTTGCAGAAGATCTAGAAAGCGAAGCATTGGGTATGTTGATCCTTAACAAGCTTCGTGCAGGCCTTAAGGTCAGTCTCATTCTCCATCTTCTTACTGGGTACTCATATATAGAATGTATCAATCTTATTATTGGACATGAAATGTAGGTCTGTGCGGTCAAAGCTCCAGGTTTTGGAGAGAACAGGAAATCCAGCCTACAGGACCTTGCTATCCTTACAGGTGGAGAGGTAAGTCAATACTCAAATCGTGACCATCCATTTTTTATATGGCATTTTTACAGTTAGCAAGTCATGACATCCATTTTTGTTGAATTTTGCACCTTCCTGGGATCAGGTCATAACTGAAGAACTTGGAATGAACCTTGAGAAGTTTGAGCCTACCATGCTGGGTACCTGCAAGAAGGTAAGACACCTTACTGGCTTTGAATTGTACGTTTGTTTTGGACATTATAATCCAAACCGTTTGATACAATAACAAAGTGCACCTTGCTGGAAGTATAAATTGACAACTGTTTGTGATGAACAAGGTTTATTTCTTGTACCACTAAATATTATACTGTGTTTGTGGACTTGTAGAAATAGTACTGTTCAACTTACATGAGGAACATTGTTCTTAGGCATATAATTGACGCTGTTAGCTTTATTCTTGTGGAGGAGCTTGTGCGGCAGTGTTTTTAGAACTTCTAACACTTGACTGAAACCATGCGTGTAGACTGATACATTTGGAACAAGCTGCTTAATTATAAATGCATGCCTAGATGTGTGCTCTGTTGGGTTATACATGGTGCTTAGTATTCTGTTCATGTGGTTAGTGGAAGTGACAAGGTGTATGTATGCAGGTTACTGTATCTAAGGATGACACAGTCATCCTTGATGGAGCCGGAGATAAGAAGGCTATTGAAGAGAGAGCTGAGCTGGTCCGTTCAATGTTAAATTAACTAAGTTCGTTATAAATCAGTCTGAACATTGTGCTACATACTTATCACTGTTAATTTCATTTTGTCAACAGCTGAGATCTGCAATTGAGCAAAGCACTTCTGACTACGATAAGGAGAAGATACAGGAGCGATTGGCAAAGCTTTCTGGTGGTATCGCTGTTCTGAAGGTAAATTTTGTTGTCTGACTAAGATTATGTTGCTTAATCGTCACATTGAATTAATACATAAACTAGCTGATAGGTTGAGGTTATTAGGCATATCTTACAATACTAATGAGAAAACTAGCTCACAATTTGTTGGTATTGATTATGGTGACTGCTCTTAAATTTCCTTTAGATTGGTGGAGCAAGTGAAGCTGAAGTTGGTGAGAAGAAGGACAGAGTGACAGATGCACTAAATGCCACGAAAGCTGCTGTAGAAGAGGGTATTGTACCAGGTACCATATCTGAACTCTGCATTTGAGTTTTGGTGTGCTATCAGATATCAGGAAGTCTGATCTGTTTGTGATGTACATAGGTGGTGGTGTTGCCCTTCTTTATGCGTCAAAGGACCTGGATAAATTGGAGACCGCAAACTTTGACCAAAAGATTGGTGTCCAGATCATTCAAAATGCTTTGAAGGTATGTATTTGTTTCTTTTGTATGTAATTGTTTCTTTTTAATTGGTGCAATTCTCCCTTGCATCGTCTGATTACTGTACATTTCTGCAGACCCCAGTACACACTATTGCTACAAATGCTGGTGTGGAAGGGGCTGTCATTGTTGGCAAGCTCTTGGAGCAGGATAACATTGACCTGGGTTATGATGCCGCCAAAGGTATGATGCAAATTTCATCCGTTATTGCTCTGTTGGGCGTTGGGGACTTTGTTTAAACCATGGCTTGACTTTGGATATGTAAATTTGTAACCCAACCAGGTGAATATGTGGATATGGTGAAGGCAGGTATCATCGACCCACTTAAAGTGATCAGAACAGCCTTGGTGGATGCTGCGAGGTACTGACTCTTATCTACTATATGTTTGTAAATGCTTGTGTTGAACATTATCTCAGTGACTACATGATCACACAGAAGCAGTTGAATGTGATACTGAAATTATCTTGAAGCTCTCTTGGCCGTCTGATTTGCCAAATGTTGTACTCCCTCCGATCCAAATTAATTGACTCAAGTTTATCTAGATTCGGACGTATCTAATACTAAAACATGTTAGATACATTTGAATCTAGACAAATCCAAGTCAATTAATTTGGATCGGAGGGAGTAGCTACAATGTGTTACAATGTGTGGACAGTTGCTTCATTCAAATGAAGCTCAAAACTTGAAGAGTAGCGATGATTAATCATAATTCTTCTGAAGCCATGACACATGTTATTTTTCTCTTTTTTGCTGGCAGTGTGTCCTCTCTGATGACTACCACAGAAGCTATCATCGTTGAGAGCCCAAAGGAAGAGAAGGCGGCACCTGCAATGGGAGGTGGCATGGGCGGCATGGATTTCTAGGTTCTCCCTTGGTCATGTCGAGACAATGTGATTATATGAAACATTTAGTTTAGATCTTTTCGCAGTGTGGGGCTCATTGTTATGAACTGTGCGCGTATGAGGGATCTGTCCCATTTTTTGTTCTGCCGCAAGAGGATTTACAACTTGAAACACAGTTTATGCTGGTCTCATGCAAGCATTGAGATATGAATTTGTGAACAACTGAAGCTGTGGTGTAGCTTCCATAACCTCCTACTTATCCAGGACGGTTTAATGAACAACTGAAGTCCTGTCTACTTCTCCCTCCGTTTCAAAATATAAGATGTTTTAGTTTTGTGAAGAAAATGTACAAGATATCTATTAGTGTGTAGATTCATTCTAAACCTGAGTGAACCTACACACTAAAAGTAGTCTAGTTACATTTGCTTCACAAAGCTAAAACATCTTATATTTTGCAACAGAGGGAGTACATATGAATTGGAGTACCAATTGTGTGATCTGTTTCCGGTCTTGTTGGAGATAGAGACCTGTCAGTTTCCTTTCCTGTTTGTTATTTCGAAGTAGTAAGTATCGGTGAGAGTGTCATTGTCCTTTCCTGTTTGTTATTTCTTAGTACTTCCTCTGTTCTAATAAAATATAAAATATTTTAGCTTTTTTCTAGATTATATGTATCTAGATGTGTAGAGACCAAACCTGTGCACTAAAAGTCGTTAGATACATGGGAGTAGTAAGCATTTGCCGAGGAAGAGGAAGACATACGATACCAGGTGGATTCCATGAACGGTTTGATAAGACAGTCTTATTTGTTTCTCCATGGACGGTTGATATGATAAGACAGTCTTATTTGTTCCTCCATGGACGGTTGATAATAAGACAGTCTAATTTATGGTATTTTTAGGCAAATGTCTATTCCCCCTCTCTTCTACTCTAAAAAATCATCCTACGTAACATTGGTAAGCTAAAATTAAGATAAAATCATTATTATATACTAGCATAAAACCCGTGCGTTGCTACGGTGCCGCATTAAATTAAATTACGTCGAGTGAATACAAATGACATGTAGACTTTGGTTGACCTATCATTTGTACCGCTGTAATAGTGTGTAAGAGTGGTATAAGTCCATGAATTCGTGCTTTAATAATATAAAATCTAAACATACAATAAAATGCATCATGGTTTATGCCCGCCATTGTGTCATGATGGTTTTCGGAAACACAACAATTACAAAGATATGCATGCTTTTGTACATAATCTTTACCATGCTACAAAGTTTCTGTTCTAAGTCTTTGATAATTTATCATTAATATGCAGAGATTGGCAAAGTGTTGTTACTTTTTAGACCTAAAAATCAAGCCACGCGAACCATATGACGCTAAACTTTATAGGATAATCATCGTTTATAGTGCTCTGTCCCAAAACTGCAAAATACAAAAGACGAGCTATCACACTGTTCAGTTTTTGTCAGCAGTTCCCCTGACGCACTACACAACTGGTCGTCTTGTCCTCCAACCACTCCCGAAGAAATCCAACCTCTTGAATACAATGCATGAACTACACGCAGTTGTGCAGGAAGTACGAACCCACTTTAGAAGAGCATCGCCACACATAAAAAAAAAAGGAATGCAATCTAGCAGCCGTTGTCGCTGCTGCTATTATCCAGCAAATCACCCCGAGTATGGTAGTCTCTCCACGCGAATTCTTCGTCGTGTCCCTAGCTTAGCTGTGTGCTGCTTCTCTCGTCCGGGCCCCCGCACAGCTGCTGCTCTCCCAGGCCCCCTCCCATGTCTCCGCCGCTCTTCTTAAACACGCTACTTTTCTCTTGCATTGCAGGGGTACCAGCAGATCTGATAGGGAACGGGGTCAAGCACCATAGTGTGAGACCTGTATTAATTGGCCAGTTAGGCAGCGGATCCCAATTGGGAGGAGACGGGGAACCGGTTCCATTGTTATAGATCGCTGGTCTCCTAGAAGGACAGGAGCTCGTACTGCTTCTCGGTGGCGAGGCCGTGCGAGGAAAAGGAAGGAGGAGTGGCCGACCTGAAGGGAGAAGAGGAGCGAGGAAGGTTGGTGTCCAGGTGGGCGGTGATAGAGGACGCGTTCCCACAGCAGCGGGGCACGGGAGGGCCAGGCGCTGGGCCATGTTGGCGGTCAACATCGACGGGTGCGGGATGGGGTAGTCCCTGCCCCTGTTCGATCGTAGACGAAACTAAACAGAACGAACGGTTGTTAACTCAGCGGTGTCATAGTGGGCAATATGTCCAAACTGTTAAGGATAAAAATGTCTAAAAAAGTATAGGTACTATAAGAAACACTCTTTCCTTTATTATTAGGTATAGATATAGATAAAGGTCAATGCATCAAAACTGAAGGAATCTCTTGGGCTGGTATGCGAGTAGATGGGTAAGCTCCATCTGCTTCTTTTCCACATGGCTATCTGATTAAGAAATATCAAAAGCAATTTGATTTACTCTTTGGTGCATCATTTCTATATGTCCAAACTCAAAAGAATATGGGTCTAGTGCAAATTTCACTTACCCTAAATGCATTTGATGATTTTATAAGGGAACATCAATTCAATGACAAAATTATGTTAACTCAATGAAGGGGAGTGGCTCGACGGGATACTAAGTTATTGGACAAATGTCACTTCCAAGTTTATGCTCGGGTTTTAGTCTGGGCTGATGCAATTGAATTGTGGAAGGAGACCCCATCGCAAAAAGAGCAAAAGTTTCTGCGAAGCTAAAGGTTCATGTTGTTTTACCTTTGCTTGAGTCATATTTATGTTGTACTATTAAGATGAGTTTCTTGAAGATTTTTGGTGGATCATATAAAAGCCATCCTTTTATTCTCCAATGGGTTAGGTTGACCCCACCATTGTCGTGCACCTCAAAGCTTGTAGATCTTCCTCGACCAAACCTTGGTCTATATTTCCACCGAGCAAAAAGTCACCCCCATTGAGTTCATCAAGTTAATTACTCTTGGATTTGTTGGGAAACTCTCGACGTTGCTAGGTCACCCTGAAGTTTCTAGATTATGGATTTGTGCTCGAGAAAAGTTTGTGAAGGTTTGTATATCATCTTAAGACCTACTGATGGCTATGAAAATAGTCATCTTTATCCGCGTTTAAATCTTATTTTATGTCAATCAATTGACTAAATAACTCTCTAACTTTGCCACTAATTACTAATTATTGCAAAGATGTGCAAACCATTTTCTCTCTTTATGTGATACATGAAATCACACTTTTATGATGAAATCTGGAGCAATTATGAAGGATTAAGACGTTGCCAATACAATCAAGCCAGCTGGGGTCGAAAAGCCGCCGCTAGAGGTGTTAATGACCGTCGGTATGGGCAATCCCCACCCGTACCGTGCGACCGTACCACCCGACACCACCTTCGCCAGGTCAAACACAACAACTTCTATAAAGGACTCCATATATTTAGAGACTCTAGCCATCACGCAGAGAATGCCATTTGTAGATTGCATCAGAAACACATGGAGGAAGATCCACCGCCTCACCACCACCATAATTCATCATCTCCATCTCCAATACCCTCCATAGTCATAGCCATAAGCTTGTATTCGAGATCTCCTCGTGATTGGCGACTATTACAAGAATATTTGATTTCAATCTAAGTAATTCTACAATGTTTTAATCCTTGATCTTATTATGAGTGAGTAGTCCTCGCGAGATGTAGGTTGAGGAGTAGTCTCGCATCGATTATGTGCATCTAATTAGATGTAAATATTGTGTGGTAATTTCATAGGAGATTTGTATATTGTATCTTTGTCTTATACCTCGATCGGAGGACTTGTTAGGTACCAAAGACCTCGCAGATTGATCAAGGCTTGAGGTGAGATGAGTGGTGAACGACGTCTACGCACGAAACATAGTGATAGCAATGGGATTACAATATTCGTCTAATGATCCATTTGGGACCAATAACAACATCATAGATCTTAATGCTCTGGTTTGTATTTACTCAACAATCGTTCATAGCCTCGTGGTATTAAAGGTTGGACCAAGAGACTTTTGCTATCCCTGTGCCTCGCATGGGCTCTAGTAATTAAGGATGCACTGCCCACAAATCCCGTCGATATTAAATCATTTACACATGAATATGCTTAACATTATCTTTATCCCATATGTATGCATAACTGTAGGTGAATCTTCAACCCTGGCATATCTACATCCATCGACACAACCTTAGATACAAAGAAAACTTGAAAGGTCTGGTAAACATAAGATAAAACGAACTAGCACGTCTTGCAACCGTTCCTTAACCATCGATAGGTGTTTCTCAAGGTTCGATAAACCTAGATCTTTTAGGGGAAAAGCTACCATACAACATCCGTAATACGGATTGAAGGTATCACCTACCACTAGTGATTGAGCTCCTGCTACATGAAGAAGGTTCGTGGAGAAGAAGGCGAGTCGTCATAGCATTTGTGGTCCTTCGTGGTAGTACACACAGCTCTAGTGACGTAGCCCCCCAAGGTAGTGAACTCCCGCGATACATCTTCGTCTCTCCGTGCCTTGGTTTATTCCTCTCCGTGCTCTTTCCTTTCTGTATTGCCTTTGTGATAGCCTTCATACTTAAATATATTTATCATCATATAGGATGTTCATCTAGCTATATTAGGCTCACTTTACTTTATTCGTAAAACCCTAAAATCGGTGAAAAGAAAAGAAAAAGGAAAAAACTTATCCACCCATCTAGGTTATCCATCTATATGCTTTACGGGGAGGCGGGATGTTATGCATCTGTTGTTCGAATGTGTCTCTGTTGTTGATCTATGTCATAAGTTGTATGATCCTTGAAGCTACTCAAGTCAATCAATAGTATTTGCGTTTCTTGTATATACCGTACGATTTCACAAGAGTCTTGCTTTGGCTATGCGGAGCTGGGAGTCTAGTAAGTTGTTGCATCCAATAGCTGATATCTATGGTGGAAGAGACGCCGAGTAACACATGTAGAGAGGGTTCTGCCAATTCATCGATGTGCGCTATTGACTTTAGGCATAACTGCCAACATTATTAGAGCACACAACAATAGTACAATCAGGCTAAGTGGATTGCCTCGAGCACATAATCTAAAATTGAATGCTGATTCTTCATATCATGCCAATGCTAGCACATGTACTCTGTGCCAGTGGCGGAGCTGTGATTGGCAGCAAGCGATGTCAAAATAACAAAGTGTGGTCATTAATCAATCTTTTTAGGGGTCAAAATGGGTGTACTTATCTGGTTTCTTCAGTGTTTATAGTTTTTTTTGTGATGTCGCCTGACCACACATAATACACACAGCTCCGCCACTGCTCTGTGCTATTCTCCCAGATGTGCATGGGAATTTCGTGGCCGCACAAAGGGTTTTCATACCCTTTGCATCCAACACGCCCGAGATGGAGGCTGAAAGCCTTTGTGAGTTGTGACGGCAATCCCCACTCTGTTCAGCTGAAAAACGATATTTTCATAGTGTCTGAATCTATACCCAATAATAAAGGAAAGAGTGTTTCTTGTAGTACATATACTTTTTTGGACGGCTTTATCCTCCCACTAGACACAAAATTACCCATGATACCATCCATAAGTGAAATATCGGTTTGTTAATCGCGCGCTAGAGACCGAGCTCCATCTATTCCGGTCTGGTCGAGCTGCGACTTGACAGGCCACAGTGGAGGTCGTGGCCGAGCTAAGCTGCCTGGTAAGAGGAGCACACGAGCCAGAGGCACAGTGAGCCGCATCCTACGTTCGGTTGCATGCATGCGCAGCTAAAGACAATGAGACTATGTGAGGGAGAGATCTAGGCTGGGTACTCATCGCGTGAAGAAAAGGGGAGTCGAGGGCCGGATCAATCTCTGCCATTGTAAATACTACACCATAAGGATCTTATTATCAATCGATAGACTAGCGAGCTGCTATAAGAGAGCTTATAGGTTGGTAAAAAAAGTCGGTCTCTTTCAAAATAGGGTCTAGGATTTTAGTTATGCTGTACAAATTGAAACTCCCGGCAAAAGAAAAAAAAGAACTCTTCAAAGAAAATTAAAAATAAGAATAGCCCCAATTCCTTTAAAAATAGTACTCCTTCCTAACCAAATAAGTGTCTCTAAATTGGATGTATCTAGCGCTAAAACATATTTAGATATGTTCGATTTAGCGGCACTTAATATGTATCGAAGGGAGTAATATCTTTGCTAAAAGAAAAGGTCTATTCATTAAAAAAAAGGTATGCTTTTCTCTGATATGGACATACATTATTTTTGTTTTTCGCAATACAAATACTGCTTTCTGATTAGATATATTGTTTTCCCAATATCGTTTATTTGTATAGTTACAACTCTCGATAGTCGATAGTAGCATGTTTAGCACAAGATAAATTGTTTGAGTATCAATATTAAAAACAATTAATTTTGAATCCTTTTAGTATAAAAGATATATTTTTCTTCTGGTGCAACGTACGGGCTTGTTTCCTAGTTCTAATAAAAGGTGGTTTAACCCTAAAAAAAAGCTGAAAGACAATATTTAGAGGGTGTTATCTGCAACATTGGGGCAATACAGTGAATGCCAAATTGCCAAGCAATCCCCCGAATTAAAGGCAGGGATCGCACGGCAAATGTCCGCTCGCTTCTCATTGCTCTCCCCCCTGCTTGCTGCCCTGCCGCCGCGGGTTCCTCTAGGGTTTGCCCGTCGTCCCTTCTCCTGCATCCCGAGGATGGCGGAGGTCACGCCGGCTCCGACCACCCTTCTCTCCGGCCTCACCGTCGCGGAGGACACGGCGGCGGCGGAGACCGCCCTCCCCTCCGTCTCCGTCGTCCCCACGACGACCGCTGAGGGCGCGCCGCCGCTGCAGCTCTTCAACTCAATGACGAAGAAGAAGGAGCTCTTCGTGCCGCGCGTCGAGGGCAAGGTTGGCATGTACGTCTGCGGCGTCACGCCATACGACTTCAGCCACGTCGGCCACGCCCGCGCCTACGTTGCCTTCGACGTGCTCTACCGGTAACACCCTGTCCCGATCTGGTGCCCGATCGCTGCGTAGACTCTCAGTTGCCGAGATTGTTTGCTGTAAGCCTGTAGCTCGATGCGTTTAGTCGGTGGAATTCTGCCTGGACATGCTGGATTTCGTGCTTTGAAGTGCGTTGGGAGTAGGGGGTAGCTTAGTGCGTGAGCGTGGTGGGTGCTTAGATTTGTTATTGTTTGATTGAGCATCCAAACAGGGACGGAGGCAGGAAACTTATTCAAGGGGTGCCAAGTGATGACAACACAATTTTCACGGGAGATATATCATATATGCCACCATGTTTCACATAATATTATGCCAAAGTAACATGATATTGGTCTGAGATGTACTGGTTACATTAGATAGGCAAAATATGGGGATGAGAAGAAATAAAATAACTAGAGTTTAGTTAAAGTCTACTCCATGCTTTTTCCTTGCATCAAACTCATCTATAAGTGTGTCGGTTGTGAACTTCAAAGCAATCTCCCTCTCAATGTAGATTATCAGACAATCGCTTAGAAACACATCCTCCATCTTATTTTGAAGTCTGTACTTCACAAGTTTCATGGTGGTAAAGGCTCGCTCTGTTGTTGCTGTTGAGACAGGCAAAGTTAGAACAAGTCGAATTAATCTGTCAATCAAGTGATAATCTGTCACTTCTCGGTCTCAAAAAGTTTTTGGCTAAGTTCAGCGATAGTGGATAAGTTCTGAAACTCTTGATTCCTCAGCACATCAAGCTCTTAATGTCGCAGTTGACACCTCAAGTTATCCCTTTCTTGTTCTGAAAAATCGGAAGGATAAAACTTTGTAGCTAGAAGACAATCATTTTCAATGTTGAATGATCTGAATGAGTTCCTTAGATCGAGAGAGGTACACAAAACAAGGAGCTCTGTTGACTGTTCACTGAACCTGCTATTGAACTCTTGTAGTTGCTGATCAACTGCCACTGTGAAGACATCATATTTGTAATGATGTTTAGCCGAGGTCTCATCCTCTTTACGAGATTGAATAAAATCAACATAGAAACCATCCATATCTGGAACTAAAATACCATGCTTCTTGCAAAATAGCAGCACATCACGTAACAGATTAGTCCAGCCATCATCCCTTAGTTTTTGAATCAATTCTTTTGTAGTAGCAACGTCATGTATATCATTCACAATATCTTGCGACTTTTGTTGTAAATTCTTGCATAGCAATTCAGTTATTCCCATGAGCTCTTTCATGACATGCAGAATGAACACAAATTCAAACGACATCATTAGTTTGACAGAACCTGCAGCCTTTCCTCGTGCTGAAGGAGAAGCACCTTTACTTGAAGCAATAGCTTTGAGAACTAAAAATGCAGGTTTTTACGGTCTGAGAAGACTATATACAGAGCTGAAATGAGAGCCGTGTCAGCTGGTTGTTGTAAAGCTCCAATTTGGTTAGAACCTTTGGCAAAATCCCTTCTTCAAATTATCATAACACTGAACAGAATTAGAACCTTTTCTCATGTGACCTATGAAGGCACACTTTTTACCATCATTCACCTTTTTCCATTTCTGAAATCCTTTCACTGTAAATGTATTAGATCTGAATTTTCCTTTTGGTCTCTTTGAAAAAAGAAAGCATGGGAAACAAAAGGCAGCATCCTTTGCTGGTGAATATTATAGCCATGAAAAAGGCACAAACCAATGATACTGAAACCTACCCCTGTGACCCTCTTCTCCAGAAGAAGGGTAAACATCTTTTTTGGCTGATATGGACCGAGTTGCATGTAAGCCTTTTCTAATTTCATCCTGTTTATCAGCAGGACAAGCCCAAATTTGACGCCTTAAAGCTGGATCATCCTTTATAAAATCTTGGACTGTAGAAACAAAACAGATGCATCTTCTATTTTGTCTGCATTTTAAGTTAATTGGTCCCAGCTAGCCTGCTGCTGGCTCCGTCTCTGCATCCAAATGTTAATTGGTCCACTAACTCGAGTGTAGTGTTGTGGAATTCTGTTTTCTTGGTTGTGCTCTGATTTGGTATGTTGAGTACCATTTCACATGGATATTAACGATATTTTATCTGCTTTACATTCCAGCCATTTCTGAATCTGGTTATGTGTGTGTTGACTCATGTGATAGGTTAAACCCTTGGTGATTCTCTTGCTTTTTGTACCATTTGCCATTGGCATAAATTGCTTCCATATTTTCAAACCGCGGTACTGCTTAACTTGTAACACCTTAAGTTTAGCCGGTGCAACGAACCAAAGTTTGTCAAATGATGTTTTGATACATTTGGCAAAAAACTATGTGGTATTTGAAGAAAATGAAAATGGCATTAAGTGGTTTCTACTGCTATTGTGCCTAACATTTTAGTACTCCCTCTGATCCTAAATAAGTGTCACGGTTTTGGGCTAGAGCTAGTTCAAAACTACGACACTTATTTAGGATCGGAGGGAGTAAGATACTTCATTTCCTAATTGGTCTTTTGATCCAATGTAGATATCTCAAGTTTTTGGGGTATGAAGTTAAATATGTGCGCAACTTCACCGACATTGATGATAAGGTAATGCTCGATGTGGAATATTCTAGCAGCAAAGTTATTAGTTGAGGGAGGATGATTGTTTTATATATGTTGCATAAACAAATATTTGTATGGGTTCTTACTATCTGTTGCTTGTTTTACAGAAGAATTGCATTTTTTCTTCTAAACATGTACATGTATTTTGAGAGCCACATGACTGCCAAAACAATTTTGTTAACCCACTCTTTGGATCTGCTAAAAGTCTCATATTATACTCAAATTCAAAATGTAACGATTTTAAGCAAACATAGTTACTCTCTGACTGGTGTTTTAGTTCGATCGGAGCTTGGTTCTAAACTACAAAATAATTTGAAGTGAACTTGTCATTGCTTTGAACATAGCCATATAAGAAATGCATCATATTCAGTTATTCACTATAGACCATACCACTGTCACCCTTGATTATCAGCCACCTCGCGGCCATGGGCGCATGATTTAGTTGCAGATCTTATAGTTGGGCTGGTGTGTTACTTCCATTTTATGTCCACTTTAGATCAACACTTCACTCTGTTCATCTTCCCGGCACGATGCAATTTTATGGCATTCATGTGATTTCATTATTTTTTCTCAAATGGAATTTCTCTTCTAAATATTTTTTACAGATAAATTCATTTCCTTAGCTTTTAGTGTTCTAATGATTCCAGAACTTGTTTTTTCAGATTATCAAACGGGCAAATCAGAATGGTGAAACCGTAACCAGCTTGAGCAGTCGGTTTATTAATGAGTTCCTTGCTGATGTGGCTGAGCTTCAGTGCCTGCCTCCTTCTGACGAGCCTCGTGTAACGGAACATATCGAACACATTATAGAGTTAATCACCGAGGTATATTCGATTCCCCTGTTACTGTTAAAAGTCACCTCTGTTACTGTTCAATGTTTCTATTACTTCTTATTGTCATGATATTTTTCCAGCTTCTTGTTGCTCCTTAAAAAAAGTAACACTGATGCATTTGTTTGTCACCATTCAGATTAAAGTATAACTAACAGTCACAATTTCACCTGCCAGCAGTGTCAATCATGTGCAACATGCTGTATATGATAATTGTATTTATCTTTCACACTGTTCACTTAGTAAAACTCTTCACACTTTGTGTATGTGAACAGATAATCAAGAATGACAAAGGCTATGTTGTAGACGGCGATGTTTACTTTTCAGTTGATAGGTTTCCCGAATATCTCAGTTTATCTGGTAGGAAGCTGGATGATAATCTTGCTGGTTCACGGGTTGCTGTTGATCCAAGAAAGCAGAACCCTAAAGACTTTGCATTATGGAAGGTAAGTTTGATGCATCGCCATTAATAGTTTACTCTTGTGCATTGCCACTGTCTTCTTATCCTTTTTTGCAAATACTTTCTTCTTATCCTTATTACCGTGTCCAGGCTGCTAAGGAGGGTGAGCCTTTCTGGGAGAGCCCTTGGGGTCATGGAAGACCTGGATGGCACATTGAATGCAGTGCAATGAGTGCTCACTATTTAGGACATGTATTTGATATCCATGGTGGAGGGAAAGATCTGATATTTCCTCATCATGAGAATGAGCTTGCACAAAGCCGAGCGGCTTATCCAGAAAGTGAGGTCAAATGCTGGATGCATAATGGTTTTATTAACATTGATGATCAGAAAATGTCAAAATCGGTTAATAACTTCTTCACGATCAGAGATGTAAGGGGATGATGTCTGACTTCTTTTAATATTTCTCATTTGAACTTATATGGTGTTTCCTGACATGTCTAACGTTTCTCTTCTTTCCAGATTATTACTCTGTACCATCCTTTGGCTTTAAGATTTTTTCTGATGCGCACACATTATAAATCTGACGTGAACCACTCTGACAAGGCACTTGAGATTGCATCTGATCGTGTATACTACATTTATCAGGTGATTTTCTTAAGCTTAGGTATTTATCATGATTTGATTTCAAATAATTTTTTTGCCATTTGACATACTTTTGTCTCAGCAATAGAATTCTGAACCTGACTTTGTGATATTTGGCTATCTTTCGTAGTAATAGTATCTTACTTGATATGAATATCGTACAGACTTTATATGACTGTGATGAAGTGGTGTCTCTGCATGGTCAAGAGAATATATCTGTCCCGGTCCCAGCTGAGGAGCAAAAACTGGTTGATGACCACAATAAAGCATTTTTGGAATCTATGTCAGACGACCTTCGCACTACAGATGTTCTGGATGGCTTCATGGAGCTGCTGAAGGCAATAAACAGCAATCTGAATGATTTGAAGGTATGTCAATGCTGTTCTTTTGTGCTGTCAAGATTTGGATGCTTTGGATTCTGGATTAAATCCATATCAAGTTCATAGTACCTAATTCAAAGACATTTTCGACTTTCAGAAGTTGCAGCAAAAACTGGAACAACAAAAGAAGAAGCAACAGCAGCAGAAGAAGCAGCAGCAGCAGAAGCAACAGAAACCACAGAAGCAGCCAGAAGACCATATTCAAGCCCTTGCTGCGCTGAGTGCTGAGGTTAAAAGCAAACTATCCATCCTCGGCCTGATGCCACCATCACCTTTGGCAGAGGTACGGATAAATCCACACTATCTGGACAACATGTCCTTTTCCTCTTATGATGATGACTTCAACGCAAACATTAACAAATTTCAATCCAACAGGTACTGGAGCAACTGAAGCTAAAAGCATTGAGTCGGGCAGGGCTGACCGAAGAGTCGCTGCAGGAGCAGATTGAGCAGAGGGTCGCCGCAAGGAACAACAAGCAGTTTGACGTGTCGGACCAGATCAGAAAGGACCTTGTGAGCAAAGGCATCGCCCTGATGGATGAGCCCACTGGCACGGTGTGGAGACCATGCGAACGAGAGTAGGCCAGGCCGCGGTTAATAATCCATGCCTGGTTTAACAAATGACAGTGTACAATGAAGATTGCATCGGTGCAGATTGACTCGCCATTTTTGGACATGTGTGGTGTTTCTGTAGTGGTTTCCAGTTTTCAGTGAACAGACGATGAGAACTGTGTTGTTGGTGGTTGTAAGACAAAAATGTACTACCCAGATAGTTGGTATACTTGAGTACTCCGTGTTGAATATCTGTTTTGGATTTGCAGCTTAAGTTGATGGTTACTATACTTGCATTCGAATGATCGGAATGTGCAAGACAAAAGGTACTAGTACTATCCCAATGCTTGAGACCCCGTGGGTTGAATCTCTTTTTTTTTGGATTTGCAGCTTATAAGTTGATAGCTGCATTGTTGAGTCGCCGTTATACCTAAATCTGAACTTGGAGAAGCTGACTGAAGAAGCTTAAATGAAAAAAGTCCATTTTCAACCTTGAATTTGTAGACGTTCAGCGATTTGAACCCTGATGTCAAAATCCCTGTCATTCGCACCCTATACTATCTAATTCCGGTCTAAATTAAACCCTGGGGCTATATTTTTAAGAAAAATAAAAAAAATCCAAATTTGAACCCTGATGCCGAAATCCCTGTCATTCGCACCCTATACTATATAATTCCGGTCTAAATTAAACCCTGGGGCTATATTTTTAAGAAAAATAAAAAATCTAAATTGTTACTCTGACTGACTGTGTTGGCCCACATGTCATCTTCTCCGCGCCTCCGCTGCTAGCCACCAGGCCGTCGCTCGTCAACGCTCCTCCCAGCAAGGGATCAACTGCTCGGTGCGCCCACCTGTTGGCCACCGTTGCTCGCGTCGCAGCGCACAACCTCTGCTTCCGCACCGCCGCCACCCCCTGCTCGGCTTCTCCTAGCCTTGGCACCCTCCACTAAAAGCCCCCGCGCGGCGGCCGCCGCTCGCGACGTGCCCACCTGTTGGTCACCACCGCTGCCATGTACCAGTTCTTATTTCTGTGCAAGAATGGATAGGTTGGGGTTTCAGGACAGTCAATTTGAAGCCATTTTTTTAAGATAGACAATCAGATTGAACAGATTTGTGGATTGAAGTAATCAGATTGAGGAATTATTTGAGGATTGGATCTGTGGACACCACGCACTGCTCCTAGGTACTAATAGCAGGCTGACCCTGCTAGAAAGATACTTGCAACTACCCCGCCGACGCATCGGTGCAGGATTCGCTTCAGCCGCAGTGCATGAGCTGCTTGCCAACGTCGCGGTGCAGGGGCTGCTCGCCGGTCTGCAGCTTCAGGCACCGCCGGCCTGCACGAGCACTCGCAGAACTGGACCGGCACCCATATCTTGCCCAGACCACCGCCTCCGGCATCAACTCACTCCGTGTCCAGCCTTACCTTGGGAAGGAGGGAGGGGCGCATGCGCGGCGACTTGCTCCAGAATCTTCAACGACGGCTGCTCGATCGGGATGGATTCGGGACAGAGAAAAAAAATTAGTGGAAGGCGATGAATATGACTTGTGGGCCCCTCTCGTCAGTGAAGGTAGCTTTCAATCCTGGCCGGAATTGTTGGTTTCCCGGCGTAGCAAACAGGCTCAGGGTTTAATTTAAACCGGGATTAGATAGTACTAGATGGGACCTGCCCGCTCTATTGCGCCGTCTTCCGTGAATTTGGGTTTAAGTTTTATGTCGGCGATAGTAGTTTTTTTTTTTTCTGGTCATTGTCGTTTCTGTTTCATTTGGTGCGTGGCTTGCGACGGTAAGTAGCCGGTTTGTCATAAGTGTGATCCCAAATTTTATTGGATTCTTTTTTATTACCAGGGTTGACTGGTTCTCTAACTCCAAAGAATGTGAAACGTAAGAAATTTATATATTTGCGCCTGCCAAAATAATACAAAAGACTAAAAAGATAAACAAAAATCCGAATAAAAAAACTCAGAACCACCAAACACAAACCATATTCAGTAGCAGCTAGTTCAGCATCACGTTTTAAGGGATCATGGAGCAACCGAAGCTGGCGCAACGGGCCGACAAGAATACGTACACACAGAAGGCGCACTCGAAGCCGCAGATGCTGACCATGCCAACCCGTATCCCAGACAGCACACTCGGAGACACAACACAAGCAACAGTTGCCAGCCAAGCAAAAACACGTCGCCACACACGCTGACCTGCTTCCAAAGCCTCCAAATGTGCAAACTAATCACCAACAAAAAAACAAGGCAACCACACAACAAATACAAAACCGTAAACACACACAATAGCCACGAAAGGAAACAAAACAGGAACATAGTAACGAAGAAATGACCAGCACGCCTCCGGCCGCAACGCTCCTGCGCCACACACCACTTTCTTCCATCGCAAGAGAAAACTTACCAACAACACTACATACCACTAACGAGGACTCGTCGTACCATAGCCAGCGCGAAAGCTCAGAGCGTCCCAATCCACCCCCAAAAAATCGAACAAAAATCCCAACGCCCACCACAACCTCACTACACCCAAACCTTGGCCAAAATCAGAGGGCCGAAGCAAAGCACGCACCAATCTCAATTCTCCTAAAACTAACAAACAACACTAGCACCAACAATCTGCCATAAACCCCTCAACAACAGTAACGATGAACGGGATGACATATCTACACCACCGCAAATCGGTCACGAACTACAGTAGCGACGAAACCAGCACAACCAAAAAAGAAAAAGAAAAATGCAGAGCAGAAGAGGGAGAGACTAACCAGAACGGGGAACGGCGACCCCTAGAGACGCACGCGACCACAACATCCGCGCCTAACACCCTCCTCCCACCAAACAAACCCGCGGCAACTGAAAAAAAACCGACGACACAACGCAAGGTAATCTAGTGGCAGAGGGGAGACCCGACGGTCAAAGAATCAAAGGGACCCCAAACTGACCCGTCCACAACACTGCTCCACGTAACGCACGACCACATCGACACGCATGAAAACAATCGAGCAAGACAGGCCCACAAGAAAAATAAACACCACCACAAGGTAGGACCAAACAAAGGCCATGACTGAATCAAAGACGGTTCCTAATCCCACTGACAAGAAAGCAAATGAACTGACCTAATAAAACACACGTCACAGTTCTAACCAGCAGCAACAAACCATCTCACTTCGGACAAATAGGCCCCACCTAGCACTAAGCGGCCAAAGCAAGGACATGCCTCTAAAACAAGGGAGCTTAGATCTCTTTAGGATAGAGTGCGAATGACAGGGATTTCGACATCGGGGTTTAAATCGCCGAACGTCTATAAATTCAAGGTTGAAAATAGACTTTTTCCAAGCTTAAATTGAGCTTCCCAACTCGTTCAAGCCGAGTCCATCCCACGATCTACTGTAGTGCCTGTGGCGCACCCAGCCGACTTGACCCCAACCCCTCTTCTCTCCTCATTCCCCCCATTCACTTGACGCACAGAAGACCCCGGCGCGCTAGCCACCCTCTGCCCCACCCCTCCGCGCCCTGACGTGTTGGCTGTCCTCCGCCCGCAGAGGCAGTAGTAGCAAGTCCCACCGCTGTGAGCAACATAGGTCATGCCACCGCGTCACCCCACCTCTTAGCACCCACCCTCGGTGCCCCGTCGCTCGTCACCGGCAACGAACAGCTCCCAGAACACAGTGTGGTGGAGATGAGGGCCTGATTGCTTTTTTGTTTCTGTTTAGGGGACTTTGTGTAAAAGTTTGGACTGGTACGCAATTCCTTAGTTTTTTGGACCAATCTCTATCAGTGCAGTTTTTCTCAACCCACCCAGTCTTATCAAACACACCACAAATCTGAGGCCAGTTTGTACAAGATCAGATATCTCAAGCGGGAGAGTGAATTCGAAGTGTCCGGTGTACCAAACACACTCTTATACTCCAAGTAGTGGTAGTACCACGTTTGAGATAGACGGTACCGACTAGCGAGTAGCCGGATTTCGATCTCCTTTTTCACGATGATGAGGAGGAAGAAGGAACGAACGATTGAACGAACATAAAGAAGAGGCGAGTGCCTTTTTCCGAGGCCTGACTGACGCAGCGATGCTCTCTGCTGGTGATGATGAGAAAGGACGTGGGTCCCAGGCTGCCAGTGTCCGGTCAGGCGTTGTCATCATGTCTCGGTCTCCGGGGGAGCAGGCCGGTGCCCCATGCACGAGGCAGGAGTTGGGTACACTCTGGCCAAGATGATCGAATCCGCCGAGCACCCCATTCAGGCTGGCAGGCATTGACACGGGACCTAGTGCCTGCGCCAGCTCGCGCGGCGACGCAGACGAGCCATCGCGGCAGAGGAGGGGAGGGCTACGCCAATGGTATCTTCTTCCGGTTACCAATGTCTGCACTGACCCAACCCTGGGGAACCTACACAACACAACACGGGGGGTGCTGATTCATGTCAAAAGGCCGTAGCCGTTCGACCACGGACTCCTGGTAACCGGCGTACCCAGACTAGTAGTAGATCTGGGTGCATTCTCGCTCGCATCCTACACTAGCTAGCCTGCCTGCCATTCAGCCATACAGGTTCCCGAGAAAGGAGGTGGTGAAGAAGTTGAGCAATCTCCTAGGACATGCTCTACCAATAATATAATCCCTCCGTCCTAAAATAGATGACTTAGATTTGTTAAAATTTAGATGAACTTAATACATAAGTTCATCTAATTTTTGACAAATCTAAGACATCTATTTTTAGGACGGAGGGAGTATACGGTATGAGTTGAGCTCCTTCCAAATCTTGGCGCGCGCACGGGTGCTGGATCCAACGTTAAAATTTGGTAATACTACTACCCAAAGTTCTTTTCTTTCCACCAAGCTACTAGTGCATAAACTACCGAGGATTTGCACATTTGCCACACTTTTCTTTGCACTTTGCATATTTGCCATTTTCTGTGTCACTGACATGTGGTGGTCATGTGGCAAATATGCAAATTTCCGATAAAAAATGTGGCAAATGTGAAAAAATTCCCAAACTACCTGCCTGTCCTGCTTTGGGATCTCCCACACAGATCGCTCTCTGCTTCGCCTCCACAAGATGGAGGCCTCGCGCGACACAACACACAGTACCCGGCCGACAAGCCCGAGACAATATCACATACTACTACTACATCGATGGGAAACGAGAATAAAAGGAACACCAAGGAAGCGAGAAGATGAATAAATCTGGTACTAGTTACAATCGAACCAACGGAACAGGACAGCCAAGCGTTAGACTTGCCTACATGCGTGCACGGTGCACGGAGCTAGCTCAAACAGACCAGTTAACCCCACCGACCGGCCGATCAGCTCTTGCTCTTCTTCTCGTGCCTCGCGCGCCGCCTCCTACGCAGGGGCAGCACACTCCATCCATAGGAGCTGCCTCCGACGGAGCCACCGCCGCCGACGATGAGCTCCGCGCCTGGCTGACATGACAACACCGGCGGCGCAACTGACCGGCGGACGGAGGGGGCCATCGGGAGGTTTCCGTCTGTCTCTCACAAGCGATGGCGACACCCACTGATCATTGCTACGGAAGAGAGGGAAAGGGGGAAGAGAGAGGTGAGGGTCCGGTCACGCACACACAGACACACACCTCGTCGTTGCAATTTAAAGGTCGCACTCTCACAAAGCTCCTCATCCACTGCGCTATACTTTCTGGAATTTAAAGGTCGCACTCACAAAGCTCCTCATCCACTGAATACTGCTACTAATAAATAGCTGGTAGTGCTACTACTATTCAGGAGTTGTCAAGGTACATGATGGCATTATAAATCCAGACCAAAATATGCCCGAACGAAACTTGTTTTTCTTGGAAACGCCGAGTTTTTCACTCACGTTCTAGGCTGAATTTTTGGGACGTCCTTTTCTGTCCAAATTTGGCTCAAATTTGTCCAGATTTCGGCATAATTTGACATAATATGAATACATAACATTGTTCGGCCTAGTTCGGCATACAGTCGACCATAGTTCGGCGTAAATTTAAACATAGTTCAGTCTACAGTGAAAATACAACATATTTCGGCCTAATTTGGCCAGTTCATGCTCGACATCTATGTGTTGCTCATGCGTATCCATAGGTGCTCAACCAGACATCCTGCAATTGTTGATGCACTACTGGATCTCGGATCTCCTGGCGCATGGCGATGAAGGCTGCCCAGGTTGGAGACACCTGATGATCAGGCTCGACAAGAGGTCTCTGTCTGTAGTATGGTTCATTCTGCTCGACCAAACTCACTGGATCTTTTCTCTCATCCTTAATGATCATGTTGTGCAAGACTATACAACAGTTTATCACTTCCCACATCTGATCTTTCGATCAGGTCATAGCAGGAAACTAGACAACTGCAAACCTCTATTGGAGCACACCAAATGCCCGCTTCCTGCAAGCTTCCTGTTCCTTGGCAAACTGAGAATGCTTGGGGAGCATTGAGTTTGAGATAGTCTTCACAAATGTTGGCCATCGTGAATAGATGCCATCTGCTAGATAGTATCTCTTGTTATAGGGGTGCCCGTTGATCTCAAAGTCCACAAGGGGAGCATGACCATCAACAAGCTTGGCAAAGACATTTGATGAGTTGAGAGCGTTGATGTCGTTGTTTGATCCTGTCATGCCAAAGAAGGAGTGCCAGATTCAAAGATCATGTGTAGCAACTGCCTCGAGTATCACAGTACAACCTCTTTTGTGGCCTTTGTACATTTCCTGCCATGCAAATGGACAGTTCTTCCACTGTCAATGCATGCAGTCTATGCTTTCAAGCATCCCAGGAAATCCTCTACTTTTATTGACTACGAGGATCCGAGCAATGTCTTCAGCAGTGGGTGTTCTCAAGTACTGTTTTCCAAACACTACAATCACTGCCCTGCAGAACCTGTACAAGCAATCGATGGCGGTGGACTCGGCCAGGCGGAGATAGTCATCGGCGCTGTCACCCGGCGCTCCATATGCAAGCAATCTCATTGCCACTGTGCACTTCTACAGTGAGAAAAACCCAACCATGCCGGTGCAGTCCTTCTTGCAAACGAAATAGGGTCGAACTTCCGGATGACATGCACGATCTTGACGAAGAGCTTCCAGCTCATCCTGAAACGGCGCCGAAACACGGCCTCTTCGTGGAGCGGCTCGTCGGCGAAGTAGACGGCGTACAACATGCAGTAGCCCTCTATCCTTTGCCTCACCTTGCACTTCCGGCGACCCTTCGCCGAACCTCCGCGCTTGGGCTTCGCCGTTTGCAGGTACAGCTGGGCGAGGAAGGTGAGGATCTACATGTGCTCTGCATCTTCGGTGACAGTGGCGTTCTCCTCCTCAAGAGCATGAGTGAAGAGCACACTCAAGAGCATGAGTGAAGAGACTGTAAAATTGGATTTTACAAAATGCACAAAATATATTTTTATGTGGCATACCATATTGTAAAATCCTAGTTCCGCCACTGTATACACCGACGGCTTTCCTATGCCGACGGTCATACGCCGACGGCAGCCGTCGGACCAGCCTACGCTGACGGGATTTAGGGGCTAGGCCGACGGGGCCTGATAGTCGGCGTAACCGTCGTCTCCTGTATAGTGCTACTACTATTCAGGAGTTGTCAAGGTACTTGATGGCATTATATATCTTCCCCCTTGCTTTAGTATTTGTGGATCAGCAATGCCATCCACTCGAAGGAAAAGAAAAGCAAAAACCTGCTGCTCGAAATGAAATGAAACGTTCAAACGAAGATGCCGTGCCCACCACCTCAATTCTTCCGCTCTCCTCCGTAGTGAATGAATGAGATGACCAAATGCGCGTCCCGTCAGGTCCTTGTTAGGTGCTAGTACTAGTAATTAACTAGGCTCATCATTAGCGGTACGAGCAGAGCTGTGCGGCGGGCAGGTGTCTGAGTCCGGTGGCCAGTGCGAGCTGAGAAGAAGAACCCTACCTTTCTTTACATCGTCAGATGGCAAATGTTATCTCCCCTGTTAAACCTCACATCTACAGTCAGAAAAAGTAGACCTTGAATCAGAATCAGAGAGCCAAGTAGGGTATATAGTTCATAGATTTGGCAAAGGAGATCTTGCAGCAGATTTAGTTTGCTCTACAGAGAAAATTATGTACTAGCAGGAACTGTCAAGAGATCTACAACAGCGGCTGCTGACGAATCATTGGGCGACAGACAGACAGAAGGTGCGCGTCACAAGTGCAGGATCTCAGCCCAGGGCAGGGATGTGACCACCAAAACGTCAGCACCTACTCAACAGAGCTGTAATCAAATATGACAACCTTCCATACCGAAGTCTAACGTGATAAATCAGCCAAAAAATTAGGCTTATGGACAATGACAACGAACATCCATGACCACGTTGCCGGTTGCCACCGTTGAGGTCCATGATCTTCACAAGGCAGGAACATCAGTTGGTGGTCTTCAACGTCGTGGTCCTCTTGGATGGAACACCAATCCATGACAGGGATGCTTTTTTCGGATGGCAAACATCCCTGGCCCATGTGACATTGCTGAGCCGCCTCCTCTTCTCACTCACCTAGTGAATAGTAGAAAAGCAACACTTATAAATAGGACCAACTCTACTACGTAGCAACATGAGACTCTTGCCATGCAGGAATGAACCTTTGAGATTTTCAGATTTTTTCATGGGCCTAAAACCCACCAGTTTCAAACAATTAGCGGATCTATCTCTAAACTCGAGTGAAAAACAGAACTCTCATGGACTCTCATGACCACATATAAATTCAGTCACACACTTTTTTTCTTTCGAAATGGAGGTTGAAACCCTAGACTCTGCATCAAAAAGATGCACATAAACTTTTTATTAGATTATTCAACAAAGCTTTACATGACGAATACAAAGATCAACTCGAAGCCACCGTCTTAGCGACAACTCACTATACATAAGACTAATGAAGGGGGTGACCATGAACATGGCCAACTGCCCTAACATCACACCTACATCTATCATCTGAAAACCAAAGGCCTCACCAAGTTGCCCATCAGCGAGCAAGGGGCACAACTGGTCCAACAAACACTCGCCGCACACCAACGCACATGCCCCAGAAGTCGCGGTTGCCGTCCCTGCCTGCGAGAACAGATAACGGACCTAGAATGTGCGCGCGGCTCACCGTCCAGCGACGCGGGGCAGGAATGGGTGCACGGCCTCTCCATGGCAGAAACCCAGGGCGACATGGCTCACCTCCCCGGGAGAGCTAGGCTCCGTGGCAATTTTGCCGCGTCTCCTTCTTGTCGTCCATCCCATGGCCTGAAAGAATTAGGACGACGTGGATAACAGATTGAATCAAAACTTTCAGGCGCCAAGAATTTATAGCCAACAATTGACCATACCATTCCCTACGGTTCAGTTTAACAGACACACACACAATTTAAGAAAAAATTGACGACCAGTTTTGTCGAAATGTGAGATATATGTCGCAAAATTATACTATTGCAAACTTTTTTAAAATATGAATCCAATTGTGTAGATTTTATGGCATATATCTCATATTTATTTGACAAAATTGGTTGGTAATTTTTTCTTAAACTATGCGTACCGGTTAAACATATATCTCATACTCCTAGTTTAACCGATTTTTTTTTGAATATAAACGTATTATATTGAAAAAATTGCTTGTTAAAGTAAGTACGCCTGCTAAACTGAATCCGAGGGAGTAGCTCGAGATGAATCTACCAACCTACCAACCTATACCTCGTTGTTCCTCCATTTATTGCCATCCTATGTTACCAACCTACATCGTCTTTTTTGCTGTCGGATCACCCCAACCTCACCTCTAGCATATACTAGTACGAATCTTTACTTGAGCGTCGGTCCTGCTAGGTACTGACACGCCGTAGCTGTTGAACATCTGAACACTACTCCCTCTGTTTCAAATTACTCCGCGCGCACGCTTACCTAGGTGGTCTAGTATTCTTTCATTTTTAATCAAAAAATTCTTAAATTTTTTGGTATACGTAGTACATATTTCATACTATCTATTTAAAAAATCCTAGGATTTTTTGAATAAGAAATGAGAGCGTACTAGCCCACCTACATAAGCGTGCCGGCGGAGTAATTTGAAACAGAGGGAGTACAAATCTGACGACGGCCTAGTAATAACAGCATGGACAGGCCTCAGAACGGAGCGTTTCGACGAACTGACCACGGGAGGTAGGTAATCCACTGCACGTCGTCCGAATACGAGAGTATATACTCAACTAATGTCGATAATGGAGGCCAGGTAGACTTGTAGTTGTTCGTGTATGATTACTCAACAAATAGTGCGCAGATCATCATATTCATATGGTAGATTTGCACCAAGACATTGCCACAATGCAACAATCGTTCCAACAATCCCAAGTGTACAGACTGACATTATAATTAACTTATTACAGAAGCATCGGAACAGAGATACAATCAGCCAGCACAAAGCTACTACGAGAAATAAAGAAATTCTTGATGCAACAGCACAGGGGATCGGAGGAGGAGATCGAGCAGAAACTGAGTAAATTCGGTCACGGTCGAACAGAACAGCCAAGAATTAGACTTGCCTACGTGCACACGCGCAGCAGCAGCAGCAGCAGCTCCATCAGCTGATCTTGCTCCTCTTGCCGTGCCAGCTCGCTTTCGCGGTGGCGGACTCCACGCACAGGAGCCGCCGGTGATCTTTGCGTCTAGGCGACGGTGACGACCGTGGCGACAACTCTGGCGGCGCCATTGACCAACGAACGGAAGGAGGCTTGGGAGATTTTCAGTGTTGGGGAAGAGAGGTGGTTTCTGACCGTGAGAGGTGATGGCGACACCCACTTCTCACTGGTAGTTTGGTACAGAAGAAAAGGGGGGAGAGGGAGATGTGAGGGTCACACCCCGCTGCTGGAAATTTAAAGGTCATCTACTGTATCTCCAGTCTAAGAATCATCCACTGTGTATTTTTTAAACCCTTCTAGAATAAACATCTCCCATGTTACAAAATCAAGCACTGCTACTAGCTGTCTACTAGTCCTACTGTTCAGGACTTGTCAAGGTACTTCATGGCATTCCAGGAGTATTTTCTTTATTTTTCAAGCTAATTATTAAGTCATTGCAACATGTCTCTGAGAATTGTTTAAAACTTGGACTATTGCAGAGAGAACGAGTCAAACATGATTGTGTGGCCAAAAAATGATCACAAAAAGGGTTTAAAAGAAGTACCCCTCAGCAGTTCCATCCACTCAAAATAAAATAAAGATAAAAACTTGTACTACTCGAAATCAGATATTTAAAACAAGAGGCTGTGCTGACCTAAAATGTTGTGCTCCGTAGTGAATGAGATAATAAGATGCACGTCTCGTCATGTCCTTGTTAGGTGCTGAATAATCTGGCTCATCAGCATTACTACCAATTATCGGTACTAGTACTAGTACTGTGCATCAGACTGACAGTGACTGAATCTGGTGGCTGGCGTGGGCTGAGATATATCTTGAGTAAGAAACTGTACTTTTTACATCGGCATCAAATGTAAAAAGTTAACCAGCTAGTAAACGTCAGATCAGAGAGCCAATAAGTAGGCCCCCATTGCCACAGTGAGTGTGTTACTGTAGTAGTAGATAGGTTTGGTCGCCGTTATCCGTTTCCAGCGGTGACTTTTTTCTTAAGGATAAGGGTTCCCCCCTGATCTCCTATTATCAGAAATCAACTGTCTTCTACAAGGATTCCAGTAGTGATGGCGTGCGTTTCACAAGAGGATCTTGCGGCAGCGTCTTGCGAAATGCGAAATAAAATTTTGCATGTATTTTCTGAGTTGTGTGCATCCGTAGAACCGCTAGGACATACGTTGTTGCAGAGGCTCGGTGTAATTGGTGTCCTTGTAATATTAATATATGTTCTTTTTCAAAAAAAAATACAATAATGACAAAGTGCCGAATATATATAAACAGTAAAAAGGGACACTCAAGTTTCAGATTTTTTATATAACTTAAGGTCCAAAACGCTATGTAACTTAAGGATAAGGTAAGTAAAATCGGGATCAAGAGTACCTATGTCCTGAAAATTCATTCCCGGCGGGCGATACGATGCTCGTGTGTTGGCTGCCTGTCCTAGTGATGTTGCTCTCTGTTCTCTGTAACTCGTTTGCTCTCTGAACTTGTATGACAAAGGAAGGACACCAGTTTTGCGCGTTCCAGCTTTTTCTGACTTCTTTCTTGGCTTTTATTCCAAGGAACAGAAACAGAAAGAACGAGAGTTGCAGGCGTCGTTCCGGCCGTGCCATCCCACGGGCTAACGAAATCGATCTGATCTCAACGTCTACTGCGTCTACGACTTGGACTCCAGTGCTCCACCTTTCGACAGAGTTTGATCTGCTAACTACGGCATGGCTCGCACACATAGTTGTGGGCTCATGCATTGCTGACTAGCAATCACTCCCTAATCCGGGAGTACACTATTTCATTTTCTACCATGCCAATCTTTGTTCGGAGTTCTTGGAACCTTACCTGTCCCACCACAAGAGGCTTTTTCATAATGCCAGCCAACTGATGTTTAGTATTGACATGTCTCACCTTCAAATTGCCAGGTTCAACACACTCCCTGATGAAATGGTAGCTAAGTCCAATGTGCTCCATTTCGATCTTTTGAACACGGGGTTTTTTTCTGAGGGAGATGGACGATTTGTTGTCAATGAATAACTCGAACTTGTGTGCAATCCGAATGGCAGTATGTCGGCGATGAAACAGAGTACATGCGCTTTACCTCCACCACCATGTGTTCCACTGGAGGCCGCTCCATGAAAAAACTCACATAACTGACAGCAAAAATGATGTCGGGTCGAGTGTGCACGAGATACTTTAGGCTGTCGATAGTGCTTCGAAATTCAGTGGCATCCACGAGTATGGCGATACCGCCCTTGCTGAGTTTCAGCCTATATATGATCGGTAGGCGAGGGGCAAGAGTTGCAAACCTGTCATGCATTCTTCTCCAGTCCAGAATGCTCTGCGTGTATGCTTCATGGGTCACCGTGATGCCTGCACCGCTCTGCTGAACCTCTAGACTGAGGTAGAAAGTCAGCTTGCCAAGATCGCTCATGAGGAAGGTCTTCTCCATCTCTTCCCTGAATGTGGTGATCACGCGGTCACTGCTGCCCGTGATGATGACGTCATCAACATAGATGCCTAGCATAATCGGGTCACTCCATTCGTCGCGCTTGCACATCGCGGGCTCCGAAGTGATCATGGTGAAGCTGGGCTAAGAGCATCCCCACTCGTTGGGTGATCCTAGACCGATATCCAGACCAACTTTTAACCAGACGAAACTTGATTTCCGCCTAAGAACGTGGCGTTTTCACTCGCGTTTTCAGGCCGAATTCCCGCGTCCGGCTAAAATTCAGTGGCAAATTCAGACGGATTTCATTAAACATGGGCGAATATGGACGGATTACATTGAATTTAAACTAAACATTAAAAAATGTCGATGCCGTCGCCTTCGCCGATGTCATCGCCGCTTCTACATGCCGAAGTTGTCGTAGAAGGACGTGTAGCCGAGATCGGCTCTGCCATCGTCCTCGTCGCCGTCGTTGTCGCTCGACGGCTGTGGCAGGAGGGAGCTCCCCTGGCCGGCATCGCCGCACCTCCAGGGCTATTAGGAGGGGCCGGCTTCGTCGTTGTCGTCGAGGACGATAAGCGGCATGCCCTGGTAGGCAAGAACACGGCCAGACCAGGCCCGGCGTTCGGCCTCCTGCTGCAGGCGATGGACGCGCCGCCGCTCTGTCTTCTCCCAGTCCGCCCTGGACCATGCGAGTATGTCCGGCGAGGACGGCTCCACCGGCGGCTGCGGTGCCGCCTCCCGGAGGGACTCCTCCACCGCCATCTTGACGACGAATGCATCCTCGTCGACGGGCACCGCCCAGTCCTGCGGCTCTGGCTTCGGCCTGCGAAGGCGGAGACGGCCGGTGGGCGGCGTCGGAGCGCGCTGCTCATTGATGATGATGCCACGCGACCTGGTCCTCGACGACGACCGGACCGGCGTCTCCGGCTCCCGCTTAACAGGCCTAAGCGGCGGCGAAGTTGCCGGTGCGAACCCGGAGGAGCGTGTTGTCGAGGCCGAGAACAAAGAGGAGAGGCTGGCCATCCTCCTCGGCAGCTAGTTGGCCGGAGGATGGAGCCTCGCCCTTGAGGACGGCATGGGGTTGTGGGGGAAGCCGAGGCGGGGCTCGTTGCCGGCGTGGATGTGCTCCAGCACGGCGGCGAGGGTGCGCCCGGGAGCGCTCCACCAGCGGCGGCGCCCAGCCGCGTTTTTCCTCTTCGGTGGCGAGCCCGGCGGCCCCTCGTGGCGGCGAGTGCCTGCTGCCGCCGGTTGGTGAGATATTGTTCCCAAAAGACGCGGTTGCCCGGATCCTCGGCGAGGTCCGGGTCATCCATGGCGGCGATGGCTCCTCGGGCTTTGGCTCCAGCAGAATTGGGATCCCACCGGCGCTGAGCCTCCAGCCGGATGGGAGGCGGATGTCCGGCGGCGCCCGCCTCGTACAATATGCGGGCTTCCCACGACTGGAGGGTGCAGCGGCCAAAGCCATTCGCCGCCGCACCGTCGCCGGGGTACCTTTCGCCCATGGTTTGAAGTGTGGGAGTACGGGGAGGGAGAACTCGGAGTTCGCCGGAGTTGGGGAGCTATGGAGGGGGAAGTGGAGGAGCGTTGGAAGTGAGTGAAATGAGCCAGTGAGATCGCCGGATTATATAGGTTGAAGTGGGTGGTGAGGGCGGGAGGGGTGTAGCGGCGAGGGCGGGAAAAGCGGAAACGGCGGGAAGTTAGTGCCCGCTGGTCCGTCGCGGGAGCCAGAGGGCGGCAGTGGCGCGACATTACGGCGACGCGTGGCCGACGCGACGGGCAGTTATTGCCCAACAGTCGTCGTGTGGTTTCGAAGAGGACGACGACTCGGCTTCTGTCGCTGACTGAGCGGATCCACACATCGCTTCGCTTCGTCCGGCGTTCCCGGGATCCTGAGAATGGCCTGAAAAGCCCGGACCAAAGTTGGCTCAAATCCGGATGAAAAGAGATTCCTGTGAACACGACTGGACCGAATTTCGACGTCCGAACCTAATTTTAGAGTTCGGATCGGCGTCCTGAAAATGCTAGTGAAGATGCTCTAATGGAGGAAGCGATCCAGTTTTGCGTTCCAGGTGAGTGCGGCCGCTTCAAGCCGTATAGAGCCTTACACACGCGAATAACCTGCCATCGGTGCTAGACACCTTGAAGCTGGGAGGTTGCGATACGTACACTTCTTCGATGAGGTCGCTGATGTGGTTTACCGGCTAGCCTGCGTGACCGGCGAGCACCAGGTAAAGGTGCACAAACTCAAGCTGTACGATAGGGGTGTAAACTTTGTCATAGTCGACGTTGTGGCGCTGCACGAAGCCCTTTGCCACCAAACGAGCATTGTGTTTTTGGACACCATTCTCGTCACACTTCACCTTGTAAATCTACTTGAGTCTGTTAGAACGGTTGCTGCTGGGAATATCTGTGAGCTCCCATGTGCAGTTTGATGGAATCCATCTCATCATTGTTCATCGCCTACCTAATATACATGAATTTTGATGTTGTTTTGCCCCCTTTTAGGCATCGTGTTGTTGATGCTCTTATTTGATGGTCATCCTTTGCCGAATATCCCCCCACCCCCACAACAAAATGGACCCACTGGATTACATGGAAACGTTAGTTACACAGTTGTCGCTCCTTGACACCCCCCCCCCCCCCCCCCCCCAAATTGTTGCCCTAGTGTAAACTTGTAAGACCCAATAGCTAACAATACGTTGAATGTACCTCGACTTTGTTGGATTCCTATAAATTTCATGGTATAACTTGGTATGTTAAGGAGTTATAAGCAAACATTGACTTGACCATAACGATTTCAACTCCAGAAAGGACTTGCTTGGTTACTTGCATAACCGATAACCCTCATGCTGGCCCTGGGGGCAAATTTTGCCCGGTTGGTTACCTGCGCTTTTGGCTAGGCATGCAACGCACGATGCTCAAAGAAACCCAGAGCTTGCCCTGGGTGGAATGTCGGAATACACCATTTTCGGGAAGCCAGGCGAGCAGGAGCAATAAGGAGGCACAAAGATGCACGCTTGGGGAAAGCGGGAGATGTCGTGTCATTTTTGGAACACACACCATTATTTTACCTCGCCTCTCGCTCTCTCCTCTCACCTTTGTTGGCAGTTCTACTCCCACTGGCACATTGAGAGCACCACCACAACCATCGACGGTGAGAAGATCAGGACGTCGACCAATGCTCCCTCCATTAGAATGTGATTCATCAAAAACGAAACACAGCAGACTCCAGTTTATCGTTCCATGCATGCGAAGGACCTCCAGGCAACCAAATAATCTGCATAACACGACCCATATATCGTATCAGCCGGGCAGGGGCGAAGCTTGCAAAATAAAGTTCATCTCTATAAAACTAATGTGGTCTAACTAAGTGACAAATAGTACCACGTAGCATTTTTTTTTTTTGGAACTAGGAGAGTCCCCGAAGGGATTGGAATTTAATTTCAAGCGGTGGATGTACAAGTTATTACAAAAGACCCCATAAGATAAGAAGAAATATTTTCTCAAAAAAAAAAAGATAAGAAGAAATACATAGATCATTGGTAAATGCAGAAGAGACCTCACTAAAAGATAAGAGACCACAAACCGATCCTTCTCTTTCTCCATCGCCGAGCCAGAAGTCACACATGCCGCCGTCAGGCACGAAAACGGGGACGAAACCACTTGCTTCCATACAGACGAGAAATGCGACAGCTAACCTCGAAAGGGGCCTCCTGAAGGAGGTTTGATAATTATCGGGACCCTTCGCCGGCTTCTGGATAGGCCATGTCCTGGACTTGGATGTCGGATGGCTATCACCCGCGTCGAGGTGGTGCTAAAAAAATCGCTTCCCAACTCACTGCTTGACATTGCTGTTCACCCAATCGATGCCTCGAATTTTCGCAACCATTGCGTCTGCTGGAGGAAGAAGAAGAAGTGAAGAGCAGAAGGGCTCCGCAACAAAGGACACTTTACCAGCGCCGAAAGTGATAGTCAGCTCGCCATCAGACAATTTAGTGTAGATTAGTACAAATTCATTGGGTTCACATGAACCCATGCTGGCTCCGCCACTGCAGCCGGGCCATGTTCCAAGCGAGCCAAAGAAGGTCGTGGGTAACCAAACACACCCTAAATGTAAATACCACATGAGGTATCCTTCTCATAAATTACCACAACTATTTTCTGCTCAGATAATTCCATACAGATAACGTAAATGCACACTTGAAACTTGAAAAGGATCATGAGGTGCAAGCAAACAACCAGCGGAAGTCCACTGGTACTGTACTAAACAAGCTATCAGCTATCGTATTCCGAAGCTCTGTGCTAATGCAGAGTACATCACCAAGGAAGTCCTAAGGGCTATGGTGGAGCTGGTGCAGCGGTGGTGTGCTCACAGTCACAGCGCCCAGCCGTGCCGCTTTGTGCCCTTGCCGAACTTGTAGCACCTGGAAGCCCCCTTAGTCAGCTCCAGCTTCCCCGCGCCGCCAGAGGAACGCTTCACCTCCACACCAGTCATGACAGCCACATCACACAATGGCATATAGCACTCAGTCCGCCTAGTGTCATAGAACCTCGTAACACAGAACCTACCAGCGCCAAGATAGGTGAGGTAGGAGCTAGCCAGGTGCCACCCTTTCGCTCCATCAACGTCCTCCCACACATCCACCAGCCTCGGCGGCTCATCGGAGGAGGCCTTACCACCGGCGGCGGCGACAAGGTCCGCCGTGCAGAGGTTGCGTGACTCCTTGCAGAATCCAAAACACAGGTTGTAGTCAGGGATGTACTGCAGCTGTCCCCAAAAAGGCAGTCTCCAATCGCCTTCCTTGCGCCATGTCGCCGCCGTTACGTCGAAGGTATACGTGCCCTCGCCCGTCGTGGATACCCATATCTTGCCATCCCCTGCCACGGCGAAAGAGTTGATCATAGTGCAGATCTCAAACGGCCCACGGGAGAACGGCGGCGAGGGGAGCAGGTCCCAAGTCCAGTCCTTTGAGCGGTCGTCGAAGCGCAGGGCCTCGAAACATGGCGCGTTGAGCTCGTCAACGGAGGAGACGTTGGCAAGGTAGAGCTTGCCGTGTACGGCCGCCCAGGCAGGATTGGAATCCTTGCCATGTCGCATGGCAGGACCTGCACTGATGGTGGAGGTCGATGTGTCGTACAGGACGGTGCGCCGGTTCCTGCTGACGCTGACGATCTTGCTGCCCAGGAGGAAAAACTCTGTCTGGTCGGGGTAATATTCATTCCTGCCAAGAACGTCGAAGTACACGACTGGACGTGGTGGTGGTCGAGCTTTCAGCGTGCCTTCCGGGTCCTTGCTGCGAACGCCTGCGAATAGAGGCGCCGTGTCAATCCTGCGGAGGGTGTAGCTGCTCTTCAGATCGTCCACGATTAGATGGACAAATCTTCGAATCATCTTTTTGTTCCTAAATTCGATCTCTGTAGTTTCTTTCAGTCCCTTCCAGTTGCCCTTCGCCAACCTATGATCTGCTTAGTTTTTTATCATGCCTATATACGGGACAGAAAGGAAACATGAGAAATCAACGTTCTTGCGCGAATTAACATGGCAACATCGATCGTGCCCCGGAAGAAGAAACAATATACCAAAGAGTTACGGGGGAATTAATATAGAGAAATGACGTAACAAGGAAACTCACCATGAGTGAGGGGGACGCACGTCGGAGGAAGGGAGGTTGACGTCGCTGGAGAGATTCGCCGCGGCGGCGCAGGGGAGAGGGTTTGCGGCTGCTTCTGGAGCGGATGCGCAAGCCTATCTAAAAAGAGACCTCGGGATAGTATATCCGCCGTCGGATGGTGCCCTATACGGTTACGATCGTAGGTGAGACTCGCGTGATACTACTAGACTAAAGAGAAAATTGCACATAACACCAAGCTTTGATGCTAAAGTTGCATCAAACACGGAAATAAAAACCTTGTTGTAGCTGATCCCAGGTTTTGGTCTAATCCGTTGCACCTAGTCCAAACAGTGCCCAAAAAGAGGTTATATTATCTTAAAAACATATCTGACATCTGGGTCTGTATTTTTATACCGTGTATCATTCGTGTGGGCCGATATTTCTATATGTATATCCTATAGCAAACAAGGATTAATCCAATAAAAATACAATATTGTATAACATTGTTTTATTGTTTCAGAGCAATTGAACTTGGCCTGATGCCACTCCTGCAACGTCATGTATGCCTACATACGTTACAAAAAAAATTCAACCGGCGACTATGTACAAAACATTTCAAAAAAAATATCTTAATGTAGTCAACTATGCATTACAACCCACAAAAAAAAAGGACAACCCGCGAAAAAAACTATGCATTACAAGCATGCAAAGTTTAATGTAAAATACCTTTTATTTTAGACTCAGTAAAAAACATAAATTGGATAAATTTTAGAAAATTCAAGTACCATCGTCCTAAATTGTACTTTTGTCACCTTTTGTGACGGTAGAATATAGGTATTTCGCATTAAAAATTTACAACCAGGTATAAATCATTAACTATGTTCTAGTGTTTTGTTTGATTCTTTTAAGCTTTAAATTTGATTTTTTTTAGTTTTGAAAAACGAGCTCTATGGAGCTCATCTCCCAAATTAACGCTCTCGAGTTTTCTACCGGTATGCTGCTTATTTTTTAATTTATCATATAATTATTGTATATAGTATATAAATATATAAGCATACGTTGTTAAAGCACTATGTACTCTATCTATGCTGCTAGGTGCAACTAATTAAACAACAAACTGGGTGTGCTGCAACAACCGCTTTGTTTATGTGTTTTGTGCAACTTTAACACCAAAGACTGGTGTTACGTGCAATTTCCTCTAGACTAAACCGAGAGGTATTGGGCCATCAGTAATTCACCACTCCTGCTCTAAACATTGGAGGTAAGAGCATCTCCAATAGACGCGTTAAAACACGTCGGCGCTGGAAGAACATCCGATTCTGGTGCTCCGGCAGAAGCTGAAGCAGAGTGTGATGTAAAAAGAATTAGCCCATGAACCCAAAAAAGGTATCCTATGCGCTATGTTTGCCGCACCGGCTTGTGCGCGCTAAAAAATCCGGAGGAAGCGCACGAAAACAACTGTCGTCCAGAAGTTTCCTCTTGTGCTCTATAGCCGCTGAAATGGCGTCGCCTGGCCATAAGAATCGCATCGCTAACCGTCGGAATCGCAGTCTTGCTCCCCATGTGGAGGATCACCGTTGTCCGCCACGCGCGGAGGAGCTCGTCGGAGAGCTAGCACGAGGAGCGCGAACGCTCCTCCTGCCGCGTGTGGCCCTCCGCCACGGCCCTCCATCGCTCGCATGCACACATCGCCGATGTCCCTCTCCCACCGATCGCTTGTCGTCGCCCCTGCCATCCCATGGCTACCACGCGTCGTCCCTCCACCATCCCATGGCTTCGCCATCGACACCCGTTGGCCTTCTGACATCCCCTAGCCACTCGCCTACCCACCCGCTCCCGTCGCTCGATCCTGCAGCCGGCCGACCGCCTGTCGATTGCTATGTCAAATCGAGATTAAAGGACCCTGATTGCTTTTCCTAAAATATGTGCAATGTCTGCTTTGTAAAATTTAGAGCCTATTTTACAGCCTCTGGTAAAGCGTTGTCTGCTTTGCGCTGTATTTTAAGGCGTCTGAAAAAGCTGAAGACGACCGCACGTTCTAAAACTGAATACAACGCGCTACAAAGCAGTTTTACAGCGCAAAAATTTAGAGCCTCTGTTGGAGATGCTCTAAGTACTAGTATTGATCGAATCCAGGCACGGCTAGAAAGCTGCTCATCCTGATCGACCACGGGTCCTTCTATTCTACTACCACTAGTGCAAAGGAACAAGGCGTCGACGGGCCAGCTGCTACGCCGACGACTATTTGTAGGGGTCATCGGCGTAGGCCCCGAAATGCGCAGCTGAGCAACCCGAGCACGGTGGTGGTCTGCGGGGTCAGTGGAGAAAACCCGGGACGA
The DNA here is from genome assembly GCA_916181665.1 of Avena sativa. Taxonomy (NCBI): domain Eukaryota; kingdom Viridiplantae; phylum Streptophyta; class Magnoliopsida; order Poales; family Poaceae; genus Avena; species Avena sativa. Next base: position 461,480,416 of record OV702293.1, read on the forward strand.
CGCGGTGGAGGAAGGGTGGTAGCCCGATCTGGGTTGGTTGGGCTTCCTGGTGAGACACGACAGTTGCTGCCTAACCAGGGCCAGGCGGGCCTAGGTCAGGAGCGTGCCCTACAGGCCAGGTAGGTCTGCAGGCCGAGTGTGGTGGCTGTTTGCTATTGCTGAAAGGCCCGGTCCTCTACCTCGTTCGTGTGGCCTGAAGCCGAGCTAGGTGGGCTTGGATTCAGCGTTGGAAGCCTCTTTCCGCTCAGGTGAGCCCGAGATGGACAAATCTCAATTTGCTCTGCGGGCTCTAGCCTCTCCTCAGATCGACAGCGGTCCGGTTGGCCCAGGTGACCACGATGGCGATGGCGCTGCAGCTTGGCGGTGGGGATCTGCGGCTTTAAGCATCTTCGTCTTCTTCTGGCCGACCTTCGGCCTTCCTTCGTCGGTAGAAGGGGAGGAGCCTCCGGGTTGTACACGTCGTCCTTGGTCTTGGCGAGGGTATTACGAGTGTCCCACCATTTCTCGCAGTGCTCGATCACGATAAACACATGGTGAAACTTAAACTCCGTCTTTGTGTCGTCCCAGTACAGGCAGAGTGCACGAAGGAGATGCAAATGCAAGACAAAGTGTGTAAGGACAGGCTTGAGTTTGTCATACCTTCGGCTAGTGTTCGGTGAAGTCCTTATTGTCCATGTTTTCACCGCTGATGGGTGTGCGTTCGATCTCCTTCATACAGCTGTGCCACTTGCTACACGCCTGCTGGATGAGCCCCCAATTGTTGGTCATGGCTTTCTCCCCTCGTTCCATGTGAATTTTGCTATACTTCGGGTCGCAAAGGCTACGCTCGTCGAACGCTAGCTTCACGACTGATGTGGCTCGGTTACTGTAGAGCCTGTTGGGAGACCCCAAGAGCAAGGTGTGATGAGCACAACAACAAGTTTTCCCTCAGTTGTGAAACCAAGGTTATCGAACAAGTAGGAGAAAGGAAACAACTCTCAAGGTGTTGCTAACAACGTGGAACCTGCACAACACAACCACAATACTTTGCCCCAACTTACAGTGAGGTTGTCAAGCTCACCGGTTTGCTGAAAACAAAGGATTAAACGTATAGTGTGGAAGAAAGTAATTGCTTGTAGTAATTGCAGAAAGTAAACCAGTAGGAAGTAGATGGAATATCAGTAGGAAGGAATGGACCGGGGTCCATAGTTCACTAGAGGTCTTTCTCCATAAGATAAATAATATGTTGGGTGAACAAATTACAGTTGGGCAATTGACAGATTGAGAATGCATAACAATGCATGTACATGTCATGATGATCGCTATGAGATTCGTTTGGGCATTACAACATAATACATAGACCGTAATCCAACTGCATCTATGACTAATAATCCACCTCCGGGATATCATCCGAACGACCCTCGGGTATTAAGTTGTAAGCAACAGATAATTGCATTAAACAAAGTGTGTAGAGTAAATAATACAATTGCCCTTGGACAAAGGATTGTTGTTTTCTCCCTAGTAGCAACAGCACATCTATAATCTTAGAGGTTTCTGTCACTCCCCCAGATTACTAGAGGCATGAACCTACTATCGAGCATAAATACTCCCTCTTGGAGTCACAAGCAAATACTTGGCCAGAGTAACTACTAGCGACGGAGAGCATGCAATATCATAAATAACATAAACATGATAGAATCAATAATCAATCTTGACATAGTACTCAATATCCATCAGATCCCAACAAATAAAACATGTAGAATTACAAATAGATGATCTTGATCATGATAGGCAGCTCACAAGATCTAAACATGATAGCACAAAGAGGAGAAACTACAATCTAGCTACTGCTATGGACCCATAGTCGAAGAATGAAATAGTCATGCATCACTCTGGAGGCTGGCATAGTGATGAAGAAGGCCTCCGGGATGATCTCCCCTTTCCGGCAGGGTGCCGGGAAGAGCTTCAGATCCCTCCCGATCTAGGGACGACGGTGGCGCCAGCTACGGACGTTTTTGTGGATTTCTGATCGGGTGCTCAGGATTTTCTCCTCGGGGGGTTTATATAGGCGAAGGGGCAAGGTCGGTTGATGCCCGAGGGGCCCACACCATACCCTAGCGCGGGCCCACCCTTGGACGCGCCATGGGGTGGTTTGGCCGCCCTGTGGTGCCTCTTCGTTCCCCCTCTGGACTCTATCTTCGGTACGGTAAAATATTGACTTTGTCTTTTGTTTCGTCCAATTCCGAGGATATTTCCTCTACAACTTTTCTGAAACAAAAAACAACAGAAAACAGGAACTGGCACTGTGGCATCTTGTCAATAGGTTAGTTCTAGAAAATGTATAAAAATGCCTCAAAGTGTATACAAAACATAAGATAGTTGGTATAAAATAAGCATGGAGCGTCAAAAATTATAGATACGTTTACGACGTATCAAGCATCCCCAAGCTTAACTCATGCTCGTCCTCGAGTAGGTAAGTGATAAAAAGAATAATTTTTGAGGTGACATGCACCATCTTGATCAAGATATTGTAAAGCATTGATAGCTAGGATCAAAGTACTATGAAAGATATATTTCTAACAATAAGACATAGCAACTATGTTGCAACATGAAAAGTTTCACAAACAAAAGATCATGAATAAGAATGCATTAAAAGACATTTTTTTGTTCCACATATATAAAACATAGCAAGAGTGGTATTCATCTTGTCCTTCATGGAATAGCAAAACATAAATGCATAGGTGATGACCCACAAGTATAGGGGATCGCAAAAGTCTTCGCGGGTAGTATTACCCAATTTATTGATTTGACACAAGGGGAGCCAAAGAATACTTGCAAGTCTTAACAACTGAGTTGTCAATTCAGCTGCACCTGGAAATAGTTCTTGCTCACAGAAGTTTATCAGTAGCAACAACGAGGCAACAACAGCAGTAAAACATGAGCAATAGTAACAGTAACGGTAATAGTGGGATTCGAGTGCGGTAGGCATAGGGATGGATGGACGGGCGTTGCATGGACGGGTCTAAACATGTAACCTCAAGATCTAGGGCATTGCAGATAAATAATAACAAGCATCCAAGTACTAAACAATCCTAGGCATGTGCTCCATATATAGTCATACGTGCTCACAATGAGAACTTGCACAACATCTTCTGTCCAGCCAGCCCGTGGCAGCGGGGCCTCTAGGGAACTACTGGCAATTAAGGTACTCCTTTTAATAGAGCACCGGATCAAAGCATTAACACTCTGTGAACACATGTGATCCTCACACCACAGCCATCCCCTCCGGTTGTCCCAATTATTATCACTCCGGGGCCTTTGGATCCGGACAATGATATGTGTACACAACTTGCAGATAAGATCACAAACAATACTATCATAATGATTCAATAATAAGTTCAGATATGAGATCATGACACTTGGGCCCTAGTGACAAGCATTAAGCACAACAAGTTGCAACAAAGTCAAATAGCACTAATAGAGATAGTAGGCACTATGCCCTAATAATCTTATTCGATTACATGATAAAACTCATCCAATCCCTACCATCCCAAGCCTACAGCGGGGGATTACTCACTCATGGATAAGGGAAACATCGATGGTTGATGGAGATGCGTTGGTGATGACGATGTCGATGATCCTCTCCAAATTCCCTGTCCCGACAGGGTGCCAGAACGGAGTTTCTGGATTCGAATATTGGTTTCTAGTGGCAGCGGTGGAGCAGAACTCTTTCTGAAAAACTATCGACCCCCCTTGTTTTTAGGTCGAGAGGCAACTTATAGGCGCAGAGGGAGGCCGAGGGGGTGCCTGGGGTGGCTGCACCCCCCTAGGCGCGTCCAGAGGTGGACCCACGTCTGGAAGGGGTGTGGGCCCCCTAGGCCCCTTCTCCGTCTCGTCTTCTGGCTCCGTGGATCTTCTGGTGAAATATATTTTTTGGCATATTTTCCGGGATTTTTCCTAATAGTTGGTTTTCTGCACAAAAGCTAGACACCAAGGTAATTCTGCTGAAAACAGCGTCAGTCCGTGTTAGTTGTATCCAAATCACACAAGTTTAGAGGAGAAACAATAGCAAAAGTGTTCGGGAAAGTAAATACGTTTTGGACGTATCAATAGGACACCTTCAAAGTTTATAAGGGTGACTAGATACAAATAATTTAAGAACAAGCAATACCATGATTATGAATCAATCAACAAGTTTTGGGACAATGCACATTGAATAAGAATGACAACTATGCTCTCTTAATTGGTGCATAAAGATAGAAGATGGAGACTCAATGAAAAGTAAAAAGAAATGCCCTTCACAGAGGGAAGTAGGGATTTCAAGTTTCATAAAGAGCTTCCAAAAAGTATGGTACTTACTAGCTTGAGCTCTCATTGCCCCTATCATAAGCATCTTGAAGTGACTAAGGATAAAGTGAGAGAAATATGAGTATATGCTTGACAAATCACAAGTTGAAAATCTCATGCCCCTTGCGTACGAGTACCGAACCTCATGCTACTCAACTTTGGTCATAAGTAAGTTCTTGTTATTGTAAGTATATGTGTATCATAGAGAACCGCCAACGGGTACCCCTTGCCCCATGACACGGGAGCTATCCCATATCAAAATGACAAGGCAACAGACAGTGAGCATCTCAGCGATCTTTTTATTTTCTATTTGCATAGGTTTTTATTGAGGATGCTTCATAGAATGCCACTATGGTTTTGCTGTAAGTTTCCACCATGATTAGGCATGGATTAGGCTAGCCGCCCAGACGTTTCTCTAACATATATACAAACTCCATGAGCTTACAAGCTCCTATTTTATTTCACACCGCCGGGATCCATAAACAAAAGAACATGATATCAACTAAATAGAATAAGTGCAATGTCGAAAGCGTTCCCCGTGATAACATGGTTCTACTAACTCCCAACTTATAATTTGCAAGCATATAAGCAACATAGATGGTCACAATGGTTCAAGTTTCTTAAGTGCAAGAAAATTAAGTGTGTCATCAAGTTCGTGAGAGCTTTAATCACTAATTTTCACATAATAAAGATTTAATTTGGAATATAGATAAAAACATGAATATACTTGGAATGGTGTAACACACCATGCATAGGAATTTATAGTGGACTCTTTGGGATAACTTGGTTTCTTGGGAGTTTAATGCACGAGTAGAGCTTATACTCACTACAGGTGGAGGCTAGCAAAAGACTAGGAGCAATCAACTAAGAGAGCAATAATGGCCATAATCATGCAGAGCGATAAAACATTATTAATTAAAGCATAACGTGATATCACAAGTCAAAAACTAAATGATCGTAGAGGCTAAGGTGACTGGTTCATATTCTTAACATGGTGTAAGCATGTGCCAAGTCAACCCAAATAAATCATCAAAGGAGAATACCACAATATTATGCTTTTGTATGCTAAAACAACGCATGATTCTTTCATGGCATATTAAGAAATCTCAATTGATTGAAACAAGTCATGCTATATCAATAATTACTAAGCATATGGTCAAAGCAACATCTAACATGACATGATAAAGTCTAAGCCCTAGTCAAAACAGGCTTCTTTTTGTACTACTATAAGCATGAAACATTCTACTCTTTTCCAACACCAACTGACTTATTTGAAACAACTCACAAAGATAATAATCAATAAAGATCAGAGATCTTGTCTCACCTAACTACAAAGAAGAACTAAAATGTTCTAAGCAAAAAAGAATAAGAAAACTAAAGCTGAACGCAGTGCTAGCAAAAGAGAACACTCACACAACAATAAGAGTGAAAACTAGGTTGTTCTAGGCAATGAAAAACTAGGTGTGACTTCTCCAAAAGAGGTGTGCTGAGGTCCGAACAACTTATTGCAGCAAAAAAAGCAAAATAACACTAAAACAAAAAAAAGACACTCCAAGAACAACATATAGTGCATGAAGCAAAAAATATAGTGTTATGAAAGAAAACCTGAGATTTTTGTTGATGAAGAGGGGGATGCCTTGGGCATCCCCAAGCTTTGACGCTTGTACCTCTTGAATATTTCCTTGGGATGACACGGGTGGCATCCCCAAGCTTGATATTTTGTCCATTCTTCATCTCATCACATCATTCTCTCCCTACACTTGAAAACTTCCTTCATACAAAACTTCACACAATCTTGATTAACAACATTAGTGTATTCAAGATAATAAGCCTTTGGATTCAGTTTCAACTCAAGAAAATCATCTATTAAAACATAATCTACTATAGAAACTTTTTTGAAAGCTCAAGTGATCAAAGAGAACTAAAAAAGAAACCGATTAAGAGGCAAATGCAAATAATGGCAGAAATCTGTCAAAACAAACCAGCATGTAAAGACCGATTTTTTCGTAAACCTTTTGTTGCTCAAATAGAAAAGTGCAAAACTAACGAAAGTTGGGTATATACCAGGGGAATGCACACACAAAATTTCATTTCAATCCGATGTACTGAGATTTTGCACGATTTTTTACAGTGAAGCATGGAAATCTATTTCGGGACAACAACTTCCCCAAATCTTACTTCACTCTCATTAGAGGCTATTATTGGCACAAAAACCACACAAAAAGGATAAGGAGAGGTTATTACAGAGGTAATAAATTCCAAAACTCAACAAAAGAAAAACTTTCTAAAATAAAAATCGGGTTATCTCCCAAGAGTGCTTTTCTTTAACGCCTTTCAGCTAGGCACAGAAAGCAAGAATCAAGTATTTTCGAATGAAGAACCATTAATTACTTCCTTTAAAACAGGGCTTTCCTCAATAGGTACCTTAGGTGAAGATGATTTAACATGTAAATCACTCTTAGTTGCACTAAAAGTTTTATCAATTTTAAGCACATTAAGGGGTTTTGGTGTAAGCACCTTTGGAACATACACAAAATTTTGCTCTTTTCCTACAAAAGATTTCTCTCTTTTAAACGTAAGGGGAGAAAAGGTTGAACTTAGAGTTTCCATAGCCTCTTCTAGTTTACCAATTCTAAGATTTTGATCATGAATAATTTTGGCCTCTATAGCAGTGATTCTTTTATTGATACTTTCTATTGATTCATTAACTTGGCTAGTGTTATTAAGGAGATTTGGCAAACTTTTATCTAGGGAGCTCAATTTTTTATAACTTCTTCCAAAGTGATTTCAGTTTTAACGACATTAATAGGTGGTACTCCTACTAGACTTTCAATTAAATTGCATGCTTCCAAAGCAGGAGTACCCAGAAAATTACCCCATATGAGAATGTCCAGAACATACCTATTCCAACTAGATATGCCAACATAAAAATTTCTAAGAAGGATCGTGGTAGAATATTTTTTAGTACATCTATGATGAGCATTACTTATTCTATACCAAGCATCTTTCAGACTTTCTCCTCCTTGTTGCTTAAAAGAACGAACCTCTACTTCAGGAATACTCAGTTTTTTAGGATTAAGGTGAACCAACAAAACCAGAAACTAAAGTAGAAACTAATTTTTTTTATGTTTTTGATAAAATAAAGTAAACCAACAGAAATAGCAACTAAGGTAGGAACTATTTTTTTGTATTTTTGATAAAAAAAATAAACCAAACAAAGCAAAATAAACTAAGCAAAACAAAAACAAAGTAAAGAGATTGGTTGTGAGAGACTCCCCTTGTAGAAATATTCTTACTCCCAGAAAAGTTTTTGACGAGGAGGAAGAGATTGAAGCTGTCCTATATCACCCCGGCAACGGTGCCAGAAAATCTTGATGTGGCTCGATGATATCTACGCACTTCTATTATTGTAGACAGTTGTTGTGCCTTCAAGTGCAACAGCAAGTTTCCCTTAAGTGGATTACCCAAGGTTCATCAAACTCAGGGAGGAAGTGGTCAAAGGTATCCCTCTCAAGCAACCCTGCAATCAAGGTACAAGAAGTCTCTTGTATTCCCAACACACTCAATACACTTGTCAGGTGTATAGGTGCACTAGTTCGGCGAAGAGATAGTGAAATACAAGCGGTAACGGTGCCAGAAAATAGCTTCTGACTTGTTGTTGACGTGGGGTAACGTGTGTGGGCGCAGAAAATAGCTTGACGATGAGGTAAAGACTAAAGGCAAAAGGAAGGAAACAAGGAAACATGTAACAGATCTAGATGCAAACGGTGTGTCAATGTTTAGAAACAAGGCCTAGGGGTCATACTTTCACTAGTGAACACTCTCTCATATAAATATACTCTCTTCATGATTCTACCCTAAACTACTCTCCGGTTGGACACTCTAATCCATGGTAGGGCTATAACATCACTCCTCAAAGTCCACCTTTCCCAATCTAGATAACCCCACACTGTCACCTTGAGCGCTAGATGGTTCCAACAAACACCACAATTTCAGAAAGACAACCAACTCAAAATATACTCATGATAAGTATATATGTAACCTAGATTAAGTGCCACACATGGTGTGCATGCTGTCACTTTCACTCACGTGGGGAAAAGCATAGATCTATTAAAGCACGATGAGTATTTATGTAGACTCTAGCCTAAGTGCCACCATGTTGTGCACACTGTCACTTTCACACACATGGGGAGAGAAGAGGTCTATTGAAGCACTTGAGTAGCAAGGTAGATCTACTAGATTACAAAGCTCATGAACACAACAAGATCATGCATAGAGAGAGATGAACACATAGCTACCGGTAGAGACCTTAGCCTCGAGGAAGAACTACTCCCTCCTCATCATGGGAATCAGCAACGGCGATGGAGATGGTGGTGGAGATCGAAGGAGATGGCTCTGATGGTGCTCGACGTGGCACTTCGTTGGTAACCCAAAGCGCAGGGTGTGAAGAGCACTGCAGCAAGTTTTCCCTCAGTTGAGACCGAGGTTATCGAACTAGAAGGAGGAAGGAAACGTCACACAGGTGTTGAAAGCAACGTAGAGACCTGCACAACACAAACTCAAGACTTTGTCCCAACAAATCAGTGAGGTTGTCAAGCTCACCGGTTTGCTCTAACAAAGGATTAAACATATGGTGTGGGAGGTAATGGTGGTTTACAGCAAGTAAACAAGTAACAGTGGAAGATGTATCAATGGTAAAGATTGGACCGGGGTCCACAGTTCACTAGAGGTGCTCTCCTTAGATAAACAACATGGCATGAAGGGTAAACAAATTACAGCAGGGCAATTGACAGGAACTGAGCAAGGCATAACAATGCAATTACTAGCTAGAAAGATCCTATGAGGTTGATTGGGCAATACAACAAGATACATAGACCGCCATCCAACTGCATCTATGACTAGAAGTCCACCTTCAGGTTATCATCCGAACCCCCTCCAGTATTAAGTTGCAAGCAACAGACAACTGCTTTAAGCAAAGTGTGTAAGGTAAACAGTCCACATGTTCCATGAACAAGAGACCGTTGTTTTCTCCCTAGTAGCAACGACACATCTACAACCGAAGAGATTATTGTCACTTCCCTTGGAAACTAGAGGCATGAACCCACTATCGAGCATAAATACCCCGTCTTGGAGTCACTAGCAACTACTTGGCCAAGATAACCACTAGCAACGGAGAGCATGCAAGATCACAAACAACACAGACATGATAGAATATAAAGACAAAACCATTAATCAAACCAACATAATAATCTCAATATCCATCGGATCCCCGCAAACACAACATGCATGATTACAAATAGATTAGATCTTGATCATGAACGGAGCTCACAAGATCTATACATGAAAGCACAAAGGAGATATAACCATCTAGCTACTACATGGACCCATAGTCCAAGGTGGAACTACTCACGCATCATATCAAAGAGAAGGCCTCTGGGATGATCTCCCCTCCGACAGGGTGCCAGGAAGAACTTCAGATCCCCCCGATATAGGGACGATGGTGGCGGAGGCTACAAACGGTTTCGTGGATTTTTGACCGGGTGCCTAGGGTTTCTGCATCGGGGGATTTTTATAGGCGAAGAGGGAGGCAGAGGGGCCGTCCAGGGGCACCAAACCCTATCCAGGCGCGGTCCCACCTGTGGTCGCGCCTGGGGGGTTTGGCCCCTCTGGCTCGCCTCCCTAGCTCCCCTCTGGACTTCTTGTTCACCATGGAAAGTTATTAACTTTGTCCTTTGTCCCGTCCAATTCCGAGAATATTTCTGTACTAACTTTTATGAAACCAAAAACAGCAGAAAACAAGCATCTAGCACTGTTGCAACTTGTTAGTAGGTTAGTACCAGAAAACATGTAAAAAGCACCTCAAAGTGTGGATAAGTAAAGAAAAGTAGATTCTAAACAAGCATGGAGCATAAAAAATTATAGATAACGTTTCCAACGTATCAACATCCCCAAGCTTAACTCCTACTCGTCCTCGAGTAGGTAAGTGATAAACAGAATAATTTTGGAGGAGACATGCACCCTCACAATAAATATCCAACCATTTGCAAGCATTGAAAGCTGGGATCAAAACTCTAAACATGTGCATGAAAGATGGAGTTCCAACAATAGTACATAGTAATTATGCATGCAACATGACAAGTCATGAGGTTTGATCTCATCAATGCCCATTGTTATGGACTTGGGTTTTGGAGAAGATGGGGATGCTGGAGATCGTGGAATGGTTAGCAAACAAGCAACACGGGGACACAAGGTTTACCCAGGTTCAGGCCCCCGGAGGGAAAACCCTACTCCTGCTTGTCTGCTCTTGATTACGGCGGAACCGAAGGTTACAGGGGTGCGCAGATGCAATCTGGCATGGAGGTGTGTATGCGAAAGTATGAGTCGAGAGATCTAGGTCGTGCCCTCCTGGCCTTTATATAGACTTAGGCAGGTCCCGGGCATAGACCTAGTCGGTTACAGGTTCTAGGGTTTTACCCCTTTGAATTTCCTATCTACTCTAGTCTTGCTCTCCAAGGATCCGAAGGCGTCATGGGCCTGGGCCACCTGAAAGTCTTCATGGGCCGGCGTACATTTGCCGTGGGCCTTCCTTGGGCTGGACCGGGTATCCTGAGATCATGCACCCGCGGGGTATAACCATGTCAGTAGCCCCCGAGTGATCAGTCGAATCGTAGGTTCGGCTGAGGACTCTTCAATCTTTCGGGTGCAACTATGTATTTCAATAGTTCATGTGTAGGGATTGTTGATGCGTGTGCCTGACTTACCCAACGGATCAGGGTCAGTTAACTGTCTTAGGACGAAACTACACGATCTTCTTCAGGTTCGAGTCCCTCAACTCGAACCTGGAACATATGCTGGTGTAATTCGACTCAGGCCGTGGAGGACTTACAAGAGTGGAATTCCAGTGATTTTAATTGATGTACCCAACGCGTCCGTCGGGATTTTTCATCGCGCCTGCTGGCACGGGTTCATACTAGCAGAGCGTAGTCGTGTGCGTTGCCAGGCCATCAGATGATATCTGTAGGTCTTATCTTTTTGTCGCAGACACAACATCCGAATGTTTGTCACCGCGAAGGTGTTTCGGGTGGCCAAGGAGATCGTTGCTCACTCAGCGTTTTGTTGGGGCAGAGTTGCCGAAAAGTTTTTGCATGCTGGTCCGAAAGATCGCAGTCGAAGAATTCATAGGGTGCGCGACCAGCGCTTCCTATGGGAGTAGCCCCCGAGTGTCTGTTCGAGTCGTAGACTCGAGCGGAGACTTTTGTTCAAACATTTGTTCAGTTGTTAAGTCCGTAGGACACAAAAAATTTCGGATGCTTAAATCCATCCTCCCTATGGGAGTAGCCCCCGAGTCCGTAGTGGAGTCGTAGACTCGACGTAGGACTCGAAGAAACAGTTCGTTTTTATTCATCTTTCGGGTGCACGGCCAGTGCTCCTAATAGGAGTAGCCCCTGAGTATTTAGTTGAATCGTAGATTCGAGTGAGTACTCTTAGCTTTGAAGCCGAAGAAATTGTAGTTGTTTCTAGTATAGCTTTTGATGACATCAGTGCTGACGATCAATGACCTCAAGAGTCTGCTGCGCCAGAGATGACTTGACTGGACGAACGTGGGTCCCATTTGCTGACCTTGAATTGACCGGTCACGCGCCGCGTGGAGATAATTATGGCGTCTCCTCAATTTCCGCGCGTAGTGGACGGCGTGGTAACGACGGTTCGTTGTGATGCTGACACGTGTATGGCCAGATCTGCCGTTGGCGTTAGGTCTTCTTGATGGACGGTTGCCGTGCATCGTCTTTGCCGTTATAATCATTGGGGAAAGCTGTAGTTTGTTTTCACCGCATCTACTCTTGTTCTTACTGCCTCCTTGTGCTCTAGCAGTTCTTGCTGCACGCTGGAGTATCCTTCCACATTTCCATCTTCCCTTTTGCGCTCTCACCGTCGACGCCGCTGTAGCGCGATGGGGAAACCAAAGAAGTCATCATCCGCGGTTGGTACCAGCGCCGCCGGAGGAAAGAAAGGCGCCACCTCTACCCGTATCACCGACGGTGGTTGGCGGCGATCAGAGACGCGGGAGAGTGACCTCCGCAAGCTTCGCGGGCGGGGCTTGATCCCGCAGGATAGGGAGGCCGTCAGACTCCCCGGCAACAAGGTAATCCCCCGTCCCCCTGCTGGGTATCGGGTTATGTTTCTTGCCTTCGTTATGCGTGGGTTTTCCTTCCCAGTCCACGACTTCCTTCGTGGGCTGCTCTTTCTCTATGGCATCCAGCTGCATCATCTTTCGCCCAATTCTCTTCTTCACATTGCTTGTTTCATCACTTTCTGCGAGTGCTGGCTCGGTATCGAGCCGCATTTTGGCCTCTTCCGGAAACTCTATTCCGTGAAGAGGCAATTCGGTTCGTATGGTGTGTATCCCATTGGGGGTTGCATCATCTCCCTCAAGGCCAATATTCTTTTCTTTTCTTTCTCTATGTCTGAGTCTGTCCAGTACTGGCGGAGGCGGTGGTTTTACATTCGCGATTCCACAGTAGCTGGGCAGCATTTTGGTCTTGCTCCTTTCGACTCCTCCCAGATAATCGAGCCGAAAAGGTCTTGGAAAAACCAGATCTTGGATGGCGAGTCAGAGGAGATAGAGGCCCTTTACCGTCAGGTGGAGGATCTCCAGTTGATTCCGGAGAAGGAAGGGAACGGCGTGGATATTATCCGCACGTTTCTCGAGCGTCGGGTGCAGCCTCTCCAGGCTAGGGCGCACCGATGTTTCTTTATTCTGGGCGCCGTGATCCGACGAGAGTTTCGGCTGAGAAAATCTCCGAGGGAGATCTTGACAGGGCCCTTCGCTTGCTGCTGAAGTTCAAGGCCGGAGAAAAAATCCCGGGGAAGTCGCTTACTCCTCCGTTTCTTCGACGCTGGCCGTTCCGCAGGTGTAGATTCATGCGCGTAGCGCTTTTCGTCGACTGCATATTTATTTTCCTTCGTTTGCTAACAAAGGTCCTTCTTTTTTGTAGAGCTTCAAGGTGCCGGGCATGGTGCCGCCACTGCCTGAGTTATTTCCGAATGCTCCGGATAATGACGTGGTGGATTCCGTGTCCGAGCTGCCGTCGGCGCGATCTCCGGTGGAAGATGCCAACGAGTCGAGCGAGGACCACACGCGCAAACGATCGCAGAGCTGCAGCGAGTCTTCGGATGCCTCGACTCCTCCGACTCCTAGGAACCCTCTGTGCCTTGAGCGTCATAGTGACGGACATGGAGGCTCTTCCTCCCCTCTTCCTGCCATTCCTGTGCGAGCTGTGGCACCGCCACCCGCCAGCAAAGCGGAAGAAGGAAGAAAAGAAGGAAGAGAAGAAGGAAGAGAAGAAAGGGGAGAAGAGAGCCCGAAGGACTCCTCCTGTCTTCGACCTGAGCTCACTAGACTCGTAAGTTTCTTTTGTACCGCTGTCTTGTTCCTGTTGACTTTGTGCTTGAGCTAAATTTTTCGTGTGCAGGCACTTCTCCCACGACTCCTCCAGCGATGGTGCTCGGAAGATGATGGGAGAGTCGAAGGTTGCGTCTCCTCCTCCTCAGATGGTGGCCACCTCTGAGGGTGCTGCGCCGGTCCCTTCTCCGCAGGGAGCTCAGGTGGTTGCACCTCAGAAGGCTGCGAGCGGGCCTTCGGGGTCTCCATCGGAGCATGTAAGTATTCTGTTTCCTGCTACGGGGGGAGCCCCCGAGCGTTTGAAAAAAAAATTCTTGTCTTGTTCTTTCTTCGAGTCTTCGGGGGGAGCCCCCGAGCGTTTTCGTGTGCGAATTTTGCTTTTTGTTCCTTCGTGGTGGGCGCATCCCCTAAGTCCTTTTCCTTACTGGTAGTTCTTCTTCCTGCAGCCTTTTGTGCAGGATGCTAAGCGACTGGTGCAAGAGCACCTGGTGCTGGAGGCCAACCTCCAACAGCTTCAAGGTACCTGTATGCTTTGGTACCTCTTTCATTTTGCATTGTTGTCTTGCTTTCTGACGCTTGTATGTGTTGAATGCAGAGGAGCATAACACTTCCCTCCGTGAGATTGATGCTCTCAAAAAGAGCCTTGGTCAAGCGGAGAAGAAGGCCGAAGACGCCGCTGGTGCGAAAGAGCGCCTTGAGCTGGAGCTAGCCAAGGCGGCCAAGGCTAAGGAGCGTCTGCAGCAGGAGGCTACGGACCGCGAGGAGCAGCTTGCCATGGCTACGACTGCGTGTGAAAGAGAGGTGGCGGGCAAGCTCATGGTTGCTGCCAAGGCAGTTTCAGGTGAGTACCTTATTGTTGCTCCTTTCTTTTCGTTTTCTTGTCTTTCTTCTATGTTACTTTCTTCATTCCTTCTCTTTTTGTCTCAGATGCCATAGGCATCGAGTTTGACCGCGACGCTCTGGAGCACGGGAGTGCTCTAGATGATGCTACTGCAGCGGTCGAAGATCGCTGCAGTACCGTCGTCAACTCCCTTGCCAAGGCGAAGGAGATCCTTGGCCGCTTCTACAAGGAGCTTGTCCCCAAGGGCGCGACCCTTGATGATGTTGACGCCCTGGCGGAGGCTTTGTCAGCCGAAGCGCCTGCGGCGTACAAGCGCAAGCAGAAGGGCATCGGCGCGTCCGTCGGGCTGGCGATGGCCTTGGCGGCTAGAGCGGAGCTGGACCTTCCCCAGATCACCTTCCGGATGCCGACGACCGCGGATGGATCCGAGGTAGCCTTTGCTGCCTATTCTGCTCGCTGCAAGCGATATGGGCCAAAGCTCATTGATCTACTGTCTGAGTATGCGCTGCGGCAACAGGGAGAGGCCAAGGCGAGGCAATCCGGCTCCGAGGCTACTCAGGGTGCCGCGTCTTAGGCGTTGTAGCTGTAGGATAGTTTGTAGTCTTCTTTTGCTGTAAATATTTTGAGGAACGCAATCATTGTGCCACGTAGTGGCCTTTATATGCTTAATGAACTCTTCTGAGTTGTGCTCTTCTCTGTTTGAGTGTTTATGTCCTTTGCTTTTCTGCTGTTCTAGGTTCCTTCGGGTGCTAACCCCGTTGACACCTCGCCTGCAGCGCAACTGCGGCCATCTTTGGATGATTCCTCACAACTCGCTTTTCTTCAGGACCGTGTTCGTAGTCTTGAGAGGGAGTTGCTTGGGTTGCGTGGTCACACCGATGTTTGGAAGTCCAAGGCAGATCGCGGTGCGGCCAGGAAGGAGTACTTAATGGCGGAACTGCTTTGGGTGGCTGAGCAGCTTCAATGTAAGTTGTTCTTTGTTTCGGGCTATAGCTCAGATTTTCGGATGCGCCTGCTGGCCTTTCGTCTTATTTTCTGCGAGTGTCGCAGGTGCTAACCTTGCTCCGAGGGAATAGAAAGAGCGTGTCGCTGTTCGGGTCAATTGCTTGACTCAACAAGACATGGAGGCTGGCGGCTTCTTCTGGATGGATCGTGACCGTGCCATTGCTCTGGCGACGGTGCAGGATCGTGTGCACCAGGTTTCACGGGTGCTTCGTCAGGTGCAGACGTTGCTTGCATCGGTGTTGCATGTCATGTTTCCTTTGGATGTCGTGCCAACAAGCCTTGCGGGTCTTTTGTCGAAGTTTCGGAGCGTGAGCAATGTCAAGGAGTTGGTGCGGCAACAGCTCGTCGCAGGAGTGAAGGCTGCTTTGTCCCTTGTGAGGCTGCACCGGCCTGATGTAGATTTCTCTGTTGTAGCAGCTGAGCCACCTCTTCGGCCGGATGGTGGCGAGTGGGATATGCGTCCGCATTATGCGGCTATAAGGCAGTATGCCGAACAGGTAGTAGATTTGTTTGAGCAGCGTGCTCAAGTTATTCTTCAGAATAGGTAGTACCTGTAAAAGAGATAGATGTAAAATTTGTATATTTCGACTGGGCGTGTTGTGCCCTTTGTTATAAAGGTTTGTTTATTGTGAGCATGTAGTGCTTTGTTTGAGTACGTGTCCTTTTCGTTTGCCTGACGTTGTCAGCTACTCAGGTGTACACGTGTGATCCTTGTCGATGAAATCATGAGGTGGGGGGAGCCCCCGAGTGCGTTTGTAGCATAAAGTAAAGTTGCAAGTAGCGAACAAGATTTTGGGGCGGAACACTTAGCTTTATTTATATCATAATGGAGAAAGTACATTATTCGGCTGAATAGCCTTGGCTGAAAAGCCTTATTGAAAGTAAAAGGGGTAGGTAGCTATGGGTAGAATCACCGCAAGTGTGCGATGTTCCATGGGTTGGAGTATGCGACTCCAGACTCCACGTGCTTGAGGCGATGGGCGCCACCTGGGACGACTTCGGTGATAACGTAGGGTCCTTCCCATGGCGACTCGAATTTCTTCGGTCGCTCTTGCTTGAGTCGCAAGACGAGGTCTCCTTCGACGAAGGACCTTGGGCGTAGCCGTCGGCTGTGGTAGTTGCGGAGACTCTGCTGGTACACCGCTGATCGAGCTGCTTCTACATCTCTTGCTTCGTCGAGTGTGTCCACGGCGTCTTCGAGTGCAGCCGTGGATTCGGCTTCGCTGTAAGCGACGACCCGGGGGGCCTGGTGGCGTACTTCGGCTGGTAGCACGGCTTTGGCTCCGTGCACCATGAAGAACGGTGTGTAGCCGGTGGAGCTGTTTGGCGTAGTACGCAAACTCCATAGGACGGATGGCAGCTCTTTTGTCCAGGCTCCGGCCTTTCGTTCGAGTGGGCTCATGAGGAGCTTCTTGATGCCAGCGCCGATTAGGCCGTTGGCCTTTTCCACTTGCCCGTTAGTTTGCGGGTGTGCTACTGAGGCGTACGTGATGTTGATCCTGAGGCCTTCGCAGAAGTCTTGGAATTCCTTGGAGATAAAGTTCGATACATTGTCGGTGATGATGCTATGCGGTACGCCGAACCTGTAGACAATGGATTCGAAGAACTTGACGGCAGTCTTGCCCTTTTGGTTGGTGACCGGCATGGCCTCGACCCACTTGGTGAATTTGTCGACTGCGACCAGGAGGTAAACGTGCCCCCCTTTCGAGGACTTTGGCAGTTTGCCGATCATGTCGAGGCCCCATTGAGCAAAGGGCCAAGCTATAGGTATGGGTCTGAGCTCTGCCCCGGGTGCGTGCGGTTTGTCGGCGAACTGTTGGCACCCGTTGCATCTTCGGACGATGTCCTTTGCATCGCTCATGGCCGTTGGCCAGTAGAATCCAGCTCGTAGAGCTTTGGCGACAAGGGAGCCGCTTCCTGCGTGATGGCCGCAGATGCCCTCGTGGATGTCTTGGAGGATGGCTTTCCCGTCACCGATGGTGACGCACCTTTGTAGTACACCCGTAATACTGCGCTTGTACAACTCGCCATTGATGATGGTGAAGGCTTTTGACCGATGAGATATGCGCCGGGCATCTGTCGGGCTGTCAGGCAGTTCTCCATTTATCAAGAACTAGAGGTACGGTCGTGTCCAAGTTTGTTCGACTGCCATGACCTGCATCAGGTTGACCATAGCGACCTCTGTGTCCAGCTTCTCGGGTCCTTCGTGTCCTTCGGGCAGCGTAGCCCCCGAGTGTTCTGCTTCTTCGGGTGAACCCTTGGGGAATTTCCGCTTGATGGATGGCACACAGATCTGTTCGAGGAACACACCCGGAGGCACCTTTGCGTAGGTGGAGCCGATGTTGGCGAGTCTGTCGGCTTCCTCGTTGCTTTCTCTTCCAACGTGCCGAAGCTCGCAACCGTCGAATTCTCCTTCGAGTGCGTTGTAGAGTGCGCGGTACGCGATCATGTTTTCGGCGTGTGCGTCGCACTCATTCATCGTCTGCTGGACGACGAGGTTAGAGTCACCGTAGATGACCAGGCACGTTGCGCTGCAGATCTTTGCCATCCTCATGCCATGGATGAGGGCTTCGTATTCGGCCTCGTTGTTGGAGGCTCGAAATTTCATCCGGAGGACGTACTTCATCTGGTCGCCCTGCGGGGAGGTCAATATGATCCCGGCTCCTGCTCCAGCTTCACGCTTGGAGCCGTTGAAGTGCATTGTCCATGACTGCGACATGTCTGGGGTGTCTGGAAGCTGCAGCTCCATCCAATGTACGAGGAAGTCTGGGTGGACTTGAGATTTGATTGCGAGTCGCTTCTCGTAGATGATGTCTAGAGGTGACAGCTCAATGCCCCACAGGGCCACGCGTCCTGTGGCCTCAGGGTTATTCAGGATGCTGTTCAGGGGTGCCTTGTTGACGACCATCACCTGGTGCTCCTGGAAGTAATGGCTCAGCCGTCGAGCCGTCATGAACACGCCGTAGGCGAGTTTCTGGTAGTGAGGGTACCTCTGTTTTGTTGGCATCAGTACCTCGCTGAGGTAGTAGATTGGGCGTTGGACCCCGTGGGTCTTGCCTTCTTCGGGTCGTTCGACCACTAGCACGGTGCTGACCACCTGCTGTGTGGCTGCTATGTACAGCAGCAGAGGCTCGCGCTCCTTTGGCGGGACCAGGACGGGCGAGGTGGAGAGTAGCCGTTTGAGGCTTTCGAGCGCGTCGTCGGCTTCTGGCGTCCACTCGAATTTATCTGCCTTGCGTAGCAGCTGGTAGAATGGCAGGGCCTTCTCACCCATGCAGCTGATGAATCTGCTCAACGCCGCTATTCATCCTGCAAGCTGCTGGACACCCTTGAGGTTTTTCGGCTTCTCCATTGCCATGATGGCTCTGATTTTCTTTGGGTTCGCCTCGATCCCTCGCTGAGAGATGAAGTACCCAAGCAGCTGACCCGATGGGACATCGAAGGCGCACTTTTTGGGGTTGAGTTTGATATTGTAGCGATCGAGGTTGTCGAACGTCTCGCGGAGATCGTCGATAAGTGTCCTCGCCTCCCTGGTTTTTATTACTATGTCGTCGACATAGACTTGAACGTTGCAACCGATCTGGTCCTTGAGGCATGCCTGCATGCATCGCTGGTACGTGGCACTTGCGTTCTTTAGCCCGAAGGGCATTGTGTTGTAGCAGAACACTCCGAACGGTGTGATAAACGCCATTTTCTCCTGATCTTCGACCTTGAGTCGAATCTGATTGTAGCCTGAGTAGGCGTCAAGGAAGGAGAGTTTCTCGCAACCTGCAGTCGAATCGATGATCTGATCGATCCGAGGAAGAGGGAAGTGGTCCTTTGGGCAGTGCTTGTTTAGCGACGTGAAATCCACGCACATCCGCAGGATGTCCGTGTCCTTTTTTGGGACCATCACTGTATTTGCAAGCCACTCGCTTTCTTTGATTTCCCTGATGAAGTCTGCAGCGAGTAGTCTGTTGATTTCTTTGTCGATAGCTTTGGCTCGTGGCTCGGACAGTCTCCGGATGGACTGCTTGACTGGATTTGTGTCTGGAAAGACGTTGAGTGCATGCTCGGCGAATTCCCTGGGAACTCCTGGCATGTCCGCAGGACACCAGGCGAAGATTTCCTAGCGCTCACGGAGGAATTCGACGAGCGCGCCTTCCTATGCGGGGCTGAGGTCGGAGGTCGTTAGCGATCAGCGCCGTCTTGGAGGCATCCGTCGGATGGACTTGCACCTTCTTTGTGTTAACGGTGGAGTCGAAAGACATGTCAGGTGCGTTTTGTCGTGCGACTGGGGGTGCCCCATTGTCCGTCACCTCGCGGAGCCTTAGGAACTCCTCCTGCATGCCGAATGACTGGGAGATTCTGTTGAAATCTCTATCGCATTGGTCCGATCGGGTGAAGCTCCCTGGATTGTGATGACGCCCTTTGGTCCTGGCATCTTGAGTAGCAGGTATGCATAGTGTGGGACAGCCAAGAACCTTGCGAATGCTACACGCCCGAGGATGGCGTGGTACTGTGATGGCCAGTCCACCACTTCGAATTCGAGTCGCTCCAGCCGGAAGTTGTCCGGCTTGCCGAAGATGACGTCGAGACATATTTTGCCCAGGGGGAATATGCCCTTCCCTGGAACAATGCTGTGGAACGTTGTGTCTGACTGTTCCAGGCTGCACTGCGGGATCCGCATTGCTGCTAGAGTGCTTGCGGACATCAGGTTGATGCCGCTGCCGCCGTCCATGAAGACGCGACTCATCTCGAAACCTCCGATCTGTGCCTCCAGCACCAGGGCAGCATGACCTGGGCGAGGGATCTGGAAAGGGTGATCTGAACGACTGAACGTGATGCAGGACTCCGATCCGCTGAGGTACTCAGGGATGGCGGGTGGAGTTGCCACGACCAGGTTGATCTGTCGGGTGATTTTCTTCTGCGCCCTATTCGTGGGGCGCCCCTTCTGGATCATCAGTGCTCCTTTCGGCTGGGGATACCCGTTCCCAGCATTGTTCTGTGCTGGTGCGACTGGTTGGTTTGGGCCTCCAACGGGTGGCGGTGGAGGAGCTCCATGCGCTATTTCACCTGGCGCGGGTGCATTTCCAAACGCAGGGATTGGGGCTTGCTGCCTCATCTGCACCATGCTTTCGCTGAGTTTCTGGAACTCGCGGCAGTCCTTGAGCATGTGTCTGGCCTTCTTTTTGCCATCCTGCTTGTCGATGTAGAAGTGGATGGTGCATGGACCCGAAAGCTTTTCGTATGCTGAGGGTCTGTTATCGCGGTCGCGGCGTTGCCACAACTGCGCTGGGCGTCCCCCGTCACGGAAGTTTCCTCCGTGATATCCTCCGCTGTTGCGGTTGGCGTCGTTGCAGCGATCGGCGTAGCCAGCTGCGACCATGTCGGGTCCGTCGCGATCGTCGTAGACGCGCGATCTTCTCTTGCTACGGCACTCTCGCCGTTGACCGTAGTCGTCTTCTTCTTCCGATTGTGCTCGATGAATGGAATCTTCTCCGTCAGCCCACCTGTTGGCGATGTCCATGAGGTGGTCGAGTGTTTTGGGCTTGACGCGCCCAAGTTCCTCCTTGAAGTCTTGGCGCTTGACGCCGTACCTAAAGGCGTCGATGGCCCTCTCTTCGGAGATGTGTGCTGTGGAGTTCTTTGTGTTGGACCAGCGTAGTATGTACGAGCGAATGGATTTGCCCGTTCGTTGAGTGCAGGCTCGCAATTCTTCGATTGAGGCAGGACTCTTGCTGGTGCCTTTGAAGTTTCGGATGAAGCTGTAAGCTAGCTCATCCCAGCTTCGGATGGACCCTGAAGATAGGCTGCTGAGCCAGATCCGGGCTGCGCCTGTCAGCTGCAGCTGAAGGCATTGCATGGCAGTCTCTTTGTTTCCACCGTGCAGTTTGGCGGATGATAAGTGGTCGCTGAGCCAAGCCTTTCGGTCTTGAGTGCCGTCGAACTTCGGAGTATCCGAAGGAAGCTTGAAATTTCGCGGCATCCGCGTCCGCCGTACGGATCTGCTGAAGCATCGGGCTCCGCGGAGTTCTCCTTCGTCTTCGTCCATCTCGGATTCGGACGAGCATGCGCGCTTGGCTCGCACTTTGTCATTTTTGCGTTGTGTGAGCGCATCTATGGCGTCGTAGTCGCGGTCGCGGCGGAGCGAACTCTTCTTCCTTCGAGGAAGGTCATGTTCCTCTTCTTCAGATGAAGGGGTGGGGCTGTGGTCGAACCTGGCCGGAGCTTTCTTCTTCGGCTCCGTGGGAGCTTCCTGGTGGAGCGCAACTCCAACGAGTCCGAGTCCGGTGAGTGCGGACTTGTGCATGGCCCTCTTCGGGTCCCCCTCCGGCGGTGGGTGGGCCGCAAGGTACGCGGTGGCTGCCATGATCGCAGCCTGCGGCGTTTTCGGGATGACGTTGCCGTCGGCGTCCATCTCCATGAAGGATGTGTGGAGGGTTCGGGTCACATCACGGCGCTCCTTGGGGTCCATGTTCTCCACCCTAGAGCGGTGCTTGTTGCCTTGGTTGGCGTTCGAGCTGGAGCCGATGCCCATGGCGGAGAGCGCAGCTCGTCGCGCGCTGGACTCTAAGGCTGCTTGCTTGCGCTTGTCGAGCACCTCCTGCATCTTGACATGCTTCTTGTGCTCCTCGATCAGGAGCAGGTGGTAGGCCATCAGCATATCCCGGGAGGCGTCTGCAGGCAGTACTATGTTGCCTGCCACGGTGTTGCGTACCTGGGCCCATCCTTCTTTGCTAAGGCAGATGACGTGGCCGCCGTTGTTTTCCCCTTCGGGTGGGGGGACTGGCTTCTTCTGTTCCCACCGTTTCGTTCAGGCGGGTTAGGCGTCGGGTTGGGCGGCGGGTTGGGTGTTTGCTGATCCACGTCGCTCTGGATGACTACGGCGCATTGGTAGCGCTCGTAGATTGGTCCGCTGCTGCCGCAGCTTTCAGATCAGGAACCGTAGGTCCCTGCATCCGATGGCGGATCGCACAGATTGGAGTTGCAGCTGCTGTTGTCATAGGAATCATCTGTTGATGATGTTGTGCATAGCACGGGGTGTGGGGTCCATGAAACGGGCCTGATTGATGGCAGGGGCACCCGCTCAGGGAGGCGGAGGGTGTCGGTTTGCCCCACCTGGAAGCAGAAGCTCCCGGACAGGATTTCGAGTCCGTCGCCTACGGGCTCGAAGTCCTTCATGGTGGCCGGTGAGTGGGCGGTGAAGTCAAAAGCGACGAAGAGGAGGTGACTCTTCGTCGCCGCAGAGTTGTAGATCGATCGGGTTGGGACCGTCACGACCGCACAATCAGCGTCCCCAGTTCCCACGGACGGCGCCAATTGACGAGGTTTGATCTCATCAATGCCCATTGTTATGGACTTGGGTTTTAGAGAAGATGGGGATGCTGGAGATCATGGAACGGTTAGAAAACAAGCAACACGGGGACGCAAGGTTTACCCAGGTTCAGGCCCCCGGAGGGAAAACCCTACTCCTGCTTGTCTGCTCTTGATTACGGTGGAACCGAAGGTTACAGGGGTGCGCAGATGCAATCTGGCGTGGAGGTGTGTATGCGAAAGTATGAGTCGAGAGATCTAGGTCGTGCCCTCCTGGCCTTTATATAGACTTAGGCAGGTCCCGGGCATAGACCTAGTCGGTTACAGGTTCTAGGGTTTTACCCCTTTGAATTTCCTATCTACTCTAGTCTTGGTCTCCAAGGATCCGAAGGCGTCATGGGCCTGGGCCACCCGAAAGTCTTCATGGGCCGACGTACATTTGCCGTGGGCCTTCCTTGGGCTGGACCAGGTATGCTGAGATCATGCACCCGCGGGGTATAACCATGTCAACAAGCTACAAACAAAGATCATGAATAACATGCATTGAAAAACATTTGTTTGTTTCACATACATAAAACATAGCATAGTGGCAATCAGCTTGTCCCTCATAGAGTAGAAATAAAATCCATAGGACACCTGCAAAGTTCACAATGGTGACTAGAAACAAGTAGCACAAGAACAAGTAATAACACAATATGCATCAATTAATAAGCTTTGGAACACTGCACATAGAATGACAACTATGCTCTCTTAATGGTGCCTAAAGGTAGAAGGTGGAGACTCAATAATGGTGGAAGAAAGCCCTTTTTTGTAAAGGAAGCAGGGATTACAAGTTTCAAAAAGAGCTTCCAAAAATTATGGTACTTGTTAGCTTTCAGCCCTCATTGCCCCTATCATAGTCATCTTGAAGTGGTTAAGGTTAAAGTGGCAAAGCTGGAGTATATGCTTGATGAAGTATAAATTGGCAATCTCAAGTCCCTTGAATACGAGGGACACACCTCATGCATACTCAACTTTGGGTCCAGGTAAGTTCTTGTCATTGTAATTATTTGCATATCATTGAGAACCGCCAACGGGGTACCCCTTGCACATGGTACAGGAGCTTTCCCATAACCAAAATGACAAGGCAAGCAGACAATGATCAGCAATCTTTTTATTTACCATGTGCATAGCTTTTTATTGAGGATGCTTCGTAGATAGCTCATTATAGTGATGCTGCAAGTTTCCACCATGATTGGGCATGGTTTAGGCTAGCGGCCCAGGCGTTTCTCTAACACAGAATACAAACTCCATGGACTTACAATTCCCCTCTTTATTTCACACCGGTGACATCCATAGACAAAAGAGCATGATATCAACTGAGTACAACAAGGTACAAGTGCAACGTTGAAAACGTTCCCCGTGACAGCACGGTTCTGCTAACTCCAACTTATAAGTGCAAGCATATACAACAAAGTTGTCACAATTGTTCAAGTTTATTAGGGGCAAAGAATAAAGTGTGCCATCAAGTTCGTGAGGGCTTTAATCACTAAGTTTTCACATAACAAAATAGTTTTTAATTGGAAGGTAGCTGAAAACAAGAATATACTTGGAATGGTGTAACACACCATGCATAGGAGTTTATAGTGGACACTTTGGAAAAACTTGGTTTCTTGGGAGTTTGAGGCATGAGTAGAACTTACTCATACAAATGGAGGCTAGCAAAAGACTGGGAGCAACCAACTAAGAGAGCAATAATGGCCATAATCATGCAGTGCAACAAAGCATACTAATCAAAGCAAAGAATGGTACTACACGTCAAGGACTAAATGATCATAGAGGCTAATGGTGACTTGTGAGAGTCATAACATGGTGTAAGCATGTGCCAAGTCAACCCAAGGAAAGCATCAAAGGAGAATACCACAATACTATGCTTTTGCATGCTAAAACAACGCATAATTTTTTCAAGGCACACTAAGCAATCCCAATTGTTTGGAACAAGACATGCTACATCAATAATCACTAAGCATAATGCTAAAACAACACCTAGCATGTCATGCTAAAGTCTAAGTCACAGTCAATGCAAGCTCCTCTTGCACTTACAAGCAAGAACTTACTACTCCTTTCCAACACCAAGCAACTTATTTGCAAAAAAACACAGCGAGAATGGGGGTCCAAACTACTTTATTCAAGCAAACTAAATAACCTAAGCAAAGCAAACAAAAACTAAGACGCTCCAAGAACAACACAACTGTGCATGAAACAATAAAAACGAAGTGTCTAGACAAACCTGAGCTTTTTCTTGATGAAGAAGGGGATGCCTTGGGCATCCCCAAGATTTGACGCTTGTACCTCTTGGATATTTCTTGGGGTGACATCATGGTGGCATCCCCAAGCTTGAGTTTTTTTCCATTCTTCATCTCATTGCATCATTCTCTCTCTACACCTGAAAATTTTCCTTCATACAAAACTCCACACAATCTTCATTAGCAACATTAGTTTATTCAAAAGATATTAGACCTCTGGCAAAGCTTCGGAACAACAAGGCTTTTCACTAAAAACACAAGCTACTGTAGTAACTCCTTCAATAAGAAGCAAATGCAAATAATGGCAGAAATCTGTCAAAACAGACCAGCAGGTAGAAACCGATTTTTTCGAACATCTTCTATTGATCAAATCAAGAAGTGTTGAACTAACGAACGTTAGCTAGCATACTGAGGGATTATTCGTAAATTTTGAGCTCAATCCGAGTTACAGAGACTCCTCACGAATTTTTATGGTGGAGGACAGAAATCTGTTTCGGGACAACAACTCCCAAAATCTCACTTCCCTCTCATTAGAGGTCATTCTTGGCACAAAAGGCAAACAAAAAAAAGGATAAGGAGAGGTTATTACCGAAGTAATAACTTCCAATACTCAAGGAAACTCTTGGATTATCTCCCAAAAAGTACTTTTCTTTAACGCCTTTAAGTTAGGCACAAGAATCAAGAAGAATCAAGTATTTTCAAATGAAGAAGCATTAACATCAAATCTTGCTTTCAAAGGAGGAGCAAAAAGCAACTTCTCTCTCCTCATAGGGAAGTGTTTAATACCTTTCTTTAATGGAAAATGATATTTAATGGTGCCTTCTTTCATATCAATGATGGCACCAACTGTTCTAAGAAAAGGTCTTCCCAAAGTAATAGGACAAGAAGCATTATATTCAACATCCAAAACATATAAATCCATAGGAACATAAGCATTATTAACCATGATGAGAACATCATTAGTACTCGCCATGAGTTTCTTCATAGCATTATCATTGAGTGGGACATCCAAATGACAATCTTCTAATGGTGGCAAATCAAGCATTTCATAAATCTTCCTAGTCATAATAGAGACACTAGAACCAAGATCACATGAAGCTTTGAGATCAAAGTCATTCACTTGCATATTAATAATGGGTTCTCAACTATCTTCTACTTTACTAGGAATAGAAGCTTTGTATTTTAGCTTCTCTTCCTTAATCTTAACAAGAGCATATGTAATGTGTTTAGTGAAAGCAACATGCATATCACTAGCATCATGACTTCTAGCAAGCTTTTGCAAGAACATAATCACTTCAGAAATATTGCAACCATCAATATCAAAGTCAAACTTAGCATCACTAGTAGTAGGCTCAATAGGCTTAGGCATAGTAGGAGGAGGAATAGGGACTACTTATGGTTTAGTGGTGATGGTGCACACACTATTGTTTCTATCAATTTCAGCTTCTCTTTCCCACTTAGCATGAAGTTGAGCTAACAGCCTAACATTTTCATCAATAGTAACTTGTATGGCATGAGCAGTAGCAAAGGTGTTTTCCATAGCTTTAGGTTTAGCAACCATTTTATTAATCAAAGAGGACTGAGCTTCAGACAAAGAGGAAATATTTTTCTCAGCACTCAAAATTTGTGACTGTAAGCTAGGAATTTCTCTATTCAAATTATCAAGCTGATGGCTAATGTTTTTCAAGATGATAGATTGTTCCTCCATAGTTTTAGTGAAAATCTTATTTTGCTCATATTGCATCTGCATAAAATTCTTAGTGGATCTCTCTACTTATAGAATCCTTTCTTCACTAGGCATTCCAGATCTACCATGATAAGCATTTCCACTAGGAGGATAAGGCCTATAATTGTTCTTTCTACCAAAATTATTCCTATAGGCATCGTTGTTGAAATTTTTGTTTCTAATGAACACATCAACTTGCTCTTCTTGAGCAACCAAGGAGGCTAAGGGAACACTATTAGGATCTAAAGGAGCTTTCCCATTAACAAGCATAGCCATAATAACATCAATATTTTCACTCAAAGAGGAAGTTTCCTCAACAGAATTTACCTTCTTACCATGTGGAGCTCTCTCAACATGCCATTCAGAGTAGTTAACCATCATATTATCAAGGAGCCTTGTTGCATCACCCAAAGTGAGGCCCATAAAAGTACCTCCAGCAGCTGAATCCAACATATTTCTTGAGGAGAAGTTCAAACCTACATAAAAAAGTCTGGATAATCATCCAAGCAGTGAGTCCATGAGTAGGGCAATTCTTAACCAAAGATTTCATTCTTTCCCAAGCTGGAGCAACATGTTCACTATCAAGTTGTTTAAATTTCATAATGTCACTTCTCATAGATATAATCTTAGCAGGAGGATACACTAGTGGAAACGAGGTCTTTTGTTGATCACGAAAAAGGGCTTTAACACCGGTTCTTCTACGAACCGGTGTTAAAGGGGGGGCCGTACCAGCGTGGCCCCTGCGGCAGAAAAGGAGCCCCCCCTTTAACACCGGTTCATGCCACGAACCGGTGTTAAAGGTCCCTGCAGCAGTGGACCGCGCACCCCCCCTTTAACACCAGTTTGTGGCATGAACCGGTGTTAAAGGGGGGGCTATATAAGACACCACCCCAGCCCACACACACCCCACTCTTCCATTCTTTCACATTTTGGAGCCTAGCAAGAGGGTGTGAAGAGTGCTAGTTTGTGTTTTTTTCATATGCACAAGAGGTCTTCGGTGAAATGCCCGAGAGCTCAAAATAAGTTTTCTTGTTGCTCTTTCCGTCTCGGTCGAGGTCGGTAACTATAGTTTCATGTGTCATAGATGTACTATATATATAAATGGTCATCTCCCTATTATTTTTTGATATATACTACATATTAATGCAGATGAACCGGCAATGGATGTACGGTGACCGCCGCACTTCCGAGTACATTACAGGCCTCCAAAATTTCATCGTTGTGGCTAATGCAAACCGTGGTCACAATGGTTTTATGTGCTGTCCGTGTGTTCACTGTCAGAACAAGAAAGACTACTCAAATACCAGAACCATTCACGCCCACCTACTTCAATTGTTGGACCAAGCACGGAGAAAAAGGGGTTATGATGGAAGACAACGAAGAAGAAGAGGATGATGACAACTATCATAGTATGTATCCTGAATATGATGATAATGCAACGGGGGTAGATAATGAAGATCAAGAGGGAGCATATGGGCCCGCTGATGGCGATCTTGGTCGGGCCATTACTGATGCAAAGGAAGAATGTGAAACTGAAAAGGAGAAGGAGAAGCTGGAGCAGATGTTAAAGGATCACAAAACATTGTTGTATCCAACTTGCGAAGATGGCCACAAAAAGCTAGGTGCCACACTGGATTTGCTGCAATGGAAGGCAGAGAATGGTGTGACTGACAGCGCATTTTCAAAGTTGTTGGTAAAAATGAAGAATC
This sequence comes from Avena sativa, assembly GCA_916181665.1. Taxonomy (NCBI): domain Eukaryota; kingdom Viridiplantae; phylum Streptophyta; class Magnoliopsida; order Poales; family Poaceae; genus Avena; species Avena sativa. The sequence continues at coordinate 461,509,007 of OV702293.1, forward strand.
TTCTTCCAAGAAATAATGAGTTGCCCGACAGTACATACCAAGCAAAGAAGGTTATCTGCCCTCTAGGATTAGACGTGCAGAAGATACATGCCTGCATTAATGACTGCATCCTCTACCGCGGTGAGAAGTACGAGAATTTGGATTCATGCCCGGTATGCACTGCACTGCGGTATAAGATCAGACGAGACGATCCTGGCGATGTTGAGGGCGAGGCCCCTAGGAAGAAGGTTCCCGCCAAGGTTATGTGGTATGCTCCTATAATACCACGGTTAAAACGTCTCTTCAGAAATAAAGAGCATGCCAAGTTGTTGCGATGGCACATGGAAGACCGTAAGAAAGACGCGATGTTGAGAAACCCCGCTGATGGGTCACAGTGGAGAAAAGTCAAGCGAGAGTACCCGGACTTCGCACGTGACGCAAGGAACTTAAGGTTTGGTCTAAGTACAGACGGCATGAATCCTTTTGGTGAGCAGAGCTGCAGTCACAACACCTGGCCTGTGACCCTATGTATCTATAACCTTCCTCCTTGGTTGTGTATGAAGAGGAAGTTCATTATGATGACAGTGCTCATCCAAGGCCCGAGGCAACCCAGCAATGACATTGATGTGTACCTAAGGCCATTAGTTGAAGAACTTTTACAGTTGTGGGCCAAACCAGGTGTACGTATGTGGGATGAGCACAAAGGGGAGCCATTTGACCTACGAGCATTGCTTTTCGTAACCATCAATGATTGGCCTGCTCTTAGTAACATTTCCGGGCAGACAAACAAGGGATACAATGCATGCACACACTGTTTAGATGATACTGAAAGTGTATATTTGGATAAATGTAAGAAGGTTGTGTACCTAGGGTATCGCCGATTTCTTCCGAACCTGCATCCAGTAAGAAAGAAAGGCAAGCATTTCAAACGTCTGGCAGAACCCCGGAGGAAGCCTGTCCTCCGTACCGGTGAGGAGGTATTTGGTATGGTCAAGGACCTAGAAGTAATCTTTGGAAAAGGTCCTGGCAGTCTATCTGTTCCGAATGACGATGCCGGACACGCGCCCATGTGGAAGAAGCAATCTATATTTTGGGACCTACCCTATTGGAAAGTCTTAGAGGTCCGCTCTTCAATCGACGTGATGCACGTGACGAAGAATGTTTGCGTGAACCTGCTAGGCTTTCTAGGAGTGTATGGGAAGACAAAAGATACACCGAAGCACGACAGGACCAGAAACGTCTGAAGGCCCCTGAAGAGCCTATGCATCCTGAGAACGAGAAGGGTAAACGATGCCACTTAACTCCTGCCAGCTACGCTCTTACCAAAGCAGAGAAGGAAATCTTTTTTGTATGTCTGAGCAGTATCAAGGTCCCGTCTAGCTTCTCGTCGAATATAAAGGGAATAATAAATATGGCAGAGAAAAAATTCCAAAACCTGAAGTCTCATGACTGCCACGTGATTATGACACAATTGCTTCCGATTGCATTGAGGGGGCTTCTACCTGAAAATGTTCGAGTACCCATTGTGAAGCTATGTGCATTCCTCAATGCAATATCTCAGAAGGTAATCGATCCAGAAATCCTACCAGGGTTACAAACAGATGTGGCCCAATGTCTTGTCAGCTTTGAGTTGGTGTTCCCACCATCCTTCTTCAATATTATGACGCATCTCCTGGTTCACCTAGTAGAAGAGATTGCCATTCTCGGTCCTGTATTTCTACACAATATGTTCCCCTTTGAGAGGTACATGGGAGTCTTAAAGAAATATGTTCATAACCGTGCTAGGCCAGAAGGAAGCATCTCCAAGGGCTATGTAACAGAGGAGGTCATTGAGTTCTGTGTTGATTTTATTCCTGACCTTAAGGCGATTGGTGTTCCAGAATCACGACATGAGGGGAGACTGCGTGGAAAAGGCACCCTAGGATGTAAAGCAATGATATGTAGGGACGGGCATTCTCTCAATCAAGCACACTACACGGTTTTACAAAGATCTATCTTGGTTGCCCCGTATATCAATGAACACAAGAATTTAATACGCCTCAAACACCCGGGGCAGTCTAATGAATGGATTATAAGTGAACACATGGCGAGTTTTGGCGGCTGGCTGCAAAGACTTCTCACGAATAACACCACTGTTGGGGATCAGCTGTACTTGTTGTCCAGGACACCATCTTCGACTGTATGTACTTTCCAAGGGTACGAGATAAATGGGAATACATTTTACACGATAGGCCAAGATAAAAAGAGCACCAACCAAAACAGTGGTGTCCGCTTCGATGCAGCAGAAGACAATGGGCAAAAGACGTATTATGGGTTCATAGAGGAGATATGGGAACTTGACTATGGGCCTAATTTTAAGGTCCCCTTGTTTCGATGCAAATGGGTCAAGCTAACAGGAGGAGGGGTTGAGGTAGACAAGAAGTACGGAATGACAACGGTGGATCTCAACAATCTTATGAAGGTAGACAAGAACTTAGACGAACCATTCGTCCTAGCCAATGATGTGGCTCAGGTTTTCTATGTGAAGGACATGTCCTCCAGACCAAAAAAAAGAAAAAATATGCAAACGAATACATCATATGATGAGCCAAAGCGTCACATAGTTCTTTCAGGGAAAAGAAACATCGTGGGAATCGAGGACAAGACAGACATGTCAGAAGATTATAATAAGTTTGATGAAATTCCGCCCTTCACAGTGAAAACTGACCCAAGCATTCCGTTAAGTAAAGAAGATGCTCCATGGTTATGTCTGAAGCGATCATAAGGAAGGACATATGCCAAGAAGTTCATGCTCATATTATGTAACTCTAGTTCATGTTTTTAATATTAATACATGTCTTGAGTGTTAGTCATGTTTTGTGGATGGACCGGGACTATGAGAAGAAGTTGTCCCGATTCGTACTTACCATTAAGATCTGATCTCCAAATGCGCGCGGTCACATATTAGGGAGTGCCTCTATGACCAGTTTCTTGGAGATGCCGGAGGACTAGGCTCCGTCGGCATCTCCCTGAAACTGGCTGTAGTGGTGTCCCTGCTCTCGAAAACCATCTTGCAGCTTTGTAACTTCTCTAACTAGATCAATACACCTGGGAGCTAACTAATTTCACATATTAGGGAGTGCCTCTATGACCAGTTTCTCGGAGATGCCGGAGGACTAGGCTCCGTCGGCATCTCCCTGAAACTGGCCGTAGTGGTGTCCCTGCTCTCGAAAGGAGGTAAGGCATAGCCTCAAACTGGCTGGAGGATTGGACTCACAAGGATGCTTATTTATAGTACATGCAGCTCGACATAGTGTCGACACTTACGAAATAATGTCGACACTCACCCCTATTATTAGTCCTGGTTGGAGGACTGGTTCATCTTTAGTCCCGGTTGGTGTCTCCAACCGGGACTAAAGGTTCATCTTTAGTCCCGGTTGGTGACACCATCCGGGACAAGGTACACGCCGCACGACATAATGTCGACACTCACCCCTATTATTAGTGTTGACTCGTGTTTTGTCCTGGTTGGTGTCTCCAACCGGGACTAAAGGTTCATCTTTAGTCCCGGTTGGTGACACCATCCGGGACAAGGTACACGCCGCACGACATAATGTCGACACTCACCCCTATTATTAGTGCTGACTCGTGTTTTGTCCCGGTTGGTGTCTCCAACCGAGACTAAAGGTTCATCTTTAGTCCCGGTTGGTGTCTCCAACCGGGACTAAAGGTTCATCTTTAGTCCCGGTTGGTGACACCATCCGGGACAAGGTACACGCCGCACGACATAATGTCGACACTCACCCCTATTATTAGTGTTGACTCGTGTTTTGTCCCGGTTGGTGTCTCCAACCGGGACTAAAGGTTCATCCCGCCATTTTTTCCCGCCATTTTTCTTCCCGCCATTTTTCTTCCCGCCAGTTCTTCTTCCCGCCATTTTTATTCCCGCCAGTTCTTCCCTCCAGTTCTTCCCGCTAGTTCACTATATATATATATATATATATGTAGGGGGTTGGCCTCCATTGTCATTGCACATCTCTAGACTCATATTTGCAACCTCATCACTCGTTCCCATGGCTTCCACCGTAGCACTAACCCCCAGGGAGGTGAAGGCGCTTTGCGCCTCGAACTACCCCTGCCCGTCGGGCTACTGTGTCCCCGTCGGCTGGATGCTGAGCGTCGGAGGCATGCCGGTTCCTCCTGTCCCTCTAGGTGTGGCGCGCCGGATGGCCATCACGAACCACTACTACTTCGAGCTCACGCCGGAGCAGCGGAGGAATCCCAGATGGCATCCCGACTATTTCCCTACTTGGGAAGCCTTCTTCGTGGATCGGCGTGAGAGGGCGCTCGCTAGGCACGAGGAGGATGGCCCACCTCCTCCTAACTTCAACGAGGCCAGCCGTCGGCTATGGTGGCGCGGTCGGACTCTCCAGAGCGTCATGGCCTATGACACTGCCGCCGACTCTAATCCTCGTCTGCGCTACCCTCAAGTCCAGCCCACGCGCTACCCTCAAGTCCAGCCCACGCGTACTCTCCAGAGGTTCAATTACGGCGACCCCGACGACGACAGCGATGACGGCGGCGGCGAGTACGACGACTACAGTGGCGAGTATTACAGGTGTAGGCATGAGCATGACTGAATCACTCCAACATTCCAAAACAAGTTCGGCTGATTGTTACTTAATTTGGCCATGTATCTTAATTTTCAGTTCTTTTATGTATCTTAATTTTCAGTTCTAGTTCGGCTTTATGTAACTTACTATTAGTTGCATTCTCATTCGAGGTTGACAATATGCTATTTTATCAAAAAAACAATGCAAGTTGAGCGAGGCTTGGCCCCGAGCTAAGAATCATCATGCCCGTTGTTCGACAAAGTTTGTCGATAGTTTAAAACGGGGATAAAAAATAAAAAAAGATCGAAACAGTGCGAAACCTTCGCGTGGTGTTATATTATGTGACATAGTTAGAAGGAAAAATCTCAAACTTGGTATATTGATTATGTCTCGAAAAAACCTTCACAAAATGACCTATCTCATTCGAGGTTTCTTGGCTTTCGGGTCAAATGACCAATGTTATGGCTAGAATCAAGGCATAGTTTGTGATAATATGGCCATATTGTGCATACATGTGCATCATGGCATGGCAAACAATGTTGCAAGAGAAAGTTTTCCTTTTTATCGCACCAAAAAGGCATTTTCCATTTTCCGAGCATAAAAAATGGACAGTTTTGTGAAGCAACCACCAAATGGCTAATTCAAAAAACCACCAACACATTTTACAAAAATACTAGACCACCTTATATGCACAATGTACCAACATGGGGATCTGAAACCTTTCCGTCCACCTCTGGTGAAAAAGACAAATTCCTACCGAATCTGTAGGAAGTGGGTCAGATATGAACTACAGGTACATGATACGATGCTCATGATTTTTTACAAAAATCATTTTTAGGTTCACAATATGCTATTTTATCAAAAAAAAAAAACAATGCAAGTTGAGCGAGGCTTGGTGAGATTCAAGTGTATACAAAAGATGCGACATTTAAATATCCAATCAATTCAAAAATGTTAATACAAAAGATGCTGCATTAAAATATGATTTGATCTAAGAAAATAGGGTTAGATTTATTTTTAGATGCTTAATATTTCTTATGTTCAAAGTTTTAGGATTTAACAATTTATTTTTGTTTGAATTGAATAATCAAAATTTATATGTAAGTGTTTTAATTATTTTGAAAATTTTCATGTAAAGTAAATATAGAATGATTTACATGAATGGATAGATATTATTTTTCTAAAAATTATGATATATTATTCATATTTTTCTGAGTTGAAATGAAAAAGATGTGAATTTTCTAAATTCATATCATATTTTTTGAATTAAAAAAGCCCCTTTAATGCATGAAATAAATGCCCCCCACCTTTAACACCGGTTCCAGACACGAACCGGTGTTAAAGGGGGGGGGCATTTATTTCGTTTCCCGCACGCACCACACCCCCCCTTTAACACCGGTTCGTGGCTGGAACCGGTGTTAAAGGGGGGTAATAAATGCGCGCCGGAAATGGAAACCTCCCCCCCTTTAACACCGGTTCCAGCCACGAACCGGTGTTAAAGGGGGGGTATTAATGCGCGCCTTCTCCTTTCTCTCTTCCCCCTAGAGCAGATCGAACACCGCCGGCCGTAGAGAGAAGCGCCGCCACCGCCGAACGACACCGCCCTTGGAGCTCGCGCGTCTCGCCGCCGCCGCCCTCAGAGTTCGTCCTTCTCGCCGCCGCCGCCGCCTCCATTTCCGTATGACCTCTCCCGCCCCCCTGACCACCACCTCTTCCCCGTGCAGGAGCAGCCGACCGCGCCTCGCCGGAGCACCGCCGACGCCGCCCGTCTCCACCGCGCTGACGCCGCCCGTCTCCACCGCGCCGACGACCGCGCCTCGCCGGAGCACCGCCCGACGCCGCCCGTCTCCACCGCGCCGACGACCGCGCCTCGCCGGAGCACCGCCCGACATCGCCGGAGACCGTTGCATCCGCCACTAGCACCGCCGCCCGACGAGCCTGCTGACGCCGCCCGTCTCCACCGCGCCGACGCCGGTGAGCAAACCAGAATGCGCCACCTGTCTGCCATGTCAGCGATGACAGTTGACTCTCCTGAAAAATAGAAGAAAAAATAAAAATTGCAGAAAATTGTATAATCTTGCAAAAATCATATAAAAAGGTTCGTAGATCCAAAAATAGCAATTTATATATCAATGAATTCAGAAAATTGAGTAGATTATTAATATCAAGTTGGATTTAACTTTTATAGTACGTGTTTACTGTAATAATTTAATTATTTTTAATGGTCTTTTAGGTTAATAAATTCATAGTAAAATATCTACTGGTCCAAAAATCACAAATAATATACCTATGGATTCACAATTGTGTGTAGATCATCAATATGCAAATGGTTAAGCCAAATAACATAAGGTTTTTCAGCACTTAAATAAATGGTATAATGGCTTATTTAGAGTAATAAATTCATAAGAAAATAAATAATGTTCAAAAAATTACAAATAATGTCCCTGGTATCACAACCCCGTGGGGATTATATATCTGATTTTAGTTTGATTTTTAGACAACAGAAACTATTTAAATGATTTAAAACCCATTAAACACTATTTAAATCATAAGAAAAGATTTGGAACTCTGATTAGGGTGAATCCAACGCTATTGTTTACGTTGTATGAAATTGTTTGCTCGATAGATTGCGAGGAGTGCAACGTGTGTGATTGCTGACTCATCCTGATTAAAACTTGTTTGCTCGATAAATTTTACTACATGCATAGATTAAAACTTGTATACAAATTGGACCTCTGACTCATCCTGATTAGGGTTTCGACAAATTGGACCTCTGACTCATCCTGATTAGGGTTTCGACCCCTCGGAACTCGTTTAAAATGATCAAGCATCCTTAGGGTTTTAATTTCATTTGTGTATTTATTTGTGTATTTTTGTATGAATAATATGTATATTTGTGTATGAATCCAAGTCCACTTGAATGTTTACACTCTTACTCTAGATAATATTATTGTTTTAGAAACTATGGATCCACTTAGTAGAAACCTTGAAGAAGAAGAAATAATGGAGAACATTATTGATGAGGACACCTCACAATATCTAAACTTGGAGGGACATGATGACGACAGCTCAAGTACTAGTCATGGAGAAGATGAAGACTCCGGTGAACGCAATTTAATGGTTACAAAGTCCGGCGAGGTATATGCATTGATTAAGCCTCTGCTGACTTCCACCAACAATCTTCTTCTACATGTATTAATTAACGCTTCTTTCTTCTTTTAGCCCTCTGGATCGACCAGCCAGCAACCATCTTCTTCTACGAAAAAGAGCAAGCGAGGCGCGAGCCAGCGGTTGAAAGATCGTGCAAAGTTCACGATCGAAGCAGTCCGTGTTGATGGCAGGCCGATGGAGCCCAAGAAGGCCGCAGACAAATTTGTACGTCAGGCTGGAGTTCTTGTTAGGGACCAAATCCCAATCACAATTGAAAATTGGAATAAGCCAAAGAAGGGCGACGATACCTTTGTCGATGACAGATCCAAAGAAATGCTTTGGAATTCATTGTTGGTAAATTTCACCCTTCCGCCAGAGGAGGATGAAAACAACCCGGTTATAAAGGAAAAGGTCAAAGAGTGGAGTCTAAAGAAGATGGCTGACGCTTTCCGCAACTGGAAGACAAAATTGAACAAATTTGTCAAATCTGGCGAGACTCCAAATTTTGAAGACGCATATTATGCGAAGATAAGACCTCACTGGCCCGAATTTGAGACATAAAAAAAGTGCTATAGCTAAAAAGAGGACAGAAACCAATACGCTTAATGCCCTGAAGAAGGAATATCACCAGAGGACGGGTCAGGTGGCTACATATCTCAGAGGCCTAAGTGGGAAGAAGCTGAGAAGGCCCTGCGCGCTAGAGGGATCACACCCCAGACAGATGGGTGGGACCTACGTGCAAAGACTTGGTTCTACGGAATCGGGGCAAGGTTGGACCCAGAAACAGGATTGTGTATCTTCCCAACACTCCTTGCCAAACCCGTCACTAAACTCATCACGGCATATGAGGAAACAGCCGCCAGGACCTTCCATCCCGACAGAGAGAATGACCAGCTCACACGCGCCATCGGTAAAAAAGAACACGCTGGACATGCACGAGGCACAGGGGGTATGACGTGGAAGGATGGGTTTGCCGACTGGAGCGACTCTTACAGATGGCGCGGCAGAAAAGAAAAAGAGCGTATAGAGCGGATGACACAGATAGAACATGCACTTGCGGCGCTGCAGGCGCAAGTGAATGCACAACAGAGCCATCAAGCTACCGGCCCATCTCAGCGGCACGAAGAGCCTGCATTGGAAGCTGCCGGTGGCCCAGACTCTGCGCGGAAAAGCAGCGTGGCTTCCACGGAGAACGTGCAGCCCACGCTTGAAATGGCGGGTCCTCGATACCCCGTGGATGAGATCACGGAGAGCGAACACGCTGAGCTGCATGTGAGATTAATGGGCTTATCCATTAAGGTGGCTGTCGGCTATGCCTTACCTCCTGTAGCTGGTGGAACTTACCACTGCCGACCGATTCCAAATGGCTATGCTATTGTCGGGGTGGATGAGGTTGTGAAGGAATATGAGGAAGCACAGCTTGACCATGCTACAGGTGAAGGGGAAACTCAACTCAAATTTGCAGTGAAAACAACCATTCTTTGGAAGAAGGAACACATTGTGCTTCCAAATTGGAGGTCACTGGCACCCCCGTCGTCTCCGCAGCGTCAGCAGTCTGAGCCGCTTCAGCTATCTCCTGCGCGGCAGCCATCTCCGGCGCTTCAGCCATCTCCTGCGCGGCAGCCATCTCCGGCCCGTCAGCCATCTCCGGCCCGTCAGCCATCTCCTGCTCGTCAGCCATCTCCTCAGCGTAAGCGGAAGAGCACTGCCACAAAGAGCATCAGTAGCACTGCCACAAAGAAATCCGCAGGAAACCGTACGCCAAAGAGTTCAAAAAACTACGTCCCGCAGCCTTCCGCCAAGCCATTGCCGGTTTTACCGTGGAATCGCAGCGACGAGGAGACCAATAGGATCTCGGAAGAACAGGTCAAGAAATTCTTTGCACCTAGACGGGCCGAGCCAAAGGAGAAAATAGATCCGGCGGTGGTGGAGAAGTTTTACAAAAATCTTTTGAAACCTGAAACCCCACTTGTGCCGGACTACGAGCGCCAGATTTTGAAGGCGGATGCAAGGCGTCGTAGGGAGACTGAAAGTAGCAGTCGTGAGGCACCCCAGAAAACAGTTCCCATGCTCGGAGAGCAGGAAAACCAATCATGCGCCCCGCTCCAAATGTTCGACACACGGGACGCTCCTCCCGTAAATGATTACGAGGCAGAGCTACAAAGAAAGGCCAATGAGATGGGGATGACTTACATTGCATACTTGAACGTCAAGGGAGACAACTTGCCCAAATGCGATGCCAACCCCATACAGCCATGGAAGTATGGGAAGAATCTCGTCAAGAAAGTGGAGTTCAAGAATCTACCAACAAAGATGCGAAAATTGCACAAGTGGTACCTTCATTTCTGCAAGACGAGAAAGGTAGAATGGATCACAGCGCATATAAGAGATGAGATTTTCTTCTGCGGAGATGACGCGATCGACTTCAACATTCAAGACTTGCATTTTCTATTCAATCAGAAGGAACTCGACAAAGCTGCCATCAGCCTTTATTGTGTGTAAGTACTATTTCTATAATTTATATCTCATCTCATTCACTTTATTAATTGCATGTATATATATGCTCACCATATATGTATATACTATTATGCAGGAAAAAGGTTATGGAATGCAGGAAAGGAGGCCCTTTTGACATTGGGTTCGTTGACCCAAATAGAGTTCATGAAGAAGAGGTAGAAACCAAACCCGGGCAAACAGAAGATTACTTGCTAACGTCTTTACTGAGACAACAAACCAAAAGGGAAATACTATTGCCTTACAACTTCTCGTGAGTACTGTTACCCTCTCTCTTGTACACATTCTATTTCAGCTTACTCGATGTTAAGTGTAACTGATGATGAGTTATGCGTGCGTAGGTTCCACTTTATTCTGCTAGTCATTCAACCCGACTCAGGAAAAGTCCTTGTCATGGACTCGTTACGAAAAGAAAAAGAGATATGGGCAAACTTTAGAGAGATGCTCCAGAGGTAATTTCAATCATATTATCGCACTAGATCGGCAACTTTCGTGACAACAAGTAATTAATTACTCCTTTATCCATTTTCTTTGCCGGACAGGGTTTGGAAAAGGTTCACGGGCAGGGCCGTGGGTGAATGGTCATAAGAACTAAAATTTGTAGACCAAAATGTAAGTAATACTAGCTAGCTTCCAATTCCATTATATCATGCTTTATTGATTATTATTTTGATTGAACTCTCTATTCTCGTAAAGTGCGCGCATCAGGGACACGGCAATAACTTATGTGGGTACTATGTTTGCGAGTTCATTCGCAACACGATATGTGCGACGGGCCAAGCCGCACTAGAACAACTTAGAGTAAGTAAACAAAGTCCACAACATTATTTTATTACCATCAATTGTGTTGAGTTTTATTCTTATATATATATTGACGGCCCATTCTTCATATATATTCAGATCGAACGGATGCGGGACCAACTCCTACCATTTGAACGCATACGAGCCATTCAAGAGGAATTGGTGGGGTTCATACTTGATGAGGTCGTCACGCCTGGCGGAGAACTCTTTAGATATCCACCAAAATGAACGATGACGATGTATGTGCCGATGATGATGTTTGTGTATAATAATAGTTGCTTAATTATTCATGTACTCGTATGTACCGATGATGATTTATGTGTATACCGCTCCCGATCGATTCCCCCTCGCCCCCCCTCCCACAGAAATACGCCCAGAACGGGGCAGAGGCAGAAGTCTACCGTGGCAGAGATTTAGGCCGTTTTCCTGCCGCGGCAGAACTGGAAAACGGCCTAAATCTTTGTCGCGGCAGAAGAACCTTTAACACCGGTTCCAGCCCCGAACCGGTGTTAAAGGGGGGCCTGAGGCCTGTGGCAGCCCCACGTGCGCCACCCTTTAACACCGGTTCGTATAAGAACCGGTGTTAAAGCCCCCCCCCTCTAACACCGAACCCTCAATAGCGGTTGGGGAACCGCTGTTAGAGGGCCCTCCCAACCGGAGTTAAAGGGGGGCTCTGCACTAGTGATAGTACTTTCCAATAAAAGCATCTTTGCACTTAGTCCAAGAATCAATACTATTTTTAGGCAAAGAAAGCAACCATTCTTTAGCTTTCCCCTCGAGGAGAAAGGAAAAAGCTTGAGCTTAATAATATCTCCATATACATCCTTATACTTTTGCATCTCACAAAGTTCAACAAAGCTATTAAGATGGGCAGCAGGATCATCAGAACCAGCACCAGAAAATTGCTCTCTCATCACAAGATTCAACAAAGCAGGCTTAATTTCATAAAAGCTAGCATCAGTAGCAGGTGGAGAAATAGGAGTGATAAAGAAATCATTGTTGTTGGTGCTAGTGAAGTCACACAACTTGGTGTTCTCAGCGGAGTTCATTTTGGCAAAGGTGGGCAAGCCAAAAACAACAGTAGCAGCTAGAGCAAGAACTAATTTTTTTGTGTTTTTTGGAAAGAGGCAAACAAAACCAACAAAAGAAACAAAGCAAACTAAAAACAAAGTAAAGAGAAAGGAAGTGAAGGACTCACCTAGTGAATACTTCCTTAGCCTCCCCGACAACTGCGCCAGAAAGACTTTGATTGTGCTCGACATGGCACTTCGTTGGTAACCCAAAGCGCAGGGTGTGAAGAGCACAACAACAAGCTTTTCCTTAGTTGAGACCGAGTTTATCGAACCAGAAGGAGGAAGAAAACGTCACACAGGTGTTGCAAGCAACACGGAGTCCTACACAACACAAACTCAAGACTTTGTCCCAATGAATCAGTGAGGTTGACAAGCTCACCGGTTTGCTGTAACAAAGGATTAAACGTATGGTGTGGAAGGTAATGGTGGTTTTCAGCAAGTAAACAAGTAACATTGGAATATGTATCAATGGTAAAGATTGGACCGGGGTCCAAAGTTCACTAGAGGTGCTCTCCTTAGATAAACAACATGGCATGAAGGGTAAACAAATTACAGCAGGGCAATTGACAGGAACTGAGCAAGGCATAACAATGCAATTACTAGCTAGAAAGATCCTATGAGGTTGATTGGGCAATACAACAAGATACATAGACCGCCATCCAACTGCATCTATGACTAGAAGTCCACCTTCAGGTTATCATCCGAACCCCCTCCAGTATTAAGTTGCAAGCAACAGACAACTGCTTTAAGCAAAGTGTGTAAGGTAAACAGTCGACATGTTCCATGAATAAGAGACCGTTGTTTTCTCCCTAGTAGCAACAGCACATCTACAATCGAAGAGATTATTTTCACTTTCCTTGGAAACTAGAGGCATGAACCCACTATCGAGCATAAATACCCCGTCTTGGAGTCACTAGCAACTACTTGGCCAAGATAACCACTAGCAGCGGAGAGCATGCAAGATCACAAACAACACAGACATGATAGAATCATAAAGAAAAATCATTAATCAAACCAACATAATAATCTCAATATCCATTAGATCCCCGCAAACACAACATGCATGATTACAAATAGATTAGATCTTGATCATGAACGGATCTCACAAGATCTATACATGAAAGCACAAAGGAGGAGATACAACCATCTAGCTACTACATGGACCCATAGTCCAAGGTGGAACTACTCACGCATCATACCGGAGAGAAGGCCTTCGGGATGATCTCCCCTCCGGCAGGGTGCCGGGAAGAACTTCAGATCCCCTCCGATCTAGAGACGATGGTGGCGGAAGCTACAGACGGTTTCGTGGATTTATGATCGGGTGCCCATGGTTTCTGCATCGGGGGATTTTTATAGGCGAAGAGGGAGGCAGAGGTGACGGCCAGGGGCACCAAACCCTAGCCAGGCGCGGGCCCACCTGTGGTCGCGCCTGGGGGGGTTTGGCCCCTCTAGCTCGCCTCCCTGGCTCCCCTCTGGACTTCTTGTTCCCCACGGAAAGTTACTGACTTTGTCCTTTATCCCATCCAATTCTGAGAATATTTATTTACTAACTTTTCTGAAACCAAAAACAGCAGAAAACAGGCATCTGGCACTGTTGCAACTTGTTAGTAGGTTAGAACCAGAAAACATGTAAAAAGCACCTCAAAGTGTGGACACGTAAAGAAAAAAGGTACTAAACAAGCATGGAGCATCAAAAATTATAGATACGTTTCCAACATATCAGGCTCCGAGAGAACTTCCCCGCCCCGACAGGGTGCCAGAAAAGAGACTTTCTATCCCCCGAATCTCCCCTTCGATGGCGGTGGCGCTGCGGAACTTTTCGTGGCTTTTTGGTCGATGCCCTAGGGTTTTTGGGTCGGAGGCTTCTTATAGGCGAAGGAGGCAAGGTCGATGGAGTTCCAAGGGGCCCACACCCCCTGTGGGCGCGGCCAGGTGGGCCCGTGCCCACCTAGGGTGTGGCCACCCTGGTGTCCTCCTTCGTCTTTTCTTCGATTTTCATTATCGTTTAGGGGAAATATGAACTATGGCTTTTGTCCCGTCCAATTCCGAGAATATTCATTTTTTAGCTTTCTGAAACAAAAAACAGCAGAAAACAGGCAACTCGCACTGTGCCATCTTGTCAATAGGTTATTTCCAGAAAGTGTATAAAAATACCTTAAAGTGTAGATAAAACAGAGCAAAGTTGATACAAAACAAGCATGGAGCATGAAAAATTATAGATACGTTTCCGACGTATCAAGCATCCCCAAACTTAACTTATGCTCGTCCTCGAGTAGGTAAGTGATAAAAACAATAATTTTTGAGGTGACATGCACCATCAAAATCAAGATCAAACCATTTGCAAGCATTTGAAATCTGGGATAAAAGAACTCTAAACATGAGCATGAAAGATGGAGTTCTAACAGTAAAACAAAGTAACTATGCATGCAACATGAAAGGTTACAAATAAAGATCGTGAATAACATGCATTGAAAAACGTTTGTTTGTTTCACATACAGAAAACATAGCATAGTGGCATTCAAATTGTCCCTCATGGAGTATCAAATAGATGCATAGGACACCTTCAAAGTTCATAAGAGTGACTATATACAAATAGCACAAGAACAAGTAATATCAACAATATGCATCAATCAATAAGTTTTGGGACAATGCACATAGAACTAAGAATGGCAAATATTCTCTCTTAATTGGTGCCTAAGGATAGAAGGTGGAGACTCAATATAATGGTGGAAGAAAGGCTCTTCATAAAAAGGGAAGCAGGGATTTCAAGTCTCAAAAAGAGCTTCCAAAATTATGGTACTTGTTAGCTTTCAGCTTGCATTGCCCCTATCATAAGCATCTTGAAGTGATTAAGGTTAAAGTGAACAAACAATGGAGTATATGCTTGACAAAGTATAAGTTGGCAATCTCATGTCCCTTGAATACGAGGGCCGCACCTCATGATACTCAACTTTAGTCACATGTAAGTTCTTGTCATAGTAAGTATGTGTGTATCATAGAGAACCGCCAACGGGGTACCCCTTGCACATGGTACAGGAGCTATCCCACAACCAAAATAACAAGGCAAGCATACAATGAGCATCTCAGCGATCTTTTTATTTGCTATTTGCATAGGTTTTTATTGAGGATGCTTCACAAATTGCTCATTATGGTGATGCTGCAAGTTTCCTCCATGATTAGGCATGGCTTAGGCTAGCGGCTCAGGCGTTTCTCTAACACAAAATACATAACTCCATGGACTTACAAGCTCCCTTTTTATTTCACACCGGCGACATCGATAAACAAAAGAGCATGATATCAACTGTGTACAAAGTAGAAGTGCAATGTTAAAAACGTCCCCCATGACAACATGGTTCTGCTAATTCCAACGTATAAGTGCAAGCATATACAACATAGATGACACAATGGTTCAAGTTTATTAGGGGCAAGAAAAATAAGGTGTGCCATCAAGTTTGTGAGAGCTTTAATCACTAAGTTTTCACATAACAAAATACTTTTTAATTGGAAGATAGATGAAAACAAGAATATATTTGGAATGGTGTGACACACCATGCATAGGAGTTTATAGTGGATACTTTGGAATAACTTGGTTTCTTGGGAGTTGGATGCATGAGCAGAGCTTACTCATACAAGTGGAGGCTAGCAAAAGACCGAGAGCGACCAACTAAGAGAGCAATAATGGCCATAATCATGCAGAGCGACAAAACATTACTAATCAAAGCATAAAGTGGTACCACAAGTAAAGGAATAAATGATCATAGAGGCTAAGGTGACTGGTTCATAGTCATAACATGGTGTGAGCATGTGCCAAGTCAACCCAAACAAAGCATCAAAGAAGAATACCATAATACTATGCTTTTGTATGCTAAAACAACGCATGATTCCTTCAAGGCACACTAAGCAATCCCAATTGTTTGCAACAAGTCATGCTACAACAATAATTACTAAGCACAAGGTCAAAACAACACCTAGCATGACATGCTAAAGTCTAAGTCACAGTCAAAGCAAGCTCCTCTTGTACTACTCAAGCAAGAACTTTCTACTCATTTCCAACACCAATCAACTTATTTAAAACAACTCACAAAGATAATAATCAATAAATATTAGTGAGCTTGTCTCACAAATCCACAAAGAAGAACTAAAAAGTTCTAAGCTGAAAGCAGAAGAAAACTAAGGCTAAACACAGTGCTAGCAAAACAGAACACTCACAAACCATAAGACTGAAAACTAGAGTGTTCTAGGCAATGAAAACAGAGTGTGTCTCTCTCCAAAAGAAGTGTGTTGTGATCCAACCAACTTACTCAGGAAAACTAAGCAAACTAAAACCAAAAACAAAAACTAAGACGCTCCAAGAACAACACAACTGTGCATGAAACAATAAAAACGAAGTGTCTAGAAAGACCTGAGATTTTTATTGATGAAGAAGGGGATGCCTTGGGCATCCCCAAGCTTTGACGCTTGTACCTCTTGAATATTTCTTGGGGTGACACGGGGTGGCATCCCCAAGCTTGAGCTTTTTTCCATTCTTCATCTCATTACATCATTCTTTCTCTACACCTAAAAAATTTCCTTCATACAAAACTTCACACAATCTTCATTAGCAACATTAGTGTATTCAAAAGATAATAAACCCTTGGGTTTTGGTTTTAAAACAGTAAAACTTTCACTAAAAACACAAGATACTGTAGCAATTCCCTCAAAAAGCTCAACTTCCCAAAAAGAACCCAAAAAGGAATCAATAAGAAGCAAATGCAAATAATGGCAGAAATCTGTCAAAACAGACCAGCAGGTAGAAACTGATTTTAGAAGACCTTCTGTTGCTCAAATCAAAAAGTGTTGAACTAAAGAAAGTTAGCTAACATAGTGGGGGATTTATTCACAAAATATCAGCTCAATCCGACTTACATAGATTCCTCACAATTTTTTACGGTGGAGCATGAAAATCTGTTTCGGGACAGCAAATCCCCAAATCCTACTTCCCTCTCATTAGAGGTCATTCTTGGCACAAAAAGCAAACAAAAAGGATAAGGAGAGGTTATTACTGAAGTAATAACTTCCAAGACTCAAGAAAACTCTTGGGTTATCTCCCAACAAGTACTTT
This sequence comes from Avena sativa, assembly GCA_916181665.1. Taxonomy (NCBI): domain Eukaryota; kingdom Viridiplantae; phylum Streptophyta; class Magnoliopsida; order Poales; family Poaceae; genus Avena; species Avena sativa. The sequence continues at coordinate 461,526,217 of OV702293.1, forward strand.
TATTTAATGCCTTTAAGTTAGGTTTGATAGTTTGAGAAGATGCTCACATAAGAAATATGAATTGAAGTAAAAGAGAGCATCAAGAAGCAAATTCAATACACATTTAAGTCTAATACACTTCCTATGCATAGGAATCTTATAAAGAAACAAGTCATGAAATCACAAAGCAACAAGCATAGGAAAGCAAAACAAGTGCAACTTCAAGACTTTCAACATAAAGAGGGGAAACTTAATATTTTTTAGATGCATAAAACCATGTTTCCCTCTCCCATAATAACTTTTAGTAGCATCATGAATAAAATTAACGATATAACTATCACATAAAACATTCTTATCATGAGCCACATGCATAGTCATTCTTATTAATCGGAGTAGGAGCAAATTCAACAAAATAGCTATCACTATTATTCTCATCACCATAATCATCAAATATAGGAGGCATATTGTAATCATAATAAATTTTCTCCTCAATAGTAGGTGGACTGAAAATATCATATTCATCATTGTAATCATCATATATTGGAGGTTTGGTATCATCATAAGCAATAGAATAGCTATCTTCCAAAGCTAGGGAACTAAAAAGATCATTTTCATAAAAACTAGCTTCCCCAAGCTTAGACGTTTCTATAGCATTAGAAATAATTGTGTCCAAAGAATTCATACTAATAACATTGCTATTAGCATGCAAATAAAGTTTCATAGGTTTTTTAATTTTCTCTTCAAACACTTCATATCCTAACTCAAGATAAATACTATAAAGCTCTCTAATTTTGTTGTTGTTTTCCATTAAGCCTAACTAGTGAAAACAAGAAACAAAAAGACAAAATTGCAGAATCTAAAGGAAATAACTTCGAGCACTCACACACCAAGAGGATGTGAGTACCTTTTACCTTACCTCCCCGGCAACAGCGCCAGAAAATAGATTGATGGTGTGGTAAGGTAAAAGGCCCAAAACCTCCCCGACAACGGCGCTAGAAAATAGCTTGATGTCTACGCACTTATATTCTTGTAGACAGTTGTTGGGCCTCCAAGTGCAGAGGTTTGTAGAATAGCAGCAAGTTTCTCTTAAGTGGATTACCCAAGGTTTATCGAACTCAGGGAGGAAGTGGTCAAAGGTATCCCTCTCAAGCAACCCTGCAATCAAGATACAAGAAGTCTCTTGTGTCCCCAACACACCCAATACACTTGTCAGGTGTATAGGTGCACTAGTTTGGCGAAGAGATAGTGAAATACAAGTGGTAACGGTGCCAGAAAATAGCTTCTGACTTGTTGTTGACGTGGGGTAACGTGTGTGGGTGCCAGAAAATAGCTTGACGGTGAGGTAAAGACTAAAGGCAAAAGGAAGGAAACAAGCAAACATGTAACAGATCTAGATGCAAACGGTGTTTCAACGTTTAGAAACAAGGCCTAGGGATCATACTTTCACTAGTGAACACTCTCTCATATAAATATACTCTCTTCATGATTCTACCCTGAACTACTCTCCGATTGGACACTCTAATTCATGGTAGGGCTATAACAGCACTCCTCAAAGTCCGCCTTTCCCAATCTAGATAACCCCACACTGTCACCTTGAGCGCTAGATGGTTCCAACAAACACCACAATTTCATAAAGACAACCAACTCAAAATATACTCATGACAAATATATATGTAACCTAGCTTAAGTGCCACACACGGTGTGCACGCTGTCACTTTCACACAAGTGGGTAAAAGCATAGATCTATTAAAGCACGATGATTATTTATTTAGACTCTAGCCTAAGTGCCACCATGGCGTGCACGCTGTCACTTTCACACACATGGGAGAGCAGAGGTTTATTGAAGCACTTGAGTAGCAAGGCAGATCTACTAGATTACAAAGCTCATGACCATAACAAGGTCATGCATAGAGAGAGAGAGAGATGAACACATAGCTACCGGTAGAGTCCTTAGCCTCGAGGAAGAACTACTCCCTCCTCACCATGGGAATCAACAACAGCGATGGAGATGGAGATGGTGGTGGAGATTGAAGGAGATGGCTCCGAGGGCACTTCCCCGTCCCGACAGCATGCCGGAATAGAGACTTTCTGTCCCCCGAATCCCCCCTTCGGTGGCAACGGTGTTGCGGAACTTTTCGTGGCTTTTTGGTCGACGCCCTAGGGTTTTTGGGTCGGAGGCTTCTTATAGGCAAAGGAGGCAATGTCGGTGGAGTCCCAGGGGGCCCACACCCCCTATGGGCACGGCCAGGGTGGGCCCTTGCCCACCTAGGGTGTGGCCACCCTGGTGTCCTCCTCCGTCTCGTCTTCGATTTTCGTATCGTTCGGGGAAAAATATGAACTATGGCTTTTGTCCCGTCCAATTCCGAGAATATTCATTTTTTAGCTTTCTGAAACCAAAAACAACAGAAAATAGGCAACTGGCAGTGTGGCATCTTGTCAACAGGTTAGTTCCAGAAAGTGTATAAAAATACCTCAAAGTGTAGACAAAACAGAGCAAAGTTGATACAAAACAAGCATGGAGCATCAAAAATTATAGATACGTTTCCGACGTATCAAGCATTCCCAAGTTAAACTCCTGCTCGTCCTCGAGTAGGTAAGTGATAAAAAGAATAATTTTTGAGGTGACATGCACCATCAAAATCAAGATTAAACCATTTGCAAGCATTGAAAGCTGGGATCAAAGAACTCTAAACATGAGCATGAAAGATGGAGTTCTAACAGTAAAACAAAGTAAGTATGCATGCAATATGAAAGGTAAAGTAAAGTTTGTAAAGTAAACAGATAATTGCATTAAGCAAAGTGCATAGAGTAAACAATACAATTGCCCTTGGACAAAGGATTGTTGTTTTCTCCCTAGTAGCAACAACACATCTACAACCTTAGAGGTTTTTGTCACTCCACCAGATTACTAGAGGCATGAACCTACTATCGAGCATAAATACTCCCTCTTGGAGTCACAAGCAAATACTTGACCAGAGTAACTACTAGCAACGGAGAGCATGCAAGATCAGAAATAACATAAACATGATGGAATCAATAATCAATCTTGACGTAGTACTCAATATTCATCGTATCCCAATAAACACAATATGTAGAATTACAAATAGATGATCTTGATCATGATAGGCAACTCACAACATCTAAACATGATAGCATAAAGAGGAGAAACTACCATCTACCTACTGCTATGGACCCATAGTCCAAGGATGAACTACTCACGCATCACTCTAGAGACTAACATGGTGATGAAGAAGGCCTCCGGGATGATCTCCCCTCTCCGGAAGGGTGCCGGGAAGAGGTTCAGATCCCTCCCGATCTAGGGATGATGGTGGCGGCGGCTATGGACTTTTTTGTGGATTTCTGATCGGGTGCTTAGGGTTTTCTCCTCAGGGGGTTTATATAGGCGAAGGGGCAAGGTCGGATGATGCCCGAGGGGCCCACACCATACCCTGGCGCGGGACCACCCTTGGTCGTGCCATGGGGTGGTCTGGTCGCCTTGTGGCGCCTCTTCGTTCCCCCACTGGACTCCATATTTGTTACTGTAAAATATTGACTTCGGCTTTTGTTTCGTCCAATTCCAAGGATATTTCCTATACAACTTTTCTGAAACCAAAAATAGCAGAAAACAGGAACTGGCACTATGGCATCTTGTCAATAGGTTAGTTCTAGAAAATGTATAAAAATGCCTCAAAGTGTAGACAAAACATAAGATAGTTGGTACAAAACAAGCATGGAGCATAAAAAATTATAGATACATTTACGACGTATCACGCGCTTCCAGTAGTTGTCGGAGTTCTGGTTGGCGCCGTGATGGGATCCATGCTCACTGATTTCCAGGCGTCGGTGAGGCAAATATCCTCAAGCACCGTCCACTTGATCTGTTGCTCCGCCACCGACGTGCCAGCCTTCCTCTTGCCTCTGCCTTTCGCCGGAGCCAAGGCAGACGCCTCGGTGTCCTTCAGGTCCTCGGTCTACGTTTGTTTGGCATGCGTCTGTTCGACCTGCTCGGCGAAATCCTGAGACTCGATGCCGTGTTCGGCATCATCCCGGTACTGTTCTTGAGTGAAGAAGGAGGGGTTACCGGCGGACGCTGAACCTTGGGCGATGATGTCCTTCATGTACGCCTTGGCCGACATTCCGCCGAACATGTTGTGCGCGTCAGCATCGCCGAAGGTTGAGGGCGAGGGGCTGCCGGCGAACGGAAGTGGGTCGCGGCGCATTAACGACGAAGGGCCTACGTACGCTGGAGAGGTGGAGTAGGGCGTGTTGATGTCGATGTTGAAGGCCGGAGGAGGGCGAGGCGCGAGGCAGGGGAAGATCACATTCAGGTTGAACCCGCCATCAAACTCGAGGAACGATGAGTACCTCTACTACGGGTTCGCCTGGCTCTCCTGGAAGCCAGTCGGTGAGATTGGCGAGAACTCGGCCGACGAGCTGACGCTTGGCTGGCTCCCCCAGTGGGTTGCGTACTGCGGGGGGACGATCGGCCTCAGGCGCGACATCGCCGCACGCGCCGCCACCGCCGCCTGTTTCGCCCTCATCGTCTGAACATCAGCGAGCCCCTGGGTCTCAGCGAGCGCCTTCTCCGCTTTCGTCCTCGTCTTTCTGTCCTTGCGGCCGTCCGACTCGACCTTCCTCTTCTGCATAATGGCCAGCCACTCGGCGTTGGTCAAGCCGTCCGGCCTCTTCGTCGGCGCTCTCGATTTCCTCGCCTTTTGTCCTCCGGTTCACCGAGGTTGGATCGAGGTTTGACGAAACCCTTGGGCGACATGGCGGGCGGGAGCTCAACGAAATGGCGGGAGTTGGGGGGGGGGATGGGGAGGAAAGGCGGAAGAGGAAGTAGAAAAGGGCGAGAGTCCGGCCTAGAGTCACCGACAGAGTTGGCCCACCGTCGTTTTTGATTCGTCTGACGTTCGTTCCCAGGACCCCGGGATCGGCCTGGGAAGTCCGGGCGAAAATTGGGCCTAATTCGGACAAAACCAGCATCCTAGAGACGTGAGTGGGAGAAAATTCGTCGTGAGCACCAAAGAATCGCTCACGGTCTGCTGGAAACGCGGGTGGAGATGCTCGAACAAGTTAGCAGGAAATAGAGAATGAGATAACAAGGAACTCACAGTGACTGGAGGAGCACGTTGGAGAAGGGTAGTTGACGTCGCTGGGGCGATTCGCCGGGGCGGAGGCGGGGAGAGGGTTGCGCTGCTTCTGGCCTTCTGGGCGGAGGCGCTCGATTGGGGAACCCATATCTAAGTACCTCGGATTAGAATCTCGGCCGTTGGATCGCACCGCGTACGGTTAGGATCGTCGGTGACAGCTCCTTGGTGGTACAGCGTACGTCATACCACACTGTACTGTACATAAGGGTATAGGATTGTCGGTGAGAGCTCCTTGATCAGTACGTACTTTTCCTGCTCTGATCATTGGTGGTACTCTATTAATAATCGAATCCTGGATACAGAATTACAGACTTGGGAATGGCAGTAGCTCCCAGGGAGCAAAGCTGTTGATCCTGATCGTCCTTCTATTCTACCGGCCACATCACGGCAATGGGGCTCCTCACCGTGCGGCGCCTCCCTTGACCCCCGCTCTGCTGCTTCCACACCAGGTACCCGTCCGCGACGTCCTTCTTCCCCGCCGCCGATGCGTCCACCCAAACCTCGAAACTCTTCTTTTCGCCGAACTCCGCAAACGCCAGCGTCGTCGGCTCGACCCTGACCTTCACTCCGGCCGGCGCGGTCACCCGCGCGGTGTACGTCGAGTTAGGCGCGCCGACGTTGGTGACCGTCCTCCGCAGCACCACCGTCGACGACGAGTCGCTGCCGTTCTCCTTGAACGCCACCGCTATCGACGGGTAGTTGAGCGTGAACCCCTCCTTCCCCTCCAGCAACTCGCTGCAGTTCACGGCGCTGTGCGTGATCTTGAACACCTCCCTCTGCGTGTACCCCATCGTGCACAGGTGCGTCACGTAGTCGGCCGGCTCGATGTCGTACACCAGGCCCGGGTCGACGGCGAGCGCCGGGTTCACGTGCCCCGCGCCCATGGCGAACGCGTCGGCGCGCCCGCCGTCGCCGTCCGTGATCGGCTTCCCCTGCCGGTCCGTCACGTCCGCCGTCGTCATGATCGCGGACCGCACCATCGCGGGGCTCCACGACGGGTGCGCCGACTTGACCAGCGCCGCGATGCCGCTCACGTGCGGGCACGCCATCGACGTCCCCGACAGCACCGTGAAGTTGGACCGCCGCGCGTCGGACTCCAGCCCCGACGGGCCCACGCTGCCCGGCCACGCCGCGATGATGTTCACCCCTGGCGCGATCACGTCGGGCTTCAGCACGGACGGGTTCGTCAAGCTCGGCCCGCGCGCCGAGAACAGTGCCACAGCCGGCGCGCGCGCTCGTCCGATCCGCGTGCCGCCGAACGCGATCATCGCCACCGGCCGCGGCGTCGAGCCGACGTAGTTCTTCATTTCGACGGCTTCCTGGTAGCCGACGAGTGTGGCCGGGAGGACGTGCACGTCGACGGAGTCTTCCTGCCGGTTGATCTCGGAGTTCGCGAGCACCATGGCCGCGCCGCCTGCTTCTTTTACTGCCTCGCCTTTGTCCGCCCGGCCGGTGATGCCACGGTCGCACACGACCATCTTTCCGGCCACGTCGGCTGCGGACAGAGAGCCCTTCATGCAGTACATCGCTTCACGGGACCCACCGGAGGCATACACCAGCTCCAGCTCCTTCGCGCCATTTTTCAAATCGACTTTTCCCGGGTACATGGACTCGCCGTACAGGACCCGGCCATTGCCGAGCCGGACGTAGGCCGGGAAGCGCCGGTCGAGAGTTGCGGCGCCGACGGTGAGCACCCATGGCGCCTCATTGGCCACGGAACTCGGCTCTGGCCCGTTGTTCCCGGCGGCACACACGACGGACACGCCGCGCGCGGTGGCGCGGAAGCTGCCGATAGCGATGCTGTCCTCGAACAGAGGGATAGGGAAGCCGCCTAGAGAGAGGGACAGCACGTCGACGCCGTCGCGCACCGCGTCGTCCATCCCGGCGAGGATGTCGGAGCTAAAGCAGCCGTTGAACCAGCACACCTTGTACGCGGCCACATGCGCGCCCGGAGCAACGCCGCGCGCCTCGCCGGCCCCCGCTCCAAAGACGCTGGCCCCGGCCACGGCGGCCCCTGCGGCCGTGGACGCCGTGTGCGTCCCATGCCCATGCGCGTCCCGCGGCGACGCGTACTCCGGCAACGAGGCCGCCGCTTCGGACGGGTCCGTCGGGTAGTTTGCGCGGTGGCCCTTGGAGTAGAACCGCGCGCCGACGAGCTTCCGGTTGCAGCTCGTCGCGTTGAACCGCTCCCCGGCCTCGCACGCGCCCCGCCACCGGTCCGGCACGGGCGGCATCCCGCGGTCGTCGAAGCTGGGGCTCTCCGGCCACACGCCGGTGTCGAGCACCCCGATGACCACGCCGCGGCCGTACCCCGCGCGCGCCCAGGCGCCCGTCGGGCACACGCTGAGCCCCAGGAACCGGTACGAGTACGTGGTGTGCAGCTCGACGCGGCGGTCCTCCCGCACGGACGCGACGCCCTTTAGCGCACGCAGCGCCGCAGCCTCGCTGGCCCTGAGCCGCGCCGCGAAGCCATCGAAGACGGTGTGGTAAGAGTACAGCAGCCGCGACGATGGCCGCCGCTGCTTCTCGGACGAAGAAGGCACGGATTTGTCCAGGAAGGAGAGGTGCCAGTCATCGTGGTTGGTGGAGGCGAGCGTGGCCGTTGCGTCACCACCCGTGGACACGCGCGGATGCAGTTGCACAATGTAGCTCTGCAGAGCCTCCTGACGCGCAACGGCGGCAGGAACCGGAAACAACAACATGGGCAGGAAGAAGAGGACGTGGCCGGCTAACAGGTCGAGGAAACCCATACTAGCTCCGTTCCCTGAATCTTGATGGGTAGCTAGCTAAGCAATTGAGGTGATTGCTTGGGTTGGCAATGGCGGTTCGGAAATTGGGAGACCGATGGGGAAGTTGGGGTTCGGAATGGTATTTGAAGCGAGCAGCGAAGGGGGGAGGAGGACAGAGGAGCGGGAGGAGCCATGGCGAGAATTTGAGACGGGGAGGGAGGTCTCGTGCCTGTCTCGCCGTCACACGGGAGACGAACCGGAGGGAGTAAATTGGCACGGCCATCCGTCCGCCGCGCCTCCTCGGAGCTCTGAGTTCCTTAATTGCGCGGGCAGTCGAGCACGGGTAGAGACAGAGGAGGAAGACGGAGGAGCGTGTCCAGTGCAGTTGCAACAGTAATTGTTCAGAGCGGATTCTGATGGCACGCCACAATTGTCAGAACCTGAATCCTCCTCCTGGTAGTACGTGTACTCAGTCCGTGTCAAGACCCGTGCCATTTATGATGACTAGCATAGGTGCCCGTGCGTTGCAACGGTTTTAAAAAAATATATCTCCTATTTTAGAATTTTTGATATGGTAAAATCCTTACATAGTTACCCAAAAACTGTGGGGAGCCATTAAATTACCCCCATGCGAGGGAGGAAACCATGTTATTCATTTTGGCATGAAGAAACCTTTTTTTCCACAATATCAACAGCTGATTTACTCTCAAACGACCTATAGCTATGGACAAGAAAGATGAGAACTAAGAAACTTGCACCCTCCTTAAGCAATTGAAACTGAATAAATTTTTACCCATCAGCATTGATCATGTCGTATATACATATATCTTTTTTTTCGAAAAAGGGACATTGTCCCAGCCTCTATATCGATTGATACATGCGGCCTCGTATGTACAATTATATAATGGAAGCTCCATAACTTGACCAGTTGTGTGACTTTTGTAGCTAAGTTTGTAGCCTAATTTGTTTCCATTTATGTGAAATGTTTTGCATAGATTATCCCGTGTTACACCAGCGGCCATATGCCTAAACGTAGAAGAATATGTACAATATTACATGTGTCATTACTGAAGTAAGATATCTTAGAAGAGAATATGTACAATATTACATGTAATTACTGAAGTAATATATCTTATTGCCTCTGTACACGCACATTATTAGAAAACAAGGACAAATTACCAACAACTGAATAAGAGGCCAATGTCTATTGTATATGCTAATCTGCAAATTCAAAAGTATTTGCACCTTCACTCACTTGTTTAACATGAAATTCAATAAACGCCATGTCAGAAGAAATTAGCTACCAACAATATCGATTATTTGTTCTTGCCTGATAGTATAAGCTGGTCGTCCAATGTAAACCAACAGTCTGAAAGCATCCTAAATTCCAGAACAAAGTCATTTACCCTAACTTTCCCATGGATCAGAGGAACCAAACTTGGCATGGTAAAGTGATTATCACTATTCGTGGTTGTTGCTCCAAAAGCTGGAGTTTATTATATTCTTCTCTTTTCTGTCAGTCTGAAACTCAACATACAGTCTGCAGAAGCAAAGAGCCGCGGCCGACAACTTGGGAGTCGCACGATGTGCCCGGGATTCCAATGTCTTTGAAGGTGAGCAAGTGCAGGGCGGCTTCTTCACCTCACCTGGGTACAAGGAGCTGACGCCATGGCAACCAGCGTGGTGAACACTTTCTTGTACGGTGGGAGTTGGACCAGGAGCCAAGGTAGCAGAGGCCTAGCACCACAGCAACCTGAAATCCAAAATAGAGCAAATTAGGGAATTTTGTGCTTTGAATTGAAGGGGAGAATTAAAGAATTGGTTCAGAAGGTAAGAGAGGTCGTCCTAGCTTGATCCCCTCTGCTTTTCGGATTCAAATTTCCCCAACCATGTCCAATTGATCTGAACTACCTCGTGCGTATCTGAACCTTTCATCCCGCGAGAAGGAGATGTGGACCGTCGGGAGGCAGTAACCCGTCCGGCACGGCTTTTTCCCTGTGCCCTCTTTTCTGTTCGATCTCCTGGCCTCAAAGCGCTGCCCCGAGGATAAACCGTGGAGGAAGACGATGGGGAGGCACAACTGTCTGTGCGCGTTGCTTGAGGATGTGAGGATGGATACGGCGCCTCCGGCGGCGCGCCGGCCGAGCGATGCAGGGAATGGCAACGACGTTTTCCGGATGGGGGGATGCTGCCGGTGGCCCACCGCAGACACGTGGGTTCCTCCCAGCGGCATCGCGCGGGCACGTGCGTGTTCCTCCTGGCGGCGTCGCGGCTAGAGGAAGGGGCGGCGCGCGATTCGATTCTTGCACCAGAGGAAGAGGGGCACGAACGGGATCCTCTCGGCATCGTCGCGGCTAGATGTAGGGGCACGGGTACGGGTACGGGTCAAGCTAGGGAAAAAAATAATGAAAAACGGAATAACACCTCTCTCCGGCTGGACGTACCAGCTAGAAAAAAAGCGAAACAGTATACGTATTATGTAAGGCGAAACGGTACAATGGTATTAGTGCGTATTATGTAGTTTTGTGAAAGGGTAAAAGGATCTAAAAAAGTGTTGGACCGGAAAAAACACTTCATGCTTTATTATTAACTAGCACAAGACCCATGTGTTGCTACGGACTACAAAATAATATATTTTTATATTTGTTTACTAAATTTTACATCCATATATGTATCTAAATATCCTTTACATGCACAAATTTTCTTTTTTTTCCTAATAACACAAATGTCCGTGCGATTGTCACGGCCAAACAAACTTAGACCCAGTTTAAACTAAAATTTGTCTCTCAAATTTTCTCAACACAAATAAACAAATGTAAATGGTATAATACTAAATACATACGATGAAGCGAACGGGTAAGGAATTAAGGGCGGCAGTTTTTATATCCTGCTCCTTCTCTCAATCGGGTCTCTGCAAGTCCAACCGTCTACATGCCGTCACATGCTTCTCTACATCCTTCGCTTCTTGACCATTAGGTTTTATACCAAACAACGGATTCCAGAGGCTGTTTCTGATATTTATTAGGCAGCTCGCGACGTATATAAGCATGCCAGACCCAGCCTAACAGAGCAAGGTGGGACTATTCAATAAACCTGCCTTGAGAAGCTGCTTTTACATCATCTAGAGAGAAGAACCGGTCAGTTTTTGTTGACCGCTTCAATGCAATTGGGCTGCCCCAGGCGAACACTGTCCTAGCCCATCACCCAAGCCCTAGCTTTCCTTGCGTAGGCACGCGACCTTTCCGGTGGCAGCTGTAGGTAATATATAGTTTAGTGGGAGAATAAAACGGTCTAAAAAAATGTTAGACCGCAAAAAGTTGTCTGAAATGTGCCTGCGCGTTGCAGCGGGAGTGTAAAAATTAATTTTATGAAAAAAGGGCATCATGATCCAAATGTTTGTCAAGTCAAAATAAATCTAATATTTTGCCTAGATGATTTGAAGCCCTCTAATTTTATTTCCTACACTTTTCTTAAAAAAAGTTGGAAATGTTTTAATAAGAGGAGTAGATCGCCGTGGACCTGCACTGAAGCATCAAATCATCCTATCACGAGGCCCGTCCTAGTCCCTCTAGATGTCTATTACGACAATGCATCTTCCTCTTTGTTTCTCTCGGATCGTCTATAGTCTCTCTATATGTCTAGCATGAATACATCTTCACTCGCATGATGCACCAGCAGGTTGCCCCGCATCTATTTAATTAGAGCCGTACAAATTCCCTCTTTTCCCTTTATAGTTAGTCAAAGGGCAACCGGTCCACAAATCCCAATTAATTATATCCGTGCAAGTCCTTTCTTATTTGTTGATGCCCGAATCCGCTTGTTATTCCAGTCAACTACAAACGTATATAAATTGCTATGACGCGACTTAAAAGAGCAAGGTGGGACTATTCGACACAAGAAAATTCCGTTAGAAATATTTGCCTACTCGGTGCTACTTCTGAACCTGGCATGCAGGCCACGAAGAACGGCCCATAAATACGCACCGATTAGCCATGTAAATAATTACCGTGATCCCCATTAGACTCCCATCTCTCTGCCCAGCATCGAGCAAGCGCAGCCACCCCTGTTCCCTTCCACCACGTGGCCCGACATCTCTCTCCTTATCCCGCTTTTTTTTTTCTCCCCCAAGCCGCCTCCAGTCCTTCTCCCAAGACGCGCGAGTGGCCGCAAGCAACGCGCCCACCTTGTTCACCCCAATCAAAACTTCACCTACGCCTCCTCTCCCGGTATCTCTACCCACCAGCGCAACGGCAGCCGGAATCAATATCAGGATCTGGGAGTCGATTTCTCCGGTCGCTCTCCCTTCAAAAAAATAGGGATATGTGCCTTGGTCCTGCAAACGACGGTAGCGCGACGGGGGGATCGCGGAGTGGGAGGCAAGGAGGGGCGCCTCGGGCTGGCGGACGGGAGCGTGACGGCGGGCTCGCGGAGTGGGCGACAAGCAGGGTGCGAGAGGCTGCCTCATCTCTCGCACATGAGCATCACGGCGTCCGCGAGTGGGCGGGGGCGCTGAGTCGTTGTCGCCTTGGGAGTTCGAGGACTCCGACCACGGCGCCATCGTCGTCGTGACATGGCCTCTCCACTGCAGATTCGGGCCCATCGCGGACAGACTTTCGAAAGAGATAGGATATGGCGAAAACGCACTCCGGCGTGGGCTGGTTCGGCCGCGTCGGTAGGAGGGGATTGATTTGTGGGAAGAGAGAGAAAAAACAGAACCGGAACCGGTACACGTGAGGAAAAAACGTACACGTGAGGGAAAAAAACATTTCGGTGGCACTGGTGCGTAATATGGGATTTGGTGGGAGGGCAAAGTTGTCTAAAAAAAGTGTTGGACCGGGAGAAACACTTCGTGTTTTATTATTAGGTATAGATTAGATTAAAGGTATAGACTAGTTCTGCTCCGCGCCGTCCGCTGGGAATCCTCCTTCATTTCTCCACGCTTATACGGTGACATATGAAACATAAACACATGAAAGTTTAACATCTTTGTACAGGGAAGTACAAGAAAAAAAACTACTAACAACGTGGAACTTCTGTTTTTTTTTTGGAATTCATGAACATATTCCATGGATGGTAGAAAATATTTGAAATCAATCACATACCAAAAGAAAATTCCGTCAAAACAACTAGATGTTACTTGGATAATATTTAGAAGTTTAGTGGAAATTTTATGTGACATACACGACAAATTTACATATGGAACATTTTTCTGTTGAAGTAACTCTTAAACGTCTACCTTTTAGTTTCGACTTATATGAAGTCATGAACATTTGTTTGACACACACAAACACAAACCTAAACTAGATAGTGAATGTAAGTATCAACAAGGAAATTATATTATTCTTGTAATGTACATTTGGCATTTAAAAAAAATGATCATTGTCTGTCCTACAAAACTTGATTTGTTACTCTTAGAAATCCTGGAGCTTTTGATCAAAACATGCCTCAAGCAGTTTGTGAGGGTTTAGAGATTATCTTATACTCTATCCTAAGTTATTGAACAAGTTTCGAGGAACCTGAGCTCAAAAAGACGAAGGCTAAGTCCGAGTACTTGGGGGCATACGTAGTAGCCTCTCCAAGAAGGAATAGAGTTGTTTCAAAAACCTTGAACCTTGAGAAACATCTGGTTTCTTCATTCTCTAGCACTTTCTTGCATTACCAGACAAGGTCATGGACATCAGGCAGCTCAGCGATGATGAACATTGGTTGAGGAGGCAGTTGAAGAGGAAAATTTTGGCTTCACTTCGCTCGAATGGACGATTCCATGCAATGCTCGAGAATCACGTGGATGTAGGAGGGGGGCGAACACGACTTTCTTCCACATCCATGCAAGCATCCGTAGAAGGCGCAATCACATCTTCCGCTTGAAGAAAGGGGGCACAATTGCTACTGAGCTGACGACAATGGAGGCGCTAGCCACTAATCATTTCACATAGCTACTAGGGGTGCCAGGAACACACTTTGGATCTTAACGCCCTACAGTTGCTAGTGATGGATCTGACAGAGTTTGAGTTGTCGTTCTCGAAGAAAGAGATCTGTGTGGCAATTCGAGCCTCCCACTAGATAAGGCACCAGTGCTCAACAGATTCTCTACATGATTCTTCCAGGTTTGTTGTTGGCCCATGGTGAAGGATGTTGTGATGAGGGAGATCTCATGATTTGACTCAACAAATGGATGAGGGTGCGAGGTTGAACGACGCATGCATCACACTAGTGCCAAAACACGATGATGCGGTTTCAATAGGGGATTACAGGCTGGTCAGTTAGTCCATAACATCGCCAAAATTTTGTCAAAGTCCATGGCAATCTAAATCGCTATACCACTGCCAGCGCTAGTGGATTCCAATCAAAGTGCATTCGTAAATGGTAGATCAATCCATGACAATTTCTTTATGGTCCAACAATCTATTCGAAACCTGCGCTTCAAACGTATCCCCGCATTGATGCTTAAGTTGGATATGGCGAAGGTATTCAAATCGGTGTCTCGGCCCATCCTAATATAGATCTTGCGTCATCGTGGATTCAGCCCCAAGTGGATCACTAGGATCATTACTCTACTCTCCATGAGCAGGGCGACTTAATCTCCCCACCCTATTCGTATTCCTGATGGATGTAATGGAATGCAGCTTTCAAACTTGTTGAGGTTCATGGTCTTTTCGTGGTGTTCGATCAAAGTGGAATTCGCTAGCACCTATCTTTGTTCGTCGATGATGTTGTGTCGCTGATCAAGCTAGTGCCTTAAGAAGCAGAGGCAACGCTGCAGACCTTGAGGGTCTTCAGCATGGCAACGTGCCTACACTGCAACTTGTAGAGCTCGATTTCACCAATCAGATGCAATGGTATCGATCTATAGCCGGTAACAAACATATTGCACTTCCCATTTTGATACCTTGGCATACCTCTCTCACCTACCAGATCATGAAAGAGGGATTTGCAACCGCTAGTGGATCAGGTTGCAAGGCATGTGCCGACATGGAAAGCATCTCTGCTGGAGAGAGGTGTACGCCCAATACTGATCGATTCCACCATCAATGTGACACCAATCTACCACATGATGTCCTTGGATCTTCCTCCTTGGTTCTTTTCCTGTATTGCAAAGATGCAACCGGATTTTTTCCTTTTGGCTGTAACTTTTGCAAGGCAAGGGCAGTGCATTTTGGCCTAGTGCATGGCATGCTCGCCAAAGCTAATTGCAGTCCTGGGCATGAAGAACCTAAGATTACTAAACTTGGCGTTGCCCATGCGGTGGATGTGGCTGGATTGTAGTGGGGATGATAGACCTTGGAAGGGCCTATAGTTCCCAATCCGTAGAGAGCAGTGGGGATATTTAGAGAATCGACAAGTGTGTGTTGGGATATGGGAAAAGCTTAAATTTTTTGACAGATTGTTGGCTGGATTGGTGCAACGTTAGTCAACTAGCAACCAACCTCATGGAATTTGTGAAACCACCAAGAAGGAGGGACAATGTGGCGACAACTCTCCATAATCATGCTTGGGTACATTCCTTCATGGGAAGACCCTTTGTTCGTGCTATAGTCAAATTCATGAACGTGTGGGTTGCACTCCGCGAGGTGACCATCAACAAAGGGAAGGGATAACATATGCCATTACCAGGAAACTGGCGGCTGATGGTGCATACTCTGCATGCTCAACATACAACCTTTTCTTCCCAGGACAAACCAAGGTGCCTGGCATGAATGAACAGTGGAAATTGAAAGAACCTCTCAAGCTCAAACTACACATGTGGCTAGTCCCAAAGAACCATTTATTCACAGCTAATGGACTAAAGGACAAAGGGATACAAAATCATGATCATTGCCCTCTTTGTTATCAATAGGGAGAGACAATTGAGCATCTGAGTTTTTAGTGCTCATTTTCAAGAGAGTTGCGGTATCATGTGCTCCTTTTGCACAGATTGCACATGTTCACGCCCAACACTACAAACACATTGCCTATATATGGTGGCCTCTGATATTTAAAGCATTTACATCCTCTAAATGGAGGGAGCTGAACTCACTAATGGTTCTCGTGGCTAGGGAGTTGTGATTCGAAAGGAATGCACAAGTCTTCGATAGGGTCACGGACATGGCTATGGAGCTATGCAGGAGGATCAGAGCGACATTTGAACTTTGGGTGCGTGCCAAACTTTGTGGAAGTGCGAACCAGAAAGGAATAACATAGGTGTTCGTGTGGGTGGTGGATTGATGGAGCTAGTCTTCTATGACGAGAGCCTACTCTTGAAATTCACAAACTCTTTTCTCTGCCTTAATGAATGAAGACACGTGATGCTCACGCGTGTTCTTGAAAAACAAAAAACTTTTTTAGAACTAGTGTATTTCCTATAGTTGCTCTAATTTTAAGTAAAATTTATAATCTCCTATTCACCCCCTAGACGATAAACCTTGATATTCCCCTGTAACAAAACCTGATCCTACTCAATGAGATAATTAGTGACAGAACCGAAGACAGTTGCGGTAATATTGTTTTGCATCAACATTCTTATAACTCGTCATTCTAGTTCACCATTTGCATAATGATGTTTCCCATGTCTTTGATAAAAAAAACTACAAAACACAAACCTTAACAGGTTGAACTAAGCATAGAGAGGTATAAATAGTCGTATGAGCTGCCACTTCAATAATTAGAATTTAGGATTGTTGATTGTGTTATAGCTAAGACATATGCCTTGCAAGGTAGGTTGCCACTATATTAGGAAGGAAGAATATCGAGAGCAGAAAAGAGCTAGACGAGAGAAACACCTACTTAAAAATAATTTTTACACCATCTCACGGTCACCACCACCAAACTAGGCTGAAGTGTGAAAAGACAACATGCTGGATGGGTAGCCGCTAATCTATGGTGGTGAGACTTGCCTATATATGCCGCTCTCTTCATGTTTCCCATCAAAGTTGAGCATATAACGAGTCAAAGCGCACTGATAACTTGGCCTTAAACTTTTGGTCCAAATATACTTGATGGACTCGTTTAAGTGGTCACTACAATGAACACACTGAAGTTATTTTACATGTGACACATTTGGCGCGACAAACATCAACAACTATATTTTCACATGAACGTCAAAATTGATATTAAGTTCTATCAATCAGATAATACAAGGAAAAAAATATACATCATAAAAATCTACAAATAGAAACAAATATTGTTGAAGGTATGGAAAATAAATATTCATATGTTCTAAAATAATTTTTATGTATCATATAAAATATGCATGTAAAATATAAGAAAAGAAGTCATAACTTAGTAAAGTATAAAAATATTCATGCATAAAGATTAAGTCTTCATATATTGCATCTAAAAATAAATTTCGTACATATAAAAACCATCATGTGTTTATCATGTCTATGTGGTAAAATAAAAGCAAAAAAAAAATAAAAACTAAAAATGGGAATAAAACTAAAATAAAATATAAGAGTAAAATGATTAACATAATTGAATAATAAGTAAAGCTAAAAATCTAATAATAAAGAAAAAAAATGTTTCTTGTCGTTTTTATACTTTTTGAATGGCTTTACTGAAAGGGCATGTATGCCCCCATGTGTGGTTTTGGTAATTAATGACAATCTCTATGGACTAATGTGTAAATTAAGTTTCGCTTGTAGGTTTTTCCATTGGCATCGCTTGGGCCATGTGTTGGTCTCAAGGTTGGAAGATGAAGAAATGTCCAAGGGATTTGTGCCCATTGGAATCATGAAGAAAGAAGGAGCTTGAAGGTCGATCAAGGCATGTGCAAAGAGTTGCATCAAGATGGATCAACCTCAAGTAGGGATGAAGAAGGACGAGCTCAAGATGCGCCATCTCTAGAAGATCTCATGCTTGAAGCTTGCCATCCTCGTGCTCATGCAATTATGAAGACAAGTTCAAAGAAGAGGTTTCCTCATGGAGTATGGAGGAGTAATTTGCAAGTCTTCATCTTCATCAAGCAAGAGCAAACAAGAAAGGTATTCCCACTATAGAAGAACAAGACTGTCTACATCAAGTTCAAGTGGGATGCTCAAGGCAAAGGTATGTTGATAGGGATTCTCTTTTGTCGGTCTCGTGTTGTTAGTTAGGATACCGGGTTTAGGATAGATAACCGTACTATCAAGAGGGGCTCTCAAGCGGATGTCTTGATTACATCGTTCGGAGAGAGCTCAAACCTTTGCATTCATAGCATCATCTTTCTTGGTTTTTATTTGGTTCTTGTCCATGAGAGGATCTAGAGCTTGTGGTCATCATCATAACAAGCTCTAGTTCATCGTCCAAGGATTTCCCTTGCATATCTTATTGCGGTTTTTTGATCTTGTGAGTTTTTTGGCTCCACACCTTGGGGGATACTTCACATATATATAATTGATATTTTCTCCCTTGGTGGTATAAAATATTTAACATTTTGTTGGGTTCTCTTGGTTTTATATTCCCAACAAAATTGGTTTCATCCCAATCGGAGTTTCCAAGCTCATCTTCTTGTGTTTTGGGTTTTGGAGGTTTTACCGGTTCATCGCTTCTAGAGAGGTCATAACTTTCTCAATTTTGTTTTATCCTTCCATGCTGTACTATGATGTTTCTTTGCATAATCTTATATAGCTTTTTGTTCTCTTCAAAACGAGCCCAAGATCATAAAAAACGGAGTCTGGAATCAAAAGTTATTGAAGTTTCCATGCAATGCTATACTGCGTTTTTGCTTGAGCGGAAGTTCCGGCCCAAGTTCTGACCCAAGTTCCAACCCAAGTTCCGGTCAGGATCAGTAACTTGTGTTTATATTTGCCGGAAGTTCCGGTGGGGGGCCGGAAGTTCCGGTGGGTCGCGAATCTGGCCCAAACGGTCAGTTTTTCCTTGTCTTATTTAAGGGGGGCTTCTTCCCCAATGGTTCCCCATCTTTTGAGCTCGTTTTTGCCCACCATTGTTGACCTATTTGAGCTCTCTTACTCCCTCTCCCTCCAATGATTCTTACATCTTTTTGAGGGAAAAGTGAGAGGAGATCTAGATCTACAATCCCCCAAGTCAAATCCCTTCTTTGTGAAAGAATCATTGGGATCTAGATCTTGGAGAGTTTTGTGTTCTCCTTTTGTGTTCTTTCTCCCTTATTACCCCAATATCTTTTGTAGCTTTGTTGGAATTTGGGAGAGAAGGACTTGCCCTTGCATTTGGTGCATAGGTTTGAATTCTCCTCGGAGATTCGGCGAGTTCAAGCTTGTGAGTTGTTTCTCTTGGGTTCCTTGGAACCCTAGACGGTTGTGTGGTTGGATTGTTGACCTTTTGTGGTCTTGTAGCCTTTTGTGGCGTTGTTGGCCTTTTGTGGCATTGTTGGCCTTTTGTGGCTTTGTTGTTGGGAGCCTCCAATTGAGTTGTGGAGTTAGCCCCAATCTTGTATGGGTTCGGTGACCGCCCTCAAGCGTCCCATAGTGGAGCAAGTGCCCGCCTTTTGTGGTGCGCACTTGGGAGAATAGGATGAGACTTTTGTGGCGTCGGTGAGTTGCGTGCTTCCGCATCCGGGGTGAGGCCTTGTGTGGAGTTGGGTGAGCATCGAGCCACCACACCTCGAGGTGAGCCATTTGTGGCGTTCGGAGAGCATTGCGCCATCGCACCTCTCCAACGGAGACGTAGCTTCTTTGGAAGTGAACTTCGGGAAACAAATCTTCGTCTTCACGTCCATCGGTTATCTCTCAACCGAACCCTTTACTTATGCACTTTACATTGTGATAGCCATCGTGCTTGAAGTATTTATACCTTGCTATCACCTTGTTGCTTGTATTGCTTAGCATAGGTTGTTGGTGCACCTAGGTTAACTTAGTGGCTAGGTTTTGTGCTCAATAAATTAAACGTTAGTTTTATTCCGCATTTACTTGAGCCTAAGCCGTAATAATTTTAAAAGCCTATTCAACCCCCCTCTAGGCGACTTCCTTTGTACTTTCAATTGGTATCAGAGCAAGGTCTCTCGCTTTTAGGCTTCACCGCCTCGAGAGTAAATATGTCTCCTAGGGGTTTAGTGCACTCTCACACATTTACTTTTGATGGCACACATTATGATGTTTGGCGTGCTCGCATGCTTAGTCATTTCCGGGCCATTGACCCAAACATTGAGAGCATTCTAGATATGGGCTTGTCTCCTCCTAAGGATCCCCAAAATCTATCGTTGGAGGAGAAGACAAACTATTATCTCGAAGCTCAAGCATCTAATGTGCTTGTTAATGTTGTGAGCTTTGTAGTTCTTTCCTCAATCATGCCTTTCCGGAATGCTCATGACATATGGACCAAGCTTCAAGCAAAATATGATGTGTCCAAGCTTAATGAGGATGATTGTGTTCCATCCACCTCCGGCCGCGATGAGTTCTCATCTTCTTCCACTTCACCAACATGTGAGTTGTCATAAGGTAATGATATGGTGAGTGGTGATAGAACTTGCAATGTAGATAGTGAGATTTCCATTCATGATTCTTTGTCTCTATCTCATTGCAATGTTGTATCTTTGGGCGTGAAAACTTGTAGGACCATATGTGATTTACATCCTAGTGTTGATTGCCCTTGCATATCATGTAGAAACTCCTTGAAAATGTCTCATGATGATATGCTTGCTTTGCCTTGTTGCCATGATAAATGTGCTTCTATTTCCTCTAGTTCTTGTGTTGCTAACCATGTAGAGGAAAGTGAAGATTGTGTGGGCCAAGGCAAGGTTGTCATTATAGCTTCATGTGTTCCCTCATCATCATCTTCTTCCAATGTTCACTTGTGCCTCATGGCTAAGGATTCTAAGGTAACCTATCCTTTTGACTCCAATATATCTCATGATGATGTGAATGTTGATCATGTAGAAGTAGATGATGATGTTGCTTCTTTAAAAGAGAAGGGGAGCTAGTACTTCGTGCTCTTCATCCTAATAAAAATGCTTGCTCTACTTTCATTGAAATCTTGACTTGTGCTATTGAAAGTAGGCAACTAATATATGAGCATGAGGACAAAATAGATAAAATAAGTAGTCTTGAGTGTGAGTATGCTAACGAAATTGCCAACTTAAATGAAGCTCTTGAAGAGGAACAAATCACTAAGGAATCTCTTAAGGAGACCTTTGCTCTAGAGCTATCTAGAGTGAAGAAATCTCATGATAGATATTTTGAGGTGGCAAGTGCCCTTCAAATTAAAAATGATGAACTTTAAGTTTCTTATGCCAAACTCCTTGAGGATTTTGAGCACCTCAACAATGGCTCTAGGGTCATCAAGGGGGAGCTCATCAAACTCACCGAGTCACATGAGCAACTTAAAGCTTATTATTCTAAAGAGCTTTCCAAGTTAACCTCGCCTCTTGCATTAAATGATGATGCTTGTGCTACTAACTCTATTTCTTGTGAAGCATCTATCTTGAAGGAGAATTTTGAGCTAAAGGCTCAACTTGCTTTGCTAACGAGAAACTATGGGAAATTAGAAGAAAGTCATGCCAAGCTCTCAAGCTCGCATGAGGATCTTATAGTCTCCCATGGTAGGATAAGGTTAGCTCATGAGGCCATTGTGTCAAAGGTAACATCTAGTGGGCCTCATGTGGACATTAGCACTACATCTACTCCTAATGCTATATTGCCATGTGCTAGTCCTTGTAATTCATCCTCTCACAACCATGCTAAATCTTGTGATGAATTGCATCCTTTGCCTTGTTGCTCTAACAATGAAGCTTCTACTTCCTCTAGTATTGTTGTTGATACTAACCATGTAGAGGAAGTCAAAGAGCTAAAGGCTCAAGTCACTTCTTTGAAGAATGACTTGAAAAGGTGTCATGAAGGGAAGACCACGCTCAAGAATATGTTGAGTGTGCGACGACCCCCAAGTGACAAGAGTGGGCTTGGATTCAACTCCAACACCAAGAGTAAGCCCACTAACTCGTTGAAGCACAAGGGCAACAAGAAGAAGGGCCAAGGACAAGTGAAGAATCCGGCCAATATTGTGTGCTTCAAGTGCAAGGAAGAAGGGCATCATGTGAGGGATTGCCCATTGAAGAAGAAGCCTCTTAGTGAGAAGCAACTAGGGAAGCGGCCTCAAGCTCCTCCACAAGCTCAAGATGGGCCACTTCCCAAGAAGCCTCAAGCTCTTATTCATGGTGCATCTCCTCCCAAGGAGAAAGATGGCAAGGGAAGAACTTGCTACATATGCCGTGAGAAGGGGCGTCTTTCTTCCTCATGCACCATGGGTATCTCCTCATCTCATCCTATATTGATTGATGATGCTTATTTTCTTCGTAAGGATGAGATGGGCAATGTGTTTGCCAAATTTTTTGGTGCCCAAAGTGGTGTCAAGAGAAGAACCATTTGGGTGGCCAAATCTATTGTGACTAACTTCTTAGGACCCAACTTGGTTGGGGACCAACAAGCTAAAACTTGATCAATAGGTGTTTTTGGAGGATATTGGAGACTTGGCTATCTTATGAAGAGTTGAGGGATCTTCATTATATTCTTGTTGTCAAAGTCAAGTCATTGGTTATCATGCTTCTATTCCTTATCCAATGTTCCTCCTTCCGGTAACTTGTGCTAAACTCCTTTACATTTATAGTTACTTGCTCCCTTGTGCATGTGTTGGTTTTGTACCTTGCATGTGTTTGTACATGTTGTGATTCCCACTTACTTATATTGATCTATGATGTATATTTGTGTATGTTGGTTGGCACACCATGTATTTGCATTTTGGTTTGGAGCCTTTATTTTTTCTAGTAGGTATCTTATTTGGCTCTGATGAGGGATTAGTGGACTATTCCGTTTTGGGGGAGTGTCATGCTTGGGCATGCCACAATCCTAAAATGAGTGTACATGAGGAAACCACTTAGTAGTTTTATTGCATGTTTATCTAGTCTCTATGTGGTATGTCTCTCTCATGAGAAACTAATATTCCATAATGTCCATTAATACCTCTATTTTGATTTTCTTGCCTCTTGTTGAGATTTCTTGGTTTATCACATTATGGGGGAGTCATATGCTTTGTGAATATTACAAACCTAGAAAATGTGTACATTTGAGGTAGTGCCACTTAGATTTGATATTGAGAATTATCTAGTTCCTATGTGGCACATTTGCTCATACAAGTTCCAATTTACTTAAATGTTTTTATTGCTCATCTTTTGGATCTTGTTTGTGAGAGTGATTCTTGGTATGTGTTTCCTCATATTTGGATCTACATATCCTCATGGGAACCACTTGCTTCTATTTAATCCAATCACTGGTGATTGTGTGACTATTTGAAGCAATCAAGAATCTCTTTCGAAGCATCAAGCTTAATTCCTATCTTGTTATATGCTTCTTTGTGTGAATATTATCTTGGATATCCTTGCAAACTACCTCGGGAAAATTATCATATTACTTCTTGTCCTTGGACAATTAGTATTTAATATATGGTAGAATTCGTTGATCATATTCGTTTTGTCCTTTTCATATTTATCTTATCTTTGGCCAATAAAATGTTTATCTAGTTGCTCCCAAGCTTTCCTTGCCTCTTGTGGATCTTCTTATTTCATTTATTTCCCCTTCTGTTTTACTTAGTGTAGGTAGTAGTGATGATCTCATTTGTGGGCATTTTGCATTCAAAGGCAAAATTATATATAATGCTCTACTTATGGGGGAGCTCTCCTACATTATCTAGAACATTGTTTTATGCTTCTTGATTTGATCCGTTTTTTGCTTGGAAGCTCGATCCTTTTTGTGTTGGTACTTTGTGTGCCATCATGAAAAGTGTGAAGAGTTTGTTTTGGTTATTATTTCCTTGCTCTCGTTGGGAGTTGGCTTTATCTCATTCTGTTTCACTTGTTTTGTTCTTTTAGGATGAGATAAATCCTTGAGCCTTGGTATTTTTCTTATCCTTTTTCTTTGGCTCTTTCGAGTTCATTTGTTGAACTTGTGTTCTTTCATGTGTTGATTTGGCTCTTCGATACAATTTGGACACCTTTTGTCGAGTCAGAAATGTGTGTGTGTCTTATTGGTTTACATGGTGTTTTTGTTCAAATTGTATCTCCTTTTGGTTCTTAAAAGCCTATGCATGCATATTTACTTCTTGTATATATTATGGCATGCTTGCTTTCTTTGATCCAATATATAAGGGAAAACTCCACCAAATCCTAATGGGCTAAGATGTGCATGAAATTCAATTTCATATCATATGCACATATTTGTGTGGGGGCTCTCCTATGTATTGTAGTTTCACTAACTACTTTGGACCCAATTTGTTTGGGGACCATAGTGTACTTAATTGTGTTTTAGGTACATTGGAGATATATATTGGGTGCTTGTATCTTGAACAAGGAATAAGTGGCGTCTACATGTCAGTTGGATGCAAGCTAGGATGATCAATGAATTCATATCTTCTTCATCCTACCAATTATATCTCGGTAACAAGTATCTCTCTCTCATGCATACATATCTTGTTCCCAACCTTGTGTAGGTTGCTTGTTGGCATGAATTTGTGTCCTTCCATATGTAGGATTTCTTGCTTTGGCTTTGAAGAGTTCTCTCTATTGCAAATGTGTGTATGTTGAGATGAGTGCATATAATGGGGACTATACTAAATCATGCTCATGATTCACTAATCCCAAATATGTCAATCTAGCAATTTTTTTGCATATCGTTTCCTCAATATCTCTCATGTGCTATAGTGAGTATTTTTTGCCAAGTTGATTTCTATCTTGTGATACTTGTTGCCTTTCTCCATATATTCCTCCTATCCTCTTCTTCCCTTGAGAATAGTTGTGTTGTATGGGGTATGTTGGTGTTTGAAGCTCATTGATGTACAATAAGATATATTTGAGCCCTTGGGCATGCTTTCAAGCAAAACATCTTATTGGTATATTCTATGACTTCTTTTTGGGTCTTCATGTGCTTTCTTGAGTATCTATTTTGTGTGTGCATGTTTCTTTGTGGTTATATGTCTTTGTGACATTTTCCACCAAAAAAATTATACACACAAGAGAAGATCAATATTTAGTTGTTTTTGCATTTCTTGGAAATCACCTCTTACCTCATTTTGATTCTTCGGTGGTTTCCAAATTATTGTATTTTGTGTGCATTGTTAAATGGTTTTGGAGGAGTGGGGATTCCATGGTTGTGCACGTTGTTTCCAAATACAATTACTATAATTGGTGCACAATCTTTGGGGAGCTTCTATAATTCATTTAATGATGCACATGTTCCTTCTTTCTCGTTTCTTGTGGTTTAAATGCTTATGGGGGAGCAAGGATTCCATATTTGTGCATATTGTATTCAATACAAGTATTCTAATCTTTGCACAAAGTTTGGGGAGCCTCTCTATTTTTATTTAAACACTCTTTTGGTTGTTGTTTCCTTTTGACATCATTTGATGGTGTTTCGATTTTTTCTTTTGGATCTTTTGATTGCTCGCTTCATTTGTTGAAGCTCTTTTCTTTTCCTTCTTTTCTTTTTTTGCTTTATTTGGGTCCTCAATATAGTTTTACTTCCTCTCTAGTTCTCATCATTTGACTTGTGCATATGCACACCTTTGGAGGAATTCTCACTATGTTGGTCGTCTAGAACTTTTCACCCATTTTGGCAATCGATGCCAATGGGGGAGAAGTTTTGGAGGGTTTAAGGGAAGTTGGCCTTTGCTTTGAGTGTGTTCTTAAGCATTTGCCTCTCATGCTCTTGCATCTTTGTGTTTGCTTTGCATGTTGTATATATAGAGGAAACTCAACCAACGGTAACGGTTGGCAATCTATGCAATGAAATTCAAGTTCATCACACATGCATAGATTGTGGGGGAGTTTGCTCTATATATTGTGGTTGTACCAACATCACATACTTGTGTAGTATTTGATGTTGGGGCAACCGCTTTGGTCGTTAATTGTCATATTTAAACCCTCGCTAAGGGTTTGTCATCAATTACCAAAATGGGGGAGATTGAAAGGGCATGTATGCCTCCATGTGTGGTTTTGGTAATTAATGACAATCTCTATGGACTAATGTGTAAATTAAGTTTCACTTGTAGGTTTGTCCATTGGCATCGCTTGGGCCATGTGTTGGTCTCAAGGTTGGAAGATGAAGAAATGTCCAAGGGCTTTGTGCCCATTGGAATCATGAAGAAAGAAGGAGCTTGAAGGTCGATCAAGGCATGTGCAAAGAGTTGCATCAAGATGGATCAACCTCAAGTAGGGATGAAGAAGGGCGAGCTCAAGATGCGCCATGTCTAGAAGATATCATGCTTGAAGCTTTCCATCCTCGTGCTCATGGAATGATGAAGACAAGTTCAAAGAAGAGGTTTCCCCATGGAGTATGGGAGATCAATTTGCAAGTCTTCATCTTCATCAAGCAAGAGCAAACAAGAAAGGTGTTCTCACTATAGAAGAACAAGACGGTCTACATCAAGTTCAAGTGGGATGCTCAAGGCAAAGGTATGTTGATAGGGATTCTCTTTTGCCGGTCTTGTGTTGTTAGTTAGGAGACTGGGTTTAGGATAGATAGCCGTACTATCAAGAGGGGCTCTCAAGCGGGTGTCTTGATTGCATCGTTCGGAGAGAGCTCAAACCTTTGCATTCATAGCATCATCTTTCTTGGTTTTTATTTGGTTCTTGTCCATGAGAGGATCTAGAGCTTGTGGTCATCATCATAACAAGCTCTAGTTTATCGTCCAAGGATTTCCCTTGCATATCTTATTGCGGTTTTTTGATCTTGCGAGTTTTACGGCTCCACACCTTGGGGGATACTTCACATATATATAATTGATATTTTCTCCCTTGGTGGTATCAAATATTTAAAATTTGTTGGGTTCTCTTGGTTTTATATTCCCAACAAAATTGGTTTCATCCCAATCGGAGTTTCCAAGCTCATCTTCTTGTGTTTTGGGTTTTGGAGGTTTTACCGATTCATCGCTTCTAGAGAGGTCATAACTTTCTCAATTTTGTTTTATCCTTCCATGCTGGACTATGATGTTTCTTTGCATAATCTTATAGAGCTTTTCGTTCTCTTCAAAACGAGCCCAAGATCATCAAAAATGGAGTCCGGAATCAAAAGTTATTGAAGTTTCCGTGCAATGTTATCCTGCGTTTTTGCTTGAGCGGAAGTTCCGGCCCAAGTTCCGACCCAAGTTCCGGTCAGGATCAGTAACTTGTGTTTCTATTTGTCGGAAGTTCCGGTGGGGGGCCGGAAGTTCCGGTGGGTCACGAATCTGGCCCAAACGGTCAGTTTTTCCTTGT
The DNA here is from genome assembly GCA_916181665.1 of Avena sativa. Classification (NCBI taxonomy): domain Eukaryota; kingdom Viridiplantae; phylum Streptophyta; class Magnoliopsida; order Poales; family Poaceae; genus Avena; species Avena sativa. Next base: position 461,553,246 of record OV702293.1, read on the forward strand.
CCTATTTAAGGGGGGCTTCTTCCCCAATGGTTCCCCATCTTTTGAGCTCGTTTTTTCCCACCATTGTTGACCTATTTGAGCTCTCTTATTCCCTCTCCCTCCAATGATTCTTACATCTTTTTGAGGGAAAAGTGAGAGGAGATCTAGATCTACAATCCCCCCAAGTCAAATCCCTTCTTTGTGAAGGAATCATTGGAATCTAGATCTTGGAGAGTTTTGTGTTCTCCTTTTGTATTCTTTCTCCCTTATTCCCCCAATATCTTTTGTAGCTTTGTTGGAATTTGGAAGAGAAGGACTTGCCCTTGCATTTGGTGCATAGGTTTGAATTCTCCTCGAAGATTCAGCGAGTTCAAGCTTGTGAGCTTGTTTTTCTTGGGTTCCTTGGAACCCTAGACGGTTGTGTGGTTGGATTGTTGACCTTTTGTGGTCTTGTAGCCTTTTGTGGCGTTGTTGGCCTTTTGTGGCATTGTTGGCCTTTTGTGGTTTTGTTGTTGGGAGCCTCCAATTGAGTTGTGGAGTTAGCCCCAATCTTGTATGGGTTCAGTGACCGCCCTCAAGCGTCCCATGGTGGAGCAAGTGCCCGCATTTTGTGGTGCACACTTGGGAGAATAGGATGAGACTTTTGTGGCGTCGGTGAGTTGCGTGCTTCCGCATCCGGGGTGAGGCCTTGTGTGGCGTTGGGTGAGCATCGAGCCACCACACCTCGAGGTGAGACATTTGCGGTGTTCGGAGAGCATTGCGCCATCGCACCTCTCCAACGGAGACGTATCTTCTTTGAAAGTGAACTTCGGGAAACAAATCTTCGTCTTCGCGTCCATCGGTTATCTCTCAACCGAACCCTTTACTTATGCACTTTATATTGTGATAGCCATCGTGCTTGAAGTATTTATACCTTGCTATCACCTTGTTGCTTGTATTGCTTAGCATAGGTTGTTGGTGCACCTAGGTGAACTTAGTGGCTAGGTTTTGTGCTCAATAAATTAAACGTTAGTTTTATTCCGCATTTACTTGAGCCTAAGCCGTAATAATTTTAAAAGCCTATTCATCCCCCTCTAGGCAACTTCCTTTGTACTTTCATTTACCCCTTCAGTAAATCATATATTACCCACATGCCACCCCTAAATGGGAAAAAAAGAACGAAGAAACGCTCATATTAACACATAAAACGTTATGTTAGAAGTTTTATAGGCCGAGTCAAGCCCCGACACCGTGGCATTGCACCAATCTGGCATGCAGCCGAGTTGAAGCCATTGAAGTTTGATGCTTGATGCATGCGAGTAGAAGTCGTGCCATACTCTAATAGAAAAAGAACTCGTTCGGCAGCGTCACCTATAAAAACTTACAGGCTACAATCGCGGTGAACAAATACGGCACAAGTCCACCGTCCTCTCTTAGCAGAGTCGGCATCATCTTGCCGTAGCTTTTCGGAGGGTCGACCCTTCCCACAAATCAGTCATGTATTTTCTCGATCTAAGTCTCTCCGAGCTCGTAACCTTTGCTGTAGTGGTCGCACGCAAGTGCTACTTTTCTTGATCCATCTGATCTGACATAGTATGGTTTGTGGTATTGCGTGCGACAGTAATTATTGTGGAATAAAAGATATATACATGTAGCTATTTCTAAACCTATTCGCTTAGAGAATCACGTACAAGCTAGAAGAAAACAACAATGGTCTAGGACAAACCGAGCATGGGTGATCTATACTGAATAATCATGCACTGGATCCTAGAGTGCGTTGATGAAAGGGAAGTACGTTAAGGAAGAGGAAGAGGAGGTTTGAAGAAAGAAATATTGGGTGTGTTTGGTAGCTCTACTCCACATAGAATTTTCCCATCTCAGCCTAAATTTGGGTGTTTGTTAGGCCTGTTCCATGGTCTGGGCACCGTCCACCTCATACGAAAACGGCCTCTTGGCACTGTCCAGTTGCGAAGCTTCGCTGTTGGGCAGGGCTGAGCTCTCCCGGAAAATTGCCCCCCGCGCCCCGCACCTCGCACGAGCCAGCAGGGGCCAACAGCCCCCCACCCTCATTTCCCCAATCCTGTCTCTCTCACCCGAACGACCCTCTGCCGCCTCCTCTGGACGCCGCCCCCTCCGACCTCCTCTCGCGCCGCCCGCCTCCCGCCCTCCTCTCGGGCCGCCCGCCCCGTCCTCCTCTCCACTGCCAGAGACAACCCTCGACCTCCTCTCCACTACCAGCGATGGCCAGCGTCGCCCCCGACTTACTCTCCACTGGACGCCTCGTCCGAGCAGCAAGCTGGCTCCTCACCCGGCATGGAGCAGCGGCCGGCCATGTCGCCTCTCCTGGCCTCTCCTACGCGTGGAGCAACAGTCACCCGCGGGAGGAAGATTGCTCGGTGTGTGTGGCGTGTCTCCCGACCTCTCCTGCGCGTGGCTCGGTGTGGCGCGTGGCGGCCCACGGCAACGGTGCATGGAGGCCACGGTGGGTGCGTGGTGGCGGTTCCACTCGCCGGCTTGGTGCCATAGCCCGAGCTCAATGTTTCCCAGGACCCGATTGCGTTTTTTGTTTTGTAGCTAGGGACTTGATTGCTTTTTATTTTTGTCTAGCATAGCTCAAGTCATACAGGATACCAAACATGATCTCAACTGATCTTATCTCAGTTCATGTAATCTATCAAACACAACACATAAAACACACTTGTATAAGGTTGGCATAGCTGAACTCAGCTTGTATGTGCTGAGATAGGCCACCCGGGCTACCAAACACATCCATTATGTCACCGAACAAGTTAAAAAACTGTCTATTTTGCGACGTGTCACTGATTTAAAAAACTCATCACAGACGCAGACTTCTTTCGCCGCAACGCGCGGTTGCCAGTAAAGAAATAAATGAAAAAGGTAAAAAGAAAAAATCCTCGTCGGATCGTATTGGGCCAGCCCACCTGAGGAAGACTTCAGGTGTCGCTCCCACTATGTGCCGCAACGGGTGGCAAATAGGATTTCCCTCTTTTCGGCCCGACCACACACGCGCCGCTCCAGCAAGCTGAAACCCTCGACCTGCAAACCAAAGCGCCTCCGTCTCGTCTCGTCGCAGCCTCCGGCCGATTCGAAGCTCGCGCTTGAGCTCGACACCACCATGGCCGCCGGCGAGCAGAAGCACAGCACCGCGCAGATCTCCTCCTCCACCAATTCTTCCGGGATGCCCGTCACTCCGTTCTGGAACGGTTGGTCGCGAGCTCAAACTAGGTCCCCCTTTACTCTGCTGTTTCGCCGTTGATTTCCATAGCTTGGTTTTTTTCTCTCCGATGCAGAGAAGTACGAGAGGGACGCGCGGAGGTACTGGGACATCTTCTACAAGCGCCACGAGGACAAGGTTACGATTCTAGCCCCCAATCTGTGAAGTCAAATACGGTGTTTGGTTACTGCCAGTCTGTACTGCAACCACGGTGTTTGGTTACTGAATCAGGATGCACATGAAAGAAGTCCCTCAGTTACATGTTTATTGTCGGTGACATGTGCTAGTAGATCGTGCAAGTTGATACTACCCAGAATTGTAAAACATGACTCCAACAGAAATGCAGAACCATTGCAGAGTGGCAGAGCGATTCCTTATAGTTATGCCGTTTAACCTATCGTGGGTTAAGCAATTCAGTTTGCTTTTTTGCCATCGTAATTGGAGTGACTCTAACCGTAGTGGAATTTAACCATACCTGTTCATTTTGGCATTTGAGTGTGAGATCTTCTGACTTGATGCACAAATAGATGGAATAGCAGCAAATAACATATCTGTACCCTTCATATCCGTTGAACTCAATCTCATCGTATGGTAACTCCATTCTTTGAAAGCTGCTCCCGAGAAGAGAAAGGAGACTGAGATAGGGTTGTCCTTGGTTTTTCCAAGAAAAGCCTGATTTTGCATATAACGTGAGCATGAGCACCTTGCTGAACTTATTCACTAATGATTGGATCACTTTTCCTTGTACACGAAATGCCATGAAATTGCTCTTTCCTCTTTGTTAATAGTTGCGGTATATATCTCAATGGTAAGAAGTTATCTTGTCATAGCTCTTATTAAACATCACATCTAATGATCCAATGAATTTTTCGGCTCTTGATCAAACATGCAACTTCCATTTGTTACACCTCCTTGTTTATATTTATTTGTTCCTTCCATTTGTATAGTTCTTCAAGGATCGACACTACTTGCATAAAGAATGGGGAAAATATTTTGAAGCCCAAGATGAGGGAAATTTGGTGGTTTTGGAGGTGCAGATGACCACATATCTGCATCTAGCTATTTTTCTTGTTTTTCTCTTGCTTGCATAATATGAGCATGACTGGTGTAAATTTCAATATAGGTTGGCTGTGGAGCTGGAAATACAATATTTCCACTGCTGTCTAGGTATCCAGATATATTTGTTCATGCCTGTGATTTTTCTTCACGAGCTGTTGACTTAGTTAAGGTAGCTATTTATCTCTGTGATAGCTGGATCCTTAGTCCATGCACTCAGTATTATCCCATTGATGTTTAAATTGTTTGAATCATACATGCAGAAACACAAGGACTTCAGACCTGACCGGGTTAATGCATTTGCATGTGATATTACCTCTGAACAACTGACAGAGAATGTGGAGCCTTCCTCTGTTGACATTGTGACAATGGTAACATTTTTATACTCTGATTACATATTTACATGTCTATTTCCACAATCATTTTAGTATCAATTCACATTTATTGCCAGACCTGTGACTGTGAGCGTACGACTAACATATTAAGTAGATATTTATGCTCTCTGCAGTTGCACCAGATAAAATGCCTTTAGTTCTGCAGAACATTAGAAATACTCTCAAAGTAAGTACTTCTTTTACTTCCAACTACGAGACCTTAAGTTATTCATTTCTCTGATGTTGTGAGTAATGACCTAGGAAACTGAGCTTATGTATTATGTATTAGGATGGTGGCCGTGTGCTCTTTCGGGATTATGCATTCGGTGACCTTGCTCAGGTTTGCATTTCTTAGGTGCTTTTTGACAAGCTTTCTAAAATTATGACGTCCCATTTTATGGCCTGACAAATTTTCATTCTTCTTTTCTTTGCCAAGTAACTTTATGTCTTAGCATATAGAATCATGTATTGAATAAGAATGTTTTGATATATTAGATAGGACAGGTAAGACCCCTCTCTTTGGCTCGATGTTATAAAAACAGAACTTGCCTCCTTGTGTCTGCCTTTTGGCTATTATTTAGGAATGCACACTTGTTCTTTTCATTTTGGATTGAGATATCTGGTATCCCAGTATGCAACTTGCCTATTTTACTTATGTTCTTCCCGATACAACATGATATAGGATAACTAATGCACTCTTATAGCTTTGAAGACTCATTACCTTTTTAAGACCATCATTTACATAATCTGTGATGAGACTGAAGTCATTATGCATGTAGGTAGGTATCTTATTATCTTGTAAATTTTTGTAGGAAAGGCTTATGTCCAAGGCCCAGCAAATAAGTGAGAACTTTTATGTTAGAGGTGATGGCACGGTGAGTGGATTACAGATAAACATATTTTTATTAGAAGTTCACAAGATGTCACAAACTCGCAGCAATGTATATTCCATGCACCACCCATATTTTGAAAATGAATACATAGTTGACTTTTTCTCCAAATGTGGATGCTATGCAGCGTGCATACTACTTTTCAAATGAATACCTGGTGGATTTGTTCTCCAAAAGTGGATTTACTCTTGAGGAAATTTGTGTATACAACAAAAAGGTTGAGAACCGTTCACTAAACTTGGTGATGAACAGGTGATTTTTTTCTTGTTATGTGTTGATCTCGTTTATATTGCATAACTTGGTATTGATCTAAGAAAAATAAGTCAATTATATGATCACTTTAAAAAATGATACTTCTGTAAGATTTTGTAAGAAGAGATGGAGTTCAATGAGGACCTAAAAAATTGTTGCACGTCTGTTACATTCTCTGTATTTATCTTCACTGATTATTTCAGATACTTAGGAATTGGATCTAAGCTACCTTTAAAAATTGTTGTACAGATACCTGAAATGTTTAAATAATTGTTTATGTTACTTAGGAATTGGATCCAAGCTACCTTTACCCTCAACCCAGCTGGTCATGTAAGTCCAAATGATCAACACGACCACCATACTTGTGAAGGAAAGGAGGATAAGCTAGCTATTGATACGTCTCAGAAGAAGACCGATAGCAAAGAAATTGACCTTTCTGTTGATTTTAGCAATATGTTTGTAACATCGCACTATCTTGACGAGGTAATATTCTTGCTGTTCTTAGTTACATATTTGAAGCTAGAAATCTGTGATACTATGAGTCCACTATCAAACTGCTGTCCAGGGAAGAAAGATAGTTTACTGAGTTCGATGCTAGTTAGTTGACACTAAATAATCAGCACATCAAAAAAAAGATTTTAGCTTTCCATGCCCCATCTAAAACAAACACCGTATATCTTTGTTGACCTGTAGCTTTAATCTGCAACTCAATATTTGGCGCTTGGCAAAAAATGCAGTCAGCTGCAGTTGTTAGTTGCAACTGTAGGTCTGTCATCTTGTTCACTGTTCGTCTTTAGTCACTGTATTTACAATTGGGTTTCAGTTAAATTCTGATTGAGCACAACACCATAGTATTGCTAACTTTAGTATCTTTCAGCCACACATTTTAACTTGTTTTCCTGTTTATGTTTGATGTAAACTTCTAACACTCCTAATGTTTGTGAAAGATGAGCATAACATTTTTGTAATTACATGTAGGTGCAAATCATTAGGATTACAGCAAAGGGCCACGACTTCAAATAAAAGTAGTTGCGAGAGAATATCAGCACACCTGCAAATTAACTGGCCTGATGCTCTGGGAATTGGCTCAGTTCATGTGCAGTCTTCTAGCAGAGAATCCTTCGATAGTTGCTGGCAGAAGGGTGCTGGAGATAGGCTGTGGCTCAGCTGGCATCTGCTCAATGGTTGCTGCCAGTTTTGCCCAGTTTGTTGTTGCTACTGACGGGGATGAAGAATCGCTCGATCTTCTTAGGCAGAATACTTCCTCTAATTTGGAGGCTGAATTTCTCGACAGAGTTTTGATCAGAAAGCTATTTTGGGGCAATGAAGATGATATGAAGGCAGTCAGGGAGCTTTCTGGCAATGGTGCAGGTTTCGATTGCATAATAGGTACCGACGTGACCTACAATCCTGATGCCACACTTCCTCTCTTCAGGACTGCCAGGGAACTGATATCTGGCAAGGGCAATGGTGATTCAGAGTCAGCCCTTATTCTCTGCTACATCCAGCGTTGTGTTGACGGGGATTCCATCCTTTCTGCCGCGAAGGCCCAGGGATTCAGGCTTGCGGACAAATGGATAAACGGAGTTCACGAGAGTAATGGCATCATTAGCTCTTGGTTCCAAGGCAATGATGTTTGCAGTGCTTTCCGGAATGTAACGTTTTCCATATTGTATTTTAAAGTGTAAGACATTGATGTTTACCTGAATTTCATGGTTACCAGAGTTGCAGATTTTGTTTTACTTTTCCGTGTTATAATGTACTAAAGGAATATTTTTGTATGTGTGGCAGTTGTATACTGAAGGAATGATATTTATTTATATGCATGCGGATGTCTGGACGATTTTGTTTCATGTTTGAAATAGATGCAATTTGCTGTGAATCAAAACATCTGTTGCAACCTGCTTGTTCTCTGCACCTGTGTTCCTGGATCATTACAACTTTTGCCTATGTGTGTGTTTGGTTTCGTGTTCATTGGCACAGCTCTGCTACTATTCCCTTATCTGTGAACTATTTCCCCGTAGGAAGGGTTTACAGATGCAGGTTCTAACAGCATAGTCAATAGTCATAGTCATCCTGCTCTGTTTCGAGATTTCAACAGTCCAGTATATGTCCAATGGCGCCTGAAGGTAATCAGGCAGTACTTGGTTTTCAGCTGTTATCTCATTCAATTTTAGTAGTACTGTAAAACAACTGAACACGAAACCAAAAACATAAACATACTGCATATTACAGTTTGCCAGTGTACGTTACAATTTATATATATGGTGCGAAATATTTCTTGAAATATATATATGGTGCGAAATATTACAAAGGGAAGAAATGCATGGAGATACAGTTTGCCAGTGTACGTTACAATTTATGCCAACAGAAACTTAAAACCTAAGCTAATTTGCTAACAGTAGTTACTACGTCGATCAGTTGTAGAGATCATCTTCCTCCTCGGCTGCAGCAGAGGTGTCAAAGGCGCTGGCAGAAGCTTCTGCCGCCTGTGGCTGCGCCGGGAAGCGGAACTCGGTGCCGAAGCCCCTGGACTGATGCAGCGTCTGCGCGAAGGACTGGTACTTCCTGATGTCCCCGTCGCTGACGCTCCTCCTCGCGTACTTCATCGACTCCTCGAAGTGTGCCGCCTTGATCTCAGCTGCTGCTTCCTCTCCCTGACCACCGTCCACCTCCATGCCCGACCTCTGCCTCTCGATGTCTTCCCTAATGGCGTACTTGCACGCCCTCTGGCAAATCTCGGTGATGTCGGCGCCGCTGAAGCCCGTCGTGAACCTTGCTAGCGCGCCGAGGTCGACGTCCTTGGCCACGGGAGACTTCCTCAGGCAGGCCTTGAAGATCTGGTGCCGCGAGGCCTCGTCTGGCAAGGGGATGTAGATGAGCTGGTCGAGGCGGCCGGGACGGAGCAGCGCCGAGTCGATGATGTCCGGCCTGTTGGTGGCGCCGATGATGAACACCGTCTTCTTGGCGTTCATGCCGTCCATCTCCGTCAGCAGCTGGTTCAGGACCCTGTCCGCCGCGCCGCCGGCGTCCCCCACGCTGCCACCGCGCTGCATGGCGATCGAGTCCAGCTCGTCGAAGAAGAGCACGCACGGTGCCGACTGCCTCGCCTTGTCGAAGATCTCACGCACGTTTGCCTCGCTCTCGCCGAACCACATGGTGAGCAGCTCGGGGCCCTTGATGCTGATGAAGTTGGCCTGGCACTTGTTGGCGATCGCCTTGGCCAGCAGCGTCTTGCCGCAGCCCGGTGGCCCGTAGAAGAGGACACCCTTGGAGGGCGACATGCCAAACTTTTCAAACTTCTCGGGGTGCTCTACCGGGTACTGCACGGTCTCCTGCAGCTCCCTCTTGACGCCGTCCAGGCCACCGATGTCGCTCCAGCTGACGTTGGGCACCTCGACCACGGTCTCACGAAGTGCCGAAGGATTCGTACCGACGAGAGCCGTCTTAAGGTGGTCGTTGGTGATGGCCATGGAGTTCAAGATCTCGGCGTCGATGGTGTCGTCCTCCAGGTCGATCACGTCCACCTTCTCCCTGATGCACTGCAGTGCCGCCTCGGTGCATAGCGCGGCCAAGTCAGCGCCGACGTAGCCGTGCGTGTCCTTGGACACCAACTCCAGGTTCACGTCTTCAGAGAGCTTCATATTCTTGGTGTGGATGCGCAGCACCTCGAGGCGCCCGACCTCGTCAGGCACGCCAATGTCGATCTCGCGGTCGAACCTGCCGAAGCGCCTGAGAGCAGGGTCGATGCTGTTGGGGCGGTTTGTGGCGCCCATGACGATGACATGTGCGCGTGCCTTCATCCCGTCCATGAGCGTCAGCAGCTGGGACACAATACGCCTCTCAACCTCGCCGTGGGTCTTCTCCCTTTTCGGAGCAATGGAGTCGATCTCGTCAATGAAGATGATGGACGGCGCGTTCTTCTCGGCCTCCTCGAACGCCTTCCTCAGGTTACTCTCGCTCTCTCCGGCCATCTTGGACATGATCTCGGGACCATTGATGCAGAAGAAGAAGGCTCCCGTCTCGTTTGCCACCGCACGGGCGATCAGCGTCTTGCCGGAGCCGGGAGGGCCGTACAGGAGGATTCCCTTGGGCGGCTTCACGCCGAGGCACTTGAAAAGCTGCGGGTGCCTGAGCGGCAGTTCGACCAGCTCCCTGATCTGGTTCATCTGCTTGCCCATGCCGCCAATGTCGTCGTAGCCGATGCCGTCGAGCCTCTCCTCGTCCTCCCTCTTCACCGGCTCGCCGTCGCAGAAGATCTCCGTGTCCGCCACAATGCAGTAGTCGACCGCGGGGTCGATCTCGATGACCTTGAACTCGACGCTCCGCATGCCGCCGCGCACGAGGAAGAGGTCGCCCTTGTGCACCGGGCGGTAGGCGTCCGCGAAGTAGGGCTTAAGGTAGGCCTCGAAGAGGTTCCCGGTGATGCCCTCGACGGTGTCGTCGACGGGGAGGACGTGCACGCGCCTGGCGTACTTGGCGTCGGGGCACAGGTGCACGGACACGACGTCGGCGATGCGCACCCTGAGGTTGGAGCGGGCCACCTTGTTAATCTTGAGCTTGTGCTCCTCGCAGGTCTCGTCGGCGATGACCAAGCAGACGGTGGCGCGGCGGCGCTTGCCCTTGAGCAGCACGATGTCACCCTGGAAGATGGAGAGCTTCTCCATGGTGGCCGGGTGGAGGTTGCAGACGGAGTTGTCGTCCGTGGTCGCCTCGTCCACCACCAGCCGGTTCGCCGCCTTCTTCTTCTTCGACGACGACGAAGCGCTCGCCATCGCGTTTGATCAACCAACTCTCGTTCGTACTACTACTCTCGATTCGAACGTGGCCGTGTGTATTGGTCGTCTCGATCGAAAAGCTGATCGTGTTCTGGTGAGGAGGAAAGGCTGAGCCGGGCCTGCCTTTTAAACACGGGACTACTCCGTCCCATCTGAGAATTCGAGTCCGATCAGGAAGCCTGTTCGTCTCACGTGCCAACCCGTTTTGGAGAGTTATTCGGAATTGGGGAGCGCTACGCGTGGCCTCAGGATAACTCCCCGATCCCCGGGTCTTCTGGCTGCCAGGTGTCTCCTAAAACAAACCTAAATCTTGCTTTTGCTACAAAATCACTCGTTTTTTATACAAATAGTTTCACTTTTGTTACATGTAGCAAAAAACGGTTCATCTAAAAAAATAAAATAAAAAGATTATTTCACTAGAGGCGTCACCTGAGATCTCGCCGGAAACTTTATAGCAAAAATGTTGTGCTAGTGTAGCAAACTCGACCTCACCGGAGACTTTCGCCGGAGACCATGTTATAACAAAACTACTAAGCGGTGGTAGCAAACAAAATGTCCTATAGTAGCAAATCCAACTTCGTCGGAGACTTCGTCGGAGATGTCGTAGCAAATGCTTGTATTATTTTAGCATTTGTAGCAAAACAAATATGCGATTGTAGCAGTGGCGCTCGCCGCACGTAGCACACCAGAAACTGTAAGTAGTAGGTTCAGTCACCGTGTGTAGCAGGGCGTTCGCCGCAGGTAGCAGTGTCGTATGCTGCATGTAGCAACGATTGTCGTCGTAGTTAGCAAACAACTATAGCAAAGGCTACAGAGATGGGTGGTGCCATATGAAGCGGTGGAGTAGACGGGCCTGCAGAGAGGGGCCTGAGCATGGCGTGCGAGCTGCAGGGAGGAGGAAGCTGGGAGGAGAGGGACATCAGGAGCGAATCAATTGCTGGGAGGATGACCGACGGGTGGTGAGGCAGGAAGGCCGACGAGCAGGCCATGGCGGCGGAAAGCGGGGCAGCTGTGGGTGCCCCCAGGGGGTGCTGGGGAGGACGAGGATGCAGAACGTGTAGCGGCGGCGGAGGGGCGCGGCGGCGGGCGGCGCATGGCGACAACGAAGGGCGCACATAAGCGAGGTAGAGGAAGATGCGAGCGATGCGAGCGACTCGACCCGGGGGATGAAAACGTTTCATCCCTCAGGGAGGTGTATCATTTCCTTCGAAATTGCATGAGGTAGGCCGTCCCATTTGTTAAGGAGCCAACGCTAACTGACAGCGTAGACTGGGCCCAAAAAGAGAGCTGACTTCACGGTTGCCTTCTTGATTAATGTTTAGACAATATCTCACCACGATGATGCATTTATTTCCTAGTATTGCAATAATTTTTTCTCGCCCTACATATAAAAAAGAATGCTACTGCGAAAAAATCATAGCAGCATGTCAAGCAAAAAGTAATGCTACAAAAATAGTGGCTAAGCAGCATTTTTTGGTTGTACATTGATTTTACAACAAATATGACCAACGACTAAAACAAAAGCCACAAGTTGTTACAAAAAGAAACAACAAAAGGTTGTTCATTGATTATGTGTCATAGTAGTGCCTCCTCATTTTCAGTTGACCGGGTTGTGTTGTTTGTCCTACTTTGGATTCTTATTAGTTCTAACTCATCACATTGCTCCTGATTCTTTGGTCTGCTATACAAGAAATTAGAAGGCATGCCTTAGAATGAAAGTAATGTTGGAATTTTTTACTGACTGTGATATGTCAATTGTTTTACTGGTGGGAGTCGCAGAGTTGGAGGCTTGTGATCCTTTCGATCCAACTTATAGGGACAACTATTTTGAGAGAACACATGTCGGTTACACCAGGTTTGTACCTATTCATAATCCATCATCACTCGTCAAGTTCTGTTGGTGACCATTGGATCCAAAAAAGGTAGAGTGAGGATTTGATGCCACGGGGATAGCTGCCCCCATGCGTTTACCATAGAATCTACCTAGAGATATGTGTCGGTACCTAACCACTTTCAGCATACAAGGATGACATTGTTGCTAATAAAAAATTATAGGTGTTGTTTGTCTTCCTTTGTCTGTCATACCCAGAGAACAAGGACATGGTAACAATGTTCGTACTCTAGTGCGATACGCCTCGTGATGTGAGACAAGCAGAGACAATACTTGCAGTAGCTATTATTTGTCACTAGTTGGCATGTCTGCATATTATAAACATACATATAACAATAAGTTCATAACATTGCTGCTAGTGAACAAATTTATGCCCTCCTTATTTGCTATATTTTGTCAGCGGTGTCAACTTTTGTTTTTCTCAAATGTCTGACAATTATTTTTTACATGTACATTTGATTATACAAAGTGACTGCTATCTATTCAGAATAACAGTAACTAAACACCAAGTTGTCAGGTAAGATATTTACGAGACACCTTGATCATGATACGACCACACAAAAGCAATAGTCTGAAGTCAGTGGAGTCAAATACAACATGTCTTGGATGAGATCCCGTGCCACTATCAAACTACACCATGACAGAAGTACACGTAGTCTGACATGGGTGGAGCCTGCTTAGGCACTATTATCACATTGTTCACTACGTAGAATAATTGGTGAAGGAACCTCGGATTGTTCATGCGCTGATGCATCACGTATAATATCAGATGATGTGTCATAGATTTTTGCACCGGGTCGAGCTGCTCTTACATATAGGACATGATAAAAACAATGTCTATAGGCATGACTATGCACAACTGCACATGTAACATGATGTGACAGCTACGACCAAATGCCATTGGAGAAAAGAGCATGGACAACACAACATGGTAACGGGGGCTACGCATGCAACATATAAAGTGAAAATATAATGCTAAACACAAATGTAAGGATAAACATGTGGACAGTCAGTAATTTGTCCGCACTCTTTTTCTCACTTCTTTTGGATTTAGTCACAATTATTCTTGGGGTTTTATAATTGTTTAGGACCTTTTATTAGAAAATAATTACTCATTTGGTTGAAGGATAATTCAATAAAATGGTATTTATAATGTTTTGAACATTATGACTTCATATTATTAATATTCAAGACTAATACTATTTATTAGACTTAATTGACTAATTTTAGAAATATTAACAAATTTTATTTATCTTTATAGGAATTATTTATTAAGGAAATAAGTTTAGCTTTAAGTTATTAAAGTATTTAATTTTTTATTTAACTCAACAATGGAGTATTATATTGTTAACATATAGATATTATTTTTGTGATCATTTTGGTATATTACAATTATTTTTGTGATTTTTAAATAATAAGATATGATTTTTATAAGGTTTATTACTTTATAAATATTTGATAAATAATGAACATTTAATTAAGTGAAATAATAATGCATGATTATAGTTTTAAATTAAAGTTCTTATTTTTCTAAGATTTTTGGTATTTTATTTTTATTTTTCACATTTACCAATATTAAACATGAATTGTTTAAGTTTTATTACTTATAAAACCTTTATTAAATAATATTTATTTAAATGATTATCATAATAATTTTTTATAATAGTTTAGTGTTATAGATTTTATTTTTCTAAAAATTTCCATATATTATACACATTTTTTGAATTATAAAATAAAAGTTATTGATTTAATAAGATTTAATCATTTTATTTCATTTCTAGAATATTGATAATTGAATTCATATTGTTTGTTTTTATCAATTTTTACTAAACAGATAATACTTTTCTTACCGAGGCTGAACCTACCCAAAGTCACTGACCAGTGGGCCTATGGCCACATCATCACTTGAGTTAAAAAAATGCAGTTGTTACCGGTCTTATTTCTACTCCCAGACAATGACAGATGGGCCCTAGGCCATGTCACTTGCCACGCGAGACACGAACCAGGTCAAACATGATGACTAGGCTAAGGGTGATGTTGGCATGACGTTGCTATGGCGTCAGCACAACCACCGTCGTCAGTGGGTGGTCGCCGGCGACGATCCACAGCGCCCCAGCAAGCGAAACTAACCTAGTTCGAATCAGCGCAACATGTTGAACCCTAAAGTGGCGGCACCGCTCGGAAATGGTCATCGGAGCCTCGTCTCCGACGAGCTCCGATGGTGGCCGATGATGGCATAAGGTGTGATGGCGATTTACATTGAGAGGAGGCTATTTAGGGGTACTGGAAGGTTCAGAAACTCACCCTGATTGCAGTGGTGGTGTTGACGAGGACTGGTGTGGTCGGAGACGAGCTCTCCGATGAGGATTCCGACAAACTTCCGCAAAGAGGAACGACAAAATTCGTCCCCTCCAGTTCTCCCCTTGATGCAGGATTCTACCTAGAGGGTCTACGGAGCACGGGGCTTCTCCATGGCTACTTGGAAGAGAGTGGGGAGGTGCGGCTCGACAGCGAGGCGAGCTCCGGTGATCTAGGGTTTCGGCCTCATTCAAAACAGAGAGGATAATGAGCGAATGTGGATAGGGATTGAGGTCGGGTGTCGTGTTGGCCTTCTTATCCCCTTCTGAGACGACGGCGAGCATCTCAACGCACGGCTGACGACGACGGCATCGGGCGGCGGCGGATTCCTCCAGCGAGCTGCCTATGTGCGTGAGGATGACGAAGGTGTCGCTTTTGCGGAAAAACCCCTGGCACTTCTTTCCTCTCAACCTGCGATCCTTCTTTGGTCCCAGCCGTCAGTCATAGAAGAGGACGAACTGGGCTAGCTGTTGGGCCTTTGTGGGCTGCACGTGGGTGATAGATAAGAAGAGGGAAGTTGGGCCACAACCAGGAAATGTTTTTTATTTGTTTTTCTTTTTCTATTTTCTGTTTTACTTTTTAGATTTGTATTTAATCTATAATTTGAACTTTTCTAACAAAGTTTATTTTTGAACACTTGCAGCAACAATTAGTATTAACTGATATTTATTTTGTAAATCTTTATGATAAATATTTCCTTTATAGATATTCCTTTATTTTCTTTATATATAAATCCCCTTTTAATATTTTGTAGAAGCCTTTATTAATAATTTTCTTTCTATACTAAACCATGGCTTTATTATATGTTATCTTCTTATTTGTTTATAAAACTTAACTCTAGTTGGCTCATAGTTTGAATAGAAATTTTATATATAATGATCCTATATCATTATTTGATGCATGGAATACAAAAGAAACTAATATAGTTAATACTACTTCCATTAATTTAGAAAAGGACAATGTATATATTCTATTATGATAAACATAAAAGTTTAGGGTTTGAATTGTAAATGTTTACCCTAGGGTTTAGGGTTTTTAATATACTTATATTCTTTTGTTGATGTGAATAAATTTTAATAGCTAAACATATGGTCTTTATGTTTGTGATCTTTAATGATATCACCCTTTAGAATAGAAAGTTAAAAATGTCTTATGGAAAAGAATTGATAAAAATATCTCTTCATCACCTACGATTAAGACAATTGGAAATGATAAAGATGTGCTATGTGATTGGCTATAGGAAAAATATTCCTATAAAGTGATATGGAGACAAGATAATGGATCAATAACATGAAATGGATATTATGTTTGGTTTGAAATTTAGAGTTGGGTGTTTACCAAGAATGTCTATTTTTCATAATTCACAATCATGGACTTCTAATTAAGGAATTCCTTTCCTAGATATACTACTTCTTCCTATCCATCATCATGATTAACATGATGAGCTTTACTTCATAAAAATATTCTTATCCACCTATTATTATTCTAAATCCATTTAAAATCTAATGAGCTTGACACTAAAGCTTTTATAGTTTTCTCATATCCATACTTGGTTATATCCACTACTCTACTGTTGATAACCTTCAATCCAACAAGTAGTTCCTTCAACTCCACTCATAATCTTCCTTAATCATCCATCACTAATATTTCTCCATTAGATGTATACATCCAACTACCTTTCTCTAAAGCTTACTATCCTTTAAGATGAATAACACTACTTCCATAACTCTATGCTATATTAGCTTTAATTTAATCATACTATCCTACATTTACTTTACTCTAATAACTCATACTCCAACCTCACATTATATTAATGTGACCTGTAATAACTACTCTAGGATAACTTACCTATACTAGGGCTTCAATCATATTCTACCCACCAATGTCACTTATACTTGATATAAGTACACAATCCTCGTGAGCAAGGCATGATTATTATAATCCTTTAATCATTTATAGCTTAGATTTTCAGTTGGCTAATCAAGGCTTTATCAATACAACCTTACAATTGTATTGGAATTATCTTCTTATTATCTTTAATTGGATTAAGGTTGTTGTTCATGGACTATGCCCACTTGATCTAATAGAATTACTACTGGTAATTATCTTCAGGATTCATCCTTGTAATCTTTTTTACTACCATATAATTAGACATCCCAATAACTCTTCTATCCTTTCAGGGGTGAGTTTAACTCCATCAATTGCCACATTGATTTTATTCTTCTTCAATCACTCCCATCCTATAGATGATATCTAAAACTAGCATTACTATTTACCTCTTCTTAGTTGTTTCTTTATAGATACCTAAGTGTAAGCTATGTTATGGTCAAGAGTTGATAGATTGAGAATTGGTGAATCAATAGTTGATTTCTCAACATTGATGAACAATGGATATTGAAGTATAGCTCAATAGAAATGATAAGGATTGTTATGGAAAGAAGGATATATGGTGAATGATCTAGATTTAGTTTCTTCCCTTCCTAATCTCACTAAAGAGTTTAAGTTAGGTATTACCATGATACTCATGGTATAATTGAATAAGAATTAAATAAGTCGAGAGTAAATTATTGCATTCTTAACTTGGTATTCATGGGTTGTTGTGATGAATAGTATGATATGATCCCTTAAGGATCAGATATTAGTCATTTAAGCAATGCATTATGATTTAATTGTTATTATATTTGATCTACCCTTAGATCAAATTATGGTTACCCAAAAATAAAATTTTAGCAAAGTCATATTGAAACTTATCACAGCCAACTTGATGATCTACCTCAATTCCATCAAGTTGAGAGAAGCTTCAACCATTTTAACAAGTTTTGTTCAAAAGCGCGAAAATTATTCGGATTTTCTATGCATGAATGCAATGCACACATATGGGTTCCGCTTATTTCTAGGCTCTAATGCTGGGATGTTACAATCATCTAGGTTGCCTCACCTAGTTTGCATTTAGGGTCACTTATATTCCGCAAAGCCTAAACTTGCAAAAGATTATAAATAATTTTGTAGAAAACTATTCACCCCCCTCTAGGTTAACCATCTTAGAATTTCAATTGGTATCAGAGCCTAGGGCTCTTTTAAGGGCTTCACCGTCTAAGAGAAAAGATGGTTTTCTTCGATGATGAGGAGGATAAGACTTATTCGGTCAAGGAGCTTCGTGAAATCTTAGCCAAGGGTGCCCTTGAAAAGGCCAAGGCTGATTCCGATCTCCTTGTTCAAATGAGTTACCTAGAAGGACAACTTAAGGCCATTGGCGATGGGGCTTTTCTTGGTAACCCATTGGTAGTACCTCAAGGGAGGCCAATGGATACCGAAAAGCATAAGGATGCTGAGTCCGCTCATGAGAGCGGCTCGTCAAAACTCTCCACGCCCCATAATCAATTTCCTTATGTTTATCCTAAGCAAAAGAATATCATGCCTCATATTAATGGTTTGGGTCCTGCACCTCATTATGATGGAACTCACTTCTCTCATTGGAAAGCTTCTATGGAATGTCATCTTCGCAGCTGCAGTGTTGAACTTTGGGAGATTGTGTGCACCGGTTACCACCCTCATGATCCCAACAACCTCACTTCGGGAGAGTACTACGACCGTCAACTAAATGCGATAGCTTGTGACAAGATAAGGAGTGCCATTCATCGCACTCTCCATGATCAAGTCAGTGACATCCCCACCGCCAAGGATCTTTGGGATAGGATTGTCATTCTCCAAGAGGGAACGTCTCTTATCCAAAAATCCAAGTATGAAGCTGCCAAGTCAGAGATGAACATGTTCTTGAACCATGATGGTGAGACTATCGCTGAAGCATACACGAGACTTGTTGCCCTCCGCGTGAAGATTGGTGGCCTAGGATGTGAGAAGTACGATGATGGATTCAATTTGAATGATGAGCTCATCAAGTCCAAGATTGTCTCTATGATCGCGGTCACCGATAAGAAGCTTGCCTTGAACTTGCAACTCCTTGATAGAGCTAATCAATTCACTCTTGATGATCTAGTCTCTTATCTTTTTGCCACGGACAACTTGGCGGATGAAGGGCGAAAGGTCAAGGAGATCAACCGTGCTATTGGGTCCTCTCACTCTCTAGAACTAAAGGCCAAGCATGTGCAAGAAGATGATGCTAGTGATGAAGAAAGCGATGTTGATGGAGTTGATGATATGCTCTCTAAACTTGCTCTCTTCACCAAGAACATGAAGTTCTGAAGAAGGAGAAGTTCAATGGGATCAAGTGAGAAGAAAAGGACGTGCTAAAATTGTGATGAGTCAAGACACTTTGCCGATAAATGCCCTTATGAGAAGAGGCTTGACAAGCCCAAGTATGAAGAGGGTGCCAAACCAAGATTGAAGCCCAACCCCATCAATGAAAGATTCAAGAGGAACAATAGGCGTGATGGCAAGGGCTTCCTAGGTCAAGAATACATATCCGACAAGGAGGAAGAGGATGAAGAGAAGGTGGTTGGAGTGGACGGTTTGGCCTTCGCCAAACCCGGGTCTCTCTTCACCTATGACTACACCAAGGACTACACTGATGACTCTCCTACTCCCAAGGTCACCGCCACTTGCCTCATGGCAAGGAGCTCCAAGGACGAGTCCGACGTGGAGTGTGGGGATAAGGAGAAGGTGGTGGGTGTGACTGGTTTGGCATATGTCAAACTCGGTTCACCTCTCACCTACGACTACGCCAAGGACTACATCGAGAGTTCTCCTATTCCCAAGATCACCGGTTCTTGTCTTATGGCAAGAAGCTCCAAGGTAATTGTCTCTCCTTGTAACACCCTCGCCTGATAAGGCTGAGTTCATGTGTATAGTGCCAATCCTTGGATCGGTTCACTGGCACACACAATACAAATGAATATCAAAGAATTTAACAGTGCATCATAAATAACGAATTGATCAAGAATTTGCAATTATTACAATATTGCTTAGCTCAAGGCTAGCTCAATATCAAGTAGCATACGGAAGCATAAACAATTGATAGGCTCCATCTTCAATTGTGCCACAGGCGAACAACTGTTGAGTGGAGTATCGCGACCTATTCGATCACTCAGAATCAGAAACATAACGTGCAACATAAAACGTAGCAGCCCCAAAGGGTCAATACTTGGAATGTATGGCAAGTAGAGCTATTAAAGGAGACAATAGAACTAGCATCTACATGCATATTTGGCAAGTGGAGCTGTGGCTAGCTTGCATTTGCAAATACCTTTGTCCTACTTTCATAATCAGTTTTTGATTTTCTTTGAAAAGATCCCAATTAAGTTAACCCATCAACATTAAAGAAATTAGGAAATTAGAATGAGCGAGAAACATGTCATAAACTCAATATCAAGCAACTCAGATGGCCATAACCGGGGACACGGCTAATCGATTAGATTATACACCCTGCAGGGGTTAGTACACTTTACCGATGTGTCTTGGCCAGCCCAAATCGTACCACCACTCTCATATTGGGTGATGATAGGGAGAAGCCCAAGAGGGGACCGTTCGGGAAGTAGCTCCCCAAACCCGACACGCACCATACCAACCTACCAAAATTCTACATCTCTGGATACGTGGGTTCGAGTAACCACAACCTACTGAGTCCAACCAACCGCCCATTTTATTATTGGCACATGATTGTACACGTAAGCTACCAAATAAAGAAGTCAATCATTTTCTCTTGATACCTGGGTGCCTTTCCTCAATGATACCACCAAAAAATGTCAATCCCATCACACCCAGGAGATTTATTGATTAAGTTGTTTTTTTAGTTTTCGCAAACCAACACCTTTAGAAACAACTTTCAGTGATGTAACCCAACCCTCGTCCATCATATCACGGCTAAGTATATCTACCAACGGTCGCTCATCTACAAGAGATCCCTATCACATAATAGGACATAGCATAGCGATAGTACTTTCCTACGCATGCATCTACTAAATACACGACAATGCATTGAAAATAGTAGGACAATAATCATGAACAATTAGCATCTACTTGCCTTGGTAGTTGTGATATGCAAATCATGAATAATAATGTTCATGGCAAAATGTTACAGTCAAAGCCTGAACTAATTGCATAATGATCATCTACATGGAACCAGCTTTCCATCGGTATATTATTTATATTTTTGTGATATGCAAATAATTTACTATGAATTTAATGATTTATAAAGCCATTAAAACTAATTAAATTATTACTATAAATACGTACCGCAAAGATTATATCTAATCTGATATTATTATTGTACTTTAGATTAGCTTTATTTTGACATATTGTTCATATTTTTCGGAGTTACAGATAATTTCCTATGAATTTATTAACCTAAAAGACCATTAAAACTAATTAAATTACTACAATAAACGCATACTTTAAAGGTTAGATCTAATGCCATATTAATATTCTACACGTTTTTCTGAATCCATTGATATATTATTTACTATTTTTGGATCTATGAATCTTTTTATATGATTTTTGCAAGTTTACACAATTTTTTGCAAATTAAATTCAATTTCAAATCTATAGGGAATATTCCCTGGAATATTCTACGCTGACTAGGCGCTGACTGGGGCGGGTGCTGACCTGGCTTGACACGTGACAAGATCTGGTTGGCTCGTACCCCTTTGTCAAGAAGATCTAATCTTGGCCGTCAGGATGAGATCTAGTGGGTAGGAGAGGAGATTGACCCGATTTTGGATCAGAATAGACAAAAAATAGATCCGTGTTAGAGAGAAAAATCCGTAGGTCAAATTAAAAAACTTACAACATGAAAGTTGTGAGGAATCATTAGTCCTACCTTCTCACCAAAGGAATTTGGATTTGAAGAAACGAGCGTGAGTAGATCTTGGATTTACACCGTCATATTTGAAATATTGTGGTGCGAAATTCTCCGGTTGTGGTGGATGAAAAGAGGTGAGGTTTGTCGGGACTCAAATATTTCGACGAGATCTACAAATTTCGTGTTTTGCCTAAAGGCAAACGACGAAGTCTAGATGGGTGAATAAACGAAATAAGATTTGGGCATGTGTAGATTCGGGATTTCGAGAAGGGAAACTCATACAGCCGTGGATCCATGGGTTTATATGAAGGTTTAGGATGGTGGAGAGATAGGTTTTGGAGTAGGGAACAAGTAGAAACAAACGGAAGTCGATTTGGAGTTATATATTAAAAGTTATAAGAGTTTGAATAGAGATAGGTTTGAGAAAACAGATTTTGCACGGAAATTAAAGCAAATATGGGATCGATGCCTTCTCCGGTGAGCGTGGCTGGTCCGGTCGGCTGCTAGCTGGGCCGCCGGCTGGCCCATTAGTTTTTTTTTTTGTATTTTCTTTATATCTTTTGCATACGAACTCCAAATGATATGATTCTTGTTTCTAAATTTTTCTAAAATCAAATAGATCATTGTAGGATCATATTTTTACTAGTTTGCAAGTAGTGTATTTATAAATCCTTGTATATTTCATTTTATTTATATCTTTATTTGTTTGTATTTATTCCATAACTTTTTCATAATAGCTCCAAACGAGCTCAATTTTGTTTCTAAAATTTTGTAATATTAATTGGATCGTTTAGACTATAATTTAGAAATAATAGCTGCCTTAGCAACAATGGGTTTTTATAAAGCCAAGTTAATTCCCTTTAGGAACAAAGTGGCACATACTATTTGGGGGTTTTAGTCCTTTATTTCTATTTAGGAATTTTTCTTGATGTAAATATGCAATGCAATGCTCATGAATGTCATGCAAATGCAATTTTTTCTAGTCCTAGTTTTCAAAATCTTGGGATGTGACAGACTAACCACCTTAAGATGAATCTCTTCCCGAGATTCGGAATGGCTAGCAAGGTTATGGGTGTTGTTGTCGAGGCTAACCCCCTTAAGAAAACTGAACTTGGCATCTCCAACGTCTAATACTCAATTGTGGAATCCCGTGCTAGCTATCAATCCTTTTGAGTGGTTTCTATTTAATAGATCCTCTAGGTAACTCCATATGTAACTATTCTTATCCATGAATGCCTCAATATGAATGAACACGATGCACCAGTATTTAAAACATTATGACTGTGATGTATGGATTAACCAGGGACTTACTAGTCAGGAGGTCCGGCTTGAAGCTCCTTCTCTAGGCATTTATAGGCATAATGTTCTGACTCATTGCACTTGTAGCAGGTGACAAGGCTGGAATCCCTTACAGGTTTCATTTTGTCAGCATATCCGCTTTTCCTATTTCCTTTGCGGTTCTTCTTTTCTGGACAATGTCACGCATAATGCCCTGGATCTTTACAATTGTAGCACAACAGCTGGCTAACATCCATCGCAGTGGAGTTGTAGCACTTCTTCCTCTTCCTAGGTCTCTCCAAGGCTAGGAGTTCTCTTAGTTCTTCTTCTTCATATTTCACCACAAATTCAGGGAACCTTTCTCGCTTCTTGGGGTAGTCACTATAGATATGACCTTCTTCTCCACATGAGTAACAACACTTTGTGGTCACATTGGGTGCGGCCTTATGAGGCACAACTCTGACTTCAGCCTCCACCATAGGGCTTGATTCTGCATGGGTCTTCTTGAGAGCTTGATACACTCCATCCTTGACTCCTTTATTCACTTGTTGTACCATGGGGTAAAGGTGACAATGAACAGGGACGTGATCGTTCCCTTCACATAGAAAGCAAGTGACTTGGGATGTGGGGCACTCTCCAACTAGATGGTTTCCATCACAATAGGGGCACTGATCCTGATGCTCCTTGTATGTGTGTCCTAAGTCTCCACGGACTTTGCAAGCTTCAAACTCCTTCGGAACATCCTCTCCAGTCTTTGACACTTGGGTGATGGGACAAGGTCGTAGTATAACTTCATTGAACTCCTCCCAAGTTAGTTTTCTGTTGTAGATGGCTCCATGCATCCTCCACCAAGTTGTATGGTCCAAATTCACATCATCCATCGCACGACGGGATGCCTTGCTAAAAGCTTCAATGTACTCCGCGATAGTATGCTTTCCTTAGCGTAGATTGTTGAATCCTCTCTGATGAAAAATTCATGACTTCAGATGAAATATGTGCATCACAGAATGCTTTCTGAAACATTACCCATGTTACTTTTACTACGGGGTGAGTGGCTTGATACTTGTACCACCATTTTGCTATAGGTCCTTCCAATAAGTGAGTGGCAAACCTCACCTTCTCTTCATCTGGGCATCCAACGGTCACTAGGCCCTTGTTCACTCTTTGCAACCAATTATCCGCCATAGTAGGCTTAGAAAATCTTGAGTATGTTGGTGGTTTGAGCATCAGAAAATTGCTGAGTAGGTTCTGCTGAGGCGGTGGCTTATTATTGACCATGTATTCCGTCATCACTTGTTCTAGTTGTGCTTGTGATGCCATGAGCTTCTCCATTTCAGTGGATTGACGACGGGGTGGCATCTATTGGTAAATCATAGACAAGTTATAGATAGAAGGACTAGAGAAGTAATATTACCCATAACTATATGAAGCAAACAATTGGCACACAAGCAAACAATCATTGCAAACAACACTCAAGCTAAAATAGTTTTGTTTATGTTCCAGAAGTTTTGTTTTAGTGGTATACCATCCACAAAATAGTTTTCCATTGACTAATATTTATTTGGGGGTGAACCTACAATCATAAAGGCAATGGACATAATCTGTCCTGAAACTACAGCAGTGTTCACGAATTTTTCTGGGCACCTTAAACTCATCAGGAATTTTAGCCAATTTTTGTACATATAGTACAGGAAGTTTCGAACCAAACCCTATTTTTTCAGATTTTTCCCAGTTACCAAAAAACATGAAAAATCATACAGTACAGCTGGTTCAGCAGAAAACTGCAGCGAAACTATCACGAATTTCTAATCAAAACCTTCATTAACATATTATGGAATCTAACAAAAATATTCTGGAACTTTAAGGTATCAAATAGCACAATATAAACATAATAAAACAACTACCACACAAGTTCTTGCAATGACCGATTGCTATATCTAAACGAAATCATATCATAACTATGTGGTGGACATCATCTAACTATTCTAAATCTTGCACTTTCTTGTACAAGTGGTCATCAACAAGTTTGAACAAGATCAGATTAGAAAAGATAGATGAAGGATTACAAGAATCTAATAAGTACAAAATTATGAGGTCATTGCTAGAGAGAGCCTTCCTTCGATATTTTAAAAGAGAAGAGTATGAGAATTGAAATGATAAGAAGATATTAGACAGAAGTGTAAGAAGAGAATAGATAGAATCATATAGTGTGTATAATTTTCATGTGGTTTTCATAATCCATTGCTAGGTCACGATCCTACAGTCAACGCACTGCTTTGGTACCATCCTGTAACACCCTTGCCTGATAAGGCTGAGTTCATGTGTATAGTGCCAATCCCTGGATCGGTTCACTGGCACACGCAGTACAGATGAATATCAAAAAAATTAACAATGCATCATAAATAATGAATTGATCCAGAATTTGCAATTATTACAATATTGCTTAGCTCAAGGCTAGCTCAATAGCATACATAAGCATAAACAATTGATAGGCTCCATCTTCAATTGTGCCAAAGGCGAACAACTGTTGAGTGGAGTATCGCGACCTATTCGATCACTCAGAATCAGAAACATAACCTGCAACATAAAACATAGCAGCCCCGAAGGGTTAATACTTGGAATTTATGGCAAGTAGAGCTATTAAAGGAGACAATAGAACTAGCATCTACATGCATATTTGGCAAGTGGAGTTGTGGCTAGCTTGCATTTGCAAATACCTTTGTCCTACTTTCATAATCAGTTTTTGATTTTCTTTGAAAAGATCCCAATTAAGTTAACCCATCAACATTAAAGCAATTAGGAAATTAGAATGAGCGAGAAACATGTCATGAACTCAATATCAAGCAACTCAGATGTCCATAACCGGGGACACGGCTAATTGATTAAATTATACACCCTGCAGGGGTTAGTACACTTTACCCATGTGACTTGGTCAGCCCAACTTGTACCACCACTCTCATATTGGATGATGATAGGGAGAAGTCCAAGAAGGGACCGTTCGGGAAGTAGCTCCCCAAACCCGACACGCACCGTACCAACCTACCAAAATTCTACATCTCTGGATACGTGGGTTCGAGTTACCACAACCTACTGAGTCCAACCAACCGCCCATTTCATTATTGGAACATGGTTGTACACGTAAGGTACCAAATAAAGAAGCCCATCATTTTCTCTTGATACCTGGATGCCTTTCCGCAATGATACCACCAAAAATGTCAATCCCATCACACCCAGAAGATTCATTGATTAAGTTGTTTTTTAGTTTTCATAAACCAACACCTTTAGAAACAACTTTCAGTGGTGTAACCCAGCCCTCGTCCATCATAGAACGGCTAAGCACATCTACCAATGGTGGTTCATCTACAAGAGATCCCTATCACATAATAGGACATAGCATAGCGATAGTACTTTCCTACACATGCAACTACAAAATACACGACAATGCATTAAAAATAGTAGGACAATAATCATGAACAATTAGCATCTACTTGCCTTGGTAGTTGTTGGAGTCGTTCAAGCACTCGTTGAAACCACACACGTTGAACTCCTCGCAATCTATTGATCAAACAATTGCATACAACATAAACAATAGCACATAGAGATCAAACAAATGCAACAATTGCATGCATGACAATTTAATAAGTCACAATGGTTGTTGTTTTTGTTCTCTAAATATTACTGAAGTATATGATGCATGTAAGAGATCAATTAATGCAATGGAGTACTTGTTATTAATAATTACTTGCCAATATAGGGTTTTTAATAGTTCTGTTGTAACACCTGTTCTAACTGTCGAATTAAATTTATTTCTGGGGCTTACTAGATAGAGGTCGTTAATACGAACCAGTAGGAATTGGATTCACCCTAATCGGAGTTATAGATTTTTTTGTATGATTTAAATAGTGTTTAATGGGTTTTAAATCGTTTAAATACTTTCTTTTATCTAAAAATCAATCTAAAATAAGATCTGTAATCTCCACGGAATTTTGATTCTAGGGACACCTCATTTGAAATTTTATGAGTGGTAAATAATTTCTTATGATTTTATTACTCTAAATAGGCCATTAAACCATTTAAATCTTCACGGCAAAATGTTACAGTCAAAGTCTGAATTAATTGCATAATGATCATCTACATGGAACCAACTTTCCATCGGTATATTATTTATATTTTTGTGATATGCAAATAATTTACTATGAATTTAATGATTTATAAAGCCATTAAAACTAATTAAATTATTACTGTAAATACGTAACGCAAAGATTATATCTAATCTGATATTATTATTTTACTTTAGATTAGCTTTATTTCGACATATTATTCATATTTTTGGGAGTTACAGATAATTTCCTATGAATTTATTAACCTAAAAGACCATTAAAACTAATTAAATTACTACAATAAAAGCATACTGTTAAGGTTAGATCTAATGCCATATTAATATTCTACATGTTTTTCTGAATCCATTGATATATTATTTACTATTTTTGGATCTATGAATCTTTTTATATAATTTTTGCAAGTTTACACAATTTTCTGCAAATTAAATTCAATTTCAAATCTATAGGGAATATTCCCTGGAATATTCTATGCTGACTAGGCGCTGAATGGGGCGGGTGCTGACATGGCTTGACACGTGGCGAGATCTGGTTGGCTCGTACCCCTTCGTCAAGAAGATCTAATCTTGGCCGTCGGGATGAGATCCAGTGGGTAAGAGAGGAGATTGACCCGATTTTGGCTCAGAATAGACAAGAAATAGACCTGTGTTAGAGATACAAATCCATAGGTCAAATTGAAAAACTTACAACATTAAAGTTGTGAGGAATCATTAGTCCTACCTTCTCACCAAAGGAATTTGGATTTGAAGAAACGAGCGCGAGTAGATCTTCGATTTACACCGTCATATCTGAAATATTGCGGTGCGAAATTCTCCGGCTTTGGTGGATGAAAAGAGGTGAGGTTTGTCGGGATTTAAATTTTTTGACGAGATCTACAACTTTCATGTTTTGCCCGAAGGCAAACGACGAAGTCTAGATGGATGAATAAACGAAATAAGATTTGGGCATGTGTAGATTCGGGATTTCGAGAAGGGAAACTCATACAACCGTGGATCCATGGGTTTATATGGAGGTTTAGGATGGTGAAGAGATAGGTTTTGGAGTAGGGAACAAGTAGAAACAAACGGAACTCGATTTGGAGTTATAGATTAAAAGTTATAAGAGTTTGAATAAAGATAGGTTTGAGAAAACAGATTTTGCACGGAAATTAAAGCAACTATGGGATTGATGCCTTCTCCCGTGCGCGTGGCTGGTCCGGTCGGCTGCTAGCTGGGCCGCCGACTGGCCCATTAGTTTTTTTTTCTTTTTTCTTTTTCTTTTTTTCTTTTTGTATTTCCTTTATATCTTTTGCATACGAACTCCAAATGATATGATTCTTGTTTCTAATTTTTTATAAAATCAAATAGATCCTTGTAGGATCATATTTTTAATATTTTTACTAGTTTGCAAGTAGTGTATTTATAAATCCTTATATATTTCATTTTATTTATATCTTTATTTGTTTGTATTTATTCCATAACTTTTTCATAATAGCTCCAAACGAGTTCAATTTTGTTTATAAAATTTTGTAATATTAATAGGATCTTTTAGGATATAATTTAGAAATAATAGCTGCCTTAGCAACAATGGGTTTTTATAAAGCCAATTTAATTCCCTTTAGGAACAAAGTGGCACGTACTATTTGGGGTTTTAGTCCTTTATTTCTATTTAGGAATTTTTCTTGATGCAAATATGCAATGCAATGCTCACGAATGTCATGCAAATGCAATTTTTTTCTAGTCCCAATTTTCAAAATCTTGGGATGTGACACTCCTCCATCCCTATCTAGCGTCTTGGATGATCTTGAGAGTGATCATGATAGTGATGAATTTGGTGAAGAGTATATAAAATAAATGTATGCTATTATGAAGTCTCTTCCTCCCATTGCTCGTGCTAGAGTCAAGCAATTAATGGAACTTGTTAGCTCACACGATGAGGCCATTGATAGCTTGGAATCTCATAATGATGATGAGAAATGAAGATTCAATCTTCTTGAGCAAGAGCTTTGTGAGGAAAAGAATACAAATTGTTTTCTTAAACTACAAATCGAAATTTTTGAAATTGATAAAGCAGAAGACATGGACACTATTGATAGGGCTAAATCTTTGTCCCAAGATCTTGATGCCTCAAAGAAGGAGCTTGAAGTTGTTCATGCTTCTCTTACCAAGGACCTTGAGCACCTTGAGAAGGCTAGTTTGCTTGTCAAGCGTGAGCTCATAAAACTTGGAGAGAATCATGATCAACTTCGGGTGTCCTATGAGAAGGCTCTTGGTACATTGAAGGATCCAATTATTGTTGAAAATGATTCTTGTACCTCTAACTCTACCTTTATTCAAGCTCACCTCATTGAGGAAAATAAGAAGTTGATAGATCAACTTGAGAAAGAGCGTCGTGCACCTACCTCCAAGGGAAAGATCCTAGATGAGATTTTATCCCGTCAAAAGACGAGAATTTCCAAGGAAGGTGTCAGTTTTGATCCAAAGAACAACACGAGCAATGCCATTCCACCAAAGAAGATAACCTTTGTAAAATAAGGTGATAAGGTGGTTGACCAAGTCAAAAGGAATGTTGTGAGTGGGGGAGTCATGAGGGGCAATCCCAAAGACAAGTATGCAGGAAAGTCTAATCCTTCCTATGTGCTATGTAAGGGCACTCCAGGAGATGTATATGCCAAATATGCTGGCCCTCAAAATGGTTATGCTTATAGGTGGTACTCAATTTGGGTACCTAAGGATCTTGTTGCTAATTCTAGGGGACCCATTACTCAATGGGTTCCTAAATCAAAGAATTGATTTTGTAGGGTTATGCCTCCGGTGGATCCAAATGGGTGTTTGATAGTGGATGCACCAATCACATGACCGGAGGTAGAAGTGGGCTTGACCAATTCATTCACGATGTCAACTCAACGTCAAGCATCACTTTTGGAGATAACTCTAAATGAAAGGTAATAGGTTATGGTAAGTTGGTAATCTCCAAGGTTTTGACTCTAGAGACCGTCTTACATGTTGAAAACCTTGGTTACAACTTGCTTTCAATTAAACATCTTGCGTATGCCGGCTATGACTCCTATTTCTCTAGAACTTTTGTGAAGGTCTTTAGGGGTGATGATCTCAGCTTGGTTCTCATTGGACACGTGGAAGACGACCTTTATGTGGTCGACCTCTCGAAAGAGAGCCAATCTCTTCCTACATGTCTAATGGCCAAGGCTGACAAGGGATGGCTTTGGCATCGTCGCCTAGGTCATGTCAACATGAGAAATCTCAATACACTCCTAAAGAGTGAGCATATTATTGGACTAACCAGTGTCTCCTTTGATAAAGATCTGTAGTGTTTGCATTTTAGGAAAGCAAATTGGGAAGCATCATCCTTCCGTTACCAAGGTGGCCACATCAAGACCCTTGGAGCTTCTCCATTTGGATCTCTTCGGGCCATCAACATATGAATCCCTTGGTGCAAGAATATATGGTCTTGTCATTGTTGATGATTACTCAAGGTATACTTGGGTCTTTCTTCTCAAGACAAAGGATGAGACCTTCAAGGAATTCATGATCTTCGCCAAGCAAGCTCAACGCACTCATGGAGTGGAGATCAAGACCATTAGAACCGACAACAGCACCGAGTTCAAGAACTACACCATACAAGAATTTGTTGAAGATGAGGGGATCAAGCATGAATTCTCAACTCCTTATACCCCTCAACAAAATGGTGTTGTTGAAAGGAAGAACGGGACAATCATTGAGATGGCAAGAACAATGTTGAGTGAATTCAAGTCTCCTCACAATTTTTGGGGAGAAGCTATTGCTACCGTAGTCCACTACACAAACCGGCTCTTCCTCCGAGCTCCCTTTGACATGAATCCATACGAGATTCTCACAAGTAAGAAGCCCAATGTCAACTACTTCCCTGTCTTTGGATGCAAGTGCCTCATCAAGAACAAAAAGGAAAAGCTCGGTAAATTTGGATCTAGAACTATAGAGGGTATATTTGTTGGTTATGCGGAAAACTCTCATGCCTATAGATACTACAACAAGACCAATGGTTGTGTTTAAGTATCTTGTGACGTGGATTTTTTGGAGAATAATGGCCCCCATGAGGGGCAAGTTTCTTCTCGTGATGTAGGTGATGGTGATTCTTCTCAAGTCATCAAATTGATGGGTATTGGGCACATCTTGACCACCGAGTCTCACATCCATGTTCAACAAGATGGTGGGGGAGAATCAAACTCAACTCAAGAAGAGCCAAGCTCTACCCAAGTTGAGCCATCAAATTATAGGGTTCGCAGCATAGAAAACAAAAAATTTCCTACGATGGGAACTATGTACCAAGATCTATCTACTAGATACAAACAACGGGCGGATGTATATCCGTAGAGAACATACCCTTGAAGACCGACAAAGCTTAACGAGTTCAACTCGTGGTTGATGTAGACGATCTCTTGCCGATCTCAAGATCGAGAGGAAGTCCTAGCGCCGCAAAGCAGCAACGCATCCGTGCTTGCACACACGTACAAGACACCGGGCAACCTCCGCCTCCTCGCTCCAGCGATGCAGCGGAAGCACAACCCTTTCTTGCCGAATAGCCACCGGGAACATGTATCTCGCTAGTCCGAGACCATGGGGGATAAATTCTAGAGGGGGAGAGAGATCCTTCACGAGGAGGTGTCAGAGACAAGTGAGAGGAGGGGCTCCTTTTATAGCAGGAGGGGGGCACCCAAAGGGGTGGCCGCCGGCCATGGGGGCTGCCCCCTCCCCTCCTTCATTCATGTGGGTGGACACTCCACTCACAAAATGGCCCTTCAATTTTCTCCACTCAAAAATCCACTCAAATTCCCATTAAATTTCCACCAAATTTAATGCAAACTCTCATTAAATAAAACTCTTTTATTTTATTCAGAATTTTGTCAATTACTTTAATGACAAACATTCACAAATAACCCCTTTCTAGAATTCCATTTCACATGCATAACCTCTTTATGCAATTTCATCCGAAAACCTGTTTCGGTATCTAGTGAAATAAATTCCTGCGCTTGTTTATTCTTTCGGCATGAAACATTTGATCCAACTGGATGCCAGTGTCCCTTAAGTGTGTCACCCTACGGTTCACGAATAATGCAGACATGATCGAGACCCTTCTCCGATCAATAATCAGTAGCGGGACCTGGAGATCCATACTGACTCCCACACATTCAACGATGACTTTTCATGTGATCGTCAGAACCTTTTATGCTTGTATCTTATCCCTTTGTTTCACGATATATTACATGTCCGAGATTCGATCATCGGTATCTCCATACCTAGTTTGATCTCGTTACTAACATGCACTCTTTTCTCGTTCTCGTGATATAACATTCTAGTGATCAAATCACTTGCTTGCAAGCTAACCAATGTGATATCATCGGGAGGGCCCAGAGCATATCTATCCGTCATCAGGATGAACAAATTCCACTCTTTATCCATGATTCTCAACATAACACTTTAGTAGCTTTGGAGCCATCTTTATAATCACCCAGTTACGGAGTGACGTTTGATGTCAACAAGAAACTCTTCCGGTGTTAGTGATTGGCATGATCTCATGGTCTAAGGATTAGGATTACTTCGTAGTTTGTTTATAGCAATATAAACTCAATGACTTTGATCGTAATGCTATACTTCGGATGAATGTTCATCACACCATTACACTAATGTTGTGATCTCGTTATTAACAACATCCAATGTCTATGATCAGGAAACCTTGATCATCTTGTTAATCAACGAACTAGTTTATGAGAGAGGCATAACTAGGAACTTTCTGTTTGTTTATTAAACACACATGTATTAACGTTTCCATATCAATACAATTATAGCATGCAAAATAAACATCTATCATATACTTGGAATACACATAATAAACATTTTATTATTGCCTCTCAGGGCATATTCCCTTCAGTCTCCCACTTGCACTAGAGACAATAATCTAGTTACATAGTGATGTATCTAACACCCATGGAGTTCTAGTGTAGATCATGTTTTGCTCTAGGGAGAGTTTTAGTCAACGGATCTGCTACATTGAGATCCGTATGTACTTTACAAATATTTATATCTCCATCCTTGACATGCTCGCGGATGGAGTGAAACCGGCGCTTAATATGCTTGGAATGCTTGTGAGACCTTGGCTCTTTGTCATTGGCAATGGCACCATTGTTGTCACAATAGATCACCATTGGGTCCAACGCGTTTGCAACCACACCTAGTTCGGATATGAACTCCTTCATCCAAACTGCTTCCTGAGCCGCTTCTGAAGCAGCAACATATTCGGCCTCCGTTGTTGATCCCGCCACCACAGGTTGTTTGGAGCTCCTCCAACTAACCGCTCCGCCATTCATGAGAAATACGTATCCGGATTGAGACTTAGAGTCATCCGGATCGGTGTCAAAGCTAGCGTCGACATAACACTTAGCGACGAGCTCTTCTTCACCTCCGTATACAAGAAACATATCCTTAGTTCTTCGCAAGTAATTAAGGATATTCTTGACCGCTTTCCAGTGTTCTGAACCTGGATCCGATTGGTACCTACTAGTCAAACTAATAGCATGTGCCACATCCGGTCTTGTACATAGCATGGCGTACATTATAGAGCCTATGGCTGAAGCATAGGGGACCTTGTCCATTATCTCTCTTTCTTCCGCCGAAGCCGGACTTTGAGTCTTACTCAATGTCGTGCCTCGTGTCATAGGTAAGAACCCCTTCTTACTATCCTCCATTTTAAACTTCTTTAAAATCTTATCAAGGTATGTACTTTGCGATAGCCCTATTAGGCGCCTAGATCTATCTCTATAGATCTTTCTGCCTAATATGTATGACGCTTCAGCTAGGTCCTTCATTGAAAATTTGCTGTTTAGATAACTTTTAACACTGTTTAAAAGATCTATATCATTTCCGATCAATAATATGTCATCCACATATAATATCAGAAATGCCACATTGCTCCCACTCACTTTCTTGTAAATACAAGCTTCTCCATAAGTTTGGACAAATCCAAACTCTTTGATCACCTCATCAAAGCGGAGATTCCAACTTCGTGATGCTTGCTTCAATCCATAGATGGATCGCTGAAGCTTGCACACCTTGTTAGCATACTTAGGATCGACAAAACCCTTTGGTTGTATCATATACAACTCTTCATCAATATTACCATTGAGAAACGCGGTTTTAACATCCATCTGCCATATCTCATAATCGAAATATGCAGCAATTGCTAACATAACCCTAACTGACTTTAGCATCGCTATGGGAGAGAATGTCTCATCGTAGTCAACTCCTTGAATTTGTCGAAACCCCTTTGCGACAAGTCGAGCTTTATAGACGGTTATATTACCATCAGCATCAGTTTTCCTTTTGAAAATCCATTTGTTCTCCACGGCCTTTCAGTCGTGAGGTAAGTCCACCAAGTTCCAAACTTGATTTTCATACATGGATTCCATCTCGGATTTCATGGCTTCTAACCATTTGTTGGAATCCGGGCTCATCATCGCTTCTTCATACGTCACAGGGTCATCATTTTCATCAACCATGAAATTCATGACAGGATTTTCGTACAGCTTGGGAGCTGCACGCGTCCTGCTTGACCTGCGAGGTTCGATAGTACTCTCTTTCGGAGTTTCATGATCATTATCATTAGTTCCCTCTTCAACAGGTGAAGCCAACTCCGGAACAACTTCCGGCGCTGCGCTACTCGCCATACTTTGAAGAGAAGGTTCAATAACCTCTTCGAGTTCTACCTTCTGACTACTCACACCTTTCACGAGAAACTCTTTCTCTAGAAAGGATCCATTCTTGGCAATAGAAACCTTGCCCTCGGATCTGTGATAGAAGGAATACCCAATAGTTTCCTTAGGGTATCCTATGAAGATGCATTTTTCCGCTTTGGGTTCGAGTTTATCCGGTTGAAGTTTCTTCACATAAACATCGCATCCCCAAACTTTAAGAAATGACAGCTTAGGTTTGTTTCCAAACCACAATTCATACGGTGTCTTTTCAACGGATTTAGATGGTGCCCGATTTAAAGTAAATGCAGCAGTTTCTAGTGCATAACCCCAAAATGACAATGACAAGTCCGTCAGAGACATCATAGATCAAACCATATCTAATAAAGTACGATTACGACGTTCCGACACACCATTTCTCTGTGGTGTTCCGGCAGGTGTGAGTTGTGAAACAATTCCACACTCTTTCATGTGAGTGCTAAACTCATAACTTAGATACTCACCTCCACGGTCTGACCGTAGAAATTTGATCTTTCTATTACGATGATTTTCGACTTCATTCTGAAATTCCTTGAACTTTTCAAAGGTTTCAGACTTGTGTTTCATCAAGTAGATATAACCGTATCTACTCAAATCATCCATGAAAGTAACAAAATAACGATATCCACCTCGCGCCGACACACTCATTGGACCGCATACATCAGAATGTATGATTTCCATTAAATCTGTCGCCCGTTCCATTGAACCGGAAAACGGCGTTCTAGTCATCTTGCCCATAAGGCAGGCTCACATGTATCAAATGATTCATAATCAAGTGATTCCAAAAGTCCATCCGAATGGAGCTTCTTCATGCGTTTAACGCCAATATGACCTAGACGGTAGTGCCACATATATGCGGATATATCATCATTTAGTTTAATCCTTTTAGCATCAACATTATGAATATGTGTAACATTATTATCGAGATCCAAAAGAAATAAACCATTCATCATCGGTGCATGACCATAAAATATTTCATTCATATAAATGGAACAACCATTGTTCTCGGATTTAAATGAATAACCACTTCGCATCAAACACGATCCAGATACAATGTTCATGCTCAGTGCAGGCACCAGATAACAATTATTCAAGTTTATAACTAATCCCGACGGCAAGTGGAGAGGCAGCGTTCCGACGGCGATCACATCAACGCTTGATCCATTGCCGACACGCATCTTGACCTCACCCCTTGCTAGCGGCTGCTTGTTCCGCAGCCCCTGATTCGAGTTACAAATATTAGCAACTGAACCGGTATCAAATACCCAGGTGCTACTGCGAGCACTAGTCAAGTACACATCAATAACATGTATATCATATATACCTTTGTTTGCCTTGCCGGCTTTCTTGTCTGCCAGATACTTGGGGCAGTTGCGCTTCCAGTGGCCAGTCCCCTTACAATAGTAGCACTCGGTATCAGACTTAGGTCCAACTCGGGGTTTCTTTTCAGGCACGGCAACAGGCTTGCCGCCCTTACTTCCCTTCCGTTTTCCCTTCTTGTCTTTCTTGAAACCAGTGTTCCTACTGATCATCAACACTTGATGTTCCTTTTTGATCTCCACTTCTGCAGTTTTAAGCATTGACAGAATCTCGGGGAGAGACTTCTTCATGCCTTGCATATTATAGTTCATCACGAAGCTCTTATAGCTAGGTGGCAGAGACTGTAGAACATGATGGATGCCTAAGTCAATGGGAATCGATATTCCCAAGGACACAAGCTTATCGGCATAACCTGACATCTTGAGTACATGCTCACTAACGGAGTTGTGCTCTTCCATCATGCAGCTAAAGAACTTTTCTGAAGCGTTGTAGCTCTCTACAGCAGCATGTGTGTCGAAAATCATTTTCAACTCACCCATTGTATCAAATGCATTGCCATTTTCGAAACGCTTTCGAAGTTCCGGCTCTAGCCCATACAATATGACGCAATGAATTAAGTTGTGGTCCTCCTGACGAGTCTGATAGACATTCTTCTCCTCATCAGGGGCATCCTCAAAAGGTGGGGGGCATAACGGCGCTTCTAGCACATATTGCTTTTGTGCAGCAGAGAGGAGAATCCTCAAATTCATGGACCATTCGGTAAAGTTGCTACCGTTCGTTGCAAGTTTCTCTTTCTCCATGAACACATTGAAATTAAAAGCAGGTGGTGCCATCTACAACAGAATTTGTAAAGTTTAGACTAAGTGTATGATAGATTGAGTTCAACTAATCCATATTACGAATGAACTCCCACTCAAAAACGACATCCCTCGTGCCTTTTTGGTGATTACATGAACCAAATCCACTATACCAAGTCCGATCATCACGTGAGTCGGTATAGCTTCAAAGGCGAGCATCAAATGGGCATCATATCGACTATATGACTCATGCTTAACCTTTCGGTCCGTGTTCCGAGGCCATGTCTGTACATGCTAGGCTCGCCAAGTTAGAACCTTAGTATTTGCGTGTGTAACTGTTTTACACCCGAAATATGGTCGTGGATCCAAGAACACCCGATCATCATGTGATGTCTTGGAGCGACGAAAACATAATCGGTGCATACTAAAGAAAGAACACATTTAAATCTTGATATTTAAAAGAGGGATCATCTTATTATGCTAACAAAGCGCTAAACAAGCAATATAAGATGCTATCAAACATCACATGTTTATTAGTGAAATAATATGGTTCCCGCATATGATCTCTATCATGTGCATCGTGGTATGATCACTATCATACCTATATGTGTAAATCCAAGGTCTATGGAGATTACACGTTATGTATGTTGTAAGAGTATCATCTCATACTTCTACTTACAACATCACCATATCATAACACTAGCCCAGCAACAATCTAAACTAGACGCCTCTAATTTATCCATTGCAAGTTTTACGTGGCTTAGGGCTTTCGAGATAGAACCGTTCTTACATACGAACATGAACCACAACGAGGATAACCAAATTATTGACAACTCGTTGCAAAATAGATATTGACTATAGTAGGAGAGACAGACACCCGCTAGCCACTTATGCAAACTAGTTGCATGTCAAGCATGGAACAGGTCTCATGTGCGAGGACATGTAAAGTTTGTCCGGGCCGCTTCATCCCACTATGCCACCAATATCCAAAATTACAACTAAGGAGCAACAACATGATCATCATCGCCCACATACTCATATGTGTACTACCCATGTAAAGCATCTACGCATAGATCCGGCTCTGATACCACTGTAGGATTTGCAGCATAGAAAACAAAATTTTCCTACGATGGGAACTATGTACCAAGATCTATCTACTAGATAAAAACAATGGGCGGATGTATATCCGTAGAGAACATACCCTTGAAGACCGACAAAGCTTAACGAGTTCAACTCGTGGTTGATGTAGACGATCTCTTGCCGATCTGAAGATCGAGAGGAAGTCCTAGCGCCACAAAGCAGCAGCGCATCCTTGCTCGCACACACGTACAAGACACCGGGCAACCTCCGCCTCCTCGCTCCAGTGATGCAGCGGAAGCACAACCCTTTCTTGCCGAATAGCCACCGGGAACATGTATCTCGCTAGTCCGAGACCATATGGGATAAATTCTAGAGGGGGAGAGAGATCCTTCACGAGGAGGTGTCAGAGACAAGTGAGAGGAGGGGCTCCTTTTATAGGAGGAGGGGGGCACCCAAAGGGGTGGCCACCGGCCATGGGGGCTGCCCCCTCCTTCATTCATGTGGGTGGACACTCCACTCAGCAAATGGCCCTTCAATTTTCTCCACTAAAAAATCCACTCAAATTCCCATTAAATTTCCACCAAATTTAATGCAAAATATCATTAAATAAAACTCTTTTATTTTATTCAGAATTTTGTCAATTACTTTAATGACAAACATTCACAAATAACCCCTTGCTAGAATTCCATTTCACATGCATAACCTCTTTATGCAATTTCATCCGAAAACCTGTTTCGGTATCTAGTGAAATAAATTCCTGCGCTTGTTTATTCTTTCGGCATGAAACATTTGCTCCAACTGGATGCCAGTGTCCCTTAAGTGTGTCACCCTACAGTTCGCGAATAATGCGGACATGATCGAGACCCTTCTCCGATCAATAATTAGTAGCGGGACCTGGAGATCCATACTGACTCCCACACATTCAACGATGACTTTTCCTGTGATCGTCGGAACCTTTTACGCTTGTATCTTAATCCCTTTGTTTCATGATATATTACATGTCCGAGATTCAATCATCGGTATCTCCATACCTAGTTTGATCTCGTTACTAACATGCACTCTTTTCTCGTTCCCGTGATATAACATTCTAGTGATCAAATCACTTGCTTGCAAGCTAACCAATGTGATATCACCGAGAGGACCCAGAGCATATCTATCCGTCATCAGGATGAACAAATTCCACTCTTGATCCATGATTCTCAACATAACACTTTAGTAGCTTTGGAGCCATCTTTATAATCACCTAGTTACGGAGTGACGTTTGATGTCAACAAGAAACTCTTCCGGTGTTAGTGATTGGCATGATCTCATGGTCTAAGGATTAGGATTACTTCGTAGTTTGTTTATAGCAATATAAACTCAATGACTTTGATCTTAATGCTATACTTCAGATGAATGTTCATCACACCATTACACTAATGTTGTGATCTCATTATTAACAACATCCAATGTCTATGATCAGGAAACCTTGATCATCTTGTTAATCAACGAACTAGTTTATGAGAGAGGCATAACTAGGAACTTTCTGTTTGTTTATTAAACACACATGTATTAACGTTTCCGTATCAATACAATTATAGCATGCAAAATAAACATCTATCATATACTTGGAATACACATAATAAACATTTTATTATTGCCTCTCAGGGCATATTCCCTTCACAAATGCATCACAAGATCAACATCTCACTCAAGATGCCATGCAAATCGAAGAACAAGAATCAAGCCCTCAACCCCTTGAGCAAGACCAAGTAGAAGATCAACCTCCATCTCAAGGCCAATCTCAAGATGGTGTCAATGATCAAGGCCCCTCAAAAGATGAATTCGTGGATCATGAAGGCACAATTCAGAAGATTAAGGCCGCCTCCATTGCAAGTGGACTTCAAGTCAACAATATCCTTGGAAGCATATCAAGAGGGATCGAGATCCGTGCCAGGAAGAAGAACCTCACAACCTTTTGTGGGCATCATGCCTTTGTGTACAACTTTGATCCCCTTAAGGTTCATGAGGCTTTGGAGGATCCGGATTGGGTCATTGCCATGCAAGAAGAACTCGAGTGTTTCACCCGCAATGAAGTTTGGTCTCTAGTGGACAGGCCTAAAGATCATTGCATCAACGTCATTGGGACCAAGTGGGTGTTCAAGAACAAGCAAGATGAGAACATGGTCGTCACAAGAAACAAAGCAAGGTTAGTGGCGCAAGGGTATGCCCAAATAGAAGGTATTGACTATGAGGACACCTTTGCGCCCATTGCTCGTCTTGAAGCTATTCGTATCTTGCTTGCTTATGCATCTTTCCATAACTTCAAGCTTTATCAAATGGATGTGAAAAGTGCATTTCTTAATGGTCCCTTGAAAGAGGTTGCATATGTATCTCAACCCCCGGGTTTCGAAAACACATGCTATCCCAACCATGTGTATCTACTCCATAAGGCTCTCTACGGACTAAAGAAAGCTCCTCGTGCTTGGTATGAGCACCTTAGGGATTTTCTACTCATGGATGGGTTTACCGTGGGTAAGGTCGATTCCACCCTTTTCACCAAACGGGTTAAAGGTGGTGGCTTATTTATTGTTCAAATTTATGTTGATGATATTATCTTTGGTGGAACTAACGAATCTCATAACAAAGCTTTTGCCGAGTTGATGACTATGAAATTTAGGATGTCCATGGTGGGGGAGTTGAAGTTCTTTCTAGGCTTCATCATAAAGCAACTTCCTCATGGCACTTTCATCTCTCAAGAGAAGTACATTAATGACATGCTCAATAAGTTCGAGATGGCCAAGGCTAATCCCATGAAGACACCCATGCCACTAAATGGACAACTTGGCCTTGGAGTTGGTGAGAAGGACGTGGATCAAAAGGTATATCGTTCTATGTTTGGTTCCTTGCTCTACCTTTGTGCTTCTAGGCCGGATATCATGTTAAGTGTTGGAATGTGTGCTCGTTTTCAATCCACTCCCAAGGAGTGCCACTTGATGGCGGTCAAATGGATTTTTAGGTACCTTGTTCTCACTCCTACTCTCGGGCTTTGGTATCCAAAGGGGTCAACCTTTGAGCTTGTTGGATATTCGGATGACGATTGGGCAGGTGATAAGGTTGACCGGAAATCAAGCTCCGGGGCTTGCCAATTTATTGGTCGGTCGTTGGTGAGTTGGTCTTCCAAGAAACAAAACTCCACATCCCTATCCACCGCCGAAGCCGAATACATATCCGCGGCATCTTGTTGTGCTCAATTGTTATGGATGAGGCAAACCTTGAAAGACTATGGTGTGTCTCTTGGTACGGTGCCTCTTCTATGTGACAATGAAAGCGCAATAAATATCGCCAATAACCCCGTCCAACATTGCCGCACAAAACATATTGACATTCGCCACCACTTCCTACGTGACCATGTCGCAAATGGTGATATCAATCTCACTCATGTGGGTACGATGTTCCAATTGGCCGATATCTTCACGAAGCCTTTGGATAAAGCCCGGTTTGTCATGTTGAGGCGAGAACTCGGTATCCTAGATCCCCAAAA
Source organism: Avena sativa (assembly GCA_916181665.1). Taxonomy (NCBI): domain Eukaryota; kingdom Viridiplantae; phylum Streptophyta; class Magnoliopsida; order Poales; family Poaceae; genus Avena; species Avena sativa. The sequence goes on from OV702293.1 coordinate 461,594,670, forward strand.
CTTGTATTGATTTGATTCTTGCACTATATTCTTGCTCTTAACGTGCTATGTAGCCTAGTTGTGCAGCACATGTAGGGATGGTCATTTTACCATGTCTTGTTTTAATGCTTACCTATGTGTGCAACATAAATTGATCTCATGTCATGATATGGGTCCAAGCATCTATATTTGAGGCGCCATGACATGTGTGCTTAAACATAGGGGGAGAAATCCTCCGCCAAATGGTTGGTTTTGTGTATTGGGTGCCTTGATGTTCCAAGCTAAATCTCCTGTCCATGATTGCTCTTCGTTTTTGTTTCTTCATGACCTTGTCATATGGACAGTGCTCTATTTGGTTTTCATTTGGATCTTGTGTATATGATCATATGATTGCTCACAATGTTTCATCTCCAGAAATTTTTTCTCATACGCTGTCTCTAGAAATTTTCCGACAAAAATTCCGGTTCGACCGGCCTGGCGACCGAAAATTCCGGCGACAGCTGAAAATTCCGGCAGACGACCAAAAACCCTTCCAGTATACGTTTTCGGTTCTTTGCCAAAATTTTCGGTCGCCACCGGAAATTCCGATCACAGGGCCGGTTCGCCGATGTGCTCGCCGGAAATTCCGGCGTGGGCACCGGTTCGACCGGACTTATCGCCGAAAAATTTCTGAGAGGGTATTTATAGCCCGTGCGTGGGGCAGTTCCATATTCTTCTTTCTTTCCCACGCCCTTCCCTCCTCCATGGATGCCACCCCAAGCTTCCCCACCCCCCATAGGCCCTTCCCTTCACCCAAATCCCTCCCCACTCCACCAAGTTGTAGATCGGGCCTCTACAAGTCTTTTCACCAAAGGTTTTGCTCTCTCCTTGCCCGCATTGGTAGATAGGGGAGTGCTTCCCCTCTTTCTCATGTGGTGCCTTCTTCGTGCCCATCTTTGGCAAGGGAGAGGGCATGGCTTCGTCTTCAGCATCCGAGGGTACTGTGCTATTTCTTTTCCTTCATTCTCTCTTGTTGGTGGTGAAACCCTAGCTTTCATGGTCACTTTGTGCTCCCTTGTTCTCTACCCCCTAGAGTAACTAGGATAGTACCACCCTAGTTTCACCCCCTATTCTCCCACATGTTGTTATTTGTGCAAGTACTAAGTCATGGATAGTCTCATAGTCGCATGCCCTAACTTTTCGGTCCCAGGCCCAGTTGTCCGAAACTGCTGCCGAAATTTCCAGTCAACTTTCCGTTCGATCGGAATGCTTGCCGGAATTTCCGGTCGAGCTTCTGGTTTGCCGGAACCTTCACCGACAATTCCAACGACAGATTCGGTTCCGCCGAACCTGGAGCCGAAATTTTTCTTTCGCTTGTTTGTTTGTCCATGCTCTTGCCCAACTTTCAATCTGTGGTCCTGTGAGCTCTCTTATGGCATATATGCTCATTTGCTTTCTTTGCCTTGAGTTCTTGTGTGATTCTTGTGCAGAGTCTGACCACATCGATTTTGAGCCCGACACCAACAAAAAGAGAAAGCTTACTATTCAGTGGCCTCCTCCTCCTCGCCTCACTCAGTGTCAACTAGAGAAAGATGCTCTCACAGGGGGTTCTGGATCTGCAAGTGGACAGAAGAAGAAAGCCTCTGCTGGAAGATCCGCTATAAAGGGCAAGTCCAGTCTTGGTCCTACTGAAGAAGAAGTTCCTCCCAACTACAATACTGCTTCGGATATTAATGTGATTCAGTGGCGGGACTTGAGGAGGCAGAATCCGTACCGCTTTCCCAACCGCACTTATCAAGGGGCTGACAAGATGTTCTGGACTGACACTCATAAGTGCTTTTGGGATGACCTTTACAATGAGCCAACTCGTATGAAGCGGAGTTTCTTTGTTCCTCCCAAGTATCTCAATGAGGACCACTATGCTCATTACCTCTCTACCGATTTCGAGCATGTGGATGTGGCCCTGAAGCAGATGGATGTCTTTGCTCTTGCTACTATCAAGGTCAAGATAATGCCAGATCTCATTCGCCTGTTCTTCTGCATTGCTTACTTTCACACTGATGAGGCTCGCACTGTCACTTGGATGCTTTCTGCTTCTTTTGATGCTTTCTGTTGTGCCCTGGGTTACCCTCTTGACCGTGTCTCTGGCTTCTGCATTCATTCTGAGAAGGCCTTTAGTGACAACCAGCTCCTTTTCTGCTATCCCAGTGACAACCATCAACCTCCCATCTTGTCAGGCATGTACTACTACTAATGGTGCTTGCTCGGTTCTTCTGCTACAATCTTGTGAGCAAGGCTGGTGATGCTGTTGATGTCCGCGGTCACCACAAGAATCTGATGTACTACTGTGAGCGTCGTCTCCTCTGGAAGATCAATGTGTGTGATTTCATCTACTGTGAGATTTAGCGGTCCATTGAGAAGCGCATGACTCCCAATTTCTGTTAGTATGTTCAGCGTTTGATTGAGGCCACCGTTCCTGCAGCTGCTATCCCCAAAGGTCCGCGTGAAGATATGGAGGATTTCACCTTACCTCGTCGGGGCTCTCATGTGGATCTCCCTTAGATGATGTCGTCTGAACGCCGGACCAAGCTTGCTCATGATCCTCTGTCTGCTAGTGGCTCGCGCTCTCGTAGGGACCTTTCCCGTGCTCTTCCTTGCAAGAAAGGTCTTGCCCGGTTCTTCAACAGCTTGTGGGATATGTGTCGCTCCTATGATGTTGCCCATCGCAGTTTGGAGCTCAGTCAGGAGAACAGGAGGCAGCATAATGCTTTCTTGACAGAGCGTGGTCGACCAGTGCTAGACTTGGGCAATGCTCTAGCTCTGGTCCATTATGTCAACTTTGAGAAGCCCCCGCTGGATGAGGACATGTTTAGGCGTTTTGATCCATCTATGTTTCCCGGGTTTGCCACTTCTAGCTCCTCTCAGTGTCGTGCTACATCTACAGGGAATGACGATGATGGTGAGGACGAGGACGAAGAGGAGGGTGAAAATGAAGAAGAAGAGGAGGAAGAATCCTATGATGATGATGACGATAAGGACAACTTCGCTGGCTAGATCAGTCTCTCCGCTCGTTTCTTCCTTTTTGGTCTCGATGCCAAAGGGGGAGAAAGAGTAGAGTCGCTTCTTTCATGATTTGCCTCTTGCACAAGCCCTACTTTGCTCGTCTGTCTCTCATGGGCTTGTGCTTTTATTTGCTCTATCGAACCATTTGTGTGTGTGTTTGGACAACTTTGCAATTCTCTTATTGTACTTGGATTTCCTATCACTATGTGCTTGCTATTATGTGCTAGATCTAATTGTATTATAATATCATATTTTGACTCTAGCTCGGTTTGTCATCGTTAACCAAAAAGGGGGTGATTGAAAGGGCAAATAGCCCTTATCTAGTGTTTTGGTTAACTATGACATCAGAGCTAGAGAACGAACTAATGTTTCTATTAGCTCCTCTACAGGTGAGAGTCCGCACGTTGTTGGTGATAGGTGATGGGTGACCCCCCATTCGTTTATTTATGGAGAGCCGGTGGTGTTGTTTATTATTTTTCTCTTATTTACTCTTGAGTCAAATAGGAAACACCGTGCTATTAAGAGGGGTGATCTCGATGCGCTCTTTGGGGTTGTTCTACACCAAATATACCTCTCATCATCCACCACCTCACACCCGTTCGAAGAGAGAGAGAAAAAAGCCTTGAAAAATGAGTCAAAAGGGGTTACTGTGAAATCGGCAAAAGCGCCGCCGGCGCCAGTGCTGTCGCCGGAATTTTCGATCGCCGCCGGAAATTCTCGGTGTACGCCGAAATGGCTTACTGCATAGCCTTTCGATTGTTCGCCAAGAATTCCGGTCGCCGCCGAAAATTCCGGCGTGTGGTCCGGTCCACCGGAGCTGTCGCCGGAAATTCCGGCGAGCAACTCGGTCTGACCGGACTTATTGCCGGTTCTGTCACAGGAACCCCCAAACGGCTCTTTTTCCCCTCATACTATATATACCCCTTTCTTCTCCACTGTGAGGTTAGGCACTTGAGCAAACATTTCATTTCTTGAAGCTTTCTCTCTCTCCCCATTGCTGAAACACAAAAGCTTAAGGATCTCCCATTCTACCCAACCAAATCCAAATCCCTTTGGTAGAAAGGAAGAGGAGGTCCCGATCTATGTTTCCACCAAGCCAAAGTTCATTCTCCCTTGAGTTCATCGAGTTAGCTTGTTACTCTTGGGTTTGTGGTAAACCCTAGGCGGCTAGGGTCGCCCGAAGGCATTCGGCTTGTGATTTGCTCCATGGAAAGTTTGTGAGGGTTTGGAGACTACCTTAAAGTCTACCACGAGTAAGTGAGTTATTCCTTCGTGGGATAGGCTCGGAGAAGAAGGTGAGCCTTTGTGGTGTGTGAGGAATCCTTTGTGGAACCTCACACCTCTCCAACGTGACGTAGCCCCCTTGCCAAAGGTGGTGAACACGGGAATACATCTTCATCCCCGCGTGCTTCGATTATTCCTTAACCGATCTCTTACTTGTGTTGTTTACCTTGTGATAGCCTTCGAGCTTGAAGTATCTTGTCCATCATCTAGGTTGCCTCACCTAGTTTGCATTTAGGCTCACTTATATTCCGCAAAGCCTAAAACTTGCAAAAGATTATAATTTTTTTTGTAGAAACCTATTCACCCCCTCTAGGTTAACCATCTTACACTTTCACATGTTTGCTTGGAAGCTAATTCATGTTTGGCGCTGAACTAGAGTTAAGGCTATGAATTACTTAGAAGTTGTGACACGTGTGGAGTGTGTTCATGCATGTTCTTGTAGATTTTTCAAAAGAACTTCCGTCATATTGCTTAATCAAATGTGTTTTTCACTCTACTATAGCTATTGAAAAAATATCTGAATTTTTTTCTTCTATACCATGATGTTTGCGAACTAGAAAACCAACACGTTGTTTGTGGATACAAGGCACATACATGTCATACAAATGGCATGGCAAAGTGGCCAGATGGGTGGGAGGGCCAAGATAGAGATTTACAGGTTTGTTGTCCTTGAAGATATTAATTTATTATCTTTTTAAATACATAAATGGTAGAAAGGACGTATCTTCTAACCTAATATAGTTGCACATGTTACTTGCGATTAGCTTTTCTGATACGTCAGGTTTCGAATGTATTTATAGAGTTTCGTATACTGGAAGTTGTTACAATATTAAATGCATAGATATGGATTAACTTGAATTATTTTTTTAATCGGTGGCAAAATAATAGAAAAGTTTATTCTTCTTCTTTATTTATTTTTGAAAAAAGATCTTATCCTGCCATTATTTTTATAGGTTGTTCTATTTTTAGATGGTTTGAATCATAACTGATAGCCACCTCATCTTTGTTTTCACTCAAGGTATGTGTGTTGTCCCATGGTTTTAATTTTGTGATCAAAAATTGCACTTCAATGTTTCTATTTGTTTACTTGTCTTAAATGGTGAAAACAGAGCCGAGTGACTATGTCTATTTTCCCAGACTTACAGATAACAACGGTGACTATCAGTGTAACAACGATGGCTATCAGCAAGTGACATGAATGACTATGAAACACTGGTGGGAAAGGAGTAGGATGTTGGATGCATCCTTGTCATCCCTCTGGGGCACTATATCTTATGTGAGTGAGACAGATAGTGTGGTGTGAAAAGCCCCTTTGTGTAAGAAAAAAATTTAATACCAAAATTGGAAGGTTTTAACTCAACTCTTAGTATCGTGTTACCTATACAAACTGATGCTTCATGTACTGTCGTGGTGGTGACACGGCAGCCATGGGTAGGCTAAAGTATGGGGCCAATGGATGCTAGTGGGATCTGGGGAGGGAAGATGCAGTCGATTCTACACACAAAAGACTAAGGCAAAGATCTTTATTTCTCCTTCCTTGGGCTACAAGTGCTCCTTGAGCTGTATACGAGGAGAGAAGAAGAACTTTACCAGCCTAACGGTACTAAATGAGCCGATGCCCTCCTTAGGGTCCAAGCCTCCCCTTATAAAGGAAAACCTTGGGTTCCTCTAGGGCTGACGTGGCAAGCATATTCGAGGAATATGCTTGTCCCAATATAGTAGTTCGGCGGCCTCCTTTCCCTGTCGCCCTTCTAACGACGGCAAGGCTCCAGAGGGCCCCTCCTGCGTGCCTCGGGCTTCAGGACTGTCATCTCCGTGACCTCCTCCTGCCCCTCTGTCACTCTACGCCTTTGTCCCTTGTGCTTGGCTTCGCTCAGATTCTCTCTAGCCTGCAGCTAGAGTTTGACTTTAGGTTTATCCTTCTCCTGCAAGCTTCGTATCATTCGGTCCTTCCTCGCATAACTCGGCTTGTCCTTCACCTGCATTAAGATTATTCGGGCTAACCCGGCCGACTTACGCAGTATCTCGGCCGGGTAATGCCTTTCCATCACCATAAGGGTCCTTCCCTTTCCTATATCGGCTGACCTCTACAGGATTTGGCCGACTCAGACTGTAACTCGGAAACTGGACGGAGGACATCCTTTCGTCTTTCCCCGTCTTTACCCTATCCGAGGTCACCTTCCCAACATTAGTCCCCGAAGCTGGTGCGGCCCCGTTGATAACTTCAGTCGGGTCGTATCAGTTTCATGATATTTGTTCTGCATTGTTTTCGAGTTATACTTCTCTCGTCCGAGGTATTATCGTATCTTCTCGTGTACGCTTCGTCCTACGTGTCATATTCATCATTGTTTCTCTAGTTTTTTGTTCCTCTACAGTAATTACTGACAGGCTACAGTTACTACTGCGCCTGTCGCGTCGGTGTTGCGACGCCTCGTGTGTTGTTTCCGTCGGGGATCGTGATCTTCTCTTCCACAGTGTGGTCCTTGGTGCGGTTCCACTTAGAGGCATGCGTTCATGCGGCGCACACGATCTACACAGTCAACCGCTACACCCACGACCCCACTACCTCGCAGGCGGCTCGGTTATAAAGAGGGGCGCGGGGTTGGGAGGCTCACTTTTCCCCCTCCGCTCACCTGCGCCCTTCTTCTTCCTCTAGCCTCTGTGCTTCGTTCGCGACTCCGCCGCCGCGCATTCATCTGAGTCTCCGACGGCAGGGACCCCGCCGCACTGCTCCGTCTGCCTCGTCCCTGCGCGCTTGCTCCGGCGTCGTCGCCGGTGAGTTCTTCCGGTCCTATCGCCTAGGCTCCTCTCTAGATTCCTTTGTTCCCCTTTCATTCTCGCGCGGCAGCTCCTTTGCTGCTCCGCCGCCGTTTCCGCGTAGATTCACGACGGGGCCGTGCAGTTCTAAGTTCTCCTCCGCCGCTAGTTCTTCCTCCGTAGATTTCTCCGACGACCCCATGTCGAGCTCTGCCAGCGGTGCCCTTGTCGAGGACGACGATACTGCCTCTGGGCCTGAGCGAGGCTCGTGGCAGGGCTCTTCTGTCACCCGCCGAGAGATTGAGTGGCTGATCCGAACTCGCCGGATTCCTGCCGAGGTAACTTGTCGCCTACCCGGCAGCGAATCCTCTCCAGTTCTTAGGGAGGGAGAATATGTAGTATTTATGTCACATTTTGCTCGCGGCTTTGGTCTCCCTCTCGGCGACTTTGCTAGGGAGTTCCTTGATTACTTCGGCCTTCAGCCGCATCATCTTCCTGCAAACGCCATCACCTCTCTTTCTGCCTACATCTCTGCCTCGGAGGGATACTTCGGCCTATGGCCTTCTGTGCACGTCTGGTCAAAGTTTTTCCAGATTCGCTCGAACGTCGTCCCAGACAAATCTCTGCAACCCTCCGAGAAGCTGCTCACCCAATGTGGAGCAGCGTCCATCAGACCTCGGAGGAAATCCGAATTTCCTCGTGTCGCGGGTCTAGAGTCATGTAAGAAGTGGCACAAGTCCTTCTTTTATGTCAAAAAAGCTGGGAATGAGGATAGGATTCGGCTTCCTGCCTTCTCCATTGGTCCTCCGTCAAAGAAGAACTGGACCTATAATCCAAGGAAGAGTCATGCTTTGGCCGAGGCTTTCGAGATTCGGCTGAAGGAACTGATCCGCTCCGGGCTACACGGCGAAGATCTGATGACTACCTTCGTCAGCAGCCGAATCTGCCCATTCCAGAAATGCAGCCACAAGCTCTGCTACATGAGCGGTCCTCTTGACCCCAACCGAGTCTCAATGGTGGAGCTGGACAACTACCTCATCTTCAAGCGTGTCCGGGCTATCTTTAAGACGGAGATGCCTAAGGATTGGGCCTGGGGGTTGAAGCCGTTCACCCGCGAGCGCCCCCCTCCCCAAGTAAGTTTACGCATCAGCGTTTTGCTTCCTAATCGCGTTGGTAATCCCTTTAGCTAATTTTCTCTTTCTTGTCGTGCAGAGGTTTGTGGAGCAGAAGACCGAGGACGCCGAGGTGTTGTCGCTCCCGTGGACTGCGGATCGGAATGCTCCGGACAGCGGGGAGCCGGACTCAGAAGAGTTTGTCCCCAAGTTAGATCTTGCTCCGGCTCGTGCTCGCGGCAGGACCCCGGCCCACGAGGAGGAAGGTGATTCAGACGAGCTCCAAGTTCTAGAGGTAGTTGCCGCAATGCCAATTTCTTATGCATTTCCGGCTTCTATTTTATCAGCTAATCCGGCCGGTCAGGTTCACAACGTCGAGCCTCTTGCCTCCCGGCCTCCCGTTACCTCGGGGAAACGTGGAGCTCCAGCTGATGTCTCAGAAGCTGCTCCCAGGAAGCGAGTAAAGAAGTCAGCCCAGCACCCTCCGAAGCGTAAAACTATGCCCGGGGTTACTGGGTGAGTTACTTTCGCTTGTATTTCTTGTTTCTCTCTTTCTCCCTTCTAACTTGACCTTTTCTGTCTTTGCAGGGCTCCTCTCTCTGTTAAGCCCAGCGGTCCCAGCATGACGAGTCGTGCAACTCGGCCGCCTTCTCCTCCGCCTCCTGAGGATTCCAGAGCTCCGAGTCCTGCTCGCGCTGCTTCTCCTCCTGCTCCGAATCAGACGCCACCTCGCCATGATGCGCCTGAGGCTTCCCCTACAGATGCCGATATATCTCGGCCCACAGATATTTCTGCCGAACCTGCTGCCTTCTCTGTGAACCCCGATGTTTCTGTTGAGATTCCTCCGACCCCCGCGGTTTCTACTACGACACCAACTCCGGCCGAGGATATCAATGTCTCGGCGCCCGCTGCAACCGTAACTCCTCCGGCTGCCAAGGACGCTGCTCCAAGTGCCGAGGTATCGGCTGCTACTGACGCCTCTCCTAAGGCAAGAAAGGTCGTTGTTACCAAACCTTCGCCCTCTTAGAAAGGACTTGCCAGCTCATCTTAGCCTACAATTGCTGATGCGCTGCGCAAGGGGATTTCTTCTGCCAAGAGCACTGTTACCCTGACCGCTGATAAACAACTTGCTCTCCACAAGAGTCCGGCGGTTGTTACTAAACATGGCCGAGGCAAAGTTCTGACTCGCACGGAGAGTGGAAACAGTCTTGGCTCATTGGTCGAGTATGCTAACAATTGGAACGCTGCCGATCAGCTCGAGGGTAATCCCATCAACTAGCCGTTTCAACTCTCTGATATCAGCAGCCGCCTGCATCAGGCTGCCAAGATTGTTCTTGAAAGTGATAAGATGAATGAGGTAATTGCTTTTATGGAGTTTTGATTGGTTCTCCGGACGCTATTATATATGCTCTAGTCCCCGAAACTTGCAACCGAATAACTTGTTATTCGTTTGGAAGTTTTATGATAGTTTAGTTAATTCAACTTTGTCTTAGAGTTCGAACCCCCATCCAACTAGATCTGTATTAAATTCTGCTTCATTTGGGTTTGTCTGAACCTTGATTACCCAACCACCTAGGTCCGAGTTAAGTTTTGCTTTACTCGGATCTATCTTAGCTTCGAATATCCAGCCACCTAGATCCGCGTTAAGTTTTTCTTGACTTGGATCTGTCTTGACTTTGATTATTCAGTCACCTAGATCCGGGTTAAGTCTTGCTTGACTCGGATCTGTCTTAGCTTTGATTATCCAGCCACCTAGATCCGAGTTAAGCCTTGCTGGACTCGGATCTGTCTTAGCTTTGATTATCCAGCCACCTAGATCCGAGTTAAGCCTTGCTGGACTCAGATCTGTCTTAGCTTTGATTATCCAGCCACCTAGATCCGAGTTAAGTCTTGCTTGACTCGGATCTATCTTAGCTTTGATTATCCAGCCACCTAGATCTGAGTTAAGCTTTGCTGGACTCGGATCTATCTCAGGTTCGAATACCTTATTATTATTTGCTTTATTGCTTAGGTTGCGCATGACCGGCGGACCGCCGAATTCCAAAGGCTGCTTTTTGCGCACAAAAAATTGCAAGAAAAGTACGAGAAGGTTATTCCTGTGGTGAAGAAAGCTAGTAAGTCGACAAACTCTTGCCTTATCTCCGAAGATCTTATCGTTTTGTGCATGAGATGTTGGCTCACTTTGTTGGTAAACAGGAAACATCAATAATCTTAACATCCGTCTCGAGAAGAAGGTCAAGGCCCTGGAAGGTTAGTTGCTCTTTTATTTTATATACTCCCCTTTGAAATGTGCACTAAGTTTCTTTTAACTCTTTTGGCTTTGGTAAAGCCGAGTTACAAACTTTTGCAGCATCTCATCAAGATTGCACGCCCATGCCTGATGTGATGCTGCATTTTTTAGAACAAAACGCTACTCACAAGGCGCAGCTGAAGGATAAAGATGACGAGATAACTCGCTTGCGTGCCGAGGTGGAATCCCTTAAGTCCTCTCAGAAATCTGAACTAGAAAAGGTCGACCAGGAGTTCTCCGAGGAGAAGAATCGGCTAGCTCTGCAATTGCAGAAAAATAAAGAGCTCCTCGAGGCTGCCGAACTGAAGACACGGGGGATGAGCGAGGAGATCACCCGTTTTGAGAAGAGCAAGATTGACTGGGCTAAAGATCTTTAGATAATGCTGAGCTATATTCATCGTAAGCTTCTGACCGTGGCCGAGTTATCTTTCTCCCTTTCCTACTGCTGACTGATGCACTTGCTTTTTGCGCAGATCATTTTCCAGAAGCTAAGCCCGTGAGCTCTAAAGCGGTGATTAGTGCTCGTGTGAGCCGAGGTATTCCTGCTGATGCAGACTCAGAGTACTCGATGGAGGATTTCTTGGTTGCTGTTGGCGCTGCAGTTGGTCCAATGAAGATTATGGGCAGGGATTTGGTGCAAGCAGCTATCCGAGCTTACCATGTTCTCTGGCCGAATACTTCTGGGACTCCTAATATTGATGAGGTCAAATTATTGGTGGAGAGATTAATGTCCTCTGAGAAACAACTAAGTCTTTGGAGGAATCGGCCGGACAAGCTGGTGCTGATATGGCTCTCACCGTCATCATGTCATGGTATGAAGATATTTCTCTTGACATTCTGAGAAATTTGCGCACTGGTTCCCGTTGGGTTGAGGACCCGGACTTTGTCGCTCTCCGGCAAGCTCGTGCCTACCAACTTGTTGAGTATGCCGATGTGCATAACTGGAATGAAGGTCTGAGTTTCCTTCCTAACCCGGAGGACGAGGTTCAAGTTGAGGATGCCTCGGATGATAACTCAGCTGAACAGGGCGAAGATGAGGGTGACTCAGCTGCTTCAGGTGATTCCAGTTCGAGCTCGGATGACAGCGGCGACGCGCGATCCTCCTCTAAAGGTACTGGGCATTCCACTGCACAAGCTGACGCTTCTCAACCGCCTCGGGCTTCCTCCGAAGTCGCTCCTGGGTCTGTGGAGGGCGAGGCCACCTCGGCCGAAGTTCCCCCTACTTCGGAGCGCCCAGTTCCTGATCAAACCACTGCCTCCCCAGCCAAGAAACTCTAAGTTATTTCTTACCCCTGGTATGCCGGGCGTACGATGTAAGTCATACATTTGTCCGTCTTTTGTGCGGTATGAACTTCCTTTGCCGTGTGCCGCTGAAACACATGCGGTTGTAATCGTTATCACTTCGTTTAAACAAGTCCTGTTTGTCCGAATCCTTGTTTTGGCAGCTCTCAACTTCTTGAATTAGTAATGTATATTTGCCTTTGCTTTACCGTAGTTTAGCGTTCACTATTGTCTGACTTTAATAAGCCTTGTAGCTTGACCACTGTAGTTTGGACCGTTAATCTAGGTGTAAACCTCGAAGATCATATGAAAGCGAAATACTATTACTCTGGGTGTCGAAGTTTGAGACCCATTCTTGTGATAAAGGATAAGCCCTACTTAATAATAAAGGGCAGTCCCCGAGTCACTCCCCAGGGTGCCGAGGTTGAATATATACACCAAATTTAGAAACAACATCGGACAGTCCCCGAGTCAGTTCTCAGGGTGTCGCGGTTTAATACTTAATATAAAATCGAGAATAATATATGTCGGCCCCCGCGCCACTGCTCTGTCGCCGAGGTTCAATACATGAATCAAACTTAGAAACAATATGGGGAAGTCCCCGAGTCACTGCTCAAGGCGCCGATGTTTGATACACAACATGAAATTTAAAACAACATATGTCAGTCCCCGAGTCACTGCTCTGGGCGCCGGGGTTTAATACACAATATGAAATTTAGAACAACATATGGCAGTCCCCGAGTCACTGCTCTGGACGCCGAGGTTCGATACACAACATGAAATTTAAAACAACATATGGCAGTCCCTAAGTCACTACTCTGGGCGCCGGGGTTCAATACATATTTGGTGCTCCATCCTGCGGCACCATTTTACAATGTGTCATAGATGACTCCTATGAGTAAAATGGACGAAGTAAAGCCACATTCCATGGTCTCTTTGATTCTTCGCCGGCTTTGTCTGTCCTGTTCTTTCCTGGTCTTTGAGCATCGATTAGGTAATAGGCATCATTATGCAATGCTTTGCTTATGATGAATGTCCCTTCCCATGGAGGCGACCGTTTGTGCATGCCGGCCGTGCGTTGCACCAGCCGCAGAACTAAATCTCCTTCTTTGAACACTCTTGGATTCACCTTCTTGCTGTGATATCGTCGCAAGTTCTACTGATAGACTGCTGATCTTGATAACCCCAGCTCTCTGGCTTCTTCTAGCAGATCGACATCATCTTGTCGAGCTACCTCATTTACTTCAGCAGTTGTATATTGGGTAACCCTTGGCGAGTCATGTATTATGTCGGCTGGAAGCACGGCTTCTGCTCCATATACTAGAAAAAATGGTGTATAACCTGTTGATCTGTTTGGGGTAGTCCTGAGGCTCCATAGTACTGCTGGTAGTTCCTCAATCCAACATCCTGCCGACCTTTGCAGCGGTTTGATGAGTCGTGGTTTTATTCCGGACAATACTAGTCCATTAGACCTTTCCACTTGCACATTGGATGCTGGGTGAGCCACAGAGGCGACATCTAATCTTATGTTCTTTTCTTGACAGAATCTAGCGAAAGCTCCTTCTGCAAAGTTTGTACCGTTGTCTGTAATGACACTGTGTGGGTACCCATATCTTAAGATAATATCCTTGAGGAATTTCATTGCTGTGGGCCCATCACATTTCTTTATTGGCTTCACTTCAATCCATTTTGTGAATTTTTCCACCATGACCAATATGTGGGTCATCCCACCTCGGGCCGGCTTAAATGGTCCCACCATATCTAAGCACCATACAGAAAACGGCCAGGTAATTGGTACCATTTTTAACTCGGAAGATGGCATGTGTATTTTGCTTGCATATCTCTGGCAACCATTACATTTTTCGACCAGCTCTTTGGCCTCTTTTAACGCTGTTGGCCAATAAAACCCATGCCTGAATGCCTTGGCCACTAGAGCTCTGGACGAGGCATGATGTCCACATTCTCCTTGATGTATATCTAGGAGGATCTCCTGGCCTTCCGTCGAGCTCACGCATCTTTGCAACACGCTCGTGACACTTCTTTTATAGAGCTCGTTGTTTATGATTGTATAAGCCTTAGCTCTTCTCACTGTCTGTCTTGCCAGTATCTCGTTATTCGGCAAGATCGCATCTTTAAGGAAAGAAAATATGGGTTGCACCCATGCTGGTGTGATTTTTTCTGGTGTAGTCTCACTATCTATTTCCATATTCTCTACGGACATAACTGCCTCGGATTTCTCCAGACCCATCCTTGTATCGGCTGGCTTGATTTTTGGCAATTCTGGGTTATATTGCTTGTCAATTTCCATCGGCACATTACCTTCTCTTGATTTTGCCGGGATAAAGATGGACTCGGACTCTGGAGACGGTGTTATTGATGGCTTTCTTAAGTGCTCTAGGGCGATACCTGGGGGAATTGACTGTCTGGTTGATCCGAGTTTCGACAATGTGTCTGCGGCATCGTTTTCTGCCCGAGGTATATGATGAAACTCACATCCATCGAAGTATCCACTGAGTTTTTGCACATGAAACCTATACAAGGCCATATTGTCATCCAATGCATCCCAGTTGCCTGAGACTTGCTGTACTACTAGATCTGAATCTCCATAGCACAAGATCCGGCGTATGCCAATCTCTTTCGCCACCTTCAATCCATGGACTAGTGCTTCATACTCGGCTACATTGTTTGACGCGGCAAAATGTATTTGCAGCACATATCTCAGCTGGTCTCCTTTTGGCGAGGTTAACACTATTCCTGCCCCCAAACCATTCCTTAGTTTGGAACCGTCAAAGTGCATCGTCCAATGATTCGGATCTGGTAATGGCGGCTCGTATTGTACCTCGGCCCAATCTACGAAGAAGTCGGCCACAACCTGAGATTTGATTGCATCTCTCCTATCAAATTGCGGAGCATAAGGTGACAATTCAATTGCCCATTTTGCTACTCGGCCACTTGCATATTTGTTGCTCAATATGTCAGCTATGGGTGCTTCACAAATCACCTTGATGGGGTGCTCTTCGAAATAATGTTTAAGTTTCTTTGCTGACATGTACACCCCATATGCCATCTTCTGATAATGTGGGTAGTTTTGTTTTGAGGCTGATAGTACTTCACTCAGGTAATACACCGGCCTTTGCACCGATTTATTATCTTCAAGTCGTTCTACCACGATCACAGCGCTCACTACTCTGTTGGTGGCTGCTATATAAAGTAACATAGGTCCTTTCGATAATGGGGAAGCCAAGACTGGCGCTGTGACCAGCATCTTTTTCAACTCATGAAACGCATTGTCTGCCTGTGGAGTCCAAATGAACTTATAAAGTGGTAGTGCTTTCTCTCCCAGCCGACATACAAATCGGCTGAGCGATGCTAAACAACCTGTGAACTTTTGTACGTCATTTAGACATCTTGGCAATTCCATCCTTTCCACAGCTTTTATTTTAGTCGGGTTGGCTTCTATACCTCGGCTAGATACGAGAAAACCGAGCAACATTCCCGCTGGCACACCAAATGTGCATTTTTCCGGGTTAAGCTTCATTCGGAACCTTCTTAGGTTCATGAAAGTCTGCCGGATATCATCCAGTAGAGTTTTGCTTTCTTTGGTTTTGATAACCACATCATCCACATATACCTGTACATTTTTTCCTATTTGGTCATGTAGACATTTTTGCATGCATCTTTGATATGTCGCTCCTGCGTTGCGCAGGCCGAATGGCATGGTGCGATAGCAATAAGCCCCGTACGGGGTAATAATGCAGTCTTTATTTGATCAGCCAGATTTAACAGTATCTGGTGAAAACCAGAATACGCGTCTACAAATGATAATAGTTCACAACCAACGGCCGAATCGATGACTTGGTCTATTCTAGGTAAAGGAAAAGGATCTTTTGGACACGCCTTGTTCAGGTTCGTGTAATCGATACAATGGCTACATTTGGATCATCCTTCTTCTTTTCTACTAGCACCGGGTTTGATAGCCAATCTGGATACATAACCTCCATGATAAACCCGGCCGCAAGGAGCCGAGCTATTTCATCCCCTATTATTTTTCTCCTGTCTTCGGTGAAGCGGCGGAGAGGTTGCTTCACCCGCCTTGCTCCTGGCCTTACATTCAGAGAGTGATCAGCCAACTCCCTCGGCACACCTTGCAGATCTTGAGTTGACCATGCAAAGATATCCCGATTCTCACGGAGGAAGTTGGTGAGCTCGCTTTCCTATTTAGCATCTAGGCCGACACCAATAGTGACGGTGCGCTCTGGGAATTGCTCATCTATCTGGAACTTTTTTGTTTCTTTAATCGGTTGAAAGGGGACACTTCCATGTGGGTTGGCTAATGCTGGCATATTCAGCTGTGCCGACTGAGCGAGGGCTGCTACCTCCTGAATCCTTCTTTTTTCTCTTGCTATTACCAATGATTCGGCCAAATTTGATCCGGCAGAAGCACATTCCATTGATTTCCTGTAATCCCCTGCTACTGTTATCACCCCTTGTGGTCCGGGTAATTTCATTTTCAGATAACTTATGTGGCAGCTGCCCATAAATTTAGCCAGCGCTGGACGTCCAAGTAGAGCGTGATAGCAACTCTCTAGATCCACCACTTCAAACTCTAAATTTTCCGCTCTGCAGTTATCTCTTGTTCCGAATAACACGTCCACTCGAACCTTACCAATGGGTTCGCATGAAAGCCCTGGTACTATCCCATGGAATGTGGTCCTTGTGGACTGCAGCATGTTCTGCGATATTCCGAGTTTATGCATTGTATCTTTGTACATGATATTGATACTACTCCTATTGTCAATGAGTACTTTTGAGAATTTCACATTAATTCTTGGTCCGACGAATGTCAGGTCCAACACGAGCGCATACGACCCTGGACTCAGCATTATCTTAGGGTGATCCTTTATGCTCCAAGTTATTTCTTGATCCGACCAAGGCACATATCTTGGTACTGCCGGCATAATTGCATTTACTTCCATATGTCGGCGCTCTACACTCTGCTTGTCTTGCTGTTCTGTTGTGAACACGCAATAAGTCTGATGATGTTCTCTGTAACCATTGCATCCATTATTCCCTGGGTTTGCCCTTCCATCCGAACCTTGGTTCATCACTTGGTGCACCGCGTCTCTCCGGTCCGAGTTTTCATACCTCGGGGGAGGAGGCGGTAACATTAGTTGTTGTGCATTTGCTCCAGTCAACTGTGGCTGATGCTGCTGATGTGCCTAGAGAGGCGCTGCCTGCATGCCTGCGGGGTTACCCATCGCATTTTTCATCCATGCACATTGGCGGGTTGTATGGTTGGCTGGCCTGGCCGGGTTTGACGTGTGAAATTTACACGGCTGATCTAACATAGACTCAAATGTGTACTTCGGCCTCTCCTGCCATTGCTTTTTTTGTTCTGGCGTCCACTGTCTTTTTCCTTCATTCCTCGGTGTCCATTGCTGAGGACCATTCTTTTGCCGTTGAGTACTTCCGTGACTCGGCTGATCTTGCACTACTGCTGCCACCTGAGCTGAACTATATCTATAATCGGGTCTCTCTTCTCTTCTTCTTCCTCTGAAGTCATTGCGCCTGGATGACCCGGCCACTTCTCTTGCGTATTGATCTTGATGTTCTCGTTGATCTGCCAACATTAATTCTGGTTGCGTCGGATCTCCCAGCGCATAAGAATCTGCTATCCTGATGGTTTCTGCCAATGTGGTTGGCATATCTGTTTGCAGTCGCTGCCATAATACACTGGCATAGCGGCATCCTTGGGTGAACCAAGCTATTGCCTGTGACTCTATAACTCCCTCGCACGAATTCCTCAAGTTGCACCACCGAGTTAAGAACTCTCTGTCTGTCTCATTCGGTCTTTGCTTGCACATTGCTAGCTACTGCGGCATGTTCGGCCTCTTGTAAGTACTGGTGAAGTTGCTAACGAACATCTCTTCAAAGTCCAACCAACAATTGATGCTGCCTGCGGGCAGGTTATTTAACCATACTCTAGCTGGTCCTTCCAACATTTGCGGGACATATCTCACTGCCCATCGTAAGTTTCCACCTGCTATTTTTACAACAGTAGCATAATCGATCAACCAATCTTGTGGTTTGGTGCTCCCATTGTATGTTTTTGTGCCTCTTGCCAGCTGAAAGTTCGGCACAGGCGGTTCGCCCATGATCCGAGGTCCGAAGCATGCCGGACCCGGAGGACCCTGCTCTTCTAGCAGTTCGGACCGGTATAGCCGGTCTAGCTTCACTCTAGCGTCAGTTGACGGCAGATATCTGTACAAAACTCTTTCTTGCATCCCATAATGGTTGTTCCCACCATGAATTGTGTACTCCATCTCGGAATACCCATCATTGTACCTCTCATTCGCCTGATTGTGGCGAGCTGGTTTCACTTCTCTTTCCTGCCGAGGTTCATGCCTCGGCTGCGGATTGGGTAGCGGTTCTCTCCTTCCTTCCCCTAGGGTATTGTTCTCGTGATTCCCTCTTCTGACTTCTCCTCTTCTGAGATCTCCATTGCCTCGGCTCCCGCCGCCTCTCTCGGCATGTCCGGGGTTTCTCTCGCCACTATTACCTCGGCTTCCATTGCCTCTGTTCTCATTTGCCTTTCCGGCTATCACCGGATCATATGGAACAATCTGCTTATTTCTCTTTCCAGAAGTTATCGCTCTATCTTTTCTTGCTTTGTTTCCGGGTGAGGATGCTGCTGCCACCGATAAGGCAGGTGCTGCACCAGCCGAGTGAACCATTCGCGAGGCACCTGGCCTTGCTGGGTCTGCTCTGAGCATTTCTTCATTTTGCTGGTTCGCAATGCGCACCAACTCATTTACTCTTTCTTGCTGTTTCTGCCGGGCTTCGTCGGTCAACCCTTCTAATTCTAATGCTACGGCATTCGCCGCTCTCAGGTTCTTTGCCGGGGTACTGTACCTTGGCAAGCCTGGATCAACTGATTCCGCCTTATGAGCATCATGCTCCTTGTTGATATCATCTATGAGGTTCTTTCCTCTTAACCTCAGCTCGTCAGCCCGCTCGGGGGCGACGTCAAGCTTATTCGCCCTGGCATACTCTCGCAGGGTCCTATTTAAGGATTCCCGCAAGGCCGACACCTTTTTTGCCTCTACCAATACTTTCTGCCTGGTTTCCTCTAACTCTGCCTGAGCGTTTGCCGGATCAAGTATCGGCGCTACAGGTGTGGTCAGATTATCTATAGTTGCTTGAAGAACATTCTCTGGTCTTTCCAGAGGTGGCCCTCTTACCCTTGGTGCCTTTGGGGTTGTCTCATGCACCTCAGCCTGGTTAACCACTGGAGGAATTACCTCGGTGGGTTGCGGAGCCGTCTGCCTGGGCGCCACCTGTGCACCTGCCACTGGATCTCTGCTTGATCCGGCGCCCGCTGCTCCCGTCTGCGCCCCGGCTGCGACCATCACCTCAACGCTGCCGGCCGTGAGCGCTCCGCATGGACTGCTTGTGGCGCTAAGGGGAGGCTCTCCTGCAATAACAACCTCGTGAGGATAAACGCCGGAGATGTCGACGCCGACGTAGACCTGGTGCATGCCAGGTTGATGAAGACGCCGTTGCGCGGAGGGGCTTTTCCCTTGAAGCTGCCTGTGTTGTCGACGACGTAGTCACGGAGATCGAGTCTCCGGACTAAGCCAGAAACGACGCGCTCGCCAGTGTTGATGAAGTTTCCCGTCCGGATCATGACTCCAGCTAGCACCGCTGCTGGCCCCACGGTGGGCGCCAACTGTCGTGGTGGTGACACGGCAGATGCCATGGGTAGGCTAAAGTATGGGGCCAATGGATGCTAGTGGGATCTGGGGAGGGAAGATGCAATCGATTCTACACACAGAAGACTAAGGCAAAGATCTTTATTTCTCCTTCCTTGGGATACAAGTGCTCCTTGAGCTGTATACGAGGAGAGAAGAAGAACTTTACCAGCCTAACGGTACTAAATGAGCCGATGCCCTCCTTAGGGTCCAAGCCTCCCCTTATAAAGGAAAACCTTGGGTTCCTCTAGGGCTGACGTGGCAAGCATATTCGAGGAATATGCTTGTCCCAATATAGTAGTTCGGCGGCCTCCTTTTCCTGTCGCCCTTCTAACGACGGCAAGGCTCCAGAGGGCCCCTCCTGCGTGCCTCGGGCTTCAGGACTGTCACCTCCGTGACCTCCTCCTGCCCCTCTGTCGCTCTGCGCCTTTGTCCCTTGTGCTTGGCTTCGCTCAGATTCTCTCTAGCCTGCAGCTAGAGTTTGACTTTAGGTTTCTCCTTCTCCTGCAAGCTTCGTATCATTCGGCCCTTCCTCGCATAACTCGGCTTGTCCTTCACCTGCATTAAGATTATTCGGGCTAACCCGGCCGACTTACGCAGTATCTCGGCCGGGTAATGCCTTTCCATCACCATAAGGATCCTTCCCTTTCCTATATCGGCCGACCTCTACAGGATTCGGCCGACTCAGACTGTAACTCGAAAACTGGACGGAGGACATCCTTTCGTCTTTCCCCGTCTTTACCCTATCCGAGGTCACCTCCCTAACATGTACGATCCAGCATATAAATAGTATGACCTGCCAGAAACACAATTTGCAAGCAAAAGTGATGTTGATGTAAAATGGTATCTTCATGCTCGTACCAGCAGAAACTTGGTGTGTATAATATATCTTTGCATGTGAAGTGAGAAAAAATCAATTAAAATAATTAAGTTGTTGTCAATTCATATAATTTTTAAAAATGGATTCACTCTTCACTGCCATGTGAGGAATCTTCGCCAATTTCAAGCGTTAATTAGAAAAGGATATGGCTCATGAGACAACACAATGACTCTATTTACATTCGCTTGCCTAATACTAATATAGCCCCTCTGCACCATAACTCCGTCTGATGACATAATTCAGTGCTTTTAGCAACTATGTCATAGGTCGATGACATGATGTTTGTATTTTAAACATCTTGTTGGTTTGTTTAGAGAATCTCCACTGGCGCCCCCAACCTGACCCCAACGACCTTTGGGGGTTGAGGCCGACGGCGCGTCCCAACCTCTACCAGCAAATTGAGCCACCCACTAATCTGTCTGGCACCCTCTTGCCACCCCTGACACGTAGGGGCTGGCTGGGGATGTCGACAAGGCGCAACATGTTGGATTGATCGCAGCGACCAAAGCAAACCCTCGTCCACCCCATCCACCCTGCGCCTCTCCTTCTTTTCTCCTACCTAGTGAATCTCTGTCGTCACCGCCGCCCAACTCTAAAGCATTGCGCGCCATATCTACCGTTCTCGTGGCACCCTCTCGCCTTTAGGTAGGCGTTGCTCTCTCGCCGTCAGTTGCCAGCACATGTGAGCAAGGCAAGTGAAGAAACTTTGGTTTGTTGCATGTGCACTCACAGATTGGCCAAGCTTCACTTCCATTTTTACCTCATGAGTTCTCACCTTGTTTCAAATACCAAACTTATTGGTAGGTAAGTGCATCTCAAACCTCTTTTCTTGATTACCGATGGCTCAGTGCGCGTTCTCGTTCTTTGCATCTTGTTATCTATGTACTTCATAATCTTCTCCGCCAACACGCGTCTGTCTAAAAAACACTTCACAATGCCATGGAAAACACCCTCCACCATTGTTGTTAGTGGCAACACCCTATTATCTCTTAGAACAAAGTTATACACCTCAGCAAGGTTGGTAGTCATGGTGTCTTAACTCGCTCCATGTGTGTCGTGCATCAACGACCACTTCTCGAGAGGCTCGTGCTCTATCCACTCCCCAAAGTATTTTTTATCCTTTTCCAGACTTTCTCCTAGTATCAGGCGGGTCAAATCCCGACAACTCACAAAGACCGCGTGGTGACTTGTGCGGCAATTGATGTTGCATGTGCAACTATTGTTGTTGTTTGTGCGGCTTTACTTTGTCTAACTTATTTCTTTGTAAACTCACTAAGACTGTCCTGCAATCAAAAATACTTTCATTCTTGGTTCTGCTCGCAGAGCTTTTTGAACAGATTCATAAGGCTCTTGCTCCCAAAATGTGAGAAAAATTGCCCCTAAGATGGCGCATGCACCACCGGCTCTGTATGTTCTCCCATGGCATTGCTCATCAACTCTAGGTTGTTGCAGTGTCTTTATAGCTTTCGGTATACCTACATACCTACCACGGAGGATGCAAACATTTGTCTGATCCTTCACAATTGGTACATTTAGCTGCCTGAAGAACCATAACCAACTCTCAGTATTCTCACCCTCTATGAAGGCAAAGCGAGTGAGGCGATCTAGTTGTTCCTGTTTGTACCAATAATTGCGGTCAAGATCCGCCCCTTGTACTTGCTAGTGAGAAATCCATCCATGCATAATACAGGTCGACAATGACTGGAAACTTCAATGCATATAGCAAAAGAGAAGAACAATTCATGCATCACCTTAACAATTGGGGACATAGGCATGTAGAAGTGTTGGATGTCGATATATGTGCCTGAATTATTCTCTTGCACTATGTGGAGGAGATGTACAACACAATCATAACCGTCTAAGAAGGACCTCAAATCTGTCCTCTAGTGCCCTCTATTTAGCCCTCCATGCCTTGCCATAAGAAATTAAATAATTCAATCATACCTCACTTTATTTATGATAGCCTTTACTTTCATCGCTTTATCCTCCACTATCTCGTCGAAGAAAAATTGCACCACAAGATTTGAAGTGAAGTTTCGATGATCTACCAACATATTTGGAATGACACATGTGTGGGTTGGGTTGAAAACCGAACAGAAACGGACGGAACCATGTGTTATCGTTTTCGTTTCCTCTTGTGTCACCAAAATCGGAAACGAAACAGAAAACTACGGAAACGAACACAGAATCGGAAATCATCAGAAACGAATATGGGATGGATACGAGACGAATATGATACGAAAACGGACATTTGTTGGAATATAATAGTGGAATAATATCATGGTATTTACACCAAGATAAATATATAAAAGACAAAGAATGGCTCACAACTTCGACAAACGATAATTAAACATAAAGTAACACATATAATTCAACACTTCGACAAACAAATAAGTTCACATAAATAGTTTTACATAAACTCTAAGACATTCACTTGATTAGTACGTACAATGGACGGATTACATGTGTAGTATTATGTAGACCCTGCATATATTCTATGGCCGACGAGTACGCCATGGAGGGGTCCTCACAGTACGTGTTTAGAGATGTGGGGGAATACGGACAGTTGACGGATATGAGGTAACATAGCTTACCCAGGTTCAGATCCCACAACGGTAGCGGAATCCTACTCCTGGTATAAATCACTATAATGGCAATACGCTAAGTTATAGAGATAGGTTCGCTGTGCGAGGTGTATGTGAAGTTGTCTGAGATTGTGCCCTAAAGGCTCCCATAGGCCTGACTTATATAGTCGCCAGGTCCTAGGATTACAGGGAAAAGTCCTAGCCGGACAGGTTACAGAGTCCTACACCGTCTATTACTAGTCTAGCGTGTCTTGTACTCCAAGGCTCCAGCTATGCTGGTGACTCCACCGTAGCCTTCCTTTATCCGGCATGGGCCTCCCTTCTGGATCCATCTAACTGGGCCGCCCAGCAGGCCATGGGCCATGCTACCGACTATGGGCCACCCGAGTTATCCGGATAGAGGACATGCTATAAGGATACCCATATAGCATATCCCCAACAGTAGCCCCTGGAGAACTCCGAGATCTTGCGCCGTCTTGCCTCTTTACGTTGAATGCTCCGTCTAGATGGATGTCGGCAAATCGTTAAGCAACATCTTGTAGTCCTCCCAAAGAACCCTGCAAGGTTTTCTCCGTCTTCAATTTGTAAGTCGGAGAATTGCTGAATCTTCTATCGTACTCTTCTATTGCCGGACTGGATCCGTCCATGCCGGAATCTTCCGATGTGATGGTTCATCTGCCTATGATAGCTAGGGTGACGTAGACATAGGTCAGCGATGCCTCATAACTCACACATGCAGAGAACGCAATCATGTACGATTTTCCCACGCGAGTGATACGAACCGTTGGTGGCGACGGTTGGTACGTGGCGAAATTTCCGCGCACGCCCCCGCACACGTCGTCTATGCGACAACCATTCGATCAAGTTGTACGAATCTTGATGCCGGAGACCATAAATAGTAACCGCGGTGGAAAATTTACTTTTTCACCTTATTCTCCCCTGCATCGTCTTCTTCCTCCAGCGAGCGCCTCCTCGAGCTCTACGCGCAATGTGAGAAAAACCCTAGCTTTCCAATCTTTCCCAGTCACCGTCGAACACACCCAATGGCCAGCAACAGCTCCTATCCTTCGATGGCAGCGTTAGGTGAAGCCGCGGCGAAGTCGTACCCCCAAAAGGCTTGGTCATCCCCAAGTCCGTGGTGGTCGAAACCACCGGCGGTGACCATAACCCAGCGGCGCTGGAGCTGCTGGAGGAGGAGTATGACTCGCACAAGGGCAATTGGCGTGGTTCGGACATCACGGACTGCGACATCAAAGAGCTGATCAACGAGGGCTACCTCCCCGCGACAGAGGGGCTCGCCTGGCGGGCGGCGCCGGCCGGCGAGGTCACACCTTCTCCCCAAGCCAGAGAAAAGGTGTACCTCAAAGCACAGATGGTACGCGGCGTCTCCCTGCCCATCTCCAACTTCTTCCTTGTTGTCCTGAATCATTACCGAGTACAACCTCAGAACCTCTCCCCCAATAGCATCTTAGCGCTCAGCAACTATGTGACACTTTGCGAGAGTTATTTAGGGATTAGGCCTAGGCTAGATCTCTTCATATATTTCTTCACCGTCAAGCTCGAAGCCGGAGCCAGCAAGGACAAACTTAGAAATTGTAGCACTATTAGCTTCAAGATCCAGCAAACTATGCGCTTGATGCCAATATCCTTGGCTACGCGTAATCCGTGAATGTGTGCTTCATACTCTGCCATGTTGTTCGTAGCCTCGAAGTGGATCTGTAGAACGTAGTGTAGCTTGTCCCCAGTTGGTGACTGTAGCAATACACCAGCCCCGAGCCGTTGAGCAGCTTAGATCCGTCAAAGTGCATCTCCCAGTATTCTGGTTCCGACAATGGAGTAGCATCTGGCATCTCCGTCCAATCTGCAATAAAATCCGCCAAGGCCTGTGACTTGATAGCGTCGTGTCTCTTATAGGTGATCTCGAAGGCGGCAAGTTCAATGCCCCACTTCGCGACCCTTCCCGTAGCGTCACTGTTGTTGATGATGTCGGACAGTGGAGTCTTGTTCACCACTGTGATTGGGTGCTCCTGAAAGTAATGCCTCAACTTCCGAGAAGCAAGGAATACTCCATAAGCTATCTTCTGGTAGTGCGGGTAACGCTGCTTGGACTCCGTCAAGACCTCGCTTACATAGTAAACTGGTCGTTGAACTCCGTGCTTATAGCCTGGTTCCTTCCGCTCTACCACGACAACGATGCTGATTACCCGGTTGGTTGCCACCATGTAAATTAACATGGGCTCTCCAGGCTCGGTTGCTGCAAGGATGGGCGCTGAGGAAAGAATCTCCTTGAGCTGCTTCAATGTTGCATCTGCTTCATCCGTCCATATGAATTTTTCCGCCTTCTTCAGCAACTTGTACAGCGGCAGCGCCTTCTCTCCAAGTCGGCTGACGAACCGACTAACTGCTGTAACACAACCTGTTAGTCGTTGAATGTCCTTTAGGTATGTCGGACGATTTATGTTTAATATAGCCTTGATTTTCTCCGGGTTGACCTTGATTCCATGCTGGGAAACGATGAAGCCCAACAATTTGCCGGCTGGAACCCCGAAGACGCACTTCTTAGGGTTAAGCATCATGTTGTATTTTTGGAGATTATCAAAGGTTTCTTTTAAGTCGGAGATTAAGTCATTTGACTTTTTAGACATCACCGCTATATCGTCCACATAGGCGTGAACGTTCCAACCAATTTGATCATGTAGGCAACGTTGCATTGTCCGCTGGTACGTGGCACCTGCATTTTTTAGCCCAAAGGGCATCGTAACATAGCAAAACGTGTCGTAGGGTGTAGTGAACGAAGTGGCCAATTGGTCTGACTTCCTTATTTTGATCTGGTGGTATCCTGAGTATGCATCGAGAAAACACAAAAGTTCCAAGCCAGCCATCGAGTCAATGACTTGGTCAATGTGAGGCAAGGCAAACGGATCTTTGGGACATGCTTTGTTCAAGCCGGTGTAATCAACGCACATTCTTAATTCTTTGGTTCCCTTTTTGGGGACAAGTATAGGATTGACCACCCATTGGGTGTGAAGGACTTCTCGGGATAAAACTAGCCTTAAGTAACCTAGCTATATCTTTGCCAATGGCGCGTCTCTTCTCATCTCCAAAGCATTGTAGAGGTTGCTTCACTGGTTTGCATTTTGGATCAATGTTTAAGCTGTGCTCGGCAAGTTCCCTAGGTACACCTTTCATGTCGGCAGGTTGCCAGGCAAAGATGTCCCTATTCTCACGGAGGAACTCGACGAGCACGCTTCCCTATTTGGGATCTAGGTTCGTCCCAATGGCGGTGGTCTTGGAGTCATCGCCTACCACAAGTTCCACCGGCTTGGTCTCGATGGCGGCCTTGAATGCTGGAGCGTAGTCGGAAATCTGTTTCTTCGACGCGGGCATCTCTGAGTCATCGACCTTGCTCTGGATCTCCTTGAATTCTTCGCTATAGAGGACAGCTTCCGCGTAGGCTGCTTCATTAATCTCGCAGTCCCTAGCTTTGGTAAAGCTTCCGGATATGATGATGACACCGTTTGGTCCGGGTATCTTAAGTTTGTTGTAGATGAAGCATGGCTTGGCCATGAAGGTATGGAATATGTCACGACCGAATATGACGTGGTACACGCTCTTGAAGGGGACCACCTCAAAGGTCATGCGCTCTTGACGACAATTATTAACATCGCCAAAGGCAACCTGAAGTGTGATGCACCCAAGGGACCGGGCCTCCCGACCAGGAACTACGCCGTGGAAGATGGTGTTGGTCCGCCTTAGGTTTGCCTCAAGTTCATCTTCTGAAGTGTATCCAGGTACATGATGTTAATGCTGCTTCCACTATCCACCATACACTTGGTGAACTCATTGCCGTCAATCAGGGGGTTGATGACCATGGCGTATTGGTTCTCCGTAGGAATGAGGTCTAGGTGATCCTTCCTGTCCCAAGTAATTGGAACTTCCGACCAGCGCAGGTACTGGGGAACTAGGGGTAGAGTAGCCATCAGTATCCTCATAGAGGTCTTTTGTTGTCAGAAGGTGGGGGTGCCAAGGAAAGTGTGGTAAACTGGCGCCTTCTTCTCGAAGGGGGTCTTGCCTTTGCCGTCGCTCTTGGCGGCATGCTTGGGGTCAACATCCTCGTCCATGTCACTTGAATCCTTGGACTCCTCCTTCTTCTTCCCCTTGCCCTTGCCTCGTGGTCTGTTCTTCCGACTTTGCTTATAGCCGGACTCCGGGTCCTCCTTGAGGTCGTTGACGAACTTTCAGTGTCGGTTGGTGTGAGTGGCTTTGTCGTTGACATCGAGGTGTACGAGGCATGGCATATCGTGATACTCCTTGTAAGTTTGGGGAACGCGGAGCGCTACCGAGGTAGTTTCACTTCCTCGTTGCTGCCCACGACTAGCTCCCCGTCCTCGGCCACGTTGTCCGCCATCACCACGTCCTGCAAAGGTCATGGCGACCATGTCGGGAGTTTGCTTTTCTTCTAGAGCGGTTTTCCACTTTGTGTTGCTGTTCCTCCGAGCTTGAGTTGGAACTGCCGTTGCCGGCAAGGAGCCGTGAGCATCGTCGTCGGCAGGTGCGAACTCACTAGCTAACTGAATCATCTGGTTCAAGTCAAGCTGGTGATTGTCCTGCAAGCGCTTCAGCTTATGTCAGAGCAACGTGCCCCTTTCCAACCAATCAATGAAGACGCCATGGCGGTTTGAGCGTGCACTCCTGCGCAGGAATTTTTCATATCCAGCCAGCGGGAGAGGTAGGCACGAGATGTCTCGTCTTTCTCTTGCACGAACCGCTGTAGATCGCCGATAGTGCAGGGATGTTTATACGTACCCTCAAAGTTCTTGGTGAACGCTTCTTGCATGTCCAACCAATTGCAGATGGATTTCTCTGGCAAGTCATTAATCCATTGACAGGTCGTGCCCGCCAACATCAATGGGAGGTACTTGACGACGACGTTGGGGTTACCTCTGGCAATCTCCACCGTGTTGCCGTAATCCTGCAACCATGTGGATGGCTTGGCGGTGCCGTCATAGGGCTTGATGGTCTTGTCAATCCGAAAACCTTTGGGGTAAGTTGCGGACCGTATCGTAGGTCCAAAACAACGTGGTCCCAGGTATGGTTCTTCCCGAGCCTCATGGATCTTGTCTATCCGTGAACGTGCGTCGTATGGCTCCAGGTATCTTTTCTTCTTGTCAACAGGGGATGGGCTGCGTGAACGACATGGGCCCCGTCCGCCATGGTGACTGCTAGGTGGCGACGGAGGTGGAGGTGGCGGTGGGTTAGCCTTCTTGTTGTTACGCTCCTGCGACGCCTCACGCTTGTCGCGGTTGCTTGTCGGACGCGAAGGGTCATGGCGCGACCTGCTCTTGTGTCCCTGGTTGCACTCTCCATCATGACGGGTCTGCTCCGCGTTATCGCCGATGTCGATGCCGTTGTGCCTTGGCGGAGGCATATCCGTACGACGGTGAGCCTTGGGGTCTTCACGATGTCGGGGGGAGCGGGGCGGTGGTGATGAGCGACGAGGTTGGGCCTTTTCTCCGTGGTTGGAGGATATGGGGATGGCATCCTTCCTGTTGCGTGCATCCCTCCGTCTTCGTTCTGATGATCCCGTCTAGGACCCGACATCAAGAGGAGATCTGTCCCTTGGCGGCTTATGCTGACTAGACTGGCAAAGCGCTGGGTCAGACTCAAGCCTTTGAGAGGTGGCCTTTTCCTGCTGCTTTACCGCTTTGGCCACAAGGTCATAGACCTGGTCCACCGCCTCAGGCGATCTATCCTTCTCCAGAAGGGTCTTGGCAACGGCGAAGTTGAGGAGAGGGGTGGGAATCACCTGCCTTCCTTCACTGTCAATGTATGGCTTGGCTTATGCCGGCTTCGGGGGAGCCCATCCTAGGTTTCGCCGTACACCAGGATCATTGATGACACGAGCTGGAGCTTTCTTGGCCTTCTGCTGCTGTAGCAGAGTCTTGTACTCGACCTCCATTGCTCTAGCTTTCTCTATGGACTTCTACGCGTTGACCAGATCTCGATCTAGCTTAGCGCCTTGCTCCGCGATGGCTTGCGCCTCCTCCAGCAGATGTTGGCGCTTCTCTTCAAGCTGGGTCACGTTCCGGATATGAGCCATAGTCAGTGGCTCGACGAGGAGATTGTCGTACATCACTCTATCAGCTGGAGTAACTTGGGCAGCAGCAGACGTGGATGCTGGAGGCGGCAAGTTTGCGGTGTTGTTGTTGCTTGGGCCGGTGCCGAGTTCCTGCCGCTGTTGCTCTGGGTTAGGCGGAGGGGGCATGTCCTTCGCGCGATCATTGTCGGCAGCGAGAGGTGGTCCCTTCCCCTTGTACAACGCTGTAGGCGGAGCTCTTCCGGGTTGATCTTCATCCATCGTCGTCCCTATGGTGACGAACACCTCTCAAGACGTGGCGGCGTTGGCGGCTTGCTCGTCGCGCGTGTACTCCTCTTCCATCTCCTACATGACGGAGTCTAGATCCTCTGGTCTGAAATCCATCTCCTCCGAATCTGCACTGAAGTCGGCATAAAGCACGCCAATCACAGAGTCGGAGGGTGCCAGGACTTCCTCCATGACGGGGGTGGAGGTGCAACAGCAGCGACGATGACTGGAGGTGGTGGCGCAACTGCGGCGACGACGGCCGGAGGCGGTGGTTGCGGTGGCTAAATCGGAGGGGCTCCGTCAATGAGCGCAAGCGCTGTCTGAGCCGCTGCTTCGGCCTCCGCGTAGTTGTTGACGGTGTTTACCATGCTTTCGAAGGTAAGACGTCCCGACGCCTGCTGCCGTCTTAGAGAATGCCGGAGAAGCGTGCCATGGTCCAGTCCCTCCATAAAGTGATACATAGCACATCATTGGGGTAATGTGCCAGGTCGGCTCATATACGGAGCCACCTAGCAAGGTAACCGCGGGGTTTTTCGCTCTCTCTCTGAATGCAACGCGCCAGATCGGAGATGGTAACCACGCCGACGAACTTGGATCTCTGCTGTCCAGACGCACGGCCGAAGCCGGCGGACTTGCAGTGATCTTCCACCTTTATATCCTGCACAGGGGCGGTTTGGGTGGGCCTTGAGTTTTTCCGATCTTTGCCGACAAACTCCAAAGAGAGATCTGGCATCGATCCCTCCGCGAACGTATCCTGCCCGTAGGCGGTCCGTGCGGGTCTTGATGCTCCTCCGACTCCCAGGGAACTAGTGCCCGAGTCGGTTTCGCCGATGAAGAGGTGGATATCTCCGATAGGAACGATCGAACACCGTGTAGGGTTCGTCTTCGCCGGGATCCAGAACTCGTCGGGAGGGACGATCAGAACATTTCCGGAGAAGAGAACGCGACTGATGGCTACGGTTTCACCGATTCCCACGAAGATCTTGGTCCTCGCCCGCTGAAGAGCTTGAAGCGCCTCTTGCCCCCACGGCGCCAACTGTCGTGGTATTGCCGATGAGTACGCCATGGAGGGGTCCTCACGGACGGTTGACGGATACGAGGTAACACAGCTTACCCAGGTTCAGATCTCACAACGGTGGCAAAATCCTACTCCTGCTATAAATCACTATAATGATAATACGCCGAGTTGCAGAGATAGGTTCGCTGTGCGAGGTGTATATGAAGTTGTCTGAGATTGTGCCCTAAAGGCTCCCATAGGCCCGACTTATATAGTCGCCAGGTCCTAGGGTTACAGGGAAAAGTCCAAGCTGGACAGGTTACAGAGTCCTACACCGTCTAGTACTAGTCTAGCGTGTCTTGTACTCGAAGACTCCGGGTACGCTGGTGACTTCACCGTAGCCTTCCTTTATCCGGCATGAGTCTCCCTTCTGGATCCATCTAACTGGGCCGCCCAGCAGGCCATGGGCCATGCTACCGACTATGGGCCACCCGGGTTATCCGGATAGAGGACATGCTATGAGGATATCCATATAGCATATTCCAACAACATTCACTTGATTAGTACGTACACTCAACGGATTACATGTGTAGTATTATGTAGACCCTGCATATATTCTATGCCCTGAAAAGAGCAAGGGAATCACCGACACAAAGTACTTTTTAGTTATGTTTTCAGAAAGTTTCCTTATTTGTTTATCTGAAATTTCCTTATCGTTTCCGTTTTCGTCGAAAATGGCTTCCTCATTTTCTTTTTCATTTCCATTTAAAATATTACGTTTTCGTTCTTTTTTCGAAAAATGCTGTTTTTCTTTCCTTTTTAGCTCTATATTTTCTTTTTCTTTAAAAAGTATGAAAAGTTTCTTTACCGTTTTCAACCCTATATGTGGGGCACGAAGACGGCAACTTTTCACTTCATGTCATAAATAGAAACGTAGCCGTGCACCCTTGCATCACAACCGTCATTGGAACATGTCATAGTCAAATATTTTTGATTTGATAGGACTATTTTTCAAATCCTTTGCATCGACATTTTCCAAGACATGATTGCTTCCTTCAAATGTTTATTTGAGGGATATACGAACCCTACTGCAATGTTGTTCTGGCGATACTCATAGGCAGAATCATGGTAATCTCTAGTTGACATTAAGGACGAGTAATTATGATTCCATAAAGCAGTAATCATCACCTCCAACTCGTTCTATTCAACTTCTTCTTCACCTGAATCAGGATTGTTCGCCAAACCATCAATATCTTCCTATTTCATCATGCTCTGCATATGCCAATTTTACTCATCCCTATTAGCCTCGCCACTATTATCATCTCCTGTTACCTGACTACTCTGCCCTGATTCATAACCACCGCCTTCAGCATGTGAAACAAAATCTGACACAAATACATCCATCTCATTAGGTTCTTCACTGCCATCGCTAGGATCGAGACCACCGTCACATTGAGGTGACGGGGCTGACTTATCCATCGGAAGCACTAATATGACAAGGTGAATACCCCGGTGTTTGCACACCCTTAACCATTGTTCCCACTGAGAGGTCCTATCTATCAGCCTCAACTCCCATAAAATGTTTGAACGGGATTGCTCCATAATGACTGGACACTGACGGTGCGGGTTTCAAGATAAAGAGAAATAAACTGTGAATAATCCTTCAACTGACTTATACTCACTATTTCTGCGAAAGTCAAATCCAACTCCACGGACGTGAGGTCACTCAGATATACTCCCCTCTTATTTATTGGAAAGTACTGGGACCGTAGCAAACCACAAATTTGACTAACTTAGACATATTTGCTGACTACTCTAATTAGTGAGGGATTAGGGGTTTACCTTTGATGCGTGTGAAGTCCGAACACCCCGCATGCTTCACCCGAGCAGCAGCAACAACACCACCACACGCAGGACCGACCACTCCTCCACTAGTGTCTCACCCAAGCTCCTCCAACCATTTCTCCATCCAAACAGCCCTAAAAAGTTTCTAAAAGATAACCCATCAGTGGATCAGGGCTTACTGTAGCCTCCTTCTTCGTATACCTGGCTGATTTGGTGTGGGAGAGGTTTTTTTTTGGCAAAAATGGGATGGCGCTATGCGTTGGTTCAAACAACAAAGAGAAAACGCGAGAGGGAGGAAGGATGAAGGCCACGATCAATTGGATCTATTGGTAGTCCTCTCGTCCAAGGGTCGATGACTGGACAATCGTTTGCGGCGTGGCCGACTAGAGGTCATGCAGGCCCAGCACGACAAGGGTATCAGCGACCGGTGACCCATCCCTGTGATGGGACACACTCTAGTCGTCTTAGGAGTTGACGACTAGACCCAGTTCGTCCAAGACAAAGACAATTAGTGCCAATTGTCCAAGGCATCGAAGACGTTGTATTATTTCTGTTGAATTTTGCGTACTCTACTATTTTTGAGATTATCTAGTTTCAAAAATTATTTTTGGGATTATCGAAAAAAAGTTTTAAAAAAATTTCCAGACACGACGGCAGCTGTTGGTAGCAGCCCGTGAAACCACTCAAATTGCGTGTTTACAGCCCAACACGATAGCACGGATGGACTAACCCTCCTGCCAGCCCATGTTAGGTTCAACTAGAATAACGAAAGCCTAGCCCAAAGTTACATCTGCCTCCACGGCCCGAGACCCAGTTATAAATAGACTGCACCTCCTCGTTCTGAAACCCTAGCGCCGCACACACACACCCGCCGCCGCCGCCACAGCACAGCCGCAGGTAGAGAAGAAGGGGAAGATGCCGGCCGGTCACGGGCTGCGGTCGCGGACGCGCGACCTGTTCGCGCGGGGATTCCGCAAGAAGGGGTACATCCCGCTCACCACCTACCTGCGCACCTACAAGGTCGGCGAGCACGTCGACGTCAAGGTGAACGGCGCCGTCCACAAGGGCATGCCGCACAAGTTCTACCACGGCCGCACCGGACGCGTCTGGAACGTCACCAAGCGCGCCATCGGCGTCGAGATCAACAAGCAGGTATAACCCCGTCGCCGTCCCCTTACCTTCTGTTCACCCTCTATTTTCATCAGGTTTCGTAGATCTGTGCTGCTGTTTCGTTACAGCGATTTCTAGAGCCGTGATGCAGCTAGATCGATTTGAACACAAATATAGATGAATATTGTTAGCCTGTTTTATGGTCCTCGTTATCATTGTTTCCAAAGATTGGAATTAACACTGCTGATGATAAGATCCTCGAATAAATCTCCATTTTGTTCATCTGCTGTTTCATATTCTGCAAGTATCTCTTTCTCAAAATTGTTACATTCATCTTCTCATGCATCAGAATTGTTAGATTATATATGCCCTAGGCCGAGCGCCTACTCCTTCAGCAATGGGGCGGCGTGGTATTCCACGGGATAGGTTTTTTTGTGGCGCACGTTTTACGTGTGATGGGCATACATCAAATCTTGTCATTCTGGCTTCCCCCTTCTGCCTATATTTGTAGCAGTTGGGAAAGCCTATTTGGTGATACAGATCTACGCATATTCCTCCAATTTCGGCTGTTTCCTTCACCTAGGCATGTTTGTCATCATGGCTGTATTTCTAGCTTGATCATATTGCCATCTTTGCCTGTTTAGACTTGTTGTACTTTGTTCATGTCTCACATTTAGTTCATGTTATGTGTATCAAAGAGTAGAATTTTGTTACTTCCTGTGACCTGATGAGTTGGGGATTATGTATCAATGAGTAGAATTTTGTGACTTACCGTGACTTGCTGAGCTGGAGATTGATTTCACTCTGGTGGCTATACATATTTTACATCACTTGTCTAAAACCTGAATAACCTATGTTGCAGATTATAGTTGCTGTACTTCATGTTGAATAAGTACTTGCTATGGGTGTCTGAAATAACATACTTCGAATTCCTTTATTTATGCCTGCTGCTTTTTTACAACGCCTCTGTAGCGTAGATGATTACAATGGACTGAGACATCAATCTTTCACATATGTTTCATCACAGCGTTTATAAAGCACATGATGAGTGATTTCATTTGTTCTGTCACCAGGTTGGTAACCGCATCATCAAGAAGAGGATCCATGTCCGCGTGGAGCATGTGCAGCCATCCAGGTGCCAGGAGGAGTTCCGCCTGAGGAAGATCAACAACGACAAGCTCAAGGCCGAGGCCAAGGCCCGTGGCGAGGTCATCAGCACCAAGAGGCAGCCTGCAGGTCCCAAGCCAGGTTTCATGGTCGAGGGCACCACCATTGAGACGGTCACCCCCATCCCGTACGATGTCGTCAATGATCTCAAGGGCGGTTACTAGGGTGCTTGTGTTTCATCCAATTAGTAATCTATATGCTTGTTCCGAATGTTTTGGTACTGAGTAGTTCTCGTTTTGCTCTATGGAGTCTGAACTTCTCTGTGGTTAACATTAAAGATTATCTTTGGTCTATTTCGTTCTGTCATATTGCCTCGTATGTTTGCAGTTGTGGCATTCTTTCTACGATTCAACCTTGCTTCGATTTAGCATTGCAACATGGGCATTGTTAGGTCTGCTGCTGTATCGCTGTGTTTGCAAGTTGTGGTTCGAGTTGCAGATGGACGGTGTTATTCTGTCAGCTACTTATTGCTTCCAACCGTGAAAGGGAACTTTGCTTCCAATTGAAGCGCACTCACGGAGTTGATCTTATGGTCAATGCAAATGCCTGTCTAGCTGTGCAGAATCATTGTTCATGATGTGAACGGAATGGAAGAGATATTCTAAGATTAACAATTTGATGCGGGAATAGCGAGCTGCTGAACAGTTTCCTCGACTGGGTGCTCATCGAAATGTTCTTCATATTAGTTCCTCAACTTTATTCAGCTACGTTAAGATCATGGAGGGAATAACAAAAGGAGTTTTGAGGCCAGTTGGCCTTCAACTCCACTGATTGTTCATCTAATTAAGATCATGGAGCTACATTTGTCTACATCCTCTCCTCCATTCTGGCTGATAGAGGTTACAGCAGTGCATGCACACAGAATCTTACTAATTGTTCGGTTGACAAAGATTGATAAGAGCCGTGTGGATGTGGATGGGGAGTACTCATCGCTGCGGGATGCGCCGTTGAGGAGGTACGACTTCCGGCTTTTGGATTTGGATGGACGGATGTGGGTTGGGACAGCGTTGTCTCTTCCGTGTTAAGCATGAAGAGCTGCCCAATGTTCAATGAAAACACAAGCACCGCAAATTAATTAACATGAGATTAATCATTTCCCCTCAAAGCATGCTATGTTGCGACTTCTCCAAATTTCCCAACATATATCGTAGAAACGATAGCAATTTGCACGTTCTTACTTATTGCAATAGCTTAGTAAGTCATGGACACCGAGATCTGAGGACTAACAATGATGGTTCGAGTCTGAGTGGTGATGAGAATTGACTTGGTGACTTGTGACTTGGAGCAATGGCATGCAAGTGGGAGCGACTATATAGGAGAGGTTCATGGTCCTATCTTTAAGGTTGAAAACCTAGGGCCGGGCCTTAATTGGTTGTATCTGGCAATAGCTTTGTTGAAGGTATTATTTTAAGAGCGTAAACTTTTTTCAGGGTAAAAACGTAGATCTTTGATCGAGCGATGACGATGTTTGTGCACTGTTTCCTTCTTGGAGGCGTCGTTTTTGGAGATGGATTGATGGTGCTGTCTTGGTGGTGTTAGTACTGCCGTTTCAATGAATAAGTCACTGTAGCAGGACTTTTTTTTTAATTCTTTTTTCTTTTTTTGGCTGTGTGCGTTCCTATGACCGCTAGAGCAATGCATTTGTTGCAGAGGCTAGATATAATTGGTATTCTCTGATATTAATATATATGTTCATTTAAAACAATATCCACGAGAAATATTGCCTAAAAGATCTGTCTATGTCATTGGTGTACTTTTATGGCGGCAACACATTCAAAGAACATGTGATGTATTGTCTTCTCTGCGAAACCACCACAAAGTATTGCCAACCCACTTCTAATGCTATATTAGCCACGACCAAATCAAAATTCCTAGAGGAAAATTTAGCCGTACACAAATGCTTGAAATATTTGTCTATGTTTAGATTGACTTGACAGAAGTTTTTCATGATTTGATCCATTTTTCCTAGGCCTATCTCCCTCTTCATTCAAAGCTACACTCATCCACATATTTTGCAAATATCGCAGTTGATCTTGCCGTTCACATGTAACTATCAAAGAAACATTTTAAATTTTACTCTTAAATCTAAGACAACTCATGAGAATTATCAATAAGACAAATATATTAGCAATATTTAGATTTAATATCCATCCGAAGATACGCTTCCCTCCATCATCGGAGCCAGGGAAACCTTATTAGAGTAGAGCTTATCTTAGTAGACAAACGAGAAGTCGACGTGTTAAATCTCTAAAGAACAAGACACTAGAGCAATAATTATTTGCCAATGATAAGAACGGTAGATTGGAAGAGCTAGACTTGAAAACACACCAACGAGCACGGAAAACAATTGAATCCCAGGAGATCCGTAACTCCAGACACCCCCCACCAACGCTAGACACACCACCGGGGCAAGAATAAGATAGGAAGGACATTTTTTTGACTTCAAAAAAGTTGCCGCTGCAACACCATAGTGAAGAAACGTAAAAAAAAAAGAATGAGCATCCTCGCAACGGCGATGGGGACATGGTCAATCGCACCTCCAAAACCCCAAGGCCATCAGAGACGGGATGATCGGCGACATTGTCGGTGAGGGGGGTGCACCCTAGATCCTTCTTTAGACCAGCTCTCTAAATCTCAAGAAGCTTGTTATTACCACACCAAGCATCTCTCCCTAAATCAGTATATATTAGGATTACTAACCACCGTCGTCTGTCTCCCCTATAGATGCAGCTATTTGACATGCATAATAATCAGACCAACATGCAAAGTCTTTATTACTGCGTTTGATGCAAAAAAAAAAAAACGATCAAGTGATGGCCGGGACTCATCTTCAGCCTCTAACTTTTCACCACCACTTGCACATCAAAGTAGCACCTTGTGGTCATGAACACGGCTTCACCAATCGGCGCTCTACTTCAGTTTTAGCTTCGCTGCCACAAAATTGCTACGTTGTTTACCTCCCTTTTGGGAGAGATGATCAGGGAAAAGGAGTGGATCTTGAACCATTGACTTTTTGGGGGTAAAGGGATACAGGGGGAACAGGAGTGAAAATTGCGCCAATGGTCACGTTATCTTCCCGGAAAAGTTGGATTGTCCCGTGAGTTTGCACTTCAAATCACTAAACTCGTCGCCATCTCGTCACTTGTCTCCGTGGACCAACATACCCTTGTAGTGCAACAGGTGCCAAGATCACGCTGATCACCGCGGCTCACGGGGGGCTCTGCCTCTGCGTTTCGCAGCTCCTGATCCTCAAGATTTTTTTACAAATATAACCCCCTACAATTTCGCATAGCCAAAACTGCCCCTTGTCACTGCAAAAGGCAAAACTGCCCTCGCGGGAGGCTAGGAAAGTGGCACGTGGCACATCCCGCCAGGACCAGTGGCGGGCCAGTCTTCCAGCCATAGGCGGTGGCGGGAGGAGCATGCCGCCAGCGCGCGGGGCGGGATGAGGTGGGGCCCGTGGCGGGAGGCAGACGCTCCGCTGGCGGGACGTCGCGTCGGACTTAGGGACAAGGGCGGTGGCGATATGTGCTGCCCCCCTCCCCCGGCAGCAGCTGTCCCCTGAGGTGACGCGACTCGACATGACTGCACAGTAATTAGACGGCGGGAGCTACAGAAAATAGACCGCCGAAAGAGCACCGATACAACAAATTGATTACCGAACTTTACAGCGCACTCGCATGCAGATTTGTCCCGCTAGTAGAGAAGGCTGACTTATAAAAGGAGTAGTATCACGCTCTTCACGGATGCATCCTTCTTTGTTTCTTCCTTTGTTTGCTATTTTCTTTGGTGGCTATGAGTTTGCCTTGCTCTGACCAAGACTACAGGCCGAGAAATATGATGCCTCCTGGTGTGGAACATCTTCGGTGTTGGTGCGGGACTCTTTGTAAGGTGAAGGAGTCCACAGATTTTTCTGATAAAATGGGCATGAAGTTTTTCATGTGTCCCAACTATCAGTATGATCCAGCTCCCTGGAGTTACAACAGGCCTCCGATATGTTTCATCTATAACAAAATGATATATTTTTTGTTTTATGGAATATTTACTATGTTCTTATTTGTGATGCAGTCTCCTCCACCCTTGTGCATATGGTATCGTTGGATTGACACGGAGCAGCCCGAATGGGCGCTTCGTAAGATAGAAGAGAGGAGTCGCCGTGCGTGGTAAAACTTTCACGAGGAAGAGCGTCGTGAGAAAGAGGCGGAAGAGCGTAGAGCGACGCAACAGGAGCAACGGCGTCGGTTAGAGGAGCTTCGGAGGCAGAGAGAGGAACAACGACGGCTTAGGGAGGAGGAGGAACGACATGCTAGAGAGTCATACATGCAGACTCTGAGAGAAAGGGTCGCTGAGGCAAGGGCAGCTGAAGAACGCGGTGATAAGACACGGAAATGACCACGCTGGACGTAAGACGACTAGACTTTTGTCCTAATGTCTGAATCCACGCCTCCCGTTGTATCTTAATTAAAGTACTCGTATTTTAAATTATGCATTTAAATGTATCCTAGTTTCTGTTGTACCGTGTGGTAATGAAAAATAATACCTAAGTATTTTTACTTTATTTATATCTTATATATC
Source organism: Avena sativa (assembly GCA_916181665.1). Lineage (NCBI taxonomy): Eukaryota > Viridiplantae > Streptophyta > Magnoliopsida > Poales > Poaceae > Avena > Avena sativa. The sequence continues at coordinate 461,633,689 of OV702293.1, forward strand.
TGTGAATTTTTATTTGAAATTGTTTTTTGAACAACAAGACAAGATAATAGTAATATGTCTCTCACAAATATAGAATGATACATTAATGTTCAAATAGAAAGCGGCTACACCGTCGGAGTTACAATAATCGTCTCATTGTCTCGGTTGTTTCCTCTCATCCTCCGTATATGTGATCTGAAGGATAACTTCATGGGTCCGTTGGCCTGGGATTTGTGCGGAGATTTGGCGGTAATGATATAAAATAATCCCTGGTTTCTGTATCTTGTTGATTGTCATGAATTTGGCTCGTACCAACATCAGTATATAAGAAATCCATCATTGGACCATATGTTGGTTGTGATGGTCCATGGTTATACGAAGACTGAGGTTGGTCGTATGGCCGATCATATGTGTAGTAACTGCCATGACCTATAGATAGGTGAGGAGGTGGCATGTTAGAATTAAATCCAGCATTATCATTGTTCCATGCATCGTCAGGAGTGGTCTGTATAGAAAAAATAAGTATTAGAATGAGTAAAATATAATAATAAGTTAGTGCGATTATAAAAATGCGTACCAGTGTTTTCTGAAATAGTTCTCTAATAATTTCTGGGAATATTCCTCTAGGTGCTGGTTGATGCATTGAACCAAAATCAATCTAAAAAATGGTCTGCAAGTTAGAATTCAATTACTACAGCGGACGTGGATTAAAAGTATCGGACTCACGCGTGGCGGTTGTATTGAAGATTCGGGCCTAGAGGGTTCGATGGTAATCCTCGATGATGTACGCATAAGAGTAGCGTCTTGGCGTATTCTAGTCTGTCAGCACAAGAACATTATAAATAATTGTTTTTCTAAAGCAGATTTTTAAGTGTAGAAAACACGTACATTCTAATGCATAGAGGCGCTGCATGCTGGATTTCTAAGACTTCCTCTCGCTTCACTCAGCCGCGATGAGAAAGACTCAGGCATATTATACTGTGCTAGCATAACATCATCCGCTCGGCCACAACTCCAGTTAGTAACGGTATGTAAAGCATTCTAAAAAATGCGCCTCAACCTACTCTTGATGGTATTCGGCATGGATCAAGGGTTCTCTCTAACTATTTTACGCACATCCGTCATTATGTTATGATGCCTACTTAGCTGAAAATAACAATCAATGTTATTCTTGTAAATGTAGAATTATAAATACAGTGCTAAAAATATATGAAAGTACAAAGGAAGTCGCCTAGAGGGGGGGGGGGTGAGTAGGCTTTTAAAATTATTATGATTTAGGCTCAAGTAAATACGGAATAAAACTAACGTTTAATTTATTGAGCACAAAACCTAGCCACTAAGTTTACCTAGGTGCACCAACAACCTATGCTAAGCAATACAAGCAACAATGTGATAGCAAGGTATAAATACTTCAAGCACGATGGCTATCACAATGTAAAGTGCATAAGTAAAGGGTTCGGTTGAGAGATAACCGATGGACGCGAAGACGAAGATTTGTTTCCCGAAGTTCACTTCCAAAGAAGCTACGTCTCCGTTGGAGAGGTGCGATGGCGCAATGCTCTCCGAATGCTACAAATGGCTCACCTCGAGGTGTGGTGGCTCGATGCTCACCCAACGCCATACAAGGCCTCACCCCGGATGCGGAAGCACGCAACTCACCGACGCCACAAAAGGCTCACCCTATTCTCCCAAGTGTGCACCACAAAAGGCGGGCACTTGCTCCACTATGGGACGCTTGAGGGCGGTCACCGAACCCTTACAAGATTGGGGCTAACTCCACAACTCAATTGGAGGCTCCCAACAACAAAGCCACAAAAGGCCAACAACGCCACAAAAGGCTACAAGACCACAAAAGGTCAATAAGACCACAAAAGGTCAACAATCCAACCACACAACCGTCTAGGGTTCCAAGGAACCCAAGAGAAACAAGATCACAAGCTTGAACTCGCCGAATCTCCGAGGAGAACTCAAACCTATGCACCAAATGCAAGGGCAAGTCCTTCTCTTCCAAATTCCAACAAAGCTACAAAAGCTATTGGGGGAATAAGGGAGGAAGAACACAAGAGGAGAACTCAAACCTATGCACCAAATTCAAGGGCAAGTCCTTCTCTCTCAAATTCCAACAAAGCTACAAAAGCTATTGGGGGAATAAGGGAGGAAGAACACAAGAGGAGAACACAAAATTCTCCAAGATCTATATCCCAATGATTCCTTCACAAAGAAGGGATTTGACTTGGGGGGATTGTAGATCTAGATCTCCTCTCTCAAATCCCTCAAAAAGATGCAAGAATCATAGGAGGGGAAAGGGAGAGGGAAAGCTTCTTCAAGGTTGACAATGGAGGAGAGAGAGAAAGCCAAGAACCAAGAAGAAAAGCTAGTACCCACTAAGGGGAAGAGGATCCCCTTTTAAAGGGATCCCAGATCTGCCCGTTATGGGCATTCGTGACACCTGGCCGGAACTTCTGGTGGGAGGCCGGAAGTTCCGGTGGCACACAGCCAACGGTCGAAAACTGCGGAGCGAGAAACTGAAAAAACGAATCATGGCCGGAACTTCCGGCTCTGGGCGGAAGTTCCGCCCAGCCTGGCTCCAATGGTCATCAGACCGTTGACGCCCGCTCCAGAAGCGCAACCGGAAGTTTCGATCAAAACAGACCGGAAGTTCCGGTGAACTTCCGACGCTAGTTCCGACAAAGTTCCGGCAAATAGAACGCTTCAAAACAGAAGGTTACTGAGCGTGAGCGGAAGAAGACCCGGAACTTCCACCGGAACTTTCGGCGGCAAAAATGCCCTAGCGGAACTTCCGATGGCAAGCCGGAACTTCCGGTCAGGGAAATTCCAGAAACCAGAAACGCAATAACTTTTGCATCCGAACTCCAAACGGGATGAAACCAATTTTATTGGAAAGATAACAACGAATAGAATCCAACAAAAATTCGAACTATTGGGTATCACCTTGGGAGAAAATATCATTAATATATATATGTGAAGTATCCCCCAAGGTGGGGAGCCGGAAAACTCGCAAGATCAAAAACGACAATAAGATATGCAAGTGAAATCCTTAGATGATGAGCTAGAGCTTGTTAAGATGATGACCACAAGCTCTAGATCCTCTCATGGACAAGAACCAAATAATAACCAAGAAAGATGATGATATGAATGCAAAGGTTTGAGCTCTCTCTGAACGATGCAAACGAGACACCCGCTTGAGAGCCCCTCTTGATAGAACGGCTATCTATCCTAAACTCGGTCTCCCAACTAACAACACGAGACCGGCAAAAGAGAAGCCCTATCAACATACCTTTGCCTTGAGCGTCCCACTTGAACTTGATGTAGACCGTCTTGTTCTTCTATAGTGGGAACACCTTTCTTGTTTGCTCTTGCTCGCTCTTGCTTGATGAAGACTTGCAAAATGCTCCCCCATACTCCATGGGTAAACCTCTTCTTGAACTTTTTGTCTTCATCACTCCATGAACACGAGGATGGCAAGCTTCAAGCATGAGATCCTCTAGAGATGGCGCACCTTGAGCTCGCCCTTCTTCATCCCTTCTTGAGGTTGATCCATCTTGATCTTCTAGAGATGGCGCATCTTGATGCAACTTGTTGCACATGCCTTGATCAACCTTCAAGCTCCTTCTTACTTCATGATTCCAACGGGCACAAAGCCCTTGGACATTTCTTCATCTTTCAACCTTGAGACCAACACATGGCCCAAGCGATGCCAATGGACAAACCTACAAGTGAAACTCAATTTACACATTAGTCCATAGAGATTGTCATCAATTACCAAAACCACACATGGGGCCATACATGCCCTTTCAATCTCCCCCATTTTGGTAATTGATGACAATCCCTTAGCGAGGGTTTAAATATGACAATTAACGACCAAAGCGGTTGCCCCAACATCAAATACTACACAAGTATGTGATGTTGGTACAACCACAATATATAGAGCAAACTCCCCCACAATCTATGCATGTGTGATGAACTTGAATTCCATTGCATAGATTGACAATCGTTACCGTTGGTTGAGTTTCCTCTATATATTCAACATGCAAAGCAAACACAAAGATGCAAGAGCATGAGAGGCAAATGCTTAAGAACACACTCAAAGCAAAGACCAACTTCCCTTAAACCCTCCAAAACTTCTCCCCCATTGGCATCGATTGCCAAAATGGGTGAAAAGGTCTAGACGGCCAACATAGTGAGAATTCCTCCAAAGGTGTGCATATGCACAAGTCAAATGATGAGAACTAGGGAGGAAGTAAAACTATATTGAGGACCCAAAGAAAGCAAAAATAAAAGAAAGAAAAGAAAAGGGCTTCAACAAATGAAGCGAGCAATCAAAAGATCCAAAAGACACAAATGAAACACCATCAAATGATGTCAAAAGGAAACAACAACCAAAAGAGTGTTTAAATAAAAATAGAGAAGCTCCCCAAACTTTGTGCAAAGATTAGAATACTTGTATTTAATACAAAATGCACAAATATGGAATCCTTGCTCCCCCATAAGCATTTAAACCACAAGAAACGAGAAAGAAGGAACATGTGCATCATTAAATGAATTATAGAAGCTCCCCAAAGATTGTGCACCAATTATAGTAATTGTATTTGGAAACAACATGCACAACCATGGAATCCTCACTCCAAAACCATTTAGCAATGCACACAAAATACAATAATTTGGAAACCACCGAAGAATCAAAATGAAGTAAGAGGTGATTTCCAAGAAATGCAAAAACAACCAAATATTGATCTTCTCTTGTGTGTATAATTTTTTGTGTGGAAAATATCACAAAGACATATAACCACAAAGAAACATGAACACACAAAATAGATACTCAAGGAAGCACATGAAGACCCAAAAAGAAGTCATAGAATATACCAATAAGATGTTTTGCTTGAAAGCATGCCCAAGGGCTCAAATATATCTTATTGTACATCACCGAGCTTCAAACACCAACATACTCCATACAACACAACTATTCTCAAGGGAAGAAGAGGATAGAAGGAATATATGGAGAAAGGCAACAAGTATCATAAGATAGAAATCAACTTGGCAAAAATACTCACTATTGCACATGAGAGATATTGAGGAAACGATATGCAACAAAATTGCTAGATTGACATATTTGGGATTAGTGAATCATGAGCATGATTTAGTATAGTCCCCACTATATGCACTCATCTCAACATACACACATTTGCAATAGAGAGAACTCTTCAAAGCCAAAGCAAGAAATCCTACATATGGAAGAACACAAATTCATGCCAACAAGCAACCTACACAAGGTTGGGAACAAGATATGTATGCATGAGAGAGAGATACTTGTTACCGAGATATAATTGGTAGGACGAATAAGATATGAATTCGTTGATCATCCTAGCTTGCATCCAACTGACATGTAGACGCCACTTCTTCCTTGTTCAAGATACAAGCACCCAATATATATCTCCAATGTACCTAAAACACAATTAAGTACACTATGGTCCCCAAACAAATTGGGTCCAAAGTAGTTAGTGAAACTACAATACATAGGAGAGCCCCCACACAAATATGTGCATATTGATATGAAATTGAATTTCATGCACATCTTAGCCCATTAGGATTTGGTGGAGTTTCCCCTATATATTGGATCAAAGAAAGCAAGCATGCCATTATATATACAAGAAGTAAATATGCATGCATAGGCTTTCAAGAACCAAAAGGAGATACAATTTGAACAAAGAACACCAAGTAAACCAATAAGACACACACAAAAGTGTGACTCGACAAAAGGTGTCCAAATTGTATCGAAGAGCCAAATCAACACATGAAAGAACACAAGTTCAACAAATGAACTCGAAAGAGCCAAAGAAAAAGGATAAGAAAAATACCAAGGCTTAAGGATTTATCTCATCGTAAAAGAACAAAACAATAGAAACGGAATGAGATAAAGCCAACTCCCAACGAGAGCAAGGAAAAATAACCAAAACAAACTCTTCACACTTTTCATGATGGCACACAAAGTACCAACACAAAAAGGATCGAGCTTCCAAGCAAAAAAAGATCAAATCAAGAAGCATAAAACAAAGTTCTAGATAATATAGGAGAGCTCCTCCATAAGTAGAGCATTATATATAATTTTTCCTTTGAATGCAAAATGCCCACAAATGAGATCATCACTACTACCTACACTAAGTAAAACACAAGGGGAAATAAATAAAGTAAGAAGATCCACAAGAGGCAAGGAAATCTTGGGAGCAACTAGATAAACATTTTATTGGCCAAAGATAAGATAAATAAGAAAAGGCCAAAACGAATATGATGAAAGAATTCTACCATATATTAAATACTAATTGTCCAAGGACAAGAAGTAATAGGGATAATTTTCCCGAGGTAGTTTGCAAGGATATCCAAGATCATATTCAAACAAAGAAGCATATAACAAGATAGGTATTAAGCTTGATGCTTCGAAAGAGATTCTTGATTGCTTCAAATAGTCACACAATCACTAGTGATTGGATTAAATAGAAGCAAGTGGTTCCCATGAGGGTATGTAGATCCAAATATGAGGAAACACATACCAAGAATCACTCTCACAAACAAGATCCAAAAGATGAGCAATAAAAACATTTAAGTAAATTGGAACTTGTATGAGCAAATGTGCCACATAGGAACTAGATAATTCTCAATATCAAATCTAAGTGGCACCACCTCAAATGTCCACATTTTCTAGGTTTGTAATTATGCACAAAGCATATGACTCCCTCATAATGTGATAAACCAAGAAATCTCAACAAGAGGCAAGAAAATCAAAATAGAGGTATTAATGGACATTATGGAAAATTAGTTTCTCATGAGAGAGACATACCACATAGAGACTAGATAAACATGCAATAAAACTACTAAGTGGTTTTCCTCATGTACACTCATTTTAGGATTGTGGCATGCCCAAGCATGACACTCCCCCAAAATGGAATAGTCCATTAATCCCTCAAAAGAGCCAAATAAGATACCTACTAGAAACAATAAAGGCTCCAAACTAAAACGCAAATACATGGTGTGCCAACCAACATACATAAATATACATCATAGATCAATATAAGTAAGTGGGAAGCACAACATGTACAAACACATGCAAGGTACAAAACCAACACATGCACAAGGGAGCAAGTAACTATAAATGTAAATGAGTTTAGCACAAGTTACCGGAAGGAGGAACATTGTATAAGGAATATAAGCATGATAACCAATGACTTGACTTTGACAACAAGAATATAATGAAGATCCCTCAACTCTTCATAAGACAACCAAGTCTCCAATGTCCTCCAAAAACACCTATTGATCAAGTTTTAGCTTGTTGGTCCCCAACCAAGTTGGGTCCTAAGAAGTTAGTCACAATAGGTTTGTCCACCCAAATGGTTCTTCTCTTAACACCACTTTGGGCACCAACAAATTTGGCAAACACATTGCCCATCTCATCCTTACGAAGAAAATAAGCATCATCAATCAAGATAGGATGAGATGAGGAGATACCCATGGTGCATGAGGAAGAAAGGTGCCCCTTCTCACGGCATATGTAGCAAGTTCTTCTCTTGCCATCTTTATTCTTGGGAGGAGCTGCACCATGAAGAAGAGCTTGAGGCTTCTTGGGAAGTGGCCCATCTTGAGCTCGTGGAGGAGCTTGAGGCCGCTTCCCTCGTTGCTTCCCACTAAGAGGCTTCTTCTTCAATGGGCAATCCCTCACATGATGCCCTTATTCCTTGCACTTGAAGCACACAATGTTGGCCGGATTCTTCACTTGTCCTTGACCCTTCTTCTTGTTGCCCTTGTGCTTCAACGAGTTAGTGGGCTTGCTCTTGGTGTCGGAGTTGAAAACAAGCCCACTCTTGTCACTTGGGGGTCGTCGCACACTCAACATCTTCTTGAGCGTGTTCTTCCCTTCATGACACCTTTTCAAGTCATTCTTCAAAGAAGTGACTTGATCCTTGAGCTCTTTGACTTCCTCTACATGGTTAGTATCAACAACAATACTAGAGGAAGTAGAAGCTTTATTGTTAGAGCAACAAGGCAAATGATGCAATTCATCACAAGATTTAGCATGGTTGTGAGAGGATGAATTACAAGGACTAGCACATGGCAATATAGCATTAGGAGTAGATGTAGTGCTAAAGTCCACATGAGGCCCACTAGATGTTACCTTTGACACAATGGCCTCATGAGCTAACTCTAGCCTACCATGGGAGAGTAGAAGATCCTCATGCGAGCTTGAGAGCTTGGCATGACTTTCTTCTAATCTCCCATAGTTGCTTGTTAGCAAAGCAAGTTGAGCCTTTAGCTCAACATTCTCCTTCAAGATAGATGCTTCACATGAAATAGAGTTAGTAGCACAAGCATCATCAATTAAAGCAAGAGGTGAGTGCAACTTGGAAAGCTCTTTAGAATATGAAGCTTTAAGTTGCTCATGTGACTCGGTGAGTTTGATGAGCTCACCCTTGATGACCCTAGAGCCATTGTTGAGGTGCTCAAAATCCTCAAGGAGTTTAGCATAGGCAACTTCAAGTTCATCATTTTCAATTTGAAGAGCACTTGCCACCTCAAACTCTCTATCATGAGATTTCTTTACTCTAGATAGCTCTAGAGCAAAGGCCTCCTCAAGAGAATCCTTAGTGGTTTGTTACTCTTCAATAGCTTCATTTAGGTTGGCAATTTCATTAGCATACTCACACTCAAGACTACTTATTTTATCTATTTTCTCCTCATGCTCATATATTAGTTGCCTACTTTCAATAGCACAAGTCAAGATTTCAATGAAAGTAGAGCAAGCATTTTTATTAGGATGAAGAGCACGAAGGACTAGCCCCCCCTTCTCTTTTAAAGAAGCAACATCATTATCTACTTCTACATGATCAACATTCACATCATCATGAGAATATATTGGAGTCCAAAGGATAGGTTACCTTTGAACCCTTAGCCATGAGGCACAAGTGAACATTGGAAGAAGATGATGATGAGGGAACACATGAAGCTCTAATGACAACCTTGCCTTGGCCCACACATTCTTCACTTTCCTCTACATGGTTAGCAACACAAGAACTAGAGGAAATAGAAGCACATTTATCATGGCAATAAGGCAAAGCAAGCATATCATCATGAGATATATTCAAACCATTTCTACATGATATGCAAGGGCAATAAACACTAGGATGTAAATCACATATGGTCCTACAAGTGTTCATGCCCAAAGATACAACATTGCAATGAGATAGAGACAAAGAATCATGAATGGAAATCTCACTATCTACATTGCAAGTTCTATCACCACTCACCATATCATTACCTTGTGACAACTCACATGTTGGTGAAGTGGAAGAAGAAGAGAACTCATCGCGGCCGGAGGTGGATGGAACACAATCATCCTCATTAAGCTTGGACACATCATATTTTGCTTGAAGCTTGGTTCAAATATCATGAGCATTCCGAAAAGGCATGATTGAGGAAAGAACTACAAAGCTCACAACATTAACAAGCACATTAGATGCTTGAGCTTCAAGATAAGAGTTTGTCTTCTCCTCCAAAGATAGATTTTGGGGATCCTTAGGAGGAGACAAGCCCATATCTAGAATTCGCTCAATGATAGGGTCAATGGCCCGGAAATGACTAAGCATGCGAGTACGCCAAACACCATAATGTGTGCCATCAAAAGTAAATGTGTGAGATGTAGGGTTTCGTAGCATGGAAAATAAAAAATTTCTACCGCATACAAACAAACAAGCCAAGATCTATCTACTAGATTGTAGCAACGAGTCGATAGAATAACTCACCCTCGAAGATTCCAAAGTGTTTAACGAGAGCGGAGTCTCGTGGGTGATGTAGTCGTACTCTTTCTGATCTCAAGATCGCGTAGACGATCCTTCGGGCGCTGCGTTCCAGCAGCGCTCCCGCAGTCGGTCACACGTTCGGTACTCGACGAAGACCTTCCTCTCCCTTGTTCCAGCAGGCAGCGGAGGTTGTAGCACTCTCCTCGCGATTCCGGCAGCACAACGGCGTGGTACCGGAAGTAGAGGGGAGATCTCGCAGGGCTTCGCCTTAAGCCGGAGCGAGTATGGTGGAGTATGAGAGAGTCCCTCGACGATCTAGGGTTTAGACACGCCGAGGAGGGGCTAGTGCCGGCGGCTAGGGTTTCACCTAGGCGGCGGCGGCGAGTGCCCTAGGGCCGGTGGCGGCTTGGAGGCGGCGGCGGCTTGGTACTAGGGTTTGGAGGAGAGGATCTTGTGTGTGTCTAGGAGGGAGCCCTGTCCCTCCTTATATAGGTGGAGGGGCCGGCCGGCCAAGGGGAGGGAGAGGAGTCCCTCCCCAACTCGGCTTGGGTGGGCGCCGCCAGTTGGAGGAGGGAACTCCTCCCCAACTCGGTTTCCCCTTCCTCCTCTTTTCCTCTTTCCAAATTTAGCCGTTTGACTTTTCAAACTAGCTATTTGACTCTTCAAACTAGGATTTGAATTAATCCTTTATTTGGTTCAGCGATGAAACTTAGTACACAATGCAATCATACCAACTTGATACAACACATTCATGTACCCTTCCCCTCCGGAGTGCCGGACATTCCGGAACATTCTAGAACATTCCCGATGAAAACATCGGAACCATTCCCCAACTCCGAAACGGGACTTTCCTTATATGAATCTTATTCTCCGGACCATTCCGGATCTCCTCATGATATCCCGGATCCCATTCGGGATTCCGAACAACATTCGGTCTCTTTCTCATCATTCCATAACTACTCAAAACAACGTCGAATCCTTAAGTGTGTCTCCCTACGGTTCGTGAATTATGCGGACATGATCAAGACACTTCTCCGAACAATAACCAATAGAGGAATCTAGAAATTCATATGGCTCCCACATATTTCTACGATTACTTTGCGATCGAATGAACCACTTACATACGATATCAATTTCCCTTTGTCTCACGATAGTTTACTTATCCGAGGTTATGATCATCGGTATCTCTGCATACCTAGTTCAACCTCGTTACCGATAAGTACTCTTTTCTCATTCCTGTGATATGTGATCCCTTGTGAGCCAGTCACATGCTTGCAAGCTAATTGGATGACATTTCACCGAGAGGGCCCAGAGTATATCTATCCGTCATATGGATGGACAAATCCCACTCTTGATCCATGTGTTTCAACCAACACTTTCCGAACACTCAATGCCACCTTTATAGCCACCCAGTTACGGTGTGGTGTTTGATGTCATCAAAGCATCCATCCGGTAAAGGTGATATGCATGATCTCATGGTCGAAGGAATTAGATTACTATGTATCAGAAAGCATATAGCAATTGAACTATTAAAATGACTTGATCTTTATGCTACGCTTATCTATAGGAGTATGTCCATCATATCATTCTCCTAACGATATGATCTTGTTGTTAATAACATCTCAATGTTCATGATAGGGAAACCACAATCATCTATTAACCAACAAGCTAGTATTATATAGAGGCTTTACTAGGGACTTCAAATTAAGTTTACAAATCACACAAGTATTAATGTTTCCTTGTTAATACTATTATAGCATGAATGTAAACATTTATCATAAACACAAAGATATAATAATAACTATATTTATTATTGCCTCTAGGGCATATCTCCAACAGTCTCCCACTTGCACTAGAGTCATCTAATCTAGATTACATGGTAATATACCGAACACCCATGGCAGTTTGGTGCTGGTCATGTTTTGCCCTCGGGAGAGGTTTAGTCAACGGATCCGCCACATTCAGATCTGTGTGTACTTTGCAAATCTTTATATCCCCATCTTGGATATGTTCTCGAATAGCGTGAAAACGTAGCTTGATATGCTTCAGCTTCTTGTGTGACCTTGGTTCTTGCGCATTGGCTATGGCGCCCATGTTATCACAGTAGATAGACATTGGGTCCAGCGCACTAGGAACCACACCTAGCTCTGTAATGAACTCTTTCATCCATATCGCTTCTTGTGAAGCCTCCGAAGCAACCATGTATTCCGATTCAGTTGAAGATCTCGCCACAACGCTTTGCTTTGCACTCCTCCAGCTAACTGCTGCACCATTCAAAATAAATACGTATCCAGATTGTGATTTAGAATCATCCGGATCGGTGTTCCAACTAGCATCGGTGTAACCATTAACAACGAGCTGTTCATCACCTCCATAAGAAAGAACCATATCCTTAGTTCTTCTCAAGTACTTAAGGATGTTTTTGACCGCTGTCCAATGATCCACTCCTGGATCACTTTGATATCTTCTAGTTAAACTAACAGCATATGCAATGTCCGGTCTAGTACATAGCATAGCATACATTAGAGATCCTATGGCTGAGGCATAGGGAGTCTTACTCATCCTTTCTCTGTCTTCTGCTGATGTCGGACTTTGAGTTTTACTCAAGGTCGTATTGGGCAACATGGGCAAGAACCCTTTCTTGCTATCTTCCATTCCAAACCTCTTTAGAACTTTGTCCAAATATGTACTTTGTGACAATGATATTTGGCGTTTCGATCTATCTCTATAAATCTTTATGCCTAATATGTATGCTGCTTCGCCAAGATCCTTCATTGAAAAACTATTATTCAAATATTCCTTGACACTATTAAGAAGGTCTACATCATTCCCAATCAATAATATGTCATCCACATATAGTATTAAGAATGATACAGAGCTCCCACTCACTTTCTTGTAAATACAAGCTTCTCCATAAGTTTGTATAAAACCAAAACTTTTGATCACCTTATCAAAACGTTGATTCCAACTTCGGGATGCTTGCTTCAATCCATAGATGGACCGTTGAAGTTTGCATACCTTGTTAGCATCTTTAGGATCAACAAAACCTTTGGGTTGCATCATATACAACTCTTCATCAATGTCTCCATTGAGAAATGCTGTTTTGACATCCATCTGCCATATCTCATAATCGTAATATGCAGCGATTGCTAACATAATCCTCACAGACTTTAGCTTCGCTACTGGTGAGAAAGTCTCATCGTAGTCAACTCCTTGAATTTGTCGAAACCCTTTTGCGACAAGTCGAGATTTATAGACAGTAACATTACCATCAGCATCTGTTTTCTTCTTGAAGATCCATTTGTTCTCGACAGCCTTCCGGCCATCCGGTAAGTCCACCAAAGTCCATACTTGGTTTTCGTACATGGATCCAATCTCGGATTTCATGGCTTCTTGCCATTTATTGGAATCTGGGCTCATCATCGCTTCCTCATAAGTCTCAGGGTCATCGGTGTTGTCCACCAACATGACACTCATAACGGGATCATACCATCTGGAGTGGTACGAGTTCTCGTTGACCTGCGAGGCTCTGTAGCAACTTCAACCGAAGTTTCATGATCATCATCATTAGCTTCCTCTCTTATTGGTGCAGGCACCACAGGAACTTCTTCTGGTGCTGCGCTACTCGCAATTTCGAGAGAAGGTTCAACAACCTCGTCAAGTTCTACTTTCCTTCTAGTCACTTCTTTCGAGAGAAATTCCTTCTCTAGAAAGGATCCATTCTTGGCAACGAAGATTTTGCCTTCGGATCTATGATAGAAGGTATACCCAATAGTTTCCTTCGGGTATCCTATGAAGACGCATTTTTCCGCTTTGGGTTCAAGCTTGTCCGGCTGTAACTTCTTTACATAGGCTTCGCACCCCCAAACTTTAAGGAACGACAATCTAGGTTTCTTCCCAAACCATAATTCATACGGTGTCGTTTCAACGGATTTAGACGATGCCCTATTTAAAGTGAATGCGGCTGTTTCTAATGCATAACCCCAAAATGATAGCGGTAAATCTGTAAGTGACATCATAGAACGAACCATATCTAAGAGAGTTCGATTACGACGTTCGGACACACCATTACGTTGTGGTGTTCCCGGCGGTGTCAATTGTGAAAGTATTCCGCATTTCTTCAAATGCTCGCCAAACTCGTAACTTAGATATTCACCTCCACGATCAGAACGTAGAAATTTAATCTTCTTGTTACGTTGATTCTCTACCTCACTTTGAAATTCCTTAAACTTCTCGAAAGTTTCGGACTTATGTTTCATGAAATAGATATACCCATATCTACTCAAGTCATCCGTGAAGGTAAGAACATAACGATAACCACCGCGCGATGCTACATTCATTGGACCACACACATCGGTATGTATGATTTCCAACAAGTCCATAGCTCGCTCCATCATACCAGAAAATGGAGTCTTAGTCATTTTACCCATCAGACATGCTTCGCATCTATCAAGTGATTTGAAATCAAGTGATTCAAGAAGTCCATCGGAATGGAGTTTCTTCATACGCTTCACTCCAATGTGACCAAGACGACAGTGCCACATATAGGTCGAGTTATCGCTCGATTTCAAACGTTTAGCTTCAATGTTATTAATATGTGTATTTCCACTATCGAGATTCAATAAGAATAGACCATCTATCAAAGGTGCATGTGCATAAAACATATTACTCATATAAATCGAACAACCATTATTCTCGGATTTAAACAAGTAACCGTCTCGCAATAAACAAGATCCCGATATAATGTTCATGCTTAACACAGGCACCAAATAACAATTATTTAAGTATAAAACTAATCCCGATGGTAGATGAAGGGGTAGCGTGCCGACCGCGATCACATCAACCTTTGATCCGTTTCCAACGCGCATCGTCACCTCGTTCTTCGCTAGCTTCCGTTTATTCTGCAACACCTGTTTCGAGTTACAAATATGAGCAACCGAACCAGTATCAAATACCCAGGCACTACTACGAGTACTAGTGAGATACACATCAATAACATGTATATCAGATATACCTTTCTTCTTGATGTTGCCGTTCTTCAAATCCGCCAAGTACTTTGGGCAATTCCGCTTCCAGTGACCTTCTCCCTTGCAGTAAAAGCACTCAGTATCAGGCTTAGGTCCAGCCTTGGTCTTCTTCGTCGGCGTGGTAACTTTCTTACCACCCTTCTTGAAGTGTCCCTTCTTCTTAGACTTGCCTTTCTTGAATTTGGTGGTCTTATTGACCAACAACACTTGGTGCTCTTTCTTGATCTCCACTTCTGCAGACTTCAACATGGCAAAGAGTTCTGGCAACGTCTTGTTCATGTTTTGCATGTTGTAGTTCATCACAAAGTTCTTGTAACTTGGTGGTAGTGATTGGAGGACACGGTAAATCCCCAAAGCATTAGGAATCACAATACCCAAGCTTTGAAGTTTGTTTGCGTGCCCAGACATCTTAAGCACATGCTCGCTGACGGAGCTGCCCTCTTCCATCTTGCAGTTAAAGAACTTTTCAGAAGCCTCATAGCTTTCAATTGCCGCATGAGTCTCAAAAATCAATTTGAGATCCTCGACAATATCATATGGGTCTGAATTCTCAAACCTTTTCTGAAGCTCCGATTCTAAACCATACAAGATAGCACACTGAACTGTGGAGTACTGAGTCTTCCGAGTGAGGTAAACATTCTTTACTTCATCGGAAGCAGTAGCTGCAGGTGGGTCACCCATCGGTGCATCCAGCACATAGGTCAAATTACCAGCTGTGAGGACAATCCTCAAATTGCGGAACCAATCCACGAAGTTGCTTCCATTGTTTTTCAACTTTTCTTTCTCTAGGAACGCATTAAAATTGATGGTAGGGGCTGCCATTGATCTACAACATATTTGCAATAGTTTAGACTCAGTTTATGACAAATTGAGTTCAAATTAATAAATTTAATCTAGGTGAACTCCCACTCAAAACAATATCCCTCACATTGTTTTAGTGATCACACGAACCAAATCCACCACATCAACACCGATCATCACGAGAGTTGATATAGTTTCAATGGCGAACAATCGACATGTTCATCATATCTACTATATGATTCAAGCTTTACCTTTCGGTGATCCGTGTTCCGAGACCATGTCTGTACATGCTAGGCTCGTCAAGATCAAACCTTAGTTTCCGCATGAGCAAATCTGGCTTGCTCACGTTGTATACGCTTGCGGAATCTAACACACCCGATCATCACGTGGTGCTTCGAAACAACAAGCTTTAGCAACGGTGCTAACTAAGGGTGAACACTTTATGACTTGAAATTCATGTGCATGAGGGATCATCTTATAATGCTACCGTTGTCTACTAAGCAATACAATATGCATAAAGGATTAACATCACATGCAATTCATAATATGTGATATGATATGGCCTTTCTTCTTTGTGCTTCCGATCTCCATCTTCTAGCACGAACATGATCTCCATCATCACCGGCATTGCATCAAGGTCAATGACGCTTCTCCATGGTTGTTGTCCACCGGCTTCAACTATTACAACTACTTTGAATAGACACGCGGGTCTTAACATAAATTAAAACAACCATATGGCTCCTGCCGGTTGCCAACTTACAATAAGGAACATTGCATACATCAAATATAATCACAATCATGGCCATATCACATCACAGCACACCCCTGCAAAATAAAGTTAGACGCCTCTACTTTCTTTGCATGTTTTACGTGGTTTGGGGCTTTCAATAAGTGTCGTTCTAACTTACGAACAAGAACCACAACATTGATACTAGTATTGTTAATCACCCGTTGTAAATTGGATCTTAACTATGCTAGGAGAAACAGGCACCCGCAAAGCCACTTATGCAATACAAGTTGCATGTCAAGCGTGGAGCAAGTCTCATGAACGATGTCATGTAAGGTTAGCCCGGGCCGCTTCATCCCAACATCCCGCAAGATGCAAAGTACACAAGAAGCAATCGACAATAAAAGCATCAACGCCCACAATGACCATTGTGTTCTACTCGTGCAACAGATCTACATATAGACACGGCTCTGATACCACTGTAGGGTTTCATAGCATGGAAAATAAAAAATTTCTACCGCATACAAACAAACAAGCCAAGATCTATCTACTAGATTGTAGCAACGAGTCGATAGAATAACTCACCCTCGAAGATTCCAAAGTGTTTAACGAGAGCGGATTCTCGTGGGTGATGTAGTCGTACTCTTTCCGATCTCAAGATCGCGTAGACGATCCTTCCGGCGCTGCGTTCCAGCAGCGCTCCCGCAGTCGGTCACACATTCGGTACTCGACGAAGACCTTCCTCTCCCTTGTTCCAGCAGGCAGCGGAGGTTGTAGCACTCTCCTCGCGATTCCGGCAGCACAACGGCGTGGTACCGGAAGTAGAGGGGAGATCTCGCAGGGCTTCGCCTTAAGCCGGAGCGAGTATGGTGGAGTATGAGAGAGTCCCTCGACGATCTAGGGTTTAGACACGCCGAGGAGGGGCTAGTGCTGGCGGCTAGGGTTTCACCTAGGCGGCGGCGGCGAGTGCCCTAGGGCCGACGGCGGCGGCTTGGTACTAGGGTTTGGAGGAGAGGATCTTGTGTGTGTCTAGGAGGGAGCCCTGCCCCTCCTTATATAGGTGGAGGGGCCGGCCGGCCAAGGGGAGGGAGAGGAGTCCCTCCCCAACTCGGCTTGGGTGGGCGCCGCCGGTTGGAGGAGGGAACTCCTCCCCAACTCGGTTTCCCCTTCCTCCTCTTTTCCTCTTTCCAAATTTAGCCGTTTAACTTTTCAAACTAGCTATTTGACTCTTCAAACTAGGATTTGAATTAATCCTTTATTTGGTTCAGCGATGACACTTAGTACACGATGCAATCATACCAACTTGATACAACACATTCATGTACCCTTCCCCTCCGTAGTGCCGGACATTCCGGAACATTTTAGAACATTCCCGATGAAAACATCGGAACCATTCCCCAACTCCGAAACGGGACTTTCCTTATATGAATCTTATTATCCGGACCATTCTGGATCTCCTCGTGATATCCTGGATCCCATTCTGGATTCCGAACAACATTCGGTCTCTTTCTCATAATTCCATAACTACTCAAAACAACGTCGAATCCTTAAGTGTGTCTCCCTACGGTTCGTGAATTATGCGGACATGATCGAGACACTTCTCCGAACAATAACCAATAGAGGAATCTGGAAATTCATATGGCTCCCACATATTTCTACGATTACTTTGCGATCGAATGAACCACTTACATACTATATCAATTTCCCTTTGTTTCATGATAGTTTACTTATCCGAGGTTATGATCGTCGGTATCTCTGCATACCTAGTTCAACCTCGTTACCGATAAGTATTCTTCTCTCGTTCCTGTGATATGTGATCCCTTGTGAGCCAGTCACATGCTTGCAAGCTAATTGGATGACATTTCACCGAGAGGGCCCAGAGTATATCTATCCGTCATATGGATGGACAAATCCCACTCTTGATCCATGTGTTTCAACCAACACTTTCCGAACACTCAATGCCACCTTTATAGCCACCCAGTTACGGTGTGGTGTTTGATGTCATCAAAGCATCCATCCGGTAAAGGTGATATGCATGATCTCATGGTCGAAGGAATTAGATTACTATGTATCAGAAAGCATATAGCAATTGAACTATTAAAATGACTTGATCTTTATGCTACGCTTATCTATAGGAGTATGTCCATCATATCATTCTCCTAACGATATGATCTTGTTGTTAATAACATCTCAATGTTCATGATAGGGAAACCACAATCATCTATTAACCAACAAGCTAGTATTATATAGAGTCTTTACTAGGGACTTCAAATTAAGTTTACAAATCACACAAGTATTAATGTTTCCTTGTTAATACTATTATAGCATGAATGTAAACATTTATCATAAACAGAAAGATATAATAATAACTATATTTATTATTGCCTCTAGGGAATATCTCCAACATGAGAGTGCACTAAACCCCTAGGAGACATCTTTACTCTCGAGGCGGTGAAGCCTAAAAGCAAGAGACCTCGCTCTGATACCAATTGAAAGTACAAAGGAAGTCGCCTAGAGGGGGGGTGAATAGGATTTTAAAATTATTATGATTTAGGCTCAAGTAAATGCGGAATAAAACTAACGTTTAATTTATTGAGCACAAAACCTAGCCACTAAGTTCACCTAGGTGCACCAACAACCTATGCTAAGCAATACAAGCAACAAGGTGATAGCAAGGTATAAATACTTCAAGCACGATGGCTATCACAATGTAAAGTGCATAAGTAAAGGGTTCGGTTGAGAGATAACCGATGGACGCGGAGACGAAGATTTGTTTCCCGAAGTTCACTTCCAAAGAAGCTACGTCTTCGTTGGAGAGGTGCGATGGCGCAATGCTCTCCGAATGCCACAAATGGCTCACCTCGAGGTGTGGTGGCTCGATGCTCACCCAACGCCACACAAGTCCTCACCCCGGATGCGGAAGCACGCAACTCACCGACGCCACAAAAGGCTCACCCTATTCTCCCAAGTGCGCACCACAAAAGGCGAACACTTGCTCCACTATGGGACGCTTGAGGGCGGTCACCGAACCCGTACAAGATTGGGGCTAACTCCACAACTCAATTGGAGGATCCCAACAACAAAGCCACAAAAGGCCAACAATGCCACAAAAGGCCAACAACGCCACAAAAAACTACAAGACCACAAAAGGTCAACAAGACCACAAAAGGTCAACAATCCAACCACACAACCGTCTAGGGTTCCAAGGAACCCAAGAGAAACAAGCTCACAAGCTTGAACTCGCCGAATCTCCAAGGAGAACTCAAACCTATGCACCAAATGCAAGGGCAAGTCCTTCTCTCCCAAATTCCAACAAAGATAAAAAAGCTATTGGGGGAATAAGGGAGGAAGAACACAAGAGGAGAACTCAAACCTATGCACCAAATGCAAGGGCAAGTCCTTCTCTCCCAAATTCCAACAAAGCTACAAAAGCTATTGGGGGAATAAGGGAGGAAGAACACAAGAGGAGAACACAAAACTCTCCAAGATCTATATCCCAATGATTCCTTCACAAAGAAGGGATTTGACTTGGGGGGATTGTAGATCTAGATCTCCTCTCTCAAATCCCTCAAAAAGATGCAAGAATCATAGGAGGGGAAAGGGAGAGGGAAAGCTTCTTCAAGGTTGACAATGGAGGAGAGAGAGAAAGCCAAGAACCAAGAAGAAAAGCTAGTACCCACGAAGGGGAAGAGGAGCCCCTTTTAAAGGGCTCCCAGATCTGCCCGTTATGGGCATTCGCGACACCTGGCCGGAACTTCCGGTGGGAGGCCGGAAGTTCCGGTGGCACACAGCCAACGGTCGAAAACTGCGGAGCGAGAAACTGAAAAAACGAATCATGGCCGGAACTGTTGGACATATGCCCTAGAGGCAATAATAAAGTGGTTATTATCATATCTTCATACTTATGATAAATGTTTACATACCATGCTATAATTGTATTAACCAAAAACATTAATACTTGTGTGATTTGTAAACATAAAAGAGTCCCTAGTAAAGCCTCTTGTTAAACTAGCTTGTTGGTTAATATATGATCATGGTTTCCTGATCATGAACATAGAGATGTTATTAACAACAGGGTCATATCATTAGGGGAATGATGTGATGGACATACTCCTATAGTTAAGGGTAGCATAAAGATCAAGTCATTTAATATAGTTCATTTGCTATAAGCTTTCTGATACATAGTAACCTAATTCCTTCGACCATGAGATCATGCTTATCACCATCACCGGAAGGATGCTCTGATGACATCAAACACCACACCGTAACTGGGTGGCTATAAAGGTGGCATTGAGTGTTCGGAAAGTATGGGTTGAGACACATGGATCAAGAGTGGGATTTGTCCATCCATATGACGGATAGATATACTCTGGGCCCTCTCGGTGGAATGTCATCCAATTAGCTTGCAAGCATGTGACTGGCTCACAAGGGATCACATATCACAGGAACGAGAAAAGAGTACTTATCGGTAATGAGGTTGAACTAGGTATGCAGAGATACCGACGATCATAACCTCGGATAAGTAAACTATCGTGAGACAAAGGGAAATTGATATCGTATGTAAGTGGTTCATTCGATCACAAAGTAATCGTAGAAATATGTGGGAGCCATATGAATTTCCAGATTCCTCTATTGGTTATTGTTCGGAGAAGTGTCTCGATCATGTCCGCATAATTCACGAACCGTAGGGAGACACACTTAAGGATTCGACGTTGTTTTGAGTAGTTATGGAATGATGAGAAAGAGACCGAATGTTGTTCGGAATCGCGAATGGGATCCGGGATATCATGAGGAGATCCGGAATGGTCCGGAGAATAAGATTCATATAAGGAAAGTCCCGTTTCGGAGTTGGGGAATGGTTCCGATGTTTTCATCGGGAATGTTCTAGAAGGTTCCGGAATGTCCGGCACTCCGGAGGGGAAGGGTACATGAATGTGTCATATCAAGTTTGAATGATTGCATCATGTACTAGGTGTCATCGCTGAACAAAATAAAGGGTTTAATCAAATCCTAGTTTGAAAAGTCAAACGCCAATTTGAAAAGTCAAACGGCTATTTTGTGAAGTGAAGGGGAAGGTGGAAATCGAGTTGGGGAGGAGTTCCTTCCCTCCACCGCCGGCCCACTTGGGATCCGAGTTGGGGAGGGACTCCCCTCCCCTTGTCCGCGCCCTCCGACCTATATAAGGAGGGGCAGGGCTGACCCTCCTAGACACACCTCCTACACCCCAAACCCTAGCCTCCTAGCCGCCGGCCTCCTCCAAGTCGCCGCCGCCTAGAGCTCCTCTAACTCGGCGAGTTAGGGTTTCCCCAAACCCTAGCCGCCGACCAAGCCCTCCCCTTGGTGCCCTCTAAACCGTAGATCACCAAGGCCTCTCTCATACTCCACCATACTCGCTCCGGCTTAAGGCGAAGCCCTGCGAGATCTCCCCTCTACTTCCGGTACCACGCCGTCATGCTGCCGGAATCACGAGGAGAGTGCTACAACCTCCGCTGCCTGCTAGAACAAGGGAGAGGAAGGTCTTCATCGAGTACCAAACGTGTGACTGACTGCGGGAGCGCTGCCGGAACGCAGCGCCGAAAGGATCGTCTACGCGATCTTGAGATCGGCAAGTGTACGACTACATCACCCACGAGAATCTGCTCTCGTTAACCGCTTTGGAATCTTCGAGGGTGAGTTCCTCTATTGACTCGTTGCTACAATCTAGTAGATAGATCTTGGCTTGTTTGTGTGCATGCGATAGAATTTTTTTGTTTTCCATGCTACGAACCCCTACAGTGGTATCAGAGCCGTGTCTATATGTAGATCTGTTGCACGAGTAGAACACAATGGTCATTGTGGGCGTTGTCGATTGCTTCTTGTGTACTTTGCATCTTGCGGGATGGTGGGATGAAGCGGCCCGGGCTAACCTTACATGACATCGTTCATGAGACTTGCTCTACGCTTGACATGCAACTTGTATTGCATAAGTGGCTTTGCGGGTGTCTGTTTCTCCCAACATAGTTAAGATTCAATTTACAACGGGTGATTGACAATACTAGTATCAATGTTGTGGTTCTTGTTCGTAAGTTAGAACGACACTTATTGAAAGCCCCAAACCACGTAAAACATGCAAAGAAAATTAGAGGCGTCTAACTTTGTTTTGCAGGGGTGTGCTGTGATGTGATATGGCCATGATTGTGATTATATTTGATGTATGCAATGTTTCTTATTGTAAGTTGGCAACCGGCAGGATCCATATGGTTGTCTTTAAATTCTGTTAAGACCCGCGTGTCTATTCAAAGTAGTTGTAATAGTTGAAGCTGGTGGACGACAACCATGGAGCGGCGTCATTGACCTTGATGCAATGCCGGTGATGATGGAGATCATGTTCGTGCTTGAAGATGGTGATCGGAAGCACAAATAAGAAAGGCCATATCATATCACATATTATGAATTGCATGTGATGTTAATCCTTTTATGCATCTTGTATTGCTTAGTTCACGACGGTAGCATTATAAGATGATCCCTCAAGCACACAATTTCAAGTTTTAAAGTGTTCATCCTTAGTAAGCACCGTTGCTAAAGCTCGTTGTTTCGAAGCACCATGTGATGATCGGGTGTGTTAGATTCTGCGAGTGTATACAACGTGAGCAAGCCAGATTTGCTCATGCGGAAGCTAATGTTTGATCTTGACGAGCCTAGCATGTACAGACATGGTCTCGGAACACGGATCACCAAAAGGTAAAGCATGAGTCATATAGTAGATATGATGAACATGTTGATTGTTCGCCATTGAAGCTACATCAACTCTCGTGATGATCGGTTTTGATGTGGTGGATTTGGTTCGTGTGATCACTAAAACAATGTGAGGGATATTGTTTTGAGTGGGAGTTCAACAACAATTTGATTAAAAGTTGAACACTATTTATCATAAATTAAATCAAAGTGAATTTGCATAGTTGTTGTAGTCATTGGCATCCGTTTACCACCTTGCGCTTAGTTATAATTGAGATGATAGAACTATAAAATTCTGGTTAGTTACTTTACGAACTGGTATCGTATTGTTTTGAAGTGTTAATCTAAAGTTTAAAAGTACTATTGCAAACTTTCCGTAAGCTCCGGTTACTCCATGAAGTTTAATAATTGGTATTAAAATCGAGAGTGACAATTCCAAGGGTTAGTGTATGAGTATCATGTTTGTCTCCATGATTCTTGATATTCAAAGGATTATCTTAATATCAAGGTTATCTAGGAGTTGAAAGAGTTATTTCAGAAACCATGATGTGTGGAAGATATTGTGATATCTGAAACGAAGTTTTGGTTGCAACATGATAGAGTATAATATGGCAAAAGTCATGTTCTCATATTTGATGAGAATTTGCAAAAGGTTGGAGACACTAGTTGTCCTAATCCTCCAAAAGGTTTTGGAGAGCAACATTATACTCGCGATTCACCGTTACAAGCTAAAAGTAGCTTGATCATGGATAATTCCATGATAAGGGTGAATATTTGATGTAGGTAAAATGTTTACTACACCAATAGATTACTAAAGAAAGGAATTTGAAAGAACACCAAACATTTGATGATGGTAATCTACTTCAAAGTGCAAGTCCAAAGACATTGGTATTTTACTATACATGCTTTGGACTATGTGTCATGTATATGGCTCCACTATTGATGTTGATAGATTCTTTCAAACAGAAAAGGAAATACTGAAAGAGAATCTCATAAGTATATGGCAGAAAAAAAAAGACTAGAATTGTTCAGCTTAAGTATATAGATGATATACATGTTATGTATATATTCTTTGCTTATTAAACAATGTGGTTCTTAAGTATTTGATACTGAATTTGTTGGTATGAATCGTCATACGAAACAACAGAATTCATGAACTACAATGGCCTAAGTAACTAGCAAAAGAATATGTGATGATGTTCATCGAGAACAAATAAAGGGTTATTGTGTTGCTCGTTAAACATCAAAGCTTGCCTTCAAGATTTGTTTTATCAAGGTATTATGAGAACAAAAGGGTTGTTCAATTAATTGCCGTAATCCATAAAAGATGGATGATTTACAAATCTCGTTAGAGAAATCACATCCATAAAACTAGTGCTAAAAATGTCGAAAGACAAATTGATTGAAAGATCATTTAGGAAGTGACATCGTTGTTTAAATTATATTGGAAAGAAAACATGAAGAAACTCCATGTGGATGGAATTTTTGAGTCCTTTTGATTTTGATCAAATGACGCTTGTGAAACTTTCGCAGAGATAATTAAAACTTCGTTCATAGGCCAAAAGGGAACGAATGACTAGCTTATTGGAACTTGTACATATTGTTGTATGAAGTCCATTATGTGTAGTCAAGAGCGATGGATTTCAACTTCATATGCTTCCTCTGAAAATTTGAGTGAATATATGAATATTTACTTAATAAGGATAAAGTATGAAACATTTGAAAAGTTCAAAGACTTTCAAGATGAAGTGCAAAATCATTGTAACAAGAATATAAATAGTTTATGATAAGATCATAAAGGAAGATATTTGAGTTACAAGTTTAGCATAATACCTAAGATTTAAGGAATCGTTCCGTGGATTTGTGTCCCGAAACACCATAAGAGTATGGAGCGTTCGAGATATGTAATTAAACCTTGTTTGACATGGTAAGATCAAAGGTGTAATTCGTAAAACTGTCATTATATTTTAAAGATTAAAAGCTTTAGAGACTACCGTTTTTCCACTGAAAAAGAGCTCCATCATAATCCGTTGAATTGACACCATATAAAGTTATGGTTTGGGATAAAACCCAAGTTGTCTTTTTTTAAACATTGGTATGCTATGCATAAGAAAGATGTTTGCAACCAAAGTCGGATGAACCTATCTTTGTATGTTATTTCGAATAATTGTTCCTCCATAACATCGGAGACAAAAAAAATGTTTGTCGCTTAGAACGTCAAGTTTCTTTAAGAAGGAATTTTTCGTGAAAAGTTAAGTGGGAGGACAATAGAACTTTGATAAGGTTAAAAGAACCTTAGCTATATGTGCAGAGTTGCGCAGCGCCGAAAAGTGTTCTGGAGGCAACAACAATGTTCATGGCTCACGTGCCTCAAAGGTTGTGGTTACGGAGATCTAAGTTCCTATTAAAACAAGTAGGTCGGGTAAACAATCAAATACCAAGATTTGAGAGTTAAATCATTATTTGACAATAATGATCCGACTACATGCAAAGAAGCGATGATGGGCCCTGACTCCGTCAAATGGCTTGAAGCCATAAAATCCGTGATAGTTCCATATACGAGAGATCAAGCTTTGAACTTGAAAGACCCTCTGGAAAGGTACAAGACCTTACAGTCGTATTTGGATCTATAAAGAAATAGACATGGATGTTTCACATCTATGAAATTATTGACATGTCGGAAAGAGTTCACGACAATGTTCAAAGAGTTGACTATGACAAGATCTGATCTTTCATTAAGCGATATTTAGTCTAGACGGATTAATGTAGTAACTACGACATATAATTTTGTTATGTGTTGAATAAACAAAACAAGTTCTAATAGAATGGTTACCAAGGACGTGTGCATGACACGGTCCAAAGGGTTTTGTTAATT
Organism: Avena sativa; assembly: GCA_916181665.1. Taxonomy (NCBI): domain Eukaryota; kingdom Viridiplantae; phylum Streptophyta; class Magnoliopsida; order Poales; family Poaceae; genus Avena; species Avena sativa. The sequence goes on from OV702293.1 coordinate 461,659,615, forward strand.
CAAAGGATGCTAAAAGCATATGCAAACTTCAATAGTTGAAGTAAGCATCGCGCAGTTGGAATCTTCACCATGATGAAACTGTTAAAAGAGTTTAATTTCATCGGAGACGATGAAGATGCTTGCATTTGCAAGAAACTAAGTGGGAGCGCTAAGACATGTTTCTAATATATTATGTGGAAGACATATTGTTGATTGGAAATAATGTATCTTTTATTAACACGGGATAAGAATTTCATCTCGATGAAAGACTTAGGCAAAACCCAAATATTTGGCATCAATAGACGCTAATATGGTTGTGCCAAAAGTACATAGATAATATATTGAATGAGTTCAATATAGAAACTACAAGAAAGGTTCTTGTCGCACAGAAAGGATTGAATGAGGTCAATATTGATGATATATTCAAGTGTATTGACACTTGGTAAGTGAAACAAATATTCAAGTATAGATTGATACTTGATGTATAAAATCACAAAGAGTATTTTATCAATCATGCTGTGATGTGTACAAATCCAGATATGTCCTATGCTCTAAATGTTATGAGCGTATACCAGAATGATTCATAAGATGATTATTGGACAATAGTAAAGATATTCTTATGATCTTGTAAAATAAATAAGAATATATTATTTTGTAGAAGTGACAAATAGATGGTTAGTTCATTGTAAATGAATTACATTGATACTAGTTTTGTCACAAAGTACAAATTAAGTTTATCTCAATCTAAACTAAGGGTGGCACAATGTGATGGAAAGTAAGTTCCATAATGGATTTGGATGAGTTCCAAAGTTAAGACATTGTGACAGATACTACAACAAAAGGGCTAAGTATATAACTGCTATTATAGCAGCAAAAGAGGGCATTTGTGTCAAGTAGTTTGTTATCAAACTAGGTGTAGTTCACAGCAGGGATAATGCTATGAAGATATATTGTACGACAATATTATCAACATGTTTTAACCCCAGAGAACTAAATGTCACACCAAAGGACCAAATTTGTACAAAGCCATCTCATTAGAAAATGAGTGATGCGTAGAGACGCAAAGACATGCAATTACACACGGACCTGGAAGTGTCAGATCCGGAGATCAGTTGACCACTAGCAATCGTGTACATACGACACCAGAAAGCCATAGGTGTTGAATACACAAAGGTTTGAAACTAGATTATTGACTCTAGTGCAAGTGGGAGACTGTTGGAGATATGCCCTAGAGGCAATAATAAAGTGGTTATTATCATATCTTCATACTTATGATAAATGTTTACATACCATGCTATAATTGTATTAACCGGAAACATTAATACTTGTGTGATTTGTAAACATAAAAGAGTCCCTAGTAAAGCCTCTTGTTAAACTATCTTGTTGGTTAATATATGATCATGGTTTCCTGATCATGAACATAGAGATGTTATTAACAACAGGGTCATATCATTAGGGGAATGATGTGATGGACATACTCCTATAGTTAAGCGTAGCATAAAGATCAAGTCATTTAATATAGTTCATTTGCTATAAGCTTTCTGATACATAGTAACCTAATTCCTTCGACCATGAGATCATGCTTATCACCATCACCGGAAGGATGCTTTGATGACATCAAACACCACACCATAACTGGGTGGCTATAAAGGTGGCATTGAGTGTTCGAAAAGTATGGGTTACATGGATCAAGAGTGGGATTTGTCCATCCATATGACGGATAGATATACTCTGGGCCCTCTCGGTGGAATGTCATCCAATTAGCTTGCAAGCATGTGACTGGCTCACAAGGGATCACATACCACGGGAACGAGAAAAGAGTACTTATCGGTAACGAGGTTGAACTAGGTATGCAGAGATACCGACGATCAAAACCTCGGATAAGTAAACTATCGTGAGACAAAGAGAAATTGGTATCGTATGTAAGTGGTTCATTCGATCGCAAAGTAATCATAGAAATATGTGGGAGCCATATGAATTTCCAGATTCCTCTATTGGTTATTGATCGGAGAAGTGTCTCGATCATGTCCGCATAATTCACGAACCGTAGGGAGACACACTTAAGGATTCGATGTTGTTGAGTAGTTATGGAATGATGAGTAAGAGACCAAATGTTGTTCGGAGTCTCGAATGGGATCCGGGATATCACGAGGAGATCCGGAATGGTCTAGAGAATAAGATTCATATAAGGAAAGTCCTGTTTCGGGGTTGGAGAATGGTTCCGGTGTTTTCATCGGGAATGTTCTAGAAGGTTCCGGAATGTCCGACACTCCGGAGTGGAAGGGTACATGAATGTGTCATATCAAGTTTGAATGATTGCATCATATACTAGGTGTCATCGCTGAACAAAATAAAGGGTTTAATCAAATCCTAGTTTGAAAAGTCAAACGCCAATTTGAAAAGTCAAACGACTATTTTGTGAAGTGGAGGGGAAGGTGGAAACCGAGTTGGGGAGGAGTTCCTTCCCTCCACCGCTGGCCCACTTGGGATCCGAGTTGGGGAGGGACTCCCCTCCCCTTGGACGCGCCCTCCCACCTATATAAGGAGGGGCAGGGCTGACCCTCCTAGACACACCTCCTACACCCCAAACCCTAGCCTCCTAGCCGCCGGCCTCCTCCAAGTCGCCGCCGCCTAGAGCTCCTCTAACTCGACGATTTAGGGTTTCCCCAAACCCTAGCCGCCGACCAAGCCCTCCCCTTGGTGCCCTCTAAACCGTAGATCACCAAGGCCTCTCTCATACTCCACCATACTCGCTCTGGCTTAAGGCGAAGCCCTGCGAGATCGCTCCTCTACTTCCGGTACCACGCCGTCGTGCTACCGGAATCACGAGGAGAGTGCTACAACCTCCGCTGCCTGCTGGAACAAGGGAGAGGAAGGTATTCATCGAGTACCAAACGTGTGACCGATTGCGGGAGCGCTGCCGGAACGCAGCGCCGGAAGGATCGTCTACGCGATCTTGAGATCGGCAAGTGTACGACTACATCACCCACAAGAATCTGCTCTCGTTAACCGCTTTGGAATCTTCGAGGGTGAGTTCCTCTATCGAATCTTGCTACAATCTAGTAGATAGATCTTGGCTTGTTTGTGTGCATGCGGTAGAAATTTTTTGTTTTCCATGCTACGAACCCCTACAGGAACTTCCGGCTCTGGGCGGAAGTTCCGCCCAGCCTAGCTCCAATGGTCATCAGACCGTTGACGCCCGCTCCAGAAGTGCAACCGGAATTTTTGGTCAAAATTGACCGGAAGTTCCGGTGAACTTCCGACGCTAGTTCCGACAAAGTTCCGGCAAATAGAACGCTTCAAAACAGAAGGTTACTGAGCGTGAGCGGAAGAAGACCCGGAACTTCCACCGGAACTTTCGGCGGCAAAAATGCCCTAGCGGAACTTCCGATGGCAAGCCGGAACTTCCGGTCAGGGAAATTCCAGAAACCAGAAACGCAATAACTTTTGCATCCGAACTCCAAACGGGGTGAAACCAATTTTGTTGGAAAGATAACAACGAATTGAATCCAACAAAAAGTAGAACTATTGGGTATCACCTTGGGAGAAAATATCATGAATGTATATGTGAAGTATCCCCCAAGGTGTAGAGCCGGAAAACTCGCAAGATCAAAAACGACAATAAGATATGCAAGTGAAATCCTTAGATGATGAGCTAGAGCTTGTTAAGATGATGACCACAAGCTCTAGATCCTCTCATGGACAAGAACCAAATAATAACCAAGAAAGATGATGATATGAATGCAAAGGTTTGAGCTCTCTCTGAACGATGCAAACGAGACACCCGCTTGAGAGCCCCTCTTGATAGAACGGCTATCTATCCTAAACTCGGTCTCCCAACTAACAACACGAGACCGGCAAAAGAGAAGCCCTATCAACATACCTTTGCCTTGAGCGTCCCACTTGAACTTGATGTAGACCGTCTTGTTCTTCTATAGTGGGAACACCTTTCTTGTTTGCTCTTGCTCGCTCTTGCTTGATGAAGACTTGCAAAATGCTCCCCCATACTCCATGGGTAAACCTCTTTTTGAACTTTTTGTCTTCATCACTCCATGAACACGAGGATGGCAAGCTTCAAGCATGAGATCCTCTAGAGATGGCGCACCTTGTGCTCGCCCTTCTTCATCCCTTCTTGAGGTTGATCCATCTTGATCTTCTAGAGATGGCGCATCTTGATGCAACTTGTTGCACATGCCTTGATCAACCTTCAAGCTCCTTCTTACTTCATGATTCCAACGGGCACAAAGCCCTTGGACATTTCTTCATCTTTCAACCTTGAGACCAACACATGGCCCAAGCGATGCAAATGGACAAACCTACAAGTGAAACTCAATTTACACATTAGTCCATAGAGATTGTCATTAATTACCAAAACCACACATGGGGGCATACATGCCCTTTCAATATACATACCGTGTCATCACGGCGGTTTGCTGCAGTACGTTCTATCCCTCCTCTAGCTGGTCTTGACGTGTGCGGTGTGCTGGTCTATTCGGTGGAGCGCGGGTGAGCTTGGAACGTGTGCTCTCATTGTACCATGTCATATAAGCATCCCACGTATTATCGGAAAACACCCTGCATGTTCAGTGTCATAAGCATACCAATAAGAATTTGAATAACCAAAAAAAATTACCCATTTTCTGTTCGAATTCCATTGATCTATCCATAGCTTGTGGGTGTGCAGCCAATTATAATTCTTTCTCCCTTGATTGCTTTGTCTGAAATACGCATAACCATTGTTATAATATTTGACAAAAAACATTGTATAAATTTAAATTGATTTAATATTGAGAACGTACTCGTGAAATGTAGACTCGACACAGTTGGGAGGCAGGGGAGGGACCTCCTAGTAGAGATCAAGTTGCCGCATCACACGCTCGGGGTTCTGCGGCTCCACCATATACCGGCACACAAGGTGACAACGTGTCCACCAAAGCTCCTGGTCTCGGTAGCAATCAATTGCTAAACACCTATCCCTAACCACGTGCGTTACATAATCTTCATGCCACGCATTCCATGTGATAGAAGAATGATGTATGGTCTCGAAATCTTCATGGTAAAGAGGATAGCACTTTGAAGCCAAATCATGGGCCCAACGTAATACACCATATGTCCACCGGGTACCCATGGCCACGCAATCAAACTGGACGTCGTGACCACTATATGGGTGCACTGGATCTTCTATCATCGGCCGCCCGACGGGTATGTGCTCCCAAGACCATAACTGGAGGAAAATATAGCATACACATAGAATTGAGGCTGCACTACTGACCTTCTTTATCCTATATGAGGCATCACATAACCCCTTGTAAGTCTGACATAGCACCGCCGAACCGATGATGTACTGGGTGATCTCTAAATTGTCCAGAGAAAGGGCTATGTGTTCTGCTAGTCTAATAAAAATTGGGTTGACTACTTCACCATTTTCCGATGGGAACAACATGCCAAATAGGTAGAGTAAGTATGCAACCAGGTGTTGACGTACTACTTCCTCAGAAACTTCGGCTGGGAAGTCAATAAAATTTACTAGCCAACTGATGGGGATATCTCTAGCTAACTTATCAGTACGAGTTCTCGGGATAAATTGACCCATCAGTTGTTCAAAATCTTCCTTCCAGGATGCCCGTGCTGGCGGCAACACGAGAGGAATACCACGAAGTGGCAACCCAGTGATCATGGATACATCCTAAAGTGTCGGTGTTATATCTCCCCACCGAAAGTGGAAGGTGTGTGTCTCTGGTCTCCACCGGTCAACAAGTGATGTTAGAAGATAAGGGTCCAGTTTAAATAACCTAGGCGTGGATGTCATCCTAGCGAACGGAAGTAGTCCGCTACGAGAAAGATAAGGCACGAACCGCTCATCAAGAATCCATCGGTTCGCTGGACCTCGACACCTGAAAGTACTTGGCCCTCCTAGTGGACCTTCGGGATTAATCCATTGTTGGCACCGGTGGGTAGAATCGTACTGCCCATCCAAGAGAGGAGGTAAATCCGCCATAGTCTGTACAAATGAGATAAATACAAATTTAAAACATAGTATATTACAACATCGAAATACAAATTTAAAACATAGTACATTACAACATCGAAATACAAATTTAAAACATAGTACATTACAACATAAAAATACAAATTTAAAACATAGTACGTTACAACGCTGAAATACAAATACAACATTATAGCTTGTGTGGGAAATTTCTCGCCGTGTGCCCAGGAATTTTACAAGTCTTACACCCCCGTCCTTCTCCGGCTTGGCTGTGGTCCATGTCATTTCTAAATCGCCTAGTTTGACGACATCCCTTAACGGTTCGCTTGAGCGCGGGGTTGGGCCACTATGTTGGTCCACCATACCAAATAGTGCTGTGATGCTCCTTAACACCCCATGCCCAGAACTCGCCATCCCAGGTCTTCATAAGATTATGCATGCTGAAGTATGGGGAGATATATGAGTCAACATCAATCCTCTGGCCTGATGCCGTTGTAAGGACCTGGCTGCATGGGTAATGATAAAGCAAAGGCTTCTTGCAGGTGCATTTGCATGTCGTTGGATTGAGTGTGACCTCTTGCTTTGTATTCCCTCTCAAGTAGCCACGCACGTATTTTTGCCTTGTTCTGATCTCCCACCTCTTCCTAAGTGAGTCCACCACTCTGCTACCATGAGTCTTTGATTTTTCTATTTTTATGGCCAAGTGATCCTGCATAGCTTCAGACCATTGTTTGTTCATCTGCACTCGTGCATGCGCTAGTTGAACTCTATCTGCAAAGTACGCCACTATGCGGGACCATGTTTCAGCAACCAGTGCAGTAATAGGGAGGGCTCGGACACCTTTAAGCACTGCATTGTATACCTCTGACACGTTGGTGGTTATTATGCCATAGCGAGAACCATTGTCATGAGCCAGTGCCCACTTCCGAACATCCGGGCAATTAAAATTCACCCACTCAGCCATATTCTTGGCCCTCCTGTGATTTCCTGCACCCGCTGGCTCAGCTGGTGCATCGCCAGAAGCTGTGGTCGTTGCGGCATTCAATGCCATCCAGAGGGCATCAAATTTCCGTGGTTGGTTCTACATACACATCACTTTGAAGGCCTTGAAACATTCTTTGTTCCGGAAGTGAGAGTAAAAGTTTGCTGCTAGATGACTCATGCACCACCTAGTTTCAAGATCAGGCCAAATGAACTCCATCGGTACATCGTGCTTCATTTTTTCTAGTGCACTGAGAAGCCCTTGGTTGCGATCAGAAATGATGCATACATTAGGTCTATCTTTCACAACACCATCCTTCAAGCATTGCAGAAACCACAACCAACTTAACATGCTCTCGGACTCAACGAGTGCGTATGCAATAGGAAGAAGCTGGTTATTTGCATCTGATGCCACAGCTACCAAGAGAGTACCATTATATTGTCCGGTGAGGAAGATACCATCAATTGATATCACCGGCCGGCAGTGGTGGAATGCTTGGATAGTTTGGCTGAACACCCAAAAGATACGGTCCAGGATGAAATGATCAGGAGTGCCACTCGGGTGGTTCCTTTCCATCCTATAGGTGACAGTTCCAGGGTTGGCTTCAGTAATATGATGTAGCATTCTTGGAACCATGTTGTAAGCCTCCGTATATGTGCCATACATCCCCTCTTAAACAGACTCCTTGGCACGCCTGGCCTTGCCATAGCTCACCGGGAAGCCTATCGCATCTGCCGCACCCTCTCGTAACACCTTCACCGATACACCAATCTTATCTTTTACCATGGGTGCAATGACCTGTGCCACATATGCGGCACTGACATTGCGGTGTTCAGGAAGAGTGCCAGTTAGCTCACAACTATGGAGAACCATGCGAGTTATCGTCCAAGGCTTGCATATTCCCACAGGTTGACGAGCGATGACTCTTCCAGGACAACCAGACTCTATGCAGAGAACCTTCAACAAATGTTTGTCAGATTTCTTCACTTTATGTTCTCGGGAAATGGAGAACGCATATCTTCTGATCGCCATGTCCACAGGCTCCTTGCTCGGGAACTGCTGGTTTTCTTCTAGGATGGTAGCTCCGACTCCACGGATAGAGGTATCATCGTGACCGATGACAAGAGCCTCTATGTCCCCAGGTGCCATTGCTGGCGCCACTGCTCTCACTTGACTCGGACCGCCTCCTTCATCTTCATCATCATCTGACGATTCACGATCGTCGTCACCCGAATCAAGCTCGTCTGACTGTCCCTCAATCCGTTCATTGAGGTCGACAATCTCCATGGAATAAGGTCCATTATTCTGGCTGGGAACAAAGGCATCTTCCACATGTCTCCTCTCCACCATCTCCGAATCTATAGCCATTGCGGCGATGGATAGTTGGAGATCACTGGCTGCAGTGCTGCTACCAGGTATGTCGCTGGCATCAACAAACTGCACATACACCATCGATTACCCATACATGGCCGCACCAGGTGTGCTTGCAAATTTCATGTATGAACCCCACGAATTTTCGCCTTTAACCTGGCGAAGTGCCCACCAGTAATCTTCTTCCACTCTCTTGCAAACGACCGCTTCAACGGTCATCTTTTTTCGGGCCATCTCTGGCTCAAACTTTGCGTGAATGCGCCTTCTAATGTCCGTGAAACTAGTATTCACCAATTCTTCCACTATGATATTCTTTGTCTCACAACGCGACAGATCAAGCCCCTACGGCCCATCGCGGGTGATGTCCTCACCATAAAAAACATACAAAGTATTCATCGTACCTAAGCGCATCACATTAATATAACCATATTAATTATATATGACCATAACCATAGTTCATTAACATAATTATTTATATTAACAAAATACATTACTACGTAATTGTCGAACCCACGTGCAAGAAATATTATTACACGTTCTAAACGATCTAATTAAGTTGTATACCTAAAATATAGCTACAAGAGCCTAAATATTCCTATGCGACATAATTACATTGCATAACTAAAATATTACTACACCACTAAAATATTTCTATATGACCTAATTAAGATTGCATAGCTAAAATATTATTAGATGAGTTCAAATATTTCTGCAGGTTCAATTAAGTTGCATACCTATAATATTGCTAGAAGAGCACAAATATTTCTACACAACCTAATTGCGTTGCTTAGATAAAATATTTCTACAAGACCTAATTAGATTGCATAACTAAAATATTACTACAAGACCTCAAATATTTGTACACAACATAATTAGGTTGCTTATCTAGATTATTATTATAAGAGCTCAACATTTTCTACACGACGCTCGTATGACTGATCAGTTGCTTCGCTCAAATGTTACTATACAAAATCAAAATATTTTTACCCGAGCTAACTAAGTTGCAAAGCGAATTGATAGTAAAATATGGCCTAAAAACTGACTAATATACAACATGTACAGCTTAAAAAACAATCAACGGAAAGAACTTACCTTAATCGATGAGTGTCTCTTTCCAGCCTCCGAACACTAATGCAGCCTCAAACGAACACTAATGCAGCCTCACACGATTAGAGAGAGCATATGTCACAGAGCGTGTGGTAAACAGACCGAAATATGTCACAGAGTCGCAGAGTGAGTGAACTGAGTAGCACTGCGGTACTTAAAGGAACGGACGGAGCATCTATTTGAGCAGAACAACAAACAAGTTTCAAGAAAACAAAAGTAGCTACAAGTTTCAACGAGCATCTCTCGTCGATGGTCTAATTACTGTACAAGCATTTTAGTCTAATTACTTGACAGGTCAAGTCAAGTCGATGCTGTCGGAGCAGCACATACCGCCACCGCCTAGGGCGGGATAAACTATCCGCCACCGCCCCTGGCATAATGTCCGACGCGACATCCCGTCAGCGGAGCGTCTACCTCCCGCCACGGGCCCCACCTCATTCCGCCCCGCGCGCTGGCGTCATGCTCCTCCCGCCACCGCCTATGGCTAGAAGACTGGCCCGTCACGGGCCCTGGCGAGATGTGCCACGTGCCACTTTCCTAGCCTCCCGCTAGGGCAGTTTTGCATTTTGCAGTGACAGGAGGCAGTTTTGGATATGGAAAATTGCAAGGTTATATTTGTAAAAAAATCGATCCTGAATCATGTGACTGACACCAGAGAATTCAGATGGCAATTGCGTAGCCGATCCGTGGACGAGAAGAACCGCAGGAAACGAGGCGCAATTCCCACACACGCTCGGGATGGGCCGGGCCGGGGCATGTACAGCCAGAAACCGCCGTACCATCAGCTACGGCAGGGGACACGCGTCGCGCATCGGGGCTTCGTAGATCTCCGACGTGGCCCGCGCGCGACGCCCGCTCCACCACGTACGTCGCCGTCCCCGCACGACGCTTCGAGGCCGGTTCACGCGCCCGCCGTCCATTCCATGGCCCCCGCTCCCCGCTCGCGCTATTCGCCACCACCTCACGTTCCCCTCACCGGCGGAGCAGGCGCCACGTCCGCCACCGCGCGCGCCCGAGCCCCATCGAGGCGCCACCCTTATTTAAACCCCCGCCCCCCCGCCCTCCTTCCCACTCCCATTGTCATCCCCATTCCCTTCGGTCGAGGTTAGGCAGCAGCAGCTGCTGCGCAAATAAAACTTAGGTCCCAGATCGAATCCGTTTCCTCCCATTGCCAAATAAAAACCATTTCACAGATCGAACCCCCCAGCTTCGTTCTGTACCATTATTACCGGTGACCCGTTCCAGCCGGCCAGCCACACCTTCGTCGCCGCATCAAGCTCGCTCGCTCGACCGATCATCATCAGCTCCCGCAGAAGGTGATCCGATCCAGCAGCGCGCACCGAGATCCCCATGGCGCTCAACCTGACCCACCAGACCGGCGCGGCGGCCATGACTGCCACGCCGCCGTTGGGCTCGCGTCCCGCCGTGTTCGCGACCCCTGCCCCATCCGCCGCCACGTCCACTGGCACCGGCATGGCCCGGAGCGGCAGCTCCAACAGCCTGCGGCTGCAGGCGCAGACGGTGGAGCCCGCGCAGGCGCAGGCCACCGACTTCCACCAGGCCATGACGCAGGACCACAATGACCTGGCCGGCGAGGAGGGCCGCAAGGTCGGCGTGCCCGTGTACGTCATGATGCCGCTGGACACCGTGCGCAAGGACGGGAGCGCCCTCAACCGCCGCAAGGCCATGCAGGCGTCCCTGGCCGCGCTCAAGAGCGCCGGCGCCGCCGGGATCATGGTGGACGTCTGGTGGGGCATCGCCGAGAGCGAGGGCCCCGGCCAGTACAACTTCGCCGGGTACATCGAGCTCATGGAGATGGCGAAGAAGGCCGGGCTCAAGGTGCAGGCAGTCATGTCGTTCCACCAGTGCGGCGGCAACGTCGGCGACTCAGTCAAGTACGTATTGCGTCTCCATTGTTCCCTTTTTTCCCCCGCATGTTATTTGATCTTTGCGTGCATTCTTGTATCCATTTGTGATTAGTAGTACGTAGATGAATTTCACTTAGGGAATGGATAGAGAGATCGCGTCGGCTGCATCCAGTAGCTAGTAGTAGTCAAATTTCACCAGCATGTATTGAATGCATGGACTTGCCATGCATGTGCTGGCCACCGCCCATCGCCATTAATTAGCTCATGTGGAAGAAACCCAATGATACTGTATCCTCAAGTAGAAAAACATTTCTATGCTCGTGGCTAGGATGTTCTTGTCGGCATCATATCTTCATGGAGCTTCCGTGAGTGATCTGATGAGTACCCGGGAGCAAGGGATACGCGTCACGGGGCCAACAACTGACGTGCCTACACTAGCGGATCGAGCTTTCTCGAAACGTGCGATGTGGACGGTCACAATTTTTTTTGGCCCCGTGATCCTGAAAGAACTAGTAAATCGAAACAAAAAGGAGCCTCAAGTTGGCTGACACGTATCTCTTAGATAAGAGAGAGATGTCTTGTTTTTTCTCTGTACAGTACCTTGTACGCGATCGATCCCTTGTGCGCGGACGGTGGCGCTGCCCCCGGTGTTCTCTGGCCACAAGTATTTTACTGTCCCCGGAGTATAGCTAACTGAAATTATTACAGATTTATTACACGCACATTAATAATTAATTAATCATGTCAAAAATAATAATAATTTGCTGACGACCGACGATTGGATTAATTGCAATATAATATGTGTGTGTGCGTGTGTCCATGTATGCAGCATACCACTTCCAAAATGGGCATTGGAGGAGATGGAGAAGGACCAGGACCTGGCGTACACTGACCGTAGCGGCCGGCGCAACTTCGAGTACATCTCGCTGGGCGCGGACTCGGTGCGCGCCCTCAAGGGCCGCACGCCCATCCAGTGCTACGCCGACTTCATGCGCGCCTTCCGCGACCACCTCGCGCCCTACATGGGCAACACCATCTGCGAGATCCAGGTCGGCATGGGCCCCGCCGGGGAGCTCCGCTTCCCCTCCTACCCGGAGAGCAACGGCACCTGGGCCTTCCCGGGCATCGGCGAGTTCCAGTGCTACGACCGCTACATGCTCAGCAGCCTCAAGGCCGCAGCCGAGGCAGTGGGCAAGCCCGAGTGGGGCAACGGCGGGCCAGGGGACTCAGGGAGCTACAACCAGTGGCCAGAGGACACCAACTTCTTCCGCCGCGAGGGAGGCTGGGACTCGGAGTACGGCCAGTTCTTCATGAGCTGGTACTCGCAGATGCTCATCGAGCACGGCGAGCGCATCCTGGCGGCGTCCTCGGCCGTGTACACGGGCATGCCGGGGGTCAAGGTCTCCGTCAAGGTGGCAGGCATCCACTGGCACTACGGCACCAGGTCGCACGCCCCCGAGCTCACCGCGGGGTACTACAACACCAGGAACCACGACGGCTACAAGCCCATCGCGCGCATGCTGGCGCGCCACGGCGCGGTGCTCAACTTCACCTGCGTGGAGATGCGGAACCACGAGCAGCCGCAGGAGGCGCAGTGCCTCCCCGAGGCGCTGGTGCAGCAGGTGGCCAACGCAGCCAAGGAGGCCGGCATCGGGCTCGCCGGGGAGAACGCCCTGCCCAGGTACGACGAGACGGCGCACGACCAGGTGATCTCTACCGCCGCGGAGAAGGCCGAGGAGGAGCGCATGGTGGCCTTCACGTACCTCCGCATGGGGCCCGACCTGTTCCAGCCCGACAACTGGCGCCGCTTCGCCGGGTTCGTGAAGCGGATGACGGAGACAGGGATGAGGGACGTGTGCCGGGAGCAGGTGGAGCGGGAAGCCCAGGGCGTCGCGCACGCCACACAGCACCACATCCACGAGGCCGCCGCCGCGCTCGTCAACTAACAACTCCGATCCGGCGGTCCGGCCCGGCCCGGCCATGGCCGCCGTAGAGGGTAAACGACGACAGCAGCCTTCCTCCATACGTACGTATATTGATGATGATCTGTAATCCGCGTCGTGCATGGTGTGAACCGAAGAGAAGAGGGGAGACATACAAAACATACATATAGGGGGATCGATCGATCGATCGGGTAACGTGGTACCGCGCGAGCGAGTCCCAAGCTAAGCTTTGATGCTGGTTTTGGCGTCGCTGGAAGCTTTTGCAGGGGAACGACGACTGATTTGTACTACCTACTTACGTACTATGCTGCCGCAGTACTTACTACTGGATGCTGTAAGATCGATAACTCGAAAATCTTGTACGCCTGTATCTGTTCCGCGCTGAAATGAATTGAAGAACAGAAGTTGGCCATATATTTGTCTGCTCTCAACAAAACTGTGACGCGCAGCTCCATATTTCCTCTTCTGCAGCAGAGCCGAAAGGATTACGGCCTGCAAACGCCCAACCGCAACGAAATTTCCTAACTTGTATACATACTCAAAAAATGAGTTGCCCTCTTTATAGAACGCTCAATACACTACAGGAAAAAGTGCCAGTTTTGGACCAGAACAAGGTAAAGTTTGTCTTTGCCATGTCTAATCCAGAAAGCATACGGCAAGGTACACGAACGCGGCAAATTGCTAAAAAAAATATGTCAAATATAATGACAAAGACCTACAAAAGAACACGACAAAAAAAAACATACTAACAAAGCCGACAGCGGACGGTGGCCTCTTTGCTATGTATATTCCGCAGTATACACGGCAAATGATGCCTGCTATATGTATTCCGCAGTATACACGTCAATATACGTCAACGTTCTTTTTTTTTCTTTCATCACACTCTTCAGAAAAAATCATAAAAATCATACTAATTCAGAAAAATACAAATAATATATCAAAATTTGTAAAAAAATAAGCACCAAGGATTCTCAAGAATAGGTTAAGTAAGGACCAGCCATAAAAATGAAAAGATCTATCATATGCAACATTACTCATGGCGTACGGTTATTTATCATTTGTTTGACCAAAGTGCGAGAGAGTGAGAAGGGGATTCGAGAACAAACCACTTATCCACACCTCATACATTTTGGAATTTACTAGTACTAATAAAGAAGGTAGACAATCATACTCTACAAATATTTGTTTGGATGTTTGTTAAACTCATATATTGTGCAATCTTTTTTAAAATTAGTAAATACACTAAAAAGAAACAAAATATAAAAAAGATCATCATTTACCTCGGTGGCGCAAATTATTTTGTAAATGGATGTGTGCATAGGATTCAAGATCAATATGCAAAGGCTCAAAACAATATAATTATAAAATGGATTAATACATTAAGTACATTAAAAAACATCACTATGTATTGTTTCACAAATCTTGTATGAATGAAAATATATTTAACCTTTAGTGACAGAATGAGTTATGCACAAATACAAATGTTTAGTATAAATAGTCCGCTTGTATTGAAATGCAGGACAATTACTTCGGTGACGGAAGCAGCGACGACGACGACGAGTAGATCATTATTTACGGGATTTAGTTTAATTTCTAACCAAACATTTTAAAATTTCCTAATTTTAAATAAAATTTGATGAAATTATTATAGATTTTGAAAGTTTTTTAAAGGAAATCCCATAATTACATGCTACATGGCACAAACCAAAGGGAAAAAAACTATAAAACACCACCTTCGGTGATGGATTAATGGCCATAAGCACTTGCTACATTAATTCATCTACTGCTCGTATGCTAGTTTTACCTGCAGTAACCCATATCTCGTTTTGCTAGATACCTCTCTGGGATTTAACTTCTTATCTTTGAAGAAACTTCTATTTCTTTTATTCCAAATATTCCAAGTTATATACACTTGTCGTAGTGGTGGCACGGCAGATGCCATGAGTAGGCTAAAGTATGGGGCCAATGGATGCTAGAAGGATTCGGGGAGGGAAGATGCAGTGATTTCTACACTCAAATGACTAACATATAGATCTTTCTTTCTCCTTACAAGAACTACAAGTGCTCATTGAGCTGTTAGCAGGGAGAAGAAGACTACAACTCAAGCCTTAAGGTCCAGAATGAATCAATCCCCTCTCAGGTGCCCGCTTCTCCCCTTACAAAGGGGTGCCTTGGTTCCTCGAGGAATATGCTTGTCCCAATATGGTAACTCGTCGACCCTCTTTCCGTGTCCCCCTTCTAACGACGACAATGTTCCAGAGAGCCCCACCTGCGCGCCTCGGGCTCCATGACTGTCACCTTCGTGACCTTCTTCTGCCCTTCTGCTGCTCTGCTCCTTGTCCTTTGTGCTTGGCTCTGTTCAGATTCTCCCTAGCTAGCGACTAGGGTTTGACTATAGGCACCTTCTTCTCCTGCAAGCTTCGTGTTACTCGGCCTTGTCTCGCATAACTCGGCTCGGTCTTCACCTGTATTCAAGTTAGTTAGACTTACTCGGCCGACTTAACTCATATGTCGGCCGGATAAGGTGTTTATCCTTCAGTAGTTGTCATGGCCTTGCTTAGCTCGGCCGACTCTTACATGACTCGGCCGATATAAGCAGTAACTCGACTCATGGCAAGGGAGACTCCTTTTGTCTTTCCCCTGTCTTGACCCTATCCGGGGTCACCTCCCCAACATTAGTCCCCGAAGCTGGTGTGGTCCTGCCTATAACCTCGGTCGGGCCACATCAGTTTCCCAACATACGTCTCTCCTTATTTCCGAGTTACTTTTTCCCGTTCGAGGTATCCGCGCAGCTTCCTGAGCATGCCTCGTCCTACGTGTAACACTCATCATTATTTTTTTAGTTTTTGTTCCTCTACAGTGCCCACTGACAGGCTACAGTGTTTACTGCGCCCATCGCGTCGGCACAGTGACGCCTCGTGCGCCGCATCGGTTAGGAGGCCCGATCCTCTCCTGCGCCATGCGGCCTTTGGTGTGGCTCCACTCTGATGTGTGCGGTTCTGTTTCCCCCTTCGCTCACCGCTCCTCTTCTTCCTCCTTGCGCCCGTGCATCTGTTCGTGCGCCCGCGGTTGTGCCATTGTCGATCTCCTTGTCGGCGACGCCGCAGTCCTTCCGCTCGGACGACCTCATCGCCGTGCGCTTGCTCCGGCGCCACCGCCGGTGAGTTTTTCTACGGTCTCGTCGCTAGGCTCTTTCCCTAGGCGCATCCTCTATTTCTCTAGATTCCCTGCGGTGGTTCTTTTCCGTTCCGCCGCCGTGCTCGCTTAGAACCACGATGTGGGCCCTGTGCCTCTAAGCCTCTCTCCGCCGCTAGTACTTCTTCCGTTGATTCCTTCGGCGACCCTATGTCTAGTTATGTTAGTGGAGCGCTCGTCGAAGACGATGACGTAGCGTCCGGTCCAGAGCGGGGCTCTTGGTAGGGATCCTCCGTCACTCGTCGTGAGATTGAGTGGCTAATTAGGACTTGTCGGATTCCTGCCGAGGTAAGTTGTCGCTTGCCCGGCAGCGAATCCTCTCCTGTACTCAACGAAGGCGAGTACGTTGTTTTCATGTCCCACTTTGCTCGTGGGTTCGGCCTTCCCCTTAGCGATTTTGCTAGGGAATTCGTTGATTACTTCGTCCTTCAGCCGCATCACCTTTGTTTATATCTCGGCATCGGAGGGATACTTCGGCCTCTGGCCCTCTGTGTCCGTTTGGTCTAAATTCTTCCAGATCCGATCTAACGTCGTTCCAGACAAATCCCTTCACCCCTCTGAGAAATCCCTTACCAGTGTGGAGCCGCGTGCATCACACCTCGGAGAAAATCCGAGTTCCCTCGTGTTGCTGGCCTCGAGTCTTGCAAGAAGTGGCATAGATCGTTTTTCTATGTCAAAAACACTGGAAAAGAAGACAAGATTCGGCTCCCTGCCTTTTCTATCGGCCCCCTTCCAAGAAGAACTGGAACTATAACCCCAGAAAGAGCCATGCTTTGGCCAAGGCATTCGAGATTCGGCTGAAGGAGTTGATCCGCGCCGGGCTACGTGGTGAGGATCTGATGACCACATTCGTCAGCAGCCGAATCTGCCCTTTCTAGCTTCGCTCGCACAAGCTCTATTATATGAGCGGTCCTCTCGATTCCAACTGAGTTTCGACCGTTGAGCTCGACGACTATCTTATTTACAAGCGTGTCCGAGCTATCTTCAGGACTGATATGTCAGAGGACTGAACATGGGGGCTGAAGCCGTTCACTCGCGGGAATCCCCCTCCCGAGGTAAATTTACGCATTTGTGTTTGTTTCCTAATTGCGTTTGTGACTTCTTTTGCTAACTCCACTTTGTTTCTTTTCTTGCAGAGGTTTACGGAGCAAAAGATCGAGGATGCTGAGGTTCTGGCCCTTCCGTGGACCGCAGATTGGAACACCCCGGACAGCGGGGAACCTGACTCGGAGGAGTTTGTTCCTAAGTCGGACGTCGCTCCGGCTCGCGCCCGTGGCAAGACTTCGGCCCACGGGGAGGAAGGTGACTCGGTCGACGTCCAAATTCTTGAGGTAGTCGCCGCAATGACTATCTCTTATGCATTTCCGGCTTCTACTTTCCCAGCTAATCAGGCCGGTCAGGTGCACGACGCCGAGCCTCTCGCCTCTCAAGCTCCTGCTACCTCGAGGAAGCGCACTGCTCTGGCAGGTTCCTCCGAAACTGCTCCCAAGAAGCGAACCAAGAAATCAGCTCAGCACCTTCCGAAGCGTAAAACCATGCCCGGGGTTACTGGGTGAGTTTATTTTCATTTGTATTTCTTGCTTCTCTCTTTCTGTCTTTTGATTCGACTTTTTGTGCTTTTGCAACGCTCCTCTCTCCGCCAAGCCAAGCGGTCTGAGTATGACGAGTCATACAACTCGGCTGCCTTCTCCTCCGCCTCCTGAAGATATTCGGGCTCCTAGTCCCTCTCGCGTTGACTCTCCTCCTGCGCCGACTCAGACATCGCCTCGGCGAGATGTACCCACAGCTTCCATTGCTGATGCCGACATAACTCCGCCAGCAGATCATCCTATTGAATCTGTCATCCCTGTTATGACCACCGAAGTTTCCCCCGAAATTCTTTTGACCCCCACAATTCCAGCTGCAACTCCAACTCCAGCCAAGGACGCCACCATCTCGGCCCCTTTGGAAACCATAGTTCCTCCTACCTCCAAGGATGCCACTCCTAGTGCCGAGGTCGCTGCCCCTACCAACACTTCTTCTAAGGCTAAGAAGGTTGTTGTCACCAAACCTTCAGCATCTCAGAAGGGGCCGGCTAGTTCTTCTCAACCCAACATAGCCAATGCATTCCGCAAGGGGGCTTCCTCTGCTAAGCCTGTTGTCGCCTCGGCCGCTGATAGTCAGCTTACTCTCCATAAGAGTCCCGCGGCGGCTGTGGTTACCCAATGGGTCCGAGGTAAAGTACTGACCCGTACTGAGAGTGGGAACAGCCTCAGCTCCTTGGTGGAATATGCCAACAACTGGAATGCCGCCGACTAGCTTGAGGGCAATCCGAGTAATCAACCATTTCAGCTTTCCGACATAAGTAGTCGTTTGCACATGGCTGCAAAGTTTGTTCTTGAAAGTGACAAGATGAACGAGGTAAACGCTTTTGTTGATATTCGGTCTGTTATTCAAATGATAGTATACATACACTAGTCCCCGAAGCTTGCAACCGAATAACTTGTTGTTCGTTTGGAAGCTTTGTTAGGCTTCAAATGCATTATTTTCTAAGTAAATTTCTTGTATGACTTGAATTAACCATGGTTCATTACTCCATATTAAGCGTTGCTGAATCCGGATCTATTTTTGGCTTTGATTATCCAGCTACCTAGATCCGAGTTAAGTTTTGCTTGATTCAGATCTATCTTAACTTCGAATATCCGGCCACCTAGATCCGAGTTAAGTTTTGCTTGATTCGGATCTGTCTTAGCTTCGAATATCCAGCCACCTAGATCCGAGTTAATTTTTGCTTGATTCGGATCTGTCTTAGCTTCGAATATCCAGCCGTGTAATTCATTTTGGTACTTAGGTTGCGCATGATCGGCGGACAGCCGAATTCAAAAGGTTGCTCTTTGCGCACAAGAAATTGGAAGATAAATATGAGAAAGTTCTCCCCGTGGTGAAGAAAACTGGTAACTTAACAAATTTTTGTATTGTCCCATAAGTTCTTAATATTTTTGACTTGAGGTGCTAACCCATTTTTTTGCCGGTAAGCAGGTAATATCAATAATCTTAACATCCGTCTTAACAAGAAGGTCAAAGCTCTGGAAGGTTAGTTATTCTTCTCCTCTATTGATTTTCCTTCGAGACTTATCCTTGGTTTCTTATAACCTTCTGGCTTTGGTATAGCCGAGCTACAAACACTTGCAGCGTCGCATCAAGAATGCATATCCATGCCTGATATGATGCTGCATTTTTTAGAGCAAGCCGCCACTCATTCGGCGCAACTGAAAGAGAAAGATGACGAGTTAACCCGGTTACGTGCCGAGGTTGAGTCTCTCAAGCTTTCTCAGAAATCCGAGTTGGAGAAAGTTGATCAGGAGTTCTCTGAAGAGAAGAATCGGCTGAGTCTGCAACTGCAGAAAGATAAAGAACTCCTCGAGGCTTCCGAGTTGAAGAACCGTACGATGAGCGAGGAAATCACTCGCTTTGAGAAGACTAAGGCTGAGTGGACCCAGGATCTCCAGAAAATGTTGAGTTATATTCATCGTAAGTTTCCGACCGTGGCCGAGTTATTTTCTTCTCTTTCTTATTTTTAACTGATACTTTTGCCTTTTATGTAGATCATTTTCCGGAAGCTAAACCAGTGAGTTCTAAGGCAGTGATTTCTGCTCGTCAACGCCGAGGTGTCTCCGCAGACTCGAATCCAGAATATTCAATGGCAGATTTCCTGGTTGTCGTCGGTGCTGCCATTGGGCCAATGAAAATTATGGGCAGAGATCTGGTGCAAGCAGCCATTCGGGCTTACCATGTTCTTTGGCCGAATACCTCTGGAACTCCTGATATCGACGAGATCAAAATACTTGTGGAGAGATTAATGGCATCTCAGACCCAGTTAAATCTCTAGAGGGAGTCTGCTGGGAGAGCTGGTGCTGATATGGCACTCACGGCCGTTCTGTCTTGGTACGAGGACATTTCGCTCGAGACTTTGATAAACTTGCGCACTGGCTCTCATTGGGTTGAGGCTCCAGAATTTGCCGCTCGCCGCCAAGCTCGTGCCTTCCAGCTTGTTGAGTATGCTGATGTGCATAATTGGATTGAAGGGCCGAGTTTTCTTCCCAATCCAGCTGATGACGTCGAAATTGAAGACGCCTCTGATGATGATTCGGCCGGCCAGGATGAGGCAGAGGGTGATTCGGACAACTCCGGTGATTCCAATGCAAGCTCGGATGAGGATGACGACGCGCGATCATCTTCTAAAGGGACTGTGCACTCTCGAGCTCAAACGAATGTTTCTCAGCAGCCCAGGATTTCCCCCGAGGCTACTATCGCTTCTGTTGAAGGTGAAGTAACTTCGGCCGAGGCGTCGTCTACCTCGGAGCACCCAGTTCCTGAAAATGCCCCTACACAGGAGACCGAGGTCGCGCCGCCATCATCCGAGATAGCCGTTCCTGAAGCCCCTGATCATGCTGATGCCCCTTAAGGGTGCTCTGGCCTGTTTCATTGTTTAGGTTCAAAAAACCTCTTAAGTTATTTCGAGTCCCCCGGTATGCCGGGCGTATGATGTGTGTGAAACAATTGTCCGACTTTTGGTGTGGTGCGAACCTTTTTGCCTTTTGCCGCTGAGGCATGGGTGATGGTGATCATTATTAGTTTGTCTAAACAAGTCTCGTTGCTTTACATCTTTGCTTTGGCGACCTTTAATTTCATAGATTCAGATTGTACTTCTCCACGTGGCTGACCTTAGTTCGGCATATATCTTGCCTGCCCTTTATAAAATCGACAACGTAGCTGTTGTGTTTTCTACTTCTGCCTGAGATACAAAGCCCGAAGCCCACATATGATAAGGCGATACAATAAATTGCACCCCATATCATACTTCTATTTGCTGGGGTTGTTGTTCTTTTCGCATTATCCTTAGAGATCTTTATTTGTTGAGCTATGGAACTTTTATGTTTCTGGCGACAAATAGTGGGTTATACCAATTAGTCCCCGAGTTAACACTTGGGTTATCTAGTTCTTGCGTGTGCTCAAAGAATTACCTTGGACCATGTGGCAGTCCCCGATTTATAAACTGGGTTGCCGAAATACATTTCATGGGTTAATGCAGAGAATACTATGGGGTAGTCCCCGAGTCAGTGCTCAAGGTATCGAGGTTTTAATGCATAATCCGAGATAAGGGATGATACGGCGCAGTCCCCGAGTCCCTGCTTGAGGTCTTGAAACTTAACACATAATTTAGGAATAAGAAATAACACGGTATAGTCCCCGAGTCACTGCTCGAGGTGCCGAGGTTTAACACATAACTCAAAATAAGAAATAACATAGAGCAGTCCCCGAGTCACTGCTCGAGGTGCCGAGGTTTACCAGATAGTCCTAAAAAAATAAAGACAACATTGTGCGATCCTCGAGTCTTTGCTCGAAGTGCCGAGGTTCGATACACGCTTGATACTCCGTCTTGACGCGTTACATTACGACGTACCATATATGGCTCCTAAGTGTAGAATGGGTGAAGTAAGGCTATGTTCCACGGTCTTTTTGATTCGTCGCCGGCTTTGTTTGCCTTGTTCTTTTCTGGTGACTGAGCATCGATTAGGTAATATGCATCGTTGTGCAATGCTTTACTCACGATGAATGGTCCTTCCCATGAGGGTGATAGTTTGTGCATGCCGGCTGTGCGCTGCACTAGCCGAAGAACCAAATCTCCTTCTTTAAAGACTCGTGGATTGACTTTCTTGCTGTGATATCGTCGTAGGACTTGCTGATAAATGGCTGATCTTGACAGTGCCAATTCCCTGGCCTCCTCTAGTAAATCGACATCGTCTTTCCGAGCTACCTCATTTACCTCAGCAATTGTGTACTAGGTCACTCGTGGCGAATCATGCATTATGTCGGCTGGAAGCACAGCTTCTGCCCCGTATACCAGAAAAAATGGGGTATACCCTGTTGACCTGTTTGGTGTAGTCCTGAGGCTCCACAGTACTGCTGGTAGTTCCTCGATCCAACATCCTGCCGACCTTTGCAGAGGTTCGACGAGCTGGGGTTTTATTCCGGACAATACCAGTCCATTTGATCTTTCTACTTGCCCGTTTGATGCCCGGTGAGCCACCGAGGCAACATCTAGTCTTATGTGCTTCTCTTGGCAGAACCTAGCAAAGGCTCCTTCGGCAAAATTTGTGTCGTTGTCTGTAATAACACTGTGTGGATAACCATATCTCAAGATTATATCTTTGAGGAATTTTACTGATGTTTGTCCATCACATTTTCTTATAGGTTTTACCTCGATCCACTTTGTGAATTTATCCACCATGACTAGAATGTGAGTCATTCCGCTTCGGGCTGGCTTGAACGGGCCTACCATATCCAAGCACCATACAGAGAATGGCCAAGTGATCGGTATTGTATTTAATTCGGATGATGGCATATGTATCTTGCTAGCGTATCTCTGGCAACCGTTACATTTTTCTACTAGCTCTTTTGCCTCCTTCAACGCCGTCGGCCAATAAAATCCATGCCTGAATGCTTTGGCTACTAACGCTCTGGACGATGCGTGATGCCCGCATTCTCCCTGATATATATCCAGGAGTATTTCCCGGCCTTCTGCCGAGTCAACACATCTTTGCAGCACACTTGTGACGCTTCTCTTATACAGCTCATTGTTTATGATTGTGTAAGCTTTTGCTCTTCTTATTGTCTGTCTAGCCAGTACCTCATTATTCGGCAAGATTGCATCCTTGAGGAAGGAGAATATGGGTTGCGCCCATGTCGGCGTGATTTTCTCTGGGACAATTTTGCTGTCGACTTCCATGTTTTCTGCCGACATAACAGCTTTGAATCCTTCTGTATTTATTCGTGCGATGGCCAGGTTCACTTTCAGAGAGCCTAGGTTGCACTCTTTGTCAATTTCCATTGGCACACTTCCTTCTTTTAATTCTGCCGAGATATGAATGGACTCGGACTCTGGTGATGGTATAATCGATGGTTTTCTCAGGTGCTCCAGGGTGATGCCTGGGGGAATTGACTGCCTAGTTGATCCGAGTTTTGACAATGTGTCTGCGGCGTCATTTTCCGCCCGAGGTATGTGATGAAACTCGCATCCATCGAAGTACCCACTGATTTTTTGCACATGAAATCTATATAGGACCATATTCGCATCTAGTGCATCCCAATTGCCTGATACTTGCTGTACTACTAGATCTGAATCCCCGTAACATAGGATCTGACGTATGCCAATTTCCTTTGCCACCTTTAACCCATGGACGAGTGCTTCATACTCGGCTACATAATTTGATGCGGCGAAATGTATTTGCAACACATATTTCAACTGATCTTTCTTCGGTGAAGTCAACACTATCCCTGCCCCCAAGCCATTTCTCAGTTTGGATCCGTTGAAATGCATTATCCAATAATTCGGATCTGGTAAGGGTGGTTCATATTGTACCTCGACCCAATCCACAAAGAAGTCGGCCACTGCCTGAGATTTGATTGCATCTCGCCTATCGAATTACGGAGCATAAGGTGATAACTCGATTGCCCATTTTGCTATTCGGCCACTTGCATCTTTGTTGCTCAATATCTCGGCTATGGGCGCTTCACAAATTACTTTTATCGGATGTTCTTCGAAGTAATGTTTAAGTTTTTTCGCTGACATGTATACTCCATAGGCCATCTTTTGGTAGTGCGGGTAGTTCTGTTTTGAGGCCGATAGTACCTCGCTTAGGTAATATACCGGCCTTTGTATTGACTTGTCACCTTCATTTCGCTCCACGACAACCATCGCACTTACCACCCTGTTAGTGGCAGCTATATAAAGTAACATAGGTTCTTTTGACAGTGGAGAGGCCAGGTTTGGAGCTGTGACCAACATATTTTTAACTCATGAAATGCATTATCTGCTTGCGGTGTCCAGATGAATTTATCGGACTTTTTCATCAATTGATATAGAGGTAATGGCTTTTCCCCCAGCCGACATACAAATCGACTCAGCGAAGCCAGACAGCCCGTGATTTTTTTTACATCATTTAAACACCTCGGCAATTCCATTCTTTCAACTGCTCGTATTTTAGTTGGATCTGCCTCTATACCTCGGCTGGATACGAGAAAACCGAGTAATTTCCCAGCCGGTACACCAAAGGTACATTTTTCTGGGTTAAGCTTCATTTGGAACCTTCTCAGGTTTGCGAACGTCTGCCGAATATCGTCCAGTAGTGTTTTGCTCTCTTTGGTTTTTATAACTACGTCGTCTACATATACTTGTACATTTTTTCCTATCTGGTCATGTAGACACTTTTGCATTCTCTGATAAGTTGCTCCTGCATTACGCAGGCCGAATGGCATGGTGCGATAGCAATAAGCTCCGTACGGGGTAATAAACGCAGTCTTTATTTGATCGGTCGGATTTAACGGTATTTTGTAGAAACCAGAATACGCGTCTACAAATGACAACAGCTCACAACCAGCGGTCAAATCGATGACTTGGTCTATCCTAGGTAAAGGAAAAGGATCTTTGGGACACACCTTGTTTAGGTTCGTGTAATCAATACACATTCTCCATACGACGGCTACATTTGGGTCATCCTTTTTATTTTCTACTAATACCGGATTTGATAGCCAATCCGGATGAAGCACTTCCATGATGAACCCGGATGCAAGGAGCCGAGCTATCTCATCCCCTATTATTTTTCTCCTGTCTTCGGCGAAGCGGCGGAGAGGTTGCTTCACCGGCCTTGCTCCTTGCCTTACATGCAAAGAGTGCTCAACCAACTCTCTCGGCACACCTTGCAGGTCTTGAGTTGACCAGGCAAAGATATCCCGATTCTCACGGAGGAAGTTGGTGAGCTCGCCTTCCTATTTGGCCTCTAGACCGGCACCAATCGTGATGGTGTATTCTGGGAACTGCTCATCTATCTGGACCTTTTTTGTCTCCTTAGTCGGCTGGAAAGAAACACTCCCATGTGGGTTGGCTAATGCTGGCATATTCAGCTGTGCTGACTGAGCAAGAGCCACTACCTCCTGAATCCTTCTTTTTTCTCTTGCAATCACCAATGAATCGGCCAGGTTTGATCCGACCGAGGCACATTCCATTGACTTTTTATAATCTCCTGCTACTGTTATCACCCCTTATGGTCCGGGTAACTTCATTTTCATGTAAGTGATGTGGCAGCTGCTCATGAATTTGGCCAGTGCTGGCCGTTCGAGTAAATCATGATAGCAACTTTCTAGGTCCACCACTTCAAACTCCAGATTTTCCGCTCTGCAATTCTCCCTTGTGCCGAATAATACATCTACTCGGACTTTCCCAATGGGTTCGCACGAAAGTCCCGGCACTATTCCATGGAATGTGGTTCTTGTGGATTACAGCATATTCTGCGCTATTTCGAGTTTATGCATCGTATCTTTGTACATGATATTGATATTTCTCCCATTGTCAATGAGTACTTTTGAAAATTTCACATTAATGCTGGGCCCAACAAATGTCGGATCTAGTACGAGTGCGTACGACCCTGGATTCAGCATTATTTTCGGGTGATCCTTTATGTTCCAGGTTATTTCCTGATCTGACCAAGGCACATATCTTGGTACCGCCGGCATAACCGCATTTACCTCCATATGCCGGCGTTGTACACTTTGCCTGTCTTGCTGTTCTGCTGTGAACATGCAATATGATTGATGATGCTTCCTGTAATCATTACGTCCATTATTTCCGGGGTTTGTTCTTCCATCTTGACCTTGATTTATCACTTGATGCACTGCATATCTCCGGTCCGAGTTATCATACCTCGGAGGGGGAGGGGATAACATTAACTGCTGTGCATTCGCCCCAGTCAACTGCGGCTGCTGCTGCTGATGCGCTTAATGAGAAGACGCTTGCATGCCCGCCGGGTTCCCCATTGCATTTTTCATCCAGGCGCATTGCCGAGTTGTATGATTAGCCGGCTTAGCCGGATTTGGAGTATGGAACTTACACGGTTGATCCAACATGGACTCAAACGTGTATTTTGGCCTTTCCTGCCACTGCTTCTTCTGTTCTGGTGTCCACTGTCTCTTCCCTTCGTTCCTTGGCGTCCACTCCTGAGGACCATTTTTCTGCCGCTGACTGTTTCCGTGACTCGGTTGATCTTGCACTACCGCTGCCACTTGATTGGATGCATATCTGTACTCCAGTCTTTCCTCTCTTCTTCTACCTCTGAACTCGTTGCGCCTCGATGATCCGACTACATCTCTTGCATATTGATCGTGATGCTCTCGATGTTCTGCCGACATTAGTTCTGGTTGTGTCGGATCCCCCAAATCATATGAATCTGCTATCCTGATGGTTTCTTCCAAGGTGGTCGGTATATCTCTTTGCAACCTCTGCCATAAAACACTGGCGTATCGGCATCCTTGAGCGAACCAAGCTATCGCTTGAGATTCTATAACTCCTTCACATGAGTTTCTAAGGTTGCACCACCGAGTCAAGAATTCTCTATATGTCTCATTCGGCCTCTGCTTGCACATAGCAAGCCGTTGTGGCCTGTTTGGTCTTTTGTAAGTACTGGTGAAGTTGCTGACAAACATCTCTTCAAAATCCAGCCAACAGTTGATACTGCCTGCTGGCAGATTGTTTAGCCATACTCTGGCTGGTCCTTCCAGCATCTACAGGACATATCTTACCGCCCATCGCAAGTTTCCACTAGCTATATTTACTGCAGTAGCATAGTCAATCAACCAATCCTGTGGTTTGGTGCTCCCATTGTATGTTTTCGTGCCCCTTGCCAGCTGAAAGTTTGGCACTGGTGGCTCGCCCATGATTCGAGGTCCGAAACATGATGGACCAGGCGGACCCTGTTCCTCTAATAACTCGGACCGGTACAACCTGTCCAGCTTTAATCTTGCATCATTTGATGGCAAGTTTCTGTACATGATTCTCGCCTGCATTCCATAATGGTTATTTCCACCATGTCCTGCATACTCCATATCTGTGTAACCATCATTGTACCTCTCGTTTGCCTGATTATGGTGAGATGGTCTCACTTCTCGCTCTTGCCGAGGTTCATACCTCGGCTGAGGATCGGGCAGTGGGTCCCTCCTTCCTTCCGCCGGGCTATTGTTCTCATGATTCCCTCTTTCGAGGTCTCCATTACCTTGGCTTCCGTTGCCTTTGTTGGCATGGCCGGGGTTTCTTTCGCCACCGTTACCTCGGCTTCCATTGCCTCTGTTCTCATTGACTTTTCTGGCTACTGCCAGATCATATGGAACAATTTGCTTATTTCTTTTTCCTAAAGTTACTGCTCTATCTTTTTGTGCGTTGTTTCCGGGTGAGGATGCTGCTGCCACTGATAGTGCGGGCGCTGCTCCAGCCGAATGAACCATACGCGAGGCTCCTGGTCTTGCCGGGTCTGCCCTAAGCATTTCTTCATTCTGCTGGTTCGCGATGCGTACCAGCTCATTCACTCTTTCTTGCTGTTTCTACCGGGCTTCGTCGGTCAATCCTTCCAACTCCAACGCTGCGGCATTTGCCGCCCTTAGGTTCTTTGTCGGGGTACTATACCTCGGCAAGCCTAGATCAACTGAATTTACCTTTTGAGTCTCATGCTCTTTGTTGATATCATTCATGAGGTTTTTTCCCCTCAATCTTAATTCATCTACCCGCTCGAGGGCAACATCTAGTTTATTTGCCTTGGCATACTCTCGCAGGGTCCTGTTCAAGGACTCCCGCAAGGCCGATACCTTTTTTGCCTCTACGAGTACTTTCTGCCTAGTCTAATCTAACTCATCCTGAGCATTAGCCGGATCAAGTATCGGTGCTACAGGCGTGGTCAGATTATCTATAGTTGCCTGGAGAATATTTTCTGGTCTTTCCAGAGGTGGCCATCTTACCCTTGCTGCCTTCGGGGTTGTCTCCTGTATCTCGGCTGACTTGGCTGCTGACGGATCTACCTCGGTGGGCTGTGGAGCTGCTTGCTTTGTGGTCACCTGTCCTCCCGCCGCCGGTTCCTTGCTTGTGAAGGGTTTCGCGGCATAGTAAATCAAAATTTTCTACGGATGCGAACAGAGGGAAAGCCAAGATCTAATCTAGGAGATGCAAACAACGAGAGAGATTGGATTAGATCTTCATACCCTTGAAGATTCGCACAGCGGAACGTTCGTCGGAACGTGGGTGATGTAGTCGTACTCGCTTCTCCTCCTCGCGATCCGATCCGATCTAGCACCACAAGTGGCGATGCCTCCGTGAGATGCACACGTGCATCACCTCGACGTCTCCTCCTTCCTTGGTCCAGCAATTATGGTGGAGAGATATGTTGGATCTACAACGCGACGGCGCGGTGCAATTGGTGGAGAATTTCTGCAGCAGGGCTTCGCCTACAAGCAGTCGGGAGGGAGAGAGGAGGGCAGCAGGGCGGCTAGGGTTGGAGGGGAAGGTGTGGGGGGTTGGTGCGCCCCCAGCCCTCTATATATAGAGGGGTGGGCGCAGCCCTAGCCCCTCCCCCAAGCCAAGGCCGGCGGCCCCAAGGAGGAAGAGTGGGGGGCAAGGAAACCCCCCCTTCTAGAAGCTCTATCTAGAGTTTAAACCTCTCTTGGCCGGCTGGGCCCTATGGGGCCTTGTGCCCCTGGCCCAATGCGGCCAGGGAACTCCCTCATAGGCCCATGCCCCCTCCCGGAAGGTGTGGCCACGTTGGTCCCCTTCCGGAAGGTTCTAGAAGCTTCCGGTACAATACCGATTAACCCGGAACAATTCCAAACTCCAAAAACTGCACTGCCTTATATGAATCTTATTCTCCGGACCACTCCGGAACCTCTCGTGATGTCCCGGATCCCATCCGAGACTCCGAACAAAAACTCATAAACCAATTATCCAATCTATCCTAGCGTCGAGACACGTTAAGTGTGTGACCCTGCGGGTTCGAGAATATGCAGACATGATCTTCTATCAATAATCAACAGCGGGGTCTGGAAACCCATATTGACTCCCACACATTCATCGATGATCATATCGGATGAACCACGATGCCAGGATTCAATCAATCCCATATATATATACCCTTCGTCACGCGATATTTTACTTGCCCGAGATTCGATCGTCAGTATCGTCATACCTAGTTCAATCTCGTTCACAGCAAGTACTTTACTCGTTCCGTAATCCGATATCACTTTGTGATTAACTCCTTAACCACATGCTTGCAAGCGGTGTTGATATCGATTACTGAGTGGGCCCGAAGTATATCTCTCCGACTTGGGAGGGACAAATCCCATCTCGATACATACAACCCAACAGGCACTTTCCGATCACCTGAGAGACACCTTTATGATCACCCTCTCATAGGATGACGTTTGATGACCTCAAAGCTTTCTTCCGATACCAGAGAGTTGTATTATCTTATGGTCTAAGGAATACAATATTTGACATATGAAAAGCTTCGCAAAGACGAACACGATAACACGATCTAATTGCTCTGCTTAGTTTGGGTGTGTCCATCATATCATTCTCCCAATGATATGATCTCATTATCAATTGACAACTCATGTCTATGGTTAGGAAACCTTAACCATCATTGATCAATGAGCTAGTCCATAGAGGCGTACTAGGGACACGGTGTTGTTCACAAACCACACAAGTATTAAAGTTTCTGCTTAATACAATTCTAGCATGGAATATAAACATTATCATGAACAAGAATTATAATAATAACAGCTTTATTATTGCCTCTAGGGCATAATTCCAACAGTCTCCCACTTGCACTAGAGTCAATAATCTAGTTTACATTTGGCAACAATCTCACACCCATGGCACTGAGATGCTGATCATGTTTTACATGTGGAAGAGGTTTAGTCAATGGATCTGTGACATTCGGATCTATATGTACTTTGCTAATCTTCAGATCTCCATCTGCTATATAATCTCGGATTATATGAAACTTGCGGTTGATATGCTTGGTCTTTGGATGATATCTTGGTTCCTTAGCGAGTGCTATGGCGCCAGTGTTGTCACACAATATCTCCAGTGGGTCCAATGCACTTGGAACCACGCCAAGCTCAGTGATGAAGTTCCTGATCCAAACTCCTTCACTTGACGCTTCTGCAGCAGCCATGTATTCCGCTTCTACTGTAGATCTCGCGATCACGCTTTGCTTGCAGCTTCTCCAGCTCACAGCTCCTCCATTCAAAATATACACGTATCCTGTCTGAGATTTAGAATCATCCTTGTCGGTGTCGAAACTAGCGTCGACGTAACATTTTACGACGAGCTGTTCATCACCCCCATAGACTAAGAACATTTCTTTAGTCCTATTTAGGTACTTTAGGATGTTCTTCACGGCTGTCCAGTGTTCCACTCCTGGATCACTTTGATATCTTCTCGTCAAACTAAGAGCATTGGACACATCCGGTCTAGTACACAACATGGCATACATGATCGAACCTATGGTCGAGGCATAAGGCACTTTGCTCATAGCTTCCCTATCATTTACGGTAGCTGGACACTGAGCCTTGCTCAATATCTTACCTGACAACATAGGCACTGAACCTTTCTTTGCCTTATCCATTCTGAACCTTTTCAGAACTTTGTCTAGGTATGTACTCTGGCTTAAAGCTATCAGGCGTCTTTGTCTATCTCTATAGATTTTGATGCCCAATATATAAGCAGCTTCACCTAGGTCTTTCATTGAAAAACACTTGTTCAAATAACTCTTCACATCGTTAAGCATGTTAATGTCATTTCCAATAATCAATATGTCATCCACATATAGTACCAGAAATGTCACTGACCTCCCACTCACTTTCTTGTAGATATAAGCTTCGTAGCTATTTGGAACAAATCCAAAGCTCTTGATCACTTGATCAAAACGAAGGTTCCAACTCCGAGATGCTTGCTTTAGTACATAAATGGAACGCTGAAGTTTGCACACTTTATCAGCATCCTTACGATCGACAAAACCTTTGGGTTGCATCATATACAACTCTTCATCAATGTTGCCATTGAGGAACGCAGTCTTGACATCCATCTGCCATATTTCATAATCATGAAACGCAGCAATTGCTAATAGAATCCGAATGGACTTAAACATCGCTACAGGAGAGAAAGTCTCATCGTAGTCAACACCTTGAACTTGTCGAAAACCTTTCGCGACAAGCCGTGCTTTATAGACGGTAACATTACCATTCGCGTCCGTTTTCTTCTTGAAGATCCATTTGCACACAACGGCCTTTCGGTCGCTAGGAGGGTCCACCAAAGTCCATACTTGGTTTTCGCTCATGGATCCCAATTCGGATTTCATGGCTTCTAGCCATTTCTCAGAGTCTGGGCTCATCATCGCTTCCTCATAGTTCGTAGGTTCACTGTCTTCTACTAACAAGACAGTCAAGACAGGGTTTCCGTACCACTCAGGAGGGGCACGCGACCTTGTCGACCTGCGACGTTCAGTAGCAGCATCGTCCGAAGCTTCATGATCCTTGTCATTAGCTTCCTCTATTGTTGGTGCAGGTGGCACTGGAACAATGTCAGGTGCTGCGCTACTCTCCAATTCAAGAGAAGGTTCAACAACCTCGTCTAGCTCTACTTTCCTCCCACTCACTTCTTTCGAGAGAAACTCCTTCTCAAGAAAGGAACCGTTCTTTGCGACAAACACTTTGCCTTCGGTTCTGTGATAGAAGGTATACCCAATAGTTTCCTTAGGGTATCCTATGAAGACGCATTTCTCCGCTTTGGGTTCGAGCTTGTCTAGCATCAACTTCTTGACGTAAGCTTTGCATCCCCAAACTTTAAGAAACGACAACTTAGGTTTAGCACCAAACCATAGTTCATACGGTGTCGTCTCAACGAATTTAGATGGTGCCCTATTTAAAGTGAATGCAGCGGTTTCTAATGCATAACCCCAAAATGATAACGGCAAATCAGTAAGAGACATCATTGATCGGACCATATCTAATAGAGTTCGATTCCGGCGTTCAGACACACCATTGCGCTGTGGTGTTCCGGGTGGCGTGAGTTGCGAAACAATTCCGCTTGCTTTAAGATGCGTGAGAAAATCATAACTCAAATATTCGCCCCCACGATCGGATCGTAGAAACTTAATCTTTCTATTACGATGGTTCTCCACTTCATTCTGAAATTCCTTGAACTTTTCAAATGTTTCAGATTTATGTTTCATTAAATAGATATACCCATATCTACTTAAGTCATCGGTAAAAGTGAGAAAATAGCGATATCCACCGCGCGTCGAAACACTCATCGTTCCACACACATCGTTATGTATGATTTCCAACAAGTCCGTTGCTCGCTCCATATTACCGGAGAACGGGGTTTTGATCATCTTGCCCATGAGGCATGGTTCGCATGTGTCAAATGATTCAAAATCAAGAGACTCCAAAAGTCCATCAGAATGGATTTTCTTCATGCGCTTTACACCAATATGACCTAGACGACAGTGCCACAAATAAGTAGTATTATCACTATCTACTTTGCATCTCTTAGCCTCAATGTTATGGATGTGTGTTTCATCCCTTTCGAGATTTAGAAGAAATAAACCATTCACAAGAGGTGCATGACCATAAAAGATGTTACTCATGTAAATAGAACAACCATTATTCTCCGATTTAAATGAATAACCGTCTTGCAATAAACACGATCCAGAAATAATGTTCATGCTCAACGCAGGCACATAATAACATTTATTGAGGTTAAAAACTAATCCCGAAGGTAAAACTAAGGAGAGCGTGCCGACGGCCATCACATCAACTCTTGATCCGTTGCCAACGCGCATCGTCACCTCATCCCTCGCAAGCCGCCGTCTATTCCGTAGCTCCTGTTTCGAGTTACAAATATTAGCAACTGAACCAGTATCAAATACCCAGGCACTACAACAAGGGCTAGTAAGGAAAACATCAATAACATGTATATCAAATATACCTTTGATGGTGCCAGCCTTCTTGTCCGCTAAGTACTTCGGACAGTTGCGCTTCCAGTGACCCTTGTCCTTGCAATAGAAGCACTCAGTGTCTGGCTTGGGACCAGACTTGAGCTTCTTCTCAGCAGGGGCAACGCGCTTGCCGCCGCCTTTCTTGAAGGCCTTCTTTGCACCCTTACCTCTCTTGAAGGTGGGGGGCTTGTTGACCATCAACACATGATTATTCCTTTTGATGTCCACCTTCGCTACTTTCATCTTAGCGAAGAGCTCAGTGATCATATCAGTGGAACCAATCTGATTGTGAGCAACTACAAAACCTTTGTAGCTAGGAGGGAGTGACTGCAGAACTCTGTCAATCTTGAGCTCCTCTGGAATCTTGCAGTCCAGTTGCTCAAGGCGTTGAGTGTAGCCCGACATCTTAATGGCGTGCTCACTAACGGAACTCCCTTCCTCCATCTTGTAGTTAAAGAATTTCTTAGAGATCTCATATCTCTCAGAACGGGCTTGAGTCTGAAACATGTTTTTCAGCTCCTCGAGAATCTCAAAGGGCCCGGCGAACTCCTCAAAACGATTTTGAAGATCCGATTCCATAGCAAACAACATGGCGATCTTAATCAAATCATAATCATCCTTGCGCGACTGATAAACAGCTTTCTCATCAGCCGGCGCATCTATAGCAGGGGCGTCACCTAGCGCTTTCTCAAGGACATAGTCCTTTTGTTCGCCAGCGAGAATGATTCTCACATTGTGGAACCATTTGGTGAAGTTAGACCCATTGTTTCTAAGCTTTTCTATCTCAGCAAAAACGTTGAAGTTGAAGTTGGACTTAGCCATTTGATCTATAGTATTTGCAAATACAATTTAGACTGTTCATGATAAATAGTTCAACTTAATCAAATTACTAGATGAACTCCCACTAAATTCAACATCCCTCAAGTTGTTTAGTGAACATGATCCAAATTCACCACACCTAATCCGATTATCACGAGAAGAGACGTGGTTTCAATGGTGGACAACGAAGTGTCGATCATATCATTCATATGACTCATGCTTAACCTTTCAGTTCATGTGTTCCGAGGCCATGTCTGTACATGCTAGGCTCGTCAAGGTAGACCCAAGTATTTCCGCGTGTGCAAAACTGGCTTGCACCCGTTGTATGTGAGCGTAGAGTCTATAGCACCCGATCATCACGTGATGCTTGGACACGACGAACTTTCACAACGGTGCATACATGGGGAGAACACAGTTTTATCTTGATCTTTAAGTGAGGAATCATCTTATAATGCTACCGTCGCGATCTAAGCATAATAAGATACATAAAAGGATAAACATCACATGCATATAACTTTATGTGACATGGTATAGCCAATCTTCGCGCAATGATCTCCATCTTGTGCGTTCCGGCATGATCTCCATCACTCCACCATGATTGCCTCCACCACGAATAGCAACTACAACTATTTCTAACTACTTAGCGATAAAGTAAAGCTATTACATGGCGTATAAGAAGTTGACTCGCAGGTCATACACAATTATAAAGACAACCATATGGCTCCTGCCGGTTGTGTACTCATCTACATGCAAGTCGTGAAACATTACAAAACATGATCATCGCATACAATACACACATCACATCTTGGGCCATACCATATCACAGAAAACACTCCCTGCAAAAAACAAGTTAGACACCTCTACTTTGTTGTTGCATGTTTTACGTGGCTTATGGGAGTAGCAAGCTAAGAACGATTCTTACCTACGGAAAGACACAACGGTGATATTATGGTTTCCAAACTCCGGTGTTAATCCCATGACAACTATAGTGAGAGAAACTGACATCCACTAGCCGCATGTGTGGAACAAGCCACACGTCAAGTGCGGAGCCGGTCTCGCGAACGACGTCGCGTAAGGTTGGCCTGGACCGCTTCAATCTCACTATCCCGCGTCATAAGAAGAACACAAACAAGAGGCTTGCAACAGAAAACATCAACGCCCGCAACAACCATGTTGCGTTCTACTCGTGAAACACATCTACGCATAGATCTAGCTCTGATACCACTGAAGGGTTTCGCGGCATAGTAAATCAAAATTTTCTACGGATGCGAACAGAGGGAAAGCCAAGATCTAATCTAGGAGATGCAAACAACGAGAGAGATTGGATTAGATCTTCATACCCTTGAAGATTCGCACAGTAGAACGTTCGTCGGAACGTGGGTGATGTAGTCGTACTCGCTTCTCCTCGCGATCCGATCCGATCTAGCACCACAAGTGGCGATGCCTCCGTGAGATGCACACGTGCAGCACCTCGAAGTCTCCTCCTTCCTTGGTCCAGCAAGTATGGTGGAGAGATAGGTTGGATCTACAACACGACGGCGCGGTGCAATTGGTGGAGAATTTCTGCAGCAGGGCTTCGCCTACAAGCAGTCGGGAGGGAGAGAGGAGGGAAGCAGGGCGGCTAGGGTTGGAGGGGAAGGTGTGGGGGGTTGGTGCGCCCCCAGCCCTCTATATATAGAGGGGTGGGCGCAGCCCTAGCCCCTCCCCCAAGCCAAGGCCGGCGGCCCCAAGGAGGAAGAGTGGGGGGCAAGGAAACCCCCCCTTCTAGAAGCTCTATCTAGAGTTTAAACCTCTCTTGGCCGGCTGGGCCCTATGGGGCCTTGTGCCCCTGGCCCAATGCGGCCAGGGCACTCCCTCATAGGCCCATGCCCCCTCCCGGAAGGTGTGGCCACGTTGGTCCCCTTCCGGAAGGTTCTAGAAGCTTCCGGTATAATACCGATTAACCCGGAACAATTCCAAACTCCAAAAACTGCACTGCCTTATATGAATCTTATTCTCCGGACCACTCCGGAACCTCTCGTGATGTCCCGGATCCCATCCGAGACTCCGAACAAAAACTCATAAACCAATTATCCAATCTATCCTAGCGTCGAGACACATTAAGTGTGTGACCCTGCGGGTTCGAGAATATGCAGACATGATCTTCTATCAATAATCAACAGCGGGGTCTGGAAACCCATATTGACTCCCACACATTCATCGATGATCATATCGGATGAACCACGATGCCAGGATTCAATCAATCCCATATATATATACCCTTTGTCTCGCGATATTTTACTTGCCCGAGATTCGATCGTCAGTATCTTCATACCTAGTTCAATCTCGTTCACAGCAAGTACTTTACTCGTTCCGTAATCCGATATCACTTTGTGATTAACTCCTTAACCACATGCTTGCAAGCGGTGTTGATATCGATTACTGAGTGGGCCCGAAGTATATCTCTCCGACTTGGGAGGGACAAATCCCATCTCGATACATACAACCCAACAGGCACTTTCCGATCACCTGAGAGACACCTTTATGATCACCCTCTCATAGGATGACGTTTGATGACCTCAAAGCTTTCTTCCGATACCAGGGAGTTGTATTATCTCATGGTCTAAGGAATACAATATTTGACATATGAAAAGCTTCGCAAAGACGAACACGATGACACGATCTAATTGCTCTGCTTAGTTTGGGTGTGTCCATCATATCATTCTCCCAATGATATGATCTCATTATCAATTGACAACTCATGTCTATGGTTAGGAAACCTTAACCATCATTGATCAATGAGCTAGTCCATAGAGGCGTACTAGGGACACGGTGTTGTTCACAAACCACACAAGTATTAAAGTTTCCGTTTAATACAATTCTAGCATGGAATATAAACATTATCATGAACAAGAATTATAATAATAACATCTTTATTATTGCCTCTAGGGCATAATTCCAACAGCTTGATCCGGCGCCTGCTGCTGCCGTCTGTGCCCCGACTGCGACCATCACCTCGACGCTGCCGACGGGGCGTGCTCCACGCGGACCGTTCGCAACGCTGAGGAGAGGCTCTCCTGCATCAATAACTCGGTGAGGATAAACGCAGGAGGTGTCGACGCCGACGTAGATCCGGTGCGTGCCCAAGTTGATGAAGACGCCGTTGCACGGTGGAGCTTTCCTCGTGAAGTTGCCTGCCTTATCGCTGACGTAGTCCTAGAGATCAAATCTCTGGACTAAGCCATAGACAACGCGCTCGCCGGTGTGAATGAAGTTTCCCGTCCGGATCTTGACTCCAGCTAGCACCGCTGCTGGCCCCACGGTGGGCGCCAACTGTCGTGGTGGTGGCACGGCAGATGCCATGGGTAGGCTAAAGTATGGGGCCAATGGATGCTAGAGGGATCCAGGGAGGGAAGATGCAGTGATTTCTACACTCAAATGACTAACATATAGATCTTTCTTTCTCCTTACAAGAACTACAAGTGCTCCTTGAGCTGTTAGCAGGGAGAAGAAGACTACAACTCAAGCCTTAAGGTCCAGAATGAATCGATCCCCTCTCAGGAGCCCGCTTCTCCCCTTATAAAGGGGTTCCTTGGTTCCTCCTAGGGCTGACGTGGCAAGCATATTCGAGGAATATGCTTGTCCCAATATGGTAACTCGGCGACCCTCTTTCCATGTCCCCCTTCTAACGACGACAATGTTCCAGAGAGACCCACCTGCGCGCCTCGGGCTCCATGACTGTCAGCTCCGTGACCTTCTTCTGCCCTTCTGCTGCTCTGCTCCTTGTCCTTTATGCTTGGCTCTGTTCAGATTCTCCCTAGCTAGCGACTAGGGTTTGACTATAGGCACCTCCTTCTCCTGCAAGCTTCGTGTTACTCGGCCTTGTCTCGCATAACTCGGCTCGGCCTTCACCTGTATTCAAGTTAGTTAGACTTACTCGGCCAACTTAACTCATATGTCGACCGGATAAGGTGTTTATCCTTCTGTAGATGTCATGGCCTTGCTTAGCTCGGCCGACTCTTACATGACTCGGCCGATATAAGCAGTAACTTGGCTCATGACAAGGGAGACTCCTTTCGTATTTCCCCTGTCTTGACCCTATCCGGGGTCACCTCCCCAACAACACTACTGCATGCATACCTTTTTTTTTGTATAGTACCTTTGCAGTTGGACTGCAATTTGCACCACCAATCCATGATTGAGCTTGCATTGTCGACAACTTGCACTAGAGTTGGTTTATGTGAAGATAAATCATAGAAAACCTCCTTCGTGAAAGGACACTCTAAAGCAAGATGGAAGGTTGTTTCAATAACTTGATCACACACCTGTGAGCTATCCATAGTGTAACATCCCAGCATTAGATCTTAGAAATAAGCTGAACCCAGATGTGTGCATTGCATTCATGCATAGAAAATCCGAATAATTTTCGCGCTTTTGAACAAAACT
The DNA here is from genome assembly GCA_916181665.1 of Avena sativa. Taxonomy (NCBI): domain Eukaryota; kingdom Viridiplantae; phylum Streptophyta; class Magnoliopsida; order Poales; family Poaceae; genus Avena; species Avena sativa. The sequence goes on from OV702293.1 coordinate 461,698,146, forward strand.
TGTCAAAGTGATTGAAGCTTCTCTCAACTTGATGGAACTAAAGTAGATCATCAAGTTGACTGCGATAAGATTCAATATGACCTTTGCTAAAACCTTATTTTGGGTAAAGGTGATTTGATCTAAGGGTAGATCTGTAGGGGTTCGTAGCATGGAAAACAAAAATTTTCTATCGCATACAAACAAACAAGCCAAGATCTATCTACTAGATTGTAGCAACGAGTCGATGGAATAACTCACCCTCGAAGATTCCAAAGTGTTTAACGAGAGCAGATTCTCGTGGGTGATGTAGTCGTACTCTTTCCGATCTCAAGATCGCGTAGACGATCCTTCCGGCGCCGCGTTCCCGCAGCGCTCCCGCAGTCGGTCACACGTTCGGTACTCGACGAAGACCTTCCTCTCCCTTGTTCCAGCAGGCAGCGGAGGTTGTAGCACTCTCCTCGCGATTCCGGCAGCACAACGGCGTGGTACCGGAAGTAGAGGGGAGATCCCGCAGGGCTTCGCCTTAAGCCGGTGCGAGTATGGTGGAGCTTATGAGAGAGGCTATTAGTGGTCTAGTAATTAGACACACCAATTAGAGGGCTCTAAACCAATTAGAAGGCTCTAAACCGAATAGCTCTAAACCGGGGTCTAGATCTAGGGTTTAGTTTAGAGGATAGGAAACTTGTGTGTGTTGGGAGGGAGCCCTGCCCCTCCTTATATAGGTGGGAGGGGCTGGCCGGCCAAGGGGAGGGAGTGGAGTCCCTCCCCAACTCGGCCTAGGTGGGGCGCCGGCTTGGGGAGGAGGACTCCTCCCTCAAGTCGGTTTCCTCCTCTCCTCCCACTTCCCAAAAACTGCCGTTTGACTTTCAAACTAGCCGTTTGACTTTTTCAATTTAGGATTCAATTTAATCCTTTATTTGGGACAGCAAGAACACTTAGTACATGATGCAATCATTCCAACATGTAATGACACATTCATGTACCCCTTCCCCCCCGGAGTGCCGGACAATCCGGGACCTTCTAGAATGTTCCCGATGGAAACACCGGAATCATTCCCGAACTCCGAAACGGGACTTTCCTTATATGAATCTTATTCTCCGGACCATTCCGGATCACCTCGTGATATCCCGGATCCCATCCGAGACTCCGAACAACATTCGGTCTCTTTCTCATAATACCATAACTACTCAAACAACGTCGAATCCTTAAGTGTGTCTCCCTACGGTTCGTGAATTATGCGGACATGATCGAGACACTTCTCCGAACAATAACCAATAGAGGAATCTGGAAATTCATATGGCTCCCACATATTTCTACGATTACTTTGCGATCGAATGAACCACTTACATACGATACCAATTTCCCTTTGTCTCACGATATGTTACTTATCCGAGGTTATGATCGTCGGTATCTCTGCATACCTAGTTCAACCTCGTTACTGATAAGTACTCTTTTCTCGTTCCCGTGATATGTGATCCCTTGTGACCAAGTCACATGCTTGCAAGCTAATTGGATGACATTTCACCGAGAGGGCCCAGAGAATATCTATCCGTCATGTGGATGGACAAATCCCACTCTTGATCCATGTGTTTCAACCAATACTTTCCGAACACCCAATGCCACTTTTATAGCCACCCTGTTACGGTGTGGTGTTTGATGACATCAAAGCATCCATCCAGTAAAGGCAATATGCATGATCTCATGGTCGAAGGAATTTAGATAACTATGTATCAGAAAGCATATAGCAATTGAACTATTGAAATGACTTGATCTTTATGCTACGCTTATCTATAGGAGTATGTCCACCATATCATTCTCCTAACGATATGATCTTGTTGTTGATAACATCTCAATGTTCATGATAGGGAAACCACAATCATCAATCAACCAACAAGCTAGTTTAACAAGAGGCTTTACTAGGGACTCTTATTTTAGTTTACAAATCACACAAGTATTAATGTTTCCTTGTTAATACTATTATAGCATGAATATAAACATTTATCATAAACACAAAGATATAATAATAACTATATTTATTATTGCCTCTAGGGCATATCTCCAACAGTCTCCCACTTGCACTAGAGTCATCTAATCTAGTTTCAAACTTTTGTGTATTCAACACCTATGGCTTTCCGGTGTTGTATGTACACGATTGCTAGTGGTCAACTGATCTCCGGATCTGACACTTCCAGGTCCGTGTGTAATTGCATGTCTTTGCGTCTCTACGCATCACTCATTCTCTAATGAGATGGCTTTGTATAATTTGGTCTTTCGGTGTGACCTTTAGTTCTTTGGGGTTAAAACATGTTGATAATATTTGTCGTACAATATATCTTCATAGTATTATCCCGCTGTGAACTACACCTAGTTTGATAACAAACTACTTGACACAAACGCCCTCTTTAGCTGCTATTATAGCAGTCATATACTTAGCCTTTTGTTGAAGTATCTGTCACAATGTCTTAACTTTGGAACTCATCCAAATCCATTATGGAACTCACTTTCCATTATATTGTGCCACCCTTAATTTAGATTGAGATAAACTTAATTTGTACTCTGTGACAAAACTAGTATCAATGTAGTACTTTTACAATGAACTAACCATCTATTTGTCACTTCTACAAATAATATACTCTTAGTTCTTCCAAAAGATCATAAGAATATCCTTACTATCGTCCAATGATCATCTTATGAATCATTCTGGTATATGCTCATAACTTTTAGGGCATAGGACATATCTGGATTTGTACATACCACAGTATGATTGATATAAACACTCTTTGTGATTTCATACATCAAGTATCAATCTATACTTGAATCTTTGTTTCACTTACCAAATGTCAATACACTTGAATATATCATCAACATTGAACTCTTTCAATCCTTTCTGTGCAACAAGAACCTTTCTTGTAGTTTCTATATTGAACTCATTCAATATCTTTGTCTATGTACTTCTGGCACAACCATATTAGCATCTATTGATGCCAAATATTTGGGTTTTGCCTAAGTCTTTCATCAGGATGAAATTCTTAATATGTGTTAATAAAAGATACATCATTTCTAATCAACAATATGTCCTCCACATAATGTATTAGAAATATGTCTTAGTGCTCCCACTTAATTTCTTGCAAATGCAAGTATCTTCATTGTCTTTGATGAAATTAAACTCTTTTAACAGTTTCATCATAGTGAAGATTCCAACTCCGCTATGCTTACTTCATCCATTGAAGTTTGCATATGCTTTTAGCATCCTTTGAATTAACAAAACCCTTTGGACCGTGTCATGCACACGTCCTAGGTAACAATTCTATTAGAAGAACTTGTTTTGTTTATTCAACTACCACATAACAAAATTATATGTAGTGGTTGCTACATTAATCCGTCTAGACTAAATATCGCTATGAAAGATCAAATCTTGTCATAGTCAATCTTTGAACATTGTTGTGAACTCTTTCCCAACATGTCGACTTATAGATGTGAAACATCCATGTCTATTTCTTTATAGATCCAAACACAACTGTAAGGTCTTACACCTTTCTTGAGGGTCCTTCAAGTTCAAAACTTGATTTCTCGTGTATGGAATTATCACGGATTTTATGGCTTCAAGCCATTTGACGGAGTCAGGGCCCATCATCGCTTCTCTGCATGTAGTCGGTTCATTATTCTCAAATAATGATTCAACCCTCAAATCTTGGTATTTGATTGTTTACCCGATCTACTTGTTTCAATAGGAACTTAGATCTCCGTGACCACAACCTTTGAGGCACGTGAGCCATGAGCATTGTTGCCGCCTCCGGAACACTTTTCGGCGCTGCGCAACTCTGCACATACAGCTAAGGTTCTTTTAACCTTATCAAAGTTTCTATTGTCCTCCCACTTAACTTTTCACGAAAAATTCTTTCTCAAAGAAACTTGACGTTTTAAGTGACAAACACTTTTGTCTCCGATGTTATGGAGGAGTACTTAACAGTTATTCGAAATAACATACAAAGACAGGTTCATCCGACTTTGGTTGCAAACATCTTTCTTATGCATAGCATACCAATGTTTAAGAAAGGACAACTTGGGTTTTATCCCAAACCATAACCTTATATGGTGTCATTTCAACGGATTATGATGGAGCTCTTTTCAGTGGAAAAACGGTAATCTCTAAAGCTTTTAATCTTTAAAATACAATGGCAGTTTTATGAATTACACCTTTCGATCTTACCATGTCAAACAAGGTTTAATTACATATCTCGAACGCTCCATACTCTTATGGTGTTTCGGGAAATGCAAATCCACGGAACGATTCCTTAAATCTTAGGTATTATGCTAAACTTGTAACTCAAATATCTTCCTTTATGATCTTTATCATAAACTGTTTATATTCTTGTTACAATGATTTTGCACTTCATCTTGAAAGTCTTTGAACTTTTCAAATGTTTCATACTTCATCCTTATTAAGTAAATATTCATATATTCACTCAAATTTTCGGAGAAAGCATATGAAGTTGAAATCCATCGCTCTTGACTACACATAACGGACTTCGTACAACAATATGTACAAGTTCCAATAAGCTAGTCATTCGTTCCCTTTTGGCCTATGAACGAAGTTTTAATTATCTCTAGGAAAGTTTCACAAGCGTCATATGATCAAAAATCAGAAGACTCCAAAATTCCATCAACATGGAGTTTCTTCATGTTTTCTTTCCAATATAATTTTAAACGGCGATGTCACTTCCTAAGTGATCTTTCAATCAATTTGTCCTTCGACATTTTTAGCACTAGTTTTATGGATGTGATGTCTCCAACGAGATTTGTGAATCATCCATCTTTTATGGATTACGGCAATTATTTGAACAACCCTTTTGTTCTCATAATACCCGATAAAACAAATCTTTGAAGGCAAGCTTTGATGTTTAACGAGCAACACAATAACCCTTTATTTGTTCTCGATGAACATCATCACATATTCTTTTGCTAGTTACTTAGGCCATTGTAGTTCATGAATTGTGTTGTTACGTATGACGATTCACACCATCAAATTCAGTATCAAATACTTAAGAACCACATTGTTTAACAAGCAAAGAATATAGCCATAACATGTATATCATCTATATACTTAAACTGAACGATTCTAGTTTTTTTTTTTTTTTTTCTGCCATATATTTATGAGATTCTCTTTCAGTATTTCCTTTTCAGTTTGAAAGAATCTATCAACATCAATAGTGGAGTCATACATATGACATATAGTCCAAAGCATGTATAGTTAAATACCAATGTCTTTGGACTTGCACTTTGAAGTAGATCACCATCATCAAATGTTTGGTGTTCTTTCAAATTCCTTTCATTAGTAATCTCTTGGTGTAGTAAACATTTTACCTACATCAAATATTCACCCTTATCATGGTATCGTCCATGATCAAGCTACTTTTAGCTTATAACGATGAATTATTAGTATAATGTTGCTATCCAAAACCTTTTGGAGGATTAGGACAACAAGTGTCTCCAACCTTTTTGCAAATTCTCATCAAAATATGAGAACATGAACTTTTGCCATATTATACTCTATCATGTTGTAACCAAAACTTCGTTTCAGATATCACAATATCTTCCACACATCATGGTTTCTGAAACAACTCTTTCAGATCCTAGATAACCTTGATATTAAGGGAATCCTTTGAATATCAAGAATCATGGATACAAACATGATACTTATATACTAACACTTGGAATTGTTACTCTTGATTTAATACTAATTATTAAACTTCATGGAGTAACCGGAACTTACTGAAAGTTTGCAATAGGACTTTTAAACTTTAGATTAACACTTAAAACAATACGATACCAGTTCGTAAAGTATCTAACCAGAATTCTATAGTTCTATCATCTCAATTATAACTAAGCGCAAGGTGGTAAACGGATGCCAATGACTACAACAACTATGCAAATTCACTTTGATTTAGTTTATGATAAATTGAGTTCTAATTAATAATTAAATTAATCTAGGTGAACTCCCACTCAAAACAATATCCCTCACATTGTTTTAGTGATCACACGAACCAAATCCACCACATCAAAACCGATCATCACGAGAGTTGATATAGCTTCAATGGCGAACAATCAACATGTTCATCATATCTACTATATGACTCATGCTCTACCTTTCGGTAATCCGTGTTCCTGAGGCCATGTCTGTACATGCTAGGCTCGTCAAGATCAAACCTTAGCTACCGCATAAGCAAATCTGGCTTGCTTACGTTGTATTCACCCGCGGAATCAAAGACACCCGATCATCACGTGGTGCTTCGAAGCAGCAAGCTTTGGCAACGGTGCATACTAAGGGTGAACACTTTAGAACTTGAAATTTATGTGTATGAGGGATCATCTTATAATGCTACCGTCGTCTACTAAGCAATACAAGATGCATAAAGGATTAACATCACATGCAATTCATAATATGTGATATGATATGGCCTTTCTTCTTTGTGCTTCCGATCTCCATCTTCAAACACGAACATGATCTCCATCATCACCGGCATTGCATCAAGGTCAATGACGCTTCACCATGGTTGTCGTCCACCAGCTTCAACTATTACAACTATTTTGAATAGACACGCAGGTCTTAACAGAAATTAAAGACAACCATATGGCTCCTGCCGGTTGCCAACTTACAATAAGGAACATTGCATACATCAAATATGATCACAATCATGGCCATATCACATCACTGCACACCCCTGCAAAACAAAGTTAGACGCCTCTACTTTCTTTGCATATTTTACGTGGTTTGGGGCTTTCAATAAGTGTCGCTCTAACTTACGAACATGAACCACAACATTGATACTAGTATTGTTAATCACCCGTTGTAAATTGGATCTTAACTATGCTAGGAGAAACAGGCACCCGCAAAGCCACTTATGCAATACAAGTTGCATGTTAAGCGTGGAGCAAGTCTCATGAACGATGTCATGTAAGGTTAGCCCGGGCCGCTTCATCCCAACATACCGCAAGATGCAAAGTACACAAAAAGCAATCTACAATAAAAGCATCAACGCCCACAATGACCATTGTGTTCTACTCGTGCAACAGATCTACATATAGACACGGCTCTGATACCACTGTAGGGGTTCGTAGCATGGAAAACAAAAATTTTCTATCGCATACAAACAAACAAGCCAAGATCTATCTACTAGATTGTAGCAACGAGTCGATGGAATAACTCACCCTCGAAGATTCCAAAGTGTTTAACGAGAGCAGATTCTCGTGGGTGATGTAGTCGTACTCTTTCCGATCTCAAGATCGCGTAGACGATCCTTCCGGCGCCGCGTTCCCGCAGCGCTCCCGCAGTCGGTCACACGTTCGGTACTCGACGAAGACCTTCCTCTCCCTTGTTCCAGCAGGCAGCGGAGGTTGTAGCACTCTCCTCGCGATTCCGGCAGCACAACGGCGTGGTACCGGAAGTAGAGGGGAGATCCCGCAGGGCTTCGCCTTAAGCCGGTGCGAGTATGGTGGAGCTTATGAGAGAGGCTATTAGTGGTCTAGTAATTAGACACACCAATTAGAGGGCTCTAAACCAATTAGAAGGCTCTAAACCGAATAGCTCTAAACCGGGGTCTAGATCTAGGGTTTAGTTTAGAGGATAGGAAACTTGTGTGTGTTGGGAGGGAGCCCTGCCCCTCCTTATATAGGTGGGAGGGGCTGGCCGGCCAAGGGGAGGGAGTGGAGTCCCTCCCCAACTCGGCCTAGGTGGGGCGCCGGCTTGGGGAGGAGGACTCCTCCCTCAAGTCGGTTTCCTCCTCTCCTCCCACTTCCCAAAAACTGCCGTTTGACTTTCAAACTAGCCGTTTGACTTTTTCAATTTAGGATTCAATTTAATCCTTTATTTGGGACAGCAAGAACACTTAGTACATGATGCAATCATTCCAACATGTAATGACACATTCATGTACCCCTTCCCCCCCGGAGTGCCGGACAATCCGGGACCTTCTAGAATGTTCCCGATGGAAACACCGGAATCATTCCCGAACTCCGAAACGGGACTTTCCTTATATGAATCTTATTCTCCGGACCATTCCGGATCACCTCGTGATATCCCGGATCCCATCCGAGACTCCGAACAACATTCGGTCTCTTTCTCATAATACCATAACTACTCAAACAACGTCGAATCCTTAAGTGTGTCTCCCTACGGTTCGTGAATTATGCGGACATGATCGAGACACTTCTCCGAACAATAACCAATAGAGGAATCTGGAAATTCATATGGCTCCCACATATTTCTACGATTACTTTGCGATCGAATGAACCACTTACATACGATACCAATTTCCCTTTGTCTCACGATATGTTACTTATCCGAGGTTATGATCGTCGGTATCTCTGCATACCTAGTTCAACCTCGTTACTGATAAGTACTCTTTTCTCGTTCCCGTGATATGTGATCCCTTGTGACCAAGTCACATGCTTGCAAGCTAATTGGATGACATTTCACCGAGAGGGCCCAGAGAATATCTATCCGTCATGTGGATGGACAAATCCCACTCTTGATCCATGTGTTTCAACCAATACTTTCCGAACACCCAATGCCACTTTTATAGCCACCCTGTTACGGTGTGGTGTTTGATGACATCAAAGCATCCATCCAGTAAAGGCAATATGCATGATCTCATGGTCGAAGGAATTTAGATAACTATGTATCAGAAAGCATATAGCAATTGAACTATTGAAATGACTTGATCTTTATGCTACGCTTATCTATAGGAGTATGTCCACCATATCATTCTCCTAACGATATGATCTTGTTGTTGATAACATCTCAATGTTCATGATAGGGAAACCACAATCATCAATCAACCAACAAGCTAGTTTAACAAGAGGCTTTACTAGGGACTCTTATTTTAGTTTACAAATCACACAAGTATTAATGTTTCCTTGTTAATACTATTATAGCATGAATATAAACATTTATCATAAACACAAAGATATAATAATAACTATATTTATTATTGCCTCTAGGGCATATCTCCAACAAGATCAAGTGTAATAAAAATAAACCACAACACAATATTTAATGATTGATATCATAAACTTGAGGGATCATATCATAGTACTCACTACAATAACTCATGAATTCCAAGTTTAGAATAAAACTCAAGTAACAAGAATTTAATAACTAAATCTTGACCTATCTTAGTCTTATATATCCTACCATGAGTATCATGGTAATACCTAACCTTAACTCTTTAGTGATATTGACTAGGAAAGAAGCCAAGTTAAGGTCATTCACCATATATCTTTCTTCCTATATCAATCTTTATCATCTCTATTAAATCTTATTCCAATATCTATTGTTCATCAATGTTGAGTAATCAACTATTGATTCACCAATTTTTAATCTATTAATCCTTGATCTATCAACTCTTGCTCTTAACATATCATTCACTCAAGCCTATAAAGAAAGAAGTAAGAAGAGGTAGGTGGTAATGTTAGATCTAGATATCATCTATATGATGTGAGTGTTGGAAGAGAATAAGATCAATGTGATAATTGATGGAGTTAACTTAATCCTAAATGAATAGAAGAGTAATCTAAAAGCTTATAAAGATGAACATTGAAGATAGTTACCAAGGAGTAATCCTATTGGATCAAGTAGGTATAGTCAATGAATAATATCTCTTAGTCCAATAGAGATAAACAGAACATAATTATAATACAACTGTAATGTTGTATTGATGAGACCTTGATTAGCCAACGGGGAACCTAAGCCATAAATTATCAAAGGATTATAATGATCATGCTTTAGTCACCAAGATTGAATGCTTATATCATGTATAAGTGACATTGGTGGATAGAACATGATTGAACCCTAGTATAGATATGTTATTCTAGGTTAGCCATGACAAGTCACCATGTTATAATGTGAAGTTGAGTATAATATATTGGAGTCAAGTAGAGATAAGATAGTATGATTAAGTTAAAGCTAGAGTAGCATAGAGTTATTGAAGTAGTGTTATTCCTCTTAAAGGATAGTAAGCTTTTGAGAAAGGTAGTTTGATATATACATCTACTTGAGAAATATTAGTGATGGATGATTAAGGAAGAGTATGAGTGGAGTTTGAAGTAACTACTTGTTGGATTGGAGCTTATCAACAATAGAGTAGTGGATATAACCAAGTATGGATATGAGAAAACTATGAAAGCTTTAGTGTCAAGCTCATTGGATTTGTAAATGGATTTATAATAATAAAAGGAGGATAAGAATATTTTTGTGAAGCAAAGCTCATCATGTTAGCACATGATGATGGATTTGAAGAAGTAGTATATCTAGGAAAGGAATTCCTTAATTAGAAGTCCAGGATTGTGAATTATGGAAGATAGAAATTCTTGGTAAACACTAAACCCTAAATATTTAACCAAACATAGTATCCATTTCATCTGATTGATCTATCATCTTATTTCCACAAAGCTTTATAGGAACATTTTCCTATAGCAAATCACTCAAGCATATCTTTGACACTTTCAAACCTCTAAATCATGTGGACCACATAATTGGAAATTACTATAAACCATTATGCCCAATATTATATCCATATATTAATCACACTTAAGTAAGTAATGAATAGCTAGTTCCAGAAAACAACTATGCATATTTTAAATAAGAAGGGTGGTTAGGATTCACCTGTTAGTAGATTTTGAATAATAGAATTCACCATTCGGAGAACCCTAATAATTAAATTCTTTTATATAATGATTGCTATATAATAATAAAGATGGATACATGCTTTGCATATATTTAGCTATCTTAAACCATTATCATTACATTCATTAGGAGGAAATAAAAATCATTCTATAAGGGTATAATATGATTAACAAATCCCTAAAACCCTAACTCATGTATTAATTATAATAAAATATATACATTGCTATTTCCTAAATTCATGAGAATAATATTAATCATATTATTTCCCTAGAACTTTATGTATCATATAATAAGAAAAGGATCACCATATATATATTTCCCTCCAAACTATAAATTAACTAAAACTAAGTTTTATAAATAAATAAGGAAAGATCATTTAATAATCCATGGTTTATTATGGAAAGAAAATGAATAACAAAGTCCCTTACCAAATATTAGAAGGATCTATAAAAACAAAATAAAGAAATGTAACATTATATAATAAAAGTTCACAAATTGAATCTAAATAACTTTATGATTGCTCCAAGTATTTAGCAAATAAATTCCATTAAGAAAAGTCAAAGCAATTGCTTAAATAAAAAGCTAGAAAAGAAAACAGAATATAGTAAATATAAAAGAAAAGGAAGGGGAAACAGGTTAGCCCAGTTTCTGGCCCGTGGCCCATCTTCCCTCCTTATCTGTCGCCCGCTAGCAGCCGCAACAAAACATCTGGCAAGCTTTGCCATGGTCCAACTGGCCCAATTCATAGCCCATACCGTTTCGCATTTTCTTTTCCTTTCTTCCTCCTCTCGCCAGAAGGACAGCGCCGAGCAAGCATCTCGCTGGCTCGAGCTTGGCCGTCCGCCATCGTCGCGATGACCGCAGACGTCAAGATCCGTGCCACCGTTGTTCGTTGCCTATAAGAAGACCACCGACGCGCCGGAGATCCTTATCCTCATTCTTCCTCTCCAATTTCCTCTCTGAACGAAAACCTTGCTCGCTGGAGCTGCATACCACCGACGTTTCCGACCATCCCGAGCCTCGCCGTGATGCCAGGAAGCCTCACCTCGTTCGACTCTGTCGATTGCCCCTACTCACAGAAGCCGGGGAGCCCTCTGTCGACCCAATCAACACCTCGTTTCCACCTCCGGTCACTGTTGTTCATCGTCAGTTGCCGCCACCACGGACCTCCTCCGACCTCGCCGTCGCCACTAATCGCACCAGGATGAGTCCACCGTCCTCGTAGACCATCTCCATTGCTCTCTCTTGCTCTGGTTGCGCGCCGGCGCACTAGCTCGCAAGCTCCGCCGTCGGCCACCGTCGTACACAGTGCTCCGGCGACCAAAACGGAGCGGCGCCGCTTGCGACGCCCTCTTTCCGATAAACACAATCACCACCGCGCGCGCGTACGAGATCACTCGATCGACTATCGATCTGAGAAGATCAGTCTCAGATGATGTCAGCATGACATCATGCTGAGGTCATAACATCTCTTATTGATTTATTTAATTGATCGATCAGGTACCAAGCTTTGCAGGGGAACGACGACTGATTTGTACTACCTACGTACGTACTATGCTGCCGCAGTACTTACTACTGGATGCTGTAAGATCGATAACTCGAAAATCTTGTACGCCTGTATCTGTTCCGCTGAAATCAATTGAAGAACAGAAGTTGGCCATATATTTGTCTGCTCTCAACAAAACTGTGACGCCCAGCTCCATATTTCCTCTTGTGCAGCAGAGCCTGCAAAGCCCCAAACGCCCAACCGCAACGAAATTTTGTAACTTGTCTACATATTCAAAAAATGAGTTGCACTCTTTTATAGAACGCTCAGTATAAGGATTTTTTACGTTGGTTTGGATCATTCTTATAAAGGGTGGCATAATCAGTATGACGATGATATCGTTATATATGCTTTGAGTCTTGATCTTAAAAATGCTATTAGTATGAAATTTATTTTGTATATTTCTAAGACAATGTCTATGTGACCTACTTAAACGTTCTCTGCTCTTAGGAATAGGTTAGATTTGTGGATTCACAACTCTAGACCCTCTTTGTGATTGGTCACCTTGTTGGACTCGAGCCTTTCCTTCTAAGAGCATCTCTAGCAAACAATGTAAAAGAGCGGAACCATAAAAATAACCGTCAGTTTTCGGGTTTCGCGTGATAAAAGTGGACAGAACAAATGCCCCAAGACCGAATCCAATTTTTTTTAGTGCCCCCGAGAAAACACCCTCGTGGAACCAGAAAAACCCAGGTTTCGAGCTCAACATGGACGCGAACCATATCCTGCATTTTCGTTGGCGGGAGAGATTTTTTAGCTCATTCCCCTCCCTTCCGCCCGCACAACTGTCGCCTGCCGTCGATCGCCGCCGTAGATTGAGGACCCTCCCGCTCGATTCCTCGCGCGCAGAAGCCCACCGACCCCGTTCCCCAGCCGTTGTGGGTCAGAAAACTCCTCACGACGCAGATCCGGTCGCGCCCCACCGCCGCCGTCCTCCCGCCGCCCGTCAAAGGTAAAATCCGCCTCCGCTCGAGTTTGAGCTCGTAGATCTCCTCTCCGCAAGCTCTAAATATCGTCCTTGATTTGTAGATAGACTTGGACCCTTGCGAGCAATTTTTGATGGACGACTCGTCCTCCTCCGACGACTCGGATGTGGAGACGCTGATCGGAAACCATCGCCAGCACATGATGGTGGCCGTTCTCACCCTCAAGGAGGAGGACGACAGCAGGAGGAAGAGGCGGCAAGGCTCCACGGTCGGCCGCCTTTGCATCCCTCGCAACCGCAAGTTGGGCAACGACATGCTCATGCGAGATTATTTCGCTGAGGTACCCACATACCCGCCTCATCTCTTTCGTAGACGCTATCGAATGCGCTGCTCGCTGTTCGTGAAGATAGTGAAAGCTTGTGAGGCCAAGACGCGGTACTTGAAGCGTCGAAGAAATCCGCGGGGTTGCTTGGATTCAACCCGTACCAAAAAATCTCCGTGGCCATGAGAGTGCTCGCATATGGGATCCCGGCCGATTATGCCGACGAGTATCTTCACATCGGCGAAGATACGACTATGGAGAGTGTTCATAGATTTGCTAAGGCGATTATTCACATTTTTGGCCTGGTGTATCTGCGACCACCGAACGACCAGGACACAATTAGGTTGACGGCCATGAATGAGAGAAGGGGATGGCCGGGCATGCTAGGAAGCATAGATTGTAAGCATTGGACTTGGAAAAACTGCCCGAAGGCATGGCACGGGCAATATTGTGGCAAAAGCCGAGATGCAACAATTATGCTAGAAGGCGTTGCATCCGAGGACTTGTGGATTCGGCATTGTTTCTTTGGTTTGCCTGGCACCCTCAATGATATCAATGTGCTCCATAGATCTCCTCTATTTGCAAAGCTAGCTAGTTGTGAAGCATCCGCTTGCAACTACACTGTCAATGGTTTTAATTATGACAAGGGGTGTTATCTAGCTTATGATATTTATCCTTGTTGGGCTACATTTGTCAAGACCATCTCGAATCCTCAAACTAGGAAAGAGATTGAATTTGCAAAGGCTCAAGAGAGTGCCCGAAAGGACATTGAGAGAGCCTTTGGTGTTTTGCAAGTTCGATTTGTAGTTGTGCGAGGTCCAACTTGTTTTTGGGACAAGAAAACTCTCAATGACATAATGACATGTTGTGTCATTCTCTACAACATGATTGTTGAGGATGAGAGGGGTCTAGACTTAGACATCTTCTAAGACAATATTGGCAGCCTGTGAAGCTAGCTAGAAACCCAAATGCCATCCAAACTATCCTTCAAACCTATTGAGACATTGAGAACATGATCACTCATGACCAGCTGCAGCATGACCTCATTAAGCACCACTGGCAGCTATTTGGGAGGAACTAGACTGTCATATTTTATCATTCATGTGTGTGAAACATTATTTGCATTTAGAACTATTCATTTGATTTGGTCATTTGTTGTAATTGGATTATTGTTTATTCAATTTGTTTGGAAAATTGTTATAATTGGATAATTGTTGTAATGTATAATTAATAATTTCGGGCTTTTACTTTACGTTGGTATCATATTTCTATTTAAAAATGCGATATATATGGTGAAATTGACAGAAAATAGTTCAATTTACGGGTTCAACCCTTGTTGTGGCGGAATAGACTCCGTATGAGTGAAACTGTAAAAAGGAAATATTTCCTTTTCTCGTTTGGTTTTGAGGGGTCTGTTCCGCCCCGTCGCTCGCGGCCTGAAAAAACCCGCAAAACGCGGCCTGGGAACACATTCTCTGGTTCTCCCTTTTATGGTGTCTGCTAGAGATACTCTAACATTCCTAGTTGGTCGTTGCTATATTCTCAATGTTTCTACTCAACGGAACTCCCCGAGGAAAATTTGTCTAACAAGAGTGGCATATTCATTATGACAATGATATCGTTTATATGGTTCGAGTTTTGATTTTGAAAATGTTGCTAATATGGAACATCTGTATATTTCTCACGCGATGTCTATGTAACCTCCTCAAACTTTCTCTGCACTTAGGAACATTGAGTAGGATTTCCATGATGATAAGACGCTTAACATGTTAGAGCATCTATAACCGAAACCCGAAAAACCTATAGAGGAGTAAATTTAGTTTTTAACAGCCGAAGCGGCCTCTAACCGAAAGCCCCAAAAGCGTTAGAGGAGTAAATTTGAGAATCTGGCCCCCAAAAATACACCCCTCTCCTATATTTGCTCGGCCGCGAGGCCGATGAGAAAAACTTCCCCACTCCTGCGCCGCTCACTCCCCGCCGTTGTTCCGCTCCTCACCGCCCTCCTTCCACGGAGACCGCCGCAGATCTTCCCGTTGTCGGTCTCCTCCGCCTATCCTCCGTGGCGCGCCTCGAGGCCGGAGATATAGGTCACCCGGCGATCGCCACCGCTGGCACCGCACGGCCAATACCACGGCGTGTGGTAGTGGGCGTGGAGTATGTGTTTGGCCGAGATCACCGACCGGACCACCAGCCGCTGCCACTGGCTCGGTACCTATCAATCGGCGTGGGAGCAGGAGGCATGGGCGCACAAAGTGGCCAACACCCGGCTCCATGGTGACGACTATGGGCTGCTCAACTTCTCGCTTGGGCAGCCCGACGAGGTGTCGAAGCTCTTCTCTACTACCAGTCGCGGTCGCGCCGCGCGCATCGCTCGGGAGGACCGAGAGGCTCGGGAGCGAATCGAGGCCGAGGCCGCCGGTGAGAGGTATATGGCTGAGCTTCGTCAGCTTAATCCCGACAGCATATCAACGGATTCACATCAGTAGCGGAGTACGCCACACGCCATGGACGCATCTCTTCTTCTGCGATGGCAGCGGCGGGAGCGGGACCTTATTCTTCGATGGTGGCATCGTCTTCCTCCACGACAACAACGTCATCTTCCTCTGCGATAGCGGCGCAGGGCGTCATCGACCTCTGCGACAGTGACAACTCCTCCAATGACTCCTTGAATGCCTAGATCGACAACCTCCATGACTAGGTGGTTGTGCGGCAGGACACCGACGGCGCCGACCATTATCTAGGGTTTCTGTGACGGCAACCGACGCCGGTGGGCGTCCTATGTGCAATGTATGCATGAACAAGCTGGAGCTCTATGAAATCCGTTTGAATCCTATGTGTTTTTGTTTAAATTTTGTGTGTTTTTGTTTGATTGCAATGTGTTTGTTTAAATGTCTAATAGATGATCCAAATATAGGAGTTCAAATTTTGGGGATCGAATCCGGCGGCCAAAGTTTAGAGGAGAAAAAATATTGGAACCACTGTTCTCCTCTAAGTTATTGGGGTTAGGTTAGAGATGCTCTTAGATGTTTGGATTCACAACATCATCTTCGGAATGTTTTTTTAAATGATGCAAAATCTTTTCCTATCTCATTTAATAATAAGAAAAATGCCCGGCTTATTAAAGAAAAACCGTACAAAAATCGATACAACAAGGCCGAGTCCACACGAACACCACCACAATAGGGGCTATGCTCAAACACCACTCCAAACTCCACTCCGCAAGAACATATGGTCTCCCACCTAAGCCGAAGAGAAAACACTGTGACTGCTATTAGTAGAGTAGGCACGAGATGCTCCAACTAAGAGAAGCCACCACTCCAGAGGAGCAACTGTGTCTCAAGACTTTAGCTTTTCTTTCTAGCATTCCTCCTTGCCATATTCTCAATGTTTCTACTCAAGAGAACTTTTGTGTAAAATGAGATAAACACTAGATTTTTTCTGGCACGTGTAACAAAAAATAAATATCATATGATGTTGTGGGTTCCTTGGGTATTGACCCTTGGGGTGGCCAGATCTTCACGAATTTGGGAGGGGGAAGTGAGGGGAAAATGCGATGAACTCGATACGAAGGCGAGGTAAAGATACAAAAGCACCCAAAACACACACAAACACCGCCCCGATTTGCTTCCGTTGGTTCAAACAACCAATCCAATAGAATCCCGAGACGAGAGACCTTGCGCTAGAATCTCCAAGGAGAGATTGTAAAGCAAATGGTAGAATCCAAATCATGGAGAGAGTAATTCAAAGTAAAATCCCAAAGGTGGGAGAACAGGTAACTACTAGAATCCTTAATTTAGAGAGACCAAATACTAGATGAGGACCTTTGTACAACTCATATATTCAATCTAGAGAGGGGTTTGCATCTAGGATTCTTTGGCACATACCAAGAGTCAACTCAATTCATCTCTAGGATTTCTAGGATGAGGTTGTGGCATATTTAAACTAAACTAATGGATGACGATGCTTCCATCATCACCGTCGCTGGACTCCTCTCCCCACCTCCTCTTCATGATTGCCGTCGGTCTCAATTTCCTCCTCCTCGATAAAGACGCCTTGTTCGTGTCGGGCTTCAGTGATGATGTAGTAGTTGCCACAACCGGGCACAAACCAAAAGCGATGCCCCTCCTCGACGTTGCACCCCTCCCGCATGTGTCGTCCACATGCCTAGATCTTCCTTTCGTGGCAAACGTGCCGACCAGTACGCATTGTCATGCGCATACCAAGGATCCTCTCTCTTCCACTCAGGCATGACACAACGATGGTGGGAAATCTCCTCCATCATTGCCCTCCCTCTCAGCACCGTCCCGATGGGCAACCAAATAGCGCTGATGTCGAAGCCCAACGACATCGTTGCTCTCAGTGGGGCAAATATGTAGTAGCGGGCGAACTCCCTCATATCCCAAACGTTCAGCGACTCCTTGTCCATGGTGATATGGCAGCGGTTTGGAGAATATTGCTACCCATGGCGAGCGATTTAAGAAGTCGTCCACCAATGGGGAAACTAAGCCAGCACGTAGGAAACCGGTGAAAAGTAACGCTTCTTTAAACAAAACTGGTTGTATTAATTTACAATGCCAAGTGAATGATGGGACTAGGGATGGCAATGGGTATCCATGACGCGTGTACCTGTCGGGTAAAAAACCTATTAAGAGTACGGGTATGGGATAAAAAATTACCTATAGGTATGCAAACAGAAATTTTTTAAACCCATTGGATAGAGAGGGGACGGGTACAGGATCGTCGAACCCATACCCTCATACCCATCTACCCATTGAAGTAGGGTCTACGTAATATTCTAGCATACTTACTTTTTCTCTAATCATCTCGCGCTTCCTACTCACATGATTGCTCGTAGGTTTCGCTTGACCTCCCGCCACGTGACTACCGTAGTCCATATCTATATTTATATGATCACATCCTAATTCTTGAGCAATTATTATCGATCTCATATTTATCCTATCTATCGTAACTTTGTGAGTCGCTATCAGGGTTACAGCCAAATCGTCGACGCTTCTATTACACAGGTTTAACCGACGTTTACAATGTTTTGAGTTTATAATGCCACAATATTGTTTCTAGATTTAATATATTGTAAACACGGGAATTTTTACCCATGGGTATCCGTTTACCCTGTCGGGTGATGGGTATGCAAAAAAATTATACCCATTGACGAGTATGGATACGGGTGACGGGTAAGATCGAAAGGAACGGGTAAGGGTATGAGATGGCTTTACCCATACCCTGCGGGTGCTATCCCTAGATGGGACGCACACACTAGTCACCGATGTGTGTACAATTGTTTAGCGGGAAGGGAACGTGTTGTCACGCCGCTCCATGCGTCATTCCCATCAGCGGGGGCAGATGGAACACTCCCGATGATAATACATTACCGAAGACGTGTCGAACAACGACCACGACCACATCATTCCCATCAGGTGGTGGCGTTGCCTCCCGCATCACCACGTCGCCAATGGCATGTTAACAGTGGCGTTGTCAATTTAATAGCACCAAGGAGTCGAATAATAGGTTTTAAAATGAAGGACTAGCCATAAAAATGAAAAGATCCATCATATGGAACATTACTCATGGCTGTACACTTATTTTATCATTTGGTTGGCCAAAGGACGAGAGAGGGAGAAGGGGATTCGAGAACAAACCACTTATTCACACCTTATACGAATTTACTAGTACTAATAAAGACGGTAGACAGTCATACTCTACAAATATTTGTTTGGATGTTTGTTAAACTCATACATTGCACAATTTTCTTCAATATTTGTAAATACACTCAATAGAAAGAAAATATATTAAAAAATCATCGTTTACCCCGGTGGCATAAATTATACTGTAAATGGATGTGTGCATGTTGTCTTTTATGCTTTGTAATTTAATGGGATTCAAGATCTACTATGCAAAGATTAAAAACAATGTAATTATAAAATGGATTTATACATTAAGTACATTAAAAACATCACTATGTATTGTTCGTCAAATATTCTATGAACGAAAATTTATTTAAGATTTAGCGATAGAATGAGTTATGCACAAGTACAAATGTTTAGTATAAATGGCAACTACTCTAGCGACAAAAACAACGACGACGTCAATGAGTAGATTAGTATTTATGGATTTTAGTTTAATTTCTAATCAAACATTGAAGTTTTTGTAGGTTTGAATAAAATTTGAAGAAATTCATATATTATTTTAGAATTTGTGATTTCGATAAAACATATGAAAACCATCAATGTGGCCGCAACACTAGACCGTCTACGACACAAACGAATACAATGAAGCTACATCGATGGTTGCAGCATTATACTAGTCACTGCAAGTTTTGTTAATAAAGCTAGGGGGTTAGTGCCCTTTGATTAGAAATGAAAAAGATCGAAAGGGCCAAGGGGGGACCCGTCGTCCATATTCTTGTGTATTTATCCTTCAAAATTTTATTAATGCATACATGTTTTATTATTTTGGGCTGAAAAAATTAGAGACAAGACGAATGGGCCTATCGGGAAATACTACTTGTCGCCTCTCACTGAATAAATATCTCGCCTTTTATGCAACACACAGTGTCAAACCGAGGTTAGAACTCTAGCGAGTTAGGGATACAACCACCCTCCCAGGCACCCAACCACATGTTTGTTTGCAATATGATATTTCTTAAGTGTTGAATAAAAATTTATATACATCTTAAACTATGAATGTGCGATTGGATGTTATTAACATTTTGCAAGTGATGTAGATACACAACGTTTGTAAATATGGCTACATATATTAGCGTTAGGGACTACAACGTCTCGCCTAGGTCCCGTGGAATATAGAGCCGGCCCTGATCAATGCCGTGCTACGTCCAAAAGAAAAAGAACAGATCAACCACCAAAAGATATGTTGGCATCTCGTCGTCTGATGACACAAAGTCGTGTTAAAATAACGTTGGCGTCCTGGATAGTACCTTATCCTAGCCTGTAGCAAGAATGTGACACCTTAATTTCGCCGATCATCCTTGTCGTCCTCTAGTTGCTTAACGCGGTGAAGTCGATGACCAAGGACGCGCACACAAGGACCAGTTCAGCCAAGTTCAGC
Source organism: Avena sativa (assembly GCA_916181665.1). Lineage (NCBI taxonomy): Eukaryota > Viridiplantae > Streptophyta > Magnoliopsida > Poales > Poaceae > Avena > Avena sativa. The sequence goes on from OV702293.1 coordinate 461,718,686, forward strand.
AAGTGGTATACTAGCATTATTCAGGCATTTGAGTCGGGGTCAAGCACGACGCGTCATCCACGACGATAGGGTTATTGTTTCCTTCTGGGGGAAGGATCCGGCTCGTTTTATGTCCCTGCTAACTTGTTCAGTTGTTCGTATCAATTTCTCCCTCAGAAAACAAACAAACAAACATTGTTCGTATCAATTTCCATCAAGCAGCTTGCTGAGATGGAAGGCCCTGCTGACCAGGTAAGTGAATTCTTTTTTTCTTTCTCCGGTTAATATTGCTACCGATAGGCAATAGATGTAGATCGGTTCGCATAAATCTTGGCTTAAATTCTAGATACAAGTGAACCTGAGATTTTGTGCTTTTTTGGTGCAAATTTCTGAAAATTGCCATTTTATGTGTGTCTGTGACTCTGTGTTCGTTTTTTAGCGTCTAAATTTCTGATGAAAGTTCGACATTTCGCTCCTGAAGCAAAGCATCTTAACGTTGCGATAATTTGATGCTTAGACAAATCCTTGCGCCATCTGCCTCGGCGGCATGCTCGCCGGCGGTGGGCAGGCCACCTTCACGGCCGAGTGCTCCCACACGTTCCACTTCAGCTGCATCTCCGCCAGCGTCGCGCACGGCAACCTCGTCTGCCCGCTATGCAACGCGCAGTGGCGCGACCTGCCGTTCGTGCGTCCCACCACGCTGCCACAACCGCCGCCGCCCGGGCATATCATGCAGCGTCGGCAGCCCCCGCCCGCGCGCATCCTGCAGCACCGGCAGCCGCCGCCCGGAAGGGAGGATCCGGTCGTATTCGATGACGACGAGCAGGTGGAGCCGGCCTTGTTGGTCCAGACCCGGCAATACTTTCGCCGGGACGTTACGACGAGAAACGACCCGCAACAATCTTCGTACACCGCCAAGTACTTTCCCACGTTGACGACAAAGATCCGACGAGACCCGCACCGTACCAGAACAATCGGCCGACGCTCACGTATAGCTGCTAGCCTAATCGGTACAATCGATTGGAGCTAGTACTACTTGCACTACACGAAACGCGCACGTAGAGCAAGCCAAGGCATCCAAGCTAGCAGCTTGATCCGATTAGCATACACAATACGCACGTACGGAAGAAGATCTGGCCAGAGGCTCATATCGAGCCTTGCTCTTTTTTATTTCTCAATCGCACAATTAATTACAGGGGTACTACACATGTATATATAGTAGTTTTGTTGTATCTAGCCTAGTAGAATTAGGACTCCTAATTCTTACCTTAATCGGCTACACAAAACCTACTCGAATACGCTTCCGTATACACGCATACAGTGATTATTGCTAACAATCACCCCCTAAGCACTGTGTGCACCTCTTTACATCCACCTGGGTCCCAAATGCGCCAACTGCTTCTTGTCGACGTTATCCTTGGCACTGCTTTCGCCATTCCAGGTAGCTTCCAGGTCACCGACTTTGCTTTTGTCGGCTTGTCTTCTGCTTGACGCCAACAGTCCTCCTTATCCGCGTCATCGGTCTTCACCGGTTCCTTGATGAATAGGCATTGCTTCTTGTGCTTCATCTTCACCAGATTACTGACTGTCCGAAGTCCCTTTTTCGGATAGTAGTCCAACACGCGTTTCATGCGTGCTCGCGTCGGTCGTAGTCGACTCGGCTCCAACACACTAGGAGGCGATACGACATACTCTTCTGTGTCCGACAACAAACAACCACACTAGCTTCCGCGACCACTGCCAAAACCACACTAGCTTTTGGAGTTGCCAAACCTCCGGATTCTGGCGATTTTTGAAGCGTGTTACCTTGTAGTCGATTTGCTCCTATTACAAAACCTGGGATGCACCCCCCTGGTTTGCTTTCTGGACTTTCTGTCCCGCTTCCTGGGCTAATGATGCCACCTCCCGGCACCATGTCACATTGCCCTTGGATTTCTCGGCACTCTTTTGCCCCAAGCTCCTCACATGGAGCTTCTCCTACTTGATCTTTTTCTACTCCAATTTCTGGGATGGATGCCCCTGAACCTCCTGGTAGGACCTTTTCTTTTAGTCCGCCCCCTTCTGGCGTTTCTGGGCCACCAGCCCCTGGACCTTCCCATGGCCCGGTCTCCACACGTGGAGCACCTCCTTCTGGGTTGTTTAGCAGAGCACACGTGCCACGTCTGCCTACAGTTTCCGGTGGACGTCCTAGCGTGCTACTGCCTTCATCATGCAATGAGACATCTTCTCGATCCTGGACGTCGTGTCCTGCGATGTCGGTAGTCCGAGTACTCTCCGGCCGCGCTTCTGAACTTGAGGTGAAATCCTCGGTCTCAGAACTTGACATACTCACGCCGACTTCTTCTGACACCTTGGTCGCCGTACTTGGCGTCGCCACACTTGACGAACCAACCGGGGTCACTTCCGGTTCTACCAATGTCATCTCGTCGTCCAAGACAACCTCCTTCTGCCCCACGTGAGCACTAGTGTCGTCGACACCTGCGCATACCACCTTGATCGCTCCCCACACATCCTTCGCCGATTTCTTTCCGACGAGGTGCTGCAGCACGTCTGTCGGCACGACCGAGTAGAGCGCTGTCAACGCTTGGCAATCTTCTTGGTACTTCGCACCTCCCTTGACGTACTCATCTCCGCCGGGATCGATGGCCTCCCAAATCTCCTGAGCTTCCATGGCGCACTGCATCATAAGTGCCCATAGCCCATAGTACTTGCGATCCAGACGCGGATACAAAGCCGCGCCCACCGTCTCGAACACCGGTTCCGATGTCGAGCTCTCGCCAAGCTTCACCATCGCCATGACCTCCTTGTACTTTCAGCAGATCACGAACGACGACCTTGGCTCTGATACCAATTGTTGGCCCAGACCCGGCAATACTTTCGCCGGGACGTTACGACGAGAAACGACCCGCAACAATCTTCGTACACCGCCAAGTACTTTCCCACGTTGACGACAAAGATCCGACGAGACCCGCACCGTACCAGAACAATCGGCCGACGCTCACGTATAGCTGCTAGCCTAATCGGTACAATCGATTGGAGCTAGTACTACGTAGAGCAAGCCAAGGCATCCAAGCTAGCAGCTTGATCCGATTAGCATACACAATACGCACGTACGGAAGAAGATCTGGCCAGAGGCTCATATCGAGTCTTGCTCTTTTTTATTTCTCAATCGCACAATTAATTACAGGGGTACTACACATGTATATATAGTAGTTTTGTTGTATCTAGCCTAGTAGAATTAGGACTCCTAATTCTTACCTTAATCGGCTACACAAAACCTACTCGAATACGACTCCGTATACACGCATACAGTGATTATTGCTAACAGGCCTCTGGGCCGACGACGGACAACCGGCCGGCAGCAGCTGCATCCAGCGGAGCAGTTGTCGTCAGGACGCACACCGAGTGCTCTGCCGTCGCCAGGGACTCGTCCAGCGACAACTTCGCCGTGCTCGTGCACGTCAGGGCTCCCGGGATGGTCGACACCGCCGACGCGCAACCGCGCGCGCCGCTAGACCTCGTGACGGTGCTGGACGTGAGCGGTAGCATGAGCGGGCAGAAGCTGGCGCTGCTGAAGCAGGCGATGCGGTTCGTCATCGACAACCTCGGCCCCGACGACCGGCTCTCCGTCGTGTCCTTCTCCTCCGAGGCGCGCCGCGTGACCAGGCTCGCGCGCATGACGGACGCGGGGAAGGCCATGTCGGTCAGCGCCGTGGCGTCCCTCGCGGCGCGCGGCGGCACCAACATCGCCGAGGGGCTCCGCACGGCCGCCAAGGTGCTCGACGAGCGCCGGCACAGGAACGCGGTCTCCAGCGTCGTGCTCCTCTCGGACGGCCAGGACACGTACACCATGGTGAGACGGCGGGGCGGCGAGGCCAACTACGAGGCGCTCGTCCCGCCCTCGTTCCTGCGCGCGGGCGCTGACGGGGAATGGTCGGCGCCGATCCACACGTTCGGGTTCGGCAACGACCACGACGCGGCGGCGATGCACGTGATCGCCGAGGCGACGGGCGGCACGTTCTCGTTTATCGAGAACGAGGCGGTGATCCAGGACGCGTTCGCGCAGTGCATCGGCGGGCTTCTCTCCGTCGTGGTGCAGGAGGCGCGCGTCGCCGTCGAGTGCGTGCATCCGGGTGTCCGTGTGGTCTCGGTCAGGTCTGGCCGTTACGAGAGCCGCGTCGACGAGGACGGCCGCGCCGCCTCGATCCGGGTCGGGGAGCTCTACGCCGACGAGGAGAGGCGCTTCCTGCTGTTCCTGACCGTACCAAGAGCAGAGGAACCAGACGGCGACACGGCTCTGGTGAAAGTGGTCTTCAGCTACAGAGACGCGACGAGCGGCGGGGACATGAGCGTGACGGCGGAGGACGCGGCGGTGGCGAGGCCGGAGCACGCCGGGGACGCGGAGCGGTCGGCGGAGGTGGAGCGGGAGCGAGTGCGGGTGGAGGCGGCAGAGGACATCGCGGCGGCGAGGGCGGCCGCAGAGCGGGGCGCGTACCAGGAGGCGGTGGAGATACTGGAAAACCGGCAGCGCGCGGTGACGCAGTCGGGTGACGGCGACCCGGTGATCGTGGCGCTGGGTGCGGAGCTGCGGGAGATGCGCGGGCGCGTGTCGAGCCCTCAGAACTACGCGCGGTCTGGACGGGCGTACATGCTCTCCGGCTATAGCGCGCACGCGCAGCAGCGCGCCAATTCCAGACCGTTGCAGCAGCTTGCTTCATCTGGGGAGCCGGAGCTACCCTCGTTAATGTCATTTCGCGTGGCCAACGGAGCGGTGCAGGACGAGGAGACGCTGTCGTACGCGACGCCGGCCATGCGCGCCATGCTTCTGCGCTCGAGGAGGGCGTCGGCCGAGCAAGGGCAGCAGCAGCCCAAGGTTGGAGGAGAAGACGCACAGAGCTCTGAAACGGAGGTCCCAAAGACGTAACTAGCAGCCATGTTGAAGAAATATACTAGTACAGTATTATACAGTACGGCTACGACTTCCTCCCTTCGTCCCGTTGATTGTGGCGTATAATAATTTGAACGATTCTGTGAATTTGGAGTTTTTTCTTCTTGTTTTTTTTAAAGAGTATATATTAATATCACACTTATATCAATTACACCTAGCCTCTACAACAACGCATGCCTTAGCGGTCCTACTGATGCACACAACTTAGAAAAAAGAGAGAAGAATTACAAAAAAGAAAAGTCCCGCTACAGAGAACTAATCCTCAAAACAACGACATTGACACAATCAGAACAATACCAGTAGTCCTCCACTCCAATAACAACGCCTTCAAAAAGGAAACAGTGTCCAAACGCCGTCGTTGCCCGATCAAAGATCATAGGTTTTCACCCTGGAGAAAGTCCTTGCTCACAAAACAATGTCTTTAACAAGGTCATTGCCAGGCACAACCAGTTAAGGCCAGACCTTTGATTTTCACCCTGCAAGATAAGACTAGGAACTTTCCCTGTGGTGTCTTCCCGCAGCAATAGTCGCTGCAGCGAGTTCCAGATCACGCAGCCAGTTCTCCGTCGCCACAAGAACAAAAATCACCATCGCTACCCTCATATTTCCTCTTTACTGACATTCTTCGCATCTGACTTCACCATGGCTCTAAGAATGGTACTTGGTGGGAACAAACAACAGAGCTTCGCAACGCTCCCACTAAAACCAAATGGCCAGAAAAACAAGGTGCACACGACCGAATACCTTCCGATCCAGCAATCTCCAGGCATGATACGCCCATGGGAGTTCACCGACGGAGCCTTTTGGAACCCGCCTCTCCAGACCAGATCAACGAGGGCAGACATCAAGAAGACCTTCGTCTTCGTGCGAAAGAAACCAAAGGACCACCTCCTTTATTAGATCCAACACAGCGATCCCCACACCGCCGGCCGGTTTTTGGAGAACGGATCGAGCAGGCAATTAGGGATAGATGCGGTGACCCAGCATACCACTGCATGTGTAATACACTATAGTCGTTGACATGACATCCACAGAACACTGTTCCGTAAATATCACATCCCTTAGAGTGGTACAACAGAAACATTGCGGGTCCATATTACAAAGGTACACATATTGTTATTATTACAATACCGAAAGTTCAAGACTTCCAAAAGATCCAACTTAGAAACCAAAATATAAGATGTTCAGCGGAAATTTAAAAGTAACAACTCCGACTAGGAGTGGGGCTCAACAGCTTATTTTATAGAGTTCATGATCCTCGGCTCTGTTAGTTACTACTAACTAGACACTTAAGTGGACTCGTTCTCATCGACACCGTAACGGATCTCGTAGTCCACGCCTTCAACTCCTTCGGATAGATCAGGTTCTTCGTAGAACACGTCTTCTTGGCATTCGGCTGCATACATTGGCACGTCTTCGGAATCCTCAGAGTCTAAGCAAGGGATCAAAGGAAAGAATGAGTAACAGCGTTACCCAACAAGTTCATTATATGCAAGGTGGGAAGTTTGATGCTCTAACTACCACCTCGGATTATAAATCCTTGGCACTATGCAGTTTTTGTAAATCTTTCTTCAAAGATTGATTTTATTCTGAAAAACTATGACAATCAGCCTTCATAGGTTGACTAGAACTTTCATGGAGTTCCTTTCCTGCTGCGTTCGTAGCTCCTTCCCGGAACAGGGAGTAACAAGTCACAATTTTTACACTCTGCAGAGGTGCGTTACTTTACCCATGAGAGATCAACTCCTTGTTACACAACCGGGCGTACTTTCCCGTCCACAATTCCATGATGTGGGGCCCAGTAGTTGGTCCAAGCCAATCACTGCCCCCTTCGCGACCCCGCATGCCTCCTTGGTGTACACCATGCCCATATAATGAATTACGGCAATGGTTTGTACAAACCGTTAGATGCCAGAACTATCGTGGGACGTTGAGGGTTCCCACCCATATGCTGCATATCCTCTACGAATTACCAATTAATATGCATGCTACAAGGATAATAGCCATGACCTGCACATCCGGCTTCATGCGAGAGGAAGAAGATACAACTGACTTCTCTGTCCCATTCCAAATCTCATGTCTAACGCGTAATATACGACGCTAGAATCAGTGATGTCAGGGGTTATTAAGTCCCTACTTGATCATCATTGTTGCAAATAGAACCCTAAGTTCTATTGCTCCATTATATCACCACTTAGGACGATATCTATGATTTCTTTATTTATGAAAATATTATTTTCTTTCTTTTATAGCATATATGATAACACACAATTTGCAAATACTTTGATAAAGACTCTTCAAAGGACATGAGCAAGTGATGAACTTGCCTTGTGATGGCAAGGTAGTGAAGTCTGATGCTTGCACTGGACCTTGAGCTTCTAGTTCTACAAAAACATCATTATTGCCCGGTAAGGACAATATTTAGAGAAGCAAAATGATTATGCAAGTAATGTAATGCATTATTTAAACTTATATGCATTTACCCCAAAAGGTTCCATTTTAGTAATAAAAGATTTATACATATTACTTTTTAATATTTTATAACCTATATTGAATTATCTTATTTTATTTCCCTTTTATTTGACTTTTATTGATTTAATAATTCCATTAGGAATTATTAATTGTACCTTTATTTTATTACTAAATATTTATTTAGTATTTTTCAAAAATTCTATAATATTAATAAATAATGAAAGTGATTTTTATTTATTTTTATCACCTTTCAATAATTTTGTAAAATTCCATAGGGAATATTTAAATTACAAAATTCTTATAAAAATTTGTATGTCCAAAATTTGATATGTTATTTTATTTGGACAGAATGGATTATTGGGATTCCAAAAATATTTTATTTATAATTTTTGGACTATTATTTTATTTTCTAGAATTTTATTAAGTCCAGGGGTATTTTGGTCTTTTTCTTTTTATTAAAACAGGCCTGAAATTGTTTCTCGGCTGGTTGTTTTTATTGGGCCCTGTTGGCCCACTAGTACTAGACAAAAGAGCCACCCCGAAGGGTCTGGCCCAGCTCGGCCCACTCCTCACTGCCTCTCTCTCGCGCGCGCGAGTTCATCTTCTCCTCCTCTGACCCCGACCCTATGGCCGGCGATGCCGCCACCGACGATTCCCGTTGCCGTCGGCCGTTCTGGTCGCTGCCGTGGTGCATTAGGGGGTTGTTGATGCCGCCCGTTCGTTCTATCCAATTGGATTCGAGCCTAGGGCTCTCCTGCGATGGATCGACGCCATCCCGAACCCTAGGGTTTGGGGATTGGCATGGATTCAAGTGCGGCCGTGGTTGTCGTGCGTTGAGGTGATGCTCTGCACCTCCAGGCGTGATCAGGGTCGTTGCTGTGGCGCCGTGCGGGTTGCAGCGCCCCCTCTGGGGTGTTCCCCGTGCCTCCATGGCCGTCGGCCCCCCTGCTTCCTCTTCTATCCTTCAGCGAGGACCTACGGTGAGTTTGATTCCCCTCTCTTGGTGCTCTCTGTGCTTGCTGATTCGATGCTAGATGTTAGCAGTGTCCTCTCTGGCTACTGTCTGATTCAGATTAGGATGATTATCCCTTTAGGGTTCCTATGATGTGCTTGTTCATGTACTGGAGGAACTGATTCATGTTTATTGGCCTGAGGCCTGTTGGTTGAACTGATATATGATGTTTCTGGTGACTTACTGGATGATTTGATGCTTGGATTGCATCTGATTCAGATGATGTGGTTGTATGGGAAACATGCTTGGTAAAGTTAATGATCTGATAGCTTTCCACTATTTATTTGATTCATGGTCATGATTATGATAAGATACAGCTACTGTCCTAGTGCTGTTAGCTTGGAAATTAATATGTGGTTTGAGATCATCATGATCTCAAACAGTGAAGTGTATTATAGGAATATTCTAGTTATGATTCCTGTTTTTAACAGGAAAATGATTAGTTAGTTGGTTTTCTGAATCTATGATGATTTACTGCTTTTCCTGATTCATATTGAATTGTTCTTGTGACACCATCATGTATGGCACACAAGTTTAATTCTAAACCATGGATTTGGTTAGTTTATGCTTGAGACCATCTTGGCTTTGAAAGATAAATAGAGATGCTCTTATCTGAATTCCCTAGGACCAATGATGTTGGTCTGAGGCTTAGGGATTCAAATCTTATCTAATTGGTTCATCTAGATAGTCTTGGTAGTGGTACCAGCTATTCTTTATTGAATCAATGCTTGGAAAAAATGATAGTGAGCTTGATCAATCTATGGATCCCAAAGATTTGTTTCTAAGGTGCTACCCTTCCTTTAGAGATGTGTCTAGAAATAGATCATAGGTATATGTATGATTGAATTGTAGAATATGGTTTGACAACCAGAGCAAGGATGTTGCTCTGAGCTCTGGTTGAATCTTGGTATTTTGTGTTTTGCCTTTAGAGCTTAAAAGAAATCCCTATGATGGATTCACCCCACCTGGGTGCTTTCTGAGGGTTTGTTTTATAAAACAACACATGCTTTCTCTGAATAAGATGAATAGATTATGTGAAGGTTTTATGAAACTCACCACAAAAACTGATATTTGTGGAGTAAGTTGGTGATGATATTGATTTGGTTTTGCTGGACCCCTGTGCTTGATCTGGGGCTAGCCTGCTCCTCCTAGCTCCTGGGCTTAGCCTTGCTATCCACCTGATTGATCCCCCTCCTTATGTCACCATCCTGGTGATGTTTGGGTTAATCTGGGTGGTTTGGTTTGGCTGCTGTTCTTGGTTTACTTGCTGTTCACCCTGGCCGTGCTGTGGTGTGATGTAGTGTGGTGTGGTGTAGTGTTGCACTGAGGTGCTTCCCCACGGCTGTGCTCTGGTTTTATTTGATCTGGCTGTGCTTGTGCAGTCGACAGCACACCCTTGCATGCTTGTGTGTGTGCAGCCTGTGTGCCTGCTATGCACATATGGATAGGTTCAGAAAATTTGATCTTACTTTTACCAATCTACTTTTACCTTGGCTGGTGAACTGATCCCTTTTGGCTGTCATTTGCATTCTGGCTGTGAATTTATGAAAGATGAAATCTTTCATATTGGTGAAACTTGCCCCTCTTTAACATTTCTCAATGATGAGATTGTCAAGTGCACCTCACTGACATATCTGAGAGAAATATATACTAACACTAATCTTGTTTTATTTCTATTTAATCTTTGTTTTGCAGGTTCAAAGATAAAGATGAATATTTAGTTTAGGTTTTAGATATAGGATAGTTAGTAGATGTAATTTTCTTATTCCTTTGTAATTTTTCTTTTATAGTTCTTGTAATCTTTATTTTATTCAATTGTAATAAAGATTATATCATTATTAATAAAGAATATTCTTATTCTTTATTCTGTTGTAACTTGCTTATGTCTTAATAATATGAAAATGATTTTCATAATTTCTATTGTTTTGAGATTTAAGTTATACTACCTATATCTTAATTAATTTAAGACTCAAATCTTATATCTAAATCATTTAAATTATTATTCAAACACTTAAGTTTTTAAATTCAAACCCATTTCAAAACACACACACTTCTTCTAAGATCACATCAAAGTTTATAACAATCCTCCTTTAAGTCTAAACCTAATCTTAAAGCAAGAAAGAAACATTGATCACTTAAGATTTTATTTGGCGAAAATTTTACCCACTTTTTCACAAATAGATGCATGCAATAATACATAATCCTAAATCTACCCTTCGTTAGGTTCCTAAATGCTAGGATGTTACAATAGAGATCCGATCTAGGTCTTCCAACTGAATCCCATCGCCGGTACCTCCTTCACCAGATTGCTGCTCGCCCCACTCCGGTAGAGGCCGCCGCCTCCAGATCCAAGCTCCCATGAAGCCACCGTCGGTCGGAGCCGCAGAGACGTCGATGGCGAGGGGGGCCCGTCCAGCGCTAGCGATCTCCTCCCTACCGCCGTGCTGGGGCCGGGAGGCCAGATCCCTGCCGCCCCATCACCGGTGCCACGCACTTAGGCCGGCTGCCCTCCGGAGGCGCCGAGGAGGGAGAGGGATGGAGGGGGAGGAGGTGGCGGCGGGGTAGGGTATGGCCCCGTCGGTCGCCAGGGGGTGGCGATGCGAGGGGAGGTATCACGAGGCAGGCTACTCATAACTCTTTTTCCTTCTTGTGTAGCTACATAAACAAGAAGCTTGTTTCTTAAACGCTATGGTAGCTGGAAGTTGTTCTGGAGTTTACAGCTTTCTGTTCCAGTTCTTCTTTCCAGAACATCAAGCAGAGATTTATAGCGCTCTTTGAACTTTATATGGTTTTGTTTTCTTGAAATGGTGCCACGGACAAATCCCTATAAATCTGTAAAAACTTTCTGAAACTTGAGGGAGTTTGTCATCATAATTTTGTTCCGAGCCAAAGGAGAAGGACAATGTTTTTACCGGGTTCACCAGAACAATATTCTCATTTTCTAATTCAAACTTGCAATTTGTTTAGATGATCTGCGATCGTTTACATGATTCGGGTTGCTCGGTTATTTTATCTATTTATTTGGTTAGATTGTCAAAATTACTTTTAGACAAGTGCAAATAGAATAGTGATGGTTTGCTTCGATTACTGGTATAACTAGCACGGTGACTCTCGCAAGGGCATCATGTTTAGTGTGTAAAAATTCACTTGAAAATATATTTAGGGTTTCGTGGATATTTAGAGTGTGCATCTCTCATGAATTGGAAAAAGAATTGACAAAAAATGAATGAAAGTTCACCTAATTATTTTTTCTATGAGAATGTTTCTCATATTGCTCTTTTCCAAGTAAAAGCAAAACATGGTTGTTGTCATCCCTAAGAAAACCAATATGAATGTTCATCTTGCAAGGTGATAAAACATCGAGTATAAACTATTGGCTAGCCAAAAGTTGGCTTTAATTCTATATACTTACTAATCCAATGTGACATAAGGAAGGACACATATGGTACTCCCTTCGATTCATATTACTTGTTGTTGAAATGAATATATCTAGCACTAAAACATGTCTAGATACATCCATTTTAGTGACAAGTAATATGGATCGGAGAGACTATTTAGTATGATACTATTTAAGTTACACAACCCTCATTTGCCCACAAGGTAGATGAGATAAAAGATATTACAAGCAAATGTGGATATTATTTTTAACATATTTAATATTTTTTACGACTACTTACTATACTATGTTATATGTAAACATGATTGTGGCATCTCATGTATCCATGAAATGTGAGTTAATTTTTGAGGCTCCGAGGAAACTAAAGTGTATGTGTAACCGTCGACCATGGAGACTTCTCCTTCTTGCACCTCTCTCTCTCTCTCTCTTTGAACAGCGGAGCGCCCCAGAAGGGGCTAGAGCCTTCAATAATTTAACAGTGGGTGTACAAAGATATTACAAAGGACCCCATAAGAACGAATTATAACACATGAGTTCCTGGCATTTGTAGATAGAACCTTGCTAAAAGATCTGCAATCACAGACTAGTCATATCTCTTCCCCACCGTGGAGCACAGTGAGATAGACGCTGCAGCCATGGTCGGAGACGGGGACGAGACCACTTGTCTCCGGCCCGGCGAATCCCTCAGCACTCAACCTCAAGAAGGGCCTCCCAATGGAGGTAGAAAATCTGCCGGAGCTCACCTGCTTGGAGAAGGCCATCTTGGCCATGAAGATTTGCGTCTTCACTGACGCCGAAGAAAAGCTCCAGAGAAGAAAGGCTCTTGAACTCCTGAGCCGATTTAGCCCCTCATTGACTCTGCTTCCACCTTCCCCCAACCTGACCATGGCGCTCGAGAAACAGGGAATAAGCAGAGTGGACACAACAGCCAAATCGACAAAGGCTTGCCAACATCGCAGCAGAGGAAGCGGCCTGCCGTCAAACCCATAGAACCTACCATGGACCTGGGGAGGTGAGCCTAGAGGATGGCGATGGAGACAAACCAGACCCGAATCGAGCTTATTAGGCAAGCTGCAGCACCTCCTCTTCCTAGCATCGTCTTCGCCCACCGGAGCACCACTAGGAAGAAGAAGAGGCACCGCAACCTCTTGGCACAACTCAAATGCGCCAAAGAGTAGCTTGCACATTCGGCCTTTTTGAAGTCGGAGATCCCCCAACACTTCTCTTCCCTCAGCGCCACCTCCTACCACCAGAGGAGCACATCAAGAAAAGGCAGTCCAGGGCCGCCCCAGATCCGGCCAAAAGGACATGGTTCTCTACTCCCAGACGCCACTATGGGACAAAATACACGGCTAAAATCTACTCTATCTAAGCCGGCACCTCGCCTTAGCTCGCCCCTGGCGGCATCGCCACCGGAGGAGGCCTCGGTTCGGCCCGAATATTCACGGGAAGCTCTCAGTAACTATAGACGGGGAAGGGGGATGGAATGGTCGGGAAGAGTCCTTGTTGTGCATCTCTCTCTCTCTCAGACATATTTTTGCCAATCAAATTGCTTGTAATCAATATTCCATGAGTAAAAATGATTTGATGGTAATATATGTAGCAAGTAATCAAGATTTTGTGAAGTGCACAAATATTATATTGATCACTCGTATATATATAATTTTTTCTTCCTATTATACGGTTCTCTTATGTACACATGAATCTCCATTTGCATGCTTTCAAATTATTTTTTGGCAGCTTAAATTTTGTTCTTATATGCTATTTATTTATTTATTTTCATGTTATACACGTCGCCTAAGATTTCCAAAAAATCTTCTATATACAGACTTAAATTTTTTTTAAGTATTAAATCGATATTTCTTCGGGTATTTTTCAAGTACAATATTGAGATAAAAGCATGTGCAAAATACAAATCTATTTTACATGTAAGTATCAAGGGTACTATATTGCCTTTCAATTGATGTCAGTCTAATGTGATTTGAGCATGAACTATAGCTAGTTCTGTTAGATAAGTGTTCTAATTAGTGTGTTAAGATGATGAACGACTTTACATTAACATATCTTTCATCATTTATGTGCCTAATAAAGTTTTATTGGTCAAAATTATCATGAGAAAAATAAAGTGTATGGTTATATGATACTAAAACAAATCTAGCTAGCTAGCGAACAACAAATATGGATTTATCGTTAGACATGACCATCATCCATTTACCTTGAAACTAAATCACCACGTCTACTTATTAGCATCTCAACGATAAATCACCCTATCGATATATTGTTTCAGTTTGTAATTTGCATTGTTTCAGTTTGTTCATTGCATATACATCCGACAGACAGATATCTAAAACCGGACAAAAATTGCTGCGCGAATCGGAAATTTAAGCATCAAATGGATCGCACAAACATGCCATAGCGTGAACGCTAGAATCCCCACGTCATTCAGCTTGTTTTTGTAAGACCTACTATAGACATCACGTATTTGTTTTATCAGAGTTTATCGTCAGGAGACGACTTTACTCTATATCGAAAAGCGCGGTCAAGTCTGTTAATCACTCTAATTACATACTCCTGCACTGATCTAGATCGAGATCGACCCTAGTTTAAGTAGTAGTATACCAGCGAGACCAGCACTGAGCCATTGATCAAATCACAAACAGCTCCACGACTTCGTACGCGATGAGCTTCCTGGTAACCAAGTCCTCGCTGCCGGTGCTCGTCCGCCCGTCGGAGCCCACGCCGGCCGGCATCACCCCTCTGACCTCCACCGACAAGTCCCGCCTCGGCCGGCCCTTCACGCTGCTCCACGTCTTCGACCGTTCCATCCACGAGCCAGCCGAGACCGTACAGCGCGCGCTGTCCCGTGCGCTGGTCCACTACCACCCTATCGCCGGCCGCCTCTCCGTCGGTACTGGAGCCGGCGACGCGGACATTCAGATCGCATGCACCGGCGAAGGCGTGGCGTTTGTCGCCGCAACGGCGAACTGCACCCTGGAGGATGCCAGGTTTCTCCACGCACCGCTGGCGATACCTCTGGCGGACCTCGCCGTCCGGTACGGCGGGCGCTGCGGAGTGTCCGACCCACTGCTGATGGCGCAGGTGACGGAGTTCGCGTGCGGAGGGTACGTCGTTGCGGTCACGTGGAACCACGCCATCGCCGACGCCTTCGGGCTGGCGCAGTTCCTCCAAGCCGTGGGCGAGCTCGCCCGCGGGCTATCCCCACCGTCTGTCGTCCCGGTGAGGATCGACGGGTCCCTCCCGGAGATCCCGCAGCCGCTGTCCACCGCGCTAGCGCCACGCCTCGCCGGGCGCGGGCACACCAACTTCGCCTACACCGACGTGACCATCCCCTGGAGCTTCATCAACCGCGTCAAGGCCGAGTTCTTCCAGCAGGGCCAGCTGTCGTGCTCGACGTTCGAGGTGGTCACCGCCGCGATATGGCAGTGCCGGACGCGCGCGACCACCAGCGACGCCGCCGCTGACAACCCCGGCTCCCCCGCGCCGCTCGTGTTCCCGGTTAACGTGCGCAGCCGCGTCGGGGCCAAGGACGGGTACTACGGCAACTGCATTACGTCGCAGCTGATCACGGCGACACGTGGCGCTGTGGCGGACGGCGACATCGTGGAGGTGGTGAAGCTGGTCAGGCGCGGCAAGGAGAGGATACCGGACATCCTCGAGGGAGGACCGCTGCCGGTGGTGCTGGATGAGGAGCTCCTCGGCGCCCTGTGCGGGTACGGCGTGCTGGTGCTGACGAGCTGGGGCGGCATCGGACTGGAAGACATGGACCTGGGCGGCGGGAGGCCAGCGAGGGTGATTCCCTACATGGAGATGACGGTGCTGCCCTCCTCCGTGATGTGCCCGCCGTGCAGCTCCAGGAAGGATGGCAATGACGGCAGCGGAGATGGCGTGAATGTGATAGCGTTCTGCGTCAGGGAGGAGCACGCCGACAGGTTCCATGCGGAATTAGCGAGGCTCTGCTGAACCAATTGATCATGTCTCCCATGCATTTATTATCTGGTTCCAATCAATCTTAGGCAAAATTCAGTGTACTGCAAGTGAGGGAAGTGGTGTTCTTGGCTACTGATCTGTTTCTTCGGTGTAATCTCGTCACCTGTTGCGGTGTGCTCGGCAGTATATCAATGAAAATCTAAGGTTCCTAAAACCGAATTACTTTTGAGAAGAAGCGTCCAGAATATGTATTTTCATGAGAAAGTGAACTATAGCGTGTACTGATATGACACGTACTCTGTGTGGGTGCTTTGCTGAATGCTGACCCTCCTCTCTCCCGAACTTACAGAACTAAAAATGCAAGGATGGACAGGATTGCCCTATACCCTTTCGATTCGGAGGGCAATAAAAGTTATGGCCAATCCTGAATGTCCTTATGTTTTCAGTTTGAGAGGGGGAGGGAAGGAGGGGAGGGGACACCAAAGCAAAAGTCTTGTCCCCATGGTTAGGATGGCGGCAGCGATGGAGGAGTGCCCAGGAAGGATATTGGTCGGTAGCCCGCGGAGCAACATGATGCTGAATTCAATATGGTAAACAATGTTCCCCATTCCTATTCACATAGCATACGCATATTTTAAGGTTCAAGTTTGATCATCGATTTGCCCAACCACCACACATAGGACCCAACCTTTGAAGGTGGTACGGGCCGTGGCGTTGTTCTTCTGTTGTTGTGGCATAGGCGTGGTGTGACGGATCCACCCCATCGGAGTGCGGCACGATGACAACATGGGACGAGAATGCACGTGCACTAGGTGAAGGTGTCATTGTTGCCGCGACTGGCCTCTTTACGCTCATTCATGGGTTGATGGGCCTAGGCGGGCCAAAGATGTTGGTTGAGAGTCAATGCCTGGTCTAGCGATAGGGCTGGTGTCCATCCCCTAGATCAGGTGCTAGTGGTGGTCGCCGGTGGAGGCTGGTTACTCCTGATACGCCCGCCTCATTCACGATCTTGCCCTAGAGGTGATGATTCAGATGGCGGTGGTCCTCGTTGCCTAGTTCTGACGACTTCGGGAGTGGATGGTGCAATCTCTTCAATGTGGTCATCGGGGAGTGGTGGTCATGGATTGTTCTTGACGGGTTGTAGCTTGGTCTGACGCCCGTAAGGTGGGGCAACGACCCTGGATGGTGTTTTTTGATATCATAATGTGCTAGCATGTGCCTCAGCGTGAGTCAGACCTTTTCCTTGGCGTGTTTCGTTGGCGGCCTTAGACTGTTGTGCATGTGGGGTCAGCGGCCAGTATGCTTGGTTGCAAATTGTGATGGTGGTCTTGTCAGTCCTCGTGCGGTGGGCATGTGGTTCACTACTCACCTCTCGTGAAAAACTTCACCTGGTCATCGATCAGGGCAGACTTACTTCTTCAAAGCAGTGTCGAGGTCGTGTTGTTGCTCCTCTATCCGCAAACCTCTAGGAAAAACACTAGATCCCATATCGGATCGGCGATATTTCTGTGTCACATGTCTCTTGGAGTCTCGTCTTATATGTTCCCTCCCCCGGCCGTCAGCATCGTTGAGTTGTTTCACATGCTTTCACGAGTTTGAGCGGATAGGAAAATGCAACTTCGTGCTTGGTGAGCTTCAAGTGAAAAACCTACTGAAAGGATACAGATGCCGCCTAGAGGGGGGGTGAATAGGCGGTTAAAAACTTTTCCGAGAGTTGCTCAACAAAGGCGGAATTAAACTAACGTTTACTTTGTCAAGCACAAAACCTAGAGCAACTAGGGTTCACCTATGTGGACCAACAACTTATGCTAAGCAATACAAGCAACAATGTGATAGCAAGATATAGATTACTTCAAGCACGAAGGCTATCACAATGTAGAGTGCATAAGTAAAGAGCTTGGGTATAGAGATAACCGAGACACGCGGGGACGACGATATTTTACCGAGTTCCTCCCAACATGGAGTACGTCTCGTTTGGAGAGGGGGTGGTATCAAACCACCAACACCACAAAAGGCCTCCCTTATTCTCCTGTGAATCTCACCCCAATGGGATCGATCCACGCTTCCACTATCGGTGCACTTGTCGGTGGCAATCCGGAACCTCTCACAAGGTTGGGGAACTTCTCCACAACTCAATTGGAGGCTCCTAACAAACAAGCTTGGGGAAAGCTCCACAACTTAATTGGAGGCCCCAAGTAATCCAAGAACCTGCAAAACCACCAAACCGTCTAGGGTTCCAAGAACCCAAGAGTAAAAATCTTTTCACCTTTCACTCAATCGAATACTCACCGAGAACTCAAACCTATGCACCAAATGCAATGGCAAGAACACAAGTAGTGCTCAAATCCTTCTCTCCCAAATTCCACCAAAGCTATAAAAGCTTGTGGGGGAATAAGAGAGGAATAACAATGGAGGAAATCCACAAAAGACTCCAAGATCTAGATCCCAAGATGTTCCCCTCACTTAGAAGAGAGATTGTAATGATTGGTGAGATTGTAGATCTAGATCTCCTCTTCCAAATCCCTAAAGTATATGCAAGAATCAAGGGAGGTATTGAAGGGGGAGCAAGCTCAATAGGGTCAAGAATAAAGAAGAAAGCCTATAAAACTCGAGCCAAGTCATTGGGGAAGAAGGGCCCCCTTTTTATAGGCCCACAAATTTCTGACCGTTTTCTGCCCGTTGGGGACTTGCCAGACCAGAGACTCCAGTGTGAAGACCGGAGACTCCGGTCTACGCCGGAGACTCCGGCCCATCTCTGGACCAGCCTCCGGACCAGTCTTCTGGCTGTCCCAGGCCTGCTGTGAGCCAAGAGGACCGGAGACTCCGGTCCAGGGGCACCGGAGACTCCTGTCTGAGGCCCACACTGGAGACTCCGGTGTAGTCTCCGGACCTTGCTTCAGACCCCCTCACAGACTGTCCCAGCCATAATCCTGATGCCCCGCCCGGGGGCTCCTGCGGAGATTCCGTACCACATCGGAGACTCCAGACCAAACAAGAGGCAAACTTCAAATGGCGATATCTAGAGTTTAGAAACTCCGATTGACCCGAAACCAATTTTGTTGGAAAGAGGACAACAAGAGCTTGTTATGAAACCGGAATACCTCAAGGATACCACCAAGTGAAAATATTTCATGTATTATAATGTGAGATACCTCCCTTGGTGAGAAATCAGAAAACCTCAAGGATCAAAAACGCAATATGATATAAAAGGAAAATCCGTTTTTGATGAACTAGATCTTGTTATGAATATTACCACAAGCTCTAGAACCTCACATGGATAAGATCCAAATAACAACCAAGAAAGGATGATGCTAAGAATGCAAAGGTTTGAGCTCTCTCGGAAATATATGATCGAGTTACTCATTTGAGAGCCCCTCTTGATAGTACGGTTATCTATCCTATAAACCGGTCTCCCCAACTAACACCACGAGACCGGTAAGAAGGAAACTCTATCAAGATCATACCTTTGCCTTGCGCATATTCCACTTGATTATGATGTAGATGGTCTTGTCCTTCTCAAGATGGAACACCTTTCTTGATTGCTCTTGTAGGCACTTGCTTGATGAAGACTTGCAAGTTCTCCCCCATACAACATGAGAAAATCTTTACTTTGACCTTGTATTCATCGATCCATGATCAACGAGGATGGCAAGCTTTAAGCATGAGATCTTCTAGATATTGCACATCTTTAGCTTGCACATCATTTCTTTTTTTCTTCATTATGTTGATGTCTTGAAGATACACCAGAGATATTACTCCATCTTATTCTTCAAGATATACTTGCCATATGTTTAACTCTCACATGACCAATCTGTGGATCATTCTTTGAACACCTTGATCACCACACGATCTTCTTCACTTCTCCAAACCTTGAAGCCAACATATGGTTCAAGCATTGCCTATGGACAATTCTACAAGTACAACTCGATACAAGCATTAGTCCACAGAGATTGTCATTAATTACCAAAACCATATATGGGGGCCCACATGTTCTTTCACCTGCACCAACCTCAGTCATTGCCAAGTTGATTGCAACGTTCTTGGATGTCGCTTCCCTCTTTTGAGACATGGTCTGTGGAGCCCCTTCACCACCCACGTCCATTGTGTATGTTTGGTATTGGCTGGCAATGCCTTGCAATTAACTTCGTCTTTAGCCAGAAGAGAGCACGTCATGATAGCCGGGGTGGAAGTCGAAGCGGTGGCTCCGGGAGCACCTCCTCGTGTGTGTGTTGAGGTGCAAAGGTATAGCTCAGTAGAGTCCCTCGGCTCCTTTGGAGTGCAACCTCATGTCGTCTTGTGCTGTTTTGTGTTATAGTATCTGTTTTAGGCCACATTTTCTTATAAAATGGTAAACTTTGTTGTACTTCTTTTTAATGAAATGAAAAATCTTTTGTCTTATATAGATTAAAAAAATTGAATAGGAATGGCGGGAGTAATTTTTTTTAGAATTAAGAGTAAAAATAGCTGCGTGGATCAAATAACGTGGATGCTACATACGCCGGGGCCTTCATTGCTTTATCAGGCCTTTTTTTCTTGGGCCACATTTGCACGGATGGTGTGGTGCGGCCCTTTGGAGAGCAACGCTCAATTCTTCCGTCAACCGTCTTAAATCCAAAAAAAAAAAACTCGAGGTGTATGTATATACGGCAGAACGACTCCAAATCCAGGATGCTCTTGTTGGCTGTATACTGGTCGTATTCCCCACGCACGCTCCTTGGCGAGCTACCCCAGACGAGACAACTCGATCTCATACTGCTACTTAGACTAGCCCCAATAGAAGTATCATAAGTGGTATCATGCATCACATGCATGCAAACTGCTTATGTGTCATAGTAATTAATGATGAAAGGAATTGTGTTGGTATCATATGTAGATACGGTATCATGGCACATAAAACTAGAAAAATAATCCTAAACAAATCTTGTCCACAATTTTACATTAAGATTCTACAAAACAATAAATATACCAAAACTATGATACTAATATATGATACTATGCATTGTGAAGATGGTATCATATACTAGTATCATATGCATGATACTATTATATGATACTCTCCATTGTGACTAGTCTTATACCACCAGCTCACGGTTTGACGGACTGCACCTAACTTGTAGTCAACCTGTCACTCCGGGCTGAAGAAAGTGCAGGGTAGATGAGTATGAAATGTCTCTCGAGAAATCTCCGAGGCCAACCCATCCTGACCAACCGCGCCGCCCAACATGTGGTTCTCGGACAGTCGTCGGAGCGCACGCACGGCCAGCAAGACTCCGGCCGGCCTGCTTTTCGAGCTGCGCGTGCAGTTATTCCAGTTCAGTGATCGTCCGCCGGCCGTGAGTGAGGCCGACCAAGAAGAGTCTTTCCCCCGCCGCCGGACTTGAACTGCAGCAGCAGCAGCAGCTAGTAGATCCTTGGCTGCGCTTGCTGCTTGGGAAATTGCTCTGGACATTCGCGTGCGGCCGGTGGAATACCAGTAGAAATCACATGATGACCTTTATTTCGTGCTGATGATCCTTTTTATTTCGTTTCAAAAGAAGGATCGTGGCTGCCATGTTAGGTCGTGACGTCATGTTCTCCATTTCAAAGAAAAGGCCGTGACGTCTTCTAGGCCCACCGCACCTCCAGTGTAGTATACAGGATAATCACGCAGCATGCATGTGTCGCGTCGCGAACCGGGTGTGCATGCAGCTGGATTCCACGTAAGGATGGCGACACCGTGTGTTGCCAGTTCGGGTATATATGTTGCTTGTGGTTACACGTCCAGATCACGGATAATAACACCAAGAGATCGAGCACGTCAGGCAACGAACGCAGGAGCCGTACGTGTTGGACAGAAACGCTGGGCTCGATCCTGCTCCTGCATGCACATGCAATACCATCGTCCGTGCATCATGTATCTTTGACGTTTTGTGCTCATCCTAAAATTATGGTCGTCCTTTGCGTACGTGATATATATGTGCCACGTTTTTTTTTCTCTTGGTGCTGAACGTCTTGTACCTGACCGACCGACCGAACGTCGTCGCTGTAGCTACTTGACTGTATTCACTGTAGGCAGTCAAGATCCCACCAAAATTCCACTTCTAGTTTATTTGATAAAATCTAGTGTAAAATTTTGACCCAACTTTTTGTTTAAACACGGTGCAGTGGTTCAGAGCGCCCCTACGTTCTTAGCTCTGTCAGTTACTACTTCTCTTTCTGTGCATGCATCGTCCACACGCACGGCACGCACTCGTTCTCGATCTGCAGTGGTTCAGATACCTTTGGAGTAGTAGCTAGCGCGAAAACGTTGACCACCAACATTGCATGACAGCATCCAATCCAATAGATGACGACGCTCTTCTGGTGAGTGGTGACAGTTACAGGGATATATAGCCAGAAATGCAAGTTTGGCGTGCACGGGATATCCCGTGCATGGCCCAGCTTCTCTCTCCTTGCTTTTTTAAAGATTGTGTGTTGGTCAAATTCTTTCTTCTCGTATACTAGTAGATCTAATATTAAAACTTAGATCTTTCATATCATTTGAACCACAAGATTAATTTATAAACCGTTTGAATATTTATGTTCCTAGAAAAGTGAGCTTTAAAATAAGCCCAATATTGAATATATTTTGATAATTTTTGAAAATTGACTTTTAAAACTTGGTGTAAATTGGTGAAAAGTTGTTTTGAAACGATTTCTTTCACTCTGTTTTAAATTTGATTCATTAGAATTAGAAAACATTTCGAAAATTGTTTTAGAGTTTAATTTCAAGACATAATTTTTTGTATCTAGTTTCATAGAGTTTTATTGTGGATTATCATGTTTGAATATGTTTTCAAAATTTAAATTTAAATTTTGTCAAAACTGACCTTTTTTAGACTTGTTTGGAAGATATATTCAAAATAAATAAACAGATTCAAACGGATTGTTAATATGATATATACTCCAATAAATATTGCTCTTTTAAATCCAACACTAGAAATTAATCCACTTACTAAAAAATAAGAAAAAATATACTAGTGTAGGGTAGGCTGCATGCAAACATTATACTAGTGTAGGATAGGTAACATGCAAAAATTCTCTTCATGTGTTAATCTCAAAGCAAACACAACAAATTAAATGGTGGATGTGTGCACGTGAGATCAAGTGTGCTAGAATCGCTGTTTTGGATATATAGCATCTACTACTACTACTATACCTGATCTAGTGTCGGTCATATCGGCCTGGAAGGCACCGGCAAACCTGCGTGGCGTGTTGCTAATAATCCAAACTCTTGCGTCGTACTACGTCCTGCTATTTGAAAATCGGCAGGCCATGCATGCATGCATGAGCGCGCGTTTGTTTCCTGCAGAGGCCATCTTTGGGTATTGGGGTCTCGGCGTCGTCGCGTGCGTACGTGCGGACACGGTACGCGCGCTATGTGTCGTGCGTGTGCGTGTGCGTGTGCCTGTGCGCGCCACTAGCTAGCTAGATCGATCGATACGACGACAAACATGTCACCAGCCGTTTCGTTTCAACAAATACCTCTACTACATACAGTGCGGTACGCGAAGCCGAACGAGATCCTGAAATCTCGGCACATACTAATATGCAGTCTTGACCAAAATCCAATAATTAACTTATCACACACAAATTAGCTAGTGTTGGGGTTTATATCCAACAATGTAGTAGGTACTAGCTAGCGCCTAGTCAACAAGCAAACTAATGCACATGCACATCGTGCTTGCTTCGAGCGATGAACAAACCACCGCCAGACAACGACCGTGTCGTACATGCATGAGAACGTAGCCGGTCAACCTTCTCCCGTCCGATACTACTTCGTGACCCCAAAAGTCTCTACCGTACTACTCAGAAAATACAAGTATAGTACTCGTATTTTATATATTGTATCAGGAAATACATCATTTAAGAACACCTCTATCCGAAACCCTAGAAGTCGACATAGCGGTCGCAAAAAGCCGCTTCTAGCCGAGCGTCGGTCGAATCCGCCGCTAGAACCGCTCGATGGAAAAATTCTGGCCACGCCCTGGTCCATGGCGGACTATCCATGAACTCCCTATGGTTCAACCGCCACAACTTCGAAGGAAACTAGCTTGGCGAGGCCATCAACGCCCACGAATCGGTGGCAGAATCGGAGAGGATGCGGCGGCTCTAGATCTCAATTCCGGCGACAACAGCCACCGGCGAGCGAGAGGGTGTGGAGAGGGGAGGGCAGCGACAGGGGAAGAGGTGGTTGCCGGTGTGAGCGCCGACGGGGATGGCGGGGTGGCTGTGCGCGTGGGAGAGGATTGGAATCTTTTTTGCTCACCGAGTTTGGACGCGACTATCTTTGTGAATCGCGGAAACGGATTCCTAATTTTTTTTGTGAGGTAACACCGATGCGGGTTCGACTATGTACGGTTAGCTGATCTTTTTAAAATCTTTTGATCATCTAAGAAAATATGGGGATTCGGATAGAGGTGCTCCGTGATACAGAAAGTCTCAAAATGACACATTGTGATCGGAGGAGCGTTAATACCCGCTTGCGAAATTACCATCTTACCCCTAGGACCGAAAAGAAACCAAACGAGCCCACAAATGAATTCAATTCTCCGGTCACACAGATGATCAGTTCTGAACATGGAAACGGAACCATCGCCAGTTCTACGAGTGAGTGGACGCCTCATCACGCAGCTGGCAGCAGGTGTGAAAACCCCGCGGGGACCCAGGATCCCGGCGCGTCTCCACGTTCCCGCGAGGGCAAAACGGGAAAGTCAAACACAAATAAAGTCTCCGCAGTTATTAAGGCAACACCTCGCCGCTCCGCTCGAGTGACACGGAGGAAGGAAGAGGAAGCGAGCACCCGATCGAGTCGAACAAGAACCGGTCAGCCGCGGCCGCCGCGAAAAATCTGCCCCCGCCATCAACAAGAAAACCCAACCAACCCCGGACGCCGCTGCCCTTCTTCTTCTCCTTCTTCTTCTGATCCGGTTCCTCCGCGGACCCGCCGAGCGCACGATCCCTTCCGCGCGAAAGAGTACCGTCGGCGCCCGCCTGAGCAATGGCGGCGGCGTGGGGCCGGGCCAAGCGCGGTCTCGCCACCAAGCTCTGCATCCGCGTACCGGCGGCGCGACACGGCGCCCTCGAGGACGCCTCGTCCTCGCAGCCGCCGGGATGGGAGGCGTGTCCTTCGCCACCGGCGGCTGGTGCGGGCGCGGAGGGCACGGCGGGTTCCGTGACGGAGGAGAAGGCGAGGTCGTCGTCCGTTTCCATGCGCCGCCTGTCCAGCTCCGGGAGCCGGAGTTCCAACTCCAAGGTGGGTCTTCATCTGATCTCCTCACTCTCTCTATATATATTTCTTTTCATTTTCCAGTTCCGTTCCATTCTGTCCAGCCTGCCAAACTGTGTGGAGAGATTGGGGGAAACGGGTGCTATGATGTAGAATTGTGTAACGTGGGTTTCACCGAATCTTCTTATTTTGTTTCCTTTTGGGGCTTTGGCGGCATTTCACATTAAAACATGACGATTCTGTTTTCCTCCCTAAATTTGATCAATGTGATTCTAAGACCATTGAGTCATTCTGGCTCAAGAAACAAATTGTTTGATACAGATGAAATTGCCATTTTTGCAACCTTGCTGACCTTTTCATGCGACAGTTCTGCGATGCTATTGTTCTTGTTTGCTGACCTTTTTCTTGTTGCGTAATGTTCTTCGAAATAACAAGGGAAATTATCACAAATTGTTGGACTTCACTTGTTTCATGACGAAGGATTGCTTACTATCCAG
This sequence comes from Avena sativa, assembly GCA_916181665.1. Taxonomy (NCBI): domain Eukaryota; kingdom Viridiplantae; phylum Streptophyta; class Magnoliopsida; order Poales; family Poaceae; genus Avena; species Avena sativa. The sequence goes on from OV702293.1 coordinate 461,744,186, forward strand.
ACTTCTCGACTGAAGAAGCTGGCCTAGAAACAGAACCTACACCAACTCTTTGGCTTTCTTGCGGGTCACAATTATGTGCAGTTTCCGGTAGACAAAAACTGTGTGTGTGTGGCGACTAACTGTTTCCTCACGCTTTCAATTGTTTCTCTCCCTTTCTGGTCCTCATTTTATTTTGACTAGTTCGGTGCCACAAAGCGGTAAGTTTCAGGAAAATAGGATTTCCAGGGAAATCAAGAAACTGAAAAGTCGTTCCAACTGTACCTTGTATATTTTCCGAAGTTTCTACCGGGGTATTTTAAATAAATAGAATCCATGGCATGCTTACCAGATCGAGTTTAAAGGTTAGAGCTGCGGCTGATGGAGTTGCATGTTTTTTAATTATTATATGTTGTAAACTTTTACTGTTAGACAACTGAAAAACAACTGCAGTGTTGTATTTGGATTTTTTTGTGAGGACGGTTTCTCTTGTTGCATAATGTTCTTCGAAGTTCGAAATAACAAGGGAAAATATCACAAATTGTTGAACTTCACTTGTTCCATAACGAAGGACTTACTTACTATTCAGCCTTCTCGAACGAAGAACCGTGCCTAGAAACAGAACCTACAGAAATTCTTTGGCTTTCTTGCCGGTCAATTATATATGTGCAGTTTCCGGTAGACAAAAACTGTGTGTGGCCACTAACTGTTTCCTCACGCTTTCAATTGTTAGGTCCTCATTTTATTTTGACTAGTTCGGTGCCACATAGGAGATAAGTTTCAGGAAAATAGGATGTTGGAACTTCTCTTCCAGGGAAATCGCCAAGCTGAAAAGGCGTTCCAACTGTACCTTGCGACTCGAAATGAAATTAACAAATGTGTACTAGGCTAGTATATTTTCGAAGTTTCTACCAGGATATTTTTAAAAAATAGAATCCATGGCGTGGCTTACCCAGATCGAGTTTGGAGACACTTTTACTGCTAGACCACTGAGGAACAACTGTAGTGTTGTGTTGCTGCATGCTTAACTTGTGTTGTCTTATAGTGTGCAGTTTGTTCAATTTACTATAACATGGGCTAACCTTTTCCTATGCATATTTTTCGTGCCTTTTGCCTTTCATGTGTTCTGATTGGTCGGTAGGTCCATCTAATTTGACTTGGTCCTGGACTCTGAAGTTGGGCCAAACAGCCAGTCCTTTATACACCGTTGCGGATTACTTTGACTTTGAAGAATATTTTCTAATGCCAACACAGTTTTATAAGAGAAATAACATTTCTTCATATTGTTAATTTACTCTGGTATTTCATTGTGCTTACCGCTAAGAGTTTTGCTTACATATGCTGCCTGCATACCTGACTATCCTCTTCATATTTCCTAATTGTATCTACATGTGTTAATATCCAAATTGGCAGTTGATTAAGCATGAAAACTAACTGATCACACTACACCTGCTAGTTCAGTAAGTTTGACAGTTAGAAATCCCTATGCTAGTGTCAGCAAATATTGGGTCTTAGACCTCCTTGATAAGTTGATAACCAAATTTTTAGTGCTTCTCTCCTTTTGGCATCAGTTTCCATCTGATTTTGTTGATTCCAAGGCCGTTGAATCATTCTACTTCAAGAAAAAACATTGCAACAGAGACGAATTTGCCATTTGTGCAATCTTGCAGACTTTTTCATGCAACATTTCCGTAATGCTATTGTTCTCCCTATAGTAGTTTCTGACCTTTTTATGTAATTTACTTGGATTTTTAGGACGGTTTTTCTTGTTCCATAATGTTTCTCGACATAACAAGGGCAATTATTACAAATTGTGTAACTTTACTTGTTCCATAACATAGGATACCTTACTATTCAACCTTCTCGAATGAAGAAGCTGGCCTAGAAACAGAACCTAAACCAATTCTTTGGCTTTCTTGCCGGTCAATTATGTGCACATAATTTACTCTGATCTTTCTTTGTGCTTATGCTGCCTGCATACCTGACTACCCACTTCATTTTTCCTAATGGTATCTGCATGTGTTAATATGCAGATTCACAGTTGATAAGCATGAAAGCTAACTGATCACACTACACCTGCTAGTTCAGTAGGTTTGACAGTTAGAAATCCCTATGCTAGTGTCAAGTTATGCAAATATTGGTTCTTAGACCTCCTTGATAAGTTGATAACCAAATTTAACAAGTGAGTACTGTACAAGTATATATGTCGAAGTTTCTACTGGGATATTTTAAATAAATAGAATCCATGGCATGGCTTACCAGATCGAGTTTGGAGGTTAGAGCTGCAGCTGATGGAGCTGCATGTTTTTAATTATGTTGTACACTTTTATGGGTTAGACCACTGAAGAACATCTGCAGTGTTGTGTTGCTGCATGCTTAACTTGTGTTGCCTTATAGTGTGCAGTCTGTTCCATTTTAACTTTAACATGGACTAACCTTTTCCTATGCATACATTTCCTGCCTTTTGCCTTTCCATGTGTTCTGATTGGTTGGTAGGTCCATCTAATTTGACTTGGTCCTGGCCTCTCTAAAGTTGGGTCAAACAGCCATACTCTCAATTTTAACTATAACATGGGCTAACCTTTTCCTATGCATACTTTTCCTGCCTTTTGCCTTTCCATGTGTTCTGATTGGTTGGTAGGCCCATCTAATTGGACTTGGTCCTGGCCTCTCTGAAGTTGGGTCAAACAGCCATACTCCTTTATACACCGTGTTTTGACTTTAAAGAATATTTTCTGATGCCAACACACTTTATGCAGAGAAATAATACTTCTTCATATATTTACTCTCTTTTTTGTGCTTGCCGCTAAGAATTTAATGCTTACATATGCTTGCCTGCATACCTGACTATCCACTTCATATTTCCCAATGGCTTGTAGATGTGTTAATATCCAAATTCGGAGTTGGTTAAGCATGAAACTAATTGATCATACTACACCTGCTAGTTCAGTAAGTTTGACATGTAGAATTCCACATGCTAGTGTCAAGTTATGCAATCTTAGACCTCCATGATAAGTTGATGACCAAATTTTTAGTGCTGCTTTTGGTTTGATAAATCCCTTCCATCTGACTGGTGATTAAGAGCCACATGCAGTCTTCCTGATACTTGCCAAGTTCTATTAAAGTCTGCAACACTCTTGGCGTGGATGTAAATTTGTGATAGGTTTACATTTTAATGGAGTTATTCAGGTCACATATATTAACCAATTTCAGTAGATGCTATCTTTTTTGTTAAGTTGTGAGCTCTGATTCTAGCATGCTAACTCTTTTTGCTCTGGCATTCATTTCAGAGGATCTGTGCTATCTGCCTTGGTGGTATGAGGACTGGGCACGGACAAGCGCTGTTTACTGCTGAATGCTCGCACAAGTTCCATTTTCATTGTATCACTTCAAATGTTAGACACGGCAACCATATCTGTCCAATATGTCGTGCTGAATGGAAAGAACTTCCCTTCCAGGGAACTCAACCTGCAGATGCCACCCATGGAAGAGCTAGAGTAAACCCAGTAAATTGGCCCCAGGATGATGGACACATGACTGTTGTCCGCAGGCTTTCCCACACATACAGTGGAGTTCTGCAGGAGCAATTTCCTGTATTCCGTACTCCAGAGGCAGACATTTTCAATGATGATGAGCACATAGATCTTCAGCCTGAAACTATAGAAGGATACGTTTCTGGTTCTGTTGAAATCAAGACATATTTGGAATTCCAAGCCATACAACAATCAGTAACCCAGAAGGTCTTTTCCATCTTGATTCATCTCAAGGCTCCAAAGTCCTTGGACCCGGTGAACTCCCGTGCACCTCTTGACCTCGTAACTGTGCTTGATGTCAGTGGTAGCATGAAAGGGGCCAAACTTGCACTTCTCAAGAGCGCTATGAACTTTGTCATTCAAACACTTGGACCCAATGACCGCCTGTCTGTTATCGCCTTCTCATCTACAGCACGTAGGCTCTTCCCCCTTCGTCGAATGACCTTAACTGGCCGAATGCGAGCCTTGCAAGCTGTTAATTCCCTTGTTGATGGTGGTGGCACAAACATTGCCGATGGGCTAAAAAAGGGTGCTAAAGTAATTGAACACCGCCGGCTGAAGAATCCTATTTGCAGCATCATTCTTCTATCAGATGGTCAAGACACATATTCACTCCCATCCTATGATGGGGTTCAGCCAAACCACAGTGTACTTGTTCCTCCTTCAATCCTTCCTGGAACAGGTAATCATGTGCAGATCCACACCTTTGGTTTTGGGGCAGATCATGACTCTGCTGCAATGCATTCTATTGCGGAGACATCTAGTGGCACGTTTTCATTTATTGATGCTGAAGGTTCTATCCAGAACGGGTTTGCTCAGTGTATTGGTGGCCTCCTCAGTGTTGTGGTTAAGGAGATGCAGTTGGACATTGAGTGTGTAGACGAAGGTGTGCTACTTACCTCCATCAAGTCAGGCAGCTATTCTAGTCAAGTAGCCGAAGATAAACTTAGTGGGTCAGTTGATATTGGTGACCTATATGCAGACGAAGAGAGGGCGTTCCTGGTCACTCTACATGTCCCAGCTGCCCAAGGGCAGACTGTGCTGATCCAACCAAGCTGTACATACCAAGACGCAGTTACAACAGAGAGCATCCAAGTGCATGGTGAAGAAGTGAGTGTTCAGCGTCCTGCGTATTGTGTGGACTGCAAAATGTCTCCCGAGGTTGAGCGTGAGTGGCACCGAGTTCAGGCCATGGAGGACATGTCTGCTGCTCGGGCTGCGGCTGAGACAGGCGCTTTCTCCCAGGCTGTGTCAATCCTTGAAGGCCGGTCGAGGATCCTGGAATCACAGGCAGCAAACTCTTCAGACAGCCAGTGCTTGGCGCTGATTACAGAGCTGAGGGAGATGCAGGAGAGGGTGGAGAGCCGGCGGAGGTACGATGAATCAGGCAGGGCGTACATGCTGGCGGGCCTTAGCTCCCACTCATTGCAGAGAGCCACCGCACGGGGTGACTCCACGGAGCTCAGCACCCAGATTCACACCTACCAAACACCATCCATGGTTGACATGCTGCACCGCTCGCAGACCCTCGTGCCCGCTGTCGTCGGAATGCTGAACCGTTCCCCGACTGTTGCTCCTTCACGAAGCTCCAGCAGGTCGGTAAGATCAACAAAATCCTTCTCCGAGCAGTTGCCGTGATGGTGCCTTATCAGAGTGAAGTTTCGAGCAATAACTTGTGAAGTGGTTAGGAGATTCTATTTCAAGGCTACCCATTTTTTAAATTTGATATCTACAGCTTTTTTTTTCAATTATTTTGTTATAGTCTACTGGACATGGATTAGAAAAACCTTGGGACTTATAATTGAACTAGTTTCTCGGTTAAAAAAGATACAGCTATTTTCATGTAGTACATGAGTAATGATTGGAGTGAAATGGTAAATGTGATACCTGAATACCGGTTAAAGTTGTGTTTTTTTTCCATTGAGCTTTGGTGTTGTTTTCTCCTGTACATAAATGTCACCCTTGAGGCCTTGAAGGCACGAGGACGGTAAAAGCTTCTAGCTGTTGGCAACAACTATTCTCTGGACTGAGATGCAGTTAGTTATTTCTGCTCTGTATCTTGATTATGCCTGTGTAAAATATACTAAGTACCTCCGTTGCAATGGATAGTACTAGGACGTATTGTTTTTTTGAAAATTCAAACTAAGTAAAGTTTGACCAGGTTTTTTAGAATAAATTATCAACATGTACAATACAACATATGATAATTTTTCCTAAAAATTTGGTAAAAAAAAATACAGCCCTTATTCATTGGGACGGAGCTAGGGAGTGTGCTATAAGCGCCAAACTTGAAAATACTCCACAAATGCAGTTGCATGCGGAGATCGCAGCAGTGAAAGCATATCTCCACAAATGCACTTGGCCTGAACCAAAATCTTGACTACAGTATGTGTGATATTTATAGCTACAAATAGATTTTGTTACATAGAGAACAGCCTGTGGTTTGGGTCGTTAATTATGCTACTGGGTCTGTGTGAAGAAAACAAATCCTGAACTGAAGCAAAATGTGCCTTTGATTGAGAACTGATGTGGTGAACATGTCGAGACCAAAATTACATTATACTGTATATGCTGTTTGCAATTTACAGACTTGATGACTGACAGGCTAGCTAGCTAAAGCCTAAAGAGGTTCATACAGTGCCACCTGATCATTCATATGCATGCATGGCTCATGGTCATGGGTAAAAGGTACAACACCAGGAGGCATGAAGAACTACTCGCACGGGTATGTCGTCAGGCTAAGCATGCGTGCACCGCTGATGACCTTGCGGCACTGAAACCTTCAAGGCTTCAAGCTTGGGTAGCTAGGCTGCTTCCACTGTCTTTAATTTACACCTGGACGCGCATTGCCATAGACCGTAGCTAGCTAGCACTCGCCTGAGTCGCCACCGCTGGAGCCGTCGACGAGCCGCCAGAGGCTGTCCCACAGCGCATCGTCGTCGTCGTCGTCGACGACGACGGGAAGCTCGAGCGCCGACGGCGACATGACCGGCGGGTAGCAGTCGTAGCTCTGCATGTCGTCGTTGGTCATCGCCATGGCCTTCACGTGAGCCTCCATGGCGGCTTGCTGGTCGTCCTCCTGCGGGCTATGCTGCTGCTGCTGCGGCATCGGCAGCTGCTGGCTCTCCATGAGATTGTGGTGGTGGTGGTGCTGCTGCTGGAGCATGTGCAGGGTTTGGAGGTACTGTCGGTGCTCCTGCTGCTGCTGGAGCTGGTACTGGTGGAGCAGCTGCGCCCTGGCCCTCCTGGACGGGCGCGCCTTCTTGAAGTGCGTCCGCCAGTAGTTCTTGATCTCGTTGTCCGTCCTCCCCGGCAGGCACCGCGCGATCGCCGACCACCTGCCAGGTCAAGGTTCAGTGAGTTAGTTAGGCACCGGCCGGCCGCGCGCGCACTCAGCGGTCAGCGCCGCACTGTACACCGCACAGTGCGGCTTGGCATCTCTACTACTACAGCGGTTGATGCATGGTGACGACTGACGAGGACGAACTGACCTGTTGCCGAGCATGGCGTGGAGCTGGAGGATGACGGTCTCCTCGTCGGGGGTGATCTTGCCCCGCTTCAGGTCCGGCCGCAGGTAGTTCACCCACCGCAGCCGGCAGCTCTTCCCGCTCCGCCGCAGCCCTGCACGCACCCACATCCATCAATCAGCAATCTTGTCGACGACTTCACCAAAATCACAGTGCAGACCACACGAATTACACGCTACGTACCTGTGATCTTGGCGACGGAGTTCCAGCTGCCCTCGCCCTGCTGCTGCACGTACTCGGTGAGCAGCCTGTCCTCCAGCGCCGTCCAGGGGCCCTTCCTCCAGCCCCCCTGCAGCACCTCCAAGCTGCTGCTCATGGCGTCCATGCAGCCAGCCCCACACCCCCTATATATCTCCACTCAACTTGCCACTATATTATTACGCGCTCGCTGTACAACTAGCTAATCGCAACTTGCAATAGAAATACTTGATCGCTGTGGCTAATGCTAGGAGCTATCTGCCTGCCTATGCGGTTCCCGGCCTGTATGACAGCTAGAATCTCCGCGCCCGGCACCGCCATTTATACGAGCTCCGTCGCGATTAAGTTCGTGCGCGCTTCGCTGGGTCGCTGTCTCGCTCGCTGCTAGATCGAATTCCACTCCCACTTGGCTAGCTTCGTCTCCGTCGCCATATTATTATATTCTTGTTTTGGCTCTCACAAAAAGCTATTAGCCTTCGACTAGAATGTCGTGTGATGCAATGCGATGCAGTGGTCGAGAGAGATAGACAGATAGTTAAACCTTACAGGCATCGTCTTTAGTTACCCGCCCTTTAGCTAGTTTATTGTAATCTCCATGATCCCTAATCAATCATCCCACACATGCATGATGGTTATCAGGTTATCGATATGATATTTTTTAGGGTGTGTGTGTACGTGGTTCGTGTAGAATAAGCGTACGTCGATCGACGTCCACCGTATCTAGCTAGAAACGGAGACGCTGGTCTGGTAGATTAATGACTACTCCACTATATATAGTACACGCATACAATAGTATTTGACCAGTAGTAATTGTTTTCGCACAAATTGCTGAATACCGGTGGGCCCCACACGCAAGACACCTATGGGAGTAGTGGTCTAACTACGGTTAGGTACTTTTTTTGAGTAATGACTATATGTTAATATCATATATTAATATCATAGAGATACTAATTACACACAGCCTCTGGGACAACGTATTGTCCTAGTGACATTATGGATGCACACAACAACAAAAAAGAGTTGCAAAAAGAAAAGCCCCGCTACAGTGATCTATTCCCTAAAACAGTAGTACTAACACCACCAAGACAGCATCATAAGTTTCTCCAAAAGCGACGTCTCCAAGAAGGGAACAGTGCACACAGTCATTGCCTCATCATAGATCATACATTTTTACCTTGAAAAAAGTCTTCGCTATCAAAACAATGCCTTTAACAAGGTAATTGTCAAGCATAACCAATTAAGGCCAGATCTTGGATTTTCAACCCGAGAGGTAAGGCTTTGAACTTCTCGTATGCAGTCGCCCCCACTTACATGCAGCTGCTTTAAGTCACGAATCACCAAGCCAATTCCACATCTCCACAAAGGTTCGAACCACCGTTGCTAGTCCTCAGATCCCGGTTTACCATGTCATTCTCCGCCAACACCATGGAACGAGAACGTGCCCCATGATATTAACATCCAGCATACCTTCAAAGCGCCCCCTCTGAAATCAAATGGTCAGAGAAAAAACACGGGTGCGCACGACCGAATTCTACCTGATCCAGCAATCTCCAGGCATGAGTCCTCCAGTCGAGTTCGCCTAACACTACACTGCATCTAGATCAATGAGTCCAGGTATCCGGCAGGTCTTCATCTTGGAACAAAGAGGAACACTAGGATCGCCACCATTATTCGGGAGAGCCCCCACGCCGCTAGTCATCTCCATGCTGGATTGGTCGAAGAGGAAGGAGGTAGTCTAGCGCTAGACTGCAGGTCGTTGGCAATCCGAGGACAATCTCAACCACGCAACCCCGGCCCTGGCTGAGCCCATCTGGCCAGATCAGGTAAGCACCAGATCCCGGCCCCGGCGGCCTAGATCGCCGCCCTGCTCGCCGGAGAGGTGCTGAGGGAGAACAACCTCCTCCTGGACTCTGCACCGACGGATAGCCTCAAACACCGTCCGGAATCATCCACGCCACCCTGTGTCCCCACCGGAGTCCCCCCAACTCCCGAGAAACACCACTGGGTCACACCTTGCTATCCCAACCGCCGTCTTCGACGTAGGGTGCCGCTACCGCTGCCGGTGAGGGCAGCGGCGGCGGCCAGAGGGGTGGGGGATGGAGGCGCCGCCTAGGGTTTGGGGGTGGGAGAGCATGTAGAGCTTGATCTGGTGCTACCTTGCTTCATCAACTCCTGATTGGCCAAAATAGACAAGTCTTCTGTCTTCTGATGAAGACGTGTTATTTCCCAGACCTATCTAAACTTTGTCAAACAACTTGGATTACCAAATATTGAGTTGCACGCGCGCTTACCACCTGATTGCTCTAGCGGTATATTCAACGAGACTATGAGTAAGCTACTACTACTCTGCTAGTAGATTGCAAACACGCTGCGAAGACTGAAAAAAGTAAAAGCAAAAGGTACTAACATAATATATCTAGCTAAGCATTGCGATTTTCAACTTGCGAGTGGAGTACGTGGACAATCTTTCTCACCAACGAGCTAGGGAAGCGGTTAAAGTCATGGGGTTTCAGTGTTGACGACAAAGTGAGTAACCATTTATGGACTTTTGGTCAATGGGTAGCTATATTGGGCAAATGAGGTCAATGCTGACCAAAGTTGCCGTAACCGCGTGCTCCATGATTAGCTCAATCCAGAGCCAAGCTGCCTAATTAGTGGACTAACTGGCTATGAAATCGGTTTGTTTAATTATTGAGTTTATTACAATCGTGTTCTAAGTTCATTTCAAACAAATTGGAACTATGCCACTATGAATAGGCCAATTAGAGAATGTTACCAACCGATGTGCACTAGTAGAAAACAGGCCATCCGTTCGCGCCCCCTCAGGGCATTAGTTCCGGTTGCGCCACCAACCGGGACTAATGCTGGCACGCGTCCCGGTTCGAGCGGGCACGGGCCTGGAGGCATGCGTCCCGATTGGTAACGGTGCATACGTCTCGGTTGGAGTCACCAACCGGGACTAAAGGTTTGGCCACAGCCACGTGGCGTGGCACACACCTTTAGTCCCGGTTGGTGGCTCCAACCGGGACGTATGCTCCCGCCCTCTATAAATGCAACGCCCCAGCCCCCTCTGCCTCCACTCTGTTTTTTCTCTTGGTGGAAGGTGTGATGGGTGTGCTAGTTTTTTCTCCCTTGTGCATGCATTCAAGGTGTTTGATGAAATGTTTGAGTGAATAATTCCGTTCAATTTCTCATAGAACAAAAATATAGAAGGTGTCCGAGACGCACTTAAGATTTCTCCTCTTTATTTCCCTCGATCGAGGTTAGCAATTTTATTTTTTCTCTGTCATACAATGCATGTGTCGATGTGAATTGGTCATTTCACTATTTATGATGTCCTGTTTTTTGATAAACATACTTATATGATGCAGATGAACGGTCGGGAATGGATGTACGGTGACCGGCGCGTAGCCGGGTATATGAAAGGCGTGGATAAATTTACCGATGTGGCTACGGCAAACAAAGAGAATGGTTTTATACGTTTTCCATGTGTTCAATGTCGGAACAACAAGGAGTACTCTTCCTCGAAAATCATTCGCGGCCACCAGATTATGAAAGGTTTCATGCCCAACTATAATTGCTGGACCAAGCACGGGGAAAGAGGGGTTATGATGGAAGATGGTGAAGAAGAAGATGATGATAACAACTATCATCATATGTTTTCTGAATACAGTGATACTGCAATGGAAGACAATGGAGAGGAAAGAGGTGAAGAACGGGCATCAGATGAGCTGGCTGATGAACTTGGTAGGGTCATTTCTGATGCAAAGCGAGACTGTGAAACAGAAAATGAGAAGTTGAAGTTAGAGGGCATGTTAGAAGATCACAAGAAATTGTTGTACCCAAATTGTAAAGATGGCAGCACAAAGCTCGGTACCACACTGGAATTGTTGCGATGGAAGGCAGAGTGTGGTCTAACTGACTCCTTATTTGAAAAGATGCTGAAAATAATAAAGCCGAAGTTTCCAAAACATAACGAACTTCCCGAGAGTATCTACGAAGCAAAGAAGACTCTCTGTCCTCTAGGATTAGATGTGCAAAAGATACATGCATGCATTAATGACTACATCCTCTACCGCGGTAAGGAGTATGAGAATTTAGATAAATGCCCGGTATGCAATGCGTTGCGGTATAAGATCAGACGAGATGACCCTGGTGATGTTGAGGGAGAGCCCCTCCGGAAGAGGGTTCCTGCTAAGGTTATGTGGTATGCTCCTATAATACCAAGGTTGAAACGCATGTTCAGAAACAAAGAGCATGCCAAGTTGTTGCGATGGCACAAAGAAGACCGTAAGAAAGACGGGAAGTTGAGACACCCTGCTGATGGGTCACAGTGGAGAAAAATCGAGAGAGACTTCCCAGACTTTGCAGGTGACACAAGGAACTTATGGTTTGGTCTAAGTACGGATGGCACGAATCCTTTTGGGGAGCAGAGTTGCAGTCACAACACCTGACCCGTGACTCTATGTATCTACAACCTGCCTCCTTGGTTGTGCATGAAGCGTAAGTTCATTATGATGCCAGTGCTCATCCAAGGCCCGAAGCAACCGGGCAACGACATTGATGTGTACCTTAGGCCATTAGTTGAAGAACTCTTACAGTTGTGGGGCAAACCAGGTGTACGTGCCTGGGATGAGAACAAACAAGAGCCATTTGATCTACGAGGGTTATTATTGGTAACCATCAATGATTGGCCTGCTCTTAGTAACCTTTCAGGACAGACAAACAAGGGATATAAGGCATGCACACACTGTTTAGATAAGACTGAAGGTACATATTTGCATAAATGCAAGAAGGTTGTGTACCTGGCGAATCGACGATTTCTTCCAACCAATCATCCCGTAAGAAAGAAAGGCAAGCATTTCAAAGGTGAGGCAGATCACCAGAAGATGCCTGAACTCCCTGCTGGTGATGATGTATTTGGTATGGTAAAGGACATAGAAGTAATCTTTGGAAAGGGTCCCGGCGGTTAATCAGTTCCGAACGATGTCGCTACAGGACACGCACCCATGTGGAAGAAGAAATCTATATTTTGGGAGCTGCCATATTGGAAAGTCCTGCGTGTCCTCTCTTCAATCGACGTGATGCACATGACGAAGAATCTTTGCGTGAACCTGCTAGGATTCCTAGGCGTGTATGGGAAGACAAAAGATACACCAGAAGCACGGGAGGACCAACAAATTATGAAAGACCCAAAGAACATGCATACACATAACAAGACGGATAAAGGGCGTCACTTAAGTCGTGCCAGCTATGCTCTTACCAAAGCAGAGAAGGAAATCTTTTTTGAAGTCCTTTATAGTATCAAGGTGCCGTCGGGCTTCTCATCTAATATAAAGGGGATAATAAATATGGCAGAGAAAAAGTTCCAAAATCTGAAGTCTCGTGACTGTCACGTGATTATGACGCAGTTGCTTCCGATTGCATTGAGGGGGCTTCTACCGGAAAATGTTCGAGTACCCATTGTGAAGCTGTGTGCATTCCTCAATGCAATATCTCACAAGGTAATCAATCCAGATATTCTGCCAAGGTTACAGAAGGATGTGGTACAATGTCTTGTTAGTTTTGAATTGGTGTTCCCACCATCCTTCTTCAATATTATGACGCATCTCCTGGTTCACCTAGTGGAAGAGATTGCCATTCTCGGTCCGGTATTTCTACACAATATGTTCCCCTTTGAGAGGTTCATGGGAGTCTTAAAGAAATATGTTCATAACCGTGCTAGACCAGAAGGAAGCATCTCCAAGGGATATGGAACAGAGGAGGTCATTGAGTTTTGTGTTGACTTTATTCCTAACCTTAAGCCGATTGGTGTTTCTGACTCGCAGCATGAGGGAAGACTAAGTGGAAAAGGCACGCTGGGAAAGAAAGCAATGATATGTAGGGACGGGGATTCTTTCACTAAAGCACACTACACAGTTCTACATAATTCCATCTTGGCAGCTCCGTATATCGAGGAACACAAGAATATTGTACGCTCCAAAAATCCGGGGAAGCCTGAATCATGGATTACATATGAACACATGAAGTCTTTCGGTGGTTGGATGCGGACACATCTCTTGAATGACACCACTGTTGGAGATCAGCTATACTTGTTGGCCGCATCACCATCTTCTACTATATTGAATTTCCAAGGGTAAGAAATAAATGGGAATACATTCTACACGATCGCCCAAGATAAAAAGAGCACCAACCAAAATAGTGGTGTCCGCTTTGATGCAATAGGCGAGAATGGACAAAAGGACACATATTATGGTTACATAGAGGAGATATGGGAACTAGACTATGGAGTCTCTTTTAAGGTCCCTTTGTTTCGCTACAAATGGGTCAACCTGAATGGGGAAGGGGTAAAGATAGACCAGTTGTACGGAATGACAACAGTGGATCTCAACAATCTTGGTTATAGAGATGAACCATTCGTCCTAGCAAATGATGTGTCTCAGGTTTTCTATGTGAAGGACATGTCCTCCAGACCGAAAAAAAAAATATGCAAACGAATACATCATATGATGAGCCAAAGCGTCACATAGTTCTTTCAAGGAAACGAAACATCGTGGGAATCGAGGACAAGACAGACATGTCAGAAGATTATAATAAGTTTGATGAAATTATGCCCTTCACAGTGAAAACTGACCCAAGCATTCCGTTAAGTAAAGAAGATGCTCCATGGTTACGTTTGAAACGATCATAAGGAAGGACATATGCCAAGAAGTTCATGCTCATATTATGTAACTCTAGTTCATGTCTTTCGCGGTTTGTGGCTTGACCGAAGGATATCTTTCGCGGTTTGTGGCCTTTAGTCCCGGTTTTGTAGTCTCAGTTTTTAATATTAATAAATGTCTTGAGTGTTAGTCCCGTTTTGTGGCTGGACCGGGACTATGAAGAAGTTGTCCCGATTCGTACTTACCATTAAGATCTGATCTCTAAACGCGCGCAGTCACATATTAGGGAGTGCCTCTATGACCAGTTTCTTGGAGATGCCGGAGGACTGGGATCCAGCGGCATCTCCCTAAAACTGGTCGTAGTGGTGTCCCTGCTCTCGAAAACCATCTTGCAGCTTGTAACTTCTCTAACTAGATCAATACACCTGGGAGCTAACTAATTTCACATATTAGGGAGTGCCTCTATGACCAGTTTCTTGGAGATGCCGGAGGACTGGGCTCCGTCGTCATCTCCCTGAAACTGGCCGTAGTGGTGTCCCTGCTCTCGAAAACTATCTTGCAGCTTGTAACTTCTCTAACTAGATCAATACGCCTCGGAGCTAACTAATTTCACATATTAGGGAGTGCCTCTATGACCAGTTTCTCGGAGATGCCGGAGGACTGGGCTCCGTCGGCATCTCCTTGAAACTGGCCGTAGTGGTGTCCCTGCTCTCAAAAACCATCTTGGAAATGCCTCAAACTGGCTGGAGGACTGGACTCGCAAGGATGCATATTTATAGTACAAGCAGCTCGGCATAGTGTCGACACTTACGAAATAATGTCGACACTCACCCTTATCATTAGTGCTGACTCGTTTTTTGTCCCGGTTGGTGTCTCCAATCGGAACTACAGGTTGATCTTTAGTCCCGGTTGGTGACACCATCCGGGACAAGGTACACGCCGCACGACATAATATCGACACTCACCCCTATCATTAGTGCTGCCTGGCCCAGCCTGCCTAAATCCCTCTGCGTGGTGTCGACAATGAAAATCCTGTTTCAGAATTCTACCGTCCCATTTTTAGAACAATCCGAACAATGAAAATCCTTCGCATGGAAAAGCCCTTTTCCATTTTCCGAGAGCAAAAAAGGGTCGTTTTGTGAAGTAACCACCAAAATTCCGTTTCAGAATGCTACCGTCCCATTTTCCTAAAATACTAGACCACCTTACATGGACTATCTCCCAACTGGGACATCTCAAACCTTTTCGTCCATCCCGGGTAAAAAGGACAAATGTCTGCCGAATCGGCAGGAAGTGGGTCCGGTTTGTACTACAGGTACATGATCTATCGCCCGTGATTTTTTGAAAAAATCATTTTAGACTCGCAATATGTGGTTTCTTCAGAGATCCAATGCAAGTTCTAACGATGCTCGTCCCCTATCTTCATGCACACCGGTTCGACCATAGTTAGAAATTCAGATAATTCAAAACGGGCATAATAAATTCAAAAAAAATCCGAACAATGAAAATCCTTCGCGTGGTGTCATATTATGTTACATAGTTGAAAGGAAAAATACCAGACTTGGTATATTGATCATGTTTCGAAAAAACCTTCACAAAATGACCTATCATGTTCGAGGTTTCATGGCTTTCGATCCAATGACCGATGTTATGTGCGGAATCACGGCATAGTTTGTGATGTTGTGCCCATATTATGCATGTGTGTGGACATTGGTATGGAGAACAATGTTGCAGGAGGAAGTTTTCCTTTTTGTCGCACGGAAAAGCCCTTTTCCATTTTGCGAGCGTAAAAAACGGGTCGTTTTGTGAAGTAACCACCAAAATGCCGTTTCAGAATGCTACTGTCCCATTTTCCTAAAATACTAAACCACCTTACATGGACTATATCCCAACCGGGACATCTCAAACCTTTTCGTCCATCCCGGGTAAAAAGGACAAATGTCTGCCGAATCGGTAGGAAGTGGGTCCGGTTTGTACTACAGGTACATGATCTATCGCCCGTGATTTTTTGAAAAAATTATTTTTAGACTCGCAATATGTGGTTTCTTTAGAGATCCAATGCAAGTTCTAACGATGCTCGTCCCCTATCTTCATGCACACCGGTTCGACCATAGTTAGAAATTCAGATAATTAAAAACGGGCATAATAAATTCAAAAAAATCCGAACAATGAAAATCCTTCGCGTGGTGTCATATTATGTTACATAGTTGAAAGGAAAAATACCAGACTTGGTATATTGATCATGTTTCGAAAAAACCTTCACAAAATGACCTATCATGTTCGAGGTTTCATGGCTTTCGGTCCAAATGACCGATGGTATGTGCTGAATCACGGCATAGTTTATGATGTTGTGCCCATATTATGCATGTGTATAGACATTGGTATGAAGAACAATGTTGCAGGAGGAAGTTTTCCTTTTTGTCGCACGGAAAAGCCCTTTTCCATTTTGCGAGCGCAAAAAATGGGTCGTTTTGTGAAGTAACCACCAAAATGCCGTTTCAGAATGCTACCGTCCCGTTTTCCTAAAATACTGGACCACCTTACATGGACTATCTCCCAACCGGGACATCTCAAACATTTTCGTCCATCCCGGGTAAAAAGGACAAATGTCTGCCGAATCGGTAGGAAGTGGGTCCGGTTTGTACTACAGGTACATGATCTATTGCCCGTGATTTTTTGAAAAAAATCATTTTTAGACTTGCAATATGTG
Source organism: Avena sativa (assembly GCA_916181665.1). Taxonomy (NCBI): domain Eukaryota; kingdom Viridiplantae; phylum Streptophyta; class Magnoliopsida; order Poales; family Poaceae; genus Avena; species Avena sativa. The sequence goes on from OV702293.1 coordinate 461,760,792, forward strand.
GTTTCTTCAGAGATCCAATGCAAGTTCTAACGATGCTCGTCCCCTATCTTCATGCACACCGGTTCGACCATAGTTAGAAATTTAGATAATTCAAAACAGGCATAATAAATTCAAAAAAAATCTGAACAATGAAAATCCTTCGCGTGGTGTCATATTATGTTACATAGTTGAAAGGAAAAATACCAGACTTGGTATATTGATCATGTTTCGAAAAAACCTTCACAAAATGACCTATCATGTTCGAGGTTTCATGGCTTTCGGTCCAAATGACCGATGTTAGTGCTGAATCACGGCATAGTTTGTGATGGTGTGCCCATATTATGCATGTGTGTGGACATTGGTATGGAGAACAATGTTGCAGGAGGAAGTTTTCCTTTTTGTCGCACGGAAAAGCCCTTTTCCATTTTCCGAGCGCAAAAAACGGGTCATTTTGTGAAGTAACCACCAAAATGCCGTTTCTACCGTCCCATTTTCCTAAAATACTAGACCACCTTACATGGACTATCTCCCAACCGGGACATCTCAAACCTTTTCGTCCATCCCGGGTAAAAAGGACAAATGTCTGCCGAATCGGTAGGAAGTGGGTCCGGTTTGTACTACAGGTACATGATCTATCGCCCGTGATTTTTTGAAAAAATCATTTTTAGACTCGCAATATGTGGTTTCTTCAGAGATCCAATGCAAGTTATAACGATGCTCGTCCCCTATCTTCATGCACACCGGTTCGACCATAGTTAGAAATTCAGATAATTCAAAACGGGCATAATAAATTGAAAAAAAGTCCGAACAACGAAAATCCTTCGCGTGGTGTCATATTATGTTACATAGTTGAAAGGAAAAATACCAGACTTGGTATATTGATCATGTTTCGAAAAAACCTTCACAAAATGACCTATCATGTTCGAGGTTTCATGGCTTTCGGTCCAAATGACCGATGTTATGTGCTGAATCACGGCATAGTTTGTGATGTTGTGCCATATTATGCATGTGTGTGGACATTGGTACGGAGAACAATGTTGCAGGAGGAAGTTTTCCTTTTTATCGCACGGAAAAGCCCTTTTCCATTTTTCGAGCGCAAAAAACGGGTCGTTTTGTGAAGTAACCACCAAAATGCCGTTTCAGAATGCTACCGTCCCATTTTCCTAAAATATTAGACCACCTTACATGGACTATCTCCCAACCGGGACATCTCAAACCTTTTCGTCCATCCCGGATAAAAAGGACAAATGTCTGCCGAATCGTCAGGAAGTGGGTCCGGTTTGTACTACAGGTACATGATCTTTCCGCCATTTTTTTCTGCCATTTTTTCCCGCCAGTTTTTCCCGCCATTTCTTCCGGCCAGTTTTTCCCGCCGATTCTTCCCGCCAGTTCTTCCCTCCAGTTATCTTCCTTCCATTTCTCACTATATATATATGTAGGGTTGGTCTCCATTGTCATTGCACATCTCTAGACTCATATCTGCAACCTCATCACTCTTTCCCATGACTTCCACCGTAGCACTAACTCTCAGGGAGGCGGAGGCGCTTTGCGCCTCGAACTACCCCTGCCCGCCGGGCTACTGTGTCCCCGTCAGCTGGATGCTGAGCGCCGGAGGCGTGCCGGTTCCTCCTGTCCCTCTAGGTGTGGCGCGTCGGATGGCCATCACGAACCACTACTACTTCGAGCTCACGCCGGAGCAGCGGAGGAATCCCAGATGGCATTCCGACTATTTCCCGACTTGGGAAGCCTTCTTCGTGGATCGGCGTGAGAGGGCGCTCGCCAGGCACGAGGAGGACGGCCCACCTCCTCCGAACTTCAACGAGGCCGGCTATCGGCTGTGGTGGCGCGGCCGGACTCTCTAGAGCGTCATGGCCTACGACACGGCCGCCGACTCTAGCCCCCGCCTGCGCTACCCTCAAGTCCAGCCCACTCGTACTCAGTCTTCAAGGTTCAACTACGGTGACCCCGACGACGATAGCGACGACGGCCGCGGCGAGTACGACGACTACAGTGGCGAGTATTACAGGTGTAGGCAGGAGCATGACTGAATTATTCCAACATTGCAAAACAAGTTCGGCCGATTGTGGCTTAATCTGGCCATGTATCTCAATTTTTAGTTCTTCTATGTAACTTTGTGTTAGTTGCGTTATGTACTTTAATTCCAGTTCTATCCTAATCAAATTTTCTTTTCGTCCATTATTTTTCGTCCTTTTTTTTCGCCCATTAATATATAAAAAATATAAGTTAATTCAAATCCAAATTAAAAACAGAAAATGGTTTTGAATTACTTATTCAAATCCAAACACTTTTTATGTTTAAAGTTTTTCTAAATTCCAAATTAATATTAAAAAAATATAAGTTAATTCATTTTTAATTGTAAATGGTTCATATTTTAAATGGTTACATTAATTATTTTTTAAAACAGAAAATGGTTTTGAATTATTTATTCAAATCCAAACACTTTTTATGTTTAGAGTTTTTCTAAATTCCAAATTAATATTCAAAAAATATAAGTTAATTCATTTTTAATTTTAAATGGTTACATTAATTATTTTTTAAAAATAGAAAATGGTTTTGGATTATTTATTCAAATCCAGACACTTTTTATGTTTAAAGTTTTTCTAAATTCCAAATTAATATTCAGAAAATATAAGTTATTTCATTATTGATTTTAAATGGTTCATAGTTTAAATGGTTACATTAATTATTTTTAAAAACAGAAAATGGTTTGAAATTAGTTATTCAAATTCAAACACTTTTTATGTTTAAAGTTTTTCTAAATTCCAAAGTAATTATCATTTAAAAAATATTATAAATTTAAACCCCAAAATAAAAAATAAGGCGGAAACAGAGAGAAAATACCTGAAAAAATTTGAAAACAGGGGCATATGTCCCGGTTGGAGCCACCAACCGGGACTAAAGACCCCCTGCGTGCGCGCCCCTTTATCTGCTGAAAAAATTGGAGTATACGTCCCGGTTGGCGGCTCCAACCGGGACGTATGCCCCTGTTTTCAACCGGGACGTATGACCCTTTAGTCCCGGTTGGAGCCACCAACCGGGACGTATTCTCCCTCCCCTTTATACACGACGCCCCTTCTCCTTCTCCTTCTTCCCCGTTCCTCATCAACCGTAACAGATCATCGCCGTCGCCGCGAGGACAAGCGCTCGGACGCCGTCAGGCTGCCCAACCACTGCCCCGCCGTCGGACTCCACGCGCTGCCCCGCTGTCGCGCCTCCACGTGCTCCTCGTCGGCGCTCCAAGCCTCGCCGACTCCGGCCACCGCCTCCACCGCTGATTCCGGCCACCCCGAACCCCTCCGTCTAGTTTTTCGAGCTCCTGGTGAGTTTCTGAAGCTCAAGGCGAGCTCCATTTGCCTGCTTGCTTGCTGTAGCCGCCGCGCGTCGTGTCCGAGCAAGCTCCGCCGCTCGCCGCCATCGTGACCACTGTTCCGATGACCACAAGCGGGCGACGCTGCCTACCCACTAGCCCGCGCGTGCAGCGAATCGACGGATTCGAGCCCAACCCGAGGATCGCCATTGCTGATGTCATGCTGACATCAGCATGAGGCAATATATCCTCTTTTCTTTTTATTAAAATCATTCCTGTAATTTTTTTGGAAATAATTATAATAACCCATGGGGCCCAGACATTAGTGACTGTGAGTAGTCCCAGATCGAGTGAGAAATGTTTCCCAGCCTATGGTGACGTCATCCTGAGGTCATAAATGTTTTAAAATTGATTAAATAAATTTCAGAAAATGATTTAATATTGTAAAATCAATAACTTATTATTTATAAGTCAGAAAAATATGTATAATATACCAAAATGTTCAGAAAAATGAAACCTACCTATTTAAGCTATAATCATGCATTGTTAAGCAACTTAAATGACAAGTTTGATTAGAAGAACATAGTAACCCCTCACAGGTGATTCCGGAGTTTCCCCGAGTTAGGGTTTGCACCCCTCAGAACCCCGTTTAATTTGTCGAGCATGCTTTAGGGTCACTTTTCAATACAATTTAACTTGTCATATCATCATACTTGCTTGATCATTGCATCGATGCCATGTGTTGATTGTTTCCCTTTCTTTTCGGTGTTTGGATTATTAGGTTTATTATTAGTTAGTTATTATTAGGTTTATTAATTAGTTCGGTATTATTAGTATTCGGCCCCACTGGTCAGTCACTATGGGTATCCCCAGACCCGATTCACATTGTCAAGCAACTTAAAAACCCTATCTTAGATAAGGAATCATTAATACCCCTTAGGTGCATGTGGGTTCGACGATGTGCCTTCGACAGGGCATTTCAAACCCTCTTAAATCGATTCCTATATGGTATTTTGTTAGTATCCAGTGTTACCTATCTGCTGGATAGTTTCCCTTTTGTAGCCTTATACTCATGTTCCCCTCTCATATGCATCCGAGGTTTCTCCGAACTAGGTTTTACACCCCTCGGAACTCCGGAATATTGATTTTAGTTGATTTTAGCTAGAGTTACCTATCTACTACACGGTTTCCTTTTTGTAGCTAGGTTTAGGGTTTAGGGTTTCTCTTCATTTTTATTATTGTGTATGTATATATTAGGGTTTCTCTGAATTAGGGTTTATATCTCTCAACACCGTACCTAACATTCTCCCTTAGTCGCTTTGACTTATCTGTTTTTCCACCTATGCAGAAAATATGGACCCACACGTCAGAGACGAAGAAAAGGAAGAGTTGATCCAAGGTGTGATCCGTGGGGAAGATAATTTAGACGTATCAACATTTCTGAACAACTCCGGTGAGGGTGATCCTCTTTTTACCAGAATGGACAACTTGTTTGAGGTTGAAGGTGTTGCCTTCCGCGAGGGAGAAGGCGATGCCTTGTGTAATCGAGAAGACGACCGCTCCGGCTTGGTGCATGTAATATAAATCAATTCATTAATTAATCATATGCTATCTATATAGAAATAGTAACGACGATCTTTCTTCTTTTAGCCCTCCGGATCGAAGGAATCTACTGAAAAGAGCAGACGAGGCCCAACCAAAAAGTTGCAAGACCATGAGAGGTTTAGGATCGAAGATGTCGCTGAAGACGGCAAACCGACAGCTCCCGAAGTTGTCGCAACCAAATTTGTGGCACAATGCGGAGTAATCGTTAGGGACTTAATCCCGATCACCATTCGAAATTGGAATAGGCCTGCTGATGCGGAAGAAGAGGGAACATGTTTATTTGTCCCTAACCACGCCAAAGATTTACTGTGGAAGAGGCTCATGGTTAATTTCAAACTACCGAAGATAGAGCTGGATCCAAATGCGAAGGATCCAGTTGAGGACGCCTTACAACATGGGAGAGCCATGGAGGATAAGGTCAGGGAGTGGTCTTTGAAGAAGATGGCCCAGTGTTTCACCAACTGGAAGAAAAGATTGCACCTTGACTATGTCGTGAAAGAGAAGACTCCCGATTTCAAGAATATTCAGTTTGAGAAGATAAAACCATTCTGGGCTGAGTTTGTGGAATACAAGACATCAGAAAAAGCTAAGAAAATGTCTGCAACGAATAAGCTGAATGCTGCTAACAAGAAGTATCACCATACTATGGGGCAAGGTGGCTACAGGGCTGGCATTCCTAAGTGGGAGAAACTTGAGAATGAACTGCGTGCTAAAAAGATCACCCCAGAGACAGACGATTGGGTAGAGCGTGCAAGGAATTGGTTTTACGGGCATGGGGGCACGTTGGACTCGGAAGGGAAGTGTATATATAACATACGACATAAAGAAGACCCCTTGCCAATCGAGAAGATGAGAAAACCAGTAAATGTTGTTAAAGATGGGGACTTCATTCCCGATAGAGAGAATGATGAGCTCACGCTCGCCCTTGGAAATAAGGAACATGATGGACGAACACGAGGCACAAGCAGCTCCAAACCATGGAGGACTGGGTTTCCCGAAGAGAGGAAGAAATATCCTGATAGAAGCCATCAGAGGAGAAAGGACATGGCCGAAGTTGAAGCAGATATTCAGAAAGAGCGAATGCGTATAATTGAAGAACGAATAAAGGAACAACAAGATGAAATTAACGCACTTAAAGAGCAAAGTACTACCAGCCCATCTCAGCAGCACACTGCATTCAATGCTACCGGCCTATCGAATAATCGAAAAAGCAGTGTGGCTTCCACCGAGGTCCCAGGTGATGACAATGGCGATGCCGATGGTGCACCGACGATGGCTCCTGTTGGCTACCCAGTGGATGATATCACAGAGATGACATACTGCGAGCTACATGTCAAAGTTGTGAACATATCAATGAAGGTGGTGGTCGGCTATGCCTTACCAATTGGACCCACACCAACTTACCACTGTCGTCCGGTTCCAGAGGGCTACGTTGTTGTCGGGGTGGATGAAATCATGCCCACCTTTGAAGTTTTGAAGCTTGACTACCCTGCAGGTGAAGGGGATGCGACTGAACTGGGAGACGCAAAAAACATCACCATTCTATGGCCAAAGGAATGTATCGTGCTTCGAAATCACACGCCAAGGCCATCTTCGCTGTCGCCTCACCCGTCTCCAGCGAGGTCGTCGCCGCCGCGGCAGCCGTCTTCGCCGCCTCACCCGTCTCCAGCGAGGTCGTCGCCGTCGCGGCAGCCGTCTTCGTCGCCTCACCAATCTCCGGCGCAGCCATCGCCGCGGGAGCCATCACCGGCGCCTCAGGATAAAAAGTGTAAGCGTACCGCTACTCTTCGTCTTGGTAAGCGATCGCCGAAACGTAAACAATAGCCTCTTCCAAAAGTACCAAAGGTTCCTCCCAAGAGAGCTTATGACTGTACTGAAGAGGAGACTGCGGCGATCGTTGATGCGGAAACTACAACATTTTTCGCTAAGCTGAGGCGGCCGAAAGAGCCAGAGTTCCCCAGCACCAAAGAAGAAAAAGCCAAAGTGTTGAAAATGCTAAAGTCTCTTCATCAACCCGAGCCAAAGCTGTCATCAGACTATGAGCGTTCTATTCTCAAGTCACATGCGACACAAAAAGCCTCGAAGAGCAGTACTGATGCAAGCGAGAAATCTGTTGCCCATCTCGGAGAACAAGCAAAACAGTCTTGCGCCCCTCTCAAGGTGATTTCCCATACCAATGTGGGGTCGAGCAAATATGGGACCAAAGAGTAGTATGATCCAGAGGTAGTTGCACAATATGGAGAAGCTGCTGCTGCTCAAGGTATGACTATTGCCCAGTACTTATCCCAGTTAGAGTACTTCCCTGTGAGTGAAGTAGCATACAAATACCAGTACGACAAACCTCTCGTCAAACCTGAGGAGGTAAATAATCTTCCAACAAAAATGCGAAGATTGCATAACTTGTACTTGCATGCCACAAAGGCCGGGGCTAACTGGATAGTGCTGAAGGTTACAAAAAAGCATTATGGAAAAGATATAGATGACATGATATCCATTGAATTTGATGAACTATTTCAATTATTCAATCAAGACGCCTTGGACAAATCGATCATTAATGCCTGTTGCCTGTAAGTACTAAGTCTGTAATTAATTTAGTCTCCAGCTATCTCACCTTGTTTATTGCATGTATATAATTATACTGTAATATGCAGAATGAAGATTCTCGAATGCAGCAGAGGACAAATCTATGACATTGGCTTCATTGACCCATATTGGGTTCATCAAGCTAATCTCAAAATAAACCCCCAGGATACGGAGGATAATAAAGTACACGCATTAAGGTTTCAAGAAACCAAAAGAGAAATACTATTTCCTTACAACTTCGAGTGAGTGTTATTGTCTTGTGTACACTTTCTATTTCGCTTACTCGATGTTAAGTATATAATTGATTAGTTATGCATTCGCAGCTATCACTATATTCTGTTAATCATTCAACTTGACAAAGGACGTGTACTAGTCATGGACTCGAAACATAAACCCCTTGAGACGTGGAAGGACATGCAGATACTTCTCCAGTGGTAATTCTAATCATTATGACACTATATCGGCAACGTTCGTGAATTTTATGATATCAAGTAATTAATAACTTATTTTATTCGTTTTCTTCGTCGGGCAGCGCTTGGAAAAGGTTCACCAAAAAGGCTAGGGGTATTTGGAAAGAGGAGCTTACATTTGAAGCACTAGATGTAAGCACCACTAGCTATATCCGCGCATCTTTTTGATTCTAGTTTTGATACAGTTATTAGCATGCTTGATTATTATTTTGATTGAACTATGTTCTCGTAAAGTGCCTGACGCAGGGACCAGGTAACAATCTATGTGGATACTATGTTTGCGAGTTCATCCGGCAGACGTGCGATGAGAAGGGCAGAAATTTAGAGCAACTCCACGTACGTAAACAATTTCCATAGTTTTTAATTACAATCAAATTGTGTTTAGTTTCATTCATATAGGCTGACTCCTTTTTTAAATCAGACCGAACGTCTACGGGACGGTCTTCTGCCAAAGGATCGCGTATAAGCAATTCAGGAGGAATTGGCGGGATTCTTGGATGCAGAAGTCCTAGACCCAAAAGGGGAATACTATTCGGCTGTATATAGACAATAGGGATTGTACGAAGAGCAACTTTTGTATGTAGTGCATGAACTCGATCCGTGTATCGAATGTAATATTGTCATGATGATCTTGTGTAAGATAATGGTTCCTTCATTGATGAGTGCAAAACACTAAATAAACAATAAATCAACCTAAATGAATTCTCTGCCGCGGCACAAAAAGTGGCCAAAATGCTGCCGCGGCAACAAAAGTTGCCAAAATGAATTCTCTGCCATGGCAGAGAAATGTGCCAAATCTCTGCCGCGGCAGAAGGCTATTTGTCCCGGTTCGTGTTACGAACCGGGACGGTTGCTCCACCCCCTCGCCCTCTGCCGCTGCCACGTGTACACCCATTTGTCCCGGTTGGTGGGGCAACCGGGACTAAAGGTTAGGGCTCTAGTCCCGATTGCCCCGTCCCGGTTGGGCAACCGGGACTAATGCCCCTTACCAACCGGGACGCATGGCACGCTTTCTACTAGTGGTGGTTTTGTTGCGTCCGTGCCACAGACGTGACACCGGCTGTTGTTACATTGGACCTATGGGGCCCAACACATACTCGTATCAGCAGCGTTGAGAGAACGTTCAAGAAAGTTTATCCCGAGCCCTCCAAAGGCTCGAAATTGTCGCTCTAGGGCATGCCGAGCAGCTATAGAGTCATGTCGGTCACGTTTTGCTGATCTCGGCAACACAATACAATTGATCGTACCCACTCGTTAGCACATGTCTATTGGTATAGAAGCATTAGAACCATGGAAAGAAAGACTTCGAGCCTAGTTTTGATCAAGTGTGAGTACTACACATTGTTAGTGTTTGATGACGAACTTGATGGGAACTAATCGAACGGATCTTAAATTTCTTGATTTATTAAACCACCACGGATACAAATTCAACGATCAGATCACAATAAGCATGGTCTCCGATGGTTCTGTGCTTGTCCATCTTCAGAATCTACCCCCAACTGATTTATATACTTTGTATGTCTCTCTTTGTTACTAGCTGATGGCCCATGGCCATGTCCTGTAGCCACACATGGTGGCCTACGGATGCCGTTGACAATAAGCACGGTGACCTGATGCTTCAAGGCGATCTCGAAGATCGAGGTAAGTCATGGACGATTTTTAGGTCGTACTTCTTTGGGAGGGTGCCCGGGTCCTCAAGTGATGCCTTTACCCAAAAGAACGGGCTCTCCTGGGTCAGCACCTCCAACACCTCCCCGCCATAGTTGCGGAGGATCTGGTCCAACTCCTCCGTCTTCATGGCTTCTATAGGAAGGCCTTCGAAGTATAGCTTGCATAGCCCTAGGTTGATTCCTTCCATGGCATGGGTATAGAGATTGTGGATGTGTATGTGAAAATATGGGTGCCGATGGTAAGCATTTCATTCGAATTTGGAATAAATAGTAAGATAAAAGCATATGGCTGATGGCAAGCTCAACGACTAGTTTTTTGCAGGGAGCTAGAGTTGGATTGAGAGGGGATCACTGAGACATAGGAGGCGAATTAGTTCATTGGCATTTGACGCTAAGGGACCAAGTTCGTCATTTAATGCTAAGGGACCAAGAAGAGGTGGGTATGATTATAATGGTACCAAGTTCAGGTGTGTTTGACTATCAGCTTCTGACGTAACTGGATAAATTACTACTCGATACTAGCAGAATTGATAGTGCACGTGTTAGTTCTGCACTACTTCTGGTCCGGCTCTTTATCGCACCTACTCGTGCACTAGTGGTGCCACCAGCGCATTTTCTGTCGACAGCTGGTCCTTTAGCACAGCCGCCACCTCCGGCATCGGCAGGTCTGACATGACGCAGTGGATGAATCTTCCACCATTGGGGAACTGGTCCTAGTAGTTGGTGTGCATGCTGGTGCGGGTGAACACCACCATCTCATAGCCATAGTGGTAGGCGCGGTCGTAGAGTAGAGTGGCGTCCTTGGGTTTGATGAAGCGGACCGTCAGTGTCGAGTCTAAATTATACTCGAGGTCATACATGGGGTACTCATAGCAATGGCCATAACCCCGGTCGAGGAAGGCACACACCAGCTTCCATCGGCCCCACCTCCGGTGAAAGGGCCAAATGTACAGGGAATTGTCCTCATAGACCCCGAACGGTTGGAGCTCCTTTGCGTTGGGTGGGACCTAGAAGGTGTCCATGGGTGCACTATTAGGGACGGAGACCTTTCTTTTGTTAATGTAGAGGGGGATTCGAGATGGTGAAGCGCACTACAATTGTGGGGAAGGGGATAAGTTAAATATGAAGGAGATGATCGGGGATTAATGGGGCGAATGAACAGAACCGAGACGAGAATCAGTATTGAAGATCAAGATGAAGCGAAGCCGATGGGACGGCTCGCTAGCACTCTGCTGTCAGGACATAATGACACAATCATAATTTGGTGGGGGTAGTGGATAAGGAGGAGGCGGCGACCGCGCCGCATGTTGAATCTTATCGAGTAAGCCACCTAGCATCAACAACTCTGCAGAAAAGGGTCGCGCATAAAAAAGTACGGGATTTAGTTTAGGGATAAGAAAAAGGAAAATCCACAATTTTAAGGAATTCCAATGACATAGGCCCACTTGCCATTTTGTCATAAATCCATGACATGTCATACAAATAACCACAATGCAACTTTAGTATTTTCCATTGAAACTAGTTCACAAACCCACAAGTCATTCTTGATATTTTAGAATTTATATGGCCGTTTTGGAAGTGTGGTCAAAATTGTCGATAAACGCATTAAAATCTAAAGCAAATTTCAATTTCTTAAAGTTATTTGGTATGGCATCCCTCAATGGGATGAGACCAAACTTGATAGGAAGGTGCATATTAGCATTGCAAACAATTTCCCCAACTAGGGATTTCAAGGTTCTATGGAAAAAACTCGATTTTAATTTTTTTATCCATAAAATTTGAATTATAGGTGGATTTTTTCAAAGGAGGTGCAAGAATTCCACATGTCTAAGGCCCGTGGCATTTTTCTCCAAAGCTAGGTCATATTGGATGTCCATTCCCAGTATATTAAGATTTTTCTCATGGTGGAGCTATGTATTGATTTTTTAGTAATGCTTGGATAATTCAAAATTTGAACTATGTGTACCCTAAATATTGGTCTAAAAATTCAAACAAGAATAGTTTTGAGTGCCCTAGAGGTGTCCTAGCATGGATCAGTGCGTAGGATTAAGGTTTATAAAACCTTATATATGCGGCTGCACACACCAATAAGTTTGGTCTTATTTCGAGGTATAAGCTCAACCCTAGTTATCCTGCTCACTGCGAAAAACATGGCATCCCTCAATTGAATGAGCCCAAACATTGCAGGGAGGTGCCTCTTAGCATTGCAAACAACTTCTTCACCTATGTATTTTGGGGTTCCATGGAAAAAACTCGATTTTTCATTTTTTGAATTCAGAAATTTGAATTGGTGGATTTCTCCAAGGAGATGCAAGAATTCCATATATTGGAGGACCCGTGGTATTTTTGTCCAATGCTAGGTCATGTTGGATGGCCATTTCCGAGATATTAGGATTTTCATCTCCGTGGAGCTATATAATGCTTTTTTTCTTTAGTAATGCTTGCATAATTCAAAATTTGAATTGTAGGTATGCTAAATATTGGTCTCAAAATTCAAACAAAAATGGTTTTGTATGCCCTAGAGGTGTCCTAGGATTTCCCCCTTGTCTCTAGCATGCTTCTACACTGCCTAGCTTCCGCCATCGTGCCTTTTGTCACGGTGGCATTCTCTTCCATCTTCGCTTGTCTGTATGTTCATCTCTCAATACAGTCAAAGGTAAAATTCCCTATCACTACTCTCTTCTCTCTAGCTCAATTTATACTACTAGTTCACTTAAGCTTCTAGGTTTGCTATTCTAGGTTTTGTTAGTAGTTGTTCTAGGGTTTCTAGAACTATCCACTAGATTCTAGGTTCTTCTAACATGTTTTAGAGGTATAAGAATTGCCATAGTACTTATTGCATTCTAGAATTTCTATACTTGGTGTATATTTAGGTTAACTTGATCTGTAAGGTTCAGTTCTGTCGGTTAACTGTGATATTGTATAGTTAGTGGTGTTTAGGTTACAATGATGATCTACTTGTGTAGGCTTTAGCTCCAGTTGAGGATATTAATGTTATTTAAATTCAAAATTCACAACTCAAATGTGAATTAGGTCTTAACTGAATGTTTTCTTCAGTTTAGGAAATTGTTGTCACTAGTGTGTGTTGATTTGTGAACAATCAAGTTAAGTTAGAATGCATGTTGGTTTCTATGTTCCTAAGATATTTTATTGTGTGGTTTCATCCAGTAATCACTTATTCAAGCATGCACTTTACTCATTGGTATCTACCTTTTCTTCCCTAGGCTAATTGATATTAGCTTCGGAAGTGAGGTTAGATGTTAGTGGTATGGTTCTTCATCTTACTTCAATTAAGGTATTTTTTGAACTTAATGTGTATGTGGTAGTGCTCTTGGTTGATGCTCAGCATGTCTATGGTGTTCTTCTATTAAGAAGATGTACACATAGCTATCTTAGCTAATGACAGTGCTAGAGTAATCTACACTATCCTGCTTCCTCTCCCATTAGATCTAGATGATCCCTAGTGTAACAACCCACCCCGGACTCTTCGGACCGGTGACTAGTACCCCTGATAGTTCAATAGGATTTCTAGATTGGCCCCACAAAATAACAGTAGTATTTTCTACACACTTTTTTCTCACTCGTGCGCACCCGAGAACAATTTCCCGGTCGGTCACCCATCCTAAAATTTCTCTAGGCCAAGCATGCTTAACATGGAGTTCCTTTAAAGACAAGACCCAGAAGGAAGTTACAACTTATTGGTATGGGTATCCTATTAAGCCATGCGCCATGATCTCACATACACCCACTCTTATAATATCGACGCTCTCATCGATCAACCACAAGCCAGGAACGTCCCCTCTTCGCACACGTTCGTGTGTCTAGTGCCGGCACATGTGTCATGTCGTGTCTGGGGCCACACGCTCCATGCTTCACATGTTCGTGCCACTGACCCGCACACATCCGTGTAACCGCGATGATCGGTTTTGATACCACTTGTAACATCACGGACTCTCTGGGCCGATGACTATCATCCATAGTAGATCAATAGAATTTATAGACTGCCCTCCACAAACCAACACTAATCTTTTCTACATACTTTGTCCCCACTCGTGCACACCCGGGGACAACTTTCCGGTCAGTCATCCATCCTCAAATTGCTCCAGGCCAAGCTTAACCTGGAGTTCCTTTGGAGATGAGACCTAGAAAAAAGTTGCAACTTGTTGGTATGGGTATCCTATTAAGCCAGGCGTCAGGATCTTACACCTAGCTATCATTTCTATTATTCCTAGAGTTCTATCCAACAACCTTAGTAGTATACAAAATGTGCTTGGTGAAGATATGCTGAAGTTACTTGTCCTTATCCTATAGTTCCTAGCTTGTTCTTACTCTCATACCTCTCTCTCTCTCACACACAGTGAGTGTTTGTGTGCGTTTGCACCTCTCACTCTACCTCTGATCTAAGTGTGTTTCTTATGGAGCTTGCTCCCCGAGGTTTGTGAGTTCTTGATGTGCATCTGGGTCCCTATTTATAGTGTTTTGCAAACATTGTGGTGCTAACACCTAATATCTATGCATGGGTGACTAAGGTACTTTTAATGCCTCTCTATATTGGTTTTATGTGCAGATTCAAAGTTTTTGGTGGCCGTATGGGCTTCACTGTCGGCTTATACATATGCCTAATTAGGCATATGTTGGTTTAGAGTTATTTTGGTAATTGTCCTGACTAAATTTGGACAATGTCGAGTTTCATTTTAATTAAGATTTTATCCAATGGTTTATTCTTTAATGTTGACCATATCTATTTACTTCAAAATTTAGCTTGACATGATCAGGTGAACGTAAAGTGTTCACTTGGTTATTACATTTTTTAATTCTTGGAAAGAATCCAATAGCTTGAGTTGCTATTCTAGTACCAGAATTTCTTAACTAGTCACTCTATTGTTGTGATTCTACTACAACTGCTTATACTCTGCCTGCTATGGTGTTTTCTATTGACCACTAGATCCTGATCCAATGCTCTACTTTGCTGACTTTTTCCTTTGAAGCATTGATTATTGTCCACTATAGTGTTTTTGCTACTTCTTCCTTTGATTAAAACTACGGGCTACAAGGTTCAGAACTAGTTCCTAGATCTTTCCATTGGATTCTAAAACAAATGGATTTACCTTAGGGTGGATCCAACATTCTAACCATAACCAAATGATTTTCCTTTGTTAGTTTTGCAGGCCAAGAAGATAAGGATAAAAAGAGCAAGAATTATGTACCCATTTTTAGGTTTTAGAATTTTTCTTCTTAGTTTGTAATAGGACCTGATACAAGTTTGTATTTTTCATTTTTGAATCACTTTGTAAAGAATTATGTACCCATTTTTAATAAATAAGAATTTGATTCTAAATCTAGTGATGTTTCTTTTGTATTATTCTGAATTTTATTCAATTTATTATATTTGTTTGAATTTGAACTCAAGTTTGAATTGTTCGAACTTCCATTTGAATTCAAATGTATAACTAGGATCCTATTTATTTTAAGAACCTTATCCTTGTATAATTATGTTGTGATTCATGGACTCATTTATTTATGTTAATTTAGCTTTGAATTCCCCAAAACTCTGAAATATTCAAAGGCAATGCAGAATTTGAATTCAGATCCTAGTGTTGACCTAAGTCAAACTCAACACACTAGAGTTTGAATTCCCAAAACTCTGAAATATACAAAGATAATGCTTTCAATTACTTTGTAACTTCAAATAGAAGCTTGAAAATTTTCCATATTTTTGAAATGCATGTTATGCAAAAATGCAGACTCTCAAATCTACTCTTAAGCGTTCGTATTACCTATCGCTCTGGGCTACGGAGCGCCGATCGTACGAACCGACAACGAGAGCAGAACAAGGACAAAGGTGACCAGATCAAAAGTATCCAAATTGATCTCGAGTTTTTTACATGACTCGAGATTTGTTTCTGAAATGGATGATGATACCCTCGACCTCTGCATCGAAATGATGCATAGGACCCTCTTTATTATATTATTCAACAAAGGTCTAGCATACATAAAAAAACCAGAAGCCACCACGCAACGCCTAAAAACCCACAAAACATATAAAAAGCACACTAACTAGGAATAGGGAACATTGTATACCTCGAGACACCCTCTAGGAGAAACATGAGCGCTCATCCGGTCTAGCAGATTCTTAGTGAGCACCTCATGCACACACTATAGAAGTCATCAACGCCGTTGAACCACGGAGGAAACATTAGGGTAAAGATCCGAATTGCCTTCACAGGTCCTAACGTCGACGTCGCCACGACGCCAGACAGTGCCTCCGCGCGCTGCGCGAGTCCATCATGTCAAGTTTTTCACCAAGATCCCACTGCGCCACACCGCCGAGACTCCCCATCATCATCGACGCTATAGATGCCCACCGCTCCGCCTCTTGCCTCCTTGCAGCAGATGCTCGAAAAACGACTCCCCATAAAGCAGAGCGACATTTATATTGTCATCATCATCCAATCCGGAAATCCGGATCTAGTTTTTCTCCCGGAGCAGCACGAGTGAGTAGATTTGTTTGTACAACTATATGCAAACTTTCTAATGATAGTAGTCATACAAGAATCATACTATGAAAAGCCATACAATCCAAAGGCACCTTGTAAAGCGTATCTCAGCCCTCCAGAATTGCACATCAATCATCATGATACATGATCGATTTTTAGGCATAGCTTGATGAAGGAAGTCATATGGTAGCAACTGAAACAATGCATGCATGGGGACGTATTTGCCAGTATGCAGATCCATCATCCATGTACCTGCTGACCTGCACACATATATGCCTGTACAGCAAAAATATCCACCTCCACCGAGCCGTGTTTGGAATCGGATCCACATCAAGCAGGTTCTATGTGCTGCCGCCGCATGCGCGAGATCACCCCATGCCTCCATCTGCAACAGGATAGGTAGATAAACATACAGCGAAAAAGGAGCCCAGACAGGAACAGATGGCCTAGAAAAGACTCGATTAAACAAACGTTTTCCCTGTAGAAGCCTTTAGACTGACTGACTGACGAACGATCGATCCAAGACGCAGCAGCTGCTGCTGCTGCTTTAACCAGTACTCTTGTTGTTACTTAATTGTTAGGCCGCTTAGGTGTCCAGCAAAACACGGTGTTAATTGCTTTTTAATATGCTGTAATAGATCGTACAAACACACACATACACGCGTGGACGCGCATTTGTGCATGTCGCCGTCGTCCGAAAGCATCGATGCAGAGTTGCCGACGCAGAGGGAATTGGGAGATCATGAACTGAAGAAAGAATTTGGACCGATGCTGAGCTACACACTGTTGTCAATTTGACTGAAAATGTGTGTACACTTGGCCATGGCGCAGAGGCCAGATGCAGGCCTAACACGACTCATCTGAAGAGTTCCGCAGTGAAGCGAAGAAATGAACTGAACCCCATTGTGCTCATCAGGCCAGTCAGAGTCGGCGTCAACGTGCCCTAGTCCGGCTAGCTATATCTAGGGCAATCATGGAAGCTTTACAAGCCTAGCATATATAGTATAGCTAAAGCCGTTGGTGAAATGCCCATAACTTATACTACGTGTGTGGTATATGATGTGTTGTGTCTTGTGTGTGTGTGTGCGTGTCTAGAATGAGCTACCCAAAGTCTTAAAGGGGTTTTCTCAGTCTCCAAAAGAAGGAAAATGACCGCAAGTGAATGAATCACGACAAAACTTATCCGACTAAGTATGTAGCTATGTGGAGATATTTCTCATCCTGCCCACGGTGATTGATTACATCGATCGATCGAGTTACCGGCTTTCCTTTTTGTTGGTGTTTGTTTCGAACTTCTTGAAAGTGACACCTCACTAACAAAGCAACAAGCATGAACACCTTTCATCTGTTCCTCTAGCGGGAGTATTACCTCTCACCGATGGCCGTCCACAAGAGATTCAATCTTTGCACTTACTATACATGAACTAACATGCCAAGATCGTATTGGTGTACACTACTTTAAACTAATTTTTTCGTCGAGAGATCTCATTCCCCTTCGAGCCGATCTACACATCCGCTGTAAAGTGTATCCCATGATGATTCTTTGCCTTTATTCCCCAAAGGAGGAAGAACACAAGCGTAAAACAAACTATAGATCGCATCAAATCCGACATCGGGTTAAACTATTTTCGATAATCTCATGTGCAGCCTGAGAGGCTCCAAGTGTCACGTTTGTTGTACAAATCCGGGGACTAAAATATGTAGCTGGAAGCATCACCAGGAGATATGTCTCCGAGTTGTTTTGCTCAGTGGTGGCTTGACAGGAGCCACACGGCCTATGGTGTGTCACCACATAGTACAACTATACTGCTGGACTTTGTCTCTGTCTCGGATCTGTGTCCTGGCTAGCTACTTAAAAACCAACCCGTACACATCACGGTGGAGCCATTGCTAATGTGGCATTGGTGACTGAGTTCTTAATAGGTCAGTGGATGTATTGCCACACAAAGACTTTGGCTGTAGTTTATGTTGGGGATGCTCCATGCATAAACCATGTGCAAAAAGATTGTTCTTTGCACTTGCACACGTATATACAAGATACAACGACCCAAGTGGCCACTGTCCGCACAACTTAAAGCTGCTGAGACAGATGATGGCTAGAGGCCATGCATCTGGTAATCAGTATTCAGGTTAGGGCAAAGGAATATGAATGCATTTTCCACCGATATATACATAAGTAACATAATATCTCATTTGGCAAAACGAGCAAAAAATAAACTAGTACAATATTATGTTATAGTGAACTAATAATAATACTACTGCAGTACTACTAATAATAATAATGGCAATGATGATAGTAGTAGTAGTAGTAGCAGTAGCAGCAGCAGCAGCAGCAGCAGCAGTAGCAGTAGCAGTAGCAGTAGCAGTAGTAGATGATGACTAGTAGCCATGCATCTGGGAATAAGTAGGAAAAGGAATAAAGGATATATAAATGCATTTTCTACAATATAGCATATAGTATTATTTGGCATAATGAGAAAAAATAAACTAATATTAGATGTAGTGACCTAATAATAATAATATACTTTCATGATACTACCTCTCTTTGTTTCACAATATATTTCTTCATCGGATCAAGCCCACAAACTAAAACCACTAAAGTTAAGAAAAATGGTAAATTAGAAATGACCGTGAATATCCCTATTAAATAACATATTAATGCACAATAATTTAAATAACCCTAATAAAAATATCATCACTAAATAAATATGAATCTTGTAGTTTTATACGACGGGTATCACATTTTTACCCACTAGTTGTTAAATTTCGTGACATGTTTCCCTTTAAAATATTTTGAGTGATCCTGGCAAGTTGGATCCACATGGCAGATACACGTGGTTGATAACCGCATCGAATTGGAAGCGTAGTATCGATGTACTTCCTTATGTGGCACAGCAATCGAACGGTTCGGATGCAGGTCAGGTGGTAATGTAGTTTCAAAACGCTCAATCATAATCACGTGTACTCGGCATGTAGGCCCAACTAATCAAAATGAGGGAAAATCTTATAAAACAAATCACGGTGTAAGAGCATCTATAGACCCCTTAAAAATGATCAAACTCTTAAAATAATGTTTTATGTAGTTTTGCTAAAAAAAAGGGGCACCGAATAGACCTTTTATATCAGGCAAACCCTTAAAAAATAATGGGCCCTTTGTTTGAACTCCCGAATCCTCATATCTTCGGTTTTGAACGAAAATTTTGAAGAGCATCTGAAACCGGTCAAACCGAAACGCTGGACCGCCACTGCTGGACTCGCCAGAATCCGGCGAAATCCCGCGGTGAGTTCCTATTCCGGGAAAGTCGCTGTTAATTTCTCGCTGCTCATATCAACTCGGAACAATTTCGGGTCAAATCGTCGGAGACGTCCACCATGATGACCGGGCGGCATGAGGGAGGGCACCGGCGAGCCGGCGGCTGACGGTGGCCAGGCATGCATGCCGGCGAGGTAGCAGTCGTGGCTGGGAAGAATAAGAGGTTGAGGAGGGAAAATCCAGAACTATGCCATACCGTTCCGTTTTGCGGGGTCTGCGCGACGTGTTTTGAGCATTTATAATGTGTCTTCCGCGGCGCTTATATGTGTTTTAAGGGCCAACAATTTAAGGGGTATGCTAGAGATGCTCTAATAACATTTAAAGGGTAAAATATGGCATGCCATTTAATTTGGGTATAACGTGTCCCAAACATGCAAACAGAGAATAAAGGGTGAAAAATGATTTTGGAAGAAGGGCTTGTACACAAGTCGAAAGCGGTGAACTTGTAGAGGGATGCCTAGTAGCTTCAGTAGTGGAAAATGGCTTGATGTGCATATTCTACAGACACAGTTCGTCTTTCTTTCTTCTTCTAGCTAAAGAACACCGAAAGATAGCTAGGGTTTCGGTCTTATATAATAAATAAATGAAACGAAAGGAGAACGATCTCTTTCACTTTGCACCAGAGGGCCTCGGAACCGCTAGCTTAATTCTCTACCAAGAAGCAATCACGGGATCGAGAGTCCCGATCGATTGACCCCACCACAGTGGCACAGTTCTTTTCATTACATATATAATTCCTGCGTAGAAATAGTACTGCACCGTTGGACAGTCGAAAGCACCAGAACATTCTCGATCGATCAAACGTACGCGTGTGGCAAAGAGAACAAAGATCTGGATCCACTGCTGAGGCGATCTTCTCACGTACAGCCGCGGATTATTAGTTAATATAAGCACGCTGGGTTTATTTTAAACTGGATGTGCGATGCTGCTAGCTTCTTGTGGCGATGGTCAATCGTCGGATGAACATGCATGCGTCGGTTGGTAGGGGTTCCTGTTGACAGATATAGCCTTGATACTGTTTCTTGGTAGCACTAGTGCAGAGAGGCCCATTGGTCCCGGTTGATAAGGGGCTTTAGTCCCGGTTACCCAACCGGGACGGGGCAATCGGGATTAAAGCCCCAACCTTTAGTCCCGGTTGCCCCACCAACAGGGACAAATGGGGGCACACGTGGCGGCATAGAGCGCGATGGGGGTGGGGAACACGAACCGGGACTAATAACCTGCTGCCGCGGCAGAGATTTGGCCCATTTCTCTGCCACGGCAGAGAATTCATTTTGGCACATTTTGTTTCTGCGGCAGCATTTTCGCCACTTTTTATGCCGCGGCAGAGAATTCATTTAGGTTGTTTTATTATTTATTTAGTGTTTTGCACTTATCAACGAAGGAACCTTATATTACACAAGATCATCATGACAATATTACATTCAATACACGGATCGAGTTCATACACTACATACAAAAGTTGCTATTCGATGCTACCGGCCAATTCCTTCAAAGTTGCTATTTTTACAATCCCTATTGTCTATACACAGCAGAATAGTATTCCCCTTTCGGGTTTAGGACTTCTGTATCCAAGAATCCCGCCAATTCCTCCTGAATTGCCCGTACGCGATCCTTTGGCAGAAGACCGTACCGTAGACGTTCGATCTGATTTAAAAAAGGAGTCAGCCTATATGAATGAAACTAAACACAATTTGTTTGAAATTAAAAACTATAGAAATTGTTTACGTACGTGGAGTTGCTCTAAATTTCTGCCCTTCTCATCGCACGTCTGCCGGATAAACTCGCAAACATAGTATCCACAGAGATTGTTACCTGGTCCCTGCGTCAGACACTTTACGAGAACAGAGTTCAATCAAAATAATAATCAAGCATGATAATAACTGTATCAAAACTAGAATCAAAGAGATGCGCGGATATAGCTAGTGGTGCTTACATCTAGTGCTTCAAATGTAAGCTCCTCTTTCCAAACACCCCTAGCCTTTTTGGTGAACCTTTTCCAAGCGCTGCCCGGCGAAGAAAACGAATAAAATAAGTTATTAAGTACTTGATATCATAAAATTCACGAACGTTGCCTATATAGTGTCGTAATGATTAGAATTACCGCTGGAGAAGTATCTGCATGTCCTTCCACGTCTCAAGAGGTTTATGTTTCGAGTCCATGACTAGTACACGCCCTTTGTCAAGTTAAATGATTAACAGAATATAGTGGTACCTGCGAATGCATAACTAATCAATTATATACTTAACATCGAGTAAGCGAAATAGAAAGTGTATACAAGACAATAACACTCACTGGAAGTTGTAAGGAAATAGTATTTCCCTTTTGGTTTCTTGAAACCTTAACGCGTGTACTATATTATCCTCCGTATCCTGTTGGCTTATTTTGAGTAGCTTCATGAACCCAATATGGGTCAATGAAGCCAATGTCATAGATTTTTCCTCTGCTGCATTCGAGAATCTTCATTCTGCATATTACAGTATGATTATATACATGCAATAAACAAAATAATATAGCTGGAGACTAAATTAATTACAGAATTAGTACTTACAGACAATAGGCACTGATGATCGATTTGTCCAAGGCGTCTTGATTGAATAATTGAAATAGTTCATCAAATTCAATGGATATCATGTCATCTATATCTTTTCCATAATGCTTTTTTATAACCTTCAGCACTATCCAGTTAGCCCCGGCCTTTGTGGCATGCAAGTACAAGTTATGCAATCTTCGCATTTTTGTTGGAAGATTATTTACCTCCTCAGGTTTGACGAGAGGTTTGCCGTACTGGTATTTGTATGCTACTTCACTCACAGGGAAGTACTCTAACTGGGATAAGTACTGGGCAATACTCATACCTTGAGCAGCGGCAGCTTCTCCGTATTGTGCAACTACCTCTGGATCATACTGCTCTTCGGCCCCATATTTGCTCGACCCCACATTGGTTTGAGAAATCACCTTGAGAGGGGCGCAAGTCTGTTTTGCTTGTTCTCCGAGCTGGGCAACAGATTTCCCGCTTGCATCAGTCCTGCTCTTCGAGGCTTTTTGTGCCGCATGTGACTTGAGAATAGAACGGTCATAGTCTGATGACAGCTTTGGCTCGGGTTGATGAAGATTCTTTAGCATTTTGAACACTTTGGCTTTTTCTTCTTTGGTGCTGGGGAACTCTGGCTCTTTCGGCCGCCTCAGCTTAGCGAAAAACTCTGTCGTTTCCGCATCAACGATCGCCGCAGTCTCCTCTTCAGTACAGTCATAAGCTCTCTTGGGAGGAACCTTTGGTACTTTTGGAAGAGGCTCTTGTTTACGTTTCGGCGATCGCTTACGACGCACAGTAGCGGTACGCTTACGCTTTTTATCCTGAGGCGCCGGCGATGGCTCCCGCGGCGATGGCTGCACCGGAGATTGGTGAGGCGACGGAGCCGGGTGAGGCGACGAAGACGGCTGCCGCGGCGGCGACGACCTCGCTGGAGACGGGTGAGGCGGCGGCGAAGATGGCCTTGGCGTGTGATTTCGAAGCACGATACATTCCTTCGGCCATAGAATGGTGACGTTTTTTGCGTCACCCAGCAAAGTCACATCCCCTTCACCAGCAGGGTAGTGAAGATCCAAAACCTCAAAGGTGGGCATGATTTCATCCACGCCGACAACAGCGTAGCCCTCTGGAACCGGACGACGGTGGTAAGTTGGTGTGGGTCCAATTGGTAAGGCATAGCCGACCGCCACCTTCATTGATATGTTCACAACTTTGACATGTAGCTCGCAGTGTGTCATCTCTGTGATATCATCCACTGGGTAGCCAACAGGAGCCATCGTCGGTGCATCATCGTCATCGCCATTGTCATCACCCGGGACCTCGGTGGAAGCCACACTGCTTTTTCGATTATTCGATAGGCCGGTAGCATCGAATGCAGTGTGCTGCTGAGATGGGCCGGTAGTACTTTGCTCTTTAAGTGCGTTAATTTCATCTTGTTGTTGCTTTAATCGTTCTTCAATTAAACGCATTCGCTCTTTCTGACTATCTGCTTCAACTGCCGCCCTGTCCTTTCTCCTCTGACGGCTTCTATTAGGATATTTCTTGCTCTCTTCGGGAAACCCAGTCCTCCATGGTTGGGAGCCTCTTGTGCCTCGTGTTCGTCCATCATGTTCCTTATTTCCAAGGGCGAGTGTGAGCTCATCATTCTCTCTATCGGGAATGAAGTCCCCATCTTTAACAGCCTTTACTGCTTTTCTGATCCTCTCGATTGGCAAGGGGTCTTCTTTATGTCGTATGTTATATACACACCTCCCTTCCGAGTCCAACGTGCCCCCATGCCCGTAAAACCAATTCCTTGCACGTTCTACCCAATCGTCTGTCTCTGGGGTGATCTTTTTATCACGCAGTTCCTGCTCAAGTTTCTCCCACTTAGGAATGCCAGCCCTGTAGCCACCTTGCCCCATAGTATGGTGATACTTCTTGTTAGCAGCATTCAACTTATTCGTTTCAGACATTTTCTTAGCCTTTTCTGATTTCTTGTATTCCACAAACTCAACCCAGAATGGTTTTATCTTCTCAAACTGAATATTCTTGAAATCGGGAGTCTTCTTTTTCACGACATAGTCAAGGTGCAATCTTTTCTTCCAGTTGGTGAAACACTGGGCCATCTTCTTCAAAGCCCACTCCCTGACCTTAGCCTCCATGGCTCTCCCATGTTGTAAGGCGTCCTCAACTGGATCCTCCGCATTTGGATCCAGCTCTATCTTCGGTAGTTTGAAATTAACCATGAGCCTCTTCCACAGTAAATCTTTGGCGTGGTTAGGGACAAATAAAAATGTTCCCTCTTCATCCGCATTAGCAGGCCTATTCCAATTTCTAATGGTGATCGGGATTAAGTCCCTAACGATTACTCCGCATTGTGCCACAAATTTGGTTGCGACAACTTCGGGAGCTGTCGGTTTGCCGTCTTCAGCGACATCTTCGATCCTGAACCTCTCATGGTCTTGCAACTTTTTGGTTGGGCCTCGTCTGCTCTTTTCAGTAGATTCCTTCAATCCGGAGGGCTAAAAGAAGAAAGATCGTCGTTACTATTTCTATATAGATAGCATATGATTAATTAATGAATTGATTCATATTACATGCACCTCGTCGGAGCGGTCGTCTTCTCGATTACACAAGGCATCGCCTTCTCCCTCGCGGAAGGCAACACCTTCAACCTCAAACAAGTTGTCCATTCCGGTAAAAAGAGGATCACCCTCACCGGAGTTGTTCAGAAACGTTGATACGTCTAAATTATCTTCCCCACGGATCACACCTTGGATCAACTCTTCCTTTTCTTCGTCTCTGACGTGTGGGTCCATATTTTCTGCATAGGTGGAAAAACGAATAAGTCAAAGCGGCTAAAGGAGAAAGTTAAGTAGGGTGTTGAGAGATATAAACCCTAATTCACAGAAACCCTAATATATGCATACACAATAATAAAAATGAAGAGAAACCCTAAACCCTAAACCTAGCTACAAAAAGGAAACCGTGTAGTAGATAGGCACATCGTTGAACCCACATGCACCTAAGTTGCTTGACAATGTGAATCGGGTCTGGGGCTACCCACAGTGACTGACCAGTGGGGCCGAAGACCAATAATACCAAAGTAATTAATAAACCTAATAATACCTAACTAATAATAAACCTAATAATCGAAACACCGAAAAGAAAGGGAAACAATCAACACATGGCATCGATGCAATGCTCAAGCAAGTATGATGATATGACAAGTTAATTTGCATTGGAATGTAACCCTAAGACATGCTCGACGATTTAATCGGGGTTCCGAGGGGTGAAAACCCTAACTCGGGGAAACTCCGGAACATATGAGAGGGGTGCATTTGTTCTTCTAATTATACTTGTCATTTAAGTTGTTGAACAATGCATGATTATAGGTTAAATAGATAGGTTTCATTTCTCTG
This sequence comes from Avena sativa, assembly GCA_916181665.1. Taxonomy (NCBI): domain Eukaryota; kingdom Viridiplantae; phylum Streptophyta; class Magnoliopsida; order Poales; family Poaceae; genus Avena; species Avena sativa. Next base: position 461,786,175 of record OV702293.1, read on the forward strand.
AAAAATTTGATATATTATTTGTATTTTTCTGACTTATAAACAATAAGTTATTGATTTTACAATATTAAATCATTTTCTGGAATTAAAAACAAAAAGGCAAATAGTTTTTACACCGTGGCGACCCCTAGCCAGTGAGACTGACAGATGGGCCCTAGTGCCAACTCAGCCTCCATGCAAGCAAGCAGGCCCACCGAACCCTGGTTATTTTTCACCAGTTCACAGTCTACCCACTGGGGCTGGCCGGTGGGCCAGGGCCATGGCCACCTCGGCGCCCGCTCGGCTCGCCGGTGAGCACTGTGCGGTGGCCGGCGACGTTGCTAGAGGGCTCGGGAGGGGGCGTGCGCGGGTTTGTTCGAAAGAGGGCGTCGAGGCGAACCTAACTAGTAGGGCACCGACCGGATTTGGTCACCGGAATAGGGCACGCGACGACATGCAGCGGCGGCGGATGGCGGCGGACGGCGCGGGAGAAGGATAGAGCGCGAGGGGAGGAAAGAAGGGGTCCCAGAGAGTTACAAGCTCACCCTCGACGCGTGTGTAGCCTTGGCGGGGACGGAGGAGATCGGCAGCAACGGTGATGGCAATGGCGGAGCTCGTCGGTGACGGGGAAGACGCGGTCAATTCCAGTTGCGCGGCTTCAATTCCTTCGGCGAGGAGGATAAGCACAGCGAGGCAGCGCGTGGAGGCTGACGGCGAGACGATGGTTGGGCAGCCTGACGGCGTCCAAGCGGTTGTCCTCGCGGCGGCGGCGATCTCTGTTGCGGGTGAGTGAGAAAGAAGAACGGGGAAGAAGGAGAAGGGGCATGGTTATAAAGGGGAGGGAGTATACGTCCCGGTTGGTGGCTCCAACCGGGACTAAAGGAGCATACGTCCCGGTTGGAGCCACCAACCGGGATGTATAGTCCAATTTTCAGCAGCTGAAGGGGCGCGCGCAGGGGCTCTTTAGTCCCGGTTCGTGGCTCCAACCGGGACGTATTCCCCTGTTTTCAAATTTTTGTAATGTTTTTTAAATGATAATTACTTTGGAATTTAGAAAAACTTTAAACATAAAAAGTGTTTAAATTTGAATAACTAATTCGAAACCATTTTCTGTTTTGAAAAATAATTAATGTAACCATTTAAACTATGAACCATTTAAAATTAATAATGAAATAACTTATATTTTTTAAATATTAATTTGGAATTTAGAAAAACTTTAAACATAAAAAGTGTATGGATTTGAATAAATAATCCAAAACCAATTTCTATTTTTAAAAAATAATTAATATAACCATTTAAAATTAGTAATGAAATAACTTATATTTTTTAAATATTAATTTGGAATTTAGAAAAACTTTAAACATAAAAAGTGTATGGATTTGAATAAATAATCCAAAACCATTTTCTATTTTTTAAAAAAATTAATGTAACCATTTAAAATTAAAATTGAATTAACTTATATTTTTTAAATATTAATTTGGAATTTAGAAAAACTTTAAACATAAAAAGTGTATGGATTTGAATAAATAATCCAAAACCATTTTGTATTTTTAAAAAATAATTAATGTAACCATTTAAAATTAAAAATGAATTAACTTATATTTTTTAAATATTAATTTGGAATTTAGAAAAACTTTAAACATAAAAAGTGTTTGGATTTGAATAAATAATTCAAAACCATTTTCTATTTTTAAAAAATAATTAATATAACCGTTTAAAATATGAACCATTTACAATTAAAAATGAATTAACTTATAAGTAATTCAAAACCATTTTCTGTTTTTAATGGGCGGAAAAAAGAGGACGGCAAATAATGGGCGGAAATAAAATTTGATTAGGATAGAACTGGAATTAAAGTACATAACAGAACTAACACAAAGTTACATAGAAGAACTGAAAATTAAGATACATGGCCAGATTAAGCCACAATCGGCTGAACTTGTTTTGGAATGTTGGAATAATTCAGTCATGCTCCTGCCTACACCTGTAATACTCGCCACTGTAGTCGTCGTACTCGCCGCTGCCGTCGTCGCTATCGTCGTCGGGGTCGCCGTAGTTGAACATTGAAGGTTGAGTACGAGTGGGCTGGACTTGAGGGTAGCGCAGGCGGGGGCTAGAGTCGGCGGCCGTGTCGTAGGCCATGACGCTCTGGAGAGTCCGGCCACACCACCACAGCCGCCGGCCGGCCTCGTTGAAGTTCGGAGGAGGTGGGCCCTCCTCCTCATTCCTGGCGAGTGCCCTCTCACGCCGATCCACAGAGAAGGCTTCCCAAGTTGGGAAATAGTCGGGATGCCATCTGGGATTCCTCCGCTGCTCCGGAGTGAGCTCGAAGTAGTAGTGGTTCGTGATGGCCATCCGACGCGCCACACCTAGAGGGACAGGAGGAACCGGCACGCCTCCGGCGCTCAGCATCCAGCCGACGGGGACACAGTAGCCCGGCGGGCAGGGGTAGTTCGAGGCGCAAAGCGCCTCCGCCTCCCTGGGAGTTAGTGCTATGGTGGAAGCCATGGGAAAGAGTGATGAGGTTGCAGATATGAGTCTAGAGATGTGCAATGACAATGGAGGCCAACCCTACATATATATAGTGAAGAACTGGCGGAAAGAACTGACGGGAAGAACTGGCGTGAAGAACTGGCGGGAAAAAATGGCGGGAAGAAAAATGGCGGGAAGAACTGGCGGGAAGAACTTCCTCCTGCAACATTGTTCTCCATACCAATGTCCACACACATGCATAATATGGGCACAACATCACAAACTATGCCGTGATTCAGCACATAACATCGGTCATTTGGACCGAAAGCCATGAAACCTCGAACATGATAGGTCATTTTGTGAAGGTTTTTTCGAAACATGATCAATATACTAAGTCTGGTATTTTTTCCTTTCAACTATGTAACAAAATATGACACCACGCGAAGGATTTTCATTGTTCGGATTTTTTTTGAATTTATTATGCCCGTTTTGAATTATCTGAATTTCTAACTATGGTCGAACCGGTGTGCATGAAGATAGGGGACGAGCATCGTTAGAACTTGCATTGGATCTCTGAAGAAACCACATATTGCGAGTCTAAAAATGATTTTTTCAAAAAATCACGGGCGATAGATCATGTACCTATAGTACAAACCGGACCCACTTCCTACCGATTCGGCAGACATTTGTCCTTTTTACCCGGGATGGACGAAAAGGTTTGAGATGTACCGGTTGGGAGATAGTCCATGTAAGGTGGTCTAGTATTTTAGAAAAGTGGGACGGTAGCATTCTGAAACGGCATTTTGGTGGTTACTTCACAAAACGACCCGTTTTTTGCGCTCGGAAAATGGAAAAGGGCTTTTCCGTGCGACAAAAAGGAAAACTTCCTCCTGCAACATTGTTCTCCATACCAATGTCCACACACATGCATAATATGGGCACAACATCACAAACTATGCCGTTATTCAGCACATAACATCGGTCATTTGGACCGAAAGCCATGAAACCTCGAACATGATAGGTCATTTTGTGAAGGTTTTTTCGAAACCTGATCAATATACCAAGTCTGGTATTTTTCCTTCCAACTATGTAACAAAATATGACACCACGCGAAGGATTTTCATTGTTCGGATTTTTTTTAATTTATTATGCCCGTTTTGAATTATCTGAATTTCTAACTATGGTCGAACCGGTGTGCATGAAGATAGGGGACGAGCATCATTAGAACTTGCATTGGATCTCTAAAGAAACCACATATTGCGAGTCTAAAAATGATTTTTTCAAAAAATCACGGGAGATAGATCATGTACCTATAGTACAAACCGGACCCACTTCCTACCAATTCGGTAGACATTTGTCCTTTTTACCCGGGATGGACGAAAAGGTTTGAGATGTACCGGTTGGGAGATAGTCCATGTAAGGTGGTCTAGTATTTTAGGAAAATGGGACGGTAGCATTCTGAAACGGCATTTTGGTGGTTACTTCACAAAACGACCCGTTTTTTGCGCTCGGAAAATGGAAAAGGGCTTTTCCGTGCGACAAAAAGGAAAACTTCCTCCTGCAACATTGTTCTCCATACCAATGTCCACACACATGCATAATATGGGCACAACATCACAAACTATGTCGTGATTCAGCACATAACATCGGTCATTTGGACTGAAAGCCATGAAACCTCGAACATGATAGGTCATTTTGTGAAGGTTTTTTCGAAACATGATCAATATACCAAGTCTGGTATTTTTCCTTTCAACTATGTAACAAAATATGACACCACGCGAAGGATTTTCATTGTTCGGCAGACATTTAGTCCCGGATGTAGTCACAAACCGGGACTAAAAATATTTTCCGCCATTTCCCACCTCTTCCCGCCAAGTTTTCCCGCCCTTTCCTTTCTACTAGAGCTTTTAGTCCCGGATGTAGTCACTAACCGGGACTAAAGATATTTCCCGCCATTTCCCAAAGCTTCACGCAAAGTTTTCCCGCCCTTTCCCTCTATATTTAGGGTGATCGTGTCATGGCTATCCACACATCCACACCTTCCTCTCTTAGAACAATGGACAAAGCCTACTGGGCCATTCTGACCCTCGAGGAGACCGAGGCGCTGTGCGCCTCCAACTACCCTTGTCCGCCGGGCTACCGGCCGCCCGCCGGCTGGATGCTGAGCGCTGGAGGGGTTCCTGTCCCTCCTGTCCCTCAAGGTTCCGCACGCCAGGCGGCCATCACAAACCACTTCTACCACGAGCTCACGCCAGAGCAGCGGATGGATCCCCAGTGGGATCCCGACAACTACGACACCTGGAATGCCTTATTCGCTAATAGGCGGGAAAGGGAGCTCGCCAGGTACGAGGGTGATGGCCCGCCACCGGTGAACCACAACGAAGCCGGCCGTTGTTTGTGGTGGGCGAACCGTACTATCATCAGAGTGATGCGCTACATCGCCGGGGGAGACCATCCTCGCCTACGGTGCCCACGAGTCCACCCGCCACAGGCCCCACACTGTCCCGGCGGTAGCGGCATCGTCTTCCAGGAGACCCCTCTCCCGCCCGCCGTGAATCCGAGGCTGGAATGGCCCCTGGTATATGCCATGGATGGGCTGAGGATCCCCGGAGTGGCAGGTGACGATGACGATGATGATGACGACGACGATGAAGACCCTGAAGCTGCGTACTATAGGACTAGGCATGATTATGACTAAAGGGGGCGGCTTTAGTCCTGAGTGTTAGCTAGTCCCAATTTGTCCCGGTTTTTAATATTAATAAATGTCTTGAGTGTTACCTAATAAATAGAGGGAAATTCCTATATAAAGAGAGGGTTCATATTTAGTCCCGGTTGGAGAAACCAACCGGGACTGAAGGGATTGCGGCAGAGTGGGCCAGGCAACACTAATAATAGGGGTGAGTGTCGACATTATGTCGTGCGGCTTGTACCTTGTCCCGGATGGTGTCACCAACCGGGACTAAAGATGAACCTTTAGTCCCGGTTGGAGACACCAACCGGGACTAAAGATGAGTCAGCACTAATAATAGGGGTGAGTGTCGACATTATGTCGTGAGTGTCGACATTATGCCGAGCTGCTTGTACTATAAATATGCATCCTTGTGAGTCCAGTCCTCCAGCCAGTTTGAGGCATCTCCAAGATGGTTTTAGAGAGCAGGGACACCACTACGGCCAGTTTCAGGGAGATGCCGACGGAGCCCAGTCCTCCGGCATCTCCGAGAAAATGGTCATAGAGGCACTCCTTAATATGTGAAATTAGTTAGCTCCGAGGCGTATTGATCTACTTAGTGAAGTTACAAGCTGCAAGATGGTTTTCGAGAGCAGGGACACCACTGCGGCCAGTTTCAGGGAGATGCCGACGGAGCCCAGTCCTCCGGCATCTCCGAGAAACTGGTCATAGAGGCACTCCCTAATATGTGAAATTAGTTAGCTCCGAGGCGTATTGATCTAGTTAGTGAAGTTACAAGCTGCAAGATGGTTTTCGAGAGCAGGGACACCACTACGACCAGTTTCAGGGAGATGCCTACGGAGCCCAGTCCTCCGGCATCTCCAAGAAACTGGTCATAGAGGCACTCCTGGTCCAGCCACAAAACGGGACTAACACTGAAGACATTTATTAATATTAAAAACTGAGACTACAAAACCGGGACTAAAGGCCACAAACCGCGAAAGATATCCTTCGGTCAAGCCACAAACCGCGAAAGACATGAACTAGAGTTACATAATATGAGCATGAACTTCTTGGCATATGTCATTCCTTATGACCGCTTCAGACGTAACCATGGAGCATCTTCTTTACTTAACGGAATGCTTGGGTCAGTTTTCACTGTGAAGGGCGGAATTTCATCAAACTTATTATAATCTTCTGACATGTCTGTCTTGTCCTCGATTCCCACGATGTTTCTTTTCCTTGAAAGAACTATGTGACGCTTTGGCTCATCATATGATGTATTCGTTTGCATATTTTTTATTTTTTCGGTCTGGAGGACATGTCCTTCACATATAAAACTTGAGACACATCATTTGCTAGGACGAATGGTTCATCTCTATAACCAAGATTGTTGAGATCCACTGTTGTCATTCCGTACAACTGGTCTATCTTTACCCCTTCCCCATTCAGGTTGACCCATTTGCAGCGAAACAAAGGGACCTTAAAAGAGACTCCATAGTCTAGTTCCCATATCTCCTCTATGTAACCATAATATGTGTCCTTTTGTCCTTCTCGTCTATTGCATCAAAGCGTACACCACTATTTTGGTTGGTGCTCTTTTTATCTTGGGCGATCGTGTAGAATGTATTCCCATTTATTTCGTACCCTTGGAAATTCAATACAGTAGCAGATGGTGACGCGGCCAACAAGTATAGCTGATCTCCAACAATGGTGTCATTCAAGAGATGTGTCCGCATCCAACCACCGAAAGACTTCATGTGTTCATCTGTAATCCATGATTCAGGCTTCCCCGGGTTTTTGGAGCGTACAATATTCTTGTGTTCCTCGATATACGGAGCTGCCAAGGTGGAATTATGTAGAACTGTGTAGTGTGCTTTAGTGAAAGAATCCCCGTCCCTACATATCATTGCTTTCTTTCCCAGCGTGCCTTTTCCACTTAGTCTTCCCTCATGCCGCGAGTCAGAAACACCAATCGGCTTAAGGTCAGGAATAAAGTCAACACAAAACTCAATGACCTCCTCTGTTCCATATCCCTTGGAGATGCTTCCTTCTGGTCTAGCACAGTTATGAACATATTTCTTTAAGACTCCCATGAACCTCTCAAAGGGGAACATATTGTGCAGAAATACCGGACCGAGAATGGCAATCTCTTCCACTAGATGAACCAGGAGATGCGTCATAATATTGAAGAAGGATGGTGGGAACACCAATTCAAAACTAACAAGACATTGTACCACATCCTTCTATAACCTTGGCAGAATATCTGGATTGATTACCTTCTGAGATATTGCATTGAGGAATGCACACAACTTCACAATGGGTACTCGAACATTTTCCGGTAGAATCCCCCTCAATGCAATCGGAAGCAACTGCGTCATAATCACGTGATAGTCATGAGACTTCAGGTTTTGGAACTTTTTCTCTGCCATATTTATTATCCCCTTTATATTAGATGAGAAGCCCGACGGCACCTTGATACTGTAAAGGACTTCAAAAAAGATTTCCTTCTCTGCTTTGGTAAGAGCATAGCTGGCACGACTTAAGTGACGCCCTTTATCCGTCTTGTTATCTGTATGCATGTTCTTTGGGTCTTTCATAATTTGTTGGTCCTCCCGTGCTTCAGGTGTATCTTTTGTCTTCCCATACACGCCTAGGAATCCTAGCAGGTTCACACAGAGATTCTTCGTCACGTGCATCACGTCGATTGAAGAGCGGACACGCAGGACTTTCCAATGTGGCAGCTCCCAAAATATAGATTTCTTATTCCACATGGGTGCATGTCCTGTAGCGACGTCGTTCGGAACTGATTGACCGCCGGGACCCTTTCCAAAGATTACTTCTATGTCCTTGACCATACCAAATACATCATCACCAGTAGGGAGTTCAAGCTTCTTCCGGTGATCTGCCTCACCTTTGAAATGCTTGTCTTTCTTTCTTACGGGATGATTGGTCGGAAGAAATCGTCGATTCGCCAGGTACACAACCTTCTTGCATTTATGCAAATATGTACCTTCGGTCTTATCTAAACAGTGGGTGCATGCCTTATATCCCTTGTTTGTCTGTCCTGAAAGGTTACTAAGAGCAGGCCAATCATTGATGGTTACGAATAACAACCCTCGTAGATTAAATGGCTCCTGTTTGTTCTCATCCCACGCACGTACACCTGGTTTGCCCCACAACTGTAAGAGTTCTTCAACTAATGGCCTAAGGTACACCGCAATGTCGTTGCCCGGTTGCTTCGGGCCTTGGATGAGCACTGGCATCATAATGAACTTACGCTTCATGCACAACCAAGGAGGCAGGTTGTAGATACATAGAGTCACGGGCCAAGTGCTGTGACTGCAGCTCTGCTCCCCAAAAGGATTCATGCCATCCGTACTTAGACCAAACCATAAGTTCCTTGCGTCACTTGCAAAGTCTGGGAAGTGTCTCTCGATTTTTCTTCACTGTGACCCATCAGCAGGGTGTCTCAACTTCCCGTCTTTCTTACGGTCTTCTTTGTGCCATCGCAACAACCTGGCATGCTCTTTGTTTCTGAACATGCGTTTCAACCTTGGTATTATAGGAGCATACCACATAACCTTAGCAGGAACCCTCTTCCGGAGGGGCTCTCCCTCAACATCACCAGGGTCATCTTGTCTGATCTTATACCGCAACGCGTTGCATACCGGGCATTTATCTAAATTCTCATACTCCTTACCGCGGTAGAGGATGCAGTCATTAATGCATGCATGTATCTTTTGCACATCTAATCCCAGAGGACAGAGAGTCTTCTTTGCTTCGTAGGTACTCTCAGGAAGTTCGTTATGTTTTGGAAACTTCGGCTTCATTATTTTCAGCATCTTTTCAAATGAGGAGTCAGTTAGACCACACTCTGCCTTCCATCGCAACAATTCCAGTGTGGTACCGAGCTTTGTGCTGCCATCTTCACAATTTGGGTACAACAATTTCTTGTGATCTTCTAACATGCCCTCTAACTTCAACTTCTCATTTTCTGTTTCACAGTCTCGCTTTGCATCAGAAATGACCCTACCAAGTTCATCAGCCGGCTCATCTGATGCCCGTTCTTCACCTCTTTCCTCTCCATTGTCTTCTATTGCAGTATCACTGTATTCAGGAAACATATGATGATAGTTGTTATCATCATCTTCTTCTTCACCATCTTCCATCATAACCCCTCTTTCCCCGTGCTTGGTCCAGCAATTATAGTTGGGCATGAAACCTTTTATAATCAGGTGGCCGCAAATGATTTTCGAGGAAGAGTACTCCTTGTTGTTCCGACATTGAACACATGGACAACGTATAAATCCATTCTCTTTGTTTGCCGTAGCCACATCGATAAATTTATCCACGCCTTTGATATACCCGGCTACCCGCCGGTCACCGTACATCCATTCCCGACCGTTCATCTGCATCATATAAGTAGGTTTATCAAAAAACAGGACATCATAAATAGTGAAATAACCAATTCACACCGACACATGAATTGTATCAATGACCTAGAAAAGATAAGATTGCTAACCTCGATCGAGGGAAATAAAGAGGAGAAAGCTCAAGTGCGTCTCGGACACCTTCTATATTTTTGTTCTATGAGAAATTCAACGGGATTATTCACTCAAACATTTCAACAAACACCTTCAATGCATGCATGAGAAAAAACTAGCACACCCCCTCACACCTTCCACCATTCGAAAAAACAGAGTGGAGGCAGAGGGGGCTGGGGCGTTGCATTTATAGAGGGCAGGAGGTCTTTAGTCCCGGTTGGAGCCAGCAACCGGGACTAAAGGTGCGTGCCACGCCACGTGGCTGTGGCCAAACCTTTAGTCCCGGTTGGTAGCTCCAACCGGGACGCATGCCCCCTGGCCCCGTGCCCGCTCCAACCGGGACGCGTGCCAGCATTAGTCCCGGTTGGTGGCGCAACCGGGACTAATGCTCTGAGGGGTCGCGAACGGATAGCCCTTTTTTTACTAGTGGTAGGCCGGTGTTATGGAAGTCTTGTTTATTCGGAGTGTTTCTGGGTTTGGGGTTTGATGCGCCACATTTTTTACCATGTGTGATGATCATTTGAGAGAACAAATCTGACACGTACGTGCACATGGCTCACTTGTAGGCATGCTAGAACTAAGCTATGATATCACAGATTTAGAAGTTGATTTCATGAACAATTTTTATTTATCTCAAATCATCTGTCCGATTGACAATTCTTTACTATTTGCTTCATATCGATAAGCTCTTTAAAACTACTCCCTCCGTTTAGAAATATAAGATGTTTTAGGTTTGTAAAGAAGATGTATCTAGACATGTTTTAGTATATAGGTTCAAATAAATCTAGACACTAAAAGGTGTCTAGATACATCTCATTCACAAAGCTAAAACATCTTATATTTTTAAACGGAGGGAGTAGACTTTATTCGGAAGCTCCATGGACAATTTTTGCCGGCTTTCTTGCTACCAGGCAGTAATGCTACAGAAGCCAACCTATTTTTGTAGCAAGGTACTACATGGTAACTTTTGGTACACAATCTCAACTCGTTAGCCATTTTTTCATGTTTGAAATCACAAAGAATATTGATTACATCATCATTTTCGTCCTTTGATGCATGCATGCAATTAGCAATCGACTCTGCCACCCCTTTCAGTTAGAGGGCCGCGATGTTGTTTAGTGCACAATACACATGCTGTCATGTTATATGCATGTCGAAATATGATCAAACTATGATGGTTTTGACTTTGGAGTGTTCTACCGGCATGGTGAAAACCCTCGTTTTTTTTCAAATTAGGGATAAACTTTATCATTTTCATTGAGAATAAAATTGGGGGCTCTTAAGCCCCTTAATTCAATAAAGTCATGTATTGTAGACCTTGCAATTGATCTCCTTTGCATTATTAATAACACATGAGGTATGATCTATGCGCATATACTCCCTCCGTCTCAAAATAGATGTCTTAACATTTTTTAAATTTGTTAGTGTTTAGATTTATCCAAATTTTGATAAGTTTGAGACATCTATTTTGAGACGGAGGGAGTACATATTTTTACACTTTCATTCCTGTATTTATTTTGCTATACCCGTCCTATATCATCACGTATATTATATATGTTGTATTGAACATGTCTTGATTCAAAAAAGTTGGAAATTTTGATTGTAAATATTGTTTTGAATATTTGTCCCGTCGTCATATTTCTGCCCAAAAGTATGTTAAAAACTTTTGCTTTATCTGTACTAGGTGAATGCCCGTGCGTTGCTACGGGTAAAAATTACTTACATATTTTGTACTTATTTCACAAATATGCACAAACCTGATCCACCCCGGTCGGACAATGGCAAGTAAGGTGCATCGGACAATGGCAAGGTGCAATACCCTCCACCACATCTGACAATGGAAAGGAAGGCGCAATTAGCTTCACGCAATGTCATATACTTATATGGTTCACTCATGCAACTTATGTCAATGTTTGTTTAGAGACCTCTAAGATATTAGTCGTACACAATATCTCCTAGTAGAAAATAGGCCATGTCTAGAAGAAACACTAAAATGGGTAAAACAAACAAAAGAAAAAGACACAATACAATAAGTAAATTTATTTCACACATCCTCACTCCTAAGTCTATCAGGAGGCTTGCATACAACATAGTACGAGAGGATTGTCACGGATCTGCTGGCTGCAATTTTGTCATGGCTCTTCCTGTTGGAGATATGCCCTAGATGCAATAATAAATGTAGTTATTATTATATCTTTGTGTTTATGATAAATGTTTACATTCATGCTATAACAGTATTAACTAGGAAACATTAATACTTGTGTGATTTGTAAACTAAATAAGAGTCCCTAGTAAAGCCTCTTCATAATACTAGCTTGTTGGTTAATAAATGATTGTGGTTTTCCTATCATGAACATTGAGATGTTATTAACAAACAAGATCATATCATTAGGAGAATGGTATGATGGACATACTCCTATAGATAAGCGTAGCATAAAGATCAAGTCATTTTAATAGTTCAATTGCTATAAGCTTTCTGATACATAGTAACCTAATTCCTTCGACCATGAGATCATGCTTATCACCATCACCGGAAGGATGCTTTGATGACATAAAACACCACACTGTAACTGGGTGGCTATAAAGATGGCATTGAGTGTTCGGAAAGTATGGGTTGAGACACATGGATCAAGAGTGGGATTTGTCCATCCATATGACGGATAGATATACTCTGGGCCCTCTCGGTGGAATGTCATCCGATTAGCTTGCAAGCATGTGACTGGCTCACAAGGGATCACATACCACGGGAACGAGAAAAGAGTACTTATCAGTAACGAGGTTGAACTAGGTATGCAGAGATACCGACGATCAAAACCTCGGATAAGTAAACTATCGTGAGACAAAGGGAAATTGGTATCGTATGTAAGTGGTTTATTCGATCGCAAAGTAATCGTAGAAATATGTGAGAGCCATATGAATTTCCAGATTCCTCTATTGGTTATTGATCGGAGAAGTTTCTCGATCATGTTCGCATAATTCACGAACCGTAGGGAGACACACTTAAGGATTCGATGTTGTTGAGTAGTTATGGAATGATGAGAAAGAGACCGAATGTTGTTCGGAGTCTCGGATGGGATCCGGGATATCACGAGGAGATCCGGAATGGTTTGGAGAATAACATTCATATAAGGAAAGTCCTGTTTCGGAGTTGGGGAATGATTCCGGTGTTTTCATCGGGAATGTTCTAGAAGGGTCCGGAAGGTTCGGCACTCCAGAGGGAAAGGGTACATGAATGTGTCATGACAATATGGAATGGTTGCATCATGTGCTAGGTCACTTGGCTGGGCAAAATAAAAGGAGAAATCAAATCCTAGTTTGAAAGTCAAACGCCAATTTGAAAAGTCAAATGGCAAGTTTGCTTGGTGGAGGGAGAGTAGGAAACCTACTTGGGGAGGAGTTCCCCTCCCTCCACCCGCCGGCCAAGGAGGCCTAGTTGGGGGAGGACTCCCTCCTCCAAACCAGCCACCCTCCACCTATATAAGGAGGGGTAGGGCGCCCCCTACCCCTCACACCCAAAACCCTACCCTCCAAGTCGCCGGCGCCACCACCTCCTTGCGCTGCCGCCGCCTAGGGCACCTCCAACTCGGTGAGTTGGGGTGTTCCCCAAACCCTAGCCGCCGGCCAAGCCTCCCCTTGGTGCCCTCTAAACCCTAGATCACAAAGGCCTCTCTCATACTCCCCCATACTCGCTCCGGCTTAAGGCGAAGCCCTCCGAGATCTCCCCTCTACTTTCGGTACCACACCGTCGTGCTGCCGGAATCGCGAGGAGAGTGCTACATCCTCCACTGCCTGCTGGAACAAGGGAGAGGAAGGTCTTCATCGAGTACCGAACGTGTGACCGATCGCGGAAGCGCTGCCAGAACGCAGCACCGGAAGGATCGTCTACGCGATCTTGAGATCGGCAAGAGTACGACTACATCACCCACGAGAATCTGCTCTCGTTAACCGCTTTGGAATCTTCGAGGGTGAGTTATCGACTCGTTGCTACAATCTAGTAGATAGATCTTGGCTTGTTTGTTTGCATGCGGTAGAAAATTTTTGTTTTCCATGCTACGAACCCCTACAGTGGTATCAGAGCCGTGTCTATATGTAGATCTGTTGCACGAGCAGAACACAATGGTCATTGTGGGCGGTGGTGCTTTTATTATCAATTGCTTCTTGTGTACTTTGCATCTTGCGGTATGATGGAATGAAGCGGCCTGGGCTAACCTTACATGACATCGTTCATGAGACTTGCTCCACGCTGAACATGCAACTTGTATTGCATAAGTGGCTTTGCGGGTGCCTATCTCTCCCATCATAGTATAGATCCAATTTACAACGGGCACTTGATACTTCAAGCATCAACGTTGTCGTTCTTGTTCGTAAGTTAGAACGACACTTATTGAAAGCCCCAAACCACGTAAAACATGCAAAGAAAATTAGAGGTGTCTAACTTTGTTTTGCAGGGGTGTGCTGTGATGTGATATGGCCATGATTGTGATTATATTTGATGTATGCAATGTTCCTTATTGTAAGTTGGCAACCGGCAGGAGCCATATGGTTGTCTTTAAATTCTGTTAAGACCCGAGTGTCTATTCAAAGTAGTTGTAATAGTTGAAGCTGGTGGATGACAACCATGAAACGTCGCCATTGACCTTTACACCATACCGGTGATGATGGAGATCATGTTCGTGCTAGAAGATGGAGATCGGAAGCACAAGAAGAAAGGCCATATCATATCACATATTATGAATTGCATGTGATGTTAATCCTTTATGCATCTTGTATTGCTTAGTTAACAACGGTAGCATTATAAGATGATCCCTCAAGCACACAAATTTCAAGTTTAAAGTGTTCATCCTTAGTAAGCACCGTTGCTAAAGCTCGTTGTTTCGAAGCACCACGTGATGATCAGGTGTGTTAGATTCTGCGAGTGTATACAACATGAGCAAGCCAGATTTGCTCATGCGGAAGCTAAGGTTTGACCTTGACGAGCCTAGCATGTATAGACATGGTCTCGGAACACGGATCACCGAAAGGTAAAGCATGAGTCATATAGTAGATATGATGAACATGTTGATTGTTCGCCATTGAAGCTGCATCAACTCTCGTGATGATCGGTTTTGATGTGGTGGATTTGGTTCGTGTGATCACTAAAACAATGTGAGGTATATTGTTTTGAGTGGGAGTTCACCTAGATTAATTTAACTATTAATTAGAACTCAATTTGTCATAAACTTAGTCTAAACTATTGCAAATATGATGTAGATCAATGGCGGCCCCTACCATCAATTTTAATGCGTTCCTAGAGAAACAAAAGTTGAAAAACAATGGAAGCAACTTCGTGGATTGGTTCCGCAATTTGAGGATTGTCCTCAATGCTGGTAGTTTGACCTATGTGCTAGATGCACCGCTGGGTGACCCACCTGCAGCTACTTCTACCGATGAAGTAAAGAATGTTTACCTCACTCGAAAGAATCGGTACTTCACAGTTCAGTGTGCTATCTTGTATGGTTTGGAATCGGAGCTTCAGAAAAGGTTTGAGAACCATGACCCACATGATATTGTCCGTGAACTAAAAATGATATTTGAGGCTCACGCGGCAGTTGAGAGTTATGAGGCTTCTGAAAAGTTCTTTAACTGCAAGATGGAAGAGGGCAGCTCCGTTAGTGAGCATGTGCTTAAGATGTCTGGGCACGCAAACAAACTCCAAAGTTTGGGTATAGTGATTCCTAATTCTTTAGGGATTCACCGTGTCCTCCAATCACTACCACCAAGTTACAAGAACTTTGTGATGAACTACAATATGCAAAACATGGACAAGACGTTGCCAGAACTCCTCTCCATGTTGAAATCTGCAGAAGTGGAGATCAAGAAAGAGCACCAAGTGTTGTTGGTCAATCAGACCACCAAATTCAAGAAAGGCAAGTCTAAGCAAAAGGGAAACTTCAAGAAGGGCGGTAAGAAAGTTGTCGCACCGGCGAAGAAGACCAAGGCTAGACCTAAGCCTGATACTGAGTGCTTTTACTGCAAGGGAGAAGG
The DNA here is from genome assembly GCA_916181665.1 of Avena sativa. Lineage (NCBI taxonomy): Eukaryota > Viridiplantae > Streptophyta > Magnoliopsida > Poales > Poaceae > Avena > Avena sativa. The sequence continues at coordinate 461,801,862 of OV702293.1, forward strand.
TCACTGGAAGCGGAATTGCCCAAAGTACTTGGCGGATTTGAAGAATGGCAACATCAAGAAGAAAGGTATATCCGATATACATGTTATTGATGTGTATCTCACTAGTACTCGTAGTAGTGCCTGGGTATTTGATATTGGTTCGGTTGCTCATATTTGTAACTCAAAACAGGTGCTACCGAATAAACGGAAGCTAGCGAAGAACGAGGTGACGATGCGTGTTGGAAATGGATCGAAGGTTGATGTGATCGCGGTCGGCACGCTACCTCTTCATCTACCATCGGGATTAGTTTTATACTTAAATAATTGTTATTTGGTGCCTGCGTTGAGCATGAAAATTATATTAGGATCACGTTTATTGCGAGACGGTTACTTGTTTAAGTCCGAGAATAATGGTTGTTCGATTTATATGAGTAATATGTTTTATGCACATGCACCATTGATAGATGGTCTATTCTTATTGAATCTCGATTGTAGTAATACACACATAAATAACATTGAGGCTAAACGTTTGAAATTGAGCGATAACTCGACCTATATGTGGCACTGTCGTCTTGGTCACATTGGAGTGAAGCGTATGAAGAAACTCCATTCCGATGGACTTCTTGAATCACTTGATTTCGAATCACTTGAAAGATGTTTAGCATGTCTGATGGGTAAAATGACTAAGACTCCATTTTCTGGTATGCTGGAGCGAGCTACGGACTTATTGGAAATCATACATACCGATGTGTGTGGACCAATGAGTGTAGCATCGCGCGGTGGTTATCGTTATGTTCTTACCTTCACGGATGACTTGAGTAGATATGGGTATATCTATTTCATGAAACATAAGTCCAAAACTTTCGAGAAGTTTAAGGAATTTCAAAGTGAGGTAGAGAATCAACGTAACAAGAAGATTAAATTTCTACGATCTGATCATGGAGGTGAATATCTAAGTTACAAGTTCGGCGAGCATTTGAAGAAATGCGGGATACTTTCACAATTGACACCGCCGGGAAGACCACAGCATAATGGTGTGTCCGAACATCGTAATCGAACTCTCTTAGATATGGTTCGTTCTATGATGTCACTTACAGATTTACCGCTATCATTTTGGGGTTAGGCATTAGAAACAGCCGCATTCACTTTAAATAGGGCACCATCTAAATCCGTTGAAACGACACCGTATGAATTATGGTTTGGGAAGAAACCTAAATTGTCGTTCCTTAAAGTTTGGGGTTGTGAATGTTGGAGATATGCCCTAGAGGCAATAATAAATGTAGTTATTATTATATCTTTGTGTTTATGATAAATGTTTACATTCATGCTATAACAGTATTAACAAGGAAACATTAATACTTGTGTGATTTGTAAACTAAATTAGAGTCCTTAGTAAAGCCTCTTCATAATACTAGCTTGTTGGTTAATAGATGATTGTGGTTTCCCTATCATGAACATTGAGATGTTGTTAACAACAAGATCATATCATTAGGAGAATGGTATGATGGACATACTCCTATAGATAAGCGTAGCATAAAGATCAAGTCATTTTAATAGTTCAATTGCTATAATCTTTCTGATACATAGTAACCTAATTCCTTTGACCATGAGATCATGCTTATCACCATCACCGGAAGGATGCTTTGATGACATCAAACACCACACCGTAACTGGGTGGCTATAAAGATGGCATTGAGTGTTTGGAAAGTATGGGTTGAGACACATGGATGAAGAGTGGGATTTGTCCATCCATATGACGGATAGATATACTCTGGGCCCTCTCAGTGGAATGTCATCTGATTAGCTTGCAAGCATGTGACTGGCACACAAGGGATCACATACTACGAGAACGAGAAAAGAGTACTTATCGGTAACGAGGTTGAACTAGGTATGCAGAGATACCGACGATCAAAACCTTGGATAAGTAAACTATCATGAGATAAAGGGAAATTGGTATCGTATGTAAGTGGTTCATTCGATCGCAAAGTAATCGTAGAAATATGTGGGAGCCATATGAATTTCCAGATTCCTCTATTGGTTATTATTCGGAGAAGTGTCTCGATCATGTCCGCATAATTCACGAACCGTAGGGAGACACACTTAAGGATTCGATGTTGTTGAGTAGTTATGGAATGATGAGTAAGAGACCGAATGTTGTTTGGAGTCTCGGATGGGATCCGGGATATCAGAGGAGATCCAGAATGGTCCGGAGAATAAGATTCATATAAGGAAAGTCATGTTTCGGAGTTGGAGAATGATTCCGGTGTTTTCATCGGGAATGTTCTAGAAGGGTCCGGAAGGTCCGGCACTCCGGAGGGGAAGGGTACATGAATGTGTCATAACAATATGGAATGATTGCATCATGTACTAGGTATCATGGTTGAGAAAAATAAAGGGATAAATCAAATCCTAGTTTGAAAAGTCAAACGCCAATTTGAAAAGTCAAACGGCAGTTTTGCTTGGTGGAGGGAGAGTAGGAAACCTACTTGGGGAGGAGTTCCTCTCCCTGCACCCGCCGGTCAAGGAGGCCGACTTGGGGTAGGTCTCTCCTCCCCTGCCCGGCGCTCTCCCACCTATAAAAGGAGGGGCAGGGGTGCCCCTCTATACCTACTCCTCTCTCCACCAAACCCTAACCCTAGTCGTCGGCCACCAAGTCGCCGCCGCCGCCCTAGGGTTTCCTCCTAGCCGCCGAGTTGGGGCCCTCCCCTTTCCCAAGCCGCCGTCCTAGCCCTCCTCCCTTGGTGCCTCTAAACCCTAGATCGCCAAGGCCTCTCTCATAGTTCACCATACTCTCTCCGGCTTAAGGCGAAGCCATGCGAGATCTCCCCTCTACTTCCGATACCACGCCGTTGTAGGGTTTCGTAGCATGGAAAACAAAAAATTTCTACCGCATACAAACAAACAAGCCAAGATCTATCTACTAGATTGTAGCAACGAGTCGATGGAATAACTCACCCTCGAAGATTCCAAAGTGTTTAACGAGAGCGGATTCTCGTGGGTGATGTAGTCGTACTCTTCCCGATCTCAAGATCGCGTAGACGATCCTTCCGGCGCTGCGTTCCGGCAGTGCTCCCGTAGTCGGTCACACGTTCGGTACTCGACGAAGACCTTCCTCTCCCTTGTTCCAGCAGGCAGCGGAGGTTGTAGCACTCTCCTCGTGATTCCGGCAGCACAACGGCGTGGTACTGGAAGTAGAGGGGAGATCTCGCAGGGCTTCGCCTTAAGCCGGAGCGAGTATGGTGGACTATGAGAGATCTCCTCGGCGATCTAGGGTTTAGACGCACCAAGGAGGAGGTGCTAGGGCCGGCGACTAGGGTTTGGGGCTTGCCCAAGTCGGCGGCTAGGGGAGCCCTAGGCGGGGCGGCAACAGGAGGTGGCGGCGCCGGGATAGGGTTTTGGGTGGAGATCTTGTGTGCTAGGAGGGGCAGCCCTGCCCCTCCCTTTATTGGTGGGAGGCGTCGGCCAAGGGGAGGGGAGTCCCTCCCCAACTCAGATCCCAAGTGGGCCGGCGGTGGAGGAGGAACTCCTCCCAACTCGGTTTCCCACTTCCCTCCACTTCCCAAAATAGCCGTTTGACTTTTCAAATTGACGTTTGACTTTTCAAACTAGGATTTGATTAAACCCTTTATTTTGTTCAGCGATGACACCTAGTACATGATGCAATCATACCAACTTGATATAACACATTCATGTACCCTTCCCCTCCGGAGTGCCGGACATTCCGGAATCTTCTAGAACATTCCCGATGAAAACACCGGAATCATTCTCCAACCCCGAAACAATACTTTCCTTATATGTATCTTATTCTCTGGACCATTCCGGATCTCCTTGTGATATCCCGGATCCCATCCGAGACTCCGAACAACATTCGGTCTCTTACTCATCATTCAATAACTACTCAAACAACGTCGAATCCTTAAGTGTGTCTCCCTACGGTTCGTGAATTACGCGGACATGATCGAGACACTTCTCCGATCAATAACCAATAGAGGAATCTGGAAATTCATATGGCTCCCACATATTTCTACGATTACTTTGCGATCGAATGAACCACTTACATACGATACCAATTTCCCTTTGTCTCACGATAGTTTACTTATCCGAGGTTATGATCGTCGGTATCTCTGCATACCTAGTTCAACCTCGTTACTGATAAGTACTCTTTTCTCGTTCCCGTGATATGTGATCCCTTATGAGCCAGTCACATGCTTGCAAGCTAATTGGATGACATTCCACCGAGAGGGCCCAGAGTATATCTATCCGTCATATGGATGGACAAATCCCACTCTTGATCCATGTGTCTCAACCAATACTTTTCGAACACTCAATGCCACCTTTATAGCCAGCCAGTTACGGTGTGGTGTTTGATGTCATCAAAGCATCCTTCTGGTGAAGGTGATATGCATGATCTCATGGTCGAAGGAATTAGGTTACTATGTATCAGAAAGCATATAGCAATTGAACTATTAAAATGACTTGATCTTTATGCTACGCTTATCTATAGGAGTATGTCCACCATATCATTCTCCTAACGATATGATCTTGTTGTTAATAACATCTCAATGTTCATGATAGGGAAACCACAATCATTTATTAACCAACAAGTTAGTATTATAAAGAGGCTTTACTAGGGACTCTATTTTAGTTTACAAATCACACAAGTATTAATGTTTCCTTGTTAATACTATTATAGCATGAATGTAAACATTTATCATAAACACAAAGATATAATAATAACTACATTTATTATTGCCTCTAGGGCATATCTCCAATAGTCTCCCACTTGCACTAGAGTCATCTAATCTAGATTACATGGTAATATACCGAACACCCATGGCAGTTTGGTGTTGGTCATGTTTTTCCCTTGGGAGAGGTTTTGTCACGGATCCGCCACATTCAGATATGTGTGTACTTTGCAAATCTTTATGTCCCCATCTTGGACATGTTCTCGAATAGCGTGAAAACGTAGCTTGATGTGCTTCAGCTTCTTGTGTGACCTTGGTTCTTGCGCATTGGCTATGGCGCCCATGTTATCACAGTAGATAGACATTGGGTCCAGCGCACTGGGAACCACACCGAGCTCTGTAATGAACTCTTTCATCCATATCGCTTCTTGTGAAGCCTCCAAAGCAGCCATGTATTCCGATTCAGTTGAAGATCACGCCACAACGCTTTGCTTTGCACTCCTCCAGCTAACTGTTGCACCATTCAAAATAAATACGTATCCAGATTGTGATTTAGAATCATCCGGATCGGTGTTCCAACTAGCATCGGTGTAACCATTAACAACGAGCTGTTCATCACCTCCATAAGAAAGAACCATATCCTTAGTTCTTCTCAAGTACTTAAGGATGTTTTTGACCGTTGTCCAATGATCCACTCCTGGATCACTTTGATATCTGCTAGTTAAACTAACAACATATGCAATGTCGGGTCTAGTACATAGCATGGCATACATTAGAGATCCTATGGCTGAGGCATAGGGAGTCTTACTCATCCTTTCTCTATCTTCTGCCGTTGTCGGACTTTGAGTTTTACTCAACGTCGTATTGGGCAACATGGGCAAGAACCCTTTCTTGCTATCTTCCATTCCAAACTTCTTTAGAACTTTGTCCAAATATGTACTTTGTGACAATGATATTAGGCATCTCGATCTATCTCTATAAATCTTTATGCCTAATATGTAAGCTGCTTCGCCAAGATCCTTTATTGAAAAACTATTATTCAAATATTCCTTGACACTATTAAGAAGGTCTACATCATTCCCAATCAATAATATGTCATCTACATATAGCATTAACAATGCTACAGAGCTCCCACTCACTTTCTTGTAAATACAAGCTTCTCCATAAGTTTGTATAAAACCAAAACTTTTGATTACCTTATCTAAACGTTGATTCCAACTTCAGGATGCTTGCTTCAATCCATAAATCGATCTTTGAAGTTTACATACCTTGTTAGTATCTTTAGGATCGACAAAACCTTTGGGTTGCATCATATACAACTCTTCATCAATGTCTCCATTGAGGAATGTTGTTTTGACATCCATCTGCCATATCTCATAATCATAATATGCAGCGATTGCTAACATAATCCTCACAGACTTTAGCTTCGCTACAGGTGAGAAAGTCTCATCGTAGTCAACTCCTTGAATTTGTCGAAACCCTTTTGCGACAAGTCGAGCTTTATAGACAGTAACATTACCATTAGCATATGTTTTCTTCTTGAAAATCCATTTGTTCTCGACAGCCTTCCGGCCATCCGGTAAGTCCACCAAAGTCCATACTTGGTTTTCGTACATGGATCCAATCTCGGATTTCATGGCTTCTTGCCATTTATTGGAATCTGGGCTCATCATCGCTTCCTCATATGTCTCAGGGTCATCGGTGTTATCCACCAACATGATACTCATAACGGGATCATACCAATCTGGAGTGGTACGAGTTCTCGTTGACCTGCGAGGCTCTGTAGTAACTTCAACCGAAGTTTCATGATCATCATCATTAGCTTCCTCTCTTATTGGTGCAGGAACCACAGGAACTTCTTCCGGTGCTGCGCTACTCGCAAGTTCGAGAGAAGGTTCGACAACCTCGTCGAGTTCTACTTTCCTTGCAGTCACTTCTTTCAAGAGAAATTCCTTCTCTAGAAAGGATCCATTCTTGGCAACAAAGATTTTGCCTTCGGATCTATGATAGAAGGTATACCCAATAGTTTCCTTCGGGTATCCTATGAAGACGCATTTTTCTGCTTTGGGTTCAAGCTTGTCCGGCTGTAACTTCTTTACATAGGCTTCACAACCCCAAACTTTAAGGAACGACAATTTAGGTTTCTTCCCAAACCATAATTCATATGGTGTCATTTCAACGGATTTGGATGGTGCCCTATTTAAATTGAATGCGGTTGTTTCTAATGCATAACCCCTAAATGATAGCGGTAAATCTGTAAGTGACATCATAGAACGAACCATATCTAAGAGAGTTCGATTACGACGTTCGGACACACCCTTACGCTGTGGTTTCTCAGCGGTGTCAATTGTGAAAGTATTCCGCATTTCTTCAAATGCTCGCCAAACTCGTAACTTAGATATTCACCTCCACGATCAGAACATAAAAATTTAATCTTCTTGTTACGTTGATTCTCAACCTCACTTTGAAACTCCTTAAACTTCTCGAAAGTCTAGGACTTATGTTTCATGAAATAGATATATCCATATCTACTTAAGTCATCCGTGAAGGTAAGAACATAACGATAACCACCACGCGATGCTACACTCATTGGACCACACACATCGGTATGTATGATTTCGAACAAGTCCGTAGCTCGCTCCATCATACCAGAAAATGGAGTCTTAGTCATTTTTCCCATCATACATGCTTCGCATCTTTCAAGTGATTCGAAATCAAGTGATTCAAGAAGTCCATCGGAATGGAGTTTCTTCATACGCTTCACTCCAATGTGACCAAGACGACAGTGCCACATATAGGTCGAGTTATCGCTCGATTTCAAACGTTTAGCCTCAATGTTATTAATATGTGTATTTCCACTATCGATATTCAATAAGAATAGACCATCTATCAAAGGTGCATGTGCATAAAACATATTACTCATATAAATCGAACAGCCATTATTCTCGGACTTAAACAAGTAACCGTCTCGCAATAAACAAGATCCCGATATAATGTTCATGCTTAACGCAGGCACCAAATAACAATTATTTAAGTATAAAACTAATCCCGATGGTAGATGAAGGGGTAGCGTGCCGACCGCGATCACATCAACCTTTGATCCATTTCCCACGCGCATCGTCACCTCGTTCTTCGCTAGATTCCGTTTATTCTGCAGCACCTGTTTCGAGTTACAAATATGAGCAACCGAACCAGTATCAAATACCCAGGCACTACTACGAGTACTAGTGAGATACACATCAATAACATGCATATCGGATATACCTTTCTTCTTGATGTTGCCGTTCTTCAAATCCGCCAAGTACTTTGGGCAATTCCGCTTCCAGTGACCTTCTCCCTTGCAGTAAAAGCACTCAGTATCAGGCTTAGGTCCAGCCTTGGTCTTCTTTGTTGGCGCGGTAACTTTCTTACCACCCTTCTTGAAGTGTCCCTTTTGCTTAGACTTGCCTTTCTTGAATTTGGTGGTCTTATTGACCAACAACACTTGGTGCTCTTTCTTGATCTCCACTTCTGCAGATTTTAACATGGCAAAGAGTTCTGGCAGCGTCTTGTTCATGTTTTGCATGTTGTAGTTCATCACAAAGTTCTTGTAACTTGGTGGTAGTGATTGAAGGACACGGTAAATCCCCAAAGCATTAGGAATCACTATACCCAAGCTTTGAAGTTTGTTTGCGTGCCTAGACATCTTAAGCACATGCTCACTGACGGAGCTGCCTTCTTCCATCTTGCAGTTAAAGAACTTTTCAGAAGCCTCATAGCTCTCAATCGCCGCGTGAGTCTCAAAGATTAATTTGAGATCACGGACAATATCATGTGGGTCTGAATTCTCAAACCTTTTCTGAAGCTCCGATTCTAAACCATACAAGATAGCACACTGAACTGTGGAGTACTAAGTCTTCCGAGTGAGGTAAACATTCTTTACTTCATCGGTAGCAGTAGCTGCAGGTGGGTCACCTAGCGGTGCATCCAGCACATAGGTCAAATTACCAACTATGAGGACAATCCTCAAATTGCGGAACCAATCCGCGAAGTTGCTTCCATTGTTTTTCAACTTTTCTTTCTCTAGGAACGCATTAAAATTGATGGTAGGGGCCGCCATTGATCTACAACATATTTGCAATAGTTTAGACTAAGTTTATGACAAATTGAGTTCTAATTAATAGTTATATTAATCTAGGTGAACTCCCACTCAAAACAATATCCCTCACATTGTTTTAGTGATCACATGAACCAAATCCACCACATCAAAACCGATCATCACGAGAGTTGATGTAGCTTCAATGGCGAACAATCGACATGTTCATCATATCTACTATATGATTCATGCTTTACCTTTCGGTGATCCGTGTTCCAAGACCATGTCTGTACATGCTAGGCTCGTCAAGATCAAAGCTTAGCTTCCGCATGAGCAAATCTGGCTTGCTCACGTTGTATACACTTGCGGAATCTAACACACCCGATCATCACGTGGTGCTTCAAAATAACAAGCTTTAGCAACGGTGCTTACTAAGGGTGAACACTTTAGGACTTGAAATTTATGTGCAGGAGGGATCATCTTATAATGCTACCGTCGTTAACTAAGCAATACAAGATGCATAAATGATTAACATCACATGCAATTCATAATATGTGATATGATATGGCCTTTCTTCTTTGTGCTTCCGATCTCCATCTTCAAGCACGAACATGATCTCCATCATCACCGACATTGCATCAAGGTCAATGACGCTTCTCCATGGTTGTCGTCCACCAGCTTCAACTATTACAACTACTTTGAATAGACACGCGGGTCTTAACAAAATTAAAGACAACCATATGGCTCCTGCCGGTTGCCAACTTACAATAAGGAACATTGCATACATCAAATATAATCACAATCATGGCCATATCACATCACTGCACACCCCTGCAAAACAAAGTTAGATGCCTCTACTTTCTTTGCATATTTTACGTGGTTTGGGGCTTTCAATAAGTGTCGTTCTAACTTACGAACAAGAACCACAACAATGATACTAGTATTGTCAATCACCCGTTGTAAATTGGATCTTAACTATGTTGGGAGAAACAGGCACCCGCAAAGCCACTTATGCAATACAAGTTGCATGTCAAGTGTGGAGCAAGTCTCATGAACGATGTCATGTAAGGTTAGCCCGGGCCGCTTCATCCCACCATCCCGCAAGATGCAAAGTACACAAGAAGCAATCGACAATAAAAGCATCAACGCCCACAATGACCATTGTGTTCTACTCATGCAACAGATCTATATATAGACACGGCTCTGATACCACTGTAGGGTTTTGTAGCATGGAAAACAAAAAATTTCTACCGCATACAAACAAACAAGCCAAGATCTATCTACTAGATTGTAGCAACGAGTCGATGGAATAACTCACCCTCGAAGATTCCAAAGTGTTTAACGAGAGCGGATTCTCGTGGGTGATGTAGTCGTACTCTTCCCGATCTCAAGATCACTTAGACGATCCTTCCGGCGCTGCGTTCTGGCAGCGCTCCCGCAGTCGGTCACACGTTCGGTACTCGACGAAGACCTTCCTCTCCCTTGTTCCAGCAGGCAGTGGTGGTTGTAGCACTCTCCTCGTGATTCCGACAGCACAACGGCGTGGTACCGGAAGTAGAGGGGAGATCTCGCAGGGCTTCGCCTTAAGCCGGAGCGAGTATGGTGGACTATGAGAGAGCTCCTCGGTGATCTAAGGTTTAGACGCACCAAGGAGGAGGTGCTAGGGCCGGCGGCTAGGGTTTGGGGCTTGCCCAAGTCGGCGGCTAGGGGAGCCCTAGGCGGCGACGGCAACAGGAGGTGGCGGCGCCGGGCTAGGGTTTTGGGTGGAGATCTTGTGTGCTAGGAGGGGCAGCCCTGCCCCTCCCTTTATAGGTGGGAGGCGCCGGCCAAGGGGAGGGGAGTCCCTCCCCAACTCGGATCCCAAATGGGCCGGTGGTGGAGGAGGAACTCCTCCCCAACTCGGTTTCCCACTTCCCTCCACTTCCCAAAATAGCCGTTTGACTTTTCAAATTGGCGTTTGACTTTTCAAACTAGGATTTGATTAAACCCTTTATTTTGTTCAGCGATGACACCTAGTACATGATGCAATCGTACCAACTTGATATAACACATTCATGTACCCTTCCCCTCCGGAGTGTCGGACATTCCGGAATCTTCTAGAACATTCCCGATGAAAACACCGGAATCATTCTCCAACCCCGAAACAATACTTTCCTTATATGAATCTTATTCTCTGGACCATTCCGGATCTCCTTGTGATATCCCGGATCCCATCCGAGACTCCGAACAACATTCGGTCTCTTACTCATCATTCCATAACTACTCAAACAACGTCGAATCCTTAAGTGTGTCTCCCTACGGTTCGTGAATTACACGGACATGATCGAGACACTTCTCCGATCAATAACCAATAGAGGAATCTGGAAATTCATATGGCTCCCACATATTTCTACAATTACTTTGCGATCGAATGAACCACTTACATACGATACCAATTTCCCTTTGTCTCACGATAGTTTACTTATCCGAGGTTATGATCGTCGGTATCTCTGCATATCTAGTTCAACCTCGTTACTGATAAGTACTCTTTTCTCATTCCCGTGATATGTGATCTCTTGTGAGCCAGTCACATGCTTGCAAGCTAATTGGATGACATTCCACCGAGAGGGCCCAGAGTATATCTATCCGTCATATGGATGGACAAATCCCACTCTTGATCCATGTGTCTCAACCAATACTTTCCGAACACTCAATGCCACCTTTATAGCCACCCAGTTACGGTGTGGTGTTTGATGTCATCAAAGCATCCTTCTGGTGAAGGTGATATGCATGATCTCATGGTCGAAGGAATTAGGTTACTATGTATCAGAAAGCATATAGCAATTGAACTATTAAAATGACTTGATCTTTATGCTACGCTTATCTATAGGAGTATGTCCACCATATCATTCTCCTAACGATATGATCTTGTTGTTAATAACATCTCAATGTTCATGATAGGGAAACCACAATCATTTATTAACCAACAAGCTAGTATTATAAAGAGGCTTTACTAGGGACTCTATTTTAGTTTACAAATCACACAAGTATTAATGTTTCCTTGTTAATACTATTATAGCATGAATGTAAACATTTATCTTAAACACAAATATATAATAATAACTACATTTATTATTGCCTCTAGGGCATATCTCCAATAGCCGTCGTGCTGCCGGAATCACGAGGAGAGTGCTACAACCTCCGCTGCATGCTGGAACAAGGTAGTGGAAGGTCTTCATCGAGTACCGAACGTGTGACCGACTGCGGGAGCGCTGCCGGAACACGGCGCCGGAAGGATCGTCTACACGATCTTGAGATCGGGAAGAGTACAACTCCATCACCCACGAGAATCCGCTCTCGTTAACCGCTTTGGAATCTTCGAGGGTGAGTTCCTGTATCGACTCGTTGCTACAATCTAGTAGATAGATCTTGGCTTGTTTGTTTGCATGCGGTAGAAATTTTTTGTTTTCCATGCTACGAACCCCTACAGCAAAGCCTATGTAAAGAAGTTACAACCGGACAAGCTTGAACCCAAAGCGGAAAAATGCGTATTCATAGGATACCCGAAGGAAACTATTGGGTATACATTCTATCATAGATCCGAGGGCAAAATCTTCTTTGCCAAGAATGGATCCTTTCTAGAGAAGGAATTTCTCTCGAAAGAAGTGACTGGAAGGAAAGTAGAACTCGACGAGGTTGTTGAACCTTCTCTCGAACTTGCGAGTAGCGCAGCACCGGAAGTAGTTCCTGTGGCGCCTACCCCAATAAGAGAGGAAGCTAATGATGATGATCATGAAACTTTGATTGAAGTTGCTACAGAGCCTCGCAGGTCAACGAGAACTCGTACCACTCCTGATTGGTATGATCCCGTTATGAGTGTCATGTTGGTGGACAACACCGATGACCCTGCGACATATGAGGAAGCGATGATGAGCCCAGATTCCAATAAATGGCAAGAATCCATGAAATCCGAGATTGGATCCATGTACGAAAACCAAGTGTGGACTTTGGTGGACTTACCGGATGGCCAGAAGGCTGTCGAGAACAAATGGATTTTCAAGAAGAAAACAGATGCTGATGGTAATGTTACTGTCTATAAAGCTCAACTTGTCGCAAAAGGGTTTTGACAAATTCAAGGAGTTGACTACGATGAGACTTTCTCACCTGTAGTGAAGCTAAAGTCTGTGAGGATTATGTTAGCAATCGCTGCATATTACGATTATGAGATATGGCAGATGGATGTCAAAACGGCGTTCCTCAATGGAGACATTGATGAAGAGTTGTATATGATGCAACCCAAAGGTTTTGTCGATCCTAAAGATGCTAACAAGGTATGCAAACTTCAACGGTCCATATATGGATTGAAGCAAGCATCCCGAAGTTGGAATCAACGTTTTGATAAGGTAATCAAAAGCTTTGGTTTTATACAAACTTATGGAGAATCTTGTATTTACAAGAAAGTGAGTGGGAGCTCTGTAGTATTCTTAATACTGTATGTAGATGACATATTGTTCATTGGGAATGATGTAGACCTTCTTAATAGTGTCAAGGAATATTTGAATAATAGTTTTTCAATGAAAGATCTTGGCAAAGCAGCTTACATATTAGGCATAAAGATTTATAGAGATAGATCGAGACGCCTAATATCATTGTCACAAAGTACATATTTGGACAAAGTTCTAAAGAGGATTGGAATGGAAGATAGCAAGAAAGGGTTCTTGTCCATGTTGCCCAATACGACCTTGAGTAAAACTCAAAGTCCTGCAACGACAGAAGATAGAGAAAGGATGAGTAAGACTCCCTATGCCTCAGCCATAGGATCTCTAATGTATGCCATGCTATGTACTAGACCCGACATTGCATATGCTGTTAGTTTGACTAGCAGATATCAAAGTGATCCAGGAGTGGATCATTAGACAGCGGTCAAAAACATCCTTAAGTACTTGAGAAGAACTAAGGATATGGTTCTTTCTTATGGAGGTGATGAACAACTCGTTGTTAATGGTTACACCGATGCTAGTTGGAACACCGATCCGGATGATTCTAAATCACAATCTGGATACGTATTTATTTTTAATGGTGCAAAGCAAAGCGTTGTGGCGAGATCTTCAACTGAATCGGAATACATAGCTGCTTTGGAGGCTTCACAAGAAGCGATATGGATGAAGGAGTTCATTACAGAGCTCGGTGTGGTTCCAAGTGCGCTAGACCCAATGTCTATCTACTGTGATAACATGGGTGCCATAGCCAATGCGCAAGAACCAAGGTCACACAAGAAGCTGAAGCACATCAAGCTACGTTTTCACGCTATTCGAGAACATCTCCAAGATGGTGACATAAATATTTGCAAAGTACACACAGATATGAATGTGGCGGATCCGTTGACTAAACCTCTCCCGAGGGCAAAACATGACCAACACCAAACTGCCATGGGTGTTCGGTATATTACCATGTAATCTAGATTAGTTGACTCTAGTGCAAGTGGGAGACTATTGGAGATATGCCCTAGAGGCAATAATAAATGTAGTTATTATTATATCTTTGTGTTTATGATAAACGTTTATATTCATGCTATAACAGTATTAACCAGGAAACATTAATACTTGTGTGATCTGTAAACTAAATAAGAGTCCCTAGTAAAGCCTCTTCATAATACTAGCTTGTTGGTTAATAGATGATTGTGGTTTCCCTATCATGAACATTGAGATGTTATTAACAAACAAGATCATATCATTAGGAGAATGGTATGATGGACATACTCCTATAGATAAGCGTAGCATAAAGATCAAGTCATTTTAATAGTTCAATTGCTATAAGCTTTCTGATACATAGTAACCTAATTCCTTCGACCATGAGATCATGCTTATCACCATCACCGGAAGGATGCTTTGATGACATCAAACACCACACCGTAACTGGGTGGCTATAAAGATGGCATTGAGTGTTCGGAAAGTATGGGTTGAGACACATGGATCAAGAGTGGGATTTGTCCATCCATATGACGGATAGATATACTCTGGGCCCTCTCGGGGGAATGTCATTCGATTAGCTTGCAAGCATGTGACTGGCTCACAAGATATCACATACCATGGGAACGAGAAAAGAGTACTTATCGGTAACGAGCTTGAACTAGGTATGTAGAGATACCGACGATTAAAACCTCGGATAAGTAAACTATCGTGAGACAAAGGGAAATTGGTATCGTATGTAAGTGGTTCATTCGATCGCAAAGTAATCGTAGAAATATGTGGGAGCCATATGAATTTCCAGATTCCTCTATTGGTTATTGATCGGAGAAGTGTCTCGATCATGTCCGCATAATTCACGAACCGTAGGGAGACACGCTTAAGGATTCAATGTTGTTGAGTAGTTATGGAATGATGAGAAAGAGACCGAATGTTGTTCGGAGTCTCGGATGGGATCCGAGATATCACGAGGAGATCCGGAATGGTCCGGAGAATACGATTCATATAAGGAAAGTCCCGTTTCGAAGTTGGGGAATGATTCCGGTGTTTTCATCGGAAATGTTCTAGAAGGGTCCGGAAGGTCCGGCACTCCGGAGGGGAAGGGTACATGAATGTGTCATGACTATATGGAATGGTTGCATCATGTACTAGGTCACTTGGCTGGGCAAAATAAAAGGAGAAATCTAATCCTAGTTTGAAAGTCAAACGCCAATTTGAAAAGTCAAACGACAAGTTTGCTTGGTGGAGGGAGAGTAGGAAACCTACTTGGGGAGGAGTTCCCCTCTCTCCACCCGCCGGCCAAGGAGGCCGAGTTGGGGGAGGACTCCCTCCTCCCAACCGGCCATCCTCCACCTATATAAGGAGGGGTAGGGCGCCTCCTACCCCTCACAGCCAAAACCCTAGCCTCCAAGTCGCCGTCGCCACCACCTCCTTGTGCCGCCGCCTAGGGCACCTCCAACTCGGCGAGTTGGGGTGTTCCCCAAACCCTAGCCGCCGTCCAAGCCTCCCCTTGGTGCCCTCTAAACCCTAGATCACCAAAGCCTCTCTCATACTCCACCATACTCGCTCCAGCTTAAGGCGAAGCCCTACGAGATCTCCCCTCTACTTCCGGTACCACGCCGTCGTGCTGCCGGAATCGCGAGGAGAGTGCTACATCCTCCGCTACCTGCTGGAACAAGGGAGAGGAAGGTATTTATCGAGTACCGAACGTGTGACCGAATGCGAAAGCGCTGCCGGAACGCAGCGCCAGAAGGATCGTCTACGCGATCTTGAGATCGGCAAGAGTACGACTACATCACCCACGAGAATATGCTCTCGTTAACCGTTTTGAAATCTTCGAGGGTGAGTTCTTCTATCGACTCGTTGCTACAATCTTGTAGATAGATCTTGGCTTGTTTGTTTGCATGCGGTAGAATTTTTTTGTTTTCCATGCTACGAACCCCTACACTTCCCACTGACATCATACAAAAATTGGTGGTTCAAACCTTTGTGGATAGCCAACAACGATTTGTTCTCACGAAAATAAAACATGGTTGGATCCTTCAACGAACAATCAAAATAGTATAAAGCCTGAGCATATGACACAAGTAGCATGCGGGGAAGAATCAAATAAAAGGGAAAGAAAATCTGACATAGCTAGAATAAAGAGGAAATACTAAGGGAAATCACATGCTTATTCGGAATGCCAAACACATCTTCGGGGTTTGCCGAAGATCT
The DNA here is from genome assembly GCA_916181665.1 of Avena sativa. NCBI lineage: Eukaryota > Viridiplantae > Streptophyta > Magnoliopsida > Poales > Poaceae > Avena > Avena sativa. The sequence goes on from OV702293.1 coordinate 461,818,262, forward strand.
TGTCAGGTTAGTTCATGAAGTACTGGTCTAGGGCGTCGTCGAAGGCGACGTTTATGGTCATAGAGTAGTTTGATCACGGAACCACCCTGCTGCCATATGGTGGTTGTGCTACCGAGGAATCCGAGGTGGAGCGTGGCGTCAATGTCGCCCATATATGGCCAGCTCCTGCACGTTCGTCTCTGCCACACCACGGAGCCTTCCCTCGAAGAGGTCCACTTCGATCTGCCGTAGCTCACTCGCTAAGTACCTAAACTGAGGGAAGAGAGGGAGGTTGCCATCTTAGGCTAGAACATGCTCACACAACTTTCGTGTCTCACGGAAGGGGATGCAGAGCAGCCCATGCTGTACCATCTCGGCGAGCAGCCGCTCCACCTTAAGAAAAATGTACTTCAAACATTCATCTAATGTATATCTAAATATGAGAAATTAAAAGGAATGTAGTTCAAACATTAAGCTACCTGTTCTGAGAACAGGGGCAACAAACACGTTCCTATATATTGGTTGGAACACAAATAGGAAACTATCCCTGAATCAAGTAAAATGTTCATTTCTTGATAGAAAAGTGAGACACTAATGATTATCCTAAGAAGACACATGAATCGACAAACTATTAAGCGAATATAAGCGTCCCAAACCATGCAATGGAATGATCTATCACCTGTGTGCTATCCTGATCTTCTTCACATTCTGTCTCTTCAGCATCATGGTCCATCTCTTCCCCTACAAAAAAATAGCAGACTAATCAACATCCTGAAACAGTAGTGGGAAAAACCGTGACTAAATTTTGGAAAATCTGCCTACAAAGCATCCAACTAAAATGACCTGGATTTAGCGGAAGCATCAAATTGGAATTTTGCATATTTATGTTTCATTTTAGTTTGGACAGTGACAAAACCAACCCCATATATCGTGCTGCATTATTAGAACCTCAAGCAGATATCGACAGCGTTCTGCTAACAGAGATTTCACCAATTCGGCAAGGAGAACACAGATCACTAACATATCTATCTTCCTTGATTGTTCCGTTTGGACTACCGACATTGAAAAAATTCCACCTTGTTGTACCAGCTCTAGCTCCTGAGCATATCAAAGAGATTGCTTGATAGCTGAAGTGAGTGTATACCGACACGATACTGGGGTCTCACCAAGGGAAAAATTACCATAGAGTTCTGAAACTCCATTGATGTTGTCTCCACCGTCATCAAGAGTACTTATATAGTCAGCAGTGGTACCGTTAACAATCAATAGATAGGATTATATGGTTTGGTAGTAGAGTAGCTGCTCATTGGTTGTACTTGGGACATTTAACAAGATATCTTTACCATCCTTAACTATTCAAACGCCAACTATTTTTTATGATTTTGCTCATATCAAAACATGGAGATGAGACAAATGATGAGAAAAAACAACATTTACCTCTAACATGTACTCTAGAAGCTGTTGATAGAGGAAAACATCAGCATTTCCATGGCATCATTCACTGCAAGATCATATGCCTAACCGATTATCTATTTCATCTATACAAAGAAACATGTAGAGGAAACCAACAGTCAAATGGTGATCTAATGAGAAATATGAAAGATATATATTATATTACTTCCTAGCAATGGCTTTACATGTTAATGATTCTACCATTGCCTCCTTTGTTTTTATGACATCACATAAGATCCTCCTAATTTTATCTATGCATAGATACAGTTAAAATTTCATATGATTACTTAAGAATGGTTTTACATGTTACTTATTCTACCCTTTTCTTCTTATGATAGTACCATACAGAGATCATCTATATTTTATGAACACTTTTGTCTACCAGAGAAGTACACTGAGATATATAGTATCTTCAGCTCACAAGTATATGCATCTCTCTGATATATTGGAAATAATGAAATAATCAGTTATATTGGTAACACAAAATTTGCAAGAGAAAACATGGCAAACTTGTACTTTTGTCTTCATTCCATCAATGCAGCAAGTCCATGTTTCAGCAACATGTTGTTTTAATTCATCATCAAATCGTTGAAGCTTTAGCATTCTTCACCCTCTCTACCAATGTATTTGTCTCCATTGTTACTTTATGTGGCATACAAGAAAGTTGTAAATTGTAAAACATTGAATTGATCTTTTTTCAATGAAATTTCCAATGGCATCATAAGAAAAACATTCAAACGGTTAATAAAACAAATGAACATGGATTGCTTCATATAATTCCGAAATTAGAAACTTAGGTGCCAGTGTGAGTTAATCACCAAGGCAGGCAGGAAGCTCTTATCACTTATCGAACTACCTTCCATATTTACTTTACACAAATAAGGAAAAAATGCATGGAAAATTATGAAAATCTAAGGCATGGCGTTGTCTCGTAGCAAGTATCTTGGGAGGATTGGCACAAGGGGCAGAAGCTTAGCTTGCTCTAACGCTCTTTGCATAGGCAAAGATGCCAGCAGGGCAGCAAGAGCATGCACGCCTCACTTGATTAACAGACCCTAAATGCTGCCAAATTCTTGGAATGGTTACTCTGCTCTGGTATCAACTGCAAATTAACAACACCACCATTGCAACACAGTATCATCTACCTCGATGTCGCTGTAGCATTCTTTGAATTCCTTGATTTGGTGGGCACATACCTGTTTCAGGTTGTACTGGAGTGCACTTATAATGCTTTCATGGTACTTGGCCCTTTGTTGCCACGCACGAAACCTCGCCTACCATTTGTCTAACCTCGGTCCTCAAGTTTGAAGTTCCTTTGTCGATGTTCTCCACTTCTGACTCTTTATCCCGCATTTTCAGAGAATCTTGTCTTCAACAGAGGCCAGCTCTTCAAACAAATGCATTTCCATTTTATAACCACATCTTGACATCACCTGGTGTACAAATCATAACCCGCAATTGCACAACTATTCACAAGGCAATTTGAGATAATGGGCTTGCGGTTCCTCATGGAGATATCAGCGTGCCAATTATATTTTATAAACAGAGAATTCATATGATATATCCCAGATGATGCATCCACCCGCATCTATGAATTTTCATTTGGTTTGCTCCTCCATGCAAATGGTGTCCTTATGACATATCCCCATCATCATGCCTCCTATTCCGTTAGTTTTCATCATCTTTGAAACTTCCAAAAAACTCTGTTTTTTGGCACATGTGTCTGCTTGATTTTTCAATTCTGTCTTTATTCTGTGATTTATTCAACAACCTCACTACACATTGAAATGAGATACATAAAAATATTAACATATTGTGTATTTAACTTGTTCAGTAGTTTTTATATAACATCGTTCACAAGGAGGTCCAAGTTTTGAAGTTCCTTTAGGTTTTTATCTTCATTGTTCTTGTCTGCCTATCTTCACTATTTGTAGTTTACTAAAGGTTTTGGTTTGGTATGAAATAGAGAAGCTATCTTCCTTGCTAAATATTTTTTTATTTTTTATAGCAGATTGTGATCAATCATGATAAGACTATGGAGCAGGAGCAGCAACTGCATAAGGTGACAATCGCTAGTACCCCGACGTTGGCGCCTGAGCAAAGGTTGTTAGTTTGTGTAGTGGATCTTGGAGGAATTTTTGTTGTCTTAGCAAAATTTTATTGATCGATCTTGTTGTTCATTAAATTTCCGTTGTTTCCAAAAAAAAAAATCTAGTTTTAGTTCATCTTAGATCGAAAATACCGTGTAATATAAAAGTATTGTGTAACCCATGTTTGTAAATGTATGGTTGTTCTAAATCATGGGGATGTTTATCTAGGATTGTCTCATGTGTGAAATGATTGACCAACCCTGTCATGGATAGGGATGTATTTTTATTCTCCTAACAACTATTGGAGACGATTCCTTTTAGGAACCGGCCGAGGGATCCAATGTCATTGGAGGCGGTTTCTATTTCAAAACGTCTAAGGTGGCAGGATTTTTCAGCCGGTTTTAAAAAATTAGTAGAGATGCAGGGTTAGAGCCGGATGGCAGAACCGGCTCAGACCTATGGAGTGGAACCGGCTCTAAGTACTTCTATTGTCCTAGTGAATATCTATACCACATCTTTGTTTCCTTGAGGCGCGTGGTTCCACCCACTTTGTTATGGCAAGCTCCATGTTCCCAAAGGAAATGTCCACAACCATGTACGAGTTGCAGATGCCATTCAAAAAGGAAATTATTATCATTCAAACCTCGCTCAATCTTGCTCGAATTCTCCGAAAATGCAGCTAGAAATGATAGCCCTAACTTTATCAAGACATAAATCCACACTGATAAGTTTTCTCTTCGCATCCAACACTGCAGTTAGATCTTCATAGAAAGTAGGGGTTTAACATGAACCTGGCTCGACGTACGCACCTCGATACTCTTGATTGGCAGATTGCTGAGCCATTTGAGGTGGCGGTGCATCCTCACTTCCTACAACCTTGTCATGACAAATAAAAACTTCTTAGATTGCAAAAGCTGCAAACATCATGTTTAGAGAAATATTACAAAATAAAACTACAAGAAAATATTAGAGATACTATTATTCACACCATTTTGCTCTTGCCCTAGTATTTTATAGCTGCAAACTCCAATTTTGCAGAAGGTGACCATCAATATAAAATCCACACCATGGGTATGATATTCTCCTTGCACGTCGTGGCGAGAACATATACACTATCATGCCCATATTTCATGTTCCCTATATACATTGAGTAACAAAATTCAGTCCAATAGAATGTATAGACACTCTGGACTTGGGTGAGGATTCTATGTGATGAAGAACTTGTTTATCAGGAAGCCACCAGCAAAAGAAAAGTTGGCTCAATGCATCCTCCCAATATAAAAGAATCAAAATAGAAGGAGCAGAGAATAAAACATAACAAAACTGGACAAGGATACTAATAAATTAGAGAAAATCATCTACCTCGATGCACTCTCTCAATCTAATTGAGATCTGCTTAAAACTAATACTATTTAGCAAGTGCGAATGTTCAGTCCGCCTTCTGATCTAGTTAATTACTCGAGCTCCTCCATGTCCGATGACTTCCTTTACAATACACAATCAGTAATAAACACCAAATTAGCAAAAGGCATTACGTGAAGCACCAGAATGAGATCAACAATTCGCTTGATGGCAACTGACAATATGAATCAGATTCCTACCCGGTCGTCGATGGGATTGAGCCTCTTGGTGAATATTGTGGCGCCGTAGTTGGCCGAGCTCCTAGCACAGCAGTAGCAACTCCTAGGTGGGCGAAGTAGCCTAGATGTCCTTCTTCCGATCTGGTTAATTACTCGACCTCCTCCATGTCCGATGGCTTCCTTTACAATACACAATCAGTAATAAACACCAAATTAGCAAAAGGCATTATCGTGAAGCATCAGAATGAGATCAACAATTCGCTTGATGGAAACTGACAATGTGAATCAGATCGATACCTGGCCGTCGCTGGGATTGAGCCTCTTGACGAGCTCCTAGCACAACAGTAGCAACTCCTAGGTGCACTGTCGAGCTCTAGGCAAAGTAGCCTGGCATCGGGGAACTCAGGCGGTGGAAGGATGGATTCTAGGGATGGGAAGGATGAGGCGGCCTGGCGCGGTAGCGGTGAAGTCGGGGTGGGTGGAAGGATGGATGAGGCGGCGATGCCTGAACCCTTGGTAGCGGCGGCTCTTATCAGGGTGGTGTGGTGGCTCCTCATGGGATGCAGAGCGAGAGAACAAGCGAGGTGCGGGAGGAACATGGTCGGGCGGAGGATTTCGGGCGGAGGAGATCGAAGACCTGGCGGCGCTCAGAGGCATGGGCACGCGCGTGAGAGGATCGTGGCGGCGTGCGCGGCCGCCGGGATGGGCGCGGCTGAGACCCTATGCTAGGGTTCCAGAGGAGGAGGTTAGGGATGATAGGTCGGAGCATTGGTTGCCTTTTTTTTCTGTTTGGCCTGGTTGCTTGCCTTTTCCTTTCGATGGGTATTCTGTACTCTGAAGCCGTGCATGGCACTTATCGGTGGCATACAAGGGTAATTACCCTAAGCCAACCATAAGATGTATCGGGTACCATCGAATGTAAATTAGATGGTCCAGATTGCTTGAATGTTTGATGTTTGAGGACGACATACGATCACCAACTCCCATTTAATAGTAATGATACTCTAAATGCTGTTGGGGAAAAAAAAGGGAGTACGTATTTCTCGGAGGCATTGAAGCTCAGCCCCATTCATAAATACTACTTACGGGCTGAGTTTTTCTGTCCATGCCCATTTTCACGGGATGTTACTCGTACTCAGCAGGTGATCAAGCCCATAACGGACACATCCCGCTGTTTTGTAATTATTAGAGCACGTCCTGCTGTTTTGAGAGGATTGGGCCGCATGGAAGAGAAAGGCATCCGGTGGGCACGGCCCGGTTCAATCTCTTGCTGGAGCTGGACGTCCTCAAACTTTGTCCTGCCCAACTTGAGTTCGCAGCGAATATTATTTTCCCCACAAAAAAAAAAGAACCTCGAGTTCGCAGCATTTCAGGCTTTCAGCGTCACGGCCCCTGGAGCTGAGCCGAGTAAAACGGACACAACATCGATCGAAACACCAAGGACCCATCTATCGCATGATGGCACTTCTTCACAGCACCTGTGCTGTGCGTACGGCGAGAAGAAGCTGTCGGTCGTGACATGCTTTTCCGGCAACAAACTTCCTCTGTTCGCTACCCATCTTTTCTCCCGTTGCCCGGGTACGTTCAGACATTGATTGCCCATGTACAGAGGGGCGATCCAATCGATCATGCATTTTATTGGCCTAGCTCTATAGCGGGGGGATCTAGCACGGTACACTAGCTACCTCCTACTCCCTCCGTTTGGAAATATAAGATGTTTTAGCTTTATGAATAAGATAAATCTAGACATCTTTTAGTGTCTAGATTTGTTTGAACCTGTACACTAAAACGTGTCTAGATACATCTTCTTCATAAAGCTAAAACATCTTATATTTCTAAACGGAGGGAGTACATATTACGCAGCCCAACTTGTCCTTGTCACATGTTACTGTGTGCCTGGACGATATTGCATCGAGCAGCCTATGCCTATCGATCAACGAACATTGCGATGAACGCCGAGATGGCTCCCTATGTTGTATAATATAAGATGTTTTAGATTTGTAAGATAGTGTATCTAGACCCTCTTTCGGTGTATAGTGCACCTACACACTTAAAGGAGTCTACCAACACTACCTTTATAAACCTAAAACATCTGAAAATATAAGATATTTTAGCCTTGTGAAATAAATATATTTAAACCATTTTTATTATGTAGGTTCACTCAATGTTTGGGTGAATCTACACATTAAAAAAGCCTAGATATATTTTTTTTCTTACAAACCTAAAACATCTTATAACGGATGGAAAGGTTTGGTTCAAAACCACCGGCCGGATGGGTGAAACGAAGAAACACAAACGAAGAAAGATAGTTGGGTGAGGCGGAAAATTGTCACGGTTTTGGCGCGCAGCTGCGTCATGACGGCTACGTGGGCGTTGAAACTGCGCTTAATCAAGAGAGCGACGGTACGGTGTGCAACCCAAAAAGTCCCGTTAGTTTGCGGTCAAACACAAAAAAAGACAAACTCGATCGTACTTCGCCTCCGACCCTCGGATGACCGACCTCACCAGGAGATACTAGACCACCCGCTTGGAGCAAAGAAACGGCGGCCGGGTTGGCTTGCCGGTTTTCTCCACGCGAATATGAGCAAACAAACGTTTCTCCTTGCCGACTTCTTCCTTCATACGTTTACTTTAGATTGTACTCCTCGCTCCGTCTCGAATTATGCGCTGGAGTTTCATCTCGATTATTGGCATTATCTACATCCAGCGGTTTACGAGAAATAATGCCTCTCCCTCCCTAACTCCCAACAGGCGCGCGGCGGCAGAGATCAAAGCCGGCTGATCGTTGGTTTCCTCTCTCTTCGCTTGTCGTTCCGGCGGGAGAGGGAATCTCGTTTCTTCGTCTAATAGTTAAGGTTAAGGTTTGTCTGTTGTGGTGCGCTGTCAGGGTGGTAGAAGCGGCGCACGAGCAAATAAATCTGTCTCAATTCTATTCCCACACCGAGGGCGTCCTTCCCGACGAAGCCCGAAGTTGATGGCAACATGTGCTAGTCAGATTTTCAGATCTGGTCTTCTCAATAAACCGTTCGTCAGATCTGGCGAGATCTGTTTTCAGTCGCTCGTCGTTATCCGCGATGGCACTGGCGGCCGGGCCGAGGTGGTTTCTCTGAGGCAAGGATGTTGGTCCGGAGGTGGTAGATCTATCGTTCCTCTGCGACTTTATCGATTGGAGGCGACATATTTTGGTCTAAGGCAGCACGGAGACGTCCTCCGGTCGACGTGCCACAACGACATGTACTTCGCTGCGTGCAACATGCCTCTTCATCGTCTCACAAAGCCTTGTTGTTGACGGTGCTTTTTTGGATCTTGCAATGGTGGAGAATCGGCGTCTCTTCCGGCGTTCGTCTCGGCGGCGCTGGAGTTTGACGACGACCGCTAGATTCGGTGGTTGTGGAAAAATCTAGCGGTCATTTTGTATATATTTTGATGTCTTAGTTCTTTATTTACGGTGTTTTTAGGATAATTATTTTATTTCAGACTGTCTTGTGTCTGCTTTGTGTAACTTGATTTTCAATTAGTACGTGGTTGCTAAAAAAAGCACCACCGCAATGTAATACTCCGAGCCGACAACAACGACATGCGATTAGGATTAGCCAACCACTAATCACATCGTATACAATTATTAGGCTCGGCTCGACTGATTGATTGCATTGCCCGCTGGGCCAGGTCACTGCTCCGAGAGATCACTCTGCCGCAACCGCTAGATCACACATCAACCACGTCGCGATCACCGTCGTCGCTAATTTCATCCCTAATACCCGGTCCACGTCAGGCGCACGTCGGAAGTCGGCGCCAGCTGCGCTGCGTGGGCGCGGCACTGACCAGGCCAGGCCCAGCCCGTTGCTTCGACCCTTTCGCGGGCGTAGGCAGGTGGGCCCGCCTGGGTGGTGGCGGTCTGCAGGGAACGCGACACTCTGGAGCCATGCAGCCGCACACGTGGCCTGCCAGACTTTGCAGGCTCATCATGACCTCATCCTCGCCTGCTTTAGAGCAAGTACTTCCTCTATTCCAGTTTGTAAGATTTGTGTGTATACCTAGTTTTCGCGTGAGCTATATAATATAAAAATTATATTATTAAAAAATGTAATATTTAAAATTTTTAATAATAAAGATTTTATCATACGTATCTCATGCTAAGTTGGTTAATTTGTCAATCTAGGAATACGTGTAAGTCTTATAAACCGAGACGAAGAAAGTACAATAAATCCTAGTTAGCTGACTATAAGGATTAAAATTGTATTCTTTTGCTTAGTTGGATGAGTATGAAGATGAGAGAGAAGAGAAGCGGGCTTTTAACTAATAGCCGGCTGCAGCACGTGCTTCTAAGCACCTTGTGAGATGTAAAGTGGGCCACATATTAGTAAAATAATATTATCTTAGATCTAGCTATTGTGTGTGTTGGCTATTAGATTGACTCTAAGTAACGTGCCAACTTCATATAGCTAACAACGGGCTTTGCTATTGAACTTGCTCTTGCACCAAGCAACGGTAAGCATATTTGTTCTTGTTGTCTGCAGGCAGTGGCAGCGTAGCTCTTGGCGTTTCCCTTCTCGAACGACAAAGGCCACGTTCCAACGTGCGTGCTGACTTTTTCAGTGAAAAATATGCCCCAGGACGAAACGTATATATACCGGCGGGAGTACATGAAATTGTTGCGTTTGGAACTTTGTAACGATGGTATATACTTTGTCAGATTTGAGACACGCGGTCAAGGAGGATCTATAGACTAAAATTCGTCCAGATACTTGTGAATCTAAATAAATACTCCCTTCATTCCAAGGCTTAAGCTTATATTCTTTAAAAAAAATCAAGTCACGAAAAGTTTGACCAAATATTTTTTAAAATTATAAAAACTATTATATTATATAAATATCATGTAAAAATATGTTTTATGATATATAAAAGATATGAACGTATTATAAATATTAATATTTTTTCTAAAACTTGGTCTAATTTAAAGTAGTTTAACTTAAAAAAATAGCCTTAAGCCTTGGAACGAAGGTAGTACGCGACATCCTTTTTCGGACGGAAAAAGTATATATAGTTAGCCCTGAACATGGGAATTTCTTTTTGAACCAGATAAAAGTTGCGACTTTTCCACTGATTTTCTGCTCAGCTATATAGAGATTAATTCAGAGTTTTATAGCATGGAAAATCAATAGTGAACCTTCCGTGCACACCTGAATAATGAACAATATTAAAGCATGGGTTGCGCCTGTTTACGGACCGCCTGAAGGTACTGTATTCAGTGGAGTACCGGGTATACTTGACGGAGACTGTGTGAAGATAGTACTAGCAGTTAGCTGACGGATGACGATGCTCCACTACAGATCGTCTCGGTACGAAGAGTGCTACCTAACAGATACTAGCTGTCAAGATAGGAGGTACTACCGGAAAGGTTTATAATGTAGAACTGAGGTAGTAGTTGTCAAGGACTCAGGGAATAATATCAAGTTGCACGAGAGGAGGAATAATAAAGCGATTATTACGCCAATTGTACGTAACGTACGTACTGCTTCCCGCGTACTCCATCCGTTTAGGATTATAAGTCACGCACGAATAACTAGGTTGCTATTTTAAACAACAAAATATAAATATTATAGTATAAAAATTATACCATTAAAATCTTTAGAGGTTATATTTTTTAATGATATAGCTTTTATAATATATAAGTTATATTTTATTGGTTAAATTAAGAACCTAGATATGCGCGTAGGTCCTATAATCCCAAACAGAGGGAGTAGTATGCACTATCGATCGATCGACCTCACGGTTCGAAATAATGTGTCCGTTTCATTGGTTTTTTTTGTACTACTGTATATTCAACTTGAAAAAACACATCTCAATCTAGTGAAAGCGTCAAGCCGACCATTTATATCTCGTGCCCATCGGGTGAGACAGGTTTATTTGGTCGTGTTTCCTTATGTCGCACTATGCATAAAGTCTAAAACAAACCTTGGACTCGTAGTGGTCCGACGATTTAAACCCTCAAGTCGAAATACATGTCGTTTATACCCTAAACTATAAAGTCCCGGTCTAAATTGAACCTTGGACCTCTTTAACCAATTTGATGGACACCACGTGGGCAACATTTTACAAAAGAAAAAACCTAGATAAATTATCTATTCTAATATGTTAGTCCGCGGAGCCATCTATGTCCACGCCTCTGCCATGCCTATCGAGCAACAGAGTATATCGACAGCATGTGGCAGCATCCAACCGAAGCGGAGGAAGACGCGGCGTCGAGCACGCACAGGAGGGGATCGACCCGCAGAGAAAGAAAAATTAGGGGATGAAGCCTCTTACAAGTGGGGTCTACATGTCATCGAGAGTAACTTGTAATCCCGGTCAGGATCGCTGCTTTCCCGGTGCACCAAACAACTCCAGGGTTGAATTTAGACCGGAATTGTATAGTTTAGGGTACGAACGACAGGAATTTAGATTTAAGGGTTTAAATCGTCGCACCACTATCAGTTCAGGTTTTGTTCTAGACTTTTTCCTTTCCGTCCCGTCGACAAGCTCTACTTGCATGCATGCGTGGCACGCACAAGCACTAGAACAAACCCTGTACGCGCGTAACACTTTGGGCTAATCGACGCCCTTTTTGTGCAGCACTTGTGTACATGCACTGTGCAGTACCTCACTCCGTACGTCTCGTCAGATAGACCAACGGCGCCGGCTGGGCTAGCTCGCTCGATTACTTATCTCGTCACTCGTCACATGCGCTGGACGACAAACCGTAAATAGGCAATTACTCTATTAACCAGCTTTTTAGTAGTAGGCTGTTTTTATCTATTACCATAACGTTTTATATTATTGGATAGAGGTACTATAGTAATAAGTGCATGAGCTACTTAATTTTCCTATTCGATCGGCACATGGAACCCGGCCGGCCTTCTCTCGATCGGCACATGTACGGCGTACCCGTATCACAGCTAGCCGTTGTCTTATCTATCACCACCAGCTGGTTGACGGTCGACATGCACACATTTTGGTCGACAATGATCACGTGCCATCCATGAGAGGATATACCGCGCGTCGTCACCAGTTGGGACAGTTCGGATCGGAGATCAATTCGGGTCGGTGGCGGCTGTCGGAGACAAACTCTTTTTGGCCGAAAAGGTGGCGGCAGCCGGAGGGCACCGGTGATCGATCGGTAGCTCAATGCCATGGATGCAAGAGCAGGAAAGGGGCTGGGGCCAGCACTGATGGAATGGAAGCCCCCGAATGCCGACCGTAGCTAGCCCTGGGTGATCCCCATCATAATGTTTGCCAGAAAGGGTAGTAGTACTAGGAGACACGCATCACTGCATTTCCGGTGCTCTCTGCATGCATCGTTTTCATCGTGTATGTACGCATCACTACATAGGTTTAGGCCTTAGGGTGGAGTGGAGTTGGGTTTGTGTCACCACATACGCAACGCAGCACAATGTTTGACTGGCCACGTACGTACCGGAGAATTAATGACCATCAAATTGACAAATTAAAATTAATGTCACACCCACAGCGACTGGATCCCTAGAGGTGGTTACGTAACCAAACACTTGTGGTCTCAGCTGGGTACGCATCAGCACGTACGGGCACTACTATATGCTGAGATAATCTTATCTCATCAGGTGGATCAAGTTATCACGCGATTAGTTAACCAAAACTAGTGAAATCGATCGGCTCGTGCGAGCTGATGCAACGACGACGACGACGGAGATAGGATGGATCGGACGTGCATGCACTCCCCGTCACGCTCCAACCACGCGCCCGTCCCGCCAATCCCGTTGACATGCGTCCAATCGATCACTAGATCAGCTGTGTCATCACCAAAGCTAAAGCGGTAAACCCGCAAAAAAAAAAAAAGCTAAAGCCGTAAAGCTTAGCCACTACTGGCGACGCACGTACATACGTACGCGATCCATCACTACACATTGTTTTACTTGTTTCGTCCAACACGATACATCGGCCGAGCTGCCGAATTGAGCAACATCTCTCTTTTGTTTGGCTTTTGGGTGTGGTGCTTTGGGCTTCCATTGGCGGTACCACCACACGATCAATGAGGGTGATGGTATGTGCGAACAGTGTGGTGTCCATCCGACCATCCCACAAATCTATCATATTTATCTCAGAGCATCTTTAGCCGCGTCTCCAAACTCCGTCCAGCAATAGCGATAGATCGAGCCATTGGGTTGGGTGCGCAAACATGTTGTCGTGTTTGGGGACACCTCTTAGTCCTAGATATGTCCGCAATAGCCTTTTGAATTCAAACACTAAAATTTAAATAGCCTGCCGCTTGGCCTCCATGTGAGCAGGCGGCCACTCTCCTCCCTCGCTGCACTCTTGGAGGAGATCTCCATGACACGGGCCACGAGGGCCATGTTCACTTCCACTAGGGTTCGAGTGGCGTAACTCTCATGGCATGTTGTCTCGCAGGAGGCGAGGAGCGCCTCCTGCTACAGGTCGGCCGGCTCCGAACCCTCCCCCACTCCTCCTCCTCCTCCTCCTCCTCCTCCTCCTTATCGGTGCCGCTAAATGCGAACAAGTCATCCTCATCGTCTGATGCTTGGGTTCAGCTCCAACGACGAGAGAGGAGGGGCCAACATTGTGTATGTAGTGGGTAGGCGGTGGGGCATCGTTGAGCACCACGAAAAATGATTGTGAGCATGGCGGGCCACGCTCCCCACCTTTATATTTGGAGCACTTGTCGGGGAACGACGAAAAAGGCGAGAATGAGCGGTGGTGCGCACTAATGCCGCCACGTGTGGTAGATGTGATGGCGACACATGGGGAAGCCACAACGGCAACATGACATCCCATCGACCTCCGCCAAGGAACCATCACCGCCGTTAATGACTACCATTTCTTCATGGTTGGCGTGTCTGTATCCGACAATGGCGTCGGCCGTGGCTTGTGCCAGCCCGCCTGCAACGCGTTCTGTGAGGGCGGGAATGGCCTAGGGACGCCTGACACGCTATTGTGCCACATGGAACGAAAATAGTCTAATGGCGCTATAAGCGCGTCTAATAGCCATTTGGGGCGTGTTTTGGAGCACCGGATGCTCCTAGCGGCTACTAGGTGCACGTCGAATATGTGTACGTGCTGCTACGCAATAGCGGAGTACCACTCGCTGTCATCGATCAAAGTGGAATAAATTGATTCGTGTGGCTTTATACAGAAAAATAGGTGATTCCAGTGTGAGCCAGATAGGTCGATAATCAAGATCCCTGCATGGATCATGGATGGACACGGTACATCGATTGATCGATCACTACCTATCATCAACCAAAGCTAAAGCGGCAAAGCTACCCAGTACTGGTGGCGACGCACGCACGTACGTACGCAGTCCACTACGTACTACACATTGTTTTACCTGTTTCGTCCAACACGATCCATCGGCTGAGATGCCAAATTGAGCAACATCTCTCTTTTGTTTGGCTTTTGGGTGTTGTGGTGCTTTGGTCTTCCATTGGTTGTACCACCACACGGGTCAATCAGGGCGATGGTACGTGCGGACAGTGTGCCGTCCATCTGACCATCCCACGGTCATCATACAAAGGCTAGAGCCAAATAATGAAGACCAAAGCTAAAGGCTAAAGCGCCAGTACGTACTGGCGACGCACGTCACGATACAGACGTATACACTCCACCACTACATTGTTTTACTTGTTTCGTCCAACGCGATCGATCGGCCGAGATGCCGAATTGAGCAACATTTCTCCGTTTGTTTTTTTTTGGGCGCGCGATGCTTATTTGGTCTTCCATTGGCGGCACCCATCGCACGATCGATCAGCGAGGATGCTAGGCAAAATGGACATGTTGAATAACCTAAAGGCGAAACAAATTTTAGAAATAAACTCTCAATAAAACTATTTCACAGAAATAACCCCTTTGGCTAGCGCTCGAGACATATACGCTATACCACATGGCTTAGCTCATGTATATACAAGCTGCCAGTGTGGCGTGGCGGGGCCCGGCCAGGGTCATCCCTAGTAGCTTAGCGCCTATTCAGTTAGCTCCTTTCACTTAGGTTGTTCTCATTCCGCCGGCCAGCCGGGTTCTTCTCTCCTCCTTTTCAATTCCATCTCAAAATCTCCAAGATTTGATAGATCTCTATGTGGATTCCGCCCCCCTCGAGGTATTCACCCCAATTCCATCCAAAAAATGCTTACATTTTGTCAAGTTTCACAGGTTTAGGCAAGCCCTAGTTCATCATTGATTTTGAAATTTGTATGCAAATACGAGGTTATTTATTTCTTGGTATTTAGCATTTGCACTGATATTGTTATCATTGGGAACATGAGACAAACCCTAGTTTATGAAAAAAAATGCTTATATATGAATTTGCAAGAGATGAGAGTTTGAATTTATTTTGGTACCTATGTATGATTGTTTGAGATCAATTTGATGGAAATAATGCTCGCATATGAAATAGTGCATAGGAAGGATGGTAGTTTGCTCATATTTTCTTAGAACCAATATTTTTTGGTAGTTGTTTAGGTCCATACTAGGAACTATGACTTATTGTTTGAAATATGTAGGGTGGTATTTACTATGATATTGAACACATGGATTACATGATGGCAGACAAGAACATGGTAATAAAAAATCGCTTGGTATTTCATATATTTTTGTTTAGTTCAAATGGCATGCTGTAATACTCTCGCTTCTATGTTTGTAGAAGCTTGGACCCCTAAAGATTCCTCCGAGGAGGGGACGAGGCACAAGGACGCGTGGAAGGAAGTAGGAGTGCTTGTCGTAGTTTCGAACTTGTAGTCATGTAGAGCTTGTTGTCGAACTTGTTCTATGGATTTGTTGAACTTTTCGGTTTAGTTATCTTGTTAAACTTGTAATAATGTCAAGCATGCTAAGTGAAAGAAAGGACCTAAGATACATAGCTTAGCGCCTAAGTGAAAGAAACTAAGCTACATGGATTAGCACCTAAGCAAAAGACACTATACGTAACTTAGTGAAATTCCAGCTCGCCAACACCATAACGAAGTGCCCTTTGTTAGTTTGGATAAGTGCGAGCTTAGCGCCTAAGACAAAGGTGCTAAAATACAAATGCGCTAAACCGTGTAGCTTAGCACCTATGGCACTTGCGCTAGTCAACCAGGTGTGGGCCCTGTCTAGCCCCGCCATGTCATGCTGGCAGGCGGTCTAGCGTCTGTCAGACAAGCACTATGTCATGTAGCTCAACGTGTATTCGTGAAATAGCTTAGTCGGAAGTTTATTTTTAAATTAGTTTTATCTTTAGATTATTTGAGTCCATTTTGCCGCAATGCTACCATGGCGGTGTCCATCCGACCATACCACAATCATCATAGTACTATAGATGATTGGACGATTGGAGCACTGGCACATGTTGCCATGTTTAGGGGACGCCCCTCCCCAGCTGTGTCCACAATAGCCTTTTGAATTCAAACTTAAAAATTTAAGTGCCATTCATATTAGGACAAAATCTAACAAACCGAATAAAGTTTAACTCAATCTAAACTTAAACCCTAAATCTAATTGTCGTCGTCATCCCAGCGGGATGGACCGGCCTCATTGACATTCGCACCCCACTTCTTTGACTCTCACCCGGCCTTCCTCTTGTCCCACCTCGCCGCTCATGCTTCGACCATCCGTCGGTGCTCCATCGTTGCTGGTCTATGCACTGTCGTGCTGCCAGTTGTTCTCGCTGCCTCTGCTGCTTGGTGTGCCTGCCAAGTCTGTTCCACCAAGGCAAGGCGGGTAACCGCGGGAGTGGCGACATCTACCTCGCTTTGCGCATTAATGCGTAAAATGGCCTGCCGCTCGGTCTACCTGAGCAAGCAGGCACTCTCCTACCTCTCCATGACGCAGGCCCTGAGGGACATGTTCGTTTTCTCCAGAGTTCGAGCAGCAGTACACATATTCTGACTTGGACCTAGTTGTCGCTAAGAACATCTCTAATGGGCCTCGTAAAAGCCTGACCCTTAAATCGCGAGTATAGGCAGCAGAAAAAGTGTTTACGGGTTAGCAAAGTGCCGTCACGAAACGGAGCCCTCAAACGCAGGATGTGGTTGTATCTTCACCGATGCGGATATATTCATTGGTGTAGTCCACGGGGACGCCATACACAAGCACTCTCATGGCAGCCAATATTTTCTAATATGTGCTAAATCTTAGTTGATGGCAGGCGTAGAGCTTGAAATAGGCCGAGTTGGCCTCGACAGCTTCAACAATTTTCATAAACAAGTTGCGGCGCATTCGGTACCTCCTACGGAAGAGATAAGGCGGATATGTTGGTACCTCTAAAAAGTAGTCTTCCATTAGGGTGGCGTGGCCAAGGAAGCGGTTCCGCTCGATGAATGTGCGGCCCTTCACCGAGCCGCGCCTCCGATTGAGCATCTTCAGGCGGTCCTCGTGCTCCTTGACGGCGAGGAGGAAGATGGTCGTCGTCGTGCAGCAACTCATCGAGGTCGGAATCATCCGATGACGACGACCAGTCGGACAGGTCTCCATCCTCATCCGTGGTCATCCCCGCGGCCAGATCGATGTTGGCCATGGTCGGGCGGGGTGCTTGTCAGGCGTGGGCGGAGGTGGGAGAATCGGTGGCGTCGGCGGCGGGTGGAGGTGACGACCCCCGAGTGGGAATGAGGATGCGCGTGCGGCGGGGGTAAAACTTCAGCGTAAGCTAGGGTTCCTACGAGTGAGTGTTCCTGTACAGGCCGAGATGCGAGCCCTCGAATGTAGAGGCTGGAGAAGGATTTTCGCGTTGGCCCTCATTTTGTTTATGGATCACGTGATTTAAGTGTTCCATTCTGTGATCTTGGCAGGCGTGGGCGGAAGTGGGAGAATCGGTGGTGTCGGCGGCGGGTGGAGGTGAAGACGCGCGAGTGGGGATGAGGATGCGCGTGCGGTGGGAGTAAAACTTCAGCGCAAGCTAGGGTTCCTACGAGTGAGTGCTCCCGTACAGGCCGAGATGTGAACCCTCGAATGTAGAGGCTGGAGAAGGGTTTTCGGTTGGCTCTTATTTTTTTTATGGATCATATGATTTAAGCGTTCCATTCTGCGCCGCGTTTCTCTCAACCCACGGAAAATCAATTATTTTTGGATTTTGAGTTGTTTACGAGCTCCATTAGATATGATTAGATATGCTCTAAGAGCGTCCTAGCCCTTTGCTTCAAACGGCTATTCTGGAAGTCGTTTTAGAACACTCTAGCGGAATCTTTTGTTTATTTCTTCTACTCCCTCCGTTTCAAAATATAAGATATTTTAGGTTTGTGAAAAAAATGAATCTAGACTTGTTTTAGTATATAGGTTCACTCAAATTTTGGGTGAATCTAAACACCAAAAGAAGTCTAGATTCATTTTCTTCACAAACCTAAAACATCTTATATTTTAAAATGGAGGGGGTATTTTTTTTGTTTTAGGGTTGTGTGATCCGTAATGTTTTTAGATAATTTCGTTATTGTAGAGATGGTGTGTAATTGATATATATATCTTTATAATATTAATATATTTCTTTATCGAAAAAGTTGATAATATTTTTCTCCGGAAGAGAATATGTGCTGCTACGCAATAAGGAGCACCGCCCGTTGTCATCAGTCAAAGTGGAATAATTTGATACGTGGCTTTATACAGAAAAAAATAGGCGATCAATTGTGAGCCAGACAGGTCGAGAACAATATCAAGATCCATGCACGGATCGTGGATGGACGGTACATCGGTCGATCGATTTCCAGGAAAACCTTTTTCTACTCTATACAATTTGTAGGATAGTAATTAATCAAAGCTAGCACAGCTCGAAACATTCCCCCCGTACTCCCCCGAATTAATAAAAGCTTCACGGCACATGCACCATGGACCTTACCGGGGACGACGACGACGACGAAATATCATACTATCCCGTACGTACGGTCACGGCGCACCGGGCGCTGGAATCGGATTTTTTTTTCAAAATATTCGCGCCCCCTCGAGACCTGGTGCCGATGCGATGCTCTGTCGTCCGCCTGGTGCGCGGCGTGACCGTGCACGTGCCACGTACGTGTACGCATGATCTCTGCGTACAGCGAGCCTGGCTTTGGCTCCTTGCACGGAGGAGGAAACGAAACGGAACTGTCCAGTACTAGTACTACTACGTACCCCAGCGGCCCAGCCCAGTGTTCCCAGCACCGTGTCGACCGGAGCCAGACTTGGAGAGCATCTTTTCTCCCCCCTCCATGCACGCCCGTGTAAAGTTACTTGTCTTGGCAGTTCGTGTGTTTGTTTCTAGGATCGTCGCCCAGCCAACATTTTCAATGATGCGGCGCTGGCACGTTTGTCGGGTTCCGGCTGCCGCCGATCCATATTTGGCTAGCTAGCCCATATCGGTGTCGGTCACCTCCTCCTCGTCCTGTTGCCCATCACTACCCAGCCGCGAGCAGGTGAAAAGGAAAGAATCAGGTGGGCAGTGATCACACCACACGGGTGTACTCCCTCGTTCCATATCTTTTAGTATCATTTTTAATACACTTCATTTCTAATCACTATAGTTACCAGAGGCTGCAAAGCGAGTTATATCAAAAGTTCATCTGAATCAAACTTCCGATCTACCATTGCCTTCGTCTACCATAGTTGTCATTTTGGTGCGCTGGACTTTTGAGGTCTTAACTCGATAATTGTATATCTACTATAACAAGTTTTACTATGTCAAGTTTTGCCCGCTCCGCTGATGGAGGAGCGATTACAGCGACACACTCACGCCAGTGTTTGCTATCAATAACCAATCTAGGGTTTATGCTCCCCTCATCGGTGATGTCATTGTCCCGTCTCACATATAGCAGCCTTTGGGACTTAGAGGTGCGGCGGGCCACGGCTCTGGCTCTGGTGGTGGTGTGTGTGGGGGGGGGGGTCATTATTTTTTAGAAAGTCTTAGTGTCCTCTACAGAATAGTGAGGCAGCGACGACATCCTAAAGTCAGAATAAAGTCCTTCCTGCTCTGGTGGTGTGCTAGCGTCAGTGGAGAGCGCATGGGGTTATGTGTCTGGCGGATCTCCAGGGATCCAGCCGGTTTCCTATCCATTGGTCTGGTTGCCGGTGTGTCTCTTTCAATCCATAGTTTTCGTCATTGACGATGGTTGTAGGTGTGTCTCTTTCGATCTACGGTTGCCTTTGCGGCCTTAGCATAATGACTTCTCGCTTGTATTCTGTAAAAAGCTCTACTATGACAAGGTTTGCCCGGATCCAACGAGGGAGAGGCGAGGACGACAATGTGCCCTCATCTCAACGCAAGGGTTTATAGTCGTCGCTAGATGATCTAAGGACCTATTTATTATCTTAATTACTTTTAGGACACTTTACGATGTTGATGATTATCTATATATAGGTGGAATTTTCAAGAAAAATATAATATAAAAATATGTCTCATTATGTTTCTAATAAATCGTTTGTACTTTTTATATAATGAATCCAAGTTTGCAACGTTTGAATTTAACTATAGTTGACCTCAGTTTATAAGAAAAAATAGGTCAAGAAACATACTCCCTTCATTTAAAAATATATGATATGGTTTAGTGAACCTAAAACATCTTATATTTTGAAACAAAGGGAGTACAAACTATAAATTAACCGGTTAACAAAACGCACAAGTGTGGATGCCAGTCATCCACACAACACTAAGTCACCAAACACTGCAGACACACACCTTCGACTTACACTACTAGGCACGAAGACCGCACACGGGCCACAACGCCACGTGATCTAGCCCTCTTGTAACCCTTGCTACCCGTCGACTGCACGTAGACCACAAATGTCATGCCAAATCCGGGGCCATCGCCTCGACATAGCAGCCAGATCGACATTCACATTGTCCAAAGATAAACTAGTTGGGTCGACTAACTCCCTGTCCATGCGATACAAGAACGACACCCAAAACCATGCAAGGACATCACCCTGCCCCATATGACTGTCACTAGAGAGGAGACCGAGTTCGCCACTTTGATGTAGCGCCAACATCCATGGCCATTGCCTCGACATCCTCCACCCTCGACCATAGAGCCTTTCATCCAACCACTGCAAACTAGTTGCATCGTGAGGATCAAGATCTCCCAGACAATGATTCTAACAAGGTAGTGACGCGCTCGTCACCGACGCCCCCTCCCGATGGAACATAGGTTTTCACCCTGGAAATTTTGTAACGATGCTATGAAGTAGGAGAACGACGCGCAAAGGCAACGCTGCCATCAACACTGGCCAAAAGTCGATGCAGAGATTTTGCCTAGAGATCAGCCCGACCGCGAAGCTCAGGGAGCAGCGAGAATCTAGCATGACATTGTAGTCGACCACCAAGCTCCTCCGCCCTCCTCGGCTCCCGTGAAAACTAGCACCATGACGGTTGCCATGTCGGCCACACCTAAGCCGCAACCACCTCTTCGAGGTCGCCACCCTAGCTTCTTCACCCTTAGAGCATAATAGGCAAAGGAGGAGGAGCACGACTGTCATGGTGGTGTCACTACAGATGGCTGAGATAGGTTTAAGTTGAGGCCGCATGGACACTGGAGAAATCTGGGGAGGGATGATGTAGTGAATCTACACACAAGAGAAGAACGAACAAACACAAGCACACGCAATATACCCAGGTTAAGGGTTCTCTGAATGAGATAAAACCCCTACTCCCGCTTGCCAGATCATATTCACTGGCCATTTACTGTAGCTACATTGGTGCTCCTTGAGCTATGCTCTCTATGCCTCTAATGACTTTCTCTGGGAGAGTCAGAGGAAGAACAAGGAGTGCTCCTATCGAGCAGAGAAGGAAAGAGCCCTGCCAGGGGTCTCCCTAGATCGATACCCCTGATGCTTCTTATAAAGGGGAGCCTAGGGGACAAGATATGTCCCACATGCATTGTTCCTGATGTGACTAATGGGTCTTGTCAACTGACAAGGCATGGGCCTTGTCAGGTCTTGTTTGTCCTTTGCTTCGTCTTGTATAGCACTTGTCCACGGCATCTTCCTACTCATCAGTCATATCTCCTCCTGATAACCTCGGAGCATCTTGAACCTATGAGGGAGCACCCCTGAACCTGGGAGCATCTTGGATGTAACGATGCTGCACATGCCAGTCTAACCCTGGGGCATTCCAAGACTGGCACAAGGCTGAAGGACCTGACCTGGCAGGCTGAAACTCAGCTTGAGGAGTGGCTGATTCGGCCTAGAGGGTAGTTGACTCAGCCCAGGAGAGAAGGGGGTCCAACTAGAATAATGGAAAGAGCCCAACCAGAATACTCTATTTCGGCCCAGCCGGGTCAACAGTGGCCCAGCCGGGTGCTAGTGAAGTCGGCGGTGAGGTTTCCCATGTGGGCCAGGACTGGCCGAAGCTGGCCCACCCGGGAGAGGCGGTCGTAGAGGAGAAGCAGCAGCGAGGAGCGTCGGGGTAGCGACGTGGGGTGGCGAGTCGTGGGAGCGGCCCGTGGTGGGCCGGATCGGGTGAATCCCGGCCTACCCGGGATTGTAGACGGCGATGCAGTGTAGTGAGGTTGTGTCTTTGGCAGGAGCTGGCGGGGAAGTAAGGTTGCGAAGGGGTTACTTGGTGGGCCGGGTGGGTGACTCGGACGAGGCGGGTAATAACAGTAAGTCGGCCCAGGTTGGGGCAAATTTGGTCTGGGAGGGTTATCTCGAGGCCAAATTTGACCTAAGTCGGCCCAGCTTCATTCTTTTTATTTATTTATTTATTTCTCTTTGTATTGATTCACCTTATATATCAGGTGATATCTTCTTCTACCCAACAGGTAAATGACAAATTCTGGTGTACCCGTTGTCATATCCCCGACATTAGTCTCCGAGGCTATGTGGAATTCATAGAGTCGCGCCTAGGCTTCATATTAAAATACCCCCAGAGTGGTTTATTGACATATAATATTTTTCCTCCATTGTAATAATTAATCAGCATGAATTGTGTCTGTATAATTCATCTCTTTTAGTTGGCTTAGTTGATACATGATCTAAGTTGATACATGATCTATATACTCAGATACGTACAACTCACTTGGGTTGTACTGATATCATATTTTGCCTAAATGGGCTTAAATTGACATATGACCTTTATGGGCAATTGTTATATAACTTGTTTGGGCAAATTTGACATATGTGACACAATCTGATATACATGTCACAGTTTGACATTTTTGTCCAGGATATGAGTTATGTGACTTAAAATCCGAGTCATATGACATAAATCCGGGATATATGACCCACCATTTAACTTATATGTCCCACATCCAGGTTACATGACCTAAAATCCAAGTTATATGACCCAACATTCGACTTACAACCTTCATTGCATTTGTCATATAGCCTTCATTGGGCAAATTGATATATAGCCTTCATAGCCATTTATCATATAGGTTTCATTGGACAAATTGACATATAGTCTTCATGGGCATTTGTTATATAGCCTTTGTTGGGCAAAATTTAACTTATGACCATCATGGGCACTTGGTCATATAACCTTATTTTGGCAAATTTGACTCATGGCAATCATAGGCACTTTTCATATAGCCTTCATTGGCAAATTTTACTCATGGCCATTATGGGCACTTGATCATATAGCCTTCTTTGGAAAAATTTGACTCATGGCTATCATGTGTACTTGGCCATATTGCCTTTTTTTGGGCAAATTTGGCTCATGGTCATCATGAACACTTGGTCATATAGCCTTCATTGGGCAAAGTTTGATATACAAATTTGACATATAGACTTCATTGGGCACATTTGACATATAGCCTTCATGGGCATTTATCATATAGTCTTCATTAGGCAAATTGACATATAAATTTGACATATAGCCTTTATTGGGCATATTTAACGTATAAATTTGACATATATGTCCAAAATCTAAGTTATATGACTCAAAATCCGAGTTATATGACTCAAATCCAAGGTACATGACTTAAATCCGAGTTATATGAGTCAAATCCGAGTTATATATGATGGGTTTCGCAACATAGTAAATCAAAAAAATTCTACGGATGCGAACGGGAAAGCCAAGATCTAATCTAGGAGATGCAATCAACGAGAGAGATAGATGAGATTTTCATGCCCTTGAAGAAATCGCATAGCGGAAACGTTCAACAGAACGTGGGTGATGTAGTCGAACTAGCCTTCTCCTCCTCGCGATCTGATCCGATCCAACGCCGCAAGTGGCGACGCCTCTGAGAGATGCACATGTACGGTGACGCGACGTCTCCTCCTTCCTTGGTACAGCAAGTGGGGTGGATAGATAGATTGGATCTGCAGCACGACGGCGTGGTGCTATGGTGGAGAGTTTCTGTGGCAGGGCTTCGCCTACGCGCAGTCGGGTGAGAGAGAGAGGTAGAGGGCAGCAGGTCGGCGGCTAGGGTTGGAGGAGTAGGGGAGGAGGGTGCGCCCCTGCCCTCTTTATATAGGGGGCTGGCCGTCCCCCTTGTCCCCTCCTCCAAGCCCTAGGGCGGCGGCCCCAAGGGTTGGAGTGGGGGGCAAGTCTCTCCCTTCCTTCTAGAAGGGTTCCTAGGGTTTCCCCTAGGGTTTTGGCCGGCTGGGCCTATGGGGGCTTGTGCCCCTGGCCCAAAGCGGCCAGGGCACTCCCTCGTAGGCCCACGTACCTCTCCGACAAGTGGGGCCACGTTGGTCCCACTTCGGAAGCTTCTAGAACCTTCTGGTACAATACCGAATACTCCGAAATGATTCCGAAATCCAAAAACTGCTTTCTTTTATATGAATCTTATTCTCCGGACCATTCCGTAACCTCTCGTGATGTCCTGGATCTCATCCGAGACTCCGAACAAAAACTCATAAACCAATTATCCATTCTATCCTAGTGTCGAGGCACGTTAAGTGTGTGACCCTACGGGTTCGAGAATATGCAGACATGATTTTCTATCAATAATCAACAGCGGGATCTGGAAACCTATATTGACTCCCACATATTCATCGATGATCATATCGGATGAACCACGATGTTAGGATTCAATTAATCCCATATTTATATTCCCTTCGTCACGCGATATTTTACTTGCCCGAGATTCGATCGTTGGTATCTGCATACCTAGTTCAATCTCGTTCACAGCAAGTACTTTACTCGTTCCGTAATCCGATATCACTTTGTGATTAACTCCTTAACCACGTGCTTGCAAGCGGTGTTGATATCGATTACCGAGTGGGCCCGAAGTATATCTCTCCGACTCGGGAGGGACAAATCCCATATCGATACATACAACCCAACAAGTACTTTCCGATCACCTGAGAGACACCTTTATGATCACCCTCTCATAGGATGACGTTTGATGACCTCAAAGCTTTTTTCCGATACCAGGGAGTTGCATTATCTCATGGTCTAAGGAATACAATATTTGACATAGAAAAAACTTCGCAAAGATGAACACGATCTAATTGCTCTGCTTGATTTGGGTATGTCCATCATATCATTTTCCTAATGACATGATCTCATTATTAATCGACAACTCATGTCTATGGTTAGGAAACCTTAACCATCATTAATCAATGAGCTAGTCCATAGAGGCGTACTAGGGACACGCTGTTGTTCATAAACCACACAAGTATCAAAGTTTCCGCTTAATACAATTCTAGCATGGAATATAAACTTTATCATGAATAAGAATTATAACAATAACATCTTTATTATTGCCTCTAGGGCATAATTCCAACAGTCTCCCACTTGCACTAGAGTCAATAATCTAGTTTACATCTGGCAACAATCTAACACCCATGGCATTAAGGTGTTGATCATGTTTTGCTCGTGGAAGAGGTTTAGTCAATGGATATGCGACATTCAGATCCATATGTACTTTGCTAATCTTCAGATCTCCATCTATTATATAATCTCGAATTATATGAAATCAGCGGTTGATGTGCTTGGTCTTTGGATGATATCTTGGTTCTTTAGCCAGTGCTATGGCGCCAGTGTTGTCGCACAATATCTCCAGTGGGTCCGGCACTTGGAACCACACCAAGCTCAGTGATGAAGTTCCTGATCCAAACTCCTTCACTTGACGCTTCTGCAGCAGCCATGTATTCCGATTCTACTGTAGATCTTGCGATCACGCTTTGCTTGCAGCTTCTCCAGCTCACAGCTCCTCCATTCAAAATATAAACGTATCCTGTCTGAGATTTAGAATCATCCGGGTCGGTGTCGAAACTAGCATTGACGTAACCTTTTACGACGAGCTGCTCATCACCTCCATAGACCAAGAACATTTCTTTAGTCCTATTTAAATACTTTAGGATGTTCTTTATGGCTGTCCAGTGTTCCACTCCTGGATCACTTTGGTATCTGCTCGTCAAACTAAGAGCATTGGACACATCCGGTCTAGTACACAGCATGGCATACATGATAGAACCTATGGCCGAGGCATATGGCACTTTGCTCATAGTTTCTCTATCGTTTACCGTAGCTGGACACTGAGCCTTGCTCAATATCTTACCTGACAACATGGGAACTAAACCTTTCTTTGCCTTATCCATTCTGAACCTTTTCAGAACATTGTCTAGGTATATACTTTGGCTTAAAGCTATTAGGCGTCTTTGTCTATCTCTATA
Source organism: Avena sativa (assembly GCA_916181665.1). Taxonomy (NCBI): domain Eukaryota; kingdom Viridiplantae; phylum Streptophyta; class Magnoliopsida; order Poales; family Poaceae; genus Avena; species Avena sativa. Next base: position 461,844,885 of record OV702293.1, read on the forward strand.
GATTTTGATGCCTAATATATAAGCAGCTTCTCCTAGGTCTTTCATTGAAAAACATTTGTTCAAATAACTCTTCACATCGTTAAGCATATCAATGTCATTTCCAATAATCAATATGTCATCCACATATAGTACTAAAAATGTCACTGAGCTCCCACTCACTTTCTTGTAGATACAAGCTTTGTAGCAATTTGGAACAAATCCAAAGCTCTGGATCACTTGATCAAAACGAAGGTTCCAACTCCGAGATGCTTGCTTCAGTCCATAAATGGAACGCTGAAGTTTGCACACCTTATCAGCATCCTTAGGATCGACAAAACCTTCGGGCTGCATCATATACAACTCTTCATCAATGTTGCCATTGAGGAATGCAGTCTTGACATCCATTTGCCATATTTCATAATCATGAAATGAAGCAATTGCTAATAAAATCCGAATGGACTTAAACATCGCTACAGGAGAGAAAGTCTCATCGTAGTCAACACTTTGAACTTGTCGAAACCTTTCGCGACAAGTCGAGCTTTATAGACAGTAACATTACCATCCGCGTCCGTTTTCTTCTTGAAAATCCATTTGCACTCAACGGCCTTACAGTCGCTAGGAGGGTCCACCAAAGTCCATACTTGGTTTTTGCTCATGGATCCCAATTCGGATTTCATGGCCTCTAGCCATTTCTCAGAGTCTGGGCTCATCATTGCTTCCTCATAGTTTGCAGGTTCACTGTTGTCTACCAACAAGACAGTCAAGACAGGGTTGCCGTACCATTCAGGAGGGGCACGTGACCTTGTCGACCTGCGACGTTTAGCAGCAGCATCGTTCGAAGTTTCATGATCCTTGTCATTAGCTTCCTCTCTTGTTGGTGCAGACGGCACTGGAATAATTTCAGGTGTTGCGCTACTCTCCAACTCGAGAAAGGGTTTAATAACCTCGTCTAGCTCTACCTTCCTCCCACTCACTTCTTTCGAGAGAAACTCCTTCTCAAGAAAGGATCCGTTCTTTGCAACAAACACTTTGCCTTCGGGTCTGTGGTAGAAGGTATACCCAATCGTTTCCTTAGGGTATCCTATGAAGACGCATTTCTCCGCTTTGAGTTCGAGCTTGTCCGGCATCAACTTCTTGACGTAAGCTTCGCATCCCCAAACTTTAAGAAACGGCAACTTAGGTTTAACACCAAACCATAGTTCATACGGTGTCGTCTCAACGGATTTAGATGGTGCCCTATTTAAAGTGAATGCAGCGGTTTCTAATGCATAACCCCAAAATGATAACGGCAAATCTATAAGAGACATCATCGATCGCACCATATCTAATAGAGTTCGATTCCGGCGTTCAGACACACCATTGCGCTGTGGTGTTCCGGGTGGCGTGAGTTGCGAAACGATTTCGCTTGCTTTAAGATGCGTGAGAAAATTATAACTCAAATATTCACCTCCATGATCGGATCGTAGAAATTTAATTTTCCTGTTACGATGGTTTTCCACTTCATTCTGAAATTCTTTGAACTTTTCAAACATTTCAGATTTATGTTTCATTAAATAGATATACCCATATCTACTTAAGTCATCAGTAAAAGTGAGAAAATAGCGATATCCACCGCGCGTCGAAACACTCATTGGTCTGCATACATCGGTATGTATGATTTCCAACAAGTCCGTTGCTCGCTCCATCATTCCGGAGAACGGGGTTTTGATCATCTTGCCCATGAGGCATGGCTCGCACGTGTCAAATGATTCAAAATCAAGAGACTCCAAAAGTCCATCAGAATAGAGTTTCTTCATGCGTTTTACACCAATATGACCTAGACGGCAGTGCCACAAATAAGTTGAATTATCACTATCTACTTTGCATCTCTTAGCCTCAATGTTATGGATGTGTGTTTTATTGTTTTCGAGATTCAGAAGAAATAAACCATTCACAACAGGTGTATGACCATAAAAGATGTTATTCATATAAATAGATCAACCATTATTCTCCGATTTAAATGAATAACCGTCTTGCAATAAACACGATCCAGATATAATGTTCATGCTCAACGCAGACACATAATAACACTTATTAAGGTTTAAAACTAATCCCGAAGGTAAAACTAAAGAGAGCGTGCCGACGACCATCACATCAACTCTTGATCCATTGCCAACGCGCATCGTCACCTCATCCCTTGCTAGCCGTCGTCTATTCCGTAGCTTCTGTTTCGAGTTACAAATATTAGCAACTGAACCAGTATTAAATACCCAGGCACTACAACGAGTGCTAGTAAGGTAAACATCAATAACATGTATATCAAATATACCTTTAATGGTGCCAACCTTCTTGTCCGTTAAGTACTTCGGACAGTTGCGCTTCTAGTGACCCTTGTCCTTGCAATAGAAGCACTCAGTGTCCGGCTTAGGTCCAGACTTGAGCTTCTTCTCAGCAGGGGCAACGCGCTTGCCGCTGCCTTTCTTGAAGGATTTCTTTGCACCCTTCCCTTTCTTAAAGCTAGGGGGCTTGTTGACCATCAACACATGATTATCTTTCTTGATGTCCACCTCCGCAGCTTTCAGCTTAGCGAAGAGCTCAGTGATCGTATCAGTGGAACCAATCTGATTGTGAGTAACTACAAAACCTTTGTAGCTAGGAGGGAGTGATTGCAGAACTCTGTCAATCTTGAGCTCTTCTGGAATCTTGCAGTCCAGTTGCTCAAGACACTGAGTGTAGCCCGACATCTTAATGGCGTGCTCACTAACGAAACTCCCTTTCTCCATCTTGCAGTTAAAGAACTTCTCAGAGATCTCATATCTCTCAAAACGGGCCTGAGTCTGAAACATAGTTTTCAGTTCCTCAAGTATCTCAAAGGGGCCGGCGAACTCCTCAAAACGATTTTGAAGGTCCGATTCTATAGCAAACAATATGGTACTCTTAATCACTCCATAATCATCTTTGCGCGACTGATAAACAACTTTTTCATCAGCCGGCGCATCTATAGCAGGGGCGTCACCTAGCGCTTTCTCAAGGACATAGTCCTTTTGTCCGACAGCGAGAATGATTCTCAGATTGCGGAACCAGTTGGTGAAGTTAGACCCATTGTTCTTAAGCTTTTCTGAAAGAGCATTTTTCTATCCCTCTGATTTTGATGTTTGATAACAATCGTTTTAACCGTGTACTAAGTTTATCACAGGATTGATAAAAGAAGGCACAAGCTATGGCATTACATTTCCCCTTGCAAAAACTTCTGTGTCAACCGGTAGTACCGGACCTGCAACCGGTACTACCGCTTGGCGGTACTACCGGTTGGGGCGGTAGTGCCGCTCCGTGGTACCGGTGGGTACTGACTAGTACGCACCCTTCTCTCTTTTGATCAGTGCCAACCGGTACTGGAACCGGTAAAGCGGTACTACAGCTTGAGGCGGTCGTACCGCTCGTCAGTACCGTGGCATACTGACTAGCACCCACCCTCTCCGTTTTGGTCAGTACCAAGCGGTACTTGGGACCGGTACTACCGCCTGAACCGGTAGTACCGCTTCGTACTTCCGGTACTACCGCTTGGGGGTAGTACCGCAAAGGAGTACCGTCCAAAGACTGAAGAACAGAGTCACCTCCGGTACCTGGTCCGGTACTGGACCGGTAGTACCGCTTGCAAGCGGTACTACCGCTTGTAGTACCGGTACTACCGGTCATTTAATGCTCCAACGGCCATGTATTTCGTGGAGGGGTATAAATACCCCTCCACCTACCTTGGGACAAATTGCTCAGCACATTAAAGTCATTGCCCACCATTGGAGTCCATTGGAGCCACTCAAATCTTCAAGATCTCCTCATCCAACCACCCAAAGTCCTTGATCTTTGGAGAATCAAAGGAGGAGACCCCGATCTACTACTTCACCAAAAGAGATCTTCATTTCCCCCTCATTTCATTGAGGGCCCCTTTGCTCTAGTGTTTTGTTGGAAACCCTAGCTCTTGTTTTTGTTCTTACAAGCTTGTCTTTGATTGCTTTGACAGCTTGCTTGTATTTGGGAGCCTCCGATTAAGTTGTGGATGTGTGCCCCAAACTTGTAACGGTGCCGGCTTCCACCTTGAAGGTTGCCGATATAGTGGAAGGTGAATCGATCCCGTTGGGGTGAGATTCATCGGAGAACAAGGGAGGCCTCTCGTGGCGTTGGTGGTTTGAAACCACCCCCTCTCCAAACGTAGACGTACTTCCCCTCAAAAGGAAGGAACTACAAGAAACAAATCCTTGTGTCTCCGTGTCCACTTTTCGGTTACTTCTATCCTTTACCGCACCTTACTTACTCGTTACTTCTTTGCGTTGTGTTAGCTCGTGCATATTTGTCATATAGGTAAATTCACCTTAGTTGCATTATCTAGAGAATTTACCTTATTGTCAATCCTTAATTTGAAAAGAAGAAAATTTGAAGTAGCACCTATTCACCCCCCCCCCTCTAGGTGCCCATACGATCCTTTCAATTGGTATCAGAGCCTCGGCTCTTTATTCGGGCTTTACCACCTAAGAGAATATGGGTAGCCAAGATGGGGATGGTGGTAGTGAGTCAACCCCGGTGACCATGGAAGATCTCAGAAACTTGGAAACAAGATTGAGCTCTTCCTTGGTCAACGAAGTCAAGAAGATGCTTGAGCAACTTCTTAAAGACAAAGATGGCTCATCACCCCCATCTCCTCAAGAGGAACTACCATCCGTACCTAAAGGGAATACTCCGGTATCCCCCCAAGGTATGGTGGTAGGGGATAAACTAGACAATACTAATTCCTCCACACGACTTTATGGGGGGAAGGGCGAGCACCGTGGATTCTTGGTACTCTCCCGATCCTCCCATCCCCCACCCTCATGTGTACAATAGAGGTGACCCACCTAAGCTAGAAGAGTCTGCTACTTTTGCTCAATGGCAATCACTAATGAGAACTCATATGCGCAGCTCATGCATTGAACTATGGAACATCATCGAGCATGGACTCTTTATTGGGGATCCAAACAACTTGACAAGAAGAGAGGTTGTCAATAGTAAACTCAATGCCACTGCTTTGCATATGATTCAACAAGGATTGGGAACAAAGGATTATCCACACATTGAGCACTCTAGCATTGCCAAGGAAGCTTGGGATGCTCTCACTGTGTTGTTTGTTGGAAATGAGAGTATGAGGAGGAACAGATATGATGCTCTAAGCAATGAAGCCGAAGGTTTCTACATGAAAGAAGGTGAAGATCACGAAGACATGTATCGAAGGCTCAAGACCACCGCCACCGCTTTTAGAAATGTGGGTGCCTCACATGTGGATGATGCATGGATAAAAAGGAAATATGTGAGTGCACTCATGCCTTTTGAGCCCACCGACTTGAAGAGCTTACAAGGAAGACACAACTATCATCTCATGACCTCAAATGAAGTTATGCAAGAGATGGCCGCTTTCAAGGTCGCCGCCAAGAATGCCAAAGATGCCCGTGCTCATGCCCTCGGTATGAGCAATGTGGTCAATGTTGCTTTGAAGGCCAAAGTTGTGGACTTTGAAGATGAAGATGATAGTGATGAAGGCCTCTCCTTGGACCATCCCGATGACGTCAAGATTGCTCATAGTCAATATATGGCTTTCTATGCAAAGAACTTTTGGAAGAACCCCGCCAAGGCCAAGATGGAAATGCAACGAAGAAGCAATCCAAATGGGAAAAGAGAGAATACCACTAGGTTGAGAACTTGCTTTAACTGTGGTGACCGCTATCACTTTGTGGCAAGCTGTCCCTATGAGAAGAGAGAGGATAACGGTGGTAAGCTTGTGTTGAAGAAGACTCTCAAGGCACCTTACAAGAAACCCTTCATCAAGAAGAATCCCGTCAACAAGAAGTTGGGAGAAATTGTTTTGATCACTCATGAAGAATACTCCTCCGACAATGAAGATGATGAAGATGAGGAAGATGAAACTTCGCATGGTGTGGCTGCTCTAGCCACCACCTCTAATCCGACACTCTCACTCTTCGATTCTCCAAATGAGAACTCTTCCACCAAGAACGTCACTTGCCTTATGGCAAGAGGAACGGAGGTATCACCATCATCCCACTCTACTCAATTAGATAATGATGAATGTGATGATGAAATGTCTCTTGATGTTAAAAAGGAATTAATTGCCTTTGATGAGTTCATGACTAACCTAGAAGGTGATGCTAAGCTACATTTTGGGAACATCTTAGATCAACTCTCCCATACTCAAGAGCTTCTAGATGTTAGATGTAAACTTGGGCATGAACATATGATTGAACTAGAGGCTTTGAGCAATGCTCTAGAAGAAGAACAAGAGACTAGGTTGTCTCTTGAGTCAAAGCTTGAAGGGCTTGATGAGGCCAATGACATCATTGTTAACAAACTCATCAAAGAGCGTGATCATGCTATTTCTAAATACAAACGTGCTAAAAATGACAAGATTGAGTTTGGTGTGGTTCATGAAAAACTTGCCAAGGATTTTAGCTTGCTCAACAAGGCCCACAAGGTCTTGGAGAGTGAACTCTTGTCACTCACAAAGTCCCATGAAACACTTCAAACTCAATTGGCCAATATTCCTTCACCTAGTAACTTCATTCCATCTAGTAGCACAACTATCCTTGAAGAGAATGCTAGGTTGAAGGGGGAGCTTGCGAAGGCCACATTTCCACAAGGCAACAAGTCTATTGATGATATTTTGAGCAAGCAAAGGCGTAGTGGTGATAAAGGGGGCATTGGTTTTGTCTCCAAAACAAAGAAGAAGAACAACAACAAGAAGAAGGACATACCCGCACAAGTGACCAACAAGACCCTTGTGGAGTGTAAGACCACAAGTGGTAAAACCATGTCCCATGATGACTTTGCGGGTAGTGCTAACCCTCACTATGTTCTAATGCGTGATCATTATGGTGGTGTGTATGCACAATACGTTGGCCCTTATGATGGCTATATTGCTTGGTCTATTTGGGTTCCCAAGACCCTTGTTGCTAACAAAAGAGGACCCATTGAAAAATGGGTACCTAAAAACTAGCTTGATCTTTTGTAGACCTATGCTTCCGGAGTGTCAAAATGGGTGATCGATAGTGGTTGCACAAATCATATGACCGGAAGCTCTTATTTGGTCAAGGACTTGGTGTCAAATGAAGATCAAATCACTGTCACATATGCCGACAAGTCAAAATCTATGGTAATGGGTTTCAGCAAGGTTGTGGTGGCTCACGACATTACACTCGTGAACGTCATGCTTGTTGAATCCCTTGGATACAATTTACTTTCTGTCCGTGCTCTTGGAAAGATGGGTTTTGCCGTCTTTATTGATAATGATATTGTGGTCCTCATGTGGAGCAAGTCTCTCAAGGTCGCTTTTGTTGGGTACGTCGAAAATGACTTGTATGTGGTGGACTTTTCGGGGCAAGCCACTGTAGGTCCGATGTGCTTATACGGGAAGGCCGATGTGGGTTGGCTATGGCACCGCCGACTAGCCCATGTCAATATGAGAACTTTGCAAAGTCTCCATAAAGAGGGTCATATTGTTGGACTAAAAGAAAATGTTTCCTTTGCCAAAGATCGTGTTTGCAGGGCATGTGTTCTAGGGAAGATGCATGACGCTCCTCATAAGCCCACGAACCAAATCAAGTCTAACAAGATCTTGGAACTCCTTCATGTGGACCTATTTGGTCCTCCATCTCATGCAAGTCTTGGTGGGAAGAAATATTGTTTGGTGATTGTTGATGACTTCTCAAGATACTCTTGGGTTTATTTCTTCAAGTTGAAGAGTGAAACTCAAAGGACTTTTATCGACTTCATCAACTTGGTTCAACGGCAACACAATGTTCCCGTGTTGATTATAAGAAGTGACAACGACACCGAGTTCAAGAACTACACCTTGAATGACTTTCTTAGTGATGAGGGGATTAAACATCAATATTCCGCTGCATACACCCCTCAACAAAATGGTGTGGCCGAAAGGAAGAACCGGACTCTTATTGAGATGGCTAGGACCATGTTGGCGGAGTATAAATCTCCATACAACTTCTGGGCCGAAGCCGTCTCCACCGCTTGCCATGCTTCAAACCGGCTCTACCTCCGCAAGAAAATCAACAAGACTCCATATGAGATACTTACCGGTAACAAGCCCAACATATCTTATTTCCGGGTGTTCGGTTGTAAGTGTTTCTATCTCATCAAAGGTGTTCGTTTGTCTAAATTCGAATCTAAAGCATTAGAAGGTATTTTTGTTGGCTATGGTCTCGAATCTCACACTTATAGAATCTATGACAAGCTCTCCGGAGCCGTCATAGAATCTTGTAGTGTGACCTTCGAAGAATATGATGGTCCCCAAGGGGGGCGTGTTGATGCTTGTGATGCAGATGATGAAATGCCTCAGGATGCCATAGGAAGAATGGGTGTGGGTTATATCCGCCCCATTGAGGAACCCCTTATGGCGGATCGAGAAGAACTATGATCCACTTGAGTGGAGCCCTCATCTTCACAACCTCAACATGCTCCATCTACCGAGGAGGACATTGACTCAAGCCAAAGACAAGATGTGGACCCTCAACATAGTGATCATTGTGTGAACTCTAGTCAAAGGGTGCTTGGTCCATTCGATGGGTTGTCAAGTGGTGCCAAGTCAATTTGTCAAGGAAGATCCATCCAAACTATTTTGAGACAAGCTCAAATTGAGGCTAGAAGAGCACTTGATCAAGACCAAGGTCAATCCGTGCCTCCCAATGCAGAGGAAGACTCCAATGATGATCAAGGTCAAGTTGATGGTCAAGACGAGGATCAAAATGATGAAGAGTTTCCCCCAAGAAACAATGAGGAGATCCACGCTCGTCGCGAAGCTAGAAAAGAAATAATGTTGGAATTAAGAGACCACACCCTCCAAAATGTTGTTGGAGATCTAAGGAAAGGAATTTCCACAAGAGCACAATTGAAGAGGTTCAGTGAACACCAAGCTCACATCTCCATGATTGAACCAAATAAAGTGTGGGAAGCCCTTGAAGATTCGGATTGGTTAGAAGCTATGCACAAAGAGCTCAACAACTTTGAGAGAAACAAAGTGTGGAAGTTAGTTGAGAAGCCAAAAGATTGCCGCAATGTTATTGGAAAAAAGTGGATATTCAAGAACAAGCAAGATGAGCATGGGATCATTGTAAGGAACAAGGCTAGATTGGTTGCACAAGGTTATTCCCAAATTGAAGGCATTGATTATGGAGAGACTTATGCACCCGTGGCTCGCCTTGAGTCCATCCGTATCCTTCTTGCTTATGCGGCACATCATAACTTTAAGTTGCAACAAATGGATGTAGAAAGTGCATTCCTTTATGGTCCTTTAAATGAATTGGTATATGTTAAGCAACCCCCGGGATTTGAGGACCCCAACTTCCCAAACCATGTCTACAAACTTGATAAGGCGCTCTATGGGCTCAAGCAAGCCCCACGCACGTGGTATGAGCACCTTAGAGAGTTATTGTTTGACCGTGGCTTTGAGGTTGGGAAAATCGATCCCACTCTTTTTACTAAGAGGGTTAATGGGGAGCTTTTTGTATGCCAAATCTATGTTGATGATATTATCTTTGGCTCATCTAACAAAGCTTAATGATGAATTCTCAAAGCTTATGACTAGTAGGTTCCAGATGTCCTTGATGGGGGAGTTGAAAGTATTCCTTGGCTTTGAGATCAAGCAAGTTAGAGGAGGAACATTCTTCAATCAAGCCAAGTATACTCAAGATATGCTCAAGAGATTCAAAATGCAAGATTTGAATGGAGCCCTAACTCCCATGGCAACAAAGACTCATCTAGAACAAAATCCAAATGGTAAAGATGTGGATCAAAAGGTATACCGGTCTATGATTGGCTCTTTTCTTTACCTTTGTGCATCTAGACCCGATATTGTGTTGAGTGTAGGTGTGTGTGCAAGATATCAAGCGGCTCCCAAGGAAAGCCATTTAATGGCGGTCAAGAGAATCTTTCGATATTTAGTTCATACCCCATTTTATGGTCTTTGGTACCCTCAAGGCTCAACATTCGCTCTTTGTGGATACACGGACTCGGATTGGGCGGGATACAAGGATGATAGAAAATCAACTTCCGGGGCTTGCCAATTCCTTGGTAGGTCCTTGGTATGTTGGTCTTCTAAGAAGCAAAATTGTATATCTCTCTCCACCGCCGAAGCCAAGTATGTTGCTGCTGCTAGTGCTTGCACCCAATTGCTATGGATGAGGCAAACTTTAAAGGAATACAATGTCCATTGTGACAAAGTGCCTCTTCTATGTGACAATGAAAGTGCCATCAAGATTGCATACAACCCGGTGGATCACACAAGGACAAAGCATATTGAGATTCGACATCACTTTATTAGAGATCATGTTGCTAGAGGTGATATTGATCTATCCTATGTATCAACCAAAGATCAACTTGCCGATATCTTCACGAAGCCACTTGATGAAGCAAGGTTTTGCTACTTGAGGAATGAACTAAATATCGTAGATTCTAGGAGTTTGACTTGATTATCTTGCACTCTCACCTAATATTCGACCCATGCTTGGTTTAGATGTAGGCATGGACATAGGGGGAGTGCGGTCCTAATTGATTGGACTATCCCTCCCCCCATTATGCGCAAATTAAACAAAAATCATTCCTCTTAATATCATTTTGTGATATGTGAGCTCAATGAGGAGTTTCGGTAATGGACCCAAGATACATCTTCGTGGTGCCAAGCCGAGTATACTCAAATATGGTGGCCTAGGCCACCGCCCCTCTCAATCGAGAGGTTGATGTGCGTACTCGTGTTTGTCACCTAGTTGAATTGGTCTTCTCTCATGATTGTCATCTATTTGATGTGTCATCATCGTTCTTAGCCTCATGCACTCTAGTTTGGTATTTATTTGTTTCTTCCATTGTTTTTAGAGTGCATGTGCTTTTCAGCTCACTTGTCTTAACCCAAGCCTCCGTACTCCCTCACGAAAACCCTCTCTTTATCCGCACAAGAATCATCCTTGATCCCTGGCTTTGGACTCAAGTGGTACCAGTACTACCGGATGTGCGAGCGGTACTACCGGACCTGGGAAGTTCCCAAGTCGTCTCCTGGCAAAACTGCTCCAGGAACGGTACTACCGCCAGCATGTCCGGTCCTACCGGTCATCGGTACTACCGGTCGTGGGACCGGTACTACCGCTTCCAAGCGGTAGTACCGCTCCAACAACCGGTACTACCGGTTGACGGTTCCAGGTATATATTGGACGCGTGGAGAGAGGCACCCCTCAGTGCCTCATTATTTCCCACGCCCTCCACTCTAACCTGCGCCGCCACCGGAGATCTTGAAGCCACCGGAGCCCTGCCTCGCCCTCCTCTCTCCGGATTCTCCTTGGATTCGGCCTCTTGGCGGGCTCCCACTCCTTTCCACCGCCATGGATCCCGGTACAACCGCTCCTTCTCTTATTGTTTGATTTCCCCATTAGATCTAGGTTTTGGCTTAGATTTGTGGAGAAATTGACTACTTGCAAGGTTGTACTGCTATATTATTCCTTGTTACCGCGTAGAATCTTCAATTTAGCAGTTTATATCGTCAATTTGGGCCATTCCCATCAGATCTGACAACCTGTGTGCCGCTCAACCGGTAGTACCGGAACTTTTTCCGGTACTACCGCTTGCAAGCGGTACTACCGGTCGTCAGGTCCGGTAGTACCGGTCCACTCTGACCACTTTGTTCTGCTCAACTTGTAGATTCTCTTGGTTTTGCCTTCTTGATTCTTGTGTCCTTATCTCCTTGCTATCCTCTCTCGTGCTTTCATAGATGCAGGTGGTTCTCGGGGTGCACGCAAGCACTCCAAGTCTGACCGTGAGATTGTTGAGGAAGAGACTGAGTCTGAGGAAGAAGTTATGCCACAACCAAGACACCGTTCGAAGTTGCCTACCAATCGAGGTGGTCGTGGGGGTCGCGAAGGGGTTACCAAGCGCTCAGCTGGGCGTGGCAGAGCCCCTCCCTCTCGCCCCCCTTCCACTGGGCATACCAAGAGTCTCAGCTCTGGGCCATCTGGGCCAAAGAAACTTTCAGACATCTCTGAGGCAGACTTTAGGGCTCTCCGGGTGGACAATGCATACTCCCGCAACACGAGCGAGTCAGGGGCAGACAGTTTTTTCTATGATGACTTCCAAGAGCGTGTGTATCATGAGGTTCTTTTGACCAATACCCAGCTGGTGGTGCCTCAGCAGTGGCTTGACATGGGACACATTGACAAGAACTCTGACTACTTTGCTGAAGCTAAGGAAATCTGCTCAAACCTTGGCATGTTCCCCATTATGGAGTTTCAGCATGACTATGATCCCCTACTCATCTGCCAGTTTTATGCCACTGCACACTTCCACAATGGCCGCAATCGGAAGATTACCTGGATGACTCAAGGTGCTGTCAAGGAAGCCACACTTGCGGAGTTTGCTGCCATCTTGGGGTATGAGGACCGCGGCCGGGACATTCCTTGTGGTTTCCGCTATCACATGCGGGAGCATCCCTCCAAAAAGGATGTTCTCAGACCTTTGTATATTCGAGGCCGTGGGATTGCTGGAAAGATCAAGGATCTTCTCCCCACATATGACATTCTCCATCGCATTTTTCGTGAGACTGTTGCTCCTCGTGCGGGCAACAAGGACGAGATACATGGGTTCTCCGTTGACTTGCTGTTCAACACCTTCCTCAACAGAGAATCCGGCCAACCTCTTGATGTGACAGACTACATTTGGAATGAAATGGTTGCTGCCGCACACACTCGGAGGGTTCCACCATTTTCTCCTTACATTATGGCCCTCATTGTGTCCAAGTGCCCCGTCATTGCTAGGTCGCTCTCCACTCGCTCTCTTGTTGTGCACAAGCCAAAGGCACTCAAGATCAAGACACATGCCAAACCTCGCGCTCCGCCAGGGTGAGGAGGATGAGGATGAGGATGAGGATGACTCTGAGCATGCTGACAGTGGTCATGACACTGACTATGTTGTCTCTCGCCACAAGAACGCCAAGCCCTCTTGGGTCAAAAGGATGGAGGTCAAGCTCAAGAAGATCTTCTGCTTCCAGGTTGACAACCAGAAGCGTATGTATGAGGCGCACGTGTATGCAAAGAAAGCCTGTGCTCGCCAGAAGGAACTAATGTCTGCTCAAGGGTTGACCATCTCCGAGGGATCCGAGAACAACATCACTCCAGAAGATCAGTGGATTTCTCAGCACAGCCGTTGGGACGATGATGTCTCTTCTTCGCACCGCGCCCCACCTACGTATGAGGATGAGGAGGATCTTGAGGATGAGGAGGAGGAGGAGGAGGAGGAGTATGATGATTGACCTTTGGGGCAGTAGCTCTGCACTTGTCCCTTTTTGGTGTCTTGATGCCAAAGGGGGAGAAGTTGCACTTTAGGCACGGGTGTTGCATGGGAAGTCACAAGCTCGTTCTTCTCTTTGATACTTTTATTGCTTGTGAACTTCGATTTCTCTCTATTTTATGTGTGAGACTACTATGTGTTTATGTCGTGTGAGACTATGTGGTTTATGTCGTGTGAAACTATGTGGTTGGATTCATCTTATGCGACTATGTGGTTTATTTCTTTGGATCCATCTTGTGATGTTATGCAATATCTATTGTCTATATATTCCTCATCACATGTTTTGTGCAAAGGTATGTTTTCAAATGCTAGTATACATACTTGTGTACCCATGTTGGGTTTGTAAAATACAGGGGGAGGTTTGTCTCTACACATCTAGGGGGAGTCTCTTCTCTATTTTACAAATACCATTTGCCTATTGTTAAAATCATACTGCAAAAGTGTATTGTCATCAAACACCAAAAAGGGGGAGATTGAAAGAGCATTTTTCTATCCCTCTGATTTTGATGTTTGATAACAATACACTTATCATTTTAACCGTGTACTAAGTTTATCACAGGATTGATAAAAGAATGCACAAGCTATGGCATTACATTTCTCCTTGCAAAAACTTCTGTGTCAACCGGTAGTACCGGACCTGCAACCGGTACTACCGCTTGACACCGGTACTACCGGTTCCAGTACCGGTTGGCACTGATCAAAAGAGAGAAGGGTGTGTACTAGTCAGTACCCACCGGTACCATGGAGCGGCACTACCGCCCCAACCGGTAGTACCGCTTGATACAAGCGGTACTACCGCTTGAGGCGGTCGTACCGCTCGTCAGTACCGTGGCATATTGACTAGCACCCACCCCTCTCCGTTTTGGTCAGTACCAAGCGGTACTTGGGACCGGTACTACCGCCTGAACCGGTAGTACCGCTTCGTACTTCCGGTACTACCGCTTGGGGGTAGTGCCGCAAGGGAGTACCGTCCAAAGACTGAAGAACAGAGTCACCTCCGGTACCTGGTCCGGTACTGGACCGGTAGTACCGCTTGCAAGCGGTACTACCGCTTGTAGTACCGGTACTACCGGTCATTTAATGCTCCAACGACCATGTATTTCGTGGAGGGGTATAAATACCCCTCTACCTACCTTGGGACAAATTGCTCAGCACATTAAAGTCATTGCCCACCATTGGAGTCCATTGGAGCCACTCAAATCTTCAAGATCTCCTCATCCAACCACCCAAAGTCCTTGATCTTTGGAGAATCGAAGGAGGAGACCCCGATCTACTACTTCACCAAAAGAGATCTTCATTTCCCCCTCATTTCATTGAGGGCCCCTTTGCTCTAGTGTTTTGTTGGAAACCCTAGCTCTTGTTTTTGTTCTTACAAGCTTGTCTTTGATTGCTTTGATAGCTTGCTTGTATTTGGGAGCCTCCGATTAAGTTGTGGATGTGTGCCCCAAACTTGTAACGGTGCCGGCTTCCACCTTGAAGGTTGCCGATATAGTGGAAGGTGAATCGATCCCGTTGGGGTGAGATTCATCGGAGAACAAGGGAGGCCTCTCGTGGCGTTGGTGGTTTGAAACCACCCCCTCTCCAAACGTAGACGTACTTCCCCTCAAAAGGAAGGAACTACGGGAAACAAATCCTTGTGTCTCCGTGTCCACTTTTCGGTTACTTCTATCCTTTACCCCACCTTACTTACTCGTTACTTCTTTGCGTTGTGTTAGCTCGTGCATATTTGTCATATAGGTAAATTCACCTTAGTTGCATTATCTAGAGAATTTACCTTATTGTCAAACCTTAATTTGAAAAAGAAGAAAATTTGAAGTAGCACCTATTCACCCCCCCCCCTCTAGGTGCCCATACGATCCTTTCATTTTCTTTCTCAGCAAAAACGTTGAAGTTGAAGTTGGACTTAGCCATTTGATCTACAAAATTTGCAAGTATAATTTAGACTATGTTCATGATAACTAGTTCAACTTAATCAAATTACTAGATGAACTCCCACTAAATTCAACATCCCTCAAGTTGTTTAGTGAACATGATCCAAATTCACCACACCTAATCCGATCTTCACGAGAAGAGATGTAGTTTCAATGGTGGACAACAAAGTGTCGATCATATCATTCATATGACTCATGCTTAACCTTTCGGTTTGTGTGTTCCGAGGCCATGTCTGTACATGCTAGGTCCGTCAAGTCAAACCCAAGTATTTCCGCGTGTGCAAAAACTGGCTTGCACCTGTTGTATATGAACGTAGAGTTTATAGCACCCGATCATCACGAGGTGCTTGAACACGACGAACTTTCGCAACGGTGCATACATGGGGAGAACACAATTTTATCTTGATCTTTAAGTGAGGAATCGTCTTATAATGCTACTGTCGCGATCTAAGCATAATAAGATACATAAAAGGATAAACATCACATGCACATAATTTTATGTGACATGGTATAGCCAATCTCCGCGCAATGATCTCCATCTTGTGCGCGCCAGCATGATCTCCATCACTCCATCATGATTGCCTCCACCACGAATAGCAACTACAACTATTGCTAACTACTTAGCGATAAAGTAAAGCTATTACATGGCGTATAAGAAGTTGACACACAGGTCATACACAATTATAAAAACAACCATATGGCTCCTGCCGGTTGTGTACTCATCGACATGCAAGTCGTGAAATATTACAAAACAAGATCATTGCATACAACATACACATCATATCTTGGGCCATACCATATCACAAAACACTCCCTGCAAAAACAAGTTAGACGCCTCTATTTTGTTGTTGCATGTTTTATGTGGCTTATGGGAGTAACAAGCTCAGAACGATTCTTACCAACGGAAAGACACAACGGTGATATTATGGTTGCCAACATCCGGTGTAAATCCCATGACTACTATAGTGAGAGAAACTGGCATCCACCA
Organism: Avena sativa; assembly: GCA_916181665.1. Classification (NCBI taxonomy): domain Eukaryota; kingdom Viridiplantae; phylum Streptophyta; class Magnoliopsida; order Poales; family Poaceae; genus Avena; species Avena sativa. The sequence goes on from OV702293.1 coordinate 461,861,136, forward strand.
GTTGCATGTGTGGAACAAGCCACACGTCAAGTGCGGAGCCGGTCTCGCGAACGAGGTCGCGTAAAGTTGGCCTGGACCGCTTCGATCTCACTATCCCGCATCAAAAGAAGTACACAACAAGAGTCTTGCAACAGAAAACATCAACGCCCGCAACAAGCATGTTGCGTTCTACTCGTGAAACACATCTACGCATAGATCTAGCTCTGATACCACTGATGGGTTTCGCAGCATAGTAAATCAAAAAAATTCTATGGATGCGAATGGGAAAGCCAAGATCTAATCTAGGAGATGTAATCAACGAGAGGGATAGATGAGATCTTCATACCCTTGAAGAAATCGCACAACGGAAACGTTCAACCGAACGTGAGTGATGTACTCGAACTAGCCTTCTCCTCCTCGCGATCCAATCCGATCCAACGCCGCAAGTGGCGACACCTCCGAGAGATGCACACGTACGGTGCCGCGACGTCTCCTCCTTCCTTGGTCCAGCAAGTGGGGTGGAGAGATGGATTGGATCTGCAGCACGGTGGCGTGGTGCTATGGTGGAGAGTTTCTGCGGCAGGGCTTCGCCTACGCGCAGTCGGGAGAGAGAGAGAGGTAGAGGGCAGCAGGTCGGCGGCTAGGGTTGGAGGAGTAGGGGGAGGAGGGTGCGCCCCTACCCTCTTTATATAGGGGGATGGCCGACCCCCTTGGCCCCTCCTCCAAGCCCTAGGGCGGCGTCCCCAAGGGTTGGAGTGGGGGGCAAGTCTCCCCCTTCCTTCTAGAAGGGTTCCTAGGGTTTCCCCTAGGGTTTTGGCCAGCTGGGCCTATGGGGGCTTGTGCCCCTGGCCCAAAGCGGCCAGGGCACTCCCTCGTAGGCCCACGTACCCTCCGACAAGTGGGGCCACGTTGGTCCCACTCCGGAAGCTTCTAGAACCTTCCGGTACAATACCGAATACTCCGAAATGATTCCGAAATCCAAAAACTGCTTTCCTTTATATGAATCTTATTCTCCGGACCATTCTGGAACCTCTCGTGATGTCCTGGATCTCATCCGAGACTCCGAACAAAAAACTCATAAACCAATTATCCATTCTATCCTAGCGTCGAGGCACGTTAAGTGTGTGACCCTACGGGTTCGAGAATATGCAGACATGATCTTCTATCAATAATTAACAGCGGGATCTGGAAACCCATATTGACTCCCACACATTCATCGATGATCATATCGGATGAACCACGATGCCAGGATTCAATTAATCCCATATTTATATTCCCTTCGTCACGCGATATTTTACTTGCCCGAGATTCGATCGTTGGTATCTGCATACCTAGTTCAATCTCGTTCACAGCAAGTACTTTACTTGTTCCGTAATCCGATATCACTTTGTGATTAACTCCTTAACCACGTGCTTGGAAGCGGTGTTGATATCGATTACCGAGTGGGCCCGAAGTATATCTCTCCGACTCGGGAGGGACAAATCCTATCTCGATACATACAATCCAACAAGTACTTTCCGATCACCTGAGAGACACCTCTATGATCACCCTCTCATAGGATGACGTTTGATGACCTCAAAGCTTTCTTCCGATACCAGGGAGTTGCATTATCTCATGGTCTAAGGAATATAATATTTGACATAGAAAAAACTTCGCAAAGATGAACACGATGACACGATCTAATTGCTCTGCTTGATTTGGGTCTGTCCATCATATCATTCTCCTAATGACATGATCTCATTATTAATCGACAACTCATGTCTATGGTTAGGAAACCTTAACCATCATTAATCAATGAGCTAGTCCATAGAGGCGTACTAGGGACACGGTGTTGTTCATAAACCACACAAGTATCAAAGTTTCCACTTAATACAATTCTAGCATGGAATATAAACTTTATCATGAACAAGAATTATAACAATAATATCTTTATTATTGCCTCTAGGGCATAATTCCAACAATATAAATTGGATTTATGGCCTGCATGGACGCTTTGTCATTGACATATGAATTCGACATATATGTCCCAAATCTCAGTTATATGACTCCAAATCTAAGTTATATGAATTAAATCTGAGTTATAATATGATTATATAGTATGTTGTCAAATTTCCATAAACTGTGATCTGAAATATAAATCCAAGATATAATATAATCTTATAATATGCTGTCAAACTGCCATAAACTGTGATCCAAGATATAGATCTAAGATATAATATGGCTTTATGACATGACAAACTGTCATAAACTGGGACTCGAGATATAAATTCGAGATATAATATAACTTCACGACATGCTGGCAAACTGTCATAAATTGGGATCCGAGATATAAATCCAAGATATAATTCTAAGATATAATATGATGTTAAGATATGTTGTCAAACTGCCATAAACTATGATCCGAGATATAGAGATATAATATAACTTTATGATATGCCGACAAACTACCATAAACTGGGATCCGAGATATAAATCCGAGATATAATTTTGAGATATAATATGACTTTATGATATGCTGGCAAAGTGACATAAACTGGGACCCAAGATTATAAATCCGAGATATAATTCTGAGATATAATATGACTTTATGATATGTTGACAAAGTGTCATAAACTAAAACCCGAGATTATAAATCCGAGATATAATTTTGAGATATAATATGACTTTATGATATGCTGGCAAACTGCCATAAACTAGGATCCAAGATATAAATCTGAGATAATATTTTATGATATGCTGACAAACTGTCATAAACTTAGATCTAAGATATAAATCCGAGAAATTAATTTGGAGATATAATATAACTTTATGATATGCTGACAAATTGCCATAAACTGAGATTCAAGATTTAATTCTAAGATATAATATGACTTTATGATATCCTGATAAACTGCCATTAACTGAGATCTGAGATATAAATGTGTGATATAATTCTGAGATATAATATGACTTTATAATATGCTCAAAAACTGTCATAAACTTGATCTGAGATATAAATCCGAGATATAATATGTCTTTATGATATACTGACAAATTGCCATAAACTAGGATCCGAGATTTAATTCTAAGGTATAATATAACTTTATGATATCCTGGCAAACTGCCATAAACTGGGATCCAAGATATAATTCTGAGATATAATATGACTTTATGATATGCTGGGAAACTGTCATAAACTGGGATCTAAGATTATAAACCTGAGATATAATTCTGATATATAATATGACTTTATGATATGCTGGAAAATTGCCATAAACTGAGATCTGAGATATAATACAACTTTATGATATCTGACAAACTGCCATAAACTTAGATCTGAGATATAAATTCGAGATATAATTTTGAGATATAATATGACTTTATGATATGTTGGAAAACTGCCATAAACTTGGATCCGAGATATAAATCTGAGATATAATATGCCTTTATGATATGCTGGAAAACTGCCATAAACTGGGATCCGAGATATAAATCTGAGATATAATATGACTTTATGATATGCTAGCAAATTGACATAAATTGAAATCCGAGAAATAGTTCTGAGATATAATATGACCTGGCAAACTGATTTAAACAGTAATCCAAGATATAATATGACCTGACAAACTGATTCAAACATTAATCCGAGATATAATATGTCATGGCAAACTGATTCAGACAATAATCTGAGCTATAATATGACCTGACAAACTAATTCAAATAGTAATCCGAGATATAATATATGTTGCGATGACTTGGGGTAAGTTTCCTCACCAATGTTCATTTCAAACGACACAGTTAGTCAACAAGCTCATATAACCAATGCTATACTATAGAAGTAGAAGACATAGCTAAAGACATATAACAATTGACATATGTGAAGACATAATAAATGACATATCTTATCATCTTATGTCTACTCTAAATAACAATTTTAAGCATGGGGATGCCAGATCAAATAATGAGCCGAGTCTCTGAGATACTTTTTCTATCTATGGGTAATTCTACTAATATGTTGGCTTGCCCCCGGGTTGAGATATCTCCTTCCCGGGATGAACAACTAAGTGATAAGAGGGTGATAGCCCCCGAGTGACATTCGAGGTTATCTTATGTGCGTGTTTTTGGTTGAGTCAGTTGATTCTCACAGTATACTTGATGATGAGGTTGAGTCATGTCTTGTTGGCTAAGTCAACAAGAAAGGCTTGTATGCCAGCTTCCACGATCTCTGTACGTTGGGGAGGAGGATGAAGAAGCTACTTCTTGATGGTGAAGCAGAGGTTGATGAAGATGGTTTCATCCAGATGAAAACCCAACCAACGCCTCTAATCAGCCCCACAGTGGGCGCTAACTATCGTGGTGGTGTCATGGCAGATGTATGGGATATGATTAAGTTGGGGCCTCATGGACACTGGAGAAATCCGAGGAGGGATGATACAGTGAATCTGTACACAAGAGAAGAAAGAACAAACACAAACACACAAAATATACCTAGGTTCAGGGCTCTCTAAATGAGATAAAAACCCCTACTCCTGCTTGCTAGATCATATTCTCTAGCCATTTACTGTAGCTACATTGGTGCTCCTTGAGCTCTGCTCTCTATGCCTCTAATGGCTTTCTCTAAAAGAGTCAGAGGAAGAAGAAGGAGTGTTCCTATCGATCAGAGAAGGAAAGATCTCTGCCAGGGGTCTCCCCGGATCGATCCCCTGGTGCTCCTTATAAAGGAAAGCCCAGGGGACAAGATATGGCCCACGTGCACTATTCCTGATGTGACTATTAGGGTCTTGTCAACTGACAAGGCATGATCCTGGTTAGGCCTTGTCTGTCCTTTGCTTTGTCTTGTATCACTTGTCCATGGCGTTTTCCTAGTCATCAGTCCTATATCCTCCTGATAACCTGGGAGCATCTTGGACTTACGAGGGAGCATCCCTGAGAACCTGGGAGCATCTTGGATGTAACGATGCTGCACATGCCAGTCTGAGCCTGGGGCATCCCAAGACTGGCACAAGACTGAAGGACTTGACATGGCTGGCTGAAACTCGGCTTGAGGAGTGGCTAACTCGGCCTGGAAGGCAGTTGATTCGGCCTAGGGGGAGAAATGGGTCCAACCGGAATAATGTAAAGAGCCCATTCGTAAAATTTGATTCGGCCTATCCGGGTCAATGGTGGCCTAGCCAGGTCACTGGCAGAGGCCTAGCCGGGGTGCTGGTGAAGTCGGTGGTGAGGTTTCCCGTGTGGGCAGGGACTAGCTGAAGTCGGCCCACCCAGGAGAGGAGGCGTCGAGGTGGTCGTAGAGGAGAAGCAGCGGCGAGGAGCGTCAGGGTAGTGACAGGAGGTGGCAATTCATGGGGGCGGCCCGTGGTGGGCCGGATCAGGTGAATCTCGGCCCACCCGGGATTATTGATGGCGATGCGGTGTAGTGAGGTCGTGTCTCTGGCGGGAGATGGCGGGAAAGTGAGGTGGCACCGAGATTGCTTGGTGGGCCGAGCCGGGTAATAACAGTAAGTCGGCCCAAGGTGGGGCAAATTTGGTCTGGGTGGGTTATCTCCAGGCCGAATTTGACCTAAGTCGGTCAAGCTTCATTCTTCTTTTTTTATTTATTCCTCTCTGTATTGCTTCACCTTATTTAATATCAGATGATCTCTCCTTCTACCCACCAGGTAAAATGACACTGGGGTACCCGAGATCATATCCCTGACAAAGACACACCCTTGGAATCCCCCAACAAGCAGCACCCCCCTTCCCCGCCCGGCACCCCTGCCCAACATGGGGTTTTCACGCGTCGTCGCCCTGACATGGACGCGGATTGGTTGGGATGACTCTTTGTCTTTGACTAAACCTAATACGTGAAGTAATATTAAATAATGTATCGATTACCTATTTTTTTCGATCTAAATTAATGGACTTAGATTTGTTTATGAGAGGAGGGAGTATATATTTTTTGAAGTTCTTATTAAAATTTTAGACGTTCACGTGCATCAGCTGGGAACAACTAGAATCCGTAGATTGAGTAATAAATACAACCCTCGAGCTCACAATAAATACACAAACCTATGCAGCTCCAAAGACAAGACGCGCGGGTCCAGACCTGATAGTAGGAGGAGGAAAAGCCCACACGGAACACTCCTCTTTATAAAGCAAGTGGCTGCTGGCTCGTCATCGTCTCGGTCCCGTCTGAAACCCAGGGAAAATCCGTAGTAGTGAAAAAATAGCAGGAGCACGCATCCCTACCCTTCCTTCTTCTCCCACTCCCAAATCCTCCTTCCACCTCCACCTCCACCTACTCCTCACCGCATCTCCACCACGCGGCACGGGCGCAGCGACACGCAGGGTTGGTGAGGGGGAAGAGAGAGATCGGCGCCGAGGAAGAACACAGCGCGCACACGTAGCATTCATTAGCCAGAGCTCGTCCGTTCGTGCGTGCGTGTGCCGCCGCTGCATTCACCCGGAATCCACCAAATCTCTCCGACCCTCGCCCTCGTCCAGGGAGCCGAGCCGGGCGCGGCCAAAACCCCGGTTTGGTCCCATCCCGCTCCATGCCGTAACCTGCCGCCCAGAGCCCCAGAGCTCCCCCCCGCTCGCGGCCGCGGACGCGCACATCACTGCTGCCCCCCTGCCGTGGCAAGCAGCCCCCAATGCCTTTTAAACCCCTCGCCGCTCCCCTCCTGACGCCTCCGATCCACTCCCAATGCCGCGCCTCCACCACCAACCCCTCCCCCTCACCGAGGCCGCCGCCGCCGCCGCGCACGCCGCGCTGCTCGCCCTCGCGCTCCTCCTGCTCCTCCTCCGCGGGGCGCGCGCCCTCGCCTCGCGCTGCGCCTCCTGCCTCAAGCCGCCCCGCCGCCGCGATGGGACCCTCCACCACGGCGACGACGCCGTCGCGGCCTCGGCGTCCACCGCCGGCGCCTGGTACAGGGCCGCCATCGCCTGCTGCGGCTACGCCCTGCTAGTGCAGGTCGCCGCGCTCACCTACGAGGTCGCGTCCGCGGGGTCAAGTGTCGCCGCCGAGGCGCTGCTCCTGCCGGCCGTGCAGGCGCTGGCCTGGGCGGCGCTGCTGGCGCTCGCCCTGCAGGCACGCGCCGGCGGATGGGGCAGGTTCCCGGTGCTGGTGCGGGTCTGGTGGATCGTCGCCTTCGCCCTCTCCGTCGCCATCGCCTACGACGATTCCAGGCGGCTGATCGACGACGAAGACTCCGACTACGCGCACGTGGTCGCCAACTTCGCCGCGCTACCGGCCCTCGGGTTCCTCTGCTTGGTCGGTATGATGGGTTCCAGCGGCGTAGAGTTGGAGTTCAGTGATGATGACAGCAGCGTGCACGAGCCACTGCTGCTCGGCGCGCAGCGGAGAGACGCCGAGGAGGAGCCCGGCTGCCTGCGGATCACACCCTACGGCGATGCCGGGATCGTCAGCCTCGCCACGCTGTCATGGCTTAGCCCCTTGCTCTCGGTTGGGGCCAAGAGGCCCCTCGAGCTGGCCGACATACCCTTGCTGGCTCACAAGGACCGTTCCAAATTTTGCTACAAGGCCATGAGCAGTCACTATGAGTGGCAGCGGGCCGAGTGTCCTGGCAAGGAGCCATCGCTGGCATGGGCGATACTCAAGTCCTTCTGGCGCGAGGCCGCCATCAACGGCGCGTTCGCTGCGGTTAACACCGTCGTGTCCTATGTCGGCCCCTACCTGATCAGCTACTTTGTGGACTACCTCAGTGGCAAGATCGCCTTCCCACACGAAGGTTACATCCTCGCCTCTGTATTTTTTGTGTCGAAGCTGATCGAGACGCTCACTGCTCGCCAGTGGTACTTGGGCGTGGACGTCATGGGAATCCATGTCAAGTCCGGGCTGACTGCCATGGTGTACAGGAAGGGCCTCAGGCTCTCAAATGCCTCGAAGCAGAGCCACACGAGCGGTGAGATTGTGAATTACATGGCGGTTGATGTGCAGCGGGTGGGGGACTATGCATGGTACTTTCATGACATATGGATGCTTCCACTGCAGATCATCCTCGCCCTTGCCATCCTGTACAAGAATGTCGGGATTGCCACGGTTTCGACATTGGTAGCCACTGCGCTGTCAATTGCTGCCTCTGTTCCTGTGGCCAAGCTGCAGGAGCACTACCAAGATAAGCTGATGGCAGCAAAGGACGAGCGCATGCGCAAGACCGCTGAGTGCTTGAAGAGTATGAGAATTCTTAAGTTGCAGGCGTGGGAGGACCGCTACAGGCTGATGCTCGAAGAGATGAGGAACGTGGAATGCAGGTGGCTCAAGTGGGCTTTGTACTCGCAGGCCGCAGTTACATTTGTTTTCTGGAGTTCGCCAATCTTTGTCGCAGTCATAACTTTCGGCACTTGTATATTGCTTGGTGGCGAGCTCACTGCCGGAGGTGTTCTTTCCGCTTTAGCAACATTTAGGATCCTTCAAGAGCCTCTGAGGAATTTCCCAGATCTCATCTCCATGATTGCTCAGACGAGGGTGTCCTTGGACAGGCTCTCCCACTTCTTGCAGCAGGAAGAATTGCCAGATGATGCAACAATAAGTGTTCCACAGGGTAGTACAGACAAGGCAATCGATATTAAGGATGCTAGTTTCTCCTGGAACCCATCTTGTTCAACCCCTACACTCTCTGATGTACAACTTAGTGTGGTGAGAGGCATGCGAGTAGCAGTCTGTGGTGTGATTGGTTCTGGCAAATCAAGTCTATTGTCCTGTATACTCGGGGAGATACCCAAACTGTCTGGTCAAGTAAGTACATGCACACAAGAAAGTTGATGCTAACTTAGATGACAGTTTAATTACATTTTCCTTCTACTCCTTATTCAGGTCAGGGTCAGTGGCACAGCAGCATATGTTCCTCAGACTGCCTGGATACAGTCTGGAAATATTGAGGAGAATGTTCTTTTTGGCAGTCCAATGGACAGACCACGCTACAAAAGAGTTCTTGAGGCTTGCTCATTGAAGAAAGATCTTCAGTTGCTCCAGTACGGAGATCAGACCGTCATTGGTGACAGAGGCATCAATTTGAGTGGAGGTCAGAAACAGAGAGTGCAGCTCGCGAGAGCACTGTACCAAGATGCTGATATTTATTTGCTTGATGATCCATTCAGTGCTGTTGATGCTCATACCGGAAGTGATCTATTTAAGGTATGTACCAGTGTTGCCTTATTCTAGTTTTCTAAAGTTCTGTTTCATAACATGTTAGCTTTTATGTTGCAGGACTACATATTGAGCGCACTAGCTACCAAAACAGTAATTTATGTAACCCATCAAGTTGAGTTCCTACCAGCTGCTGACTTGATATTGGTAATAATACTTTTCTCACAATCTAAATATGTCTCAGTGATTAATGCTCATAGATATTATGCTTCAAGTTTCTACTAGCCAATCGAGTTGTTCAATGCGACATGTTATTTATCCATATTTTCCTATTAATAAGAGTAATAAAGCACGCTATCTTCTATAATACTCCCCATTAGACTATTCATGGGATAATAGGCCCTTGATCTCTTATTTGTGGTTTTGTCATGATACAGGTTCTTAAGGATGGCCGTATCACCCAAGCTGGAAAATATGATGATCTTCTCCAAACTGGAACAGATTTCAATGCTCTGGTTTCTGCTCATAACGAAGCTATCGAGACCATGGATTTTTCTGAAGATTCTGATGGAGATGCTGCTCCTTCTGTTCCTAACAAAAGGCTGACACCCAGTGTTAGTAATATCGATAACCTGAAAAATAAAGTATCTGAAAATGGAAAGTCATCTAATTCACGTGGAATAAAGGACAAGAAAAAGAGTGAAGAGCGTAAGAAGAAGCGTACTGTTCAAGAGGAGGAACGGGAGCGAGGAAGAGTTAGCTTAAATGTTTATATGTCATACATGGGGGAAGCCTACAAAGGTACACTGATACCACTCATTGTCTTGGCTCAGACCATGTTCCAAGTTCTTCAGATTGCTAGTAACTGGTGGATGGCATGGGCGAATCCACAAACAGAAGGAGATGCACCTAAGACAGATAGCGTGGTCCTACTCGTTGTTTATATGTGCCTTGCTTTTGGGAGTTCATTGTTTGTGTTTGTGAGAAGCCTTCTTGTAGCTACATTTGGTTTAGCAGCTGCTCAGAAGCTATTTATAAAAATGTTAAGGTGTGTGTTTCGAGCGCCAATGTCATTCTTTGATACTACACCATCTGGACGGATTCTGAATCGAGTAAGTTTGATCATGCTCCTGATCCTATCCGTATTTGACAATGTTGTGTGTGCCTTCCCTAATTTGCACATACTTCATATCAGGTTTCTGTAGATCAAAGTGTTGTGGATCTTGATATAGCATTCAGGCTAGGGGGCTTTGCATCTACAACAATTCAACTCCTCGGAATCGTTGCTGTCATGAGCAAAGTGACATGGCAAGTTTTGTTTCTTATAGTTCCAATGGCTATCGGATGCATGTGGATGCAGGTAAATTGCTGAACTTTCTCGTTTTCTGTGTGCTGACCTTAACCTCGGATCCTTAATTTCTTCAATGTAATACGAATGAAATAGATAGCAAGGTTATTTACCCCAATTAAATCAATAAAAGAACTCTGCAGACATAATGTTGGTCACCTCTGTCAGTTAATGAGCTAATTAAGCAGGAAATCGATGCATATGTTCGCCATGAAAGTATTGATACTTGTGAATTAAACTCGTTCTTAAAGCATGAGTGCCTACGTTCAAGATATCCTGATGATTTTGAAGACTTCTAAAGTTCTTTATCACACAGTAGATACTGGATCCCTTTGCTACCATGACATTCCTCGGAGTGGGGTTTTACTAATACATAAATAATACAAATTTGCAGAGATATTATATTGCTTCATCGAGGGAACTGACTAGGATCTTGAGCGTTCAGAAGTCTCCAGTGATCCATTTGTTTAGCGAGTCAATTGCTGGTGCTGCTACCATTAGAGGGTTTGGTCAAGAGAAAAGATTCATGAAAAGAAATCTTTACCTCCTTGATTGTTTTTCTCGGCCTTTATTTTCCAGCCTTGCAGCTATTGAATGGCTCTGCCTGCGAATGGAATTACTTTCGACTTTTGTGTTTGCTTTCTGCATGGCAATACTTGTGAGCTTTCCTCCTGGAACGATCGAACCAAGTATGTCTTATCTGCTCTCTCACATGCCGTTCTGTTTTATTTGCTTTACCCAATCGATCATTTGATAGGAGCACTCGAACACTTGCATTTTTTTACAAGTAATTGGTGCTTCTCCTTCTCCATCTAAACAAGCTTTCCAATTGATAGGTATGGCTGGGCTTGCTGTCACATATGGACTTAACTTAAATGCTCGTATGTCAAGGTGGATATTGAGCTTCTGTAAATTAGAGAACAGAATCATCTCTGTTGAGCGTATTTATCAGTATTGCAAGATTCCTAGTGAAGCACCACTGATTATTGAGGATTGCCGCCCCCCGTCCTCCTGGCCTGAGAATGGAAACATTGAATTGATTGATCTCAAGGTAAGCTTGTAGTCCTTAGCCATTTATTTCTCAGTTCATTCATTTCCTCTTCGTTATGTATAATCACTCCACAAATTTATTTATGGAATCTTATTGCGCTTTTTGTAAATATTACAGGTCCGCTACAAGGATGACCTTCCCTTAGTTCTACATGGAGTCAGTTGTATCTTCCCCGGAGGGAAAAAGATTGGGATTGTAGGGCGAACTGGAAGCGGTAAATCTACTCTTATTCAGGCTCTTTTCCGCCTGATTGAACCTACAGGAGGGAAAATTATCATCGACGACATTGACGTTTCTGCAATTGGCCTTCATGATCTGCGGTCACGGTTGAGCATCATCCCACAGGACCCTACATTGTTCGAGGGTACTATCAGGATGAATCTTGACCCTCTTGAAGAGCGTCCTGATCATGAAATTTGGGAGGTATGCCCTGCTCTCTTTTCATGCTATCCTCGTGTTAAATCTGTCGTGATCCTTATGGAAGAGAGCTCTTTTCTTTCAGGCATTAGAAAAGTGCCAGCTAGGAGAGGTCATTCGTTCTAAGGAAGAAAAACTGGACAGTCCAGGTCTGTTTTAACTTTGAATGGATGAACAATTCTTCTGAGAGTAAGCATGGCATTTTTCTAATGCACAAATATATTTTTCCTGGATATTGTGGTGCTACTGCAGTACTGGAGAATGGGGATAACTGGAGTGTGGGGCAGCGCCAGCTTATTGCACTGGGTAGGGCGCTGCTCAAGCGGGCAAAAATCTTGGTGCTTGATGAGGCAACGGCATCAGTTGACACAGCTACAGATAATCTTATTCAAAAGATTATTCGCAGTGAATTCAAGGACTGCACTGTCTGTACCATTGCACACAGGATCCCAACGGTCATCGACAGTGACCTAGTCCTGGTACTTAGCGACGGTGCGTGCTCCTTCACACATTTCGACCAAGTTTACTTACCAGTCATACTAAGATCATCATGAGTTTGTTTTCTTGTTGCTCAATGAATTCTCTTAGGTTCGCGGGTAATGCTCTTAGCGGAACAGTAAATTCTCGCACATACTTGGACCAACAGCGCTTACTGTGATTTTTTTTGTCTCGTTTATTTCAGGTAAAATCACAGAGTTCGACACACCCCAGAGGCTTTTGGAGGACAAGTCCTCCATGTTCATGCAGCTAGTGTCTGAATACTCCACCCGGTCGAGCTGTATATAGGGAGAGGCTTAGCTTAAATCCCCCGCCAAGAACAGAGGCTGGGAGGTCGTCAAGTAGCCGAATCTGCCAGCCTACTTACACCATAGAAGCAAGTAGCGCCACCATAGGGCGGCGACAGAGAGAGGAGAAATCAGGGTATATGAACAGATAGAACGCCGGGCGTTCCCTGACCTGAATGACCTTGTGGTTTCTATGAGGGAACACAGTAGAGGCAAATACCACGGGAGGAGTTGGTGGAATTAACCCAAGCCCTGATGCTTGTGTATGTACACTGTGTACTGCTTCTCCCTTTGCATAATGGGAAAAAGGAAGAGAAAACATGATTAATAAAGGGGAAAGTTTTGTTTTCCTTGGCATCAGAATGAAGTGCTTTATATTTATGTTAGGCGTCAAATTATTCATGTTCTTAGCTTGGAAATGTGACACATGAATGTAGGCTTTAGGGGTTAAGGGTGTGCAAAACACCAAACCGTGCGAGCTGGCCAGTGGCAACTTATTTCATTTCCTTCCACAGTTTCAATCTTCACCTTCAAACTAGTCCAAACAAAAATGAACTAGCCTAAACTGTGGAACCGTTTTCGCACACACCTATCAGTCATCAGCTCCCTGTGAAGAGGAACATGTTGTCGAAGCAGGATAAAGAGGCAATCAACCTTTGCAATTCCCATTAGATTATACAGGTAAATATAAATATATATTACAGCAACAACACACTTCAGTAGTTTTTATTCTCACGCTCAACACAAGAAACCAAAGCAAACACATAGATTTGCACTCTAAACGGAGGGTAAAAAGAAACTATGTAGCTTATGACCCACAGTGGCAGCAGTCTCAACAACAACAACCGTTGTTCATATACCCCTGTCGCCTGGTCGTTCTCTTGGCTTCCTATGCAGAAGAAAGTGGTCCTCCACTCCAGTACAGGTTATCATCGGTCTAGGACTCGATGATCCCCGACATCATCTTCTTTATCTGGTGGAAACGACGAATGCATTACCAATCAGTACAATCACTTCTTCCTTTTTACTTACCAAATTATCAGTGAAATATCTAACAAAGTACTCATTTGTCAAACCACTAGTAATACTGGGACAACATAAATCATGGCAAGTACTACATCATTACTGAAAAAACAATGTAGAGCGTGCTTCTCCAATACCTCTTTTCGATCCATTCCAAGGATACTCCTGAGATGCTCTACCTGTGAAAGCAAAATAGCATGAGCGGCTTAAGTCAGATCGTACCATTGGCTCAGGTGAGTTCCTGATTACTTCTTTGTCGAAACTTTCATAAAGCTACAACACCTACCTCTTTAAATGGCTCAGGTGAGTTCTCACGAAGCTCAATTATGTAATTTGCTCTTTTTTCTCCAATGCCCTACACAATCATAGCCAGTTAGTAAGAAGGAAAAGCAATATGCGGGTTAACAACAATTGTCAAGATCCAGAGCAAACCCTTAAGCTTTTTAGTTCCTCCCTGCAAATGGATATGGAGACATGCATTAGATTAGCAGAAATAGCATCAAATAATTCAGAAGTTCAGATTGTACTCACTTATTGGCACTGTTTAGAAAAGTCAAGCACTCTTGAGCTAGGGAATTCTGTTTAAAATAAATAAATATGGTTAGGGTTTATCAAGAAAGTCAATGTACAGATGGGTAAGGATGTGCCAGCAAGTTATAAACATCCTTAACCTTGATCCCCGTGCTGCGAGCTTTAAAGGAATTACTTGGGTCTTCTGCTTGCGCAAATTTCAGCTGCATCGCAGGAGTTTTTGGTTCAGGTACATCTATGTTCATCTGCTGCACATGTTGCATGCCTACTTTTTGTGGTGTTTCCATGCCTACTTTTTGTGGCATTTCCATGCCTACTTTTTGTGCCGTTATGCTAACTGGACGAGTGCTAAGAAGCTTCAGGGAGTTTGATATCTCTCTCAGACGGTCAGTAAGCTTCGGAGAGTGTTTATTAGCGTTGACTGGAGTCTCCACGACAAGGACATCTGGCAGTGATGGTTAATTGTCAACTAAGATCACACCGAGAAACTTGCCAAAAATATACTAAGAGTTGTGTTTTACCAGGTATACTAGAAGAGCAGGTCTCGCCCGAGTCACTACACGAACTCAATGTATGCAAAACTGACGATGAATTGTCCTGAATACAGAGACAAGCAAGACATTTGTTTATGATATACATAACTTCTAAAGAAGAAAATAAATATTTTCTTTGCACAGGGCTATGTACCTCTTCCTCCATACTACTTGAGACCACCTTTTGTGTTTCAGATGATGCAGTATCTAAAGTGTCGCTTGCTTTATCAAATCCCTGCATATTACGTCCAACATATTGCAATAATTATTCACAAGGTCATCATATACCTAGTGAGACTACACTACCAAAAAGAAACCAAAGTACCACATCTGTTGATGGAGCATGGATTTTCACGTCTCGTGATGATTGTACCTCCTGCAGAATGATGCAGTGGAAACAGTTTAAATAAAGTAATTAATAACCAATCATGCACAAGCGCATCCGTATACTAACCTCAACTTTTACTGCAGCTGGTGCAAAAACTATCTTATCTTCCTACAAAGTTCATAGAGTGGAATCGATTAGTTAGAAACATGATAATAGCAACTTCAGCAACCGTATATTACCTTTATTCGACATTGCAACAAGTGATCAATTAATATGTTCAATTATTTACCTTTGATGAATTGGTGCTCGGACAGAACACGGTACTGTACAACAAAAAACACAAGTTACTTGCATAAGAAAAGAGGGTGGATACTATTCTTTCTGGAGTTAATGAATGGTTTCGTACCTTCTGCTCAATGTAGATTTAGCATCTTTTTGCTTCACTTTAATTGAAATTTTAGTAGAGAGCTCGCTTTCCGCTTTCTTTGCTGACCGCACCATTGATTGAGACCTTCTATATAAAACAATAAAAGTTACACAATTTTAGTCAAGAACCAAGCTTGAAACGATTACCAGCCTTTGTGGTTTTAACGGAGTGGTACCTTCCACTCATTGTGGGTTTAGCATCCTTTTGCTTCAGTTTGATTGGAGTAGAAAGCAAGCTTTCAGATTTTTTTGCTGAATGCATGATTGGAGTAGAAAGCAAGCTTTCGGATTTTTTTGCTGAATACATGATTGGTTGAGACCTTCTAAGAAATTAAAAAAACATTGTTAGTCAACTGCCTAGCTCAAATCTATTACCGGCCAGATTAGAATGCAACCTCATATTGGCAATGGGAGTTCGACATGCTTTTGTTGCGCTGTTATTCCATTGGGGCCGATCATGCTTCTCTTCTGCAGGATTTGGTTGGTGTATAGAAGTAAGGAATGGCCTTGAGGAGCTTTTGGCATTTGCGGATAAGTTAGCATTTGCCTTTTTGGAACTTGTAACACTCATGGATTTATGGTACTGTTCATTGGCCACTAGACTCGAGCGGGCAGCCAAGCTAAGAGTAGAAACTGTATCATGGCAGGAAATTTTATCCTGCATCGACCATGAAGAGATATAAGCAGATTGAAATTGAATAGTTATAGCTGCGATGTACTAATTCCAACAGGTAAGCAAACATTTTTTAGGGTAGAGCAGAGTAGCAAGCATAACATAAAGGAGTACAGATGAAATAGTGAAGCAATGGTAGATGAACATATGTCTTACTGCATGTTCTGTTTACTACTAGCAAGCAGCAACTCAAGAATTTATCAAAACTATATTATGGCACGCACACCCGTCTTCTTAATTAAAAGGGTACAGATATTCCACTATTTGAGGAACACAGCAATTGACCAAGAAGGTACTGTTATAAATTAACATGTCAAGCTTTATTCATTTAGTTATGCAAGGTTCTTAGTAAATGAATAGAAGTGCTGCGATCTAATATTCAATTGACCTCTTTATCAAACTCATATTAGCTTCAACAAGACAAGCAAATGCTTACGAATAGCTACAAATTGCATTACAGGACTAAGTTGACACATGGGCCTTTCCACTATTCAAACGCCATTTATTTACTTTGGTGGCTATAGCAACAAATTAAATTCATACAAGATGAAGATATTAAGTAGCTTACCAAGCAGGCGACCAGCACAGCCCCACTCGTCTTGCATAACGAATCCTGCAGAATACGAGTAACTTTGCTCTGCCTATAAGGTATGAAGCTCTGGTTGCTGTTCAGTGCTTGGACGACGTTCATCAAGGCATACATGCACTTGTTACTTTTTGAAAGAGCAGCCGCTCCACCATTATTCTTCTGCTTGGGATCTACATAGTCTGATGCAAGAACCAAACAATGTCACATACTATGTCAACGGGGCAGTGCTTGATCAGGTGCACGCATGAGAAGAAGCAACAAACCTGCCAAGTTGAGAAAGTTCATCTTAGCTATAGCACATTCCGTGCCTCCCTGATCAACACTAGAGATGTGAATAATCAGCCCTTGGTGCCCCCTAGTTTGTAACTGAGGAGAAGCTTTAGTGGACTCCTTATTCTGATGATTGCTGTCAAAACAGCTCAGTTGTGCAAAATCCTCCATTGACTTCACATGGAGCTGCAAAGGGAAATGCACGGCCAAAACTAGATGGTTAAATTACCGGGATTGCAAGACAGTTGGCATCCATATAGATATAGGTAGTCTAAGTCTAATTTAGCATTCTCTGTTTGTATTTTCGGGTAGAGCAGAGTAGCAAAGGATATCTGTACCATGGAGAGGCCCTTGAGCTGAGTCCTCCCCTGTGCATCCTCCAGTACGAGAACCTCTTGGTTCTTGGGCTCCAACAAATCAAATATCTGGGTGTCCTGGACCACCTGGTAGGATGAGACCCTGACCGCCCCACTGATGGTCTTGGAGAAGCCGAGGATCTGCTCCATCGCCATGGTGACCAAGCCTGGCTGATCCTGTGATCCCTGAGAGTAGTGTGATTGGGAGCAGAATCAGTTGGTGCACATATCCACATCATATATGAAACGAAATTTGTAACACAGACGAGGGAGGAGCAATTACGGTGAAGAGGTGATCTTTGGCGTTGCCGGAGCCGCACGCGATGACGCAGGCGTTGGTCCCGCTGGTCACGGTCAGATGATGGATCAGGGGCTCGACCTCGTTGAGGAAGACGTGGTGATTGGTCTCGTCCTGGCGGTAGCACCAATCGAGCTTGTGGTCTTCCTTTCGCGTGCCGGGGGCTCTTCTGCAAAGGGATTCAAAGTCAATCGAGACCCAAGGATCAGATTCGGCAGGATGAATTGCGGCGGGTTGGAATTAAGGACGAAATTCGACGACTTACCCTTGCGAGGAAGACGAAGGAGTCGCTGCGGCGGATGTGAAGGCGAGGAGCGCCGCTGCGTCGGAGGAACGAGGGCCGCCACCACCACGCGTGGCAGAGACCCGGAACGTGTTAGCAGCTGGTGCCGTCGTTGAGGTGGGAGCAGAAGGATCGGGAGGGGGGCAGATCCTGGCGACGACCCTGACGCCGCCTCCGACGACTCTCGCCGCCGCCGCCGCCTCCTCCATCAAATTCCCTCACGGCCCACCACCACTACTGGCAGCTGCCTCACGAGCGCCTTCGGGGAGATAGAGCCAGAGAGAGAGAGAGCTCGGGCTGGAATCGAATGGGGAATTTTGTAGAGAGATAGAGCCGTTGCGAGGGGATAGCGAGAGAGATTCGAAATTGTTCTAAGCAGTGTGGGGAAGAGAAGGGGGTGGGTATTGTACAGAGGAAGATGGGGCGCGTTCAGATCGCCCTCCCGTCGGTGGGCCTCCGCCCCTTCATGTCCAGCCCGGCCCACTAGTGACCCCTCTTCTTTGAAAAACGCTTGTTATCTGCCGCGCGTGCCGGCTGCCGGCTGCCTCGCCTACTGCATGCTTTGCCCCTTGTCCTCCCTTCCTCAAGAAGCCCTCGAGAGGTCAAGCTCATCAATAGCTATGATGATGAAATCTTCAGATCGAAGTTTGTCTAGTGTTCTGAATTCGAAAAGTTGAGAAACTAGAGGAAATGGAACCAGGGCCACCCTCTCAACGCCAATGGAGTTCCCGCGAGCCGGATTCATGGCCAGCGATGTCGAATCAGCGAGATCTGGTCCCCTATGGACAAGTTTTTCACGAGAACTTTTTTCGCGTTGCAAAAGTTAGTTGATTTAAAATCCATGTTTATCTAAAAAAAGTTAGTTGATTTTGTAATAAATTATCTATAAAATCTATAAACTTAAGCTTGGTCACATGCAAACATTGTGAGCCATCTATCAACAATGTGTCACTGACTCGTGGACCCTGCTACCTTTTGGAGGTGAGATGAGTCTGTAGCTGCGAATGTGTACGTGAGATAAGTTTGTAGGAGAACACATGACATTACACCAGGCTGCAACATATAGGCGAAATGTACACATATTTACGACATTGATCATGCGTGCCAGGATGCCATGTAGACGGTGAGGCGAAGCTCGCCTATTCTTCTAGTAAGTATGAGTTTTGTAGAGAAAACACATGCCAGATTTTACTCCTTCCGTCTTAAAATAGATGTCATAGATTTGATAAAATTTAGATAAATCTAGACACTATTTAATACTATATAGATTTATCTAAATTTTGATAAAACTGCAATATCTATTTTAAGACGGAGGGAGCACCATGTTTACATGGACGTTTTGGCACAAGTTTGTGTTTTCACCAGATTTTCAGTTGCATAATAAATTTCAAAATGGAACAAACTTGGGCAACCTCATTTTCTGTGCATTATTGAAGCCTCGCTGAGTGTTCGAGCGGACCGGTCCCACCTGCTTGGCCAGCCCCCTGAAGGTGCTCTGCCCCGATCATCCCGGCGCCTTCCCGATTCAACTCCCCATCCATCCTCCGCGTCACGCCGTCACCACCCAGCTCCGGCGATGGACGCGGCGGCTCCCCGGAGGGCATCAGCAACAGAAGCTGGTGGGGGCAGCGGCTCCCCGGGTGGAGTGACTGAACTCGGAGGTGCACAACCAGCTGAACCTGGAGGGCATGCGGGCGCGCGCGGTGGGGCTCTACAGGGCCATCTCCCGTATCCTCGAGGACTTCCACGCCATTGCCTGCACCAACCCCAATGCCTCCCCCAAGTGGTATGGACTGCCCCCATCCCTCCTCTCACCTCCATTGCTGCCGCTGCCGCTGCCGCCGCCTGGAGTGAAGCGATAGGGTTTCGGTGGATCCTCCGGCTTGTGTGCGCTAGTAGTACCACCACTGTACGATTGGATGATGACTGGTATGGTATGGCTGTCGCGTGGTGGTGGCGGCGGTGGCCGGCAGGCAGGACGTGCTCGGGCAGTTCTCCACGGTGAGCATGGAGCTCTTCAACATCGTGGACGACATCAGCAAGGTGAACAAGGGATTCGTGGTGTACCCCCAAGAACGTCAACGCCGAGAACGCTGCAAGTACGCGCGCTCTTCCGAATTTTCCCTTTCAGTTCGATACATTGGTGTTTTGGTTACTGAATGGAACCTTTCCTGATTTAGACATGCCAATTTCAATTTCAAGGGATACGGTGAATGGATTCACAGTTCAATTAGGCGTGGAAATAACCACTGTAATGTGAAGAACCCTGCTTAGTTACGTTTACTGGTGTTTTCTTTTGAGTTCTGCTATTTCTGGGATAAATAAGTATGATAGGAATCAGTACCAAATCAGTGTTACCAGATGGTATTTCAAGAACCCTGCTCTAGGTGGTTATGATGCGTTACTATTCAGTGTTTGTGTGTCAGTTCTTCATTTGCTATCAAGAAAGTATTACATCATTTTTCCTGTTTAAGCTGTATGAGTATTGGACTTGTAGTACTACCTGTAATGCTGTCGTCAAAGCTCTTGCCAGAGATGGAAATTGAGGAAACTACAAAGAGGGAACAATTGTTGTGTGGAATAACAAATTTACCTGTTCCTTTGCAAATCGACAAGTTAAAGGTGCTTCATGCAGTGTGGAAGACGTAAACCTGCATTACAATGTAGTTGATTGATCTGTTGGCTGTCTGTTAAATAAAATGGGAACTTGATTGATCTGTTGGCTGTCTGTTAAATAAAAAGGGACTTGCTGCTGTTCCTTTCAGGCTCGGATAATGATGATTGGAAGTGCGTGTGAAACTGCTGAACGATTAATTGCTGAATGCCATAAGACCTATGGTCCAGGAACCCGTCAGGGGGAAAATCTTGGTCCTATGGTGGACAAGGTACAAGCTGCAATGATACAGGAACAGGAAGGCCAACTTAGAACGGCAGTAAATTATGGTGAAGGTGAAAAGTTATTAATGCTTATTTGACTTCCAAAATAAATATCCCCTGTGTTTCTCCTACTCGTATTATGACCCCAGTGATGAAATAGCCTAACTCTCAGGATTGCGGGTACCGGGAGACCACCAAAGGCAGATGCATTCTGCTCTTCCTAGTCATTTAATGGAAGTACTTTTTACTTTGTGACGTTTTCAGTGATAAATATCCCCTGTGTTTCAGTGATAATTCCGGTATGTTAGATTTTGTGACGTTTTCACTTTTTTTTTTCATGCTCTATTAGAATTTTGTTGTGCCATGAATGGCTGGTATCAACTGCACCATAACCATTCGAGTTGAAGGCTGTCATAGAACTCCAGCATAATCGTCTAACAGCTATTTATATCTGCAGGTGCCTATCCAAAAAATGCATCCGGATTTGCATCTAATGGTGTCAGCGCACAGGGAAATCCGATGCAGGTTTGTGTAGTATCAGTATTAGAATTTCTAATTGTTATGAAATTAGAAGAGGTTCATCTTATTGCTCATGGGGTTGAAAACAAGAGAGTTATTGAAGGTTTACAACACAGGTGGCCAGTTCTTTTTTTTTGCTGCATGATATTAGTGTTCTCTCCAAGGAGCTATTTTCCTTTTCTACTGGCTGGTCGTATATCCCTGTAGTTTTTTACTGTAGTAAGTGTTGGTTAGAGAGTACCTTCAGCAGAACATCAAAACATGATTTTGTTGGAGAACTGAGAATAGCAATCTCCAAATATGAATTCGCTTATGATGTGTGGCATGCATACTGCTTCATGCAGGCATCTGGAGGACTTGGCAGATCTGCTCCGTCACCTGGAACTGCAGGAACCCATAATTTTGAGAATGTGTCCACTCCTCCGATGATGAATACCTCTTCACCTCAGCAACATCTGACACCACAGCAGCAGAGCCAAAAGATGATTCAAGCATCTCAGCAGCAACAGAAGCTGCTATCTCAACAGCAGCAGCAGCTGAGGCCAACTGCTGTTGGGTTGCTGGCTCAGGTTAGGAAAATTTTCCTTTTAGTTCTAAAGAAGTTTTCATGCTTGTGGCAGTGGTAGCAATGTTGTACATTTTCTCAGCATATTTCTATGCTTTTCTATTCTGATGACTTATTGTAATTTTACACCATTTACTTCAAACTGGTTTAGTGCTCAGAAAATCCACACTTTACTTGAGCACAGTTCCTCAGTTACAGGACTTACAGGGGCAGGCTCAACAAAAAGCAGAGGCAATTTACCATTGACCGCCTTTTGTCTTCTATATTTACTGCTCATGGAAATGTTTTTAGTTTCACAAAGATCATAAACTTACTGTTGAAATCCTTTGTTAGGTTCCTGGTCAACAGAAGATGCAGTACAGCCAAGCAGCCTTGTCACAGTTTCAGAATAGGCAGTTGCAGGCACGCATGCAACCTGGCATGACCCAGAGCCAATTGAAGCAAGGAAATCAGTTGAGAAGCCATCTCGGCCAGTTCACTGGAGCTGCAAATAATGCAATGTTTACTGCTGCCCAGGCATCTTCAAGCTCACAAATGGTTAGATAACACCTTTTTTTTGTAATTTGTGAAAAAAATAAGTTTGTTGCTCTAAAAGGATAATTGTACTCATTACGTATTCACGTTCAGGAGCTCATGAAGAAAAGATTTGAGTTTGTTCAGTTGTGAGTCTGTGCTTGATATTTTGTGTGTTGATTGAAATGCCTGTTCTTTTTTTGCATTTTCAGATGGCAAACCTACCTGGGACAATGCGATCACAGTCAATTTTTCCACAAATGTAGGTAAATGCCTTTGTTGTTCGTTATCACCAAGTATTTTGGCTGCAGATGCATTTGTTGAATCACAATAGTGCACATGGTATGCTCGATGAAAACATCAGGCAGTTGCAGAAGTAGTAATCTTTGCCCTTGTAAATCTTCAAGTGATGCCTCTTGTCACTACAATCGAGACGAGAAATGGTTAATTAGGATAATCTGATAACCTGGGTTTCTTGCTTGCATGGCTATCTAAGCTGGCCAGTCCCAGACTGCCAGACAAATTTGACAAGCACAACTCGTAATTGATACGCTTGGGGTCCTAGGTAGTTGCTCTAGTAATGGTAGGCAGTAGATTGGAATGTCAACCAAAGGTTCTATTTCTCACCCATCTTTCATTGATAATGCTCTGCAACATGGCACGAAGAATGTATAATTTATTCATTTTTTTCCATTGTGTTTCCGCCCTGCCTTACATTTTGTACTTTTGCTAAATTACTTCTTTTATATATAAATTATAACATTGTTTTGCTATGATTCTTCAGCAGTTTGGTTTGTCTGGTGGGCATCCTCAGAGGAATCATCCATCCCAAATGGCAACCGACCAAAGTACGCACAGTTTCACCCTCTTTTACACCTTGAATATTTGTCAATACATGAGTGGAAAATTTACCATTTCAAATTCTTTCAAGTCATGAAACAGCTATTTGTGCCATCTAGCTCTGTAGTGTTTTAAATAGTGGTTCAGGTAAAAAACTTCAAATCTACAAGATTCACAATTGCACATCTTTGTAGTATCATTTTTGTGTCATCCTACTTTTAATTCATGATGAAATGCTCCTTAACCCTCACTGCTGTAGAATGAATTGACCAATTTTCCCCACCGTTTTTTGCCAGTGTATGGTTTGGTAGGCACAAACGCCAGCACCATGATGGGAATGCAGCAACCACAGCAGCAGCAGGGGCTATATGGGAACATGCAAGGAGGTGGCCAGAACTTGCAACAGCAGCAGGGCATGGTTGGCCTTCAGAACCAGCAAAACCAGATGCAGAACCAGAACTTCCCCTAGCAGAGGCAGCATAACCAGCAAAGATCCGAGCCTTGCGAAGACAAGGAACGGTTTCCTGAGCAGCGCCGAGACAGTTTTTGGGCTGGATGATGTTGCTCTGGAGGACAGATTGCCATGTCTCCTAGGTCTATCGACAGGTCGCCATCAGATTTGCTCGCCTCTAGTAGCTGTCCGCGTTGGGCAAGTGTGTGACCCATGATACTGTTGTAGACCAATATATAGATTCATTTGCTCGCCTCTAGTAGCTGTCCGCGTTGGGCAAGTGTGTGACCCATGATACTGTTGTAGACCAATATATAGATTCACTGGAATACTTTGCAGCTTATGATATGTGCTCAGATATGTATCTGCGCCCATTTTCCAGTCATAGAACTCTGATCATATTTCAAGCGGTTCCTTATACTGCAACGCTGCTCGACAAAGTTTTTTTTTTTGCAGAAAAGAACCTGGCATTATTAAAAGAAACATACGATAGTACAAAGCACCACAATAAAAATTATAATTACAATGAAATTGTCAGCAAATTATGTTCAATATATAAATTAACAATTTAGATTACTCAGAAATTTTCCGAAGTAGGGGGCATGGCTCAAGAAACTTCAAATGGAGGCCGAGTTCCAGGTAATTGTATTATAAAGTTTCAGAAAATTCTGAAAAAATCTTGGATGTAACCAATGGTGTATACTCCAAACGTGTAAAATATCAATACAAACTACTTTCTATTTAGGCTACACAAAAATAAGAAAAGTGTGGATCTGAGTATAGTGAATGGTGCAGTGTCTAATAAAACAATAAAAATCGTCAAATTTTGCCTTTTTTGATATCAACAGCTCCACACTTCCTCCAAAGGAGAACCGGTTGGGGAAATGCAAAGGTTGTCTGGGCGGATTTTGGAGCTGCTGGGGGCTTGGTTCTCAGAAAACGCTGGTTGACAGGACACCAAACACTCTCTTGCAAACCATATCATACATAGTAGCAATCTTCTCATCACGTACAAATACAGGTATGGAGCTAGACCATGAAGGCGACACAACCTAGCATCGCTCATCACCTTCCCAGTTGTCTTTCTCCTTTGGACCAGTTGGGCCTTCCTCCTCATACAGCTCATCCGGAAGACTATCGAATATCGCCTCCACGGTGAACCGGAGAAAGAACGGCAGGAAGCTAAGCATCGTGTCCACCTCTGCCCGCGAGTTGTACGTCACGGACGGCCCCCACTCCCTCATGTACTGCAGCCAGCATGGCTCGACCACGACGCCTCCCAGGTACTCTGCAGAGATGATCTCATACTTCGCGCTTGAATCCACAGACAGATCGCTTTGCGCGACGTCGTTTCTCATCCCGACGCCGAGCTTCTCGGAGCCCTGCAGATAGCAGCCAGGGTGGGGATAGCTTGCGTGCCCGTTCCTCGACGAGTAGACGATGGCTTTGTTTTCTGAGATGAACTCCAGATCGGACGCGTCCACCCATCCGCCCCCGCTGTGCTCCGAGAAGTAGATAGACGAGAGCTCTCCCGAGAAGTTACTTATGCGGAGGGTGAAATGCTCCCAGTCTCCGGTATGCCTGCCGACCTTCTGCAGGGCAAAGCTTGCAGGCCCAACCTTTATTGTTGCTGGCCCGTTGAACGGGCAGAACACCCACATCGCAATGTCAGTGAAGGTCCCTCCATGAGCCGGTTTGATATGAGCATAGAGCTCAGCACTCTCCAGATTACCGACTTTGACGTACCCATTCCTATCATCACCAGGGAGATCAATCCAGTAATCACCATCATTCGTCCCACCAGCTGGCAGGTTCGTGCCACCGGCAAGTATCGCATCTCCCATCTTTATATCTTTCTTGTACAGTGTAGCTCCATTCTCAAAGAACCAAGAGACCGATGATGGCAAATATGTCTCTTGTGGGTGGAAGAAAACAGTCGGGCCATAGTGTTTGATTAGAGCATGAATCTGCTCTAGATTAGGCATGGCTCTCAGATTCAGGTACAAGTTCTTCAAGCAGGGAATACCTGATTCCTCACTGATAACTGAATCTGTATCACAGAAGAATGTACCAACAGGTATACCCCGTCCTGTCATCCCACGATGAGCAGGCCTTGTCTTCCAAACATGGCATGAACTTCTCATATTAAGGACTGACCTGAAGTTTTCACAAGCATCTGTGAGGTCATGTCGCGCACATCGGACGGCTTCCAGTGATGGCTTATTTAGTCCTCTGGTAACCACATAGCCAAGGGCTTCATAACCCTCCGGTGGTGATGGCAACCAGAAGCATCCGCATTCGCTATTCTCATCTTCATTCAGGTCGGCATTTGTCCAGACAAGGGTGTAATCTAACGGTTTCACAAGAGCGGGCCTGCTATTGATCAATTGGCAGCTAGCTGCTTCCCTTGCAACAAGAAGAAAACCCTGTAAAGGCTGGTCATTCTGTTGGGCGTAGTGCCCAAGGCAGTGGAAACCACCAGGAATGTCTTTTGGCTCATAGAACGTAGCTCCAGAGCAGCTCCAAACATTCCGGAACTTGCTAACGCTTGCAACATCAAGCTCTCCAATGCATATCACATCCTTAGCGAAGTCCCCTCCTGTGAAGTAGTTGCTAGAGAAAGTTACTATACAAGGCTCGAGTATTCGGGAAAGAAAATTTTATTGGCAAAAAAACAACGAGCAATTTCAGAAACATGACAGTGTTTTTGCACATGCGCTTAGTTGCCGTTACTAAATTAAGAACACGAAAGGAGAACAAAATACTCCCTCTGATCCTAAATAAGTGTCGCGGTTTTGAACTGGCCCTAGTTCAAAACCGCGACACTTATTTAGGATCGGAGGGAGTACTGACTTTGGGTGGTAGCCTGTACGAAATTAACTGCGTCTTGCGGATAAATCAGACGCTTACATTTCTCATACCATGTGATCACAAAATTATTTCCTCTCTAGGGAAAATCTTTGAACCTATGACTGGTACCTTCTAAATGCGATGCCTTCGAAGCAACTCAATACCGATGCTTGCAAGCCACTTCCAAAGGCAAGTACCAAGAGGGGGCAACTACGGAAAGCTAAGTACTCAAGCAAATTCGTGAACTAACGGAATAATAAGCACCACAAAATAACCATGCTCAACTATACCGTAGTCATCATAGGAAAATCCCCTTGTGGGAAGATGGAAACAAGAATACGGTCAGTCAACGTTGATAACAACTGAGCAAATGAAGTGGTAATCAACAGATTAACTAAGGCCTCAGCACGAAGTAAGTATGTACTACAGATTTTAATCATGAAAAGGCGATAGCATGATACCGGCGACCGACGAACTGATTGGAGGACCGATTGTAAGGTGGTTACTACTACAGAGAAACAACGAGCAGCGGAGGAGAAGGCGTCACGGACCTTGCGGCCAGGCGGGCAAGGGCGCCGGCAGCTGGAACGGCTCCGGTAGCCGGACGGCGGCGTCGGCGCCGAACGGGTCGTCCCAGCAGGAGGAGCTGCTGCACCCGCCCATCGCCGACCGACTCCTGCCTTCTTTCCCCCAATCCCCGCTAGTCCAAGGTCCAACAAGGTGGAAGCTTCCCTCCCTCGTCTCCTCTTCCTGCTAGTACTAGTATTAAAAGGTCGAGCTGCCGGCGGTTGGATCCGAACGCCCGCCCGAGCTCCGGTCAAACGGGAGCGGCTCGGCCATCTGCTGGCTGGATAGAGACGCCGGGTCGATGGCGACGCGGATGCAGGCCGGGACTGGGGCGGCTTTGGGGGAAAAGAGAAAAACAAAGGCGGTCTCTTTCATCAGCTTAGGAAAATCAGAAAAAGAATCGTGGTTTGCCGTGCACGAACGTGGTTTTGCGCCGTGAGATTCGGACTGGAAGGGATGCGCATATCCTGCAAATTCCATTACTAGGGTTAGCCATCGTCAACGTGACACCGAGGGTGACTCAGATGTAGGGTTGAAAACGAAACGGAAAGAATGAAAATATGTGTTATCATTTTCGTTTCCGCTGGTCTCGTCGAAATCGGAAACAAGACGAAAAATTCAAAAACGAATATACAATCGAAAATCACATGAGACGGATAAGGAATGGATATCTGACGGATACAATATAAAACGAATATTTGTCAAAATATAAGAGTGGCATAATATCTTGGTTTTGTAAAAAAAGAAACACACAACAAAGGAGGATTAGCCGACAATTTCGACAAGCGACAATTGAACATAGCGTAACCGACATAATTTAATACTCCAACAAACACATAGCATAAATAGATTCACGTAGATGCTAACACACTCTCTTGATTAGTATATACTCTGATGTGGCTTACAACCACTTTTGTGGCCCGATCTTTATAGATTCGAGGGGATTTGGGGGAGGAGAACGAAGAACACGATGAACACGAGAGGAAAATCGAAGATACAAACGCACACCACACCCAAATCGGTTTGCTCTCGTTGGCCCGAACCACCAACCCAATAGAGTCACAAAGGGAGAGACCAAAGGTAGAATCCCTTGCGAGAGATTGGCAAGCTCTTGATAGAATCACACGTAGGGAGAGAGTAGCAACCAAGTAGAATCCCAAAGAGGAGAGACCTAGCACTACTAGAATCCATACATGGGAGAGATCAAGAACTAGAAGAGCGCCTTGATGACTTCAATTAAGAAGGCCTTGATACAACTCATAGATAATCTAATGAGAGGGGGTTCCCATCCAGGGTTTGGCCTAAGCCATGAGTCTCAACTCATCATCTATTCCATCCTAGGGTTTACATATGGGGGTGGGGGCATTTATATAGGCCAGCCACGAGCTAGGGGCAAAATAGACATAAACAGGGAGTTCTGGGCGTTACATGGGCCAGGCCCAAAAGGCCTTAACATGCCTGGCGTCGAGCAGGCCGGAGACTCCGGTGTTGGGTCCGGAGACTCCGGTCTAGACCGGAGACTCCGGTCAATCTCCGGTGTCGTCTCCGGAGGGGGCTTCTGGCTGTCCCGGGCTTGGTTCCTGGGTTCGGACCGGAGGACGGTCCGGTGTGGTCCGGAGACTCCGGTGTGATGGCCGGAGACTCCGGTCTGGCGTCCGCAACCTCTTGCGTCTTCTCTTCCAGGCCTCATGCTTGGGGGTCTTGGCTCCTGGTTCATCCTTGTCGCATCCGCTTGGCATCACGGTCATGGACCTAGTCATACAATTGATAGTTGGCTCAAGTAGGATTCCATTCAAGTAATGACCAAGGGAAGGCAAAAGATGGAAGGAGTTCACCTTGATTGGGATGTTTGGCATATCATGATGTGGACCAATGGTGAACGCCATGTGTTGGGCGGCATCATCTCCCCCTCTTGAAAAAGAGTCGACCTCGATGATACTACATCATCATCTTGTAAGGAAGGAGGTGTGCTCGTTATGTCTCGATGGATGCTCTCTAGAGCTTATTTTGTCAACTCGTGCTCAATCGAGGTTGACATTGGAGTATGGGTACCTACACACACCATAGATAAACGGAAGAACGTGTGTGTGTGATAGATAAACACATCATCCATCATGATGCGTCTTCTCTTGTGCACATCACCATTAGCATGAAACAATATGTCATAGAAGGCATGGTGATTATGCAAGCAAAAGGTGGATATATACTTATCATGGAATGTATCAAAATCTTCAAAGGTTGAGAAAGCTATGGGGGCAATCTCAATATGAACCATATGAGCATTATTGCAATCAACAACGAAAGACAATGAAAAACATGAATGATCAAGCATTTCCAAAGTATGAGTATGGTTGCTTACAAACATAGGGAAAGAGCAATTGTTTATGAAGTTTGTCGCAACAATTGTGGGATAAAAGAAAGATTTGTAGCATGGCACATCTATGGCAATATCATCGCACTCAAATAATTCCACATGATCAACATTATGCAAAGGCAAAGCATCACATGGGAATAAGAATGATGCATATGAAATGTCACAAGTAGAGTCCATAACATGCATATCCTCACAATTTATCATGTCCACTAGTGGGATCATGGCATCAACAACACCCGTATCTATACCTTGGTTGTACCTCTCATTTGAAGTGGATGTTGTGAAAGGGGTGGCCTCCATGTGGACGACTTCTTCATCATATATGGGGATGGCATCAACTTCATCC
Source organism: Avena sativa (assembly GCA_916181665.1). NCBI lineage: Eukaryota > Viridiplantae > Streptophyta > Magnoliopsida > Poales > Poaceae > Avena > Avena sativa. Next base: position 461,890,995 of record OV702293.1, read on the forward strand.
ACTATGTACATCTTCTCGATAGGGGGGGCCATAATCTCCAAGTTTGGCGTCTCTTGCTCCAAGGTACCTAACACATCACGAGAAAACACACTAGAGGTAGAGGGTAAGTTGTCAGAAATTGGGATGGCCTCACTTGCCCTATCAACTACCACTCTCAACGCACTCGGTGTATCACTCATGTCCTCAAAGTGGAAGCACACAATCTCACATATGGTGGAGTCACTCGTCTCACTTTTTGCTCTCACTCAAGTGGGCTAAGTGGCTCTCAAACTCAGATGGGATTGGTACCACATCATCACTAAAGCATATGGGAATAGGCTCGGTTTCGTCAACTCCACGCGCCTCGTTTGGTGAAGGGAAAATCCCATGCTCACCATCCTCCACCTTGCAACCCTTGTCCAAGGTTTGGCACCATGTCTTGAAAGCGTCAACTTCATGAGAGGACATCTTGATTGGTTCATCCAACTTCGCGAAGTAGAGAGCCATAGCGTCCTTCTCATTTGTTGACGATCTTATAGCTTGTGTAGGGGGCTTCCTTGAAGAAGGTTTGTCGTGGAAGTTCTTGCCTTTGGAAGCTTCATGGCGAGAGTGACGTCTTGTTTGCTTGTTTGCCTTCTTTGTTCGTGAGGTAGCGCCAACGTCATATGAGGTCTTCTCTCTTGAGGGTCTTGGAACTTGTGTAGTAATCGTCCTCGGAGGAGAAGTGGTGTCGTAGATGTTCTTGTAGTTGGGCACCTCATGTCGAACTTGTTTTGTCGATATAGCTTGGTGGCGCGAACGGTATCTTTCTTTCTTGTTCTCGTGGCGGAGAGGACTTGTACGCCGTCTTGAGCTTGTAGCGCATATAGCATGGATGCTCTTGAGCTCTTGTTGTTGGCGACGCACTTGTCTTGGCTCATGTGTATTGGTACTTGTTGAGTTGTCGCGCCTTCTTGAACTTGATGGGTATCTTGATGGACAACCCTCATGGTATGTAGTTCCTTTTGAAGGATGCGACTTGAAGAGCTTTTCCTTGTCGGCCTCTTGGAGATGTGCCTTCGCTTGCATGGCGTGGAAGTTCTCGGTCTCCATGTGGTGGACGGAGTCATTGTATCTCAAGAGGGAGTCGCCATCATAGTCGATGAAGTGTTCGATGTCCTCCATGCTTGAGAAGTCGAAGTCCTCATGGTGCTCCATGTGCTCCACGCTTGGGGAGTCGTCGTTGGTGTAGTACTCGAAGTCCTCCAAGCATGCGGAGCCAATGTCGGTGTAGTGCTCCATCATGTCACCGATGCTTGTGGAGTCGTCGTTGCCGTGGCTCATCATGGATTCCTCTTCATCGGTTCCGGAGTCCCTATACATGTTGCTCACAAGACCAAGTGTGATATAGTGGAAGTTGGATTCAAGGATGCTACGCCTTGGCTCACCTTGTAGATAGTATTGGATCAATGGTATGGACCAAGAGAAAACCAAATACAAAGGATAAGTGGCGTTGTATCAACGAACACAAGAAACACCAAACGCACACGGCTTATGAGGAGCTTAGGTATGGAAAGTGGCAAGCAAATTGGAACAACCGGAAACCAAGATTTGTAAAGGCAAGTAAAGATCCACGGTGGTCACAAAGCAAACAAGTTGATCCACAAGATAGAAATTAAGATCAAGGAAACACACACAGTCGGATAAATAGGACTTGTGCAACGGAAAAAGCGAGCTAAGAACCAAATGAAGGCCTAGCAAAGACTATAAGCTCATGTCGCACAAGTACAAGGAGAGACGCTAGTTCGATTGCACAAAAATTGAAGGGCTACAAGATTTGCACAATAAGTACCACCTACAAGTTTGTCATCGAGCTTGCGCTTCCTATTCTATATGGAACATGTATCTTTCTTTCTTTTTTGTATTTTGTATTTTTCTCTATTTTTCTTTCTCTTTTTCACTTGCTTTTCCTTGTGCCAACAACTATTCAAGATAACTATATGAGACAGCGCTCATAAATTTTGCTCGGAATTCTACAAGGTATCAAATGTGCAAAGCCCAAGCAATCAAAGGAGGAACTAGTCTCAATAGGTGCTTGTTTTATCGCAAAGATGGTGTAGCTCTCAAAGGAAAACAAGTAGGGGAGATCGCGGAAATGATATACCTTTCATCGAAGATATTCACCCTTGCTCACAGTTTTTTTGTTGGTGTAGATAGCATGAACACGTGGATGATGGTGTAGGGCTCCTTCTCCTCTTCGAAACGAGCTAAAGAACACCAAAATCCGAGTTCGAATGCAAAAGTTATGTTCAAAATAGTGTTGCAGATTTTCTGTTTGCAGGGAGGGCGGAGACTCCGGTCTGGAGGTCCGGAGACTCCGGTCTGGAGCTCAAAAAGTCTGAAGACTCCGGTCTAGGCCGGAGACTCCGGTCCGGGAGATTCCAGGACGTCCAGAACTCGAACGGGACGCGTTTTGGACGGAAAAACTCGAACCAAAACCTCAAAATTGATGGGGAAATCAAGTAATTGGGCTAAGGGAACGCAAAGGAAGGTAGATCAACGAGTATAGCAGCGGATCTATGGATCAAAACCTACCAAAACGCTCTCAAAATCCAGATCGATCCAAATCATGAATATGGCTATTTTTGGTGGAAATTTTCGAAATTAGGCAAGAAAAAGAAAATTGGTGGCTAGAAACTCAACACAAACTCGAATCCATGGCAACTAAAGGCTCTTGATACCATATGATGTGGCTTATAACCACTTTTGTGGCCCGATCTTCATAGATTCGAGGGGATTTGGGGGAGGAGAGCGAAGAACACGATGAACACGAGAGGGAAATCGAAGATAGAAACGCACACCACACCTAAATCGGTTTGCTCTCATTGGCCCGAACCACCAACCCAATAGAATCACAAAGGGAGAGACCAAAGGTAGAATCCCTTGCGAGAGATTGGCAAGCTCTTGATAGAATCACACGTAGGGAGAGAGTAGCAACCAAGTAGAATCCCAAAGGGGAGAGACCTAGCACTACTAGAATCCATACATGGGAGAGATCAAGAACTAGAAGAGCGCCTTGACAACTTCAATTAAGAAGGCCTTGATACAACTCATAGATAATCTAATGAGAGGGGGTTCCCATCCAGGGTTTGGCCTAAGCCATGAGTCTCAACTCATCATCTATTCCATCCTAGGGTTTACATATGGGGGTGGGGGAATTTATATAGGACAGCCACGAGCTAGGGGCAAAATAGACATAAACAGGGAGTTCTGGGCGTTACATGGGCCAGGCCCAAAAGGCCTTAACATGCCTGGCGTCGAGCAGGCCGGAGACTCCGGTGTTGGGTCCGAAGACTCCGGTCTGGACCGGAGACTCCGGTCAATCTCCGGTGTTGTCCCCGGAGGGGGCTTCTGGCTGTCCCGGGCTTGGTTCCTGGGTCCGGACCGGAGGACGGTCCGGAAACTCCGGTGTGGTCCGGAGACTCCGGTGTGATGGCCGGAGACTCCGGTCTGGCGTCCGCAACCTCTTGCGTCTTCTCTTCCAGGCCTCATGCTTGGGGGTCTTGTCTCCTGGTTCATACTTGTCGCATCTGCTTGGCATCACGGTCATGGACCTAGTCATACAATTGATAGTTGGCTCAAGTAGGATCCCATTCAAGTAATGACCAAGGGAAGGCAAAAGATGGAAGGAGTTCACCTTGATTGGGATGTTTGGCATATCATGATGTGGACCAATGGTGAACGCCATGTGTTGGGCGGCATCATACTCCCTCCGTTTAAAAATATAAGATGTTTTAGGTTTGTGAAGGAGATGTATCTAGACATCTTTTAGTGTATAAGTTCAAACGAATCTAGACACATTTCATTCACAAACCTAAAACACATCTTATATTTCTAAATGGAGGGAGTAGCTGACTGCGTGTATCATGTAGGCAACTCGATAAGGGCAAGGTAAATCACCGATACAAAGTAGTACTTCGTACATGCAAGTTTCCGTATTTGTTTTTTCAAAATTTCCGTTTTTGTTTTTGCCGGAAATGGTTTCCCCTTTCTTTTTTTGAATATTCTTTTTCCGTTCATTATCCGCAAAATACTGGTTCCGTCTCTTTTTTGCTCTCCATTTCCTTTTTAGCTCTCGTTTTCCTTTTTCTTTGAAAACGAACGAAAAGTTTCCTGACGATATTTTTCTAAGAGGATTTGGGACTAGTTTTCTCGTCCCTCGCGGGCGACCTAAGAGAACCCTAGGCTGCCGCCGCCAGCCGCCCTTTTTCCAGCTTCCTCCCTCACCGACGTTGTCGCTGACCTCATCGTGGTGGCGGCGGCCCCTGCCTCCAAAGGTGGCATGGGAGTTCTCGCGGTGGACGCGGCCCCCTCGAGCGCGGGTCTGCGTGGCACGGTGGCGCTTCCACGTGTGGTGTCGGCGAGCACCGCTGGCTTGTCTCCTTCCGATGGTCTTCAAAGACGCGAGGCATCGATTCGTTGCGTGGTGGCCTATGGCAGGGCGACGGCAGAGGTGGTCAAGCGGGCCTGATATGGGCCTCGAGGGTCACAGCCTCTACGCGCTCGTTCCTGTCGCGAGGGTGGTGTTGGAGCTGGTAGTGGAGGAGCAGCGACTGGAAGTGCATGCTCTTGGCAGGTGTGCCAAGGTCCGGCAGTGCCCGGCTATTGGCGGGGATGGATGGTGATGTTCTGGCCATATTGGGCATGAGGTTAGGGGATGCAAGCCAGGTGAAAATCTCCTCTGGTCGACGTCCGGAGCTGCTGCCGGCAACACCCATTGGCGTTGTTTACCTTCCTAAAGGCGGCAGCAGTGCGGTGCTCTTCCTCCTCTATCCATGGTAGCTCTAGGAGGAGACCCTAGATCCTCGATGCGATGGTGGCATCGTTTCGCTGCTCCCCTGTTGATGGCCTCGTCTTTAAGAGTTTCCTTAGGCCAGATGGTTCAGTGGGTTGTTTGTGCTAGCGGCGAGGTCTCGGTGAGGGTTGTTCGATGGTGTTTGAAGCTCTTATTGCTTCGTGCAGTGCTTAGGGTTGCTCATCTGGTGATGTTTTTCAAGTCCAAGAGGAGGCAAAGTGGTCTTCTCGGCAAAAACTATGCCCTTTGGTGGCATCGGTGGGTTTCGGAGTCGCGATGTGACCTCGACAGCGGGATGCCCTTTGACGGTGGTTGTGTGGCTCCTAGCTTCCGTGTTCAAGGCCAAGAGGATGCGCAGTTGTCTTCTTGATGGAACTCTGCCCTTCGGTGGCATCAACGGCTTTCGGAGTCGCGATGCGACCTCGGCAGGGGAATGCCCTTCGACGACGACAACAAGTCATGCTAGCCTTCTCGGTGGAACTCTGCCTGCCCTTCGGTGGCGTCGATGGCTATCGGAGTCGCGACGTGACCTTGGCAGGGGGATTCCCTTCAACGGCGGCTGCAAGTCATGCCTGCCTTCTCGGTGGAACTCTTCCCTTCGGTGGATTTTGGAGTCGCGATGCAACCTCGGCTGAGGGATGCCCTTAGATGGCTGTTGTGACTCTCCTAGTTCTGCAATGTGTTGAGTGATCGCTGGGCAAGCGGGGTCCATTTGTGTTCATCACCCGACAAGGACCGATTCATCTACATCCTTTTATGCTCTTCTCGGTCTTTTCTTTTAGTTGTGTGCTATGTTTTAGCTTTGTACCGTTCTTTTTCTCTTTCTCTTTCGCACTTATAATTCGACTATGTACTTCAGTTTCTTTGACTTATAAAGTTTAGACGGGCTTAGGCCGTCATAGTAAGAACAGCTCCGACGAAGTCTGTAAAAATATAAACTGTAAAACGAATTTACATGTCACGGAAAACTGCTTTTATGGGTTGAAAATACAAGATGCAGAACCGAGCCCGTAAAATTGAATCCGTAAAAAAAATATAGAGAAATATTAATGAGACCCATCATTTTTTTCCCGCTTTCTTCTTCCTTATACGCGTCCTCCTGCGCGCGAGCTCGCCGCCGGCCATGGCGTGGCGGTGGACGACGACTCCCTGAGTGCGCGGCACTCCTCTGCGCGGCGGCCCCGGCTCTCCCGTGGAATCGATTGCAGGCTAGCAGCGAAATCGGGCGCTCTAGAGCGGAAGCGATTGAATGCTAGCAGACTTTGATTCCAACCTGCGCGCGAGTGCGTACTAGACTAGGCTTGGAATCGATTCGTGCTGCGCGTGCGTGCTCTGCTGCGCGTACGTGCCGTGCGCCGCCGCGGCTGCTCCTCGCGTGCGTGTCCTGCGCTGCCTCCGCCAGGCCATACGTCCGCTCGCCGCTTGCCGTCCTGGCTGCGCGCTGAGCTAGCCGCGACCTGTCCAGTATGGCCGCACCGTCGGAGCCTAGCACGAACGGCCAATTTTAACTAAGCCTTGCGAATTTTACGGCTGGAGTCACAGTATACGGATGGCGGACGGCAGACGTCAGCAGGGAAAGTACGGGTTTTTACAGGTCGAGGCGGTTAACCGGCTACCGTGAAAAAAAGGACACGACTAGACGGCTGGCACCTGCTAATTTTAATAATTTGGCTGGCGTTTCCGTATTCGCTGCATCACCGCGTCATTTTTTTGTTAGCTTCTGACCTATGCGGCAGGGCAGGCGCGGCCGCACCCTGGCGAGACGTGCGCGTGATTTCGATCGCATCTATTTGTCTAGCTTAACAAAAATACTTGAATTTAAAATGTTTTGTTGCTTAAACTGTTAGTCCGATTAAAATTTCGTTTTCACCGTTAGACTATTCGCGACGAGATCTTCGAAACTAGATCCCATATCGATATGTTTCGACAACTTTTTCTCGGACCCAATAGTTACCCGCGGTGTTGTATGTAAGTTACCCACCATGTAACAGGTAAATAATCCACCCCTTTTAAAGAGCTTTGTGAATATTTTTTTTTGCATGTAATACAAAACTATCGCTGACATCTCCACGCCACCCATCCCAAACGATAGTCGGAGAGCCGCCTGGCCGCCACCAACCCGCAGCACCGTAGTGGAGGGAGAGAACATGGATGCCACCGCCTCCTCGAGTTTCCGCCGACATAGGATAGTGCCGACACCGCCGCCTCCTCACCTTACGAGCTTAGCCCGTCGGTGTCCTCGGCGGTGTCACCAGCAGAGTAGGAAGGTGCGAGAGGGGTCAAGGTTGGCGGGGAGGGACTCCTAGGAGCTTAGCACTAAATAACACCAAACTCACGTCCTGCTATAAGAAACAAGTGACCCACATATTAATATTAAAGTCATCCATAAGCTATTCCATATGCTATTTTTACATACCGTAGTATGTAAAAGTTATCCACACGTTAACACTAAAGTTATCTAACTACTAGCCCTAAACTTATTCATTCTAGTATAAGTTACCCACATGTTATCCCTAAAAGTTATCCATCTGTTAGCACTAAAGTTACCGATATATTAGTATTAAACTCACCCCATGCTATAGCAAAAGTAACACATACTAATATGTATAGGTTACCCACCTATTAGCACTAAAATTATCCACTCGTTAGCACTAAATAACACCAAATTCATGCCATGCTATAAGAAACAAGTGACCCACCTATTAACATTGAAGTCATCCATAAGCTATTCCATATGCTCTTTTTACATACCATAGTATATAAAAGTTACCTACTTGTTAACACTAAAGTTATCCAACTACTGGCACTAAACTTATTCATTTTATAGTATAAGTTACCCACGTGTTATTCCTAAAAGTTATCCATCTGTTAGCATTAAAGTTACTCATATCTCAGCACTAAACTCGCTCTATGCTATAGCAAAAATAACACATACTAATATGTATAGGTTATCCATCTATTAACACTAAAGTAATCCATATGTTAACATTAAAGTTACCCACATATTGGCGCTAAACTTACCCCCTGCTATATAACCCAAAAAATGATACATTCTAGTGTGTATTAGTTAACCATCTAGTAGTACTAAAGATATCCACATGTTAACACTGAAACTAACCGGACCTATGGCTACCGGGCTCGAAGGCCGCACCGAGAGATGGCACAAAGGTCCCCTTCATTTCCCGGATAATGCTCGCGCGGCAGCTCCGACGCTGGAAGATAATGCAGAGGTTGGGAGGGAGCGCAGCAACGCAGGCGCGGGAGAAACTGAATCGAGCTGAGGGGCGAGATTGGGAGGGAGCGCCGGTGACGGGCGTTGGCGGCGGACAGGGGTTAGGAGAGAGGAAGTGCATAAGGGGGTGGTGCTCCGTCGAGGAAAGGAGTAAATCTTGGACATACCCAGCTGTATACCACAGAAAGTGTTCGCGAAAGTATACTTTTTATGAGCCGTTTGATCCGGATCAGACGCTTCGTGTTGTAAGACGTCTGTCTGAACACCTGCAGCGCAGCAAGTACTGATAACATTAGTAGTTTTACACTACATGAAAAAATACATCCACACGTATCTCCTTAAAAAGAGGATTATTTACATGTTACATAGTGGGTAACGTACATATAACAGGGTGGATAACTTTTTGGTCTGAAAAAAAGTTGTCAAAACATATCAGTATGGGGTCTAGTTTCGAAAATCTCGTCGCAAGTAGTCCAATGGTAAAAACAGATTTTTAACCGGATAATGATTCGAGCTACAAAACTTTTTAAATTCGAATTTTTGTATTAAGCTGGATGCTACGTGCACCGCCTCCGCACGTTGCCTCGCTACCTGCCGCGCTTGTATCGTCCGCCGAGAAAAGCGAACTAACGGGCACCTATTATGTAGAAATTCCAAAAAAAAATTACGGACCAAGCTGATTTATGGGCTCCGTTAGAGTGGCTAATTTCACGTGAAGCCTATATCCGCCAAAAATCTACAGTTCCAACGATCTTACATTTACCATTAGAGCTGTTCTTATGTTAAAAAAATGTGACACCGACGAAACAAGAAAATAACTGAAGAGTAACAAGTCCTCGGGCTCGGCCTGACACGGAAATATACCTGCACTCAAACAAGCACCGCACCGTACCGTCACGGAAATGCCTCGTGTGGAGCTGTTTCCTTTAGTCGGTACCAGTCTAGAATCTTGAAATAGTCTTTCGTCCCGTTTTATAAATAAAGCCACACACGGCCAAACCGATACAATGTAATGAGAAGAACCTCTTACAAAGCAAATAAAAAATATGTAAAAAGTACATAAAAGGCTAAGACTTTCCACTGAAGCCATTGAGACTAGACCGAGGAAAATCGGAGCTCTACGACTACGCCCTTAAGAAAGTAACGACGCATATGTCGTCGCAATCGAGACCACAAGATAAGGATTTTCACGGCGAAGATAACCACAACGGCGCCTCTAGGAGGGTTACGACACTGCAAACATCGCTGACGTTGGCATCAAAACGCTATCCAGGAGGGTTATGACTAGTTTCAGAACCTGCTATCTGAAATTCGCAAAAGAAAAATAGAGTACCTGATACTGACTTATTTTGTTTGTGACCGAGAGTGCTTATAATTATCTTATGTTCTTTTTTCACTTCTTTGCTCTGTTTTCAGTGGTCTTTGAGTCGGTGAACCAGTAATCTGACTTAGGGCAACTCCAACTATTCCCGCAAAACGGACTGCAATCATTCGAATCGGTCCTTTTGTGGGTCGGCAGGACCGCACATACCAAGCTGATTTATGGGTTCCGTACCCATTTGCCGGTATCGGTCCAGAAGGATATATTCGGACCGTCCGGTCCGTTTGCCAAGGGTCCTTGGAGTTGCCCTGATTCACCTCATGTTCTTCTTTTCCAATTTTCCATGGCAAATCCTAACTTACTGCCGGATCTTGGTTTGTTTGCTTCGTCATCATCACATCATCGATGTTAGCAAGATACTCTCTCTATTTCAAAATACTCCGCGCGCACGCTTACCTAGGTGGACTAGTACTCTCTCATTTTTCATCGAAAAATTTCTAGGATTTTTGGTATACGTAGTACATATTTCATACTATCTATTTCAAAAATCACAGGATTTTTTTTAATGAAAAATGAGGAAGTACTAGCCCACCTACATAAGCGCGCCGGCGGAGTAATTTGAAACAGAGGGAGTATATGATTAGATTATTGGAGAAAGTAAAAGTAGATGGAAGACTATGTTTGATAACACAATTCAGCAATAAACGCCCATGGATAAGATTTACATACGCTCCTCTACAAGTGCTCGTCATGGTACTGTCAATAACAAGTCAGCCATGGTGTACATACACATTAGATTTACGAAGTTGAGATCAGGTTATAAGTGTCCAACTTAAACATCTAGGTCCAGTTTGGTAACAAAGTTTTTCATAAATTAAAATATTATAAAACTAAAGTATTTGAGTGCACGGGTGAGGAATACTACAGTTTGTTGATACTATAGTATTTCTAAGACTTTTGGGAAGTGTTGTTTTATCATTCTTTGACTCTTACTACATTGCATGTATAATCTCTTTTGACCAGGAGATGCTTCCAAGTCTATTGCGTGCATCCCTCCATTCTTTTCCAAAAAAATACATCAGTTCATGGGTACACATACGTACAAAAATACATACAGCAGCCAAGCTAGCAATCAATCAAGTACAATGGCGAACCTAAGAATTAGTCAAGACAAACAGTGTATTTAAAAGCTAATGTCACTATTTTTAATTAAACTACTATTAAATTCGACTTGCCGGCCCGACCAAAAATCTGGGCGAGTGCGGTTGGGTCCGTCTATGATCAGGTACCACTATCGGTTGAGATCTCACGCTGGGCTGTCAAAATAATATCTCACGTTAGATATGTGGGCTGCCATTATACCACGGGCTGGCTTATTTGATCTATCATCCTGCGATTAAACATGGTATAGTTCATGATTTAGAGCCTGTTCGGCAACACTCGGCTCCTAGATCCTATACCGGAGCGCGTGGAGCAGGCCCGAACGCGCCAACTCCGCGGATTGAAACCGCAGAGCGGAGCGGCCTGTAGTGCAAAAGAGCGGAGCGGCCTGTAGTGCAAAATTGCGGAGCGACACTTCCATCGCTCCTCGTTTCAGGAAAAGCCGGATTTCGTTAAAATTACGGGAATCTGCCACCGCTAAGTGGCCACCAAACCAGTAAGCCTTAATTTTTTTTCCTTATCTCCTTGTCTCTCAATCGTAAACAGCCCGACCTAGAGAGCTCGAGCCCGCGCCCAGGCTGTTCCGTGCCTGGCACCGGCCGATTCGAACGCAACGCCCTCGAATCAAGGCTTCCCGCCGCCAAATCTTGCTCGCCATCGCCCGGTTCACGTTCCCCACCATCTAAATCCTCCTCGCTTGGCGTCAAGACCTTGCTCCGGGGCCAGGAGCTCTCCACAACCGCGTCCCCAGTCCTCCATGGTGAGCTGTTGCTCGATTCCAGTCGGCAATTGGCCTAAAGCCCATCAGACTAAAGCTTCGACAGGACTGTTACCGCATGAGCAGGCTCCATCTACCCTTATTGGGCTGTCATCCCAGGATCTCGCAGAGCACAGCAAACCGAACACCGATCGCTCCATCCTCTCGATCAGGAGAGTGGGAGTGGCTCAGAGTGGAGCAGAGCGATTGATTTCTGTGGAGCAGTGGGTTGCCGAACGGGCCCTTAGTTCCACACTGCTGCGTTACAATGAGCTCCATCTGTTTATATACGATCGCTTATGTATAGCATCAACAAGGAATCAGCAAGCAGCAATAAAACAAGATTTATTGTCGGCTAATTAAGTGGGATCTGTGATTCTAATCGAACGGAAGGGATTTCTGGGATAATTAAAGAGTGGAATTGGTGGGCTAATTACACTACTAGGAAAAGGCCCATCAGTGGCGCACCATTTTGGGACTTCTGTGGCGCATATGGGATACGCCACTGTTATCTCGCCACTAAAGTGCAGTTTTGTGGCGCATATTAAAATGCGCCACAGAAGTCTGAAAAACTTCTGTGGCGCATATTGCCAAAATGCGCCACAGAAGTCCCGAACCAGATCTCAAACTTCTGTGGCGCATTTGGCCAATATGCGCCACAGAAGTTTTTTCAAATTTCAAAAAAAAACCCAGCCAGATCTGGCCAGAGGTGGTGCTCGCCGGAGGTGGTGCTCACCGGAGGTGGGGGTCACCGATGGAGGAGAGAAGGAGGTCGCTGGTGGAGGAGGTGGAGGTCGTCGATGGAGGAGAGGAGGAGGCCACCGGAGGAGGAGGAGGAGGAGGAGGAAGAGGAGAAGGTCGCGGGAGGAGGAGCTCGTCGGGGTGGAGGAGGGAGGAGGGAGGAGGAGGAGCTCACCGGGGTGGAGGAGGGAGGAGCTCACCGGAGTGAAGGAGGGAGGAGCTCACCGGAATGGAGGAGGGAGGAGCTCACCGGGGTGGTGGTGGAGGAGGAGGAGGAGAAGAAGGTGAGGAGAATGAGAGAAGAAGGTGAGGAGGGGAAGGGTGGAGGAGTGGAAGAGTATAAGAGAGAGAGAAGGGACGGAATTCAAATTTCGAATTTTGACCAAGACTTCTGTGGCGCATATGGAAGAAATGCGCCACAGAAGTTTGTCCTCCTTTTTTATTTTTTTGCAGGAAAAAACAATCTTTTGGCCATAACTTTTTACTCTTTTCGAATTTTGAAAATCTAAATAATTGCTAAATGGCCGTAGGTCGTTGCGAGCGGATGCGAAATCTCGTTCTCGTCATTTTGGTATATTATACGTATTTTTCTGACATCGTGAGCAAAAGTTACGGCCTTTACCGTGGTATAAACTTTTTTTGCATAAAAAGTTGAAATACATGTTTGTTAATTTTCCTACAAACTAGACCATACTACCTATCACTATGTGAAAGGATTTTATTTTTTGAAGTGTTTTTCATTTTCTATTATTTTTTGCAAGGCTAAAAAGGCGATCCCAAAGGGGTTAGAATCTGTTTTTCCTACTCCAACTTCTGTGGCGCATGTCTCTATATGCGCCACAGAAGATGAACTGCTCATATGCGCCACAGAATATTGGTCAGAGTATAGTCAATGAGATTTTGTGATAAAGTCCATCCGAGCTTTCTGTGGCGCATATGTCCATATGCGTCACGGAATGTTGGAACTTTTGTGGCTCATGTGGACATATGCGCCACAGAAGTTTCAACTTTTGTGACGCATATTTCCTATATGCGCCACAGAAGTGTGAAGACTCCTGTGACGCATTTCATGAAATACGCCACTGAACTGTCTATCTATAGCTAGTTTACTAGTAGTGTTAATCGTGATCCCCGTGTACTACATTGGAATATCACCTCAGGTGGTATACTCTTCTCGTGCAGATTAAGTTACTTCTTGCTTGGGTACTCGTATTAGCTGCTTAAAGGTTACTTACCATTTTTCCTTTTTTTTAATATTAATTTACTAGTAGCATTCCTATGCATGGTTGTTCCGTGAGTCTTACGCACGGCTCTTGCTAGTACGTGTGACATCGGCACGAGCGAGCGATGTTATTTTGTTTTGAAAAAAAGGTCCATATTAAAATTTCCAAAACGTCGAAAAAAACTGTAGTTTTTTTTGATACTCCAGTTTTTAAAACCACAGTATTGCTTGGAGCCAAAACACTTTGAAGTATTTGATATTTCATTATTTCTAGAAACTGAAGTATTTTTAAAAAAATTAAAAAAATGGAGCTGCAAAATGGGCCCCTAACCTTTTGTGTAATCTAAGTCTAACTATAGTCTCCGGTCAAAACTGTCTAGTTTTTTTATCTGTTTACTAGTTGAATGTTCGTGCGTTGCTACGTTATATTTTTTAGCACGTTTAAATATAAAATACATGTAAATATTAATGCACGCATAAAAGTTAGCCTCTTGGTGTTTTAAAATTTAATTTTTTAGTTTGCAACGAAGCCTTTGAATAAAAGTATGGTTTGTAGAAATAGATAGTTCTCTCATTGCACGTGTTTTCATTGTGTAATTGTTTTTTGTTTCATTCCAATGCCATCGCGGGGTCTGTTACCTAGCAAATTGCACGTGCGTTGAGATATACAAGATCTATTTCAGCCAAATACAAATGCTTTAAAAAATCTGAATATTCCTGTTTGACACGAGAAAAACGTACTAGAATGCCTCCGCGAGTATGTGCGGGAGCGGTAGTTTGTCTCATGCGCACCGGGGTATGGTAAAAGAAAGGAAGGATGCGGGCGTGCCAGTGTAGAATAAATACACAAAGAAAACAAAATAGGTGGGAACAGTATTTCATCAATCATTTGAGATAACAAATACAATTCCCGAGGATTTGCGCTCTGTGGCCTACTAGCGCGGCCAGCCTGACAACGGCGATTGTGTGATCTCCTGGTTCCCGGGGCCTCGGAAGGCTCCCAGTTAATTACTCCCGCGGGTTACGCCGCGAGACACCTCCGATTAAGCCGTGTGGTCGTCTTCATCGTCTTCGCTTCACGTCCTGCATGAATAGTGATGGTGGTGGTGTGTGTGGGCAGCGGCAGAGCCCGTGTCCTCGTTGGTACACGCGCCGCTAAAAGCGTGGCCTTTGCTCCGGCCTCGCCCGCCCTTGCCGTCGCGCCTCGTCGGTCTTGAACGGCGATGAAGAGTTGTTGATGTAGATGGATGCAGTCCGATCGGCTAGGACTTCTTGACGACCTCGTGGCTTCGTCGGGGTGTGCAAGGGTATGCCTCGCGGGACTATTTTTATTAGGAGACCAGTGTCGTTTATATCGGCATGGCCGGCGTGGTCGGTCCCTTCGTCTCGGTGTAGCGCCGAGTTTAACGACAGCCGACTTGACTGAAGGCACCGTCCTATAGGATCAGAAGCGATGTATCGATGTCGTCTCGAAGAGTGCATGGGCACCGCGACCAGGATGATTGGCCACGTAGTGCATGGGACATGCACTAGTACATCACGTGTGCTTTGATGTTGGCTCACACGAGCCATGCACCGAGGTATCGTCTGCTGTAGAGCACCTGTACGCCATTTGCCTCTCCGGGATGAGTTAAACTGAACACTGGATGGCACGTCTAGCTTCTCCTGTACATCGGGCGCCAGACTACAGCTGTACGCCGGAGTACCGCCTCCATCATCGAGCACCGAGTTCCATCAATTGGCCGGCGAAGGGCCCGATGGATCCGCCGCCGTCGCGCTGAGCCTGTGCGCCGGGCTGGACACGCTAAACCTGTGCACCGGGCTGCCTTGGATCGACGAGATGAAACTGTACGCCACACGCCTCCTCCACCTGGCTGTGGGTGGAGTCCGAGCTGTTGTGTCCGTCCGCCAAGAGCGCCACGTGCCGTGGGCGGACTTGTATGCTTGACAAGTTGTACTACACATGTCCACCGGCGAGTCTTGAACCTGTACGCCGAGTGCCAAAGAGCTGCTTGCGCCTCCTATGGCCACGGTTACCTTCCTTGGCAAGGTGAGGGCAGTGGCCCGATTGCTGCATGTTGACGAGCCCTGGCGGCATTACTTCCATCGACACAGGCTCTGTCCAACGAGACGTGGGCTGGTCCGTGGCATCATGCTCCATGCCTCCGGCATCCGGCGACGACCGCGAGCTTCATCGCCGTGAAGGACGCACCAGCCGACGGGCTGCACGTAGGCGAGCTCCGGTGACGTTGGTGCTATTCCCATGGCATTGACGCCGCACGTCAGCTCCTGTACCTGTACGCCTAGCTGTATATACTGAGCCGCGACCATCGCCACCAGGAAGGAGCGCGCGCCAGGACGTAGGAAACCTGTGCAGCAAGGGCCGAGATCGAGCTGCATCCGCACAATAGGAAGAGTCTACACGCCCGCAACGCCTTTAGGTCGACGTCTTGGCCTGGTTCATGGTGATGGAGATGGCGGCGGGCGATGCCCCGACAGCTCCGGCGCTTGTCCCGGTGACCGTTGCCGAGCTAGACTTGTACGCCGGTGGCTGGGATGCTCCTATATGCCGATGAGGTGTGCACAGAGGAGTCCGGGTGATATGATGTTGTACTGACGGCGGGCAGCGTCTTGGCGAGCTCCCGCGGCGAGCGTCGTCTTGGCGAGCTCCCGCGGCGAGCGTCGTCTTGGCGAGCTCCGACGGTGGACAGCGTCGGGCGGCGTCCTGGTGTGCCGAGCTCCGACGGCGGGCTTTGGTAGCATTGGTGTTGTTCCGTGTGCAGTACTTGAGCTAGATGATGGCGCCGTGCTCCTCGGGTCCGGCCACGGCGACGACGAAGTACCATCGTACCGACCGGCGGGCTGCGCGCTAGTGAGCTCCTTGGCGATCCTGGTGGCTACCTGTAAAGGGAAAGGAAAAGAAAAAGATCTCTTGGCTTCTTATTGTTGCTGTTCATCCGGATGTGATGATCTCGGCTGGGTGCGCTGCGTCTTCTTGAATCTGTCTGTCAGCTGCCGTCCGGCCGGGTGCGAGGTCATCCAGCCCTGCGTCCTCTCAAGATGCGATCAGTTCTTTTTTTTTTCTCTCTTGCTAGCTGCGTCTTCTTGAGTCTGCCCGTCAGCTGCCGTCCGGCCAGGTGCAAGGTCGTCCAGCCGTGCGTCCTCTCCAGATGCGATCTGGTTGCGTTCGGGTGAGAGCTGTGCCTCCAGGTGCACGAGCTCAAAGCTCCAGTCCTCCTCTGATCGGGTCTCCTCCGGCCTGCTTGTGCGTGTTCTCTCCTCTGGCTGCGGGAGAGTACTTCGGCCTTGTCTTTTTCGTTCTCCTCCCCTTTTATAGTCATCAGCCCAGCGGGAAGATAAGGACGCGGCCGCGTGATCCCTGAACTATTTCGGAGATTTTCTCTCGTCTATCTCTCCGCAAAAGCTAGGTATTGTTCAAATTTTTATCTGTTCCGCTTTTAGAACCTCTTCATGACGTAATTCCTAGGAGATTAACCGATACGGGGCTCTTGTCACGTACATCCGCTTGTTGGTCTTCTCACCAGCCGATCGATTAGATTGACCAGCTGCCTTGTTGATCTCCTCGATCGATCGTTGAATCCATGCATGCACGCGTACGAGTAGTTTATCAACCAGAAACACGTGCATGTATGGAATAATTCATATCCCATGCATGTGTACTCATCCATGTATTGGCCAGAGTATGTATGCTAATTAAATGTTGTCCGCGTATTGCCTTTCCACGACCAGATGAACTCTTGATAAGTCTAACTGATCCTTGATTTATCACGACCATTCCAACGTGTTTCTACAAGAGACAAGCACATAAAAAATCGTCGAACAATTCCGTGCGCTTTTACACAACATCAATTATATTCCTAGAAACAACATTTCAAATCCGTTTCACCATAAGAATTAAACATTGAAGAATTCGTTAGTAAAAAGAGTAAAGCTAATAAGTGCTATGCTTTCTCGGAGCACATTTCCAAGCTGGCACCCTTAATTTACAAAAGAACAAGGCACATCATTTCTTTATTTACTCGGTTATGTCTAATAGTTGCAGTAACAAAGCTAATAAGTGGTATGTTTTCTCAGAGCACATTTCCATGCTGGCACCCTTAATTTACAAAAGACAAGGTACATCATTTATTTATTTACTCAGTTATGTCTAATAGTTGCAGTGAAGCTCAACTTTATCCTCTTCTGCTCGTATGTATATCACAAAGGAAGATATGTGCATAATTATTGGCTAACCTCATGCTACTTTTACCATACAAAAGAAATGACTATTTTCTTATCTAAGCTGCATGCCTAATTAAATACTTATTAAAAGTTTAACAAAATCATCATTATCATATATGTAGTGTCGAATTTCACCGATATCTGCTGCAACACAATATGCAGGTAAGAGCTGGCGTAGTCTGATTCATGTAGAAGTTCTTAAACAAAAATAACAAATTGATCTGTCAACTTACCCAGTTAAGCCGTCAAGATGTTGAAGGTCCATCTGGTCATGCCCATTGGTAGATAAAGGTGCAGTGCTTCCATGTAAACTGTATCTAAATCATATTATACCAATCTGACTTGATCAAGGAATTTGGAAGAGGTGAAAATAAATATGGGCCTGTAAACAAATCAAGATGCATACGGGTGATAGTACCAAATAACTGTGACTAAAATATTCAGTTTTCTCCTAATTCTTGGACTGCCAAACCGATAGTGAAACCTCGCGTGTTAAACATGCATGTACAACAGACTACCATTAACCTGAATCTTTAAAATCTCCTTCACTAATAAAATATGCATGGATAGCTTGACGCTGGTCTTAGAAAAAAATCAGTGTTTTTGCACATACTGATGCTGAAAGGGCAAATAGCCCTTATCTAGTGTTTTGGTTAACTATAACATCGGAGCTAGAGAATGGACTAATGTTTCTATTAGCTTTTCTACAGGTGAGAATCCACAGGTTGTTGATGATAGGTGATGGGTGACCCCCCATTCGTTTCTTTATGAAGAGCCGGTGGCGTTGTTTATTATTTTCTCTTATTTACTCTTGAGTCAAATAGAAAACACCGCACTATTAAGAGGGGTGATCTCGATGTGCCCTTTGGGGATGTTCTACACCATATATGCCTCTCATCATCCACCCACACACACCCATTCGAAGAAAGAGAGAAAACAACCTTGAAAAATGAGTCAAAAGAGGTTACTGCGAAATCGGCAAAAGCGTCGGCGGCGCCGGTGCTGTCGCCGGAATTTCCAGTCGCCGCCGGAAATTCTCGGTGTACGCCGATATGGCTTACTACATAGCCTTTCGGTTGTTCGCCGAGAATTTCGGTCGCCGCCGAAAATTCCGGCATGGGGTCCGGTCGACCGGAGCTGTCGCCAGAAATTCCGGCGAGCAACTCGGTCCGACCGGACTTATTGCCGGTTCTGTCGCATGAACCCCCAAACGGCTCTTTTTCCACTCACACTATATATACCCCTTTCTTCTTCACTGAGAGGTTAGGCACTTGAGCTAACATTTCATTTCTTGAAGCTCTCTCTCTCCCTCATTGTTGAAACACAAAATCTTGAGGATCTCCCATTCTACCCAACCAAATCCAAATCCCTTTGGTAGAAAGGAAGAGGAGGTCCCGATCTACGTTTCCACCAAGCCAAAGTTCATTCCCCCTTGAGTTCATCGAGTTAGCTTGTTACTCTTGGGTTTGTGGAAAACCCTAGGCGGCTAGGGTCGCCCGGAGTTATTCGGCTTGTGATTTGCTCCGTGGAAAGTTTGTGAGGGTTTGGAGACTACCTTAAAGTCTACCACGAGTAAGTGAGCTATTCCTTTGTGGGATAGGCTCGGAGAAAAAGGTGAGCCTTTGTGGCGCGTGAGGAATCCTTCGTGGAACCTCACACCTCTCCAACATGACGTAGCCCCCTTCCCAAAGGTGGTGAACACGAGAATACATCTTCATCTCCGCGAGCTTCAGTTATTTCTTAACCGATCTCTTACTTGTGTTGTTTACCTTGTGATAGCCTTCGAGCTTGAAGTATCTTGTTCATCATCTAGGTTGCCTCACCTAGTTTGCATTTAGGCTCACTTATATTCCACAAAGCCTAAAACTTGCAAAATATTATAAAGAATTTTGTAGAAACCTATTCACCCCCTCTAGGTTAACCATCTTACACTTTCAATTGGTATCAGAGCCAAGGGCTCTTTTAAGGGCTTTACCGCCTAAGAGAAAAGATGGTTTTCTCCGATGATGAGGAGGAAAAGACTTATTCGGTCAAGGATCTTCGTGAAATCTTAGCCAAGGGTGCCCTTGAAAAGGCCAAGGCGGATTCCGATCTCCTTGTTCGAATGAGTTACCTAGAAGGACAATTAAAGGCCATTGGCGATGGGGATTTTCTTGGTAATCCATTGGTAGTACCTCAAGGGAGACCAATGGACACCGAAAAGGATAAGGATGCCGAGTCCGCTCATGAGGGCGGCTCGTCAAAAACTTCTAGGCCCCATAATCAATTCCCTTATGTTTATCCTAAGCAAAAGAACATCATGCCTCATATTAATGGTTCGGGTCCTGCACCTCATTATGATGGAACTCATTTCTCTCATTGGAAAGCTTCTATGGAATCTCATCTTCGCAGCTGCAGCATTGAGCTTTGGGAGATTGTATGCACCGGTTTCCACCCTCATGATCCCAACAACCTCACCTGGGAGAGTACTACGACCGTCAACTAAATGCAACGGCTTGTGACAAGATAAGGAGTGCCATTCACCGCACTCTCCATGATCAAGTCAGCGACATCCCCACCGCAAAGGATCTTTGGGATAGGATTGTCATTCTCCAAGAGGGAACCTCTCTTATCCAAAAATCCAAGTATGAAGCCGCCAAGTCAGAGATGAACATGTTCATGAACCATGATGGTGAGACTATCGCTGAAGCATACAAGAGACTTGTTGTCCTTTGCGTGAAGATTGGTGGCCTAGGGTGTGAGAAGTATGATGATGGATTCAATTTGAATGATGAACTTATCAAGTCCAAGATTGTCTCCATGATCGCGGTCACCGACAAGAAGCTTGCCTTGAACTTGCAACTCCTTGATAGAGCTAATCAATTCACTCCTGATGATCTAGTCTCTTATCTAGTTGCCACAGATAACTTGGCGGATGAAGGTCAAAAGATCAAGGAGATCAACCGTGCTATTGGGTCTTCCCACTCTCTAGCATTAAAGGCCAAGCATGTGCAAGAAGATGTTGCTAGTGATGAAGATAGCAATGTTGGTGGAGTTGATGATATGCTCTCTCAACTTGCTCTCTTCACCAAGAACGTGAAGTTCCAAAGAAGGAGAAGTTTAATGGGATCAAGTGAGAAGAAGAGGACGTGCTACAATTGTGATGAGCCGACCCATTTTGCCGACAAGTGTCCATATGAGAAGAGGCTTGACAAGCCTAAGTATGAAGAAGGTGCCAAACCAAGATTGAAGCCCAACCCCATCAATGAAAGATACAAGAGGAACAATAGCCGTGATGGTAAGGGCTTCCTAGGCCAAGAATACATATCCGACAATGAGGAAGAGGATGAAGAGAAGGTGGTTGGAGTGGCCGGTTTGGCCTTTGCCAAACCCGGGTCTCTCTTCACCTATGACTACACCAAGTGTTGGAGATATACCCTAGAGGCAATAATAAAAGTGGTTATTATTATATCTTTGTGTTTATGATAAATGTTTACATTCATGCTATAATAGTATTAACCGGAAACATTAATACTTGTGTGATTTGTAAACTAAAATTAGATTCCATGGTAAATCCTCTTTGTAATACTAGCTTGTTGGTTAATAGATGATCATGGTTTCCCGATCATGAACATTGAGATGTTGTTAACAACAAGATCATATCATTAGGAGAATGGTATGATGGACATACTCCTATAGATAAGCGTAGCATTAAGATCAAGTCATTTCAATAGTTCGTTTGCTATAAGCTTTCTGATACATAGTAACCTAATTACTTCGACCATGAGATCATGCTAATCACCATCACCAGAAGGATGCTTTGATGACATCAAACACCACACCGTAACTGGGTGGCTATAAAGGTGGCATTGAGTGTTCGGAAAGTATGTGTTGAGGCACATGGATCAAGAGTGGGATTTGTCCATCCATATGACGGATAGATATACTTTGGGCCCTCTCGGTGGAATGTCATCCAATTGGCTTGCAAGCATGTGACTGGCTCACAAGGGATCACATATCACGGTAATGAGAAAAGAGTACTTATCGGTAACGAGGTTGAACTAGATATGCAGAGATACCGATGATCAAAACCTCGGATAAGTAAACTATCGCGAGACAAAGGTAAATTGGTATCGTATGTAAGTGGTTCATTCGATCGCAAAGTAATTGTAGAAATACGTGGGAGCCATATGAATTTCCAGAATCCTCTATTGGTTATTGATCGGAGAAATGTCTCGGTCATGTCCGCATAATTCACGAACCGTAGGGAGACACACTTAAGGATTTGATATTGTTTAGTAGATATGGAATGTAAGTAGGGATACTGAATGTTGTTCGAAAACTCGTATGGGATCCAGGATATCATGAGGAGATCCGGAATGGTCTGGAGAATAAGATTCATATAAGGAAAGTCCGATTCCGGAGTTCGGGAAAGATTCCGATGTTTTCATCGGAGAGGTTCTAGAAGGTTCACCAGACCGGAAGGGGAATGGTCCATGAATGTGTCATGGGTAAGTGGAATGATTGGATCATATCCTAGGTCACTTGGTTTGGGCATTTGCGAGAGAGAATTAAAGCTCTAGACTGAAAGTCAAACGGGAGGTTTGAAAAGTCAAACTGGAACAATGGTTTCCTAGTGGAAGAAGGAAAGAGTCCTTCTTTCAATCCAACTTGGGTTTGGGTTTGGATTCAAACCCTCCCCTCCCAAGGCTGCCCCTCTCATAAATAGAGGGGGAGGGCTGCCCCAAACACACAAGAGTCAGCCCTCCACCCGTGCCACGCCGCCGCCGCCGCGCCGCTACCTCGCGCTTCCGCCGCCTCGTCGCCGCCGTCCTAGTCGCCGCCGACACCTCCTCCTCCTCCCGACCTTCTAAACCTAGATTACCGGGAAACCCTAGATCCACCATAACTCGCACCGGCTTAGGCGAAGCCCTGCGGGATCTTCCCTCTACTTCCGACACCACGCCGTCGTGCTGCCGGAATCGCGAGGAGAGAACTACAACCTCCGCTGCCTACTGGAACAAGGAAGAGGAAGGTCTTCATCGAGTACCGAACGTGTGACCGACTACGGAAGCACTGCCGGAACACAGCGCCGGAAGGATCGTCTATGCGATCTTGAGATCGGCAATTGTACGACTACATCACCCATGAGAATCTGCTCTCATTAACCGCTTTGGAATCTTCAAGGGTGAGTACTCTAATCGACTCGTTGCTACAATCTAATAGATAGATCTTGGCTTGTTTGTTTGTATTCGGTAGAAAATTTTTGTTTTCCATGCTACGAACCCCTACAGTGGTATCAAAGTCGTGTCTATATGTAGATCTGTTGCACGAATAGAACACAATGGTCATTGTGGGTGTTGATGCTTTTGTTGTCAATTGCTTCTTGTGTACTTTGCATCTTGAGGGATGGTGGGATGAAGCGGCCCGGGCTAACCTTAAATGACATCGTTCATGAGACTTGCTCCACGCTTGACATGCAACTTGTATTGCATAAGTGGCTTTGCGGGTGCCTGTTTCTCCCAACATAGTGAAGATTCAATTTACAACGGGTAATTGACAATACTAGTATCAACGTTGTGGTTCTTGTTCGTAAGTTAGAACGACACTTATTGAAAGCCCCAAACCACGTAAAACATGCAAAGAGAATTAGAGGCGTCTAACTTTGTTTTGCAGGGGTGTGTTGTGATGTGATATGGCCATGATTGTGATTATATATGATGTATGCAATGTTCCTTATGTAAGTCAGCAACCGGCAGGAGCCATATGGTTGTCTTTTAATTCCATTTAGACCTGCGTGTCTATTATTCAAAGTAGTTGTAATAGTTGATGCTGGTGGATGACAACCATGAAGCGGCGCCATTGACCTTGATGCCATACCGGTGATGATGGAGATCATGTTCGTGCTTGAAGATGGAGATCAAAAGCATGAGAAGAAAGGCCATATCATATCACATATTATGAATTGCATGTGATGTTAATCCTTTTATGCATCTTGTATTGCTTAGTTCACGACGGTAGCATTATAAGATGATCCCTCTAGCACAAAATATCAAGTTGTAAAAGTGTTCATCCTTAGTAAGCACCGTTGCTAAAGCTCGTTGTTTCAAAGCACCACGTGATGATCGGGTGTGTTAGATTCTACGAGTGTATACAACGAGAGCAAGCCAGATTTGCTCATGCGGAAGCTAAGGTTTAATCTTGACGAGCCTAGCATGTATAGACATGGTCTCGAAACACGGATCACCGAAAGGTAAAGCATGAGTCATATAGTAGATATGATGAACATGTTAATTGTTCGCCATTGAAGTTACATCAATTCTTGTGATGATCGGTTTTGATGTGGTGGATTTGGTTCGTGTGATCACTAAAACAATGCGAGGGATATTGTTTTGAGTGGGAGTTCACCTAGATTAATTTAACTATTAATTAGAACCCAATTTGTCATAAACTTAGTCTAAACTATTGCAAATATGTTGTAGATCAATGGCGGCCCCTACCATCAATTTTAATGCATTCCTAGAGAAAGAAAAGTTGAAAAACAATGGAAGCAACTTCGCGGATTAGTTCCGCAATTTGAGGATTGTCCTCAATGCTGGTAATTTGACCTATGTGTTGGATGCACCGCTGGGTGACCCACCTGCAGCTGATGCTACCGATGAGGTAAAGAATGTTTTCCTCGCTCGGAAGAATCAGTACTCCACAGTTCAGTG
Source organism: Avena sativa (assembly GCA_916181665.1). Lineage (NCBI taxonomy): Eukaryota > Viridiplantae > Streptophyta > Magnoliopsida > Poales > Poaceae > Avena > Avena sativa. Next base: position 461,915,176 of record OV702293.1, read on the forward strand.
TGCTATCTTGTATGGTTTGGAATCGGAGCTTCAGAAAAGTTTTGAGAACCATGACCCACATGATATTGTCCGTGAACTCAAAATGATATTTGAGGCTCACGCGGCAGTTGAGAGTTATGAGGCTTCTAAAAAGTTCTTTAACTACAAGATGGAAGAGGGCAGCTCCATCAGTGAGCACGTGCTTAATATGTCTGGGCATGCAAGCAAGCTTCAAAGCTTGGGTATAGTGATTCCTAATGCTTTGGGGATTCACCGTGTCCTCCAATCACTAGCACCAAGTTACAAGAACTTTGTGATGAACTACAATATGCAAAACATGGACAAGTCGTTGCCCGAACTCTTCTCCATGTTAAAGTCTGCGGAAGTGGAGATCAAGAAAGAGCACCAAGTGTTGATGGTCAATAAGACCACCAAATTCAAGAAGCAAGGCAAGTCTAAGAAAAAGGGAAACTTCAAGAAGGGCGGTAAGAAAGTTACCGCGCTGGCGAAGAAGACCAAGGCTGGGCCTAAGCCTGATACTGAGTGCTTTTACTGCAAGGGAGAAGGTCACTGGAAGCGGAATTGCCCTAAGTACTTGGCGGATTTGAAGAATGGCAACAACAAGAAGAAAGGTATATCCGATATACATGTTATTGATGTGTATCTCACTAGTACTCATAGTAGTGCCTGGGTATTTGATACTGGTTTGGTTGCTCACATTTGTAACTCGAAATAGGTGCTGCAGAATAGACGGAAAGTAGCGAAGAACGAGGTGACGATGCGCGTTGGAAATGGATCAAAGGTTGATGTGATCGCGGTCGGCACTCTACCTCTTCATCTACCATCGGGATTAGTTTTATACTTAAATAATTGTTATTTGGTGCCTGCGTTGAGCATGAACATTATATCAGGATCATGTTTATTGCAAGACGGTTACTTGTTTAAGTCCGAGAATAATGGTTGTTCGATTTATATGAGTAATATGTTTTATGCACATGCACCTTTGATAGATGGTCTATTCTTATTGAATCTCGATTGTGGAAATACACACATTAATAACATTGAAGCTAAACATTTGAAATTAAGCGATAACTCGACCTATATGTGGCACTGTCGTCTTGGTCATATTGGAGTGAAGCGTATGAAGAAACTCCATTCCTATGGACTTCTTGAATCACTTGATTTCGAATCACTTGAAAGATGCGAAGCATGTAAATGACTAAGACTCCATTTTCTCGTATGATGGAGCAAGCTACGGACTTATTGCAAATCATACATACCAATGTGTATGGCCTAATGAGTATAGCATCGCGCGGTGGTTATCGTTATGTTCTTATCTTCATGGATTATTTGAGTAGATATGGGTATATCTATTTCATGAAACATAAGTCCGAGACTTTTGAGAAGTTTAAGGAATTTCAAAGTGAGGTAGAGAATCAACGTAACAAGAAGATTAAATTTCTACAATCTGATCGTGGAGGTGAATATCTAAGTTACGAGTTTGGCGAGCATTTTAAGAAATGCGGAATACTTTCACAATTGACACCGCCGGGAACATCACAATGTAATGGTGTGTCCAAACGTCGAAATCGAACTCTCTTAGATATGGTTCGTTCTATGATGTCACTTACAGATTTACCGCTATCATTTTGGGGTTATGCATTAGAAACAGCCGCATTCACTTTAAATAGGGAACCATCTAAATCCATTGAAACGACACCGTATGAATTATGGTTTGGGAAGAAACCTAAATTGTCATTCCTTAAAGTTTGGGGTTGCGAAGCTTATGTAAAGAAGTTACAGCCCGACAAGCTTGAACCCAAAGCGGAAAAATGCGTCTTCATAGGATATCTGAAGGAAACTATTGGGTATACCTTCTATCATAGATCCGAGGGCAAAATCTTCGTTGCCAAGAATGGATCCTTTCTAGAGAAGGAGTTTCTCTTGAAAGAAGTGACTGGAAGGAAAGTAGAACTCGATGAGGTTGATGAACCTTCTCTTGAAATTGCCAGTAGCACAACACCGGAAGTAGTTCCTGTGGAGCCTACACAAATAAGAGAGGAAGCTAATGATGTTGATCATGAAACTTCGGTTGAAGTTACTACGAAACCTCGCAGGTCAACAAGAACTCATACCACTCCTGATTGGTATGATCCTGTTATGAGTGTCATGTTGGTGGACAACACCGATGACCCTGCGACATATGAGGAAGCGATGATGAGCCTAGATTCCAATAAATGGCAAGAAGCCATGAAATCTAAAATTGTATCCATGTACGAAAACCAAGTATGGACTTTGGTGGACTTACCGGATGGCCTAAAGGCTGTCGAGAACAAATGGATTTTCAAGAAGAAAACAGATGCTGATGGTAATGTTACTGTCTATAAAGCTCGACTTGTCGCAAAAGGGTTTCGACAAATTCAAGGAGTTGACTACGATGAGACTTTCTCACCGGTAGCGAAGATAAAGTCTGTAAGGATTATGTTAGCAATCGCTGCATATTATGATTATGAGATATTGCAGATGGATGTCAAAACAATGTTCCTCAATGGAGACATTGATGAAGAGTTGTATATGATGCAACCCAAAGGTTTTGTCGATCCTAAAGATGCTAATAAGGTATGCAAACTTCAACGATCCATTTATGGATTGAAGCAAGCATCCCGAAATTGGAATCAATGTTTTGATAAGGTAATCATAAGTTTTGGTTTTATACAAATTTATGGAGAAGCTTGTATTTACAAGAAAGTGAGTGGGAGCTCTGTAGCATTCTTAATACTATATGTAGATGACATATTGTTGATTGGGAATGATGTAGACCTTCTTAATAGCGTTAAGGAATATTTGAATAATAGTTTTTCAATGAAAGATCTTGGCGAAGCAGCTTACATATTAGGCATAAAGATTTATAGAGATAGATCGAGACGCCTAATATCATTGCCACAAAGTACATATTTTGACAAAGTTCTAACGAGGTTTGGAATGGAAGATAGCAAGAAAGGGTTCTTGCCCATGTTGCCCAATACGACCTTGAGTAAAACTCAAAGTCCTGCAACGGCAAAAGATAGAGAAAGGATGAGTAAGACTCCCTATGCCTCAGCCATATGATCTCTTATGTATGCCATGCAATGTACTAGACCCGATATTGCATATGATGTTAGTTTGACTAGCAGATATCAAAGTGATCCAGGAGTGGATCATTGGACAGCGGTCAAAAACATCCTTATGTACTTGAGAAGAACTAAGGATATGGTTCTTTCTTATGGAGGTGATGAACAACTCGTTGTTAATGGTTACACCGATGCTAGTTGGAACACCGATCCGGATGATTCTAAATCTCAATTTGGATACATATTTACTTTGAATGGTGCAACAGTTAGCTGGAGGAGTGCAAAGCAAAGTGTTGTGGCAAGATCTTCAACTGAATCGGAATACATAGCTGCTTCGGAGGCTTCACAAGAGGCGATATGGATGAAGGAGTTCATTACAAAGCTCGGTGTGGTTCCAAGTGCGCTGGACCCAATGTCTATCTACTGTGATAACATGGACGCCATAGCCAATGCGCAAGAACCAAGGTCACACAAGAAGCTGAAGCACATGAAGCTACGTTTTCACACTATTCGAGAGCATGTCCAAGATGGTGACACAAAGATTTGCAAAGTACACACAGATCTGAATGTGGCGGATCCGTTGACTAAACCTCTTCCGCGGGCAAAACATGACCAGCACCAAACTGTCATGGGTGTTCGGTATATTACCATGTAATCTAGATTAGTTGACTCTAGTGCAAGTGGGAGACTATTGGAGATATGCCCTAGAGGCAATAATAGAAGTGGTTATTATTATATCTTTGTGTTTATGATAAATATATACATTCATGCTATAATAGTATTAACCAGAAACATTAATACTTGTGTGATTTGTAAACTAAAATTAGAGTCCCTGGTAAAGCCACTTTGTAATACTAGCTTGTTGGTTAATATATGATCATGGTTTACCGATCATGAACATTGAGATGTTGTTAACAACAAGATCATATCATTAGGAGAATGGTATGATGGACATACTCCTATAGATAAGCGTAGCATTAAGATCAAGTCATTTCAATAGTTTGTTTGCTATAAGCTTTCTGATACATAGTAACCTAATTCCTTCGACCATGAGATCATGCTAATCACCATCACCGTAAGGATGCTTTGATGACATCAAACACCACACCGTAACTAGGTGGCTATAAAGGTGGCATTGAGTGTTCGGAAAGTATGTGTTGAGGCACATGGATCAAGAGTGGGATTTGTCCATCCATATGACAGATAGATATACTTTGGGCCCTCTCGGTGGAATATCATCCAATTGGCTTGCAAGCATGTGACTGGCTCACAAGGGATCACATATCATGGGAACGAGAAAAGAGTACTTATCGGTAACGAGGTTGAACTAGGTATGCAGAGATACCGACGATCAAAACCTCGAATAAGTAAACTATCATGAGACAAAGGGAAATTGGTATCATATGTAAGTGGTTCATTCGATCGCAAAGTAATCGTAGAAATATGTAGGAGCCATATGAATTTCCAAATTCCTCTATTCGTTATTGATTGGAGAAATGTCTCGGTCATGTCCGCATAATTCACGAACCGTAGGGAGACACACTTAAGGATTTGATGTTGTTTAGTAGATATGGAATGTAAGTAGGGATACCGAATGTTGTTCGGAAACTCAGATGGGATCCGGGATATCACGAGGAGATCCGGAATGGTCCGGAGAATAAGATTCATATAAGGAAAGTCCGATTCCGGAGTTCGGGAAAGATTCCGGTGTTTTCATCGGAGAGGTTCTAGAAGGTTTACCAGACAGGAAGGGGAATGGTCCATGAATGTGTCATGGGTAAGTGAATGATGGGATAATATCCTAGGTCACTTGGTTTGGGCATTTGCGAGAGAGAATTAAAGCTTTAGATTGAAAGTCAAACGGGAGGTTTGAAAAGTCAAACTGGAACAATGGTTTCCTAGTGGAAGAAGGAAAGAGTCCTTCTTTCAATCCAACTTGGGTTTGGGTTTGGATTCAAACCCACCCCTCCCAAGGCTGCCCCCTCTCATAAATAGAGGGGGAGGGCTGCCCCAAACACACAAGAGTCAGCCCTCCACCTGTGCCACGCCGCCGCCACCGCCAAGCCGCCGCCGCGCCGCCGCCTCGTCGCCGCCGCCCTAGTCGCCGTCGACACCTCCTCCTGTTGGAATTATGCCCTAGAGGCAATAATAAAGATGTTATTGTTATAATTCTTGTTCATGATAAAGTTTATATTCCATGCTAGAATTGTATTAAGCGGAAACTTTGATACTTGTGTGGTTTATGAACAAACACCGTGTCCCTAGTACGCCTCTATGGACTAGCTCATTGATTAATGAAGGTTAAGGTTTCCTAACCATAGACATGAGTTGTCGATTAATAATGAGATCATGTCATTAGGAGAATGATATGATGGACAGACCCAAATCAAGCAGAGCAATTAGATCGTGTCATCGTGTTCATCTTGCGAAGCTTTTTCCTATGTCAAATATTGTATTCCTTAGACCATGAGATAATGCAACTCCCTGGTATCGGAAGAAAGCTTTGAGGTCATCAAACGTCATCCTATGTGAGGTTGATCATAAAGGTGTCTCTCAGGTGATCGGAAAGTACTTGTTGGGTTGTATGTATCGAGATGGAATTTGTCCCTCCCGAGTCGAAGAGATATACTTCGGGCCCACTCGGCAATCGATATCAACACCGCTTGCAAGCACGTGGTTAAGGAGTTAATCACAAAGTGATATCGGATTACGGAACGAGTAAAGTACTTGCTGTGAACGAGATTGAACTAGGTATGCCGATACCAACGATCGAATCCCGGGCAAGTAAAATATCGCGTGACGAAGGGAATACATATATGGGATTAATTGAATCCTGGCATCGTGGTTCATCCGATATGATCATCGATGAATATGTGGGAGTCAATATGGGTTTCCAGATCCTGCTATTGATTATTGATAGAAGATCATGTCTGCATATTCTCGAACCTGTAGGGTCACACACTTAACGTGCATCGATGCTAGGATAGAATGGATAATTGGTTTATGAGTTTTTGTTCGGAGTATAGGATGAGATCCAGGACATCACGAGAGGTTCCGGAATGGTCCGGAGAATAAGATTCATATAAAGGAAAGCAGTTTTTGGATTTCGGAATAGTTTCGGAGTTTATCGGTATTGTACCGGAAGGTTCTAGTGTAGGGTTTCATAGCATGGAAAACAAAAAATTTCTACCACATACAAACAAGCAAGCCAAGATCTATCTACTAGATTGTAGCAACGAGTCGATAGAATAACTCACCCTCGAAGATTCCAAAGTGTTTAACGAGAGCGGATTCTCGTGGGTGATGTAGTCGTACTCTTTCCGATCTCAAGATCGCGTAGACGATCCTTCCGGCGCTGCGTTCCGGCAGCGCTCCCGCAGTCGGTCACACGTTCGGTACTCGACGAAGACCTTCCTCTCCCTTGTTCCAGCAGGCAGCGGAGGTTGTAGCACTCTCCTCGCAATTCCGGCAGCACAACGGCGTGGTACCGGAAGTAGAGGGGAGATCTCGCAGGGCTTCGCCTTAAGCCGGAGCGAGTATGGTGGAGTATGAGAGAGTCCCTCGACGATCTAGGGTTTAGACACGCCGAGGAGGAGCTAGTGCCGCCGGCTAGGGTTTCACCTAGGCGGTGGTGGCGAGTGCCCTAGGGCCGGCGGCGGCTTGGAGGCGGCGGCGGCTTGGTACTAGGGTTTGGAGGAGAGGGTCTTGTGTGTATCTAGGAGGGAGCCCTGCCCCTCCTTATATAGGTGGAGGGGCCGGCCGGCCAAGGGGAGGGAGAGGAGTCCCTCCCCAACTCGGCTTGGAGGTGGGCCGCCGGTTGGAGGAGGGAACTCCTCCCCAACTCGGTTTCCCCCTTCCTCCTCTTTTCCTCTTTCCAAATTCAGCCATTTGACTTTTCAAACTAGCTATTTGACTTTTCAAACTAGGATTCGAATTAATCCTTTATTTGGTACAGAGATGACAGTTAGTACATGATGCAATCATACCAACTTGATACAACACATTCATGTACCCTTCCCCTCCGGAGTGCCGGACATTCCGGAACATTTTAGAACATTCCCGATGAAAACACCGGAATCATTCCCCAACTCCGAAACGGGACTTTCCTTATATGAATCTTATTCTCCGGACCATTCCGGATCTCCTCGTGATATCCTGGATCCCATCCGGGACTCCGAACAACATTCGGTCTCTTTCTCATCATTCCATAACTACTCAAAACAACGTCGAATCCTTAAGTGTGTCTCCCTACGGTTCGTGAATTATGCAGACATGATCGAGACACTTCTCCGAACAATAACCAATAGAGGAATCTGGAAATTCATATGGCTCCCACATATTTCTATGATTACTTTGCGATCGAATGAACCACTTACATACGATATCAATTTCCCTTTGTCTCACGATAGTTTACTTATCCGAGGTTATGATCGTCGGTATCTCTGCATACCTAGTTCAACCTCGTTACCGATAAGTACTCTTTTCTCGTTCCCGTGATATGTGATCCCTTGTGAGCCAGTCACATGCTTGCAAGCTAATTGGATGACATTTCACCGAGAGGGCCCAGAGTATATCTATCCGTCATATGGATGGACAAATCCCACTCTTGATCCATGTGTTTCAACCAATACTTTCCGAACACTCAATGCCACCTTTATAGCCACCCAGTTACGGTGTGGTGTTTAATGTCATCAAAGCATCCATCCGGTAAAGGTGATATGCATGATCTCATGGTCGAAGGAATTAGATTACTATGTATCAGAAAGCATATAGCAATTGAACTATTAAAATGACTTGATCTTTATGCTATGCTTATCTATAGGAGTATGTCCATCATATCATTCTCCTAACGATATGATCTTGTTGTTAATAACATCTCAATGTTCATGATAGGGAAACCACAATCATCTATTAACCAACAAGCTAGTATTATATAGAGGCTTTACTAGGGACTTCAAATTAAGTTTACAAATCACACAAGTATTAATGTTTCCTTGTTAATACTATTATAGCATGAATGTAAACATTTATCATAAACACAAAGATGTAATAATAACTTCTTTTATTATTGCCTCTAGGGCATATCTCCAACAGTCTCCCACTTGCACTAGAGTCATCTAATCTAGATTACATGGTAATATACCGAACACCCATGGCAGTTTGGTGCTGGTCAAGTTTTGCCCTCGGGAGAGGTTTAGTCAACGGATCCGCCACATTCAGATCTGTGTGTACTTTGCAAATCTTTATATCCCCATCTTGGATATGTTCTCGAATAGCGTGAAAACGTAGCTTGATATGCTTCAGCTTCTTGTGTGACCTTGGTTCTTGCGCATTGGCTATGGCGCCCATGTTATCACAGTAGATAGACATTGGGTCCAGCGCACTAGGAACCACACCCAGCTCTGTAATGAACTCTTTCATCCATATCGCTTCTTGTGAAGCCTCCGAAGCAGCCATGTATTCCGATTCAGTTGAAGATCTCGCCACAACGCTTTGCTTTGCACTCCTCCAGCTAACTGCTGCACCATTCAAAATAAATACGTATCCAGATTGTGATTTAGAATCATCCGGATCGGTATTCCAACTAGCATCGGTGTAACCATTAACAACGAGCTGTTCATCACCTCCATAAGAAAGAACCATATCCTTAGTTCTTCTCAAGTACTTAAGGATGTTTTTGACCGCTGTCCAATGATCCACTCCTGGATCACTTTGATATCTGCTAGTTAAACTAACAGCATATGCCATGTCGGGTCTAGTACATAGCATAGCATACATTAGAGATCCTATGGCTGAGGCATAGGGAGTCTTACTCATCCTTTCTCTATCTTCTGCTGATGTCGGACTTTGAGTTTTACTCAAGGTCGTATTGGGCAACATGGGCAAGAACCCTTTCTTGCTATCTTCCATTCCAAACCTCTTTAGAACTTTGTCCAAATATGTACTCTGTGACAATGATATTTGGCGTTTTGATCTATCTCTATAAATCTTTATGCCTAATATGTAAGCTGCTTCGCCAAGATCCTTCATTGAAAAACTATTATTCAAATATTCCTTGACACTATTAAGAAGGTCTACATCATTCCCAATCAATAATATGTCATCCACATATAGTATTAAGAATGCTACAGAGCTCCCACTCACTTTCTTGTAAATACAAGCTTCTCCATAAGTTTGTATAAAACCAAAACTTTTGATCACCTTATCAAAATGTTGATTCCAACTTCGGGATGCTTGCTTCAATCCATAGATGGACCTTGAAGTTTGCATACCTTGTTAGCATCTTTAGGATCAACAAAACCTTTGGGTTGCATCATATACAACTCTTCATCAATGTCTCCATTGAGGAATGCTGTTTTGACATCCATCTGCCATATCTCATAATCGTAATATGCAGCGATTGCTAACATAATCCTCACAGACTTTAGCTTCGCTACTGGTGAGAAAGTCTCATCGTAGTCAACTCCTTGAATTTGTCGAAACCCTTTTGCGACAAGTCGAGCTTTATAGACAGTAACATTACCATCAACATCTGTTTTCTTCTTGAAGATCCATTTGTTCTCGACAGCCTTCCGGCCATCCGGTAAGTCCACCAAAGTCCATACTTGGTTTTCGTACATGGATCCAATCTCGGATTTCATGGCTTCTTGCCATTTATTGGAATCTGGGCTCATCATCGCTTCCTCATATGTCTCCGGGTCATCGGTGTTGTCCACCAACATGACACTCATAACGGGATCATACCAATCTGGAGTGGTACGAGTTCTCGTTGACCTGCGAGGCTCTGTAGCAACTTCAACCGAAGTTTCATGATCATCATCATTAGCTTCCTCTCTTATTGGTGCAGGCACCACAGGAACTTCTTCCGGTGCTGTGCTACTTGCAATTTCGAGAGAAGGTTCGACAACCTCGTCGAGTTCTACTTTCCTTCCAGTCACTTCTTTCGAGAGAAATTCCTTCTCTAGAAAGGATCCATTCTTGGCAACGAAGATTTTGCCCTCGGATCTATGATAGAAGGTATACCCAATGGTTTCCTTCGGGTATCCTATGAAGACGCATTTTTCCGCTTTGGGTTCAAGCTTGTCCGGCTGTAACTTCTTTACATAGGCTTCGCACCCCCAAACTTTAAGGAACGACAATCTAGGTTTCTTCCCAAACCATAATTCATACGGTGTCGTTTCAACGGATTTAGACGGTGCCCTATTTAAAGTGAATGCGGCTGTTTCTAATGCATAACCCCAAAATGATAGCGGTAAATCTGTAAGTGACATCATAGAACAAACCATATCTAAGAGAGTTCGATTACGATGTTCGGACACACCATTACGCTGTGGTGTTCCCGGCGGTGTCAACTGCGAAAGTATTTCGCATTTCTTCAAATGCTCGCCAAACTCGTAACTTAGATATTCACCTCCACGATCAGAACGTAGAAATTTAATCTTCTTGTTACGTTGATTCTCTACCTCACTTTGAAATTCCTTAAACTTCTCGAAAGTTTCGGACTTATGTTTCATGAAATAGATATACCCATATCTACTCAAGTCATCCGTGAAGGTAAGAACATAACGATAACCACCGCGCGATGCTACACTCATTGGACCACACACATCGGTATGTATGATTTCCAACAAGTCCGTAGCTCGCTCCATCATACCAGAAAATGGAGTCTTAGTCATTTTACCCATCAGACATGCTTCGCATCTTTCAAGTGATTCGAAATCAAGTGATTCAAGAAGTCCATCGGAATGGAGTTTCTTCATACGCTTCACTCCAATGTGACCAAGACGACAGTGCCACATATAGGTCGAGTTATTGCTCGATTTCAAACGTTTAGCCTCAATGTTATTAATATGTGTATTTCCACTATCGAGATTCAATAAGAATAGACCATCTATCAAAGGTGCATGTGCATAAAACATATTACTCATATAAATCGAACAACCATTATTCTCGGACTTAAACAAGTAACCGTCTCGCAATAAACAAGATCCCGATATAATGTTCATGCTTAACGCAGGCACCAAATAACAATTATTTAAGTATAAAACTAATCCCGATGGTAGATGAAGGGGTAGCGTGCCGACCGCGATCACATCAACCTTTGATCCGTTTCCAACGCGCATCGTCACCTCGTTCTTCGCTAGCTTCCGTTTATTCTGCAGCACCTGTTTCGAGTTACAAATATGAGCAACCGAACCAGTATCAAATACCCAGGCACTACTACGAGTACTAGTGAGATACACATCAATAACATGTATATCAGATATACCTTTCTTCTTGATGTTGCCGTTCTTCAAATCCGCCAAGTACTTTGGGCAATTCCGCTTCCAATGACCTTCTCCCTTGCAGTAAAAGCACTCAGTATCAGGCTTAGGTCCAGCCTTGGTCTTCTTCGTCGGCGTGGTAACTTTCTTACCACCCTTCTTGAAGTGTCCCTTCTGCTTAGACTTGCCTTTCTTGAATTTGGTGGTCTTATTGACCAACAACACTTGATGCTCTTTCTTGATCTCCACTTCTGCAGACTTCAACATGGCAAAGAGTTCTGGCAACGTCTTGTTCATGTTTTGCATGTTGTAGTTCATCACAAAGTTCTTGTAACTTGGTGGCAGTGATTGGAGGACACGGTAAATCCCCAAAGCATTGGGAATCACTATACCCAAGCTTTGAAGTTTGTTTGTGTGCCTAGACATCTTAAGCACATGCTCGCTGACGGAGCTGCCCTCTTCCATATTGCAGTTAAAGAACTTTTCAGAAGCCTCATAGCTTTCAATTGCCGCATGAGTCTCAAAGATTAATTTGAGATCCTCGACAATATCATATGGGTCTGAATTCTCAAACCTTTTCTGAAGCTCCGATTCTAAACCATACAAGATAGCACACTGAACTATGGAGTACTGAGTCTTCCGAGTGAGGTAAACATTCTTTACTTCATCGGAAGCAGTAGCTGCAGGTGGGTCACCCAGCGGTGCATCCAGCACATAGGTCAAATTACCAGCTGTGAGGACAATCCTCAAATTGCGGAACCAATTCGCGAAGTTGCTTCCATTGTTTTTCAACTTTTCTTTCTCTAGGAGCGCATTAAAATTGATGGTAGGGGTTGCCATTGATCTACAACATATTTGCAATAGTTTAGACTAAGTTTATGACAAATTGAGTTCAAATTAATAAATTTAATCTAGGTGAACTCCCACTCAAAACAATATCCCTCACATTGTTTTAGTGATCACACGAACCAAATCCACCACATCAACACCGATCATCACGAGAGTTGGTATAGTTTCAATGGCGAACAATCGGCATGTTCATCATATCTACTATATGATTCATGCTTTACCTTTCGGTGATCCGTGTTCCGAGACCATGTCTGTACATGCTAGGCTCGTCAAGATCAAACCTTAGTTTCCGCATGAGCAAATCTGGCTTGCTCACGTTGTATACACTTGCAGAATCTAACACACCCGATCATCACGTGGTGCTTCGAAACAACAAGCTTTAGCAACGGTGCTAACTAAGGGTGAACACTTTATGACTTGAAATTCATGTGCATGAGGGATCATCTTATAATGCTACCGTTGTCTACTAATCAATACAAGATGCATAAAGGATTAACATCACATGCAATTCATAATATGTGATATGATATGGCCTTTCTTCTTTGTGCTTCCGATCTCCATCTTCTAGCACGAACATGATCTCCATCATCACCGGCATTGCATCAAGGTCAATGACGCTTCTCCATGGTTGTCGTCCACCGGCTTCAACTATTACAACTACTTTGAATAGACACGCGGGTCTTAACATAAATTAAAGACAACCATATGGCTCCTGCCGGTTGCCAACTTACAATAAGGAACATTGCATACATCAAATATAATCACAATCATGGCCATATCACATCACAGCACACCCCTGCAAAACAAAGTTAGACGCCTCTACCTTCTTTGCATGTTTTACGTGGTTTGGGGCTTTCAATAAGTGTCGTTCTAACTTACGAACAAGAACCACAACATTGATACTAGTATTGTTAATCACCCGTTGTAAATTGGATCTTAACTATGCTAGGAGAAACAGGCACCCGCAAAGCCACTTATGCAATACAAGTTGCATGTCAAGCGTGGAGCAAGTCTCATGAACGATGTCATGTAAGGTTAGCCCGGGCCGCTTCATCCCAACATCCCGCAAGATGCAAAGTACACAAGAAGCAATCGACAATAAAAGCATCAACGCCCACAATGACCATTGTGTTCTACTCGTGCAACAGATCTACATATAGACACGGCTCTGATACCACTGTAGGGTTTCGTAGCATGGAAAACAAAAATTTTCTACCGCATACAAACAAACAAGCCAAGATCTATCTACTAGATTCTAGCAACGAGTCGATAGAATAACTCATCCTCGAAGATTCCAAAGTGTTTAACGAGAGCGGATTCTCGTGGGTGATGTAGTCATACTCTTTCCGATCTCAAGATCGCGTAAACGATCCTTCCGGCGCTGCGTTCCGGCAGCGCTCTCACAGTCGGTCACACGTTCGGTACTCGACGAAGACCTTCCTCTCCCTTGTTCCAGCAGGCAGCGGAGGTTGTAGCAATCTCCTCGCGATTCCGGCAGCACAACAGCGTGGTACCGGAAGTAGAGGGGAGATCTCGCAGGGCTTCGCCTTAAGCCGGAGCGAGTATGGTGGAGTATGAGAGAGTCCCTCGACGATCTAGGGTTTAGACACGCCGAGGAGGAGCTAGTGCCGGCGGCTAGGGTTTCACCTAGGCGGCGGCGAGTGCCCTAGGGCCGGCGGCGGCTTGGAGGCGGCGGCGGCTTGGTACTAGGGTTTGGAGGAGAGGGTCTTGTGTGTATCTAGGAGGGAGCCCTGCCCCTCCTTATATAGGTGGAGGGGCCGGCCGGCCAAGGGGAGGGAGAGGAGTCCCTCCCCAACTCGGCTTGGAGGTGGGCCGCCGGTTGGAGGAGGGAACTCCTCCCCAACTCGGTTTCCCCCTTCCTCCTCTTTTCCTCTTTCCAAATTTAGCCATTTGACTTTTCAAACTAGCTATTTGAATTTTCAAACTAGGATTTGAATTAATCCTTTATTTGGTACAGCGATGACACTTAGTACATGATGCAATCATACCAACTTGATACAACACATTCATGTACCCTTCCCCTCTGGAGTGCCGGACATTCCGGAACATTTTAGAACATTCCCGATGAAAACACCGGAACCATTCCCCAACTCCGAAACGGGACTTTCCTTATATGAATCTTATTCTCCGGACCATTCCGGATCTCCTCGTGATATCCTGGGATCCCATCCGGGACTCCGAACAACATTCGGTCTCTTTCTCATCATTCCATAACTACTCAAAACAACGTCGAATCCTTAAGTGTGTCTCCCTACGGTTCGTGAATTATGCAGACATGATCGAGACACTTCTCCGAACAATAACCAATAGAGGAATCTGGAAATTCATATGGCTCCCACATATTTCTATGATTACTTTGCGATCGAATGAACCACTTACATACGATATCAATTTCCCTTTGTCTCACGATAGTTTACTTATCCGAGGTTATGATCATCGGTATCTCTGCATACCTAGTTCAACCTCGTTACCGATAAGTACTCTTTTCTCGTTCCCGTGATATGTGATCCCTTGTGAGCCAGTCACATGCTTGCAAGCTAATTGGATGACATTTCACCGAGAGGGCCCAGAGTATATCTATCCGTCATATGGATGGACAAATCCCACTCTTGATCCATGTGTTTCAACCAATACTTTCCGAACACTCAATGCCACCTTTATAGACACCCAGTTACGGTGTGGTGTTTGATGTCATCAAAGCATCCATCCGGTAAAGGTGATATGCATGATCTCATGGTCGAAGGAATTAGATTACTATGTATCAGAAAGCATATAGCAATTGAACTATTAAAATGACTTGATCTTTATGCTACGCTTATCTATAGGAGTATGTCCATCATATCATTCTCCTAACGATATGATCTTGTTGTTAATAACATCTCAATGTTCATGATAGGGAAACCACAATCATCTATTAACCAACAAGCTAGTATTATATAGAGGCTTTACTAGGGACTTCAAATTAAGTTTACAAATCACACAAGTATTAATGTTTCCTTGTTAATACTATTATAACATGAATGTAAACATTTATCATAAACACAAAGATATAATAATAACTTCTTTTATTATTGCCTCTAGGGCATATCTCCAACATCTAGAAGCTTCCGGAGTAGGACCAACGTGGGCCCACTTGTCGGAGGCCTACGTGGGACTAAGGGGAGTGCCCTGGCCTCTTTGGGCCAGGGGCACAAGGCCCCATAGGCCCAGTCGGCCAAACCCTAGGGAACCCTTCTAGAAGGAGGGGGGAAACTTGCCCCCACTCCAACCCTTGGGGCCGCCGCCCTAGGGCTTGGAAGAGGGGCCAAGGGGGACGGCCAGCCCCCTATATAAAGAGGGCAGGGGCGCACTCTCCCCCCACTCCTCCAACCCTAGCCGCCGTCCTGCTGCCCTCCACCTCTCTCTCTCCCAACTGCGCGTAGGCGAAGCCCTGCCGCAGAAACTCTCCACCATAGCACCACGCCGTCGTGCTACAGATCCAATCTATCTCTCCAACCCACTTGCTGGACCGAGGAAGGAGGAGACGTTGCGGCACCGTACGTGTGCATCTCTCGGAGGCGCCGCCACTTGCGGCGTAGGATCGGATCAGATCGCGAGGAGGAGATGGCGAGTACGACTACACCAACCATGTTTTGTTGAACGTTTCCGCTGTGTGATTTCTTCAAGGGTATGAAGATCTCATCTATCCCTCTCGTTGATTGCATCTCCTAGATTAGATCTTGGCTTTCTTGTTCGCATCCGTAGATTTTTTTTGATTTACTATGCTGCAAAACCCTTCACCTCCTCCTCCCGGCCTTCTAAACCTAGATTGCCAGGAAACCCTAGATCCACCATAACTCATACCGGCTTAGGCGAAGCCCTGCGGGATCTTCCCTCTACTTCCGACACCATGTCGTCGTGCTGCCGGAATCGCGAGGAGAGAACTACAACCTCCGCTGCCTGCTGAAACAAGGGAGAGGAATGTCTTCATCGAGTACCGAATGTGTGACCGACTGCGAAAGCGCTGCCGGAACGCAACGCCGGAAGGATCGTCTACGCGATCTTGAGATCAACAAGTGTACGACTACATCACCCACGAGAATCTGCTCTCGTTAACCGCTTTGGAATCTTCAAGGGTGAGTACTCTAATCGACTCGTTGCTACAATCTAGTAGATAGATCTTGGCTTGTTTGTTTGCATGCGGTAGAATTTTTTTGTTTTCCATGCTACGAACCCCTACACCAAGGACTACACCGATGAATCTCCTACTCCCAAGGTCACCGTCACTTGCCTCATGGCAAGGATCTCCAAGGACGAGTCCGATGTGGAGTGTGGGGATAAGGAGAAAGTGGTGGGTGTGACCGGTTTGGCATATGTCGAACCCGATTCACCTCTCACCTATGACTACTCCAAGGACTACATCGAGAGTTCTCCTATTCCCAAGATCACCAGTTCTTGTCTTATGGCAAGAAGCTCCAAGGTAATTGTCTCTCCTCCATCCCTATCTAATGTCTTGGATGATCTTGAGAGTGATAATGATAGTGATAGTGATGAATTTGGTGAAGAATATATAAAAGAAATGTATGCTATCATGAAGTCTCTTCCTCCCATTGCTCGTGCTAGATTCAAGCAATTAATGGAACTTGTTAGCTCACGTGATGAGGCCATTCATAGCTTGGAATCTCATATTGATGATGAGAAACAAAGATTCAATCTTCTTAAGCAAGAGCTTTGTGAGGAAAAGAATACCAATTATTTTCTTAAACTACAAATTGAAAGAGCTTGATGCCTCAAAGCTTGATGCCTCAAAGAAAGAGCTTGAAGTTGCTCATGCTTCTCTTACCAAGGACCTTGAGCACCTTGAGAAGGCTAGTTTGCTTGTCAAGCGTGAGCTCATAAAACTTGGAGAGAACCATGATCAACTTCGGGTGTCCTATGAGAAGGCTATTGGCACATTGAAGGACCCAATTATTGTTGTCAATGATTCTTGTACCTCTAACTCTACCTTTGATCAAGCTCACCTCATTGAGGAAAATAATAAGTTGAAAGAGCGACTTGAGAAAGAGCGTCGTGCACCTACCTCCAAGGGAAAGATCCTAGATGAGATTTTATCCCGTCAAAAGACGAGAATTTCCAAGGAAGGTTTCGGTTTTGATCCAAGGAACAACACGAGCAATGTCATTCCACCAAAGAAGATAACCTTTGTAAAAGAAGGTGACAATGTGGTTGACCAAGTCAAAAGGAATGTGGTGAATGGGGGAGCCATGAGGGGCAATCCCAATCACAAGTATGCGGGAAAGTCTAATCCTTCTTATGTGCTATGTAAGGGCACTCAAGGAGATGTATATGCCAAATATGTTGGCCCTCGAAATGGTTATTCTTATAGGTGGTAATCAATTTGGGTACCTAAGGATCTTGTTGCTAATGCTAGGGGACCCATTACTCAATGAGTTACTAAATCAAAGAATTGATTTTGTAGGGTTATGCCTCCGGTGGATCAAAATGGGTGTTTGATAGTGGATGCACCAATCACATGACCGGAGGTAGGAGTGGGCTTGACCAATTCATTCATGATGTCAACTCAACGTCAAGCATCACTTTTGGAGATAACTCTAAAGGAAAGGTACTAGGTTATGGTAAGTTGGTAATCTCCAAGGTTTTGACTCTAGAGACCGTCTTACATGTTGAAAACCTTGGTTACAACTTGCTTTTTGTTAAACATCTCGCGGATGCCGGCTATGACTCCTATTTCTCTAAAACTTTTGTGAAGGTATTTAGGGGTGATGATCTCAGCTTGGTTCTCATTGGACATGTGGAAGACGACCTTTATGTGGTCGACCTCTCAAAAGAGAGCCAATCTCTTCCTACATGTCTAATGGCCAAGGCTGACAAGGGATGGCTTTGGCATCGTCGCCTAGGCCATTTCAACATGAGAAATCTCAATCTACTCCTAAAGGGTGAGCATATTATTGGACTAACTGGTATCTCCTTTGAGAAAGATCGTGTGTGTAGTGCTTGCATTTCAGGAAAGCAAATTGGGAAGCATCATCCTTCCGTTACCAAGGTGGCCACGTCAAGACCCTTGGAGCTGCTCCATTTGGATCTCTTCGGGCCATCGACATATGACTCCCTTGGTGGAAGAAGATATGGTCTTGTCATTGTTGATGATTACTCAAGGTATACTTGGGTCTTATTATCAAGACGAAGGATGAGACCTTCAAGGAATTCATGATCTTCGCCAAGCAAGCTCAACACACTCATGGAGTGGAGATCAAGACCATTAGAACCGACAACGGCACCGAGTTCAAGAACTACACCATGCAAGAATTTGTTGAAGATGAGGGGATCAAGCATGAATTCTCATCTCCTTATACCCCTCAACAAAATGGTGTTGTTGAAAGGAAGAACCGGACAATCATTGAGATGGCAAGAACAATGTTGAGTGAATTCAAGTCCCCTCACAATTTTTGGGGAGAAGCTATTGCTACCGCAGTCCACTACACGAACCTGCTTTTCCTCCGAGCTCCCTTTGACATGACTCCATACGAGATTCTCACAAGTAAGAAGCCCAATGTCAACTACTTCTGTGTCTTTGGGTGCAAGTGCATCGTGAAGAACAAAAAGGAAAAGCTCGGTAAATTCGAATCTAGAACTATAGAGGGTATTTTTGTTGGTTATGCAGAAAACTCTCATGCCTATAGATACTACAACAAGACCAATGGTAGTGTTGAAGTATCTTGTGACGTGGATTTTTTTGGGAATAATGTCCCCCATGAGGGGAAAGTTTCTTCTCGTGATGTAGGAGATGGTTATTCTTCTCAAGTCATCAAGTTGATGGGTATTGGGCACATCTTGCCCATCAAGTCTCACATTCATGTTCAACAAGATTATGGGGGAGAATCAAGCTCAACTCAAGAAGATCCAAGCTCTACCCAAGTTGAGCCATCAAATGCTTCACAAGGTCAACATCTCACTCAAGATGCCATGCAAACCGAAGAACAAGAATCAAGCCCTCAAACCCTTGAGAAAGACCAAGTAGAAGATCAACCTCCATCTCAAGGCCAAGCTCAAGATGGTGTCAATGATCAAGGACCCTCAAAAGATGAATTTGTTGATCATGAAGGCACAATTCCGTTAAGGCCGCCTCCATTGCAAGTGGTCTTCAAGTCAATAATATCCTTAGAAGCATATCAAGAGCGATCGAGACCCGTGCTAGGAAGAAGAACCTCACAACCTTTTGTGGGCATCATGACTTTGTGTCCAACTTTGAGCCCCTTAAGGTTCATGAGGCTTTGGAGGATCCGGATTGGGTCATTGCCATGCAAGAAGAACTCGAGTGTTTCACCCACAATGAAGTGTGGTCTCTAGTGGAGAGGCCTAAAGATCATCGCATCAATGTCATTGGGACCAAGTGGGTGTTCAAGAACAAGCAAGATGAGATCAGGGCCGTCACAAGAAACAAAGCAAGGTTAGTGGCGCAAGGGTATGCCCAAATAGAAGGTATTGACTATGAGGACACCTTTGCGCCCGTTGCTCATCTTGAAGTTATTCGTCTCTTGCTTGCTTATGCATCTTTCCATAACTTCAAGCTTTATCAAATGGATGTGAAAAGTGCATTTCTTAATGGTCCCTTGAAAGAGGTTGCATATGTAGCTCAACCCCCGGGTTTCGAAAAGACACGCTATCCCAACCATGTGTATCTACTCCATAAGGCTCTCTATGGACTAAAGCAAGGTCCCCGTGCTTGGTATGAGCACCTTAGGGATTTTCTACTCATGGATGGGTTTAGCGTGGGTAAGGTTGATTCCACCCTTTTAACCAAACGGGTTAAAGGTGGTGGCTTTTTATTGTTCAAATCTATGTTGATGATATTATCTTTGGTGGAACTAACGAATCTCATAACAAAGCTTTTGCTGAGTTGATGACTATGAAATTTAGGATGTCCATGATGGGGGAGTTGAAGTTCTTTCTAGGCTTCATCATAAAGCAACTTCCTCATGGCACGTTCATCTCTCAAGAGAAGTACATTAAGGATATGCTCAATAAGTTTGAGATGGCCAAGGCTAATCCCATGAAGACACCCATGCCACTAAATGGACAACTTGGCCTAGGAGTTGGTGAAAAGGTGTGGATCAAAAGATATATCGTTCTATGATTGGTTCCTTGCTCTACATTTGTGCTTCTAGGCCGGCTATCATGTTAAGTTTTGGAATGTGTGCTTGTTTTCAATCCGCTCCCAAGGAGTGCCACTTGATGGCGGTCAAACGGATTTTTAGGTACCTTGTTCTCACTCCTACTCTCGGGCTTTGGTATCCAAAGGGGTCAACCTTTGAGCTTGTTGGCTATTCGAATGCCGATTGGGCAGGTGATAAGGTTGACCGGAAATCAACCTCTGGGGCTTGCCAATTTATTGGCCGGTCGTTGGTGAGTTGGTCTTCCAAGAAACAAAACTCCACAGCCCTATCCACCGCCGAAGCCGAATACATATCCGCGGCATCTTGTTGTGCTCAATTGTTATGGATGAGGCAAACCTTGAAAGACTATGGTGTGTCTCTTGGTACGGTGCCTCTTCTATGTGACAATGAAAGCGCAATAAAGATCGCCAACAACCCCGTCCAACATTGCCGCACCAAACATATTGACATTCGCCACCACTTCCTATGTGACCATGTCGCAAATGGTGATATCAATCTCACTCATGTGGGTATGATGTTCAAATTGGCCGATATCTTCACGAAGCCCTTGGATGAAGCCCGGTTTGTCATGTTGAGGCGAGAACTCAGTATCCTAGATCCCCAAAACTTGTATTGATTTGCTTCTTGCACTATATTCTTGCTCTTAACATGCTATGTAGCTTAGTTGTGCAGCACATGTAGGGATGGTCATCTCACCATGTCTTGGTTTGGTGCTTACCTATGTGTGCAACATATATTGATCTTGTGTCATGTATGGGTCCAAGCATCTATCTTTGAGGCGCAATGACATGTGTGCTTAAACATAGGGGGATAAATCCTCTGCCAAATGGTCAGTTTTGTGTATTGGGTGCATTGTTGCTTCAAGATAAATCCTCTGTCCATGGTTGCTCTTCGTTTTTGTTTCTTCATGACCTTGCCATATGGACAGTGCTCTTTCTGATCTTTATTTGGATCTTGTTTATATGCTCATATGATTTCTCACAATATTTCATCTCCAAAACATCAAACAATTTCCTTCGCTTTCTTCAGAAATTTTTTGGCAAAAATTCCGGTTCGCCGGCCTGATGACCGAAAATTTCGGCGACCGTCGAAAATTCCGGCAGCAGACCGAAAACCCTTACAGTACGTGTTTTCGGTTCTCTGCTGAAAATTCCAGTCACCACCGGAATTTCCGGTCACCAGGTCGGTTCGCTGATGTTCTCGCCGGAAATTCCGGCGTGGGCACCGGTCCGACCGGACTTATTGCCGATTTTTTTGAAGGGGGTATTTATAGCCCGCGTGTGGGGCAGTTCCATCCTCTTCCTTTCTTTCTTCCCCACGCCCTCCCCTCCTCCATGGCCGCCACCCCAAGCTTCCCCACCCCCCATAGGCCCTTCCCTCCACCCAAATCCCTCCCTACTCCACCAAGTTGTAGATCGGGCCTCTACAAGTCTTTTCACCGGAGGTTTTGCTCTCTCCTTGCCCGCATTGGGAGATCGGGGAGTGCTTCCCCACTTTCTCGTGTGGTGCTTTCTTCGTGCCCATCCTTGGCAAGGGAGGGGGCATGGCTTTGTCTTCGGCATCCGAGGGTATTTTTGCTCTTTCCTCTCTTCTTTTCCTTTCTTGTTGGTGGTGAAACCCTAGCCTTCATGGTCACCTGTGCTCCCTTAGTTCTCTCTATCGTCCTATTAGAGTAACTAGGCTAGCATCACCTTTGTTTCACCCCACTATTCTCCCTCATGATGTTTTTTGCGCAAGTACTAAGTCATGGATAGTATCACTGTCGAATGCCCTAGTTTTTCGGTCCCAGGCCCGATCAAGCCGAAACTGCCGCCGGAATTTCCGGTCACCGTTTCGGTCGACCGACTTGATCGCCGGAAATTCCGATTGAGCTTTCGGTTTGCCGGAACCATCGCCGATCATTCCGGTGACAGGGTCGATTCCGTCGGACCTGGCACCGAAATTTTCTTTCGCATGTTTTTCTATCCATGCGCTTGCCCAACATTCATTATGTGCTCTTGTGAGCTCTTCTATGGCATATACACTCATTTTTCTTCTTTGCCTTGCGTTCTTGTGTGCTTCTTGTGCAGAGTCTGACCACAGCGACTTTGAGCCCGACACCGGCAAAAAGAGAAAGCTTACTATTCAGCCTCCTCCTCGCCTCACTCAGCGCCAACTCGACAAAGCTGCTCTCACAGGGGGTTCTGAATCTGCAAGTGGCCAGAAGAAGAAAGCCTCTGCTGGAAGATCCGCTATGAAGGGCAAGTCCAATCTTGGTCCTACCAAAGAATAAGTTCCTCCCAAATACAATACTGCTTCAGATATTAATGTGAATCAGTGGCGGGACTTGAGGAGACAGAATCCATACCGCTTTCCCAACCGCACTTATTAAGGGGCTGACAAGATGTTCTGGACTGACACTCAGAAGTGCTTTTGGGATGACCTTTACAATGAGCCAACTCGTATGAAGCGAGGTTTCTTTGTTCCTCCCAAGTATCTCAATGAGGACCACTATGCTCACTACCTCTCCTCCGATTTCGAGCATGTGGATGTGGCCCTGAAGCAGATGGATGTCTTTGCTATTGCTACTATCAAGGTCAAGCTCTTGCCAGATATCATTCACCAGTTCTTCTGCACTGCTTACTTTCACATTGATGAGGCTCGCACTGTCACTTGGATGACCGACACCAAGCCGTACTCGGCTTCTTTTGATGCTTTCTGTCATGCCCTGGGTTACCCTCCTGACCGTGTATTTGGTTTCTGCATTCATTCTGAGAAGGCTTTCAGTGACAACCAACTCCTTTTATGCTATCCCAGTGACCCCAGCCATCAACCTCCCAGCTTATCAGGCATGTACTACTACTATATGGTGCTTGCTCGGTTCTTTCGCTACAATCTGGTGAGCAAGGCTGGTGATGTTGTTGATGTTCGCGGTCACCACAAGAATCTGCTGTACTACTGTGAGCCTCGTCGCCTCCCTAAGATCAATGTGTGTGATTTTAACTACTGTGAGATTCAGCGGTCCATTGAGAAGCGCATGACTCCCAATTTCTGTCAGTATGTTCATCGACTGATTGAGGCCACCGTTCCTGCAGCTGCTATCCCCAAAGGTCTGCGTGAAGATATGGAGGATTTCACCTTACCTCGTCGGGGCTCTCATGTGGAGCTCCCTCAGATGATGCCATCTAAAGGCCGGACCAAGCATGCTCATGATCCTCTGTGTGCTAGTGGCTCGCGCTCTCATAGGGGCCTTCCCCGTGCTCTTCCTCGCAAGAAAGGTCTTGACCGGTTCTTCAACAGCTTATGGGATATGTGTCGCTCCTCCTATGATGTTGCCCACCGCAGTTTGGAGCTCAGTCAGGAAAATAGGAGGCAGCACAATGCCTTCTTGGCAGAGCGTGTTCGACCAGTGCTAGATTTGGGCAATGCTCTTGCTCCTGTCCCTTATGTCAACTTTGAGAAGCCCCTGCTGGATGAAGACATGTTTAGGGGTTTTGATCCATCTATGTTCCCCGAGTTTGCCACTTCCAGTTCCTCTCAGCGCCGTGCTACATCTATAGGGGATGAAGATGATGATGAGGGCAAGGACGAAGAGGAGGGTGACGATGAAGAAGAAGAGGAGGAAGAAGCCTATGATGATGATGACAACTTCGGTGGCTAGATCGGTCTCTCCACTCGTTTCTTCCTTTTTGGTCTCGATGCGAAAGGGGGAGAAAGAGTAGAGTCGCTTCTTTCATGATTTGCCTCTTACACAAGCCCTACTTTGTTCGTTTGTCTCTCATGGGCTTGTGCTTTTATTTGCTCTATAGAACCATTTGTGTGTGTGTCTGGACAACTTTGCAGTTCTCTTATTGTACTTGGATTTCCTATCACTATGTGCTTACTATTATGTGCTAGATCTAATCGTATCATAATATCATATTTTGACTCTAGCTCGGTTTGTCATCGTTAACCAAAAAGGGGGAGATTGAAAGGGAAAATAGCTCTTATCTAGTGTTTTGGTTAACTATGACATCAGAGCTAGAGAATGGACTAATGTTTCTATTAGCTTCTCTACATGTGAGAATCCACAGGTTGTTGATGATAGGTGATGGGTGACCCCCCATTCGTTTATTTATGAAGAGCCGGTGGCGTTGTTTATTATTTTCTCTTATGTACTCTTGAGTCAAATAGGAAACACCGCACTATTAAGAGGGGTGATCTCGATATGATCTTTGGGGATGTTCTACACCATATATTCCTCTCATCATCCACCCACCCACACCCGTTCGAAGAAAGAGAGAAAACAACCTTGAAAAATGAGTCAAAAGAGGTTACTGCGAAATCGGCAAAAGCGCCAGCGGCGCCGGTGCTGTCGCCGGAAATTCTCGGTGTATGCCGATATGGCTTACTGCATAGCCTTTTGGTTGTTCGCCCAGAATTTCAGTCGCCGCCAAAATTTTTGGCGTGGGGTCCGGTCGACCGGAGGTGTCGCCGGAAATTCCGACGAGCAACTCGGTCCGACCGGACTTATTGTTGGTTCTGTCGCAGGAACCCCAAACGGCTCTTTTTCCACTCACACTATATATACCCCTTTCTTCTTCACTGAGAGGTTAGGCACTTGAGCTAACATTTCATTTCTTGAAGCTCTCTCTCTCTCCCCCATTGTTTAAACACAAAAGCTTGAGGATCTCCCATTCTACCCAACCAAATCCAAATCCCTTTGGTTGAAAGGAAGAGGAGGTCCTGATCTATGTTTCCACCAAGCCAAAGTTCATTCCCCCTTGAGTTCATCGAGTTAGCTTGTTGCTCTTGGGTTTGTGGGAAACCCTAGGAGGCTAGGGTTGCCCGAAGGCATTCGGCTTGTGATTTGCTCCGTGGAAAGTGTGTGAGGGTTTGGAGACTACCTTAAAGTCTATCACGAGTAAGTGAGCTATTCCTTCGTGGGATAGGCTCGGAGAAGAAGGTGAGCCTTTGTGGCGCGTGAGGAATTCTTCGTGGAACCTCACACCTCTCCAACGTGACGTAGCCCCCTTCCCAAAGGTGGTGAACACGGGAATACATCTTCGTCTCCGCGTGCTGCGGTTATTCCTTAACCGATCTCTTACTTGTGTTGTGTACCTTGTGATAGCCTTCGAGCTTGAAGTATCTTGTTCATCATCTAGGTTGCCTCACCTAGTTTGCATTTAGGCTTACTTATATTACGCAAAGCCTAAAACTTGCAAAAGATTATAAAGAATTTTGTAAAAACCTATTCACCCCCTCTAGGTTAACCATCTTACACTTTCAGATGCCAATAACATAACCACCTGCCGGCGACACCAAATAAGAAAATCAAGTCTTCCAACTAAGATAATTGATCTAAGAAAGTGAATCCAATCGGCGCATGTGAATATTTCAGCAATTTTTTCAAGGATTCCTCAAAGTTTACTCAAATCCACTGAATTTTGCAGTACCTGGTATGTTTGTTCCTCTTTTGACTATTACAAAGTAAAGAATTAAGCTTTGTGATACTGCTGATAGATTAGTCAGGGACTAAAGCAAAACCGTGCAGTCAAGGTCAAAAAAGCCAGCGACGCATCACCAGTTATTACGCCTCACGGCCGACCCTCGTCGAACTGTAGGACGAACAGATGGCCATCTCGAGGGAGTCTGCCGCCGAAGACCATATCATCCAGCTAATCCGTGAGCATAATATGATCGTGGACTGCTAGTCGCTGACGCCCTCCTCGAGCTTGAGTTTAGTGCTTTTTTGATTTTCCGAGACTCGGTGCAGTCATATTCTTAAGTTTAGTTCAGTGTTTCTTCTCAAATTGTAGTTCAGTCGCCGGTGCTGGATGGAGATGAGAGCTGGGGATAGAGATGGCCCTCACCTCGCCACGGAACCACTCCTTACCTAGCTCTGAATTTCACCAGCCTCTGTTGCAGCCCAGACACCTGCTGCTCACTGGCCGGCCAGATTTAGGCAAACCGGCCCCTCTCGTAACAATTCCTCGCGGCCAGGCCCTCCCCTCTTCTTTTCGCGTCGATTCCTGGCAGAGACCGGCTGGATTACAGGAAAGAACGGCCGCATGCTGCAGCCCAGCCACCTGGATACGCCGTCGATCGACCCTCCACGGCGTTGGAACTTCTCTAGACCGCGAGATAGAAGATCTTCACCTCTTCAACCTAAGGCGCTCCCGGTGCCCGGTGGCTATCTCGGTCTGCGGCGCCCGACGGCGAGGCCACGAGAGGATTGATCGGCTTATATGAGTATTTATGTGAGGACAATAGCGATCTAGTTCGAGCCGGACTCGACTGCCGCGTGTTCCATGATGGATAGTTTGAGGACATTATCGATCGAGTTCAAGAGGGATGCTACTGCCGTATCCGACACCAGGACGTACGAGAAACGAATCAAGATAGTTCGACGGACGAAAACACGTGGGACGAAAACCACCTTAACATATAAATTATATAGTAGAGATAAAATTGAATGGAGCTATAGTTATGTATTGAGGTGAGTCTATCCTGTATTGTAATAGACGGGGTCTCGTAGGATTAATTTCCGGTAAAACTTGTCTAACTGCTTTATGTATTAGGCCTTCTTCGGTTAGCTCAGATTTGAAGTGGATTGGAGGGGGCTAAAGTGGATTAAATCCCATACAAGTCAAAATCCCTCTAAATCAATTCCAATACTCTCCAATCCCTTTGGGGTAGGGATTAACCGAACAAAGCCTTAGAGCATCTGTCCCCGCAAACACCCGAAACACACATAATAACTGCTTTTTTAGAGGTTCAAGTCAAGAAAACGTGCGGATCAGGCCTCGCAAATGACACGAGCTGTAAAAAAATTGTAGGGCCAGGGCGGAAACCGAGCCACGACCTGGGTATTCAAGGGCCGAGAGGCATAACCGAATGCGCACCCGCAGTCCACCCACCGTTTGCACGCGACAGAAATTTCAGCTCCTCTCCCTTCCCTCCACCCGCCGCCACTGGCTCGGTTCTGCGTGCCCCCAGCCATTTCCTCTACGACATCGACGGATCCAAGCGCCATGAGCCAAAACTCGACCCCACCGGCCGCTGAACCCACCTCGCGTCTGCCATCGCCCGCTCCCGTAGTAATAATGTCTCCCGAGGTGGGCGGCAGTCTTCCGCACTGGGGAAGTAGCCAAGATGGTGGCCGCGACGAGCATCAAGAAGCGCAAGCGTGCGGGCACGCACTTGCTCCCGGCCGCCGGTGTTGCCCCGGCCACGGTGCCTGCAGCAGAGCCGAGCTCGAAGTCGAAGAGGGCGCCACTACCCAAATTGCTATCGGCAGGGTTGAAGGGGGCGAAGGTGGTGCCAAAGGCAACGAAGACAAAGATGTCGGTCCACCGCACCGGCCTCCCTCCGCCAGTCACCGTAGCGTCGGCTTCGAACGGTGTGACCCCTCAGGGTGCGGGGGGGGGGGGGGGGGGGGGGTGTGTTCGACGATGGTTCATCCAGGTAAAAAACTCGATCTCCTAGTTAGATTAATTTCTGCGCGAATTCTATGGTATTTAACTCAGCTATAGTCACTCGTTCATTGGTGGTGTCTCCATTGAGCCTTGTAAGAAAGCTTGATTTGAGTGGTTACTAACTATGAACTATGTATTGGTAGTTAACTATGAAACTATGGTATCTTTTGGTATAAACTATCGTGAAAATTTGATGTAAAAATTGTGAACTATTCAATAGTTGTTTGCATTTTAATTTTAATGTTTTTCTATTTTATTTTTTGTCTAAAACCCTTATTTACAGGTTCGGACAACTTTGGCGCGAATCAGTCCCGCAAATGAAACATACAAAACAAAATATTCTCTTTACCGCGGGGACTGATATGCGCCGGCGTTTCTTGGACCTATAAAACCCGTTTACCGTGGCCTGTACTCGTATTTTTGGTTTTCGCCGAGTATAAGAGATGTCTTAGTGGTTGTCTGGATAATGAGGATTAGCAATCAGTTTTTAGAAAACGAGTTTTAGAAGCATTTTTAAGAGAACCGGTTTTACTAACTTTTCTATTAAGAATAAGCTTACGAAAAATCACGTTTGGGTGGCTCAACATTTTTTAAGCGAGAAGCAGTCATTTTGCATACAAGAAATACTACTATAGAAACAAGATACTACAACGACGTCTTGCAGTCCAACGGCGGCGCGTCCAGGAAGAGACGACCTTATCGTCCTACACGAACGCTGCCATGTTCCCTGGCGTCAGAGTGAGCCTCGTGTACATGCTCCTGGCATCTTTCGTCCGCGGCGACGTGCCCGGCGAGACGGCGATCCAGAATTCGTTGTCGTCCTCCAGCGCCGCCATGTTACCAAGGCGTTAGCGTGAGCTCTGCCTCCACGCCCCCTCCTCCTTCTGGCTGGGTGCTGCACGTTCCTGACCTCGCGTGAGCGCTGCCATGTTCCCACGGCAAGAAAAAGAATCTGTTGCTTGTTAAATCCCGAATCGAATTGTTGGCTTCGTTCCTCAATGCACCGGCCGACAACGCGGCGTCAATATCTTCTAGATCAACGTGGAGCGCCGGCCGGAAACGCGACGTCAAGATCTTCTGGACCAACCTCAGCTGCGTCTTTGGCCGTCAGTCCAACACCACCGCTGCCTACTTGGCCACGAACAAAAAGTCAAGAACATGCATGACGACTGTCGCAGCCTGTTGGAAACCCCAAGAGCAAGATATGAAGCAGAAAGCAATAAGTTTTCCCTCAGTTGAGACCGAGGTTGTCGAACCAGAAGAAGGAACACATAGGTGTTGCAAGCAACGTGGAGATCTGCACAACACAAACTGAAGACTTTGGCCTAATGAACAGTGAGGTTGTCAGCTCGAAATAGGCTTTCGCCCCGCTTTATATATAAAGCAACCGTCCAACACAACAAGCATCCAAGAGTCACAAACAAGTACAACACGAATGCTGGGGCCACAGCACAAACCGACCCAACAAATGACAAAGGGAAAGACGGCTACGGAGGAAGGGGCCATCACGCCCGCCGAAAGGACGCCGAAGTGGAACGCCGGCCTAGGGTGGGAGACGCCTGGCCGCCTCCAAGAGCTGACGGAGGGTAGCGTCCAACCGCGCCTTGTCCCGCTGCCTACACAACGGATACCAGAGCTGCAGAGAAGCCAAAAAGCGGAAAACCGAGTCAGAGGCACGCCTAGGGAGAATCTTTTCGATGACCATCTTGTTCCGAATGTTCCATAGGGACCATGACATCGCCGCAAACACTAGCCAGAATAGGCGTCGGCCCTTTCCAGGCCGGTTTGCATGCGAGTCCAGAAATTCACCGAGATCATGGGCCAACCATTCCTGGCCCAAAGCCTCTCTGGTGAAGTTCCACAGAAACCGGGCCGCGGGACAGGTGAACAATATGTGGGTGCCCGTTTCGGGGATCCCGCATAGTGGACATAACCCATCCCCCGGCCCCTGCCTCTTGGTCACCTCCACCCCCGAAGGGAGCCTATCGCGAAGGAGTTGCCACACAAAGATTTTTATCTTCAGTGGGAGGGGGGCCTTCCACAGGGGCTTGGTCCAGGAGAGAACCGTGCGGCCAAAGAGGGCCCGATAGGCCGACCCAACCGAGAAGGAACCTGAGGGAGTGAGGGTCCAAGAAACCCTATCGGGTTCGTCTTCCAAGGAGGTTGGGAGCTCCGCCCTAAGTTCCCTCCACGCTTCAGTTTCCTCCGGACTGAAGGTATGCCGGAACGAGATGTTCCATGTACCTTCCAGCGCGGCGGAGGATACACGAAGCGTTGGATCGGAACAAATGGCGAAAAGGCTCGGGTATACCTCGCGAAGCGGATGTTCCTTGAGCCAGGAATCCAGCCAGAACATGGTCCCCTCCCCATTCCCAATGGACACCGAGACCCCAAGCCTGGTCGCGTTCTTGGTCTCCTGGATGGAACGCCAGAACTGGGAGTCGTCGAGGCGGTCGCACCCTAAAAGAGGACGACCATGCAGGTATTTGGCCTTAATGAGCTTGAGCCAGAGGCCTCCCTCGTTGCGGAGGATGCGCCAAACCCATCTAAGCATCATGGCTTTATTGAACTGGCGGGATGCGAGAATACCTATGCCCCCAAAATCCTTGGGGGCGCAAATGTCAGCCCACTTGACCATGTGGTATTTCTGGCGACCCAAGGGGTCTTGCCAGAAGAACCTCGATAGCTCCTTGTCAAAGGCCCCATGCACCCCCTCGGGGAGGAGATACATGCCCATCATATACATGGGCAGGCTAGACAGACAGGAATCGATCAGGACGGTCTTGCTGCCTTTAGATGTGAATCTCCCACACCAGGGTTCGGACCTAGCGCGCACCCTGTCCACGAGCGGGTCCAGGTCCCTGATCAGGATCCTGGTGTCGCGGACTGGCATCCCTAGGTAAGTTATGGGGAAGGAGGTCAGCCGACAATTAAAGTTGTCGGCTATCCTCTGCTGCTCGTCCTGAGAGAACCCTAGTGCGATAATCTCACTCTTGTCGAAGTTGATGCGGAGGCCAGACATCTCCTAGAAGCATAGCAGGAGGAACTTGAGGTTCGCAATGTCCAATGTTGAGCCTTCAATCATGATCATTGTGTCGTCTGCGTACTGGAGCTGAGTGATACCCCCTCCTGGGATAAGGTGGCCTACCACTCCGGAAATGTGGCCAGCCGCCTTGGCTTTGTCAAGCATCTCCGCGAGGGTGTCAACCGCCGCGTTGAAGAGGAGTGGGGACAGGGGGTCGCCCTGACGAACACCACACGCCGGGAGGAAGTAAGGTCCAATCTCACCGTTGATGTTAATCGCGTTACTCCCGGTCATAACGAATTGCATCACCCAGGTGATCAGGCGGTCGTCAAATCCTCGTCTAATGAGGACCTGTCTGAGGAACCGCCAGTCCAGACGGTCGTAGGCCTTCTGGAAGTCTAGCTTCAAGAAGATGCCCTTCAGACGTCTGGACTTGATATCATGGATGATCTCATGGAGCGCTAAAATCCCATCATGTATCAATCTGCCCTTGAGGAAGGCGAATTGATACTGATGGGTGAAGCACTCCAAGACCGGAGCCAGGCGAGATGCGCAAACTTTCACGAAAAGCCGTTGAATAACATTTAGGACTGTGATGGGCCGGAATTGGCGGATGTCCGAGGCCCCTATCACTTTAGGGATCAAGGTGATCACCCCCAGATTCAGCCGTCCCATCACGAGAGTCCCTGTGAAGAATTCCTGGAACATGGGCATAATGACCGGCTGGAGTTCCCTCCAGAAAGTCTGGAAGAAGACAACGGGGAGGCCATCAGGGCCCGGGGCGGAGTTGGCCTTCATGGCCTTCAGCGCCCGCTCAACCTCCGCTGGCAGGAATGGGAGTGTGAGTTCCGCGTTCTCGTCAGCTGTGACCCTGGCCCTCATCGGCCAAAAGTCCGCTGCCAACGCGACCCCCGTGGGGGGACCTGCCGAGAAGAGCTCCTTGTAGAAGGAGTAAATATGGGAGGAGAGCGCCCCTGCCTCCTCGATGAGGCTATCCCCGTCCCAGAGGTAAGGGATCGAGCATTTCCTACGGCGACCATTAGCCACCGCATGGAAGTATGTCGTGTTCGCATCCCCCTGGAGGAGCCAGTTTTTACGGCTGCGTTGCCTCCAAAACAGCTCCTCGCCCTGGTAGATCTTGACTAGCGAGGTCTCTAAGGCATAGCGGTGGGACCACTCGTCCACGGATAATCCCACCGAGTCTGCCGCCAGGTCCAGGGAACGGATCTCGTCCAGCAACGCCCCCTTCTGGAGCCTCGTTGCTGCGCCCAAATTGGCCCCCAGCCCCTCATGAACTGTCGGGCAGTTTTAGCACAGTGGTGCCACACGTCCACAGCATTAAAACGCCTAGGAGGGTTAGCTGCCGCCGCTAACCACTTGGCCTGGACCGCCTCCACGAAACCCGGCTGGTGGAGCCAGAAGTTCTTGAAGTGGAAGCGGTTCAAGCGGGATGGCGAGCTCCCCCCAGTCGATAGAAGGAGAGGGGTGTGGTCCGAGCCTTCCCTAGTAAGCGCCCGAAGGGAACAAAGAGGGAAGGCTACCTCCCAATCAACCGATACCAGCACGCGGTCGAGGACACTTCTGACGGGATCAACCCTGTTGTTCGTCCACGTGAACCAGGCACCCACTCGCGTGATCTCTCTAAGAGCGAGATCAGCGATACAGTCGTTGAACATCCGCATGCGCGGGATATCCACGTTGTGGGTGCTCTTGTCCGCGTGGGAGTGAATCAGGTTGAAGTCACCCGCGACCACCACCGGGATGGAGCAGCGCTCGACCTTGGCTTTCAGTTCCTCCAGGAAGGCAGGGGAACGACTATGATCCGCGGGGCCATAGACGATAACGACCTCCCATCGGAGGCTGGATCGTCTATGTGTGAGGGCCATGCTCACAAAGAATTCCCCACGGTCCATATCATACACCTCAAAGGTATCCTCCTTGACGCCAAGGAGGATGCCCCCAGAGTGGCCCGATGCTGGTAGCCAGTTCCAAGCAAATTTGTGTCGTGACAAGCCTTGGAGTTCCGAGATCTGGAAGTCTTGTTTGATCGTCTCTTGGAAGCCTACAATGTCGACATTCTCCTGGCGCATGTAGTCCTTTATTTGGCGTTTGCGACCATCACTACCAAACCCCCTAATGTTCCAAATGAGAGTGATGATAGCTGGCCAATTCATTGGATAACATTCTGGGGTTTGGTCCCCTTAGGGGGGACGGATCGTGTCCTTACTGCGGGCGGAGGTCTAGAGCCCGGTCTCGGCGGCCTCCCGAGTGACCCCCCCTCTAGGGGGATCTCCTGGGTGGCGGCCGTGAGGCGCTGCTTAGGAGAACCCACCCTCCTAGAACCGGGATCAGATGTCCCAGTTCCTGGAGGTGTCGAGGTTTCCCCTTGCTGGCGCGCAGCGCGTGCGCGCGCAGCGGCGAGGGATCCCTCGTAAATCTCCCTAGCTCTAATCGCCTCAATCTGCTCAAGTCTCGGGCCCCGCTCCCCGCGGAAGACCACTCCACTGTCTGCAGCCACTTGTGCGAGGTGTTCAAGTGGAAAGTCATCTAACACCGAGAACCTGGAGCCTGACGAGGACGGGAGGGAAGGAGGGGGAGGGGCTTTCTGAGAAGTACCTGGATCAAGGTTGCGGGCGGCCGTCCTCTGGGACGCCAGCTGGGACACCGTGGGCACCACCCCCGGGCTCTCCGCCCTGACACGCGCCAACCGTGCACTGTGGCGCGACGGAGGAGGCACAGGGCGGGGGGGCTGGCGAGCCTTAGAGCCGGCGGCAGGGGTGATGGGGAAGACCGCCGCCGGCTCGTCATGGTGAGGTGCCGGGGTCGCGGGCACCAACGCAGGAGACCTCCAGGGTGAGGCTGGAGTGGACCCCGGGGAAAGCGCGTAGCAGAGGACTCCGGGGGAGCGTGGGGACGAGGGGGCAGTGACAACCATCCCCACGCTCTTGGAATCGCGATCAGACTCCACCTGGGTCTCCTCCTGGGTCATGCCGAGGGTCTCCAAGGTGAGCGGGTCCATAGCCATGCGGCCAGAAAACCCCTCGGCCAGACCGAAGTTGGAGCCGTACTGAGCGATCTGGAGGGTGGAGGGGCTCTGAGAGGCTGGCGCCAGAGGCATCTGGTGGGTCGCAGATGGAGCAGCGGAGGTCGTGCCCACTGGAGGGGGAGCCGGGGGGAGGGGGCCGGGGTCCGAGACTCCCCTCCCAGCTCAACATCGTCAGAGTCCTCCCCTGATGAGCTCCCTCCTCTAGAGGAGTGCTCGCCTGCGGGAGGGACCGAGGGGGGGCGAGGGAGTCCGTCGGCGGCCTGGTCCTCCTCCAGCTCAACTGTCAGGATCCTCCCCTCCATGCCGAAGTAGAAGGGTGGGAGGGGCCCTGGTAGAAGAGCTGGATCAGGGCAGAGCACCTGCATGCGGATCGGGCCCGATCCCACGCGAGAGGCCTCGTCGACCATCACCAACTTGCCCACTGCCTGCAAGACGAGCTCAATGATGGGAAGCGTCCGCACTCGAGCCTCCTCAGGGAAGCCGAGGATCTGAACCCACACCGCCGAGAGGGTCGAGGACGTCGCAGGGTGGGCGGT
The DNA here is from genome assembly GCA_916181665.1 of Avena sativa. Taxonomy (NCBI): domain Eukaryota; kingdom Viridiplantae; phylum Streptophyta; class Magnoliopsida; order Poales; family Poaceae; genus Avena; species Avena sativa. Next base: position 461,949,616 of record OV702293.1, read on the forward strand.
CGAGGGCTCGATGGAGATCTGCACCTTGCTGGTCGGGAGTGTGAGAGCAGTGCTGCAAGCGCTGACGGAGCGAATCTCAGCCGATGGGAAGGTCACCGCGAACTGGGATGGGGAGATCTCACGGGCGCTCCAAGCATGACCCGGCATCATCTGTCGGAGCTCCTCCTGAATGAACTCCGCCGAGATCACCACCGAGTCTGGGAGCTCCTGTCCCGCAATCACAGTAACCAAGGCCATGTTCTTGGGCACCGTCATCGCCACCCCTCCAATGTCGATGTAGTAGAACCCCCCTGCAATGGAGTGCGCGAGGTACTCTAGCTGCTGGGAGGCCCGGTGCGGAAGGGTGGAGCCGAGGGGGACGGTGGCGGTGCCAGCGGTCGCCGCGGTCTTCTTCTTCTTCTTCTTACTCTTCTTCTTTTTCTTCTTCGCCGGCTCCACGGGCCCCGGTGACTTGTCGCGACGGGGCGAGCGAGGGCGGGGGACCTCCCTGTCCCTCCGCCAAGCCGGCGCCGTCCTGTCCATAGCGTCGCGAGGGCCAGCCCCCTGCAGCAGCTCCTGCCGGAGCCGCTGCTCCGCGCGTCGGCCATCCGGAGATGGCTCCCTGTGGGGCCCCTCCCGCCCCGTGTGCCCGTGGTGGCCAAGCGGGCGCTTCCCCCCGCGAGGCGGCGACCTCTCCTGTCCCTGGGAGCGATGGGGAGAGGGTGCACGTCTCGGGGAGCGAGGGTAGGCCGGCGACCGGCGACCCGGCGGCCGGTAGGCCAGAGCCCGAGCCTGGCGCGCAGGGGGAGAGCGGTGGCCGGGAGAGCGGTGACGGGCCGGCGCCAGGGGAGGGGAGCGAGGTCGCTTGCGGGAGACTGCCTCGGAGTACGACATGGGGCCGGCGGCGTACGGGCCAGGAGCCGCGATGGCCGGCGGCGGGGAGGATGGGACCTGGTGGTTGGGGCTAGAGGCAGTCGGGGGTGGCGGCGGGGCGGACGAAACGTGAGGGGAGACGACTCTGTGAGACCAGTGCGATGCCCTAATTGGCTGTCCCCCCGACACAGGCGCCCCAGACTGGCCTAGGTGGCCCACCCGCGGCGCACGGTCGGCCCGAAGTCGGAAATCTTGGGCCCGCCAGCCCTGGACTAGGAAGGGGCCGGCAATGGGCCCAATTCCAACCACAGGCCCACCCTGAGGCGAGCGAGCGGCTAGGGCCTGGAGCGTCCGAGGGGGAGGCGCCGCCGGCTGAGGGTTAGCCGGCGCCGGCGCCGGCGATGGAGGAGAAGCCAGGGGCGACCCCAGCGAGTCCTCCGACGCCGCGCCAGCACCATTCGCCCTCTGCCCGGGCCAAGGCGCCCGCGACGAGGCGAGGATCGCATCCTCAGAGGAGCCGAGCCACCCGCCGGCGATGGGGGATGAGGGCGGCGAGGCCGCGCCGCTGACCTGGGTGGCCGGACATGGCGAGCCACTCCCAGGAACTCCGCCAGCGTGGGGGAAGCCAGGGGGAGCATCGCCGAGCAAGCTCCATCGCAACCTCCTCTTCCTCCTCGACCTCGTCGGCGACGTCAGCCCAGCGGCGACCCCGGATGCTGCCTGGCTCCGGCGCAGCGCCATTGGAGGGCGATGGGCAGGGAGATCCTGCAGGCGGGCTTGCCTCCCCCTGGCCCGGGGTAGCGGCGCCACGACCTGCAAATTCCAAACCATGGCCTTTGTCGAAGAGGGGGACGCGAACCTGGGTGGGAGGGCCGGCGGCGCACGCAGCTCCGCGGCGGGGGCCCCGGCCGTGCCGACAGGGGCGGAGGAGCACGAGCACGCGGCGCCAATCACGCGGCGGTGCCAGGCGCCGGAGGGCGTGGGGCGAGCGTCGAAGCCATCCGATTTTGAAGATGTTGACAGGCGTGGATCTGGAGTTCCAGGAAGGCACCACAGTGAGGTTGTCAAGCTCACCAGTTTATTGTAACAAAGGATTAAACGTATGGTGTGGAAGGTAATGGTTTGCAGCAAGTAAACAATTAACGGTGGAAGATGTATCAATGGTAAAGATTGGACCGGGGTCCTTAGTTCACTAGAGGTGCTCTCCTTAGATAAACAACATGGCATGAAGGGTAAACAAATTATAGCAGGACAATTGACAGAAACTGAGCAAGACATAACTGAAAGGATACGGATGTCGCCTAGAGGGGGGGAGGGTGAATAGGCGATTAAAACTTTTTCTAGAGTGGCTCAACAAAGGCGGAATAAAACTAGTGTTTACTTTGTTAAACGCAACCTAGAACAACCAAGGTTCACTTATGTGCACCAACAACTTATGCTAAGCAATACAAGCAACAAAGTGATAGCAAGATATATATTACTTCAAGCACGAAGGCTATCACAATGTAAAGTGCATAAGTAAAGAGCTCGGGTATAGAGATAACCGAGACACGCGGGGACACCGATATTTTACCGAGTTCCTCCCAACATGGAGTACGTCTCGTTTGGAGAGGGGGTGGTATCAAACCACCAACGCCACGAAAGGCCTCCCTTATTCTCCGGTGAATCTCACCCCAACGGGATCGATCCACGCTTCCACTATCGATGCACTTGTCAGTGGCAACCGGAACCTCTCACAAGGTTGGGGCACTTCTCCACAACTTAATTGGAGGCTTCCAACAAATGCCACAAAAGGCCACAATGCCACCAAGGCCACAAAACCGTCTAGGGTTCCAAGAACCCAAGAGGGACAAGCTCCAATGAGTCACTCAAACTAAATCCTCCGAGGATAACACAAACCGATGCACCAAATGCAAATGGCAAGAACACCACAAAGATGTTCAAAACCTTCTCTCCCAAATTCCACCAAAGCTACAAAAGCTTATGGGGGAATAAGAGAGGAAGAACAATGGAGGAAATCCACAAAAGACTCCAAGATCTAGATCCCAATATGTTCCCCTCACTTAGAGGAGAGATTGATTGGTGGGATTGTAGATCTAGATCTCCTCTTTCAAATCCCTCAAGAATATGCAAGAATCATCGGAGGGATTGAGAGAAAGCAAGCTCAAGAAGGTCAACAATGGAGGGGAAAACTTGCAAGAAGGGTTAAGGAACCATTGGGGAAGAAGGCCCCTTATATAGGTCCCTCCAAAATCCAACCGCTGCAGCCCAAAAACGCGATTCCCGGTACTACCGGACTTTTTCCCGGTACTACTGGACTTTCCCGGCACTACCGGACATTTCCTGGGGTTCCTGGGGATCCAAACGCATTTTTTCTCTATGCTCCCTGGTACCAAAATGCGGTACTACCGGATCCTGGTCCGGTACTACCGGTCATCACAGAACGAAAACAACCATAACTTTTGCATCCGGACTCCGATTTCGATGATCTTGGGCTCGTTTCGAAGAGGAAAAAAACCTCTACAAGATCATGAAAAGAAACATCATAGTACAGCAAGGGAGGATAGATCAAAATGATGAAGTAAAAAACCTTCTGCCGCGCTAGGTACTAAAATGCGGTACTACCGCTTTTTGGTACCTAGCCCGGCAGTGGCTTTTGGAAACTTGTCAAAAACCTTCTGCTGTGCTAGGTACTAAAATGCGGTACTACCGTATTTTGGTACCTAGGAGGGTAGTGGCATTTGGCATCTTGCCAAAACCTACTACCGCGCCAGGTACTAAAATGCGGTACTACCTCATTTTGGTACCTAGGAAAATTCAAACCTCTATAACTTTCGATTGGTAACTCTGATCGACCCGATTCCAATTGCGTTGGAAAAGGACGACATGGGCTACCCTATGAAAGGTGAAAATATTGGTTTTCACCAAGTGAGAATGTATCATGTATAATAATGTGAGATACCTCACCTGGTGAGAAACCGAAAAGCTGCCAAGATCAAAATCGCAACAAGATACAAACGGAAGATCCGATTTTGATGAACAAGAGCTTGTTATGGAGATTAACACAAGCTCTATATCCTCACATGGATAATACCAAATAACAACCAAATATGATGATGCAAATATGCAAAGGTTTGAGATCTCTCCGAACGAAGTGAACGAGTTACTCATTCGAGAGCCCCTCTTGATAGTACGGTTGTCTATCCTAAACCCGGTCTCCCACACACAACATGAGACTGGCAAAAGGGAAAACCTATCAAGATTATACCTTTGCCTTGAGCATTTCACTTGAGCTCGATGTAGACGATCTTGCCCTTCTCAAGATGGAACGCCTTTCTTGATTCCTCATCATCGATCCATGATCACCAAGGATGGCAAGCATTAAACATGAGATCTTCTATAGATGGCGCATTTTGAGCTTGCACATCACATCTTCTTCTACATATCATCGACCTTGAAGCAAACACATGCTCCAAGCGATGCCAATGGACAAATCCTACAAGTATAACTTAATACACATATTAGTCCATAAAGATTGTCATTAATTACCAAAACCACACATGGGGGCCCACATGTTCTTTCAATAACAATGCAATTACTTGTCAGAAAAATCCTATGAGGTTGATTGGGCAATACAACAAGATACATAGACCGCCATCCAACTGCATCTATGACTAGAAGTCCACCTTCAGGTTATCATCTGAACCCCATTAAGTTGCAAGCAACAGACAACTGCTTTAAGCAAAGTGTGTAAGGTAAACAGTCCACATGTTCCATGAACAAGAGACTGTTATTTTCTCCCTAGTAGCAACAACACATCTAGAACCGAAGATATTATTGTCACTTCCCTTGAAAACTAGAGGCATGAACCCACTATCGAGCATAAATACCCCCTCTTGGAGTCACTAGCAACTAGTTGGCCAAGTTAGCTACTAACAGCGAAGAGCATGCAAGATCACAAACAACACAGACATGATAGAATCATAAAGACAAAACCATTAATCAAACCAACATAATAATCTCAATATCCATCGGATCCCCGCAAACACAACATGCATGATTACAAATAGATTAGATCTTGATCATGAATGGAGCTCACAAGATCTATTCATGAAAGCACAAAGGAGGAGATACAACCATTTAGCTACTACATGGACCCATTAACCCATAGTCCAAGGTGAAACTACTCACACATCATACCACAGAGAAGGCCTCCAGATGATCTCCCCTCCGGCAGGGTGCCGAGAAGAACTTCAGACCCCCCCAATCTAGGGACGATGGTGGCGGCGGCTACAGACGGTTTCGTGGATTTATGATCGGGTGCTTAGGGTTTCTGCATCGGGGGCTTCTTATAGGCGAAGGGGGAGACCGAGGAGGCGTCCAGTGCGGTGACCCAGCATACCACTGCATGATGTAGTACACTATAGTCGTAGACATAACACCAATAAAACACCGTTCACTAGTATTGAAGGGTTTCGCAGCATAGTAAATCAAAATTTTCTACGGAAGCGAACAGAGGGAAAGCCAAGATCTAATCTAGGAGATGCAAACAACGAGAGAGATTGGATTAGATCTTCATACCCTTGAAGATTCGCACAGCGGAACGTTCGTCGGAACGTGGGTGATGTAGTCGTACTCGCTTCTCCTCCTCGCGATCCGATCCGATCTAGCACCACAAGTGGCGGTGCCTCCGTGAGATGCACACGTGCAGCACCTCGACGTCTCCTCCTTCCTTGGACCAGCAAGTATGGTGGAGAGATGGATTGGATCTACAATGCGACGGCGCGGTGCAATTGGTAGAGAATTTCTGCAGCAGGGCTTCGCCTACAAGCAGTCGGGAGGGAGAGAGGAAGGGCAGCAGGGCGGCTAGGGTTGGAGGGGAAGGTGTGTTAGGTTGGTGCGCCCCCACCCCTCTTTATATAGAGGGGGGCGCAGCCCTAGCCCCTCCTCCAAGCCTATCTCTAGTTTAAACGATGTAAACTTATCCCTTATCCAGAAATTCTATCTCTAGTTTAAACAAGTTTAAACTTATCTAGAATCGGCTGGGCCCTATGGGGCCTTGTGCCCCTGGACCAATGTGGCCAGGACACTCCCTCATATGCCCATGCCCCCTCCCGGAAGGTGGGACCACGTTGGCCCCCTTCCGGAAGGTTCTAGAAGCTTCTGGTACAATACCGATTAATCCGGAACAATTCCGAACTCCAAAAACTGCACTGCCTTATATGAATCTTATTCTCCGGACCATTCCGGAACCTCTCGTGATGTCCCGGATCCCATCTGAGACTCCGAACAAAAATTCATAAACCAAGTATCCAATCTATCCTAGCGTCGAGACACGTTAAGTGTGTGACCCTGCGGGTTCGAGAATATGCAGACATGATCTTCTATCAATAATCAACAGCGGGGTCTGGGCACCCATATTGACTCCCACACATTCATCGATGATCATATCGGATGAACCACGATGCCAGGATTCAATCAATCCCATATATATATATATTCCTTTCGTCTCGCGATATTTTACTTGCCCGAGATTCGATCGTCGGTATCGTCATACCTAGTTCAATCTCGTTCACAGCAAGTACTTTACTCGTTCCGTAATCCGATATCACTTTGTGATTAACTCCTTAACCACATGCTTGCAAGCGGTGTTGATATCGATTACCGAGTGGGCCCGAAGTATATCTCTCCGACTTGGGAGGGACAAATCCCATCTCGATACATACAACCCAACAGATACTTTCTGATTACCTGAGAGACACCTTTATGATCACCCTCTCATAGGATGACGTTTGATGACCTCAAAGCTTTCTTCCGATACCAGGGAGTTGTATTATCTCATGGTCTAAGGAATACAATATTTGACATAGGAAAAGCTTCACAAAGATGAACACAAAGATACGATCTAATTGCTTCGCTTAGTTTGGGTCTGTCCACCATATCATTCTCCCAATGATATGATCTCATTATCAATTGACAACTCATGTCTATGGTTAGGAAACCTTAACCATCATTGATCAATGAGCTAGTCCATAGAGGCGTACTAGGGACACGGTGTTGTTCACAAACCACACAAGTATTAATGTTTCCGCTTAATACAATTCTAGCATGGAATATAAACTTTATCATGAACAAGAATTATAATAATAACATCTTTATTATTGCCTCTAGGGCATAATTCCAACAGTCTCCCACTTGCACTAGAGTCAATAATCTAGTTTACATTTGGCAACAATCTCACACCCATGGCACTGAGGTGCTGATCATGTTTTACACGTGGAAGAGGTTTAGTCAATGGATCTGCGACATTCAGATCTGTATGTACTTTGCTAATCTTCAGATCTCCATCTGCTATATAATCTCGGATTATATGAAACTTGCGGTTGATATGCTTGGTTTTTGGATGATATCTTGGTTCCTTAGCGAGTGCTATGGCGCCAGTGTTGTCACACAATATCTCCAGTGGGTCCAATGCACTTGGAACCACGCCAAGCTCAGTGATGAAGTTTCTGATCCAAACTCCTTCACTTGACGCTTCTGCAGCAGCCATGTATTCCGCTTCTACTGTAGATCCCGCGACCACGCTTTGCTTGTAGCTTCTCCAGCTCACAGCTCCTCCATTCAAAATATACACGTATCCTGTCTGAGATTTATGATCATCCTTGTCGGTGTCGAAACTAGCATCGACGTAACCTTTTACGACGAGCTGTTCATCACCCACATAGACTAAGAACATTTCTTTAGTCCTATTTAGGTACCTTAGGATGTTCTTCACGGCTGTCCAGTGTTCCACTCCTGGATCACTTTGATATCTGCTCGTCAAACTAAGAGCATTGGACACATCCGGTCTAGTACACAGCATGGCATACATGATGGAACCTATGGCCGAGGCATAAGGCACTTTGCTCATAGCTTCCCTATCATTTACCGTAGCTGGACACTGAGCCTTGCTCAATATCTTACCTGACAACATAGGCACTGAACCTTTCAATGCCTTATCCATTCTGAAACTTTTCAGAACTTTGTCTAGGTATGTACTCTGGCTTAAAGCTATCAGGCGTCTTTGTCTATCTCTATAGATTTTGATGCCCAATATATAAGCAGCTTCACCTAGGTCTTTCATTGAAAAACACTTGTTCAAATAACTCTTCACATCGTTAAGCATGTTGATGTCATTTCCAATAATCAATATGTCATCCACATATAGTACCAGAAACGTCACCGAGCTCCCACTCACTTTCTTGTAGATGCAAGCTTCGTAGCAATTTGGAACAAATCCAAAGCTCTTGATCACTTGATCAAAACGAAGGTTCCAACTCCGAGATGCTTGCTTCAGTCCATAAATGGAACGCTGAAGTTTGCATACTTTATCAACATCCTTAGGATCGACAAAACCTTCGGGTTGCATCATATACAACTCTTCATCAATGTTGCCATTGAGGAAAGCAGTCTTGACATCCATTTGCCATATTTCATAATCATGAAACGCAGCAATTGCTAATAAAATCCGAATGGACTTAAACATCGCTACGGGAGAGAAAGTCTCATCGTAGTCAACACCTTGAACTTGTCGAAAACCTTTCGCAACAAGCCGTGCTTTATAGACGGTAACATTACCATCCGCGTCCGTTTTCTTCTTGAAGATCCATTTGCACTCAACGGCCTTTCGGTCGCTAGGAGGGTCCATCAAAGTCCATACTTGGTTTTCGCTCATGGATCCCAATTCAGATTTCATGGCTTCTAGCCATTTCTCAGAGTCTGGGCTCATCATCGCTTCCTCATAGTTCGTAGGTTCACTGTCTTCTACTAACAAGATAGTCAAGACAGGGTTGTCGTACCACTCAGGAGGGGCACGCGACCTTGTCGACCTGCGACGTTCAGTAGCAGCATCGTCCGAAGCTTCATGATCCTTGTCATTTGCTTCCTCTATTGTTGGTGCAGGCGGCACTGGAACAATTTCAGGTGCTGCGCTACTCTCCAATTCAAGAGAAGGTTCAATAACCTCGTCTAGCTCTACTTTCCTCCCACTCACTTCTTTCGAGAGAAACTCCTTCTCAAGAAAGGAACCGTTCTTTGCGACAAACACTTTGCCTTCGGTTCTGTGATAGAAGGTATACCCAATCGTTTCCTTAGGGTATCCTATGAAGACGCATTTCTCCGCTTTGGGTTCGATCTTGTCTGGCATCAACTTCTTGACGTAAGCTTCGCATCCCCAAACTTTAAGAAACGACAACTTAGGTTTAGCACCAAACCACAGTTCATACGGTGTCGTTTCAACGGATTTAGATGGAGCCCTATTTAAAGTGAATGCAGCGGTTTCTAATGCATAACCCCAAAATGATAACGGCAAATCAGTAAGAGACATCATCGATCGGACCATATCTAATAGGGTTCGATTCCGGCGTTCAGACACACCATTGCGCTGTGGTGTTCCGGGTGGCGTGAGTTGTGAAACGATTCCACTTGCTTTGAGATGCGTGAGAAAATCATAACTCAAATATTCGCCCCCATGATCGGATCGTAGAAACTTAATCTTTCTGTTACGATGGTTCTCCACTTCATTCTGAAATTCTTTGAACTTTTCAAACGTTTCAGATTTATGTTTCATTAAATAGATATACCCATATCTACTTAAGTCATCGGTAAAAGTGAGAAAATAGCGATATCCACCGCGCGTCGAAACACTCATCGGTCCGCATACATCGGTATGTATGATTTCCAACAAGTCCGTTGCTCGCTCCATCATACCGGAGAACGGGGTTTTGATCATCTTGCCCATGAGGCATGGTTCGCATGTGTCAAATGATTCAAAATCAAGAGACTCCAAAAGTCCATCAGAATGGAGTTTCTTCATGCGCTTTACACCAATATGACCTAGACGATAGTGCCACAAATAAGTAGTATTATCACTACCTACTTTGCATCTCTTAGCCTCAATGTTATGGATGTGTGTTTCATCCCTTTCGAGATTTAGAAGAAATAAACCACTCACAAGAGGTGCATGACCATAAAAGATGTTACTCATATAAATAGAACAACCATTATTCTCCGATTTAAATGAATAACCGTCTTGCAATAAACACGATCCAGAAATAATGTTCATGCTCAACGCAGGCACATAATAACATTTATTAAGGTTTAAAACTAATCCCGAAGGTAAAACTAAGGAGAGCGTGCCGACGGCCATCACATCAACTCTTGATCCGTTGCCAACGCGCATCGTCACCTCATCCCTCGCAAGCCGCCGTCTATTCCGCAACTCCTGTTTCGAGTTACAAATATTAGCAACTGAATCGGTATCAAATACCCAGGCACTACAACGAGGGCTAGTAAGGAAAACATCAATAACATGTATATCAAATATACCTTTGATGGTGCCAGCCTTCTTGTCCGCTAAGTACTTCGGACAGTTGCGCTTCCAGTGACCCTTGTCCTTGCAATAGAAGCACTCAGTGTCCGGCTTGGGACCAGACCTGAGCTTCTTCTCAGCAGGGGCATTGCGCTTGCCGCCGCCCTTCTTGAAGGGCTTCTTTGCACCTTTACCTTTCTTAAAGGAGGGCTTGTTGACCATCAACACATGATTATCCTTCTTGATGTCCACCTCCGCAGCCTTCAGCTTTGCGAAGAGCTCGGTGATCGTATCAGTGGAACCAATCTGATTGTGATCAACTACAAAACTTTTGTAGCTAGGAGTGTCAATCTTGAGCTCCTCTAGAATCTTGCAGTCCAGTTGCTCAAGGCGTTGAGTGTAGCCCGTCATCTCAATGGCGTGCTCACTAACGGAACTCCCTTCCTCCATCTTGTAGTTAAAGAATTTCTTAGAGATCTCATATCTCTCAGAACGGGCTTGAGTCTGAAACATGTTTTTCAGCTCCTCGAGAATCTCAAAGGGCCCGGCGAACTCCTCAAAACGATTTTGAAGATCCGATTCCATAGCATACAACATGGCGATCTTAATCAAATCATAATCATCCTTGCGCGACTGATAAAAAGCTTTTTCATCAGGCGGCGCATCTATAGCAGGGGCGTCACCTAGCGCTTTCTCAAGGACATAGTCCTTTTGTCCGCCAGCGAGAATGATTCTCAGAATGCGGAACCATTTGGTGAAGTTAGACCCATTGTTTCTAAGCTTTTCTATCTTAGCAAAAATGTTGAAGTTGAAGTTGGACTTGGCCATGTGATCTATAGTATTTGCAAGTACAATTTAGACTATGTTCATGATAAATAGTTCAACTTAATCAAATTACTAGATGAACTCCCACTAAATTCAACATCCCTCAAGTTGTTTAGTGAACACGATCCAAATTCACCACACCTAATCCGATCATCACGAGAAGAGATGTGGTTTCAATGGTGGACAACGAAGTGTCGATCATATCATTCATATGACTCATGCTTAACCTTTCGGTTCTTGTGTTCCGAGGCCATGTTTGTACATTCTAGGCTCGTCAAGTTAGACCCAAGTATTTCCGCGTGTGCAAAACTGGCTTGCACCCGTTGTATGTGAGCGTAGAGTCTATAGCACCCGATCATCACGTGATGCTTGGACACGACGAACTTTCGCAACGGTGCATACTTGGGGAGAACACAGTTTTTATCTTGATCTTTAAGTGAGGAATCATCTTATAATGCTACCGTCGCGATCTAAGCATAATAAGATACATAAAAGGATAAACATCACATGCATATAACTTTATGTGACATGGTATAGCCAATCCTCGCGCAATGATCTCCATCTTGTGCGTTCCGGCATGATCTCCATCACTTCACCATGATTGCCTCCACCACGAATAGCAACTACAACTATTGCTAACTACTTAGCGATAAAGTAAAGCTATTACATGGCGTATAAGAAGTTGACTCGCAGGTCATACACAATTATAAAGACAACCATATGGCTCCTGCCGGTTGTGTACTCATCGACATGCAAGTCGTGAAACATTACAAAACATGATCATCGCATACATTATACACATCACATCTTGGGCCATACCATATCACAGAAAACACTCCCTGCAAAAACAAGTTAGACGCCTCTACTTTGTTGTTGCGTGTTTTACGTGGCTTATGGGAGTAGATGCTAAGAACGATTCTTACCTACGGAAAGCCACAACAGTGATATTATGGTTGCCAAACTCCGGTGTTAATCCCATGACAACTATAGTGAGAGAAACTGACATCCACCAGCCGCATGTGTGGTACAAGCCACACGTCAAGTGCGGAGCCGGTCTCGCGAACGACGTCGCGTAAGGTTGGCCTGGACCGCTTCAATCTCACTATCCCGCATCATAAGAAGAACACAAACAAGAGGCTTGCAACAGAAAACATCAACGCCCGCAACAACCATGTTGCGTTCTACTCGTGAAACACATCTACGCATAGATCTAGCTCTGATACCACTGAAGGGTTTCACAGCATAGTAAATCAAAATTTTCTACGGAAGCGAACAGAGGGAAAGCCAAGATCTAATCTAGGAGATGCAAACAACGAGAGAGATTGGATTAGATCTTCATACCCTTGAAGATTCACACAGCGGAACGTTCGTCGGAACGTGGGTGATGTAGTCATACTCGCTTCTCCTCCTCGCGATCCGATCCGATCTAGCACCACAAGTGGCGGTGCCTCCGTGAGATGCACACGTGCAACACCTCGACGTCTCCTCCTTCCTTGGACCAGCAAGTATGGTGGAGAGATGGATTGGATCTACAACGCGACGGCGCGGTGCAATTGGTGGAGAATTTCTGCAGCAGGGCTTCGCCTACAAGCAGTCGGGAGGGAGAGAGGAAGGGCAGCAGGGTGGCTAGGGTTGGAGGGGAAGGTGTGTTAGGTTGGTGCGCCCCCACCCCTCTTTATATAGAGGGGGGCGCAGCCCTAGCCCCTCCTCCAAGCCTATCTCTAGTTTAAATGATTTAAACTTATCCCTTATCCAGAAATTCTATCTCTAGTTTAAACGAGTTTAAACTTATCTAGAATCGGCTGGGCCCTATGGGGCCTTGTGCCCCTGGCACAATGCGGCCAGGACACTCCCTCATAGGCCCATGCCCCCTCCCGGAAGGTGGGACCACATTGGCCCCCTTCCGGAAGGTTCTAGAAGCTTCCGGTACAATACCGATTAATCCGGAACAATTCCAAACTCCAAAAACTGCACTGCCTTATATGAATCTTATTCTCCGGACCATTCCGGAACCTCTCGTGATGTCCCGGATCCCATCCGAGACTCCGAACAAAAATTCATAAACCAAGTATCCAATCTATCCTAGCGTCGAGACACGTTAAGTGTGTGACCCTGCGGGTTCGAGAATATGCAGACATGATCTTCTATCAATAATCAACAGCGGGGTCTGGGCACCCATATTGACTCCCACACATTCATCGATGATCATATCGGATGAACCACGATGCCAGGATTCAATCAATCCCATATATATATATATTCCTTTCGTCTCGCGATATTTTACTTGCCCGAGATTCGATCGTCGGTATCGTCATACCTAGTTCAATCTCGTTCACAGCAAGTACTTTACTCGTTTCGTAATCCGATATCACTTTGTGATTAACTCCTTAACCACATGCTTGCAAGCGGTGTTGATATCGATTACCGAGTGGGCCCGAAGTATATCTCTCCGACTTGGGAGGGACAAATCCCATCTCGATACATACAACCCAACAGATACTTTCTGATTACCTGAGAGACACCTTTATGATCACCCTCTCATAGGATGACGTTTGATGACCTCAAAGCTTTCTTCCGATACCAGGGAGTTGTATTATCTCATGGTCTAAGGAATACAATATTTGACATAGGAAAAGCTTCACAAAGATGAACACAAAGATACGATCTAATTGCTTCGCTTAGTTTGGGTCTGTCCACCATATCATTCTCCCAATGATATGATCTCATTATCAATTGACAACTCATGTCTATGGTTAGGAAACCTTAACCATCATTGATCAATGAGCTAGTCCATAGAGGCGTACTAGGGACACGGTGTTGTTCACAAACCACACAAGTATTAATGTTTCCGCTTAATACAATTCTAGCATGGAATATAAACTTTATCATGAACAAGAATTATAATAATAACATCTTTATTATTGCCTCTAGGGCATAATTCCAACAAGTATTACATCCCTCAGAGTGGTACAACAGAAACACAGAGGTCCAAGACATGACTATAGGTTAACACTCAACTCTTTACACAAGATCTAGAGAGCACTCTAGGTTAAAGAGAAATAAAGAAACTCTTTACAAAGAAGAATCAAAAATAAAAAAAAACTCATAACTATTATGCTAATAACATTAGCATCTAACTATTTGGCTTGTATTGCTGCTATTGCAGCACTCTACAGAAATAGGTTCTATGGCTAGAGATTATATTCTTATCTAATCAGTAACTTCGTCTTCACTTGAGTTGATGTATATGTTGACTTTCCTGACTTTATTGAAGAACTTAAGCTTCTGGTGATGATTCCTGGAGCATAACTTGATGTAGACATCGTCTGTACTGGCTTTAGAACCTAGCAAGGGTTAAGAAGATACGTTGAGTATGAGCGTACTCAGCAAGTTCACTAGAAAAGGAGTGTTTGATGCACTATATCTACATCCATAAACCATAGGTCGTAGGCAATGCAAGTTTTCGTAAACATTTCTTCAAAGATTGCTTTTACTCTAAAAAGCTATGTCCGTCAGCCTTCACGGGTTTACCAGAACTTTCATGGAGTTCCTTTCCCGCCGCGTTCGCAGCTCCTTCCCGGAACAAGGAGTAACAAGTTATAGTTCTTACACTCTGAAGAGGTGCGTTACTTTACCCATGAGAGACCTTAGCCTTGTTGCACAACCAAGTCATGACCTTGTCCATACTTCCTTGGTATGGGGCCCAGTCTAAGATCCAAGCCAATCACTGCCCCCTTCACGACCCTGCATGCCACCTTGGTGTACACCATGCCCACATATTGAATTACTGGAATGGTTTGTACAAACCGTTAGATGCCAGAACTATCGTGGGACATTGAGGGTTCCCACCCATATGTTGCATATCCTCTACGAATTACCAATTAATATGCACGCTACGAGTGATAACAGCCACGACCTGCACATCCGGCTTCATGCGAGAGGAAGAAGATACAGCTGACTTATCCGTCCCATTCCAAATCTCATGGTCAACGCGTAATATATGGCGCAAGAATCACTGGCGACATTGGTTGTTAAGCCCTAGGTGATATAGTTCTGAACAGTGGTATCCCAACTGTCAGATTTACTAGATTAGCTGATCACCCTGGATCAGTAATCAATAGTCCTCATTATTATTGAAAATAGGGTTTTCTGACCTTTTTCAAATGCAGGTGAAGACAACACTGGATTTGTAAAATACTTTACAGAAAATAAACAAAGGACATGAGCAAGTGTGAACTTGCCTTTTGTGATTGCAATATTATGCACTCATGGTTTTCGAGACGACATAAGATCCAATATCTGAAATCTGCATCATTGGTCTGGTAAGGACTAATGTTTAAAGAAGTAATGTTATGCATTTTTGTAAAACTCCCAAATTGAATCCTCAATACTTTGAGTGAAGGGAATTCAAGTGATTCTTTTCAGAGTTGGTTTATATTCAAATTTTACTTTACAAGTAATGACCTTTACAAGGAACCTAAGTGTTAACAATCCAAAATATGTAAGTAAAGTACAAGATTATGTGATTATGGTGAATTATCATGTGGTGACTATGATAAAAGTCCTTGGTTTTAGTTGTTAAGAGTTGAAGAATTTATTATGAGATTATTCTTTAAAGTGGCAAAAAGAATAATATTTGAAGAAAAGATTTCCGTTCTAAGGTTTAAACAATCATCATTGTTAATAGAACATGATTAATGTCTTTTGGTGTTTGATTTATTAATTTGGACTTGAGATGCTTTATGTCTTAAGTTAAATAGACCAAAGTTAACTATAAAAACATAAGTGATTTATTGGACCTGATGTTTATAAGGTTTGAGACTAAAGTTAACTTTAAAAGGTTAAGTAAACTTAAGATATAATATATTTTAATTATTCCCAAGTTTTCGATTTATGATAGGTATAACTAAGGTGTGGAATTATTCACTTTATATTTTAAGTGAATGATTTAGATTAAATTTGTTTTGCTTATTAAGAAAATAATTTGTATTTATTAATGAGAGCATAATTAGATGATCTTAGTAATTTGTTAGAATTTAAAGTTATGTTAATAATGGTTAAGATATAATGATTGGTCATTATATATATGAGTAATACTCAATAAGATTTTTTAAAGAATACATTAAAGTTAAAAGTTATACTTAAGTTTGAGTATGAATTTAAGTTGTGAATTTGGAATTTAATATTTAGACTTTAATTAATCAAGGTTTTATAATAATTGTGATTATTTCTTACTTAAGAATTGTTTTTAAAGAATTTATAAAATAAGTAATAGATAAGGATTTATTATTTAAAATATTAAAGTCTTTTCTAATAATATATTTAATATTTTCAAGTGTAATATATTTATTCAAGACCTTAAAATGAATTTTACTTATTTTTAAGTATTATCTTTATTTTTATAAAATTCATCAAAGAATTAAGTGTCTTTAAATATTTTCTTTATGTTTTATTTGTAAAATTCTAAGTTAGTATTTTTATAAAATAATAGAGTTATTTTTATACACAAAAATGATTGTTTATTTCTTTTTAGGTTTTTTGTTTTATTTTATATAATTTCATTTAAGATTTAATGGTGTTAATAATTATTTTACTTTAAATTTATTTTAAACACTTAGAATTATATTTTTATTAGGTAGATATTATTTTTGTGGTCATTTTGATATATCATATGTATTTTTAGGATTTTTTCGATAATTTTCTATAGCTAAAAATGTTTGGGGGTTATTTTAGTAATTCATTTTTTTTACTTCTAAACCTAATTAACTTGGGCCGTTTGGTTGGGTATGTGGGCTGGCCTGGCCCAGTTGGACCATGCCAGACACATCACCCCCGGCCCAACCCTTACCACACGCACACACCCGCACACCTCTCTTCCTCATCCCCTTGCTCCTGTGCAATGTTGCCGCTGCCAGCCACTTCGGCCGCCGTTGACCGCCTCCTTCGCAGCCACTCGCCGGCCAAGCTCCGCCTCGACCTCCTCCCTCTTTTCCTTGCCGTCGTAGCCTACGCCTGCATCCTCTTAGCGCACCCAAGGCAAAACCTAACTCTCTGCCTCGCCTGGGTCAGATGCGCTGGTGCCCCTACGCCCTGGATGCTTCTCTTTGGTTCCCGCATCTCCTTTGCTGCTAAGGAATAACCATGGGAGCTTCTTCGGTGTTCTTGGACTCTGGTGCTTTGGTTTGGGCTCTTCCTTTTGTCTACTTGGGCATTGGTTCCTGCGGGATGGCAGAGGTGCCTGTAACCCCGGCGTTTGTTTCCTGGTATGCTTTGGTTACTATGGTCCCTCTATAATATCTTATATTCTAATTCAGGTAACTATGATGTGACCAGCCTTTGAGCCGATGAAATGTTCTTGTATTATTTTAGGTTTAGATTCTTGGTAATCTAGGATTAGAGCTACTTGTTATGGTTATGGCATATTCATTGATGGCTTGATTTTAGTAGTCTATTGGTTGTGTGGTTGATCATGTGCTACTGATTAACTTAGAGACTGGCAGCATACCTGTTGGTTCTGGAAATCATTTGTGATCAAATAGTGTTACTGGACATGTGTTATTCCTATGATTAGGATATTTAATCCATCTCAGATAGTCATATGTATAAATGCTAAAGTATTGTTGTGGTGATGTGTAAATTTGGTATTCATAGGATAGCCAAGATGCACTTGACAAGGTTATGGTATCAGTTGCTTTAGTTCTAGATGATCCTATTAGTTTTGTTCTTGGGTTGGAGTTCTTATTAACCATGTTGATAAATACAAGTAGTGGTCAGTGGTTTCCTGATGATCTAGTGATTACTATGTGATTTGTATTATCAAATCCTTATTCTGTCCTTCATACTTGATAGTAGTTTCTTGTATCAGTTTTATTTGTGCTAATAAACCAAATGTTGACTGCCAGAAGTGTGTATTGTAAAGGTAGATAGATATACTCTACTTGTCCTATTTATAATTTCTTCTATGTTGGTGATCATTTTCTGAACTAGATATTTTACCAGAGGTATATATATCTTTTACGCATCCTAGCTTGATGCTGATTGTAACTTGCTGTTGTGATGCCTCTCTCTAGATAGTACACAGCAATCTATCCTGTGTAAGGGTTACTGTCATCTAGACTAGTGGTGCCTCTTTGGTCTCCTAGATGCTGCATTTATGCAATACTTGGCTTTAAGCAACTGTTCTAGCTAATGTGGTACCTCCTTGGAGGATGCACATGAACTAGATCACATATATATCCATGCTATAATATTACTGGTTAGAAGTTTGGACTTTCCCTAGCCAATGATATCATAATTTGAGGCTTAAGCTTTGTAGAGGCAAATCATGAATGGATTCTTTCTTGAGGTTTCAAGAAAGGATCTGTTTCATAGAACTTTTCTACAATGAAACAATCTACATACCTGATTCCTAGAACATCTGTTAGGAAAATGATGTGGCAAGATAAAGTAGTGGCTTGTGTTAGTGTAGATGTCACTGTGGTGCCTCAATTTTGAGTGTGCACAGTGGTGAATCTTAATTAGCATAAAACTGCTGCTAAAAATATCACTATGATGTAACCTGAGTGGTATAATAGGGAGATATGGCTTATAGCTAGTGATGCAAAAGTGTGAAGCTATAATGGCATACTTGGATAGCTCAATCTGCTGTTTTAAACAGTTTGGCTAAGAATCAAGATATGAATGCCAAGGATGCAAAGGCTGAGGCACATATTTGGAAATAAGATAGACAATTACTACTGATGCCTAGAAGTTCAATGATGAGACAAGCATAGCATCTCTATGCCTATATGAGAACAATCTCAACACTCCCAAACTCTTTTTTAATGGAATTGGTAAGAATAGATATTATTGATGGTATGGGTGGTCAACCTGATGCTTGTCCTTCATGGTCATATGTTTCTAGATCTTGATCTACTTCTTCCACTTGATACTTGTGTATGATCAGCTACTCCTTGCCATTGCTAGTCTGGCCTTCCTTTCCTGGGCTGCTGCCTGACCTTTACCTTCCCCTTGTTCTAGCTCTTGGATGGCTCCAGGGAGCAACCAGAGATTGATTAGGTGGTGGATTTGGTGGGATGATCCAAGTATTATTGGTTTGATGATAAGATGATGAGATGGGGAATGTGCTCTGAAGTGTGGAGGTGAAATGGTAGCTTGTTGCTACGGCTGGTTCACCCCTTTGTGTACATAAGTTGGCTTTCTTGTCTCCTTCCTGGGCTTCTGCTGTGTTGACAGCACACCCATATGCATGGTTGTGTGACCAGCTTGCTTGCTTGATGTGACTCATGGATCAGATCAAGTGAAGATAGATCTTTTTGTTGGTATTACTGTTTTGACTTTTATCTTTTTACTAATTTGGTGAAACTTGCCCCTGCCTATGATGCATAAGCCTGAGACAAATATTCTGGATAAGAACAGATACTATTCCTTTGGTGAAACTTGCCCCTTCTAAAAGAACAACTCAGCTCAATAAGGAGACAAAACAATGCACTAAACGTTGATATCTGAGAGCAATTTTTTATACTAACCCCTCATTTCTAGCATGTTTTATTGATCTTTTGTTTTGCAGGAAATAAAACAAAGAAGAAAGAAGATACCAGATTTAGTTTAGGTTTTCTTTTTCATCTTATTGTAATTTATTTTCTGTTTGAATAATGTAAAGACATTGTATTATTGTATTACCTTAAATAAAGTTTACTTGTTTTATTTTTCTTATTCCATTCATTTGTAAAGACAATGTAATATATATTTCTTCTTGTAATAAAAATTATTTGAGTTACTCCATTTATGTAATAAAGATTATATTTATTTATACCATTTTGTATTATGATTATGAAATATTCTATAATACTTTAAGATTTAAATTTAAATTCAAGTTATATTTGAATTGTATGATCTCATATTTGAAGTCTTGAATGCAAATTCTTTTCTCCAAAATTATAAATTCAACAAAGGTCATGTCCAAATTCCTAACCCGCATCTAAGATGAACTAAACCCCGTTTCTCCAATGGCAAGAGAAACACTTATCCCTTTGTGTTTTAAATTTTAATTCGAATAATTGTGAATACTGAATCTTATTCATAAATAAGAATTCACCTCTTATCTTTTATTATAATTTAATTTCCAATTCTAATTCTGTTTCAAATTCTTTTAATATTCAAATCCATCAAGTAAATATTCAGATTTGAATGGTCTTCCCCTAAAATACAAAAGTACAATAGAGGTCATGTCGAATTCCATCGCACCTGTCCTGGTGTTTCCATCAGAACAAGGGAGACCTCGATCCCTCTATAGCCTCTTGTAGTTTTGCGCGAAAATTCCCCGGATTTTCTTATGCATGAATGCAATGCACAACCCTGTGTCCTCTTTATTTCTAGGTGCTAATTCTGGGATGTTACATCCAGGGCCACCAAACCCTAGCTAGACGCGGGGTCGGGCCCACCCGCGCCTGGGGTGGGTCTGGCCTCCCTGGCTGGCCCCTCCGGCTCTCCTCTGAACTTCTTGTTCCTCACGAAATGTAATTGACTTTGTCCTTTGTCCCGTCCAATTCCGTAAATATTTCTTTACTAACTTTTCTGAAACCAAAAACAGCAGAAAACAGACATCTGGCACTGTTGCAACTTGTTAATATGTTAGTACCAAAAAACATGTAAAAAGCACCTCAAAGTGTGGACAAGTAAAGAAAAGTAGATATAAAACAAGCATGGAGCATAAAAAAATTATAGATACGTTTCCAACGTATCAATAGACGTCGCCTGGGCAGAATCTCAGCCGTGCGGAAGCCAGCATCGCATCCTCGGTGCGGCATCGCCGTGGTGAATATCAGTTTAGATAAAACACATTTTCACAAAAACGTCTTTGATCCGTTTTTCCAAAAACCCATATTTGGGTGTTATCTCCACTCGTTGGGTGAACCCAGGCCAAAATCTAGACCAAATTTTAGCCGAACAAAACTCGTTTTTGGTCTAGGAACGCCGAGTTTTCCACTCGCGTTCCCAGGTGAATTCCCGTGTTTGGCTAAAATTTAACAAATTTCGGCAAACTTTGGACGAATATGGTCGATATGGACGAACTTTGGGCGAATATGGGCGATATGGACGAACTATGGGCGAATATGGCCGAATTTTGGGCGAACTTTGGGAGAATATGGGTGATACAGACGAAGTTTGGGTGAATATGGCCGAATTTATGGCGAACTTTGGGAGAATATGATCTATATGGACAAACTTTGGGCGAACACGGCGATATGAATGAACTTTGGGCGAATATGGGCGATATGGACGAACTTTGAGCGAAATTTGGGCAAATATGGACGATACGGACAAACTTTGGACGAATATGGCCGAATTTTGAGCGAACTTTGGGCGAATATGATCTATATGGACAAACTTTGGGCGAACACGGCGATATGAATGAACTTTGGGCGGATATGGGCGATATGGACGAACTTTGAGCGAAATTTGGGCAAATATGGACGATACGGACAAACTTTGGACGAATATGGCCGAATTTTGGGCGAACTTTGGGCGAATATGGTCTATATGGACGAACTTTGGGCGAAATTTGGGCAAATATGGACGATACGGACAAACTTTGGACGAATATGGCCGAATTTTGGGCAAACTTTGGGCGAATATGATGATATGAACGAACTTTGAGCGAATATGGATGAACTTTAGGCGAATATGGCCGAATATGTGCTGAACTTTGGGTGAATATATGCTGATTGCGCAGGTCCACTCGCCGAATTCGCTTCGTCCGGCGTTCCCAGGACGTACCTGGATCCTGGGTACGGCCTGCGTGGTCCGGACTAAAGTTGGCGTGCAGCTGCCGTGCAAGTTCACAGACGACGCGGGCGGGCCCCACGAAGTAGTGGTATGAAACATGCATGGCTCGGCTCGGGATACGTACGTACAAGATCGGTGGGCAGTTGGTGCATTTGTCAGTTTTGATGGGTGACAAGGAGAAGAGGACATGCCACGAAAGCTGGGGCTTGTGGCTACGTGCTAGCTTGTCCGTTGAGCCCGCCTGTGTGTCTCTAGTCTGTACGCTGTACCCTTCCCGGCGTCCATCGTATCGTATTCCTACGCTCGCTCCGACCACATACGCCCGATCGATCTCGAAACAATAACACTACACTCACGGAAACATCTTACGGACTGATGTGGAGGCAGCTGGTTGGTCCTAGTTTTTTCTCTTAGTTTTTCTCTTCTTGAATAGTGGGGCACGATCTCTCTGTTTTTTTTTCCAATTTGCTGTAGCGTGGTGCAGTTCGTAAGAATTTTTTGTACATGTTGTCTGTACGTGTAGCATTTCTCCATGGCCTTAGGGATTGGGCAAAACCTGTTTACTTGGACAAAACCTGTTGAAACCGTACGTGCATGGGGCCCCTCAGTAATGCTACACGTTCTACAAGGACCCAGGACGTGGCGCAGCAAGGCAGTTGTAGAAATCAAGATGAGCGCCGGTTTTAGAGCTAGAATAGAAAATTTAACCAACCCAGTAAATGCACGTTAGTCCTTAGGGCGTGTACAATGGTGTACACTCAGCCGTCTGTATAATTTGCCAAGTAGGAAACTAGACGACGTGGATGAAAGAGAATATGGAAAAATGGTGTGTCCGTCTGTATAAATACCGACGATCTATTCCCATGCTAGCTGCCTACGGACGGCCGTTTTCCCATTGTATTGATCGCGTCGCTTGTCGTGGGATCCTGCCTAGTAGGGCCATCGCATGGCTTGGACTCGTGGAGCTCCACGCGTCCTACCAATCAGTTGGTTAACAATGGAATTTCCCGTTTTTGTGGTGCTTACAAATTGCCTAATAGACAGCTTACTGTATAGGGTATCTTTAATTTTCTTTGCTAGCTATCTGGAAGCATTATACAGACAGCAGTCGACTGAACCAATGCACATGCTCTTAGGACATATACAACGGTGCCTACTCAGCTGTCTGTATAGTCCACGTAAGAAATTACTCCACGAGTAGATGACGTGGAAGAGAGAGAAAAAAAACTGCCCAGTCCGTCTGTAGAAATAAAGACGGTCTAGTCCCATAAAAATCTCTACCTAGCGGCAGACTGTTTCCTATTGTACGGGCAGGGCGTCGCTTGTCTTCCGCGGAAACCACGCAGCGTCCCACCCGAAATCAACTCCAGTCTGCGCCACGCTCACTGAAGTATTGGAAACTTGTCCTTTTATTAATCGTGTGCAGTTTTCATGCAGCATACGGTTGCTGTATTTCCCGAAATTCTAAGAGCCATATAGACGGTACATTGTAAAAGGTGTCTTTAGTGGAGTCTATAAATGATATGGATGGAAATTACAGACAGTGCCTGTCTAAATTAATGTACTCTCTCCGTCTCAATTTACTCTGCGTTATGGGTTTAGTTAAAGTCAAATTTTATAAACTTTGACTATGTATATGAGGAAAAATATCAACATCTAAAATATGAAATAAATATAATTAGACTCATCATAAAACATACTTTTATATTGTATATAATAGATTTTATAAATGTTGGTATTTTGTAAAACATGTTTGGACAAGTTTTTATATATTTAACTTTGATCAAGTCTAAAATGCAGAGTAATTTGAGACGGAGGGAATACATGCCGTTAGATCCTCCGTGACCTGATGATGAGTCCGTAAGTCCAGCATTATTGCTCCCCGCTTGCCGTTTTCCTTGGGCAAAACCAGGTGTGTCGTTGGACTTGGACATGGTCGAAAACAAGTGTTCGAAAAGAAAGAAGTGGTGTTTTCCGTGGCGGGCGCGCTACGCTACGCAGTCGACCCAGGACCCACCCAGCCAACTTGGCGCGCAAGTCGCCTCACTAGTAGTACTACTAGTAAGTATTTAAGTCTGGTCTGTCCGATCCGTCCCTTCCCGTCAATTTCGTGTCTTCTGTCCGTCAGAGTAATTAAAGTTGGAGCTCCATCCAAACCGGCCGCCGCCTGCCTCTAGGAATGGAAG
This sequence comes from Avena sativa, assembly GCA_916181665.1. Taxonomy (NCBI): domain Eukaryota; kingdom Viridiplantae; phylum Streptophyta; class Magnoliopsida; order Poales; family Poaceae; genus Avena; species Avena sativa. The sequence continues at coordinate 461,973,616 of OV702293.1, forward strand.
AAAACTCCGCCGCCGCCGCAATGGGCGGGAAGAAGGGCAAGTCGCGGAAGAAGGGCAGGTCGCCTCCGGCGGTCGTTCCGGACAGCGCCTACCTGGAGGCCGTGACGCGGAAGAGGGTCGCCTTGTTCCAGGCGGTGCAGGCCAGGCAGGCCCTCGAGCGCCTCGAAATCGCCGGCGATCCCATCAGGTGAGAGACCATCTTGACTTGGCTGCAGCCTGCAGGCTAGCTAGCTATCCGTTCCTGCCCAAAATTAAACTCCGCGCGCGCCGGCCATTAAATAATCAATCGCCCGCTTCCTCCATCAGGATAACACTGGCTGATGGCCAGGCCAGGGAAGGCAAGAGGTGGGTGTCGGCGCCGACGGACTTCGCCAGGAGCGACGGGCGCGTTCTGGTCGCGCGGGTGAACAGGGCGCTGTGGGACATGGCGAGGCCGCTCGAAGGCGACTGCGAGCTGGAGCTGCTCGGCTTCGATACCAAAGAAGGCCGCGACACCTTCTGGCACTCCAGCGCCCATATCCTTGGGGAGGTCATCATCTCCTCTAGCTAGCTACTCTACTTCTTCATCAGCCATGCCATGTCAGCTGATTGGAGATGGGTGTACTGTGTACAATTTGCAGGCTCTTGAGAGGGCGTATGGATGCAAGCTCTGTATCGGACCCTGCGTCACAAGAGGGGACGGCTTCTACTACGATGCCTACTACGGTGACGCGACGCTGAACGAGGCGCACTTTGAATGCATTGAAGCGCAGGCTCGGAAGGCTGTCCATGTATGCTTTCTATCTATATATTCAAATCAATTTATATTTATATCCTTGTTGCGCCTTTTTTTTTGCCCATTAGTTTCCGACTGCCAATATGACTGTAGTAATTTAAACCTCGAAGAAATTCATGCCTTATCTTATCTCAAAACGGAGTACAAACACTTTCTCCAATAAAACTTGTAGAATATATATCTGAATCACATTTATTTTCCCATAAGTATGTGCTACTACCTTTGTTGTTCATATGAGCTCCTGTGCTGTCCTCGAAAAGTTAAATGACTTGTATCTTAAATCTTGAAGAATATCATATCATTATCTTAACTCAATACGGAGTGACACTCGGTCCAATAAAATTTATAGGTTTTCAATCTAATATTTTCTGAAGTATATACCTTTTTTTTCATAACTTGCCCTGAATAATAGTTCCATAACTGTTTTACTAGTTGGTATAAGAAAACAACTTTCCAAATGGAAGTGAGTGTAACTGGATTTATGGGGCATATGATGGATAAGAATTACATTCAACTAGAACTTCCAAAGATTTTTTGAACTATCTAGGCCCAATTTAAATTCGAATCTAGAATTCCTAAATTTGAAAAATGTTTTGTTTTGGAATACAAAAAATGAAAAATTCTCAAGTTTACAAGAGTGTGATAAGATTTTCTCAGTTTTGCACGTTGTAAGGAACAACTACTGATTTTTACTCTAAAAAGAACCATTGATTTGCTTCGAAACAGATTGACATGATTTTTTAAAATTTATAAGTGAACCTATGTTTTCTAGAATATTGTCACTTAGCGTCCATAAACATCGATACACTCCAACAACTAATAAGTAAAAAAAAAATGGATTTTACTCTTATTTTGAATCTTAAGTTTGTCATGACAAGCAACATCGTGTGATTGGGAATTTGGAGTCTTGACATAGCTGAACTGTAACATGTGGCCACCACTTGATTGCAGGAAAATCAGCCATTTGAACGCATTACTGTCTCCAGGGCGGAAGCTCTTGAAATATTTGGTGAAAACCAATTTAAGGTTGAGATCATCAATGAATTGCCCGAGAACATGGCAATCACAGTGTACAGGTGCGGTGATTTAGTAGACCTTTGTCGTGGCCCGCACATCCCAAATACTTCCTTTGTCAGAGCATTTGCCTGCATCAGTGCTTCGTCGTCATACTGGAGAGGAAAAGAAGAGCGTGAGAGCCTGCAGAGAGTATACGGAGTTTCTTTTCCTGATTCTAAACGCCTGAAAGAGTACCTCTGTCTGATGGAGGAGGCTAAGGAACGGGATCACAGGAAGCTGGGGCAGGCCCAGGAGCTCTTCATTTTCAATAAAGTCAGTCCAGGATGCTGCTTCTTCCTTCCACATGGTGCTAGAGTACTTAACAAGTTGAAGGCATTTATGCAGCAGGAGTACTGGGACAGGGGCTACGAAGAGGTTGTGACCCCCAACGTTTACAATATGAGCCTGTGGGAGACCTCTGGGCATGCTGCAAACTACAGGGACAACATGTTTGTCTTCGAGATTGACGGGAAGGAGGTTGGGCTGAAGCCGATGAACTGTCCCGGCCACTGCGAGATCTTCCGCCACAGGCCTCGCTCCTACCGAGAGCTTCCGCTCCGCATGGCCGATTTCGGAGTTCTTCACAGGAACGAGGCTAGCGGCGCGCTCGCGGGCCTGACACGGGTTAGAAGGTTCGTGCAGGACGATGCCCATATCTTCTGCAGGGAGAGCCAGGTGAAGGATGAGGTTGAGGGTGTCTTGAAGTTCATCGACGATGTTTACAAGATATTCGGGTTTGAGTACGAGCTGGAGTTGTCGACGAGACCAGACAACTATTTAGGCGTTGTTGAGACCTGGAACAGAGCAGAGAGTCAGCTGAAGGAAGCCCTGAGTGCGTGTGGGAAGCCATGGAAGGTGAACGAAGGGGACGGCGCCTTCTACGGCCCGAAAATCGACATCGGCGTCTTCGATGCCCTCAAGAGGAAGTTCCAGTGCGCGACGCTGCAGCTGGATTTTCAGCTGCCCATCAAATTCGAGCTGACCTACGCCCCCGAAGACGAAGGCAAGCACGAGAGGCCCGTGATGATTCACAGGGCCATCCTGGGGTCCTTTGAGAGGATGGTCGCCATTCTCCTGGAGCATTACGGCGGCAAATGGCCACTGTGGCTGAGCCCTCGCCAAGCTATCATCTGCCCCGCCTCGTCCGACTGGCTGGAGTACGCGGAGCAGGTCCGTGGTAAGATACACAGAGCTGGGTTTCATGTTGACATCGACAAGAGTGGCAAATCAATGGGCAAGATGGTGGCGGAGGCTCACAAAGTCAGTTACAACTATATTCTGGGCGTAGGCCAAGATGAAGCGGGGTCTGGGGAGGTCAGCGTTAGGGCGAGACACAGCAAGGGTGCACTATCTAAGATCAGTGTTGATGAAGCCATCAGACGGTTTAGGGAAGAAGTAGCAGCTTTCAAATGAATTTGAGTTCCCACATTTTGTTTCCTTTTTTCCCCCACTTTCTGTGTGTGTGTGTGTGTTTCTGGCAGTGTCAACATGATCAGAAGGTTCGATGCTATGTATTTCTAAAAGTTATCTCTGTCCTGTACCTGTCTTTTTGGTTGTTTAGTGTGAGTGGCTGAAAATGTCAGTTGAATGTGAAATTTGTTCTGCATATACAGCAGTTGGCACAACTAAACTAACTATGTTGCATTGCATACTGGGGTACTAGAATTTCCCCACGCACACATGCAAAATTAACTAGTAACTAAATAGTACTGGTTAAGTGATAAGTCTAGAGAATCTAAATCTCCATTATATCCTTAAGAAATGATTTTAGCAGGAAATTAACTACTTCTGATACATAACAGACAAATAATCTCTTGAAAAAAAAGAACATGTAAGGCGAACGACCTGCTCTAGCTTGCACTTAAGGATTAAATTCAAGCCTCATAGGTCTTGCTAGTCCTGAATTAGGAGCAAACACTTCGATGCCCCCTCAGTAACCCACAAAGAAAGATTCTTCTCTGAAAATAATAGAAAATGTCAAATATAAATGAATCTTCTCAGTATTCAGACTAAAGGAAACATTATTTGTCTATCTGTGAAAGTTACACATAAAGTAAAAAATGATGCTAGCAAGCAGACCTGCATATTGTAAAGGCGTCGTGACTACAGTATGAAGGACATACATGTGGATAATCCCAGTAGTCAGACTGAAAGTACCTTGTTTATCTGTACAATAAACAGACTTCTTCTGTAACTTTTGCACTTCACTAACCGGTATACAACTATGCTTCATCAACCTAACAACACGAACATGCTCCTGAGGTGAACTATTGACAAAAGTGTAACTGAATGACATTCCATATAAAAGGGTAGGTGAATTGAGAACATTTAACATCTGCACTTTTATCTTGGCACTTTAGAAGGTGTACAGTTACAGCATATGTTATGCATATTATTCTCAATCTACCAGCTAAGCTACCAGCTTCATGATGTGCACAGGTTTGCACCAAAGCTAACAATGTCCAATAAAAAGTGAAACTCCAATCTTCCAATCTCATTTTGAACCAAGTAAACCTAAGAAAGCCAAATGCATATTTAACAAGAAGAATAGCCAAATACACACCAAATTAGGTTCAAAATAGATCATGGGATCAGCAAACCAGCGATTAATTGCTTTTTTCAACTCAAGAAGATTTTATTTAGTCTAAGCAAAGTACAGATTGGAGTGCTACATCAGGGAGACCATGAAGTTGCAGCTATGGAGACCAATGCCCAGGAACGGCAACAAGGTCATTCTTTGTTTTAACCCTTGAAGGAGTGTCATTGTCAGTTGCAGAGATAACTTCCGTCCAGCCGACAGCCTTCACTGCCGACGCTAGCGCCTGACCTTCTCCCTGCAAAGTAGTATTAAGGGGAATGAGCTTCAATGGAGAGCACAACTGCTGAGAATTTCCTGGATCGTGAAGAAAAAATCCAATTCCGGTAGGCGGAGAATGCTGATTAATTAGTTGGTACTAGCAGTAGCAGGCGGGGAGGGAGGAGGGATCACCTCCGCCGGCGAGGGGAAATTATCTGCGGACATCATAGGGGCTCTTGGTGCGGTGAGGAAGAATGTCGCGGCACGGTGCTCCATTGCGTTTCTCCACCCCGATGATGTGATCCACAACGACGGAGGCGGCGACGTTCGGCTTGTCCTGCTCCTGCAGCCGGCAGAGGCACCCCAGCGCCGCCAGGACCATGCGCCCGCCGGAGGAGGGCATGGCACGGAGGCGCGTGGTCACCATCTATGGCGAGAGAATGACCGGGATCGAGGAGTGGGTAGTCCAGTAGGACGGGAAGAGGATATAGCAATGGCGCGCCGCCGGCGGGAACTCATGGCGGGCGGATTTAGGGGAGTGACTCAGTGAAGAGCTCTTCGTGCTTTACTGCTGTCGGTACGGATGCTACGTCTAGACAGCACCCCGTGCCCGGCCGGCCCAGCAAGGCTAGTTCTTTTTTGTTTGTCTTTTTAATCTATCCATCTATACTAATTTTCCTTAAGGTAGGTTAGTCAATACTTTTCGTCTGCCGCTGTACGTTTTCATCTGTCCCGTCCAACGCGCCTGTCCCACGAGAAAAAAAAGAGAGCTCGACAACTTTGTACGAAGTCACCGTCGGTCCCAAACTCCCCTCCCTCGATTCACCCACTTTTGGATCGCGTGGAGTGGGTGAATCGAGGGAGGGGAGTTTGGAACCAACGATGACTTCGTACAAAGTTGTCGAGCTCTCTTTTTTTTCTCGTGGGGCGGGCGCGTTGGACGGGACAGATGAAAACGTACAGCGGCGGACGGAAACGTATTGACTAACCTACCTCAAGGAAAATTAGTAGATAGATATTATACAGAATATGCTATGTAATTGACAGTGGCAAAACATAGTGTATATTTTTGCTATGAACAAAAGATAAAAAAGAAGTGTTCGGTGGACACTATTGGAGAATGGTCATAAATGGCATATTTGTATGGTTCAACAAAAAAATAGGAGGGTCGGCTCATTATAAATAGGCGAAGACGTCTTTTCAATATTGTATGGTGGCTGGACTAATCTTAAAGCAATGACGGACGCCCAGTTGTTTGGATCTTAAAAGTGGGACAAAAACTGTAAAAAATGTCATTCCATTATTGACGATAGCGCGATCTGAAAAGTCAGCGACCATAATTGTTTACAGTAGCTACATCCATCAAGAACACTTAGTCCCATCAAGAAAATATTGATTTTTTAGTAGTGAAGTTCTACATAGCATAAAAAAAAGGTTATTGTTCCGTAGCAACGCACGGGTATTTAGCTAGTTCTTATAATTGCAATTACCTCCATTGTTGAAACCGCGATCGTTGTTGTTGAATCCATAGCCTATATGGAACTCGCCAAACTGTCCCCCAATGCCAAAGTTTTGGGAATTCCAATATACCAGGGATCTTCACCACCTCCAGCAGTTCTGCTAGATTCATCGATCTGAAAATTTCTTGCACCTCCATACCAACCTGAGCCCTAGAACCTCTCTTAGTTGTAGTAACCGTGACCTTGGCTAGCTCCAGCAGGCGGAGGTCGACCTCGACCTGGCCCGGCACTACCTCGACCAGGATCAGGACCCCCACGTCCTCGATCGTCTCTGGGATCGGTCGTGTTGTCCGCCGTATTTGACAAAGCGCGAGCTTTTCTCCCTGCTCAACCTTAGCATTCTGCACTAGGATTGTCCAACGACGAGATTGGCACAGGACAACACGCTTGATCGATCAGTGACCGTTTTTTTTTAAGAACAGGAGAATTATTTTTTGAATGCTAGCATTATTCGTGCCACCATTCGTGCTATGACTTTCGCAAGTGGTGCTGCCCCCGGCGATAGTACAAGCGCCGGCACTTGGAGGCTTCCTATCGTCGGCGTTGAGCAAGGACTTGATCGCTTTTCTGCGGTCGATGTTAGGGTGATCTACGTAAAATTCAAGGACATGGTTCTAATTTCCTTTTTATGTTCGGGCCTCTATGTAACTGCACACCGACCGCCTAAGTAATAAAAACTTCAGTTCCTTCAGGCACTTTCCTTTGCAAAAACAAAATTACCTTTTGAATCATATGCATAAAAATAAGAGTTTTCCAATGCCCTTGATATTTTTTATTTATCATAAAATTTCTTGTGTTCATGACCAAAGTCTGTATTGAATCGTTTATATATTTTATAAATATTTTTCCAATGTTGGACGGAGGGAGGGCAACCATTAAAGAAACCACGTGCTTGGCGGCAGAACATGTAGAAGAGGATATTATAAGTTGTCACTCCATTTCATAGAAACCACCCTAGCGGGGATTAAGAAAGAGCGACATGAAAGTTGGCAAATTGTGGAACCCTACTGATGGGAATGAGAGGAATCGAGAATTGGTATAACCTTGTCGTATGGAACACATACACATTGGTAACAAGAAGGTCTATAGATGAGGGATGGGATCGGACGTCGAACAATCCAACGGCTTTGTGGAAGTAACCACCGAGGCATACTTTACTTTCATCAGTGGGAAGCCTAGTTTTCTATATTTTCGCTATTTTGTTTGTAACTGTGTAAGCATTTTACATTTAAAATTTATTTTATTTTTTAATTTCGCTCTTTATATTTTTTTATTTCTATTTTGGTTCAACTTGAGGATGAGTTTTTTGAAATTAAGAAGTAGAGAGCTAAGCTGATGGATGAAGTTGCTATGCTGAAGCATGTGCAAATTTCTCAAGCACAAGTGATGAAGGCCAGACAACAAACATGGGATGCTGAAAGGGAGGCTTTGAAGAACATAACTGATGATGAAAGGGAGGCTATGAAGGAGGAAAAAAAGAAACTTGAGTACATGCTCTTTGATTTTCTCAAGGCAAGGGATGAAGATAAAGATAAGGTCAAGATGATCGTGGTTTGTGATGAATGATTTGTAATGCTGACATGTATTGAAGTTGAACCAACTACTGAACCATTATCTAGGTGGAATTTGGTAGGTGAATCATTTATGATGTTGTGGTAATGCAAAAATTGAGCTTTTGGGTAATGGTAATGATCTTATTTAACCTTGTGTTGTGGTGATTTAAAATTTTAAATATAGGTTCTAATGTAGTATAATATGCTAAATGCATGTGAGTCACTTTAATATTTGCTTTGATTTATAGTGTCACTTCACTATTTTCTTTGAATTTTAGTGTCACTTTACTATTTGCTTTGCTTTTCTCAAAGTCATTTTACTGTTAATAAACACTAAGTAGATGTGGCTTCTGAGTCACAAGGCACTGGCCTCTATCTATAAGAGAAGCCATTGCCATAGATAAAATGCAAGTACTGAATGGAGAAGCACGTGTACACTAGGAGGTGGTCTACTGGTAGTGGAGATCAGATTTACAGAAGGAGAATTGAGCAAGAGAGGCATGAGGGGGAAGCATCTAGTGGCCTGCAATAGCTTGGAGATGCCATTGTGTGTTGCCTTGTGTTTATGTAGTTGTTGCAAATTTTAAGTAAATGTTGGTTGCAATAATTTGCCTTTGATTATCTACATTTTTTAGAATTATGTTCATGCCTTGTAAAATAATGCAAAAATTAAAAAACATTATCTAATCACTTCACACACATTCAAATTCACATAGTCTTAAAATAGTCAACTTGACATGGTTTTCCAACACTCAACAACGAGAAGGTTCACGATGTATTGAACTCTAAAAATTCATAAATTGACATCCACATAGTCTTAGACAACCAGAAGGTTCACATTATGTACTTTCCAAACTTACATTCCTCTCCACCAATTGCATACTTCAGTTGTGTAAGGAACCAACACCATCTAGATGTGTCCTCTTTATCAACAAGCCAAGATGCTATTAGCAAAATGTTGTTATTGTTATCTCTGCTAGTTGCAAACAAGAATTTGTTGCCTTGTGTTCAACTTAATGAAGCAGCCATCAAGACTTGATAGCATGATATAGATAATATCAAAATAAAAATCAAACATTTAGTTAGAACACATGAAGAAGGTACTATTCACTTACAAATGAATGGTCTATAACCATTTAGAAAACTTTATTTTGATGCATTGAAGCAGATAAACAGGGCTGTGAAATCTAGGATTTACACTAGGATGCCTAGTATTGTCTTTGTGGTGACAATGCACCTGCTCCTTGGGTTTGTATTAATTAGTCTGCAAATAGTCCCTGAGCCTGGTGTACTTCTTTTCCTGATTACCCAAAACAGTTTGCAAAGCTTGCCTTTTTGCCCTATATGCCATCACCTTTGGAACATCCACTCAAAAAAATCTAGGTTAACCCCATCACAGTCTCAGCTGATGTTCTAGGATCTATTCTCATGCTATGCTCAATTGTTTTGGCAACCCACTTGCAAATCACTTTGCAAGCTTCTCCTGAAGTGCCAAAAGTGTGTGAGATCTTGGTGCATGGCTTAATAGAATTTATAGGATACTTATACCAACAAGTTGCAACTTTTTTTCCGGAACCTCATCTGAAAAAACTCTGAGGTTAAGTGTGCTTTATCTAGAGAAATATGAGGATGGGTGATCGGCCGGGAAGTGGATCCCGAGTGAGCACAAAGTACGCATAAAAGACTAGTGTTGGTCTATGGGGGGTAGTCTAGAGATCCTAGTAAGCTGTCAGGGATGATAGTGTAGGGGTTCGTAGCATGGAAAACAAAAAAATTCTACCGCATGCAAACAAACAAGCCAAGATATATCTATTAGATTGTAGCAATGAGTCGATAGAGGAACTCACCCTCGAAGATTCCAAAGCGGTTAACGAGAGCAGATTCTCGAGGGTGATGTAGTCGTACTCTTTCCGATCTCAAGATCGCGTAGACGATCCTTCCGGCGCTGCGTTCCGGCAGCGCTTCCGCAGTCGGTCACACGTTCGGTACTCGATGAAGACCTTCCTCTCCCTTGTTCCAGCAGGCAGCGGAGGTTGTAGCACTCTCCACGTGATTCCGGTAGCACGACGGCGTGGTACCGGAAGTAGAGGGGAGATCTTGCAGGGCTTCGCCTTAAGCCGGAGCGAGTATGGTGGACTATGAGAGAGGCCTTGGCGATCTAGGGTTTAGAGGCACCAAGGGGCGGAGCTTGGTCGGCGGCCTAGGGCTTGGGTAAGCCCCAAGTCGGGGGCTAGGAGAAACCCTAGGGCGGCGGCGACTTGCAGGAGGCCGGCGGCTAGAGTTAGGGTTTTGGGCGGTGTTGGGTGTAGGGAAGAGGGGCAGCCCTGCCTCTCCTTTTATAGGTGGGAGGGCACGGCCAAGGGGGAGGGAGTCCTCCCGCAAGTCGGCCTCCTTGTCCGGCGGGTGGAGGGAGAGGAACTCCTCCCCAAGTAGGTTTCCTACTCTCCCTCCACCAAGCAAAACTGTCGTTTGACTTTTTAAATTGGCGTTTGACTTTTCAAACTAGTATTTGATTTCTCCCTTTATTTTGCCCAGACATGATACCTAGTACATGATGCAACCATTCCACATTGTCATGACACATTCATGTACCCTTCCCCTCTGGAGTGCTGGACCTTCCGGAACCTTCTAGAACATTCCCAATGAAAACACCGGAATCATTCCCCAACTCCGAAACAGGACTTTCCTTATATGAATCGTATTCTCCGGACCATTCCGGATCTCCTCGTGATATCACGGATCCCACCTAAGACTCCGAACAACATTCAGTCTCTTACTCATCATTCCATAACTACTCAACAACATTGAATCCTTAAGTGTGTCTCCCTACGGTTCGTGAATTATGCGGACATGATCGAGACACTTCTCCGAACAATAACCAATAGAGGAATCTGGAAATTCATATGGCTCCCACATATTTCTATGATTACTTTGCGATCGAATGAACCACTTACATACTATACCAATTTCCCTTTGTCTCACGATAGTTTACTTATCCGAGGTTTTGATCGTCGGTATCTCTGCATACCTAGTTCAACCTCATTACTGATAAGTACTCTTTTCTCGTTCCCGTGATATGTGATCCCTTGTGAACCAGTCACATGCTTGCAAGATAATTGGATGACATTCCACCGAGAGGGCCCAGAGTATATCTATCTGTCATATGGATGGACAAATCCAACTCTTGATCCATGTGCCTCAACACATACTTTCCAAACACTCAATGCCACATTTATAGCCACCCAGTTACGGTGTGGTGTTTGATGTCATCAAAGCATCCTTCCGGTGATGGTGATTAACATGATCTCATGGTCGAAGGAATTAGGTTACTATGTATCAGAAAGCATATAACAAATGAACTATATTAAATGACTTGATCTTTATGCTACGCTTAACTATAGGAGTATGTCCATCACATCATTCTCCTAATGATATGACCCTGTTGTTAACAACATCTTCTATGTTCATGATCAGGAAACCATGATCATATATTAACCAACAAGCTAGTTTAACAAGAGGCTTTACTAGGGACTCTTTTATGTTTACAAATCACACAAGTATTAATGTTTCCGGTTAATACAATTATAGCATGGTATGTAAACATTTATCATAAGTATGAAGATATGATAATATCCACTTTATTATTGCCTCTTGGGCATATCCCCAATAGACAGCTCGGGCACGGAGAGTCTGGGGTGTTACAAAGTGTGAGCCAAATGCATCTTTCTCAAGAAGAAGGTTTCCTCACCCTTCATTTCCAAGTCTTGCATAAAGAATGGACAACCAAGTGTCTCTCTATCTTGGCACACTACACTTACACTATCTTTATTATTTATGTGATACCTAAAGTTTCTTAGTTGTTCTATATGCAAAGTATGACGTGCTCTCATAAATGGATACACATCTTCAAAACACATCTTCAAAGACAAAATACTCTTCACGTGAATTTCCATGCTCATCATACCATATTCTTCTTCTTCTTATTTAGTGCTCTACTCTTTCTTCCCTTAGGCTTGACCCAATACAGTACCTTTTTTCATCATCATTCTCTAATGCAAATTCAGCATATGTATCTTCATCATCTGATGGAAGAAAGTCAGCTGGAGTGGTGCTCTGCTGACTACAATGTGCTCTGTCAATTGTCCCTTTAAACACTTGCTTATTCCTCTTCATAGGCTCTACGGATAGTGAGGGATTAGGAATTATGTCACTAAAATATTATTCACCATACACATAAAATATTTCTTCTTCTCTATCACCTTCAAAGTGCTTAAGTGGATCAGATATGTTTCTCTTTCTCTGTAAGTCACCTAATGTCTAACAAAGGTCCCACTCTTCTTGCCACTTTTCTTCATGATCCTATGACATGTACTCTCTGATGGAATACTCCATATCTCCTTTCGTGTCATCATATGAACTGTGCACAATAACATTATTCCCCTTGTCCATAATGTTATAATCTAAGTAAGCAAATAATCCCCTTCCCCATCAACAATGGCAACAATCCTCTTATCCTTAGCACTCTGCAAATTGTTGCTCTGCTGAGTGTAAAGATATTGCATTTCATCATCAACATCTTGGTGTGCACTGTCTTGGCTAGGAAAAATTACACCATCATAATCAGTAGAGTAAACAGTTGACAGTCGTATTTCATCAATATTCTCTTGCTCTTCTACTGCATTTTTGTTAATGCTAGAAGGAACTGTAGTTCTGCCCTTCACAATATTTATTGAAATGCATTTCCCCCTCTCATATAGCTTGACCATTTCATAAACCTTGACCATCCCATCATGTAATTCCATCCCTGACATTCATGTGCCCTTCTCCTTCACATAATACATATTATCCATTAACCCATAACCGTCTCCCTCAACTAGAGCCACGAGATTCATATATGTGATGTCACAATGCACTAATTCCCTTTCCAAATGGTTGCATTGTAACAGTACAGTACCGAAAAGACCGTAGCTTCTATACAACATGCCAATCCTTGGATCGGTTCATTGGCTTACATAGAAGTTAGATGGATAACAAAGTAAAATATCTGTGTATCATAAATAACGAAAGATCCAGAGTATACATTTATTACAATAAAGTTCATCTCGAAGGCTAGCTCAAACTTATTCAAGTATAAAACATAAATAAATAACTCCTTCAATCTCCAAATTGCCCACAAGCAAAAAAGTGCAGAGTGAAGTACCGCGATCTAGATGATCACTCAGAGTCGGAATATCCTGCAACATAAAACATAGCAGCCCCGAAGGTTCAATACATGGAATGTATGGCAAGTAGCGCTAAACAGGGAGACAATAGGTCTAGCAACTACATGCTTATTTGGCTGGTGGAGTTGTGGCTAGCTTGCATTTTACAAACTCTTTGTCCTACTTTATTAAACCAATTTTATTCACAACAATCCATTAAGTTGACCCATCAAGTTTTAGAAATCAAGAAATAAGGATGAGCGAGAATATGTCGTAGCATCAATATCAAGCAACTCATTTGTCCGTAACCGGAGACACGGCTAAGCACTTAGTTTATACATCCTGGAGGGGGTTTGTACACTTTACCCATGTAACTTGGAAAACCCAGCTCGTACCACCACACTCATATTGTGTGACGATAGGGAGAAGCCCAATAAGAGACCGTTCGGGAAGTAGATCCCCAAACCCCACTGCGCACCGGTCCCAACCTACCATTCACTACATCTCTGGCTACGCTGGGTTTGGGTCACCACGACCTACTAAGTCCAACCAGCCACCCATTTCTTACTGGCACATGGTTGCACACGTAATCTACTGGAATAAAGACAACTAATCCTTCTCAGTGCCCTGGGTGGCATTCCCCACCACTATTCACACTCCAATGACTAATCTAGCCACTCTGCACATGTAGTTCATTGACATTATGTTGTTTTAGTAGAAAAAATATTTACTTTACCAAAGCATGATCCCTTCCTCGTATCTACAGCAATGCTAAGCACATCTACCATATGGAGGCTCAACTATAAAGGAGTTCCCTACCATAATACATAGGATAAAGCATAGCATAGTAATACCTACACATGTAGCTACAAAAATACACTACAAATGCACAAGGGAAAAATAGTAGAACAAATTCATGATCAAAATAGCAACAAATTGCCTTGACGGTAGGAGTCTAGAGTACAGTCCTCACAGAAGCAAGCGTTGCACTCGTCACAATCTACACGATACACAATTGCAACACATAAACAATCATAAGCAACCAAAATAATGCAAGATGCATGCATGACAAGTTGAACAAGGGTTCAGTAGCATTCTACAATCTATGTTCAGTATACCTACTATATGTATGCATGGAACAAAAATTAAAGCATTGAAAACAAAACATGCAATTTAAATGGCCAAATAATGGAGTTCAAATCTGCGGTGACCCAGCATACCACTGCATGTGTAGTACACTATAGTCCTTGACATGACATCCATAGAACATCCTTCCGTAAATATCACATCCCTTAGAGTGGTACAACAGAAACCAATGGTAAGGAAATCGGTGATCGTTAACTGCTCGGTTATCTTGGGAGTAGCGACTAATTGGAATTCAGACGATTAACTGATTTAATCGATCGGCTATTAATCGGTGCAACCTACAAAAATTAGCACATAAAACACATATGACTCCTCTTGCACCTCAACCAACTACCCTATTAAAGGCAGCCTCGAGCTCCCGGATGAGATCCTCAAGGCGCTCGAGCTCTTGTATCTAAGGTCTTATCGACAACTACGAGGAACTGGTCAACAATGGCAAGGAACTGGTTGGTGATGGTAGAAATCGAGCTCCTAGAGGTAGGGATCGAGCGGGAGCTTCAAAAAACCTACTTTCATTCGGGCGGGCTAGCGGATGGATAGGCGATATGTGTTGATAATTTTGCAACTTTTTTAACCAAGTGTGGTAGTTAATCGGGAACATACCTAGTAATCGAAGAATCAGAGCTATTAATCGGGCTAGACGATTAACACAAACGATTAATGGTAATCGACACGATTAGGTCCCTAGTAACGATTAATCGGCCTATTAATCGCTGATTCGGCCTATTTTTTGAACAGTGACAGAAACATTGCGGATCCATATTACAAACATACACACGTTGTTATTATTACAATACCGGAAGTACAAGACTTCCAAAAGATTCAACTTACAAAGCAAAATATAAGTGTTTCAGCGGAAGTTTCAAATTTAAAACTTGAAGTCCAAATTGAGCTCAGCAACTTATTGCTATATATTGTTCATGATGCTCGGCTCAAGTGGTTACTAGAACTATAGTAATTATTCGGACTCCTGGAACTCTCCTCCGTAGACGATATCGTAGTCCTCCCCTTCTACGGCTCCATACAAGTTGGGCTCTTCATAGAAGACCTCCTCTTGACTCTCAGATGCGTACATTGGAGTACCTTCGGGATTCTTGGAGTCTAACAAAGGGTTTAAAGGAAAGGATGAGTAACAGCATTACTCAACAAATTCATTATATGCAAGGTAGGAAGTTTGATGCTTTATCCACCACCTAGGACTATTAGTCGTTGGCACTATGCAATTTTCGTAAATCTTTCTTTAAAGGTTGATTTTATTAAGAAAATCTATGACCACCAGCCTTCACAGGTTGACCAGAACTTTAATGGAGTTCCTTTCCTGCTGCGTTCGTAGCTCCTTCCCGGAACAGGGAGCAACAAGTTACAATTCTTACACTCTTCAGAGGTGCGTTACTTTTCCCATGAGAGATCAACTCCTTGTTGCACAACCGGGCGTACTTTCCTGTCCACAATTCCATGATGTAGGGCCCAGTAGTTGGTCCAAGCCAATCACTGCCCTCTCCGCGACCTCATATGTCTGCATGATCCTTCGGGCTAGCTCACCTTCATTAAGCCCCCTTTCGGGCAGGCTAAAACCCTGATGAGTTCCCGAAGACTCTATGACCTAGTGATACGCGAATCAGTATCATTTACATGGACTATCTCCCTAAACACCATTCATTGATAATCTAGACACCATAAGTGTGGGGCGTAAGGGTGCCCACCCATATGTTGTATCCACACAAGGAATCACAACGTCACGTTAAGGTCATCTTGCCTCCATACAAGAGGAAAAGGATACAACTGACTTCTCCGTTCCATTCCAAATCTCATGGTTAACGCGTAATATACGGCGCTAGAATTGCTGATGTCATGGGTTATTAATTCCTAATTGTTCATCATTAGGGCAAGTAGAACTCTAAGTTCCATTGCTCCATCATATCATCACTTAGGATGATATCTAATATTTAGTATCTTGAGAAAATATTGTTTTCTTTTTCTATAGTGTAGATGATAACACACAATTTGCAAATACTTTGATAAAGACTCTTCAAAGTACATGAGCAAGTGATGAACTTGCCTTGTGATGGCAAGGTAGTGAAGTCTGATGCTTGCACTGGACCTTGAGCTTCTATGTCTACAAAAACATCATTATTACCCGGTAAGGACAATATTTAAAGAAGCAAAATGATTATGCAAAGTAATGTAATGCATCATTTAACTTGATATGCATTATCCTCATTATTATAAAAATTATTTTTAATAATAAAGGATTTGTAATTATAAATTTTTAATATTTATAATAGAATATTGTATTCTTTTATTTTATTTCCCTTTTATTTGATTTTTATTGATTTAATAATTATTTTAAGAATTATCACTTAAATATCAAAAATTGTTATTAAATATTTTTTTAGTATTTTTAAAAAATACTACAATATTAATATATAATGAAAGTGATTTTTATTTATTTTTATCATCTTTCAAATTTTTTGTAAAATTCCATAAGGCATATATGAATTACAAAATTCTTAATAAAATTTATATGTCTAAAATTTTATATATTAATTTATTTGGATAGTTTGGATTATTGTGAATCCAAAAATATTTTATTTATAATTTTTGTACTTTTATTTTATTTTCTAGAATTTAATTAAATTTAGGGGCATTTTGGTCTTTTTCTATTTATTAAAACAGATTTTAAATGAATTGGGCTGGCCATTTGGGTTTATTGGGCCCTTGTGGCCCAGTAGGGCAGGGTCAAAACAACCACCCCGAAGGGTTTTCGGCCCACCCAGCCCAACTCACTCGTTGTCCTCTCTTGAGCTCACCCCTCTCCTTCTCCTTCCCCGACCCCATGGTCAGTGGTTTCGCCGACGGCGATTCCCGCCGTCGTGGTCTGCCCTGGCCGCCGCCGTGGTGCAGAAAGAGGTTGTCAACTTCGCTCTTCCCTCCTGTCCAACTGGATTTGGACATGGAGCTCTCCTGCGACAGATCAATGTTGTCCCGAACCCTAGGGTTTGGGGTTGGCGTTGATCCTGCCGCCGCCGCTGCTGTCTTGCGCCATCGTGATGTTTCTCGCCCCTAGGTGTGGCTATGGTCGTTGTCGTGGCATTGTATGGGTTGCATTGCTCCTCCTAGGGTGCTCCCTATGCCGCCATGGTCGTCGGCCACCTCTGCTTCCTCTTCTAATTTACAACGAGAACCTTTGGTAAGTCATTTCTCTCCCCTCGTGCTCTCTGTACTAGGCCATCCTATGCTAGATGTTAGTTGTGACCTTCCTGGTTGCTGTCATGTCCTGATTAGGGTTCTTGGTTCTGCTTAGGGTTCATACCCTGCTGTGGATTAGATACTGATGAATTGGATCATGTGTTAATGGTCCCTAAGCATGCTAAATGATTGTTAGTTGTGGCTTGCTTCTTAAGATGAACTATGTTGGTGCTAGTGGTTTATCAGATGATTCTATGGATTAATTTTGATGTGGTCAGATGATACAGTTGCTATAGATGCAATACTTGGGATTCTTGTGGTTTGCTGTTTCACCATTATCATTACTTGGTTAATGACAGTGAGTGTTGTGTGATGAAATCACTGTATTATCACTTGTTGGCTTAACAATTCAGATGTAGTTTGAGATCAAATAGTTTCAAACAGTGAGGATATACATAGGGATTTTATTAATTATGATTCCTGTGATGCCAGGAAAATGATTTACGGTTGGTTGGTTGAATCTATGAAGATTGAATGCTTAACCTGATTAATGTATAACTGTTCTTGTGACACAATCTTTGTATGGCACACAAGATTAGATTCTATATCATTGTTTGGGTTGGTCTAAGCTTAAGATGAGTTTGGCTTTAAAGATAAGTAGAAATTTTCCTTTCTTAAATCCCTAAGACCAATGATGTTGGTATGAGGTTTAGGGATTAAGATTTATCTAGTTGATTCATATGGATGGTTCTGGTAGTGGTACCAGCTACTGTTTCTTGAATCAAAGCTTGGAAAAAATGATGGTAGGCTTGATCACTTGTATAGATCCATAAGATTAAATTCTAAGGTGCTACTCTTGTCTTAGAGATATGCATAGAAGTTTAAATCGTAGCTATATTCATTCTTGAATTCAAATATAGCTTGATAGCTAAATCAATGATGTTGTTCTGAGATTTAGTTGGATCCTTATACTTTGCTGTTGGCTTTTAGAGTTTAAAACCTCAATGATGGATTCACCCCACTTGGGTTCTTTCTGAGAGTTTGAATAAGAGTCAGATCATGTATGCTTGTCTAATCTTAGACAGATAGATCATGTGATGGTCTATTTACTCACCACTGTCACTTGATGTTGTGGTTGCTAGTGGTTGGTCTTGTGGTAGCTTGATCTGGTGCTCCCCTGGTATTTCCAGTTCCTGGCTTGTCCTTGATCTAGCCCATCATCTCCTGATCCTGATGGCTTGATCTTGGTTTTTCTATCCACTTCATCTACCCCATCCTTATGTCACCATCTTGGTGATGTGATCCTGGGCTTTGGTTGGTTTGATCTAGCTTGCCTTTGGCTTGGTTTAGCTGCTGGCTGCTGTGCTTGGTGTGTGAGAGCAATGGAATGGTGTGGGGATTGGTTTTCCCACGGTTGAGTTGATAGTTTTGTTTGGTTGTGATGCTGATGTGGTGTTGACAGCACACACCATGTAGTTTGGTGTGTGTGCTGCTTGTGTGCCTACTGCACAGATGTGGATATGTTCCAAATTTTGAAAGTTACTTTCATCTGGTTACTTCTACTTGGCTGGTGAAACTTGCCCCTTTTTGCTGTGATTTGACCTATGGCTTAAAATTATGAAAGATACATTCTTCCATATTGGTGAAACCTGCCCCTTTTTATAAGATTACTCAATGATGAACCTTGATCAGTGCAATTCACTAACAAGTCCGAGAGTAATACAATTTTAACCATAACTTTCTTTATTTTTGTTTGTGTTTGTTTTGTAGGTACCAGACTTGGGAATTCAAGATTTTAGTTTAGGTTTTCTTCTTTATTTATAGAATAATCAAATGTAATATTCTTTATTCTTTTGTAATTTTAGTTCTATCCTTTTGTAATCTTTTATTATTATTGTGTAATAAATATTGTACTATTATCAATTAAATAAATATTATTCTTTATTTATTTACTATTGTAAAAATTGTGGATGATTTTCATAAGTTACATTTTTGTAACTTATTTATTGAATGAAATTATGAAATGGAGATTCTTATTCTTAATTACTTTCTTTATACAAAGTTTGAGTTATTATTGGTTAACTCTTAATTAAATCAAATACTCAAACATCATTATAAATCCTTTTGAATCATAACTCAAACACTCAAGTTTTTAAATTCAAATTTCATTTCCCAAAACACATAAGTCCACAAATATCATATCAAAGTCTATAACAATCATCCTTCAAGACTATACCTAATCTCAAAGTATGAAAGAAACTTTGATAACTTTAGGTTTTTATTTGGCGAAAAATTTACCCACATTTTCACAGATGAATGCATGCAACATTCCAAATTCCTAAATCTACCCTTCGTTAGTTCCTAAATGCTGGGATGTTACAGACTTCCCCCCTTAAATTAAACCTCGTCCCGAAGTTTGTTAAGGTGTACTTGAATAGTTCTGGATAGGTTTTTCTTATATCCTCTTCTTTCTCCCAAGTGGCTTCCCTTTCAGGGTGATGTTTCCACTATACATTGCAATATTTGATTGCCCTATTCCTCAACCTTTTCCAGTTTTCTTCCAAAATTTTACAGGGCTTTTCAACATAGGTCAAGTCTTCTTGTAGTTCTATCTCCTGATGTGTTATTGCATCATCCAGAACTTTCAAACATTTTCTAAGTTGTGACACATGGAAAACATTATGCACTTGAGCCAATCTTGACGGTAACTCTTAAGCATAAGCTATAGTTCTGTTCTGACTCAATTTCTTGAATGGTCCAATATATCTTGGACTCAAATTTCCTTTAACTCCGAACCTTTTCACCCCTTTCATTGGACTTACTTTCAAATATACCATATCTCCCACTTCTGGATGCCATGATCTTCGACTTTGATCGGCATAACTTTTCTGCCTACTCTAAGCTATTTTCAGTCTATCCCTGATCTTATCAATGATATCTTGTCTTTCCTTGATATAGTCTGGTGCAAATTCTTTGCTGCTACCAGGCTCATACCAACATATTGGTGATCTACACTTCCTTCCATACAGAACTTCATATGGAGCTGCCTTTAGACTACTCTGATAGCTATTATTGTAGGAAAATTCTGCCAATGGTAGATGATCTTCCCATGTACCTCCAAAATCTAATGCACAAGCTCTTAACATGTCTTCTAGTATTTGATTTGTTCTTTCAGTTTGACCTCCTGTCTCAGGATGATATGTTGTGCTGAAATCTAACTTGGAACCAAGTGCTTCATGCAATTGCTTCCAAAATGCTGAAGTAAACACTGATCCCCTATCGGTTACGATCTTTTTGGGCACTCCATGCTTACTTACTATCTCTTTGACGTAAACTTCTACTAACTTATCGGCATTATCTTTCTGATTTACCGGAATAAAATGTGCACTCTTAGTGAGTCTGTCCACAATTACCCATATCATATCCTTCCATTTAGGTGTCATGGGCAATCCTGCGATGAAGTCCATACCTATTTCTTCCCACTTCCATTCAGGAATTTCCAAAGGTTGTAATGGTCCTGCTGGACTTTGATGTTCAGCCTTCACCCTTTGGCAAGTATGGCATTCTGATACATATCTAGCTATGTCCCTTTTCATGTTATTCCACCAGAATAGTTCTTTCAAATCCATATACATCTTAGTACTTCCTGGATGTATAGAATATGGTGTTTCATGTGCTTCTCTGAGTATGACATCACGAATATCAGTCACATCTGGAACACAAAGACGGTCTTGGAACCATAAGGACTCATAATCTCCAAGGTGAAAAACTGATTTTTGCCCTTGAGATATCCTCCGAATTTCCTCAGCAATAAAAGGATCTTCTGCTTGATGTCTAAAAGTTTCTTGCTTAAGATCACTATTCTGCTCTGCCACTACCTGCATAGTAGCTAATCCTCCAAGAACCTCTGTTCTAATGAATTGAAGCTCTAATCTTTCCTAGTCCATTTGTAACTCTTTTGGTAGCTCCCGATTGCTAGGCTGAATATCTGCACTCTTTCTGCTTAAAGCATCAGCTACAACATTTGCTTTCCCTGGAGTATAGTTGATTGTTAAATCATAATCTTTGATTAGTTCCAACCAACTCTTCTGTCTCATATTCAATTACTTTTGAGTGAAGAAATATTTGAGACTTTTATGGTCAGTGTATAACTCACATATGGCTCCATAAAGAAAATGCCTCCATCCTTTTAGGGCAAAAACTACTGCCGCTAACTCTAAATCATGAGTTGGATAGTTGACTTCATGTGGTTTCAGTTGTCTTGAACAATAAGCAATGACTTTCCGATCTTGCATTAATACACAACCCAAACCTTCTTTAGATGCATCACAGTATACTGTAAAGTCTTTCCCTGTTTCTGGAACTGCTAAAATTAGAGTTGTGGTTAATCTGGTCTTCAACTCCTGAAAACTTGCTTCACACTTCTCATCCCAATTGAATGGTGTATTTTGTCTTAGCAATTTGTTCATTGGTCTAGCTATTTTGGAGAAACCTTCAATGAATCTCCGGTAATAACCAGCCATTCCTAAGAAACCTCGAATTTGCTTCACATTGGTCGGTGCAGTCCACTCCAATACTGACTGAACTTTAGATGGATTAACAACAATTCCATCCTTACTGATCACATGACCAAGGAATTCTACCTCATCTAGCCAAAATTCACACTTACTGAACTTAGCATAAAGTTTATGTTCCCTTAGTGTGTGCAATGCTATTCTCAAATGATCAGCATGTTCTTCCTTATCCTTGGAATATATCAGTATATCATCAATAAAAACTATGACGAATTTGTCCAAATATGGCATGAAGATTTTGTTCATCAGATTCATGAATATTGCTGGTGCATTGGTCAAACCAAATGGTACTACCAGATACTCATGGTGTCCATATCTTGAGACAAATGTTGTCTTTGGAACATATTTCGGTTTGATTTTTATTTGATGGTATCCAGATCTTAAATCGATCTTTGAGAATACTCCAGATCCTTTCACTTGATCAAACAAATCTTGGATCCTTGGTAAAGGATACTTATTCTTGATAGTAACGTTGTTTAGATTTCTATAATCTCCACACATCCTTCTTCCACCATCTCTCTTATCCACAAAGATTACTGGTGTTCCACATGGAGATACACTTTCCTGAATAAATCCTTTTCTGGCTAAATCATCAATTTGCTCTTTGAGTTCTTTTAAATCTTTGGGTCCCATCTTATATGGTGCTTGAGCTATTGGTGTCGTACCAGGAATTAGATCAATAGTGAATTCTATCTCCCGATCTGGTGGCATTCCCGATAGCTCTGCTGGAAAAACATCTTGAAATTCATTTACTATAGGAATATCTTCCAATTTGACCTTTTTCATTGAGTTCAGCTGCAGATCCACCATGATATGAATGTGCTTATCTGCTTGGTAAACTATCCTTGCTCCACTTCGAGTTTTGATTGAGACAGTTTTCTCCTCACAATTTATCTGAGCTCCGTGTTCCATCATCCAGTCCATCCACAACACTACTACAATTCCCTTCAAAGGAATCACATAAAGGTCTGCGAAGTATGCACAACCACAGATCGAGATAACCTGATCTTGTTTAATGTGGCGTACAGTCACATTTCCCCCTGCCGTAACTACGGTCATCGGGTTTTCTAACGTTGCTCTTCTAATCCCGAACTTATCATAGAATTCTTCAAAAATGAATGAAGTAGTTGCACCAGTCTCAAATAGAACTTTGCCGGGATTGGTAAGGATATTGAGCGTACCTATCACTGCATGCTCCGAATTATCCACCTCCTCGAGAGTTGCACAGTTCAACTTCCCGGTAGGTCTGTTCCTCTTACCATTGTTGTTCTTGCCATTATTTCCTCCTTTATTGGGCTGTCCATTTCCTCCACTAGCTTGCCTTCCATCTTGAGTCGGCCAACCACCTTGTGGTTTGCTTGGACAATTGGGCTTGATGTGACCTCTCTGACCACAAGCGTGACATACAATTACTGGTTTCAGGCAATCCTTGCTCATATGCCCTGGGAGTTTGCAATTGTGGCATATAATATTCTTTGCATTTGGATTTGCACTCCGATTGGAATTGTTGTTGTTATAGGGCTTATTCCTTGGTTTGAATTCCAGATTGGGCTTGTTTGCTTGTATCCTCTTGGTTTCCTTCTTAGATCTCTTCCTTCTATCCTCTTGGACATTCTTGTAGTCATCTTCGAAGGTAATAGCTGCATCTAGCAACTGCTGATAAGTTTGCTTATTAGCCAACCTCAACTGCATCCTCACAAATGGATTTAATCCATGCAGGAAATGCTTCTTCCACTTTTCATCCGTGTTAACTTCTTCCTCAGCATAACGAGATAGTTGACTAAACTCCCGGATATACTTCATAACACTAGTATATCCCTGCTGTAGCTCTTCAGATTCTCTTCGATTTAATTCCATAACACTCTGCAGAACATGATATTCACGGAATATCTATTTAAACTCTTCCCAGTTATACTCCCTTCCTGGTTGCTGCATGGCCAACTGATTTTCCCACCAAGATGTTGTAGGTCCTGTCAGAAGATGGGTTGCATGTTGGAGATATGCCCTAGAGGCAATAATAAATGTAGTTATTATTATATCTTTGTGTTTATGATAAATGTTTACATTCATGCTATAATAGTATTAACAAGGAAACATTAATACTTGTGTGATTTGTAAACTTAATTTGAAGTCCCTAGTAAAGCCTCTATATAATACTAGCTTGTTGGTTAATAGATGATTGTGGTTTCCCTATCATGAACATTGAGATGTTATTAACAACAAGATCATATCGTTAGGAGAATGATATGATGGACATACTCCTATAGAATAAGCGTAGCATAAAGATCAAGTCATTTTAATAGTTCAATTGCTATATGCTTTATGATACATAGTAATCTAATTCCTTCAACCATGAGATCATGCATATCACCTTTACCGGATGGATGCTTTGATGACATCAAACACCACACCGTAACTAGGTGGCTATAAAGGTGGCATTGAGTGTTCGGAAAGTATTGGTTGAAACACATGGATCAAGAGTGGGATTTGTCCATCCATATGACAGATAGATATACTCTGGGCCCTCTCGGTGAAATGTCATCCAATTAGCTTGCAAGCATGTGACTGGCTCACAAGGGATCACATATCACGGGAACGAGAAAAGAGTACTTATCGGTAACGAGGTTGAACTAGGTATGCAGAGATACCGACGATCATAACCTCGGATAAGTAAACTATCGTGAGACAAAGGGAAATTGATATCGTATGTAAGTGGTTCATTCGATCGCAAAGTAATCGTAGAAATATGTGGGAGCCATATGAATTTCTAGATTCCTCTATTGGTTATTGTTCGAAGAAGTGTCTCGATCATGTCCGCATAATTCGCGAACCGTAGGGAGACACACTTAAGGATTCGACGTTGTTTTGAGTAGTTATGGAATGATGAGAAAGAGACCGAATGTTCTTAGGAGTCTCGGATGGGATCCGGTATATCACGAGGAGATCCGGAATGGTCCGGAGAATAAGATTCATATAAGGAAAGTCCCGTTTCGGAGTTGGGGAATGGTTCCGGTGTTTTCATCGGGAATGTTCTAGAATGTTCCGGAATGTCCGGCACTCCGAAGGGGAAGGGTACATGAATGTGTTGTATCAAGTTGGTATGATTGCATCATGTACTAAGTGTCATCGCTGTTCCAAATAAAGGATTAAGTCAAATCCTAGTTTGAAAAGTCAAATAGCTAAATTGAAAAGTCAAACGGCTAAATTTGGAAAGAGGAAAAGAGGAGGAAGGGGAAATCGAGTTGGGGAGGGAGTCCCTCCTCCCCAAGCCGGCGCACCACCCAAGTCGAGTTGGGGAGGGACTCCACTCCCTCCCCCTTGGTCGGCCGGCCCCTCCACCTATATAAGGAGGGGCAGGGCTCCCTCCTAGGACACACAACTTCCACGCCTCAAACCCTAGCAGCTGCTGCCCACCATAGCCGCCGCCGCCCCCTAGGGTTTCTCCCCTAGCCGCGACTTGGGCACCTCCAAGCCCTAGCCGCCAGACATAGCACCTCTTCCTCGGCGTGTCTAAACCCTAGAACACCGAGGGACTCTCTCATAGTCTACCATACTCGCTCCGGCTTAAGGCGAAGCCCTGCGAGATCTCCCCTCTACTTCCGGTACCACGTCGTTGTGCTGCCGGAATCGCGAGGAGAGTGCTACAACCTCCGCTGCCTGCTGGAACAAGGGAGAGGAAGGTCTTCGTCGAGTACCGAACGTGTGACCGACTGCGGGAGCGCTGCCGGAACGCAGCGTCGGAAGGATCGTCTACGCGATCTTGAGATCGGGAAGAGTACGACTACATCACCCACGAGAATCCGCTCTCGTTAAACACTTTGGAATCTTCGAGGGTGAGTTATTCCATCGACTCGTTGCTACAATCTAGTAGATAGATCTTGGCTTGTTTGTTTGTATGCGGTAGAAATTTTTTGTTTTCCATGCTACGAAACCCTACAGTGGTATCAGAGCCGTGTCTATATGTAGATCTGTTGCACGAGTAGAACATAATGGTCATTGTGGGCGTTGATGCTTTTATTGTCGATTGCTTCTTGTGTACTTTGCATCTTGCGGGATGTTGGGATCCAATTTTCATGATACCTGCTCCACGCTTACATTACATGACATCATTCATGAGACCTGCTCCACGCTTGACATGCAACTTGTATTGCATAAGTGGCTTTGCGGGTGCCTGTTTCTCCTAGCATAGTTAAGATCCAATTTACAACGGGTGATTAACAATACTAGTATCAATGTTGTGGTTCATGTTCGTAAGTTAGAACGACACTTATTGAAAGCCCCAAACCATGTAAAACATGCAAAGAAAGTAGAGGCGTCTAACTTTGTTTTGCAGGGGTGTGCTGTGATGTGATATGGCCATGATTGTGATTATATTTGATGTATGCAATGTTCCTTATTGTAAGTTGGCAACCGGCAGGAGCCATATGGTTGTCTTTAATTTATGTTAAGACCCGCGTGTCTATTCAAAGTAGTTGTAATAGTTGAAGCCGGTGGACGACAACCATGGAGAAGCATCATTGACCTTGATGCAATGACGGTGATGATGGAGATCATGTTCGTGCTAGAAGATGGAGATCGGAAGCACAAAGAAGAAAGGCCATATCATATCACATATTATGAATTGCATGTGATGTTAATCCTTTATGCATCTTGTATTGCTTAGTAGACAACGGTAGCATTATAAGATGATCCCTCATGCACATGAATTTCAAGTCATAAAGTGTTCACCCTTAGTTAGCACCGTTGCTAAAGCTTGTTGTTTCGAAGCACCACGTGATGATCGGGTGTGTTAGATTCCGCAAGTGTATACAACGTGAGCAAGCCAGATTTGCTCATGCGGAAACTAAGGTTTGATCTTGACGAGCCTAGCATGTACAGACATGGTCTCGGAACACGGATCACCGAAAGGTAAAGCATGAATCATATAGTATATATGATGAACATGTCGATTGTTCGCCATTAAGACTATATCAACTCTCGTGATGACCGGTGTTGATGTGGTGGATTTGGTTCGTGTGATCACTAAAACAATGTGAGGGATATTGTTTTGAGTGGGAGTTCACCTAGATTAAATTTATTAATTTGAACTCAATTTGTCATAAACTTAGTCTAAAATATTGCAAATATGTTGTAGATCAATGGCAGCCCCTACCATCAATTTTAATGCGTTCCTAGAGAAAGAAAAGTTGAAAAACAATGGAAGCAACTTCGCGGATTGGTTCCGCAATTTGAGGATTGTCCTCACAGCTGGTAATTTGACCTATGTGCTGGATGCACCGCTGGGTGACCCACCTGCAGCTGATGCTTCCGATGAAGTAAAGAATGTTTACCTCACTCGGAAGACTCAGTACTCCGCAGTTCAGTGTGCTATCTTGTATGGTTTAGAATCGGAGCTTCAGAAAAGGTTTGAGAATTCAGACCCATATGATATTGTCGAGGATCTCAAATTGATCTTTGAGACTCATGCGGCAATTGAAAGCTATGAGGCTTCTGAAAAGTTCTTTAACTGCAAGATGGAAGAGGGCAGCTCCGTCAGCGAGCATGTGCTTAAGATGTATGGGCACGCAAACAAACTTCAAAGCTTGGGTATTGTGATTCCCAATACTTTGGGGATTTACCGTGTCCTCCAATCACTACCACCAAGTTACAAGAACTTTGTGATGAACTACAACATGCAAAACATGAACAAGACGTTATCAGAACTCTTTGCCATGTTGAAGTCTGCAAAAGTGGAGATCAAGAAAGAGCACCAAGTGTTGTTGGTCAATAAGACCACCAAATTCAAGAAAGGCAAGTCTAAGCAAAAGGGACACTTCAAGAAGGGTGGTAAGAAAGTTACCACGCCGACGAAGAAGACCAAGGCTGGACCTAAGCCTGATACTGAGTGCTTTTACTGCAAGGGAGAAGGTCACTGGAAGCGTAATTGCCCAAAGTACTTGGCGGATTTGAAGAACGGCAACATCAAGAAGAAAGGTATATCTGATATACATGTTATTGATGTGTATCTCACTAGTACTCGTAGTAGTGCATGGGTATTTGATACTGGTTCGGTTGCTCATATTTGTAACTCGAAACAGGTGCTGCAGAATAAACGGAAGCTAGCGAAGAACAAGGTGACGATGCGCGTTGGAAACGGATCAAAGGTTGATGTGATCGCGGTCGGCACGCTACCCCTTCATCTACCATCGGGATTAGTTTTATACTTAAATAATTGTCATTTGGTGCCTCCGTTAAGCATGAACATTATATCGGGATCTTGTTTATTGCGAGACGGTTACTTGTTTAAATCCGAGAATAATGGTTGTTCGATTTATATGAGTAATATGTTTTATGCACATGCACCTTTGATAGATGGTCTATTCTTATTGAATCTCGATAGTGGAAATACACATATTAATAACATTGAGGCTAAACGTTTGAAATCGAGCGATAACTCGACCTTTATGTGGCACTGTCGTCTTGGTCACATTGGAGTGAAGCGTATGAAGAAACTCCATTCCGATGGACTTCTTGAATCACTTGATTTCGAATCACTTGAAAGATGCGAAGCATGTCTAATGGGTAAAATGACTAAGACTCCATTTTCTGGTATGATGGAGCGAGCTACGGACTTATTGGAAATCATAC
This sequence comes from Avena sativa, assembly GCA_916181665.1. Taxonomy (NCBI): domain Eukaryota; kingdom Viridiplantae; phylum Streptophyta; class Magnoliopsida; order Poales; family Poaceae; genus Avena; species Avena sativa. Next base: position 462,002,054 of record OV702293.1, read on the forward strand.
ATACCGATGTGTGTGGTCCAATGAGTGTAGCATCGCGCGGTGGTTATCGTTATGTTCTTACCTTCACGGATGACTTGAGTAGATATGGGTATATCTATTTCATGAAACATAAGTCCGAAACTTTCGAGAAGTTTAAGGAATTTCAAAGTGAGGTAGAGAATCAACATAACAAGAAGATTAAATTTCTACGTTCTGATCGTGGAGGTGAATATCTGAGTTACGAGTTTGCGAGCATTTAAAGAAATGCGGAATACTTTCGCAGTTGACACCGCCGGGAACACCACAGCGTCATGGTGTGTCTGAACGTCGTAATCGAACTCTCTTAGATATGGTTCGTTCTATGATGTCACTTACAGATTTACCGCTATCATTTTGGGGTTATGCATTAGAAACAACCGCATTCACTTTAAATAGGGCACCGTCTAAATCCGTTGAAACGACACCGTATGAATTATGGTTTGGGAAGAAACCTAGATTGTCGTTCCTTAAAGTTTGGGGGTGCGAAGCCTATGTAAAGAAGTTACAGCCGGACAAGCTTGAACCCAAAGCGGAAAAATGCGTCTTCATAGGATACCCGAAGGAAACTATTGGGTATACCTTCTATCATAGATCCAAAGGCAAAATCTTCGTTGCCAAGAATGGATCCTTTCTAGAGAAGGAATTTCTCTCGAAAGAAGTGACTGGAAGGAAAGTAGAACTCGACGAGGTTGTCGAACCTTCTCTCGAAATTGCGAGTAGCGCAGCACCAGAAGAAGTTCCTGTGGTGCCTGCACCAATAAGAGAGGAAGCTAATGATGATGATCATGAAACTTTGGTTGAAGTTGCTACAGAGCCTCGCAGGTCAACGAGAACTCGTACCACTCCAGATTGGTATGATCCCGTTATAAGTGTCATGTTGGTGGACAACACCGATGACCCTGAGACATATGAGGAAGCGATGATGAGCCCAGATTCCAATAAATGGCAAGAAGCCATGAAATCCGAGATTGGATCCATGTACGAAAACCAAGTATGGACTTTGGTGGACTTACCGGATGGCCGGAAGGCTGTCGAGAACAAATGGATCTTCAAGAAGAAAACAGATGCTGATGGTAATGTTACTGTCTATAAAGCTCGACTTGTCGCAAAAGGGTTTCGACAAATTCAAGGAGTTGACTACGATGAGACTTTCTCACCAGTAGCGAAGCTAAAATCTGTGAGGATTATGTTAGCAATTGCTGCATATTACGATTATGAGATATGGCAGATGGATGTCAAAACAGCATTCCTCAATGGAGACATTGATGAAGAGTTGTATATGATGCAACCCAAAGGTTTTGTCGATCCTAAAGATGCTAACAAGGTATGCAAACTTCAACGGTCCATCTATGGGTTGAAGCAAGCATCCCGAAGTTGGAATCAACATTTTGATAAGGTGATCAAAAGTTTTGGTTTTATACAAACTTATGGAGAAGCTTGTATTTACAAGAAAGTGAGTGGGAGCTCTGTAGCATTCTTAATACTATATGTGGATGACATATTATTGATTGGGAATGATGTAGACCTTCTTAATAGTGTCAAGGAATATTTGAATAATAGTTTTTCAATGAAGGATCTTGGCGAAGCAGCTTACATATTAGGCATAAAGATTTATAGAGATAGATCGAAACGCCAAATATCATTGTCACAGAGTACATATTTGGACAAAGTTCTAAAGAGGTTTGGAATGGAGGATAGCAAGAAAGGGTTCTTGCCCATGTTTCCCAATACGACCTTGAGTAAAACTCAAAGTCCGACATCGGCAGAAGATAGAGAAAGGATGAGTAAGACTTCCTATGCCTCAGCCATAGGATCTCTAATGTATGCCATGCTATGTACTAGACCCGACATTGCATATGCTGTTAGTTTAACTAGCAGATATCAAAGTGATCCAGGAGTGGATCATTGGACAGCGGTCAAAAACATCCTTAAGTACTTGAGAAGAACTAAGGATATGGTTCTTTCTTATGGAGGTGATGAACAGCTCGTTGTTAATGGTTACACCGATGCTAGTTGGAACACCGATCCAGATGATTCTAAATCACAATCTGGATACGTATTTATTTTGAATGGTGCAGCAGTTAGCTGGAGGAGTGCAAAGCAAAGCGTTGTGGCGAGATCTTCAACAGAATCGGAATACATGGCTGCTTCGGAGGCTTCACAAGAAGCGATATGGATGAAAGAGTTCATTACAGAGCTGGGTGTGGTTCCTAGTGCGCTGGACCCAATGTCTATCTACTGCGATAACATGGGCGCCATAGCCAATGCGCAAGAACCAAGGTCACACAAGAAGCTGAAGCATATCAAGCTACGTTTTCACGCTATTCGAGAACATATCCAAGATGGGGATATAAAGATTTGCAAAGTACACACAGATCTGAATGTGGCGGATCCGTTGACTAAACCTCTCCCGAGGGCAAAACATGACCAGCACCAAACTGTCATGGGTGTTCGGTATATTACCATGTAATCTAGATTAGATGACTCTAGTGCAAGTGGGAGACTGTTGGAGATATGCCCTAGAGGCAATAATAAATGTAGTTATTATTATATCTTTGTGTTTATGATAAATGTTTACATTCATGCTATAATAGTATTAACAAGGAAACATTAATACTTGTGTGATTTGTAAACTTAATTTGAAGTCCCTAGTAAAGCCTCTATATAATACTAGCTTGTTGGTTAATAGATGATTGTGGTTTCCCTATCATGAACATTGAGATGTTATTAACAACAAGATCATATCGTTAGGAGAATGATATGATGGACATACTCCTATAGATAAGCATAGCATAAAGATCAATTCATTTTAATAGTTCAATTGCTATATGCTTTCTGATACATAGTAATCTAATTCCTTCGACCATGAGATCATGCATATCACCTTTACCGGATGGATGCTTTGATGACATCAAACACCACACCGTAACTGGGTGGCTATAAAGGTGGCATTGAGTGTTCGGAAAGTATTGGTTGAAACACATGGATCAAGAGTGGGATTTGTCCATCCATATGACGGATAGATATACTCTGGGCCCTCTCGGTGAAATGTCATCCAATTAGCTTGCAAGCATGTGACTGGCTCACAAGGGATCACATATCACGGGAACGAGAAAAGAGTACTTATCGGTAACGAGGTTGAACTAGGTATGCAGAGATACCGACGATCATAACCTCGAATAAGTAAACTATCGTGAGACAAAGGGAAATTGATATCGTATGTAAGTGGTTCATTCGATCGCAAAGTAATCGTAGAAATATGTGGGAGCCATATGAATTTCCAGATTCCTCTATTGGTTATTGTTCGAAGAAGTGTCTCGATCATGTCCGCATAATTCACGAACCGTAGGGAGACACACTTAAGGATTCGACGTTGTTTTGAGTAGTTATGGAATGATGAGAAAGAGACCGAATGTTGTTAGGAGTCTCGGATGGGATCCGGTATATCACGAGGAGATCCGGAATGGTCCGGAGAATAAGATTCATATAAGGAAAGTCCCGTTTCGGAGTTGGGGAATGGTTCCGGTGTTTTCATCGGGAATGTTCTAGAATGTTCCGGAATGTCCGGCACTCCGGAGGGGAAGGGTACATGAATGTGTTGTATCAAGTTGGTATGATTGCATCATGTACTAAGTGTCATCGCTGTTCCAAATAAAGGATTAAGTCAAATCCTAGTTTGAAAAGTCAAATAGCTAAATTGAAAAGTCAAACGGCTAAATTTGGAAAGAGGAAAAGAGGAGGAAGGGGAAACCGAGTTGGGGAGGGAGTCCCTCCTCCCCAAGCCGGCGCACCACCCAAGACAAGTTGGGGAGGGACTCCACTCCCTCCCCCTTGGCCGGCCGACCCCTCCACCTATATAAGGAGGGGCAGGGCTCCCTCCTAGGACACACAACTGTTGGAGATATGCCCTAGAGGCAATAATAAATATAGTTATTATTATATATCTTTGTGTTTATGATAAATGTTTGCATTCATGCTATAATAGTATTAACAAGGAAACCATTAATACTTGTGTGATTTGTAAACTTAATTTGAAGTCCCTAGTATAGCCTCTATACTTCACTAGCTTGTTGGTTGATTGATGATATGGTTTCTTTGTCATGAACATTGAGATGTTATCAACAACAAGATCATATCGTTAGGAGAATGATATGGTGGACATACTCCTATAGACAAGCGTAGCATAAAGATCAAGTCATTTCAATAGTTCAATTGCTATATGCTTTCTGATACATAGTAACCTAATTCCTTCGACCATGAGATCATGCATATCACCTTTACTGGATGGATGCTTTGATGTCATCAAACACCACACCGTAACAGGGTGGCTATAAAAGTGGCATTGAGTGTTCGGAAAGTATTGGTTGAAACACATGGATCAAGAGTGGGATTTGTCCATCCACATGACGGATAGATATTCTCTGGGCCCTCTCGGTGAAATGTCATCCAATTAGCTTGCAAGCATGTGACTTGGTCACAAGGGATCACATATCACGGGAACGAGAAAAGAGTACTTATCAGTAACGAGGATGAACTAGGTATGCAGAGATACCGACGATCATAACCTCGGATAAGTAACATATCGTGAGACAAAGGGAAATTGGTATCGTATGTAAGTGGTTCATTCGATCGCAAAGTAATCGTAGAAATATGTGGGAGCCATATGAATTTCCAGATTCCTCTATTGGTTATTGTTCGGAGAAGTGTCTCGATCATGTCCGCATAATTCACGAACCGTAGGGAGACACACTTAAGGATTCGACGTTGTTTGAGTAGTTATGGTATTATGAGAAAGAGACCGAATGTTGTTCGGAGTCTCGGATGGGATCCGGGATATCACGAGGTGATCCGGAATGGTCCGGAGAATAAGATTCATATAAGGAAAGTCCCGTTTCGGAGTTGGGGAATGGTTCCGGTGTTTTCATCGGGAACATTCTAGAAGGTCCCGGAATGTCCGGCACTCCGGGGGGGAAGGGGTACATGAATGTGTCATTGCATGTTGGAATGATTGCATCATGTACTAAGTGTTCTCGCTGTCCGAAATAAAGGGTTAATTCAAATCCTAATTGGAAAAGTCAAACTGCCAGTTTTCGGTCAAACTGCCAGTTTCGGAAAGTGGAGAAAGAGGAGGAGAGGTGGAGGCCGAGTTGGAGGAGGGTTCCTCCCCTAGGCCGGCGCACCTCCCTAGGCCGAGTTGGGGAGGAACTCCTCCCCATGGCGCCGGCCCTCCCACCTATAAAAGGAGGGGCAGGGCCTCCTCCTCTAGACACAACACAAGTTTCCTATCCTCTAAACTAAACCCTAGATCTAGACCCCGGTTTAGAGCTATTCGGTTTAGAGCCTTCTAATTGGTTTAGAGCCCTCTAATTGGTGTGTCTAATTACTAGACCACTAATAGCCTCTCTCATAAGCTCCACCATACTCGCACCGGCTTAAGGCGAAGCCCTGCGGGATTTCCCCTCTACCTCCGGTACCACGCCGTTGTGCTGCCGGAATCGCGAGGAGAGTGCTACAACCTCCGCTGCCTGCTGGAACAAGGGAGAGGAAGGTCTTCGTCGAGTACCGAACGTGTGACCGACTGCGGGAGCGCTGCGGGAACGCGGCGCCGGAAGGATCGTCTACGCGATCTTGAGATCGGAAAGAGTACGACTACATCACCCACGAGAATCTGCTCTCGTTAAACACTTTGGAATCTTCGAGGGTGAGTTATTCCATCGACTCGTTGCTACAATCTAGTAGATAGATCTTGGCTTGTTTGTTTGTATGCGATAGAAAATTTTTGTTTTCCATGCTACGAACCCCTTCAGTGGTATCAGAGCCGTGTCTATATGTAGATGTGTTGCACGAGTAGAACACAATGGTCATTGTGGGCGTTGATGCTTTTATTGTAGATTGCTTTTTGTGTACTTTGCATCTTGCGGTATGTTGGGATGAAGCGGCCCGGGCTAACCTTACATGACATCGTTCATGAGACTTGCTCCACGCTTGACATGCAACTCGTTTTGCATAAGTGGCTTTGCGGGTGCCTGTTTCTCCTAGCATAGTAAAGATCCAATTTACAACGGGTAATCAACAATGCTAGTATCAATGTTGTGGTTCTTGTTCGTAAGTTAGAACGACACTTATGGAAAGCCCCAAACCACGTAAAATATGCAAAGAAAGTAGAAGCGTCTAACTTTGTTTTGCAGGGGTGTGCAGTGATGTGATATGGCCATGATTGTGATTATATTTGATGTATGCAATGTTCCTTATTGTAAGTTGGCAACCGGCAGGAGCCATATGGTTGTCTTTAATTTCTGTTAAGACCTGCGTGTCTATTCAAAATAGTTGTAATAGTTGAAGCTGGTGGACGACAACCATGGAGAAGCGTCATTGACCTTGATGCTATGCCGGTGATGATGGAGATCATATTCGTGCTTGAAGATGGAGATCGGAAGCACAAAGAAGAAAGGCCATATCATATCACATATTATGAATTGCATGTGATGTTAATCCTTTATGCATCTTGTATTGCTTAGTAGACGACGGTAGCATTATAAGATGATCCCTCATGCACATAAATTTCAAGTTCTAAAGTGTTCACCCTTAGTATGCACCGTTGCCAAAGCTTGCTGCTTCGAAGCACCACGTGATGATCGGGTGTCTTTGATTCCGCGGGTGAATACAACGTAAGCAAGCCAGATTTGCTTATGCGGAAGCTAAGGTTTGATCTTGACGAGCCTAGCATGTACAGACATGGCCTCAGGAACACGGATCGCCGAAAGGCAAAGCATGAATCATATAGTAGATATGATGAACATGATGATTGTTCGCCATTAAAACTATATCAGCTCTCGTGATGATCGGTGTTGATGTAGTGGATTTGGTTCGTGTGATCACTAAAACAATGTGAGGGATGTTGTTTTGAGTGGGAGTTCACCTAGTTTAATTTCATTAATTAATTTGAACTCAATTTGTCATAAACTTAGTCTAAACTATTGCAAATATGTTGTAGATCAATGGCAGCCCCTACCATCAATTTTAATGCGTTCCTAGAGAAAGAAAAGTTGAAAAACAATGGAAGCAACTTCGCGGATTGGTTCCGCAATTTGAGGATTGTCCTCACAGCTGGTAATTTGACCTATGTGCTGGATGCACCGCTAGGTGACCCACCTGCAGCTGATGCTACCGATGAAGTAAAGAATGTTTACCTCGCTCGGAAGAATCAGTACTCCATAGTTCAGTGTGCTATCTTGTATGGTTTAGAATCGGAGCTTCAGAAAAGGTTTGAAGAGTCAGATCCATATGATATTGTCGAGGATCTCAAATTAATCTTTGAGACTCATGCGGCAATTGAAAGTTATGAAGCTTCTGAAAAGTTCTTTAACTGCAAGATGGAAGAGGGTAGCTCCGTCAGTGAGCATGTGCTTAAGATGTCTGGGCACGCAAATAAACTTCAAAGTTTGGGTATAGTGATTCCTAATACTTTGGGAGTTTACCGCATCCTCCAATCACTACCACCAAGTTACAAGAACTTTGTGATGAACTACAACATGCAGAACATGAACAAAGAGTTGCCAGAACTATTTGCTATGTTAAAATCTGCAGAAGTGGAGATCAAGAAAGAGCACCAAGTGTTGATGGTCAATAAGACCACCAAATTCAAGAAAGGCAAGTCTAAGCAAAAGGGACACTTCAAGAAGGGTGGTAAGAAAGTTACCACGCCGACGAAGAAGACCAAGGCTGGACCTAGACCTGAAACTGAGTGTTTTTACTGCAAGGGAGAAGGTCACTGGAAGCGGAATTGCCCAAGGTACTTGGCGGATTTGAAGAACGGCAACATCAAGAAGAAAGGTATATCTGATATACATGTTATTGATGTGTATCTCACTAGTACTCGTAGTAGTGCCTGGGTATTTGATACTGGTTCGGTTGCTCATATTTGTAACTCGAAACAGGAGCTGCAGAATAAACGGAAGCTAGTGAAGAACGAGGTGACGATGCGCGTAGGAAACGGATCAAAGGTTGATGTGATCGCGGTCGGCACGCTACCTCTTCATCTACCATCGGGATTAGTTTTATACTTAAATAATTGTTATTTGGTGCCTGCATTAAGCATGAACATTATATCAGGATCTTGTTTATTGCGAGACAGTTACTTGTTTAAATCCGAGAATAATGGTTGTTCGATTTATATGAGTAATGTGTTTTATGCACATGCACCTTTGATAGATGGTCTATTCATATTGAATCTCGATAGTAGAAATACACATATTAATAACATTGAGGCTAAACGTTTGAAATCAAGCGATAATTTGACCTATATGTGGCACTGTCGTCTTGGTCACATTGGAGTGAAGCGTATGAAGAAACTCCATTCCGATGGACTTCTTGAATCACTTGATTTTGAATCACTTGAAAGATGCGAAGCATGTCTGATGGGTAAAATGACTAAGACTCCATTTTCTGGTATAATGGAGCGAGCTACGGACTTACTGGAAATCATACATACCGATGTGTGTGGTCCAATGAGTGTAGCATCGCGCAGTGGTTATCGTTATGTTCTTACCTTCACGGATGACTTGAGTAGATATGGGTATATCTATTTCATGAAACATAAGTCCGAAACTTTCGAGAAGTTTAAGGAGTTTCAAAGTGAGGTAGAGAATCAACGTAACAAGAAGATTAAATTTCTACGTTCTGATCGTGGAGGTGAATATCTAAGTTACGAGTTTGGCGAGCATTTAAAGAAGTGCGGAATACTTTCACAATTGACACCGCCGGGAACACCACAACGTAATGGTGTGTCTGAACGTCGTAATCGAACTCTCTTAGATATGGTTCGTTCTATGATGTCACTTACAGATTTACCGCTATCATTTTGGGGTTATGCATTAGAAACAGCCGCATTCACTTTAAATAGGGCACCGTCTAAATCCGTTGAAACGACACCATATGAATTATGGTTTGGGAAGAAACCTAAATTGTCGTTCCTTAAAGTTTGGGGATGCGAAGCCTATGTAAAGAAGTTACAGCCGGACAAGCTTGAACCCAAAGCGGAAAAATGCGTCTTCATAGGATACCCGAAGGAAACTATTGGGTATACCTTCTATCATAGATCCGAAGGCAAAATCTTTGTTGCCAAGAATGGATCCTTTCTAGAGAAGGAATTTCTCTCGAAAGAAGTGACTGGAAGGAAAGTAGAACTCGACGAGGTTGTCGAACCTTCTCTCGAAATTGCGAGTAGCGCAGCACCGGAAGAAGTTCCTGTGGTGCCTGCACCAATAAGAGAGGAAGCTAATGATAGTGATCATGAAACTTCGGTTGAAGTTGCTACAGAGCCTCGGAGGTCAACGAGAACTCGTACCACTCCAGATTGGTATGATTCCGTTATGAATGTCATGTTGGTGGACAACACCGATGACCCCGAGACATATGAGGAAGCGATGATGAGCCCAGATTCCAATAAATGGCAAGAAGCCATGAAATCCGAGATTGGATCCATGTACGAAAACCAAGTATGGACTTTGGTAGACTTACCGGATGGCCGAAAGGCTGTCGAGAACAAATGGATTTTCAAGAAGAAAACAGATGCTGATGGTAATGTTACTGTCTATAAAGCTCGACTTGTCGCAAAAGGGTTTCGACAAATTCAAGGAGTTGACTACGATGAGACTTTCTCACCGGTAGCGAAGCTAAAGTCTGTGAGGATTATGTTAGCAATCGCTGCATATTATGATTATGAGATATGGCAGATGGATGTCAAAACAGCATTCCTCAATGGAGACATTGATGAAGAGTTGTATATGATACAACCCAAAGGTTTTGTCGATCCTAAAGATGCTAACAAGGTATGCAAGCTTCAACGGTCCATCTATGGATTGAAGCAAGCATCCCGAAGTTGGAATCAACGTTTTGATAAGGTAATCAAAAGTTTTGGTTTTATACAAACTTATGGAGAAGCTTGTATTTACAAGAAAGTGAGTGGGAGCTCTGTAGCATTCTTAATACTGTATGTGGATGACATATTGTTGATTGGGAATGATGTAGACCTTCTTAATAGTGTCAAAGAGTATTTGAATAATAGTTTTTCAATGAAGGATCTTGGCGAAGCAGCTTACATATTAGGCATAAAGATTTATAGAGATAGATCGAAACGCCAAATATCATTGTCACAAAGTACATATTTGGACAAAGTTCTAAAGAGGTTTGGAATGGAAGAAAGCAAGAAAGGGTTCTTGCCCATGTTGCCCAATACGACCTTGAGTAAAACTCAAAGTCCGACATCGGCAGAAGATAGAGAAAGGATGAGTAAGACTCCCTATGCCTCAGCCATAGGATCTCTAATGTATGCCATGCTATGTACTAGACCCGACATCGCATATGCTGTTAGTTTAACTAGCAGATATCAAAGTGATCCAGGAGTGGATCATTGGACAGCGGTCAAAAACATCCTTAAGTACTTGAGAAGAACTAAGGATATGGTTCTTTCTTATGGAGGTGATGAACAGCTCGTTGTTAATGGTTACACCGATGCTAGTTGGAACACCGATCCAGATGATTCTAAATCACAATCTGGATACGTATTTATTTTGAATGGTGCAGCAGTTAGCTGGAGGAGTGCAAAGCAAAGCGTTGTGGCGAGATCTTCAACTGAATCGGAATACATGGCTGCTTCGGAGGCTTCACAAGAAGCGATATGGATGAAAGAGTTCATTACAGAGCTGGGTGTGGTTCCTAGTGCGCTGGACCCAATGTCTATCTACTGTGATAACATGGGCGCCATAGCCAATGCGCAAGAACCAAGGTCACACAAGAAGCTGAAGCATATCAAGCTACGTTTTCACGCTATTCGAGAACATATCCAGGATGGGGATATAAAGATTTGCAAAGTACACACAGATCTGAATGTGGCGGATCCGTTGACTAAACCTCTCCCGAGGGCAAAACATGACCAACACCAAACTGCCATGGGTGTTCGGTATATTACCATGTAATCTAGATTAGATGACTCTAGTGCAAGTGGGAGACTGTTGGAGATATGCCCTAGAGGCAATAATAAATATAGTTATTATTATATATCTTTGTGTTTATGATAAATGTTTGCATTCATGCTATAATAGTATTAACAAGGAAACCATTAATACTTGTGTGATTTGTAAACTTAATTTGAAGTCCCTAGTATAGCCTCTATACTTCACTAGCTTGTTGGTTGATTGATGATATGGTTTCTTTGTCATGAACATTGAGATGTTATCAACAACAAGATCATATCGTTAGGAGAATGATATGGTGGACATACTCCTATAGACAAGCGTAGCATAAAGATCAAGTCATTTCAATAGTTCAATTGCTATATGCTTTCTGATACATAGTAACCTAATTCCTTCGACCATGAGATCATGCATATCACCTTTACTGGATGGATGCTTTGATGTCATCAAACACCACACCGTAACAGGGTGGCTATAAAAGTGGCATTGAGTGTTCGGAAAGTATTGGTTGAAACACATGGATCAAGAGTGGGATTTGTCCATCCACATGACGGATAGATATTCTCTGGGCCCTCTCGGTGAAATGTCATCCAATTAGCTTGCAAGCATGTGACTTGGTCACAAGGGATCACATATCACGGGAACGAGAAAAGAGTACTTATCAGTAACGAGGATGAACTAGGTATGCAGAGATACCGACGATCATAACCTCGGATAAGTAACATATCGTGAGACAAAGGGAAATTGGTATCGTATGTAAGTGGTTCATTCGATCGCAAAGTAATCGTAGAAATATGTGGGAGCCATATGAATTTCCAGATTCCTCTATTGGTTATTGTTCGGAGAAGTGTCTCGATCATGTCCGCATAATTCACGAACCGTAGGGAGACACACTTAAGGATTCGACGTTGTTTGAGTAGTTATGGTATTATGAGAAAGAGACCGAATGTTGTTCGGAGTCTCGGATGGGATCCGGGATATCACGAGGTGATCCGGAATGGTCCGGAGAATAAGATTCATATAAGGAAAGTCCCGTTTCGGAGTTGGGGAATGGTTCCGGTGTTTTCATCGGGAACATTCTAGAAGGTCCCGGAATGTCCGGCACTCCGGGGGGGAAGGGGTACATGAATGTGTCATTGCATGTTGGAATGATTGCATCATGTACTAAGTGTTCTCGCTGTCCGAAATAAAGGGTTAATTCAAATCCTAATTGGAAAAGTCAAACTGCCAGTTTTCGGTCAAACTGCCAGTTTCGGAAAGTGGAGAAAGAGGAGGAGAGGTGGAGGCCGAGTTGGAGGAGGGTTCCTCCCCTAGGCCGGCGCACCTCCCTAGGCCGAGTTGGGGAGGAACTCCTCCCCATGGCGCCGGCCCTCCCACCTATAAAAGGAGGGGCAGGGCCTCCTCCTCTAGACACAACACAAGTTTCCTATCCTCTAAACTAAACCCTAGATCTAGACCCCGGTTTAGAGCTATTCGGTTTAGAGCCTTCTAATTGGTTTAGAGCCCTCTAATTGGTGTGTCTAATTACTAGACCACTAATAGCCTCTCTCATAAGCTCCACCATACTCGCACCGGCTTAAGGCGAAGCCCTGCGGGATTTCCCCTCTACCTCCGGTACCACGCCGTTGTGCTGCCGGAATCGCGAGGAGAGTGCTACAACCTCCGCTGCCTGCTGGAACAAGGGAGAGGAAGGTCTTCGTCGAGTACCGAACGTGTGACCGACTGCGGGAGCGCTGCGGGAACGCGGCGCCGGAAGGATCGTCTACGCGATCTTGAGATCGGAAAGAGTACGACTACATCACCCACGAGAATCTGCTCTCGTTAAACACTTTGGAATCTTCGAGGGTGAGTTATTCCATCGACTCGTTGCTACAATCTAGTAGATAGATCTTGGCTTGTTTGTTTGTATGCGATAGAAAATTTTTGTTTTCCATGCTACGAACCCCTTCAACAACTTCCACGCCTCAAACCCTAGCAGCTGCTGCCCACCATAGCCGCCGCCGCCCCTAGGGTTTCTCCCCTAGCCGCCGACTTGGGCAGCTCCAAGCCCTAGCCGCCGGCCCTAGCACCTCTTCCTCGGCGTGTCTAAACACTAGAACGCCGAGGGACTCTCTCATAGTCTACCATACTCGCTCCGGCTTAAGGCGAAGCCCTGCGAGATCTCCCCTCTACTTCCGGTACCACGCCGTTGTGCTGCCGGAATCACGAGGAGAGTGCTACAACCTCCGCTGCCTGCTGGAACAAGGGAGAGGAAGGTCTTCGTCGAGTACCGAACGTGTGACCGACTGCAGGAGCGCTGCCGGAACGCAGCGCCGGAAGGATCGTCTACGCGATCTTGAGATCGGGAAGAGTACGACTACATCACCCACGAGAATCCGCTCTCGTTAAACACTTTGGAATCTTCGAGGGTGAGTTATTCCATCGACTCGTTGCTACAATCTAGTAGATAGATCTTGGCTTGTTTGTTTGTATGCGGTAGAAAATTTTTGTTTTCCATGCTACGAAACCCTACATTGCATACCTCAATTTCTCCTCCTCATTGCAACCTATAGTGTTCAGCTTTCTTTCTGTATCTGCTAGCCAATCTTCTGCATCCATTGGCTCAGGTGCTGATGCAAAAGGTAACGGCCTTGCATTCTGGAAGTCAGATAGACTCACTCCTCCACCTTCAGGTGCCCTCTGATTTGCTCGTCCCAGCAATTCATCCATGAACTTGTTCTGGGTTTCTTGCATCATTTGCATGCACTGCATAAAGTTCTGCTCCATTAACGGCCTCATTGGTGGTGGTGGTGGTGGTGGCAATGCTCCCTGGTTTGCTGCATCTGCATCGGCCTTCTCCTTGGCCTCTCGCTCCATCCGCTGCTGCTCAGTTTCGATTTCTACACCCGTATCCATGACCCTCTAGTCCTGCAACATAAAGCGAATACTCATAGTTACATCATGCACATGTGTTCTGAGCTCGAATTTACGCGCAGAACTAGTCACACAATGAAGATCCAAAGAAAATCCAAATATGCATTTCACATATTATACATATTATCATGATAATACAAAGTCATTACAACATATACCATATAGGTATAATCACAACACTACCTTATTTATCTAACTGTTATTTCTTGGGGTACAATACACGATACTTGACACCTATAAATAGTTACCTACTTCTAGTAGTAACTACTCTCATCATACATGCCTGATGTCCAACCGTGATGACGTGTCGTTCGTCGCACAGTTTGTGGAACAAATAGCCTTCCAGAAGGAACATACTCAGTATATGAAGTGTCAGGACTTGAGTTATTACTCAATCTGAGCGCATAGACTCCCTCCAGCTCAGCTGAAAAGTATTCAGAAACATATTCAACATTATCTCCCGCTTGCATCTCCTGAGCTTCATTCCTTGAGTTGTCAACAGGATACGCAGATCCTGCTGCTTCCTAGGTGCTCCTTTGGGCAAGATATTTTAACACTGGATAATGTATATTCCCTGGGTTTTGAGAAGATGTTGATGATTCAAACACTCTCTCCTCGGGATCTTCTTCTTCATCCTGATTATCTATCAACGTGGCATTTCTACTACTGTTACTAGGGTTAATTCTTGCACCCATCCAACTAGATTGTCCAACATTTCTGTCAGAACCATCTGTGGACATCTGGTGTTCATGAGATCCTTCATATGATCCCCTTCTCCAACCATCAAAATTCTCAATAGGAAGTTCTGAGTCAGGAACATCCTCTGAACCCTGTGGTACTGCATACCTCATATCCATAGTAGGATCACGTATAGGTTCAGGTCTTGGTGAATAAGGATATGGTATAAAATATTTAGGATCTATAGGTATATCCTTAAAGATAGGTTTTGCACTACTACCTGCTTCCTTATCTAACTGGAATGCTAACTGCTTCCTCCTTTCCGGATCAGTTAGATCTTCTAACATGTCATTTTTATCGTCAACAATCACTTGATGTGTCTTGTAAAAAGACGCAATGAGTGTTCGGTATTTATCCATAAACTTGGAAGCTAACTTAGGATGCTTCTTAACCAAAGTAAGATGATCCGGTATAGGCTTCGAGTCTATAGAACCATGAGGTATCACAGAAAATGTGCTACCTTCTAACTCCTTGGCTTTATGCTCCCGGATAGTAGCTATCGCCTCCACAACAGCAACATGATATGCTGCTAAGTGACTCCTACCTTCACCTATAGGTAGATCGTGATATAATCCAAGCTCCTCTTGAAGTTGGATACTCACACGATACTTGGACAACATCCGGCCATCAAGGTAAGTTATAGTATTCACTGGAATTCTAGTTGGACAACTAAAAATCTTTAAAAGTTGACGAAGTTGGTATGTGAACGATCCTTGATAATCATCAAGAGTCTCCTCTTTCCTTACCAAAGTCTATTTTGGAAACTTTGGTGCCATAGCTCTATATATCAGAAAAATAATTTTGATTAGTAACCAATAATATATTGCATCATAACAAAGAATTATCGCACTAAAACATGTAACGGAATATTCTCATTTGAATACCCATTATATTACTTTTAGAGAATTCTTTATCGTTGCTACACTCCTACAGGCAATACCCTTTACTAGGTTTCCAACCTAAGGTCAAAGCAATTTTCTCTGATACCAACTGCGGTGACCCAGCATACCACTACATGTGTAGTACACTATAGTCGTTGACATGACATCCAAAGAACATCGTTCCGTAAATATCACATCCCTCAGAGTGGTACAACAGAAACATTGTGGGTCCATATTACAAACATACACACGTTGTTATTATTACAATACCGGAAGTACAAGACTTCCAAAAGATTCAACTTACAAACCAAAATACAAGTGTTTCAGCGGAAGTTTCAAATTTAAAACTTAAACTCCAAATTGAGTTCAGCAACTTATTGCTATATATTGTTCATGATGCTCGGCTCAATTGGTTACTAGAACTATAGTAATTATTCGGACTCCTAGAACTCTCCTCCGTAGACGATGTCGTAGTCCTCCCCTTCTACGGCTCCATACAAGTTGGGCTCTTCATAGAAGACCTCCTCTTGACTCTCAGATGCGTACATTGGAGTACCTTCAGGATTCTTAGAGTCTAAGCAAGGATTCAAAGGAAAGGATAAGTAACAGCGTTATTCAGCAAATTCATTATATGCAAGGTAGGAAGCTTGATGCTTTATCTACCACCTCAGACTATTAGTCGTTGGCACTATGCAATTTTCGTAAATCTTTCTTTAAAGGTTGATTTTATTAAGAAAAACTATGACCACCAGCCTTCACAGGTTGACCAAAACTTTAATGGAGTTCCTTTCCTGTCGCGTTCGTAGCTCCTTCTCGAAACAGGGAGTAACAAGTTACAATTCTTACACTCTGCTGAGATGTGTTACTTTTCCTATGAGAGATCAACTCCTTGTTACACAACCGGGCGTACTTTCCTATCCACAATTCCATGATGTGGGGCCTAGTAGTTGGTCCAAGCCAATCACTTCCCTCTCCGCGACCTCATATGTTTGCACGATCCTTCGGGCTAGCTCACCTTCGTTAATCCCCCTTTCGGGCAGGCTAAAACCCTGATGAGTTCCCGAAGACTCTATGACCTAGTGATGCCCGAATCAGTACCATTTACATGGACTATCTCCCTAAACACCATTCATAGATAATCTAGACACCAGAAGTGTGGGGTGTAAGGGTGCCCACCCATATGTTGGATCCACACAAGGAATCACAACGTCACGATAAGGTCGTCTTGCCTCCATACAAGAGGAAAAGGATACAGCTGCCTTCTCCGTCCCATTCCAAATCTCATGGTTAACGCGCAATATACGGCGCTAGAATTGCTGATGTCATGGGTTATTAATTCCTAATTGTTCATCATTAGGGCAAGTAGAACTCTAAGTTCTATTGCTCCATCATATCATCACTTAGGATGATATCTAATATTTAGTATCTTGAGAAAATATTGTTTTCTTTTTCTATAGTGTAGATGATAACACACAATTTACAAATACTTTGATAAAGACTCTTCAAAGGACATGAGCAAGTGATGAACTTGGCTTGTGATGGAAAGGTAGTGAAGTCTAATGCTTGCACTGGACCTTGAGCTTCTATGTCTACAAAAACAGCATTATTGCTCGGTAAGGACAATATTTAAAGAAGCAAAATGATTATGCAAAGTAATGTAATGCATCATTTAACTTGATATGCATTCTCCTCATTATTATAATTTTTTTAATAATAAAGGATTTATAAATATTAATTTTTAATATTTTATAATAAAATATTGTATTTTTTTATTTTATTTCCCTTTTATTTGATTTTTATTGATTTAATAATTATTTTAAGAATTATCACTTAAATATAAAAATTGTTATTAAATATTTTTTAGTATTTTTAAAAAGTAATACAATATTAATATATAATGAAAGTGATTTTTATTTATTTTTATCATCTTTTAATAATTTTGTAAAATTCCATAAGGAATATATAAATTACAAAATTCTTATTAAAATTTATATGTCTAAAATTTTATATCTTAATTTATTTGGATAGTTTGGATTATTGTGAATCCAAAAATATTTTATTTATATTTTTTGGACTTTTATTTTATTTTCTAGAATTTAATTAAGTTCAGAGGCATTTTGGTCTTTTTCTATTTATTAAAACAGATTCTAAATGAATTGGGCTGGCCATTTGGGTTTATTGGGCCCTTGTGGACCAGTAGGTCAGGGTCAAAACAACCACCCGAAGGGTTTTCGGCCCACCCAGCCCAACTCCCTTGCTGTCCTCTCTTGAGCTCACCCCTCTCCTTTTCCTTCCCCGACCCCGTGGTTAGTGGTGTCGCCGACGGCGATTTCCGCCGTCGTGGTCCGCCCTGGCCGCCGCCGTGGTGCAGGAAGAGGTTGTCGACTTTGCTCTTCCCTCCTGTCCAACTGGATTTGGACATGGAGCTCTCCTGCGACAGATCGATGCCATCCCGAACCCTAGGGTTTGGGGTTGGCGTTGATCCTGGCGCCGTCGCTGCTGTCGTGCGCCATGGTGATGCTTCTCGCCCCTAGGCGTGGCTATGGTCGCCGCTGTGGCACTGTATGGTCACAGCGCCCCCCTGGGGGTGCTCCCCGTGCCGCCATGGTCGTCGACCACCTCTGCTTCCTCTTCTAATTTACAGTGAGGACCTTTGGTAAGTCAATTCTCTCCCCTCGTTCTCTCTATACTAGGCCATCCTATGCTAGATGTTGGTGGTGACCGTCCTGGTTACTGTCCTGTCCTGATTAGGGTTCTTGGTTCTGCTTAGGGTTCATACCCTGCTGTGGATTAGATACTGATGAATTGGATCATGCGTTGATGGTCCCTAAGCATGCTAAATGATTGTTAGTTGTGGCTTGCTGCTTAAGATGAACTGTGGTGGTGCTAGTGGCTTATCAGATGATTACATGGATTAATTTTGATGTGGTCAGATGATAAAGTTGTTATAGAAGCAATACTTGGGATTCTTGTGGTTTACTGTTTCACCATTGTCATTACTTGGTTAATGACAGTGAGTGTTGTGTGATGAAATCATTGTATTATCACTTGTTGGCTTAAGAATTCATATGTAGTTTGAGATCAAATGGTTTCAAACAGTGAGGATATACATAGGGATTTTCTTAATTATGATTCCTGTGATGCCAGGAAAATGATTTACAGTTGGTTGGTTGAATCTGTGAAGATTGAATGCTTAACCTGATTAATGTAGAAATGTTCTTGTGACACCATCTTTGTATGGCACACAAGATTAGATTCTATTTCATTGTTTGGGTTGGTTTAAGCTTAAGATGAGTTTGGATTTAAAGATAAGTAGAAATTTTACTTTATTAAATACCTAATACCAGTGATGTTGGTCTGAGGTTTATGGATTAAGCTTTATCTACTTGATTCATATGGATGGTTCCGGTAGTGGTACTAGCTACTGTTTCTTGAATCAAAGCTTGGAAAAAATGATGGTAGGCTTGATCACTTGTATTGATCCATAAGATTAAATTCTAAGGTGCTACTCTTGTCTTAGAGATATGTCTAGAAGTTTAAATCTTAGCTATATTCATTCTTGAATTCAAATATAGCTTGATAGCTAAATCAATGATGTTGTTCTGATATTTAGTTGGATCCTTATACTTTGGTGTTGGCTTTTAGAGTTTAAAACCTCAATGATGGATTCACCCCACTTGGGTGCTTTCTGAGAGTTTGAATAAGAGTCAGATCATGTATGCTTGTCTAATCTTAGACAGATAGATCATGTGATGGTCTATTTACTCACCACTGTCACTTGATGTTGTGGTTGCTAATGGTTGGTCTTGTGGTAGCTTGATCTGGTGCTCCCCTGGTATTTCCAGTTCCTAGCTTGTCCTTGATCTAGCCCATCATCTCCTGATCCTGATGGCTTGATCTTGGTCTTGCTAGCCACCTGATCTACCCCCTCCTTATGTCACCATCTTGGTGATGTGATCCTGGGCTTTGGTTGGTTTGATCTCTTGCCTTTGGCTTGGTTTAGCTGCTGGCTGCTGTGCTTGGTGTGTGAGAGCAATGGAATGGTGTGGGGATTGGTTTTCCCACGGCTGAGTTGATAGTTTTGTTTGGTTGTGCTGCTGTTGTGGTGTTGACAGCACACACCATGCAGTTTGGTGTGTGTGCTGCTTGCGTGCCTGCTGCACAAATGTTGATATGTTCCAAATTTTGAAAGTTACTTTCATCTGGTTAATTCTACTTGGCTGGTGAAACTTGCCCCTTTTTGCTGTGATTTGACTTATGGCTTAAAATTATGAAAGATACATTCTTTCATATTGGTGAAATTTGCCCCTTTTTATAAGATTACTCAATGATGAACCTTGATCAGTGCACTTCACTCACAAGTTTGTTTTGCAGGTACCAGACTTGGGAATTCAAGATTTTAGTTTAAGTTTCCTTCTTTATTTATAGATTAGTCAAATGTAATATTCTTTATTCTTTTGTAATTTTAGTTCTATCCTTTTGTAATCTTTATTTTATTATTGTGTAATAAATATTGTACTATTATCAATTAAAGAAATATTATTCTTTATTTATTTACTATTGTAAAAATTGTGGATGATTTTCATAAGTTACATTTTTGTGACTTATTTATTGAATGAAATTATGAAATGGAGATTCTTATTCTTAATTACTTTCTTTATACAAAGTTTGAGTTATTATTGGTTAACTCTTAATTAAATCAAATACTCAAACATCATTCAAAAATCCTTTTGAATTATAATTCAAACACTCAAGTTTTTTAATTCAAATTTCATTTCCCAAAACACATAAGTCCACAAAGATCATATCGAAGTCTATAACAATCATCCTTCAAGACTATACCTAATCTCAAAGTATGAAAGAAACTTTGATCACTTTAGGTTTTTATTTGGCGAAAAATTTACCCACATTTTCGCAGATGAATGCATGGAACATTCCAAATTCCTAAATCTACCATTCGTTAGTTCCTAAATCGTGGGATGTTACAAAATCCAATTATTAAGCCACTACTATTAACTAGTTTGTAAAATCTTGGAAAAATAACTACTGTGTAGGCAATCTAAAATAGAGCCTGGGTCAACTGGAATCACGCAAAAAGGATTTACAGAACTTTTTATATAATTAAAATACTCTAGAAAGCCTTTTAATTGCTTCTACAAAACCAAGTACTGTAAGGCCATCTTTTCAATTCATAAACAGATAAAACTTATTCTAGTGATTCCAGGGACACCTCATTTGCAATTTTCTGAGTGATAAAACTTTTTCTATGATTTTATTACTCTAAATAGGCCATTAAACCATTTAATTAATCACGGCAAAACCTTGCAAAAGTCTGAAAAAATTGCACAGCAATATTCTATGTGAAAATATGAATCCAATGGTATCTTATTTGCAATTTTTGGCCTAGTGGATTAATTTCTATGGATTTTACAAGATTCAAACCTTTTCTGCAAAATCCTGAAATTCTAAAAGATAAATCCCTGCGCAGTCAATGCCCTCGCTGACCTGGCCGGCGACGTGGCACGCGGCGATTTGCCGGTACCCCTTCGGGAACAGACGGGGACCATCGGATCTAAAGGAAAACTTGTGGCTCAGATCGAGCGAGGCGAAGCTCACCGGGGATGATGGCGAGGTGGCGGCGGTCCTGGCGGCGTCGGTGGCGAGCGGCTCCGGCGGTACTGGCGGCGGCGACGGGCACGATGGAACTCAGTAGGGATCGGCGGTCCTGGGGGTGGCTTCGGTCGCTCCTCTTGCTTCCTCCAGCGGTGGCAGGGGCGGCTGATCGGGCGCGGTCGGCGGTGGGCTCCGGCGAGCGATTGCTCGGCTCCCAGTGCTCCTGCAGGTGAGGAAAGGTAGGAGGGTCAACGGGGTGAGAGGGGCCGGCCGGTGCAGTGAGCACGAGCTCATAACGATTGTTAATGGCGGCGGCGACGTCGTACTCCGGCGAGAAATTCTCGCGACCTGGCAACGTATTAGGAGGGAGTTTCGGGGTTTTCGAAGAGGGAGAGATAGTATTTATACGAGGGAGAAGATTAGGGCGAGGGGCAAATAAAATCGAACTGGATTCATCGAGAAACGCGGGAAACGATGCAGTGTTTGTGTCGGGGGCGAGCACGGCTAGGGAAGGGAGCTGACGAGCGGGGCCCGCCAGTCAGGTAAAAAAAGGCAGAGAAAAGAAGAGGGGCGATGGCGCGTGGGCTAGAAGTGGCCGTGCTGGGCCGCGCCCGCTGCTGGCATGCTGCGCGCGGCTTGGATGCTGGCGCGCTGGCTAGAGCTAGACCCCGGGTGGACCGGCGCGCTGGCGTGCGCCGTTTTTTGTTCCTTCTTTCTTTATTCTTTTTCTGAACCTTTTTCCTAAACTGAAACTGAACTGTTTGACTGAAAGTCTCAACTAAAATTCAGTCAAAAACTAAAATAGCCGCAACTTTTGAACCGATGTTCCGATTGAGGTGATTCGAACGGCTACAGGTCCGTGCTGAGATACACTATGCATCTGTGCTGTCCAAAAGTGCAAATAGCACCTTTTTGGCAGATGCAAGGAAAAACCATGCTTAACATGTGTATGTGACAATAGGCAATGCAAGTGGGTTTTTGGCAAAAACTTTAAAACTAATTTTTTTTTGCAACGATGCTCATGATGATATGCAGTACCAAATCTAAAATTTGGGATGTGACATGTCCTTCAAAATACAATCTAACCTCCCAAATTTCATCATCAAAGCTACAAATCAACATATGCAATGTAAATTTCTATTGTTTTGGCTATTCTAATCAACAGATGCAATGTAAAGCTACAAACCCTAGCAAATGCAATGGTATGGAAAACTTGCGGAGGAGAAAAATTACTCTACGCCATCGAGGGATAGTATTTGCCCGAATCTGCTTTCAAGCGGCGGCCAAGGCCGCTGCAGCAGCCGTTACCACCGGCACCAACAACCGGTTTGAGTTTGCGCCCTTGGACACTTGACCCGGGACTCAGTCACCCCCTACATCGAGAGTGTCGATTGCATCTCCTCTGTTATCGGCGCCGCAGCTAGCGCCACCGAGAGTGCCAACCGGGTATGCTTTTCCAGAGAGTGGGGGAGAATATGGGGAATGAATCAGGGTCTAGATGGATGCCTAACGGGCTAGGTTAGGACAACGCCAAACGGCCGTTAACGCTCGTGTCGAAGTGTCATCGCCATGTAAGCTCTATGGATGGGACCAACGGTCAGAAACGACATTAACCCAGCTAAGTGCACTTGCCAGTATTTTTTGAAACAACCTATCCTAGGGCCTGTGGTGATTTGATAATATAACAAAAACTGACGGGTTTTTAAGTAGTTGCCCAAATTGTCACTTTTTTTTTGCAATTTTATCGTTTATAAGATTTTATTGAATAATAAATAAACAAAGTTATGTGCAACATTTTGATGTGAAGCACGGGTATCAAGATATCAGATCAATGACTCGTCAAACAAAACACATCACATAAACGCAAAACAAGAACCCATACGTGCTAAATTATAAGGAAACGAGAGTACATAGATGGAATAGGGGGCGGCGGAGGTACACCCATCTCGACAGTGAGGTGCACCTTCCTTTCATATCCTTTTTTGACTTTTCTTCAGCCTTGATACATGTGGTGCGCGGGCCTGCGACATATTTTCACAGTTTGATGGTAGGCGAGTATATCCCCACAAAACAAAAGTCAATCGATATTCAAAAGGAAAATGCTCTTATCACCGGTAGGAATAGGGCTAGTGATAGCATTTGGAATATGAGGTTAGTGGCGTTCAATCCACACGCCACCAATCTCACGCCACTGGTATTTGCTAGTGGTGGCGTTGGGGTCAAATGCCTGCAGTATTTTTTAAAGTTATGGCGTGCACAATTTTAAACGCCACCAGTCCAATTTTGAGAATAGAAAATGCATCGACGCCGAGCTTCGCCGGCGACATCTTCATCGCGAACGCCAGTGAGCTCCTTCTCGTGGACGCACCGAGCTCCTTGTCCGCGCCGGTGATCCTCCTTGTCGCGGATGCCGGTGAGCTCCTCTCATGGACGCCACTGAGCTCCTTGTCCGTGTCGGCGAGCCTCCTCGTCGCGGATGCCGGGGAGCTCCTTCTCGTCGTCCGCGCCAGCGAGCCTCCTCATCACGGACGCCAGAGATCTCCTTGTTGCGGACGCCGGCGAGCTCCTCGTCGCGGACGCCAGAGAGATCCTCATTGCGGACGCCCGTGAGCTCCTCTTCACGGAGGCTAGCGAGCTCCTCGTCGCCGATGCCGGTGAGCTACTTGTCATGGAGGCCGGAGAGCTCCTTGTCGTGGACATAGGGTCGTGGACCTGCGGGTGGAGGGAGACACCGGCGAGCTCCTTGTCACGGCGGCCGGCGAGCTCCTCGTCATAGATCAGGATGGTGCTCATCGTCATAGATCTGGACGCTTGCTGTCGTTGAGGAAGAAGTAGGGATGATGGCGCACACGCTCGACTAGAGACGGTGGTGCTCGTGCGAGGAGGAGAAGTAGCAACGCTATCCTCACGTGCGGAGGGGAGCGAGCGGGAGGACTTGCGGGCATCCCGGTTGGAGAAGAGAGAGTGATAAGATAAGGCTAGTGGGCGGTTGGCTATCGAAAATTTTATTAAGTCAGGAGGCGCGACTTCTTCCTAGCACATATTAACGACGCATCATAATATTCAAACGCCAGCATTAATAAAATATTAGTGGTGTTTTAATATTTTTGAACCCCACTAATAGTTTTGTTCCATCAAATTGCTAGGTCCTATTTATCGGTGGCGTTCATTTTGGTTTAAACGCCACCCGTAACTACGCAGTGGTGGCATTCTATTTTAACAAAAGACCTTTAGTATTTTATAAACACCACTTGTATAGTAGCGTTCGATTATTTTATCATTTAGCATATGCCACTAGTGTGTGTCTAGTATACGGGTTTTCCTGCTAGTGTGTACAAGCGGAGGATGCGAGCCTCCGCCTCGTCACAGCAAACGTGTGCCACATCTCGCTTCCGAGAAAATCATAGGAGAGAGCAGAGCAGTCCCCTAACCTTGACTCTTTCCCGTGGCCCTGCTTCGGCTCTCCCCCGACCCCTTTTCTGATTCTCTGGTGCCCCGGCCGCCATCTCCCGCGGAATCCGCCGCGCTAACGTATCTCCTTCTCGCCGACTTCTCGGACATGGCCTCTGAGCCTTCGCCCCGGGTGGCTGACCCCCTCGTCTTCTTTGTGAGTTAACAGCTGCCTCTGCTCCAAAATCTTCAGAAGTTTCAGATAGGGCTTTCACTGTCAGAAATTCAGTTTCGACAGTTAGTTTAAGTTTCAGAGATAAAAGTCTGAGCTGCGTCTCAGCGTTTGAATTTGTCTTAGATAGATTAGGGCGGCACCCGGGTCTTTCGTGGGATGGCACGAAGCAACGATCATGGCGTCGGATCAGGAGGCGAGTGGGGGACGTTGGGATGGCAGCGTCGAGCACCTCGTTCGTGTCCTTGTTTTTCGCTTTCAGTTAGGCATGTAACGACTGAATAAAAGGAACAAGAGAAAGCTGTACGTTTTTACACGGCGCCAAATACTCTCGTCTCTCTCTCTCTCTGATCATCTCCATTGTTGCGTGAGTAGACCACAAGGGGCTGACAAGTGGTATCAGAGCCCAGGGCTTTGGTGTCAATGGCGCCCGGCGGCGGGTCAGGGGAGAAGAAGAAGAAGGGCGACGACATCGATAGCGGCAACAGTTCGCCGCGTGCCAGGATCGGGGATCCAACCGCAGCCGGCCAAGGGCACGCGCTGGCGGTGGCACGGCAACTCGCGCCGATGGCATTGAGCACCTCCAACATCCCACCACTAACGAGCACCAACTACTCAACATGGAGCCTCCTGATGGAGGTGAGCCTGCAGGCATGCGGCATGTGGGGCGCCATCGAGGGCGCAGAGGATCTCGACGACGAGTACGTCTACCGCAACGATCGGAGCGCCGTGGAGCTGATTTACAAATCAGTTCTGCCGGAGCTGCTGCCGGTGTTGAGGAAGCACAAGACTGCCCAGGCCACCTGGGAGGCGATCCGGAGGCTACGCGCTGGATCGGACAAGGCGCGCGAGGCCAAGGCCCAGACCTCGCGCTCGGAGTATGATCAACTCCGGCATAAACCTGGTGAGTCCGTTGATGATTTGGCCATGCGCCTTACAGGACTGGCGGCAAGGCTTGGCGAACTGGGGGATCCAGTCTCCGACAAGATGGTGATGCCGAAGTGGCTCCACATCGCCCCCAAGCGTTTCTCACAGCTCGCCGTCTCCATCGACAACCTGGTCGATCTGGACACCATGTCGATCGAGGAGATCGTCGGCCGCTTCAAGGCAGCGGAGGAGCGCTACGAGCAGGACGTCGAGGAAGAGGGAGGCACCAAGCTGCTCCTCACTGAGGAGGAGTGGCGGGCTCGCGCTGGACGTGGATCACCTGGCGGCGGCTCTAGTGGCGGCCAGAGGCCACGCGGCAAGGGCAATGCCGATCGCGACAAGGGAAAGGGCGCGCCGCGCCGTGACGGCAACTGTCGCTACTGCGGCAAGGCAGGCCACTGGGCCGCGAATGTCGCAAGAAGCAGCGCGACGAGGGCGGCGCCGCTGGTGAGGCACACGTGGCCGAGGTGGCCGATGCCGATCCTGCACTCCTCATGGC
Source organism: Avena sativa (assembly GCA_916181665.1). Lineage (NCBI taxonomy): Eukaryota > Viridiplantae > Streptophyta > Magnoliopsida > Poales > Poaceae > Avena > Avena sativa. The sequence continues at coordinate 462,028,238 of OV702293.1, forward strand.
ACTGGTGATGCCAATGGAGCACGGCGCCACCGACGACGACGACATGGTCGTGCACCTCAACGAGGAGCGGGCCAAGGCCTGCCTCGGTGCAGAGGACGAGGAGAAAGACCCCAAATGGCACCTGGACACGGGTGCGTCGAACCACATGACCGGCAACGCCACCGTCTTCACCGAGCTCGATCGCCACGTCTCCGGCATGGTGAGTTTCGGGGACGGCTCGGTGGTGGAGATCAAGGGGCGCGGAACCGTGGTCTTCGTCGCACATGGCGGTAACCATCGCGTTTACTTCATACCACGCCTGCGCACGTCCATCGTCTCTGTCGGACAGCTCGACGATGTGGGGTGCTCCACTCTGGTGAAAGGAGGGTTCATGGTGGTGCGCGACATCAGCGACAACCTCATCGTCAAGGTGGCGAGGACTGGGAACCGGATGTACACGGTCGCCCTACAGATCACCAGGCCTGTGTGCCTGGCCGCGACGGGCGGAGAGGACGCGTGGAGGTGGCATGGCCGCTACGGCCACCTGAACTTTGACGCACTGCGCAAGCTGGCTCAGGGCGGCATGGTGCGTGGCCTGCCGGCGATCGAGCACATCGACCAGGTTTGCGATGGCTGCCTCATCGGCAAGCAACGGCGCTCGCCGTTCCCAGCGGAGGCACACTACCGGGCCACAGAGCGCCTGGACCTCGTGCACGGCGACCTGTGCGGGCCGATGTCACCGCCCACGCATGGAGGAAAAAGGTACTTTCCGCTGCTCGTCGATGACAAGACCCGTTACATGTGGTTGTCCCTCCTGAGCAGCAAGGACGAGGCGCCGACCTTGATCAAGCGGTGGCAGGCCGGCGTCGAGGTCGAGACACGCGTGAAGCTGCGCATGCTCCGTACCGATCGGGGCGGCGAATTCACGTCCACCGAGTTCGGCGAGTACTGCGCTGATCGTGGAGTTCGTCGTCATCTCATGGCACCGTACTCACCGCAACAGAACGATATCGTGGAGCGGAGGAACCAGTCCGTCGTGGGGACGGCGCGCTGCCTGCTGAAAACGAAGAATGTGCCGAACGAGTTCTGGGGGGAGGCCGTCACCACCGCCGTCCACCTGCTGAACTGCGCTCCAACCAAAGCCGTGCGTGGCATGACGCCGCACGAGGCCTGGCACGGCGAAAAACCCGCCGTCAGCCACTTCCGCACCTTCGGCTGCATCGTGCACATCAAGGTGACTCGCCCAGGCCTGAAGAAATTGGATGATCGCAGTCTCCGAACTGTGTTTATCGGTTATGAGCACGGGCGCTCTAAGGCCTGGCGCGTCTACGATCCGATCGGCAAGCGCATCCACATCATGAGGGACACGGTCTTCGACGAGCAGGCAAGGTGGAGCTGGGACGTGCCGGTGCAAGAGCCCGACGCGTTCGTCATTGACCTCCCAGCACCGGTGGGCATGGCGCGTGCACCAGCGCCTCAGCCGAACTCAAGCCCAGCAGCGTCAACACCAGCATCGCCCTCATCAGCCTCTTCTTCACCTACTACTCCAGTGGCGGAGCACGGCGCGCACGCACCAGACGCCACTCCAACGGACATAGCGCGCGGTGATGGCGCTGTCTTCGTCTCGCCGCCGCCCGGAGCCACACCAGATAGCGATCTTGTGGGGGGAGGAAGCGTCGCGGCGGTATCGCACACTGGACAACCTCGCATCTACTGATGGTGAGGATGCTCTGCTCCTGGCTGCAGGTGAGGAGCCGAACACTTTTGCTGAAGCAGAGCCACACGAGGTATGGCGCGCCGCGATGCTGGATGAATTCGCGTCCATTGAGGAGAACAAGACATGGACGCTCACGACGCTCCCCGCCGGCAAGCACCCCATTGGCCTCAAGTGGGTCTTCAAGCTGAAGAAGAACTCCGCCGGCGAGGTGATCAAACACAAGGCTAGGCTCGTCGCAAAGGGGTACGTGCAGAGGGCGGGCATTGACTTCGACGAAGTGTTTGCGCCCGTGGCACGACTCGACTCCGTGCGCCTTCTGCTCGCCATCGCCGCACACGAAGGCTAGGACGTGCATCATCTCGACGTCAAGTCTGCGTTCCTGAACGGCGAGCTCGAAGAAGAGGTCTACATCGCGCAGCCGCCTGGGTTCGAGCGGGACGGCGAGGCAGAGAAGGTGTACCGGCTCTCCAAGGCGTTGTACGGACTTCGACAAGATCCTCGCGCGTGGAACGCCAAGCTCGATGAGACGCTGCTCTCCCTCGGCTTCGAGCGCAGTCCTTCAGAGCATGCGGTGTACATGCGCGTCGATGGCAACGAGCGGCTTCTGCTAGGAGTATACGTGGATGACCTCGTCGTCACGGGCTCAAGTGTGGCGACAATTGATCAGTTCAAGAAGCAGATGATGGCCATGTTCTCCATGAGCGACCTTGGCCTGCTCTCCTACTACCTTGGCATCGAAGTACAGCAGGGCGCGGACGGCATCACACTCAAGAAGGCAGCGTACGCGGCGAAGCTCGTGGAGAAGACTGGTTTGTCCGGCTGCAACCCGGTGCACATACCAATGGAACCACGACTGAAGTTGAGCAAGGAGAGCTCGAACGCGCCGGTGGACACCACGCTGTACCGCAGCGTCGTCGGCAGCCTGCGTTATCTGGTGCACACGCGGCCAGACATCACCTTCGCTGTCGGCTTCGTCAGTCGATTCATGGAGGCACCAACGATGGAGCACTGAGCTGCTGTCAAGCATCTGCTCAGGTATATTGTAGGCACTCTGCACTTCGGGTGAAGGTACGAGAGGCACAAGGTGTAGGGTTCGCAGCATAGAAAACAAAAAAATTCCTACGATGGGAACAACTATGTACCAAGATCTATCTACTAGATACAAACAACGGGCGAATGTATATCCGTAGAGAACATACCCTTGAAGACCGACAAAGCTTAACGAGTCCAAACTCGTGGTTGATGTAGACGATCTCTTGCCGGTCTCAAGATCGAGAAGAAGTCCTAGCGCCGCAAAACAGCAGCGCATCCGTGCTCGCACACACGTTCGAGGCACCGAGCAACCTCCGCCTCCTCGCTCCAGCGATGCAGCGGAAGCACAACTCTTTCTTGCCGAAAAGCCACCGGGAACATGTATCTTGCTAGTCCGAGACCATGGGGGATAAATTCTAGAGGGGGAGAGAGATCCTTCACGAGGAGGTGTGCTTTGAGAGGAGGAGAGGGGGCCTTTTATAGGAGAGAGGGGGGGCACCCAAGGGGCATGGCGCCCAGCCATGGGGGCTGCCCCCACCTCTTCCACATTCATGTGGGTGGAGCTCCCACTCAAAATGAAAAGCCTCCACTCCCATTAAAAAGCCTCCACTCAAAAATCCACTCACATGCATTAAATTTCCACCAAATTTAATGCAAGCTCTCATTTAAATAAAACTCTTTTATTTATTTATTCAGAATTTTGTTAATTACTTTAATTAACAAACATTCACATAAAACCCCTTGCTAGTATTCCATTTCACATGCAGAACCAGTTTCAGCAATTTCAACCGAAACAGTTTCGGTGTCTAGTGAAATAAATTCGTGCGCTTTCCTTTTCTTTTCAGCATGAAACTTTTGCTCCAAATGGATGTCGGTGTCTCTTAAGTGTGTCACCCTACGGTTCGTGAATAATGCGGACATGATCGAGACCCCTCTCGGATCAATAATCAGAAGCGGGATCTGGAGACCCATACTGACTCCCACACATTCAACGATGACTTTCTTGTGATCGTCGGAACCTTTTACGCTAGTATCTTAATCCCTTTGTTTCGCAATATATTACATGTCCGAGATTCGATCATCGGTATCTCCATACCTAGTTTGATCTCGTTACTGACATGCACTCTTTTCTCGTTCCCGTGATATAACATTCTAGTGATCAAATCACTTGCTTGCAAGCTAATCAATGTGATATCACCGAGAGGGCCCAGAGCATATCTATCCGTCATCGGGATGAACAAATTCCACTCTCGATCCATGGGCCTCAACATAACACTTTAGTAGTTCTGAATCCATCTTTATAATCACCCTATTACGGTGTGACGTTTGATGTTATCAAGAAACTCTTCCGGTGTTAGTGATTGACATGATCTCATGATCTAAGGATTAGGATCACTTCGTAAGTTGTTATAGCAATATAAACTCAATGACTTTGATCGTAATGCTATACTTCGGATGAATGTTCATCACACCATTACACTAATGTTGTGATCCCGTTATTAACAACATCCAATGTCCATGATCAGGAAACCTTGATCATCTTGTTAATCAACGAGCTAGTTTATAAGAGAGGCATAACTAGGAACTTTCTGTTTGTTTATTAAACACACATGTATTAACGTTTCCGTATTAATACAATTATAGCATGCAAAATAAATATTTATCATAAACAAGTAATACGATAATAACCACTTTATTATTGCCTCTCGGGCATATTCCCTTCAGTCTCCCACTCGCACTAGAGACAATAATCTAGTTTGAAAACTTTGCGTATTGAACACCTATGGCTTTCTGGTGTTCCATATACGCAATTGAAAGTGGTTAACATAATCTACGGATCTGGCGCTTCAGGTCCGTGTGTATTTGCATGTCTTTGCGTCTTCACGCATCACTCATTCTCCAATGAGATGGCATTGTATAAATTTGGTCTTTTGGTGAAACCTTTAGTTTCTTGGGGTTAAATCATGTCTATACTATTGTCATACAATATATCTTTAGTGTTAGCCCGTCGCGAACCACACCTTAGTTTGATTACAAACTACTTGACACAAATTCCCTCCTTTGCTGCTACTATAGCAGTCATATACTTAGCCTTTTGTTGTAGTATCCGTCATAATGTCTTAACTTTGGAATTCATCCAAATCCATCATGGAATCTCCTTTCCATTACATTGTGCCACCCAAAGTTTAAATTGAGATAAACTTAATTTGTATCTTGTGACAAAACTAGTATCAATGTAACGCTTTACAATGAACTATTTGTAATTATTTGTCACCTCTACACAAATATATTCTTAGTTCTTCCAAAAGATCATAAGAATTTCCTTACTATTGTCCAATGATCATTTTATGATTCATTCCGGTATATGCTCATAACACTTAGAGCATAGGACATATCTAGATGTGTACATATCATGGTATGATTGATCAAAACATTCTCGTGATTTCACTCATCAAGTGTCAAAGCACTTGAATCTTGTTTCACTTATCAAGTGTCGATACACTTGAATCTTGATTCAATTCCTTTCCATGCGACAAGAACCGTTTCTTGTCGTTTCTATATTGAACTCCTTCAATATCTCATATATGTACGTTTGGCATAACCATATTAGCGTCACAGTCTATCCACTATAGACTTTCATGCTAATTATTCGGGTTTTGCCTAAGTCTTTCATCAAAATGAAATCCTTAACCTTTGTCAATAAAAGATACATCATTTCTAATCAACAAGATGTCCTTCACATAATGTATTATAAATATGTCTCAGCGCTCCCACTTAATTTCTTGCAAATGCAAGCATCTTCATCGTCTCCTGATGAAAACTCTTTTTCATCACGATGAAGATTCCAACTCCGCGATGCTTACTTCAACCATTGAAGTTTGCATGCCCTTTTTAGCATCCTTTGAATTAACAAAACCCTTTGGATCGTGTCATGTACACGTCCTAGGCAACCATTCTATCAGAAGAACTTTGTTTTGTTTATTCATCTACCATATACCAAATTATATGTAGTGGTTGCTACTTTAATCCGTCCAGACTAAATATCGCTATGAAAGATCAAATCTTGTCATAGTCACCTCCTTGAACATTGTCGTAACGACATGTCGACTATTTCATAGATGTGAAACATCCATGTCTGTTTCTTTATAGATCCAAATACGACTGATAGGTTTTTACACCTTTCCGGAGGGTCTTCCAAGTTCAAAACTTGATTTCTCGTGTATGGAACTATCACGGATTGTATGGCTTCAAGCCATTTGACGGAGTCAGGGCTCATCATCGCTTCTTTGCATATAGTCGGTTCATCATTGTCAAACAATAATGATTTACTCTCAAATCTCAATATTTGATTGTTTATCCGACCTACTTGGTTCAATAAGAACTTAGATCTCCGTGACCACAACCTTTGAGGCACATAAGCTATGAGCATTATGGCAGCCTCCAGAACCATTTCCGGCGCTGCGCAACTCAGCACATTTAGCTAAGGTTCGTTAACCTTATCAAAGTTCTATTGTCCTCCCACTTAACATTTATGAAAAATTTCTTCTTCAAGAAACTTCAAGTTTCAAGCGACAAACCCTTTTTGTCCTTGGTGTTATGGAGGAATAACCAATTGTTATTCGAAATAACCTACAAAGACATGCTCATCCGACTTCGGTTGTAAACATCTTACTTATGTTTAGCATACCAAAATTTAAGAAATAACAACTTGGGTTTTACCCTAAACCATAACTTCCATGGTGTCATTTCAACGGATCAAGATGGAGCTCTTTTTAGTGTAAAAGCGGTAGTCTCTAAAGCTTTAATCTTTTAAAACATAATGGCAGTTTTATAAATAACACCTTTGATCCAACCATGTCAAACAAGGTTTCATTACAAATCTCAAACACTCCATACTCCTATGGTGTTTCGGGAGATGTAAATCTAGGTGTTTTGCTAAACTTGCAACTCAAATAAATCCCTTTATGATAAAATCATAATTCATTTATTTTCTTGTTACACTTGTAACTCAAATAAATCCCTTATGATAAAATCATAAACCATTTATTTTCTTGTTACAATGATTTTCACTTCATCTTGAAAGTATTTGAACATTTTCAAATATTTCCCACTTCTTTCTCATTAAGTGAACATTCACTCAAATTTCCGGAGAAAGTATATGAAGTTGAAACCCATCGCTTATGACTATAAATAATGGACTACATACATCGATATGTATAAATTCCAATATTTTAGTCGTTCGTTCTTCTTTGGCCTTTGAAGGAAGTTTTAATTATCCCGAGGAAAGTCTCACAAGCGTCACTTGATCAAATCAAAGACTCCAAAAATCCATGAAAATGGAGATTCTTCATGTTTTCTTTCCAATATAATTTAAACGGCGATGTCACTTCGTAAGTGATCTTCCAATCATTTGTCTTGCGACATTTTAGCATTAGCTTTATGGATGTGATTTCTCCAACTAGATTTGTAAATCATCCATCTTATATGGAATACGGTAATTATTTGAACAACCTTTGTTCTCATAATACCTGATTCAAATAACAATTATTAAAACAAATCTTGAAGTCAAGCTTTGATGTCAACGAGAAATACAAACAACGGTGTGTTTGTTTTCGATGAACATCATCACATATTCTCTTGCTAGTTACTTAGGCCATTGTGGTTCATGAATTGCGTCGTTCCGTATGAAATTTTATATCAACCAATTCGATATCCAATACCCAAGAACCACATTGTTTAACAAGCAAAGAATACAACCATAACATGTATATCATCTATATACCTAAACTGGATATTTCCAGTCTTTTCTTTTCTGCCAAATATATTTTATAGATTCTCTTTCAGCATTTCCTTTTCCTTTTTAAAAGAATCTATCAACATCAAAAAGTGGCGCCATATACATGACACATAGTCCAAAGCGTGTATATTCAAATAATAATACCTTTGGACTTGCACTTTGAAGTAGATCACCATCATCAAAATGATCGGTATTCTTTCAAAATCCATTCTTTAGTAATCTTTTAGTGTAGTAAACACTTTACATACATCTTCTATTCATCCTTATCATGACGACTTTCATGATCAAGCTACTGTAGCTTATAAAGAGAATCGTGAGTATAATGTTGCTTTCCAAAACCCTTTTGGATGATTAGGATGTCTAGCATCTCCAACCTTCGTAAATTCTCATCCAATATGAGAACATATATTATACTCTATCATATTGCAACCAAAACATTGTTTTAGATATCGTTATATCTGCCACACATGATAGTTTCTGAAACAATTCTTTCAGCTCCTAGATAAACTTAATATTAAAACAATCAAGAATCATGGAGGCAAACATGATACTTAAGATACTAACACTGGATTGTTACTCTTGATTTAATACCAATTATTAAATCTCACGGAGTAAATAAAGTTTGCTGAAAGTTTGCAATAGGACTTTAAACTTTAGATTGACACTCAACACAATACGATACCAGTTCGTAAAGTATATATCCAGAATTCTATATTTCTATTATCTCAATTACAACTATGCATAAGGTGGTGAACGAATGCCAATGACTACAACAAATTATGCAAATTCACTTTGATTTAATTTATGATAAATTGAGTTCTACTAATCCAAATTAGAAATGAACTCCCACTCAAAAACGACATCCCTCGTGTCTTTTTGGTGATTACATGAACCAAATCCACTACACCAAGTCCGATCATCACGTGAGTCGGTGTAGCTTCAAAGGCGAGCATCCATATGGTCATCATATCAAAACATATGACTCATGCTTAACCTTTCGGTCCGTGTTCCGAGGCCATGTCTGTACATGCTAGGCTCGCCAAGTAAGAACCTTAGTATTCGCGTGTGTAACTGTCTTACACCCGAGATATGCTCATGGATTCAAGTACACCCGATCATCATGTGATGTCTTGAAGCGACGAAACATTGTCGATGCATACTAAAGGAAGAACACATTCTTATCTTGATATTTAAATGAGGGATGATCTTATTATGCTAATAAATCGCCAAACAAGCAATATAAGATGCTATCAAACATCACATGTTTATTAGTGGAATGATATGGTTCCCGCATATGATCTCTATCATGTGCACCGTGGTATGATCACTATCATACCTATATGTGTAACTCCAAGGTCTATGGAGATTACACGTTATGTATGTTGTAAGAGTATCATCTCATACTTCTACTTACAACATCACCATATCATAACACTAGCCCAGCAACAATCTAAACTAGACGCCTCTAATTTATCCATTGCAAGTTTTACGTGGCTTAGGGCTTTCGAAGATAGAACCGTTCTTACCTACGAACATGAACCACAACGAGGATAACCAAATTGTTGACAACTCGTTGCAAATTAGATATTGACTATAGTAGGAGAGACAGACACCCGCTAGCCACTTATGCAAAACTAGTTGCATGTCAATCGTGGAACAGGTCTCATGTGCGAGGACATGTAAAGTTTGTCCGGGGCGCTTCATCCCACTATGCCACCAATATCCAAAGTACAACTAAGAAGCAATAAAATGATCATCATCGCCTACATACTCATATGTGTACTACCCGTGCAAAGTATCTATGCATAGAACCTGGCTCTGATACCACTGTAGGGTTCGCAGCATAGAAAACAAAAAAATTCCTACGATGGGAACAACTATGTACCAAGATCTATCTACTAGATACAAACAACGGGCGGATGTATATCCGTAGAGAACATACCCTTGAAGACCGACAAAGCTTAACGAGTCCAAACTCGTGGTTGATATAGACGATCTCTTGCCGATCTCAAGATCGAGAGGAAGTCCTAGCGCCGCAAAACAGCAGCGCATCCGTCCTCGCACACACGTTCGAGGCACCGAGCAACCTCCGCCTCCTCACTCCAGCGATGCAGTGGAAGCACAACTCTTTCTTCCCGAAAAGCCACCGGGAACATGTATCTCGCTAGTCCGAGACCATGGGGGATAAATTCCAGAGGGGGAGAGAGATCCTTCACGAGGAGGTGTGCTTTGAGAGGAGGAGAGGGGGGCCTTTTATAGGAGAGAGGGGGGCACCCAAGGGGCATGGCGCCCAGCCATGGGGGCTGCTCCCACCTCTTCCACATTCATGTGGGTGGAGCTCCCACTCAAAATGAAAAGCCTCCACTCCCATTAAAAAGCCTCCACTCAAAAATCCACTCACATGCATTAAATTTCCACCAAATTTAATGCAAGCTCTCATTTAAATAAAACTCTTTTATTTATTTATTCAGAATTTTGTTAATTACTTTAATTAACAAACATTCACATAAAACCCCTTGCTAGTATTCCATTTCACATGCAGAACCAGTTTCAGCAATTTCAACCGAAACAGTTTCGGTGTCTAGTGAAATAAATTCCTGCGCTTTCCTTTTCTTTTCAGCATGAAACTTTTGCTCCAAATGGATGTCGGTGTCTCTTAAGTGTGTCACCCTACGGTTCGCGAATAATGCGGACATGATCGAGACCCCTCTCGGATCAATAATCAGAAGCGGGATCTGGAGACCCATACTGACTCCCACACATTCAACGATGACTTTCTTGTGATCGTCGGAACCTTTTACGCTAGTATCTTAATCCCTTTGTTTCGTGATATATTACATGTCCGAGATTTGATCATCGGTATCTCCATACCTAGTTTGATCTCGTTACTGACATGCACTCTTTTCTCGTTCCCGTGATATAACATTCTAGTGATCAAATCACTTGCTCGCAAGCTAATCAATGTGATATCACCAAGAGGGCCCAGAGCATATCTATCCGTCATCGGGATGAACAAATTCCACTCTCGATCCATGGGCCTCAACATAACACTTTAGTAGTTTTGAATCCATCTTTATAATCACCCTGTTACGGTGTGACGTTTGATGTTATCAAGAAACTCTTCCGGTGTTAGTGATTGCCATGATCTCATGGTCTAAGGATTATGATCACTTCGTAAGTTGTTATAGCAATATAAACTCAATGAATTTGATCGTAATGCTATACTTCGGATGAATGCTCATCACACCATTACACTAATGTTGTGATCCTGTTATTAACAACATCCAATGTCCATGATCAGGAAACCTTGATCATCTTGTTAATCAATGAGCTAGTTTATAAGAGAGGCATAACTAGGAACTTTCTGTTTGTTTATTAAACACACATGTATTAACGTTTCCGTATTAATACAATTATAGCATGCAAAATAAACATTTATCATAAACAAGGAATACGATAATAACCACTTTATTATTGCCTCTCGGGCATATTCCCTTCACAAGGAAGCGCGGATGGTCGGCTACAGCAACGCAGACTTCGCCGGCGACGTCGACGACAGGAAGAGCACTTCCGGCATGATCTTCGTGTTCGGGGGGAGCACCATCTGCTGGCAGTCCCATAAGGAGAAAGTGATCGCCCTCTCATCATGCGAGGCTGAGTACATCGCTGCCACGACGGCGGCGTGTCAGGGCGTCTGGCTCCGGCGGATGATCGACGGTCTTCTTGGGAGCCCCGGCGACACGGCGACGCTCCTCGTCGACAACAAATCTGCGATCCAGCTCTGCAAGAACCCTGTCTTCCACGATAGGAGCAAACACATCGAGACTCGCTATCACTTCATCCGCGAGTGTGTGCAAGACGGCAGGATCGCCGTGGAATATGTCCACACCGGCGAGCAACTGGCAGACATCATGACCAAGGCTTTGCCTCGAGCCAAGTTCCAGGATCTGCGTGCGAAGCTGGGCATCGTCAACATCGGCAGCTGATTAAGGGGGAGAATATCAGTTAACAGCTGCCTCTGCTCCAAAATCTTCAGAAGTTTCAAATAGGGCTTTCACTGTCAGAAATTCAGTTTCGACAGTTAGTTTAAGTTTCAGAGATAAAAGTCTGAGCTGCGTCTCAGCATTTGAATTTGTCTTAGATAGATTAGGGCGGCGCCCGGGTCTTTCGTGGGATGGCACGAAGCAACGATCATGGCGTCAGATCAGGAGGCGAGTGGGGGACGTTGGGATGGCAGCGTCGAGCACCTCGTTCGTGTCCTTGTTTTTCGCTTTCAGTTAGGCATGTAACGACTGAATAAAAGGAACAAGAGAAAACAGAAAAGCTGTACGTTTTTACACAGCGCCAAATACTCTCGTCTCTCTCTCTCTCTGATCATCTCCATTGTTGCGTGAGTAGACCTCAAGGGGCTGACATTCTTCCACTCCGTCAGTCGACGGAAGGAGCACATCAGGCTGTTGTGTTTCCTGTTTGGGGTGTGCATGGGTAGGGCCATCTGCCTGCTCATCCACCTCCATACATCCCGCCATTGGCTCTCGACGTCGCCGCCAGTTATGGGCGTCGCCGACCGCCTCTCGTCCCCTTCCCCATGTGTGGCCGATAGGAACATCCCCGACGAGCCGCCTTGCTTCGAGGCCAGCATGCTGCCCTGCTTTAGGGCCAGCGCTGCTAGCGTCAAGCTCCACTTTGGCACAACGGTGGTGCTAAACGGCTGCGACAAAGTCCGGGTTGCGGCCGGCGAGTGCAAGGTTGTAGAGCAGGGAGTCGTGGGTGGGTGACAACAACGGGAACGTGGTGCCGCTACGAGCCGAGGAAATGCTGGTAACCCATAGCCACCCTGCTACCAAGGAAAAAGACCGATGCTACTAGCCTCCATAGGATTTTGCATCATATGAGATTTTTTCTGCTGCAGCCGCGTGTTAGATTTTGCATCATAGCAAGAAATTTTCTGCTACAAACCTTATGTGATTTTGCATTACAAGAAGAATGTTTTTGCTACAACCTGTTAAAGTACCTACCATGTATAGCTGTAGGAGATCTTACCTGCCTTGTATAGTTTAATACGGTAGAGGATCTTTTATCTTGTACGTCAAGACTTGTACCGTGGACATCACGTCTTGTAACCGCACGGCATACGCCTGCCTTATATACTGAGCCGATCGCCCCATTGTGAGGCGTCTTCCCTCAATCCTATTCTCGTTTATATGGTATCAGCCTAGAAACCTTAACCCCCGATCCGATCTAGCTAGCTTCCGCCACCATGAGCTCCTCCAGCCATACCTCCTCCTCCACGGGCACCATGACCTCGGGTAGCCTCCTCTCCACCTCCAGCATGGCCGTCTCCACCACCGTGCTGCCCACTGCCTCGCCGGCGTCCCAAGCCGTCAACGTCGCCAGCGTCAAGACCCATGTTTCGATCATCCTCAACCTTCAAGCGTCCAACTTCTCCAAGTGGAGCATGCTGATGGATGTCCTCCTCGGCAAGTACGAGCTCACCGGCCACATCTCCACCAACACACCGGCCGCCGATCGCACCGCCGAGTGGATCCGTCAGGACTATATCGTCTGCTCGTGGTTGTACGGCTCCATCAGCGATGACATCCTTGACATCATCATGTCTCGGGATCAGACCACGTACGAGGCCTACGCGCTCATCCGGAACCTCTTCCTCGACAACCAACTCACCCGCGCCGTCTACCTCGAGGCGGAGTTCCGCGCCCTCGTCCAAGGAGATCTCACCATCACCGCCTACTGCCACAAGCTGAAGGCCCTCTCCGACGCTCTGCGTGACGTTGGCCAGCCCGTCAACGACCAGACCCTGGTCCTCACCTGCCTCCGTGGCCTGAACCCGCGCTTCGCCGACATCACCACGCTCGTCACCATGCAGGTCCCGGCCCCGACATTCCTGCAGACTCGCTCCCTCCTGCTCCTGCGCGAGAACCAGCTTGCCCACAGCCATCCATCGCCCCAGGTCGCCCTCTATGGCAACACCGCCGGCTCTGCTTCCATCGGCGGGAACTCCAGCGGCGGCGGCGGTGGCAGCAACGGGCGCTGGCAGAAGAAAAAGAAGAACGGGACTGGCTCGACTGGTCCATCGCCTGCCTTCCCCGACCCATGGATCTGCTTCAACCCGTACACGGGACAGACGCAGCAGATGCAACCCACTTGGCGCCCCGCCTCTACCCCGCCGCCTCCTCCTGGCGCCCCATCTGCTGGCGGACTAGGCCTCCTCGGACCACGGCCTGCCGGGAGGAGCCCATCCACCTGGGTGCCTCCGGGCCAGCAGGCTTACACCACCCAGCTTGTGCCCCTGCATGGCCAGGCATTCGGCGTGAACCCGCCACCACCTGCGACGCCGTACACTCCGTATGGCTCTGGCGCTCAGGGCACCGGCGCACCTGCATGGGACTGCTCCGCCCTCATCGTGGCCCTGAACAACACAGCCGGCTCCTCCAACACTGGCGGTTGGGTGATGGACTCGGGTGCAACCTCTCACATGGTCTCCGACCCCGGTATAATCTCTTTTCCGACTCCATCTACTTCTTCATCTCATGTTACCATTGGCAATGGTCTTTCTTTACCTTTTTCCACCACCGGTTCCACAACCCTTTCTACCCCTTCCCGCACGTTCACTTAAACAATGTTCTAGTCGTTCCTTCTATCATTAAAAATCTCCTTTCTACTCGTCAATTTACCATTGATAATTCTTGTTCTGTGGAGTATGACCCCTTTGGTTTTTCCATTAAGGATCTTCAAACACGGCGCGAGATCATACGCTGTAGTAGTCCCGGCCCCCTCTACGAGTTCTCCACCAGCGCCATCTCCACCTCGCCATATGGACTAGTCGCCTCCACCACCAACACCGAGCTTTGGCATCGCCGCTTAGGACATCCCGGACGTGATGCTACGTCCCATTTATCTAAACAGTTTTCTATTCCTTGTAATAAAGCTACTGCTGTGTGTCATGCATGTCAACTTGGCAAACACGTGCGTCTTCCTTTTTCTAGGTCTCAAACTATTTGTGTGTCTCCTTTTCAATTAATCCATTGTGATTTGTGGACGTCTCCTATTGCTAGTAACTCTGGTTTTAAATACTACTTGATCATTGTCGATGATTTTTCTCATTATATGTGGGCGTTTCCTCTTCGGCGCAAATCCGATACAACCGACCATCTCATTAACTTTGTCGCCTATGTCCGCACCCAATTCAACCTTCCAGTCGTTTCTCTCCAAACCGACAATGGCACAGAATTCGTTAACTCTACCCTAGATGAGTTCCTAGCTCGCCATGGCATCCACCTTCGCATGTCTTGTCCCTATACCTCCCCTCAAAACGGCAAAGCTGAGCGCGCTATTCGTACTATCAACGACGTCACACGCACCCTTCTTTTTCAAGCCCACATGCCACCGTCATACTGGGCCGAGGCTCTCGCTGCCGCCACATACCTTCTCAACCGTCGTCCGTGTCAGCCTATCGAGTTTCGCATTCCATTCACCCTTTTGCATAACAAGCCACCGTCGCTTTCCGACCTTCGGGTCTTCGGATGTCTCTGTTATCCAAACCAGTCTGCCACGGCTCCTCACAAACTCGCACCTCGCTCGCTCGCATGCGTTTTCCTAGGTTATCCTAGCTCTCACCGTGGCTACCGCTGCCTTGACCTTGCCTCTCGTCGCGTCATCACGTCACGGCACGTTGTCTTCGAGGAAAATTTGTTTCCATTCGCCACCACCACGTCAGCCCAGCCACCTGACTCACTCGACTTCCTCCTGGACGAACTCGCTTCAGAAAATATCCCGGTCGTTCCTTTCCTGACCCAGCCCAGCTTGCCTCCGCATGCAGCAACCCACCATGCAGCGACCCAACCTATTGTCCCTACAACTCCCGCATGCAGTCCCACGCGCGCACGCGACGCTTTGCCTGCTCCCAGCTCGCTCGCATCGCCTAGTTCGCCTGTGTCCTCTGAATCTGCCGCGGTGATATCTCCTGGTTCAGCTGCAACGCCTCCACCACCACCGCCACCTCCTCCGCCGCGGACTCGGCCGCGCACTGATCCAGTCGTTAACACTCACTCCATGCTCACCCGTGCTAAACACGGGATCTTCCGGCCAAAGGAAAAACTTAATCTCTCTGTCATTCACAACTCTATTTCTCCCATTCCTAAAACATACCGGGGAGCGCTCCAGGACCCGCACTGGCGCGCTGCGATGACTGACGAGTATAACGCACTGCTCCATAATCATACGTGGTCTCTTGTTCCTCGTCCGGTTGGTGCTAATGTTGTTTCAGGAAAGTGGATCTTCAAGCACAAGTTTGGCTCTAATGGTGGCCTTGATCGTTACAAGGCGCGATGGGTTGTCCGCGGGTTTTCACAGCAGCCCGGCGTGGACTTCGACGAGACTTTCAGTCCTGTCGTCAAGCCCGCCACGATCCGTGTCGTCCTCAGCATAGCCGTCTCCTGTGCATGGCCGATTCACCAACTCGACGTCAAGAACGCCTTTCTCCATGGCAATCTTGATGAGGTGGTCTACTGCGAGCAACCACCGGGCTTCATCGACACCGACCGTCCCCAACATGTTTGCCGGCTTCACAAGTCTCTCTATGGCCTGAAGCAAGCCCCTCGTGCTTGGTACCAGCGCTTCGCCCACTACGCGCATCGACTTGGGTTTGTTGCCTCCCAGTGCGATGTCTCCCTCTTCGTCCTTCGACGGGGTGACGAAGTGGCGTACCTTCTCCTGTACGTGGACGACATCATCCTCACTGCCTCCAGCGCCGGTCTTCTTCAACACATCACCGACCTCCTGCATCGCGAGTTCTCCATGACCGATCTTGGGGAGCTCTCCTACTTCCTCGGCATCTCGGTTACTCGCTCGGTGTCTGGGATGATGTTATCTCAGCGCCAGTATGCCATCGACCTTCTTCATCGAGCCGGCATGCTTCAATGCAACCCGTGTCCTACCCCCATCGACACTCGTTGCAAGCTCTCCGCCGATGATGGTCCGCTTGTCGCCGATCCTACTGAGTACCGCAGCTTCGCAGGCGCTCTTCAGTACCTCACATTGACACGGCCCGACATTGCGCATGCTGTGCAGCAGGCATGTCTCTACATGCATGCCCCTCGGGAACCTCATCTTGCTTTGGTCAAGCGGATTCTCTGGTATATCCATGGTACCTTGGACTTGGGTCTTCAGCTGAGCTCTACCCTGACCTCGACGCTCACAGCATACTCTGACGCTGACTGGGCAGGATGTCCCGACACTCGTCGGTCTACCTCTGGTTATTGTGTCTATCTTGGTGACAACCTGGTGTCGTGGTCCTCTAAGCGCCAGGCCACGGTCTCTCGCTCCAGTGCCGAAGCCGAGTATCGTGCCGTCGCTCATGTTGTGGCCGAGTGTTGTTGGCTTCGTCAGCTTCTTCACGAGCTTCAGCGTCCTCTCCACTCCGCGACAGTTGTCTTCTGTGATAATGTCAGCGCTGTCTACATGGCCTGTAACCCGGTTCAGCATCGTCGTACGAAGCACATCGAGATCGACATCCACTTTGTTCGCGAGAAGGTGTCTCTCGGTCAGATTCGGGTTCTACATGTGCCATCTTCGCATCAGTTTGCAGACATCATGACGAAGGGTCTTCTATCGCAGCTGTTCTTGGATTTTCGGTACAGTCTTTGCGTTCGTTCCACCGACGCTAAGACTGCGGGGGATGTTAAAGTACCTACCATGTATAGCTGTAGGAGATCTTACCTGCCTTATATAGTTTAATACGGTAGAGGATCTTTTATCTTGTACGTCAAGACTTGTACCGTGGACATCACATCTTGTAACCGCACGGCATACGCCTGCCTTATATACTGAGCCGATCGCCCCATTGTGAGGCGTCTTCCCTCAATCCTATTCTCGTTTATACAACCGTTCTCTGATTTTGCATCATATGAGTCTCGTCGGAGGACCTCGGCGGAATAATTTTGCTACGATGCGACGATATCAGAAATGTTTTGCTACAATCTCTATGATTTTTTGCTAGAAAAGTGTCAACTTTATGTTACAAAATCTACGGCGAGAGTCTGTGGTGAAGTTAGATTCTCTAAATAGTACAATGTTTTTGCTCCATATGTTCTATGAATTTGCATGATTAGAAGATTTTTTTTACTACATACTCTCCGGCAAGGTTTCCGTCGATGTCATTGGCGATCTTTTTTTTTTTGCTACAACCATCCTATGATTTTGCTACATTAGCATATCATTTTTGCTACGAGAATTCCGGCAAGGTCTCTGGTGAGATCACCGACGAAGTTGGTATATTTTTATAAATAAACCATTTTTTGCTACGTACAACAAAAACGGATAGATTTTTTACTACATAGAAGCAAAAGTGGTCTTTTTGATAAAAGAGGACATTTGGAGCCGGAGGCTGGGATGCTCACGTCCCTCTGGAGGACGCCCAGCCCTTTCCTATTCGAAAGAACTCGCCAAAGCAGGTAAAAGAACGAAAAATTAACCAAAGCGGCCTCCGACGCGAGTCGGGAAGGAAGGAAGAAACGGGCTTGGGCTCGAGTTCCGGGACGAGACGGAGTAAATCCCGTCCTTAAAAGGCAGGTCTGGCCCCGGCGTTTCCTCCTCACCAGAACACGATCAGCTTTTCGATTTCGATCGAGACCAACACACACGGCCACGTTCGAATCGAGAGTAGCAGCGAGCGAATCCAAGTAGTAGTACGAACGAGAGTTGGTTGATCAAACGCGATGGCGAGCGCTTCGTCGTCATCGTCGAAGAAGAAGGCGGCGAACCGGCTGGTGGTGGACGAGGCGATCACGGACGACAACTCCGTCTGCAACCTCCACCCGGCCACCATGGAGAAGCTCTCCATCTTCCAGGGTGACATCGTGCTGCTCAAGGGCAAGCGCCGCCGCACCACCGTCTGCTTGGTCATCCCCGACGAGACCTGCGAGGAGCACAAGCTCAAGATCAACAAGGTGGCCCGCTCCAACCTCAGGGTGCGCATCGCCGACGTCGTGTCCGTGCACCTGTGCCCCGATGCCAAGTACGCCAGGCGCGTGCACGTCCTCCCCGTCGACGACACCGTCGAGGGCATCACCGGGAACCTCTTCGAGGCCTACCTCAGGCCCTACTTCGCGGACGCGTACCGCCCGGTGCACAAGGGCGACCTCTTCCTTGTGCGCGGCGGCATGCGGAGCGTCGAGTTCAAGGTCATCCAGATCGACCCTGCCGTTGACTACTGCATTGTGGCGGCGGACACAGAGATCTTCTGCGACGGCGAGCCGGTGAAGAGGGAGGACGAGGAGAGGCTCGACGGCATCGGATACGACGACATTGGCGGCATGGGCAAGCAGATGAACCAGATCAGGGAGCTGGTCGAGCTGCCGCTCAGGCACCCGCAGCTTTTCAAGTGCCTCGGCGTGAAGCCGCCCAAGGGCATCCTCTTGTACGGCCCTCCCGGCTCCGGCAAGACTTTGATCGCCCGTGCTGTGGCGAACGAGACGGGAGCCTTCTTCTTCTGCATCAACGGTCCCGAGATCATGTCCAAGATGGCTGGCGAGAGCGAGAGCAACCTGAGGAAGGCGTTCGAGGAGGCCGAGAAGAACGCGCCGTCCATCATCTTCATCGACGAGATCGACTCCATTGCTCCGAAAAGGGAGAAGACACACGGCGAGGTTGAGAGGCGTATTGTGTCGCAGCTGCTGACGCTCATGGACGGGATGAAGGCACGCGCACATGTCATCGTCATGGGCGCCACGAACCGTCCCAACAGCATCGACCCTGCTCTGAGGCGCTTCGGCAGGTTCGACCGCGAGATCGACATTGGCGTGCCGGACGAGGTCGGGCGCCTCGAGGTGCTGCGCATCCACACCAAGAATATGAAGCTCTCCGAAGACGTCAACCTGGAGCTGGTGTCGAAGGACACTCACGGCTACGTTGGTGCCGACTTGGCCGCGCTCTGCACCGAGGCGGCGCTGCAGTGCATCTGGGAGAAGATGGACGTGATCGACCTGGAGGACGACACCATCGACGCCGAGATCTTGAACTCCATGGCCATCACCAACGACCACCTTAAGACGGCTCTCGTCGGCACGAATCCTTCGGCGCTTCGTGAGACCGTGGTCGAGGTGCCAAACGTCAGCTGGAGCGACATCGGCGGCCTGGACGGCGTCAAGAGGGAGCTACAGGAGACGGTGCAGTATCCGGTGGAGCACCCCGAGAAGTTTGAGAAGTTCGGCATGTCGCCCTCCAAGGGCGTCCTCTTCTACGGGCCACCGGGCTGCGGAAAGACGCTGCTGGCCAAGGCGATCGCGAACGAGTGCCAGGCCAACTTCATCAGCATCAAGGGCCCCGAGCTGCTCACCATGTGGTTCGGCGAGAGCGAGGCGAACGTGCGGGAGATCTTCGACAAGGCGAGGCAGTCGGCGCCGTGCGTGCTCTTCTTCGACGAGCTGGACTCGATCGCGATGCAGCGGGGCGGCAGCGTGGGGGACGCCGGCGGCGCGGCGGACAGGGTCCTGAACCAGCTGCTGACGGAGATGGACGGCATGAACGCCAAGAAGACGGTGTTCATCATCGGCGCCACCAACAGGCCGGACATCATCGACTCGGCGCTGCTCCGTCCCGGCCGCCTCGACCAGCTCATCTACATCCCCTTGCCCGACGAGGCCTCGCGGCACCAGATCTTCAAGGCGTGCCTGAGGAAGTCTCCCGTGGCCAAGGACGTGGACCTTAGCGCACTGGCAAGGTTCACGACGGGCTTCAGCGGCGCCGACATCACTGAGATCTGCCAGCGGGCGTGCAAGTACGCCATTAGGGAAGACATCGAGAAGGACATCGAGAGGCAGAGGTCAGGCATGGAGGTGGACGGAGGTCAGGGAGAGGAAGCAGCTGAGAATGAGATCAAGGCGGCACACTTCGAGGAGTCGATGAAGTACGCGAGGAGGAGCGTCAGCGACGGCGACATCAGGAAGTACCAGTCCTTTGCTCAGACGCTGCATCAGTCCAGGGGCTTCGGCACCGAGTTCCGCTTCCCGGCGCAGCCACAGACGGCAGAAGCTTCTGCCAGCGCCTTTGACACCTCTGCTGCAGCCGAGGAGGAAGATGATCTCTACAGCTAAATATAGTTGCTTATACTACTAGGCGCGCGGGCAATTAGCATAGATAGGTTCTGATTCCTTTTTTTCTGCTTTCGTTTCAATACTTTGTTCATCACATTCAGTTTATACAAAGAAGGATTCAAGCGAAGAAATGATTTCATTATGCTTTTGTGTGGCTTCAGAAACAGTGATAAAGCTCAAATATCAGTGACAAAGATGGTGATTTTTATCACTCGGCTTTGCCAAATTATGGACAGTAATAGTTCATAGTACTGATGCATCACTCTTGTTAAACACCTCAATTTTCTCTGCCCTCAGTAAACAAAGGGTTCAGTCAGCCTGCCTGTGGAAGTAGATGGCTAGATGCTATCTGGCAGTGAACAATTTCCGGCGCAGATAGCTCTTCTGAAGCTGTCTTTTTGTTACACACTTGGCACAAAGTCAGCAAGTCAGATACAGATCTTGTAACTGTAAACCATATCAGTACAATACTCATCCAGTGTAAAGTTAGTAGCGGTAACAAGCAATATGGCAACAAGTAGTAATGCCAGATGCAAGTTAAGGTATAATTTTAGCTAAAGCAATGTCGAAACTTACAGATAAATGAATGATTGGCCTGTAAATTTATAAAACAGTGAAAACTATACTGCATGAACAATAAATACCAAGGAAAAATAAACATTGATGCCCAGCACAATATGAAGTCTGATCAAACAGAGCAACCAGTTACCAATGAACATCCAGGAGCAAATCACATGATTTATGAAGAAACAGATCAATAAACTATCATGAATTTTTTTGTACTGCAAACTTGACCATTAATTCAGAGTCTAAAGATAAACTTGACCATTACATTAGGAATCTCAACTCTACAGCACCTCACTCTCCTAAAGGGGTGCCCTTTCTTTCCATAGAGGAAGTCTATCAACTATAACATGTTTATAGTTTGGACATCTAAGAGCATAGACTGTGTCGGTAACCGCCAAGTCCAAAGTAACCAACAAAAAAGGTATCAATAATCCAAACCATCCGACGAGCTCAATTCCAGAAAATCCAAATCAACAATGGTTTGGCTATAAAACTATTCAGCCTAAGTTTCACTTGGGAGTAGGACTGCTGTGGGAATTCAGTACACAGAAGGCTTGTGTGGCTTCTGTTTTTGGCATCGCAATAACAATTCCTCCAGATTTGCCATTCGGCTGATGAAGCCCATTGGAAGGCCTCATTTGAGCTGTCACCGGAGTATTGCCGCGATGTGTTTCACCCCCCTGGATTGCCTTTGCTTGAGCAAGTAGCTGACTGTGCTGCAGAGATTGAGTGCTGACAGACTGTTGTTGAACCTGTGATGGGTTCATGTTGTAATCAGACACACCCAGATCAGACGCCAGATTAGCAAGCGCGACCTGCCATGATTTTTGCATAGCTGATGGGTCTTGCGCGCGCTGTGTTCCCTGAGCTGTTCGCATGGTGTACTGAAGAGACTGCAGTCCAGTAGTAGCAGCCGCTCTTTTTTGAGCAGCCTGAAGTTGTGACGCTCTGGCCTGAAGTTGTGCTGCTTTGTTTTGAGCAGCCTGAAGTTGTGCCACTCTGGCCTGGAGTTGTGCTGCTCTGTTTTGAGCAGCCTGAAGATGTGCCACTCTATTTTGAGCGGCCTGAAGATGCGCCACACTATTCTGAGCAGCCTGAATATGCGCTGTTGGGCGAACCTGTACCGGCGCTCCAAGTGAACGCTGAGTGGGGAAACCATAAACAACGGTAACGGTACCTCCTGGGCCTCCTGGACCTCCTGGTGCTCCATCCCTTCCTTGTGCTCCATTGCTTCCATGTGCTCCATTCCTCCCTGGCAGTCCATTGCTTCCTGGCTGTCCATTACTTCCTGGTGCTGCTTCTCCTATCTGAAGTTGATGCGAGGGTGCTGGACGCCAGGGGACATCGTTAGGAATAGCACGGTTCAAAATGTAAGCATTTGGGGGTGTATAAGCTGTAGGAGCAGCCGCAGGCCTTTTGGATCTTTTGCCCGAAGTTTTTGGCGCAGGAGCTGATGCTTTTGGCACATGGACGGGTCGCACCACATTCTGTGCAGCTCTAACAGATGGATGCACTTGTTGATTTTGGATGACATTACTTGTAACTGGAACTCTTCCTGCAGATGGTTGGTTTACAGTTATCCCCAAAGGTCCAAATGGTTGGTTTATTATCCCCAAAGGTCCAAATGGTTGTGGAACTGATACTTGATGCCCTGAATATTGCTGAGGGGATGGTGCTATTGAGCTTGGGAGAACTTTTTTCTTGATAGTTGCATGATTGGATGGTGCAAGGCCCTTGCGTTTGAGTAATTGCCTCTTTTTGCTCCATTTTTCATCCTTATCCGTAGCATGACAATGATCAGAAGGTAAGGTACCTTTGCCCCAGCGGGGGCATGGCGCAGGAGAATCACAAACATAACAGTGGCACTGCATTAATCAAGAGGAAAAACAGAATATTGTAAGGCATCCATGTTTGAACAATTGGCATTCAATACTGTTACACAATTCGATCAGAGGAGTGTATGATTAACTAACCATAGTGCAATGATTTGCATGAGATCCAGTTCCGAAAGGAAATTTAGCACATAGATGGCGTGGATGAGGGAAATCCCTGCATGCTACCTGAAAAAAAAAGAGAACTGTAAGACCCACATATACTTCTTTCAAGTTGAGAGCTTTGAGATGGCTCCTGGATGCATAGGACCAACAATCAAATAAATAAATGGAACATATATTGTCACGACAATTAGTGGGGCACCTCCCATTCCTTTGAATAATCACTAGTGTCAGTCTATAAGATATGCCATATGTATAAAATACCAATATACAAGACCACTAAAGTCTTTCTTTTGAGGATCAGTAAATTTATCACCAAGGTGCAGTATTATCCAGTTGCAGGCAACCAAATTGTTTTTTGCAATAACTGAATGGAGAAGTCGTCTCATGGAAGGCTATCAATGATATTCAAATTTCAGAATGACAGAGGCAACAATAATATTGAAATACATACAAGTACATTGTCCACCTTCCACTAATAGCTTAATATTCAGGTGGTTTATTGGCGCCCAAAACTAAATACAGTAGCAGACACAACTAACAGTGGGATTCATGTAGCAATGATGGTTATTACCAAATCAGACTTGCAAAGTTGATTGGCCAAGTAGCAGACATTACTTGGCAACTAGATTCCTAGGAACAAAATTTATATACATGTGAAACAGAAACCTGCATAGATTAGCCTACATAAAAGAATGTCAATAGGACACAATCTTGTCAATGAATTGTCAATGTAATGCATATAAGAACTGACAACACTATATATCTACTATGACGATCGGCTTGAACCGCAACAGGCAGTCAATGCGACACATATAGGAACAGAGAAAACAATCTATCTATCTATCTAACGATGGCGCCGATGTATGACTCGAACCGCAACATCGGGTCAATGCGGTGCACATACGAACTGACAAAACAATATCGACAACGACGTATGAATCGCAACGCGACAACATAGAAGATGCAAGCAATGTCCGTCCTTTCTCCCCAAGAACCTGCAATTTTTCTTCTGACACCATATTTCCCATTCTTGTTAACAGCTGGTCAATGTACCGCATGTAAGAACCGACAATACAGTAAATGTATCTAACGATGACGACAACGTATGACTCAAACCACAAACAGCTGTTCAATGCAACCGACACACGGAAAGGCGAAAAAATGTTCAATCTATCTAATGATGGCGATCGAACCGCAACATCGGGTCAATGCAACGCACATACGAACCGACAAAACCGATTTCTGGCGGTGACGATGTATGAATGGAGTCGCAACGCGACAACGCAAGGGATGTAAGCAAGAATTCAATACCTCTCCTTTCTCCCCAAGGACCTGCAGTTCTTCCTCTGACCCATCTTTCTCGCCAGGTATCTGCTCCACCTTGACAGCGACCACAGGGGGCTTGTTGTCAGGGTCACCGTCCAGGATCACGCAGTCATCGTCGTCGTCGTCGTCAGCGGCAGCAATAGTACTCTTCTTTTCACCCTCCAGAGTTGACAGGAAGTCCTGTAACATGGCGGAATCGTCTAAACCCTCCCCAAATCCACTGAGGTCGTCAAGCAGTAGGCTGGAGGCCCACTGGAGGGCATCATCAGCGGGCGGCTTGGAAGCGACGGGAACCTGTTCTGTCTCGTCGTCGGAGAGGATCTCGATAACTTCCCCCACCGCCGTCCCCATGATCCGGCCCAAAACCCTCGACCACCAACTTCACCCCCCAAAAAAGCAGGATTGCGAACTCGCAAAGCCCCACGAAAACCCTGCGAGAATTGACAGCAGGAACCGATTAGCGGAGAGACGGCAGATGCCTGCCTGTCATCTTGAGCCGAGAAACAGAGAGGGTTTCTTGGGGGTCGCGTCCCGGAGGGGCGCGAAGCAGGGAGAGAAGACGCAATCTTGGTTCCTGGCAGAGCAGATTGCGCCCTGGAAGAAAAGCAGAGTTTTTTTTTACTTACAGCAGGGGAGTAGACGGGCAATGCGGCGGCGGCGGTGGCGGCGGCGGCTGGGGCTGGGAGGAGTTGTGCAATGCCAACTGGAAAGTGGGAAAAACACACACAAACTTGAGAACAGATTTTATGGACCCGATGAGAGAAAGAAAAGGGAAGAGCGAGAAGTGAAAGAGCAGGGCGGAGGGGGAGCGGAGTTTACCGTGGAGGTTCTCTTCGCGGAGGGGCCGGCGGACGCGTCGAGGGGGAGGGAGGCGATGGAGATGGGAGAAGGGAAGGCGAAGCAACTGCCGCAGCGCCTCCTCCTCTCTCGCTTTCGGGGGGATTCTGGCTGTTGCGCTCTCGCACACGGTGACGCGGACGGGAAACTGGGAGCGGCTCGGGGCCGGAGAGTCCGCGTGGGCCACCCCCTTATTACGTGTGATTTTTGCTTTGCTTCCTCCGGGTCCGGGTAAAAAAAAAACCCAGCTTTTATTAGCCCTCGGCGGCGCTATACCGTGCGAGGGGTGGGACTTTTTTTTTTTTTCGAATCTGCGAGGGGTGGGACTTGGGAGGGGGTGAGTGGACGGTGGGTACGCAGCGACGCCCGCGCTCCATCTGGGTTCGTTGCCGCTTTTCCGTAGGGAGTGGTGGATAGGGGCGTGGGGAAAAAAATCGGGGATGCCCTCGGTAGAATTACCAAGAGTGCAGTAATTTTTTTTACTAAATATAATACTCCCTCCGTACCCATATTACTTGACTTAGATTTGTCAAAATTAAGATGAACTTATACTAAATAGTGTCTAGATTCATTCAAATCTAGACAAATTCAAGTCAAGTAATATGAGTCGGAGGGAGTACCTTTTTTTTATATATATACAATAGCAAGGCTCACAACATGCACACACAATCACCCCTATAAACACACATACTCTATCCTTATGGTCGCCACTGATAAATCGAGTCTTGAAATTAAAGAAGCCACCGCGGACGTCTTACTACCAACGAGAACGTCGTCGCTGTTGAGGTAAGATACACAACCTCGTAATTTGCAATAAACTTTGACGATACCTTCAATCAAACAGATATGCAGTGGCAATAAAATAATCAAGCACATACACAAGTGACACAAGGATTTACATGAAACCTCCTCTCAAAGCGAGGAGGAACAAATCACGGGTGCGACCAACCAGATCACGCAAGATTCACTATGAGCAACATGGGTATATTGTCTTCTCTAAAACATCTACATATGTGCAACACATTCGGCACGTCACCAACCGACATCACCACCAACAATAACAATAACAACCATTTGAAAAGAAGTTTACGGTAAAGCAGAAATATCACAGTTTCTGTTCTCTTTGGTAATCAGCAAACTGCAATCAACACCAAACTTGGCAGACAAGCAAACACACGAGTTCCCAACATACACGCCAATGTTTAGCTCAATCAGACACTGTATGTATACTCGATCTGTTTGTTTACCGAAGTTGCTCTATGCTGAAACTGTAGGAGTCTAAACTAACTAAACCGCTTCCAATTCTGATGTAATATTGACCAAAATCTCAAACCAGATAACCAGACCGAAGTACTCAAAGTAAGGAACAAGCTCATCATGTTTGGAATCAATCCAAGCATATTTGAACTTCCAAACACCTGCTTGAATACATACTAGTCAGATCTTAGAAATCTAGACAGAAAGTGTCCTCTCATCTTCTCACGGTAGCCACGGTGGCTTCTCTCACTCACTCAACCATTCCTCTTCCATGAGGAGTAAACGAACGCATGCATCTTGCTCTGGCTCCCCATGCACCTCCGACGCCGCGAGCCGCTCGCTCAATTCGTCAATGGAAAGATCCTTCAGGTCAAGCATAGTCACAATTAAGCACGCCATTTGTGCATACCTGGGTGACACAACACGCAGAATCTTCTGCATCTAAAGATGTAATTGGTGAGACCCCTGGGGCTTACCATAAAAATCGGATTTGATTAGCCGTTGATCTTGCCTCACAGTAAATCTCAGCCGTAATTTGCTTTTCAACGCGTCGTATAAATGGAAGCATACCGAGAAAACCCTAACCACGATCCCCTCGCTCCCAAATCGCCGCGCGGCTGCTCCGCCTCCTCCCATTCGTCCCTGCTCGCGCGCCCCTCCCCACGCCCATCTCCAGGCCGAGCCGCCACCGGTGAGCCGCCTCAACCCGCGAGCAGCAGTACGCCATGGTCCCTGCCCACGTCCGGTCCCTCCTCCTCCCTCCACCTCTGGCCATTGAGAAGGGCCGCTGCCACCAATCCCTGCCTCCCCGCACCTCCCCCAGTCCACACCCATCTCCTAGGCGGAAGCCGCTGGTGAGCCCCCTCGACGCGCAAGCAGCAGCACGCCATGACCCCAAAAGGAGGCGCCATAGGGAGGAGCAGGCAGAGGAGGTGGAGCGGTAACGGCGGGAGGCGGTGGTCTGGTACCACGGTCCCGGGAACCTCTACATCGGGCAGCGGCGGAGCAGTTCTTCTACCACCCCCATGTCCGCTCTCCATGGGGCCGAATTAGCGGGTGAGGAGGCAGAGGAGGAAGTGCTCCATGGATCCACTAGTGCTGAAGTAGAAGGAGGGCCTAGGAAGCACTGGTTCGATCTCTCCCTCCCTTCCTCCCTCCCTCTGTCCTATGGCTTTGCTTAGTTGTGTATCGTACTAGAACTTCAGGACGAGATAATTGTCATACTGCATCTTGAATGGAAATGAGATTCTCATATATTTCAATCTTGCAGGGTTAAATATCAAATGAGATTGATTGGTTTCGAGAATCTGACATGAATGAATTTTATTGATATTATCTCGGCAAGTACTACATAGCTCAAAGCATTAACAAGCACATTAGAAGCTTGAGCATCGAGATATAAGTTTTTCTCATCCTCACAAGATAGATTTTTGAAATCCATAGGAGGATAAAAACCTATATCTACAATATGCTCCAAATTTGGGTCCATGTCCCGAAAATGAATGAGCATGCAATTTTTCCATATATCATAATTTGTGCCATCGAATATGAACATGTCATTATGCACTAATCCTCTAGCCGACATCTTTACTCTCAAGGCGGTGAAGCCTAAAATGAGAGACCGGGCTCTGATACCAATTGAAAGGATACAGATGTCGCCTAGTGGGGGGGTGAATAGGCGATTAAAACTTTTCCTAGAGTGGCTCAACAAAGGCGGAATAAAACTAGAGTTTACTTTGTAAAGCACAACCTAGAAACAACTACGGTTTACCTATGTGCACCAACAACTTATGCTAAGCAATACAAGCAACAAAGTGATAGCAAGATATATAGTACTTCAAGCACGAAGGCTATCACAATGTAAAGTGCATAAGTAAAGAGTTCGGGTATAAAGATAACCGAGGCACGCGGGGACACCGATATTTTACCGAGTTCCTCCCAACATGGAGTACGTCTCGTTTGGAGAGGCGGTGGTATCAAACCACCAACGCCACAAAAGGCCTCCCTTATTCTCCGGTGAATCTCACCCCAATGGGATCGATCCACGCTTCCACTATCGGTGCACTTGTCGGTGGCAACCGGAACCTCTCACAAGGTTGGGGCACAACTCCACAACTTAATTGGAGGCTCCCAACAAACGCCACAAAAGGCCTCAACAAATGCCACCAAGGCCACAATGCCACCAAGGCCACAAAAACGTCTAGGGTTCCAAGAACCCAAGAGGGACAAGCTCCAATGAGCAACTCAAACCAAATCCTCCGAGGAGAACTCAAACCGATGCACCAAATGCAAATGGCAAGAACACCACAAAGGTGTTCAAATCCTTCTCTCCCAAATTCCACCAAAGCTACAAAAGCTTATGGGGGAATAAGAGAGGAAGAACAATGAAGGAAATCCACAAAAGACTCCAAGATCTAGATCCCAATATGTTCCCCTCACTTAGAGGAGAGATTGATTGGTGGGATTGTAGATCTAGATCTCCTCTTTCAAATCCCTCAAGAATATGCAAGAATCATTGGAGGGATTGAGAGAAAGCAAGCTCAAGAAGGTCAACAATGGAGGGGAAAACTTGCAAGAATGGTTAAGGAACCATTGGGGAAGAAGGCCCCTTATATAGGTCCCTCCAAAATCCAACCGTTGCAGCCCAAAAACGCGATTCCCGATACTACCGGACTTTTTCCCGGTACTACCGGACTTT
This sequence comes from Avena sativa, assembly GCA_916181665.1. NCBI lineage: Eukaryota > Viridiplantae > Streptophyta > Magnoliopsida > Poales > Poaceae > Avena > Avena sativa. The sequence continues at coordinate 462,057,558 of OV702293.1, forward strand.
CCCGGCACTACCGGACATTTCCTGTGGTTCCTGGGGCTTCAAACGCATTTTCTCTCTGCGCTCCCCGGTACCAAAAAGCGGTACTACCGGACCCCGGTACTACCGGATCCTGGTCCGGTACTACCGGTCATCACAGAACGAAAACAGCCATAACTCTTGCATCCGGACTCCGATTTCGATGATCTTGGGCTCGTTTCGAAGAGGACAACAACCTATATAAGATCATGCAAAGAAACATCATAGTCCAGCAAGGGAGGATAGATCAAAATGAAGAAGTAAAAAAACTTCTGTCGCGCTAGGTACTAAAATGTGGTACTACCATTGATGCTACCGTAAAGCGGTAGTACCGCAAATGGCAACCGGTACTACCGGACGTGAAGTGGAATCAGTAGTTTAGACGAAAAAACTCTCTGTCACGCCGGGTAGTAAAATGCGGTACTACCTAGGAAGACAGAAGCTTTTTGCCAACGTACAAAAGTCTCTGTCCTGTGCGGTACTAAAATGTGGTACCGCATTTTAGTACCGGAGCAGGCAGAAGCTTTTGACAAGTGGTCAAAAAGCTACTGTCGCGCTAGGTACTAAAATGCGGTACCACCGCTTTTTAGTACCTAGCCCGGCAGAGGCTTTTTGACAGTTAGTCAAAACCTTCTGTCGCATCCGGTAGCAAAAAGCGGTACTTGTACCGCACCAGGCAAATATTCAAACGACAATAACTTTTGACTGGAAGCTCCGATTGACCCGATTCCAATTGCGTTGGATAGAGGACGACAAGGGCTTCCCAATAAAAATTGGAAATATTGATTATCACCAAGTGAGAAAGTATCAAGTAGAATAATGTGATATACCTCACTTGGTGAGAAACCGAAAAGCCGCATAAATCAAAATCGCAACAAGATACAAATGGGAGATCCGATTTTGATAAAAAAGAGCTTGTTATGGAGATTACCACAAGCTCTATATCCTCACATGGATAAGACCAAATAACAACCAAATACGATGATGCAAGTATGCAAAGGTTTGAGTTCTCTCCGAACGATGTGACCGAATTACTCATACGAGAGCCCCTCTTGATAGTACGGTTATCTATCCTAAACCCGGTCTCACACACACAACGTGAAACCGGCAAAAGGGAAAACCTATCAAGATTATACCTTTTCCTTGAGCGTTCCACTTGAGCTCGATGTAGACGATCTTGCCCTTCTCAAGATTGAACGCCTTTCTTAATTCCTTATCATCGACCTCGCATATTGAGCATGTCCAACATATCTTCTTTGCAATTCATCGACCTTGAAGCCAACACATGCTCCAAGCGATGCCAATGGATAAATCCTACAAGTATAACTTAATACACAGATTAGTCCATAAAGATTGTCATTAATTACCAAAACCACACATGGGGGCCCAACATGTTCTTTCAACATCCATCCAAGATTCAGCTGTTGTGATAAAATAGAATCTTTCAGCCCATATGTGGATTTCTTATTGATGACAGCGGCTCGCTTGGCCATGGTGTCGCCGACACCCACACTAGCCTCAGTGATGAGACACGCGACCGCTCGAGCTATCTAAGGTGTCCTTTCCAGTTACCTCACCACTATAACTTCTCTTCAGATTTACCATCAAATTTTCATTGTCAAGTTTCGGAGGCAAAATCTGTCATGCATTCTTTGTTGGTAACAGATTTTCTTTCTGTTTGTAGCATATGTCGTTGAAGCACATAAATAACTTATGTTTTTGCTGAGATGTTCTATTTGACATAAGACAGTTAACCTTCTTTATTTGTGTCCATATGTGGTTGGCAGAATATGTTCTGTGTATTGATCTATACCAACTATGTTTAAACCTTGCTTGATTGTGTTTGCTTATCAATTGTTTCTACAAATAATTAATATAGAGTTTTACCATTGCAGAAGGCTGTAGAAACCATTACGAGATCCATGGAATCAAAAGTAGTTGAACCTTGCCTGGAGGTTGCACAACAAATGCCCTCCTCTTAATTTTTATTTTCGCAACACATAATGTAAATTAGTGAAAACATCTCGAGGATGTGATGTGCCGCTGGTGGTGAGAACTAAACGGAAGAGGAGGATCAGAGAGGGAGAAGGAGCGGTGAAGAAGATAGAATTGAAGGATGTTGGTTTGAAGCCGATTCGGTCGGCCATGGCCAAGGTGACTCTCTTCCCTCCCAAATAGCTGTTTTCTAGAGTAGATAAATTTTGTTGCGTTATTTTTGAATGGCCGCTAATGGCTGAGTTCATAACCAGTTATTTTATTCAGATTGCTATAAGATCTTGGTTATGTGATTTTGAAGTGGTAGCACCTTTACTTTTAAATGTAGAACCATATATAGTTTTCCAATTCAGACTATGTGACCTATATATTTTTCCCTTCTGTATACACAGGTTATTATTTGCTTCAGACATTAGATGGCCAATCCTTACTCCACACTGAGGCAAGAATTTTTTTTGTCATGTTTATTTCTATATGTATCAAGCAAGTTTTATGAGTATTTGCAGCTGATGGTTTTTTTTCTCATGCCAGTGGAGTTGTTCCCAGGAAAAATTTCAAGTCTACGTTTCTCATCAGTTTAGGCATTCATTTAGTGAAAGTCCATTTCAGGTGAGAGGATTCAATCTATGCGTTTTGTCATATTAGATGGTTTACAGATTCTGCATTATTGTTAATTGTGGTACTTATTAGATAAATCAATCCACCATTTTTTCGTTTTCCAGGCTAATTAATGAAAATACATTATTGTGAGGTGCTTTGGTCTACTAGATTTTTGTGCTCATTGTTCCAATGTCGAGCAGGCCCTCACGGAGCAAAGAAAGAGGACACCTTCGTCCGAGGAAGCCTCGCCCAGTCTTTTGAGAGACATGAGATGCAATTTCCTCGGGTGTCATAGCTAATGCCGATATTGGTTTACCCACAAATCTTCCCATGTGTAAGTTCCCTGGAGCTCTTTGCAATTCCTCTATGTGTGTGAAGTTGTGTCGTTGCAATCTCAAGACGTTAAATGATTAACAATACCATGTTGCATACATACTACTGTATATCTTTCCAATTAACTGTCTCTCTTTTTCCCTGTCTCTCCATTTTATCCCCTGAAGTTCTTCTGCAGGTACCGTGAAGGATTTGCAGACAGCTTAGGTGTGGAGAAGTAACCCAACTTATTGTGCAGTTTGGGATGAAAATCGCTCAGGCAAGAATTTTGTTTCCATTATTAACACAGAAGTATTGTTTCGTTTGGTGTTTTTGACAAGAAATTTCGTTTCCATTATTAACACAAGATTGATATCATGATGCATATGCTTAGATGATTTTGATCGAGATGGATTCATGTAGGATTGTTAGGTTCAGACTTGTTCCATTGGTATGGTTTGTAACTGAGTGCATAACTCTGCCTTTGCCGCATTGTTCTTGCAAACTCTGTCATTTTTATGAATTTCTTCTTTTAGATTTAGTTATTCCGTTAAAAATAATTTATAACAAAAGAGATAAATGGTTTGTTTATGCTGGTGGGGTCTACCATTGCCCAATTATTATTCTGTTCATGGATTACAACATGTTATCAAGATTTGATGTCTCTTAGGCATCCTGTGTTATGAGTTGTGTTATTACTGAATGTGGTTTCAGATGTGTAAATCAACCTGCTACTTCTGCCGACCACCAAGGCAGCAACTCTAGCATCGAGGTGACCAGTTCATCTCCTCACGTTTCCTCCCTCCCCTCAATTTAGTCGTCTATGTCCCATCTTATCTGTTTCTTTTTTTTGTTCAGTCAGGTTGAAATAGAAGTCCAACTCATTTTGATTTCCTGTAATTCTTACTTCAGCGCATACCAAATAGAGCTATAATTACACCCGGTATGATCGGGATATATGTTGTATTTTCCACACTAAGTTATTATCCTTTATGCAAATATTCTCTCGAATAGCTGCTTCAATCTGTTGCGCAGTTGATTTTTTGTCCATTAACTTGAAGGTTGTGCATTCTAAGCATAAGAAAGACCCTCTGACTCGTTTGGCTGAAGCACCTGACGTTACAGAGGTGGTGATAGAGGGTGAGGTATGGATCAGACCATTTCGATTGCCTCATTTTCCATTCTATAGTGTGTTATCAGGAACTGATCCTATATCTTCTCACTTTGGCAGCTGCTAGCTATCATTCATAGAATGGAAACTAAATGGTAAAAACAGAAACTTAGTTTTCCGTTATACTGCTCCTGAAGACAACCTGGAAGATAGAATACTATACACGGGCTGGCATATATATAATTCATCTGATGCCTTCTGAAAGTTCCAAAAGAAATTAATTCATTCTCTAATGCCTTCAGCTGCACCTAATTTTTAACACCATTTGCTACAATTCAGGATTCCTCTGCTTGATTTTCTTTGAAACTCAGTTGTGTATTGTGTATGTATGATTTTAGAAGTGCAGTGAAATTGATGCAAGAAAAGCAGAGTCTGTGTTTGTACCGTATGAGCCGGCCATTGCTGAACCGGACGGTGGGACTGATGCAAGAAAAGAACACATTGTCTAATTGTCTGTTTGTAAAGAAGAGTTAAATCAGTCATGATCCTTCGCTACATATGATTTATTTTAGCACCAGGAATACTATAGCCACCTTATAGTACTTTGAACATTCGGCGACTCAGAAGTTATAGATTTCGGTACTGAAGTCGATGGATAAACACCACAACGGCGACTCTTTTGTAAAATTCCAGAGCAACAACAACGGAAATGCTAGCCATAGCACTCGCAGCGTAAAGTATGGCACTAATTAAGATCATTATCTGTTCCAAGGTAACTGCTGCCCCTGATATTATGGTTTACCTATTACCGCGGAAACTTCTTTTGTCAGCCTAAGAAAGTGTATGCTGAATAAATCTATTGCAATTTAGTTTGTATGGGTACATCTGTTGCTCTGTCCAAAACAAGTATGATGCTCCCTTTCGATGTTCCTGCTACTCTTTCTGCTGTTACACTGTATAGGTGGATCTACCACTATCTCTTTTGTATGGGTACATCTGTTGCTCTGCTCGAACCAAGTATCCTGCTCCCTTTTGATGTTCATTGTATAGGTCGATCTACTCCCGTCGATTATAGTCGCAAAATGCCTCTAAACCAACGGAATCGTGCGCCAAGGCGCACTATTCAATCTAGTGCCGTCCAGTTTCGACATGGTGTCCCTCAACAATTGGAGCTCGGTGATGATGTTGGAGACGCGAAGGGAGAAGTCCTTGGCGGATTCCCCGCTCTTGAACGCTAGATTGTCGAAGTTCTTGCGGAGTTATGAGTTCAAAATTGAAGCATATTTACCTCTTATTTTTTCATAAGTAGAGTAAGGTTTTGGCATTTTACTGTGTTCGCGCACATTTTTTGTCTTTGTTTCAACAGGATCTCGAATTACTAAGTCTTTTTTAAGTGATAAAATCATTTAATTGATTTATCTTTGCACCTGGAAGATTTGCATACGCGGAGGAGGACATAGGGTCCTTAACGACACTGGTACGAGCGGAGCCCACCCGTACCATCTGCTCGTATCGAATGGCAATGTCCGCCTCGTCAAATGCTTTCACCTCGCAAAGAGGAATTTGAGATCCGACATTCACATAAATCTTCAGCCACGAAAAAACACACCATAAGGGATTTGGAGGAGGAACCTGAAGAAAGGTAAATACTTGCTGCTTTACGTATCATTGGAAAACATTGCATCATCCCCTTCATCAACAACCGCTATATCACCATCACCATCACTATTCCTATCTTCCATCCATTAGATCTTGTTGTAATTTCAGATTCAATTGTGGTTTATACTAGATTCATCCCCGTACTTTTATCCATCCATTTGATTATGATGATGTTGTTAATTGCTTTCATGTCTGAGTAGTTTCCTTCGTTCTTGGGGGATGGAGAAACCCTATCATTATTATGAAATAAAATAAATACGATCTATTACTTGTGTTCATGATATATTGATCTATGATATGTGTTTGATCTCTCTCTTTAGATAGTATGTGTAGTTGGCCACATATCATTTTCCTTCGGGTCTAAAGAAACGGGTGAAATCCTTTGGACGTGTTTGAAAGTGTGCCCGAAGCTATTGTGACTAGAAACACCGGCTAGCAACCTAGCAACTTACACGGTCAAAAGAGGAATAAAGAGAGATTCACTAAACTAATTACGATATCCACTGGGAGACCCTTAATTGCGGTGGTATGTATGGGTGACTGTTCTCAAACATCGCGGTGGTTATTTAGAGATGATATTATTCCTAGCTCAATAAAGTGACTGCATACGAGCCTTGTCGTGAACATCTTATTTTAGAGCTATCTCCACACATATCATGACATCAGAAATAGGTTATCCTAGTTATGATTAATTATCACATGCTAGGGGTGTATCCTACATCCCCGAGAACACTTTAGCCTTATTGGGTACATCCACCATTCCAAACGCTTATGTTATTTGTTTCATTTTACTTCTTTTATTTACTTTTCTGCATTTAACCAAAAACCTTTCAAACAATCTTTACTTGAATCAAAGGCAGCTTAGAAGTATTATTTGATAGACAGTGACAAGGGGCATAAAGACCTTAACCAAATAACTCTTTATGGGTTAGATACTCTTATATCAAAACTAGTTACAATTGATATGTGCACCTGCAGTCATCACGGAGCTTCTGGCGACGCGTCTCGCGGACACGATTAACACCCACGCGCATGGCCTTGATTGTGTACCAAGCCATCTTTGTGCTGTCCTTCGCCGCCAGCACCCGCACCATCTCTGGTGGCACGGAGCGAAGTATGGCGCCTAGCGCCTGCCGCTATTGCGGCTCCGGTACGTCGTCCGTGTCGACAACCTCCTAAAGCCCAGTGTCCTGGATCTAGACACACATCAAGATTGCCCATTCTGCGTAGTTGGTACAAGTGAGGGTGGGCCAGGACGCGGTGCCTCCGCTGCCGCCCGTCTCCCTCACAATCGTCTCCCGCACCATGACTTTGCCGTCGCCGCCATCCCTTTCCCTGCCCCGACCGCGGCTGAGCGCACGCACGCGGCGTGAGGATCCCACTCCCGCGGGTGTCTTGGATTTGGCTGCTGCCGCCGGCGTGCCCAATGGTGGAGTCCCAACCATGGGATTAGGCTTTGATACCAAATGTGGTATATCTCTCTCTCACTTGAACTCGATGAACAAGAACAGAACAGAGACAATGATTTGGGCGCAGTGTAAAACCTTACTGTTTTTCTCGGTTCTATCCCCTTTTATTCAGATTACAAGGGAAAACGTGGTACTCCACGATGGGTAAGTCTCGCGCCATCCCACAGAGTGGCCGTTAAGAAACGATCAGGCCAAACTAACACTAACCTGATGACTTTCACGAAAACAGTTTGAAACGCTACAGTACACTGAAAACTGAAAAACAACTAAGAATTATGTTACGATGACAGGGTTTATGCTAACACTTTTCTTATTTTTCCTGTAACTCGAAACAAAAAGTATTTGGAATTGATCTTTTTTAGGTTTGTTGAATACACCATTGGCTACACCCATAATTATTTTTCATTTTTTTCTAAAACTCGTAAATATGATTTTCGTTTTTTGAAAAACAACCGGATCGCTGGAGCTAGGCATACCCCCACTCAACCTCATCAGGAGAAACTCCTGATTGTACTCAGTAGAAATCTATTGTCTTCCGCTATACTTTTTTTAGGGCAATCAGAAGGAGCGTTGTCTTTTTTATTAGAAAAGAGAATAACTGGTCATCGTACAGAATAGCATGTTTAAATTAAGATAAAAACATGCTGAAACCACCACAAAGAGGCAAAGCCCAAAAGAACTAGTCTGGCTCGGCTGGGATAGTTGGCCCATGCATAGCAAAAGCGCTAGTCCGTTGAAGGATGTCGTCTCTGGCAATGGAAGCGACCTCTATGTAGGTTAGCTGTCGTGAAAATTCTTCGGTCACGTTCCTTCCAAGCATTTCATAGAACATATAGCATGTGGCCACTGAGACGGTTATGTTCTTTTTTGCTTTCCCAACGATCAAATCATCCCACCATTTCGAGATGGAGAGGAAGGACCGTCCTAGGCTGCCGATTGTATCATTGTCCCAAGATTGCATTGTGTTCCACGGAGCAATTGTGAAAAGACAATCTTTGCATAGATGAGTTGGCAGTTTTCAGGACTGATGCGCAAAGCGGGCAAGTGGGGTTGTGAGGCCGGGATGGCCAACATTGTCAACGGTAGGTAGTTTACCGTGGCGGGACAGCCAAGAGAAAAGGTTGCGTTTCTACTCAGCATCGGCAGTCCAAATCTTCCGCGCCTTGAATTTGGAAAAATAGTCGTTGCTCGTCATGAAGAGGGAAACACTGGCAAGTTTGCAACCGCAGGACTGGGAAAGAAAAAGTTTTTGCGCCAGCCTGTCAGGCTGTACATTGGTGGGTTGACTAGCTGGTCAAGATTCAAAAAGGAGACCAGGAGACAACGGTCTAGATGAGTGTCACTGGTATTTTCTTCCAACTATCCAGCAATCAAAAAAAAAATCATGATAGATTACGTTGACGATGGCAAGGGAAGTTCAGTTTTTTTTTCTATAGAGATCACATGTTGGCCGGCAAACGCGCCGACAATGGTTAGCCGGCAAACGCGCCGACAAGGGTTGGCCGGCAAGCGCCGATAGTGACGACTTTGAAGGTCGGCGTCTAAACCGTCGGACAATTTGGGGAAGCCACCCCACACGAGCTCCTCCAACGATCATGTCATGGATCAAAAAGTACAATTTTGAAATAGATCACACAATTAAAGCATGATTGTTACAACAAATGAAAATAAAATTAAGTTTATTACAACAAATCGAATGTTTAAAGGGAACTAGTTCACACAATAATTTGCATAAATAAAAATTCAAAATAGATCAAGCAGCAGGGTCCGTTGGCTAGGGGGTTTTGAGATGTGTTTCGTCTGAGTACCCACAAATGCTCAACGAGATCTTCTAGTAACCGATCGTGCACTTGGCCATCGCGAATTTCTTGATGCATGGCGATAAAAGTATCAAAATTTATCGGCACCTCATGATCAAGCTCAGCAAGAGGGCTCATGCCCTCAAAGGGCAACATATCAACCAATGGAGCATTGCTCACTCTTAAAGATCATATTATGCATGATCACGCATGTATTAATCACCTCCCACATGTGTGATGTGACTAGGTTAGAGAAAGGTACCTGATGATAGCAAAAAGAGTTCGGAGCACACCAAATGCTCGCTCAACATTCTTCCTACAAGCCTCCTTGCACTTGGCAAAGCAAGCTCTTGCATCAATATGATGATCGGGGATTGTCTTCACGAAGGTGGCCCATCTAAGATAAGTACCATCAGCTAGGTAGTGGCATTTGGTGTATTCTCTGCCATTGACCACAAAGTTCACCGTCGGGGAATGGCCTTCTATAAGTCTACCAAACACTAGAGATTGCTGCAGCATTTTGATGTTATTGTGCGATTCACCCATGCCAAAGAAAGCGTGCCAAATCCACAATTCATGATCTACCACAGCCTCTAGTATCACTTTGCCTTTTCCAGTATGGCCTTTGTACATACATTGACAAGCAAAAAGACAATTCTTCCATCCCAATGCATGAAGTTGATGCTCTCAAGCATACTAGGAAATCCCCTAGCTAAGTTATGTGCCCGTATACCATATCTTCTTCATTTGGTACCCTCGGATATGTTGCAAAGTATTCCACCACAACACGGCAAAACCTGTACACACACAAATGTTGTGAACTCAACCATGCGCAGGTAGTCATCTTGTGTATCAATAGGAGGTCTATATGCAAGACATCGCAAGGCAGCCATGCACTTCCGAACAGAGGTGAAACCATCATGAGCTCATCATCGCTATCCATGATCTAGCATGAATCAATAGACGATTCAAACAACCGAACACCCTATAATTTTCTAGTGCCCAAGTTCAAAGGACATTTTACCCAGTCAAAAGGTCGAACACCTTCTGTGTGTGGTGAGCTTGACACGGTTCGTGGCTGAGGGGCACACCTTCTAGCCTTGACGCAACCCTAGAGACAGCCGCGCTGATGCAGGGACGCAACCAATGCGAACGCCTCTCACAAGAGCGGCAACATACCATCGTCGAATGTTGGCAGGTGATGCGCCAGGTTGCATCATCAGCGACTCTCAATCAACGGCGAGAGTGCGACGAGAAACATGTGGGTGACTACTAGGGGATGGGCGTCACACTAGGTGGGCGATACTGGGTAGAGATGGCTAGTAACACGTCAAATATGGTCGGCGACGATGATTCGCGGGGTGATAGGAAAGGAAGAAAGGAGGCGTGGAGGGAAGGGATGGGATTTTCCTTGGGTTGATGACAAGGGGGCCTGGCATAGCCTTTCTAGCGTGGCGTCCGCTGTTGACAGACCCAACCTAGCCCATTCTTGCCTAGGGCGGCAAGGGCATGCCTGACAAATTGGTGGGCGGCCTATTCTGTCGGCACTGGTTTGTGGCTACCGGTGTGGGCCTATATTCGGCCTGAGTTGGGGGTCAGTTTTGGGGCGCAGGTGGAGATGCTCTTAGGAGTCGAAAATATAGTAACTTGATGTTCTCTGGATGATACTTGTTCAGCGATACCATCCTGCTGCCCTTATTGATTCTAACATGCCATCGAATACCACGTGTTGGCGTCATACAAACAACGAACACAAATTCTCCGTGTGTATAGCAACTCTCGAAGAAAATCCTTCGGGCTCCAGCGCTCGCCCACCACGGGTAACGCACCACCGAACACTAGCTCGCGCCTCCATGTCCCCTCCATCCTTCCTCCCCATCCTTCATCTACGTTGGCATAATCCATCAGGAAAAGCTTGTTGATCGGCGCTAGCTGAGCTATGGTGAAGCAAATCGAGCTCTAGACGACGGTGGCATAGCTTCCTGGCGCTGGTGTTGGAGCAGACGTTGGACGAAACTGGCGTGACAACAGGCAATGGAGGCATTCAGGGTAAGGTGGTTGCAGCCCAGATCTAGGCCCACTTGGGCCCGATCTAGGTTCAATGGGCCCATTCTGGGATGATCTGGGCATGATTGGCCCTGCCTGCAACGTCCGGTCGGAGACCTCCAAAGCATCGCCAATAGGACAACTGACATGGTTATAACCTACGGGTACACAATATTAGCATATCTGGTCCAGCCCAAGGAAGGCCCACAAGAATATACGCGGCCTGTGGAGTTTTCGGGTGGCCCAAGCCCATGACATATTCGGATCCTTGGAGAACAAGACTAGAATAGATAGAATATTCAAAGGGGTAAACCCTAATTTGTAACCGACTCGACCTGATGCCTGGGACCTGCCTATCTATATAAAGGCTAGGAGGACACGGTGAGGAGGGCAACTTCTCACCGCATACACACCTCCACGCCAGATTACATTTGCGCACCCCTGTACTTTTTGGTTCCGCCGTAATCAAGAGCATACAAGCAGGAGTAGGGTTTTCCCTCCGGGGGCCTGAACCTGGGTAAATCTCGTGTCCCCTGGTTGCTTGTCTATTAACCGTTCCACGATCTCCAGTACCCCCATCTTCTCCAAAACCCAAGCTCATAACAATGGGCATTGACGAGATCGAACCTCGTCAATTGGCGCCGTCTGTGGGAATCGGGGGCGCTGATTGTGTGATCGTGACGGTCCCAACTAAAGCGATCTACAACTCCTCGACGACGGAGAGCCACCTCATCTTCGGCGCTTTCGACTTCATCGCCCACTCGCCAGCCACCATGAAGGATTTCGAGCCCGTAGGCGACGGGCTCGAGATTCTGTTTGGGAGCTTCTGCTTCCAGGTGGGACAGACCGGCACTCTCTGCCTCCCAGAGCGGGTGCCAATGCCATCCATCAGGCCCGCCTCGTGGGCCCCGCATCCCAGTGTGCTACGCACATCAACGCTGACAGATGAGTCGTACGACAGTAGCAGCTGCAACTCAGATCTGTGCGCCCCCCTATCGGATGAGGGAACCTACAGTTCCGGATCCGAAAGATGCGGCAGTAGCGTTCCAATCCGCGGACGCTACCAGTGCGCTGTGGTCATCCAAAGCGATGTGGAACAACAACCACCAGGTTCGGGTGCGCACGTACCACCACCCAACCCGTAGGGTGGAAACGGGAGACAACCGTCCCTCCCGCCCAACGAGGGCGACGCCAACACCTATCAGAAGATCAACCTCAACGAGGATGGATGGCGCCAGGCACGCGAAGCCGTGGCGGGCAACAAGATCCTTCTTGTGAATACTTCACGGGATCTGTTGATGGCATACCACCTGCTCCTCATCGGAGAACACAATCGGCAGGTGAAGATGCAGGAGGACCTCGACAAGCGCAAGCAAGCGGCCTCGGAGTCTAGCGCGCGGCGAGCTGTGCTCTCCGCCGCTGGTGGCTCCAGCTCGCACGACAACAATGCCAACAAGCATCCCTCTCGCACAGAGCACATGGACCCCGTCGCACGCCGCGAGGTCACCAAAACCCTCAACACGTCCTTCATGGAGATGGACGTCAACGACAACGTCATACCCAAGACGCCGCAAGCTGCAATCATGGCAGCCACCACATATCTCGCGTCCCATCCACCTCCGGTGGGAGACCCGAAGAGATCTATGCCTAAGTCCGCACTAGACGGACTCAGACTCGTCGGAGCTGCGCTCCATAATGAGGCTCCTGCGGAGCCAAAAAAGTAAGCTGCGGTTAGATTCAACCGCAGCCCCACGCCCTCATCCGACGAAGAGGAAGATGAGCACGATCTACCTTGACGATGCAAGAGTCCGAGACATCGCAGCCGCAACTACGACGCTCGAAGCAACATCGCTCAGCGCAAGGTCGACAAAGCACGCGCCAAACGCGCGTGCTCAACCGAATCCGAAGAGGATGACGATGGAGAACTCTGCGGAGCTCGATGCTTCAGCAGATCTGTTCGGCGAACATGGATGCCGAGAAATTTCAAGCTTCCTTCGGACACTCCGAAGTTCGACGGGACACAGGACCCGAAAGCCTGGCTCAGCGATCACCTGCCGTCCGTCAAGCTGCACGGTGGTAACAAAAACACCGCCCTACAATGCCTTCAGCTGCAGCTGACAGGTGCAGCTTGAATCTGGCTCGACAGCCTGTCTCTAGGCTCAATCCGAAACTGGGAGGAGCTGGCATACAGTTTCATCTGAAACTTCAAGGGCACCAGCAAAAGGCCAGCCTCGATCGAGGAGCTATGGGCCTGCACCCAACGAACGGGCGAATCCATTCGCTCGTACATCTTGCGCTGGTCCAATATCAAGAACTCCGCGGTGCACATCTCCGAGGAGAGAACGATCGACGCCTTCAAGGACGGTGTCAAGCGCCCTGACTTCAAGGAGGAACTTGGGCGCGTCAATCCCAAGACACTTGACCACCTCATGGACATCGCCGACAGGTGGGCGGATGGCTAGAATTCCCTCCACCGAGCACATTCGGATGAGGAGGATGGGTACGGCCACAGATGCGAATGCCGTAGAAAAAGGAGATCGCGCGTCTACGATGATCGCGACAGACCCGATATGGTTGTGGCTGACTACGCCGAACGCCGCAACGACAACAACCGCAGCAGCGGAGGATACCGCGGAGGCAATTTTCGTGACGGAGGACACCCCGCACAGACGTGGCAACGTCGCAACCGCGACGACGAGCCCTCAGCATACGACAAGCTGTCGGGGCCTTGCACCATCCACTTCTACATCGACAAGCAGGATGGCAAAAAGAAGGCCAACCACATGCTGAAGGATTGCCGTGAGTTCCAAAAACTCAGCGAGGGTCTCACCCAGATGCGACGCCAGATCGTGAACCCCGGGTTTGGCCCCGCACCTGCACCAGGTGACATCGCCCATGGAGCTCCTCCACCACCACCCGTGGGACCTTTGAATCAAGCAATCGCACCCGTGCAAAACAACGGCGTAAACGGGTACCCATCACCAAAAGGGTCCCTGATGATCCAAAAAGGGCACCCAACAAATAGGGTGCAAAAGAAGATCACCCGCCAAGTCAACCTGGCTGTGACCACTCCACCTGGCATCCCTGAGTACCTCAGCGGCTCGGAGTCCTACACCACATTCAGTCGTTCGGATCACCCCCGTCAGATCCCTCGCCCAGGCCATGCTACCCTGGTGCTTGGGGCGCAGATCAAAGGGTTCGAGATGAGCCGCGTCTTCCTGGACGACGGCAGTGGCATCAACCTAATGTTCACTAGCACCCTAGCAGCAATGCGGATACCACTGTGCAGCCTGGAACAATCTGACACAACATTCCACGACATCATTCCAGGGAAGGGCATATACCCCCCTGGGAAAGATATGGCTCGACGTCATCTTCGGCAAGCCCGGCAACTTCCGATGCGAGCGGCTGGAGTTCGAAGTGGTGGACTGGCCATCACAATACCACGCCATCATTGGGCGTGTGGCATTCGCAAGGTTCCTGGCAGTACCGCACTATGCGTACCTGCTACTCAAGATGCCAGGGACTAGGGGCGTCATCACGGTCTAGGGCAGCTTCACCCGATCCGACTACTGCGACAGAGACTTCAATAGAATCTCCTAGTCGTTCGTGTAGGGGTTCGTAGCATGGAAAAGAAAATTTTCTACCGCATGCACACAAACAAGCCAAGATCTATCTACTAGATTGTAGCAACGAGTCGATAGAAGCACTCACCCTCGAAGATTCCAAAGCGGTTAACGAGAGCAGATTCTCGTGGGTGATGTAGTCGTACACTTGCCGATCTCAAGATCGCGTAGACGATCCTTCCAGCGCTGCGTTTCGGCAGCGCTTCCGCAGTCGGTCACACATTCGATACTCGATGAATACCTTCCTCTCCCTTATTCCAGCAGGCAGCGGAGATTGTAGTTCTCCCCTCGTGATTCCGGCAGCACGACGGCGTGGTACCGGAAGTAGAGGGAAGATCTCGCAGGGCTTTGCCTAAGCCGGTGCGAGTTATGGTGGATCTAGGGTTTCCCGGTGATCTAGGTTTTAGAAGACCGGGGGGAGGAGGTGTCGACAGCGGCTAGGGCTACGGCGACGGGCCGACGGCGGCTGGCGGCGGCGACGCGGGTGTGGAGGGGCTAGGGCTTGGTGTTTTGGGGCAGCCCTTCCCCTCTATTTATGAGAGTGGGGCAGCCTTGGGAGGGGTGGGTTTGAATCCAAACCCAAACCCAAGTTGGATTGAGAGAAGTACTTGTTTCTTCTTCCACTAGGAATCCATTGTTCTAGTTTGACTTTTCAAACTTCCCGTTTGACTTTCAATTTAGAGATTTAATTCTCTCTTGCAAATGCCCAAACCAAGTGACCTAGGATATGATCCAATCATTCCACTTAACCATGACATATTCATGGACCATTCCCCTTCCGGTCTAGTGAACCTTCTAGACCCTTCTAGAACCTCTCCGATGAAAACATCGGAATCTTTCCCGAACTCCGGAATTGGACTTTCCTTATATGAATCTTATTCTCCGGACCATTCCGGATCTCCTTGTGATATCCCGGATTCCATCTGAGACTCCGAACAACATTCGATATCCCAACTAACATTCCATATCTACTAAACAACATCAAATCCTTAAGTGTGTCTCCCTACGGTTCGTGAATTATGCGGACATGACCGAGACACTTCTCCGATCAATAACCAATAGAGGAATCTGGAAATTCATATGGCTCCCACATATTTATACGATTACTTTGCGATCGAATGAACCACTTACATACGATACCAATTTCCCTTTGTCTCACGATAGTTTACTTATCAGAGGTTTTGATTGGCGGTATCTCTGCATACCTAGTTCAACCTCGTTACTGATAAGTACTCTTTTCTCGTTCCCGTGGTATGTGATCCCTTGTGAGCCAGTCACATGCTTGAAGCCAATTGGATGACATTCCACCGAGAGGGCCCGGAGTATATCTATCCGTCATATGGATGGACAAATCCCACTCTTGATCCATGTGCCTCAACCCATACTTTCCGAACACTCAATGCCACCTTTATAGCCACCCAATTACGGTGTGGTGTTTGATGTCATCAAAGCATCCTTCCGGTGATGGTGATTAGCATGATCTCATGGTCGAAGGAATTAGGTTACTATGTATCAGAAAGCTTATAGCAAACGAACTATTAAAATGACTTGATCTTTATGCTACGCTTATCTATAGGAGTATGTCCATCATACCATTCTCCTAATGATATGATCTTGTTGTTAATAACATCTCAATGTTCATGATCGAGAAACCACGATCATCTATTAACCAACAAGCTAGTATTATAAAGAGGCTTTACCAGGGACTCTAATTTAGTTAAAAAATCACACAAGTATTAATGTTTCCGGTTAATACTGTTATAGCATGAATGTAAACATTTATCATAAACACAAAGATATAATAATAACAACTTTTATTATTGCCTTTAGGGCATATCTCCAACAGTTCGGTATGTAGGAGGAGCTCACGAGGCTTCAAGAGGTGACAGACAACGGGACACCCCCAGTCTCCAGGCAAAAACCCACTCGACATGTCGTTCGACTCCACAGTCAACACGAAAAAGGTGCAGGTTCACCCGACGGACGCCTCCAAGATAGCGATGATCGCCAACGACCTCAGCCCCGCATAGGAAAGCGCGCTCGTCGAATTCCTCCGTGAGCGCTGGGAAATCTTCGCCTGGTGTCCTACGGACATGCAAGGAGTTCCTAGGGAATCACCGAGCATGGACTCAATGTGTTTCCAGACAACAAGCCCGTCAAATAGTCCATCCGACGATTGTCCGAGCCACGAGCCGAAACCATTGGAGTCGAAGTCAACACGCCGACTTCATCCGGTAGATCAAGGAGAGCGAGTGGCTATCCAACACTGTGTTGGTCCCTAAAAAAGACACGGACATCCCGCGGATGTGCGTGGACTTCACGTCGCTCAACAAGAACTGCCCAAAGGACCACTTCCCTCTCCCTCGAATCGATCAGATCATCGATTCGACTGCTGGATGCGAGAAACTCTCCTTCCTTAATGCCTACTCAGGCTACATAGATATCAAGACAAGGGAAGCCAAGACATTGATCGACGATATCCCCGAGACGCTCGACAACCTCGATCACTACAGATCAAGTTGAACCCAGAAAAGTGCGCCTTCGGCGTCCCCTCTGGCCAACTACTTGGCTACTTCATCTCCCAGCGAGGAATCGAGGCGAACCTGAAGAAAATCCGGGCCATACTGACCATGGAGAAGCCAAAAAACATCAAAGGTGTCCAACAGCTAGCTGGGCACATCGCGGCGCCGAGCAGATTCATCACCCGCATGGGTGAGAAGGACCTGCCCTTCTACCAACTGCTACGCAAAGCAGACAAATTCGAGTGGACACCTGAAGCAAATGACGCATTCGAAGATCTGAAGCGACTGCTCTCCACCTCGCCCGTCCTGGTCACGCGAAAGGAATGCGAGCCTCTGCTGCTATACATAGCAGCCACGTATCAGGTGGTAAGAACTGTACTCATGGTCGAATGACCTGAAGAAGGCAAGACCCATGGGTTCCAACGCCCAATATACTACCTCAGCGAGGTACTGACGCCAACAAAATAGAGGTACTCCCACTACCAGAAACTCGCCTATGGCGTGTTCATGATGGCTCGCCGGCTGAGCCACTACTTTCAGAAGCACCAGATAATGGTCGTCAATGAGGCGCCACTCTCCAACATCCTGAACAACCCCGAAGCCATGGGACGCGTAGCCCTGTGGGGCATCGAGCTATCACCTCTAGATATAGTCTACGAGCGGCGCAAGGCGATAAAATCTCAGGTCCTCCCTAACTTCCTGGTTCACTGGATGGAGCTCCAGCTGCCGGACACTCCGGACATGACACAGTCATGGACGATGCACTTCGACGGCTCCAAGCGTGAGGCTGGAGTGGGAGCTGGCGTCATACTGACGTCCCCACAAGGTGATAAGAGGAAATATGTCCTTCGGATAAAATTTCGTGCCTCCAAAAATGAGGCCGAATACGAGGCCCTCATCCACGGCATGCGGATAGCCAAGATCTGCGGCGCAACGCGCCTAGTCATCTACGGTGACTCAAACCTCGTCGTCCAGCAGACAATGAACGAGTGCGACGCACACGACGCCAACATGATCGCGTACCGAGCGCTATACAACTCACTCGAAGGAGACTTTGACGGCTGCAAGCTTTGCCATGTTGGAAGGGAAAGCAACGAGGAGGCCAATAGACTCGCCAACATTGGCTCCACCTGCGCACGGGTGCCACCAGGTGTGTTCCTCGAACAAATCTGCGTACCCTCTATCAAAAGGAAATTCCCCAAGGGATCACCCGAAGAAGCAGAGCACTCGGGGGTTGCGCTACCCGAAGGACAGGAAGGACCCGAAAATCTCGACATGGACGTCGCGTTGGTCAACCTGATGCAGGTCATGGCAATCGAAGAAACATGGACGCAGTCATACCTTCGGTACCTGATAAACAGAGAACTGCTTGATGACCCGACAGATGCCCGGTGCATATCTCGCCGGTCCAAGGCCTTCATCATCATCAATGGCGAGTTGTACAAGCACATCATTTCGGGTGTACTCCAATGGTGCGTCACCATCGGTGATGGCAAAACCAAGACATCCACAAGGGCATCTGCGGCCATCATGCGGGCAGCCGCGGCCTCATCGCCAAAGCTCTACGAGCAGGATTCTACTGGCCAACAACCATGAACGATGCCAAGGACATCGTCTAGAGGTGCAACGACTATCAGAGGTTCGCGAATAAGCCACACGCACCAGGTTCGGAGCTCAGGCCCATACCCTCGGCTTGGCCCTTCGCCCAATGGGGCCTCGACATGATCGGCAAACTGCCCAAATCTTTGAAAGGAGGCCATGTATACCTCCTGGTCGCAGTCGACAAGTTCACTAAATGTATCGAAGCAATGCCCGTCACCAACCAAAAGGGCAAAACGGTCGTCAAGTTTTTTGAGTCCATAGTCTAGAGATTCGGCGTGCCGCACAACATCATCATGGACAACGGGTCAAACTTCATCTCCAAAGAATTCCTGGACTTCTACACAGGCCTTGGCATCAACATATCATACTCCTCCGTGGTGCACCCGCAGACCAATGGGCAGGTCGAAAAGGCCAACGGTCTCGTAGGCAGTGGCATCAAGAAACGCCTACTCGGCCCACTCGAACGACTTGCGAGAGCCTGGGTAGAAGAGCTACCCTCTGTCCTCTGAAGCTTGCGTACAACGCCAAACAACTCAACTGGCTACACGCCATTCTTCATGGTGCACAGAGCCGAAGCCGTGCTACCTGCGGAACTACGCCATAAGGCCCCACGGGTCATCGCCTACAGAGAAGCCGAATCGACGACCGCACTCGAATACGACGTCGACACACTCGAAGAAGCACGCGACATCACCCCAGCTCGCTCAACGGTCTACCAGCAAAGCCTCCGCAACTACCACAGCCGACGACTGCGACCAAGGTCCTTCGTCGAAGGAGACCTCATCCTGCAACTCAAGCAAGAGCAGTCGAAGAAGCTCGAGTCACCTTGGGAAGGACCCTACATCGTCACCGAAGTCATCCCAGGTGGAGCCTACCGCCTCAAGGACGTCAAGTCAGGAGTCACATACTCCAACCCATGGAACGTTGCACAACTGCGACGCTTCTACCCCTAGATATCCCTCTTTACCTTTAATAAGGCTACTCAGCCAAACAATGTACCTCCTTGTTACGATATGAATAAAAGCTAAGTCCCTAGCCCAAAAAATCTCTTTTACCTTACATTTACTTTCTGTTACAATGCACCCGGGGGCTCCGCCTCACCTCACGACTTCGTCGACTGAGAATAACGCATGTAAACCTGAGTAGCTGACCGCGTCAGGCTAACGAAAAGGACATGCATACAACAAAGCACCACGTGCTAACACAAATAATCTTTAAAACAAAGGGCACAACAAGCCCACTCAAAATATATACAAGTTTTACATCTATCTTTTTACAGGGTTTACCTATTCTGAAGGATCACGCGCGCTCGATGCTCAAAGAGATCCACGATCTCTTCAGCATACTGCCTAACAGTCGTATAATGCGGGCGCATGTCCCAGAGGCTACGGTCCGGTCGAAGAGGCGGCCCAGTCACCACCATCGCAAGGTTAACATCAGGACGATGCAGCCGAACAAGCGAAAGGGCATCCTTCATGCCTGCAACCAATTGGTGTCGCACCAACTCTCTCACATGGCTCACGTCTCGAAACTTTGCCAGCAAGCCCCAAGGAGTTAAGGGTGCCTCGTCTAGAGGGAACATGACGTACAAAATAGACGACATGGAAGTCTTCGCATGCTTCAGCACCCGTGAGACTTGATGTACATGATCCTGCACCGTTGCAAGGACGGTGGCTCAGTCACGATCCATCCAGAAGAAGCCGCCAGCTTCCAAGTCCTGCTGGGTCAGGTAGTTGATCTGAACAGCAACACGTTCCTTCTCCTCTCTGGGAACAAGGTTGACACCTGCAGAGCATTAAGGATAAGGTGACATGCAAACTAGGAGGACCCAAAAAACGAGCAGCAGCTCAGGGATACCCACATTGCAGTTGTTCGCTCAATTGCCACAGTTCCCCCATCAAATATTCCTCCCTGGCGGTAGCCCGCTCAGTCTTCGACTTCCACATATCCGCGTGGCCCCGAACGCCAAGGATCTCCTTCTCTAAGCTACGAACGCGATCGCGAAGAAAAGCAAGCTGCGACGCATCATCCAAAGATGGTCGCGGTTGAGGGACAGTCGAAGTATCCGGTGGAGCCTCATCCGAAGGTCCCTAAAGGGAAAGTAAGCAAGAATATGAACAACACATGTCTTGGGCAACAGCTCGAAGCATCATTTATATACATCAAAAGCCACTGTGTGGCACAAGGAGAAATTGTTCATCAACAAAAGCATACATCACAAAGGAGGATACACTATTATAGAGCTACAACAAAGAAGCCTAAACACCCGCATCCGACGTGGCCTCGGAGCCAGAGTGCCTGCTCTTGGCCTCCCCCTGCTGCTTCGCAGCATAGTCCGCCAGCAGATCGATAAGCTTTGGACCATAACGCTTACAGCGGGAGGCGAAGAGAGCAAAGGCTACCTCTGAGCCGTCCGGCGCTGTCGGCATCCGAGAGGTGACGTGATGCAGATCCAACTCCGCTCCGGACGCGATGGCCATGGCCAGCCCCATGGAAGCACCGATGCCCTTCTGCTTGCGCTTATAGGACGCAGGGGCAGCCTCCAACAGCGCATCCGCCACAGAATCAACATCCTCAAGGGCAGCACCCTTGGGCATGATCTCCTTGTAGAAACGCTGGAGAACATCCTTGGCCTTAGCAAGGGTACTAGCAGTAGTGCCGCAGCGATCTTCGACTGCTGCGGTGGCATCTTCCAGGGCGCTCCCATGCTCCAAGATATTGCGATCAAACGCAATACCCCGGAGCATATGGCGCAAGGAAGAACATGCAGGAGTCGAATAAGGACACGAAGAAAGGGCAGTCAAAAATCCAAAAAGGACCAACTTTCACATAAGATACTTACCGAAAAAAGCCTTGGCAACAGCCATCAGCTTCTCTGTCACCTCCTTCTCACGCGCAGACGCAACCTTAGCGAGCTGTTCCTCGTGATCTGAAGCCTCCCACCGCAAGCGCTCCTTCGCCTCGGCAGCATCGGCTAACTCCTTTTGCAGGTGTTGCTTCACCTCCACAACATCTTCAGCCTTCTTCTCCGCTCGCCCGAGGCTCTTTTTGAGAGCATCAAGCTGGCGAAGGGCCGCATTATTTTCATCTGCAAAGCAACAAGAGCATATGTGAATAACACAAACATTACTCAATCAACAGACAAAAAAGAGGACAAGTGTGGACAAAACACATACCTCGAAGCTGCTGCATGCTGGCCTCCAAAGCCAGATGCTGCTGAATGAGAAGGTTGGCGCCACGCACAAAGGACTGTGAAAAGAAGCAAAATCCAATAGTCAAGAAATCACTAGGAAAAAGGCTCGGGCTACGCCCCACAAGAGCGAAAACAGGACCAGCAGGTCATCCGACAATAGGGCCCGGGGGCTCCCCCCAGGGCAAGAGGAAAACAACTTACATGCTCAGACGAAGACTCCGAAGGTCCAGGTGCAGTCTTCTGGGAGACAATCACTCGAGCCTCCTGCAGAAAAGGGTTCGGAGCATCGCCCCTAGAGTTGGCCACCGTCTGAGAGTGAGGGGCCGATGGCTTCGACTCCCCTACATTCTCCTGGGAGCTCTCACCAAGAGAACCCTCCGAAGAGTGTCTACAAAGAAAAATATTCATCAAGGCAAGAATAAATGTGCACACACAAAAACAAGCAAAAGCACCCGAAAAACTACTTATGAGTCAATGTCACTCAAATTGAAGACGAGCGGCGCCTTCTCCTTCTTCTTCTTCGTCGGTGGCTGCGGAGCCACTACCTGCAGAGGCACAGCCGGGAACGGCGCGGAAGAAGCGCCGTCATCCTCGCCGTGGCATACGATGAAGGATGGGTCCCTAGGCATTGGCGGAGTCGAGGCATCCGAAGACTCGCTCGAGCTTCGTGCCCGCTTTTGGGTCAGCCCCTCGCTCGCCTCGCGGGCTTCATGAGTTGGCGACTGCGCAGGCGGAAGCTCGGACTCGGAGTCCACAACTTTGTTGCCCGACGCAATCGGAAACTTTTCGGATAGTGGAGGCACCATGCCAGCCACCTTGAACTCCTGCATAATGAAGACATCAAAGATCAGTACAAGCAATCATAAGGAAAAGCACTCAAAAAAGGCGCAACGCGCATGTCGCAAATCTACACCTGGGGAACTCGTTTTGTGGAACTGAAGGGGGACATCAACGACTTCTCCGGAAGATCCTCCTTGGACTTATACTTTAGCAGTGGCCGAAGAAATCTGTCGAGGTCGCCTCGGGATAACTCCTCGGCTGAGATCCTCGTCGGATCATTGCGGCCGGTATACAGAAACATCGGATGCGCCCTCGCTTGGAGCGGCTGCACCCGACGTTTGAGGAAGGTTAGGATTATATCCACACCATTAACCTCCTTTCCAGGCTCCATCTGGAGCGCCTCCACCCGACGGTAGAGCTCCACTACCTCTGCCACCTCGCCCTTCAGGATATGGTTCTTCCGGGATCTCTTCGGAAGAATCTCCTGGGCAGAGTCGAAGGGAGCGAGGCCAAATTCTTGCCCGTCCACTGTGGAGTCGCGGATATAAAACCACTTCTTTCGCCAGTATTGGATGGACTCAGCCCTAGAAAAGGAAAAGAAGAGAATAGAAGATCAAAGGGAAATAACATAGCTGCCGAGCGGGTAGACCCTGCCGGTGCCAGACTGTCTCTTCACGGAATAGAGCTTCTAGAAGAGGCCAAAGTGCGGCTCGATACCGAGCCAGCACTCGCAAAAAGTAATGAAGCAGGCAATGTGGAGAAGAGAATTGGGCGAAAGATGGTGGAGTTGGATGCTATAGAAAAACAAAAGCCCACGAAGAAAATCATGGACTGAGAGCGAGAGGCCGCAAAGAACGAAGGTGACAAACATCACTCGAAACCCTATGGGTGGATGGGGAATTACCTCATCGCTAGGGATCTTGACGGCCTCCTTGTCCTGCAGGATTAAACCCCATCACGAAGCTTGCGCAGGTCACCCTCGCGCGTCTCCGTGTGCCTCCACCCGCCATTAGTGATATGAGCGGCGGTGGCACCTTTCTTGCCGCCGGTGGCAGCGCTCGAGTCTGCTCCGGCGGAAGCCTTCTTCGACCTCACCATCGTAGAGCATCGACAGCGGCGGTGTGCGCGGGAACGAGGAAGGAAAGGACCGGAGAACGTCCAATGCGCAAAGGGAGAGCTCGTGAAAATGGAAGCAGTGAAAGCAAATGGCAAAGGGTGAAAACAAATCACTATTTTTCCCACGGTTATAAAGATAAAGACGGTGACCAGGAGCCATCCATCTAGAAGCCCTAACGCTGGTGTCAGATCCAACCGTCCATGTGTCAACACAACAGCGAACCATCGCCCGCACGCCGTCCACTACGCATGAAAATCGAGGAGACGTCGTAATTCTCGCCACGCCGCGCATGACTAGTCAACTTCAAGTCAGAAAGTGGGACCCACGTTCGTCCTATTACGTCACCTCTGGCACCACAGACAGTTGAGGTCACCGATTGTCAACACTGACGTCATCAAAACCTCGCTAGCAACGGTTAGAAATCCTCGACTAATAAACTAAAAGTACTCACTCGAATATGTGATTCGAGCAACTACTCGGGGGCTACTCCTATAAGGAGCGCTAGCCGCGCACCCGAGGCATGATTAAGGTACTATACCACTATTGATTCTTCGAGTCCCACGTCAAGTCTACGAGTCCACTAAGTACTCGGGGGCTACTCCCATAGGGAAGATTGATCAAGCATTCGAAAAAAGTGTGTCCCACAGACCTAAAGCTCAATTACTTGAAGTAAAGTCTCTGCTCGAGTCTACGACTCGAACAGACACTCGGCACTACTCCCATAGGGAGCGCTGATCGCGCACCCTATAAATTCTTCGACTGGGATCTTTCGGATCAAAAAATGCAAAAACTTTCTGGCAACTTTGCCCCAACCAAACGCTAAGTGAGAACCATCCTCCTTGGTCACCCGAAACACCTCCGCAGTGATAACCTTTCGGATGATGTGTCTGGCAAAGATAAGACCTACAGATATCATTCGATATCCTGGTAACGCACGTGACTGCGCTCTACCAGTAAAAAGCCATGTCAATAGATGTAACACCCCAGGTCACTCCGGACCGACGGCTGTCACTTCTGGCAGCTCAATAGGATCTCTAGACTAGCCCCACAGACCAACACTAGTCTTTTTTGCGCACTTTGTCCTCACTCGTGCGCACCTGGTACCCACTTCCCGGTCGGTCACCCATCCTAGAATTGCTCTTGGCCAAGCACACTTAACCTTAGAGTTCTTTTCAAATGAGCTTCCGGAAAAGAAGTTGCAACTTGTTGGTATGGGTTTCCTATCAATCCTATTGAGCCATGCGCCAGGGTCTCACATACACCCACCCTTAGAAGATCGACGTCCTCGTCGATCAACCACAAGCCAGGAACGTCCCCTCTTGGCACACGTCTGTGCGTCCAGTGCCGGCACATGTGCCATGCTGTGTCCACTCCGGGCCACACGCGTCATGCGCCACATGTCCGCCACTGACCCGCACACGCCCGTTTAACCGCGAGGGTCAGCTCTGATACCAATTTGTAACACCCCCGGTCACTCCGGACCGACGGCTGTCACTTCTGGCAGCTCAATAGGATCTCTAGACTAGCCCCACAGGCCAACACTAGTCTTTTCTGCGCACTTTTTCCTCACTCGTGCTCACCTGGTACCCACTTCCCGGTCGGTCACCCATCCTAAAATTGCTCTAGGCCAAGCACGCTTAACCTTAGAGTTCTTTTCGAATGAGCCACCGGAAAAGAAGTTACAACTTGTTGGTATGGGTTTTCTATCAATCCTATTGAGCCATGCGCCAGGGTCTCACAACAGACACGATGTAAATCTTGATGGACGCGTTGGGTGCATCACTCGAAAAACCACTGGGATTCGACTCCTATAAGACCTCAGCGGCCTGAGTCGAATCACGCCAGCATCTGTTCCAGATCTGAAAAATATCGTGTTTTTTGTCCTAAGACAGTTAACTGATCCTGATCCGTCACGAGAGTCAGGCACACGCATCAACAATCCCTACGAACTAAAATCATTTTTTCTCTTATGAACGGAAACAACTGCACCCGAAATATTGAAGAGTCCTCAGCCGAATCTATGATCGACTGAACACTCAGGGGCTACTTGTTGGAATTATGCCCTAGAGGCAATAATAAAGATGTTATTATTATAATTCTTGTTCATGATAAAGTTTATATTCCATGCTAGAATTGTATTAAGCGGAAACTTTGATACTTGTGTGGTTTATGAACAACACCGTGTCCCTAGTATGCCTCTATGGAGTAGCTCATTGATTAATGATGGTTAAGGTTTCCTAACCATAGACATGAGTTGTCGATTAATAATGAGATCATGTCAATAGGAGAATGATATGATGGAAAGATCCAAATTAAGCAGAGCAATTAGATCGTGTCATCGTGTTCATCTTTGCGAAGCTTTTTCCTATGTCAAGTATTGTATTCCTTAGACCATGAGATAATACAACTCCCTGGTATCGAAAAAAAGCTTTGAGGTCATCAAACGTCATCCTATGTGAGGATGATCATAAAGGTGTCTCTCAGGTAATCGAAAAGTACTTGTTGGGTTGTATGTATCGAGATGGAATTTGTCCCTCCCGAGTCGGAGAGATATACTTCGGGCCCACTCAGTAATCGATATCAACACCGCTTGCAAGCACGTGGTTAAGGAGTTAATCACAAAGTGATATAGGATTACGGAACGAGTAAAGTACTTGCTGTGAACAAGATTGAACTAGGTATGCTGATACCAACGATCGAATCTCGGGCAAGTAAAATATCGCGTGACGAAGGGAATACATATATGGGATTAATTGAATCCTGGCATCATGGTTCATCCGATATGATCATCGATGAATATGTGGGAGTCAATATAGGTTTCCAGATCCCGCTGTTGATTATTGATAGAAGATCATGTCTGCATATTCTCGAACCCGTAGGGTCACACACTTAACGTGCATCGATGCTAGGATAGAATGGATTGTTGGTTTATGAGTTTTGTTCGGAGTCTCGGATGAGATCCACGACATCACGAGAGGTTCCAGAATGGTCCAGAGAATAAGATTCATATAAAGGAAAGCAGTTTTTTGGATTTCGGAATCGTTTCGGAGTTTATCGGTATTGTACCGGAAGGTTCTAGAAGGTTCCGGAGTGGGACCAACATGGGCCCACTTGTCGGAGGCCTGCGTGGGCCTAAGGGGAAGTGCCCTTTCCACTTTGGGCCAGGGGCACAAGGCCCCAAGGCCCAGCAGGCCAGCCCTAGGGGAAACCCTAGGGGAGCCTTCTAGAAGGAGGGAAGACTTGCCCCCCACTCCACCCCTTGGCCGCCGCCCTAGGGCTTGGAGGAGGGGCCAAGGGGGGGGGCGGCCAGCACCCTATATAAGGAGGGCAGGGGCACAGCCTCCGCCCTACTCCTCCAACCCTAGCCGCCAACTGCTGCCCCTCCCTTCTCTCTCTCTCCCGACTGCGCGTAGGCGAAGCCCTGCCACAGAAACTCTCCACCATAAGCACCACGCCGTCGTGCTGCAGATCCAATCTATCTCTCCACCATACTTGCTGGATCAAGGAAGGAGGAGACGTCGCTGCACCGCACGTGTGCATCTCTCGGAGGCGCCGCCACTTGCGGCGTAGGATAGGATCAGATCGCGAGGAGGAGACGGCGAGTAGGACTACATCAACCACGTTCTATTGAACGTTTCCGCTGTGCGATTTCTTCAAGGGTATGAAGATCTCATATATCTATCTCGTTGATTACATCTCCTAGATTAGATCTTGGCTTTCTTGTTCGCATCCGTAGATTTTTTTTGATTTACTATGCTGCGAAACCCTTCAGTGGTATCAGACCTAGATCTATGCGTAGATGTGTTTGACGAGTAGAACGCAACATGCTTGTTGCGGGCATTGATGTTTTCTGTTGCAAACCTCTTGTTGTGTATTTCTTATGGCGCGGCATAGTGAGATCGAAGCGTTCCAGGCCAACTTTACGCGACCTCGTCCGCGAGACCGGCTCCGCACTTGACGTGTGGCTTGTTCCACACATGCGGCTGGTGGATGCCAGTTTCTCTCACTATAGCAGTCATGGAATTTACAACGGATGTTGGCAACCATAATATCACTGTTGTGGCTTTCCGTAGGTAAGAATCGTTCTTAGCTTGTTACTCCCATAAGCCACGTAAAACATGCAACAACAAAGTAGAGGCATCTAACTTGTTTTTGTAGGAGTGTTTTGTGATATGGTATGGCCCAAGACATGATGTGTATGCATTGAGATGTATGCAATGATCATGTTTTGTAATATTTCACGACTTTCATGTCGATGAGTTCACAACCGGCAGGAGCCGTATGGTTGTCTTTATAATTGTGTATGACCTGCGTGTCAACTTCTTATGCGCCATGTAATAGCTTTACTTTATCGCTAAGTAGTTAGCAATAGTTGTAGTTGCTATTTGTGGTGGAGATAGTCATGGTGGAGTGATGGAGATCATGCTGGCGCGCACAAGATGGAGATCATTGCGCGGAGATTGGCTATACCATGTCACATAAAATTATATGCATGTGATGTTATCCTTTTATGTATCTTATTATGCTTAGATCGCGATGGTAACATTATAAGATGATTCCTCACTTAAAGATCAAGATAAAATTGTGTTCTCCCCATGTATGCACCGTTGCAAAAGTTCGTCGTGTTCAAGCACCTCGTGATGATCGGGTGCTATAAACTCTACGTTCACATACAATGGGTGCAAGCCAGTTTTGCACACGCGGAAATACTTGGGTTTGACTTGACAAGCCTAGCATGTACAGACATGGCCTCGGAACACACGAACCGAAAGGTTAAACATGAGTCATATGAATGATATGATCGACACTTTGTTGTCCACCATTGAAACCACATCTCTTCTCGTGAAGATCGGATCAGGTGTGGTGAATTTGGATCGTGTTCACTAAACAACTTGAGGGATGTTGAATTTACTGGGGGTTCATCTAGTAATTTAATTAAGTTGAACTAGTTATAATGAACATAGTCTAAATTGTATTTGCAGATTTTGTAGATCAAATGGCTAAGTCCAACTCCAACTTCAATGTTTTTGCTGAGAAAGAAAAGCTTAAGAACAATGGGTCTAACTTCACCAACTGGTTTCGCAATCTAAGAATCATTCTCGCTGG
This sequence comes from Avena sativa, assembly GCA_916181665.1. Lineage (NCBI taxonomy): Eukaryota > Viridiplantae > Streptophyta > Magnoliopsida > Poales > Poaceae > Avena > Avena sativa. Next base: position 462,086,510 of record OV702293.1, read on the forward strand.
CGGACAAAAGGACTATGTACTTGGGAAAGCACTAGGTGACGCCCCTGCTACTGATGCGCCGGCTGATGAAAAAGCCATTTATCAGTCATGTAGAGATGATTATGGAGTGATTAAGAGTACCATGTTGTTTGCTATGGAACCAGAACTTCAAAATCGTTTTGAGGAGTTCGCCGGGCCCTTTGAGATACTTGAGGAACTGAAAACCATGTTTCAGACTCTGGCCCGATCTGACAGATATGAGATCTCTGAGAAGTTCTTTAACTGCAAGATGGAGGTAGGGAGTTCCGTTAGTGAGCACGCCATTAAGATGTCGGGCTACACTCAACGTCTTGAGCAACTGGACTGCAAGATTCCAGAAGAGCTCAAGATTGACAGAGTTCTGCAATCACTCCCTCCTAGCTACAAAGATTTTGTAGTTACTCACAATCAAATTGGTTCCACTGATACGATCACTGAGCTCTTCGCTAAGCTGAAAGCTGCGAAGGTGGATATCAATAAAGATAATCATGTGTTGATGGTCAACAAGACCACTAGCTTTAAGAAAGCTAAGGGTGCAAAGAAATCCTTCAAGAAAGGCAGCGACAAGCGCGTTCCCCCTGCTGAGAAGAAGCTCAAGTCTGGACCTAAGCCGGATACTGAGTGCTTCTATTGCAAGGAAAAGGGTCACTGGAAGCGCAACTGTCCGAAGTACTTAGCGGATAAGAAGGCTGGCACCATTAAAGGTATATTTGGTATACATGTTATTGATGTTTACCTTACTAGCGCTCGTTGTAGTGCCTGGGTATATGATACTGGTTCAACTGCTAATATTTGTAACTCGAAACAGGAGCTACGAAATAGACGACGGCTAGCAAGGGATGAGGTGACGATGCGCGTTGGCAATGAATCAAAAGTTGATGTGATGGCTGTCGGCACACTCTCCTTAGTTTTACCTTCGGGATTAGTTTTAAACCTTAATAGTGTTATTATGTGCCTGCGTTGAGCATGAAGATTATATTTGGATTGTGTTTATTGCAAGACGGTTATTCATTTAAATCAGAGAATAATGGTTGTTCCATTTATATGAATAACATCTTTTATGGTCATGCACCTGTTGTGAATGGTTTATTTCTTATGAATCTCGAAAGCAATAAAACGCACATCCATAACATTGAGGCTAAGAGATGCAAAGTAGATAGTGATAATCCAACTTATTTGTGGCACTGCTGTCTAGGTCATATTGGTGTAAAACGCATAAAGAAACTCCATTCTGATGGACTTTTGGAGTCTCTTGATTTTGAATCATTTGACACGTGCGAGCCATGCCTCATGGGCAAGATGATCAAAACCCCGTTCTCTGGAATAATGGAGCGAGCAACGGACTTATTGGAAATCATACATACCAATGTATGCGGACCAATGAGTGTTTCGACGCGCGGTGGATATCGCTATTTTCTCACTTTTACTGATGACTTAAGTAGATATGGGTATATCTATTTAATGAAACATAAATCTGAAACGTTTGAAAAGTTCAAAGAATTTCAGAACGAAGTGGAAAACCATCGTAACAGGAAAATTAAATTTCTACGATCCGATCGTGGAGGTGAATATTTGAGTTATGATTTTCTCACGCATCTTAAAGCAAGCGGAATCGTTTTGCAACTCACGCCACCCGGAACACCACAGCGCAATGGTGTGTCTGAACACCGGAATCGAACTCTATTAGATATGGTGCGATCAATGATGTCTCTTACATATTTGCCGTTATCATTTTGGGGTTATGCATTAGAAACCGTTGTATTCACTTTAAATAGGGCACCATCTAAATCCGTTGAGACTACACCGTATGAACTATGGTTTGGTGCTAAACCTAAGTTGTCGTTTCTTAAAGTTTAGGGATGCGAAGCTTACGTCAAGAAGTTGATGCCGGACAAGCTCGAACCCAAAGCGGAGAAATGCGTCTTCATAGGATACCCTAAGGAAACGATTGGGTATACCTTCTACCACAGATCTGAAGGCAAAGTGTTTGTTGCAAAGAACGGATCCTTTCTTGAGAAGGAGTTTCTCTCGAAAGAAGTGAGTGGGAGGAAGGTAGAGCTAGACGAGGTTATTGAACCTTCTCTCGAGTTGGAGAGTAGCGCAACACTTGAAATTGTTCCAATGCCGTCTGCACCAACAAGAGAGGAAGCTAATGACGAGGATCATGAAACTTCGAACGATGCTACTACTGAACTTCGTAGGTCGACAAGGTCATGTGCTACTCCTGAATGGTACGGCAACCCTGTCTTAACCGTCTTGTTGGTAGACAACAGTGAACATGCGAACTATGAGGAAGCAATGATGAGCCTAGACACTGAGAAATGGCTAGAGGCCATGAAATCCGAATTGGGATCCATGAGCGAAAACCAAGTATGGACTTTGGTGGACCCTCCTAGCGACCGTAAGGCCGATGAGTGCAAATGGATTTTCAAGAAGAAAACGAACGCGGATGGTAATGTTACTGTCTATAAAGCTCGACTTGTCGCAAAAGGGTTTCGGCAAGTTCAAGGTGTTGACTACGATGAGACTTTCTCTCCTGTAGCGATGTTTAAGTCCATTCGGATTTTATTAGCAATTGTTGCATTTCATGATTATGAAATATGGCAGATGGATGTCAAGACTGCATTCCTCAATGGCTTGATGAAGAGCTGTATATGATGCAGCCCGAAGGTTTTGTCGATCCTAAGGATGCTAATAAGGTGTGCAAACTTCAGCGTTCCATTTATGGACTGAAGCAAGCATCTCGGAGTTGGAACCTTCGTTTTGATCAAGTGATCAAGAGTTTTGGATTTGTCCCAAATTGCTATGAAGCTTGTATCTACAAGAAAGTGAGTGGGAGCTCGGTGACATTTTTAGTACTATATGTGGATGACATATTGATTATTGGAAATGGCATTGGTATGCTTAACGATGTGAAGAGTTATTTGAATAAATGTTTTTCAATGAAAGACCTAGGAGAAGCTGCTTTATTATTAGGCACCAAAATCTATAGAGATAGACAAAGACGCCTAATAGCTTTAAGCCAAAGTACATATCTAGACAAAGTTCTGAAAAGGTTCAGAATGGATAAATCAAAGAAAGGTTCATTGCCCATGTTGTCAGGTAATATATTGAGCAAGGCTCAGTGTCCAGCTATGGTAAATGATACAGATACTATGAGCAAAGTGCCATATGCCTCGGCCATAGGTTCTATCATGTATGCCATGCTATGTACTAGACCGGATGTGTCCAATGCTCTTAGTTTGACGAGCAGATACCAAAGTGATCCAGGAGTGGAACACTGGACAACCGTAAAGAACATCCTATAATATTTAAATAGGACTAAAGAAATGTTCTTGGTCTATGGAGGTGATGAGCAGCTCGTCGTAAAAGGTTACGTTGACGCTAGTTTCGACACCGACCCGGATGATTCTAAATCTCAGACAGGATAAGTTTATATTTTGAATGGTGGAGTTGTGAGCTGGAGAAGCTGCAAGCAAAGCGTGATCGCGGGATCTACAACAGAAGCGGAATACATGGCTGCTTTAGAAGCGTCAAGTGAAGGAGTTTGGATCAGGAACTTCATCACTGAGCTTGGTGTGATTCCAAGTGCCTTGGACCCACTGGGGATATTGTGCGACAACACTGGCGCCATAGCACTGGCTAAGGAACCAAGATATCATCCAAAGACCAAGCACATCAACCGCCGTTTTCATATAATTCGAGATTATATAGCAGATGGAGATCTGAAGATTAGCAAAGTACATACGGATCTAAATGTCGCAGATCCATTGACTAAACCTCTTCCACGAGCAAAACATGATCAGCACCTTAATGTCATGGGTGTTAGATTGTTGCCAGATGTAAACTAGATTATTGACTCTAGTGCAAGTGGGAGACTTTTGGAATTATGCCCTAGATACAATAATAAAGATGTTATTATTATAATTCTTGTTCATGATAAAGTTTATAATCCATGCTAGAATTGTATTAAGCGGAAACTTTGATACTTGTGTGGTTTATGAACAACACTGTGTCCCTAGTACGCCTCTATGGACTAGCTCATTGATTAATGATGGTTAAGGTTTCCTAACCATAGACATGAGTTGTCGATTAATAATGAGATCATGTCATTAGGAGAATGATATGATGGACAGGCCCAAATTAAGCAGAGCAATTAGATCGTGTCATCGTGTTCATCTTTGCGAAGCTTTTTCCTATGTCAAGTATTGTATTCCTTAGACCATGAGATAATACAACTCCCTGGTATCGGAAAAAAGCTTTAAGGTCATCAAACGTCATCCTATGTGAGGGTGATCATAAAGGTGTCTCTCAGGTAATCGGAAAGTACTTGTTGGGTTGTATGTATCGAGATGGAATTTGTCCCTCCCGAGTCGGAGAGATATACTTCGGGCCCACTCGGTAATCGATATCAACACCGCTTGCAAGCACGTGGTTAAGGAGTTAATCACAAAGTGATACCGGATTACGAAACGAGTAAAGTATTTGCTGTGAACGAGATTGAACTAGGTATGCCGATACCAACGATCGAATCTCGGGCAAGTAAAATATCGCGTGACGAAGGAATACATATATGGGATTAATTGAATCCTGGCATCGTGGTTCATCCGATATGATCATCGATGAATATGTGGGAGTCAATATGGGTTTCCAGATCCCGCTGTTGATTATTGATAGAAGATCATGTCTGCATATTCTCGAACCCGTAGGGTCACACACTTAACGTGCATCGACGCTAGGATAGAATGGATAGTTGGTTTATGAGTTTTTGTTCGGAGTCTCGGATGAGATCCACGACAACACGAGAGGTTCCAGAATGGTCCAGAGAATAATATTCATATAAAGGAAAGCAGTTTTTTGGATTTCGGAATCGTTTCGGAGTTTATCGGTATTGTACCGGAAGGTTCTAGAAGGTTCCGGAGTGGGACCAATGTGGGCCCACTTGTCGGAGGCCTGCGTGGGCCTAAGGGGAAGTGCCCTGGCCACTTTGGGCCAGGGGCACAAGGCCCCAAGGCCCAGCTGGCCAGCCCTAGGGGAAACCCTAGGGGAGCCTTCTAGAAGGGGGGGAAGACTTGCCCCCCACTCCACCCCTTGGCCGCCGCCCTAGGGCTTGGAGGAGGGGCCAAGGGGGGGGCGGCCAGCCCCCTATATAAGGAAGGCAGGGGCGCAGCCTCCGCCCTACTCCTCCAACCCTAGCCGCCAACTGCTTCCCCTCCCCTCTCTCTCTCTCCCGACTGTGCGTAGGCGAAGCCCTGCCGCAGAAACTCTCCACCATAAGCACCACGCCGTCGTGCTGCAGATCCAATCTATCTCTCCACCATACTTGCTGGACCAAGGAAGGAGGAGACGTCGCTGCACCGCACATGTGCATCTCTCGGAGGCGCCGCCACTTACGGCGTAGGATCGGATCAGATCGCGAGGAGGAGACAGCGAGTACGACTACATCAACCACGTTCTGTTGAACGTTTTCGCTGTGCAATTTCTTCAAGGGTATGAAGATCTCATCTATCTCTCTCGTTGATTACATCTCCTAGATTAGATCTTGGCTTTCTTGTTCGCATCCGTAGAATTTTTTTGATTTACTATGATGCGAAACCCTTCACTACTGACATGGTTATACCCTACGGGTACATAATATTAGCATATCTGGTCCAGCCCAAGGAAGGCCCACAAGAATATACGCAGCCTGTGGAGATTTTCGGGTGGCCCAAGCCCATGACATCTTCGGATCCTTGGAGAACAAGACTAGAATAGATAGAATATTCAAAGGGATAAACCCTAATTTGTAACCGACTCGACCTGATGCCCGGGACCTGCCTATCTATATAAAGGCTAGGAGGGCACGGCGAGGAGGGCAACTTCTCACCGCATACACACCTCCACGTCAGATTACATCTGCGCACCCCTGTACTTTTCGATTCCGCCGTAATCAAGAGCAGACAAGCAGGAGTAGGGTTTTCCCTTCGGGGGCCTGAACCTGGGTAAATCTAGTGTCCCCTGGTTGCTTGTCTGTTAACCGTTCCATGATCTTCAGTACCCCCATCCTCTCCAAAACCTAAGCTCATAACAATGGGCATTGACGAGATCGAACCTCGTCAACAACAAGTCTCCTCATATTGGTTGGCACTGCTGACCGCACGGGTTTGGTTTTGTCGTCGACCTGCCACACCCAACACGGTGGCTCGATGCTACAATGTTTTCGCTTCTTGGACTCGAATTCGTTCACGCCGGACGATGGCCCTACAAGGTGGACTACACAATCATCTCTATGGCAAGCGACGTGGTGATGGTGATGGGCCTCTGTTTGGCCGTGTGGACGGCAAGGAGAGGTCGACGAGGGTTCTTGGTGTTAGCGATGCTTCGGCAAAGGCAAATCCCATATCATGTTTTGGAGACCTGGCTTGAAGGCAACAGGTGGTCTGACATATCGAACGTGGTGTGAAGGTTTTTTGGGCGAACCCTCGGCGCTTTGGCACTAATGACGATGATGCGTGTGGGCATCATAAACCTCTTGGGGGTGTTTTTGTGGATACATTCGCCATGCTATGGCTCCGAATGAAAATCCTTGATCGTCGATCTCGGCGATAGTAATGTGACACGTCGTTATCTTGTTGGGGGCATCATCGTGGAGCCTCGGTATCCCTCGATCGAAAAGCAAGTTTGGTTCTCCTTATTTTTTCTTTTTTATCTTTGACGTGCCTTGTAAGAAGTTTCATTTATCTTGTGGGTGTGGTGTGAAGGAGCTTCGTCGGGTAGTTCATCATTCTTCTTCTTCTCTAGAACGATGTAGTATTTTGACTCGTTCGGCGACTTTCCATCCACAAACCAACAATATCCGGCCCGCTTAGGAAGGAGCGGCAGCAGCGATGCGCCATCAAAACGGTCTGGAAGTTGAAGATGAAAGGCTTCTCAAAGATTTTAATAAAATTTTCATCTTTATTGAGCTGCTTTGTATTATTCGATTTTTTTAGTGCGAGATTCCTATTAAAAAAAAAAGATAGGTCTTTCGAGGAGGAAAACTTTAGTCTTTCTAGAGAAAGAAAGGAGTGGGGTCATGGAGGGGCGGTATTGCGCCAGATTAGGCGAAGCGAGGCTCTTTCGCATCGCATGCCGTGGATCGTCGACTAGGTCCATTTACGGCCCATTAGCTCGCTGGAAGCCTCGACTAGGTCCACACAGCTCAATGCATCACAGACATCTTGAAGGAAGGCCGATCTAGCCCAGCAGCAACCATTCTCCAAGGTCCAAGCTCTGTCCGTGCTCCCGGTTCCGTGCTTCCAATCGACCTCTCCCCACCCCCGAGCCCAACCCCAGACAGAGAGAGAAAGAGGGGAGAGTGGCGGCGCACCTGGTTGCCGCCGCTGAAGCTCCGCTCGCGCCGCCCTCCACCTCTTCCTCCAGGCCGCTCGACCCCCTCGTACTCGTCGCGCTCGACTCCCTCGTCCCTCTCCGCCCAGGCGCTCAGACGATCAGATCGACCTCGACCTCGACCTCGACCTAATCGCCGCCGGCCGTCGCATCTCTCAGGTTCCCCCCCATCCCTTCTTTCCCAGCTTGTGCGTTCGTGCGTGTGTTGTGCGCCTGCCTGCTTCTACTTGCCTGAGGCCCTGAGCTACTGGTGTACATGTACATGTACTGAACACCTGAAGTACTGGTGCTACTCTGCTAGATTAATTAGATGTCACTGCTAGTCTGCTACTAAATTAGATGTACTGAACTACTGAAGTACTCAACTCAATTAGATGTATGTACTGGTGTTAGTTGTTTACTTGCAGCATGTTGCTGCTTAGTTTCCTACTTCCAGCATGTCCGTACGGTTTTATCCTGAGCGCTTAGCGCGTTTTTCAACGTTGATCTAACTAGATTGTGTGTGCCTAACAAATAGGTTGTGTGGTGATGGCATGATACAGACATGCTGCTAGATGATAATGTAGGTTGTGTTGTAGCGAGGCCATTATACAGACACTTTCTACAAAATGTGTACAACTGATTAGAAAAGCTGACAGAACATACATGCTGCCCAAGCTAAATGCCCTCATATTTGTCTCATGCTGGCCCAAGCTGATGATCAGTGGAGAACAAAACATCAAGATGCAGGTGTGTAGGGATTTATTGTGACACACAAATCAACACACCACACAGCCCAGCCCTGCTTAGGTCCTCCAGCAATGGAGCCTTCAGTAAGACACAGCTGCAACATTCTGCCCATGGGGTTCATTTGCTCCCCATGGATCTCCCTTAGACGCTGGCGGCTCTCCATGGACCTCGCAGGACGTGGGTGGACGGAGAAGGGGAACGAAGGGATGGAGCTGTGATGGCGGGGGTTCCTCTGGCCATGGCGCCTGCCGCCATCGCCATGAAGGCATGTATCGAAGCGGACGTGCCGTGACTGCCCGTCAAGAGTTTATTTTTGCCTGTGGGTGTTCAATTAGCAAATTGAGTGGGATGGGCCTGACGGCGCTGTGGGCAACCTGTGCCCACTTACAGTTATAGTATTGTCCTCGGTCTTGCCAAGAAACATTTTGCCTTGTCCATTACTTATAACTTCACTAAGATTTTCGAATCAAGTATGATAGACCGCTTGAACTTTGTTTGCAATTTGGGACCCTCTTCTTTACCTAAATAGACTGGAAAACAACTTGCAGATAGTTATTGTTGTTTAATGTGGATGCAGAAGTCTTGTTTATTTGGATATCACCAATCGTTCACACAGGGTTTAGAATTGCTAGGAGGAACTTTGTCATGTCCATGCTTAGCTGCTTGTGTTGTGATTCGAGGTCAATCAATCATATCTATCTATTGATGCCTACTTCAGATATTAATGATGTGCCATGAGGAAGTTCTTTTGTTAGTTCTATTGATGCCTACTTCAAATTTGCTATTGGCTCAAAATATCTGATCTCTTGATGCAATTAGCAAAGTCTCTGGTTCCTCTCCACTCATCATGCCTTCAAACTTTATTGTAGTATACTAGTATTAGTAGTTAAATACTAGGTTTTTTTGTAGTAGGTGCCGCTGGACTATATGTCGACTAATGGAGACTTTTCTATGAGTCGGTACCCTATGTAACTGTGAAGGTCTGTTTTTGTCGCATAGACATACAATTGTTGGGTATTTAGCATTTGTTAGCCTTCCATGATGGTGTGTTTGTTACAAGGTGTATCAGTTTAGAGTAATGGTTGGAGGTAACTCAGGCAAGCAAATGAGGTTGTCTGAATTTTTTCACTTAGTTTCTTATGTATGAGACATTCCTGCAACAGTTTCTTGGTTGTTCATGCATTATTCATTACATGGATTCTTTGTGGGAAAGGATGGACCTTCTACATGTGATAAGTTTACAGTTTACACACCTTGAGTTTACTTCAGAAACCTTTTTGCATTGACAAGAACACTTTGTTTCAGGAATCCTTGTTTGTTCTTCACTACTCCCTCCGACCCACATTAGTTGACTTACATTTATCTAGATATGAATGTATCTAGTCAACTTTTAGTGTTAGATACACCCATATCTAGACAAATTCGAGTCAACTAATATGGGTCAGAGGGAGTACTACATTTTTTCAGTGAATCTTTGTTTTAGTAATTTCTTATGTTCAAGTAGCTACTGATAATTTGAGATTAGTAGTTTCTGAGTAAGCCTGCCATATTTTAACTGTCTAACTGATGCCACTTTTTACTGCAGATCTGATAAAGGAGTAACATGACAACACTTAAAGATGTGGCAACGCGGAAACCTGTTCTAGCGACAATCCGTCTCCTAGTTCCTGCTGGAGCTGCCCGTCCTGCACCACCCGTCGGACCAGCTCTTGGTTTCTACAGGCTTAATCTGATGGCATTCTGCAAGGATTTCAATGCCAGGACACAGAAGTACAAGGCTGAAACTCCGATGCAAGTCACTCTGACCGCCTACAAGGACAGCACTTTCGAGTTTGTGGTCAAGTCACCCTCGGTTTCGTGGTTTCTGAAGAAAGCAGCTGGAATCGAGACCGCGAGCGGCCGGCCAGGCCACAACATCGTGACGTCTCTCTCGCTCCGCCATGTCTATGAGATCGCGAAGCTGAAGCAGTCCGACCCGTTCTGCAAGCACGTGTCGCTCGAGGCCTTGTCCAAATCCATCATCGGCACGGCCAAGTCCATGGGCATCGAGATTGTTAAGGATCTGGACTAGTCTCAGTCGTAGTTATATTGCTTTCATCTGCAATTGTCTGGTTTCATCAGACCTGGACCAAAGTAGGTATTAGGTTGCTTTTAAAGGCTATAACCATGCCCCCCATTTTCGTATTCAGTTTGTTCGTGCCACTTTTTTCTTGAGATGCAGCATTGGGGGATGGTTGGCTAATAATAAAGTTCCAGCATGTTTGTTTTGTCCTTTTGAACAGATAGCTAGCACTGAACTTGTTGTTTAACTGCAAACTGGAACTTCAATGCATTCCATGTGAAGATGTTGGCTCTAGGAAGTAGACATTGTTGTACAGTACTGAACTTTGTTTGGTCTTTTGGGTATCGTAGGCTTGAAGTTTGTGTGTTCAATGCTCTTCTCCACCTACGATAGGCGATGGAACATGCATGTGTAATTTCATTTTATTGTTACATGAGCTTCAGTTTTACATGAGCATATCTAAACCTATGTTAGTGCAGGACCCATGATAATTCACCATGTTGCGATATGCTCACTTTTCAGATCAGCAAGGTATGCTTGTGTTGAGAAGATTTTCGTGATTTTTACTGAATCTGGTAGAGCTTAACTGATCATAGTGCTATGACACTGAAAGAATGCAACGCTCCAAATGCTAGGAATCTTGTTCACTACAACAAGCAGTACGCACAGGCTGGACTAGGCCATGGCCATGATGATTGATGAGTCGCTACAATTATTGGGAATCTAGTACTGCCGGAACAAGAAGACGAGCTCCTACCAACAACGTCAGCTTCAGCGAGACAGCAGCAGCAGCAAGGTTCAGGTGGTCGCCGACGCCATGGACGGGTGAGCAGCGGCGAAGCCGGTGTAGGTCATGGTCTCTTCTTCGTGTCCTGTGCCGTCGTCGGTGTCCCACAGGAATGCTGCCTGCGCGGCGAGGACGTGGCTGTTGTGCGGGGACGCCCTGGCCGCCCGGTCGAAGTAGCTGGATGCGCGGTCCTCGTCGCGGTGCACCTCCCAGACGATCTTGGCGTACTCGGAGAGGAGCTCGCCGTCGTTGGGGTCGGCGAGTATCGCGCGGGAGTAGTACTCCTCCGCCCGCCTGCGGTCCCCTCTCACCTGGTAGAGGAACTGCGCGTAGTTCCGGAGGAAGAGGCCGTTGCAGGGGTCCTCCTCGATGAGCCTCTTGTAGTGCGCCTCGATCCCGGACCGGTCCCCCCCCCCCTCCTCCGCCGGAGGTTACAAGGTAGCCGCCCCCGCCGCTGCCGTTTCCGCCGGAGTCGTCGAAGCCGCCGCCGTCCGCGCTTAGGAGGCCTGAGCCGAGCCGGTCGATCCCGAGGCCCCTGGCCAGGAACAGCGGGTGCTCCTGCGTGTACGTGCTGCCGCCGCCGAACATTCCGAAGCTCGTCTCCTGCTCTGCGTCCTCGTTGTCCTCCTCCTCCTCATCGTCCCACGACCCGTCGCGGGCCGCGAACGATTGGATCGTCTCGAGCGCCGCTGTTGCCGGTCTGGAGCGGTGGTGGTCGTCGGGTTTGCCGCCCAGGGATGAGAGGTTGCCGTCGGAGCAGGCGCGGCGAAGTGCGCCGCCAGTGCTGCCGCGGGAGCGCTCGTGGTCCGAGCCGGCGCCTGCCGCGCTGGACAGGCTGCAGGAGATGGCCGGCGGGTGGTACGCGACCGTCGGGGACGAGTCGGCGAAGTGGACGGCCGGCGACGAGTTGCCGCCGGACGAGGCGTGCAGGGCGCCGAGGATCGGCGTGGAGGAGCTCCTCACGAGCATCGCTGCGGCCACGAGCAGCTCGGTTCACACGGCGCGTCCGAGCTGAGCCAACACTGCTGCTGCTGTTGACGCGGTTGGTGGTTGCTGTACACCGCGCGTCGATCGGTTTTATGGAGGGGCGTAGTACGCGCGGGCGAGAGTGATTGCGCGGGTGGAGTGGCGAGGAACGGGTTGGGTTTGGCATCATCTGGCGGCTGGCGGCAGTCAGGCACGGCCATGTGAAGCACGGCCGCGCATGGGGTGGGCGCGCTCGGGAACGAGCGGACGGACGGTGCGGGTGACCGTCGCTCCACGGCCACACGTCCCGTGCGCGGTATGGCGGTGACCGGCCGCGTCCTTTCCAGTTCCAGCCCCGACGAGGCCCGTGTCGTTTCGCGCTTTTGGTTGGCGTCCGTCCGTTTCGATAGGCAGCTAGCGAGGTGTAGAGAGCGACGCCGACGAGTGGCGTCCGTCCGTTTCGACGGCGGTAGCATGGGAGTAGTATTTTCATATTTTGGCGAGTGGCGTCGTCTCGTGTTTTCGGATGATGAGGCGTGGGAAAAGCTCGCGGAATGCCGTGATCTGCCAATCATTTGAGCACCCACCCTGTCACCTGTGCCGCACGTGCTGCAGACTGTAGTGATTCTCGGACGGGAGGTACTCGTGTGGTGTGGGTGCACCTCTACGGTCCATGTTCACTTGATTTAGAGCGTCTCCACTCCTTGCACACGCCAGAAGCAATCGCCGGATGAAAAAAATACGCCGTTTTAATGCCATATTGCCGGCAGCCGCCTAGGGCAGGTGGCCAGCATCGGCCCTAGGGCGGGTGGCGGCGGGCCTCTGGCCTTTCCTCTCTTAACTGGGGCGCCCTGTCCGGGGTGGTGCAGCTCGGCGCGGATGGTGATGGCGCTGCCGTTGGTGGCTGGGGCAGCTAAGGTGGAGCTCCATCGGTGAGACCTACATGCCTAGATCTGGGTCCTTCGAGTCCGATCTGGGTCAAGGCAGGTTCGGTTGGGTTTAATCTCGCCGCCTTCGGCTAGCCGGATGAGAAGCTTGTGATATGGATGGCGGTGTTGACGCCATGCCTGCTACAACGTGGCGATAGGAGCTTCGCGGACCTGTAGGGGTTCGGCCGAGCCGATGTGGCCGAACAAGAGGGTAGCAGCGGTGTTGTCCTGCGTGCAGCAGCGTGGTGGTGGGGACTTTACGAGCCCTCCGGGGCTCGGCCTGCTCGGCCTGGTTTGTCCCTGCTGTCGCGTCCGGACGGCACCCGCCGGTGGCGGTGGAGGACGCCCTCCAAGTGGCGGTGCTACTGCCACCTTCAACTCCAATGGCCTGGTGTGCTTCTTGTCACGGTGTCCGGTCGGCTATCGTATCTGGCGGTGGAGGTTGTTCCCTCCCGCGTGGTTGTGACACTACCTGTTCATGTCTACGGCTGTTTCTTCCCGGGTCGGCCGGCCTCGCAATGTTTGCCATGGTGAGACGACGATGGTGATGCAAGACCATGGTGGCGTATGTTGGTGGTTGGCAAGATTGGTGGAGCGCTACGGATTGTCCGGGATGTGTTTTTTTGGGGGTCGGGAGAAATCCTTGCCTTTTTGGTACCGACGCGGTGACGCTTGAGAGTGTCACCCTTCCTTCCTAAAGGGCGTCGGGTGTACCTCCTCCCCACTTCTTGGAGCGTACCGAGGAAACTCTAGGACAAGTCCGGGTAGCAGTGTCGTTGGCGTCATTTTCCTTCTTGGAGGTGTTGTTTCGTACGCGGCGGTTCAGAGTGCTAGGATCGTGGTGGGAAGTCGTCGGAGGATGCAGCGGTTGCGGGTCATCTTCGTTTTCGTCAAACCGCTGATGTTGGCATTTCTATTTTCTCTTCTTTTCTTTTTCTTTCTTTCTTTTGGGCTTGCTTGTGCTGTTTGCCCAGCAGTGAGCTTGCGGTTGGACCTTGTGGTTGCTATATTAATATAGCGGGGCGAAAGCCTATTTCAAGTTAATGCCATATTGCCTAATCCGGATGAAAACGAGAGCTTAAGTTTCTTGTCTTTCCAGCCACACCCCTAGCCGACGGCGGGACCTCCCTGCAGTGGCATGGCCGAGCACCGCCTGCGCTCCGACAGGGAGGGCTCGAGCATGCACGAGAGGGGAGCACTGCCATCGGGCGTCGACCGCGGCGCACGGGGAGCACTTCCGTCCGCAGGAGGGCTCGAGCAAGCGCGGGCGTGCGCGTGGGCGGTGGCTGCAACTTGGTGGAGCAGCGGTGGCTAAAGATCGGTGAGGTCCTGGTAACGCGACTAGACAAATTTTCGACGTTCGGACCTAAAATTCACCCTGAGTTCGACTTCGTAGAAACGTGAGCGGAGATGTGCTTAGACCAGCCACACCGTGGTATTGAATCCGACATTGTGCATCCGGATTTCGGTTCCTATTTTTGGTGCAATGTATGGAATCGACTGTGTCTCTGCCTCCCGGTGTCTGACAAGGAAAGAAGACGAGGAACATGCATGCATGTCTTACTTTTGCACACTCACGTCCATCTCTCCTTCTATTTACTATTTATTCCATGGCATTTTGTTTTAAAAAGTAGCGGATATTAATATGACGAAATAACTATTATATCCAGCCTTTACAACAACACACTAACCTATTGGTTGGGATACACACAACCAAAAAAAGAAGAATTACAGAAAAAGGTCTCGTTACAGCGATCCGTGTCTTATAATAGCGGATCAAACACCACCAAGACAGCACCAAAAATACACCCTCTCCAAAAATGACGCCTCCAAGAAGGAAACGTTGCACAAACGCCGTCATGGCCCTGGTCATCGACAATGGGTTTTCACCCTCCGTGCTCACAAAACAATGCCTTCAACAAGACCATTGCCAGACAACCAATTAAGGCCAGACCTTGAATTTTCACCCTGCAAGTTTGAACACCGATGTCCTCATGTACTGTCGCCCCCACTTTACGATGTCGCTCCTCCATGACCCAGATCACCAATCCAAAACCTCATCGCCACTAGGATTCAAACCATCATTACCAGTCCCCAGACCTCGGCTTAAAGGCACGTCCTTGATGGCAATAGAATGCAAAGCTTCAAATGGTCGGCTAAAAACATGGTTGTACGCGACCGAAACCCATCCAATCAGGTGAACTCTAGCATGTCATATATTGGAGTTCACTAGCGGAGCCTTCCGAAACTCGACACTCCAACCAGAGGAAGGAAGATTGACATAAAATAGATCCTCGCTTTGGCGCGAGAGGGATCCTAGGACCAGAACCCCTTTATTCAAAGCTAGAATGACAACCCCCACGCCACCCGTCGGCAACCTGCGGGATTTGCCTTACAGAGCCCAACCAATGGCCATGGCCAGCGGCGCGCAAGAATGTTGCAGCGCAGGGTCGGTCCTGCACCAGATCCGACCGTGACATGGCGAGGAGGAGATGTGGTGAAGACTGAGAGAGCCACCCGGATCAAAGATCTAGGGTTTGTCCCTTGCCGACCCGAAGCCCAACCCCCACCACCGGTCAAGCGCCGCCTAGGAGGACCTCCGCCACTACCTCGGCCAGGGGCGCCGCCCTAGTGACAACATGTCGACGCGCTAGCCGATTCCTCCCTAGCAACCCCGGCGGCCATCAACGGCAACCACTACGGCGAGGACCGGTGGTAGAGAGGCGCAAGGTCGGTTGGACCATAGGATGGGCGATGGATATTGAAAGAACATGTTGGGCAACCACCCTTGGCAGCACCTTCGACCATCGTTGGCAGCAGCACCGCCCATCCTTGGTAGCACCGGTGACCACCGCTGGCAGCATCGGCGATCACCCTTGGCAGCAGCGCTGTCCATCCTTGGTAGCACCGGCGACCACCGCTGGGATCATCCCGCCTATCCTTCACACCATCGGCGACCACCTTTGGCAGCATCGCCGCCCATCCTTTGCAGCACCTCCATCCATGTTAGGCAGCACCTCCCCCTACCGGTAGAGGTATCACCGTCGAGCCGGCCACCTTTGACTCCTGGCTTGCATAGGGCCGTCGTTCCTCGCAGCACACCGCCTGGCGTTCGGGCAGCACCGCAACACCACCCACGGAGGGCGCCATGGCCTGCATCTCCGGCTACTACACACACCAGTGTGTGGGTCATCTCCGATAGGGCATAGATAGGCCATGGCACCGTCTTTGCATAGGCAGAGAGGTGGGGATGCGGTAGTTTGAGTCAACGAGCTGGACGGCGACAACGTGGTGGCTGGGCATCGACTCAGTGGCTTGGACCCCTCGCCGGAGCAGGCTGCTGCCATGGCCGGTGGCTAGCCGAGTGATCCATGGAAGATTGACTCCTCGTGTGCGCGAGATGGAGGACCGGAAATAGGATAAGGTACGCGAGGAAAAAAACAATGAGAGAAAATAAAGGTAGGATGGGCCTATCACTGTTGCCTCCCATGTTCAGCGTGCCCTGTAGGCGGAGGTTGCGAGCAACACAACCTCGGCTGATTTGGAGCATTTTCCTTCTTTAAAAATACATATACAATATTAATATATCGCCAGAACAATTTTAGTGTACTAGCATCTAAGCATACAAGAAAGAAATAATTAATACCTCACCCTCCTCCTAACCCTCCTCTTGACGGCGGCAGTGCGCCGCCCGAGGGATTCCACCGCCACCCCTCTCTCGACCTCTCCACCCTCCTCTCCTCCTCTTCCACTGTCAGAGGGGGTCGCCGGGCAAAGCCTCGTGTAGCCCCGCAGCAGCGGGGACTCAGTTGGGCGTGATCTAGAGTGAAGGACGGCGACACTTCGATATTTCTCGGGCCACGATGGTTCATGAAGGCATCGTCTGGTACGGCCAGGCGGCGCGGAAGTTCTTGCTTACTACGCTGGTTCTAGGCCCGCAGGATCTGGACCTCAACGCTTGCGCCTGGGCCGATCCCCCACGCAGACGACGACCTTCTCCCCATGTACCACACGGGAGACGAGACAGCAGTTCTGGGCATGGTGGCGGCGGCCTCCTCGCCGGAGGTGCGGTCGGGCTAGTGTGGGGGATCTTGGGATCCCACACCGATCCTTAGGAAGACGTCTATGTGGCCATGGCGCCGGCCATGCAGCGATGGGGCCTCCTCTAACTTTGGCTGCTCATCAGTCCAGATCTGGCTGGTGGGTGCTGCCTCGCGTCGTCTTCCCGGCGGCGGATTAAGTTGATGAGGAAATGGTGAGAGGTCTGCTGAAGCGGGTGAGGATGCCAACATCAACAAGAGTGCCTTAGGGTGTCGTTTTCCTTGTTGGAGGCGAAGGTGGGAGCGTCCCTCACTCCATTGTTTTCCGGGGGAAACCTCAGATCTGGGGGAGGCCACCATTGACGGCGACACCCGTGGGCGTCGTAGTCCTCGTTGGAGGCATTGTGGGGGCCTCCTGGATCAGATGATGGCGTCGTCTTCGTCGTCACCCCCGTGAGGGCATCATCTTTGGAGACATTTTGTGGCTGGACGGGCATGTGGGCGGCTTGGTGGTTGGGCGTCGGTCTCTGCTTGTTTCGTGCACGGGGACCATGGTGGAGCAGCTTTGTCTTGCACGCAGCTTCAGTGGTGAAGTCAAGTCATGCCTGACCGACAGGTGCTACGCTGGGTCATGCCTGTTCGACAGGTGCTACGCACGACAGATCCTGCGGAAACTTCAAGCCGTGTTGGCTGGCGGTACTTGGAGGCATGGTTCTTCGGGGTACTGGTGGCGACCGCGACGTGCTTTGGAGATAGTGCACAGGGAGGTGGTGCTACTTGGCACCACAGTGGTGTCGGTGGCTGGTGTGGCGAGAGTCGGCACATCGATCTACATGCTGAAGATGATTTTGCGAAACATAATGGAGGCAGTGACATCCGGAGTGAGTGCGTGGGCGCTGTTTCGTGGATATGTTGGCGGATCTGGGCTCCTAGCTTGCATAGAACAGTTGGGTATTTGCTAGGTCTCGTCGGGAGATAGCGATACGGTTATCGTTATGCTCGGTATTTTGTTTTGGGGGTCTTCATTGCATGATCTTTGTAATAGCTTTTGCCAGACTTTATTGTTCTAATAACTAGATGATACCCCGCGCTGCTGCGTTTTTTTTTAAATAGTACCGTTGGAGATAGTGTATAAGAAAAAAAAAAGGTTCAATCGGATCCTTCATAACTATATTTCAATAGGTGGAACTTCAAGTATGTACAACTATCAAATAATAATCTCTAAATACTCGAGTATGGCTACCTTTAGAGAGGATATCATTAAGCATATGTATGCATGAATCACAAAATACCAAAGAAACCGCGGTGCCAAACAAATGAAGGCCATACTGTATCTCATGATATAAAGCTAGTACATACCATAGAAACGTTAGGAGGAGGCATTCATGTTGATACTCCTCATCTCCTGTATAAAAGAATAGATCTATGGTCTAAAAGGAAGATATTGCTCTGCGAGTTTCCTGCAATTAGCTTGATTTTTTTTGTCCAGGTACATATTTTACATCGATATTTGATTGATCTGGTCTATTTAATCACACCTCGGAATGGTAGAAATAGAAGTTGCAAGATAGACTGACCTGGTCTATTTATTGAAGCCTGAATAGGAGCGCTAGAAATAGAAGTTCCCCTTGCAGCTAAAAAAAATGATTCCCTTGCAAGTACTTGAAAATGCATCACTCTTAGTCATGTCATGTTTGCTCGTATCTAATAAGACCCAAGCCTTTCAAATGAATTTACTATTCTTGCACGGAATAAGTTCTCCTTTATTTAGAAAGATTAAACGGATATCTAATAGCACAACACTTTTAACTTATTTTTCCAGAAGGCTGAGACACGTACAACTTTAGAAATTAAGAGCTTACAAATTACAGAGAATGGGAGCAGTAAGCTGGAAAGGCTGCATGATCGTAGGCTGAAAACACATGCATCACATATAAATTTAGAAATTTAGAAAGCACACAAGACTTCGGGAAATTAGGGACGCACAAATTCCAGGAAATAGAGGCACTAAGCAGGAAAAAAACTACTATAGAATTATTAGAATCAAACAAAGCCAGTATCATATGTCTGAAAATTCAACATTTTGCTGGTCTGTTCTGTCAACTCATATTGGTTCACAAATAGCTTGGCATGTTAACTGAGAGTTGGCTGTGTTGGTCTTGACCACCCAGAAACAATTACCTGCATAAAGGAAAACATGCAGGAGAACATCTGTGAGCTCGTGGTGCCTTGTTGTAAATATTCAGTAGAAGCACCAGAATGTTACAACATCAAAGGTACGGTATGATTTTTGCAGGGTGACCAGGGTAAACATGGAATCAGCTTTGCAAATAAAAGAAAAAAAAACATTTGTAAGAATCAAAGATTTACATGGAGATGGATTCACGTGAGAAAGCACATCGCGCACACACACCATGCTGGCATGATGAAACTGGAATGCGATGAGTGGACCAAGCTTATGTTCTAGCCTCTCTTACTTCAGTTTCTTGAACAACAAAAAGGCAGTTCACGAGTCTCTTGCTGGCGGCAGGGATCCGAGAGAGGCAAGTTGCTGGACTGCTGGAGCCTCCGCGATGGGTGGGTCAGCAGAGCTCGTGATGGTGGCACCTACAGACAAACTCTCAAACGCCGGTGCAGCGCTGCAGAGCGACGTTTGAGCAGGTCGCGCCGGAGACGCGCAATTGTGCAAGGAGCGGAGGGAATTTAAGGTCTTTCTAGAGAAGATGGGCCGCCAAAGACGTGCAAGGAGCGGAACGGGGAATTGTTCAGACGCGGTAGATGGGAAGAATAGAATTAAGTGCGGCCAGGAAACGTTGCGAGCAATGGTAGGGTGAGAGAATAGGCGATTGATTGCAGACTAACCATTCAAGAGGATAACGGGAGACGATTGATTTATTTGAGCCTTCCATTACAAATAGATAAATAGTAAACTGAATGTTTGGAGGGATTGCATTGGGCCGGACAAGGTATATGGTATTGAGGGTGACGTGGCTGCATAGAATTGCAGAGAATTCCACTAGTGGGGGCTTCCTATTTAGATATAGAAGATAAATAAAGTCTATATGTATCGCTTGATGCAGAGGGCGAGGCTTAGTTCCCCATTTTGAATTTTTTTTTTAACTAATACTAGGTCATACTCATATAGTCATATGGGGTAATCAGCAGTCGCCATCCCGAAATACAAATTGCTTGTTCTCCATATCATAGGTGATGCCGGTAGACCGTGTCATCGGGTTCCCCAATAGTTGCACACCGTTTTCTGCACTGGCCCTCATGAAATACGTGCATAGTCCCCAAGAACTATCAAAATAAAATGAGTTGTGTGGTGGCAGTGTCAGTGTAGCGCCCTCGTCAAATGAGAGCTCCACCACTGGCAAAGCTGACCAGTTTTTGAATGGTTCATCCATCCTGGCATTCTCAAAGCACATAAATTCTTCCCCTCGAATTGGACTAGGGTAGTATTTCAGAGGTTGGAGAGCCTTGGTGATTACAGTGTCGAGCTGGTCGAAGGCATCTGACCGCAGCACTGTCCATCTAGAACCAGAGTCTACAACCATTTGTGTTGGGTTTGTGACCAATGGGATCCCGTTGACAGCCACCTTATCCAATATCAGCGCATAGTGTGGCAGGCGACGACGACCGCTAAGAGGCCGGATGGAACAAGGGTGTGGAAGAAGTAGTAGTAGTAGTAGTAGCATTATTGGCACGGCGGGTGTAGTTTCCGATGGACAAGTAACCCGTCCTTTTTCTGTCACTCGGAAAACAGTAGCTAAATGCCCTGTATTTTACCTGTGGCCAGACTTGTTCAAAGAATGAGAATGGCTCGTCAGCAAATCCGAATACACCTGCTTCATACTGATGGTACTCGGTGTCCAAGCTACACCCAAAGAGGAAACCAGAGAAACTAAATCCCTTGTTATCCTGCCCGACATGCATGGAGTCTGTCCCTCGCCAGCTTGCCAACGGAATATGAAGACTCCCTTCCGAAGGTCATACTGTAAAGGCAGCTGTCCTCTTTGGACTGAAGACGCAGTCCCTCCTGGACCTTTAGGCAGCTTTCTTCCTTGCATCCAACAGTCTTGATACTCTCCGACTTGCTGGGATCAAATATTTCCCATGGTTGCCAGTGGCATTCCAGAGTGCAAGGCTGGCACTGGACGAAAGAGAGAGTCCCTCCAGTATCAATTGCCACGAGATTCAAGACAGGCGGCGTACCCAGCATGATGGGCATCAGGAAAAGAAAGCTGTTTATAACTTCATCTTGTCTCAAGTCAATTGGAAACGGAACCATGTCTTCGGATGAACCTCGCTAGGCCGAGGTGTTGCTGGGCGTACCCGTGGTCCCTGTGAAACACTGGGAACTCAAGTGCGCCGTTGGAGTTGACACTATGATCTGTTTCAACAGGGTAGACACAAATTTTGTGAGCGACTGGTATTTATATATGTGTTTCCTTCAGTGCAGATGAAAATAAGAAAAACAATATATTTTTTAAAACAAATATAAGAAAATACTTCAGAAACAAGGATAAAATTTGCTCTTCTTTTGCAGGGATACTGCTAAATATTAATGGTCCATTTTACCCACTTTGAATAATTCATATATAATCCATCCAATGACTCGCAGATGTTACGCCCGAATCCTCCTAATAGCGCTATTTCCTTCTAGTTACTCCCATACTTCATTTTGTACTTCGTCTTTGACAAACTGTAGTCTATCTTATATAGTTTTCTAAAAAGCCAAACAATGTAAAGTTTGACCAAGCATATAAAAAATACATCAACATACAACATCATATCAGAATTATTAGAATAGTAATGAAATATACTTTCTTACTATGTATATATGACGATGTAGATGTATTATATTTTTCTACATACTTGATCAAATTTTACATCGTCTGACGTTTAAAAGCTAACATACATTTAGTAAAGAGGGGGTACATATAAAGGGTGCTACTTTTTGTGCATTTTTTCTACATTGTACTACGGAACTAGCTAGCTCTTTTAAAAAAATATAAACCATGCCTTTGCTCTCCAGAATTGTATGTAGCTAAGATTTTCTATTAAAAACAGAAAAAATCTCTACAAAGGTAAACATATGTGAGTTTGATTAAGATAATGTTCGTTTGTAGAATGTCTGACTTTACGGTATTGTTTTTGCAGGGTAACAAAAAATGTCTGACTTTATAGTATAATTCTACATAATCATTGATGGTAACAAAAACATATAAATACCAGTATTACTTCAGTTAGAAAGTTTACTCGTACATGGCAAGTGATTTTTTTAGTTTTATGTTTCCATTACTATTACTTACTATATTATAAATAGGGGTAGGGGAAGCTGCAAGCTTTAACTAGAATACTAGCTACCCACTCGCATTAGTCGCCTAGTTCCAAAAAAATTGCAACCGCCGAAGGAAATACTGTAAGTGATATGCCCAGAACAAGAAAGAGCAAAATTACCGAAGGTAGAGGGTGGGCAGGCGTTGCAGGACACCTTGGTCGGCGCAAGGATAAAGGGGAGCAGCCTGCACCGATAAATTTTGTTGGCATCCTAGTCACGTACTGTACTACTAAGTACTAATGCATGAAATTATTCCTCAAAAAGAAAAATGTAACCAGTTACCATAAAAGAGTTCCAATATACAAAAAACTAGACTACATGTTTACGGATACAGATTGGAAAGATAACTTTTCTATTTTTATGCACTAAAACGTATTGACGCCTTGTCGGATCATGCCCCCCTTCTTTGGTCCGTTGAGTTGCCTTCTCCACAACGCAAACATGAGTTCAAATTTGAAATTGGTTGGTTGCATCGAAAAGGTTTTCAGGATATGGTGAAGGGCATTTGGGATAAGGAAGTAAGTTGTCTTACACCGATTCAAGGTTGGAATAATAAAGTGCATGCCACGCACAAATTCCTTTGAGGTTGGGCTAAACAAACTGCAGACATCTTAAAGAAAGGAAACTTCGTCTTTTATCTATTATCGATGACTTAGAAGCTTTTGCGGAAGTTAGGCCATTATCCGTAAAAAAAAATTGAGCTAAAAAGCCACTCAAATACGGCGATAGCAAAGCTTCAGCTCAAAGAGGAGGTTAAATAGTACTAACGATTTAAAGCAAAATTTATTTTGGAAAGATAATCGAATACAAGATACTTCCATGGTATGGCCAATGGCAAACACCGGATGAAACATATTTATTCTCTTGTACAGGATGAGGGCACGATCGATGGACATGAGAAACTCATGTCATATATTACAAATTACTATAAAATCCTTTTTGAAGACCTAGAGGAAGGCAGGTTTTCGATGAATGAGTCTTGTACAAACAATATACCCAGGGTTTTTTCTGGGAAAAATAACTTTCTAACTTCCCCTTACACTGTCATCAGGGTAGATCTTCTAGATTTGTTCTGCTTTATTCATATTGGACAATTAGACTTGTTTAGGATGAATTTCGCCGAGATAATTTTATTATCTAAGGTTAATGAGTTAGAAAGGATAAAACAGTATAGACCTATATGTCTACTTAACGTTAGTTTTAAAATTTTCACTGAAGTTGCCATGAACGGGCTAAACTCGGTTGTTGGCCATGTAGTTCGTCCTATAAAGGTTGCCTTTATGCTAGGAAAAAACATCTTAAATGGTGTGGTAATCCTTCATGAAATAGTACACACATTACATAGTAAAAAAGTTGAATGAGGTATTGTTTAAAATTGATTTTGAGAAAGCCTATGATAAGATCAAGTGGTCTTTTCTTCAGTAAACACTTTGAATGAAAGGTTTTTTATGAGTTGCATGCTCTAATCCATAGTTTCATGAGTGAAGGTAGTGTTGCCATCAAATTTAATGATGATGTTGGCAATTACTTTCAAACAAAGAAAGGATTGAGACAAGGTGACTCATTATCACCTATATTATTTAATGTAGTGACAAATATGTTGGCTGTCTTTACCGATGAGTAAAAGTTTATGGCCAGATTGAAGGTATAGTTCCTCATCTACTAGATGGGGGCCTCACTATAATTCAATATGTTGATGATAAAATTATATTCATGGAACATGACTTGGAAAAATCTAAGAATAAAAAATTAATTCTATCAGCATTCGATCTTCTTTCTGGGTTGAAGATAAATTTTCATAAAAGTGAATTGTATTTTTTTGGTGAGGCCCGGGACGAGGCTTACCTGTATGTCAATCTATTTGGCTTCGAGCAAGGCCATTTCCAATAAACTATTTGGAAATCCCAATTCATTATCGAAGACTTACAATAGCTGAGTGTAAACACATCGAGGAAAGATTACAAAAATGACTAAGTCGTTGGAAAGAAAAATTGCTATCTCTAAGTGAGGCACTTGTACTCATAAAATCAGTACTCACTAATATTGTACTATATATGATCTCGTTTTTCCAACTTCCGAAAGGAGTCTTAAATAGATTGAATTATTCCCATTCAAGATTCTTTTTGCAAGGAGACATCGAGAAAAAAAATATCGACTGGCCAAATGGGGTTTGTCAGCCCAAAGACCAAGGTGGACTTGGAATTCATGACCTTCAGGTTAAGAATCTGTAACATCCTAGCATTAGAGGTTAGAAATAACCAGAGATCTGCTGTGCTTTTTGCATTCATGCATAGAAAGTCCAAATAATTTTCGCGATTTGATTAAAACTTGTCAAAACGATTAAAACTTCTCTTTACTTGATAGAACTGAAGTAGTTCATCAAGTTGAGTGCGATAAGTTTCAAATATGACCTTTGTTAAAACCTTATTTTTGGGTAAACATAATTTGATCTATGGATAGATCAAATAGAATAAAACTAAACCCATATTACACCACTTAATGATTAATACCAGATCTTCTAGAGATCATATCATGCTATTATTCACTAGAACTCCTGAATACCAAATCAAGCATATCACTCAAGTAAAAGGAATTCCATAACTAAATCCTGATGTATGTATATATATATATTTCATAATAAATCCTACCATGAGCATCATGGTAGTTCTTAAACCCTAACTCTTTTGTTATATTTAGTATAAAGGAAATTAAGCCAAGACCCTTCACCACATATCATTCTTCCCATACTAATCATTGTCATCCCTATGAACCATGTTCTAGTATATGTTGATCATAAATGTTGGGAGATCAATTCTTGACCTATCAAATCTTGACCCTTTAGCTCCTGACATACTATGTTGTTCATTCCCAAGTCTTGAAAGGATAGTAATAAGGAGAGATAAGTTAGTTATGCTAGTTTGAGTTATCATATTTAGGATGAGAGTCTTAGGAGAGAATCAAATCAACATGGTGGTTGGTGGAGTTAACTCACTCCTGAATGGAATAGAATAGTTGTCTTGAATAAAGATATATGTTGGCAACAAGAGGATATAAGGATGAATTTTGAAGATATAGTTACCAAAAAGTAATCTTATTGAATCAAGTAGACATAGTCATTGAGTAATATCTCTTAGTTAAATGGAACTTCTAAGAAGATTGTTATAATACAAGTTTAGTACTGGATTGATAAAGACCCTTGATTAGCCAACTGGAAACCCAAGCCAAAAATGATCAAAGTATTATCATGACCATGCTTGAGTCAGTATGAGTAAGTGACACACCAGCCGCCAGTGGGGAAGGAGGAAGGGGTGGGGCACCGAACGCTGATGGGGACGGAGGAAGGAGAGGGCCGCCAGTTGGCGATAGGATGTTCACTACTAGGAAAATGGCTATAGGTAATCCACACTTCTGTGGCGCACTTGCTAGTGGTGCCCCATGGGTAAAATAGGCGTGGCGTACTGCCATAGGTGTCCTACGGCTAACTGCCGTAAGCGTGGCACACATGGGGGTGGCGCGCCACGCCTATGTGTGGGCCAGGGCATATGTGACCGCAACACACATACCCGTAGCGCACTAGATCAAGGTACGCTACGGATGTGCAACTTAGCCGTAGGGCACTCCCGCCTAGTGCGCTACAGGGCTGTGTGTTGCAGCAGCTGGGTGTGGCTTGCACCAACCCCCTGGATCGCCTTTTTAGGTTTTGCAAAAAATTAAAAAAATGATAAACCCTTCCAAAAATATAATCCTTTCATATTTATGTAGGTAATGTGGTATAGTTTGTAGGAAAATTAACAAACAATAATTTCGACTTTATGTGCAAAAAAAAGTCATGCCACGGTAAAATAGCCGTAACTTTTGCATATGATATCGAAAAAAATCGTATAATATACCAAAATAACGAGAACGAGATTTCGCATCCGCTCGCAACGACCTATGGTCGTTTAGAGATTTTTTAGATTTTCAAAATTTGAAAAGAGTAAAAAGTTACGGTCAAAAGACCGTTTTTTTCTGCAGAAAAAAAGAGGGCAACTTACCCGTAGCGCATCACCACCTAGTGCGCCACGGATAAACTTGGGCGGAATTCAAATTTGAATCACCACCCCGCCCACCTACCCCTCAACTTACCCTCCCCTTTTCCTTTTCCTTCTCCCTTTTCCTTCTCCTTTTCCTTCTCCTTCTACCCCTTCCCCTTTTTCCCCTTCACCTATCTCTGGCCACCTTGCTCCGGCATCCTTGATTCGGCCTCTTCCTCTTCTTCAAGTGACGGTGGCACGACGACGACCTTCTTCTCCTCCTCCTAGCAGTGACGACGGGCGATGGCGACCTCCTCCTCCTCGTAGCGACGACCGGCGACGGCGGCCTCCTCCTCCTCGCAGCGACGACAAGCGACGGCGGCCTCCTTCTCCTCACCTACCTCCCTTCCTCCCTCTCTTCTTCTCTTCCTCCCTCTCGTCGTACCTCCCCTTCTCCAACCATCTACTGCCTCGATGCCGACAAGGACTACCATGGCCACGGCCTCCTGCACCTCCCTGCGGTGGTAGGTCGTGGCCACGACCATGCTACGGCGAGGCGACACGACGGCGGCGCACGGACCCGATTGCTTTTGCAATTCAAAACGAGGGTGTTTTTTTTATTTTTTTTTATTTTTTGAAAAACACATCCGTGGCGCACCCTATACCCCTAGCCGTGGCGCACCTGGTAGTGCGCCACGCCTATCTCGATATAACCGTGGCGCACCATGCAGTGTGCCACGGCTACGAGATAGCCGTAGCGCGAGGCCCGTGGCGCACTAGGCCTTTTCAGGTGCGCCACGAACAGACGTTTTCCTAGTAGTGGTTGGCGATGGGTGGCGTCTGCGGTGGATGCGTGGAGAGAGAGAGAGAGAGAGAGAGAGAGAGAGAGAGAGAGAGAGAGAGAGAGAGAGAGAGAGAGGGTGGCGGGCATGGGAGAGAGAAGGTGGGCGTTTTCCTCACTAGCGTGTGGGCCACGCGGCGAGATTTGCTACATCTGGCGTTCACCTGCGATTTCTAGCGTGCTGGGTTCAGCCTGAGATCGTCGGATAAAAAAAAAAGACCAAATCACAATAAAAACAGGTTCCTAGGAATGCTACTAGAACGAAATTCGACCATCAAACATTAAAATCAACAAAAAGTGATGTCCTAGGAACGCTAGTGAAAATGCTCTAATACATCAACTTATGGGAGACAGTTCTAATATTACCTCCAAAAATGACCGACTGCAAAATTAAATAACCAGTCAGTTTATGACTAAGAACTGAACGATAAGGGCAACTTGGGCTTTCTTATAAAACCGATTGTTGGACTAAATACTGATTTTTACTTTTTCTATTTCGCAATCATTTTGTCGAGAATCAGTCTTGCATTTCACATCAATTCAACGACACATTATGAATATTGCCGGGTGGATGGAAAGAGAGTTCACTTCCATGACAAAGAATGATGACTTCTAGGAGTCTCTACCTCCGAGCAGCCGATTCGCACACAGAGTGCTGATGACCTGGATGGAAAGATAGCTCCGGTGCTCCACCACTCGTGATTAGATTGTGAAGTCGGTTGTTATCTTGACAATTGATACGCATCCCATATGTTTTAAAACATTGCTACTTTTGATCTTGAGTAAAACTTGTGTTGTGAATGTCGTGTTGTTAGTCTTTAGCACTATACCCTCGTCTCACCCCCTCTAATTTGGTATAGTGCTAACTCGGCAATATTCATCCGTCGATCCAAGCATAGATATATTTAGCCTATGAAGAAAGGTTAGCCTACCCTTAATTCACTGTTATTTTTTCTGAGGAAATAAGATAGACTTAACATATTATTCTCTGAATTGTCTTTTCCATTGCATTCCATTTTATTTTTTGCACAAGACCACTCCAGAATGTTATTTTTCTCGTGCATTGCTAAGAGATTGTGCACGGTGCTTCATGTTGGCTTGAAGGGTATCACTTTTAGGGCTTGTTTGATTCGTAGGAACTGCATAGAAATTGTGTAGGATCTAAATCCTATGGGAATTTTTCCTATGTTATTGTTTGATTTATAGGAACACATCCTATAGGAATTAATCCTATGGAAATCTTGTAGTGCAATTCCTATAGGAAAGAAACATTAGATCATATCTCATGGAAAAATTCCTTTGCTACATCAAACAAAATTTCTCTTCCCATAGGATTCAAGTTGGCATGACATCCAATCCTATGTTTTTCCTATTCCTATACTTTTTCTATCCTATGAATCAACTAGCCCTAGATGTTATATAGTCTTATAGAATAGGATTCAGATCAATCATTAGTTCTGAACGAAACTAATCAAAGGCTTGTAGTAAGAGCCTAATAATTGCAGGAGACCTTGGATGTGTCACCATGGACAATGAAATCTTATGGCCTCTGAAGGAAAGAGAGGTCAAGTTTTTCCTGGTTCCTACCTTGCTAGCCAAAGAGGCCCTGACACACCTCCATTATAGCACTCCTCCACGTATCTAGCAGACTCAGGACGTGACAGAAGAGCAGCACCGCGAATGACTGCCTCCTCGTCACTGATTAGCCCCCTGCCATGGAAGTAATCCTCCAGGAGCTTCACAACCATGGGGATCCTCACACTGCCACCGACGAGAATGATCTGGTCGATCGTGTCCTTGCGGCTCTGCAATTGGGAAGTGGGGGCACCTTCCAGCACCACCGTCTCCACCATCTCCATGGCTCTCGCCATGAGGTCACGGTTCAGCTCCTCAAACTTGGCCCGGCTGAGCGGCTCTTCGATACTCACGCCTTGGTCGAGAATCGATCCGATGCTCACGAGAGTATCTTCTCGGTCGCTCAGTGCCTTCTTGGCTCTCTCGCATTCTGCCATCAGCTTCCCAAGAGCGCTCTTGTCCTGGCGGATGTCCCTCTGATGCTTCTCCTTGATGAGCTCCACGAAGTAGTCCACAACCCTGCCGGTGAAATCGTCACCTGCACAAAAGTGGATATATAGTAGAACCAAAATTTTAGCGTCTTTAACTTGTTCCCTTTAATTTGAGAACTAAATAGTAATGAGAATTTTGTAACGACGACGTACCGCCTAGGTAGGCATCATCCTGTGTGCTGAGGAGATTGCCCGAGCCATCTTGGAACCTGAATTTTGTAACCTGCGTCGTGCGGCCGCCAAGATGGAAGACGAGGATGACCTTGCGGTTGCCCCACTTCTCATGAAAGCGGTACGCCGCAGCCGCTGCGACCGGCTCGTCTACAACCTTGGCGGTACGGAAGCCACCGTGGAGCTGCGCGGCTTCCTTCCTGAACCAATTCCGAGCTCCGTTGAATTGTCCAGGGACAGTGACAACCGCGTACCTGATCTCGCGGCCCAGCCGCGCCTCTGCCATCCGCTTCAGCTCGGCTATAATGATACCGGCCGCATGCTCGGGGAGGAAACGCTTCACGCCGCCTTCCTCGGTCTCAATCTCGATGCCACATCTTGATCCCAGCTGCTGGGTAATCTTGTACGGCACTAGCTCCGCCTCTCTTTTAACCACCTCGCTTTGAATACTGCTATGAACAATTGATCGAATTGGGAGAAACAAATCAACAAAGCAGAATCCATCCCCGGCCGGCCTTGATCAATTAAGTAGTGGTAAGTAAGAAGTAGCTAGGGCATAGGCAGAGCGAGTAGTAAGTAGTACTTGCCTAGTGCCGAGGAGGCGCTTGAACCCAGATATGGCCGTGCCAGGGCTGATGGCGGCGTGCTTCTTGGCGGCCTCGCCGACGAGGGTGCGGTTGCCGGAGAAGGCCACCCAGGAGGGGATGCAGAACTGATACGCGGTGTAGGGATCCAGTCGCCCCCCGTAGCCGGCAATGCAAGACTTGGTGTTGCCGAGGTGGATGGCCGTCGTGTTACCCGTGATGAACGGCGACATCGCGTCGTAATGCTCGAACACTTGGGCGCAGTACCCGCGCGACACACCCCGCGGCAGGCCGAACCCCGCCGCTCCCCAGGACGACGACGCCGCTGCATATCAAGAAGCCGTAAATTGACGAATTAGGCGCGCAGCCGGAGATCAACTATGAAGATAGTACAAGATTAGCGGGCCACGCACGCACCCATGGCCACGATCAGTAGAACGCCCGCGTAGAGAAGAGGATTCGCCGCCGCCATTGGAATTGTGCGAGACAACTTGTTTCTCGCGTACTCTTGCAATCCGATCGAGTTTGTTATCAATTAATAATGCCGCTAGCCGCGCGGTGGTGCGACCGGTACATGTCACCGAATCATCCAAAGCCGTTGGATATCAGGCAGCGTCGTACTCCAACACAGATTAGCTTGTGAATTTCTGAAAATATTTACCCTATTTAAATTGTATGCCATATATTTTATCCGAAAATTGTTAGTGCTCTAAACAGGCCTGCGCCCCTCTTTATAAATAAAGAAACGTCCAGATACAACGAGTTTCACCATAACAAACAACCGGCGGAAGCCAAAAAAGAGAAAAACACGATAGACCACTGGGGCCTCACCGATAGTCCAAAGAAAAGAAAAAGGCACAACACCACCGGGACAAGCTCGGAGGGACGCAAGACGCATGGATTACGAACCGTCGGGCGCCGAGAAGGGGTGCGCCGCCGCCCTCAGAGCCCGGAGGATGTTCTCCAGGTGCTTCTGATCCCGCGGCTTAGCCAACGGGTACCACTGCTGCATGAAAATGAGAAAAGAGAAAATGAAGTCAAGCGCGGTTGGGAAAGATCCGCTCAATCACCATCTTGTTTCGCACATTCCATAGGGTCCATGCCAGGGATGCAAACACTAGCCACAAGAGGCAGCGCCTCCTTTTCAGCACGGTTTGCCTTAGTTTGTAGGAACTCCCCGAGATCCTGCGGGCCTGCCAAGCAGGCCGTAGGGCTTCCCGGACAAAGCTCAACACGAACTGAGCTGCCGAGCAGGTGAACATAACGTGGGTGCACGTCTTCGGTGTCCCACATAGCGGACATATGCCGTTGTCAGAGCCATTCCGCTTAGCCACCTTAATGTGAGACCCTGGCGCATGGCTCAATAGGATTGATAGTAAACCCATACCAATAAGTTGTAACTACTTTTCCGGAAGCTCAAACTCTAAGGTTAAGCGTGCTTGGCCTAGATCAATTCTAGGATGGTGACCGACTGGGAAGTGGGTACCGGGTGCGCACGAGTGAGGACAAAGTGCGCAGAAAAGACTAGTGTTGGTCTGTGGGGTTAGTCTAGAGATCCTATTGAGCTGCCAGAAGTGACAACCGTCGGTCCGGAGTGACCGGGGGTGTTACACTTAACTCCCGAGGGGAGACGATCATGGAGAAGTTGCCAGAAGAAGATACGAATACTAATAGGGAGGGGGCCTTCTAGAGGGGCGTGGTCCAACTTAGCTCTGGTCCCTGGAAGAGAGCCCTGTATGTGGAGCTAACCAAATATTCCCCCGTCGGGCTCAGACGCCATGAGACTGCATCCCTCCCTCCAGAAAGGGAATCTAGGAGAGCGGACGTCAGGCTCTGGTAATCCGCCGCCTCAGCCAGGCTAAAGGTCCGTCAAATGAGATATTCCAACGTCCCTCTCGGAAGGCCTCGGTCACCAACTTCAAGGGGGAGGCGCTAATGGCAAACAAGGCAGGGAACTCCTCGCAAAGAGGTGAATCCAATAGCCACGGGTCTAGCCATAGCCGCACCTCCTTCCCATCGCTAATACTAAAGGTAACCCCCTATCGAATGAACCGCTTGATCTCCTGAATGGCTCGCCAAAATTGGAAGCCCTCCCTACGCTCGCATGCTAATAAAGGTCGTCCCGGAGGTATTTGGCTTTGATGAGCTGCAGCCAAAGACCCCATCGTCCCTAAGGTCGGCCCCAGAGGTATTTAATTTATAATCTTTTTTCCATGTTTAGAGATTGTCATAGGGGTGTGTTGGACATTTTTAGACTTAATTGCTCTCTACTCACTTTAATCCCAAAAGAACCCGATCCAACTACTATTCAGAAGTATAGGCCTATTGCAGTAACAAACTATAGTTTTAAATTTTCTCGAAGTGTTCAACTAACATACTTGAGGATATAAATGATGAATTATTTGCTTCAAATCAAACGGGCTTCACTAGAGTGCGATTTATATTGGAATCCGTGTTATTGGCACATGTAATATTCATGATTTGTACAGAAAAAGAGTCCTGGTTTATTTTTAAATTTTAAGTTAGATTAGGAGAAGGCTTATGATAAGGTAGATAGAGAATCTTGATAAAAATGATGCTACATAGGGAATTTAACCCTAAGTTGATGAATTTGATCAAGTTTTTGTTATATAAGGGACCTGCTGATGTCAGAATTAATGACACTGACACTTCTTTGAGATAGGAGGGGGCTAAGAGCATCTCTAGTCGTGACTGTAAAAATGCGAACTGTAAAAGACAGATATAGGCCACGATAAAACTTTTTTAGGGTGCAAAATCGGCCAGCGCAGATTGAAACCCGTAAAATAAAGGGAGTGCCTAGATCTCAGGCGCCTGAGAACTACTTATGTCTAAGTCGCTGATGTCATCCTAATATTTGTACTAATTCTCAGTTGCAACCTAGGCGCAGCTCATAAGATTTGTACTATTTCTCAGTTACAACCTAGTTGCAACTCATTAAATAATCAGTTACACCCGAGTTGCAACTCATGTGTAACTTTCACTTTGCACGAATCACGAGGTAAATCGAACGGTGAAAGAGGCGACTGAGACTTAAGAAGTTCTCAGGCGCCTGAGAACTAGCAAATCCGTAAAATAAAACTGTATCCATGGCGCCCATGAAGGGTTTCGCGGCATAGTAAATCAAAACATTTCTACGGATGCGAACGGGAAAGCCACAATCTAGATGAGATCTTCATACCCTTGAAGATTCGCACAACGGAACGTTCGACAGAACGTGGTTGGTGTAGTCGTACTCGCTTCTCCTCCTCGCGATCCGATCCGATCTAACACCGCAAGTGGCGATGCCTCCGAGAGATGCACACGTGCGGCACCTCGACGTCTCCTCCTTCCTCGGTCCAGCAAGTGGGGTGGAGAGATAGGTTGGATCTACAACACGACGGCGTGGTGCAAGCGTTGGAGAGTTTCTGCGGCAGGGCTTCGCCTACGCGCAGTCGGGAGGGAGAGAGAGATGAGGGCAGCAGGGCGGCTAGGGCTTGAGGAGGAGGTGTGGGGAGGGTGCGCCCCCAGCCCTCTTTATATAGAGGGGTGGGCGGCTGGACCTTGCCCCTCCCCCAAGCCCTAGGGCCGGCGGCCAAGGAGGGAGGAGTGGGGGGGAAGTTCCCCCCTTCTAGAAGCTCCCCTAGGGTTTCCCCTAGGGCTTGGCCGGCTGGGCCTATGGGGCCTTGTGCCCCTGGCCCAATGTGGCCAGGGCACTCCCTCGTAGGCCCACGCCCCCTCCCGACAAGTGGGGCCACGTTGGTCCCACTCCGTAAGGTTCTAGAAGCTTCCGGTACAATACCGAACAACCCGAAACAATTCCGAACTCCAAAATCTGCTTTGCCTTATATGAATCTTATTCTCCGAACCATTCCGGAACCTCTCGTGGCGTCCTGGATCTCATCCGAGACTCCGAACAAAAACTCATAAACCAATTATCCAATCTATCCTAGCGTCGAGACACGTTAAGTGTGTGACCCTTCGGGTTCGAGAATATGCAGACATGATCTTCTATCAATAATCAACAGCGGGGTCTGTAAACCCATATTGACTCCCACACATTCATCGATGATCATATCGGATGAACCACGATGCCAAGATTCAATCAATCCCATATATATATTCCCTTCGTCTCG
This sequence comes from Avena sativa, assembly GCA_916181665.1. Taxonomy (NCBI): domain Eukaryota; kingdom Viridiplantae; phylum Streptophyta; class Magnoliopsida; order Poales; family Poaceae; genus Avena; species Avena sativa. The sequence goes on from OV702293.1 coordinate 462,120,561, forward strand.
CGATATTTTACTTGCTCGAGATTCGATCGTCGGTACCGGCATACCTAGTTCAATCTCGTTCACAGCAAGTACTTTACTCGTTCTATAATCCGATATCACTTTGTGATTAACTCCTTAACCACGTGCTTGCAAGCGGTGTTGATATCGATTACCGAGTGGGCCCGAAGTATATCTCTCCGACTTGGGAGGGACAAATCCCATCTCGATACATACAACCCAACAGGTACTTTCCGATCACCTGAGAGACACCTTTATGATCACCCTCTCATAGGATGACGTTTGATGACCTCAAAGCTTTCTTCCGATACCAGGGAGTTGCATTATCTCATGGTCTAAGGAATACAATATTTGACATAAGAAAAGCTTCGCAAAGATGAACACGATGACACGATCTAATTGCTCTGCTTAATTTGGGTCTGTCCATCATATCATTCTCCCAATGATATGATCTCATTATTAATCGACAACTTATGTCTATGGTTAGAAAACCTTAACCATCATTAATCAATGAGCTAGTCCATAGAGGCGTACTAGGGACACGGTGTTGTTTACAAACCACACAAGTATTAAAGTTTCCGCTTAATACAATTCTAGCATGGAATATAAACTTTATCATGAACAAGAATTATAATAATAACATATTTATTATTGCCTCTAGGGTATAATTCCAACAGCCCACTATCAGTCCATTTTTTATTACTCAGCAAGTCGTCATCTTCCTCGCGAGCAACGCGCGCCTGACCCGACCTCCGCCGCCATGCATGTCCCGCCTGCCCGCCGCCGCCGTCGCGGGCGCCATGGCCGCCGTCATGGCGTGCCCCACCCGCCACCGCCATGCGCGCCCTGGCCTCTCTGCCCGTCGCCATGCAACCTCCTGACGACGCCGCTGCGCTCACCCCGCCTGGCCGCCGTCTCGCTTGACCCTCCCGACCAGCCCTCCGTCGCCATGTTTGCCCCACCCGTCCTGCCCGTCGCCACCGCCACGCTCGCTGCATCCGCCGCGTGACGTCCCCGGCGCCGCATGGTCCAATTCCGACCGGCGGCGACCTTTTCCGGCGTGCGTGGCCGATTTCGGCGAGTTCCGTCGAGTCCCGCGGCGGAGCAGCACCGGAGTCGTCTCAAATCTCTGTGGTGCCAACTCAACTACCTTGTACAATTTACACTCAGTTCGGTGGAGTAGTCCTCAAATATGGAGGTCGAGGTGAGGGTTTCTTTGCAGTTCCGTCATGTTATACGGGTACGACTAGAGCAACTATTTTTCGCGCAAACGGTAAACTAACAGTTATTATATATTTTTCGCGAGTTTATAGTTATGACTAGAGATGCTCTAAGGGAGGGTGATCGTGTCTCTCCCATTATTTAATTTTTTTTGTAGTTGATGTGTTCTCTACTATGCTTATTAAAGCAGCTAGAAATGGACAAATATTAGGTCCGTTGAGATATTTTTGTCCACCAGGTATCATCAGCATGCCATATGCTGATGACACTACTTTTTTTTGGATAAAAAAGTAGTATTTTCATTAACTTAAAATTGTTGATGTCATGCTTTATGCAATTGTTGGTAATGAGGATCATTTCCAATAAACGTGACTTAGTACCTATTAATGTGGAAACAAATGAAGCTCAAACTTACGATCAAACTCTTTGCTGTTAGATGATTATCCTTTGAAATCCTTGGGAACTCTTTTACCTATTCTCATTTCATCCAGGAAAAAGTGTATTTCTACCTTTTTTTTCCTAAGTCAAACTTATTAAAATTTGACCAACTTTATAGTGAAAAGCAGCAACATTTATAAAACTAGATTAGTGTCAATAGAGTCGTTTTGAAATGTAGTTTCATAATGTTTTTTTAGATAGAAGGCTCAAAGAGCCCGGCTTTAAATTAATAAAGCCACGAAACGGCCACGGGTACGTGTACAAACATCAAACCTGCTGGGGATACCAGCTTACATATCAAGACAAGAGAGAAGAACAACGCCTGAGACAAAGAAAGGCCGAATCAGAAAAAAGAAGAAAAGTTGTCCTAGGCTTGAAATCTCCATCCTCCTTCAGTCGAAGAGCAACAAAGGCCATTGCCAGATCAAGCCACCACCTTCACCGAGATCACGCAGGCGACATCTTCTCGAACATCGACCACTAGTACATAGAAGCCACCAGATGTGCGAACAAGGGAACCGTCGAGGATCAAGGTTCTAAGGCGGCGACTCTCAAGCAATCGAATGCAGCCATCGCCCGCCCCAGAGAGGCAAGGTTATCACCTAGAAGCAGAAGACCAAGAAAGGAACAAGGCGAAGGCTCCGTAATGACGCCTCAAATAAGGGGAATGGCACCCACAAGTGTCATCGTCATTGGTATTGGACTAGCCAGGCGGGCAAAGCCTCTCCCAAAACTCACACCATGTCAATACGCAGCTCCGTACACAACGAAGCAGGGTCATGCCGGAGATGCACGACAAACACAAGATACACCGAAGTGGAAACCACTATACCAAGGTTACAGCCGGGAGAGACAACACAATGAGGGATCAACTTCTCTCAGGGACTGACCGACACCGAAAGGGAAGGAGGAGGAAGCGAATTAATTGGGCCCTCGACACTGGCGAGTGAGACGAGGAAGAGGGCACAAGGGTGAAGAAATGGGGAACCACGAGACATCTGCTCCGGCGCCAATGGCATTGCGGGTCACACTGACCACACGAGCACTCATCCCCGACTACAACCGCCACACTCGACACTGCGCCTCGCCAGCAACCAGACACCCGAGAACCCGCCTCCAAACCACCATCCGCGAGAAGCTGCACAACCGACAGACTCGAAGGCTAGCTCTAGTTGCCACACGAACACACATCAAGATCAGAAATTGTCCTAGAGAGGAACCAGTACAAGGGTACCTGCCCTTCACCTTCAAAGATAAACAGTACGACAGCCACCAACCAGACCCGCCGTTGCGCACTGCAGCACCACGAGCCGGCCACAGGACGACTCCCAACAGACTGCCATACACCACCCTAGCGCGGAGACAGCCGTTGGCTCAGATCTAGCGGAGTGGAGGCCTGGGTAACACAGGAGCCATCAACCTAGTCGAATCCCATGTGGAGGAGCCCATGGCGGAGCGGTTGTTGGCGGTCGACCCAGCGACGAGGGAGAGAAGAGGCGACGGCGGGGTCTTGGCGCAGAATCGCGAGGGATGAGCAAGCCGGCGCCACCACAGGGCAAGGAGCGGGCTCCAGCATCGCCGGCGATGGCCTCCGGTCCCCAACCTGGCGGCCTTTCCTCCATACCACCGCGCGGGAGCCAAGAGGCGCTAAATCCTCGCCGCCCCCTTCCCCGGCGGCGCCCAACTTTGTCTGGTGCCGACCTCGGGGGGCGGCGGCGGGGAGGGAGCAAGGGTGGTGGGGGCGGCGGCGGGGAGGTTAGGGTTCTGCCCTCGGTAGCCTAGAGAGGCGATGCGAAGAGCAGGGGCGTTCATAGTTTCATAATAGCGAAGTTCAATAATATCGCCGGCTCTTGGCTATAAAAAAGTGTCCACTAGTATAAAACAGGCCATCCATTCGCGCCCTCTCAGAGCATTAGTCCCGATTGTGCCACGAACCGGGACTAATGCTGGCACGCGTCCCGGTTCGAGCGGGCCCGGGCCCGGAGGCATGCATCCCGGTTGGTAAGGGGCATACGTCCCGGTTTGTAACACAAACCGGGACTAAAGGTTGGGCGTCAGCCACGTGGCGTGGCACACACCTTTAGTCCCGGTTTGTGTTACAAACCGGACGTATGCTCTCGCCCTCTATAAATGCAACGTCCCAGCCCTCTGCCTTTACTCTGTTTTTTCTTGGTGGAAGGTGTGAGGGGTGTGCTAGTTTTTTCCCCTATGCATGCATTCAAGGTGTTTGATGAAATGTTTGAGTGAATGATCCCGTTCAATTTCTCATAGAACAAAAATATAGAAGGTGTCCGAGACGCACTTGAGCTTTCTCCTCTTTATTTTCCTCGATCGAGGTTAGCAATCTTATCTTTTTTCTGTCATTGATACAATGCATGTGTCGATGTGAATTGGTCATTTCACTATTTATGATGTCTTGTTTTTTGATAAACTTACTTATATGATGCAGATGAACGGTCAGGAATGGATATACGGTGACCGGCGCATAGCCGGGTATATGAAAGGCGTGGATAAATTTATCGATGTGGCTACGACAAACAAAGAGAATGGTTTTATACGTTGTCCATGTGTTCAATGTCGGAACAACAAGGAGTACTCTTCCTCGAAAATCATTCGCGGCCACCTGATTATGAAAGGTTTCATGCCCAACTATAATTGCTGGACCAAGCACGGGGAAAGAGGGGTTATGATGGAAGATGGTGAAGAAGAAGATGATGATAACAACTATCATCATATGTTTCCTGAATACAGTGATACTGCAATGGAAGACAATGGAGAGGAAGGAGGTGAAGAACGGGCATCAGATGAACCGGCTGATGAACTTGGTAGGGTCATTTCTGATGCAAAGCGAGACTGTGAAACAGAAAATGAGAAGTTGAAGTTAGAGGGCATGTTAGAAGATCACAAGAAATTGTTGTACCCAAATTGTGAAGATGGCATCACAAAGCTTGGTACCACACTGGAGTTGTTGCGATGGAAGGCAGAGTGCGGTCTAACAGACTCCTCATTTGAAAAGATGCTAAAAATAATGAAGCCGAAGTTTCCAAAACATAACGAACTTCCCGAGAGTACCTACGAAGCAAAGAAGTTTCTTTGTCCTCTAGGATTAGATGTGCAAAAGATACATGCATGCATTAATGACTGCATCCTCTACCGCGGTAAGGAGTATGAGAATTTAGATAAATGCCTGGTATGCAATGCATTGCGGTATAAAATTAGACGAGATGACCCTGGTGATGTTGAGGGAGAGCCCCTCCGGAAGAGGGTTCCTGCTAAGGTTATGTGGTATGCTCCTATAATACCAAGGTTGAAATGCATGTTCAGAAACAAAGAGCATGCCAGGTTGTTGCGATGGCACAAAGAAGACCGTAATAAAGACGGGAAGTTAAGACACCCTGCTGATGGGTCACAGTGGAGAAAAATCGAGAGAGACTTCCTAGACTTTGCAGGTGACGCAAGGAACTTATGTTTTGGTCTAAGTACGGATGGCATGAATCCTTTTGGGGTGCAGAGCTGTAGTCACAACACCTGGCCCGTGACTCTATGTATCTACAACCTGCCTCCTTGGTTGTGCATGAAGCGTAAGTTCATTATGATGCCAGTGCTCATCCAAGGCCCGAAGCAACCGGGCAATGACATTGATGTGTACCTTAGGCCATTAGTTGAAGAACTCTTATAGTTGTGGGGCAAACCAGGTGTACGTGTGTGGGATGAGAACAAACAGGAGCCATTTGATCTACGAGGGTTGTTATTCGTAACCATCAACGATTGGCCTGCTCTTAGTAACCTTTCAGGACAGACAAACAAGGGATATAAGGCATGCACACACTGTTTAGATAAGACTGAAGGTACATATTTGCATAAATGCAAGAAGGTTGTGTACCTGGCGAATCGACGATTTCTTCCGACCAATCATCCCGTAAGAAAGAAAGGCAAGCATTTCAAAGGTGAGGCAGATCACCGGAAGAAGCCTGAACTCCCTGCTGGTGATGATGTATTTGGTATGGTCAAGGACATAGAAGTAATGTTTGGAAAGGGTCCCGACGGTCAATCAGTTCCGAACGACGTCGCTACAGGACACGCACCCATGTGGAAGAAGAAATCTATATTTTGGGAGCTACCATATTGTAAAGTCATGCGTGTCCGCTCTTCAATCGACGTGATGCACGTGAAGAAGAATCTTTGCGTGAACCTTCTAGGATTCCTAGGCATGTATGGGAAGACAAAAGATACACCAGAAGCACGGGAGGACCAACAAATTATGGAAGACCCAAAGAACATGCATACACAGAACAAGACGGATAAAGGGCGCCACTTAAGTCGTGCCAGCTATGCTCTTACCAAAGCAGAGAAGGAAATCTTTTTTGAAGTCCTTTACAGTATCAAGGTGTCGTCGGGCTTCTCATCTAATATATAGGGGATAATAAATATGGCAGAGAAAAAGTTCCAAAACCTAAGTCTCATGACTGTCACGTGATTATGACGCAGTTGCTTCCGATTGCATTGAGGGGGCTTCTACCGGAAAATGTTCGAGTACCCATTGTGAAGCTGTGTGCATTCCTCAATGCAATATCTCAGAAGGTAATCAATCCAGATATTCTGCCAAGGTTACAGAAGGATGTGGTACAATGTCTTCTTAGTTTTGAATTGGTGTTCCCACCATCCTTCTTCAATATTATGACGCATCTCCTGGTTCACCTAGTGGAAGAGATTGCCATTCTCGGTCCGGTATTTCTGCACAATATGTTCCCCTTTGAGAGGTTCATGGGAGTCTTAAAGAAATATGTTTATAACCGTGCTAGACCAGAAGGAAGCATCTCCAAGGGATATGGAACAGAGGAGGTCATTGAGTTTTGTGTTGACTTTATTCCTGACCTTAAGCCGATTGGTGTTTCTGACTCGCGGCATGAGGGAAGACTAAGTGGAAAAGGCACGCCGGGAAAGAAAGCAATGATATATAGGGACAGGGATTCTTTCACTAAAGCACACTACACAGTTCTACATAATTCCACCTTGGCATCTCCGTATATCGAGGAACACAAGAATATTCTACGCTCCAAAAACCCGAGGAAGCCTGGATCACTGATTACAGATGAACACATGAAGTCTTTCGGTGGTTGGATGCGAACACATCTCTTGAATGACACCACTGTTGGAGATCAGCTATACATGTTGGCCGCGTCACCATCTTCGACTGTATTGAATTTCCAAGGGTACGAAATAAATGGGAATACATTCTACACGATCGCCCAAGATAAAAAGAGCACCAACCAAAATAGTGGTGTCCGCTTTGATGCAATAGACGAGAATGGACAAAAGGACACATACTATGGTTACATAGAGGAGATATGGGAACTAGACTATGGAGTCTCTTTTAAGGTCCCTTTGTTTCGCTGCAAATGGGTCAACCTGAATGGGGAAGGGGTATAGATAGACCAGTTGTACGAAATGACAACAGTGGATCTCAACAATCTTGGTTATAGAGATGAACCATTCGTCCTGGCCAATGATGTGTCTCAGGTTTTCTATGTGAAGGACATGTCCTCCAGACCGAAAAAAGAAAATATATGCAAACGAATACATCATATGATGAGCCAAAGCGTCACATAGTTCTTTCAGGGAAAAGAAACATCGTGGGAATCGAGGACAAGACATACATGTTAGAAGATTATAATAAGTTTGATGAAATTCCTCCCTTCACAGTGAAAACTGACCCAAGCATTTCGTTAAGTAAAGAAGATGCTCCATGGTTACGTCTGAAGCGATCATAAGGAAGGACATATGCCAAGAAGTTCATGCTCATATTATGTAACTCTAGTTCATGTCTTTCGCGGTTTGTGGCTTCACCGAAGGACATCTTTCGCGGTTTGTGGCTTGACCGGGACTATATATAGGGGGGCCTTTAGTCCCGGTTTTGTAGTCTCAGTTTTTAATATTAATAAATGTCTTGAGTGTTAGTCCTGTTTTGTGGCTGGACCGGGACTATGAAGAAGTTGTCCCGATTCGTACTTACCATTAAGATATGATCTCCAAACGCGCGCGGTCACATATTAGGGAGTGCCTCTATGACCTGTTTCTTGGAGATGCCGGAGGACTGGGATCCGGCGGCATCTCCCTGAAACTGGTCGTAGTGGTGTCCCTACTCTCGAAAACCATCTTGCAGCTTGTAACTTCTCTAACTAGATCAATACACCTGGGAGCTAACTAATTTCACATATTAGGGAGTGCCTCTATGACTAGTTTCTCGGAGATGCCGGAGGACTGGGATCCGACGGCATCTCCCTGAAACTGGCCGTAGTGGTGTCCCTGCTCTCGAAAACCATCTTGCAGCTTGTAACTTCTCTAACTAGATCAATACGCCTGGGAGCTAACTAATTTCACATATTAGGGAGTGCCTCTATGACCAATTTCTCGGAGATGCCGGAGGACTGGGCTCCGTCGGCATCTCCCTGAAACTGGCCGTAGTGGTGTCCCTGCTCTCGAAAACCATCTTGGATATGCCTCAAACTGGCTGAAGGACTGGACTCATAAGGATGCCTATTTATAGTACAAGCAGCTCGGCATAGTATCGACACTTACGAAATAATGTCGACACTCACCCCTATTATTAGTGCTGACTCGTGTTTTGTCCCGATTGGTGTATCCAACCGGGACTAAAGTTTCATCTTTAGTCCCGGTTGGTGACACCATCCGGGACAAGGTACACGCCGCACGACATAATGTCGACACTCACCCCTATCATTAGTGCTGCGTGGCCCAGCTTGCCGAAATCCCTCCAACTGGGACTAAACATGAACCTTTAGTATATTGAAAATCCGAACAATGAAAATCCTTTGCGTGGTGTCATATTATGTGACATAGTTGAAAGGAAAAATACCAGACTTGGTATATTGATCATGTCTCGAAAAAACCTTCACAAAATGACCTATCATGTTCGAGGTTTCATGGCTTTCGGTCCAAATGACCGATGTTATGTGTTGAATCACGGCATAGTTTGTGATGCTGTACCCATATTATGCATGCGTGTGGACATTGGTATGGAGAACAATGTTGCGGGAGGAAGTTTTCTTTTTTGTCGCACGGAAAAGCCCTTTTCCATTTTCCGAGCGCAAAAAACGGGTCGTTTTGTGAAGTAACCACCAAAATGCTGTTTTAGAATGCTACCGTACCATTTTCCTAAAATACTAGACCACCTTACATGGACTATCTCCCAACCGGGACATCTCAAACCTTTTCGTCCATCCCGGGTAAAAATGACAAATGTCTGCTGAATCGATAGGAAGTGGGTCCGGTTTGTACTATAGGTACATGATCTATCGCCCGTGATTTTTGGAAAAAATCATTTTTAGACTCGCAATATGTGGTTTCTTCAGAGATCCAATGCAAGTTCTAACGATGCTCGTCCCCTATCTTCATGCACGCTGGTTCGACCATAGTTAGAAATTCAGAAAATTCAAAACGGGCATAATAAATTCAAAAAAAATCCGAACAATGAAAATCCTTCGCGTGGTGTCATATTATGTGACATAGTTGAAAGGAAAAATACCAGACTTGGTATATTGATCATGTCCCGAAAAAACCTTCACAAAATGACCTATCATGTTCGAGATTTCATGGCTTTCGGTCCAAATGACGATGTTATGTGCTGAATCACGGCATAGTTTGTGATGATGTACCCATATTATGCATGCGTGTGGACATTGGTATGGAGAAAAATGTTGTGGGAGGAAGTTTTCCTTTTTGTCGCACGGAAAAACCCTTTTCCATTTTCCGAGCGCAAAAAACGGGTCGTTTTGTGAAGTAACCACCAAAATGCCGTTTCAGAATGCTACCGTACCATTTTCCTAAAATACTAGACCACCTTACATGGACTATCTCCCAACCGGGACATCTCAAACCTTTTCGTCCATCCCGGGTAAAAATGACAAATGTCTGCCGAATCGATAGGAAGTGGGTCCGGTTTGTACTATAGGTACATGATCTATCGCCCGTGATTTTTTGAAAAAATCATTTTTAGACTCACAATATGTGGTTTCTTCAGAGATCCAATGCAAGTTCTAACGATTCTCGTCCCCTATCTTCATGCACGCAGGTTCGACCATAGTTAGAAATTCAAAAAATTCAAAACGGGCATAATAAATTCAAAAAAAATCCGAACAATGAAAATCCTTCGCGTGGTGTCATATTATATGACATAGTTGAAAGGAAAAATACCAGACTTGGTATATTGATCATGTCTCGAAAAAACCTTCACAAAATGACCTATCATGTTCGAGGTTTCATGGCTTTCGGTCCAAATGACCGATGTTATATGCTGAATCACGGCATAGTTTATGATGTTGTGCCCATATTATGCATGCGTGTGGACATTGGTATGGGGAACAATGTTGCAGGAGAATTTTTTCCTTTTTATCGCACGGAAAAGCCCTTTTCCATTTTCCGAGCGCAAGAAACGGGTCGTTTTGTGAAGTAACCACCAAAATGCCGTTTTAGAATGCTACCGTCCCATTTTCCTAAAATACTAGACCGCCTTACATGGACTATCTCCCAACCGGGACATCTCAAACCTTTTCGTCCATCTCGGGTAAAAAAAACAAATGTCTGCCGAATCGGGAGGAAGTGGGTCCGGTTTGTACTACAGGTACATGATCTATCGCCCGTGATTTTTTGAAAAAATCATTTTTAGACTCGCAATATGTGTTTTCTTTAGATATCCAATGCAAGTTCTAAATGAGCCATTTTTCTTCCCGCCATTTTTTCCCGGCATTTCTCCCGCCGGTTTTTCCCACCAGTTCTTCCCTCCAATTATCTTCCTGCCATTTCTCACTATATATATATATATGTAGGGTTGGCCTCCATTGTCATTGCACATCTCTAGACTCATATCTGCAACCTCATCACTCTTTCCCATGACTTCCACCGTAGCACTAACTCCCAGGGAGGCGGAGGCGCTTTGCGCCTCGAACTACCCCTGCCCGCCGGGCTACTGTGTCCCTGTCGGCTGGATGCTGAGCGCCGGAGGCGTGCCGGTTCCTCCTGTCCCTCTAGGTGTGGCGCGTCGGATGGTCATCACGAACCACTACTACTTCGAGCTCACGCCGGAGCAGCGGAGGAATCTCAGATGGCATCCCGACTATTTCCCGACTTGGGAAGCCTTCTTCGTGGATCGACATGAGAGGGCGCTCGCCAGGAACGAGGAGGATGGCCCACCTCCTCCGAACTTCAACGAGGCCGGCCGTCGGTTGTGATGGCGCGGTCGGACTCTCCAGAGCGTGATGGACTACGACATGGTCGCCGACTCTAGCCCCCGCCTGCACTACCCTCATGTCCAGCCCACTCGTACTGAGCCTTCAAGGTTCAACTACGGCGACCCCGACGACGACAGCGACGACGGCCGCGGCGAGTACGACGACTACGGTGGCGAGTATTACAGGTGTAGGTAGGAGCATGACTGAATCACTCCAACATTGCAAAGCAAGTTCGGCCGATTGTGGCTTAATCTGGCCATGTATCTTAATTTTCAGTTCTTCTATGTAACTTTGTGTTAGTTGCGTTATGTACTTTAATTCCAGTTCTATCCTAATAAAATTTTCTTTCCGCCCATTATTTCCCGTCCTTTTTTTCCCGCCCATTAATATATAAAAAATATAAGTTAATTCAAATCCAAATTAAAACACAGAAAATGGTTTTGAATTATTTATTCAAATCCAAACACTTTTTATGTTCAAAGTTTTTCTAAATTCGAATTAATATTCATAAAATATAAGTTAATTCATTTTTAATTTTAAATGGTTACATTAATTATTTTTAAAAATAGAAAATGGTTTTGAATTACAGACACTTTTTATGTTTAAAGTTTTTCTAAATAGCAAATTAATATTCAAAAATATAAGTTAATTCATTTTTAATTTTAAATGGTTCATAGTTTAAATGGTTACATTAATTATTTTTTAAAAATAGAAAATGGTTTTGAATTATTTATTCAAATCCAAACACTTTTTATGTTTAAAGTTTTTCTAAATTCCAAATTAATATTCAAAAAATATAAGTTAATTCATTTTTAATTCTAAATGGTTCATAGTTTAAATGGTTACATTAATTATTTTTTAAAAATAGAAAATGGTTTTGAATTATATATTCAAATCCAGACACTTTATATGTTTAAAGTTTTTCTAAATTCCAAATTAATATTCAAAAAATATAAGTTAATTCATTTTTAATTTTAAATGGTTCATAGTTTAAATGGTTACATTAATTATTTTTTAAAATTAGAAATGGTTTTGAATTATTTATTCAAATCCAGACACTTTTTATGTTTAAAGTTTTTGTAAATTCCAAATTAATATTCAAAAAATATAAGTTAATTCATTATTAATTTTAAATGGTTCATAGTTTAAATGGTTACATTAATTATTTTTAAAAACAGGAAATGGTTTTGAATTAGTTATTCAAATTCAAACACTTTTTATGTTTAAAGTTTTCTAAATTCCAAATTAATATTCAAAAAATATAAGTTAATTCATTTTTAATTTTAAATGGTTAAATTAATTATTTTTTAAAAATAGAAAATGGTTTTGAATTAGTTATTCAAATTCAAACACTTTTTATGTTTAAAGTTTTTCTAAATTCCAAATTAATATTCAAAAAATATAAGTTAATTCATTTTTAATTTTAAATGGTTCATAGTTTAAATGGTTATATTAATTATTTTTAAAAACAATAAATGGATTTGAATTAGTTATTCAAATTCAAACACTTTTTATGTTTAAAGTTTTTCTAAATTCCAAAGTAATTATCATTTAAAAACATTACAAATTTAAACCCCAAAATAAAAAATATGGCGGGAACAGAGAGAAAATTTCTGATTTTTTTTTGAAAACATGGTCATATGTCCCGGTTGGAGCCACCAACCGGGACTAAACACCCCCTGCGCGTGCCCCTTGGTCTGCTGAAAAAATTGGAGTATACGTCCCGGTTGGTGGCTCCAACCGGGACGTATGACCCTTTAGTCCCGGTTGTAGCCACCAACCGGGACAAAAGGTCCCTTGGTTATAACTGGCTCGCCTCCTCTTCTTCTTCCCCATCTCACTTCTCCGCTTCTTCCTATGCTTTCATCGACGACGCCGCCCCCGATCCACACGACGCCGACAGGCTGCCCGCGCCCACCGTCGTCGTCAGCACCGCCGCCTCCACCTTCGTCTCCGTCGGCTCTTTGGCCGCCGCGCGCTCCTCCTCGGCCGCCGCGCACTCCTCCCAGTGCGACATCGTCATCCCTCCAGCCACGCGCGCCAGCACCTCCAACCGCCGCCGCGCGTCATCGCCGCCAGCAAGTATGCCCCCTCTCCGATAGCGGGCTATGGGGTACGGGGCGGCTACAGGGCCACGTTGTCGTCGCCGCCGGCGCGCGGGCTACGGGGTGGATATGGGGACCGGGGCTACGTTGTCGTCGCCACCACCGGCGCGCGGGCTATACGGGTTGGCGAGCCGCGGGCGGCGCTGTCCATGGCCCAGGGGCGCGAGGCACGGCGGCGTCGGTGCATGCGCGCGCGTACAGGGGCGAGCCCCATTTTGTTCAATTATTTTTGTAAAAGCTGAGTTTTAGGCAGAACCATTTGAGGAGTATTTTGAGTATTAAAATTATTGTGTAAATTGTTTTTGAGTGAATCCTTTTGCAAATGGTTGTATATTGAACCCTCTGACCATAAGAAATAACATTTGAAATAAAACATATAATTTAATTGCAGTAGAAAATATCCCATTGAATAAAGCTTTTCTAATAAAAGAAAAATAATTTAAATAACTTAATTGCACTAACTTGGTTCCAATTTAAATTCCACCTTTATAAAAAAGGACCGGTAGGTGTTTGTAATGTTTAGATCCTTGTTGAAACAACTTGTTCAATAAAATGATCTTGTTGCATGGTTGCATACATTCCATTATATTGTTTTGCTGATTTGTGTTGTAGTTTTAAGTGTGTGCTTTTTCCTTGATTGTATTGTTGTAGACTTTGAGGAGTGTGATATTTGCAATATCAAGGAGAGTATCTAAATATTCTACTATCAAGGGAAGTGATACTTTGGTCATCAAAAGTCCTATCTTTTCTATATTGCATTAGTGATGTTTTTATATGTGCATGATAGGACTATTATGTATATTACTATGCTATGATACTCCTATAGTGTTGTCCCTCTTCTTCTTCCACATCTCACTTCTCTGCTTCATCGACGCGCGCACAGGAGACGCCGCCCCACGACGCCGACATGTATTTGTATATGTATTTGTAGTATATGTATTTCTATATTATCATATTTTTTATATATTATCATATTTTGTATTTGTATATGTATATGTATTTGTATATGTATCTGTATATGTATATGTATATGTATATTATCATATTTTGTATTTGTATATGATATTAGTTGTCATAGACCCTATTTGAATCGATGTTGCACCTAGGGTTAGCCGGTGTGTCCTCGCCAGGGCATCCCAAACCCGAGGGTTGATTGATTGCCGCCTTTCTTTCCGGTATTGGTTCTTCGCTTTATACACGATGCACCTGATGTAATAAATTGTTTTATAATTCTAGAAAATAATTAAATATTGTAAAATTCATATCTTATTATTTATAAGTCAAAAAAATACAAATAATATATCAAAATGTTCAGAAAAATGAGTTCTACCTTTTTAAGCTATAATCATGCATTGCTAATCAACTTTAATGACAATTTTAATTAGAGAACTAAATCAACCCCTCTCATGTGTTTCCGGAGTTTCCCGAGTTAGGGTTTTAAACCCTCGGAACCCCGTTTAAATTGCCGAGCAAGTTTTAGGGTTTTATTTCAACGCAATTCAACTTGTCATATCATCATCCTTGTTTGAGCATTCGGCCTATCCCTCCTCCCCGACCGCCACAGCGCCTCCGTATCTGTCCATCGCCACGCGCTCCAGCCGCCCCTTCCCTTTTAGTGTGTATGTATATATTGTGTATGTATATATAGTGTGTATGTATATATTTTTATTATTGTGTATGTATATATTAGGGTTTCTCTGAATTAGGGTTTATCCGTTTTGACTTATCCGTTTTTCCACCTATGCAGAAAATATGGACCCACACGTCAGAGACGAAGAAAAGGAAGAGTTGATCCAAGGTGTGATCCGCGGGGAAGAAAATTTAGATGCATCGATGTTTTTGAACAACACGGTGAGGGTGGTCCTCTTTTTGCCGGAATAGACGACTTGTTTGAGGTTGAAGGTGTTGCCTTCCGCGAGGGAGAAGGCGATGCCTTGTGTAATCGAGAAGACGACCGCTCTGGAGAGGTGCATGTAATATAATTAATTCATTAATTAATCATCTGCTATCTATATAGAAATAGTAACGACGATCTTTCTTCTTTTAGCCCTCCGGATCGAAGAAATCTACTGAAAAGAGCAGCCGAGGCCCAACCAAAAAGTTGGGAGACCATGAGAGGTTCAGGATCGAAGATGTCGCTGAAGACGGGAAACCGACGGCTCCCGAAGTTGTCGCAAACAAATTTGTGGCACAATGCGGAGTAATTGTTAGGGACTTAATCCCGATCACCATTCGAAATTGGAATAGGCCTGCTGATGCGGAAGAAGAGTAAACATGTTTATTTGTCCCTAACCACGCCAAAGATTTACTGTGGAAGAGGCTCATGGTTAATTTCAAACTACCAATGATAGAGCTGGATCCAAATGCGGAGGATCCAGTTGAGGACGCCTTAGAACATGGGAGAGCCATGGAGGCTAAGGTCAGGGAGTGGGCTTTGAAGAAGATGGCCCAGTGTTTCACCAACTGGAAGAAAAGATCGCACCTTGACTATGTCGTGAAAGAGAAGACTCCCGATTTCAAGAATATTCAGTTTGAGAAGATAAAACCATTCTGGGCTGAGTTTGTGAAATACAAGACATCAGAAAAAGCTAAGAAAATGTCTACAACGAATAAGCTGAATGCTGCTAACAAGAAGTATCACCATACTATGGGGCAAGGTGGCTACATGGCTGGCATTCCTAAGTGGGAGAAACTTGAGAATGAACCGCGTGCTAAAAAGATCACCCTAGAGACAGACGATTGGGTAGAACGTCCAAGGAATTGGTTTTACGGGCATGGGGGCACGTTGGACTCGGAAGAGAAGTGTATATATAACATACGACATAAAGAAGACCCCTTGCCAATCGAGAAGATGAGAAAAGCAGTAAAGGCTGTTAAAGATGGGGACTTCATTCCCGATAGAGAGAATGATGAGCTCACACTCGCCCTTGGAAATAAGGAACATGATGGACGAACACGAGGCACAAGCGGCTCCAAACCATGGAGGACTAGTTTTCCCGAAGAGAGGAAGAAATATCCTGATAGAAGCCGTCAGAGGAGAAAGGACAGGGCGGAAGTTGAAGCAGATATTCAGAAAGAGCGAATGCGTATAATTGAAGAACGAATAAAGCAACAACAAGATGAAATTAACGCACTTAAAGAGCAAAGTACTACCGGCCCATCTCAGCAGCACACTGCATTCGATGCCACCGGCCTATCGAATAATCAAAAAAGCAGTGTGGCTTCCACCGAGGTCTTGGGTGATGACAATGGCGATGACGATAGTGCACCGACGATGGCTCATGTTGGCTACCCAGTGGATGATATCACAGAGATGACACACTGCGAGCTACATGTCAAAATTGTGAACATATCAATGAAGGTGGCGGTCGGCTATGCCTTACCAATTGGCCCCACACCAACTTACCACTGTCGTCCGGTTCCAGAGGGCTACGCTGTTGTCGGGGTGGATGAAATCATGCCCACCTTTGAAGTTTTGGATCTTCACTACCCTGAAGGTGAAGGGGATGTGACTGTACTGGGAGACGCAACAAACGTCACCATTCTATGGCCAAAGGAATGTATCGTGCTTCAAAATCACACGCCAAGGCCATCTTCGCCGCCGCCTCACCCGTCTCCAGCGAGGTCATCGCCGCCGCGGCAGCCGTCTTCGTCGCCTCACCCGGCTCCGTCGCCTCACCAATCTCCGGCGCAGCCATCGCCGCGGGAGCCATCGCCGACGCCTCAGGATAAAAAGCGTAAGCGTACCGCTACTCTGCGTCATGGTTAGCGATCGCCTAAACGTAAACAAGAGCCTCTTCCAAAAGTACCAAAGGTTCCTCCCAAGAGAGCTTATGACTGTACTGAAGAGGAGACTGCGTCGATCGTTGATGCGGAAACGACAGCGTTTTTCGCTAAGCTGAGGCGGCCGAAAGAGCCAGAGTTCCCCAGCACCAAAGAAGAAAAAGCCAGAGTGTTGAAAATGCTAAAGACTCTTCATCAACCCGAGCCAAAGCTGTCATCAGACTATGAGCGTTCTATTCTCAAGTCACATGCGGCACAACAAGCCTCGAAGAGCAGTACTGATGCAAGCGAGAAATCTGTTGCCCAGCTCGGAGAACAAGCAAAACAGTCTTGCGTCCCTCTCAAGGTGATTTCCTATACCAATGCGGGGTCGAGCAAATATGGGGCCGAAGAGCAGTATGATCCAGAGGTAGTTGCACAATACGGAGAAGCTGCCGCTGCTCAAGGTATGAGTATTGCCCAGTACTTATCCCAGTTAGAGTACTTCCCCGTGAGTGAAGTAGCATATAAATACCAGTACGGCAAACCTCTCGTCAAACCTGAGGAGGTAAATAATCTTCCAACAAAAATGCGAAGATTGCATAACTGGTACATGCATGCCACAAAGGCCGGGGCTAACTGGATAGTGCTGAGGGTTACAAAAAAGCATCATGGGAAAGAAAAGGATGACATGATATCCATTGAATTTGATGAACTATTTCAATTATTCAATCAAGACGCCTTGGACAAATCGATCATCAGTGCCTATTGTCTGTAAGTACTAATTCTGTAATTAATTTAGTCTCCAGCTATCTCACCTTGTTTATTGCATGTATATAATTATACTGTAATATGCAGAATGAAGATTCTCGAATGCAGCAGAGGACAAATCTATGACATTGGCTTCATTGACCCATATTGGGTTCATGAAGCTAATCTCAAAACAAGCCCCCAGGATACGGAGGATAATTTAGTACACGCGTTAAGGTTTCAAGAAACCAGAAGGGAAATACTTTTTCCTTACAACTTCGAGTGAGTGTTATTGTCTTGTATACACTTTCTATTTTGCTTACTCGATGTTAAGTATATAATTGATTAGTTATGCATTCGTAGCTTCCACTATATTCTGTTAATCATTCAACTTGACAAAGGGCGTGTACTAGTCATGGACTCGAAACATAAACCCCTTAAGCAGTGGAAGGACATGCAGATGCTTCTCCAGCGGTAATTCTAATCATTACGACACTATATCGGCAACGTTCGTGAATTTTATGATATCAAACAATTAATAACTTATTTTATTCGTTTTCTTCGCCGGGCAGCGCTTGGAAATGGTTCACCAACAAGGCTAGGGGTGTTTGGAAAGCGGAGCTTACATTTCAAGCACTAGATGTAAGCACCACTAGCTATATCCGCGCATCTCTTTGATTCTAGTTTTGATATAGTTATTATCATGCTTGATTATTATTTTGATTGAACTATGTTCTCGTAAAGTTCCTGACGCAGGGACCAGGTAACAATCTATGTGGATACTATGTTTGCGAGTTCATCCGGCAGACGTGCGATGAGAAGGACAGAAATTTAGAGCAACTCTACGTACGTAAACAATTTCTATAGTTTTTAATTACAATCAAATTGTGTTTAGTTTCATTCATATGGGCTAACTCCTTTTTTAAATCAGACCGAACGTCTACGGGACAGTCTTCTGCCAAAGGATCGCGTACGAGCAATTCAGGAGGAATTGGCGGGATTCTTGGATGCAGAAGTCCTAAACCCAAAAGGGGAATACTATTCGGCTGTGTATAGACAATAGGGATTGTAAAAAGAGCAACTTTTGTATGTAGTGCATGAACCGTGTATCGAATGTAATATTGTCATGATGATCTTGTGTAATATAATTGTTCCTTCATTGATGAGTGCAAAACAATAAATAAACAATAAAACAACCTAAATGAATTCTCTGCCGCGGCACAAAAAGTGGTCAAAATGCTGTCGCGGCAACAAAAGTTGCCAAAATGAATTCTCTGACGCGGCAGAGAAATGTGCCAAATCTCTGCCGCGGCAGAAGGTTATTTCTCCCGGTTCGTGTTACAAACGGGACAGTTTCTCCACCCCCTCGCCCTCTGCCCTGGCCACGTGTACCCCCATTTGTCCCGGTTGGTGGGGCAACCAGGACTAAAGGTTGGGGCTTTATTGTCCCGTTCCGGTTGGATAACCGGGACTAATGCACCTTACCAACCGGAACCAATGGGGCGTTCTGCACTAGTGGCCATATCATCTATAGTTAGCTCGATAGTCCACTTGTATAATAGTTAGCTACAAAAGCCTACTACTTAATTAATATGTGGCCATATTTCACTCATACAAACTGTTTAGAAGCACGTGCTAAAGCCGACTGTTAACTTACAGGCCGCTTATATTTTTTCTCATCTCATCTCTCCTCCATATCACTAAAACTATAATATTTTATCTCTTATAGCCAGCTGATCTAATGTATCAATCTGAAGTCATATATGTTGCTGCTCTTTTCTTTAAAGTTGGTCAAATTTGACTTTTTTTTACTTAAAAGTAGGAAACCGAGGAAGAAAGATCTTGAACCAGTATCAATCTGTGTTTGGAGAAGCAAACTTCTATCTTATAAGGCTAGGATCATCCTTGTTAAAGCTTACTTGGCCAGTATATCCCTAATTAGTCTTTAAGTGTCATCAAATTTCCAAGGGTGATTGCCCACTTTGGAAATTTGATGACTCTCCCGTAAAAACTTTCTTTTGCCCACATCAGGCTTTATTCAGCTCACTTACGCCCTCTGTTCTTGTTATTGGTTTTCTTCGAGCAAGGTAGTGCTGCAAAGATAGGTAGAATTTCAAGCAACTAGCAACAAACAAAAACAATCCTGGCCACGAGAGTGCTTCTTCTCCGATCCGACAAGGATCAATTGCTGATCTCCGGTGTAGTTTGCTTTTTTTGGCATGCAGCGGCGTCGGGACCGGCATCGTTGGACCTCCCCCGACCCGGCCGCGTCGAACAGAACCACTATATCTGTGTTGAGATACAGACTAGTGTATATATAGCATTCTACAATCATGGGAAGTACAGTAGTCAGGTTGTAGCAAACGGAGGGGGAGGGGACCGGAAGCATTGTGCTGTGTCTGCGGGACTGCGGGTGGGTAGGAGAACTTAAAGAGGGGGAGTCATTTCTATGACGGACCGTGCTCTGATCAAAGATACTACGTACACAGTGTACTTCCAATATTTTCGATGCATTCGATTCCAGGCAGGTATATATACCCGCTTGCCAATAAGTAGTGCCACTAGTACTTTCAATGGTTCCAAGGACTACAATTAATGCATTACAGGGACAGAGTACTAGTACAAACTTAATCTGAAGAGACCAAGCTCTTCAAGATAGGGATACAAAGACCGGATACAAACCACAACTAGAAAAGAAATACGGGATACCGACTACACTGGGAACCTACTAAGAGCAAGTATAATAAGGTCCAGTCAGTAGATTATAGGACTTAAAATATTATATTTCTGCTTAGTTGGATGAGAGAGAAGAGGAGAGAGAAGAGGAGTGGGTGCTTAGTTAAGAGCCAGCTGCAGCACGTGCTCCTAGGCACTATGTGAGAGTGAAAAGTGGGTCATATATTAATAAAGTAGGATATTTTGACATCTAACTATTGTACATGTTAGCTATTAGATTGACTCTAGATGACATGGACATGGCTTATAGCCAACAGCTGGCTTTACTATTGCCCTTGCTGTAAAAGAGACTATGCCCTTGAAGAGAGCGATACAAAGACCGGATACACACTAGTACTCCATACATATGATGCGTCTATAAACGATGTGACCATGCATGCATGCTCCGTCTACATCAGGTGCCTAGATGACGGGTATGCCTCCCTGTCGGTCATCTCCACACTACCTGCAGTATATATATAGTAAATGCACATCATTAATAACAGAAGAATTAGGAGGAGTACTCCTAGTTTGATTCTTGTAGGTGTCTTAATTAAGCGTGAGTACATACCCTGAGACGACTCATCGTCGCTTGGACGAGGAGACTGGTGAGCCTTGCCGCCACCGCGTCGCTTGTTGTACAGACAACAACCAAACAGTATGACAACCGCGACAGCGCCGACGACGACACCGACTACTATGCCTGCGGTCGGCGGTGAACCTTGACCGTTTTCGGCCGGCTCCGCCTTCTTGTCTGCGTCTCTACTGCCGGAGGGTGGGGGAGGAGCAAGTGTACTACGCTCCTGACAAGGACCTGTGGAAAGTTTTCGTATATATTATATTAGCTAGGAAAAGCACGCAAGGAAACAAGACGAAATCTACGTAGTACGTAGAACAAATTAAGGTAAAACGTGCGTGTACCACTGCAGTCCCCTCGCCATGGTGTGGGCATGGGCCATTGCCCAACCAAGGATGCATCCTTGCCGCCGCAGATACGGTAGACGGAGAGGATGTCGTACGGGATGTCCCGTGTAGTCGCAAACCTGCAGAGGCAGCACAAGCCTTTGTCTGGCGCAAACTCTGGGCGCATGTCCACTGCGTACAGGAGTGCGTCGCAGCAGGACGGAGTAGGGAACTGCTGCGACTCCTGGCACGAGATCACCGCCATGCTGGTAAGGGCATGCTTGCACGTGCCCTTGGTTTCTTCAGATGTTCCAAAGGATGGCGCCCACACAAGGCAAAGGAACACAAGCAGGAGAAGATGACGAGCCATGTTCTATAATTGAAGAGGATAATATATATATATATATATAGGAGATAAGTGATCAGCAGGAGTAAATCGATACTGCTTGTAGATATCCTACAGCAAAAGTATCAGCGACGGACTTTCATCCTTGAAAAATAAAACTACTAGCACAAACTATCATTGCTAATTAAGAAAGAATGCAGCGCCTATATATATCCAGTTCACGTCATATTCAACTCGCAACTTCTTACGACTGAACAGCAACTTTTTGAAGAAAATCAAAGATCAAAGGGGAAAGAAATGAGACCGTCTACTAAGGCATTAGAACCCCTCTCAACATGACACTTGAGACTTAACAAAACGAGAAAAATTCCCTAATCCCAAGGTGTCCTACATCAACCTCTGCAAGAGCCATGCATGGCTGCGGGCGAGGACGACAAGTAGTCCAAGCTCGTCCAGTCCAACCCTTGACTAGCGCCACGTCTAAACCTTCTCTACCACAAAGTGTATGGCCCGTTTTTGCTCAGTGTTGGGTGTATCCTAAGAGGCTAACGCCCTGCTTGTTTCGCTGGAAATTAGTCCGATACCCCCGTTTTAGTCGGCCCCGGTTAGTTTTCGGCCCGAGCCCAGTATCGCTACTTGGTTCGCTGGTTTTTTTCCGTCTCCGAATCGATTCCGTCCCAATTATACGCGTAACTATCACGGACCTGCGGGGGTCCGACCCAAAACGACACCCTTCCCAAACCTAGCGCGGCGGCGACTGGCGGGGCGGCATGACCTTGTTGAGCGGCTGGCGGTGGTGGCAGCGACGAGTCCGGCGAGGAGGCGCAAGATCTGCGACGAGCTGTGGCGGAGGCGACCTGTCTCATCCGGGGGCGCAAGGTCTGCGACGAACCGGCGGCTGCGCAAGAGGAGGTCGCGGAGGCGCCAGTGCCGGTGCCGCCACCGGCGGCGACGGCCGGGGTCTGCGCCGTGTGCTTCAGGCCGACCACGTTCAGGTGAGTCTGTTCCTAATCTCTTTTTCAGTTCGTGCAATCTCAATGTGTTGATTGGAAAATTGGGGAAATTGGAAAATTGAGGAATCTCACGTGCTTGTTCTGCTCTTGTAGAAATTGGGGAACATGTTGTAGGCTACTAGATCGAGAAGATTTGGTTTTTTCCCCGATTCTGTGTGCACCGAACATGACTGCTTGCAAAGTGAGAAATTTTTGAACACATCCAACATGACTACCCGACTATGTTGGTTAGCAATGTGTTACTGGATTAGATAATGAGCGACGAAGGACATCAGCACTGTCTTTAGCTGCAGGTCAAGGTCAGACTGGGCTGTTGTGTTAGGATTTGCTAGATCAAGGTCTCCTGGGAATCTGACCTGCAGAAAAATGCTCTCTGTTTTTTTCTGCTTAACCAACTTACTGGCAACTTCGCAGGCACAAGATTAGTTTGTATTTACTCTTTTACACGTAGCTTTGAAGATTCGCAGTACACCGTAAGCTTGTCTGCAAACAGAACTGCTTTTGCAAATAGAGGTGCTTCTTTGGCTGGTCAGTATGAACTTTATTTAAGAAACTGGGGCATATATATTATCTGCTTCATCAGGAGTAAGACCATTTTAAGATCTGGGGAATATATGTTATCTAGAGCAAGACCATCGGTACATTGTCTTTCTTTTATGATCCCCAATTGCTCCCAAGTCACATCGAAGGAAGAGAGGAATGCCCTAGTTTGTGGATTTGTGGCTATTATAGCTAGAGATCCGCAACATATTCATCTTTTATATTCAGTAAACCTTCTTTGTGGATTTGTAACTTGCTGCAGGCATATTTCAGCAAGAACCTGCTATTATTTATTCTCGCAAGAACACTATCTGCTAGCACATACTCCTAATTGTTGTGTTAACAAGTGGCATGCATGACCATCTCTAAAAATAAAGAAACACTAGCTCGAGTTAGAACTGCTATGGTGCTGTCATGTAAACATATCATGCTTGCTTATGGGTTCCTCAGTGTTGGTAAGGGCTAAAACTGAACCACTAGAGCAGGTTTAGGACTTACTTAGCATAGGAGACTTTAAAACGTGCACTCTCTGAATTGATAGGCTAAACTGTGCACTCTCAAAACTTGTGTGATATTCCTCTTTTATAAATTGGCAATACATCTAACCATAGGTGTGTAAACTTCTGGGAACTATAACTGGAGGTGCTACTATTGAAGATAATCATTCAGATACGCTTGGTCTTGTTTTCTAGAGAAGTAGTTATATTCAGTACCACATCTCAGTTTATTTGACTGAATTTACTGAATAGATTGCTCTTATCTGAACTCTGTACTTCAGCGGGCAACATCATCTAGAGCTGACCATCGTCTTCGCGGGCTTTTAATTTTACAACCACTGTAGAACACGCTTGTTGTAGGAAACTATATGGATTGTTATCATGCCAATATAGAACAAGCTTGTTGTTTATTTATCATGTCAGATTGTTGTTTTTTATTTGATTTACTACTATTGTTTATTTATCATGCCAATGAGGATCGATAATCATAGAACAAGCTGTTTTGTTCTTTCATTCTTGTCGTTGTGGTCTATTTATGACCGTCCCTGGGATTAGAATGATGTTTATTGTCTTAATATAGTACTCCCTCCGTTTCAAAATAGATGTCGTGGGTTTGTTAAAATTTAAATAAATCTATATACTAAATAGTAACTAGATTTATCTAAATTTTGACAAATCTAAGACATCTATTTTGGGACGGAGGGAGTATCTAATATTGATTTCTTTTATTTAGGATACCAAATTCAAGTCTTTCGAAGTCCATCCGAGTTCAAATCTTCAGAAGTCCATCCGAGTTCAAGATTGTTGAACGACTATTGTTTGTAACTTAAGTAATCTGATGGTGCATGTTCAAAGATTTTTCGTGTATGATGTACTGAAGTTTGAGCCTATTATTCGTATATGTTGTTCAAAGATTCAATTTTTATGTGAGTGTCGGCCAAAATACTTCCGCCGGACTGTACACGGTCGTATGTTTCCGGCAGACTGTGCATATCCAAATAGACTAGGTGATCATCCGCATGTTTTACATCCGGCAGGCTGTACACGCCTAAATCCTCCGGGAAGAAAACCGGAGCTGTGAAATATACCAGACTCCCAAGCGGGGCCTAAGAGTGTCATCAAGTCAATCTGCCACAGTAACCACCAGTGTTATGGCCTGAGACTAATTTTTTGAAACCGACTTAGATATTTACATGTGCTCGTGCGCGGGCATTCATTCACACATCTGGTTGTTTGCTACTTCAGGCACTTTGCTAATTTGTCCCCTGGCCCATCAAACTTGTCGCGTAATGAACAGTAGCTAGTTCATGATCGAAAGAACTGTAGCAAGGAGCTAGAAAGGCTCGGGAAGGTATAAAGACCAACTAGTCCTACTCTACATGCTTGTGGTATGCTCTTCCGATCTTACCTTGCACTGACTGGTCTCTTGTTCCAAGCTTTTCCCCAGCTTAGCTAGCTGCGATCGGACCCAGCCTGCTGCAGTTACAAGAGACTGAAGGGTAAGATAGATATTCAAAAACACTAACTACTCCATGTCGAAGTGGAAAGGAAGTAACAATATATGTGGAGGAGCTCACACTACAACAAGCTGCCAGCTTGCTCCGCGTGCCTTGCTTGGGATGCTCTCTCGCCGGTGGGTGTCTCGTCTTTTATAGAGCCGGAGCCAACTTTTACTGTTGTATACACAATTCAGCAGACGCGGTAAAACATTAGATTGCAATAAATATCGTAGACTTGTCGGTGGGCAAGCAGTACGTAGCTAGGGTGATCTAAATGAAGTGACCATGTTCGTGCTGCGAGCTGCAGGCAGGCTCTTGCATGCCCCACACGTACGCCTCTTCTCTTGGAGCATTGTTGCGCACTCGATCACTCTTCCTCCCCACACCGTGTCCTACTCCGTCTGTAGTTGGCCACAGGAAGCTCTGCATACGCAGTGCACGCGGGCTGGCAGGCACGTCGATCTGGGCCGGCGTGGCGTCAGCGCGCAGCACCGTCACAATCCACGCCGGAGAGAGCTAGAGCCTCCTTGTCCTTGGTACAGGACAAGTATACAGGCTGAGAGGCTAGCAGCGGCAAGACTGTTCCATGCGTGCATGGTACAGCGACACGTACTAGGGCGACTCGCCGGAGGCCGTACGGTTACTAACTCGATCGGCAATACCGCGTAGAAGCACGCCAAAATCATCTTCTGGTCGCAACACCGGTTCCAAAAATCTAGTCCGTTCAATTTTGGTTTGAGATTGGTATAAACTCAGGTTTATGAGTTAAGTTATACTCCCTCCTATGGAAATAACTAACTGACTTGGATTGTCTAGATTCGCAGGTATCTACGAGCTGTATATATACCTGTGAATATAGATGGAGAGAGTAGTTTTTTAAACTTTGCAGACAGCATGCGATATTTTGTGATATTTGTACGTGTCATGCAATTGGCGTATTTAGTTTTTAAACTTCATCCATACCTACATATATACATGCATCTCTTATCTATTATGTATGTGCGTGTTTGTTTTGAATTTTTCAACACTTGGAATACGAATTTTGTGTCCTGAAAAAATGCATTATTCCCAGCCGGCCAGGCCTCCTATCTTTTATTGGGGTGAGCTGGATTTAGATGTGACCGCGTTCTGAGAGCGAGCCGAAATCCATATCGGCGCACTCTTTGATCAACCTTTAATTCATTTTTCGACTATTTTTTTTGATAAATACATATGTTTGGACCACAATAGCACATATTTCAAGAACATAAAATTAAAATAAATCCAAAGTTTATTACAGCAAATCCAAACATAAAAATGTAATAGGTCATTATATAGTACAAACAGATCAAGCGGGGGCGGGGGCGTTTTCTTTACGAACCACAAATGCCCACAGGATCATCTTGAAGTTGTGCATGTACCTGTTCGTCGCTGATTTTTTGATAGATGGCGAGGAAAGCAAACACCAGTTTCACATCATCCACGAATATGTTCTAGATGGAGACATAAAGATTTTCTAAGTACATATTGATCTAAATATTGCATACCTTTTGACTAAACATCTTCCAGGAGCAAAACATGATCATCACCAAGAGTCCATGGGTGTTAGATCTATTCTAATATAATCTAGATTATTGACTCTAGTGCAAGTTGGAGACCATTCAAAATATGCCATTGAACCAATAATAATATTGTTATTATCATATTTATATTTCATGATAAATGTTTATATTACATGTTATAATTGTATTAGGAAGAAACATAATACTTGTGTGGTTTCATAAACAACACTACCTCCCGAGCAAACCTCAACTATGCTAGCTCGTTGATTAATGATACTTATGGTTTCTTAATCATGGACATGAGTTTCCATTTAATAAATAGATCATTCCGTTAGGAGAATGATATGATGGATAAACCCAACTAAGAAATGCCATTAGAACATGCCACATAGTTTGAATTGCCTAAGAAGTTTTAGGTCAAGTATCTTAATCCTTAGACAATGATAAAAATTATGTTACTCACTTGTACCGGAAGGATGCTTTGGGGGCATCAACCATCACACCGTAACATGGTGACTATAAAGGTGTCTTTCATGTACTTCGGAAAGTACTTATTGAATTGCATGAATCAAGACCGAGAGTCGTCCCTCCATGTGTCGGAGAGATCTACTCTGAGCCCACTCGGTAATATCCATCCTATACACTGCTTGCAAGAATGGGACCAATGAGTTTGGACACAAGATATGTTGTATTATAGTATGAGCAAAGAGTACCTATCAGTGACGAGATCGAACTAGGTATAGTGATCAAGGTGGTGATCATGGAGTACCGACGATCAGATCTTGGGAAAGTAAAATATCGCGAGACAAATGGAATAGAATATGGGGATTGTTTCAATCCTCGACATCATGGTTCAAACCGATAAAGATCTTCATTTAATATGTGTGAATTATTATGGACATCCAAGTCTCGCTGATGGTTATTAACCGGAGAGGTGTCTCAATCATGTCTGCATGTTATCGAAACCGTAGGGTCACACACTTAATGTTCAGTAATGCTAGGAAAGCTCTAGGATATTCATAATGGTGAGACCAATTTTTTTGGAGTCTTAGATGGGATTCAAGACCTGACGAGGAGTTTCAGAATTTTTTAGATATAAGGTTTTGTTTAAATAAAGTTGGTTTTAGGGTTTGAAAAAGTTTTGGCATTTTTTGGTAGAGTACCCAAAATTTTCTAGAAGAATCTAATGGGTTCCATGGTGGGCCCCACCTAGCCTAGAGGGTCCGCATGGACCGGAGGGTCGAGCCACATGCCTACATGGGCCTGTGGTGCCTAGGCCTACTTTGAGGGTATGTTGATCTATTCATATCGTTACTCGTATCTACCTAGATTAGATCTTGGTTTTTGTTTGTGCTCTTGATATTATTATTTTGTTTTCCATGGCACTTTTCCCATCACTATCCAACCCGGAGTGGGTTTTCGGCACCCCCTGCCCACCCATGTGTGCAGAGGGCGGCACAGGAGTGCCAAATAGTTTCGACCGTGAGCCTCCCAAGTTGCCGACACGGGTTGGGGGCTGGCGGTGCAGGCGCTTTTTGGCCGCAACCCCCAAAGACCTTCGGGGGGGGGGGGGGGGGGGGCATTCAAGGGCGCCTATGGAGATGCTCTAAGAGTCACGCTGTAATTTGAGATAACCGGGTAAATGCAGTTCTCCGGGTTAGACTCTTTCTCTGACCCATCAGTTCCTCCGGTCCCAATTCTTGTCGCCGCCATGACGCATATATGTAGCGTCGGTGCCACCACCCCCACCTTGGCGCCACGACCGCTAGTCCTCAATGCCATGCCACCGACAATCTATAAAGGAGATCCTTGGCGCCACGACCACTAGTCCTCACCGCCATGCCACCGACAACCTATAAAGTAGATGTCCTGTACTGACAAGATCTCACGCCATATCCTGTTGAAATCCCGTATGCATTACTAGGATTTTTAAAAAGGCATATATAAATTTTAAATAAGTTTGAAATTTAAATTTTGGTTTCGAATTTATATATGCTCTAATATTTTATTTTTCTTTACATTTTTAATTGTAATAAACTTGTAATGTTATATATAAATGCAAAGTAGATAGAATGAACAAATGAGGAACACGTTGGCTATCGTGGTAAAGATCCACTCTCATTTATCCAAAGCTTCCTCATACATCCGAGGAAGCATGGACAAGATTTAATACACACCCTAGCTTGTATTTGGTTGCTCCGGGACTGCATTGAAGATATTGGTTCGACATCTTTGCAGTCAGACATGCACACAGTTCGTCAGACAAAGATTTTCTCAGTCATTGCAATGACAGAGTATCAGCACGCGTATGTCATGTGTATCGTGGGATCAGTTATGCAGGATTGGTCAGAAGATATAACTCCGCTTATTCATTTCTCCAACCCTCCCTCAGACACCGAGAGGTGCCACGGTACAATACTAGCTAGCTAGTTTGGCTAGCAACATAATTAGAGCATCACTAACACCCCTAAAAGGGGCAAAAAGTAAAAATAACCGCCAATTAACGGGTTGCGAGCGAAAAACAGCGCAGATCAGGATCCCTAAACAGCGCGGCCCGTAAAAAAATTTAAGGGTTGAGCCGAAAAACGCCTTTAGACCCCTATACTAGTGGGGGTTCACGGCCCGACCCGTAGGGCAACCATCATCCCTCCACCTGATTGCGCGGGAGGAAATTTCAGTGCTTCCCTATTCCCGCCCCCGAGCCGCCGAGCTGCTTGCGCCGGTCGATTCCCGCGATGCCACCGTCGATTCTTCAAGGATGAGCCTCAACACTACCCCGCCGACCGCTGGAGGCCTCGCGCTGCCATCGGTGGTAACCGTGGCACCCGCGACAGGAGGAGGTCTCCCCACCAACACCGAGGTCACCGAGATGGTTGCCGCCACCCACATTAAGAAGCGGAAGCACGCCGATGTTTAGATGAGACTGAAAGTATATATTTGGAACATTGTAAGATGAATGTGTACAATGGGCATCGTCCATTTATTTTGGCCAAGCATCCCTTAAGAAAGAAAGACAAGCATTTCAACGGGCAGGCATGTCACCAGACGAAGCCTAATGAACGTACTGGTGCTGATATATTTGATATGGTCAAAGATTTGAATTAAATAGTAACCTTTGGAAAGGGTCCTGGCGGAAAATCTGTTCCGGAGGACGCTGATGGACACGCACCCATGTGGAAGAACTCTATATTTTGGGAGCTACCATATTGAACATTCCTAGAGGTCCGCTCTGCAATCGACGTGATCCATGTGACAAAAAATCTTTGCGTGAACCTGCTAGGATTCTTGAGCGTCTATGGGAAGACAAAAGATACACCGGAAGCACGAAAGGACCATCAACGTATGAAAGACCCAGATGGCCTGCATCTAGAATGGTTTCAAGGTCATGCCAGCTACGCTCTTAACAAACAAGAGAAGGAATTTCTTTTGAATGCTTGAGCAGTATTAAGGTCTCGTCTGGCTTATCATCGAATATAAAGGGAATAATAAATATGGCAGAGAAAAAGTTCCAAAACCTAAAGTCTCATAACTGCCATGTGATTATGAAGCAAATGCTTCTGATTGCATTGAGGGGGCTTCTACCGGATAATGTTCGAGTACCCATTGTGAAGCTATGTGCATTCCTCAATGCAATCTCTCAGAAGATAATCAATCCTTAAGATCTACCGCGGTTATAGAATGATGTGGTCTAGTGGCTTGTCAGTTTCGAGTTGGTGTTCCCACCATTCTTCTTCAATATTATGACGCACCTACTGGTTCACCTAGTCGAAGAGATTTTCTTTCTTGGTCCTGTATTTCTACACAATATGTTCCCCTTTGAGAGGTTCATGGGAGTCTTAAAGAAATATGTTCGTAACCGTGCTAGGCCAGAAGGAAGCATCTCCAAAGGCTATGGAACAAAGGAGGTCATTGAGTTTTTTGTTGACTTTGTTCCTGACCTTAAGCCGATTGGTCTTCCTCAATTGCGGCATGAGGGGAGGCTGAGTGGAAAAGGTACTCTAGGAAGGAAATCAATAATATGTAGGGATGGACATTTTTACACTGAAGCACATTACACAGTTCTACATAATTCCATCTTGGCGGCCTCGTATATCGAGGAACACAAGAAAATTTTATGCTCCAACAACCCTGGAAAGCATCACTCCTGGATTAGAGATGAACACATGGAGACTTTCAGCGGTTGGTTGCAACATCTCATAAAAACAACACTCTTGGAGATCAGCTATACTTGTTGTCCAGGTCACCATCTTCGACTATATCGACTTTCCAAGGGTACGAGATAAATGGGTATATATTTTACACGATCGTCCAAGATAAAAAGAGCACCAACCAAAATAGTGGTGTCCGCTTTAATGCAACAAACAACAATGGGTCAAAGACCACATATTATGGTTACATAGAGGAGATATGGAAACTTGACTATGGACCTACTTTTAAGGTCCACTTGTTTCGGTGCAAATGGGTCAAGCTGACAGGAGGAGGGGTTGAGGTAGACAAGAAGTACTAAATAACATCACTGGATCTCAACAATCTTGGATACTTAGACGAACCATTTGTCCTAGCCAATGATGTGGCTCAGGTTTTCTATGTGAAGGACATGTCTACCAAACCTAGAAAAAAATAAGCAAAATAATACATCAGACGATGAGCCAAAGCGCCACATAGTTCTTTCAGGGAAAAAACATCGTGGGAGTGGAGGACAAGATAGACATGTTAGAAGATTGTCATAAGTTCTATGAAATTCCGCCCCTCGCAGTGAAGGATGACCCAAGCTTCATGTTAATGAATGAAGATGCTCCATGGTTACAGCGCAAACAGAAAGGGACGCACGCGAAGAAATGATATGTAATAATGTATTAAACATTTTATGTAATTGTGTTATGAAAACTCAAAATGTGTAATAAAGGGTGGTAGCATCTATAACAACATTTTCACTACCTGTAGTTCAAACAAGGCATTTTTTCAAAGGTATCTCTGAAGAAACAACATATTGTGAGTCTAAAAATGATTTTTTTCAAAAAATCACGGGCGCTAGATCATGTACATGTAGTTCAAACCAAACCCACTTCCTCCCGATTCGGCAGACATTTGCCTTTTTCACCTGGGAAGGATGAAAAGGTTTGAGATCTCTCGGTTGGGAGATATTCCATGTAAGGTCGTCTAGTATTTTATAAAAATGGGATGGTAGCATTCTGTAACGCATTTTGGTGGTTGCTTCACAAAACACCAGTTTTTTGCGCTCGAAAAATGGAAAATGGCTTTTCCATGCGACGAAAAGGAAAAATTCCTCCTACAACATTGTTCGCCATCCCAAGATCCACATGCATGCACAATATAGGCACAATATCACAAACTATGTCGCGATTCTGCACATAACATCGGTCATTTGGACCGAAAGCCATGAAACCTCGAACATGATAGGTCATTTTGTGAAGGTTTTTTCGAGACATAATCAATATACCAAGTTTTATATTTTCCTTGCAACTATGTCACATAATATGACACCACGCGAAGGATTTATATTGTTTGGACCTTTTTGAATTTCTTATGCCCGTTTCAAACTAAGGTCAAAACGGCGCGCATGAAGATAGGAAACAAGCCTCGTTAGAACTTGCATTGGATCTCTAAAGAAACAAAAGATTGTGAGTCTAAAAATGATTTTAAAAAAATCATGGGCGTTAGATTATGTACCTATAGTTCAAACTGGACCCACTTCCTACCGATTTGACAGACATTTGTCTTTTTTACCCGAGAAGGACGGAAAGGTTTGAGATCTTCTTGTTGGGAGATCGTCCATGTAAGGTGGTATACTATTTTATAAAAATGGGATGGTGGCATTCTGTAACAGCATTTTTGTGGTTGCTTCACAAAACGACCCGTTTTTTGCGCTTGAAAAATAGAAAATGGCTTTTCCGTGCGACGAAAAGGACTGCAACATTGTTCGCCATACCGAGATCCACATGCATGCACAATATGGGCACAATATCACAAACTATACGGAAAATGTTCATCTTTAGTCCCAGTTGGAGAAACCAACCGGGACTAAAGGGATTGCGGCAGGCTGGGGCATGCAACACTAATGATAGGGGTGAGTGTTGGTGACTCCTTGGTGGCGCTAGAGAACTTGGTGCTTGATGTGGAGTCTTGTTGGGAACCCCAAGAGCAAGGTGTGAAGAGCACAATAGCAAGTCTTCCCTCAGTTGAGACCGAGGTTATCGAACCATAAGGAGAAAGGAAACGTCACAAGGTGTTGCAAACAACGCGGAGACCTGCACAACACAAACTCAAGACTTTGCTCCAACGAATCAGTGAGGTTGTCAAGCTCACCGGTTTGCTGTAACAAAGGATTAAACGTATGGTGTGGAAGGTAGTGGTTTACAGCAAGTAAACAAGTAACAGTGGAAGATGTATCAATGATAAAGATTGGGCCGGAGTCCATAGTTCACTAGTGGTGCTCTCCTTATATAAACAACATGGCATGAAGGGTAAACAAATTACAGCAGGACAATTGACAGGAACTGAGCAAGGCATAACAATGTAATTACTAGTCAGAAAGATCCTATGAGGTTGATTGGGCAATACAACAATATACATAGACCGCCTTCCAACTGCATCTATGACTAGAAGTCCACCTTCAGGTTATCATCCGAACACCCTCCAGTATTAATTTACAAGCAATAGACAACTGCTTTAAGCAAAGTGTGTAAGGTAAACTGTCCACATGTTCCATGAACAAGAGACCATTGTTTTCTCCCTAGTAGCAATAGCACATCTTCAACCGAAGAGATTTCTGTCACTTCCCTTGGAAACTAGAGGCATGAACCCACTATCGAGCATAAATACCCCCTCTTAGAGTCACTAGCAACTACTTGGCCAAGATAACCACTAGCAACGGAGAGCATGCAAGATCACAAACAACACAAACATGATAGAATCATAAAGACAAAACCATTAATCAAACCAACATAATAATCTCAATATCCATCGGATCCCCGCAAACACAACATGCATGATTACAAATAGATTAGATCTTGATCATGAACGGAGCTCACAAGATCTATACATGAAAGCACAAAGGAGCAGATACAACCAAGTAGCTACTACATGGACCCATAGTCTAAGGTGGAACTACTCACGCATCATACCGGAGAGAAGGCCTCCAGGATGATCTCCCCTACGGCAGGGTGCCGAGAAGAGCTTCAGATCCCCCCGATCTAGGGACGATGGTGGTGGCGGCTACAGACGGTTTCGTGGATTTCTGATTTGGTACACAGGGTTTCTGCATCGAGGGCTTCTTATAGGCGAAGGGGGAGGCCGAGGCGACTGTCAGGGCAGGCAAACCCTAGCCAGGCACAGGCTAGGGCCCACCCGCGCCTAGGGTGGGTCTAGCCCCCCTGGATGGCCTTCCGGGCTCCCCTCTAGTCTTCTTGTTCCCCATGGAAAGTAATTGACTTTGTCGTTTGTCCCATCAAATTCTGAGAATATTTCTTTACTAACTTTTCTGAAACCAAAAACAGCAGAAAACGGGCATCTGGCACTATTGCAACTTGTTAGTAGGTTAGTACTAGAAAAATGTAAAAAGCACCTCAAAGTGTGGACAAGTAAAGCAAAGTAGATACGTTTCCAACGTATCAAGTGTCAACATTATGTTGTGAGTGTCGACACTATATCATGTTGCTTGTACCTTGTCCCAGATGGTGTCTGATGTCTACGCACTTCTATTCTTGTAGACAGTTGTTGGGACTCCAAGTGCAGAGGTTTGTAGAATAGCAGCAAGTTTCCCTTAAGTGGATTACCCAAGGTTTATCGAACTCGGGGAGGAACTGGTCAAAGGTATCCCTCTCAAGCGACCCTGCAATCAAGATACAAGAAGTCTCTTGTGTCCCCAACACACCCAATACACTTGTCATGTGTATAGGTGCACTAGTTCAGCGAAGAGATAGTGAAATACAAGTGGTAACGGTGCCAGAAAATAGCTTCTGACTTGTTGTTGACGTCGGGTAACGGTGCCAGAAAATAGCTGATGGCGTGTAGGAACAGACTAAAGGCAAACTAAAGGAAGCAAGCAAATATGCAATAGATGTAGTAGCAAACAATGTTTCAATGCTTAGAAACAAGGCCTAGGGATCATACTTTCACTAGGGAACACTCTCATATAAATATCCTCTCTTCATGATACTACTCTTAACTACTCTCCGGTTGGACACTCTAATCCATGGTAGGGCAATAACAGCACACCTCAAAGTCCGCCTTCCCCAATCTAGATAACCCCACACTGTCACCTTGAGCGCTAGACGGTTCCCACAAACACCACAATTTCATAAAGACATCCAACTCCAAATATAACTCATAACAAATATTCAATCTAGCCAAAGTGCCACACACGGTATGCCCGTTGTCACTTTCACACACGTGGGGAAAAGCATATATCTATTAAAGCACAAAGAGTATTTATGTAGACTCAAGCCTAAGTGCCACCATGGCGTGCACACTATCACTTTCACACACATGGGGAGAGCAGAGATATAATGAAGCACTTGAGTAGCAAGGTAGATCTACTTGATTACAAAGCTCATGACCACAATATGACCATGCAGAGAGAGAGAGAGATGAACACATAGCTCTGGTAGAGCCCTTAGCCTCAAGGAAGAACTACTCCCTCCTCATCATGGGAATCAGCAATGGTGATGAACATGGTGGTGGAGATCGATAGAGATGGCTCTGGGGGCACTTCCCCGTACTGGCAGGGTGCCGAAACAGAGACTTTCTGTCCCCTGAATCTCCCCTTCGGTGGCGGCGGTGTAGCGGAGGTTTTCGTGGATTTCTTCTGGATGCCCTAGGGTTTTTGGGTCGGAGGCTTCTTATAGGCACAGGAATCAAGGTCGGTGGGGGTCCAGGGGCCCACACCCCCTGTGGGCGCCTGCAGGGCTTGCCTGCACCTAGGGGGTGCGGCCACCCTGTGACCCCCCTCCGGCTCTGCTTCGTGGTTCCGTGTTGCTCCGGGAAAAATAATGACTTTGGCTTTTGTCCCGTCCAATTCCGATAATATTGATTTTCTGCCTTTCTGGAACCAAAAACAGAAGAAAACAGGCAACTGGCACCGTGGCAACTTGTTAATAGGTTAGTTCCAGAAAAGATATAAAAACACCTAAAAGTATAGACAAAGCAAAGCAAAGTAGATACAAAACAAGCATGGAGCATCAAAAATTATAGATACGTTTCCGACGTATCAAGCATCCCCAAGCTTAACTCCTGCTCGTCCTCGAGTAGGTAAGTGATAAAAAGAATAATTTTTGAGGTGACATGCACCATCAAAACCAAGATCAAACCATTTGCAAGCATTGAAAGATGGGATCAAAGAACTCTAAACATGTGCATGAAAGATGGAGTTCTAACAATAGGACATAGTAACTATGCATGCAACATGAAAGGCTACAAAAAAAATCATGAAAAACATGCATTGAAAAACGTTTGTTTGTTTCACATATAGAAAACATGGCATAGTGGCAATCAGCTTGTCCCTCATAGAGTAGCAAATAGATGCATAGGACACCTTCAAAGTTCACATGGGTGACTCGAAACAAGTAGCACAAGAACAAGTAATATCACAATATGCATCAATCAATAAGTTTTGGAACACTGCACATAGAATGGCAACTATGCTCTCTTAATGGTGCCTAAAGGTAGAAGGTGGAGACTCAAATAATGGTGGAAGAAAGGCCATTCACAAAGGGAAGCAGGGATTTCAAGTTTCAAAAAGAGCTTCCAAAAATTATGGTACTTGTTAGCTTTCAGCCCTCATTGCCCCTATCATAAGCATCTTGAAGTGGTTAAGGTTAAAGTGAATAAACTATGGAGTACATGCTTGACAAAGTATAAGTTGGCAATCTCAAGTCCCTTGAATACGAGGG
The DNA here is from genome assembly GCA_916181665.1 of Avena sativa. Lineage (NCBI taxonomy): Eukaryota > Viridiplantae > Streptophyta > Magnoliopsida > Poales > Poaceae > Avena > Avena sativa. Next base: position 462,157,047 of record OV702293.1, read on the forward strand.
CCACAACTCATGCATACTCAACTTTGGGCCCAGGTAAGTTCTTGTCATTGTAAGTATTTGCATATCATTGAGAACCTCCAACGGGGTACCCTTGCACATGGTACATGAGCTATTCCATAACCAAAATGACAAGGCAAGCAGACAATGAGCATCTCAACAATCTTCTTATTTACCATGGGAATATGGTGCTTTTCTCTCTTTCCTCTTTTCTCAATGTGTCTCTTTTTTATAAGAAGAATGCTTCATAGATGTCACTATGGTGATGCTGCAAGTTTCCACCATGATTAGGCATGGCTTAGGCTAGCTGCCCAGGCGTTTCTCTAATACAGGATACAAACTCCATGGACTTACAAGTTCCCTCTTTATTTCACACCGGTGACATCCATAGACAAAAGAGCATGATATCAACTGAGTACAAAGTACAAGTCCAATGTTGAAAACGTTCCCCGGGACAACACGGTTCTGCTAATTCCAACGTATAAGTGCAAGCATATACAACATAGATGACACAATGGTTCAAGTTTATTAGGGGCAAGGAATATAAAGTGTGCCATCAAGTTTGTGAGGGCTTTAATCACTAAGTTTTCACATAACAAAATAGTTTTTAATTGGAAGGTAGTTGAAAACAAGAATATACTTGGAATGGTGTAACACACCATGCATAGGAGTTTATAGTGGACACATTGGAATAACTTGGTTTCTTGGGAGTTGGAAGCATGAGTAGAACTTACTCATACAAGTGGAGGCTAGCAAAAGACTGAGATTAACCAACTAAGAGAGCAATAATGGCCATAATCATGCAGTGCAACAAAGCATTACTAATCAAAGCAAAGAGTGGTACTACAAGTCAAGGACTAAATTATGATAGAGGCTAATGGTGACTTGTCATAGTCATAACATGGTGTGAGCATGTGCCAAGTCAACCCAAACAAAGCATCAAAGGAGAATACCGCAATACTATGCTTTTGTATGATAAAACAACACATGATTCTTCAATGCACATTAAGCAATCCTAATTGCTTGGAACAAGTCATGCTACAGCAATAATCACTAAGCATAAGGTCAAAACAAGATCTAGCATGACATGATAAAGTATAAGCCACAGTTAGAACAAGCTCCCTTTTGTACCACTTAAGCATGAAGCTTTCTACTCTTTTTCAACACCAAACAACTTATTTGAAACAACTCACAAAGATAATAATCAATAAAGATCAGTGAGCTTGTCTCACAAATCCACAAAGAAGAACTAAAAAGTTCTAAACTGAAAGCACAAGAAAACTAAGGCTAAACGCAGTGCTAGCATAAGTGAACATTCACAAAACAATTAGAGTGAAAACTAGAGTGTTCTAGGCAATGGAAACAGAGTGTGTCTCTCTCCAAAATAAGTGTGGTGTAACCAACCAACTTACTCAAGCAAACTAAGCAAACGAAAACCAAAAATGAAAACTAAGACGCTCCAAGAACAACACAACAATGCATGAAACAATAAAAATGAAGTGTCTAGACAGACCTGAGCTTTTTATTGATGAAGAAGGGGATGCCTTGGGCATCCCCAAGATTTGACGCTTGTACCTCTTGAATATTTCTTGGGGTGACATGGGGTGGCATACCCAAGCTTGAGCTTTTGTCCATTCTTCATCTCATTACATCATTCTGTCTCTACACCTGAAAATTTTCCTTCATACAAAACTTCACACAATCTTCATTAGCAACATTAGTGTATTCAAAAGATAATATACCTTTGGGTTTTAGTTTTAAAACAGAAAAACTTTCATTAAAAACACAAGCTACTGTAGCAATTCCCTCAAGAAGCTCAATTTCTCAAAAAGAACCGAAAAAGGAATCAATAAGAAGCAAATGCAAATAATGGCAGAAATCTGTCAAAACAGACCAGCAGGTAGAAAACGATTTTTTCAAAGACCTTCTGTTGCTCAAATCAAAAAGTGTTGAACTAACTAAAGTTAGTTAACATACTAGGGGATTTATTCGTAAATTTTCAGCTCAATCCGAGTTACAGAGACTCCTCGCGAATTTGTTTGTTGGAGGATAGAAATCTGTTTCGGGACAGCAACTCTCCAAATCTTACTTCCCTCTCATTAGAGGTCATTCTTGGCACAAAAAGCAAACAAAAAGGATAAGGAGATGTTATTACTGAAGTAATAACTTCCAAGACTCAAGTAAACTCTTGGGTTATCTCCCAACAAGTACTTTTCTTTAATGCCTTTAAGTTAGGCTTGATAGTTTGAGAAGATGCTCACATAAGAAATATGAATTGAAGTGAAAGAGAGCATCAAGAACAAAATTCAAAACACATTTAAGTCTAACCCACTTCCTATGCATAGGAATCTTGTAAAGAAACAAGTCATGAAAGCACAAAGCACCAAGCATAGGAAAGCAAAACAACTGCTGTTGGAATTATGCCCTAGAGGCAATAATAAAGATGTTATTATTATTATAATTCTTGTTCATGATAAAGTTTATATTCCATGCTAGAATTGTATTAAGCGGAAACTTTAATACTTGTGTGGTTTATGAACAACACCGTGTCCCTAGTACGCCTCTATGGACTAGCTCATTGATTGATGATGGTTAAGGTTTCCTAACCATAGACATGAGTTGTCGATTGATAATGAGATCATATCATTGGGAGAATGATGTGATGGACAGACCCAAACTAAGCGGAGCAATTAGATCGTGTCATCGTGTTCATCTTTGTGAAGCTTTTCTTATGTCAAATATTGTATTCCTTAGACCATGAGATAATACAACTCCCTGGTATCGGAAGAAAGCTTTGAGGTCATCAAACGTCATCCTATGAGAGGGTGATCATAAAGGTGTCTCTCAGGTGATCGGAAAGTGCCTGTTGGGTTGTATGTATCGAGATGGGATTTGTCTCTCCCAAGTCGGAGAGATATACTTCGGGCCCACTCGGTAATCGATATCAACACCGCTTGCAAGTATGTGGTTAAGGAGTTAATCACAAAGTGATATCGGATTATGGAACGAGTAAAGTACTTGCTGTGAACGAGATTGAACTAGGTATGACGGTACCGACGATCGAATCTCGGGCAAGTAAAATATCGCGAGACGAAGGGATATATATATGGGATTAATTGAATCCTGGCATCGTGGTTCATCCGATATGATCATCGATGAATGTGTGGGAGTCAATATGGGTTTCCAGACCCCGCTATTGATTATTGATATAAGATCATGTCTGCATATTCTCGAACCCGAAGGGTCACACACTTAACGTGTCTCGACGCTAGGATAGATTGGATAATTGGTTTATGAGTTTTTGTTAGGAGTCTCGGATGGGATCCGGGACATCACGAGAGGTTCCGGAATGGTCCGGAGAATAAGATTCATATAAGGCAGTGCAGTTTTTGGAGTTCGGAATTGTTCCGGGTTAATCGGTATTGTACCGGAAGCTTCTAGAACCTTCCAGAGGGGGGCCAACGTGGTCCCACCTGTCGGGAGGGGGCATGGGCCTATGAGGGAGTTCCCTAGCCGCATTGGTCCAGGGGCACAAGGCCCCATAGGGCCCAACCGGCCAAACAAGGGGAAACCCTAGTTTGGAGCTTCTAGAAGGGGGGGATTACTTGCCCCCCACTCCTCCCTCCTTGGCCACCGGCCTAGGGCTTGGGGGAGGGGTTAGGGCAGGCGCCCACCCCTCTATATATAGAGGTCTGGGGCGCACCACCCCCCACACCTCCTCCTCAACCCTAGCCGCCCTGCTGCCCTCCTCTATCTCTCCCTCTCGACTGCGTGTAGGCGAAGCCCTGCTGCAGAAACTCTCCACCACTTGCACCGCGCCGTCGCGTTGTAGATCCAATCCGTCTCTCCACCATACTTGCTGGACCAAGGAAGGAGGAGACGTCGAGGTGCCGCACGTGTGCATCTCTCGGAGGCATCGCCACTTGCGGTGTTAGATCGGATCGGATCGCGAGGAGGAGAAGCGAGTACGACTACATCACCCACGTTCTGACGAACGTTCCGCTGTGCGAATCTTCAAGGGTATGAAGATCTCATCTAATCCCTCTCGTTGTTTGCATCTCCTAGATTAGATCTTGGCTTTCCTCTGTTCGCGTCCGTAGAAAATTTTGATTTACTATGCCGCGAAACCCTTCAACTGCAACTTCAAGACTTTCAACATAAAGAGGGGGAACTTAATATTATTGAGATGCATAAAACCTTGTTTCCCTCTCTCATAATAACTTTCAGTAGAACATGAACAAAATTAACAATATAACTATCACATAAAACATTCTTATCATGAGCCACATGCATAAAATGATTATTACTCTCCACATAAGCATGATCATTTTTATTAATTTTAGTGGGAGCAAATTCAACAAAATAGCTATCACTATTATTCTCATCACCATAATCATCAAATATAGGAGGCATATTGTAATCACAATAAATTTTCTCCTCAATAGTAGGTGGACTAAAAATATCATACTCATAATTGTAATCATCATATATTGGAGGTTTGGTATCATCATAAGCAATAGAATAGCTATCTTCCAAAGCTAGGGGACTAAAAAGATCATTTTCATAAAAACTAGCTTCCCCAAGATTAGACGCTTACATAGCATTAGCAATAATGGTGGCCAAAGAATTCATACTAATAACATTGCTATTAGCATGTAAATAAAGTTCCATAGGTTTTTTAATTTTCTCTTCAAACACTTCATGTCCTAACTCAAGATAAACACTATAAAGCTCTCTAATTTTGTTGTTGTTTTCCATTAAGCCTAACAAGTGAAAACAAGAAACAAAAAGACAAAATTGCAGAATCTAAAGGAAATAACTTCGAGCACTCACACCAGAGGATGTGAGTACCTTTTACCTTACCTCCCCGGCAACGGCGCCAGAAAAGAGCTTGATGTCTACGCACTTCTATTCTTGTAGACAGTTGTTGGGCCTCTAAGTGCAGAGGTTTGAAGAACAACAACAAGTTTCCCTTAAGTGGATTACCCAAGGTTTATCAAACTCAGGGAGGAAGTGGTCAAAGGTATCCCTCTCAAGCAACCCTGCAATCAAGATACAAGAAGGCTCTTGTGTCCCCAACACAACCAATACACTTGTCAGGTGTATAGTCGGTGAAGAGATAGTGAAATACAAGTGGTAACGGTGCCAAAAAATAGCTTCTGACTTGTTGTTGACATGGGGTAACGGTGCTAGAAAATAGCTGATGGCGTGGAGGAACAGACTAAAGGCAAACTAAAGGAAGCAAGCAAACATGCAACAGATCTAGTAGCAAACGGTGTTTCAATGCTTAGAAACAAGGCCTAGGGATCATACTTTCACTAGTGAACACTCTCTCATATAAATATCCTCTCTTCATGATACTACTCTTAACTACTCTCCGGTTGGACACTCTAATCCATGGTAGGGCTATAACAGCACACCTCAAAGTCCGCCTTCCCCAATCTAGATAACCCCACACTGTCACCTTGAGCGCTAGACGGTTCCAACAAAGACCACAATCTCATAAAGACATCCAACTCCAAATATAACTCATAACAAATATTCAGTCTAGCCAAAGTGCCACACACGGTATGCCCGCTGTCACTTTCACACACGTGGGAAAATCATAGATCTATTAAAACACAAAGAGTATTTGTGTAGACTCAAGCCTAAGTGCCACCAGGGCGTGCACGCTGTCACTTTCACACACATGGGGAGAGCAGATATCTAATGAAGCACTTGAGTAGCAAGTTAGATATACCTGATTACAAAGCTCATGACCACAATATGACCATGCATAGAGAGAGAGATGAACACATAGCTACCGGTAGAGCCCTTAGCCTCGAGGAAGAACTACTCCCTCCTCATCATGGGAATCAACAACGGTGATGAAGATGGTGGTGGAGATCGATGGAGATGGCTCCGGGGGCACTTCCCCATCCCGGTAGGGTGCCGGAACAAAGACTTTCTGTCCCCCAAATTTCCCCTTCAGTGGCGGCGGCGCAACGGATGTTTTCGTGGATTTCTTCTGGATGCCCTAGGGTTTTTGGGTCGGAGGCTTCTTATAGGCACAGGAATCAAGGTCAGTGGGGGTCCAGGGGGCCCACACCCCATGTGGGCGCCTCCAGGGCTTGCCCGCGCCTAGGGGGTGCGACCACCCTGTGGCCCCCCTCCGGCTCTGCTTCGTGGTTCCGTGTTGCTCCGGGAAAATAATGACTTTGTGAAAGGATTAGGATGTCGCCTAGAGGGGGGGTGAATAGGCGATTAAAACTTTTCCTAGAGTGGCTCAACAAAGGCGGAATAAAACTAGTGTTTACTTTGTAAAGCACAACCTAGAACAACTAAGGTTCACCTATGTGCACCAACAACTTATGCTAAGCAATACAAGCAACAAAGTGATAGCAAGATATATATTACTTCAAGCACGGAGGCTATCACAATGTAAAGTGCATAAGTAAAGAGCTCGGGTATAGAGATAACTGAGGTACGCAGGGACAACGATATTTTACCGAGTTCCTCCGAACATGAAGTACGTCTCGTTTGGAGAGGGGGTGGTATCAAACCACCAACGCCACAAAAGGCCTCCCTTATTCTCCGGTGAATCTCACCCCAATGGGATCGATCCACACTTCCACTATCGGTGCACTTGTCGGTGGCAAACCGGAACCTCTCACAAGGTTGGGGCACTTCTCCACAACTTAATTGGAGGCTCCCAACAAACGCCACCAAGGCCACAACCTGCAACACCAACAAACCGTCTAGGGTTCCAAGAACCCAAGAGTAAAAGGCTTCTCAACTTTCACTCACCAAATCCTCCGGGGAGAACTCAAACCGATGCACCAAATGAAATGGCAAGAACACAAGTAGTGCTCAAATCCTTCTCTCCCAAATTCCACCAAAGCTACAAAAGCTTGTGGGGGAATAAGAGAGGAAGAACAAAGGAGGAAATCCACAAAAGACTCCAAGATCTAGATCCCAAGATGTTCCCCTCACTTAGAGGAGAGATGGATTGGTAGGATTGTAGATCTAGATCTCCTCTTTCAAATCCCTAAAGTATATGCAAGAATCAAGGGAGGGATTGAAGGGGGGTAGCAAGCTTCAAAAGGTCAACAATGGTGGGGGAAAACTTGCAAGAGAGCTGGGGAACCATTGGGGAAGAAGCGCCCCTTAAATAGGTCCCTAGAAATCCAACCGTTAGGCCCACGAATCGCTCGGTCCGGAGCCTCCGGTGTACCCAGGCCAAACGGGGACAATCTGGAGGACGTACTGGACGCGGTCCTAAGATTAGACCGGAGATTAGTCCTGAGTCTCCGGTCTTACAAAAACTGGCAGAAAGACCAATACGAAAACATCCATAACTTTTGCATCCGGACTCTGATTTTGATGATCTTTGGCTCGTTTTAAAGAGCACAATAAGATCTACAAGATCATATAGAAAAGCATAATAGTCCATCAAGGAAGTATAGAACCAAATGACGAAAGGTTTAACCTCTCTTAAAAAGACAAACCAGTAAAACCTCCAACATCGAAAACGTAGTAGAGAATGCATATGAAATCCGTTTTCGATGAACTAGAGCTTGTCATGGAGATTAAAACAAGCTCTAAATCCTCACATGAGTAAGAACCAAATAATGGAAGGTTTTACCTATCTCTAAAAGACAAACCGGTAAAACCTCCAAGGTCAAAAACGCAATAAGATATAAAGGGGAAATCCGTTTTTGATGAACTAGGACTTGTTATGAATATTACCACAAGCTCTAGAACCTCACATGGACTAGATGGGTATGCGCACTTCGTTGCGCCGCCTGTATGGCGCTCGCAGTAGACTTGCAATCGCCTTGTTTACTATCGAGTGTAACCTCGTACATGTGTTATCTGTTTTCTATCATTATCATGTTGTTTTAGTCTGCTACATTAGCCAACATGCTGTTTTAGTCTGCTATATCAGCTAATGCCAGCTGAAGCTCAAAAGACCACCAGCAAAGAACACAACACAAATATAGAGAGGATGTCTCCGCCACTCCATTAATACCTGCGGCTATGCCTGCAGCTAGTAGTTATGTATCAATGGCACATAATACTCTATTCCAGTTAGTGCCTACATTACATAAGCAATAATCTAGATATACTATATATTGTAACCGATGACATGTCTCAACATTTCATTTAAATTATTTAGTACTGAATGCATTTCTCAATTTCTTCTAGAATATTCCTAAGGAGATATTGTCATCATACCAACATTGCTTTCAACAATAAAAAAAACTATGGAAGAGAAAAAGTAGGCGAATAGATTTTTCAGAATCAATAAGCATGCACTTTATACATTTTTATTTGTCGGCACACTGTTGGTTCCTCGTACATGTCTGGCCAAATAATAAAAATTTATAGAGAACAATTTCAATTGGCTCTGGAGACCTCTTTCCTTTCCAAAGCAACGCAAACGGTGACACTTGCAGACTTCACCGACTGTCGTTCAATAATCACAAACAGTTAAGATGACTAAGAAACTTCTAAAAATCACTACGCATAATACAAAGAGCAACATAAACTGAAAGGATGGACCTGCCGGTGCTCCACGCGTGAGACCCCAACGTAGTGACCAAACTCTAAGCGAATTAGTGAATCTGAGCTGGACCAAATGAACAACCAATCCCAAATATCAAAATGCAAGATGCAGAAGAATGTTTCAGATTATAATTTATAAGTACTCAGATCACAATTCACCTGCATTGCAAACTCTTAGTCTACACAGCTTATATCTCTCCAATAACATTTCAGTAACAAAGAGACTTAGGTATAAGTATTTTACGACATAATGATAGAAAGAGCTGAACGATGGGAGCAATGGATGCCAAAGAAACAAAGATAGTATGTGTGCAAAGCACACCTGTAAATACCCATATGAGGGGACTATAGATGCAAAAGAACAGATTAACTCATATGTCATGGAACAATTAATCCCTTGATACCAGCATAACTTCATTATACTAATTCAAACAGGATCATGTGTCCTTGATCAAGCGGCAGATGTCGGTAGGGGCCCAACTTAGGGTAAAAGAAATTTCCACTTATCCAAACATACATACCCATATCGCTTTCATCCCATATCAGATGGCTGAAAACACATCGTACAGGCAGGCCCTGAGTGCAGGTGATTACCTCGGCATACAATGAAGGGGTTACAAATAGAAAAACCGAGGAATACCATGCTTTGGTATCGTAAAAGGATGGCTCCAATCTGATTAAAGGCACCCTCTTATTTAGATGGAACATGGAAGACACTCTCTGATGGAATCATCAAAACTGTGCAATTCCGAACACAATTTCCTAAAGGAGGTACTCTCTTGCTCTCATAGTGACATATATTGTTTAGGTGCAGACATTAGGTGTCCCTTGATAATTATGAGGGTAATTGGGTTGATGCGGAGGAAAAGATACTTGTGATATCCTTTTTCTTTGGAAAGTGAACTTCATGCACAACAAAGGTAATCACAGAAGTATTGACACCGATGCACATGTGCTAGGAAAGAAAAATAACTGCGATAAATCTGAGGGAACAATGTCTAGGTCTAACAATATTGTAAGAATAATAAAAAATAGGCAAACTTTAATGATTTTTTCTCCATCTGTTTTTTTCTACATGATAGATTGTTAGGTCTGCTGACCTAGAAGGAAACACATGTATCATTCAAAAAATAGTTGTAATTAATATGAATCAGACAGTTGATGGTATAGAAATTACCTGACCTGATTCGATCAATATCAATGCACAAATGGGCAACCGAATCCTATGTAAGTACGCCATATTAATAGAAGCATATCCCAAACCAGAGGGTACAAAAAAGAGATGAGGTCAAGCATGATAGCAGAGTTGCAACATTCTGTGCGTAAATTCCTGGATGTAGATAAAACTGAAAGAGAGAAGCAATTAACTACAAATAACAACAACGAAGATAAGAATCAACTCAACCTTTTTTTTGCTAAGAAAAGGGATGTAGGAGATTTTGTACCTCATAACCTCCTCCGCTGGGAGGTGAAGCTAGTCTTACATAAGAGAGTTCCATCCAAAAATGACAATTTATTTCATAAGTAGCTAATAACATACTCCCTCCGACCCATATTAGTTGACTTGAATTTGGCTAGATTCGGATGTATCTAGCACTAAAACGTGTCTAGATACATCCGAATCTAGACAAATCCAAGTCAACTAATATGGGTCGAAAGGAGTAATATAATTGAAATATAACCTAATGCATCAAGGAACTTAATAGAAGGTCGCACATCATCCTAGAAATGAAGCAAACATTATAAGGAGAACTCACAACTCAAAAATACCTTCAATAGAGAACCATTACACAACTAATCAGATTTCTTGAACTATGGTAGGTAAATATAGAACTTCCTAATCTGGTTATAGGTTGTCTGAGAGGAGCTTTTACACGCTCTTATTGAAATAAGCCCCTCTACTAATCAAGCAGCACACATGGCACTACACTGATCTCAGACTTTTCTTATTCTGCGTAGTATTCTGAATTCCTAATTAACCTGGTAAAGTATTCAAACATAAGATAATTACTAAGTTATCATAACCACGCCGAGAAAATTCATGCATTACTTGATGGAAAATCAAGATGAATATTTCACACATATATACATACCTTAGCCTTGTTATATAATTTATTCTCCTACATATAGTCTGCTGGGTCAAAGATAAGCTCCTCCCTCCCACCACTTTCTCCCTCGTCCAATAACTAACTCTTCGCTTCTATACCTTGAATTTGGCAATGCATATGATGACACCATCAAATACGAAACATTTTGATATATCAATAAATCAATCAGCGACACTAAGTTATTAGAATAGATGCAAATTCCAAGAAAAAATATCTCATCATAACATAAATAAATGATAGTAAACTAATTAGAATATATGTAAGCCCTTGAAAGTACATATATCTCACCATGGTACAGTGTGCTCCGGGGATGGTACTGGTAACTCAACCTCTCGACCTTTAGGATTGGTGTGAATTACCAAACCACATCTGTTGCCTGAACAAACTGCACCTTGATTTTGTTGGCATCTTCTGCACTCTCAAAAGACTTCTGATGAGCAGGCAAAAAAGTTGCTACATCAAGCCGCGTTGGCACCTTGGTCTGTTTAAGGACGGTGCCGTGATTGATCTGGTGGTGTGGTCATCGTCGTTCTAGATGGTCGTGTGGTGCAGGGCGGCGGAGATGGCGCCCGTCGGTTGCCGTGGCATGGGTCACCGAGCACGATGCAGTAGCGACGGCGGCATCACGCGACGGTTGGAGATGTGCGGGTCGTCGAGCGCGGGGTGGCAGTGACGGCTAGGGCGTGCCGAACGGCAGCGATGGCTGGAATGTGCATATGCACATGTTTGAGAAAATATATGCATAACTACGAAGTTTCTTGTGTAACTTCAAGAACTACAAAAGTATTAGAACCATAAATGATGAATCGACAAAGATTGAAATGCACAAACTTTAGGATATATCTCACGGTATGAAGAAAAAGTTAGTTATACAAATAGGTCTCTAATTGGAAAACTTTTTTAAATTGCAAATCTAACAGTAACATTTGGATAGTCAAAAGCAAAAGGAGAGGGAGGTACATACTACCACTCAGTTCTAGGAGGCAATCAGTCAATCAGTCAACACCATAAACCATATTTTCTCATATTTGGAAGCCAGTGAGAAGCATGATACCAACCAATATTAAGACATTGCTCAGGTTTATGACCAGCAGGGGAAAACACACCATAACCACGTTAAAACAAGACCACAAGGAGATACTGAAGTATATTGTCCTTGTACAATATCCAAAAGAAACGGTAAGCCAAAAATACAAAGATGTAAGAGTATGCTCACAGGTTTGACGCCTCGCTTGTCGATTTTGCAGACTCGGGCTTCTTATATCATAATAAATTCCTTGAAGACCTTGCTATGCTGAATCGAAGTTTGCTGGCCAATGTGATAGTCTTCCTCAAAATGCTATTGAATCATGTCATATGATCAAATAAATTTAATCATGAGAAACTCGGTACAATAGCCTACATGTCTTGAAGTTGTGAAACAAAATGAATTCGTTGGTGGAGCTCAGACCTGGTCATCCTCTACGTGCTGGACACCGGCCTCCTTCCCCAGATTCGGATGAATAAGCTCTCACCAGCGCGCCTCGTCCTCGTCCTAGAGGAGATATTGGTAAAGGTGAGATGGGAAGGCAAGGTGGGACTCGGCTTCGGGACTCCATCCCCCAAGACATGTCGCCGCTGCTCCCATCTACCAGCGACAGAGATAGGATGGGGAGGAGCGGGCGTTCTGCCCTAGGACAGGACTGAAGAAAGGGAGGGCCGATGAAGCACGGGAGGGCGGATGGGGGCGGGGCGCCAATTCAGGGAGGGCGCCATCTGCGACCGGATGAAGCACCAGAGGGCGCCGGTGAGGCAGGATGGGCAGGGAGTCCTCTCCGGGTGATTCACCGATGACAGCGCTGTCCGCCCCGTTTCCTAGCCTCGAGCAAAGCCAGCGCCGGTCCAGCCTCGCCACCGGTCCCGCGCACACGTCTGGTCGTACGCTCTGCCAATGGGGAGAAAGAGGAGGAGGAGGAGCACGTGGAGGGGCGGCGCTGCCGTGGGGAGAGGAGAGACAATGTGGGGGATGGGATAAGCCTTACGGCTTTGACCACGGGAAGAAAAGTGTGTCGCGATTCTTAGGCCCACATCCAGCGACAACACGTATTGCCTTGCGCCCGCAAGTATCCTAAAAAGCAGGCTTCCTGCTGCTCACGCTTAAGCAATTAGATAATAAGATCCAAATAACAACCAAGAAAGGATGATGCTAAGTATGCAAAGGTTTGAGCTCTCTCTGAACGATATGATCGAGTTACTCACTTGGGAGCCCCTCTTGATAGTACGTTGTCTATCCTATAAACCGGTCTCCCCAACTAACACCACGAGACCGGTAAGAAAGAAACCCTACCAAGAGCATGCCTTTTCCTTGCGCATATTCCACTTGATTATGATTTAGACGGTCTTGTCCTTCTCAAGATGGAACACCTTTCTTGATTGCTCTTGTACGCACTTGCTTGATGAAGACTTGAAAGTTACTCCCCCATACAACATGGAGAAACCTTTACTTTGACCTTGTCTTTATCGATCCATGATCACCGAGGATGGCAAGCTTTAAGCATGAGATCTTCATAGGTTTAACTCTCACATGACCAATCTGTGGATCACTCTTTGAACACCTTGGTCACCACTTGATCCTCTTCACTTTCTTCTTCTGCAAACCTGGAAGCCAACATATGGTTCAAGCATTGCCTATGGACAATTCCTACAAGTACAACTTGATACAAGCATTAGTCCATAGAGATTGTCATTAATTACCAAAACCACACATGGGGGCCCACATGTTCTTTCAATCTCCCCCATTTTGGTGATTGATGACAATCCATTTGAGAGGGTTTATATAAGGAATTTAACACATAAAATGGTAGCACCAATATCAAATACTGCATAAGTATGTGATATTGGTACCACCACCATATATAGAGCAAACTCCCCCACAATCTATGCATGTGTGATGAACTTGAATTTCATTGCATATATTGCCAATCATTATAATTGGTGGAGTTTCCTCTATATATACCACATGCTAAGCAACAACAAATATGCAAGAGCATTAAAGGAAAATGCTTAGAAACAAACTCAAGGCATAAACCATTTCCCTAAAACCCTCTAAAACTTCTCCCCCATTGGCATCGATTGCCGAAATGGGTGACAAGTTGTAGAAGGCCAATATAGTGATAAATCCCCAAACGGTGTGCATTCGCACATATCCAATGATGAATACTTGGGAGGAAGTAGAACTATATCGAAGACCCAAAGATTGCCAAAAGAAATAAAATAAAAGAAGAATCAACAAATGATGTAAGCAATCACAAGATCTGACAAACCAATTGAAAGCAACAAAAGAGCAAAAGAATGTTTTTAAAAATAAATGGAGAAGCTCCCAAGATTTGTGCACAATTTAAAAATAAATGCATTAGAATACATAATGCACAAATATGGAATCCTTGCTCCCCCATAAACATTTAAGGCACAACGAATGAGAAAGAAGACAAATGAGCATTATTAAATGAATTAGATGAGCTCCCCAAAGATAATGCACCAATTATGATAATTGCATTTGGGAACAAAGTGCATAATCATGGAATCCTCACTCATCCAACTCCATTTTAACAATACAAGGCATGCGAGAACAAATATGATAAGCACAAAGTGATGCTATAAATAAAATTAGGAAGCTCCCCAAGGTATGTGCAACATTAGGTTTTTTGTATGTGAATACAATGTGCACAACATGGAATCCTCACTTCCTCTATTTTACTTATAAAACAGCTTTGTGCAAATGAGCAAATACCAGGGCATAAAATTTGCAAGAAACAAATGGTTGAGCAATAAGTAAGAGACAACATATTAGCGGGCTCAACCACAAGGATGTGTGAGATGCATGACAAAGCATATTATAAGACTAGTACAAGGATGATCATTGCGTATCCACATAGTCTTCAATGAATGATATTGCTTAGTATGACCATACAACACACACGAAACAAGGAAGATATCAAGAAAAAAATGAGTAACCTCTTTCATGTGTATAAGTTTCTAAGTAGACAATCTCGCAAAGATATTGATCCACAAAGAAACATGTACACACAAAGTAGATACTTAAAATCAATAGAGAAAGATATCCAAAATGAAGTCATGACAATACTAATAAGATTTTTTTTGAAAGCATGGCCAAAAGGCTCAAATATCTTATTGTACATCGATGAGCTTCAACAACCAACAAACCCCATACATTACAACTATCACCAAGGGAAAAGGAGAAAGTTGGAATATATGGAGAAAGGCAACAAGTATCACAAGGAGAAATCAACTAGCAAAATTTCACTATTGCACATGAGAGAAGTTGAGGAAAAGATAGGAAATAAAATTGCTAGATTGACATATTTGGGATTGGTGGATCATATGCATGATTTTGTATAGTCCCAATTATATGCACTCATCTCAACTTATGCACATTTACAATAGAGAGTTCTTTTAATACCATGGCTAGAAATACAACAATAAATACAATAACAAGAATTCATGCCAAGATGTAACCTACAAAAGGTTGGAAGTAAGATAAATATGCATGAGCAAGAGATACTTGTTACCGAGATATAATTGGTAGGCTGTAGAGGATAGGAATTCGTTGATCATCCTATAGCTTGCCTCAAATGTTCTTGTAAGCACTACTTCTTCAAAATCGAGAGACAAGCATCCAATATATCTCCAATGTACCTAAAACACAATTAAGTACAAAATGGTCCCCAAACTTATTGGGTCCAATGTAGTTTGTGCAACTACAATACATAGGAGAGACTCCACATAAATATGTGCATATTGATATGAAATTGAATTTCATGCACAACTTAGACGATGGGATTTGGTGGAGTTTTCCCAATATATTGGATCAAAGAAAACAAACATGCCATAATATAAACATGTAGTAAATATGCATGCACGAGGCTTTCAAGAAACAAAAAGGAGATACAATTTTAACAAAAGCACCAAGTAAACCGAGATGTCATGCACAAGAGTGAGACATGACAAATGGTGTCCAAATTGTATCAAATAACCAATTCAACACATGAAAGATTCACAAGTTCAACAAATAAACTAGGCAAAATCCAAAGAGCAAAAGATATATAAGAACACAAATGCTCAAGGATTTATCTCATTCTAAAAATAGACAAAACATGAAACAAGGAATGAGACAAAACCAATTCCCAAAAAGAGCAAGGTTCCAACAAGAAACCAAACTCCCCAAACTTTTCATGATGGCACAAAATACCAAAACGAAAAGATTGAGCTTCCAAGCATATAAAACATTATATGGAACAAAACAAGAATCATAAAAGGATTGTTCTAGATAATATAGGAGAGCTCACCCATAAGTAGTACACTATATATAATTTTCTTTTGAATGCAAAATGTACACAAATGAGATCATCACTACTACCTATATTAAATAAAACACAAGAGTATACCAATAAAAGTAAAAGGATCCAAAAGTAGCAAGGAATACATGGGAGCACACAATACATTTACTTGGCCATAGATATGACAAGATTAAGCAAGGGCCAAAGTGAATATGATCAATAAATTCTACCATAAATTGGGTACTCATTGTCCAAGGACAAGAAATATTGGGAATAATTTTCCCAAGGTAGCTTGCATGGATATCCAAGATCATAGTCACAACAAGAAGCATATGAAAAAATATAAGAATTAAGCATGATACTTCGAACAAGATTCTTGGTAGCTTCCAATAGTCACACAATCATAGTGATTAGAGTAACTTGAAGCAAATGGTTTCCATGAGGATATAGATATCTAAATATGAGGAAACACATACCAAGAAACACTCTCACATACAAGATCCACAATATGAGAAATAAAGGCATTCAAGCAAATTGGAACTTGTATGATCACATGTGTCACATAGGGGCTAGATAATTATCAATGTCAATTATAAGTGACACAACCTCGAATATTCACATTTTCTAGGATTTGTAATATACACTAAGCATATGACTCCTCCATAATGTGATATTACCATAAATCCAACACGAGGCAAAAGGATACAACTAGAGATAATTAATGGACATTATAAAACATAAATTTCTCATGAGAATTATACCACATAGAGACTAGACAATAATCCAATATAAATACTAAGTGGTATTCCTCATGTACACACAATTTTAGGATTGTGGAATTCCCAAGCATAACACTCCCCCAAAATGGGATAATCCATTAATCTCTCACAAGATCCAAATAAGATATAAAATATAATAAATTAAGGCTCCAATACAAGAAACACACATACATGGTGTGCCACTTAATCATATACAAATATACTTGATATCTCAAGATAATTAAGTGGAAAGCACAACATGTACAAAAGCATGGAAGATACAAAACCAACACAAGCACAAGGGGCGAGTAACTTTCAATATAATGAGTTGAGCATATGTTACCGCAAGGAGGAACATTGGAAATATAATATAATCATGATAATACAAATGGCTTGTCTTGACAATAATAATTGATGAAGATCCCTCAATTCTTCATAATGTAGCGAAGACTCCAGTGCCCTCCAAAACACACCTATTGATCAAGTTTTGGCTTGTTGGTCCCCAACCAAGTTGGGTCCTAAGAAGTTAGTCACAATAGGCTTGGCAACCCAAATGGATATTTTCTTGACACCACATTGGGCACAAACAAATTTGGCAAACACATTGCCAACCTCATCCTTACAAAGAGAATAAGCATCATCAATAATGATAGGGTTGGATGAGGAGATACCGATAGTGCATGAGGAAGAAATATGCCCCTTCTCACGGCATATGTAGCAAGTTCTACTCTTGCCATCTTTCTTCTTAGGTGAAGCCACAACTCGAGGAAGAGCTCGAGTAGTCCTCTTAGGAAGAGGCCCATTAATGACTTGAGGTGGAGCTTGAGGCCGCTTCCCTTGTTGCTTCACGCTAAGAGGCTTTTTCTTCAATGGGCAAGATATAACATGGTGCCCTTCTTCCTTGCACTTGAAGCAAACAATGTTGGTCGGATTCTTGACTTGCTCTTGGCCATTCTTCTTGTGTCCTTGTGCTTCAACTTGATAATGGACTTGTTCTTGACATTGGAGTTGAATCCAAGGCCACTCTTGTCATTGGGGGATTTTTGCACACTCAAGATTTTGTTGAGTGTGACCTTCCCTTGATAACCCTTTTTCAAGTCATTCTTCAAAGAAGTGACTTGATCCTTGAGCCTTTTGATTTCCTCTACATGGTTAGTTTCAACAAAAACACTAGAGGAAGTAGATGCTACACTGTTAGAGCAACAAGGCACGGAATGTAATTCATCACGAGATATGTCATGGTTGTGAGAGGATGAACTACAAGGACTAGCACATGGCAATTTAACATTTGGAGTAGATATAGTGCTAATGTCCACATGAGGCCCACTAGATGTTACCTTTGACATGATGGCCTCATGAGCCAACTTTAGCCTACCATGGGAGACTAGGAGATCCGCATGCGAGCTTGAGAGCTTAACATGGCTTTCTTCTAATTTCCCATAGTTGCTAGTTAGCAAAGCAAGTTGAGCCTTTAGCTCAACATTCTCCTTTAAAATAGATGCTTCAAAATAAATAGAGTTTGTAGCACAAGCATCATCATTATTAGCAAGAGGTGAGGGCAACTTGGCAAGCTCTTTTGAATATGAGGCTTTAAGTTGCTCATGTGACTCGGTGAGTTTGATGAGCTCACCCTTTATGACCCTAGAGCCATTTTTGAGGTGCTCAAAATCCTCAAGGAGTTTAGCATAAGCAACTTGAGTCTCATCATTTTTACTTTTGAGATCACTTGCCACCTCAATTTGTGATTCTAAGTTATCAATATGTTCTTTGCTCTTAATAGCAAAGTCCAAGACTTCAACAAAGTTAGAGCAAGCAATATCATTTTTAACAAGGGCACGATAAAAAATCTCACCCTTTTCATATAAATCATCAATATCAAGCTCTTCTTCCACATTATCCACATCCTCCTCATCATAAGAGGTAATGGGTTCCAAAGTAGGAGTTACCTTAGAATCCCTAACCATAAGGCATAGGTGGGTACCGGAAGAAGGTGAAGATGAGATTGCATTTGTGGATTCATTCAAAACCATGTCTTGGCCCATAGAATCTTCGGTTTCCTCTACATGGTTAGCAACACAAGAACTAGAGGAAATGGAAGCATTTTTATGATGGCAACAAGACAACACAAGCATATCATCATGAGATTTATTCAACTCATTTCTACATGATATGCAAGTACTATTAACACAAGCATGTAAGGAGTTTTGAGTGCTAGAAGTGTTAAGGTCCAAAGATAGATCATTGCAACTTGATAAAGGTGAAGGATCACACATAGTAAGCAAACTATCCAAATTGCAATTTCTATCACCACTCACCATATCATTACCTTGTGAAAAAACACATGTTGGTGAAGTGGTAGAGGATGAGAACTCATCTCGACCGGAAGTGGAAGCAACACAATCATCCTCAATAATGTTGGACATAACATATTTATCTTGAAGTTTTGTCCATAACTCATGAGCGCTCTAAAAAGGAATGATTGAAGATGTAACTACATAGCTCAAAGCATTAACAAGCACATTAGAAGCTTGAGCATCGAGATATAAGTTTTTCTCATCCTCACAAGATAGATTTTTGAAATCCATAGGAGGAGAAAAACCTATATCTACAATACGCTCCAAATTTGGGTCCATGTCCCGAAAATGAATAAGCATATGGGTTTTCCAAATATCATAATTTGTGCCATCGAATATGAACATGTCATTGTGCACTAATCCCCTAGCCGACATCTTTACTCAAGACGGTGAAGCCTAAAATGAGAGACCGGGCTCTAATACCAATTGAAAGGATACGGATGTCGCCTAGTAGAGGGGGGGGGGGGGGTGAATAGGCGATTAAAACTTTTCCTAGAGTGGCTCAACAAAGGCGGAATAAAACTAGTGTTTACTTTGTAAAGCACAACCTAGAACAACTAAGGTTCACCTATGTGCACCAACAACTTATGCTAAGCAATACAAGCAATAAAGTGATAGCAAGATATATATTACTTCAAGCACAGAGGCTATCACAATGTAAAGTGCATAAGTAAAGAGCTCGGGTATAGAGATAACTGAGGCACGCAGGGACAACAATATTTTACCGAGTTCCTCCCAACATGGAGTACGTCTCGTTTGGAGAGGGGGTGGTATCAAACCACCAACGCCACAAAAGGCCTCCCTTATTCTCTGGTGAATCTCACCCCAATGGGATCGATCCACACTTCCACTATCGGTGCACTTGTCGGTGGCAAACTGGAACCTCTCACAAGGTTGGGGCACTTCTCCACAACTTAATTGGAGGCTACCAACAAACGCCACCAAGGCCACAACCTGCAACACCAACAAACCGTCTAGGGTTCCAAGAACCCAAGAGTAAAAATCTTCTCAACTTTCACTCACCAAATCCTCCGGGGAGAACTCAAACCGATGCACCAAATGAAATGGCAAGAACACAAGTAGTGCTCAAATCCTTCTCTCCCAAATTCCACCAAATCTACAAAAGCTTGTGGGGGAATAAGAGAGGAAGAACAAAGGAGGAAATCCACAAAAGACTCCAAGATCTAGATCCCAAGATGTTCCCCTCACTTAGAGGAGAGATGGATTGGTAGGATTGTAGATCTAGATCTCCTCTTTAAAATCCCTAAAGTATATGCAAGAATCAAGGGAGGGATTGAAGGGGGGTAGCAAGCTTCAAAAGGTCAACAATGGTGGGGGAAAACTTGCAAGAGAGCTGGGGAACCATTGGGGAAGAAGGGCCCCTTAAATAGGTCCCTAGAAATCCAACCGTTAGGCCCACGAATCGCCCGGTCCGGAGTCTCCGGACTGGGACCGGAGTCTCCGGTGTACCCAGGCCAGACGGGGAAAATCTGGAGGACGTACTGGACGCGATCCGGAGATTAGACCGGAGATTAGTCCTGAGTCTCCGGTCTTACAAAAACTGGCAGAAAGACCAATACGAAAACATCCATAACTTTTGCATCCGGACTCCGATTTTGATGATCTTTGGCTCGTTTAAAGAGGACAATAAGCTCTACAAGATCATACAGATAAGTATAATAGTCCATCAAGGGAGTATAGAACCAAATGACGAAAGGTTTAACCTCTCTCAAAAAGACAAACCAGTAAAACCTCCAACATCGAAAACGTAGTAGAGAATGCATATGAAATCCGTTTTCAATGAACTAGAGCTTGTCATGGAGATTAAAACAAGCTCTAAATCATCACATGAGTAAGAACCAAATAATGGAAGGTTTTACCTATCTCTAAAAGACAAACCGGTAAAACCTCCAAGATCAAAAACGCAATAAGATATAAAGGGGAAATCCGTTTTTGATGAACTAGGGCTTGTTATGAATATTACCACAAGCTCTAGAACCTCACATGGATAAGATCCAAATAACAACCAAGAAAGGATGATGCTAAGTATGAAAAGTTTTGAGCTCTCTCTGAACGATATGATCGAGTTACTCACTTGGGAGCCCCTCTTGATAGTACGGTTGTCTATCCTATAAACCGGTCTCCCCAACTAACACCACGAGACCGGTAAGAAAGAAACCCTATCAAGAGCATACCTTTGCCTTGCGCATATTCCACTTGATTATGATTTAGACGGTCTTGTCCTTCTCAAGATGGAACACCTTTCTTGATTGCTCTTGTACGCACTTGCTTGATGAAGACTTGAAAGTTACTCCCCCATACAACATGGGGAAACCTTTACTTTGACCTTACCTTCATCGATCCATGATCACCGAGGATGGCAAGATTTAAGCATGAGATCTTCATAGGTTTAACTCTCACATGACCAATCTGTGGATCACTCTTTGAACACCTTGGTCACCACTTGATCCTCTTCACTTTCTTCTTCTCCAAACCTTGAAGCCAACATATGGTTCAAGCATTGCCTATGGACAATTCCTACAAGTACAACTTGATACAAGCATTAGTCCATAGAGGTTGTCATTAATTACCAAAACCACACATGGGGGCCCACATGTTCTTTCACTTTGGCTTTTGTCCCGTCCAATTCCGATAATATTGATTTTCTGCCTTTCTGGAACCAAAAACAGAAGAAAACAGGCAACTGGCACTGTGGCTACTTGTTAATTGGTTAGTTCCAGAAAAGATATAAAAACACCTCAAAGTATAGACAAAGCAAAGAAAAGTAGATACAAAACAAGCATGGAGCATCAAAAATTATAGATACGTTTCCGACGTATCAGTGTCACCAACCGGGACTAAAGATGAACCTTTTGTCCCGGTTGGAGACACCAACCAGGACAAAACATGAGTCCCAGGTGGCAACACTAATTATAGGGGTGAGTGTCGACATTATGTCGTGAGTGTCGACACTATGTCGTGTTGCTTGTACTATAAATAGGCATCTCCAAGATGGTTTGCGAGAGCAGGAACACCACTCCGGCCAACTTGAGAGAGATACCAGAGGAGCCTACTCCTCTGGCATCTCGCTTAAGTTGGACATAGAGGCATTCCCTAGTATTGATCTAGTTAGAGAAGTTACAAGCTGCAAGATGGTGTGCGAGAGCAGGAACAACACTACGACTAGTTTGAGGGAGATGCTGTCGGATCCCAGTCCTCCGGCATCTCCAACAAACTGGCCATAGAAGCACTTCCTAATATGTGAAATTAGTTAGCCTCCTTTAGTCCCGGTCCAGCCACAAACCGAGACTAACACTAAAGACATTTATTAATATTAAAAAACCAAAACTATGAAATCGGGACTAAAGGCCCCCCTTTAGTCATGCTCATATATAGCCCTACAGGGTCGTCTTCATCTTTGTCTTCGCCATCGTCGACGTTGCTAGGCGCACGCGACTGGATCCTCAGCCAAGCCATGGCATATTCTAGGGGCACCTGCCACTCCGGCCTCGGATTCACGGCGTGTGGGGGAGGGGGCTCCTAGATGATGATGCCGCTACATCCGCAGCCTTCATCACTGCCACCCTTCTTATGGCTCTGCGGCGGCTGCGGGAACCACAGGCGAGGATGATCTCTCTGCGTGATGCAGCGCATCACACCGATGATAGTCCGGTTCGGCCTCCATAGGAGGCGGTCGGCTTCGTTGTGGTTCACCGGGGGAGGTCCGTCACCCTCGTACCTGGCGAGCTCCCTTTCCCATCGGTTAGCGAAGAAGGCATTCCAGGTGTCGTAGTTGTCGGGATCCCAATGTAGATCCATTCGCTGCTTCGTCGTGACCCTGAGGTAGAAGTGGTTCGTGATGGCTGCCTGGCGTGCGGAACCTTGAGGCACAGGAGGGACAGGAACCCCTCTAGCGCTCAACATCCATTCGGCGGGCAGCCAGTAGCCCGGCAGACATGGGTAGCTTGAGGCGCACATCGCCTCGGTCTCCTCGAGGGTCAGAATTGCCCAGTATGTGTTGTCCATTGTTGTGAGAGAAAAAGGTGTGGGTGTGTGGATAGCCATGGCACGGTCGACCTAGATATAGAGGGAAAGGGCGGGAAAACTTGGCGGGAAGTGGTGGGAAATATTTTTAGTCCCGATTAGTGACTACAACTGGGACTAAAATATCTGGTCAGAGGGAAAGAGCGGGAAAACTTGGCAAGAAGCGGTGGGAAATGACGGGAAATATCTTTAGTCCCGGTTAGTGACTACAACCGGGACTAAAAGCTCCGGTCAGAGAGAAAGAGCGGGAAAACTTGGCGGGAAGTGGTGGGAAATGGCGAAAAATATGGATACATGATATAAAGATATGTATGGATGATATATTCTGATGCTTGTTATTTTTATGATAATAATAGACATATTATTTGTATTATTTGGATTTTTACAATAGGAGATATGATTTTCCGAAGTTTTCTATTTGATTTGAATAAAAAACGAAAATTTAGAAATGGCACAATTTATTCATGATTCAAATAGATGTATGGATATTATATTCAGATTTTTTATAATTTTCTGATAATAGTAGACATATTATTTATATTATTTGGATTTTGACAATAGAAGATATGATTTTCCAAAGTTTTATATTTGATTTGAATAAAAAAGGAAAATTTACAAATGGCAC
The DNA here is from genome assembly GCA_916181665.1 of Avena sativa. Classification (NCBI taxonomy): domain Eukaryota; kingdom Viridiplantae; phylum Streptophyta; class Magnoliopsida; order Poales; family Poaceae; genus Avena; species Avena sativa. The sequence goes on from OV702293.1 coordinate 462,180,816, forward strand.
AATTTATACATGATGTAAACAAATGTATGGATATTATATTCAGATTCCTTATAAAAAAGGAAAACTTAAAAAAACCATTAGTCCCGGGACGTGTCACCGCCCGGAACTAGAGTGGTGGGCTCGCACGTGAAAACTGAAGCGGCCGAAAACCTTCTAGTCATGGGCCGTGTCATGGCCCAAGACTAGAGGGGGGGCTTTAGTCCTGGGCAGTGGCACCGCCCGGGACTAAAAGGGGGCTATATAATGCGCGCCCCCGCCCTCATCCACACCCACTCGCAGACGAAGAAGACAAAGGAGCCGCCACAGACGAAGAAGACAGGAAGGTGCTGCCTGATTTTTTGCTCGCTGTCGCCTTCGTCCCCGGCTGCAAGTGATCACGCTCGCCGGCCCCTCCTAGCCAAGCGTTCGCCTCGACGCGCGCCCGCCTCTCGCCGCGCCCCCGTCGCAGTTCCTCGTTCGGGGCGCCGCCGCCGACCTCACCGCCCCTGGTCGCGCTTGCCGCCGACGGCATCGCCCTCGACCACCCCGATTGACCTCGCCCCATCGCCCCCGATCGACCTCGTCTACCTAGTAGTTAGTACTACTCATATGTAGTTAGTAGTTAGTTTATTTTGTATATTTTGCTTAATTAGTTAGTACTTATTTAGTTAGGAGTTAGTGTAGTTAGTAGTATATTTTTCTTTGTCGGGGGCTATTAGTAGTAATAATTATATATTTTGCTTAATTAGTAGTATATTTAGGGTTTTGTAGTAATATTTATTATTAGTAGTAGTAATATTAAGGGTTTTGTGTAAATGCTATAAATATATTAATGCATTATTATTATAATTAGTAATATTTAGGGTTTGGTATAAATGTTATTATTAGTATTATTATAATTAGTATATTACTAGTATATTATTAGGAAATGTTAGTAGTATATTATTAATATATATTATTATATTATTAGAAAAGTTGTCTAGACATGGACATGGCGACGCCTACTGGTGTCGCCTTCCTTACTAAAAGGCGTGGGGTGTATCTCTTTCCAACCTCCCATAGCGTATCAAGGATAACCTTAGGACCAGTCCGGGCAGCAACGTCTTTGTCGTCTGCGGTGACCCAGCATACCACTGTATGTTGTAGTACACTATAGTTGTTGATATAATACCAATGGAACACCGTTCCATCCGTATTATATCCCTCAGAGTGGTACAACAGAAACATCGTGGGTCCAAGACAACACTTTATATTACATATAGCATATTACAAAAGATCCAGAGAGCTTCCTCGGACAGTGAGGAATATTATACAGAAAGAACCAGAAAGATCCACTCGGAGTTACTTTAGAAGTACTACTATTAATATATGTATAAGGCTTGAAAGTACCACTATAGAATTATTCTACAGAAATAGGTTCTAGATTCTAGGAGTTTTATTTCTATTCTATGCTTCAGTCTTGTCTTCGATAGATTCTGGTAAGGTCTTCGACTCCGTTGATCTCCCTTAGATATCTTCAACTCTTCAAGTGACTTATTTCCTGGAAACGTCATTGGTTTCTCCGAGATCTAGCAAGGGTTAAGAAGATACGTTGAGTACAAGCGTACTCAGCAAGTTCACTAAAGAGGAGTGTTTGATGCACTATCTACAACCACAGACCATAGGTCGTAGGCAATGCAAGTTTTCGTAAACATTTCTTCAAATGTTGATTTTATTCTGAAAAGCTATGTCCATCAGCCTTCACGGGTTTACCAGAACTTTCATGGAGTTCCTTTCCCGCAGCGTTCGCAGCTCCTTCCCGGAACAGGGAGTAACAAGTTACAGTTCTTACACTCTGCAGATGTGTGTCACTTTACTCATGAGAGATCTTAGCTTTGTTCCACATCCGAGTTATAGGCTCGTTCACACTTCCTTGGTATGAGGCCTAGACTAAGATCCAAGCCAATCGCTGTCCTTCTCCGCGACCCCACATACACCACAACTGTTGGATGTCCAAACTCAAGGTATACTTTTCCCCGTATAAAATGGCTATACCTTAGTTGGATACACACAACAACCAATAACACTAGATATCTGTCTTTTGTAAGCCCAGATCCACGGTAGACTTCCCACGTATAAAATGGCTATACCCACGATCTGCAACATACAAATGCCTAGAACAGTGTCCAATGCATGCGAAAGGGAGCCAATCCAGCTGACTTCTCCGTTCCATTCCAAATCTCATGGTTAACGCATAATATACGACAAAAGAATCACTGGCGACATTGGTTGTTAAGTCCAAGATAATATGTTCCTTTACCACCAGAACTTTCATAGTAGATTATTACCTCATGGTAAATAACCTATAATCATATTATTATGAAAATAGTGTTTTCTGATCTTTTTCAAATGCAGGTGATGACAACACTGGATTTGCAAAATACTTTATAGAAAATAATCAAAGGACATGAGCAAGTCTGAACTTGCCTTGTGTGATTGCAAGATTATGAACTCGCGGTCTTCGAGATAATAGAAGATCCAATATCTAAAATCATCATCATTGGTCTGGTAAGGACTAATGTTTAAAGAAGCAAGATGCCATTATGCTTAAATAATACTATGCAATTTTATAATTCCCAAAGTGAAACCCTTAGTATTTTGAATAAGTTGTTCTTAGGTATGTTCTTAAAGATTGGGTTTAGCTTTAAGTTTATTTTATAAGCAATGATATTGCTAAGGAACTTAAGTGTTTACAAACCAAAATATACAAATACTAATAGAATAATGTGATTATGATTAATTGTTATCTGGTGATTGGGATAAAAAGTCCTTGAGTTGAGTTCTTAAGAGCTGAAGGAACTAATATAGACTTGTTTGTGTGAATAGGTAAAACGAATAACATTTGAAGAAACTAGTATTTAGTTAAGGTTAATTATTCTTAAGGTTTATTAGGTTTTACATTAGTGTTGGTGATGGTTATGAATGGTGTTAAGTTATCATATTTTAATTGATGATACAAGTGACTAAAGTTAACTTTAAAACATGAATAAACTTCAAATGAGATGTTTATGATTGTTTAAACCAAAGTTAACTATAAAAATAGAAGTGAATTGTAAGATATGATGAGTTTTTAGAATAGTATCTAGTTTTAGGGTTTTAGCAAATATGATTAAGGATGATCCCTTTTAATTTAAGTGAAAGATAAATATAATAATATGTAACTTATTAATGGGAGCATAATTAGATGATCTTACAAATTTATTGGAGTTTAGAGTCATTTTTTAAGAGTGATTGAGGGATGGATATTGTTCACCCTCTTACACATGAGTGTTATGTAATATTTATTTAAAAGGAGTTTAATTTGAATTTAAGATTTAAAAACATTGAAAGGTTAATAATTATATTTAAGTTTTATTTTGATTATAGATTTAGACTTAGTAATTAATCTAAAGGTTTTAGTGTTTTATATTAAAATGTGACTATTTCTTACTTAAGAAATCATTTTAAGAATTAACAAAGTGGTTATTTCATTTGATTAAAATTAGTAATGAGTTTTATTTATCTTAAAATATTTTTGAAAAATATACATGGTATTTTTATAGTGGTATATACTTATTAAAGATCTTAAAAATGAATTTTATTTATTTTTATGTCTTACCTTTATTTTTATAAAATTCTTCAAAAATTAAGTGCCTTAAATATTTGATTTATATTTTATTTGTAGAAACTCTAAGTTAGTATTTTTATAAAATAATAAAGTTATTTTTATACACAAAAAATATTTTTATTTATTTTTAGGATTTTTCCTTATTTAATGAAATTTCACTTAAGATTTAATAGTGTTTAATCTTTATTTGTATTTTATTAACTTAAATAAGTAAAGTTATATTTTTCTTAGCTGGATATTATTTTTGTGATAATTCTCATATATTAAATATATTTTTATGATTTTTCTATAATTTTCTATAGCTGGAAATGTTTAAAGGTTATTTTGGTAATTTATTTATTTTTCTTTTATTTCATTTCTTATTTTGTTTTGAAATGGGCCTTGTACCCAACATTGGGCCGTTTGTTTGGGGTATATGGGCTGGCCTGGCCCAGCTAGACCGGGCCTGGCACTACACATCGACCCACCCCTCTCCTCACCACCACGCACGCACACAGACACGACCCTTATCTCTCTCGCATTCCCCTTCCGTGCGCGATGCGCCGCCCGCGCCGCCGTTGGTCGCCCCGGACGCCGCCAGCCACCTCCGGCACCGACGCAAGCTAGTGCTGCCTCGCCACCTCTTTCTTCTTCTCCCCCCCATCGATTTGGCTTGCGTCAAGTGAAGGAGTCTGGATCAGGAACTTCATCACTGAGCTTGGCGTGGTTCCAAGTGCATTGGACCCACTGGAGATATTGTGTGACAACACTGGCGCCATAGCACTCGCTAAGGAACCAAGATATCATCCAAAGACCAAGCATATCAACCGCAAGTTTCATATAATCCGAGATTATATAGCAGATGGAGATCTGAAGATTAGCAAAGTACATACAGATCTGAATGTCGCAGATCCATTGACTAAACCTCTTCCACGTGCAAAACATGATCAGCACCTTAGTGCCATGGGTGTGAGATTTTTGCCTAATGTAAACTAGATTATTGACTCTAGTGCAAGTGGGAGACTTTTGGAATTATGCCCTAGAGGCAATAATAAAGATGTTATTATTATAATTCTTGTTCATGATAAAGTTTATATTCCATGCTAGAATTGTATTAAGCGGAAACTTTAATACTTGTGTGGTTTATGAACAACACCGTGTCCCTAGTATGCCTCTATGGACTAGCTCATTGATTAATGATGGTTAACGTTTCCTAACCATAGACATGAGTTGTCAATTGATAATGAGATCATATCATTAGGAGAATGATATGATGGACAGACCCAAACTAAGCGGAGCAATTAGATCGTGTCATCGTGTTCATCTTTGCGAAGCTTTTCTTATGTCAAATATTGTATTCCTTAGACCATGATATAATACAACTCCCTGGTATCGGAAGAAAGCTTTGAGGTCATCAAACGTCATCCTATGAGAGGGTGATCATAAAGGTGTCTCTCAGGTGATTGGAAAGTATCTGTTGGGTTGTATGTATCGAGATGGGATTTGTCCCTCCCAAGTCGGAGAGATATACTTTAGGCCCACTCGGTAATCGATATCAACACCGCTTGCAAGCATGTGGTTAAGGAGTTAATCACAAAGTGATATCGGATTACAGAACGAGTAAAGTACTTGCTGTGAACGAGATTGAACTAGGTATGATGGTACCGACGATCGAATCTCGGGCAAGTAAAATATCACGAGACGAAGGGAATATATATATGGGATTGATTGAATCCTGGCATCGTGGTTCATCCGATATGATCATCGATGAATGTGTGGGAGTCAATATGGGTTTCCAGACCCCGCTATTGATTATTGATATAAGATCATGTCTGCATATTCTCGAACCCGAAGGGTCACACACTTAACGTGTCTCGACGCTAGGATAGATTGGATAATTGGTTTATGAGTTTTTTTTCGGAGTCTCGGATGGGATCCGGGACATCACGAGAGGTTCCGGAATGGTCCGGAGAATAAGATTCATATAAGGCAGTGCAGTTTTTGGAGTTCGGAATTGTTCCGGGTTAATCGGTAATGTACCGGAAGCTTCTAGAACCTTCCGGAGGGGGACCAACGTGGTCCCACCTTTCGGGAGGGGGCATGGGCCTATGAGGGAGTTCCCTGGCCGCTTTGGGCCAGGGGCACAAGGCCCTATAGGGCCTAGCCGGCCAATCCAAGGGGAAACCCTAATTGGGGCTTCTAGAAGGGGGAGAGTCCTTGCCCCCCACTTCTCCCTCCCTTGGCCGCCGGCCCAAGGCTTGGAGGAGGGGCAAGGGCTGGCCGCCCACTCCTCTATATAAAGAGGGCTGGGGCGCCCCCTCCCCACACACCTCCTCCAAACCCTAGCCGCCCTGCTGCCCTCCTTTCTCTCTCCCTCCCGACTGCGTGTAGGCGAATCCCTGCTGCAGAAACTCTCCACCAATTGCACCGCGTCGTCGCGTTGTAGATCCAATCCGTCTCTCCACCATACTTGCTGGACCGAGGAAGGAGGAGACGTCGAGGTGCCGCAGTGTGCATCTCTCGGAGGCATCGCCACTTGCGGTGTTAGATCGGATCGGATCGCGAGGAGGAGAAGCGAGTACGACTACATCACCCACGTTCCGTCGAACGTTCCGCTGTGCGAATCTTCGAGGGTATGAAGATCTCATCTAATCCCTCTCGTTGTTTGCATCTCCTAGATTAGATCTTGGCTTTCCTCTGTTCGCATCCGTAGAAAATTTTGATTTACTATGCCGCGAAACCCTTCAGTGGTATCAGAGCTAGATCTATGCGTAGATGTGTTTCACGAGTAGAACGCAACATGGTTGTTGCGGGCGTTGATGTTTTCTGTTGCAAGCCTCTTGTTTGTGTTCTTCTTATGACACGGGATAGTGAGATCGAAGCGGTCCAGGCTAACCTTACGCGACGTCGTTCGCAAGACCGGCTCCGCACTTGACGTGTGGCTTGTTCCACACATGCGGCTGGTGGATGCCAGTTTCTCTCACTATAGTTGTCATGGGATTAACACCGGAGTTTGGCAACCATAATATCACCGTTGTGGCTTTCCGTAGGTAAGAATCGTTCTTAGCATGCTACTCCCATAAGCCACGTAAAACATGCAACAACAAAGTAGAGGCGTCTAACTTGTTTTTGCAGGGAGTGTTTTCTGTGATATGGTATGGCCCAAGATGTGATGTGTATGTTGTATGCAATGATCATGTTTTGTAATGTTTCACGACTTGCATGTCGATGAGTACACAACCGGCAGGAGCCATATGGTTGTCTTTATAATTGTGTATGACCTGTGTGTCAACTTCTTATACGCCATGTAATAGTTTCACTTCATCGCTAAGTAGTTAGCAATAGTTGTAGTTGCTATTCGTGGTGGAGGCAATCATGGTGGAGTGATGGAGATCATGCCGGAACGCACAAGATGGAGATCATTGCGCGAAGATTGGCTATACCATGTCACATAAAGTTATATGCATGTGATGTTTATCCTTTTATGTATCTTATTATGCTTAGATCGCGACGGTAGCATTATAAGATGATTCCTCACTTAAAGATCAAGATAAAAACTGTGTTCTCCCCATTTATGCACCGTTGCGAAAGTTCGTCGTGTCCAAGCATCACGTGATGATCGGGTGTTATAGACTCTACGCTCACATACAACGGGTGCAAGCCAGTTTTGCACACGCGGAAATATTTGGGTTTGACTTGACGAGCCTAGCATGTATAGACATGGCCTCGGAACACATGAACCGAAAGGTTAAGCACGAGTCATATGAATGATATGATTGACACTTCGTTGTCTACCATTGAAGCCACATCTCTTCTCGTGAAGATCGGATTAGGTGTGGTGAATTTGGATCGTGTTCACTAAACAACTTGAGGGATGTTGAATTTAGTGGGAGTTCATCTAGTAATTTGATTAAAAGTTGAACTAGTTATCATGAACATAGTCTAATTTGTACTTGCAAATATTGTAGATCACATGGCTAAGTCCAACTTCAACTTCAATGTTTTTGCTGAGAAAGAAAAGCTGAGTATCATTCTCTCTGGCGGTCAAAAGGACTATGTCCTTAAAAGTGCGCTAGGTGACGCCCCTGCTGTCAATGCGCCGGCTGATGAGAAAGTTGTCTATCAGTCGCGCAAAGATGATTATGGTGTGATTAAGAGCACCATGTTGTTTGCTATGGAACCGGACCTTCAAAATTGTTTTGAAGACTATCCCGGGCCCTATGAGATTCTTGAGGAACTGAAAACTATGTTCCAGACTCAGGCCCGTTCTGAGAGATATGAGATCTCTGAGAAGTTCTTTAACTGCAAGATGGAGGAAGGGAGTTCCGTTAGTGAGCACGCCATAAAGATGTCGGGCTACACTCAACGCCTTGAGCAACTGGACTGCAAGATTCCAGAGGAGCTCAAGATTGACAGGGTTCTGCAATCACTCCCTCCCAGCTACAAAAGTTTTGTAGTGACTCATAATCAGATTGGTTCCACTGATACGATCACCGAGCTCTTCGCAAAGCTGAAGGCTACGGAGGTGGACATCAAAAAGGATAATCATGTGTTGATGGTCAACAAGCCCTCCTTTAAGAAAGGTAAGGGTGCAAAGAAGCCCTTCAAGAAAGGCGGCGGCAAGCGCGTTGCCCCTGCTGAGAAGAAGCTCAAGTCTGGCCCCAAGCCAGACACTGAGTGCTTCTATTGCAAGGACAAGGGTCACTGGAAGCACAACTGTCCGAAGTACTTAGCGGACAAGAAGGCTGGCACCATCAAAGGTATATTTGATATACATGTTATTGATGATTTCCTTACTAGCCCTCGTTGTAGTGCCTGGGTATTTGATACTGGTTCAGTTGCTAATATTTGTAACTCGAAACAGGAGCTACGGAATAGACGGCGGCTTGCGAGGGATGAGGTGACGATGCGCGTTGGCAACGGATCAAGAGTTGATGTGATGGCCGTCGGCACGCTCTCCTTAGTTTTACCTTCGGTATTAGTTTTAAACCTTAATAAATGTTATTATGTGCCTGCGTTGAGCATGAACATTATTTCTGGATCGTGTTTATTTCAAGACGGTTATTCATTTAAATCGGAGAATAATGGTTGTTCTATTTATATGAGTAACATCTTTTATGGTCATGCACCTGCTATGAATGGTTTATTTCTTCTGAATCTCGAAAGGGATGAAACACACATCCATAACATTGAGGCTAAGAGATGCAAAGTATATAGTGATAATACTACTTATTTGTGGCACTGTCGTCTAGGTCATATTGGTGTAAAGCGCATGAAGAAACTCCATTCTGATGGACTTTTGGAGTCTCTTGATTTTGAATCGTTTGACACATGCGAACCATGCCTCATGGGCAAGATGATCAAAACCCCGTTCTCCGGAATGATGGAGCGAGCAACGGACTTGTTGGAAATCATACATACCGATGTATGCGGACCGGTGAGTGTTTCGACGCGCGTGGATATCGCTATTTTCTCACTTTTACCGATGACTTAAGTAGATATGGGTATATCTATTTAATGAAACATAAATCTGAAACATTTGAAAAGTTCAAGGAATTTCAGAATGAAGTGGAGAATCATCGTAACAGAAAGATTAAGTTTCTACGATCCGATCGTGGGGGTGAATATTTGAGTTATGATTTCCTCACGCATCTTAAAGCAAGCGGAATCGTTTCGCAACTCACGCCACCCGGAACACCACAGCGCAATGGTGTGTCTGAACGCCGGAATCGAACTCTATTAGATATGGTCCGATCAATGATGTCTCTTACTGATTTGCCGTTATCATTTTGGGGTTATGCATTAGAAACCGCTGCATTCACTTTAAATAGGGCACCATCTAAATCTGTTGAGATGACACCGTATGAACTATGGTTTGGTGTTAAACCTAAGTAGTCGTTTCTTAAAGTTTGGGGATGCGAAGCTTACGTCAAGAAGTTGATGCCGGACAAGCTCGAACCCAAAGCGGAGAAATGCGTCTTCATAGGATACCCTACGGAAACTATTGGGTATACCTTCTATCACAGAACCGAAGGCAAAGTGTTTGTCGCAAAGAATGGTTCCTATCTTGAGAAGGAGTTTCTCTCGAAAGAAGTGAGTGGGAGGAAAGTAGAGCTAGACGAGGTTGTTGAACCTTCTCTTGAATTGGAGAGTAGCGCAGCACCTGAAATTTTTCCAGTGCCGCCTGCACCAATAATAGAGGAAGCTAATGATAAGGATCATGAAGCTTCGGACGATGCTGCTACTGAACGTCGCAGGTCGACAAGGTCGCGTGCCCCTCCTGAGTGGTACGGCAACCCTGTCTTAACTGTCTTGTTAGTAGATGACAGTGAGCCTGCGAACTATGAGGAAGCGATGATGAGCCCAGACTCTGAGAAATGGCTAGAGGCCATGAAATCCGAATTGGGATCCATGAGAGAAAACCAAGTATGGACTTTGGTGGACCCTCCTAGCGATCGAAAGGCCGTTGAGTGCAAATGGATTTTCAAGAAGAAAACGGACGCGGATGGTAATGTTACCGTCTATAAAGCACGGCTTGTCGCGAAAGGTTTTCGACAAGTTCAAGGTGTTGACTACGATGAGACTTTCTCTCCCGTAGCGATGTTTAAGTCCATTCGGATTTTATTAGCAATTGCTGCGTTTCATGATTATGAAATATGGCAGATGGATGTCAAGACTGCATTCCTCAATGGCAACATTGATGAAGAGTTGTATATGATGCAACCCGAAGGTTTTGTCGATCCTAAGGATGTTGATAAAGTGTGCAAACTTCAGCGTTCCATTTATGGACTGAAGCAAGCATCTCGGAGTTGGAACCTTCGTTTTGATCAAGTGATCAAGAGTTTTGGATTTGTTCCAAATTGCTACGAAGCTTGTATCTACAAGAAAGTGAGTGGGAGCTCGGTGACGTTTCTGGTACTATATGTGGATGACATATTGATTATTGGAAATGACATTAACATGCTTAACGATGTGAAGAGTTATTTGAACAAACGTTTTTCAATGAAATACCTAGGTGAAGCTGCTTATATATTAGGCATCAAAATCTATGGAGATAGACAAAGACGCCTGATAGCTTTAAGCCAGAGTACATACCTAGACAAAGTTCTGAAGAGGTTCAGAATGGATAAGGCAAAGAAAGGTTCAGTGCCTATGTTGTCAGGTAAGATATTGAGCAAGGCTTAGTGTCCAGCTACGGTAAATGATATAGAATCTATGAGCAAAGTGCCTTATGCCTCGGCCATAGGTTCTATCATGTATGCCATGCTGTGTACTAGACCGGATGTGTCCAATGCTCTTTGTTTGACGAGCAGATACCAGAGTGATCCAAGAGTGGAACACTGGACAGCCGTGAAGAACATCCTAAAGTACCGAAATAGGACTAAAGAAATGTTCTTAGTCTATGGGGGTGATGAACAGCTTGTCGTAAAGGGTTACGTCGACGCTAGTTTCGACACCGACAAGGATGATTCTAAATCTCAGACAGGATACGTTTATATTTTGAATGGAGGAGCTGTGAGCTGGAGAAGCTGCAAGCAAAGCGTGATCGCGGGATCTACAGTAGAAGCGGAATACATGGCTGCTGCAGAAGCGTCAAGTGAAGGAGTCTGGATCAGGAACTTCATCACTGAGCTTGGCGTGGTTCCAAGTGCATTGGACCCACTTGAGGTATTGTGTGACAACACTGGCGCCATAGCACTCGCTAAGGAACCAAGATATCATCCAAAGACCAAGCATATCAACCGCAAGTTTCATATAATCCGAGATTATATAGCAGATGGAGATCTGAAGATTAGCAAAGTACATACAGATCTGAATGTCGCAGATCCATTGACTAAACCTCTTCCACGTGAAAAACATGATCAGCACCTTAGTGCCATGGGTGTGAGATTTTTGCCAAATGTAAACTAGATTATTGACTCTAGTGCAAGTGGGAGACTATTGGAATTATGCCCTAGAGGCAATAATAAAGATGTTATTATTATAATTCTTGTTCATGATAAAGTTTATATTCCATGCTAGAATTGTATTAAGCGGAAACTTTAATACTTGTGTGGTTTATGAACAACACCGTGTCCCTAGTATGCCTCTATGGACTAGCTCATTGATTAATGATGGTTAACATTTCCTAACCATAGACATGAGTTGTCAATTGATAATGAGATCATATCATTAGGAGAATGATATGATGGACAGACCCAAACTAAGCGGAGCAATTAGATCGTGTCATCGTGTTCATCTTTGCGAAGCTTTTCTTATGTCAAATATTGTATTCCTTAGACCATGAGATAATACAACTCCCTGGTATCGGAAGAAAGCTTTGAGGTCATCAAACGTCATCCTATGAGAGGGTGATCATAAAGGTGTCTCTCAGGTGATCAGAAAGTATCTGTTGGGTTGTATGTATCGAGATGGGATTTGTCCCTCCCAAGTCGGAGAGATATACTTCGGGCCCACTCGGTAATCGATATCAACACCGCTTGCAAGCATGTGGTTAAGGAGTTAATCACAAAGTGATATCGGATTACAGAACGAGTAAAGTACTTGCTGTGAACGAGATTGAACTAGGTATGACGGTACCGACGATCGAATCTCGGGCAAGTAAAATATCGCGAGACGAAGGGAATATATATATGGGATTGATTGAATCCTGGCATCGTGGTTCATCCGATATGATCATCGATGAATGTGTGGGAGTCAATATGGGTTTCCAGACCCCGCTATTGATTATTGATATAAGATCATGTCTGCATATTCTCGAACCCGAAGGGTCACACACTTAACGTGTCTCGACGCTAGGATAGATTGGATAATTGGTTTATGAGTTTTTGTTCGGAGTCTCGGATGGGATCCGGGACATCACGAGAGGTTCCGGAATGGTCCGGAGAATAAGATTCATATAAGGCAGTGCAGTTTTTGGACTTCGGAATTGTTCCGGGTTAACCGGTATTGTACCGGAAGCTTCTAGAACCTTCCGGAGGAGGACCAACGTGGTCCCACCTTTCGGGAGGGAGCATGGGCCTATGAGGGAGTGCCCTGGCCGCTTTGGGCCAGGGGCACAAGGCCCCATAGGGCCCAGCCGGCCAATCCAAGGGGAAACCCTAATTGGGGCTTCTAGAAGGGGGGAGAGTCCTTGCCCCCCACTTCTCCCTCCTTGGCCACCGGCCCAAGGCTTGGAGGAGGGGCAAGGGCTGGCCGCCCACTCCTCTATATAAAGAGGGCTCGGGAGCCCCCTCCCCACACACCTCCTCCAAACCCTAGCCGCCCTGCTGCCCTCCTTTCTCTCTCCCTCCCGACTGCGTGTAGGCGAAGCCCTGCTGCAGAAACTGTCCACCAATTGCACCGCGTCGTCGCGTTGTAGATCCAATCCGTCTCTCCACCATACTTGCTGGACCGAGGAAGGAGGAGACATCGAGGTGCCGCACGTGTGCATCTCTCGGAGGCATCGCCACTTGCGGTGTTAGATCGGATCGGATCGCGAGGAGGAGAAGCGAGTACGACTACATCACCCACGTTCCGTCGAACGTTCCGCTGTGCGAATCTTCAAGGGTATGAAGATCTCATCTAATCCCTCTCATTGTTTGCATCTCCTAGATTAGATCTTGGCTTTCCTCTGTTCGCATCCGTAGAAAATTTTGATTTACTATGCCACGAAACCCTTCAGATAATTGTTATATCTCCATTTAAGCTTTTCCTTGGATCCTCTTTTGATTTGAAATGAGCCAACCTCTAATCCCATTTGATGTATAAACTTCTTTTGAATCTAGCACTTTTGCCCTGATCAGATCATCTTGAGTGTTTTCAGTTTAGGACATCTATTTAAGAAGTGTAAGTTTTTTTTAGAAAGTCTCCTTAAGGTAAGATTTTGGTTTATACTTTGGCCAAATATAGCTTAACTCTATTATTCATCTATTTATGGTATACTTAGTCCTTATGGCTTACTTTTTAACAATGTTTTGGCTTTCCCTAAACCTTACTCCGAATCTCAACTTCTGATGCTTCATTATTCACTCTCCCCCTTGAGATTTTCTAATGGTCTAATGAGGAACAAATGGTATACCCACATACTTGGGAAATAGTGGTGCAAAATCTCTAACTCCTTAATTTCATGTATAAGGTAACTTTTATCATTAATACTGTTTTGACTTACCACTTGTTTTGTTGTGATTGTTGTTGTTATTGACTTCATTTATGGTTTCATACTTCCGCTTTCCTGAGGATGTATATTCTTCACCTACCCCCTCCTTCGATGGTAATTTGGTGGACATTATGTCTCCTCCCACTGATGTTCCATAAACCTCCTGATATTCCGGACAACATGATTTCTTGTGTCCTAGGATTCCACACTTATTACATTTCCCCTGAAATGCTCCTACATTACTTTCTTCATTTGGATTGGGCGGAATACTTTGAGTAGATGATAACCCCATTATTGGTTCTATTACTCCTGCTGCCCATCCATGCGTTAACTGCGATTTTAGGCAGTTCCTTTTCATGTGTCTTGGTTCTCCACATTGGTAACATACTACCTTAGGTTTTGGACACTCCTTCAAAATGTGGCCCTGAATTCCACAGTTGTGACATATCTTCTCTGTTTTGTATGTCATATGTGGATCCGTATAATTCTTCGTCATATGTCCTCGGGCCTGACCTGTTGTGGTCTATTTTTGAATTCTCGTTTTCTTTACTTCAGGTGCATCAATCTCATCATCTCCTGATATGTGTGCACTATCCACCAATTCCTGAAACTCCTTTGCATGCACAATCCTGAGCTGCATCTTCATAATTGCTTGTAGTCCTTTCATGAACTTCTTTTGTTGTTTCGCCTCCCTGTTTACTTTCTCACTAATGTACTTGGACAAACGGTTAAATTCTCGTACATGTTTCAGGACTGGGAGATTCTTGTTCTCTAAGGCTTCATTCTCCTTCCTTTTCCCATTGTCCCGATGAACAAATTCTTCCTGGAACTTCTTTTTGAACTCAGCCTAGGTATTGACACCTCCTTCCGGAATCACAAACTTGGATTTCTCCCAATACGTGGCTGCGGTTCCGGTCAATAGATAAGTTGCATAGCGCACCTTTTCTTCATCCTTGCATCCCACACTTTTAAGCTTACGGGATGTATCCATTAACCAATTCTCCGCCTCCATAGGTTCTTCAATCATGGAAAAACTCTAGGGTTTGGTTTCTAAGAATTCCACCAATTTAACCCTAGGATGTAATTCCTTGAATTGCTTCCCTTGCCTAACCTTTAATGTCTCCCGATAAAACTAGTTCTGCCTATCGGTTTCAACCTTTCTTCCTTCTTCCATACTCCTCATATATTGAAGAACCTCCTCTTTGGTAGTTAAATATGGCTTTTGATTTGATCCGTCCTTCAGAATTGCCTGGTTAACCTCCTTTTGTTGTATCACCAACATCTCATGAGCCTTCATCTTCCCAACATTAAAGTGATAATTCGCCTCTCCCGCACGCGAACCCATTTTCCCTTCTAGACCTGTACATCAAGTAAGGACTTCATGAAACATCATGCATATTCCCATAAAGTTCAAACTTCATGCATAGTCCTAGTCACACAATAAAATCCAATAAAATCCAACAAATCCAAATGTTATCTCTAGCAAACATACATCAAAAGCCTGTAGAAACAGTACTTCGAGTAAAACATCTCTTGTACTTAGGCTTTGATGTTATACACTACAATTTTTGATACATATAGTGTATGGAATTCTACCGTTATATACCTATTTGTATGGCTCATAATGTTCTTTGCCTATGAAATTACACCATTTGCCCATTTGCAAAGGGATAACTTTTGGTAAAATTTGATCCGACTCTAGAGATAGTTGGTTAAATCACTCTATAATTGGTTATAACTTAATTATCCTTGGAGTTACATCCTAAACATCATTCTCACATTTCTACCCTTTGTTTCTAATATTAACTTCTCTAAGCATATTTATTATAACAACGAATAATTCTAAAGTGTTAAATAGTTTCATAACCTATATGGGTCTACTTGTACTATAAGAATATTGTCTTGTCATTCATGCCACTATGGATTTGGCATATTACATGAGGTTTGATAAGCATAACCCTATTTGTTACTCTTGACAAGATTCTATTCTTCATATAATAGCTTTTAGTTAAACAAAACATTAGTTACTTCCCCAACAATAACATGTTGTTTAAGGTTTTGGGGCATACTCCCCTGGTGTTTACTATTAGTATAAAGTTAATAACAAAGTTTTAATTCATTTCATGGCTTCTCTTAGTAAGATAACACCATGATTAACTACTCCCTTATGAGGGACTCTGACTTGGTGATATACTACTCTAGTTTAGTTATAGTATAGAATAGTCTAATAGAAAATATATTGCCTTCTTACAAAATACTTGATAGGTACTTCCTAAATTAAATAGTAGATAAGTATCATTAATAAGAAAAGAAGTAATCTAAGAACTTTAATAAGGTGTGACAAGGTTATTCTCAAGTGAATATCCATCACATGTATAAGGAAATATAGTGTAGATAAGATGGCTTCCTAAAGTCACTATCCAGCCTACAGGTTCTACCCATTTACTAGGTTTCCAACCTAAGTGTAGGGGTTCGTAGCATGGAAAACAAAATTTTCTATCGCATACAAACAAACAAGCCAAGATCTATCTACTAGATTGCAGCAACGAGTCGATGGAATAACTCACCCTCGAAGATTCCAAAGTGTTTAACGAGAGCAGATTCTCGTGGGTGATGTAGTCGTACTCTTTCCGATCTCAAGATCGCGTAGACGATCCTTCCAGCGCCACGTTCCAGCAGCGCTCCCGCAGTCGGTCACACGTTCGGTACTCGACGAAGACCTTCCTCTCCCTTGTTCCAGCAGGCAGCGGAGGTTGTAGCACTCTCCTCGCGATTCCGGCAGCACAACGGCGTGGTACCGGAGGTAGAGGGGAAATCCCGCAGGGCTTCGCCTTAAGCCGGTGCGAGTATGGTGGAGCTTATGAGAGAGGCTATTAGTGGTCTAGTAATTAGACACACCAATTAGAGGGCTCTAAACCAATTAGAAGGCTCTAAACCGAATAGCTCTAAACCGGGGTCTAGATCTAGGGTTTAGTTTAGAGGATAGGAAACTTGTGTGTCTAGGAGGGGAGCCCTGCCCCTCCTTATATAGGTGGGAGGGTGTGGGCGCGCCAGGGGAGGGAGGGAGTCCCTCCCCAACTCGGCCTTGGGCTGGGCGCCGGCCTGGAGGAGTCCAACTCCTCCTCCAGGTTGGTTCCAACTCCTCTTGCTTGTTTCCCACAGTTTCTTGTTTTTGGCAGTTTGACTTTCAAACTGGACATTTGACTTTTCTGTTTTAGGATTCAATTTAATCCTATATTTGGGACAGCAAGAACACTTAGTACATGATGCAATCATTCCAATATGTAATGACACATTCATGTACCCCTTCCCCCCCCGGAGTGCCGGACAATCCGGAACCTTCTAGAATATCCCCGATGAAAACACCGGGATCATTCCCGAACTCCGAAACGGGACTTTCCTTATATGAATCTTATTCTCCGGACCATTCCGGATCACCTCGTGATATCCCGGATCCCATCCGAGACTCCGAACAACATTCGGTCTCTTTCTCATAATACCATAACTACTCAAACAACGTCGAATCCTTAAGTGTGTCTCCCTACGGTTCGTGAATTATGCGGACATGATCGAGACACTTCTCCGATCAATAACCAATAGAGGAATCTGGAAATTCATATGGCTCCCACATATTTCTACGATTACTTTGCGATCGAATGAACCACTTACATACGATACCAATTTCCCTTTGTCTCACGATATGTTACTTATCCGAGGTTATGATCGTCGGTATCTCTGCATACCTAGTTCAACCTCGATACTGATAAGTACTCTTTTCTCGTTCCCGTGATATGTGATCCCTTGTGACCAAGTCACATGCTTGCAAGCTAATTGGATGACATTTCACCGAGAGGGCCCAGAGTATATCTATCCGTCATGCGGATGGACAAATCCCACTCTTGATCCATGTGTTTCAACCAATACTTTCCGAACACTCAATGCCACCTTTATAGCCACCCTGTTACGGTGTGGTGTTTGATGACATCAAAGCATCCATCCAGTAAAGGTGATATGCATGATCTCATGGTCGAAGGAATTAGGTTACTATGTATCAGAAAGCATATAGCAATTGAACTATTGAAATGACTTGATCTTTATGCTACGCTTATCTATAGGAGTATGTCCACCATATCATTCTCCTAATGATATGATCTTGTTGTTGATAACATCTCAATGTTCATGATATGGAAACCACAATCATCAACCAACCAACAAGCTAGTGAAGTATAGAGGCTATACTAGGGACTTCAAATTAAGTTTACAAATCACACAAGTATTAATGGTTTCCTTGTTAATACAATTATAGCATGAATGTAAACATTTATCATAAGTATGAAGATATGATAATAACCACTTTATTATTGCCTCTTGGGCATATCTCCAACAGTCTCCCACTTGCACTAGAGTCAATAATCTAGTTTCGAACCTTTGTGTATATAACACCTATGGCTTTCCGGTGTTGTATGTACACGATTGCTAGTGGTCAACTGATCTCCGGATCTGACACTTCCAGGTCCGTGTGTAATTGCATGTCTTTGCGTCTCTACGCATCACTCATTCTCTAATGAGATGGCTTTGCATAAATTTGGTCTTTCGGTGTGACCTTTAGCTCTTTGGGGTTAAAACATGTTGACAATATTGTCGTACAATATATCTTCATAGTATTATCCCGCTGTGAACTACACCTAGTTTGATAACAAACTACTTGACACAAATGCCCTCTTTTGCTGCTATAATAGCAGTCATATACTTAGCCTTTTGTTGTAGTATCTGTCACAATGTCTTAACTTTGGAACTCATCCAAATCCATTTATGGAACTCACTTTCCATTATATTGTGCCACCCTTAGTTTAGATTGAGATAAACTTAATTTGTACTTTGTGACAAAGCTAGTATCAATGTAGTACTTTTACAATGAACTAACCATCTATTTGTCACTTCTACAAATAATATACTCTTAGTTCTTCCAAAAGATCATAAGAATATCCTTACTATTGTCCAATGATCATCTTACAAATCATTCTGGTATATGCTCACAACATTTAGAGCATAGGACATATCTGGATTTGTACATATCACAGTATGATTGATATAAATACTCTTTGTGATTTCATACATCAAGTATCAATCTATACTTGAATCTTTGTTTCACTTACCAAGTGCTAATACACTTGAATATATCATCAACATTGAACTCTTTCAATCCTTTCTGTGCAACAAGAACCTCTCTTGTAGTTTCTATATTGAACTCATTCAATATCTTGTCTATGTACTTCTGGCACAACCATATTAGCGTCTATTGATGCCAAATATTTGGGTTTTGCCTAAGTCTTTCATCGGGATGAAATTCTTAATATGTGTTAATAAAAGATACATCTTTTCCAATCAACAATATGTCCTCCACATAATGTATTAGAAATATGTCTTAGCGCTCCCACTTAATTTCTTGCAAATGCAAGCATCTTCATTGTCTCTGATGAAATTAAACCCTTTTAACAGTTTCATCATAGTGAAGATTCCAACTCCGCTATGCTCACTCTAACCATTGAAGTTTGCATATGCTTTTAGCATCCTTTGAATTAACAAAACCCTATGGACCGTGTTATGCACATGTCCTAGGTAACGATTCTATTAGAAGAACTTGTTTTGTTTATTCAACTTCCATATAACAAATTATATGTAGTGGTTGCTACATTAATCCGTCTAGACTAAATGTCACTATGAAAGATCAAAATCTTGTCATAGTCAACTTTTGAACATTGTTGTGAACTCTTTCCCAACATGTCGACTATTTCATAGATGTGAAACATCCATGTCTATTTCTTTATAGATCCAGACACAACTATAAGGTCTTACACCTTTCTCGAGGGTCCTTCAAGTTCAAAACTTGATTTCTCGTGTATGGAACTATCACGGATTTTATGGCTTCAAGCCATTTTACGGAGTCAGGGCCCATCATCGCTTCTCTGCATGTAGTCGGTTCATTATTCTCAAATAATGATTCAACCCTCAAATCTTGGTATTTGATTGTTCATCCGACCTACTTGTTTCAATAGGAACTTGGATCTCCGTGACCACAACCTTTGAGGTACGTGAACCATGAGCATTGTTGCTGCCTTCGAAACACTTTTCGGCGCTGCGCAACTCTGCACATATAGCTAAGGTTCCTTTAACCTTATCAAAGTTTCTATTGTCCTCCCACTTAACTTTTCACGAAAAATTCCTTCTCAAAGAAACTTGACGTTTTAAGTGACAAACACTTTTGTCTCCGATGTTATGGAGGAGTACTTAACAGTTATTCGAAATAACATACAAAGACAGGTTCATCCGACTTTGGTTGCAAACATCTTTCTTATGCATAGCATACCAATGTTTAGGAAAGGACAACTTGGGTTTTATCCCAAACCATAACCTTATATGGTGTCATTTCAACGGATTATGATGGAGCTCTTTTCAGTGGAAAAAACGGTAATCTCTAAAGCTTTTAATCTTTAAAATACAATGGCAGTTTTATGAATTATACCTTTGATCTTACCATGTAAAACAAGGTTTAATTACATATCTCGAACGCTCCATACTCTTATGGTGTTTCGGGAAATGCAAATCTACGGAACGATTCCTTAAATCTTAGGTATTATGCTAAACTTGTAACTCAAATATCTTCCTTTATGATCTTTATCATAAACTGTTTATATTCTTGTTACAATGATTTTGCACTTCATCTTTGAAAGTCTTTGAACTTTTCAAGTGTTTCATACTTTATCCTTATTAAGTAAATATTCATATATTCACTCAAATTTTTGGAGAAAGCATATGAAGTTGAAATCCATCGCTCTTGACTACACATAATGGATTTCGTACAACAATATGTACAAGTTCCAAAAAGCTAGTCATTCATTCCCTTTTGGCCTATGAACGAAGTTTTAATTATCTCTAGGAAAGTTTCACAAGCGTCATTTGATCAAAAATCAGAAGACTCCAAAATTCCATCCACATGGAGTTTCTTCATGTTATCTTTCCAATATAATTCAAACAGCGATGTCACTTCCTAAGTGATCTTTCAATCAATTTGTCTTTCGACATTTTAGCACTAGTTTTATGGATGTGATTTCTCCAACGAGATTTGTGAATCATCCATCTTTTATGGATTACGGCAATTATTTGAACAACCCTTTTGTTCTCATAATACCTGATAAAACAAATCTTGAAGGCAAGCTTTGATGTTTTAACGAGCAACATAATAACCCTTTATTTGTTCTCGATGAACATCATCACATATTCTTTTGCTAGTTACTTAGGCCATTGTAGTTCATGAATTCTGTTGTTTCGTATGACGATTCATACCAACAAATTCAGTATCAAATACTTAAGAACCACATTGTTTAATAAGCAAAGAATATAGCCACAACATGTATATCATCTATATACTTAAACTGAACAATTCTAGTCTTTTCTTTTCTGCCATATATTTATGAGATTCTCTTTCAATATTTCCTTTTCTATTTGAAAGAATCTATCAATATCAATAGTGAAGTCATACATATGACATATAGTCCAAAGCGTGTATAATTAAATACCAATGTCTTTGGACTTGCACTTTGAAGTAGATCACCATCATCAAATATTTGGTGTTCTTTCAAATTCCTTTCTTTAGTAATCTCTTGGTGTAGTAAACATTTTACCTACATCAAATATTCACCCTTATCATGGAATTGTCCATGATCAAGCTACTTTTAGCTTATAACAATGAATTATGAGTATAATGTTGCTATCCAAAACCTTTTGGAGGATTAAGACAACAAGTGTCTCCAACCTTTTTGCAAATTTTCATCAAATATGAGAACATGACTTTTGCCATATTATACTCTATCATGTTGCAACCAAAACTTCGTTTCAGATATCACAATATCTTCCACACATCATGGTTTCTGAAACAACTCTTTCAGATCCTAGATAACCTTGATATTAAGGGAATCCTTTGAATATCAAGAATCATGGATACAAACATGATACTTATATACTAACACTTGGAATTGTTACTCTTGATTTAATACTAATTATTAAACTTCATGGAGTAACCGGAACTTACTGAAAGTTTGCAATAGGACTTTTAAACTTTAGATTAACACTTAAAACAATACGATACCAGTTCGTAAAGTATCTAACCAGAATTCTATAGTTCTATCATCTCAATTATAACTAAGCGCAAGGTGGTAAATGGATGCCAATGACTACACCAACTATGCAAATTCACTTTGATTTAGTTTATGATAAATTGAGTTCTAATTAATAATTAAATTAATCTAGGTGAACTCCCACTCAAAACAATATCCCTCACATTGTTTTAGTGATCACACGAACCAAATCCACCACATCAAAACCGATCATCACGAGAATTGATATAGCTTCAATGGCGAACAATCGACATGTTCATCATATCTACTATATGATTCATGCTTTACCTTTCGGTGATCCGTGTTCCTGAGGCCATGTCTGTACATGCTAGGCTCGTCAAGATCAAACCTTAGCTACCGCATAAGCAAATCTGGCTTGCTTACGTTGTATTCACCTGCGGAATCAAAGACACCCGATCATCACGTGGTGCTTCGAAGCAGCAAGCTTTGGCAACGGTGCATACTAAGGGTGAACACTTTAGAACTTGAAATTTATGTGCATGAGGGATCATCTTATAATGCTACCGTCGTCTACTAAGCAATACAAGATGCATAAAGGATTAACATCACAGGCAATTCATAATATGTGATATGATATGGCCTTTCTTCTTTGTGCTTTCGATCTCCATCTTCAAGCACGAACATGATCTCCATCATCACCGGCATAGCATCAAGGTCAATGATGCTTCTTCATGGTTGTCGTCCACCAGCATCAACTATTACAACTATTTTGAATAGACACGCAGGTCTTAACTGAAATTAAAGACAACCATATGGCTCCTGCCGGTTGCTAACTTACAATAAGGAACATTGCATACATCAAATATAATCACAATCATGGCCATATCACATCACTGCACACCCCTGCAAAACAAAGTTAGACGCTTCTACTTTCTTTGCATATTTTACGTGGTTTGGGGCTTTCCATAAGTGTCGTTCTAACTTACGAACAAGAACCACAACATTGATACTAGCATTGTTGATTACCCGTTGTAAATTGGATCTTAACTATGCTAGGAGAAACAGGCACCCGCAAAGCCACTTATGCAATACAAGTTGCATGTCAAACGTGGAGCAAGTCTCATGAACGATGTCATGTAAGGTTAGCCCGGGCCGCTTCATCCCAACATACCGCAAGATGCAAAGTACACAAAAAGCAATCTACAATAAAAGCATCAACGCCCACAATGACCATTGTGTTCTACTCGTGCAACAGATCTACATATAGACACGGCTCTGATACCACTGTAGGGGTTCGTAGCATGGAAAACAAAATTTTCTATCGCATACAAACAAACAAGCCAAGATCTATCTACTAGATTGCAGCAAGGAGTCGATGGAATAACTCACCCTCGAAGATTCCAAAGTGTTTAACGAGAGCAGATTCTCGTGGGTGATGTAGTCGTACTCTTTCCGATCTCAAGATCGCGTAGACGATCCTTCCAGCGCCACGTTCCAGCAGCGCTCCCGCAGTCGGTCACACGTTCGGTACTCGACGAAGACCTTCCTCTCCCTTGTTCCAGCAGGCAGCGGAGGTTGTAGCACTCTCCTCGCGATTCCGGCAGCACAACGGCGTGGTACCGGAGGTAGAGGGGAAATCCCGCAGGGCTTCGCCTTAAGCCGGTGCGAGTATGGTGGAGCTTATGAGAGAGGCTATTAGTGGTCTAGTAATTAGACACACCAATTAGAGGGCTCTAAACCAATTAGAAGGCTCTAAACCGAATAGCTCTAAACCGGGGTCTAGATCTAGGGTTTAGTTTAGAGGATAGGAAACTTGTGTGTCTAGGAGGGGAGCCCTGCCCCTCCTTATATAGGTGGGAGGGTGTGGGCGCGCCAGGGGAGGGAGGGAGTCCCTCCCCAACTCGGCCTTGGGCTGGGCGCCGGCCTGGAGGAGTCCAACTCCTCCTCCAGGTTGGTTCCAACTCCTCTTGCTTGTTTCCCACAGTTTCTTGTTTTTGGCAGTTTGACTTTCAAACTGGACATTTGACTTTTCTGTTTTAGGATTCAATTTAATCCTATATTTGGGACAGCAAGAACACTTAGTACATGATGCAATCATTCCAATATGTAATGACACATTCATGTACCCCTTCCCCCCCCCGGAGTGCCGGACAATCCGGAACCTTCTAGAATATCCCCGATGAAAACACCGGGATCATTCCCGAACTCCGAAACGGGACTTTCCTTATATGAATCTTATTCTCCGGACCATTCCGGATCACCTCGTGATATCCCGGATCCCATCCGAGACTCCGAACAACATTCGGTCTCTTTCTCATAATACCATAACTACTCAAACAACGTCGAATCCTTAAGTGTGTCTCCCTACGGTTCGTGAATTATGCGGACATGATCGAGACACTTCTCCGATCAATAACCAATAGAGGAATCTGGAAATTCATATGGCTCCCACATATTTCTACGATTACTTTGCGATCGAATGAACCACTTACATACGATACCAATTTCCCTTTGTCTCACGATATGTTACTTATCCGAGGTTATGATCGTCGGTATCTCTGCATACCTAGTTCAACCTCGATACTGATAAGTACTCTTTTCTCGTTCCCGTGATATGTGATCCCTTGTGACCAAGTCACATGCTTGCAAGCTAATTGGATGACATTTCACCGAGAGGGCCCAGAGTATATCTATCCGTCATGCGGATGGACAAATCCCACTCTTGATCCATGTGTTTCAACCAATACTTTCCGAACACTCAATGCCACCTTTATAGCCACCCTGTTACGGTGTGGTGTTTGATGACATCAAAGCATCCATCCAGTAAAGGTGATATGCATGATCTCATGGTCGAAGGAATTAGGTTACTATGTATCAGAAAGCATATAGCAATTGAACTATTGAAATGACTTGATCTTTATGCTACGCTTATCTATAGGAGTATGTCCACCATATCATTCTCCTAATGATATGATCTTGTTGTTGATAACATCTCAATGTTCATGATATGGAAACCACAATCATCAACCAACCAACAAGCTAGTGAAGTATAGAGGCTATACTAGGGACTTCAAATTAAGTTTACAAATCACACAAGTATTAATGGTTTCCTTGTTAATACAATTATAGCATGAATGTAAACATTTATCATAAGTATGAAGATATGATAATAACCACTTTATTATTGCCTCTTGGGCATATCTCCAACACTAAGGACAAAGCATATGCTCCGATACCAACTGTGGTGACCCAGCATACCACTGCATGGTGTAGTAAACTATAGTCGTCAATATAATACCAATGGAACATCGTTCCATCCACATTATATCCCTCAGACTGGTACAACAGAAACTTCGCGGGTCCAAGACAACACTTTATATTACATATAGCATATTACAAAAGATCCAGAGAGCTTCCTCGGACAGTGAGGAATATTATACAGAAAGAACCAGAAAGATCCACTCGGAGTTACTTTAGAAGTACTACTATTAATATATGTATAAGGCTTGAAAGTACTACTATATAATTATTCTACAGAAGTGGGTTCTAGATTCTAGGAGTTTTATTTCTATTCTATGCTTCAGTCTTGTCTTCGATAGATTCCAGTAAGGTCTTCAACTCCTTTGATCTCCCTTAGATATCTTCAACTCTTCAAGTGACTTATTTCCTGGAAAC
This sequence comes from Avena sativa, assembly GCA_916181665.1. Classification (NCBI taxonomy): domain Eukaryota; kingdom Viridiplantae; phylum Streptophyta; class Magnoliopsida; order Poales; family Poaceae; genus Avena; species Avena sativa. Next base: position 462,206,368 of record OV702293.1, read on the forward strand.
GTCATTGGTTTCTCCGAGATCTAGCAAGGGTTAAGAAGATACGTTGAGTACGAGCTTACTCAGCAAGTTCACTAAAGAGGAGTGTTTTATGCACTATCTACAGCCATCGACCATAGGTTGTAGGCAATGCAAGTTTTCGTAAACATTTCTTCAAAGGTTGATTTTATTCTGAAAAGCTATGTCCATCAGCCTTCACGGGTTTACCAAAACTTTCATGGAGTTCCTTTCTCGCAGTGTTCGCACCTCCTTCCCGGAACAGGGAGTAACAAGTTACAGTTCTTACACTCTGCAGAGGTGCGTCACTTTACCCATGAGAGATCTTAGCTTTGTTGCACATCCGAGTTATAGGCTCGTTCACACTTCCTTGGTATGAGGCTCAGACTAAGAGCCAAGCCAATCACTGTCCTTCTCCGCGACCCCGCATACACCACAACTGTTGGATGTCCAAACTCAAGGTAGACTTTTCCCCGTATAAAATGGCTATACCTTAGTTGGATACACACAACAACCAATAACACTAGATATCTGTCTTTTGTAAGCCCAGATCCACGATAGACTTCCCCCGTATAAAACGGTTATACCCACGATCTGCAACTTACAAATTCCCAGAACAGTGTCCAATGCCTGCGAAAGGGAGCCGATCCAGCTGACTTCTCCGTCCCATTCCAAATCTCATGGTTAACGCGTAATATACGGCGCAAGAATCACCAGCGATATTGGTTGTTAAGTCGTAGTTAATATGTTTCTTTACCACCGGAACTTTCATAGTAGATTATTACCTCATGGTAAATAACCTATAATCATATTATTATGAAAATAGTGTTTTCTGATCTTTTTCAAATGCAGGTGATGACAACACTGGATTTGCAAAATACTTTACAGAAAATAATCAAAGGACATGAGCAAGTGTGAACTTGCCTTGTGTGATTGCAAGATTATGCACTCACGGTCTTCGAGATAATAGAAGATCCAATATCTGAAATCATCATCATTGGTCCGGTAAAGACTAATGTTTAAAGAAGCAAGATGCCATTAAGCATAAATAATGCTATGCAATTTTATAATTCCCAAAGTGAAACCCTTAGTATTTTGAATAAGTTGTTCTTAGGTATGTTCTTAAAGATTGGGTTTAGCTTTAAGTTTATTTTATAAGCAATGATATTGATAAGGAACTTAAGTGTTAACAAACCAAAATATACAAATACTAATAGAATAATGTGATTATGATTAATTGTTATCTGGTGATTGGGATAAAAAGTTCTTGAGTTGAGTTCTTAAGAGCTGAAGGAACTAATATAGACTTGTTTGTGTGAAGAGGTAAAAAGAATAACATTTGAAGAAACTAGTATTTAGTTAAGGTTAATTAGTCTTAAGGTTTATTAGGTTTTACATTAGTGTTGGTGATGGTTATGAATGGTGTTAAGTTATCATATTTTAATTGATGATACAAGTGACTAAAGTTAACTTTAAAACATGAATAAACTTCAAATGAGATGTTTATGATTGTTTAAACCAAAGTTAACTATAAAAATAGAAGTGAATTGTAAGATATGATGAGTTTTTAGAATAGTATCTAGTTTTAGGGTTTTGGCAAATATGATTAAGGATGATCCCTTTTAATTTAAGTGAAAGATAAGTTTAATAATATGTAACTTATTAATGGGGGCATAATTAGATGATCTTACAAATTTATTTGAGTTTAGAGTCATTTTTAAAGAGTGATTGAGGGATGGGTATTATTCACCCTCTTACACATGAGTGTTATGTAATATTTATTTAAAAGGAGTTTAATTTGAATTTAAGATTTAAAAACATTTAAAGGTTAATAATTATATTTAAGTTTTATTTTGATTATAGATTTAGACTTAGTAATTAAACTTTAAAGGTTTTAGTGTTTTATAATAAAATGTGATTATTTCTTACTTAAGAAATAATTTTAAGAATTGACAAAGTGGTTATTTCATTTGATTAAAATAAGTAATGAGTTTTATTTATCTTAAAATGTCTTTGAAAAATATACATGGTATTTTTCTAGTGGAATATACTGATTAAAGATCTTAAAAATGAATTTTATTTATTTTTAAGTCTTACCTTTATTTTTATAAAATTCTTCAAAGAATTAAGTGTCTTAAATATTTGATTTATATTTTATTTGTAGAAACTCTAAGTTAGTATTTTTATAAAATAGTAAAGTTATTTTTATACACAAAAAATATTTTTATTTATTTTTAGGATTTTTCCTTATTTAATGAAATTTCACTTAAGATTTAATAGTGTTTAATCTTTATTTGCATTTTATTAACTTAAATAAGTAAAGTTATATTTTTCTTAGGTGGATATTATTTTCGTAATAATTCTAATATATTAAATATATTTTTATGATTTTCTATAATTTCCTATAGATGGAAATGTTTAAAGGCTATTTTGGTTATTTATTTATTTTTCTTTTATTTAATTTCTTATTTTGTTTTGAAATGGGCCTTGTACCCAACATTGGGCCGTTTGTTTGGGGTATATGGGTTGGCCTGGCCCACCTAGACCGGGCCTGGCACTACACATCGACCCACACCTCTCCTCACCACCACGCACGTACATAGACACGACCCTTATCTCTCTCGCATTCCCCTTCCGTGCGCGATGCGCCGAGCGCGCCACCGTTGTTCGCCTCGGCCGCCTCCGGCACCGACGCAAGCTAGTGCTGCCTCGCCACCTCTTTCTTCTTCTTTCCCCCATCGATTTGGCTTGCGCGCCCCCTGTTGCGCACTTGTCGGAAACCCTAGCTCTGCCATGGTGTGGTGGCTGTCGATTCTGGTGGTGCTGCTGCTCGTCCGCGACGGTCTCCGTGAGGTACTGCCAATGGTGAGATGGCTCCGCACAGTGTAGGCGCTTCGGTGCCCACCGTGCCGCCGTGTTGCTCCCCACGCCGACCTGATACCCTCTGAGCTTGAGTTTGTCTCGGGTATGTATCCCTTCTTCCCTCTCTACTCCTTCCTACTGGGAACCTTAAAACCCTAGTAATATTTGTTGATGCTTGGTCTGTTTCTGTTGTCAAACCTTTGACCTAGATTTTGGTGGGACGACAGTGTATATGCAACCCCAGCGAGTTTGATCTGTTCCTATTGGACTGATTATTAGGGTGGTGTGGTTGATGGTGTGGTATGTGAGTGATGGTGATGTGTTAGTGTTGCATTCGATGGGACGTCGGTGATTTCATCCCCGCAACCTCGCTGGTGTGTTGTGCTTTGGCTTCGTCACGCCTACACTCCAGGTGCTCGGCACCCTCAGTAAGTTCTTTTCTGTGACCGGCCATCAAGTCGATGACACTGCTTAGTGGTGAAACTATGAGACTGGTGATATCCTGATTGTGAACTCAGTGTTGTGGTTTGCTGGTGTGGAGGTTGGCTATGTTTTATCTTCTATACTAAAACATTTATATGCTCTAGAGCTGATACTGGTACTCTGTTTGGCTTGCTCTTCACTTATCTGTGTGTGGCATCAATGTGTTTACTTCTGCTGTTATCTAAATATGCTAGAGTTGCTCTTTGCTGAATCCTCTAAGATGATTCTTAGTATAAGCTAGGAAGATGATATGAACTTATTCATAAGTGATATTATGGTTTTATTTGATAAGGTCATATACTGTATGGTTCCATGATGAAAAGTAAGGTGGATTATTGCATTGCCAATGATGTGGGAAAGCTGAACTAAACTTGTGATGCTTGTTACTGGGCTTGAGATATCTAGCTTCCAAATGTGCTTAATTCCAGAATTTATAGTTATGTTCTATACTGACCAACTGGTTCAGTATAGGTTGATGTTGATCATGCTCTATCCTATATTGACAGTTAGCAATTTTCTAACTGATTCCTGGGTAGAGTGCTTAAGAACTCTATATTGGTTAGTGTTTCTGGATGAAATGCTATATCATCTATGGCTGCTCCATATGGCAGTGATGCTTTTAGAATGATTCCTAATGCTCATATTTAGGAAAATTATTTGAATGCTTAATAAGTGAGGAAGTGACCAATTATGTATACTATCAACATGATAGTAAGATAATTATAAATGATTCCTAGGATTTGGCTAGGAAGATGATTTTCTTTCATTTGGCCTGATGCAATTGTCTCTTTTAGCAAGGCTTATGCTTAATAGCTACCACTGTGGTGCCTCCATTGGAGTGTGCATATTGGTTTTCTATTTGCATGAACTGTTGTGAGCTTGATTGACTAAAACTTGATAAGATCCTATACTTGTCCTATGATGCAAAGGCTGATGCCAAACTCTAAATAAGAATAGATATTATGATGTAGCTTTCTACTTCTCTATGAGGAATATACATAGCATCTCTATGTAGATTTGAGAGAACACCCTCCTCCAATCCTCCTAGATGATCATCTAGTTGAAGGGTATAGGAGTGGATTTGATGTGTATTAGCCTCTTTATTTTCCCAAGATGTTGATACAAAATAGAATACAGATGCTAAAAATATTGTAAGTTCTACCTGCTACAAAGATATGATTGTTGATCTTGTTCTACTACTAATGTAAGTTTCCATGCATCCTGTCCTGGAAATCCTTCTCCTCCTTATCCCTTGCTGGATCTACTTTTAATCCTATCCTGATACTTGATATACTGGCTGGTTCTTCTTTGGACTACTAGTGCTTCTTGCCTCCTCCTACCTTGCAACTATGTTGCCTTTGCTGTGAATCCCTCTACTCCTAGCTCCTGGATGGCTCTAGAAAGCAACCAGAGCTGGTTGATGGTGCTGGTCTTGATTTGTGATCTTGTGGTTGTTTATGTGTGGGCTTGGGAGCTCTAGTGCTAAGAAATGAGCTAGGGTGGAAGGAGTAGCTAGCAGCAGTGACTGCCACGACTAGTTCCTTCTTATCCTCCCCTGGTGTGCTCCGGTGTTGACAACAGCTGCTTGCAAGTGGGACCTACTGGTGTGGATGAGATCAAGTGAAAACTTGATATTTGTGAAATCTTTATCTGATTACTTTAACTGTCATGGTGAAACTTGCCCCTCTCCAAGCCTATGATGTTGTACTAAGGCCCTCACTAAATAAGAACAGATGCTCAGTTTGGTGAAACTTGCCCCTTACAGATTAGCGCAATGATGAATTGAACATAACATTTCTATGTCAAACCTGAGAGCAAAACACTAACCACTAATCCATCTTTTATTTTATTTTTGTTTTCTTTTATTTTTGTTGTGTTTGCCGGAAATGAAGATCAAGAAGAAAAATAGAAACTTAGTTAGGTTTTATCTTTAATCTTGTTGTAATTTATTCTTTTTTTATTCATAAGTGTAAAGATTTTGTATTATTATTGTGATTGTAAATAATGAACTATTTATTTATTAATTCTTACTTTGTAAATCCTGATTGTAAAGACAATGTCATGTATATATAGATAAATATATTGTTGTAATTAAGAATTCTCTTATTTATTATTAATGTTATCATTTTATTTCAAGTTATTAAAGTATTTCTAATTTCCATTTGTGAATTTTATAAATTCATTTGAATTTCATATTTGAAATTCAAATACATGTTTGAACAAATTTTCCTCGAAACAAAGAATTCTGCAAAGGTCATGTCGAAATCTATCGCACTTGCTCCGAAGTTTCCTTCAGTACAAGAGAGATCCCGATCCCTCTATAGCTCTTTTAGTTTTGTGCGAAAATTCCCTGGAAGAATGCAATGCACAAACATGCGTCCTCTCTATTTCTAGGTGCTCATCCTGGGATGTTACATCATCGCTATCCTTCTTGGAGGTGTTGCTTGGTACGTGACGCTTCAGAGCGTGCTGAAAATTCTCCGGAGGGCGCAATGGTTGCGATTCATCCTCGTTTTCTTCGAGTCACTATAGTCGTCTTTATTTCTTTTATTTTTTGTTTTTATTTTTCTTTGTTGTTTCTTTTTAGTAGTTGTGTTATCTAAACCAACAGCAGTCTCAAACGGTTGCTAAATTAATATAGCTAGGCAAAAGCCTGATTCCAGAAATGCATGGTAAAGACTCTCCTCCTCGTGACCACACATGGGACATTGGCTCAGCTCCTTCATGTTTCTTCTAAGCAATTCTGCATTACTCTGGCGACCCTCTGCAGTCTTCAGCTTCATCCACTCGGGGGATCTCCCGATTGCAGTGACCCGCTATGATCTTCGGTTGCGGTGACCCTCTGCCGCCATCGGCCTCGCGACCTACTGCGGTGTCGACTCCCGTGACCCGCCGGACACACCGATTCCATCCACCTCGATGACAACTACCAATAAAGCTAAATTTCCTTCTACTTAGAGTTGATTCTTTTTTAACTTGCACTCGGAACACTCGGGGTTGTGCCCTCTTCGAGTAACCTAATGTGTCATCGACTACACGCACTCGAGTACCTCATACACGACAGCCCGGGTTGCTAATTCTGCCCGATCATCGAATCCTTGAACTTTGAGTACCTCGGCAAGGTACTGACTCTAAGGGTAATCAGGCTATCAAAAAGGCCTAGCAAACAGTGCAAAAGTGCTGACTCGATTGGCACATAATTTTACCTTACAAGCCAATAGAAATATATTCTTTATAAGATACAAGTACTTCACAATTCTTCATATTTTCTGCAACCTACAAGGGCGTCGACTGCATCGAGCTATTCTATCGGGTCCTCCAATGGAGTCGGCCAACGCCAGTCGTGTCAATAGACGCCAAGACCTGTGTCGATACTCTCCTCAGATGACCATGTTAGTTGTCAACAGAAGCGACGCTAGCCGTGTACCCGACAGAAGCGACTACGTCGACTCCATCCGCTGTGTCGACTCCAACTGCATCGTCGATTCTTGACTCATTATGCATGAGACTCTGACTCGGTGCACTTCCGAGTCAGTGGTTTCTCCTCGCATAAGTCTCCACTTGAGTCTACGACTCGACTAGACACTCGGTGGTTAATCCTAACAGGAGAGCTGGTCGCGCACCCGATGTACTTCCGGGTCAGTGATACGCCCACGAGATTGTCGACTACAACTGCATGATACAAGACTCGAGTCTCTGCTGAGTCTACAACTTCGCCAGACACTCGGCAGGCTACTCCAAACTGGAGTGCTGGTCCTGCACATAGAAGATCTTCGAGTGGCACACTCTGATTCCTCGTTCGAATCTACAACTCGAATATGGTCTTGGGGGCTACTCCCATAGGGAGATGTCGGCGCTGCGTCAACATGGAGCAAACCAATTTTTTTGTAGGGCAGGAACTATTTTTTTTGTTTTTGATAAGAGAAAGCAAACCAAACTAAACTAATTTTTTGGAGTTTTTGATAAAAAGAGGCAAACAAAACCAAGCAAAAGAAACTAAGCAAACTAAAAACAAAGCAAAGAGAAAGGTTGAGAAGGACTCCCCTTGTGAAGACGTCCTTAGCCTCCCCGGCAACGGCGCTAGAAAATCTTGTTGGCGCTACGTCAACATGGAGCTCTTCGTCGGGAAACCCCAAGAGCAAGGTGTGATGCAGCACAGCAGCAAGTCTTCCCTCAGTAAGAAACCGAGGTTATCGAACCAGTAGGAGGAAGAAAACGTCTCAAAGTTGTTGCAAGCAATGTGGAAACCTACACAACACAAACTCAAGACTTTGCCCCAACTAACAGTGAGGTTGTCAATCTCACCGGTTGCTGTAACAAAGGATTAACTATATGGTGTGAAAGGTGATGATGGTTTGCCGCAAGTAAACAGTAACAATGGAAGATGTATCAATGGTAAAGATTGGACCAGGGTCCATAGTTCACTAGAGGTGTTCTCCTTAGATAAACAAACATGGCATGCTGGGTAAACAAATTACAGCTCGGCAATTGACAGGACTGAGCAAGGCATAACAATGCAATACTAGACATAAAAATCCTATGAGATTCGATTGGGCAATACAAAAATATACATAGACCGCCATCCAACTGCATCTATGACTAGAAGTCCACCTTCAGGTTATCATCCGAACCCCCTCCAATATTAAGTTGCAAGCAACAGACAACTGCTTTAAGAAAAGTGTGTAAGGTAAATAATCCACTTGTTCCTTGAACAAGAGACCATTGTTTTCTCCCTAGTGGCAACAATACATCTACAACCATAGAGATTTCTGTCACTTCCCTTGATTAAGTAGAGGCATGAACCCACTATCAAGCATAAATACCCCCTCTTGGAGTCACTAGAAACTACTTGGCCAAGATATCTACTAACAACGGAGAGCATGCAAGATCACAAACAACACAGACATGATAGAATCAATAAGACAAAACCATTAATCAATCTGACATAGTAATCTCAATATCCATCGGATCCCCGCAAACACAACATGCATGATTACAAATATATTAGATCTTGATCATGAACGGAGCTCACAAGATCTAGACATGAAAGCACAAGGAGGAGATACAACCATCTAGCTACTACATGGACCCGTAGTCCAAGGTGGAACTACTCACGCTTCATACCGGAGGCTGGCATGATGAAGAATAATGCCTCCGGGATGATCTCCCCTCCGGCAGGGTGCCGGGAAGAGCTTCAGATCCCCCCGATCTAGGGATGATGGTGGCAGCGGCTACATAAGGTTTCGTGGAATATTGATCGGGTACTTAGGATTTAGGCATCCGGGGCATCTTATAGGCGAAGAGGCGAGGCTGGAGGGCGGCCAGGGGCCCACACCCTGCCCAGGCGTGGGCCCACCCTAGGCCACGCCTAGGGGTTTGCAGCCGCCATGTAGTGCCCCTTCGTCTCTCCTCTGGACTCCGTGTTCTCCTCGGTGAAATATTGACTTTGGCTTTTGTCTCGTCCAATTCCGAGAATATTTCCTTACTAGCTTTTCTGGAACCAAAAATGGCAGAAAACAGGCAACTGGCAGTGTGGCAACTTGTTAATAAGTTAGTACCATAAAACATATGAAAAGCACCTCAAAGTATGGACAAAGCAAAGCAAAGTAGATACTAAACAAGCATAGAACATCAAAAATTATAGATACGTTTCCAACGTATCAAGCATCCCCAAGCTTAACTCCTGCTCGTCCTCGAGTAGGTAAGTGATAAAAGAATAATTTTTGAGGTGACATGCACAATCAAAACCAAGATCAAACCATTTGCAAGCATTGAAAGCTGGGATCAAAGAAATCTAAACATGTGCATGAAAGATGGAGTTCTAACAGTAAGACAAAGTAACTATACATGCAACATGAAAGATTACAAACAAAGATCATGAATACCATGCATTGAAAAACATTTGTTTGTTTCGCATACAGAAAACATGGCATAGTGGCATTTAGCTTGTCCCTCATGGAGTAGCAAATAGAGGCATAGGACACCTTCAAAGTTCATGAGAGCGACTAGATACAAATAGCACAAGAACAAGTAATATCACAATATGCATCAATCAGTAAGTTTTGGGACACTGCACATAGAACTAAGAATGGCAACTATGCTCTCTTAATGGTGCCTAAAGGTAGAAGTTGGAGACTCAATATAATAGTGAAAGAAAGGCCCTTCATAAAGGGAAGCAGGGATTTCAAGTTTCAAAAAGAGCTTCCAAAAATTATGGTACTTATTAGCTTTCAGCCCTCATTGCCCCTATCATGAGCATCTTGAAGTGATTAAGGTTAAAGTGAACAAACTGTGGAGTATATGCTTGACAAAGTATAAGTTGGCAATCTCATGTCCCTTGAATACGAGGGCTGCACCTCATGCTACTCAACTTCACTCACATATAAGTTCTTGTCATAGTAAGTACATGTGTATCATAGAGAACCGCCAACGGGGTACCCCTTGCACATGGTACAAGAGCTATCCCATAACCAAAATGACAAGGCAAGTAGACGATGAGCATCTCAGTGATCTTTTTATTTACTATTTGCATAGATTTTTATTGAGGATGCGTCACAGAATGCTCATTATGGTGATGCTGCAAGTTTCCACCATGATTAGGCATGGCTTAGGCTAGCGACCCAGGCTTTTCTCTAACACAAAATACATAACTCCATGGACTTACAATCTCCCTCATTATTTCACACCGGCGACATCCATAGACAAAAGAGTATGATATCAACTGTGTACAAAGTACAAGTGCAATGTCAAAAACGTTCCCCATGACAGCATGGTTCTGCTAATTCCAACGTATAAGTGCAAGCATATACAACACAGATGACACAATGGTTCAAGTTTATTAGGGGCAAGGAATATAAAGTGTGCCATCAAGTTCGTGAGGGCTTTAATCACTAAGTTTTCACATAACAAAATAGTTTTTAATTGGAAGATAGTTGAAAACAAGAATATACTTGGAATGGTGTAACACACCATGCATAGGAGTTTATAGTGGACACATTGGAATAACTTGGTTTCTTGGGAGTTGGAAGCATGATTAGAACTTACTCATACAAGTGGAGGCTAGCAAAAGACTGGGAGCAACCAACTAAGAGAGCAATAATGGACATAATCATGTAGAGCGACAAAACATTACTAATCAAAGCATAGAGTGGTACTACAAGTCAAGGACTAAATGATCGTAGAGGCTATGGTGACTTGTTCATAGTCATAACATGGTGTGAGCATGTGCTAAGTCAACCTAAACAAAGCATCAAAGGAGAATACCACAATACTATGATTTTGTATGCTAAAACAACGCATGATTCCTTCAAGGCACACTAAGCAATCCCAATTGTTTGGAACAAGTCATGCTACAACAATAATCACTAATCATAAGGTCAAAACAACACCTAGCATGACATGCTAAAGTAAGTCACAGTCAAAGCAAGCTCCTCTTGCACTTTCAAGCAAGAACTTTCTACTCCTTTCCAACACCAATCAACTTATTTGAAACAACACAGTGAGAACGGGGGTCCAAACTACTTTATACAAGCAAACTAAACTAAATAATCAAAGCAAACGAAAACTAAGATGCTCCAAGAACAACACAATAGTGCATGAAACAATAAAAACGAAGTGTCTAGAAAGACCTGAGCTTTTTATTGATGAAGAAGGGGATGCCTTGGGCATCCCCAAGCTTTGACGCTTGTACCTCTTGGATATTTCTTGGGGTGACACCGGGGTGGCATCCCCAAGCTTGATATTTTGTCCATTCTTCATCTCATTACATCATTCTATCTCTACACCTGAAGTTTTCCTTCATACAAAACTTCACACAATCTTCATTAGCAACATTAGTGTATTCAAAAGATAATAGACCCTTGGGTTTAGCTTTAGAACAGCAAAAGTTTTCACTAAAAACACAAGCTATTGTAGCAACTCCTTCCAAAAGCTCAATTTCCCAAAAAGAACTCAAAAAGGAATCAATAAGAAGCAAATGCAAATAATGGCAGAAATCTGTCAAAACAGACCATCAGGTAGAAACCGATTTTTATAAAGTCCTTCTGTTGCTAAAATCAAAACGTATTGAACTAACAAAAGTTAGCTAACATACTAGGGGATTTATTCGTAAAGTTTCAGCTCAACTCGACTTATAGAGACTTCTCACGAATTTTTATGGTGGAGGATAGAAATCTGTTTCGGAACAGCAACTCCCCAAATCTTACTTCCCTCTCACTAGAGTTCATTCTTGGCACAAAAAGCAAACAAAAAGGATAAGGAGAGGTCATTACTGAAGTAATAACTTCCAAGACTCAAGGAAACTCTTGGGTTATCTCCCAACAAGTACTTTTCTTTAACGCCTTTAAGTTAGGCACAAGAAGCAAGAAATCAAGTATTTTCAAATGAGGAAGCATTAACATCAACTCTCTTGCTCCTACCTTTCTTACCTTTCTTCTTCTCTTTAGGGAATATATGATTACTTATTGGAGTATCAAAATGCATAATGTCTTTTCCCACATCTATTATTGCTCCAAGGTGGTTGAACAGGGATATTTCAAGTGTAATCTGTCCTTTGCCTACACATTCAATTATAAGATAATCAGTAGACACCATTTTCCCTAAGGTTTTTGTAAACACACCCTCAGCTATTCCAATGGGTAATAAAGTGGCATTATTAGTAAGAGATATTTCTTCTCCTCCTTTAGAAAGTCCACAAAGACTCAAAGACTCATAAATATCTTTAGGCATAAGGCAGAATTCAGACATGATATCACAACGAGCATCAAAAGTTGCACTATTTGTTTGACACGAGAAAAACGTACTAGAACGCCTCCACGAGCATGTGCGGGAGCGGTAGTTTATCTCATGCGCACCGGGGTACGGTAAAAGAGAGAAAGAAAGTGCGGGCGCGCCAGTGTATAATAAATACACAAAGAAAACAAAAGAAGGGAACAGTATTTTATTAATCTTAAAGATCATAAATACAATTCCCACATAAGATTGCGCTCCGTGGCCTACTAGCACGGCCAGCCTGACAATGGCGATTTGTGCGATCTCCTGGTTCCCGGGGCCTCGGAAAGCTCCCTTAATTACTCCCGCGGGTTACGCCGCGAGACACCTCCGATTAAGCCGCGTGGTCGTCTTTGTCGTCTTCGCTTCACGTCCTGCATATATGGTGGTGGTGATGGTGTGTGTGTGGGCAGCGGCAGAGCCCGTGTCCTCGTCGGTACACGCACCGCTGAAAGCGTGGCCTTTGCTCCGGCCTCGCCCGCCCTCGCCGTTGCGCCTTGTCGGTCTTGAACGGCGATGAAGAGTTGTTGATGTAGATGGATGCGGTCCGATCGGCTAGGACTTCTTGACGACTTTGCGGCTTCGTCGGGGTGTGCAAGGGGTATGCCTCGCGGGAGTATTTTTATTAGGAGACCAGTGTCGCTCATATCGGCATGGCCGGCGTGGTCGGCTCCTTAGTCTCGGTGCAGCGCCGAGTTTACGGCAGCCGGCGTGACCAAAGGCGCCGTCTCACGGGATCACGAAGTGGTCGTTGTCGAGGGCCTGATCTCGCCTCCAAGGAGAGCATATGGCCGCCGCGACCTGGATGATTGGCCACATCGCACGCACTACTCCATTGTGCATGGGGCATGCACTAATGCATCACATGCATCACGTGTAGTCTCCATGCATCGGCTGCTCTTCTTGAGGCACTACGCTCGCCTTGCTCACGGCTGGCCGTCCGCTGCCCGTAGGCATCGATGATGCACCTCAGTGTAACGCCGGCGTCTCGACGTCGCTCTCGGCCACACCCACCGTTGTTCGTCACGATGTGCCTGTCCGCGATGTTCAACCTGTACGCCGTCTTGATCTGCAAGTCTGGACTCGGGCCGTATACGCGTACGGGAGGTTCAACATGCTCCTGATCCCTCGTCGTTGTAGTGGCGCGTCTGCGTGCCTGGCGCCATAGTTGACGGGCTGCTTATGACTCCACGGTGGCGTCTTCGGCAGCTCCGGCGGCGTCTTGGCGAGCTTCATCAGCATCGCGGACACATCAGCTATCGGGCAGTGTCTTAGCGAGCTCCGATGGTGCTATAGAATCCCTGCGAGCTCCGACGGCGGGCGGCATCTTGGCGAGCTTCGACGACGGGCAGGACGAGGTGAGCTCGCGGCGTCCGCGTGCTGGACCTTGGGCGTGCTATCTGTGAGAGGAAGAGAAGAAACAATTCAAACACAACCTGTGGGGAAGGTGGTCTTCGCATCCATGGTCGTCCGTCCTTCTCCTCTTGATCCTTGATCTGCTCACGTACGTATTGCTTCAGGTTCTTCTAGCTTCACGGGTCGCCTGCGGCGATTGGATCTTCTTTCCGTCCACACGAGCTGTGCGTGCGTCCAGATGCGATCTTCGCCGCCTCCTCTTCTCTGGGTCTTCCTCCAGATCCTTTGCTCTCTCGATGGTTCCCCTGCTCCGCCCGCTACACGAGTATATATAGGCGGAGGCGTCAACCCCTTTGACCGGTACCGATTTTCTTGGGCTAAAGGAAGCTAAACACGTTAGGCTTCTTTTATCTCTTTCTTTGCACGCGCCCTTGGCTGACTGCGTGTAGGCCTACACGTGAGCTAAGTTTGTTTAAAACGCGTAGCCTCTCTATCTCCCGATCTGATAATTATCTCTCTTAACTGCTTCTAGAACATCGGTTGGCCCACGTCCAGGCTATCTCAGCGCCGGACTCTTCTTCCGATCAAAACGAACCACTCTTTCCTGATGAGCTAGACTTATATACGTGCTGAAAACCCATCAGCTTCCGTACACGTCTCCGGCCAGCCGCGTATACGTGGACACGTCACGTATACCGGCTCATGGTGTCCCAGGAGTCCATGCACGATACATCATCAGATGCAGCTGATCCATCGTTCAATCTGTGCACTCGTACGACTAGTCTAGTCGTACTATCATCAGGCAATATATGCATGTATATGAAGAATAAATCATCCCATGCACGAATAATGCGGTACTAGTCCTTCTATATATGTGTAGCCGATATAGTCTTCTGCCCCCAGCTCATACATGTGCCGTGAACTTTGTATGTCAGTCTAGTTTATACTTGATTCTGTCCTTCTAGCTTGCTCCGATCCTGCAAAACATAGGCACACACAAAAAATTGTCGAACAGATGCCCCCTCGCCGAGTAAAGTTCGAGCGCGAAGCAGATCGAACTTGAGTCGGTGAAAGTCTTTTTTTTAGTTGATTCGGCGCATCAACCACAAGCAACCCAATGTTGAGTGTTGGTGTAGATTGGTGCAGGTGCAGGTATTTGTACCGCCTGCACGTGCATTCCGAAGGAAGCCAGTTGAGACCGTGTATGCTGCCACTCAACCGGCTAATCCCCCTTCATCTTCATTTGGTGGCGAAATAACTTGCCATGTCCGGAAGAAAGTTTATCGATCTAGTCGCGACCATTTAGCCAAGATGGTGCCAGCCGACTAGACCGAAGGGTTTCACAGATTCGCGCTCGCCGCACTAGCGCACGTCACTGCTCCCGAATCGTGATGTGTTGATGTAGATGGGGCGCCGGTAAGCCGTCGGCGTGGAGACTCCCTCCTTAAGGTGGCGAGAACGTCGTCCCATGGGCGTCACCATTGATGACGACGTGTCTGTCGCCGAGGGCAAGGAACGCCACCAGTATTGTTGATGTAGGGCGGCATTGGGCCCTCTCGACGATGTACCTGCTCAAGCTTGATGGACAAAGCAACAAAGACAGAATAAAAGAAGCGAGGGACAACATCGACAAAACATGGTTTTGGGTTTGTGTTTTTTAAAATGTTGGCTTTCCTGTTATACACTTGCTATATGTGTGATATCCGAAAAAGCCGACAAAGGACTTGTCATTGGGAATCGTAGCAAGACCATGACGATCATAACTTGTCCTTCTGTGTGTGTGTGTGGACGCCGTCTTCGGAGATGCTCCTGAGAGGCAGCGGATAGTCATGCCCTAGCCCATGGCGGTACCGAGGAACCCCACAGCTCAACCATGCCCCCGGCGCGACGCCCCACGAACGCAGAGACTTGGGAATGGTGGATGATGGTAAATGGGCTTTGGGATGAACATTTGAGGTTTTTCATGCCTTCTTGAGGGGTGGTGAACAGCTACCTTCCGCCTTCTTTTCATGATTTGCTTGCTATTTAGAACCATTGGACTTGATTCTTGAACTTCTGGATATTCGCCCTCTTGAGAGGATTGCTTGAATGGACCACTTGGATGGTCACGGACTTCATTAGTTGCTTGAATGTGTGATTTTTTTTTGCTTGAATTTCCTTTGGATTTCTTGCTTGCTTGCTTGTGGACCTCCTCGAGAATTTGGAAGGCAACCATTCACCTTGGTGGACTACCTCACCCTCTGGCACTTTATCTGGAGCTTTTAACGCCACGCCTCAGAGTTGTCATGCGGCCACGCACCAAATCGGGCAGCCTTTTCATGATCTTTTCCTATGGTATTCCCTAGGGCGTGAGTCCCTATGAGCGTGTTGCCCGCCTGGAAGCATGAGGGGCGTGGAGCCTCGGTACGTTGAAGTGCCCAAGAATCTTCTCCGCTGCCTCCGGAAGAATACACCTGGTACGTGTCGTGCTTAGTGGGTGTGAGAGCCGCTCCACCTGCAATTTGACACATTGTGCCACCCTCTGACAAATCCTAGGGTAGCGAGATCTTCTATCACCAGCATGGTATGATGAGGGAAAGCCGTTTTTTTTGTTGTTGGGGAAAATGAATATCCATGTTATGCAAAAGAGAATGCATCATGGATCCGAGCCGACCGAAGAATTCCCCATTAAAAACGAGAAAAAAAAGGGCAACAGAAGAGGCAAATATTTTAGCAAAAATACTTTTTGAGAAACCTTCCGTTGATTGGAGGCATAGGCCGGGATCCTTGGGGATCGACCAGTTGGTATGCACCTCCATCGTAGACTTGCTCGATGGCGTAAGGTCCTTCCCACTTCGGCTCGAATTTTCCCTTCGTCTTGTGCGTGACGACGATCGGACGCCTTAGCACCAGGACTAGTTCGCCCTTCCGGAAGACACGCTGCTTGACAAGCTTGTCGTAGGCTCTCACCATGTTCCGGCGATAGAGCTCCAGGTTTTGCACGGTGTTGAGTCGATCCTCTTCTAGGGCGTCGAGCTACTGGAAACGCAGTTGTACCTGTTCATCTTTGGTGAGTTCGTCCTGGATGGCCACCCGTAGAGAGGGTAGCTCGACCTCCAATGGTAAAACTGCTTCACAACCATAGACAAGAGAATACGGAGTAGCTTGAGTTGGGGTATGAACGGTAACGTGGTACGCCCATAGAGACTTGTAGAGACGGTCCGGCCAATCTCTTCTGTGTCTGGTCACCGTCTTCTTAAGTATCTTGCCCAGCGTCTTGTTGAAGGCTTCAATTGCTCCGTTGGCTTGAGGATAGTAGCCGGTGGAGTAGTTCCACTTGATCTTGTATTTTGCCATGAACCTGTACATCTTATTGGACTTGAATGCCTTGCCGTTGTCCGAGGTGATGTGGTGTGGTATACCAAAGCGATGGATGATATTTCGCTCTAGGAAGTTGATGACGTTGTCACTCTTCACTTCCCGTAGCGGGACAGCCTCTGCCCACTTGGAGAAGTAGTCCGTCGCTGCAAGGATGAAACGGTGGCCCCTGGAAGATGGTGGGTCAATGGGGCCGATGACGTCTATCCCCCAGGCGTCGAATGGCCATGAGGGAATGGTAGGGTGTAGAGGAACCGGAGGTTGGTGCTTGAAGTCGCCATGGATTTGGCAACCATGGCATGACCTGGCTACCCGAAGGCAGTCCCTCATGATACCGGGCCAATAGTATCCAGCCAAGCGTATGTCATGGTACATTTTGGCTCCGCCCTGATGGCCACCGCAGACACCGTGGTGCACCTCCTGCAAAACCTTCTCGGCCTCACTTTGGTCGACCCACTTGGCGCCTCTTAATGGGGTTATCGGGGAAGCTGCCAGTCTTGAAGTAGTCGATGAAGGGTCACGGCCTTGTTCACCCATGGTAATTTGGATTGATGGCTTCTGGGTCCAAGTTGATCCTCTTCTCATTGACGGCCCTTTGGAGCCATTCTTTGAATGCGATGCAGTCCTTGATGACATGACCCACATATCTGTGATATGGGCAAAATAAAGCATTATCAGTCATCCTCACCTGATCCGGTCTTTGAGGTTCTGGTAGGTTCAAGGCTCGGTGTTCCGTCAACTGGTTGAACATGTCCTCCACTAGCTCCCTGCGGAAGATGTATTCCTTCTTGAGGAGCTCTTGCATTGTTGGTCGTTGCCTTCCTCCAGCTTGCTCGCCTCTTGCACCCAACATAGGCACATTGCCCTGTGGTGTAGAAGAGAAGACTCTTGTGGCATTCGCCTCCATCGGTGCCTTCATCTTGTCACTGTTATTGCTTGGCTTGGATGTCGAGGTGAAGCGCTTGGACGAGTCGAATGCACCAGCATTCTTGTAGAGCTCCATGATCTGCGGCGATTTCTCGAACTCGAGCTTTGTTGCTGCCACCGCCGTGCTTAGAGCACTAAAGGTTCTAGGCTCGCGCCAAGAGACCTCTAGTGACCAATGTTGTTGCATCCCATGGACGCACATCTCTATGGCATCCTCGAGGTGCATCTCTCGAGCGATCCGCACATAGCTATTGCGGAAGCGAATGACGTATTCATCGATGGACTCATCTCGTCGCTGTCGAACTTGTGCGAGCTCCACAACTGAGAAGTCCTTCTTCATGGCGACAAAGTGCTTCTTGAAGACTTCCTTCATGCCTGACCAACTTCCGATGGATGCAACCGGTAGACGGCTATACCAATGAAAGGCGGGGCCGGTTAACGATCCTAAAAATTGTCGTAGAAGTGACGAGTTGTTCGCGGTGTCGCCGCATGCCACCTCGAAGTATGACAAGTTCTCCCTTGCATCGCCCGTCCCATCGAATTGACGGAACTTTGGTGGGTGCCACCCTGCGGGGAATGACACCAGGTCGTGCCATGCTTCATAGGGCTTCTCCAGCTCGCTTCCTGTGGTGCGAGGAGCATTATCGACCTTAAATTGCCTGAATCTCTCGTCCACCATGCCTTTAAGCATATCATGGTAGCCTTTTAGCATGCTTTGCTGTGTCACTTCGGTGGTTGGGACGGTGGGTGTAGCCCAATGTCGAGTGTGTGCACTTGTTCCTTCATGTTGCCGTTCCTGATTGGGTGGCGCAGTCGCTAGAGTGCCAGCCTGCAGCTCCTCCGCTTGCGGGTCTACCACTCCTTGTGGTACGCTTGGGGGTGGAACACCGTTGTTGTTGCTGTTGTTCATCATGAGCTCGATGAATTGGTCGAGCTTTGACGTCAGTTGGTCGATCTTTTGGCGTTGCTCTTGAATCTGTTCTTCAAGCGTGGTTTCTCCTACGACCGCCGTACTTGCTTCGTCGCCCTTTCCACCATCTACCGCCATACGGGCAGGTGCGGTATGAAGATCTTCAAGGCCATCTTCACAATCGGATGGCACAGACGGTGCAAGGTCATGATATGGAGGAGAGTTTGGAAGCTTCTCCAATGAGGATGAGGAAGAAGAGTCGGATAAGCTCCCTTCATCATCGATGTAGTCGTCCAGTCCTTCCTCTCTAGCTAATCCATTTGTCACACTTTGAAGTGCAACAGACTTTACCGTGTCTTGGCCCCGGGTCGACTCGCCATCTGCAATATCTTGTTTGAATTCTGGGGAAGTCGTGAGTTGATGTCGGTGTAGCGACGCGGTGATATGTCCGGATGATACCCCGCATCTCCTTCGGAGAGTGAGCCCTTCCCCGTCATGATAGGAAGGCATGGGGCTTTCGATCTCACTCCATCTTGAGACGAGGATGTGGTTGGCCTTGATTATGCCTCGGCGCCTTTGAACCATGAGCGTAAATGGCCAAGGCGTGGTAGGAATGCCTTCTTGAAGTCCGCCTTCGGATTTGGCACAATCTCCTCATCCGAGGGATAGCCAAATTCGTGAGTGACCTCCGGAGGTTACCATCCATCGTTTGACTCCATCCCCGGGCGCACCACAAGAGTGCCGCATGGGGCGAGGTTCTTTTCTGTCATCTCTTTCTCCTTGTCTTGTTCTACACCTGCGAAGGAAACAAGAGAAGGTAGCACGTGGAGCATCGCGCCTTGTCCTAGGGCAACATTAGTTGTAGCCCCGGGCTCCTCTTCGTGGTTTGGGGAGGTCGTGTGGTGAGACTCCTCCACACCCTCCATTGGCGTGGCCGTCGATGCGGGTGCCTTTTGCTTCTCGGAAGATGAGGCTATCACGGCAGCCTTCACATGTTCACCGTCTTGATGTGTGGTTGCTTGAGGGAGCGAGGGTGGAGCCTCTATGTTCTTCTCCCCCGCATGCCGCGATGATGGCTTGTGTGGCTTCGGTGTTAGGCGACTGAGCAGGTAATTGTACCGCTCGTGTCGCTCCAACTCGGGAGAGATGCGGAAGCCGATCCTGTCGTTTTCTTGCACGACCCCACCATCGGGTCGTACACGGACTTGGGTATACCGAAGTACAAGTCTTCTAGTTCTTTGTACAGGACTTGTCGGTTCCTTCGCCGCCTCTCACGTTTGCGTGGTTCTCCGTGGTGGCCTTGGAAGTTACGCGAGGTGTGGGCTGAAGAGGTGGTGCAGCTTGAGAAGCGGACGTAGACGTTTCCTGTGGTGGCTGCACTTGGAGTTGATCTCCCCGCCTCGAAGGAGAAGAGGGTCGTGGTGGAAGTGGAGCTCGTGGAGGATCCCTTGGTCGCCATACTTGGGTGGGACGAGAGTTCCTCCATCTCCTTGATGGCGTGACAATTGATTCCACCGTGGGGGCATATTCGGATGCCTCCCGCGAATGGGACGAGTTGGTGAAGGCGGACGTCGCGGCGCCAAGGTACGACGCTCATGCTGAGGACGATAGCTCGGGGCTTGCCGTGTCGTCCTGCCCCCAGCTCGTGTCGATGATGTACGTGGCGCTTCTTGATGATGGAGCCGTCTCTGGATGTTGTCCATTTGCTCCTGGAGTTGGCGAAATTCACGCCGTAGGTCCTCGTTGCGTGGAGCGGGTGCCTCGTTTCGAAGAACGGCAAACCTGTTATCATTTGGAAGGGATCGTCCTTCCACCGTCGAAGTATGGAGGCATGGTGCCCACATGCCTCCCCGAGAAGCGCTACGGTTGATGGCGATCGTAGGGCCTGACAGAATGGGCTCCTTGCGTGAGCGCCGCTTCCAGAACTCCTTCATGATTGTGCATCGTATCATCTGCTTGACCTTCAATGGCTCGTTCGCCCATTCATCAGGGAACAAGTTGTATGGTGGGGTGACGGTGTTCGCATAGGTGAACACCTTGTCGGCCAGGTCCCCGGCACCAAGGGACCAGTCTTCCTCGGGCACCGCACATTGAGCGACGCGCGAGCTTATCTGTTGTTGGAGCCGTTGTACCTTGCGGTACTTCCTCCTGTAGTTCCGAAGTGGGTGCAGGCTATCTGACAAGCGTGCGCTTGCCATCAGCCTCCGCAAGTGGTAGGAGGCGGCCTCCAAGCCCTCGATGAGTTCCACCTCGGTGCGCTTAGCTGTTGGTTTAGGCAGCACTGGTGGTGGTGTCGAGGTAGGCGCGCGAAGGGACGCCGCACCTGTCTGTCTGTTGGCAGCCTTGATGCGGAGGCGCTGAGCCGCCTCCACGTCTCCTTTGATCTCGGCCCTTGTTGACTCCTTCAACAGGGCGCGAGCCTCGAGCATCAGCTCGCGGCGCACCTTCTTTGCTTTGGCGGCTGCCCGCTTTTGCGCCTTCTTGTTCTTCAAGACCTGGAATTGCACAGGGTCTTGAGCTTCGTGCATGTACACCTTGGCGCCCATCTCAAAGAACACCATGGGCGGCCGCGACCCGAACTGGATCGTCATAGGCTCGGTGTAGTTGTACGGTCCTCCTGCATGAACATGATCATTGATCAGCGGGACTCAATACCTGTGCCTTGTCATGCAGTATGTTGTGCGGATGGATGAACGGGCGATTCCGATGACCACGGCGAAGCAAAGATGGGAGGAGAACCAGGTCCCACCGGGCGTGCCAATTTGTTTGACACGAGAAAAACGTACTAGAACGCCTCCACGAGCATGTGCGGGAGCGGTAGTTTATCTCATGCGCACCGGGTACGGTAAAAGAGAGAAAGAAAGTGCGGGCGTGCCAGTGTATAATAAATACACAAAGAAAAAAAAAGAAGGGAACAGTATTTTATTAATCTTAAAGATCATAAATACAATTCCCACGTAAGATTGCGCTCCGTGGCCTACTAGCACGGCCAGCCTGACAATGGCGATTTGTGCGATCTCCTGGTTCCCGGGGCCTCGGAAAGCTCCCGGTTAATTACTCCCGCGGGTTACGCCGCGAGACACCTCCGATTAAGCTGCGTGGTCGTCTTTGTCGTCTTCGCTTCACGTCCTGCATATATGGTGGTGGTGATGGTGTGTGTGTGGGCAGCGGCAGAGCCCGTGTCCTCGTCGGTACACGCACCGCTGAAAGCGTGGCCTTTGCTCCGGCCTCGCCCGCCCTCGCCGTTGCGCCTTGTCGGTCTTGAACGGCGATGAAGAGTTGTTGATGTAGATGGATGCGGTCCGATCGGCTAGGACTTCTTGACGACTTTGCGGCTTCGTCGGGGTGTGCAAGGGGTATGCCTCGCGGGAGTATTTTTATTAGGAGACCAGTGTCGCTCATATCGGCATGGCCGGCGTGGTCGGCTCCTTAGTCTCGGTGCAGCGCCGAGTTTACGGCAGCCGGCGTGACCAAAGGCGCCGTCTCACGGGATCACGAAGTGGTCGTTGTCGAGGGCCTGATCTCGCCTCCAAGGAGAGCATATGGCCGCCGCGACCTGGATGATTGGCCACATCGCACGCACTACTCCATTGTGCATGGGGCATGCACTAATGCATCACATGCATCACGTGTAGTCTCCATGCATCGGCTGCTCTTCTTGAGGCACTACGCTCGCCTTGCTCACGGCTGGCCGTCCGCTGCCCGTAGGCATCGATGATGCACCTCAGTGTAACGCCGGCGTCTCGACGTCGCTCTCGGCCACACCCACCGTTGTTCGTCACGATGTGCCTGTCCGC
Source organism: Avena sativa (assembly GCA_916181665.1). Lineage (NCBI taxonomy): Eukaryota > Viridiplantae > Streptophyta > Magnoliopsida > Poales > Poaceae > Avena > Avena sativa. The sequence continues at coordinate 462,228,823 of OV702293.1, forward strand.
GATGTTCAACCTGTACGCCGTCTTGATCTGCAAGTCTGGACTCGGGCCGTATACGCGTACGGGAGGTTCAACATGCTCCTGATCCCTCGTCGTTGTAGTGGCGCGTCTGCGTGCCTGGCGCCATAGTTGACGGGCTGCTTATGACTCCACGGTGGCGTCTTCGGCAGCTCCGGCGGCGTCTTGGCGAGCTTCATCAGCATCGCGGACACATCAGCTATCGGGCAGTGTCTTAGCGAGCTCCGATGGTGCTATAGAATCCCTGCGAGCTCCGACGGCGGGCGGCATCTTGGCGAGCTTCGACGACGGGCAGGACGAGGTGAGCTCGCGGCGTCCGCGTGCTGGACCTTGGGCGTGCTATCTGTGAGAGGAAGAGAAGAAACAATTCAAACACAACCTGTGGGGAAGGTGGTCTTCGCATCCATGGTCGTCCGTCCTTCTCCTCTTGATCCTTGATCTGCTCACGTACGTATTGCTTCAGGTTCTTCTAGCTTCACGGGTCGCCTGCGGCGATTGGATCTTCTTTCCGTCCACACGAGCTGTGCGTGCGTCCAGATGCGATCTTCGCCGCCTCCTCTTCTCTGGGTCTTCCTCCAGATCCTTTGCTCTCTCGATGGTTCCCCTGCTCCGCCCGCTACACGAGTATATATAGGCGGAGGCGTCAACCCCTTTGACCGGTACCGATTTTCTTGGGCTAAAGGAAGCTAAACACGTTAGGCTTCTTTTATCTCTTTCTTTGCACGCGCCCTTGGCTGACTGCGTGTAGGCCTACACGTGAGCTAAGTTTGTTTAAAACGCGTAGCCTCTCTATCTCCCGATCTGATAATTATCTCTCTTAACTGCTTCTAGAACATCGGTTGGCCCACGTCCAGGCTATCTCAGCGCCGGACTCTTCTTCCGATCAAAACGAACCACTCTTTCCTGATGAGCTAGACTTATATACGTGCTGAAAACCCATCAGCTTCCGTACACGTCTCCGGCCAGCCGCGTATACGTGGACACGTCACGTATACCGGCTCATGGTGTCCCAGGAGTCCATGCACGATACATCATCAGATGCAGCTGATCCATCGTTCAATCTGTGCACTCGTACGACTAGTCTAGTCGTACTATCATCAGGCAATATATGCATGTATATGAAGAATAAATCATCCCATGCACGAATAATGCGGTACTAGTCCTTCTATATATGTGTAGCCGATATAGTCTTCTGCCCCCAGCTCATACATGTGCCGTGAACTTTGTATGTCAGCCTAGTTTATACTTGATTCTGTCCTTCTAGCTTGCTCCGATCCTGCAAAACATAGGCACACACAAAAAATTGTCGAACACTATTTATAGAGACTTTGATTGTGGGAAACCACTTTGAAGGCTCAGAGTTCATTGGAACATAATTATGGTACTCCCTAAGTGTGTGATAGCAACTGTTCAAAACAGCAGTACTGGACTCAAGAGTGTTCAACCTAGCAAAAATATCTCTGAAAGAGGAATCAGACTTGCCAGGCATATTATAAATTATAATCAATTTCTTTATGGCATCAAAAGCTTCATCCTCAATACATTGAAAAATATCTTTCTCAGCCACATCATCCAAAGCATATCTATAACAAAAAGCAATACTGTGATATAAACTATTAATAACCAAGCTAAGACTCATCTTAGGCTCAGTTTCCCTTTGTAAAGCAGAGATTTTAGACCTAGCTTCTTTGAAACTCTCTTCAATTTTTTGCTTAAAAGTAAATATCTTTTCCATAGGTGTCACAGAAATTGGACCAAAACCAGACATGGTAGCAACTAGGGCAGGAACTATTTTTTTTTTGTTTTTGATAAGAGAAAGCAAACCAAACTAAACTAATTTTTTGGAGTTTTTGATAAAAAGAGGCAAACAAAACCAAGCAAAAGAAACTAAGCAAACTAAAAACAAAGCAAAGAGAAAGGTTGAGAAGGACTCCCCTTGTGAAGACGTCCTTAGCCTCCCCGGCAACGGCGCTAGAAAATCTTGTTGGCGCTACGTCAACATGGAGCGCTTCGTCGGGAAACCCCAAGAGCAAGGTGTGATGCAGCACAACAGCATGTCTTCCCTCAGTAAGAAACGGAGGTTATCGAACCAGTAGGAGGAAGGAAATGTCTCAAAGGTGTTGCAAGCAACATGGAAACCTGCACAACACAAACTGAAGACTTTGCCCCAACTAATAGTGAGGTTGTCAATCTCATCGGTTGCTATAACAAAGGATTAACTATATGGTGTGGAAGGTGATGATGGTTTGCAACAAGTAAACAGTAACAGTGGAAAATGTATCAATGGTAAAGATTGGAGCGGGGTCCATAGGTCACTAGAGGTGTTGTCCTTAGATAAAGAAACATGGCATGCTGGGTAAACAAATTACAGCAAGACAATTGACAAGACTGAGCAAGGCATAACAATGCAATACTACGCATAAAGATCCTATGAGATTCGATTGGAAAATACAACAATATACATATACCGCCATCCAACTGCATTTATGACTAGAAGTCCACCTTCAGGTTATCATCCAAACCCCCTCCAGTATTAAGTTGCAAGCAACACACAACTACTTTAAGCAAAGTGTGGAAAGTAAACAATCCACTTGTTCCATGAACAAGAGACCGTTGTTTTCTCCCTAGTGGTAACAGCACATCTACAACCATAGAGATTTCTGTCACTTCTCTTGATTAAGTAGAGGCATGAACCCACTATCGAGCATAAATACCCCCTCTTGGAGTCACTAGCAACTACTTGGCCAAGATAGCTACTAACAACGGAGAGCATGCAAGATCACAAACAACACAGACATGATAGAATTAATAAGACAAAACCATTAATCAATCTGACATAGTAATCTCAATATCCATCAGATCCCCGCAAACACAACATGCATGATTACAAATAGATTAGATCTTGATCATGAACGGAGCTCACAAGATCTAGACATGAAAGCACAAAGAGGAGATACAACCATTTAGCTACTATATGGACCCGTAGTCCAAGGTGGAACTACTCACGCTTCATACCGGAGGCTGGCATGATGAAGAAGAAGGCCTCCGGGATGATCTCCCCTCCAGCAGGGTGCCGGGAAGAGCTTCAGATCCCCCCCGATCTAGGGACAACGGTGGCGGCGGCTACAGGAGGTTTCATGGAATATTGATCGGGTACTTAGGATTTAGGCATCGGGAGCTTCTTATAGGCGAAGAGGCGAGGCTGAAGGACGGCCAGGGGGCCTACACCCTGCCCAGGCGCGAGCCCACCCTAGGCCGCGCCTGGGGGTGAAGCCTCCCTGTGGCGCCCCTCCGTCTCTCCTCTTGACTCCATGTTCTCCTCAGTAAAATATTGACTTTGGCTTTTGTCCCGTCCAATTCCGAGAATATTTCCTTACTGGCTTTTCTGGAACCAAAAACAGCAGAAAACAGGCAACTAGCACTGTGGCAACTTATTAATAGGTTAGTACTAGAAAACATATGAAAAGTACCTCAAAGTGTGGACAAAGAAAAAGCAAAGTAGATACTAAACAAACATAAGACATCAAAAATTATAGATACGTTTCCGATGTATCAGGAGCGCTAGTCGCGCATTCGAAAAAGTGCTAGCGTTGATGGCATTTGCAAGATCATCCGAAAAACTTCTGGATCATCGTATCGCGCAACCGATGATTATGAGTCTCTACACGAGTCTACGACTCGAATAGACACTCAGAGGCTACTCCCATAGGAGCGCTGGTCGCGCACCCTATAGAAAACAAAAGATTCATAGTACGATCCATTGTGTCGACTGCGTCCACGATGTCGACTCCTCTACTTCAGCCGAACTCATTGGCGACTTTGCCCGCTATATAGTACATTTAAATGTCAAGTTCAGAGACAACGTATTCTTGGCCACCCGAAGCACCTCCGCTGTGATAAAAATTCAGTTGCTGCGTCTACGATGTAAAGATAAGATCTATAGATACAATCTGATGGCCTAGCAACCGCATTCGCTGCGCTCTACCAGATAAATACCATACCTGCAGGCGTGACGAAAATCCCGACGGACGCGTCGGGTACATACTTATCAACTGGAGTTCGGCTCAGTATGGCCTCCGCGACATGAGTCGAACTACACCGGCAATTTCCGAATTCGAGTCCGGGGACTCGAGTTTGAGTAGGAGACGTTGTTTTCGCCCAGGAGCAATTAACTGGTCCCGATCCGTCGAGCGCACCAGGCATGTTTACCATCATCCCTATGAACGACTACAAATTTGGATGACCCGGTGAACTTCCGGGTGAAGTGCTTCGCACTCGATACAACTGTCGACTCCGACATCCAAATGCAACGCTCAAAGACAACTAAATCTCCACCCAGATCTACTATTTGGATGGACACTCGGGGGATACTGACATGGGTATGCCCAACAGACACCCGACTATAGGCTACCTGGTGCGGCTCAACGGAAGGCCCACTCGACGACCTTGGAAGGTCCGTGACGCCCTTGGCGGTTTGGCTGGTACGAAGCCCATATAGACATGGTCTCCCAAGCGCACAAGACAAGGAAAACTCAAGACTAGAGTTTTAATACAACTTGGAACTTACTCGTATCGGTACCTGAGACCTAGCCTCCTCATATATAAAGGCTAGGAGGGTCCAACAAGGAGGGCAGGCTATGCCACAATAGACAACACCTCGTAACCTAGCACACATATTGCTAGATCCAATCTGCGCACCCATGTAACATTTGGCATTGCCGTTAATCGAGAGCAGACAAGAAGGAGTAGGGTTTTTCCTCCAGGGCCTGAACCTGGGTAACACCATGTCCCGAGTTGCTTGTTTGTTAGCCGTTTCGTGATCTCCAGCGTCCCCTTCTTCTTCAAAACCGAAATCCATAACAATGGGCACTGATGAGTCAAACCCTCGTCAGATATCCTCATTATTAATGACATGCTCTACGTGCTACAAGAACCGCTAGGAGATTTTCCCGAGAACTCCGTGAATGAGGAATATGATGATGATCATCCTACTCGCCGTGCCATTTTCATCAGAGTCAAATACACCTTGCTTCATGCCATGGAGTCTGAGTCGCGGTTACACTTTTTCAATATGACGCATATAATATGGTCGATGAACTTAAGGTATTATTTATACCGCAAGTTAGAGTTATGAAGTATGAGTATCTCTTTCAACTAAGATGAAAGAAAACACCTCCTTAGAGAGTCATTTGGCAATCATACATAGGATTCATGGATTCCTTGTGGATGTTTTGGACTACTGGATATAGAAAAACTTGCGATAGATGGGATGTTGCACTCGCTTTCTTCTAGGTACAAAGATATTGTCCTGAGCTATGTTGTGCGAGGGGAATCGTTCAACCATGAATTCATTCATGGTAGAGTTAAGAACTCCAAAAGTAGAACAAATTACAGGGGATATCATCAACAAAGAAGGTATATTTTATATATATACAGTTTATAAATATTTTCTTACAAACATTTTATTATAGTTTTACTAAGTATTTTTGATACTTGTTCTGTTTTATGAAAATAGGACCTACTACTTGAGAGTTGCTTGGAAGAGATGAGGCGACATAACGTGTTGATGGCAAACAAGATGATTGATAGCCGACGACACTCTCCATTTACATTTATTATTTGGATTAGTGGATTTGAATAAATTTAATAATCATTATAAGTGTGTGAACTTTATTAGTGTGTCTTTTATTTCGGGAGACAATTATTCGTACGAGTCAGAAACAAGCCAGTTGTTATACTTTTATGAATAATATATTTCACGGTCACATTTCGGTTATAAATAAGTTATTCTTATTTTAATCTTGATGATAATAGTTTAAGCATTTATAAAGAATTAGAATACCGAAAGATATCCAAACTTAATAATGACATCATTTTTCAAATGATACTACCGTTTTAAGTCATGTTGGTGTTTTATACATGCAGAAGATTCATTCTGATGAAACATGAAGTTTTTAGATACAGTCCGCGGTCGGCACAGTCTTGGGACCACCGAGTTTGGCGACGGCTGGCACCGGCGAGTGATGTGGAGGGAGGTTATAGGGCGGCGAGTGTTTCAGGCTATCGGAGTAGGTGACAGCTGACCGGTGGTGTGAAGGCTAGTGGGAATGCTGGCGGAGTGATGAGACTGTGCAAACGGCAAGAGGAAGATTATGTGGTAGAAGTTGAATGTAGTTTGGTAATCTACAGTTCCTATTCGACCAAGACGTTGAGTACGTGCGAAATATTGGGCTAAGGTGCTATAATCGGCAAGCATGGTAATTATAATCTTCTTTGAGTTCATCACTAGATGCAAGGCGGAGCTGATACACAGACACCGGTGTATTTCATACTATAGACGGGTGGTCGTATTACATGGAAAGCCACTGGCCGCAGACCTGGAGGTTACAGCTGATAGTTCAGACTTCAGATTCATGCATGTGTCTAGCTCAAAGAAGTGTGTCAATTTTTCTTGTGCATGTTGCTGGCCGCCGCATGTAGCACCATGGTCTCAATGGTGAACCCAGGTCCAAACCCCATCATTACACCCCACTCGCCCGTCTCTCCGTCCTCCTCCATTCGCCTCCGCTGCTCATCTAGCACGAAGATGACCGTCGCGCCGAGCATGTTCCCGTACTCCCTCAGCACGGTCCGGCTCGCCTCCAACTTCCCTGGTTCCAGCCCGAGAGCCCCGACGATGTGGTCCAGTATCCCACGCAGGCCAGGGTGCACCACGAAGAACAGATCGTTCCACTTAGCGCCGCGGTCAATTATCCCGAGCGGCTGGAAGGCGTCCTTGAGACATCGCTCGATGTGTTGCGCGGCTAAAGGGACGAGCTCCCTGGTGAAGATGTGGCCGTCGAGGCCGCCTTCCGTGAGCTGCATGGTGAGCACGGCATCTGTCCCCGGTATCATGGTCTGCGAGGCTGACACCATCTCGAAGATCGGGCTCTCCTGCGCGTGTACTTGGGCACCGTCGTCATCATCAGCGGCGCCGAGGATGACCGCGCCCGCTCCGTCCCCGAAAATCGCCTGGCCGATGAGCGTGTGCGGGTGCGCCTCCTCCTCGGGTCCGCGGAAGGCGACGACGGTGAGCTCGACGCAGACCACCAGGACGCGCGCGCCGCGGTTGTTCTCGGCCATGTCCTTGGCGAGGCGCAGCGAAGCGGCACCGGCGGAGCAGCCGCTGAGATGGAGCATGGTGCGACTGACGGACGCTCGGAGCCCGAGGAGAGAGGCCAGGCGGAGGTCGATGGCAGGGACGTGCGCGCCAGAGTTGGTGCTGACGATGAGGTGGGTGATGTCGGTGGCCGGACGTCCCCACTTGGCTATGGCCTTGGCCGCAGCTGATGCAGCGAGCTCGGGGCCAGCGGCAGCCGCGATGGCGAGGCGGGCGTCGAGGGAGGGCTTGCCGCGGCAGAGGAAGTCAGGGTGGGCGTCCAGGAGCAGCTCCGTGTGGTGGAAGTAGCGCTTCTCCGTTGTTGTCATCTCACCTGATCGATAATAATGAGGAAACAAGCAAATTCGATAAGCTTAATTTGCTCGACATGCAGGTTTTTGGATGCTGCCAACTTACACATGGTCTTGAATTTTCGTTTAAGTTCAGTGAGGTGTTGGCTCTTGGTGATGCGGAAGTAGTAGTCCGGGTACTCCTCCTGGGACACGCAGTTGGGCGGGTTCGCCGTGCCGATGGCCAGCACGGCAGCCGGCCCGTCTGCACGTCCGGAACGCCGGATCTCGAGCACCGTGGGAAGGGGGCTGCTGGCCATGGTCTCCTGGAGCAGAGTGATAAGCTACCGTGTATTAGTATATGCCAACAACAAGATGTTCGCAGGTCAATGGAGGAATTCTGCTGCTTATAGCACTAGGGAGGATGCACACAAACTCAATACAAAAAAGCAAGATATAAATGTGTTATATATGTGCTATGTGGAGTCAAGCTATAACTATATACTAGACCGAAAATAACTATATACTAGACCGAAAATAATTACAAATATTTATTGCAAAAACAGAATTAGCTACAAGCAGTTAAAGGGGCTAATTCGAGAGAGAGAAAAAAAAGCCATGTGTGGGAGCACAAACGACTAAATACCTAAGGAGCGTGCCCTCGGTAACGAATAAGCTAGAGATAGTAGGAGCTAGAGAGAGAAAACTGCTTCAAGATAGCTTGCTTCACGATATGGGCAAGATAGAAGGAGGTCGCGGGTATTTATAATTAAGGACGGGAACGGAGCAAGGTATCAGGGTAAGGGCATTAGCAATGTATCAGGGTAAGGGCATTAGTAATGTTGACGGTTATTACCCTGATCCTCAAGGTTGCAGGGGGCACAGATATTCGCCGGTTCAGACCAATCACGATAATAGATGTCATTCAAAGGATCATCTTCAAGGTATGTGCTCGCAGGCTAGCTCCGATTATCGAGCGCCTGACGCACCCATACCAGTTTGCTTTTCTTAAGGGAAGATATATTCATGATGAGATTCTGGCCCTTCACGAGATTATTCATGAAGTGAAAGTGAGACGCCAGAGGGCCGTCTTTCTGAAGCTAGATTTCCAGAAGGCCTATGACAGACTAGACCGGGTCTTTCTTCGTCGGGTCCTCCAGCGTCGAGGACTCGATGATCGCATGATAGGTTAGATTATGCAGATTGTCGTGAGTGGGAACACGACTATAAACATAAATGGCGAGGTGGGTCCCTATTTAAAACCCTCGTGCGGGGTTCGACAAGGGGACCCAATGTCCCCGATCTTGTTTAATGATGCGGTGGATGCCCTCGCGGAAATTTTGGAGAAGGCCAAGAATTCTGGCCACATCTCGGTTGTGGTAGGGCATCTCATCCCCGGAGGAGGGGTTGACCCATCTCCAATATGCGGATGATACCATGATCATGGTGGAGGGGTCGGAACAGGACATCATTAACCTAAAGTTCCTTCTCCTCTACTTTGAGGCCATGTTGGGCCTCAAGATCAATTTTGATAAAAGTGAAGTTATGGTGTTAGGTTACTCTGGGGATGATCAACAGAGGATCGCGGATAACCTGAACTATCGTCTGGTGGTGTTCCCCTGAATTACCTAGGGATGCCAGTTAGGGACACCAGGATCTTGACCAGACATTTGGTGCCCCTTATGGGTTGGGTTAAGGCGAAATCTGAACCCTGGCAAGTGAAATTCACCTCCAAAGGGAGCAAGGCCATCCTGATAGACGCATGTATAACCAGCCTCCCCATGTATATGATGGGTCTATACCTTCTCCAGGAAGGGGTCCATGCGAGCTTTGATAAGGAGCTCTCTCAGTTCTCCAGGAAGGTCATATTGGCGACCCATATAACTTGTTTATATTGCTCCATGCAAGAGAGAGGTGAGAAATTATTTTCCTATTTCTTTTGGACAACCCACAAGTTTTAGGTGGACTTTATCAACCTTAAGACAAATTTGTTTTCTCCATAATGTATAAGGTCAAACTTAATAGTTGCTATATTGTCCTTAAGGTAATAAGGTGTACTTTTTTGCACATTGGGGCGACCGTTATTTTCAGACAGAAATTGTATCTCGTTTGTTTCTAAAATATACCTACACAATTCTGGTTGGTTAATTTTTAAGTCAACCTAGAGGTAACATATCACATCATAAAGAAAAAATACTCTCTCAAAAAAAAACGACTCATAGTGCATATTTTTCAAGTTGGTTATTGAAATTGAGTGGGTTCATTTCACATTGGTTTGTTTCGACGATACATTTTGCCTGTCAGTTTCTGAGATTGTTTGTGATGAGGGGACTAGAGAAGTCAGTTTTGTAATACCTCTATTTTGAGAATATAAGATGTTTTAGGTAGGCTAATTAAGAGACTAACTTACTCGTTGTTGGTGCCATGTGGAGGAGAGGGCCAATGGCTCGGGTTAGGATAGATAACAATAGATGTTGGCTTGACCTGATTGTAGGAACTAAACTCGCATTAGTGCCTTAGCAATCTTATCGCTTGTTCTAGCACAACCATGCCATCTCGCATCACTGAGTCATTTAGGTTGCTTGTTGTAGTGTATTATCATGGCCAAGAGAAGGTGGATGGATGGAGGGGTGGCAGATGCAGAGAGAGGGGGAACCCTTTTGTGGACAGGAATGAAAAAGAGAGGTGCCATGAATGATGACGATGTGGGATGCCATGCCACTATGGATTTGTGGGGAAATAAGGAAGGAGGGAAAATGTGTGATATAGGGTTATATCCTTCGGCTATTTAATAATACACGACCACCGGTTGGTTCTCTATTGGCCACACAAGTTCTAGATGCATATATCAAACATACAATTTGGGTTCACTTGGTTAGGGGAGTGCATGTATGACCCAGCCGCCCAAGTTTAAATCCTCACGGATGTGAATTGAGTTCTTATTATTTAAAAAATAAAACTTGCTTGGGAAGTTTCCCCACCGCTATCCTTTCAAAAAAATACAATTCGGGGTACAAACTGATGCTTCTAACCATTTGAGATGTGGCATCATTCCGAGTCAAATTTCAAACGTATACCAAATGGCTGACCTAAGGCCTTTCACAATGCATAGTTTTTTGGGCACGTTTTCATAGGAACAATTAAACTTGAAGAATACAACTATCACAATGCATTGTTTCCTAGGAATGTTTCATTTAATCATTTTAGGAAAATGCATGTGTGTAATTGGATTAGCAGAAAAAATCATATGATAGCGTGCATCTTAGTTAAGATACAACAATATTCTCTCTCTCTCTTCATTAAATTACATATCACATCAGCAAAATATCTAGGATACTGCTCTAATAAATCTCCATTATGAAAACCTAATATATGGTCCATTCCAAATTGTTTCAGCAAATATTTTAGGATAGAAGTTGGTTCTGGACATTTATGTATCGGCATTACAAAAATTACAACCAACACAAGGCAGTAGCTTTTATGAAAAGAGATGGATAACCTACTTTATAAATTAGAAAGTTACTTTCCAAGTTGACAATATTAGATTCAGCGTACACCAACTTACTATGCAAAACTTACCTCACATATTATCATTTACCATAAACTTCAACCACTCAACTTGACAACCTTAATTTTGTTGGTTTATATGAAATTTAGCCCTTTACAATTAAGGAATCAATCATATCTACCTTTTTTCAGTATTTCCTAACTAAATAAATATTTCTTGTCCACCTATATAAAGTCTGCACTAAGAATCTCTAGCACATGTTACCCAAGCAACGTCACAAGGTGATCTATTTTTTCTTGACATTGTACCATATACAGCAACATGGTCATCTTATTTTCTCATTCAAATTTTAGATGAATCATCCTTTTATTTTAAGAATTTAATCATTACATTTATATTTTATTCATAGACTAATTCTACCTAGTTTGTGCACTGGTGCGTAGCTCTGCAAAAAAAATCTTTGTATCCTAGTTTGTCCATAATTATAATGTTTGCACAAGGAATCTTTTGCACATGATGCTCAGTAGACATTAGGTGACACTTTGTTATGACATACATGCAAAATTGTCAATCATAATATTGTTGATTAATATGAAAGTTATCAAGGAATCAATCATGTTCGCTTTTGATGTATGAATTTACAAACCAAGACTAGTTTCTCCACCAATACAAAGTTGGACCAAAAGTCTTTAGTCGATACCTAGTATATGTTAGGTGATATGATCAACTTTGGTAGAAATAATACCCTATATGTCAACTTGACGATCATAATATTGTTTGGAAGTATGTAACTTAACCGCCCTTCATTATTAAGGAATCATCATCTAGACTTTTGGTATTTATTGACTTAACTAAAACTAATATGCCTAGTCAGACAATGTTTACACCAGTAACATGTCTTTAGCACATGATGCTCTATTGATGTAAGATGCTATGCTCATTTTGGTTTGACATTGTATTGTATATTTCAACTTGAAAATATTAATACGGTTTGCTAATAAGTAACTTATCCGCCCTTCATTATTAATGAATCAACATCTAGCCTTATGCATTGACTAACTAAACTTGTTAGTTTGTCCACCAATATCAAAGTTTGCACCAAGAATCTTCGGCGCAAGATGCTTAGTAGACATTAGGTTCTACACACTATTGTTTTAGAGTGCCATATATGTCAACTTAACAATATAAATTGTTCTATAATATGGAAATTATCTGCGCCCATGACTAAACTTGCTAGTTTGCCCACCGATATCAAACTTTGCACTAGGAACTTTAGCACACGGGGCTTTGTATACATTAGGTTATACACTCCTTTTTTTATTGCCATTGTACCATGTATGTCAACTTAGAAATATTAATAATGTTTAGCAATACTTGGCATCCATTTATTTGAAATGAATCAAGAATATACCATTTTGTAGTATTTATTGACTATTTGAATCTCGATTGTTTGCCAATGCAAGCGTTTTCCTAAAAGACTTCAACACACATTAGTCACTTTTATGTGACATTGTACCATATACAACAACTTCACAATTTTAATTTTTTAAATTAATGTCGAGTGTAACCTCCATTAGAAGGATTTGTTCCTCTATCATTATTTTCATTGTTCATTCACTAACTAAGCCTAGCTTGTCTACTGATAGATATCTCTCCACCAAGAATATTATTTACCTAGTTTACATAGTTGCACTAATAATCTTCAGCCAACAATTTTCAATACTCATACATTTTGTTTTACAGTGTGCACATGAACTTGACAATCTCAATATTATTTCTCAGTTGGTACATAGATTGGACTCCATTCCACTTTTAGGATCAGTCATATGCATTTGCGCAGCATTCATTGACTGTGTAAATCTAATTTGATAGCTGATGCATAGCTTTGCACCAAGGATCTTCTAAACATAGTGAGAGTGAGTAGTGTGTTGCTACTTTAAATGATGGTCGTACTACATATGATATACTGGTGCCTTCTAGATTCCTGACCACTTATAAGTATTTGGAAGGACTCTAGGAAATATGGACATTTCACAATAGCATATCATAACCCCACTGATTACTTAAAATTTCCTTTAATTCATAGATGAACAACGGTTCTAGTTGGGGAGGAATCCATGATCACCAAGGCATGTCTCCATGACTATATAAGAAGCTGGAGGTCTCAAAGAATAGAGACTATTATTTACACCCATAAGGTTTAGTCTAAGCTATAATCGACCATTCCATGATTAGTCATGCATACATTTCAACCAACATTGAATTCAGTTGTAGTATCTCTCTTATAGAAATACATAACACATAGGGTTGTTGTTGTAAGTGTGTTCTGAAATTGTATAATCCTTCCCACCCCGATTAAGTACATAATGTTCCGACTTATATATCTTGTTCTTTTCATACACATGTATATACGATCGAAAGATCAAGGATTAAAAATCATCAACTCATTGTTTTCCCTAATAAAAAATAAATACCAAGAATATATCTAGCACATTGCTCAACAGATCCGCTAGGTGCCACTACTCATATTATTTGTTTATATCGTCACATATTTTCAACATTATACTATACATGGACTTCATAACCTTAATATTTGTGTTGATCCATTGTTATCAAATCAATCACCTAATGCATTTGATTTAATAACAAATACTTCCTATGATCCATAAAAAGTGTCATGGATTTAGCATAATTTTATACTAAATCAGTAAAACTTATTATAGACCAGAGGGAATATTAAACGTCACGAAGAACATCTAGCACGCTGCTCAATAGATCCACTGGGTGTTTGGACTACTCCTTTTTGTTTGACATTGTACCATACAATCAACAATATGTAACTTATATATGAACATGACAATCTTAATTTTTTTGTTCGTGTATCCATTATAAGTGAATACTGCATGTTCTATGTTTCTGGTACTATTTGTTGACCGGCAAAACCGGTTTTTTTCCATCCAATGGATTGTCTGCATCTAGACGTTCAAGCAAGTGTAAGATGCCTGCAATTGCTTAATTGTTTTAGACGTCAACATTTGGATGACATGCATAGACACATTAACATATATGATTTCCATGCGCTAGTCGGAAGAGCCAAGGTACATGCATCCATATTTTGGAGGCCAGAATCTTGAAAATATCTTAGAGATACGACTAAACAAATGACTTTGTTTCTAGAGGCATTCTGTATAATAAACTCTCTTTTTTGCAAAATCTTCATAACAAACTCTTAACACACCATAAGTTTTAGAAAACAAAATAGTAACTTTTGTCGAACAAAATTGATTTAATCGGTTAGTCGGCGCAATTAGCACTTGAGTTGTCACTTCATGCACCGCCATGCTATAAAAACCTTGGGTAGATTCTTCCCAAGACACCATAACATACAATTCACAACAAGTAGTACATATATTAAGATAGAGTTAGCTAGCAGATATACTCGCCAAACGTTCATTAATAAATCATCGACACTTATTATAGATTTGAGGTAGTAACTTTTTACCGAAGAAATTGATTAACCGGTTAGTTGGTTAGTTGGCCACAATTACCACTTAAGTTGTTATTTCATGCATGGACATGCTATAAAAAACATGGAACAACTTCTTCACAAGCCACCACAATGTATACATACACAACAAGTACAAGATATTGAGATAGAGCAGATATAATCGCCAAACGTTTATTACTTTCTTGTTTGTTTGACCTTTGAACCTGGAACCCTGTATCACTCTATTTGGCCGTTGTTGGCATTATTAATTTAAACTGGGCTCTGCTCGAGCCTTTTGTCTAACCCAATGTTTGCCCCCAAATACAAAATACACAACAATATCACATTGCTCAATTGATCCGCTAGGTGCCACTTCTCATATTATTTGTTGATAGTGTAACATATGTGTCAACATATTATCATACATGAACTTGATAATCTTAATGTTACATTTGTGTTGATCCATTATTATGAACTCAATCACCTAATGCTTTGTAGAAAGTAGTACTATTTAATAAAAAATATTAAACATCATAAAGAACATATGGCACGATACTCCATAGATCCGTTAGGTGCCAGGACTGCCACTTTTTGTTTCACACTGTACCATGCACGTTAACAATATGTAACTTATATGTCAACTTGACAATCTTAATTTTTTTATTTGTCTGTCCATTATACGTGAATCATGCATGTACTTTGTTTCCATACTATTTGTTGACCGGCAAGACCTCTGCATCTAGAATGTTCAAGCAAGCGTGAAATGCATGCAACTGCTCAATTATTTTAGACATCAATATTTTAATGACATGCAAAGACAAATTAACATATACAAGCCGACCCTGCTGGACTGAAGAGCCAAGGTACATGCATCAATATTTTGGAGGCCTGAATCTAGAAAACATCTTAGAGATACGACTTTGCTTTTAGAGACATTCTGGAAATATAACAAACTTTTACTAATGTAAGTTTTAGAAAATAAAATAGTACTACCTCCCAAATAAAATAGTGCTGCACTGAATCAGCCACACTTATTATGTATGAGAGGTAGTATTTTTTTCCCAAATAAATTGATTAGCTGGTTAGTCGGCGCAATTGCCTCTTGAGTAGTTGACATTCCATGCATGGTGATGCTATAAAAAACCTAGATCAGCTTCTTCCCAAGCCACCACAACTATTAGCTAAGCTCGATCGATCACTAGTTCACTATGCAAGCGAACAAGGAGGATGTTGATGGCAGGGACATCGCCGTGGACCTCTATCCATTCATACGTGAATACAAGGGCGGCCGTGTCAAGCGCTTGCTGCGCAGTTCATTCGTGGCAGCGTCAGAGGATGCCGCCGCCAACCGTGGCGTGGCAACGAGGGACGTCATCATCGACAAAACCACCGGCGTGTCCGCACGCTTGTTCCTTCCCGCCGTTGTCGCTGCCGTGACCGGCGGCGAGAGGTTTCCCGTCATCATGTACGTCCATGGCGGATGCTTCTGCACGGAGAGCGCGTTCGGCCGCACTTACCATAATTACGCCAGGTCGCTGGCCACGCGCACCGGGGCCCTTGTGGTGTCCGTGGAGTATCGTCTAGCACCGGAACATCCTGTGCCGGCGGCCTACGACGACGCATGGGCCGTGCTCCAGTGGGTGGCGTCCCTCTCTGACCCGTGGCTTTCTGCTTATGCCGATCGCGGGCGGACGTTCCTCGCCGGCGACAGCGCCGGTGGCAACATAGTCTACAACACGGCAGTGCGTGCCAGCCGCGGCACCAACATCATCAACCTTGAGGGCCTAGTCATCGTGCATCCCTACTTCTGGGGGCTCGATCGGCTGTCGGCTTCGGAGACGGTGTGGGATGGCATCGCCATGTTTACGCCTCAGATGATTGATAGGGTTTGGCCATTCGTCACGGCTGGCAAGCTTGGCGGGGATGATCCATGGATAAACCCTGTGGACGAGGATATTGCCTCGCTAACATGTCAGCGTGTGCTGGTTGCCATCGCCGGGAAGGACACCTTGCGAGACCGTGGGTCTGGGTTGGCGGCACGCATGGGCGACTGCGCATGGGCCCATGATGAGAACGCCGTGACGCTGGTGGAGTCGGAGGCCGAAGACCATGGCTTCCACCTCTACAACCCTCTACGTGCGACCAGCAAGATTCTCATGGAGAGTATTGTGAAATTCGTAAACCAACCCACGGCCCTTCTTCCATTGCCGGCCGCTGCGGTGCTCCCGGAGCTGAACGAGTCGCTTGCGAGCCAAGGTAAGACGAAGGCATCTCGCGACCAGCTGCCTATTCTAGGCGTGCCTGCTAGGCCGTATATCGACGTCTTCGGTTATGGGATGGCCATGAAAGATCAGAGCAGCCCTAGAAATATGACACCACCCAATGGTTGTCTACATGTTGGACTACTTGGCAGATCATCTAAGACTAGTACTAGATATGGCTCATTTTTGAGCCAAGCGAGACCTACCCGCAAGACCAACAATCTCTCATTAACAGGAGCAACAGCTCAGGGGAATTATGTTTTACCCAAATTCATTTAGTGGACACACATAATTATGTCCCTAAACGGGACATGGAACGTTGGGGGTTGTGCTTCTGTATATACAATAAAAGAGGTACTGTACATGCTTGTAATATATGTGTGTAGTAAGAAATGTTTATTAAATATCTGATATTTATTGTAAAATATATATACCATCGATATCTTTATAAAAAAATGTAAGATTGATGTATAATTGTCATAGTCTCTGTATTTTCATATATTTATATATTAAAGCAAAACTATCTATGGTGTGTGGGTCTGTACAAACCATGATAAACCCGTTAATATAGGACAACACTATCCTGCAATTGATTGTAGAATTTATTCTACAATAAAATCTTGCTATACAGGGTGTACTGGTTTAGAATAGGACGCTCACCCGGCTTGACCAGGCGGCACCTACGCCCAATCCAACGCACGAGCGAGGGAGCGAGCTTCCCGGATCCTGTCGACCGCAGGCCGAGCGAGTGGGGTCCGGTAGGGACCCCAGAGCAAGGGAGCAAGGCCCACCCACCCTCGTCCATTTGCCCCCTCTAACCACCTTCTTCTCTGCCCTAGTCACCCTCGACTTCCCCGGGGAGGTGATTGGGAACGAGCGCTAGAGAGGGTCGTCGGAGCGAGGGACCGAGACCTTCTCCTCCGCCGGGCATATGTCTCTACAAAGTGTGGAGTTTTGATACTTATTTACGGAGGGGTGTACGCGCTTGGAAGATACAACAAGGGATATCTTTTTCCGTCATAGATTGCCGCGTGATTTGCAGATTGAACTTTCCTATTTCTAGACATCTTACTAAACAGAGTTTGATGTGATAGATGCCTTGTTTTTCTATTTGTTGTTTACTCTCAATGTTGATCGGTTCTGTGTATTCTAATTATACAGAGGCCGGATGTAAACGTTGCTATAATAAGTAATAAAATGCCTATTTCAAAAAAAAATTGCGGGCTTGTAGCAACCAAATCGTCTCCGCATGCATGTGCTAAGATAGGCAGAATCGATCTAGTCCACTATTTGCGCGTGTCCTTGCATCAAATCAGTCAGTAGATTGAGCTAGCTGCGAGGTCCCCGAGGTCTTTGTGAAGGCTCACAATTCGTGGACAAAGCGGAAGACTAAAGGTCGAACAGGTTGTATGCATAAACGATGTCACCTATAGTGGGTCACAATGCTCCGCTGACGTTGTTGTGACGACGTCACCTATAGTGGTTCACAGCGGGACAGTGCTATGAAGATATATTGTACGACAATATTATCAACATGTTTTAATCCCAAAGAACTAAAGGTCTCACCAAATGATCAAATTTATACAAAGCCATCTCATTAGAGAATGAGTGATGCGTAGAGACGCAAAGACATGCAATTACACACGGACCTAGAAATGTCAGATCCGGAGATCAGTTGACCACTAGCAATCGTGTACATACGACACCAGAAAGCCATAGGTGTTGAATACACAAAGGTTTGAAACTAGATTATTGACTCTAGTGCAAGTGGGAGACTGTTGGAGATATGCCCAAGAGGCAATAATAAAATAGTTATTATCATATCTTCATACTTATGATAAATGTTTACATACCATGCTATAATTGTATTAACCGGAAACATTAATACTTGTGTGATTTGTAAACATAAAAGAGTCCCTAGTAAAGCCTCTTGTTAAACTAGCTTGTTGGTTAATATATGATCATGGTTTCCTGATCATGAACATAGAGATCTTATTAATAACAGGATCATATCATTAGGAGAATGATGTGATGGACATACTCCTATAGATAAGCGTAGCATAAAGATCAAGTCATTTAATATAGTTCATTTTCTATATGCTTTCTGATACATAGTAACCTAATTCCTTCGACCATGAGATCATGCTAATCACCATCATCGGAAGGATGCTTTGATGACATCAAACACCACACCGTAACTGGGTGGCTATAAAGGTGGCATTGAGTATTCGGAAAGTATGTGTTGAGGCACATGGATCAAGAGTGGGATTTGTCCATCCATATGACGGATAGATATACTCTGGGCCCTCTCGGTGGAATGTCATCCAATTAGCTTGCAAGCATGTGACTGGCTCACAAGGGATCACATATCACGGGAACGAGAAAAGAGTACTTATCAGTAAGGAGGTTGAACTAGGTATGCAGAGATACCGACGATCGAAAACCTCGGATAAGTAAACTATCGTGAGACAAAGGGAAATTGGTATCGTATGTAAGTGTTTCATTTGATCGCAAAGTAATCGGAGAAATATGTGGGAGCCATATGAATATCCAGATTCCTCTATTGGTTATTGTTCGGAGAACTGTCTCGATCATGTCCGCATAATTCAGGAACCGTAGGGAGACACACTTAAGGATTCGACGTTGTTGAGTAGTTATGGAATGATGAGTAAAAGACCGAATATTGTTCGGAGTCTCGGATGGGATCCGGGATATCACGAGGAGATCCGGAATGGTCCGGAGAATAAGATTCATATAAGGAAAGTCCTGTTTCGGGGTTGGAGAATGGTTCCGGTGTTTTCATCGGGAATGTTCTAGAAGGTTCCGGAATGCCCGGCACTCCCCGAGGGGAAGGGTACATGAATGTGTCGTATCAAGTTGGAATGATTGCATCATGTACTAGGTGTCATCGCTGAACAAAATAAAGGGTTTATTCAAATCCTAGTTTGAAAAGTCAAACGCCAATTTGAAAAGTCAAACGGCTATTTTGTGAGGTGGAGGGGAAGTAGGAAACCTACTTGGGGAGGAGTTCCTCCCCTCCACCGCCGGTCCACTTGGGAAACCGAGTTGGGGAGGGACTCCCCTCCCTTGGCGTGCCCCCTCCACCTATATAAGGAGGGGCAGGGCTGCCCCTCCAAACACACAAGTTGCACCCCGCAAACCCTAGCTCCCAGCCGACGGCGCCGCCACCTCCTGTTGCCGCCGCCTAAGGAAACCCTAGCCGCCGACTTGGGCTGCTCCAAGCCCTAGTTGCCGGCCCTAGACCCTCCTCCTTGGTGTGTCTAAACCCTAGATCGCCGAGGATCTCTCTCATAAGTCCACCATACTCGCTCCGGCTTAAGGCGAAGCCTTGTGAGATCTCCCCTCTACTTCCGGTACCACGCCGTCGTGCTGCCGGAATCGCGAGGAGAGTGCTACAACCTCCGCTGCCTGCTAGAACAAGGGAGAGGAAGGTCTTCGTCGAGTACCAAACGTGTGACCGACTGCGGAAGCGCTGCTGGAACACAGCGCCGGAAGGATCGTCTACGCGATCTTGAGATCGAAAGTGTACGACTACATCACCCACGAGAATCTACTCTCGTTAACCGCTTTGGATCTTCGAGGGTTAGTATTCTATCGACTCGTTGCTACAATCTAGTAGATAGATCTTGGCTTGATCATAGATTAGATCTTGATTGTGTGTTCATGCGGTAGAAATTTTTTGTTTTTCCATGCTACGAACCCCTACAGTGGTATCAGAGTCGTGTCTATATGTAGATCTGTTGCACGAGTAGAACACAATGGTCATTGTGGGCGTTGATGCTTTTGTTGTCGATTGCTTCTTGTGTACTTTGCATCTTGCGGGATGGTGGGATGAAGCGGCCCGGGCTAACCTTACATGACATCGTTCATGAGACTTGCTCCACGCTTGACATGCAACTTGTATTGCATAATTGGCTTTGCGGGTGCCTGTCTCTCCCAACATAGTTAAGATTCAATTTACAACGGGTGATTGACAATACTAGTATCAATGTTGTTGCTCTTGTTCGTAAGTTAGAACGATATTTTTGAAAGCCCCAAACCACGTAAAACATGCAAAGAAATTAGAGGCGTCTAACTTTGTTTTGCAGGGGTGTGCTGTGATGTGATATGGCCATGATTGTGATTATATATGATGTATGCAATGTTTCTTATTGTAAGTTGGCAACCGGCAGGAGCCATATGGTTGTCTTTAAATTCTGTTAAGACCCGCGTGTCTATTCAAAGTAGTTGTAATAATTGAAGCTGGTGGACGACAACCATGGAGCGGCATCATTGACCTTGATGCAATGCCGGTAATGATGGAGATCATGTTCGTGCTTGAAGATGGAGATCGGAAGCACAAAGAAGAAATGTCATATCATATCACATATTATGAATTGCATGTGATGTTAATCCTTTTATGCATCTTGTATTGCTTAGTTCACGACGGTAGCATTATAAGACGATCCCTCAAGCACACAATTTCAAGTTTTAAAGTGTTCGTCCTTAGTAAGCACCGTTGCTAAAGCTCGTTGTTTCGAAGCGCCACGTGATGATCGGGTGTGTTAGATTCTACGAGTGTATACAACGTGAGCAAGCCAGATTTGCTCATGCGGAAGCTAAGGTTTGATCTTGACGAGCCTAGCATGTACAGACATGGTCTCGGAACACGGATCACCGAAAGGTAAAGCATGAGTCATATAGAAGATATGATGAACATGTTGATTGTTCGCCATTGAAGCTACATCAACTCTCGTGATGATCGGTTTTGATATGGTGGATTTGGTTCGTGTGATCACTAAAACAATATGAGGGATATTGTTTTGAGTGGGAGTTCAACGGCAATATGATTAAAAGTTGAACACTCACTACTAGAGAAAAAGCTATAGGAGACATGCTTATAGGAGACACATTTAGACTATATGTGTCTCCTATAAAATAGGCGAGGCACACTTTCTTGATATGCGCCTCTAGTATAAAAATAGGCGAGGCACATATAACTAGAATGAGCCTCCTATATTTTCTGTACGAACGAAATCTGGCAGCCGCAGATTATGCGAGGCACATTCTAATCATATGCGCCTCCTATATATCAAATAGGCGAGGCGCATATGTGAAGAATGCGCCTCGCATAAACTGTGTGGGCCCAGGTGGGGGTCGGTGGTCGAATATGCGAGGCACATATGGTCATATGCGCCTCCTATACTTGATAATATGTGAGGCGCATATAGTCATATGTGCCTCAAGTAACTCTTGCGGGACCAGATAAAGATCGGTGGTCAAATATACAAGGCACGTATGGTCATATGCGCCTCCTATAGCTGATAACATGTGAGGCTCGTGCGCGCAGAGTGCGCCTCCTATATTTTCTCGTCGCCTGTTTCTTTCGATTTAATTCAGCTAGACACCACCCAACACACACTTTCTCACGCAACACACAGAGCATCGCCACCAACTCCCTATGTGCCCTGCAGAGCCGCCGCCAGGGGCGGCCCTCACCCCTCTGCCTCCCCGAGCAAGATCGCGCCGCCACCGGCCGTGCCCCTCTGCTCCGCTGCCGTACCACGCACCCCTGTCGCCTCGAGCCCCCACATCGCCTGGCCGCTCCCTCTCCATCCTGCAGCGCCGCCATGGATGGGCTCGCAGAAGGTCTGCCGCCCGCTTGATCTGCACTGCCTCGACCGTCGCCGCCACGCTAGGAGCTTCGCCTCGGTCGCTACCTTCTTCTTCTTCAAGGAGCGAGGAGGAGACGACTCGTGTACATCTCCTTGCTACTTGCCGTCTACGTGCTTGTCGTAGTTGCCACACGCATCCTTGTCGCCGTCGTCTCCGACCACCTCAAGCATAGCCGCTTCATCGTCGCCTTTGGGGTGAGCTCGCTTCCTCCTCCACTTGTTCCCTCTATGTTCCCAAGAACCACGGCTACCAAACGTTCTGGCGAGCACCTAGAGGGCGACGCCATGGTACATCAGCTCGAGTCGCTGGCCTCACAGGCACGCATGCACACGTCTACAATTGGAGGCCCCTAGCTCCTGCAGTCCTAAGAGCACGCTGCAGCTCCTCATGGATGTCCTGTCGCCTCCTGTTGATGGTCAGCGTCGTCTTCCCCCACGCGCACACGTGCAGATGCCATGCCAGCCGCGCTCGGACGCTGTCACGCGCGCGCTGTACACACAGCCTTGTTCTTTTTAGCTGGCTTGTTTTGCTCGTGCATTCTGATTCAGCAGTGTGCCTACTTGGTTGGACTATATTCAAGTTTGTCTTCCTCTGATCCAATTCAATAACCAAGTGTCACACATTTGATAGATCCCTTGTGGCTCCACTCCCATTGCTGGAGATCGACTGTGATAAAACTCCAATTTTTGCCTGAATTTTTGGTGTACACTTTTATCAGAAAGAGAACATTTTATATATGAACTTTTATCAGAAAATGCACTTATATTGATTCTGCCATCCATCCTCTTATTTGCATAATGCATCATATGGTTTGTGGGTAATTCTGTATATAACTAATAGAGAACATATTCAGTGAATTGGGAATTACTAATTATAATTGCCCTGCTCCATTTAAAGTATGCAGCTCACCGATGACATGTTTTTCCTTGTAAATTCAACATTTAAATGGTGGGGTACCTAAATAACTTGAACATTCTATTTAAATGCCGGGATACTGATTCCGCTTATTATTGCTAAGATAGATCGCATATTGTCATGTCATTAATCATAGCATAAACATGCCGGATCGCATATCGCCTCAAGTCATTCTTGGTTTGCTTTTTTGGTCTTTCTTCGAAATATCGATGATTAGATCGTGTTGTGGCGTCATGTGTATGAGATAACTAATATCATCTTTCTTGTGTGTAGGAGATGGCAAAGAAGTTCTATGTCGTGTACATCGGTCGGGTTCCAGGTGTGTACGAGGAGTGGAAAGACTGCCAGAAGCAAGTGAACAACTTCTCGGACAACAACTACCAAGGCTACGAGAGTAGAGAGGTGGCGGTAGGTTATGTGCTCTACTTCATCTAGCTAGAGCTCTGTCGTCGGAGTTGTAATGTGATTGTCAACTTGTACTCGACGGTGTGAACTTGTGGCACAAAAACTTGGTGTCGTGTGAAAACTTGGCACTTGTTGATTCTACTTGATGTATGAACCCGTATGTCTCGATTGATGTGTAACGTACTTGTATTCATGTTGGTTATATTATGCTTTGGCCAATTGCAAGTTTTTGGAAAATTCTGTGTTGTTTATATTGTATTGTATATTGGAATATTTGTATACTGTTATGTATAGTGATCTGTAAATCTTGAATTTAGAAAATATTATAGAAGACGCATATAGGATACTATAGGAGGCGCATATACTATAAATAGACGAGGCGCATTGTATCGATATGCGCCTCCTATACTTCACATATGCGAGGCGCGTATCGATATGCGCCTCCTATATTAGGCGCGTATCGATATGCGCCTCCTATAATATAGGAGGCGCATATCGATACGCGCCTCGCATATGTGAAGTATAGGAGGCTCATATCATATGCGCCTCGCATAAAAAATAGGCGAGGCTCAATGCTAGAGGCGCATATCATATGCGCCTCGCATATGCTTTTAGGTGCGCCTCGCCTAAGGTTTTCTCTAGTAGTGACTATTTATCATAAATTAAATCAAAGTGAATTTGCATTGTTGCTGTAGTCATTGGCATCTGTTTACCACCTTGCGCTTAGTTTTAATTGAGATGATAAAACTATAGAATTCTGGTTAGTTACTTTATGAACTGGTATCGTATTGTTTTTGAAGTGTTAATCTAAAGTTTAAAAGTCCTATTGCAAACTTTCAGTAAGTTCCGGTTACTCCATGAAGTTTAATAATTGGTATTAAATCAAGAGTGACAATTCCAAGTGTTACTGTATGAGTATCATGTTTGTCTCCATGATTCTTGATATTCAAAGGATTGTCTTAATATCAAGGTTATCTAGGATCTGAAAGAGTTGTTTCAGAAACCATGATGTGTGGAAGATATTGTGATATCTAAAACGAAGTTTTGGTTGCAACATGATAGAGTACAATATGGCAAAAGTCATATTCTCATATTTGATGAGAATTTGCAAAAGGTTAGAGACACTAGTTGTTCTAATTCTCCAAAAGGTTTTGGAGAGCAACATTATACTCGCGATTCACCGCTACAAGCTAAAAGTAGCTTGATCATGGATAATTCCACGATAAGGGTGAATATTTGATGTAGGTAAAATGTTTACTACACCAAAAGATTACTAAAGAAAGGAATTTGAAAGAACACCAAACATTTGATGATGGTGATATACTTCAAAGTGCAGGTCCAAATACATTGGTATTTTACTATACATGCTTTGGACTATGTGTCATATGTATGACTCCACTATTGATGTTGATAGATTCTTTTAAATAGAAAAAGGAAATATTGAAAGAGAATCTCAGAAATATATGGCAGAAAAGAAAAGACTAAAATTGTTTAGCTTGGGTATATAGAGGATATACGTGTTATGGCTATATTCTTTGCTTATTAAACAATGTGGTTCTTAAGTATTTGATACTGAATTTGTTGGTGTGAATCGTCATACGAAACAACACAATTTATGAACTAAAATGGCCTAAGTAACTAGCAAAAAAATATGTGATGATGTTCATCGAGAACAAATAAAGGGTTATTGTGCTGCTTGTTAAACATCAAAGCTTGTCTTCAAGATTTGTTTTATTTGGTATTATGAGAACAAAAGGGTTGTTTAAATAATTACCGTAATCCATAAAAGATGGATGATTCACAAATCTCGTTGGAGAAATCACACCCATAAAACTAGTGCTAAAAATGTCGAAAGACAAATTGATTGAAAGATCACTTAGGAAGTGACATCGCCGTTTAAATTATATTGAAAAGAAAACATGAAGAAACTCCATGTGGATGGAATTTTGCAGTCCTTCTGATTTTGATCAAATGACGCTTGTGAAACTTTCCCAGAGATAATTAAAACTTCGTTCATAGGCCAAAAGGGATAAAATGACTAGCTTATTGGAACTTGTACATATTGTTGTATGGAGTCCATTATGTGTAGTCAAGAGCGATGGATTTCAACTTCATATGTTTTCTCCGAATTTGAGTGAATATATGAATATTTACTTAATAAGGATGAAGTATGAAACATTTGAAAAGTTCAAAGATTTTCAAGATGAAGTGCAAAATCATTGTAACAAGAATTTAAAGAGTTTATGGTAAGATCATAAAGGAAGATATTTGAGTTACAAGTTTAGCATAATACCTAAGATTTAAGGAATCGTTCCGTGGATTTGCATTTCCCGAAACACCATAAAGAGTATGGAGCGTTCGAGATATGTAATTAAACCTTGTTTGACATGGTAAGATCAAAGGTGTAATTTATAAAACTGTCATTATATTTTAAAGATTAAAAGCTCTAGAGACTACCGTTTTTCCACTGAAAAGAGCTCCATCATAATCCGTTGAATTGACACCATATAAAGTTATGGTTTAGGATAAAACCCAAGTTGTCCTTTCTTAAAAATTGGTATGCTATGCATAAGAAAGATGTTTGCAACCAAAGTCGGATGAACATATCTTTGTATGTTATTTTGAATAAAAGTTAAGTATTCCTCCATAACACCAGAGACAAGTGTTTGTCGCTTAGAACGTCAAGTTTCTTTGAGAAGGAATTTTTCGTGAAAAGTTAAGTGGGAGGACAATAGAACTTTGATAAGGTTAAAAGAACCTTAGCTATATGTGCAGAGTTGCGCAGCACCGAAAAGTGTTCCGGATGCATCTACAATGCTCATGGCTCACGTGCCTCAAAGGTTGTGGTCATGGAGATCTAAGTTCCTATTGAAACAAGTAGGTCGGATAAACAATCAAATACCAAGATTTGAGAAGTTAAATCATTATTTGACAATAATGATCCGACTACATGCAAAGAAGCGATGATGGGCCCTGACTCCGTCAAAATGGCTTGAAGCCATGAAAGCCGTATTAGTTCCATATACAAGAGATCAAGCTTTGAACTTGAAAGACCCTCTGGAAAGGTACAAGACCTTATAGTCGTATTTGGATCTATAAAGAAATAGACATGGATGTTTCACATCTATGAAATTATCGACATGTTGGGAAATAGTTCACAACAATGTTCAAAGGTTGACTATGACAAGATTTGATCTTTCATAGCGATATTTAGTCTAGACGGATTAATGTAGCACCCACTACATATAATTCTGTTATGTGGTAGTTGAATAAATAAAACAAGTTCTTCTAATAGAATTGTTACCTAGGACATGTGCATAACACAGTCCAAAGGGTTTGTTAATTCAAAGGAAGCTAAAAGCATATGCAAACTTCAATGGTTGAAGTAAGCATCACGGAGTTGGAATCTTCACTATGATGAAACTGTTAAAATAGTTTAATTTCATCAGAGACGATGAAGATGCTTGCATTTGCAAGAAATTAAGTAGGAGCGCTAAGACATGTTTCTAATACATTATGTGGAAGGCATATTGTTGATTGGAAATGATGTATCTTTTATTAACACATATTTAGAATTTCATCCTGATGAAAGACTTAGGCAAAACCCAAATATTTGGCATCAATAGACGCTAATATGGTTGTGCCGAAAGTACATAGATGATGTATTGAATGAGTTCAATATAGAATCTACAAGAAAGGTTCTTGTCGCACATAAAGGATTGAATGAGTTCAATATTGATGATATATTCAAGTGTATTGACACTTGGTAAGTGAAACAAAGATTCAAGTAAAGATTGGTACTTGATGTATAAAATCACAAAGAGTATTTTATCAATCATACTGTGATGTGTACAAATCCAGATATGTCCTATGCTCTAAATGTTATGAGCGAATACCAGAATGATTCATAAGATGATCATTGGACAATAGTAAGGATATTCTTATGATCTTTTGGAAGAACTAAAGAATATATCGTTTTGTAGAAGTGACAAATAGATGGTTAGTTCATTGTAAATGAATTACATTGATACTAGTTTTGTCACGAAGTACAAATTAAGTTTATCTCAATCTAAACTAAGGATGGCACAATGTGATGGAAAGAAAGTTCCATAATGGATTTGGATGAGTTCCAAAGTTAAGACATTGTGACAGATACTACAACAAAAGGCTAAGTATATGACTGCTATTATAGCAGCTAGGGAGGGCATTTGTGTCAAGAAGTTTGTTATCAAACTGGGTGTGGTTCACAGCGGGATAGTGCTATGAAGATATATTGTACGACAATATTATCAACATGTTTTAACCCCAAAGAACTAAAGGTCTCACCAAAGGACCAAATTTATACAAAGCCATCTCATTAGAGAATGAGTGATGCGTAGAGACGCAAAGACATGCAATTACACACGGACCTAGAAGTGTCAGATCCGGAGATCAGTTGACCACTAGCAATCGTGTACATAGGACACCAGAAAGCCATAGGTGTTGAATACACAAAGGTTTGAAACTAGATTATTGACTCTAGTGCAAGTGGGAGACTGTTGGAGATATGCCCAAGAGGCAATAATAAAGTGGTTATTATCATATCTTCATACTTATGATAAATGTTTACATACCATGCTATAATTGTATTAACCGGAAACATTAATACTTGTGTGATTTGTAAACATAAAAGAGTCCCTAGTAAAGCCTCTTGTTAAACTAGCTTGTTGGTTAATATATGATCATGGTTTCCTGATCATGAACATAGAGATGTTATTAACAACAGGGTCATATCATTAGGAGAATGATGTGATGGACATACTCCTATAGATAAGCGTAGCATAAAGATCAAGTCATTTAATATAGTTCATTTGCTATATGCTTTCTGATACATAGTAACCTAATTCCTTCGACCATGAGATCATGCTAATCACCATCACCGGAAGGATGCTTTGATGACATCAAACACCACACCGTAACTGGGTGGCTATAAAGGTGGCATTGAGTATTCGGAAAGTATGTGTTGAGGCACATGGATCAAGAGTGGGATTTGTCCATCCATATGATGGATAGATATACTCTGGGCCCTCTCGGTGGAATGTCATCCAATTAGCTTGCAAGCATGTGACTGGCTCACAAGGGATCACATATCACGGGAATGAGAAAAGAGTACTTATCAGTAACGAGGTTGAACTAGGTATGCAGAGATACCGACGATCGAAAACCTCGGATAAGTAAACTATCGTGAGACAAAGGGAAATTGGTATCGTATGTAAGTGGTTCATTCGATCGCAAAGTAATCGGAGAAATATGTGGGAGCCATATGAATTTCCAGATTCCTCTATTGGTTATTGTTCGGAGAAGTGTCTCGATCATGTCCGCATAATTCACGAACCGTAGGGAGACACACTTAAGGATTCGACGTTGTTGAGTAGTTATGGAATGATGAGTAAAAGAACCAATATTGTTCGGAGTCTCGGATGGGATCCGGGATATCACGAGGAGATCCGGAATGGTCCGGAGAATAAGATTCATATAAGGAAAGTCTTGTTTCGGGGTTGGAGAATGGTTCCGGTGTTTTCATCGGGAATGTTCTAGAAGGTTCCGGAATGTCCGGCACTCCGGAGGGGAAGGGTACATGAATGTGACGTATCAAGTTGTAATGATTGCATCATGTACTAGGTGTCATCTCTGAACAAAATAAAGGGTTTATTCAAATCCTAGTTTGAAAAGTCAAACGCCAATTTGAAAAGTCAAACAACTATTTTGTAAGGTGGAGGGGAAGTAGGAAACCTACTTGGGGAGGAGTTCCTCCCCTCCACCGCCGGTCCACTTGGGAAACCGAGTTGGGGAGGGACTCCCCTCCCCTGGCGCGCCCCCTCCACCTATATAAGGAGGGGCAGGGCTGCCCCTCCAAACACACAAGTTGCACCCCGCAAACCCTAGCTCCCAGCCGACGGCGCCGCCACCTCCTGCTGCCGCCGCCTAAGGAAACCCTAGCCGCCGACTTGGGCTGCTCCAAGCCCTAGTTGTCTGCCCTAGACCCTCCTTGGTGTGTCTAAACCCTAGATCGCCGAGGATCTCTCTCATAAGTCCACCATACTCGCTCCGTCTTAAGGCGAAGCCCTGCAAGATCGTCCCTCTACTTTCGGTACCACACCGTCGTGCTGCTGGAATCGCGAGGAGAGTGCTACAACCTCCGCTGCCTGCTGGAACAAGGGAGAGGAAGGTCTTCATCGAGTACCGAACGTGTGACCGACTGCGGAAGCGCTGCTGGAACGCAGCGCCGGAAGGATCGTCTACGCGATCTTGAGATCGGAAGTGTACGACTACATCACCCACGAGAATCTGCTCTCGTTAACTGCTTTGGATCTTCGAGGGTTAGTATTCTATCGACTCGTTGCTACAATCTAGTAGATAGATCTTGGCTTGATCATAGATTAGATCTTGATTGTGTGTTCATGCGGTAGAATTTTTTTGTTTTTCCATGCTACGAACCCCTACATCTAACAGTGGTATCAGAGCTTCTAGTTCTAAGGTTGAGCCCTATTATGCATTAAATTATGTTCCTGTAAGCTTGTTCTTCCTGGTTTGATCATGTTTTGGTTGCTGAAGTTTTCGTTCAGATCATGTTCTTGCTTAAGAACAACATAAAGTTGATGTTTTAGCCCTAAAATTACTAAGTTTAAGTTATATCTGATCAAGAACAGGTGCTAGGGTTGCAGTTATGCAATTTTTAAGTGGGGATTTGAGTTGTTGGTGCAAACCCTAACCCTAATCCCCAATTCCTGACGAACCCTAACCCTAGTTCATCAAATCGAAGAACCCTAACCCTAATTTCCCCAATTACTGAGGAACCCTAACCCTAATTCCTAAATTGAGGAACCCTACCTAATTTCTTAAGAATAAGGAGCAGCGGGCACTTACATCAGGACCCTGCCGTCGTTGTTGGCCACGGCGGTGTCGGGATCGCCACCTAAGAAGGGCAGGCATGCTCGGGCTCGTCCGGAGCGGTCTCGCCGTCTGCTGCACCGGGCCGTGGCGGTGCTTCCTCGTGCGCTCGTCGCCGTTGAGGCTCGCCATGGTGCCGGACTTGGCGATGGTGGTCGACGTGGATGCAGGGACGCCTGCACGCGCCGTCCCCACGCATAGGGCGTCATCCAGGGCCGCTCGATGGAGGTGCGCGCCGGCTAAAGCCGCACGCAGCCCCGGCGAGGGGGCCTGGTCGATGTCGTCTCTCCTTCACTGGCGCTGGTGCTCGTCGCCGCCGCTGCTTCTCTTGCTCACGCCGCTTGCGTCGGGAGGTAAAGAGGAAAGGAGGGAGGGGAAATGGGGGCTAGGGCACGCGGGGGGCGCGCCGTGTGTCGATTTTGTGCTTCAACCCGGCGTGTCCTCTGCCGTTGGATGTGATCCAATGGCTCGCAGTGCTGGCTGCTTAACCGGGCTGAGCAGGCCACTAAGGGGAGACGGGCTGGGCTATTTTCGACCCAGTCCAAAAGTTTTGTTTTATTTTCCACCTTATTAATAAAGAAAAGGGACTGGGCCAAATCCTTTATGGGCTCAGTTTTTGACTATTTGAAACTAATGTTTCTCTCTTTTCTTTAAAATTTAAGATATAAGTGTTAGGGTTTACATATACATAAATAAGTTTTAGGGCTTATTATTTGGCATATTTTATTATGTCAATTATGGAACATAATTATGTGACAAATTATTCTTTTGTCATGCAATTATGTACTTAAGAAGGTTTAATGTGTTTTATCATATTTGGCTGATTCTTTTGTGTTGTTTTACATATAAATTGTGATAATAATGTTTTGCTGCAAATAAAGTTTGTAAATCCTTAAATTAAGCATGGCTTATGTCCATCATTCTGGCCAAAGCTGGTTGATGGGCATTTTGACCATGAAATTTTATTGGTTTGGTTCACTTCTGTCCAAAGCTGATGTGTTCCAGATTGATAAAAGAATTCTATATGATTAGAGGATTTAATTAAGTGTGGCTTATATATGTCATTCTGGCCTAAGCTGATTGGTAGATGTTTTGATCACAAAATTTTATTGATCATGTCTATTTCTGGCCAAAGCTGATGTAGACTAGATTGATGAAAGGAGTATAAAATTATGATGCTTATTCAAAGCATTTGTTTTCTTTTGCAGCATCTAATGCCTCTCAAATTGCCGGTATTATAAATGGCATAGAACATTTGATTGGTAGAAATTTTGGTACTTGGAAGTAGAAGCTTGAGATCACTTTAGCTTTGCTGAATATAGATTATGCCCTCCTTAAGGATCCTCCTATAGCACTTGCTAAAGGTGATGAAAATTATGATGCCCTTAAAAGGGCTTATGATGATGAGAAAACTAAGTGGGGGGATTCAAATCGTAAGTGCCTCATGATTATTAAGGGCTCCATTACTCAAAGTATGAGGGGAGCTGTTCCAGACTCTCAAACTGCCAAGGGTTACCTTGGAAAGATTGAGGACCAGTTTAAGGGATCATCTAAAATTTATGCAACAAGCCTCATTAGAAGGCTTATTGATGAAAGGTATGATCCAAGTGGGAGTCTGAGAGAGCATATCATGAGGAAAATTAACATGGTCACTAAACTTAAGACAATGGAAATGGAATCTGAAGGTTTTCTTGTCCATTTTATTATGTCATCCTTGCCCACGGAGTTCTCTCCGTTCACCATCAATTATAATGCGATGGATTCTAAATGGGGCATGGATGAAATGATGGATAGATGTGTACAAGAGGAGGAAAGGCTTAAAGCTGGACGAGTTGATCATGACAATTAGTTCAAGCATTCTTAGAAGAAGAAAAGTTTATAAAGCCTAAGCCTGCTCGGTTTAAAGATAAAGGGAAATGTTCTAAATTCTTTCAGTAAAAGAACCCTAACAGAGATCCTAATGCAGATGCACCCCCTAATGCTGATGGTAAAGATCCTAATGGATGTCGCTTTTGTGGAAAAAGCGGACATGTCCAGAGGGATTGTATTGGGTTCATGAAATGGCTCAATAAGAAAGGTATTAATGTTATAACCTTTGTTGATGAATCCCTTTATGTACATTATGCCACCAATACATGGTGGGTTGACTCAGGTGCAACAATTCATGTAGCAAACTCCTTACAGGGATTCGATACGAAGATGACCCTAAGAAGAGGGGAAAGAACCATTAGAATTGATAATGGTGTTGAGGCTGAGGCTATTGGAGAGTTCTCACTTATTCTCCATAGCGGCTTTATACTTCGTTTATGTAATGTACTTTATGTACCCTCTATGAGACGAAACCTTGTGTCCATCTCATGCTTAGATGATGATGCTTTTCACTGTGACTTTGGGAACAAGAGACGTATAATTATGTTTGACAATAATGATGTTGGTCTTGCCTTCCGACAATACAAACTTTATCTTGTTTCCTTAAGTGATTCCATAAGTGAAGTTAATGCTTCCTCTAATGTTAATATTAGTACCAAGCGTAAGCGCGATGATGATGATACTTCTTTGAAACTATGGCACTATCATCTGGGCCATATTTCGAGGGGGAGAATCGAGCGTCTCATTAAGGAGCAAGTTCTTCATCCTTTGGATTTCTCAGATGCGGATATGGATCATTGTATTGATTGCATCAAAAGGAAATATGTTAAGAGAATTAAGAAAGGTGCAATTCGAAGCACGGGAGTTTTAGAAATTGTTCACACAGATATATGTGGTCCGTTTAATGTGAAATCAGTGGATGGTTTTGATTCCTTCATAACATTCACTGATGACTTCTCCTGCTTTGGATACATTTATCCTATCAAAGAAAGATCTGAGGCATTAGAAAAGTTCAAGATATTTAATGCTGAAGTTGAGAATCAAGCTGGTCAAAATATCAAAGTTGTAAGGTCTGACCATGGTGGTGAGTACTACGGAAGACACACTTCTTATGGCCAAATTCCTAGACCTTTTGCTAAGTTCCTATAGGAAAATGGTATTGTTGCTCAGTATTCCGCACCGGACGAACCTCAGCAAAATGGAGTCGCTGAAAGGCAGAATCGTACTCTTATGGATATGGTAAGGAGTATGTTAAGTCACTCCACTTTGCCGCTTGGTTTATGGATAGAATCTCTAAAGACAGCTGCACATATTTTTAATAAGGTTCCCAGTAAATCGGTGCCGAAAACACCGTATGAATTATGGACTGGGAGAAAACCTACCCTGAGTTATTTGCATGTGTGGGGCTGCCCTGCCGAGGCAAGATTTTTCAATCCAATTATGGGAGAGTTAGACTCCAAGACTGTCAGCTGCCATTTCATTGGTTATCCTGACAAATCTAAGGCATATCGTTTCTATTCTCCAAAGCAATTCACTAAGTTTGTTGAAATAAGACACGATGTGTTCTTGGAAAGTGATATGTTGAGGGGGAGTGTGGCTCCCAGGGAAATAACCTTGGAGGAGAAACGGGAATATGTCCCAGTACCTATGATACAAGAACGAGTGTTTTCTGTTCATGTTGAGGTTACACCTCCAGTTGAAAGAACTGCTAATCCTACCTCTGCTGAGATTCCTATGGCTCCGGTAGAGTCCATATCTAATGATACATCTACGGAAGATGCTCAGCAGCCTAAAGTTGTGATTGAGGTACCAAATAATGCACCTCTCAGAAGGTCAAAGCGGGCTAGAAAGTCTGATATTCCTGATGATTATGTGACTTATATGAGTGCGGATATAAATGAGTCGATGTTGTATGATGATCCTGCATCGTTTAAGGAAGCCATACAAAGTGATCATTCCTGATGTTGGATGATGCTAGAACTGCCACTTTTTGTTTGACCTGTATCATACACTTCAACAATATGTAACTTATGTGTCAACTTGACAATATTTTATTTTTTTGCTTCTCTATCCATTATATGTGAATCATGCATGTACTTTGTTTGCAGTACTATTTATTGACACGGCAAGATATGGTTTGTATATTGAATGGAAAGTCTGCATCTAGAATGTTCAAGCAAGCACAATATGCATGTAACTGCTCAATTGTTTTAGAATCAACATTTCGATGACATGTAGAGACAAATTAACATAAACGAGTCGACCCTGCTGGCCAAAAGAGCCAAGGTACATGCATCCATATTTTTTTAGGCTAGAATCTAGAAAATATCTTAGAGATGCGACTGAATAGATGACTTTGTTTTAGAGACATTCTAGATATATAACAAACTTTTAAGTCGCGTAAGTTTTAAAAAACAAAATAGTACTTCTTATGATATATAGATCATAAGTGTAGCTGATTTAATATAAAGTTGTACTAAATCATGGGCACTTATTATGGATGTGAGGTAGTAACTTATTACCGAAGAAATTGATTAACCAGTTAGTTGGCGGTAGTTAACACATGGATTTTCATTTTATGCATGGCCATGCTATTAAAAAC
The DNA here is from genome assembly GCA_916181665.1 of Avena sativa. Lineage (NCBI taxonomy): Eukaryota > Viridiplantae > Streptophyta > Magnoliopsida > Poales > Poaceae > Avena > Avena sativa. Next base: position 462,263,919 of record OV702293.1, read on the forward strand.
CTAGAATAGCTTCTTTCCAAGCCTCCACAATGTGTACGTACACAACAAGTAAAAGATATTGAGACAGACTAGATATACTCACCAAAGGTTCATTATGTTCTTTTTTTTACGGTTAAATCTAGAACCCTCTATCATTGTATTTGGACGTTATTGGCTTTATTAATTTAAACCGGGCCTTCGTTCTAACCCATTGTTTGACCTCAAATAAAAAATACATAACTATATCCCATTGATCAATAGATTCTCTAGGTGCCACTGCTCATATTCTCTAGGTCACAAAGAACATATGACATGCTACTCAATAGACCCATTAGGTGCTAGGAATGTCACTTTTTATTTTACATTATACCATACACGTCGTAACTTATATGTCAAATTTTGACAATCTTAATTATTTTTGTTTGTCTATCCATTATAAGTGAATCATGCATGTACTTTGTTTTAGTACTATTTGTTGACCAAGAAGACCTAGCTTGTCGGTCGAACGGAAAGTCTGCATCTAGAATGTTTAAGGAAGTGTAAGATAAATGCAACTGCTCAATTGTTTTACACATCCACATTAGTATGACATGCATAGACAAATTAACATATACGAGTCGACCTGTTGGCCAGAAGAGCCAAGGTACATGCATCCATATTTTGGAGGCCACAATATGAAAAACATCTTAGAGATGTGACTAGATAGACGACTTTGTTTTTACAAACATTTTGGATATATAACAAACTTTTAAGTGGCTTAAGTTTTAGAAAACAAAATAGTATTTACTTGGATACATAGCTGATATAATATGATGTTGAACTAAATCATCGACACTTATTATGGATCTGAGGTAGTAACTTGTTATCGAAGAAATTAATTAGGTAGTTGGCCGCAATTACCACTTGAGTTGCATTTCATGCATGGCCATGCTATAAAAAACCTCGAGCAGGTTCTTCCCAAGCCCCCACAATGTATATATATAGAACAATTACAAGGTATTGAGATAGAGCAGATATACTTGCCAAAGAGGTTCATTATTTTCATGTTTGTTTGATAGTTTAACCTAGAACCCCGTATCACTCCATTTGGCTGTTTTTGGCTTTATTAATTTAAATCGAGATCTGCTTGAGCTTTCTTATAATCCATTGTTTGCCCCCAAATACAAAATATATAACAATAGCACATTACCCAATAGATCTGCTAGGTTCCACTACTCATATTATTTGTCGACACAATAACATATGTGTCAACATTATATCATACATGAACTTGGTAATATTAATGTTTGTGTTGATCCATTATTATGAACTCATTAACATAATGCTTTTGTACATAGTAGTAATATTTACTAACAAATAGTAAATGTCAGAAAGAACATATGGCACATTGCTTAATAGATCCGTTAGATGCTAGGACTGCAACTTTTTGTTTGACCTGTACAATACACTTCAACAATATGTAACTTATGTGTAAACTTGATAATGTTAATTTTTTTTGCTTGTCTATCCATTATAAGTGAATCATGCATGTACTTTGTTTGTAGTACTATTTGTTGACACGGCAAGACTTGGTTTGTATATCTAATGGAAAGTCTACATCTAGAATGTTCAAGCAAGCATAAGATGCATGCAACTGCTCAATTGTTTTAGAAATCAACATTTGGATTACATGTAAAGACAAATTAACATAAACGAGTCGACCCTGCTGGCTAAAAGAGCCAAGGTACATGGATCCATATTTTTTAGGCCAGAATCTAGAAAACATCTTAGAGATGCGACTGAATAGATGACTTTGTTTTTAGAGACATTCTAGATATATAACAAACTTTTAAGTCGCGTAAGTTTAAAAAAAAAAGTATTTCCTATGATAGATCATAAGTGTAGCTGATTCAATATAAAGTTGTACTAAATCATGGGCACTTGTTATGGATCTGAGGTGGTAACTTTTTACCGAAGATTTGATTAACCAGTTAGTTGGCGGTAGTTACCACATGAGGTTTCATTTTATGCATAGCCATGATATTAAAAACCTAGAGTAGCTTCTTCCCAAGCATCCACAATTTATACATACACAACAAGTAAAAGATATTAAGACAAAGCAGATATACTCACCAAACATTCATTATGTTCTTGTTTGTTTGAAGGTTGAATCTAGAACCCTCTATCACTGTATTTGGCCTTTATTGGCTTTATTAATTTAAACCGGGTTCTGCTAAAGCCTTCGGTCTAACCTACTGTTTGACTTTAAATAAAAAATACATAACAATAGAACATTGATCAATAGATTCTCTAGGTGCCACCGCTCATATTCTCTAGGTCGCAAAGAACATATGGCACGTACTCAATAGACCCATTAGGTACTAGGACTGTCACTTTTTATTTGACGGTGTACCATACAGGTCAATAATACACAACTTATATGTCAAATATTGACAATGTTAATTATTTTTGTTTGTCTATCCATTATAAGTGAATCATGCATGTACTTTGTTTCAGTACTATTTGTTGACCAAGAAGACCTGGCTTGTCGGTCGAATGGAAAGTCAGCATCTAGAATGTTTAAGCAAGTGTAAGATACATGCAACTGCTCAATTGTTTTAGACATCAACATTTAGATGATATGTGTAGACAAATTAACATATACGAGTCGATCTGCTGGCTAGAAGAGCCAAGGTACATGCATCAATATTTTGGAGGCCAGAATATGAAAAACATATTAGAGATGTGACTAGATAGACTTTGTTTTTAGATACATTTTGGATATATAGCAAACTTTTAAGTGGCTTAAGTTTTAGAAAACAAGATAGTATTTACTCTGATATAAAGTGTAGATGATTTAATATGATGTTGAACTAAATCATCGACACTTATTATGGATATGAGGTTGTAACTTGTTTTCGAATAAATTAATTAGTTAGTTAGTTGGCCACAATTACCACTTGAGTTGCATTTCATGCATGGTCATGCTATAAAAAACCTCGAGCAGCTTCTTCCCAAGTCCCCACAATGTATACATACACAACAATTACAAGGTATTGAGATAGAGCATATATACTCGCCAAAGGTCCATTATTTTCGTGTTTGCTTGACAGTTTAACCTAGAACCCCGTAACACTCTATTTGGTTGTTGTTGGCTTTATTAATTTAAATCGGGATCTGCTCGAGCCTTATTCTAACCCATTGTTCGCCCCCAAATACAAAATACATAACAATAGCACATTACCCAATAGATCTACTAGGTTTCACTACTCATATTATTTGTCGACACAATAACATATGTGTCAATATTATATCATACATGAACTTGGTAATCTTAATGTTTGTGTTGATCCATTATTATGAACTAATTCACATAATGCTTTTGTATAGAGTAGTAATATTTACTAACAAATATTAAAAGTCAAAAAGAACATATATGGCATGTTACTCGATAGATTCGTTAGATGCTAGGACTGCCACTTTTTGTTTGACCTATACAATACACTTCAACAATGTGTAACTTATGTGTCAACTTGACAATAGTAAAATTTTTCTTATCTGTCCATTATAAGTGAATCATGCATGTACTTTGTTTGCAGTACTATTTGTTGACCCGGCAAGACCTGGGTTGTATATCGAATGGAAAGCCTGCATCTAAAATGTTCAAGCAAGCATAAGATGCATGCAACTGCTCAATTGTTTTAGAAATCAACATTTGACATGTAGAGACAAATTAACATAAACGAGTTGACCCTGCTGGCTAAAAGAGCCAAGGTACATGCATCCATATTTTTGAGGCCAGAATCTAGAAAACATCTTAGAGATGCGACTGAATAGATGACTTTGTTTTTAGAGACATTCTAGATATATAACAAAATTTTAAGTCGCGTAAGTTTAAAAAAACAAAATAGTACTTCCTATGATAGACAATAAGTGTACCTGATTTAATATAAAGTTGTACTAAATCATGGGCACTTGTTATGGATATGAGGTAGCAACTTTTTACCGAAGAAATTGATTAACCAGTTAGTTGGCGGTAGTTACCATGTGAGTTTTCATTTTATGCATGGCCATGCTATTAAAAACCTAGAGTAGCTACTTCACAAGCCTCCACAATGTATACGTACACAACAAGTAAAAGATATTAAAACAGAGCAGATATACTCACTAAAGGTGCATTATGTTTTTGTTTGTTTGACGGTTGAATCTAGAACCCTCTATCACTGTATTTGGTCGTTGTTGGCTTTATTAATTTAAATCGGGTTATGCTAAAGCCTTCGGTCTAACCCATTGTTTGACGTCAAATAAAAAAATACATAACAATAGCACATTGCTCAATAGATTCTCTAGGTGCCACTGCTCATATTATTTGTCGGCACTATAACACATGTGTATCATACATGAACTTGATGATCTTAATGTTTGTGTTGACCCATTATTAAAAACTCAATCACCTAATTCTTTTGTACAGAGTAGTACTATTTAATAGATGCTCAAAAGATCTGTTAGGTGCTAGGGCTGCCACTTTTTGTTTGATATTGTACCATACACGTCAACAATATGTATAACTTATATGCCAACTTGACAATCTTAAAAAACAATTGCTTATCTGTCCATTATAAGTGAATCATGCAAGTACTTTGTTCGTTGTACTATTTTTGACCAGCAAGACCTGGTTTGTCCATCAAATGGAAAGTCTGCATCTAGAAACTTCAAGCAAAGCGTAAGATGCATACAACTACTTAATTGTTTTAGACATTCATATTTGGATGACATGAAGATACAAATTAACATATACAAGTCGAACCTGCTAGCTGGAGGAGCCAACGTAGATGTATCCATATTTTGAAGGCCAAAATCTGAAAAACATCTTAGATATATGACTGAATAGATGACTTTATTTTTAGAGACATCCTTGTAGTATAACAAACATTTTAATTACATAAGTTTTAGAAAATAATATAGAACTATAATAAGTGTCGTTGATTTAGTAGAAAACTATACTAAATCAGCGACACTTATTATGGAGGTAGTAACCATTTATCGAAGAATTTTATTAACCAGTAAGTCAGCACAATTATCACTTGAGTTGTCATTTCATGCACGGCGGTCATGCTATAAAAACCCTGGAGCAGCCTCTTTCCAAGCCACCACTACGTACTCAACAAGTACAAGATATTGAGATAGAGCTAGCATATATACTCGCTACTAGGTTAATTCGAGTGCTATTAGCTAAGCTCGCTCGATCACTAGTTCACGATGCAAGCAAACAAGGATGTCGATGGCAGTGACATTGCCGTGGACCCACTAGTTCACGATGCAAGCAAACAAGAAGGATGTCGATGGCAGTGACATTGCCGTGGACCTCTATCCATTCATACTTGAATGCAAGGGCGGCCGTGTCAAGCGCTTGCTGCGCAGTTCATTTGTGGCAGCGTCAGAGGACGCCGCCGCCAACCGTGGCGTGACAACGAGGGACGTCATCATCGACAAAACCACCGGCGTGTCCGCACGCTTGTTCCTTCCCGCCGTTGTCGCTGCCGTGACCGGCGGCGAGAGGTTTCCCGTCATCATGTACGTCCATGGCGGATGCTTCTGCACGGAGAGCGCGTTCGGCCGCACTTACCATAATTACGCCATGCCACTGGCCACGCGCACCGGGACCCTTGTGGTGTCCGTGGAGTACCGTCTAGCACCGGAGCATCCCGTGCCGGTGGCCTACGATGACGCATGGGCCGCGCTCCAGTGGGTGGCGTCCCTCTCTGACCCGTGGTTTTCTGCTTATGCCGATCCCGGGCGGACGTTCCTCGCCGGCGACAGCGCCGGTGGCAACATAGTCTACAACACGGCAGTGCGTGCCAGCCGCGGCACCAACATCCTCGACCCCGAGGGCCTAATCATCGTGCATCCCTACTTTTGGGGGCTCGATCGGCTGTCGTCTTCGGAGACGGTCTGGGATGGCATCGCCATGTTTACGCCTCAGATGATTGATAGGGCTTGGCCATTCGTCACGGCTGGCAAGCTTGGCGGGGATGATCCATGGATCAACCCTGTGGATGAGGAGATTGCCTCGCTGACATGTCAGCGTGTACTGGTTGCTGTCGCCGGAAACGACAGCTTGCGAGACCGTGGGTCTGGGTTGGCAGCTCGCATGCGCGACTGCGCATGGGCCGATGATGAGAACGCGGTGACATTGGTGGAGTCGGAGGCCGAAGACCATGGCTTCCACCTCTACAACCCACTACGTGCGAGCAGCAAGATTCTCATGGAGAGTATAGTGAAATTCATAAACCAGCCCACGGCCCTTCTTCCATTGCCGGCTGCGGTGCTCCCGAAGGAGCTGAACGAGTCGCTTGCGAGCCAAGGTGAGACGAAGGCATCTCGCGGCCACCTGCCTATTCTAGGCGTGCCTGCTAGGCCGTATATCGACGTCTTCGGTTATGGGATGGCCATGAAAGATTGGAGCAGCCCCAGAAATGTGACAAGCAAGAGTTGTCTACATATTGGACTACTAGGCGGATCATCTAAGGCTAGTACTAAATTTGGGCCATTCTTGGGCCAAGTGAGACCTACCCTCAAGACCAAAAGTCTCTCATTATCAGCAACAGTTTAGGGGAATTCTGTTTTACCCAAATTCATTTAGTGGACACATAATTATGTCCCTAAATGGGACATCTGATTCAGAACGTTGGGGATAAGGGTTGTGCTCCTGTATACTACAATAGAAAGACACTGTACATGCTTGTATATGTGTGTAGTAAGAAATGTCTACCTAATATCTGATTTTTATTGTAAAAATGTACATAACATCGATATCTTTAACAAAAAATGTAAGATCCATGTATAATTGTCGTAGTCTGTATTTTCACATATATATTTATGTAAAGCTATACTATACATCAAGACACCTACTTTGAGTTGTGAACATGAAAAACAGGGTGAACTTGACTTTGAATGAAATCGAAAATATTCGAAGATGACTATGAAAACACCTTTCTGAATCCTCGAATTGAAAGAACCTTTAGCACTTACATTCGTGGGCTTTTGGCCAGATTGAGATTAAGAAAATGAAGTTAATTAAATTTTCGAATCACTAACTCAGGCCCATTGTCAAATCCTGTTTTTCCATTAATTGCGACTTACTCAGTCTTAGTAATTAGCGTACCCCTCCCCCTTATTTACCCCCTTGCCTTGATGGAAATTGGCTTCGTCTAAGCCTGAATAAGGAAAAAGCGCCCACCAATCACTTTCAGCGGAAGCTCAATCAATAGAGAGCGAAGGAACAAAACCAAGTAAACCAGTTCAACTGATTGTTGAACCTTCACGAGCAATCGTCATTTTTTTATGGTTTTTCCGCTTTTCACCGGTGCTCTTTCCACCCCCCCGTATATCTGGTGCCAAACCATGATTCTTGCTTCAAAACTAAGGGACTAAAGCGCTCCACCTTGGACGGCAATGAAAAAAGGCATTGAATTAACTAAAAAGCGGATATAGGGGGAGTCAAAATTGCAGATCTATGAGGAAAAGATCAAGGGTCACTAATGAGGGGTAACCTCGGCGCGGTGATTTATCGGCTCATTGTACGGTTCCTTGATCTCATTGCGCGAGGGTGTTGCCTACCATCCCCAGCCCCATAAGGGCGGAGCGATGGATAGGTGCTAGTGGATCATCCGCTGCTGACTGAGTAGTCAGGAGGTAGGTTTGGGTGGCAACGAGGGCGGCTTGAGCTGTTTTCGATGTGATGTTGCCCGTAGAATCAACTGACATGAACGATAAGTCCAAGTTTCTTGCCATCTCGTGTCTTTCATCCTCCAGAATACACTGCAGCCGTGAAGCGCTCCGTCTGTGCTGTGGTCCTCCAGTGACGCTGCCCGTGTTCCGTGTGGAGCTGAGCTGCGCCCGACGTAAGCCAGATTCATCGGCTAACCTTTTCCTTTCATCTAGGGACCGCTTCAGTCGCAACAGGTCTTTTCGTTTGTGATGCAGCAGGTACTGGTAGGCCATTAGTTCCTCTCTCGTGGCATCTGCCATCATGGGTACTACACCCGATATTGCATCTCTAGCCATCTGCCAGACCGTAGGCGCGAATTGGAATGTTAGGCGTTTGGTGCTCTCTCCACCTCTGTTCATGACTCGACGTTCTCCTTCTGGCGGGATGTCTCTATTCCCACGACTTCCTGGTGCATCATCCGACAAAATATCATCAGGGTTAATTATCGGGTTACCGTTGGAATCGAGGTTCCTTCATCTTGGATCACGCAGACTTGGCGATGCCTCATGTTTGAGTAGATGCTACCACCGCTGAACTCGTAGGAGACGTTGTTTTGAGATCTAGCAAAGTCCCATGGTTCTTGCTCTGGGTATGACTCTCCCTTCTAGATTCTGAAGTTAGCGTTTTCCTCGTTATCGTCAGGAATTGAGCTGGAAAAACTCAGGTTGTGCTGCAGCATGGACTTAAAAATCGAGCCAAAATAGAGGTTGTCATATGCGTCAACCAGATCTTCCAGATCTGCGGAGTTTCCACAAATTTCTTCGATGTTTGTCGGATAAGAGATGACCTTTCCAGTGGAGCTGATGGATGATGCTAGGGTCGCCGTAGGTGATGCTGGTGTAAGCGACGGATCCGGACTGAGCGGAGCCGAAAGGCACAGGTTCTTAGGTGCTCCCACACGGAAGTGGAAACTTCCGATCATGAGATCTGTTTCCTAGTTGAACTCGACGAGATCCGACGTAGGGGTGCGCGGGCGTGGATCAGCGAGACCAATGTGGATCTCACCAACCTTGGTCGTCGAGTTGTTGCTTGATGAAGGAGAAGCCGCCGAATCCATGGTTCCAATGCTCACATTTCCCACATACGGCACCAATTGACGAGGGGTAACCTCGGCAATGCCCATTGTTATGGACTTAGGGTTCCCTGGAAAAGAGGGCGTTGGGGATTTTGTCGGCTGATCAGACAAACAAGGAAGTCAATGTAGTCTGATTATTGAAAAAGCTTGATTACAAAATCACTGGTTCGCCATTTGCGTCTAGCTCACGACGGATTGCTGAAAAACTAAGGTGTCCTCTCTATCGGGTCCTCCCAGCCTTTATATGGGAGGATGGAACCTGGATCTGTAGCCGGAGAGCTTACAAGTTCATAGAAACTCTATGTCGGTTTCTACATATTCCTTGCCAGTCAAGACAAGTCTTTATTCCGTCGGGAGCTTCCTGGACTTTGTTGGGCCTTCATGGGCCATAAGCTTTTATGCGCCTAGGGTAACTTGATGCGGCTCGGTTGACTGTAGAGCCTTGTTGGGAAACCCCAAGAGCAAGGTGTGATGAGCACAGTAGCAAGTTTTCCCTCAGTTATAAAACCAAGGTTATCGAACCAGTAGGAGTAAGGAAGTAGGTAGAGGGAACACCCAACGCCTTTCAGGAAGGATGGTAGCACCCGCAGGCATCACTGCGTCGGGGCTGGCAAGGCTGGCATGGATTTCGCCCAATCACAAAACCACACCCCCAGGCAAGCCGGAACACACCACCAACCACGCCGCCCACCAACATGTGCCACCACGGTCTTGCCAGCATCATCGTCGTCTCACCACGACACTTCCTACAAAGTCGGACGTACCGAAAGGAGGCAACGGAGGGCGCGGGGTAGCGGAACCATCACCACGTGGGAGGGCGCAACCTCCACCGCCAGAGACGGTAACCGAATGGACGCCGTGGTACGAGCACACCAAACCATAAGCAACTGGAGGGCGTCAGAAGCTTAGCCCCCCGGAGGATTTCCTTCGCCGCCAATGACGGGTGTGTTGGAGATATGCCCAAGAGGTAATAATAAAGTGGTTATTATCATATCTTCATACTTATGATAAATGTTTACATACCATGCTATAATTGTATTAACCGGAAACATTAATACTTGTGTGATTTGTAAACATAAAAGAGTCCCTAGTAAAGTCTCTTGTTAAACTAGCTTGTTGGTTAATATATGATCATGGTTTCCTAATCATGAACATAGAGATGTTATTAACAATAGGGTCATATCATTAGGAGAATGATGTGATGGACATACTCCTATAGTTAAGCATAGCATAAAGATCAAGTCATTTAATTTAGTTCATTTGCTATAAGCTTTCTGATACATAGTAACCTAATTCCTTCGACCATGAGATCATGCTTATCACCATCATTGGAAGGATGCTTTGATGACATCAAACACCACACCGTAACTGGGTGGCTATAAAGGTGGCATTAAGTGTTCGGAAAGTATGGGTTGAGACACATGGATCAAGAGTGGGATTTGTCCATCCATATGACGGATAGATATACTCTAGGCCCTCTCGGTGGAATGTTATCCAATTAGCTTGCAAGCATGTGACTGGCTCACAAGGGATCACATATCACGGGAACGAGAAAAGAGTACTTATCGGTAACGAGGTTGAACTAGGTATGCAGAGATACCGACGATCAAGACCTCGGATAAGTAAACTATCGTGAGACAAAGGGAAATTGGTATCGTATGTAAGTGGTTCATTCGATCGCAAATTAATCGTAGAAATATGTGGGAGCCATATGAATTTCCAGATTCCTCTATTGGTTATTGTTCGGAGAAGTGTCTTGATCATGTCCGCATAATTCACGAACCGTAGGAAGACACACTTAAGGATTCGATGTTGTTGAGTAGTTATGGAATGATGAGTAAGAGATCGAATGTTGTTCGGAGTCTCGGATGGGATTCGGGATATCACGAGGAGATCCGGAATGGTCCGGAGAATAAGATTCATATAAGGAAAGTCCTGTTTCGGAGTTGGAGAATGGTTCCGGTGTTTTCATCGGGAATGTTCTAGAAGGTTCCGGAATGTCCGGCACTCCGGAGGGGAAGGGTACATGAATGTGTCATAACAAGTTGGAATGGTTGCATCATGTACTAGGTGTCATCGCTGAGCAAAATAAAGGGATAAATCAAATCCTAGTTTGAAAAGTCAAAAGCCAATTTGAAAAGTCAAACGGCTATTTTGTTTGGTGGAGGGAGAGTAGGAAACCTACTTGGGGAGGAAGTCCCTCTCCCTCCATCGCCGGCCAAGGAGGCCGAGTTGGGGAGGGACTCCCCTCCCCTTGGTGCGCCCCCTCCACCTATATAAGGAGGGGAAGGGCTCCCCTCCTAGAACACACCTCTCTCCACCCAAAACCCTAGCTCTAGGCGCCACCACCCCTCCAAGTGTTGCCGCCACCTAGGGATTCTCTAGCCGCCGAATTAGGGTTTCTCCAAGCCCTAACCGCCGCCACTCCACCCCCTTTGGTGCTTTCTAATCCGTAGATCCCCAAGGCCCTCTCTTATTCCACCATACTCGCTCCGGCTTAAAGCGAAGCCCTGCGAGATCTCCCCTCTACTTCCGGTACCACGCCGTCGTGCTGCCGGAATCGCGAGGAGAGTGCTACAACCTCCGCTGCCTGCTGGAACAAGGGAGAGGAAGGTCTTCATCGAGTATCGAACGTGTGACCGACTGCGGAAGCGCTACCGGAAGGATCGTCTACGCGATCTTGAGATCGGAAGTGGACGACTACATCACCCACGAGAATCTGCTCTCGTTAACCGGTTTGGATCTTCGAGGGTAAGTTATTCCATCGACTCGTTGCTACAATCTAGTAGATAGATCTTGGCTTGTTTGTTTGTATGCGGTAGAAAATTTTTGTTTTCCATGCTACGAACCCCTACAGTGGTATCAGAGCCGTGTCTATATGTAGATCTGTTGCACGAGTAGAACACAATGGTCATTGTGGGCGTTGATGCTTTTGTTGTCGATTGCTTCTTGTGTACTTTGCATCTTTCGGGATGGTGGGATGAAGCGGCTCGGGCTAACCTTACATGACATCGTTCATGAGACTTGCTCCACGCTTGACATGCAACTTGTATTGCATAAGTGGCTTTGCGGGTGCCTGTTTCTCCCAACATAGTTAAGATTCAACTTACAATGGGTGATTAACAATACTAGTATCAATGTTGTGGTTCTTGTTCGTAAGTTAGAACAACACTTATTGAAAGCCCCAAACCACGTAAAACATGCAAAGAAAATTAGAGGCGTCTTACTTTGTTTTGCAGGGGTGTGCTGTGATATGATATGGCCATGATTGTGATTATATATGATGTATGCAATGTCCCTTATTGTAAGTTGGCAACCGGCAGGAGCCATATGGTTGCCTTTAAATTCTGTTAAGACCCGCGTGTCTATTCAAAGTAGTTGTAATAGTTGAGCTGGTGGACGACAACCATGGAACGGCGTCATTGACCTTGATGCAATGCCGGTGATGATGGAGATCATGTTCGTGCTTGAAGATGGAGATCGGAAGCACAAAGAAGAAAGGCCATATCATATCACATATTATGAATTGCATGTGATGTTAATCCTTTTATGCATCTTGTATTGCTTAGTTCACGACGGTAGCATTATAAGATGATCCCTCAAGCACACAATTTCAAGTTTTAAAGTGTTCATCCTTAGTAAGCACTGTTGCTAAAGCTCGTTGTTTCGAAGCACCACGTGATGATCGGGTGTGTTAGATTCTGCGAGTGTATACAACGTGAGCAAGCCAGATTTGCTCATGCGGAAGCTAAGGTTTGATCTTGACGAGCCTAGCATGTACAGACATGGTCTCGGAACACGGATCACCGAAAGGTAAAGCATGAGTCATATAGTAGATATGATGAACATGTTGATTGTTCGCCATTGAAGCTACATCAACTCTCGTGATGATCGGTTTTGATGTGGTGGATTTGGTTCGTGTGATCACTAAAACAATGTGAGGGATGTTGTTTTGAGTGGGAGTTCAACGGCAATATGATTAAAAGTTGAACACTATTTATCATAAATTAAATCAAAGTGAATTTGCATAGTTGTTGTAGTCATTGGCATCCGTTTACCACCTTGCGCTTAGTTTTAATTGAGATGATAGAACTATAGAATTCTGGTTAGTTACTTTATGAACTGGTATCGTATTGTTTTGAAGTGTTAATCTAAAGTTTAAAAGTCCTATTGCAAACTTTCAGTAAGTTCCGGTTACTCCATGAAGTTTAATAATTGGTATTAAATCAAGAGTGACAATTCCAGTGTTAGTATATAAGTATCATGTTTGTCTCCATGATTCTTGATATTCGAAAGATAGTTTCAATATCAAGGTAATCTAGGAGTTGAAAGAGTTGTTTCAGAAACCATGATGTGTGGAAGATATTGTGATATCTGAAACGAAGTTTTGGTTGTAACATGATAGAGTATAATATGGCAAAAGTCATGTTCTCATATTTGATGAGAATTTGCAAAAGGTTAGAGACGCTAGTCGTCTTAATTCTCCAAAAGGCTTTGGAGAGCAACATTATACTCGCGATTCACCGCAGTAAGCTAAAGTAGCTTGATCATGAATAATTCCATGATAAGGGTGAATATTTGATGTAGGTAAAATATTTACTACACCAAGAGATTACTAAAGAATGGAATTTGAAAGCACACCAAACATTTGATTATGGTGATCTACTTCAAAGTGCAAGTCCAAAGACATTGGTATTTAATTATACACGCTTTGGACTATGTGTCATATGTATGACTCCACTATTGATGTTGATAGATTCTTTCAAACAGAAATGGAAATACTGAAAGAGAATCTCAGAAATATATGGCAGAAAAGAAAAGACTAGAATTGTTTAGCTTGGGTATATAGAGGATATACGTGTTATGGCTGTATTTTTTGCTTGTTAAATAATGTAGTTCTTAAGTATTGGATACTGAATTTGTTGGTATGAATCGTCGTACGAAACAACAGAATTCATGAACTACAATGGCCTAAGTAACTACCAAAAGAATATGTGAAGATGTTCATCGAGAACAAATAAAGGGTTATTGTGTTGCTCGTTAAACATCAAAGCTTACCTTCAAGATTTGTTTTATCAGGCATTACGAGAACAAAAGGATTGTTCAAATAATTGCCGTAATCCATAAAAGATGGACGATTCACAAATCTCGTTGGAGAAAACACATCCATAAAACTAGTGCTAAAAATGTCGAAAGACAAATTGATTGAAAGATCACTTAGGAAGTGACATCGCCGTTTAAATTATATTGGAAAGAAAACATGAAGAAACTCCATGTGGATGGAATTTTGGAGTCCTTTTGATTTTTGATCAAATGACGCTTGTGAAACTTTCCTAGAGATAATTGAAACTTCGTTCATAGGCCAAAAGGGAACGAATGACTAGCTTATTGGAACTTGTACATATTGTTGTATGAAGTCCATTATGTGTAGTCAAGAGCGATGGATTTCAACTTCATATGTTTTCTCCGAATTTGAGTGAATATATGAATATTTACTTAATAAGGATGAAGTATGAAACATTTGAAAAGTTCAAAGATTTTCAAGATGAAGTGCAAAATCATTGTAACAAGAATATAAATAGTTTATGATAAGATCATAAAGGAAGATATTTGAGTTACAAGTTTAGCATAATACCTAAGATTGAAGGAATCGTTCCATGGATTTGCATTTTCCGAAACACCATAAGAGTATGGAGCGTTCGAGATATGTAATTAAACCTTGTTTGACATGGTAAGATCAAAGGTGTTACTTATAAAACTGTCATTATATTTTAAAGATTAAAAGCTCTAGAGACTACCGTTTTTCCACTGAAAAGAGCTCCATCATAATCCGTTGAAATGACACCATATAAAGTTATGGTTTGGGATAAAACCCAAGTTGTCCTTTCTTAAACATTGGTATGCTATGCATGAGAAAGATGATTGCAACCAAAGTCGGATGAACATATCTTTGTAGGTTATTTCGAATAACTGTTAAGTATTCCTCCATAACATCGGAGACAAAATTGTTTGTCGCTTAGAACGTCAAGTTTCTTTGAGAAGGAATTTTCCGTGAAAAGTTAAGTGGGAGGACAATAGAACTTTGATAAGGTTAAAAGAACCTTAGCTATATGTGCAAAGTTGCGCAGCACCGAAAAGTGTTCCGGAGGCAGCAACAATGCTCATGGCTCACGTGCCTCAAAAGTTGTGGTTACGGAGGTCAAAGTTTCTATTGAACCAAGTAGGTCGGGTAAACAATCAAATACCAAGATTTGAGGGTTGAATCATTATTTGAGAATAATGAATGGACTACATGCAAAGAAGCAATGATGGGCCCTGACTCCATGAAATGGCTTGAAGCCATAAAATCCGTGATAGTTCCATACACGAGAAATCAAGTTTTGAACTTGAAGGACCCTCGAGAAAGGTGTAAGACCTTACAGTTGTGTTTGGATCTATAAATAAACAGACATGGATGTTTCACATCTATGAAATAGTCGACATGTTGGAAAAGAGTTCACAAAAATGTTCAAAGGTTGATTATGACAAGATTTGATCTTTCATAGCGATATTTTGTCTAGACGGATTAATGTAGCAACCACTACATATAATTTTGTTATGTGGTAGTTGAATAAACAAAACAAGTTCTTCTAATAGAATTGTTACCTAGGACGTGTGCATAACACGGTCCAAAGGGTTTTGTTATTTCAAAGGATGCTAAAAGCATATGCAAACTTCAATGGTTGAAGTGAGCATCGCGGAGTTGGAATCTTCACTACGATGAAACTGTTAAAAGAGTTTAATTTCATCGGAGACAATGAAGATGCTTGCATTTGCAAGAAATTAAGTGGGAGTGCTAAGACATGTTTCTAATACATTATGTGGAAGACATATTGTTGATTGGAAATGATGTATCTTTTATTAACACATATTAAGAATTTCATCCCGATGAAAGACTTAGGAAAAACCCAAATATTTGGCATCAATAGACGCTAATATGGTTGTGCCGAAAGTACATAGATGATGTATTGAATGAGTTCAATATAGAAACTACAAGAAAGGTTCTTGTCACACAGAAAGGATTGAATGATTTCAATATTGATGATATATTTAAGCGTATTGACACTTGGTAAGTGAAACAAAGATTCAAGTATAGATTGATACTTGATGTATGAAATCACAAAGAGTATTTATATCAATCATACTGTGATATGTACAAATCCAGATATGTCCTCTGCTCTAAAAGTTATGAGCATATACCAGAATGATTTATCAGATGATCATTGGACGATAGTAAGAATATTCTTATGATCTTTTGGAAGAACTAAAGAATATATTGTTTTGTAGAAGTGACAAATAGATGGTTAGTTCATTGTAAAAGTACTACATTGATACTAGTTTTGTCATAAAGTACAAATTAAGTTTATCTCAATCTAAACTAAGGGTGGCACAATATGATGGAAAGTAAGTTCCATAATGGATTTGGATGAGTTCCAAAGTTAAGACATTATGACAGATACTACAACAAAAGGCTAAGTATATGACTACTATTATAGCAGCTAAAGAGGGCATTTGTGTCAAGTAGTTTGTTATCAAACTAGGTGTGGTTCACAGTGGGATAGTGCTATGAAGATATATTGTACGACAATATTATCAACATGTTTTAACCCCAAAGAACTAAAGGTCTCACCAAAGGACCAAATTTATACAAAGCCATCTCATTAGAGAATGAGTGATGCGTAGAGACGCAAAGACATGCAATTACACACGGACCTAGAAGTGTTAGATCCGGAGATCAGTTGACCACTATCAATCGTGTACTTACAATACCGAAAAGCCATAGGTATTGAACACACAAAGGTTTGAAACTAGATTATTGACTCTAGTGCAAGTGGGAGACTGTTGGAGATATGCCCAAGAGGCAATAATAAAGTGGTTATTATCATATCTTCATACTTATGATAAATGTTTACATACCATGCTATAATTGTATTAACCGGAAACATTAATACTTGTGTGATTTGTAAACATAAAAGAGCCCCTAGTAAAGTCTCTTGTTAAACTAGCTTGTTGGTTAATATATGATCATGGTTTCCTGATCATGAACATAGAGATGTTATTAACAACAGGGTCATATCATTAGGAGAATGATGTGATGGACGTACTCCTATAGTTAAGCGTAGCATAAAAATCAAGTCATTTAATTTAGTTCATTTGCTATAACCTTTCTGATACATAGTAACCTAATTCCTTCGACCATGAGCTCATGCTTATCACCATCACCGGAAGGATGCTTTGATGACATCAAACACCAGACCGTAACTGGGTGGCTATAAAGGTGGCATTGAGTGTTCGGAAAGTATGGGTTGAGACACATGGATCAAGAGTGGGATTTGTCCATCCATATGACGGATAGATATACTCTGGGCCCTCTCGGTGGAATGTCATCCAATTAGCTTGCAAGCATGTGACTGGCTCACAAGGGATCACATATCACGGGAACGAGAAAAGAGTACTTCTCAGTAACGAGGTTGAACTAGGTATGCAGAGATACCGACGATCAAGACCTCGGATAAGTAAACTATCGTGAGACAAAGGGAAATTGGTATCGTATGTAAGTGGTTCATTCGATCGCAAAGTAATCGTAGAAATATGTGGGAGCCATATGAATTTCTAGATTCCTCTATTGGTATTGTTCGGAGAAGTGTCTCGATCATGTCCGCATAATTCACGAACCGTAGGGAGACACACTTAAGGATTCAATGTTGTTGAGTAGTTATGGAATGATGAGTAAGAGACCGAATGTTGTTCGGAGTCTCGGATGGGATCCGGGATATCACGAGGAGATCCAGAATGGTCCGGAAAATAAGATTCATATAAGGAAAGTCCTGTTTTGGAGTTGGAGAATGGTTCCGGTGTTTTCATCGGGAATGTTCTAGAAGGTTCCGGAATGTCCGGCACTCTAGAGGGGAAGGGTACATGAATGTGTCATAACAAGTTGGAATGGTTGCATCATGTACTAGGTGTCATCGCTGAGCAAAATAAAGGGATAAATCAAATCCTAGTTTGAAAAGTCAAACGCCAATTTGAAAAGTCAAACGGCTATTTTGTTTGGTGGAGGGAGAGTAGGAAACCTACTTGGGGAGGAAGTCCCTCTCCCTACACCGGCGGCCAAGGAGGCCGAGTTGGGGAGGGACTCCCCTCCCCTTGGTGCGCCCCCTCCACCTATATAAGGAGGGGCAGGGCTCCCCTCCTAGAACACACCTCTCTCCACCCAAAACCCTAGCTCTAGGCGCCACCACCCCTCCAAGTGTTGCCGCAACCTAGGGATCCTCTAGCCACCGAATTAGGGTTTCTCCAAGCCCTAGCCGCCGGCCACTCCACCCCCTTTGGTGCTTTCTAAGCCGTAGATCCCCAAGGCCCTCTCTTATTCCACCATACTCGCTCCGGCTTAAAGCGAAGCCCTGCGAGATCTCCCCTCTACTTCCGGTACCACGTCGTCGTGCTGCCGGAATCACGAGGAGAGTGCTACAACCTCTGCTGCCTGCTGGAACAAGGGAGAGGAAGGTCTTCATCGAGTACCGAACGTGTGACAGACTGCGGAAGCGCTGCCGGAACGCAGCGCCGGAAGGATCGTCTACGCGATCTTGAGATCGGAAGTGTACGACTACATCACCCACGCGAATCTGCTCTCGTTAACCACTTTGGATCTTCGAGGGTAAGTTATTCCATCGACTCGTTGCTACAATCTAGTAGATGGATCTTGGCTTGTTTGTTTGTATGCGGTAGAAATTTTTTGTTTTCCATGCTACGAACCCCTACAGGGTGCCGGCCGGACGCAGTCGCAAGAACACACCAGGCCAAAGGCTCGGCCGAGCCCTGGAAGGGCCCGTAAAGTTCTCACCGCCGTGCTGCAGCACGTAGGACATCGCCGCGACACCCCTCTAAGAAGCCATAGGTCTGGACGGATCGGATGGGACCCGGAAGCTTCCACCGCCGCACTGCAGAAGACGTGACATCAGCCCCGCGAGCCCCTGCCCAAGGCGCTCCGCGGTCCACCAGAGACACACCGGCCCGAGCCAGCCCGCTCAAACCTAGATCCGGCCCGAAGGGCCCAGATCTAGGCCGAGCGTCGGCCACCGCGGCAGCCCCGCCGCCAAGGGAAGCGGCCCCGCCACCATGTCACCCCAGCCACCACCAAGGACGCCGCCGACCGACCATCATCACCGCCTGCCGAGGCCCGCTGCGCCCGGGTCGGGCCCGCCTGCCTAGATTTGGGCCAAGCAAGCCCCCTGCCATGGCGACCACACGAACTAGCAGCCACACGGCCACCGCCGCCGCAGCCCAAGCCGACGCTGTTGAGAACCGCCGACATGCCGCCGACCAATGCAGGGAACCGCCGCCACGCCGCTCCCTCCCACGGCCCTCGCCCCCCAGCAGGCCAGACATGCACCACCCTCCGCCACCCATCACGCCGACGCCAGGAGTAGCTGGCCGCCGCCGCAATGCACCCCGGCGGGAGGAGTAGGCCCGGATGAGTGGGCGTGCGACCATCCCACCGCGCGGGAGGACGAAGACGCCCTGTCGCCGCTGGCATCGGCCTGGCTTCGCCCGGCCGGGCCCCTTGGCAGCGGCGAGGGGGTGGAGAAGCCTGCGGGATGGTAGGGTTGGCGGCGCATGGATTTAGGGTTTCTCCCCGGTCGCCACGCGGGGGCGACGCAGGAGGAGCGTGAGCGTTTTTTCGGGAGAGGGGATCAGTAAATACCCTGCTTAGTTTTCGTGTAGAGATGTTTCTTCTGGTTGGTTACACACGAATATCAATCCCCAAATTTCGTATAGCGTCGTGTCATTCAGAGAGCAGGACAGACGAATATGTTGCCTGAAACTTGAAAAAGCTTGGACGGATGAACAAGTTGCAGCGATCTGATGTCACGAGCCACGACCTTTATACACTACATCACGGTATGTGATTAAAATGCCCCTAAAGGGTTTTAGGGGCACTTTGAAATATGGCACTAATACTCGTGTCCCTAAAGGCTTTAGTGGAACTTTAGGTGAAATGCCCCTAAAGGCTTTAGTGGCACTATGAGAAATGCCCAGAATGTGCCTGTTGGACCCATCCAAAATGTGCCTGTTGGACCCATCCAGCAAGATAGTGAAGAGCTTCAGCCTGACAATCTGCATTCCCCTCCCCATGTTGTTCACAGTGGGATTTCTAACTCCTCCCCTGAGCTGGCAGTTGACCTTACCCAGACTGCTAATTCTAATGATCCGGAGGTGAACCAAGCCCCCACTGCTGAACAGGCATTTGATGGAGCTCTGCATTTGATCCAAGCACATTTAGGAGGTGAACCAAGCACTGGGATCCAAGCACATTCAGGAGGTGAACCGAGCACTGGGAACCAAGCGCATTCAGAAGGTGAACCAAGCACTGGGATCCAAGCACATTCAGGAGGTGAACCAAGCATTGGGGATGGACTGCTGAATATTCTTGATGCTTATGTTGATCCTGATGATGATGATTCCATCTCTTCTGCTGCTGAAAATGTGGACAGGGATGGTGATTTCTTGATGGAGGACAACAACTTGCTTGATCCAAATGAGGCCCATCTCCAGATTGGAATGGCTTACACTCACTTTATGGCAACACCTGATCTCTTGTCAGCAAAGTTCAGGTTATCTCAACAGGGCCTGGAAATTTGGGATAGGTTCTTTGCTCCACACATCCAGTGTGAATCTTATTCTCAGAAGAGGGCAAAATTTGAGATTCCTGTAAGTTGGTGTAACTTTATTACTCTTATGCTAATCACTCCTGAGAAATTTATTTGGCTAAGAACCTATTACTCTTATGTTCAGGATTCTCTAGATCCTGGCTCTGATTTTAATTGTTGATATGGTTTCAAAAGACATATCAATTGCTCTGATTTTAATTGTTTATCATGTCATGCTGAACCCCCTTCTCTTGGCATTAAAAACCTGGCTGTTAATTTTTGTAAGGTGGCTGAGGAAAAGCTTGACACAAAACTGCAGAGGAAGAGCAAGGTTGCTGACAAGGCAGTAAAGCCACCTGGTGTAGCAAAAAGGTCTTCTGGAGCTGCTGCTAGTTCCAGTCAAGGGGATAAAAAGAAGAAGGAGGCTGCTGGGCCCTGTGGGCAGCAGGCCAAAAAGAAGATGAACTAATAAGTTTCCAATGTTAGGAAAACTCTACTTTTGGGTGGTCATCCTTGGACATGTGATCCAATGGATTGTTCTTGTTATGTATCTGAGCATGTGGCTCTTGTTATGGATTGTTCTTGTTATGTATCTGAGTATGGTGGATGTTCCTTTCTTTTTATGAACCATGTTACTCCTTGTGTTGCTGAATGTATGTGTGGCTAATGCTCCATATGGATGTATGTGTTGCTATCTGATGTATGTTCCATATGGATGTGTGTTCCTTTTTATGAATACATTGTGTGGCTATCTGAGAAGGAGATTTGGAGCCCGTCCTCCATGAAGGACTTTATTTTTTGGTGTTGAAAAGTTCAATTTTAAAGATTCAAAAAAACTGAAAATACTAGGATGTAGAGAATGATTTATATTACGTGTATAGAAAAAATTATGTGAAAATACTTTGAATTTTAGCCTCAGCAAAAAGAGAAAAATTCAGATATGGACGTGAATGGTACAATTTTAAATGGGCCTCCGTTTTCTCAAAGATTGTCATATTTGTTTTTTCTGTGCCCAAAATACAGGATATATGGGTTTAGTGTCTCAGAGATCCATTTGGATCATGAGATATATGGGTTGATAGACCTGGTGATGTAGATCAGAGTAGAGCCAGGATTTGTTCTAAAACATGATTAATTGTTGATAGACTGAGGTACATATACACATCACATTAAGATACACATCACATTAAGATACACATCACAGTAAGATACACATCACATTAAGATACATAACACAGTAAGATGATCCAAGATAAATTCAGTAACACATTATAGTAGATACAACACAACTAAATAAAACCGACTGCTACTAAACATCATAAACATGGACTTGTTCAACTTACTAAACAACACAACTACATTAGACTTCAGACAACAAAAGATGAAACACTACAAACTTCTTCTCCTTCCAAGGTCCTTCCAAGGTTCTTCTGTACAAGCTTCTTCCATGGTGAAACACTACATTCTAATCTCAACAAAGTTGATACCAAGGTACTCCTGCATATGCTCTACTTTCATCAAAAGTAGAGATGCCCATCCAACATCAGCAGCAAATGTGAAGTCATTCCACCCTGTGGTGAATCTGACATGTCCAAGTCCCCTCTGTACAGTATAAGCACATGGAATGAAATTATCTTCTTCTCCTTCAATGAAATTATCTTCTCCTTGAACTTGAAGATCATGTCCCTGCCTGTACAGATGTGATATGCCCTGAGTTGGGTACCTGAAGCCATCTACAGCCTTAATTGGCATGAACTGCAATGAAGTTTAAAGTTAGTATTCGATTCTATGTGAAAACTAAAAAAACATATAATAAAACATGTGGAAACTAACCAGTGCATTATGTTCATAGTTTTTCATATTCATCTTGTGTACCCAGAATTGCTTTTCATCTTTACTTTCATAAAACTCATGTTCAGTGACATAAACATCTTTGTAAATGCCAAATAAGATATAAGTCATGTCCTGCTCAGTGACTGAAGTTATGTCTGAGAAGATGGTCCTATGCAGAATACTTCTGATGGAACTAGGCGCATCTCCAACCTCTGATCAATGAGGGAAAATACATGTTAATTATTAAACAATAAGGAGAAACTGTAAGTAGTAGGATTTAGTAGTAGGAAATACCAGTTTGTTCATGAACCTGTTTCTCTTCACCATTAGAGTAAACAATGAAATGGAATAAGTTGGTCAAGTTCAAACAAACATGAGGAAGGGGGTCTTCATCATATTCAAATTGCACTACATCTCCTTGTCCTATATCATAAACCCTCCACAAGGATGTCCAGTATGGACCACAGATGATTGTCCTAACATTAGACTTGTTCAGGAACAAATCAAAGTTCCTATATGCTTCACTGTTTGCCACCATCCAATTATTAGGAGTTAATTCATTCAGCCTTTCCCTAAATGGGCAAGGCACTACCTGTAGGGCAAGGAGATGTAACACAATTCAGTTCATGGGGAAAGCAACACAGTACAAGAAATAGTAAATAAAAAGAGACTTACCAAACCATCAATGGGAAATTCATCAACAACGTTAACTTGGAAGCTGGTTGCTCTCCTCTGTGTCCTACCACAACTGTGGGCAGGTTGCCCACACACAGCACAGTCCATTCCAAGAAACAGCTGAAAAAAGTAGGAATGTTCATTAAAGGAAAGAACAGTGCACAACCAGGCATAAACAATCTGAAATTCAGTCATAAACAATTCATTTACATTCAGTGACTGCAATTCAGTTATCAAGCATGCACAACCAGGCATAAACAATTCATGGAACAACTAGTAAATCCATAGCCAGTAAATCTATGGAACAATCAGTAAATATATGGAACAATTCATGGAACAACCAGTAAATCTATGAAACAACTAGTAAATCCATAGCCAGTAAATCCTAATAAACATTCAGGATAATCCATAACTAGTAATACATAACCCTAATCCATGAACAGTAAAACCTAATAAATAATCAGGATAACTCTAATCGAATCGACACAATAAATCTAGAGGGAAGAAAATGATAGGAAGAACACAATAAGGATTAGAGGGAAACCAAGAAAGAGAATGGAAGGGAGATGCAAAACTCACCGTCGAGCTATAGAAATGCAGATGGAATCTGGACAAGCAAAGAGCAAAGCTTCTGCAAATGAAGAAGCGGAGAAGGATTAGAACAGAAACCAAAAATAAATTGGAAGGGAGAGGGGAATAGAAATCTCAATCTGGAGGGGACGAACTGCTCTGCTCTCGGAACCAACCTGCTCTCGGGAACTGCTCTGGGAGAGGGGACGAACTGCTCTAGGAGAGGGTCTCTTCGGTTTCCCTCCCTTTATAAATTGCCCACCTCTCACGATGGCTGTACTCCCACTTCCCACGATCCCACGATGGCTGGCCCAATAGTAGTGGGCCTTCCAAAATTTGGGCCTTCCAAAAGTTGGGCTTACCGTTTGTAATGTCTGCATTTATTCATAAATCAAAATTGAAACACATTATCAGTCACATTATAGTCAGATTCATATTTATTCATTTTGTGATAACTAACGTAAGAGTCTGATTCATTTTATGGATCGGAGGAAGTAGTTAATAAATTGTTGCAAGAACTTATCCAGCATGTTGTGATGAATAACACAACATCATTTGGATTTCTTGCTTAAGGTGTCAAAATAGTAAAAAAAACTTATTTGCGTTTAACAGTAAGAAATTAAAACAAGCAAAATGAGATATAAGATAGATCC
The DNA here is from genome assembly GCA_916181665.1 of Avena sativa. Taxonomy (NCBI): domain Eukaryota; kingdom Viridiplantae; phylum Streptophyta; class Magnoliopsida; order Poales; family Poaceae; genus Avena; species Avena sativa. The sequence goes on from OV702293.1 coordinate 462,288,144, forward strand.
TTACAACAACAGTTTAGAATAATATCTTCTTACTGCTCAGATATTGACCTAAGATAGATCATTACAACAACAGTTTAGCATAAGATAGATCATTGCAACAACAGAAACTGAACATAGTTCATTACAACACCAAGAACTGAAAAATAGTTCTTAATAACAGCAAACACTAGAGCTCATTGCAGACACTAAAGACATAAGATAGCACTTGTGAAACCTAAAGTCTAGACACTTCAACATAGCCAGTATCTTCAAGGGTTTTCAATTTCCACAAAGTCCAGAGTGATATGACCATGCCTAGGCTCTCCAATCATCAGCAAAAGTTATCCCTCCACAATGTTAGCCTCTTCTCTGAATTGTGGCCACCCTATGGTGAATGCAATGCGCTGGTCTTCATCTTCCATGTGGTACTAGCCTTCAACATGCAGATCAGTTATGTAATTGATCCACAGATTTGAATGACCTTGCCATGGGCACCCAACTTCAGTGAAAGGTTTTGAAGAAATGTACTGTTATTGATCAGAGACATATTTACACAGTTAATATATTTAGTGGCAGAAATAATTGGTTTATCAGGAACAATTGATATGTAAAACTTACCAGAGCATCCATTTGCACATTCTCCTGATTGTACTTGTGGACAAAAAACTGTTGTTCAGTGACACTCTCATAGAACTCATCGTCATCCAGTTCTATTATAGGCTTAAGGGCCAAAACCTTGTAGATACCATAATTTATGGTAGCCATGTCCTCCTCAGTAATGACTCTGATATTTGAGAAAATGGTCTTGTGGACTATAGCTCTAATTTTAGGCATCACACCATAAACAACTATTCACAGATGGAAACAAAGAAGAAAGGTCAACATTAAAATGCAATTTAGCTAATACTGGATTTAAGAATAAGATATATCTGATGGATATTCAGCATACCTCCATCTGCAACAATAGTCTTGTCTACCTTCACATTGTTTAGCAGTTCAGAAACTGTGATGTCAAACCTGTTGTCATACTCCACATACCTGAAATTGACAATGTCACCCTCCTGGACATCATACTTCCTAACTAGGGATGACCAGTAAGGTCCACAAATAGTAGTTCTTGCTGCTTCTTTCTCCAGATAGAAGTCATAGTAATGCATGTTACTGTATCTAGCCACCATCCAGTTCTTGGAATTTGCAAACTTGTTAAGTTGCTCCTTGAATTTGCATGGCACAACCTGTATTTCATAGATTAGTCTCCATGTTGAAAAGTATGTTACTTTAGAAGGAGAAAAGTATAACTTACCAATCCATGCTGAAAACCTTGCACCATGACAGACTCAAAAGGAATTAGCACGCCTGTCAGAGTGCCTACCACATCTCTCTAGAGATTGCTCACAAATAGCACAATTCACTTCGTCCATCTCCCTTGCAAAAAATTAACAAAGGAGTTATTTGCAGAGGAATTAACAGAGGAGTTATTTGCAGACATTAACATAGGAATTTGCAGAGATAGACAGATTGAAACATGAAAACAGAGATAAATTATTTGCAGAGGAATTAACAGAGATAGACAGATGTTATTTGCAGATAGAAGTCATAGTAATGCATGTTACTGCAAAACAGAGATATTTGCAGAGGAATTAACATAGATAAATTATCTGCAGAGGAATTAACACAGGGCAGAGGAATTAACAGAGAGAAGTTATTTTCAGACATTAACACAGGAATTTGCACAGATAGACATATCAAAACAGAGGAATTTTAGCACATGAATTAACACAGGACAGATGAATTAACATTGGTTGAACTTACTTGGGCCTTGTTGTCGACTGTGAGGAGAATGAGAGGATAATGGAATAGAAAGGAAGAGAGAGTGAACCCACCGTGGAAGAATGAGAATGGTTTTCCAATTCGGTTACCATCCATATAAATAGCCACCGTGGAAGAAAGAGAGTAAACCCACCCACGAACTTCCCAACCCACAAACTTCTCCCACCCCACGATCTTGTCCAGTGCATGTTCCCACAAACTTCTCTTTAAAGTAAATACCCACGTTCCAGTAATAAGATTGATGTGGTCCATTTTTAATACAGAAATACAAAATGTTGCAGTAATAAGATTCGCCCTTTTATTTTCATGAAATACAAAAATACAAAATGTTGCAAGAAATTATCCAAACTGTTGTGATGAACAACACAACAGCATATGGATTTCTTGCATTATTATGAAAACAAAGAAAGACGCTAGTAGTTTCAGACAAAATGTTGCATTATTATGAAAACAAAGAAAGACGCTAGTAGTTTCAGACAAAATGTTGCAAGAAAGTATCCAAGCTGTTGTGATGAACAGCACAAGAACATATGGATTTCTTGCATTATTATCAAAACATATCCATAAAGTACATTCCAGCATCCATAAACAGGACAACACTTAGTCATTGTACTAGGTACCACTTAGAACATATAATTTAGCATCCATAAACAGGACAACACTTAGTCATTGTACCAGGTACCACTTAGCTGTTACATCAGATAGACAGATACATAGTTCAGTAAAAAACATAAAATCTCCAGCTTAAGGAGCATCTCCATCCGCCTCCAGCTTCAGTATCTCCAGCTTTAGCCATGCAAATGGATCCCTGCGTCGACTTGGTAGACGCCTTTCGTCAGTAAAGCTGAACATGCATATGTCACCTTCATGTATATTGAATTGCTCCACGGCTCTTTGCCAGCCTGCATGTATCTTGGCCTTCCCATTATCTTGAAGCACCATCCTGCAGTATTTGTACACAATTCCCTCCCTTTCTTTCACAGCCAAACTGAGCATTTGAGGAGTTGCTGGAACATTAGGAACAGCTACTGGGTCCACTAAGAAGTACAGGAGGTAATTGGTGGTAAATCTTTGCTAAACTTCTGAAAATGAAAGATAGTAGAGATTAGGAACCATATTAAAATAAACAAACCATTAAACCATGGACAAAGAAGTTGTTGAAGGCATATGAACATACCATTTTTCCCTCATGAGGAATCACATTAAGTGATGATTTTGCAAACATAATCCTTCACTAGTGGTCTAGGTAATTCCTCCACATAAGAACCTCAGCTGAAGAACTTGATTGAAAGTCATCTCCACCTCATTTCCAAATATGCAGTTTGTATCAAAAGATTCAAATCCTGAATGTCCAGGCCCTAACAAATGAAAACCAATGTTATTTGCAAGACAAAAAGGTAGTGCAGTTGCAGAAAGCACAAATGAAGTTGCAGAAACTAACCTCTAATAGTGATCATATCCCTCTCATCACCTACATCATCCTGATCACTAAAGTAATCATCTTCTTCAGTAAAGTATTCATCTTTCCCACTGAAGTAGTCTTCATCCAAAATGTGGCTACCATTGTAACTGTAACTGTAACAGGTAACTGGTAAGTACTATAACATCAGGTGAAAAACAAAGTTCAATCAAGTTGAAATGACTTAGTGTAACTGAATTTTCATGAACATAATTCTATCCAAAATGGTAGAATGATCGTCTCACTGTAACTGAGTTCTATCCAAAATGAACTGAATAGTCACATTACAGTCAACAAACATGAATAGTCATAATTCAGACAGAAGAGATTCATAATTATTTAGATAAGAAATTACAGTAATACATGAACAAACATGAATAGTCACATTACAGTCAACAATCACATGAACAAACACAAATGCAGTTACAGGGAAAATTGCACGAAACAGTTGTGGAGTATGGGTACTTACCTTAACGATTCAGATGATTGTAGTGGCGGATGCAGATGGGCAGGTGGCGGGGGCGAGAGGGAAGAACCGCTGGCTGAGGCGAGGGAGAACGGCCGGTGACGGGGGCTAGAGGGAAGCGCCAACCGCTGACGCTTGAGGGAAGATCCGGCGTGGGGGAGATCCGGTGAGTGGAGTGCTCCGGCGGGGGGAAGCAGAGGTGACTTGTGTGCTCCGGCATGGGGAAGCTCCGGTGACTTGTGTGCTCCGGCGGGCGACTTGTGTGCTCCGGCGTGGGGAAGCTCCGGTGACTTGGGTGCTCCGGCGCGGGGGAGGTCCGGTGAGTGGAGTGCTCCGACGGGCGACTTGCGTGCTCCGGCATGGGGAAGCTTCGGTGACTTGGGTGCTCCGGCGCGGGGGAGGTCCGGTGAGTGGAGTGCTCCGGCGAGCGACTTGCGTGCTCCGGCGTGGGGAAGCTCCGGTGACTTGGGTGCTCCGACGCGGGGGAGGTCCGGTGAGTGGAGTGCTCCGGCAGGCGACTTGCATGCTCCGGCGTGGGGAAGCTCCAGTGAGTGGTGTGCTCCGGCGCGGGGGAGGTCCGGTGAGTGGAGTGCTCCGGCGGGCGACTTGCGTGCTCCGGCGTGTGGAAGCTCCGGTGAGTGGCGTGCTCCGGCGCGGGGGAGGTCCGGTGAGTGGAGTGCTCCGGCGGGGGCAAGCACAGGCGACTGTCGTGCTCCGGCGGGGGGAGCACATGTGACTGCCGTGCTCCCGCCAGCGGAAGCACCGGAGACTACCGTGCTCCGGCGGCCGAAACAAGACGGTGGCTGGCGCGGGGCGGACTCTCCGATGACTGGCGCTCGCGCTCGCGCTGCTGGCGCTCGCGCATCTGCAGGATGCGGTGGCGTAGAGCTTCCATGGCGAAACCCTAGCGGCGGCCGCGAAGAGGTGAGGGGAAAATGAGGAGGCGAAACCCTAGCGCAGGTGGAGGAAACAGTGTTAAATATGACTGGCCGCAATCCGTTTTGCAGTGAAGCCCAGGTGGAAGGACTGTCAGTTAAAACAACTTAACTAGAGGGGTTTGTATGCAACATAATTGAACTACAGAGCCCATGTGGAAGGACTGTAAGTAAATACAGGTGAAATAAGAGTGCTTTTTTGCAAAACGTGAACAATATATACAGCCCCGGCTCCCACTAGCTCCCACACTCGCTCCCACTCGCTTAGGGTTTCTTCCTTCCCTCGCTCCCACACTCGCTCCCACCGCAGCAGCGCCGCCGCCGCAAGAGTTTCTTTCTTCCCTCTCAGCCGCAAGGTTCTGGCTTCAAGGGGCTAGCATTTCTCCTCTCCTATCCTCATTTTGGTTGCCCTTATGTAGATCTATTTTTTCGCAATGTTCATGTAGATCTTGATCTAGTAGTGGTCAACATCTTGATCTAGGTTTCCTTCTGTAGATGTCAAGATATTGATCTAGTAGATGTAATCGATTTTTCGCAAGGTTTTCTGTAGATCTTGATCTAGGTCTCCTTCTGTATATCTAGTTACAGTCACTGCAACTAGATATAGGTTTTCTGTAGATCTACTTTAGGTTCAATAGTTACAGTCACTGCTGTAGATCTAGCTTTCATTCTGTAGATCTACTTTCGTAATGTTTCCTGTCAACTTTAGGTATCCTTCTGTATATCTAGTTACATTCACTACAACTAGATATAGGTTTTCTTCTGTTATTGCTTCATTTAAATCTTTGTTAATCTACATATTTGTTCATTAAGATATGATGGTTGTTAATCTACATCTAGTGGTTCCTGATGTTATATTATCTTCATTAAGATATTGCTAAAGTATGAACACTAATGAACTACATGCTAAGTAACTTTGCTCTGAAATGCAATGCTCTAATGTTACAGTGATAAACAATAATGTAATGTTTAGTAACTTTGCTCTGTTTGGGTTCCATGTGGGTGTTTTGGTTGACTTTAATTCCACAAAACTCAGCTGGAGCTCAAATTGAGCAAAGTCCAATAGTTGTGCTATCTACTATCTAAAGCTTAACTATGCTTACTAAAATTTGGTAGTGCGCATACTGTTTGGTATTTTCTTCTGTGTGTGTTATTTATGACAAATCTTTATAAGATTTTGACAGAATATTTCTTCATGTATGCAACAGATGGGGACCTCCAGTAACGATGGTATCATTATCCTTAGTGACGACTCCAGCAGCTCCTTCAGCTCTGACAACTCTGAGAGCTATACCAGCTCTGAGAGTGAGATGCAGCTTGAGGAGATTCTTCAGAAGAGAGGTATGAATGCTAAAATGTACCAGTTCTTAATAAAATGTCAGTTTTTTGTGTCATGTGCTACTTCAGACATGTTAAAAGCTATTTTAAATTTTTTACCTGTAATATGTTATTTGATTTATTAGTAGTCTCAGACATATGCATGGAACATGTCTTCTTAATCAGAAAATTGTTTGATGTAAGTTAACTTCTAGCATCAGACACATAGTCAAGCATTTTATTTACCATAAAGTGACTGGATGGTATTTTTGCTTTTATTTTTCTGTATTTCTGTATTAGTTTATCATCAAGTAATCTTAATGTTTTCAGATGCAATGTCTGTTTGTAAAAATGTTCAAAACTATTTAAACTACCTACCTGCTGCATTTTAATTACCTACTTGGTGCATTCATAGAAGAAATCCCAAAGTATTAGTATTTCTTTTTAATCATGTGTGTTTGGCAATGTGTTGTATCAGGTTCTAGCCTCGTGGGTGAATATGAATTTGACAGACAGTGCATGTTTGGAAATGAAATGGATCTGACAGAAGAACAGGTGGCCTATCTTGTTGACTGGTGCATGTACGAAAGGCCAAAAATCAAGTACTATGTCTACAAGATGACAAGTTCATCTACCAATGATAACAGATCCAAAATGGTGAGATGATATTTACTTAAACATATGCAGAATCTTAATTGCAAGTATATTATTTGATGAAATTTTTGTATTTTTCTATAGGAATTTGGAGCTGAGTTCACTCGTAGGTACTTGAATAAGTATCTTGCTAAACCTATTGCTCTAGAAGTTGAACACATGAACAGCGACATCAAGAGCTCTGTTAGGATGAAGATGGGTGTGTCCAACAGAGCAATCATCACAAGTGGATAGTTTGATGCAGTGATGTTGTACAAGATTCATGCGAGAGACATTTGCCTTTTCGCCTTTGGGATGAATAAAAAAGGAAAGTTGAGTGTTCTCATCATAGAGCTTCCTCCATCAGGATGTTACTTCTTATGCTAGTATGCTGGATGACAACATCTTACGGTAAGTATAGTTGGTAATTATGCATCTGGATGATGTTTAGACTGATGGTTGTTATGGACCACTAAGTTCTTTTGGATGTGGATCCACTGGAGGTTGTCATGGATGTGGATCCACTGGTAAGTATTATGAACTGCTAAAGTGTTATTATGAACTGCTAAGTATTATGGATGTAGATGTGAACTGCTAAGTATTATGGATGTAGATGTGAACTGCTAAGTATTATGGATGTTATTGCTGATGTGGATGTGGATGCTGATGTGGATGTTATTAAGTTCATTTTATTGCTGATGTGGATGTGACCTGCCTACAATGTTTGCTGTGATAGTTTAGGGCACTTTGATGAAAATGCCCCTAAAGGTACTATCTTTAGGGGCACTTGGCAAAATGCCTCTAAAGGTAGTATCTTTAGAGGCACTTGGCAAAATGCCTCTAAAGGTAGTATCTTTAGGGGCACTTGATGAAAATGCCTCTAAAGATAGTATCTTTAGGGCATTTGACAAAATGCCTCAATATCTTTTGGGGCACTTGGCAAAATGCCTCTAAAGCTAGTATCTTTAGGGGCACTTTGATCAAAATGTCCCTAAAGATAGTATCTTTAGAGGCACTTTGATCAAAATGCCTATAAAGATACTATCTTTAGGGACACTTCGCAAAATGCCTCTAAAGATAGATAGTATCTTTAGGGACACTTTGATCAAAATACCTCTAAAGGTAATACATTTAGGAGCATTTGGCAAAAATGCCCCAAATTGACACATTTAGGGGCACTTTCAAAAGTGCCCCTAAAGATGTACCGTGTACTAGTGATATCTACTGCGGCCTGGGTTCACCAAAGACCAAACTAGTCACCACTGAAGTTGCAAAGGAATCGCGCGTCAAAAGAAGGAATCTACAGGCAGTACGTACGTTGCCTGAAAGAAGCATGAGCAATTCAGGTAAAAAGGACTTTAGCTGGTTCCGTCCACGAAAGTTGAGGGCAAGAATCTTTTTCTCCATTACATGGCCAGCGAGATCTGTAATTCAAACTAGGGCAGCACTGGCTGGCTACGTCGTATCCTGATTAACAAACACTCGCGCCAGAAATCGGAACATTACGAACAGAAGAGTCCAGGAGGCAGGTTGAGGTGATGACAGGTTAGAAACAAGGAACTCTTGAGCAGCAGGATGACAGACAGATGTTGAGAGTTTCTCAGCAATCATCCTAGCAGTACAATAGTCTCATACAGCACCTGTGCCTGTAGGCTACGACATAAATAAACCTGAAACTCGAAACTTGTCTCTTTGCGCTCCCTAAGATTACCTTTATTTTCCAGCACTCTGCGTGTGCTTAAGCTGACATGACTGTCCGTCGTCCCCCCCTCTTCCAGAAGAACACCTGTTGCGCAAATTTTGCTGTTGCGATCAGGAGGAAGAACACATGTGCAAACCGTGCTGGCATTCTTTTCTTTCTTTATTTACTGTACTTTCATAGAGCCGTCGTGGTGACAATGTGCAACTGAACGGACATGTTTCTTTCAGACCGAACCCCGTCGAGCGCAGGCAGCTGCGAAAACACCCGTACAACACTCTGCTGCCTGTCGCTGCCATCAAGGCTGCCCTGAGCGGCGCCTCTGAGTTCTGGTTTCTGAACCTGGCATCGTATTGTATGGGTCTCGTCAAAGCATCAGCAGCAGCAGCTCAGCTACCTCGCACACCACTCTCGTCTCACTCTCCTCTAGCGGTGCAGGTGCAGGGGCACGATCTTTTCTCCCCTGCCATTGGAGAGGCTTCAATGCGCGCGCTGCGAGAGGGGTTGGGTTGAGTTAACGCTCCGTCCTCGCTTTTCACCCACCCGTTTCATTGTTTCAGTGATGGCCTGCCTGATGGGCTGACCCTGCTGAAATCTCCCCACGGCAGGAGCAGGACTGCGTGGGTCATGGCTTCTCAGAGTTGCTACTACTAGCTCCTGACCAAATAAATCATTACTGCTCCTCCACTATCGACTTGGATCATTATCTAGGAGTAGTTTTTCTGGGTCGCATTCGCCTTTCTCGCGCTATCATAAACACGGCCACTAGCCATCGAGTAGTATTTTCTTTCATGCCACCGTCCGTCGTCCCCGATGCAGATGGAGAGCTCCAGTTGTGGCGATCCCAAGACATCTCCCGTCCTCATCATTTGGCCGTGCTACAATGCCGGGAGACACTCTCCCGTTAGGGACAATCATTAGTGCATGCTAGCTCTCCTCTGTTTATTTATTACTATGTTCATTGGTTACCATGGTCCATGGCTCCACGCCATGGGTCCGTCCCCTGAAATCATGCCCTGGTGGTTTTGTCCTACTAGGATCCACGAGTAGAGTGCATCAGCCTCCGCTGAGGCACGGGACAAACGGAAGGGGGGCAAAGCCACAAAGTAGAATGATAATGGCGAGTGGGAAAGGGTGGTACTACCTAGTGAATGATCCTCGCAAGTTACCACCATTTGGTTGGGAAAGTTCCGTTTGCCAAAAGCAAATGCTTAACCAATGTAACCATGCACGCCAACTGGACACCACTTGGAGTTGGAGCCCTCTCACACACTCTTGGAAATTACCTAATGACATTGCAGCTTGGACCCTATACATGGCATTGCTGAATACATTGTCCGTGGCTAATTTTCGTGTTTACTCGGGGGGTCAAAGTTTCAGAAAAGGTCCCCTGCATTGCATCCGTTTCAAAAGAGGGTACCACCAGTCCACCATGCAAGCACGCATACATACACCAGAAAGAAAGAAAGGGAGAGATTTTAACGACAAGGACGGGTCTGCGTCGTAACATTTCGAGGAAGATCGGCCATGACCAATTGACCATGATGGGGCTAAAGGTAAAGGAGGCGCTCCCGCAGTTCGCACCTGCCTACGAGTCCAAAGAGGTAATAAGGGGGAGCATCAAAGTGCGAGGAAGTTTCGTGCTTTCGCGTCCTGTTTTTTCCGCTTTGCGTCAAAGGGCTGGCTGGTAAAAGGAGGGAGCGCCAGTTGGAGAGATAAAAACGGCTTTTGCTGTGATGAGTAGTACTCCTACTAGTAGAGCAGGGAGACGGGCGGAGCAAGTTATATTCTGTACGCCAAGTTTAATCAATGTGCTAGTACTACAAAGCCACAAAGGCATACTTACTTACTGCTAGTACTGATGTATCAGCACTTTGCAAGTCCATGGAAAGATGGTGCTCGAGCAGGCAACAGAGTCTGCCTTTCGCTTCGGCTTGGGGCAGAGCACGCCTCTGCTTTACATAGTGCACACCGCTTAAACTACCGGGGTAGTATGGACTGGAGTACTTGCAACATTGCCGTGTGAGTCGGCTGCTCGATCAGGTCCTCTACTTTCTTTTTTCAAAGAAACTTGTATTACTCAAAATATTATGACTTACAATCTCTATAATTTTTTTTTTGAAATGGACGCTTTCATTATTTAACATAATGTTTACGTCCGGCCTCTGCATAAGTAAGAAGCAAAACGCTGATCAAACCACACGACTAGAGATCAAAGTAAGAAGACCAACATTATAAATAACTCTATCGAAATAAACGGTCACCAGCTATGAAAGATCAATCCGCAAATCAAGCGGTCATCCATGTTGAGACAAAATATCTCTTGTCATGTTTTTCAATCGCGTACACCCTTTCACAAATAAATTGCGAAACTCCATACGTTGGAGAGTAGTACATGATCGAAGAATAGTCGTAGCTCGATAGATAACCTGTAGAGAAGAAGACACAATGTTGTTAAAAATCTTGTCATTTTTACATAGCCAAAGTGATCAAATAATGGCAAGCGCTTCCACCCTAAACAAAGTCCAATATTTATCCTCTATCACATGCAACAAGTTACCAAATACATTGGCCACCGAACATGAAGAAAATAAACCAGAAGCTACTTGGATGATTGATCATATAGAACGAATAAATTTACACTAGAAGTATTAATGTCAGATTGTTTCATCATGACGACAAAAAAGACATTGTGTACTTTCATGTCAATTCCTATTATCAAGATTGTCTTTTGTAAGAATTACCTACTTACGAAGATACCACGCGAAAATCTTCGTTTTTAGGAGTATTTTCATCTTCCAAATGTTACTATTATCATTGATCGGAATATTGATACGTTGGAAACGTATCTATAATTTTTGATGCTACATGCTTGTTTAGTATCTACTTTGCTTTACTTGTCCACACTTTGAGGTGCTTTTTACATGTTTTCTGGTACTAACCTACTAACAAGTTGCAACAGTGCCAGATGTCTGTTTTCTACTGTTTTTGGTTTCAGAAAAGTTAGTAAAGGAATATTCTCGGAATTGGACGGGACAAACGTCAAAGTCAATTACTTTTCGTGGAGAACAAGAAGTCCAGAGGAGAGCCGGAGGGGCCTGCCAGGGGGGGCAGACCCACCCCAGGCGCGGGTGGGCCCAGCCCCATGCCTGGCTAGGGCTTGGCGACCATGGCCGCCTCCTCGGCCTTCCCCTTCGCCTGTAAGAAGCCCCCGATGCAGAAACCCTAAGCAACCCGATAAAATCTCCACGAAACCGTCTGTAGCCGCCGCCACCATCGTCGCTAGATCGAGGGGATCTGAAGTTCTTCCCGGCACCCTGCCGGAGGGGAGATCATCCCGGAGGCCTTCTCTCTGGTATGATGCATGAGTAGTTCCACCTTAGACTATGGGTCCATATAGTATCTAGATGGTTGTATCTCCTCCTCTGTGCTTTCATGTATAGATCTTGTGAGCTCCGTTCATGGTCAAGATCTAATCTATTTGTAATCATGCATGTTGTGTTTGCGGGGATCCGATGGATATTGAGGTTATTATGTTGGTTTGATTAATGGTTTTGTCTTTATGATTCTATCATGTCTGTGTTGTTTGTGATCTTGCATGCTCTCCGTTGTTAGTAGCTATCTTGGCCAAGTAGTTGCTAGTGACTCCAAGAGGGGATATTTATGCTCGATAGTGGGTTCATGCCTCTAGTTTCCAAGGGAAGTGACAATAATCTCTTCGGTTGTAGATGTGTTGTTGCCACTAGGGAGAAAACAACAGTCTCTTTGTTCATGGAACATGTGGAATGTTTACCTTACACACTTTGCTTAAAGCAGTTGTTGTTGCTTGCAACTTAATACTAGAAGGGGTTCGGATGATAACCTGAAGGTGGACTTTTAGTCATAGATGTAGTTGGATGGCGGTCTATGTATCTTGTTGTATTGCCCAATCCAATCTCATAGGATCTTTCTAGCTAGTAATTGCATTGTTATGTCTTGCTCAGTTCCTGTCAATTGCCCTGCTGTAATTTGTTTACCCTTCATGCCATGTTGTTTATCTAAGGAGAGCACCTCTAGTGAACTATGGATCTCGGTCCAATCTTTACCATTGATACATCTTCCACTGTTACTTGTTTAGTTGCTGCAAACCATTGCCTTCCACACCATATGTTTAATCCTTTGTTACAGCAAACCGGTGAGCTTGACAACCTCACTGATTCGTTGGGGCAAAGTCTTGAGTTTGTGTTGTGCAGGTCTCCGTGTTGCTTGCAACACCTGTGCGACGTTTCCTTCCTCCTACTGGTTCGATAACCTTGGTCTCTACTGATGGAAAACTTGTTGCTGTGATGCTTCACACCTTGCTCTTGGGGTTCCCAAAAAGACTCCACATCAAGCACCAAGTTCTTTGGCGCCACCAAGGAGTCATCAACAAGTTTTCTGGCGCCGTTGCCAGGGAGGCCAAGGACGTCTTCACTAGGGGAGTCCTTCAATTCCTTTCTCTTTACTTTGTTTTTAGTTTGGTTTGTTTCTTTTGCTTGGTTTTGTTTGCCTCTTTTCAAAAAACCCCAAAAAATTAGTCTAGTTTGGCTTGCCTGCTTTATTCAAAAACACAAAAAAATTAGTTCCTGCTCTAGCTGCTGCTGCTGTTTTTGTCTTGCCCACCTTTGCTAAAATGAACTCTGCTGAGAACACCAAGTTGTGTGACTTCACTAGCACCAAAAACAATGATTTCCTTAGCACACCTATTGCTCCACCTGCTCCTGATGCTACCTTTTATGAAATTAAGACTGCTTTGTTGAATCTTGTGATGAAAGAGCAATTTTCTGGTGCTGGTTCTGATGATCCTGCTGTCCATCTTAATAGCTTTGTTGAACTTTATGAGATGTAAAAGTATAAGGATGTAGATGGAGATATTATTAAGCTCGAGCTTTTTTCCTTTCTCCTTGAGGGGAAAAGCTAAAGAATGGTTGCTTTCTTTGCCTAAAAATAGTATTGATTCTTGGACTAAGTGCACAGATGCTTTTATTGGAAAGTACTATCCTCCTGCTAAGATTATATCTATGAGAAGTGATATCATGAAATTTAAACAGCTTGACAGTGAACATATTGCTCTAGCTTGGGAAAGAATGAAATCTTTGGTTAAAAATTGCCCTACTCATGGACTCACTACTTGGATGATTATCCAGACTTTTTATGCAGGTTTGAACTTCTCCTCAAGAAATCTGTTGGATTCAGCTGCTGGAGGTACCTTTATGGGCCTCACTTTGGGTGCTGCAACAAGACTCCTTGATAATATGATGGTTAACTACTCTGAATGGCATGTTGAGAGAGATCCATATGGTAAGAAGGTAAATTCTGTTGAGGAAACTTCCTCTTAGAGTGAAAAGATTGATATTATTATGGTTATGCTTGTTAATGGGAAAGCTCCTCTAGATCCTAATAGTGTTCCCTTAGCCTCTTTGGTTGCTCAAGAAGAGCAAATTGATGTGAAATTCATTAGAAACAACAATTTCAACAACAATGCCTATAAGAATAATTTTGGTAGCAACAACAACTATAGGCCTTATCCTCCTAGTGGAAATGCTTATCATGGTAGATCTGGAATGCCTAGTGAAGAAAGGATTCTAGAAGTAGCGAGATCCACTAAGAATTTTATGCAAATATAATATGAGCAAAATAAGATTTTCACTAAAACTATGGAGGAGCAATCTATTATCATGAAGAACATTAGTCATCAGCTTGAGAATTTGAATAGAGAAATTCCTAGTATACAGTCAAAAATTTTGAGTGCTAAGAAAAATATATCCTCTTCCTTGATTAATAAAATTTTGAGGAACCAAGCTCAGTCTTACTTGATTAATAAAATGGCTGCTAAACCTGAAACTATGGAAAACACCTTTGCTACTGCTCATGCCATACAAGTTACTATTGATGAGAATGTTAGGTTGTTAGCTCAACTTCATGCTAAGTGGGAATGGGAAGCTGAAATTGATAGAAACAATAGTGTGTGCACTATCACGACTAAACCACAAGTAGTCCCTATTCCTAATCCTACTATGCCTAATCCTATTGAGCCTACTACTAGTGATGCCAAGTTTGACTTTGATATTGATGGTTGCAATATTTCTGAAGTGATTATGTTCTTGCAAAAGTTTGCTAGAAGTCCTGATGCTAGTGATATGCATGTTGCCTTTACCAAACACATTACAGATGCTCTTGTGAAAATTAAGGAAGAGAAACTAAAACACAAAGCTTTTATTCCTAGGAAAGTAGAAGATAGTTGGGAACCCATTATTAATATGCAAGTGAATGACTTTGAGCAAGTTGCAAATGCCCCCCGGCGGAGCTCAATTACAAGCAAGTTTCAACTGGGACCCCCCGGTCGCTGATCCGGTCACAATCAAGTTGCAACTGGGACCCTAGCGGGGGGTCAAATTACAAGCAAGTTGCAATCAAGTTGCAACTGGCCCCTCGGTGGGGAACGGACGGGAGGTCTCCTAACGGGTAGTCAGTCACAAGCAAGTTGCAAATGCCTCCCCGACGGAAATCAGTTATAAGCAAGTTGCAACTAGGACCCCCCCCGGTCGCCTACCCGGTCACAATCAAGTTTCAACTGGATCCCTGGCGGGGGCTCAAATTACAAACAAGTTGCAATCAAGTTGCGACTCGCCCCTCGGCGGGGAACTGAAGGGAGGTCTTCTAACGGGTATTCATTCACAAGAAAGTTGCAAATGGCCCCCCGGTGGAGCTCAGTTACAAGCAAGTTGCAACTGGGATCCCCCGGTCGCCCACCCGGTCACAATCAAGTTGCAACTGGGACCTGTCGGGGGCTCAAATTACAAGCAAGTTGCAATCAAGTAGCAACTGGCTCCTCAGCAGGGAACCGACTTGAGGTCTCCTAATGGGTAGTCAGTCACAAGCAAGTTGCAAATGGCTCCTGGTGGAGCTCAGTTACAAGCAAGTTGCAATTGGGACCCTCCCGGTCGCCCACCCGGTCACAATCAAGTTGCAACTGGGACCCTGGCGGGGGCTCAAATTACAAGCAAGTTGCAATCATGTTGCAACTGGCCCCTCGGCGGGGAACCGACGGGAGGTCTCCTAATGGGCAGTCAGTCACAAGCAAGTTGCAAATGGCCCCCCGGCGGAGCTCAGTTACAAGCAAATTGCAACTGGGACCCCCGGTCGCCCACCCGCTCATAATCAAGTTGCAACTGGGACCCTGGCGGGGGCTCAAATTACAAGCAAGTTGCAACTAGCCCCTCGGCGGGCCTCGGCAGGGAACCGACGGGAGGTCTCCTAACGGGTAGTCAGTCACAAGCAAGTTGCAAATGGCCCCCAGCGGAGCTCGGTTACAAGCAAGTTGCAACAGGGACCCCCCGGTCGCCCACCCGGTTACAATCAAGTGCAACTGGAACCCTAGAGGGGGGCTCAAATTACAAGCAAGTTGCAATCAAGTTGCAACTGGCCCCTCGGCGGGGAACCAACGGAGGTCTCCTAGCGGGTAGTCAGTCACAACTAAGTTGAAAATGCCCCCAGTGGAGCTCAGTTACAATTAAGTTGCAACTGGGACCCCCCCGGTCGCCCACCCGGTCACAATCAAGTTACAACTAAGACCCTGGCGGGGGCTCAAATTACAAGCAAGCTGCAATCAAGTTGCAACTCGCCCCTCGGCGGGGAACTGACGGGAGGTCTCCTAACGGGTAGTCAGTCACAAACAAGTTGCAAATGGCCCCCGACGGAGCTCAATTACAAGCAAGTTGCAACTGGGACCCTCTGGTCGCCCACCCGGTCACAATCAAGTTGCAACTGGGACCCTGACGGGGGCTCAAATTACAAGCAAGTTGCAATCAAGTTGCAACTTGCCCCTCAGCGGGGAACCAACGGGAGGTCTCCTAACGGGTAGTCAGTCAAAAGCAAGTTGCAAATTGGCCCCCAGCGGAGCTTAGTTACAAGCAAGTTGCAATTGGGACCCCCCCGGTCGCCCACTCGGTCACAATCAAGTTTTTAACTAGGACCCTAGCGGGGGCTCAAATTACAAGCAAGTTGCAAATGGCCCTCCCCCAACAGGTTCTCAGTTGCAATCAAGTTGCAAGTAGCCCCTCGGTAGGGAACCGACGGGAGGTCAGATACAATCAAGTTGCAATTGGGACCCTGATAGGGGCTCAAATTACAAGCAAGTTGCAAATGCCCCTCCCCCGACGGGTTCTTAGTTGCAATCAAGTTGCAACTGGCCTGTCAGCAGGAAATCGACGGGAGGTCAGTTACAATCAAGTTGCATCTGGGACCGAGAGGGGCCGAAATTATAAGCAAGTTGCAAATGCCCCCTCCCGATGAGTGCTTAATTACAAGCAGCTTGAAACTAGCCGTCGGGGGCAGCTGCCCATCTGCGGGGGCTCAATTACAAGCAAAAAGTTGGAAACGCCCCCCTCCTGACGGATGCTCAGTCACAAGCAAGTTGAAATTGGCCCCGGACGGAGCTCAGTTACAAGCAAGTTGTAACTGGAACCCCTGGTTGCCCACCCAGTCACAATCAAGTTGCAACTGACCCTCGACGGGGCCTCCAATTACAAGAAAGTTGCAAATGCCCCTCCCTCGACGGGTTCTCAGTTGCAATCAAGTTGCAACTGGCTCCTCGACAGGGAACCGACTCGAGGTCAGTTACAATCAAGTTGCAACTGGGACCATGTGGGGCCCAGTTACAAGCAAGTTGAAAATGCCCCTCCCCCCGACAGGTTCTCAGTTGCAACTGGCCCTCGGCGGGGAACCGACGGGAGGTCGGTTATAATCAATTTGCAACCAGGAAACGATGGGAGCCCAATTACAATCAAGTTGCAAATGCGCCCTCCCGACGGGTGCTCAGTTACAAACAAGTTGCAAATGGTCCTCGGCGGAGCTCAATTACAAGAAAGTTGCAACTTGGACCCCCCATCGACGGGGGATAAATAACAAGCAAGTTGTGAATGCTTCCCTCCTGACGGGTGCTCTGTTACGAGCAAGTTGCAGCTGGCCCTTGGCGGAGCTCAATTACTTTTCCAACCGATGGAGACACCTGGTCACAATCAAGTTGCAACTGACCCTCAGTGGGGGCTCAAATTATAAGCAACTTGCAAATGCCCCTCCCCCCTACGTGTTCTCGGTTGCAATCAAGTTGCAACTGGTCCTCGGTGGGGAACCGACGAGAGTTCAGTTACAATCAAGTTGAAACTAGGACCCGACGGGGCCCAATTACAAGCAAGTTGCAAACGCCCCCTCCTGACGGGTGCTCAGTTACAAGCAAGTTGAAACTAGCCCTCGGGAGCAACTGCCCCGTGTCGGGGGCTCAGTTACAAACCAAAGTTGCAAATGGCCCCCCTCCCGACGGGTGCTCAGTTACAAGCAAGTTGCAACTGACACCGCGACAGAGCTCAGTTACAAGAAAATTGCAACTAGTCCGCATACGGGGGTGGTCTCGCCGGTTGCAATCAAGTTGCAACCAGCCCCTCGGCGGGAGCTCAATTATAAACACGTTGCAAAATCCCCCCTTGCGGATGCTCAGTTACAAGCAAATTGCAAACTGGCCCACCGATAGAGTCTCCCGGTTGCAATCAAGTTGCAAACTCGCCTCCAACGGAGCTCAGTTACAAGCAAGTTGCAACTAGCCCCCACGGAGCTCAGTTAGGTCCCCTAGCTGCAATCAAGTTGCGACTAGCCCTCGACAGGGACTCAGTTACAAGCAAGTTGCAACTGGCCCTCGGCTGGGGGCCTAGTTGTATATGGCCCGCGCCGGGGGCTCAGTGACAATTCTCTTTCAACAAAAAATGCATCTGGCTTAAAAAAGTAACAACCAAGATATAGCTGCTCGACGAAAAAGAAAAATAACCCATCAAAAGTTTAGAAAAAAATGCTCAAAATGAAGTGGCAATTCGCTTTTAAAAAAAGTATGTCTAGACCTTTTTAGTGTGTGGGTTCATTTCAAATCTACACATTTAAAAAGCTAAAAATATCTTATATTATAAAAGCGAGATCAGTTTAGTAAAAAATTGCAGTCTAAATGTCTTCCTAACGGTTAAACGATGACAACTATAAAATCTGGAGAGAAAAAAACACGTAAAAATAAAATACAACCAACAAAAAAATGAAAATTAAAACTCAATTTAAACTCGACTAAACAACCAACTCAAACACTTAAGCTAATCTTAATTTCACATGAAGAAAAACAAAATAACTGCGGACAAAAAAGAAAAAACCACAAAAACGAAACAAGAAAAAAAATACTCCCTCCGATTCATATTAATTGACTTTGATTTGTCAAAAATTGGATTCATATGTACTAAATAGTGTCTAGATTCATTTAAATCTAGACATATTTAAGTCAATTAATATAGACCCCGGAGGGAGTAGAGGAAAAAAAATAAACAATCGGTGACAACCTACAGGAAAAACAGCCCATGTAAAAACAAACAAGCCCAAAAAACAAGGAAGCTAAACACGCGCGCAAGCGCGGACACAGCAACGAAAAAAAAACGCGAACGACACAGCAAGCGGGCGACACAGCCTTAAAAAAAGCAATACGCGGGACAGAGCAACAGCGACGCGGGCGCGGGGAGACCACGCGGAAAACTACCGGGCTTGCACAGATCCTAAAGCAAAAAATTTGATGGTGTATTAGATGATTGAGACTTAACTAATTCTCATGCGCCTGAGAATTAGCAAGACCCTAAAAAAACAGGCCCTCAATTGCATGATACATTGACCATGTTAACTTTTTCCACCGTTACCACAGCACCTCTGCTATCTCAGATGTTTGCATGCATTACCGTTCCCCTGAAAATCTGTTTTCAGTAGGATTCAGAGACCATGCACCAGCAGCCAGGGCAGCAGACACACAAAGACACAACATGTACAAGACGGTCAATGCTAGTCCCGAGCTCCTATGTTACCAGGTCAAAGAAAGGGAGTCAAAAGTTGGAACGATCGAGAAGCAAAGCAGGGGAATGACGAAGGGGATCTCCGATATTCCCAGCCCCCATCCCCCGTCCGTATCCCACCAAACCAAATTCCCCGGTGATGCGCAACTGCAAGTAATCTACTCCTACTCCTGATATCACTGTAAAGCTAAATACTAGTAGCTAAAGCGATCTGCGGCACAACGGCAGATTGGCCCTGTGCGTAAACAAAGCAAGGTTTGCTGCTGTTACGATTGATTAAAGAAGGGGTTTAAAGTCGTTGTACCGTGTGGACTCCTTGGAAAGTCGGGGCGGCGATTGTCTGTGACCAACAACAACAAGGAGCGTGAGACTTTCATTCTCAAAAAAAAAAAAAAAAAAGGTGTGTGAGACTTTCCTAAAAAAAATAGTGGGAGAGAAGTACATCGAGCTCGTGTAAAAGGACATCTTTTGGGCTGTGGACCGTTTGTGCTCGCGCGACGGTAGCCGTTAAGCACGATGTTTTGTTAGCGACCTTTGCCTGTTGATTGTGAAGAAAATGCAAAATCCGTGCAGGTTGCGAGGCGCAGAAGATCCGAGAGACGGGCCCGGAACGAGCATACGGCGTACGCGTACGCTCCTCCCCCAGTCTGCCCCGATCACCGTACGCGAAACATCACCAGGTTTGTGACCCGTACGCAGTTCATTGGTTACCACTAGCAGCGAGAGCGAGGGATGCGCTTGTTTTCACCGTGTCGCTCTCGTACCGATATAAGGATTTCGGCATGGTTTAGCATATAATGAATATAGAATAATTTACGGCCAAAGTTTGACGAAATTTTAAATAAAGTTCGGCGTAACATAAACATAGTTCGGCACGGTGTACTTCTGCAGTGAGGAAAACTCAACCAAGCCGGTGTACTCCTTCTTGCAAACGAAATATGGGTCGAACTTCCGGATGGCATGCACGATCTTGAGGAAGAGCTTTCGGCTCATCCTGAAACGGCGGCGAAACACATCCTGTTCATGGAGTGGCTGGTCGGCGAAGTAGTCGGCGTACAACATGCAGTAGCCTCTATCCTTTGTCTCGCCTTGCACTTCTGGCGACCTGGTGCCGAACCACCGCGTTTCGGCTTCGCCATCTGCATGTACAGCTGTGCGAGTGATGCGAGCATCTACAAGTGCTCTTCACCTTCGACGACCTCGGCGCTCTCCTCCTCCAGGAGCACGACGGGCATCTCCTCGTCATCGGAGTCCATGACGAGTATCTCGTCCTCGTCGGAGTCCATGGCCGAATCCGGCCAAATACCGATGTGGGAGCACACAGCGAAGCAGAGCCACGACGAAGCTCGATCGACGAAAGCGGCGGCGGAGAAGGCTTGGAGGTAGGCGGCAACTACGACGAGCGTATCTAGAAGCGTGGGCATGTCTCAACGCGGGAGAGCTCCGCCGGCGAAGCCATGACGACGGGGGACGCTGGGAGCTCTTCGCCGCAATCTTGGTGAGAGGAGTGGGTGGGAATGGGACTGTCTCGCCGACAGAGCTGGCCCACGCCCTTTCGCGGCGTCCGGCGTCCCGAGGTCGTACCCGAGAACCTAGGTTCGGCCTGGGTAGGCCGGACCAAAACAAACCCAAATTCGAACAAATACAGGTTCCTAGATACGCGACTAGACCGATTTTCGGCGTCCGGACCTAATTTCGGCATCCGGATTGGCGTCCTGGGCAGACGAGTGGAGATTCTCTAAGGTTGATGTTTTATTTTCGGTATCCACATTGCAGATGTAGTGTCAATCGAGAAAGTTACCACGTCATTATCCAGACAAAGCCATTTTTTCTTTCTTATTACTATCGTTATCCTTTAATCATGGTGCCTTTAATAAGTTCGTAGATATCCAGTTCCACAGGGAAAAAAACAAGAGTCTTTACTCCTGGTTTCCCTCGAGCGGTTCCAATTTTTCAGCCACGGCACGCTGACGAAGAAGTTAAGGTTGCCATCTGCGACCTGTGGGGTGCAGTGTGCACGCAACAAATCTGTGAGCTCGCTCACCCAAATCGCGTGCTCCCTTCCGCCATTAACGCCCTCAGCTGAAACAAACACTTGGCCCTCCCCACGAAAATAAACCAAGAGAAAACCAACCAAGAGGGCACCTGACACACTCACACACGCAGCAGGCAGCAGGGGGGACTGGGGAGTGGCGCAGCAAGCCGCAACTCGCAAGCGCGCACACACTCGGACCAGCTCCCCGCCTCCACCACCGCTCCGCCAATACCACCACCACCAGAACTGCGACAAAAGGGGGAGAGAGGTGGAGCGACTGCTGCTCTGGTGGAAGCCTGCCGACGAGAGCGTGAGAGAGATCCCCAGCACAGCGCCGGCTCAACCGGCCGGCATTCCCATGGCCCTCCCCCACCGGGCCGTCGCCGCCGCCGCCGTCCTCCTCCTCCTCCTCCTGTCGCCGCCGCGTCCGGTGGCGGGCGCCGACCTGTACGCGCTGGTCTACAAGGGGTGCGCGAACCAGACCTTCCAGGGCGGCGTCGCTCCCGCCACCATCGCCGCCCTCTCCTCCGCGCTCTCCGCGCAGGCCGCCTCCGCCAAGTTCTACAAGACCTCCTCGGCCTCCGCCTCCGCCTCCGTCCTCGGCCTCTTCCAGTGCCGCGGCGACCTCTCCGGCCCGGACTGCTCCTCCTGCGTCGCGCGCGCCATGTCCTCCTGGTCCGACCAGTGCGGCGCCGCCGTCGCCGCCAGGGTCCAGCTCAACGGCTGCCTCGCGCTCTACGAGGTCTCCGGCTTCCCGCAGGTCTCCGGCGTGCAGATGCTCTACAAGACCTGCGGCACGGGCGGCGGCGGCGGCGGCGAGGGGGACGGCGGGGACCTCGAGGTGCGCCGCGGCACAGCCTTCGCGCAGCTCGAGGCCGGCGTCGGCACCAGCGCGGGGGGCTTCTTCGCCACCAGCTACCAGCAGGTCTACGCGCTCGCGCAGTGCGAGGGCGACCTCTCCCCCGTCGACTGCAGCAACTGCGTCACCCAGGCCGTGCAGCACGTCCAGGTCGAGTGCGGCGGCGCCTCCTCCGGACAGGTCTACCTCGACAAGTGCTACATCACCTACAGCTACTACCCGCACGGCGTGCCCCATGGCGGCGGCGGCGGTGGCCTCGGAGGTACTAATCATCACTACCTTGCCTCCTCCTTCCCCCTGTACCTTCTTCAGTCTCACCAATTCGTGCCTGCACGTTCACTTCCAAAATTGTACTCCTACCACTACTTTGAATCTTCGATTGCTCGGTAGTGATCCAATCTGGACAGCAGATAGATTACTCAAATTTGAGCAGCACATTGTGTTAGTACGCCACTTGTTTTGTGATTTGTGTTTGGTGGCCACTACTGCCTAGTTCATGCATGTGGGAGAAGTATTGTCGGTGGATTTGTTTGTACGTGTGTAGGTGAGATCTTGCTAGGATTCCCTGTTTCCGAATTGATTGATAGGGATTGAGGGAGCTCAGCCTTGGGTGTCTTCTGAGTGGATTTTGGAGCAATTTGTATAGATTAGTGGCTTCCCTGGTGCCCATTATTCCTTCAGATTAAGCCTTCAGGTACATGGTCCAGTGCTGGGTAGGTGAGATTTGTGATGGAGACAGTGTCATGATCTTGTTCCAGTCTAACTATCATGGTTGGTCAGCTTAAGAATCAAGGGACAGGGAATCATGGACTGCTCTTGTTTCGTGTTGGCTGGACAGTTTAGGGGTGTTGTGCACATTACTGATAACTCCATTACTAATACAGTTCATTCTTTGTTTCTGAACTACTAGTACTAAAGAGATTAGTGCCCTGCCCTGTTGTTTATGCATCTGCCCATTCAGTCTTTGAGGAAAGTTGTTTTCCACTTGTACCAGTACCTTTTACCTTTTCTTTCTAGATTTACCAGGAGATACGCATGTGTGATTGTTCCCGTTGATTAGACGTGCTATCGTCCCTAGTTTGATCCGTGGATTTGGCCCTCCTCCTCCTTGTGCATTTCAGGGCAGCAGACAGCCAAGACTGTGGCCATCGTGCTGGGTGGAGCCTTGGCTCTGGGTTTCCTGGTCATCTGCTTGTTGTTCGCCAGGAGTCTGGTCAAGAAGAAGGACGGTGAGTCATAGTTGCAACTGTGATCGACAGATCGATCGATCACTATTTCGTTCAGCTGGTACTGTTATTATTCACTGACTGGGAATGGGGATCTCTTACCAAATCTGTGTGTGCTTGCAGATTACTGACCGACGGGGAGGCATGGGGCAACCGGAGAAACAAAAGCATCGGGGCATGGTGTGCATTTCCTTCTTCGATAGGGGTGTTGGACGGTTGTGCTCTTCAAGGTGGTGAGTGGGATACAGAGGGGATTTTTTTTGGCTCTTCTTCCTCTGGCCATGTGATGTGGTGCATGATGAGAGAGAGGGGGAAAACAAAACAGAGGTGGTGGCAACTTCACAAAAAGAGACTGTTCTTTCTTGGGGTGCCTTGTAGATCAATTGGAAGATGATTATGTTTTTTTTGTCTCTGGGCTGTAGTACCACCTTTGCCTCTCTTCTTGCTTAATAGGTCTCTAGTCTCTACTAGCTAGGGGGAGTACATTGATTCTCTTGGAGTAGTATGTTTTTCCTGAAAGGAAAATTATATTTAGGCCTAGGCAGAAGGTAATCTAGTCTATTTGTGACTTGAGGGTATGCTTAGACTCTGACCTGGTCGTTCTTGTTCTTGTGGAAATTCGTCTCATACTAGTAGTAGTATGTTCTAGCTCAAGGGTTTTAACTTTGTTTATTTATCAGTAGTTTTTACTGATCGACACACTGCTGATGACCTCGGAACCTGTTGCTGACTGGTTGGGGCTATTTAGTCAGAAATGTCTGAAAGTCTTGTAGAAAATGTGCCTGATCTAGCTTTTTGTCGAATGCGAATCTGTCGGATGGAGACGATATAAGGATAAGGGTTGCCAGAGTCAGAGTTGTGTAGGCGATCAGATGGATGTATATGTGCGAACGCAGCCATTGTCTCACTTGTTTGGCGTCTGCTGATACACCCCAAAATACTATTTATAGACTGTATTGTATTCAGGTTGTCCCTACCTGCGTACTTGTCACTCTCATCGACCTATGATTCATAAGTGGGCCGGTAATTGTTATGGCCTGCTAGAGCGTGCCGGTAAATGGTCATGACCTGTTGGAATGGGCCGGATACAAGTGAAATTCATCATGGACTGACCAATACCGGGATTTTGTGTCACAGATTATCCAGTGCTGCCATTCTGGACTGGGACATATTTGCGCCTTAGCAAACTTTGATCGCAAACGACCTGCAAAAGGTAGATAAAAAAAAAATCTAGCTTTAGGGCATGGTGCTTGAAGGCCTTCCGTAGCGGGATGTGCATGCCATCCATCAGGACAAGGATTCAAATGTTGAGCCACATGATCTGGCCAAGGCGTACACTGTGTTGGGTATGGGCACCGACCATGGTATTATGTAGCAGATGCTTGTACCAGTGGCGGATCCAAGATTTTGAAGCAGGGTGGTCCACCTTTGTATACCTTTTTTCGCAAATAAGACATGTCATCATACTAGTTTAGAATTTAGGCACTTATGGTCTTACGGTATACAAGAATTCACAATTAAGTACGGATTTGCATAAAATAAGCCTACGATATCTTCAAATGTTCAAGAATTTGCTCTTCAGCCACATTCAACACCGCTTCTTGAATTTTCCCGCCCACCAGACCCGTCATTGGATAATGATACAAAGTTGTATTAAAAAACAATGTGTTTGCTCATACTCATTCTTTAGCAGTTCTAATTTCAAAAATGTTTAATCCATCAAATCAATTCTAAATTTGAGTATATTAATACGATAAATCAGACGTTAAACATGAAAATCAATCGGCTGCAGGCAAGTTAATTTCATTGAAGAATTGGAGATAGGACAACCTGACTAAGTTGATTACCATAGAAGGATTAGAGTACATTTTGTGGTGACACTAGCCATGTTGCTAGTTGCTGCACGCCGCAAGACACGAGCAGGAACAGACGCCCTCGCTGCTCTAGGTTGCAGTTAGTGGCATGGGAAACGAGGAGACAAACTCTAAGGGTGTGTTCGGTTCTAAAATTAGCGTCCGCCCGTGTGTTCGATGGGAAGAAAAGAACGGAACCAGGTAGTTCCTCGGAACGGAATATTTCTCTAATATGCGGAACGAGGTCGTCCGACCGAATCGGCCGGATCGCGCGGAACGACTCGCTAATTGGCGAACTAACCCAGTTAAGATGATTAATTACTGAATCAACGGGGATTTCTAGCTGTGGCGACGATTAGCTGAGATGATTAGCGACAAAATCTTGTAAAAACACGTGGCCCTTTAATTTGAGTATATTCTGCAAAGATTTTAAAACAAAAACATTTCTATGATTTGGTACTTTTAGCAAAGATTTTAAGAAAAAAAATATTTTCTACCGTTAATTACAATTGTTAAATTTAAGCTCAAATTATTAGAATTTTAAGCATCATTATAGTTATTCCGTTCCGGTCCCAATTCTCCCAACCGAACACAATATGGGACCATTCCGTTCCTCGTTCTTTTCCAAACCGAACACAGGGTCGGAACCGTCCCATGCCCTCGGAATGGACTCACTCCGTTCCATTCCCTCTCGTTCTAGAACCGAACACACCCTGAGTCTCTGACTGCGGATCACAAGAGCACCAGGACAAGACGGAGATCGGCGCGACGGTAATGGGGATTATCATAAGAGGAGTGTTTCAGTGCGCATCCTCGTTGTGGCTTAGTTTTTTCGTTTGGCCCTGGCGGAACCTATATCTAATTCCAGTATAGTTTCGTATCTGTATACGGGGACAGACGACGCCGTAAGGCACGATCCCACATGGGACCCACCTAAACTTAATCACCGCGATTAGCTCCCACGTCCATGCATGCACCATTGTTGGGCGTAAGTGAAGCTTTATCTTCTCCGCCTCCTGGTAAAACTCGATCGCTCGTACCCGCGGATCTGATTCTCCTCGGTGACGCCGATCTACCCCGCATGCCCGCCACAGATCCTCGCGTCCGCCTCTACAGATCCTCGTGTCCGCCGTCACAGATCCTCGAAAGTAGAAGGCACGCTAGCGGCTCGGTGACTTCATCACTAGGGTTTCTAATCCAAATCGTTGGCTTCATCTTTCGATCTTGTAAGTTAATCCCATGATCATGCTTCGTCTCTAGTAATTGTTAGACACACGTAGCATTGGTGATTCTAACAATGTGGCGCAATCACTCATAGAGAAGATGAAGGACTCTAGATCTAATATGAAAGATGATCAAACCGGATATGTCGGTGATGATTCCATTTCCGCCAATACACATTCCGAAGACGGCTGGAGCGAAGAAGAGTTTGATGTGAGGACACATTAGCTCCTTCTTTCATATTTAAATGTTATATTAAATAATATATGATATCTCATGGCTTTATTTATTTAGATTGTCTATGACGACGATTTCCACAATGGCCTTAACAACCATGAAGAAACGAACTTGTTTGTCGATAGTGAGGTATGTGTATTGGTGTAAAATTTTATATGTCATGCACCGGATGATGCAATTGTGTACTAAATATTGCTAAATTTTTCAGGTACAAAATGTCTCTGGTATGGAGTATGACTATTTAGGTGAATCAGACTTGGAGATGGGTAATTATGATGATTGTGAAGATGCACCAAATTTTGATATGTTCGTTGACACGAGTGAGGTATTATTTATAGGCTGTTTTCTAGCAATCAACGAACCGACATGCATACTACTATAGTTCCAACGGCTAGGTTTTGAATTTGTAGCAGACACCATGTAACCAGACCGAGAGTTCAAATAAATGTAGCAATAACACTAGGTATCCTGATGATAAGAGAGAACTGTACTACAAGATAATAAAAATGACATTTGATAGTAAAACAGCAACCTATGTACATGGTATTATGTAGATTACAGATAAAAACATGATTCGATAAAACCTTATATGTACATGGTATTAAACCATATGTATTTGTATGTTTCAGTTATTTTAAGTGAAAATATAAAGTACTACTCGTTTTTTTAAACCAGTCTCCTTGGAGCTCGGGCTCTATTTCTTCATGTATCTCTTCTTTTATCATACATGTGTCCTCTTTAATTACTGCCTCTAATCCATTGTCGCAGAAATGGATGTACTCCCTCCGTCTCGGTTTATAAGACTTACGCGTATTTCTAGGTTGACAAATTAACCAACTTAGCATGAGATACATAAGATACAAACTATATTATTAGAAACTTCAAATGTTATATTTTCTAATAATATAATTTTTATATTATATAATTTATATTATATAGCTTATGCGGACGACCTAGGTACTACCTCCATACCAGTTTATTGGACTAACATGAAGTTCAAGAAAAAAAATTGACCATAAAATTAATCGATAAAACATGAGTTATATTTTATAAAAAATATTTCATTGGGTTGATATTTAAAAGCTCTTTCCAATGATACAATTTTTATGACATATGGTTCATATTTCGTTGGTTAAATTTGTAGTCAAACATATTTTTTAGACTCCGTGTTAGTAAAATAAACCGGTATGGAGGAAGTATATGCATAAGTCTTATAAACTGGGATAGAGGGAGTATCTGTTTTAGTGCTAGATATATCTAATCCAGTAACAATTAATATGGATTGGAAGGAGTAACAATTTATGACGGTGGTTGCTCTCTCTTTCTTTGTGCCTCTAGAAGCCTCTCAAGCACTTCCTCCACTAGAAAATATGGCACCTTCTGTGGTGGGAGGACAACCTTTGGTAAATCTTCCTTCATACTATAAGGAAGTGGGAGGTGGTTTGCATGTTTTCAAAAGCCGAAAGTGCAACATATATAGGTACTCGCGTGTTGCCTCTAAAGAGATGTATCAAGTTAAATGAAAGACAAGATCAAACTTCTTAAAATTACACCTTTTATTCCTTAACTATCATATGAGTACTACATTGTTACTAAGGCGTACATAGTTTTCCACAATCATGGTACTTTTGTGTGTCTATTTTCAAAGCACGTCATACTTTGTAGGTCAGTGGTGGCTAACTCATATATTAACAATAACAAAAGAATTTGTAAATCCATATTTTCTTTGAACTTGTCACAATGGAAATTTGGTATTAAGGTTGAGAATATAAGCAATTGTACGATTAAATTAATCCAACAATAAATCATGAGCATGACATAAACAATACTAAGCACATGCTGATACTTGATGATATTATCAAGTACTAGACAGATAGTAGAAACATCTATCCAAATCACTAGTACTGCTCACATAGAAATAAACAGGAGCGGGATAAATGTGTTATACTCTCCAATAGGCCAGTTGACCTTTGCAGCAAAGGTGCTACCTGGTCAGCGGCCGTCTTGTCAGCAGCAGCCTTCTCTACAACGAGCATGTCGGCGTCAGTGGACATGGTGATGTTGAAGGCGGGCGGTGGAGGAGGGGCGCGCATATTGAACTCCTCTCCTATCTTCACACAAACTTATATTAGTGGAAGAAAATCCCACCTTATAATTTGGTGAAAATATCTTCCAACTAGCCATGTGAAACTAAACTTCCATCACTCCCGTTGCCATGACAGCATAGGTTATTAGATGGGCCTAAAGCCCACTCCAATATTTCAACAGTTAACATGTCGGAGATTGATCTGAGAAGGTGGCCAAGGACCTTTTGATCAAGGGTCCACCACTGCTCGAAGTCGGGTTTGTTGATGTCCCGAGCATCGGTGCCGGTGCCTGCTTCACAGTCCTGGGCGGCGCTACTGCCGTGCCGTCGAGGAAACCATGGAGTCGGGCACCAGAGAAGTTGGGGAAGATCAATGCCCTCCAGAGCATGAAGTTACTCCTGTCGAGGCAGACAGCGATCGTGGGGATGACGGGCGGAGCTGCCGTGGTCGGGGGTGGAGCGATTACGGGGATAGAGGAGGAGGAGGAGGAGGACATGGCTGGGGCTGTGGAGAGCGTGAGGGCGGAACTGGTGGTCATCGCGGCGGTGGCGGAAGGAAGATCTAGAGTTCTAGAGTTTTGGAGCGGTGGAGAGGGACTCGCCAAGCTCTGATACCAAGTTAGATTTTAAGGTTCCGTGGGGCTTAGCCTCACCATGGGGTGCTCTTTATATAACGATGTTTGACATGAGAAAAACGTTCTGGAAAAGTAGAAGGGGATACTCGAGGGTATAAGGATGGTAGCGTGTTTTTCTCATGCGCCGGGGTAAAGAAAAAGAAATGCGGGTGTGCCAGTGTGCCGTAGTACACAAGAAAAAGGTGTTGGAATTTTGGCCCAAATAGCCTAGCCCATTTTTTATTCCAATAATTCCTGAAAATCCTAGAGGCCCATGTGGCCCATTCATGCATGGCAAGAGGTGGGACAAATGTTTAGTCCCATATTGCTAGTTGAAGGAGGTTTGCACCAGCTTATAAGGGAGGCTCTCCTACCACTTGGTAAAAGGATGAGAAGGAGAAGGAGAGAGTCCCACACGCGCGCTCCTCCTCCTCCGCCGCCCGCCTCGCCTCTCCACGTCACGACGCACGCGCCGCGGGTTGCGGGAATCTCGCCGAGCCGAGTTCTTTTTTGCCACGCATGACTGGTATACAAACGGGTGTGCAGAATTTGAACAGTTCTGCTAATGGGTTTTAAATACGACTCAGTGGAGGTTTAATTCGAACTTAGTGGAGGTTGTTTGGCTTCGGTCGCTGCCTGTTCGTTTCCTCTTCCGACTTCGCCTGTTCGCCTGTCTACCCGTGCCTATAAGAGCGGAAGGTCGCTCCTTTCCTCAGGCATCTATCAGAACCATCACATCCAAGTTCTAGAGCACTAAGCTGCCAACAGTTCTTCCCCATCCCGTCTTGTGGCGTGCACCGCGAGCCGAAACAGTAGGCCTCCAGAACCCCGCCTCTTCGAGTCCTGTACGGGAGAAGGGTGATAAGGTTTTTGGGGAGCGCTATCGGCGCGACTACTGGCTTCATCACAGACTCCTCCACCAACGCCCACGACATATTCCCCAACGACGACTTCTTCCCTGCCATCGAGAACCTCTTCCTAGACGACATGGGTGACAACTCCAACTCCGGCACACTGCTGTATGTTTTCTTTCTTCATCTTGTTCAGCTTATTTCGATCTATCTGCAACTCTCTGCACACTTTCTGTCAGATGACATGGCTAGTTTATTTTCCATCATTCTAGTCATGTTTTACCTATTGTTTATCTCGCATAAATCACTTGATAAATTGCTCATATTTCCAACAATCCAAAAACCTTATTATAGGCAATTTACTCCAAGTGGTTTCGTGGCATCTGTGA
This sequence comes from Avena sativa, assembly GCA_916181665.1. Lineage (NCBI taxonomy): Eukaryota > Viridiplantae > Streptophyta > Magnoliopsida > Poales > Poaceae > Avena > Avena sativa. The sequence goes on from OV702293.1 coordinate 462,318,719, forward strand.
AGCCACCTGTGTTTGAGGGTACACACTATAAGAGATGGCGCGTGAGAGCAGTTCTTTGGTTTGAAAACATGAACTGCTATGACGCCACTCTTGGCAGGCCTGAGGGAGAGCTTACTCCTGCTCAGGAGCAAGTTTTCTAGAAATCTGACAAACTGTTCAGGGCTGCTCTGTTGTCTGTGCTTGGGGAGAACATTGTTGAACCCTATATGTCATTTGATAATGGCAAGGATATGTGGGCTTCTCTCGAGGCCAAGTTTGGGGTCTCGGACGCTGGCAGTGAACTGTATATCATGGAGCAATTCTATGACTTCAAGATGTCCGATGACCGCTCCGTCGTTGAGCAGGCTCATGAGATACATGCACTGGCCAAGGAGCTTGATTACTTCTCATGTGTGTTACCAGACAAGTTCGTTGCCGGGGGCATTATTGCCAAGCTTCCCCATTCATGGAGGAACTTTGCTACTTCTCTGAAGCACAAGAGACAGGAGTTTTCCGTTTCAGATCTCATTGGGACTCTTGATGTGGAAGAGAAGGCGAGAGCAAAAGACACACGTGCTCGAGTTGTTGAGGGAGGTTCAAGTGCCAACTTGGTACAGAAAAATAACTTCCAGTCCCACAAGTTCAAGAACAAGAGCAAGTTTGATGGAAAGGGCAAGTTCGATGGGAAGAACAAGCCCTCATAGTCTACCAATTTCAAGAAAAAGACTGATAAGAAGAAAGGTTCCTGTCATGTGTGCGGTGATCCTGATCACTGGGCTCCTAGCTGCCCCAACCGCTATGACAGGCGCCAGCATGGGAAGATCGGCAAGACCGCTAATATTGTCATGGGCAACGTTGAGATGAAGGATGTTGGGTATGGTATATCACCTACTGTTCTTTCATTATGTCATTCTCCTGATTGGTGGATTGACACGGACACTCATGCACATGTTTGTTCTGATATTTCTATGTTTTATTCATATCAGGTCAGAGGGACTCAGTCCGTGTTGATGGGGAACGACTCGTATGCTTCTGTTCATGTTGTTGGTATGGTCGATCTGAAGTTCACTTCGGGAAAGACCGTACGCCTGAAGAACGTGCACCATGTTCCCTCAATAAATAAGAATCTTGTTAGCGGATCTCTTCTATGTCGCGATGGCTACAAGATTGTTTTTGAGTCCAATAAGTTTGTACTTTCTAAGTTTGGTACTTTTATTGGTAAAGGATATGAGTGCGGAGGTCTGTTCCGCCTATCATTATCAGATGTTTGCAATAAAGTTGTGAATCATGTTTCATCTGATCTTATATCAAATGTTTGGCATTCACGTCTTTGTCATGTTAATTTTGGTTGCATGACACCGTTATCTAAAATGAATTTAATCCCAAATTTCACTACCGTCAAAGGATCTAAGTGCCTAGCCTGTGTGCAAGCAAAACAACCTCGCAAGTCACATACGACTGTAGAGGTGAGAAATTTGGCACCACTAGAACTCATACATTCTGATCTTTGTGAGATGAATGGTGTGTTGACAAAAGGTGGAAAGAAATATTTTATGACGTTGATCGATGACTCCACGAGATATTGTCATGTGTATCTTGTAAAAACAAAAGATGAGGCTTTGAGTTTCTTCAAAGTCTATAAAGCTGAAGCAGAAAATCAACTTGATCGAAAGATTAAGAGGCTTAGGTTTGATCGTGGTGGAGAGTATTTTTCCAACAAGTTTGACTCTTTTTGTGCGGAACATGGTATAATCCATGAGAGGACGCCTCCCTACTCACCCCAATCAAACGGGGTAGTCGAACGAAAGAACCGCACTCTAACAGATTTGGTTAACACCATGTTAGACACATCGGGTCTCTCCGAGGAATGGTGGGGGGAGGCATTACTGACCGCATGTCATGTCCTAAACCGAGTTCCCACAAAGAACAAAGAAATTACTCCATTTGAAGAATGGGAGAAGAAAAGGTTAAATCTCTCTTATCTACGAACTTGGGGATGTTTGGCAAAAGTTCATGTGCCAGTTCCCAAGAAGCGCAAGCTTGGACCAAAAACTGTGGACTGTGTATTTCTGGGTTATGCTTTTCGTAGCATTTGCTATTGATTCTTGGTAGTAAAATCTGGAGTACCAGACATGCATGTTGGTAAAATCATGGAGTCGAATGACGCAATTTTCTTTGAGGATATCTTTCCCATGAAGGATATGCCTAACTCATCAAGTCAGGAATTAGATACAATTTCTGAACCAATCATTCCAGTAGAACACCTAGAAAATCCTGAGGAGAAGGATAACGAAATTCCTAAAAGAAGCAAGAGACAGAGGACTGCAAAGTCTTTTGGTGATGATTTGGTTATATACCTCGTGGATGATACTCCCACTTCTATTTCAGAAGCCTATGCATTTCCTGATGCTGACTACTGGAAGGAAGCCGTCCGTAGTGAGATGGACTCCATTTTAGCTAATGAAACATGGGAGATCACTAATCGTCCTTATGGGTGCAAACCTGTAGGATGTAAATGGGTGTTTAAGTAGAAACTAAGGCCTGATGGTACTATTGAGAAGTACAAGGAAAGGCTTGTGGCCAAGGGTTATACCCAAAAGGAGGGTGAAGACTTCTTTGACACTTACTCACCTGTGGCAAGGTTGACCACCATTCGAGTACTACTTTCTCTGGCTGCCTCACACGGTCTTCTCGTTCATAAAATGGATGTTAAGACGGCTTTCCTAAATGGAGAGTTGGATGAGGAAATTTATATGGATCAATCAGATGGTTTTGTAGTAAATGGTCAAGAAAGAAAAGTGTGCAAGTTGCTAAAGTCTTTGTATGGTCTTAAACAAGAACCTAAGTAGTGGCACGAAAAGTTTGATAAAACCTTAACCGCTGCAGGCTTTGTTGTAAATGAAGCTGACAAGTGTGTATACTATCGCCATGGTGGGGGCGAAAGAGTTATTCTATGTTTGTATGTTGATGACATACTGATCTTTGGGACCAACCTTATTGTAATTGAGGAGGTCAAGTATTTCTTATATCAGTCTTTTGAGATGAAGGATCTAGGAGTAGCTGATGTTATCTTGAACATCAAACTATTGAGAGATGATGATAGTGGGATCACACTGCTTCAGTCTCACTATGTGGACAAGATTTTGAGTCGCTTTGGGTATAGCGGCTGCAAGTCTTCTCCAACACCGTATGATCCTAGTGTGCTACTTCGAAAGAATCGAGGCACCGTCAAAGATCAATTGACATACTCTCAAATAATTGGCTCGCTTATATACTTGGCTAGCGCGACAAGGCCTGACATTGTGTTTGTTGTTAGCTAACTCAGTCGGTTTGTTTCAAATCCTGGAGATGATCATTGGCAAGCTCTTAAAAGAGTCATGCGCTATCTAAAAGGCATTGCAAGCTATGACATTCACTATACCGGGTATCCGAGGGTACTGGAGAGTTATAGTGATTCAAATTGGATATCTGATGCTGATGAGATAAAGGCCACGAGTGGATATGTGTTTACACTTGGTATATAAACAGTGTTTTGGAACCAAAGGCAAATTACATGTGCCTCTGGGATCTGGTGGGGGATTGTTGGAATTTGTCACATCCCAAATTTTAGATTTGGTACTGCATAGCATACATGTCATTGCATCATGATCATCATTGCAAAAATTCAGTTTGAAAAGGTTTTGGCAAAACAATTCACTTGCAATTGCATTTTGACACCTACACTTGAATGCTCGGTTTTACCATGCTTATGTTAAAAACAGTATATTTTGGTTGTTTGGATGGCACAATTGCATAAAGGGTTCCGTCACAAACCCGTAGCAATTTGAATCGCCTCAATCGGAGCTTCGTAGCAAAAGTTATGGCAATCTGAATTTTTAGCTTCTATTAGGCATTTTTTGTCAGCTAAATTCAGTTAAGGAAATTCATCAGGAAAAGTAAAAGAAAAATAAAAAAAAGGAAACCAGCGCAGCCAGGCCGCCGTGGCCAGCCAGCCCAGCCGAGGCCTGCCAGCCCGCAGCCCGCAGCAGCAGCCGCATCCCGCAGCAGCAGCGCCGCCCGCGCGGCGGATAGAAAGCACCTCCCGCCGCCTGCCCGCCCCGCTGACGAGCGGGCCCGCACTGTCAGCCACCGCGCGTCACTGATGCGTGGGCCCCACGCGTCAGCGCGTTCTTCTCCAACTCGTAGACAACACCGATTTCTCTGGAATCGGGCCGTTTTCGAACTGATTTCTCCGGGATTTTTTGTCTATAACAATCTACTAGTTCTCCTCTTCCAAACCCCCCAAGATTCGCCATCTATCGCGCCGCCATCGTTGAGAAATTTCTCGCCGGAGTTGCGACCGCCGCCGCCGCCGCCTCCGAGCTCGGTGATCCCGACGCTGCCGCGCGCGCCTCCCCCTCGCCTCGCTCGCTCGCTAGGGATCACCGTCGCCACCCGCTGACCCGCCTCCCTCTCTTCCCCCGCAGGCCGACGCCACCGCGAGCCGTCGCCGTCGCCACCGACGCCGCCCGCCACTCCAGCCGCCGACCGCCGTCGCCGGCGCACACGCCGACCCGCGTCACCACCTCGAGGAACTCCGCCACCTCGCCCCCCGACACCGTCCCACCTCTCGCCGCCGCCGAGGACCGCCACCGCCGCCGCCCGACCATCGCCGCCGCCGCTGCCAACTGCTCCGGTGAGCCTCCCCCTCGCGCGCCTCCCCTGCCGCTCGATCGGCATCCAACGGTCCATCGATTAGTCAGCCCAGGGCGCTGACTGGTCAGCGCCACGTCGGCGTGGTCAAACGGTCACGTTTGACTATTTCCTTTAATTCGATTTATTTTGGCAGATTTTAGATGGAACTTGTAAAATTCATAGAAAATAATCTACTGGGCCAAAAATTGCAAATAAAATATGTATGGAATCAGTGTCTCATGTAGAATATTGCTATACAGTTGTTTTATGCTTTTGCAGCAAGGTTTTGTCTTGGTTAATTAAATGAGTTAATGTTATTTTTAGAGTATTAAATTAATAGAAAAAGTTCTGCAACTCCAAAAATTGCAAATAAGATGTCCCTGGAATCAGTAGAACAAGTGGAATCTTACAGTGAATTAAAAAGGTAGACTTACAGTATTGGAATTTGCAGAATCTATATAAAGGCTTACTGGAGTATTTTAATTACCCAGGGAATTATATAAATCCTTTTTGAGTAATTCCAATTGGTACTGATTCTATTTTAGGTTGCCTACACAGTGGATATTTTACCAATATTTTACCAATATTTTACAAACACTTTATTAGCAGTGGCTAAATAATTGGGTCCTAGCTCAATTGTTTGGGCATTTAAAATTGCATGCTTTCTTTTCTATGCACTTAAAACATTTTCCATGCATGCATATAATGAAGGGTTTCCCAACATAGTAAATCAAAAAAATTCTACGGATGCGAACAGAGGGAAGCCAAGATCTAATCTAGGAGATGCAAACAACGAGAGAGATTGGATTAGATCTTCATACCCTTGAAGATTCGCACAGCGGAACGTTCGTCGGAACGTGGGTGATGTAGTCGTACTCGCTTATCCTCCTCGCGATCCGATCCGATCTAGCACCACAAGTGGCGATGCCTCCGTGAGATGCACACGTGCAGCACCTCGACGTCTCCTCCTTCCTTGGTCCAGCAAGTATGGTGGAGAGATGGGTTGGATCTACAACACGACGGCGCGGTGCAATTGGTGGAGAGTTTCTGCAGCAGGGCTTCGCCTACACGCAGTCGGGAGGGAGAGAGAGGAGGGCAACAGGGCGACTGGCTTGAGGGGAAGGTGTGTGTGTGTGTGGGGGGGGTGGTGCACCCCCAGCCCTCTTTATATAGAGGGGTGGGCGGCAGCCCTAGCCCCTCCCCCAAGTCCAAAACCGGCGGCCAAAGGAGGAGGAGTGGGGGGCAAGGAAACCCCCCCTTCTAGAAGCTCCAACTAGGGTTTATCCCTTGTTGGCCGGCTGGGCCCTATGGGGCCTTGTGCCCCTGGCCCAATGCGGCCAGGGCACTCCCACATAGGCCCATGCCCCCTCCCGGAAGGTGGGGCCACGTTGGTCCCCTTCCTGAAGGTTCTAGAAGCTTCCGGTACAATACCAATTAACCCGGAACAATTCCGAACTCCAAAAACTGCACTGCCTTATATGAATCTTATTCTCCGGACCACTCCGGAACCTCTCGTGATGTCCCGGATCCCATCCGAGACTCCGAACAAAAACTCATAAACCAATTATCCAATCTATCCTAGCGTCGAGACACGTTAAGTGTGTGACCCTTCGGGTTCGAGAATATGCAGACATGATCTTCTATCAATAATCAACAGCGGGGTCTGGAAATCCATATTGATTCTCACACATTCATCGATGATCATATCGGATGAACCACGATGCCAGGATTCAATCAATCGCATATATATATTCCCTTCGTCTCGCGATATTTTACTTGCCCGAGATTTGATCATCGGTACCGTCATACCTAGTTCAATCTCGTTCACAGCAAGTACTTTACTCGTTCCGTAATCCGATATCACTTTGTGATTAACTCCTTAACCACATGCTTGCAAGCGGTGTTGATTTCGATTACCGAGTGGGCCCGAAGTATATCTCTCTGACTTGGGAGGGACAAATCCCATCTCGATACATACAACCCAACAGATACTTTCCGATCACCTGAGAGACACCTTTATGATCACCCGCTCATAGGATGACGTTTGATGACCTCATAGGCACTGAACCTTTCTTTGCCTTATCCATTCTGAACCTTTTCAGAACTTTGTCTAGGTATGTACTCTGGCTTCAAGCTATCAGGCGTCTTTGTCTATCTCTATAGATTTTGATGCCCAATATATAAGCAGCTTCACCTAGGTCTTTCATTGAAAAACACTTGTTCAAATAACTCTTCACATCGTTAAGCATGTTAATGTCATTTCCAATAATCAATATGTCATCCACATATAGCACCAGAAATGTCACCGAGCTCCCACTCACTTTCTTGTAGATACAAGCTTCGTAGCAATTTGGAACAAATCCAAAGCTCTTGATCACTTGATCAAAACGAAGGTTCCAACTCCGAGATGCTTGCTTCAGTCCATAAATGGAACGCTGAAGTTTGCATACTTTATCAGCATCCTTAGGATCGACAAAACCTTCAGGTTGCATCATATACAACTCTTCATCAATGTTGCCATTGAGGAACGCAGTCTTGACATCCATCTGCCATATTTCATAATCATGAAACGCAACAATTGCTAATAAAATCCGAATGGACTTAAAGATTGCTACGGGAGAGAAAGTCTCATCGTAGTCAACACCTTGAACTTGTCGAAAACCTTTCGCGACAAGCCGTGCTTTATAGACGGTAACATTACCATCCGCGTCCGTTTTCTTCTTGAAGATCCATTTGCACTCAACGACCTTTCGGTTGCTAGGAGGGTCCACCAAAGTCCATACTTGGTTTTCGCTCATGGATCCCAATTCGGATTTCATGGCTTCTAGACATTTCTCAGAGTCTGGGCTTATCATCGCTTCCTCATAGCTCGTAGGTTCACTGTCTTCTACTAACAAGACAGTCAAGACAGGGTTGCCGTACCACTCAAGAGGGGTACGCGACCTTGCCGACCTGCGACGTTCAGTAGCAGCATCGTCCGAAGCTTCATGATCCTTGTCATTAGCTTCCTCTATCGTTGGTGCAGGCGGCACTGGAACAATTTCAGGTACTGCGCTACTCTCCAATTCAAGAGAAGGTTCAATAACCTCGTCTAGCTCTACTTTCCTCCCACTCACTTCTTTCGAGAGAAACTCCTTCTCAAGAAAGGAACCGTTCTTTGCGACAAACACTTTGCCTTCGGTTCTGTGATAGAAGGTATACCCAATGGTTTCCTTAGGGTATCCTATGAAGACGCATTTCTCCGCCTTGGGTTCGAGCTTGTCCGGTATCAACTTCTTAACGTAAGCTTCACATCCCCAAACTTTAAGAAACGACAACTTAGGTTTAGCACCAAACCACAGTTCATACGGTGTCGTCTCAACGGATTTAGATGGTGCCCTATTTAAAGTGAATGCAGCGGTTTCTAATGCATAACCCCAAAATGATAACGGCAAATCAGTAAGAGGCATCATTGATCGGACCATATCTAATAAGGTTCGATTCCGGTGTTCAGACACACCATTGCGCTGTGGTGTTCCGGGTGGCGTGAGTTGCGAAACGATTCCGCTTGCTTTAAGATGCGTGAGAAAATCATAACTCAAATATTCACCTCCACGATCGGATCGTAGAAACTTAATCTTTCTGTTACAATGGTTCTCCACTTCATTCTGAAATTCTTTGAACTTTTCAAATGTTTCAGATTTATGTTTCATTAAATAGATATACCCATATCTACTTAAGTCATCGGTAAAAGTGAGAAAATAGCGATATCCACCGCGCGTCGAAACACTCATCGGTCCGCATACATCGGTATGTATGATTTCCAACAAGTCCGTTGCTCGCTCCATCATACCGGAGAACGGGGTTTTGATCATCTTGCCCATGAGGCATGGTTCGCATGTGTCAAATGATTCAAAATCAAGAGACTCCAAAAGTCCATCAGAATGGAGTTTCTTCATGCGCTTTACACCAATATGACCTAGACGACAGTGCCACAAATAAGTAGTATTATCACTATCTACTTTGCATCTCTTAGCCTCAATGTTATGGATGTGTGTTTCTTCCCTTTCGAGATTTAGAAGAAATAAACCATTCACAATAGGTGCATGACCATAAAAGATGTTACTCATATAAATAGAACAACCATTATTCTCCGATTTAAATGAATAACCGTCTTGCAATAAACACGATCCAGAAATAATGTTCATGCTCAACGCAGGCACATAATAACATTTATTAAGGTTTAAAACTAATCCCGAAGGTAAAACTAAGGAGAGCGTGCCGACGGCCATCACATCAACTCTTGATCCGTTGCCAACGCGCATCGTCACCTCATCCCTCGCAAACCGCCGTCTATTCCGTAGCTCCTGTTTCGATTTACAAATATTAGCAACTGAACCAGTATCAAATACCCAGGCACTACAACAAGGGCTAGTAAGGAAAACATAAATAACATGTATATCAAATATACCTTTGATGGTGCCAGCCTTCTTGTCCGCTAAGTACTTCGGACAGCTGCGCTTCCAGTGACCCTTGTCCTTGCAATAGAAGCACTCAGTGTCCGGCTTAGGACCAGACCTGAGCTTCTTCTCAGCAGGGGCAGCGTGCTTGCCGCCGCCCTTCTTGAAGGGATTCTTTGCACCCTTACCTTTCTTGAAGGTGGGGGGCTTGTTGACCATCAACACATGATTATCCTTTTTGATGTCCACCTCCGCAGCCTTCAGCTTTGTGAAGAGCTCGGTGATCGTATCAGTGGAACCAATCTGATTGTGAGTCACTACAAAACTTTTGTAGCTGGGAGGGTGTGATTGCAGAACCCTGTCAATCTTGAGCTCCTATGGAATCTTGCAGTCCAGTTGCTCAAGGCGTTGAGTGTAGCCTGACATCTTAATGGCGTGCTCACTAACGGAACTCCCTTCCTCCATCTTGCAGTTAAAGAATTTCTCCGAGATCTCATATCTCTTAGAATGGGCCTGAGTCTAAAACATGGTTTTCAGCTCCTCGAGAATCTCAAAGGGCCCGGGGTAGTCTTCAAAACGATTTTGAAGGTCCAATTCCATAGCAAACAACATGGTGCTCTTAATCACACCATAATAATCTTTGCGCGACTGATAGACAACTTTCTCATCAGCCGGCGCAGTAGCAGCAGGGGCGTCACCTAACGCATTCTCAAGGACATAGTCCTTTTGACCGCCAGAGAGAATGATTCTGAGATTGTGGAACCAGTTGGTGAAGTTAGACCCATTGTTTTTAAGCTTTTCCTTCTCAGCAAAAACGTTGAAGTTGAAGTTGGACTTAGCCATTTGATCTACAATATTTGCAAGTACAAATTAGACTATGTTCATGATAACTAGTTCAACTTTTAATCAAATTACTAGATGAACTCCCACTAAATTCAACATCCCTCAAGTTGTTTAGTGAACATGATCCAAATTCACCATGCCTAATCCGATCTTCACGAGAAGAGATGTGGTTTCAATGGTGGACAACGAAGTGTTGATCATATCATTCATATGACTCATGCTTAACCTTTCGGTTCATGTGTTCCGAGGCCATGTCTTTACATGCTAGGCTCGTCAAGTTAGACCCAAGTATTTCCGCGTGTGCAAAACTGGCTTGCACCCGTTGTATGTGAGCGTAGAGTCTATAACACCCGATCATCACGTGATGCTTGGACACAACGAACTTTCGCAACGGTGCATACTTGGGGAGAACACAGTTTTTATCTTGACCTTTAAGTGAGGAATCATCTTATAATGCTACCGTCGTGATCTAAGCATAATAAGATACATAAAAGGATAAACATCACATGCATATAACTTTATGTGACATGGTATAGCCAATCTTCGCGCAATGATCTCCATCTTGTGCGTGCCGGCATGATCTCCATCACTCCACCATGATTGCCTCCACCACGAATAGCAACTACAACTATTGCTAACTACTTAGCGATAAAGTGAAACTATTACATGGCGTATAAGAAGTTGACACACAGGTCATACACAATTATAAAGACAACCATATGGCTCCTGCCGGTTGTGTACTCATCGACATGCAAGTCGTGAAACATTACAAAACATGATCATTGCATACAATACAAACATCATATCTTGGGCCATACCATATCACAGAAAACACTCCCTGCAAAAACAAGTTAGACGCCTTTACTTTGTTGTTGCATGTTTTACGTGGCTTATGGGAGTAGATGCTAAGAACGATTCTTACCTACGGAAAGCCACAACAGTGATATTATGGTTGCCAAACTCTGGTATAAATCCCATGACAACTATAGTGAGAGAAACTAGCATCCACCAGCCGCATGTATGGAACAAGCCACACGTCAAGTGCGGAGCCGGTCTCGCGAACGACGTCGCGTAAGGTTGGCCTGGACCGCTTCAATCTCACTATCCCGCGTCATAAGTAGAACACAAACAAGAGGATTGCAACAGAAAACATCAACGCCCGCAACAACCATGTCGCGTTCTACTCGTGAAACACATCTACGCATAGATCTAGCTCTGATACCACTGAAGGGTTTCCCGGCATAGTAAATCAAAAAAATTCTACGGATGCGAACAGAGGGAAGCCAAGATCTAATCTAGGAGATGCAAACAACGAGAGAGATTGGATTAGATCTTCATACCCTTGAAGATTCGCATAGCGGAACGTTCGTCGGAACATGGGTGATGTAGTCGTACTCGCTTCTCCTCCTCGCGATCCGATCCGATCTAGCACCACAAGTGGCGATGCCTCCGTGAGATGCACACGTGCAGCACCTCGACGTCTCCTCCTTCCTTGGTCCAGCAAGTATGGTGGAGAGATGGGTTGGATCTATAACGCGACGGCGCGGTGCAATTGGTGGAGAGTTTCTGCAGCAGGGCTTCGCCTACACGCAGTCGGGAGGGAGAGAGAGAGGAGGGCAGCAGGGCGACTGGCTTGAGGGGAAGGTGTGTGTGTGTGTGGGGGGGGTGCGCCCCCAGCCCTCTTTATATAGAGGGGTGGGCGGCAGCCCTAGCCCCTCCCCCAAGTCCAAAACCGGCGGCCAAAGGAGGAGGAGTGGGGGGCAAGGAAACCCCCCCTTCTAGAAGCTCCAACTAGGGTTTATCCCTTGTTGGCCGGCTGGGCCCTATGGGGCCTTGTGCCCCTGGCCCAATGCGGCCAGGGCACTCCCTCATAGGCCCATGCCCCCTCCCGGAAGGTGGGGCCACGTTGGTCCCCTTCCATAAGGTTCTAGAAGCTTCCGGTACAATACCGATTAACCCGGAACAATTCCGAACTCCAAAAACTGCACTGCCTTATATGAATCTTATTCTCCGGACCACTCCGGAACCTCTCGTGATGTCCCGGATCCCATCCGAGACTCCGAACAAAAACTCATAAACCAATTATCCAATCTATCCTAGCGTCGAGACACGTTAAGTGTGTGACCCTTCGGGTTCGAGAATATGCAGACATGATCTTCTATCAATAATCAACAACGGGGTCTGGAAACCCATATTGACTCCCACACATTCATCGATGATCATATCGGATGAACCACGATGCCAGGATTCAATCAATCCCATATATATATTCCCTTCGTCTCGCGATATTTTACTTGCCCGAGATTTGATCGTCGGTACCGTCATACCTAGTTCAATCTCGTTCACAGCAAGTACTTTACTCGTTCCGTAATCTGATATCACTTTGTGATTAACTCCTTAACCACATGCTTGCAAGCGGTGTTGATATCGATTACCGAGTGGGCCCAAAGTATATCTCTCCGACTTGGGAGGGACAAATCCCATCTCGATACATAAAACCCAACAGATACTTTCCGATCACCTGAGAGACACCTTTATGATCACCCTCTCATAGGATGACGTTTGATGACCTCAAAGCTTTCTTCCGATACCAGGGAGTTGTATTATCTCATGGTCTAAGGAATACAATATTTGACATAAGAAAAGCTTCACAAAGATGAACACTATGACACGATCTAATTGCTTCGCTTAGTTTGGGTCTGTCCATCACATCATTCTCCCAATGATGTGATCTCATTATTAATCGACAACTCATGTCCATGGTTAGGAAACCTTAACCATCATTAATCAATGAGCTAGTCCATAGAGGCGTACTAGGGACACGGTGTTGTTCACAAACCACACAAGTATTAAAGTTTCCGCTTAATACAATTCTAGCATGGAATATAAACATTATCATGTACAAGAATTATAATAATAACATCTTTATTATTGCCTCTAGGGCATAATTCCAACATATAGTAGGTATACTGAATACGAATATATGATGCTACTGTAGCAATGTTCAACTTGTCATGCATGCATCTTGCATTGTCATTGTTTGTATATGATTGTGTATGGTTTGTTTATGTGATTGCAATTGCATCGTGTAGATTATGACGAGTGTAACGCTTGCTCGTGTGTGGATTGTTTGTTCGACCGCTACAGCCAAGACAAGTAGATGCTACCTTGTTCATGATGTTGTACTACAATTTTCAATGCATTGTCGTGTATTTTGTAGATGCATGTGTAGGATATTACTATCGCTATGCTATGTCCTATTATGTGGTAGGGTTTTCCCTGTAGATGAACCACCGTTGGTAGATGTGCTTAGCCATGCTATGATGAACGAGGGCTGGGATACATCACTGAAGTTGTTTCTGAATGTGTTGGTTTGCGAAAACTAAAAAAACAACTTAATCAATGAATCTCCTGGGTGTGATGGGATTGATAACTTTTGGTGGTATCATTTTGGAAAGGCATCCAAGTATCAAGAGAAAATGATTGGCTTCTTTATTTTGTAGCTTACGTGTACAACCATGTGCCAATAATGAAATGGGCGGTTGGTTGGACTCAGTAGGTTGTGGTAACTCGAACCCACGTATCCAGAGATGTAGAATTTTGGTAGGTTGGACCGGTGCGTGTCAGGTTCGGGGAGCTACTTCTCGAACGGTCCCTTCTTGGGCTTCTCCCTATCATCACCCAATATGAGAGTGGTGGTACGATCTGGGCTGGCCAAGTCACATGGGTAAAGTGTACTAACCCCTATAGGGTGTATAAACTAATCGATTAGCCGTGTCCCCGGTTATGGACATCTGAGTTGCTTGATATTGATTCCATGACATGTTTGTTGCTCATTCTAATTTCCTAATTGCTTTAATGTTGATGGGTTAACTTAATTGGGATCTTTTCAAAGAAAATCAAAAACTGTTTATGAAAGTAGGATGAAGGTATTTGCAAATGCAAGCTAGCCACAGCTCCACTTGCCAAATATGCATGTAGATGTTAGCTCTATTGTCTCCTTTAATAGCTCTACTTGCCATACATTCCATGTATTGACCCTTCGGGGCTGCTACGTTTCATGTTGCAGGATATTCCGATTCTGAGTGATCGATTTAGGTCACGGTACTCCACTCGGCACTTGTTCACTTGTGGGCAATTTGAAGAATGGGGGATTTACTATATTTATGTTGCTACTTGAATAAGTTGAGATAGCCTTGAGCTAAGCTTTTATTGTAATAATGATACTCTGGATCTTCGTTATTTATGATGCACATATATTTTGCTATGTTATTCATCTTTATTCTATTGTGGGCCAATGAACCGATACATGGATTGGCATGTCACATAGAAGCTACGGTTTTTTCAGAACCGTAGTGTTACAAGATGGTATCAGAGCCCGTGTGTCGACTGTAGGATCGTGACCTAGGTTTGGATTAGGAAGCCATAGAAATATTAAAGCTTATATTAACTCTGTCTTTCATCTTATGCCTTTCACTCTCGTAAATCTTTACCATATGCTATTCTCACACTTTCCTCTTTTAATTTATAGATGGGAGAAGTCAGGACTGAGTATGCAACGATGGAATCACCAAGGCCCTTTGCAAGACAGTTGGCACATCTCTCGCAGTCATTGGGATTGCCACTGCCCATGTTCAAGGGAAGAAGGCTGTACACCTATGGATATGGCGAGGACGCTTGGGAGATCACCACCTTCATCTTCAGGGATGCCGCCTTGCCAAACCATGTGCATCTGGTTTACACCAAGACATACTACAACTGGGGACTTGGAATAAACTTGGCCCTGTATGAAGCCCTATCACGCCAGTGCCATCTTGTCCGACACCTGCTGCCAGAAGACTCACCCTACCGTGACTACGGAAGGCATGATGAGAATGGGAACATTGTGATTACCCCGGGCGACAGGAACAATATGCCGCCCCGTCGGAGGCACATAGAGGATATGGAAAGGGAGAATGGAGCTCTAGTTGAAAAAGTGATGATGGTAAAGGAGATAGCAGATTTCGCCAGCAATGGTATGATGATCCAGGGACAGTACATAGAGACCTTGCATGAAGCTGTGGACGTTCTGAATAATGCACTGATAGGCAGGGATCCAACCATAGCACATCTTAATGGGACCGTGCAGGAAAACAATCAGACCATACAACAGCTGCAAGGGACCGTCCAGGAAAGGGACCAGACTATTAAAGATATGGCAGCCCAGATTGCCGCTCTCCAAGCACAGTTGAATCCACCCTCTGATGACAACAATGGAGATGATGGAAACAATGATAATTATGATGACAGTGGGAACGATGATGATGATGAGGACGAGGATGATGATGATGGAGACGATGATGGTGGAGGAGATGAAGCTGTTGCAGCCGCATCAGAGGATGAAGAAGAAGAGGAGGATCCAGAAGAGGTGGAATTTGAGGTTTCAAGTGATGACTCAGGAGAGGTGTATACTCCGCCGCCATGGTTGGTTCGTGGACAGAAGCGCCAACGCATGAGTGCGAGGATCTACTGCAACCTCTTCATGAAGTAGATAGATGCCCACCAATTAGTCTTCGTTAGGTTAAATCGTTAGATTAAGTCTCGAGCAATGTAAAACTTAAATTACTGTTAGTTTAAAGTGTTTAGTTGCTCCTATGTGTACTCCAAAGTTCCAGGATTATTTGTGCGAATTTTATAGAAGAGTTATGACAAGGTTTGGTTGATATCTGAGTTTTTCCTGATGAAGTTTTCTGCTGACACAGCTGCACTGCACGAATTTTAGTACTTTATTGGTAACTGGGAAAAATCTGAAAAAAATAGGTTTGGTTCGAAACTCTCTGTACTATATACAAAAAATCAGCAAAAAATTCCTGACGAGTTTAAGTAGGGTAGAAAATTCGTGAACACTGCTGGACTGTTCTAGCAGATTCCTGTTTTTAATGCTTTGTTGGCCAATTGGTGTTGATAACTGTTGCCAACGCTTCTAAAACTATTTCAGTAGATATATACTGCTAGGATAACCCCTGGACATTGCTGGATCGTTTGTTTGCTGATGTGCTGCTTGCTTGAGATTGTCTGTGATTGCTTTGTTGTTGTTTGATCATAATGCATGGGTAGAATCATGTTTTCGTAATCGATTCTTTCTAAGCTTACCTGTGCCGCAGATGCCTCCCCGCCGTCAACCTACTGAGTTGGAGCAGCTCATAGCGGCTCAGTCACAACTGACCCAAGTGATGACCCAGTTCATGGAAGCTCAGAACAACAACAACAACAACAATAACAACAACAATAACAACAACAATGGGAACAACCAGCCTCACGGAGATGCACTTACAAGGTTCCTGAGGCTAAGGCCAGCGAAGTTCTCTACTGCAACGGAGCCGATGGTTGTTCTCAACTGGTTGCGTTCAGTGAATAAGGATCTGGTAACTGTTGGGTGCACAGATGCTGAGAAGGTGAGATTTGCCGCTCACCTACTGGAGGGACCAGCCGCTTCGTGGTGGGACACTTTTCAGATCACCCACCCTCTGGACACTATGACCTGGGCAATGTTTGAGGAAGGTTTCACGACCAACCACGTATCTTCAGGAGTTCTGAGCCTAAAGAGAAAGGAATTTCTCAACTTGCGCCAAACCAACCGCACTGTGGCTGAATATATTGAGGAGTTCAACAACCTGTCGTGTTATGCCCCTGAGGATGTTGACACTGATGCCAAAAGGAGAGAGAGGTTCCTGGATGGCCTCAGTGAAGAGCTTTCAGTGCAGCTGCTAGTGGTTTATTGCCCCACTTTCCAGGAGCTTATGGACAAGGCCAGAATCTTGGAGGGAAAGCACAAGCAGGTGGAAAACCACAAGAGAAAGAGCAGCAATCACCACTCTGGATCTCACCACAAGTCTCGCACTTCTTATGATGGATACTCCAAGCATGGGGGAAGTGACCATGGGCACCATGGAAGCCATGACCGCCACAACCATGGAGGCGATGGACATCGCCATGATAGCCACAAGAGCAACCGCCACAACCACAAGGGAGGATACACTCACCATTCTGGCGGACACAGTGGACACGACCGCAACCGTGACCACAACTATGTGAAGAAGGACCTGAGTGAGGTGACATGCTTCAAGTGTGGCCAGAAGGGACATTATGCAGACAACTGTCCGGAGAAGAAGGGAATGAAGCCAACCAACAACCAGAAGGCCATAGTGAACCACATGAATGTGGAGGAGATCCCAGATGAGCCTGAGCTTGTGGTTGGTAAGTTTCCAATCAACACTCACCCTGCACTTATACTTTTCGATACTGGTGCATCGCATTCATTTATATCAAGGGCATTTGTGGATAAGTATAAGTTAAACATGGAGTCTCTGAAAGGGTCTATTAGAGTAAGCTCACCTAGAGGGGATATGATAGCTAGCGCGGGACGCCGCAACTTAACTGTGAGGATTGGAGCACACAATTTCATTGCACATCTGGTAGTATTGGAGTCACAAGGTTTAGATGTAATATTGGGCATGGATTGGATGTCTATGCATGAGGGACACATAGATTGTGCACAGCGAGCGGTTTCGCTCAAAACCCCGGATGGTAAGAGGATTAGGTTCAAGTCGGCTGTGCGACCGGGAAGGTGTAAGCTGAATTCTCTTAAGGGGGTTAGCATGGATACTGTGCCTGTGATTAAGGAGTACCCCGACGTGTTTCCGGAAGAGCTACCAGGGATGCTACCTGACAGGGATGTGGAGTTTCTCATCGATCTGATGACGGGAACATGACCTATAGCAAAGAGACCATATAATATGGATGTGTATGAGCTGAAGGAATTAAAGAAACAGCTAAAGGAGCAGTTGGACAAGGGATTCATTCAGCCTAGTTCGTCGTCATGGGGAGCACCTCTTCTATTTGTGGAGAAGAAGGACAACAATAAGAGGTTAGTGGTGGACTATCGCTCGCTGAATGAAGTGACCATCAAGAACAAATACCCCCTGCCGAACATAAATGATTTGTTTGATCAACTGGAAGGATCAAAGGTGTTTAGCAAAATTGATCTGCGATCGGGCTATTTCCAATTGAAGATCCGGGAGGAGGACATACCAAAAACTGCTTTCACTACTAGGTATGGTTTATATGAGTATACGGTTATGTCGTTTGGACTAATGAATGCTCCGGCGTATTTCATGACAATGATGAACAAGGTATTTATGGAGTACTTGGACAAGTTCGTGGTTGTGTTCATCGATGACATACTGATATATTCCAAGGATGATGCTAAGCATGAGAGACATCTGCGACTGATTATGGAGAAACTGAGAGAACACAAGCTGTATGCCAAATTCAGCAAGTGTGAATTCTGGCTTAACACTGTTGGGTTTCTTGGACACGTGGTGTCAAGAGAAGGAGTTGC
Organism: Avena sativa; assembly: GCA_916181665.1. Classification (NCBI taxonomy): domain Eukaryota; kingdom Viridiplantae; phylum Streptophyta; class Magnoliopsida; order Poales; family Poaceae; genus Avena; species Avena sativa. The sequence continues at coordinate 462,337,034 of OV702293.1, forward strand.
TGTTGATCCAAGCAAAGTGACGGCAGTAACTGAGTGGGAAGCACCCAAGAATGTGGGCGATATTTGGAGCTTTTTGGGACTTGCTGGATATTACAGTAGGTTCATTGAAAATTTCTCCAAGATTGCTAAGCCGATGACGGAACTTCTGAAGAAGGAGAGGAAGTTTGAGTGGACAGATGCGTGTGAAGCCAGCTTTCAGGAACTGAAGCGTCGACTAGTGATCGCACCTGTTCTGTGTTTACCTAATCTTCAGAAGGATTTCCAAGTGTACTGTGATGCTTCTCGACAGGGACTTGGAAGTGTGTTGATGCAAGATGGGAGAGTGGTGTCATACGCCTCACGACAACTTAAACACCATGAGAGGAATTATCCCACGCATGACCTAGAATTAGCATCGGTTGTGCATGCGCTCAAAGTGTGGAGGCACTACCTAATGGGAAAACACTGCGATGTGTACACCGACCACAAGAGCCTGGTGTACATATTTACACAGAAGGAACTGAACATGAGGCAAAGGAGATGGTTGGAGCTTATCAAGGATTATGATATGAATCTGCAATACCACCCAAGAAAAGCCAATGTAGTAGCAGATGCTCTAAGCCGGAAGGTCTATGCCAATGGATTGACTGTTGGGGAATTGCCCGAGGATTTCTGCAAGAAATTCAAGGAGCTTAGACTGGAGGTGGTATCAGAAGGATATTTGGCAGTAATGGAAGTCCAACCAACGCTACAAGACATGATCAGGAAGGCTCAAGTAGGAGACAAGGAAATAGAAGAAATAAAGGAGAAGATGAAGGAGGATCGCGCAAAATAATTCTGCGAGGATAAGCAAGGAACCTTGTGGTATGGAGATCGTTTGTGCGTTCCCAACGATCCGGAGATAAGGAAGTTGATTCTGCAGGAAGCTCATGACTCGCCGTATTCCATACATCCGGGCAATACGAAGATGTATATGGATCTAAAGGACAGATTTTGGTGGAACAACATGAAGGGGGACATCGCCGAGCATATTGCCTTATGTGATGTTTGCAGCCGAGTGAAGGAGGAACACCAGAAGCCAGCAGGATTGCTACAGCCATTGCCCGTGCCGGATTAGAAGTGGGATAGAGTGGGAATGGATTTTATCACATGATTGCCCAGGACCAGGTCGGGATACGACTCTATTTGGGTAGTGGTCGACTTTTTGACCAAGGTATCCCACTTTATACCGGTGAAGACAACCTACACGAGTGCAAGGTTGGCCAAGATTTATATGGACAGAATTGTGTGCCTACATGGAGTTCCCAAGAGCATTGTATCAGATACAATTTACATCGCACTTTTGGCGCCAGCTGCATGAGTCTTTGGGAACTAGGTTGGAGTTTAGCACAGCGTTCCACCCTCAGACTGATGGACAGACCGAGAGGGTAAATCGGATTTTGGAAGATATGTTAAGAGCTTGCGCTTTGTCTCATGGTTCTAGTTGGGATGAGAATTTGCCGTATGCTGAGTTTTCCTACAACAACAGCTACCAAACTAGCATCAAGACGTCGCCGTTCGATGTGCTATATGGGAAAAGATGCCAGACACCATTGCTATGGGATGGAGTAGGAGAGCGTCAGCTATTTGGACCTGATTTGATCAAGGACGCCGAGGAGAAGGTCGCTTTGATTAGGGACAGGCTGAAGGTAGCACAGTCGAGGCAGAAGAGCTACGCTGACGCCAAGCGCAAGGAAGTGGTGTATGAGATAGGTGATAGAGCGTACCTCAGGGTATCGCCACTGCGTGGAATTAAGAGATTTGGAATCAAGGGTAAGCTGGCACCTCGGTTTATTGGGCCATATCGGGTCTTAGCACGCCAAGGAGAGGTTGCTTATCAGTTGGAGTTGCCAGAGGCTCTGTCCACCGTCCACAATGTGTTCCACGTGTCCCAGCTGAAGAAGTGCCATCCAGAGATGGTGGATACACCATTGAGAGACACGGTGCCACTCGAGGAGGTTCAGCTTGAGAGCGACTTGACCTATGAGGAGAAGCCGGTCAAGATACTGGAGACAGCGGAGAGGATTACCCGTACCAAGACGATCAGGTTTTGCAAGGTGCAATGGAGCCACCACACCAAAGAGGAAGCCACTTGGGAGCGTGAGGATGACATCCGAGAGGACCACCCACACCTATTTGCTAGCCACGCCGAATCTCGGGGACGAGATTCATCTTAAGGGGGTTAGTCTTGTCACATCCTAAATTTTATATTTGGTAATGCATAGCATACATGTCATTGCATCATGATCATCATTGCAAAAATTCAGTTTGAAAAGGTTTTGGCAAAACAATTCACTTGCAATTGCATTTTGACACCTACACTTGAATGCTCGGTTTTACCATGCTTCTATTAAAACCAGTATATTTTGGTTGTTTGGATGGCACAGGTGCGTAAAGGGTTTCGTCACGAACCCGTAGCACTTTGAATCGCCTCAATCAGAGCTTCGTAGCAAAAGTTATGGCAATCTGATTTTTTAGCTTCTATTAGGCATTTTCTGTCAGCTAAATTCAGTTAAGGAAATTCATCAGGAAAAGTAAAAAAAAAGGAAACCAGCGCAGCCAGCTCACAGCCTGCAGCAGCAGCGCTGCCCGCGCGGCGGATAGAAAGCACCGCCCGCCGCCTGCCAGCCCCGCTGACGAGCGGGCCCGCGCTGTCAGCCATCGCGCGTCACTGACGCGTGGGCCCCACGCGTCAGCGCGTTCTTCTCCAACTCGTAGACAGCACTGATTCCTCCAGAATCGGGCCGTTTTTGAACTGATTTCTCCGGGATTTTTTGTCTATAACAATCTACTAGTTCTCCTCTTCCAAACCCCCAAGATTCGCCATCTATCGCGCCGCCATCGTCGAGAAATTTCTCGCCGGAGTTGCGACCGCTGCCGCCGCCTCCGAGCTCGGTGAGCCCGACGCCGCCGCGTGCGCCTCCCCCCTCGCCTCGCTCGCCCGCTGGGGATCACCGCCGCCACCCGCTGACCCGCCTCCCTCTCTTCCCCCGCAGGCCAAAGCCACCGCGAGCCGTCGCCTTCGCCACCGACGCCGCCCGCCACTCCAGCCGCCGACCGCCGTCGCCGGCGCACACGCCGACCCACGCAACCACCTCGAGGAACTCCGCCACCTCGCCCCCGACACCGTCCCACCTCTCGCCGCCGCCGAGGACCGCCACCGCCGCCGCCCGAACATCGCCGCCGCCGCTGCCAACTGCTCCGGTGAGCCTCCACCTCGCGTGCCTCCCCTGCCGCTCGATCGGCATCCAACGGTACAGATGGACCGTTGATTAGTCAGCCGTGTCCCGGTCGTTGGCCAAGTCAATGGGTAAAGTGTACTAACCCCTGCAGGGTGTATAATCTAATCGATTAGCCGTGTCCCGGGTTATGGACATCTGAGTTGCTTATTGATTCCATGACATGTTTTTCACTCATCCTAATTCCTAATTGCTTTAATGTTGATGGGTTAACTTAATTGGGATCTTTTCAAAGAAAATCAAAAACTGTTTATGAAAGTAGGACGAAGGTATTTGCAAATGCAAGCTAACCACAGCTCCACTTGCCAAATATGCATGTAGATGTTAGCTCTATTGTCTCCTTTAATAGCTCTACATGCCATACATTCCATGTATTGACCCTTCGGGGCTGCTACGTTTCATGTTGCAGGATATTCCGATTCTGAGTGATCGATTTAGGCCACGGTACTCCACTCGACACTTGTTCACTTGTGGGCAATTTGAAGAATGGAGGATTTACTATATTTATGTTCCTACTTGAATAAGTTGAGCTAGCCTTGAGCTAAGATTTTATTGTAATAATGATACTCTGCATCTTCGTTATTTATGATGCACGGATATTTTGCTATGTTATTCATCTTTATTCTATTGTGGGCCAATGAACCGATCCAGGGATTGGCATGTCACATAGAAGTTATGGTCTTTTCAGAACCGTAGTGTTACAAAATTTTGGCCCAAATAGCCTAGACCATTTTTCATTCCAATAATTCCTGAAAATCCTAGAGGCCCATGTGGCCCATTCATGCATGGCAAGAGGTGGGACAAATGTTTAGTCCCACATTGCTAGTTGAATAAGGTTTGCACCAGCTTATAAGGGAGGCTCTCCTACCACTTGGTAAAAGGATGAGAAGGAGAAGGAGAGAGTCCCACACGTGCGCTCCTCCTCCTCCGTCGCCCGCCTCGCCATGCCTCGCCTCGCCACGACGCGCGTGCGCCGCGGGTTGCGGGAATCTCGCCGAGCCGAGTTCTTTTTTGCCACGCATGACTGGTATACAAACGGGTGTGCATAATTTGAACAGTTCTGCTAATGGGTTTTAAATACGACTCAGTGGAGGTTTAATTCGAACTTAGTGGAGGCTGTTTGGCTTCGGTCGCTTCATGTTCGTTTCCTCTTCCGATGTCGCCTGTTCGCCTGTCTACCCATGCCTATAAGAGCGGAAGGTCGCTCCTTTCCTCAGGCATCTATCATAACCATCGCATCCAACTTCCAGAGCACTGAGCTGCCAACAGTTCTTCCCCATCCCGTATTGTGGCGTGCACCGCGAGTCGAGACAGTAGGCCTCCGGAACCTCGCCTCTTCGAGTCTTGCACGGGAGAAGGGTGATAAGGTTTTTGGGGAGCGCTATCGGCGCGACTACTGGCTTCATCACGGACTCCTCCACCGACGCCGACGACATCTTCCCCAACGACGACTTCTTCCCTGCCATCGAGAACCTCTTCCTAGACGACATGGGTGACAACTCCAACTCCGGCACACTGCTATATGTTTTCTTTCTTCATATTGTTCAGCTTATTTCGATTTATCTGCAACTCTCTGCACACTTTCTGTCAGATGACTTGGCTAGTTTATTTCGATCATTCTAGTCATGTTTTACCTACTGTTTATCTCGCATAATGTTGGAATTATGCCCTAGAGGCAATAATAAAGATGTTATTGTTATAATTCTTGTTCATGATAAAGTTTATATTCCATGCTAGAATTGTATTAAGCGGAAACTTTGATACTTGTGTGGTTTATGTGTCCCTAGTACGCCTCTATGGACTAGCTCATTGATTAATGATGGTTAAGGTTTCCTAACCATAGACATGAGTTGTCGATTAATAATGAGATCATGTCATTAGGAGAATGATATGATGGACAGACCCAAATCAAGCAGAGCAATTAGATCATGTCATCATGTTCATCTTTGCGAAGCATTTTCCTATGTCAAATATTGTATTCCTTAGACCATGAGATAATGCAACTCCCTGGTATCGGAAGAAAGCTTTGAGGTCATCAAACGTCATCCTATGTGAGGGTGATCATAAAGGTGTCTCTCAGGTGATCAGAAAGTACTTGTTGGGTTGTATGTATCGAGATGGAATTTGTCCCTCCCGAGTCGGAGAGATATACTTCGGGCCCACTCGGTAATTGATATCAACACCGCTTGCAAGCACGTGGTTAAGGAGTTAATCACAAAGTGATATCGGATTACGGAACGAGTAAAGTACTTGCTGTGAACGAGATTGAACTAGGTATACCGATACCAACGATCGAATCTCGGGCAAGTAAAATATCGCATGACGAAGGGAATATATATATGGGATTAATTGAATCCTGGCATCGTGGTTCATCTGATATGATCATTGATGAATATGTGGGAGTCAATATGGGTTTCCAGATCCCGCTGTTGATTATTGATAGAAGATCATGTCTGCATATTCTCGAACCCGTAGGGTCACACACTTAACGTGCCTCGACGCTAGGATAGAATGGATAATTGGTTTATGAGTTTTTGTTCGGAGTCTCGGATGAGATCCAGGACATCACGAGAGGTTCCGGAATGGTCCGGAGAATAAGATTCATATAAAGGAAAGCAGTTTTTGGATTTCGGAATCGTTTCGGAGTATTCGGTATTGTACCGGAAGGTTCTAGAAGCTTCCGGAGTGGGACCAACGTGGCCCCACTTGTCGCAGGGGTGCGTGGGCCTACGAGGGAGTGCCCTGGCTGCTTTGGGCCAAGGGCACAAGGCCCCATAGGCCTAGCCGGCCAAACCCTAGGGGAAACCCTAGGGAAACCTTCTAGAAGGGGGGAAGACTTTCCCCCCACTCCACCCTTGGGGCCGCTGCCCTAGGGCTTGGAGGAGGGGCCAAGGGGGCCGGCCAGCCCCTATATAAGGTGGGCAGGGGGCGCACCCTCCCCTCACCCCAAACCCTAGCCGCCAGCTGCTGCCCTACTTCTCTCTCTCTCTCTCCCGACTACGTGTAGGCGAAGCCCTGCTGCAGAATTTCTCCACCAATTGCACCGCGCCGTCGTGTTGTAGATCCAATCTATCTCTCCACCCCACTTGCTGGACCGAGGAAGGAGGAGACGTCGCGGCACCGTACGTGTGCATCTCCCGGAGGCGCCGCCACTTGCGGCGTAGGATCGGATCGGATCGCTAGGAGGAGACGGCTAGTACGACTACATCAACCACGTTCTGTTGAACGTTTCCGCTGTGTGATTTCTTCAAGCGTATGAAGATCTCATCTATCCCTCTCGTTGATTGCATCTCCTAGATTAGATCTTGGCTTTCCGGGTTCGCATCCGTAGAATTTTTTTGATTTACTATGCTGCGAAACCGATCAGTGGTATCAGAGCTAGATCTATGCGTAGATGTGTTTCACGAGGAGAACACAACATGCTTGTTGCGGGCGCTGATGTTTTCTGTTGCAAGCCTCTTGTTGTGTACTTCTTATGATGCGGGATAGTGAGATCGAAGCGGTCCAGGCCAACTTTACGCGACCTCGTTCGCGAGACCGGCTCCGTACTTGACGTGCGGCTTGTTCAACACATGCGGCTGGTGGATGCCAATTTCTCTCACTATAGTAGTCATGGGATTTACACCGGATGTTGGCAACCATAATATCACCGTGTGGCTTTCCGTAGGGAAGAATCGTTCTTAGCTTGTTACTCCCATAAGCCACGTAAAACATGCAACAACAAAGTAGAGGCATCTAACTTGTTCTTGCAGGGAGTGTTTTGTGATATGGTATGGCCCAAGATATGATGTGTATGTTGTATGCAACGATCATGTTTTGTAATATTTCACGACTTGCATGTAGATGAGTACACAACCGGAAGGAGCCATATGGTTGTCTTTATAATTGTGTATGACCTGTGTGTCAACTTCTTATACGCCATGTAACAGCTTTACTTTATCGCTAAGTAGTTAGCAATAGTTGTAGTTGCTATTCATGGTGGAGGCAATCATGGTGGAGTAATGGAGATCATGTTGGCGCGCACAAGATGGAGATCATTGCGCGGAGATTGGCTATACCATGTCACATAAAATTATATGAATGTGATGTTTATCCTTTTATGTATCTTATTATGCTTAGATCGCGACGGTAGCATTATAAGATGGTTCCTCACTTAAAGATCAAGATAAAATTGTGTTCTCCCCATGTATGCACCGTTGCGAAAGTTCGTCGTGTTCAAGCACCTCGTGATGATCGGGTGCTATAAACTCTATGTTCACATACAACGGGTGCAAGCCAGTTTTGCACACGCGAAAATACTTGGGTTTGACTTGACGAGCCTAGCATGTACAGACATGGCCTCGGAACACACGAACCGAAAGGTTAAGCATGAGTCATATGAATGATATGATCAACACTTGAGGAACTGAAAACCATGTTTCAGACTCAGGCCCGTTCTGAGAGATATGAGATCTCTGAGAAGTTTTTTAACTGCAAGATGGAGGAAGGGAGTTCCGTTAGTGAGCAGGCCATTAAGATGTCGGGTTACACTCAACGTCTTGAGCAACTAGACTGCATGATTCCAGAAGAGCTCAAGATTGACAGAGTTCTGCAATCACTCCCTCCTAGCTACAAAGGTTTTGTAGTTACTCACAATCAGATTGGTTCCACTGATACGATCACTGAGCTCTTCGCTAAGCTGAAAGCTGCGGAGGTGGATATCAAGAAAGATAATCATGTGTTGATGGTCAACAAGACCCCTAGCTTCAAGAAAGGTAAGGGTGCAAAGAAGTCCTTCAAGAAAGGCAGCGGCAAGCGAGTTGCCCCTGCTGAGAAGAAGCTCAAGTCTGGACCTAAGCCGGACACTGAGTACTTCTATTGCAAGGACAAGGGTCACTGGAAGCGCAACTGTCCGAAGTACTTAGCGGACAAGAAGGCTGGCACCATTAAAGGTATATTTGATATACATGTTATTGATGTTTACCTTACTAGCGCTCGTTGTAGTGCCTGGGTATTTGATACTGGTTCAGTTGCTAATATTTGTAACTCGAAACAGGAGCTACAGAATAGACGGCGGCTAGCAAGGGATGAGGTGACGATGCGCGTTGGCAACGGATCAAGAGTTGATGTGATGGCCGTCGGCACGCTCTCCTTAGTTTTACCTTCGGGGTTAGTTTTAAACCTTAATAAGCGTTATTATGTGCCTGCGTTGAGCATGAACATTATATCTGGATCGTGTTTATTGCAAGATGGTCATTCATTTAAATCGGAGAATAATAGTTGTTCTATTTATATGAGTAACATCTTTTATGGTCATGCACCTGCTATGAATGGTTTATTTCTTCTAAATCTCGAAAGCAATGAAACACACATCCATAAAATTGAGGCTAAGAGATGCAAAGTAGATAGTGATAATTCGAATTATTTGTGGCACTGCCGTCTAGGTCATATTGGTGTAAAACACATGAAGAAACTCCATTCTGATGGACTTTTGGATTCTCTTGATTTTGAACCATTTGACACGTGCGAGCCGTGCCTCATGGGCAAGATGATCAAAACCCCGTTCTCCGGAATAATGGAGCGAGCAACGGACTTGTTGGAAATAATACATACCAATGTATGCGGACCAATGAGTGTTTCGACGCGCGGTGGATATCGCTATTTTCTCACTTTTACTGATGACTTAAGTAGATATGGGTATATCTATTTAATGAAACATAAATCTGAAACGTTTGAAAAGTTTAAAGAAATTCAGAACAAAGTGGAAAACCATCGTAACAAGAAAATTAAATTTCTACGATCCGATCGTGGAGGTGAATATTTGAGTTATGATTTTCTCACGCATCTTAAAGCAAGCGGAATCGTTTCGCAACTCATGCCACCCGGAACACCACAGTGCAATGGTGTGTCTGAACGCCGGAATCGAACTCTATTAGATATGGTGCGATCGATGATGTCTCTTACAGATTTGTCGTTATCATTTTGGGGTTATGCATTAGAAACCGCTGCATTCACTTTAAATAGGGCACCATCTAAATCCATTGAGACGACACCGTATGAACTGTCGTTTGGTGCTAAACCTAAGTTGTCGTTTCTTAAAGTTTGGGGATGAGAAGCTTACATCAAGAAGTTGATGTCGGACAAGCTCGAACCCAAAGCGGAGAAATGCGTCTTCATAGGATACCCTAAGGAAACGATTGGGTATACCTTCTACCATAGATCCGAAGGAAAAGTGTTTGTCGCAAAGAACGCATCCTTTCTTGAGAAGGAGTTTCTCTCGAAAGAAGTGAGTGGGAGGAAGGTAGAGCTAGACGAGGTTATTGAACCTTCTCTCGAGTTGGTGAGTAGCGCAGCACCTGAAATTGTTCCAGTGCCGTCTGCACCAACAAGAGAGGAAGCTAATGATGAGGATCATGAAACTTCGAACGATGCTACTAATGAACGTCGTAGGTCGACAAGGTCACGTGCCACTCCTGAATGGTACGGCAACCCTGTCTTAACCGTCTTGTTGGTAGACAACGATGAACCTGCGAACTATGAGGAAGCAATGATGAGCCCAGACTCTGAGAAATGGCTAGAGGCCATGAAATCCGAATTGGGATCCATGAGCGAAAACCAAGTATGGACTTTGGTGGACCCTCCTAGCGACCGTAAGGCCGTTGAGTGCAGATGGATTTTCAAGAAGAAAACGGACGCAGATGGTAATGTTACTGTCTATAAAGCTCGGCTTGTCGCAAAAGGTTTTCGGCAAGTTCAAGGTGTTGACTACGATGAGACTTTCTCTCCCATAGCAATGTTCAAGTCCATTCGGATTTTATTAGCAATTGCTGCATTTGATGTCAAGACTGCGTTCCTCAATGGCAACATTGATGAAGAGTTGTATATGATGCAGCCCGAAGGTTTTGTCGATCCTAAGGATGCTGATAAGGTGTGCAAACTTCAGCATTCCATTTATGGACTGAAGCAAGCATCTCGGAGTTGGAACCTTCATTTTGATCAAGTGATCAAGAGCTTTGGATTTGTTCCAAATTGCTATGAAGCTTGTATCTACAAGAAAGTGAGTGGGAGCTCAGTGATATTTCTAGTACTATATGTGGATGACATATTGATTATTGGAAATGACATTAGTATGATTAACGATGTGAAGAGTTATTTGAACAAATGTTTTTCAATGAAAGACCTAGGAGAAGCTGCTTATATATTAGGCATCAAAATCTATAGAGATAGACAAAGACGCCTAATAGCTTTACGCCAAAGTACATACCTAGACAAAGTTCTGAAAAGGTTCAGAATGGATAAGGCAAAGAAAGGTTCAGTGCCCATGTTGTCAGGTAAGATATTGAGCAAGGCTCAGTGTCCAGCTACGGTAAACAATAGAGAAACCATGAGCAAAGTGCCATATGCCTCGGCCATAGGTTCTATCATGTATGCCATGCTGTGTACTAGACCGGATGTGTCCAATGCTCTTAGTTTGACGAACAGATACCAAAGTGGTCCAGGAGTCGAACACTGGATAGCCGTAAAGAACATCCTAAAGTATTTAAATAGGACTAAAGAAATGTTATTGGTCTATGGAGGTGATGAGCAGCTCATCATAAAAGGTTACATCGACGCTAGTTTCGACACCGACCCGGATGATTCTAAATCTCAGACAGGATACGTTTATATTTTGAATGGAGGAGCTGTGAGCTGGAGAAGCTGCAAGCAAAGCGTGATCGCGGGATCTACACTAGAATCGACATACATGGCTGCTGCAGAAGCGTCAAGTGAAGGAGTTTGGATCAGGAACTTCATCACTGAGCTTGGTGTGGTTCCAAGTGCCTTGGACCACTAGAGATATTGTGCGACAACACTGGCGCCATAGCATTGGCTAAGGAACCAAGATATCATCCAAAGACCAAGCACATCAACCGCCGATTTCATATAATTCGAGATTATGTAACAGATGGAGATCTGAAGATTAGCAAAGTACATACGGATCTAAATGTCGCAGATCCGTTGACTAAACCTCTTCCATGTGCAAAACATGATCAGCACCTTAATGCCATGGGTGTTAGATTGTTGCCAGATGTAAACTAGATTATTGACTCTAGTGCAAGTGGGAGACTGTTGGAATTATGCCCTAGAGGCAATAATAAAGATGTTATTGTTATAATTCTTGTTCATGATAAAGTTTATATTCCATGCTAGAATTGTATTAAGAGGAAACTTTGATACTTGTGTGGTTTATGTGTCCCTAGTACGCCTCTATCGACTAGCTCATTGATTAATGATGGTTAAGGTTTCCTAACCACAGACATGAGTTGTCAATTAATAATGAGATCATGTCATTAGGAGAATGATATGATGGACAGACCCAAATCAAGCAGAGCAATTAGATCGTGTCATCGTGTTCATCTTTGCGAAGCTTTTTCCTATGTCAAATATTGTATTCCTTAGACCATGATATAATGCAACTCCCTAGTATCGGAAGAAAGCTTTGAGGTCATCAAACGTCATCCTATGTGAGGGTGATCATAAAGGTGTCTCTCAGGTGATCGGAAAGTACTTGTTGGGTTGTATGTATCGAGATGGAATTTGTCCCTCCCGAGTCGGAGAGATATACTTCGGGCCCACTCGGTAATCGATATCAACACCGCTTCCAAGCACGTGGTTAAGGAGTTAATCACAAATTGATATCGGATTACGGAACGAGTAAAGTACTTGCTGTGAACGAGATTGAACTAGGTATACCGATACCAACGATCGAATCTCGGGCAAGTAAAATATCGCGTGACAAAGGGAATATATATATGGGATTAATTGAATCCTGGCATCATGGTTCATCCGATATGATCATCGATGAATATGTGGGAGTCAATATGGGTTTCCAAATCCCGCTGTTGATTATTGATAGAAGATCATGTCTGCATATTCTCGAACCCATAGGGTCACACACTTAACGTGCCTTGACGCTAGGATAGAATGGATAATTGGTTTATGAGTTTTTGTTCGGAGTCTCAGATGATATCCAGGACATCACGAGAGGTTCCGGAGAAAAAGATTCATATAAAGGAAAGCAGTTTTTGGATTTCGAATCGTTTCGGAGTATTCGGTATTGTACCGGAAGGTTCTAGAAGCTTCCGGAGTGGGACCAACGTGGCCCCACTTGTCGAAGGGGTGCGTGGGCCTACTAGGGAGTGCCCTGGCCGCTTTGGGCCAGGGGCACAAGGCCCCATAGGCCCAGCCGGCCAAACCCTAGGGGAAACCCTAGGGAAACCTTCTAGAAGGGGGGAAGACTTGCCCCCCACTCCACCCTTGGGGCCGCCGCCCTAGGGCTTGGAGGAGGGTCCAAGTGGGCCGGCCAGCCCCCTATATAAGGTGGGCAGGGGGCGCACCCTCCCCTCACCCAAACCCTAGCCGCCAGCTGCTGCCCTACTTCTCTCTCTCTCTCGACTGTGTGTAGGCGAAGCCCTGCTGCAGAAACTCTCCACCATAGGACAACACCGTCGTGTTGTAGATCCAATCTATCTCTCCACCCCACTTGCTGGATCGAGGAAGGAGGAGACGTCGCGGCACTGTACGTGTGCATCTCTCGGAGGCGCTGCCACTTGCGGCGTAGGATCGAATCGGATCGCGAGGAGGAGAGGGCTAGTACGACTACATATCATCAACCACATTTTGTTGAATGTTTCTGCTGTTCGATTTCTTCAAGGGTATGAAGATCTCATCTATCCCTCTCGTTGATTGCATCTTCTAGATTAGATCTTGGCTTTCCCGTTCGCATCCGTAGAATTTTTTTGATTTACTATGCTGTGAAACCCATCACATAAATCACTTGATAAATTTCTCATGTTTCCAACAAAAGGTAGGGAAGATGCATTTCATTAATCTCTCGTGGAGAAACAAAGTACAAATCCCTAATACAGTGCGCTCCGTGGCCTTCTCGCGCGGCCAAAACCTGACTAGGGCGATTGCGATCTCATGGTTCCGGGGCCTCGGAAGGCACCCGGTTAATTACTCCCGCGGGTTACACCACGAGACACCTATGATTAAGCCATGTGGTCGTCTTCGTCGTCTTCGCTTAACATTCTCCATGCATGATGTGGTGGTGGTGTGTGTGTTGGCGGCGGCAGAGCCCGTGTTCTCGTTGGTACACGCGTCGCGAGTAGCGTGGCCTTTGCTCCGGCCATGCCCGCCCTCGCCGTCATGCCTCGTCGGTCTTGACGGCGTCCATGTAGTTGGAGTTGGAGTAGCATAGGTCCGCTCAGTTGGGACTTCTGATGACCAGCAGCCTCGTCGAGGTGTGCAAGGGGTAATGCCTCGCGGGAGTACGTGTCGATGGAGATCGGTGTCGGTGCGAAAACGATGCGCCCCTACAAGTCGGTGTAGCCGGTGTGGTCGGCGTATCGTCTCGGTCTGATGCCGAGTTCATGGCGATCATCGTGACTATGGCACTGTCCCACGGGCTCGTGGAGAAGTGACGTCGGAGGTGACATCACGTCGTTAGCGGCAGTAGCCAGGCCGCCACATCCTTATCCGCCGCAGCTAGCTCAGCTCATGAGTTAGCAATAGTCCTTGGCTCCCACGTATGTGCATGCATGTCCAGAGCCGGCCACACCATAGCGGTACGGGTGACTTCGGCGACCGCACCTCAGGAATTAGAGCTAAACAATACGTGCGCTTGGACGGGTCGAATGAAGTGGCGTTCTTGTAGAGCTCCATGATCTATGGTGACTTCTCGAACTCGAGCTTTGTTGCTGCCACCGCCGTGCTAAGAGCACTGAAGGTCCTAGGCTCACGCCGAGAGACCTCGAGTGACCAATGTTGTTGCATCCCATGGACACACATCTCGATGGCGTCCTCAAGGTGCATCTCCCGAGCGAACCGCACATAGCTATTGCGGAATCGAATGACGTACTCGTCGATGGACTCATCTCGTCGTTGAAGAACTTGTGCAAGCTCGATGACAGACAAGTCCTTCTTCATGGCGACGAAGTGCTTCTTAAAGACTTCCTTCATGCCTGACCAACTTTCGATGGATCCAACTGCCAGGCGGCTGTACCAGGGGAAGGCAGGGCCGGTTAACGACCCTGAAAATTTTCGAAGAAGTGACGCGTTGTTTGCAGTGTCCCCGCACACCGCCTCAAAGTACGCCAAGTGCTCCCTTGCATCGCCCGTCCCATCGAATTGATGGAACTTTGGTGGGTGCCACCCTGCAGGGAATGACACCAGGTCGTGCCATGATTCATAGGGCTTCTCCAACTCGCTCCCCGTGGTGCGAGGAGCATTATCGACCTTCAATTGCTCGAATCTTTTGTCCACCATGTCTTTAAGCATATCGTGGTAGCCTTTCAGCATGCTTTGTTGTGGCGCTGTGTCGGCTGGACCAGAGGGTCTAGCCCACTGGCGAGCGTGTGTGCTTGTTTCTTCGTGTTGGCGCTCGTGATGGGGTGGCGCACTTGTTAGAGCGCCCGCCTGCAACACCTCCACTTGTGGGTCTACCACTCCTTGTGGTACGCTTTGTGGCGGGACACTGTTGTTGCTGTTGTTCATCATGAGCTCGATGAACTGTTCGAGTTTTGATGTCAATTGATCAATCTTTTGGCGCTGCTCCTTCATCTCTTCTTCCAGTGCAGCTTCTCTCCCTGCCGATGCACTAGCCTGCGCGGATGCAGAGTCGTCGTTCTTTCCACCGTCTACCGCCATGTAGGCTGGTGCGGTATGGAGATCTTCAAGGCCATCTTCACAGTCCGATAGGACCGAAGGGGCGAGCTCATGGTATGGAGGGGAGTTTGTAAGTTTCTCCAACGAAGAGGTACAAGAAGAGTCGGAGAAGCTCTCTTCACCGTCAGCATAGTCGTCAATCCCTTCCTCTCCGATTGATCTATCCGTCACACTATGAAGTGCGACAGACCTTAGCCGCATCTTGGCTCCAGGTCGACTTGCAACCTGCAACAACTCGTCGGGATCTCGTGGGAGTCTTGAGGTGATGTCGGTGCAGCGTCGCGGCAAAATGTTCGGGTGATATCCCGAGTCTCCATCGGAAAGTGAGCCTTTCCCTTCCATGATGGGAAGGCATGGGGCAGTGGATCTTGCTCCCTCTTCCCTTGTAGAAGCGTTGGCCTTGGCCTCCACGTCAGTGCCCTTGAACCATGAACGTACATGGCCAAGGTGTGGCAAGAAAGCCTTCTTGAAGTCAGCTTTGGGGTTTGGCACGATCTCCTCATCCGAGGGATAGCCAAACTCGTGGGTGACTTGAGGAGGTTGCCAACCGTCGTTTGGCTCAAGCCTTGGGCGCACTGCAACAGTGCCACACAAATCAAGGTTCTTCTTTGTTGCCTCCTTTTCCTTTCCATCCTCCTGCTGAAGGGCATCATCTCCAATCTTCTCGTATCCTTGCGGAGAAGTAAGCAAAGGTTTCATGGGAGGCATCTCGTCTTTTCTCGGGGCAATGGAGGTTAAAGCCCTAAGATCTGCCTCGGGGTTGGAGGAAGTTGCGGCTGGAGTCTCCTCGATGCCCTCCATTGGCGTGGTTGTCGGTGTTGGTGTCTTTTGCCTTCGAGGAGGCGAAGATGACGATGTGTCCATCGTCTGTTCATCGCCTTGTTGAGGATTTGCTGAAGGAAACGGTGGTGGAACCGCTTCGCCCTTTTGTTCAACACCCCCTAAGGGCATCTTGCGCGGTTTTGGAGTGAGGCGGCTGAGCAGGTAATTGTACCGCTCGTTCCGCTCCAGGTTTGGAGAGACGCGGAAGCCGATCCTGTCGCTTTCTTGAATGACCCCACCATTGGGTCGTACCCGAACTTGGATATGGCGGAGCACCAGGGCTTCGAGTTCTTTGTACAGAACTTGGCGATTCCTTTGGTGCCTCTCGCGCTTGCGTTGGTTCTCTGTGAGGACCTGCCAGGTTCTTGAGGGTGCTGATGGAGTTGGTAGAAGAGGCGGTGCAGCTTGTGGTGCTGATGTGGTAGGCGCGTACCTTGAAGGGCGCACCTGAAGTCGCTCTCCACGCCTAGGCGGGGATGAAGGACGTGGTGGAAGTGCATCTCGTGGAGGATCCCTAGGTCTCCACTATTGAGTGGGACGAGGGTCCCTCTCATCATCTTGATGTCGTGACTAACGGTTCCAACGTGGGGGCATGTTAGGATGCCCTCGGTGTGCATGTCTAATGGGTGAAGGTTGGCGTCGGGGCGCCAAGGTATGGCGCTCATGTTGAGGACGATGACTAGGGGATTGGTGCCTAATCTTGCTCCCAGCTTGTGCTGATGAAGAACTTGGCGCTCCTTGCTCATGGAGCCACCTCTGGATGCTATTCATTTGATCTTGCAAGCGACGGAATTCCTGCCGTAGGTCTTCTCCGCGAGGTGCAGGTGCCCCGTTCCTAAGAACGGCGAACCTGTTGTCATTCGGAATGGGGCAACCGTTGCTCGCCGAAGTGTAGCAGCTGAAGGGTTTCGTGGCATAGTAAATCAAAATTTTCTACAGATGCGAACAGAGGGAAAGCCAAGATCTAATCTAGGAGATGCAAACAACGAGAGAGATTGGATTAGATCTTCATACCCTTGAAGATTCGCACAGCGGAACGTTCGTCGGAACGTGGGTGATGTAGTCGTACTTGCTTCTCCTCCTCGCGATCCGATCTGATCTAGCACCACAAGTGGCGGTGCCTCCGTGAGATGCACACGTGCAGCACCTGGACGTCTCCTCCTTCCTCGGACCAGCAAGTATGGTGGAGAGACGGATTGGATCTACAACACGACGGCGTGGTGTATATGGTGGAGAATTTCTGCAGGAGGGCTTCGCCTACAAACAGTCGGGAGGGAGAAAGGAGGGCAGCAGGGCAGCTAGGGTTGGAGGGGAAGGTGTAGGGGGTTGGTGCGCCCCCACCCCTTTTTATATAGAGGGGGGGCGCAGCCCTAGCCCCTCCCCCAAGCCCAAACCGGCGGCCCCAAAGGATAAGGAGTGGGGGGCAAGGAAACCCCCCTTCTAGAAGGTCTATCTCGAGTTTAAAACTCTCTTGGCCGGCTGGGCCCTATGGGGCCTTGTGCCCCTGGCCCAATGCGGCCAGGGCACTCCCTCATAGGCCCATGCCCCCTCCCGGAAGGTGGGGCCACGTTGGTCCCCTTCCGGAAGGTTCTAGAAGCTTTCGGTACAATACCGATTAACCCGGAACAATTCCGAACTCCAAAAACTGCACTGCCTTATATGAATCTTATTCTCCGGACCATTTCGAAACCTCTCGTGATGTCCCGGATCCCATCCGAGACTCCGAACAAAAACTCATAAACCAATTATCCAATCTATCCTAGCGTCGAGACACGTTAAGTGTGTGACCCTGCGGGTTCGAGAATATGCAGACATGATCTTCTATCAATAATCAACAGCGGGGTCTGGAAACCCATATTGACTCCCACACATTCATCGATGATCATATCGGATGAACCACGATGCCAGGATTCAATCAATCCCATATATATATTCCCTTCGTCTCGCGATATTTTACTTGCCCGAGATTCGATCGTCGGTACCGTCATACCTAGTTCAATCTCATTCACAGCAAGTACTTTACTCGTTCCGTAATCCGATATCACTTTGTGATTAACTCCTTAACCACATGCTTGCAAGCGGTGTTGATATCGATTACCAAGTGGGCCCGAAGTATATCTCTCTGACTTGGGAGGTACAAATCCCATCTCGATACATACAACCCAACAGATACTTTCCGATCACCTGAGAGACACCTTTATGATCACCCTCTCATAGGATGACGTTTGATGACCTCAAAGCTTTCTTCTGATACCAGGGAGTTGTATTATCTCATGGTCTAAGGAATACAATATTTGACATAAGAAAAGCTTCGCAAAGACGAACACGATGACACGATCTAATTGCTTCGCTTAGTTTGGGTCTGTCCATCATATCATTCTCCCAATGATATGATCTCATTATCAATTGACAACTCATGTCTATGGTTAGGAAACCTTAACCATCATTGATCAATGAGCTAGTCCATAGAGGCGTACTAGGGACACGGTGTTGTTCACAAACCACACAAGTATTAAAGTTTCCGCTTAATACAATTCTAGCATGGAATATAAACTTTATCATGAACAAGAATTATAATAATAACATCTTTATTATTGCCTCTAGGGCATAATTCCAACAGTCTCCCACTTGCACTAGAGTCAATAATCTAGTTTACATCTGGCAACAATCTCACACCCATGGCACTGAGGTGCTGATCATGTTTTACACGTGGAAGAGGTTTAGTCAATGGATCTGCGGCATTCAGATCTGTATGTACTTTGCTAATCTTCAGATCTCCATCTGCTATATAATCTCGGATTATATGAAACTTGCGGTTGATATGCTTGGTCTTTGGATGATATCTTGGTTCCTTAGCGAGTGCTATGGCGCCAGTGTTGTCACACAATATCTCCAGTGGGTCCAATGCACTTGGAACCACACCAAGCTCAGTGATGAAGTTCCTGATCCAAACTCCTTCACTTGACGCTTCTGCAGCAGCCATGTATTCCGCTTCTACTGTAGATCCCGCGATCACGCTTTGCTTGCAGCTTCTCCAGCTCACAGCTCCTCCATTCAAAATATAAACGTATCCTGTCTGAGATTTAGAATCATCCTTGTCAGTGTCGAAACTAGCGTCGACGTAACCTTTTACGACGAGCTGTTCATCACCCCCATAGACTAAGAACATTTATTTAATTCTATTTAGGTACTTTAGGATGTTCTTCACGGCTGTCTAGTGTTCCACTCCTGGATCACTTTGATATCTGCTCATCAAACTAAGAGCATTGGACACATCCGGTCTAGTACACAGCATGGCATACATGATAGAACCTACGGCCGAGGCATAAGGCACTTTGCTCATAGCTTCCCTATCATTTACCGTAGCTGGACACTAAGCCTTGCTTAATATCTTACCTGACAACATAGGCACTGAACCTTTCTTTGCCTTATCCATTCTGAACCTTTTCAGAACTTTGTCTAGGTATGTACTCTGGCTTAAAGCTATCAGGCGTCTTTGTCTATCTCTATAGATTTTGATGCCCAATATATAAGCAGCTTCACCTAGGTCTTTCATTGAAAAACACTTGTTCAAATAACTCTTCACATCGTTAAGCATGTTGATGTCATTTCCAATAATCAATATGTCATCCACATATAGTACCAGAAACGTCAACGAGCTCCCACTCACTTTCTTGTAGATGCAAGCTTCGTAACAATTTGGAACAAATCCAAAGCTCTTGATCACTTGATCAAAACGAAGGTTCCAACTCCGAGATGCTTGCTTCAGTCCATAAATGGAACGCTGAAGTTTGCATACTTTATCAGCATCCTTAGGATCGACAAAACCTTCGGGTTGCATCATATACAACTCTTCATCAATGTTGCCATTGAGGAAAGCAGTCTTGACATCCATCTGCCATATTTCATAATCATGAAACACAGCAATTGCTAATAAAATCCGAATGGACTTAAACATCGCTACGGGAGAGAAAGTCTCATCGTAGTCAACACCTTGAACTTGTCGAAAACCTTTCGCGACAAGCCGTGCTTTATAGACAGTAACATTACCATCCGCGTCCGTTTTCTTCTTGAAGATCCATTTGCACTCAACGGCCTTTCGGTCGCTAGGAGGGTCCACCAAAGTCCATACTTGGTTTTCGCTCATGGATCCCAATTCGGATTTCATGGCTTCTAGCCATTTCTCAGAGTCTGGGCTCATCATCGCTTCCTCATAGTTCGTAGGTTCACTGTCTTCTACTAACAAGACAGTCAAGACAGGGTTGCCGTACCACTCAGGAGGGGCACGCGACCTTGTCGACCTGCGACGTTCAGTAGCAGCATCGTCCGAAGCTTCGTGATCCTTATCATTAGCTTCCTCTATTGTTGGTGCAGGCGGCACTGGAACAATTTCAGGTGCTGCGCTACTCTCCAACTCAAGAGAAGGTTCAACAACCTCGTCTAGCTCTACTTTCCTCCCACTCACTTCTTTCGAGAGAAACTCCTTCTCAAGAAAGGAACCGTTCTTTGCGACAAACACTTTGCCTTCGGTTCTGTGATAGAAGGTATACCCAATAGTTTCCTTAGGGTATCCTATGAAGACGCATTTCTCCGCTTTGGGTTCGAGCTTGTCCGGCATCAACTTCTTGACGTAAGCTTCACATCCCCAAACTTTAAGAAACGACAACTTAGGTTTAGCACAAAACCACAGTTCATACGGTGTCGTCTCAACGGATTTAGATGGTGCCCTATTTAAAGTGAATGCAGCGGTTTCTAATGCATAACCCCAAAATGATAACGGCAAATCAGTAAGAGACATCATCGATCGGACCATATCTAATAGGGTTCGGTTTCGGCGTTCAGACACACCATTGCGCTGTGGTGTTCCGGGTGGCGTGAGTTGCAAAACAATTCCGCTTGCTTTAAGATGCGTGAGAAAATCATAACTCAAATACTCGCCCCCACGATCGGATCGTAGGAATTTGATCTTTCTGTTATGATGGTTCTCCACTTCATTCTGAAATTCCTTGAACTTTTCAAATGTTTCAGATTTATGTTTCATTAAATAGATATACCCATATCTACTTAAGTCATCGGTAAAAGTGAGAAAATAGCGATATCCACCGCGCGTCGAAACACTCATCGGTCCGCATACATCGGTATGTATGATTTCCAACAAGTCCGTTGCTCGCTCCATCATACCGGAGAACGGGGTTTTGATCATCTTGCCCATGAGGCATGGTTCGCATGTGTCAAATGATTCAAAATCAAGAGACTCCAAAAGTCCATCAGAATGGAGTTTCTTCATGCGCTTTACACCAATATGACCTAGACGACAGTGCCACAAATAAGTAGTATTATCACTATCTACTTTGCATCTCTTAGCCTCAATGTTATGGATGTGTGTTTCATCCCTTTCGAGATTTAGAAGAAATAAACCATTCACAATAGGTGCATGACCATAAAAGATGTTACTCATATAAATAGAACAACCATTATTCTCCGATTTAAATGAATAACCGTCTTGCAATAAACACGATCCAGAAATAATGTTCATGCTCAACGCAGGCACATAATAACATTTATTAAGGTTTAAAACTAATCCCGAAGGTAAAACTAAGGAGAGCGTGCCGACGGCCATCACATCAACTCTTGATCCGTTGCCAACGCGCATCGTCACCTCATCCCTCGCAAACCGCCGTCTATTCCGTAGCTCCTGTTTCGAGTTACAAATATTAGCAACTGAACCAGTATCAAATACCCAGGCACTACAACGAGGGCTAGTAAGAAAAACATCAATAACATGTATATCAAATATACCTTTGATGGTGCCAGCCTTCTTGTTCGCTAAGTACTTCGGACAGTTGCGCTTCCAGTTACCCTTGTCCTTGCAATAGAAGCACTCAGTGTCCGGCTTAGGACCAGACCTGAGCTTCTTCTCAGCAGGGGCAACGCGCTTGCCGCCGCCTTTCTTGAAGGGCTTCTTTGCACCCTTACCTTTCTTGAAGGTGGGCTTGTTGACCATCAACACATGATTATCCTTTTTGATGTCCACTTTCGCGGCCTTCAGCTTTGCGAAGAGCTCGGTGATCGTATCAGTGGAACCAATCTGATTGTGAGTCACTACAAAACTTTTTTAGCTGGGAGGGAGTGATTGCAGAACCCTGTCAATCTTGAGCTCCTCTGGAATCGTGCATTCCAGTTGCTCAAGGCGTTGAGTGTAGCCCGTCATCTTAATGGCGTGCTCACTAACGGAACTCCCTTCCTCCATCTTGCAGTTCAAGAACTTCTCAGAGATCTCATATCTCTCAGAACGGGCCTGAGTCTGAAACATGGTTTTCAGCTCTTCGAGAATCTCAAAGGGCCCGGGATAGTCTTCAAAACGATTTTGAAGTTCCGGTTCCATAGCAAACAACATGGTGCTCTTAATCACACCATAATCATCTTTGCGCGACTGATAGACAGCTTTCTCATCAGCCGGCGCAGTTGCAGCAGGGGGGTCACCTAACGCTTTCCCAAGGACATAGTCCTTTTGACCGCCAGAGAGAATGATTCTTAGATTGTGGAACCAATTGGTGAAGTTAGACCCATTGTTTCTAAGCTTTTCCTTCTCAGCAAAAACGTTGAAGTTGAAGTTGGACTTGGCCATGTGATCTACAGTATTTGCAAGTACAATTTAGACTATGTTCATGATAAATAGTTCAACTTAATCAAATTACTAGATGAACTCCCACTAAATTCAACATCCCTCAAGTTGTTTAGTGAACACGATCCAAATTCACCACACCTAATCCGATCTTCACGAGAAGAGATGTGGTTTCAATGGTGGACAACGAAGTGTCGATCATATCATTCATATGACTCATGCTTAACCTTTCGGTTCATGTGTTCCGAGGCCATGTCTGTACATGCTAGGCTCGTCAAGTCAAACCCAAGTATTTCCGCGTGTGCAAAACTAGCTTGCACCCGTTGTATGTGAGCGTAGAGTCTATAGCACCCGATCATCACGTGATGCTTGGACACGACGAACTTTCGCAACGGTGCATACTTGGGGAGAACACAGTTTTTATCTTGATCTTTAAGTGAGGAATCATCTTATAATGCTACCGTCGCGATCTAAGCATAATAAGATACATAAAAGGATAAACATCACATGCATATAACTTTAATGTGACATGGTATAGCCAATCTTCGCGCAATGATCTCCATCTTGTGCGTGCCGACATGATCTCCATCACTCCACCATGATTGCCTCCACCACGAATAGCAACTACAACTATTGCTAACTACTTAGCGATAAAGTGAAACTATTACATGGCGTATAAGAAGTTGACACACATGTCATACACAATTATAAAGACAACCATATGGATCCTGCCGGTTGTGTACTCATCGACATGCAAGTCATGAAACATTACAAAACATGATCATCGCATACATTATACATATCACATCTTGGGCCATACCATATCACAGAAAACACTCCCTGCAAAAACAAGTTAGAAGCCTCTACTTTGTTGTTGCATGTTTTACGTGGCTTATGGGAGTAGATGCTAAGAACGATTCTTACCTACGGAAAGCCACAACGGTGATATTATGGTTGCCAAACTCCGGTGTTAATCCCATGACAACTATAGTGAGAGAAACTGGCATCCACCAGCCGCATGTGTGGAACAAGCCACACGTCAAGTGCGGATCCGGTCTCGCGAACGACGTCGCGTAAGGTTGGCCTGGACCGCTTCAATCTCACTATCCCGCGTCATAAGAAGAACACAAACAAGAGGCTTGCAACAGAAAACATCAACGCCCGCAACAAGCATGTTGCGTTCTACTCGTGAAACACATCTACGCATAGATCTAGCTCTGATACCACTGAAGTGATTCGCGGCATAGTAAATCAAAATTTTCTACGGATGCGAACAGAGGGAAAGCCAAGATCTAATCTAGGAGATGCAAACAACGAGAGATATTGGATTAGATCTTCATACCCTTGAAGATTCGCACAGCGGAACGTTCGTCGGAACATGGGTGATGTAGTCGTACTTGCTTCTCCTCCTCGCGATCCGATCCGATCTAGCACCACAAGTGGCGGTGCCTCCGTGAGATGCACACGTGCAGCACCTCGATGTCTCCTCCTTCCTCGGACCAGCAAGTATGGTGGAGAGACGGATTAGATCTACAACACGACGGCGTGGTGTATATGGTGGAGAATTTCTGCAGCAGGGCTTCGCCTACAAACAGTCGGGAGGGAGAGAGGAGGGCAGCAGGGCAGCTAGGGTTGGAGGGGAAGGTGTAGGGGGTTGGTGCGCCCCCACCCCTCTTTATATAGAGGGGGGGGGTGCAGCCCTAGCCCCTCCCCCAATCCCAAACCGGCGGCCCCAAAGGATAAGGAGTGGGGGGCAAGGAAACCCCCCTTCTAGAAGGTCTATCTCGAGTTTAAAACTCTCTTGGCCGGCTGGGCCCTATGGGGCCTTTTGCCCCTGGCCCAATGCGGCCAGGGCACTCCCTCATAGGCCCATGCCCCCTCCCGGAAGGTGGGGCCACGTTGGTCCCCTTCCGGAAGGTTCTAGAAGCTTCCGGTACAATACCGATTAACCCAGAACAATTCCGAACTCCAAAAACTGCACTGCCTTATATGAATCTTATTCTCCGGACCATTCCGGAACCTCTCGTGATGTCCCGGATCCCATCCGAGACTCCGAACAAAAACTCATAAACCAATTATCCAATCTATCCTAGCGTCGAGACACGTTAAGTGTGTGACCCCGCGGGTTCGAGAATATGCAGACATGATCTTCTATCAATAATCAACAGCGGGGTCTGGAAACCCATATTGACTCCCACACATTCATCGATGATCATATCGGATGAACCACGATGCCAGGATTCAATCAATCCCATATATATTCCCTTCGTCTCGCGATATTTTACTTGCCCGAGATTCGATCGTCCGTACCGTCATACCTAGTTCAATCTCGTTCACAACAAGTACTTTACTCGTTCCGTAATCCGATATCACTTTGTGATTAACTCCTTAACCACATGCTTGCAAGCGGTGTTGATATCGATTACCAGGTGGGCCCGAAGTATATCTCTCCGACTTGGGAGGGACAAATCCCATCTCGATACATACAACCCAACAGGTACTTTCCGATCACCTGAGAGACACCTTTATGATCACCCTCTCATAGGATGACGTTTGATGACCTCAAAGCTTTCTTCCGATACCAGGGAGTTGTATTATCTCATGGTCTAAGGAATATAATATTTGACATAAGAAAAGCTTCGCAAAGACGAACATGATGACACGATCTAATTGCTTCGCTTAGTTTGGGTCTGTCCATCATATCATTCTCCCAATGATATGATCTCATTATCAATTGACAACTCATGTCTATGGTTAGGAAACCTTAACCATCATTGATCAATGAGCTAGTCCATAGAGGCGTACTAGGGACACGGTGTTGTTCACAAACCACACAAGTATTAAAGTTTCCGCTTAATACAATTCTAGCATGGAATATAAACTTTATCATGAACAAGAATTATAATAATAACATCTTTATTATTGCCTCTAGGGCATAATTCCAATAGCAGCATGGTGCACACATGCTTCTTCGAGGATCTTCGAGGTTGATGGAGAGCGTCGGGCCTGGCAAGACAGACTCCTTTTGAGAGTACAGTTTCCAGAACTCCTTCATGATGGCTCTTCTCACCACCATCTTGACCTTCGATGGCTCGGTGCTCGTACATGTGAACACCTTGTCCGCGAGGTCCGTTGCACCGAGGGACCAATATTCCGCAAGAACCATGCTTTTAGTGATGCGGGAGCTTAATAGCTGGTGAAGGTGTTGTACCTTACGACACTTCCTCATGTAGTTCCTTAGTGGATGCGGGCTTTCTGACAAACGAGCGTTTTCCATGAGTCTCCGCAGGTCACCGGAGGCGGCTTCCAAGCCTCCAAGAAGCTCCACTCCGGTGCGCCTAGGTGTGGGCGTCGGCAGCTCCGGGTGCAAAGGCGGGGTAGGGGCGTGAAGTGATATCGCTCCCGCCCGCTTGTCGGCGACATTGGAAGAGATGTGTTGGAGCGCCCCCACGTCCTCTTTGACGTCATGTCCCATTGAATCCTTCAACAGGGCGCGCGCCTCGAGCATCAACTCGCGGCGCTCCTTCTTCGCCATGACGGATGCCCGCCTTTGCGCCTTCTTGGATTGCGCAGATTGCAACTGCGCTGGCTCCTGGGCTTGGTGCATGAACATCTTGGCACCGACCTTGACGACCACCATCGTCAGAAAGGATGATCCAAACTGGATCACCCAGGGCTCCGGGTTGATGGCGTGGGAGAGCCCTCCTGCATGAAGATTACCCTTGCTCAGCGGAGGTCCTCGTTGTTGGCTTGTCACGCAGGATGCTGTGTGGGTTGGGAGAACAGGCGAAGACGAGTCTAACAACCACAGCGGAGCAAAGATGGGAGGAGAACCACGTCCCACCGGGCGTGCCAATTTGTTTGACACGAGAAAAACGTTCTGGAAAAGTAGAAGGGGGCTACTCGAGGGGATAAGGATGGTAGCGTGTTTTTCTCATGCGCCAGGGTAAATAAAAAGAAATGCGGGCGTGCCAGTGTACCGTAGTACACAAGAAAAAGGTAGGAAAGATGCATTTCATTAATCTCTCGTGGAGAAACAAAGTACAAACCCTAATACTGGCCTGCTTGCGCAGCCAACCTGACTAGGGCGATTGCGATCTCATGGTTCCCGGGGCCTCGGAAGGCACCCGATTAATTACTCCCATGGGTTACGCCGCGAGACAACTCCGATTAAGCCATGTGGTCGTCTTCGTCGTCTTCGCTTCACGTTCTCCATGCATGATGTGGTGGTGGTGTGTGTGTGGGCGGCGGCAGAGCCCGTGTCCTTGTCGGTACACGCGTCGCGAGTAGCGTGGCCTTTGCTCTGGCCATGCCCGACCTCGCCGTCGTGCCTTGTCGGGCTTGACGGCGTCGATGTAGTTGAAGTTGGAGTAGCATAGGTCCACTCAGCTGGGACTTCTCGACGACCAGCAACCTCGTCGGGGTGTGCAAGGGGTAATGCCTCGCGGGAGTACGTGTCGATGGAGATCGGCGTAGGTGCGAAACCGACGCGCATCTACAAGTCGGTGTAGCCGGTGTGATCGTTGTCTCGTCTCGGTCTGACGCTGAGTTCACGGCGGTCATCGTGACTATGGCACCGTCCCACGGGCTCGTGGAGAAGTGACGTCGGAGGCGACATCACGTCCTTAGCGGTAGCAGCCAGGCCGCCACATCCTTAGCCGCAACATCTAGCTCAGCTCACGAGTTAGCAATGGTCCTTGGCTCCCACGTATGTGCATGCATGTCCAGAGCTGGCCACACCGTAGCGGTACGGGTGACTCCGACGACCGCACCTCAGGAAATAGATGTAAACAATACGTGCGCCATACTTGGTGTATGCACGCACGCAAGTCCAACTTTTATTTTCTTTATAGGAGTGCTTTGTGTGCACTTGACGTGATGGCCGCGCATATCCAAATACTGGCCTAGACGAGGCCAGTTTCCGGTCTGAAAAGACACGTCTGGAGCCGGCCTCGTTCCATCGGTGTCGTCCATTGAGGTGGCGTCATCGCCTACGGCTGCCACCGGTAGCGCCGCCGCCACTTGCGGTTGCACGAAGGTGGAGATGGCGCTGCTGCAGGCTGGCCGCCCTGACGCCGTTGCTCACGGCTCAAGGAGTTGGAGTATGCCACCATCTTGCACGCCGGCAGTGTCGCACCGCCGCCTATGGCCACTGTGTCCCGAAGATGGAGGTGGTGTTGCCGCACGACGGCAGCGCCGACGCTGTCGCCCACGGCTCAAGGAGCTCGAGTATGCCGCCATACTTGAACGCCGGTAGTGACACATCGCCGCCTATGGCCACCGTCCGTGTCGGAGATGCCGCCGGGCTGTGCACCGGCGGCGCCGTCGTCGTCGTCTTCGGCCCTGTCCATGGTGGAGATGGAGATGGCGTCGGGCTACACGCGGACAGCCGCGCCGTCGGAGCCATCGTATTGTTGGCGCTCGTAGGAGGTGAAGAGAAGGTCGGGCTGCACGCCGGCGGCCCCGCCGCCGTCTTGAGCAACACGGTTCATTGAGGTGGACGTGGCGCCGGATGCACGCCGGCTGCCTTCTCGCCGTCGTCTTCGGCACGCTTCTCCGGAGTGAGGAGGTACCGGGCTCCACTTCTCCATCGTCTTCGGCGACGCCGTAGAGCATGGCTCGATGGGGGAGATGGCGCTGCTACGGCACGCCGGCAATCGCAAGGCCGCCGTCTTTGGCGCGCCACACCGGAGTGGCGTTGGAGATGGCACCGGGCTGCACGCCGGCAGCCGCGCCGTCCTCTTGATGGCGTTGGAGATGACGCTGGGCTTCACACCGGCAGCCGCGCCATCGAGGCCGTCCTCTTGGTGGCGTTGGAGATGGCGCCGGGCTGCACGCCGGCAGCCGCTTCGTCGAGGCCGTCCTCTTGGTGGCGGCACAGGCAGCCGCCGTCCTTGAGGCCGTCCTCTCGGGCACGACTCGTGGTAGTGGAAACGGCGCCGGCTTGCGCGCCGGCAGCCCTACCGTCGTCCCCGGCATTGCTAGCGTTCGATGGAGGTTGCGCCGTCGAGATGAAGAAGGTGGCTGCCATCCTCCATTGAGGCCATCGTCTTGGCACCGGCCGGGCTACCCGCCGGCACCGGTGCCGCCGTGCTGTGCACGTATCCGCCTCAGCGCGACGCCATGCGCATGTGTGCGTGTATGCTGTAGAGAAAAAGAGGGAAGGAGAAAGAGAGACTTAGCCGTGATTCTTACCATTAGGAAGAGTCGGCTTGGGTTTGTGTATGGAGGGATTTGTAGATTGGTTCAGATTGGGTATGTGTGGAATGGATTGGATGCTAGCTCGTAGGTGAATGGATTCTAAAGTGTACGTGAGGCGCTGGTGTAGATGGATGAGGCGGATGCGAGTTATTTCTGGTGAGTCTGGGGTGTTCTTCAGAGCGATCGTCGGGGCCCCTAGATGAAGAGCTGGGGTGTCTTTTTATTGTCAGGGAGAGACGCCGTATAGATCACGATGAAGAGCGATTCTTTCGGTCAGTTTCATGCGCGTGTTTATATTATCATCGGAGTAGGCGCGAGTAGTGTTTATCGCTTCAATGGATTGGCATCAGCTAGCCAAAATAAAACCTGTTACACACGTCATGTAGCCAATACGTATGCGAACGCGCCGCCGGCCGGCCGACCGGGTCGTATACACACGCCTTATAATTTTTACCGTACATGTATCCCTGTAAAATGAACTAGTAATTAATTAAATTATGATTAGTAGCTCTTTTCTTCACGTTGCATTTAATAGACGCTGGTTCACAAGAAGTAGCTGCCTGCACTAGCTGTGCTTGTATGGATAGATAGTAGCTGGCATGTACGATATATGTCAAGTTGATCAGCTTTACATATACATGCACATACACAACTTGCTGGCTCCGCTGATCATATGTTTTATACAAATTAGCGTCGAACAAACGATAAGAATTGTATAAATACAATACGTATATGAATACATGACATATATATATATATATATATATATATATATATATATATATATATATATATATATATATATATATACACACACACATATATACTAGACCTATCTTAACACGCATCACTTTTCACTCTTTTTGTGTCACGTCGTAAAAAAAAATTCACGGGTGAGAAGGAAGAAACTCCAATCTCGATAAGATGCAGTTGGATGGAATGGACTGGGTTGTGATCCAGCCTGGGGTTAAACGAAGACATCAGATTTGCTTGGCTGGAAAAATTTACATGTCCAAGCTGAATTGCTGGAATTGGGCCGCAATCTAGACCAGTCCATGACAATTTTGGATTAAACGAATGGGCCTTAGGGACCGTTCGGTCCACGGGAATTCTGAAGGAAATTTACGGGTTTGGATTCATTTGGAAAGTTTTCATGTGAGGTTGTTTGATTTCAAGGAATGCGGTCCAGCTGTTTCTTATGAAATTCTTTCTCTCCATACTTTTCGAAGGAAAAAAATCCACCAAGATCAAAGGAAATGCCAGCGGAAGAGTCACCCATGGGCCGAACACCACTCTTTTTTAATCTTGCTGTTTTGCGTTATACAGCTAACCCAATTCATATACTTTCTCCGTCTTAAAATAGATGTCGCAGATTTATCAAAGTTTATATTTAAATTTTAAAAAACCTACGATATCTATTTTAAAACGGAGGAAGTACATGTTTGTATTTTTTGTTTCTCCAAACCTGTAGACCAAACCTGTAAACCTATGATATCTATTTTAATACGACGAGGGGGGCCGTCCTCGTCACACTAACTGTGATATTCCTGCATGAATCATGCAAGATAGATTCGAAAGCGATCGATGGATCGGTCGCTGATGATGGGCTCGGCGGCAGCGCAATCAATAAGCTCCTTTTGCACGTACAGCAAAACAAAAATGAACGAACATGCCATTGCCATGGATCCATCATTCACGAGCGCGCGAAGGAATGAAATTGAATGCCGATGCCAATGATCGAGTTAGAACACTGTCATGCAAATTAAACCGAAGAAGATTCGCAAACCTACCAAGCAGAAGCAAGGACGTGGGCGCAGTTGGCCCTAACCCTACGTACGTACGCACAGTCTTGGTTAGCTAGGCATGAATCCCGCCCTGCATTATGCATGCCAGCGGTGCCCGGTCGATCTACGTACGTAGTCTCAGTCAGCTCGGCGTGTTCCAACAAAATTATCTTCAAATTAATCAATAATTTGATACAATTAATGCAAGACATATATGTATACACCATGATTTACAGTGTCTACGTACACCCGCTCCGCCAAAAGTAAAACCGTATCTGCACTGATCTGCACACACCATAACATACATGTCCACACGCACGTACGTATAAAATGAAATACTTACATCAGTACGTCCAAGTAGTAATCGAATAAATCACTGCTGCCTGCAGCTGGTCGTCGCTGGGTCAGCCGATCTTCTCTTGACCCTGACAAGGAGCCCGTTCTTCATGTGGAGTATGATGGACAGCTTGGGTTCCACGACGTGGCCCGGCACCACCTCCACGGCGAAGTTCCACGCCACGGCCGCCACCGTCACCTTCATCTGCACCAGCACCATCTCCTTCCCGAGGCACGTCCTGGGACCCGAGTTGAACGCCACGAACTTGTTGGACGGCACGTACCTCAGCTTCCCGTCCTCCGAGATCCACCGCTCCGGCCGGAACTCGCGGCAGTCGGGGCCCCACACCCGCTTCATCCTCCCCATCGAGTAGTTGAACACCAGGATCTTGTCACCGGGCCTCACCTCGTGCCCGCTCGGCAGCACGTCCCGGGACACCACCGCCTTGTGCTCCATCGGCAGCGACGGGTAGAGGCGGAGACACTCGCACACCGCCGCGTGCAGGTATAGCAGGTTCTTCAGCTCCCCCGCCTCGAAGGCCACCATGCCGCCTCCGCCACCGGCGCTGGGCCTCATGCGGGCGGCGATGGGGGCTAGCTCCTCCAGGAGCTTCTGCTCCACGCGCGGGTTCGTGGCGAGGAGGTAGAAGAACCAGGACAGGGCGGAGCTGGTGGCGTCGCGGCCGGCGACCAGGAGGTTTAAGGTCATGTCTCGGATGTACTGGTCGGCGTCGGGGTCGTTCGCGACCTCCTCGTCGCAGATGAAGGAGGAGAGCAGGTCGGCCGTCGACTTGTCGGCGCCATGCTTCCTGTGCGCGGCCCGGCGGCTCGCGATCGTGGCTGCCACGAAGCTGTTGGCCGTGCGCTGCGCGGCGGCGTTCGTCCGCTCGTGCCCGACGTCCAGCCTCCGCATCGCCTTCCAGATGGTCACCGGGATGATGTGCCGGAGGAATACCGTGCGAAGCGCGTCGTCCATGGCCCGCGCGAACGGCACCTCGGGGAGCCCGATCGCCAGGCAACCTGGGTCCACGCCGTACACCAGGTTGGACGTCGTGTCGAAGGACCACCGCATGAACACGTCCTGCAGGTCGCAGGTGGCGCCAGCGGTGTCGTCGGCGACGTGGGCGAGGTACGGGAGCACGCTCCTCTCCGCCTTCTCGAGGGTGCACCGCTCCACGAAGGTGCGGTACCGCGGGGTGGTCATGACTCATGAGCATCTGGGCTTTCGTTCTCTGGCGCCGCCACTTCTCGCCGTCGGAGTTGAAGATGCCGCCGCCGAGGATGTCGAACATCTGCGCGAACACGTCGCCCTTGGGGTAGTTCTCGAAGTTGGACGTGAAGATGTGGCGAACGTTGGCCGGGTCGCAGGTGATGAAGTAGCGGAAGCCGGCGAACCAGAAGCGGCATTGGTAGTTTAGGTGGGAGAGGGCCAGCAGGCCGGTGACGCCTTCGAAGATCCGGTGGATGTTGGACACGATGGCAGGGATTACGCCGACGATCGGCCACTGGGTCACCCCCAAGGAGCGCCGGCGGGTTTTCCTGGATTTCACGGCGGCGCGGTAGCGGCACAGGATCACGAGGAGGAAGACGGCCGACATGAGAAGCTGCAAGATGAAGAACCAATCCATGTCCATGTTAGCGAGCTTCACACTAGATCGACGGCTAGTTGTTCGTACGTGGTGATCGTGGAGAGATGATGCTGGGGTTTATATATACGCGTGCTAGCTGCGGGGGCACGCACGTCGTCCCTGGCTAGTTAATTAATCCACATCCCCTTTCCAGCGTTTAGCTATCAGTCTGAAATCAGAATGCATGCCTGTATGATGTATGACTCCATGATTACGATTGTGGTCACCAAGAAGTAGAACAAAGGAATTAATTAAAGATAGCCATTAGTTAGCATATCTGGTATGTGCAGTGTTATTCGGTTGGAAGAGTAGCTCCTCATGCTAGGTACAGTATGTAGTAGTAGTATGAGGGGTGGGGTTTATGCTAGGATCTGTTGTAGTGTAATGGGAATGCATCTTTCTCGCAAAGCTGAGATGGGTCAGTGGAGGCTGTTAGATAGATCTCTAACGTGACTGGGCCCAACGGCCCAGCACGCCCCCTAACTGCGCCCTGATCGGGGGCGCCCATCCTTATCTAGGACGGTGGGCCCCTGTCGCCAGCGCTATATAAAGTGGTGGGGAGCCGGCAGCACGACCTACGAGGTTAGCCGTGCCCTAGCCGCCCCACCTACAAGCCAATCCGATCTAGGCTAGCGCTGCGCCGACGGGAAGCTCCACCGACACCACCCTAGCCACACGCTCCCCACACTCACCCCTTTCACCCATGGCCAATGACGGAGGTTCTAGCTCCAGCACCAGCTCGGGGATTCCCTCTGGCTCATGTTTGTCGAGCCAGGGAGCAGGTAGAGTCCACCTCGGTTCTCTCTCTCTGTTTTGGATCTAAAGGTAATGAATAGTGCTACTGTTAGATCTAGACTAGATCCGTGGTAAAGTCGTATTAACATTGGTATCAGAGCCACAAGGTTTTAGTTGCTAGATTTTACAGTGCTTTTTTGGTAGAAAGTGAAAGGTTCAAAAGGAAGGAATTATATCCAAAGTGCGCCTGCCCTGTGGCCGCGCCGTTCCTCTCGATCTAGATGGGCATCCATTGTGGAGACATCTAGAAGAAGAACACACCCTTCGGGGCAAAGCAAAACCCTAGATCTAAAGCTCCAAAAGGATCCCGAATGAAAGTCCTAACCCCATAGATCCCCAAAGAAAAGACAATCAAAAGGGAAAAGAGGTCCACTCCGACCATCACCGGAAAAGCCTCCGCCCCACACCTCGGCCACTTGACGACGGTGCACCCACCCTCGGGTGGATGCACACATCGGCAAGGAGCAAGGTGGGGGGCGCCGCCGCAGTTCCACCATAGACCAAGCAAGTAACAAAAAAAAGGAGGGGAGCAAAAGGTTCCACCACCGCCCCTCTTGACGGTGGTACGCACCGCCGGCAAGGAGGACGGGGGGAGCCACGGCTCACGGAGAAGAGGAAGAGGGAGGGGCACGCGCGAAGGCGGCCGCCTCACCTCGGCCGCGGCGGGTCCCGCCTCCGCGCCATGGGTGGGGACGTGAGGAGGAGGGAGGGGCCGAAGCCACCTCGCCGGCCTTCCCCACGCGCCGCCACACCGCCGCCGGCGGAGAACACAGCGGCCACGCGCGGTACACGCGCCGCCGACGCGGGGCAGCCGGCCCGAGACGCGGCGCCGCCGCGGTCGACGGACGCGGGGACACGGGGCCTCGGGCTCCCCACACGCCGCCGACGAGACGCGGCGCCGCCGCAGACGGGGACGCAGAGAGGGAGCGGCGCACGCGCCGCCGACGCGGGGCTGCCGGCCCGAGGGACGCGGCGCCGCCGCGGTCGCGGAGCTGCAGGAGGTGGCCGCGGTGACCACGCAGGGCGGCCGCGCGCGGGACGCGGCGCCGCCGCGGTGGCCACGCGGGGTGGACGCGGGGGCGGGTGAGGAGAGAGTGGGGGTTAGGGTTCCACGGGGGCGCGGGGTGGGTTTTTTATACCTCCGCAACGCGCGCACCACCGTAGGATCTAGGGTTGCCCCATCGACGGCTCAGATTGAGCGGTGGCAGCGGCCTGGGCTGCTGGCGGGACGCGCGGCCGGGCTGTTCTGCGGGCCACAAGCAGCGAGCAAGCGAGCGGCAGCTAGCGGGGGGGCGCGCGCTGGGGGCCAGGCGCTGGCAGGCCGCTGGCGGGCCGCGCCGGGTGGCCGCGCTGGCAGGCCGCGCTGGCGCTGGAGGCTGGCCCGGCCGACGGTGGGCCATCGCAGCCCGCCCAGTTTTAGCCCAGTAGGGCGTTTCTGTCCAGTTTTCTCTGTTTTTTTTTTATTATTATTTTTATTTTACAGAGCTGTTTTAATAGTTTTGCTTAGTTTTTAAGCAATTTTTGTATAGTTTTCTCTAGTCCTTTTACTTTTGAGTATATTGTGACTAGAGAACATTATAAAGGCAGATTTTTCTGTAAAGTTCAAAGTATAAAGAAAGTTATTATTAAAGTTTCCGCTGCAAATAGTCATTTTAAATTGCAAATAGATGGTTTAAATTGCAATAATGCAATAAAAGTTGTTTTAAATTTTGATATAAAGATGTGATAAAGTGATTAAAGTGATTGTGTCTCATGCTATTAATTGACCAACGTTATTAATAAACATGACCATAATCTTTTCCTGTTAAGTATTAAAGGTGCATTTAAATTTATTTCTGCCCAACGGTGATGTATTTTTAAATAGCACGAAACGATTGCATGCTTAATTTATACCAACGTTGAATTAACGCATACAGTTGTTTTACTTGGTGATCTCACATCTTTTGTGATTTTCAGGAGGTCTCAACCTCATGGCATGTTTGAAGGACATCCCGCTCCTAAGGGGGGACAACTACTCCGAATGGAGGAAGAAAGTTGACTTGGCGTTTGTGTGCGCCGAAGTGGATTGGGTGGTTGATACCAAGCAACCAGTCAAGCCCGCTGACCCAGTCAGGGGAGATGGTGAGGAAAGTGCTGACTTTGAGAAAAGGAAGAGGGACCATGCTCCATTGGAGCTGGCCTACTCTATTGATAACCAGAAATGGGTGAATGCCAACAAGAAGACGCTGGCCTTCGTAAAGAACACAATTGAGAATGCAATAGTGGGCTCGATTGGAGAGTGTGCTACCGTGGACGAGTATCTCGCCAAGATAAAGAGCCAGTTCACTGGCTCTTCAAAGATGTATGCGACCCAGATGTTAAAGCAGCTGGTTACTGAAAAGTATACGGGAGGACCCCACGGAATAAGAGAGCACATCTTGAGGATGTCAAACATGGCAGCAAAGCTCAAGCCCATGGATGAGGACCTCGAGCTAAAGCCAGCACTCTTGGTGCACCTTGTGATGGCCTCACTTCCATAGCCTTTTGAAAACTTTGTAATAAACTATAATATGTCCCCTGAAAAGTGGGACATAGAAAAGACCATTGGGATGTGCTCCCAGGAAGAGGAAAGGCTGAAAGCCCTCCACGGCGGTTCTCTGAACTTCGTGAAGGACAAAAGGAAGAGAGGCTTCACAGGTGGCAACCATGGTGGCTCACCCTCCAAGCCCCATGGCAAGGGTCCCATGCAGCACCAGTACCAGCATCACCAGTCCACCCCTGGGGAGAAGGATCAGTGCCATCACTGCAAAAAGACTGGACACTACAAGAAGGACTGTCCAGTTTGGCTAAAGTACATCATGGCCAAGAATGGTAAAGATATTGTTTCTTTTGTTAATGAATCTTTGTATGAAAAGTTTACTAGATCCACTTGGTGGATTGATTCTGGTGCAACTGTTCACGTTGCCAACTCTTTACAGGGGTTCCATTCGACAAGGACCACGCCAAGAAGAGAAAGATGCATTGAAGTGGCGAATGGAATAGAAGCAGAAGTGGAGGCCATTGGTGACGTCCCTCTGGAGCTGGCTGATGGCTCTTTGCTTTTGCTCAAAGATGTGCTTTTCGTTCCTTCATTACATAGGAGTTTAATAAGTGTTTCCTGTTTGGACAAAGATTCTTATGAATGTTATTTTGGAAATGGCAAGTGTGCCATTTGGTTGAAAGACAAATGTGTGGGTGTTGCTACATTATTTGATAAGTTATATTTGTTATCTTTGCATGAGAAAGTTTTTTCTGTGTGTGATGTGAATGAAAAAGTTTCCTTGTCGAACAAAGAACAAAAGAAAAGAAAGCGAACTCTCGACTCATCGAAACTATGGCACTGTAGACTAGGCCATATTTCGAGGGGAAGAATAGAAAACCTCGTTAAAAGTGACATTCTTCCTCCGTTAGAGTTCTCCGACATAGAACAATGCATAGATTGCATTAAAGGAAAATATGTCAAACAAATTAAAAAGGGTGCAAACCGAAGCATAGCTACACTAGAAATAATCCACACGGATATTTGTGGACCGTTTCCGGTGAAAAGTGTGGATGGCTATGATTCATTCATAACATTCACGGATGATCACTCCCGGTATGGTTATATTTATCCAATCAAAGAAAGATCTGAAGCGTTGGATAAATTTAAAATTTTCAAAGCTGAAGTAGAAAATCAGCACGATAAAAGAATCAAAATAGTTCGGTCCGATCGTGGGGGGGAGTACTACGGTCGGCATACTCCATATGGACAAGTACCAGGACCCTTTGCAAGGTTCCTGCAAGAAAATGGAATAGTCGCCCAGTATTCTATGCCGGGCGAACCTCAGCAAAACGGAGTAGCTGAAAGGCGCAACCGTACCCTTATGGATATGGTGCGCAGCATGATGAGCTATTCCATCCTCCCATTGGGATTATGGATGGAGGCGCTTAAAACCGCCATTCACATTCTCAACAGAGTACCAAGTAAATCGGTGCCCAAAAC
Organism: Avena sativa; assembly: GCA_916181665.1. NCBI lineage: Eukaryota > Viridiplantae > Streptophyta > Magnoliopsida > Poales > Poaceae > Avena > Avena sativa. The sequence goes on from OV702293.1 coordinate 462,374,167, forward strand.
ACCGTATGAATTGTGGACAGGCAGAGTCCCCTCTCTGCACCACTTGAGGGTCTGGGGGAGCCCAGCTGAGGCAAAAGTTTTCAATCCAAACATTGCAAAGTTAGACCCCAAAACAGTATCTTGCCACTTTATTGGCTATCCAGATAAGTCAAAAGGCTATCGTTTCTACTGTCCCGACAGATACACAAAGTTTGTAGAAACGAGACATGCAGTCTTCTTGGAGGACGAATTGATGAGAGGGAGCACGGTAGCTAGGAAAATTGATCTTGAGGAGAAGAGGGTGCATGCACCTAATCCGATGACTCAGGAGCCATTTTTCTCGCTACCTGTTGTGCCACCATTTACAACCCCTGAGGTTGTGGTGCCGGCACCTGTTATGACTCCACACGTGACAACAATGGGCGAAAGTTCGGAACCTGTCCATCAGGAGCCACCTGAACTCACTGTTGAGCACGAAAGGGAGCCAGAACGGTCACCTACTGTAAATGTGCCTGAGCCACAGGCAAGAAATGAGCAAGAGTCTGATGAACTCAGACGGTCTAAAAGAGAACGAAGACCAGCCATTTCCAAAGATATCTACAAAGTTTACAATGTAGTTCATATGGAGGGCGATCCTACCACATATGAAGAAGCCATGAGTAGCCCTCACTCAGCCAAGTGGGTGGAGGCAATGGAAGATGAAATGATATCGATGAGTTCCAACAATGTTTGGGACTTAGAGGAAATTCCCAAAGGAGCCAAGACAGTAGGATGCAAGTGGGTCTACAAAACAAAGTATGACTCCAATGGAAATGTAGAAAAGTATAAAGCTAGACTCGTGGCAAAAGGCTTTACGCAAAGAGAAGGCGTAGATTACAATGAGACTTTTTCTCCGGTCTCATGTAAGGACTCCTTCAGAATCATCATGGCGCTAGTTGCACATTTTGATTTAGAGTTACATCAAATGGATGTCAAGACGGCATTTCTAAATGGAGATTTAGAAGAAAATGTTTACATGAAACAACCCAAGGGTTTTTTCATGGAGGGGAAGGAACATATGGGATGCCGCCTAAAGAAATCCATTTATGGGTTAAAGCAAGCCTCTAGGCAGTGGTATTTAAAGTTTAATGATACCATTAAAAGATTTGGATTCAAAGAAAATGTTGAGGACAATTGCATTTATGCAAAATTCAAAAGTGGGAAATATATTTTCCTAATTCTATATGTGGATGATATTCTGCTTGCTAGCAGTGATGTTAGTCTACTACTAGAAACAAAGAAGTTCTTGTCATCCAACTTTGACATGAAAGACCTTGGTGAAGCCTCTTATGTTTTGGGCATAGAAATTCACCGAGATAGAAAGAATGGAGTGTTAGGACTGTCGCAGAAAGCGTATTGTGAAAAGATTTTAAAGAAATACAATATGCATGCGAGTAATTCAACACCTGCTCCCATAGTCAAGGGCGACAGTTTTGGGAAATCCCAATGTCCAAAGAATCAATATGAGATCGATCAAATGAAGTCAGTACCATATGCTTCGGCTGTTAGAAGCTTACAGTATGCACAAGTGTGCACTCGCCCTGACTTAGCATTTATCACCGGGGTACTCGGTAGATATCAAGAGAATCCAGACATAGAGCACTGGAAAATGGTAAAGAAAGCTTTGCGTTATGTGCAAGGCACAAAAGGCCTCATGCTAACATATAGACGATCTGATTCCCTAGAGATAAAAGGGTATTCAGATGCAGATTTTGCGGGAGATAAAGACGACCGAAAGTCCACGACAGGGTATGTCTTTACTCTCGCAGGAGGTGCTATTTCGTGGAGAAGCGCCAAACAGTCGATAGTTGCATCATCTACGATGTATGCAGAATTTATAGCATGCTATGAGGCCATGGGACAGGCGTTATGGTTAAAGAAATTCTTACCCGACTTGAAAGTGGTTGACTGCATCAGCAGGCCACTAAAGATGTACTGTGACAACGAGCCCGCAGTATTTTATGCTCACAACAACAAGTCGAGTAATGCTTCAAAGTCTATAGATATAAAGTATTATGTTGTGAAGGACAAAGTCCAGGATCAAACTATAAGTCTCGAGCATATAAGGACAAAGGATATGCTTGCGGATCCGCTAACGAAAGGCTTACCACCCAATGTGTTCAAGGAACACATAGCCGGCATGGGTTTAACGGCAAGCCTATGATTCCTGGACTATAGAGGCCCAAAAGTAACAGAATTTGTTTCAGAACATGAAGGTATATAGTGGCTGTCTGATTCTATCGGCAATTGAGCTGAGACGATGAAACATGCTCTAGGTATCATTCTGTGATGAAATAAGTAAAGAACAAGGTTAAAAGTAAAGTCGAGATCTAGGGGGAGAATGTTAGATAGATCTCTAACGTGACTGGGCCCAACGGCCCAGCACGCCCCCTAACTGCGCCCTGATCGGGGGTGCCCATCCTTATCTAGGACGGTGGGCCCCTGTCGCCAGCGCTATATAAAGTGGTGGGGAGCCGGCAGCACGACCTACGAGGTTAGCCGTGCCCTAGCCGCCCCACCTACAAGCCAATCCGATCTAGGCTAGCGCTGCGCCGACGGGAAGCTCCACCGACACCACCCTAGCCACACGCTCCCCACACTCACCCCTTTCACCCATGGCCAATGACGGAGGTTCTAGCTCCGGCACCAGCTCGGGGATTCCCTCTGGCTCATGTTTGTCGAGCCAGGGAGCAGGTAGAGTCCACCTCGGTTCTCTCTCTCTCTCTGTTTTGGATCTAAAGGTAATGAATAGTGCTACTGTTAGATCTAGACTAGATCCGTGGTAAAGTCGTATTAACAGAGGCATGCATGCATACTACGTGCAATTAAGCATGCAATGATACCAAGGTAATGTACTACCTCCTTCATGGTTTGCAGGGCGCCTAATCAAATTTGGATTTTTCCAAAACTGTAACGTTTCTAGGCGCATAAGAATTAATGGTTGATTAATGTGACACCTTTCCTCCCAACTTCCTATGCATGCAACAGTCTTTCACCAATGCATGCGCCTTAACCGCTCACTAATAGGCTAATTTTCAGCCAATATGTGCACGCCTAGGTCCGTGAGATTTTTGTAGAACGCCCTACAAACCGTGAAGGAGGGAGTAGGTTCCTTTGTATGTTTCCCATTTATTATCAGCATGGGCTTTTGTATGATGGATTATACTCACTTATTATCTGTCTTAGTATGTGTAGCTGGCATGTTCGTCTTCTCTGGCGATGGCATATGATAGGCTAGGGTTCGAATGCTCTATTTTGTACATTAGAGGTGATCAGGTTCTCAAAAAAAAAGTTGTTGGAGTGGGCTTATAGAAGGACAAGGCAGCAACAACGTTGGCCCTAGACGCTGGAGAAAGGTTAGTTGGGCAGGCCGCAAGACGGAAAAGGGAGATCGGCGATGGGCATTGTTCAATGGTGATAGGGGGATGGCGACAGATGCACATGCACAAGAGGTGGTGTTGGGAAAGGGGAGTTGGAATGGAGGGGGTCGTAGTCGCTACACTGACACTAATCAGTCGGTTGCGGTGGCAAACACTTGGGAAGGGCACACATGGTTGGGGTTGGCAACGTGCATTGAGCATGACGATGAGTCGATAAAAAGGGAGGAAATGCCGTTAACCTTTGAACCAAGATCCCATTGCTTAAAATTACCTACAAGGTTTTATAAAACTTTTTTTTTCTAAATCGGAGTTGTTTGGTATTTTCTTATGTCTAAGTCGTCTACTTTAGCCATATGATGTTTCCAAGTTTTGATTCTTATAATTGTAGAAAGAATGAACATAATACATGATTGTTGTGATAAAACGACAAACAACTAATAAGTGTCGTAGTTTTAAACTAACCACGGTTTAAAACATCGACACTTATTATAGATCGAAGGGAGTAGAACAAATCAGAACGCAGAGACACAAAGGTTTTAATGTGAAAAACCCCTCCAACAGGAAGGAAAATAAACCACGGTCGCCGCACGAGACACAAAGGTACTAACTGTATTGGGAAATGGAGGCAGACTTAGGGTAGAGAGAGAAGAAATTAGCATGATGCTCAATCGATACAAACACGAAAAGTTCAAATCTAGAGTCCTAATTTCCATTTGGTTAGAGGCTATTCCCTACATTATTGGATTGTGATAGACATCATCGATCTACCGCGTGAATAACGGAGCATGCATGCATGCTGATCAAATCCCCGGCCGGCACCACAACCAGCTAGCGCGGCAGTGATCGATCAGCCATTACTCATCGGTAGCTTCCATGGAACTGTTCATGTCCAGTGCGCTCTTGGAAATCGATTGGACAAGAGATCGATCCGAATTTATGCGACGGTGGTTGGAGCCGTTTCGCGCGGCGCTCATCGTGGCCGCATGCACTGTGCGTACTTGCATGCCCGCCGCTGGCCGGGCTGGCGATGATCATCCATCACACCACACTGCCCGTCCGTCCATCACATATCGCCAACGCAAAGTGGATGATCATCCACCAGCTGCGAAATGGTTGATCGAACGGGGACTGTTGCTGTTCATGCATGTCCCGTACGCATGGGAATCTCATTCAATATCGGGTAAGTGTATTTATTATGGCCGTGTTTGGTTGGCTCGACGCTTCTCGCATCGCGCGGACAGAAATAAGTCCGTTTAAAGAGTTAGGCTGCATAAAATCTTTGCACCGAAGAAAGGTTAAAACTTGGCTCGCTGGAAACGCCGAAATCAGCCGTTTCCACGTAGCCAGGCCATAGCGAGCGCGGCGTGCCTGCCGCTTGCACGCGTAGAAAGAGCGGGAGACGGGACGTTTTCGTCTTAACCCCCAGGCCACTACGGTCACCGCCCAGTCCTACTCGCCTCACCACGATTTCCGACCATGGCTGCCGCTCCTCCGCCTCCCCCTCCCTCCGTTCTGCGGCGTCAGGATCGGCGAGGTGAGCGCGTACAGCCTATGGGCTGCCGTTCAACTCGAGAAGCTCGCCGACGATGACGAGGAGGCCCTCGCGAGGGTGCTCAGGGCTCCCGTTTCCATCTGCTCGCGCGGACCTAGAACGGCCATGGCGGCGTCCGCGACGACGGCTGCATCGACTACGACCACGGAGGAAGCGGCATCTTCGGCCAAGCAGGCCGGAGAAGCCCCCGCTAGAGTCAGGGTTACCCTCGACTCGGATAGGGTTTTCCCGGCCGCGCCGGCGGTCCCAATACCCGCGGCCGGAGCTTCTTCTCTTGCTCCGGCGACGCATTCTACGGCTCCCTCGTCATCGACTGCGCCATCGCCGACCAGGGTAAGTTCCCGATCTACATAGCGGTTAGGGTTTGGCCCCATATCAGCGGCGCTTATGGCTCGATTTTCGGTAGTTCTTGCCATACACAGACATGAACGGAGTCGCCGGTGGTGTGGCCCCAAATCACTAGTACTTACAAACTCTTATGGTGATGATTTGAATGTGTAGGTACCAATGTTTATGTTTGTATATGGCTTTTATGGTGTGTCTTGTGTGCATCTGAATGTTCTTGTGATCATGTATCGTGTGTGCTGCGGTGGTAAGATTACCAAATTTGAAATGGGTGATCATAACCCATGTGATCAGATGCAAAGCACCACACCAAACACCTATAAAATGCATCATCAAGAAAAAAGACAACAATCTAGGCAAACAAACAACTAGACCTATTTACAGAAAACGAGGATGTAGGAGTCCAAACAACTGACCCAAGTAAAATCTCTCCCATACAGCACCTAGCGGGCCAAGCGAAAAAACACCGGATAATCCCGATCCAAACAACCAAAGACGGTAGTTGGAGGAGCTGTATTAGCTTAGGTCGCCTAGTGCTGGACGAAAGCTCCTCCCGCACGGCCGCACTGTACGTGCATGTTCTAACTTCTTTCCTTTCAAAACAACGGATGTCCTTGTCAATTTTCATAAAAGAAACCGCTGGCGTGTGTGGAAGGATGTCCTTGTTCAATGCAATTTTCATAGTACAGTATTTGCATTATAGTGAGTTATGAAAATCTTGTTTGGTGATGCCCTTTTTTTTAATGTGTCACATGTTGATTTGGCATTGAGGTTTTAATTGATATGTACCATGTTAATTGTCATCTACCAAAAAAAATACATGTAGTCATTCTGAGGTATTTGAAGTGGTGGTTCGAATAGAGTTACATTTACTATAGCTAGTTCACCAAGAAACTCAAGACGATGAAAAATGGCGTGCAACACAAGTATAACACTTGAACAGTTAGGTTTTATATATGAACCAACTCACCTGATTAACCTTTGCGTATATGACATCTTACATAGTAGTAAGTTCAGCACACCGACAACCTAAACCCAGGTCACCTATTTCGGAATATTCTACTACTCCCTCGGACTCATATTAATTGACTTAAATTTATCTAGATTTAAATGAATCTAGACACTATTTAGTATATAGTTTTATCTAAATTTGGACAAATTCAAGTCAATTAATATGGGTCGGAGGGAGTAGGAGAATTAGGAGCTCAGATTCCACAAAGAGATGGCGCACATGTGCTTAGATGGATCCATGGAGTAGCGTGTAGAGGTCTCTGGGATGTTGATAGTTGTATCGTTCTCTGTCAGTCTCTTTCGACTTTTTTCTTTTCTTTTGAGAATTCCCTCTTTTGATTAGATTCTTCTCTTGAGGACAAATTCTTTTTAATAGATGGATGGTGTAGTTCAAGTTTTGGGATCAATTCAGTCACACGCAGGAAGCCCACGCACTTGCTTGTGTAATGCTTCACACCTGCCGCACTTGCTTGGTTAGGCTCGTAGCGCTCGCGAGCAAGGCCGTTTCTAGTGTATGAGAAGGTCACACGGAATTGGGCCATCATCCTGTTTCCACCGATGCATTGCTGGGCTTCAGGCGTTCAACAGGGCAATCCCTATTCTCCGCCTAACGTGTGAGAGCGATTCCGTTCCGCACACCCGTTTCGGTGCAGTGGGCCGGACCATTAGGGACTATTCCTGGTAGTTTTCCATTTTCTGTTTTGTTTTTCTTAATGCGAACAATTTTCAAATTTGAACATTTTTAAAATTTCAACAAATTTCAAATCCGAATATTTTTCATATTTAAACATTTTCAAAATTTAAACAAATTTCTAATCTGAACAATTTTCAGATTTAAACATTTCCAGTTTTAACAATTTTTATATTTAAACATTTTCTAACATCGCACATCTAAACTATGAACATTTCAAAAAAATATACACGTGCAATCAAGAAGAAACTGAACTTGGAGAATAGCTGGAACAACGAGGAGCTACCATGCAACAACGAACGGGAAGCAGTCACGCGGACACGTGACTTGACAAAGAACCAGAGGTGCCACATACCTCCTTTGTAATCTCTAGCCACTAAAAACGGTTTAGAGCTCTCCTCCCCTGACAAGGCGGCTAGGGTTTCGTCATCTTCTATCCGCGCCTCTGTCGACCTGTCTTGCTTTTGTGGCTTTCGGGTCATGGAGATAGGGAGGATCTAGGACCCCATCGGCGGGAGGGTCCAGTTTTTCTGTTCTTAGGGTTCAAGTTTGGTGGAACGTTCTAAGGTGGTGGTGTAGAATGATAAAGAAGGTTGGCGTAATATGTTGTATGCATTATTGAGTCTCATAGACGGGTATATATAGGTGTATATGAGATTATCTTGGATTACAAGTCAAATTACGCTGTGATCCTAACATGTATAATGCGGTCACGTCAACCTTCCCTTTATGTTTGTCATATTGAATTTTTCTTAGTTGGGGAGATAAACAAGAAAGTAAAATTTGTCTTTCCTCGGCTAAGGGATGATCTCTTAGAAATAAGAGAATACTATCTTCTCCAGTGTATCATATGTCTTTCCTTAGTCAACCAATTTTTTACTAAAAATAGTTAATTCTCACTAATTGCTAAAGTTAGCAATAAGAGACAAGTTATATATTGTGTCTTCTCTAAATGATGTAGAGAGCTAAGAGAAGGCATGTCTTCCCTAGCATTATACATGCCCTAAACTATCATAACAATCATATACGTACAATACTCTAACACCCCCGCAGTTATAGCGGTAGCATCTTGGACAATTGGAACATCACGAACGGTCAGACTGGAGATAAACTGAAATAGCATCTAGTAGGCTGACATACCCCAAGCAGTCCGAGCGGGAATGTCATGGACGATGTCGTGCCGCGGTAGTTTGGACTGTAGAGGAGGCTAGTGAGATGCTCAAGCGAGGTGATAGCCCTAGTGCCGATGTCGAGGGAGCCGAGAGCGTTGGGCGCGGAGAGAGCAACAACCTTGGTCTAGGTAGCTATGTGAGGGGTCGCCGTGGTCGATGTCGTGCTCGGAGATGCCGGTGTCGAGGTAGCCGCATGTGAAGCCGCATGCGCATAGTACGCGAGGATGATGCCAGAGACGCGTCGAGGTAGTCGTGGAGGATGTCAATGCCGGAACTGATGCAGTCCGAGCCGTCAAGGACGAGGTGCGACCATAGTTTTGCCAGAACTAGACACACGTCAGTAATGAATGCATACATCAGTTTTGTCAGAACCAAATATGCAAAGAAGAACTCGTCGGTGACGCGGTCGAGGCAGTCATAGAGGTCGTTGTCGATGATGATGTAGACGATGCGTCGATCCGAGTTTACCAGACTCAAGAACGCGTCGGGGACAAAGGCATGTAACAATGTTTCCAGTACCAGGCGTGCGAGGGTAGAGACCATCATGAACATGTGCGCCAGTTGACATGGATATGCCCTACGGGTATCCGATGTTAGCCTATCTGGTCCAGCCCGACGGAATGCCCACTCGACGACCTGCTAGGGTCCATGACACTCATGACGGTTCGGCTGTACAAAGCACATATGGACACGGACTCCCAAGCGCACAAGACAAAGAAACCTCAAGACTAGAGTTTGAATACAACTTGTAACCTACTCGTATTGGCACCTGAGACCTAACCTCCCCGTATATAAAGGCTAGGAGGGTCCAACGAGAAGGGCACCCCCGATACGACGCACGCTACGCCATAATCCTCTCCCACAATATACAACAGATCTAGACGACAACTCTTACACCGCATACACACCTCCACGTCAGATTGCATCTGCGCACCCCTATAACCTTCGGTTCCACCGTAATCAATAGCAGACAAGAAGGAGTAGGGTTTTCCTCCGGGGGCCTGAACCTGGGTAAATCTCGTGCCCCCAGGTTGCTTGTCTGTTAACCGTTTCGCGATCTCCAGCATCTCTATCTTCTCCAAACCCAAGTCCATAATAATGGGCATTGACGAGATCAAACCTCGTCAATTGGCGCCGTCTGTGGGAATCGGAGGCGCTGATTGTGCGATCGTGATGATCCCATCATCGGCGATCTACGATTCGTTATCCATTGAAGATCAGATTCAATTCATCTCCCTCATTGGATCAGATCACATCTGGTCGATTCATATGCATCGGGAAAGAAGCAGACACCATGGAGTAGACAAGCTGACTAAGTTCGTGAATCAAGTCCCAATTGGATGCGTATAGTGCTGGTCCCGGCCGGTTGTTGCTCGTATTATTTATTCGGAATACGTCTGAGCGGAAGCAAATCATGTCACCACGTCGATTGAAGCAAAGGAAAAAGGATCTCATCCGATCCGGTCAATCGGTGAAGTACAAAAGACAAAAGAAGAAAAAGTGATTGGCCGGTTTTAGTTCAAATTGGTCTCTACTTCGGAAACGTACAGGCATCAATCAACATACTCCACGCTGGGCAAGACCAAAAAGTAGTACCAAGTCAATGGATGCTGTCCACGAGACCTAGTGTGAAGAAGCAAGAAAAGTAAAGAAAAAAATATTTTGATCAGGTCAGTTGAAAAGAAAACAAGTACCAAAGTCATGGAGACGACCAGTTCGCCACATCGACCTCGGCCTCCACATCGGATCCGCCATCACATCCGCCCGGGATTATGCCGACTCTGACATGCAACCCGCTACAATCTCCGGTTACGACAAACTGCTTCGACCTGCTGCCACCATCGGCGCCTCGGCGACCTGTTGTCGCGTTGACTCCGGTCCGCCACATCGGTCTCGGACGCCGCCTCGACCACATCAACTCCACGCTCGGGGGCTGCGCCCACTTGTCCACACGACTCGTGACAATCGACCTGTTGCGGTTTTCGACTGCGACGACCCGATGCGATCTTCGATTGCGGCGACCGGTCACATTAGCTTCAGCGACCGCGAATCGGGGGCTCCTTCGACTCCGGTCATCCTCTACGATCTTCGGCTCCAACGACTCAGAGGCTCCCTCCGCTTCGGCTACCAGCCGCGACCTTCGGCTCTAGCAACCCGCTGCATTCTTCGAATGTGGTGACCCGCTGCATTGTTCGGATGAGACGACCCAATGTGGTTTTCGATTGCGGCAATCTTCGGATGCGGAGCTCGCTGCCGCTATCGACCCCAGGAACCTGTCGCTGCTACGAGCGTGGTCCGCTGTGTCGACTATGTCCGCCGCGTGACCCGTTACCACGTCGACTACGTCTGCGGTCGCACCAGCTTCGTCCATGGTAGCTACCAACAAAGCTAAGTTCTCTACTCAGAGTTGATTTCTTTCTTACTTTAATCACACTCGAAACACTCGGGGGGTGTGCCCTCTTCGAGTAACCTAATGTGCCATCGGCTCCAAGCACTCAAGCACCTCGAACGCGACAACCCGAGTAGCTGATTCTGCCTGACCGTTGAATCCTTAAACTCCGAGTGCCTCGGCAAGGTACTGAGACTAATGGTAATCAGGCTAACAAAAAGGCCTAGCAAATAGTGCAAAAGTCCCGACTCGATTGGCACCGGAATTTTACTTTACAAGCCAACAAGCAAATATTATTTACAAGATACAAGTATTTCACAATTTTTTATGTTTTCTGCAGCTTACAAAGATATCGACTGCGTTGAGCTATTCTATTAGGTCCTCCAACAAGAGTCGACAAAACAACCGGCTATGCCATAAATCCAAGACTCGAGTAGAGTCACTCCTCGGATGCTACATAGATGCGACACTGGCTACATACCCGACATATGCGACGTTGGTCACGCACCTGACAGAAGAAACGGCGTCGACTTTATCTGCAACGTCAAGTCTTTCCAGCTAAACGTCGCACGACTCTTCTATGTCGACTCTTGGTTCCTTATGCGTGAGACACTGACTCGATGCACTTCCGGGTCAGTGGTTTCTCCTCGCATGAGTCTCCACTCGAATCTGCGACTCGACTAGACACTCGGGGGCTACTCCTATCAGGTGCGCTAGTCGTACACCCGATGTACTTCTGGGTTAGCGATACGCCCACGAGATTGCTGACTATAACTGCATGATACAAGACTCGAGTCTTTGCCTGAGTCTAAGATTCCGCCAGACACTCGGGGGCTACTCCCATAGGGAGCGCTGGTCGCACATTCAAATAAATGAAGGCATTTAGGGCATCTGCAAGGTCATCCGAAAAACTTCCGGATCACCGTATCACGCAATCGACGACTATAAGTCTCTGCTCGAGTCTACGACTCGAACAGACACTCGGGGGCTACTCTCATAGGGAGCGTTGGTCGCGCACCCTATAGTCCATTGTCTTGACTACGTCCATAATGCTGACTCCTTTACAACAACCGAACAAATTCAGCCGACCCGATGAACTTTTGGGCGAAGTGCCTCACACTCAACACAACTTTCTACTCCGACATCCAAATGCAACGCTCAAGACAACTGAGTCTCCACTGGGAACTTGTTTGGATGAAAGCACTTGAAATATTTAATTGTCTCCACCCGAATCTATGTTTCGGATGGACACTCGGGGGCTACTAACATGGATATGCCCTACGGGTACCCGATGTTAGCCTACTTGGTCCAGCCCGACGGAAGGCCCACTCGACGACCTGCCAGGGTCCATGACACTCATGACGGTTCAGCTGTACGAAGCACATATGGACATGGACTCCCAAGCGCACAAGACAAGGAAACCTCAAGACTGGAGTTTGAATATAACTTGTAACCTACTCGTATTGGCACCTGATGCGGTGACCCATCATACCATTGCATGATGTAGTACACTATAGTCGTTGACATAACACCAATGAAACACCATTCACTAGTATTACATCCCTCAGAGTGGTACAACAGAAACACAACGGGTCCAATACATGGCTAAAGGTTACAACTCACTCTATACATAAGATCCAGATAACACTCTAGGTTAAAGAGAGAGAAAGAACTTCTTACAAAGAAGAATCAAAGATAAACAACGCAAAAACTATTATACTATTAAGACTAGTATTTTAACTAAGGGGTTGGCATTGCTGCTATTGCAATACACTACAGAAATAGGTTCTTTGGCTAGAGAGTATATTTCTATCTAATCAGTAACTTCTTCTTCACTTGAGTTGATGTATATGTTGACTTCCTTGTCTTTGTTGAAGAGCTTTAGCTCTAGATGATGATTCCTGGAGCATAACCTGATGTAGATGTTGTCTGTACTGGCTTCAGAATCTAGCAAGGGTTAAGAAGATACGTTGAGTACGAGCGTACTCAGCAAGTCCACTAGAAAAGGAGTGTTTGATGCACTATATCTACAGCCACAGACTATAGATCGTAGGCAATGCAGGTTTTCGTAAACATTTCATCAAAGGTTGCTTTTATTCTGAAAAGCTATGTCCGTTAGCCTTCACGGGTTTACCAGAATTTTCATGGAGTTCCTTTCCCGCCGCGTTCGCAGCTCCTTCCCGGAACAGGGAGTAACATGTTACAGTTCTTACACTCTGCAGAGGTGCGTCACTTTACCCATGAGAGATCAACTCTTTGTTGCACAACCAGGCAGCTTATTCCCGTCCACAATTCCATGATGTGGGGCCCAGAATATGATCCAAGCCAATTACTGCCCCCTTCGCGACCTCGCATGCCTCCTTGGTGTACACCATGCCCACATATTGAATTGCGGCAATGGTTTGTACAGACCGTTAGATGCCAGAACTATCATGGGACGTTGAGGGTTCCCACCCATATGCTGCATATCCTCTATGAATTACCAATTTATATGCACGCTACGAGTGATAATAGCCACGCCTGCACATCCGGCTACATGCGAGAGGAAGAAGATACAACTGATTTCTCCGTCCCATTCCAAATCTCATGGTTAACGTGTGATATACGACGCAAGAATCACTGGGGACATTGGTTGTTAAGTCCTAGATAATATGTTCCTTTACCACCAGAACTTTAATAGTAGGTTATTACCTCATGGTAAATAACCTATACTCACATTATTATGAAAATAGTGTTTTCGGACCTTTTTCAAATGCAGGTGATGACAACACTGGATTTTTAAAATACTTTACAGAAAATAACCAAAGGACATGAGCAAGTGTGAACTTGCCTTTTGTGATTGCAAGATTATGCACTCACGGTCTTCAAGACAATATAAAAATCCAATATCTGAAATTAGCATCATTGGTCCGGTATGGACTAATGTTTAAAGAAGCAAGATGCTTTTATGCATAAGTAATGTAATGCAAGTTGATAAACTTGAATCTCGGGGATAACGTTGATCTAGGGTTTGGATACTGGAAATGGTTTCTTTGGAATGTGTTGCCCTTTTTAGATTAAGTTTCACACTTGTGCTTCTTATTAAGGCTTGTGAGTAGGTGTGAAACAATATATAATTTCAATATTATAAAACAATGAGATACATACAAATGTGAAATGCTACTCAAGATTGTTTACACTATAATTGTTTATCTTCAAATTTTACTTTACCAGTAATGTCACTAATAAGGAACTTAAGTGTTTACAATCCGAAGTATGCAAGTAAAGTTTGAAACAATGTGATTATGATTAATTATCATCTATTGATTATGATGAGAGTCCTTGAATTTAATTTGTTAAGAGTTGGAAATATTATTATAAGGTTTGTTGATTGAAGTGGCAAAACGAATAACTTTTGAAGAAAAGATTCCTTTTCTAAGGTCTCAACAATCTTTGTGGTTAAGCAAATATGCTCAAGGTTGTCTGTGCTTGCTTGAATAGTTTGGATTTGAGATGTTTTATGACTTAACTATAACAGACCAAAGTTAACTATAAAATGCATACAAAATCTTTAGCATAGTATTTGGAAATATTGTAGACTAAAGTTAACTTTAAAGACATAGATGGTTTTAAGGTATATTTCTTATGTTAATTGTACCTTCTGTACTTTGTAATATTTCCTTAAAGTTACTTAAGAATGGTTATTATTCTATTTAAGTAGTGGTTTCTTAATTTTATAATGGAATAGGATCACTTATTTCCTTATAAATGTGTGATTATTGTTAGTGGATAAGTAAATAGTATTACTAACTACTTATGAATTATTTTTGGATTTAGTCCATTATAAGGTTGTGAGTGAAACAATGGTAAAAGATTTATTTGGCTAAAATATCATTCTTGAAGATTTTATAATTGTTAAAGATCTTTTAGAAAATAAACTACACATATGGTTGAAGGATAATTCAATAAAATTGTATTTAAAATGTGTTGGACCAATTGATTTTATATTATAAACATTTAAGACTAATACTATTTATTAGACTCCATTGGCTAATTTCTAGAATTACTAGTAATTTTTATTTACCCTTATATGAATTATTCATTAAGGAAATAAGTTTAAATTCAAGTTATTAAGTTTTAAATTTTTATTGATTTCAAAAGTGGAATATTATATTTTTAACATGTAGGTATTATTTTTGTGATCATTGTGGTATATTACAATTATTTTTGTGATTTGTAAATAATAAGATATGATTTTTATAAGATTTATTATTTATAAATACTTAATAAATAATAATTATTTAATTAGGTGAAATAATAATGCATGATTATAGTTTAAATTTTAGTTCTTATTTTTCTAATATTTTCGTATTTTATTTATATTTTAATATTTACCAATATTACAATATGGATTATTTAAGTTTTATTACTTATAAATCCTTTATTAAATAGTATTTATTTAAATAATTATCATAATAATATTTGATAATAGTTTTAAGTTGTAGATTTTATTTTTCTGAAAATTTTCATTATTAAACATGTTTTTCTGAATTATAAAACAAAAGATACTAAATTTACAAGATTTAATTACTTTATTTCAATTTTTGGAATGTTTATATTTGAATTAATATTGTTTTAGCAATTTGCTAAACAGACACAGAATCTTTTATACCGCACCCATACCTAATCCTAGTCACTGACTAGTGGGCCTGTGGCCACGTCATCAGACACGCGTGCAAAGACTAAGTCAAACTGGCTGACTAGGCATGGGATGATGGGAGCATGACGTCACCGGAGCTAATCCTCTCAGATCGATGGTTGATCTTGCGATTTGGTGCGCGTGGAGGGAAGTGGTTATGCTTATCGGAAAGAGGGCATGACAGGGAACACAACAGTGGCGGTGCCGCTAGTTAATGGTCGCCGGAAGTTGGGCAACGACGGCGAACAACGGCGGCGGTGTCGGGTGCTTGTGGTGTGAGCGAACTAGAGCGAAATACGGAGAATCAAATGTACTGGAAGAACCAGTGGCTCACCAGGATTGCGGTGGAGTGCATGGCGTGACCAGAGGTGGTCGGAATCGACGAGGACCACGGTGGCCGGACTTCGGGAAGATGACCTCATGGCGTCGATTCTCGTCGCCCCACTTCGATTCCTTTGACCAAGAGACTCATAAGGACAAGGCGAGGATGGTTGCTTGATCAACGGAGGACGAAAGAGCTCAGAACACCGGCAATGAATCGCATCTTGGAGCTAGGGTTCCGGTTCAAAAGAAGAACTAGAGAGAGTTTCAGAGGGGGAAATGGGGATGAGGATGAGCAGAGACGTCGTGGTGGCAATCTTTTCCCTACCTCGAGCTTCGGCGGCGATGGACGGCATCGGCCACTGCCACCGAGCAGCTTCCAGTAGACGAGGAAGACGACGGAGTTCTTTTTGCGGATAACCCCCTGGCATAATTTCCAACGTAACTCGCAGTCCTTCTTCGGTCCCACCCGTCAGTCACTATGGGAACAAGCTGGGCTTGCTAATGGGCCGAAATAGCCTGCACATGGCAGTAGATAAAGAAGAAAGAAAATGGGCCACGACCAGGATTGGGCTAACCTATTCCTTTTTCTTTTTCTTTTATATTTTTTTATTCTGTTTATTTTCTAGCTTTTTATTTAAGCAATTGTTTTGACTTTTCTTAATGGAATTTCTTGCTAAATACTTGCAACAATCATAAAGTTATCAATTTGTGAACTTTTATTATATTAATGTTACATTTAATTATTTTCTTACATAAAACTTTCCTTTTAGTATTTGTAAGGGCCTTTGATATTAATTTCCTTTATATGATAACCCATTGATTATATGTTATTTCCTTGTTTCTTTATAAAACTTAATTCTATTTAATTTTATAGTTTGAAAGGAAATTCTTATATTATGATCCTATATCATTATTTGTTTTATGATATATAAAATAATTAATATGGTTAATATTATTCCCATGAATCTAGGGAAAATCAAGGTATATATATTTTATTATAGCTAATATAAGAGTTAAGGTTTGAATTGAAAATGCTTACCCTAGAGTTAGGGTTCTTAATATACTTATATTCCTTTGTTGATGTGAGTAAAGATTTAATAGCTAAACATATTGTCTTTATGTTTGTGATCTTTAGTGATATCACCTTTTTTAAATAGAAAGTTATTTTCTGGAATGGCTCATGGAAAAGAATTGATAAAGATAACTCCTAAACATAAATGGTTATGATAATTGGAAATGACAGAGATGTTCTTAAGTGATTTGCTATAGGAAATATTCCTATAGAGCATTGTGAAAATAAAATGATTTGTCCAACAGATGAGATGGATGTTAAGCTTGATTATATATTTAGGGTTTAATGTTTACCAAGAATTCCTATCTTCCATAATTCATAATTCTGGACTTCTGATGAAGGAATTCCTTTCCTAGATATACTACTTCTATATGTACATCATCATGTGTTAACATGATGAGCTTTGCTACACAAGAATATTCTTATCCACCTTTTATTCTTCTAAACCCATTGATAAATCCAATGAGCTTGACACTAGAGCTTTCATAATCTTCTTATATCTATACTTGGTTATATCTACTACTCTATTGCTGATAACCTCTAATTCAGGAAATATTTACTTCTAACTCCATTCATACTCTTCCTTAATCATCCATCACCAACATTACTCTAATAGATATATATATATGTATCAAATCCTACTTCACCTCAAGTGTTTAATATTTCCCAAGAGGAAACTACTACTTCAATAATCCAATGTTGCTCTAACATCATAATCATACTATCTTGTCTCAACTTAACTCTAGTATCTAATACTCCAACCTCACATTATATTAATGTGACTTGTCATGGCTAACCTAGAATAACATATCTATACTAAGGTTCAATCATGTTCTATCCACCAATGTCACTTATACATGATATAAGCATTCAATCTTTGTGACTAAAGCATGATCATTATAATCCTTTGATCATTTATGACTTAGGTTTCCAGTTGGCTAATCAAGGCCTTCATCAATACAACATTACAGTTGTATTATAATTATCTTCTGTTTATCTCTATTGGACTAAGAGATATTATTCATTGACTATACCTACTTGATCCAATAGGATTACTCCTGGTAACTTTCTTTAGGATTCATCCTTGTAATCTTCTTTGTTACCATACAAATATACATATTCTAGATAACTCTTCTATTTATTCAGTAGTGAGTTAACTCCTTTAGTTACCATATTGATTTGATTCCCTTCAATCACTCCCATCTTATAGATGATATCAAATCTAGCATTACTAATTACCTCTTCTTACTATTTTCTTTATAGGCTTTAAGTGAAATGCTTTGATATGGACAAGAGTTGATAGATTAATAATTAATGGGTTAAGAATTGGTAAATCAATAGTTGATTACTCAACTTTGATGAACAACAAATATGAGAATAGGGTTTAATAGAGATGGTAAGGATTGATATGGAAATAAAGATATGGGGTGAATGGTCTTGACTTGGTTTCTTTCCTACTCAATCTCACTGACGAGTTAAGGTTAGGTATTACCATGATACTCATAGTAGGAATAGATAAGAATAAGATAAGTCAGGATTAGTTATTACATTCCTATTACTTGAGTTGTAGTCTTAACTTGGTATTCATGAGTTGTTGTGATGAATATTATGTTATGATCCCTTAAGGATCAGATATTAATCATTAAGCAATGCATTATGATTTTAATTTTTATTATATTTGATCTACCCTTAGATCAAATCATGTTTACCCAAATAAAGTTTTAGCAAAGGTCATATTGAAACTTATCGCAGTCAACTTGATTATCTACTTCAATTCCATCAAATTGAGAGAAGCTTCAATCACTTTGACAAGTTTTATTCAAAAGGCGAAAATTATTCGGATTTTGAATGCATGAATGCAATGCACACATCTATGTTCAGCTTATTTCTAAGCTCTAATGCTGGGATGTTACAGACTCCCCCCTTAAAATAAACTTCGTCCTCGAAGTTCGCAAACTCTCACGTTTCGGAGTAAGGAATTGACTTGTAGTGGTTTCTGCATTTCTCCACTCCATGGTAACTTCAAATGGGAATAATTGCAGTATTCCATATCCAGATAGTTTTCTCGTATTCTCATCATACTTGAAATCTCCAATTTGTTCTCTCAATCCTTCAAAGTTCCTTTTACAATCCTCCTTTAGGGATATGTACTTATTATAACTCCTTAATTTGGGGTCTCTTCTTTAGTTCCATATCCTAATTAGGTATCATAATCCAACTCTTTCACTTAATCATTGAAATTTCTTACTATATTATATAAGGTCTAGGAAGTCTCACTAAAACAGGTTTTAAATTTCTATTTGCCAATAGTTGTGGTTAAAAGACTATATTTTTGTTCTGTCATAGAATAGTTGATACTGGTATTCTTCCAAAATTGGATTTGAACTCATTTAGTTCATACCTATTGGAATTTCTTGTTCCTCTACACCTGTCCAATTGGATGTGCTTTATTCTCTCTTATGAATCACTTAAGAGTTTTTTTCCTCTATAGTTAGCCTATTAAGATTAATCTATTTTACTATCTTCAAGTTTTTACTTTAACAGGCTTTAGATAATCTTTTATTATTATCTTAAATTATTCTAGGAGTACTTTTATAATGATGACTTCTTTTAAACCTATGAAAATAAGGCTTAAGTTGTCATAGGTTAGTATTTCTTTCCTAGCCTTTACTCTAGGATTCAGATAACAGTACCTCTGTTTACTGTTTTACTCTCCCCCTTAGGGTTTACTAATAGTCTCTAAACTACATATATAGTAACCATTGGCTTTATAGTTAGAATGTTGGTCCTTGTTTAGCTTATGCTCTACCTAGTTAGGGTCTTATGAAAGATTGCACGGTGTATCCACACAATTGTGGATCTCCGAAGTGAATCTTTCACCATTATTTGTCTTACTTACTATTTGAACATTTTCGGTTTGATAGGTCAATTTTCGCGAAGAGTCTCGAAAGATGATCGCTTTAAATTTTATACTCCTCTATGTCTTACTTAACTTAAGCCAAATTTTATGCTCTTTATGCAACTTTTAAAATGATCTGATTAACTATTTTAACTGATACCTGCTGCGGCAAGTTATCGACTGCGGACCATCCTAGGGTGTATGTATTACCCTACGATTTCCAACACATTTCTGGCATTCACTCTAACGTATTCGAGTTTGAATACTACCCACTTCTGGTGAACTTCATTTCACTACTTCTTGTTGTTTTATTCTACATGTAAACCTCCTTGATATACGGAATTCGTCACTCCCTTGCACGGATTCCCATTCGTATCTAGGTCTATAACATCAAGTAATAACTGGGTGTTACATCATGCATTTGCACACCTAATTAAACTTCATGTACAGATCTAGCAAATCAAGAAGATTCAAGAAAATCCAAAAGACGATAAACAACAAAACATATACCATGTATTATACATAGGTTTTAAATAATTAACAAATGTACTAAACATTCCAATGGTTTTTCCCTCACATACATTACACAACTATCTTACAAGAACTTCCTGTTCTTGTGAGTATATCCTCACTTATTTCGGCAAACCTTTCAAACTACAATACGCATTTGAAGGGTTTCGCGGTATAGTAAATCAAAATTTTCTACGGAAGCGAACATAGGGAAGCCAAGATCTAATCTAGGAGATGCAAACAACGAGAGAGATTGGATTAGATCTTCATACCCTTGAAGATTCGCACAGCGGAACGTTCGTCGGAACGTGGGTGATGTAGTCGTACTCGCTTCTCCTCCTCGCGATCCGATCCGATCTAGCACCACAAGTGGCGATGCCTCCGTGAGATGCACACGTGCAGCACCTCGACGTCTCCTCCTTCCTTGGTCCAGCAAGTATGGTGGAGAGATGGGTTGGATCTACAACGCGACGGCGCGGTGCAATTGGTGGAGAATTTCTGCAGCAGGGCTTCGCCTACAAGCAGTCGGGATGGAGAGAGGAGGGCAGCAGGGTGGCTAGGGTTGGAGGGGAAGGTGTGTGGGGGTGGTGTGCCCCCAGACCTCTATATATAGAGGGGTGGGCGCAGCCCTAACCCCTTCCCAAGCCCTAGGCCGGCGACCAAAGGAGGAGGAGTGGGGGGCAAGGAAACCCCCCCTTCTAGAAGCTCTATCTAGGGTTTTACCCTAGATGGCCGGTTGGGCCCTATGGGGCCTTGTGCCCCTGGCCCAATGCGGCCAGGGCACTCCCTCATAGGCCCATGCCCCCTCCCAGAAGGTGGGGCCACGTTGGTCCCCTTCCGGAAGGTTCTAGAAGCTTCTAGTACAATACCGATTAACCCGAAACAATTCCGAACTCCAAAAACGGCACTGCCTTATATGAATCTTATT
This sequence comes from Avena sativa, assembly GCA_916181665.1. Lineage (NCBI taxonomy): Eukaryota > Viridiplantae > Streptophyta > Magnoliopsida > Poales > Poaceae > Avena > Avena sativa. The sequence goes on from OV702293.1 coordinate 462,395,136, forward strand.
CTCCGGACCATTCCGGAACCTCTCGTGATGTCCCGGATCCCATCCGAGACTCCGAACAAAAACTCATAAACCAATTATCCAATCTATCCTAGCGTCGAGACACGTTAAGTGTGTGACCCTTCGGGTTCGAGAATATGCGGACATGATCTTCTATCAATAATCAACAGCGGGGTCTGGAAACCCATATTGACTCCCACACATTCATCGATGATCATATCGGATGAACCACGATGCCAGGATTCAATCAATCCCATATATATATTCCATTCGTCTCGCGATATTTTACTTGCCGAGATTTGATCGTCGGTACCGTCATACCTAGTTCAATCTCGTTCACAGCAAGTACTTTACTCGTTCCGTAATCCGATATCACTTTGTGATTAACTGCTTAACCACATGCTTGCAAGCGGTGTTGATATCGATTACCGAGTGGGCCCGAAGTATATCTCTCCGACTTGGGAGGGACAAATCCCATCTCGATACATATAACCCAACAGGTACTTTCCGATCACCTGAGAGACACCTTTATGATCACCCTCTCATAGGATGACGTTTGATGACCTCAAAGCTTTCTTCCGATACCAGGGAGTTGTATTATCTCATGGTCTAAGGAATACAATATTTGACATAAGAAAAGCTTCGCAAAGATGAACACGATGACACGATCTAATTGCTTCGCTTAGTTTGGGTCTGTCCATCACATCATTCTCCCAATGATATGATCTCATTATTAATCGACAACTCATGTCCATGGTTAGGAAACCTTAACCATCATTAATCAATGAGCTAGTCCATAGAGGCGTACTAGGGACACGGTGTTGTTTACAAACCAAACAAGTATTAATGTTTCCGCTTAATACAATTCTAGCATGGAATATAAACTTTATCATGAACAAGAATTATAATAATAACATCTTTATTATTGCCTCTAGGGCATAATTCCAACAGTCTCCCACTTGCACTAGAGTCAATAATCTAGTTTACATTTGGCAACAATCTCACACCCATGGCACTGAGGTGCTGATCATGTTTTACACGTGGAAGAGGTTTAGTCAATGGATCTGCGACATTCAGATCTGTATGTACTTTGCTAATCTTCAGATCTCCATCTGCTATATAATCTCGGATTATATGAAACTTGCGGTTGATATGCTTGTTCTTTGGATGATATCTTGGTTCCTTAGCCAGTGCTATGGCGCCAGTGTTGTTACACAATATCTCAAGTGGGTCCAATGCACTTGGCACCACACCAAGCTCAGTTATGAAGTTTCTGATCCAAACTCCTTCACTTGACGCTTCTGCAGCAGCCATGTATTCCGCTTCTACTGTAGATCCCGCGATCATGCTTTGCTTGCAGCTTCTCCAACTCACAGCTCCTCCATTCAAAATATAAACGTATCCTGTCTGAGATTTAGAATCATCCTTGCCGGTGCCGAAACTAGCATCGATGTAACCTTTTACGACGAGCTGTTCATCACCCCCATAGACTAAGAACATTTCTTTAGTCCTATTTAGGTACTTTAGGATGTTCTTCACGGCTGTCCAGTGTTCCACTCCTGGATCACTTTGATACCTGCTCGTCAAACTAAGAGCATTGGACACATCCGGTCTAGTACACAGCATGGCATACATGATAGAACCTATGGCCGAGGCATAAGGCACTTTGCTCATAGCTTCCCTATCATTTACCGTAGCTGGACACTGAGCCTTGCTCAATATCTTACCTGACAACATAGGCACTGAACCTTTCTTTGCCTTATCCATTCTGAACCTTTTCAGAACTTTGTCTAGGTATGTACTCTGGCTTAAAGCTATCAGGCGTCTTTGTCTGTCTCTATAGGTTTTGATGCCCAATATATAAGCAGCTTCACCTAGGTCTTTCATTGAAAAACACTTGTTCAAATAACTCTTCACATCGTTAAGCATGTTAATGTCATTTCCAATAATCAATATGTCATCCACATATAGTACCAGAAATGTCACCGAGCTCCCACTCACTTTCTTGTAGATACAAGATTCTTAGCAATTTGGAACAAATCCAAAGCTCTTGATCACTTGATCAAAACGAAGGTTCCAACTCCGAGATGCTTGCTTCAGTCCATAAATGGAACGCTGAAGTTTGCACACTTTATCAGCATCCTTAGGATCGACAAAACCTTCGGGTTGCATCATATACAACTCTTCATCAATGTTGCCATTGAGGAACGCAGTCTTGACATCCATCTGCCAAATTTCATAATCATGAAACGCAGCAATTGCTAATAAAATCCGAATGGACTTAAACATCGCTACGGGAGAGAAAGTCTCATCGTAGTCAACAGCTTGAACTTGTCGAAAACCTTTCGCGACAAGCCGTGCTTTATAGACGGTAACATTACCATCTGTGTCCGTTTTCTTCTTGAAAATCCATTTGCACTCAACGGCCTTTCGGTCGCTAGGAGGGTCCACCAAAGTCCATACTTGGTTTTCGCTCATGGATCCCAATTCCGATTTCATGGCTTCTAGCCATTTCTCAGAGTCTGGGCTCATCATCGCTTCCTCATAGTTCGCAGGCTCACTGTCATCTACTAACAAGACAGTTAAGACAGGGTTGCCGTACCACTCAGGAGGGGCACGCGACCTTGTCGACCTGCGACGTTCAGTAGGAGCATCGTCTGAAGCTTCATGATCCTTATCATTAGCTTCCTCTATTATTAGTGTAGGCGGCACTGGAACAATTTCAGGTGCTGTGCTACTCTCCAATTCAAGAGAAGGTTCAACAACCTCGTCTAGCTCTACTTTCCTCCCACTCACTTCTTTCGAGAGAAACTCCTTCTCAAGAAAGGAACCGTTCTTTGCGACAAACACTTTGCCTTCGGTTCTGTGATAGAAGGTATACCCAATAGTTTCCTTAGGGTATCCTATGAAGACGCACTTCTCCGCTTTGGGTTTGAGCTTGTCTGGCATCAACTTCTTGACGTAAGCTTCGCATCCCCAAACTTTAAGAAACGACGACTTAGGTTTAGCACCAAACCACAGTCCATACGGTGTTGTCTCAACGGATTTAGATGGTGCCCTATTTAAAGTGAATGCAGCGGTTTCTAATGCATAACCCCAAAATGATAACGGCGAATCAGTAAGAGACATCATCGATCGGACCATATCTAATAGAGTTCGATTCCGGCGTTCAGACACACCATTGCGCTATGGTGTTCCGGGTGGCGTGAGTTGCGAAACAATTCCGCTTGCTTTAAGATGCGTGAGAAAATCATAACTCAGATATTCGCCCCCACGATCGGATCGTAGAAACTTAATCTTTCTGTTACGATGGTTCTCCACTTCTTTCTGAAATTCCTTGAATTTTTCAAATGTTTCAGATTTATGTTTCATTAAATAGATATACCCATATCTACTTAAGTCATCGGTAAAAGTGAGAAAATAGCGATATCCACCGCGCGTCGAAACACTCATCGGTCCGCATACATCGGTATGTATGATTTCCAACAAGTCCGTTGCTCGCTCCATCATTCCGGAGAACGGGGTTTTGATCATCTTGCCCATGAGGCATGGTTCGCATGTGTCAAATGATTCAAAATCAAGAGACTCCAAAAGTCCATCAGAATGGAGTTTCTTCATGCGCTTTACACCAATATGACCTAGACGACAGTGCCACTACTAAGTAGTATTATCACTATCTACTTTGCATCTCTTAGCCTCAATGTTATGGATGTGTGTTTCATCCCTTTCGAGATTTAGAAGAAATAAACCATTCACAAGAGGTGCATGACCATAAAAGATGTTACTCATATAAATAGAACAACCATTATTCTCCGATTTAAATGAATAACCGTCTTGCAATAAACACGATCCAGAAATAATGTTCATGCTCAACGCAGGCACATAATAACATTTATTAAGGTTTAAAACTAATCCCGAAGGTAAAACTAAGGAGAGCGTGCCGACGGCCATCACATCAACTCTTGATCCGTTGCCAATGCGCATCGTCACCTCATCCCTCGCAAGCCGCCGTCTATATTCCGTAGCTCCTGTTTCGAGTTACAAATATTAGCAACTGAACCAGTATCAAATACCCAGGCACTACAACGAGGGCTAGTAAGGAAAACATCAATAACATGTATATCAAATATACCTTTGATGGTGCCAGCCTTCTTGTCCGCTAAGTACTTCGGACAGTTGCGCTTCCAGTGACCCTTGTCCTTGCAATAGAAGCACTCAGTGTTCGGCTTAGGACCAGACCTGAGCTTCTTCTCAGCAGGGGCAACGCGCTTGCCGCCGCCTTTCTTGAAGGGCTTCTTTGCACCCTTACCTTTCTTAAAGGAGGGCTTGTTGACCATCAACACGTGATTATCCTTTTTGATGTCCACCTCCGCAGCCTTCAGCTTTGCGAAGAGCTCGGTGATCGTATCAGTGGAACCAATCTGATTATGAGTCACTACAAAACTTTTGTAGCTGGGAGGGAGTGATTGCAGAACCTTGTCAATCTTGAGCTCCTCTGGAATCTTGCAGTCCAGTTGCTCAAGGCGTTGAGTGTAGCCCGACATCTTTATGGCGTGCTCACTAACGGAACTCCCTTCCTCCATCTTGCAGTTAAAGAACCTCTCAGAGATCTCATATCTCTCAGAACGGGCCTGAGTCTGAAACATGGTTTTCAGTTCCTCAAGAATCTCAAAGGGCCCGGGATACTCTTCAAAACGATTTTGAAAGTCCGATTCCATAGCGAACAACATGGTGCTCTTAATCACACCATAATCATCTTTGCGCAACTGATAAACAGCTTTCTCATCAGCCGGCGCAGTTGCAGCAGGGGGGTTACCTAACGCTTTCTCAAGGACATAGTCCTTTTGACCGCCAGAGAGAATGATTCTCAGATTGCAGAACCAATTGGTGAAGTTAGACCCATTGTTCTTAAGCTTTTCTTTCTCAGCAAAAACGTTGAAGTTGAAGTTGGACTTAGCCATGTGATCTACAATATTTGCAAGTACAAATTAGACTATGTTCATGATAACTAGTTCAACTTTTAATCAAATTACTAGATGAACTCCCACTAAATTCAACATCCCTCAAGTTGTTTAGTGAACACGATCCAAATTCACCACACCTAATCCGATCTTCATGAGAAGATATGTGGTTTCAATGGTGGACAACGAAGTGTCGATCATATCATTCATATGACTCATGCTTAACCTTTCGGTTCATGTGTTCCGAGGCCATGTCTATACATGCTAGGCTCGTCAAGTCAAACCCAAGTATTTCCGCGTGTGCAAAAACTGGCTTGCACCCGTTGTATGTGAGCGTAGAGTCTATAGCACCCGATCATCACGTGATGCTTGGACACGAACTTTCACAACGGTGCATACATGGGGATAACACAGTTTTATCTTGATCTTTAAGTGAGGAATCATCTTATAATGCTACCATCGCGATCTAAGCATAATAAGATACATAAAAGGATAAACATCACATGCATATAACTTGATGTGACATGGTATAGCCAATCTTCGCGCAATGATCTCCATCTTGTGCGTGCCGGCATGATCTCCATCACTCCACCATGATTGCCTCCACCACGAATAGCAACTACAACTATTGCTAACTACCTAGCGATAAAGTGAAACTATTACATGGCGTATAAGAAGTTGACACACAGGTCATACACAATTATAAAGACAACCATATGGCTCCTGCCGGTTGTGTACTCATCGACATGCAAGTCGTGAAACATTACAAAACATGATCATCGCATACATTATACACATCACATCTTGGGCCATACCATATCACAGAAAACACTCCCTGCAAAAACAAGTTAGACGCCTCTACTTTGTTGTTGCATGTTTTACGTGGCTTATGGGAGTAGCATGCTAAGAACGATTCTTACCTACGGAAATCCACAACGGTGATATTATGGTTGCCAAACTCCGGTGTTAAACCCATGACAACTATAGTGAGAGAAACAGGCATCCACCAGCCGCATGTGTGGAACAAGCCACACGTCAAGTGCGGAGCCGGTCTCGTGAACGACGTCGCGTAAGGTTGGCCTGGACCGCTTCAATCTCACTATCCTGCGTCATAAGAAGAACACAAACAAGAGGATTGCAACAGAAAACATCAACGCCTGCAACAACCATGTTGTGTTCTACTCGTGAATCGCATCTACGCATAGATCTACCTCTGATACCACTGATGGGTTTCGCGGCATAGTAAATCAAAATTTTCTACGGAAGCGAACAGAGGGAAGCCAAGATCTAATCTAGGAGATGCAAACAACGAGAGAGATTGGATTAGATCTTCATACCCTTGAAGATTCGCACAGCGGAACGTTCGTCGGAACGTGGGTGATGTAGTCGTACTCGCTTCTCCTCCTCGCGATCCGATCCGATCTAGCACCACAAGTGGCGATGCCTCCGTGAGATGCACACATGCAGCACCTCGATGTCTCCTCCTTCCTTGATCCAGCAAGTATGGTGGAGAGATGGGTTGGATCTACAACGCGACGGCGCGGTGCAATTGGTGGAGAAATTCTGCAGCAGGGCTTCGCCTACAAGCAGTCGGGAGGGAGAGAGGAGGGCAGCAGGGCGGCTAGGGTTGGAGGGGAAGGTGTGTGGGGGTGGTGCGCCCCTAGCCCTCTATATATAGAGGGGTGGTCTCAGCCCTAACCCCTCCCCCAAGCCCTAGGCCGGCGGCCAAAGGAGGAGGAGTGGGGGACAAGGAACCCCCCCTTCTAGAAGCTCTATCTAGGGTTTTACCCTAGCTGGCCGGATGGGCCCTATGGGGCCTTGTGCCCCTGGCCCAATGCGGCCAGGGCACTCCCTAATAGGCCCATGCCCCCTCCCGGAAGGTTGGGCCACGTTGGTCCCCTTTTGGAAGGTTCTAGAAGCTTCCGGTACAAATACCGATTAACCCGGAACAATTCCGAACTCCAAAAACTGCACTGCCTTATATGAATCTTATTCTCCAGACCATTCCGGAACCTCTCGTGATGTCCCGGATCCCATCCGAGACTCCGAACAAAAACTCATAAACCAATTATCCAATCTATCCTAGCGTCGAGACACGTTAAGTGTGTGACCCTTCGGGTTCGAGAATATGCGGACATGATCTTCTACAATAATCAACAGCGAGCTCTGGAAACCCATATTGACTCCCACACATTCATCGATGATCATATCAGATGAACCACGATGCCAGGATTCAATCAATCCCATATATATATTCCCTTCGTCTCGCGATATTTTACTTGCCCGAGATTTGATCGTTGGTACCGTCATACCTAGTTCAATCTCGTTCACAGCAAGTACTTTACTCGTTCCGTAATCCAATATCACTTTGTGATTAACTCCTTAACCACATGCTTGCAAGAGGTGTTGATATCGATTATCGAGTGGGCCCGAAGTATATCTCTCCGACTTGGGAGGGACAAATCCCATCTCGATACATATAACCCAACAGGTACTTTCCGATCACCTGAGAGACACCTTTATGATCACCCTCTCATAGGATGACGTTTGATGACCTCAAAGCTTTCTTCCGATACCAGGGAGTTGTATTATCTCATGGTCTAAGGAATACAATATTTGACATAAGAAAAGCTTCGCAAAGATGAACACGATGACACGATCTAATTGCTTCGCTTAGTTTGGGTCTGTCCATCACATCATTCTCCCAATGATATGATCTCATTATTAATCGACAACTCATGTCCATGGTTAGGAAACCTTAACCATCATTAATCAATGAGCTAGTCCATAGAGGCGTACTAGGGACACGGTGTTGTTTACAAACCACACAAGTATTAATGTTTCCGCTCAATACAATTCTAGCATGGAATATAAACTTTATCATGAACAAGAATTATAATAATAATATCTTTATTATTGCCTCTAGGGCATAATTCCAACAGCATTACCCTCTATGTACATTATTCAAGCACTCATCCCTTGGGATGTCGTTCCTTTCTTACTTTCATCTTCCTCTATTGCTTCCTAGAGTTCTGTCCATGATGACGTGAAGTCCTACGACTGGCTTCTGGAGCGTAACAGCATCCAGGAGGTGCGTATTCTTGATTAGAAGTACCTAGACTGAGATTAGTCATTGAAAAATGACTAGAGTTGGCATAGTCTTCTACAGGATATACCTACGTTTTTGGCAATGCTTCCTCGGAGTAAGAGGGTTCTTTCGCCTTTTCTTGGATCCATTCATACATATTGGTATAGTAACTACCAGAATACTCTTCTAAATCGATTGGGTTGGTGTCACCCCCATATGGTCCATAAGGCTCTATATGGTTATAATTGGTCTCTTCTCCGATACTTGTATCACAAGGTATAGGATTTCCTATGGTTCCACCTTGAGATTCTACTCCCCATTCATACTGGTTTTACTCATGGTTATTTGGAATAGCTCCAACCCATTCCTTTTGTTCAGAGTTATACTTGGTCCATAGATCTTCAGGTGGCTGGGGTTTATTTTGATAGTAGGCATAGTTTTCTGAGTGTGGATCCTCAAACTTAGTTTCCTCATACACTTCTCCTGAAGGTATGTATTTGGGATGCCTAGCTTCTTTATCTAACTTCTTCCTACGTGGCATTGCCTTATCAGGATCAGTAAATCCTCAATGACCATATCCAGTTCCTAAACTAAGACCTGCTGAGTGTTATGGTAAGTGTTTAGCAAAGACCAATAATGATCCATGTACTGCTCGAGTGGGTTCAGTTTGGACTAGAGTAGAGTGATCTAACTCATGCTCCGGGTTTGATGTTTCATGGGGTATAATGGTGTGAGTACTACCTTCTAGAGCTTGGGATTTCTGTTCTCGGATCATGGTTATGGCTGCTACTACGGCAATCTGATATGCTGATGCCATGCACCTTGCCTCTCCTGATGGCATTTCTCCCTTAAGTCCTAACTTCTTGGGTAACATGATCATGACACGGTATTTAGCTAATACCTTCCCATCATAGTAACTGTAAATCTTGACCAAAAGTCTCTATTCACATTCCAAACTCCATAGAAGTTGTCGGAGATTATCTCTCCAATCCCCTCCATAGTCATTTAACGTCCTGTTCATCACTTGAACATTCCGGGGTGGATATCGAGGTGCCATGTGGAACTGTAGATAAGAAATTATCAACAGTCACATAGAGTTAAAACTCTTGGTAGTGTTCAGGATTGCAATCATACTAAAGAATTATCGCACTAGCAACATGACATGATTATTCTCAGTTGAATATCCCTCATATCACTAGAGAACTCTTTATTATTGCAGATATGTGTCCTATAGGTTCTACCCATTGTTGGAGATATGCCCAAGAGGCAATAATAAAGTGGTTATTATCATATCTTCATACTTATGATAAATGTTTACATACCATGCTATAATTGTATTAACCGGAAACATTAATACTTGTGTGATTGGTAAACATAAAAGAGTCCCTACTAAAGCCTCATGTTAAACTAGCTTGTTGGTTAATATATGATCATGGTTTCCTAATCATGAACATAGAGATGTTATTAACAACAGGGTCATATCATTAGGAGAATGATGTGATGGACATACTCCTATAGTTAAGCGTAGCATAAAGATCAAGTCATTTAATATAGTTCATTTGCTATAAGCTTTCTGATACATAGTAACCTAATTCCTTCGACCATGAGATCATGTTAATCACCATCACCGAAAGGATGCTTTGATGACATCAAACACCACACCGTAACTGGGTGGCTATAAAGGTGGCATTGAGTGTTCGGAAAGTATGGGTTGAGGCACATAGATCAAGAGTGGGATTTGTCCATCCATATGACGGATAGATATACTCTGGGCCCTCTCGGTGGAATGTCATCCAATTAGATTGCAAGCATGTGACTGGTTCACAAGGGATCACATACCACGGGAACTAGAAAAGAGTACTTATCAGTAACGAGGTTGAACTAGGTATGCAGAGATACCGACGATCAAAACCTCGGATAAGTAAACTATCGTGAGACAAAGGGAAATTGGTATCGTATGTAAGTGGTTCATTCGATCGCAAAGTAATCATAGAAATATGTGGGAGCCATATGAATTTCCAGATTCCTCTATAGGTTATTGATCGGAGAAAAGTCTCGGTCATGTCCGCATAATTCACGAACCGTAGGGAGACACACTTAAGGATTCGATGTTGTTGAGTAGTTATGGAATGATGAGTAAGAGACCGAATGTTGTTCGGAGTCTCGGATGGGATCCGGGATATCACGAGGTGATCCGGAATGGTCCGGAGAATAAGATTCATATAAGGAAAGTCCTATTTCGGAGTTCAGGAAAGTTTCTGATGATTTCATCGGAGAGGTTCTAGAAGGGTCTGGAAGGTTCACCGGTCCGAAAGGAGAATTGTCCATGAATGTGTCATGGGTAAGTGGAATGATTAGGATCATGTCCAAGGTCACTTGGTGTTGGCATATGCAAGAGAGAAATAAAGCTCTAAATTGAAAGTCAAATGGTAAGTTTGAAAAGTCAAACTGGAACAATGGTTTCCTAGTGGGAGAAGAAACAAGTCCTTCTCTCAATCCAACTTGGGTTTGGGTTTGGATTCAAACCCACCCCTCCCAAGGCTGCCCCTCCCTCTCATAAATACAGGGAGAGGGCTGCCCCAAACAACACAAGTTCCAAGCCCTCTCCACGAGCCACCGCTCGCCGCCGCGCCGCCGTGCCGCCTCGCCGCGCCGCCGTGCCGCCACCGGTCCATCGCCGTCGCCGACACCTCCTCCTCCTCCCGGATCTCTAAACCCTAGTTTTCCGGGAAACCCTAATCCACCATACTCGCTTCGGCTTAAGGCGAAGCCCTGCGAGATCTCCCCTCTACTTCTGGTACCACGCCGTCGTGCTGCCGGAATCGCGAGGAGAGTGCTACAACCTCCGCTGCCTGCTGGAACAAGGGAGAGGAAGGTCTTCATCGAGTACCGAACGTGTGACCGACTGCGGAAGCGCTGCCGGAACGCAGCTCCGGAAGGATCGTCTAAGCGATCTTGAGATCGGCAAGTGTACGACTACATCACCCACGAGAATCTGCTCTCGTTAACCGCTTTGGAATCTTCGAGGGTGAGTTCCTCTATCGACTCGTTGCTACAATCTAGTAGATAGATCTTGGATGTTTGTGTGCATGCGGTAGAAATTTTTTGTTTTCCATGCTACGAACCCCTACAGTGGTATCAGAGCCGTGTCTATATGTAGATCTGTTGCACGAGTAAAACACAATGGTCATTGTGGGCGTTGATGATTTTGTTGTCGATTGATTCTTGTGTACTTTGCATCTTGCGGGATGGTGGGATGAAGCGGCCCGGGCTAACCTTACATGACATCGTTCATGAGACTTGCTCCACGCTTGACATGCAACTTGTATTGCATAAGTGGCTTTGCGGGTGCCTGTTTCTCCCAACATAGTTAAGATTCAATTTACAATGGGTGATTGACAATACTAGTATCAATGTTGTGGTTCTTGTTCGTAAGTTAGAACGACACTTATTGAAAGCCCCAAACCACTTAAAACATGCAAAGAAAATTAGAGGCGTCTAACTTTGTTTTGCAGGGGTGTGCTGTGATGTGATATGGCCATGATTGTGATTATATTTGATGTATGCAATGTTCCTTATTGTAAGTAGGCAACCGGCAGGAGCCATATGGTTGTCTTTAATTTCTGTTAAGACCCACGTGTCTATTCAAAGTAGTTGTAATAGTTGAAGCTGGTGGACGACAACCATGGAGCGGCATCATTGACCTTGATGCAATGCCGGTGATGATGGAGATCATGTTCGTGCTTGAAGATGGAGATCGGAAGCACAAAGAAGAAATGCCATATCATATCACATATTATGAGTTGCATGTGATGTTAATCCTTTATGCATCTTGTATTGCTTACTTAACGACGGTAGCATTATAAGATGATCCCTCATGCACATGAATTTCAAGTCCTAAAGTGTTCACCCTTAGTAAGCACCGTTGCTAAAGCTTGTTGTTTCAAAGCACCACGTGATGATCGGGTGTGTTAGATTCCGCAAGTGTATACAACGTGAGCAAGCCAAATTTTCTCATGCGGAAGCTAAGGTTTGATCTTGACGAGCCTAGCATGTACAGACATGGTCTCGAAACACGGATCACCGAAAGGTAAAGCATGAGTCATATAGTAGATATGATGAACATGTTGATTGTTCGCCATTGAAGCTACATCAACTCTCGTGATGATCGGTTTTGAAGTGGTGGATTTGGTTTGTGTGACCACTAAAACAATGTGAGGGATATTGTTTTGAGTGGGAGTTCAATAGCAACATGATTAAAAGTTGAACACTATTTATCATAAATTAAATCAAAGTGAATTTGCATAGTTGTTGTAGTCATTGGCATCCGTTTACCACCTTGCGCTTAGTTTTAATTGAGATGATAGAACTATAGAATTCTGGTTAGTTTTGAAGTGTTAATCTAAAGTTTAAAAGTCCTATTACAAACTTTCAGTAAGTTCCGGTTACTCCATGAAGTTTAATAATTGGAATTAAATCAAGAGTGACAATTCCAAGTGTTAGTGTATGAGTATCATGTTTGTCTCCATGATTCTTGATATTCAAAGGATTGTCTTAATATCAAGGTTATCTAGGATCTGAAAGAGTTGTTTCAGAAACCATGATGTGTGAAAGATATTGTGATATCTGAAACGAAGTTTTGGTTGCAACATTGTTGGAATTATGCCCTAGAGGCAATACTAAAGATGTTATTGTTATAATTCTTGTTCATGATAAAGTTTATATTACATGCTAGAATTGTATTAAGCGGAAACTTTAATACTTGTGTGGTTTGTGAACAACACCGTGTCCCTAGTATGCCTCTATGGACTAGCTCATTGATTAATGATGATTAAGGTTTTCTAACCATGGACATGAGTTGTCGATTAATAAAGAGATCATATCATTGGGAGAATGATGTGATGGACAGACCCAAACTAAGCGAAGCAATTAGATCGTGTCATCGTGTTCGTCTTTGCGAAGCTTTTCTTATGTCAAATATTGTATTACTTAGACCATGAGATAATACAACTCCCTGGTATCGGAAGAAAGCTTTGAGGTCATCAAACGTCATCCTATGAGAGGGTGATCATAAAGGTGTCTCTCAGGTGATCGGAAAGTACCTGTTGGGTTATATGTATCGAGATGGGATTTGTCCCTCCCAAGTCGGAGAGATATACTTCGGGCCCACTCGGTAATCGATATCAACACCGCTTGCAAGCATGTGGTTAAGGAGTTAATCACAAAGTGATATCGGATTACGGAACGAGTAAAGTACTTGCTGTGAACGAGATTGAACTAGGTATGACGGTACCGACGATCAAATCTCGGGCAAGTAAAATATCGCGAGACGAAGGGAATATATATGGGATTGATTGAATCCTGGCATCGTGGTTCATCCGATATGATCATCGATGAATGTGTGGGAGTCAATATGGGTTTCCAGACCCCGCTGTTGATTATTGATAGAAGATCATGTCCGCATATTCTCGAACCCGAAGGGTCACACACTTAACGTGTCTCGGTGCTAGGATAGATTGGATAATTGGTTTATGAGTTTTTGTTCGGAGTCTCGGATGGGATCCGGGACATCATGAGAGGTTCCGGAATGGTCCGGAGAATAAGATTCATATAAGGCAGTGCCGTTTTTGGAGTTCGGAATTGTTCCGGGTTAATCGGTATTGTACCGGAAGCTTCTAGAACCTTCCGGAGGGGGACCAACGTGGTCCCACCTGTCGGGAGGGGGCATGGGCCTATGAGGGAGTGCCCTGGCCGCATTCGGCCAGGGGCACAAGGCCCCATAGGGCCCAGCCGGCCAAACAAGGGGAAACCCTAGTTTGGAGCTTCTAGAAGGGGGGATTACTTGCCCCCCACTCCTCCCTCCTTGGCCGCCGGCCTAGGGCTTGGGGGAGGGGTTAGGGCAGGCGCCCACCCCTCTATATATAGAGGGATGGGGCGCACCACCCCCCACACCTTCCCCTCAATCCTAGTCGCCCTGCTGCCCTCCTCTCTCTCTCCCTCCCGACTGCGTGTAGGCGAAGCCCTGCTGCAGAAACTCTCCACCAATTGCACCGCACCGTCGTGTTGTAGATACAACCCATCTCTCCACCATACTTGCTGGACCAAGGAAGGAGGAGACGTCGAGGTGTTGCACGTGTGCATCTCACGGAGGCATCGCCACTTGTGGTGCTAGATCGGATCAGATCGCGAGGAGGAGAAGCGAGTACGACTACATCACCCACGTTCCGACGAATGTTCCGCTGTGCGAATCTTCAAGGGTATGAGAGCTAGATCGGATCCAATCTTCTCGTTGTTTGCATCTCCTAGATTAGATCTTGGCTTCCCTCTGTTTGCATCCGTAGAAAAATTTGATTTACTATGCCGCCAAACCCTTCAGTGGTATCAGAGCTAGATCTATGCGTAGATGTGATTCACGAGTAGAACGCAACATGGTTGTTGCGGGCGTTGATGTTTTCTGTTGCAAGCCTCTTGTTTGTGTTCTTCTTATGACGCGGGATAGTGAGATTGAAGTGGTCCAGGCCAACCTTACGCGACGTCGTTCGCGAGACCGGCTCCGCACTTGACGTGTGGCTTGTTCCACACATGCGGCTGGTGGATGCCTGTTTCTCTCACTATAGTTGTCATGGGTTTAACACCGGAGTTTGGCAACCATAATATCACCGTTGTGGCTTTCCGTACGTAAGAATCGTTCTTAGCATGCTACTCCCATAAGCCACGTAAAAACATGCAACAACAAAGTAGAGGCGTCTAACTTGTTTTTGCAGGGAGTGTTTTCTGTGATATGGTATGGCCCAAGATGTGATGTGTATAATGTATGCGATGATCATGTTTTGTAATGTTTCACGACTTGCATGTCGATGAGTACACAACCGGCAGGAGCCATATGGTTGTCTTTATAATTGTGTATGACCTGTGTGTCAACTTCTTATACGCCATGTAATAGTTTCACTTTATCGCTAAGTAGTTAGCAATAGTTGTAGTTGCTATTCGTGGTGGAGGCAATCATGGTGGAGTGATGGAGATCATGCCGGAACGCATAATATGGAGATCATTGCGCGAAGATTGGCTATACAATGTCACATAAAGTTATATGCATGTGATGTTTATCCTTTTATGTATCTTATTATGCTTAGATCACGACAGTAGCATTATAAGATGATTCCTCACTTAAAGATCAAGATAATACTGTGTTCTCCCCATGTATGCACCGTTGCGAAAGTTCGTCGTGTCCAAGCATCACGTGATGATCGGGTGCTATAGACTCTACGTTCACATACAACGGGTGCAAGCCAGTTTTGCACACGCGGAAATACTTGGGTCTAACTTGACGAGCCTAGCATGTATAGACATGGCCTCAGAACACATGAACCGAAAGGTTAAGCATGAGTCATATGAATGATATGATCGACACTTTGTTGTCCACCATTGAAGCCACATCTCTTCTCGTGAAGATCGGATTAGGTGTGGTGAATTTGGATCATGTTCACTAAACAACGAGGGATGTTGAATTTAGTGGGAGTTCATCTAGTAATTTGATTAAAAGTTGAACTAGTTATCATGAACATAGTCTAATTTGTACTTGCAAATATTGTAGATCACATGGCTAAGTCCAACTTCAACTTCAACGTTTTTGCTGAGAAAGAAAAGCTTAAGAACAATGGGTCTAACTTCACCAACTGGTTCCGCAATCTGAGAATCATTCTCTCTGGCGGTCAAAAGGACTATGTCCTTGAGAAAGCGTTAGGTAACCCCCCTACTGCAACTGCGCGGCTGATGAGAAAGCTGTCTATCAGTCGCGCAAACATGATTATGGTGTGATTAAGAGCACCATGTTGTTTGCTATGGAATCAGACCTTTAAAATCGTTTTGAAGACTATCCCGGGCCCTTTGAGATTCTTGAGGAGTTGAAAACCATGTTTCAGACTCAGGCCCGTTCTGAGAGATATGAGATCTCTGAGAAATTCTTTAACTGCAAGATGGAGGAAGGGAGTTCCGTTAGTGAGCACGCCATAAAGATGTCGGGCTACACTCAACGCCTTGAGCAACTGGACTGCAAGATTCCAGAGGAGCTCAAGATTGACAGGGTTCTGCAATCACTCCCTCCCAGCTACAAAAGTTTTGTAGTGACTCATAATGAGATTGGTTCCACTGATACGATCACCGAGCTCTTCGCAAAGCTGAAGGCTGCGGAGGTGGACATCAAAAAGGATAATCATGTGTTGATGGTCAACAAGCCCTCCTTTAAGAAAGGTAAGGGTGCAAAGAAGTCCTTCAAGAAAGGCAGCGGCAAGCGCGTTGCCCCTACTGAGAAGAAGCTCAGGTCTGGTCCTAAGCCGGACACTGAGTGCTTCTATTGCAAGGACAAGGGTCACTAGAAGTACAACTGTCCGAAGTACTTAGCGGACAAGAAGGCTGGCACCATCAAAGGTATATTTAATATACATGTTATTGATGTTTTCCTTACTAGCCCTCGTTGTAGTGCCTGGGTATTTGATACTGGTTCAGTTGCTAATATTTGTAATTCCAAACAGGAGCTGCGGAATAGACGGCGGCTTACGAGGGATGAGGTGACGATGCACGTTGGCAACGGATCAAGAGTTGATGTGATGGCCGTCGGCACGCTCTCCTTAGTTTTGCCTTCGGGATTAGTTTTAAACCTTAATAAATGTTATTATGTGCCTGCGTTGAGCATGAACATTATTTCTGGATCGTGTTTATTGCAAGACGGTTATTCATTTAAATCGGAGAATAATGGTTGTTCTATTTATATGAGTAACATCTTTTATGGTCATGCACCTGCTATGAATGGTTTATTTCTTCTAAATCTCGAAAGGGATGAAACACACATCCATAACATTGAGGCTAAGAGATGCAAAGTAGATAGTGATAATACTACTTATTTGTGGCACTGTCGTCTAGGTCATATTGGTGTAAAGCGCATGAAGAAACTCCATTCTGATGGACTTTTGGAGTCTCTTGATTTTGAATCATTTGACACATGCGAACCATGCCTCATGGGCAAGATGATCAAAACCCCGTTCTCCGGTATGATGGAGCGAGCAACGGACTTGTTGGAAATCATACATACCGATGTGTGCGGACCGATGAGTGTTTCGACGCGCGGTGGATATCGCTATTTTCTCACTTTTACCGATGACTTAAGTAGATATGGGTATATCTATTTAATGAAACATAAATCTGAAACATTTGAAAAGTTCAAGGAATTTCAGAATGAAGTGGAGAACCATCGTAACAGAAAAATTAAGTTTCTACGATCCGATCGTGGAGGTGAATATTTGAGTTATGATTTTCTCACGCATCTTAAAGCAAGCGGAATTGTTTCGCAACTCACGCCATCCGAAACACCACAGCGCAATGGTGTGTCTGAACGCCGGAATCGAACTCTATTAGATATGGTCCAATCGATGATGTCTCTTACTGATTTGCCGTTATCATTTTGGGGTTATGCGTTAGAAACCGCTGCATTCACTTTAAATAGGGCACCATCTAAATCCGTTGAGACGACACCGTATGAACTGTGGTTTGGTGCTAAACCTAAGTTGTCATTTCTTAAAGTTTGGGGATGCGAAGCTTACGTCAAGAAGTTGATGCCGGACAAGCTCGAACCCAAAGCAGAGAAATGCATCTTCATAGGATACCCTAAGGAAACTATTGGGTATACCTTCTATCACAGAACCAAAGGCAAAGTGTTTTTCGCAAAGAACGGTTCCTTTCTTGAGAAGGATTTTCTCTCGAAAGAAGTGAGTGGGAGGAAAGTAGAGCTAGACGAGGTTATTGAACCTTCTCTTGAATTGGAGAGTAGCGCAGCACCTGAAATTGTTCCAGTGCCGCCTGCACCAACAATAGAGGAAGCTAATGACAAGGATCATGAAGCTTTGGACGATGCTACTACTGAACATCGCAGGTCGACAAGGTCGCGTGCCCCTCCTGAGTGGTACGGCAACCCTGTCTTAACTGTCTTGTTAGTAGATGACAGTGAACCTGCAAACTATGAGGAAGCGACGATGAGCCCAGACTCTGAGAAATGGCTAGAAGCCATGAAATCCGAATTGGGATACATGAGCGAAAACCAAGTATGGACTTTGGTGGACCCTCCTAGCGACCGAAAGGCCGTTGAGTGCAAATGGATTTTCAAGAAGAAAATGGACGCGGATGGTAATGTTACCGTCTATAAAGCACGGCTTGTCGCGAAAGGTTTTCGACAAGTTCAAGGTGTTGACTACGATGAAACTTTCTCTCCCGTAGCGATGTTTAAGTCCATTCGGATTTTATTAGCAATTGTTGTGTTTCATGATTATGAAATTTGGCAGATGGATGTCAAGACTGCGTTCCTCAATGGCAACATTGATGAAGAGTTGTATATGATGCAACCCGAAGGTTTTGTCGATCCTAAGGATGCTGATAAAGTATGCAAACTTCAGCGTTCTATTTATGGACTGAAGCAAGCATCTCGGAGTTGGAACCTTCGTTTTGATCAAGTGATCAAGAGCTTTGGATTTGTTCCAAATTGCTACGAAGCTTGTATCTACAAGAAAGTGAGTGGGAGCTCGGTGACATTTCTGGTACTATATGTGGATGACATATTGATTATTGGAAATGACATTAACATGCTTAACGATGTGAAGAGTTATTTGAACAAGTGTTTTTCAATGAAAGACCTAGGTGAAGCTGCTTATATATTGGGCATCAAAATCTATAGAGATAGACAAAGACGCCTGATAGCTTTAAGCCAGAGTACATACCTAGACAAAGTTCTGAAAAGGTTCAGAATGGATAAGGCAAAGAAAGGTTCAGTGCCTATGTTGTCAGGTAAGATATTGAGCAGGGCTCAGTGTCTAGCTACGGTAAATGATAGAGAAGCTATGAGCGAAGTGCCTTATGCCTCGGCCATAGGTTCTATCATGTATGCCATGCTGTGTACTAGACCGGATGTGTCCAATGCTCTTAGTTTGACGAGCAGGTACCAAAGTGATCCAGGAGTGGAACACTAGACAGCCGTGAAGAAC
Source organism: Avena sativa (assembly GCA_916181665.1). Lineage (NCBI taxonomy): Eukaryota > Viridiplantae > Streptophyta > Magnoliopsida > Poales > Poaceae > Avena > Avena sativa. The sequence goes on from OV702293.1 coordinate 462,414,209, forward strand.
ATCCTAAAGTACTTAAATAGGACTAAAGAAATGTTCTTAGTCTATGGAGGTGATGAACAGCTTGTCGTAAAAGGTTACGTCGACGCTAGTTTCGACACCGATAAGGATGATTCTAAATCTCAGATAGGATACGTTTATATTTTGAATGGAGGAGCTGTGAGCTGGAGAAGCTGCAAGCAAAGCGTGATCGCGGGATCTACAGTGGAAGCGGAATACATGGCTGCTGCAGAAGCGTCAAGTGAAGGAGTTTGGATCAGAAACTTCATCGCTGAGCTTGGCGTGGTTCCAAGTGCATTGGACCCACTGGAGATATTGTGTGACAACACTGGCGCCATAGCACTCACTAAGGAACCAAGATATCATCCAAAGACCAAGCATATCAACCGCAAGTTTCATATAATCCGAGATTATATAGCAGATGGAGATCTGAAGATTAGCAAAGTACATACAGATCTGAATGTCGCAGATCCATTGACTAAACCTCTTCCACGTGCAAAACATGATCAGCACCTTAGTGCCATGGGTGCGAGATTGTTGCCAAATTTAAACTAGATTATTGACTCTAGTGCAAGTGGGAGACTGTTGGAATTATGCCCTAGAGGCAATACTAAAGATGTTATTATTATAATTCTTGTTCATGATAAAGTTTATATTCCATGCTAGAATTGTATTAAGCAGAAACTTTAATACTTGTGTGGTTTGTGAACAGCACCGTGTCCCTAGTATGCCTCTATGGACTAGCTCATTGATTAATGATGGTTAAGGTTTCCTAACCATGGACATGAGTTGTCGATTAATAATGAGATCATATCATTGGGAGAATGATGTGATGGACAGACCCAAATTAAGCGAAGCAATTAGATCGTGTCATCATGTTCGTCTTTGCGAAGCTTTTCTTATGTCAAATATTGTATTCCTTAGACCATGAGATAATACAACTCCCTGGTATCGGAAGAAAGCTTTGAGGTCATCAAACGTCATCCTATGAGAGGGTGATCATAAAGGTGTCTCTCAGGTGATCGGAAAGTACCTGTTGGGTTGTATGTATCGAGATGGGATTTGTCCCTCCCAAGTCGGAGAGATATACTTCGGGCCCACTCGGTAATCGATATCAACACCGCTTGCAAGCATGTGGTTAAGGAGTTAATCACAAAGTGATATCGGATTACGGAACGAGTAAAGTACTTGCTGTGAACGAGATTGAACTAGGTATGACGGTACCGACGATCAAATCTCGGGCAAGTAAAATATCGCGAGACGAAGGGAATATATATGGGATTGATTGAATCCTGGCATCGTGGTTCATCCGATATGATCATCGATGAATGTGTGGGAGTCAATATGGGTTTCCAGACCCCGCTGTTGATTATTGATAGAAGATCATGTCCGCATATTCTCGAACCCGAAGGGTCACACACTTAACGTGTCTCGACGCTAGGATAGATTGGATAATTGGTTTATGAGTTTTTGTTTGGAGTCTCGGATGGGATCCGGGACATCACGAGAGGTTCCGGAATGGTCCGGAGAATAAGATTCATATAAGGCAGTGCAGTTTTTGGAGTTCGGAATTGTTCCGGGTTAATCGATATTGTACCGGAAGCTTCTAGAACCTTCCAGAGGGGTACCAATGTGGTCCCACCTGTCGGGAGGGGGCATGGGCCTATGAGGGAGTGCCCTGGCCGCATTGGGCCAGGGGCACAAGGCCCCATAGGGCCCAGCCGGCCAAACAAGGGGAAACCCTAGTTTGGAGCTTCTAGAAGGGGGGATTACTTGCCCCCCACTCCTCCCTCCTTGGCCGCCGGCCTAGGGCTTGGGGGAGGGGTTAGGGCAGGCGCCCACTCCTCTATATATAGAGGGCTGGGGCGCACCACCCCCCACACCTTCCCCTCAAGCCTAGTCGCCCTGCTGCCCTCCTCTCTCTCCCTCCCGACTGCGTGTAGGCGAAGCCCTGCTGCAGAAACTCTCCACCAATTGCACCGCACCGTCGCGTTGTAGATCCAACCCATCTCTCCACCATACTTGCTGGACCAAGGAAGGAGGAGACGTCGAGGTGCTGCATGTGTGCATCTCACGGAGGCATCGCCACTTGTGGTGCTAGATCGGATCGGATCGCGAGGAGGAGAAGCGAGTACGACTACATCACCCACGTTCCGACGAACGTTCCGCTGTGCGAATCTTCAAGGGTATGAAGATCTAATCCAATCTCTCTCGTTGTTTGCATCTCCTAGATTAGATCTTGGCTTCCCTCTGTTCGCATCCGTAGAAAATTTTGATTTACTATGCCGCGAAACCCTTCAAACATGATAGAGTATAATATGACAAAAGTCATGTTCTCATATTTGATGAGAATTTGCAAAAGGTTGGAGACACTAGTTGTCCTAATCCTCCAAAAGGTTTTGGAGAGTAGCATTATACTCGTGATTCACCGTTATAAGCTAAAATTAGCTTGATCATGGATAATTCCATGATAAGGGTGAATATTTGATGTAGGTAAAATGTTTACTACACCAAGAGATTACTAAAGAAAGGAATTTGAAAGAACACCAAACATTTGATGATGGTGATCTACTTCAAAGTGCAAGTCCAAAGACATTGGTATTTTACTATACATGCTTTGGACTATGTGTCATGTATATGGCTCCACTATTGTTATTGATAGATTCTTTCAAACAGAAAAGAAATACTGAAAGAGAATCTCATAAATATATGGCAGAAAAGAAAAGACTGGAATTGTTCAGTTTAGGTATATAAAGGATATACATGTTATGGCTGTATTCTTTGCTTGTTAAATAATGTGGTTCTTAAGTATTGGATACTGAATTTGTTAGTATGAATCGTCATACGAACAACAGAATTCATGAATTACAATGGCCTAAGTAACTAGCAAAAGAATATGTGATGATGTTCATCAAGAACAAATAAAGGGTTATTGTGTTGCTCGTTAAACATCAAAGCTTGCCTTCAAGATTTGTTTTATCAGGTATTATGAGAACAAAAGGGTTGTTCAATTAATTGCCGTAATCCATAAAAGATGGATGATTTACAAATCTCGTTGGAGAAACCACATCCATAAAACTAGTGCTAAAAATGTCGAAAGACAAATTAAAAGATCACTTAGGAAGTAGCATCGCCGTTTAAATTATATTGGAAAGAAAACATGGAGAAACTCCATATGGATGGAATTTTGGAGTCTTTTGATTTTTGATCAAATGACGCTTCTGAAACTTTCCTAGAGATAATTAAAACTTCGTTCATAGGCCAAAAGGGAACGAATGACTAGCTTATTGGAACTTGTACATATTGTTGTACGAAGTTCATTATGTGTAGTCAAGAGCGATGGATTTCAACTTCATATGCTTCCTCCGAAAATTTGAGTGAATATATGAATATTTACTTAATAAGGATGAAGTATGAAACATTTGAAAAGTTCAAAGATTTTCAAGATGAAGTACAAAATCATTGTAACAAGAATATAAATAGTTTATGATAAGATCATAAAGGAAGATATTTGAGTTACAAGTTTAGCATAATACCTAAGATTTAAGGAATCGTTCCATGGATTTGCATTTCCCGAAACACCATAAGAGTATGGAGCGTTCGAGATATGTAATTAAACCTTGTTTGACATGGTAAGATCAAAGGTGTAATTCATAAAACTATCATTATATTTTAAAGATTAGAAGCTTTAGAGACTACCGTTTTTCCACTGAAAAGAGCTCCATCATAATCCGTTGAATTGACACCATATAAAGTTATGGTTTGGGATAAAACCCAAGTTGTCCTTTCTTAAAAATTGGTATGCTATGCATAAGAAAGATGTTTGCAACCAAAGTCGGATGAACATGTCTTTGTATGTTATTTTGAATAACTGTTCCTCCATAACATCAGAGACAAAAATGTTTGTCGCTTAAAACGTCAAGTTTCTTAGAGAAGGAACTTTTCGTGAAAAGTTAAGTGGGAGGACAATAGAACTTTGATAAGGTTAAAAGAACCTTAGCTATATGTGCAAAGTTGCGCAGCACCGAAAAGTGTTCCGGAGGCAGCAACAATGCCCATGGCTCATGTGCCTCAAAGGTTGTGGTCACGGAGATCTAAGTTCCTATTGAAACAAGTAGGTCGGGTAAACAATCAAATACCAAGATTTGAGAGTTAAATCATTATGTGATAATAATGATCCGACTACATGCAAAGAAGCGATGATGGGCCCTGACTCCGTCAAATGGCTTGAAGCCATAAAATCCGTGATAATTCTATATACGAGAGATCAAGCTTTGAACTTGAAAGACCCTCTGGAAAGGTACAAGACCTTACAGTCGTATTTGGATCTATAAAGAAATAGACATGGATGTTTCACATCTATGAAATAGTCGACATGTTGGGAAAGAGTTCACAACAATGTTCAAAGGTTGACTATGACAAGATCTGATCTTTCATAGCGATATTTAGTCTAGACGGATTAATGTAGCAACCACGACATGTAATTTTGTTATGTGTTGAATAAACAAAATAAGTTCTTCTAATAGAATGGTTACCAAGGACGTGTGCATGACACGGTCCAAAGGGTTTTGTTAATTCAAAGGATGCTAAAAGCATATGCAAACTTCAATGGTTGAAGTAAGCATCACGGAGTTGGAATCTTCACTATGATGAAACTGTTAAAAGAGTTTAATTTCATCGGAGACGATGAAGATGCTTGCATTTGCAAGAAATTAAGTGGGAGCGCTAAGACATGTTTCTAATACATTATGTGGAAGACATATTGTTGATTGGAAATGATGTATCTTTTATCAACACAGGATAAGAATTTCATCTCGATGGAAGACTTAGGCAAAACCCAAATATTTGGCATCAATAGATGCTAATATGGTTGTGCCGAAAGTACATAGATGATATATTGAATGAGTTTAATATAAAACCTACAAGAAAGGTTCTTGTCGCACAGAAAGGATTGAATGATTTCAATATTGATGATATATTCAAGTGAATTGACACTTGGTAAGTGAAACAAAGATTCAAGTATAGATTGATACTTGATGTATGAAATCACAAAGAGTATTTATATCAATCATACTGTGATATGTACAAATCCAGATATGTCCTATGCTCTAAATGTTATGAGCATATACCAGAATGATTCATAAGATGATCATTGGACGATAGTAAGGATATTCTTATGATCTTTTGGAAGAACTAAGAGTATATTATTTTGTAGAAGTGGCAAATAGATGGTTAGTTCATTGTAAAAGTATTACATTGATACTAGTTTTGTCACAAAGTACAAATTAAGTTTATCTCAATCTAAACTAAGGGTGGCACAATATAATGGAAAGTAAGTTCCATAATGGATTTGGATGAGTTCCAAAGTTAAGACATTGTGACAGATACTACAACAAAAGGCTAAGTGTATGACTGCTATAATAGCATCTAAAGAGGGCATTTGTGTCAAGTAGTTTGTTATCAAACTAGGTGTAGTTCACAGCGGGATAATACTATGAAGATATATTGTATGACAATATTATCAAACATGTTTTAACCCCAAAGAACTAAAGGTCTCACCAAAGGACCAAAATTATACAAAGCCATCTCATTAGAGAATGAGTGATGCGTAGAGACGCAAAGACATGCAATTACACACGGACCTGAAAGTGTCAGATCCGGAGATCAGTTGACCATTAGCAATCGTGTACATACAACACCAGAAAGCCATAGGTGTTGAATACACAAAGGTTTGAATCTAGATTATTGACTCTAGTGCAAGTGGGAGACTGTTGGAGATATGCCCAAGAGGCAATAATAAAGTGGTTATTATCATATCTTCATACTTATGATAAATGTTTACATACCATGCTATAATTGTATTAACCGGAAACATTAATACTTGTGTGATTTGTAAACATAAAAGAGTCCCTAGTAAAGCCTCTTGTTAAAATAACTTGTTGGTTAATATATGATCATGGTTTCCTGATCATGAACATAGAGATGTTATTAACAATAGGGTCATATCATTAGGAGAATGATGTGATGGACATACTCCTATAGTTAAGCGTAGCATAAAGATCAAGTCATTTAATATAGTTCATTTGCTATAAGCTTTCTGATACATAGTAACCTAATTCCTTCGACCATGAGATCATGTTAATCACCATCACCGAAAGGATGCTATAATGACATCAAACACCACACCGTAACTGGGTGGCTATAAAGGTGGCATTGAGTGTTCAGAAAGTATGGGTTGAGGCACATAGACCAAGAGTGGGATTTGTCCATCCATATGACGGATAGATATACTCTGGGCCCTCTCGGTGGAATGTCATCCAATTAGCTTGCAAGCATGTGACTGGTTCACAAGGGATCACATACCACGGGAACGATAAAAGAGTACTTATCAGTAACGAGGTTGAACTAGGTATGCAGAGATACCGACGATCAAAACCTCGGATAAGTAAACTATCGTGAGACAAAGGGAAATTGGTATCGTATGTAAGTGGTTCATTCGATCGCAAAGTAATCGTAGAAATATGTGGGAGCCATATGAATTTCCAGAATCCTCTATTGGTTATTGATCGGAGAAAAGTCTCGGTCATGTCCGCATAATTCACGAACCGTAGGGAGACACACTTAAGGATTCGATGTTGTTGAGTAGTTATGGAATGATGAGTAAGAGACCGAATGTTGTTCGGAGTCTCGGCTGGGATCCGGGATATCACGAGGAGATCCGGAATGGTCCGGAGAATAAGATTCATATAAGGAAAGTCCTATTTCGGAGTTCGGGAAAGTTTCCGATGATTTCATCGGAGAGGTTCTAGAAGGGTCTGGAAGGTTCACCGGTCCGAAAGGAGAATGGTCCATGAATGTGTCATGGGTAAGTGGAATGATTAGGATCATGTCCAAGGTCACTTGGTGTTGGCATATGCAAGAGAGAAATAAAGCTCTAAATTGAAAGTCAAATGGTAAGTTTGAAAAGTCAAACTGGAACAATGGTTTCCTAGTGGGAGAAGAAACAAGTCCTTCTCTCAATCCAACTTGGGTTTGGGTTTGGATTCAAACCCACCCCTCCCAAGGCTTCCCCTCCCTCTCATAAATACAGGGAGAGGGCTGCCCCAAACAACACAAGTTCCAAGCCCTCTCCACGAGCCGCCGCTCGCCGCCGTCGGCCGCCGCCGGTCCATCGCCGTCGCCTTAGCCGCCGCCGACACCTCCTCCTCCTCCCGGATCTCTAAACCCTAGTTTTCCGGGAAACCCTAATCCACCATACTCGCTTCGGCTTAAGGCGAAGCCCTGCGAGATCTCCCCTCTACTTCCGGTACCACGCCATCGTGCTGCCGGAATCGCGAGGAGAGTGCTACAACCTCCGCTGCCTGCTGGAACAAGGGAGAGGAAGGTCTTCATCGAGTATCGAACGTGTGACCGACTGCGGAAGCGCTGCCAGAACGCAGCGCCGGAAGGATCGTCTACGCGATCTTGAGATCGGCAAGTGTATGACTACATCACCCACGAGAATCTGCTCTCGTTAACCGCTTTGGAATCTTCGAGGGTGAGTTCCTCTATCGACTCGTTGCTACAATCTAGTAGATAGATCTTGGTTGTTTGTGTGCATGCGGTAGAAATTTTTTGTTTTCCATGCTACGAACGCGTACACCCATTTACTAGGTTTCCAACTTAAGGTCAAAGCATATGCTCTGATACCAACTGCGGTGACCCAGCATACCACTGCATGATGTAGTACACTATAGTCGTTGACATAACACCAATGAAACACCGTTCACTAGTATTGCATCCCTCAGAGTGGTACAACAGAAACACAGTGGGTCCAATACATGGCTAAACGTTACAACTCACTCTATACATAAGATCCAAAGAACACTCTAGGTTAAAGAGAGAGAAAGAACTTCTTACAAAGAAGAATCAAAGATAAACAACGCCAAAACTATCATACTATTAAGACTAGTATTTTAACTAAGGGGTTGGCATTGCTGCTATTGCAATACACTACAGAAATAGGTTCTTTGGCTAGAGAGTATATTCCTATCTAATCAGTAACTTCGTCTTCACTTGAGTTGATGTATATGTTAACTTTCTTGTCTTCGTTGAAGAGCTTTATCTCTAGATGATGATTCCTGGAGCATAACCTAATGTAGATGTTGTCTGTACTGGATTCAGAATCTAGCAAGGGTTAAGAAGATACGTTGAGTACGAGCGTACTCATCAAGTCCACTAGAAAAGGAGTGTTTGATGCACTATATCTACAGCCACAGACCGTAGGTCGTAGGCAATGCAGGTTTTCGTAAACATTTCATCAAAGGTTGCTTTTTATTCTGAAAAGCTATGTCAGTCAGCCTTCACGGCTTTACCAGAACTTTCATGGAGTTCCTTTCCCGCCGCGTTCACAGCTCCTTCCCGGAACAGGGAGTAACAACTTATAGTTCTTACACTCTGCAGAGGTGCGTCACTTTACCCATGAGAGATCAACTCTTTGTTGCATAACCGGGCAGCTTATTCCCGTCCACAATTCCATGATGTGGGGCCTAGAAGATGATCCAAGCCAATCACTGCCCCCTTCGCGACCCCGCATGCCTCCTTGGTGTACACCATGCTCACACATTGAATTACGGCAATGGTTTGTACAGACCGTTAGATGCCAGAACTATCGTGGGACGTTGAGGGTTCCCACCCATATGCTGCATATCCTCTATGAATTACCAATTAATATGCACGCTACGAGTAAAAACAACCACGACCTACACATCCGGCTACATGCAAGAGGAAGAAGATACAGCTGACTTCTCCGTCCCATTCCAAATCTCATGGTTAATGCGTGATATATGACGCAAGAATCACTAGCGACATTGGTTGTTAAGTCCTATATAATATGTTCCTTTACCACCGGAACTTTAATAGTAGGTTATTACCTCATGGTAAATAACCTATAATCACATTATTATGAAAATAGTGTTTTCGGACCTTTTTCAAATGCAGGTGATGATAACACTGGATTTTTAAAATACTTTATAGAAAATAACCAAAGGACATGAGCAAGTGTGAACTTGCCTTTTGTGATTGCAATATTATGCACTCACGGTCTTCAAGACAATATAAAAATCCAATATCTGAAATCAACATCATTGGTCCGGTAAGGACTAATGTTTAAAGAAGCAAGATGCTTTTATGCATAAGTAGTGTAATGCAAGTTGATAAACTTGAACTCGGGGATAACGTTGATCTAGGGTTTGGATACTGTAAATGGTTTCTTTGGAATGTGTTGCCCTTTTTAGATTAAGTTTCACACTTGTGCTTCTTATTAAGGCTTGTGAGTAGGTGTGAAACAATATGTAATTTCAATATTATAAAACAATGAGATACATACAAATGTGAAATGCTACTCAAGATTGTTTACACTATAATTGTTTATCTTCAAATTTTACTTTACCAGTAATTTCACTGATAAGGAACTTAAGTGTTTACAATCCAAAGTATGCAAGTAAAGTTTCAAACAATGTGATTGTGATTAATTGTCATCTGTTGATTATGATGAGAGTCCTTGAATTTAATTTGTTAAGAGTTGGAAATATTATTATAAGGTTTGTTGATTGAAGTGGCAAAACGAATAACTTTTGAAGAAAAGATTCCTTTTCTAAGGTCTCAACAATCTTTGTGGTTAATCAAATGTGGTCAAGGTTGTCTGTGTTTGCTTGAATAGTTTGGATTTGAGATGTTTTATGACTTAACTATAACAGACCAAAGTTAACTATAAAATGCATACAAAATCTTTAGCATAGTATTTGGAAATATTGTAGACTAAAGTTAACTTTAAAGACATAGATGGTTTTAAGGTATATTGCTTATATTAATTGTACCTTGTGTACTTTGTAATATTTCCTTAAAGTTACTTAAGAATGGTTATTCTTCTATTTAAGTAGTGGTTTCTTAATTTTATAATGGAACAGGATCACTTATTTCCTTATAAAGGTGTGATTATGGTTTGTGGATAAGTAAATAGTATTAGTGACTACTTATGAATTATCTTTGGATTTAGTCCATTATAAGGTTGTGAGTGAAACAATGGTAAAAGATTTTATTTGGCTAAAATATCATTCTTGAAGATTTTATAATTTTTAAAGATCTTTTAGAAAATAAACTACACATATGGTTGAAGGATAATTCAATAAAATTGTATTTAAAATGTGTTGGACCAATTGATTTTATATTATAAACATTTAAGACTAATACTATTTATTAGACTCCATTGGCTAATTTCTACAATTATTAGTAATTTTTATTTACCCTTATATGAATTATTCATTAAGGAAATAAGTTTAAATTAAAGTTATTAAGTTTAAAATGTTTATTGACTTCAAAAGTGGAATATTATATTTTTAACATGTAGGTATTATTTTTGTGATCATTTTGGTATATTACAATTTTTTTTGTAATTTATAAATAATAAGATATGATTTTATAAGATTTATTACTTTTTTAAATACTTAATAAATAATAAATATTTAATTAGGTGAAATAATGATGCATGATTATAGTTTAAATTATAGTTCTTATTTTTCTAATATTTTTGGTATTTTATTAATATTTTTAATATTTACCAATATTAAAATATGGATTATTTAAGTTTTATTACTTATAAATCCTTTATTAAATAGTATTTATTTAAATAATTATCATAATAATATTTGATAATAGTTTTAAGTTGTAGATTTTATTTTTCTGAAATTTTTCATATATTAAACATGTTTTTCTGAATTATAAAACAAAAGATACTAAATTTACAAGATTTAATTACTTTATTTCAATTTTTGGAATGTTTATATTTGAATTAATATTGTTTTAGCAATTTGCTAAACGAACACAGAACCTTTTATACCGCACCCATACGTAATCGTAGTCAGTGACTAGTGGGCCTGTGACCACGTCATCAGCCACGCGTGCAAAGACTAAGTCAAACTGGCTGACTAGGCATGGGATGATGCGAGCATGACGTCACCGGAGCGGATCCTCTCATATCGATGGTTGATCTTGCGATTTGGTGCGTGCGCGGGGCAGTGGTTATGCTTATTGGAAAGAGGGCACGACGGGCAGTGGTTATGCTTATTGGAAAGAGGGCACGGCGTGGAACCTAACAGTGGCGGCGCCGCTAGTTAATGTTCGCCGGAAGTTGGGCAACGACGGCGAACAACGGCGGCGGTGTCGGGTGCTTATGGTGGGAGCAAACTAGAGCGAAATACAGAGAATCAAATGTACTGGAAGAACCAGTGGCTCACCAGGATTGCGGTGGAGTGCATGGCATGTCCAGAGGTGGTCGGAATCGACGAGGACCACGGTGACCGGACTTCGGGAAGATGACCTCGTGCAGTGGCGGAGCTTCAAAGGAAATGTTGGGCGGGCCAAACAAAATATGGCGCTTTTTTTCACTAACTCGGAATTTGGAGAGAAATATGAGTGAAAATCACGCTCTTGAACTGCTAAAAGATTTGGGCAAAGAATAAATAACACGTGCTAGACTAGCGAAGATACTAGGAGTGGAGATTTGGCACATATCCTTATTTTTACCAAAAAATTAAGAAAACAAATCAGGATATAACTAGCCATGTACAATTAAAAACAATGATTATTTTGAGCTATATAAAAATGACAAAATGGTGGATGTGAGTATCACATTTTCAAATTTCAAAATGTATTAGATTTTGTCATTTTTATGTAGCCCATAATAAAAAGAATTTCGCATTGGGATTTTGTATGGCTGTAGGATATCTTTTTTGGGATTTCGCCGAAGATTCGCCGGCGCTCGGGGGGAAGGGGAAGGGGAAGAAGGGGGTACGCGGCGAGGGCGAACTTGCTAAGCTTGGCCCAGGTCATAGGGAGGTTGTTTGGCATGGCAAGAGAGGCAATGGCGAGGGAGGGGTTGGTGCTCCGTCCCGGCGGCCGCCCCCTATTCATATTCGCAGGAGGGCTCGGCAGGAACGACGAGCAGGAAGGGAGAGGTGGGCAGGAAATGGCGTGGCCTAGCGTTGAGAGTACCATCAGCTTGAGCTTGATGGCTCCCCGCGGACAGGGGGCGCATATGGGGTTGCTAGTTGGGGGTACATGCCACCGCAACCGGGCTGAGCCCGGACGGCCTGTCCTCTACCCCCGAAAACAGACCGAATCAAACGAAATCGATGTCCGAAATACGGGGGATCGTTGGAGTTGGCCTTAGGAAAGGGAGGCGGACATACGCGTGCATCTATAGTTCTCAGCGCATCTCCACCGACAGGACCTATACAATCTGATTCTGTCTGTTTGGGTCAGGCCGCGGACAATTTTGGGTCGTGGTCCGGCTTGTTCAGTCAGCCGCGCCCAGTCGCGCGATCCATCTATCTGCGCCGGCCAGCCACTCGCAAAGCGCCCGGACAGACTAGGAGAGAACGCGGGAGGACAAGCGCGCCGTCTGGGCTGACGCAACCGTCCCCAAAATTTGGTACATGGATGAGTTATCCCCCGCGAGTCGATCCGGATGGGTCGCCCCGGTGGGCCAGTGTGCAGCTGTCCCCCAGTCCGCGTAGACCGATTCAGACGTATTTGAACCGTTTGGATCGTGACGGTGAAGATGCCCTCGCTACCCAATAGACAGTAGTAGTACGCCGTATGTGTTCTTTTAGCTAGGAATAAGCTCTTCGTGGTCGTTGTCTGCCTGGGTCCCTCCTAATTGCTCGGTGCTTTCTCGTCTGGTTGGCTTGGGTATGCAAGCATCTTCAGCTCTTGGTAGAACTAGTGGATTGAGCAGCTGAGCCATAGATACGTAGGCGTGAATGTTTTTTAGCCAAAACCTTGGGCGGGCCATGGCCCGGGTTGGCCCTCGTGTAGCTCCGCCGGTGACCCCGTGGCGTCGATTCCCGCCATCCCACTTCGATTCCTTTGACCAAGAGACTCAGAAGGACAAGGCGAGGATGTTGCTTGATCAACGGAGGACGGGAGAGCTCAGAACACCGGCAATCGATCGCATCTTGGATCTAGGGTTTTGGTTTAGAAGAAGAACTAGAGAGAGAGAGAGTTTCAGAGGGGGGAATGGGGAGGAGGACGAGCAGAGACGTCGCGGTGGCAATCTTATCCCTACCCCGAGCGTCGGCGGCGATGGATGGCATCGGCCACTGCCACCGAGCAGCTTCCAATAGACGAGGAAGATGACGGATGTATTTTTGCGGATAACCCCCTGGCATTATTTCCAACGTAACCCGCAGTTCTTCTTCGGTCCCACCCGTCAGTCACTGTGGGAACAAGCGGGGCTTGCTAATGGGCCGAAATAGCCTGCACATGGCAGTAGATAAAGAAGAAAGAAAATGGGCCACGACCAGGATTGGGCTAACCTATTCCTTTTCTTTTTCTTTTATATATATATTTTATTCTGTTTTCTTTTCTAGCTTTTTATTTAAGCAATTGTTTTGACTTTTTTTAATGGAATTTCTTGCTAAATACTTGCGGCAATCATAAAGTTATCAATTTGTGAACTTTTATTATATAATATTACTGTTCGATGGAATTTTGCGCCCAAGTCGCAGAGTCCGTCTCAGAATAGCGTTGAAGCTCAAGCACAAGTATATATCCTACACTTACGTGCATGGACCCCTAATTGGTGGATCAACCATATGGGCCAGGATGCGTATGTCGAGTGGCCGAAGACACGTCTGTATAACAAATAGTGTATAACCAATTTATACGTATATACATCAACCGACTGCTTCATGTATATGAGCCATGTATACATCCGATCGGCCGGCCGGAAAGCAAACCTATGCAACAGACGTGACAGATATGTTAAAGAGCCTAGCTGAAGCTGAACCGTGCATGTACGTAGCTGATGGATTGTTGGCACGTATATAAGTCTGGCTCATTTGCCGAATCGTACACACGCCCATCGACCGGCCAGAAGGAGACCCACGCACCGACGTGAAGTGACTTGTTTTGTTCGCAAGATTCCGACGCTGTGATAACCTCAACGTGGGCCCAACAGACGTTTTAGAAGAAGTTGGAGAGATAATTGTCAAGGAAGAGATAAAAGCATCAGAGCGTGTCCAGCTTCCCTTATCTCCAAGAAAATCGGTACCGGCCGGACGGGCCAACGCCTTCGGATATATATACTCACGCACAGGTAGCGGCCGGGGAGGAGGGCGCAGCGACAAGCCGGGTAGAGATTAGGAGATCGCATCCAGCATCCGGGAAGAAGACGCAGAAGAAAAGGAATCGGGGAGCATAGAGAAGGGACGAGGACTCACGGGTATCGCATCTACTTGGAGACCAAAACGCACGCATGGCACGCAGAGATCGCATCTGGCAACACCTCGAAGCGCAGGCCGGAGGCAAGATTAAACACGAACAAGGCCAAGCAAGGAGATTGGTGGCATGGTCATCAAGGTCACCTTGCCCAACAGTGAGGCTCTTGTAAGTCTCGTCCGGGGATCACAGAAGCCGCCTTGGAGCTCGGTAGCACCAGCCCGCCGGTCTGTGCGGCGGTATCTCGTCGCCGCCATGGACGCGGCCGAGGAGCACGACGCCATCATCTAGCCCAAGTCCCGCGCGCCGAACAGCACCAGCGTCCCTGCCGGAGCACGCCCACCAGCAGTCCGTCCACGGTGGAATCTCGAAGCACCATGGCGTGGAAGCACGACGCTCTGCCGGAGCGCGCCAAGGAGCAGCCTGCTAGCCGATGCGTCCGTGACGCCAAGGAGTCGCTCGCCGTCGGAGCTCGCCACGCCAAGATGCCGACAGCCGTCGAAGCTCGCCACGTCAGTCGGAGCTTGCCCAACGCTGCCGCCGGAGGTCATCAAGACGTTACGCCCGCCGCAGAGCCGTCAAGATGCAGCCGGCGAGGCAGAGGAGCGCAGCTTGAACCGGCGTACAGGCACAGCTCCAACTTCACTCCACGTACAGCCCATGGTCGGTGCAGCTCGATGTTTGGCGGACAGGCACATCGTGACGTACAGCGACGGACGCGGCCAAGAGCGACGTCGAGACGTCGGCGTCACGCTAAGGTGCACCGTCGACTCCTGCGGACAGCGGGCGGTCAGACGTGAGCAAGGCGTGCGTAGCGCGGCGAGAAGAGCAGAAGCAAATACTAAGCAAGAGGCACACACAAGCTAGCTACTAGTTCAGTGCAGGGAGCTACACGTGATGCATTAGTGCATGCCCCATGCACATTGGAGTAGTGCGCTGCGCCACGTACGCGGCCAAGCATCTGGGTCTCCGTCGCCATGCGCTCTCCTTGGAGGCGAGACGAGGCCCTCGACAACGACCGCTTCATGATCCCGTGAGATGGTGCCTTTGGTCACACCGGCTGCCGTAAACTCGGCGCTGCGCCGAGACGAAGGAGCCAACCACGCATGCCATGCCGATACGAGCGACATCGGTCTCCTTATAAATTAATCTCGCGAGACATACCCCTTGCACACCCCAACGAAGCCGCATAGTCGTTGAGAAGTCCCAACCAAGCGGACTGCATCCATCTACATCAACAACTCTTCATCGCCGTTCAAGACCGACGAGGGCGCAACGGCGAGGGCAGGCGAGGCCGGAGCAAAGGCCACGCCTTCAGCGGCGCGTGTACCGATGAGGACACGGGCTCTGCCGCTGCCCACACATACCACCACCATCACCATATATGCAGGACGTGAAGTGAAGACAACGAAGACGACCACGCGGCTTAATCGGGGGTGTCTCACGGCGTAACCCGCGGGAGTAATTAACCAGGAGCCTTCCGAGGCCCCGGGAACCAGGAGATCACACGATCGCCATTGTCAGGCTGGCCGCGCTAGTAGGCCACGGAGCGCAATATGTGGGAATTGTATTTATGATCTCTAAGATTAATAAAATACTGTTCCCTTCTTTTGTTTTCTTTGTGTATTTGTTATACACTGGCACGCCCGCACTTTTCCTTTATCTTACCGTACCCCGGTGCGCATGAGAGAAACTACCGCTCCCGCACATGCTCGCGGAGATGTTCTAGTACGTTTTTCTCGTGTCAAACAGTTACATTTCTTTATTTTCTTATATAAAGCTTTCCTTTTAGTATTTGTAAGGGCCTTTGTTATTAATTTTCTTTATATGATGATAACCCATTGATTATATGTTATTTCCTTGTTTCTTTATAAAACTTAATTCTAATTAATTTTATAGTTTGAAAGGAAATTCTTATATTATGATCATATATCATTATTTGTTGTATGATATACAAAAGAATTAATATGGTTAATATTACTCCCATGAATCTAGGGAAAATCAAGGTATATATATTTTATTATAGCTAATATAAGAGTTAAGGTTTGAATTGAAAATGCTTACCCTAGAGTTTAGGGTACTTAATGTACTTATATTCCTTTGTTGATGTGAGTAAAGATTTAATAGCTAAACATAATGTCTTTATGTTTGGGATGTTTAGTGATATCACCTCTTTTAAATAGAAAGTTATTTTCTGGAATGGCTCATGGAAAAGAATTGATAAAGATAACTCCTAAGCACAAATGGTTATGATAATTGGAAATGACAGAGATGTGCTTAAGTGATTTGCTATAGGAAATATTCCTATAGAGCATTGTGAAAATAAAATGATTTGTCCAACAGATGAGATGGATGTTAAGCTTGATTATAGATTTAGGGTTTAGTGTTTACCAAGAATTCCTATCTTCCATAATTCATAATTCTGGACTTCTGATTAAGGAATTCCTTTCCTAGATATACTACTTCTCTATGTCCATCATCATGTGTTAACATCATGAGCTTTGCTACACAAAAATATTCTTATCCGCCTTTTATTCTTCTAAACCCATTGATAAATCCAATGAGCTTGACACTAGAGCTTTCATAATCTTCTTATATATATACTTGGTTATATCTACTACTCTATTGCTGATAACCTCTAATTCAAGAAATATTTACTTCTAACTCCATTCATACTCTTCCTTAATCATCCATCACCAACATTACTCTAATAGATTTATATATATATGTATCAAATCCTACTTCACCTCAAGTGTTTAATATTTCCCAAGAGGAAACTACTACTTCAATAATCCAATGTTGCTCTAACATCATCTTAATCATACTATCTTGTCTCTACTTAACTCCAGTATCTAATACTCCAACCTCACATTATATTAATGTGACTTGTCATGGCTAACCTAGAATAACATATCTATACTAAGGTTCAATCATGTTCTATCCACCAATATCACTTATACATGATATAAGCATTCAATCTTGGTGACTAAAGCATGATCATTTGATCATTTATGACTTAGGTTTCCAGTTGGCTAATCAAGGCCTTTATCAATACAACATTACAGTTGTATTATAATTATCTTCTGTTTATCTCTATTGGACTAAGAGATATTATTCACTGACTATACCTACTTGATCCAATAGGATTACTCCTGGTAACTTTCTTCAGGATTCATCCTTGTAATCTTCTTTATTACCATACAAATATACATATTCCAGATAACTCTTGTATTTATTCAGTAGTGAGTTAACTCCTCCAGTTACCATATTGATTTGATTCCCTTCGATCACTCCCATCCTATAGATGATATCAAATCTAGCATTACTACTAACCTCTTCTTACTATTTTCTTTATAGGCTTTAAGTGAATGCTTTGATATGGACAAGAGTTGATAGATTAATAACTAATGGATTAAGAATTGGTAAATCAATAGTTGATTACTCAACTTTGATGAACCACAAATATGAGAATAGGGTTTAATAGAGATGGTAAGGATTGATATGGAAAGAAAGATATGGGGTGCATGGTCTTGACTTGGTTTCTTTCCTACTCAATCTCACTGATGAGTTAAGGTTAGGTATTACCATGATACTCATAGTAGGAATAGATAAGAATAAGATAAGTCAGGATTAGTTATTACATTCCTATTACTTGAGTTGTAGTCTTAACTTGGTATTCATGAGTTGTTGCGATAAATATTATGATATGATCCCTTAAGGATCAGATATTAATCATTAAGCAATGCATTATGATTTTAATTTTTATTATATTTGATCTACCCTTAGATCAAATCATGTTTGCCCAAATAAAGTTTTAGCAAAGGTCATATTGAAACTTATCGCAGTCAACTTGATGATCTATTTCAATTCCATTAAGTTGAGAGAAGCTTCAATCACTTTAACAAGTTTTATTCAAAAGCGCAATAATTATTCGGATTTTCTATGCATGAATGCAATGCACACATCTGTGTTCAGCTTATTTCTAAGCTCTAATGCTGGGATGTTAGAGCTGAGACCTAGCCTCCCTATATATAAAGGCTAGGAGGGTCCAACAAGGAGGGCACCCCCGATACGACGCACGGTACGCCACAATCCTCTCCCACAATAGACAACAGATCTAGACGACAACTCTTACACCGCATACACCTCCATGCCAGATTGCATCTGCGCACCCCTGTAACCTTCGGAAGCAGGAGTAGGGTTTTCCCTCTGGGGGCCTGAACCTGGGTAAATCTCGTGTCCCCTGGTTGCTTGTCTGTTAACCGTTCCGCGATCTCCAGCACCTCTATCTTCTCTAAAACCCAAGTCCATAACAATGGGCATTGACGAGATCAAACCTCGTCACCAGTGTCTTAGGGGACAAGATGATGATATCGACGAGCTCGTTGTGGACGAAGATGTAGAAGGCGACGAAACCAGCGACGAACCGGAATGGTCATGCTGAACGCCTAAAGAGGCGTGGCAATGGTGGTACTCGGTGTAGGCAAAGAAGAATCTGGCGTGACAAAGACCATGCACGGACGTAGGCGACCCGCACCATGGAGGTGACATGGAGATAGCCTGGGGCATCGGTGCATGGGGACAGCGATGTAGACTGTGTGCAACGACACTACAACCATTTGGGGTGGCATAGCTGCATGGCGTGAGTCGATGCAGCGACTGGAGACCACCAGCGCGTACACACGTGTGAGGCGCGTTGGCAGCCAGTAGGCGAGAACCAAGGAGCGACGGCGCTGTTACCTGAATGAGCGACGCATCGACGGCCCGTAGCTTGATCGGTGGTAGGCGCATGCTCAGGGACGTTCTTGGCGCACATGGGCGCGAGATCGGTTGATCAGATCGACGGTGCACCGTATGCGCCATGACATGGACGACACATAGATTGGATGGCGGCGTTGTCGATGAACTCCCGAACGATGACAACGAAGATTATTCGAGGAAGGCAACCACAGTAGCCTTCTGAGGAAGGAATAGCATGCGGCCGAGGTGCGCGACAGCCTGCCGAGGCAGGCACGACAGTAGAGGAGGCAGGCACACGGACGCGCGGTGGATCGTCGATGCCGATGGTCATAGTAGAGGCGCGGGGAGGACGACAACGTGAGCGAGTCAATCCGATATATGATTGGCGGACCAAAAAATAAGACTGGACCGACCGATGGAGAAAACACCCGATCTAGAGATAGGAAAAAAGACTCATCAGGACAATCGATCAAGGATTGGCGGACGAACCCTATGACAGATCGCACGACCCCAGGAAGAGATCATGGAGATCAATCCCCCCGTGGGCAGCGGGGAGGAAGCATGTCGACGGCGCTAGGCTTTGGACCAAAATTAGTACCATATAGAACGTTAGAGAGGGATTGTCAAAATATGTTAGTTATATTATTGAACCTCATGAACGAGTATATATAGTACATGGTATCATCTTAAAGTACAAGTCAAGTTACGTTGGGATCCTAACCATCCTAAACTACCGTAACAATTGTATACGAACAGGTGGCTGCCACGTCTCTTCCAATAAGGTCTTTCGGACTTCAGGTCAATTTCAACGGCGACGTTGAGGAGCTTGTGGGAGTGGTGTGATCCTTAAGGATTTCTTCTAGCTGTGGGTATCTTCGGACCATCAAGGAGCTTTATTGGCAGTTCATTCTTCTTCGTCGTCTTAGGGACGTATGTGGTTTTTTTAACCTGTTCGACGATTTCTCGTCTGCAACCAACAGCGTTATGCCGACTCAGGGAGAAGCCGCAGCGGCGACGCGCCGTTGACACGGTTTTGAGATTAAAAATGAATGTCTTTTCAAGGATTTCAATTTAATTTTTATTTTTATTGAGCTGGTTTGTACTGTTCAACGTTTATTTTATCGCCAGAGTCTTATTCACAAAAAAAAAAACTAGCCGTACCAGACATGAAGAAGCTATTAAATAGGGCATACTTGGGCATTTTCCAGACCGGATCGGGGCATAGAAAAAGCATGCTGCACATATCCCAGGCCTCAGTCTGGCACGGCACGGCTGGTGGGCCTCAAATGAGCTCGAGCCTGGGCCGTGATGTGCAACTTTCTCCAGGCCTTAGGATGAGTCTTCCTTTAATTCTGTGTTTTCTTTGAAGCCACCCCAACGGGTCGCAGATTTGGAGCCTATGCACGACCCGTGGTCTTGAAAAGCACGGCCCGTTGGGTTTTTTGAGGGCCAGGACACGCTGCCCATGCCTAGATATGGCTAATAGGATAGATGAGCCGAGCCTAGAAACAATTGCGCATTAGCGGAGAACAATCACTTGGCGAGTCGAGCGGAAAATAACAGACAAACGCTATTTTTCCATCCAGCCGCCTGTAGTAATAATCCATCGTAGTACACACAAGCACAAGGGTGTCGATTATTGGTTGTTGCACCGCTGGCAAGCCTTTTGTTTCCCCGCAGCTAGCAATGATTCCGTCGACTATTATCAGCACGATGCCCTGGCCGAGACCAAAATGACAAAGTCTCTTTGGCCCCTGGGTTCTGCTGCTCCTTTCATTTAAAAATATATATTTAAAAAATTAGAAGTAAATTGTTGAGATCGCCAATGTTGTTCCATAATAAGCATGCACAATCACGAACCAAGATTCTTTCTATTATTATGGGATACATAAAACAAAAATTGATATGTTGTATGTTTGTGGGATACATCGTTTGCTACATCTGGATTTTTTTTTTGAAAATTAGATATAGTATGATTTTCAGTTTTTTTTCAAGAAACGAAATCAGTGGTGCCCTGTGCACCAAGTCTTCTCTTAGTGTACGTCCCTTGTGAAATCCCCTCGACGTCTCTGTTTGTTCCCGTGCTGGGCGAAGCATGCACCTGCCGTGTGGCTCATGGCTCTGCCGCTCTGTGTAAGGGCATCTTCAACCCAAACGAGTTTTAGTCCGTTTAGATTAAGCCATCAGCGTTTTTGGGTCGTGGTCTGGCATATGTTCGGCCCGCCGGGCTAGCAGCGCGAATCAAACGGACAGACCAGCTGAAGAGAAAAAGACCCATTGTGTGACCGCATCTGGACCAGTTTGTGTCCATGTCTAGCCGGACAGACCATCTAGACATCCGATCTAAGTCACGGATGAGTCAGTCTGCCTGAATTAATCCGGATAAATTATGCCACTGGAGCGCCGCGCAAGACAAGCTCGAACCGTTTGAATAGATCCGAGATGAAGATGCACTAACCATGTACAAATGGGTCGGTCGGTTGGGTGCACTTGGATAGACAAAGGTTTCTCGCATGTTTTCTTCACCTATAAGAGGACAGATTTATACACTTTATGATGTCGGAAAAGCGGGCCACCGTTGAGCCTCTGAGAGAATCCTCCATCTCAAAAAGCTTGAATAATCTGTAGAGTAGTACGCTTGCGCTTCAGCGCTTGTGCTCTTGATTATATATAGCTGGACCGACCTGTACCACGAGGAAACGACGAACAACGAAGCATGCACTGCCGTACGTGAGACCCGTGACTCTGATCCGATTTGGGCGCTAGCTGTGCCTGCCAACCTACTGTCGCGCGCCATTTACTACTGATCCCTCTTCTTTCGACGGCGAGCCCATCGGCGCCGGCGCGCGGTCAGCCTTTCTCCGTCCACTGTACAGTGCGACGATCTCGGCGGGGATTTCTGATCACTCTGGCATAGAGCTATACTCTGTTCGATCGGAATCGGATGTTCTTCCGAGGGACGTCCCGAATCACGTACGCGTCATGTCACGCCTTTTGGTGCCACGCCACACGCACGAAGAAACGTCTCCCACCCAGGCGGCCAGGCCCCTACTTTGGCATTGCTTTCCAATGCCCTAACATTTGGCCAGGACCAATCACCCGTGACTAGTCAAATCCAGCTAGCAGTGGTAGATCAACTTGAAAATAGACAAAGATGGTGTGTTTTAGAAAAAAACATCGGCACAAAAAAGTCGGAATCTAGAAATATTTCATAGGGTGTCAAGTAGGGTCCCATCAAGTCCCAGTTCAGGTTTATGTGCCAAAATCTAGTTTAAATAAATATTTGCTTAAAATCTAAACTTGATTTTGGCAAATGAACCAAAGCGAGATTTTGATGAAATTCCACTTGTGACACCCTAATATTTCATAAGTTGGCCTTGCTAGAGCAAGTTGCCGCACAAATTAAACAGCACGACACCTGAGGTCCAGACTCATGCTAACTAGCTCCCTACCACAAGGCGTCATGCTATTTAACACAACGCTCAGCACACGAGATGTCTTGCAAACATGCTATTTTGGAATGGCTTGTAAATATGCTATTTTATGGTGTGTGTAGGGGAGGGGGATTAAATGCGGTCCACTATGACTATGTAGTCCATAAAGCTATTGACAGGCCAAAAAGTAGTTTATAAGAATATTCATATACATAGTGGAGGTTTACTTTAGAATTTTTTTAAAGGTGATCTACAAGTTTATGAGTTCTCCACAAACAATAAACAATTATTTTGCTCTCTCCTCTCTCTCTTACTTGTGTGTACTTTTAACACACACGTGGGTCCCAGCTTATGGTGAACTTGACCTTATACATTGTAAAGCTGTGTGGGTCCTATCTTATAGCAAAGATTCATCTTTTATATATATGTGATGCCCTTATACGCTCAAGTTTCAGAAAAAGATACATTCTTATCTATTTTCACCTGATCACCGGTCACCAGCCACTATAGTTTTGTGTACGTGCTTCCACATACAATCATGCTCATGCAGGAAAACGCCAGGGAGCATTGCATTTCTGACGTGCGTTTACCAAGTCAGCCTACTGAACATGTGTGTATGCCAGGCCTGGCCGACCTAGCTAAAAGTGGCGGGGACCCGAGTACAGGTCTGTTTGTCCGCTTGCTAACCATAGGGAACAGGCCATTTAGGGCATGGCCAACGCACTGCCCCACAGATGCTGCCTCACAACTTTAGCTAGGTTTGGATGATTCCAGCTAGGCTCGGGTAAGGAAGCGGTCTCTTCTGTGAGAAGCGGGTTCTTGGACAGTAAAATGAGAAGTGGGGGAAAAAGGTGAGAAGAAAAGAAAAAAATCAGGACAACTTTTGAAAGAGAGGTGATGTTGCTAGGACCAAAGTATAGTGTAGATCATCTTTTCTCTTTTTTCCATGCCTAGCTGGATGGATTCGGGGCAGCACCCTACCACTGCCTTCATAGTTGATGCTCTTATTCCCTCCACCCGATAAAAGTGGTAATTCCAATTTTCTTGAAGAGTTAAACTATTTTAGACTTTGACCGACGTTACACAGAAATATAACAATATTTTTTTTGGGTAATTTGGAGCAGATAACTATGGTGAAAATACATTTCATCACGAATCTAATGATGATACTAATATTGTGACATACATGTTTGTGCCTATTTATACAAGTAGGGTTAAATTTCAAAAGGTTTCACTCTCCAAAAATGTTAGGATTACATTCTTTTGTGGACGGAGGGACTATGCCATTGTACGACACCGCTCCATTCAGCAGTATAGATCTTGTGTCCAGAAGTATCAAACCGACACAGTTTCAAAAGAGTGCAAACCCGACGGTCCTCTGCCATAAAGTATGAACACAACTAATAAAACTACCCACAAAATACAAAGAATTTCGGGAAGTGTAATAACAAAAAAAATCACTAAAACAACAGGAATTGAAAACTTGATTACCCCATACATACACCTGCGGTCCTCTGCCAAAAAGTATGAACACAACTAATAAAACTACCCGCAAAATACAAAGAATTTGGGGAAGTGTAATAACAAAAAAAATCACTAAAACAACAGGAATTGAAAACTCGATTACCCCATACACACGCTTGTAGGATTATATGCATGTTACCTTTTTTGAAATGGGCTCTGGTCTCTACAAATATTATATGGCTATCACTGCAATCCTCATTTTCATCCATTAGTTAACTACTAGCACAAAACCCGTGCGTTGCTACGGTGGCACATGAAATCAAATGAACATCATTTCATATGATTTAATTGACTTGCATTAAATTAAATTCCTAAGGAATGCACTTTCTATATGCACTGATGTTTACAACTAACCTCATTGAGTCACTGTTCTAACCAGACTGCAATATTCCAATTACCATTACATGTATAAAACCCAGTTTCATTAGTCACAAAGTGCGACGCCATTATGTGATCATAGTTCATAAACACTGCTAGATCGAGTGCACCTTTCAGTGGATTAACTACAGAAGCAACACACCACGAAGGGCAATAGTTATACATGGAGCGCCCTGGTTGTGTAGGTGGCAATTAACGTTGTGCCTGCCTGCTGCCCGCTCCAACCGAGCTGCACACGTTGCTTTGTCCGTTCGGCCGGCCGGCCCTCCTGCCGCCTTCCCACTTTGTTCGTTGTGGAAGGAAGCAGCGACTACAACTGTCAGGGAGATCGCAGGCGGCCAGAATCTTGGGGTCAGGGGTGTGGTTCGGTGGCAGATGGTTTTGTGTTCCTTCCATAGAATGAGAGAGGCGGCGCAGCAGGCCAGAGATCGATAGCACATCGGCAATGGACAACCACGTATGTGGAGAGGCCGCGAGAGTGCGTGCACTTGCCGGAGATCCTGCCTCCTGTGTTGCATCAATAATCGTTGCAATTGCCCTGTACTCTAAGAAAGGATGCATCTTGGTGCATCTGTGCTGCAGCGATTCAAAGGAGCCTTTGCACAGGTAGAAACATTGATTTTCAGCAGCGTGCATCACCTGTGCTTCTTTTACAACTGATTCAGGAGAGATCGGTAACTTGATGTACCATAGATAGATCGATGGAAAATTCGATGGCAACGACATGAAGAGTTGCTGGCCTGTTGGCTGCTGCACGGCTGCGACTACGAGAGAAACGGAGTGCCGCCATCGCTAGGACGCCGGGTCGGGCATCGGATGCCTGCTGGACCTTTTGAAGCGTCTGGAAGACACCAAGGCATATCACGTGCTTTTTGTGCAGCCGGAAAAGGTCACCATCGAGTTCCTATTCTCCTCCCGGCTCTCATCGTCGACACGGCCGTGACCCATGAAGCTGCCCAAGGTGGACTCTATGGTCGGCAGCTCCTGCGATCTCATCGCTAGCGCCACGAAGCTCGCTGCCCCCCAACGTCGTCCTTCCTAGAAGAACACATCCAAACTCGCGCTTGAAGTAAACAGCTAGCCCCCCTCCTGTCCTCTCGATTGGCGCTCCTCTACGTCAGGGTCGATGGGGAATTCCGCCGGTAGAGA
This sequence comes from Avena sativa, assembly GCA_916181665.1. Classification (NCBI taxonomy): domain Eukaryota; kingdom Viridiplantae; phylum Streptophyta; class Magnoliopsida; order Poales; family Poaceae; genus Avena; species Avena sativa. The sequence goes on from OV702293.1 coordinate 462,439,690, forward strand.
GGAATATAGCAAGGGGGTCGCGAGCGATGGCGCGACAGGAGACTGATTGTGTTGGTGCATCTTTTACTGAAGTGATCAAGGTGCGGGGATGGAGTTCGTGTTGGATTCAGCTCCAAATTGGTAATTGGTACTCTCAGGCCGTACTAAGCGGATAGGAAGCACGAAAACTCAATTTTGAGCATGAATTCCGGCAAACTTGTGCGATAGGTTTGGTAGGAATTTTTTTAGGGTTTCTGCGGAAATCAGACGTGGAGGAGAGGCACTATATATGGGCTGTTTTTTCGTGAGCGAGGGGCAAAACAATAAACAGAAATCGAGAAGGATTGCAGATGAATCGTGTTCCGTAGCAACTCGTTCTATTTTTTTGGAAGGAACTCGTTCGGCTGGTTGGATAGGTTGGGGGTTCCAAGAGACGATTTTTTTTCGGAAAAAAAGAGGTACTTATCGATGGTAGTGTGGGTAGTTTCCATCAAATTACAGGGACAAAACGGTCTAAAAAAGTGTTGGACCGGGAGAAACACTTCGTGTTTTATTATTATTAGGTATAGATTAGCAACATGTGAACATTGCGGTCAATAAATACAAATAGCCATAACAATTTCTTATATTTTTGCCAATGCCGTGCTCCCGGCAATGGAAACAACAACAATGTAAAAAAAGTCAATGAAAACAACAAAAATGTAAAAGAAGTCAATACCGTAAGATATTTACGACATTTAAATGTTGTACCGTCGTCTTTGGGTACGGTCCGTTTTGGTCTACGTGCATTGGAGGACACCAAAATCCTGCCCAGTGGTACAACATAAATAAATCGATGCACACAAACCAACACATTTCTGGTCCAAATTTGGGCAGCAAATGTGTCTAGCCACAGGCGCAGAGGACCGATCGGCTTTATGCACGTGTCCAGACCGGACCCGCAAGTGAGTGACATAATATGATAGATATTCTGTATACGCATTACATAGATTTTAAGACAACCATTACAAATCTATACTACGATGGTTGCCTCTATTGTTGGCCCTCCCACACCCTAAGACACGGGTGTCTACTCCTCATTGTCCTTGACCCAGGCGTGGCTAGAGGGGCCTGGCCTCATCGACACGCCCCTTCCCTATGGTTAGGCGCACTACCATGATTGCCGCATCCGTCTCCTCCTTCGATCCGGCGCTGCCTTCCTTTGGTGCTCCAGCGTCGACTACACCTTGGCGTTCCACCACTCCCTTTGCATCATGCACAGACACAAATGCCTTCATCTCTGCGTTCTCCGCATCCACGTATTCCTTCCAGCTCTACTTCGCCTCCACCAACGCCTTGCGCGCCTGGCGGTGCGCCTTTGCCAAGGATTGGCTCAACGTGATAAGTTTGGCCGCCATAGATGGCCTCTCAACGAGGATGTTTGTCAGGGCCTACCGCTTAATGGTCATGAACTGATGGCCAGACACGTCGCAACGGGTAGTCTGGAAAGACGCGAGCAAATCCTGTTGCTCACTCTCACCGTCGACACGTTGACTGCATCATCAAAGTACTCAAATGGGTCAATAGAGTCATCGTCTAGCTTCACATTGGTGGCGTCTTCCTCCACCGCCTCGGTTGCGGCCTCCGCCTCGCGCCTTACGGCATCTTCCTCCGCGACCCCCATTCCCTCATGATCCTAGCGTTCCACCGCCTACGCACACTTGGCAATTTCTGCCGCCTCCATCGCCTCCCCCATGGCGACCGCGTGTGCCTCGTCGTCCTTCGGGAAGTGCTCGCGTGCCATCTCCTTATCCTAGACCAGGTGGTGATCTTGTGGCAAGGAAGGAAAACGACCATACATGTGTAGAAAACAAAGGCAGACCCTGGACATGGTGGCTAGATAGGGATGCCCGTCCACCCCACCGTGTCATTCTTCTTATAGCCCATGACTAGGGAGGCAAACCACCAAACATGTGCAGAAAACAACGGCGCACGCACATGAACCAAGCGGCTATGTGGGAGGCCGGTGGGACGGCTGGCGACAAGACTTGTCGGCATCAATTCGTTGGGTCACCCATGTCGTCGAGGGAATAGGAAAATGCATTAGCCCACTGGGATTAGCCCTCACCCAAACGGACCAGGCGAGGACACAACCCCATTTTTCGTGGGCCTACCTAAACCGACATAAACGAACACACTTGGTGTCCGAAATGGGTCTGCCCACTGAAGGTTCGCTTACCCCTTAGGAAATACTACCTCTGTTTCTAAATATATGGTGCATAGTTTTTGGCACGGAAATTAATGAACGCACGTGGAGGAAAAGGTTCGCAAGTTTTAGTTGAGATTACATCTTACTAACTGACATGAGAAAATAGAGGAGGTTGCATATGAGATAAGAAAATCTAATCAGACCCCTAAAACAATTGGCTAAACGAGTCGTGCAACACAATGTAGCTTATACTACGGATTTTTTTCTCAAGAAAACTATACACCTTATATGAATGAGCGAGGGAGTATGGTTTAAGGGGCCGCACATGTTGGTACCATGGTTACCCCAAAGTTATTGATCTGAAGGATTGTTGTATTCGTATCAGGCATGGAAGAACAGGTTCGGTACATGCTCCCTGCAATCTTGGCGGGCAATTTTTGCCGTATTTAAGATTTCATGGTGAGGTTGGAAAATACTGTTTCACTCCTCTTCAGGTTATAAATTAAATAATTATTTGTCAGTTAAATCATTTCAAAAAGTGGATGTTTTGTATAGCTTCTGACAATGTCCTGCTAGGTGATCTGTTGTTTAACTCACTCCGTTTATTGTTTCTCTTCTATCATCATTTGGTACTATTTCTCAACTTCGCAACAATTGCGCATTACATGAGATGATCTGATTGAGCAATTTCATTCATTGGCATCTTCCATTTGATTTGCTAAGCATGCCTATATAGTACCTGAAAACTGAAAATGTAATTATCATTTTTTGGCTATGGGAGGTAAGAGAAGTTCTTATTTCTTCATCGGCCATATTACTTCATGTTTTCACTTTGAAGTCGTGTTGTGCTCTTCATTCTAGAGTTATTGTTAGATAGACTTTGACTATTTTGTACATTCTTCTTCTTCGTAGCACACTTTTCTACATTGTTATATATGTAAATATCCTGCCGCAACGCGCGTAGAGTGTCATCTAGTTACTTTAGTGCTATATTTACTCTTTTAAAATGAATACTTGATACTGTATATTTCTATACATTATACGTAATAGCACGTTCTATAGTTATACAAGTAAGTGAACATATGATTTTATTTTATTAGTTATTCGGCTAGAAAAAAATGGACCTACATTTTGTAAGACGCATCGGGGCCCCCAAAACCTGGGGACGGGGCAACAAAATGTGTGGTCTAAAAAACCAAACGCAAGGCTGCCCACGCATGTGGCACCTCTTCTCTTTTGTCTCTCGCTCCTGGATTCCTTCACCTCTTGTGTAAAATGGGAATTCAACCTACTACCTCCGTTCACTAGAAAAAGGAATATAATTTTTTCAAAATTCAAATAATGAATCTTTGCTGATCTTTTAGATAAAAAATACTAATGTCTATGATGTCAAATCAATGGCATTATTAGATACATCATGACATGTATTTTAATATTATACCTTTATAATATCATAGTTTTTTATAGAGTTTTTCTATAACTTTAGCATTACATTGTTTGATTTAAAAAGAAATTATATGTCTACTTTTACGAAATGGAGGTAGTATGCCAGAAACTTCAGCAAAAATTATCTCCTTAACAAGATCTCAATGCCATGCATGTTAAAAAGAGTGGGTGATGTTGTTAAAAAGGACCAGATTTTTTTCTTAACTTTCTACGCGGGGTACGTCATTGGTCATTTGTGGCTGATGTTTTCGTCAAGTTTCAGATTTATCAAAAAAATACTCACGTTTTTATGTGCGAAATAATTCTTGCCATCTCACGTCCGGATGGACCAGAAATCCAAGGTCCACTTCACTGCACCACTACACGGCAATGGCTACCCTGCATTTTCTTTTGTCGCATTGGACATACTACTGTGTACTGTAAATCGTACGGAGTGTCCCCCTCAAATAAGATGGGTGGTGTGGTGTGATGTGACTGGTAGGAAGAACGAGTGGCCAGTCAGCTTTACCAAATTAAGCATCATGGGGTATGCTTGATCGGTCCATCCGTCGTACTGCGCGCGTGACGCGACAACAAATTGAGAACCAAATTAAGCAGCAACTATGACTCATTCATAGTATATGGAGCAGCACAAGATACTCTTAATATTACTCCCTCCGTTGCAATTAACAATAGTGACGGACGAAACGTACTACTCCGATATCTCACACAGATTATTTTCTGCGGCCTGAATGTTTGCATTGAACGACGACACCTGCATGCCTGCATGGTGGAGATCAACTAATCAAGCCAGTAACACACGATGATGTAATCAACAAAGGGATCGATGGGCGCTAGTACATCTCATGAGTGCTGATCACATATATATATTCTCATATATCAAGCCTGGATACAAATTAATCGCGTAATACCTTTGCAAGATAGCACTAGCAGGCGATGCTAGCTAGAGGCGCAGCTCCAGGTCCAGCGTCTCGTCGGCGCCGCTGGCCACGGAGGCCCTTACGACGCCGTCTCGGCCATCGGATCCCAGGGCCAGCGAGCGCTCCGCGAAGCGTGGAGCCCTGCCGCCCCACCTCTCGAGCCTGCTGCAGGCATCGGAGGCTGGCGTCGACGCCGGCGCGCCACCGCCGTGCGATGCGATGTTGGTGCACATGGACGGGCAGGAGGCAGAATCGCGCGGCGGCGCTGTCGCGAACAGGGTGGCGCTGGCGCCAAAGAATGAGCTATCGCTGTATGGGTCGTTGAAGCAGCCGACGCGGTCCTTGCGGTGGGCGTTCTGGTGGCCACCGAGCGCCTGTGACTTGAGGAACGTCTTGTCGCAGAAGAGGCACTGGAACAGCCGCACCGTCTTGCCGTCCACGCGCGCCGCCGGCACCGCCTGCGCATGGAACCACGAAGACGTGTCCTTCTCCATCGAGGTAGCTGCTGGCTTGCTGCTGCTGTGTCAGCGAGTACTACTAGTACATGCAAGTATTGGTGTCCGAAGATGGTGGCTCGGCTAGGAATGGTAGCGGCGGCGCTCCTGTTATAGGAAACGAGCTATGGACTTTGTCGAGCAGACGAGGAAAGGAGATTTAGGGCATTTCCACTGGCCCGACCCATTCGGATACCTCAAACAGTCCGTTTGTGTCCGATTAGGTCGGTCCGCAGTCAGTATGGGTACGGATTCGGCCTGTCCGGCCAGCCGCACACAGCGGCGCGACCCATTTGTCGGCGCTAAGCCATCGGATTCCAGGGCGTCCGATTTACAGGATGGGCACACCGCCGGTTCGCCCATCCTACAGCCATCACGTGACCATCGGTGAGCTTTTCACGACGGTGGTGATGGAATACATCTTTCTGCCGGAATACCGGAATTGGACCAGCTCGGATTGGTGCGTGGCGACCTCCGGGAAGCGGTGCGGGTCAATCCTGACGATGCTTTCCTGTGTACCTGCCTCGCCCGAGCTGAAGAGGAGGTGCAGACGCAACGAGCGCTCATCAATTCTCTCAATGACGAATGGTGTATCTGACCCGCCGCAGCCGCCGCCCAGCGCCGGCGGCCGCGCGTGGTCTTAGGTTGTGTGGTGGTGTCACGATGTTTTAAGGCTTGAATAAAGATTTTTATTTCAAATGGCCAATGCCTACATTCATACATCATACATGGAGCACGCACAGCCTAGCCTACTCGTCGGAGTCGGAGTGGTAGCAACGGCGGCCCATGGTGTGGTCGAAGACGCTGACGCCGAACTTGAAGACGACGATGTTGCCCGCTTCGATCTGGCACGAGCGGGCGAAGCGCTCCTAGCCGTTGCCGAGATACATCTGGCCGAGGTGGTCGGGCTGTAGGTCAACTGGGTACCTGTCTGTTCTGAAGCTGTTTGCCCACAGCATGGCGAGCGGGGCGGCTCGTCGCCGATCAGCGTCACAAACCCGCGGGGCAGGAGCAGCCTATCACGCGGCATGCCGTGGTGGATGGCCACGGCGAACTGGGTGTCTGGGTCGAAATCTTCAGGCATCGACGGTGTTGAGGGAGAGCGTGGTGGAGCGGTGAGTTGGCCGCGTCCTCCACGCCTCCCTCGGCGTCCACGGCCGCCACGGCCTCCCCTCGACCCAGCGCCGCCGACCGTGGCTAGCTACAAGCAGTGGAGAAGGAAAAGTGGAAGGAGGAGAGGGATGGTGTTCTATGTGGGAGAAGATGGTCGCGGGTGACCGGTTAAAAAGGGCCGACATCCGATACCGGCGCGGAGGCCGAAGAGGGGCATTGAAGTGTCCAGTCTGTAGGGAAGGCGTCGGGCGGCGCCTGCAGTGGCGGTGGAGAGCGTGTCTTCCTGTCAGTAAGTGTGCCGTCGCGTCGCCATTGATGGCGCAGGCTGACGCCGGTCAGCCTTCCGCCAGCGCTTCTGAATCGCTGCCGCTGCGTGCATCTGAATCGGTCCGCTGACCTCGTCTGAAACCAATGCCGCGGGACAAGGTGGCTGACGGGTGGGCCAGTTGCACGTGCAGAAACGACGTCCGTGCTGTCCACGGGTGTACGGGCCGATGCAACCGAACCCCAGATTAGATGCACGGATGGGTCGGGCCGAAAACGTTTCACCGGATGGGTCGCCCCGCTGGGGCGCCGCGCACGTCGCGCGGACAGTTTCAGACACGCACAGATCGTTTTGGTCTCCCTGGTGGAGATAAAGGGGTGAATCCTTACAAGGGGGTGCTACAGGACTGCAGCCTCGTTGGATTTAATTTGTGTTGCACGGTAAAAGGCCACAACGGGCCACGGAGCTCCATTAACCAGGCGGGTGAAAATTACACAGAGGGCCATTACAATACTCGCACAAAGAAACCACAAATTTGAGGATAAGGGATCTATATATGCAAAAAGGACCCTAGAAATATTGATAATAAAGCAATCAGGTCCAAGAAAACCTTGCCCGCCGAATGCCAGTGACCTCAAGCCGCACCCACCGAAGCCTCCACCGGGGACGATGCCACTTGGGGAGACATTAGCGGAGCACACCACGATGAGGTCGAAGATGACCCTCCACTTAAGGATGAAGAAGATGCTCAGACCACCAAGACCGAGCGTAGCAGGGTCACCCTGTGGCAAAAAATAGCGGCGGTGCACCATCGTCGTTGCTCGGGAGCTGCAGAGCGGCTAGCTCAAAAAAAAAAACCACCGAAGCTATTTCCTTTGATCAGCAGCAGCACAAGGCACATCTCCTCTCTCTTCCTCTCTTCCTCGCCGCCACGGCTGGCCGAGAGAGAGGGGTAGCATGATCGCCTTCGTTATCGTTAGATTAGATTTAGTTAAATATCTGGTTGTTTTAGTTAAATTTGAACCATATAAAATATAACTAAGTTTGAATAAAATTTTAATTTTTTCTTCATATATTTTTCTAAATAAACATTTGAGGCACTTGACTGGAAACAGACGTGCTCCAAATAGACTAATCATGCCGGCGTGGTCCAAGCAACGATCCAGTGCTTGTGCTAGACGTGCTTTCCAACTAGGGATACTCTTAAAGAAACTCCAACAGCTTATCCGTATATAATAAGAGTGGCAATAACCATTTTTTGGGTAAAAGAGAAAAAAACTTGTTCCACGAGCTTACCTATAAGTGGTCTCCCAAAATTTCGGCTGACCATGCATTTTTATCACCTTCTACCCATATATGGGTAGATAGACACAAATTTTAGGTAAGAGGTAGCTCCTACCCATATGTTGCCACGTCAGCAAAATCGGAGGTGGGAGGCCACCAACTGCTCACCCGGAAAAATCGCCTAACTAGCTCAACGACGCCGCCGCTTGCCACCATCCCTCCACTCGTCGATGAGCGGCCCGCCGCCTCCACCCGCCTGCCTCCTCCTCCCTGCCACTCACCGGTCTCCTCTACACCCAAGCAGGCCTCAATTTGGTCGGGACCAAGCTGCAGCGACTACCCCATCGGGAGTTGACGGGGCTAGGCACAGTCGGGAGTTGACGGGGCTAGGCAGGGCTTGTAGGGGTTCGTAGCATGGAAAACAAAATTTTTCTACCGCATACAAACAAACAAGCCAAGATCCATCTACTAGATTGTAGCAACGAGTCGATGGAATAACTCACCCTCGAAGATTCCAAAGTGTTTAACGAGAGCGGATTCTCGTGGGTGATGTAGTCGTACTCTTGTCGATCTCAAGATCGTGTAGACGATCCTTCCGGCGCTGTGTTCCGGCAGCGCTCCCGCAGTCGGTCACACGTTCGGTACTCGATGAAGACCTTCCTCTCCCTTGTTCCAGCAGGCAGCGGAGGTTGTAGCACTCTCCTCGTGATTCCGGCAGCACGACGGCGTGGTACCGGAAGTAGAGGGGAGATCTCGCAAGGCTTCGCCTTAAGCCGGAGCGAGTATGGTGGACTATGAGAGAGTCCTTGGCGATCTAGGGTTTAGACACACCAAGGGGAGAGGGCTAGGCCGGCGGCTAGGGTTTGCCCTAGGCGGCAGCGGCAGCAGCAGGAGGTGGTGGCGCCGGCGGCTTAGGGCTAGGGTTTTGGTGAGGCAAGGTGTGTTCTTGGAGGGGCAGCCCTGCCCCTCCTTATATAGGTGGAGGGCGCCGGCCAAGGGGAGGGGAGTCCCTCCCCAACTCGGCTTCCAAGGCCGGCGGGTGGAGGGAGAGGAACTCCTCCCCAAGTAGGTTTCCTACTCTCCCTCCACCAAGCAAACTAGCCGTTTGACTTTTCAAATTGGCGTTTGACTTTTCAAACTAGGATTTGATTTATCCCTTTATTTTGCTCAGCGATGACACCTAGTACATGATGCAACCATTCCAACTTGTTATGACACATTCATGTACCCTTCCCCTCCGGAGTGCCGGACTTTCCGGACCCTTCTAGAACATTCCTGATGAAAACACCAGAACCATTCTCCAACCCCGAAACAGGACTTTCCTTATATGAATCTTATTCTCCGGACCATTCCGGATCTCCTCGTGATATCCCGGATCCCATCCGAGACTCCTAACAACATTCGGTCTCTTACTCATCATTCCATAACTACTCAACAATATCGAATCCTTAAGTGTGTCTCCCTACGGTTCATGAATTATGTGGACATGATCGAGACACTTCTCCGAACAATAACCAATAGAGGAATCTGGAAATTCATATGGCTCCCACATATTTCTACGATTACTTTGCAATCGAATGAACCACTTACATACGATACCAATTTCCCTTTGTCTCACGATAGTTTACTTATCCGAGGTTTTGATCGTCGGTATCTCTGCATACCTAGTTCAACCTCGTTACTGATAAGTAATCTTTTCTTGTTCCCGTGATATGTGATCCCTTGTGAACCAGTCACATGCTTGCAAGCCAATTGGATGACATTCCACCGAGAGGGCCCAGAGTATATCTATCCGTCATATGGATGAACAAATCCAACTCTTGATCCATGTGTCTCAACCCATACTTTCCGAACACTCAATGCCACCTTTATAGCCACCCAGTTACGGTGTGGTGTTTGATGTCATCAAAGCATCCTTCCGGTGATGGTGATAAGCATTATCTCATGGTCGAAGGAATTAGGTTACTATGTATCAGAAAGCATATAGCAATTGAACTATTAAAATGACTTGATCTTTATGCTACGCTTATCTATAGGAGTATGTCCATCATACCATTCTCCTAACGATATGATCTTATTGTTAATAACATCTCAATGTTCATGATAGGGAAACCACAATCATTTATTAACCAACAAGCTAGTATTATGCATAGGCTTTACTAGGGACTCTAATTTAGTTCACAAATCACACAAGTATTAATGTTTCCTTGTTAATACTGTTATAGCATGAATATAAATATTTATCATAAACACAAAGATATAATAATAACTACATTTATTATTGCCTCTAGGGCATATCTCCAAGAGTCTCCCACTTGCACTAGAGTCAACTAATCTAGATTACATGGTAATATACCGAACACCCATGGCAGTTTGGTGTTGGTCATGTTTTGCCCTCGGGAGAGGTTTAGTCAACGAATCCGCCACATTCATATCGGTGTGTACTTTGCAAATCTTTATGTCACCATCTTGGACATGTTCTCGAATAGCATGAAAACGTAGCTTGATGTGCTTCAGCTTCTTGTGTGACCTTGGTTCTTGCGCATTGGCTATGGCGCCCATGTTATCATAGTAGATAGACTTTGGGTCCAGCGTACTTGGAACCACACCGAGCTCTGTAATGAACTCCTTCATCCATATCGCTTCTTGTGAAGCCTCCGAAGCAGCTATGTATTCCGATTTAGTTGAAGATCTCGCCACAACGCTTTGCTTTGCACTCCTCCAGCTAACTGCTGCACCATTCAAAATAAATACGTATCCAGATTGTGATTTAGAATCATCCGGATCGGTGTTCCAACTAGCATAGGTCACTACAAGGAATCTGGTTATATATGACCCTCCATTTTCGTCACAAAATTGTCATAGTAGTCTGTTTATGACGATTTTATGACGATTTTGAGATCGTCGAAAGCTGAGCGTCGCAAATGAACTATAACAACGTTTTTGGTAAAATCGTCATAACCGTGTATGACGATATTGGATCGTCATAACATCTATGACTATCCAATATCGTCACGGGCCATCTAGCCGGGCCAAGTCAGATCCTACGTGGACGATCCTACGTGGCAAAATTATGACGAAATTAAACTGTCTTAAATCGAATTCAGCCCAGTCCAGTTTGGTCGCTTATATGGGCTCAGCCCAGTAATTTTGGCAGTTTTTAATATTTCAGCCTTATTTATTTTCTAGGCCTTGGCCTTCTTACAATCCAATCATTTTCTAATTTCGGTCTTTTTATCAAATGGGTCTCAATTGTCAGTTTCCTGTAGAAATTGGGCTCTAGTTGTCAGATTCTTCATATAGCTAATTAATTAATATCCAATATAACAATCTAACGTGAGATAAAAGCATGACAATATTTAAATAAATGTCAAAATCAATTCATTACAACAATATGACAGTCGAACAGATTGAACACGTGAAATTCCACTCTAGTTCACATCACTACTAGTTCAACCAAAAAATCTTGGACACCCCAAATCTACAAACAAAACTCTCATAAAGTATAAACGCTAGCTACTCTGATGATACTCTCGAACTTCTTCAGGAACTTCAGCTTGTGGCCTTGATCTTCTCGTCGATGTACTCTCAGCCTTGGTGTTGTGAAGACTAGCGAGCCTTCTCCTGCAACTGAAACAGAATAGTAAGCAAAAGGTTAGGCATATAAATGAATACCATCGGCATAAGAGCAAACACCAAAATAAGCATGTACAACATCAACTATTCAATCTAAAGCTATGGAGGTGGCATAATTTAAACCAGTGGATACAGTTGTAAGAACCCACCACAGATTCAAAACAACAACATACAAACAAAGTAGAAACCAGAGTAGCACATTAGCTTTGGAAAACTGACATTAAGCACAATATCTTCGAAAATCATGCAGGACTGCTGCTCTATATAATCAGGCCGATGTTCCAGACTTAGAACACATCACCTAATAAAACAACATCCTACACTGGCCTATACATGCCTACATCAACTACAGAAATGTGACCAAGAAGAAATTGGTGAAAGTACAGACTTGATTCCAAGACTGTGCTAAGAAACCTGTGACAATCAGGAAACAAATCACAAATATTGAGACATTGTAGATTACAGCAAGCCAAATTTAGAATCAGGAAAAGTAATTTATAGCTCCAACATAACATGTCTACCTTACATGAACATATAGTTGAACAATCAAACACTAGAAAATCACTTAGTGTAACTTTATAACTATAACAATATCCAAATGATTGAGCTCATAGGTATACACTAGAAACAATCAACTAGCCTGGTCTCACATAGCAAGTGTAGGAGAAAAGGGAGGAACCATAGACTTAAATGCATCAGAGACCTTGAAAATAAATTGTTTTATACTGATTGTTTTATACATGAACACATGCACTAATTAGTTCCTTGTTCGTGCAAAACCAAACCCAAAAATACATATATGGAAATAAATTGTTCATGCACTAATTAGTTCCTTGTTCATCCATTAAGAGAATAAATTGTTAGGGATTGACAAGCTAACATAGACGTGACCAAGTATTTTACACGGAGGGAGCACATGCAGATAATTACAAGAAATAAACAAAATCTAATAAGGAGGAGAGGGACCTGACTAGCAGCCGTTCGTTTTGGAGGTGACCAGCAGTAGCAGGTCGTGGCGTTGCCGATCCATGTGACTTGGCGACTGCGGCCTTGGCCCTGACCCTGAGGTTGGAGTGGTGGACGTAGGACCCGAGCTTCTTTAGCAGCAGCAGGTGAGGCATGGACGTGGACATGGCGCACATCACCTTCTCGGCCTCCTCGGCCACGGACCGCTTGTCCTGTGATGCCTTGTGCAGCAGCTGGAGGAGCAGCTTGTCGAAGGGAATCAGACAAAAAAATCAGAGTGGAATCCACCACGATCCAGAGGGGAATCAGACAAAACAAAATTCAGAGAAGCGGACAGATATGGGGGAACAATACATACATGATGGGGGCGAGGAGCGTGGGGTGGTGGATGGCAAGGCGGCGCGCGTTGTTGAGCGCCTCGCAGACCTTCACTCAGGCCTTGGACTCGATTTCCGCAACTAGGCCAGCAGCCCATGACTTGGGCACTGCCACCGGCTGTCGATCCTCGGAGCGGACGTACTCCACGGGCTGCTCGGCGCCGCGTTCTTGTTGTTCCGCTTCCTGCCACTTGGCGTCGACAGCTTGGCGGTCTTCTTGGGCCGCTCCGTCGATATGGGAGAGACATAGTCTGAAGGCAATAGCTGCACACATTAAGATCAGAGAAGAATTCCTTATCTGCTTTTTAAATAACCGAGAAAGAATTATAAGAACCAAGTAACATAGTCTGAAGATCGCAGGCACTCGATGATGCTCACAAGTCTGCATGATCCTCTGCTATAAGTGCATACTTTCTACTGGCCATGGATGGTGAGGGACTAGGTAAAGATCCCACGATAAGGATAACCTATTCTAACCAGGTCTAAATCAACAACATTGTATCAAAAATTCTCTGAATTCTAATCTAGCGCTAGGGATAACCATGGATGTCTCTTTTCTTATTCTATTAATTCTCTGAATTCTAATCTAGCAAACAATGATTAACAGTAGTAAAAAAAATGACAAGACTTAATCAGAACATTGTCTCCCAGTTTGGCTATCAGTTTGTCCAAAATTACAATCAAGAATGAAGTATGAGTAGCATTTTACAACACCAAAACTAAAATCAGCATAAATACAAGATATATGAATTCAAAATCAAAAATCTCTATATCACAGAAATATCTGAACACCTTCATGCACAACCAGGAGAAACATACATCCATTCTCACAATTTATAATCTCGTAGAAAGTAAAACTTAGCAGATGAGATCCGACCTAGTCCGAATTGTCTCAGCATTCCACCTAGGCAGATTACTATCAATAACACACTACTAACCATATATTTCTTATTCTCATACTGAATCAAAATAGTATCTAACTGCCTGAGAGATTAAGTTTCCAGATGCATCAATCAACTAACAAGAATATATAGATGCAAGGGGGAGAGAGTCGCTTACCACAGGGACCAACTTGTTGTTGGGGTGCTTCTACTTGTAGTCCTTCCTAAACCCCTCCCTGCAGACACAAAACACACAAACAATCTAATAAGGATGCAAGTTAAAAGCAGAACAAAATCTTCATTTAGACTTAGGAAAGCAATTTCCCAAACATTTTAGTCAATGAACCAACAGAAAGCTATCAATGGTAGTAGTTGCAAGTTTTAGTTACAAGTAAACAAAACATTGTGCAGCATTGGTCTCACAAAGCATTTAATTTGCTATCTACTGCAGTTGTGCTCCTTCAAGATTACTAAAAGAGGAAAAAACAAATAATCTAGTGCAGTCAGGAATACATGTGAGGCTAATATACAGCAGACACAACTGGCACAAGCAATATACAGCATAGTTCTACCCTCAGCAATTATATGCGCCAAGAACCACGAATCTCTTCTTATATGCGCCAAGAACCACGAATCCCCACCCCGCAAAAAACATGAATCTACGCGGTCGATCTTCCTACAGGTCACGTTCGTGTAAGTCTAGTTCCCAACTCAGAACCCCAGGAGAGCAGGCTTCGGTCTTACCTGACAGCGTGGTCTGAATGGGGTGTTCTTGAAGAGGAGAACGGTGACGTGCTCGTCGGCCTGCAACTTCTGCAGTGTGTCGAAGAACACGTAAGGCCAAGCCAGAGGGGATCTGGTGGAGGAGGCCTCTGAGGAAGGGAGCAGCTCTGCAGGGAGATCGACATCGTGGGATCCTGTTTCAACAAATACAAAGGATTAGAGGAGGATGGGTAGAAGGTGATGGGGACAGAGCGAGATGGGTGGTGCTTCTTCCTGTTCTTGCCGTCGAGGAGGGGATAAGAAGATGGAGAGGGAGATCTGGGCACAACGAGGGGAGAAGAAGATGGAGAGGGAGATCTTGCCGTCGAGCAGGGAGGCGGACGAGGTGCTCCAGGGCAGCCGAAGTACAGATCGCGCGGGGTAGTCCGGGCTAGAGGGAGCTGTAGAACGTGGCCATCGAGGCGCTGCCGTCCATAGCGAGGGAGGTCAGGGCTTCATCGTCATCGCCAGAGGAGAAGCTAGGATTCGCTCGATATGGATGGGGTTGGGCGCAGGGGGAAATCCAGTGAGGGGAGATGGGGGCCGAGGGTGAGGGGGCGGAGGTGGTGGGGAGGGGGAGGAGGGGCGCCAGGGATCTGGGTGGCCGACGAGGTGGTGAGGAGGGGGAGGAGGGGCGCCAGGGATCTGGGTGGCCGACGCGGTGTGGCGGCGGACGGAGGTGAGAGGGATAAGGGTTAGGGTTAGACTTTAGAGGAAGGAGGGGGTCTGGGCGTCGGGGGATTTGGCATGTGTCGCTTTTGCGAATGAAATTTTGGCACTGTACACGCGCGATGGATGCCAGGTCATCGATCCACGCCAAATTTTCACAGACGACCATCCCACCGTTCATCAAGTTCACATCAACGACTGATATTTGTTCTTCTCTTATATCTCGGTATGCCTAGCGATTATGACGATTCCATCTATAGAAATTATGACATTTTTTAGCGAAATCGTCATAGTTTACTTAGGATTTGGTTTTGTCAAACAGTGTATGACCATCATATGTGGAATCGTCATAAATCTATGACGATTTCGTTCATGGTCACTACCAAAACGTCATAGGCTGACACATTTCTTGTAGTGGGTGTAACCATTAACAACGAGCTGTTCATCACCTCCATAAGAAAGAACCATATCCTTAGTCCTTCTTAAGTACTTAAGGATGTTTTTGACCGCTGTCCAATGATCCACTCCTGGATCACTTTGATATCTGCTAGTCAAACTAACAGCATATGCAATGTCGGGTCTAGTACATAGCATGGCATACATTAGAGATCCTATGGCTGAGGCATAGGGAGTCTTACTCATCCTTTCTCTATCTTCTGCCGTTGCTGGACTTTGATTTTTACTCAAGGTCGTATTGGGCAACATGGGCAAGAACCCTTTCTTGCTATCCTCCATTCCAAACCTCTTTAGAACTTTGTCCAAATATGTACTTTGAGACAATGATATTAGGCGTCTCGATCTATCTCTATAAATCTTTATGCCTAATATGTAAGCTGCTTCGCCAAGATCTTTCATTGAAAAACTATTATTCAAATATTTCTTGACACTATTAAGAAGGTCTACATCATTCCCAATCAACAATATGTCATCTACATATAGTATTAAGAATGCTACAGAGCTCCCACTCACTTTCTTGTAAATACAAGCTTCTCCATAAGTTTGTATAAAACCAAACTTTTGATTACCTTATCAAAACGTTGATTCCAACTTTGGGATGCTTGCTTCAATCCATATATGGACCGTTGAAGTTTGCATACCTTGTTAGCATCTTTAGGATCGACAAAACCTTTGGGTTGCATCATATACAACTCTTCATCAATGTCTCCATTGAGAAACGCTGTTTTGACATCCATCTGCCATATCTCATAATCATAATATGCAGCGATTGCTAAGAAAATCCTCACAGACTTTAGCTTTGCTACTGGTGAGAAGTCTCATCGTAGTCAACTCCTTGAATTTGTCGAAACCCTTTATAGACAGTAACATTACCATCAGCATCTGTTTTCTTCTTGAAAATCCATTTGTTCTCGACAGCCTTCCGGCCATCCAGTAAGTCCACCAAAGTCCATACTTGGTTTTCGTACATGGATCCAATCTCGGATTTCATGGCGTCTTGCCATTTATTGGAATCTGGGCTCATCATCGCTTCCTCATATGTCGCAGGGTCATCGGTGTTGTCCACCAACATGACACTCATAACGGGATCATACCAATCAGGAGTGGTACGAGTTCTCGTTGACCTGCGAGGCTCTGTAGCAACTTCAACCGAAGTTTCATCATCATTATCATTAGCTTCCTCTCTTATTGGTGCAGGCACCACAGGAACTTCTTCCAGTGCTGCGCTACTCGCAAGTTCGAGAGAAGGTTCGACAACCTCGTCGAGTTCTACTTTCCTTCCAGTCACTTCTTTCGAGAGAAATTCCTTCCCTAGAAAGGACCCATTCTTGGCAACGAAGATTTTGCCTTCGGATCTATTATAGAAGGTATACCCAATAGTTTCCTTTGGGTATCCTATGAAGACGCATTTTTCCGCTTTGGGTTCAAGCTTGTCCGGTTGTAACTTCTTTACATAGGCTTCGCAACCCCAAACTTTAAGGAATGACAACTTAGGTTTATTCCCAAACCATAATTCATATGGTGTCGATTCAACGGATTTAGATGGTGCCCTATTTAAAGTGAATGCGGCTGTTTCTAATGCATAACCCCAAAATGATAGCGGTAAATCTGTAAGTGACATCATAGAACGAACCATATCTAAGAGAGTTCGATTACGACGTTCGGACACACCATTACGCTGTAGTGTTCCCGGCGGTGTCAATTGTGAAAGTATTCCGCATTTCTTCAAATGCTCACCAAACTCGTAACTTAGATATTCACCTCCACGATCAGAACGTAGAAATTTAATCTTCTTGTTATGTTGATTCTCCACCTCACTTTGAAATTCCTTAAACTTCTCGAAAGTTTCGGACTTATGTTTCATGAAATAGATATACCCATATCTACTCAAGTCATCCGTGAAGGTAAGAACATAACGATAACCACCGCGCGATGCTACACTCATTGGACGACACACATCGGTATGTATGATTTCCAATAAGTCCGTAGCTCGCTCCATCATACCAGAAAATGGAGTCTTAGTCATTTTACCCATCAGACATGCTTCGCATCTTTCAAGTGATTCGAAATCAAGTGATTCAAGAAGTCCATCGGAATGGAGTTTCTTCATACGCTTCACTCCAATGTGACCAAGACGATAGTGCCACATATAGGTCGAGTTATCGCTCAATTTCAAACGTTTAGCTTCAATGCTATTAATATGTGTATTTCCACTATCGAGATTCAATAAGAATAGACCATCTATTAAAGGTGCATGTGCATAAAACATATTACTCATATAAATCGAACAACCATTATTCTCGGACTTAAACAAGTAACCGTCTCGCAATAAACAAGATCCCGATATAATGTTCATGCTTAACGCAGGCACCAAATAACAATTATTTAAGTATAAAACTAATCCCGATGGTAGATGAAGAGGTAGCGTGCTGACCGCGATCACATCAACCTTTGATCCATTTCCCACGCGCATCGTCACCTCGTTCTTCGCTAGCTTTCGTTTATTCTGCAGCACCTGCTTCGAGTTACAAATATGAGCAACCGAACCAGTATCAAATACCCAGGCACTACTACGAGTACTAGTGAGATACACATCAATAACATGTATATCGGATATACCTTTCTTCTTGATGTTGCGTTCTTCAAATCCGCCAAGTACTTTGGGCAATTCCGTTTCCAGCGACCTTCTCCCTTGCAGTAAAAGCACTCAGTATCAGGCTTAGGTCCAGCCTTGGTCTTCTTCGTCGGTGCGGTAACTTTCTTACCACCCTTCTTGAAGTGTCCCTTTTGCTTAGACTTGCCTTTCTTGAATTTGGTGGTCTTATTGACCATCAACACTTGGTGCTCTTTCTTGATCTCCACTTCTGCAGATTTTAACATGGAGAAGAGTTCTGGCAACTGCTTGTTCATGCTTTGCATATTGTAGTTCATCACAAAGTTCTTGTAACTTGGTGGTAGTGATTGGAGGACACGGTAAATCCCCAAAGCATTAGGAATCACTATACCCAAGCTTTGGAGTTTGTTTGCGTGCCCAGACATCTTAAGCACATGCTCACTGACGAAGCTGCCCTCTTCCATCTTGCAGTTAAAGAACTTTTTAGAAGCCTCATAGCTCTCAACTGCCGCATGAGTCTCAAAAATCTATTTGAGTTCACAGACAATATCATGTGGGTCTGAATTCTCAAACCTTTTCTGAAGCTCCGATTCCAAACCATACAAGATAGCACACTGAACTGTGGAGTTTTGATTCTTCCGAGCGAGGTAAACATTCTTTACTTCATCGGTAGCATCAGCTGCAGGTGGGTCACCCAGCGGTGCATCCAACACATAGGTCAAATTACCATCATTGAGGACAATCCTCAAATTGCGGAACCAATCCGCGAAGTTGCTTCCATTGTTTTTCAACTTTTCTTTCTCTAGGAACGCATTAAAATTGATGGTAGGGGCCGCCATTGATCTACAACATATTTGCAATAGTTTAGACTAAGTTTATGACAAATTGAGTTATAATTAATAGTTAAATTAATCTAGGTGAACTCCCACTCAAAACAATATCCCTCACATTGTTTTAGTGATCACACGAACCAAATCCACCACATCAACACCGATCATCACGAGAGTTGATGTAGTTTCAATGGCGAACAATCGTCATGTTCATCATATCTACTATATGATTCATGCTTTACCTTTCGATGATCCGTGTTCCAAGACCATGTCTGTACATGCTAGGCTCGTCAAGATCAAACCTTAGCTTCCGCATGAGCAAATCTGGCTTGCTCACGTTGTATACACTTGCAGAATCTAACACACCCGATCATCACATGGTGCTTCGAAACAACAAGCTTTAGCAATGGTGCTTACTAATGATGAACACTTTAGAACTTGAAATTTATGTGCATGAGGGATCATCTTATAATGCTACCGTCGTTATCTAAGCAATACAAGATGCATAAAAGGATTAACATCACATGCAATTCATAATATGTGATATGATATGGCCTTTCTTCTTTGTGCTTCCGATCTCCATCTTCAAGCACGAACATGATCTCCATCATCACTGGCATTGCATCAAGGTCAATGACGCTGCTCCATGGTTGTCGTCCACCATCTCCAACTATTACAACTACTTTGAATAGACACGCATGTCTTAACAGAAAATTAAAGACAACCATATGGCTCCTGCCGGTTGCCAACTTACAATAAGGAACATTGCATACATCAAATATAATCACAATCATGGCCATATCACATCACAGCACACCCCTGCAAAACAAAGTTAGACGCCTCTAATTTCTTTGCATATTTTACGTGGTTTGGGGCTTTCAATAAGTGTCGATCTAACTTACGAACAAGAACCACAGCGTTGATGTTTGAACTATCAAGTGCCTGTTGTAAATTGGATCTATACTATAATGGGAGAGACAGACACCCGCAAAGCCACTTATGCAATAAAAGTTGCATGTTGAGCGTGGAGCAAGTCTCATGAACGATGTCATGTAAGGTTAGCCCGGGCCGCTTCATCCCATCATACCGCAAGATGCAAAGTACACAAGAAGCAATTGATAATAAAAGCACCACCGCCCACAATGACCATTGTGTTCTACTCGTGCAACAGATCTACATATAGACACGACTCTGATACCACTTTAGGGGTTCGTAGCATGGAAAACAAAAAATTTCTACCGCATACAAACAAACAAGCCAAGATCCATCTACTAGATTGTAGCAACGAGTCGATGGAATAACTCACCCTCGAAGATTCCAAAGTGTTTAACGAGAGCGGATTCTCGTGGGTGATGTAGTCGTACTCTTGCCGATCTCAAGATCGTGTAGACGATCCTTCCGGCGCTGCGTTCCGCCAGCGCTCCCGTAGTCGGTCACACGTTCGGTACTCGATGAAGACCTTCCTCTCCCTTGTTCTAGAAGGCAGCGGAGGTTGTAGCACTCTCCTCGTGATTCCGGTAGCACGACGACGTGGTACCGGAAGTAGAGGGGAGATCTCGCCAGGCTTCGCCTTAAGCCGGAGTGAGTATGGTGGACTATGAGATAGGCCTTGGCGATCTAGAGTTTAGACACACCAAGGAGAGAGGGCTAGGCCGGTGGCTAGGGCTTGGGGAAGCCCAAGTTGGCTGTAGGAGTTCATAGCATGGAAAACAAAAAATTTCTACCGCATACAAACAAACAAGCCAAGATCTATCTACTAGATTGTAGCAACGAGTCGATAGAGGAACTCACCCTCGAAGATTCCAAAGCGGTTAACGAGAGAAGATTCTCGTGGGTGATGTAGTCGTACACTTCCGATCTCAAGATCGCGTAGACGATCCTTCCGGCGCTGCGTTCCGACAGCGTTTCCGTAGTCGATCACACGTTCGGTACTCGATGAAGACCTTCCTCTCCCTTGTTCCAGCAGGCAGCGGAGGTTATAGTAATCTCCTCACGATTTCGGCAGCACAATGGCGTGGTACCAGAAGTAGAGGGGAGATCTCGCAGGGCTTCGCCTTAAGCCGGAGCGAGTATGGTGGACTATGAGAGAGCCCTCGGTGTTCTAGGGTTTAGACACACCAAGGTGGGGGTGCTAGGGCCGGCGGCTAGGGCTTGGAGGTGCCCAAGTCGGCGGCTAGGGGAGAAACCCTAGGCGGCGGCTATGGTGGGCGGCGGCGGCTAGGGTTAGGTTTAGAGGGGGCAATCTTGTGTGCTAGGAGGGGAGCCCTGCCCCTCCTCTTATAGGAGGGAGGCGTTGACCAAGGGGAGGGGAATCCCTCCCCAACTCGGATCCCAAGTGGGCCGGCGGTGGAGGAGGGACTCCTCCCCAACTCGGTTTCCACCTCCCTCTCCACTTCCCAAAAATAGCCGTTTGACTTTCAAATTGGCGTTTGACTTTTCAAACAAGGATTTGATTAAATCCTCTATTTTGTTCAGTGATGACACTTAGTACATGATGCAATCATACCAACTTGATATAACACATTCATGTACCCTTCCCCTCCGGAGTGTCGGACATTCCAGAACCTTCTAGAACATTCCCGATGAAAACACCGGAATCATTCTCCAACTCCGAAACAGGACTTTCCTTATATGAATCTTATTCTCCGGACCATTCCGGATCTCCTCGTGATATCCCGGATCCCATCCGAGACTCCGAACAACATTCAGTCTCTTACTCATCATTCCATAACTACTCAACAACATCGAATCCTTAAGTGTGTCTCCCTACGGTTCGTGAATTATGCGAACATGATCGAGACACTTCTCCAATCAATAACCAATAGAGGAATCTAGAAATTCATATGGCTCCCACATATTTCTATGATTTCTTTGCGATCAAATGAACCACTTACATACGATACCAATTTCCCTTTATCTCATGATAGTTTACTTATCCGAGGTTTTGATCGTCGGTATCTTTGCATACCTAGTTCAACCTCGTTACCGATAAGTACTCTTTTCTCGTTCCCGTGGTATGTGATCCCTTGTGAGCCAGTCACATGCTTGCAAGCTAATTGGATGACATTCCACCGAGAGGGCCCAGAGTATATCTATCTGTCATATGGATGGACAAATCCCACTCTTGATTCATGTCCATCAACCCATACTTTCCAAACACTCAATGCCACCTTTATAGCCACCCAGTTACGGTGTGGTGTTTGATGTCATCAAAGCATCCTTTCGGTGATGGTGATTAACATGATCTCATGGTCGAAGGAATTAGGTTACTATGTATCAGAAAGCTTATAGCAAATGAACTATATTAAATGACTTGATCTTTATGCTACGCTTAACTATAGGAGTATGTCCATCACATCATTCTCCTAATGATATGACCCTGTTGTTAATAACATCTCTATGTTCATGATCAGGAAACCATGATCATATATTAACCAACAAGCTAGTTTAACAAGAGGCTTTACTAGGGACTCTTTTATGTTTACAAATCACACAAGTATTAATGTTTCCGGTTAATACAAGTATAGCATGGTATGTAAACATTTATCATAAGTGTGAAGATATGATAATAACCACTTTATTATTGCCTCTTGGGCATATCTCCAACAGTCTCCCACTTGCACTAGAGTCAATAATCTAGTTTCAAACCTTTGTGTATTCAACACCTATGGCTTTCTGGTGTCGTATGTACATGATTGCTAGTGGTCAACTGATCTCCGGATCTGACATTTCCAGGTCCGTGTGTAATTGCATGTCTTTGCGTCTCTACGCATCACTCATTCTCTAATGAGATGGCTTTGTATAATTTTGGTCCTTTGGTGAGACCTTTAGTTCTTTGGGGTTAAAACATGTTGATAATATTGTCGTACAATATATCTTCATAGTATTATCCCGCTGTGAACTACACCTAGTTTGACAACAAACTACTTGACACAAATGCCCTCTTTAGCTGCTATTATAGCAGTCATATACTTAGCCTTTTGTTGTAGTATCTGTCACAATGTCTTAACTTTGGAACTCATCCAAATCCATTTTGGAACTTACTTTCCATTATATTGTGCCACCCTTAGTTTAGATTGAGATAAACTTAATTTGTACTTTGTGACAAAACTAGTATCAATGTAGTACTTTTACAATGAACTAACCATCTATTTGTCACTTCTACAAATAATATACTCTTTAGTTCTTCCAAAAGATCATAAGAATATCCTTACTATTGTCCAATGATCAACTTATGAATCATTCTGGTATATGCTCATAACATTTAGAGTATAGGACATATCTGGATTTGTACATATCACAGTATGATTGATATAAATACTCTTTGTGATTTCATACGTCAAGTATCAATCTATACTTGAATCTTTGTTTCACTTACCCAGTGTCAATACACTTGAATATATCATCAATATTGAAATCATTCAATCTTCTCTGTGTGACAAGAACCTTTCTTGTAGTTTCTATATTGAACTCATTCAATACATCATCTATGTACTTTTGGCACAACCATATTAGCGTCTATCGAAGCCAAATATTTGGGTTTTGCCTAAGTCTTTCATCGGGATGAAATTCTTAATATGTGTTAATGAAAGATACATCATTTCCAATCAACAATATGTCTTCCACATAATGTATTAGAAACATGTCTTAGCACTCCCACTTAATTTCTTGCAAATGCAAGCATCTTCATTGTCTCTGATGAAATTAAACTATTTTAACAGTTTCATCATAGTGAAGATTCCAACTCCGCGATGCTTACTTCAACCATTGAAATTTGCACATGCTTTTAAAATCCTTTGAATTAACAAAACCCTTCGGACCGTGTCATGCACACGTCCTTGGTAATCATTCTATTAGAAGAACTTGTTTTTTTTATTCAACACATAACAAAAAATTATATGTCGTGGTTGCTACATTAATCCGTCTAGACTAAATATCGCTATGAAAGATCAGATCTTCTCATAGTCAACCTTTGAACATTGTCGTGAACTCTTTCCCGACATGTCGATAATTTCATAGATGTGAAACATCCATGTCTATTTCTTTATATATCCAAATACGACTGTAAGGTCTTGTACCTTTCAGAGGGTCTTTCAAGTTCAAAGCTTGATCTCTCGTATATGGAACTATCACGAATTTTATGGCTTCAAGCCATTTGATGGAGTTAGGGCCCATCATCGCTTCTTTGCATGTAGTCGGATCATTATTGTCAAATAATGATTTAACTCTCAAATCTTGGTATTTGATTGTTTACCCGACCTTCTTGTTTCAATAGGAACTTAGTCCTCCGTGACCACAACCTTTGAGGCACGTGAGCCATGAGCATTATTGCTGCCTCCGGAACACTTTTCGTTGCTGCGCAACTCTGCACATATAGCTAAGGTTCTTTTAACCTTATCAAAGTTCTATTGTCCTCCCACTTAACTTTTTACGAAAAATTCCTTCTTAAAGAAACTTGACGTTCTAAGCGACAAACACTTTTGTCTTTGGTGTTATGGAGGAATACTTAACTATTATTCAAAATAACATACAAAGATATGTTCATCCGATTTTGGTTGCAAACATCTTTCTTATGCATAGCATACCAATTTTTTAAGAAAGGACAACTTGGGTTTTATCCCAAACCATAACTTTATATGGTGTCAATTCAACGGATTATGATGGAGCTCTTTTCAGTGGAAAAACGGTAGTCTCTAAAGCTTTTAATCTTTAAAATATAATGGCATTTTTATGAATTACACCTTTGATCTTACCATGTCAAACAAGGTTTAATTACATATCTCGAACGCTCCATACTCTTATGGTGTTCGGGAAATGCAAATCCACAGAATGATTCCTTAAATCTTAGGTATTATGCTAAACATGTAACTCAAATATCTTCCTTTATGATCTTATCATAAACTATTTATATTCTTGTTACAATGATTTTGCACTTCATCTTGAAAAACCTTGAACTTTTCAAATGTTTCATACTTCATCCTTATTAAGTAAATATTCATATATTTACTCAAATTCGGAGAAGACATATGAAGTTGAAATCCATCGCTCTTGACTACACATAATGGACTTCATACAACAATATGTACAAGTTCCAATAAGCTAGTCATTTGTTCCCTTTTGGCCTATGAACAAAGTTTTAATTATCTCTAGGAAAGTTTAACAAGCGTCATTTGATCAAAAATCAAAAGACTCCAAAATTCCATCCATATGGAGTTTCTCCATGTCTTCTTTCCAATATAATTTAAACAGCGATGTCACTTCCTAAGTGATCTTTTAATTTGTCTTTCGACATTTTTAGCACTAGTTTTATGGATGTGATTTCTCCAACGAGATTTGTAAATCATCCATCTTTTATGGATTACGGAAATTAATTGAACAACCCTTTTGTTCTCATAATACCTGATAAAACAAATCTTGAAGGAAAGCTTTTAACGAGCAACACAATAACCCTTTATTTGTCCTCGATGAACATCATCACATATTCTTTTGCTAGTTACTTAGGCCATTGTAGTTCATGAATTCTGTTGTTTCGTATGACAATTCATACCAACAAATTCAGTATCAAATACTTAAGAACCACATTGTTTAATAAGCAAAGAATATAGCCATAACATGTATATCATCCATATACTTAAACTGAACAATTCTAGTCTTTTCTTTTCTGCCATATATTTATGAGATTCTCTTTCAGTATTTCCTTTTCTGTTTGAAAGAATCTATCAACATCAATAGTGGAGCCATACACATGACACATAGTCCAAAGCGTGTATAGTTAAATGCCAATGTATTTGGACTTGCACTTTGAAGTAGATTACCATCATCAAATGTTTGGTGTTCTTTCAAATTCCTTTCTTTAGTAATCTCTTGGTGTAGTAAACATTTTACCTACATCAAATATTCACCCTTATCATGGAATCATCCATGATCAAGCTACTTTTAGCTTATAACGGTGAATCACGAGTATAATGTTTCTCTCCAAAACCTTTTGGAGGTTTAGGACAACTAGTGTTTCCAACCTTTTGCAAATTCTCATCAAATATGAGAACATGAATTTTGCCATATTATACTCTATCATGTTGCAACCAAAACTTCGTTTCAGATATCACAGTATCTTCCACACATCATGGTTTCTGAAACAACTCTTTCAGATCCTAGATAACCTTGATATTAAGACAATCCTTTGAATATTAAGAATCATGAAGATAAACATGATACTTATATACTAACACTGGAATTGTTACTCTTGATTTAATACCAACTATTAAATTTCACGGAGTAATCGAAACTTACTAAAAGTTTGCAATAGGACTTTTAAACTTTAGATTAACACTTCAAAAACAATACGATACCAGTACGTAAAGTGACTAACCAGAATTCTATAGTTCTATCATCTCAATTAAAACTAAGCGCAAGGTGGTAAACGAATGCCAATGACTACAACAACTATGCAAATTCACTTTGATTTAATTTATGATAAATAGTGTTCAACTTTTAATCATATTGCTATTGAACTCCCACTCAAAACAATATCCCTCACATTGTTTTAGTGATCACATGAACCAAATCCACCACATCAAAACCGATCATCACGAGAGTTGATGTAGCTTCAATGGCGAACAATCAACATGTTCATCATATCTACTATATGACTCATGCTTTACCTTTCAGTGATCCGTGTTCCGAGACCATGTATGTACATGCTAGGCTCGTCAAGATCAAACCTTAGCTTCCGCATGATCAAATCTGGCTTGCTCACGTTGTATACACTCGCAGAATCTAACACTCCCGATCATCACGTGGTGCTTCGAAACAACGAGCTTTAGCAACGGTGCTTACTAAGGATGAACACTTTAAAACTTGAAATTGTGTGCTTTAGGGATCATCTTATAATGCTACCGTCGTGAACTAAGCAATACAAGATGCATAAAAGGATTAACATCACATGCAATTCATAATATGTGATATGATATGGCCTTTCTTCTTGTGCTTCCGATCTCCATCTTCAAGCACGAACATGATCTCCATCATCACCGGCATTGCATCAAGGTCAATGACGCCGCTCCATGGTTGTCGTCCACCAGCTTCAACAATTACAACTACTTTGAATAGACACGCGGGTCTTAACAGAATTTAGAGACAACCATATGGCTCCTGCCGGTTGCCAACTTACAATAAGGAACATTGCATACATCATATATAATCACAATCATGGCCATATCACATCACATCACACCCCTGCAAAACAAAGTTAGACGCCTCTACTTTTTTTGCATGTTTTACGTGGTTTGGGGCTTTCAATAAGTGTGGTTCTAACTTACGAACAAGAACCACAACATTGATACTAGTATTGTCAATCACCTGTTGTAAATTGAATCTTAACTATGCTAGGAGAAACAGGCACCCGCAAAGCCACTTATGCAATACAAGTTGCATGTCAAGCGTGGAGCAAGTCTCATGAACGATGTCATGTAAGGTTAGCCCGGGCCGCTTCATCCCAACATCCCACAAGATGCAAAGTACACAAGAAGCAATCGATAATAAAAGCATCAACGCCCACAATGACCATTGTGTTCTACTCGTGCAACAGATCTACATATAGATACGGCTCTGATACCACTGTAGGGGTTCGTAGCATGGAAAACAAAAAATTTCTACCGCATACAAACAAACAAGCCAAGATCTATCTACTAGATTGTAGCAACGAGTCGATAGAGGAACTCACCCTCGAAGATTCCAAAGCGGTTAACGAGAGCAGATTCTCGTGGGTGATGTAGTCGTACACTTCCGATCTCAAGATCGCGTAGACGATCCTTCCGGCGCTGCGTTCCGGCAGCGTTTCCACAGTCGTTCACACGTTCGGTACTCGATGAAGACCTTCCTCTCCCTTGTTCCAGCAGGCAGCGGAGGCTATAGTACTCTCCTCACGATTCCGGCAGCACAATGGCGTGGTACCGGAATTAGAGGGGAGATCTCGCAGGGCTTCGCCTTAAGCCGGAGCGAGTATGGTGGACTATGAGAGAGCCCTCGGTGTTCTAGGGTTTAGACACACCAAGGAGGGGGTGCTAGGGCCGGCGGATAGGGCTTGGAGGTGCCCAAGTCGGCGGCTAGGGGAGAAACCCTAGGCGGCGGCTATGGTGGGCGGCGGTAGGGTTAGGTTTAGAGGGGGCAATCTTATAGGAGGGAGGCGCCGGCCAAGGGGAGGGGAATCCCTTCCCAACTCGGATCCCAAGTGGGCCGGCGGTGGAGGAGGGACTCCTCCCCAACTCGGTTTCCACCTCCCTCTCCACTTCCCAAAAATAGCCGTTTGACTTTCAAATTGGCGTTTGACTTTTCAAACAAGGATTTGATTAAATCCTCTATTTTATTCAGCGATGACACTTAGTACATGATGTAATCATACCAACTTGATATAACACATTCATGTACCCTTCCCCTCCGGAGTGTCGGACATTCTGGAACCTTCTAGAACATTCCCGATGAAAACACCAGAATCATTCTCCAACTCCGAAACAGGACTTTCCTTATATGAATCTTATTCTCCGGATCATTCCGGATCTCCTCGTGATATCCCGGATCCCATCCGAGACTCCGAACAACATTCGGTCTCTTACTCATCATTCCATAACTACTCAACAACATTGAATCCTTAAGTGTGTCTCCCTACGGTTCGTGAATTATGCGGACATGATCGAGACACTTCTCCAATCAATAACCAATAGAGGAATCTGGAAATTCATATGGCTCCCACATATTTCTACGATTACTTTGCGATCGAATGAACCACTTACATACGATACCAATTTCCCTTTGTCTCACGATAGTTTACTTATCCGAGGTTTTGATCGTCGGTATCTTTGCATACCTAGTTCAACCTCGTTACCGATAAGTACTCTTTTCTCGTTCCCGTGGTATGTGATCCCTTGTGAGCCAGTCACATGCTTGCAAGCTAATTGGATGACATTCCACCGAGAGGGCCCATAGTATATCTATCCGTCATATGGATGGACAAATCCCACTCTTGATCCATGTGCCTCAACCCATACTTTCCAAACACTCAATGCCACCTTTATAGCCACCCAGTTACGGTGTGGTGTTTGATGTCATCAAAGCATCCTTCCGGTGATGGTGATTAACATGATCTCATGGTCGAAGGAATTAGGTTACTATGTATCAGAAAGCTTATAGCAAATGAACTATATTAAATGACTTGATCTTTATGCTACGCTTAACTATAGGAGTATGTCCATCACATCATTCTCCCAATGATATGACCTTGTTGTTAATAACATATCTATGTTCATGATCAGGAAACCATGATCATATATTAACCAACAAGCTAGTTTAACAAGAGGCTTTACTAGGGACTCTTTTATGTTTACAAATCACACAAGTATTAATGTTTCCGGTTAATACAATTATAGCATGGTATGTAAACTTTATCATAAGTGTGAAGATATGATAATAACCACTTTATTATTGCCTCTTGGGCATATCTCCAACATCGGCGGCTAGGGTTTGCCCTAGGCGGCGGCAGCAGGAGGAGGTGGTGGCGCCGGTGGCTTAGGGCTAGGGTTTTGGTGAGGCAAGGTGTGTTCTTGGAGGGGCATCCCTGCCCCTCCTTATATAGGTGGAGGGCGCCGGCCAAGGGAATGGGAGTCCCTCCCCAAGTCGGCTTCAAAGGCCGGCGGGTGGAGGGAGAGGAACTCCTCCCCAAGTAGGTTTCCTACTCTCCCTCCACCAAGCAAACTAGCCGTTTGAATTTTCAAATTGGCGTTTGACTTTTCAAACTAGGATTTGAATTATCCCTTTATTTTGCTCAGCGATGACACCTAGTACATGATGAAACCATTCCAACTTGTTATGACACATTCATGTACCCTTCCCCTCCGGAGTGCCGGACTTTCCGGACCCTTCTAGAACATTCTTGATGAAAACACCGGAACCATTCTCCAACCCCGAAACAGGACTTTCCTTATATGAATCTTATTCTCCGGACCATTCCGGATCTCCTCGTGATATCCCGGATCCCATCCGAGACTCTGAACAACATTTGGTCTCTTACTCATCATTCCATAACTACTCAACAACATCGAATCCTTAAGTGTGTCTCCCTACGGTTCGTGAATTATGTGGACATGATCGAGACACTTCTTGGAACAATAACCAATTGAGGAATCTGGAAATTCATATGGCTCCCACATATTTCTACGATTACTTTGCGATCGAATGAACCACTTACATACGATACCAATTTCCCTTTGTCTCATGATAGTTTACTTATCCGAGGTTTTGATCGCCGGTATCTCTGCATACCTAGTTCAACCTCGTTACTGATAAGTACTCTTTTCTCGTTCCCGTGATATGTGATCCCTTGTGAACCAGTCACATGCTTGCAAGCCAATTGGATGACATTCCACCGAGAGGGACCAGAGTATATCTATCCGTCATATGGATGAACAAATCCCACTCTTGATCCATGTGTCTCAACCCATACTTTCCGAACACTCAATGCCACCTTTATAGCCACCCAGTTACGGTGTGGTGTTTGATGTCATCAAAGCATCCTTCCGGTGATGGTGATAAGCATGATCTCATGGTCGAAGGAATTAGGTTACTATGTATCAGAAAGCATATAGCAATTGAACTATTAAAATGACTTGATCTTTATGCTACGCTTATCTATAGGAGTATGTCCATCATATCATTCTCCTAACGATATGATCTTGTTGTTGATAACATCTCAATGTTCATGATAGGGAAACCACAATCATTTATTAACCAACAAGCTAGTATTATGAAGAGGCTTTACTAGGGACTCTAATTTAGTTTACAAATCACACAAGTATTAATGTTTCCTTGTTAATACTGTTATAGCATGAATGTAAACATTTATCATAAACACAAAGATATAATAATAACTACATTTATTATTGCCTCTAGGGCATATCTCCAACAGGGCTATGCGGGGGCAGCGGGGCTAGGAGTAGTGGCGCGGGAGGCGGGGCTAGGTGCGGTGGCGCGGTCGGCGGGGCAGCACAGTGGTCAGGCTGGGCGGAGGTGGAGGCATCAGTGGGAAAGTTTGGGGTTGGACATGTTTTTTTTGAGTGCCTCAACACTGAGTTACAAGGGTAGTATTACAAACACACTCAACACACACCACAACGCACACACACACACCCTTCTATGCACCTGCAACAACTACACCTACAACTCAGAACACACGCCATTCAAGAGACTTCCTAAGCCACTGACTTCGTAAACGCCGGGTACGTCGTCCTCCCTATGGTCCAAAGCGTGCTGAGATAAACCTGGTGCAACACCACAAATTCGTTTCCGTGGGGAATCAAACCTGGGTGGGTTGGGTGGGCACTGCCAGCCCCAACCATTGAGCCACATGCTCATCTGCGAGGTTGGACATGTTGGGAAGAAGGAAAAAAGAATGAAGAGAAAAAATCCCACTGACATGTGGGTTCTACCTGCATATATAGCAAATTTTAGTTAACCTCGTATGTGTAAGCTAAAAAGGCTGAGGCTCTATTTGGCTGCTTAATTTTTGTAAAACCAAATTATTCCAAGACCATGGTATTGCTACGTCTAGCAATGAGAAACTCCAGTTTTAACAAAACCAGAGTATTCGGGAAAAAAGAGGTCTAGACCTCTTTCATTAGTAAGGCAAAAATAACACAGTTTTTGCTATACTATAGTATTGTAGCAAAGTATTGCAAACTATGGTATTTTAATAAATTGTGGAATCTTTTAAATACCGAGAAAAAGCGGTGTTACCAAACAGACCCTGAAACTTCTATACACTTTGTTTTCTCTTACCTATACCAAATATGAGTAAAATGGGATAGTAAGAAATAGGCAGGCTGTTGAAATTGCTCTTAGCATGTTTCAACGAGAGCGAATTTAGTCGGAGAGTGACAACGTAGGAAAGAGGCGGTCCCATCTGACTTGGACCAATCAATGGTACTGCTCCACAAGCAGCTCATCCGGAATGAGTATCCACACAGCGAGCAGGGATGGCTTGGTTTTGGGTACGTGTTGCTTCACCATGGTGTCAACCCACCGCCACAGCCGGTAACCCTGCGAGGAACTGGTGGCCAAAGACAACGATTTTTTTTTTAAATAATACGACATTATTTAATTAATTTGAGATCTATTATATGTTTTTTTAGAAATTACAGATCTAGCACTTTGTCATCTTGGGGGAAGCCGATTGGGCCAATCGGCCAGACCCTGGCCGACATCAGGTGCCACCAGGCAGTCGGCTTGGTCCCACCCATGCACTCGGCTTGCTCCAGGCCGATTAGGGCAATTGGTCTGGCCCAGGCCGATTAGTGCAATCGGTCAGATCCAGACCGATAGCCTAATCGTCCCGC
Source organism: Avena sativa (assembly GCA_916181665.1). NCBI lineage: Eukaryota > Viridiplantae > Streptophyta > Magnoliopsida > Poales > Poaceae > Avena > Avena sativa. The sequence continues at coordinate 462,471,952 of OV702293.1, forward strand.
CTCTAACCAAATCCTGCATGATCAATGCAACCCTAGCTAATTTTTTTAAAATAGCCTCTAACCTAATCTTCCGCCGATTTTTCTCGCCACTCCTTCCCGCTGATTTTTCCCGCCAGTACTTCCCGTCCTTTTTTCCCGCCACTACTTCCCGCCCTTTTTTCCCGTCTAATTGGTTCAGTGCCTCTATAAATTCGGGCAACGAGATGTATCTTTTCACCTAGTTCATCTCTTCCTCCTCTTACTCTCTCATTTCCCTCCTCTCCTCTTGCTCTCGCATTTCCCTCCACTCCTCTCCACTATGACCGACGCGTTTCCCTGGCCGGCACAGATGTCCGTTGAGCTTTTCCAAGAAGCCAGAAATGTTATGATAGGCGATGAACCAGCCCAATGGGAGACGGTGGTAAGAAACTATGATGCTCTTGTTATGCTTGGTAAGGAACTTCATCGGAGAGGGTGGAAACTGAAGACCCCAAATCAGGTACGAGCGGAGCTTATCAGGATCCAGGCAAGGTGGGACAAGCTCAACTTCAAGAGTAAAGCTCACATGATGGAGCGGGCTGAGGCACCTTGGTCCTGGATAGAAGAGAGCGAATATGAGGATGATATCTTCATGCCGCCACCTGTTGGAAGCAAGGCGAGAGCTGATTGGGACAAGAGGCAGGAGAAGAAGAAAACGCAGGCCAAGAAGAGTCAAGCTGACATGATGGAGAGGGCTGCGGCACCTAGGGCCTGGATAGAAGAGAGCGAAGATGAGGATGATATCTTCATGCCGCCACCCGTTGGAAGCAAGGCGAGATCTGAGTGGGACAAGAGGAAGGAGAAGAAGAAAGCGCAGGCCAAGAAGAGCAAGTGCGAGGGATCGTCGAAGGAAAAGGGCGAGGCATCATCGAAGGGAAAGGGAAAGGCATCGTGCTAGGGATAGATAGGACTCTTATTTATGTACCGCGAGTTATGCTGAACTGTGTTGCAAGCTATGCTTAGGTGTTTGTCGAATACAATAGAGAAATAATAGAATGGTGTCTCATATATACATAGATATATGTCTCATACATAAGTAGATGTCTCATACATAGATAAATATATGTCTCATACATAGATAAATATATGTCTCATATACCGATATATAGATACGTCTGCCGTATTAGCGACGTCGTCTGCCGCACGCTCGGGTAGTGGGTTAGGAGGCGTCGTCCAATCGATCCTGTTGGGCAGCCGAACCTGTCGGGGAGGAATCATCGACCCGTACTCATCGTACTGAGTCTCTTGTGTGGGGTCAGTGGGGAGTCTGAAAAATGTTCAGCCAACTACTCTGCGTCATGAAATCTTGAGTGCTATGATCAGCGTCCTGATCAGTCCATGTGGATCCGGACATATACGACTGATAGCCAGGCATAGACCCATGCATTCCGAATGCTCCTGCACATGAAAATGAAGTATATAAGAACTTGACTGTTGGAGATATGCCCTAGAGGCAATAATAAATGTAGTTATTATTATATCTTTGTGTTTATGATAAATGTTTACATTCATGCTATAATAGTATTAACAAGGAAACATTAATACTTGTGTGATTTCTAAACTTAAATTGAAGTCCCTAGTAAAGCCTCTTCATAATACTAGCTTGTTGGTTAATAAATGATTATGGTTTCCCTATCATGAACATTGAGATGTTATTAACAACAAGATCATATCGTTAGGAGAATGATATGGTGGACATACTCCTAAAGATAAGCGTAGCATAAAGATCAAGTCATTTTAATAGTTCAATTGCTATATGCTTTCTGATACATAGTAACCTAATTCCTTCGACCATGAGATCATGCATATCACCTTCACCGGAAGGATGCTTTGATGACATCAAACACCACACCGTAACTGGGTGGCTATAAAGGTGGCATTGAGTGTTCGGAAAGTGTTGGTTGAGACCCATGGATCAAGAGTGGGATTTGTCCATCCATATGACGGATAGATATACTCTGGGCCCTCTCGGTGAAATGTCATCCAATTAGCTTGCAAGCATGTGACTGGCTCACAAGGGATCACATATCACGGGAACGAGAAAAGAGTACTTATCAGTAACGAGGTTGAACTAGGTATGTAGAGATACCGATGATCATAACCTTGGATAAGTAAACTATCGTGAGACAAAGGGAAATTGGTATCGTATGTAAGTGGTTCATTCGATCGCAAAGTAATCGTAGAAATATGTGGGAGCCATATGAATTTCCATATTCCTCTATTGGTTATTGTTCGGAGAAGTGTCTCGATCATGTCCGCATAATTCATGAATCGTAGGGAGACACACTTAAGGATTCGACGTTGTTTGAGTAGTTATGGAATGATGAGTAAGAGACCGAATGTTGTTGGGAGTCTCGGATGGGATCCGGGATATCACGAGGAGATCCGGAATGGTCCGGAGAATAAGATTCATATAAGGAAAGTCCTGTTTCGGGGTTGGAGAATGGTTCCGGTGTTTTCAGCGGAATGTTCTAGAAGGTTCCAGAATGTCCGGCACTCCGGAGGGGAAGGGTACATGAATGTGTCATATCAAGTTGGAATGATTGCATCATGTACTAGGTGTCATCGCTGAACAAAATAAAGGGTTTAATCAAATCCTAGTTTGAAAAGTCAAACGCCAATTTGAAAAGTCAAACGGCTATTTTGTGAGGTGGAGGGGAAGTAGGAAACCTACTTGGGGAGGAGTTCCCTCCCTCCACCGCCGGCCCACTTGGGATCCGAGTTGGGGAGGGACTCCCCTCCCCTGGCGTGCCCCCTCCACCTATATAAGGAGGGGCAGGGCTGCCCCTCCATGACCTACACCACACACCCCGCAAACCCTAGCTCCCAGCCACCGCCGCCGCCACCTCCTGCTGCCGCCGCCGCCTAGGGAAACCCTAGCCGCCAACTTGGGCAGCTCCAAGCCCTAGCCGCCGGCCCCTAAACCCTCCTCCTTGGTGCGTCTAAACCCTAGATCGCCAGGATCTCTCTCATAGTCCACCATACTCGCTCCGGCTTAAGGAGAAGCCCTGCGAGATCTCCCCTCTACTTCCGGTATCACGCCGTTGTGCTGCCGGAATTGCGAGGAGAGTGCTACAACCTCCGCTTCCTGCTGGAACAAGGGAGAGGAAGGTCTTCGTCGAGTACCGAACGTGTGACCGACTGCGGAAGCGCTGCCGGAACGCAGCGCCGAAAGGATCGTCTACGCGATCTTGAGATCGGCAAGAGTACGACTACATCATCCACGAGAATCCGCTCTCGTTAAACACTTTGGAATCTTCGAGGGTGAGTTATTCCATCGACTCGTTGCTACAATCTAGTAGATAGATCTTGGCTTGTTTGTTTGTATGCGGTAGAATTTTTTTGTTTTCCATGCTACGAAACCCTACAATGGTATCAGAGCCGTGTCTATATGTAGATCTGTTGCACGAGTATAACACAATGGTCATTGTGGGTGTTGATGCTTTTGTTGTCGATTGCTTCTTGTGTACTTTGCATCTTGCGAGATGGTGGGATGAAGCGGCCCGGGCTAACCTTACATGACATCGTTCATGAGACTTGCTCCACGCTTGACATGCAACTTGTATTGCATAAGTGGCTCTGCGGGTGCCTGTTTCTCCCAACATAGTTAAGATTCAATTTACAACGGGTGATTGACAATACTAGTATCAATGTTGTGGTTCTTGTTCGTAAGTTAGAACGACACTTATTGAAAGCCCCATACCACGTAAAACATGCAAAGAAAGTAGAGGCGTCTATCTTTGTTTTGCAGGGGTGTGCTGTGATGTGATATGGCCATGATTGTGATTATATTTGATGTATGCAATGTTCCTTATTGTAAGTTGGCAACCGGCAGGAGCCATATGGTTGTCTTTAATTTATGTTAAGACCCGCGTGTCTATTCAAAGTAGTTCTAATAGTTGAAGCTGGTGGACGACAACCATGGAGCAGCGTCATTGACCTTGATGCAATGCCGGTGATGATGGAGATCATGTTCGTGCTTGAAGATAGAGATCAGAAGCACAAAGAAGAAAGGCCATATCATATCACATATTATGAATTGCATGTGATGTTAATCCTTTATGCATCTTGTATTTCTTAGTTAATGACGGTAGCATTATAAGATGATCCCTCATGCACATGAATTTCAAGTTCTATAGTGTTCATCCTTAGTAAGCACCATTGCTAAAGCTTGTTTTTTCGAAGCACCACGTGATGATCGGGTGTGTTAGATTCCGCAAGTGTATACAACGTGAGCAAGCCAGATTTGCTCATGCGAAAGCTAAGGTTTGATCTTGACGATCCTAGCATGTACAAACATGGTCTCGGAACACGGATCACCAAAAGGTAAAGCATGAATCATATAGTAGATATGATGAATATGTCGATTGTTCGCCATTGAAGCTACATCAACTCTCGTGATGATCGGTGTTGATGTGGTGGATTTGGTTCGTGTGATCACTAAAACAATGTGAGGGATATTGTTTTGAGTGGGAGTTCACCTAGAATTAATTTAACTATTAATTAGAACTCAATTTGTCATAAACTTAGTCTAAACTATTGCAAATATGTTGTAGATCAATGGTGGCCCCTACCATCAATTTTAATGCGTTCCTAGAGAAAGAAAAGTTGAAAAACAATGGAAGCAACTTCGCGGATTGGTTCCGCAATTTGAGGATTGTCCTCACAGCTGGTAATTTGACCTATGTGCTGGATGCACCGCTGGGTGACCCACCTGCAGCTACTGCTACCGATGAAGTAAAGAATGTTTACCTCGCTCGGAAGACTCAGTACACCACAGTTCAGTGTGCTATCTTCTATGGTTTAGAATTGGAGCTTCAGAAAAGGTTTGAGAATTCAGACCCACATGATATTGTCCGTGATCTCAAATTGATCTTTGAGACTCATGCGGCAATTGAGAGCTATGAGGCTTCTGAAAAGTTCTTTAACTGCAAGATGGAAGAGGGCAGCTCCGTCAGTGAGCATGTGCTTAAGATGTCTGGGCACGCAAACAAACTTCAAAGCTTGGGTATAGTGATTCCTAATGCTTTGGGGATTTAGCTTGTCCTCCAATCACTACCACCAAGTTACAAGAACTTTGTGATGAACTACAATATGCAAAACATGAACAAGCAGTTGCCAGAACTCTTCGCCATGTTGAAATCTGCAGAAGTGGAGATCAAGAAAGAGCACCAAGTGTTGATGGTCAATAAGACCACCAAATTCAAGAAAGGCAAGTCTAAGAAAAAGGGACACTTCAAGAAGGGTGGTAAGAAAGTTACCACGCCGATGAAGAAGACCGAGGCTGGACCTAAGCCTGATACTGAGTGCTTTTACTGCAAGGGAGAAGGTCACTGAGAGCGGAATTGCCCAAAGTACTTGGCGGATTTGAAGAACCGCAACATCAAGAAGAAAGGTATATCCGATATATATGTTATTGATGTGTATCTCACTAGTACTCGTAGTAGTGCCTGGGTATTTGATACTGGTTCGGTTGCTCATATCTGTAACTCGAAACAGGTGCTGTAGAATAAACGGAAGATAGCGAAGAACGAGGTGACGATGCGCGTGGGAAACGGATCAAAGGTTGATGTGATCGCGGTCGGCACGCTACCTCTTCATCTACCATCGGGATTAGTTTTATACTTAAATAATTGTTATTTGGTGCCTGCGTTAAGCATGAACATTATATCGGGATCTTGTTTATTGCGAGACGGTTACTTGTTTAAGTCCGAGAATAATGGTTGTTCGATTTATATGAGTAATATGTTTTATGCACATGCACCTCTGATAGATGGTCTATTCTTATTGAATCTCGATAGTGGAAATACACATATTAATAACATTGAGGCTAAACGTTTGAAATCGAGCGATAACTCGACCTATATGTGGCACTGTCGTCTTGGTCACATTGGAGTGAAGCGCATGAAGAAACTCCATTCTGATGGACTTCTTGAATCACTTGATTTCGAATCACTTGAAAGATGCGAAGCATGTCTGATGGGTAAAATGACTAAAACTCCATTTTCTGGTATGATGGAGCGAGCTACAGACTTATTGGAAATCATACATACCGATGTGTGTGGTCCAATGAGTGTAGCATCGCGCGGTGGTTATCGTTATGTTCTTACCTTCACGGATGACTTGAGTAGATATGGGTATATCTATTTCATGAAGCATAACTCCGAAACTTTCGAGAAGTTTAAGGAATTTCAAAGTGAGGTAGAGAATCAACGTAACAAGAAGATTAAATTTCTACGTTCTGATCGTGGAGGTGAATATCTAAGTTACGAGTTTGGCGAGCATTTGAAGAGATGCGGAATACTTTCACAATTGACACCGCCGGGAACACCACAACGTAATGGTGTGTCCGAACGTCGTAATCGAACTCTCTTAGATATGGTTCGTTCTATGATGTCACTTACAGATTTACCGCTATCATTTTGGGGTTATGCATTAGAAACAGCCGCATTCACTTTAAATAGGGCACCATCTAAATCCGTTGAAACGACACCGTATGAATTATGGTTTGGGAAGAAACCTAAATTGTCGTTCGTTAAAGTTTGGGGTTGCGAAGCCTATGTAAAGAAGTTACAGCCGGACAAGATTTAACCCAAAGCGGAAAAATGCGTCTTCATAGGATACCCAAAGAAAACTATTGGGTATACCTTCTATCATAGATCCGAAGGCAAAATCTTCGAAGCTAAAAATGGATCCTTTCTAGAGAAGGAATTTCTCTCGAAAGAAGTGACTGGAAGGAAAGTAGAACTTGACGAGGTTATCGAACCTTCTCTCGAACTTGCGAGTAGCGCATCACCGGAAGTAGTTCATGTGACGCCTACACCAATTAGAGAGGAAGCTAATGATGATGATCATGAAACTTCGGTTGTAGTTGCTATAGAGCCTCGCAGGTCAACGAGAACTCGTACCACTCCTGATTGGTATGATCCCGTTATGAATGTCATGTTGGTGGACAACACCGATGACCCTGCGACATATGAGGAAGCGATGATGAGCCCAGATTCCAATAAATGGCAAGAATCCATGAAATCCGAGATTGGATCCATGTACGAAAACCAAGTATGGACTTTGGTGGACTTACCAGATGGCCGGAAGGCTGTCGAGAACAAATGGATTTTCAAGAAGAAAACATATGCTGATGGTAATGTTACTGTCTATAAAGCTCGACTTGTCGCAAAAGGGTTTTGACAAATTCAAGGAGTTGACTACGATGAGACTTTCTCACCAGTAGCGAAGCTAAAGTCTATGAGGATTATGTTAGCAATGGCTGCATATTATGATTATGAGATATGGCAGATGGATGTCAAAACAGCATTCCTCAATGGAGACATTGATGAAGAGTTGTATATGATGCAACCCAAAGGTTTTGTCGATCCTAAAGATGCTAACAAGGAATGCAAACTTCAACGGTCCATCTATGGATTGAAGCAAGCATCCCGAAGTTGGAATCAGCGTTTGATAAGGTAATCAAAAGTTTTGGTTTTATACAAACTTATGGAGAAGCTTGTATCTACAAGAAAGTGAGTGGGAGCTCTGTAGCATTCTTAATACTATATGTAGATGACATATTGTTGATTGGGAATGATGTAGACCTTCTTAATAGTGTCAAGGAATATTTGAATAATAGTTTTTCAATGAAGGATCTTGGCGAAGCAGCTTACATATTAGGCATAAAGATTTATAGAGATAGATCGAGACGCCTAATATCATTGTCACAAAGTACATATTTGGACAAAGTTCTAAAGAGGTTTGGAATGGAAGATAGCAAGAAAGGGTTCTTGCCCATGTTGCCCAATACGACCTTGAGTAAAACTCAAAGTCCGATAATGGCAGAAGATAGAGAAAGGATGAGTAAGACTCCCTATGCCTCAGCCATAGGATCTCTAATGTATGCCATGCTATGTACTAGACCCGACATTGCATATGCTGTTAGTTTGACTAGCAGATATCAAAGTGATCCAGGAGTGGATCATTGGACAGCGGTCCAAAACATCCTTAAGTACTTGAGAAGAACTAAGGATATGGTTCTTTCTTATGGAGGTGATGAACATCTCGTTGTTAATGGTTACACCGATGCTAGTTGGAACACCGATCCGGATGATTCTAAATCACAATCTGGATACATATTTACTTTGAATGGTGCAGTAGTTAGCTGGAGGAGTGCAAAGCAAAGCGTTGTGGCAAGATCTTCAACTGAATCGGAATACATGGCTGCTTCAGAGGCTTCACAAGAAGAGATATGGATTAAAGAGTTCATTACAGAGCTGGGTGTGGTTCCAAGTGCGCTGGACCCAATGTCTATCTACTGTGATAACATGGGCGTCATAGCCAATGCGCAAGAACCAAGGTCACACAAGAAGCTGAAGCACATCAAACTACGTTTTCACGCTATTCGAGAACATGTCCAAGATGGGGACATAAAGATTTGCAAAGTACACACAGATCTGAATGTGGCGGATCCGTTGACTAAACCTCTCCCGATGGCAACACATGACCAACACCAAACTGCCATGGGTGTTCGGTATATTACCATGTAATCTAGATTAGATGACTCTAGTGCAAGTGGGAGACTGCTGGAGATATGCCCTAGAGGCAATAATAAATGTAGTTATTATTATATCTTTGTGTTTATGATAAATGTTTACATTCATGCTATAATAGTATTAACAAGGAAACATTAATACTTGTGTGATTTCTAAACTTAAATTGAAGTCCCTAGTAAAGCCTCTTCATAATACTAGCTTGTTGGTTAATAAATGATTATGGTTTCCCTATCATGAACATTGAGATGTTATTAACAACAAGATCATATCGTTAGGAGAATGATATGGTGGACATACTCCTAAAGATAAGCGTAGCATAAAGATCAAGTCATTTTAATAGTTCAATTGCTATATGCTTTCTGATACATAGTAACCTAATTCCTTCGACCATGAGATCATGCATATCACCTTCACCGGAAGGATGCTTTGATGACATCAAACACCACACCGTAACTGGGTGGCTATAAAGGTGGCATTGAGTGTTCGGAAAGTGTTGGTTGAGACACATGGATCAAGAGTGGGATTTGTCCATCCATATGACGGATAGATATACTCTGGGCCCTCTCGGTGAAATGTCATCCAATTAGCTTGCAAGCATGTGACTGGCTCACAAGGGATCACATATCACGGGAACGAGAAAAGAGTACTTATCAGTAACGAGGTTGAACTAGGTATGCAGATATACCGACGATCATAACCTCGGATAAGTAAACTATTGTGAGACAAAGGGAAATTGGTAACGTATGTAAGTGGTTCATTTGATCGCAAAGTAATCGTAGAAATATGTGGGAGCCATATGAATTTCCATATTCCTCTATTGGTTATTGTTCGGAGAAGTGTCTCGATCATGTCCGCATAATTCACGAACCGTAGGGAGACACACTTAAGGATTCGACGTTGCTTGAGTAGTTATGGAATGATGAGTAAGATACCGAATATTGTTCGGAGTCTCGGATGGGATCCGGGATATCACGAGGAGATCCGGAATGGTCCGGAGAATAAGATTCATATAAGGAAAGTCCTGTTTCGGGGTTGGAGAATGGTTCCGGTGTTTTCAGCGGGAATGTTCTAGAAGGTTCCGGAATGTCCGACACTCCGGAGGGGAAGGGTACATGAATGTGTCATATCAAGTTGGAATGATTGCATCATGTACTAGGTGTCATCGCTGAACAAAATAAAGGGTTTAATCAAATCCTAGTTTGAAAAGTCAAACGCCAATTTGAAAAGTCAAACGGCTATTTTGTGAGGTGGAGGGGAAGTAGGAAACCTACTTGGGGAGGAGTTCCCTCCCTCCACCGCCGGCCCACTTGGGATCCGAGTTGGGGAGGGACTCCCCTCCCCTGGCGCGCCCCCTCCACCTATATAAGGAGGGGCAGGGCTGCCCCTCCAAGACCTACACCACACACCCCGCAAAGCCTAGCTCCCAGCCGCCGGCGCCGCCACCTCCTGCTGCCGCCGCCTAGGGAAACCCTAGCCGCCGACTTGGGCAGCTCCAAGCCCTAGCCGCCAGCCCTAGACCCTCCTCCTTGGTGCGTCTAAACCCTAGATCGCCGAGGATCTCTCTCATAGTCCACCATACTCGCTCCGGCTTAAGGCGAAGCCCTGCGAGATCTCCCCTCTACTTCCGGTACCACGCCGTTGTGCTGCCGGAATCGCGAGGAGAGTGCTACAACCTCCACTGCCTGCTGGATCAAGGGAGAGGAAGGTCTTCGTCGAGTATCGAACGTGTGACCGACTGCGGAAGCGCTGCCGGAACGCAGCGCCGGAAGGATCGTCTACGCGATCTTGAGATCGGCAAGAGTACGACTACATCACCCACGAGAATCCGCTCTCGTTAAACACTTTGGAATCTTCGAGGGTGAGTTATTCCATCGACTCGTTGCTATAATCTAGTAGATAGATCTTGGCTTGTTTGTTTGTATGCGGTAGAATTTTTTTGTTTTCCATGCTACGAAACCCTACATTGACATGAACTGAGCCTCGACGCTTATCTTGTAAGACACATACCCTGTGGTTGTGGCTGTGGGCGAAACCCATAGTTTGGCATGGGAGGGTGACCCCAAGGCTCCTGCTGCTGGTGCTGCCACGACGAACCTCCATCGTGCAAAGGTGGCTGCTGCTGCTGCCAACAGTCGAAAGAAGACTGCTGATGCCACGTCGAACCTCCAGCCTAGTCTGGGGGAGGAGGTCTCAGAGTCGTCTGTGGTGTAAGCCGTGGATGGGGAGACTGTCGTAGGGGTGAGGGTGGCTGCTGCTGGTGGTGGTGCGTATCTGTCAGTATCTACATGCCTCAAAGTCCAGAAAATATTTTTTCTTGACTTTGTCCACAATGCTTGCACGCTGACAGTGTACGTCTCGATGTTATAGCCTAAACATCCTGTCAACCATTCCTTCAACTGACTAACACTCCAGGTTTGAGGGGCAGTCAAATCTAATTGTGTACATATGAACTCTCCCAGATCTGCTCCAAAGTCATTTGTTCGGACATTCCCAGGACCGTAATAAAACACGAACTTCACTAAATTGGTCATCTCTGCTGACATAAAATAAACAACCTAATTAATTAATTATCGATAATGCGTATAACTTTGGGCAATGCTTGCAAATATTTAAAAAATATGATATTATTGCTACTGATCAAATATTGCTACTAATCCACCGGCCAAATATTTGTGGCTAACCCATCGGTCAAATATTGTTACTAATTCACTAGCCAAATATTCTAATAGACTAACCATACCCACGTATATAACCATATACAATAACCGTGATTATCGAGGGATTAGAGTTTACCCTTGAAGCGAGAGAAGCCACTCGGTCCACCACCACAGCTCCACCACAGACAGCCTCAGCTCCTCCACCACAGCTCCAACACCATTGCCATTGCTCCACCACAGCTCCACCACCGTTCCTCCAACAAACCAACACCAAATCGAGCCCTGAGCTAACCCATCATTAGATCGGGCTTCCACTACCTCTCTAGTGGTTTTAGATTGAAGATTTTGTGGCTAAATCAGGCAAAATCGGGCAAAAACGATGGTTGAAAACGAAGAACACGAACAGGAGAGAGAGGCAGCAGCGAGCTCGCGTGGAGAAGAAGGAGCGCGTCTGACCGCGCGGCGCCGCGTCGCCCTTATCTGGCCCCAGTCGGCGTGGGCCTGGCCGATTGGGCGGCCGGCGTGGGCCTGGCCGACTGAACCTGTCGGCCTGGGTGGGCCCCGCAGCCCCACTGGACAACCTGCTGTCGTCTAGCTGCTGGACGAGTGCTAGGCTGTCGGCCAGGGCCTGGCTGATTGGCCAGTCGGCTTTCCTAGGACGACAAAGTGCTAGATCTGTAATTACCAAAAAAGTATAATAGATATTAAATTAATTAAATAATACGTATTATTTAAAAAAAATCGCCCAAAGACATGCCAACTTCGGCATGCGTTTACTAGCTATGTGTTGTTAAGTATATAAATATGTTGTCTATTGTCTTTTTATTAGTTTGAACTTTTGGAATAATTGGTTAGAGTAACAATTCAATATAATATCAGAGCCTTTAAGACACTGCTCATGCAGTATTAAAAAAATATGAACACCTGAACCCATATCCTAGGTCCGTAAAGAAAAAAAAGCCACCGACCTAGACATAAGCGGGGAGTGTTGAGAATATAAATATATTTTCTATTGTCTTTCCATCAGTTTGGATTTTTGAAATAATTAGCTAGAGTAATAATTCAATAAACATAACACGAGTGTGCCATCTGTGACCGGCAGAAACCAGCCGCGCCGGTGGCCGGACAAGTGAGACGCGTCATCATAATCTGAAACGGAGATGGGCCTGACGTTACACCACATTGGCATCGCACCACTCTCTATATATGGACGCTGCACCATGCACATTATGTCATGATGGTCTAGTTTGTCTATTTGCTTTCTAGTGATGGGTTGATCAACTTTGGCGTATGTGGTTTTGATAGCGCTACAAAAATGACTCTCTCTCTCTCTCTCTCAAGGACAGGAAATCTGATGCATGTGAGCTTGCCTGCCTGATTAATTTTAACCGGAGATCAACATCGATCTCCCTCAGCAATATAATCGATCTGGTGGTCCAGATATCAGATTGCTACTCTTCTCACAGACGGTTCACCGAAACCGCTCCAGCTGTACACCTACTATTTCAAGGACCAACCGCATAATAAAGGACTTTATTATCAACAAAATGAATACAATAGACAGAATACATACATATACCTTTCGCTCGCACTGTGCCCGAAATCAAGTCCCAGGCAACTACATAATGGTCATTGCACACAATTATTATTGGGAGATCAAAGAGGAAATCTGATAGTACATCTAAATGATGCACCGATAGGACAATTTGATGGGGACGATGCACAAATATATGCATATATATCATGTCAATGCCAAAAGGCTCTAGCCACTGCTAATTAGTAATGAATTGTGGTTGCCTTCAGAAAAGGTTTTCTAGATTCTTGCTAGCTCAAAACTAAAACACGTTTAGACATGCGAATCTAGACATACTTCTTGAGACGGAGTATAAAACTCTAGTAGAGTGAGTATAAAACTTTAGTACTCTATCGCTTGTCCACATGACGACATACTAACTCGTGTACATGGTACCGTTTACTTGACTCACTTACCTAGCAACGTGTAGGTCGAAGAAAAAACAGATCAGGCTGATCAGCGTCACACCAAATTTTCGGGTGGCGGCGAAACGTGGGCGTACGGTTGGATTAATACGCCAATTATTTGTTCACCCGTTCAAACCTTGGCGACGAGGCGATCTCTCTGTCCCAGCAGATAATTTCAGCCAAAATGATGCTCTGGCCAAAACCGAAATGACAAAGCCAAGAATGCTCACAGGATGGCTACCGGCTGCTGGGACGTACGTACTGATTAGTGATCACTAACTTCCATCTCAACAACAACAAGGTCTAATCATATACAGTAGGGGCCTGTTAGTATTGGATGTTTGCGTCTCTGTCGTACTCTTGTGTTTGTGCCCTTGATTATAGTAGGAGTAGTAGTACTAGCGCTGTGACCAGTGTGGCCCGCACTCCGCAGAAGCGAGTGATCTGTCTTGGTGCGCCGGCCATCGCTACTACTGCTTGCTTGTCTGTGCACGTACGGATCGGCGATCAGCTTTTCTCCACTACACTGCATGTATGCACATTGCTGCGATCTGCTCCCTCGGAGGCTCGCGTCGCTTTATAGATAAAGCACAATCCAAGTACAACACCGGACATATAATGTAACATCCTAGTATTTAGAAATAAACGAAGGGTAGATTTAGGAATTTGAAATGTTGCATGCATCCATCTGTGAAAATATGGGTAAATTTTCCGCCAAATAAAAACCTAAATCGATCAAAGTTTCTTTCATACTTTGAGAATAGATATAGTCTTGAAGGATGATTGTTATAGACTTTGATATGATCTTTGTGGATTTATGTGTTTTGGGAAATGAAATTTGGATTTATGTGTTATAGACTTTGATATAGACTTTGAAGATCAGGTGGATAGCAAGACCAAGGTCAAGCCATCAGGATCAGGAGAGGATAGGCTAGATCAAGGACAAGCCAGGAGCTAGAAATACCCGGGGAGCACCAGATCAAGCTACCACAAGATCAACCACTAGGAACCACAACATCAAGTGACAGTGGTGAGTAAATAGACCATCAAATGATCTATCTATCTAAGATTAGACAAACATACATGATCTGACACTTATTTAAACTCTCAGAAAGCACCCACGTGGGGTGAATCCATCATTGAGGTTTGAAAACTTTAAAAGGAAACAGCAAAGTACAAGGATCCAACTAAATCTCATAACAACATCATTGATTTAGCTATCAAGCTATATTTCAATTCAAGAATGAATATAGCTAAGATTTAACTTCTAGGCACATCTCTAAGATATGAGTAGCACCTTAGAATTTAATCTGTTGGATCTATACAAATGATCAAGCCTACTATCATTTTTTAGCTTTGATTCAAGAAACAGTAGCTGGTACCACTACCAGAACCATCCATATGAATCAACTAGATAAATCTTAATCCCTAAACCTCAGACCAACATCATTGGTCTTAGGGATTTAAGAAAGGAACATCTCTATTTATCTTTAATGCCAAACTCATCTTAAGCTTGCACCAAACCAAATCAAGAAATAGAATCTAATCTTGTGTGCCCTACAAAGATGGTGTCACAAGAACAGTTCTACACTAATCAGGTTAAGCATTCAATCTTCACATATTCAACCAACCAACTACAAATCATTTTCCTGTCATCATAGGAATCATAATTAAGAAAAGTCCTATGTATATCTTCACTGTTTGAAACCATTTGATGTCAAACTACATCTGAAATCTTAAGCCAACAAGTGTTAATACAGTGATTTCATCACACAACACTCACTGTCATTAATCAAGTAATGACAGTGGTGAAACAGTAAACCACAAGATTCCCAAGTATTGCTTCTAAAGTAACTTGATCATCTGACCACATCAAAATTAATCCATAGAATCATCTGATAAGCCACTAGCACCACCATAGTTCATCTTAAGCAGCAAACGACAACTAACAATCATTTAGCATGCTTAGGGACCATCAACACACGATCCCATTCATCAGTATCTAATCCACAACAGGATATGAACCCTAAATGGAACAAATCATCTTAATTAGGACAAGACAGTAACCAGAAAGGTCACTACCAATAGCTAGCATAGGATAACCTAGCATAGTGAGCTCAAGAGGAGAGGAAGCACTCACCAAAGGTCCTCGCTGGAGACTATAAGAGGAAGCAAAGGTGGCCGACGACCATGGCGGCACGGGGAGCACCCCCAGGGGGCGCTGCGACCCATACAGCGCCACAGTGGCGACCATAGCCACGTTCGGAGGCGAGGAGCGTCACCACGACGCACGACAGCAGCGGCGGCGCCAGGATCCACACCAACCCCAAACCCTAGGGTTCGGGACGGCATCGATATATCGCAGGAGAGCTCCATGTCCAAATCCAGTTGGACAGGAGGGAAGAGCGGAGTCAACAACCTCTTCTTGCACCACGGCGGCGGCCAGGGCGGTCCACGATGACGGGAATCACCGGCGGCGACACCACTGACCACGGGGTCGGGGAAGGAGAAGGACAGGGGTGAGCTCGAGAGAGGAGACATCGAGTGAGTGGGCTGGGTGGGCCGAAAACTCTTCGGGGTGGTTATTTTGACAATGCCCTACTGGGCCACAAGGGCCCAATAAACCCAAAAGGCCATCCCAATTCATTTAGAATCTGTTTTAATAAATAGGAAAATACCAAAATTCCCCTAAATTTAATTGAATTCTAGAAAATAAAATAAAAGTCCAAAAATTATAAATAAAACATTTTTGGATTCACAATAGTCCAAACTATGCAAATAAATTAAGATATAAAATTTTAGACATATAAATTTTATTTAGAATTTTGTAATTTATATATTCCTTATGGAATTTTACAAAATTATTGAAAGATGATAAAAATAAATAAAAATCACTTTCATTATATATTAATATTGTTGTATTTTAGAAAAATAATAAAAAAATATTTAATAACAATTTTTGATATCTAAGTGATAATTCTTAAAAGAATTATTAAATCAATAAAATTCAAATAAAAGGAAAATAAAATAATAGAATACAATATTATATTATAACTATTAAAAATTAATATTTATAAATCCTTTATTATTAAAAAAATTATTAATAATGGGGAGAAAGCATATCAAGTTAAATGATGCATTACATTACTTTGCATAATCATTTTGCTTCTTTAAATATTGTCCTTACCGGGCAATAATGATGTTTTTGTAGACATAGAAGCTCAAGGTACAGTGCAAGCATCAGACTTCACTACCTTGCAATCACAAGGCAAGTTCATCACTTGCTCATGTCCTTTGAAGAGTATTTATCAAAGTATTTGCAAATTGTGTGTTATCATCTATACTATAGAAAAAAGTAAACATTATTTTCTCAAGATACTAAATCTTAGATATCATCCTAAGTGATGATGTGATGGAGCATTAGAACTTAGAGTTCTACTTGCACTAATGATGAACAATTAGGAATTAATAACCCATGACATCAGTGATTCTAGCGCTGTATATTACGCGTTAACCATGAGATTTGGAATGGGATGAAGAAGTCAGCTGTATCCTTTCCCTCTTGTATGGAGGCAAGACGACCTTAACGTGATGTTGTGATTCCTTGTGTGGATCCAACATATGGGTTGGCACCCTTACGCCCACACTTTTGGTGTCTAGATTATCTATGAATGGTGTTTAGGGAGATAGTCATGTAAATGGTACTAATCCGGGCATCACTAGGTCATAGAGTCTTCAGGAACTCATCAGGGTTTTAGCCAGCCCGAAAGGGGGCTTAACAAAGGTGAGCTAGCCCGAAGGATTGTGCAGACATATGAGGTCACGGAGAGGGCAGTGATTGGCTTGGACCAACTACTGGGCCCCACATCATGGAATTGTGGACGGGAAAGTACGCCCGGTTGTGCAACAAGGAGTTGATCTCTCATGGGAAAAGTAACGCACCTCTGCAGAGTGTAAGAATTGTAACTTGTTACTCCCTATTCCGGGAAGGAGCTACGAACGCGACAGGAAAGGAACTCCATGAAATTTCTGGTCAACCTGTGAAGGCTGGTGGTCATAGATTTTCATAATAAATCAACCTTTGAAGAAAGATTTACAAAAAATTGCATAGTACCAACGAATGATAGTCCGAGGTGGTAGATAGATCATCAAACTTCCTACCTTGCATATAATGAATTTGCTGAGTAACGCTGTTACTCATCCTTTCTTTTGAATCCTTGCTTAGACTCTGAGAATCCCGAAGATACTCCAATGTATGCATCCGAGAGTCAAGAGGAGGTCTTCTATGAAGAGCCCAACTTGTATGGAGCCGTAGAAGGGGAGGACTACGACATCATCTACGGAGGAGAGTTCCAGGAGTCCGACTAATCACTATAGTTCTAGTAACCACTTGAGCCGAGCATCATGAACAATATATAGCACTAAGTTGCTGAGCTCAATTTGGAGTTTAAGTTTTAAATTTGAAACTTCCGCTGAAACACTTATATTTTGGTTTTTAAGTTGAATCTTTTGGAAGTCTTGCACTTCCGGTATTGTAATAATAACAACGTGTGTATGTTTGTAATATGGACCCGCAATGTTTCTGTTGTACCACTCTGAGGGATGTGATATTTACGGAATGGTGTTCTGTGGATGTCATGTCAACGACTATAGTGTACTACACATGCAGTGGTATGATGGGTCACCGCAGTTGGTATCAGAGCAAATTGATTTGACCTTAGGTTGGAAACCTAGTAAAGGGTATTGCCTGTAGGAGTGTAGCAACGATAAAGAATTCTCTAAAATTAATATAATGGGTATTCAAATGAGAATAATCCGTTATATGTTTTAGCGCGATAATTCTTTGTTATGATGCAATATATTATTGGTTACTAATCAAAATTATTTTTATGATATACAGAGTTATGGCACCAAAGTTTCCAAAACAGACTTTGGTAAGGAAAGAGGAGACTCTTGATGATTATCAAGGATCATTCACATACCAACTTCGTCAACTTTTAAAGATCTTTAGTTGTCCAACTAGAATTCCATTGAATACTATAACTTACCTTGATGGCCAGATGTTATCCAAGTATCGTGTGAATATCAAACTTCCAGAGGAGCTTGGATTATATCATGATCTACCTATAGGTGAAGGTAGGAGTCACTTAGCAACATATCATGTTGCTGTTGTGGAGGCTATAGCTAATATCTGGGAGCATAAAGCCAAGGAGTTAGAAGGTAGCACATTTTCTGTGATGCCTCATGATTCTATAGACTCGGAGGCTATACCAGATCATATTACTTTGGTTAAGAAGCATCCTAAGTTAGCTTCCAAGTTTATGGATAGATAGTGAACACTCTTTGCATCTTTTTATAAGACCCATCAAGTGATTGTCGAAGATAAAAATGACATGTTAGAGGATCTAACTGATCAGGAAAGGAGGAAGCAGTTAGCAATCTAGTTGGAGAAGGAAGCAAGCAGTAGTAGTGCAACACCTATCTTTAAGGATATACAAATAGATCCAGAATCTTTTGTACCATATCCTTATTCACCAAGTCCTGAACCTATACATGATCCGACTATGGATACGAGGTATGCAGTACCATAGGGTTCAGAGGATGATTCTGATTCAGAACTTCTTATTGAGAATTCTGATGGTTGGAGAAGGGGATCATATGAAGGATCTCATGAACACCAGATGTCCATAGATGGTTCTGACATAAATGTTGGACAATCTAGCTGGATGGGTGCAAGAATTAACCCTAGTAAAAGTAGTAGAAATGCCATGTCGATAGGTAATCAGGATGAAGAAGAGGATCCTGAGGAGAGAGTGTTTGAATCATCAACATCTTCTCAAAACCCAGGGAATATACATTATCCAGTGTTTAACTATCTTGCCCAAAGGAGCAACTGGGAAGCAGCAGGATCTGCGTATCTTGTTGACAACTCAAGTAATGAAGCTCTGGAGATGCAAGCGGGAGATAATGTTGAATATGTTTCTGAAGACTTTTCAGCTGAGCTGGAAGGATTCAATGCACTTAGGTTGAGTAATGACTAAAGTCCTAACACTTCAGATACTGAGTATGTTCCGTCTGGAAGGCCATTTGTTTCACAAACTGTGCGACGAACGACACATCATCATGGTTGGACATCAGGCATATATGATGAGCGTAGTTACTACTAGAAGTAGACAACTAGTTAGCGATATTAAGTATCGTGTATTGTACCTCAAGAAATAAGTTAGTTAGATAAATAAGGTAGTGATGTGATTGTACCTATATGGTATATGTTGTAATGACTTTGTATTATTATGATATTATGTATAATATGTGAAATTCATATTTGGATTTTCATTGTGTGACTAGTTCTGTGCATAAAGTCGAGCTCAGAACACATGTGCATGATGTAATTATGAGTATTCGCTTGATGTTGCAGGACTAGAGGTCATGAATACGAGTGTAGAGATCGAAACTGAGCAGCATCGGATGGAACGAGTGGCCAAGGAAAAGGCAGATGCAGATGCAGCAAATCAGGGAGCATTACCACCACCACCACCACCAATGAGGCCGTTAATGGAGCAGAACTTTATGAAGTGCATGCAAATGATGCAAGAGACCCAGAACAAGTTCATGGAGGAATTGCTGGGAAGAGCAAATCAGAGGGCACCTAAAGGTGGAGGAGTAAGTCTATCTGATTTACAGAATGCAAGGCCGTTACCTTTTGCATCAGCACCTGAACCAATGGATGCAGAAGATTGGCTAGCAGATACAGAAAGAAAGTTGAAGACTGTAGGTTGCAATGAGGAGGAGAAATTGAGGTATGCAACCCATCTTCTGACAGGACCTGCAACATCTTGGTGGGAAAATCAGTTGGCTATGCAACAACCAGGAAGGGAGTATACCTGGGAAGAATTTAAACATAGATTCCGTGAATATCATGTTCCGGAGAGTGTTATGGAATTGAAGCAAAGAGAATTTGAAGAGCTGCAGCAGGGATATACTAGTGTTATGAAGTATATCCGGGAGTTTACTCAACTATCTCGTAATGCTGAGGAAGAAGTTAACACGGAGGAAAAGAGGAAGAAGCGTTTCCTACGTGGATTAAATCCATTTGTGAGGATGCAGTTGAGGTTGGCTAATAAGCAAACTTATCAGCAGTTGCTAGATGCAGCTATTACCTTTGAAGATGACTACAAGAATGTCCAAGAGGATAGAAGGAAGAGAGCTAAGAAGGAAACCAAGATGATACAAGCAAGCAAGCCCAAACCCAATCTGGACTTCAAACCAAGGAATAAGCCCTATAAAAACAACAATTCCAAATGCAAAGAATATTATATGCCACAATTGCAAACTCCCAGGGCATATAAGCAGGGATTGCCCGAAACCAGTTATTGTATGTCATGCTTGTGGTCAGAGAGGTCACATCAAGCCCAATTGTCCAAGCAAACCACAAGGTGGTTGGCCGGCTCGAGATGGTAGGCAAGCCAGTGGAGGAAATGGACAGCCCAATAAAGGAGGAAATAATGGCAAGAACAACAATGGCAAGAGGAACAGACCTACCGGAAAGCTGAACTGTGCAACCCTCGAGGAGGTGGATAATTCGGAGCATGCAGTGATAGGTATGCTCAATATCCTTACCAATCCCGGCAAAGTTCTATTTGATACTGGTGCAACTACTTCATTCATTTCTGAAGAATTTTGTGATAAGTTCGGGATTAGAAGGGCGACATTAGAAAACCCTATGACCGTAGTTACGGCAGGGGGAAATGTGATTGTACGCCACATCAAACAAGATCAGGTTATCTCGATCTGTGCTTGTACATACTTCGAAGACCTTTATGTGATTCCTTCGAAGGGAATTGAGTAGTGCTGGGGATGGATTGGATGATGGTACACGGAGCTGAGATAAATTGTGAGGAGAAAACTGTCTCAATCAAAACTCCAGGTGGAGCAAGGATAGTTTACCTAGCAGATAAGCACAGTCATATCATGGTGGATCTACAGTTGAACTCGATGAAAGAGGTGAAATTGGAAGATATTCCTATAGTAAATGAGTTTCGAGATGTTTCTCCAGCAGAGCTATCGGGAATGCCACCAGACCGGGAGATAGAGTTCACTATTGACATAATTCCTGGTACAGCACCAATAGCTCAAGCACCATATAAGATGGGACCCAAAGAGTTAAAAGAACTCAAAGAGCAAATTTATGAGTTAGCTAGAAAAGGATTTATTTAGGAAAGTGTATCTCCATGGGGACCACCAGTAATCTTTGTGGATAAGAGAGATGGTGGAAGAAGGATGTGTGGAGATTATAGAAATTTGAACAACGTCACTATCAAGAATAAGTATCCTTTACCAAGGATCCAAGATTTGTTTGATCAAGTGAAAGGAGCTGGAGTATTTTCAAAGATCGATCTAAGATCTGGATACCATCAAATAAAAATAAAGCCTGAGGATGTTCCAAAGACAACATTTGTCTCAAGATATGGACACCATGAGTATATGGTAGTACCATTTGGTTTGACCAATGCACCAACAATATTCATGAATTTGATGAACAAAATCTTCATGCCATATCTGGATAAGTTCGTCATAGTTTTTATTGATGATATTCTGATATATTCCAAGGATAAGGAAGAGCATGCTGATCATTTCAGAATAGCATTGCAGACACTAAGAGAACATAAACTTTATGCTAAGTTCAGTAAGTGTGAATTTTTGCTAGATGAGGTGGAATTCCTTGGCCATGTGATCAGTAAAGATGGAATTGATGTAAATACATCTAAGGTTTAGTCATTACTAGAGTGGACTGCTCCGACCAATGTGAAGCAAATTCGAGGTTTCTTAGGAATGGCTGGTTATTACCAGAGATTCATTGAAGGTTTCTCCAAAATAGCTGGACTAATTACCAAATTGCTAAGAAATAATACACCATTCAATTGGGATGAGAAGTGTGAAGCAAGTTTTCAGGAGTTGAAGACCAGGTTAACCACACCTCCAATTTTAGCAGTTCCAGAAACAGGAAAAGACTTCACAGTATACTGTGATGCATCTAAAGAAGGTTTAGGTTGTGTGTTAATGCAAGATCGGAAAGTCATTGCTTATGGTTCAAGACAACTGAAACCACATGAAGTCAACTATCCAACTCATGATTTAGAGTTAGCAGCAGTAGTTTTTGTGCTAAAAGGATGGATGCATTTTCTTTATGGATCCAGATGTGAGTTATACACTGACCGTAAAAGTCTCAAATATTTACTCACTCAAAAATAAATGAATAGGAGACATAAGAGTTGGTTGGAACTAATCAAAGATTATGATTTAACAATCAACTATACTCCAGGGAAAGCAAATGTTGTAGCTGATGCTTTAAGCATAAAGAGTGCAGATATTCAGCCTAGCAATCGGGAGCTACCAAAAGAGTTACAAATGGATTTGGAAAGATTAGAACTTCAATTCATTAGAATAGAGGTTCTTGGAGGATTAGCTACTATGCAGGTAGTTGCATAGCAAGACAGTGATCTTAAGCACGAATTTTTTAGACATCAAGCAGAAGATCCTTTTATCGCTGAGGAAATTCGGAGGATATCTCAAGGGAAAAAATCAGTTTTTCACCTTGGAGATTATGAATATTTATGGTTTCAAGACCGTCTTTGTGTTCCATATGTGACTGAGATTAGAGAGGTCATACTCAGAGAAGCACATGAAACACCATATTCTATACATCCAGGAAGTACCAAGATGTATATGGATTTGAAAGAACTATTCTGGTGGAATAACATGAAAAGGCACATTGCTAGATATGTCTCAGAATGCCATACTTGCCAAAGGGTGAAGGCTAAACATCAAAGTCCAGCAGGACCATTACAACCTTTGAAAATTCCCGGATGGAAGTGGGAAGAAATAGGTATGGACTTTATCACAGGATTGCCCATGAGACCTAAACGGAAGGATATGAAATGGGTAATTGTGGACAGACTCACTAAAAGTGCACATTTTATTCCGGTAAATCAGAAAGATAATGCCGAGAAGTTAGTAGAAGTTTACGTCAAAGAGATAGTAAGTAAGCATGGAGTACCCAAAAAGATCGTAACTGATAGGGGATCAGTGTTTACTTCAGAATTTTGGAAGCAATTGCATGAAGCACTTGGTTCAAAGTTAGATTTCAGCACAACCTATCATCCTGAGACATGAGGTCAAACAGAAAGAACAAGTCAGATACTAGAAGACATGTTAAGAGCTTGTGCATTAGATTTTGGAGGTACATGGGAAGATCATCTACCATTGGCAGAATTTTCCTACAATAATAGCTATCAGAGTAGTCCGAAGGCAGCACCATACCAAGTTCTGTATGCAAGGAAGTGTAGATCACCAATATGTTGGTATGAGCCTGGAAGCAGCAAAGAATTTGTGCCAGACTATATCAAGGAAAGACAAGATATCATTGATAAGATCAGGGATAGACTGAAAATAGCCCAGAGTAGGCAAAAAAGTTATGCTGATCAAAGCCGAAGATCATGGCATCCAGAAGTGGGAGACATGGTATACTTGAAAGTAAGTCCAATGAAAGGGGTGAAAAGGTTCGGAGTTAAAGGAAAAATGAGTCCAAGATACATCGGACCATTCAAGATATTGAGTCGGAACAGAACTATATCTTATGATTTCGAGTTACCATCAAGATTGGCTCAAGTGCATAATGTTTTCCATGTGTCACAACTTCACAAATGTTTGAAAATTCCAGATGATGCAATCACACATCAGGAGATAGAACTACAAGCAGACTTGACCTATGTTGAAAATCCCTGTAAAATTTTGGAAGAGAACTGGAAAAGATTGAGGAATAGAGCAATCAAATACTGCAAAGTACAGTGGGAACATCCCCTGAAAGGGAAGCCACATGGGAGAAAGAAGAGCATTTAAGAAAAGCCTATCCAGAACTATTCAGGTATATCTCAACAAACTTCGGGATGAAGTTTAATTTAAGGGGGAAGTCTGTAACATCCCAGTATTTAGGAACTAAAGAAGGGTAGATTTAGGAATTTGAAATGTTGCATGCATTCATCTGGGAAAATGTGGGTAAATTTTTCGCCAAATAAAACCTAAAGCGATCAAAGTTTCTTTCATACTTTGAGAATAGATATAGTCTTGAAGGATGATTGTTATAGACTTTGATATGATCTTTGTGGATTTATGTGTTTTGGGAAACGAAATTTGAATTTAAAACTTGAGTGTTTGAATTATAATTCAAAAGAATTTTGAATAATGCTTGAATATTTGATTCAATTAAGAGTTAACCAATAATAACTCAAACTTTATATAAAGAAAGTAATTAAGAATAAGAATCTCCATTTTATATTTTCATTCAATAAATAAGTTACAAAAAAATGTAACTTATGAAAATCATCCACAATTCTTACAATAATAAATAAATAAAGAATAATATGTCTTTATTGATAATAGTACAATCTTTATTACAAAATAATAAAATAAAGATTAAAAAGGGTAGAACTAAAATTACAAAACAATAAAGAATATTACATATGACTATTCTACAAATAAAGAAGAAAACCTAAACTAAAATCTTGAATTCCCAAGTCTGGTACCTGCAAAACAAACATAAACAAAAATAAAGTTAAGGTTAAAATTATATTACTCTCAGACTTGTTAGTGAAGTGCACTGATCAAGGTTCATCATTGAGTAAACTTATAAAAAGGGGCAAGTTTCACCGATATGAAAGAATGTATCTTTCATATTTTTAAGCCATAAGTCAAATAACAGCAAGGAGTGGCAAGTTTCACCAGCCAAGTAGAAGTAACCAGATGAAAGTAACTTTAAAAATTCTGAACATATCCACATCTGTGCAGCTGGTAGACAAGCAGCACACACACCAAACTGCATGGTGTGTGCTGTCAACACCACAGTAGCAGCACAACCAAACAAAACTGTCAACACAGCCATGGGAAACCAATCCCCACATCATTCCTTTGATCTTACACACCAAGCACAGCAGCCAGCAGCTAAACCAAGCACAACAGCCAACAGCTAAACCAAGCTAAGCTAGATCAAACCAACCAAAGCCCAGGATCACATCACCAGGATGGTGACATAAGGAGGGGGAAGATCAGGTGGATAGCAAGACCAAGGTCAAGCCATCAGGATCAGGAGAGGATGGGCTAGATCAAGGACAAGCCAGGAGCTGGAAATACCAGGGGAGCACCAGATCAAGCTACCACAAGATCAACCACTAGCAACCACAACATCAAGTGACAGTGGTGAGTAAATAGACCATCAAATGATCTATCTGTCTAAGATTAGACAAACATACATGATCTGGCACTTATTTAAACTCTCAGAAAGCACCCAAGTGGGGTGAATCCATCATTGAGGTTTTAAAACTTTAAAAGAAAACAACAAAGTACAATGATCCAACTAAATCTCAGAGCAACATCATTGATTTAGCTATCAAGATATATTTCAATTCAAGAATGAATATAGCTAAGATTTAATTGTAGGCACATCTCTAAGATAAGAGTAGCACCTTAGAATTTAATATGTTGGATCTATACAAATGATCAAGCCTACTATCATTTTTTTAGCTTTGATTCAAGAAACAGTAGCTGGTACCACTACCAGAACCATCCATATGAATCAACTAGATAAAGCTTAATCCCTAAACCTCAGACCAATATCATTGGTCTTAGGGATTTAAGAAAGGAACATTTCTATTTATCTTTAATGCCAAACTCATCTTAAGCTTACACCAAACCAAATCAAAAAATAGAATCTAATCTTGTGTGTTCAACAAATATGGTGTAACAAGAATAGGTCTACACTAATCATGTTAAGCATTTGATCCATGGGCCTCAACATAACACTTTAGTAGCACTGAACCCATTTTTATAATCACCCTGTAACGGTGTGACGTTTGATGTTATCAAGATACTCTTCTAGTGTTAGTGATTGACATGATCTCATGGTCTAAGGATTAGGATTACTTCGTATGATGTTATAGCAATATAAACTCAGTGACTTTGATCGTAATGCTATACTTCAGATGAATGTTCATCACGCCATTCCAGTAATGTTGTGCCCTCGTTATTAACAACATCCAATGTCCATGATCAGGAAACCTTGATCATCTTGTTAATCAACAAGCTAGTTTATAAGAGAGGCATAACTAGGAACTTTTTGTTTGTTTATTAAACACACATGTATTAACATTGTTGTATTAATACAATTATAGCATGAAAAATAAACATCTATAATATAATTGTAATATACATAATAACCACTTTATTATTGCCTCTCAGGGCATATTCCCTTCAACATATGACTCATGCTTTACCTTTCGGTTCGTGTTCCGAGACCATGTCTATACATGTTAGGCTCTCCAAGTAAGAACCTTAGTATTCACGTGTGTAAAACTATCTTACACCTGTTGTATGCGTTGAGTCTATCACACCCGATCATCACGTGGTGTCTCAAAACGACGATATTATCAATGGTGCATACTAAAGTAAGAACACATTTTATCTTGATATTTAAATGAGGGATCATCTTATAATGCTACTAAAGAGCCAAACAAGCAATATAAGATGCATACAAACATCATGTCACATCCCAAAAATTTCCAAATTTTGTAATGTGAAAAATAAATAAACAATTGTTGAAATTTAGGGTGAAAAGAAACTTTTTGATTCCAAATGGAAACTTAAAATCCCTTCTTGAACAAACTTGAGTAAATGTTTGAATCCAACTAAATTCAAATCAAGTGAAATGCATTCTTCATAAATGCATCTTGAAATTTAAACACTTGGAAAATAAACCAAAACTCTAAAACCTTAATGGAATAAAATCATTTCCAAGATATCTCTAAGACCATGGTTTTGATCCATATAAAATTTTGTCAACAAACATTTACAAATGATCAAGAATGACAAATAGAAATACTATAAAACCACAGAAATTAGTTTCACTTAATTTGGAGCCATAAATAAAATCTTATGAATTTAATAAGATAAGGAAATTGAATTTCCAAAGCTAATAAAGCACCTATCTAAAACTCCATACCAAATGGTGAGCAATTAATCCTAAAGATATTTAAAAAGGATAAATAAATATCAAATGAGATTTTACCAAATTGGAATCACCAAGTTTGGATCTATAAATAAAAAGATATGGATTTTATAAGATAAAGATAGAAATATTAAATGAGGAATATTTAAAAGGCCAAATTAAATCTTGACCTAATCCATAAGCAAATGGAATGAATGTAATACAAATCCAAATAAAATAGATGGATAAATAATATTCAAACAAAATAATATGGCCTTAACCAAATTCTATTCCATTGGATTAAAAACAAATTCCCTAATAAGAATGATTAATTAAATCATGGGAAAATAGTATTTGGAATTTACCCAAGTGGAATAAAATTTGTTTAATTAACTTAAATGGGATCAAAGAAATCAACTAAATAAAATTTATGGAATTAAACCCATAATTAATTTAATTGGAATAAAGATAAATACCCAATTTAAAATGATTAATAAATCATACTCCCTCTGTTCTTGTATACAAGGCCACAAAGTCATATTCCAGGTACCAAGGCAAAACTTTAAACCGATTAATGCATTGGCAAAAATTCCTCAATTCTTATGCGAGCTCCTCGATTCCATGTGGTGATAAATGTGCATGCATGCAAAACAACTTTCCTCTCTTTCATTGAGACGAGATGGCCTCCGCATGCATGCATGGCTTGACAGCCTAATTAAATGCAAATCGTTTCCACTTCTTAAATTGGGTAGTGTACGAGGAAAATGACATCAATTTTACCTCGGTTAAAGATAGTGGCCCTGTATATATGAAAAAAGTCTTTTTGGTAGTGGCCTTGTATATAAGAACAGAGGGAGTATTAAAAAGGTTCCAAATAATTCAAGGTGAATTATTTGACACCCTAATAAATAAATAAAACCTACTGAAAAGATTTGGAAAGATTTAAATTACAAATGGAGTTTGAAAAACATTATTAAATCTTATTTGAATTAATACAAGGACCTATTTTAAATAATTAATATGCCCTAAAAATAATAAATATATTATTCTAAATTTGACTTTAGAATGTATTATTAATCAATATTAAAATCTACACAAAGTTTGGTTGAAGTTTGAATTCAAATGGGTGTTTGAAATGATTAAACAAAAATCAAACACATAAATACAAAAAGAAAAGGAAAAACAAATATGTACAAAAAAAAATGAACTAAGCCAGCCCAGCCCAACAAAGCCCAACTGGCCCAGTAGCCCACTCCCACTCCCTTCCCCGAAACGTTTTATTTTACTCAGCAACGAAGCCGCGCAATCGCTGACTAGCAGGCCCCACCCCCACTCTCTCACTCGGTGACGCCAGGCCCCCACCTGCCCGACCATCGTCTCCACCCACGCGAAGACCACGCCCTCTGGCCGTTTCTGCCGCCGATTACTCGCGATCAATCCACCTTAATGCCGCGATTATTCCTCGTCGTGACCATGCCATATTTAACGCCTGCTCCTCCTCTTTCATTTCCCCCAGACATCGCCTCCCACTGCCCCTAGGCTGCTCGAATTTGTCCACACACTGCCACTGCCTCCGACGCTCTCCGGCGAAGATTCCGATGAACCCAGGCCGCGCCTCGCCATCTCGACCACACGAGCGTGTTCCACTGACTCCTGTGCATCTTCCAGTGTCGTTCTCTTGGCCGTGCAAACACCAGAGTTTCGGCAAGGGCATCCCCGAGCGCCACCGCCGTCTGTCTCTTCTCTGGCGACTCCCCTAGTAACGTTCTGACCGCCCCTCTTCCTTCCGATGATGTGCCTATGACCAGTGACCTCTTCCGCAACTAACGCCACCGTTTTCGTGTCCTAGCTCGCACCGTAGCGTCGCCTACGTCTTCGACAGTAAGCAGCCGTCGTCTGTCTCTTCTTCGGTGAGCAATCGTCGTCGTGTCTGTGCGCCCCTTGACAGAAGGAAACCGCCTTGAGCTTCACCAGGATCACATGAGCACTGTGAGCATTTCTCTCTCTCCTTTTATTCCTGCTTCGCCAGAACCACCGCGAGCAGAGCCACGCCGCCGTTCGCCGCTGCGCTAGCGCCGCCCATCTGAGGTCGAGCTGTTGTGAGCCACTGGATGCAGATCCGAGCGTCACGATAGATTTATAATCGAAGGGGTATAGACAGATCTGTGCCGTGCGTTGCAGCTTAGATCCAACGCACCAGAGAGGTCAATCCAACCGAACCAGTATCGCCCAGTAGAATCGCGCCACGTGGCCAGACTCTAGTTTTAAAAACAGGATTTGATCTATTAGATGATCAAATTTGTAAATTGCATAACTTTCAAACCACACATCCAAATTTTGCAAACTTTATATCAATGGAATCAACAAGACAAGTACTTTCCAACCATGCACTTTGTTTAGTAAATTGATACTGGTAAAATGGTTGTTTTTACAGAAACTTTTATAGGCATAATTTGAATATAAAATTCATTCTAAAATTGTTTTTGTGATAAAATCTTTAGCAAATGGATTGTTTTGAACCTACTGACCATAGAAACCAACTTGTGGATTCAAAAACATATTTTGTGAAGCAAAAGAATGAATCTTTGGTTTAGAACATTTCTAGTCAAATAAAAATGTTGTTTATATGTTAAAAATACTTTTTGGAGAAAAATCTTTGGGAAATGTTTTGATTTAAACTCTCTGACCCCAAACACAAAGTTTTATGATTTAAAAATATATTTTGATGAACCCTATAGATTATTACTTGCTAAAGGCATTTTCAACCACATAAAATATTGATTTGGTTTAAAAATGGTTTATAGGTAAAATCTTTTGCAAATGGTTTTGCCACTTATATAAAATGACCAAATGGTGTTTTAGAATGTTTATAACCTATTAGAAACCACTTTTCCAAATAAAACAATCTTTGGCATGCTTGCATGCATTGCTTTGTTTCTATTATTTTATGTGATGTTTGCTTGAATGGTAGATTGAAATTGTGCCTTGCTTGATTGAATTGTAGTGAAATTTGAAGAGTGTGAATATTGAAAGATCAAGGAGTGAACTTATATTCTCTACCAAAAAGGCAAGTGATGCTTCATACTTTGTCCCATTATTTTCACTATGCACTAGTGATATTTCTAAGTAGGACTTGCATGGAATTTTTGCTAAGTGTAAACTATGCCATGGGAAATCCTAGTAGATGAAACCTTAGTAGAATTTTCATAAGTTAAGATTCCTACTACTATCATGCTTAGCTTAGCTAGTAGAAAACAAGGGTGGATTATATTCATGCTATGGAATATTTCTAAGTCAAGGACTTGTGTTTTGTTTAATAAAACAACTAAGTGAATGAATCACCTGGGTGGAATGGAAGGAATGGTTTGTGTTGAGTGGTTATACAAGGTCCATTTCTATGGTTTACCTTGTGTATCTCACTTGTGGATGGCCACCCAAGAACAAAGAGATTTGAGATGTCAAATGTTGAGAATCTTCAAGTGCAGTCACTTGGCATTATGGGCTCTGCCTGGATCATATAGGTTGCAATAACTTAGCCAAATGGACATTTGGTGGTAGGGGATGATAGGTTGGAACGTGTCCATTCTGGTCTAAGGGAAGGCTTCTGAAAGATCTTGTCTTGGTGAAACCAAGTCTTGTGGGGAAAGTGCACCACCTCTACAGAGTGTAAAATCTAAGTACTTAGCCATGTCCCTGGTAAAGGACAATTTGAGCATCAAGACATGGAAGCTATCAAGAATCTCCTCATCCCAATTTCTATGTTAAAACTTTGTGGTTGAACAAGGGTTGAAGGATCACCAATTTCTATTGGGAGATGCCTTGGGTGATTTTGACAAACAAAATCTTAGTGTTTTCAAATGATAAGGAAAATCTACTTTGAGCAAAGCAAGCCTAATCTCCACTTAGCCAAATGCATATAGATGATAGACTCCACTATACTACCATAGTATCACTTGCCAATACAATTCAAATGTATTGACCCTTGTGGCTGTAACTTATTATGTTGCAGGTTTGTTTGATGTTAGTAAAGTGTGATGATTAGGATTACAAGTCTACAACCAACATGTTTGCCTGTGGCACTTCGAAAATGAAGGACTCCATGCTATAGTTATTTCTGCTGCAATGTAATGAGATAGCCAAATGAGCTATGTAAGATGTAATGAATTATTTTATTCCTGGTTATAAATTGTATTATGACCTTTGTTTCTTGATATTACATCTTAACTGTGGATGCTAGCTATTGATCCAGGGACTAGCATTGTAAACACAGGGATCTCTACCTTATTAAAGGTTGGGACCTCTACAGATGGTATCAGAGCACTGTGTTGCCTGTAGGATTGTAACCCTAGGATTGGACAAAACCCCTTAAAAAATAGGAGTTGTATTTGTTCCAAAACTTATTTACAAACAATCTTGTAAACTCTTTCCTCAAACATTTTAGTTTTGATTCTACATCTCCTCTATTTCAAACTTGATGGACAAAACCTCAACCATGAGCAAATTACTTCAACTTCAACATCATCAATGACTTCAACTTTATTTTCACCAAGGACTTCAATTTGGATATCACTAAGGACTACAAGTGAGACAAGAAATATTACTCAAGACTTGAAGACCAAGGAAACACAACTTAGAAGGAACCATCATCACCTTTGAAGTTTTGTGACCAAGATGCAAGTTCTCTAAGGATACAATGATCTTGTTCAATAAGAACCAACTAAGAAGGATGGAATGATCTCAAGTGAACCATATAGTTGGACCACCATATTTAGGTTAAATCAACACACCAACTTATGTGGTGTAGCAAAAATATTTTATTGCCTAAAAATGTGCTTGATACTTGTTGTTTGAGTGGAATGTTTGTTTGTGATTGCTTGCACATTGCTTGTGTGAATTATGGTGTGTGTGATTAGAATTATTTCCTTAGGAATCTTTTGCCTATTATAATCCCAATCAAACCCAAACAGATGACTACTCCAAGAAACTCCAACATCAAGAATGGTGACAACAACAACCAAGAGATGCACATGAGAGAACTCATAGTAACCCAAACCCAGTTGAACCAAGTGACAACTCAATTTTGGGCCAACAACAATGATTTAGACCCAACCATGCAAACGTTTTTGGAAACCCAAACCCCATTGTTGCATAGGATAACAAATCAAATGATCAACATGGGAGACAACCCTTCCCAAGGAGTTTGTGATAACAATGATGTCAAGGATGATATTATAGAAGGAACTCAAGCTTGCAATGTTTGTGGGTACAAGGATCAGACTTCCAAAGAGCATGAAGATCAATGCCCCAATTGTGAAGAGAAACATCCAACTAATCAATGCCCCACATCTCAAGCTACTTGTTTCCTATGTGAAGGAAATAATCATGTCCCTATCCAATGCCCCATATATTCCATAGTTCAACAAAGGAAACAAGGTGGAGTGCATCAACAGATTGTAAACCCCCATGAAGACAAAGGAAAATCTCAGCTTGCACCTCCATGCAATATGACTCAATTTGTTGGACCAAAGAGGAGACATATGTATTACCCAAGG
The DNA here is from genome assembly GCA_916181665.1 of Avena sativa. NCBI lineage: Eukaryota > Viridiplantae > Streptophyta > Magnoliopsida > Poales > Poaceae > Avena > Avena sativa. Next base: position 462,504,737 of record OV702293.1, read on the forward strand.
AAAAGATTAAGGAGACCAGGAAACTTTCCCACCTTTGAGATGAGATATGAAGAACATGAACTAGAAGCACTCCTAGCTTTGGAGAAACCCAAGAAGAAGGACAAAAGTCAAGTGCAGTGTTGACATTGCAAAGAGATGGGACACTATGCCAATGAATGTCCAGAGAAGAAGAAGAAGTATAAGGAAATTAGCCAAGTGTGGTGCAACAACCGCAAAGAGCTAGGCCATTATGTGTCAACTTGTCCACAGAAGATACGTGAAGAACTCAATCTTGTCACATGTTGCAATTGTGGTGATCAAGGACATTATGCTAGAAATTGTCCAGAAAAGATGAAGCACAAGATAAACAAGCCTATGAAGGACCTCAGCCTTGTCACATGTTTCAAGTGTGGAAACAAAGGACACTATGCAGATGTTTGCCCAGAGAGGCTTCAACAAGATCCCAAGCAAGCCAAGATGTAACCTAGTTGAGAAACTTTTAAGGGTGGTAGCACCTTAGTTGTTTTGAAGCCAACTTGTAACCCTATCTTTCCCACATCTCGGGACGAGATTTATTTTAAGGGTGGTAGCCTGTCACATCCCAAAATTTTCCAAATTTTGTAATGTGAAAAATAAATAAACAAAATAAACAATTGTTGAAATTTAGGGTGAAAAGAAACTTTTTGATTCCAAATGGAAACTTAAAATCCCTTCTTGAACAAACTTGAGTAAATGTTTGAATCCAACTAAATTCAAATCAAGTGAAATGCATTCTTCATAAATGCATCTTGAAATTTAAACACTTGGAAAATAAACCAAAACTCTAAAACCTTAATGGAATAAAATCATTTCCAAGATATCTCTAAGACCATGGTTTTGATCCATATAAAATTTTGTCAACAAACATTTACAAATGATCAAGAATGACAAATAGAAATATTATAAAACCATAGAAATTGGTTTCACTTAATTTGGAGCCATAAATAAAATCTTATGAATTTAATAAGATAAGAAAATTGAATTTCCAAAGCTAATAAAGCACCTATCTAAAACTCCATACCAAATGGTGAGCAATTAATCCTAAAGATATTTAAAAAGGATAAATAAATATCAAATGAGATTTTACCAAATTGGAATCACCAAGTTTGGATCTATAAATAAAAAGATATGGATTTTATAAGATAAAGATAGAAATATTAAATGAGGAATATTTAAAAGGCCAAATTAAATCTTGACCTAATCCATAAGAAAATGGAATGAATGTAATCCAAATCCAAATAAAATAGATGGATAAATAATATTCAAACAAAATAATATGGCCTTAACCAAATTCTATTCCATTGGATTAAAAACAAATTCCCTAATAAGAATGATTAATTAAATCATGGTTAAATAATATTTGGAATTTACCCAAGTGGAATAAAAGTTGTTTAATTAACTTAAATGGGATCAAAGAAATCAACTAAATAAAATTTATGGAATTAAACCCACAATTAATTTCATTGGAATAAAGATAAATACCCAATTTAAAATGATTAATAAATCATATTAAAAATGTTCCAAGTAATTCAAGGTGAATTATTTGACACCCTAATAAATAAATAAAACCTACTGAAAAGATTTGGAAACATTTAAATTACAAATGGAGTTTGAAAAACATTATTAAATCTTATTTGAATTAATACAAGGACCTATTTTAAATAATTAATATGCCCTAAAAAGAATAAATATATTATTCTAAATTTGACTTTAGAATGTATTATTAATCAGTATTAAAATCTACACAAAGTTTGGTTGAAGTTTGAATTCAAATGGGTGTTTGAAATGATTAAACAAAAATCAAACACATAAATAGAAAAAGAAAAGGAAAAACAAATCTATACAAAAAAATGAACTAAGCCAGCCCAGCGCAACAAAGCCCAACTGGCCCAGCAGCCCACTCCCACTCCCTTCCCCGAAACGTTTTCTTTTACTCGACAATGAACCCGCGCAGTCGCTGACTAGCAGGCCCCACCCCTACTCTCTCTCACTCGCTGACGCCAGGCCCCCACCTGCCAGACCATCGTCTCCACCCACGCGAAGACCATGACCTCTGGCCGTTTCTGCCGCCGATTACTCGCGATCAATCCACCTTAATGCCGTGATTATTCCTCGCCATGACCATGCCGTATTTAACGCCCGCTCCTCTTCTTTCATTTCCACCAGACATCGCCTCCCCACTGCCCCTAGGCTGCTCGAATTTGTCCACACACCGCCACTGCCTCTGATGCTCTCTGGTGAAGATTCTGACGAACCCAGGCCGCGCCTCGCCCCCTTGACCACACGAGCGTGTTCCAATGACTCTTGTGCATCTTCCGGTGTCGTTCTCTTGGTCGCGCGAACACCAGAGCTTCGGCAAGGGCATCACCCGAGCGCCACCGCCGTCTGTCTCTTCTCCGGCGACTCCCCTGGTAACGTTCTGACCGCCCCTCTTCCTTCCGATGATGCGCCTGTGACCAGTGACCTCTTCCGCAACTAACGCCACCATTTTCGTGTCCTAGCTCGCACCGTAGCGTCGCCTCCGTCTTCGACAGTAAGCAGCCACTTTCTGTCTCTTCTCTGGTGAGCAATCGTCGTCGTTTCTGTGCGCCCCTTGACAGAAGGAAACCGCCTTGAGCTTCACCAGGATCACGCGAGCACTGTGAGCATCTTCTCTCTCTCCTTTTATTCCTGCTTCGCCAGAACCACCATGAGCAGAGCCGTGCCTCTGTTCGCCGCCACGCCAGCGCTGCCCATCTGAGGTCGAGTTGCTCTCAGCCACTGGATCCAGATCCGAGCGTCACAATAGATTCATAATCGAAGGGGTATAGACAGATCTGTGCCGTGAGTTGCAGCTTAGATCCAACGCACTAGAGAGTTCGATCCAACCGAACCGGTATCGCCCACTAGAATCGCGCCACATGGCCAGACTCTAGTTTTAAAAACAGGATTTGATCTATTAGATGATCAAATTTGTAAATTGCATAACTTTCAAACCACACGTCCAAATTTTGCAAACTTTATATCAATGGAATCAGTAAGACAAGTAATTTACAACCATGCACTTTGTTTAGTAAATTGCTTATGGTAAAATGGTTGTTTTTACAGAAACTTGTATAGGCATAATTTGAATATAAAATTCATTCTAAAATTGTTTTTGTGATAAAATCTTTGGAAAATGGATTGTTTTAAACCTACTGACCATAGAAACCAACTTGTGGATTCAAAAACATATTTTGTGAAGCAAAAGAATGAATCTTTGTTTTAGAACATTTCTAGTCAAATAAAAATGTTGTTTATATGTTAAAAATACTTTTTGGAGAAAAATCTTTGGGAAATGTTTTGATTTAAACTCTCTGACCCCAAACACAAAGTTTTATGATTTAAAAATATATTTTGATGAACCCTATAGATTATTACTTGCTAAAGGCATTTTCAACCACATAAAATATTGATTTGGTTTAAAAATGGTTTATAGGTAAAATCTTTTGCAAATGGTTTTGCCACTTATATAAAATGACCAAATGGTGTTTTAGAATGTTTATAACCTATTAGAAACCACTTTTCCAAATAAAACAATCTTTGGCATGCTTGCATGCATTGCTTTGTTTCTATTATTTTATGTGATGTTTGCATGAATGGTAGATTGAAATTGTGCCTTGCTTGATTGAATTGTAGTGAAATTTGAAGAGTGTGAATATTGCAAGATCAAGGAGTGAACTTATATTCTCTACCAAAAAGTCAAGTGATGCTTCATACTTTGTCTCATTATTTTCACTATGCACTAGTGATATTTCTAAGTAGGACTTGCATGGAATTTTTGCTAAGTGTAAACTATGCCATGGGAAATCCTAGTAGATGAAACCTTAGTAGAATTTTCATAAGTTAAGATTCCTACTACTATCATGCTTAGCTTAGCTAGTAGAAAACAAGGGTGGATTATATTCATGCTATGGAATATTTCTAAGTTAAGGACTTGTGTTTTGTTTAATAAAACAACTAAGTGAATGAATCACCTGGGTGGAATGGAAGGAATGGTTTGTGTTGAGTGGTTATACAAGGCCCATTTCTATGGTTTACCTTGTGTATCTCACTTGTGGATGGCCACCCAGGAACAAAGAGATTTGAGATGTCAAATGTTGAGAAGCTTCAAGTGCAGTCACTTGGCATTATGGGCTCTGCCTGGATCATATAGGTTGCAATAACTTAGCCAAATGGACAGTTGGTGGTAGGGGATGATAGGTTGGAACTCGTCCATTCTGGTCTAAGGGAAGGCTTCTGAAAGATCTTGTCTTGGTGAAACCAAGTCTTGTGGGGAAAGTGCACCACCTCTATAGAGTGTAAAATCTAAGTACTTAGCCATGTCCCTGGTAAAGGACAATTTGAGCATCAAGACATGGAAGCTATCAAGAATCTCCTCATCCCAATTTATAAGTTAAAACTTTGTGGTTGAACAAGGGTTGAAGGATCACCAATTTCTATTGGGAGATGCCTTGGGTGATTTTGAAAAACAAAATCTTAGTGTTTTCAAATGATAAGGAAAATCTATTTTGAGCAAAGCAAGCCTAAGCTCCACTTAGCCAAATGCATATAGATGATAGGCTCCACTATACTACCATAGTATCACTTGCCAATACAATTCAAATGTATTGACCCTTGTGGCTGTAACTTATTATGTTGCAGGTCTGTTTGATGTTAGTAAAGTGTGATGATTAGGATTACAAGTCTACAACCAACATGTTTGCCTGTGGCACTTTGAAGATGAAGGACTCCATGCTATAGTTATTTCTGCTGCAATGTAATGATATAGCCAAATGAGCTATGTAAGATGTAATGAATTATTTTATTCCTGGTTATAAATTGTATTATGAACTTTGTTTTTTGATATTACATCTTAACTGTGGATGCTAGCTATTGATCCAGGGACTAGCATTGTAAACACAGGGATCTCTACCTTATTAAAGGTTGGGACCTCTATACATCATATGCTAAAAGTGATATGATATGGTTCTTGCACTTGATCATTATCTTGTGCATCGTGGTATTATCTTTATCATTCATATATGTTAAGGCAAAGGTCTATGGAAATTACACTTTGGCATATTATAATTTCCAATAGTACCGATCCATATTACAAATTATAATACTACCCATATCATAGTACTTGCCTGAGAAAACTAAAAAACTAGACGCCTCTAATTTATCTGTTGCATGTTTTACGTGGCTGAGGGCTTTCAAAGATAGAACCATTCTTACCTACGAACATGGAACCATAATGATTATAATCAAATTATTGGCAACTCGTTGTAGATTAGATATTTACTATAGTAGGAGAGACAGACACTCGCAAGCCACTTATGCAAAACTAGTTGCATGTCAAGCGTGGAATAGGTCTCATGTCTGAGAACATGTAAAGTTTGTCCGGGCCGCTTCATCCCACTATGCCACCAATATCCAAAATACTCATAAGATGCAATAACGTGACCATCAGCGCCCACATAACCATATGTGTACTACCCGTGCAGAGTATCTATGCATAGATCCGGCTCTGATACCATTGTTGGGTTCGCAGCATAGAAAACAAAAAATTCCTACGATGGGACTTATATACGCCACGATCCATCTATCTAGATACAATCAACTGGTGGATATACATCCATAGAATATATACCCTTGAAGACCAACAAAGATTTACAAGTATGGACTCGTTGGTGATGTAGTCGATCCCTTGCCGATCTCAAGATCATGTGGAAGTCTGGCAAAACTGCAACTTAGCTGAGCATCTGTGATCGCACACACGTCTGAGACCCCGATGACCTCCGCGACCTTGCTCCAGCAGTGCAGTGGAAGAAGCAAATACTCACTCAAAGAAAGCCACCAGGAACATGTATTTTGCTAAGCCGAGACCATGGGAAATAGTACTAGAGGGGGAGAGATCCTTCACGAGGAGGTGTGAGTGAGGAGGGAGAGGGAGGCCTTTTCTAGGAGGAGGGGATGCCCCCCTCCCCTTGGCCGGCGGCCAAGGTGGTGCCCCCACCTCTTCCTCCATTCATGTGAGTGGACCTCCCACTCACCCATTTGTCTCTCCATTTCCTCCAATCAAAATCCCACTCAAAATCCATTAAATTACTACCAAATTTAATGTAATCTCTCATTAAATAAAACTCTTTTATCTATTTATTCATAATTTTATAAATTACATTAATTAACAAACATTTACATAAAACCCCTTACTACATTTCAATTTCACATGCATAACCAATTTCAGCAATTTCACCCGAAACAATTTCGGTATCCATTGAAATAATTCTAGCTCTTTGATATTCTTTTCCTAGCATATCATTTGATCGAAATGGTGTCGATATACCTTAATTGTGTCACCCTATGGTTTGCGAATAATGCAAACATGATCGAGACCCCTCTCCAATCAATAATCAACAACGGGACCTAGAGATCTGTGCTTACTCCTACACATTCAACGATGACTTCTTGTGACCGTGAGAACCTTAACATTGCAACTAAATCATTTTGACTCACGATATTTTACATGTCCGAGATTCTACATCGGTATCCCCATACCTAGTTTGATCTTGTTACCGACATGTACTCTTTTCTCATTCCCGTGATATAACATTCTAGTGATCTCCATCACTTGCTTGCAAGCTATATCAATGTGATATCACCAAGAAGGCCTAGAGTATATGTGACATCCCAAGATTTTCCAAATCTTGTAATGTGAAAAATAAATGAATAAAATAAAACTTTGTTGATTTTCAGGGTGAGAAGAAACTTTTTGATTCCAATTGGAAACCTTCAAACATATTTTGATCAAATAAAATCCTAAAGTGATTTAAAAAGATAAATAAACAATAAAGTTCAAAATATTGGAAATTACCATTTTGGATATTTAAATAAAAAGATTTGGTTTTCAAATGAAAAGGTAGAAGTATTAAATAAAGATTATTTTATAGAGCCAAATTAAACCTTGGCCAAACTCTTGAAATAAAGTATTTCTATTTGATAAAAAATAGTAAAGGTTTATTTAAATAAAATAATAAGGATTTAATATCCAAATTTATTAGAAATGAAGGTTTTACTATTTTAATTAAAACATCAAAACTTGTTAAATTATTTTAAACAAGTATTCCAAGTATACTATATTTTCAAATTAAACCTACTGAAGTGTTTTTGGTTTTATTTAGATTTCAAATGGAATTTTAAATAAATCAAATCCTATTTGATTTAATAACTAAGATCCATTTTATTTAATTAATAAATGGATCCTAAAAGAATAAAAATATTATTTTATTTTGGGACTTGGATTATTGTTGTTAAACACAACCAAAACTCAAGGCAAAGTTTGGGGGAGTTTTGAATTGATTTGAATGTTTGATTGGTTGTTTGAATTTCAAAACAGAAAATAGATATAGAAAAAGAAAAACAATCAGAACAGAAAAAAATATGAAAACGGACTCGACCCAACTAAGCAGGCCCAGCAGCCCATTTCAGCCCAGCTACCTCCCCCACGCGCGAATCGTTTTGCACTTTTTCCCGCACCCGCGCAGACGCTGACTGGTGGACCCTCTCCCTATCTCACTCCCTCGCTGACGCCCAGACCCCACCGCCAGCTCACTCTCTTCTTCCTCGCGCAGACCCCGCCCGGCCATTGCAGCCAGCAACGCCGGCGATCAATTCGCGTTAACAGCGGCCATTACTCCACCCCGCGACCACGCCCATTTAACTGCCCGCGTCTTACCTCTCTTTTCCCCCAGACAGCTCTCTCCCTCTGCCTCCAGGCTGCGACTATTTCGCCCCGCATCACCACTGCCTCCGGCGAGTCCCGCGAAAAAATTCCGGCGACTCTGCGCCACCCCTTGCCTCCCCAAGCACGCAGGCACATTCCCCAAACTCAGGCGCACCTCCCCGTAGCGCCAGCTCACTGGCGGGCGCCCCAGAACATCGGCTTCGACAACCTCTGAGCGCCGCCGCGTCTGCAAGCAACTCCGGCGATCTTCCCTGGTAAGCCCAGATCGCCCCGAGCCCTCTCAGTGATGCTCTCACCTTCCCCATACTCGTACGCGTCTAACCACACCTTTGTTTTTCCTCAGCACGATCTGTAGCCTCGTCCCCGGAGACGCCTGAGCGAGACCGACGCCGTCCTTGACTCCGGCGAGGAATCCCGACGGATCCTGAGCGCCCCTCGCCTCCTCGCAACCGCGTTGAGCATCACCACGATCCCCTGAGCACAGTGAGCACCTCCCCCTCTCTCTTTGCTTCCTGCATCGCCAGTGCCGCCACCGTCTGAGCGTCGCCGCCGCCAGCCGCCGCACATCGCCGCCCGTTGTTGACCAAGCAGTAGTGTCTGTAGGATCTAGATCGGACGAACGCGATAGAAGCTAGACGAAGGGGTAAGTAGCATCTCAGCGCCGTGCGATCTGATTAGATCCAACGCCCCGCAGAGCGCAATCCGCGCGAACCGGTACCACCCAATGAGAACACGCCGCGTGGCACTGGTTTGTTTTAAAATAGATTTTGAAATCAGATTGTTATGCAAATTTGTAAACCTTGTAACTTTTGATCCACACGTCCAAAATTTGCAAATTTTATATCAATGGAATCAGTGGAACAAGCCCTAGCCAACCATGCAATTTGTTTAGTAAAAAGTTTCTGTTAGATTGTTTGTTTTTGCAGAAACATTTGTATGCTTGTTTAGGTTATAAAAATTATTCCAAAATGATTTTGAGGTTGAAATCTTTGCAAATTGGTTTGTTGTGAACCTACTGACCCTAGGAACCAACCCATGGTTTTAAAAATGGATTTTGTGAAGATTAGGAATAAAAACTTGAATTAGCCTATTTCTAGTCAAATAAAAATATTGATTTTGTTATGGAAATGATTTTGGAGTAAAAACTTTGGGAAAATGATTTGAATCAAACCTACTGACCCTAAACACCAAGTTTTGAGATTAACAACTTATTTGGTGAACAACATAAAGTTTTTGCTTTGATAAAAACATTTTCCACCACATGAAATAATGATTGGATTTTAAAAATGATTTATAGATAAAACCCTTTTGCAAATGGTTTTACCACTTTGGAAAATAACCACTTGAAACTTTACAATGTGTAGAGCCTAGTAGAGACCACCTTGGAAAATAAAACTATCTTTTGCATGCTTACATGCATGACTTAGTTTCTATTATTTTATGTGTGTTGTTTGTTTGATTGGTTATTGGTTGGAATGTTAGTTGATATTGTGTTTGCTTAATTGATTTGTAGTGAAGTTAGAAAAGTGTGAAACTAGCAAGATCAAGAAGTGAACCAACATTCCCTACCAAAAAGGCAAGTGACACTACCATCTAAAGTCCTACTATTTTCATTATACTTAGTGGATTTTGAAACATGCATGAAAAGAATTTCTATACTTATGCTATGCTAAATCCTAATAGGATACCTTATATATTCCTTAGTAAAAACAATGTAGTTGTAAAATGCTTAACCATGCTACATATTTTGAGAAGAGATACATGTTGAGATTTTATGAAGTTAAGAAAAGACTTGTGTTTTTATATAATAAAACAAGTACTCAATGAACCACCTGGGTGGACAAGGTTACTCAAGTTTTGGACGAGGTGGCAACAAAAGGAACCATGTCTATGGCAATCTCTTTGTGTTGTGCACCAAAAGAAAACCACCCAGGGACTTAGAGATTGAACATGTTTCTCCATCAGTGGCTTTCGTGTACAGCCACATGCTAATATGGCTCTGGCTTAGTCAACTACATTGGGAAGACCCATGCATTGTCTTCAGGTTTACTGGAAATGAGGGAACTAGGAACCCTACATTGGTGCCTGAAGACAAGCTAGCAATGGTGTATGGGAGGACCCTCTGGAAAGACTTCGTCACATTCTCAATCTGCTAGTACTCCATCTTGGTGAGTACTTATCCAGCGGCCACTGGTGGCAACAAGATGAGATTGTGTCATGTGGGTAAAGTGTACAACTTCTGCAGAAGATAAAAATTCTAAGTACTTAGCCGTGTCCCCGGTTATGGACAATACTGAGCAACTAAAGCTTGAAGCTATGGGAAATCTCGACATTCCAATTTCAAAAAGAAAAACTTTAAAGTGACAACAAAAGACTTGAAGCACTTAGGGGTACCAAGGAGCTCAAGAGATTTGGATAAAAACTTGAAGCACTTGGGGATTTACCAAGGAGCTCAAGAGACTTTGATAAAAACTTGAAGCACTTGGGGATTTACCAAGGAGCTCAAGAGACTTTGATAAAAACTTGAAGCACTTGGGGAGTTACCAAGGGTCTCAAGAGGTTTTGATAAAAACTTGAAGTACTTGGGGTGTACCAAGGAGCTCAAGAGATTTTGACAAAGACACTTGGGGATTTACCAAGGAGTTCAGAAAGATTTGACAAAAGAAACAAAACCATTTTGAAAAGATAGGATAAATTATTGCTTTCTGCAAATGAGCCTAAAACCCTACTTAGCCAAATATGCATGTAATGATAGGATCCACTTATATTCTACATAGTAGTGAAACTTGCCAATACAATTCAAATGTATTGACCCTTGTGGCTGTAACTTGTTATGTTGCAGGTTTATTTGATATTAGTGAAGTTGATTGATTAGGATTACAAGTATACAACCAACATGTTTGCCTGTGGCACTTTGAAGATGAAGGACCCCATGCTTATAGATATTCTGCTGCAATGTAATGTAATAGCCAAATGAGCTATGTAAGATGTAATAAAATTATGTTATTCCCGGGTATAAAGTTATATTATGACCCTTGTTTCTTGATATTACATCTTAACTGTGGATGCTAGCTATTGATCCAGGGACTAGCATTGTAAACACAGGGATCTCTACCTTATTAAAGGTTGGGACCTCTACAGATGGTATCAGAGCATTGTGTTGCCTGTAGTATTGTAACCCTAGGATTGGACAAAACCCCTTAGAAAAATAGAGGAGTTATATTTGTTCCAAAACTTATTTACAAACAATCTTGTAAACTCTTTCCTCAACCATTTTGGTTTTGATTCTACATCTCTTCCGTTTCAACTTGATGGAAAAACCTACCCCATGGCCAAAGACTACACCATGTGCAAAGGACTTCTTTAACTCTAATGACTTCAACATCTTCAACTCCAATGACTTCAACTTCTTCAATTCTAATGACTTCAACATCTTCAACTCTAATGACTTCAACATCTTCAACTCTAATGACTTCAACATCTTTAGCATATTCACCAAGGACTTCAATCTTGGATGTCACTAAGGACAAGTGAGACAAGGAAATCTTGCTCAAGATTTGGAGACTAAGGAAACACAAATTAGAAGGAGCCCACATCACTTGAAGTTTGGTGACCAAAAGTTTTCCCAAGTAAACCATGATCTTAAACAAGAAGAATCAACCAAGAAGGATGGAAAGATCACAAGTGAACCATATAGATGGACTACCATATTTTAGTTAAGTCAAACCCACCAACTTATGTGGTGTAACAAAAATATTTTGTTGCCTAAAAATGTGCTTGAACTTTGTTGTTTGAGTGAAAAGTTGTTTGTGAATGCTTGCACACTGCTTGTGTGAATTGTGATGTGTGTGATTAGAATTATTTCCTTAGAAATATCTTGCCTATTCTAATCTCTATTCAACCCAAACAGATGACTACTCCAAGAAACTCCAACATCAAGGTTGATGACAACAACACCAACCAAGAGGACAACATGAGAGAACTCATATCAACCCGAAACCAGTTGAACCAAATGACAGCTCAATTCATAGCCAACACCAGTGGGGAAGATCCAACCCTACAAGGATTTTTGGAAAACCAAGCCCAAATGTTGCATAAGGTGACAGACCAAATGATCAACATGGAAAGCAACTTTTCCAAAGGGGACAAAGATGTTATTCTAAAAGGAACCAAAGGTTGCAATATTTGTGGAGACAAGGATCACACTTCCAAGGAGCATGGAGATCAATGCCCCAACTGTGAAGAGAAACATCAAGTTGGCCAATGTCCCACCTCTCAAGCTACTTGCTACCTATGTGAAGGAAACAACCATGTCCCTATCCAATGCCCCATCTACTCCATAGTTGAACAAAGGAAACAAGATGGAGTGAAACAAATGATTGCAAACTACCAAGAGGGATCCAAGTCTACCAAGAAGAATGAGGACAAAGGAAAAGCTCCACTTATACCTCGATGCAATACAACCCAATTCAAAGGAACAAAGAAGAGGCATATGAATTTTCCAAGGAGAAATAGAAGGTCCAAGAAACATGTAGACATCCCTACCTATAAGATAACATATGAACAACATGAACTAGATGCACTCCTAGCTTTGGAGAAGCCGAAAAAGAAAAAGAAGGACAAAAGCCATGTGCAATGTCATCATTGTAAAGAAATGGGACACTATTCCAGTGAATGCCCAGAGAAACAGAAGTATAAAGAGATTGGCCAAGTATGGTGCAACAACTGCAAAGAGCTAGGCCATTATGCAACAACTTGTCCACAAGAGACACGTGAAGAACTCAAGCTTATCATATGTTTCAATTCAGGACATTATGCAAGCAATTGTCCAGAAAAGATGAAGAACAAGATAAACAAGCCTATGAAGGATCTCAGCCTTGTCACATGTGACAAGTGTGGAAACAAAGGACACTATGCAGATGTTTGCCCAGAGAAGTTTCCCCAGGATCCCAAGAAGGCCAATATGTAATTTAGTTGGAAAATTTTTAAGGGTGGTAGTGCCCTAGATGCTTTTGAGCCTACTTGTAACCCTAGCCTTCCCAAATCTCGGGACGAGATTTATTTTAAGGGTGGTAGCCTGTCACATCCCAGGATTTTCCAAATCTTGTAATGTGAAAAATAAATGAATAAAATAAAACTTTGTTGATTTTCAGGGTGAGAAGAAACTTTTTTATTCCAATTGGAAACCTTCAAACTTATTTTGATCAAATAAAATCCTAAAGGGATTTAAAAGATAAATAAACAATAAAGTTCAAAATATTGGAAATTACCATTTTGGATATTTAAATAAAAAGATTTGGTTTTCAAATGAAAAGGTAGAAGTATTAAATAAAGATTATTTTATAGAGCCAAATTAAACCTTGGCCAAACTCTTGAAATAAAGTATTTCTATTTGATAAAAAATAGTAAAGGTTTATTTAAATAAAATAATAAGGATTTAATATCCAAATTTATTAGAAATGAAGGTTTTACTATTTTAATTAAAACATCAAAACTTGTTAAATTATTTTAAACAAGTATTCCAAGAATACTATATTTTCAAATTAAACCTACTGAAGTGTTTTTGGTTTTATTTAGATTTCAAATGGAATTTTAAATAAATCAAATCCTATTTGATTTAATAACTAAGATCCATTTTATTTAATTAATAAATGGATCCTAAAAGAATAAAAATATTATTTTATTTTGGGACTTGGATTATTGTTGTTAAACAGAACCAAAACTCAAGGCAAAGTTTGGAGGAGTTTTGAATTGATTTGAATGTTTGATTGGTTGTTTGAATTTCAAAACAGAAAATAGATATAGAAAAAGAAAAACAATCAGAACAGAAAAATATGAAAACGGACTCGACCCAACTAAGCAGGCCCAGCAGCCCATTTCAGCCCAGCTATGTCCCCCACGCGCGAATCGTTTTGCACTTTTTCCCGCACCCGCGCAGACGCTGACTGGTGGACCCTCTCCCTATCTCACTCCCTCGCTGACGCCCAGACCCCACCGCCAGCTCACTCTCTTCTTCCTCGCGCAGACCCCGCCCTGCCATTGCAGCCAGTAACGCCGGCGATCAATTCGCGTTAACAGCGGCCATTACTCCACCCCGCGACCACGCCCATTTAACCGCCCACGTCTTACCTCTCTTTTCCCCCAGACAGCTCTCTCCCTCTGCCTCCAGGCTGCGACTATTTCGCCCCGCATCACCACTGCCTCCGGCGAGTCCCGCGAACAATTCCGGTGACTCTGCGCCACCCTTGCCTTCCCAAGCACGCAGGCACATTCCCCAGACTCAGGCGCACCTCCCCGTAGTGCCAGCTCACTCGCGGGTGCCCCAGAACGTCGGCTTCGACAACCTCTGAGCGCCGCCGCGTCTGCAAGCAACTCCGGCGAACTTCCCTGGTAAGCCCAGACCTCCCCAAGCCCTCTCAGTGATGCTCTCACCTTCCCCATACTCATACGCGTCTAACCACACCTTTGTTTTGCCTCAGCACGATCTGTAGCCTCGTCCCCGACGACGCCTGAGCGAGACCGATGCCGTCCTTGACTTCGGCGAGGAATCCCGACGGATCCTGAGCGCCCCTCGCCTCCTCGCAACCGCGTTGAGCATCACCACGATCCCCTGAGCACAGTGAGCACCTCCCCCTCTCTCTTTGCTTCCTGCATCGCCAGTGCCGCCACCGTCTGAGCGTCACCGCCGCCAGCCGCCGCACAGCGTCGCCCGTTGTTGACCAAGCAGTAGTGTCCGTAGGATCTAGATCGGACGAACACGATAGAAGCTAGATGAAGGGGTAAGTAGCATCTCAGCGCCGTGCGATCTGATTATATCCAATGCCCCGCAGAGCGCAATCCGCGCGAACCGGTACCGCCCAATGAGAACACGCCGAATGGCACTGGTTTGTTTTAAAACAGATTTTGAAATCAGATTGTTATGCAAATTTGTAAACCTTGTAACTTTTGATCCACACGTCCAAAATTTGCAAATTTTATATCAATGGAATCAGTGGAACAAGACCTAGCCAACCATGCAATTTGTTTAGTAAAAAGTTTCTGTTAGATTGTTTGTTTTTGCAGAAACATTTGTATGCTTGTTTAGGTTATAAAAATTATTCCAAAATGATTTTGAGGTTGAAATCTTTGCAAATTGGTTTGTTGTGAACCTACTGACCCTAGGAACCAACCCATGGTTTTAAAAATGGATTTTGTGAAGATTAGGAATAAAAACTTGAATTAGCCTACTTCTAGTCAAATAAAAATATTGATTTTGTTATGGAAATGATTTTGGAGTAAAAACTTTGGGAAAATGATTTGAATCAAACCTACTGACCCTAAACACCAAGTTTTGAGATTAACAACTTATTTGGTGAACAACATAAAGTTTTTGCTTTGATAAAAACATTTTCCACCACATGAAATAATGATTGGATTTTAAAAATGATTTATAGATAAAACCCTTTTGCAAATGGTTTTACCACTTTGGAAAATAACCACTTGAAACTTTACAATGTGTAGAGCCTAGTAGAGACCACCTTGGAAAATAAAACTATCTTTTGCATGCTTACATGCATGACTTAGTTTCTATTATTTTATGTGTGTTGTTTGTTTGATTGGTTATTGGTTGGAATGTTAGTTGATATTGTGTTTGCTTAATTGATTTGTAGTGAAGTTAGAAAAGTGTGAAACTAGCAAGATCAAGAAGTGAACCAACATTCCCTACCAAAAAGGCAAGTGACACTACCATCTAAAGTCCTACTATTTTCATTATACTTAGTGGATTTTGAAACATGCATGAAAAGAATTTCTATACTTATGCTATGCTAAATCCTAATAGGATACCTTATATATTCCTTAGTAAAAACAATGTAGTTGTAAAATGCTTAGCCATGCTACATATTTTGAGAAGAGATACATGTTGAGATTTTATGAAGTTAAGAAAAGACTTGTGTTTTTATATAATAAAACAAGTACTCAATGAACCACCTGGGTGGACAAGGTTACTCAAGTTTTGGACGAGGTGGCAACAAAAGGAACCATGTCTATGGAAATCTCTTTGTGTTGTGCAGCAAAAGAAAACCACCCAGGGACTTAGAGATTGAACATGTTTCTCCATCAGTGGCTTTCGTGTACAGCCACATGCTAATATGGCTCTGGCTTAGTCAACTACATTGGAAAGACCATGCATTGTCTTCAGGTTTACTGGAAATGAGGGAACTAGGAACCCTACATTGGTGCCTGAAGACAAGCTAGCAATGGTGTATGGGAGGACCCTCTGGAAAGACTTCGTCACATTCTCAATCTGCCAGTACTCCATCTTGGTGAGTACTTATCCAGCGGCCACTGGTGGCAACAAGATGAGATTATGTCATGTGGGTAAAGTGTACAACTTCTGCAGAAGATAAAAATTCTAAGTACTTAGCCGTGTCCCCGGTTATGGACAATACTGAGCAACTAAAGCTTGAAGCTATGGGAAATCTCGACATTCCAATTTCAAAAAGAAAAACTTTAAAGTGACAACAAAAGACTTGAAGCACTTGGGGGTACCAAGGAGCTCAAGAGATTTGGATAAAAACTTGAAGCACTTGGGGATTTACCAAGGAGCTCAAGAGACTTTGATAAAAACTTGAAGCACTTGGGGAGTTACCAAGGGGCTCAAGAGGTTTTGATAAAAACTTGAAGTACTTGGGGTGTACCAAGGAGCTCAAGAGATTTTGACAAAGACACTTGGGGATTTACCAAGGAGTTCAGAAAGATTTGACAAAAGAAAGAAAACCATTTTGAAAAGATAGGATAAATTATTGCTTTCTGCAAATGAGCCTAAAACCCTACTTAGCCAAATATGCATGTAATGATAGGATCCACTTATATTCTACATAGTAGTGAAACTTGCCAATACAATTCAAATGTATTGACCCTTGTGGCTATAACTTGTTATGTTGCAGGTTTGTTTGATATTAGTGAAGTTGATTGATTAGGATTACAAGTCTACAACCAACATGTTTGCCTGTGGCACTTTGAAGATGAAGGACCCCATGCTTATAGATATTCTGCTGCAATGTAATGTAATAGCCAAATGAGCTATGTAAGATGTAATAAAATTATGTTATTCCCGGGTATAAAGTTATATTATGACCCTTGTTTCTTGATATTACATCTTAACTGTGGATGCTAGCTATTGATCCAGGTACTAGCATTGTAAACACAGGGATCTCTACCTTATTAAAGGTTGGGACCTCTACAGTATATCTCTCTGTCATTTGGATGGACAAATTACACTCTTGATCCATGAGCCTCTACATAACATTATTGGAGTATCTGAACCCACCTTTATGGTCAACTTGTTATGGTGTGATGTTTGATGTTATTATGCTACTCTTAATATGTTAGTGATTGACACGATCTTAGGGTCTAAGGACTAGAGTTACTTGTAATGATGTTATAGCAATTTAAACATAATGACTTTGATAATATTACTATACTTCAGATGATGTTAATCACATCATTCCTCCAATGTTGTGACCTTGTTATTAAAAACTTCCAATGTCCATCATCAGGAAACCTTGATCATCATGATAATCAACGAGCTGGTTTATATGAGAGGCATAACTAGTAACACTTTATTTGTTTATGAAACACACATGCATTAATGTTTCCTTTTAATACAATTTATAGCATGTAAAATAAACATCTATCATATACTTGGAATATGATACTAACAACTTTATTATTGCCTCTCGGGCATATTCCCTTCAGTCCTTGACATGAAGCACACCAGGGAAACACCACCAAATAGAGTCAGATCCAGGAAATATTGGAGGGGGAAACTATGCTTGAGCTGCCTCCAGAGGGATCTCCACCCTCTCCAACATATCCAGCATCATCACCATGATGAAGAGGGAGTAGTACACCTCTGGACTATGGGTTTGTGGCAGTAGCTTTGTAATATCGCACCTTTATAAAGATAAAGATCCCTGTGATTGCAATGCTAGTCCCTGGATCAATTGCTAGCATCCACAGTTTAAGATGAAGTACACAAAAACAAAGGTCATTATTAAATTGTCATTCCAGAGATAACATAGTCTTTTACAACTCCATAGCTATAGGCTAGTACAAGAGTTTAACTTAACAATATAAAATAGAAGTCTTCATCTTCATGTGCCACAGGCAAGCATGTTGAGTGTAGACTCATAACACCTAATCATCATCAGAGTAACCTGCATCATCACAAGTTATAGCCACAGTGGGTCAATACATTGGAATAGTATTGGCAAGTGATACCTTAGTAGAATATTAGCATCTTAGTTACTACATGAATTTGGCTAAGTGTAGCTTAGGCTTGCTTTGCTCAAAAATAGGTTTTTCCTATCATTTAAAAACACTAAGTTTTTGTTTGGCAAAAACTTTCCCAAGGATCCACCAATAGAAATTGGTGAACCTTCACCCTTGTTCAACCACAAGTTTTAACTTAGAAAATTGGGATGAGGAGATTCTTGATAGCTTCCATGTCTTGATGCTCAAGTTGTCCATTATCGGGGACACGGCTAAGTACTTAGTTTATTCCATCTGCAGAGGTGGTGCACTTTCCCCACAAGACTTGGTTTCACCAAGACAGGACCTTTCAAAAGCCTTCCCTTAGACCAGAATGGACGCGCTCCAACCTATCATTCCCCTATCACCAACTGTCCATTTGGCTAAGTTATTGCAACCTATATGATCCAGGCAGAGCCCATAATGCCATGTGGCTGCACTAGAAGCTTCTTAACATTTGGCATCTCAAATCCCTTTGTTCCCGGGTGGCAATCCATAAGTGAGATACACAAGGTAAACCATAGAAATGGGCCTTGTGTAACCACTCAACCAAAAACCACCAAGCAATTACCATTCCACCCAGGTGTTTCATTCACTTAGTTGTTTTATTAAGCAAAACCATAAGTCAAAGACTTAGCAATAATTTTACATAGCATGAATATATTCCACCCTTGGTTGCTACTAGCTAGGCTAAGCATGGCAACAGCAAGTATCTTAACTTAGAGAAAATTCTAACAATTCTACAACTACTAGGATTTCCCAAGCATAACATTTAGATACTTAGCAAAATATTCATGCACGCCCTATACAAAATATTTCTAATGCATAGTCAAAATATTGGGACTAAAATATGAGCACCACTTGCCTTGGTAGTTGGGGGAGTAGCAACAATCTTCACAACCACAATCACTATTAGCACCAAAACCACACATAAAATGATAGCACCAAATTCACATATCAAAAATATACAAGAAAAAAATATATGAATGCATGCAAATGCCATGCAAAGATTTTTCTACATCAAACCAGACAAGTGAAACAGTACTGAATCATAAAAAAAACAATTATACACTAAATAAAATTAATTTGTCCCTTAGAACATTTTCCATACAATTTTTATATACAAATTAAGCTTAGAAATGTCTCTGAAAAAACAATACATTTTAAAGATTCAATTTATTAAACAAAGTACATAATTGGATAGAATTCTTTCTCCTGATTCCAATGATATAAAATTTACAAAATTTGAACGTGTGGATCAAAAGTTATGAATTTTGCAAGTTTGAATCACTAATAGATCTAATTCCAGATTTTAAATCGAAACACAGGCCATGCGGTGCTTCCTGATTGGACGGTACCGCTTCGCACTGGATCACGCTCGCGCACCGTTAGATCTAATTAAAACCAGTGGCTCAGATCTGCCCGTACCTCTTCGGCCTGGCATCTAATCTAAACCACTGGATCTAGATCCAGTGGATCAAATCGCTTTGACCTAAAACCGGCGGCGCAAATGGTTGCTGGCGGCAGCAGCGCTGCTGCCGATGACGTTCCGGTGGTTCCAGAGGGGGTTAGGGGCTGGGTAGAGGCTTACCAGACTCGCGTGAACACGACGGTGCTCAAGGTGTCGTTGGTGTGGGCGGGGGCGTGCTGCAGAGGCTGCTGGGGCTCGTCGGAGTTGGGGACAGCATCGGGTTTGCTCAGACATCGATGAAGGCGACATTTCCGGCCACCCTAGCACAAACAGAGGGTATTAGTGTGTGCATAACACGCATGCAAACCTGGAAGGGTCAAAGAGAAGGCACGGGGTGGTCGGGTTTTACCTAAATCCCTCGCCGGAGTTGGAGGTGGCGTCAGATTCCCACGGTGCTCGTCGAAGTCGATGCTTTGGATCACAAGCAGATGAACAAAGGGGATCAGGAGGTCCTCAAGGATCAGGGGATCATCCTAGGTTGAACGAGGAGTGGGCGCGAACACGAGACTCACCAGAATACCTCGCCGGAGCTGGCTCTGTCTGCGGCGGTATAATGCAAAATAGAGGCAGCCTGGTGGCGGAGCGAGCGAGTGGAGTGAGGGGAAAGTGCGGGGTGGAGAGGGGGTTTTGTAGCCGGAGCAGGGGGCGGCAATCACGCGACCAATCAATGGAATTTACGTCGGGATTAAACACGGCGTCACTGCAGAGAGGTAACGGCGGAGCGGCATCTGCGCGCGAGGATTCGGGGAAGACGACGCTGACGTGGAGAAGGCCCAACGTCAGTGGCTGTGGGGTATGTTCTGCGCGGGTGAGAGAGGGGTAGAGGGAACTGGCCCAGGTGGGCTGGTTCTATTGTTGGGCCGAAATGCTGGGGCCAGCCCATTTCTATTTCTTTAATCCTTTTCTAATTCTATTTTCATTTTCAGGAACCAAATTCAAATGATTTTCAAATGAGTTTGAATTCAAACCACTTCTGGATTTTTGTAAAGTGAAACTAGTACACATTTGGCTACAGAACAAAGTTGTACACTTGGAAATACATCGGTACATTGGAATTTTTAAAAATAAATAATGCCTTTATCAATTGTTTATTAAAGACATATGAATGGTTTTAAATTCATACCTTGTTTTGAAATTTTTTGTCCAAGCTTTGGAAAACATCAATACACTCTAAGTTCAAATCTTTCTGGTTTAAAACAAATAATCTCATACTAGAGAATAGCATTGGTCATTGTCTTGCTTACATAAAATAATAGACATTCAAATGCTTCTGTTTTGAAATAACTTTGAAAATGATCCTAAAATGATTATGAATGCATGGATGATATGCAAACTTTGAAATCATGAATTTTGGGATGTTACAAGCTTGATCTATTTCTCTATTGTTCTTCATAGATCTAGTACCATATGAGCTTCCCAACATGATTATGGTGATATATGTAATTCCTATATGGTGGATCTTTATTCTATGATTTGATATATGAGATCGGAACCAAATTTGTGTAAGATGTATTGGTAGATGCATATCATGCACCTCGTTCTTAATTGCTTGTTTTGATCCAACTTGTATGCAAGAACTTGTATGGGGAGAAGTGTGTATTAGATGGAGTGGCAAGGTGGTAGTGATTGAGTTGTGACAACAATATTCAAGATCCACTTTGTTTTTTACTTTCTTTTGCTGCGTCACTAGGTATAAAGTGAAATCATGTGCTATAAATTATCATGTGACAGTGAAATAATCATGTTAGATCAAGGTAGCATATTTCTATTTCAAATATCATGTCATATTA
This sequence comes from Avena sativa, assembly GCA_916181665.1. Taxonomy (NCBI): domain Eukaryota; kingdom Viridiplantae; phylum Streptophyta; class Magnoliopsida; order Poales; family Poaceae; genus Avena; species Avena sativa. The sequence goes on from OV702293.1 coordinate 462,526,053, forward strand.
CTTATAGCTATACTCTGATTTGTTCTTAATTCAAGATTGCATGGAGTTTCCCTTTCTTGAGGAGTATAAGAGAGATGTGTTTCATCTCTATGTTAGGACATGATGCCCATATGAATGCTTATCATACACATATAGAAGTTTCTTGAATATTTATCATTGATGAATTGTTTAATGATCTCCACAACTTAAAAAGAGAGTAGACAAGTGAACCCATGGACCCCGATCCAATTTTAATCATAAGAAACATCTTTCCATTGAAATTGCTACCTTTTATATTTTCTGCAATTTATTATTTCAAAAATACAAAAATACTTTTCCTACTTGCAATCATCCATAAAAATCCAAAAACAACTTTATTATCTTCCATATCATCTAGTTTACATTTACTTACTTTATTTATATTTCATATTACTAATACGAAACCTTGTGCTTGATAACCACTTGGTGGAGTTGGGGACACACTACTGGAAAACCCCTCTTCGGTTCGACGTGAACAACCCCAGTAGTCCCGGCCTGTCACAACCCGCGATTAGTGGGAGCACTAGTCCCGGGCCGTGAGGCCTCTAACGGCTAGAAACGGCCGTAGTCACTAGTCCCGGGCCATACCAGATCTTTATTCCCGGTCCGTAATCTCAGCTGGTCTTTTCGTGGACTATTAGTCCCGGGTCGTATCACGGCCCGGGACTAGTTGTCCACCACTATATATTCTGCTTCCTGTCCTGCTACCCTAAAGCATATGGTGGCCATTTTTCTCAAAGAAGCAAGAGAGTTCATGCCATTTTTTTCTCAAGATTTAGTTTGCAACCTCTAAATCCAAAGCTTTAAAAGGTTAGAACTTCATTCTTTCATCTCGTATTGCTACTTTAGCTCTATAATGCTCTAGAAGTATAGAGATATGGATCAATGCATGCATGCTCTAGAAGTAGAAGGATTTTGATATATATGTGTAACAAATTTTGATTAGGCACATAGTTACTGAAAATTGAAATGTGTAATTTTAGAGTTTCAGAGCTTAGAATGGAATGAGGTTTTCACTTATAGAACAATAATAAAAAACTCCACATTTATCATGTTGATCGTTTTCCCCAATTCACAAATTGGTGCATGTAAATTTTTCAAAATTCAAAATTAATGCTCTAGAAGCTCTCAATATAACTTGTAATAATTTTATCTTGTTGTGTAATGGTTTTTGATATACTTTTACTATAATGCAGATGGTCCGGGAATGGATGTACGGTACTGACCGACGCTCTGGTGAGTTCATTAATGGCGTGCATGAATCCATCCGTGTTGCTGATGCAAACAGGGGCAATGGTTTTGTATTCTGTCCATGTAGTGGATGTAGGAATCAGAAGGATTACTCTGACTCAAAAACCCTTCACAGCCACCTATTGAAGTCCGGCTTCATGCCCAGTTATAATGGTTGGAAAAGCACGGAGAGAGAGGTGTTATAATGGAAGACAATGAAGAAGAGGAGGAGGATGACAACTATCATGGTTTCCCTGAGTACGGAGATACTTCCATGGGGGATGCTAAAGGGGAGGATGAAGAAGAGACAAATGATGGACCCACTGATGATCTTTGTCGGACCATTGTCGATGCACGAAGAGATTGTGAAACTGAAAAGGATAGGGAGAAGTTCAATCACATGTTAGAGGATCACAAAAAGTTGTTATACCCAAATTGCGAAAATGGTCTAAAAAAGCTGGGTAGCACACTGGAATTGCTGCGATGGAAGGCTGAGTGTGCTATACCTGACTCCTTATTTGAAAAGTTGCTGAAAATGATGAAGAATATGCTTCCAAAAGATAATGTATTGCCCGCCAGTATGTACGAAGCAAAGAAGGTTGTCTGCCCTCTAGGTTTAGAGGTTCAGAAGATACATGCATGCCCTAATGACTGCATCCTCTACCGCGGTGAGGAGTACGAGAATTTGGATGCATGCCCGGTATGCACTTCACTTCGGTATAAGATTAGACGAGATGACCCTGGTGACGTTGAGGGCGAGCCCCCCCGGAAGAGGGTTCCTGCCAAGGTGATGTGGTATGCTCCTATAATACCACGGTTGAAATGCTTATTCAGAAACAAAGAGCACGCCAAGTTGTTGCGATGGCATAAAGAGGAACGTATGTTAGAAGGGATGTTGAGACACCCCACTGATGGGTCGCAATGGAGAAAAATCGATAGAAAGTACCCAGACTTTGCAGATGGCATGAATCCCTTTCGGGAGCAGAGCTCCAGTCAGAGCACATGGCCCGTGACTCTATGCATCTATAACCTTCCTCCTTGGTTGTGCATGAAGCGGAAGTTCATTATGATGCCAGTGTTGATCCAAGGTCCGAAGCAACCCGACAATGACATTGATGTGTACCTAAGGCCATTAGTGGAAGAACTTTTATAGTTGTGGCACGAACCCGGCATACGCGTGTGGGATGAGCACAAGCAGGAAGAATTTAACCTCCGAGCATTGCTTTTCGTAACAATCAATGATTGGCCTGCTCTTAGTAACCTTTCAGGACAGTCCAACAAGGGATACAATGCATGCACACACTATTTAGATGAGACTTAAAGTATATATTTGGAACATTGTAAGAAGAATGTGTATAATGAGCATCGTCGATTTCTTTTGGCCAAGCATCCCTTAATAAAGAAAGGCAAGCATTTCAACTGGAATGTCACCAGACAAAGCCTAAGGAGCGTACTGGTGCTGATATATTTGATATGGTCAAAGATTTGGATCAAATGGTAACCTTTGGAAAGGGTCCTGGCGGAAAATCTGTTCCGAAGGATGCAGAAGGACACACACCCATGTGGAAGAAGAAATCTATATTTTTGGAGCTACCATATTGGAAATTCTTAGAGATCCGTGTAGGGTTTCGTAGCATGGAAAACAAAAAATTTCTACCGCATACAAACAAACAAGCCAAGATCTATCTACTAGATTGTAGCAACGAGTCGATGGAATATCTCACCCTCAAAGATTCCAAAGTGTTTAACGAGAGCAGATTCTCGTGGGTGATGTAGTCGTACTCTTCCCTATCTCAAGATCGCGTAGACGATCCTTTCGGCGCTGCGTTCCGGCAGCGCTCCCGCAGTCGGTCACACGTTCGGTACTCGACGAAGACCTTCCTCTCCCTTGTTCCAGCAGGCAGCGGAGGTTGTAGCACTCTCCTCGCGATTCTAGCAGCACAACGGTGTGGTACCGGAAGTAGAGGGGAGATCTCGCAGGGCTTCGCCTTAAGCCGGAGCGAGTATGGTGGACGATGAGAGAGCCCTCAACGATCTAGGGTTTAGACACGCCGAGGAGGAAGCTTGGCCGGCGGCTAGGGTTGCTAGGCGGCGGCGGCAGCAGGTGGCGGCGCCGGCGGCTTAGGGTTTGGAGGCGGGAATCTTGTGTGTCTAGGAGGGGAGCCCTGCCCCTCCTTATATAGGTGGAGGGGCCGGCCGGCCAAGGGGAGGGGAGTCCCTCCCCAACTCGGCTTGGAGGTGGGCCGGCGGTGGAGGAGGGACTCCTCCCCAACTCGGTTTCCTCCTCTTTCTCCACTTCCCAAAAATAGCCTTTTGACTTTCAAACTTGGCGTTTGACTTTTCAAACTAGGATTTGAATAAACCCTCTATTTGGTTCAGCGATGACACCGAGTACATAATGCAATTATACCAACTTGATATAACACATTCATGTACCCTTCCCCTCCGGAGTGCCGGACATTCCGGAACCTTCTAGAACATTCCCGATGAAAACACCGGAACCATTTCCCAACTCCAAAACGAGACTTTCCTTATATGAATCTTTATTCTCCGGACCATTCCGGATCTCCTCGTGATATCCCGGATCCCATCCGAGACTCCGAACAATGTTCGGTCTCTTTCTCATCATTCCATAACTACTCAAACAACGTCGAATCCTTAAGTGTGTCTCCCTACGGTTCGTGAATTATGCGGACATGATCGAGACACTTCCCCGATCAATAACCAATAGAGGAATCTAGAAATTCATATGGCTCCCACATATTTCTACGATTACTTTGTGATCGAATGAACAAATTACATACGATACCAATTTCCCTTTGTCTCACGATAGTTTACTTATCCGAGGTTATGATCGTCGGTATCTCTGCATACCTAGTTCAACCTCGTTACCGATAAGTACTCTTTTCTCGTTCCCGTGATATGTGATCCCTTGTGAGCTAGTCACATGCTTGCAAGCTAATTGGATGACATTTCACCGAGAGGGGCCAGAGTATATCTATCTGTCATATGGATGGACAAATCCCACTCTTGATCCATGTGTCTTAACCAATACTTTCCGAACACTCAATGCCACCTTTATAGCCACCCAGTTACGGTGTGGTGTTTGATGTCATCAAAGCATCCATCCGGTAAAGGTGATATGCATGATCTCATGGTCGAAGGAATTAGGTTACTATGTATCAAAAAGCATATAGCAATTGAACTATTAAAATGACTTGATCTTTATGCTACGCTTATCTATAGGAGTATGTCCACCATATCATTCTCCTAACGATATGATCTTGTTGTTAATAACATCTCAATGTTCATGATAGGGAAACCACAATCATTTATTAACCAACAAGCTAGTGATGTATAGAGACTTTACTAGGGACTTCAATTTAAGTTTACAAATCACACAAGTATTAATGTTTCCTTGTTAATACCATTATAGCATGAATATAAACATTTATCATAAACACAAAGATATAATAATAACTACATTTATTATTGCCTCTAGGGCATATCTCCAACAGTCTCCCACTTGCACTAGAGTCATCTAATCTAGATTACATGGTAATATACCGAACACCCATGGCAGTTTGGTGTTGGTCATGTTTTGCCCTCGGGAGAGGTTTAGTCAACAGATCCGCCACATTCAGATCTGTGTGTACTTTGCAAATCTTTATGTCCCCATCTTGGACATGTTCTCGAATAGCGTGAAAACGTAGCTTGATATGCTTCAGCTTCTTGTGTGACCTTGGTTCTTGCGCATTGGCTATGGCGGCCATGTTATCACAGTAGATAGACATTGGGTCCAGCGCACTAGGAACCACACCCAGCTCTGTAATGAACTCTTTCATCCATATCGCTTCTTGTGAAGCCTCCGAAGCAGCCATGTATTCCGATTCAGTTGAAGATCTCGCCACAACGCTTTGCTTTGCACTCCTCTAGCTAACTGTTGCACCATTCAAAGTAAATACGTATCCAGATTGTGATTTAGAATCATCCGTATCGGTGTTCCAACTAGCATCGGTGTAACCATTAACAACGAGCTGTTCATCACCTCCATAAGAAAGAACCATATCCTTTTCTTCTCAAGTACTTAAGGATGTTTTTGACCGCTGTCCAATGATCCACTCCTGGATCACTTTGATATCTGCTAGTTAAACTAACAACATATGTAATGTCAGGTCGAGTACATAGCATGGCATACATTAGAGATCCTATGGCTGAGGCATAGGGAGTCTTACTCATCCTTTCTCTATCTTCTGCCGATGTCGGACTTTGAGTTTTACTCAAGGTCGTATTGAGCAACATGGGCAAGAACCCTTTCTTGCTATCTTCCATTCCAAACCTCTTTAGAACTTTGTACAAATATGTACTTTGTGACAATGATATTAGGCGTCTCGATCTATCTCTATAAATCTTTATGCCTAATATGTAAGCTGCTTCGCCAAGATCCTTCATTGAAAAACTATTATTCAAATATTCCTTGACACTATTAAGAAGGTCTACATCATTCCCAATCAATAATATGTCATCTACATATAGTATTAAGAATGCTACAGAGCTCCCACTCACTTTCTTGTAAATACAAGCTTCTCCATAAGTTTGTATAAAACCAAAACTTTTGATCACCTTATCAAAACGTTGATTCCAACTTCGGGATGCTTGCTTCAATCCATAGATGGACCGTTGAAGTTTGCATACCTTGTTATCATCTTTAGGATCGACAAAACCTTTGGGTTGCATCATATACAACTCTTCATCAATGTCTCCATTGAGGAATGCTGTTTTGACATTCATCTGCCATATCTCATAATCATAATATGCAGCGATTGCTAACATAATCCTCACAGACTTTAGCTTCGCTACTGGTGAGAAAGTCTCATCGTAGTCAACTCCTTGAATTTGTCGAAACCCTGTTGCGACAAGTCGAGCTTTATAGACAGTAACATTACCATCAACATCTGTTTTCTTCTTGAAAATCCATTTGTTCTCGACAGCCTTCCGGTCATCCGGTAAGTCCACCAAAGTCCATACTTGGTTTTCGTACATGGATCCAATCTCGGATTTCATGGCTTCTTTCCATTTATTGGAATCTGGGCTCATCATTGCTTCCTCATATGTCGCAGGGCCATCAGTGTTGTCCACCAACATGACACTCATAACGGGATCATACCAATCTGGAGTGGTACGAGTTCTCGTTGACCTGCGAGGCTCTGTAGCAACTTCAACCGAAGTTTCATGATCATCATCATTAGCTTCCTCTCTTATTGGTGCAGGCACCACAGGAACTTCTTCCGGTGCTGCGCTACTCGCAATTTCGAGAGAAGGTTCGACAACCTCGTCGAGTTCTACTTTCCTTCCAGTCACTTCTTTCGAGAGAAATTCCTTCTCTAGAAAGGATCCATTCTTGGCAACGAAGATTTTGCCTTCGGATCTATGATAGAAGGTATACCCAATAGTTTCCTTTGGGTATCCTATGAAGACGCATTTTTCCGCTTTGGGTTCAAGCTTGTCCGGCTGTAACTTCTTTACATAGGCTTCGCATCCCCAAACTTTAAGGAACGACAATCTAGGTTTCTTCCCAAACCATAATTCATACGGTGTCGTTTCAACGGATTTAGATGGTGCCCTATTTAAAGTGAATGCGGCTGTTTCTAATGCATAACCCCAAAATGATAGCGGTAAATCTGTAAGTGACATCATAGAACGAACCATATCTAAGAGAGTTCCATTACGACGTTCGGACACACCATTACGTTGTGGTGTTCCCGGCGGTGTCAATTGTGAAAGTATCCCGCATTTCTTCAAATGCTCGCCAAACTCGTAACTTAGATATTCACCTCCACGATCAGAACGCAGAAATTTAATCTTCTTGTTACGTTGATTCTCTACCTCACTTTGAAATTCCTTAAACTTCTCGAAAGTTTCGGACTTATGTTTCATGAAATAGATATACCCATATCTACTCAAATCATCCGTGAAGGTAAGAACATAACGATAACCACCGCGTGATGCTACACTCATTGGACCACATACATCGGTATGTATGATTTCCAATAAGTCCGTAGCTCGCTCCATCATACCAGAAAATGGAGTCTTAGTCATTTTACCCATCAGACATGCTTCACATCTTTCAAGTGATTCGAAATCAAGTGATTCAAGAAGTCCATCGGAATGGAGTTTCTTCATGCGCTTCACTCCAATGTGACCAAGACGACAGTGCCACATATAGGTCGAGTTATCGCTCGATTTCAAACGTTTAGCCTCAATGTTATTAATATGTGTATTTCCACTATCGAGATTCAACAAGAATAGACCATCTATCAAAGGTGCATGTGCGTAAATCATATTACTCATATAAATCGAACAACCATTATTCTCGGACTTAAACAAGTAATCGTCTCGCAATAAACAAGATCCCTATATAATGTTCATGCTTAACGCAGGCACCAAATAACAATTATTTAAGTATAAAACTAATCCCGATGGTAGATGAAGGGGTAGCGTGCCGACCGCGATCACATCAACCTTTGATCCGTTTCCAACGCCCATCGTCATCTCGTTCTTCGCTAGCTTCCGTTTATTTTGCAGCACCTGTTTCGAGTTACAAATATGAGCAACCGAACCGGTATCAAATACCCAGGCACTACTACGAGTAATAGTGAGATACACATCAATAACATGTATATCAGATATACCTTTCTTCTTGATGTTGCCGTTCTTCAAATCCGCCAAGTACTTTGGGCAATTCCGCTTCCAGTGACCTTCTCCCTTGCAGTAAAAGCACTCAGTATCAGGCTTAGGTCCAGCCTTGGTCTTCTTTGTCGGCGTGGTAACTTTCTTACCACCCTTCTTGAAGTGTCCCTTCTGCTTAGACTTGCCTTTCTTGAATTTGGTGGTCTTATTGACCAACAACACTTGGTGCTCTTTCTTGATCTCCACTTCTGCAGATTTCAACATGGCAAAGAGTTCTGGCAACGTCTTGTTCATGTTTTGCATGTTGTAGTTCATCACAAAGTTCTTGTAACTTGGTGGTAGTGATTGGAGGACGCGGTAAATCCCCAAAGCATTAGGAATCACTATACCCAAACTTTGAAGTTTGTTCGCGTGCCCAGACATCTTAAGCACATGCTCACTGACGGAGCTGCCCTCTTCCATCTTGGAGTTAAAGAACTTTTCAGAAGCCTCATAGCTTTCAATTCCCGCATGAGTCTCAAAGATCAATTTGAGATCCTCGACAATATCATATGGGTCTGAATTCTCAAACCTTTTCTGAAGCTTCGATTCTAAACCATACAAGATAGCACACTGAACTATGGAGTACTGAGTCTTCTGAGTGAGGTAAACATTCTTTACTTCATCGGCAGCATCAGCTGCAGGTGGGTCACCCAGCGGTGCATCCAGCACATAAGTCAAATTACCAGCTGTGAGGACAATCCTCAAATTGCGGAACCAATCCGTGAAGTTGCTTCCATTGTTTTTCAACTTTTCTTTCTCTAGGAACGCATTAAAATTGATGGTAGGGGCTGCCATTGATCTACAACATATTTGCAATAGTTTAGACTAAGTTTATGACACATTGAGTTCAAATTAATAATAAAATTAATCTAGGTGAACTCCCACTCAAAACAATATCCCTCACATTGTTTTAGTGATTACACGAACCAAATCCACCACATCAACACCGATCATCACGAGAGTTGATATAGTTTCAATGGCAAACAATCGACATGTTCATCATATCTACTATATGATTCATGCTTTACCTTTCGGTGATCCGTGTTCCGAGATCATGTCTGTACATGCTAGGCTCGTCAAGATCAAACCTTAGTTTCCGCATGAGCAAATCTGGCTTGCTCACGTTGTATGCACTTGCAGAATCTAACACACCCGATCATCACGTGGTGCTTCGAAACAACAAGCTTTAGCAACGGTGCTAACTAAGGGTGAACACTTTATGACTTGAAATTGATGTGCATGAGGGATCATCTTATAATGCAACCGTTGTCTACTAAGCAATACAAGATGCATAAAGGATTAACATCACATGCAATTCATAATATGTGATATGATATGGCCTTTCTTCTTTGTGCTTCCGATATCCATCTTCAAGCATGAACATGATCTCCATCATCACCGGCATTGCATCAAGGTCAATGACGCTTCTCCATGGTTGTCGTCCACCGGCTTCAACTATTACAACTACTTTGAATAGACACGCGGTTCTTAACATAAATTAAAGAAAACCATATGGCTCCTGCCGGTTGCCAACTTACAATAAGGAACATTGCATACATCAAATATAATCACAATCATGGCCATATCACATCACAGCACACCCCTGCAAAACAAAGTTAGACGCCTCTACTTTCTTTGCATGTTTTACGTGGTTTGGGGCTTTCAATAAGTGTCGATCTAACTTACAAACATGAACCACACCATTGATACTAGTATTGTTAATCACCCATTGTAAATTGGATCTTAACTATGCTAGGAGAAACAGGCACCCGCAAAGCCACTTATGCAATACAAGTTGCATGTCAAGCGTGGAGCAAGTCTCATGAACGATGTCATGTAAGGTTAGCCCGGGCCGCTTCATCCCAACATCCCGCAAGATGTAAAGTACACAAGAAGCAACCGACAATAAAAGCATCAACGCCCACAATGACCATTGTGTTCTACTCGTGCAACAGATCTACATATAGACACGGCTCTGATACCACTGTAGGGTTTCGTAGCATGGAAAACAAAAAATTTCTACCGCATACAAACAAACAAGCCAAGATCTATCTACTAGATTGTAGCAACGAGTCGATGGAATAACTCACCCTCGAAGATTCCAAAGTGTTTAACGAGAGCGGATTCTCTTGGGTGATGTAGTCGTACTCTTCCCGATCTCAAGATCGCGTAGACGATCCTTCCGGCGCTGCGTTCCGGCAACGCTCCCGCAGTCGGTCACACGTTCGGTACTCGACGAAGACCTTCCTCTCCCTTGTTCCAGCAGGCAGCGGAGGTTGTAGCACTCTCCTCACGATTTCGGCAGCACAACGGCGTGGTACCGGAAGTAGAGGGGAGATCTCGCAGGGCTTCGCCTTAAGCCGGAGCGAGTATGGTGGACGATGAGAGAGACCTCGACGATCTAGGGTTTAGATACGCCGAGGAGGAAGCTTGGCCGGCAGCTAGGGTTGCTAGGCGGCGGCAGCGGCTTGACCTCGGGCGGCGGCGGCAGCAGGTGGCGGCGCCGACGGCTTAGGGTTTGGAGGCGGGAATCTTGTGTGTCTAGGAGGGGAGCCCTGCCCCTCCTTATATAGGTGGAGGGGCCAGCCGGCCAAGGGGAGGGGAGTCCCTCCCCAACTCGGCTTGGAGGTGGGCCGGCGGTGGAGGAGGGACTCCTCCCCAACTCGGTTTCCTCCTCTTTCTCCACTTCCCAAAAATAGCCTTTTGACTTTCAAACTTGGCGTTTGACTTTTCAAACTAGGATTTGAATAAACCCTCTATTTGGTTCAGCGATGACACCGAGTACATAATGCAATCATACCAACTTGATATAACACATTCATGTACCCTTCCCCTCCGGAGTGCCGGACATTCCGGAACCTTCTAGAACATTCCCGATGAAAACACCGGAACCATTCCCCAACTCCGAAACGGGACTTTCCTTATATGAATCTTTATTCTCCAGACCATTCCGGATCTCCTCGTGATATCCCGGATCCCATCCGAGACTCCGAACAACATTCGGTCTCTTTCTCATCATTCCATAACTACTCAAACAACGTCGAATCCTTAAGTGTGTCTCCCTACGGTTCATGAATTATGCGGAAATGATCGAGACACTTCTCCGAACAATAACCAATAGAGGAATCTAGAAATTCATATGGCTCCCACATATTTCTACGATTACTTTGTGATCGAATGAACCAATTACATACGATACCAATTTCCCTTTGTCTCACGATAGTTTACTTATCCGAGGTTATGATCATCGGTATCTCTGCATACCTAGTTCAACCTCGTTACCGATAAGTACTCTTTTCTCGTTCCCATGATATGTGATCCCTTGTGAGCTAGTCACATGCTTGCAAGCTAATTGGATGACATTTCACGGAGAGGGCCCACAGTATATCTATCCGTCATATGGATGGACAAATCCCACTCTTGATCCATGTGTCTCAACCAATACTTTCCGAACACTCAATGCCACCTTTATAGCCACCCAGTTACGGTGTGGTGTTTGATGTCATCAAAGCATCCATCCGGTAAAGGTGATATGCATGATCTCATGGTCGAAGGAATTAGGTTACTATGTATCAGAAAGCATATAGCAATTGAACTATTAAAATGACTTGATCTTTATGCTACGCTTATCTATAGGAGTATGTCCACCATATCATTCTCCTAACGATATGATCTTGTTGTTAATAACATCTCAATGTTCATGATAGGGAAACCACAATCATTTATTAACCAACAAGCTAGTGATGTATAGAGGCTTTACTAGGGACTTCAATTTAAGTTTACAAATCACACAAGTATTAATGTTTCCTTGTTAATACCATTATAGCATGAATATAAACATTTATCATAAACACAAAGATATAATAATAAATACATTTATTATTGCCTCTAGGGCATATCTCCAACAATCCGCTCTGCAATCGATGTGATGCACGTGACGAAGAATCTTTGCGTGAACCTGCTAGGCTTCTTGGGCGTGTATGGGAAGACAAAAGATACACCAGAAGCACGAAAGGACCATCAACGTATGAAAGACCCAGATGGCCTGCATCCAGAATGGTTTCAAGGTCATGCCAGCTACGCTCTTACCAGACAAGAAAAGGAAATATCTTTTGAATGCCTAAGCAGTATTAAGGTCCCGTATGGCTTCTCATCGAATATAAAGGGAATATTAAATATGGTAGAAAAAAAACTCCAAAACCTAAAGTCTCATGACTGCCACATGATAATGACGCAGTTGCTTTTGATTGCATTAACGGGGCTTCTACCAAATAATGTTCGAGTACCCATTGTGAAGCTATGTGCATTTCTCAATGCAATCTCTCAGAAGATAATCGATCCTGAAGATCTACCACGGTTACAGAATGATGTGGTCCAATGTCTTGTCAGTTTTGAGTTGGTGTTCCCACCATCCTTCTTCAATATTATGACGCACCTGCTGGTTCACCTAGTCGAACAGATTTCCATTCTCGGTCCTGTATTTCTACACAATATGTTTCCCTTTGAGAGTTTCATGGGAATCTTAAAGAAATATGTTCATAAACGTGCTAGGCCAGAAGGAAGCATCTCCAAGGGCTATGGAACAGAGGATGTCATTGAATTTTGTGTTGACTTTGTTCCTGACCTTAGGCCGATTGGTCTTCCTCAATCGCGGTATGAGGGGAGACTGAGTGGAAAGGGTACTCTAGGAAGGAAATCAATAATATGTAGGGACGGAGATTCTTACACCGAAGCACATTACACCGTTCTATAGAATTCTATCTCGGCAGCCCCATATATCTAGGAACACAAGAAAATATTACGCTCCAACAACCCTAGAAAGCATGACTCTTGGATTAGAGATGAATACATGAAGAGTTTCGGCGGTTCGTTGCAACATCTCATCAAAAACAACACTCTTGGAGATCAGCTATACTTGTTGTCTAGGTCACCATCTTCGACTATATCGACTTTCCAAGGGTACGAGATAAATGGGTATACATTTTAGACGATAGCCCAATATAAAAAGAGCACCAACCAAAATAGTGGTGTCCGCTTTGATGCAACAGACAACAATGGGTCAAAGACCACATATGATGGTTACATAGAGGAGATATGGGAACTTGACTATGGACCTACATTTAACGTCCCCTTGTTTCGGTGCAAATGGGTCAAGCTGACAGGAGGAGGGGTTGAGGTAGACAAGAAATACGGAATGACATCGTTGGATTTCAACAATCTTGGGTACTTAGACGAACCTTTCGTCCTAGCCAATGATGTGGCTCGGGTTTTCTATGTGAAGGACATGTCTACCAAACCTAGAAAAAGAAAAAATACGAAAAAGGATACATCACACGATGAGCCAAAGCGCCACATAGTTCTTTCAGGAAAAATAAACATCATGGGAGTGGAGGACAAGACAGACATGTCAGAAGATTGTGGTAAGTTTCATGAAATTCCGCCCTTCGCGGTAAATGATGACCCAAGCATCATGTTAATGAATGAAGATGCTCCATGGATATGGAGGGATCAGAAAGGAACACACGCGAAGAAATGATATGTAATAATTGTAACATTTTATGAGTGAAGATGCTCCATGTGTCCATTTTTATAGTGTTGCCTGCAAACAATCTTGAGTGTGTTAGTCCCGTTTTGTGGCTGGACCGGGACTAAAGGGGGGCCTTTAGTTCCGATTTATACTTACCATTAAGATCTGATCTCCAAACGCGTGAGGTCACATATTAGGGAGTGCCTCTATGAACAGTTTCTTGGAGATGCCGGAGGACTGGGCTCTGGCGGCATCTCCCTGAAACTGGCTGTAGTGGTGTCCCTGCTCTCGAAAACCATCTTGCATCTTGTAACTTCTCTAACTAGATCAATACGCCTGGGAGCTAACTAATTTCACATATTAGGGAGTGCCTCTATGACCAGTTTCTTGGAGATGCCGGAGGACTGGGCTCCGGCGTCATCTCCCTGAAACTGGCCGTAGTGGTGTCCCTGCTCTCGAAAACCATCTTGGAGATGCCTCAAACTGGCTGGAGGACTGGACTCACAAGGATGCCTATTTATAGTACAAGGAGCTCGGCATAATGTCGACACTCAGGACATAATGTCGACACTCACCCCTATTATTAGTGCCGACTCATGTTTTGTCCCGGTTGGTGTCTCCAACCGGGACTAAAGGTTCATCTTTAGTTCCGGTTGGTGACACCATCCGGGACAAGGTACAAGCCGCACGACATAATGTCGACACTCACCCCTATTATTAGTGCTGTCTGGCCCAGTCTACTGCAATCCCTTTAGTCGCGGTTGGTTTCTCCAACTGAGACTAAAGATGAACCCTCTTTTTATAGGCATTTCCCTCTATTTATAGGCTGCTCGATCCAGCCTTCTCTATTTCCTATATTTATAGGCTGCTCTATTTATAGGCTGCTCTATTTATAGGCCTTTTCCTCTATTTATAGGCCTTTTCCTCTAAATACAACATCTTCATATTTAGGTAACACTCAAGACATTTATTAATATTAAAAACCGGGACAAACCGGGACTAGCTAACACTTGGCGGGAAAACTTGGCGAGAAGCGGTGGGAAATGGCGGGAAGTATCTTTAGTCCCGATTTGTGACTACAACCGGGGCTAAATGGATATTATATTAAGATTCTTTATAAAAGATATGATTTGAATTAAAAAGAGAAAATTTACAATGAAATAATTTATAAATGATGCAAATAGATATATGGATATTATATTAATATTCTTTATACTTTTCTGATAATAATAGACATATTATTTGTTTTATTTTGATTTTTACAATAAAAGATATGATTTTCCAAAGTTTTATATTTGATTTGAATTAAAAAAGAAAATTTACAAATGAAATAATTTATAAATGATGCAAACAGATATATGGATATTATATTAAATTTTTTTTTTCTGATAATAATAGACATATTATTTGTTTTATTCGAATTTTTACAATAAAAGATATGATTTTCCAAAGTTTTATATTTGATTTGAATTAAAAAAAATTATTACAAATGAAATAATTTATAAATGATGCAAACAGATATATGGATATTATATTAAGACTCTTTATATTTTTTAATAATAATAGATATATTATTTGTTTTATTTGGATTTTTACAATAAAAGATATGATTTTCCAAAGTTTTATATTTGATTTGAATTAAATTTGTTTTTACAAAAAACAAACTAGTCGCGGGTCGTGGCTGGACCCAGGACTAGAGGGTGCCTGCGCGCGCGAAGACGAAGCGGCCGAAAAAACCGTCTAGTCCCGGGCCGTGGCTTAACCCGCGACTAAAGGTGGTGTCTTTAGTCGCAGGTTAAGCCACAGCCCGGGAGTAGAGACCCTTTAGTCATGGGCGGTGGCTTAGCTCGGGACTAAAGGGGAGGTCCGTATATATTCTGCACGCCAGGAGGTGCTGCCCCAACACTTAGCATTTCTCAACGAAGACGAAGCACGCGCGCACAGACGAAGACGAAGCACACGCATGGGAAGGTGCTGTCCGATTCCGCCGCCGCTCCGTCATACGTGCTCCGTCGTGCCGTCGCTCTAACACGCGCCGCCTTGCCGCTAGCCGCTCTGGCGTCGTGCTCTCTGCGCCTTGTCTCATGCCGCCGCGCGCTGCTCCGCCGTGCCGTCACGTGCTTCCGCCGGCGTCAATCGGTGCTCGAGGGAGGGGTACGGGCGCGTGTTTTTCTGTAATTATTAGTTAGCTAGGGTTGTTAATTAGAATTATTGTTTTTTATTAGGATTAGGATTATATTGTTAGCTAGGGTTATTTTAATTATAATTAGCTAGGGTTATTTTTTAATTATTGTTTTAATTATAATTAGCTAGGATTAGGATTATATTGTTAGCTAGGGTTATTTTAATTATAATATGCTAGAGTTAGGATTAATTATAATTATTTTGTCATAGTTTTTTCAATAGTTTTTTATAGTTAGGATTATTATAATTAGGATTATTAGGGTTTTTTGTTATAGTCTTTTCTATAGTTTTTTATAGTTTTTTATAGTTAGGATTATTAGGGTTTTTTGTTATAGTTTTTTCTATAGTTTTTTTAAATTAGGGTTTTTTGTTTTAGTTATTAGGATTATTGTTTTACCATAAGTAATATTAGGGTTATTTTTTTGTTTTAGTTATGAAGATTATTGTTTTACCGCAAATAATATTAGGGTTATTGTTTTTTTGTTTTAGTTATTAGGGTTATCGTTTTTTCTAACCTGTTTAACTCTCTTTTTGTTATAGATAATTAAGCCATGGATCCATCTGAAGATCCTGGTCGCATCGGTGAAGGTTTTCTTCAGGGCATGATAAGAGGTGAAATTCCTCTTAATATTACTACCGGCAAAGATATTTTGCTCGAGGAAGAGATATCCTCATATATGAATCCATCCGGTGATGGACTAGAGGAAAACCTAATGTACCAAGGGGAAGACCGGATGGACGAAGGGCAAACAAATAACAACAATAATGATGGCCCCTCGACAGGATCCGGCGAGGTATATATATATAGAAATAGTAGGCTATCTAGGATCCTACCTATGCATACTAATCCAACCATTGGATATTCTATAGAGAGCATTAAGTTGAGCAGCAGGAGCACAAAATATCTAACGGACATGCAAACTAGCAACATCTCACGCATGCATGCAAGCTAGCAATACTAGTAGACCACTGAACTGGCTAAAATTTTAGCACGTATTCTAGCAATACATTCAGACCATTGAACCGGCCAAAATTTCAGCACACATTCTAGCACCACATGCGCTAAAACAAAATCCAAGCGCGGGAAAATTGGCCAAAAATCGTGCAACCCTCATGGTTGAATTTATTGCATGCTAACTTGCTTGATATATTGGTCTACTCTCATGGTTAAAATTATTACAAAATTCTTGCATGTTTTCGTGCTCATATTGATACTAACATGCACACATCCCATCACCTAGTACAAGCTAGTAATGTCTAGTGGAAACAAGTACTACTGGCATACCGTATGCAATAGTTGATATATTTGGTCTACTCTCATGGTTGAAATTATTGCAGAAATTCTTGCATGTTTTCATGCTCATATTGATACTAACATGCACACATCCCATCAACTAGTACAAGCTAGTAATGTCTAGTGCAAACAAGTACTACTAGCACATCGTATGCATTTTGTAGAATTTTTTGCAACAATAGATGCGGTTTGGTACGCTACAATAAAGGCTGGTCTTGTAATTCTACAAACGGCAAATAACACCGTTAACTGCATGCAAGATTTTGGCTCTCTCTCATCTTGGCAGCTAGTAATAGTACTCCCTGCATCCAACATCACTGCTTGCGTGCATTGGTAGCATCCTAGATAGCAAATCCACGTTGTATATTTATATATAAAGCCTCGTGTTACCTATATTCATTAACTGATCTAGATATATAATAATCACTCTCTCTTCTTATTTTAGCCCACCGGATCGAAGCAATCGACAGCTTGAACGAAACGAGGGCCGGACAAAAAGTTGTATGGTAATCAGAGGTTCACCATCGAAGAAATAGATGATGATGGCGAATCAATTGCTCTAGAGAAGCACCAGAGGATGTTTATAAATCAATGTGGGGTGCTTGTTAGGGACAACCTGCCGATCACCATCCAAGAATGGAATCAGTCAGAGAAACCCGGTGAAGAATCCAACAGCTATGCCACCGATGATTCCAAAGATGACATTTGGCAGAAGCTCATAGCGCATTTCATACTACCTCCAGAGTATGAAGAATTTGAGGTATATGGTATTACCCCAAGGCCGGGTGGGCTTGCAAATAGAGAGAAAGTCAAGGAGTGGGCTCTGAGCAAGATGGCTGAACTGTACCAGAACCACAAGAAAAGTTTATACGCGAAATATGTCATGAAAAATAAAACTCCAGACTTCAAAGGAGTAAACGAGAAGTTGAGAGAATAGTGGCCCGATTTTGTAAATTACAAGCAATCTGATAAAGCAAAGGCAAAGTCAGCAAAGAACGCGTTAAATGCTGCCCAAAAGAAATACCATCATAAAATGGGGACAGGTGGCTACAAGAGTGCCATCCCTAAGTGGGAAACTATGTAGAAGAAAATGAGGGCTAGTGGCGTCACTCCTGGTATAGATGGATGGCCCGAGAGGTCAAAGCACTGGTGGTACGGGCACGGGGGATCGTTGGACCTAGAAACAGGGAAGACATTGTTTCATGAAAAATTCTAAAACCCTCCCAAGACCTTATTCAACCAATGAACGATGCTCAATTGGGATTGTTCCGTCCCGAGAGAGAGAACGACGAGCTGACACGCGCCCTAGGGAATCCTGAGAAGGGATGACGAACACGAGGAAAATGCGCTAGTGTCTCGTGGAAGAAAGGGTTTCCTCAGTACGATGCCAGTTATAGAAGCCGTCAGAGAAAGAAGGACCGGGAGGCAGACCGGATCTCCAAGGTAGATCAAGACCTAGCTGATCTAAAGAACCTCATGCATGAAATTAGCCAAAGGCCGCCATCGTCAACTCACCCGCGGGCTGATGATCTTGATTTGATCTTAGCCAGCGGAGAAGCAGCATGGCTTCCACGGAGGTCCGGGCTGATGATCAAGCACTGCTGGATGATGCACCGGCTCCTCACTACCCCGTGGATGATGTCAGAGAGATGGCACAATGTGAGCTACATCAGCCAATGAACAACCTGTCCTTCAAGGTGGCGATCGGCACTGCTTTACCTTGTCTACCTGTAGCACTCCACCATTCACTTCCGATTCCACCAGGCTATGCTCGTGTCACGGTGGATGACATAGTGGAGGATTTTGCAGACCTAGAGATTGAAATCGCTACGCCTGAAGGCCTTACGAAACTAAGATATGTCAAGCGCACCATCATTCTATGGAATAAGAAGTGCATCAAGTTTCCAGGCTCGGCGCCAAGGCCACCGACTCCGAGGAATCCAAGTCCACCCCGCATCAAATATCGTCAACCTCCAAGTCCATCCCAACCCGATTATCGCCAACCTCCAAGTCCACCCCGCCCCGCTGACGATCGCCGCAGCAGGAGTACATCAACTCGATCTCCACCTCCGCGCAATACTCGATCTCTGCCTCCGCCTCCGTGCAATACTACTGCCTCGTCGAAGAAACGAAAGTTCGATGCTCCCCCGCGCCGCACATCAAAGAAAGGTTAAACGGTGAAGATAGTCGACATCCCGCCGGCTCTTCCAAAGAGACCTTATGACAAGACCGATGAGGAAACTAACGCGGATGTGGCTGCCCAAGTTAAGGCGCATTTTATTCCCAAAAAGCCTGAGCCAAAGCCGGTATATGATGAAACAAACCAAAAAGCAGGCTAAGTGCTTTCTTGAGCAACCATCCCAGATATCGATGAATCTGGAATCAGACTATGACCGGGAGATTATTAAGCAAGCATAGAAGATAAAAATCACAAGTGCAAAAAGCAGCAAGCAAGTTGCCCAGCTCGGAGCACAGAAGAATCAATCGGTCGCCCCGCTCAAAGTCATTTCAGACCTCGACAAGGCCTTCAGAGCTGAAATGGTTATGGACATGCAAATAATGGACCCCAGAGCCCGTAATAATGCTGCACTAATGGGAATCACTGTATCACAGGCCAAAGCACTTGGTACTCAAGCAAATATGTCTCTTGGTCAATATTTAGGCTATGAAGATACGCTAGTGGGTCAGATAGTACGACAGTATATCCAAGGGGAGCCTCTAGTCAGTAATGAGGAGCTCGCGCGTCTATCCACACATATGCGAAATCTGCACGAATGGTACATGTCGCAAGAAGAAAAAAAGCATCAGAAAGATTAGTTTCCGGTGGACGTTAGAAAGGAGCATCACTTCAAAACATACTCGATACAGGTTCAAATGACCAAGCTACTGTCTGTAAGTGATTTATTTCTATAATTAAGTTTGTAGCTCAGCTCGTTCATTGCATTTAATATATTATCCTAACTATATATCCTTTTGTATGATCGATATTATATTATGCAGAATGAAGATGCTTGAATGCAAAAGAGCTAGAAGATGTGACGTTGGGTTCATTGACCCATATATCATTAATGAATATACGTTAAAGAATCACCCCAAGGACGTGGAGAAAGACCTATGCAGATTCTTAACCGAGAATAATTTTGTTAAGGAAATACTATTTCCTTACAACTTCAAGTGAGTGTTTATATCTTGTACATATTTTATTTTTTCTTACTCGATGAGCTATGCATGTATGCTTATGTAAACGTCCGCAGATTCCACTGGATCTTGCTAAACATTCAAGTTGACAACTCCCTAGTTGAAGTCCACGACTCATTAAGTTGGGACCTAGAGCAGTAGAGCGACATGAAAGCAATGCTCCATAAGTAATTTCAATCATTATCGTATTATATCGTCCTCTTTTATTCCTTTCCTGATATCAAGTAACTAATAACTCCTTTGTTCATTTTCTTTGCCGAGCAGGTGTTGGACACGGTTCAGACAAAAAATACTAGGTCCATTCAAAGAGGAGCTAACTTATAAAATGGTGAAGAGTTTACAGCAGCCACCAGAAACTCATTTATGTGGATACTACGTCTGCGAGTACATCCGCGAGTTGACCAGTGAGCGGAAAGTTGACTCACATTATATTTATGATTTGCGGGAGAAACTAGAGCCAGACCAGCGCATAAGAGCAATTCAAGAGGAGCTGGCGGGATTTATGATAAAGGAAGTTCTTGATGTACATGGAGAGCATTATGCGGATGACGTGGAACTCGATTTGCCTTAGTGATCTCCATGTAGCTGATATGATATATATATTCATCAATGACCATGTAATTTCAAAACATTTTTTCCTTCTGATATATATATATCATCAATGTATGCTTGCAAGGGATCGATTAATTATATAGATGCATCAACGTGTACTGTGTATGTACTAGCGTAGAATATGTGTACTTAAATATATGTTTGAAATTATAGTGAAACACAAAACAAAAAAGGAACAAAATGGCAAAACAAGGAAATACACAATCTCTGCCGCGACAGAGAAACACACAATTCTCTGCCGCCGCAGGAAACCTTATAGTCCCGGGTGGTGTTACGGCCTGGGACTAGAGGGTTTCCGCCCCCCACGGCGCTGAAACAGCCACGTGGCTGTTATCAGTCGCGGGTCGTAGCGAGCCGAGACTATAGGGGGGCTCTAGTCCCGTTTTCGCAGTCTCGGGCCCAAAACCGGGAATAGAGCCAGTTGCGGCCCGGGACTGCAGGCCCTTTTTCCACCAGTGACACAAGACATTATTTTGCTTTACATGTTGCTTGACATGGAGAAGATGAATAAACTTCCATAACTAATTCCCCGAGAGTTTGATATAAACCCTCGAGTCACCCTTGTGGGAAAAGAATCTTGCTACAACACTCTACACTTGGAGTCCCAATGAAAAGTGGCCACGATTGTTGCCATCACTCACCACGTGGGCTTATAAGTGGGATGTGGTATTCGAGTTCATGAGCAACCCAAACATGGCGTACAATTCGATACATTCACCCCTAGCATGTAAATATTGCGATTCCATCACTGTCTTGCATGATTTGCAACTACACTCCCCATTGACATGATTGAGGTATGTTGCGTGTGAATTGGGAGAAAAATGGTCTAGGGTCAGTTGGGTGGCGTTTATATTTTCATTAGTACCTCTCCGATGGTTGCCTAACTTGACTATCGTCTTTGATGATAGCGCATGGCGATCAAGAAATAGATCGATGAATGCGAGGACGGTTTCAAGACATACCCGAGGGGAAGACGAGCGAGAGTGCATTTCGACAATTTATTAAGGTATGTCCATTAAACTACCGAGTTGCAATCACGTAGCATTAGTACCCCTATTTGGTTTCCTAACTTGTTCTTTCAGCGCCAGGACCAATGGTTATGTCGGTTATCGAACCTGCTAGGTTTTCGTGACCCCCGAGCTATCAACTCCGTCCCATTCTAGATCCAAGTTGCCCCATGACCCCGCTGATCATCCTGACTTGAAGATGGGGTCTCCAACAAGGTATGAAATCGGCGCTACCATGCACCCCTCCTATAACAATCATGCATGGACTTTACCATTCATGTCATCTAATTTCTAAGGCCCCGCACGACATGACATTGCAGGATTATCAAACCGAAGTCCGCTCCGCTTACAAGCTCAAGCCTAGGAGGGGGAAACTTTCAGCGGTACACACTGGATGATTATGCCAGGACAGGAAAGAAGGCTATTGTTGATTCATGTGCATAACCTTCGGTGTTTCATTAACATAAGACATCCTAGTCTTTTTTTTAAACACATGTATGTAGTTTTAGTGTGTAGGTTCACCCATGTTAAGAGTGTATCTTCTCCACCTTTAAATACTCCCTCCGACCCATATCAGTTGACTCAAATTTATCTAAATACGGATGTATTTAGCACTAAAACTTGACTAGATACATTCGTATCTACTCCCTCTGTCCCAGTTTATAAGACTTACGCGTATATCTAGGTCGTCCGCATGAGCTATATAATATGAATTATACAATATAAAAATTATATCATTAGAAAATATAACATTTGAAGTTTTTAATAATATAGTTTTTATCTTATATATCTCATGCTAAGTTGGTTAATTTGTCAACCTAGAAATACGTGTAAGTCTTATAAACCGAGACGGAGGTAGTAAATGAATCCAAGTCAACTAATTAATATGGGTCGGAGGGAGTAGTAGAATCTAAAAGTCTTACAGTAGTTAATTAACGAAGTGAGTAGTTAATTTGGCTTTTTTAACTAGTTATTAATCTTGGGATTTCTGACTGGTAGAGCGTCCGGCGGATCATAGGTCCACGTACGCACGTCATGTCACGCTTTTAGTGCCACACCACACGCAGAAAGAAACGTCACTAGACATATACAGCGCCCCCACCCAGGTCCCTACTTTGCCCTTGCTTTGGCCGGACCACATTTGGCCGGACCAAACCACCGGCGGCAGTCAATCCAGCTAGCTGCAGCCGATCACCTTGAAAATGGACAAATATGGTCTGTTTTACAAACCTCGGCACAAAATAGGCAGAATCAGAAAATATTTTATAAAATGTCCTATTTCCATGTTTTCCTTGTTGGGGGTGCCATGTTATGTAGCACGGCGCTATGGGCTAGGGCATCATGCGAGATGCCACGACCCCCTAGGTTGAGCAAGCTGCCACACAAAAATATCACGGCGTCCCTTTTTTGAAAAAAAATTGGGACTTTATTATTACTTAAAAGGTTCAAGGATTACATGTAGCCTCTACACAATAAAGATGCACACGGCCATAAAAAATACGTGAGCAGAAATAAAAAAGAAAAAGATGACTATATGAAATCATCCGATATTGCAAATCACCTAAGAAGATACTGGAGTAATCCTCAGATTACGCAACTAGAAAAAATATCCCCTGCCATCTCTAAGCATGTACATATGTCCATAAACAGGTCTCGGGACTCCACACATTATAGGAAACAGAACTTAGTGGTGCTTGTGTTAGATAACCTGCAAGACATTTCATCATTAAAAAAGTAAAAACTTTGTTATTTCTACATGGCCATAGCGATTAAATCACGATAAGTGCTCTCACCCTAATTTGTATTCTAAACTTATCGACAATACCATGTAACCAATTACAAAATACATTGGCAACAAAACAAGAAAAACATATTTCAGAAGATACTTGGATAAGTAAAATTACATTGAAAGAACAAATAACTACATTGCAGGGCGTCATGGTAACGAGGAGGACACAGTCCAAAAGATACTTAGATGACACAACATATAAAACGAGTGAATTTACATTGAAATTAAATAAATTATTACATTGCCAGGGCGTCATGATAACTAGCACGGCTCTCATGATAAGACGTCATGCTATCTAGCTGAGACTTCATAGATACAGGCTTTTTTGTGGAACGCGGTCCATTTTATGCAGAAGTTTCAAAAAAGATATATTTTTACCTATTTTCACCTCATCGCCCTTCACTAGCCAATATAGTTTTGTGTACGTGTCGCACATGCAATTAACCTTATGAAGGAAACATCACGGCGAAAAGAGAAATCTCTTGCCGGCGCTACCATCGGTCCGCTCCATCTCGGGACGCCTTGGGGCATTGGACCTTAGACAGGGGCGGAGCCAGGATTTAAGTATAGGGAGGGCGATCGGTGCTGAAGTCTAAACGGAAAAAAGCATATCAACATATGTTTTCCAAAAAAGCCAATAATGCTATATGAATTTAAATGGTCTTAAAAACATTAAATGGGCTTCTATGAGCATATACATATCTTCTATCCCCATCCACCATACGTTTGGCTATTTTTTCACAAATTATTTATATATACACATCTCTTTTATCAGTTATCACCATCGACCAACAACTCGGTTCAAAGAAATAATCGAATTTGGGCAGATTTGAGATTGAATAATTTAGCGTAAGAAATTGGCTATTTTCACTAATTTTGAACTAACACGAACTGCAGCTAAACTGAAGGAAAAAAGGAATTAGACTAGCAATTATTATATACAGTATCTCGCATGGATACCTTGACTAATAATCTTGGATATGCGGACGAAGAAAATCGAGCAAGAAGGTGAGCAGAAGCCACCATAGTCGTCTCTGGGCAGGCTGCCAATCAAGCAGCCACCATAGAGTCCTGGAACGAGATCGATCAAATGGCCGATTTGGCTGCGAGGACACGAGACGGCGAGAGAAGGGCGAGAGAAGATCGGCACCCACGACCAATGGCCTATAGGTGGACATGCAGGTAGATGGGTTGTTTGGCTGGGCTTCGTGCATGCATAACGCCATGCAAATGGGCTTAAGTAATACTAATTAGGCAATTAGTACAGACATTAGTGCAAAATCGCATACACGTACAACAACTACTACTGCCATATTTCCTTGAGGGGGGCGACACACCCTGCTAGCCCCCCCCCCCCCCCCCCCCCGCGTCCGTCTCCGCCCCTGACCTTAGAGGTGTGGCGGATCACGGTCTCTTAAGATTTTCTGTTATTTGTTTAGCCATTTCTTACTGTTTTTTTCTTCAGTTACATCCTGAAGTCAGAATAAGGTCATCTTCGATGTATCCTCGTTCAAGTGGTCCAATTAGCATCGGCGGAGAGCGCGAGGAGTCGTGTGTTGGCGGATCTCCCAAGATGAAGTCAGTTTTCATGTTAGTTTGTGTGATTTCACGTCAGTTTCTTTTGATCTACAGTTGTTATTAATAGTGATGGTTGTTGCTCTCGTGCACTGGTCCTTCCTTGTTTTAGTTCGACGACTTTCCATCTATATGTTACAACAAGCTCTGCTAGATAAACTTTGTCTGCCCCCGGTGATAGAGGGACGAAGACGACGACACACCTTCGGCTAGCGCTAGTGATTATAGTCATCGCTAATTAAGGAGATATGCCCTAAAGGCAAATAATAAATAGTTCTATTATCATATCTTAAACTAGTTCATAATAATTCCATGATGTGCTATAACTGTAACAACATGAAATATTGATACATGTGTGGTATGCAAATAAATCTAGTAGTCCCTAGTATTCCATGAGCAAGATCGATATTTGTTCATCCGCGTGATGAGAAGATACACTGGGTCCACTCGGTGAGGTCGTATCCAACAAGCTGTTGCATATGACTAGGTCTTGGGGATACGATATCATGATAACGACTTAAGCAGGCTTTTCAGTAACAAGATTGGTATGGTGATATTAAAGATCAAATATCAGACAAGTCATGTGTAGATGTAATAAAAAGAATTGAACAGGGAGTTTATGGTTCAAACGACAGCAGAGCATCGGGGAATGCATGGGGTCATTATGGGTATCCTGGTCCCTCTATTGATTATTGATCTGAGAAAGATCTCGATCATGTATATGCCATTCTCGGACCGTAGGGTAACATACTTAAGGGTCTTACGATGTTCTGAGATTGAAAGCATTGGGATCACTAATGAGAAAAAGAGTGTCAGAATCGTTCTAAAGGATTACCATATCAATATTTCCGAGGGGAATCTGAAGATGTTCATAATAAGCCAAACGGTGTTTAAGATTAAAAAAGGATTTTATAATACATATTTATATATTAATCGTGAGCACTAATATTAAATAAATATTTAAAATTGAAATCAAAAGGGCAACTTCCTGTATTGGGCCAGATCCCGAAGGCTAAGGGCCCAAAAGGGAAGCCACCCGAAGTGGGGCTGCCGCTGTGGCCGCTTGGGCCCCACCCGTCCGGGCTGCCGGGCGAGCAGGGCTGGCATGCCACAGACGGGCCATACCCTGGCCAGCCGTTGCCGCACACGCCTTGGGCCACGGGCAGACGGGCAGGCGGGGCACACCCGGCCGGCCGCCGCCGCCTTTCCTTGGCCGGTGCGCCTCCCCTCCTCCTCCTCCTTCTCCTCCTCCTCCTCCTCCTCCTCCTCTCCTTTAGTCCCACTTTAGGACTTTGGGGAGAAGGGGTCATCCCCTTTTCCCTATATAAGAAGGTATTTATTGGGTGGAAAATACATAATAAATTAAAAGGGAATTTCCTAAGGCATTTCCTTAGGTTTGCCCTCTCTATCTCCATTGAATCTCGCGAGTGTGGTTGCAAGAAGGATTGCGCACGCGGGAGACGACACCACACAACACGTCGTCAGGCTGCTGGATCCTAGTTCCAGAAGGTTTACTTCTGTATCCCGACTGGATCAAGGAGAATGGAAGTCATCGTGGGACACCATAAGTGTGCGATACCTCAAGGGCACGAGGTGATGTGCGAGGAGCAGCGAGTTTGGGATCGGCTAAGAGTACGACTATATCACCAATGTTCCCGTGAACGTAACCCTTTTGGACTACAAGATATGTCACCGAAACACTATCCTCGTTACTGCATTAACTTATAGATAGATTCTGTTATTGATGTTACGCTAGCTAGAATTTTTTTCTGCTGCGAACCCTTTGAGCTAAGTGCTTCCATGATCCATTTATACTTTTTACTTTTGGATCTCACGTTCTGGACGATAAACGCCATAAAGCAGTGCATTTCTGGTATGCGTTTACCAAATCAGGGTACGGAGCATGTGTGTATGCCAGGACCGGCCGGCCTAGCTATAAGTGGTGGGTACCCGAATACAGGCCAGCTAGCATGCATATGTCTGTCCACCACACCCCGGCAATGCTATGCTGTCAACTGTGGATACTTTTTGTCCTACTACCCTTTTCATTCCAAAGAGAAACCATTCAGTGGTATTGATCTTGTGTCCAGAAGTATCAAGCCGACACGATTTCAAAAGAGTGCAAACCTGCGGTACTTTGTCATAGAGTATGCACGCAACTATATATTAAAAACTATGTGCAAACTAAAAACAATCTCGGGAAGTGGAATAAAACAAAAGGCACACTAGAACAACATGAACTGAAAACTCTCTCGAAACTGGTTTAGTCTCATTTTATAAATAAAGCAACCACAGTCATACAAAGAACTAAAATCGAATAAATTGAAAAATTGATCCCACATGCACACACTTGAATGATTATATGCCTGCCACCTTATTTTCAAAATGGGCCCCGGTCTCTGCAAATATTATATGGCTATTACTACAATACTCCAAATGCAAGGCTCCCCATTGAGCCCAGTATATGGCACCTCTTCTCTTTTGTCTATCGCTTATGAGTATTACCCTTCACCTCTTGTGTAAAGATGGAATATTTTACCTACTATCAATGTTCACTAAAAGAAGGCATATGGATTTTTCAAAATTCAAACTATGTAAATTTTTGCAAAGTTTTTGGAAAAAGACCACTAACATCTACGATGTCAAATCAATGACACTAGGTGTTGGATTATTAAGCAATTTCTGATTAATTACCAAAATCATCATCATCTAAGGACTAGCAGATCTAAATGCATGCAACCAAACAAGCACATCTAGTAGATATGTAAATCTAGCAATAACTAGTGCAAACAAAGAGAGGAACACTACATACACGGTCAATGGGAAGGTCGTCGCTGCAGCCGCACCATGTCCATTGTTGATGTCCCCCATGGTGTTGTTGAGATCGTCGGTTACCGGACGCATATAGGAAAAAGAACATGGACGGAAGCGAGTAGTCGCGCCGAGACATTCCCCAAAAACCTTATCGCCCGCCTCTCGGTGCAGGATCTCAGCGGATGGGCTTTCGGAGGACTATGCCCCAGACGAACATGCACACGGTCGCTAGGATGGGGAAGATTAGAGGACAGTGCCGCAAAGGAATAACAACAAGAGAGACAAAGAAAGAATAGGTAATATATAGAGCCGACCGAGCCGCCACACGGTGAAAGACGAAGACGCGGGTCAAGCATGGCCATGAATGACTGCACATATCCATACAGTTGATGCACTGTGCAAAAAGTTAGTTTTCCACAAAATGAGTTTCTAACTTGATTCACGAAACGCGCGGCACGGTGATCGAGGCAGACGGCAGAGGAATGCGTGTGGACTCCTTCTCTTCTCACTCACTTAGTGGGAGTGTAATAACTCACCTTATAAGCTGCTCCAAATATCTCACAACTTGCAATGTGGGACTAAACTTTTTATTCCACATAGCTACCAAACTGCCATAGTAGATGAGTCTTCTGATTCCAGATTTGTTAGGCTACATGGGTTGTAGACATGAGCCACAACCCATATAAATCTAACATTAGATACATCATGACATGAATTCTACCATGCTTGGGAGGTACCTATAGGTACCGGTACCTCTTGGCCCAAAATTGGTACCTCTCTCCACATCGACCGTTGATTCCTGCTCCCCGGGCCAGATCTCGATTTAACCATGACCTCATCTCGCATACCCATCCAACTTTGATCTCGGCAATGGCCCTATTTCCATAGTCGTGATGCTCTTCTCCGTGACCGCATTCAGTTTTTCTCCAACTCGGTGTTAGCATCTTCTTGTTCCTTGGCCCTAGGGGACCTATCTGACACAACAGGTCCTCATCGCGTCTCATGCGCCATGTTCACGTAGTTAACTTATGCAAAGAGGCAGTTGTTGCACGGTTCAAGCTCAAGGGGGAATGGGTAGAGGCAGGTCCCAACTGTTATTTCTCATGTAGAAGGGGAGCAGAGGAAGAAGAAAAAGGGTGAGGGAAATTTCCTGGTACCTTCCCTCGGTAGCGCGGGATTGGTCAGAAGGTACCCACACTGGAGAATATTTGTGTATTTTCATATATTTTACATATATAATATCAAAGTTTTATAGAGTTTGCTATAACTTTAGTCATTACATCGTTTGATTTAAAAATAAAATATGCACCTTCGTTCAAGAAATTCACTCATATTTTTACATGGGAAATAATTCTTGCTATCTCACCTCCGGATATCTGTATCCTATACTTATAGGTGGTGATTTCAATTTGCTAAGATTTCGTCATTAGGAAAGTCAGGGCCGTTTCGACGAATATTGGCCTTTCTTGTTTAATGTTGTCATAGATAGCTTAGACTTAAGAGAGGTTACCATGTTAGGAAGACCGTTTACTTGAGAAAATAGTTTTTCGGAGCCAACATACAAAAACTTAGATAGAGTGCTTATGGATATCGAGTGGGAAGAGAAGTTCCCTATGGTAACTATTCACACTCTAGAGCGTATTGAAGCTTTGTCGGATCATGCTCCTTTACTATTATCTGTTAGACTGCCACCATGAAAATCTAAGCATGAGTTCAAATTTGAACTTGGCTGGATGATTCGTGATGGTTTCCATGACATGGTGAAGGCCATTTGGGAGAAACATGTTAGCGATCAGTCGCCTATATAGCGATGGATTAATAAAATGCATGCTCTACGGAAGTTCCTTCAAGGTTGGGCTAGACATACTGCTGGAATCCTAAAAAAAATGCACCTTTCATCTATTATTAATGACTTAGAGGCTTGTCAGGAAGTCAGGCCGTTATCTGCACAAGAGATTGAGCTTAAAGGCCAATCGAATGTGGAGATCGCCTGACTGCTGCGAGAGGAGGAACTCAAGTGATACCAACACTCTAAAGTGAAATTTATTATGGAAGGAGATGCAAATACAAAATACTTCCATGTTGTTTCCAATGGCAAGCATAAGAAGAAATTTATTCACTCTCTAAATTAGGATGAGGGTACGATTGAGGAACAAGAGCAACTAAAGTCTTATATTAGAAGATATTACAAATCCTTGTTTGGGGCACCACCGAAAAACTCCAAACGGTGGATTTCCCAGAAGTTTATGTTGAGGAAAACAACTTCCTAACTGATCCTTATATGGAGGAGGAGGTCAAGCAACATGCTTTTCAAATGGAACAAAACAAAGCACCGGGGCCTGGTGGTTTTCCAGCAGAATTTTACCAAAAGTTTGGAAAGTCATCAAGGAGGACCAGTTGAATTTGTTTAGGAGGACCTGTTGGCAACATAATTTTACTATCTAAGGTTAATAATGCAGAACATATACAACAATATCGTTTAATCTGCCTTCTTAACTTTAGGTTTAAATTTTTACAAAAGTTACCACGATTAGACAAAATTCAATGGCTGACCATGATGTCCGTCATTTTCAAACTGCTTTCATGCAAGGAAGAAATATCCTATATGGTGTACTAATTTTGCATAAAACAATTCACGAACTACACTCACAAAAAGTAAATGATGTACTGTTTAAGATTGACTTTGAAAAGGTGTATGACAAAGTAAATTGGTCTTTCCTTCATGAAACACTCCGCATGAAAGGTTTTCCTAAGGAGTGACGTGCTCTCATATAATATTTTATGTCTGGTGGTACTGTTGCTATAAAAGTAAAACAATTACTTTTAGACCAAAAGGGGACTGAGACAGGGAGATCCACTATCGCCTATACTATTTAATATAGTGGCTGATATGTTGGCTATACTTATCGAGAGATCCAAAAACGATGGCCAAATTGAAGGATTAGTTCCCCATCTTGTTGATGACGGACTGTCTATTATTCAATACGCTGAAGATATAATCTTATTTATGGAACTTGATCTGGAGAAAGAAAAAAATCTGAATTAATACTATCAGCATTCGAGCAACTTTCTGGATTGAAAATTAACCTATAAGAGTGATCTGTATTATTTTGGCGAGGCTCAAAATGAGGCTCACCTATACGCTAAACTATTTGGCTATGGACAGGGGCAATTTCCAATTAACTATCTAGAAATACCGATTCACTATCAGCGTCTTGAAGGGTTTCGCGGCATAGTAAATCAAAATTTTCTACGGATGCGAACAGAGGGAAAGCCAAGATCTAATCTAGGAGATGCAAACAACGAGAGAGATTGGATTAGATCTTCATACCCTTGAAGATTCGCACAGCGGAACGTTCGTCGGAACGTGGGTGATGTAGTCGTACTCGCTTCTCCTTCTCGCGATCCAATCCGATCTCGCACCACAAGTGGCGATGCCTCCGTGAGATGCACACGTGCGGCACCTCGACGTCTCCTCCTTCCTCGGACCAGCAAGTATGATGGAGAGACGGATTGGATCTACAACACGACGGCGTGGTGTATATGGTAGAGAATTTCTGCAGCAGGGCTTCGCCTACAAACAGTCGGGAGGGAGAGAGGAGGGGCAGCAGGGCGGCTAGGGTTGGAGGGGATGGTCTGTGGGGGGTGGTGCGCCCCCACCCCTCTTTATATAGAGGGGGGCGCAGCCCTAGCCCCTCCCCCAAGTCCAAACCGGCGGCCCCAAGGAGGAGGAGTGGGGGGCAAGGAAACCCCCCCTTCTAGAAGGTCTATCTAGGGTTTAAACCCCTCTAGGCCGGCTGGGCCCTATGGGGCCTTGTGCCCCTGGCCCAATGCGACCAGGGCACTCCATCATAGGCCCAAGCCCCCTCCCGGAAGGTGGGGCCACGTTGGTCCCCTTCCGGAAGGTTCTAGAAGCTTCCGGTACAATACCGATTAACCCGGAACAATTCCGAACTCCAAAAACTGCACTGCCTTATATGAATCTTATTCTCCAGACCACTCCGGAACCTCTCGTGATGTCCCGGATCCCATCCGAGACTCCGAACAAAAACTCATAAACCAATTATCCAGTCTATCCTAGCGTCGAGACACGTTAAGTGTGTGACCCTACGGGTTCGAGAATATGCGGACATGATCTTCTATCAATAATCAACAGCGGGGTCTGGTAACCCATATTGACTCCCACACATTCATCGATGATCATATCGGATGAACCACGATGCCAGGATTCAATCAATCCCATATATATATTCCCTTCGTCTCGCGATATTTTACTTGCCCGAGATTTGATCGTCGGTACCGTCATACCTAGTTCAATCTCGTTCACAGCAAGTACTTTACTCGTTCCGTAATCCGATATCACTTTGTGATTAACTCCTTAACCACATGCTTGCAAGAGGTGTTGATATCGATTACCGAGTGGGCCCGAAGTATATCTCTCCGACTTGGGAGGGACAAATCCCATCTCGATACATACAACCCAACAGATACTTTCCGATCACCTGAGAGACACCTTTATGATCACCCTCTCATGTCTAAGGAATACAATATTTGACATAAGAAAAGCTTCGCAAAGATGAACACGATGACACGATCTAATTGCTTCGCTTAGTTTGGGTCTGTCCACCATATCATTCTCCCAATGATATGATCTCATTATCAATTGACAACTCATGTCTATGGTTAGGAAACCTTAACCATCATTGATTAATGAGCTAGTCCATAGAGGCGTACTAGGGACACGGTGTTGTTCACAAACCACACAAGTATTAATGTTTCCGCTTAATACAATTCTAGCATGGAATATAAACTTTATCATGAACAAGAATTATAATAATAACATCTTTATTATTGCCTCTAGGGCATAATTCCAACAGTCTCCCACTTGCACTAGAGTCAATAATCTAGTTTACATTTGGCAACAATCTCACACCCATGGCACTGAGGTGCTGATCATGTTTTACACGTGGAAGAGGTTTAGTCAACCCCTCTGTGACATTCAGATCTGTATGTACTTTGCTAATCGTCAGATCTCCATCTGCTATATAATCTCGGATTATATGAAACTTGCGGTTGATATGCTTGGTCTTTGGATGATATCTTGGTTCCTTAGAGAGTGCTATGGCGCCAGTGTTGTCACACAATATCTCCAGTGGGTCCAATGCACTTGGAACCACTCCAAGCTCAGTGATGAAGTTTCTGATCCAAACTCCTTCACTTGACGCTTCTGCAGCAGCCATGTATTCCGCTTCTACTGTAGATCCCACGATCACGCTTTGCTTGCAGCTTCTCCAGCTCACAGCTCCTCCATTCAAAATATAAAAGTATCCTGTCTGAGATTTAGAATCATCCTTGTCGGTGTCGAAACTAGCGTCGACGTAACCCTTTACGACGAGCTGTTCATCACCTCCATAGACTAAGAACATTTCTTTAGTCCTATTTAGGTACTTTAGGATGTTCTTCACGGTTGTCCAGTGTTCCACTCCTGGATCACTTTGATATCTGCTCGTCAAACTAAGAGCATTGGACACATCCGGTCTAGTACACAGCATGGCATACATGATAGAACCTATGGCCGAGGCATAAGACACTTTGCTCATAGCTTCCCTATCATTTACCGTAGCTGGACACTGAGCCTTGCTCAATATCTTACCTGACAACATAGGCACTGAACCTTTCTTTGCCTTATCCATTCTGAACCTTTTCAGAACTTTGTCTAGGTATGTACTCTGGCTTAAAGCTATCAGGCGTCTTTGTCTATCTCTGTAGATTTTGATGCCCAATATATAAGCAGCTTCACCTAGGTCTTTCATTGAAAAACACTTGTTCAAATAACTCTTCACATCGTTAAGCATGTTAATGTCATTTCCAATAATCAATATGTCATCCACATATAGTACCAGAAATGTCACCGAGCTCCCACTCACTTTCTTGTAGATGCAAGCTTCGTAGCAATTTGGAACAAATCCAAAGCTCTTGATCACTTCATCAAAACAAAGGTTCCAACTCCGAGATGCTTGCTTCAGTCCATAAATGGAACGCTGAAGTTTGCATACTTTATCAGCATCCTTAGGATCGACAAAACCTTCGGGTTGCATCATATACAACTCTTCATCAATGTTGCCATTGAGGAACGCAGTCTTGACATCCATCTGCCATATTTCATAATCATGAAACGTAGCAATTGCTAATAAAATCCGAATGGACTTAAACATTGCTACAGGAGAGAAAGTCTCATCATAGTCAACACCTTGAACTTGTCGAAAACCTTTCGTGACAAGTCGTGCTTTGTAGACGGTAACATTACCATGCGCGTCCGTTTTCTTCTTGAAAATCCATTTGCACTCAACGGCCTTTCGGTCGCTAGGAGGTCCACCAAAGTCCATACTTGGTTTTCGCTCATGGATCCCAATTCGGATTTCATGGCTTCTAGCCATTTCTCAGAGTCTGGGCTCATCATCGCTTCCTCATAGTTCGTAGGTTCACTGTCTTCTACTAACAAGACAGTCAAGACAGGGTTGCCGTACCACTCAGGAGGGGCACGCGACCTTGTCGACCTGCGACGTTCAGTAGCAGCATCGTCTGAAGCTTCATGATCCTTGTCATTAGCTTCCTCTATTGTTGGTGCAGGCGGCACTGGAACAATTTCAGGTGCTGCGCTACTCTCCAATTCAAGAGAAGGTTCAATAACCTCGTCTAGCTCTACTTTCCTCCCACTCACTTCTTTCGAGAGAAACTCCTTCTCAAGAAAGGAACCGTTCTTTGCGACAAACACTTTGCCTTCGGTTCTGTGATAGAAGGTATACCCAATAGTTTCCTTAGGGTATCCTACGAAGACGCATTTCTCCGCTTTGGGTTCGAGCTTGTCCGGCATCAACTTCTTGACGTAAGCTTCGCATCCCCAAACTTTAAGAAACGACAACTTAGGTTGCGCACCAAACCACAGTTCATACGGTGTCGTCTCAAGGGATTTAGATGGTGCCCTATTTAAAGTGAATGCAGCGGTTTCTAATGCATAACCCCAAAATGATAACGGCAAATCAGTAAGAGACATCATTGATCGGACCATATCTAATAAGGTTCGATTCCGGCGTTCAGACACACCATTGCGCTGTGGTGTTCCGGGTGGCGTGAGTTGCGAAACAATTCCGCTTGCTTTAAGATGCGTGAGAAAATCATAACTCAAATATTCGCCCCCACGATCGGATCGTAGAAACTTAATCTTTCTGTTACGATGGTTCTCCACTTCATTCTGAAATTCCTTGAACTTTTCAAATGTTTCAGATTTATGTTTCATTAAATAGATATACCCATATCTACTTAAGTCATCGGTAAAAGTGAGAAAATAGCGATATCCACCGCGCGTCGAAACACTCATCGGTCCGCATACATCGGTATGTATGATTTCCAACAAGTCCGTTGCTCGCTCCATCATACCGGAGAACGGTGTTTTGATCATCTTGCCCATGAGGCATGGTTCGCATGTGTCAAATGATTCAAAATCAAGAGACTCCAAAAGTCCATCAGAATGGAGTTTCTTCATGCGCTTTACACCAATATGACCTAGATGACAGTGCCACAAATAAGTAGTATTATCACTATCTACTTTGCATCTCTTAGCCTCAATGTTATGGATGTGTGTTTCATCCCTTTCGATATTTAGAAGAAATAAACCATTCACAAGAGGTGCATGACCATAAAAGATGTTACTCATATAAATAGAACAACCATTATTCTCCGATTTAAATGAATAACCGTCTTGCAATAAACACGATCCAGAAATAATGTTCATGCTCAATGCAGGCACATAATAACATTTATTAAGGTTTAAAACTAATCCCGAAGGTAAAACTAAGGAGAGCATGCCGACGGCCATCACATCAACTCTTGATCTGTTGCCAATGCGCATCGTCACCTCATCCCTCGCAAGACGCCGTCTATTCCGTAGCTCTTGTTTCGAGTTACAAATATTAGCAACTGAACCGGTATCAAATACCCAGGCACTACAACGAGGGCTAGTAAGGAAAACATCAATAACATGTATATCAAATATACCTTTGATGGTGCCAGCCTTCTTGTCCGCTAAGTACTTCGGACAGTTGCGCTTCCAGTGACCCTTGTCCTTGCAATAGAAGCACTCGGTGTCCGGCTTAGGACCAGACTTGAGCTTCTTCTCAGCAGGGGCAACGCGCTTGCCGCCTCCTTTCTTGAAGGGCTTCTTTGCACCTTTACCTTTCTTAAAGGAGGGCTTGTTGACCATCAACACATGATTATCCTTTTTGATGTCCACCTCCGCAGCCTTCAGCTTTGCGAAGAGCTCGGTGATCGTATCAGTGGAACCAATCTGATTATGAGTCACTACAAAACTTTTGTAGCTGGGAGGGAGTGATTGCAGAACCCTGTCAATCTTGAGCTCCTCTGGAATCTTGCAGTCCAGTTGCTCAAGGCGTTGAGTGTATCCCGACATCTTAATGGCGTGCTCACTAATAGAACTCCCTTCCTCCATTTTGCAGTTAAAGAACTTCTCAGAGATCTCATATCTCTCAGAACGGGCCTGAGTCTGAAACATGGTTTTCAGCTCCTCGAGAATCTTAAAGGGCCCGGGATAGTCTTCAAAACGATTTTGAAGGTCCGATTCCATAGCAAACAACATGGTGCTCTTAATTACACCATAATCATCTTTGCGCGACTGATAGACAACTTTCTCATCAGCCGGCGCATTTAGAGCAGGGGCGTCACCTAGCGCACTTTCAAGGACATAGTCCTTTTGACCGCCAGAGAGAATGATTCTCAGATTGCGGAACCAATTGGTGAAGTTAGACCCATTGTTCTTAAGCTTTTATTTCTCAGCAAAAACGTTGAAGTTGGACTTGGCCATGTGATCTACAGTATTTGCAAGTACAATTTAGACTATGTTCATGATAAACAGTTCAACTTAATCAAATTACTAGATGAACTCCCACTAAATTCAACATCCCTCAAGTTGTTTAGTGAACACGATCCAAATTCACCACACCTAATCCGATCATCACGAGAAGAGATGTGGTTTCAATGGTGGACAACGAAGTGTCGATCATATCACTCATATGACTCATGCTTAACCTTTTGGTTCTTGTGTTCCGAGGCCATGTCTGTACATGCTAGGCTCGTCAAGTTAGACCCAAGTATTTCCGCGTGTGCAAAACTGGCTTGCACCCGTTGTATGTGAGCGTAGAGTCTATAGCACCCGATCATCACGTGATGCTTGGACACGACGAACTTTCGCAACGGTGCATACTTGGGGAGAACACAGTTT
The DNA here is from genome assembly GCA_916181665.1 of Avena sativa. Taxonomy (NCBI): domain Eukaryota; kingdom Viridiplantae; phylum Streptophyta; class Magnoliopsida; order Poales; family Poaceae; genus Avena; species Avena sativa. The sequence goes on from OV702293.1 coordinate 462,563,328, forward strand.
TTATCTTGATCTTTAAGTGAGGAATCATCTTATAATGCTACCGTCGTGATCTAAGCATAATAAGATACATAAAACGATAAACATCACATGCATATAACTTTAATGTGACATGGTATAGCCAATCTTTACGCAATGATCTCCATCCTGTGCGTACCGGCATGATCTTCATCACTCCACCATGATTGCCTCCACCACGAATAGCAACTACAACTATTGCTAACTACTTAGCGATAAAGTGAAACTATTACATGGCGCATAAGAAGTTGACACACAGGTCATACACAATTATAAAGACAACCATGTGGCTCTTGCCGGTTGTGTACTCATCGACATGCAAGTCGTGAAACATTACAAAACATGATCATCGCATACATTATACACATCACATCTTGGGCCATACCATATCACAGAAAACACTCCTGCAAAAACAAGTTAGACGCCTCTACTTTGTTGTTGCATGTTTTACGTGGCTTATGGGAGTAGATGCTAAGAACGATTCTTACCTACGGAAAGCCACAACGGTGATATTATGGTTGCCAAACTCCGGTGTAGATCCCATGACAACTATAGTTGGAGAAACAGGCATCCACCAGCCGCATGTGTGGAACAAGCCACACGTCAAGTGCGGAGCCGGTCTCGCGAACGACGTCGCGTAAGGTTGGCCTGGACCACTTCAATCTCACTATCCCACGTCATAAGAAGAACACAAACAAGAGGCTTGCAACAGAAAACATCAACGCCCGCAACAATCATGTTGCGTTCTACTCGTGAATCACATCTACGTATAGATCTAGCTCTGATACCACTGAAGGGTTTCGCGGCATAGTAAATCAAAATTTTCTACGGATGCAAACAGAGGGAAAGCCAAGATCTAATCTAGGAGATGCAAACAACGAGAGAGATTGGATTAGATCTTCATACCCTTGAAGATTCGCACAGCGGCACGTTCGTCGGAACGTGGGTGATGTAGTCGTACTCGCTTCTCCTCCTCGCGATCCGATCCGATCTAGCACCACAAGTGGCGATGCCTCCGTGAGATGCACACGTGCGGCACCTCGACGTCTCCTCCTTCCTCGGACCAGCAAGTATGGTGGAGATACGGATTGGATCTACAACACGACGGCGTGGTGTATATGGTGGAGAATTTCTGCAGCAGGGCTTCGCCTACAAATAGTCGGGAGGGAGAGAGGAGGGGCAGCAGGGCGGCTAGGGGTGAAGGTCTATCTAGGGTTTAAACCCCTCTAGGGCGGCTGGGCCCTATGGGGCCTTGTGCCCCTGGCCCAATGCGACCAGGGCACTCCCTCATAGGCCCAAGCCCCCTCCCGGAAGGTGGGGCCACGTTGGTCCCCTTCCGGAAGGTTCTAGAAGCTTCCGGTACAATACCGATTAACCCGGAACAATTCCGAACTCCAAAAACTGCACTGCCTTATATGAATCTTATTCTCCGGACCACTCCGGAACCTCTCGTGATGTCCCGGATCCCATCCGAGACTCCAAACAAAAACTCATAAACCAATTATCCAATCTATCCTAGCGTCGAGACACGTTAAGTGTGTGACCCTGCGGGTTCGAGAATATGCGGACATGATCTTCTATCAATAATCAACAGCGGGGTCTGGTAACCCATATTGACTCCCACACATTCATCGATGATCATATCGGATGAACCACGATGCCAGGATTCAATAAATCCCATATATATATTCCCTTCGTCTCGCGATATTTTACTTGCCCGAGATTTGATCGTCGGTACCATCATACCTAGTTCAATCTCGTTCACAGCAAGTACTTTACTCGTTCCGTAATCCGATATCACTTTGTGATTAACTCCTTAACCACATTCTTGCAAGCGGTGTTGATATCGATTACCGAGTGGGCCCGAAGTATATCTCTCCGACTTGGGAGGGACAAATCCCATCTCGATACATACAACCCAACAGATATTTTCCGATCACCTGAGAGACACCTTTATGATCACCCTCTCATAGGATGACGTTTGATGACCTCAAAGCTTTCTTCCGATACCAGGGAGTTGTATTATCTCATTGTCTAAGGAATACAATATTTGACATAAGAAAAGCTTCGCAAAGATGAACACGATGACACGATCTAATTGCTTCGCTTAGTTTGGGTCTGTCCACCATATCATTCTCCCAATGATATGATCTCATTATCAATTGACAACTCATGTCTATGGTTAGGAAACCTTAACCATCATTGATTAATGAGCTAGTCCATAGAGGCGTACTAGGGACACGGTGTTGTTCACAAACCACACAAGTATTAATGTTTCCGCTTAATACAATTCTAGCATGGAATATAAACTTTATCATGAACAAGAATTATAATAATAACATCTTTATTATTGCCTCTAGGGCATAATTCCAACAGTCTCCCACTTGCACTAGAGTCAATAATCTAGTTTACATTTGGCAACAATCTCACACCCATGGCACTGAGGTGCTGATCATGTTTTACACGTGGAAGAGGTTTAGTCAACCCCTCTGTGACATTCAGATCTGTATGTACTTTGCTAATCGTCAGATCTCCATCTGCTATATAATCTCGGATTATATGAAACTTGCGGTTGATATGCTTGGTCTTTGGATGATATCTTGGTTCCTTAGAGAGTGCTATGGCGCCAGTGTTGTCACACAATATCTCCAGTGGGTCCAATGCACTTGGAACCACTCCAAGCTCAGTGATGAAGTTTCTGATCCAAACTCCTTCACTTGACGCTTCTGCAGCAGCCATGTATTCCGCTTCTACTGTAGATCCCACGATCACGCTTTGCTTGCAGCTTCTCCAGCTCACAGCTCCTCCATTCAAAATATAAAAGTATCCTGTCTGAGATTTAGAATCATCCTTGTCGGTGTCGAAACTAGCGTCGACGTAACCCTTTACGACGAGCTGTTCATCACCTCCATAGACTAAGAACATTTCTTTAGTCCTATTTAGGTACTTTAGGATGTTCTTCACGGTTGTCCAGTGTTCCACTCCTGGATCACTTTGATATCTGCTCGTCAAACTAAGAGCATTGGACACATCCGGTCTAGTACACAGCATGGCATACATGATAGAACCTATGGCCGAGGCATAAGACACTTTGCTCATAGCTTCCCTATCATTTACCGTAGCTGGACACTGAGCCTTGCTCAATATCTTACCTGACAACATAGGCACTGAACCTTTCTTTGCCTTATCCATTCTGAACCTTTTCAGAACTTTGTCTAGGTATGTACTCTGGCTTAAAGCTATCAGGCGTCTTTGTCTATCTCTGTAGATTTTGATGCCCAATATATAAGCAGCTTCACCTAGGTCTTTCATTGAAAAACACTTGTTCAAATAACTCTTCACATCGTTAAGCATGTTAATGTCATTTCCAATAATCAATATGTCATCCACATATAGTACCAGAAATGTCACCGAGCTCCCACTCACTTTCTTGTAGATGCAAGCTTCGTAGCAATTTGGAATAAATCCAAAGCTCTTGATCACTTCATCAAAACAAAGGTTCCAACTCCGAGATGCTTGCTTCAGTCCATAAATGGAACGCTGAAGTTTGCATACTTTATCAGCATCCTTAGGATCGACAAAACCTTCGGGTTGCATCATATACAACTCTTCATCAATGTTGCCATTGAGGAACGCAGTCTTGACATCCATCTGCCATATTTCATAATCATGAAACGTAGCAATTGCTAATAAAATCCGAATGGACTTAAACATTGCTACAGGAGAGAAAGTCTCATCATAGTCAACACCTTGAACTTGTCGAAAACCTTTCGTGACAAGTCGTGCTTTGTAGACGGTAACATTACCATGCGCGTCCGTTTTCTTCTTGAAAATCCATTTGCACTCAACGGCCTTTCGGTCGCTAGGAGGTCCACCAAAGTCCATACTTGGTTTTCGCTCATGGATCCCAATTCGGATTTCATGGCTTCTAGCCATTTCTCAGAGTCTGGGCTCATCATCGCTTCCTCATAGTTCGTAGGTTCACTGTCTTCTACTAACAAGACAGTCAAGACAGGGTTGCCGTACCACTCAGGAGGGGCACGCGACCTTGTCGACCTGCGACGTTCAGTAGCAGCATCGTCTGAAGCTTCATGATCCTTGTCATTAGCTTCCTCTATTGTTGGTGCAGGCGGCACTGGAACAATTTCAGGTGCTGCGCTACTCTCCAATTCAAGAGAAGGTTCAATAACCTCGTCTAGCTCTACTTTCCTCCCACTCACTTCTTTCGAGAGAAACTCCTTCTCAAGAAAGGAACCGTTCTTTGCGACAAACACTTTGCCTAAAGATTCTTTTCCAGTTATCAAAAGGTGTCTTGAATAAAGTGAATTATCTCCTCTCAAGATTCTTTTGACTAGGGGATAGTGAAAATAAGAAATATCGACTTGCCGGATGGTATATGGTTTTCCGACAGAAAGAATATGGGGGACTTGGCATACACGATTTGCGAGATAAAAATACCGCGCTTCTGGATAAATGGCTTTTCAAACTACTTACAGAATATTGTGTCTAGCAAACCATTTTAAGAAGGAAATATGTTGGCTCCAAAGCTGTGTTTCAAGTGGTTTGAAAACCCGGCGATTCACAATTTTTGGCTAGACTAATGGCGTCCAAAAAGCATTTCTTCCATTTTAGTGTTCTCAATATCAAGGATGAATCATAGATTAGATTCTAGGAAAATAAGTGGCTTGGTCAAACTTCTCTTCGCGAAGAATATCCAGCTTTATATTCGATTGTTAGGCATATAGGGGATACACTTTTCACAGTAATTGAATCTAATCCTCCGAATATGTCTTTCAGAAGAAACCTCATCGGCCCTAGACTGTTACCTTGGAACAATCTTTTATTACGATTATCCATGATACAACTGTCGGATGATGTGAGCGAGTTCAAATGGAAATTACTAAAGAGTGGTAAACTTTTAGCTGACTCAATGTAAAGAGCTTTGATACAACCGGATATTCCGGTCGATGATAATAGTAAATTTTGAAATATGAAAATACCCCTAAGTACGAAGATATTCGCTTGGTATCTTCGCAAGGGAGTAATTCTTACAAAAGATAATCTTGTAAAAAAGAATTGGAATGGAAGTACACAATGCGTTTTTTGTCATCATGATGAGACAATTCGACATATATTCTTATATTGTAAATTTGCTCACTCTATATGGTCAATCATCGAAGTAGCCTCTGGTTTATCTCCTTCTGGTTTTATTGCCAATATATTTGGTAACTGGTTGTATGGGATAGATGATAAATATATGAATTTGTTTAGGGTGGGAGCGTTTGCCATTATTTGATCGCTATGGCTATATAGAAATGACAAGATTTTTAATAACATTGTGTCTTCTATCCTGCAGGTTATCTATCGAGCCACGGCCACTCTATGCTCATGGATTACTCTATAATGTATGGAGTTTCACGACTTATTTATGGAGGGTGTATGCGATTGGAGGACACGACGAGGGATATTTGCTCCCGATATGGATGGCCGCGAGGTCGTTTATTTTGTTAGTGCATTATGTAATGTTGGTCTATGTACTTTGTTGTCTAGTCATGTGGATTGATTGGCTCTATGCATTCTAGTTATGCAGCACTACAGGAATGGGAAGCTACGTCGACGGCCGGTCGCTACGCCGACGGCCAAACGTCAGGGCCGTCGGCGTAGCCATCGTCTAGGCTAGCCCCGCCAAGTAGCCGTCGGCGTAGAATTGCCCTCAGCATATCCTATGCTACGCCGACGGCTGCCCTCGGCGTAGCTATTTTTTATTTTATCTTATTAAACTTTGAAAAATCATAACTAAATCATTCTAATTCATAAAAAATACACATAATATATCAAAATTTGCAGAAAAATAAGATCTATCTATCTACTCTAAAATATTATACATTTGTAAATAAAAATTAAGTGAAATATAAAACATTATATATAATTTAAAACGACCATAAAAAATTCAAAAACGATCGAAACAATGTGAAACCTTCGCGTGGTGTTATATTATGTAACATAGTTAGAAGGAAAAATATCAAACTTAGTATATTGATTATGTCTCAAAAAACCTTCACAAAATGACCTATCTCATTCGAGGTTTTTTGGCTTTCGGATCAAATGACCAATGTTATAGCTAGAATCAAGGCATAGTTTGTGATAATGTCCCCATATTGTGCATACATGTGCATCATGGGATGTCGAACAATGTTGCAGGAGGAAGTTTTCCTTTTTGTGGCACTAAAAAGCCATTTTCCATTTTCCGAGCACAAAAAACGGACGGTTTTGTGAAGCAACCACCAAATGGCTAATTCAAAATACTACCACCACATTTTAGAAAAATACTAGACCACCTTATATGGACAATGTCCCAACAGGGGGTTATGAAACCTTTTCGTCTATCTCTGGTAAAAAAGACAAATTCTGCCGAATCGGTAGGAAGTGAGTCAGATATAAACTACAGGTACATGATCCGATGCCCATGTTTTTTTACAAAAATCATTTTTAGGTTCATAATATGCTATTTTATCAAAAATCCAATGCAAGTTTAGCGAGGCTCGGTCCCGAGCTAAGAATCTTCATGCCCGTCGTTCGACAAAGTTTGACGATAGTTTAAAAACGGGCATAAAAAATTCAAAAACGATCAAAAAAATGCGAAAACTTCGCGTGGTGTCATTTTATGTGACATAGTTAGAAGTAAAAATATCAAACTTGGTATATTAATTATGTCTCAAAAAAACCTTCACAAAATGACCTATCTCATTTGAGGTTTCTTGGCTTTCGGGTTAAATAACCAATGTTATAGCTAGAATCAAGGCATAGTTTGTGATAATGTCCCCATATTGTGCATACATGTGCAACATGGGATGTCGAACAATGTTGTAGGAGGAAATTTTCCTTTTTGTCGCACCAAAAAGCCATTTTCCATTTTCTGAGCACAAAAAACTGACGGTTTTATGAAGCAACCACCAAATAGCTAATTCAAAATACTACCACCACATTTTAAAAAAATACTAGACCACCTTATATGGACAATGTCTCAACAGGGGGATCTGAAACCTTTCCGTCCACCTCTGGTGAAAAAGACAAATTCCTGCCGAATCGATAGGAAGTGGGTCAGATATGAACTACAGGTACATGATCCGATGCCCATGTTTTTATACAAAAATCATTTTTAGGTTCACCATATGCTATTTTATCAAATATCCAATGCAAGTTTAACGAGGCTCGGCCCCGAGCTAAGAATCTTCATGCCCGTCGTTCGAAAAAGTTTGACGATAGTTTAAAACGGGCATAAAAAATTCAAAAAGATCAAAACAATGCGAAACCTTCGCGTGGTGTCATATTATGTGACATAGTTAGAAGGAAAAATATCAAACTTGGTATATTAATTATGTCTCAAAAAACCCTTCACAAAATGACCTATCTCATTCGATGTTTCTTTGCTTTCAGATCAAATGACCAATATTATAGCTAGAATCAAGGCATAGTTTGTGATAATGTCCCTATATTGTGCATACATGTGCATCATGGGATGTCGAACAATGTTGCAGGAGGAAGTTTTCCTTTTTGTCGCACCAAAAAGGCATTTTCCATTTTCCGAGCGCAAAAAACTGACGGTTTTGTGAAGCAACCACCAAATAGCTAATTCAAAATACTACCACCACATTTTACAAAAATAGTAGACCACCTTATATGGACAATGTCCTAACAGGGGGACCTGAAACCTTTCCGTCCACCTCTGATGAAAAAGACAAATTCCTGCCGAATCGGTAGGAAGTGGGTCAGATATGAACTACATGTACATGACCCGATGCCCATGTGTTTTTACAAAAATATCAAACTTTGTATATTGATTATGTCTAAAAAAAACCTTCACAAAATGACCTATCTCATTCGAGGTTTCTTGGCTTTCGGTTCAAATGACCAATGTTATGGCTAGAATCAAGGCATAGTTTGTGATAATGTGTCTATATTGTGCATACATGTGCATCATGGGATGGCGAACAATGTTGCAGGAGGAAGTTTTCCTTTTTGTCACACCAAAAAGCCATTTTTCATTTTCCGAGCAAAAAAAAACAGACGGTTTTGTGAAGCAACCACCAAATGGCTAATTCAAAATGCTACCACCACATTTTACAAAAATAGTAGACCACCTTATATGGACAATGTCCCAACAGGGGGATCCGAAACCTTTATGTCCACCTCCGGTAAAAAAGATAAATTCCTGCCGAATCGATAGTGGGTCAGATATGAACTACAGGTACATGATCCGATGCTCATGTATTTTTTATAAAAATCATTTTTAGGTTCACAATATGCTATTTTATCAAAGATCCAATGCAAGTTTTCCTTTTCATCGCGTACAAAAGACATTTTTCATTTTCCGAGTGCAAAAAGGGGGATTTTCTGAAGCAACCACCAAATAGCTAATTCAAAAACGGAGGATTTGTGATTAGTTGATATGGATATCATATTTGGATTCCTCTCATTTTTCTGATCAATTTAGACATATTATTTGTCGAATTCCGATTTACGGATTTAAAGATATTAATTATTCCATATTAAATATAAAAATACAAAAAAGTAAAATTATTATATTTTTATTTGAATTCAATAATATTTTTACTTATTCATTAATGTTTACTTAAATAATTGTTTGTAATTTCAAAAAATACAAACATGTGACATGATGATATAAGAGTTAATATGATTGATATCATAGTATTGACAACAATGTATGAATTACTTTGTGAAAACAGATTCTGAAGGAACGAGGAAGTTAAGCGTGCTGGAGCTGGAGTAGTATTAGGATGGGTGACCAGCCGGAAAGTTTGACCAAGACTGCAATTTAATTAAATATTAAGTGTAATTAGTGTAAACAATGTTCAAAGTGAGAGATTAACAAGTCAAACAATTCAAAGATACAAAAATTGAAAAAAAAAATTAAAATGTTTTTGCAACCTCCCGATAAGCTATGTTGACGGCCGCTACGCGTAGCATACGCCGACGACATTTTGATACGCCGACGGTCTCTACGTGCTCCGCCGAGAAAGACCTTTGCCGAGGAGGATACGCCGAGGGCAGCCGTCGGCGTACCATACGCCGAGGGCATTTTGGCCTACGCCGACAGCTTTTTTCCCTCGGCGTCGCGCGCGTGTTCCGTAGTGCAGAGGCCCGGCGTAAACATTCTTTTAAGTAATAAAATGCTCATTTTCAAAAAAAAAAATCTCACCTCCGGATGCACCAGAAATCCAAGGTCATAATTCTTCCTATCTCAATCCTCACGTCGCTTGGATTTTGGAAAATCCAAGGGCGGTGGCGTAGCACCGGTGCGGTTAATCGTCGGCACGACACTGCGCAAACCCAGTCACTCCACTCCACTACTGCACCCTCCAGAATCCGCTGTGCATTTTCTTTTGTCGCATTAGACATACTACTGTGTACTGTTCATCGTACGGAGTGTCCCCTCAAATTAGATGGGTGGTGTGGTGTGGTGTGACTGGTTGGAAGAACAAGTCGCCAGTCGGCTTGACCAAATTAAGCATCATAGGGTATGCTTGATCGGTCCATCCGTCGCACTGCGCGCGTGACGCGACAACAAATTAAGAACAGGCAAGCAGCAACAGTGGCTCATTCAAATTACACGATCCATCTGCTATATTACATTCATGGAGTACAATTGATGGCTGGATGGCCAGTTTCCCCCACTATTATTCATATTAACCATTGCTGATGTAGTAAAACTATGTATACTAAATCAGCGACAAATATGAACGGAGGGAGTAGCAAGTAATTAACGGACGAAAAACTTACTACTCCGATCCCCGACACAGATCATTTTAGTCGGCCTGCTGAATGTTTGCATTGATCGACGACACCTGCATGGAAGATCAACTAATCAATCACACAGATCGGTAACACACGGGAATCTAATCAACGAAGGGATCGATGGGAGCTACATCTCATGAGCTATGATCACATCTCATGTATCATGCCTAAATACGTATTTACCTCAAAATGAATACTAGTAATACCTTTGCAAGATAGCACTGGCTAGCTAGAGGCGCAGCTCCAGGTCCAGCGTCTCGTCGGCGCCGCCGGTCGCGGAGGCCCTTACCCCGCCGTCTCGGCCATCGGATCCCAGGACCAGCGAACGCTCCGCGAAGCGTGGAGCCCTGCCACCCCACCTTTCGAGCCTGCAGGCATCGGAGGCTCGCGTCGACGCCGGCGCGCCACCGCCGTGCTCTGCGATGTTAGTGCACATAGACGGGCAGGAGGCAGAATCGCGCGGCGGCGCTGTAGCGAACAGGGTGGCGCCAAAGAACGAGCCATCGCTGTATGGGTCGTTGAAGCAGCCGACGCGGTCCTTGCGGTGCGCGTTCTGGTGGCCACCGAGCGCCTGTGACTTGAGGAACGTCTTGTCGCAGAAGAGGCACTGGAACAGCCGCACCGTCTTGCCGTCCACACGCGCCGCCGGCACCGCCTGCGCATAGAACCACGACGACGCGTCCTTCTCCATCGAGTTGCTCAGGTAGCTGATGGCTTGCTGTTGCTGTAGGATGGTAGCGGCTGTGCTGGCCTGTAATAGGCAGGAAATGAGCTATGGACTTGGTTGAGCTGAGCAGGAGAGGAGAATTGATGGGTAATAATGGGGAATTCTACAGGACTGGAGCCTCCTGAGACTCTTAATTTGCAAGGAAAAGTCAAGTGAACCAAACGCAGGGTCACGTGAGGTGAGCAGCTTATTGGGTAGCATGTGCTTTAAACAAAATTCAAACAACCCGGGGTATGCATATGTTTCTGGATTTGCAATCGTGCTAACTTAGTTACATCTTTCTTTTTAGAGGAAACTGATTTCAAAACATAGTTAAATTTATCAATTTACTTACACTAGCACAGTGGTACGCGCGTCCACATGATGTGGACACTGGTAGAAAAATGCCTATAGCAGTTATTTTGTTAGTGGCCCATGCGCGCACACACACGATGTGGACACTAGTAGAAAAATGCCTATAGCAGTCATTTTGTCAGTGACGTGCCATAGAAATAACACGCTGTTGCTAAGAGCCAATATGGTATTGGCGATCTAGAATATACGAAATGCCACTACTAGAGCTTAACGGTGGTATTGAGTGTAATCCGGATGCCACTACTAAAGCGGACCCACAGGTGGAACCGGACCAAATTTAAAGGTGGCATTCGGAATTTGCAAATACCACCAACCAGGACACCACTTTCCCCGGCCTGCAGCGCCGACCCGACCCGCAACCCCCTCCCCCCCACATCACTCCCTCTCTCCCTCTTCCCCAACCTCGCCCCTCCCTCTCCCAACCGTGGCGGCGGCCGCCGCACCACGCGTGCACCGCATCGGCCACCACCGCCCCGCCTCCACCGCATCCGCTCCTCCACCTGCCGCCTTGTCCCCGTCGCCGCCTCGCCGTCTCGTCCCCGTCTACCCGTCGCTGCCTCACCGCCTCGTCCCCGTCTCGCCTTCGCCGCCTCGTCCCTGTCTCCCTCTTGCCGCCTCGTCCCCATACGTGCGACCTCCCACGTCCACCACCCCTCGCAACTGTAGGGGTTCGTAGCATGGAAAACAAAAATTTTCTACCGCATGCAAACAAACAAGCCAAGATCTATCTACTAGATTGTAGCAACGAGTCGATAGATGAACTCACCCTCGAAGATTCCAAAGCGGCTAACGAGAGCGGATTCTCGTGGGTGATGTAGTCGTACTCTTCCCGATCTCAAGATCGTGTAGACGATCCTTCCGGCGCCGCGTTCCGGCAGCGCTCCCGCAGTCGGTCACACGTTCGGTACTCGATGAAGACCTTCCCCTCCCTTGTTCCAGCAGGCAGCGGAGGTTGTAGCACTCTCCTCGCGATTTCGGCAGCACGACGGCATGGTACCGGAAGTAGAGGGAAGATCGCGCAGGGCTTCGCCTTAACCCGGAGCGAGTATGGTGGATTATGAGAGAGGCTTGGCGATCTAGGGTTTAGAGGCACCAAGTAGAGGGAGCTAGGCCGACGGCTAGGGCAAGGGGATTGCCCCAAGTCGGCGACTTGGGCAAACCCTAGGTGGCGGCGGCGACTTGATGGTGGTGGCGCCGGCGGCTTAGGGTTAGGGTTTTGGGTGAAGGAGTTGTGTGCTTGGAGGGGCAGCCTTGCCCCTCCTTATATAGGTGGAGGGGGCCGGCCAAGGGGAGGGGAGTCCCTCCCCAACTCGGCTTCCAAGGCCGGCGGTGGAGGGAGAGGGACTTCCTCCCCAAGTAGGTTTCCTACTGTCCCTCCACCAAGCAAACTTGCCGTTTGACTTTTCAAATTGGCGTTTGACTTTTCAAACTAGGATTTGATTTATCCCTTTATTTTGCTCAGCGATGACACCTAGTACATGATGCAACCATTCCAACTTGTTATGACACATTCATGTATCCTTCCCCTCCGGAGTTCCGGACATTCCGGAACCTTCTAGAACATTCCTGATGAAAACACCGGAACCATTCTCCAACCCCGAAACAGGACTTTCCTTATATGAATCTTATTCTCCGGACCATTCCGGATCTCCTCGTGATATCCCGGATCCCATCCGAGACTCCGAACAACATTCGGTCTCTTACTCATCATTCCATAACTACTCAACAACATCGAATCCTTAAGTGTGTCTCCCTACGGTTCATGAATTATGCGGACATGATCGAGACACTTCTCCGATCAATAACCAATAGAGTAATCTGGAAATTCATATGGCTCCCACATATTTATACGATTACTTTGCGATCGAATGAACCACTTACATACGATACCAATTTCCCTTTGTCTCACGATAGTTTACTTATCCGAGGTTTTGATCGTCGGTATCTCTGCATACCTAGTTCAACCTTGTTACTGATAAGTACTCTTTTCTCGTTCCCGTGATATGTGATCCCTCGTGAACCAGTCACATGCTTGCAAGCTAATTGGATGACATTCCACCGAGAGGGCCAGAGTATATCTATCCGTCATATGGATGGACAAATCCCACTCTTGATTCATGTGTCTCAACCCATACTTTACGAACACTCAATGCCACCTTTATAGCCACCCAGTTACGGTGTGGTGTTTGCTGTCATCAAAGCATCCTTTCGTTGATGGTGATAAACATGATCTCATGGTCAAAGGAATTAGGTTACTATGTATCAGAAAGCATATAGCAATTGAACTATTAAAATAACTTGATCTTTATGCTACGCTTATCTATAGGAGTATGTCCATCATACCATTCTCCTAATGATATGATCTTGTTGTTAATAACATCTCAATGTTCATGACAGGGAAACCACAATCATCTATTAACCAACAAGCTAGTATTATGAAGAGGCTTTACTAGGGACTCTAATTTAGTTTACAAATCACACAAGTATTAATGTTTCCTGGTTAATACTGTTATAGCATAAATGTAAACATTTATCATAAACACAAAGATATAATAATAAGTACATTTATTATTGCCTCTAGGGCATATCTCCAACAGCAACCACCTCGAGCCACCACCGAGCCCCTCTCTCCCATTTTTTATTTGTTTTAGTGTAGATGATTTAGTGTATATGATTTTAGTATAGATGATTGTAGATGATTTAGTGTAGATGCTTTAAAGATATTAAATTTGGGCTCAATTTCTAGATATAGGAACGTTAGATTTAGTATATAGTGTAGATTTAGTATATAGTAGAAAATGTAAATGATTTTAAGGGTAGAAAATTTAGATAATTTTAGGGATAGATGTAGCAAATGTACATATATATATATATATATATTCATTTCTTATATGTTAACTAACAATTGTATGAAATGTTGCTATTTAACTATTTAATTATCATGTCGAAGCCGGAGCCAAAGTTTCGTGGTGTTCACCGAAAACTAACGAGGTCCCCGACTTGGGAAGCTCATATCACAGTGGATAACAAGAAGATCCAGCTAGGTACTTTCAGGTGCCCATGGCAGGCAGCCTGCGCCTATGACTACGCCGCGGTCTAGCACTTTTGGGACAAGAGCGGTCATCAACTTCGAGGATGAGCATCAGACGCATCTATTTGCGCCAGATGGCATGAGTATCACCACAAGGACTGAGGAGAGGGAGCATCGGTAGGAACAGAGGCGACTGGCAAGCCACCGTCACGAGAAGGATGCCCCCTTGGTCATGGATCTCCTACTTGATCCCCAGGTGATGGCGTTCTAGTACGAGGTCCTTAGCGAGAGCTGGCAGCAACGCGGGAAGGGCGAGGCTGGCCCCTCGGGCACGCAGGAGCAGGGTCAGCCCAGCCCCTTCGGCACGCATCAGAACGAATCTTGCATCCTGTCGTCCTCTTTTTGGGACCTCGCTCAGATGACGACGACGTCACTGACACTGGGTCTACTCGAGTTTAGGATGTTCTCATGTGACTGTCGTATACTACATATCGTACTACTTATATAGACTTATCATGCTACTTGTACTACTTATATCTGATGCTAGCTAATCTTACTTATGTGTTATTTTGATATATTGTGCTACTTATGATGCTAATTAAGTTAAAATGGTCTATATAACTAACTTTGCATGATCATATATAGGTATAATGAATGATGATCGATGTGAGCATTGAGGTTACCAAGGGTGCAAGAATAAGAAAGTTGTCATAGTGCTCCCTTATGAATGTGATGTTAGTATGGTATGTACATTCATAAGCAATCAAATTCTATATACCCTGCAACCAGAGGCGACCCAGGAATTTATCGAAGCCTGGGCGAGCGGTAAGGCAAAAAAAATTCATAGCCAAATATAAGCCCTACCTAGAGAAAATATAGTTTCTACAACAATTTAATACATAAACATGGGTACAATACATTACAAGTTAACGCCACATAAATGTTCACGAGAGTGGGGGATATCTAGAGGTGATCTAGCGTTTTTGTCCCTCTCGCTAGTGACGTCGCCGACTTTCCCACTTCCGGCCGCTCTTATTTCATGCTACGATGGTGTGCCTAGCGCTTCCAGAGGCCGCGCGAAGTTGTATGTCCATCGGATCTCATAAGATCCGGTTAGTTTTCGTGTTCATTGGCGTGGTTACAGTCTTTTGATCTACGGTTTTTATTATGGGCGTGGCTGCTTCACTCGTGTGTTGGTCACTTTGCGACTTAGCATATTAATCTCTGATTTGTCTATTATAACAAGCTCTACTATGATATGCTTTGTTTAGCTCCAGTGAAGGATAACGAGGATGGCAGCACGTCTTATGCTTGCTCCAGCACTTCTAGTCATCACTAGATAGTTCAAGAAAATACTCATAAAAATATTATTTTATGTTCTTTGTACTTCGTCTGACTCATATTAGTTGACTCAAATTTGTCTAAATATGAGTGTATCTAACATTAAAACTTGATTAGATACATTCGTATCTGGATGAATCTAGGTCAACTAATATGGGTTAAAAGGAGTACTACTTTTGATGATTATTACTACAAGATGGGTGAAACATTTTGTAAAAAAAAGATTGTAACACATTTGGATGTTCATAAGTTAGCGGCACATTAAAACAATTCATATGGGCTAATAGTATATACATATATATATATATATATATATACACACATATTAGCAATTTGCTGACTCGTTGCCTTTTTTCTAAGAGCAAGCCGACTCGCTTCTTGTGCAAACTGAGTCGGTGGCCCGTTGCCTCTTTGTGTGAGAGCCCACGTTGTGTACAGCCAAACGATTTTGCCCATCGTCAGTCAGATTTTCGTGGCTGGAAAGTGTCCACCGCCTCGCGCGCGCACCTGTGAAGCCCGGGCAAGCGCCGGGCAACAGGGACGGTGCGTCCGCCCGTGCCTGCAACTGAATTACGTGCTAATTGTTATTTTCTGATGATTTTGTATGCAGAACATACCCTGCAAGTTTAGACTTGATTTCATGTACCATTTTGATTGGATGTTGTTGTAGTAGTGACAGTTTCAAGTCGATCTAAAATCTCTGAAGCAATCTGGATCGATCTACACGGTGCACGTCTTATGCTTGCTCCAGCACTTCTAGTCATCACTAGATAGTTCAAGAAAATACTCATAAAAATATTATTTTATGTTCTTTGTACTTCGTCTGACTCATATTAGTTGACTCAAATTTGTCTAAATATGAGTGTATCTAACATTAAAACTTGATTAGATATATTCGTATCTGGATGAATCTAGGTCAACTAATATGGATTAAAAGGAGTACTACTTTTGATGATTATTACTACAAGATGGGTGAAACATTTTGTAAAAAAAAGATTGTAACACATTTGGATGTTCATAAGTTAGCGGCACATTAAAACAATTCATATGGGCTAATAGTATATACATATATATATATATATATATATATATATATATACACATATTAGCAATTTGCTGACTCGTTGCCTTTTTTCTAAGAGCAAGCCGACTCGCTTCTTGTGCAAACTGAGTCGGTGGCCCGTTGCCTCTTTGTGTGAGAGCCCACGTTGTGTACAGCCAAACGATTTTGCCCATCGTCAGTCAGATTTTCGTGGCTGGAAAGTGTCCACCGCCTCGCGCGCGCACCTGTGAAGCCCGGGCAAGCGCCGGGCAACAGGGACGGTGCGTCCGCCCGTGCCTGCAACTGAATTACGTGTTAATTGTTGTTTTCTGATGATTTTGTATGCAGAACATACCCTGCAAGTTTAGACTTGATTTCATGTACCATTTTGATTGGATGTTATTGTAGTAGTGACAGTTTCAAGTCGATCTAAAATCTCTGAAGCAATCTGGATCGATCTACACGGTGCAAGTCACGAACGTGGCAAACCGCACCTTTTTTGGTGGTCCGAGGTGGACCGAGATGGTCGATGCCTATGAAATGGACGCCCATGAGAAGTTGGTATTCTATCTATCAAAATCGCATGACCTACTTTGACTACCGAGGCCCTCGAGCATCGACAGACTCTGACGTTTTTTCAGATGACGAGATTCCTGTTGCTGCCATTAGGTATGAAGACTAGTAATGATGTGCTGCCATCAGGTATGATGTTGTTGATAATCCTGTTAAAAACTAGTAGTTAGAGATATGTATCTAGCTAGCTCAACTATATATAGTTGACTGTAATAATGTGCTACCAATATATCTTGTTGTGCTATGAATATTCAATTGGATGCATCTGATTTTTTTTAATTTTCGAAAACTCACTTGTGGCGTTCAAAATAAAATAAACGGGCACAATAGCTATATAATAGCGGCGCTTACATGGAATGCCACTATTAGGATATGTAATGGTGGTGCTTATAGTAAAAGCCACCACTAGAAATCCTACCAGTGGCGTTCGGTGAAGACGCCACCCACTGGTGGAAAAAGGGCATCTAGTTTCGGGCCGTAACGTGCTCTAGTCCCGGTTTTGGGCCCGGGTCTGCCAAATCGGGACTAGAGGCCCCCCCTCTCTAGTGCCGGCACGCTACGGACCGCGACAGAAGACAACCACGTGGCTGTTTCAGCGAGGCAAGGGGCGGAAACCCTCTAGTCCCAGGTTGTAACACCACCCGAGACTATAAGGCTTCCTACAGCGGCAGAGAATTCATGTGTTTCTCTGCCGCGGCAGAGATTGTGTGTTTCCTTTTTTTGCCATTTCATGGGGGGCTCGTCACCAGGGTCATCTCGTCTGATCTTATACCAAAGTGCAGTGCATATCGGGCATGCATCTAAATTCTCGTACTCCTCACCATGGTAGAGGGTGCAGTCATTAGGGCATGCATATATCTTCGGAACCTCTAAACCTAGAGGGCAGACAATCTTCTTTGCTTCGTACGTATTGGCGGGCAATACGTTATCTTTTGGAAGCATATTTTTTATCATTTTCAGCAACTTTTCAAATGAGGAGTCAGGTATAGTACACTTTGCCTTTCATCACAACAATTCCAGTGTGCTGCCCATCTTTTTCAGATCATTTTCGCAATTTTGGTAGAACAACTTTTTGTGATCCTCTAAGATGTGATTGAACTTCTCCCTCTCATTTTCATTTTCACAGTCTCTTCGTGCATCGGCAATGGTCCGACCAAGATCATCAGTAGGTTCATCATGTGTCTCTTCTTCATCCTCCCCTTCAGCATCCCCCAATGGAAGTATCTCCGTACTCAGGGAAACCATGATAGTTGTCATCATCCTCCTCTTCTTCATTGTCTTCCATTATAACCCCTCTCTCTTTGTGCTTGGTCCAACAATTATAACTGGGCATGAAACCGGACTTCAACAGGTGGCTGTGAAGGGTTTTTGAGTCAGAGTAATCCTTCTGATTCCTACATCCACTACATGGAAAAAATACAAAACCATTGCGCTTGTTTGCATCAGCAACACAGATGAATTCATGCATGCCATTAATAAACTCACAAGAGCATCAGTCAGTACCGTACATCCATTTCCGGACCATCTGCATTATAGTCAAATTATATCAAAACCATTACACAACATGATAAATTTAATACAAGTTATAATGAGAGCTTCTAGAGCATTAATTTTGAATTTTGAAAAATTTACATGCACCAATTTGTGAATTGGAGAAAACAATTAATATGATAAATTTGGAGTTTTTGATTATTGTTCTATCAGTGAAAACCTCATTCCATTTTAAGCTCTGAAACTCTAAAATTACACATTTCAATTTTCAATAACTATGTGCCTAATCAAAATTTGTTACATATTTTAAAATCCTTCAACTTCTAGAGCATGCATGCAAATCCAATATCTCAATACTTTTAGAGCATTATATAGCTAAAGTAGCAATAAGAGATGAAAGGATGAAGTACTAACCTTTTAAAACTTTGGATTTAGGGATTGCAAACTAAATCTTGACAAATTTTGAGAAAAAAATGGCATGAACTCGGCTTGCTTCTTTGAGTAAAATGGCCACCATATGGCTCGGGCCGTGTGGACATGAAGTTGTATTTATATTGAGGGACAACTAGTCCCGGGCCGTGATGCGACCCGGTACTAATAGTCCCCGAAAAGAGCAGCTGGCCCGCTTCGAGTTACTAGTCTCGGGCTGTATTACGGACCGGGACTAGAGGTCCAGTCCGGACCGGGACTAGTGGCTATCGCGATTACTAGCCATTGGAGGCGTCACGTCCCGGGACTAGTGCTAGCGCTAGTCGCAGTTCGTAACAAGACGGGACTGGTGAAATTGTTCAGATCGAACCGAAGGCCTGTTTTCCAGTAGTGACCACTAGGACATACCAGTGGCGCGAGGTTAGTGGCGTACGGTTTAAACGTCACAACTGTCTTTTTCGAACGCCTCCACTAGGCCTTTTACTACTAGTGGGAGGTCCTATTTGTGTATTTTTTTAATTAATTGCATAAAAAATATAGATCTTCCTTTGATCGAACAAATAGATGAGCCGGGTACTAGCACTGGTGGAAAAAGGGCCTCCAGTCCTGGCTGCAACTGGCTCTAGTCCCGGTTTTGGGCCCGGAACTGCCAAAACGGGACTAGAGCCCCCCTCTAGTCCCGGCTCGCTATGGACCGCTACTGATAACAGCTACGTGGATGTTTCAGCGCCGCGGGGGGGGGGGGGGGACCCTCTAGTCCCGGGCCGTACACCACCCGGGACTATAAGGTTTCCTGCCGCGGCAGAGAATTGTGTGTTTCTCTGCCACGGCAGAGATTGTGTATTTCCTTTTTTTGCCATTTTGTTCCTTTTTCGTTTTGTGTTTCACTATAATTTCAAACATATATTTAAGTACACATATTCTATGCTAGTACATACACAGTACATGTTGATGCATCTATATAATTAATCGATCCCTTGCAAGCATACATTGATGATATATATCAAAAGGAAGAAATGTTTTGAAATTACATGGTCATTGATGAATATATATCATATCAACTACATGGAGATCACTAAGGAAAATCGAGTTCCACGTCATCTGCATAATGCTCTCGATGTACATCAAGGACCTCCTTCATCATAAATCTCGCCAGCTCCTCTTGAATTTCTCTTATGCGCTGGTTTGGCTCTAGTTTCTCCCGCAAACCATAAATATAATGTGAGTCAACTTTCCGCTCACTGGTCAACTCGCGGATGTACTCGCAGACGTAGTATTTATATAAATGAGTTCCTGGTGGCTGTTGTAAACTCTTCACCATTTTATAAGTTAGCTCCTCTTTGAATGGACCTAGTATTTTCTGTCTGAACCGTGTCCAACACCTGCTCGGCAAAGAAAATGAACAAAGGAATTATTAGTTACTTGATATCAGGAAATGAACGAAAGAGGCCTATATAATGCGATAATGATTGAAATTACTTATGGAGCATTGCTTTCATGTCGCTCCACTGCTCTTGGTCCCAACTTAATGAGTCGTGAACTTCAACTAAGGACTTGTCAACATGAATGTTTAGCAAGATCCAGTGAAATCTGTGGACATTTATATAAGCATACATGCATAGATCATCGAGTAAGCAAAAATAAAATGAGTACAAGATAGAAACACTCACTTGAAGTTGTAAGGAAATAGTATTTCCTTAACAAAATTATTCTCGGTTAAGAACCTGCACAGGTCTTCCTCCACGTCCTTGGGGTGATTCTTTAACGTATATTCATTAATGATATATGATTCAATGAACCCAACGTCATATCTTCTAGCTCTTTTGCATTCAAGCATCTTCATTCTGCAGAATATAATATCATACAAAAGGATATATAGTTAGGATTATATATTAAATACAATGAACAAGCTGAGCCACAAACTTAATTATAGAAATAAATCACTTACAGACAGTAGCAACGAATGATAGGTTTGTCGAGGGCATGCTGGTTGTATAATTGAAACAGTTCGGTCATTTGAACCTGTATCGAGTATGGTTTGAAGCGATGCTCCTTTCTAACGTCCACCAGAAACCAATCTTTCTGATGCTTTTTTCTTCTTGCGATAATGTACCATTCATGCAGATTTCGCATATGTGTGGATAGATGCGCGAGCTCCTCATTACTGACTAGAGGCTCCCCTTGGACATACTTCTGTACTATCTGACCCACTGGCGTATCTTCATAGCCTAAATATTGACCAAGAGACATGTTTGCTTCGGTAGCAAGTGCTTTGGCCTGCGATACAGTGATGCACATTAGTACGGGCTCTGGGGTCCATTATTAGCATGTCCATATCCATTTCAGCTCTGAAGGCCTTGTCGAGGTCTGAAATGACTTTGAGCGGGGCGACCGACTGATTCTTCTATGCTCCGAGGTGGGCAACTTGCTTCCTGCTTTTTGCACTTGTGATTTTTTCTTCTGTGCTTGCTTAATAATCTCCCGGTCATAGTCTGATTCCAGATGCATCGATATCTGGGATGGTTGTTCAAGAAAGGACTTAGCCCACTTTTTGGTTTTTTCATCATATATTTTCTTTGGCTCAGGCTTTTTAGGTGCAAAATGCGCCTTAACTTGGGCAGCCACATCCGCGTTAGTTTCCTCATCGGTCTTGTCATAAGGTCTCTTTGGAAGAGCCGGCGGGATGTCGACTATCTTCGTCGTTTAACCTTTCTTCGATGTGGAGCGCGGGGGAGTGTCGACCTTTCGTTTCTTCGACGAGGTAGTAGTACACGGAGGCGGAGGCAGAGATCGAGTATTGCGCGGAGGCGGAGATCGAGTTGATGTACTCCTGCTGCGGCGATCATCAGCGGGGCGGGGTGGACTTGGAGGTTGACGATAATCGGGTTGGGGTGGACTTGGAGGTTGACTATATTCGATGCGGGGTGGACTTGGATTCCTCGGAGTCGGTGGCCTTGGCGCCAGGCCTGGAAACTTGATGTACTTCTTCTTTCATAGAATGATGTTGCGCTTGACATCTCCTAGTTTCGTAAGGCCTTCAGGCGTAGCAATGTCAATCTCTAGGTCCGCAAAATCCTCCACTAAGTCATCCACCACGACACGAGCATAGCCAGGTGGAATCGGAAGTGAATGATGGAGTGCTCCAGGAAGACAAGGTAAAGCAGTGTCGATCGCCACCTTGAAGGACAGGTTGTTCATTGGCTGATGTAGCTCACATTGTGCCATCTCTCTGACATCATCCACGGGGTAGCGAGGAGCCGGTGCATCATCCAGCAGTGCTTGATCATCAGCCCGGACCTCCGTGGAAGCCACACTGTTCTCCGCTGGGTAAGATCCAATGCAGGATCATCATCCTGCGGGTGAGTTGACGACGACGGCCTTTCTCTAATTTCTTGCATGAGGTTCTTCAGATCAGCTAAGTCCTACTCTACCCTGGAGATCCGATCTGCCTCCCGGTGCTTCTTTCTCTGACAGCTTCTGTAACTGGCATCGTACTGAGGTAACCCTTTCTTCAACGAGACACCGGCGCCTTTGCCTTGTGTTCGTCCTCCCTTTTCAGGATTCCCTAGGGCGCGTGTCAGCTCGTCGTTCTCTCTCTCGGGATGGAACAATCCCAATTGAGCATCGTTCATTGCTTGAACAAGGTCTTGGGAGGGTTTTAGAATTTTTTCATGAAATAATGTCTTCCCTGTTTCTGGGTCCAATGATCCCCCGTGCCCGTACCACCAATGCTTTGACCTCTAGGACCATCCATCTGTACCAAGAGTGACGTCTCTAGACGTCATTTCCTTCTCCATAGTTTCCCACCTAGGGACGGCACTCTTGTAGCCACCTGTCCCCATTTTATGATGGTATTTCTTTTGGGCAGCATTTAACGTGTTCTTTGCCGACTTTCCCTTTGCTTTATCAGATTGCTTGTACTGTACAAAATCGGGCCACTGTTCTCTCAACTTCTCGTTTACTCCTTTGAAGTCTGGAGTTTTCTTTTTCATGACATATTTTGCGTATAAACTTTTCTTGTGGTTCCGGTACGGTTCAGCCATCTTGCTCAGAGCCCACTCCTTGACTTTTTCTCTATTTTCAAGCCCATCCAGCCTTGGGGTAATACCATCTACCTCAAATTCTTCATACTCTGGAGGTAGTATGAAATGGGCTATGAGCTTCTGCCAAAGGTCATCTTTGGCATCATCGGTGACATACCTGTTGGATTCTTCACCGGGTTTCTTTGACTGATTCCATTCTTGGATGGTGATCAGCAGATTGTCCCCAACAAGCACCCCACATTGATTTATAAACATCCTCAGGTGCTTCTCTGGAGCAATCGGTTCACCATCATCATCTATTTCTTCGATGGTGAACCTCTGATTACCATCCAACTTTTTGTTGGGCCCTCGTTTTGTTCAAGCTGTCGATTGCTTCGATCCGGTGGCTAAAAGAAGAAGAGAGAGTGATTAATATATATCTAGATCAGTTAATGAATAGAGGTAACACGAGGCTTTATATATATATGTACCTCGCCGGATCCTATCGAGGGGCCATCATTATTGTTGTTATTTGTTTGCCCTTCGTCCATCCGGTCTTCCCCTTGGTACATTAGGTTTTCCTCTAGTCCATCACCGGATGGATTCAGATATGAGGATATCTCTTCCTCGAGCAAAATATCTTCACCGGTAGTAATATTAAGAGGAATTTCACCTCTTATCATGCCCTGAAGAAAACCTTTACCGATGCGACCAGGATCTTCGGATGGATCCATGACTTAATTATCTATAATAGAAAGAGAGTTAAACAGGTTAAAAAAACAATAACCCTAATAACTAAAACAAAAAACAATAACCCTAATAACACTAATTAATAACCCTAATATTATTTGCGGTAAAACAATAATCTTAATAATTAAAACAAAAAAACAATAACCCTAATATTATTTGTGGTAAAAAAAAATCTTAATAACTAAAACAAAAAAAACAATAAACCTAATTAATAACCCTAATATTATTTGTGGTAAAACAATAATCCTAATAAGTAAAATAAAAAACCCTAATATTATTTGTGATAAAAAATAATCCTAATTATAATAATCCTAATATTATTTGTGGCAAAACAATATAATCCTAATAAATAAAATAAAAAATAACTAAAACAGTAATCCTAATCCTAATCCTAATAACTAAACCCTAGCTAATATTTTGTGGTAAAAAAACAATATTTCTAATTATAATAACCCTAGCTAATATTTTGTGATAAAAAAATATTTCTAATTATAATAACCCTAGCTAATTATAAAAACCCTAATATTATTTGTGATAAAACAATAATCCTAATTATAATAATCCTAATATTATTTGTGGTAATATAATCCTAATTATAAAAAAACCACCAGGCCTCTCGAACCGACGAGGCGGCAAGGCGGCACGACACGGCACGGCGAGGCGGCACGACACGACGCGAGGCACACGCGTGGCGAGGCAGCGCGCGGCGAGGCAGAAAAATGCGCCAGCGGAGCGGCGGCATGTCACGGCACGTCCCCTGCGTCTGTGTGCTTCGTCTTTGATGCGTATGTGAGTGCTTCGTCTTCGGCAAGGAATGCCAAGTGCTGGTGGGCAGCACCTCCCCTGGCGCGAAATATATAGGGACCCCCCCTTTAGTCCCGGGTCCATGGCTGAACCCGCGACTAAAGACCCCTCCCCTTTAGTCCTTGGTTAATCCACGACCCGGGACTAGAGTGTTTTTTTCAGCCGCTTCATTTTTACGCGCGCAGGCATCCTCTAGTCCCGGGGCGAGCCACGACCCGCGACTAGTTTGTTTTTTGTAAATTTTCTTTTTTTAATTCAAATCAAATATAAAACTTTGGAAAATCATATCATTTATTGTAAAAATCCAAATAAAACAAATAATATGTCTATTATTATCAAAAAAATATAAAGAATCTTAATATAATAACCATACGTCTGTTTGCATCATTTATAAATTATTTAATTTGTAAATTTTCTTTTTTAATTCAAATCAAATATAAAACTTTGGAAAATCATATATTTTATTGTAAAAATCCAAATAAAACAAATATTATGTCTATTATTATCAGAAAAATATAAAGAATCTTAATATAATATCCATACATCTGTTTGCATCATTTATAAATTATTTCATTTGTAAATTTTCTTTTTTTAATTCAAATCAAATATAAAACTTTGGAAAATCATATCTTTTATTGTAAAAATCCAAATAAAACAAATAATATGTCTATTATCATCAGAAAAATATAAATAATCGTAATATAATATCCATACATCTGTTTGCATCATTTATAAATTATTTAATTTGTAAATTTTCTTTTTTAATTCAAATCAAATATAAAACTTTGGAAAATCATATATTTTATTGTAAAAATCCAAATAAAACAAATAATATGTCTATTATTATCAAAAAAATATAAAGAATCTTAATATAATATCCATACACCTGTTTGCATCATTTATAAATTATTTCATTTGTAAATTTTCTTTTTTAATTCAAATCAAATATAAAACTTTGGAAAATCATATATTTTATTGTAAAAATCCAAATAAAACAAGTAATATATCTATTATTATCAGAAAAATATAAAGAATCTTAATATAATATCCATTTAGTCCTGGTTGTAGTCACTAACCGGGACTAAAGATATTTCCCGCCATTTCCCACCGCTTCCCGCTAAGTTTTGTCGCCCTTTCCTTTTTACGATAGCTTTTAGTCCCGGTTGTAGTCACTAACCGGGACTAAAGATATTTCTCGCCATTTATCAAAGCTTCCCGCCAAGTTTTCCCGCCCTTTCCCTCTATATCTAGGGCCATCGCGCCATGGCTATCCACACATCCACACCTTCCTCTCTTAGAACAATGGACAACGCCTACTGGGCCATTCTGACCCTCGAGGAGACCGAGGCGTTGTGCGCCTCCAGCTACCCTTGTCCGCCGGGCTACCGGCCGCCCGCCGGCTGGATGCTGAGCGCTGGAGGGGTTCCTGTAGCTCCTGTCCCTCAAGGTTCTGCACGCCTGTCGGCCATCGCGAACCACTTCTACCACGAGATCACGCTGGAGCAGCGGATGGATCTCTAGTGGGATCCCGACAACTACGACACCTGGAATGCCTTCTTCGCTAATAGGCGGGAAAGGGAGCTCGCCAGGTACGAGGGTGATGGCCCACCCCCGGTGAACCACAACAAAGTTGGCCGTCGTCTATGGTGGGCGAACCGTACTATCATCAGAGTGATGCGCTACATCGCCGGGGGAGACCATCCTCGCCTGCGGTGCCCACAAGTCCACTCGCCATAGAGCCACAAGAAGGCCCTTCCCCCGCCCAGAGGTAGCGGCATCGTCGTCCAGGAGACCGCTCCCCCGCCCATCGTGAATCCGAGGCCGGAGTTGCAGGTGCCCTCGGTATATGCCATTCCTGGGCTGAGGATCCCCGGAGTGGCAGGTGACGATGACGATGACAAAGAAGACCCTAAAGCTGCATACTATAGGACTAGGCATGATTATGACTAAAGGGGACGGCTTTAGTCCTGAGTGTTAGCTAGTCCCGGTTTGTCCTGGTTTTTAATATTAATAAATGTCTTGAGTGTTACCTAGTCCCATGACTAAATATGAAGATGTTGTTGTATTTAGAGGAAAAGGCCTATAAATAGAGCAGCCTATAAATAGAGGAAAGGGTGGGTAGGCTGGATCGAGCAGCCTATAAATAGAGGGAAATTCCTATAAAGAGAGGGTTCATCTTTAGTCCAAGTTGGAGAAACCAATCGCGACTGAAGGGATTGCAGCAGACTGAGCCATGCAGCACTAATAATAGGGGTGAGTATCGACATTATGTCGTGTAGATTGTACCTTGTCCCGGATGGTGTCACCAACCGGGACTAAAGATGAACCTTTAGTCCCGGTTGTCGACACCAACCGGGACAAAACATGAGTCAACACTAATAATAGGGGGTGAGTGTCGACACTATGCCGAGCTGCTTGTACTATAAATAGGCATCCTTGTGAGTCCAGTCCTCCAGCCAGTTTGAGGCATCTCCAAGATGGTTTTCGAGACCAGGGACACCACTACGGCCATTTTCAGGGAGATGCCGCCGGAGCCCAGTCCTCCGGCATCTCCAAGAAACTGGTCATAGAGGCACTCCCTTATATGTGAAATTATTTAGCTCCCAGGCGTATTGATCTAGTTAGAGAAGTTACAAGCTGCAAGATGGTGTGCGAGAGCAGGGACACCACTACGGCCAGTTTCAGGGAGATGCCGCCGGAGCCCAGTCCTCCGGCATCTCCAAGAAACTGATCATAGAGGCACTCCCTATTATGTGACCACACGCGTTTGGAGATCAGATCTTAATGGTAAGTACGAATCAGGACTAAAGGCCCCCCTTTAGTCCTGGTCCAGCCACAAAACGGGAATAACACACTCAAGATGGTTTACATACACCAATATAAAAATGGACACATGGAGCATCTTCACTCATAAATTGTTACAATTATTACACATCATTTCTTCGCGTGTGTTCCTTTCTGATCCCACCGTATCCATGGAGCATCTTCATTCATTAACATGGTGCTTGGGTCATCCTTCACTGCGAAGGGCGGAATTTCATGAAACTTATCACAATCTTCTGACATGTCTGTCTTGTCCTCCACTCCCACGATGTTTCTTTTTCCTAAAAGAACTATGTGGCGCTTTGGCTCATCGTCTGATGTATTCTTTTTCTTATTTTTTCTTTTTCTAGGTTTGGTAGACACGTCCTTCACATAGAAAACCTGAGCCACATCATTGGCTAGGACGAATGGTTTGTTTAAGTACCCAAGATTGTTGAGATCCAACGATGTCATTCCGTATTTCTTGTCTACCTCAACCCCTCCTCCTATCAGCTTGACCCATTTGCACCGAAACAAGGGGACCTTAAAAGTAGGTCCATAGTCAAGTTCCCATATCTCCTCTATGTAACCATAATATGTGGTCTTTGACCCATTGTTGTCTGTTGCATCAAAGCTGACACCACTATTTTGGTTGGTGCTCTTTTTATCTTGGGCGATCTTGTAAAATGTGTACTCATTTATCTCGTACCCTTGGAAAGTCGATATAGTCGAAGATGGTGACCTAGACAACAAGTATAGATGATCTCCAAGAGTGTTGTTTTTTATGAGATGTTGCAACGAACCGCCAAAAGTTTTCATGTGTTCATCTCTAATCCAAGAGTCATGCTTACCAAGGCTGTTGGAGCGTAAGATTTTCTTGTGTTCCTCGATATATGGGGCTGCCAAGATAGTATTCTGTAGAACGGTGTAATGTGCTTTGGTGTAATAATGTCCGTCCCTACATATTATTGATTTCCTTCCTAGAGTACCCTTTCCACTCAGTCTCCCCTCATACCACGATTGAGGAAGACCAATCGGCCTAAGGTCAGGAACAAAGTCAACACAAAATTCAATGACCTCCTCTGTTCCATAGCCCTTGGAGATGCTTCCTTCTGGCCTAGCACGATTATGAACATATTTCTTTAAGATTCCCATGAACCTCTCAAAGGGAAACATATTATGTAGAAATACAGGACCGAGAATGGAAATCTCTTCGACTAGGTGAACTAGCAGGTGCATCATAATATTGAAGAAGGATGGTGGGAACACCAACTCAAAACTGATAAGACATTGGACCACATCATTCTATAATCGTGGTAGATCTTCAGGATTGATTATCTTCTAAGAGATTGCATTGACGAATGCATATAGCTTCACAATGGGTACTCGAACATTATCTGGTAGAAGCCCCCTCAATGCAATCGGAAGCATTTGCGTCATAATCACGTGGCAGTCATGAGACTTTCGGTTTTGGAACTTTTTTTCTTCCATATTTATCATTCCCTTTATATTCGACAAGAAGCCAGACGGGACCATAATACTGCTTAGACATTCAAAAAATATTTCCTTCTCTTGTTTGGTAAGAGCGTAGCTGGCATGACCTTGAAACCATTCTAGATGCAGGCCATCTGGGTCTTTCATACGTTGATGGTACTTTCGTACTTCTGGTGTATCTTTTGTCTTCCCATACACGCTCAAGAAGCCTAGCACGTTCATGCAAAGATTCTTCGTCACATGCATCACATCAATTGCAGAGCGGACCTCTAAGAATTTCCAATATGGTAGCTCCCAAAATATAGATTTCTTCTTCCACATGGGTGTGTGTCCTTCAGCGTCCTTCGGAACAGATTTTCCGCCAGGACCCTTTCCAAAGGTTACTATTTGATCCAAATCTTTGACCATATCAAATATATCAGCACCAGTATGCTCCTTGGGCTTTGTCTGGTGACATGCCAGACCGTTGAAATACTTGCCTTTCTTTCTTAAGGGATGCTTGGCCAAAAGAAATCGACGATGCTCATTGTACACATTCTTCTTACAATGTTCCAAATATATACTTTCAGTCTCATCTAAACAGTGTGTGCATGCATTGTATCCCTTGTTGGACTGTCCTGGAAGGTTACTAAGAGCAGGCCAATCATTGATTGTTACGAAAAGCAATGCTCGGAGGTCAAATTCTTCCTGCTTGTGCTCATCCCACACGCGTATGCCGGGTTCGTGCCACAACTGTAAAAGTTCTTCAACTAATGGCCTTAGGTACACATCAATGTCGTTTCCGGGTTGCTTCGGACCTTGGATCAACACTGGCATCATAATGAACTTACGCTTCATGCACAACCAAGGAGGAAGGTTATAGATGCATAGAGTCACGGGCAAGGTGCTATGATTGGAGCTCTGCTCCCCAAAGGGATTCATGCCATCTGTACTTAGACCAAACCTTAAACTCCTTGCGTCATCTGCAAAGTCTGGGTAATTTCTATCGATTTTCTCCATTGCGACCCATCAGCGAGGTGTCTCAACATCCAGTTTGACTTATGTTCCTCTTTATGCCATCGCAACAACTTGGCGTGTTCTTTGTTTCTGAATAAGCGTTTCAACCGTGGTATTATAGGAGCATACCACATCACCTTGGCAGGAACCCTCTTCCGGGGGATCGCCCTCAACGTCACCAGGGTCATCTCGTCTGATCTTATACCGAAGTGAAGAGCATACCGGGCATGCATCCAAATTATCGTACTCCTCACTGCGGTAGAGGATGCAGTCATTAGGGAATGCATGTATCTTCTGAACCTCTAAACCTAGAGGGCAGACAACCTTATTTGCTTCGTACGTACTGGCGGGCAATACGTTATCTTTTGGAAGCATATTCTTTATTATTTTCAGCAACTTTTCAAATGAGGAGTCAGGTATAGCACACTCAGCCTTCCATCGCAGCAATTCCAGTGTGCTGCCTAACTTTTTCAGACCATTTTCGCAATTTGGGTACAACAACTTTTTGTGATCCCCTAACATGTGATTGAACTTCTCCCTCTCCTTTTCAGTTTCACAGTCTCTTCGTGCATCGGCATTGGTTCGATCAAGATCATCAGCGGGTTCATCATGTGTCTCTTCTTCATCCTCCCCTTCAGCATCCCCCATGGAAGTATCTCCGTACTCAGGGAAACCACGATAGTTGTCATCCTCCTCCTCTTCTTCATTGTCTTCCATTATAACCCCTCTCTCTCCGTGCTTGGTCCAACAATTATAACTGGACATGAAGCCGGACATCAACATGTGGCTGTGAAGTGTTTTTGAGTCAGAGTAATCCTTCTAATTCCTACATCCACTACATGGATAGAATACAAAACCATTGCGCTTATTTGCATCAGCAACACGGATGAATTCATGCACGCCATTAATGAACTCGCCAGAGCGTCGGTCAGTACCATACATCCATTCCCGGACCATCTGCATTATAGTAAAAGTATATCAAAAACCATTATTAAACATGATAAAATTATTACAAGTTATATTGAGAGCTTCTCTAGAGCATTAATTCAATAAGAGATACTTTAGGACATTATAGAGCTAAAGTAGCAATATACTTCTAGAGCATGCATGCATTGATCCATATCTCTATACTTCTAGAGCATTATAGAGCTAAAGTAGCAATAAGAGATGAAAGAATGAAGTTCTAACCTTTTAAAACTTTGGATTTAGGGGTTGCAAACTAAATCTTGACAAATCTTGAGAAAACAAATAGCATGAACTTGCTTGCTTCTTTGATAAAAATGTCCACCATATGCTTTAGAACAGCTGGACAGGAAGCAGAATATATAGTGGTGGACAACTAGTCCCGGGCCGTGATACGACCCGGGACTAATAGTCCACGAAAAGACCAGCTAGCCTGCTCCAGGTTATTAGTCCCGAGCCGTATTACGGACCGGGACTAGAGATCTGGTCCAGCCCGGGACTAGTGTCTACGGCCGTTTCTAGCCGTTAGAGGCCTCACGGCCCGCGACTAGTGCTGACAGGCCGGGACTGCTGGCGTTGTTCACGTTGAACCAAACACCCTTTTTCCAGTAGTGTAGTCTAGTACGTGTCTTACTCCACATCTATTTCTTCTCCACGTGTTACTTTGTAGCCTCCCATGCCCCTCGTGTTGTTGTTGCACGGGAGAAGAATGAGTACGTGTAGTTAGATATGACGCTTAAGAGGCTCGGGTGAGCCTGATTCATCACTTCCAAGGTCGGGGGCGGCAAGTTCTATGGTATAAATCAAGATTAGTAATTTGTGATTGTTCGATGTTGGACGTGTGTTTTTCATATGCTATAAACTCATGTGTTTCATTGCAAACACGTGAAGGAGATGATGCAACAATTCTGGGCGTCTACAGCAAATGTTATGTTTATCCTGCACATGATTTTCGTGGGTCCTGCAAGCATTTCGTCATCCCTCCTACGTACGAGTGGTTACTTTTATTTCGGGAATTTGCAGCCACTGGTGGGGATTTGCTACATAACCATATTGTTTTGTTGTATTGGTGTTTCTAAAGTATTGAGTGGGTGGAGGGTATGCTGCAAGGATCGGAGAGCCAAGACTTAGTATTTTCACGAATCCGGCGATGGGAAAGAAGGCCATTGTATTCCCCATCGTCCTTGCCTATACCTTGCAACCGGCAAAAATTTATTGAGCTTCTTATGTAAAGTAAGAATAGATAGTTTTAAAGATCACTAGTGTTATTAGTTTTTGTCCATTATTGTTATATGTGCTCCCTCCGTCCGTAAAAGGATGTCAAACATTTTTCTAAATTTATATGTATCTATACCCTAAAAGCATCCAGATACATGTGATCTTGACAAATCTATAACATCTTTTCTGAATGAAGGGAGTAATATATTTATTAATAGAGCTAAGAAGATTTAGTTTTAGAGTCTGCCCCATAAAAAATAACCGTGATCCAAGGGAATGGATAATACATATTTAGCATGTTAAGCCAAAATAAAGTAATATAAATATTTTAAAAAGGGACTTAATTGTATTATACAACTAGCCTGTTAAGTTCAAACAATTTAATAAATGCAAAAAATACAAAGAGTGATTTTTAACATCTAAACTGACGAACTTGTGTATATGTTGGATAGATATTATGTTTACACACCGGACCCACAAAGCTCTTGGGTATCGCCGGTATGACTCATGAGTGCAAGTTGAAGATCCGTGAGGATGTGCCTACTATGAGCCTTTGTGCTACATATTACCTGGAGCCCTTTTATTGGGAGAGTGATGGACAACGTCCAAACTATGAGAGAGTCGACGCCATCTAACCTAGCATTAATAGGAAAAGTCTTAGCGGCGGTATTCGGAAAAAGAGGTTCGTAGCGTTGAACATGCATGTCACTAACTTCACGCCGTTGGTAGCGGATAGTGGTGGCGTTCCTGGTGAATGTCAGTACCAAGTTTGCTACTAGTGGCGTTTTGTTGAACGCCACTAGTAAGATAAGATGTAGTGGCGTTCGAGGCTTTCTGAATGCCATTAACCGTAATTCGTAATTCGGCAATTAAAAAATACTGAAAATTTTGATTATATCAGCAATATCAAATAACGGGATACAATAATACTAAACATCATTCAGAATAAAACAAAGTTTACTGGATAGCATTTAGAATACAACGATACAAACAACAACTAAATTAAAAGACTATCTAGCTTGTTCTACCTAGGGCATGGTCTTCAAAGTTAGAAGACTAGTTCTACCTAAGGGAATGATTTTCAAAGTCAGAAGACTCTAAGTCAGGTATCTCAGTACGAGAAAAAGATGACTCCACAAGTTTTGTCGAGGTAGATTCTCAACCTCATCCCTACATCGATCCCAAACCTTTCTACCAACTTTGTCCAAAGTGGTCCTATAAAATAAGTTCGGTTCGCCTCGTTAACGACTAGAATCTTGTAGCTCTTGTCAGGTATTGTCTCTTCCACCAAGGAGACCTCAAATTGTTCCTAGTGATTGACATGTCTGTTCACATTGTCAAGAAAGCCTTTCTTGCGTGGCAAGGGATGGTCTCAAAAAAGTTATAGGCAAACAATAGTTAATTAGTTAATGCATGCAAGGCTGGAAATCATAATTAAGCTAAACATACCGCCATAGTCTCAAAGTCTTCGGGAAGCACTATGATAAACTTCTTATCCTGACAACTTTCATGGCCACAGTTGCTGCAGGGATGCATTTGCTGCATATTCATCTAATATAATAAATATGTTCAAGTATCCAAAGTTGTAAATCAGTTTTGTAGGAAACTCAAACATAAAGGCAAACAAGTGATCTTACAAATGCAAGGTGTCATAGCTGAACTGAAGGTGTGACAGGGAACAGTCTCATATAAAGACACACATGGCAAAAAGAGTGTCTATAAGACCAAATCAAATGTGCAAGATATTCATGGACATACGAACAAGGTCTTATGAGCACCTTTTCTCATTATATTGTGTCATAGTATAATCATTGACCGCTAGAAGGAAAAATAACCAAAATAAACATCAAGTAGAGAGAAATGTCGGCCTTTACTATCACTATCTAACATTCCTATATCTAGAAATTGAGTCGAAATTTAATATCTCTAAAGCACTATCTAACATTCATATATCTAGAATTAGAGCCCAAGTTTAATTAGTATCTAAACACTATCTCTAAAACACTATCTAACATTCCTATGTCTAGAATTTTTAAGATCATTATCTACCATATATACATCTATAACTTCTGAATTGCTACAAAAAAGGGGAGGCGCGGCGGGTCGCTCACGGAGAGGTCAGTTACGGGGCTCAGACGAGAAGGTTGCGACAACCAGAGGCTCGAGGAGGGGAGGTTGCAGCGACTGGAGGCGGCAGATCGAGATATGTCGTCAGATGCAGCCGGGTGGCGGTGGACACACGCAGTCGGGCGTGGTCACGGGTGTTGGGAGAGGATCCGAGCATCCGGTGCGGGGCTAGGGACGCACGCGATCGGGCACAGTCGAAGGTGCGGCGAGAATATCCGGGCGTCCAATGCGGGGCAGCGGCAGGGAGATAGGATGGAGGGTGCGGGCTGTGACAGGAGAAGAAGAGAGAAGATCGATAATTAAGGGTGTCGGCATGCGGGGTGGTGGGTAACCGTGGCGTTTCCCTAAATCCAACGCCATCACTAGAATTCATATTTGTGGCGTTCATTTAAAGAGAACTTCACTATAATTTTTTGGTCCGGCTGTGTAGGGGTACTCGTCCATTTGTGGCGTTTATTTATCCACAGACGCCACTACTATGTTTTAGTGGTAGCGTTCCGATTTATTTCAACGTCATTACTATTTCACCTGCAAGTAGTGGCGTGCATTATGTTTGGGACGCCACTAGAAAAATGACCGCTATAAGGATTTTCCTACTAGTGTAGACCAATCACCATTGACCCACCGGTAGAAGCTGATCCGGAATGGGTAAGCCACACAGCGAGAAGGTTCAGGAGCTTCAGCAGATTCCTTTCTAGATGTACTAGGCATATATTTCATAGGAAAAATATCCTCTAAGAATGTATGAAAGATCGCGGATGTCGCCTAGAGGGGGTGAATAGGCGATTTAAAACTTTTCGAAAGTGGCACAACAAAGGCGGAATTAAATTAACGTTTACTTTGTTAAGTACAAAACCTAGAACAACTAGGGTTCACCTATGTGCACCAACAACTTATGCTAAGCAAGACAAACAACTATGTGATAGCAAGATATATACTTCAAGCACGAAGGCTGTCACAAAGTAAGGTGCATAAGTAATAGCTCAGGTATAGAGATAACCGAGGTACGCGGAGACGATGATATTGTACCGAGTTCCTCCCAACATGGAGTATGTCTCGTTTGGAGAGGGGGTGATATCAAACCACCAACGCCACAAAAGGCCTCCCATGTTCTCCTGTGAATCTCACCCCAATGGGATCGATCCACACTTTCACTATCAGTGCACTTGTCCGTGGCAATCTGGAGCCTCTCACAAGGTTGGGGCACTTCTCCACAACGTAATTGAAGGCTCCCAACAAACAAGCTTGGGGAAAGCTCCACAACTTAATTGGAGGCCTCAAGTAATCCACAAACCTACAAAACAACTAAACCGTCTAGGGTTCTGATATGTTGGAAACATATCTATAATTTTTTATGTTCCATGCTTGTTTAGTATCTACTTTGCTTTGTTTTGTCTACACTTTGTGGTATTTTTATACACTTTCTGGAACTAACCTATTGACAAGATGCCACAATGTCAGTTGCATGTTTTCTGCTGTTTTTGGTTTCAGAAAGCCAAAAATGAATATTCTCAGAATTAGACGGGACAAAAGCCAAAGTTCATATTTTTCCCTAAACGATACGGAAAATCGAAGACGATACGGAGGAGGACAC
Organism: Avena sativa; assembly: GCA_916181665.1. Lineage (NCBI taxonomy): Eukaryota > Viridiplantae > Streptophyta > Magnoliopsida > Poales > Poaceae > Avena > Avena sativa. The sequence goes on from OV702293.1 coordinate 462,598,917, forward strand.
CAGGGTGGCCACACCCTAGGTGGGCGTGGTCCCACCTTGGTCGCGCCCACAAGGGGTGTGGCCCCCTGGCACTTGATGTCTACGCACTTCTATTCGTGTAGACAGTTGTTGGTCCTCCAAGTGCAGAGGTTTGTAGAACAGCAGCAAGTTTTCCCTTAAGTGGATTATCCAAGGTTTATCGAACTCAAGGAGGAAGTGGTCAAAGGTATCCCTCTCAAGAAACCCTGCAATCAAGATACAATAAGTCTCTTGTGTCCCCAACACACCAATACACTTGTCAGGTGTATAGGTGCACTAGTTCGGCGAAGAGATAGTGAAATACAAGTGGTAACGGTGCCAGAAAAGAGCTTCTGACTTGTTAACGTGGGAGAGACTAAATCGAACTGAAATAAAGATGGAAGCAAGCAAACATGCAACAGATCTAAATGCAAACGATGTTTCATTGTTTAGAAACAAGGCCTAGGGTTCATACTTTCACTAGTGAACACTCTCTCATATAAATATATTATCTTCATGGTACTACCCTGAACTACTCTCCAGTTGAACACTCTAATCCATGGTAGGCCTATAAAATAACTCCTCAAAGTCCGTGTTCCCCATCTAGATAACCCCACATTGTCACCTTGAGCGATAGATGGTTCCAACAAACACCACAATTTCATAGAGACAACCTACTCATGATAAATATATATGTAGTCTAGCTTAAGTGCCACACACGATGCGCACGCTATCACTTTCACACACGTGGGAAAAAACATAGATCTATTAAAGCACGACGAGTATTTATGTAGACTCTAGCCTAAGTGCCACCATGGCGTGCACGCTGTCACTTTCACACACATGGGGAGGGCAGAGATCTATGGAAGCACTTGAGTAGCAAGGTAGATTTACTTGATTACAAAGCTCATGACCACAACAAGATCATGCATAGAGAGAGAGATGAACACATAGCTACTTGTAGATCCCTTAGCCTCGAGGAAGAACTACTCCCTCCTCATCATGGGAATCAGCAACGGCGATGGAGATGGTGATGGAGATCAATGAAGATGGCTCCGGGGGCACTTCCCTGTCCCGGCAGGGTGCCGGAACAGAGACTTTCTATCTCCCGAGTCTCCCCTTTGTTGGCGGCGGCGCTGCGGAAATTTTCGTGGCTTTTTGGTCGATCCTTTAGAGTTTCTGAGTCGGTGGCTTCTTCGCCTATAAGAAGCCCCTGACTCAGAAACCCTAAATAATCGACCAGAAAGCCACGAAAAGTTCCGCAGTGCCGCCACCACCGAAGGGGATATTCGGGGACAGAAAGTCTCTGTTCCAGCACCCTGCCGGGACGGGGAAGTTCCCCCGGAGCCATCTCCATCGATCTCCACCACCATCTTCATCGCCGTTGCTGATTCCCATGATGAGGAGGGAGTAGTTCTTCCTCGAGGCTAAGGGCTCTATCGGTAGCTATGTGTTCATATCTCTCTCTATGCGTGATCATATTGTGATCATGAGCTTTGTAATCAAGTAGATCTACTCTGCTACGCAAGTGCTTTAATAGATCTCTAGCTCTACCCACGTGTGTGTAAGTGACAGCGTGCAAACCGTGGTGGCACTTAGGCTAGAGGTTACAAAAATAACCATCGTGCTTTAATAGATCTATGCTTTTACCCACATGTGTGACAGTGACAGCGTGCATGCCGTGTGTGGCACTTAAGCTAGATTACATATATATTCATGAGTTATATTTGGAGTTGGATGTCTTTATGAAATTGTGGTGTTTGTTGGAACCATCTAGCGCTCAAGGTGACAGTGTGGGGTTATCTAGATGGGGAAGGCGGACTTTGAGGTGTGCTTTTGTAGACCTACCATGGATTAGAGTGTCCAACCAGAGAGTAGTTCAGGGTAGTATCATGAAGAGAAGATATTTATATGAGAGTGTTCACTAGTGAAAATATGATCCCTAAGACTTGTTTCTAAGCATTGAAACACCATTTGCATCTAGATCTGTTACATGTTTGCTTGCTTCCTTCTTTCTTTCAGTTTGCATTTAGTCTCGCCCACGTCAACAACAAGTCAGAAGCTCTTTTCTGGCACCGTTACCACTTGTATTTTACTATCTCTTTGCCAAACTAGTGCACCTATACACCTGACAAGTGTATTGGGTGTGTTGGGGATACAAGAGACTTCTTGTATCTTGATTGCAGGGTTGGTTGAGAGGGATACCTTTGATCACTTCTTCTGTGAGTTCGACAAACCTTCAGTAATCCACTTAAGGGAAACTTGTTGTTGTTCTACAAACCTCTGCACTTGGAGGCCCAACAACTGTCTACAAGAATAGAAGTGTGTAGACATCAAGCTATTTTATGGCGTCGTTGCCGGGGAGGTAAGGTAAAAGGTACTCACATCCTCCGGTGTGAGTGCTCGAAGTTATTTCCTTTAGATTCTGCAATTTTGTCTTTTTGTTTCTTGTTTTCACTAGTTAGGCTTAATGGAAAATAACAACAAAATTAGAGAGCTTTATAGTGTTTATCTTGAGTTAGGACATGAAGTGTTTGAAGATAAAAATAAAAAACCTATGGAAATTTATTTGCATGCTAATAGCAATGTTATTACTATGAATTCTTTGGACACCATTATTGCTAATGCTATGGAAAAGTCTAAGCTTGGGGAAGCTAGTTTTTATGAAAATGATCTTTTTGGTTCCCCAACTTTGGAAGATAGCTATTCTATTGCTTATGATGATACCAAACCTCCAATATTTGATGATTACAATGATGAATTTTATATTTTCAGTCCACCTACTATTGAGGAGAAAATTAATTGTGATTAGAATATGCCTCCTATATTTGATGATTATGGTGACGAGAATAATAATGATAGCTATTTTTTTGAATTTGCTCCCACTACAAAGAATGACTATGCTTATGTGGAGAGTAATAATTATTTTATGCATGTGGCTCATGATAAAGAATGTTTTATGTGATAGTTATATTGTTAATTGTATTCATGATGCTACTGAAAGTTATTATGAGAGAGGGAAACATGGTCTTATGTATCTCAACAATATTAAGTTTCCCCTCTTAAATGTTGAAAATCTTGAAGTTGCACTTGTTTTGCTTTCCTATGTTTGTTGCTTTGTGCTTTCATGACTTGTTTGTTTACAAGATTCCTATGCATAGGAAGTGGATTAGACTTAAATGTGTTTTGAATTTGCTTCTTAATGCTCTCTTTTACTTCAAATTCATATTTCTTATGTGAGCATCTTCTCAAACTATCAAGCCTAACTTAAAGGCGTTAAAGAAAAGTACTTCTTGGGAGATAACCCAATAGTTTTATCGAGTCTTGGAAGTTATTACTTCTGTAATAACCGCTCCTTATCCTTTTTTTTGCTTTTTGTGCCAAGAATAACCTCTAATGAGAGGGAAGTAAGATTTGGGGAGTTGCTGTCCCGAAACAGATTTTTGTGCTCCACCGTAAAAATTCATGAGGAATCTCTGTAAGTTGGATTGAGCTGATATTTTATGAATAAATCCCCCAGTATGTTAGCTAACTTTCGTTACGTCAACACTTTTTGATTTGAGAAACAGAAGGTCTTCGAAAAAATAGGTTTCTATCTACTGGTCTGTTTTGACAGATTTCTGCCATTATTTGCATTTGCCTCTTTATTGATTTACTTTTGAGTAATCTTTGGTAAATTGAGCTTTTTGAAGGAATTGCTACAGTATCTTGTGCCTTTAATGAAAGTTTTGCTGTTTTGAAACTAAACCCAAAGGTCTATTATCTTTTGAATACACTAATGTTGCTAATGAAGATTGTGTGAAGTTTTGTATGAAGGAAAAATTTTAGGTGTAAAGGAAGAATGATGTAATGAGAAGGAGAATTTACAAGAGCTCAAGCTTGGGGATGCCACCCCGTTTCACCCCAAGAAATATTCAAGAGGTACAAGCATCAAAGCTTGGAGATGTCCAAGGCATCTCCTTCTTCATCAATAAAAATCTCAGGTCTTTCTAGACACTTCGTTTTTATTGTTTCATGCACAATTGTGTTGTTCTTGGAGCGTCTTTGTTTTTGTTTTTAGTTTTATTTTGTTTAGTTTGCTTCAGTAAGTTGCTTGGATTACAAAACACTTCTTTTGGAGAGAGACACACTCTGTTTTCATTGCCTAGAACACTCTAGTTTTCACTCTTATTGTTCTGTGAGTGTTCACTTTTGCTAGCACTGCGTTTAGCTTTAGTTTTCTTATGCTTTCAGCTTAGAACTTTTTAGTTCTTTTTTGTGGATTTGTGAGACAAGTTCACTTATCTTTATTGATGATTATCTTTGTGAGTTGTTTCAAATAAGTCGATTGGTGTTGGAAAAGAGTAGGAAGTTCTTGCTTTAGTCGTACAAGAAGGAGCTTGCTTTGACTGTGTCTTAGACTTTATCATGTCATGATAGATGTTGTTTTGACCTTATGCTTAGTGATTATTTATATAGCATGACTTGTTCCAAATAATTAGGATTTCTTAATGTGCCTTGAAAGATTCATGCATTGTTTTAGCATACAAAATCATAGTATTGTGGTATTCTCCTTTGATGCTTTGTTTGGTTGACTTGGCACATGCTCACACCATGTTATGACTATGAACCAGTAACCTTAGCCTCTATGATCATTTATTTTTTTACTTGTGGTACCACTTTATGATTTGATTGATAATATTTTGACGATTTGCATGATTATGGCCATTATTGCTCTCTTAGTTGGTCGCTCCCAGTCTTTTGCTAGCCTCCACTTGTATTGAGTAAGCTCTACTCATGCACCTAACTCCCAAGAAACCAAGTTATTCCAAAGTGTCCACTATAAATTCCTATGCATGGTGTGTTACACCATTCCAAGTATATTCTTGTTTTATCTATCTTCCAATTAAAAAGTTATTTTGTTATGTGAAACTTAGTGATTAAAGCTCTCACAAACTTGATGGCACGCTTTATTTTTCTTGCCCCTAATAAACTTGAACCATTGTGTCATCTATGTTGTATATGCTTGCACTTATACGATGGAATTAGCAGAACCGTGATGTCACGGGGAACGCTTTCAACATTGCACTTATACTTTGTACATGATGACCCACAAGTATAGGGGGTGTATCGTAGTACTTTCGATAAATAGGAGTGTCGATCCCAACGAGGAGCTGAAGGTGTTGACTAGTGTTATGGAGTAGGAAATCTCTGTAATTCTTAGCAAACGGATTTTTAGTGGTTTTCTGATAACGCAACAATACAAAGTGCAAGTAATAAAGAACAAACGCAGCAAGTGTCCCAATCCTTTCTTAGCAAAGGACAAGCCGGTGAAAATACTTATAAAGAACAAATGTTCTCGAGGACACATGGGAATTCTGTCAAGTGCTTTCACTTCAAATAACTGAGTACTCTTCTTTGGTGTTGTAAGTGTTGTGTGGGTGAACCTGTGCTAATGTACCGACCTTACTTGGACTAATACATACTTGTGATTAAACCCCCTGCAAACATCTGTAACTACAGGAAAGTAATTAAGATATAAACCTAACTACAGCCTTAAACTCTAAGATCCTATGCTCCCTTGTGCAAAGGTGTCCTAACGAGGGTTCAGGTTTCTGTCACTCCGGCAACCCCACAATTAGTAGCCAAATACACAATGCATTCCCCTAGGCCCATAAATGGTGAAGTATCATGTAGTCGACGTTCACATGACACCACTAGAAGAATAGCACCACAACTTAAATACTAAACCATTGAATAATAACTCAACACAAATCCACTAATAACAACATGACTTCTCCCATGTCCTCAAGAACTAAACGAACTACTCACGAGACATCATATGGATAAAGATCAAAGATGATATGATAATGGATAACAATCTGAACATAAACAATAATCCAATGGTTCCACTCACAGGCATCAACTACAATAGTAATTAACACTGGGAAAGTTTCCCCTAAGAACTAAAGCAATATCCAACACAATTGTTACAGCAGGACGGAGTGGTGATGATGGTGCTGATGGAGATGATGGTGTGTATGATGATGATGATCCTGATGAAGCCTAGCTTGATGACGGTGTTGATGGCGACGATCTTCCCTCTTCGGGAAGGAATTCCCCCGGCAGAAATCTGACTGCCGGAGAGATCTTTCTCTCTCGGTGTTTTCCTCCTCACAGAGGCGACGGAAATCTACCTGTGGTCGCTCTCCCAGTATTAGGGTTCCATAGGGAATATATAGGCGAAGGGGTGGAGTCGGGAGCCGGGCAGGTGGGCCACACCTTCCCTAGGCGCGGCCCAGGGTGGGGCCCCTACGGCCCTTCTTCGCTCCTCCTTCTGGATTCCTCAATCTTCTGGGAAAAGTAATATTTTCCCATATTTTTCAAGTATTTTTCTGATTTTCGTGAAATTGCACCGAAACGCCTTCTTTTCCATTAGAATCCAGACTCTGGCAGACCATCCTCCGAGAATCATCCAACATGCATAAACAGATGAAAAATACATAAGGAATACCTCATAATAAGACATATATCAATAAATAGAGGCAAATTATGATATAGAATGGTGATGCAAATTGGACATATAAACTCCCCCCAAGCTTAGACCTTCGCTTGACCCCAAGCAAAAACTAAGCTCAGTAAACATGTCCACAGGTTTATGGAGTGAAGTGTCGATAAAAGAATACGGACAAGAAGCATCACACTTACCATTACACGACTCATAGAAGAAAGCAACTCACCATCATATATAACTTAGCTTGCAACAAGTACAGGAGTCACAATAGAGATGCATAAAGATAAATCATAATTGGAATTGGCAAACTCTTGTTCCTGGTTAGAGAACAGTTGGCAAATGATTTCACAAAAATCTTTTTGTAGAAGTTTTATAACAGGAGCACTCTTTGCTCAAAAAGGTTTTTCAATGAAGGCTTTCAAAGTAATACTCAATAGATAAGAGTCTTGTGCAAACAAGGAAGATAAAGAACATGATTGAATAAATCACCATATGAATGCTTAAAACACAATAACTCAAATGCTTGCTAGAGATAGAGAAAGTAGGTTTACTGACTCAACTTGGAAAATAGGAGAAAGGTCCCTTCATAGAGGGTAGCAGGGATTACAAGTCATAAAGAGCTTCCAAAAGATTATGGTACTTACTAGCTTTGATCTCTCATTGCTCCTATCATAGGCATCTTGAGATGATTAAGGTTAAAGTGCACAAAGATGGAGTATATGTTTGATGAAATATAAGTTGGCAATCTCATGTCCCTTGAATATGAGGACCACTCCTCATGCTACTCAACTTTGGTCACCGGTAAGTTCTTGTCATTGTAAGTACATGCGTATCATAGAGAACCGCCAACGGGGTACCCCTTGCACATGGTACAGGAGCTTTCCCATAACCAAAATGACAAGGCAAGCAGACAGTGAGCATCTCAGCGATCTTTTTATTTACTATATGCATAGCTTTTTTATTGAGGATGCTTCATAGATAGCTCACTATGGTGATGCTGCAATTTTCCACCATGATTAGGCATCGCTTAGGCTAGCAGCCCAGGCGTTTCTCTAACACAAAATACAGACTCCATGGACTTACAAGTTCCCTCTTTATTTCACACCATTGACATTCACAGACAAAAGAGCACGATATAAACTGTGTACAGAGTACAAGTGCAATGTTGAAAGCGTTCCTCGTGACAGCACGGTTCTGCTAATTCCAACGTATAGATGCAAGCATATACAACTTTGATGACACAATAGTTCAAGTCTATTAGGGGCAAATAAAATAAGGTGTGCCATCAAGTTCGTGAGAGCTTTACTAACTAGTTTTCACATAACAAAATACTTTTTAATCCGAAAGATAGATGAAGCTTGAGAATTTGCTTGGAATAGTAAAAGCAAATGTGTAGATATGGTGGACACAAGTGGCAAAGGTTTTGGTTCAAAGGGATTGGAAACATGAGAAGTATGCCTTCTCAAAACAGGTTTTTGGCTAGCAAGGCTGGGTAGCAAGCAAGAGACTTGAAAGAAACAAGAAAACATACAAGTAATAAAGCGAAACATGCAATCTTCCTTGAAGACACAAAAGATCTTAAATAAATAATACTAAGCTTATGAGCCAACAAGAAAGAAAATAAATGATACAAAATATCGATAAGCTTTTCTCTTTTTCTTTCAAACCTCAAAAAGTACTGCTACTGACCAGAACTCGGTTTGCCAAAATCAATTTAGATCCACTTGATGCTCCCAAAATGATGCCAATACTGATCAACAAGATCCATCATATAATAGAGATTGCAAACTAAAATAAGAAGTACAAAAAGTAAAAGATGAGACTTCTCATTAATATTCCAATAAAGGCACTCACACCAAGGGATACATAGATAATCAACTAAAGTAGAGATACTTCCACATGCAAACCAATATATAAGATAAAACCTCTACCAAAGACACGAATCCACTAAAAAGGTAAAAGATAAAATATAATGGTGGTGATACCGCAGCACTCCCCCCCAAGCTTGGAACAAGCCAAGGGGATGCCAAACCTGATGACGAATTACTCCTTCGGTGGTGCTAGTGTTCTCTTGATAAGCTCCTCAATAAGTTTCTTCAAATCCTCAATATCGAAGGTCAGAGTATGAATCAACTCCGAATTATCCTCAATGCAGCTCATGATCAATTCAGACCGAGGATACCAGTCCTTGTTATTCTTTCTCCACTCTTCCTTCTTAGAGTGTTCCTTCCCTGCATGGTTAGAGCGAGTGGTACGAGGAGGAGGTGACCGTGGAGAGAGGATATGACGTGGAGTTTTCCCTCCTATAGACATCTGTGCTGTCCTCTTAAGCTTGATATGTTTTGCCACCACTCCAATGCTTGCGACGGTAGGTCGGGTGTCCGGTTGCTTGTCCTCATCCATGTCTCCTTCATAACCTACCAAAATCTCCTCCTCCTTGGGTTTGCAAGGATCGTCTTCCTCGGGCCTCTTGCCTTTATCGTCGGCGGAGACCATGGTGCTCTAAACTTGAGAAGATTTCCTGACAGAAACAGATTGAAACGAAAACACGACGAGAACACGAAGCACAAAAATCGGGGGATCCGAGGGGTTATATATTACGAAGTTTCAAAGCATAAGGAAGGTACTGGTACGAAAAAGAGGCAGAGTCGGAGCTCGGGGGTGGCACACCCCCTCTAGGTGCGGGGAAGCTGGGACCCGCGCCTGAGGTGGGTTTGGCCACCCCGGCCTCCGGTTCCTCCTTTGTTACGTCTCGTAACTTCCCTTATGTATTAAAAACATCAAAAATATAAAAATATTGGGGTTTCACGAACCTTCTGTTTTCACCACTTTTACCTATTCAAAGACGGACTCTGCAGACTCCTTTTCTCCTTCTTCTGGAAATTTCTTTTCTCACAAGGCAATACACAAACTTCAATGGAAACATTAGTGTAAGCAAAAACAATTAACCTTTAGGTGCACACTTCAACTGAAATCCACCAAAACAAAAGCTTCTATAAGAGGCAAATGCAAATGATAACAGAAATCCATCAAAACAGACCAGCAGGTAAAGATTGATTTTTTTGAAAACCTTATATTGATCAAATCAAAAAGTGCAGAACTAATGAAAGTTGGGTAACAACCTGGAGAACAAGCTCAGAAAAATGCAGCTCCATCCGATGTACTGAGATCCCTCACAAAATTTTACAATACAGAACAAAAATCTGTCCTAGGACAGCCACTTTTCACAACTCCTCTACTTCACAAAAGTAGTTGGACTAGACACAAAAACCAAAACAAAAGGATAAGGAGCAGTTATTTCTGAAGTAATAACTTCCAAGACTCAACCAAACTCTTGGGTTATCTCCCAACAAGTACTTTTCTTTAATACCTTTAAGTTAGGCTTGAAACTTTCAAAGATGCTCACAAAGGAGATATATATTTGAAGTAAAAGAGAGCATCAAGAAGCAAATAACCAACACACTTGAGTATAACCCACTTCCTATGCATGGGGGTATCATGAGAAAACAAATTGTTGAAACAAAAAGCCACTAGCATAGGAAGACAAAACAGATGCAACTTCAAGGTTTTCAACATAAAACGGGGAAACTTAACATTATTGAGATGCATAAAACCATGTTTACCTCTCTCATAATAACTTTCAGTAGCACTTTGAATAAAGTTGACAATATAACCATCAAAGGAATCAATTTTATCACAAGAATGAGCATACTTACAGTCACCAAAAAGAGGTCCAAGGTCATAAACTAGATCAATAGAAGCAAGTTGTTCCATCCTGAAATCTTTATTAGGCAAGCTATTTTCACGAGGAGCTTTAGAAAATTTGGAAAAGTTAAACTCATAAGAATCTCCATCAAATTTAGTTAAAACTTTCTCATTCCTACAATCTATAATAGCTCCACAAGTGTTCAAGAAAGGTCTACCAAAAATAATAGGTCAAGTTTTGCTAGCTACAGAATTAAGCACTAGAAAATTAGCAGGATACTTAATCTTACCATAGAGGACCTCCACATCTCTTACAATACCAATGGGGCAAATGGTTTCCTTGTTTGCAAGGTGAATAACCACATCAATGTCCTCAAGATCACAAGGACCAATTTCATGCATAATTTCCCTATAAAGCTCATAAGGAATAGCACTAGAACTAGCACCAATATCACATAAACCATAGTAGCAATGATCACGAATTTTAATAGAAAGCACAAGAACACTAGCTTTTCTAGCCTTACTAGGATGATAGACAATATTAGAAGCATCTTCACAGAAGACAATGTGATCATACTCTATATTCCTAGCGTCAAGATCTTTCGCAATAGCTACCACAGGTTCAATAATCAATTGCTCATCAAGCTCCACAATTTTCATTGTACCTTTATTATTTGCACTAATAATCATAGAATACTCTTTTACCTGGCTGGGAAAGGAACTTTCTCAACATGAGGTTCAGGCACAATATGATTAGTAGTACAACCTTCAGCACTTCGAACAGGAACATGACTAACAATATCTTTATAAGGAGCATGGTACTTATTCCTTTTCTTCTTGGGTATTTCTATGTAAGAGGCAAAGGCCTTAAAACAATTGGCAATACTTGGGGAATCAAGACAAACTCATTGCTAATATCACAAAAGTCATCAGTTCCCATAAAAGATTTAATGAATTCATAATCATAGTTTATACCTGACTTTCTTCCTTTGTCATTCTCCCAAGCTTCAGTGTTCTCTTGAATACGGTCTAGTAGATCCCATTTAGCTTCTTCCTTCATATGTGTGAATGATCCAGCACAAGAAGCCCTAGAATAAAAGTTATTGGTAATAATATTGTTAGGGAGTTCATGAATAGGACATTTAAGCATTAGTAACTTCAATATCCCCTAAGCTTGAGTTGTACTCTCTCCATCACGAGGCCAAAAGTTATATATCAGATTTCTATCCTTATGAATCTCACTGGGAGGATAGAATTTATAATAAAACAGAGATGCCATTTCCTCCCATTCCATGGATTGTCCATTCTTTGGCAGCTTATACCATTCTTCATATCTCCCTTTCAAGGATATGGAGAGTAACTTCTTCTTCACATGTTCAGTTGTGATACCTACACACTGAAACTACCCGCATAATTCATGGATAAAAAGCAAATGATCACCAGGGTGGACAGTTCCATCCCCAAATAATAATTATCCATAACACGATCAACAATACTTGTAGGTATCTTAAAAGGACCTATCTCAACAGGTGGTGGTTCATCTACTACCCTAGCTGTGGTAGTAGTTTTCCTAAACAGAAAACCAAGTGGGTTATCCATATTGGAAACAGAGTAACAAGCAGTAACAAAAGCAATACTCACAGTAGAAGTTTCCTTTACCAGTTCCACTCTTCAATAGCGCTTCACTCCCCGGCAACGGTGCTAGAAAATAGTCTTGATGACCCACAACTATAGGGGTGTATCGTAGTACTTTCGATATATAGGAGTGTCGATCCCAACGAGGAGCTGAAGGTGTTGACTAGTGGTATGGAGCAGGAAATCTCTGTAAATACTTAGCAAACGGATTTTTAATGGTTTTATGATAAAGCAACAAAACAAAGTGCAAGTAATAAAGAACAAACGCAGCAAGTGGCCCAATCCTTTCTGAGCAAAGGACAAGCCAGTGAAAATACTTATAAAGACCAAACGTTCTCGAGGACACATGGGAATTCTGTCAAGTGCTTTCGCTTCAAATAGCTGAGTACTCTTCTTTGGTGTTGTAAGTGTTGTGTGGGTGAACCTGTGCTAATGTACCGACCTTACTTGGACTAATACATACTTGTGATTAAACCCCCTGCAAACATCCGTAACTACAGGAAAGTAATTAAGATATAAACCTAACCACAGCCTTAAACTCTGAGATCCTATGCTCCCTTGTGCAAAGGTGTCCTAACGAGGGTTCATGTTTCTGTCACTCCGGCAACCCCACAATTAGTAGCCAAATACACAATGCATTCCCCTAGGCCCATAAATGGTGAAGTATCATGTAGTCGACGTTCACATGACACCACTAGAAGAATAGCACCACAGCTTAAATACTAAACCATTGAATAATAACTCAACACAAATCCACTAATAACAACATGGCTTCTCCCATGTCATCAAGAACTAAACGAACTACTCACGAGACATCATATGGATAAAGATCAAAGATGATATGATAATGGATAACAATATGAACATAAACAATAATCCAATGGTTCCACTCACAGGCATCAACTACAATAGTAATTAACACTGGGAAAGTTTCCCCTAAGAACTAAAGCAATATCCAACACAATTGTTATAGCAGGACGGAGTTGTGATGATGGTGCTGATGGATATGATGGTGTGTATGATGATGATGATGATGATGATGATGATCCCGATGAAGCCTAGCTTGATGACGGTGTTGATGGCGACGATCTTCCCTCTTCGGGAAGGAATTCCCCCGGCAGAAATCTTTCTGCTGGAGAGATCTTTCTCTCTCGGTGTTTTCCGCCCCGCAGAGGCGGCGGAAATCTAATATGTGGTCGCTCTCCCAGTATTAGGGTTCCATAGGGAAGATATAGGCGAAGGGGCAGAGTTGGGAGCCGGGCAGGTGGACCACACCTGCCCTAGGCACGACCCTGGGTGGGCCCACGCCTAGGGGGTGTGGGCCCCCTACGACCCTTCTTCGCTCCTCCTTCTGGCTTCCTCAATCTTCTGGAAAAAGTAATATTTTCCCATATTTTTCTGGTATTTTTCTGATTTTCATGAAATTGCACTGAAACGCCTTCTTTTCCATCAGAATCCAGACTCCGGCAGTCCATCCTCCAAGAATCATCCAACATGCATAAATAGATGAAAAAGACATAAGTAATACCTCATAATAAAACATATATCAATGAATAGAGGCAAATTATGATATAGAATGGTGATGCAAATTGGACGTATCAGTACACAGTTGATACCATGCTCTTTTGTTTATGGATGTCGCCGATGTGAAATAAATGGGGAGCTTGTAAGTCCATGGAGTTATATATGTGTGTTAGAGAAACGCCTGGGCCACTAGCTAATCCATGCCTAATCATGGTGGAAACTTGCAGCATCACCATAGTGAGCAATATATGAAGCTTTCTTCTTATAAAAAAGAGACATATTGAAAAGAGGAAAGAGAGAAAAAAGCACCATTTTCCCATGGGAAATAAGAAGATTGATGAGATGCTCATTTTCTGCTTTCCTTGTCATTTTCATTATGGGATAGCTCCTGTATCATGGGGCAAGGGGTACTCCGTTGGCGGTTCTCTATACACATGTACTTACTATGACAAGAACTTACCGGTAACTAAAGTTGAGTAACATGAGGAGCAGCCCTCGTACTCAAGGGACATGAGATTGTAAACTTATACGTTGTCAGGCATATACTCCATAGGTTTTTCACTTTAACCTTAATCACTTCGAGATGCTTATGATAGGGGCAATCAGAGCTGAAAGCTAACAGGTACCATAATTTTTGGAAGCTCTTTATGAAACTTAAAATCCCTGCTTCCCTTTATGAAGGGCCTTTCTTCCACCATTATATTGAGTCTCCACCTTCTATCCTTAGGCACCAATTAAGAGAGCATAGTTGTCATTCTTAGTTCTATGTGCATTGTCCCAAAACTTATTGATTGATTCATATTGTTGATATTGCTTGCTCATGAACTATTTCTATCTAGTCACTCGTATGGACTTTGAAGGTGTCCTATGCATCTATTTACTACTCCATGAGGGACAAGCTGAATGCCACTATGCCATGTTTTCTATATGTGAAACAAACAAACGTTTTTCAATGCATGTTATTCATGATATTTGTTTGTAACCTTTCATGTTGCATGCATAGTTACTTTGTCTTACTATTAGAACTCCATCTTTAATGCTCATGTTTAGATTTCTTTGATCCCAGCTTTCAATGGTTTCAAATGGTTTGATCTTGATTTTGATGGTGCATGTCACCTCAAAAATTATTCTTTTTATCAATTACCTACTCGAGGACGAGCAGGAGTTAAGCTTGGGGATGCTTGATACGTCGGAAACGTATCTATAATATTTGATGTTCCATGCTTGTTTAGTATCTACTTTGCTTTGTTTTGTATACACTTTGACGTATTTTTATACACTTTTTGGAACTAACCTATTGACAAGATGCCATAGTGCTAGTTGACTATTTTCTGTTGTTTTTGGTTTCAAAAAGCTAAAAAATGAATATTCTCAAAATTGGACGGGACAAAAGCCAAAGTTCATATTTTTTCCTGAATGATACAGAAAATCGAAGACGAGACGGAGGAGGATGCCAGGGTGGCCACACCCTAGGTGGGCACAGGCCCACCCTTGTTGCACCCATAGGGGGTGTGGGCCCCCTGGCACTCCACTGACCTTGCCTCCTTCGCCTATAATAAGCCCCTGACTCAGAAACCCTAAATAATCGACCAGAAAGCCACGAAAAGTTCCGCAGTGCCGCCGCCACCGAAGGGGAGATTCGGGGGATAGAAAGTCTCTGTTCCGGCACCTTGCCGGCACGGGGAAGTGCCCCCGGAGCCATCTCCATCAATCTCCACCACCATCTTCATCGCCGTTGCTGAGTCCCATGATGAGGAGGGAGTAGTTCTTCCTCGAGGCTAAGGGCTCTACCAGTAGCTATGTGTTCATGTCTCTCTCTACGCGTGATCATATTGTGATCATGAGCTTTGTAATAAAGTAGATCTACTCTTCTGCTCAAGTTCTTTAATTGATCTCTATCTCTCCCCACGTGTGTGTAATTTACAGCGTGCATACAGCGTGCTTTAATAGATCTATGCTTTTCCCCCACGTGTGTGACAATGATAGCGTGCGCATCGTGTGTGGCACTTAAGCTAGATTACATATATATTCATGAGTTATATTTGGAGTTGGATGTCTTTATGAAATTTTGGTATTTGTTGGAACCATCTAGTGCTCAAGGTGACATGTGGGGTTATCTAGATGGGGAAGGTGGACTTTCAGGTGTGCTTTTGTAGGCCTATCATGGATTAGAATTGTTGGAGATATGCCCTAGAGGCAATAATAAATGTAGTTATTATTATATCTTTGTGTTTATGATAAATGTTTACATTCATGCTATAACAGTATTAACCAGGAAACATTAATACTTGTGTGATTTGTAAACTAAATTAGAGTCCCTAATAAAGCCTCTTCATAATACTAGCTTGTTGGTTAATAGATGATTGTGGTTTCCCTATCATGAACATTGAGATGATGTTAACAACAAGATCATATCATTAGGAGAATGGTATGATGGACATACTCCTATAGATAAGCGTAGCATAAAGATCAAGTTATTTTAATAGTTCAATTGCTATAAGCTTTCTGATACATAGTAACCTAATTCCTTCGACCATGAGATCATGCTTATCACCATCACCGGAAGGATGCTTTGATGACATCAAACACCACACCGTAACTGGGTGGCTATAAAGGTGGCATTGAGTGTTCGAAAAGTATGGGTTGAGACACATGAATCAAGAGTGGGATTTGTCCATCCATATGACGGATAGATATACTATGGGCCCTCTCGGTGGAATGTCATACAATTAGCTTGCAAGCATGTGACTGGCTCACAAGGGATCACATACCACGGGAACGAGAAAATAGTACTTATCAGCAACGAGGTTGAACTAGGTATGCAGAGATACCGATGATCAAAACCTCGGATAAGTAAACTATCGTGAGACAAAGAGAAATTGGTATCGTATGTAAGTGGTTCATTCGATCGCAAAGTAATCGTAGAAATATGTGGGAGCCATATGAATTTCTAGATTCCTCTATTGGTTATTGATCGGAGAAGTGTCTCGATCATGTCCGCATAATTCACGAACCGTAGGGAGACACACTTAAGGATTCGATGTTGTTGAGTAGTTATGGAATGATGAGTAAGAGACCGAATGTTGTTCGGAGTCTTGGATGGGATCCGGGATATCACGAGGAGATCCGGAATGGTCCGGAGAATAAGATTCATATAAGGAATGTCCTGTTTCGGAGTTGGGGAATGATTCCGGTGTTTTCACCAGGAATGTTCTAGAACGGTCCAAAAGGTCCGGCACTCCGGAGGGGAAGGGTACATGAATGTGTCATGACAATGTGTAATGGTTGCATCATGTACTAGGTATCATGGCTGAGAAAAATAAAGGGAGAAATGAAATCCTAGTTTGAAAAGTCAAACGCCAATTTGAAAAGTCAAACGATAGTTTTGCTTGGTGGAGGGAGAGTAGGAAACCTACTTGGGGAGGAAGTCCTCCTCCCTCCACCCGCCGGACAAGGAGGCCGAGTTGGGGAAGGACTCCCTCCTCCCAACCAGCGCCCTCCCACCTATAAAAGAAGGGGCAGGGGCTGCCCCTCTTTCCTACACCCAACACCACCAAAACCCTAGCCCTAAGCTGCCGGCCCACCACCCCCTGTTGCCGCCGCCTAGGGCACCACCAACTCGCCGAGTTGGGGTGATCCCAAACCCTATCCACCGGCTAGCCTCTCCCCTTGGTGCCTTCTGAACCCTAGATCGCCAAGGCCTCTCTCATAGTCCACCATACTCGCTCCGGCTTAAGGCGAAGCCCTGCGAGATCTCCCCTCTACTTCCGGTACCACGTCGTCATGCTGCCAGAATTGCGAGGAGAGTGCTACAACCTCCGCTGCCTGCTGGAACAAGAGAGAGGAAGGTCTTCATCGAGTACCAAACATGTGACCGACTGCGAAAGCGCTGTCGGAACGCAGCGCCGGAAGGATCGTCTACACCATCTTGAGATTGGCAAGAGTACGACTACATCACCCACGAGAATCTGCTCTCGTTAACCGCTTTGGAATCTTCGAGGGTGAGTTCCTCTATCGACTCGTTGCTACAATCTAGTAGATAGATCTTGGCTTGTTTGTTTGCATGCGGTAGAATTTTTTTGTTTTCCAAGCTACGAACCCCTAGAGTGGTATCAGAGCCGTGTCTATATGTAGATCTGTTGCACGAGTAGAACACAATGGTCATTGTGGGCGGTGGTGCTTTTATTATCAATTGCTTCTTGTGTACTTTGCATCTTGCGGTATGATGGGATGAAGCGGCCCGGGCTAACCTTACATGACATCGTTCATGAGACTTGCTCCACGCTCAACATGCAACTTGTATTGCATAAGTGGCTTTGCGGGTGCCTGTCTCTCCCATCATAGTATAGATCCAATTTTCAACAGGCACTTGATAGTTCAAGCATCAACGTTGTGGTTCTTGTTCGTAAGTTAGAGCGACACTTATTGAAAGACCCAAACCACGTAAAATATGCAAAGAAAATTAGAGGCGTCTAACTTTGTTTTGTAGGGGTGTGCTATGATGTGATATGGCCATGATTGTGATTATATTTGATGTATGCAATGTTCCTTGTTGTAAGTTGGCAACCGGCAGGAGCCATATGGTTGTCTTTAAATTCTTTTAAGACCAGCGTGTCTATTCAAAGTAGTTGTAATAGTTGAAGCTGGTGGACGACAACCATGGAACGACGTCATTGACCTTGATGCAATGCCGGTGAACATGGAGATCATGTTCGTGCTTGAAGATGGAGATCGGAAGCACAAAGAAGATAGGCCATATCATATCACATATTATGAATTGCATGTGATGTTAATCCTTTATGCATCTTGTATTGCTTAGTTAACGACGGTAGCATTATAAGATGATCCCTCAAGCACACAAATTTCAAGTTTTAAAGTGTTCATCCTTAGTAAGCACCATTGCTAAAGCTTGTTGTGATGATCGGGTGTGTTAGATTCTGCAAGTGTATACAACGTGAGAAAGCCAGATTTGCTCATGCATAAGCTAAGGTTTGATCTTGACGAGCCTAGCATGTACAGACATGGTCTCAGAACACGGATCAATGAAAGGTAAAGCATGAGTCATATAGTAGATATGATGAACATGTTGATTGTTCGCCATTGAAGCTACATCAACTCTCGTGATGATCGGTTTTGATGTGGTGGATTTGGTTCGTGTGATCACTAAAACAACGTGAGGGATATTGTTTTGAGTGGGAGTTCACCTAGATTAATTTAACTATTAATTAGAACTCAATTTGTCATAAAATTAGTCTAAACTATTGCAAATAAGTTGTAGATCAATGGCGGCCCCTACCATCAATTTTAATGTGTTCCTAGAGAAAGAAAAGTTAAAAAACAATGGAAGCAACTTCGCGGATTGGTTCCGCAATTTGAGGATTGTCCTCAATGCTGGTAATTTGACCTATGTGCTGGATGCACCACTGGGTGACCCGCCTGCAGCTACTGCTACCGATGAAGTAAAGAATGTTTACCTCACTCGGAAGAATCAATACTCCATAGTTCAGTGTGCTATCTTGTATGGTTTGGAATCGGACCTTCAGAAAAGGTTTGAGAACCATGACCCACATGATATTATCCGTGAACTCAAAATGATATTTGAGGCTCAAGCAGCAGTTGAGAGTTATGAGGCTTCATAAAAGTTCTTTAACTACAAGATGGAAGAGGGCAGCTCCGTTAGTGAGCATGTGCTTAAGATGTCTGGGCACGCAAACAAACTCCAAAGTTTGGGCATAGTGATTCCTAATTCTTTGGGGATTCACCGTGTCCTCTAATCACTACCACCAAGTTACAAGAACTTTGTGATGAACTACAATATGCAAAACATGGACAAGACATTGCCAGAACTCTTCTCCATGTTGAAATCTGCAGAAGTGGAGATCAAGAAAGAGCACCAAGTGTTGATGGTCAATAAGACCACCAAATTCAAGAAAGTCAAGTCTAAGCAAAAGGGAAACTTCAAGAAGGGTGGTAAGAAAGTTGCCGCACCGGCGAAGAAGACCAGGGCTGGACCTAAGCCTGATACTGAGTGCTTTTATTGCAAGGGAGAAGGTCACTGGAAGCAGAATTGCCCAAAGTACTTGGCGGATTTGAAGAACGGCAACATCAAGAAGAAAGGTATATCCGATATACATGTTATTGATGTGTATCTCACTAGTACTCGTAGTAGTGCCTGGGTATTTGATACTGGTTCGGTTGCTCATATTTGTAACTCGAAACAGGTGCTGCAGAATAAACTGAAGCTAGCGAAGAACGAGGTGACGATGCGCGTTGGAAATGGATCAAAGGTTGATGTGATCGTGGTCGGCACGCTACCTCTTCATCTACCATCGGGATTAGTTTTATACTTAAATAATTGTTATTTGGTGCCTGCGTTAAGCATGAACATTATATCTGGATCTTGTATATTGCAAGACGGTTACTTGTTTAAGTCCGAGAATAATGGTTGTTCGATTTATATGAGTAATATGTTTTATGCACATCCACCTTTGATATATGGTCTATTCTTATTGAATCTCGGTTGTAGTAATACACACATAAATAACATTGAGGCTAAACGTTTGAAATTGAGCGATAACTCGACCTATATGTGGCACTGTCGTCTTGGTCATATCGGAGTGAAGCGTATGAAGAAACTCCATTCCAATGGACTTCTTGAATCACTTGATTTCGAATCACTTGAAAGATGCGAAGCATGTCTGATGGGTAAAATGACTAAGACTCCATTTTCTGGTATGATGGAGCGAGCTACAGACTTATTAGAAATCATACATACCGATGTGTGTGGACCAATGAGTGTAGCATCACGCGGTGGTTATCGTTATGTTCTTACCTTCACGGATGACTTGAGTATATATGGGTATATCTATTTCGTGAAACATAAGTCCGAAACTTTCGAGAAGTTTAAGGAATTTCAAACTGAGGTAGAGAATCAACGTAACAAGAAGATTAAATTTCTACGATCTAATCGCGGAGGTGAATATCTGAGTTACGAGTTTGGCGAGCATTTGAAGAAATGCGGAATACTTTCACAATTGACACCACCGGGAACACCACAGCGTAATGGTGTTTCCGAACGTCGTAATCGAACTCTCTTAGATATGGTTCGTTCTATGACGTCACTTATAGATTTACCGCTATCATTTTGGCGTTATGCATTAGAAACAGCCGCATTCACTTTAAAAGGGCACCATCTAAATCTGTTGAAACGACACCGTATGAATTATGGTTTGGGAAGAAACCTAAATTGTCGTTCCTTAAAGTTTGGGGTTGCGAAGCCTATGTAAACAAGTTACAGCCGGACAAGCTTGAACCCAAAGCAGAAAAATGCATCTTCATAGGATACCCGAAGGAAACTATTGGGTATACCTTCTATCATAGATCCGAGGGCAAAATCTTTGTTGCTAAGAATGGATCCTTTCTAGAAAAGGAATTTCTCTCGAAAGAAGTGACTAGAAGGAAAGTAGAACTCGACGAGGTTGTTGAACCTTCTCTCGAACTTGCGAGTAGCGCAGCACCGGAAGTAGTTCCTGTGGCGCCTACACCAATAAGAGAGGAAGCTAATGATGATGATCATGAAACTTCGGTTGAAGTTGCTACAGAGCCTCGCAGGTCAACGAGAACTCATACCACTCCTGATTGGTATGATCCCGTTATGAGTGTCATGATGGTGGACAACACCGATGACCCTGGGACATATGAGGAAGCGATGATGAGACCAGATTCCAATAAATGGCAAGAAGCCATGAAATCCAAGATTGGATCCATGTATGAAAACCAAGTATGGACTTTGGTGGACTTACCGGATGGCCGGAAGGCTGTCGAGAGCAAATGTATTTTCAAGAAGAAAACAGATGCTGATGGTAAAGTTACTGTCTATAAAGCTCGACTTGTCGCAAAAGGGTTTCGACAAATTCAAGGAGTTGACTACGATGAGACTTTCTCATCAGTAGCGAAG
This sequence comes from Avena sativa, assembly GCA_916181665.1. Lineage (NCBI taxonomy): Eukaryota > Viridiplantae > Streptophyta > Magnoliopsida > Poales > Poaceae > Avena > Avena sativa. Next base: position 462,620,228 of record OV702293.1, read on the forward strand.
CTAAAGTCTGTGAGGATTATGTTAGCAATCGCTGCATATTACGATTATGAAATATGGCAGATGGATGTCAAAACAGCATTCCTCAATGGAGACATTGATGAAGAGTTGTATATGATGCAACCCAAAGGTTTTGTCGATCCTAAAGATGCTAACAAGGTGTGCAAACTTCAACGGTCCATATATGGATTGAAGCAAGCATCCCGAAGTTGGAATCAACATTTTGATAAGGTAATCAAAATCTTTGGTTTTATACAAACTTATGTAGAATCTTGTATTTACAAGAAAGTGAGTGGGAGCTCTGTAGCATTCTTAATACTATATGTAGATGACATATTATTGATTGGGAATGATGTAGACCTTCTTAATAGTGTCAAGGAATATTTGAATAATAGTTTTTCAATGAAAGATCTTGGCGAAGCAGCTTACATATTAGGCATAAAGATTTATAGAGATAGACCGAGACGCCTAATATCATTGTCACAAAGTACATATTTGGACAGAGTTCTAAAGAGGTTTGGAATGGAGGATAGAAAGAAAGGGTTCTTGCCCATGTTGCCCAATACGACCTTGAGTAAAACTCAAAGTCCATCAACGGCAGAAGATAGAGAAAGGATGAGTAATACTCCCTATGCCTCAGCCATAGGATCTCTAATGTATGCCATGCTATGTACTAGACCCGACATTGCATATGCTGTTAGTTTAACTAGCAGATATCAAAGTGATCCAGGGGTGGATCATTGGCCAGCGGTCAAAAACATCCTTAAGTACTTGAGAAGAACTAAGGATATGGTTCTTTCTTATGGAGGTGATGAACATCTCGTTTTTAATGGTTACACCAATGCTAGTTGGAACACCGATCCGGATGATTCTAAATCTCAATCTGGATACGTATTTACTTTGAATGGTGCAGCAGTTAGCTGGAGGAGTGCAAAACAAAGCGTTGTGGCGAGATCTTCAACTGAATCGGAATACACAGCTGCTTCGGAGGCTTCACAAGAAGCGATATGGATGAAGGAGTTCATTACAGAGCTCGGTGTGGTTCCAAGTGTGCTGGACCTAGTGTCTATCTACTGTGATAACATGGGCGCCATAGCCAATGCGCAAGAACCAAGGTCACACAAGAAGCTGAAGCACATCAAGCTACGTTTTCACGCTATTCGAGAACATGTCCAAGATGGTGACATAAAGATTTGCAAAGTACACATAGATCTGAATGTGGCGGATCCGTTGACTAAACCTCTCCCGAGGGAAAAACATGACCAACACCAAACTGCCATGGGTGTTCGGTATATTACCATGTAATATAGATTAGTTGACTCTAGTGCAAGTGGGAGACTGTTGGAGATATGCCCTAGAGGCAATAATAAATGTAGTTATTATTATATCTTTGTGTTTATGATAAATGTTTACATTCATGCTATAACAGTATTAACCAAGAAACATTAATACTTGTGTGATTTGTAAACTAAATTAGAGTCCCTAGTAAAGCCTCTTCATAATACTAGCTTGTTGGTTAATAGATGATTGTGGTTTCCCTATCATGAACATTGAGATGTTATTAACAACAAGATCATATCATTAGGAGAATGGTATGATGGATATACTCCTATAGATAACCGTAGCATAAAGATCAAGTCATTTTAATAGTTCAATTGATATAAGCTTTCTGATACATAGTAACCTAATTCCTTCGACCATGAGATCATGCTTATCACCATCACCGGAAGGATGCTTTGATGACATCAAACACCACACCGTAACTTGGTGGATATAAAGGTGGCATTGAGTGTTCGGAAAGTATGGGTTGAGACACATGAATCAAGAGTAGGATTTGTCCATCCATATGACAGATAGATATACTCTGGGCCCTCTCGGTGGAATGTCATCCAATTAGCTTGCAAGCATGTGACTGGCTCACAAGGGATCACATACCACGGGAACGAGAAAAGAGTACTTATCAGTAACGAGGTTGAACTAGGTATGCAGAGATACCGACGATCAAAACCTCGGATAAGTAAACTATCATGAGACAAAGGGAAATTGGTATCGTATGTAAGTGGTTCATTCGATCGCAAAGTAATCGTAGAAATATGTGGGAGCCATATGAATTTCCAGATTCCTCTATTGGTTATTGATCGGAGAAGTGTCTTGATCATGTCCGCATAATTCACGAACCGTAGGGAGACACAATGTTGTTGAGTAGTTATGGAATGATGAGTAAGAGACTGAATGTTGTTCGGAGTCTCAGATGGGATCTGGGATATCACGAGGATATCCGGAATGGTCCGGAGAATAAGATTCATATAAGGAAAGTCATGTTTCGGAGTTGGGGAATGATTCCGGTGTTTTCACCGGGAATGTTCTAGAAGGGTCCGGAAGGTCCGACACTCCGGAGGGGATGGGTACATGAATGTGTCATGACAATTTGGAATGGTTGCATCATGTACTAGGTATCATGGCTGAGCAAAATAAAGGGAGAAATCAAATCCTAGTTTGAAAAGTCAAACGCCAATTTGAAAAGTCAAACGGCAGTTTTGCTTGGTGGAGGGAGAGTAGGAAACCTACTTGGGGAGGAAGTCCTCCTCCCTCCACCCGCCGGCCAAGGAGGCCGAGTTGGGGAAGGACTCCCTCCTCCCAACCGGCGCCCTCCCACCTATAAAATAAGGGGCAGGGGCTGCCCCTCTTTCCTACACCCAACATCACCAAAACCCTAGCCCTAAGCCGCCGGCGCCACCACCCCATGTTGCCGCCGCCTAGGGCACCACCAATTCGCCGAGTTGGGGTGATCCCAAACCCTAGCCTCCGGCTAGCCTCTCCCCTTGGTGCCTTCTAAACCCTAGATCGCCAAGTCCTCTCTCATAGTCCACCATACTCGCTCCGGCTTAAGGCGAAGCCCTGCGAGATCTCCCCTCTACTTCCGGTACCACGCCGTCGTGCTGCCGGAATCGCGAGGAGAGTGCTACAACCACCGCTGCCTGCTGGAACAAGGGATAGAAAGGTCTTCATCGAGTACCGAACGTGTGACCGACTGCGGAAGCGCTGCCGGAACGCAGCGCCGGAAGGATCGTCTACACGATCTTGAGATCGGCAAGAGCACGACTACATCACCCACAAGAATTTACTCTCGTTAACCGCTTTGGAATCTTCGAGGGTAAGTTCCCCTATCGACTCGTTGCTACAATCTAGTAGATAGATCTTGGCTTGTTTGTTTGCATGCGGTAGAATTTTTTTGTTTTCCATGCTACGAACCCCTACAAGAATGTCCAACCAGAGAGTAGTTCAGGGTAGTATCATGAAGATAAGATATTTATATGAGAGTGTTGACTAGTGAAAGTATGATCCCTAGGCCTTGTTTCTAAGCATTGAAACACCATTTGCATCTAGATCTGTTACATGTTTGCTTGCTTCCTTCTTTCTTTCAGTTTGTCTTTAGTCTCTCCCACGTCAACAACAAGTTAGAAGCTCTTTTCTGGCACCGTTACCACTTGTATTTTACTATCTCTTCGCCGAACTAGTGCACCTATACACCTGACAAGTGTGGGTGTGTTGGGGACACAAGATACTTCTTGTATCTTGATTGCAGGGTTGCTTAAGAGGGATACCTTTGACCACTTCCTCCCTGAGTTCGATAAACCTTGAGTAATCCAATTAAGGGAAACTTGTTGCTGTTCTACAAACCTCTGCACTTGGAGGCCCAACAACTGTTTACAAGAATAGAAGTGCGTAGACATCAGGTTCCAAGAACCCAAGAGTAAAAATCTTCTCAACTTTCACCCAATAGAATTCTCACCAAGTACTCAAAGCGATGCACCAAATGCAATGGTAAGAACACAAGAGTAAGAGAGGAAGAACAATGGAGGAATCCACAAAAGACTCCAAGATCTAGATCCCAATATATGTTCCCCTCACTTAGAGGTGAGATTGATTGGTGGGGTTGTAGATCTAGATCTTCTCTTTCAAATTCCTCAAGAATATGCAAAAATCATAGGAGGGATTGAGGGGAAGCAAGATCAAGAAGGTAAACAATGAGGGCAAAACTTGCAAGAATGGTTAGGTATCCATTGGGGAAGAAGGGCCCCTTATATAGGTCCTACAAAATCCAACAGTTGGAGAACTGGAGCGTACGGGCCGGACATTCCGGCCAGTGTCCAGGTAGTTTCCGGTATGGGACACAGTATGGCGACCACACGACTAAAATTGGAGATTTCTCCGTAATATACCGGAGTTTTTGGCTAATTCATCACGGACATTCCGCCCAAGGCAAAACTAAGAGAAACATCAAAACTGAAACGACCATAACCTTTGCATCCGGACTCCGATTTTGATGATCTTTGGCTTGTTTCGAAGATAGTAACAAGATATACAAGATCATGCAGAGAACCATCATCGTCTAGCAAGGGAGGATATAACCAAATTATGAAAGGTTTAACCTATCTAGAAAATACAAACCGGTAAAACCTCCAATATCGAAAACGCAATAGAGAATGCATATGAAATCCGTTTTTGATGAATTTGAGCTTGTCATGGATATTAACACAATATAAAAATCCTCTCATGGATAAGAACCAAGAAATATGATGCCAAGTATGCAAAGGTTTGAGCTCTCATCGAGGGATACGATCAAGTTACTCACTCGAGAGCCCCTCTTGATAGTACGGTTATCTATCCTATAAACCGGTTTCCCCAACTAACACCACGGGACAGGTAAGAAAGAAACTCTATCAAGATCATACCTTTTCTTTACACATATTCCACTGGATCTTGATGATGATGATCTTCTACACCTCAAGATGGAGCATGATACGTCGGAAATGTATCTATAATTTTTGATGTTCCATGCTTGTTTAGTATCTACTTTGCTTTGCTTTGTCGACACTTTGAGGTTCTTTTTACATGTTTTCTGGTACTAACCTATTAACAAGTTTCCATAGTGCTAGTTGCCTGTTTTCTGCTGTTTTTGGTTCCAGAAAATCTAGTAAGGAAATATTCTCGGAATTGGACGGGACAAACGTAAAAGTCAATAACTTTCCGTGGGGAACAAGAAGTCCAGAGGGGATACGGAGAGGCGTTACAGGATGGCCACACCCCCCCTAGGCGCGGCCAAGGGTGGACCCGCGCCTAGGCAAGTTGTAGGGCCCCTGGCCACCTCCTCAGCCTCCCCCTTCGCCTATAAGAAGCCCCCGATGCCTAAACCCTAAGCACCCGATCAATATTCCACGAAACCTTCTGTAGCCGCCGCCACCATCGTCCCTAGATCAGGGGGATCTGAAGTTCTTCCCGGCACCCTGCCAGAGGGGAGATCATCCCGGAGGCCTTCTCTCCGGTATGATGCGTGAGTAGTTTCACCTTGGATTATGGGTCCATGTAGTAGCTAGATGGTTGTATCTCCTCCTTGTGCTTTCATGTATAGATCTTGTGAGCTCCGTTCATGATCAAGATCTAATCTATTTGTAATCATGCATGTTGTGTTTGCGGGGATCCGATGGATATTGAGATTATTATGTTGGTTCGATTAATGGTTTTGTCTTTATGATTCTATCATGTCTGTGTTGTTTGTGTTCTTGCATGCTCGCTGTTGTTAGTATCTATCTTGGCCAAGTAGTTGCTAGTGACTCTAAGAGGGGGTATTTATGCTCGATAGTGGGTTCATGCCTCTAGTTTCCAAGGGAAGTGACAGAAATCTCTTCGGTTGTAGATGTGTTGTTTCTACTAGGGAGAAAACAACGGTCTCTTGTTCATGGCACATGTGGACTGATTACCTTACACACTTTGCTTAAAGCAGTTGTCTATTGCTTGCAACTTAATACTGGAGGGGGTTCGGATGATAACCTGAAGGTGGACTTCTAGTCATAGATGCAGTTGGATGGCGGTCTATGTATCTTGTTGTATTTCCCAATCGAATCTCATAGGATTTTTCTGACTATTAATTGCATTGTTATGCCTTTCTCTGTTCCTGTCAATTGCCTCGCTGTAAATTGTTTACCTTTATGCCATGTTGTTTATCTAAGGAGAGCAACTCTAGTGAACTATGGACCCCGGTCCAATATTTACCATTGATACATCTTCCACTATTACTTGTTTACTTGCTGCAAACCACCATTAACTTCCACACCATATGTTTAATCCTTTGTTACAGCAAATCGGTGAGCTTGACAACCTTACTGATTCGTTGGGACAAAGTTTTGAGTTTGTGTTGTGCAGGTATCCACGTTGTTTGCAACACCTGTGTGACGTTTCCTTCCTCCTTCTGGTTCGATAACCTCGGTCTCAACTGAGGGAAAACTTGCTGCTGTGCTCTTTATACCCTGTGCTTGGGGTTACCAACAAAGTGCCACGTCGATCACCCTCAGAGCACCTTTCTTTATGGTGCTAGCTTGGTGAGGACTTGGAATTTTCTCCCACATACTCCACTATGGAAGAGCCTCTCTTTTAGGAATATCCTCATATATCCATGATCACCATAAGGATGGAAAGATTTAAGCATGACATCTTGCAGATATGGCACATCTTTAGCTTGCACAACATTTCTTCTAACTCCATTTGGATGATGTCTTGAAGATACACATGAGGAACTCTATCTTCTTCTTCAAGACACCCTTAATCTTCTTTTCTTTATTCTTCTACTTCATTTCTTCTTTCTTTATTATTTTGCTATCTTGAAGGCATACAATAGGTATCACTCCATATATTCTTCAAGATACACTTGCTATATGATCAACTCTCACATGACCAATCTTTGGATCACTCCTTGAACACCTTGGTCATCACTTGATCTTCTTCACTTTCTTCTTCTCCCAACCTTAAAGCCAACATATGGTTCAAGCATTGCCTATGGACAATTCCTACAAGTACAACTTGATACAAGAATTAGTCCATAGAGATTGTCATTAAAACCGCACATGGGGGCCCACATGCTCTTTCAATGTAGCATCTTTAGACTCCATAACTGTACTGACCTTCATGTCAGGTACCTCAGATTCCAGCACTAGAAATTTGTATCCAACGCTATAATGATTGATGAGAATAACCAAGGAAAACACAGTCTACGGTCTTTGTCCCAAGTTTGCGCTTTTTGGGAATTGGCAAATTCACCTTTGCCAAACACCCCGACGACAGCCATCGGCATAGACTAGGCCGTCGGTGTAAGGATTGGATGTGACGTCGATGCGACGACGTCGAGTCTACACCGAGCCGTCGGCCTCGACGTAGCTATTTTCTGTTTTTGCCACATTAATCCTAGAAAAATCATACCTAAATCATTCTAACTTAGAAAAATACATATAATATATCAAAATTTGCAAACAAATAAGATCTATCTATCTAAACTCAAATATTACATATTTTTGTTGAATAAAATATAAAAACATTACATATACTTCCGTATAACACATTTTCCATTTTCCGAGTGTCAAAAACGGGGTGTTTTGTGAAGCAACCACCAAATGAAATTTCAAAATGGTACCACCCCATTTTCCAAAATACTAGGCCATGTTGCATGGACAATATCCCAACCGAGGTATCTTAAACCATTTCGTCCACCCCTCGTGAGAAATATAAATTCCTGCCAAATCAATAGAAAGTGGGTCATATTTGAACTACATGTACATGCTGATGCTCATGATTTTCTGAAAAACTCATTTTTAGATTTACAATATGCTATTTCATCAGAGATCCATTGCAAGTTTAATTAGGCTCGGCCCTAAGCTAAGAATCTTCATGCCCACCGTTTTGACCATAGTTTGAAATTCAAAAACGGTCCAAACAATATAAAAATTCGCCTAGTGTCATATTATGTGACATATTTACAAGGAAAAATATCAAACTTGGTATATTGATTACATCTCAAAAAACTGTCTCGAAAATGAGCTATCATGTTCGAGGTTTTATGGTTTTCAGCCAAAAGACTAATGTTATGGCTAGAATCGCGGCATAGTTTGTGATAATAAGCCCATATTGTGCACACATGTGCATCATAGGATGGTGAACAATGTTGCAGGAGGAAGTTTTTTCTTTTTGTCGCACCAAAAAGCAATTTTCCATTTTCCGAGTGTAAAAAATAGGGAGTTTTCTGAAGCAACCACCAAATAAAAGTTTCAAAATGGTACCAGCCCATTTTTTTAAAGTACTAGGCCACCTTGCATGGACAATGTCTCAGCCAGGTATCTTAAACCCTTCCTTTCACCCCTCGTGAAAAAGACAAATTCCTTCCAAATCGGTAGGAAGTGGGTCAGATTTGAACTACATGTACATGATCTGATGCTCATGATTTTTTGAAAAACACATTTTTAGGTTCACAATATGCTATTTTATCAGAGATCCATTGCAAGTTTAGGGAGTCTCATCCTCGAGCTAAGAATCTTCATGCCCGCCATTTTGACCATACTTTCAAATGGACATAAGAAATTCAAAAACGATCCAAACAATGTAAAATTTTTGCATGGTATCATATTATGTGACATAGTTATAAGTAAAAACATCAAACTTGGTATATTGATTACATCTCAAAAAACCTTCTCAGAAATGAGCTATCATGTTCGAGGTTTCATGGTTTTTAGGCCAAAATACCAATAGTTTGTGATAATGTGTTCATATTTTGCACACATGTGCATCATGGGATGGTGAAAAATGTTGCATGAGGAAGTTTTTCCTTTTTTTGCACCAAAAATTCTGAGTGTAAAAAAGGGGGTGTTTTGTGAAGCAAACCACCAAATGAAAGTTTCAAAATGGTAACACCCCATTTTTCAAAATTACTAGGTCACCTTGCATGGACAATGTCCCAACCGAGGTATCTTAAACCTTTCCTTCTGCCCCTCATGAAAGAGACAAATTCCTATCGAATCGGTAGGAAGTGGGTCAGATTTGAACTACAGGTACATGATCTGATGCTCATGATTTTTTGGAAAAAAATCATTTTTAGGTTCACAATATGCTATTTTATGAGATATCAATTGCAAGTTTAGCGAGGCTCGGCCCCGAGCTAAGAATCTTCATGTCCGTCATTTTGACCATAGTTTAAAACGGGCATAAGAAAATAAAAATCAATCCAAACAACATAAAACCTTCGCATGGTGTCATATTATGTGACATATTTACAATGAAAGATATCAAACTTGGTATATTGATTGCATCTCACAAAAACCTTCTTAGAAATAAGGTATAAGGTTCGAGGTTTCATGGTTTTCACACTAAAAGACCAATGTTATGGCTAGAATCATGGCATGGTTTGTGATAATGTGTCCATATTTTGCACACTTGTGCATCATGGGATGGTAAGAAATGTTGCATGCAGAAGTTTTTTCCTTTTTATCGTACCAAAAAGCCATTTTCTATTTTTCAAGTGTCAAAACACGGTGTTTTGTGAAACAACCACCAAATGAAAGTTTTAAAATGTTACCACCGTATTTTTCAAAAAACAATAGTAGGTTCACAATATGCTATTTCATCAGAGATCAATTTCAAGTTTAGCGAGGCTTGGCCCCGAGCTAAGGATTTTTTAGAATCCTCAAATTCAAAAGGGATATTTTGATATGATTTTTTTGAAGATTTGAAGACTATTAAATGAATTTTATTTAAAAAGACATGATGCATGGTTAAAAAGATGATAGGGATGTCACGTTTGGATTCTTCTCATTTTTCTGATAGATTTGGACATATTATTTGTCGAATTCCGATTTACGGATTTAAAGATATAAATTATTCCATATTAAATAAAAAAGGAAAAATATTAATTTTATTATTATTTGAATTCAAGATTATTATTACTTATTCATTTTTTACTTATATAATTGTTTGAAATTTAAAAAATAAAGGCGTGTGACACCATGGTCCAAGGGTTAGTAGGTTTGATATGGTAGTATTATTAATAAGGTCTAATATCCTTATCTGAAACTCATTCGGAAGGAAAAGAGAAGTTAAGATTGCTAGGGGTGAAGTAGTATAAGGATGGGTGATCGATCGGAAAGTTTGACCAAAAATATAACTCGACCGAAGATTAAGCATATTTATAGTTAAAAACGACGCTTGTGAAATTAACGAATCAAACAATTCAAAAAAAAGACGCACGCAGAATTACCGAGTCAAACAATTCAAAAATAATAATTTTAGAAAAAACTAGACCAATAGCATTTCCATCGGCGTAGCTATGACCATACCGAACGGACGTTAACCGCTGATGCAGACCCGCAGGCGTTACGCTGATAATAATATGATCTGTGCCTACAAGGCAAACCACCAATGGCTAGACGCAGGCTACGTCAACGGAGCTAGCGGTCGGTGCCTGGCTCGTTTTCCGTAGTGTTGGCATGGTACGAGTGTTGTCTGCTAGCGCCGATTAACTCATTCTCTTTCGATAAAAGACAAACAGAGCAAATAAATCTGATGCATATGTGTGAGCCCGACATCAAACGCTAACCAACGTCTCCTTCAAAACAAACAAGCTAATAGATCTAGTGGTCCAGAGCAATTGCCACTCTTACGAAGAAAAGTCATCGTGAACGTTTAGCCAGACGGTTCACCGAAGCCGCTCAAGTATACCATCTCCGGCTTCTGGAAACTGTAACAATGTAGCTCATTCCCTTATTACTAACACTAGTGCACACGTACCCCTCTAACACCGGTTTGGAGGGCCCTCTAACAGCGGTTGTAGAACCGCTGTTGAGGGTTCGGTGTTAGAGGGGCCCCCTTTTAACACCGGTTCTTATACGAACCGGTGTTAAAGGGTGACACACGTGGGGCTGTCGCAGCGCTCAGCCCTCCTCCTTTAACACCGGTTCGTAACACGAACCGGTGTTAAAAGTTCTGTGCCGCGGCAGGAAAAAGAGATAAATCTCTGCCGCGGCAGAAAAACGGTCTAAATCTCTGCCGCGGCCCTGCGTTGAAGCATCAAGTACAAGACAAACACGTTCAAGCATATATACAACGTTCATTTTGGTGGATATCTAAAGAGTTCTCCGTCAGGCGTGACGACCTCATCAAGTATGAACCCCGCCAATTCCTCTTGAATAGCTCGTATGCGGTCAAATGGTAGGAGTTGGTCCCGCATCCGTTCGATCTGAATATATATGAAGAATGTGGTCAATATATATATAAGAATAAAACTCAACACAATTGATGGTAATAAAATAATGTTGTATACTTTGTTTACTTACTCTAAGTTATTCTAGTGCGGCTTGGCCCGTCGCACATATCGTGTTGAGAATGAACTCGCAAACATAGTAACCACATAAGTTATTGCCGTGTTCCTGATGCGCGCACTTTACGAGAATAGAGAGTTCAATCAAAATAATAATCAATAAAACATGATGTAATGGAACTGGAAGCAGAATCAAAGAGATACACAGACCTAGCTAGCTAGTATTACTTACATTTTGATCTACAAATTTTAGTTCTTCTGACCATTCATCCATGGCCCTGCCCGTGAACCTTTTCCAAACCCTGTCCGGCAAAGAAAATGGATAAAGGAGTAATTAATTACTTGTTGTCACGAAAGTTGCCGATCTAGTGCGATAATATGATTGAAATTACCTCTGGAGCATCTCTCTAAAGTCTGCCCATAGTTCTTTTTCTTTTCGTAACGAGTCCATGACAAGGACTTTTCCTGAGTCAGGTTGAATGACTAGCAGAATAAAGTGAAACCTACGCACGCATAACTCATCATCAGTTAAACTTAACATCGATTAAGCCGAAACAGAATGTGTACAAGAGAGGGTAACAGTACTCACGAGAAGTTGTAAGGCAATAGTATTTCCCTTTTGGTTTGTTGTCTCAGGAAAGACCTTAGCAAGAAATCTTCTGTTTGCCCGGATTTGTCTCTTACCACTTGTTCATGAACTCTATTTGGGTCAACAAACCCAATGTCAAAAGGGCCTCCTTTCATGCATTCCATAACCTTTTTCCTGCATAATAGTATATACATATATGGTGAGCATATATATATACATGCAATTAATGAATTGAATGAGATGAGATAAAAATTAAAGAAATAGTACTTACACACAATAAAGGCTCATGGCAGCTTTGTCGAGTTCCTTCTGATTGAATAGAAAATGCAAGTCTTGAATGTTGAAGGTGATCGCGTCGTCTCCGCACAAGAAAAATTGATCTCTTATATGCGCCGTGATCCATTCTTCCTTTCTCGTCTTGCAGAAATCAAGGTACCACTTGTGCAATCTTCGCATCTTTGTTGGTAGATTCTTGAGCTCCTCTTTCTTGACGAGATTCTTCCCATACTTCCATGGCTGTATGGGGTTGGCATCGCCTTTGGGCAAGTTGTCTCCCATGATGTTCAAGTATGCAATGTAAGTCATCCCCATCTCATTGGCCTTTCTTTGTAGCTCTGCCTCGTAATCATTTACAGGAGGAGCGTCCCGTGTGTCGAACACTTGGAGCGGGGCGCATGATTGGTTTTCCTGCTCTCCGAGCATGGGAGCTGTTTTCTGGGGTGCCGCACGACTGCTACTTTCAGTCTCCCTACGGCGCCTTGCATCCCCCTTCAAAATCTGGCACTCGTAGTCCGGCACAAGTGAGGGTTTCAGGTTTCAAAAGATTTTTGTAAAACTTCTCCACCACCGCCGGATCTATTTTCTCCTTTGGCTAGGTGCAAAGAATTTATTGACCTCTTCTTCCGAGATCCTATTGGTCTCCTCGTCGCTGTGATTCCACGGTAAAACCGGCAATGGCTTGGCGGAAGGCTGCGGGACGTAGTTTTTTGAACTCTTTGGCGTACGGTTTCCTACGGATTTCTTTGTGGCAGTGCTAGTGATGCTCTTCGTGGCAGTGCTCTTCCGCTTACGCTGAGGAGATGGCTCAAGCGCCGGAGATGGCTGACGGGCAGGAGATGGCTGGCGCGCCGGAGATGGCTGGCGCGCAGGAGATGGCTGAAGCGCCGGAGATGGCTGCCGCGCAGGAGATGGCTGAAGCGGCTCAGACTGCTGACGCTGCAGAGACGGCGGGGGTGCCAGTGGCCTCCAATTTGGAAGCACGATGTGTTCCTTCTTCCAAAGAATGGTTGTTTTCACTGCAAATTTGAGTTGAGTTTCCCCTTCACCTGTAGCATGGTCAAGATGTGCTTCCTCATATTCCTTCACAACCTCATCCACCCCGACAATAGCATAGCCATCTAGAATCGGTCGGCAATGGTAAGTTCCACCAGCTACAGGAGGTAAGGCATAGCCGACAGCCATCTTAATGGATAAGCCCATTAATCTCACATGCAGCTCAGCGTGTTCGCTCTCCGTGATCTCATCAACGGGGTATCGAGGACCCGCCATTTCAAGCGTGGGCTGCACGTTCTCCGTGGAAGCCACGCTGCTTTTCCGCGCAGAGTCTGGGCCGCCGGCAGCTTCCAATGCAGGCTCTTCGTGCCGCTGAGATGGGCCGGTAGCGTGATGGCTCTGTTGTGCATTCACTTGCGCCTGCAGCGCCACAAGTGCATGTTCTATCTGTGTCATCCGCTCTGTACGCTCTTTTTCTTTTCTGCCGCGCCATCTGTAAGAGTCGCTCCACTCGGCAAACCCATCCTTCGACGTCATACCCCCTATGCCTCGTGCATGTCCAGGGTGTTCTTTTTTACCGATGGCGCATGTGAGTTGGTCATTCTCTCTGTTGGGAAGGAAGGTCCTAGCGGCTGTTTCCTTGTATGCCGTGATGAGTTCAGTGACGGGTTTGGCAAGGAAGGTTGGGAAGATACACAATCCTGTTTCTGGGTCCAACCTTGCCCCGATTCCGTAGAACCAAGTCTTTGCACGTAGGTCCCACCCATCTGTCTGGGGTGTGATCCCTCTAGCGCGCAGGGCCTTCTCAGCTTCCTCCCACTTAGGCCTCTGAGATATGTGGCCACCTGACCCTGTCCTCTGGTGATATTCCTTCTTCTGGGCATTTAGCGTATTGGTTTCTGACCTCTTTTTAGCTATAGCACCTTTTTTATATGCCAAAAATTCAGGCCAATGAGGTCTTATATTCGCATAATATGCGTCTTCGAAATCTCGAGTCTCGCGAGCTTTGACAAATTTGTTCAATTTTGTCTTCTAGTTACAGAAAGCGTCAGCCATCTTCTTTAGAGTCCACTCTTTGACCTTTTTCCTTTATAACCGGTTTGTTTTCATCCTCCTCTGGCGGAAGGGTGAAATTTACCAACAACGAATTCCAAAGCGTTTCTTTGGATCTTTCATCGACAAAGGTACCGTCGCCCTTTTTTGGCTTATTCCAATATTCAATTATGATTGGGATTTGGTCCCTAACAAGAACTCCAGCCTGACGTACAAATTTGTCTGCGGCCTTCTTGGGCTCCATCGGCCTGCCATCAACACGGACTGCTTCGATCGTGAACTTTGCACGATCTTTCAACCGATGGCTTGTGCCTTGCTTGCTCTTTTTCATAGAAGAAGATTGTTGCTGGCTGGTCGATCCAGAGGGCTAAAAGAAGAAAGAAGCGTTAATTAATATATTTACATATATACAAATCAATCGGTGCAAGTTAGTAGAGGCTTAATCCATGCATATACCTCGACAGACTTTGTAATCACTAAAGTGCGTTTACCGGAGTCGTCATCTTCCCCATGACTACTTGAGATGTCATCATGTCCCTCCAAGTTCAGATATTGTGAGGTGTCCTCGTGGATCATGTTCTCCATTATTTCTTCATCTTCAAGGTTTCTACTAAGTGGATCCATAGTTTCTAAAACAATAATATGATCACACAAATATCAGTAATACATCTATTGAAATGCTCAAGCAAAGATGATGATATGACAGGTTACAAGTATTGAAATGTAACCCTAATACATGCTTGGTCATTCCAAACCCTAATTCGGAGAAACCCCGGATTCATATGAGAGGATACATTCGGAGAAACCCTAATGCTATATTGACAACGAGAGGTGTACTAGGGCGGCGGCTGGCGGCGCTAGGACGAGAGCGGGGCCGGGATGCGTGGGGGTGTGCGTTCGAACCATCGCGACGTGGGCTCCAAAAATGGGTGACTCGGCGAGGGTAGAGGAGGTCAGGGTCCACGGCATTGGAAAAGTAATCGGTCAAGTGATGCATATATACACATACATACATACATATATACACATACAAAAAATATATACATATATACACATACATATACAAATATATATACATATATATATCATACAAAAATATACATACATATACATATACACATACATATACATATATATACAAATACACATACACACTAACCAATCACTAACAAATACACATACACATACATAAACATATAACACTATACTAATTTAACACTAACTAACACTATAACTAACCACTAACCAAAAAACACTACCACTAACAAAAATCGACGGGGGGCATGCTCACCTGCGGGCGGCGGCGCGGCGCGGCGCTGCTGGGCGGTGCAGCGTGCGGGAGGGCGACGAGCGCGGCCGACCGAGATGGGGCGGCGGAGGGGCGCGTGGCAGCGGGCCGGTACGGCGGGGTGGGGACGGCGGAGGGGCGACCGCGAGACGGGGTAGGGACGGCGCGGCAATCCCGGCGACGGCGAGACAGGGCGGGGACGGCGCGGCAGCCCGGCGACGGCGAGACGGGGCGAGGACGGCGGCGCTACGGCGTTGCCTCTACTTCTTCCTCTGCTGCGCGCGCTTGATCTGGCTAGGGGGAAGGAGGAAGTGGCGCGCATTATAAATTCCCCCCCTTTAACACCGGTTCGTGGCTCGAACCGGTGTTACAGGGGGGAATTCGTTTCGCGCCCGCACCCCCCCCCCCCTTTAACACCGGTTCGTGGCTGGAACCGGTGTTAAAGGGGGGTGCGGGCGCGAAAGGAAATAAATGCGCCCCCCCCTTTAACACCGGTTTGTGGCTGGAACCGTTGTTAAAGGGGGGCATTTATTTCATGCATTAAAGCGGTGGGAGCATTTTTAACTCAAAAAATAGGATATGAATTTAGAAAATTCATATCTTTTTCATTTCAACTCAGAAAAATATGAATAATATATCATAATTTTCTGAAAAATAATATCTATCCATTCATGTAAAAACATTTTATATTTACTTTAGATGAAAATTTTCAAAATAATTAAAACACTTACATATAAATTTTGATTATTCAATTCAAACAAAAATAAAATAGACAAACCCTAAAACTTTGAACATAAGAAATATTAAGCATATAAAAAGGAATCTAACCCGATCTTTTTTTATTTTTTATCCTTGTTTTAAACTATCGTCAAACTTTGTCGAACAACGGGCATGAAGATTCTTAGCTTGGGGCCAAGCCTCGCTCAACTTGCATTGGATTTTTGATAAAATAGCATATTGTGAACCTAAAAATGATTTTTGTAAAAAATCATGAGCATCGTATCATGTACCTGTAGTTCATATCTGACTCACTTCCTACCGATTCGGCAGGAATTTGTCTTTCTCACCAGAGGTGGACAGAAAGGTTTCAGATCCCCCTGTTGGTACATTTTCCATATAAGGTGGTCTAGTATTTTTGTAAAATGTGGTGGTGGTTTTTTGAATTAGCCATTTGGTGGTTGCTTCACAAAACCGTCTGTTTTTTATGCTCGGAAAATGGAAAATGCCTTTTTGGTGCGATAAAAAGGAAAACTTCCTCTTGCAACATTGTTTGCCATGCCATGATGCACATGTATGCACAATATGGCCATATTATCACAAACTATGCCTTGATTCTAGCCATAACATTGGTCATTTGACCCGAAAGCCAAGAAACCTCGAATGAGATAAGTCATTTTGTGAAGGTTTTTTTGAGACATAATCAATATACCAAGTTTGAGATTTTTCCTTCTAACTATGTCACATAATATAACACCACGCGAAGGTTTCGTACTGTTTCGATCTTTTTTTGTTTTTTTATCCCCGTTTTAAACTATCGTCAAACTTTATCGAACAACGGGCATGAAGATTCTTAGCTCGGGGCCAAGCCTCGCTCAACTTGTATTGGATTTTTGATAAAATAGCATATTGTGAACCTAAAAATGATTTTTGTAAAAAATCATGAGCATCGTATCATGTACGTGTAGTTCATATCTGACCCACTTCCTACCGATTCGGCAGGAATTTGTCTTTTTTACCAGAGGTGGACGGAAAGATTTCAGATCCCCCTGTTGGTACATTGTCCATATAAGGTGGTCTAGTATTTTTTTTAAATGTGGTGGTGGCTTTATCAATTAGCCATTTGGTGGTTGCTTCACAAAACCGTCCGTTTTTTATGCTCGGAAAATGGAAAATGCCTTTTTAGTGCGATAAAAAGGAAAACTTCCTCTTGCAACATTGTTTGCCATGCCATGATGCACATGTATGCACAATATGGCCATATTATCACAAACTATGCCTTAATTCTAGCCATAACATTGGTCATTTGACCCGAAAGCCAAGAAACCTCGAATGAGATAGGTCATTTTGTGAAGGTTTTTTTGAGACATAATCAATATACCAAGTTTGAGATTTTTCCTTTTAACTATGTCACATAATATAACACCACGCGAAGGTTTCGCACTGTTTCGATCTTTTTTTATTTTTTTATCCCCGTTTTAAACTATCGTCAAACTTTATCGAACAACGGGCATGAAGATTCTTAGCTCGGGGCCAAGCCTCGCTCAACTTGTATTGGATTTTTGATAAAATAGCATATTGTGAACCTAAAAATGATTTTTGTAAAAAATCATGAGCATCGTATCATGTACCTGTAGTTCATATCTGACCCACTTCCTACCGATTCGGCAGGAATTTGTCTTTTTCACCAGAGGTGGACGGAAAGGTTTCAGATCCCCCCGTTGGTACATTGTCCATATAAGGTGGTCTAGTATTTTTTTTAAATGTGGTGGTGGTTTTTTCAATTAGCCATTTGGTGGTTGCTTCACAAAACCGTCCGTTTTTTATGCTCGGAAAATGGAAAATGCCTTTTTAGTGCGATAAAAAGGAAAACTTCCTCTTGCAACAATGTTTGCCATGCCATGATGCACATGTATGCACAATATGGCCATATTATCACAAACTATGCCTTAATTCTAGCCATAACATTGGTCATTTGACCCGAAAGGCAAAAAACCTCGAATGAGATAGGTCATTTTGTGAAGGTTTTTTGCGACATAATCAATATATAAAGTTTGAGATTTTTTCTACTAACTATGTCACATAAAATAACACCACGCGAAGGTTTCGCACTGTTTCGATCTTTTTTTATTTTTTATCCCCGTTTTAAACTATCGTCAAACTTTGTCGAACAACGGGCATGAAGATTCTTAGCTCGGGGCCAAGCCTCGCTCAACTTGCATTGGATTTTTGATAAAGTAGCATATTGTGAACCTAAAAATGATTTTTGTAAAAAATCATGAGCATCGTATCATGTACCTGTAGTTCATATCTGACCCACTTCCTACCGATTCGGCAGGAATTTGTCTTTTTCACCAGAGGTGGACGGAAAGGTTTTAGATCCCCCTGTTGGTACATTATCCATATAAGGTGGTCTAGTATTTTTGTAAAATGTGGTGGTGGTTTTTTGAATTAGCCATTTGGTGGTTGCTTCACAAAACCGTCCGTTTTTTATGCTCGGAAAATGGAAAATGTCTTTTTGGTGCGATAAAAAGGAAAACTTCCTCTTGCAACATTGTTTGTCATGCCATGATGCACATGTATGCACAATATGGACATATTATCACAAACTATGCCTTGATTCTAGCCATACATTGGTCATTTGACCCGAAAGCCAAGAAACCTCGAATGAGATAGGTCATTTTGTGAAGGTTTTTTGAGACATAATCAATATACCAAGTTTGAGATTTTTACTTCTAACTATGTCACATAATATAACACCATGCGAAGGTTTCGCACTGTTTCGATCTTTTTTTATTTTTTTATCCCCGTTTTAAACTATCGTCAAACTTTGTCGAACAACGGGCATGAAGATTCTTAGTTCGGGGCCAAGCCTCGCTCAACTTGCATTGGATTTTTTATAAAATAGCATATTGTGAACCTAAAAATGATTTTTGTAAAAAATCATGAGCATCGTATCATGTACCTGTAGTTCATATCTGACCCACTTCCTACCGATTCGGTAGGAATTTGTCTTTTTCACCAGAGGTGGACGGAAAGGTTTCAGATCCCCCTGTTGGTACATTGTCCATATAAGGTGGTCTAGTATTTTTGTAAAATGTGGTGGTGGTTTTTTGAATTAGCCATTTGGTGGTTGCTTCACAAAACCGTCCGTTTTTTATGCTCGGAAAATGGAAAATGCCTTTTTGGTGCGATAAAAAGGAAAACTTCCTCTTGAAACATTGTTTGCCATTCCATGATGCACATGTATGCACAATATGGCTATATTATCACAAACCATGCCTTGATTCTATCCATAACATTGGTCATTTGACCCGAAAGCCAAGAAATCTCGAATGAGATAGGTCATTTTGTGAAGGTTTTTTTGAGACATAATCGTTATACCAAGTTTGAGATTTTTACTTCTAACTATGTCACATAATATAACACCACGCGAAGGTTTCGCACTGTTTCGATCTTTTTTTATTTTTTTATCCCCGTTTTAAACTATCGTCAAACTTTGTCGAACAATGGGCATGAAGATTCTTAGCTCGGGGCCAAGCCTCGCTCAACTTGCATTGGATTTTCTATAAAATAGCATATTGTGAACCTAAAAATGATTTTTGTAAAAAATCATGAGCATCGTATCATGTACCTGTAGTTCATATCTGACCCACTTCCTGCCGATTCGGCAGGAATTTGTCTTTTTCACCAGAGGTGGACGGAAAGGTTTTAGATCCCCCTGTTGGTACATTGTCCATATAAGGTGGTCTAGTATTTTTGTAAAATGTGGTGGTGGTTTTTTGAATTAGCCATTTGGTGGTTGCTTCACAAAACCGTCCGTTTTTTATGCTCGGAAAATGGAAAATGTCTTTTTGGTGCGATAAAAAGGAAAACTTCCTGTTGCAACATTGTTTGTCATGCCATGATACACATGTATGCACAATATGAACATATTATCACAAACTATGCCTTGATTCTAGCCATAACATTGGTCATTTGACCCGAAAGCCAAGAAACCTCGAATGAGATAGGTCATTTTGTGAAGGTTTTTTTGAGACATAATCATTATACCAAGTTTGAGATTTTTACTTATAACTATGTCACATAATATAACACAACGCGAAGGTTTCGTACTGTTTCGATCTTTTTTTATTTTTTTATCCCCGTTTTAAACTATCGTCAAACTTTGCCGAACAACGGGCATGAAGATTCTTAGCTCGGGGCCAAGCCACGCTCAACTTGCATTGGATTTTTTATAAAATAGCATATTGTGAACCTAAAAATGATTTTTGTAAAAAATTATGAGCATCGTATCATATACCTGTAGTTCATATCTGACCCACTTCCTACCGATTCGGCAGGAATTTGTCTTTTTCACCAGAGATGGACGGAAAGGTTCCAGATCCCCCTGTTGGTACATTGTCCATATAAGGTGGTCTAGTATTTTTGTAAAATGTGGTGGTGGTTTTTTGAATTAGCCATTTGGTGGTTGCTTCACAAAACCGTCCGTTTTTATGCTCGGAAAATGGAAAATGCCTTTTTGGTGCGATAAAAAGGAAAACTTCCTCTTGAAACATTGTTTGCCATTCCATGATGCACATGTATGCACAATATGGCCATATTATCACAAACTATGACTTGATTCTAGCCATAACATTGGTCATTTGACCCGAAAGCCAAGAAACCTCGAATGAGATAGGTCATTTTGTGAAGGTTTTTTTGAGACATAATCATTATACCAAGTTTGAGATTTTTACTTCTAACTATGTCACATAATATAACACCACGCGAAGGTTTCGCACTGTTTCGATCTTTTTTATTTTTTTCCCCGTTTTAAACTATCGTCAAACTTTGCCGAACAACGGGCATGAAGATTCTTAGCTCGGGGCCAAGCCTCGCTCAACTTGCATTGGATTTTTTATAAAATAGCATATTGTGAACCTAAAAATGATTTTTGTAAAAAATCATGAGCATCGTATCATGTACCTGTAGTTCATATCTGACCCACTTCCTACCGATTCGGCAGGAATTTGTCTTTTTCACCAGAGGTAGACGGAAAGGTTTTAGATCCCCCTGTTGGTACATTGTCCATATAAGGTGGTCTAGTATTTTTGTAAAATGTGGTGGTGGTTTTTTGAATTAGCCATTTGGTGGTTGCTTCACAAAACCGTCCGTTTTTTATGCTCGGAAAATGGAAAATGCGTTTTTGGTGCGATAAAAAGGAAAACTTCCTCTTGCAACATTATTTGCCATACCATGATGCACATGTATGCATAATATGGCCATATTATCACAAACTATGACTTGATTCTAGCCATAACATTGGTCATTTGACCCGAAAGCCAAGAAACCTCGAATGAGATAGGTCATTTTGTGAAGGTTTTTTGAGACATAATCAATATACCAAGTTTGAGATTTTTACTTCTAACTATGTCCCATAATATAACACCATGCGAAGGTTTCGCACTGTTTCGATCTTTTTTTATTATTTTATCCCTGTTTTAAACTATCGTCAAACTTTGTCGAACAACGGGCATGAAGATTCTTAGCTCGGGGCCAAGCCTCGCTCAACTTGCATTGGATTTTTGATAAAATATCATATTGTGAACCTAAAAATGATTTTTGTAAAAAATCATGAGCATCGTATCATGTACCTGTAGTTCATATCTGACCCACTTCCTGCCGATTCGGCAGAAATTTGTCTTTTGACCCGAAAGCCAAGAAACCTCGAATGAGATAGGTCATTTTGTGAAGGAGATAGAACAGGAATTAAAATACAGAATGCAACTAATAGTAAGTTACATAAAGCACGACTGAAAATTAAGATACATAAAAGAACTGAAAATTAAGATACATGGCCAGATTAAGTAACAATCGGCCGAACTTGTTTGGGAATGTTGGAGTGATTAAGTCATGCTCCTGCCTACACCTGTAATACTCGCCACTGTAGTCGTCGTACTCGCCGCCGCCATCATCGCTGTCGTCGTTAGGGTCACCGTAATTGAACCTTGAAGGCTGAGTACGCGTGGGCTGGACTTGAGGGTAGCGCAGACGGGGTTTAGAGTCGGCGGCAGTGTCATAGGCCATGACGCTCTGGAGAGTCCGACCGCGCCACCATAGCCGATGGTCGGCCTCGTTGAAGTTCGGAGGAGGTGGGCCGTACTCCTCGTGCCTGGCGAGCGCCCTCTCACGCCGATCCACGAAGAAGGCTTCCCAAGTAGGGAAATAGTCGGGATGCCATCTGGGATTCCTCCGCTGCTCCGGCATGAGCTCGAAGTAGTAGTGGTTCGTGATGGCCATCCGGCGCGCCAGACCTAGAGGGACAGGAGGAACCGGCATGCCTCCGGTGCTCAGCATCCAGCCGACGGGGACACAGTAGCCCGGCGGGCAGGGGTAGTTCGAGGCACAAAGCGCCTCCGCCTCCCTGGGGGTTAGTGCTACGGTGGAAGCCATGGGAAAGAGTGATGAGGTTGCAGATATGAGTCTAGAGATGTGCAATGACAATGGATGCCAACCCTACATATATATATAGTGAAGAACTGGCGGGAAGAACTGGAGGGAAGAACTGGCAGGAAAAAATGGCGGGAAAAATGGCGGGAAAAAATGGCGGGAAGAAAAATGGCGGGAAGAAAAATGGAGGGAAGAACTAGAAGAAAGAAAAATGGCTCATTTAATACATATACTGTTAACAGAAGAAATATGACATTGATTTCCATGTTGAGATACACATGTGTGCCAAAAATGGCTCAATTAATACATATAGTCAATCTTATGATCGCGTCGGCCGTAACCATGGCGTATCAACACCGTTTAATAGGATGGTTGGGTCAGTCTTCACTCTGAAGGGCGGAATTTCATCAAACTTATTATAATCTTCTGACATGTCTGTCTTGTCCTCCACTCCCACGATGTTTCTTTTTCCTGAAAGAACTATGTGACGCTTTGGCTCATCGTGTGATGTATCTGTTTGCTTATTTTTTCTTTTTTTCGGTTTGGTAGACATGTCCTTCACATAGAAAACCTGAGCCACATCATTGGCTAAGACGAATGGTTCGTCTAAGTTCTTGTCTACCTTCATAAGATTGTTGAGATCCACTGTTGTCATTCCGTACTTCTTGTCTACCTCAACCCCTCCTCTTGTTAGCTTGACCCATTTGCATCGAAATAAGGGGACCTTAAAATTAGGTCCATAGTCAAGTTCCCATATCTCCTCTATGAACCCATAATACGTGGTCTTTTGCCCATTGTCTTCTGCTGCATCGAAGCGGACACCACTATTTTGGTTGGTGCTCTTTTTATCTTGGCCTATCGTGTAAAATGTATTCCCATTTATCTCGTACCCTTGGAAAGTACATACAGTCGAAGATGGTGTCCTGGCCAACAAGTACAGATGATCCCCAACAGTGGTGTTATTCGTGAGAAGTCTTTGCAGCCAGCCGCCAAAACTCGCCATGTATTCACTTATAATCTATTCATCAGACTGCCCCGGGTGTTTGAGGCGTATTAAATTCTTGTGTTCATTGATATACGGGGCAACCAAGATAGATCTTTGTAAAACCGTGTAGTGTGCTTGATTGAGAGAATACCCGTCCCTACATATCATTGCTTTACATCCTAGGGTGCCTTTTCCACGCAGTTGCCCCTCATGTCGTGATTCTGGAATACCAATCGCCTTAAGGTCAGGAATAAAATCAACACAGAACTCAATGACCTCCTCTGTTACATAGCCCTTGGAGATGCTTCCTTCTGGCCTAGCACGGTTATGAACATATTTCTTTAAGACTCCCATGTACCTCTCAAAGGGGAACATATTGTTTAGAAATACAGGACCGAGAATGACAATCTCTTCTACTAGGTGAACCAGGAGATGCGTCATAATATTGAAGAAGGATGGTGGGAACACCAACTCAAAGCTGACAAGACATTGGGCCACATCTGTCTGTAACCCTGGTAGGCTTTCTGGATCGATTACCTTCTGAGATATTGCATTGAGGAATGCACATAGCTTCACAATGGGTACTCGAGCATTTTCAGGTAGAAGCCCCCTCAATGCAATCGGAAGCAATTGTATCATAATCACGGGTAGTCATGAGACTTCAGGTTTTGGAATTTTTTTCTCTGCCATATTTATTATTCCCTTTATATTCGACGAGAAGCCAGACGGGACCTTGATACTGCTCAGGCATTCAAAAAAGATTTCCTTCTCTGCTTTGGTAAGAGCGTAGCTGGCAGGAGTTAAGTGGCATCGTTTACCCTTCTCGTTCTCAGGATGCATAGGCTCTTCAGGGTCTTTCGGACGTTGTTGGTCCTACCGTGTTTCTGGTGTATCTTTTGTCTTCCCATACACTCCTAGGAAGCCTAACAGGTTCACGCAAACATTCTTCGTCACGTGCATCACGTCGATTGAAGAGAGGACCTCTAAGACTTTCCAATAGGGTAGGTCCCAAAATATAGATTGCTTCTTCCACATGGGCGCGTGTCCGGCATCGTCATTCGGAATAGATAGACTGCCAGGACCTTTTCCAAAGATTACTTCTAGGTCCTTGACCATACCAAATACCTCCTCACCGGTACGGAGGACAGGCTTCCTCCGGGGTTCTGCTAGACGTTTGAAATTCTTGCCTTTCTTTCTTACTGGATGCAGGTTCAGAAGAAATCGACGATACCCTAGGTACACAACCTTCTTACATTTATCCAAATATACACTTTTAGTGTCATCTAAACAGTGCATGCATTGTATCCCTTGTTTGTCTGCCCTGAAATGTTACTAAGAGCGGGCCAATCATTGATGGTTACGATAGGAAATGCTCGTAGGTCAAATGGCTCCCCTTTGTGATCATCCCACATACGTACACCTGGTTTGTCCCACAGCTGTAAAAGTTCTTCAACTAATGGCCTTAGGTACACATCATGTCGTTGCCGGGTTGCCTCGGGCCTTGGATGAGCACTGACATCATAATGAACTTCCTCTTCATACACAACGAATTAGGAAGGTTATAGATACATAGAGTCACAGGCCAGGTGCTGTGACTGCAGCTCTGCTCACCAAAAGGATTTATGCCATCTGTACTTAGACCAAACCTTAAGTTCCTTGCGTCACGTGTGAAGTCCGGGTAATCTCGCTCGACTTTTCTCCACTATGACCCATCAGCGGGGTGTCTCAACATCGCGTCTTTCTTACGGTCTTCCATGTGCCATCGCAACAACTTGGCATGCTCTTTATTTCTGAAGAGACGTTTTAACTGTGGTATTATAGGAGCATACCACATAACCTTGGCAGGAACCTTCTTCCTAGGGGCCTCGCCTTCAACATCGCCAGGACCGTCTCGTCTGATCTTATACCGTAGTGCAGTGCATACCGGGCATGCATCCAAATTCTCGTACTTCTCACCGCGGTAGAGGATGCAGTCATTAATGCAGGCATGTATCTTCTGCACGTCTAATCCTAGAGGGTAGACAACCTTCTTTGTTTGGTATGTACTGTCGGGCAACTCATTATTTCTTGGAAGAAGATTCTTCATTTTTACCAACAACTTTGAAAATGCGCTGTCAGTTACACCGTTCTCTGCCTTCCATTGCAGCAAATCCAGTGTGGTACCTAGCTTTTTATGGCCATCTTCGCAAGTTGGGTACAACAATGTTTTGTGATCCTTTAATATCTGCTCCAGCTTCACCTTCTCCTTTTCAGTTTCACATACTTCCTTTGCATCTGTAATGACCCGACCAAGATCGTCATCAGCGGGCCCATCTGCTGCCTCTTGATCTTCATTATCTACCCCCGTTGCAGTATCATCATATTCAGGATACATATTATGATAGTTGTCATCATCCTCTTCTTCTTCGTTGTCTTCCATCACAACCGCTTGGTCCAACAATTATAGCTGGGCATGAAACCGGATCGAAGCAGGTGGGCGTGAATGGTTCTGGTATTTGAGTAGTATTTCTTGTTCTGATAGTGAACACACAGACAGCAGATAAAACCATTGTGACCACGGTTTGCATTAGCCACAACGATGAAATTTTGGAGGCCCGTAATATACTCGGAAGTGCGGCGGTCACCGTACATCCATTGCCGGTTCATCTGCATTAATATATAGTATATATCAAAAATTAATAGGGAGATGACCATTTATATATATAGTACATCAATGACACATGAAAGGATAGTTGTCGACCTTGACCGAGAAGGAAAGAGCAACGAGAAAACTTATTTTAAGCTCTCGGGCATTTCACCGAACACCTCTTGTGCATATGAAAAAAACACAAACTAGCACACTTCACACCCTCTTGCTAGGCTCCAAAATGTGATAGTGAAAAAATGGAAGAGTAGGGTGTGGGCTGCGGTGTCTTATATAGCCCCCCTTTAACACCGGTTCAAGCCACGAACCGGTGTTAAAGGGGGGGGGGCTGCGCGGGCCACTGGTGCAGGGGCCTTTAACACCGGTTCGTGCCACGAACCGGTGTTAAAGGGGGGCTCTTTTTGCTGCACGGGCCACGCTGGTACGGGCCCCCCTTTAACACCGGTTGGGTATACCCGTGAAGCCAATGGGTACAAAAGCTTACCCATACCCATATTCGCGGGTATAAAACTTTACCCATACCCATACCCGGCGGATACACGTATCTATTGGGTACCCTACGGGTATATCCAATAGTATACAAGTTATTCAAAATTAAACTTTTATCAATAGTATATTAAAAAAACAATAATCTCTACTTACTAATAGTAGATGAGTACATGAAAATATCAAATTAAAGTTTAGAAGTAGAAATCACATACTCGTCCCTAGACTTTTCGGCTACATAGTTTCAAACTCTATAGGCAAGTTTGGCATGTTAGTTTAAACGGGCAGGATATGGGTATATCCATTGGTATAAGTCTATACCCGTGCATGTACCCATGACTTAACGAGTAGAGTATAAATATTATCCATGAGTATAAAAGTGTACCCGGTACCCATACCCCGTGGGTAAATTGCCATCCTTATTACCGGTATGGCCTACGTGTCGAGGAGTATTGTACTGGCTGGGGGATGTTGCTCCGATTTCGTATCTGGCAACGTATCTGTCTTAGTTGCGAGCCATATTGCTACGCAATCTGGTTAATGATGTTTTATTTACCGTAAAAAAAGTATACCACCTCCTTCAAGTACTATCATCAATAAAATGAATGGTTTCTCCATCTGAAGATAATAAGTTACTTACACGTGTATGTATCCATACAGTAAAAGGCACTAAATATATGTGAATCTAGTTAAATTCAAGTCCCTTAATTCGGGACAGGTGAGTACATTTAGCAGGATTGATATCGATCATGATGGTTTTATTACGAGCTAAATACTCTTATGGTACCACAGCTTGAACGCGCGGGACGTTTTAATCCCAAATCTTTTAAATTGAACGTTTTAGTACTCCCTTCGACTCATATTAGTTGACTTATATTTGTCTAGATATGATGAATCTAGACATTATTTAGTATATAGGTTCATTCAAATTTTGACAAATTCAAATCAACTAATATGGTCAGACGGAGTACCACAACTTACACAACACGAAACGTTTTTGGTCCTAACCAATCCGCTGCTGACACCTGGTGGCCAGGTGGACGGATTATATGGAGATCAAAATTATGAATTTGTCCTCCCAATAATTTTGATCAGAGATCAGAGAGCAAATCTGATAGTACTCCAAATGATGTATCGATACTCTGGCGGTACTCCAAATGAGTAGAATAATTTGATAGTACTGACGACGCACCCATATATGCATATTATGTCAATGCCGAGAGGCTCTAGTAACAGCCAAAAAGCCAGCTAACTCATGAATTGTGTTTGCCTTCGGTCAACAGAAAAGGGTTTCTAGATTCCATCAAGAGGTGTCTTGTCTCTCCCTAGCTCCAATGATTTTGGTATGTACTTTTTTTTTCTAAAATCATATTTTAAAAGTTTCAAAGAGTCCAAAATAATTTGACATGGATACGTACACATGTTATCTACATATCACAGAGTTTTAGTATATAATTTGTATATATTGTAGGCTACACAAAACCAAAAAATCATGAATATGAAAAGGGCAACTGCTAGCACTTCTGTATATATTGTTAAACAAACAATAGGATGCAATAAAACATGTGCGATGCTTTGCATAACAACAATGAGTCGGTGGATCATAAGTGTATGCGACAGAAGAAACAGAAATAAACATTTGCGAATTGAGGTATAAGCAAACAGTTATGGCACGAGAAATCATTTGACATGTCTAGACAATCGAAGACGGTTTTACATAAAGAATGGTGGGCAAATTTTTAGCCATCGCATGCAGCTTGTCAAATTGTGTATGATGGGCCGGCCCCTCGCCCATCCTTGGACGCAGATGGTTCACGAAAACATCCGGGGTGTGTGTGGACGTGTGGTTTGATATGTACTATTCTCTCCATCATCAGTTGTTGGATCATCCTCCTTTACTTTTATCTTTTGGATCACCACCACGAAAGTCTACGAATGAGTTTAAATTTGAACTTAGATGGATGATCCGTGATGATTTTTACGAGATGGTTAAAGCTATTTAGGAGAAACTTGTTGGTGGGAAAACGCCTATCCTACGATGGAATAACAAAATACGTGCTTTACGCAAGTTCCTTCATAGCTGGGCTAGTCATACGGCTGGGATCCCAAAAAAAAAATACGCTTAACATCTATAATTGATGACTTAGAGGCTTTCGCGAAGTCCAGACCGTTAACTGCACAAGAAATTGAGCTTAAAAGCCAATCGAATGCAGAGATGACCCGACTTCTGTGCGGAGAGAAACTCAAATGGTACCAATGCTCTAAAGCAAAATTCATCCTAGAAGGAGATGCGAATACAAGGTACTTCCATGCTATTGTCAATGGAAAGCATAAGAAAAAACTTATTCACTCTTTGATCCAGGAAGAAGATATGATTGAGGGACAGGAGCAACTAAAGTCATATATTACAGCTTATTATAAATCCTTGTTTGGGGCTCCAGAGAAAAATTCTCTCTTTGGATAAGTCCCAAACGGCCGATATCCCCCAGGTTTCTGCTGAAGAAAACAGCTTTCTAACTGCCTCATATACCGAGGAAGAGGTTAAGGAAGCTGTTTTTCAACTGGAACATAACAAAGTGCCAGGGCCACATGGTTTTCCAGCGGGATTTTATCAAAAATTCTGGAACGTTATCAAGGAGGACCTGATGAATTTGTTTGGGTTTTTACAAGTCAGTCAGTTGGATCTCTTTAGACTAAACTTTGGCAATATAATTTTATTGCATAAGGTTAACAATGCAGAACATATACAACAGTATCACCCAATATATTTGCTTAACGTTAGTTTTAAGATTTTTACTAAAGTTGCCACGATTAGACTAAACTCAATTGATGACCATGTTGTTATCCTGTCTCAAACTGGGTTCATGCAAGAAAGAAATATCTTAGATGGTGTTGTAATACTACATGAAACAATCCATGAACTAAACTCAAAAAATTAAATTGGTTTACTGTTCAAGATTGACTTTGAGAAGGCATACGACAAAGTTAATTGGTCTTTCCTCCAGCAAACACTCCGCATGAAAGTTTTTTCTGAGGATTTGCATGCTCTCATTTAGTCATTTGTGTCTGGGAGTTGTGTTGCCATTAAAGTAAATAAAGATACTGGAAAATACTTCCAGAACAAGAATGGACTGAGACAAGGGGATCCATTATCTCCTTTACTATTTAATATAGTGGCTAATATGTTGGTCATCCTTATTGAGAGAGCAAAGGCTGATGGTAAAATTGAAGGATTAGTTCCACATCTTTTTGATGGTGGACTCTCTATTCTTCAATACGCTGATGACACAATCCTTTTTATGGAACATGATCTGGAGAAGGCTAAGAATATGAAATTAATATTATCAGCATTTGAGCAGCTATCTGGACTTAAAATTAACTTTCATAAGAGTAATTTGTATTGTTTTGGCGAGGCCCAGAACGAGGCCCACCTATATGCTGAACTTTACGACTGTAGTCAGGGGCAATTTCCAATCAACTATTTGGGAATAGCGATTCACTATCGGCGTCTCACAATTGTTGAATGGAAACTTGTTGAGGAAATACTACAAAAACGTCTTAATAGTTGGAAAGGCAAATTGGTATCCCTTGGTGGAAGATTAGTACTCATAAATACAGTACTCACTAACATGGTACTATATATGATCTTGTTTTTTCAATTACCAAAAGGTGTCTTGAACAAAATGGATTATTTCCGTTCAAGATTCTTTTGGCAAGAGGATAGTGAGAAAAAGAAGTATCGATTGGCCAGATAGAATGTGGTTTGCCTCCCGAAGGAGTATGGTGGACTGGGCATACATGATTTGCAAGACAAAAACACCGCGCTTCTGGGCAAATGGCTTTTTAAACTACTTACAGAAGATGGTGTTTGGCAAACCATGTTATGGAGGAAATATGTGAGGTCCAAAGTTGTGTCTCAAGTGGTTTGGAAACCCGGTGATTCACACTTTGGGAGGGTCTTATGGCCACCAAAAAACATTTCTTTCGTTTTGGTGCTTTCGATATTAAGGATGGATCGCCGATTAGGTTTTGGGAAGATAAGTGGCTTGGCCAAACTACTCTTCGCGAACAATATCCAGCTCTATATTCGATTATTAGACACAAAGGGGATATAATTTCCACAGTGATGGAAGACAACCCTCATAATGTGTCTTTCAGAAGAAGTACCATTGATCCTCGACTCGTATCTTGGAACAATCTCCTATTGCGATTATCCACGATACAATTGTCGGACGGTGTTGACATATTCAAATGGAAATTACTAAAGAGTGGTAAATTTTTTGTTGGCTCACTATATAGAGCATTGGCTCAACCTGATATCCCGGTCGATGATAATAGTAAAATTTGGAGAATGAAAATACCCCTTCAGACGAAGATATTTGCATGGTATCTACATAAAGGTGTAATTCTAACAAAACATAATCTTGCAAAGAGAAATTGGCATGAAAGTACACAATGTGTTTTTTGTCATCATGATGAGACAATTCGTTATTTATTCTTTCATTGCAAATTTGCTCGCTCTATATGGTCATTCATCCAAATAGCTTCTGGTTTATCTCCTCCACGTTCAGTAACCAATGTTTTTGGTAATTGGTTGCTTGGAATTGTTGATAAGTACATAACTTTGTTTAGGTTGGGAGTGCTTGCCATTATATGGTCGTTATGGCTTTTTAGAAATAACAAGGTTTTTAATAACATTATGTCTTCTCATCTGCAGGTTATTTATCGAGCCACGGTTATCCTCCAATCATAGACTATTCTTCAACGCATGGAGTTTCGCAACTTATTTATGGAGGGATGTACGCGATTGGAGGACACGCCGAGAGATATTTTCTCCCGACATAAATGGCCACGTGATTTGAGGACTGATCTACCTTAGATTGAAGACAATTATTTGGATAATGCTTTTTGTAATGCATGTCTACTTTTTTATTTCATAGTTCCGTCGTTCATGTGGTTATGTGGTTGTGTGCATTTTAATTATACAAGGGCCGGGTGTAAACATTTTATGTTAATAAATGCGTCTATTTTCAAAAAAAAAAAATCAGTTGTTGATGCGGAGATTTAATCACAAGATTACTCTGAGAGAAGCGCTTGAATTCATATCTTTCTATCTAATGCTATAAATAGAAAACTAGCTACAGACACTACAAAAAAAAGATTAATAAGAGAAAATCTCCAGATTTTTTATTGTCCTTGAGCATCTTGCCTTTCTACACGAATTCCTCATCGCGTCGGGTATGAAAAAACTAGCTACCGATCTATAGTATCATCGAAGCAGCACAAGTTGATGAGCAGGTCGCCAACCACCGCAGCGGCAGCACCGAGTCCATGTCCGGCCACGGCGACACATGACGGAAGGAGGGGCAACCGGCCGAGCCAGGTGGGGGAGGAGAGAGAAGGGAGAGGGAGCTAGGGAGAGCGCGGCGGCGGAAGCTCAGGGCTCCACGCCGCGGGGGCGTCCCGGCCGCCTGTCGCCACCTCAGGCACCGCTCCGAGATTCAAATTCGAATCCATCTCCAGGCCCCCAACTTTTGCATTGCATTTGTAGGGCCCATAGTTGGCCGGGACTAATCAGCTGATCACGCTAAGCAATGCGGCACACAGCGAACAGCCATTTCGGCTTTGGGTACGTGTTGCTTCAGCATGCAATCGACCTGCGCCGGCCGGTAACACACCCAGGAACAAGCCAAGAATTATCCAATTTCTGGTAGTTCTCTGATCCGGTGGTACCCCTTCCAAGTATGCTCGTATAATGTGAAGCACAAGGATAACTCAGATCGTTTGATATTTGTTCATGATTAATATATAATATATAACTCTGTACAAAACCTCATATAACTCAATCAAATAATATGTAGCCATACATGTACGAGAACTGTGAATCTGATTTCACCGCCCCCTCCCGGGTCGCTCGCGCGGGCGACCCCGGGGGCTCCCAAACCCTAGCAAAAAAAGCCGCCACCTGTGCTTTCCTGGCCGTCGCCGCCGGCGATGGCAGCAGCTGGCCGTCGAAGACGCAGGGAGTGGAGGCGGACCCGACGACAAGCTTCTTCGCGCGGGGAGGCGGTGGTCTGGGGGGTCGCGGGCGGCGGCGCTGCAACGCTGCATCGTGGTGGGGCGGATGAGGAAGGGCGAGGCGGACGTCGGCGATTCGCGGGCACGCGACCTGGCGCGCAGGCGTGGGAGGCGCCGTCGGCGGCTCTGCGGGCTCGATCTAGGCCCGTACTGGGCTGGCAGGTCGGCGGCGCTGGGCAGCCTGCTCTGGAGGTCATGGGCGGCGCTTTGGCTCGGCGGAGGCGGTACTGCGACGACGACCGTCTGCGGGTGCGCCGCGTGGGCTAGATCTAGGGGCCATCTAGGCCAGGTCAGCCCTCGGCGGGGGCGTCGTGGTAGGCAGCGGTCAAGCCGTGGCGCTGGGATCTTGCTGGGCGGTGGATCCGGCGCTGCTGCGGTGGTTCCCGGTTTGCTTCCTTTTGCCTGCTCGATCCGTCCTCCGGAACCGGCCGGTGGTGTGGGGATCGCTGTGTCGGATCTAATAAAGGTGGTCGTCCTTTGATTTCTTTCGCACGAAGACGAAGATCTACTTGATGTCTGTCCTCCTTGATCTGGTCTGGAGAGGCGGGTTCCGGAAGGCTCCACCGACGAACTCCCATGGGCGTATCATGCCTGGAGATTGCTGGATCGAAAGGTATTCGGTCGCGCGCACCTTGTTTTTCTGGCCGATTGGTTTCAGCGGGAGCGGTGCGAAGCTCTGTTGTTTGTTCCCACCAAGTGCCATGCTTTGAGCCAGGGTGATGTCAGATGCGGAGAATGTCAGGAAAGCAGAAATTTGAGGGTAGCGATGGTGATTTTTGTTCTTGTGGTGACGGAGATCTGGCTGCGTGATCTGAGACTCGTTGCAGCGACTGTTGGTGCGGGAAGACAACACAGGGGAGTTTCCAGTCTTATCTTGCATGGTGAAAATCCAAGGTCTGACCTTAGCTGGTTGTTCCTGGCAATGATCTTGTTGAAGACATTGTTTTGTGAGTAAGGACTTTCTCCAGGGTGAAAACCTATGGCCTTTGGTCGGGCAACGACGGCGCTTGAGCACTGTTTCCTTCTTGAAGGCGTTGTTATTGGAGTGGAGGACTATTAGTGTTGTTCTGATGGTGTCACTGTCGTTTCTTTGAGGATTAATTCTCTGTAGCGGGACTTTTATTTTTTGTAATTTCTCTTTCTTTTTTCTGAGCTGTGTGCATCCGTAGAGCCGCTAGGGAATACGTTGTTGCAGAGGCTAGGTGTAATTGGTATCCTTGTGATATTAATATATGCTCTTTTCCAAAAAAAAATAGCCATACATGTACTAGTACAAGCTTGACGCAAAGAAAAAAGTATAGTTGTACGACGGATCATCGTCGGTAACAGCCGTGTTCGCGCGTGGTGGTATTCGTGGCGGTCGGGTCCGGCGAGCCGGTGACTCAGCCTAGCTGGCGCACGCCTTGGCTTGGCCTCGTAGGTGTGTGTCGGCAGGACTGACACGGTGGCAGTGAAGGCAGTGGCGCAGCAGAGCTTGGCAGCAGCGCCTGGACAGTCCGGCGGAATGTTTGGCAGCTCACGGACAGTCCGGCGTCTTGTTCGGCAGCTCGCCGAACTGTCCGACGACTTGTCCGGTGGGGGCGGCATGGGAGAGCTTGGCATTGGCGGTTAGGGTGGTGGTGGGCAGACCGAATCGTGTGCGCGCGTGAACGCCGTATATTATAGATCCCGATCCTTATGCCTCTATAAGGGTAATATTCGGTTTGGATACGGGTTTTAATATATACGTGATTGTATTGTATGAGTTTAATGGGGAGGGGTAGTACTGGATGGTATGCCTTTGTCATTTTTTCCCAACCAGCAGCAGCAGGTACATATGCAATTTGTTTATCGTACATATGATATAAGCCTTGGTAAACGTCACCTAGCACTAGCATGCATATGTCTGTGAGTCAGTTGCTAAGCTTGGGCGACAGGGTTCTTGCAAGTTGCACCGCATCTGTCAACGTACGAGCGCCGCACCATATCTGGATTGGTGTAATCTTCTCCCTGTATCTTGCTGATGTTGTCACTGTATCATGTCTGCTGTCTTAGTAGTGTAGTACATATTTGGCGTTATAGGCAGACTACTGAGTTTTTTCTTTTAGAAAACAAGATTTTTATGATCGTAAAAGTACCAAGCTCAACCACGAGTTCAAGGTTGTGGCCTCTGCATCAAAAATTAATACAACCAACGAATTTACAAGCTGAGTATCACACAAAAGAAAACTTTGGTAATTGATACAAAGTGTTTCATTGCAATCCGCCTTATCGCCCATTAACCAATTGTAGCCAACTTGCGATCAAAGACGACAAGTGGTTAATCCTCCAATGAAACGAAAATATGATGAGTAGGTAGTCTTATCTAAGATAACCCACTATCTACCGCAGTCTATGCAGGGCCAAAAAACATGGAACTTCACCGAACAAGGTCAGGGTTGTGAGGCGGAATCTAGGAGGACCTTTTTTGAGTTGATACGTCGTAAACATATCCATTTACTTTGAAATTTAATGTGTTGTTTTTGTCCCCTCGCTACCTAGATAGGGAAGGTCATTACCTCTTTGATCACTCTTCTCTCTTAGAAGCTTTCGAATGACCACAACGATAGGGTCTTCCGACACCCACCCACCCTTCCTTCGGTGCTTATTCCGGACATAGTATAAGAAATGAGGCTAGGACTTGGGTTGTTGCAGGAGCTAAGTGCTTGGCGAACTTCATCCCAGGAGAGCAGTTGCCCCTGTTTGTTTGATGTTTTTTGTTTCTTTAGCATGCATGTTTTCGCGCTAATGGAAGGTGTTGGTCTCGGCCTGTATTATATTTCTTCTAAAAAAAACTCTCTATTCTCCTTAATCAATGAAAAAGGCAAGCCTTTTGTCTCGTTGAAAAAAATCTTGTGTAACAATATTTACTTAGACTACCTTTTTATCCATATATCCAGCACTACTGGAGATTGACAATGAAACAAAGCACTAGCTAGTTGAATGTTTAAACGAC
Source organism: Avena sativa (assembly GCA_916181665.1). Classification (NCBI taxonomy): domain Eukaryota; kingdom Viridiplantae; phylum Streptophyta; class Magnoliopsida; order Poales; family Poaceae; genus Avena; species Avena sativa. The sequence goes on from OV702293.1 coordinate 462,655,877, forward strand.
AAAGTATCCTCACGATCGATAAGAAATACAGTACTATGAGCACCAATTAGAGGCACAGCAGGTCCACATGTGCGCTCTGTGGCTTGGGTTCAGATGCACGTCCTTGTACGTGGACAAGGCCACAAGGGTGTCGATTATTGGTTGTTGCACTGCTGATGAGTCCCGACACCACCATTTGTTTTGGTATGGACAGTTAGTATAGGACAAACGACCCTGCAGCTCGCCATGATGCCATCGACTAGTATCAACCTGTACGTGCTGTGTTGCTTTCCCCTGCCATGACGCTGTGGCTGCGACCAAAATGACAAAACAGATATGCTAGCTAGCTCACCGGAAATCTACCGTGTAGTACGTTCTTTATTTTAGTGTGGTTAAATTAGATGGCTGTGCTAATTGTTCGGCCATAAGTATTAATAGCAACAATCTCAACAGTATTAATTGTAGGGGCCTGTAGAATGTAGGTATATGCTCTCGATTAGGCTAGGTCATAGTGAGAGTATTATATTACTAGTATCATGCATATGATATCATATTATACTATCTCTATAGTGTTTAGTATCATCTAGTTATCATAAACTAACACTATAAATCTAGTTGTATCATAAACTAACACTACTTATAGTATAAGTAACTTAAATGATATCATGCACGTGCATGCATGTTAATTACTCCCTCCGGTTCATTGCACGCATAGGGCGTAAATATCCCGGTCATGCCCCTGTTAAATAGGTACTTAGGCTAGAAATAGTGAGAAATATCATGTAGTAGTATCATGCATATGATATTATTATATGATACTATCTCTATAATGCATTGTATCATAATAATATATTTATTGATTTGTAAAATCTCAATGTAAAATTATATCATAGTAAACCTACTGACCTTACTACCACTATGCTATGAAGTAATGACATAAATTACTCGACGTACTTCCCACTAGTACTCTGATTAAGCACTAAGATCTGTTTAGCTAGCTACCCACTAGCGCGAGTCATTACTACCGTCTGCGGCTTAGCTGTCTCCGATGCATGTACGGACCGGCGGCGAGCCAATCGGCGTTCAACTTTTATCTGCTCTGCTGGTTATTAATTAAATTTATCAGTTGGTGGCCTGAGCTAGACGAGACTCCACTGAAACTGCATGCATGCGTTTCTGCGATCTGCTCAGTCGATCGGTGCAGGTCCGGCTCTATGTTTTACATGGCCCTTGTGCAAAGTTGATACATGGGTCCCTAAGCTAATGTATATATAGGCATATAGAAATACAAATAAATATGTATCTATTTCACTTGTAAACTATTAAGAGTTAAAATCCAACCAAACATTCTTAGTCTCGAAATATAACAAGTAGACAAGAAGTATTGGTGCTACTTTGATTATCTCAAATAAGAAATAATTTCAATGCGTCCACTGACAATAATGCTTCAATGCTTCATAAAAAAGCTTCTTCGGACATTTCTAGATGCAAAATCATTAAGTACAATCTCATGATCAATTTTATCCAAGATATCCTTCTCAATACAACATGTAGCCAAGCCAATCTATCTTATCATCATTGACATCAACACTAGTCGTCACTAGAAAATAACTTTTTAAAGCACCTTTTTGTGATTCAATAAGTTCAAGCTCCCGCTTTCTTTTATTCTTTTTCGCAGCGCAAGACTTGTGTTTAGACTCCATATCATTTAAAATACATTATAACAAAAGTTAAAGATAGAACCCTAACGCTTTTACATCATACTCCCTCCGTTCCTTGATATAAGGTGTATAGTTTTCTGTATAAAAAATCCAGAGTATAAGGTATATGGTGGGATTGTGAATTTTTTTTACATAATTTAGGAGTCAAACTGATTTGTAGAGATGAGATACCGAGATTTCTATATTTTCCTATATTCTCACATCGGTCACCTACATGTATTAATATCTAAAAGTATCGATTTTTTTCCTTTTAGCCTATGCGCTAATATTCGTGCAAGAAAACTATACACCTTATATCAAAGAACGGAGGGAGTATTATGATTAATTGAACTAGCTAGATTTTCTCTTATGAGATGCTCCTACACATTCGGTGAAGCCAAACATAACTACTTGAAGCTAGCTAGCTAGCCTAGCGATTGCAACACATATAGAGAGAAGATGGAGATCGAGTGATTCAAAGAATGAGATATACCAGGGACACGCGTGGACAGCCAAGGGCGCATCGACACCACCACTGCGCATGCAAGAAAGGATCAGACAAGTTTGTACGTTGGGTCGCCGGCTCGTCAGATTGATTAGAATTTGGGAACTGACGAAAGAGTCCAAGAGGCAACCGGGTGTCGTCGCGTCGATCGCATTTCTTTCGCCTATGAGTTGTCTTGCTAGGACGTGCTGGTTATTTTTTTAGAAATGTATAGGATATATACTTTAGAAAACTGGTAATTTATGGGGCCCCACCAGCATGGGCCTTTGGCCATGGCACAAGGTTGCCATGGGCCAGAGCCAGCCCATGTCAGTGCGAGGCGCCAGGACTCATGACACTGGTGGAAAACATGTCTCTAACACCGGTTCATAACACCCTCTAACATCGGTTATAGAACCGTTGTTGAGGGTTCGGTGTTAGAGGCCCCCTTTAACAGCGGTTCTTATACGAACCGCTGTTAAAGGGTGACGCACGTGGGGGATCCACAGAGCTCAGCCCCTCCCCCCCCCCCCCCCCCTCCCCCTTTAACACTGGTTTGTAACACGAATCGGTGTTAAAGGTTTTCTGTCGCGGCAGGAAAATGGCTCAAATCTCTGTCGCGGCAGAGTTTTGCCGCCGCCCCGTTTTGGGTGGATTTATGCGGCGCGGCGGGGACGGGGGGAGAGGGGATCGATCGGGAGAGGTATACACTTATATCGTCGGTACATACGTACATCAATAATTAAGCAACTATTATTATACACAAGCATCGTCATTTGTGGTATTCTCCGTACACGTTCAAGCATAAAGTACAAGACAAACACGTTCAAGCATATATACAATATAACATCTCCGTACACGTTCATTTTGGATATCCAAAGAGTTCTCCGCCAGGCGTGACGACCTTATCAAGTATGAACCCCGCCAATTCCTCTTGAATGGCTCGTATACGGTCAAATGGTAAGAGTTTGTCCCGCATCCGTTCGATCTAAATATATATGAAGAATGGGGTCAATATATATATAAGAATAAAACTCAACACAACTGATGGTAATAAAATAATGTTGTGTACTTCGTTATCGTACTCTAAGTTGTTCTAGAATGTCTTGGCCCGTGGCACATATCGTGTTGTGAATGAACTTGCAAACGTAGTATCCACATAAGTTATTGTCGGCTCCATGCTGCGCGCACTTTACGAGAATAGAGAGTTCAATCAAAATAATAATCAATAAAACATGATATAATGGAATTGGAAGCAGAATCAAAGAGATACACAGACCTAGCTGGCTAGTATTACTTACATTTTGATCTACAAATTTTAGTTCTTCTGACCATTCACCCACGGCCCTGCCCTTAAACCTTTTCCAAACCCTGTCCGGCAAAGAAAATGAATAAAAGAGTAATTAATTACTTGTTGTCACGAAAGTTGCCGATCTAGTGCGATAATATGATTGAAATTACCTTTGGAGCATCTCTTTAAAGTCTGTCCATAGCTCTTGCTCATAATCATTTACAGGAGGAGCTATCCGTGTATCGAACACTTGGAGCGGGGCGCACGATTGGTTTTCCTGCTCTCTGAGCTGGGGAATTGTTTTCCGGGGTTCATGAATACTACTTTCAGACTCCCTCCGTCTTGCATCCCCCTTTAAAATATAGCGCTTGTAGTCCGGCACAAGTGGGGGTTTAGGTTTCAAAAGATTATTGTAAAACTTCTCCATCACCGCCGGATCTAGTTTCTCCTTTGGCTCGGCCGTTTAGGTGCAAAGAATTTCTTAACCTCTTCTTCCGAGATCCTCTCGTTCTCCTCGTCGCTGTGATTCCACGGTAATACCGGCAATGGCTTGGCGGAAGCCTGCGGGACATAGTTTATTGAACTCTTCGGCGTACGTTTTCCTGGAAATTTCTTCGTGGCAGTGCTAGTGCTCTTCGTGGCAGTGCTCTTCCTCTTACGGTGATGCGTAGGAGATGGATAGCGCGCCGGAGATGGCTGACGCGCAGGAGATGGCTGAAGCGCAGGAGACGGCTGACGCGGCGGAGACGACAGGGAGTATTCTGATGACCCAGAGATGGCTGCGGCGGCTCAGATTGCTGACGCTGCGAAGACGGCGGGGGTGCCAGTGGCCTCCAATTTGGAAGCACGATGTGTTCCTTCTTCCAAAGAATGGTTGTTTTCACTGCAAATTTGAGTTGACTTTCCCCTTCACCTGTAGCATGGTCAAGTTGTGCTTCCTCATATTCCTTCACAACCTCATCCACCCCGACAATAGCATAGCCATCTGGAATCGGTCGGGAGTGGTAAGTTCCACCAGGTACAAGAGGTAAGGCATAGCCGACTGTCACCTTAATGGATAAGCCCATTAATCTCACATGTAGCTCAGCGTGTTCGCTCTCCGTGATCTCATCCACGGGTGTCGAGGACCCGCCATTTCAAGCGTGGGCTGCACGTTCTCTATGGAAGCCACGCTGCTTTTCCACAGAGTCTGGGCCGCCGGCAGCTTCCAATGCAGGCTCTGCGTGCCGCTGACATCGGCCGGTAGCTTGCTGGCTATTTTGTGTGTTCACTTGCGCCTGCAGCTATCTAAGTGCATGTTATATTTGTGTCATCCGGTCTGTACGCTCTTTTTCTTTTCTGTCGCGCCATCTGTAAGAGTCGCCTCACGCGGAAAACCCATCCTTCCACGTCATACCCTCTGTGCCTCGTGCTAGTCCAGGGTGTTCTTTTTACTGATGGCGCGTGTAAGCTAGTCATTCTCTCTATCGGGATGGAAGGTCCTGGCGGCTGTTTCCTCGAATGTCATGATGAGTTCATTGACGGGTTTGCCAAGAATTGTTGGGAAGATACACAATCTCGTTTCTGGGTCCAACTTTGCCCCGATTCTGTAGAACCAAGTCTTTGCACGTAGCTCCCACCCATCTGTCTGGGGTGTGATCCCTCTATTGCGCATGGCCTTCTCAGTTTCCTCCCACTTAGGCCTCTGAGATATGTAGTCACCTGACCCCGTCCTCTGGTGATATTCCTTCTTCTGGGCATTTAGCGTATTGGTTTCTGACCTCTTTGTAGCTATAGCACCTTCCTTGTACGTCACAAAATCGGGCCAGTGAGGTCTTATCTTCGCATAATATGCATCTTCGAAATCTGGAGTCTCCCCAGCTTTGACAAATTTGTTAAATTTTGTCTTCCAGTTGCGGAAAGCCTCAGTCATCTTCTTTAGAGTCCACTCTTTGACATTTTCCTTTATAACCGGTTTATTTTCATCCTCCTCTGGCGGTAGGTTGAAATTTAATAACAGCAAAGTCCAAAGCGTTTCTTTGGATCTTTAATCAACAAAGGTACAATCGCTCTTCTTTGTCTTATTCCAATATTCAATTGTGATTGAGATTTGGTCCCTAACAAGAACTCCAGCCTGATGTATAAATTTGTCTGTGGCCTTCTTGGGCTCCATCAGCCTGCCATCAACACGGACTGCTTCGATCGTGAACTTTGCACGATCTTTCAACCGATGGCTCGCGCCTCACTTGCTCTTTTTTGTAGAAGAAGATTGTTGCTGGCTGGTCGATCTGGAGGGCTAAAAGAAGAAAGAAGCGTTAATTAATACATGTACATATATACAAATCAATCGGTGCAAGTCAGCAGAGGCTTAATCCATGCATATACCTCGACGGACTTTGTAATCACTAAAGTGCATTCATCGGAGTCGTCATATTCTCCATGACTACTTGAGCTGTCATCATGTCCCTCCAAGTTCAGATATTGTGAGGTGCCCACGTGGATCATGTTCTACATTATTTCTTCCTCTTCAAGGTTTCTACTGAGTGGATCCATAATATTATCACAATAATATTATTTCTTCCTCTTCAAGCAAGGATGATGATATGCCAGGTTCAAAGTATTGAAATTTAACCCTAATACATGATTGTTCATTCCAAACCCTAATTCGAAGAAACCTCGAATTCATATGAGAGGGTACATTTAGTTCTTCTAATTAACTTGTCATGAAAGTTGATTAACAATGCATGGTTATTATAATGCTATATTGACAATGAGAGGTGTGCTAGGGCGGCGGCTGGCGGCGCTAGGGCGCTAGGGCCAGCACGACATGGGCTACCTAAAATGGGCGACTCACCCTCAACGCGTGTGTAGGCTCAGCGAGGGCAGAGGAGGTAAGGGTCGACGACAATGGTGGCGGTGGTTGTCGGTGGCACCAAATATACACATATACAATACATATATACAATACACACAAAAACATATAGATACAAATACATACAATACAATACAATACAATACAATACAATACATGCAATACATACATATATACACACATACATACAAATAAATCCAATATATGCAATACAATACAATACACACATACATAAAAATAAATCCAATATATGCAATACATACAATACAATACATATATACAATATATACATACACATACAAATAAATCTATCCAATATACACATACAATACAATACACGCATGCATGATAGCTCACCGCCGGTGGCGACGGGCCGTATGTGGACGGGGCGGGCGCGGCGACGGGCGTGGAACGGCGCGGCGACGACGGCTCCCGCGAGTGGACGGGCGCGGCAGTGGCGACGGCTGCAGACGGCACGGCGGCGACAGCGAGGGCGTGGATGGCGACGGCAGCCTGTCGGTGTTCTTCTCTGTGTGCGCTCGCTCCTCTGCTTTTTCCTCTGCTCGATCGATCTGGCTAGGGGGAAGAGGAAGAGGAAGGCACGCGCTTTATAACCCTCCCGGCGTTAATACCGGTTCGTGGCTGGAACCGGTGTTAAAGAGGGGGGTGTGGGGATTTCGTTTCGCGCGCACCCACCTCCCCCCCCCCCCTTTAACACCGGTTCATGGCTGGAACCGGATACTGGTTCGTGGATGGAACCGGTGTTAAAGGGGGGCATTTATTTCGTACAGTAAAGGGGGACATTTTTAATTCCCAAAAATCGGATAGAATTTAGAAAATTCATATCTTTTTCATTTCAACTTAGAAAAATATGAAAAATATATCATAATTTTCAAAAAAAATAAGATCTATCCATTCATATAAAAACATTTTATAGTTACTGTAGATGAAATTTTTCAAAATGATTAAAACACTTACATATGAATTTTGATTATTCAATTAACACAAAAATAAAATAATCAAACCCTAAAACTTTGAACTTAAGAAATATTAAGCATCTGAAAAGGATCTAACCCTATTTTATTAGAGCAAATTATATTTTATTTTGTATTAACATTTTTGAATTGTTTGGATATTTAAATTTAGCATCTTTTGTATACTTTGGAATCTGACAAAACATTCTACATGAAAATTGTTTGCATTTGAATAATTAATCCTAAAACTTTTTTCTAGAAAATAAAATTCTAACTATTCAAACTAGTAACAAATGGGAAAGGGCGGGCAGAATGCGCGGGAGGAAAAGGGCAGGAAGAAAATTTTATTACGATAGAACTGGAATTAAAGTACATAACACAACTAACAGTAAGTTACATAAAGCACGACTAAAAATTAAGATACATAGAAGAACTGAAAATTAAGATACATGGCCAGATTAAGTCACAATCGGTTGAACTTATTTTAAAATGTTGGAGTGATTCAGTCATGCTCCTGCCTACACCTGTAATACTCGCCACTGTAGTCGTCGTACTCGTCGCGGACATCATCACTATCGTCGTCGGGGTCGCCGTAGTTGAACCTTGAAGGTTGCGTACGTGTGGGCTGTACTTGAGGGTAGCGCAAGCGGGGGTTAGAGTCTGCGGTCGTGTCGTAGGTCATGACGCTCTGGAGAGTCCGGTCGCGCCACCACAGCCGACGGCCGGCCTCGTTGAAGTTCGGGGGAGGTGGGCCGTCCTCCTCGTGCCTGGCGAGCTCCCTCTCACGCCGATCCCCGAAGAAGGCTTCCCAAGTCAGGAAATAGTTGGGATGCCTGTTGGGATTCCTCCGCTGCTCCGGGTAAGCTCGAAGTAGTAGTGGTTCGTGATGGACATCCGGCACGCCACACCTAGAGGGACAGGAGGAACCGGCATGCCTCCGACGCTCAGCATCCAGCCGACGGGGATGCAGTAGCCCGGCGGGCAGGGGTAGTTCGAGGCGCAAAACGCCTCCGCCTCCCTGGGGGTTAGTGGTATGGTGGAAGCCATGGGAAAGAGTGATGAGGTTGCAGATTTGAGTCTAGAGATGTGCAATGACAATGGAGGCCAATCCTACATATATATAGTTAGAAATGGCGGGAAGAAAACTGGCGGGAAGAAATGGCAGGAAGAAAAATGGTTCATTTAATACATATAGTGTTAACGGAAGAAATATGACATTGATTTCTATGTTGAGATACATATGTGTGCCAAAAATGGCTCATTTAATACATATAGTCAATCTTATGATCGCGTCGGCCGTAACCATGGAGTATCAGCACCGTTTAACAGGATGGTTGGGTCAGCCTTCACTTTGAAGGGCGGAATTTCATCAAACTTATTATAATCTTCTGACGTGTTTGTCTTGTCCTCCACTCCCATGATGTTTCTTTTCCCTGAAAGAACTATGTGACGCTTTGGCTCATCGTGTGATGTATCTGTTTGCTTATTTTTTTGTTTTTTCGGTTTGGTAGACATGTCCTTCACATAGAAAACCTGAGCCACATCAATGGCTAAGACGAATGGTTCGTATAAGTACCCAAGATTGTTGAGATCCACTATTGTCATTCCGTACTTCTTGTCTACCTCGACCCCTCCTCCTGTCAGCTTGACCCATTTGCACCAAAACAAGGGAACCTTAAAATGAGGTCCATAGTCAAGTTCCCATATCTCCTCTATAAACCCATAATACGTGGTCTTTTGTCCATTGTCTTCTGCTGCATCGAAGTAGACACCACTGTTTTGGTTGGTGCTCTTTTTATCTTGGCCTATCGTGTAAAATGTATTCCCATTTATCTCGTACCCTTGGAAAGTACATACAGTCGAAGATGGTTTCCTGGCTAATAAGTACAACTGATCTCCAACAGTGGTGTTATTCGTGAGAAGTCTTTGCAGCCAGCCGCCAAAACTCGCCATGTGTTCACTTCTGATCCATTCATCAGACTGTCCCGGGTGTTTGAGGCGTATAAAATTCTTGTGTTCATTGATATATGGAGCAACCAAGATAGATCTTTGTAAAACCGTGTAGTGTTTTTGATTAAGGGAATGCTCATCCCTAGATATAATTGCTTTACATCCTAGGGTGCCTTTTCCATGCAGTCTCCCCTCATGTCGTGATTGTGGAACACCAATCGCCTGAAGGTCAGGAATAAAGTCAACATAGAACTCAATGACCTCCTCTGATACATAGCCCTTGGAGATGCTTCCTTCTGGCCTAGCACGATTATGCACATATTTATTTAAGACTCCCATGTACCTCTCAAAGGGTAACATATTGTGTAGAAATACAGGACCGATAATAGCAATCTCTTCTACTAGGTGAACCAGGAGATGCATCATAATATTGAAGAAGGATGGTGGGAACACCAACTCGAAGCTGACAAGACATTGGGCCACATCCGTCTGTAACCCTGGTAGGATTTCTGGATCGATTACCTTCAGAGATATTGCATTGAGGAATGCACAAAGCTTCACAATGGGTACTCGAACATTTTCAGGTAGAAGCCCCAATCGGAAGGAATTGCGTCATAATCACGTGGCAGTCATGAGACTTCAGGTTTTGGAATTTTTTCTCTGCCATATTTATTATTCCTTTTATATTCGACGAGAAGCCAAAAGGGACCATGATACTGCTCAGGCATTCAAAAAATATTCCCTTCTCTGCTTTGGTAAGAGCGTAGCTGGCAGGAGTTAAGTGGCGTCCTTTACCCTTCTCGTTATCAGGATGCATAGGCTTCTCAGGTTCTTTCATACGTTGTTGGTCCTGTCGTGCTTCCGATGTATCTTTTGTCTTCCCATACACTCCCGGGAAGCCTAGCAGTTTCACGCAAAGATTCTTCGTCACGTACATCACGTCGATTGAAGAGCGGACCTCTAGGACTTCCCAATAGGGTAGGTCCCAAAATATAGATTGCTTCTTCCACATGGGCGCGTGTCCGGCATCGTCATTCGGAACAGATTGACTGCCAGGACCTTTTCCAAAGATTACTTCTAGGTCCTTGACCATACCAAATACCTCCTCACCGGTACGGAGGACAGGCTTCCTCCGGGGTTCTGCCAGACATTTGAAATGCTTGCCTTTATTTCTTACGGGATGCATGTTCGGAAGAAATCGATGATGCCCTAGGTACACAACCTTCTTACATTTATCCAAATATACACTTTTAGTCTCATCTAAATAGTGCGTGCATGCTTTGAATCCCTTGTTTGTATGCCCTGAAATGTTACTAACAGCGAGCCAATCATTGATGGTTACGAAAAGCAACGCTCGTAGGTCAAATGGCTCCCCTTTGTGCTCATCCCACATACATACACCTGGTTTGGCCCACAGCTGTAAAAGTTCTTCAAATAATGGCCTTAGGTACACATCAATGTCGTTGGCGGGTTGCCTCGGGCCTTGGATGAGCACTAGCATCATAATAAACTTCCGCTTCATGCACAACCAAGGAGGAAAGTTATATATACATAGACTCACAGGCCAGGTGCTGTGACTGTAGCTCTGCTCCCTAAAAGGATTCATGCCATCTGTACTTAGACCAAACCATAAGTTCCTTGTCTGACGTGCAAACTCCGGGTACTCTTGCTCGACTTTTCTCCACTGTGACCCATTAGCGGGTTGTCTCAACATCGCGTCTTTCTTACGGTCTTCCATGTGACATCGCAACAACTTGGCATACTCTTTATGTTGGAGATATGCCCTAGAGGCAATGTAATAAATATAGTTATTATTATATCTTTGTGTTTATGATAAATGTTTACATTCATGCTATAACAGTATTAGCAAGGAAACATTAATACTTGTGTGATTTGTAAACTAAATTTTGAGTCCCTAGTAAAGCCTCTTCATAATACTAGCTTGTTGGTTAATAGATGATTGTGGTTTCCCTATCATGAACATTGAGATGTTATTAACAACAAGATCATATCATTAGGAGAATGGCATGATGGACATACTCCTATAGATAAGCGTAGCATAAAGATCAAGTCATTTTAATAGTTCAATTGCTATATGCTTTCTGATATATAGTAACCTAATTCCTTCGACCATGAGATCATGCTTATCACCATCACTGGAAGGATGATTTGATGACATAAAACACCACACCGTAACTAGGTGGCTATAAAGGTGGCATTGAGTGTTCGGAAAGTATGGGTTGAGACACATGAATCAAGAGTGGGATTTGTCCATCCATATGACGGATATATATACTCTGGGCCCTCTCGGTGGAATGTCATCCAATTAGCTTGCAAGCATGTGACTGGATCACAAGGGATCACATACCACGGGAATGAGAAAAGAGTACTTATCAGTAACGAGGTTGAACTAGGTATGCAGAGATACCGACGATCAAAACCTCGGATAAGTAAACTATCGTGAGACAAAGGGAAATTGGTATCGTATGTAAGTGGTTCATTCGATCACAAAGTAATCATAGAAATATGTGGGAGCCATATGAATTTACAGATTCCTCTTTTGGTTATTGATCGGAGAAGTGTCTCGATCATGTCCGCATAATTCACGAACCGTAGGGAGACACACTTAAGGATTTGATGTTGTTGAGTAGTTATGGAATGATGAGTAAGATACCAAATGTTGTTCGGAGTCTCGGATGGGATCCGGGATATCACGAGGAGATCCGGAATAGTCCGGAGAATAAGATTCATATAAGGAAAGTCCTGTTTCGAGGTTGGAGAATGGTTTCGGTGTTTTCATCGGGAATGTTCTAGAAGGTTCCGGAAGGTCCAGCACTCTGGAGGGGAAGGGTACATGAATGTGTCATAACAAGTTGGAATGGTTGCATCATGTACTAGGTGTCATCGCTGACCAAAATAAAGGGATAAATCAAATCCTAGTTTGAAAAGTCAAACGCCAATTTGAAAAAAGTCAAACGACAAGTTTGCTTGGTGGAGGGAGAGTAGGAAACCTACTTGGGGAGGAGTTCCTCTCCCTCCACCGCCGGCCAAGGAGGCCGAGTTGGGGGAGGACTCCCTCCCCCTTGGCCGCGCCCTCCAACCTATAAAAGGAGGGGCAAGGGTGCCCCTCTAGACCTACACCTTGCCCTACCAAAACCCTAACCCTAGTCGCTGCCGCCCTAGGGTTTTCTCCCAAGATGCTGAGTTGGGGCTTTCCCCAAGCCCTAGCCGCCGGCCTAGCCCTCTCTCCTTGGTGTGTCTAAACCCTAGATCACCGAGGCCTCTCTCATAGTCCACCATACTCGTTCCGGCTTAAGGCGAAGCCCTACGAGATCTTCCCTCTACTTCCGGTACCACGCCGTCGTGCTGCCGGAATCGCGAGGAGAGTGCTACAACCTCCGCTGCCTGCTGGAACAAGGGAGAGGAAGGTCTTCTTCGAGTACCGAACGTGTGACCGACTGCGGGAGCGCTACCGGAACGCGGCGCCAGAAGGATCTCTACACGATCTTGAGATCGGAAAGAGTACGACTACATCACCCACGAGAGTCCGCTCTCGTTAACCGCTTTGGAATCTTCGAGGGTGAGTTCTTCTATCGACTCGTTGCTACAATCTAGTAGATAGATCTTGGCTTGTTTGTTTGCATGCGGTAGAAATCTTTTGTTTTCCATGCTACGAACCCCTACAGTGGTATCAGAGCCGTGTCTATATGTAGATCTGTTGCACGAGTAGAACACAATGGTCATTATGGGCGGTGGTGCTTTTATTATCAATTGCTTCTTGTGTACTTTGCATCTTGCAGTATGATGGGATGAAGCGGCCCGGGCTAACCTTACATGACATCGTTCATGAGACTTGCTCCACGCTCAACATGCAACTTGTATTGCATAAGTGACTTTGCGGGTGTCTGTCTCTCCCATTATAGTATAGATCCAATTTACAACGGGCACTTGATAGTTCAAGCATCAACGTTGTGGTTCTTGTTCGTAAGTTAGAGCGACACTTATTGAAAGCCCCAAACCATGTAAAATATGCAAAGAAAATTAGAGGCGTCTAACTTTGTTTTGCAGGGGTGTGCTGTGATGTGATATGGCCATGATTGTGATTATATTTGATGTATGCAATGTTCCTTATTGTAAGTTGGCAACCGGCAGGAGCCATATGGTTGTCTTTAAAATTCTGTTAAGACCTGCGTGTCTATTCAAAGTAGTTGTAATAGTTGAAGCTGGTGGACGACAACCATGGAGCGGCATCATTGACCTTGATGCAATGCCGGTGATGATGGAGACCATGTTCGTGCTTGAAGATGGAGATCAGAAGAACAAAGAAGAAAGGCCATATCATATCACATATTATGAATTGCATGTGATGTTAATCCTTTCTGCATCTTGTATTTCTTAGTTAACGACGGTAGCATTATAAGATGATCCCTCAAGCACACAAATTTCAAGTTTTAAAGTGTTCATCCTAAGTTAGCACCGTTGCTAAAGCTTGTTGTTTCGATGCACCACGTGATGATCGAGTGTGTTAGATTCTGCAAGTGTATACAACGTGAGCAAGCCAGTTTTGCTCATGCAGAAACTAATGTTTGATCTTGACGAGCCTAGCATGTACAGACATGGTCTCGGAACACGGATCACCGAAAGGTAAAGCATGAATCATATAGTAGATATGATGAACATGTCGATTGTTCGCCATTGAAGCTACATCAACTCTCGTGATGATTGGTTTTGATGTGGTGGATTTGGTTCGTGTGATCACTAAAACAATGTGAGGGATATTTTTTTGAGTGGGAGTTCACCTAGATTAATTTAACTATTAATTAGAACTCAATTTGTCATAAACTTAGTCTAAACTGTTGCAAATATGTTGTAGATTAATGGCGGCCCCTACCATCAATTTTAATGCATTCCTAGAGAAAGAAAAGTTGAAAAACAACTGAAGCAACTTCGCGGATTGGTTCCGCAATTTGAGGATTGTCCTCAATGCTGGTAATTTGACCTATGTGCTGGATGCACCACTGGGTGACCCGCCTGCAGCTACTGCTACCGATGAAGTAAAGAATATTTACCTCACTCGGAAGAATCAGTACTCCACAGTTCAGTGTGCTATGTTGTATGGTTTGGAATCGGAGCTTTAGAAAAGGTTTGAGAATTCAGACCCACATGATATTGTCCGTGAACTCAAAATGATATTTGAGGCTCACGCGGCAGTTGAGAGTTATGAGGCTTCTGAAAAGTTCTTTAACTGCAAGATGGAAGAGGGCAGCTCCGTCAGTGAGCATGTGCTTAAGATGTCTGGGCACGCAAAAAAACTCCAAAGTTTGGGTATAGTGATTCCTAATTCTTTGGGGATACATCGTGTCCTCCAATCACTACCACCAAGTTACAAGAACATTGTGATGAACTACAATATGCAAAACATGGACAAGACGTTGCCAGAACTCTTCTCCATGTTGAAATCTGCAGAAGTGGAGATCAAGAAAGAACACCAAGTGTTGTTGGTCAATAAGACCACCAAATTCAAGAAAGGCAAGTCTAAGCAAAAGGGACACTTCAAGAAGGGTGGTAAGAAAGTTACCACACCGACAAAGAAGACCAAGGCTGGACCTAAGCCTGATACTGAGTGCTTTTACTGCAAGGGAGATGGTCACTAGAAGCGGAATTGCCCAAAGTACTTGGCGGATTTGAAGAACGTTAACATCAAGAAGAAAGGTATATACGATATACATGTTATTGATGTGTATCTCACTAGTACTCGTTGTAGTGCCTGGGTATTTGATATTGGTTCGGTTGCTCATATTTGTAACTCGAAACAGGTGCTACAGAAGAAACGGAAGCTAGCAAAGAGCGAGGTGACGATGCGCGTTGGAAATGGATCAAAGGTTGATGTGATCGCGGTCGGCACGCTACCTCTTCATCTACCATCGGGATTAGTTTTATACTTAAATAATTGTTATTTGGTGCCTGCGTTAAGCATGAACATTATATCGGGATCTTGTTTATTGCGAGACGGTTACTTGTTTAAGTCCGAGAATAATGGTTGTTCGATTTATATGAGTAATATGTTTTATGCACATGCACCTTTGATAGATGGTCTATTCTTATTGAATCTCGATAGTGGAAATACACATATTAATAACATTGAGGCTAAACATTTGAAATTGAGCGATAACTCGACCTATATGTGGCACTGTCGTCTTGGTCATGTCGGAGCGAAGCATATGAAGAAACTCCATTCCGATGGACTTCTTGAATCACTTGATTTCGAATCACTTGAAAGATGCGAAGCATGTCTGATGGGTAAAATGACTAAGACTCCATTTTCTGGTATGACGGAGCGAGCTAAAGACTTATTGGAAATCATACATA
Source organism: Avena sativa (assembly GCA_916181665.1). NCBI lineage: Eukaryota > Viridiplantae > Streptophyta > Magnoliopsida > Poales > Poaceae > Avena > Avena sativa. The sequence goes on from OV702293.1 coordinate 462,671,475, forward strand.
CCGATGTGTGTGGACCAATGAGTATAGCATCGCGTGGTGGTTATCGTTATGTTCTTACCTTCACGGATGACTTGAGTAGATATGGGTATATCTATTTCATGAAACATAAGTCCGAAACTTTCGAGAAGTTTAAGGAATTTCAAAGTGAGGTAGAGAATCAATGTAACAAGAAGATTAAATTTCTATGTTCTGATTGTGGAGGTGAATATCTAAGTTACGAGTTTGGCGATCATTTGAATGAAATGCGGAATACTTTCACAATTGACACTGCCGGGAACACCACAGCATAATGGTGTGTCCGAACGTCATAATCGAACTCTCTTAGATATGGTTCATTCTATGATGTCACTTATAGATTTACCGCTATCATTTTGGGGTTATGCATTAGAAACAACCGCATTCACTTTAAATAGGGCACCATCTAAATCCGTTGAAACGACACCGTATGAATTATGGTTTGGGAAGAAACCTAAATTGTCCTTTCTTAAAATTTGGGGTTGCGAAGCCTATGTAAAGAAGTTACAGCCAGACAAGCTTGAACCCAAAGCGGAAAAATGCGTCTTCATAGGATACCTAAAGGAAACTATTGGGTATACCTTCTATCATAGATCCGAAGTCAAAATCTTCGTTGCCAAGAATGGATCCTTTCTAGAGAAGGAATTTCTCTCGAAAGAAGTGACTGGAAGGAAAGTAGAACTTGACAAGGTTGTTGAACCTTCTCTCGAACTTGTGAGTAGCGCAGCACCGGAAGAAGTTCCTGTGGTGCCTGCACCAATAAGAGAGGAAGCTAATGATGATGATCATGAAAATTCGGTTGAAGTTGCTACAGAGCCTCGCAGGTCAACGAGAACTCGTACCACTCCTGATTGGTATAATCCCGTTATGAGTGTCATGTTGGTGGATAAGACTGATGACCCTGAGACATATGAGGAAGCGATGATGAGCCTAGATTCCAATAAATGGCAAGAAGCCATGAAATCCGAGATTGGATCCATGTACGAAAACCAAGTATGGACTTTGGTGGACTTACCAGATGGCCGAAAGGCTGTCGAGAACAAATGGATTTTCAAGAAGAAAACAGATGCTGATGGTAATGTAACTGTCTATAAAGATCGACTTGTCGCAAAAGGGTTTCGACAAATTCAAGGAGTTGACTATGATGAGACATTCTCACCAGTAGCGAAGCTAAAGTCTGTGAGGATTATGTTAGCAATCGCTGCATATTACGATTATGAAATCTGGCAGATGGATGTCAAAACAGCCTTCCTCAATGGAGACATTGATGAAGAGTTGTATATGATGCAACCCAAAGGTTTTGTTGATTCTAAAGATGCTAACAAGGTGTGCAAACTTCAAAGGTCCATATATGGATTGAAGCAAGAATCCCAAAGTTGGAATCAACGTTTTGATAAGGTAATCAAAAGTTTTGGTTTTATACAAACTTATGGAAAAGCTTGTATTTACAAGAAAGTGAGTGGGAGCTCTGTAGCGTTCTTAATACTATATGTAGATGACATATTGTTGATTGGGAATGATGTAGACCTTCTTAATAGTGTCAAGGAATATTTGAATAATAGTTTTTCAATGAAAAATCTTGGCGAAGCAGCTTACATATTAGGCATAAAGATTTATAGAGATAGATCAAGACGCCTAATATCATTGTCACAAAGTACATATTTGGACAAAGTTCTAAAGAGGTTTGGAATGGAAGATAGCAAGAAAGGGTTCTTGCCCATGTTGCCCAATACGACCTTGAGTAAAACTCAAAGTCCAGCAACGGCAGAAGATAGAGAAAGGATGAGTAAGACTCCCTATGCCTCAGCCATAGGATCTCTAATGTATGACATGCTATGTACTAGACCCGACATTGCATATGCTGTTAGTTTAACTAGCAGATATCAAAGTGATCCAGGAGTGGATCATTGGACAGCGGTACCTTAAGTACTTGAGAAGAACTAAGGATATGGTTCTTTCTTATGGAGGTGATGAACAGCTCGTTGTTAATGGTTACACCGATGCTAGTTGGAACACCGATCCAGGTGATTCTAAATCACAATCTGGATACGTATTTATTTTGAATGGTGCAGCGGTTAGCTAGAGGAGTGCAAAGCAAAGCGTTGTGGCGAGATCTTCAACTGAATCGGAATACATAGCTGCTAAGAGATATGGATGAAGGAGTTCATTACAGAGCTCGGTGTGGTTCCAAGTGCGCTGGACCCAATGTCTATCTACTGTGATAACATGGGCGCCATAGACAATGCGCAAGAACCAAGGTCACACAAGAAGCTGAAGCACATCAAGCTACGTTTTCACGCTATTCGAGAACATGTCCAAGATGGAGACATAAAGATTTGCAAAGTACACACAGATCTGAATGTGGCAGATCCGTTGACTAAACCTCTCCCGAGGGCAAAACATGACCAACACCAAACTGCCATGGGTGTTCGGTATATTACCATGTAATCTAGATTAGTTGACTCTAGTGCAAGTGGGAGACTGTTGGAGATATGCCCTAGAGGCAGTAATAAATATAGTTATTATTATATCTTTGTGTTTATGATAAATATTTACATTCATGCTATAACAGTATTAACAAGGAAACATTAATACTTGTGTGATTTGTAAACTAAATTTTGAGTCCCTAGTAAAGCCTCTTCATAATACTATCTTGTTGCTTAATAGATGATTGTGGTTTCCCTATCATGAACATTGAGATGTTATTAACAACAAGATCATATCATTAGGAGAATGGTATGATGGACATACTCCTATAGATAAGCGTAGCATAAAGATCAAGTCATTTTAATAGTTTAATTGCTATATGCTTTCTGATACATAGTAGCCTAATTCCTTCGACCATGAGATCATGCTTATCACCATCACTAGAAGGATGCTTTGATGACATCAAACACCACACCGTAACTGGGTGGCTATAAAGGTGGCATTGAGTGTTCGGAAAGTATGGGTTGAGACACATGAATCAAGAGTGGGATTTGTCCATCCATATGACGGATAGATATACTCTTGGCCCTCTCGGTGGAATGTCATCCAATTAGCTTGCAAGCATGTGACTGGATCACAAGGGATCACATACCACGGGAACGAGAAAAGAGTACTTATCAGTAACGAGGTTGAACTAGGTATGCAGCGATACCGACGATCAAAACCTCGGATAAGTAAACTATCGTGAGACAAAGGGAAATTGGTATCGTATGTAAGTGGTTTATTCGATCACAAAGTAATCGTAGAAATATGTGGGAGCCATATGAATTTCCAGATTCCTCTATTGGTTATTGATCGGAGAAGTGTCTCGATCATGTCCGCATAATTCACGAACCGTAGGAAGACACACTTAAGGATTCGATGTTGTTGAGTAGTTATGAAATGATTAGTAAGAGACCGAATGCTGTTCGGAGTCTCGGATGGTATCCGGGATATCACGAGGAGATCCAGAATAGTCCGTAGAATAAGATTCATATAAGGAAAGTCCTGTTTCGGGGTTGGAGAATGGTTCCGGTGTTTTCATCGGGAATGTTCTAGAAGGTTCCGGAAGGTCCGACACTCCGGAGGGGAAGGGTACATGAATGTTTCATAACAAGTTGGAATGGTTGCATCATGTACTAGGTGTCATCACTGAGCAAAATAAAGGGATAAATCAAATCCTAGTTTGAAAAGTCAACCGCCAATTTGAAAAAGTCAAACGGCAAGTTTGCTTGGTGGAGAGAGAGTAGGAAACCTACTTGGGGAGGAGTTCTTGTTCGCACACGAACACGTCACCGTGTACCCTCGGTGCCGAGCGCGATGCGCGGCAGCACGCGCCGAGGGAGGCTTGCCGGAAGCGCGATACGCAAGACAGTCCGGCGGGCGCTTTTAAGACCCGAGACCCCGCTCGCCCGGGAGGGACCCCGTCAGGGCGGCGCGGCGGATATGAGATTCCCTAGGTCGGCCTGACCGCCCCTAGAGCCTCGTGGATTCGCAGCCTCCAATCTTGAAGAACGGCGAAGAACGAGAAGAAAGATACAAGGGAGAGGGATAAAGAGTAGATGAACACAGAAAAGTAGTAGATTTGTTTGTTCGATTGGTGTTGGTTCAATCGGCCGTCACCCCTCGTGTATATAAGGAGCGGCTGGACTTTCCGTGCAAGAAAGAAGGCTGGGTCCACGTCCAAACCCTAGTTGGGGCCCAACTCGAACAAGCAAACTCGAAATTTGCGTAACTGTTCGGTCAAAAACTTGCCTGTAACTTCTGGACTACTTTCGAGACAGTAAACGAGCTCAGATCAAAATGTCATAAAAAGCAAAGTTGTTCGTCTCGAAAATACGAAGAACTTTCATGTTTTGAACTTTTTCATATGATCTGATCTTCATTGACTTCTCCTCTTATTTTCGTATCAAACTCGGATTGCGACCGAACGAATTTAACTCAATTCGGCTGTATTTTGAAGTTGGAGGTCGTATACTTGCTCGGATGAAGATGATTCCAAAAGCAAAGTTGTTCGTCTCGAAAGACTGAACAACTTTCATGTTTATGACTTTTTCATCCGCGTTGATCTTGATCGCTCAATCTTGCTCGTAAGCAGATGCGTTAGTCTAGCGGTTTTCAGACAAATTTTGCACTTTCGTCCACGCCAAAGGTGAGACAAGGTCTGTGGTCCGGCGACAACCCAGTTCTGTCCGTGCCAATTTAGCTTTTGGCAGTATTTTGACTCTAACTTTCGGATACTAACTCGGATTGAGATGATTCAAAAAACAAAGTTGATTGTTTCGACGAGACGCACAACTTTCGTGTTTTGAACTTTTCCATTTGAGGTCATCTTGAATGAGTCATAGTTGAAGCCTCCATATATCAGTCTTCGAATCTTCTCTGGACACTAGCATAATCGGCTATTAAGCCTGATCATCGCTTGACTTGATATGGTGCCTCTTTGATGATGATTAATATTCCTCGTAGTGGACTTTTCCGAGTGTGTGTCTCTCGCCATTTTCCTTGATTAGCTATAAGCCTAAAACGAGTGCCAACACATGCCCCCCTGTTTTCTGGCAGAGCTTGCGTGTCAGAAAATAACTTGCTTCACTTTTAGTCTAAGGACGATGTCAACACTCCATCGGCCACTGGTTGTCTTATGGCGATAACTCTATATCGGCCATTTTCTGTCTAGATTTGTTGCCACTTGGGTATAATATCTTCAAATGATTTGCATTGAGAACAACCACTTCATCTTGAATATCACAATTGTGTTTGAACAACTCCCACAATGATCCTCGCCTGGTCTTCATCCAAGTGCTCAAGAAGAATATCACCAACCGTTAGGCAATAAAGATCATTACCTTAAAGAGTATTTGAACACATGAACTGTCATGTTCACCCTTTAGTTCAGATTTTCATGTAATAAACATTGGATTTCCTTTGTTGTTCTCCATCACCTGCACTAGATTTTTCATTAGCGGCCAAAATGGTGGTCTCCAATCTGGCCTTACCTATGTTGGCAAAACAAAGCATCGGCTCTTGTGGAATATGGAATATATTATGAATAATATGATAGCCAAATGTTTAGTTGAGCCAACTCATTTGCACTTCAGTTTTCATGTCTAGATATATGAGCAATGATAAACCAATCCAAGATGAAATTCACATCTATACATGTATCGAGATAAATAACAAGTGATTCGTCGAAACCTTGGTAAACGATGGACATTGTTGCACTACTCACAACGAATCACTAGAAGCCTCAATATTTGTAGCACCTATAGCAATAAAACGTTCTAGCACGAATATCAAAACTGCAAATTCGGCATGACTTTTTGTGCAAGATACTCTAAGCAGGATGAGACTTCATAGAAAAGTACCATAAGGAGATAAATAAACAATACCAACGTATTGACTATTGCTTTTAAAACTGAAGAGTCAAAATGTAATTCCCATGGTACTATAGAGACAAGATCAATATCAATATCATGCTCAGCATCTACGCCAATAATGAAATTAAAGACAATTTGGCCTTTTATATAGTTTAAAGGTTTTATAAGCCAAATTATGAACACATAATCATAAGCACAGTTGCTGATGAATGCATACCCTGTCTCAGTCTCAGTAACACTAAGGACGATGTTAGAACACCACATCGACCATAACTGGATAATGATCTAAGGGCAATATAATAAATATCGGCCATATATCTTTGCCCCAATGGACATGTATAACCCATCCACCAAAGTATGTAAAGCCAAAGTAAACAAAAGAACAAATCTGATTATGTACTTCAAGTGTTCGGCCTCTTGGATTGGCAAAAAATTGCAACTAATCAAATGAATAATGAATTGGTAATACCCCTTTATGATGTATCCAAGGATAAAAATAAGACCATGGTGGATAACCAATCATACCTGGGGATGAATTCCATGGCATAGACATTAATGGTGAAGTATAACAATATGGATGATATGCTGGCCGAAGCTTTGGATAGTGATATCGAATTGTTTGGCCTGATTACTTGTTGGCTTTATTCTTTTTGTTCTCCACTTTTGCTGTTCTTCTTATGATAGGATTTCGCACATCTTGCTTGCCTTGAGGGTTTACTTTGAGAACCCATGCCATGTTTCTTTTCTTCAGCTCCCTGGCTCTAAGCCGATATAGCTTCCTCTCCTGCCAATGTGATAAGCCGAGTGGGCATCTCGACTGTGGTTTTCTATCACACAATGGCATGACTTTATTAATCTTGGGCACTTTCGACTTGGATTGTTTGGACTCGACGATTGGGACATTGAAAGTTACTCGCTTCACTTCCTTTCCCTTAGTAGCCAATGTACATTCCGCTGGCTTTTCATTATTTGGAGTCGAGTCTGAAACAACACACTTGCGTCCATCTTTTTTGATTCGGTATACCTGCTTGACCACCTCCTTCTTTACCCATGAACTCCGGACCGATTCTTTTCTATTAAAACGGTCTTTGACATGTGACTGGTGATCAATTGACCTTCTTGGAGCTGCATAATTTGGGTGAGATGATCTATAATTAGATGGATAACGTGCCCATGAATCATACCTTTCCCATGATGGATATGAAAAAAATTTAGCATATGGAGGTATCCATGACATTGGCATTGGTGGCCCAAAAGGAGGAGACAATTTTGTTGCATTGAACTTCTCCTTTCGTCAATCCCTGTCTTTAGAACTTTGCCTTGGGGGTGATCTTGATGCTTTTGCACTACTTGGCCGATAAGAACTTTTTGCTTCACTCTCTTTTTTATATTTTTTCAGCATCTGTGCAAAAGTGACTTTTGGTTTGCTACCATTGTTCTTATTGCGGCCTTTGTCTTTTTGAGCTTTGTACGCATCGATCTTCGAATTTTGTTGTTGCCCCCCAGTGCTTGATGTCTTCATTGTAGCTTCAATGGAACTCTCGCCTTCAAGAACATTTTCAACATGCTCTTCAATAATATATTTGCTTGAAAGCTTGATCCCATCATCCTTGATGTGTACCTGATCCTCATCGTATGAATCGGCTATAGGCAGCCGATGCAATGTCGTTTGGACATCAAGACCAATCAACATAGATTCCTCATCAATTTGTGTTTCAACAAATTTCAATCGTCCTTTATTAACAGCCGATTGTACTATTTGATGAAATGTGGTGCAACTCTCTATACTATGATCGAACGAATCATGCAACTTGCAATACATTCGTCCTTGTAATAATGGCTCAGTATTGTGATCAAGAATTCTAACATAATCGATTTTCAATACCATATCAAAGATATGATCACACATACTCAAACTGTTGGTACACCTTTTATCTTCTAACCGATCTTGTTGCGAGAACGGCTTTGGAATTGAGCAACCGCATTGTTCAGATTTCACATCATCTAATTCGGTTATGCATTGTTTTCTGTGCTTATCTTCCGATGTATTCGAATACAAAGTTACACTAGCATCGGCTTTTTCAAGAGACAATAACCTTGGCTTTAAATTTCTAAAACCAAAATAGTTAAAACACATATGTCTCACTTGAGACCAAATGTTAGCCAAGTATGAAATAAACAAAGCTACCCATGTAAATATAAAATGCATATAAAACACTAGGGATAACTTATAATGTGATAATTTGTTACTATCGGTCTCTGTAAAGGGTACAACATGTTGACCGATAAGTCTTGTGAAAATTATATTTCTAACAAATAAATTACCTCTCTCGATTGATCTTTCATAGCTCATGAGAATTTTGCTAAGAGATGTATCAATATTAAAGTCTTGACCAAATAGGAATATAAGTAAATTATTTGCTAAATGTGCCTCTTTGGAGACGTTGGAAGCGTATGATGGCCGGATGTCCTGAACAATATCTTGCTCGGCCTCTAGATAATTCTCCAACGCCTCGTCCTCTTTGTTTTCTAGATTTTGTGCCTCTTCACTTTGATGCTCTTCATCAACCGAACATTGTTCGGCTATATCTTGTTGTTGTTGATGTTCACAAATTTCTTTGGCACACGTAAGCTTCCTTACATCTAGAAAAATCAAGCATAGCAGTTTTGCTAATCTTGCCATGCTCTTGATCAATGAAGCTTGCTTCTTCTGATTCGATAGATTCAACATATGTATTTTCTCATTCGGCTTTTTTAATAACCAAATTAACCATCCTAGTTGAACCATTGATGTTTTCTTCATGAATTTCACTAGAGAGCAAAGCTTCTTCTTTTTGTCTCAATGTAGCAGAGGTTTCAACTTGATTGCTGCATGGATGAGATGAGTTGATTCCTTCAACTTGAGTATTATTGTCTTGATGGTCCTTTCCAAGACTTGCAAGAAACTGCTGCAGTTCTTCCTCTTCAAGTTTTTTCTTATATGCTTCATGATCCTCTTTCAGCTTCTTTTCAAGTGCTTCAAACTTCTCATCACGCTTCTTCTTGAGTGTCTCAAATAACTGGAGATGTTCCTCCGATAAATCATTAAACGTAATGACCTTATCGGCGTTAACCTCAGTAACACATGATTGCCCCCCAATGCTTTTAGTTTCTTTCGGCAATGTAGTGTTGCCGAAACTCAGCAATTGAGAAGGGGAAAACCTGATATTGTTTGCTTTGCGCTCCTCTTCACGCTTCTTGTTGTAAGCCTCATAAGATTGTATTTTAGCAAGATCATGGGGCCTCTCTTCTAGTTCTCGGTGAAGAGAATTGAGCTTTTTGAACTCAGCTGCATGTTTTTCCTTCCAGTCATTTGTTCCTGCATAATAATGCCCCCCAATACTTTTTGTATCTTTCGGCAATGAGGTGTCACCGAAACTTTGCAATTGTGTGAGGGACATATCATACGCTACAGTACTAGATAAAGACACATTAGCTCCTACTGATTTTCCACTTATTCGGCTATAACCATTGTAAATGTGTGGAGCCGAACTATGAATATCACTAGTTGCATATGGTGCTGAAACATTACTAATATAAGGTGTAGCATATGATGATTGTGAGTAATTGGGCAAATAACTAATTGTAGCATGTCCAATTTCCCTATCCATTAGCATGTTTGAAGGTGAACCTAGAGATTGCAAGTTATTTGCCGATGAATATAAAGATGAAACACTTGGTTGCATGCCATTGGAATTTCTAAAATCACGTGTTTCATGCGGATTAACATAATTCGTCATGTTGTTCATCGGCATATGAATTTCTGGGGTTGCCGATGCTTGAGGATTCGAATTTACATGTTGCAAGTTACTAAGATGAGTTGAAGCATGTAGGTTATTTTGCATCGGCTTTTGCACATAGTAAAAACTAGGGCTAGCCGATACAGTACACATATCAAAAAGACCTAGCAACATCAACATAAGAGTAATCTGCATCTACGTAGGAAGATTGAGGATTCATGATATCGTTGTTAATTGCAGCCTCTTAATGACGCTCTCTTTGTAGCAAGAACGGGATGGAGATCGTTCGAAGCTTCAGTCCCCAGCGGAGTCGCAAAAAGTGTGTTCGCACACGAACACGTCACCGTGTACCCTCGGTGCCGAGCGCGATGCGCGGCAGCACGCGCCGAGGGAGGCTCGCCGGAAGCGCGATACGCAAGACAGTCCGGCGGGCGCTTTTAAGACCTGAAACCCCGCTCGCCCGGGAGGGACCCCGTCAGGGCGGCGCGGCAGCTATGAGCTGCCCTAGGTCGGCCTGACCGCCCCTAGAGCCTCGTGGATTCGCAGCCTCCAATCTTGAAGAACGACGAAGAACGAGAAGAAAGATACAAGGGAGAGGGATAAAGAGTAGATGAACACAGAAAAGTAGTAGATTTGTTTGTTCGATTGGTGTTGGTTCAATCAGCAGTCATCCCTCGTGTATATAAGGAGCGGCTGGACTTTCAGTGCAAGAAAGAAGGCTGGGTCCACGTCCAAATCCTAGTTGGGGCCCAACTCGAACAAGCAAACTCGAAATTTGCGTAACTGTTCGGTCAAAAACTTGTCTGTAACTTCTGGACTACTTTCGAGACAGTAAACGAGCTCAGATCAAAATGTCATAAAAAGCAAAGTTGTTCGTCTCGAAAATACGAAGAACTTTCATGTTTTGCACTTTTTCATATGACCTGATCTTCATTGCCTTCTCCTCTTATTTTCGTATCAAACTCGGATTGCGACCGAACGAATTTAACTCAATTCGGCTGTATTTTGAATCTGAAGGTCGTATACTTGCTCGGATGAAGATGATTCCAAAAGCAAAGTTCTTCGTCTCGAAAGACTGAACAACTTTCATGTTTATTACTTTTTCATCCGAGTTGATCTTGACCGCTCAATCTTGCTTGTAAGCAGATGCATTAGTCTAGCGGTTTTCAGACGAATTTTGCACTTTCGTCCATGCCAAAGGTGAGACAAGGTCTGTGGTCCGGCGACAACCCGGTTCTGTCCGTGCCAATTTAGTCTTTGGCAATATTTTTACTCTAACTTTTGGATAATAACTCGGATTGGGATGATTCAAAAAACAAAGTTGATTGTTTCGACGAGACGCACAACTTTCGTGTTCTGAACTTTTCCATTTAAGGTCATCTTGAATAAGTCATAGTTGAAGCCTCCATATATCAGTCTCCGAATCTTCTCTGGACACTAGCATAATCGGCTGTTAAGCCTGATCATCGCTTGACTTGATATGGTGCCTCTTTGATGATGATTAATATTCCCCGTAGTGGACTTTTCCGAGTGTGTGTCTCTCGCCATTTTCCTTGATTAGCTATAAGCCTAAAACGAGTGCCAACAAGTTCCTCTGCCTCCACCGCCGGCCAAGGAGGCCGAGTTGGGGGAGGACTCCATCCCCCTTGGCCGCCCCCTCCCACCTATAAAAGGAGGGGAAGGGTGCCCCTCTAGACCTACACCTTGCCCCACCAAAACCCTAACCCTAGCCGCCGGCCACCAAGTCGCCGCCGCCCTAGGGTTTTCTCCCAAGCCACCGAGTTGGGGCTTTCGCCAAGCCCTAGCCGCCGGCCTAGCCCTCTCTCCTTGGTGTGTCTAAACCCTAGATCACCGAGGCCTCTCTCATAGTCCACCATACTCGCTCTGGCTTAAGGCGAAGCCCTGCGAGCCTCTACAACCGGTACCACGTCGTCGTCGTGCTGCCGAAATCGCGAGGAGAGTGCTACAACCTCCGCTGCCTGCTGGAACAAGGGAGAGGAAGGTCTTCATCGAGTACCGAACGTGTGACCGACTGCGGGAGCGCTGCCGGAACGCGGCACCGGAAGGATCTCTACACGATCTTGAGATCGGAAAGAGTACAACTACATCACCCACGAGAATCCGCTCTTGTTAACCGCTTTGGAATCTTCGAGGGTGAGTTCTTCTATCGACTCGTTGCTACAATCTAGTAGATAGATCTTGGCTTGTTTGTTTGCATGCGGTAGAAATTTTTTGTTTTCCATGCTACAAACCCCTACAGTGGTATCAGAGCCGTGTCTATATGTAGATCTGTTGCACGAGTAGAACACAATGGTCATTATGGGCGGTGGTGCTTTTATTATCAATTGCTTCTTGTGTACTTTGCATCTTGCGGTATGATGGGATGAAGCGGCCCGGGCTAACCTTACATGACATCGTTCATGAGACTTGCTCCACGCTCAACATGCAACTTGTATTGCATAAGTGGCTTTGCGGGTGTCTGTCTCTCCCATTATAGTATAGATCCAATTTACAACGGGCCCTTGATAGTTCAAGCATCAACGTTGTGGTTCTTGTTCGTAAGTTAGAGCGACACTTATTGAAAGCCCCAAACCACGTAAAATATGCAAAGAAAATTAGAGGCGTCTAACTTTGTTTTGCAGGGGTGTGCTGTGATGTGATATGGCCATGATTGTGATTATATTTGATGTATGCAATGTTCCTTATTGTAAGTTGGCAACCGGTAGGAGCCATATGGTTGTCTTTAAAATTCTGTTAAGACCCGCGTGTCTATTCAAAGTAGTTGTAATAGTTGGAGCTGGTGGACGACAACCATGTTGGGTACAACAATGTTTTGTGATCCTTTAACATTTGCTCCAGCTTCTCCTTTTCCTTTTCAGTTTCACATTTTTCCTTTGCATCAGTAATGGCCCGACCAAGATCGTCATCAGTGGGCCCATCTGCTGCCTCTTGATCTTCATCTACCTTCGTTGCAGTATCATCGTATTCAGGACACATGTTATGATAGTTGTCATCATCCTCTTCTTCTTCGTTGTCTTCCATCATAACCCCTCTTTCTCCGTGCTTGGTCCAACAATTATAGCTAGGCATAAAACCGGACCGAAGCAGGTGGGCGTGAATGGTTTTGGTATTTAAGTAGTCTTTCTTGTTCTGATAGTGAACACATGGACATCACATAAAACCATTGTGACCACAATTTGTCTTAGACACAACGATGAAATTTTGGAGGCCCGTAATATACTCGGAAATGCATCAGTCACCGTACATCCACTGCTGGTTCATCTGCATTATATAATTAATTACATATATCAAAAATTATTATAGTATGTCATGAATTAATAGGGAGATGACCACTTTTATAGTACATCAATGACACATGAAAGGATAAAGTTGCCGACCTCGACCGAGGAGGAAAGAGCAACGAGAAAACTTAATTCGAGCTCTCGGGCATTTCACCGAACACTTCTTGTGCATAGGAAGAAAACACAAACTAGCACCCTTTCACCCTCTTTGTTAAGCTCCAAAATGAGAGAGTGAAACAATGAGAGAGAGGGGGTGGGCTGTGGTGTATTATATATAGGCGCACACCCTTTAACACCGGTTCAAGCCACGAACCGGTGTTAAAGGGGAGGGGGGTACTGCGTGGCACGGTGGGGCAGGGTCTTTAACACTGGTTCGTGGCTCGAACCAGTGTTAAAGGGGGTGGGCCTTTTTTCTACACGGGTCACGTTGATACGGGAACCCCCTTTAACACCGGTTCGTAGGAGAACCGGTGTTAAAGGCCAATTTGGACCTCAACTGAAGGCCTCATTTCCACCAGTGTGATATGGCTCCATGTGGGTATGTATTATCTCAAATTAACTGGTAATAGAGCTGTATAATTGGAGTATTGATTCCAACATGCCTCTTGGTGCTCCAACAACCTATATTTATTGATTTATAGAATCATAGTAATATATTTATTAATTTATAGAATCTCAATATAAAATTGTATACTTCTACTATATTTGTCATTAGGATCTCAATATAGGTATACGATTTACTTGTTATTATAATTTCTAATTTTACGTGCCATGATACTCCAACTATGGTACGGTTAAGTTTTTTCTCTTTAATTTGTTGCATGCACCTCCTTGTTTTAAGCACAGCCACTCACAATCAATCCTACCCGCATGCGCCAGGGAATGGAAGATCTGGAAACTTAGCATTTTTAGCCCACTCGCGTCTTCTTCTTTGACGAAAATCTGAGAAAAAATTACGCCTTAATCTAGGGAACGAAGAGAGTAAACATTTTTATGATATAAGATGTTATTAAATGATCACTACAGGAATAGAGTTAGACGCCGATGTCTAGAGGCTATGCCGATAGCCAAAAGTCGGGGCCGTCGGCATAGGCCATGAGCTGGGCGCCCCACGAAGCTGGTCGTCAGCGCATAAATGCCCTCGATCGGCATAGGAGAGCCTACGCCGACGGCTGTCCTCGGCATAACTATTTTCTATTTTACCTTATTAATCTTAGTAAAATCATAACTAAATCATTCTAATTCAGAAAAATATAAATAATATATCAAAATTTGCAAAAAATAAGATATATCTATATACACTCAAATATTAGATATTAATGTTGATTAAGAATCTTCATTCTCGCCGTTTTAATGATAGTTTAAAACGATCATAAATAATTTAAAAACAATCAAAACAATGTGAAACCTTCACGTGGTGTAATATTATATGACATAGTTGAAAGGAAAAATATCAAACTTGGTATATTGATTATGTCTCAAAAAACCTTCACAAAACGACCTATCACATTCGAGGTTTTCTGTCTTCCGGGTCAAATGACCAATGTTATGGCTAGAATTAAGACATAATTTATGATAATATTACCATATTGTGCATGCATGTGTATCATGGGATGGCGAACAATATTGCAGGAGTAAGTTTTCCTATTTGTCGCATCAAAAAGCCATTTTCCGAACGCAAAAAACAGGGGGTTTTGTGAAACAACCACCAAGTGGCTAATTCAAAATCCTACTACCCCATTTTTAAAAAATACTAGACCACCTTATATGGATAATTTTACAACAAGGGGATCTCAAACCTTTCAGTCCACCCCTAGTAAAAAGGACAAATTTCTGTTGAATCGGTAGGAAGTGAGTCAGATATGAACTATATGTACATGATCTGATGCTCATGATTTTTTTAAATCATTTTTAGGTTAAAAATATACTATTTTATCAGAGTTCCAATGCAAGTTTAGCAAGGCTCAGCCTCGAGGTAAAATGTTCATACCCGTTGTTTGACAAAGTTTGACGATTGTTGAAAACAGGCATAAAAAATTCAAAAATGGTCAAAACAATGTGAAACCTTTGTGTGGTATTATATTATGTGACATAGTTGAAAGGAAAAATATTAAACTTGGTATATTGAGTATGTCTTAAAAAAACCTTTACAAAATGACCTATCTGATTCGAGATTTCCTGACTTTTGGGTCAAATGACCAATGTTATGGCTCGAATCAAGGCATAGTTTATAATAATATGCCGTGCATCATGGGATGGCGAACAATATTGTAGGAGAAAGTTTTCCTTTTCGTCGCACAAAAAATCTATTTTCCATTTTCCGAGCGCAAAAAGAGGGGTTTGTGAAACAACCACCAAATAGCTAATTAAAAATGATACCACCCTATTTTTATAATATACTAGACCACCTTATATAGACAATGTCTCAAGAAGGATATCTCAAACCTTTCTGTACATCCATGGTGAAAAAGACAAATTCCTGTCAGTAGTTGTCTCCGATGCATGCATGTACGGACCGGCACCGAGGCAATCAGCATTCAGCTGCTTTTATGATCAGCTCCGCTGGTTATTACTCCCTCCTTCACGGTTTGCAGGGCGCTCTACAAAAATCTCACGGACCTAGGCGTGTACGTATTGGCTGAAAATTAGGCCTATTAGTAAGCGGCTAAAACGCATGCATTGGTAGAAGACTATTGCATGTATAGGAAGTTGGGAGGAAAGGTGCCACATTAAATAACAATTAATTCTTATGCGCCTAGAAACGTTACAGTTTTGGAAAAACCCAAATTTGATTAAGCGCCCTGCAAACCGTGAAGAAGGTAGTAATTAAATTTATAAGTTGGTGGCCGGAGCTAGATTAGACTCCACTGAAACTGCATGCATGTGGCGACGGGGCTCCCTCTCGGAGCCCCCTCTCGCTTCCCCGAGGGCGACGGGGCTCTTCCTCCTCCGGCCGCCTCCCCCACCTCCACCCACCTCACCCCCCTCGCCGCCGTCGGCAGGGGTCGCCGGGCATAGCCCGGGTGACGCCGGCGGCGGTGGCCTGCCTCTCCCCGTGCCCTGGAGAGCGGGTCGGGGCCCTCCTCCTCCCTGGCGTCGGTGCCCCTCGGAAGCCTTTGGTCCGGCGCGGCTGGGTGTTGCTGGTGCCGGCGTCCTCTCGCGGCAGGGCGCCATGGACGCGGGGTTCATCGGCCGCCGCTCTGGTCCGGTTCTGGGCACCTCGTCCCCCAGATGGGCTCGGGAGGCCCCCAGATGGGCTTGAGCGGGCCGGGTCTCCACGTCTGCGGAGCCTCTTGGAGGTGGCGGCGGCGACTAAGCTGGGACGGGGACAACAGCGTTGCAGCTGCCTATTGCAGCAGGACGGCCAGAGCTTCACGGGCCCGTCTGGGCCTGGCCGGGCCTGCCAGGGCCTGGTGTGCTCCCGCTGACCTGTCCGGTCGATGACTACCTCGGCGGTGGAGGTGGGTCCTCCCGTGGCGGCGAGGCTGCTATCCCTCATTCGGCGATGTCGCGTGCTTCCGCCTTGCAGGCCTGCGCCAGTGTTCATGAAGAGACGAGCGATGGTGACTACAATATCGTGGAGGCGCATGCTCGTGGATGGCAACGCAGGGTGGCGGTGCTCCGTGCGCTAGAGTTTTTTTGTGGGCGGGGATCGGGAGAGATCCCTGTCAGCTAGTCTGACCCGGGCGTGGTGCCGCACTCGAGTGGCACTATTCCTTCTTGAAGGGCGCCGCGGGAATCCCTGCCCACTTTACTCTGCGTATCGGGGGAAACCCTAGGATCAATTTGGTCCGGGTAGTAGCATTGTGTCGACGGTGCTACCTTCTTGAAGGTGCTACTTGATACGGACGCTTTGGGACGCTTGCATGTGGTGGGTCAAAGTCGGAGGGCGCTGCGGTTGCGGGGCATCATCGTTTCGTCGATTCGTCTTTGTCTTCATTTTTTTCCTTTTGGCCATGTGTTTGCTGCTGCCCCAGCACTTTCTTTGTTTTGAATGCTTGTATCGGTGTGGTTGCTATATTAATATAGCGGGACGGCGAAAGTCTATTTTAAGAAACTGCATGCATGCGTTTGTGCGATCTGCTCAGTCGATCGGTCCGAGGCGCCAAGGACTTTTGATATGGTTCCATGTGGGTACGTATTATCTCGAATTAACTGGTAGTAGTATATATAGAGTACGGGAACTCCAACGACCCACCGCAAATGGACCCGACGGGTCTGAATCTGTCCTTTCGAACCAATGCCATGGTTTAATGGCCACCCGTACGTAAACGGAGTTGGACCCGCGTAGTGGTCCGTTCCCGGCCCAAACTTGGGTCGCGTTTGCGGCTCAGAGGACGGCTGACACTCCAGTGCATTCTACTGTGCATTTTGTTTTGTCGCATACAAGTGCGGTGTGTCTCCTCAACCCACATTGGTGGTGTGACCAGAAAGGAGAGAACAAGTGGCCAGCTTTGTCCGTCTGCCCGTGTGTGTGTGGCAACCTCACTCGGACGTGCCAAATTAAGCATCATAGCGAATGCTTCATTCGGTCCATCCATGCCAAGGACGGGGACGAGGCAACAGCGGTTCATTGACACTACAGTGATGCTCGGAATAATACGAGAAAGTACAGGGTTTTGGTGTTAATCCGCGCAACAAAACAAAAGGTTACCAGATGAAGCAACACTGCTAGCTACAATATAATAGTATGACGAGAGCACACACATGTAGTACATAGAGTAGCCGACGTGGCGATATAAGTCCGATCGCCGACACGCACATAGTATTAATTTCTGCGGCATGAAAGTTTCCATCGATCGATACGACGACGACACCTACATAGAGATTATTTAATCAGGAACATACTTGGTTAAACTACTGTAGAAACGTACGAGGATCCAATTAACAAAGGTCTTAAAGTGAATCAATCAATCAATCACCTTTGCGAGATGAGTAGTATGAGTGGCCAACAGGCGCCGGTACGTACATTGCTAGAGGCGCAGCTCCAGGTCCAGCTTCTCGCCGGCGCCGCTGGCCATGGACACCCTTGACCTGCCCACCACGCTCTCACGGCTAGAGGCGGACGGGTCCTGGAACAGCACGTGCTCCGCGAAGCGAGGAGCGACGCCGGCCCACCTCTCGAGCCTGCAGGCAACGGCGGCCGTTGGCGTCGACGCCGCCACGCCACCGCCGTGCGAGGCGATGGAGTAGGACATGGACCGTTCGGCGGAAGATTCGCAAGGAGGCCCAGTGAACGGCGCCGCCACGTAGGGTTCACACAGGTAGGGGTCGTTGAAGAGGCGGTCCTTGCGGTGCGCGTTTTGGTGGCCGCCGAGCGCCTGCGACTTGAGGAACGTCTTGTCGCAGAAGAGGCACTGGAACAGCCGGACCATTTTGCCGTCAACGCGCGCCGTCGGCGCCGCCTCCTCATCCTCGTCTCGTCCTCGGGCGCTGGCTCCCGACACCAGCCCGAGCGACAGATCTGGCACTGCCGCCGCTGCCGCCGCCTGCACATGGAACCACGACGGCATAGCCTTCTCCATCAAGGTATATTACCAATTTAGCTCAGGCAGCTGCTGGTTTGCTGCTGCAGTGGCACCAAGTGCATGCAACGCAACACAAGGCTACAGAACAGCTGATAACTAGGAATGGTAGCGGTGGCGCTCCTGTGTTTGGTGCGACGGTGCTGTGGACTCGAGTCGAGCTGAGAAAGAGGTGAGATTCGATGGGTATAAATAGCACTGAATCCATCCATGTTGAGACCTGAGAGGGGACATGAAGGTGCTACAGTAATGCATCGCAGCATCGTGAGAATTTTGATTTGGAAGGAAAATTCGGAAGCCTGCCCAGGGTCACCAGAGGACAGCAGCTTATTGGGGAGCAACCGAGCAAGTGCTCAAAACAAATTTATAAAAAAATCTGCATGTACTATTTAAATTTACGAATCTAAGATTTGCTAACTTTCTTTTATATGAGAAAACTGACAGTGCCACGACGACATATCGAACGGCTGAAAACCTTCATCGGCATGTATTTATATAATCTAAGATTTGCGATTTGCTAACTTTTTTTCTTGCAAAAAAAAGATCTGCTAACTTTTTTTATAGGAAAGTGACATACCAATACAAGCGCAACCGTCCTCCCAGGTCAACGGTTCGGAGGTTCCCCACAAACCCTAGAAACTCCCCTTCTGATCTCTGGTCCTCAAGTTGACGCCGCTGCCGACGCTGGTGGCAGTGACGTCACACATCCCGTCGAAGACGAAGGGAATGCGAGGCGCTCTATGGCAGCGCTTCATGGGCGGAGGTGAGGCGCTGGCTTGGGGCGCAGGGTAGTGCGGCCGTGACGGCGGGGCCCGAAGTTCTCCGACGCATTGGTGACGAATAGGTGGTAGCGCATCGCCGGTGCGGCCGTGGTCTCCGGCATGCATGGGAGTGGGATCTTGGCCTCAGGGCCTGATCTAGGCTAGGTGGGCCCAATCAGGGCTCGTACTGCACAGGAGTGTCTGGGTTTTGGCTTCGGCTACACTGGCAACGTGTCGCGGTGTTAAAAATATGGTCTGGAGGCAATAATAAAGTTGTTATGGTCATATTTCGTGTTGATGATAAGTGTTCATTCTCCATACTATAATTCTATTAACCGGAAATATAATAGATCTGTGGAGACATAAACAACTTAGTGTCCCTAGTAAGTCTCTACTAGACTAGCTCGTTGATTAAGTGATGGCTAAGGTTTTCTAACCATAGACATGTGTTATAAATTAATACCGAGATCATGTTATTAGGAGAATGATGTGATGGATAGACCCAACCTAAGCATAGCAATTTGATCTTATCACTTAGTTTAAATTGCCAAAGCATTCTCATGTCAAGTAACCTATTTCTAAGACCATGAGTTCATGTTACTCACTAGCACCGGCAGAATACTTTGGGGGCATGAACTATCACTTTGTAACATGATGATCATAAAGGTGTGTTTCTGGTATCTCAGAAAATACTTGTTTAGTTGCATGGATTAAGACTGGAATTTGTCACTCTATGTGACAGAGAGATATCTCTAGGCCCAATAGGTAACACAACATCCTAAGTAGCTTGCAAGCAAGTGATTAATGAGTTTAGTCACATGGATACTGTATTACAATACGAGTAAAGAGAAGTTCCCGTGAACAATATTGAACTAGGTACGGTGATACTGGTGATCAAATCTTGGGCAAGTAAAATATCGTGAGATAAAGGGACTGGAACACAAGATCATTTGAATTCTCAACATCGATGTTCAACCAACAATGATCTTCATTGAATGTGTGTGGGATCCATTATGGACATCCATGTCCTACTAATGATTATTGATCATAATTGTGTCTTGATCATGTCTGCATATTCACGAACACGTAATATCGCACAAACGTTCGGTAACGCTGGGGTAGGCATGGAATATTTGTAATGGTTAGTTCGAATATTGATTCATAGTATCGAATGAGATTCAAGACATTACGAGGAGCTTCATAATGGTCCGGATATAAAGATTCATATAAGGGAAATACTTTTAAGGTTTTCAGAAAAGTTCAAGAATTTTTTCATATTATACTGGAAGGTTCTAGTGGGTTTCGTGGTGGGGCATGTCGGTGACTAGTGGACTTCGGTCCGGACAACACACGGGCCTCAATCCATGATCCCTACCCATGGAAACATCAATGCCAAAGACTTGTAGGTCTGTGCCCAGAATATCTTAGCCGACCTAACCCGTGGGGCTGCAAGACCGCTCTCTCGAGATTCCCAAAGACCACACATACATCCATGGGAGATCAAGAATAAAATTAACGTGCAATACAAGGTGAAAATCTGTCGTGACCAAGGGAAACTCTTACACCACCGATAACTATGTATACTTGGAGAAATTTACCTAAAGGGGACATGCCATAATCGTCCAAGTCGTAGCCTTTAGCCTTAGTAATAAACCATAGATTCATCTACTATCGTCGGGTCTTATTATAAAACCGCCAAGATCATCATGTAGCCATAGTGTACGATATGTTGATAAACTTATGAATAAAGTCTCAAGTAAACCTCCTCATTATACACATACCTTTTGAAATCGCATGTGTGCCCCCATGTGTGGTTTTGGTAACTAATAACAATCTCTATGGACTATGTGCATTGAGTTGCACCTATAGGAATTTTCCATTGGCATCGCCAGAACCATGTGTTGGCTTCAAGTTATAATATATGAAGAAGAAGAAGAAATGTCCAAGGGTTTTGAGCCTATTAGAATCATGCTGAATAAAGAAGAAGATTCAAGGTTGATCAAGACGAAGAATGGGTCAATACTCAAGAAGAAATAAAATTGTGCAAGATCAAGATGCGCCATCTCTAGAAGATCACATGCTTGAATCTTGCCGTCCTCGGTGATCATGGATCAATAAAGACAAGCTCAAAGAAAAGGTTTCCCCATGGTGTATGGGGGAGCAAGTTGCAAGTCATCATCAAGCGAGCGCGAGCAAGAGCAATCAAGAAAGGTGTTCCATCTTGAGGAGGACATGATCGTCTACATCAAGCTCAAGTGGAATGCTCGGCAAAGGTATGATCTTGATAGATTTTCCCTTTTTCGGGTATCATATTGTTAGTTGGGAGACCGGGTTTAGGATAGATAGCAGTACTATCAAGAGGAGCTCTCAAGTGAGTAACTAGACCATATCTTCCGGAGAGAGCTCAAACCTTTACATACATAGCATCATGTTTCGTGATTGTTATTTGGATATTATCCAAGTGAGGTTATAGAGCTTGTGGTAATCTTCATAACAAGCTCTAGTTCACCAAAAACGGATTTCCCTTATATATCTTAATGCACTTTTGATCTTGCGGGTTTTCCGGCGCCACACCTTGGGAGATATCCATCATACATATACATGATATTTTCTCCCTTGGTGGTATCCAATGTTTCCATTTTGTTGGATGCTACTTCTCTGTATCATTCAATTCCAACAAAATTGGTTTCAACCTATTCAGAGTTTCCAAGGTCAATTTATTATGTTTTGCGTTTTGGATGTTTTAGCGGTTCGTATCCTTTAGAGAGGTCAAACCTTGCGTCTAGTGGTTTTATCTCTGTGGTTGTACAATGATGTTTCTTTGCATGACATTGTAGATCTTGTTGTCCTCTTCAAAATGAGCCAAATATAATCGAAATCGGAGTCTGGATACAAAAGTTATTGCCGTTTTCGTATCGAGTGTCCGGGCATTTAGAAAATCCGGTAGTACCGGGAAAAAGTCGGGTAGTACAGTGCGAATCTGACTAGAATGCGATTGCAAGACCCTCTGTATCATCCCAGCATTAGAGCCTCGAAATAAGCTGAACCCAGATGTGTGCATTGCATTCATGCATAGAAAATCCGAATATTTTTTGCGCTTTTAAAACAGAACTTGTCAAATTGAATGAAGCTTCTCTTAACTTGATGGAATTGAAGTAGATCATCAAGTTGACTGCAATAAGTTTCAATAAGACTTTTGCTAAAACCTTATTTTGGGTAAGGGAGATTTGATATAAGGTTAGATCAAATGTACTAAAAGTTAAACCTTAATACAATGTGAATTATACTTGATCATTAGGTGATCGTATTATAGTATTCCTTATAACCACTCATGAGTACCAAGTTAAGGATATAACACCAAATATGAATTCAACAATTATATCTTAATCTCATCTGCATACACCATGACTATCATGGTAATATCTAACCCTATTTCCTAAGTAAGATTGAGTAGGAAAGGAACTAAGTTTAGATCATTTACCTATATCTTTCTTTCCATATCAATCCTTATCATACCTATTGAGTTATATTGCAAGATCTATTGTTCATTAATGTTGATGAATCAACTATTGATTCACCAGATTTCAATTTAACAACTCTTAACCATATCATAGTTTACAATTAAAGAGCCTATATAGAAACAATTAAGAAGGGGTAAATAGTGGTGTTAGCTTTAGAAATCATTTATAAGATGGGAAAGATTGGAAGAATCCAATCAATAGGATAATTTATGGATCTAAATCACTTCTAAATGAATAGAAGAATTATTTATACCATCTAATTATATGGTAGTTAAGAAGATTACAAGGATGAACCCTGAAGATAGTTACCAGTAGTAATTCTATTAGACCAAGTGTGTATAGTCCTTGAATAACAGTCTTAATCCAATTAATGATACTAAGATGATAATTCCAAGACAATTGAAAGATTGGATTACTAAAGCCTTGCTTAGCCAACTAAAAATTTAAGCCACAGTGATTAAAGGATTATAATGGTGATGCTTTAGCCACCAATATTGAATGCTTATATTTAGTATAAGTAATACTGGTGGGTAGAACATGATTGAACACCTAGTAGGGATAAGTTATTCTAGAATGAGGTATATACACCGATAGTCCCACATCTTGCATCACGAGAGCGTTTTAGTCCCACATTTTGTAAAGTGAGCAATGCTAGTCCCATAACTTGCATTCGGAGAGCATCTTAGTCCAATTTAATCTAATTTCAGCAAATTTGACTAAATTCGGCTACCTATAGCATCGCAATTTTTTAAAAATAACCTCTATATATTTTTATCTAGCATATGCTTGGTGTGCCTGACAGGTGGTCCCACCTATACTACATGTAGAAATTAAAAAGTAGAACTATGGGACGAGTGTGATTCGAGCACAATACCTTTGTGCCGTTACAATACTACACAAGCCACTACACCGACTAATATTGTTGGTTATTTGGAAGAATGTAATTCTTTTATACGGTATAAAAATATACACGCACCTAAAAATGCTAGTGCACTACTGTTAGCATAATTTTATGCCGAGTGCATGTTAACATCTGTACGGAACACAATACCTTTTTCTTAAAATTTTCACAACTATAAAACTCGTATTTCCAATGTCAAGAATAAAGGCTTATATGTAGTATGGGTGCATACACTCAAATCAATCAAGCTTTACTTCACTAGTGTGCAGGCGTGCTAGTATACGTAACTTTGTTTCTACGTTGCATGTACGTGTGAGCCAGCGAGAGCTAGCTAGCGCGTTGTGTGATTAATATCTAAGGACATCTCAATCAGGCCGATCCAAATGGTCTGTTTTTATCCGTTTAGTCGGGCCATGGTCATTTTGGGTCGAAGTCTGGCTTGTCCGGCCGACCGCGTCCAACGATGTGACTCATGTGTCCGCTCTTGGGCATCGCCAATGTCGACGTATTTCTAGTGTTTTCCCACCGTTCCGCCGTCTCCCGCCGCTTCCTGCCAGTTTTGGGTGTTTCCCGTAGCGTCCAGGAGCAACAATAAAAAGAGGAGGCTGCCAAGATAACTTCGACCAGACCCGCACCACCCCCAACACAAAACCACCATGCATGGTCATACGTGTCGGCCCGACGAGCTCCGTGGCAACCCCGACATCGGCAGAGAAGAGCTACCCAAGCGATTGCTGCCGTCGTGGTGGACGAACCCGCCAGTGGCACCGAACGTGTTGCCGCCTCCGATTTCGAGGCGCCCGCATATATTCCATATCCAACTACGGATGAACCGCGTCTTTTTGCTGGAGCACTTGCGGCGTGTAGTGCTCAGTGAAGTGTGTGACGACCTCTGAGAAGCGGTGCGGGCCAATCCCGACGACGTGTATCTGTGTTTCCGCCTAGCTCAAGCTGAAGAAGATTTGCAGATGCAGGAGGCGATCTACCGCAGTCTCGAGGAAGAATGGGGTCTTACCGACCGTCGGCGTCCCCTCCGCTGGCGCCGTAGGCGACGCATAGCTAGAATGATGTTGTAGTGTTGTTTGTAACATTTTAAGGCTCGAATACAACTTTTCATTGCAAATGGCCGATGCCCACATTGCTACATCATACATGGAGAGTGCACAACCTAGCTTAGTCGTCGGAGTCGGAGTGGTAACAACGACGACACATGGTGTCGTTGAAGACGCTGACGGCGAGCCTTCCTTCGCCCTCATACTTGAAGACAACGATGTTGCCCGCTTTGATCTGGTGCGCGCGGACGAAGCACTCCTAGCTGTTGGCGAGGTACATCTGGCCGAGGTGGTCGAACTGCACCTTCACCGGTACCTGGTGGTCTTGACACCGTTCGCCCGCAGAATGACAAGCGGTGACGGGTTCGTCGCCGACCAGCGACGCAAATTTGCGAGGCAGGAGCAGCCTGTCCCGCGTCATGCCGGAGTGGATGGACACGACGAACTGGATCAAATACCTGGGTTGATCTCCTCGGGCGATGACGACATTGAGGGAGAGCTCATTGGCGCTCTGCTTTGGACGCGTCTCCCGCGCCTCCCTCGATGTCCATGTCCGGGACCTGATGGTTGTCCTAGACGCCCTCCCCTAGATCCAATGCCGCTGGCCATGGCTAGCTACTAGTAGTGGAGGATGGGAAGGAGAAGGGGGAGAGTGTGATGCGGTGTGAGAGAAGATGGCCGCGAGCGTCCAGTTAAAAAGGGCTGGCATCGGATGCCGACGCGGAGGCCGAAGCGACACCATTGGAGTGTCCAGTCAGGAGGGCAAACGTCGGGCGGCGCCAATAGCGGCGGTTAGAGAGAGCGTGACATCCAGATAGGAGGGCAAGTTAGGAGGGCAGGCGTTCGGCGGCACCAACAGCGGCAGTGAGAGAGAGTGTGACGTCCAGTCCGTCAGTGTGCTGTCTCGTCGTCATAAATGGCGTAGGCTGTCACGGTCAGCCTTCCTCCCGTGTCTTTGAATCGTTACCAGGTTGCGTATGAATCGGTACCGCTGCGCGTGTCTGAATCAATGCCGTGCTAAACGATGACTGACGGGTGGGCAGAGGCACCAGCGGGCAGGACACGCCCTCGGTCTGCCCGTGTTCGGGCTGACTCAACCGTTGTCCGGATTTGGTGCACAGATAGATCGAGACGGACGCGTTTTTTTCCGGATAGATCCGCCGAGACACCACGTATGCCCGTCGTGTTCGCGCGGACGATTTCAGACGGATCCAGTCGACCTGGTGAAAATAGCCTAACTTTACGTGCTTCATATCCGTGCGTGGATGTGTACGGAGGCTATCAGCGTAAAAATGATTTATAAAAAATGACCGCTCTTCTATTATCACATGTTGCTGTGTGCTCTAGTGGCAACCTAGCATTGTTTAGCAGCGCAAGTTGTGAGTTCAATTCCCATGTTGAGTGTTTTTCTTATTTATTTATTTGTTTTTCTGCTTGTATAACCACGGACAAGTAAGGCCTGTCTATTAGTCCGTACAAAGGTCACAGCGGCAAAAAAAAATACACAGGGGCCATTCTACAAAAATTGCTTTGCCACATGTCATCTTCAGAATAAATTTCAACCTATAGGTTGATGAATTCGGTTAAAATCGTAGAAATTTAATTGAATTAGACTAAAGTGTTCCCAGGTTGTAAGCTGTTGCAAGTTATGGGACTAAAAATGTATATACAAGCCATACTAACATAAGGTAAAGTTGGAGTGTTATAGAAGTAGTGTTATGTATCTTAAAGGATAGTCAACTTTAGGAAAAGGTAGTTGGTTGCATACAACTATTGGAGATACAATAGTAATGAATGATTAAGGAAGATTATAAGTAGAGTTTGAAGAAACTATTTGTTGAATGGAAGGCTATCAACAGAAGAGTGGTAGATATAACCAAGCAAAATACGAGGAAGTTATGAAATACTTGAGTGTCAAACTCATTGGATTCATCCATGAGTTTAGAAGAATGATATATGAATAAGAAGATTTTAATGAGTAAAGCTCATTATACTAACCATGATGATGGATAGGAAGAAGTATTATATCTAGGAAAGGAATTCTTTGTTTAAAGATCCAGAATGGTAAATTATGGAAAATAGACATTCCTGGTAGCAACCAACTTTAAATCTCAAATCAACATAATATCCATCTCATGTTATTAATCCATCATCTGATGTCTATAATACTTTATAGAAATATTTTCCTATAGCAAATCACATATGCACATCTCTGTTAATTCCAACCATCATAACTATGTGTGCTTAAGTATATCTTTATCAATTCCTTTCTATAAAATATTCAAGAAATAGTTTCAAGCACTAAAGGTGATGTCAACAAATATCCCAAACAAAAAACCATGTGTTTAGTTATTAATTCTTTATTCATATCCATAATAGAATCTAAGCATGTTAAAAACCTTAAACCCTAGGGTAAATATTCATAATTCAAAACCCTAAACTTCTTTGTTTATCAGAATAGAATATATACATTGCCATTTTCCAAATTAATGGGAATAGAAATAACCATATCAATGTCTTTTATATTTCATGCATTAAATAATGGTATAGGATCATTATACATATAAAGGTTTATATTCAAACTATGAGCCAATTAGAGTTAAGTTTTTAAACAATTAAGAATATATCACTCAAAGAAATCCCTAACTAAAATAGGAGAGAAAAATAATAGGAAAGGTTTAGATAAAATATTAACAAGGGGGTCCATATTGAGTAAATAAAAGAAATACAAAAATATGCTATAATAAAAATTCACAGATGATAAAAAATATATTTTAGTATTGTTGTAAATATCCAGCAAACAAATCATACAAAGAAAGGTTCAAAATATAAATCAAATTCAAATCTGAATATAAAAACAGAAAATAGAAAAAATGATAAAACAAATAAAAAATACTACCTGGCCATGGCCCAACAACCCTACACCTATCTGACGCCCCTGAGCAGCCCACAACAGCCCAGTAACCAGCCCAGACTCTTCTCGGTCTATGACTGACAAGTGGGGTTAGGAGGGGACTGCGGTTTGAGGTGAAGAAATTGCCAGGGGTTATCCGCTCACAGGCAGTTCGCTGGCGGAGCTCGCCGCCGCTCGATGTCGTCGTCGTCAGCCTTGCGCCAAGATACTCGCCGTTGTTGCCAGGAGGGGATAAGAAGGCCACTGCAACGCACTGCCTCCATCCCTATCTCCAATTCCTCCTTATCCTCTCAGATACGAACAGGACCGAAACCCTAGCTCACCGGAGCCACCTCTCACCGTCGAATCACCTCTCCCCACACCATTCTGAGCAGCCATGGAGAAGCGCCTTCCTCCGTAGATCCTCGGGGTAGAATCTTGCATCAAGGGGAGCACTGGAGCGGGTGAATTCTGCCGTTCCTCTTTGCAGCAGCTTGTCGGAATCCTCGTCGGGAAGCTCGATTCCGACCGCACCTGTCCTCGCAGACCACTCAATCATCATCAGGGTGAGTTCCTGAACCTCCCAGTAACATTCAATCGTCGGATCTCGTTGTAAATCCTCGTTTCACCATATGCCACCATCGGCCACCGTCGGAGCTCGTCGGAGCTGAAGCTCTGATGACCATTTCCGAGTGGCGCTGCCACTCTTAGGTTCAGTAGGTTGCGCTGATTCGAACTAGGTCTATTTCGTTTGCTAGAACGCCGTAGATCGTTGCCGGTGACCACTCACCGACGGCGGTGGTGGTGCTGACGCCATCGTTACGTCATGGTTGAACCACGTCAGCTAGTTTGACTGGTCTCCGCCCACGTGGTTGATGACATGGCCTAGGGCTCATATATCATTGATTGGGGGTAAAGACTGGGTCAGTAACAAATGTATTTCTTTAATCAGTGAGATGAGGTGGACCCTGGCCCACAGGTCAGTGACTGGGGCTAGCTCTTGGTGCAGTGTAAAACAGGTATTCTCTATAGGAAATAAATAAAATATTATAATTCAATTAATAATATTCCAGAAATCTAATAAAGGATTAAATCTTATTTAATCAATAACTTTTGATTTATAATTCAGAAAAATATGTATAATATATGAAAATTTTCAGAAAAATAAAATCTACAACTTAAAACTATTATCAAATATTATTATGATGATTATTTAAATAAATGTTATTTCATAAAGGTTTTATAAGTTATAAAACTTTAATAATTCATATTTTAAAAATATTGAAGGTTAATGATATAAATAAAATACCAAAAACCTTAGAAAAATAAGAATTCTAATTTAAAACTATAATCATGTATTATTAGTTCACTTAATTAAATATTTATTATTTATTAAGTAATTATGAAGTAATAAGAATTATAAAAATCATATCTTATTATTTAGAAATCACAAAAATAAATGTGATATGCCAAAATAATTACAAAAATAATATCTACATGTTAAAAATCTAATATTCCACTTTTGAGTTAAATAAAAAATTATATATTTTAGTAACTCAAATTTAAGCTTATTTACTTCATTAATCATTGATACAAGGATAAATAAAATTTATTAATATTCCTAAAATGAATAAATTAAGTTTAATAAATAAGTATTAGTCTTAAATATTAATAAATGAAGCTTAAATGGTTTAAAACATTATAAGTATCTTTTTATTAACTTATCATCAACCGTAAGTGAAGATTTTATTCTAAAAAGATTCCCATCTATAATAAAACCTTCAAGAACAACTTATGAATACACCAAACCTTTTCTATCTATATTAACCATCAAATTAAGAAAACTACCACAACACTATAGAAAGATGAAGAATAGTTAAGTAACAATCTACCATGGTTTATAAACTATACTCACTTAACTAGAAAAGATAATTGATATTACTCTATTATAGAATCAAGAAACCATTACACCCAATAAAAGAATAACCATTCTTAAATAACTTTAAGAAAACATTCCAGATACACAAAGTACGAATATCATAAGCATTATACTTACAAAACTATCTATATTTTAGAGTTAACTTTAGTCTACAGAATCTTAATACAACACTATAAACATTATTATATGTTTTATAGTTAACTTTGGTATAAAGTAATTAAGTTATAAAGCAACTCAAGCCAAACCATTTGGGAAAACCAATAACATCAACCACTACTAACTAACCACAAAGCTTGTTTAGTCCTTAGAAGAGAAACCTTTTCTTTGAATGTTATTCTTTTTGCCACTTCAAACAAGAAATCTTGTATAAGCAATCGTTGTTAGTATGTCCTAAGTATGTGTTGTTCACAACCACTCATAAACCCTAATAGAAGCACAAATGTATAACTTATCCAAAAGAACCACACATTCCAAAGTAACCGTTTTCGAAATCCAAACCCTAAAACAACGTTATCCCCGGGATTTGTGCTTAGAACGTGCATCATATTACTTATGCATAAAAGCATATTGCTTCTTTAAACATTAGTCCTTACCGGACCAATGATGCTGATTTCAGAATTTGGATCTTATACTAACTCGAAGACCATGAGTGCATAATCTTGCAATCACAAAAGGCAAGTTCACACTTGCTCATGTCCTTTGTTTATTTTCTGTAAAGTATTTTACAAATCCAGTGTTGTTATCACTTTCATTTGAAAAGGGTCTTAAAACACTATTTTTTATAATAATGTGAACTATTGGTTACTGATCCAGGGTGATCAGTTAATCTATTAAGTCTGATAGTTGGAATACCACTGTTCAGAACTATATCACATAGGACTTAACAACCAATGTCGCCAGTGATTCTTGCGTCGTATATTACGCATTGAATATGAGATTTGGAATGGGACAGAGAAGTCAGTTTTATCTTCTTCCTCTCGCATGAAGCCGGATGTGCAGGTCGTGGCTGTTATCCTCGTAGCGTTCATATTAATTGGTAATTCGTAGAGGATATGCAGCATGTGGGTGGGAACCCTCATCGTCCCACGATAGTTATGACATCTAACGGTTTGTACATACCATTGCCGTAATTCTTTATGTGGGCATGGTGTACACCAAGGAGGCATGCGAGGTCGCGAAGGGGGCAGTGATTGGCTTGGATCATCTCCTGGGCCCACATCATG
The DNA here is from genome assembly GCA_916181665.1 of Avena sativa. Classification (NCBI taxonomy): domain Eukaryota; kingdom Viridiplantae; phylum Streptophyta; class Magnoliopsida; order Poales; family Poaceae; genus Avena; species Avena sativa. The sequence goes on from OV702293.1 coordinate 462,702,229, forward strand.
GAATTGTGGACGGGAATAAGCTGCCCGGTTGTGCAAAAAAGAGTTGATCTCTCATGGGTAAAGTAACGCACCTCTGTAGAGTGTAAGAACTCTAACTTGTTACTCCCTGTTCTGGGAAGGAGTTGCGAACGCGGCGGGAAAGGAACTCCATGAAAGTTCTGGTAAACCCGTGAAGGCTGAGGGACATAGGTTTTCAGAATAAAAGCAACCTTTGAAGAAATGTTTATGAAAACCTGCATTGCCTAAGACCTACGGTCTGTGGCTATAGTTAAAGTGCATCAAACACTCCTTTTCTAGTGAATTTGCTGAGTACGCTCGTACTCAAAGTATCTTCTTAACCCTTGCTAGATTCTGAAGCCATTAAGTCGATGTCTACATCAAGTTATGCTCCAGGAATCATCAAAAGCTAAGGCTTTTCAGTGAAGTCAAGGAAGTCAACACATTCATCAACTCAAGTGAAGACGAAGTTACGGATTAGATAGGAGTGTAATCTATAGCCAAAGAACCTATTTCTGTAGTGCGTTGTAATAGCAGCAATGCCAACCTCTTAGCCAGGATACTAGACTTAATAGTATACTAGTTCTTGCGTTGTTTATCTTTGATTCTTCTCAGTAAGAAGTTCTTTCTCTCTCTTTAACCTAGAGTGTTCTTTGGATCCTATGTAAATAATTGAGTTGTAACCTTTAGCCATGTATTGGACCCGCTGTGTTTCTGTTGTGCCATTCTGAGGGATGCAATACTAGTGAGCGGTGTTTCACTGGTGTTATGTCAACGACTATAGTATACTACATCATGCAGTGGTATGCTGGGTCACCACAGTTGGCATCAGAGCATATGCTTTGACCTTAGGTTGGAAACCTAGTAAACGAGTAGAACCTGCAGGGCACATCTCAAGTGATAATAAAGAGTTCTCTAGTGATATGAGGGATATTCACTTGAGAATAATCCTGTTATGTTACTAGTGCGATAACTCTTTTATATGATTGCAATTCCGATCATTATCCAAGAGTTTTAACTCTAAGTGACTGATGATAATTTCTTATCTATAGTTCCACATGGCACCTCGGTATCCACCCCGGAATGTTCAAGTGTTGAACAGGACGTTGGATGACTACGAAGGGGATTGGACAGACAATCTCCGAAAACTTCTATGGAGTCTGGAATGTGAATCAAGACTTCTGGTCAAGATTTACACTTATTATGATGGGCAGGTATTAGCTAAATACCGTTTCATGATCATGTTACCCAAGAAGTTAGTACTTAAGGGAGAAATGCCATCATGAGAGGCAAGGTGCATGGCATCTGCATATCAGATTGCCGTAGCAGCAGCCATAACCATGATCCGAGAACAAAAATCCCAAGCTCTAGAAGGTAGTACACTACTAGGAAAACGGCTATAGGTAATCAGCACATTCGTGGCTCACATGGTTGAAGTTCCCCACGGCTAAAACAGGCGTGGCTCACCTGTGGGCAGTGCCCTACTAGTAACTAGAACAACCATGGCGCACATGACTATAGTGCGCCACAGATGTGTGTGGGCCAGGGCCTTGTTGGCCGCACTCCAAACATCTGTAGCGCACTATAGTCATGTGCGCCACGGTTGTTAGTGTCATCTGTGGCGCACATGGGGGTGCGCTACGTCTAAGCGCACGCCCCCCTCTGCTGTGAAACGGCCACAAACATTTGTGGCGCACTCGGCCTAGTGCGCCACAGGGAGTAGGAGCATCCGTGGCGCACATGGCATAGTGCGCCACAGATGTTTGTACTCCCTGTGGCGCACTAGGGCCGTGTGCGCCACGGATGTGTCGATTTTTTTAGGACAGCTCTTTATGTGCACATGTGTGACCACATCCACCACCCCACACTTCACTTTCCCCTTCTTCTTCCTCCTTAGATCTAGTCGGGATCTTCTCCTTCCCACCTCAATTTCTCCACCCATTCACCATTTTTAGCATGTAAAACTTGCTTTGGATGTTACATAAGTAATAGAGGAGGTCTCCGGTCTCTCATCTCCTTCTCTGGTCGACGCGCGCACCTCTCCTTTCTAACTTTCTCGCGATCGGTCTCTCATCTCGGTAAGTTGTCCATGTAAGGATGTGTTCATGTGTATATGGATGATGTGCTCATATGTATGTAGATGATCGATGCTCATGATGTGTATATGTGGAGAGGATCGATGGTCATATGTGTGTGTATATGGAGAGTATCGATGATGCTCATGCATGTGTGTATGGAGAGGATAATGATATGTTCATGTGTGTATGGATCGGTCTCTCTCTCTCTCTTGTGTTTGTATGTGAACAAGTTGCCATTTGTTTTGCCAAAATGTTGATTCATTTCCATTTTGGCAAGACTTTGGCATTTCGCAAAGGTCCTAATTTTAGGATAGGTCATGCCGAAATTTTCTATCGACCATTGCATGCATGCATTCATTATGTGGTTCTAATAGACTTCAAAATTGTACCGTGTACACCGTGCAGGCAAAAATGGTCCGCATAATGAGCGAAGGCATTGTGGCTAGATTTTTGAAATGTGCGACGGCCGACATGATACGAAATAACAAGACAGATATAAGATGTCCGTGCAGAAGATGCAAACTCAACTGGGTGATCGACCCAGATTCAAGGAATCTTCAGGCGCACCTGCTCCGCCATGGTTTCATGGATGGATACACTCGTTGGATAAGCGATGACGTAGACGATGGAGACGGTGAAGGTGGCCATCATGACGATGATCATCATCACGGCGAGAACGGGCGAGATGATGAAGAGTCTCCTGGAGATGGTGAAGGTGCGGAAGCAGACCGGGATGATGATGATCTAGATGCCGGAGGAGCAGACGATGATGGAACAACGTCAGGCTGTGTGCAGGACCCTTATGTGCAAGAGCTGCTTCTCAAGCAGACGAGTAACGCCAGGGCTGCCGCTAGAGAGAAAGCCAAGCTTGCGCAACTTGAGAAAGACGCGGTTACTCCATTGTATGAAGGATGCAGGCCCGATGATACCCGGTTGAATGTAACACTCAAGGCTATGGAGATGAAGGCAAAACACAAATTGAGCGACGCAAGCTTCGACGATATGATGGCATTCTGGCACGATCGTCTCCTGGAGGGGAACACATGTCCAACTAGTATCGAGGATGCCAAGAAAATCATCTGTCCTCTCGATCTACCGCACGTTAGATATCACGTATGCATCAACAATTGCATCATTTATCGGGGCGAGGACGCGGAGAAAACCACATGTCCGGTGTGCGGCGTGAGTCGATACAAGAAAGGGAAGAAAGCACCTCGAAAAGTGGTATGGTACTTTCCTATCACTCCTCGTCTGCAGCGCTATTTCGCGGACCCTAAGGAAGCGAAGCTCATGCGATGGCATGCGGAAAGGAAGAAGCCAGGAGATGATGATGACCCCGAAAAGGATGAGCTGCTGACGCACCCTTCAGATGATAGCCAGTGGAAAGCATTGGACCTCGAATTCCCAGAATTCGGTGGAGATTCGAGGAACATTAGTCTTGGTGCGAGCACCGATGGACTCAATCCGTTCGGTAGCCAGAGCAGCACGCACAGCACTTGGCCCGTGTTTGTATGGATGTACAACCTCCCTCCATGGTTGTGCATGAAGAAGAAGTATATACAAATGAGTATGCTAATTCAAGGGCCGAAACAACCTGGTACCGACATCAATCTGTATCTCGGGCTGTTGAAAGAGGAGCTAGCCACGTTATGGGAATCTGGAGCCAATACTTACGACGCCGTCGCACAAGATTATTTCACTTTGAGAGCCGCGTTGGTCACTACGGTGCAAGACTATCCAGGTTGCGGGTATATCTCGGGGCAGGTTATCCAAGGATTCTGCGCATGCGTTAGGTGCATGGATAACACAAGCTATCTCCAACTAGAGAAAGATCCAGGGTCATCGAAAACCGTGTTCATGGCGCACCGGAGGTGGCTCGGCAAGAATGATCCATGGAGAAAACGTGGAGACCTGTTCAATGTCAAATCAGAGACCTGTTCAACGTGGAGACCTGCTCGACAAGCCGCTGATGAAGGTATGGAAAACAAGGTCTGTTTTCTAGGAGTTGCCATACTGGAAGTTTCTCCGCACGCCTCATAGCCTCGACATCATGCATATCACGAAAAATGTGTGCGAGAGTCTGGTCGCCACCATAATCAACATGCCAGATAGGACGAAAGATGGTCCGAAAGCAAGGCACGACCTGATATGCTTGGGTATCCGGAAGGAGCTTCACGGAGGACGCACTACTCCTGATGATCAGGAAGATGACGATGATCAGGAGTTGGAGATGACACAAGTTCGTCGGAAGGGTAAAAAGTTCAAGAAGAACGAATATTACTGCCCTCCTTCTTGCTTCACTCTAAGCCAGGATGAGATCAAACAGTTTTTCAAGTGCCTTCTAGGAGTCAAATTACCTTACAGCTACGCGGGTAAGATAAGCAGATACCTAGACGAGGCAAAGCAGAGGTTCAGTGGCATGAAGTCTCACGACTGTGCCGTGCTAATGACGCAGGTACTTCCGGTCGCACTAAGAGGGATAATGGACGAGCACGTCCGTGAAACGTTATTTGGCCTATGCAAGTTTTTCGACGTCATCTCTAGGAAGTCGATTAGCGTGAATCAGCTCGGGAGGCTACAGGAGGAGATCGTGGTGATACTATGTGAGCTTGAGGTCTACTTCCCACCCGCATTCTTTGACATTATGGTGCATCTGCTGGTCCATGTCGTGGAGGACATCGTACAACTCGGGCTGATGTTCCTCCGCAGCATGATGGCGTTCGAAAGGATGAACGGACACATCAAAGGATACGTTCGCAACAGGTCCCGTCCAGATGGAAGCATAGCCAAGGGCTTTCTGGCCAAAGAGTGCATCTCTTTCTGCACGAATTATCTAGACATCGAGAACCCTGTCGGTCTTCCCGTCAACAGGCACCTTGGCAAGCTCGACGGATCTGGTCACCGAGAGGGTCGTCGCATACTGCATGCAGACGTCGATTTTAGACGCGCAGACTTTGATCGAGTAAACCTTGTCGCGCTACAGCATTTAGAACTGGTCGATCCTTGGGTACAGAAGCACAAAAGGTTAATCGAGAAGAAGTACAGTGACCGGGGCATACAGAGGACGTAGGGAGAAATAATCAAAGAGCATAACTCAGATTTCACGCGTTGGTTTAGGCAGACGCTCCTTGATAATCCCCCGCGATCGCATTCTTCTGACACGGAAAAGATCATATTCACCTTGTCGCAGGGACCGATGCAAAACCTGGTGACCTATCAGGCGTAAGATATCAACGGATACACATTCTACACGGAGGAAAAGGACAACAAGTGTGATTATCAGAACTCAGGCGTAACGTCGGAATTCTACACCGATGACAACGTGAAGGAAAGATTCTACGGAAGAATCGAGGAGATCTGGGAGCTCGACTACTGTGGAGAAAAGGTGCCGATGTTTCGTGTCAGATGGGCAAAGAGCGTCGAAAGAGAAGACCGGTATTTCACAACCATGGTTATACCCAAAGCAGCCAAATCCAAGGCCGCTGGTGCAAACGTGGCCGCGAAAAATGAACCATGGGTACTGGCTACCAAAGTGGACCAATGTTTTTTCATTACCGACCCGACAAATCCTAGCCGTGTTGTCGTGAGGAGAGGAAAAAGAAACATCATCGGAATGGATGGAGTCGCCAACGAGCAAGACTTCGACCAGTACGGCGATCCAAAGATTGAAGATGACGACGACTATGATGCAGCAACATACATCACAAGAAGAAAAAGGACAACCCTATCCAAAAAAGGTAGCCCGTTCGAAAGAAGAAACATTAAAGTGCCGGGGCTAAATTATTCAACCGCGATAAAGAAGGGAAAAAAGATTGTAAAACGCTAGCTCAAAAAATATTGTAAAACGCGTGGTCGAAAAAGATTGTAATATTTATGGACAAATTATTATGAAATTTAGTTATACTTTAAATCATATTTGTACCACTTTTATGACATATATTATCACTTTTGGGCATTTTTGGAATATTTAAAAGTATTTTAAAATCAAAACAAAACTTCTATGGCATATATCACCACTTTTGGGCATTTTTTGGAACATTTAAAAGTATTTTCAAAATAAAAACAAAAAATTGGGGCACCAGGATTCGAACCTAGGTGCTCTCAGGTTTAGAATAGAGTAGTGGGCAGAACCAGTGGGATAGGCTAGTATAGTTGTTAGCTAGTGGGGCTGTAGTTTTCTTATGCAGTAGTTAGAAGCCGATAGGCGTAGCGCACTAGCCCATAGTGCGCTACAGATATCCGTAGCGCACTATGGCTCAGTGCGCTACGCCTAAGTGGCTTTATCCACACGTGGCGCCCAACCCCCCTCTCTCATCCCCATCTCTCCATCTCTCAGCCCGAGCACGATCCGCAGCCGCCGCCGCTCTCGATCCGCCGCCGCCGCGTCTGAGGAGGAGGAGGCCTGCCCGCGCCCGAGGAGGAGGAGGTCCGCCCGTGTCCGAGGAGGAGGTCCGCCCGCGTCTCAGGAGGAGGCCCGTGTCCGAGGAGGAGCAGCCGCCGCGTCTCAGGAGGTGGAGGCCGCCATCGTCCGCCCGTCGTCCGCCCGTCAGAGGTGAGCGTCGCCTCTCCCCTCTCTCCCTCTCCCCCTCTCTCTCTCCCTCTATCACTCTCTCTCCCTCTCTCCCCTCTCTCTGCAGGCCATGGTTAGGGTTCAGTAGGCCTCGCTCCATGTCCTGCTCTCTTGATTCAAGCCTATCTCCTCTAGTTGGCCATGATAATTTCATATTTGGCCTTAGGTTTATCCTCTGCGCCTTTCTAGATGTGTGCTATTCCCAAATTTGAGATAAAACTCTAGAATTTTACTGAAGAAGATGCAGAAACTGGCGAACGAATTAGACCAAGACTTAGGTAGGTCTTACTGCAGAAACAACAAGATTCCATCTAGTTATTTTTTCCTTCATGATTCTATTGCATCTGGTTAGGTAGGTCTTAATTATCAGAGATAAGTTACAGCAAGAACAAGTGTGAATGCAATGCCAGGAACAAGTGTTGGAATTTTCCTCTAGAAACATAAGTCTTGGAATTTTCCTCTAGAAACATAAGTGTGAATGCAATGCCGAGGAACCTGTTCACTGACATGCTGCTTGATAGATCACCTTACTACCTACAATGCTCTCCTGCTTGACTTACCCACAAGTAGCACACCAGTAGCAACTGCTTGGAACCAATGGATGTAGATATAATACAGTTGTGTCAGTTTGTTCTATGCACCTCCAGCGTGTCTCATGCTACAGAATTTATATGCCTCTCCATGTCACCTGATCAGGTCCAACACCTTGGTCATATTGCAGTCGAGGAGGAGTCTCCTCTGGCACTGGTTCTATAGCCAGTGCTGGCGAGGAGTCGCTGGAACAAGCGCAAACCAAGCTGGTGAAAGTTCAGTGGACCGACACAAGTGGAAAGGAAACTCTTTCAGATCGAGACAAGGTACACACCCAGATGTTCTATGCACCCTGCTACATTCATTTTAGTAACGGGAGAATAGTACCATGTTGGCTCTCACTCTACTGTTAGTGATCAAAACACACCAGCTTGAAAACAGCATGTTTCCCTTGCTATCCCGTGACGTCTTACACCTGTTTCTCTATCTATTTATGCCTAGATTAATTACACACTTTAGACACTGAAAACATATGTTACTTAGTTAAAGGGGAAAATATCAACCCAAACTCCATCATATTTCTTCCAGGGGAAAATGTTGAAATGACTGCTGGCAGTTTTGTTTGTGGTCTAGTGCATTTTCAGGCTTTGCTTCTGAAAGCAAATAGTGGTCATGATGTTTGCTCACTTTGATGCACATGATGTTTGCTCACTCAGGAGGACCAGTTGTTTGCTCACTTTGATGCATAGCATTTGGCTAAGCTACTAGGTTTCAGTATTTTTTTTCATTTTATAATGATAGGCATGATGTTTGCAGGCGTGCAGGTGGTCACACTCACACACACATGATGCACACCAAAAACAAACCAGCAATCTAGTTACAGGGATTACAGCCACTGTGGAGCACACCCCGTAGTACTAATCCTAGGTGCTGCTACCTGACTGAGCTACATGATTGCTACAGGTCTACAACAGCCTTGTGTAGACAGAGAGAGGGTACTGTAGAGGTGGAGGGAAAGCTGAAGTAGCTTTGTCACCACATGCAATCCACTTTTTCACACCACAAAATCCCAGGACCATGAAAAAAATGGCAAGTACTAACAACCAAATCAGCCCTCCTCGACAAGAAAAGCACAAACCCAAACACCAAAACTCTTTCCATGTCCATTTTGTTTCTGTTTTTTCCATGTCCATTTTCTTTTGTCCACTTTTGGAAACCATGTGCAGTAGTAAGAATGTCTTGCATTTGTATTTGGTTATTAATGACTACTTCATGTTATGCAGTTAGATAAGTGTATATTACATCAGGAAACACCAGGGGCACCACCATAGAGGGTCATGTTGATGCATTCTTAACCAATGTGTTTTCTACCTAGATGTTTATGTGCTGGCTGTGTTGGCCAGATTATCCTATGTGACCAGATTATGTGCTGGCTGTGTTGGCCATTTATTGTGTGCTGGTTGTGCTGGCTATGATGGCCATTTATTGTGTGCTAGCTATGCTGGCCATATATATGCAGGTTCTTGTATGAAATGAGTCCCGATTTTTGTCGGAATGTTGATTAACTTCCGTTTCGGCAGAAATCGGGCACTCCTAGTTTAAGAAAATTAGCAAAGGTCATGCCGGATTTTTCCGTGCATTTAACCAATTATTTGTTTTTTATTAGTGCAAAGATGTGTGACAGCGACGAGGCTGGATGTTCTAAGCGCATCAGCGCTGAAGGAGAACTCAGACCTCCGAATAAACAATTGGCATTCTGGGAGGCGGCCCAGCGGCTAGAAGACGATGAAGAATACCATCCTTCGGAGAGCGAGGATGATGAGATGGAAGACGCGGAGGAAGAAGCCGAAGGAACGGCGGACGATGAAACCACTGATGGCGGCGAGGGCACAGGGAGTGGTAGCAACCCTCCTAAGAAGAAGAAGAAGAAGAAGAAGACGAAGGACCGGCGCCCGAACACGGTCGGCATGGTCAGGGAGGAAATTACCAAAGTGAGCCCAACTGGTGTTCCTTTGGAGCCCGCCCTTGTCGTCAAAGGGTACGGTGGGCAAGTGGCGGCGATCACCCGGACAACCATCTCGATCAACACCGAGAATCTCTGGCATAAAGATAATGGCCACTTGCGCACACTCCTCTTCGAGAAGCTGCACGCAAGATACAAGTTCCCCGCTAAGTATCAGAACACAAATTATCATGGGAACGAAGTAAACAAATCCGCCCTCACAAAGATGAGCATCGCCCTAGCCAGCTGGAGAACCCGGATAAAGAAGAAGATCTATAAAGAAGGCAAAAGTCTCGAGGAGATCCAGAAGATTGACCCGCAGATCACCAAAGATCAGTTCCGAGAGTTCAAGGAGAGGTGTGAATCCGAAAGAGCCCTGGCCAATAGTAATCGGGGAAAGGTGCTGCAGACGATGAATATAGGTCATCACCAACTCGGATCTGGTGGATACAGAACCGCGGAGGCCAAATGGAATAAGGAGGACGAAGTGTATAGATCCAAGGGGATAGAAAACCCCTTTGCTAAATTCGAACCCTGGCAGGTTCGAAACTTCATCAGGGCCCGTTACCATGTGGACCCAAAAACCAAACAACTCACCGCGGATCCTGCGGTGAACGAATTCGAGGAAATTGTGATAAGTATAATCTAATTACCGCGGATCAACTCGATTGCAATCTAATCGATGATCTAAATGATTCACTGTTACTTATTCTGCAGGAGGAGGAAATTGTTGCTAGTCATGGATCCCAGGGTTCCTCATCCCAGGGGTCGACGGCGGCCACCCGGTGGGATAACCCTTTTAACAGGGCGATGAACCGGGCCAAGAAAATAGAGCCGGTTACGAAGAAGCCGTCGTTGGCTGGCCGTCTGGCCGGCCTCGGGGGTAAGAATTGGGTGGATCATTTTGGTCCACCGCCGAGGACGCATGTGGCGCCGTCAGGAAGGAGCGAGGAGGAAAACCGCGAGGTTAAAGAACTTAAGGCACAAGTGGCACGGATCCCACAGATCGTCCAAGATAACCTGGCAATCACCCTCATGTCCTTCCTGCCTACCTTGGTGGAGTCAATAGCGAACTGGAGTGCGGGTGGTCGAGTAGGGCCGTGCCCGATTCCAAGCCTTGTCAGCAGCCACTCGAACAACGCGGCACCGACGAATCAGGCGAACTACGTGTTCGTGACTCTGCCCGCTAGCACCGCGGCGCCGCAAGTGTTGGTGACTCCCCCTGCCATCACCGTGGCGCCGGAGTACATGTTGGTGCCGCCCTGCCATGGTCGCGGTGGCACCGGAGCTCCAAGCACCCGTCGGTAGGGAGAATACACCGGCGGCCAGCATCGCGCCATCAAGCAGCCCTTCTGTCTCTTGCACGCCCGTCGCCGTATGCGGTGCGTCGACATTAGCCGATCTCGATGCCATCACGGTAAACAAACTGCTTTAATTACCGCCTTTCATGCCATCTATTACTCTTATGGCATCTCTGACGACGCCGTACATGTTTTCCACAGACGGATGTTCCTTGCACTCTCTTATGCTACGTGAACAACGAGCTGAGGGATGTTGCCAAGGGTACCATCGTTCAACCCTTGCAGCGCACGTTCCACTCAAGGCCGATGTCAGATAGCGTGCACAGGGTTAAAATTAGTCGGGTGCTAAGGGGCTGCGACGACCTGGAACCTCCCATTCAACCCCCAGGAGCGGATGAAGAAGAGCCGTCTATCCTCAGAACTTGCTTCGGCTTATTCTTGCTATGGCCAAAGAGCATGATCCATTTGGGGACGGCGGGGGCCATCACGCCACAAACAACAGCACCGCCTGTCGTGCCAGCGACAAGAGGTGGCAAGGCCCCCTTATCGCCCTCGCCGTCACTTCCACGCGGTGGGTCGGATGATCATGTTGATGATATGCACATGGCGCAGGATCCGACCGAGGACGACGAAGACTGGAATGATCACTTCTTCAGCACTCAGTTTGGCAACGAAGAAGACCTAGCTGGTGGCCCCATAGAGAAAGCCACTATCACCAAGCATCTGTTTGGTTCTCAGGAGACGCCTCTAGCTTGCGCCTTTACAGAGCCAGCTGATACAACCAACCGGCCCTTTATTCTAAGCCCTGACACACTACATAGGGCGGCCGGTGCTCAGATTGTGGTGCCTGCCCGCTCTCCAAAAGGAAAAAAGGGCAGGAAAAGAAAATCTAGCAGCTCGAGCCAGCCGGTGGCGTCAACAACTGCGAATCCGATCAGGTTTCGGGACGGGCCACCAAGACCCGAGGGTATTATGTGGAGGATTCATGTGGCGGGTGAGCCCATGCTACCTAAGAATTTGCGGAAGCTCGCCAGTTCGGAACTGCAGAGTGTGCATGACGGCGTGCTGACGATAGAGAGACGCCTTCTATCGGAGAAAGATCCCTCGCACCCGGTATTCGTGGTTAAGGTGCCACCAGGCTTGGGCTTCATCGACAATGCCCCTGCGGATCTGTTCTTCCTACGGTTCGACGACATCTTCAATATGTTCCACCTATACCCGCTGTACTATACCATGGTCCGTCTGTTTTCTCTCAGCCTGGCCATGCAGATCATTAGAGAGAACACACCGGGCATCGCTATAGTGGACCCCTACTACATGCGTGACGGCTGCTTGGGTTCCCCCGCCGAACGATGTATCATGGCCTCGTACCTAAAAAGAATCCTCGTGGCGAACAAGACAAAGGAATACATTCTCGTGCCTTACTTTCCCGAGTAAGTCGTTATTCACTCGCCACCGTCGATTGGCTTTATTAGATCATCATCATTCTTTTTCCAACACATTCCATTTGAATTTTTTGCGCAGAGATGAACACTGCACGCTCATCTCCTTATCGCCGAAGCATTCCCACGCCACGTATTTCGACTCGGGGAGTCTAGAAAAGAAGAAAAACTACGACAATATCAAGGAAGTTCTGGATGATGCTCTCACTGGCTTTGCCTCGACGAAAGGCACCACCTTCATGCGTACGAAGGTCAAGTTCGGCAGGCACGTCTTCAACCACGTAACGGAGTTCCCCTGTGTGAAGCAGCCGGAAAACAGTAAGAAGGAAGCCTACTACGCACTCCATTACATGAGGGCGTTCCTACTTGACCAGCAGAATTCTACGCTGCCAGATCATCTCAAACAGTGGGCCGAAGCAAAGGCCAAGACCAATGATTCGGATATTAGACAAGAGATGTATCGCATCCAGCAGCAGTTTGGGGCAATCATCTTTCGTGATGTCATGACTTCGGGGGGGATCTTCTACGGAGGAAATATCCCGAATAACCGTGACATAGAAGATCGCCTAGAGATGCAGGGTGACTATAGGAAGTTCATGACGAGACAAGGCGTCCTCCCGTTCCCTAAGCCGAGCCAGAAGGCTTGATGTTGGCCTAGTTGTAGTTACAAACTATAGATGACCTTTGTGTGTGTGTGGACAAGTGTACTTATCTTATTAGGTTTATAAATCATCGCTTACATATTTTGCTTATTATTATTATATATCAATCAATGCTTGGTTTTTTTTGCTTACTCTTTGGTCCTTTGCTCAATTTGGTCCTTCTTTTTTTCCTTACGCTTTTTTCGAGAATAATGCCGATGATTGAAATGTCGTGGCACACTATATATGTGAATGTGCTACGATGGGATTGTGAGCCTTGTGATATGCACAAGTCCAGGTCTTGTGCATCCTACTTGGCTCACCGTTCCATCGTAGCATATTCCTGTGTCCAACGACCTATGTATATATATGAGGCATTCTTTTCGAGTTATTTTTGTCTTTTTCGAGAATATGCCGGTGATTGAAATGTCGTGGCACAATATATATGTGAATGTGCTATGACGGGATAGTTAGCCTTGTGATATGCACAAGTCAAGGAATTGTGCATCCTACTTGGCTAACCATTCCGTCATAGCATATTCCTGTGTCCAACGACCTAGCTAGTTATATATGAGGCATTCTTTTCAAGCTACTTTGGTCTTTTTCGAGAATAATGCCGATGATTGAAATGTCGTGGCACACTATATATGTGAATGTGCTACGATGGGATTATACGCCTTGTGCTATGCACAAGTCCAGGTGTTGTGCATCCTACTTGGCGTACGATTCCATCGTAGCATATTCCTGTGTCCAACGACCTATGTATATATATGAGGCATGCTTTTTGAGTTACTTTGGTCTTTTTCGAGAATAATGCCGATGATTGAAATGTCGTGGCACACTATATGTGAATGTGCTGCGATGGGATTGTTCGCCTTGTGCTATGCACAGGTCCAGGTGTTGTGCATCCTACTTGGCGAACAGTTCCATCGTAGCATATTCCTGTGTCGAACAACCTAGTTATATATGAGGCATGCTTTTTGAGTTTGGTCTTTTTGATTTAGGAGTACTTTATATAAGTGTATCTTCATATGCGAATTTAATTATATATGTTTCTTTTCAATCATTGGTTAATTATTATTGTCAAATTATAGATGACGTGGTACGTCGTGTACAAGGGACGGGTTCCCAGAGTCTACGATGATTGGGAAGACTGCCGGAGACAGGTGCACCGTTTCAGCGGCAATAGCTACAAAGGGTACAACACTATGGCGGAGGCGGAAGCTAGATACACGTGCTATCTAGAGAGAGTTAGGACAAGGAACCGGATGAAGACCTACACCTTCGTCGCGGCAGTGATCATGCTTATCTTCTTTGCTTATTTATCCCGCGTTTGTGTCTAGCTAGTTTAGATGTCTAGGCGAGCTTCCGAGCTCTAACTTGTTCGATCGACACATGTATTCGCATGTCACCAACTACTACTTTGTAACATGATCGAAACAATGTAACTTAGACTATGTATTCATGTATGAGACTTATCTATATGTATTTGTTTCAATCTTGTTTTTCATATTGAGTATCTATATATATAATTGTATATCTTGTATCTGTGTGTGTGTATATCTGCTGTAATATTGTATATAATCTGTATTGTATATAATCTGGCTCGGAAACTAAAAAAAACAAAAAATACATCTGTGGCGCACATGGTCTACCTTCTGTGGCGCACTACACCTAAAGCGCACTATGGAAGCTTAGTGGCGCACTAGGTAGTGCGCCACAGAAGATCCCAGGGGTAGCGCACCTGCCCAAACATCTGTGGCGCACTAGCAGGTGCGCTACGCCTGTCTCTACACAACCGTGGCACACTAGGCAGTGCGCCACGGCTGAGAGATAGCCGTAGCGCAAGGCCCGTGGCGCACTGCTAGTGCGCCACGGATGATGTTTCCAGGTGCGCCACTAAAGGCCATTTTCCTAGTAGTGGTACTCACACCATTATACCACATGAAACCTCAAACTCAGAGCATGAGTTAGATCACTCTACCCTAGTCCAAGCTGAACCAACTCTAGCTGTAGAGTATATGGATCGTTATCGGTCTTTGCTAAACACTTATCATAACAATCACCAAGTCTTAGTTCAGGAGCTGGATACGGTCATTGAGGATTTTACTGATCCTGATAAAGCAATGGCTCGTAGGAAGAAGCTAGATAAAGAAGCTAGGCATCCCAAATACATACCTTCAGGAGAATTGTTTGAGGAAACTGAGTTTGATGACCCAAACTCGAAAAATTATGCCTATTACCAAAATGACTTCAAGCCACCTGAAGACCTATGGACCAAATATAACTCCGAACAACAGGAATGGAATAAAGTTATTCCAAATAAACCTGAGCCTAACAAATATGGATGGGAAATAGAATCTCAAGGTAGAACCATAGGAAATCCTATACCTTGTGATACATGTATTGAAGAAGAGACCAATTATAACCATAGAGAGCCTTATGGACCATATGGGGGTAATACGAATCCAATCAACTTAGAAGAGTATTCCGATAGCTACTACACCAATATATATGACTGGATCCAAGAAAAAGCTAAGGAACCAACTTACTATGAGGAAGCGTTGCCGGAAAACCCGGATTATTCAGTGGAAGATTACGCCAACTCTAGTCATTTTTCAATGACTAATCTCAGTCTCGGTACTTCTAATCAAGAATACGCACCTCATGGATGCTATTATGCTCCGGAAGGCAGTCGTAGGACTTCACGTCATCATCGACGGAACTCCAGGAAGCACTAGAGGAAGATGAAAGTGAGAGAGAAACAACATCCCAAGGGATGAGGGCTTGAATAATGTATATAGAGGGTAATGCGTATTGTAGTTTGAAGGGTTTGCCGAAATAATTGAGGATATATCCACAAGAACAAGAGGTTCTTGTAAGATAGTTGTATACAGAGGTTTGGAGAAAACCGTTGGAACACCTGGTACAATTGTAAATTATTTAAAACCTATGTATAATACAGGGTATATGCTTTGTTGTTTATCGACTTTTGGATCTTTTTGATTCTTCTTGATTGACTAGATCTGTATATGAAGTTCAATTCGGTGTACAAATGCATGATGTAAAACCTAGTTATTACTTGATGTTATAGACCTAGATAGAAACGGGAATTCGTGTAAGGGAGTGACGAGTTTCTAAGATCATAAGGAGGACTAACTTGAAGGATGTAGCATGATAGAAGGGGTACTAATCCCATTTGGAGGATAGATAGAACATAAGTCACATTTTTGGCTAGCTTAGGAAGAAAGCTTGATGTAGAAGATGTGAGGAGCAAAAATATATGATAAATTGAAAGTACATTCAAAGTAGGTAAAATGCTAATAAGTTAATGGAGAGTTGTATCAAGTTCACGGAAGTATCATGAAAAAGTACCAAGAAGATGCCTTAGAACCAAAAAGGGTATTCAAGCTCTGACAATTCAGAGAGAATGTAACTCGTAGGTCGGAAACTGTAAGATAATACCTACCACTCAGAATGTTCCGCCTTGGGTACCTAATCCCTTGTCGGCATTCTAATCCGCAGTCGGTATTTTGTCCGTAGCTGGTATTTGGTTGACATAGTTAATCAAATTATCATAAAGGTTGCATAAAGAGCATTAAATTGGCTTAAGATTAAGTAAAACCCCAGGAAGTATAATTTTTTTAAGGTGATCGTCTCTCAAGAGGTTTCTCAAAGTTAGATTTATCCCAGTGAAAATATCCAATAGTAAGTACGATAAATAGTGCTGAAAGATTTGCTTCGGAGATCCACAATTGTGTGGATACACCGTACAATCTTTCATCAGACCTTAATTAAGTAAAGTATGTACTAAACAGAGACCAACATTCTAGTTATAAAGCCCATAAACATTATATAGACAAATTAAAGACTATTAGTAAACCCTAAGGGGGAGAACAAACCTTATAAATGAAAGTTGAAAAAGTACTATAAGTAATAAAGAAAGATTAACTAAAACTTAGTAAGGTAAAAGTTTGAAGGCGATAAAAGGTTAGTCTTAATCGACTAATTCCAGAAGAAACAACTCTTAAGTAAATCCTAGAAATAATAGAGAATTTCCAATTGGACATCGGAAGAGGATAAGAAATTCCAATGGGTATGGACTAAATAAGTTCAAATCCAATCTTGGAAGGAACACCAGTATCCACTATACTAAGACAGGAATAGAAAGGTAGTCTTTTGACAACTAACACGGGTATATAGAAACGTAAAAAATTGTTTTAGTAAGGAACTCAAAACTGTACTCAAAATAGTAATAAAGCTTAATGATTAAATAACAAGAATTGGATTAGAATATTTAATATGGTTATGGAATTCTCTAATTAATTCCATTCAAGGTCATCATGAAGGGGAGATGGTAGTAACCACTACAGAACAATTTCTTACTCCGAAACAAGAGAGTTTGCGAACTTCGAGGACGAAGTTGATTTTAAGAGGGAGAGTCTGTAACATCCCAGCATTAGAGCCTAGAAATAAGCTGAACCTAGATGTGTGCATTGCATTCATGCATAGAAAATCCGAATAATTTTTGCGCTTTTAAAACAGAACTTGTCAAATTGAATGAAGCTTCTCTTAACTTGATGGAATTGAAGTAGATCATCAAGTTGACTGCGATAAGTTTCAATAAGACTTTTGCTAAAACCTTATTTTGGGTAAGGGAGATTTGATATAAGGGTAGATCAAATGTACTAAAATTTAAACCTTAATACAATGTGAATTATACTTGATAATTAGGTGATCATATTATAGTATTCCTTATAACCACTCATGAGTACCAAGTTAAGGATATAACACCAAATATGAATTCAACAATTATATCTTAATCTCATCTGCATACACCATGAGTATCATGGTAATATCTAACCCTATTTCCTAAGTAAGATTGAGTAGGAAAGAAACTAAGTGTAGATCATTTACCTATATCTTTCTTTCCATATCAATCCTTATCATACCTATTAAGTTATATTGCAAGATCTGTTGTTCATTAATGTTGATGAATCAACTATTGATTCACCAGATTTCAATTTAACAACTCTTAACCATATCATAGTTTACAATTAAAGAGCCTATATAGAAACAATTAAGAAGGGGTAAATAGTGGTGTTAGCTTTAGAAATCATTTATAAGATGGGAAAGATTGAAAGAATCCAATCAATAGGATAATTGATGGGTCTAAATCACTTCTAAATGAATATAAGAATTATTTATACCATCTAAGTATATGGTAGTTAAGAAGATTACAAGGATGAACCCTGAAGATAGTTACCAGTAGTAATTCTATTAGACCAAGTGTGCATAGTCCTTGAATAACAGTATTAATCCAATTAATGATACTAAGATGATAATTCCAAGACAATTGAAAGATTGGATTGCTAAATCCTTGCTTAGCCAACTAAAAATTTAAGCCATAGTGATTAAAGGATTATAATGGTGATGCTTTAGCCACCAATATTGAATGCTTACATTTAGTATAAGTAATACTGGTGGGTAGAACATGATTGAACACCTAGTAGGGATAAGTTATCCTAGAATAGTAATTACAAGCCATACTAACATAAGGTAAAGTTGGAGTGTGGGTTATTGGAGTAAAGTGAATATAGGATGGTATTGTTTAATTAAAGCTAGTATAGCCTAGAGTTATAGAAGTAGTTTTAAGTATCTTAAAGGATAGTCAACTTTAGGAAAAGGTAGTTGGATGCATACAACTATTAGAGATACAATAGTAATGAATGATTAAGGAAGATTATAAGGAGAGTTTGAAGAAACTATTTGTTGAATGGAAGGATATCAATAGAAGAGTAGTAGATATAACCAAGCAAAATATGAGGAAGTTATGAAATACTTGAGTGTCAAACTCATTGGATTCATCCATGAGTTTAGAAGAATGACATATGAATAAGAAGATTTCAATGAGTAAAGCTCATTATACTAACCATGATGATGGCTAGGAAGAAGTATTATATCTAGGAAAGGAATTCTCTGTTTAAAGATCTAGAATGGTAAATTATGGAAAATAGACATTCCTGGTAGCAACCAACTTTAAATCTCAAATCAACATAATATCCATCTCATATTATGGATCCATCATCTCATGTCTATAACACTTTATAGAAATATTTTCCTATAGCAAATCACATATGCACATCTCTGTTAATTCCAGCCATCATAACTATGTGTGCTTAAGTATATCTTTATCAATTCCTTTCTATAAAATATTCAAGGAATAATTCAAGCACTAAAGGTGATGTCAACAAATATCCCAAACAGAAAACCATGTGTTTAGTTATTAATTATTTATTCATATCCATAAAAGAATCTAAGCATGTTAAAAACCTTAAACCCTAGGGTAAATATTCATAATTCAAAACCCTAAACTTTTTTGTTTATCAGAATAGAATATATACATTGCCATTTGCCAAATTAATGGGAATAGAAATAACCATAACAATGTATTTTATAGTTCATGCATTAAATAATGGTATAGGATCATTATACATATAAAAGTTTATATTCAAACTATGAGCCAATTAGAGTTAAGTTTTTAAACAATTAAGAATATATCACTCAAAGAAATCCCTAACTAAAATAGGAGAGAAAATAATAGGAAAGGTTTAGATAAAATATTAACAAGGGGGTTCATATTGAGTACATAAAAGAAATTCAAAAAGATGATATAATAAAAATT
The DNA here is from genome assembly GCA_916181665.1 of Avena sativa. Lineage (NCBI taxonomy): Eukaryota > Viridiplantae > Streptophyta > Magnoliopsida > Poales > Poaceae > Avena > Avena sativa. The sequence goes on from OV702293.1 coordinate 462,721,476, forward strand.
CACAGATGATACAAAATATATTTTAGTATTGTTGTAAATATCCAGCAAACAAATCATACAAAGAAAGGTTCAAAATATAAATCAAATTCAAATCTGAATATGAAAACAGAAAATAGAAAAAGGATAAAACAAATAAGAAATACTACCTGGCCATGGCCCAACAACCCTACACCTATCTGACGCTCCTGAGCAGCCCACAACAGCCTAGTAACTAGCCCAGACTCTTCTCGGTCTGTGACTGACAAGTGGGGTCAAGAGGGGACTGTGGGTTGAGCTGAAGAAATTGCTAGGGGGTTATCCGCAAAAGTTGCATCATCACACACACAGGCAGCTCGCTAGCGGAGCTCGCCGCCGCTCGATGCCGTCATCGTCAGCCTTGTGCCAAGATACTCGTCGTCGTTGCCAGGAGGGGATAAGAAGGCCACCGCGACGCACTGCCTCCACCCCTATCTCCAATTCCTCCTTATCCTCTCAGTTACGAACAGGACCGAAATCCTAGCTCACCGGAGCCACCTCTCACCGTCGAATCACCTCTCCCCACACCATTCTGAGAAGCCATGGAGAAGCGCCTTCCTCCGTAGATCCTCGGGGTAGAATCTTGCATCAAGGGGAGCATTGGAGCGGGTGAATTTTTTCGTTCCTCTTCGTAGCAGCTCATCGGAATCCTCGTCGGGAAGCTCGATTCCGACCGCGCCTGTCCTCGTAGACCACTCAATCATCATCTGGGTGAGTTCCTGAACCTCCCAGTAACATTCAATCGTCGGATCTCATTGTAAATTGCCGTTTCACCATATGCCACCGTCGGCCACCGTCCGAGCTCGTCGGAGCTGAAGTTCCGATGACCATTTCCGAGCGGCGCTGCCACTCTTAGGTTTAGTAGGTTGCGCTGATTCGAACTAGGTCCATCTCGTTTGCTAGAACACCGTAGATCATCGCCGGTGACCACTCACCGACGGCGGTGGTGGTGCTGATGCCATCATTACGTCATGGTTGAACCACGTCAGCTAGTTTGACTGGTCTCCGCCCACGTGGTTGATGACATGGCCTAGGGCCCATATGTCATTGACTGGGGGTAAAGACTGGGTCAATAACAAATGTATTTCTTTAATCAGTGAGATGAGGTGGACCCTGGCCCACCGGTCAGTGATTGGGGCTAGCTCTTGGTGCGGTGTAAAACAAGTATTCTCTGTAGGAAATAAATAAAATATTATAATTCAATTAATGATATTCCAGAAATCTAATAAAGGATTACATCTTATTTAATCAATAACTTTTGATTTAAAATTCAGAAAATATGTATAATATATGAAAATTTTCAGAAAAATAAAATCTACAGCTTAAAACTATTATCAAATATTATTATGATGATTATTTAAATAAATGCTATTTAATAAAGGTTTTATAAGTTATAAAACTTTAATAATTCATATTTTAAAAATAGTAAAGGTTAATGATATAAATAAAATACCAAAAACCTTAGAAAAATAAGAATTCTAATTTAAAACTATAATCATGTATTATTAGTTCACTTAATTAAATATTTATTATTTATTAAGTAATTATGAAGTAATAAGAATTATAAAAATCATATCTTATTATTTAGAAATCACAAAAATAAATGTGATATGCCAAAATAATTACAAAAATAATATCTACATGTTAAAAATCTAATATTCCACTTTTGAGTTAAATAAAAAAATTATATATTTTAATAACTCAAATTTAAGCTTATTTACTTCATTAATCATTCATACAAGGATAAATAAATTTTATTAATATTCCTAAAATGAATAAATTAAGTTTAATAAATAAGTATTAGTCTTGAATATTAATAAATGAAGCTTAAATGGTTTAAAACATTATAAGTATCTTTTTATTAACTTATCATCAACCCTAAGTGAAGATTTTATTCTAAAAAATTCCCATCTATAATAAAACCTTCAAGAACAACTTATGAATACACCAAACCTTTTCTATCCATATTAACCATCAAATTAAGAAAACTACAACAACACTATAGAAAGATGAAGAATAGTTAAGTAACAATCTACAATGGTTTATAAACTATACTCACTTAACTAGAAAAGATAATTGATATTACTCTATTATAGAATCAAGAAACCATTACACCCAATAAAAGAATAACCATTCTTAAATAACTTTAAGAAAACATTCCAGATACACAAAGTACGAATATCATAAGCATTATACTTACAAAACTATCTATATTTTAAAGTTAACTTTAGTCTACAGAATCTTAAAACAACACTATAAACATTATTATATGTTTTATAGTTAATTTTGGTCTGAAGTAATTAAGTTTTAAAGCAACTCAAGCCAAACCATTTGGGCAAACCAATAACATCAACCACCACTAACTAACCACAAAGCTTGTTTAGACCTTAGAAGAGAAACCTTTTCTTCGAATGTTATTCTTTTTGCCACTTCAAACAAGAAATCTTGTATAAGCAATCTTGAATAGTATGTCCTAAGTATATATATTTTACTACTACATATGTGTTGTTCACAACCACTCATAAACCCTAATAGAAGCACAAATGTAAAACTTATCCAAAAGAACCACACATTCCAAAGTAATCGTTTTCGGAATTCAAACCCTAAAACAACGTTATCCCCGGGGATTTGCGCTTAGAACGTGCATCACATTACTTATGCATAAAAGCATATTTCTTCTTTAAACATTAGTCCTTACCGGACCAATGATGCTGATTTCAGATTTTGGATCTTATACTGACTCGAAGACCATGAGTGCATAATCTTGCAATCACAAAAGGCAAGTTCACACTTGCTCATGTCCTTTGTTTATTTTCTGTAAAGTATTTTACAAATCCAGTGTTGTTATCACCTGCATTTGAAAAGGGTCTTAAAACACTATTTTTGATAATAATGTGAACTATTGGTTACTGATCCAGGGTGATCAGTTAATCTATTAAGTCTGACAGTTGGAATACCACTGTTCAGAACTATATCACATAGGACTTAACAACCAATGTCGCCAGTGATTCTTGCGTCGTATATTATGCGTTGACCATGAGATTTGGAATGGTACGGAGAAGTTGGCTGTATCTTCTTCCTCTCGCATGAAGTCGGATATGCAGGTCGTGGTTGTTATCCTCGTAGCATGCATATTAATTGGTAATTCATAGAGGATATGCAGCATATGGGTGGGAACCCTCATCGTCCCACGATAGTTCTGACATCTAACGGTTTGTATAAACCATTTCCGTAATTCTTTATGTGGGCATGCTGTACACCAAGGAGGCATGCGAGGTCGCGAAGGGGGTAGTGATTGGCTTGGATCATATTCTGGGCCCCACATCATGGAATTGTGGACGGGAATAAGCTGCCCGGTTGTGCAACAAAGAGTTGATCTCTCATGGGTAAAGTAACGCACCTCTGCAGAGTGTAAGAACTCTAACTTGTTACTCCCTGTTCCGGGAAGGAGGTACGAACGCGGCGGGAAAGGAACTCCATGAAAGTTCTGGTAAACCCGTGAAGGCTGAGGGACATAGCTTTTCAGGATAAAAGCAACCTTTGAAGAAATGTTTATGAAAACCTGCATTGCCTACGACCTACGGTCTGTGGCTATAGATATAGTGCATCAAACACTCCTTTTCTAGTGAATTTGCTAAGTACGCTCGTACTCAAAGTATCTTCTTAACCCTTGCTAGATTCGGAAGCCATTAAGACGATGTCTACATCAAGTTATGCTCCAGGAATCATCAAAAGCTAAGGCTTTTCAGTAAAGTCAAGGAAGTCAACACATTCATCAACTCAAGTGAATATGAAGTTACAGATTAGATAGGAGTGTAATCTCTAGCCAAAGAACCTATTTCTATAGTCCGTTGCAATAGCAGCAATGCCAACCTCTTAGCCATGATACTAGACTTAATAGTATACTAGTTCTTGCGTTGTTTATCTTTGATTCTTCTCAGTAAGAAGTTCTTTCTCTCTCTTTAACCTAGAGTGTTCTTTGGATCTTATGTAAATAAGTGAGTTGTAACCTTTAGCCATGTATTGGACCCGCTGTGTTTCTGTTGTGCCATTCTGAGGGATGTAATAGTAGTGAGCGGTGTTTCACTGGTGCTATGTCAACGACTATAGTATACTACATCATGCAGTGGTATGCTGGGTCACCGCACCCCGGAACCCCAGGAATTCCAGTAGTACCGGGAAAAGGTCTGGTAGTACTGGGATTTCCTAGCAAAAGTGTGCGTTTAGGCGACCCGGGAACCCCAGGGAATGTCCGGTAGTGCCGAGAAAATCCGGTAGTTTTGGGAATCACGTTTTTGGGCTGCAATAGTTGGATTTGGGGGGGCAATTTAAGGGGCCTTCTTCCCCAATGGTTCTCCAACTCTTCTTGCAAGTGTTCCCCTCTATTGTGGACCTTCCCAAGTTTGCTATCTCTCAATCCCTCTAATGATTCTTGCATCTTCTTAAGGGAAAAGAGAAAGGAGATCTAGTTCTACATTTCCACCAATCAATCTCTCCTATAAGTGAGGGGAACCCATTGGATATAAATCTTGGAGTCTTTTGTGGACTTTCTATTGTGTTCTTCCTCTCTTATTGTCCCAATATCTTTTGTAGCTTTGGTGGAGTTTCGGAGTGAAGGACTTGCCATTGTGTTAGGTTCATCGGTTTGAGTTCTCCTCAGAGGATTTGGTTGGTGAAATCAGAAAACTTGTTACTCTTGGTTTCTTGGAACCCTAGACGGTGTAGTGGCCTTTGTGGTGAGTTCTTGGGGCCTCCAATTAAGTTTTGGAGCTCTCCCCAAGTTAGTCGCCTTGGTGGTGATTATTGGGAGCCTCCAATTAAGTTGTGGAGATCGCCCCAATCTTGTACATGTTTGGTGACCGCCCTCAAGTGTCCCATAGTGGATCGGGTGCTTGCCCTGCGGCGGGTTCTCGAGAGAATAGGGTGAGGCCTCTTATGGCATTGGTGGTCTTAGTACCGCCCACCCTCAGTAAAACACTATGATAGCCTTCGTGCCTCAGTTATATCTATATCCGACCCCTTTACTTATGTACTTTACATTATGATAGACTTCGTGGTTGAAGTAATCTATCTAGCTATCACCTTGTTGCTTGTCTTGCTTAGCATAAGTTTTTTGTGCACATAGGTGAACCATAGTATATATAGGTTTTGTGCTTGACAAAGTAAATGCTAGTTTTATTCCACCTTTGTTAAGCCCATGTCGTAAAAAAAAATTAACCGCCTATTCACCCCCCTCTAAGCGGCATCTGTGCACTTTCACCTTTGTATTTGAGATTCAAACCTGCAGACCTGAGCCAATTTCCTAACAAATGAATTCTCTTTCAATCTTTGGAAGTGAGGCTGCCATGGGATCGTGAAAGCAATCCTTCATCAGTTTGTGTGCCAGGAAGAGGTTGCCTGCTTCAGGCATATTGGATCCTCTACAAGGATGTGTGGCGGAGGCAACCACCAAGCTGGTAGGACTCCGCTTGGTGCGGACTACGACAAGCAAAGTCGTGAAGGCCTGAACCGGATCATAGGGGTTGTGCGACTAATTTATAACTACTACCTAGAAGTAATTATCGTCGGATTGTCGACAAGTATGCCATAGGGGGTCCTGAAGGTGTTGAGAAGATGGGGTGTGAGATATACGGTGTTCTGGGAGCGGTGAGCACAAGTTTACCCAGGTTTAGATCCGAATGTGGTGATCGGATCCTACTCCTGCTAGCAACCCAGTAATATATCGGCAAGAGTCCGATGTTACAGCGGATTACAAGAGAGGTTCGCCTGTGCGAGTAGGTTGTGGTGTTGTAAATATCGGTTTCCCTAAAGGCTCCCATAGGGCCGGTTTATGTAGTCATCGGGACCTAGGGTTATAGGGGTTACCTATCCGGCTATGTTACAGAGTCGCTAACTAGATATAGCTTGGACTACAAGTAATATTAAAGGCTAAGTCACTAACTCTTCTAGGCCTTGTCGTAGCCAGAAGTGACTCCTCCTCTTTCTCTGACTGGGCCGCCCATGAAGCAAAGCTTTAACCCGTTGGTGGGTCACCCTGGTCAGCGAGTCTTGTGGGTATACCTGAAAGTATATCCCCAACAATAGCCCCCAGAAGTCTCCAAGATCCAAAGTCGGATAAATCATCTAGCTTGATGGTTTCTTTGTCTTGAGAATCTTGAAGGGTTCCCGGAAACTTCTTCCATTAATGTAGGATTCCGAGTCTCATCTGAGTCAGATATCTATGCTTGACTTCAGTTATTTTCCTGCTTGTTTCAAAACATGAGCCGGATTTAAACAGCGTCGTGCTATCTAACAACTTTTTTAGACCAGGCCTTGTCACTAACAAACGTCATGTCAGCACGACCGTTGGTGGGTCTGTTCTTTATGGAACAGAACACCGCTTCAATGCTCGTGCGAGAATCGAGGGGGCGGAGACATCGCGAGCAAGCCACCTCTCTATCTCCTATATGCATGGCACAAATTGCGCAGATTATCGCGAATCATGGCGCCGGGGTTAATAAAAGTAGGGATTTTCTCCTTCTCCCAGATTCATTCCTCGCCGCTCTTCATTGCCTCCTCGTACTCCTCGAGCGCTCTGCATCCTTTCCCATCTGCCACCAAAAAACCCTCAGCGCCGCCAATCTTTGACCTTCCTCAGCGAGATAGAGGCACCATCCAACTCCGGAGCGGCAACGGCGACAGGCACAGCGGCGGACGAGAGGAAGCTGCGGGGCATTTTTGTTCCTAGCGCCATGGACAATGCTGAGCTGCAAGTCATGGAGGACGAGGGCTACATCGTCACCAGTGCGTGGCAGAGTGGCGCTGGAGATGACGTCCCTGCACTGCGCAACGACGAACGAGTTCTTTTTGGCACGCACGTCGACCGTGGTCTCAGTCTGCCACCGTCAGAGTTCTTCACCGAAGTTCAACAATACTATGGTGTGCAACTTCATAACCTTCCCCCAACTCCTTGCTTGAGCTTAGTGCTCACACATCTCTTAGTGAGGGGTTTCTTGGCATTAGGCCAAGTCTCACCATTTTTTGGTACTACTATGGCACCTGGAAAAACTCAATCACTTTTGGTGTTCCTTACACCATCGGCACCTTAGCTTAATCCTTACGAGAAACTGAGTTTATCCTAGGATTAACGCTAGCGAATCGGTAAAAAGATGGGTCGGAAACTTCTTTTATCATAAGGATATTCCGGCTCCAAATAAGGCAAAAGGTCTTCCGTCCTTCGTCGATGGTGCCGCCTCCCACCAAGAATCATGGGATGTAGAAGAAACGAAATTGTCCGAAGACTTGGTCCTTGCCAAAAGGTGGATCGAGTTTTTGATGAAGCACAAGGGGCTCCGCGGATCCGACTTGATCCACTGTTGGCTGGTTCGCCAGATTCAGCCATTGCAGTTTCACGGAGACCGCTTGATGCACACGGTCACCAAAGACCGAAAACACAGCTTGAAGGTTAGTACGACTCGCATATCTATGAAGGACTACAAGACCCAAATGCAGTTTTTGATCAAGGAGCGGGTGGAGAAGAAGATCCCCGGAGTCTCCATGAAAATGTTCACTACCGATCATCCTCTGATCCCGGTAAATATTTTGACTTTATTTTAATCTTATTCGGTCTTTTCCGCCTCGTAATCCGACTTTACTTTTACTGATGTTCTTAATACTTATTAGCTCGATAAACTTCCTGAGTCTGAGCTTGCCCCTGTCGAAGGTTATCTCTCTAACGACTCGAAAGCGATGGAGGACGACAAGGTGAAAGAAGTTCCTGCCTCTACTTCCAAGAAGCGGAAGGCCAAGGAAACCGTTGTTACTGCTGGCACACAAGTGTTGCTAGTAGTTAAAAGGTAACCATCTCGTGGTTTTTAGTACTCTGTACATTTTTTATTTCTACTGCACACCTGACATTATTCATGTATGTTCTAGAGATAAATCTGTTTTGAAGAGTAAGCCAAAGCTGCAGAGCAAGCCAGTCAAGCAACTGCGTCAGCAGAAGCTTGGATTATCTCCAGTGATGCCTCCTCCAACTCCTAGCAGTACCCATACCTCAGCACCAGAGGTTTCTGCTTCTCCCAGTGCCAGTTCTGTTATCCCTGATGCTGCCACGACCTCTTACGCCTTGGTTACCATTGGTAGCCAGGCAACTGACAAGGGTGAACCTACCAAGGGTAATGATCCCATGGAAATGTCGCCAGGGAAGATCGATAAAATGGCCGGCTCTACTGCCTCTGGCATAAAGTGGAAGAAGAAGGAGGATATTCTCAAGCTAGCGCAATCTAGCCTCGAGAAGCAGGTCCTTACTCCAAAGGAAGCGAGCCAGGAGACGGAAGATGTCAACCTGGTGAGCCTCCTGGACCAAATTTTGGTCCAGGATAAAAAGATCGAATCTGGCGAACTTCCAGCGACAAGAGTTGCTCCCCTCTCCCTTGCCGAGAAAGTATTTAACAACACAAAACTCGGATTCGAAAAGCTGCACCTGGAGCACATTGTAAGTTTTCCGAATCTCATTTTCAGTATTTATTATCATATCCTCTAGCCCCCAAGCATAAATTCGGACAAATATCATAGAATAATATTCGAGTTGATGCTTAAAGGATGCAAAAGAACGATATAGTGTAGCCCCCAAGGCTCGTGCTGGATTTTGACTTAGTTAAAGTTGCAGCCCAAGTCTTAGTAGCCGTCTGACGGTTATTCCGTCTTTAACTTACATAAAGTTACATCTTGCAACCAGGATTTGCTCAAGAACATTTGCAACAAGCGCAAAGAAATTAAGGCTGTGCATCTTGAGAACTCCAAGATGCAGGTTGAGAAGGATGAGGCGAAAGGTCATCCTTTCCAATATTAACCTTAGTATTTGTCATAGTCGAACTTTTTAGCTGACTTATAATTTTTACTTTGCAAAATTGCTGAGTGAATCCAGCAAGATGGTGGAGGAGGCCGAGAACTTCAAGGTCTTAAAAATAGAAAATGCTAAACTCCGAGACGAGCTTGAGAAGCTAAAAACTGAATCAGAGAAATCTGTAAACGCCATCCTGGAATCAAGCAACATGGAGACGGAGAGGATCGAGAAGTTGTTGGACCTCTGAGATAAACAACTTGATGATCTTAAGAAGGATTTCTATAGCCAACAAGATCTAGCCCAGGCCACAGAAGCAGAGCTGAAGAGTTCCCGAGAGGAGCGTTCTCAGTGGAACCACTATGTGCTAGGTAATATTTCCGACTTTCATTCTTCCCTTGATTTTCGACTTTCTTTGAGTCAGATTTTGATTTTGGATTCTTTCCTAGATCCTCTGCATCTTTCCGAATCCTCTTCCTCTAAACCTCGTCTCGAGCGAATAAAACTTGTTAGAGATGTTCTTTTCAACTTTTGTCAGACTCTTGAAGAGGCTGGCGAGTCGGTCGGGCTTTCTAGCTTAAGCAACATTCTAGTGCTCGAGGTGAGGGACAGAGTGAAAGAAATTTCGAAGCTCATCGAGGATTGGAAGATTTTCTATGCCCGGACTGCTGCACAGACCGCCCTCACTATGTTGATGAGCCACCATAGTGACATGCAGATCTGGCACGTCACCTAGGGCATCACCGACGAGGACGATGAGGGTAACCCGCAAGACATCAAGGCCATCCAAGAATCTTGCGCGGGCTATGTTTGTCGCATGGCGGAGATGACGGACTACACTATGCCATTATTCTAATCTGTCGTTGTGCATCCTTCTCCCAAAGAGCCGGAAGAAAGCCTCATTGATGATGAAGAAGCTTTCGAGTCTTCAGAGCAAGGGGCGACGATGTAGACTCCAGCGCTCCAAGGTCTCCACCACCACCACCTGAATCAGCAGCATAAACATCTTGCTGCATTATCCTGAATTTTTATTTGGCATGTAATGATGGGAACAATATTTTGTTTAAATGTGCTGGTATGTAAGAACTAATGATTTACTACTTAGCACTTGTTGTATATATTTTTATGTGTGTGCTCTAAATTTCTTAAGCACTGTGTGTTTACACTTTTCGTTTTATCTGGTTCTCTGCCTCGTCCCTTTTATGAGCCAGCCAACCTTTATTACAGAAACTCTGCCGAGTCAATAGGGCGCAATTGCTAAACCAGTTTAAACTCGAAAATAGAGTCGGCCTTCAGTACCAACAATTCATTACTCGAAATATGCCCGCATCTGAACAAATAGATAAAAAACCAAAGTATAAACACAAATTTTAGATTTACACCCTAAGGTAACATTTTTTAGATATTCAAAAATCATAAACAGAACGAACATGAGCATAAAGTACTTTCAATCATCCTGGGATTTTTGAAAACGACATGCTCTTTTGGAAATAAGATGGCAAAAAACTTCTCAAAAATAATATATGAGGAAACCAATACTTTATTTCTATTTAAAAATATACATATATGATTATAAGGAAATATAACTAGGAATAGAAGGGGCGTAGCTGTGCAGTGTTCCATGGACGGTTTAATTCATCCGCGTCTGTAATACCACCAGCTCTCTTTCTCTTCAGAGTATCCAGTCTTTCCTTGATTGGTCTCATATCAGTTAAATATTATGACCCGTTATGTAGAACTCTGCTTATCATAAAAGGTCCTTCCCCAATTGGGGAAAGTTTGTACTTTCTATTTTGCATGATTCAGAGAACTAAATCTCCTTTCCTGAAATAATGGTTTTGCACTCTCTTACTATGATACTTGTGTAACTTCTGCTGATAGGCTATAGATCTCTGCTCAGCAATGACGCGAACTACTTCGACTATGTCGAGATCATCTTGTCGAAAACTTCTGCATCTTCTTCGATATACGCTTTGACTCGAGGAGACTGATGAATTAAATCACTTGGAAGAACTGCTTCTGCACCATAGACCAAGAAGAAAGGAGTGCATCTGGTTGATCTGTTAGGAGTTGTTCGTAAGATCCATATCACATAAGGTAATTATTCCTCCCAAGCCCTCGTGGCATGACAAAGTGGTGCCTCGAGACGAGGTCAAAGTCCTTGTAAAATAAGACCGTTTTCTCTTTCTACTTGTCCATTAGCCTATGGATGTCCGACTAATGCAATATCAAGTCGGATCCCTTGTTCTTCGCGGAATTCGGCCAATTCTCCCATGGAAAAGTGGCTCCCATTGTTAGTAATAATGCTATGCGGATATCCGAATCTGATGATTACGTCCTCGACGAACTTTCTGGTTGTGTCTCCATCGCAATTTGTTACAGGTTTAGCCTCAATCCATTTGGTGAATTTATCCACCATCACTAGTAGGTGAGTAAATCCACACTTTGCCATACGAAACGGTCCTACCATATCAAGCCCCCAAACCACAAATGGACATGCAATAGGGATTGTTTTCAACTGACTAGCCAGAATGTGTGCTTGACGGGCGTACTTTTGGCAGCCTTTGCACGTTTTGACCAGTTTTTTGACATCTGCCTTAGCCGTGAGCCAAAAGAATCCATGTCTAAAAGCTTTTGCCACTAAGGATTTGGCTGCAGCATGGTGACCACACTCTCCTTCGTGGATTTCTCATAAGATTTCCACTCCTTCTTCCGGAGAAATACAACACTAGAAAACCCTAGAAACACTCCGCTTGTAGTGCTCACCATTGATTATCGTATAGGCTTTGGCTTGTCGGACAATCTGTCGGCCCGGAACTTCATCTTCGGGTAATTTTCCGTCTATCAGGAAATCCAGATAGGGTTTTTTCCAGCTGGATATTACAGCCAGAACTTCTACTAAAGGTGAGTTGGATTTCGTCGGGTAGTCCTCATTAACTCCTGTGATGGAGGGGACTTTTAGGTGCTCTAAAAAAGCGCCATCTGGGACTTGTTTCCGCGCAAAGCCTATCCTTGATAAAGCATCTGCTTCCTCATTTTCTGCTCGAGGGATGTGTTGAACCTCAAAACCCACGAACGATTTAGATAATTCATCCACAGCAGCTTTGTAGGCTGCCATGTGCTTGTTTGCATTGCAGATATCGGATACTTGATGAGCAACTAAATCTGATTCTCCGTAACACATGAGTCTAGTAACGCCAATATTTTTGGGCCATGTGTATTCCATGTAACAGTGCTTCCTACTCGGCAATATTATTGGTTGTCGTGAAGTGTATCTGTAACACATAGAACAACTTGTCTCCTTGGGGTGACTTGAGCACCACGCCATCTGATACCTTCAATCCGGATTACGGATGTAGTATAGCTCTTTTCCCTAGTAGACCTAGGTTTATCGAATCCTCGGGAAGCATAAAGCAAAGTGAGATTATCTAAACGGAACTTCGAGAGTTTTAGAATTCCTTTTGTGTTTTCACCGGACCAAGAGTTTGCAATATTTTTGTTGTTGTTGACGATGGATAGAGAGAGGGCCTAGGGTCTTCGGTTTTCACCAGTATCTATGCAAAACATCTGATGGAAATAAAAGATAATAATAAAGTATGCATGTAATTGTTAGAGCAAGATAATTATATGTGGGTAGTGCATCCATAATAGTTATCGCCTCCGCAACAGCTTATAGCAATAACCTACTAGTTTCATCCTTATAATAAAGAGAACTAATGATATGCATAGTGATGTCACCGTTAATCCCAAGTAAATACCTCACATACAGCCATACTAACCCTTCTATCACTAGGGTTACCATCCTGCAGATCAGTCATTACTCACACTCCCTATACATGTATCAATCCTCGGGGTCTTGGGTACCTGACAAGTCCTTAGATTGAGGCAAGATAGGGTAATACAATCATCATGTCATAAAAACTAATACATGATCCCATCTATGATAAATAACATGCACAAAAAGCTACATGACTAGGCTGAAGCCCTTATCCCAAGGATAATTACTCACACATAGAGATGAAATCAACAATCATAAACATTGTAATAGAGATCATAAGGTTGATAGCAAATAGTCTTACAATGTCACCAATTGGAGAAGAGATCTACTATTAGAAGTGGTGGAAGATGGCTATGGTGGTGGAGAAGGGTTTAGCGATTTAGATCTAGATCTATTCCTCCGGCGTGGTGGCTTCTGGTGGCAGGGAGAGTTGAGGTTGAAAATAAGCGTTGATTTGCGTCGCCCGAAGCCTCTTTATTTAGGGTCCCTTCATGAAAGTTGTTCTATTTGACCTAATGGAGTCGATGCCAACTATATGGCCGAAACTATACAGCCAGAATAAATTTCTAGCAGTATAGTTGGTCGTTAATTTGTCTCTATACACTTCACGTCTCCTGGTTTCTTTGACGTGTTGGAAATCTCGTATCTTTGGCATTTATGTAGTGATTCCCATCATCAGACGTCATTATATGCGCATGGACAAATAGCAAGAAAGGATTGCATACCCCTCTGATCATTAGGCATTAGTGGTAGGGTTTAGAGAGATATTTCATCAAATATATGAATAATATCTAGTTTAAGTGTGGACGTGGATGGCTATATTTCATAGCCATAAACCAGCCCCTGATCCCCCTCATGCTTTTGACCCATCGAAATGTAGGGTCCAAAATTCTGAGTTTGGAGGACTTGTATTTTTTGCCGTCTCTGTCCAATCAGCGATGAAATCGGCAAGTATTTTGGATTTGATTGTTGTCCATAGCTTTTACTCGATGTCGAAAGATGGAAGCTCTATTCCTCACTTTGTGACACGTCATGTGGCATTGTGGTTGTTGATTATATCTCGCAGGGGAGCAGTACTTACCACTGTGATCTTGTGCTCTTTAAAGTAGTGTCGTAGCTTTCTGGAGGTTAAGAACACTCCATAGGCTAGCTTTTGGTAATGTGGATGCCGTTGTTTGGACTCTGTCAGGACCTCACTCAGGTAGTATGTTGGACGTTGTACCTTATGTTCATAGCCTTCTTCCTCGCACTCCAGTGATGTTACCACACTTATGACTTTGTTAGTCGCTGCGATGAAAAGCAACATAGGCTCCTATGGCTCTGGTGTCGCAAGAATTGGTGGGTTCGAAAGTAGATCTTTCAAACTCTATAGAGCAGCGTCAGCTTCCTGGGTCCAGACAAATTTGTCGATTTTATTCATGAGTTTGTATAAAGGCGCGGCTCTTTCTTCGAGTCGGCTGACGAACCGACTCACTATTGCAATGCAACCAGTGAGACGTTCCACGTCCTTCAGGCGAGTTGGACTGGTAATGTTGAGTATAACCTTAACTTTTTCCCGGTTCACCTCTATACCTCTTCCAGACATGATGAAACCTAACAATTTTCCGGCTGAAATTCCAAAGAAACGCTTCTTTGGATTTAACATTATGTTGAATTTTCATAGGATAGCAAATGTTTCCTCCAAGTCGGAAATAAGTGTTTCCTTCTTTTTGGACATCACTGCTATATCATCTAGGTATACATGAACGTTGCGTCCAATTTGATTGTTTAGGCAACACGACATTGTGCATTGATATGTAGCTCCTGTGTTCTTTAAGACAAAAGGCATAGTTTTGTAGCAGAAGGTTTCGAAAGGTGTGACGAAAGACGTCTTTAGTTGATCCGATTCTTTCATCGGTATCTGGTGATATCCGGAATATGTATCTATAAGACATGGTAATTCTAATCCTACCATTGAGTCGATAACTTGATCGATTCTGGGCAAAGGGAACGGATCTTTAGGGCAAGCCTTGTTCAAGGCATAATAATCAATGCACATCCTAAAATCAATAGTGTCCTTTTTAGGGACGAGTACATGATTTGCCACCCAATCAGCGTGGATGACCTCTACGATAAATCCGACTAAATCTAGTCGGGCTAATTCCTTAGCTATAGCTTTGCGCTTCTCATCACCAAACCATCGTAAGGACTATTTGATGGGTTTAGCGTCAGGGTACACTTTAAGGGAGTGCTCGGCAAGTTCTCTAGGTACTCTAGGCATGTCAAAAGGCTGCCATGCGAAGATATCACTATTAGCTTTGAGGAACTTGACGAGCGCACTTTCCTATGCGTGGTCCAAGCCTACCCCTATGTTCGTCGTCTTGGAGGGATCGTCTTCCTTCAGCGACGTCTTCTTCATCTCTTCCGATGCCTTGAACTGCAGGATTGGCTTCAGCACCTCATTCTTCATGGTGGGCATCTCGGACAGGTCGATGGTCTTCTTGATATCCTGGTACTCCTGGGCGTGCAACACGGCTTTAGCAAAGGCTATAGATCCTTCCTCGCAGTCTCGCGCTTTCTTTGGATTTCCCTGGACGGTGATGATGCCATTTGGACCTGGAAGTTTTATCATGTTGTAAATGTAACAGGGACGAGCCATGAACGCCCAGTAAGCTGGACGCCCGTAGATGGCGTGGTAAGCAATTTTGAACGGTACCACCTCGAAGGAGAGTGGCTTGGTCTAGTAGTTATCTTGGGTTCCAAATGTCACGTCTAGTGTAATCTCACCCAGAGAATCTGCCTGTCTCCCTAGTACAATGCCATGAAAAGTTACACTGCTATAACTCAACTGGCTCTCGTGGATCTTCATGCGGTGAAGCATTTCGATGTAGAGGATGTTGATGTTGCTACCACCGTCCATGAGAGTTTTAGAGAACTCATAGACATCAATAATAGGATTGACGACCAGAGGGTACTTTCCTCGACGATGTGTTTTCTTCGGTGATCTGTGCGGTCAAAGGTGATGTTTATATTCGACCAATCTAGGAATTGGGGAACAGTCAGAACCATGACATTGAGCTCACGGAGAATCGCCTTTTTGACCTTAGCCGGCTGAGTCCCAAGGAAGGAGACGTACGCGTCTTTATTTGTGGGATAATCCTTCTTTCCATTCGACTTGGGCTATGCGGCGTCCGCTTCTTCCATGTCAGAATCTTCCTTGGTATCCTTTCCTTTCTCAGAATTTTTCTTTCCTTTTAGTCGCTTGGCTCTGTATCCAGCAGATTCATCTTTCTTGATGTCGTCATTGAAACGACACTCGACATTTGTGTGGGTAGAACCTCCACTCGCGTCCAGGTGATGTACACAAGGGTTGTTGGCGATGTCGGCCCAGGAATATGATTTTCCAGGGTGTTGATCTCCTCTACCTTGGACCCAAGAAGTTCCGCGACCATGTCCCCGGCCGCCTTCGCGCCCTCCTCGTCCTCTAGATCCGAACGCTGCGTTAACTACTGTGTTGTCTAGAGCTGGTTTATCTTCCGAGGTATTCTTGTGCTTCTGAGTTTGTTGCTTCTGCTGATTGACCGTATTTGGATTGTCCAGAATATTCAGCAGTCCTTCTGAATCATCATCGGCATCGGCATACTTGCTCGCCGTTGCTATCATCTCTCCTATATTTGTGACATGGTCACGCTTCAGTCTATGGCGCAAAAGTCCGACTTGGAGTCCTGTAATGAAAGTTTCAATCGCAGTTTCATCGTTTACTCCCTCACATGAGTTCTTCGTGTCGATCTAGCATCCGAGGTAATCCCGGTAGGTTTCTCCGGGTCTCTGAGTGCAACGCTGCAAGTCTCCAACTATGCAGGGCCTCCTGTATGTTTCCTCAAAGTTTGAAAAGAACACACTTTGCATATCATACTAGTTGTGAATTGAATTCTCCAGTAGCTCATTGAGCCATGATCGAGTCGTATTCTGCAACATAAGTGGGAGATATCGAACTGCAACCAGGCCGTTTCCTCCTATGGCGATGCAACAAGCCTGGAAAAAATCTTGAAGCCAAGTATCTGGCCGAGCTGCGCCGTCGTAGGGTTGAATGTGTTTGGCAATGCCGAAGTCAACCGGAAATTTGGTTAGACGGATACGTGGCAGAGCGTTGTTTGGTGAGAGAGATCTGTGCCTTGGAGGCTCGCGGCTTCTGCATGGCAGAGTCGGATTCCTTCTTCTCCTTTCACCATCACCACCTCCGCCCCTACGACTTCCATGGCTGCAATGAGATACTTCATGGTTGCTGTCAGACGGTGAAGTTGGCTCTAGCGGGTTATTTCCGGATGAGCGACGCGGTGGTGGAGCCTCATTATGCTGACTCCGAGGTTGATTTCTTCGGGCCCCGTCCCTACTTGATTCGGGACTATTCGGGTCATCTCTTCGTCCAGCGTTACCAGCCGGACGACTTGGGGGTGGCATTCTTAGCCGATCTTGTTCTCACTGGCGCACCTCTAGGTCTTCTCTGTGGAGATTATTCTGTCGACGATGGCCATGGTGAGGCACCACTGCCCTGATGGCATCTTTAGACATAGCCAGAATAACTCTCGACCAGTCCCACGTGGCCCTGCGATGATGACCGTTTGATCCGGTCCTTGAATTTTCTTCTTCCCGGGGATGGTAATGTTGATTCGTATCCATGCGGGGTCTTTCATCAGCGCTTTTCCTGCGCCAGTATGGCAGAATTCCGACTTTGAGGCCAGCTTGCCACTGAATGATGCGGATGTCTTTTGTCGTTTCAATCCTTTGTCAAGCAATGCTACGCATTGCCGGACCTGTTCTAGAGACGGATTATTGGCGAGGATAGCTCGAGCACTCGCAGCGTTCTCCACTAGTGTGCTATAGAATTGGATCTTCTCTCTAGATTTACCATCGAATAAATCTCTGTGGACGTCCAGGTTCCTGTTAGCAAGAACCGGATCTCCCCTTGTCTTGTTTGGTAGTCGCTTGAATTCTGTCTGGTATTGGGTAGGATTACTGTCTAACTGCTGTCTGAGCTCGACGATGCGTGCAGCCTCCTCGAGCAAAAACAAGCGATGTTTTTTTAGGTCCTTGGCCCTTTTCTCCAGCGCATCCGGAGTAAGATCCAAAGCAGTTTGGATTGGTATTGTGAGAGAATCTCCGTAGATTTCACGTGCACCCTTGGTGACAAGGTGTCCATCCACCGGAGGGTCGATCGGTGTTGGGTTAATCGGATCTCTGTCCTGATTCTCCATCTCAATCTCTTCGTCAACTTGCTCCTCGTTGGCTTCCTCGACCGCCTCTGCCGATGTCGGTTCTTGTCCTTCTTCTTCTTTGACCGTCCGGTAGCCTTAACATGCATATCGGTGGCAAAGACAGCTTTCGGTATGGTACCGGGAGATAGACTTCCATCGGTACTTTCCGTAGTAGTTGGCTTATGGACCTCGGATGAGTATCCGATGTCCATGTCATCTTGCGTGGTGTAATCTTCATCCATGCTATCATATCGACTCGGAGGGGTCTCCGGCTCACCTTGGGCTAGTTTGGAGGCGTACACTTCTTCGTATGCCTCCATCTCTTTCTCGGAGACTCGAAGCTCCTCCGACGTTATTAACTCCTGAGGGGATTCAGGTAAGTCAATGCTTTCTTCGATTGCATCAAGAACCGAATCGTTTTCGGCTCCAGCATCGACAGAGTCGGATCTAGAGCTCACGTGGTATATGAAGCAATGCTTCTTATTCTTCATGGTCTTGGGGTACCAGAGCGTCTTGACTTCCACCTCTGACTTGTAGATAGTGCGGGGGCGTATCGCCTTCTTAGTCATGTACCTGGAGAATGATTTTTCTGCTTTAGCATTGATAGAGTCGGATCTGAAGCGAATATACTCCTCATCCGTATACCCGATCTCAACAAGGAGATCACATTCGGATTTTTCTTCCACCACTACTTCCACTATGGGAGCGGGCTGGGTGGGTTCAGGTTTTTTTGGGATATTAAACTCTTCTGCCTCTGCGGACAAAGAAGATCCGGATTTTTCTTCCGCCATGGTCATCACCTCAAGGGTGGGTTGGGCGGGTTCAACGAAGTCGAGGTAGACGTCAATCTCGCCGATGGACATGATTGTGTAGGTTGTCACGGTCTCCTTCGCCGGAATCCAAGTCTCGTCGAGAGGAACAAGAGGGACATCACTGGCGTAGACCACGCGACCCATGGCGATTGTTTTGCTGATTCCTGCATGCGCAGAGTCCGCCCGGAACGAAGCTCCGAAAGTCACTTGCCCCAGGGTGGGCGCCAACTATCGTCGGATTATCGAAAGTACGTCATAGGAGGTCCTGAAGGCATTGATAAGACGGGGTGTGAGACGTACAGTGTTCTAGGAGCGGTGAGCACAAGTTTACCTAGGTTTAGATCCGACTGCGGTGATCAGATCCTAATCCTGCTAGCAACCCAGTAATATATCGGCGAGAGCCGGATGTTATAGCAGATTACAAGAGAGGTTTGCCTATGCGAGTAGGTTGTGGTGTTGTAAAGATTGGTTGCCGTAAAGGCTCCCATAGGGACGATTTATATAGTCACCGGGACCAAGGGTTACAAGGGAGACCTATCCGACTATGTTACAGAGTCGGTTACTAGATACAGCTTGGAGTACAAGTAATATTACAGGCCTAAGTCGATAACTATTCTGGGCCTCTGCTCGTAGCCGAAAGTGACTCCTCCTCTTTCTCTGACTGGGCCGCCCGTGAAGCAAAGCTCTAACCCGTTGGTGGGCCACCCTGGTCAGCGAGTCCTATGGGTATACCAAGAAAGTATATCCCCAACAGTAATGTTCATCTTAGGCCGACGAGGAGCAAGATTCTTCCCACCTGACGTCAAACTAGTAGGCCACCACCTGGGAGGCTCCTAGGGCAGCACAAAACCTCATAGGGGTGTTGGGGCGGTGACCCAGCATACCACTTCATGATGTAGTGCACTATAGTCCTTGATATAACACCAATGAAACACCGTTCACTAGTATTACATCCCTCAGAGTGGTACAACAGAAACACAACAGGTCCAAGACATGACTATAGGTTACAACTCGACTCTTTACATAAGATCCAGAGAACACTCTAGGTTAAAGAGAGAGAAAAAACTTCTTACAGAGAAGAATTAGAAATAATCAACTCATAAATATCATGCTAATAAGATTAGCATCTAACTATTTGGCTTGTATTGCTGCTATTGCAATACTCTACAGAAGTAGGTTCTATGGCTAGAGATTATATTTCTATCTAATCAGCAACTTCGTCTTCACTTGAGTTGATGTATAT
The DNA here is from genome assembly GCA_916181665.1 of Avena sativa. NCBI lineage: Eukaryota > Viridiplantae > Streptophyta > Magnoliopsida > Poales > Poaceae > Avena > Avena sativa. Next base: position 462,741,382 of record OV702293.1, read on the forward strand.
GTTGATTTCCTTGAAGAGCTGTTGATGAAGACTTCCTTGAGTAATAGTTGATGTAGACATCGTCTGTATTGGCTTCAGAATCTAGCACGGGTTAAGAAGATACGTTGAGTACGAGCGTACTCAGCAAGTTCACTATAAAGGAGTGTTTGATGCACTATATCTACGGCCACAGATCGTAGGTCGTAGGCAATGCAAGTTTTTGTAAAAAATTCTTTAAAGGTTGCTTTTATTCTGAAAAGCTATGTCCGTCAGCCTTCTCACGGGTTTACCAGAACTTTTATGGAGTTCCTTTCCCGCCGCGTTCGTAGCCCTTCCCAGAATAGGGAGTAACAAGTTACAGTTCTTACACTCTATAGAGGTGAGTTACTTTACCCATGAGAGACCTTAGCCTTGTTGCACAACCAAGTCATGAGCTTGTCCATACTTCCTTGGTATGGGGCCCAGTCTAAGATCCAAGCCAATCACTGCCCTTTCTCACGACCCCACATAGAACACGACCCCACAAGCAGAACGACCTCTATTAACCGGCATAGCAGTTAACTACGGTTGACTCCTTGTGGACTCCACTAAGAAGAAGGAACCTGGTCGCCCCCATCAATTATGAAGACATACCTACGACGGTCTTACTCAGGGATAATCTAGACACCAATATCGCGGGAAACTAAGGGGTCCCACCCATGCTGAGTCTCTCATTTACATCAGCGTCACGAGATGGACATCATGTTCATGTGAAAGAAGGAAGATTCAGTCGACTTCTCCGTCCCATTCCAAATCTCATGGTTAACGTGTAATATACGGTGCAAGAATCACTTGCGACATTGGTTGTTAAGTCCTAGATAATATGTTCCTTTACCACCGAAACTTTCATATTAGGTTATTACCTCATGGTAAATAACCTATAATCACATTATTATGAAATAGTGTTTTCTGACCTTTTTCAACTACAGGTGATGACAACAATGGATTTGCAAAATACTTTACAGAAAATAACCAAAGGACATGAGCAAGTGTGAACTTGCCTTTTGTGATTGCAAGATTATGCACTCACGGTCTTCGAGACAGTATAAGATCCAATATCTGAAATCAGCATCATTGGTCCTGTAAGGACTAATGTTTAAAGAAGCAGGATGCTATTATGCATAATTAATGTAATGCAATTTGATGAATTCGTATCCCCAGAATAAGCGTTGATCTAGGGTTTGGAAACTGGAAATGGTTCCTTTAGAATGTGTTGTACTTTTAGATAAGCTTCACACTTGTGTTTCTTATTAAGGATTGTGAGTTTGTGTGAAACAACATGTAATTACAATACCATACAACAATAATATACACAAATGTGGAATGCTACTCAAAGACTACTTATATAAGAATTGCCTTATCTTCAAATCTTACTTTACAAGTATTGGCATTTATAAGGAACTTAAGTATTAACAATCCTAATATACAAGTAAAGTTTAAAGCAATGTGATTATGATTAATTGTCATTTTTTGACTATGATGAAAGTCCTTGAGTTTAATTGTTAAGAGTTGGAGATATTATCATAAAATGCTTACCATAAGTTTTATAGGAGACTTAATATACTCATAAATTAATGGTTAAGTCATATTGTTTTTATGCTTGTGTTCATGAATGGTATCACCATCCAAGATAAAATAGTGGGGTTGTTCTTTAGGGTAACTTATGAGAAAGAATTGATAACTCTAATTCCTATGCACATATTATTTTAATGTTTTGAAATGACAAAGATATGCTTAAATGATTTGCTATAGGAAAATATTCCTATAAGCCATAGTGGAAACAAGATGATTGATCAAACATATGAGATAGATATCAATCTTGATTTTAGATTTAAGATTGAGTGTTTACCAAGAATTCCTATCTTCCATAGTTCACAATCCTAGACTTCTAATTAAGGAATTCCTTTCCTAGATATACTACTTCTTCATATCCATCATCATGTGTTAACATGACGATCTTTACTTCACAAGAATATTCTTATCCACCTTTTATTCTTCTAAATCCATTTATAAATCCAATGAGATTGACACTAAAGATTTTCATAATCTTCTCATATCTATACTTGGTTATCAAACTATTCTACTACTAACAATCTCCAATCCAACAGATAGTTACTTCTGACTCCATTCATACTCTTCCTTAATCATCCATCACTAATATTTCTCCACTAGAGGTATATATCAAACTACTTTCCTCAATAGCTTACAATCCTTTAAGAGGAATAACACTACTTCAATAACTCCATGCTACTCTAGCTTTAACTTAGTCATACTATCTTATATCTACTTTACTCCAGTATCTTATATTCAAACTTCACATTATATCATGGTGACTTGTCATGGCTAACCTAGGATAACATATCTATACTAGGGTTTAATCATATTATATCCACCAATGTCACTTATACAAGATAATATCATTCACTCTTAGTGACTTGTACATGATCATTACAATCCTTTGATCATTTATGGCTTAGGTTTCCAGTTGGATAATCAAGGACTTCATCAATACAACATTACAGTTGTATTATAATTATCTTCTCGTTATCTCTTATTGAGTAGAAGATATTATTCTTTGACTAAACCTACTTGATCCAATAGGATTACTCCTGGTAACTATCTTCAGAATTCATCCTTATGATCTTATTTGTTACCACAGATATCTAAAGGACTTTAAGTGAATGCTATGATAAGTACAAGATTTGCTAGGTCAAGAATTGATAGACTAAGAATTGGTGAATCAATAGTTGATTTCTCAACATTGATGAACAACAGATATTAGAATAAGATTTAGTAGAGATGATAAGGATTGATATAGAAAGAAAGATATGTGGTGAATGGTCTTGTCTTGGTTTCCTTACTACTCCATATAATTAAAGAGTTAGGGTGAAGTATTACCATGATCCTCATGATAGAAATAGATAAGGATAAAATAGGTAAGAGTTGGTTATTACATTCTTATTACTTGAATTTTATTCATAGCTTGGTATTCATGGGTTATTGTAATGAACACTATGATATGAACTTTTAAGGATATGATATAAATCATTAAGCAATGTATTATGGTTTAATTTTATTACATTTGATCTACCCTTAGATCAAATCATGTTTACCCAAAATAGGGTTTTAGCAAAGGTCATATTGAAACTTATCGCAGTCAACTTGATGATCTACTTCAATTCCATCAAGTTGAGAGAATCTTCAATCACTTTGACAAGTTTTTATTTTAAAAGCGCGAAAATTATTCGGATTTTCTATGCATGAATGCAATGCACACATCTGGGTTCAGCTTATTTCTAAGCTATAATGCTGTTATGTTACAGTTGGATAATCCTGGCCCGCCTTGGGAGGGAGGGGGTATTATGAAGACGAAGATGAGTGCACGAGGAGAATGGAGCACGCCAACATGCTAGGACATGCATGTGTCGCCTGCGCACTGAGGAGCTCAAGTTTCACACTTGGGCAGCCTGTGCCTTTCCCTGACGGCTAGAGTAAGCTAGGTCTTACCACTTTGTGTAGGGGTAGGGTGCCCCGGGTGTGTCAGGAAAGGATCTTCAACAAGAAGAGCTATGGGCGAAACTGCATGCAGGACAACACAAATCTCCAGTAGGGAATCCATACAAACACAAAACCTAGACGCGGAAGAGGACAAACTATGTGAGGTACTGCTCCTTCGCCACGCAGGGTGTCCTCAACCCTATAGGGAAGCTGCAAGATCTTATAGGGCGATGGGAACACGATCGCTGATAGAATGATCATCGATCCCTGACCAAACAACTAAGACATATGCAAGATGGTATCGCTCTCGTGACGCTGATGGTGCGACGCTGGGCCGATTCCGAGGAAGATCGGGAACGCTTCGGGCACTACATCAATTTGATAGAGGATGAATATGCGGGGGCTGGTCTCACTATACCCTTCATCCCTCCTCCCTTTGATCTAAATCACCTGCGGAAAAGTTCGATGACCAGCAGGGCCGACGCAGATATAGCTCGTGCCACCATGCTGAGACTCTCGCGGAGCCTTATGTGTGACCTGCGACCGTCACTGATACCTTTGATCTGAATTCATAGACACAATATAGTAGTTTTTTTCCTAGTAGACCTAGGTTTATCAAAGATTGGGAAACAATTTTTGTATGGAAAATTTGAGAGACATCTACAAGAATTGTTTATTCGTTATACCTTACGTTTATCACACCTTTCTAGTTTACTTTCAAACGTTGCTTGTTGAAATGGATGGAAATAGTCCAGTGTTGAAGATTCACCTGCATTTCCACATACATATGGTATAAAGATAATAATAAGCACATTCATGCGTGAAATGATCTAATATAGATAGGGTTGTGGGCAGCACATCCATAGACACTAAAGCCCCTACGAGCCACATGCATAGCAATAGTCGTTTGATCTAACTGTTATACCGATGCATGTAAAATGCATACATAAGCTTTATAGTTTGTTAACATGTTTACCCATATATTTGCATCATATATAATGTTATATCCATGTTTTATATTGATTTTTGAGGATTTATCAATGATCCCCTTTATTTTGGCTATAATTCGGCAGGGCAGAAAAAACCTGTTTTCAATGTTTTTGATGTTTCGGGACCTATACAAAGTCAAATGGACCCGAACTTTTGGAAATGCCAATATTTATCCACAAGAAGCATATGGAGCACAAGAATCCCACCTGGAGGTCCAGGAGGCCCAAATGAGCATGGGTGGCGTGCCTAGCCTAGGTGGGCGCGCCACGTACCCTCGTTTGTTCCTCTGTTGTCCGATCGCCTTGATTCTTTCGCCCACGGAGTTATCTTGACCTAAAAACCCCAATATAAGGATTCCCCAGGGAATCCTCGAGACGGAGCACACCATAGACAAAAACACCACCAAACAGAGTTATATCCAGCGAAGATTGGAGGGAAAACTCCGCCGAAGCCACCTCTGGGGAGATCTCCACCCTCTCCAACATCTCCAGCGTCATCACCATGATGAATAGGAAGTAGTCCACCTCCATGCTATGGGTTTGTGGAAGTATATTGATCTATTTCTCTCTTGTTCTTCATAGATCTAGTACCATATGAGCCTCCCTACATGATTATGGCCATATATGTAATTCCTATGTGGTGGATCTTTGTTCTATGATTTGATATTTGAGATTGGAATCTATTTTGTATAATATGCATTGAAAGATGCATATCATGTACCATGTTCTTAATTGCTTGTTTTGATCCAACTTGTATGCAAGAACTTGTATGGGGAGAAGTGTGTATTATATGGAGTAGCATGGTGGTAGTGATTGAATTGTGACAAACAATATTCAAGATCTACTTTCGTTTTTACCTTTCTTGTGCTACCTCACTAGGGATAAAGTGAAATAATGTTCTATAGTTATCATGTGACAGTGTGATAATCTTGTTAGATCAAGGTAGCATATTTGTATTTCAAACATCATGTTATATTACTTAAAGCTATACTCTGATTTGTTCTTAATTCAAAATTGCATGGAGTTTTCCCTTTCTTGAGGAGTATAAGAGAGATGTATTTCATATCTATGTGAGAACGTGATGCCCATATTGATTTCTTATCAAATAGCTATAGAAGTTCCATGAATATTTATCGAAGTTCCATGAATATTTATCATTGATGAATTATTTTGTGATCACTACAACTTAAAAAGAGAGTAGACAAGTGAACCCATGAACTCTGGTACAATTTTAATCATAAGAAACACCTTTCCATTGCATCTACTATCTTTTATATTTTCTGCAATTTATTATTTCTAAAATACAAAAATACTTTCCCTACTTGCAATCACTCATAAAAAACCAAAAACAACTCTACTATCTTCCATATCATCTAGTTTGCATTATTTTACTTTATTTGTTTTATTTATTCCAATTAATATTATATTTTATTTCATATTACTAATACAAAACCTTGTGCTTGACATACACTTGGTGGAGTTGGGGACACAAGAAAAATCATTTACTTTACAGGTTGCACGAAGAGGAGAAGACAAATACACTTCCATAACCAATTCACTGGGTTCGATATAAGCTCTTGAGTCACCCTTATGGCGAAAGAAGCTTGCTACAACACCCTCCACTTAGAGTCTCGACGAAAAGTGGCCACGATTGTTGCCATCATATACCACGAAGCACCGGGCTATAACAATTATTAAGTAAAATACAGATCAAAGCATTAAGAATGGTGATGATATTACTCCCAAGTGGATCCCTAAACGAAGACCGCACTCCCCTTGTTGTCACTGAGTTTCGCATGAAGTCGTTGTTCACCATATAGGGGTTCGTAGCATGGAAAACAAAAAAATCTACCGCATGAACACAAACAAGCCAAGATCTATCTACTAGATTGTAGCAACGAGTCGATTAGAATACTCAACCTCGAAGATTCCAAAGCGGTTAACGAGAGCAGATTCTCGTGGGTGATATAGTCGTACACTTGCCGATCTCAAGATCGTGTAGACGATCCTTACGGTGTTGCATTCCTTCAGCGGTTCCGCAGTCGTTCACACGTTCGGTACTCGATGAAGACCTTCCTCTCCCTTGTTCCAGCAGGCAGCGGAGGTTGTAGTTCTCCCCTCGTGATTCTGGCAGCATGACGGCGTGGTGTCAGAAGTAGATGGAAGATCCTGCAGGGCTTCGCCTAAGTCGGAGCAGGTTATGGTGGAGAATTAGGGTTTTCGGTGATCTAGGGTTTAGAGGGCCGGAGTGGAGGAGGTGGAGTCGGTGGCGGTGCTGGGGGCGGCGGCAGCGCGACGACGGTGTGGGGAGGGGCTGGTGTTTTGTCTCTTGGGGCACCCCTCCCCTCTATTTATGAGAGGGAGGGCAGCTTGGGAGAGGGGAGTTTGAATCCTTCCCCAACTCCCTCTCCTAGTTGGCTTATGGTGGAGGTAAAGAAGGATCCTTTCCTTCCTCCACCAGGATACATTGTCCTAGTTTGCCTTTTCAAACTTGCCTTTTGACTTTCAATTTGGAGCTTTAGTTTATTTCTTACAAATGTCCAACCAAGTTACCTAGGACATGATTCAATCATTCCATTTATTCATGACACATTCATGTACCCTTCCGGTCCGGTGAACCTCATAGACCCTTCTAGATCATTCTGGTGAAAACACCGGAATCATTCCCGAACTCCGGAATTGGACTTTCCTTATATGCATCTTATTCTCTGGACTATTCCGGATCTACCCTTGATATCCCATATACCATCCTAGACTCCGAACAACATTCGCTCTCCCTACTTACATTCCATATCTACTAAACAACATTGAATCCTTAAGTGTGTCTCCCTACGGCTCGTGAATTATGCAGACATGACCAAGACTCTTCTCCGATCAATAACCAATAGAGGAATCTATAAATTCATATGGCTCCCACATATTTCTACGATTACTTTGCGATCGAATGAACCACTTACATATGATACCAATTTCCCTTTGTCTTGCGATAGTTTACTTATCCGAGGTCTGATCATTGGTATCTCTGCATACCTAGTTCAACCTCGTTACCGATAAGTACTCTTTTCTCGTTCCCGTGATATGTGATCCCTTGTGAACCAGTCACATGCTTGTAAGCTAATTGGATGACATTCCATCGAGAGGTCCCAGAGTATATCTATCCATCATATGGATGGACAAATCCCACTCTTGATCCATGTGCCTCAACACATACTTTCTGAACACTCAATGCCACCTTTATAGCCACCCAGTTACGCTGTGGTGTTTGATGTCATCAAAGCATCCTTCCAGTGATGGTGATTAGCATGATCTCATGGTCAAAGGAATTAGGTTACTATGTATCAGAAAGCTTATAGCAAACAAACTATTAAAATGACTTGATCTTTGTGCTACGCTTATCTATAGGAGTATGTCCATCACACCATTCTCCTAATGATATGATCTTGTTGTTAATAACATCTCAATGATCATGATCGGGAAACCATGATCATCTATCAACCAACAAGCTAGTATTATAAAGAGGCTTTACTAGGGACTCTAATTTAGTTTGCAAATCACACAAGTATTAATGTTTCCGGTTAATACTATTATAACATGAATATAAACATTTATCATAAACACAAAGATATAATAATAACCACTTTTATTATTGCCTCTAGGGCATATCTCTAACACACCACTCATCTCAACTCAAGCCTTTATCAATCCATGGGATCTTGGATACCTACAAGTCCATGTATCGAGACAAGAGACAAAGATAAAAAATATACATATCTCATATTAAATCATCACACAATATTCCCATGTATTATATGCACATAATCGTTGTGAGATCCAACCTGTAGCCCATAAGGACAACTCGCTCATAACAATAAGATCAAGGATAGAAAACATTTTGCAAAATACTTATATTAAAATCAAATATTCTTACAATGGTCGCGAAATCACATGGAGATCTCAAGTACAAAATGATGGCTATGGCTATGGAGTGATGGAGAGGATGAACTATGGTGGTGGATCTCCTTCGGTGGTGTTATGATGCAATCTGAGAATGGCGGCCCTTTTCGTGGCGCATGGAGTCTCAAAATATATAGGAGCTTTCACGAAAGTCAAAGTGTTTGACCTAGAGGAGTCGTCACCACATGGTACGGGCGAACCGTATGGGCGGCCCTTGCCCTTACGTCATGTTGTTAAGCTTCCATAAAGCTCCTTTTTGACCTTGGTTGACTTGGCTAAGTAGGAAACATGATAATCTTTAATCTATCCTCCTCATTTCACCTTAAGATTGTGATTTCCTGTAAAACACAAATTAAAACAAAGGATTACACATCTTTGAAATAATTAGTCATTAGTAGCAAGGCTAGAGAGATTCCTGGTTAATTATTTGACTTAAAATGCGATTTAAATGTGAAGAAAGATGGCTAGTTTCACAGCCATCAACTGCCCAAAGATCAAACCTTCATCATCCTCGAGCAACAAACAAACAACACCATAAGGAACTTAGCGTTTAAACTGAAACAAAGAGAAGATGAATTCACTTACAGTAGGTAGTCATAGGCATCCAACACCTCTTCCATTTGAAAGGCTCATCAAAATTAGAGAAGTGCCAAGAGTACTATACAAGCTTTGTTAATCCAAAATAATCAAAGTAAAGTTTGATATGAGTGTAAACAACTAGAAGTGTAACAATCATTCCAATTCCTCTAGTTAACTCTCATCTTGCCAAGGAACACTAGGACGTTTCCTATTAGCAAAATTAAATATGAGAGATCGTGTCCTAAGTAGCATAACCGTGAAGTGTCTTATTGAAACCCACATCAATAGATCAAGACTATCAAAACACTACTATTCTATTGTCTTTCAAGAAAATTCATGAAGTAGTAACAAGACCATGACAAAGACACTTTGTGTGAATCTCTATTAATTTCAAAGATAGTTTCCAAGAAGGATCATTGAATGACCTTTTAGCAACATTTTGGACATCCTTCAAGAATACCAATATTTTTCCCGTTATGGTAACCGTTGCTACCCATGCCATAAACTCAATAGCCAAAATCAGGGGTTGTACCATTGATCGTTCCTAGGCTAGAAGAGTTGTTGGCATCCAAAGGTGTGCATAAAAAATATGTAAATAAGCTTTAAACAGTATCACATTTTAACCCACAACATTTTAGTTTTGGCATGCATCTCGATTACCACTAGAATTATTTCAATCAAACAACTCCTTTCAAGAGTGTCATCAAGTCTCTATTAATATATCTACGGGGTTAATAATATTCAAAGGTAAACTCTTAAGATAATCACTTAACATACAAGTTATAAATTGGTGGATTTTTATTATTGTACTTGTTTAGCAATATTATTTCCAAGGCAAGACTCAGTTAGCTACAAGAACTAGAGTAAAAGCTTCCACAACTAATTATTCATACAAATAAAAAGTCTTACTCTAACTATTTTGAATTACTCCCACTAGCATAGCATCTTAACAAATCAACTAACTAGAATAAAAATTTCAAATTTCTTACGTGGAAGACATAGGACATACCTCTTATGAGTGACTTCACAGTTATCTTCCTCATGGGGATGTGTTCCTTCAAAACTTAAATCAAATAACTTTCATAATAATACTGAAGCAAAAAGAGGCAATAGGCAAATCAACTTTCATGAAAAAAGGATAAATGGAAAAATATTTTTGTATTTTTTAGGACAAGGATTAAAGAATAGAAAAGACTTGTGTCCAAGCAAGATACCAAGAAAAGAAAACAAACAAAAAAAGGAAAACGAAAGCGAAAAGCAAAATGTTGGAACAATCCCAACACGAGTGTTTCAAAGCTCACGCGGAGCTGGAGTACAATCTCATTATTACACAAATATGAATGGTTAGGGAACACATCCACAAGGTTAGGCTTTTACAAGCCCTTTTATTGCTCATTGTGGTGGCGGTGGATAATCTCCCAAGTTTCATTGGATGCTCCAATTGTTGAAATAGGTTGAGAGGTTCGCGGTGGCGTCTCGAAGGTTGATGGAGAGGTTGCTCATGTTCTGGATATTTCCCTCGAGCGCGTAGATGTCTTCATCGGTGGTGTAATAGTTTGGTGGCTGCTGCTCTTGTTCGGGACCTTCTTGCTCTACTTCTTCATCTCCTCCTTCTTCATCCATAAATACTTCTTGTCGGGGTAATCTCGCTTCAAGCTGCGTGCCATAACAAAAATGTCCATTCTCGATAGAGAACAAATTATTAGGAAAAGGAGTTGGGATCAAGGGATTATCTCCAGGTATATCAAAGAAGTATCCACCATTTGGTTTAGAAATCATACGTACCACAAGCTTTGAGAGCAGCGAAACCGAGACGGCAAACTCCGACCAACGGTTGGATATTACCTAGGTCAATATGGAGTGCTCGAGCGAGAGCGGTCACAACACTCCTCCTCCACATATGGGACCACGGGTTTGAAGAGATAAAACACGAGAAGGGCACCCAAATTTGCGTCAAGATACAATTTAGAATATCTTCTCTGTCCCAAAGTATAAGGCGCCTAAGGACCGGTCAAAAGTCAAATCTTACTAACTTTGACCAAATATTTAGAAAAAAATATGTACATCTACATTATGGAATGGACAAATTAAGAAAATAGACTTTATGATAAATCTACTGACATTGATTTGGTATTGTAACTATTTATATTTTTGTGTATATTCTTGGTCAAACTTAGAAAACATTGACTTTTGACTAAACCTTAGGCGCCTTATATTTTGGGACTGAAGGAGTAGCAGATCTTACGAGGATCATCATGTCTTCTTCATTGACTCTTGTAAACTCACCACGTGCATGTAAGGTATTAGCATAACATAGAACAAATAACGAATAGAAGACACTCAATTTGATTACCCTTTGGTATGGTTGAAGGGACTCTCATAGAGTTAAAATATCCCAAGGATGTAGGACCCAAAATGAAACTAGTGGAGTGGATGTCGGTGGTGTTGTTAGCAAACCCAAAACAATGAGCCCATTTATCGAGTGTTGAAAAGACTTAAGATGAGTATAGAATTAGCTACTACTCAATCCAAAAGGATGTCACAAATTTATTTAAACTTGAACGTATCTATATACTAATAAGTGTCTAGATTTATTCAAATTTAGACAAATATGCAACATGTTTTTAGGACGAAGGGAATAGATATTTCCAAGGAGCGTTTTATTGGGGGAAAATGATACACCTCCCCCGGGGGATATCACGCGCGCATCCCCCGGGTGGTGTAGCGCTGGGCATCGTTTCCTGGCCCTACATACCTTATCTACTCCCGTATGTATGTTTCCTGTCTTTCGAGAAGTTTTCTCCGCGAGCATCTCCCAGCAGCGCCGCCGCTCATCCTCACACGCACCCTGCAACGCTCGTCCTCACACGCGCCCTGCACCACCGCAGCTGTCCGCTCGCCGCTTGGGCTGCTAGTCTCCGACCCGCCTCCGTTTGCCATCACTCGGCAAGGAGCTCCCGCCGCCGGCAATGGTGTCCATGGTGTAGGTGCTCTTGTGGGATGTACAGGGGCGGACGAGGCCGCCGCCACTGCTACTAGACACTCGTCTTGGAGGCGCCGCCGCCCGCGCTGATGGTGTGCTACACCGTGCAGGAAGCTCGCCGGAAGTCGTATGGGCCAGGTCGCGGTCGTCGTCGACCTCCCAAGGCCGCAGCCATGACAAAGTCAGGGTGGTTGCGCCGCCGGCGCATCTTCGAGAGAACGACGACTCTGCTCATAGCGGCACCAGCGTTGCTCCCCGTGGAAGCCGGCAGTGCTACCCATGGCGGCCGGAGTTGCTCCCTGCTACGACCGCTCTTGCTACCCGCGGAGGCCCACGTTGCTTCACGAGGCGTCTAGCTACATGTTTAGCTATCTACGGGGTCCAGGGTTGCTACATATGGCGACCGATAATGCTACATTGGGTCGACGATGTTGCTACCGACGACAACGATTTTGCTATCTGTTTTGGGGCGAAGTGGGGAAGCTAATTTTGCTATATAATCTTTTATAATTTGCTATTTACTCGTTTTGTTTTTGCTACATTGATCTTCTCCAAATGCTACCATCTTTTTTTATAAATTCTCGCTACAAATTCTGGTTGGTTCCCCGATGATGCTCCGTCGAACTTGACTTTTTGCTACACTAACATAAATTATTTGCTACAATTATTCTTCGGTTTAGCTACACTAGCGCAAAGTTTTTGCTACAAGGTCTCCGGCGAAATCTCCGGAGAGATCTTTTTTTATTTTCTGGAACGAACCACTTTTTGCTACATGTAGCAAAAGTGAGATTTTTTTAGCAAAAATAGATGGTTTTATAGCAAAAGCGAGATTGAGTGTATTTTTGAGGACACGTGGTGGCATGGGGACCCGGGGGATCGGGGGAGTTATCCCCCGGGGGACGCGTAGGGCTCCCTTTATTGGGAGAGTGACAACGTAGGTAGGAGATGGCCCCATCTGGCCTGGACCAATCACCGCTACCACTCCACCAGCAGCTGATCAGGTATGAGCCTCTCACACACGAAGCAGCAATCCCTTGGTTTTTGGTACGTGTTGCCTCACCATGATGTCCACCCACAATAGCCAGTAACCTAGCCAGTGACCTGACGTACGCGACACACCACAATGGCATCGCATCTCCCTACATATGGACGCTGCACCATGCACATTATGTCGTGATGGTCTAGCTTGTAGTGTTTCTCAATTCGCCTGCTAGTGATGGATCAATCATCTTGGGTATGCTTGTTGTCCTGATAGCGCCGATAAACCCTTTCTCTCTCGAGAAAACGACAGGCGTACCCAATAAATCTGATGCATGTGAGCCTGCCTGCCTGCCTGACTTTAACCGGTACCAAATACCTCTCCTTCGAAACAAACAAGCCAATTAATTGATCTGGCGGTTTAGAACAATTGCCACCCTTAGAAAGAAACTCGTGTCAAGTCTTTTGCCACGGACGGTTCACCAAAGCCGCTCATATCAATGCTTCCTCCATCAAGGACTATGATCGACAAAATGAATATAACGACAAGATCGATTGTCGGGTTCATTACTTACCTTTCGCTCGCACTATGACCGAAATCAAGTCCTAGACAACTTCATAATGGTCACTGCCGACAATTATGAGGTGAGATCAAAGATCGAATCTGCTAGTATATCAATGCACCGATAGAATAATTTCATGATGATGACGATGCACCCATATACAAGGCTGTAGTAGCCGGGTTTTTTTTTTGAGGGCCAAACAATCATTCATTAATCAGAGATAATAATATTCGGTTACAATCAATCTTTATGGCCTCTTCCACTCGATCTGGTGAAGTTACAGTTTCAACACGAAATTAACACCCGACAGCCTCACACAGGTGGCGATTTCATGAGCTACACTATTTTGATACAATCTTTTAACATGGACGAACTTCCATTGCTCCAAGGCAGAAGCGTATATATCATGCAAAATGCCTCTCAGGTGAGATACCTGGGAATCCTTATTCTGGAATGCGTGCATAACTGAGCTACAATCACTTTCAAAAATCACGGGGCTTCTACTCCATTGAGTAGCAATGCGGGGGCCCTCTAGTGCAGCCAATGCTTCAGATTCTTCGGCATCACAACAGTTCTCTAAGATTCTTCGGCATCAGTCCAGCTCTCGGTTCTTTCTTTTTTTCCCTTAGCTTCATGTTTTTCCAATGCTTGTACGCTCAGGATAGCCTTCTTCCCTTTATGGTCTATGGATGTATCCACAACAGGACCACACATGTTAGCATTTAGTTCGTTTGTATAAGAAAGAAGAAATTTTACAGATTGTTCAATGGTAGCATCCCCTTTGGCGTGGACTATGTCATTTCTCAAATGCCAGGATCTCCAAAACAAGAGCAACATGGCATGGTGCATTTCTTTCTTCGTGTTGTCCAGCAAGATCAGTAGCCAATCCTCCCCTGATTTGGCAATTTTTTCTTCTTTTGGGAGTTGCCAGTAGTCTCTCATTCTGCCTCTTAGAGCTCTTGCCTTCATGCATTTGATCACTGCATGGTAACTATCCTCGACCCCATTGCCACAGATTGGACAAGTATTCTGAAGCTCCAACATCCTGCGCCATTTATTTCTTTAAGTAGGTAGATTATCACACGCCAATCACCAGTTGAAAAAGCAAACTTTGTTTGGCACATACGCCTTTCAAATATTCTGCCATATTTTCCAGTCGACATTTGGAGCATTACTCACTACAATGGGGTTCTCCATATTCGGACTGGTGGCAAGTCTATAGGCGCTTTTGACACTGAAGTTGCCATTTTTCTCATAGTGCCAGGCCGTAGTGTCCTGAAGGTCATGTTCTGGGATTTTGATCTTTAGAATCTCTTCGGCATCATGTGGAAAAAATAGAGATTTTATGAGATGGTCATTCCATCCATTTGTTCCATTTCCTGTCAGACGTTTTACCCGTTTTAGTCTTGAATTCTTATTTCTTCCGGTGATCTTCAAGGCTCTGTGCGCCTGATCCAGTTGTCTCTCCAAATGCGAATGTTTTCTCCATTTCCCACTCGCCAGATGATCCCCTTCTTTAGGAGCTCCAGTCTGTGTTCTACCCTTTTCCAGCGTGAGGAGGTGTCTCTTGTAAAAACAGTGTCTAGCAGGTTTCCATTGGGAATATTTTGCTTTCATTAAACGTGCACATAAAGATTCTGGTTTCTTCAATATTCGCCAAGCCTGGCGAGCTAGCAGAGCTTGATTGAATAGACATGAGTCACGGAAGCCCATTCCACCCATGCTCTTTGGGTCAGTCAAGGTGTCCCAGGCCACCTAGTGAGCTTTCATTTTCCTTTCATCTTCTCCCCACCAGAATTTTCTTATCATCTTCATATAATCTTCATGGAAACTGAATTTTGAAGACTCCCATGACATACGCTATGAGTGGTTGTGCTACTGATTTGATTAAGACTTCTTTTGCAGCCATTTCCATAAATTTTTCCGCCCAGTTTGTTAGCCTTTTTCTGAATCTTTCTTTGGTCGGTTGGAATCTAATCGATTTCATCCTTCCTTCTGGAGTGGGCAGACCTAGATATTTTTCCTCAAAAGTGTTATGCTCCACTTCGAGAATAGCTTTGATATTATATTGAGTTTCTTGAGGGCAGGTTTCACTGAAGAGGACAGAACACTTTGTTGGATTTATGAGTTGTCCTTATCCAATTTCAAAAATTCCTATGGCTGCTTTGACCACACCAGCTTGAGAAGGTCTCGCTTTAAAGAAGAGAAGGTTGTCGTCGGCGAAGAGTAGATGGGAAATACCAGGGGCGTGACGAAAAATCTTCAGATCATAGAGCTCCTGAAGGTGGAGCGCTCTTTGAAGTACTCTTGGTAGTCCTTTCGCGACGAAAAGGAACAGATAGGAGGACAGTGGGTCTCCCTATATAATTCCATGAGAGGGTTTAAAGCCTTTTGTTAGTGCACCATTTATCCTTACCTTGAAGTGAATAGAAGTACACATCCCATAATCCACTCCACAAATCTATCATCAAAACTGAACTTTATGAGGATCATCTTGAGGTATTGCCAGTCCACTCTCTCGTAAGCTTTCAAGATCCAGCTTGTAGGCACAGAAGCTTCCATCATCCTTCTTTCTTCTCTGGATAGCATGGAAACACTCAAAGGCGATCAAAGCATTATCTGTGATTAGCCTTCCAGGGACAAAAGCACTTTCGTTTCTGATATCAGACCCTCTAGGTGTGGTATCAATATATTCATGATGCACTTTGCAACAACTTTGTAGACAACGTTGCAGAGTGAGATCGGTCTGTAATCTTTAAGAGTTTCTGGGTTGTTGTTCTTTTGGATTAGGACAATAATTGTTTCATTGATCTCCGCGGGCATAGTTCCTTCCCTGGAAAAACCTCTAACAGCATCTATGATCTCTCTCTTAAGCAGCCCCCAATTTCTTTAGAAGAAGCGGGCAGGGAAGTCATCGGCGCCTGGGGCTTTAAGAGGGCGTATTTGGAAGAGGGCATTGCTGATCTCTTCATCCGTGAAGTCTTGGGTGAGTTCATAGTTAATGTGCTGGTTCAACTTTGGTTCGATGAGATCTTTGATGAGCTCCGGTGTCACTAATGTATCTTTGCTGTACATATCCTCGAAATAATAATTTGCTAGAGTTTCCAACTCTTTCCTCTACAAAATTTCCATCAACCTTTTTTAATCTCTTGATATTATTCTTTCTCGCTCTCCATGATGCTTTCCTATGAAAGTACTTTGTATTCTTGTCTCCATGTTTAAGCCAATTAATTCTCGATCTTTGCTGTCTCCACATGATCTCCTCCCTAAGCAAAAGTTCATCAAGTTTTTTGTTAATGTCTTCAATCTCTCGAGAGTTGATGAAGGTCTGATTTGATTGGATCCTCTCCAATTTATTTTTCAGCTTCGATATCTCCTTTGAGACTGTCCCGAACTTCCGATTGCTCCAATCTTTCAAGCAGTCCATGGTGGAATTCAGCTTATGGTATACACACAGAAGGTTTTCAGCCGGGGCATGGCCTCCCCAAGCTATATTAGTAGCCGGTTGTTGATTAACTATGTTTTCAAAAAGTATTCTATTAAGACTAGACTTTCCTGTCCGAGGGCGCGGTTGTTAGGTAGAATGTCTGATGATACGTTAGAAACAGAGTAATAAAAAATAGATATAGTTTGTAATCGTCACTAAACAGGTTCGTTTGATGAACATTTGGTAGGCAGACGCTCAATATGATATACAGCAGGTTAGCATGTTAACAAAGGCAAACGCTAATCAGTGTTAAGTTATATCGTAAGCACTGATCTGGTAGCATTATTTTTAAATGAACAGGAAGTATAGATAGTAATTCATAATAATTAGACTACTCCTAATTCTTGCAAACCCTACTTCTTCTTTGAGGGCCCTGTCGCGCCATCGTCGCAACGATGTTTAGGGCTTCTCTTCTCCTCTTCAGAGTAGTCTCGGTGATGCCTCCTATTCATCGTCCTCTCCTCTTCCAAGTCGTACCAGTCCTCCTCCTCATCACCAGCGTAGCTAACACGTTGCGGAGGCAAGGTATTGCGTGCAGTATTATATAGCCAATGCGTGTGTGCAAAATCCATTAGGCCTTGTTTGGTGCTAGTGTTTTGGTAGGGATTAGCGGGGATAATCCCTAAAGGGATTTGGTAAAATCCCCACCTTCACCCAAACCCCTCTAATCCTCACAAAACCTCAATCCCTTCCAATCCACTAGGTATGAGTAGTGTATTGGATATTAAAAAAAATACACTAAAACTTGGGGGAAAAGTGGGGATAAGCGGGGATTGAATTGATCCAATATCTTAGAACCAAACATACTTTTAGCAACAAATGGGGATTTGGGGTTTGGTGGGGATTATCCCCTCTGATCCCCACAAAAACTCTAGTGCCAAACAAGGCCTTAGGGAATAAGAGCCGAGGCGGAAAACCAGGCAACACTCATTGACAGAAAGCCTTGTTTTTTTTCGAAATAGGGAACAAAGCTCCGGCCTCTGCATAACAGAAAGCCCTGTGGCGCACGCGCTCTCTTGGGATGGGATCGTCAGACAATAGCAGCAAGCGCGTACGCGAGGCATGACGTAGAGCCCCAGAACTGCGCATGCAGTCATCATATGTGAGAGCCATCCTCCGGCGCAAACGAAACCATCACACAAACCTCGCACTGAGGACCTGCAAACTCCCATGAACGGGAAAGACCAGCACGGATTACAGGACCCACCACCTTGTGGGTGCAGAGCTGTCACGTGCTCTGGACGCCTCCCGGCGAGGGAAGCCATGGCCGAGATCGATGATGCTGGTCCAGTGCGCCCGCGTCGCTAGATGAAAGGGGCACGTGCCAACCGACCGCGGGGGAATCTCGCGGCCGACCCTGTGGTGGTCGTCCTGACTCCCTGGAGAGGGGGGCTCCGCTGCGCTGTCGACGCGTGTTTTCCCTGGGCTCCATATCTACCGCCCGAAAGAATCGACGAGATGTGTATAGCTAAATTGGTCGAAACATTCCATAGCTCTTATTTATTTCAATTTTATCAATTGTATATCCGGTCTCTGCAAAAATATAAATATCAAGATTTAATAGAGACATCAACCGTACACGAAAGAATACACCTAATTCAGTGTATGTAGCGACAACTCTTTTTTTTTAGCAGAAACGACTCTTTTTTTTCTGAGCGTTACGGTGTCACTGTTTCGCTGAAGCAATACCGATCATGGGCTTGGCCTATTTAATATTTGTTCGACTGTTTCGTTAGTGCACGGAGGCACGCGTACCATACGCCCTCCGCTCGCGTTCAGCGACTTTTTTTTAACAATCGCTAGCGTTCAGCAATTTGGTACGTCATCGCTAATTGACCTCCACATCCAGGTACACGGCTTGCTGCGTCACACTACACCACGTTCAGGCGTGAGTTTTTTTAATGTTTCTTTCCTGTTTTTTTCCTTTCTTTCTATTTCTATGTTTCTTTTCCCTTTTTATTTTTACTTTTTTTTCTAGTATTTCCTCCGATCCATATTAGTTGACTTGGATTTGTCTATATCCGAATCTAGACAAACTCATGTCAACTAATATGGGTCGGAGAGAGTATTTCATTTTCTCTCTTACGAGGTTCTTCTCTTAAGCGAATTCTTTTTCATGATCGTCTCATTTTTAGTCTAAACGTTTGTTCCCATTTATAGTTGTAGTTTTCTCCATGCGTGTTAATTTTTTTGTTCTTTTCACTCTAAATTTTATTCTTATTCCATTAGAGTGTGTTCCATGGCACTAAATATTTTTCCATCTACAACTGTGTTTTATTCTGAAAGTGCTATTTTTTGTTCCAATTACTCTAGACTTGTGTTCCGTTACTATGGTCTGAAATTGGATCATAGTTTCAAAGTTGCGTCCTATTTGGGGTTGTGATTTTGTTCCATTTGGTCTATGCAAATTTGATCATCTTGCGAACAAGGTTTGTGTCGCGGGCGCTAAACGCTTATTCGTCGTAGATGTGATTTTTGTTCCTCGAGCAACTAAATTATTGTGCCAGACTATAATCACGACTTTTGTTCTTTTGATCAAAATATTTTGTTTCCCGTGTAGACTTGGCTTTTTTTCTTGAGAACAAAAATCTTATTCCTGCTAAATGTGATTTTGTTCCTTGGGCGCTAAACACTTGTTCCTCGTAGATGTGATTTTTGTTCCTCAAACACTATACACTCATTCCTCGTACATTTGATTTTTGTTTCTCTCGCGCTAAAATTATTTTCCAAAATTGTAGTCGCGGATTTTGTTCTTCTAGTCTACATATTTGTTCCATGTGCAGACGTGGTTTGTTCCTTGTCACGGTTTCTATTCTTTTGATCTACATATTTGTTTTCCACGCATTCGTAGTTTGTTACTCGATCACTAAAATGCTGTTCTCATAATTTAGATTTTTTAGTCCATGGGCGCTTAAATTCTTTTGCATACCGTACCATAGCTATTTGTTCCTTCTTCCACATTCTTTGTTCATCGTGTAGACAAGGTTTGTTCCTTGGGATCTAAAATTTTGTTCTAGTGTAGTCTTGAATTCTCGGTTTATGTCTGGTTGTGAATTGTTCCACGTGCATTATACTTGGAATTTTTTATTCCATTAGTTGTCGCGCATTAACATTTTGTTTCAGTTGATTTTTCTTTCTCTTTAGTAGATGTGATTTCTTCCCTGGATGATTTAATGATGTGTACATGTGCTAGTCGTGTATAATTTACACGTATACTTCTGTTTAACACACCATCCCATTGAGAAACAAATCACAAGGCTACTTTTTCGGTCTGCATGTGTGCATGTGCTAGCAAGTACTCTCTCCGTTTCAAAATATAAGATATTTTAGCTTTATAAAACAAATGTATCTAGAATACTTTTAGTATATATAGGTTTATTCATGTTTAAAGTGAATCTACACTAAAACAAATTTAGATACATTCTTTTTATAAACCTAAAACATTTTATATTTTAAAACGGAGAGAGTAGTAGTAGATTGACTAGTTTTGACATCGTACATGTGAGTTGCAGAGAGAAAAGGTAATGTAATCAAGGCTGCATGTGGATTGTGGAGGCCCTAGCGAACAAGCAATTCCCTGTGCCTAGGAGCAAGCACATCGGTTCATTTCATTTTGGGCGGCTATCCTGACAGTCCCACACTCAGGTGACAACACTTACTTTTAATCAGAAACCTGCAGGGTGTTGTTCCTTTCTCCAACTCTAGCTGATTTAAAAACACATCTTTCACCTACGAAGCGAGCTGTTGTTGGCCTGTTTTCTTCTCCAATTCCATTCCCACTCATCTGCTACCCATGGCTAGCACAGGATCGAACCTTGAAAAATTCGCGTAGTATGTGGTCTAGGACATGTCAGATATATTTTTCTATCCACAGCCTTAATTCAACAGTTCGCACACCGTACTTTGCTTGCCAGTATCTACAGGTCAAGTCACGTGAACAAGTTTGAGGATAGTTACGTTCGGGCGAAACATGCGTTGGCTGCAAACTTTTTAGCCCCACATCGGATAGCCAAATAGAAAACCATCAGCTTAAATACCGCTTTCGCTCCTACCATTCATCGTCTGGTTGTACGTACGGGTGATTCTCGGGCTTAATCATCTCATGCTGGAACGACAGAAGCTTAAATAGGCTAAAGAAATAGGATTCCCTCGTCCGGCCCAATCGGGCGGAACGACGTCACCATGACGCCCGGGCGTGAGCGAGGAGGACCCGTGGTTTGCAGCAGGAAGACTCCGTTCCGTGTCCATGTTGGGCCTTGGCATCTGGCTTGTCAGACCCTGTAACCAGGTCAAGGCGAAGGCTTACATTAAGATGATTCTGAACAATTTATACAAATCAGTTTCTATCTACAAGTGCGAACCCTCTTCTACGAAGGCGAAATGGGATTCACCGGCGGAAGGTACTGTTCTTGTTAATGTCAACGCAGCCATCTTCGCAACTTCCAAGCGCATGGGTGCTGGATTTGTTGCGTGTGATCATCATACTTGGTCGTTCCTTCCTGCGTGCGGCGAGCGATACGACGCCTCAGACTGTCCGTCGGCAATACAACGCATCCGATCAGTAGAAACAGATCATTCGTTGTAGCCAAGGAGATGCAATTTGTAAAGACACTATGATAATTTGATCAATAAAGTGCATGGTTATAAAAAAACGGGCTGACAAACGACGAAGCGATTATCGATCGACAAGGCTATGAACCTGCGACCTGCGAGAGAAAACTGTGCTACCAGTGGCCTGACTGATCTACGGTCCAACCCCATCGGGTCAACTCAATTCTCCATTATGATGTTTGTTGTCCTCTAGTCGGACACGTGATTAAGTTGTCAATCACATGAACATTGATAATGCAAAAATAGTAAAAAAGTACATGCCAGGTAATAAGAATAACTTACTGTTTCATCTCACATTATATCAAGTATCGAGAAGCAATCTGATGTGTACCGATTAGTAATATAAAAGGTTCACACGATAGAGATATTTATGTTATGAGGTGGGGATCAATAGGTATAGATCAAGATACCTATGTTGATCACTGTTGCGGAATGAGTTTCAGACATGTTCACTCATATCCAAACTTATACGGTCACACACTTAAGAGCTTAGCGACAGATAGAATGTGAGTGCGCTAGTAAGATATATATGAAGTGATTCTGAATTTGTCCAGAGTGTTTGAGATATGAAGGAGGTGTTCAGAATATCTCTGAAAATATACAAAATAGTTTCAGACATATTATAATAAGTTTTGGAATGATCTAGAACATCTGAAAACATTCGGAAGGGTCAAGAATATTCGTGAAAGGCTTAGAAGAGTCTGGAAGGACTAATCTCTAGGAGGCGCCATGGGCCTAGGGCTGCATGGGCCGACGTACGCTCAGTCGCACGGTGGGAAGGGGAGACCCTTCCCAATTCGGATTGGAGGGGGTCTGAGTTGGACCACAACCCCCTCTCTCTATGGTAGTTTTGGGGGTTCCACATGGACTCACCCCCCTTCGGGAAGTGGTGGCGGTGTCCACAGGGCCACCAATATAAAAGGAGGGGGTGGCGGCGCAAGGCCAACCCTAGCTCGTGCCCCCTAAGCCGCAAGTCACTGCCACACCACCTACCGCCATCGCCATTGCCACATCGCTCTAGCCGTCGTGCGCCATGACGACGTCGCCTTCATCCTCCTCATGTCGTCATCCTGGTCACCGTGTGGAGATCTACTTCATCATCGCCAGATTACTTTCGGATCGATCTCTACCACAATATAGATCTAATATAGTTGGTGATCTCAGGGCGCTTCGGATCTTTAACAGCACACTCCCGATTCGAATGGTGCCCTGGATCGCACTTCTGCACGGTGTTGCTGATCTCGTACATGTGGATATCGTGGAGGTCATGCGCATGCGGTAGTAGATTCTTGGAGCCATCTGGTGGATAATACATCTTCTCGTGACTTGATAAGTCTTGTTGCGTGGATTGATGCTCATAGAACTTCATCATCGACAACTTCCGCTAGATCGACACATGAGTGTATTATCTGTTACTTCTCCCCTCACATATAATTTGTGTTATGCGCTAGAATTTGTGTTTGTGTGCATGTGTGTTGCATAACGCGTTCCCAACAGAAACACACACACACACACACAAACCAACAAACCAAAGCTATTGCACGAAAACATCGACACTTGCTTGAAACAACATTGGCCCTTCTAGCATATTCATCTCCTTCCCTTCGTTTTGGGAATGATGTGGCTCTCACCGTGTGTTAATCAACCGTATGCTTACTTGAGTCATCCATCTTACCACTCCTTTAACCAAACTGTTCAAAATGCCCGTCGACTACGATAAACTTCATGTTTTTGGGTGCTCCGGTTGACCCAACCTTAGAGGATGCAATAACCACAAACTCAATTTTTGATCGCGCATGTGTGAGCCTTGACTAAAGCCCAGACCACCTTGGCTTTAAGAGCCTTGACAAGTCCATTGGCCGCATATATGTCTCTAGGGACATCATTTTTGATGAAAATGTGCATCCTGTCTCTATTGACTCCATAGCTACCAAAATCCCAACACCCACTAAAGATGCGATTCTTCTTCCTGAACCAGATATGGATGCACTAATATGTATTGATAAGGTCTGTGTTACTGATATTTTGGCTTCTTCTTCCGATGTTGTAGAACAAACTCTAGATCAGCACACCGACCATCGTCTCTTGCATGCATTACATGCACCTCCTGACGTCGATCATGTGGGCACCATCCAGCCACAATGGTCTTGGAGACGACAAGGCACCCAATGGGCTTGATGTGTCCCAACATAGACCCCTCGGAGGCAGCTCACCCGATCCACCCAAGGACTCTAGGACATGGGCCAGCCCATGGTGGGGATTTGGCCTTGAAATTTGAACCGTTCGCGGCTTCTGATCATCATTCAGCATCACTAGGTTCCTCTCCTTTGTCAGATGGCGCTGATCCTCCAGCTCCGTCCACTTGCATGGTGCAGACGCATCTTCAGGATACCTTTGTATGAATGTCATGTCTCTTTGATGGCATCATTCGGGGTTATCTGAAAAGTAGGGCATTTATAGCAGAACCCGGTCTCACATTTATGTGTTGATGCAATCGTCGTTCCATCTTGGAAGGCCGCCATGGATGATGAATATGATGCTCTTCGTCGTAATCATACATGGCATCTTGTTGATCCTACCTATGACCATCATATAGTGGGGTGCAAATGGGTGTTGAAGTTGAGGAAAAAAGCCTAATGGCTCCATTGATTGCCATAAAGCCTGCCTTGTTGCCAAGGGCTTTACTCATCTTCATGGGATTTCCTAAACAGACACGTTGATACGTCCAAAATGTATCTACTTTTCCGAACACTTTTGCTATTGTTTTTCTTCTAAACTTGTGTGATATGGATACAACTAACACGGATTGACGCTGTTTTCAGCAGAATTACCTTGGTGTCTAGTTTTTGTGCCAAAAATTAACTATCAGGAAAAATCCAGGAAAATATGCCAAAAATCCTATTTCACCAGAAGACTCACGGAGCCAGAATACGAGACGGAGTGGGGCTCTGGGGGGCTCACACCCCCTGGCCGCGCCAGGAGAGGGTGTGGCCGCCCCAGGCACCCCCTCGGCCTTCCTCTTCACCTATAAGTTGCCTACTGACCTAAAAACTCAGGGGGGGTCGACATTTTTCCAGAAAGAGTTCTGTTGCGCCGCCACCAACAGAAATCGCGATTCGGAACCAGAAACTCCGTTCTGGCACCCTGCCGGGACGGAGAATTTGGAGAGGATCATTGCCATCATCATCACCAACGCCTCTACATCAACCAGCCATGTTTCCCTCATCCATGAGTGAGTAATCCCCCGCTATAGGCTATGGGGATGGTAGGGATTGGATGAGTTCTATCATGTAATCGAATAATATTGTTAGGGCATGGTGCCTAGTATCTGTATTAGTGCTATTTGACTTTGTTGCAACTTGTTATGCTTAATGCTTGTCACTAGGGCCCGAGTGCCATGATATTAGATCTGAACATGTTATTGATTCATGATGATAGTATTGTTTGTGATCTTATCTGCAAGTTGTGTACACATATTATTGTCTGGAACCAAAGGCCCCGAAGTGACAGAAATTGGGACAACCTGAGGGGATGGTTGTGATATGAGGATCACGTGTGTTCACAGAGTGTTAATTATTTGCTCTGGTGCTCTATTAAAAGGAGTGCCTTAATTGCCAGTAGACTCCCTTGAGGCCTCGCTGCAACACGCTGGCTGGACAAAAGATGTTGTGCAAGTTCTCATTGCGAGCACGTATGAATATATATGGAGCACATGCCTAGGATTGTTTAGTACTTGGATGCTTTATCTTATTTATCTACAATTGCCCTAGATCTTGAAGTTACATGTTTAGACTTGTCCATGCAACGCCCGTCCATCCATCCATATGCCTACCGCACTCATATCCTACTACTTGCTACTACTATTACTATTGCTCTTGTTTTACTGCTGCTGTTGCTTTGTTATTGCTACTACAAAATTGTTGCTACTGATAAACTACTATGAGCAAGATTATTTCTAGGTGCAACTGAATTGATAACTCAGTTGTTAAGGCTTGCAAGTATTATTTGGTTCCCCTTGTGTCGAATCAATAAATTGGGTAATACTACCCTCAAAGACTGTTGCGATCCCCTATACTTATGGGTCATCAAGACTATTTTCTAGCGCCGTTGCCGGGGAGCATAGCTTTATTTGTAAGTTCACTTGGATCTATTATTGTTTACTGCTATTCCTTTCATCATGGGGAAGTCTCGTGATGGAAAGTTTCATATTTTTCCATCCACTACAAGAAGAGGTACAGTCCTAAACACCTCCGCTGCTCTTGATTCACCTTCTGTTGTAAGTAAGCTTGTTACACCACCACCACATACACATACTACACACACTGCTACTACTGCTGAATCTGAAACTACTTTTGATACTCATGATGTTACTTATACTATGCTTGATGCGAGTGGTTCATTAGGTCCTTTCCTAGATGCTACTATAGCTAGACTAGGAAATACTGAAACTCCTAGTGAAGACACTATTACACCTGTTAGCTCACCTGAGTCTAGAGAGAGATACGATATTAATGATGGTTACATTGAGTTGACTGATGAATTTATTGAAGAGTGCTGAAACACACATGGTGCTAGTGCTATTAAGAGTCTCCTTCAGAGATGTACCATTATTCCTAAATTGTCTTGTAATCCTAAGTTTGCCACCTCTCCCATAGATATTAAAGATAAAGATTATGATTTCTCTCTTGATTTATCCTATATAGACATTGTTGAGAAAGAACCTTTTTGTGGGACTGATAATGAAAGTGTTGTAGCACATATGAATGAGCTTTCCACTATGAGTTCTTTATTCTCTGATGATTTTAAGATGCGCAAGTACTTTGTTACTAAGATCTTCCCCTTTTCACTAAAAGGAGAAGTTAAAGCTTGGTTTAATAGATTACCTCATGGATCCATTGATAGCCCTGATTGCTTAATTGCTACTTTCTTTCATAAATATTTTCCTCCTAGTGCTAGACATGCTGCTTTGCAGAAACTTTTTGATTTTAAACAGGGAGAAGAAGACAAATTGCCTGAGTCATGGACAAGGTTCTGTGCCTTGATTCATGAACATCCTAGATGTCCATTACCTAAAAATGAGCTTCTTGATATTTATTATAATGGACTAACTGATGATTCTAGGACATACCTAGATAGTTTTGTTGATTGTGTTTTCAGGAAAAGAACTCCTACGGATGCTGAAGAATTAATGGCTAAAATAAGCAAGAATTATGATGATTGGACTTCAACTGAGCTAAATACACCTGAGCCTATTACTCCTGAACCAGTTGTGCCTGAACCAACTCCAACACCAAGGATGAGGGGAGTGATTGCATTAAATGATGAAGTGATGAAAGAAGATAAGAAATGTCTTAAGGAGAAAGGTATTAGAGCTGAAGGTGTGAAGAATCTACTTCCTATAGAAGAATTATGTAAGCCAATTCCCCACTCATCTACTATTGAGGTACACTCTGTTCACTTTGATGAAGGTGATATTCCCTATGGTAAGCCTCCTGATCAATGCTTAGATGAACTTGACACATTTATTGTTAAACAAGGTAATTTTAATAAACAAGTTCAGAATCATTTATTGGAAAACTCTAGAGCTATTAATGAGTTGAAAGATATTACAGAAAGAACTGCTAATAATGTTAAAATGCTTTGTAAACACTTCCAAATGGTTCAAACCCAAATTGATCAACTTGCTAAGGTACAAAAAGATATGCTAGTTAATGCTTCTGGAGATAAACATGCTTATGAAATTAGAACTACGAGTGGTACAGCCACTCAAGATCCTTTATATACTGAAGGACACCCTAAAAGAATTGAGCAGGATTCTCAACAAGGTGATAGTACTGGTAGTCCTCATAAGAGAAAGAAAAAGAAACACAAAATAGTTGAGGAACCACCTGAACCTGCTATAGATCCTAATAGTATATCTGTCTCTAATGCTAAAACTGAAAGTGGTGATAAAAATGATCCTCCAGATAAGGAGGAAGTTGAGGAAGAACCTGAGAAGCACACTAAGAACACTAGGTACACTAAGGAAGATTTTATTGCTAATAAACATGGTAGAGAGAGAGAACCTTGGGTGTAGAAACATATGCCTTTTCCTAATAAGAAACACAAGTCAAAGGAGGAAGAACACTACAACAAGTTTTGTGAGTGGATGAAACCTTTATTTTTGCAAATTCCTTTTCCCTCTACAAGTGACTCCAGCTAGAAAAGTTGATACCTGATATGTCCAATTTGCATCACCATTCTATATCATAATTTGCATCTATTCATTTATATATGTCTTATTATGAGGTAATACTTATGTCTTTTCATCTGTTTATGCATGTTGGATGATTCTTCGAGGATGAACTACCGAAGTATGGATTCTGATGGAAAAATAGGTGTTTTGATGCAATTTCGCGAAGATCAGAAAAATACCCGAAAAAATGGGAAAATTATATTTTTCCAGAAGACAGAGGAAGCCATAAGGGGAGGCGAAGAAGGGCCGTAGGGGGCCCACACCCCCTAGGCGCGGGTCCCTCTGGGTCGCTCCTAGGGCAGGTGTGGCCCACCTGCCCGACTCCCGACTCCCGACTCCGCCCTCTCGCCTGTACCTTCCCTACGGAACCCTAACACCAGGGGAGCGACCACAGAAAGATTTCCGCCGCCTCTGCGGGGCGGAAAACACCGAGAGAGAGCGAGAGATCTCCGGCAGATATATTTCTGTCAGGGAAATTCCTTCCCGAAGAGGGGAGATCGTCGTCATCAACACCGTCATCAAGCTAGGCTTCATCGGGATCATCATCATCCACACCATCATCTCCACCAGCACCATCATCATTACTCCATCCCGCTATAACAATTGTGTTGGATATTGCTTTAGTTCTTAGGGAAAACTCTCCAAGTGTTAATTACTATTGTAGTTGATGCTTGTGAGTGGAACCATTGGATTATTTTTTATGTTCAGATTATTATCCATCACCATATCATCTTTAATATTGATCCATATGATGTCTTGTGAGTAGTTCGTCTAGTTCTTGAGGACATGGGAGAATTCATGTTGTTATTAGTGGATTTGTGTTGAGTTATTATGCAATGGTTTAGTATTTAAGTTGTGGTGCTATTCTTCTAATGGTGCCATGTGAACGTCGACTACATGATACTTCACCATTTATGGGCCTAGGGTAATGCATTGTGTATTTGGCTACTAATCGCGGGGTTGCCGGAGTGACAGAAACCTGAACCCCTGTTAGGACACCTTTGCACAAGGGAGCGTAGGATCTTAGAGTTTAAGGCTATGGTTAGATTTATATCTTAATTACTTTCCTGTAGTTGCGGATGCTTGCAGGGGGTTTAATCACAAGTATGTATTAGTCCAAGTAAGGTCGGTATGTTAGCACAGGTTCACCCACACAACACTTACAACACCAAAGGAGAGTACTCAGCTATCTGAAGCGAAAGCACTTGACAAAATTCCCATGTGTCCTCGAGAACGTTTGGTCCTTATAAGTATTTCCACTGGCTTGTCCTTTGCTAAGAAAGGATTGGGCCACTTGATTGTTGTCTTTGTTACTTGCTCCTTGTTTTGTTGCTTTATCATAAAACCACTAAAAATCTATTTGCTAAGTATTTACAGAGATTTCCTGCTCCATACCACTAGTCAACACCTTCTGCTCCTCATTGGGATCGACACTCCTATTTATTGGAAGTACTACGATACACCCCCTATACTTGTGGGTCATGAAGACTATTTTCTAGCGCCATTGCCGGGGAGTGAAGCGCTATTGAAGTGTGGAACTGGTAAGGGAAACTTCTACTGTGAGTATTGCTTTGTGTTTCTGTTTGTTGCTTTGTTTCCAATATGGATAACCCACTTGGATTTCTGTTTGGAAAAACTACTACCACTGTTAGGGTGGTAGATGAACCACCACCTATTGAGATAGATCCTTTTAATATACCTACAAGTATTGTTGATCGTGTTATGGATAATTATTATTTGGGGGATGGAACTGTCCACCCTGGTGATCATTTGCTTTTTATCCATGAATTATGTGGGTTGTTTAAGTGTGCAAGTATCACAACTGAACATGTGAAGAAGAAGTTACTCTCCATATCCTTCAAAGGGAGAGCTGAAGAATGGTATAAGCTGCTGAAGAATGGACAATCCATGGAATGGGAGGAAACTGCATCTCTCTTTTATTCTAAATTTTATCCTCCCAGTGAGATTCATAAGGATAGAAATCAAATATATAACTTTTGGCCTTGTGATGGAGAGAGTACAGCTCAAGCTTGGGGGAGATTGAAGTTACTAATGCTTAAATGTCCTATTCATGAACTCCCTAACAATATTATTATCAATAATTTTTATGCTAGGCTTTCTCTTCATGATAAAGATTTGCTAGATGTTTCTTGTGCTGGATCATTCACACGTATGAAGGAAGGAGCTAAATGGGATCTACTAGACCGTATTCAAGAGAACACTGAAGCATGGGAGAATAATAAAGGAAGAAAGTCAGGTATAAACTATGATTATGAATGCATTAAATCTATTATGGGAATTGGCGACTTTCATGATATTAGTAATGAGTTTGGTCTTGGTTCCCAAAGTATTGCCAACTGTTTTAAGGCCTTTGCCTCTTATATAGAAATTCCCAAGAAGAAGTGGAATAAGTACCATGCTCCTTATAAATATGTTCTTAGTCATGTTCCTGTGAGAAGTGCTGAAGTTTGTACTACTAATCATATTGTGCCTGAACCTCATGTTGACAAAGTTCCTTTCCTAGCTAAGGTAAAGGAGTATTCTATGATTATTAGTGCAAATAACAAAGGTACAATGAAAACTATGGATCCTGATAAGAAATTGAATGTTGAACCTATAGTAGCTATATGAAAGACCCTGATGACCCACAAGTGTAGGGGATCGCAACAGTCTTCGCAGGTAGTATTACCCAATTTATTGATTCGACACAAGGGGATCCAAAGAATACTTGCAAGCCTTAACAACTAATTTGTCAGTTCAGCTGCACCTAGAAATAGTTCTTGCTCATAGAAGTTTATCAGTAGCAACAGTTTGGTAGTAGCAACAACAAAGAAACAGCAGCAGTAACAGCAACAATGAAACAAGAGCAATAGTAGCAGTAATGGTAACAGTAGGATTCGAGTGCGTTAGGCATAGGGATAGATGGACGGGCGTTGCATGGACGAGTCTAAACATGTAACTTCAAGATCTAGGGCATTGCAGATAAATAATAATAAGCATCCAAGTACTAAACAATCCTAGGAATATGCTCCATATATAGTCATATGTGCTCGCAATGATAACTTGCACAACATCTTCTGTCCAGCCAGCCCATGGCAGCGGGGCCTCTAGGGAACTACTGGCAATTAAGGTTCTCCGTGAACACATGTGATCCTCACACCACAGCCATCCCCTCCGGTTGTCCCAATTATTGTCACTTTGGGGCCTTTGGATCCGGACAATGATATGTGTACACACTTGCAGATAAGATCACAAACAATACTATCATAATGATTCAATAATAGGTTCTGATCTGAGATCATGGCACTCAGGCCCTAGTGACAAGCATTAAGCATAACAAGTTGCAACACAAAGTCAAATAGCACAAGGGAAACTAGGCACTATGCCTTAACAATCTTATTCGATTATATGCTAGAACTCATCCAATCCCTACCATCCCCAAGCCTACAGCGGGGGATTACTCACTCATGGATGAGGGAAACATCGGTGGTTGATGGAGATGCGTTGGTGATGACGATGGCGATGATCCTCTCCAAATTCCCTGTCCCGGCAGGGTGCCAGAACAGAGTTTCTGGATCCGAATCTTGGTTTCTGGTGGCAGCGGCATAGCAGAACTCTTTTTGGAAAACTATCGAACCCCCCTGAGTTTTTAGGTCAGAAGGCAACTTATAGGCGCGGAGGGAGGCCGAGGAGCTGCCTGGGGGGCCAGACCTCCGCCAGGCGCGGCCAGTGGTGGGCCCGTGCCTGGGGTGGGTCTGGGCCCCACAGGCTTCCTCTCTGTTTCCCCTTCTGGCTCCGTGGACCTTTTGGTGAGAAATAGTTTTTGACATATTTTCCGGGATTTTTTCTAATAGTTCATTTTCTGCACAAAAACAAGACACCAAAGTAATTCTGCTGAAAACAGCGTCAGTCCATGTTAGTTGCATCCAAATCACACAAGTTTAGAGGAAAAACAATAGAAAAGTGTTCGAGAAATTAGATACGTTTTGGACGTATCAGACCCTGTCACTAGAAATATAAAGTATGAGCACATTGTCTTATGTGAAGACGCTTCTAATATTATCTCTCGTCCTAGTAAGGCTATAAAAGCTAGTGTTCCTGTGCTTTCTGTTAAAATTGGTGATCATTGCTACTATGGTTTATGTGACATTGGTGCTAGTTCTAGTGTTATTCCTTATGAGCTTTACAGGGAAATTATGCATGAAATTGGTCCTTGTGAGATTGAGGACATTGATGTGGTTATTCACCTTGCTAATAAGGAGACCATTTGCCCCATTGGCATTGTAAGAGACGTGGAGGTTCTTTGTGGTAAGATTAAGTATCCTGCTGATTTTCTAGTGCTTAATTCAGCAGCTAGCAAAACCTGTCCTATCATTTTTGGTAGACCTTTCTTGAACACTTGTGGAGATATTATAGATTGTAAGAAGGAAAAAGTTTTCACTAAGTTTGATGGAGATTCTTATGAGTTTAACTTTTCCAAATTTTCTAAAGCTCCTTGTGAAAATAGCTTGCCTAATAAAGATTTCGGGATGGAACAACTTGCTTCTATTTATCAGTTTTATGACCTTGGACCTCTTTTTGATGACTGTAAGTATGCTCATTCTAATGATAAAGTTGTTGCCAGTGACAGATATATTGTCAACTTTATTCAAAGTGCTACTGAAAGTTATTATGAGAGAGGGAAACATGGTTTTATGAATCTCCATAATGTTAAGTTTCATCGTTTTATGTTGAAAGCTTTGAAGTTGCATTTGTTTTGTCTTCCTATGCTAGTGGCTTTTTGTTTAAACAATTTGTTTTCTCATGATACTCCTATGCATAGGAAGTGTTTTAGACTCAAATGTGTTGGTTATTTGCTTCTTGATGCTCTCTTTCACTCCAAATATTTATCTCCTTTGTGAGCATCTTTGAAAGTTTCAAGCGTAACTTAAAGGCATTAAAGAAAAGTACTTGTTGGGAGATAACCAAAGAGTTTTTGTCGAGTCTTGGAAGTTATTACCTCAGTAATAACCTCTCCTTATCCTTTTTGTTTTGGTTTTTGTGTCAAGTTCAACTACTGTTGTGAAGTGGAGGAGTTGCGAAAAGGGGCTGTCCTGGGACAGATTTTTATGCTGCATTGTAAAAATTAGTGAGGGAGCTCAGTACTTCGTAAGGAGCTGCATTCTTCTTAGCATGTTCTACAAGTTGTTACCCAACTTTCATTAGTTTTGCACTTTTTGATTTGAGCAACAGAAGGTTTTTGAAAAAAACAATCTTTACCTGCTGGTCTGTTTTGACAGATTTCTGCTATCATTTGCATTTGCCTCTTATAGAAGCCTTTGTTTTGATGGATTTCAGTTGAAGTGTGAACCTAAAGGTTATTTTGTTTTTACTTACACTAATGTTGCCATTGAAGTTTGTGTTTTGCCTTGTGAGAAAAGGAATTTCCAGGAGAAGGAGGAAAGGAGTCTGCAGAGTTCGTCTTTGAATAGGTAAAAGTGGTGAAAACAAAAGTTTGTGAAATCCCTATATTTTTATATTTTTGATGTTTTTAATGTATATGGAAGATTATGAGACGGAACATAGGAGGAAACGGAGTCCGGGGTGGCCACACCCACCCTAGGCGCGGGCCCTAGCTTGTCGCGCCTAAGGGGGGGGTGAGCCCCCCCGAGCTCCGTCTCTGCCTCGTGTTCGTACCAGTACCATCCTTATGCATTGAAACTTCGTAATATATAACCCCTTGATCCCCCGAGGTTCGTGCATCGTGTTCTCGTCGTGTTTTCGTTTTGATCTGTTTCTGTCAGGAAAACTTCTCAAGTTTAGAGCACCATGGCCTCCGCCAACAACAAAGGCAAGAAGCCCGAGGAAGATGATCCTAAAAACCCCAAGGAGGAGGAGATTTTGGTTGGGGATGAAGGAGACATGGAGGAGGACAAGCAACCGGACACCCGCGCTACTATCGCAAGCATTGGAGTGGTGGCAAACCCTACCAAGTTTAGGAGGAAAGCACGAATGTCTATAGGAGGGAAAACTTGGCGTCATATCCTCGCTCCATGGACACTTCCTCCTCGTACCACTCGTTCTAACCATGCAGGGAAGGACCATACTAAGAAGGAAGAGTGGGGAAAGAATAACAAGGACTGGAATTCTAGTCCCGACATGATCATGAACCGCATTGAGCAGAATTCGGAGCTGATTCATACTCTGACCTTTGAGATTGAGGATTTGAAGAAACTTATTAAAGAGCCTATCAAGAGAACACCACCACCATCAAAGGAGTAATCCATCATCAGGTTTTGCATCCCCTTGGCTTGTTCCAAGCTTGGGGGAGTGCCGCGGTATCACCATCACCATTTTTTTTTATCTTTTACCTTTTTAGTGGATTCATATTTTTGGTAGAGAGGTTATCTTATAGGTTGGGTTGCATGTGGAAGTATCTCTCCTTTAGTTGATTATCTATGTATCCCTTGGTGTGAGTGCCTTTATGGAGTATTAATGAGAAGTTTCATCTTTTACTTTTTGCACTTCTTATTTTAGTTTGCAATCTCTATTATATGATGGATCTTGTTTATCAGTATTGGCATCACTTTGGGAGCATCAATTAAATCTAAGTTGGTTTTGGCAAGCCGAGCTCTGGTCAGTAGCAACACTTTTTGAGATTTGAAAGAAAAAGAGAAAAGCTTACAGGTATTTTGTATCATTTATTTTTCTTTCTTGTTGGCTCATAAGCTTAGTATTCTTTATTTAAGATCTTTTGTGTCTTCAAGGAAGGTTGCATGTTTGGCTTTATCACTTGTAGGTTTGCTTGTTTCTTTCAACTCTTTTGCTTGCTACCCAGCCTTGCTAGCCAAAAACCTGTTTTGAGAAGGCATACTTTCTCATGTTTCCAAACCCTTTGAACCAAAACCTGTGCCATTTGTGTCCACCATATCTACCTATTAGCATTTTTATTCCAAGCAAATTCTCAAGCTTCATCTATCTTTCGAATTAAAAAATATTTTGTTATGTGAAAACTAGTTAGTAAAGCTCTCATGAACTTGATGGCACACCTTATTTCCTTGCCCCTAATAGACTTGAACCATTGTGTCATCGAAGTTGTATATGCTTGCATCTATATGTTGGAATTAGCAGAACAATGCTATCACGGGGAACGCTTTCAACATTGCACTTGTATTCTGTACACAGTTGATATCGTGCACTTTTGTTTGTGGATGTCACCGGTGTGAAATAAAGAGGGAACTTGTAAGTCCATGTAGTATGTATTTTGTGTTAGAGAAACACCTGGGCCGCTAGTATAATCCATGCCTAATCATGGTGGAAACTTGCAGCATCACCATAGTGAGCTATCTGTGAAGCATCCTCAATAAAAATCTATGCACATAGTAAATAAAAAGATTATTGAGATGCTCATTGTCTGCTTGCCTTGTCATTTTGGATATGGGATGGCTCCTGTACCATGTGCAAGGGGTACCCCGTTGGCGGTTATCTATGATACACATGTACTTACAATGACAAGAACTTACCAGTAACTGAAGTTGACTAGCATGAGGAGTGACCCTCATATTCAAGGGACATGAGATTGCCAACTTATATTTCGTGAAGCATATACTCCATCTTTGTGCACTTTAACCTTAATCATCTCAAGATGCCTATGATAGGGGCAATGAGGGCTCAAAGCTAGTAAGTACCATAATCTTTTGGAAGCTCTTTATGACTTGAAATCCCTGCTTCCCTCTATGAAGAGACATTAATCCTACTTCTAAGTTGAGTCAGTAAACCTACTTCCTCTCTATCTCCAGCAAGCATTTGGGTTGTTGTGTTTCAAGCATTCATATGGTGATTTATTCATTCATGTTCTTTATCTTCCTTGTTTGCACAAAACTCTTACCTATTGAGTATTACTTTGAAAGCCTTCAAAGCCTTTTTGAGCAAAGATTGCTCCTGTTTGAAAACTTCTACAAAAGCTTTATTTGTGAGACTGTTTGCCAGCTGTTCTCTGACCAAGAAAAAGAGTTTGCCAATTCCAATTATGATTTATCTTTATGCCTTTCTATTGTGACTCCTGTACTTGTTGCAAGCTAAGTTATATAATGGTGAGTTGCTTTCTTCTATGAGTTGTGTAATGGTAAGTGTGATGCTTCTTGCCCATATTATTTTATCGACACTTCACTCCATAAACCTATGGACCTGTTTACTAAGCTCAGTTTTCGCTTGGGGACAAGCGAAGGTCTAAGCTTGGGGGGAGTTGATACGTCCAATTTGCATCACCATTCTATATCATGATTTGCCTCTATTCATTGATATATGTCTTATTATGAGGTAATACTTATGTCTTTTCATCTGTTTATGCATGTTGGATGATTCTTGGAGGATGAACTGCCGGAGTTTGGATTCTGATGGAAAAAGAGGTGTTTTGATGCAATTTCGCGAAGATCAGAAAAATACAAGAAAAATATGGGAAAATTATATTTTTCCAGAAGACAGAGGAAGCCAGAAGGGGAGGCGAAGAAGGGCCGCAGGGGGGCCACAGCCCCTAGGCGTGGGTCCCCCTGGGTCGCGCCTAGGGCAGGTGTGGCCCACCTGCCCGGCTCCCGACTCCGCCCTCTCGCCTATATCTTCCCTACGGAACCCTAACACCAGGGGAGCGACCACAGAAAGATTTCCTCTGCCTCTGCGGGGCGAAAAACACCGAGAGAGATATCTCTCTGTCAGATATATTTCTGTCGAGGAAATTCCTTCCCGAAGAGGGGAGATCGTCGCCATCAACACCGTCATCAAGCTAGGCTTCATCGGGATCTCCATCATCATCCACACCATCATCTCCACCAGCACCATCATCATTACTCCACCCCGTTGTAACAATTGTGTTGGATATTGCTTTAGTTCTTAGGGGAACTCTCCCGGTGTTAATTACTATTGTAGTTGTTGCTTGTGAGTGGAACCATTGGATTATTGTTTATGTTCAGATTGTTATCCATCACCATATATCATCTTTAATATTTATCCATATGATGTCTTGTGAGTAGTTCGTCTAGTTCTTGAGGACATGGGAGAAGTCATGTTGTTATTAGTGGATTTGTGTTGAGTTATTATTCAATGGTTTAGTATTTAAGTTGTGGTGCTATTCTTCTAGTGGTGTCATGTGAACATCGACTACATGATACTTCACCATTTATGGGCCTAGGGGAATGCATTGTGTATTTGACTACTAATCGCGGGGTTGCCGGAGTGACAGAAACCTGAACCCCCGTTAGGACACCTTTGCACAAGGGAGCGTAGGATCTTAGAGTTTAAGGCTGTGGTTAGATTTATATCTTAATTACTTTCCTGTAGTTGCGGATGGTTGCAGGGGGTTTAATCACAAGTATGTATTAGTCCAAGTAAGGTCGGTATGTTAGCACAGGTTCACCCACACAACACTTACAACACCAAAGGAGAGTACTCAGCTATCTGAAGTGAAAGCACTTGACAGAATTCCCATGTGTCCTCGAGAACGTTTGGTCCTTATAAGTATTTCCACCGGCTTGTACTTTGATAAGAAAGGATTGGGCCACTTGATTGTTGTCTTTGTTACTTGCTTCTTGTTTTGTTGCTTTATCAGAAAACCACTAAAAATCTGTTTGCTAAGTATTTACAGAGATTTCATTCTCCATACCACTAGTCAACACCTTATGCTCCTCGTTGGGATCGACACTCCTATTTATCAAAAGTACTACGATACACCCCCTATACTTGTGGGTCATCAATACCAACTGATATATCTTTGCAAATGGCTGATAATTCAACTACTATTCCTGTTGGTATATGTGAGGATGTTCCTGTTCAAGTGGCTCATAATTTCTTGGTTTTAACTGATTTTGTTGTCCTTGAGATGCCTGAAGATGATAACATGTCTATTATTCTTGGGAGACCTTTTCTTAATACAGTAGGTGCTATCATCAATTGTAATCAAGGAAAAGTAACTTTTAATATTAATGACAAAGATCATACTGTCTATTTCCCCAAGAATATTGATAAGAGATATTGTCTTAATTCCATTGAAAATATTGAGAGCATCAAAGTTGGAGAAATATATTGTCCCATTCCATAAGGAAGTTTTGAAACTATTATGATTGGGACTATTGCTATCAAGTTTGAGGTATCATAATCATTTTGTGAAATGCAAAGTTTTCTTTCATATAAGATTGTTTTGGTAATAAGACTTGATCAACCTTGTTAATAAAAGGATTTTACTGAACAAAAACAATGCTTTCACAATGGTTATACTTGCTCACTTTTATTTTTCTCCTTCCCATTCTTTTCTTTGTGTCTTGTTAGTTTTAGTTTTGCTAGTTGTTTGCTTATTAGAGTGTCTTAGAACTTCTGTAGTTTTGGTTTTGGTTTGCTTTTAATTCTTCTAAAAAAATCTTTTTCTACGAGAAAATCAATTTTCATACCCTAAAAATTGGCCAAAAATAAAGTTTTCCGAAAAATTCCAGAAAATTCATATTAAATTTTTT
This sequence comes from Avena sativa, assembly GCA_916181665.1. Classification (NCBI taxonomy): domain Eukaryota; kingdom Viridiplantae; phylum Streptophyta; class Magnoliopsida; order Poales; family Poaceae; genus Avena; species Avena sativa. Next base: position 462,779,755 of record OV702293.1, read on the forward strand.
CTCGAAAAAAGGGGCACAAGGACACCTGGAGTGGCCTAGGGGGACCCACCAGTCCAGCACACTCCCTAGTGGCACGGCCAGCCCTAGGTGGCGCCTGGCCTTGGTGTGGCCCACCTGTGGCTCTCCAAAGTGTCTCCTTCCAGCCACTTCTTTCCCTCTACCGAGAAACACCGGAAAAATTTCTCAAGATCGAGTTCCTGCTGTTCTTGCTCCCAATTTTTGATCTCCTTGATCAGCCCATCTTTGCTGCTGATTTTTGGAGGGATTGCTCCTTGGTATGTGCCTCCTCCGCTTGTCCAATTAGATTTTTGATTGGTAGATTGTATCTTGAGTATTTTGCTACTGTAGGTGACAGGTTGTGTGATCTTGCATGCTTGTTCTATGCTTAGAGATTTCATTTTTTAATCATGTTTATCCCTCTAGCAAGTTCCTATAGTAGATCCTCATCATTATTAAGTTGGAAATCACTTGGTTTGATGTTTGTATATTTTTTTAGAAAACTGATAATGGACAACCACACCTTTGGAGAAGTGTTTGAGAGTGATGCACCTAGGAGGACAAGGCCATCGTGATCATCCTCCTGAGTTAGGCCATCATACAATGAGGATCTTATTACACCGCATTTTGGCAACGAGGGAGATGTGGGGGATGCGCACCCTTCTACCTTCCCTTGTTTTACCTTTTTGCAGTCTGCAAGGATTCTCAGGGATTTCCTAACTCTTATTAGGAGGGTTGGTCTAACTAGTTATATGCAGGATGAGAGTGAGAAATATGCTATGCTAACCAAAACTTTTGTGGAGAGTTTCACTTTCACTAACACCCCCTACAGCTCAAAGATTTCATTCAAAATCTATGGTAGGCCTTTTACCATTACATTGGAGCAATTTTGTAACATTATAGGTATTGGCATGGCTGGGACGGTGGAGTAGATTCAAGGCCAACCCGCTGATTTGTTGGAGCTCTACCATGGAGTAACTAATGATGATGACCGTAGGGCCCAGCGCGGGAAGATAAGAAATATTCAACTCCCAGCTATCAGATATTTTGCTTATTATCTTGCCACTAGTATTCTTGGTAGGGAGAACACTAGCAATATTTCCAACTATCATTTGGCCTTTCTAACTGTTGCGTTCAACAATGAAACCAGGTATAATCTTGGTTCTCTCATTGCTCGTCGCTTAGCTGCTATAGGACCCATTTATGGGGGTATTATTGATGCACGTGTAGTTGCTGCCTTGGGTCTCTCTGTTGATCCAAATGATATAATTTTGGCTCCTCAGAGGCTTGATCTTGCTGCCATGATAGCGCATCACTTTGTCCTGCTAGCTCTACCCTAGAGAGTTTGATTTATAGGATGATGTTTACTTATGGGGAAAAGAGAGAAATTCCTTTGCCACAAACCACTTTGTTTAGTATTTGCTAGGGACCTTGGTCATCCTCCAATGAGAAGATGGACGAGAAGATACGCATTCTTGGCTTCCACGGACACTACCAGGAGGACGTGCCTTCTTATGACTACTTTGTGCACTACACAGGGGCGTCCTCAAGCTCGTATCAGGACGAAAGGGCCTCTTCGTTGCATTACGGAGATATAACTTCTTGGTCACCACGGGGTTGAGACCCACTTAGGCCAAAAGCCTAAGCTTGGGGGTAGGTATACCGACATCACACTCATCTATATATCATGTTTCGTCGGTTCTTTGTATATCCATGTTTCGCTTTCTTTTTGGTTTTTGTTTCTGCTTTCCCAAAACACAAAAGGACCAAAAATATTTTCGTTGTTTCTCTTGCTTTGTTTCTTTGCTTTTTAGCTTTGGTTTGCTTTAAGAAAAATCCAAAAATATTTTGCTTTTTTTGTTTTTGCTTTGTGTGCTTGCTTTAAAAATCGAAAACATCAAAAATATTTGATGTTCTTCTTTGGTTTTGTGAAGTTCTTTGCAGGGTTCAGCGGTCCTCGGTGAAGTTTGGTTTCATGTTATTATTCAAGCCACACAAGTGAAGAGCAATAATGAAGATTAAAGACAACTTGAGGTGTGGTAAGAGGCTGGTAATGAACTCTATTTGTCTTCATTTTTGTACATATACTCATCATTGTGAGCATGCTTAGTCTGTTCATGTAAGGTGTATGTTATTTATGGATGCTTAGTAGTTCTTGCTCTCTTATGCTTAGCTCCAGCTTGCTAATAGTTTGTAGCATGTCATATGAATGTTTGCTTGCATTGTTCTATTCATAACTTGGTATGACACTGTGGTATCCTCCTCTGAATGTTTCATTTGAATCGACTTGGCACATGGTCACGCATGCATATGACTGAACAAAAGTCAATAAGCCTCGATGATTTATTTTGCCTCAGAGTTCTTGTATCACTCTCATGCCATAATTAGTCATGTTTTGTTGCAAGCATGATTATGACAGTTATTGCTCTCTCGTTTGTCGCTCCCTCTCTATTGCTAGCATTTACTTGCACTGAGTATGAGCTCTATTCGTGTTTCCAACTCCCCAAAACCAATATTGTCAAAAAGTGTCCACCATACCTACCTACTAGCATCATTTTCTATTCCGTGCATATTCATTATGCCTTGTTTTCTTCCAAACAAAATGTTTGCTTGTTTTGAGAAATTTAGTTAGTAAAGCTCTCAAGAACTTGATGGCACACTTTATTTCTTGCACTTAATAAACCTGAACCATTGTGACTGTCCATGAAAGTTATATGCTTACAAATTATAGGCTGGGAGTTAGCAGAACTGTGATATCACAGGGAACGCTTTCAACACTTTTTGTATATATATATCTAGTTGATATCATTGCTATTTTGTTTATGGATGTCGTCGGTGTGAAATAAAAGGGGAGATTGTAAGTTCATGGAGTTATATATATATGTGTTAGAGAAACGCCTGGTCCACTAGCCTAAGCCATGCCTAATCATGGTGGAAACTTGCAGCATAACCATAATGAGCAATATGCGAAGCATCCTCAATAAAAACCTATGCAAATAGCAAATAAAAAGATCGGTGAGATGCTCATTGTCTGCTTGCCTTGTCATTTTGTTTATGGCATAGCTCCTGTATCATGTGCAAGAGGTACCCCGTTGGTGGTACTCTATGATACACATGTATTTACTATGACAAGAACTTGCCGGTAACTAAAGTTGAGTAGCATGAGGAGCGGCCCTCGTATTCAAGGGACATGAAATTTCCAGTTTATGGTCTGTCAAGCATATAACTCATATTGGACCTCACTTTCACCATTAAATATCTAAAGATGCTTATGATAGGGGCAATGAGATCTCAAAGCTAGTGGGTACCATACTTTCAGCATTTGGTAGCCTTTTAAACTTTTCAAAACCTTTTCACTTTCTTGTTGAGTCACCACTTATTCTATGAGCACCTTCTTGAGAGCATAGTTGTCATTCTTGTGCTTGTCTCAAAACTTGATTAATCATGTCATGACTTTGATGCTTGTATCTTTGATATATTTACTTCTAGTCTTCACTTGAAATTCAGAGGTGCCTTGGCATTTATGTTGTGCTCTACAAACAAAGGAAAGCGAGATACCACTCTATCATACCATTTTATGAGCATTGCAATGTTGCTTATGTTTATGTTGCATGCTACTTATTATTATTGAGTTGGAATCTCTTCATTGCTTGCATTGACTATTGAGTAGACTTAGTTGCATACTTCTTATTATGAATTGTCTAGATATCTACTCTTGTGCTGAGAATATTTACACCATATGAAGCAAATGTGTTCGTGAAAGTTCTTTTATCGCACTCAGTTTTCAACTGAATTGCTTGAGGATAAGCAATAAGCTAAGCTTGGAGGGATTTGATATGTCCAAAACGTATCTACTTTCCCGAACACTTTTGTTATTTTTTTCCTCTAAACTTGTGTGATTTGGATACAACTAACACGGACTGACGCTATTTTCAGCAGAATTACCTTGGTGTCTAGTTTTTGTGCAGAAAATCAACTATCGGGAAAAATCCAAGAAAATATGCCAAAAATCCTATTTCACCAGAAGATTCATGGAGCAAGAATACGAGACGGAGTGGGGCTCTGGGGGGGGGGGCTCACACCCCCTGGCCGCGCGGGCCAGGCCTGGCCGCGCCAGGAGGGGGTGTGGCCGCCCCAGGAACCACCTCGGCCTCCCTCTTCACCTATAAGTTGCCTTCTGACCTAAAAACTTAGGGGGTTCGAAATTTTTCCAGAAAGAGTTCCGTTGCGCCGCCACCAACAGAAATCGCGATTCGGAACCAGAAACTCCGTTCTGGCACCCTGCCGGGACGGAGAATTTGGAGAGGATCATCGCCATCATCATCACCAACGCCTCTACATCAACCAGCCATGTTTCCCTCATCCATGAGTGAGTAATCCCCCGCTATAGGCTATGGGGATGGTAGGGATTGGATGAGTTCTATCATGTAATCGAATAATATTGTTAGGGCATGGTGCCTAGTATCTGTATTAGTGCTATTTGACTTTGTTGCAACTTGTTATGCTTAATGCTTGTCACTAGGGCCCGAGTGCCATGATATTAGATCTGAACATGTTATTGATTCATGATGATAGTATTGTTTGTGATCTTATCTGCAAGTTGTGTACACATATTATTGTCTGGAACCAAAGGCCCCGAAGTGACAGAAATTAGGACAACCTGAGGGGATGGTTGTGATATGAGGATCACGTGTGTTCACAGAGTGTTAATGCTTTGCTCTGGTGCTCTATTAAAAGGAGTGCCTTAATTGCCAGTAGACTCCCTTGAGGCCCCGCTGCAACACGCTGGCTGGACAAAAGATGTTGTGCAAGTTCTCATTGCGAGCACGTATGAATATATATGGAGCACGTGCCTAGGATTGTTTAGTACTTGGATGCTTTATCTTATTTATCTACAATTGCCCTAGATCTTGAAGTTACATGTTTAGACTTGTCCATGCAACGCCCGTCCATCCATCCCTATGCCTACCGCACTCATATCCTACTACTTGCTACTACTGTTACTATTGCTCTTGTTTTACTGCTGCTGTTGCTTTGCTATTGCTACTACAAAATTGTTTCTACTGATAAACTACTGTGAGCAATATTATTTCCAGGTGCAACTGAATTGATAACTCAGTTGTTAAGGTTTGCAAGTATTCTTTGATTCCCCTTATGTCGAATCAATAAATTGGGTAATACTACACTCGAAGACTGTTGCGATCCCCTATATTTATGGATCATCACACATTCTATCCAGTTGTCAAGCCAACCACCATTCAGCTAATTATGTCTATTGTCATGTCCTGAGGGTGGACACTTCATAAAGTTGATGTGTGAAATGCTTTCCTTCATGGTGGTATCTAGGAGGAGGTGTATATGTATAAACCTCCTCGTTATGTTGATCCGTTGCATAAATCAGTGTTTGGACTGAAGGAGATGTCCATAGCGTGATATTCAAAATTGAGTTCAAAACTCCAGTCTCTGGTTTTTATCCCATGTCAAGCAGATAAGTCGGTGTTCTTCTTGATCGATAAACAAGTAATCATTTACATGTTTATCTACATTAATGATATAATTATTGTCTGGTCCTGCAAGCAAGCGGTCCATATTTTGCTGAAGAAACTCCATGATTCCTTTGCAGTAAAGGATCTTGGGAAGCTGTCGTGTTTCCTCAGAGTTAAAGTTACAGATCAAGGGGATAGTATTGCATTAATACAAGCAAAGTATGTAGTAGATCTTCTCTGACATGTTAACATGCATTGCTGCAAATATTAAGCAAATATTCAAGGACCTCGTTGAGATATGATATGGCATTCATAGAGGAGCATAGTTGGTGCATTGCATTATCTTTGCTTAACTCGGCCAGATGTCACGTTTGCAATAAAAAGTGTCTGACGGTTCCTAGCTACACCAACAGATGAGAATTGGTCAACAGTGAAATGGATACAACACGGATGCCTATTGGGCAGCATGTACGAATGATCAACCGGTGATTATGCAATCTTCTATGGACCTAATCTGGTATCCCGGAGCTCATGAAAGCAACCCAGTATCAGCAGATCTAATACACAGGCGGAGCACAAGGAGATAGTAAATGGGACTGCTGAAATAACCTGGTTGAAATCAGTTGTTAGAGATCTAGAGTTGTTTCAGTCACAAACTCCACTCTGTGATGTGATAATCTTGGAGCTATGTTTCATACTTTTAATCCGGTGTTTTCTACGCCGAACTAAACACATAGAGGTTGATTTTCACTTTGTATGTCACAAGGTATCAGCCGGTGCTCTGAAGATTCGGTTCATTTCCTCTCAAGATCAACTAGCAGAACATTTCACAAAAGGTGCTCAGCAAGAACCGTTTGATCGGTTGAAGTATGAGTTGACTTTAGCTGTTACACGTTTGGATCGAGTGGGCTATTACAACTAAGCTAATTGAGAAAGATACTCATGAGTTTGTTAACATTATTGTAATCCTAACTGATTGTAAACCTATAGCTCTCTGAGTCGCATATACTGAGTTGTCTCGCTGCCAGATTTGTCAGTATAACTTACATAATTAAGGGCTTAATATTATTGTTAGCACGCTGTAATTTTCGTAGATTTATATTTCCAAGATGATAAATGGGACATATTTGTTGTCAACATACTCCCTCTGTCCCAAATTACTCTGCGTTTTAGATTTAGTCAAAGTCAAACTTCATAAACTTTGACTACAAATATAAGAAAAAATATCAATATCTAAAATATTAATAATAAATATAGTTAGACTCCCCATAAAACATACTTTTGTATTTTATACAATTGATATTATAAATATTATTATTTTAACGAAAATGTTTAGTCAAATTTTAACATGTTTGACTTTGATCAAACCTAAACGCGGAGTAATTTGGGACGGAGGGAGTAAGTAGCTCCCTTGGCAATGGCCAGGCATAAGATAAACTAGATACTCCCTCTTTTTCAAAATAGGACGTATATTACTTTTGGTCAAAATCAAATTTAATAAACTTTGACTAAGTATTTAGAAAATATATAAACATCTACGACATCAACACAATGTTATTAGAATCATTATAAACTATATTTTCATATTATAAAGATTGACTTTGACTAAACATAATATGTCTCCTTATTTATGAAAGAGGAAGTATTTCCCGATGGAGGAGAGTGACAATGTACCTACGAGACGGCCCCATCTGCCTTGACCAATCACCGCGCTACTTCCCCACCAGGAGCTGATCAGGTACGAGCTCTCACACACCGAACAGCAATCGCGCTTGGTTTTGGGTACGTGTTCCGTCACCATGATGTCCACCCACAACAGCCGGTAACTCACCTAGGAACCGGCCAAAGACATTCCATTTTCGGCATGCGTTTACTAGGCGAACCGGCCAAAGACCAGCCACGCCGGTGGCCGGACAAGCCGATAGGACCTGACGGAAGTGGCCGCAGATAGGACCTGACGTACGTGACACCACAGATGGACGCTGCACCATGCACATTATGTCGTGATGGTCTAGCTTCCACTGTTTCCCTATTCGCCTGCTAGTGATGGATGGATCATCTTGGGCATGTTTGTTGTCTGATGGCGCTAATTAATTCTCTCTCTCTCTCTCTCTAGAAAATGACTTCAATCGGTACCAAATAAATCTGATGCTGCATGTGAGTCTGCCTGCCTGACTTCAACCGGTACCAAATTCCAAACAAACAAAGCCAATTAATCTGGTGGTTTAGAGAAATTGCCACTCTTAGAAAGAAAACTCATATTAAGTCTTTTGTCACGGACGGTGCCTCCTCCATCAAGGACCATGATCGCACTAAATGAATACAATGACACGATCGATTCTCATATTCATTACTTACCTTTCGTTCCCACTATGACCAAAATGAAGTCCCAAACAACTTTATAATGGTCACTGCCGAGAATTACGAGGAGAGATCATAGATCGAATCACTATACCAACACACTGATAGAATAATTAGATGATGATGATGATGATGCACCCTCAAAAAAAATATGCATACACTACAGGAGAAGTTGAATACGCCGACGGCCGGGTCCCGTCGGCGTAGGCTGGCCCGACGGCTGCCGTCGGCGTACATCCCGTAGGCGTAGCCTCTTCTCTCGTCGGCGTAGAAAAGCCGTCGGAAGCCGTCGGCGTAGACCATATGGGCCCACCTAGATGACTAACGGTCGTTTGGCTACGCCGACGGCTTTACCGTCGGCCTAGATTTTTTCAAAAAAATTTCCAATTTGTTTTTCAAATATTTTTTTCAAAAAAAAATTCAAATTTTTTTTCAATTTTTTTTAACATTTTTGTATTGTTTAACTTGTTAATCTCACATGGACATTCTTAATTCTAAGTATACTTAGTCTCAAGTCAGATTATACAATTATTCAAACTTTCCAACCGGTCATCCATCCTAATACTACTCCAGCCCTAGCACGCTTAACTTCTTCGTTTCTTTCACATGAGCTTCCGACCAAGAAACTAAAACTTGTTGTGAATATTATCATATCAAAACTATTAACCATTACACTATAATGTTAGACATATTTGTTTTTTTACATTCCATACAATTTTTTGAGTAACAACAATAAATAAGTAATAATAATCTTGAATTCAAATAAAAATAAAATAAATTTTATTTATTTTGCTTTTTTTATTTAAATTTGAATAATTCATATCTACAAATCCGTAAATCACAATTCGACAAATAATATATCCAAATCGATCAGAAAAATGAGAGGAATCCAAATATGACATCCCTATCATCTATTTAATTATATATCATAAATTTTAAATATTAGACCAACTGAAACTATGTCAAGATTCATGAAACACCCCGTTTTTGGCACTCAAAAAATAAAAAATGACTTTTTGGTGTGACGAAAAGGAAAACTTCCTCCTGCAATATTGTTCGCCATCCCATGATATACACGAGTGCATAATATGGGCGCATTAGCGCAAACTATACCGTGATTCTAGAAATAACATTGGTCATTTGACCTGAAATCCAGAAAACCTCGATTGAGATAGGTCATTTTGTGAAGGTTTTTTTGAGACACAATCAATATACCAAGTTTTGTATTTTTCCATGCAACTATGTCAAATAATATGACACCAAGCGAAGGTTTTGTATTGTTTCGATCGTTTTTTAATTTTTTATGCCCATTTCAAACTATCGTCAAACTTCCTAAATCGAGGGGCATGATGATTCTTAGCTCGGGGCTGAGCCTCACTAAAATTTCATTAGATCTCTGATGAAATAGCATATTGTTAACCTAAAAATAATTTTTGCAAAAAATCATGAGCAATATATCATGTACCTGTAGTTCAAATCTAACTCTTTTCCTACCGATTTAGCAGGAATTTGTCTTTTTCACGAGAGGTGAACAGAAAGGTTTGAGATACCTCGGTTGGGAAATTGTCCATTTAATATGGTCTAGTATTTTTATAAAATGTGGTATTATCATTTTGAAACTTTCATTTGGTGGTTGCTTCACAAAAATACCCCGTTTTTTGCACTCGGAAAATAAAAAATGGCTTTTCGGTGCGACGAAAAGGAAAACTTCCTCCTGCAACATTGTTCACCATCCCATGATACACATGTGTGCACAATATAGACACATTATCGCAAAGTATACCACGATTATAGCAATAACATTGGTCATTTGACCTGAAATTCAGAAAACCTCGATTGAGATAGGCCATTTTGTGAAGGTTTTTTTAATACTCAATGAATATACCAAGTCTGGTATTTTTCCATGGAACTATGTCATATAATATGACACTAGGTTTTGCATTGTTTCGATCGTTTTTTAATTTTTTATGCCCATTTCAAACTATCGTCAAACTTCCTAAATCGAGGGGCATGATGATTCTTAGCTCGGGGACGAGTCTCACTAAACTTGCATTAGATCTCTGATGAAATAGCATATTGTGAACCTAAAAATGATTTTTACAAAAATCATGAGCAATATATCATGTACCTGTAGTTCAAATCTAACTCATTTCCTACCGATTCAGCAGGAATTTGTCTTTTTCACGAGATGTGAACGGAAAGGTTTGAGATTTCTAGGTTGGGAAATTGTCCATTCAATATGGTCTAGTATTTTTGAAAAATGTGGTATTATCATTTTGAAACTTTCTTTTGGTGGTTGCTTCACAAAAACACCCCTTTTTTGCACTCGAAAAATAAAAAATGGCTTTTTGGTGCGACGAAAAGGAAAACTTCCTCCTGCAACATTGTTCACCATCCCATGATACACATGCATGCACAATATGGACACATTATCATAAACTATACCGCGATTCTAGCAATAACATTGGTCATTTGACCTGAAATCCAGAAAACCTGGATTGAGATAGGCCATTTTGTGAAGGTTTTTTTAAGACTCAATGAATGTACCAAGTCTGGTATTTTTCCATGGAACTATGTCATATAATATGACACCACGCGAAGGTTTTGCATTGTTTCGATCGTTTTTTAATTTTTTATGCCCATTTCAAACTATCATCAAACTTCCTAAATCGAGGGGCAAGATGATTCTTAGCTCGGGGACGAGTCTCACTAAACTTGCATTAGGTCTCTGATGAAATAGCATATTGTGAACCTAAAAATGATTTTTACAAAAAATCATGAGCAATATATCATGTACCTGTAGTTCAAATCTAACTCATTTCATGTCGATTCAGCAGGAATTTGTCTTTTTCACGAGAGGTGAACGGAAAGGTTTGAGATTCCTAGGTTGGGAAATTGTCCATTCAATATGTTCTAGTATTTTTGAAAAATGTGGTATTATCATTTTGAAACTTTCTTTTGGTGGTTGCTTCACAAAACACCCCTTTTTTGCACTTGGAAAATGAAAAATATGTTATACAAAAGCATTTTATTTTTTATGTATTTTTTTGAATAAAAATATATAATATTTGAGTTTATATAGATATATCTTATTTTTCTGCAAATTTTGATATATTATATGTATTTTTCTGAATTTAAATGATTTAGTTATGATTTTTCTAAGATTAATGTGGCAAAAAAAGAAAAATAGCTACGCCGACGGCTTTGCCGTCGGCATAGGTCTGAAACCTTGCCGTCGGCGTAGACTTCACACCGTTGCTCTGCCGTTAGCCCAATGGGCTACGCCGACGGTCATATTTACGCTGACGGCAGCCGTCGGCCTATTTATTCTACGCCGACGGCAAAACTGGACCGACGGCCCGTCAAGCTACGCCGATGGCCCCGACATTTTGCCGTCGGCATATAAAAAGGCCGTCGGCCTATTTAGTTATTCTCGTAGTGATATAATGTCAATGTCAAAAGGCTCAAGTAGTCAACAATTGATTAATTGTGTTTTCAAAACAAAATATTTTAATATCAAGATGTTACTAGTTATATCCGGTCTATGTAACAACATAATGCCAAAATTTAGTCAACACATCAGAGATGCATGCAACCAAAATATTTATGAAAAAATAAATAATAAAGAACATGCTACCGCCATAGTGACTAGTTACTTAAAACAAGGGATAACAACCACCAATTCCGGCAAAAAAAAAACCCACCACTAACGGCAACACATAGACTTTAAAATAGTTCTCCCACACTGACGCCTCCACGAAAGAAACACTACACAAGCGTCATTATTGATTGATCCAATCAATAAAGTTAGACCATGGGATTTTACCCGATAAACAGTCCGTGCAATTTCATGACAATTGCTTCAGCAAGAAAATGGCTAGAAATTTATTAGACACGACCAGAGTAAATAAGATCAAGATGATTCAGCTGGAAATCAAGACGGCCATGTCTAACTGCCATCTTCCCAAGCAACATCTTCGACCATTCATTGCATGCTCACTGTCATGAAAAAGGATGCATCACGCTGAGTGCTTCGTTTTGGCACCCGACCTTTTTATGGAGGACTTTTTCAAAAATTCTCATAAAATTCCAAATTTTAAGCTTCACAAAATTCACAAAAAAAATATAAGGCTGTAATCAATGACTTATTCTATCCAAGGGTAAAATTTCAATACGAAATACAAAATATTGTATCCTCGGCAAAAATGATAAAAATGCAGATCTGGGATGAGGAACCTTGCAACTTTGGAATCTTCCAAAAAAAATGACCAATTTGTCTTTGCTGAGTATAAAATGCAAGGTATTTGACAATAAAATTTTGCACGCTCGTAGTGAACATAGTAAACCACATCCATGTATCTTTGTTTTTTTTTAATTTTTAAAAACTTTAAAATCAAGTTTTTATTTTTTTGAATAAAGACCTCCATGGGGCTCGGTGCCAAAGCCATTTTCCGGCCTCATGCTGCCATAAACCAATCTGGCCAGTGGCCTATCTTCTAGAATCTAGCTAGCAGCTAGAAAAAACAACAAATATATAAATTTTGTGTATCTCCTCTCCACACGACGACTTACCGTACTAATTCATGTACTTTGTACAGGATACGGCTGCATTTATGCAATTTTTTATCCTATGAGAAAGGTTGTGTGGGTTTCAAAAATCTTTTTTACTTGACTGCTACCTAGCACCGTGTAGTTGGAGGCTTTCTAAAGGCCATTGTGAGTTTCGTGATGCATTGTTCATTGATTCTTTGCTTTGCTTTTCTCCATGGAGACATGGTTAGTTGTCGGGAATTCCAAATGGAGCTCCGGCTACAGGGTGCACGTTTTCATTCTACAATTCTAAGAGCATCTCCACTCGCCTACCCAGGAGGTCGATTCGGACGGCGAATTTTGGTCTGGACGCCGAAAATGGACCCAGTCGCGTACCAAGGACCTGTTTTTGGCTGGGTTTGGGTCAATTTTGGTCCGGACTATCCAGACCGAACCCAGGTTTCCGGGTACGCCCTGGAAACGCCGAACTCAGCGGCGAAAGAAAAAAACGAAGCGGCGCGTGGACCCGCCGAGAAAGCGGCAGAAGCCGAGTCGTCGTCATCCTCGAAACCACGCGGCGACCGCCGGACATTAACTGCCTATCGCGTCAGCCACGCGTCACCAATTTACAGCGCCACCGCTGCCGCATTGGCTCCCGCGACGGACCGGCGGGCACTAACTTCCCGCCGTTTCCCCTTTTCCCGCCCTCGCCGCCCACCTCGGCCTTTATAAGCCGTACCCCCTCGCCGGAGATCTCCACACTCTCTCACAGCTCCTCCACCCACAAACTCCGGCGAACCCTCTCTCATAGCTTTCCCCTTCCCAACCATGGCCTCACGGTACCCCGGTGATGGAGCTGCGGCAAACGGCTTCGGCCGGCGCACTCTGCAGGCCTGGGAGGCACGCCTTCTGCACGACGCTGGCTATATGGCGCCGCCGGACATGCGGATGCCTCCCGGCTAGAAGCTGAGTGCCGGCGGCATCCCTGTCCCGCCGTTGCCGACGCCGGACGAGTTGCCGTACGATGTACAGGAGTACATCAACGGCATGTACGACCCCACCGAGACCGAGAGCGCCGACAACCTACTCCACTGGGAGCAATTCTTCGCCGAACGCCGCGAGCAGGAGCTCGCCCACCACGAAGGGCCGCCGAACGAGTCGGCGCCGAAGCGCAACAACTCGGCGGGTCGCCGGCGTTGGTGGAACGCGCCAGGGCGGACACTCGAGGCGGTGATGGAGCACATCAACCGCGGGAACATGCCGCGGCTCAGCTTCCCGCGCACACCGACGCTGGGGCCAGGTCCGGCCGGCGTCCTCCACCGAACTGGATGCCGAGGAGGATGGCGAGCATGAGCTCGTCCTCCTCCGGGTCGGCGTCCCACTCCTCCAGCTCGGCGCCGCTGCACGCGCCGACTGCAGTCAAGCGCGAGGCAGAGTCGCCTGTGCGCTCGCCGCCGCGGACGCGCTCGCGCGGCATCGTCATCCGTGAGCCGTGGGCGACGGCATCTCCAACCGGCCACCTACGCCTCCGCCGCCTCAAGACAGAAGGCTCGGCGCCAGCCGAAGACGCCGCCTTGGAGATGGCGCTGGAGCAGTCGCTCTGCGACACGGCGCCGCAGACGCCGCCGCCGGTGGAGCCCTCCTCGCCGGACATCCTGGAGTGGTCCAGGAAGGACTGGGAGCTGACGGAGCGGCAGCGCATCCTCGGCCTACAGCAGCAGGCCGCCCGTCGTCGGGCGTTGTCTGGGCGTGAGCTCGCCTACCAGGGCGCCCCGCTCTACGTCCTAGACGACGACGACGAGGACGTAGGGCCGTCTTACCAGCCCTGGAGGTGCGGCGACCTAGGCCAGGGGAGCTCCCGCCAGAACCAGCCGTCGAGCGACGATGACGGCGAGGATGACGGCCGCGCCGACCCCGAATACACGGCGTTCTATGACAACTTCGGCATGTAGGACGGCGAGGGTCCGGCGGCGGCTTTTTTTAAGTTTATTATGTATTAGTTTAGTTTAAATTTGATGTAATCCGCCTATATTCGCCCAAATTAATGAAATTCGCCCATCTTTGATGAATTTTAGCCGAACTTGGGAACTCGACCTGGGTACGCGAATGGGAAAATGGGTGTACCCAGGCCAAAAACTAGTTCCGTCCGGCCGAAAAACGTACCAATTTTCGGCCTGGGTTCGGCCACCAAGTGGAGATGCTCTAATTTCTAGTACATCAAAAAAATGAAATAAAATACACAAGTTTGTATATATGTATATTTAAACTGTCGTCGAATTTTTTTCCAGTTATATTTACAAAAAATAAGACAACACTAGTACAAACAGGGCCATGCGTCCCGGTTAATAAGGGGCTTTAGTTCCGGTTGCCCAACCGGGACGGGGCAATTGGAACTAAAGCCCCAAACCTTTAGTCCCGGTTCGGCCACGGACTGGGACAAATAGTGCTCCACGTGGCTGCTGCTCCTCGCGAGGGGTGGGGGAGGAGCAACCGTCCCGATTCGTGTTACGAACCGAGACAAATCATTCTCTGCCGCGGCAACAATTTGCCATATTTCTCTGCCGCGGCAGAGAATTCATTTTGGCCACTTTTTGTGCCGTGACATAGAATTCATTTATATTGTTTTATTTTTTATTTTGTGTTTTGCACTCATCTATGAAGGAACTATTATATTACACAACATCATCATGACAATAGAGATCCAAGGGTCAAACATATTACATTCAATACACGGGTTTTATGCACATATATACATACAAAATAAGCTCTTTGTATAGTTCTTATTGTCTATACACCCAAGTCCACATGGTATTCTCCTTTTGGGTTTATGACTTCTGCATCCAAGAATTCCGTCAATTCCTCCTGAATTGCTCGTACGCGATCCTTTGGCAGAAGATAGTCCCATAGCCGTTCGAGCTGATTTAAATAAGGAGCCAACATATATGAATGAAACTAAACACAATTTGATGGTAATAAAAAACTATGAAATTGCTTACTTACGTTAAGTTGTTCTAAATTTCTTCCCTTATCACAACATGTCCGACGGATGAATTCACAAACATAGTATCTACATAAATTATTTGTTGGTCCCTGCGTCAGACACTTTACGAGACAGAGTTTAATCAAAATAATAATCAAGCATGATAACGGTATCAAAACTAGAATCAAAGAGATGCGCGGATCTAGCTAGTGGTACATACATCTAGTGGTTTAAATGTAAGCTCCTCTTTCCAAACACCCCTAGCCTTCTTGGTGAACCGTTTCCAAGTGCTACCCGGCGAAGAAAATGACTAAAAGGAGTTATTAATTACTTGATATCATGAAATTCATCAACATTGCCGATATAGCGTCATAATGATTAGAATTACCGCTAAAGCATCATCTGCATGTCCGCTCACGTCTCAAGAGGTTTACGTTTCGAGTCCATGACTAGTACCCGCCTTTTGTCAGGTTGAATGATTAGGAGAATATAGTGGAAGCTGTGCATGCTTAACTCATCAATTATACACTTAACGTCGAGTAAGCGAAATAGAAAGTGTATACAAGACAATAGCACTCACTCGAAGTTGTAAGGAAATTGTATTTCCCTTCTGGTTTCTTAAAACCTTAACGCGTGTACAATATTATCCTCTATATCCTCGGGTCTTACATTGAGATTAGCTTGATGAACAAAATATGGGTCAAAGAACCAATGTCATAGATTTGTCATCTGTTGTATTCGAGAATCTTCATTCTGCATAATATAGTATGATTATATACATGCAAAAAACAAGGTGAGATAGCTAGAGACTTAATTACATAATTAGTACTTACAGACAACAGGCACTGATAATCGATTTGTCCAGGGCGTCCATGACTAGTACTCTCATGTTTCTATTCTTGTTGCATATTCCAACGTGACAAAATATGAAAATTCAAAAGATAGCTACATAATATTACTCCTACACTTGTCAGAAGACAAAATTATTTTGTATATATACACAATAATTACACTATATACACAATAAAAATATATACACTATATATACATATACAAAATAAAAATACTTTACTTCTAAAAAATAGTATATATATGTATGCATACACAATATATATACACAATATCATAATATGTAAAAAAATTAACTAGAAACAAATTAAAATAGGCCCGATCGATCCCCTCCTCTGCTCACCCCTGTACATAGCCGACGCCGCTGCACCCTAGCTCGCGCCCTTCCGCAATGGCGCGCCGGCCCCGCTGCAGCCTGCTCGCACCCGTAGTGGCCGGCACCGCCGTGCGCCGACGTGGCTCGCCGGCCCCGTAGCCGCGTAGTGTCCCCGTACCAAATCTATCAGACGGGATCGAGACACCGGGGCGTACCTGCTGGCGGCGACGACGCGTGGCGGCGGTTAGAGGTGGTGGCGCGGCTGGAGAGGGGGACGACAACGCACGACGGAGGTTGGAGGTGGTGGCGGACGGAGAGGGGAGGAGCGCGCGGCGGCCAAAGAGCCTGCCGGAGACGAAGGGCGGAGGCGGCGGCGCTGACGATGACGACGGGCGCGCAAGAACGGAGACGACAGCGGGCAGCCTGCTGGCATCATGGGGATCGGCGGCGGCGTCTCCCTGCTATGTGTGCGCGCGTCGAGTTGCAGAGAATGGAGATGTGAAGGAGAGGAATGGGCACACATCATTTATAAAGGGGAGGGAGAATACGTCCCGGTTGGTGCCACCAACCGGTACTAAAGGGTCATACGTCCCGGTTGGAGCCACCAACCGGGACGTATGCTCCATCCTTTTTGGCAAATTTTGGGGTGAGCCCAAGCGGCGCGCACGGGGGGCCTTCGTACCCGTTGGAGCCACCAACCGGGGCTAAAGGTCCTATTTTTAAAATTTTCACAAATTATCTCTCTATTCCTGCCTTATTTTTTATTTTGGGGTTTAAATTTGTAATGTTTTTTAAATGATAATTAATTTAGAATATTGAAAAAATTAAACATAAAAAGTGTTTGAATTTGAATAAATAATTTAAAACCATTTTATGTTTTTAAAAATAATTAATGTAACCATTTAAACTATTAACCATTTTAAATTAAAAATGAATTAACTTATATTTTTTGCATATTAATTTGGAATATTGAAAAACTTTAAACATAAAAGTGTTTGAATTTGAATAAGTAATTCAAAACCATTTTATATTTTTAAAAATAATTAATGTGACCATTTAAACTATTAACCATTTTGAATTAAAAATGAATTAACTTATATTTTTTGCATATTAATTTGGAATATTGAAAAACTTTAAACATAAAAAGTGTTTGAATTTGAATAACTTATTCAAAACCATTTTCTGTTTTTAAAAATAATTAATGTAACCATTTAAACTATTAACCATTTTAAATTAAAAATGAATTAACTTATATTGTTTGCATATTAATTTGGAATATTGAAAAACTTTAAACATAGAAAGTGTTTGACCCATTTTCTGTTTTTAAAAACTAATTAATGTGACTATTTAAACTATTAACCATTTTGAATTTTTAATGCCCGTTTTGAATTTTTTTCGTTTTGAACTAAGGTTGAACCGGCATGCATGAAGATAGGGGACGAGCCTCGTTAGAATTTGCATTTAATCTCTGAAGAAACAACATATTGTGAGTCTAAAAATGTTTTTTTTTCAAAAAATCACGGGCGTTAGATCATATACCTGTAGTTCAAACTGGACCCACTTCCTACCGATTCGGTACACATTTGTCTTTTTCATCCGGAAAGGACGGAAAGGTTTGAGATCTCCCGGTTGGGATATCGTTCATGTAAGATGGTCTAGTATTTTAGAAAAATAGGATGGTAGAATTATGTCACTGTATTTTGGTGGCTACTTCACAAAACGACATGTTTTTTTGCGCTCGGAAAATGGAAAATATCTTTTCCGTGCGACAAAAAGGAAAACATTCTCCTGCAACATTGTTCACCATCCCAATATCCACATGCATACACAATATGGGCATAATATCATAACTACCATGATTCTGCACATAACATCGGTCACTTGGACCGAAAGTCATGAAACCTCGAACTTGATAGGTCATTTTGTGAAGGGTTTTTTGAGACATGATCAATATACCAAGTCTGGTATTTTTCTTGCAACTATGTCACATAATATGATACCACGCGAAGGATTTACATTGTTCAGCCTTTTTTGAATTGTTTATGCCCGTTTTGAATTTTTTTCCGTTTCGAACTCAGGTCGAAACGGTGTGCAATCGAGGAGGAAAGAAAGAGGAGAAAACTCAAGTGTGTCTCGAGCACCTCCTATACATTTGTTTTGTGAGAAATTAAATGGGATCGTCTCAAACATTTCATCAAACACCTCACATGCATAGGAAAAAAATAAACTAGCACAACTCTCACACCTTCCACCAAGAAAAAACAGAGGAAAGGCAGAGGACTGGAGCGCCGTATTTATAGTCAGGACTAATACGTCCCGATTTGTAACACAAACCGGGACTAAAGGTATACGACAGGCCACGTGTCTAACGTCCAACATTTAGTCCCGGTTTGTGTTCTAAACCGAGACGCATGAACCCTCACGTGCTACACGCTGGCCCGCTCGAACCGGGAGGTATGCTCGCATTAGTCTTGGCGCGGGCGAACGGATTGCCTGTTTTCTACTAGTGCAAATAAGGCCAGACCGAAATCAAGTTTTTTGCTTATCTAGATCGACAATTTTTTTATCTAGATCAAACTACAACATATCATGCAACAACATTTTATACGCTTATAGGCAATTCCATGCAAAAAAAATCAAATATTTTTTCGAGCCCCGGCTATAAATCGCCACACGCGGTTAGTTGGATACTTGATTGTCAGGATATGAATGTATGATACATTCGATCGGTATTACAAATATGGCATATCTTGCTTTTTTTCCTAGAAAGACTTTGAATAAAACCTTGAGAACTATATATAACTTATGTTTACCTGACCAAAGTGTTCTCTATTTGAGGGTTTTATGAATGGATGGAAATAGGTCAGGACCAGGGTTTCACATGCCGATATGCACATATAAATGGAATGCAATAGATAATGATAAGCACTGCATGTTTTAGAACATAATAAAGTTTAGGGATACTTGTGGGTGATGTGTCCTACAAAAATTATATCCTTCTGCTGCAACATTATGAACTCATTGTCCAACCACTCCTCCTCCGACTAGTGCAGGGCTCCAGCGGTTATTAAGATAAATATACCAAATCATTAAGGTCTGTGAATTCCACCATGACTCCCTAGAGAGTCTCCTCTAGCTAGTCTACTCCTCTTTTCCTCACCGGGTTTCATTTGTAGCCATCAGATTTCCTTTCCTCTCTCCTCTTTACTTTTATCGGTCTTGGGTACCTGACATGTCCTAGGATCGAGACTAGAGATTAGAAACGAATATATCATATAGATTATTTCAAATATACAAAAGATCAAAAGATGCACATATTGCTGCGAGGCTATTTAGGCCTCGATCCTTCATCCATGAGAACTACTCACTCATGATTAGATCAACAATCATAAATATTATATAAGAATTCTTAGGAGAAATATCAAATAGTCTTACAATATCATCAATTGCGATTGAATTAAAATTACAAGTATTGGGACTATGGCTATGAGGGGATATGGATGTGGAGATGGAGGGATGACTATGGATGAAGATGGTGGTGAAAATGGGGGTGGCTCGGCGCTGATTCTCCTCTCCTTTGTGATGGTTCGGTAATGGCATAAGGTTTAGGGGCGTATCTGATGCAAATATGACGGGTCCCTTCACAATAGTTGATCGGTCTGACGATTCCAATATGGTGTCATATGGTATGGTCGCACGGTATGGTCGGGGATATACGCATAGTGCTCATTAAAGGTTCAGATGTTTGGCTCCGTGACGTCTTTGACTTGGGAAAATGCTAGCTCGCGATTCTTCTTCCCATTTCCTTAGGTTTCCTCTACGTCCATTCTTACAAGGAGATAAATAACTAAAAAATTGCGCATGTATGCAATAATTAGTGATGTCGAGGAGTTAACTACTGACTCGCATGTGTATATATCTAACACTAGTCAAAGAGGATCATCATATAGAACTATGTGTTGTACGGATTTCCCTTAGGAATGGAGTAAACACAAGGTAATATAACAACTGGGTATTCTAGCCATGTCTGCCCTTTTAATTCTAGGAATGTCTGCTATCTTAAGAATTAAAAACACATTGTTTATTACTTCCTCCATCCTAGAAAGGATGTTTTAGATTTGTTAAAATTTAGATGTATCTACCCGTTAAAACGCGTGTCTAGATTTATTTAAATTTACACAAATTTGCAACATCTTTTTTATGACGGAGGGAGTAGATTGGTTATGGATTCCTTTTGTTTTAATTTTCTCCAAACCTAATATTGAAGAAAAAATTAGAAGTTAAATTCAATAGAAAATACTAAAAAAATCTAAATAAAGATGACAATATCAAATTGATGGTCTCACCGTCCAACCAGAACCAGGTTGACCATCATAAATATGCAAGCCGTATAGTAGCCTAGTAGGACAGAACCTAGGCACGATGAACATGAACATACATGTTTTTTCTAATACCTAACAAAGCTAGGTAATCCGTACGAGGATTTATTTCATTGAAAACGAGATGGCTAGAACGCAACTGTATGATCTTCAGAAACGCAGAGGAATTAAGAGCGGCACACTATTACCAAATCCTGCTGGGATGATCATATGATTTGGTCTTATTAATTAATAGATGTTCTCGCGAAGCTCTCACTGACGTGTAAATGGAGTGTTTCCTCATCTCTTTTTTCGTTTATTCAGGCCGCGTAGAATACTCAAAAGAAAACAAATCACCTGTGCTGCGTGATATGAATGGCAGCAGCCGGCAGGCGACGACGCTAGAGGCGCAGCTCGAGGTCCAGCAGCTTGCTGGCGTCGCTGCAGACGGAGGCCCTTGACGTGCAGCCGACGGACGGATTCAGGAGCAGCGCGTGCTCCGGGAAACGTGGAGCGCCGGCGGCCCACCTCTCGGGCAAGCAGGGCGCCGCCACCCCGTCGGCGTGCGAGGCCACGAAACTGCACAAGGACCAGCCGGTGCCAGCTGGCTCGCTCGACGGCCAGGTGGAGGCCGCCGCCACGGCGGTTCCTCCGATTGGGCTGTCCGTGTAGGGGTTTTTGAAGCCGCCGATGCGTTCCTTGCGGTGCCCGTTCTGGTGGCCTCCGAGCGCCTGCGGCTTGGTGAAGGTCTTGTCGCAGAAGAGGCACTGGAACAGCCGCATCGTCTTGCCGTCCACGCGTGCCGTCGGTACCACCTCGCCCAGGTCCTGGCTGCTCCCGCCCGACGCGAACGCTAGCGATAGGTCCGCCGCCGCCTGCACATGGAGCCACGACGATGTGGCCTTCTCCATCGCTCCAGGTGTACCAATCAAGCTCAGCGAGCCGGTAGGCGAGCCTGCTATGCTAGCTGCTGCAGGTTTCTGTAGCTAGTACGTGAAACAAGAAATATACTGGGCAACAGAACATATGATAGCTAAGAAATAGTACTCCTGGGCGCAGTATATATGTTAGCGGCGGCCTGTTTCTGTAGCTACAAACAAAGGGGAACGAATGCGAAATAACGAGCTATGGACTCGATCGATCTCAGAACGAGATGGGATTTGCTGACTATAAATAATACTCCTTCGTACATAACGCTACAGGACGCACGCGCTACGCGGAAGGCAAAAAACCGTCGGCGTAGGCCAAAATGCCCGGTGCGTATGGTACGCCGACGGCTGCCCTCGGCGTAGCCTTCTCAGCTAAGGACTCCCTCGGCGGAGCACATAGATACCGTCGGCATATCAAAATACCGTCGGCGAATGCTACGCCGAGGGCAATGCCCTCGGCGTAGCGGTCGTCGGCATAGCTTGCCGACAGGCTGCAAAAACAAATTTTTTTAAAAAATTATTTTTTTAAAATTATTTTTTATTTTTTTTCTCAATTTTTGAATCTTTGAATTGTTTGACTCATTAATCTCTCACTTTGAATATTTTTAACACTAATTACACTTATATTTAATTAAATTGCAGTCTTGGTCGAACTTCCTGGCCGGTCACCCATCCTAATACTATTCCAGCTCCAGCACACTTAACTTTCTCATTTCTTCAGAATCTGTTTCCGCAAAGTAATTCATATATTGTTGTCAATACTATCATATCAATCCTATTAACTCTTATATCATCATGTCATATGTTTATATTTTTTGAAATTATAAACAATTATTTAAGTAACATTAATGAATAAGTAAAAATATATTGAATTCAAATAAAAATATTATAATTTTACCTTTTTATATTTTTACATTTAATATGGAATAATTAATATCTTTAAATTCGTAAATCGGAATTCGACAAATAATATGTCTAAATTGATTAGAAAAATGAGAGGAATCCAAATATTATATCCATATTAACTAATCACAAACCCACCGTTTTTGAATTAGCTATTTGGTGGTTGCTTTAGAAAATTCCCCTTTTTGCGCTTGGAAAATGAAAAAAATGTCTTTTGTGTGCGATGAAAAGGAAAACTTGCATTAGATCTTTGATAAAATAGCATATTATGAACCTAAAAATGATTTTTATAAAAAAACATAAGCATCGTATCATGTACCTGTAGTTCATATCTGACCCACTTCCTGCCGATTCGACAGAAATTTGTCTTTTTCACCAGAGGTATACGGAAAGGTTTCAAATCCCCCTGTTGGGACATTGTCCATATAAGGTGGTCTAGTATTTTTGTAAAATATGGTGGTAGTATTTTTAATTAGCCATTTGGTGGTTGCTTCACAAAACCGTCCGTTTTTTGTGCTGGGAAAATAGAGAACGGCTTTTTGGTGCGACGAAAAGGAAAACTTCCTCCTGCAACATTATTCGCCATCCCATGATGCACGTGTATGCACAATATGGACACATTATCATAAACTATGTCTTGATTCTAGCTATAAATTGGTCATTTGACCCGAAAGCCAAGAAACCTCGAATGAGATAGGTCATTTTGTGAAGGTTTTTTTGAGACATAATCAATATACCAAGTTTGATATTTTTCCTTCTAACTATGTCACATAATATGACACCACGCGAAGGTTTCACATTGTTTCGATCGTTTTTGAATTTTTTATGCCGGTTTTAAACTATCATCAAACTTTGTCGAGCGACGGGCATGAAGAATCTTAGCTCGGGGTCGAGCCTCGCTAAACTTGCATTGGATATTTGATAAAATAGAATATTATGAACCTAAAAATGATTTTTGTAATAAAACTTGGGCATTGGATCATATACCTGTAGTTCATATATGACCCACTTCCTACCGATTCGGCAGAAATTTGTCTTTTTCACCAGAGGTGGACAGAAAGGTTTCAGATCCCCTTGTTGGGACATTTAGGGGTGGGCATAAAAAACCAAAACCGAACACCGAAACCGAATTAACCGGAACCGAAACCGAATACACCGAACCCGAATTAGCCGAAACTAATTTTAGTTGGTAAATATGATTAACCGAATTTATAAATATTAATTCGGTTTTGACTCTATGAGAACCAAAATAACTGTACAAACCGAAAATTATACGTGACAGAGCTAAATATATTTGTAATTCTGTCACATGCGTTCATTACTGTACGTAGATACTAGCTCATGCCACAAAAAGACAAGCATGCAAAAGCTACCAGGCAGCCCATGCATGTACGTATGTCTCCAGCCACATGCACGTACATGTTCGTGGTTTAACTGTCAATTGTGTCTATGAATTTTGTTGGAAGTCTTTCAATTGCTTTCGTGTTTCGAATATAATCATGTATTTTAGCTAAACTCTCAACACATACAATTTGTTGAATGTATACGGCTTGGAATATAGACATCATTTTTTTTAAGAAGCAAGATAGACATCATGCTTATTATGTTCTTTTTCTACACATGCGTTCAAGACATCAACTAGCAATGTATTGCTTCAGGTACTCGCCGACCTGGAGGTTGCTTCCGGTGCGTCGATGAGTGGTTTAGCTCGTATGGATCTGACATAAATTATGGCACAATATTGTTATTTCCAGAAGTTCGGTTAAAAACCGAACACCGAACCGAATTGTCCACTAACCGAACTATCGATTAATTAGAAAACCGAAATAATTTCGGTGCCTATTTTATAGAAACCGAATTATAGAAAAACCCGAAAAACCGAACCGAATTAACCGAAAAACCCGAATGCCCACCCCTAGGGACATTATCCATATAAGGTGGTCTAGTATTTTTGTGAAATGTGGTGGTAGTATTTTGAGTTAGCTATTTGGTGGTTGCTTCACAAAACCGTCCATTTTTTGTGCTCGGAAAATGGAAAATGGATTTTTGGTGCGAAAAAAGGAAAACTTCCTCATGCAACATTGTTCGCCATTTCATTATGCACATGTATGCACAATATGGAGACATTATCACAAACTATGTCTTGATTCTAGCTATAACATTGGTCATTTGACCCGAAATCCAAGAAACCTCGAATGAGATTGGTCATTTTGTGAAGGTTTTTTGAGACATAATCAATATACCAAGTTTGATATTTTTCTTTCTAACTATGTCACATAATATGACACCACGCGAAGGTTTCGCATTTTTTTGATCGTTTTTTAATTTTTTATGCCCGTTTTAAACTATCGTCAAACTTTGTCGAACGACGGGCATGAAGATTCTTAGCTCAGGACCTAGCCTCGCTAAACTTGTATTGGATCTTTGATAAAATAGCATATTATGAACCTAAAAATGATTTTTTTAAAAAAACATAAGCATCGGATCATATACCTATAGTTCATATCTGACCCACTTCCTACCGATTCGGTAGGAATTTGTCTTTTTCATCAGAGGTGGACGGAAAGGTTTCAGATCCCCTGTTGGTACATTGTTCATATAAGGTGGTCTAGTATTTTTGTAAAATGTGGTGGTAGTATTTTGAATTAGCTATTTGGTGGTTGCTTCACAAAACCATCCGTTTTTTGTGCTCGGAAAATGGAAAATGGCTTTTTGGTGCGACAAAAATGAAAACTTCCTCCTGCAACATTGTTCGCCATCCCATTATGCACATGTACGCATAATATGGGGACATTATCACAAACTATGCCTTGATTCTAGCTATAACATTGGTCATTTGACCCGAAATCCAAGAAACCTCGAATGAGATAAGTCATTTTGTGAAGGTTTTTTTGAGACATAATCAATATACCAAGTTTGATATTTTTTCTTTTAACTATGTCACATAATATGACACCACACGAAGGTTTCGCATTGTTTTGATCGTTTTTGAATTTTTTATGTCCGTAAACTATCGTCAAACTTTGTCGAACGACGGGCATGAAGATTCTTAGCTCAGGACCGAGCCTCGCTAAAATTGCATTGGATCTTTGATAAAATAGCATATTATGAACCTAAAAGTGATTTTTGTAAAAAAAAACATGGGCATCAGATCATATACCTATAGTTCATATCTAACCCACTTCCTATCGATTCGGCAGGAATTTGTCTTTTTCACCAGAGGTGGACGGAAAGGTTTCAGATCCTCCTGTTGGGACATTGTTCATATAAGGTGGTCTAGTATTTTTGTAAAATGTGGTGGTAGTATTTTGAATTAGCTATTTGGTGGTTGCTTCACAAAACCGTCTGTTTTTTGTGCTCGGAAAATGGAAAATGGTTTTTTGGTGCGACAAAAATAAAACTTCCTCCTGCAACATTGTTCGCCATCCCATTATGCACATGTATGCACAATATGGGGACATTATCACAAACTATGCCTTGATTCTAGCTATAACATTGGTCATTTGACCTGAAATCCAAGAAACCTCGAATGAGATTGGTCATTTTGTGAAGGTTTTTTTGAGACATAATCAATATACCAAGTTTGATATTTTTCCTTCTAACTATGTCACATAATATAACACCACGCGAAGGTTTCGCATTGTTTCGATCGTTTTTGAATTTTTATGCCCGTTTTAAACTATATATAATGTTTTATGTTTCATTTAATCTTTATTTACGAATGTGTAATATTTGAGTGTAGATATATAGATCTTATTTTTCTAGAAATTTTGATATATTATTTGTATTTTTCCGAATTATAATGATTTAGTTATGATTTTTCAAAGTTTAATGAGATAAAATAAAAAATAGCTACGCCGAGGGCAGCCGTTGGCGTAGCATAGGATATGCCGAGGGCAATTCTACGTCGACGGCTGCTTGGCGAGGCTGGCCTGAACGATGGCTACGCCGACGGTCCCGACGTTTGGCCGTCGGCGTAGCATCCTATTCCTGTAGTGTAAATAACTGACTAAAGTTTGTCTAAATATAAATATATATATATATATACTAAAAGATGTCTAGATATATTTCAATTTAAACAAACCTAATCAGTTATTTCTGAACGGGGAGAGAGCATATCATTCCAACTTAGTGTAAATATAGGG
This sequence comes from Avena sativa, assembly GCA_916181665.1. Classification (NCBI taxonomy): domain Eukaryota; kingdom Viridiplantae; phylum Streptophyta; class Magnoliopsida; order Poales; family Poaceae; genus Avena; species Avena sativa. The sequence goes on from OV702293.1 coordinate 462,806,609, forward strand.
ACTACAGTACCGTGACTGAACCCACGTCAAGGGCATGTTTGGTAGGGCTAATTTTAGGGCTTTGGGGCTCCGTGGTGTTTGTTCAGGCATAATTCTAGACTAGTTTCTGCCGTCCGTTTAATAGCTTATCTTGCAAGGCCGGGTATCCAAGTGTCGGTTTGTTTGATCCCTGCAAATTCTCTTTGCAGCTGAGTAGATGCAAACCATAGTTGTTTGGTACGATAGCTGCTTGTTGCTATTTTTGTCACACACAATTGGCATCTTCTCATCTCTTTCAAAAAATGGTGAGGTTACCAACATACCACCAAATCACAAATACACATAGAGAGGGTGGATATCCAACCGGTGGCGGCTCCGGCGGTGTTTCTCTCCAATCTTCGCTGATTTTGGCATTGTTTTGGCGTTTCTGTATTTGCGCTCCGCCTTCTCTGAGATCCCCCGAGGGACCTTTTTATAAGCGTTTGCCAAGACTTCGAGTTAGGGATGGAGATGGACGGCCGTCAATGCTCCAAATGGAAAGAGCTTGGGTGGCGTGGTCCCCCTCCTAGGCCACACCATCTGGTATCTTTTGGACCTCTAGGTTCAGCTCGTGTGGTCCATGTGCTCCAGTTCATTGTCTTCGCAAAAAAATATGCAGAAAATCTCAGATCAATATTACTTTTTTAGGTCCCTAAAATTTAAAATACAAAAATAGGGATTTCATGTTCCGCGGAGTTATAACCCCAATAATGGGGATCCTCGGTAAATCCTCATAAATTAATATAAAATATGGATATAATATTCTAAATGATGCAGTTATGTAGGAATATGTAACAATATTCCAAAAATGCATAGTTCAAGTTTACATTTTACATGCATCAACATCCCATGCATAACCTATACTCGTCCTCGTGTATGAAGGTGATAAAACTAAACATGGAGTTTGAAGTTTTGTTGTTATGTTGAACATTATAATTTATGATTATTGCTACACAAATTTGAATGGTTCATTTTCTTAATTAATAAAAACAAGAAAATAAATTACAATGTGATAGCTCTTATAAACTTCATCTATGCATAATAATATATCAATCTTGTATAAAAATGAATGCACAAAGTACTACGGACCATTAAGCATACAAAGTGTAAGTGAAAGTGCATTATGTGTTGCAAAATTCTTATTTGTACTTCATATATATGGACACTTGAAGAAGTAGATAGTAAGCAGGGAAATATATGTGACAAACCTTTATAAAACAAACATAAGGAAATCAAAATAATGGTATTTTGGGTTCCGTCGGGCATGGTTTTAGTCTGACACCCGTGACGAATCTTCATTAGAAATCCAGATGCGGAATAATTCCTACTGTTATCAAAACACATCCTCGTCGTTACCACTAGAGTAGAGTCGTTAATGGAAAAGGGAATAGATGGATTTATAGTTCTGACCCTTCAGGGATGACGAAATGCACATTCAGTGGGCTCCAGAGTTGTAGAGCTTTATTCCCCGCGTCCACTCCCCCTGTGTCTTGCCCTCGCCCGTGCTCTTCAGCCTTACAGGTCCATATACGTGCTCTTCGATCGTGTAGGATCTATTTCTGTGCTGGATCCGCTTCACGTCTACCGTCATGGATGTGCGACGAACGGCCGTCTCAGCTTATCGCTTCCATAGCCTCCTAACCACGCCAGGACATGTCACAATGGGAAAGAGAGAGATAAGGAAGGGACGGTGGCGAGGCAACGAACATATACCAGAGGAAGGGCAGTGGTGGTTTTGGGGGGTGCATGACGGAACAATGAGGCACGGGAAGGGATGAGAATAGTGAAGTGGAGCAGGGCGGTGGAGCGGGGAAATACGGGATATTGCAGAATAATGCGGCCTCGGATCCTTGAACCTGGGATGCGCACGGTCGACAGTTCAGCTGGCGAGGTTCGCTTGTTTGAATAGTAGTCAGAACAACGGCTGCACGTGATGGGTCCTACATTGATGTATTGTTGCAAGTTTGTGTTATGTTAGACTCAAGAAGGAAAACATCATGTATATTGCTTTGTTGATATCAGTATTTGCGGTGATCCAGCATACAACTGCATAATGTAGTACACCATAGTCGTTGACATAACACCAATAAAACACCGTTCACTAGTATTACATCCCTCAGAGTGGTATAGCAGAAACACAGCAGGTCCAAGACATGACTAAAGGTTACAACTCGACTCTTTACAAAAGATCCAGAGAACACTAGGTTAAAGATAGAGAAAGAAACTTCTTACAAAAACGATTCAAAATATAACAAATCAGAACTATCATACTAATAAAACTAGTATCTGAACTATTGCGCTTGCATTGCTGCTATAGCAATACTCTACAGAAGTAGGTTCTATGGCTAGAGATTATATTCCTTTCTAATCAGCAATTTTATCTTCACCTCAGTTGATGTATATGTTGACTTTCTTGACTGCATTAAAGAACTTGAGCTTATGATAATGATTCCTTTGAGCAGAAGTTGATGTAGACGTCGTCTGTATTGGCTTTCGAATCTAGCAAGGGTTAAGAAGATACGTTGAGTACGAGCATATTCAGCAAGTTCACTAAAAAGGAGTGTTTGATGCACTATATCTACAACCACAGACTGTAGGTCGTAGGGAATGCAGGTTTTCGTAAATATTTCTTCAAAGGTTGCTTTTATTTTGAAAAGCTATGTCCGTCAGCTTTCACAAGTTTACCAGAACTTTCATGGAGTTTCTTTCCTGCCGTGTTCGTAGCTCCTTCCGAGAACAGGGAGTAACAAGTTATAGTTCTTACACTCTGCAGAGGTGCGTTACTTTACCCATGAGAGATCTTAACTTTGTTGCACATCTATGCCGCGAACCCGTTCACACTTCCTTGGTATGAGGCCCAGACTAAGATCCAAGCCAATCACCGCCCCTTCGTGACCCCGCATGTCTCCTTGGTGTACGCCATGCTCACACATTGAATTACAGTAATGGTTGGTACATACCGTTCAAATGCCAGAACTATCGTGGGACGTTGAGGGTTCCCACCCATATGTTGCATATCCTCTAGGACTTACCAATTAATGCATGCTACGAGGATAACAGCCATGACTTGTGCATCCGGCTACATGCGAGAGGAAAAAGATACAGCTGAATTCTCCGTCCCATTCCAAATCTCATGGTTAACGTGTGATATACGGCGCACGAATCATTGGCGACATTGGTTGTTAAGTCCTAGGTATTATGTTCCTTTACCACCGAAACTTTCATAGTAGGTTATTACCTCATGATAACTAACCTATATTCATATTATTATGAAAATAGTATTTTCTGACCTTTTTGAAATGCAGGTGATAACAACACTAGATTTGCAAAATACTTTACAGAAAATAATCAAAGGACATGAGCAAGTGTGAACTTGCCTTTTGTGATTGCAAGATTATGCACTCACGATCTTCGAGACAATAAAAGATCCAATATCTGAAATTAGCATCATTGGTCCGGTAAGGACTAATGTTTAAAGAAGCAGGATGTTATTATGCATAAGTAATGTAATGCAATTTGATAAACTCGAATCCCCAGAATAAACGTTGATCTAGGGTTTGGGAACTATAAATAGTTTCTTTGTAATGTGTTGTCCCTTTAGATTATTTTTCACAGTTGTACTTCTTATTAAGGCTTGTGAGTGTGTGTAATAAACAACAGGTACAATAAAGTAACACACATTGATGTAACACCCAAAGTTTTGATATTTGGTTAGAGGATTACTCTTAATAAGCATTCTATTAAAACTTAGAGACTTAAAGATATGCTTAGAGTTTATTTTTTATTACTTCAAAAGAATAAACTTTGAAGAAAAACATATTTTACAAAGGAAAAGCATTTCAACTTGAAGTTACATTTTTAGGTTTTCTTATTAACTATAATTATTAAAAAGGAAATCATTATTTAAACAATCATACACATGTAGTGAAGACTTATATGCTTGGAATATGACATCATATTGTATGTAGTTCACTTCATAAGTTCCATAAAGGTGGAATAAGAGTATTAATAAGTTTTAAATTTTGTAACAAGTCTATTTAAGAGTGTGAGATCATTCACTTTCAATTTAAGTGAACGATGAGCTTAAATGAAATTTGCTATTAGGAAATTGATGTGACTTTTTAAAGAAAGCAATTTTAGATGATCTTATTGAATTGTTAAGGTTTGAAATCATGTTTAAGAATGGTTAAGAGATAAATAGCATTCACTTTTATTATGATGTTTAAAATTTTACTTAAATTGTTGGTTTAGTTTGGATTTATGATCTTAAAAGAGTTTTATAAAGTTAATAAGTTACACTTAATTTTTATTATAGATTCAAGTTATGGCTTTGGAATTAGTATTCGATATAAAAGAGTTAAGGTTTAGTACTAAATTGTGCGATATTTTTGATTTAAGAAATGTTTCTAAAGAATTTATAAAAGAGGTATTTTATAGAATAGTGTAACATCCCAGCATTAGAGCTTAGAAATAAGCTGAACACAGATGTGTGCTTTGCATTCATGCATAGAAAATCCGGATAATTTTCGCGCTTTTGAACAAAACTTGTAAAAGTGATTGAAGCTTCTCTTAACTTGATGGAATTGAAGTATATCATCAAGTTGATTGCGATAAGTTGCAATACGACCTTTGTTAAAATCTTATTTTGGGTAAAGGAGATTTTATCTAAGGGTAGATCAAATGTAATAAAAGTTAAACCCTAATACATTACTTAATGATTTATATTTGATCCTTAAGTGATCATATCATACTATTCATTACACAACTCATGAATACCAAGTTATAAATATAACTTAAGTAATAGGAATGTAACAACTAAATCTTGATCTATCTTAATCTCATCTATTTATACCATGAGTATCATGGTAATACTTCAACCTAACTTTTTAGTTATATTGAGTAGGAAGGAAATCAAGTCAAACCATTCACCATATGTCTTTCTTTCCATATCAATCCTTATCATCTCTAACGAACCTTATCCTAAAATATGTTGTTCCTTAATGTTGAGTAATCCACTATTGATTCACCAATTCTTAACCTATCAATTCTTGATCTATCAACTCTTGTTCCTATCCTAGCATTCACCTTAAATCCTTTTGAGAAGGAGGTAAGAAGAGGTAAGTAGTAATGGTAGATTTAAATATCATCTATAGGATGGGAGAGTTAGAAGAGAATAAGATCAATGTGATAATTGATGGAGTAAACTCACTCCTCAAATGATAGAAGAGTTATATGGAAGATATAATAATATGGTAACAAGAAGATCATAAGGATGAATAATGAAGATAGTTACCAAGGAGTAATCCTATTGGATCAAGTGGGTATAGTAAATGAATAATATCTCCTAATCAAATGGAGATATTAAGAAAGTGATTAAATACAACTATAATGTTGTATTGATTGAAGGCCTTGATTAGCCAACTGGTAACCTAAACTATAAATGATCAAAGGATTATAATGATCATGCTCAAGTCACTAAGAGTGAATGATTATATCATGTATAAGTGACATTGATGGATAGAACATGATTAAACCCTAGTATAGATAGGTTATCCTAGGTTAGTCATGAAAAGTCACAAGGATACAATGTGAATTTGGAGTGTGAGTTATTGGGTAACTAAAGTTAAGATAGTATACCCAAGCTCATACTAAAGAAGCATTAAGTTAGAGAAGTAGAATATTCCTCTTACAGGACAGTAAGCACCTGAGGAAAGTAGGATCTGATATACATATATTGGAGTAATATTAGTGATGGATGATGAAGGAAGAGTATGAATGGAGTTAAAAGTAACTATTTGTTGGATTGAAAGTTACCATTAGTAGTTTGATATAACCAATTATAGATATGAGAAGATTATTAAAGGCTTCAGTGATAAGCATTTGAGATTTATAAGTGTGATTATAAAGTAAACTGTGAAGTAGTAATATATCTAGGAAAGGATTCCTTAATTAGAAGTCAAGAAATATGAGGTATGGTAGATAGGAATTCTTGGTAAACACTCAACCTTAAATCTTTAACCAAACATAATATGCATTTCATATGATTGATCTATCATCTTATTTTCATAGTGGTTTATAGGAATATTTTCCTATAGCAAATCACTGAAGCATATCTTTAACACTTTCAAACATTCAAATCATATATGCCTAGAAACTATAGTTATCAATTCTTTCTCATAAGATATTATAGAGACTAACCCCACTATTTGTAAAAGGTAATATCAATCCAGATCACAAACATGAGGGCAATATATCTTCACCCATAATGTTCATCCACATTCAGAAAATAATACACTTATTTTGAATCTCCTAAAAATCATGGTAAATATTTAGAATTCAAAACTCTAACATCTATTTCAATCATGACTATCAATATATAAGTAAGGTCATAACCAAGATTATTAAAACAATATTCACCTATTAGTGAAATTGGGATAATAGAAGTTACCATAATAAGAACTTTAACAATTAAAACATCTTATATAATGATTGCTGTATAAAAATAAATATGGATATATTCTTGGTGTGTCCTTAGCTATCTAAGGCCATTAACATTGCATTCCTTAAGAGGAAATAAAAATCTTTTTATAAGATCATAAACAAATCCTAAAATCCTAATGTCTATTTGTTCTATTTAATAAATGAATGTCCCATATAATTATGAAAAATATAAATAGAAAAATACATAGAGAGAAAACTAGTTATCATTAATCTCTCCATTATTCTAACAATTTCATAATTTTTTTAGTAGTTTATACCTTTTGAAGATTAAAACTGAAATGAATTTGTGTTATATAAAAACATAAAACAAAAAAGAATAATGGAAAGAGAAGCATCAGTCAATTCTGGCCCACAACCCGCTTTTTCTCCACCTATCCAACGCTCTCGAGCAGCAGAGAAAACAACCCGCCAACTTTACACGGCCTAGCTCTGGCCCAGGCCCAAGTAGCATTTTGTCGCCGTCTTCCTTGACGTCACAAGCAGCTCTCTAGACGCTTCGCTGTCGCTTGATGCCAATCAACATCGTCAGCGAAATTGGACCGCCGTGATGCTCGTCGCCGCCCTGGACCTCGCTGATAAGATCGGCCACACTCTCCTCTATCCATCCGTACCGATCTTATTCCCTATCTCGCCCTCTAGAGCAAACCCCCTTTTCCCTACCAAGAACCCTAGCTCGGAGGTGAGCCGGTGCCGTCGAATATGTGCTCGCCTCGGCCAGATGAGACCATGGCGGAGACCGTCGTGCTCCTCTTGTTCTTTTGCCCCAACTCGCACCAGCTGGGGAGGCGTTGCTCAGTCCAATTGCAACCTTGGTTCCCATTGCTGTTCGTCAACCTCACCGTCATCTCCGACCTCGCCTCACTTCACCGACCGCACCATCGCGTTCCTATTGAGTTACTGAACACGCGAGTGCCATACTTTTTCTGGATTGCTTCCTAAATCACCACCAAAGTGACCATCTTCCAGTGGCGCCGCGTGAGTTCATCGCCGGCCACCTTCCGATGACCTTTAGGAAGTGTCGCCTCCACTATTATGCTCAGCGTATTCCCCTGCATCGAAAACCCCTAGCCGCGCTTCCCAGAACCCTCTCTGCCGTCGTTCCTGCCGCAATTCCGGTGAAGCTCTGGCGAGCACATGTGGCAGCTGGTGTGGACAAGGGCCCACCAGTTCGTGGCTCTGACTAGATTAGCTAGGAGTGTAAAAAGATTATTGTTTCGTGTTGATATCATCATGGCGTCACGCCCGCGTCATCCTTGACCGGGTCCACTGTTGACTAGTCCACTGCCCATGTGGCATCCAATGTGGCCACTGGCCCACTAGTCAGTGACTAGGGTAGGTTTAGTCTGGGTATGAAATGTAATTCTTGTTTGCAATATTACTTAGAAAATGGTTAAATCTTGTTAAATTATTAACTTTTGTTTTATAATTCAGAAAAATATATGTAATAAAATGTTTAGAAAAATAAAAAACAACTTAAAACTATTATCAAACATTATTATGTTAGTTATTTAAATAACTATTATTTAATAAATATTTTATAAGTAATAAAACATTGATAATTCATATTTTAATAATGGTAAATGATAAAAATATAAAATATATCAAAATTCTTAGAAAAATAAGAACTATAACTTAATACTATAATCATGTAACATTATTTCACCTAATTACATAATTATCATTTATTAAGTGTTTATAAAGTAGTAAATCTTAGAAAAAACATATCTTATTATTTATAAATCAAAAAAATAAATGTAATATACCAAAATGATCACAAAAATAGTACCTACATGTTAAAAATATAATATTACACTTTTGAGGTAAATAAAAACTTAATACCCTAACAACTTGAATTTAAACCTAATTTCCTTAATTAATAATTCATATAAGGGTAAATAAAATTGCTAATATTTCTAACATTAGCCAAATGAATTCTAATAAATAGTATTAGTCTTAAATATTTAATATGTGAAGTAAAAATGCTTCAACACATTTTGAATACAATTTTATTGAATTATCATTCAACCATAAGTGTAAATCATTTTCTAAAAGGGTCCTTATCAATTATAAAATATTCAAGAAAGATATTTTCAACCAAATAAAATCTTTTACCATTGTTTCACTCACAACTTTATAATGGACTAAATTGAAATATAATTCATAAGTAGTTAATAATATTGATTACTTATTCACAAACCATAACCACACCCTTATAAGGAGATAAATCCTTTTATACATTTATAATGTTAGGAAACCACTATTCAAATAAAAGTGTCACCACTCCTAAAGGATCCTTAGGAGAACATTATGAAGTGAACAAATTATAATACCATCTAATGACCAAGATAGATAAGTCTCAACTATTAGTGTGGTCATTATTTAAATGAAGTAATCCTTTCTTTCTTAAGAACTATAGCTAGGAAGAAACTGTATGAGTATTAACTCAAAGTTTAAATGCTTTTATTTAAATAAGTAAGCTTTTCTTAAAAAGTTATTCTTTTAAGATACACTAAAAGTAATTCTTAAGAATTCCAAAGTAAATTTATATAAGTAATAACCTTCTTATAATGAGTCTTTAGATACCATTCCACACTTGAGTGTTTTATTATTGTATACTATTTATTATGCTTATATGTTGTTTCACACACACTCACAAGCCTTAATAAGAAGAAAAAGTGTGAAACTTAGCTAAAAGAAGAACACATTCTAAAGAAACCATTTCTAGTTTCCAAACCCTAGATCAACGTTTATTCTGGGGATTCGAGTTTACAAAATTGAATTACATTACTTATGCATAATAGCATCTTGCTTCTTTAAACATTAGTCCTTACCGGACCAATGATGCTAATTTTAGATATTGGATCTTATATTGTCTTTAAGGCCATGAGTGCATAATCTTGTAATCACAAAAGGCAAGTTCACACTTGCTCATGTCCTTTGATTATTTTCTATAAAGTATTTTGCAAATCCAATGTTGTCATCACCTGCATTTGAAAAAGGGCAGAAAACACTATTTTCATAATAATATGATTTTAGGTTATTTACCATGAGGTAATAACCTAGTATTAAAGTTCCGGTGGTAAAGGAACATATTACTTAGGACTTAACAACCAATGTCGAAAGTGATTCTTGCGCCATATATTAAGCGTTGACCATGAGATTTGGAATGGTACGGAGAAGTCAGTTGTATCTTTTCCCTCTCGCATGGAGCCGGATGTGTGGGTCGTGGATGTTATCTCCGTAGAGTGCATTTATTGGTAATTCGAGGAGATATGCAGCATATGGGTGGGAACCCTTAACGTCCCACGATAGTTCCGGCATCTAAACGATCTATACTGCTAATTGACGTAATTCAATTGGTGGGCTGGTGTACACCAAGGAGACATGTGGGGTTGTGGAGAAGGCAGTGATTGGCTTGGATCTTAGTGTGGCCCTCACACCAAGGAAGTGTGAACGGGTTCGCGTCCCGGATGTGCAACAAATCTAAGATCTCTCATGGGTAAAGTAACACACCTTTGAAGAGTGTAAGAACTGTAGCTTGTTACTCCCTGTTCTGGGAAGGAGCTACGAACGCGGCGGGAAAGGAACTCCATGAAGTTCTGGTAAACCCGTGAAGGATGATAGACAGATATTTTTAGAATAAAAGCAACCTTTGAAGAAATTTTTACGAAAACTTGCATTGCCTACGACCTATGGTCCGAGGCTGTAGTTATAGTGCATCAAACACTCCTTTTCTAGTGAACTCTTTGAGTACGCTCGTACTCAACGTATCTTCTTAACCCTTGCTAGGTTCTAAAGCCAGTACAGACGACATCTACATCAAGTTATGATCTAGGAATCATCACCAGAAGATAAAGTTCTTCAATTAAGTCAAGAAAGTCAACAAATACATCAACTCAAGTGAAGACGAAGTTAATGATTAGATAGGAATGTTATCTCTAGCCACAGAACCTATTCTTATAGTGTATTGCAATAGCAGTAATGTCAGACTAGTAGTTCAGATACTACTCTTATTAGTATGATAGTTTTTGAGTTGTTTATTTCTGATTCTTCTTTGTAAGAAGTTTCTTTCTCTCTCTTTAACCTAGGGTGTTCTTTGGATCTTGTGAAAAGAGTTGAGTTGTAACCTATAGTCATGTCTTGGACCTGCTGTGTTTCTGTTGTACCACTCTGAGGGATGTAATACTAGTGAACGATGTTTCATTGGTGTTATGTCAACGACTATAGTGTACTAAATCATGTAGTGGTATGCTGGGTCACCGCAGCTGGTATCACATCATATGCTTTGACCTTCGGGTTAAAACCCTTTTAGGAAGATTTGTAGGTTGGATAGTGACTATAGAAAGCCATCTTATCTAAACTAAATAATCCTATGAATTGTGATGAGTATCCACTTGAGGATAACCTTGTCACTAGGTGTATAATCATCTTTCTTAGAAATAGTTGTCCATCTTCTCTTAGTAAAGTGCTATTTAGCGTCTTCCGAAGGAGACATAATCCACCAAGATACTTTAGGAAATCCAATTGGTCGCAGTTGAGTTGAATCAAGTTTAGCATATCATTTGAAGTAGTTTAAATGGTGTAGCCTAACCATAGAATTCAAGTAAGACAATGGAATCTTATGGTTAATTGATAACAATAGAAAACATAATGAAGACCATTAGAGCATGTATAGTTGCAATGGGTTGTAAATCATGTGGGATTCACTTGAGAATTCTATGTGATGAAGTGAAAATATGCTAATAATCAATGATAGTACAATGAGAAATAAAGTTATCATGGTGAGATTAGCTCTGAAACCATGATATAAGTGTAAATATGACCAGTAATTAGTAAATCATTCTAAAGTAGAAGTAAGAAAATAGCATGATAGAACTATGAAAGAAGTTATAGGTGTTCAATAGAAACTTATTAGTCGTTCAGATAGATCATGTGAGGTTAGTTTGCTAAATAATTAAAGGTTGGTTATAGTTAGCCATTCTAAAAGTGAGACAAAAGGTTAGTCAAAACCAAATTGAGACCACTTTGCTTAAAATTATCCTATTGTAGTTGTGCAATTTGGGTAAATTATAAGGCAAAGAATAGTTTGACCCTAAGTGCTAAGTATCACGATGTAAACCTATACGAGGAGGTGTCATATACTACATAACTAAGCCTGAATTCTAGAGATATTATACTCAACTACTATATTTCGGGCTTAGAATATTGTGTGTATATGTACCACATTTGGATTTATTGATTTTTCTTGGATTTTCTTGATTAACTAGATCTGTACATGAATTTTGACTTGGTGTGCAAATGCATGTTGCAACACCCAGTTACAACTTGATGCTATAGACCTAGATAGAATAAGGGAATTCGTGTAAGGGAGTGACGAGTTCCAAAGACCAAGATAAAGACTTACATGAAGAATGAAGCCAAGTATAAGGGGTATCAACACAAGTTAAAGGATGAATCAAGTTTAGATCATTGTTAATCATCAATAAGAAGGAAGATTAATGTAGGAAATATATGGAGTAACAAGAAGTAATGAACTTAAGTTCACCCAAAATAGGTGATGTTGCTAAGAAGTTAATAAAGTAGTTATACCATATTCATGGAGGTATCATGAATAAGTACCAAAGAAGAAGCTTTGGAAACCAAAATGGTATTCAAGCTCTGACAATTCAGAGAGAATGCCAGTGATACATCGAAAAACTGTAGGGTAATACATACACCCTTGGATGGTTCGCAACTGGTATCTTGTCCGCAGCTCGGTTGACTTAGTTAACCATATTATCTTGTATTCATAAAGAGCATAAAACTTGGCCTAAGTTATAAAAGTCATAAAGGAGTAGAAATATTAAAGCGACCGTCTTTCGAGACGCCTCGCGGAATCAGACCTACCAAAGATAGAATGTCCAAACAGCTAGTAAGCCAAATAATGTTGGAAGATTCACTTCGGAGATCCACAATTGTGTGGGTATACTGTAATTTATTTCGTGAGACCTTAAATAGGTAGAGTATAAGCTAGATAAAGACCTACAATCTAGTTAAAAAGCCAATGGTTATTATATAGGCAGTCTAGAGACCATTAGTAAACCCTAAGGGGGAGAGTAAATAGTAAACGGAAGTACTGTTATCTGAATTCCAGAGTAAGGGTTGGAGAAGAAATACTAACCTATGACAACATTAGGCCTTATTTTAATAAGGTTAAAAGAATTCATCATTATTAAAGTACTTTCAGAAGTATGTATGGATGTAAGATCGAAGTTACTTCAAGGTAGTAGTACTCAAACCTTAAGGCAATTATCAAATGGAAGTTGAAGAAGTACTTAAGGTGATAATAAAAGATTGGCTAAGGCTTGATAAGGTAAAAGCTTAAAGGTGATAAAATAGATTAATCTTAATAGACTAATTCTTAAGGAAACAACTCTTAAGTGATCCTTAAGAGGGAACAAAGCACATCCAACTGGACATGTGTAGAGGAACAATAAATTCTGATGGGTGTGGACTAAATGTGTTCAAAACCAATCTTCAGAAGGACCACCAGTATAAACCATACCATGACAAACCAAAAATTTAGTCTTTTGGCCACAACTATTGTGTTATAACAATTAAAACCCTGTTTTAGTGAGACTTCCTAGACCTTACATAATATAGTAAAGAAGATCGATCATCAAGTAAAGGAGTTGGATTAGGATACTTAATCAAGACAAGGAATTAAAGAAGAGATCCCAATTAATGGATTTCATAAGAAGGAAATATCCCTAAAGGACTATTGTAAAAGGAACTTTGGAGGATTGAGACAACAAATTGGAGATTCCAAGTATAATGAAAATACAAGGAAACTATCTGGATATGGAATACGACAATTATTCCCATTTGAGGTTACCATGGAGTTGAGAAATGCTGTAACCAACACAAGTCAATTCCTTACTCCTAAACGTGAGAGTTTACGAACTTCGGGGACAAAGTTTATTTTAAGGGGGAGAGTCTGTAACATCCCAGTATTAGAGCTTAGAAATAAGCTGAACACAGATGTGTGCATTGCATTCATGCATAGAAAATCCAGATAATTTTAGCGCTTTTGAAGAAAACTTGTCAAAGTGATTGAAGCTTCTCTTAATTTGATGGAATTGAAGTAGATCATCAAGTTGATTGCAATAAGTTTCAATATGACCTTTGTTAAAATCATATTTTGGGTAAAGGAGATTTGATCTAAGGGCAGATCAAACGTAATAGAAGTTAAACCCTAATACATTACTTAATGATTTATATTTGATCCTTAAGTGATCATATCATACTATTCATTACACAACTCATGAATACCAAGTTATAAATATAACTTAAGTAATAGGAATGTAACAACTAAATCTTGATCTATCTTAATCTCATCTATTTATACCATGAGTATCATGGTAATACTTCACCCTAACTTTTTAGTTATATTGAGTAGGAAGGAAATCATGTCAAACCATTCACCATATGTCTTTCTTTCCATATCAATCCTTATCATCTCTAATGAACCTTATCCTAATATACGTTGTTCCTTAATGTTGAGTAATCCACTATTGATTCACCAATTCTTAACCTATCAATTCTTGATCTATCAACTCTTGTTCTTATCCTAGCATTCACCTTAAATCCTTTTGAGAAGGAGGTAAGAAGAGGTAAGTAGTAATGCTAGACTTAAATATCATCTATAGGATGGGAGAGTTGGAAGATAATAAGATCAATGTGATAATTGATGGAGTAAACTCACTCCTAAAATGATAGAAGAGTTACATGGAAGATATAATTATATGGTAACAAGAAGATCATAAGGATGAATAATGAAGATAGTTACCAAGGAGTAATCCTATTGGATCAAGTGGGTATATTAAATGAATAATATCTCCTAATCAAATGGAGATATTAAGAAAATGATTAAATACAACTGTAATGTTGTATTGATGAAAGCCTTGATTAGCCAACTGGCAACCTAAACTATAAATGATAAAAGGATTATAATGATCATGCTCAAGTCACTGAGAGTGAATGATTATATCATGTATAAGTGACATTGATGGATATAACATGATTAAACCCTAGTATAGATAGGTTATCCTAGGTTAGTCATGTCAAGTCACAAGGATACAATGTGAAGTTGGAGTGTGAGTTATTGGGTAACTAAACTTAAGATAGTATAACCAAGCTCATACTAAAGAATCATTAAGTTAGAGAAGTAGAATATTCGTCTTACAGGACAGTAAGCACCTGAGGAAATTAGGATCAGATATGTACATCTATTGGAGTAATATTAGTGATGGATGATGAATGATGAGTATGAATGGAGTTAAAAGTAACTACTTGTTGGATTGAAGGTTACCGTTAGTAGTTTGATATAACCAATTATAGATATGAGAAGATTATGAAAGGCTTCAGTGACAAGCAAATCACTGAAGCATATCTTTAACACTTTCAAACATTCAAATCATATATGCCTAGAAACTATAGTTATCAATTCTTTCTCATAAGATATTCTAAAGACTAACCTCACTATTTGTAAAAGGTAATATCAATCCAGATCACAAACATGAGGGCAATATATCTTCACCCATAATGTTCATCCACATTCAGAAAATAATACACTTATTTTGAATCTCCTAAAAATCATGGTAAATATTTAGAATTCAAAACTCTAACATCTATTTCAATCATGACTATCAATATATAAGTAAGGTCATAACCAAGATTATTAAAACAATATTCACCTATTAGTGAAATTGGGATAATAGAAGTTACCATAATAAGAACTTTAATAATTAAAACATCTTATATAATGATTGCTATATAAACAGAAATATGGATATATTCTTGGTGTGTCCTTACCTATCTAAGGCCATTAACATTGCATTCCTTAAGAGGAAATATAAATATTTTTATAAGATCATAAATAAATCCTTAAATCCTAATGTCTATTTTTTCTATTTAATAAATGAATGTCCCATATAATTATGAAAAATATAAATACAAAAATACATAGAGAGAAAACTAGTTATCATTAATCTCTGCATTATTCTAAAAATTTCATAAAAGTTTTTCGTAGTTTATACCTTCTGAAGATTAAAATTGAAATGAATTTGTGGTATATAAAAACATAAAACATAAAAGAATAAAGTAAAGAGAAGCATCAGTCAATTCTGGCCCACAGCCCGCTTTTCCTCCACCTATCCAACGCACGCGAAAGCAGAGAAAACAACCTGCTAAATTTACACGGCCTAGCTCTGGCCCAGGCCCAAATACCGTTTCGTCGTCTTCCTCGACGTCATAAGCAGATCTGTGGAGGCTTCGTCGTCGCTCGATGCCAATCAACATCGTCAGCGAAATTGGACCGCCATGATGCTCGCCGCCGCCCTGGACCTCGCTGATAAGATCGGCCACACCCTCCTCTATCCATCCATACCGATCTTATTCTCTCTCTCGCCCTCTAGAGAAAATCCCCTTTTCCCCACCAAGAACCCTAGCTCGGAGGTGAGCCGGTGCTATCGAATATGTGCTCGCCTCGGCTAGATAAGACCACGGTGGAGACCGCCGTGCTCCTCTCGTTCTTTTGCCCCAACTCGCACCAGCTGGGGAGGCGCTACTCAGTCTAATTGCAACCTCGGTTCCCGTCGCTATTCGTCGACCTTACTGTCATCTCCAACCTCGCCTCACTTCACCGACCGCACCACCGCGTTCCTCGTGAGTTACTGAACACGCCAGTTCCATCCTTTTTCTAGATTGCTTCCGAAATCACCACCGAAGTGACCATCTTCCAGCACGGTTGCATGAGTTTGTCGTCGGCCACCTTCTGATGACCTTTAGGAAGCGTCGCCACCAGTATTATGCTCAGCGTATTCCCCTGCATCGAAAACCCCTAGCCGTGCTTCCCAGAACCCTCTCTGCCGCCGTTCCTGGTGCAATTCCGGTGAAGCTCTAGCGAGCACATGTGGCAGCTGGTGTGGCCAAGGGCCCACCTGTTCGTGGCTCTGGCTAGATTTGCTAGGAGTGTAAAAAGATTATTGGTTCGTGCTAATGTCATCATGGCGTCACGCCTGCGTCATCCTTGACCGGGTCCACTGTTAACTAGTCCACTGCCCATGTGGCATCCAATGTGGCCACTGGCCCACTAGTCAGTGACTAAGGTAGGTTTAGTATGGGTATTAAATGTAATTCCTATTTGCAAAATTACTTAGAAAATTATTTAAGAAATGATTAAATCTTGTTAAATCAATAACTTTTGTTTTATAATTCAGAAAAATATATGTAATATATGAAAATATTTAGAAAAATAAAATCTGAAACTTAAAACTATTATTAAACATTATTATGTTAGTTATTTAAATAATTATTATTTAATAAAGATTTTATAAGTAATAAAACTTTGGTAATTCATATATTAATAACTGTAAATGATAAAAATATAAATAATATATCAAAATTCTTAGAAAAATAAGAACTATAACTTAATACTATAATCATGTAACATTATTTCACCTAATTAAATAATTATCATTTATTAAGTGTTTATAAAGTAGTAAATCTTAGAAAAATCATATCTTATTATTTATAAATCACAAAAAAAATGTAATATACCAAAATGATCACAAAAATAGTACCTACATGTTAAAAATATAATATTACACTTTTGAGCTAAATAAAAACTTAATACCCTAACAACTTGAATTTAAACCTAATTTCCATAATTAATAATTCATATAAGGGTAAATGAAATTGCTAATATTTCTAAAATTATCCAAATGAAGTCTAATAAATAGTATTAGTCTTAAAAATTGAAAATGTGAAGTAAAAATTCTTCAAGACATTTTGAATACAATTTTATTAAATTATCATTCAACCATAAGTGTAAATCATTTTCTAAAATGGTCCTTATCAATTATAAAATACTCAAGAATGATATTTTCAACCAAATAAAATATTTTACCATTGTTTCAGTCACAACTTTATAATGGACTAAATAAAAAGATAATTCATAAGTAGTAAATAATATTGATTACTTATTCACAAACCATAACCACACCCTTATAAGGAGATAAATCCTTTTATACATTTATAATGTTAGGAAAACACTATTCAAATAGAAGTGTTACCACTCTTAAAGGATCCTTAGGAAAACATTATGAAGTAAATAAATTATAATACCATCTAATGACCAAGATAGATAAGTATCAATTGTTAGTGTGGCCATTATTTAAATGAAGTAATCCTTTCTTTCTTAAGAACTATATCTAGGAAGAAACTGTATGAGTATTAAATCAAAGTTTAAATGATTTTATTTAAATAAGTAAGCTTTTCTTCAAAAGTTCTTATTTTAAGATACACTAAAAGTAATTCTGAAGAATTTCAAAGTAAATTTATATAAGTAACAACCTTCTTATAAGGAGTCTTTAGATACCATTCCACACTTGAGTGATTTATTATTGTAAACTATTTATTATGCTTATATGTTGTTTCACACACACTCACAAGCCTTAATAAGAAGCACAAGTGTGAAACTTATCTAAAAGGATAACACATTCTAAAGAAACCATTTCCAGTTTCCAAACCATAGATCAACGTTTATTCTGGGGATTCGAGTTTATGAAATTGCATTACATTACTTATGCATAATAGCATCTTGCTTCTTTAAACATTAGTCCTTACCGGACCAATGATGTTGATTTTAGATATTGGATCCTATATTGTCTTTAAGGCCATGAGTGCATAATCTTGCAATCACAAAAGGAAAGTTCACACTTGCTCATGTCCTTTGATTATTTTCTATAAAGTATTTTGCAAATCCAGTGTTGTCATCACCTGCATTTGAAAAAGGGAAGAAAACACTATTTTCATAATAATATGATTATACGTTATTTACCATGAGGTAATAACCCAATATGAAAGTTCCGATGGTAAAGGAACATATTACTTAGGACTTAACAACCAATGTCGCAAGTGATTCTTGCGTCATATATTAAGCGTTGACCATGAGATTTGGAATGGGACGGAGAAGTCAGTTGTATCTTTTCCCTCTCGCATGGAGCCGGATGTGCGGGTCATGTATGTTATCTCCGTAGCGTGCATTTATTGGTAATTCGAGGAGATATGCAGCATATGGGTGGGAACCCTCAACGTCCCACGATAGTTCCGGCATCTGAACGATATGTACTGCCAATTGACGTAATTCAATAGGTGGGCTGTTGTACACAAAGGAGACATGTGGGGTCATGGAGAAGGCAGTGATTGGCTTGGATCTTAGTCTAGGCCTCACACCAAGGAAGTGTGAACGGGTTCACGGCCTGTATGTGCAACAAAGCTAAGATCTCTCGTGGGTAAAGTAACGCACGTCGACAGAGTGTAAGAACTGTAACTTGTTACTCCCTGTTCCGGGAAGGATCTACGAACGCGGCGGGAAAGGAACTCCATGAAAGTTCTGGTAAACCCGTGAAGGCTGACAGACATATCTTTTCAGAATAAAAGAAACCTTTTAAGAAATGTTTACGAAAAACTTGCATCGTCTACG
The DNA here is from genome assembly GCA_916181665.1 of Avena sativa. NCBI lineage: Eukaryota > Viridiplantae > Streptophyta > Magnoliopsida > Poales > Poaceae > Avena > Avena sativa. Next base: position 462,825,654 of record OV702293.1, read on the forward strand.
ACCTATGGTCCGAGGTTGTAGATATAGTGCATCAAACACTCCTTTTCTAGTGAACTTGTTGAGTACGCTCATACTTAACGTATCTTCTTAACCCTTGCTAGTTCTAAAGCCAGTACAGACGACGTCTACATCAAGTTATGCTCCAGGAATAATCACCAGAAGCTAAAGTTCTTCAATTAAGACAAGAAAGTCAACAAATACATCAACTCAAGTGAAGACGAAGTTACTGATTAGATAGGAATATACTCTCTAGCCATAGAACCTATTCTTGTAGTGTATTGCAATAGGAGCAATGCCAGACCAGTAGTTCAGATACTACTCTTATTAGTATGATAGTTTTCCAGTTGTTTATTTCTGATTCTTCTTTGTAAGAAGTTTCTTTCTCTCTCTTTAACCTAGAGTGTTCTCTGGATCTTGTGAAAAGAGTTGAGTTATAACCTATAGTCATGTCTTGGACCTGCTGTGTTATGTTGTACCACTCTGAGGGATGTAATACTAGTGAACGGTGTTTCATTGGTGTTATGTCAATGACTGTAGTGTACTACATCATGCAGTGGTATGCTGGGTCACCGCAAATAGATAAAGATTATTACTTTAAAATCATAAAAACCTTTGGAATAATATATTTAGCATTTTTATAGTAAACTATATTTATTCAAGATTTTAAAAATTATTTTTAATTTCTTTTTTAGTATAATTGGTATTTTAATAAAATTCCCCAAAGGATTCAATGTTTTAATATATTTGCTTCAAGTTTTATTTGTACAAAACAATAAGTTAGTATTTTTATAAAATAGTAGACTTATTTTTATATGCAAAAATGATTTTTATGCATTTTTAGGACTTTTACTTATTATATTATATTTCATTAAGGAATTTAATGGTGTTAATATTTAGTTGCATTTTATATAACTTAAATAAGTAAAGTTATATTTTACTAGGTAGATTTTATTTTTGTGATCATTTTGATATATCATATGTATTTTCTATGTTTTTCTAAGGTTCAAAATGTTTAGAGGGCATTTTAGTAATTTGATTTACCCATTTATTTATTTTTCTAATTTCCTTTATATTTTTAGATTTGGGCCCACTGGTCAATGTAGCCCACTAGGTTGGGCTAGACCACCTGGTTCGGTCCATTCGGTCGGTTGACCCCGACCATATCCTCTCCCTCGCTTCTCGCCCTCTCTTTGGCGATGCAGATGGCGCCACCCATCTCTGGCTCAATTCCGTCAAACACCAGCCATCTCGGTTATCGCCGCCGGCTATTGAAGCTCCACCGCCGCCTGGACGATATAGCCCTCCGATTTGATTTGGCCTCGAGGCCCTATCGAGCTCGCCCTCAATGCTTATCTGCTCAGGCCTGGCACCACCGCTGGTGTTGATCCAGCCGGCTCCGACCCTTGCCAGCACCACTCCACACAGGCATGTGCTCTTTCTCTGAGCTCTACCTCACCTACTTCTTCCTCGGCTCCCCTCCACTGTGGTGGCCATCACCCACGCCTTGCGCCATAGTTATTGCTCGAGGGTGACCACGTAATCCTCTCTAGCGGTCTCGCCTTATAATATTCTTGCTTGGCATGTTCGTGTTGTCTATTTTGACCTAGGTGCTGGCGGGACGGCGACAGTGGCTGCAACCTCGTCATGCTTTGATATGTCGCCTTGCAGCCTTACTTTGATGATGTTGTACATGTGGGGATGCTGCTATTGCAACGACGTTGTGGTGTTGTCCATTTCTACTTCAACACCGGCGGGATGGTGCTGTAGACGCAACCCCGACGTCCATTCTTTGCTGCACCCATTTGTATGGGCACAGTGAGTTCTTGTTGTGACCGGCTTTCAGGCCAATGTTCTGATATGCTGGTTGTAATACTATGGTGATCTCTTGGTTATGATGGTGTGCATGAGTGATACTAGTGGTGCCTATTTATGTTTGCTGGAATGCTTCTAAGTGTGCTAACTCAATCTGGATGACTTAATCATGGCTGGCATGTGTGACTCTTATTGATACTCTGATTTTGCTGATTTGAATCTAGGCAATACTAGTAAGTTAGTGGTTTCATGATTATATCCTGATACTTTGTGGATATTTTCTATTGATTATAAGATGGGTGAAGTGATGTTTGAAATGAAATGATTCCTAGATTGGTGACTAGGAAAATGTTACCTCTTCCATTTGGATTTGCTTGCAAAGGTGGTTTGACAGGTTTGTATACAATATATGGTTAACTGGTGCGACAATTTCCCTTAATGGCTTCTGTGACCGAGACTGCCACTATGGTGCCTCCATATTGGAGTGTGCATAGTGGTAGATCTTGTTTGCATGATCTGCTGCTATGGGTGTTCTTGATGGCTAGATCTGTCCCTGGCCAGTGATGCAAAGACTGAGGCTTAAACTGATATTAGAACAGATTTATGTACTTGATTCTTGGACTAACCTATGATGCAAAATCTGAGGCCTTAAATTTATATAAGAATATATTTATGTGCTTGATTTCTAAGACTGGCCTATGATGCAATGGCTAAGGCACATACTTTAAATAAGAGCAGATTTGGTATTGGTTTTGTGTTTAACCAACTTGGTGGCTTCTGCTGCTACAAGATCTGCTATTGTGGTGCCTCCCATGTGGAGTGTGCACAACAGTAGGTATAAGTAGCATGATCTACTACTTTCTTTCCCTAAATACACAATGACGATTTTGGCAAAGCAACTCTTTGCAACGCTGAGAGTACTACTCCATCCGATCCTCCTAGATGAAAATCTAGTTGAAAGGTAGATGGAACTGGTTGATGTGTATTATCTCCCTTGTGTTCCCAGATCTGTATGCAAGGTATAAGAATAGGTGTTGCATGATCTAGTGGTTAGTTCTAATGATTCTTACCTGCTGGTTGTGAGTGGCTTATGGCATGTTGTAGATCTTGATTACCTACACCAATACTTATGGCCTTCTCCACCAACTGCCTCTGGTTTAATTCCATCTGCTCCTTCTGGCATCTAAATCTCCTCCTCCTTGACTTGTTGTTGGCTCCTTGATCTGTTATCGATGAGACCTTCTCCTCTAGAGCTACTCCTGGTCTTGTTCTTGATTTATTTACTAGGCCCTACTCAGTGATTTGATTGTTAGGTAATGGATATGTGGATCTTGGTGATGATCTAATAAAAACAGATGCTCTTTTGGTGGAACAGACTTGTGATGAATAGAGAAAGAGATAGTTGTGGTCCGGTCGTGCAACTATACTTGTGGTGAAAGAATGAGAAGAGAGAGGTGGTGCTACACTTCCCTCCTCTTATCCATCCATCCCTTGGCTGCTTCATGTGTTGATAGCTCATGCCATACATTTAGGTCTGTGTGTTGCTTGCACTGTTCTGGGGGAGTGCAAGACCAAATATCTTGATACTCCTCCTTTTTACTTCTACCGCTCTGGTGAAACTTGCCCCATAATTCACTGCCAATGAGGTTGTACTGAGGCAACTATCTGATTAAGAACAGATACTATGATTTGGTGAAACTTTCCCCTTCAAATTAAGCTCAATGATGAGACAAAATAGTGCACTTCACTATTGATATCTGAGGGCTCAATTTATACTCTAACCCCCTTATTCCTTTACTTTTGTTTTGTGTTCTTTTGAGTTGTTTTGCAGGTATACAAGATCAGAAAGATAAAAAACATTTAGAAGATGGAGAAATTGAAGGTGAATTTAGCTTTTGGTTTTACTTTATTCTTTTGTAATTTACTTTTTCATTTGTAAAAAACAATGTTCTCTCTTTTTTTCTTTTTGTTGTTTGTTTTACAGGAATGAAGATCAAGAAAATATGAAGATAAAGAGAACTAGCTAGAATTTTAGTTTTAGATATTTTCTTTTTTCCTTTATTGTAATCTTTCATTTTTTTTATTTAGACAAAGAAATAACAGCATAATATTTGTATTATTGTAATAAAATGATTCTTTTCTAGTTCATTATCTTATTATCCCTTTTGTTCATAATTGTAAAAATAATATAATAAGGTGTGATGTAAATAAGATCGTCCTTTACCAATTCTTGTTTATTATTTCATTATTGTAATATCATGTTACATTGCTCAATTATTCATTTCATTTGAATTTAAATTTTAGTTATCTTTTCTATTTGAATAACTGTTAAGGATTGTATCTTATTCATAAATAAGAGTTCACCTCTTATTTCCTATTACAATTTAATTTCCAATTACTTTTCCATTTAAAATTCTTTTAGAATTCAAATTTATCAATTGAATATTTAAATTTGAATTTCCTTCCCCACAAACACAAAAGTACAGCAGAGGTCATGTCGAAATCCATCGCACCTGCCCTGATGTGTCTATCAGAACAAGAGACATCACGATCCCTCTATAGATTCTTTAGTTTTGCGCGAAAGTTTCCCGGTTTTTCTTATGCATGAATGCAATGCACAAACATGCGTCCTGTCTATTTTGAGGTGCTAATCTTGGGATTTTACAGTATTGATCTAGTTAATTCATTTGCACATGTCCAAATTCAAATGAATACTAACAAAAATTTAAACTCAAATGTATTTAAAATCTTCCTTGCATTCAACAAGCATTTAGTTCTACAAGTGCATTGCATTAAAATTACAAACACATCAATGCATGAAGGTATTCCCTCCCGCTAAATCAAACACAAATACAATGGAAATAAACACCAGATTTTTATTTTTTCCCTTTAAAGCAGCTACCTTTGCAATCTTCTCTTTCAGCTAATCTTCTAGAACTTGAACCCTATCCTTTGTTCCTCCTCATCCTCTATACAATGAAGCCACAAGTCCTTGAGCATGGTACCTCCACACTTCATCGCGTAGATCACCAAGAAAATCACTCCAGAACTTTGGCAAGGGAACATCATACCATTCAATGTATCCACAACCACCTCCCTTTTGTGCAAAACTAAACAAATTATTAGAGTGGTTGAGGAGAGGAACAGAGGAAAAAGGGGAAAATTCAACAAATCAAAGCAGAACATCGCATCCATGCAGGCATAGTACCTCCTGTCTGGGTTCTGACCACCCCACGATATCCACCTAGGCACCTTCCACCGCGGATTATAGTGGCATAGCTTTGCCAAGTCGTAAGGTATCAGATTCTCCCGATAAGCACCGACGACGTTGCTTTTACCCCCTCCTTCATCACGCAGTGGCTCTAAATCCAGGAGCGGAAGATGCACCGGATGACCACGATATTCTCCGCCCTTCCGCCTCCATGGTGCACGGCACCTCCGCCCTTCTTCACTACACCGCCGACTCGACAAAATCCTAATCTCTCTCTCTCTCTCTCTCTCTCTCTCAGGTGACGGTTCCAACCCCGCCTGTATTTTGTGAAGAACTAAATTTGCAGTGCTGTAGGAAAAAGAAATCTGCCGTGAAAAGTTATTTTGTAGCACCAGATAAATGTCTTTCTTGCATAGGTCGCAAAATATGTGCTTTTCAGTTTTTCTTCGGTGTAACTGCGGTGACCCAGCATACATATGTAGTACACTATAGTCGTTGACATGATATCCACAGAACACCGTTCCGTAAATATCACATCCCTTAGAGTGGTACAATAGAAACATTGCGGGTCCATATTACAAACATACACACATTATTATTACAATGCCAGAAGTTCAAGACTTCAAAAGATTCAACTTACAAACCAAATATAAACTGTTTCAGCAGAAGTTTTAAAGTGACAACTTAAACTCCAAATTGAGCTCAACAACTTATTGTTATATATTGTTCATGTTGCTCGACTCAATTGGTTCCTAGAACTACGGTAATTATTCTGACTCATGGTGCTCTCCTTCGTAGACGACATCGTAGTCCACCCCTTCTACGGCACCGTACATATTGGGCTCTTCATAGAAGACCTCCTCTTGACTTTTTGCTGCATACATTGGGTATCTTCTGGATCCTCTGAGTCTAAGCAGGGGATCAAAGGAAAAGGTGAGTAACAGGGTTACCCAACAATTTCATTATATGCAAGGTGGGAAGTTTGATTCTCTATCTACCACCTCGGACTATAAGTCCTTGGCACTATGCAGTTTTCGTAAATCTTTCTTCAAAGATTGATTTTATTGTGAAAATCTATCACCATCAGCCTTCACAGGTTTACCAGAACTTTCATGGAGTTCCTTTCCGGCCACATTCGTAGCTCCTTCCAGGAACAGGGAGTAACAAGTTACAATTCTTACACTCTGCAGAGGTGCGTTACTTTACCCATGAGAGATCAACTCCTTGTTGCACAACCGGGCGTACTTTCCCGTCCACAATTCCATGATGTGGGGTCAAGTAGGTGATCCAAGCCAATCACTGCCCTCTCCGCGACCCCATATGTCTGCACGATCCTTCGGGGCTGGCTCACCTGCGTTAAGCCCCCTTCCGGGCAGGCTAAAACCCTGATGAGTTCCCGAAGACTCTATGAGCTGGTGGTGCCTAGGTAAGTACCTTATAGGTCCAGCTAAACCTCCGACAGCCACTCATAGATAATCTAGACACCAAAAACGTGGGGCCTAAGGGTGCCGACCCATATGTTGGATCCGCACAAGGAATCACAACATCACGTTAAGGTAGTCTTGCCTCCATACGAAAGGAAAAGGATACAACTGACTTCGCTGTCCCATTCCAAATCTCATGGATAACATGTCGTGGTGGTGGCACGGCAGATGCCATGGGTAGGCTAAAGTATGGGGCCAATGGATGCTAGTGGGATTCGGGGATGGGGGGAAGATGGAGTGATTTCTACACTCAAATGCTCAACTAACTGATCTCTATTCCTCTTCTCAATGAATACAAGTGCTCCTAGAGCTGTCTCATAGAGAGGAAGAACACTACTACACGAGCCTTATGACGTAGAATGAATCGATCCCCCTCTTAGGAGCCAGCGTCCTCCCTTATAAAGGGGTGCCTTGGTTCCTTCTAGGGCTGACGTGGCAAGAATATCCTTGGAATATGCTTGTCCCAATATGGTAACTCGGTGGCCTCCTTTTTGTGTCGCCCTTCTATCGGTGGCAATGTTCCACAGAGCTTCACATGCATGCCTTGGGCTTCCTTACTGTCACCTCCGTGACGTTCTTCTGCCCTTCTGCCGCTCTGCTCCTTGTCCTTTGTGCTTGGCTCTGTCTAGATTTCTCCTAGCTAGTGACTAGGGTTTGACTATAGGCACCTCCTTCTCCTGCAAGCTTCATGTTATTCGGCCTTGTCTCGCATAACTCGGCTCGGCCTTCACCTGCATTCAAGTTAGTCAGACTCATTCGGCCGACTTAACTCATATGTCGGCCGGATAAGGTGTTACTCATTCTACACTTGCCATGGCCCTGCTTATCTCGGCCAACTCTTATATGACACGGCCGACACAAACAGTAACTCGGCTCACGACAAGGGAGGTTCCTTTCGTCTTTCCCCTGTCTTGACCCTATCCGGGGTCACCTCCCCAACATTAGTCCCCGAAGCTGGTGTGGTCCTGCCTGAAACCTCGGCCGGGCCACATCAGTTTCCCAACATACTTCTCTCTTTCTTTCCAAGTTACTTCTTTCTGTCCGAGGTATCTGTGCAACTTCCTGAGCAAGCCTCGTCCTACGTGTACCACTCATCATTGTTCTTCTAGTTTTTTGTTCCTCTACAGTGTCCACTGACAAGCTACAGTGATTACTGCGCCCGTCGCGTCGGCGCAGTGACGCCTCGAGTACCGCATCGGTCAGGAGGCCCGATCCCCTCCTGCGCTGTGTGGTCTTAGGTGTGGCTCCACTAGTTGCGAGCGGTTCCGCCTCGCACGTGAGTATGCGGTTATCGTGGCGCACCCACGATCCCACTACCGCTAATACTGCACAGTTATAAAGAGGGGAGCAGGGCTAGACGATTTTACTTTCCCCCTTAGTTTGCCCTTATTCTTACTCCTCGCGCCGGCGCATCCGTTCGTGCGCTAGCGGATGCGCCACCGTCGACCTCCTCGACGGTCACGCTGCTGTTCTCCTGCTCCGACGGCCTCACCGTCGTGTCCTTCTCCATCGCCTTCGCTGGTGAGTTATCCTACGGTACTGCCGCTATATTTCCGCCCTAGGCAATCCCTCTGTTTCCTAGATTTCTCGCGGCGGTTCTTCTTCATTACGCCGCCGCGCTCGTTAGAACCACGACGGGGCCCTGCACTTCTAGGCCTCTCCCTACCGCTAGTTTCTCCTCCGTTGATTCCTCCGACGAGCCCATGTCTAGTTCTACCAGCGGAGACCTTGTCGAGGAGGATGATTTCGCGTCCGCTCCAGAACGGGGTTCTTAGCAGGGTTCCACTGTCACTCGCCGTGAGGTAGAGTGGTTAATCAAGACGCATCGGATCCCTGCCGAGGTAAGCTGTCGCTTGCCCGGCCAAGAATCCTCTCCAGTGCTCAACGAGGGAGAGTACGTAGTCTTCATGTCCCATTTTGCTCGTGGGTTTGGCCTCCCCCTTAGCGATTTTGCTAGGGCATTCCTCGATTACTTTGTCCTCCGGCTGCATCATCTGTCGGCCAATGCTATAGCCTCCTTGTCAGCTTTTATCTCGGGTTCGGAGGGGTACTTTGGCCTTTGGCCCTCCGTACATGTCTGGTCCAAATTCTTCCAAATCCGATCTAATGTCATGCCGTACAAATCTCTTCACCCTTCCAAGAAATCTCTTAACCAATGCAGGGATGCGTCCATTACACCTCGGAGGAACTCTGAGTTCCCGCGTGTCGCCGGCCTCGAGTCTTGTAAGAAATGGCATAAATCATTTTTCTATGTCAAAAATACTGGGAAAGAAGATAAGATTCGGCTCCCTGCCTTTTCTATTGGCCCCCCTTCCAACAAGAATTGGAACTACAATCCTAGGAAGAGCCATGCTTTGGCCGAGGCATTCGAGATTCGGCTCAAGGAGTTGATTCACGCCAGGCTCCGTGGTGAGGATCTGATGACTGCATTCATTAGCAGCCGAATCTGCCCTTTTCATCTTCGCTCTCACAAGCTTTGTTATATGAGTGGTCCTCTTGATTCCAACCGAGTCTCAACGGTTGAGCTCGACGATTATCACATTTACAAGCGTGTCCGAGCTATCTTCAAGACCGATATGCCGGAGGAGTGGGCATGGGGACTGAAGCCATTCACTCATGGGAATCCCCCTCCTCAGGTAAATTTACGCTTTGTTGTTTGTTTCTGAGTTGCGTTTATGATTGCTCTTTTGCTAATTCTACTTTATTTTTTTCTCTCGCAGAGGTTTGCGGAGCAAAAGACCGAGGATGCCGAGGTCTTGGCTCTTCCGTGGACTGCAGATCGGAATACCCCGGATAACGGGGAACCTGACTCGGAGAAGTTCGTCCCTAAGTCGGATGTTGCTCCAGTTCACGCCCGTGGCAAGACCTCGGCCCACGCAGATGAAGGTGACTCGGACGACGTCCAAATTCTTGAGGTAGTTGCTGCGGTGCCTATCTCTTACGCATTTCCGGCTTCTAATTTCCCAGCAAATCCAGCTGGTCAGGTGCACAACGCCTAGCCTCTTGCTTCTCAAGCTCCTGCTACCTCGAAGAAGCGCACCGCTCCGGCAGATCCCTCCGGTGCTGCCCCCAAGAAGCGAGTGAAGAAGTCTGCGTAGCATATTCCGAGGCGTAAAACCATGCATGCGGTTACTGGGTGAGTTTACTTTCATTCATATTTCTTGTTTCTCTCTTTCTATCTTTTGATTCGACTTCTTTGTCTCTTGCAGAGCTCCTATCTCCGTGAAGCCAAGCAGTCCGAGTATGACAAGTCATGCTACTCGGCAACCTTCTCCTCCGCCTCGGGAAGATATACGGGCTCCCAGTCCCTCTCATGTTGACTCTCCTCCTGCGCTGACGCATACATTGCCTCAGTGAGATGTACCCGCTGCTTCCACCGTTAATGACGACATAACGCCGCCATCAGATCATCCTGTTGAACCCGTTTCCCCTCTTCAGACCGCCGAGGTTTCCCCCAACGACCCTTTGATCACCATGATCCCAGCTTCTACTCCCGCTCCAGCCGAAGATATTACCATCTCGGCCCCCTTGGAAACTATAGTTCCTCCTGCCCCTCAGGATGTGATTCCTAGTGCCGAGGTTGCTGCCCCTGCCGAAGCCTCTCCTAAAAGTAGGAAGGTTGTTGTTACCAAACCTTCAGCATCTCAGAAAGGGTCGGCTAGCTCTTCTCAGCCCAACATAGCTGATGCACTTCGCAAGGGGGCTTCCTCTGCTAAGCTTGGCATCACCCCGGCCTCCGACACTCAACTTACTCTTCATAAGAGTCCGGCAACGGCGGTGGTCATGCAACGGGCCCGAGGTAAAGTATTGACCCGCACTGAGAGCGGAAATAGCCTCGGCTCTTTGGTGGAGTATGCCAATAACTGGAATGCCGCCGATCAACTTGAAGGCAATCCGAGTAGCCAACCATTTCAGCTATCCGACATCAGCAGTCGCTTGCATATGGCTGCCAAGATTGTCCTTGATAGTGACAATATGAATGAGGTAAGTGCTTTCGTTGATACTTTGTCTGTTATTCAAATGGTACTATATATGCGCTAGTCCCCGAAGCTTGCAACCGGATAACTTGTTGTTCGTTTGGAAGCTTTTTTAGAATGCATTTCTTGCTAACTCAACCCTTTTGTGATTCGGATTAGCCGTGGTCCATGCATATCCGAGTTAAGTTTTATTTGATTCGGATATGCCTGAACTTTGAGTATCTAGCCACCTAGATCCGAGTCAGATTTTACTTGATACGGATATGTTTTAGCTTTGAATAACCAGCCACCTAGATCTGAGTCAAGTTTTACGTGATTCGGATCTGCTTTAACTTTGATTAAGGCCACCTAGATCCGAGTCAAGTTTTACTTGATTCAGATCTGTTTTAGCTTTGAATATCCAGCCACCTAGATCCGAGTCAAGTTTTACGTGATTCGGATCCGCTTTAACTTTGATTATCCAAGCACCTAGATCCAAGTCAAGTTTTACTTGATTCGGATCTGCTTTAGCTTTGAATATCCAGCCACCTGCTTTGACTTTGATTATCCAGTCTTTTAACCTTCCATTATATCTAGGTTGCCCATGATCGTCGGACAGCCGAATTTCAAAGGTTGCTCTTTGCCCACAAGAAACTGCAAGAAAAATATGAGAAGGTTGTTCTTGTGGTGAAGAAGACTGGTAATTTAACTAATCCGTGTACTGTTCCTTAAGTTCGTAATACTTTTGGCTTGTCGTGCTAATTCACTCCTCGCTGGCGTGTGACATGGTTATACCCTACGGGTCCATGACTTCAGCATACCTGGTCTAGCCCAAGGAAGGCCCACGGCAGACTTACGCCAGCCCATGAAGATTTTCGGGTAGCCAAGGCCCGTGACGCCTTCGAGTCCTTGGAGAACAAGACTAGCATAGATAGGAAATTCAAAGGGGTAAAACCCCAGAACCTGTAACCGACTAGGACTATGCCCGGGACCTGCCTAAGTCTATATAAAGGCCAGGAGGGCACGTCCTAGATCTCTCGACTCATACTTTCGCACACGCACCTCCACGCAAGATCGAATCTGTGCACCTGTAACCTTCGGTTCCGCCGTAACCAAGAGCAGACAAGCAGGAGTAGGATTTTCCCTCCGGGGGCCTGAACCTGGGTAAATCTCGTGTCCCCTGGTTGCTTGTCTGTTAACCGTGCCATGATCTCCAACATCCCCATCTTCTCCAAAACCCAAGTCCATAACAATGGGCATTGACGAGATTAAACCTCGTCAATTGGCGCCGTCTGTGGGAAACGGGGCTGCTGATTGTGCGATCGTGACGGTTCCGACCCGATCGATCTACAACTCCGCGGCGACGGAGAATCACCTCCTCTTCGGCGCTTTCGACTTCACCGCCCACTCGCCGGCCACCATGAAAGATTTCGAGCCCGTAGGTGACGGACTCGAGATCCTATTTGGGAGTTTCTGCTTCCAGGTGGGTCAAACTGGCACCCTCCGCCTCCTTGAGCGGGTGCCCGTGCCATCAATAAGGCCCGCTTCGTGGGCTCCACACCCTATGCTACGCACATCACCATCAACAGATGAGTTTTATGATAGCAGCAGCTGTAACTCCGATCTGTGTGATCCACCTTCGGATGAGGGGACCTACGGTTCCGGATCCGAAAGCTGCGGCAGCAGCCGACCAATCTGCGAGCGTTACCTATGCGCCGCAGTCATCCAAGGCGACGAGGAAACACCCAATCCGCCGCCCAACCGAAACGGCGGAAACGGCGAAAACAGAAGAAGCCAGTCCCCCCCACCCAACAGGGAAAGCAACGGCGACGTCATCCAACTTAGCAAAGAAGGATGGATCCAAGCGCGTCGTGCCGTCGCAGGCGACATAGTCCTACCTGCGGACGCCTCACGCGACCTACTGATGGCATACCACTACCTCCTCATCGAGGAGCACAAGAAGCAAGTCAAGATGCAGGAGACACTCGACAAACGCAAGCAAGCAGCCTCTGAGTCCAGCGCGCGACGAGCTGCACTCTCCGCCATGGCACCCGGCTCTAGCACAAACAGAAACCAGGGAAACAAGAACCGCTCTCGGGTGGAGAACATGGATCCCAAGGAGCGCCGTGACGTGACCCGAACTCTCCACACATCGTTCATGGATATGGATGCCGACGGCAACATCATCCCGAAGACACCGCGAGCTGCGATTATGGCAGCCACTGCATATCTGGCGGCCCACCCTCCTTCGGAGGGGGACCCGAAAAGGGCCATGCATAAGTCCGCACTCACCAGACTCGGACTCGTCGGAGCTGCGCTCCACGACGACGCTCCTGCGGAGCCGAAGAAGAAAGTCCGGCCAGGCGTGACCGGAGTCCCACCCCTTCATCCGAAGAAGAGGAGGAACATGACCTTCCTTGAAGGAAGAAGAGCTCGCGTCACCATAAACGCGACTACGACGCCAGAGACAAGCTTACACAGCGCAAGATCGACAGAGCACGAGCCAAACGTGCATGCTCGTCTGAATCCGAGATGGACGAAGACGAAGGAGAACTCTGCGGAGCTCGATGCTTCAGCAGATCCGTTCGACGAACGCAGATGCCACGTAATTTCAAGCTCCCTTCGGATACTCCGAAGTTCAACGGCACGCAAGATCCAAAATCCTGGCTCAGTGACCATCTTTCATCCGTAAAGCTTCATGGAGGCAACAAAGAAACCGCCATGCAATGCCTTCAGCTGCAGCTGACAGGCGCGGCGCGGGTCTGGCTCAGCAGCCTATCATCAGGATCCATCCGAAGCTGGGAGGAGCTCGCTTACAGCTTCATCCGAAATTTCAAGGGCACTAGCAAGCGGCCCGCCTCAATCGAAGAGTTACGAGCCTGCACTCAGAGAACGGGTGAATCTATTCGCTCGTACATACTACGCTGGTCTACAACTAAGAACTCCACAACACACATCTCCGAAGAAAGGTCCATCGACGCCTTCAGGGACGGCGTCAAACGACCAGATTTCAAAGAAGAACTTGGGCGCGTCAAGCCCAAGACACTCGATCACCTCATGGAAATTGCCAACAGTTGGGCAGACGGCGAAGATTGCATCCAGCGAGCGCAATCGGATGAAGAGGACGACTACGGTCGAAGGCGAGAACACCGCAGCAAGAGGAGATCGCGCGTTTACGAGGACCGCGGCGGACCTGACATGGTCACGGCCGGCTACGCCGATCGCCGCAACGACAACAGCCGCAACAGCGGAGGATACCGCGGCGAAAACACCCGCGATAACGGACGCCCAGCACAGTCGTGGCAACGCCGCGACCGCGACAACGGACCCTCAGCATATGACAAACTTTCGGGTCCATGCACCATCCACTTCTACATCGACAAACAGGATGGCAAAAAGAAAGCCAGCCACATGCTCAAGGACTGCCGCGAGTTCCAGAAACTCAGCGAAAGCATGGTGCAGATGAGGCAGCAAGCCCCAATCCCTGCGTTCGGAAATGCACCAGTGCAAGGAGAAATAGCACTCGGAGCTCCTCCACCACCACCTATTGGAGGCCCAAACCAACCAGTCGCACCAGCGCAAAACAACGCCGGGGTCGCGTACCCCCCACCGAAGGGAGCACTAAATATGATCCAGAAGGGGCGCCCCACAAACAGAGTGCAGAAGAAAATCACCCGATAAATCAACTTGGCCATGGCAACTCCACCTGCAATCCCTGAGTACCTCAGCGGATCGGAGTCCTGCATCACATTCACTCGTGCAGATCACCCTTGCCAGATCCCTCGCCCAGGTCATGCTGCCCTGGTGCTGGAGGCGCAGATCGGAGGCTTCGAAATGAGTCGCGTCTTCATGGACGGCGGCAGCAGCATCAATCTAATGTTCGCAAGCACTCTAGCAGCAATGCGGATCCCACAATGCAGCCTGGAACAGTCAGACACAACGTTCCACGGCATCGTCCCAGGGAAGGGCATATTCCCCCTGGGCAAAATAGGACTCGACGTCATCTTCGAGAAGCCAGACAACTTTCGGCAGGAACGACTTGAATTCGAAGTGGTAGACTGGCCATCGCAATACCACGCCATCCTGGGGCGTGTAGCATTCGCAAGGTTCCTGGCCGTCCCGCACTATGCATACCTACTACTCAAGATGCCAGGACCAAGGGGCGTCATCACAGTCCACGGGAGCTTCACCCAATCGGACCAATGCGACAGAGATTTCAACAAAATCTCCCAATCCTTCGGCATGCAAGACGAGCTTGTAAGGCTCCGCGAGGTGACGGACAACGGGGCACCCCCAGTCACAAGGCAGAACGCACCTGACATGTCCTTCGACTCCACCATCAACACCAAGAAAGTGCAGGTCCATCCGACGGATGCCTCCAAGACGGTGCTGATCGCCAACAACCTCAGTCCCGCATAGGAAGGCGCGCTCGTCGAATTCCTCCGTGAGCGCTGGGAAATCTTCGCCTGGTGTCCCGCGGACATGCCAGGAGTTCCTAGGGAATTCGCCGAGCATGCACTCAACGTCTTTCCAGACACCAAACCAGTCAAACAGTCCATCCGGAGACTGTCCGAACCACGAGCCGAAGCCATCGGCAAGGAAATTAACAGATTACTCGCAGCGGACTTCATCAGGGAAATCAAGGAAAGCGAGTGGCTGGCAAACATAGTCATGGTCCCAAAGAAGGACACGGACATCCTATGGATGTGCGTGGATTTCACGTCACTAAACAAGCATTGCCCAAAGGACCACTTCCCTCTTCCTCGGATCGATCAAATCATTGATTCGACTGCAGGTTGTGAGAAACTCTCCTTCCTAGACGCCTACTCAGGCTATAACCAGATTCGACTCAAGATCGAAGATCAGGAGAAAACGGCGTTTATCACACCGTTCGGAGTATTCTGCTACAATACAATGCCCTTCGGGCTAAAGAACGCAGGTGCCACGTACCAGCGATGCATGCAGGCCTGCCTCAAGGACCAGATCGGGCGCAACGTCCAAGTCTATGTCGACGACATAGTAATAAAAACCAAGGAGGCAAGGACACTTATCGACGATCTCCGCGAGACGTTCGACAACCTTGATCACTACAGGATCAAGCTCAACCCCGAAAAATGCGCCTTCGGCGTCCCATCAGGTCAGCTGCTCGGGTACTTCATCTCTCAACGAGGGATCGAGGCCAACCCGAAGAAAATCAGAGCCATCATGACAATGGAGAAGCCGAAAAACCTCAAGGGCGTCTAGCAGCTCGCAGGACGAGTAGCGGCGTTAAGCAGGTTCATCAGCCGCATGGGCGAAAAGGCCCTACCATTCTACCAGCTGCTGCGCAAAGCAGACAAGTTCGAGTGGACACCGGAAGCCGATGACGCATTCGAAAGCCTCAAGCGGCTCCTCTCCACCTCGCCCGTTTTGGTCACGCCAAAGGAGCGCGAGCCTCTGCTACTGTACATAGCAGCCACACATCAGGTGGTCAGCACCGTACTCGTGGTCGAACGACCCGAAGAAGGCAAGACCCATGGAGTCCAACGCCCAATTTACTACCTCAGCGAGGTACTGACACCAACAAAGCAGAGGTACCCTCACTACCAAAAGCTAGCCTACGGCATGTTCATGACGGCTCGACGATTGAGCCACTACTTCCAAGAACATCAGGTGATGGTTGTCAATGAGGCACCCCTAAACAGCATCCTGAATAACCCGGAGGCCACAGGACGCGTGGCCCTGTGGGGCATCGAACTGTCACCTCTGGACATCGTCTATGAGAAGCGACTCGCAATCAAATCTCAAGTCCTTCCAGACTTCCTGGTACATTGGATGGAGCTGCAGCTGCCGGACACCCTAGACATGTCGCAGTCATGGACAATGCACTTCGACGGCTCCAAGCGCGAAGCCGGAGCAGGGGCAGGGGTCATACTGACCTCCCCGCAAGGTGACAAGATGAAGTACGTTCTTCGGATGAAATTCAGAGCCTCCAATAACGAGGCCGAATACGAAGCCCTCATCCATGGCATGAGGATGGCAAAGATATGCGGCGCAACGCGCTTGGTCATCTATGGTGACTCCAACTTCGTCGTCCAGCAGACGATGAATGAGTGCGACGCACACGCCGAAAACATGATTGCGTACCGCGCGCTCTACAACACACTCGAAGGAGAATTTGACGGCTGCGAGCTTCGACACGTCGGAAGAGAAAGCAACGAGGAGGCCGACAGACTCGCCAACATTGGCTCCACCTGCGCAAAGGTGCCACCAGGTGTGTTCCTCGAACAGATCTGTGTGCCGTCCATCAAGCGGAAATTCCCCAAAGGATCACCCGAAGAAGCAGAACACTCGGGGGCTATGCTACCCGAAGGCCATGAAGGACCCGAAAAGTTGGACACCGAAGTCGCCATGGTCAACCTAATGCAGGTCATGGCAGTCGAAGAAACCTGGACGCGCCCATACCTCCAGTTCCTGTTAAATGGAGAACTGCCCGACAATCCGACAGATGCCCGGTGCATATCTCGTCGGTCAAACGCCTTCACCACTATCAATGGAGAGCTGTACAAGCGCAGTATCACGGGTGTAATACAACGGTGCGTCACCATCGACAACGGCAAAACCATCCTCCAAGACATCCACGAGGGCATCTGCGGCCACCATGCAGGCAGTCGTTCCCTTGTCGCCAAAGCTCTACGAGCAGGATTCTACTGGCCAACGGCCATGAGCAACGCAAAGGACATCGTCCGAAGATGCAACGGGTGCCAACGGTTCGCCGACAAACCGCACGCACCCGGGTCCGAGCTCAGACCCATACCCATAGCTTGGCCTTTTGCCCAATGGGGCCTCGACATGATCGGCAAACTGCCAAAATCCTCCAAAGGGGGACACGTCTTCCTCCTGGTTGCAGTCGACAAATTCACCAAGTGGATCAAAGCCATGCCGGTCACCAACCAAAAAGGCAAAACTGCCGTCAAGTTCTTCGAGTCCATTGTCTACAGGTTTGGCGTACCGCATAGCATCATCACCGACAACGGATCGAACTTCATCTCCTAGGAATTCCAGGACTTCTGCGAGGGCCTTGGGATCAACATCACGTACGCCTCAGTGGCACACCCACAAACGAACGGACAAGTGGAAAATGCCAACGGCCTAATCGGCGCCGGCATCAAGAAATGCCATGAGCTCCCTTGAACACAAAGCTGGAAACTGGACGAAAGAGCTACCATCCGTCCTGTGGAGCTTACGGACTACGCCAAACAGCGCCACCGGCTACACACCGTTCTTCATGGTACACGGAGCCGAGGCCGTGCTACCAGCCAAAGTACGCCACCAGGCCCCATGGGTCGTCGCTTACAGCGAAGCCGAATCCACGGCTGCACTCGAAGATGCCGTCGATACACTCGACGAAGCAAGAAACATAGCAGCAGCTCGATCAGCGGTGTACCAGTAGAGTCTCCGCAACTACCACAGCCGCCGGCTGCGACCAAGGTCCTTCGTCGAAGGAGACCTCGTCTTACGACTCAAGCAAAAGCGACCGAACAAATTCGAGTCACCCTGGGAAGGACCCTATGTCACCACCGAAGTCATCCCAGGTGGCGCCTATCGCCTCAAGCATGTGGAGTCTGGAGTCGCATACTCCAACCCATGGAATATCTTGCACCTGCGACAATTCTATCTGTAGCAATCTACCCCTTTACTTTCAATAAGGCTTTCAGCCAAGGCTACTCAGACGAACAATGTACCTCTTCCATTACGATATAAATAAAGCTAAGTGTCTCACCCCAAAACTTCGGTTCACTATTTCCTGCATATTTACTATATGCTACAAACGCGCTCGGGGGCTCCCCCCACCTCACGATTTCATCGACTGAGGACAAAACGCACTCGGGGGCTCCCCCACCTCACGATTTCATCGACTGAGGACCAAACGTGTACACCTGAGTAGCTGACAACGTCAGGCAAACGAAAAGGACACGCACTCAATCAAAGCACTGCGTGCTCACAAACCTTTACAACAAAGGGCACAACACGCCCAGCCGAAATATACAAATTTTACATCTTTCCCTTTTTCAGGTACTACCTATTCTGAAGAATAACTTGAGCACACTGCTCAAACAAATCTACGACCCGTTCGGCATACTGCCTTACAGCTGCATAGTGCGGACGCATGTCCCACTCACCACCATCAGGCCGAAGAGGCGGGCCAGCGGCCACAGCAGCCAAATCTACGTCAGGCCGGTGCAACCTCACGAGGGACAAAGCAGCCTTCACACCTGCGACAAGCTGCTGCCGCACCAACTCTTTGACATTGCTCACGTTTCAAAATCTCGATAGAAGACCCGCCAGGTTTGTTGGTACAGCATCCAAAGGAAACATGACATGCAGCACCGAAGCAAGCGAGGTCTGCACTTGGCAGAGCACCCGCGAAACCTGATGAACACGATCCTGCACCGTCGCTAGGGCTATGGCGCGATCACGATCCATCCAGAAGAAGCCGCCGGTCTCCATGTCCTGTTGAGTCAAGCAATTGACCCGAACAGCGACACGCTCCTTTTCTTCCCTCGGAGCAAGATTCGCACCTGCAACAATCGGACAAAATAAGAGTAAAGCCAACAGGCTCATCCGAAGAACCAAGCTACAGCTCGAGCCAAAGAACAACTTACATTGCAGCTGCTCAGATAGCCGAACCAGCTCCGCCATCTAGTACTCCTCTCTGGCTGCACCACGATCCGCCTTGGACTTCCAAACGTCGGCATGGCCGCGTAACCCGAGCAACTCTCTCTCCAGACTACGCACACGATCTCGAAGAAAGCGAGCTGCGAGGAATCATCCAAAGATGGTCGCGGCGGCATTGCGGACGAGGTGCCAACAGGGTCAGCACTCGAAGGAACCTAGGGCAGCAGAAACAGAAAGGGACACAAACATTTAGACAAGAGCAAAGTACGACTCAGAGGAATTCATTAAAAGGCCACTACATGGCACAAGGATGGTGTTCTTTCAAAATATTTATAGCAAAAGCAAACTACAAACTATTCTATGTCTACAATGCCTACGATGCGGCACCCTGAGTCGCCTCGGAGCCAGACTGCCTAGCCTTGGCCCCGCCCTGCTGCTGCAGTGCGTACTCAGACAGCAAATCAATGAGCTTGGGCCCATATCATTTGCAGCGAGCGGAGTAGGCAGCGAAGGCTACCTCGGATCCATCTGCAGTCGTCGGCATCCGAGAGGTGATCTGGGGCAGGTCCAGCTCCGCTCCAGCCGCCAAGGCCATCGCCAGCCCGACGGACGCGCCAATGCCCTTCTGCTTGCGCTTGTACTCCGCAGGCGCTTCGGCTGACAAAGCCTCCGCCAGGGCATCCACATCATCGAGGGCCACGCCCTTAGGGAAAAGCTCCCTGTAGAAGCGGCCAAGGACTTCCTTCGCCTTGGCTAGGGAGCCGACGACGGTGCTGCAGCGGTCTTCGACCGCCACAGTAGCATCATCTAGAGCACTTCCGTGCTCCAGAGCACCACGGTCAAACTCGATGCCTGTGGCATCTAAGACAAAAGAAGAAAAGCATGAAGAAAAAAAGCATAGAAGAAGACCCGAAGGAAAATAAACAAGTGCAAAACTAGCACTCACCAGAAATAGCCTTGGCCGCAGCCATGAGTTTCGTTGCCACCTCCTTTTCACGAGCAGCCGCAACGGTGGCCAGCTGCTCCTCGCGATCTGCGGCCTCCTGCTGCAGACACTCCTTCGCTTCGGCTGCCTTAGTCAGCTCCAGCTCGAGGCGCTCTTTCGCGCCAACGGCGGCTTCGGTCTTCTGCTCCGATTGACCAAGGATCTTTTTAAGAGCGTCGACCTCACGGAGGGACTCGTTATGTTCCTCTACATTTACGACAAGCAAGTGTCAAAGAACAGGACCAAGATAAATAAGAAAGATAGCAAACGGCAGATGGATACCTTGAAGCTGCCGAAGTTTCGCCTCCAGCGCCAGACGCTCCTGCACTAGCCGCTTGGCCTCCTGCACAAAGGGCTGAAGACAAAGAAATAGCAGTAAGAAAAGGACCTGGGGGCTACGCCCAACACAAAGGAGTAACAATCAAATCAACATATGAAGACACTCGGGGGCTCCCCTCGTAACGTGAAGCAGAAAAAACTTACATGCTCCGCCGGCGACTCCAAAGACCCGGCTGCGAAATTCTGAGGCGCAACCACCTGCACCTCCTGCACAGGAGGATCCGGAGCGGCACCACCTGAAGTCGCCACCGTCTGAGGAGGAGGAGACGCAATGTTCGACTCCCCCATCATCTCCCGCGCACCATCACTAGAAGAATCGTGGGAGGAGTGCCTGCATACGAACCAATCAGCACAAGTGCAAAAACCATAAAGAAAAAAGGACGAAAAGCACAACAAGAAACTTACGAGCCGAGCGAGCTCAGGTCGAAGACAGGAGGAGCCTTTCGGGCTCTCTTCTCCTCTTTCTTCTCTTCCTTCTTCTCCTCCTTCTTTTCTTCCTTCTTCCGCTTCACTGGCGGGTGCGGCGCTACAGCCCGCACAGGAATGGCAGGAATAGGAGAGGAAGAACCCCCATGATCGTCACTATGACGGTCAAGGCCTAGAGGGTTCCTGGGAGTCGGAGGAGTCGAGGCATCTGAAGACTCGCTGGAGCTCCGTGCTCGCTTGCGTGTATGATCCTCACTCGAGTCGTCGGCATCCTCCGCCGGAGATCGCGCCGATGGCAGCTCGGACATGGACTCAACCACTTCATTATCCGGGGCATTCGGATAATTTTCGGGCAAAGGCGGTACCATGCCCGGAACTTTGAAGCTCTACAAAACCAGAAGAAACTTTGTTAGCAAACAAAGGAAATAAATGCACAGCCGACAAAAGCACTACGTGCACAAATCTACACCCGCGGTACGGCCAACGTCGAAGAAAATGGAGGAGTCAGCGACTTCCCCGCGATTTCCTCTCCGGCCTTGAACTTCAGCAACGCGCGAAGATCCTTGTCAAGATCCTTCACGGAGATTTTCTCAGCCGAAACCCTCGTTGGATCACGGCGCCCCGAATAAAGAAACATCGGATGAGCCCTCGCTTGGAGAGGCTGCACCCGACGCTCAAGAAATGTCCGGATGATGTCCACGTCGTTCACCTCCTTCTCCGAAATCAGCTGGAGATCCTCCACCCGGCGGTAAAGGGCCTCTATCTCCTCCTTCTCACCGTCCAGGATTTGGTTTTTCCAGGACCTTTTCGGCTCAATCATTTGGGAAGGATCAAAGGGAACAAGACCAAAATCTTGACCGGGCACCACGGAGTCGCGGATATAAAACCAACGCCTCCGCCAGTACTGGACAGATTCGGACATCGAAAAAGAAAAGAAGAGAAGATTGGGACTAAGAGAGATGATGCAACCCTCAATGGGATACACACCATCCGAACCAGATTGCCTCTTCACGGAGTAGAGCTTCCGGAAGAGGCCAAAATGCGGCTCAATGCCAAGCCAGCACTCGCAAAAAGTGATGAAACAAGCAATGTGGAGAAGAGAATTGGGAGACAGATGGTGAAGCTGAATCCCATAGAAAAAGAGCAGTCCACGGAGGAAGTTGTGAACTGGAAAAGAAAACCCGCGTATAACGAATGCGAGAAACATAACCCGATACGCAGGTGGGGGACGGGGGATTACCTCATTGCCGGGGAGTTTGACGGCCTCCCTATCCTGCGGGATCAGGCCCCGCTCGCAAAGCTTGCGGAGATCGCTCTCCCGCGTTTCTGATCGCCGCCAGCCACCATCGGTGACGCTAGGAGCAGTGGCGCCTTTCTGACCTCCGGCGGCGCTGGTCCCAACGGCGGACGAGGACTTCTTGGATTTCCCCATTGCGCTACGACGGCACCGGCGGTGAAAATGCACAAGGCGGCGGCGGAAGTGTGAAGGAAATCCTAGCGCGCAGCAAGAATCGCTAGAGCACAAGGAAGCAGTGAAAACAAGAACTGATGCGGTGAAAACAAACTGCGGCTTTCTCCAATGATTATAACAGCGAAGACGATGCATGACAGCCGTCCATCTAGAAGACCTAGCGCCAACGGCAGATCTGCCGTACACGTGTCAAAATCTTAACGAACCGTCGCTACCACGCCGTCCACTACGCGCGGAAATCGAGGAGGCGCCGTAATTATCTCCACGCCGCGCGTGACCAGTCAAATCAAAGTCAGCAAATGGGACCCACGTTCGTCCAGTCAAGTCATCTCTGGCGTAGCAGACGCTTGAGGTCATCAATCGTCAGCACTGACGTCATCAAAAACTATACTAGCACAAATTTTTCGGCTCCACAGCTAAGAGTACTCACTCGAATCTTCGATTCCCCTAAATACTCGGGGGCTACTCCTATCAGGAGCGCTGGCCGCGCACCCGAAAGACGACTAAAGATAAAGTACTTCTCTAAGACCTACGTCGAAGTCTATGACTCCACTACGGACTTGGGGGCTACTCCCATAGGGAGAATGGATTTAAGTATCCGAAAATTTTCGGGTCCTACGGACTTAACAACTAAACAATGCTTGAACTAAAGTCTCCGCTTGAGTCTACGACTCGAACAGACACTCGGGGGCTACTCCCATAGGGAGCGCTGGTCGCGCACCCTATAAAATCTTCGACTGCGATCTTTCGGATCAGCACGCAAAAACTTTTTGGCAACTCTGCCCCAACAAAACGCTGAGTGAGCGACAATCTCCTTGGCCACCCGAAGCACCTCCGTGGTGACAATTGTTCGGATACTGCGTCTGCGACGCAAAGATAAGACCTACAGATATTATCTGATGGCCTGGCAACGCACCTGACTGCGCTCTGCTAGTATGAATCCATGCCAACAGGCGTGATGAAAAATCCTGACGAACGCGTTGGGTACATCAATTAAAATACTGGAATTCCACTCTTATAAGTCCTCCGCGGCCTGAGTCAAATTACGCCAGCATATGTTCCGGGTTCAAGTTAAGGGACTCGAACCTGATGAAGATCATGTTGTTTCGTCCTAAGACAGTTAACTGACCCTGATCCGTCGGGTGAGTCAGGCACATGTATCAACTAATCCCTACACACATATACGTTTACTACCCAGTTGCACCCGAAGGATTGCAGAGTCATCAGCCGAATCTACGATTCGACCGATCACTCGGGGGCTACTGACATGGTTATACCCTACGGGTGTGTGACTTCAGCATACCTGGTCCAGCCCAAGGAAGGCCCACGGCAGACGTACGCTGGCCCATGAAGATTTTCGGGTAGCCAAGGCCCGTGACGCCTTCGAGTCCTTGGAGAACAAGACTAGCACAAATAGGAAATTCAAAGGGGTAAAACCCCAAAACCTGTAACCGACTAGGACTATGCCCGGGACCTGCCTAAGTCTATATAAAGGCCAGGAGGGCACGTCCTAGATCTCTCGACTCATACTTTCGCACACGCACCTCCACGCCAGATCAAATCTGTGCACCTGTAACCTTCGGTTCCGCCGTAATCAAGAGCAGACAAGCAGGAGTAGGGTTTTCCCTCCGGGGGCCTGAACCTAGGTAAATCTCGTGTCCCCTGGTTGCTTGTCTGTTAACCGTGCCACGATCTCCAGCATCCCCATCTTCTCCAAAACCCAAGTCCATAACAATGGGCATTGACGAGATTAAACCTCGTCAGCGTGCAACTAGTATCAACAATCTCAATACTCGCCTTACCAAGAAGGTTTCCGCTCTTGAAGGTTGGTTCCTTTTTGGTTTTTAACCTATTAATTCTTGTCCGAGATAAATATTGGGTCTTCTTACAACTTTCCGGCTTTGGTATAGCCGAGCTACAAACACTTGCAGCATCGCATGAAGAATGCATACCTATGCTTGATATGATGCTGCATTTTTTAGAACAAGCTGCCGCTCATTCGGCCCAACTCCAAGAAAAGGACGATGAGATAACTCGGTTACGTGTCGAGGTTGAGTCTCTCAAGCTTTCCCAGAAGTCTGAACTAGAAAAGGTTGATCAGGATTTTTTTGACGAAATGAATCGACTGAGCCTGCAGTTGCAGAAAGATAAGGAACTTCTTGAGGCTGCCGAGCTAAAGAACCGGATGATGAGCAAGGAAATTAATCGTTTCGAGAAGAGTAGGGACGATTGGTCCCTGGATCTCCAAAAAATGTTGAGTTATATTCATCGTAAGTTTCTGCCCGTGGCCGAGTTATTTTCTTCTCTTTCTTAATTTGTAACTGATATGTTTTCCTTTCATGTAGATCATTTTCCGGAAGCGAAACCAGTGAGCTCTAAGGAAGTGATTTCTGCTCGCCAGCGCCGAGGTGTCCCTGCTGACTCGAGTCCATAATACTTGATGGAAGATTTCCTGATTGCTGTCGGTGCTGCTATTGGACCAATGAAGATTATGGGAAGAGATCTGGTGCAAGCAGCAATTCGTGCCTACCATGTACTTTGGCCGAATACCTCTGGAACGCCTGATATTGATGAAGTTGAAGTGCTTGTGGCGAGGCTAATGGCATCTCAGACCCAATTAAATCTCTGGAGGGAATCTGCTGGGAGGGTTGGTGCTGATATGGCACTTACAACCATTTTGTCTTGGTACGAGGATATCTCACTCGATACTCTGATGAATTTGTGCACCGGCTCTCGTTGGGTTGAGGATCCAGAGTTCGTCGCTCGCCGCCAAGCTCGCGCCTTCCAGCTTATTGAGTATGCTGACGTGCATAATTGGATCGAAGGGCCGAGTTTTCTTTCCAATCCAGCGGACGATGTCGAAGTTGAAGATGCATCGGGTGATGACTCGGCCGATCAGGATGAATCGGAGGGTAATTCGGATAATTCCCGTGATTCAAACGATAGCTCGGGCGAGAATGGCGACGCGCGATCGTCCTCTAAAGGGACTGAAAGCTCTCGAGCTCAAACTAATGTCTCTCGGCAGCCTGAGCTTGCACCCGAGGTTACTATGGCTTCAATTGAAGCCGAGGTAACGTCGGCTGATGCGCCAGCTACTTCGGAGCGCCCAGTTGCTGAAGATACTCTCCTGAAGGAGACCGAGGTCCCTCCTCCAGTGTCCGAGATATCCATGTCCAATGCTCCTGACCATGCTACTGCCCATCCAAACTTCACCGTGGAGCAGTACCGAACATCCAAACTCCACGGAGCCAGATCTGAGAAGCCGGACTAATTTTCTTAAGAAAACTCGGAGCACCACATCTAGAGATCCCCGGATCGGCAAAACCTGGAGCAGCGATTATTTACAGGAATTTGCCACCGCTTAGTCAAAGATAACGTTTTGCTTGCGCGATTTTCCAGCGACCACGACCCACTGTTTGGTCCCTTCCGCCTGTGACCCCAGCCGCACCTCCACCCGAGCTGACCCGCGCTGCCACTGTAGGCCTCACCGGTTCCGGCTGCCGCTGCCGCCCCACCCCACTTCCGGCCGCGGCATCCCTTCCTCACTCCCGGCCGCCGCCCTTCCCAACTCCCTACCATGCCCTTCCCCACTTCCGGCCTCCTGCAGCTCGGCGAACGCCAAGCAGCAGCGTTACGGTCGCTGGTGGTTCCCGTTCCCCCGAACTCGTCCTCCTCCAGATTCTGAAGGTGGGCTGAAACATGGTACAATACCATCGATGTTTGACTGAAATTGGTACTGTGTATGTCAACTGAAATTGATACTGTACATGTCAACTGAAACTAGAGTACACGCCCAGATTGGTATTGTACATGTCAACCGAGCTTGCAACAGATTGGTATTGTACATGTCAACCGAGCTTGCAACTTAGAGTACACGTCCAGGCAATACACGTCCAGATTTTTACTTCAGCCAAAATCGGTGGGAAAAAAAGACCAAACGGTTAAGCTATGCAAATACAGAGTACATGGATTTGGAGCATGCCAGCCTAACGTCTTTGGAGCGCTGCCGAACGTTCTCCACTCCGCATGGGGAGCTGGCGTGGGGCTGTGAAGCTGGATTTGAGGATTTCTGGGAAGCCGGCGAGTTACCGAACACGGCCTAAGGGTTGTTTGGCCTCTTCTGGTGTTCAGGCTTGAAAAAACTTCAATTTTCTTTAAGTCCCCGGTATGTCGGGCGTATGATGTTTGTGAAACAATTGTCCATATTTTGGTGTTGTGCGAACCTTTTTGTCTTGCGCCGCTGAGGCGTTGGTGATGGTAACTATTGTTATTTCGTCTAAGTTAAGCTATCTGTTTCATATCTTTGCCTTGCCCAACTTTAATTTCGTAAGGCCGGATCGTATTCTCCCATGTAGTTGACCTTCGTTCGACATCTATCTTGCTTGCCCTTTGTAAACTTGGTTGTATAGTTGTTGTTTTCGCGATTTATATTTGAAGCATAATGCTCCAACCTCATAGGTCGGCTTGTATCCCTTATCATACTTCAACTTGCTGAGGTTGTTACCTCTAGAACTTGCTAATTATTTTCTCCTTGTTGTTCCTTTGTCGATCGAGGCACGCTTATGTTGCATCTTATGAATTATGGGCAGCAAATTGGGGTAGTCCCCGAGTTTCTGCTGAAGCTAAAGCTCTTATATGAATGGACTAATGAGCGGTGTAAGTCATCCCCGAGTTATCCCTTGGGTCGCTGAAGGTTTATATCTGTTCAAATAATATCGAATAACATGAAACAGCCCCCGAGTTACAAACAGGGTTGCCGAAATATAACTTATAGCTCAACATAGAGAATACCACGGGGCAGTCCCCGAGTCATTGCTCGAGGTGCCGAGGTTTCAAAACAAGAAACAATCATGGGGCAGTTCCCGAGTCGATGCTCGAGGTACCGAGGTTTAATACATAATACGAAATAAGGGATAACACGGTGCATTTCCCGAGTCGCTGCTCGAGGTGCCGAAATTTAATACATAATTCAAAATAGGAAATAACACGGTGCACTCCCCGAGTCACTGCTCGAGGTAACGAGGTTTACTATGTAGTCTTATAAGAACAGAAACAACATTGTGCAGTCCCCGAGTCGCTGCTCGAGGTGCCGAGGGTTTAATACATGCTTGATACTCCAACTTGATGCGTCGCAGCACGACGTACAACGTATGGCTTCTAAGTGTAGAACGGGCGAAGTAAAGCTATGTTCCATGGTCTTTTTGATTCGTCTCCGGTCTTATTTGTTTTATTCTTCTCTGGTGGTTGAGCGTCGATCAGGTAATATGCAT
Organism: Avena sativa; assembly: GCA_916181665.1. NCBI lineage: Eukaryota > Viridiplantae > Streptophyta > Magnoliopsida > Poales > Poaceae > Avena > Avena sativa. The sequence goes on from OV702293.1 coordinate 462,853,266, forward strand.
CATTGTGCAATTCTTTACTCACAATGAATGGTCCTTCCCATGGAGGTGAGAGTTTGTGCATGCCGGTTGTGCGTTGCACTAGTCTAAGGACCAAGTCTCCTTCTTTTAAAACTCTTGGATTTACTTTTTTGCTATGGTATCGTCTGAGATTTTGCTGATAAACAGTTGATCTTGATAACGCCAATTCCCTTGCTTCCTCTAGCAGATCCACATCGTCTTGCCGTGATACTTCGTTTACTTTGGTCGTTGTGTATTGGATACTCTTGGCGAGTCATGCATTATGTCGGCTGGAAGTACAGCTTCTGCCCCGTATACCAGAAAGAAAGGGGTATACCCTGTCGACCTGTTTGGGGTGGTTCTGAGGCTCCACAGTACTGCTGGGAGCTCCTCAATCCAGCATTCTGCCGACCTTTGCAGTGGTTCGATAAGCCGGGGTTTTATTCCTGACAATACCAGTCCATTAGATCTTTCTACTTGCCCGTTTGATGTTGGGTGAGCCACCGAGGCAACATCTAGTCTTATGTGTTTTTCTTGGCAGAATCTAGCAAAGGCTCCTTCACCAAAATTTGTGCCATTATCTATGATAACATTGTGTGGATATCCATATCTCAAGATAATATCCTTTAGAAATTTTACCGTTGTTGGTCCATCACATTTTCTTATTGGTTTCACCTCGATCCACTTTGTGAATTTGTCTACCATGACTAGAATGTGAGTCATTTCGCCTCTGGCTGGTTTGAATGGGCCTACCATATCTAAGCAGCATACGAAAAAGGCCAAGTGATTGGTATCATTTTTAACTCGGACGAGGGCAGATGTATCTTGCTGGCATATCTCTGGCAACCATTACATTTTTCCACTAATTATTTTGCCTCCTTTAATGTTGTCAGCCAATAAAACCCATGCCTAAATGCCTTGGCCACTAAAGCTCTGGATGAGGCGTGATGCCCGCATTCTCCTTGATGTATATCTAGGAGTATTTCTTGTCCTTCTGCCAAGTCAATACATCTTTGTAGTACGTTCATGACGCTTCTCTTATACAGCTCATTGTTTATGATTGTATAAGCCTTTGCTCTTCTTACTATCTATCTGGCTAGTACTTCATTACTCGGCAAGATTGCCTCCTTAAGGAATGAGAATATAGGTTGCGCCCATATCGGCGTGATTTTTTCTAAGTGAATTTCACCATCGATTTCCATATTTTCTGCCGACATGACAGCTTTAGATTTTTCTGTGTTCTCTCTTGCGATGGCCGGGTTCACCCTTAGAAAATCCGGGTCGCATTCTTTGTCGATTTCCATTGGTACCCTTCCTTCTTTCCGTTCTGCTGAGACATGAATTGACTCGGACTCTGGTGATGGTGTAATCGATGGTTTTCTCAGGTGCTCTAGGGCGATACCTGGGGGAATTGACTGCCTAGTTGATCCGAGTTTCGACAGTGTGTCTGTAGTGTCATTTTCCGCCCGAGGTATATGATGAAACTCGCATCCATCGAAGTAACCACTGATTTTTTGCACATGAAATCTATATAGGGCCATATTCGCATCTAATGCGTCCCAATTGCCTGATACTTGTTGTACTACTAGATCTGAATCCCCATAGCATAGGATCCAACGTATACCAATCCCTTTTGCCATTTTCAACCCATGGACGAGTGCTTCATACTCGGAAGATACGTTGTTTGATGCGGCGAAATGTATCTGCAGCACATACTTCAGCTGATCTTTTTTTGGTGAAGTTAATACTATCCCTGCCCCCAAACCATTTCTCAGCTTGGATCCATCAAAATGCATTGTCCAATAATTTGTATCTGGTAATGGTGGTTCATATTGTACCTCGACCCAATCCACAAATAAGTCGGCCACTGCCTGAGACTTGATTGCATCTCGCCTATCGAATTGCGGAGCATAAGGTGATAACTCGATCGCCCATTTTGCTATTCGGCCACTTGCATCTTTGTTGCTCAACATCTTGGCTATGGACGCTTCACAAATCACTTTTATCGGATGCTCTTCGAAGTAATGTTTGAGTTTTTTCGCCGACATGTATACTCCATAAGCCATCTTCTGGTAGTGCGAGTAGTTATATTTTGAGGCCGATAATACCTCGCTCAGGTAATATACCGGCCTTTGTATCGACTTATCTCCTTCATTCCGATCCACGACAACCACCACACTTATCACTCTGTTAGTGGCGGCTACATAAAGTAACATAGGCTCTTTTGATAATGGAGAAGCCAAGATCGGTGATGTGACCAACATCTTTTTTAATTCATGAAATGCATTATCTGCTTGCGGTGTCCAGATGAATTTATCAGACTTTTTCATCAGCTGATACAGAGGTAATGCCTTTTCCCCTAGCCGACATATGAATCGACTTAGCGAAGCTAGGCATCCCGTGAATTTTTGTACATCATTCAGACACCTCGGCAGTTCCATTTTTTCAACTGCTCGGATTTTAGTTGGATTTGCCTCTATACCTCGGCTGGACACAAGGAAACCGAGTAATTTTCCAGCCGGCACACTGAAGGTACATTTTTTCGGGTTAAGCTTCATTCGGAATCTTCTCAAGTTTGCGAATGTCTGCCGAATATCGTCAAGGAGCATTTTGCTCTCTTTGGTTTTTATAACCACATCGTCTACATATACTTGTACATTTTTTCCTATCTGGTCATGTAGACACTTTTGCATGCATCTTTGGTCTGTTGCTCCTGCGTTACGAGGGCCGAATGGCATGGTGCGATAGCAATAAGCCCCGTATGGGGTAATAAATGCGGTCTTTATTTGATCGGCCGGATTTAACGGTATCTGGTGGAAACCAGAATACGCGTCTACAAATGACAACAGCTCACAACCAGCGGTCGAATCAATGACTTGGTCTATCCTAGGTAAAGGAAAAGGATCTTTGGGACACGCCTTGTTTAGGTTCGTGTAATCGATACACATTCGCCATACGACGGCTACATTCGGGTCATCCTTTTTCTTTTCCACTAACACCGGATTTGATAGCCAATCCGGGTGAAGAACTTCCATGATGAACCCGGCTACAAGGAGCTGAGCTATCTCATCCCCTATTATTTTTCTCCTGTCTTCGGCGAAGCGGCGGAGAGGTTGCTTCACCGACCTTGCTCCTGGCCTTACATGCAAAGAGTGCTCAGCCAACTCCCTCGGCACAGCTTGTAGGTCTTGAGTTGACCATGCAAAGATATCCCGATTCTCATGGAGGAAGTTGGTGAGCTCGCCTTCCTATTTGGCATCTAGGCAGGCATCAATCGTGATGGTGCGCTCTGGAACTGCTCATCTATCTGGATCTTTTTCGTCTCTTTTGTCGGCTGGAAAGAAATACTTCCATGGGGGTTGGCTAGTGCCGGCATATTCAGCTGTGCCGACTGAGCCAGAGCCGCTACCTCCTGAATCCTTCTTTTTTCTCTTGCAATCACCAATGACTCGGCCAAGTTTGATCTGGCCGAAGCGCACTCCATTGACTTTCTGTAATCTCCGGATACTATTATCACCCCCTGTGGCCCGGGTAACTTCATTTTCAAATAAGTAATGTGGCAGCTGCTCATGAATTTAGCCAGCACTGGCCGTCCGAGTAAAGCATGATAGCAACTCTCTAGGTCCACCACTTCAAAATCCAAATTCTCTGCTCTGCAATTCTCCCTTGTGCCGAATAGAACATCTACTCGGACTTTCCCAATGGGTTCACACGAGAGACCTGGCACTATTCCATGGAATGTGGTTCTTGTGGATTGTAACATATTCGGTGCTATTCCGAGTTTATGCATTGTGTCTTTGTACATGATGTTGATACTACTTCCATTGTCAATGAGTACCTTTGAGAATTTCACATTAATGCTGGGCCCGACAAATGTCGGATCCAGTACCAGTGCATACGACCCTGGATTCAGCATTATCTTTGGGTGATCTTTGATGCTCCAGGTTATTTCCTGATCGGACCAAGGCACGTATCTTGGTATTGCCGGCATAACTGCATTTACTTCCATATGCCGGCATTGTACACTCTGCCTATCTTGCTGTTCTGTTGTGAACACACAATATGATTGATGATTCTCTCTATAATCATTACGTCCGTTGTTTCCGGGGTTTGCCCTTCCATCCTGACCTTGATTTATCACTTGATGCACAACATCCCTCCGGTCCGAGTTATCATACCTCGGAGGAGGCGGTGGCAACATTAACTGTTGTGCATTTGCTCCTGTTAGCTGTGGTTACTGCTATTGATGCACTTGATGAGGAGTCGCTTGCATGCCTGCCGTGTTCCCCATTGCACTTTTCATCCATGCACATTGACGAGTTGTATGATTAGCCGGCTTGGCCGGGTTTGGAGTGTGGAAATTACATGGTTGATCCAGCATGGATTCAAACGTGTACTTCGGCCTCTCCTGCCATTGCTTTTTCTGTTCTGGTGTGCACCGCCTTTTCCCTTCATTCCTCGGCGTCCACTGCTGCGAACTGTTCTTCCGTCGCTAACTGTTTCCATGACTCGGCTGGTCTTGTACTACTGTTGCCACCTGATTGGAAGCATATCTGTAATCTGGTCTTTCCTCCCTTCTTCTACCTCAGAATTCGTTGCGCCTCGATGATCCGGCTGCATCTCTTGCATATTGATCTTGATGCTCCCGATGTTCTGCCGACATTAATTCTGCTTGTGTCGGATCCCCTAATGCATACGAATCTGCTATCCTGATGGTCTCTGCCAAGGTGGTCAACATATCTCTTTGCAGCCTCTGCCATAATACACTCCCATATCGGCAGCCTTAAGCAAACCAGGCTATTGCTTGAGACTCTATGACCCCTTCGCATGAGTTTCTGAGGTTACACCATCGAGTCAAGAATTCCCTATATGTTTCATTTGGATTCTGTTTGCACATAGCGAGCTGTTGAGGCCTATTCGGCCTCTTATAAGTACTAGTGAAATTGCTGACAAACATTTCTTCAAAATCTAGCCAACAGTTGATACTACCCGTCGGCAGATTGTTCAGCCATACTCTGGCTGGTCCTTCCAGCATTTGTGGGACGTATCTCACCGCCCATCATAAGTTTCCACCAGCTATTTTTACTGCAGTGGCATAGTTAATCAACCAATCCTGTGGTTTTGTGCTCCCATTGTACGTTTTCGTGCCCCTTGCCAGTTGAAAGTTCGGCACTGGTGGTTCGCCCATGATCCGAGGTTCGAAGCACGCCGGACTAGGCGGACCTTGTTCCTCCAATAACTCGGACCGGTATAACCTATCGAGTTTTAGTCTTGCATCACTTGACGGCAAGTTTCTGTAAACGATCCTCTCTTGTATTTCATAATGGTTATTCCCACCATGTTCTGCATGCTCCATATCCGAATAACCATCATTGTACCTATCATTTGCCTGATTATGCTGAGCTGGTCTCACTTCTCGATCTTGCCGAGGTTCATATCTCGGCTGAGGATTTGGTGGAGGGTTTCTCATTCCCTCCGTCGGGTTATTATTTTCATGATTTCCCCTTCTAAGGTCTTCGTGCCCCTTGTTAGCACGGCCGGGGTTTCTATCTCCACTGTTACCTCGGCTGCCGTTGCCTCTGTTATTATTAACCTTTCCGGCCACCGCCGGATCATACGGAACAATTTGCTTATTTCTTTTTCCTGAGGTCACAGCTCTATCTTTTCGCGCGTTGTTCCCTGGTGAGGATGATGCTGCCGCTGATAGTGCGGGTGCTGCTCCCGCCGAATGAACCATATGCGAGGCTCCTGGTCTCTCCAGTTCAGCCCTTAGCATTTCCTCATTCTGCTGATTCGCAATGCGCACCAGCTCATTCACTCTTTCTTGCTGTTTCTGTCGGGCTTCCCCGCTTAATCCTTCCAGTTCCAAAGCAGCGGCATTTGCCGCCCTTAGGTTCTTTATCGGGGTACTATACCTCGGCAAGCCTAGATCGACTGAATCACCTCCACGAGCTTCATGTTCTTTATTCATATCATTCATGAGGTTCTTTCCTCTCAATCTCAATTCATTTACCCGCTCGGGGGCCACATCCAGTTTGTTTGCCTTAGCATATTCTCGCAGAGTCCTGTTCAAGGACTCCCGCAAGGTCGACACCTTTTTTGCCTCTACCAGTACTTTTTGTCTAGTTTCTTCTAACTCCGCCTGGGCGTTAGCCGGATCAAGTATCGGTGCCACAGGCGTGGTTAGATTATCTATAGTTGCTTGAAGAATATTCTCTGGTCTTTCTAGAGGAGGCCACCTTACCCTTGCCACCTTTGGGGTCGTCTCCTGTACCTCGGCTGACTTGGCTGCTGGCGGATCTAACTCGGTGGGCTGTGGAGCTGCTTGCTTCGTGGTCACCTGTCCTCCTGCCGCCGGGTCCTTGCTTGGTCCGGCTCCTGCTCCTGTTGCCTGTGTTGCGGCTGTCACCATCACCTCGACGCTGCCGACGGGGCGTGTTCCACATGGACTGTTAGCAGCATTGAGGGGAGGCTCTCCTACATCAATAACTCGGTGAGGATAGACGCAGGAGGTGTCGACGCCGACGTAGACCTTGTGCGTGCCCAGGTTGATGAATACGCCGTTGCACGGTGGCGCTTTCGTCCTGAAGCTACCTGCGTTATCGCTAACATAGTCCCAGAGATCAAATCTCTGGACAAATCCTGAGACAACCCGCTTGCCGATGTGGATGAAGTTTCCCGTCCGGATCTTAACTCCAGCTAGCAGCGCTGCTGGCCCCACGGTGGGCGCCAACTGTCGTGGTGGTGGCACGGCAGATGCCATGGGTAGGCTAAAGTATGGGGCCAATGGATGCTAGTGGGATTCGGGGGGAGATGTAGTGATTTCTACACTCTAATGCTCAACTAACAGATCTCTATTCCTCTTCTCAATGAATACAAGTGTTCCTAGAGTTGTCTCATAGAGAGGAAGAACACTACTACACGAGCCTTACAGCGTAGAATGAATCGATCCCCCTCTTAGGAGCCAGTGTCCCCCCTTATAAAGGGGTGCCTTGGTTCCTTCTAGGGCTGACGTGGCAAGCATATCCTTGGAATATGCTTGTCCCAATATGGTAACTCGACGGCCTCCTTTCGTGTCGCCCTTCTATCGGCGGCAATGTTCCAGAGAGCTTCACATGCGCGCCTCGGGATTCCTTACTGTCACCTCCATGACGTTCTTCTGCCCTTCTGCTGCTCTGCTCCTTGTCCTTTGTACTTGGCTCTGTCTAGATTCCTCCTAGCTAGTGACTAGGGTTTGACTATAGGCACCTCCTTCTCCTGCATGCTTCATGTTATTCGGCCTTGTCTCGCATAACTCGGCTCGGCCTTCACCTGCATTCAAGTTAGTCAGACTCATTCGGCCAACTTAACTCATATGTCGGCCGGATAAGGTGTTACTCATTCTACACTTGACATGGCCCTGCTTATCTCGGCCGACACAAATAGTAACTCGGCTCACGACAAGGGAGGTTCCTTTTGTCTTTCCCCTATCTTGACCCTATCCGGGGTCACCACCCCAACGAGGAATAACAACGTCACGTTAAGGTAGTCTTTGTTGGAGATATGCCCTAGAGGCAATAATAAATGTAGTTATTATTATATCTTTGTGTTTATGATAAATGTTTACATTCATGCTATAATAGTATTAACAAGGAAACAGTAATACTTGTGTGATTTGTAAACTTAAACTGAAGTCCCTAGTATAGCCTCTATACATCACTAGCTTGTTGGTTAATAAATGATTGTGGTTTCCCTATCATGAACATTGAGATGTTATTAACAACAAGATCATGTCATTAGGAGAATGATATGGTGGACATACTCCTGTAGATAAGCGTAGCATAAAGATAAAGTCATTTTAATAGTTCAATTGCTATATGCTTTCTGATACATAGTAACCTAATTCCTTCGACCATGAGATCATGCATATCACCTTTACCGGATGGATGCTTTGATGACATCAAACACCACACCGTAACTGGGTGGCTATAAAGATGGCATTGAGTGTTCGGAAAGTATTGGTTGAGACACATGGATCAAGAGTGGGATTTGTCCATCCATATGACGGATAGATATACTCTGGGACCTCTCGGTGAAATGTCATCCAATTAGCTTGCAAGCATGTGACTGGCTCACAAGGGATCACATATCACGGGAACGAGAAAAGAGTACTTATCAGTAACGAGGTTGAACTAGGTATGCAGAGATACCGACGATCATAACCTCGGATAAGTAAACTATCGTGAGACAAAGGGAAATTGGTATCGTATGTAAGTGGTTCATTCGATCGCAAAGTAATCGTATAAATATGTGGGATCCATATGAATTTCCAGATTCCTCTATTGGTTATTGATCGGAGAAGTGTCTCGATCATGTCCGCATAATTCACGAACCGTAGGGAGACACACTTAAGGATTCGACGTTGTTTGAGTAGTTATGGAATGATGAGAAAGAGACCGAATGTTGTTCGGAGTCTCGGATGGGATCCGGGATATCACGAGGAGATCCGGAATGGTCCGGATAATAAGATTCATATAAGGAAAGTCCCGTTTCGAAGTTGGGGAATGGTTCTGGTGTTTTCATCGGGAATGTTCTAGAAGGTTCCGGAATGTCCGGCACTCCAGGGGGAAGGGTACATGAATGTGTTATAGCAAGTTGGTATAGTTGCATCATGTACTAAGTGTCATCGCTGAACAAAATAGAGGGTTTATTCAAATCCTAGTTTGAAAAAGTCAAACGGCTATTTTTGGGAAGTGGGAAAGTAGGAGGAAACCGAGTTGGGGAGGAGTCCCTCCTCCCCACCGCCGGCGCACCACCAAGCCGACTTGGGGAGGGACTCCCCTCCCCTTGGCCGGCCCCCTCCACCTATATAAGGAGGGGCAGGGCTCCCCTCCTTGACACACAACTCCCACGCCTCAAACCCTAGCAGCTGCTGCCCACCATAGCCGCCACCGCCCCCTAGGGTTTCTCCCCTAGCCGCCGACTTGGGCACCTCCAAGCCCTAGCCGCCGGCCATAGCACCTCCTCCTTGGTGTGTCTAAACCCTAGAACACCGAGGACTCTCTCATACTCCACCATACTCGCTCCGGCTTAAGGCGAAGCGCTGCGAGATCTCCCCTCTACTTCCGGTACCACGCCGTTGTGCTGCCGGAATCACGAGGAGAGTGCTACAACCTCCGCTGCCTGCTGGAACAAGGGAGAGGAAGGTCTTCTTCGAGTACCGAACGTGTGACCGACTGCGGGAGCGCTGCCGGAACGCAGCGCCGGAAGGATCGTCTACGCGATCTTGAGATCAGGAAGAGTACGACTACATCACCCACGAGAATCCGCTCTCGTTAAACGCTTTGGAATCTTTGAGGGTGAGTTATTCCATCGACTCGTTGCTACAATCTAGTAGATAGATCTTGGCTTATTTGTTTGTATGCGATAGAAATTTTTTGTTTTCCATGCTACGAAACCCTACAGTGGTATCAGAGCCGTGTCTATATGTAGATCTGTTGCACGAGTAGAACACAATGGTCATTGTGGGCGTTGATGCTTTTATTGTCGATTGCTTCTTGTGTACTTTACATCTTGCAGGATGTTGGGATGAAGCGGCCCGGGCTAACCTTACATGACATCGTTCATGAGACTTGCTCCACGCTTGACATGCAACTTGTATTGCATAAGTGGCTTTGCGGGTGCCTGTTTCTCCTAGCATAGTTAAGATCCAATTTACAATGGGTGATTAACAATACTAGTATCAATGTTGTGGTTCATGTTCGTAAGTTAGAACGACACTTATTGAAAGCCCCAAACCACGTAAAACATGCAAAGAAAGTAGAGGCGTCTAACTTTGTTTTGCAGGGGTGTGCAGTGATGTGATATGGCCATGATTGTGATTATATTTGATGTATGCAATGTTCCTTATTGTAAGTTGGCAACCGGCAGGAGCCATATGGTTGTCTTTAATTTATGTTAAGACCCACGTGTCTATTCAAAGTAGTTGTAATAGTTGAAGCCGGTGGACGACAACCATGGAGAAGCGTCATTGACCTTGATGCAATGCCGGTGATGATGGAGATCATGTTCGTGCTTGAAGATGGAGATCGGAAGCACAAAGAAGAAAGGCCATATCATATCACATATTATGAATTGCATGTGATGTTAATCCTTTATGCATCTTGTATTGCTTAGTAGACGACGGTAGCATTATAAGATGATCCCTCATGCACATGAATTTCAAATCATAAAGTGTTCACCCTTAGTTAGCATCGTTGCTAAAGCTTGTTGTTTCGAAGCACCACGTGATGATCGGGTGTGTTAGATTCCGCAAGTGTATACAACGTGAGCAAGCCAGATTTGCTCATGCGGAAACTAAGGTTTGATCTTGACGAGCCTAGCATGTACAGACATGGTCTCGCAACACGGATCACCGAAATGTAAAGCATGAATCATATAGTAGATATGATGAACATGTCGATTGTTCGCCATTGAAACTATATCAACTCTCGTGATGATCGGTGTTGATGTGGTGGATTTGGTTCATGTGATCACTAAAACAATGTGAGGGATGTTGTTTTGAGTGGGAGTTCACCTAGGTTAATTTTGTTATTAATTTGAACTCAATTTGTCATAAACTTAGTCTAAACTATTGCAAATATGTTGTAGATCAATGGCAGCCCCTACTATCAATTTTAATGCGTTCCTAGAGAAAGAAAAGTTGAAAAACAATGGAAGCAACTTCGCGGATTGGTTCTGCAATTTGAGGATTGTACTCACAGCTGGTAATTTGACCTATGTGCTGGATGCACCGCTGGGTGACCCACCTGCAGCTACTGCTACCGATGAAGTAAAGAATGTTTACCTCACTCGGAAGACACAGTACTCCACAGTTCAGTGTGCTATCTTGTATGGTTTAGAATCGGAGCTTCAGAAAAGGTTTGAGAATTCAGACCCACATGATATTGTCCGTGATCTCAAATTGATCTTTGAGACTCATGCGGCAATTGAGAGCTATGAGGCTTCTGAAAAGTTCTTTAACTGCAAGATGGAAGAGGGCAGCTCCGTCAGTGAGCATGTGCTTAAGATGTCTGGGCACGCAAACAAACTTCAAAGCTTGGGCATAGTGATTCCTAATGCTTTGGGGATTTACCGTGTCCTCCAATCACTACCACCAAGTTACAAGAACTTTGTGATGAACTACAACATGCAGAACATGAACAAGACGTTGCCAGAACTCTTTGCCATGTTAAAATCTGCAGAAGTGGAGATCAAGAAAGAGCACCAAGTGTTGTTGGTCAATAAGACCACCAAATTCAAGAAAGGCAAGTCTAAGCAAAAGGGACACTTCAAGAAGGGTGGTAAGAAAGTTACCACGCCGACGAAGAAGACCAAGGCTGGACCTAAGCCTGATACTGAGTGCTTTTACTGCAAGAGAGAAGGTCACTGGAAGCGGAATTGCCCAAAGTACTTGGCGGATTTGAAGAACGGCAACATCAAGAAGAAAGGTATATCTGATATACATGTTATTGATGTGTATCTCACTAGTACTCGTAGTAGTGCCTGGGTATTTGATACTGGTTCGGTTGCTCATATTTGTAACTCGAAACAGGTACTGCAGAATAAACGGAAGCTAGCGAAGAACGAGGTGACGATGCGCGTTGGAAACGGATCAAAGGTTGATGTGATCGCGGTCGGCACGCTACCCCTTCATCTACCATCGGGATTAGTTTTATACTTAAATAATTGTTATTTGGTGCCTGCGTTAAGCATGAACATTATATCGGGATCTTGTTTATTGCGAGACGGTTACTTGTTTAAATCCGAGAATAATGGTTGTTCGATTTATATGAGTAATATGTTTTATGCACATGCACTTTTGATAGATGGTCTATTCTTGTTGAATCTCGATAGTGGAAATACACATATTAATAACATTGAGGCTAAACGTTTGAAATCGAGCGATAACTCGACCTATATGTGGCACTGTCGTCTTGGTCACATTGGAGTGAAGCGTATGAAGAAACTCCATTCCGATGGACTTCTTGAATCACTTGATTTCGAATCACTTGATAGATGCGAAGCATGTCTGATGGGTAAAATGACTAAGACTCCATTTTCTGGTATGATGGAGCGAGCTACGGACTTATTGGAAATCATACATACCGATGTGTGTGGTCCAATGAGTGTGGTATCGCGCGGTAGTTATCGTTATGTTCTTACCTTCACGGATGACTTGAGTAGATATGGGTATATCTATTTCATGAAACATAAGTCCGAAACTTTCGAGAAGTTTAAGGAATTTTAGAGTGAGGTAGAGAATCAACGTAACAAGAAGATTAAATTTCTACGTTCTGATCGTGGAGGTGAATATCTAAGTTACGAGTTTGGCGAGCATTTGAAGAAATGCGGAATACTTTCACAATTGACACCGCCGGGAACACCACAGCGTAATGGTGTGTCCGAACGTCGTAATCGAATTCTCTTAGATATGGTTCGTTCTATGATGTCACTTACAGATTTACCGCTATCATTTTGGGGTTATGCATTAGAAACAACCGCATTCACTTTAAATAGGGCACCATCTAAATCCGTGGAAACGACACCATATGAATTATGGTTTGGGAAGAAACCTAAATTGTCGTTCCTTCAAGTTTGGGGTTGCGAAGCCTATGTAAAGAAGTTACACCCGGACAAGCTTGAACCCAAAGCGAAAAAATGCGTCTTCATAGGATACCCGAAGGAAACTATTGGGTATACCTTCTATCATAGATCCGAAGGCAAAATCTTCGTTGCCAAGAATGGATCCTTTCTAGAGAAGGAATTTCTCTCAAAAGAAGTGACTGGAAGGAAAGTAGAACTCGACGAGGTTGTCGAACCTTCTCTCGAACTTGCGAGTAGCGCAGCACCGGAAGTAGTTCCTGTGACGCCTGCACCAGTAAGAGAGGAAGCTAATGATGATGATCATGAAACTTCGGTTGTAGTTGCTACAGAGCCTCGCAGGTCAACGAGAACTCGTACCACTCCTGATTGGTATGATCCCGTTATGAATGTCATGTTGGTGGATAACACCGATGACCCTGAGACATATGAGGAAGCGATGATGAGCCCAGATTCCGATAAATGGCAAGAAGCCATGAAACCTGAGATTGGATCCATGTACGAAAACCATGTATGGACTTTGGTGGACTTACCGGATGGCCGGAAGGCCGTCGAGAATAAATGGATTTTTAAGAATAAAACAGATGTTGATGGTAATGTTACTGTCTATAAAGCTCGACTTGTCGCAAAAGGGTTTCGACAAATTCAAGGAGTTGACTACGATGAGACTTTCTCACCAGTAGCGAAGCTAAAGTCTGTGAGGATTATGTTAGCAATCGCTGCATATTATGATTATGAGATATGGCAGATGGATGTCAAAACAGCATTCCTCAATGGAGACATTGATGAAGAGTTGTATATGATGCAACCCAAAGGTTTTGTCGATCCTAAAGATGCTAACAAGGTATGCAAACTTCAACGGTCCATCTATGGATTGAAGCAAGCATCCAGAAGTTGGAATCAACGTTTTGATAAGGTAATCAAAAGTTTTGGTTTTATACAAACTTATGGAGAAGCTTGTATTTACAAGAAAGTGAGTGGGAGCTCTGTACCATTCTTAATACTATATGTAGATGACATATTGTTGATTGGGAATGATGTAGACCTTCTTAATAGTGTCAAGGAATATTTGAATAATAGTGTTTCAATGAAGGATCTTGGCGAAGCAGCTTACATATTAGGCATAAAGATTTATAGAGATAGATCGAGACGCCTAATATCATTGTCACAAAGTACATATTTGGACAAAGTTCTAAAGAGGTTTGGAATGGAAGATGGCAAGAAAGGGTTCTTGCCCATGTTGCCCAATACGACCTTGAGTAAAACTCAAAGTCCGACAACAGCAGAAGATAGAGAAAGGATGAGTAAGACTCCCTATGCCTCAGCCATAGGATCTCTAATGTATGCCATGCTATGTACTAGACCCGACATTGCATATGCTGTTAGTTTAACTAGCAGATATCAAAGTGATCCAGGAGAGGATCATTGGACAGCGGTCAAAAACATCCTTAAGTACTTGAGAAGAACTAAGGATATGGTTCTTTCTTATGGAGGTGATGAACAGCTCGTTGTTAATGGTTACACCGATGCTAGTTGGAACACCGATCCGGATGATTCTAAATCACAATCCGGATACGTATTTATTTTGAATGGTGCAACAGTTAGCTGGAGGAGTGCAAAGCAAAGCGTTGTGGCGAGATCTTCAACTGAATCGGAATACATGGCTGCTTCGGAGGCTTCACAAGAAGCAATATGGATGAAAGAGTTCATTACAGAGCTGGGTGTGGTTCCTAGTGCGCTGGACCCAATGTCTATCTACTGTGATAACATGGGCGCCATAGCCAATGCGCAAGAACCAAGGTCACACAAGAAGCTGAAGCATATCAAGCTACGTTTTCACGCTATTCGAGAACATGTCCAAGATGGGGATATAAAGATTTGCAAAGTACACACAAATCTGAATGTGGAGGATCCGTTGACTAAACCTCTCCCGAGGGCAAAACATGACCAGCACCAAACTGCCATGGGTGTTCGGTATATTACCATGTAATCTAGATTAGATGACTCTAGTGCAAGTGGGAGACTGTTGGAGATATGCCCTAGAGGCAATAATAAATGTAGTTATTATTATATCTTTGTGTTTATGATAAATGTTTACATTCATGCTATAATAGTATTAACAAGGAAACAGTAATACTTGTGTGATTTGTAAACTTAAACTGAAGTCCCTAGTATAGCCTCTATACATCACTAGCTTGTTGGTTAATAAATGATTGTGGTTTCCCTATCATGAACATTGAGATGTTAGTAACAACAAGATCATGTCATTAGGATAATGATATGGTGGACATACTCCTGTAGATAAGCGTAGCATAAAGATCAAGTCATTTTAATAGTTCAATTGCTATATGCTTTCTGATACATAGTAACCTAATTCCTTCGACCATGAGATCATGCATATCACCTTTACCGGATGGATGCTTTGATGACATCAAACACCACACCGTAACTGGGTGGCTATAAAGATGGCATTGAGTGTTCGGAAAGTATTGGTTGAGACACATGGATCAAGAGTGGGATTTGTCCATCCATATGACGGATAGATATACTCTGGGCCCTCTCGGTGAAATGTCATCCAATTAGCTTGCAAGCATGTGACTGGCTCACAAGGGATCACATATCACAGGAACGAGAAAAGTGTACTTATCAGTAACGAGGTTGAACTAGGTATGTAGAGATACCGACGATCATAACCTCGCATAAGTAAACTATCGTGAGACAAAGGGAAATTGGTATCGTATGTAAGTGGTTCATTCGATCGCAAAGTAATCGTAGAAATATGTGGGAGCCATATGAATTTCCAGATTCCTCTATTGGTTATTGATCGGAGAAGTGTCTCGATCATGTCCGCATAATTCACGAACCGTAGGGAGACACACTTAAGGATTCGATGTTGTTTGACTAGTTATGGAATGATGAGAAAGAGACCGAATGTTGTTCGGAGTCTCGGATGGGATCCGGGATATCACGAGGAGATCCGGAATGGTCCGGAGAATAAGATTCATATAAGGAAAGTCCCGTTTCGGAGTTGGGGAATGGTTCCGGTGTTTTCATCGGGAATGTTCTAGAAGGTTCCGGAATGTCCGGCACTCCGGGGGGAACGGTACATGAATGTGTTATATCAAGTTGGTATAGTTGCATCATGTGCTAAGTGTCATCGCTGAACAAAATAGAGGGTTTATTCAAATCCTAGTTTGAAAAAGTCAAACGGCTAGTTTGAAAGTCAAACGGCTATTTTTGGGAAGTGGGAAAGGAGGAGGAAACCGAGTTGGGGAGGAGTCCCTCCTCCCCACCGCCGGCGCACCACCAAGCCGACTTGGGGAGGGACTCCCCTCCCCTTGGCCGGCCCCCTCCACCTATATAAGGAGGGGCAGGGCTCCCCTCCTTGACACACAACTCCCACGCCTCAAACCCTAGCAGCTGCTGCCCACCATAGCCGCCGCCCCCTAGGGTTTCTCCCCTAGCCGCCGACTTGGGCACCTCCTCCTTGGTGTGTCTAAACCCTAGAACACCGAGGACTCTCTCATACTCCACCATACTCGCTCCGGCTTAAGGCGAAGCCCTGCGAGATCTCCCCTCTACTTCCGGTACCACGCCATTGTGCTGCCAGAATCACGAGGAGAGTGCTACAACCTCCGCTGCCTGCTGGAACAAGGGAGAGGAAGGTCTTCGTCGAGTATCGAACGTGTGACCGACTGCAGGAGCTCTACCGGAACGCAGCGCCGGAAGGATCGTCTACGCGATCTTGAGATCGGGAAGAGCACGACTACATCACCCACGAGAATCCGCTCTCGTTAAACACTTTGGAATCTTCGAGGGTGAGTTATTCCATCGACTCTTTGCTACAATCTAGTAGATAGATCTTGGCTTGTTTGTTTGTATGCGATAGAAATTTTTTGTTTTCCATGCTACGAAACCCTACAATCTTTCCTCCATACGAAAGGAAAAGGATACAACTGACTTCTCTGTCCCATTCCAACTCTCATGGATAACGCGTAATATACGGCGCTAGAATCACTGATGTCATGGGTTGTTAAATTCCTAGGTGGTTATCATTGTTGCAAATAGACACATAAGTCTATTGCTTCATTATATCATCACTTAGGATGATATTAACAATTTATTTACTTGCGAAAATAATATTTTCTTTTCTTGAAACATCAATGATAACACCCAATTTACAAATACTTTGGTAAAGACTCTTCAAAGGACATGAGCAAGTGATGAAGTTGCCTTGTGATTGAAAGGTAGTTAAGTCAGATGCTCGCACTGGACCTTGAGCTTCTATGTCTACAAAACATCATTATTGCCTGGTAAGGACAATATTTAAAGAAGCAAAATGAATATGCATAGTAATGTAATGCATTATTTATCATTTATTTTCTTTGTGTGTTTTACCCAATATTTTATTGTGAAGGATTCCTTTAAGTAATACAGGATTTCATTTTGAAGAATAATCTTTAATATTTTATAAATATTTCATTCTATATATAATTTATCTTTATTAAATATAAATTCTTGTATTTATTTGTTTACTAGTTCTTTTTAAGAATTAGTATTTAGATAAAAGAGAATTTATTTTTATAACTCTAAATCTTTATTTCGTATTTTTCTAAAATATTGTAATAACAAAACACAATAAAAGTGATTTTTATTTATTTTTATCCTTTTTCTTTAATTTTATAAAATTCCCTAAGGAATATATATATCATAAAATTCTTGACCAAAAATTATATACATAAAAATTATTTCTTAATTTAATTAAGTAGGTTGGATTATTATGAATCCCAAAATATTTTATTTGCAATTTTTAGACTTCTATTTTATTTTCTAGAATTTTATTTAATTCTAGGGGTATTTTGGTCTTTTATTAATTATTAAAACTTCTTTTATGTTTTGGGCTAACCCTTTGGGCTTATTGGGCCAAACTGGCCCAAATGACTTGGCCAAAAGGTCTCCCCGAAGGGCTCTGGCCCTATCGGCCCATTCTCTTTGTCTCTCCCTCTCTCGACCTTACATCTTCTCCTCCTCAACCCCGTGGTCGCTGGCACTGCCGCCGAGCATTGCCCGCTGCCGTGGCCTTCCCTGACCACTGTCGTGGTGTATGGCGAGGTTGTCGGCCATGATCCTTCATTTGCTCCGACTCGATTTGGTTCCGAGGCCTTCCTGTGGCCAGGCTAACCCTGTCTCTAACCCTAGGTTTGGGGTGGTGCTGTTAACGCCACCGCCGCTGCTCCCGTGGTGATGTGCGGTGCTCGTGCGCCCTCGTGTGCTGCTGTGGCCGCTGTCATGGCTGGGTGCGGGTTGCAGCGCCCTCTGGGGTGCTCCCCGTGTTGCCGCGAGCTCATCGGCCCCTCTGCTTCCTCTTCAATTCTCCAGCGAGGACCACAGGTGAGTTGGTTCTCTGTGATCTCTCGTGCCTCTGTCTACTTCGAGTATCTCTGTGTGTAACTAGTGGCTATCCTTCATTAGGGTTTGTACTGGTTCTAGGGTTCATCCCTGGTTCTAGGGTTCATCCCTCTATATGCGCGTATGATAATGATTTGATCAAGCAGTGTTGCCTAGTATGAATTGTGCTCATTGTAATTTAAGGCTTACTGTCATGATTTGATTGCCTGATGCCACTGTGAATCTGATGCTAGTGGTTAGATAATGTTGCCTCTGATTGGTGATTAAGTTGGTTAACCTGATGGCATAATTGTGAAATCTGTTGGGTGAGATTGATGCTTAGTGTGTTCACTTGCTGTCATTACTTTGATACTGACAGTAACACTGTCAGTGGTTGTTCACTGCATCAGTGGGTGTTGGCTTGTATGTTTATCAATAGGCTGAACTTAATCATTAGAGTCTAATGATACTTTGAAGATAGATGGATATATTAACTGATCTCTGAGTGTAATCTCAGGGAAATGATAATTATTGGTTTATTTATGAAAGCTATATATATGTTTGGTTGTAGGATTTGTTCTTGTGACACCATCTTATAATGGCACACAAGTTGATTCTAGTACTGGCTTTACTTATGATCAGTTCTTGAGATTGGATAGATGCCTAAAAATAAGTTTAAAGCTTTTCTTGATATCTATGCCTATGATGTTGTTTGAGGCTCTAGGAACTAGAGTCATGTTTTGATGTCCCTTTCAAATATGTTGGAATATCAGGGTTGCTCACTAGATCTTGGATCCTAGTTGGTTAAGATGATTGGTTTGTTTGTATCTTATGAAATCTGAGGTGCTACTCTTTTTAGGAGATGTGCCCAGATTTTATAAGAACAAATGCTAAAATATATAAGTTGTTTGTTGGTATCACCAGATCTATGATGTTGATCTGAGATTTTGGTGGATTTGGTAGAGTTTACTACTAGTCTTTATATTATAAATCCTCTAGGATAGGTTCACCCCAATTGGGTGATCACTAAGAGGTTAACTCTAAAACATCACATACTTTTCTGTCTAGATAAGATGAACAGAATATGTGGATGTTTTATGATACTCACCACAACAGTTGATGATTTGTGATGGTTGTTGATTGATATGTGGCTTGATCTTGCTGATTATGTTGCTGGCCTGATCCTGTCCTTCACCTACTGGTGATGTTCCTGTTCCCCTGGTTCCTGTGCTTGGCCTTGATCAGTCCTTCTCCTCCTAGCTCCTATAGCTTAACCTTGCTATCCACCTGATCCTCCCCCTCCTTATGTCACCATCTGGTGATGCTAAGTTGATCTGGTGTGTGGTTTTGGCTGGTGGTTTGCTTAGCTTTGTGAAGCTGAGTGTTCTTGGTGTGGTGTGGAAAATACAGAGATGCACTAGTGGCTGCCCATGGTTGTGCTTGGTCTTTTTACTTGGTTGAGTTGTTGTGGCTGTGTCGACAGCACACCCCATGCAGTTTGGTGATTGAGCTGCATGTGTGTCTGTTGCATAGTTGTGGATGAGATCAGTGAGGTGTTCTATTCTTTCATCTTTTTAGTGTTATCCTGCTTGGTGAAACTTGCCCCTTTTACTTGCTGTGATCATTTGACTTATGGCTAATTTATTATGAAAGATTAAATTTTTTCCTATTGGTGAAACTTGCCCCTAAAAGATTTACTCAATGATGTAAACTTGAGCAGTGCAACTCACTGCTCTCTACTGAGAGTAAAATTAATAATTTAACTTTAATTTTCCTTTTTGTTTGTTCTTTACTTTGCAGGTACAAGATCTGAAGATTTAAGATTAGTATAGGTTTACTTTTAGACAAATACATTCCTTTATAATTTTCATTTCATTCTTTTGTAAGAAATGTGTAATAGTTTATTAATATATATATATATATATTTCTCTTTTTGTAATTTCCTTTATGTAAAGATTCTTTATTGTCTCAATGAGTTAATCATTGTAACTTATTCATGGAAGAAGAAAAGGCTCATTTCTTATTTAGATTTCTATTACTATTTATTATTTCTAGATTAAATAATATTACGAAATCATTTTAGAATTCATTTGAAAATATCAATTCCTAAATATAAACTCAAATTTCAAATTTTGAGTTCAAATTCTTTTCCCACAAAATACACTAATTCATAAAGATCATGTCAGAATTTATAACGATCACTCTCCAGATCTATTCCCAGGGCCGGCGCTGAGGGGTCGCCACCCTGGCATCGGCCAGGGGCCCATGGCCCGGAAGGGGCCCAAAAATTTGTACTCATGTACTTCCTTTTTATACAAATAAATATACTTCTAACCTTGTTCTAAGTCAAAGTTAACAACATTTGACTAATTTTTATAGAAAAATATAGTGATACTTATGACTCTAAATTATTACCAATAGATGTGTTTTAAAATTTAGTTAATTTGATGTACTCCCTCCGATCCATATTAGTTGACTTGGATTTATTAAAATTTGGATGAACCTATATACTAAATAGTGTGTAGATTCATTCAAATTTAGACAAGTCAACTAATATGGGTCTGAGGGAGTAATATATGTTGCTATATTTATCTATAAAATTGGTCAAATTTAATAAAATTTAACTTGGCTAAACACTAGACATATACTTATTTGCGAACGGAGAAAGTATATATATACGGGTATACATCTGCTGCCCACGACTCGATAAACGAGTAGGACCCTGGAAACCAGACACAACGCGTCGAGCAGGAAATCAAAAAGGCTCACTATGACACGAGGCACAAGGCTTACGAGTTACAACGCTGGCCACATGGGTTACAATGCGTCGCGAACTTGTGATCTCCCTTCTCTTCTCTTCTCCTCGACTATTCGGATATCGGCCGGACTCCGCGCCTCGATCTCTAGGGCCCTGCCTCCCTGACTCGATCGACGATCGTAGATTCGCAGGTCATCTATCGTCTATCGAGGATCACCAATTCACTAGCGGCAGGCTCTGATCCTTACTCCTGACTTATTATCATTGGAATTATTTCTTATTTTAGGTAATCAAACCAGTAACAAATACTATTTATTATATTCTGAGACTAAAATGTTTGGTTGGATGTTAACTTTTATTTTAAAAGTGCTAGTAGATACATATATGATTTTTTTAATGTCTATATACATTAGAGTTAAGTGCCCATGCAGTCGACTTTGCCTAGGGGCCTGAAAAACATAGAGCCGGCCCTGTCTATTCCTACACTTAGAGAGTGAAAGAAACTCTGATCACTTTAGATTTTATTTGTCGAAAAATTTACCCATATTTTACAAATGAATGCATGCATATGCACAAATTTTTAAATCTATCCTTCGTTGGTTCCGAAATGCTGGGTTGTTATAGTAACCCTCCTTCCAAACTCATGAAACTGAAAACACATAGATGATCATGACTGGCTTACACCGAAGCACACCTCGTCTCTTTTATGTCCTGATATTTTATATACACTTCTATGTGAAATATGTATTTTTACAATGGGTGCATCTCGTCCTCCGGGGAAAAGTGGATCTCAAGGTTGCTAGTACATAGTATAATTTAGTGGACTGACATACATGTGAGTAGTGAGAACTAGTACTCCCTCCATACTAAAGAAAGATGTCACAGGTTTCTAAATTTACATGTTATAGACACTATTTAGTATATAGATATATTCAAATTTAAATAAATTTGTGACTTTTTGGACAGAGAGTACAGAACTATCCGACGAGTAGGCAACTCCGGTTGAATATTTTTGGCAAGGGATTTAGCGTATATATTTTCCTATTCTCTGGTGCGGGCAGCTATGGATTTTGTTGCAAAGGACATTGATGCATGGTCTATCTATCTGTCCCATGTCACAATGCACCAGCCGTGGGAGCCGTGCTGGCGTCCTGCATCGGACAAGAGTGAGAAAGGACGCGATGCGGTCAGATGCGTACGGAAAACAATTGCTGACAAAGTAGGATACTCTTTCTAGGGTGGGGTGGGGGTGGACGTGGGGGGCTCGTTTGGGGCGCTCGCCTAACAGCATCTCCACTCGTTCGTCGAACTCAGGCCGAAATTCGGAATTTTTTTATCGGACGGTGCAAGTTTTTGGCTTGGGTACGTCCAGTTTTCCGCTCGGCTACTCAGGCCGAGTATCCAGGCGAACACAAAACGGCTATATATTTGAATCTTTATCGTTCCGCCGGCGAGCACTCGGCCACAAGGTGTTCGACAGATACGCCCACAAGTTCGGCGACATATTTTTATTATATCACAGGAAAAACAAATCTCAGTCGTCGATGGGGATGGGCTCCTGCGGCGTGACCGACGCGGCGTTGTCGTCCATCTCGCCGGTGAAGGCCCCCAGGTTGGAGGAAGTCGAAGCAGAGCTCGGCGTGGGAGCATTCGGCGCATGCACGTTTGGCGCAGAGGAAGGGGAAGCCGTGATCATGCCCTGCAGGATGGCCTGACGTTGCGCCATGTACCAGGCCTTGTCTGGCGAGCTCATCTTCGACGTGTCCTCGCCGCCCATGAGGAACTTAAGGTCCGTGTGGCGTTTCTTTGCGGTGTAGTTGGCCTTCTTCTCGACGAGGCTGGCTTTCTTCTCGGCGAGGTTGGCCTTGATGAGGTCCACCTTTTCCCTTTGTGTCTCGATCAGCTTCTTCCAGCCCTCCTCACCCTTCTCAGCCCTCTTCTCGGCCTGCGCCCTCGTGTTTGCGAGGCATTTCTCGATCGAAGCCTGGAGACGCTCGGCGGGAGGTCCGGCGGCCTTGAGCATCTTGGCCTTCTTCTGGCCGAGCTCAGGTCTTCCTTCGCTGGCAGCAGTGGCCGGGGCCTCGGGGTTGTAGACGCCGTCCTTGCTCTTGGAGAGACTCAGGCGAGTGTCCCGCCACTTCTCGCAATGCTCGATTTTCTCGAAGACATGATGGAACTTGAACTCCATCTTCATGTCCTCTCAAAACAGAGCAAGCGCACGACGCAGCTGCAAAATGGAAGTGTGTCAAGTTTGTTAAAATGGAAGAGAGTGCACGACAAAGCTAGTGTTCGCGAGTACCTTGTTGTCCATGTTCTCTCCACTGGCTTGTGTGCGGTCGACCTCTTCCACGCAGCTGTGCCACTTGCTGCACGCAGTCTGGATGATCGCCCAATGGTTGGTTATTTCCTTTTCCCCTCGCTCCATGTGGATCTTGTGATACTTTGGGTCGCACATGCTTCGCTTCGCTCGTCGAATGCTGCCTTCACGCGTCGCCAATAGTTGTCTGAATTCTGGTTAGCACCGGTGATCGGATCCATGCTCACCGTTTTCCATGCTTCGGCGAGGCAGGTGTCCTCGGCCACGGTCCACTTGATCCGAGCATCCGCCGAAGTGCCAGGCTTCTTCTTCCCCTTCTTGCCTTTCGCCTCAACCTCGACGTCCTCTAGCTACGTCTGCTCGGCCTGTGTCTCCTCGGCACCGGTGTCGGCGAGGTCCTGGGACTCGATGTCGTGCTCGGCGTCGGCCCGGGTCTGCTTTTCCGTGAAGAAGGAGGGGTGGTTCGTCGCCGAGCCTGTTGCGATCAGGTCCTCCATGTACGCCTCGGCTGTCATGCCGGCGGGAAGAGCGCCCAGCATTCCGCCGAACAGGTTGCGCGTGTCGGCCTCGCCGAATGGCGCCGAGCTCCCGCCGAAAGGCAGTGGTCCGTGGCGCAGAGCGGGGCTTACGTACGCCGGAGAGGCAGGGTAGGGGATGTTGATGTCGACGCCGAAGGCCGAAGGAGGGCGCGGGGCCGGGCAGGGGAAGAGCACATTGGGGTTGAAGCCGCCATCGAACTCGGGCGACGAGGAGTACCTCTGCCGAGCAGCCGCCTGGCCCTCCTGGAAGCTGGCCGGAGAGATCGGCGAGAAGCCAGCGGGTGAGCCGACGCTAGTCTGGCTTCCCCAGTGTGGTGGGTACGACGCGGCCATCAATGTCGAACGCGTCGCCGCCGCCTGCTTCACCATCGCATGTTCTTCTATCGCCGCCTTCACCATCGCCTTCTCCTCTGCTTGTTGTTGCCGGAGCTTCGCCCTCTCCTTCCCGTCCTTCCGCTCGGCCGACGATATCTGCCTGGCGTGCTCCCTCTTCTCCCACTCAGCCGAGGACATGCCCTCCAGCTTGGTCGGCGGCGCTCTCGGCTTCCTCGCCTTCTTCTCCGCTGGACCCTCGCCGAGGATCGATCTGGGTTGGACGAAACTCTTGGGCGGCATGTCGGGCGGTGTGATCGGCGGTGTGGCGGGGGTGGGGGAATGGGGAAGAAAGGCGGGAGGGGAAAGAAAATGGTGGGAGCTCGGCGAAGTGGCGGGAGTGGTGCCTTCTCTCGCCGATAGAGCTGGCCCACGCCCGTTTTCGCTGAGTCCGGATTTCACAGGGCGTACCCGGGATCCTGGGTACGGCTTGGGTAGGCCGGACCAAAACACGCCGAAATCCGGACGAAAACAGGTCCCTGGGTACGCGACTGTCCGATTTTCGGCGTCCGGACGGGCGTCCTGGGTAGGCGAGTGGAGATGCCCTTATGTTGCCACTACCACCGCACCGCCAGCAGCTGAACCGTAATATATTCCGAACAGCGAGCAGCAATAGCTTGGTTCTGGCCTAGTTCTCAGTACGTGTAGCCTCCCCGAGACGTCCACGCACACAGCCGGTAACACAGGCACACAACGAGTATCCACTTTCGGCAAGCGTTTACAAGGTCAACAAACTACCGAATCTATGTGTGCCTGGTATATATCGGCAGGAACCACTAGTGCACAACAGACCCTCTAACAGCGGTTCTGGAGACCCTCTAACAGCGGTTCCAGAATCGCTGTTAGGGGTTCGGTGTTAGAGGCCCCCTCGCACGTGGGGCTGCCGCAGCGCTCAGACCCTCCCCCCTTTAACACCGGTTCGTAACACGAAACCAGTGTTAAAGGTTCTCTGCCGCGGCAGGAAAACAACATAAATCTCTGTCATGGCAGAGTTCTACCGCGGCAGGAAAACGACATAAATCTCTGTCGCGACAGAGTTCTGCCGCCGCCCCGTTCTGGGCGTATTTCTGCGACGCGGTGGGGACAGGGATGGGGAGGGGGAATCGGTCGGGAGAGGTATACACATACATCATCGGTACATACGAGTACATGAATAATTAAGCAACTATTATTATACACAAACATCGTCATTGTGGTATTCTCCGTACACGTTGAGGAATCAAGTACAAGACAAACACGTTCAAGCATATATACAATATAACATCTCCGTACACGTTCATTTTGGTGGATATCTAAAGAGTTCTCCGCCAGGCGTGACGACCTCATCAAGTATGAACCCCGCAAATTCCTCTTGAATGGCTCGTATGCGGTCAAATGGTAGGAGTTGGTCCCGCATCCGTTCAATCTAAATATATATGAAGAATGGGGTCAATATATATATAAGAACAAAACTCAACACAACTGATGGTAATAAAATAATAGTGTGTACTTTGTTTACTTACTCTAAGTTGTTCTAGTGCGGCTTGGCCCGTCGCACATATCGTGTTGTGAATGAACTCGCAAACATAGTATCTATATAAGTTATTGTTGGGTCCCTGATGCACGCACTTTACAAAAATAGAGAGTTCAATCAAAATAATAATCAATAAAGCATGATATAATGGAATTGGAAGCAGAATCAAAGAGATACACAGACCTAGCTAGCTAGTATTACTTACATTTTGGTCTACAAATTTTAGTAATTCTGACCATTCACCCACGGCCCTGCCCGTGAACCTTTTCCAAACCCTGTCCGACAAAGAAAATGGATAAAGGAGTAATTAATTACTTGTTGTCACGAAAGTTGTCGATCTAGTGCGATAATATGATTGAAATTACCTCTAGAGCATCTCTTTAAAGTCTGCCCATAGCTCTTGGTATTTTCGTAACGAGTCCATGACAAGGAATTTTCCTGAGTCAACTTGAATGACTAGCAAAATAAAGTGGAACCTACGCAAGCATAACTCATCATCAGTTACACTTAACATCGAGTAAGCAGAAACAGAATGTGTACAAGAGAGGGTAACACTCAGGAGAAGTTGTAAGGCAATAGTATTTCCCTTTTGGTTTGTTGTCTCAGTAAAGATGTTAGCAAGAAATCTTCTGTTTTCCAGAGTTTGTGTTTTACCACTTCTTCATGAACTCTATTTGGGTCAACGAACCCAATGTTAAAAGGGTCTCCTTTCATGCATTCCATAACCTTTTTCCTGCATAATAGTATATACATATATGGTGAGCATATATATACATGAAATTAATGAATTGAATGAGATGAGATAGAAATTATAGAAATAGTACTTACACACAATAAAGGCTGATGGCAGCTTTGTCGAGTTCCTTCTGATTGAATAGAAAATGCAAGTCTTGAATGTTGAAGGTGATCGCGTCGTCTCCGCACAAGAAAATCTGATCTCTTATATGCGATGTGATCCATTATTCCTTTCTCGTCTTGCAAAAATTAAGGTACCACTTATGCAATCTTCGCATCTTTGTTGGTAGATTCTTGATCTCCTCTTTCTTGACGAGATTCTTCCCATACTTCCATGGCTGTATGGGGTTGACATCGCCTTTGGGAAAGTTGTCTCCCATGATGTTCAAGTATGCAATGTAAGTCATCCCCATCTCATTGTCCTTTCTTTGTAGCTCTACCTCGTAATGATTTACAAGAGGAGCTATCCGTGTGTCGAACACTTGGAGCGGGGCACATGATTGGTTTTCCTGCTCTCCGAGCATGGGAACTGTTTTCTAGGGTGTCGCACGATTGCTACTTTCATACTCCCTCTGCCTTGCATCCCCCTTCATAATCTGGCGCTCGTAGTCTGGCACAAGTGGGGTTTCAGGTTTCAAAAGATTATTATAAAACTTCTCCACCATCGTCGGATCTAGTTTCTCCTTTGGCTCGGCCCGTCTAGGTGCAAAGAATTTCTTGACCTCTTCTTCCGAGATCCTCTTGGTCTCCTCGTCGCTACGATTCCACGGTAATACCGGCAATGGCTTGGCGGAAGGCTGCGGGACATAGTTTCTTGAACTCTTTGGCGTACGGTTTCCTGCGGATTTCTTCATGGCAGTGCTCTTCCGCTTACGCTGACACGCAGGAGATGGCTGAAGCACCGGAGATGGATAACGCGCGGGAGATGGCTGGCGCGCCGAAGATGGCTGCCGCGCAGGAGATGGCTGCGGCGCAGGAGACGACATGGGAGTATTCTGATGACTTGGAGATGGCTGAGGCGGCTCAAACTGCTGACGCTGCGGAGACGGCGGGGGTGCCAGTGGCCTCCAATTTGGAAGCATGATGTGTTCCTTCTTCCAAAGAATGGTTGTTTTCACTGCAAATTTGAGTTGAGTTTCCCCTTCACCTGTAGCATGGTCAAGTTGTGCTTACTCATATTGCTTCACAACCTCATCCACCCCGACAATAGCATAGCCATATGGAATCGGTCGGCAGTGGTAAGTTCCACCAGCTACAGGAGGTAAGGCATAGCCGACCGCCACCTTAATGGATAAGCCCATTAATCTCACATGCAGCTCAGCGTGTTCGCTCTCCGTGATCTCATCCACGGGTATCGAGGACCCGCCATTTCAAGTGTGGGTTGCATGTTCTCCGTGGAAGCAGCGCTGCTTTTACGCGCAGAGTCTGGGCCGCCGGCAGCTTCCAATGCAGGCTCTTCGTGCCGCTGAGATGGGCCGGTAGCTTGCTGGCTCTTTTGTTCATTCACTTGCGCCTGCAGCGCCACAAGTGCATGTTCTATCTGTGTCCTCCGGTTTGTACTCTCTTTTTCTTTTCTTCCGCGCCATCTGTAAGAGTCGTCCCACTCGGCAAACCCATCCTTCCACGTCATACCCCCCGTGCCTCGTGCAAGTCCAGGGTGTTCTTTTTTACCGATGGCGTGTGTCAGCTAGTCATTCTCTCTGTTGGGGTGGAAGGTCCTGGTGGCTGTTTCCTCGTATGTCGTGATGAGTTCAGTGACGGGTTTGGCAAGAATTTTTGGAAAGATACACAATCCCGTTTCTGGGTCCAACCTTGCCCCGATTTCGTAGAACCAAGTCTTTGCACGTAGGTCCCACCCATGTGTCTGGGGTGTGATCCCTCTAGCGCGCAGGGCCTTCTCAGCTTCCTCCCACTTAGGCCTCTGAGATATGTAGCCACCTGACCCTGTCCTCTGGTGATATTCCTTCTTCTAATCATTTAGCGTATTGGTTTCTGACCTTTTTGTAGCTATAGCACCTTCCTTGTACGCCACAAATTCGGGCCAGTGAGGTCTTATCTTCACATAATATGCGTCTTCGAAATCCGGAGTCTCGCGAGCTTTGACAAATTTGTTCAATTTTTTCTTCCAGTTACAGAAAGCGTCAACCATCTTCTTTAGAGTCCACTCTTTGACATTTTCCTTTATAACCGGTTTATTTTCATCCTCCTCTGGCGGTAGGGTGAAATTTACCAACAGTGAAGTCCAAAGCGTTTCTTTGGATCTTTCATCGACAAAGGTATCATCGCTCTTCTTTGGCTTATTCTAATATTTAATTATGATTGGGATTTGGTCCCTAACAAGAACTCCAGCCTGACGTATAAATTTGTCTGCGGCCTTCTTGGGCTCCATCGACCTGCCATCAACACGGACTGCTTCGATCGTAAACTTTGCACGATCTTTCAACTGATGGCTCGCGCCTCGCTTGCTCTTTTTCGTAGAAGAAGATTGTTGCTGGCTGGTCGATCCGGAGGGCTAAAAGAAGAAAGAAGCGTTAATTAATACATGTACATATATATACAAATCAATCGGTGCAAGTCAGCAGGTGCTTAATCCATGCATATACCTCGACGGACTTTGTAATCACTAAAGTGCGTTCACCGGATTCGTCATCTTCTCCATGACTACTTGAGCTGTCATCATGTCCCTCCAAGTTCAGATATTGTGAGGTGTCCTCATGGATCATGTTCTCCATTATTTCTTCCTCTTCAAGGTTTCTACTGAGTGGATCCATAGTTTCTAAAACAATAATATTATCACACAAATATCAGTAATACATCTATTGAAATGCTCGAGCAAGGATGATGATATGACAGGTTAAAAGTATTGAAATGTAACCCTAATTCAGAGAAACTCCGGATTCATATGATAGGGTACATTTACTTCTTCTAATTAACTTGTCATGAAAGTTGATTAACAATGCATGGTTATAATGTTATTAACAATGAGAGGTGTGCTAGGGCAGCGGCTGGATACGCTAGGGAGAAAGCGGGGATGCGTGGGGGTGTGCGTTCGAACCAACACGACGCGTGTGTAGGATCAGCGAGGGCAGCGGGTCAGGGTCGACGGCAATGGTCACGGTGGTCGTCGGTGTGGCGGACGGCGCGGGGGCGCACGGTGGCATATATTCAATCACAACAATATATATACAATACACTGCTTTCATATATATACAACAATAATATACATATAATCAACAATATACAACAATAACAATATATATATATTCAACAATATACAACAACAACAATATATACCTATATACAACAATATAAATATATACACATATATACAACAATAACAATATATACACATATATACAACAATAACAATATATACACATATATACAACAATATACAATAATATATCAAATATTCAACCAAATTAAATTTGGCTCTGATCCTCACCGGCAGCAAACGGCGGGGTTGGCGCGCGCGGCGGTGAGTGGAGGACGGTGGTGGCGGACGGCGCGGTGGCATGGACGGCGCTGGCGGACAGCACGGTGGCGGGCGCTGTGGGGGCGGCTCCGAGCAGCGTGGCAGCTCCGAGCGTCGCGGCACCGGGCATGGACGGCGGTGGGACGGCGCGGTGGCAGACGGCGCTGGCGCGGCGGCGAACGACGACAGCGGCGGACGGCAACGGCGCGTCGAGCAGCCTGGCAGCGTTGTCCTCTGCTAGCTCCTCTGCTCCTCGATCTGCTCGACCTGGGGGGAAAGGGGGGAATTCGTTTCGCGCTTTTAATTCCAGCCACGAACCGGTGTTAAAGGGGGATTCGTTTCGCGCGCGCGCGCACCCCCCCCCCCCCCTTAACACTGGTTCGTGGCTGGAACCGGTGTTAAAGGGGGGCATTTATTTCGTACATTAAAGGGTTGGGGGCATTTTTAATTCAAAAAATAGGATAGAATTTAGAAAATTCATATCTTTTTTTATTGAAACTCAGAAAAATATGAATAATATATCATAATTTTCAGAAAAATAAGATCTATCCATTCATAGAAAAACATTTTATAGTTACTGTAGATGAATTTTTTTTAAATGATTAAAACACTTAAATATAAATTTTGATTATTCAATTAAGACAAAAATAAAATAGTCAAACCCTAAAACTTTGAACTTAAGAAATATTAAGCATCTGAAAAGGAATATAACCCTATTTTATTAGAGAAAATCATATTTTATTTTGTATTAACATTTTTGAATTGTTTGGATATTTAAATTTAGCATATTTTGTATACTTTGGAATCTAACAAAACTTTCAACATGAAAATTGTTTGTATTTGAATAATTAATCCTAAAATATTTTTTGATTTTAAAAAATAAAATTCTAACTATTTAAACTAGTAACATATAGGAAAGGGCGGGCAAAATGCGCGGGAGGAAAAGGGCGGGAAGAAAATTTTATTATGATAGAACTAGAATTAAAGTACATAACACAACTAACAAAGCACGACTGAAAATTAAGATACATAGAAGAACTAAAAATTAAGATACATGGCCAGATTAAGACAATCGGCTGAACTTGTTTTGGAATCTTGGAGTGATTCAGTCATGCTCCTGCCTATACCTGTAATACTCGCCACTATAGTCGTCGTACTCGCTGCGACCGTCGTTGCTATCGTCGTCGGGGTCACCGTAGTTGAACCTTGAAGGCTGAGTATGCGTGGGCTAGACTTGAGGGTAGCGCAGACGGGGGTTAGAGTCAGCGGCAGTGTTGTAGGCCATGACGCTCTAGAGAGTCCGACCGCGCCACCACAGCCGACGGACAGCCTCGTTGAAGTTCGGAGGAGGTGGGCCGTCCTCCTCGTGCCTGGCGAGCGTCCTCTCACGCTGATCCCTGAAGAAGGCTTCCCAAGTCGGAAAATAGTCGGGGTGCTAGTTGGGATTCCTCCGCTGCTCCGGCGTGAGCTCGAAGTAGTAGTGGTTCGTGATGGCCATCCGGCGCGCCACACCTAGAGGGACAGGCAGAACCGGCTCGCCTCCGACGCTCAGCATCCAACCGACGTGGACACAGTAGCCCGGAGGGCAGGGTAGTTCGAGGCGCAAAGCGCCTCCGCCTCCCTGGGGGTTAGTGGTACGGTGGAAGCCATGGGAAAGAGTGATGAGGTTGCAGATATGAGTCTAGAGATGTGCAATGACAATGGAGGCCAACCCTACATATATATAGTGAGAAATGGTAGGAAGATAACTGGAGGGAAGAACTGGCGGGAAGAACTGGTGGAAAGAACTGGCGGAAATAAATGGCGGGAAGAAAAATGGCTCATTTAATACATATAGTGTTAACAGAAGCAATATGACATTGATTTCCATGTTGAGATACATATGTGTGCCGAAAATGGATCAATTAATACATATATTCAATCTTATGATCGCGTCGGTCGTAACCATGGAGTATCAGCACCGTTTAACAGGATGGTTGGGTCAGTCTTCACTCTGAAGGGCGGAATTTCATCAAACTTATTATAATCTTCTGACATGTCTGTCTTGTCCTCCACTCTCACGATGTTTCTTTTCCCTGAAAGAACTATGTGACGCTTTGGCTCATCGTGTGATGTATCTATTTGCTTATTTTTTTCGATTTCGTAGACATGTCCTTCACATAGAAAACCCGAGCCACATCATTGGCTAAGACGAATGGTTTGTCTAAGTTCTTGTCTACCTTCATAAGATTGTTGAGATCCACTATTTTCATTCCGTACTTCTTGTCTACCTCAACCCCTCCTCCTGTTAGCTTGACCCATTTGCATCGAAACAAGGGGACCTTAAAATTAGATCAATAGTCAAGTTCTCATATCTCCTCTATGAATCCATAATACGTGGTCTTTTGCCCATTGTCTTCTACGGCATCGAAGCGACACCACTTTTTTGGTTGGTGCTCTTTTTATATTGGCCTATCGTGTAAAATGTATTCTCATTTATCTCGTACCCTTGGAAAGTACATACAGTCAAAGATGGTGTCCTGGCCAACAAGTATAGCTGATCTCCAACAGTGGTGTTATTCGTGAGAAGTCTTTGCAGCCAGCCGCCAAAACTCGCCATGTGTTCACTTATAATACATTCATTAGACTGTCCCGGGTGTTTGAGGCATATAAAATTCTTGTGTTCATTGATATACGGGGCAACCAAGATAGATGTTTGTAAAACCATGTAGTGTGCTTGATTGAGAGAATGCGCGTCCCTACATATCATTGCTTTACATCCTAGGGTGCCTTTTCCATGCAGTCTCCCCTCATGTCGTGATTCTGGAACACCAATCTCCTTAAGGTCAGGAATAAAATCAACACAGAACTCAATGACCTCCTCTATTACATAGCCCTTGGAGATGCTTCCTTCTAGCCTAGCACGGTTATGAACGTATTTCTTTAAGACTCCCATGTCCCTCTCAAAGGGGAACATATTGTGTCGAAATACAGGACCGAGAATGGCAATCTCTTCTACTAGGTGAACCAGGAGATGCATCATAATATTGAAGAAGGATGGTGGGAACACCAACTCAAAGCTGACAAGACATTGGGCCACATCTGTCAGTAACCCTGGTAGGCTTTCTGGATCGATAACTGACGAGGTTTAATCTCGTCAATGCCCATTGTTATGGACTTGGGTTTTCGAGAAGATGGGGATGCTGGAGATCGTGGCACGGTTAACAGACAAGCAACCAGGGGACACGAGATTTACCCAGGTTCAGGCCCCCGGAGGGAAAACCCTACTCCTGCTTGTTTGCTCTTGATTACGGCGGAACCGAAGGTTACAGGGTGCGCAGATTCGATCTGGCGTGGATGCGTGTGCGAGAGTATGAGTCGAGAGTTTTTTTCTAGGACGTGCCCTCCTGGCCTTTATATAGACTTAGGCAGGTCCCGGGCATAGTCCTAGTCGGTTACAAGTTCTAGGGTTTTACCCCTTTGAATTTCCTATCTCTGCTAGTCTTTCTCTCCAAGGATCCGAAGGCGTCATGGGCCTTGGCCACCCGAAAATCTTCATGAGCCAGTGTATATCTGCTGTGGGCCTTCCTTGGGCTGGACAAGGTATGCTGAAGTCACGTATCCGTAGGGTATAACCATGTCAGTAGCCCCCGAGTGATCAGTCGAATCGTAGATTCGGCTGAGGACTCTTCCATCCTTCGGGTGCAACTATATATTAATAGTGTATGTGTATAGGGATTGTTGATGCGTGTGCCTGACTCACCCGACGGATCAGGGTCAGTTAACTGTCTTAGGACGAAACAACACGATCTTCTTCAGGTTCGAGTCCCTCAACCCGGACCTGGAACATATGCTAGCGCAATTCCACTCAGGCCGCGGAGGACTTACAGGAGTGGAATTCCAGTGATTTTAATTGGTGTACCCAACGGGTCCGTCGGGATTTTTCATCACGCCTGTTGGCATGGATTTATACTAGCAGAGCGCAGTCAGGTGCGTTGCCAGGCCATCAGATGATATCTGCAGGTTTTATCTTTGCGTCGCAGACGCAGCATCCGAATATTTATCACCTCGGAGGTGCTTCGGGTGGCCTAGGAGATTGTCGCTCACTCGGCCGTTTTGTTGGGGCAAAGTTGCCAAAAAGTTTTTGCGTGATGATCCAAAAGATCGCAGTCGAAGATTTCATAGGGTGCGCGACCAGCGCTCCCTATGGAAGTAGCCCCCAAGTGTCTGTTCGAGTCGTAGACTCGAACGGAGACTTTAGTTCAAGCATTGCTTCAGTCGCTAAGTCCGCAGGACTCGAAAATTTTCGGATGCTTAAATCCATCCTCCCTATGGGAGTAGCCCCCGTGTCGGCAGTGGAGTTGTAGACTCGACGTAGGACTCAGAGAAGTAACTTGTCCTCATTTGTCTGTCGGGTGCGCGGCCAGCGTTCCTGATAGGAGTAGCCCCCGAGTATTTAGTCGAATCGAAGATTCGAGTGAGTACTCTTAGCTGTGAAGCCGAAGTTGGTGCTAGTATAGCTTTTGATGACGTCAGTGCTGACGATTGATGACCTCAAACATCTGCTACGCCAGAGATGACTTGACTGGACGAAGCGTGGGTCCCACTTGCTGACTTTGAATTGACCGGTCACGCGCGGCGTGGAGATGATTACAGCGTCTCCTCGATTTCCGCGCGTAGTGGACGGCGTGGTAACGACGGTTCGTTGTGATGCTGGCACGTGTACGGCCAGATCTACCGTTGGCGTTAGGTCTTCTCGATGGGCGGCCAGCGTGCGTCGTCTTCGCTGTTATAATCCTTGGTGAAATCGTGGTTTGTTTTTCACCGCACCAGTTCATCTGTTCACTGCCTCCTTGTTCTTGAGCGATTCTTGCTGTGCGTTGAGATTTCCTTCCATATTTCCTTCGTTTTTTCTATGTTGACATCGCCACCACCTCCGTACCGCAATGGGGAAAACAAAGAAGTCTTCATCTGCGGTTGGGACCAGCGCCGCCGGAGGCAAGAAGGGCATCGCCGCTGCTCGCGTCACCGATGGTGGCTGGCGGCGATCAGAGACGCGGGAGAGTGATCTCCGCAAACTGCGCGAGCGAGGCCTGATCCCGCAAGATACGACGGCCGTCAAACTCCCCGGCAATGAGGTAATCCCCTGTCCCCCATCTGGGTACCGGGTTATGTTTCTGGCCTTCATGTTGCGCGGGTTTTCTTATCCGGTCCACGACTTCCTCCGTGGACTGCTCTTCTTCTATGGGGTTCAGCTTCATCATCTGTCTCCCAATTCTCTTCTCCACATTGCGTGTTTTATCACATTTTGCGAGTGTTGGCTTGGCATTGAGCCGCACTTTGGCCTCTTCCGGAAGCTTTATTCCGTGAAGAGGCAGTCTGGTTCGGATGGTGTGTATCCCATTGGGGGTTCATCATCTCCCTTAGTCCCAATCTGCAATTCTTTTCCTTTTCCATGTCCGAATCTGTCCAGTACTAGCGGAGGCGATGGTTTTACATCCGTGACTCCGTATTGCCCGGGCAAGATTTTGGTCTTGTTCCTTTTGACCCCTCCCAATTGATTGAGAAGAAAAGATCCTGGAAAAACCAAATCCTGGACGGTGAAGTGGCGGAGATAGAGGCCCTTTATCGTCGGGTGGAGGATCTCCAATTGATTCCGGAGAAAGAGGTGAACAGCGTGGACATCATCCGGACGTTTCTTGAGCGTTGGGTGCAGCCTCTCCAAGCGAGGGCGCACCCGATGTTTCTTTATTCTGGGCGCCGTGATCCGATGAGGGTTTCGAGTGAGAAAATCTCCGAGGGGAATCTTGACAGGGATCTTCGCGCGCTGCTGAAGTTCAAGGCCGGAGAAAAAATCCCGGGGAAGTCGCTGACTCCTCCCTTTTCTTCGACGTTGGCCGTGCCAAAGGTGTAGATTTGTGCATGTAGTGCTCCCCCTTTTTTTTGTTGGGTGTGTATTTGTTTCCTTTGTTTGCTAACAAAGTTCCTTCTCATCTTGTAAAGCTTCAAAGTGCCGGGCATGGTACCACCATTGCCCGAAAGGTATCCGAATGCCCCGGATAATGAAGTGGTTGATTCCGTGTCCGAGCTTCTGTCAGCGCGATCTCCGGCGGAGGATGCAGACGAGTCGAGTGAGGACCATATGCGCAAGCGATCACGGAGCTCCAGCGAGTCTTCGGATGCCTCGACTCCTCCGACTCCCAGAAATCCTCTGGGCCTTGAGCGTCATAGTGATGGTCATGGAGGTTCTTCCTCTCCCCTTCCTGCCATTCCTGTGCGGGCTGTTGCGCCGCACCCGCCAGCAAAGCGGAAGAAGGAAGAAAAGAAGGAGGAGAAGAAGGAAGAGAAGAAAGAGGAGAAGAGGGCCCGAAGGGCTTCTCCTATCTTCGACCTGAGCGCATTGGGCTCGTAAGTTTTCTTGTTGTACTGTTATCCTTTTCCCTTCATGATTTTTGCACCTGTGTTGATTGGTTCGTATGCAGGCAATCCTCCCATGACTCTAGTGATGATGCGCGGGAGATGATGGGGGAGTCGAACATTGCGTCGCCTCCTCCTCAGACGGTGGCGACTTCGGGTGGTGCCGCTCCAGATCCTCCTGTGCGGGAGGTGCTGGTGGTTGCGCCTCAGAATTTCGCAGGCGGGGCTTCGGGGTCGCCATCGGAGCATGTAAGTTTTCTGCCTCATGTCACGGGGGAAGCCCCCGAGTGTCTTTGTGTGCTAATGTTGTTTTTACTCCTTTGTGTTGGGCGTAGCCCCCAAGTCCTTTCCTTACTGCTATTTCCTTTTTTCTGTAGCCTTTTGTACAGGAGGCCAAGCGGCTAGTGGGGGAGCGCCTGGAGCTGGAGGCGAAACTTCGGCAGCTTCAAGGTATATGTCTGCCTTTTAATACCTCTCTTGTTTATCCTGGTCCTGTTCGTTGACACTTGCTTGTCTTAAATGCAGAGGGGCATAACGACTCTCTTCGTGAGGTTGACGCTCTTAAAAAGAGCCTTGGACAATCGGAGCAGAAAGCCGAAGCCGCCGTCGGCGCGAAAGAGCGCCTTGAGCTAGAGCTGTCAAAGGTAGTCGAAGCGAAGGAGCGTCTGCAGCAGGAGGCCGCAGATCGTGAGGAGCAGCTGGCCACCGTTGTGGCTGCTCGTGAAAGGGGGGTGGCGGCGAAGCTCATGGCTGCTGCCAAGGCTATTTCGGGTGAGTGCTAGTTTTTTGTACTTGTTTCTTTTTCTACGGGTCTTCTTCTATGCTGCCTTTCTTCATGCTTTTCTTCATTTTTGTCTCAGATGCCGCAGGCATCGAGTTCGACCGCGGTGCTCTGGAGCACGGGAGTGCTCTAGATGATGCCACTGTGGCGGTCGAAGACCGCTGCAGCACCGTCGTCAACTCCCTTGCCAAGGCGAAAGAGGTCCTTGATCGCTTCTACCAGGAGATCTTCCCGAAGGGCGCAGCCCTTGAAGATGTGGATGCCCTGGCAGAGGCTCTGTCAGCCGAAGCGCCTGCGGCGTACAAGCGCAAGCAGAAGGGCATCGGCGCATCCGTCAGGCTGGCGATGGCCTTGGCGGCTGGAGCAGAGCTGGACTTGCCCCAGATCACCTCTCGGATGCCGACGACCGCGGATGGATCCGAGGTAGCCTTCGCTGCCTACTCCGCTCGCTGCAGACGATATGGGCCCAAGCTCATTGACTTGCTTTCTGAGTACGCACTACGGCAGCAGGGCAAGGCCAAAGCTAGGCAGTCTGGCTCTGAGGCGACTTAGTGTCCTGCACCTTAGGCATAGTAGACGTAGAGTAGTATGTAGTCTACTTTTGTTGTAAATATCTTTTGTAGTACCATCTTTGTGCCACGTAGTGGCCTTATATTTAATGAATTTCCCCGAGTTGTGCTCTATCCTTGGCTGAATGTCTGTGCACCTTCTTTTTTCTGCTGCTATAGGTTCCTTCAGGTGCTGACCCAGTTGACAGTTCATCCGTAAAGCCCTTGCGACCATCGTTGGATGATTCCTCGCAACTCGCTTTCCTTCGAGATCGCGTGCACAGCTTGGAGAGGGAATTGCTCGGGTTACATGGTCGCGCCAACGTTTGGAAATCCAAGGCGGATCGTGGTGCAGCCAGAGAGGAGTACTTGATGGCGGAGCTGGGTCGGCTGTCCGAGCAGCTGCAATGTAAGTTGATCCTTGTTTCGGGCTGTAGCCAGTTCTTCGGGTGAGCCTGCTGGCCTTATTCTTGTTTTGTGCGGCTGTCGCAGGTGCGAATCTTGCTCCGAGGGAAGAAAAATAGTGTGTCGCTGTTCGGGTCAATTGCTTGACTCAACAGGACATGGAGGCCGGCGGCTTCTTCTGGATGGATCGCGATCGTGCCATGGTTCTGGCGACGGTGCAGGATCGTGTTTATCAAGTTTCGCGGGTGCTCCGCCAGGTGCAGACATCACTTTCCTCGGTGCTGCACGTCATGTTTCCTTTGGATGCCGTGTCAACGACCCTTGCAGGTCTTCTGTCGAAGTTTCGGAGTGCCAGCAATGTCAAGGAGCTGGTGCGGCAGCAGCTCGTCGCAGGAGTGAAGGCTGCTTTGTCTCTTGTGAGGGTGCACCACCCTGACGTAGATTTGGCTGCTGTGGCAGCTGGGCCACCTCTTCGACCGGATGGTAGTGACTGGGACATGCGTCCGCATTACGCCGCTGTAAGGCAATATGCCGAACAGGTTGTAGATTTGTTTAAGCAGCGTGCCCAGGTTATTCTTCAACATAGGTAGTTCCTGTAAAAAGAGAGGGATGTAAAATTTGTATATTTCGACTGGGCATGTTGTGCCCTTTGTTGTAAAGGTTTTGCTTGTGAGCACGCAGTGCTTTGATCGAGTGCGTGTCCTTTTCGTTTGCCTGACGTTGTCAGCTACTCAGGTGCACACGTTTGGTTCCCAGTTGTTGAAGTCGTGAAGTGGGGGGAGCCCCCGAGCGCGTTGTTGTCCTCAGTCGATGAAATCGTGAGGTGGGGGATCCCCCGAGCGCGTTGTTGTCCTCAGTCGATGAAATCGTGAGGTGGGGGGAGCCCCCGAGCGCGTTGTTGTCCTCGGTCGATGAAATCGTGAGGTGGGGGAGCCCCCGAGCGCGTGTATAGCACATAGTAAATATGCAGGAAATAGTGAACCGAAGTTTTGGGGCGAGACACTTAGCTTTATTTATATCGTAATGGAGGAGGTACATTGTTCGGCTGAATAGCCTTGGCTGAAAGCCTTATTGAAAGTAAGGGGTAGATTTCTACGGATAGAATCGTCGCAGGTGCGAGATATTCCATGGGTTGGAGAATGCGACTCCAGACTCCACATGCTTGAGGCGATAGGCGCCACCTGGGATGACTTCGGTGATGACATAGGGTCCTTCCCAGGGTGACTCGAATTTGTTCGGTCGCTTTTGCTTGAGTCGTAAGACGAGGTCTCCTTCGACGAAGGACCTTGGTCGCAGCCGGCGGCTGTGGTAGTTGCGGAGACTCTGCTGGTACACCGCTGATCGAGCTGCTGCTATGTCTCTTGCCTCGTCGAGTGTATCAACGGCATCTTCGAGTGCAGCCGTGGATTCAGCTTCGCTGTAAGCGACGACCCGTGGGGCCTGGTGGCGTACTTCGGCTGGTAGCACGGCCTCAGCTCCGTGTACCATGAAGAACGGTGTGTAGCCGGTGGCACTGTTTGGCATAGTCCGTAAGCTCCATAGGACGGACGATAGCTCTTTCATCCAGTTTCCAGCTTTTTGCTCGAGTGAGCTCATGAGGCGCTTCTTGATGCCGGCGCCGATGAGGCCGTTGGCCTTTTCCACTTGCCCGTTTGTTTGCAGGTGTGCCACTGAGGCGTACGTGATGTTGATCCCGAGGCCTTCGCAGAAGTCCTTGAATTCTTCGGAGATGAAGTTCGATCCGTTGTCGGTGATGATGCTGTGCGGTACGCCGAACCTGTAGACAATGGATTCGAAAAATTTGACGACGGTTTTGCCCTTCTGGTTGGTGACTGGCATGGCCTCGATCCACTTGGTGAATTTATCGACTGCGACCAGGAGGAAGACGTGTCCCCCTTTCGAGGACTTTGGCAGTTTGCCGATCATGTCGAGGCCCCATTGGGCAAAAGGCCAAGCTATGGGTATGGGTCGAAGTTCGGACCCAGGTGCGTGCGGTTTGTCGGCGAACCGTTGGCAGCCGTTGCATCTTCGGACGATGTCCTTCGCGTCGCTCATGGCCGTTGGCTAGTAGAATCCTGCTCGTAGAGCTTTGGCGACAAGGGAGCGGCTGCCTGTGTGGTGGCCGCAGATGCCCTCATGGATGTCTTGGAGTATGGCTTTGCCGTCGTCGATGGTGACGCACCGTTGTAGTACACCCGTGATGCTGCGTTTGTACAGTTCGCCGTTGATGATGGTGAAGGCTTTTGACCGACGAGATATGCGCCAGGCATCTGTCGGGCTGTCAGGCAATTCGCCGTTTATTAGGAACTGGAGGTATGGGCGTGTCCAGGTTTCTTCGACTGCCATGACCTGCATTAGGTTGACCATGGCAACTTCGGTGTCCAACTTTTCGGGTCCTTCATGACCTTCGGGTAGCGTAGCCCCCGAGTGTTCTGCTTCTTCGGGTGATCCCTTGGGGAATTTCCGCTTGATGGATGGCACGCAGATCTGTTCGAGGAACACACCTAGTGGCACCTTT
Organism: Avena sativa; assembly: GCA_916181665.1. Classification (NCBI taxonomy): domain Eukaryota; kingdom Viridiplantae; phylum Streptophyta; class Magnoliopsida; order Poales; family Poaceae; genus Avena; species Avena sativa. The sequence goes on from OV702293.1 coordinate 462,893,629, forward strand.
GCACAGGTGGAGCCAATGTTGGCGAGTCTATCGGCCTCCTCGTTGCTCTCTCTTCCAACATGCCAAAGTTCGCAGCCGTCGAATTCTCCTTCGAGTGCGTTGTAGAGCGCGCGGTACGCGATCATGTTTTCGGCGTGTGCGTCGCACTCATTCATCGTCTGTTGGACGACGAGGTTGGAATCACCATAGATGACCAGGCGCGTTGCGCCGCATATCTTTGCCATCCTCATGCCATGGATGAGGGCTTCGTATTCGGCCTCGTTGTTGGAGGCTCTGAATTTCATCCGGAGAACGTACTTCATCTTGTCACCTTGCGGGGAGGTCAGTATGACTCCTGCCCCTGCTCCGGCTTCGCGCTTGGAGCCATCGAAATGCATTGTCCAGGACTATGACATGTCTGGGGTGTCTGGCAGCTGCAGCTCCATCCAGTGCACCAGGAAGTCCGGAAGGACTTGAGATTTGATTGCGTGTCGCTTTTCGTATTTCGTAGACGATGTCCAAGGGTGATAGTTCGATGCCCCACAGGGCAACCCGTCCTATTGCCTCTGGATTATTCAGGATGCTGTTCAGGGGTGCCTCGTTGACGACCATCACTTGGTGCTCCTGGAAGTAATGGCTCAACCGTCGAGCCATCATGAACACGCCGTAGGCTAGCTTTTGGTAGTGAGGGTACCTCTGCTTTGTTGGAGTGAGTACCTCGCTGAGGTAATAGATTGGGCGCTGGACCCCATGGGTCTTGCCTTCTTCGGGTCGTTCGACCACGAGTACGGTGCTGACCACCTGATGTGTGGCTGCTATGTACAGCAGCAGGGGCTCGCGCTCTTTTGGCGTGACAAAAACGGGCGAGGTGGAGAGGAGCCGCTTGAGGCTTTCGAATGCGTCGTTGGCTTCTGGTGTCCACTCGAACTTGTCTGCCTTGCGCAGCAGCTGGTAGAATGGTAGGGCCTTCTCGCCCATGCGGCTGATGAACCTGCTTAACACCGCTACTCGTCCTGCGAGTTGCTGGACGCCCTTGAGGTTTTTCGGCTTCTCCATCGTCATGATGGCTCTGATTTTCTTCGGGTTGGCCTCGATCCCTCGTTGAGAGATGAAGTACCCGAGCAGCTGACCCGATGGGACGCCGAAGGCGCATTTTTCGGGATTGAGCTTGATCCTGTAGCGATCAAGATTGTCGAACGTCTCGCGGAGGTCGTCGATAAGTGTCTTGGCCTCCTTGGTTTTTATTACTATGTCGTCGACATAGACTTGGACGTTGCGACCGATCTGGTCCTTGAGGCAGGCCTGCATGCATCGCTGGTACGTGGCACCTGCGTTCTTTAGCCCGAAAGGCATTGTGTTGTAGCAAAATACTCCGAATAGTGTGATAAACGCCATTTTCTCTTGATCTTCGACCTTGAGTCGAATCTGGTTATAGCCTGAGTAGGCGTCGAGTAAGGAGAGTTTCTCGCAACCTGCAGTCGAATCGATGATCTGGTCGATCCGTGGAAGAGGGAAGTGGTCCTTTGGGCAATGCTTATTTAGTGATGTGAAGTCCACGCACATCCGCAGGATGTCCGTGTCCTTCTTCGGGACCATCACTGTGTTTGCCAGCCACTCGCTTTCCTTGATTTCCCGAATGAAGTCTGCTGCGAGTAATCTGTTGATTTCCTTGCCTATAGCTTCGGCTCGTGGCTCCGACAGTCTTCGGATGGACTGCTTGACTGGCTTGGTGTCTGGAAAGACGTTGAGTGCGTGCTCGGCGAATTCCCTGGGAACTCCTGGCATGTCCGCAGGACACCAGGCGAAGATTTCCCAGCGCTCACGGAGGAATTCGACGAGCGCGCCTTCCTATGCGGTGCTGAGGTCATTGGCGATCAGCGCCGTTTTGGAGGCATCCGTCGGATGGACCTGCACTTTCTTGGTGTTGACGGTGGAGTCGAAGGACATGTCAGGTGCGTTCTGCCTTGTGACTGGGGGTAGACCATTGTCCGTCACTTCGCGGAGCCTTACAAGCTCGTCCTGCATGCCGAAAGACTGGGAGATTTTGTTGAAATCCCTGTCGCATTAATCCGATCGGGTGAAGCTCCCGTGGACTGTGATGACGCCCCTTGGTCCTGGCATCTTGAGTAGTAGGTATGCGTAGTGTGGGACGGCCAGGAACCTTGCGAATGCTACACGCCCCAGGATGGCGTGGTATTGCAACGGCCAGTCCACTACTTTGAATTCTAGGCGCTCCTGCCGAAAGTTGTCCGGCTTTTCGAAGATGACGTCGAGCCCTATTTTGCCCAGGGGGAATATGCCCTTTCCTGGGACAATGCCGTGGAACGTTGTGTCTGATTGTTCCAGGCTGCATTGCGGGATCCGCATAGCTGCTAGAGTGCTTGCGAACATTAGGTTGATGCCGCTGCCACCGTCCATGAAGACGCGACTCATCTCGAAGCCTCCGATCTGCGCCTCCAGCACCAGGGCAGCATGACCTGGGCGAGGGATCTGGAAAGGGTGATCCGCGCGAGTGAATGTGATGCAGGACTCCGATCCGCTGAGGTACTCAGGGATTGCAGGCGGAGTTGCCACGGCCAAGTTGATTTGTCGGGTGATTTTCTTCTGCACCCTGTTTGTGGGGCGTCCCTTCTGGATCATATTTAGTGCTCCCTTTGGTGGTGGGTACGCGACCCCGGCATTGTTTTGCGCAGGTGCGACTGGTTGGTTTGGGCCTCCAATAGGCGGCGGTGGAGGAGCTCCATGTGCTATTTCACCTGGCGCAGGTGCGTTTCCAAACGCAGGTATTGGGGCTTGTTGCCTCATCTGCACCATGCCTTCACTGAGTTTCTGGAACTCGCGGCAGTCCTTGAGCATGTGGCTGGCTTTCTTTTTGCCATCCTGTTTGTCGATGTAGAAGTGGATGGTGCATGGACCCGAAAGTTTGTCGAATGCTGAGGGTCCGTTGTCGCGGTCGCGGCGTTGCCACGACTGTGTTGGTCGTCCGTTGTCGCGGAAGTTTCCGCCGCGGTATCCTCCGCTGTTGCGGCTGTTGTCGTTACGGCGGTCGGCGTAGCCGGCCGTGACCATGTCGGGTCCGTCGCGGTCCTCGTAGACGCGCGACCTCCTCTTGTTGCGGCGTTCGCGTCTTCGGCTGTAGTCGTCCTCTTCATCTGATTGCGCTCGCTGGATGCAATCTTCGCCGTCTGCCCAACTGTTGGCGATTTCCATGAGGTGGTCGAGTGTCTTGGGCTTTACGCGCCCAAGTTCCTCCTTGAAATCCTATCGTTTGACGCCGTCCCTGAAGGCGTCGATGGCCCTCTCCTCGGATATGTGTGCTGCGGAGTTCTTGGTTGTAGACCAGCGTAGTATGTACGAGCGAATAGATTCACCCGTTCTCTGAGTGCAGGCTCGCAACTCTTCAATTGAGGCGGGCCTCTTGCTAGTGCCCTTGAAATTTCGGATGAAGCTGTAGGCGAGCTCCTCCCAACTTCGGATGGACCCTGATGTTAGGCTGCTGAGCCAGACCCGCGCCACGCCTGTCAGCTGTAGCTGAAGGCATTGCATGGCGGTTTCTTTGTTGCCTCCATGCAGCTTGACGGATGACAGATGGTCGCTGAGCCATGATTTTGGATCTTGCGTGCCGTTGAACTTCGGATTATCCGAAGGAATCTTGAAATTGCGTGGCATCTGCGTTCGTCGAACGGATCTGCTGAAGCATCGGGCTCCGCAGAGTTCTCCTTCGTCTTCGTCCATCTCGGATTTAGACGAACACGCACGTTTGGCTCGTGCTTTGTCGATCTTGCGCTGTGTAAGCTTGTCTCTGGCGTCGTAGTCGCGTTTATGGTGACGCGAGCTCTTCTTCCTTCGAGGAAGATCGTGCTCCTCTTCCTCTTCGGATGAGGGGGTGGGGCTCCGGTCGCGCCTGGCTGGAGCTTTCTTCTTCTGCTCCGCAGGAGCGTCCTCATGGAGCGCAGCTCCGATTAGTCCTAGTCCGGTGAGTGCGGACCTATGCATGGCCCTTTTCGGGTCTCCCTCCGGAGGAGAGTGGGCCGCCAGATACGCAGTGGCTGCCATGATCGCAGCCTGTGGCGTCTTCGGGATGATGTTGTCGTCGGCATCCATATCCATGAACGATGTGTGGAGAGTTCGGGTCACGTCACGCCGCTCCTTGGGATCCATGTTTTCCACCCGCGAGCGGTGCTTGTTTCCCTGGTTTCCGTTTGTGCTAGAGTCGAGTGCCATGGCGGAGAGCGCAGCTCGTCGCGCGCTGGACTCAGAGGCTGCTTGCTTGCGTTTGTCGAGCGTCTCCTGCATCTTGACTTGTTTCTTGTGCTCCTCGATGAGGAGGTAGTGGTACGCCATCAGTAGGTCACGTGAGGCGTCCGCAGGTAGGACTATGTCACCTGCGACGGCACGGCGCGCCTGGACCCATCCTTCTTTGCTAAGTTGGATGACGTGGCCGTTGTTTTCCCTGTTGGGTGGGGGGGACTGGCTTCTTCTGTTTTCGCCGTTTCCGCCGTTTCGGTTGGGCGGCGGGTTAGGTGTTTCCTCGTCGCCTTGGATGACTGCGGCACATAGATAGCGCTCGCAGATTGGTTGACTGTTGCCGCAGCTTTCGGGTCCGGAACCGTAGGTTCCCTCATCCGAAGGTGAATCACACAGATCGGAGTTACAACTGCTGCTGTCGTAAAACTCATCTGTTGATGGTGATGTGCGTAGCACAGGGTGTGGAGCCCATGAACATGGCATGATTGATGGCACGTACACCCGTTCGGGGAGACGGAGGGTGCCAGTTTGGCCCACCTGGAAGCAGAAGCTCCCGAATAGGATCTCGAGTCCGTCGCCTACAGACTCGAAATCTTTCATGGTGGCCGGCGAGTGGGTGGTGAAGTCGAAAGCGCCGAAGAGGAGGTGATTCTCCGTCGCCGCGGAGTTGTAGATCGATCGGGTCGGGACCGTCATGATCGCACAATCAGCAGCCCCGCTTCCCACAGACGGCGCCAATTGACGAGGTTTAATCTCGTCAATGCCCATTGTTATGGACTTGGGTTTTGGAGAAGATGGGGATGCTGGAGATCGTGGCACGGTTAACAGACAAGCAACCAGGGAACACGAGATTTACCCAGGTTCAGGCCCCCGGAGGGAAAACCCTACTCCTGCTTGTCTGCTCTTGATTACGGCGGAACCAAAGGTTACAGGGTGCGCAGATTCGATCTGGCGTGGATGCGTGTGCGAGAGTATGAGTCGAGAGTTTTTTTCTAGGACATGCCCTCCTGGCCTTTATATAGACTTAGGCAGGTCCCGGGCATAGTCCTAGTCGGTTACAAGTTCTAGGGTTTTACCCCTTTGAATTTCCTATCTCTGCTAGTCTTGCTCTCCAAGGATCCGAAGGCGTCATGGGCCTTGGCCACCCGAAAATCTTCATGAGCCAGTGTATATCTGCTGTGGGCCTTCCTTGGGCTAGACTAGGTATGCTGAAGTCACGTATCCGTAGGGTATAACCATGTCAATAACCTTCTGAGATATTGCATTGAGGAATGCACATAGCTTCACAATGGGTACTCGAACATTTTCAGGTAGAAGCCCCCTCAATGCAATCGGAAGCAATTGCGTCATAATCACGTGGCAGTCTTGAGACTTCAGGTTTTGAATTTTTTTTCTCTACCATATTTATTATTCCCTTTATATTCGACGAGAAGCCACACGGGACCTTGATACTGCTCAGGCATTCAAAAAAGATCTCCTTCTCTGCTTTGGTAAGAGCGTAGCTGGCAGGAGTTAAGTGGCATCCTTTACCCTTCTCGTTCTCAGGATGCATGGGCTCTTCAGGGTCTTTCATATGTTGCTGGTCCTGCCGTGCTTCCGGTGTATCTTTTGTCTTCCCATACACTCCTAGGAAGCCTAGCAGGTTCACACAAACATTCTTCGTCACGTGCATGCATGCTTTGAATCCCTTGTTTGTCTGCCCTGAAATGTTACTAAGAGCAGGCCAATCATTGATGGTTACGAAAAGCAACGCTCATAGGTCAAATGGATCCCCTTTGTGCTCATCCCACATACGTACACCTGGTTTGGCCCACAGCTGTAAAATTTCTTCAACTAATGGCCTTAGGTACACATCAATGTCGTTGTCGGGTTGCCTCGGGCCTTGGATGAGCACTGACATCATAATAAACTTCCTCTTCATGCACAACCAAGGAGGAAGGTTATAGATACATAGAGTCACAGTTCAGGTGTTGTGACTGCAGCTCTGCTCACCAAAAGGATTCATGTCATCTGTACTTAGACCAAATCTTTAAGTTCCTTGTGTCACGTGCGAAGTCCGGGTACACCCGCTCGACTTTTATCCATTGTGACCCATCAGCGGGGTGTCTCAACATCGCGTCTTTCTTACGGTCTTCCATGTGCCATCGCAACAACTTGGCATGCTCTTTATTTCTAAAGAGATGTTTTAACCGTGGTATTATAGGAGCATACCACATAACCTTGGTAGGAACCTTCTTCCTAGGGGCCTCGCCCTCAACATCGACAGGGTCGTCTCTTCTGATCTTATACCGCAGTGCAGTGCATACCGGGCATGCATCCAAATTTTCGTACTTCTCACCACGGTAGAGGATGCAGTCATTAATGTAGGCATGTATCTTATGCACGTCTAATCCTAGAGGGAAGACAACCTTCTTTGTTTGGTATGTACTGTCGGACAATTCGTTATTTCTTGGAAGCAGATTCTTCATTTTTACCAACAACTTTAAAAATGCGCTATCAGTCACACCGTTCTCTGCCTTCCATTGCAGCAAATCCAGTATGGTACCTAGCTTTTTGTGGCCATCTTCGCAAGTTGGGTACACCAATGTTTTGTGATCCTTTAACATCTGCTCCAGCTTCTCCTTCCCCTTTTCAGTTTCACATTCTTCCTTTGCATCAGTAATGGCCCAACCAAGATCGTCATCAGCGGGCCCATCTGCTGCCTCTTGATCTTTATTATCTATCCCTGTTGCAGTATCATCGTATTCAGGATACATATTATGATAGTTGTCATCATCCTCTTCTTCTTCGTTGTCTTCCATCACAACCCCTTTTTCTCCGTGCTTGGTCCAACAATTATAGCTGGGCATGAAACCGGATCGAAGCAGGTGGGCGTGAATGGTTCTGGTATTTGAGTAGTCTTTCTTGTTCTGACAGTGAACACACGGACAACACATAAAACCATTGTGACCACGGTTTGCATTAGCCACAACAATAAAATTTTGGAGGCCCGTAATGTACTCGGAAGTGTGTCGGTCACCGTACATCCATTGCCGGTTCATCTGCATTATATAGTACTATATCAAAAATTAATAGGGAGATGAACACTTATACAGTACAAAAAAAGTTGCCAACCTCGACCGAAAAGGAAAGAGCAAAGAGAAAACTTAATTCGAGCTCTCGGGCATTTCACCGAACACCTCTTGTGCATAGGAAAAAACACAAACTAGCACACCTCTCACCCTCTTGCTAAGCTCCAAAATGAGAGAGTGGAAAAATGAGAGAGAGAGAGAGAGAGAGAGAGAGGGGTGTGGGCTGCGGTCTGTTATATAGGCGCACCCCCTTTAACACCGGTTCAAGCCACGAACCGGTGTTAAAGGGGGGACTGCGTGGGCCACTGGTGCAGGGTCTTTAACACCGATTCGTGGCTCGAACCGGTGTTAAGAGGGTGCTCCTTTTTGCTTTCTGGACCAAGCTGGTAAGGGCACTCCCTTTAACACCGATTCGTAGAAGAACCAGTATTAAAGCTCATTTCCGACCTCAATCAAAGGCCTCATTTCTACTAGTGAACCGGCCACGCCGGTGGCTGGACACAGCGTACTGCTAGCTAGATGGGACCTGACGTTACACCATGCGCATTGACATCGAATCTCTCAATATACGAACTCTGCACCAAGGACATTGTGTGCTCCACCATTTTGCTTGCTGGTTATTGATCCATCGGCCGATCTTGTTTCTATGCATGTGGCCATGCCTTCGTGCCATTTGTCTAGGACTAATGGCCGACATCATAGGTACACTATCAATATCTTCTGTCGGCATCATCAATTATAAATGCTTAAAAAGGTGCCATCGAAGAGCTGCTACCATATACGTACGGAGATTCATGGCTTGTGATAATGTGACTATATTGTGCACACATGTGTATACCTTGAAATGACGAAAAATGTTGCTAAAAGGTGTTTTCCTTTTCTTTGCACAAAAAATGATTTTTTATTTTCTAAGTGTCAAAGAAGTTTTCTTTTGAAGTATTACCTTAAAATAATACATTTCAAAATTGGACCAACCCAATCTTAAAAATATTAGACCATATTTTATAGAAAAGTAACCAACGGTTGCATCTCCAAAAGCTTTCCATCCACCTTTACCAAATAGACAAATTTCTGCTAATTCAGGAAGTGGGCCAAATTTAAACTATAGGTACATGATAGCATGTCCATGTTTAAAAAAAATTATATTTAGGTACACAAGTTGCTATTCAATGGGAGATCCACTAAAAGTTTCGCAACATTGAACCCCTAGGTAAGAATGGTCATGCCTGTCGTTTTAACCCATCTTGAATTCTGCATAGCTAATTCAAAAAATTTAAAGATTGAACGCCTGGGTAAAAACAGGCTGACGCAATCGTTGCATTAATTAGATGCACGGATGAATCGAGTCGGACACGTTGGATCGGGTTGCTGGGGCGCCGGACACGTCTCGCGTGTCCGCGTGGACGAATTCGTACACGCTCAAAAGGGATGCGTCGGCCTGATAAAAATGCCCTTACACCATGTGCATTGACACCGAATCTCTCAATATACGAACGCTGCACCAAGGACATTGTGCTCCACCATTTTGCTTGCTGGTTATTGATCGATCGGCCGATCTTGTTTCTATGCATGTGGCCATGCCTTCGGGCCTTTTGTCCAGGACTAATGGCCGACCTCATAGGTACGACACTATCAATATCTTCTGTCGGCATCATCAATTTTATATTACCTATTTGTGAGAAAAAATAACAAACTTGGAATATTATAGATATTTAAAGTGTTCTAAAAGAGCTATCATTATAAAGATTCATGGCTTTCTAGACAAATGACGAAGATTATGGCCATATCCATAGCATACTTTGTGATAAGGTGCACATGGTGTGCATTCATGTGCATCTTGTAATGACAAACAATATTGACAAAGGGTGTTTTTCTTTTCTTTTCACAAAGAGTAATTTTCTATTTTTTAAGTGACAGAAAATGGTATTTTGTGAAGCAGCTACCAACAATACATTCCAAAATCAGATGAACCCAATTTTGAAAAATAGACTCTATTTTATGAACAAGTAACCAACTAGTTACATCTCAAAAGCTTTTCATTCACCTCTCACCAGATAGACCACCTGGAAACCAAATCATCATCATTCACTGCATGATATAGATATATGGACCGAGGTTGACCCGTCCCGCCATCCTTCTCGCCACGTGAGGTGGTTATGGAACTTCTTGCTCGCCGTGCGATTCACACGGCACACACAGCCGCCGAGAACGACTTGACACATGAATCCTCGTCGACCACATGTTTCTTACACTTAATGTGAAGGATCCTTTGCATTTCACTGTCAACTTATAGTGCATGTTATGCCTAGTCTACCTATAAACGACTCGGAACCCTAAACCAACTTAGTACTTATACTATAGACCCTATTCAGATCACATAAATAAGGCCTGGTAGAGGAACCATAAAGGTTACGACTCAATCCACCTTATCTTTGGTTGTAACACCGCCTTTGGCGACTCTGTAATCAATCTGAGAAATACCGTAAGGCAAGAAGTAGGCTTTTTCCACCACCTGAGAGAGGCCGAACCTGGGTACATCCACTGTGCCAATCTCGTTCTAGGGGACTCCAATATTTTGATTGCCTTCCACCTATCATAAGCTACCCATGTAGCATCTATCGGCTCGATACATTTCAGTATTGTTAGCTACTCTCTACAAATACTATCACCCATGATGATATGAATTATGAGGATCGATCTACGGTTGTCATTATTAGTGATGGTTGCTGCTCTCGTGCGCCGGTCCTTTGGAGGCTTATCATGACGACTTCTCATTTGTCACTACTACAGAATCGGTCTTTGTAGCATCCACCCAGAGTGTGTTCTTGCCTAAAAAATCCGAACCATCTCCCAAACCCATTTCCATGGGTGGTTTTTGTGAAAAATTCATCGCCAATAATTCACTTGCCTCCAATAATACATTTTCGAAGGTAGTTCAAACAAATATACTACTCTGATAATTCGAGAGGCGGTCAAAAAACCTGTTCGCCCCCGAAAAATCGACTTATTGATAGCGATTCAAATTATGAACTGTCTATAAGTAGTGCGGCGAAGGTCCAAAGATTAGGCCGCCTGTGATAATTTATTTTTGGAGGTGGTTTGATAAACAAGTTGTCTGAAGTTTTGAAAACAAAATTCCTAGGCCATGTCTTGTCACCATGTGTTGTTCACAATATATTTTCCTCAAATTTGATCACAAAGTGAGGCATAGCCTAGTGGTGGAGAGGGGTGATTCCATCCCACCCAAGTTCAAGTCCTAGTACTTGCACTTTGTGTTGTTAAATTAAAAACCTACTTAGCATAATCACATGATTTAATTGGTGTAATCACTCATGGCCTGCTCGGCTATACTTAGGGTTTAGGGTCTAGGATTTGAGGTTTAGTGGTAATTAAACCCTAAGCTCTATACCCCAGGCTATAAACCCATGCTTCGGTCTTGCGGAGGCGGCTTGTATTTTTAACCGTCTCCTAACACCTAGAGTAGATTTTTCGTAGAAATTGACCCCAACCTTGCTGGTATGTCTGTAAAAATGTGGACGCCTCGGCCTACTAGAGCCGGTTCATATGGGCAACCTTCTCCTAGGCCTCGACGGTTCAATATTTAAAACCATCCGCGTAAATCATATTAACAGAGATGGCCCTTTATATGAACCATCTGGTGTATACTTTCGGAGATGGTTCGGCCAACCGTTTTGGAAAAAGCCGATTTATCAACAACTACCGCCGAGAGTAGGAAGCCAAAACCGTCACCTGCCCATGGTGAAGAACCATCGCCGAAAGCTCATTATGTAGTAGTGTGCGTACTACAACAAGCTCTACTATGACAAGTTATGCCCGACTCTGGTAATAGAGGGGCAAGGACGACATGTTCCTTTGGCTCTTGATAGTGTTTGTAGTCGTCGCTAGATGGTCCAATGACTTTTTTGTAATTTTTATTATATTAGAATTTTCACAAAAAAAGAGTGGATTCTCTCTTGCCGGGTTGTTGTAGAGCCTAGCCCTTATGCTTCCCGAGCTTCCTCTACCCTCTTCAGTTGCTACTCTGTTTGATACCCAACAATCTCTCCTCTCTCTGATGGCTAAGGTCCTCCGTTTGTACTACAAGGGGATACCATACTAACATGTGCACAACAAGATCATGGGCGCCTCCTACGGTTCCGAGCCTGTCGATGTCGACCTCTCTGGCTTGGAATTCGGTGTCATCGTTAACTTGGGAAACACTTTCAACAGGATCCGCCTCCCCCACAAGTTTGCATCGGTGGTCGATGGGCAAGATCCCCACCAACTCGTATTGTGGGTGCCCGGTGGCTCGACCGCCAGTGGTCCGTGGAGTTGCTATTCGACCGCCTCGGCCAGACGTACCTCCACAACGGCTAGAGGAAGTTTGCCCGCACATACGTCATTAAAGTCGGGCACTTCCTCGTCTTCAGGTATGATGGCTACAACATGTTCAGTATCAAGGTCTTCGACAAGACCATGTGCCGCCACCAGTACTAGTCCGACTCTGATGAGTAGTTACGACGCGAGGGTCTTGTACTATGTATTTACTAATTTCTAGTTCATTGCATCATCATTTTCTAGTCCGCAAGCTATGTATGCAATCCATGGATGTACCCAAGATTTTGAAATATGAAAACAAGGCCATGGATTGCCTCATTAGTGCGGCGTCTCCCTTTGCGTCCTCCAAAACGTTGGTCGGGCGGTTCTGTGGTGGCCGAAAGTCGGTAGAAACACATCAGCGTCGGCTCTAACAAAGACAGTGGCAGGCTAAAATTTAGCCAGGGACCGAATGGGTCACGCCCGCTGGGAGCACTATATGTCGGACACAATCCATTATCTATTTACGGGCCAACCCAAACGAACCAAATCAGATGATTTAGGTGTCCAAAATGAGCCGCGTAGATGCACTCAACCTATTACGAGACTGAACAGGAGGTGCTATTTCAGGCTCAATGCGAGCCGAAATACACTATGCCCAAATATGTAGGTACTAGTTTTTTCTTTTTATTTATTTTATGTTATTTTGTTTAATTTATATTTTTAAAGGATGATTTTATTTTAAATCTGAATATTTTTAAATTTGAATTTTTTCTGAACTTTCTTAAAATATGAATATTTCTAAAATCTTAAAAAATCAAATTCTAATCATTTTCCAAATTTTGAACATTTTTTAATCTAAGTCTTTTTCAAATCTAAATATTTTTTAATCAAAATATTTTTCAAATCTAAACATTTAAAAAAATTAGATTTAAATATTTTTCAAAGTCTAAATATTTTTTTCAGATTTGAACGTTTTTCAAAATCATAAAAAAGTAAAAATAAAATAAAAAAGACATAAAGAAAGAAAGTAGAAAATAAAAAGAGAAAAGAACACATAAAAAGAAACAGGAGAAAATAACCGAGAAAAGCTCTTAGCGGGCTGGCCCAACGCGTGCCCTTGTGAGCAGAACGTGCGCACATTGGATGGGAAATAGCATTTGCCGGACGGGACAATCTCTAAGAAATGTTAAATGAGTGGGCCTCAATTAGCAGGGCAGCCTCGGCCTAGAATTGTGGCGTCTGTCTTGTGAGTTTCAGAAAGTCATATATTGTTTCGTTTTTGAAAGCTTTTTCAACCGTATGAGCTTATGAAAGCAAGTGATCCTAGCAGTAGCAAGAAAAGTATACAGTCCGTTGCTACAACTCATCATCAAAGAAAACAAAACGGCAGAAGCCTACGCAAAGGGTATCTCTAAATGTCACACGATAAGGCCCAGTCTGGAAACCAAATCATGATCATCATCCGATCGAGGTGAGGTCGACCCGTCCGCCATCCTTCTCGTGGTGGTTACCGAACCTCTTGCTCATCGCGTGATTCGCACGGCACGCAGACAGGCACCAAGAACGACTTGGCACATGAATCATCGTCGACTACATACATGCTTTGATACACTTGTGCGAAGGCTGCCCTGCATTGCACTGTCACTCTACATGCCTAAAAGGTTACAGGGAGTCTTCTTACTGACGAGATGAACCCATGTGAGATACCACTCGATGGGCTGCACTGCTCTGTCCCTATAGAGCTGTATCATTGCGAGAGCGCTATGAACGTGTGAAACTACTACTCTAGAGATAGTACGGTGATCGGGCTCCGAAAATTCAACAGTTTGTGTCCTATCCATAGAAACATGCATGGCGGCGGGTGGCTCCCTGAAAATGGATCGGAAGCATCATATTGGTTCTTGTTTCAGCGTAGAGCCCCCATCCCGGCAGTGGGTTTAGCGTCGTCGGGTGTGTGTGGGGATTGAGGTGTGTGTCTCTCCGCGGATCTCGCTGGTTTTTGTTGTTGTTGTTCCTTCTGATAGACACACTTTTATTCATAGGCGACGGATTGCTGCTATCCTATATTGGTTCTTTGGGCGCTAGCACGACTACTTGCCGAGTGTTGACTGTCTGCATGCCACGATAAAGTTTGCTCGGCTCCAACAAGAGAGGGACGAGGACAGCAACGCCGTGTTCAGCTTGCAGGAGTGCTTATAGTTGTTGATAAGTAGACCAAGGATCTATTTGTGTTTTTAAGTATTTATAGGGTTTCTTATACTACTAATAGATCAGTGTACTTTTGAAAAGAAAAAAAGTTGAAAATGAACGGCGTAGAGCACGCCACATCGCGTTAGGTACGCTAGGGAGACGTCGCGTGTTCCGCTGAGCGCGCGCGCACAGTATGCAGGGCGCATGCACGTACAGATGGATAGATCGCGCGTGCTTATTCGGCCAATCCTCCTATAGCTGGGATCGGGCCGCCTGAGATTCGCGTGTCCTGTCCAGCCGGCTGAGGCCTTGTTCGGTTGCAAGGGATTAGATCCCCTAGTGGATCGAACCCATGCGGGGATTGGGTGAACCCGAATCATCACCCCAATCACCTTAACCCCTCTGCCCGTATTCCCTACCAACCCCTGTTACTATTGCCCATTCGTTTGATCCCTGTCCCCACACACAGCAGCAGGCAGTAAGCAGCAGCAGCAGGTAACAGCAAGCTCAAGCTCCAAACAACAAGCCACATCATGCATACTTCGGATCAACAGAATATCCTTTTTTTTAACATCAATTTGAGCATGGCTGGAAGTCAAAATTAAACATGCTAACAATTTCACAAAACAAGATATAGAACGAAAACACATTGTTAATCGCCACGGCTGAGTAGATTCTTTCAAAAAACACGATAAGATATAAATGGGGCATAAGTATCTCGAAGTCCCAAGCAATTATTTCAAGCTGAGTTGATTCTCCTTCTTCTCGAGTGTGCCAGCCTCAAGTGCTCTGGCCTGCGCAGAACAACATCCTCGCACGGACAAGCTCCTTCGATCACCTGAAACATGATGTTATAGTTTACTGATCATACAATTATCATGCCCACGAACCATAATTCAGAATAACAAGCATCCGAGAAATATAATGCTCTTTGCAAGTTTGCATTCTAATTTTCTTTTTTCTGTGCTTAATGCATGCTCTCACACACCATCTCAAACAGATAGGTAACTCCAATGCAGCATCGATGCATAGTAGTGAAGAACGATGGTATACTTTCTGAGTCCTGACCATAATATCAGCTCTAATGAATTTACTCCTGGCTTGATCCAGATGATGATGTAGGTCCTTGGCTGTGTATAACCTTACCTGAAGATATTTCGTACTTTAAGAATAATGTGATCACTTCATATGGAAAAAGAAAGATATTCCTTCTAGCAAGAATAATATGGTCAGTTTGCAGTTGAAATGGCATCATTAGATGTATAGCTTATAGGTGGATCTGAAAATGCTTGCGTGGAAAGACTAAGCAACGAGCTCTAGCTAACAAAAAATCATATGGATGTATGAGCTCCCCGATGCCAATTTCTTCATGTGTGTAAATAGCATGCAGACCCACTATATGACCATTAGCTTGTTACCACCTTATCCTTATTAAATTTGACTTTCTTTGTATTTTTTGTAGCCTTATCCCTATTAAACTCGATTGTTTTATATTGTTGACACAAACTGCTATGTAGGTGGTTGACATACCACTATACCAGAGAAGGACGACGCGATTGACATCCAAGAATTAAGTTCTGAATAACTTGTCAGTTTACTGAATGCCCAACCACACAATATGCAGCCTGACAATACATTGTTGAACAATTAACTTTAAGAGTAAAAATATGACATAGTGGTGACAGCATAGCTATTAAAATTTTGAAAACAATATACCTTCAGAATATACCCCAAAGTATGGGATCTTCCTTGCCTTCATCGTCAAACAAGAGAAGGCCTAACCCATCTGGAATACTTGGGGTTGATGGTGGAGGATGGCAACCTGAAGAAGACACACCTCACCAGCGCCCGACAACACACCACAACTCAGAAACCAAAGTGCAAGACCCTACATTCAAAAGAAAATTCTTCCATGAAACAAACAAGAACAACAGTGAAAATAAGCTGAATGTAAACAATCATAAATCATGCAGAAAGGCTTACCCCTCAAGACATGTCATGAAAGACTTGGCCATTCGGTTATCCTTCCCACTGCACGATACATGGAAGTCGCTATCTATATGCATAAATACCAAGTGCTCCATCGACACACAATGCATAGATAGCCCAAATGTGGTGGATAGGGTGTCTTAGTCTGTGATGGTGGCAAAGACATCAGACCATGCTTTTGTTCTAGCAATTCAATAAACCTAGAAGATGATGTTCAATCTTGATGTCACTCCTGCATGTAAGAGTCCCCTCGAGATGACAGTGCATGTGCTTCTGCAATCATTGAGTGAGACCTTAACAGCTAACAAGAGAAGGCTTAACAGTTAACATAATATTATGGTAAACCAGAACATTAAATTACCATTTAATTGGATTTTATAGTTTGATTGGCAGAAGTATTTTTCCTCCATTTTTTCATTAAAAAGGTAATTGATTTCAAAAGTATATAATGGCAGTGAAAGAAATTACCAAAAAAAAATTAGAAGGGCTAAGGAGTACATAACAGACCTGCTCTAAGCATTTAAAGTTCTTCGATAGAAACTTCTGAGTGATGAGAACATGTCATTCAGATTGGATTGCGCATTTGCTGTCCCACTGCTTGCTGTAAGAATAATGCATGTAAGAGTCGACGGTAAATTAATTTTCACAAAGAAAATTAGAGAGTTTGACCCAAGAAAATCTCATAATAAAAGGACAATAAAATCTAAAATCTATGTTGATCTTGGTGGACCACTTATGCCAAGGGATGGGTTTGAGAACCTTCCTGTCCACTGGCTTTAGGGCGAAACGGACAGCTGGAGGAATCAAACATCAAAAAGCGGACCAATTAGGAATCAAACATCAAAAATTTGCAACGACCAAGATCAGATACTTTGAAGGCGCACAAGAACTACGAGAGCAGGAAGAGGGATTCATGTTCATACCTTGTTTCCAGCATCAACGCAATTTTTCAAGAGCTAGGCAGAGAAACATTCGTAACGAGCTGGGGAAGAACAAATGAAGATCTCCAGGCGGGACCAGGACGGAATTTCTCCAAGAATCACATGAAACCAGATCTCGAACCCTAGCAAGGCACCAAGATCTCGGCCCTAAGACACAGATCAAGACGAGAGAGGGGGCTGGGTGTACACCGTATGGAGTGGCTGGGCATCCTAGCCGAGTCGTCGCCGGTGCCACCGGTGCATCTGAGTCGCGATAGGAGGGTCAGAGAGAAAGAGGTCCCGTTTCCTTTGTTCATAGCGATTCGGGAAAGTTTCCACGGGTGAGGAGGAGATTATTTTTTCCCCGGTGGAACGGCGGGGTTTGGGAGGGGTCGGGCCGGGGTATTAACCCGCCCGGGTATAACCGAACACACGAGACTGGTGGAACGGGATTAATTCCCGGCCGCGCTGATCCACGGGGTTGACCGGGATTTGGACGCAATCCCGGCCGGGGTGGGTCTAACCGAACAAAGCCTGAGAGTGGTGGTCTCTGGTGGATCTCGGTTCCCGCCAAAAGCTCCACCATGCGTGATGCCGTCGTATCACCTACTGCACCATGCACAATGTATCGTACGTACGTGGCTGACATGATGATGAACCAGTCACGAGTCATGACAGATCGAAGGTTTTGTATCCAAGAGCCAACCAATCTAGCGAGCCATCCAACAACGTACGTGCATGTGTGGTCACTAATTCTCTATGATCCCGTTGTTGATTGTACACGCGGAACTATCATATCACACCGTACCGTGTACGCTCTATCATGAGTCATGCATGCCACTGGTTTGCTTGCATCGTAAATATAAGGTCCATAACATCACTAGCGCCATATCGATCGATCTGTAATACTCTCTCTGTCTATCAAGGAAATAAGCGATTTGTATTTGTCTATATTTACATATACCTAGACGTATTTTAGAGTTTAATTAGATACATTTCAAATCTGGAAAAAATCAACTCACTTGTTTCAGGACGGAGGAGGAAGTACGTACGTACATAGACCAATTACACGTACATACGGTGGTGTCAGTCACTCGGTCACCTAGCCAGCTAGCTCAGCTCGTAGTCTGGAAAAACTACACCTTAGTTTCTGTTGGACGTCGATCCATCACGTCAACGAAGGTGACGTGCCCGTAGCGTGACACAAACAGCTCGCTTAAGCCGCTAATAAGTAAGTAACCCAAGGCACATGCAGTCCTCGCACGAGATAGACGTTCAGACCGCCACCCCGTACGTGTACGCGGCTCACGTGTTCAGCTAGCTCTGCGTGTACACTGCGCACTACTGGCCGCCTACATATGGTGTGGGCGCTACGCTGCCGCCAAAAAGTTCATTCCACCCTCATGATGTTTGTTGTTGTATCACCTATTGATACCTAGCATTGTTAGCTAGTCTACGACATGCCAAGCACTCAGCTGATCGACCCAGAAAAATTATAGGACTATGCACTCAGCAACAAGGGGGCAGGAGGAAAAGAAAGAGGTACTCCCTCCCTCGGTTCCAAAATACTTGCCGTGGCTATTGTTTAAATCTACTCCCTCCGTCTCAAAATATAAAATGTTTTAGATTTGTAAAAGTAGTGTATCTAAACACCTTTTAGTGTTTAGATTCAAAGTGAACCTCTCCAAACATATACACTAAAAGGGGGTCTAGATATATTATCTTTATAAACTTAAAACATCTTATATTATAAAACAGAGGAAGTAAGCTAAAACCACATTTTAAAATGGAGTGAGTATACATGCATGCATGGTCATTCTGCTACATGCATGGCATGCATATATAATGACAAATATTAAAAAACAACCATATTTATGGGTAGGGTTATCGAGGTTTAAAACGAATCCCGAAGGTAGACGTAGATAATGTGTTTCGATGGAGACACATCAACCTTGGAGCCATTTGCGCATTGCCACCTCATCTCTTGCTAGTCTCTGTTTACTCTGCAGCTCCTGTTTCAAGTTACAAATATTAGCAATTGAACCAGTATCAAATACTATAGCATTGGTTTGCAAATCATTCCCTACCCCTCCTCCTACGCGGCACGTTGTATTGCTACTGATTTGCCTAGTTATCCTTCGCCAGTTCTCTCTGACGACCATGAGCATCGTCTCCCTTCCATTTCAGGTGGCAAAGCTAAAACAACGTTGGTTCAAATGCGCTAACATTTCTAAAACATCTTTTAAACCAAATAAAAATAGTGGTGTTTTAAAAAAACTCTGGGGACATTTGATCCCACATGTAATACATGGAATCTTCGCCCCCTCCCTCCCATTACCACCCCGTAAATCCAAAGCTTAACTCTTCCGGTCTCACATCCATCGTAGTCTCTACGTCAATTTTGGTTCTGTCTTGTCCCGGGCGATGTGGAAGAAGATCATAAAGGGAGGCACAAGGTGGCAAGAATATCGAGTCGGGCTAGCTCAAATGAATGGAAGTTGTTTGGATAATAAGGAACCATCTAAAAAACATAGACCATACATTTCCTCGTAAAGAAAAGATATATATAAAGCATACAATTCTCAGTCGCACATCCTATTAGATATGATGTCTTGGACCATACATTTCCCCCTCATGATGGAAACATATATGATAACGACACAGCTCTCAGTCACACATACTATAAGAAATGACGTGTAGGAGCACACATCATTCAGTTTTATATTGAAAACCACAAACTAATAAATTTCGAAAACTGATAAAATCGTATTGATGACCCCAATCGTCGTGCTGTAAGCTGATGGGGGACACCTCACCTACCTAGCTATGAACACGCATGCATATTATCATCATCTCCTCTCCCGTATGCATGCAAGAGTGCGTCCATATAAGCTTGCCCATGTTGCACCGGTGACATCCCATCTTTTCCAAGCTAATTAAGCCATGGATTCCTTGTACTGCTGGTTCGTAGAGCTCATCTCCCTCCTTTGCTGCTTCGTCTTGTACTATCGTCACCTCCAATCCAAGAAAATAAGCAAGGCTGAGCCGACCGAATGGCCAATACTGGGCCATCTCTTCGGCATGGTCGCCAACCTGCACCACTTCCACGACTGGGCCACCGCCATCCTGGCCGGCACACACTACAACTTCGAGGCACGCGCGGGGCTCACCGGCGTCCGCTACCTGGTCACCTGCGACCCCTCCAACGTGCGCCACATCTTCACCTCCAACTTCATCAACTACCCCAAGGGCGACGAGTTCGCCGACATCTTCGACGTCTTCGGCAACGGCATCTTCAACGCCGACGGCGAGTCCTGGCGCCGCCAGAGGGCCAAGTCCCAGCTGCTCATGGCGGGGCCTCGCTTCCGCGCCTTCTCCGCGCGCTACAGCCGCGACAAGGTGGAGAGGAGCGTCCTGCCTTTCCTCGCGCACGCCGCTGACGCCCGAACCACCTGCGACCTGCACGACGTGTTCCTGCGCTTAACGTTCGACATGACCTGCAACCTCGTCTTCGGCGTCGACCCCGGGTGCCTGCAGATCGACCTCCCCGTCGTGCCCTTCGCGCGCGCCATGGACGACGTGCTGGAGACGCTCTTCATCCGCCACCTCATCTCGCCCGCGTGCTGGAAGCTCATGTACCGGCTGGAGGTCGGCACCGAGAGGAAGATGGCCGCCGCTAAGAGGACCATCGATCGCTTCGCCGCCGAGACCATCGCCAAACGCAGGGCCGATCACAAGCTCCGCGATGATGGCATCAGCGGCTCGGCCGACATGCTCTCGTCCTTCATCTGCAACGATGAGTTTGATGACGAGTTCCTGCGTGACACAACCGTGAACCTCCTGCTCGCCGGCCGGGACACCACCGGGGCCGCGCTGTCGTGGTTCTTCTACCTCCTATCCAAGAACCCGCGCGTCGAGCAGAAGCTTCTGGAGGAGCTTGCGCCCATCGCTTCCCGAAAGAAGACGACGCTGGCCGACGGCGACATGGTGGTGTTCGACGTGAGCGAGCTGAGCGGCCTGCTGTACCTGCACGCGGCGCTGTGCGAGTGCCTGAGGCTGTACCCGTCCGTGCCGTTCGAGCACAAGGCGGCGGTGGCCGGCGACGTGCTCCCGAGCGGGCACGAGATGAAGTCCGGAGACAAGATACTCATCTTCTCCTACTGCATGGGGAGGATGGAGGGCGTGTGGGGCAAGGACTGCATGGAGTTCAGGCCGGAGAGGTGGATCACCAGCGACGGGAAGCTGCGGTACGAGCCGTCCTACAAGTTCATCTCCTTCAACGCCGGACCACGGACCTGCCTTGGCAAGGAGATGGCGTTCGTGCAGATGAAGACCGCGGCCGCCGCCGTGCTCTGGAACTTCGCCGTCGAGGCCGTGCCGGGCCACGTCGTGGAGCCGAAGCTGTCCATCATACTCCACATGAAGAACGGGCTCGCCGTCACGGTCAAGCGGAGGAACATGGCTAGCTAGTTCTTGCCCAAACGTATTGGTACGCATGTGCGTACAAGTCTTCACCGGCTGGCCGCAAGGTAGCGGACTTTGCGCTAGTATCTACACGTAGCGGACACGCACGTACGTGCATATATATATATACATGTAACTATATGTAAAATGGCATGCATGTGTGCTTGCTTATGTACGTTTCATATATCATCCGAATAATAATAGACATGTATAATATGCCTAGCTAGTGATGCAAGTTGAGCTGTGTGTAGCGTGTGATCACCCAAAATATAACATTCACGTATGGGTGTCATAGGCACTCTCTTGGATCCATGCTCTATTGCTGTGTACAGGTTGTGGGTTGGCGTCTATATCAATAACCGATGTTTGTTTGATGTTTCGGTGGCGCACTAGGGGCGTGCTTGATTGCCCAGAGGCCTCTTCTCGCATCCGGCCAAAAGAAAAAGAGTGTGTTTGATGCGTCGGCCGTATGTGTTACATATGAAAGAAACTTAAAGTAGCCTAAAAGTTGGTCCGTTCGAAACGATCGAAATCGGCCGTTTTCACTGAGCCAGGCTCCAGCAAGTGTTGCCTGCCTCTCGGTTGCACGGGTTAGAAAACGAAGGAGATGGGATGGTTCAGCATATGTTTTCACTCCACTCCCATCACGGCCCACTCCACTCCCCTCACCCCCACTTCGGCATGTCCTCCATGGCTTACACACCTCCCCCTCTCCCTCCACTCCGGCCCACCCGCATCGGCTAAAAGATGGCGCAAAAGCAATGGGTCGCCGCCCAACTATAGAAGTTAGCCACCGACAGTGAGAAGGCTTTGGCGAGGAAGCTCAAGGCTCCGTCCCCCGTCTATGGGAAGCCTCACGCAACGCGAGAGGCAACGGCAGCGGCCACATCGGCGGCAACGGCGGTATGGACGGCCGCATCTACGAGCGGTACGGTTGCAGGGAAGGCGACATGTGGTGGGCTAACCCTCGAGGATTTGGCGAGGGTTTTTTCGCCCGTGTCTGACCCTTCTTCTTCGGCTTCGACGTCACCTTCTGCTTCTACAGGATCATCAACGGAGGCCCTACTTGAAGGCAATGATAGTTGATTGTGTTGATAGATTGATATTGCATATTGTATTATTACATTGTGAGTCCTTAGGCTGTTTATATAGGAGTACAAGACTTGGGACTAAGAAACCTAGTAGAGAACTACCAAATATAACAACCGTGACCTACTTCTAATACTAAACCGTGGTATACTCTAACACTACTGTCCCTAGGCTGTTTATGGCGCGAAGGTGTTAAAGAACCTGCTAAGTAAGGTGTTTAAACTGATACTTAGATGGTTAAGGTGGTCGGTTTATGTGTGTTGTGCAGTGTGGGTGTATGATGTGCTCCTGAGCGTGCTGTGTGTAACATGATGGTAAGATCACCCAATTTAAAATATGTAACCATATCTTAGGCACAGAAGTACGAACCAACTAAACAAACCTTAATTGCATCGCCAGTGAAATAAACCCCAAATGCATGCAAACAAACAACATGCCAACCCTGTAGCTGTATTTTTGTACACGCTACACTTCTGTGGAAGTTCCCTTATGCATGCTCACATTCTCATTGTTCTTGGACATCACGTTTATATATTTTTTGCTTGCAAACTTGGCTAGCCAGAAACGGGAAGATACAGAGATTTTGATAGATGTTGGAAGCCGCATTAATTGGGCACAGAGACGCATCTCCTACTGTCAGATATTCAGATAGATAACGATAAGTTGAATTATGCTGCAAAGGTATAAACCGAACGATATATAGATCGTTACGCATCTACAAAATTGGAACTATAGCTAGCAAAGAAGCAACTGTACACAAGCAATGCAGTTCCCCACCGTTTCCGCTTGCTTGGGCCATTATTTGTGTCCTTCATAGACCCCTCAGATTAGCTCCACCCCAATCAATCAATTTGCCGGTTTGTGTGTACAAATACACGTCAATCAGCAGTGCTAGCCTGCTACCAAGTGCTCCCTTCATTGCCGACGAGTATTGTAGGTTTCTTTGCTCTGGATATTCGGGCTTCATGCATGTGCAGTCGACGCATAGTACATTCATGTTTCGTATGTTATTCCCTTTGTTCCTGAAAAAAAAGTATATAACTTTTTCGTAAATAAGTCGACTAAAATGAACTTCGACAAAGTTTATAAAAGAAACTATGAACAACCATACGCTACCGGAATATACATTTTTGTCGAGCGTAAAAATCCTAGAACTCGGCAACGTTTGGTTTTGCGGAGTGCGACATTGGGGAAAGATCCGACACACAATATTTTCACCTAGCCACTCGGTAAAAAAAATACACTCTGAAAAAAATAACACTCGTTAAAATACTCAAAAACACTTGGCAAAAAAAAATACACTCGGCAAAGAAACAAATACACACACAAAGACGTGACATCCGGCAAACTCATAGGACAATAGCTTCCTCGACAAAGTGCGCCGTGACAGTGGACACTCGACAAAGTCATTTTCTCGCCTCCGATCGGTAGTGCGAGGGGGAATTTCCCGTCTAAACTTTGCTGAGTTTCTTAGGGTTTACACTCAGCAAAGTTTTCGGGATTTTCCCGCCAAACCTTCCCGCACGACAGCCTTGTGGGCCCATACTTTTTGGCAAGTGTAATTACACACGGCAAGAGGTGCATCCAATATTTGTCGTGCGTAACAACACTCGGCATAGAATTTTCCTTCCTCCATTGTTTTGGCACCATTTTCCAGCTATCTCAGCCTCGTAGCCTCTATATAAGGAACATTTGTCAGCCACTAAA
Organism: Avena sativa; assembly: GCA_916181665.1. Lineage (NCBI taxonomy): Eukaryota > Viridiplantae > Streptophyta > Magnoliopsida > Poales > Poaceae > Avena > Avena sativa. The sequence continues at coordinate 462,917,606 of OV702293.1, forward strand.
CTCACATTCACTAGCTATCTTTGGTCCGTGTTCTCTTCTTCCTCCCTATCTCCATATATTTTCCTTTCTAGGGTGTTCATTCTATTCGTGAATAAGAGTGTTGTTGCTTGCACACCTTAAACATGCAAATCTTGTACAAGATCAAGGGATTGACTTACAAGATCTGCAGCTCTAAGATATTCGAGCAGGTACACCTAGATGATGTCATTCTGAGTACGGACTCGTAAAGAACAGTGTTGCTGCTTGGGCACCTTAATTAGAGGTGCAAATCTTGTACAATATTAGAGTATTGATGTATAAGGTATGAATTTCCAAGGTGTTCGAGCATGTACATTCTAGAGGATGTATGCCATTTTGAATATGTCGACCCCGTAAATTGTTGCTTGGACAACTTGAATATGCAGATTTTGTACAAGATCAGAGTATTGACGTAGAAGGTCTATAGCTCCAAGATATTCGAGCAGGTACATTCTAGAGGATGTATACCATTTTGATTATCAGCCCCGTGAAGAAGCTAGAGTATTACAGCTTGGACATCTTGGAGGTGCAAATCTTGTACAAGATCAGTGTATTGACGTATGAAGTTTGTATCTCTAAGGTGTTTGAGCAGGTATACCCAGAGGCCATGTCCACCAAAGATGAGAGAATTCCTTATTTGACACTACTTCCTAATATGATTCCTTATTTGACACTAAAATATTTTCACTTCCCTATTTGTCACATAGTGTAAATTTTGTGTCTTATATGACACTACCGTCAGTTCCGTTAGATCCTTCCGTCAACTTTTTTCTAGCTGGACCAAAATACCGCTAGGTTACTCAAAGCTCTTGACAATATCGCTTATCATTTATCGCTTGAACGATTAGAAGTACACGCACATGTCATCGGCGTGCCACTTCCAGGAAAAATCGTTCCAACTCCGGGACGACGATATATTATCTGACGTGTAACTGGCCGTCGGCTACTCGCCTCCAGCCGGCGCTCCGGCGGGAGGCTACTGCTATTGTACCTAGTTTCTGTCGGACAATAGTTTTGGTCATCCTCACATCACCCAGGAATTCAAGATTCCACATGTGCATGTCAGTTGCAAGTGCTGCTTGTCACTATAGCTATCACGATCAGCGCCTGGAGATACTGTAACAAGAGATCAGCGTGTTCACGTGGAGCTCGCATGAGCTAGGTGCCGCGCGATCTAGCTCATCGGCCCTGTTTTGATAAAAATCACAGCAGACAGTGTATAGCCTAAACTCAGTTCTCCTAACACTAATACACAGTTATTTGATTAATCTAAGATTACTTCCGTTTTAGCACATCATTATTTTATTTACCACGCTAAAATCAATTCCATGACTAATTTGTTGGGTCCCATTTTGTAATTTAATAAGTAGCAGATATATCACATTATAGCAACATTTGTCTTGTATTTTTCAGTCACATTATGCACTGAGGGCAAAAGCGTCTTTGTAGGTCTCCAGTTAACACCATTAGCTCTTAAAATGCACTAGTGTCATATAAGGCAAAAAAAAATTGCACTAGGTGACAAATAGGGATGTGAAAAAAATTTAATATTAAATAAAAAATCATATTGGGAACTAGTGTCAAATAAGGAATTCTCTAACCAAAGATTCCTTTGTCATCGCCAATTCAACTCCTTGTCCCCCTGTGTGATACACAGTCAGTTTATTTTTTTGAACGAGGCAGAAAAATAACGACACGAAGAAGTTGCACCTTGTGAACTTGCACACTGGTTTTTCATTTTTCTGATTTTCTTTGAATCAGTTGTCTGGGTTTCGGTGCAGAAAACAAAAGAATTACTACCCGTAAAACCCTAATTTCCCAAGATCTACCTATTAGTATGCAGTAATGGAGAAAGACATAAGTAATGTATCCTTGAAGACCGAGAGAGCATTAAGCTCATGTAAGCGTGGCTGATGTAGTCGTACTCGCCTGGCCTTAAGGTCGCGAAGCTCCTCGCACGTCACCCCTTGTCCAGGTCCTCGTACGATGGCCGGGTAGCTCCAAGTGTACTCCCCACCTCACGACTTGTCACATGCATACGGTACAAGACAACGACTTTCGGGCTCGGATTCCGCCAAGGTTGCAGAAGTAGAACTCCTGGCTGGAATCCCAGCAGCATAACAGCGTGTAGCACTGGTGTTGGTCTTGCGTGTACAGTCCTTATGTGAGACCGCGCACTAGCAAAGGCAATTAGAGAGAGAGAAGGGGAGGGATATTATATCCAAAAAAAATATCTTATTGGTGTATTATAATCCTCTCATGGACACCCCTTTATATTGGTTAAGGGAGGTGTACCCTTCCTCTTAGATGCCCCATGTGAGACTAAAAAGACTAGAAAAGGCAAAAAAGAGGGGCTGAAGCCAGCTAGGCTTGAGGCAGTGGTCGGATGGGCCACTAGCTTCGCGTCGACCCAGCCAGCAGCAGCGGCGGCCAGTCGGGTGGGCCGCCATGCGCCCACTATGGCCCAGCACCCAAGCCCTACGCAGCAGTACCCGGTGCTGCATTGCCGTGGCTCGGGTGGTCCGGAGTGCTCCCGCGGCCCGTCAAGCGGCTATAGCGCGCGACAGCCAGCGGGTGGCCTGGGTAGGCCGGTTGCCTGCCCACCAGCCTGAGTGGCTCGCCCGCTCGCCTTGCTCCCTGCAAGCCCGCATGGGTCAGGTTGTGCAGGCCTGGCGCGACGGCCAGCATCTACCGCTTCTCGCGCGCAGCGCGCAGTACCGCCGCCCATTTTGCTATTTTTCTTTCTCTTTTCCTATGGCTTTCCTTCTAGGTCAAATCCATCTAGGGTTTGGTCTAATAAGGAAGTTGCCTTTATAAAACTTAACTTAAATATTATTTAGAATTTATTATTTCATAATTAACATATAATAAATTCATATTTAAATTACCATTTATTCGAAACTTTCAGTCCCTTTTTCTTCTTTCTTTCTTCAAACAACTTCGGATCTCCGGAACGATTCCGGTTTCTCTCTCTTTTGGGATTCCTTCTTAAAAGAAGATATCTAAGCGTCGTAATTCCCTTAAGGTGTGTCCCTATGGTTCGGGAATGTCATAGACATGATCTCTATCAATGATTAACAGCAGGACCGGGATGCCCATGTTAACCCCTATGCACTTCACAAATCACCATCGTGTCGAACCTTAAACATATGTCCTATTCTTTTTGTCTCTAGGATACTCGCATTGTCTGGGAAGATTTGATCAACGACATCACCATGTCGGGTTCAACCTCGTTACCGACAAATGCTACTTTACTCGTACCGATAAATGATATCCTGTGACCTAGTCACATGTTGCACAACATTTAGATATAACTTATCCGAGTGGGCCCAGAGTATCTTATATCGCGCGGATGTACAAATCCTTCTCTTGACACACACGCCTCAACCTAGCCCTCTAAGTACTTGATCACACCTTTATAATCACCGTGCTACCGAGTGACGTTTAATGCTTTCAAGGCACACTCGGGTGACAGTGATTAAATATGGTCTCACGGTCTGAGGAATAAGTCACTATGTTTCTAACAATTGCAACCGTGAACTTTGTGAAATGATCATGTTACAACAATCATTTGTGAGAACTGTCCACCATCTCATAATCTAACAAGATGACTCCATTATCAATAGGTGCCGAAGCACAAAATGATCACGAAACCTTGATCATCCGTTGACCAATGAACTAGTTAAGTAGACGCTACCAGGGACCTGGGTTTGTTTACATATCACGCATGTATCAATGTGTTCACTTGATACAGTTATAGCATGACATAAAACTATTATGAACTAATGAAATATGATAATAAACTCCTTTATTATTTGCCCCTAGGGCACATTTCCTTCATATGTTGTGCTCTTTCGGAGCTATGGTCAAAATGGTGAGCATGAACCTTGTGGGGTCTGATGGCTGTAACACCCCAGCCACCCTGGGTCTGGCGGCTGTTACCTCTGGTAGCTCTCTAGTATTTTTCAACTAGGCCCACCCACCAACACTAGTATTTTTTAAGAACTTTCTCCTCACCCATGTGCACCCAGGGATAACATTCGGTCGGTCATCTATCCTCAGATTGCTCCAGACCAAGCACGCTTAACCTAGAGTTCCTTTGAAGATAAGCCCTGGAAAAGAAGCTGCATTTTTATCGAGCAGGGTTCTTATAGCTGCTTTACAAACAAAATTTACTCGGAAAATTGAAACTGCATTATTTGCAAAGTGTATGAAACCTCCTCGTGGCAATGTTGTTGGGAGTTTGAAGTGCACGCGTGTGCGCGATATGGGCTCGTTCTAAAAAACTATAGCATGGTTAAGGTCATGACCTAGCTTGTTTGCCTTGAAAGCCATGCAAGCTCGTTCGTGGTAGCTCAGGTATGTGAAGGGTTTTACCAAAATAAATATGGTCCACATCTCATATTTTCATCGCAAGTAGGTCACATAAAATGACACAGTGTGCTGGTTTCCATTTATATTCTGATATTTTTGTTGGAGATATGCCCAAGAGGCAATAATAAAGAGGTTGTTATCATATCTTCATGCTTATGATAAATGTTTACATACCATGCTATAATTGTATTAACAGGAAATATTAATACTTGTGTGATTTGTAAACATAAAAGAGTCCCTAGTAAAGCCTCTTGTTAAACTAGCTTGTTGGTTCATATATGATCATGGTTTCCTGATCATGAACATTGAGATGTTATTAACAACAGGGTCATATCATTAGGAGAATGATGTGATGGACATACTCCTAAAGCGTATCATAAAAATCAAGTCATTTAATATAGTTTACTTGCTATAAGCTTTCTGATACATAGTAACCTAATTCCTCCGACCATGAGATCATGCTAATCACCATCACCGGATGGATGCTTTAATGACATCAAACACCACTTCATAACTAGGTGGTTATAAAGGTGGCATTGAGTGTTCGGAAAGTATGTGTTGAGTGATGGCGCCTCGTTGACATGGGATCTTCTTTCTTTATTCCCCAGCAACGGCGCCGGAAAACTTGATGGCTGGTGCTGACGTGGATCACTTCGTTGGAAACCCCAAGAGCAAGGTGTGAAGCAGCAAGCAGCAAGTCTTCCCTCAGTTGAGACCGAGGTTATCGAACCAGAAGGAGGAAGGAAACGTCACACAGGTGTTGCGAGCAACGCGGAGACCTGCACAACACAAACTCAAGACTTTGCCCCCAACGAATCAGTGAGGTTGTCAAGCTCACCGGTTTGCTGTAACAAAGTATTAAACGTATGGTGTGAAAGGTAATAGTTTGCAGCAAGTAAATAGGTAACAGTGGAAGATGTATCAATGGTAAAGATTGGACCGGGGTCCATAGTTCACTAGAGGTGCTCTCCTTAGATAAACAACATGGCATGAAGGGTAAACAAATTACAGCGAGGCAATTGACAAGAACCGAGCAAGGCATAACAATGCAATTACTAGCCAGAAAGATCCTATGAGGTTGATTGGGCAATACAACGATATACATAGACTGTCATCCAACTGCATCTATCACTAGAAGTCCACCTTCAGGTTATCATCCGAACCCCCTTCAGTATTAAGTTGCAAGAAACAGACAACTGATTTAAGCAAAGTGTGTAAGGTAAACAGTCCACATGTTCCATGAACAAGAGACCGTTGTTTTCTCCCTAGTAGCAACAACACATCTACAACCGAAGAGTTTTATGTCACTTCCCTTGGAAACTAGAGGCATGAACCCACTATCGAGCATAAATACCCCCTCTTGGAGTCACTAGCAACTACTTGTCCAAGATAACCACTAGCAACAGAGAGCATGCAAGATCACAAACAACACAGACATGATAGAATTATAAAGATAAAACCATTAATCAAACCAACATAATAATCTCAATATCCATCGGATCCCTCCAAACACAACATGCATGATTACAAATAGATTAGAGCTTGATCTTGAACGGAGCTCACAAGATCTATACATGAAAGAACAAAGGAGGAGATACAACCATATAGCTACTACATGGACCCATAGTCCAGGGTGGAACTACTCACGAATCATACCGGAGAGAAGGCCTCTAGGATTATCTCCCCTCTGGCAGGGTGCCGGGAAAAACTTCAGATCCCCCCGATCTAGGGACGATGGTGGCGGTGGCTACAGACGGTTTCGTGGATTTCTGATCGGGTCCTTGGGGTTTCTGCATCGGGGTTTTCTTATAGGCGAAGGGGCGAGACCGGGAGGCGTCCAGGGCCACCAAACCCTAGCCAGGCGCAGGCCCACCTGCCCCCGCGCCTGGGGTGGGTCTGGCCCCCCTGGCCGGCCCCTCCGGCTCTCCTCTGGACTTCTTGTTCCCAAGAAAAGTTATTGACTTTGACGTTTGTCACGTCTAATTCCGAAAATATTTCTTTACTAACTTTTCTGAAACCAAAAACAGCAGAAAACAGGCATCTGGCATTGTTGCAACTTGTTAATAGGTTAGTACCAGAAAACATGTAAAAAGCACCTCAAAGTGTGGACAAGTAAAGCAAAGTAGATACTAAACAAGCATGGGACATCAAAAATTATAGATACGTTTCCAACGTATCAGCATCCCCAATCTTAGCTCCTGCTCGTCCTCGAGTAGGTAAGTGATAAACAGAATAATTTTTTAGATGACATGCACCCTCACAATAAAGATCCAACCATTTGCAAGCATTGAAAGCTGGGATCAAAGAACTCTAAACATGTGCATGAAAGATGGAGTTCTAACAATAGGACATAGTAACTATGCATGCAACATGGCAAGTTAAAAACAAAGATCATGAATAACATGCATTGAAAAACGTTTGTTTGTTTCACATACAGAAAATATAGCATAGTGGCATTTAACTTGTCCCTAATAGAGTAGCAATATAGATGCATAGGACACCTTCAAAGTTCACAAGAGTGACTAGAAGCAAATAGCATAGGAGCAAATAATAACACAATATGCATCAATTAATAAGCTTTGGAACACTGCACACAGAATGACAACTATGATCTCTTAATGGTGCCTAAAGGTAGAAGGTGGAGACTCAATAATGGTGGAAGAAAGGCCTTTTTGTAAAGGAAGCAGGGATTACAAGTTTCAAAAAGAGCTTCCAAAAATTATGGTACTAGTTAGCTTTCATCCCTCATTGCCCCTATCATAAGCATCTTGAAGTGGTTAAGGTTAAAGTGGCAAAGCTGGAGTATATGCTTGACGAAGTATAAGTTGGCAATCGCATTCCCCTTGAATACGAGGGCAACACCTCATGCATACTCAACTTTGGGTCCAGGTAAGTTCTTGTCACTATAATTATTTGCATATCATTGAGAACCGCGAACGGGGTACCCCTTGCACATGGTACATGAGCTTTCCCATAACCAAAATGACAACGCAAGCACAAAATGAGCATCTCAGCAATTCTTCTTATGTACCATGGGAATATGGTGCTTTTTTCTCTCTTTCCTCTTTTCTCAATGTGTCTCTTTTTTTTATAAGAAGAATGCTTCATAGATGTCACTATGGTGATGCTGCAAGTTTCCACCATGATTAGGCATGGCTTAGGCTAGCGGCCCAGGCGTTTCTCTAACACAAGATACACACTCCATGGACTTACAAGTTCCCTCTTTGTTTCACACCGGTGACATCCATAGACAAAAGACCATGATATCAACTGAGTACAACAAGGTACAAGTGCGATGTTGAAAACGTTCTCCGTGACAGCACGGTTCTGCTAATTCCAACTTATAAGTGCAAGCATATACAAAAAAGTTGTCACAATGGTTCAAGTTTATTAGGGGCAAAGAATAAAGTGTGTCATCAAGTTCGTGAGGGCTTTAATCACTAAGTTTTCACATAACAAAATAGTTTTTAATTGGAAGATAGATGAAAACAAGAATATACTTGGAATGGTGTAACACACCATGCATAGGAATTTATAGTGGACACTTTGGAATAACTTGGTTTCTTAGGAGTTAGAAGCATGAGTAGAGCTTACTCATACAAGTGGAGGCTAGCAAAAGACCGGGAGCAACCAACTAAGAGAGCAATAATGGCCATAATTATGCAATGTAATAAAGCAAACTAATCAAAGCAAAGAGTGGTACTACAAGTCAAGGAATACATGATCATAGAGTCTAATGGTGACTTGTCATAGTCATAACATGGTGTGAGCATGTGCCAAGTCAACCCAAGCAAAACATCAAAGGAGAATACCACAATACTATGCTTTTGCATGCTAAAACAACGTGTAATTTCTTCAAGGCACACTAAGCAATCCCAATTGTTTGGAACAAGACATGCTACAGCAATAATCACTAAGCATAATGCTAAAACAACACCTAGCATGTCATGCTAAAGTCTAAGTCACAGTCAATGCAAGCTCCTCTTGCACTTCAAGCAAGAACTTACTACTCCTTTCCAAATACCAAGCAAACTTATTTGCAAAACAACACAACGAGAACGGGGTCCAAACTACTAAAGCAAACTAAACAAAGCAAATGAAAACTAAGACGCTCCAAGAACAACACAACTGTGCATGAAACAATAAAAACGAAGTGTCTAGACAGACCTGAGCTTTTTATTGATGAAGAAGGGGATGCCTTGGGGATCCCCAAGCTTTGACGCTTGTACCTCTTGGATATTTCTTGGGGTGACACCATGGCGGCATCCCCAAGCTTGAGCTTTTGTCTATTCTTCATCTCATTGCATCATTCTCTCTCTACACCTAAATTGTTTCCTTCATACAAAACTTCACACAATCTTCATTAGCAACATTAGTGTATTCAAAAGATATTAGACCACTGGCAAAGCTTTGAAACAGCAGGGCTTTTCATTCAAAACATAAGATACTGTAGTAACTCCTTCAAATAAACTCAATTTGCCTGAAGAGAGCTCAAAAAGGAATCAATAAGAAGCAAATGCAAATAATGGCAGAAATCTGTCAAAACAGACCAGCAGGTAGAAACGATTTTTTTTGAACATCTTATGTTGCTCAAATAAAAAAGTGTTGAACTAACAAAAGTTATTCAACATACTGGGGGATTTATTCGTAAATTTTGAGCTCAATCCGAGTTACAGAGCCTCCTCACGAATGTTTTTGGTGGAGGACAGAAATCTGTTTCGGGACAGCAACTCCCCAAATTTTACTTCCCTCTCATTAGAGGTCATTCTTGGCACAAAAAGCAAACAAAAAGGATAAGAAGAGGTTATTACTAAAGTAATAACGTCCAAGACTCAAGAAAACTCTTGGGTTATCTTCCAACAAGTACTTTTATTTAATGCCTTTAAGTTAGGCACAAGAAGCAAGAAGAATCAAGTATTTTCAAATGAGGAAGCATTAACATCAAACCCTGCTTTCAAAGTAGGAGCAAAAAGCAACTTCTCTCTTCTCATAGGGAAGTGTTCAATACCTTTCTTGAATGGAAAATGATATTTGATGGTGCCTTCTTTCATATCAATGATGGCACCAACTGTTCTAGGAAAGGTCTTCCCAAAGTAATAGGATAAGAAGCATTGTATTCAACATCCAAAACATAGAAATCAACAGGGGCATAAGCATTCTTAACCATAATGAGAATATCATTAATACTTCCCATGAGTTTCTTCTTAGCATTATCATTGAGTGGGACATCCAAATAACAATCTTCTAATGTCGGCAAATCAAGCATTTCATAAATCTTCCTTGGCATAATAGAGACACTAGAACAAGATCACATGAAGCTTTGAGATCAAAGTCATTCACTTGCATATTAATAATGGGTTCCCAACTATCTTATACTTTCTTACGAATAGAAGCCTTATGTTTTAGCTTCTCTTCCTTAATCTTAACTAGAGCATCTGTAATGTGTTTGGTAAAGGAAACATGCATATCACTAGCATCAGGACTTCTAGAAAGCTTTTGTAGGAACATAATCACTTCAGAAATATTGCAGCCATCAATATCAAAGTCAAACTTAGCATCATAGTGGTAAGCATAGTAGGAGGAGGAATAGGGGCTACTTGTGGTTTAGTGGTGATAGTGCACACACTATTGTTTCTATCAATTTCAGCTTCCCTTTCCCACTTAGCATGAAGTTGAGCTAACAGCCTAACATTTTCATCAATAGTAACTTGTATGGCATGAGCAGTAGCAAAGGTGTTTTCCATAGTTTCAGGTTTAGCAGCCATTTTATTAACCAAGGAAGTTTGAGCTTCAGACAAAGAGGATATATTTTTCTTAACAGTTAAAAGCTTTTCCTCTATAGTCTTATTGAAAGTGGTTTGTTTACTAATAAAGTCCTTGAGAATTAATTCAAGTTCAGAGGGGGCACTTCTAGCATTATTGAAAGAGCTTCCATAGGAATTTCCATTATTAGGAGGATAAGGCCTATAATTGTTGTTGCTACCAAAATTATTCCTATAGACATTGTTGTTGAAATTATTGTTTCTAATGAAGTTCACATCAACTTGCTCTTCTTGAGCGACCAAAGAAGCTAAGGGAACACTATTAGGATCTAGAGGAGCTTTCTCATTAACAAGCATAGCCATAATAACATCAATCTTTTCACTCAAAGGGGAAGTTTCCTCAACAGAATTTACCTTCTTACCATCTGGAGCTCTCTCAACGTGCCATTCAGAGTAGTTAACCATCATATTATCAAGGAGCCTTGTTGCAGCACCCAAAGTGAGGCCCATGAAGGTACCTCCAGCAGCAGAATCCAGCAGGTTTCTTGAGGAGAAGTTTGAACCTCCATAAAAAGTCTGGATAATCATCCAAGCAGTGAGACCATGAGTAGGGCAATTTTTAACCAAAGATTTCATTATTTCCCAAGCAGGAGCAACATGTTCACTATCAAGTTGTTTAAATTTCATAATGTCACTTCTCATAGCAATAATCTTAGCAGGAGGATAGTACTTTCTAATAAAAGCATCTTTGCACTTAGTCCAAGAATCAATACTATTTTTAGGCAAAGATAGCAACCATTATTTAGCTTTTCCCCTCAAGGAGAAAGGAAAAAGCCCGAGCTTAATAATATATCCATCTATATCCTTATACTTTTGCATCTCACAAAATTCAACAAAGCTATTAAGATGGGCAGCAGGATCATCAGAACCAGCACTAGAAAATTGCTCTCTCATCACAAGATTCAACAAAGCAGGCTTAATTTCATAAAAGGTAGCATCAGGAGCAGGTGGAGCAATAGGAGTTCTTAGGAAATCATTGTTGTTGGTGCTAGTGAAGTCACACAACTTGGTGTTCTCAGCAGAGTTCATTTTGGCAAAGGTGGGCAAGCCAAAAACAGCAGCAGTAGCTAGAGCAGGAACTAATTTTTTTGTGTTTTTGAATAAGGCGAGCAAACCAAACTAGACTAATTTTTTGGGGTTGTTTTGGAAAGAGTCAAACAAAACCAAGCAAAAGAAACAAAGCAAACTAAAAATAAAGTAAAGAGAAAGGAAGTGAAGGACTCCCCTAGTAAAGACGTTCTTGGCCTCCCCGGCAACGGCGCCAGAAAACTTGTTGATGGCGCCTCGTTGACGTGGGAGATTCTTTCTTTATTCCTTGGCAACAGCGCCAGAAAACATGATGGCTGGTGCTGACGTGGAGCACTTCGTTGGAAACCCCAAGAGCAAGGTGTGAAGCAGCAAACAGCAAGTCTTCCCTCAGTTGAGACCAAGTTTATCGAACCAGAAGGAGGAAGGAAACGTCACACAGGTGTTGCGAGCAACGCGGAGACCTGCACAACACAAACTCAAGACTTTGCCCCAACGAATCAGTGAGGTTGTCAAGCTCACCGGTTTGCTGTAACAAAGGATTAAACGTATGGTGTGGAAGGTAATGGTTTGCAGCAAGTAAACAGGTAACAGTGGAAGATGTATCAATGGTAAAGATTGGACCGGGGTCCATAGTTCACTAGATGTGTTCTCCTTAGATAAACAACATGGCATGAAGGGTAAACAAATTACAGCAAGGCAATTGATAGGAACCGAGCAAGGCATAACAATGCAATTACTAGCCAGAAAGATCCTATGAGGTTGATTGGGAAATACAACAATATACATAGACCGTCATCCAACTGCATCTATGACTAGAAGTCCACCTTCAGGTTATCATCCAAACCCCCTCCAGTATTAATTTGCAAGCAACAGACAGCTGCTTTAAGCAAAGTGTGTAAGGTAAATAGTCCACATGTTCCATGAACAAGAGACTGTTGTTTTCTCCCTATTAGCAACAGGACATCTGCAACCGAAGAGATTTCTGTCACTTCCCTTGGAAACTAGAGGCATGAACCCACTATCGAGCATAAATACCCCCTCTTGGAGTCACTAGCAACTACTTGGACAAGATAACCACTAGAAACGGAGAGCATGCAAGATCACAAACAACACAGAGATGATAGAATCATAAAGATAAAACCATTAATCAAACCAACATAATAATCTCAATATCCATCGGATCCCCGCAAACACAACATGCATGATTACAAATAGATTAGATCTTAATCATGAACGGACCTCACAAGATCTATACATGAAAGCACAAAGGAGGAGATACAACTATATAGCTACTACATGGACCCATAGTCCAAGGTGGAACTACTCACGAATCATACCGGAGAGAAGGCCTCTGGGATGATTTCCCCTCCGGTAGGGTGCCGGGAAGAACTTCAGATCCCCCCCCCCCCCCCCGATCTAGGGACGATGGTGGCGGCGGCTATAGATGGTTTCGTGGATTTCTGATCGGGTCCTCAGGGTTTCTACATCGAGGGCTTCTTATAGACGAAGGGGCAAGACCGGGAGGCGGCCAGGGCCACCAAACCCTAGCTAGGCGCGGGCCCACTTGCCCCCACGCCTGGGGTGGGTCTGGGCCCCCTGGCCGGCCCCTCCGGCTCTCCTCTGGACTTATTGTTCCCCATGGAAAGTTATTGACTTTGACGTTTGTCCCGTCCAATTCCGACAATATTTCTTTACTAACTTTTCTGACACCAAAAACAGCAGAAAACAGGCATCTCGCACTGTTGCAACTTGTTAACAGGTTAGTACCAGAAAACATGTAAAAAGCACCTCAAAGTGTGGACAAGTAAAGCAAAGTAGATACTAAACAAGCATGGACCATTAAAAATTATAGATACGTTTCCAACGTATCATTGAGGCACATGGATCAAGAGTGGGATTTGTCCATCCATATGACAGATAGATATACTCTGGGCCCTCTCGGTGGAATGTCATCCAATTATCTTGCAAGCATGTGACTGGCTCACAAGGGATCACATATCACGAGAACGATAAAATAGTACTTATCGGTAACGAGGTTGAACTAGGTATGTAGAGATACCGACGATCAAACCTCGGATAAGTAAAATATCGTGAGACAAAGGGAAATTGGTATCGTATGTAAATGGTTCATTCGATCACGAAGTAATCGTAGAAATATGTAGGATTCATATGAATTTCCAGATTCCTCTATTGGTTATTGATCGGAGAAGTCTCGGTCACGTCTGCATAATTCACGAACCGTAGGGAGACACACTTAAGGATTCGATGTTGTTTAGTAGATATGGAAAGTGAGTAAAGATACCGAATGTTGTTCGGAGTCTCAAATGGGATCCGGGATATCACGAGAAGATCCGGAATGGCCTAGAGAATAAGATTCATATAAGGAAAGTCCAATTCCGGAGTTCGGAAATGGTTCCGGTGTTTTCACCGGAATGTTCTAGAAGGGTCTAGAAGGTTCGCTGATCCGGAAGGGGAAGGGTACATGGATGTGTCATGACAAAGTGGAATGGTTTCATCATGTCCTAGGTCACTTGGCTGGACACTTGGAAGAGATAAATCAAACTCTAATTTGAAAATTAAAAGGGCAGTTTGAAAAAGTCAAACTGGGACAATATTTCCAAGTGGAGGGAAAGAAGGATTCCTACCTAGGGAAGGAATTCTCTCTCTCCCTTGGACCGGCCACATGAAGTGGAGTTGGGGGAGGAATCCCTCCCCCTTGGCGCCTCCCCACCTATAAAAGGAAGGGTAGGGCGCCCCCTCCCCCCCCTTGCCCACACAAGAAACCCTAGGTTGGCCGCTGCCCCCCTCTCTAGTTGCGGCCAATCTAGATCTCCTCTAAACCGCTACCATCTAGCTAAACCCTAGTTGCTAGATACCTCTAAACCTCGGCCTCTAAATCCTAGATCGCCGGGGCTTCCTCTACTCCACCATACCCGCTTCGGCTTAGGCGAATCCCTGCAAGATCTCTCCTCTACTTTCGACACCACGCCGCCGTGCTGCCGGAATCGCGAGGAGAGAGCTACAACCTCCGCTGCCTGCTAGAACAAGGGAGAGGAAGGTCTTCATCGAGTACCGTACGTGTGACCGACTGCGGGAGAGATGCCGGAACGCGGCGCCGAAAGGATCGTCTACGCGATCTTGAGATCGGCAAGTGAACGACTACATCACCCACGAGAATCTGCTCTCGTTAACCGCTTTGGATCTTCGAGGGTTAGTACTCTATCAACTTGTTGCACCGATCTAGTAGATAGATCTTGGCTTGATCATAGGTTAGATCTTGATTGTGTGTTCATGCCGTAGAATTTTTTTGTTTTCCATGCTACGAACCCCTACAATTTTGAATCAATTGTGTGTTCTTCCGAAGCTGTGGTAGAAACGGCAGGCATGACCCTTCTTAGCCAGGGGCTGTATCTGACGGAATCATAGCATTCTGTGATGAAATGACACCTTATGAACCTAACAATGATTGTTTCTAAAAAATTAGGAGCATACTATAGAGCAGCTTCGGTTAAAATTTCACCCGCTGCATGCTAAATCGGTAAGATTGTTAGTTAAATATGAAAAATTGCCAGAAAGCATTTACAGTTAATTGAACATAAAACTAGGTCTACTATTTTTGAGAGATCGATCCACCAGCCGTGCTTCTTTTCCCTCCAGCCCCCTCCCTAATCAAGCGCATATAATTTGTCTCGGTCGATCAGCGTAGCTCTTGGCATGTCGTCATAGACTAGCTAATAATGGTAGCTAGCTAGCAGTTGGTGATACAACAACATCAAAGGGTGGAATGAACTTTTGGCGGCAGCGTCACACTAGGGCGGACGATGTAGGCGGCCACTGCACAGTGCACACGCACAGGCTGAAGACGTGAGCCATGTACACGTACGGGGTGGCGGTCCTGAACGTCTGTCTCTTGCAAGCGACTGTCTGTTGGGTGATTGATGAGGAGCGGGAGCTTTGGCTTAAGCGAGCTGTTTGTGTCACGCTACGGGCAACCTCACCTTCAGTGATGTGATCCAACACAAACTAATTTAGATGTGATTTTAAGTACGAGCTTAGCTAGCTAGTAGCTAGCTGACTGACCGACACTACTGGCCTGTACGTGTAAGTCGGCCTTTGTAAATCTAGACAAATTCAAGTCAATTGTTTTAGAATAAAGGAGTAGATGGTTGTCGCTAGTGATGTATGGACCTTCCGATGCAAGCGACAAGCTAGTTAGTGGCATGACCCATGATAGAGCGTACACGGTGTTAGATATGGTAGTTCCCCGTGTACGATCAAACGGAATCGATCGTAGAGAATCAATGGCCACACATGCACGTTGTTATTAGATGGCTAGCTAGGTTGGCTCTTGGATACAAAACCTTCGAGCTGTCATGATTCCGTGACCGGCTCACCATCATGTCATCAGGCACATACGTACGTGGAGCTAGTTGCGCTAAGCAGCATGGTGCAGTAGGTGCAACGACGGCATCACGCACGGTTGAGCTTTTGGCTGGAACCGAGATCCGCCAGAGACCACTCCCAGCCGGCTGGACATGACACGCGAATCTTAGGCCCGATCCCAGCTATGGGATTGCATGCACGATCTATCTAGCAGGTAGAGTAGAACTCTCTTCATTTCACAATATAAGGCTTTTAGCAGTTGTTTTTAACTTAGTATTAAAAAATCTTATGACTTGGAACAGAGGGAACACTGTTTTCACACGTCCATCTCAGCTCTCGCAATAATACAGGGACGGATCGGTGCAGCGAGAGAGAGAGAGAGGCGGAGGAGAGTAGCTTCACTTAATGAAATTGGCCGAGTGGTATCTCACACGGGTTCATCTCGCCAATAAAACTCCCTATAGGCATGTAAGAGTGACAGTGCAATGTAGGGAAGCCTTCACATAAATGTACGAAAACGTGTAGTTGACGAGGATTCATGTGCCAACAAGTCGTTCTCGGCGGCCATGTGTGTGCCGTGCGAATCGCGCGATGGAAAAGAGGTTCCGTAACCACCACGAGAAGGATGACGGGATGGGTTGACCTCGATTGGTCCATATGTATCCATAGCATGCACTGAATGATGATGATTTGGTTTCGAGACCGGGCCTTTTCTTCTGACATCTAGTGGTTGTTTGGATACCAAATATTCGGAACAAGTTTTATCTAAACGTTTTTTTTCGAAGAATTTTAGGAAAACTAGTAGTTTTAATTTGTTGTTTTGTTAAGACTGGATTACGTAATACTACTTTGTTTGGACTCCTGGATGATTTATATACGGCCATGGGACAAAGCTGTCAAGGAGGATGATCCCCACTGTAGAGCTTCTGCATCATGCCGGACGACCCTGCTAAATCAGTTGCGGTGGAGGATCGCGGGGCATCTTGACGTCGTTCCTTGGTGAAGACTGGTAGAGTATATATTTGTATATTATAGTTTCCCCGTGTGTTAGGGAGTTTTCTGTATATTTGCGTCTGTACATATACTATATATTGTGGCCTTTGGCTATCTGGTAATACAATAAGTCTATTACCCTAACATGATATCAGAGCTGTAAGGTAGCTCCTCTTCTCGCAGCCGCCGCCGCCCGCCCCGGCTTCCTGCCGCCGCGCCCGGCCGCCGCCGCTGCCTCTCCCTCGCCTCCTGCGAGCTTGTCCCGTCCTCCCCGGTCGCTGTCGCCCGTCCGATCCGCCCCGGCCGCCGCCCGCCGGCCTGTCGCCGTCCGCCGCCCGGCCTGTCGACCCCGTTCGCCGCGGCTGTTGCTGCGTGTTGCGGATCTGATCTGATCTGATCTGATTTTCGTCAAAAAAAAGAGCAAAAAAAAGAGAAAATGTCTTTCTCGTCGGGCTATCTTGCGATTCCTAGCTGCCCGGTGATTTTTGATGACGCGAATTATCCTGATTTCGCTGCCTTTATGCGCGTCCACATGCGCGGTCTTCGTCTTTGGGGTGTGCTTTCTGGCGAGGTCTCCTGTCCGCCGCGCCCCGTTGCTCCTACGTCGCCTATTGCCCTTGCCCCTGATGCTCCTCAGGATCTGACTGACTACACTCAGTGGATAGATGAGGAAGCTCGTGCTTCTGCTGTTCTCACTTCCAGTGTTCTGCCTCAGTATGCTGCTGAGTTCATGGGTCTTCCCACTGCTGCTGCTCAGTGGGCTTTTCTTCGTCAGCGCTATTAGCCATCTGGGGATGCTCTTTACCTGTCTGTGGTTCGCCAGGAGCATGCTCTTCAGCAGGGTGACTCTACTGTTGATGAGTTCTATACTCAGAATGCTGCTATTTGGCGTCAGCTTGATTCTCTTCGTACAGCTGTGTGTGCCACCTGTCCCTGCTATATGACTGTGCGCGCGGATCTGGAGTTTCAGCGTGTTTTTGAGTTCTTGTCGCGGCTCCGTAAGGAGTTTGAGCCGCGTCGTGCCCAGCTGCTTGCCCATGGTCGTGTTCCGCTCTCTGAGATACTGTCTGAGCTTCGTGCTGAGGAGACTTGTCTTCGTGGTGCTGGTATTCTTGAGGTTCCCTCCGTACTTGCTGCTCATGGTCCTCCTGTGCCGTCGGCTTCGTTGCGGTCTCCAGTACCGCCGATACTCTCTACTCCTCCGGTCCAGGGCCAGAGTCAGCCTCAGCAGCCTTGTGGTAAGACAGCACCTCCTCATCCTCCCTGTGCCTACTGTGGCAAGCTTGGCCACGATATCTCTAGCTGCTGGAGGAGGGATCCTAGCTTACGTTAGCAGTACCATGCTCGTAGGCAGGCTGGTTCTTCAGGATCTTCTGCTGTTGCACTGTCTGATCAGGACATTCTTCGTGGTCTAGTCACTGCTACAGGATCTTCCTCGTCGGGTACTGCTGGTTCTGTGCCTAGATCTTCTGGCACCGCGCGACCACCACCTTCTACACAGTCAGGTACGTCATCCCCGTGGTATCTGGATTCTGGAGCTTCTTTTCATATGACTTATGCGTCCTCTATTCTTTCTGCTCTTCGCTCTCTTATTTCTCCTGTCCGTGTTATCACGGCTGATGGTACCTCTCTTCCTGTTTCCAGTCGAGGCACCCTTTCTACTTCATATTTCTCTGTTCCTGACGTTTCTCATGTTCCTAGTCTTAAGATGAACCTTTTCTCTGCTAGTCAGCTTACTGATTCTGGTTGTCGTGTCATTCTTGATGCTGATTCTTGTGCGGTTCAGGACCGCCGTACCCAGGCCCTGGTTGGAGCTAGTCCTCACAGTCTTGAGTCTCCGGGGCTATGGGAGTTAGACTGGCTTCGCGTTCCATCCACTAACACTTCATCTACTAGTTCTTCTGCGGTTGCTGCTTCTGTCACTGGCTCTTTTTAGCAGTGGCATCATTGGCTAGGTCACCTTTGTGGCTCCCGTTTATCGTCCTTAGTTCGTCGTGGTCTTTTGGGGTCTGTCTCAGAAGATGTGTCTTTACATTCGTGTCAGGGTTGTAGGTTAGGCAAACAGATTCAGCTTCCCTATCCTACTAGTGTGTCTGTATCTCATCGACCTTTTGATTTAGTTCATTTAGATGTTTGGGGTCCGGCTCCCTTTGCTTCCAAAGGGGGTCATCGATACTATATTTTATTCATTGATGATTTTTTACGGTACACCTGGTTGTTTTTTATGCGCTCTCGCAGTGAGGTGCTCTCTATTTATCAGCGTTTTGCGGCCATGGTTCGTACTCAGTATTCCACGCCTATTCGTGTGTTTCGTGCTGATTCTGCAGGAGAGTATATCTCCCAGCACCTGCGTGGTGTCCTTGCTGAGCAGGGCACCCTCGCTCAGTTCTCGTGTCCTAGCGCCCATGCTCAAAATGGTGTCGCCGAGCGTAAGCATCGTCATATTCTTGAAACTACCCGTGCTATGATGATTGCTTCCTCTCTTCCGCCGCATTTCAGGGCTGAGGCTGTCGCTACGTCGACTTACCTCATTAACATTCAGCCTTCTGCTGCCCTTCAAGGTGGTATTCCTCTCGAGCGTCTCTCTGGTAGCTC
Source organism: Avena sativa (assembly GCA_916181665.1). Lineage (NCBI taxonomy): Eukaryota > Viridiplantae > Streptophyta > Magnoliopsida > Poales > Poaceae > Avena > Avena sativa. The sequence goes on from OV702293.1 coordinate 462,936,820, forward strand.
TCCAGATTATTCGACTCTTCGTTTATTTGGTTGCGTTTGCTATGTCCTTCTACCTCCTCGCGAACGCACCAAACTGACCGCTCACTCTGTTGAGTGTGTTTTTCTCGGATACAGTGATGAGCATAAGGGCTATCGCTGTTGGGACCCCGTTGGTCGTCGGATGCGCATCTCTCGTGATGTCACGTTTGATGAGACGCGTCCCTTCTATCCTCGCCCCACCTCTGGTACTTACCCGGTGGATGATATCTCTTTTATTCTTTTTCCTAATGCACCTCCTGCTGTCCCTTTGTCTCCACCTCTTACTTCTGATGCGCCCCCTTCGATTTAGGCGCCATCCTCTCCTCCGTCTAGTTCCCCTAGTTCTCCTCTTTCTCTCCTAGTTTCTTCTCCACCTCGTTCTCCGGCTTCGAACCCTTCCTCTGATGTTCCTTCTTCCTCTTCTTCTGATGAGTCGTCTTCCGCCGATGAGCTTCCCTCTTCACGGCCTGTTCGTCAGCGTCGTGCTCCAGACCGTTACTCTCCTAGTCAGTATGGTCTCTCTATCGTCTCCGAGCCGACTTCTTATCGGGATGCCGAGCGTCATCCTGAATGGCAGCTTGCCATGGCTAAGGAGATCGATGCGCTTGAGCGCACTGGCACCTGGGATTTTGTTTCTCCCCCTCCTGGTGTTTGTCCTATCACGTGTAAGTGGGTCTATAAAATTAAGACCCGCTCTGATGGATCTCTTGAGCGCTATAAAGCGCGTCTTGTGGCTCGTGGCTTTCAGCAGGAGCACGGCCGTGACTATGATGAGACTTTTGCCCCTGTGGCTCATATGACCACTGTGCGTACTCTTCTTGTTGTTGCTTCTGTTCGACGCTGGTCTGTGTCCCAGCTTGATGTTCAGAACGATTTTCTTAATGGCGAGTTGAGTGAGGAGGTTTACATGCAGCCTCATCCTGGGTATTCTGTTCCCGATGGGATGGTTTGTCGTCTTCGATGTTCCCTTTATGGCCTGAAGCAGGCCCCTCGTGCCTGGTTTGAGCGCTTTGCCTCTGTGGTGACTGCTGCTGGTTTCTCTCCTAGTTTTCATGATCCAGCGCTATTTGTTCACACTTCTCCTCGTGGACGCACTCTTCTTCTTCTCTATGTTAATGATATGATCATTACTGGTGATGATCCTGAGTATATTGACTTTATCAAGGCTCGTCTTCGTGATCAGTTTCTTATGACTGATCTTGGTCCTCTTCGCTATTTTCTTGGGATTGAGGTCTCCTCCACTTCTGATGGCTTTTCTATCTCTCAGGAAAAGTATATTCAGGATCTTCTTGCTCGTGCTGCTCTTGGGGATGAGCGCACTGTTGAGACTCCTATGGAGCTTAATGTTAAGCTTCGTCCTACTGATGGTGATCCTCTTCCTGATCCCACGCGTTATCGCCATCTTGTTGGGAGTCTTGTTTATCTTGATGTCACTCGTCCTGATATCTCTTATCCTGTTCATATTCTGAGTCAATTTGTCTCACCTCCTACCACCGTTCACTACAGTCATCTCCTCCGTGTCCTTCGTTATCTTCGTGGCACGATCACTCGTCGCCTTTTCTTTCCTAGTTCCAGCTCTCTCTGGCTCCAGTTCTACTCGGATGCTACCTGGGCGAGTGATCCTACGGATCGTCGTTCACTTTCTGCTTACTGTGTGTTTCTTGGTGGTTCGCTTGTTGCTTGGAAGACGAAGAAACATGTAGCGGTTTCCCGTTCGAGTGTTGAGGCTGAGCTGCGGGCTATGGCTTTGTTGATTGCTGAGGTGACCTGGTTACGGTGGTTGCTTGCAGATTTTGGGGTCTCTGTTATGACACCCACTCCACTCTTGTCTGACAGTACAGGTGTTATCAGTATTGCACGTGATCCGGTCAAGCATGAGCTGACCAAGCATATTGGTGTTGATACTTTTTATACACGTGCTCAGGTGCAGGATCAGGTTGTTGCGCTTCATTATGTGCCTTCAGATTTGCAGTTGGCGGATTTTTTTACAAAAGCACAAACTCGAGCGCAGCATGACTTCTTACTCTCCAAACTCAGTGTTGTGGATCCATCATGAGTTTGAGGGGGGGGTGTTAGAGTATATATTTGTATATTATAGTTTCCTCGTGTGTTAGGGAGTTTCCTGTATATTTGCGCCTGTACATGTACTATATATTGTGGCCTTTGGCCCTCTGGTAATACAACAAGTCTATTACCCTAACAAAGACATCGTTTTTGCAGTTACGGCTTATTTGATTGGGATACTCCAGGGTAAACCCTTGATCGGGGCTTTCCGGATCGGACATTGGCAGCACTAATGTGTTGTTCACCCTCATGAGTGCAGCATTTTTGGAGATCACACTGACAAGAGTGGTTTGAACTTCGAAGGTGGAGCAGTGCTTCGTCTTGCACGGATTCTTCACATAAATGTACGAAAACATGTAGTAGACAAGGATTCATGTGCCAAGTCATTCTCGGCGGCCGTGTGCATGCCGTGCAAACCGCGCGATGGGAAAGAGGTTCCGTAACCACCACGAGAAGGATGACGGGAAGGGTCGACCTCGATTGGTCCATATATCCATAGCATTCAGTGAACGGTGATGATTTGGTTTTGACACTGGGCCTTTTCTTCTGACATCTAGTGGTTGTTTGGATACCGAGTATTCGACACAAGTTTTACCTAAATGGGTTTTAGGAGAAATTTTAGGAAAACTAGTTTTAATTTATTTTTTGTTAAAATTGGAGTACATAATACTTTTTTTGGACTCATGGCTGATTTATATACGGCCTATGGATAGGAGAGTGTGTGGCAAAGCTGTCAAGGAGTGTGATCTCCGCCCGCACAGTTTCTGCGCATCATGCTGGTCGACACTGCCAAATCGGTTGTGTTTTGTGCTTGCTGCCGGAGCTCCGGTCAGACGAGCGAGCCGTGTCCACCATCCTGCATGTCAGTCGTCGGCGTATGCATCGCGGTCGAGGATAGCGGCACATCTTTGACGTCGTTCCCTGGCAAAGGCAAAGTTTTTGAAGTTGTAGCTTATTTGGTCGGGATACTTGATGACTGCAAGTGCATAGATTATTTGTAGCTATTTTCAAAATAAAGATATCGATCCCACATGGAGCAGGAGTCTGAAATCTAAGAATTCTTGAATTAAATACCAAAATAGATATGCTGAAATAAAGTTTTAAATAACAAGATAAAATACGACTATTGTGTAAAAAGATATTTTGGAGTTTTTGGTATAAGAGAACAATAAGTAAACTAAAATAAAATTGAATACAGAAATTAAGTATCACGTATGTAAAAGAGATTTAAAACTTCAGTGGGGAAAAACGTTCTTAGGGATTAGCGGATACACCACTAGCATTATAAAGGGCTAAGGTAAAGATTATTATCATGAACATTCTTAACTATATATGTGTGGGAGAAACTCCGTATTTGGAAAAATAGCAGCAACCACTGCTCACATCATCCTCATAACCACAACAGACATCTATCAACATCAATTGAATTAGTGTGCTATTAAGGGACTTATTCCCGCAGGACGTAACCCATTACATGGATAGTGTTTTGTGAGCGATTCCCAAGTTGGTACGTAAGGAGTTACAATAGCTTTATAGTCACTGTAAGTTCCAACACATTTCCGTCTACCAACAAGTAGTTCCCTCCATCAAGTCCCCACAAGAGGCTAATATTGAGAGGTCAACTTCTTCCAACATCAAGATGAGGACAATCTAACACATGGTCACAGCGATCAATATCATAATAAACTTTATCTTATTTCAATCTCATGCTAGTGTTTCTCCATCTCTCCAAGAACTAATGATCTACTCAGACATGGAGGCAATCAACATCATGACAAAAGTAACGGAATCTATCATAGATGAATAGTACTTGTATAAATCCACAACGAGTATGGAAATTACAACAAGGTCTAAACAAGATGTAGATGGGATGGATGGAGATGGTGGTGATGCAGAGGTTGATGATGAAGATCGATGACTTAGTCTCTTAGATCTGCACAGGGCGAAGATGGATCCCCGGTGGATGAGTTCCCCCTCCAGATGCCTTCCGGAGGTGAGGTTTCGGCGATTTCTGAGTGTTCTGTATGTCATCTCTCCGATTCAGTTGCACGGGGTGAAACTATTTAAGGAGACGGTGTCGGCGCCAACTATACGACGGGAACTATGCTTTCAGAAAATTTATTCCTGGTCGTTAAACCTATTGTATCCTCCAATTGTTTCAGGTTTTCTTCTAGTGTTATTGTTTTCCAAATAAGCAATTTACATTGCTTTTGGTTCTTTTTCACTCTAATATAACTGGTCCAAGAATTGTGCCCACCGTATCCATCATCTGATCTGATCCTGGTGAAAATAAATATAAAAGATGCGCGCGAACGCCGTAAAATACCAAGATCCTGCCAGTATAATGTAAAATAACAATATAAAACATGATGCAAATATGCACTCATCAATACTCCGGGGGAACCCCTTGATCGGGACTTCCCGAATCAGACGTTGGTGGCACTTCTGTGCCATTCACCCTCATGAGGGCAGAATTTTTGGAGGTCACACTAATTAGAGTGGTTTGAAGATGGAGCGTTGCTTCTTCAGCTAGATGTTAAGTCATGTCTAACTGGCAGATGCTACACTCAGTCATGTCTTGTTTGGTAGGTGCTACGCATGATAGATCTTACAAACATTTCAAGTTGCATCGGATGGTGCGACCCGACGACATGGTGCCGAGGGGTTTCGGTGGTGATCGCGCGTATGTTGATGGACATGCACAGGATGGTGACGCTGTAATAGGAATGACAAGGTCATTACTTTGATCCTCTTGAAGATGGGTCGACAGGAGACGACGGCAACATTTGTTTGATCTGGTGCACGCCGAGGATCATCTAGAGCGGTTTGTACCACTGGCTCGCCATTGCGTAGTTTTGGCAAGGCCTCCGGTTTTAGATGATATGGGTAGGTGAGAGGTCAGGGCAACTCGGCCTACATGGACACCCCCTCATCAAAATTCTAGGTTTTGAGATAGTTGTCGCTAGTAAGGTGGCTTCGGATAGATCTTCATCGATGGAATGATTTCACCTCCACAAAAGTTCAAACCAGCAAAAAAGTAATATGACACTAAAAAGGTACTATCCCCACCTACCTAAAACGTCTTATATTCTAAAACGGAGGTAGTCGTACATTAATATGATCTCATCAGATCTTAGTCCTGGCTCTCACCTCCAGCAACATGGCACCGCCTCGTAATTCATCGCCATGGTAGGGATAGAACCGTATGAACTTTGTTCCAAAATATCAACCATGAAACCTCATCCGCCAGTGTTGCTGACAAACACCAAAAACTCGTATGATAAGACTTGTGGACATGCAGGGCGTTAGAGCATATCCAATGGCGCGGTCCATTTCGGACACCAAATGTGTCCAGATTTTTTCATTTGGTGCGGGCTGTGAAGGTGGTGTCCTCCTTTGTCCACGCGGGCACCCAACGAGGTGGAGGATTTTGCAGGAGCATTTCTCTTGCCAACTTTGGCCTCTCCCCTCAAGTCGGCCGCGGATGAGGGCGCATGGCCATAGAGGCCATTTTTCACAATTTTGACCTCAAACTGTAACACCCTCGCCTGATAAGGCTGAGTTCATGTGTATAGTGTCAATCCCTGGATCGGTTCACTGGCACACACAGTACGAAATGATACCAAATATAACTGTGCATCATAGATACAACGAATATGATCCAGAATTTACATTATATTACACAAGTACACAGCGGAAACAATAACAAGGTAGATCTTCATTCTTCAAATGTGCCACAGGCGAACAATCATTGAGTGGAGTCTCGCGACCTATAAGGATCACTCAGAAACGGATCTACCTGCAACATGAAACGTTGCAGCCACGAATGGACAATACTTTGAATGTATTGGCAAGTAGAACTAATGAGTACAAAGGATCTATCAACTATATGCATATTTGGCTAAGTGGAGTTCAGGCTCATTTGCTAAAAGCAATTTAACTTTTCCCTACTTTCAAAATACTTTTCTTTCTTCAAAACAATCTTCTAAGGACATACGAGCATAAACCCATGTAGAAACAAGACAGTTCAGCTTTCGTATGCTCCTAAACCCATGTTCACCCATCAAGTTTTAGTAATTAAGAAATTGGGATGAGTGAGATATTCCAAACAGTTCCAGGCCCAGTTGCTCATAGTTGTCCATAACCGGGGACACGGATAAGTACTTAGTTTAGACACCCTGCAGGGGTTGTACACTTTACCCGCACGACCTAGTCATCCTGCTCTTACCACTACACTCATTTTGTGCCATGGTAAGGAGAAAACCAAGACGAAACCTTTCAGAAGCAGAACACTGAGCCCTCAGGACGGACCCATACCAACCTACATCCCCTACATCTGCTAGTCACGTCGGGTCAGGTTCCCACAACTTACTTAGTCAAGACAAATAATGACATGCGGCTGTACTGGAAGCTACTACACAAGAAACCTGTCCAATCTCTGAAACCTAGGTGTGCTTTCCGCAATAAACCATCCAAAAACATCAATCCATCACATCGAGGAGATTCATTAAATTCTAGTTTTTTTCATTATAACAAAACATAACTTTCCATAACATAATCATTCATGAATTCCCTTTTGTGCATCTAATAAGCATGGCTAAGCAACTACAATACGATGGCTCAAAGGAATCAAGTTATGGAAGTATGGCAATCATGCATGGGTGTCATAGCATAGCATAGTAGTAAAAACACCTACACATGCATCACTACTGAAAATCATACTACATGCATAGGAAAAATAGTAGGACATTTATGATAGCTCTACTTGCCTTTGTTGTAGATGTAGTCGATCAGATAATCCTCACAATATAAAAGATTGCACTCGTCGTAATCACAAACTTTGCACTCCTCGCAATCTATCGATCAAAACAAGTGCACTATTCAAAACAATGCAATTATACACAATACAATAAAACAATGATGAACAAATACATGCATGATAATTTAATGCATCACAGTGGTTGTAATTAGTTCTCTGAACATTACTAGATCACATGATGCATGCAGGAGATCATTTGATGCAATAGGGTATTTGTTATTAAATCTTGATTGCCAATATAAAAGTTTTAATAGTTTTATTAAAACTTCTGCTCTAGTTGTCGTATTAAATGTTGTTCTAGGGTTTACTGGATAGGGGATGTTAATATGAACCAGTAGCAATTGGATTCACCTTAATAGGAGTTGTAGATATTTTCTTATGATTTAATTACTATTTAGTAGAGTTTAAATCACTTAAATAATTTACATTGTCTAAAATTATATTTAAGACCCGATCTGATATCTACACGAAATTGTGAATCCAGAGACATATTATTCATAATTTTACGATCTATAAATTATTTACTATGAATGTAATACTCTAAAAAGCCACTAAATTATTTAAATTACTACAGCAATTTTACCCTGCAAAAATTTGGATCTAACAGCATATTAATATTTTATACGTGATTAGGAATCCATAGACACCTTATTTGTATTTTTATGATCTACAGATATTTTAGTATGATTTATTATGTCTAAAAGGTCCATTAAATAATTTAAATTATTACAATAAATATAACTGTACCAATCAGATCTAATAGTACAATAATATTATACATATTTTTGTGAATCTGTAGGTATATTATATGCTATTTATGGATGTACAGATCTTTTATTATGAATTTTACAAGATTAAATCAATTTCTGCCAAGTAATTCAATTTCCATAATAAATTAATAAATAGGTGTTGACTGGCAGTTGACAATGGTGATGTGGCTGCTGACCTGGGCGATGACGGGGCAGACATGTGGCACGATCTTGTTGGTCGGTACCCCTTTGGTTAAAGGATTTGTTGTGGGGCGTCCAGATCGGATCTAACGGCTGGGAACAATAGCTTTGGGGCTCACCGGCAGGGTCACGGCCACGGCGGCAGACGTTTAGGTGGCAATGGTGGCGAGTTTTCGGTGGTCAACGTCGGCGACGAAGCAAACAACGGTGTTCCCCTCCTCCTCGCGGTCACGTATGAATGCTCTGCGACTACCTTCCTCTCCTAGAACGACGACGAATTGCGGCTGCACGTGCTGGGTTTTGGCGAACTCCGGCGAAAAATTGGCGGCGATTGACTGTGTCATAGAGTGGGAAAACAATATGAGATGATGCGGTGGTTCGAATAGATCACAGCAGAGAAAAAGGGAAGGAATAGGAGCTCGAAATCGACCCGTGCCCTTGATTTTCGAAGCTCCAGCGAGAAAATCCGACGAGTACGAATTTGATCCCGATTAGACTGTTTGTGGCTGGAATCAGGCGAGATTTCTTTTAGGGAAAGAGGAGGCAGAGGTCAGAGATATTTATTGGATACTTATATTGGCTAAGGGACAAAAAATCGACTCGGAATCGCTGGTTTTACGCGTAGTTTGAACGAACTGCTATAGCGTTCGTTTCCTGGAGTGTTGGCAACGAAGAGGACAAGCGGTGGGCTCCACTCGGCAGAGAAAGAAAGAAAAAAATGGCAGACGTAGAGAGGCAGGGAGCTCGCTGCACGCTCGCCTGGTGTGCTGCGCGTATTGCCATGCTAGGCCGGCCCGTTTGGCTGGTCTGGCGTAGTAATTTTTTTCTTATTAATTTTTTTTATTTTCTGTTTTATATTTTTTTATAACTCTTTCATACTAATTCTAAATGGAGTGAATTTTGTTTTCAATTTTTTTTCCTAAATTCAAGTAGATCAACATAGGATGGTAGTTTGGCATTACTTTGCCTATTCAAAATACTGGATTTATATAATCCTTATTTATTCCTCACATAGGAGCAAAATAACACATAGTATTTAGGGTTTTAGGTCTTCAAATTCAATTATTGCAAATTTTTGCATGTATGCAATGCATTGCACATGAATGATATGTAAAAACAATTTTTTTTCCAGTCTCAATTTCTAAAATCTTGAGATGTTACACAAACATACCACATGGGGCCATTATTTCATAATCATACATATAAATCATAAAATTATCCATATGAATAATACAATTCGGCTACACAAGCAACTGTCCATACAAATAACACATTCAAATAGTTCTACATATTAAAAAGGTCAACACAACAACAATAAAACTATTGGTGGCCTTGATACGTCCACATGTGCTTGATGAGATCTTCTTGGAGTATATTGTGGATTGTTCGGTTACGAATTTCACGTTGAGTATGCAGGAATTTTTGGAACTTTGATGGTCTAGGCTGAGGTTCAGCCAAATCCCCATGGAACTCCCAATCTTGTTGGTCCAAGCTAGTGTAGCAATTGTATCGACGGAATGCTTGTAAAACAACTTTTCCCCGCTATCCATGGTGATCTACATAACAAATAGGTCGTGGTCAAAACAAGAACTACCTACAATTTCGCAAGATTGTCATCAAAATGAAGTGGCCAAACGTACCATCCTCCTGTCCGCAAATGGCCGGACAGACAGCTCATGGGCGTGATGCTTCGATGGTCGGCCCTGGTGATGCCCGGGCAACTGCGGCCTCCTAACAGCGGGGAGAGAAGGAATCCTTGTCGAACGCACCGCCGGCTGCGGGAAGGAGGAAGAGGGGCGGCCGAATCTGGTGGCAGCGGGGAAGGAAGGGGAAGAGGAGGACCTCGAGGTCGAATGCGAGGAGTAGTGAGGAATCTTTGCCTGACGAGCGGGCCGGGGAGGACAAGCTGAGGCTTTCTCTATCCGTCGCGGACACGCGCAAGCACAAATGTTGCCCCAAGTTGGCTGCTAATGGGCCGGTCCGAGGCCTGTGAACGGTTTGCATCCTCCGTTAGGAGCTTATTTTTTGGCATTTCTGTCCGCGGACAGTGCTAAGGATAGCAAAAGGCCGTTTGGGGCGCACCGTTAGGTATGCTCTTAGCTCTTTATTAGAGGAAAGAATCACAATCGTTGGCTCCCATTTTCAGCAAGCCAGTGTTTTTCTTCTTCAACGGTGTTTTCATGCTTCCCATTAGGTTGTCTAACTTGTGAGATCCTTTTACCTGGATCGTGACATCCATCAGGAAAGGAACTGGAAAACCCGGGCACTGGAAGAGGGACGAGAACATACGCAAAGGAGGTGGGGGAACAAAGAGACATGCAAGCCCAATGTCCAGCACGACCTGGCGATGATGTAGCTAACGTCCTTAATCTCCCTAAAAAAAAGCTGACGTCCTTAATCAGCAGGAACAGAACCCGTGCTTTAATTAATTCCGTCGCACGTAAGCATGCAAACAAGCAATGGCACTGGTGACGCATAGTGGGCTGCGGACATCGCGGTACGCCCGTCATCAGCCCGAATAATGAGTGAGAGCCATCGCTAGTTTAGCTTGGCCACAGTCACAGTGTTGCTCGCCCACGCCGTGCTAGCTAAGCTAGCCCTTGTCCGCGCGTGGGGTAGGTTGACAACGACGCCGGACGTACCGCGCGCGCTTGATCGAGCACGCCGTACGCATGGCGATCGGTCGGTCGAGAAGCCGGCCGGTAGACAAGGAGGCGCGGTGGCCCGTGTGTGTGTGTGGCGGGCCTGGTCGGTAGCGCGCACCGCTGGCTGGCTGGCTGGCTAGCGTGGAACGAAAGACCCACGCCGCCTACCTCCCGCTAGTGCTAGCTCAACGTGGGGGCGCGCCGGCGCCGGCGCCGGTGCGCTGTGCTGCGAGTGCGCGACGCGTCGCAGCCCGTAGCCACTCGCGCATGCGTGCCACGACTCGCCTCGCACCCTCCTTCCGGACACGGCCACACGGGCATCGGCTGGGTCAGCCAACATCTCGATCCGTTTCTCGTTCTTTTCTCTCGGTGCAGCGGTGGAGCCGCAGGAATCACGCGACTGGCGCCATATACGCGGGAGGCGGGCGCCGGGGATTGTGTTGCAGGTCGTCATGGGCGCGGGAGCCGGGCGCCGACGGTACGAATCTGTCCGCGCGGATGGTTTCGGATGGTAAAAACCCGCTCTAACGGTCCGACCCAACCAACGACCACGCGTCTTCGGACCTATCTATTCCTAGCCTAAAAATACACTGGGAATGTGTCACCTGGACGAGACACCACGTGTCCTCGCGTCAGCGCATGTGCCCACCTGGCAGTGACCGGGTGCTTTGTCTGCTGCCACGCCTAGGGCGCGTTGTTGATGGTCCATGCCCGTTAAAAATGACGGGCGATCAGAGCTGTTGAACCGAAACAACGGCTTCCTGACCACCGCATCGACATTAATGCCGAGGGAGGAGCGGGGGATTTTTAGGTCGAGGGAGCGTGTGGCCTGGCCTCCCTACACCCTTGTGGTTGCCATTTCGGACCCAACTAGTCTCTCTCCATCGATGCCATGTCCAATCGGTGAAAGAAGACGACGAGGAACGACCACGAGGTCGATGGTTCCTCGTCGGACAGCCGCCATCGTCGCGCTGCACATCCTTCTCCGACGACGTCGCCGCCTCCACCAAGGGGTCCTCGCGTGACCCTGCCAGTGCGTTTGAGCACGGGGCACTTAGCCGTTGCACCCGCAGCAGGCCGCGCTGGACGAGCTTCTACTGCGGAGGGCCATGTCTATCGTCCTCCCAACAGGTATAGGTAGTACATGCCTGTCACCAAGTGCCAGCGGCGCTCGGACGAGCACCTGCTCAACTGGGAGATCGGGCGCCGGCGGCGCCAACTGCCAGCGCACCTCCTCAACAGTCCCGCGTACGTGTGCCATGATTTCTAGGTCGCCTTCCTCGATTGAGAGCACAAGGCGAAGCGTCGCTCGTCCTACATGGGAGTCTTCCCAGTAAAGGCGACGTCAACCTCCATGATGTCAAGTTCTCTGCCACCAACAACGAAGGTGAAGGCTGGGAGGAGGAGTTGGCGAACGTCAAGAAGGAGGAGGAAGCCCATGCCATCCGCGCCATCATGGAAGCATCCAAGACGGAGGAGGGTGCCAAGTGGCAGTGGGTAGGGTTGCAGGATGTCGTCGAGCTCTCTGCCCACCTGATGGAGTATGGCAACGTGCCGCCCCGCCGCCGCTGTCGGGGGCATGTCCTAGCCAGTTCCATCAGGCACCGCCTCAGGACACGGAATGGGGCATGACGTGTGGGAATCGCCACCTCGCGCCCTACCTGTGCCCATGACACCGCCACACCAACAACCGCCACCACTGGTGTACTATCTGTCGGGGTCATGGTCGTCGCCAGTGTTCATGAACCTCTCCAACGAGTCTGAAGACTAGGTATTTCACGGGGGGAAATCGGTTGGGCCTGCTAGGGACACCCGACCCAAAAGGACAGAGGCCAAAATGACATGCTTTTATGTTCACGCGTCGATCCGAAATGGGTCGTCCGACTGGAAGTGCGCTTACGATGAGTGTCCTCTCTGAATGTACTACTCCCTCCGGCCCATATTAATTGACTTTGATTTGTCAAAATTTAGATGAATCTATATACTAAATAGTATCTAGATTCATTCAATTTTAGACAAATTTGAGTTAATTAATATGGGCCGGAGGGAGTACTGGTTTTTTGTGAATGGAAGGAAGGACGTACGGAGTACGAGCTATTGGTGGTTCGGTCTGAGCTTTCCATCTCTCAGGCGGTCCCTGCGGGAGTCATGTAGCTAATCCTAACACCGTCCCCATGGAATTTTGCACACCGGACGTGACCAAAAACGAAGGGTTGAGGTGGGAGGTCAATGTCTGCTGTCTGGCTCCAAAAGTAGTAGTCATGGGGCTTTCAAACGAGAGTACACCGATCTATCGCGTTGGATTGTGATAGGGAAATGATAGGATGCCCCCGGGGGATTGCATCCTCCTATCCTCCGGATACGCGTGAATTGTGACGTGTGGTGGAGTTTACCTTATCTCTTCCCTGCGCTAGACCACAACCTCACGCATCTTGCTAATCGTGACCTACTGTATGCTTGCATCGCGTCCGTCTGCACTCGCGCTTGCTGTGCCGTCGCACCATCGGGCCGCCGCGCCGCCGCACCATCGGGCCACTGTCTCCGCACGCCGTGCCACCAGGTCTTCGTCTCCGCACACGCGCCATCGTAGCTCACCCCCCGTGCTGCAGCTAGTCGCCGCACACCGTCAGGCCACCGTCGCACGCGTCCCCCGCCGAGGCCAGCGGCGCTCCCTGTGTCTACACCCGCCCAACGCCTATCCCGCCTTGCGTCTGTGGCGCCAGCCATGGAAGTTTCTCGACCTCGCCCGTGTCTGCAGGGAACGGCTCACCGCCTGCTCGATCTACCTCGACTCGCCGTCGAATCCACTGGGGGGAGATTCAAGAGAGTGGGGCGGAGGTCCTGCTGGTGCTGCTCGCCTGCCGTCGAGGCACCATACGCGCAGGCAGTGGCGTTGCCCAGGCAGTGGTGGTTTTGTTGTGCTGGCAGTGGAGCTACCCAGGCACCTTGCATCTCCTTTCCCTTCTGCTTCATGGCCGATGGAGGCTGTCACCGCGGAGTTCATCGGAGGGCTGCCCTGCTAGCCTCGATTTCTGCTACATGTGACTGGCGGTGCTGCTACGTGCGGTGTTGATTTTTGCTACATGTGGTCAGTGGTGGTGCTACTGTGACCGGGCAGCAGTGCTATAAACGGCCACTGGGTTTGCTACATGCGCCGGGCGGTGCTACAAACGGCCACGGGTTTTACTACACGCGGCGGTGCTGCAAGCGAAGTTGGTTTTGCTATAATAGATTTTTTTGCTACAAGGTCTCCGACGAGGTCTTCGATGAGATCGAATTTGCTACAATCAAACAATTTATTTGCTACATACGTTCTGTTGTTTTGCTACAATAGTGTAAAAAATTTGCTACACGATCTCCGGCGAGGTCTACCGGCGAAAGTCTCCGGCGAGGTCGGATCTGCTACATTACCACAACTTTTTTGCTACAGAGTCTCCGGTGACAATCTTTTTTATTCTATTTTTTAAGGCAAACAGTTTTTTACTACATGTAGCAAAAGTGAAATATTTTGTAGCAAAACCGAATGATTTGTAGCAAAAGCGGAATAAGGAACCAATTTGGGGACACGTGGCGTGATGTCCACCCGGGGGATCGGGGGCAAATATCCCCCAGGGGACGCGTAGTGCTCCCCATTGTGATAGCCTCCGTACTTGGTACGAGAGAATATCAGCCGGCCGCTTTCATCGTTTACACATACTAGACCACTTAGTTTTAGTTTTTTGTTTTTGAAATAAACCTCACTTTTTAACAAGGCCCGTGTGACCGTGTCGAGAGCTATGTGTTTGTGTGCTACTTGATCATGTCACAAAAACCAAATTATTCCCCATGGCCAGTATCTCTACGTACTCAATCCATTCATGAAAAGAAGGCCTATAGCTCTTTTCAAAAGCCAAATAATATAAAGTTGGAAATATATTTTCATGCATCGTATCTATCTAACAATATTGATTTTGAAAACTGGGTTTTACATACTTAGACTTTTCAAAAAAAATATACACCTTATTTTGAGGAACAAAGGTTGTATATGGCAAAAATCAACAAAAATGCAGCAATTGTTCATAAAATATCATTCAAATATGAATAAATTCTAAAGGAATTAACTCCAACCGTTAACTTTTGGTGTTCTTTCAGAATGAAATATCGTTATTTTGCTTCATTTAATTAGGTTTGATTTTCCCTCTGTCAACTCCTTTACATGTCCATAAGTTTGAAAGAAAAAAATCAATTTGTCCATACATGTTATATCCTATGCAGTTACATGAAAATTTTAACCAAAAAGAAGATGGTAATAGGAAGCTAATAATAGGTGGGAGATGTGCACCTCAATAGTGGGTTTATACACTTTACAACCGAATGCATCGGGTGAAACCCATGGAGACCGGTCAATCAAAAGATCCGAACAGCGACAACATGTGTAGTTCCATAACAATTTCAAGAAATATATCTCATAAAATCCCTATTAATTAGTGTTCTCCTTTCTGCATGTAAACTATTATTTTTCTCATCCTCGGTTTCTTCTTAGTGATGTTTTCCCCAAAATAGATGTGTTCTTCTTGCCCTTCGTTTCAGATGGATTCTTGGTTTTTCATGCCCTTTGTGATTTTAATCTTCTTAGCATGAGAATGATGAAGTTGTATAGCCTACTTAGCAGAGTGATCCACATGTTCTTTTGAAATAAAATCTAGTGTATATTAGATAAAGAAGATATTGTTTGCAACTAGATAATAGGGTAAATAAACCCATATTTGCAAACAAAAAACATAATAATAGCAACAAACAAACAGAATACTCCCTCCTTCCCGAATTAGATGTCACATATTTGTTAGATTCACTAAAATACATCTAGATACATGCGAATCTAGATAATATGTGACATTTAATTCAGGACAGTTCGAGAGTGTACAACAGATTCCATTATATTTCAATAGTTCCTAGAAATGGTTGCTTTTGTGGTGGAAAACATATTCCAAGGAATAGGAACGTAATTACAAGTTTGAAAATATTCAATACTAATTATGCATATTTCATTCTCATATAATGCTTGTAGAAGATTGTAGAACAATGAATAGTTCTAATCCATAACAAATGGAATATGTGTCCTGAAGCATAGCTAAATTAGCATGTCTTTTGAACCCACCGAACAGAAGAAAAATAAATGAATTTTGAAAGGAAAAAAGATCTTATGAAAGACTCGAACAACTTCATGGATTTTGATTTTTTTAATAAAGGGAATAAATTAATATTAAGCATATACTACCTCCGTTTGGGATTATAAGTCTCGCGCGGATAACTAGGTTGCCAATTTGAACAAGATAATATAAATATTATAGCAATAAAATTATACCATTAGATACTTTAGAGGTTATATTTTTTAAAGGTATAATTTTTGTGATATATAAGTTATATTTTATTGGTCAAATTAACAACCTAGGTATGCGCGTAGGACCTATAATCCCGAACAGAGGGAGTATCAGTTAAACCTGACCTCTGCAATAACATAATGTTCATATCTAGTCGAGACATCAAGGATGCACACGGGAAAAAGAAGAAGAAAAGGGAAAAAAGGCCCGAAACAATCAACAGGAACTACCACCACCAAAGGACACACCTCCGATCCAAAAAGGTTCTCCAAGAATGAAGCCTCCAAGAAGGGAAGAGTATACAAACACCGTTGTCGTCTGATCAAAGATCATAGGTTTTCACCCCGGAGAAAGTCTAACAGAAACTCCGAACAATGCCTTTAACAAGGAGATGAATAGAGATCCACCATTGACAAGTACAACCAATAAAGGTTAAACCTAGGGTTATCACCCCAGAAATCGAGACTTCATGCCCGAGAGAACCACCAAGAACAAAGTCTCTCTATGTTTCCACCCCCGCTTGCCGAGACTGCTGCAAAATATCGATCATCCGGCTCGCAGACTTCACGACATCCAAACTCATATTTGCCATCACTTCTGATCACGAACTGGACTGAGCCATCGAGATCCAATGGTCATTCGGCACACCCACCTTGATATTCCTCATGATTTTCAGCACAAGAATAAACGTAGCTAAAGTGCCTTGGCGTACTAGAAGGTGCAACAATAGTGGGGCCCTGATAGCATATCTAAGCCTTGTGTGCTAGTGTGGAGGTCTAGTCGGTGAGCTGAGTTGTGCCGACCCTGCCAAGCTTCCTGCCATGTACTGTACAACCCAATGCATGTGATGAAGATGATATCACTAGGTGCAAGACTGGCACTCATGAACTGATCTGTGTCTTGATGACCAGGCTTGTGTCCATAGGTAGCCGTCGATTTCCTAGACCCACCTAGAGGTAGGTTGAATGCGGAGGAGAGTTGGAGACTACTAAGGCTCACGAAAATAAAAGTGAGAAGGGGTGCCCTGCTGCCGCCGTCCTCCGTCGGACGACCTCCTCTGGCGGCGCCAAGGGAAGGGGAGGTCACAGAGGGAGGGATGTGGTTGGGGTGATAAAGTTCCCCTGAGTGGTCTGTGGCGGACGACGCGAGGGTCCGGAGGAAGTACGTGTAGGAAGTACATGAATTTCATGGATTTTGCTAACTGTGAAACGACTAAGAATTATGTTAAAGCCTAGACAGGTCCTAAACCACTGAATTTACATCGTGATTCGTGTGCCCTATGAGTTGCAATGGGTGCTACAAGTGGGGTTGTAACTGTACTTTTTTAGTTGCACGTGGTATTGTAACTGTGATATTTCTAATTGCAAGTAGGCTTGCAACTGAAATTGATGACATCACCTTACCGAGAATTAAGCAACTTCTCGATTATTAGACCCACACTTGTTATCCGACTTGTTTGATATATTCCCTTTAATATCTTTCAGGGTATTTTTATTTGTTGTCTTTAATTTTTTAAGTTGAATCCAAATCCAATATTTGTTATACAATTCATGGATTTTGTTTTCCGGTGCTCAAAATTATTGGCCGATTTTCATTGCAATTAACACAGTTTTTCCATGTGGCCGTGTGGGCGCTTGCATGTGCGAGAATTCTTACACAACGGACGTTCTACATGTAACGTAGTACTACTTTGATCTGAGACTGACTAGAGTGCAGAGTGCTACAGAGCGACTGCACATAGCACTTGCGGCTGGCAGTGGCAAGTACTACGTGGCAACACCAACAAAAATACACTCGCTAGATTTTCCCTTCTAGAATGTGGCTAGTACACTGCCACTTCTCAGTCACTGCCCGTGCGATGGATCAAGCCCTACAACCGGTACAGATTCTGCAACTGCATGTGTATCTTTATATCGAACTCAATGACCAGGCACATGATTCCTCTGAGAATCAATTGTCAAGGACCTGCCTCCTCTTAATCCTGGCCTTGAAGCCGTTCTTCATGTGGAGGATGATAGAGATCTTGGGCTCCACGACGTGCCCCGGCACGGCCTCCACCTCGAAGTTCCTCACCACGGCGGCCGCCACCGCCTTGAGCTGCACGAACGCCATGTCCTTGCCCAGGCAGGTCCTGGGCCCGGAGTTGAACGACAGGAACTTGTACGACGGCACGTACCGCGGCTTCCCGTCCTCCCCGATCCACCGCTCCGGCCGGAACTCCCGGCAGTCCTTGCCCCACACGCCCTCCATCCTCCCCATCGCGTACAGCGACACGATGATCTTGTCGCCCGGCTGCACCTCGTGCCCGCTCGGCAGCGCCTCCGCGGCCACCACGCCCTTGTGCTCCATCGGCACCGGAGGGTACAGCCGGAGCGACTCGCACAGGGCGGCGTGCAGGTACACCAGCCGGCCGAGCTCGTCCGGGTCGTAGGTCACCATGCCGTCCGGCGTTGTGGTGGTCTTGTCGACGGTGTCGAGCTCGGCGAGGATCCTGGTCACCACGCGCGGGTTCTTCGTGAGGAGGTAGAAGAACCAGGACAGCGCCGAGCCGGTCGTGTCGCGGCCGGCGAGCATGAGATTCATGGTCGTGTCGCGGAGGTGGGCGTCCACGACTACCTCTTCGTCCTCGTCGTCGATGTAGGAGGAGAGGAGATCGGCAGAGTCCTCGATCCCGCCTCTGTTTTTCATGACCTCGCGTCGCTTCGCGATCGTGTCGCCGATGAACCGGTCGATGTCGCGCCACGCAACCGCCATCTTGCGCTCGTACCCGACCCCGAGCCACCTCACGAGCTTCCACCACGACGGAGGCAGCACGTTGCGGACGAGGAGCACGTCCATGGCGTCGTCCATGCCGCGCGCGAACGGCACCTCCGGGAAACCGATCGCGAGGCACCCCGGGTCGACGCCGAACACCAGCGTGGTCGTGGTGTCGAACGTCAGCCGCAGGAACACGTCCTGCAGGTCGACCTCGCCAGCGCCGCCGGCGACGTGGGCGAGCAGCGGGAGCAGGTCGTGCTCGACCTTGCGGCGGCTGCACCGTGACACGAACGCACGGAACCTGGGGCTGGACATGAGCAGCTGCGCCTTGGCGCGCTGGCTGCGCCAGGAGTCGCCGTCGGCGTTGAAGATGCCGCCGCCGAGGATGTCCATGATCTCAGCGAACTCGGGACCCTTGGGGTAGTTTGCGAAGTTGGAGGTGAAGACGTGGCGGACGTTGGCCGGGTCGGAGGTGAGGAAGAGCTCCAGGCCGGAGCGCGGCGGGCCGGTGAAGCGGAAGTTGAGCGGGCAGGCGATGAGGACGGAGGTGACCCAGTCGTGGAGGCGCGGGAGGTTGCCGAGGAGCGCAGGGAGCATGCCCACCAGTGGCCAGTGCAGCGGGATCACCGGGTTCTTACGCTTGGACCTGATGTGGAAGTAGTACAAGGCGACGAAGCAGAGCAAGGAGAGCGAGAGCTCGAGGAAGGAGACGGAGGCCATTGTTGCTTGCTCCTACGTGCTGAAGCTCGAGCTGGAGCGCGCGAATATGATGGTGTGGAGAAGTGCAAACTATGCGAACGTTGGAGGGTCGTAGATGTACTATCATAGCCGAGCTGATAAGACGATAACTAATGGCGGGGATTTGCTTTCAGATGTAGTGACTCCTAAGTCCTAATTATGGTTCAGAGCTCACATCAATGTATGATGGAAATTAAAGCAGATCCTAGTGTTATACTTCCTCTGTCTTAAATTACTCTGCATTCTAGGTTTAGTTAAAGTTATAACATGTTAAAACTTGACTAAACATCTTCAACAAAATGGTAACATTTATAATATCAATTGTATATATTATAAAAGTATGTTTTATGACGAGTCTAACTATATTTATTACACATTTTAGATATTAATGTTTTTTCTTATATACGTAGTCGAAGTTTATAAAGTTTGACTTTGACTAAACATAGAATGCTGAGTAATTTAGGATAAACGTGTGCAGATACTACTCCTACATTGTTCTTGTTTTGGGCGTATTGCTGAAATCGATGAAAATGATTATACTCAATTATGGTATGACTGATCGTGGCAGATTCACAAGCTAGCCCTGAAAACATGGCAACTAGTGTAAGTGAAGTTGAGGCCAAGTAAGTTCACCGTCACTTCAACTAAGAGTGAAGGTCACACTGATAGTACATTTGAGAACTTCGCAAGATTAGAATAGTCCCAAATTTGCAAGAAATGAGCCCCAAAATTCAGCATTTAGAACTGACCTCTATATATACCGCGACTCATGCCGTTTCCTAGTATAATGTTTCGAGAGAGATGGACGTATACTCATTTTGAGTGAGTCCTACCTCCCCGTTTACAATGGATAAAGCTTATTATATTATTATTTTTGAAAAGTCAATTTATGTAAAGTTTGACCAAGTTTTAGAATAGATCATTAACATATATCATTATTGCTAGATACGTCATGAGATATATTTTCATATGATATCTACATATTATATTAAAGTTATTGACGGTTTCCTCTAAAAGTTTGGCCAAACTTTACATCGTTTGAGTTTTTAAAAAAATTATAGGCCTTATCATTGAAACGAAGTAGCATATTTACGTTAAGATGCAATCGTGGCTAGATGTGAGCGTTTTCGGGCCATCTGTATTCTCTATGTCGATGTTGTGTGGGTCTTGCGGGTGCCTATTACACCTCTACCCCTTCTAAAACATGGAGAGAAGTCTCTATGGCGTCGTTGATGCACTCCATCAACGAACAAACCACCCACGACCCCTCTCCAAACTCACAGGACTTGTTGTGTGTATAGGGGAGGCCGGGCGCCGCATGGCTCCTCCACTGCCGGTTCTGGGCAAAGAGCCCCCTAGCTAGTGTTGTGTCTTGTTGTGCTTTAAGTTCAAAATTTAAGCTAAAACCACACCAATAATTATGAAACGAAAGGGGTACGTACATAGCCTAAGAAGACTTGGAAAGATGATGCTAAGGACGACGGCACAGAATCTACGTAAATACTAGTATCCTGAACAAGCCTGTTGGGGTCAAATCTAGTGTCGGTACCGGGACCTTCTTTTGCGATCTCGTATGCAGAGATCCGTCGTCCTTCCTGCCTGCCTGCCGTCACTTTCCCGGCAGTTAGGGGGGCACGAACTACAGTAGTACCATACAGGACTGCTAGCGTGTCCGGTAGCGAAGGCCCCGCATGCACATGCCTGATTGAAGCCATATGATCGCTGCCGTCCAAAATTGGAGTGAGTTATGGGACGAGGCCGAATATGGCACAAGAAAAATGGTGCATGCATCCTGCATATAGTAGTATCTCGGACGCCTACGTGGCTCGCTGTGGACCGCCCATCCATGCACCTGGATGCGTCGGCTACTCGCGGTTTAATAGCTGGATGTGTTTGAGCTAGCTAGGCCATGCATACATCGTGTCTAAAATTGTGGGCGACCGTGCATCACACCAAATCCACGTCTCCGGGGCCCGGACGGGGAGTCCACGGCGTGTTACTAGATCGATGATGCTCATGCTTGCCACCCCGTGGAGATTATAATTGTCGGTTTTACCATGCATGTTTTCCACGCGATTGTGCAATGTAAACTAAATTTCTACTATTCCTAAGCGAAGACCTATTCCTACGTCGACACCTAGCTTGCTCCCTGTCCATTTTCCTTACAAAATGATTATCTTTATCTTTTTTTGTTTTTTGGAAATTATCTTTCTCTCTGCCTCTCTTTGTTTAAGTGGAAACGCGTGGAGACAAGGTGGAACGATGTTGGCGATATGAAGGCTCACTAGAGGTTAGGGTTTAGATTAGGATTAGAAAGATTTTTGCTTGTATCCCAAAAGAGCGAGTGCACCGCCGCCAAGACAGCAAGAGTGAGGTGGAATGAGAAAATTGAGTGAGAGCCAAGAGACTGGTGAATAATCTAGACTCTGGATTATGATCTGATGGTCTGGAAAATATGTAGTTGTTAGCTAATGTAGATGATTACTTTTCACTGACCTTGAGATTGTGATGAAGGTCATGAGGACAACATAGATGGGGGCAGGAGCCCAATGGTATATCCTTCGAAATAACAGCGATGCAGTGTATTAATACAAAGGTTTAGGCCTTGAATGGGTAATAGTCATACTTTTGCTTACATTTTGTGTATATCAGTATGAGGATTACAAATTACAAGATCTAGACTGAATCTACGAAGTGAGGTCTTCGAATGGAGGCTCAACGAGGTTTCCATGATGGGTTCAATCTTCAGCAACGGTCTCGGGCTCCTTTATATAGAGGTACATTCTTCGGCTACAAGTCTTTGATCTTCGCTATGATTGATATGATACGACCCACTTCCTATCGAATCACGGAAAATAATTCCTTGTCACATTCAGATCCAAGATACACCATCTCCATCTGTATCCCCTTTGATCGAATGTTTTCCTTGTCACAACTGGAAGTGGGTCTCGAGAGATCTCAAACGCTCATTCATTGACATGGTTTGTCCATGCCCAAAGAGAACTACATGCCCAAAGCTAAACGGACTGTTCCCACTATTTTACCCCATTATATCCTTTTAGACTCGTTGATCTCGTCAACTCCGGAGTCATGGCCGCCGTAGCTACTAATGGTAGGAATTTGTTATGTGCTCCACTCCCTTTTATTCCTCATCCACGGTGCCATCTAATTGGACCCAGTTACTGCTGTGCTTCAGAGAGGTACAAACTGATAGTACAATGGTAAATTGATTCTGATGATAAAGAGAAACCTTTGCAGCAAATCATACAAAATCTACTAATGCACAAGAAAAAAATCAGTATCCAAAACCATCCAAAAGTGCTTGTACTAATGGATAGGTTGAGGGAAGGTAATGAACGAACCAACAGTAGACACCATGACTGTGCCATGTGCATACAGAAGAAATACAAGTCACAAGTCATGGAGAAAACCTTGCAAGCTGCCTGAGGTAGATGAACTGCACGAGCAGGCTAGAGGTTAGGTTATGTACACATGGACGATATTGTTGTTAGGGTCGCCGCCACCGACGATCTAGCTATCCGCGCTGGAGCGATCCGCCTACGGACCGCTGCGCTCCCAGCTAGGTTTCCTGTCGGCCGAGTTGCGCGGTCGTTGTCTCCCATCTCGATTCGATTCGTTTCCTCTCTGCTTCCTGCCTCGGTAGAAGGAACTACGAACCATGCTGAGTCGATCCTCACCGGGCCATTGTTCTGTTGTCCAACTCAGCCCAAAGAAGCCGAGTAGCCAGTCGACCAGCCCACCTCTTCCCTTCCCTTTCTTCTCCAATCGCCGTCGAACAAACAGAACTGGAACAAGGAACAGAGCTGAACGACCAGCGACCGATGCAAACGTGTACTCGATTTTTTGGCAAAAATCAAGGTAGGACCCTGCCCAAAGGGGTCCTTCGCCACTGGTCTCATATTTGCTTCTTGATCAATATTCGATGTGCATATGTATGTTTCATTTGATATAACCATACTCCCTCCAATCTAAATTACTTTTCACTAGGCTTAGTCATGAATTTTGTCTAAAGTTGGATTCGAGGGAGTAGCAAATTTGTTTCTTTTGTTGAAGGTACTTTGAAATGCTATAGCTACCTTGGACCTCACGGAACTTTCCTTGGAGTTCTGCTAGTTCTGCCGTAGGTGCACAGTATGGCGATGGATCGCGCTGGTTGCCTGCCGGACACGCCACCCTCCAATTGGTGACCCCCGCCTCACCCAATCGTACACACACAGACCGCACACTGTAGCACTGCTCCGGGACCTGTCTGGTCGTCGATCGCTAGCTACACGCATATAGTAGGTATATCACTTGACTGTGCGCGCGAGAGAAAAGGAACAAAACTGTGGTGATCGCCGTACCGACCGGTCGGTTTTCTAACTCCAGGAGTGTGCAGCACTACCGCTGGATGATCACGTGATATTTTTCCGATACGATCGATGATCACGTGCGTGCGTGCGTGCGTGCGTGGCAGTCGTCGGACATGCATGGCAGATCTCATCGCCCTGCAGCCCCGCAAGCTACGACACGGCCTGTATATCTCTCTCATTATCTTCAACAGCTCGCTCACGTGAGAAGCTAGTACTAGCTCGCCTTCCCCATGCCATCCTGCGTGGGAGATCATGATCATCGATGCATCTAAGCTCGTTTCCACATGCTTGCTTGACGTGCGTGCTGTCACGTCGTGCACGCCTGCACGGGCCCACCAATGCCGTGGCCCTCAGGCTGCCAGCTAGCTAGCTAATTAGGCTCGTGATGATGATAACGATGAAGATGATTCATCATGTAGTACAGATATGCGTATTAATATTTTGTACGAGTAGTATCAGCTAGATAGGCCAGCTACGGTGTGCAGTGGGATTATGGTGGTTGACGAGCGAGCAAGGTGTTGGTCTACTGCGCTAGCATTGTGTACGTAGATCTGGTGTGCATATGCATGCATGCGTGTGTTCTTCTCCTGTTGCAGCACTCACCTTGATTCAGCCACCGGCCGGGTCCAAATTTGGCACAAAAATGAGCACAACGGCTCGGGATTCGGGAACGCCTACGGTGGCAGAGCTAGGGAGAGGCAACCATGGTGCCACATTTCAGGCGTGCACATATGGTGAAATTTTGTCAATTTACAAAGAAAAATAACTTTTCCCGGCATTGCAGTGCGCCCCCTTACAGTAGGATTGTGGATCCTCCAACGAACGCATATATATATATATATATATATATATATATATATATATATATATATATATATATATATATATATATATATGCGTAATTTCTTCCCTCGAGGCTTACCATTTCTATTTGCCATGCGGTCTCCATTGTTACGTACTACCTACCTTCGTTTTAAAATATAAAATGTTTTAGATTTATAAAGAAAATGTATTTAGACTTGTTTTAGTTTGTAGATTCATTTTAAACCTAAGTAAACTTACATACTAAAGTAGTCTAGATATGTTTGCTTCACAAAACTAAAACATCTTATATTTTAAAACGGAGGGAGTACAAACAAAATACTGAGTCCAATAAGCCTCCAGAGAGATGCGGCTTGTTTATGGTCCTCTGTATTTCGCGTGGGTGTCTCTAGTGCAATTTGTCTTCCATTATCAATAAGTCAGTCCCACCAGACAACACTAGGAAGTGACCGCGGCGGGTGACCGTCAGACAACATTGCCCTGCCATCTCTAGTTATTCTTATCCATCCCTTCTTTCCCCTTACCGAGACTTGGACATGTTCACACCTCCATATAGCCATTTCGCTTGTGTAGCGCCACCCTCCCAATTAAGCCAGCACCGGCATCAAGGCAGGGTGTGTGCGAGTGCTTTGATCTTCCGTCTAATTAAGCTCCTCATCGCTGAATGCGGTGGCCGTCGTGGCGGTCAGCACGCCTCTTCCCAAACCCCTAAACTCCTCCTTCATCCGCTCGTCAACTCCGCCCCATGGATGGTCGGTAATTAGTAGATTTCTAAAACGAAAATAAAGAGGCGATTGCCCGCTTCGATGAAAGAAAAAAAACAATTATTTCTACACTGCCGCCACTTCCAAAAAAGAAAAGAAAAGAAGCGGTTGCTCCTGTCCATCTTGCGTGTTAGCTAGCCAAGTGATTAGTTTGCCTTTAGATGACACTTATATGCACGGCCCATGTAGTTCCTATATACAAGGACTCTGTAACACTTGTTGATTATTGAGATGACCCATTTCAAAAAAAAAAAAAAAAAATGAGATGTACTATGAGTGTATCTAGCGGCAACATAGAACTCCATCTGCCCTGAATTAAATATCGTGTATCTGTTTAGATCGCATTTATCTAGACTCGTTTTAATATATATAGATACAAGCAAATCTACCTAAATCTAGAACATATAATTGGAGACAAAGGTCTCTATCCATCAATCAATAAATATGTAAAGACAACAAGTTATCGATGAGGACCACAATTATTAGTCTCGCAGCTAGCTCGAGAGGGATGCGCACGCACGCACGCATTAGGCACCCCCATTAACTTGTGCTGGCCTATAGACTGATTAGTAAGCAGGTACACTGATGCCAATTCCTCTACACTCTACGGATCGATCGAGAATGTCGTGTGGTACCTTCCGTCGCCACGCTATTTGCCTACTGTACCGGGGTCTATGAGATCCGAGTATCTGATGCTTCATTGTTGGCGAATCCAGCACGTACGGCAAAACCAAATCAAGAGAGATTATGTTGTAGCTCTCACCGTCTCTGCGTCCACGCAACTGAGCTAAGCAAGAGCTAGCGCCATCATGCGGCCATCCCTATTGATATGATAGTAAAGATAAATACGATTCCACGTGCGCCGCTGCGCTGAATTAACTCAGAAACGTGTGCAGGGTGTGCGGCTGATCCACTCGGCACAAAGGACTATCACCTAGCTCGATTACTTCACCAGCTTATTCTACAATATAAGCTACTGTGACGCCATTACCGTCCACCACGTTTCTGTTACAACCGCGAAGGAATGTCAGCCTACCGGTTCTATTTCTATTTATCTTCAGTCTAATCCTCGTCCGCAACTCTTTCGTTGTTCACGACGTTACCGTGAAATGTTAGAGTATATTTCAGTTATAGAAGAGGTTACGTAGAAATAGAATTTGATTCTTGTCTTGTCTTGTATTTCAAATTAATCCTTATACGTCTATATATACTCGTTCAAGAGACTCACCAACATATTTCCCTAATCTCTCAATCCCAACCCTATAATTCTACACTCTGAGGAAAGAAAAACATTTCTTCAATAATGAACCTTTTTACATTACTCACGCCAACCTATATTAGTTGTCTTAGATTCATCTAGATATGAATGTATCTAGTCAAATTTTATATCCGTATCTAGCAAAAAAAATTAACTTAGATTCATCTAAACAAATTTAAGTCAACTAATATATGAGTCAGAGAAGTATTTAAAAAGTCTAATCGTTATACTGGGCTCTACATAACCAAGACGACACAACCGCAACAGCTACGAACAGAGAAAGCGAAAGAAAAACGATTAGATCTACAATGTCACTTCCAAAACAAAGAATCGGTTGCTCTCGTCGATCGTACATACTACATAGTTAGCAGTCAATCGAGCATCCCCGATCGACAAATGGTCCATGAATAAATACGTAAAGACAACAGGTTATCGAGCAGGACCACAATTATTCGTTGGGGACTTGGAGTAGCTCGATCGAGAGGGACGCGCACGCACGCATGAGACCCCTCATTAACTTGTGCTGGCCTGTAGTAGTACTCCGTAGTAGTAATCGGCTTGAGCACGCACTGCTCCCAATTCCTCCACTGATCGAGAATGTCGTGGTACCGTCCATCTCCACGCTACCTTACCTACTATACCGGAGTCTATGGATCTGAGTATCTGTTGCTGTTAGATAGATCTCTCCCGTTCGAGCCCAACGGCCAGAACGAGTCTCTTATCCGCGTTCTGATCGGGGGCGCCTCAACCTCATCTGGTGGATGGGCCCCTGTCGTCGCGCTATATAAAGAGGTGGGGTACCGGCAGCACGGGACACGAGGTTCGCCTCCGTGCCAATCACCCTACCTACACCCCTATCGATCTAGGGTTAGCGTGAGCCGACGGGACGCGCCGCCACCACCGCACACCCACGCCGTCGTCCTTCCCCCATGGCCACTGACGCCGGGACTAGCTCCGGGTCTAGCTCCGGCATCCCCTCTGGCTCTTGTTTGTCGAGCCAGGGAGCAGGTAGTTCCTCTCCTCTCGGATCCCTCTCTCCCTCTCTCAGTTTCGGATCTAGATAGGCAAGGTAAAGTGCTACTGGATAGATCTAGACTAGTTTTGTCGCAAAGTCAATTTAACATTGGTATCAGAGCCACTAGTTGCTAGATCTTTCGGTGCAAAAGGAAAGAATAAACCTAGATCTAAAAGTGCGCCTGCCCTACGGGCGCGTCGTTCCTCTCGATCTAGATGAGCATCAACTGAGGCATCTAGACAAAGAACAAACCCCTTCCGGGGCAAGAAATCCCAGATCTAAAGCCCCAAAAGAAACCCTAAAAGGAAAACCCTAACCCTAGATCCTCCCCGAGGAAATCCCCAAAGATCCCGCAAGAGAATAGATCCCCAGATCCCACAAAGTTTTCCCTAAAGCAAAATCCGAGAACCCCACAGAGAGAGAATACACAGAAAAACCGAGTCAAGAAAAGGGGGGAAAGAACCACCGGCCAACCGTCGCCGGCAAGGTGGCACCGCCGCTGTGCCTCTTGACGGTTGTGCGCCCAGGTGGACGCACCGCCGGCAAGGGGGGCAGGGAGGCGCCGAAGCTCTCGGTCGCCCTTCTCTCTATCTCCTAATGAGGTGGAAGGGGGTGGCCGGGACAGAGGGAAGGGGAGATGGCAGAAGCCAGCGCGTGGGAGGGAGGGGCTCGCCGCCGGCAACGCTGCCGGGCGGCGCAGCCGCCTCGCTATTCCCCACAGCGCCGCCGGAGAACAGAGAAGCGGTGGGGGCACGCGGGGTGGACGGGGGGCAAATGGGGCTAGGGTTTCGTGGGGGCTGCGGTGGAGGGTTTTTATTTGGCCGATCCGCGCGCGGAGCCGTCCGATCTAAACCCTAGCATTCAACGGCTTGGATCGGGCGACACTGGCGGCTGCTGGGCGGGGCGGGCCGCAGTGTTGGGCCAGGCCGCGGGAGCTAGCGGGCTGCTAGAGGGGTTCTAGCGAGCGCACGCGGGCGACAGTTTGCCGCGGCGGGCGACAGGCCAAGCGGGATGCTAGTGGGCAGCGTTAGCGGGCCAGGCCGCGGGCTGCTGGCAGCTCTAGCGAGCGCGCGCGCGGCAGATAGCGCTAGGCTGCTGGGGCACGCTGGGTCAAATCCAGACTTTTAATAGTTTCTGTTTTATTTTTTACAGAGGTGTTTAAGTTGGTTTTTTAGTTGTTTTGCTTAGTTTTTTAAGCAATTTTTGAACAGATTTCTCTATTCATTTTATTTCAGTGAATATTTTGATTAGAGAATATGAAAGTGATAGAATTTTTTCTGTAAAGTTCTAAAAAGTTGATTAATTGTAATGATGTTTCCGCTGCAAATAGTTGATTTAAATTGCTAGAATGCAATAAAGGGTATTTAATTTTTGTTTTAAAAGATGCGATAAAGTAATTTAAACTTGATTTTGCTCCATGTTATTAATTGACCAACGATTATTAATAAACATGATCATGATCCCTTTTATTAAGTATTAAAGGTGCATTTAATTTTATCTTTACCCAACGGTGATATAACTTTAAATGGCACAAACAATTGCATGATTAATTTATACCAGCGTTGGATTAATGCATACAGTTGTTTTTGGTTGTATCACATCTTTTGTGGTTTTCAGTAGGTCTCAACCTCATGAGCTGCCTGAAGGATATCCTACTGCTCAGAGGGGATAACTATTCTGAATGGAGGAAAAAGGTTGACCTCGCCTTTGTCTGCGCCGAGGTGGACTGGGTTGTTGATACTAAACAGCCAGTCAAGCCTGAGGACCCAGTGAGGGGTGATACTGCGGTGACCCAGCATACCACTGCATGTGTAGTACACTATAGTCGTTGACATGACATCCACAGAACACCGTTCCGTAAATATCACATCCCTCAGAGTGGTACAACAGAAACATTGCGGGTCCATATTACAAAAGTACACACATTATTATTATCACAATACGGGAAGTTCAAGACTTCCAAAAGATCCAACTTATAAACCAAAATATAAAGTGTTCAACGGAAATTTAAAAGTAACAACTCCGACTAGGAGTGGGGCTCAACAGCTTATTCTATAGAGTTCATGCTGCTTGGCTCCGTTAGTTAATACTAACTAGACACTTAAGTGGACTCGTTCTCATCGACACCATAGCGGATCTCGTAATCCACTCCTTCAACTCCTCCGGACAGATCAGGTTCCTCGTAAAACGCATCTTATTGGCATTCAGCTGCATACATTGGCACGTCTTCGGGATCCTTAGAGTCTAAGCAAGGGATCAAAGGAAAGAATGAGTAATAGCGTTACCCAACAAGTTCATTATATGAAAGGTGGGAAGTTTGATGCTCTAATTACCACCTCGGATGATAAACCCTTGGCACTATGCAGTTTTTTGTAAATATTTCTTCAAAGATTGATTTTATTATGAAAAACTATGACCATCAGCCTTCACAGGTTGACCAGAACTTTCATGGAGTTCCTAACCTGCCGCGTTCGTAGCTCCTTCCCGGAACAGGGAGTAACAAGTTATAGTTCTTACACTCTGCAGAGGTGCGTTACTTTACCCATGAGAGATCAACTCCTTGTTGCACAACCGGGCGTACTTTCCCGTCCACAATTCCATGATGTGGGGTCTAGTAGTTGGTCCAAGCCAATCACTGCCCCCTTCGCGACTCCGCATGCCTCCTTGGTGTACACCATGCCCACATAATGAATTACGGCAATGGTTTGTATAAACCATTAGATGCCAGAACTATCGTGGGACGATGAGGGTTCCCACCCATATGCTGCATATCCTCTATGAAATACCAATTAATATGCACGCTACGAGGATAACAGCCACGACCTGCACATCCGGCTTCATGCGAGAGGAAGAAGATACAACTGACTTCTCTGTCCCATTCCAAATCTCATGGCTAACGCGTAATATACGGCGCTAGAATCACTGGTGTCAGGGGTTATTAAGTCCCTACTTGATCATCGTTGTTGCAAATAGAACCCTAAGTTCTATTGCTCCATTATATCACCACTTAGGATGATATCTATGATTTCTTTATTTATGAAAATATTATTTTATTTCTTTTATAGCATATATGATAACACACAATTTGCAAATACTTTGATAAATACTCTTCAAAGGACATGAGCAAGTGATGAACTTGCCTTGTGATGGCAAGGTAGTGAAGTCTGATGCTTGCACTGGACCTTGAGCTTCTAGTTCTACAAAAACATCATTATTGCCCGGTAAGGACAATATTTAAAGAAGCAAAATGATTATGCAAGTATTGTAATGCATTATTTAATTCTATATGCATTTTCCCTATATAAGGTGCCTTTTAATAAAGTATTTACAAATATTATTATTATTTTATATTTATTGCATATATTATTATATTTTATTTCCCTTTTTATTTGACTTTTATTGATTTAATAATTCTTTTAGGAAGTATTAATTATACATTAAATTTATTACTAAATATTTATTTGGTATTTTTCAAAAATACTATAATATTAATAAATAATGAAAGTGATTTTTATTTATTTTTATCACCTTTCAATAATTTTGTAAAATTCCATAAGGAATATATAAATTACAAAATTCTTATAAAAATTTAAGTGTCCAAAATTTTATAAGAGTGGATTATTTTGAATCCAAAAATATTTTATTTATAATTTTTGGATTTTTATTTTATTTTCTAGAATTTTATTGAGGGCAGGGGCATTTTGGTCTTTTCCAATTGATTAAACAGTTTTTTAAATAATTTGGACTGGCCTTTTGGGCTTATTGAGCCAGTGTGGCCCAATAGGGCAAGGTCAAAATACCACCCCGAGGGGTTTTTGGCCCACCCAGCCCACACTCTCTGCCTTCTCCTCGTTCTCACCTCTCCTCTTCCCTGACCCCGCGAGCTCTGGCGTCGCCGCTGGCGATGGCCGTCGTTGAGGCTTCTCCTGGCCACCGCCGTGGTGCAGGGCGAGGTTTGCGGCCACGCTCGTTCATCTGGTCCATCTCGATTTGACTCCAGGGCTTCCCCGTGGTCAGGTTCCCCCTGTTCCCGAACCCTAGGGTTAGGAAAAGGTGTTGTCGCCACCGCCGCGGTCCCGTCTGCGGTGGTGTGCTGGGCTCGTGTGCTGCTGTGGACGCCGCCGTGGCTGGTGCAGGTTGCAGCGCCCCCTGGGTGCTCCCTGTGCCGCCGCGGGTTCGTCGGCCAGCCTGCTTCCTCTTCAATTCATCAGCGAGGACCTCGGGTAAGTTGCTTTTGTGGTTCTTGTTCCTGCTACTACCATGAATCTCTCTGTGTGTGTCTAGTGGCTTCTCATGCCTAGTGACTATGTGCTGATTAGGGTTCATCTCTGGATTAGGGTTCCTTTTCTGTTTAGGGTTCATAACCCCCTGTTGATCATATCCATGATGCTTTAGATCTAGTGGTGATCATACTTGAACATGAAGAATGATTGTTTGCTATGGATCATGATTGGTAGTGGCTTTGATGTTGCTAGTGGCTTGTCAGATTTATTCTAGTGGTGATTCACTATGATCCCATGCTAGTGTTTCTATGGAATCACTAATTGGAAATGTTGTTGATCTGAGAACTTTCTCTACTATCAGAATGCTCATTATACTGACAGTAGTTACTCTCAGTAGTTGCTTACTGTAATTATAATGGTAAGCTTGTATGAGATTGTACATACTGAATATAATCATTACATGTAATGATTTTCTGTGGATGTATAGATGAATATGATATTGATTCCTGG
Organism: Avena sativa; assembly: GCA_916181665.1. Taxonomy (NCBI): domain Eukaryota; kingdom Viridiplantae; phylum Streptophyta; class Magnoliopsida; order Poales; family Poaceae; genus Avena; species Avena sativa. The sequence goes on from OV702293.1 coordinate 462,969,136, forward strand.
CACTTGGCTTCAGGAAGATGATATGTATTGGTTTGTTCCTTTTATCTGTGGGAACTAAGCAAAGATTGGTTTTAGCTCATTAAGAACTTGTCCTTGTGATACCATTGTACTCTGGCACACAAGTGATTGGGTTTTTATTTCTAGGATTAGCTTTGTCAATACTTGTGATTGATACTAGCAAGATAGAATAAGAGCTTTTCTTAACCCTCCTGCCTATGATGTTGGTCTGAGGCTCTAGGATTTAATTCCTAGTTAGCTGAGCAAATAGTTTGTTTGAAACTTATAGGATTAGAGGTGCTACTCTCTTTGAGAGATGTGCCCTTATCTAATAAGATCAAATGAAAAATGATCTAAGTTGCAAAAATTAACACTAAACTCTGTGATGCTGGTCTGAGGGTTTAGTGTTTTTGGCTGAGTTTGATTTCTTATCTTTATACTTGAAATCTCTAGGATAGATTCACCTCTCTTGGGTGATTATTTAGAGATCATTTCATAAAGAAACACATGCTTTTGTTTAGATAAAATCATGTGATGGTTTTATAAGGCTCACCACAAAATCTGATGATGGTGTAGTAGATTGATGATGATGATCTTGATCTGCTGGATTCCTGTGCTTGCTCTTGAGCTAGCCTGCTCCTCCTAGCTCCTGGGCTTGACCTTGCTGTCCACCAGATTCATCCCCCTCCTTATGTCACCATCCTGGTGATGTTTGGTTGATCTGGGTTGGTTTGGTTTTGTTTGGCTGATGTTCTTGCTGTCTACCCTGGCTATGTTTGTGTGTTGTGTAGTGGAGAGATGCACTGATGTGCTCCTCCATGGCTGTGCTATGGTTTTGTGGGATTTGGCTATGCTTGTGAGGTCGACAGCACACCATTTGCATGGTGGTGTGTGTCCAGCTTGTGTGCCTGCTATGCACTTGTGGATAAGTTCAGAAATTTTGAACTTACTATTACCAGCTTACTTTCACCTGGCTGGTGAATTGATCCTTCTTGGCTGTCATTTGACTTCTGGCTTTGAATTTATGAAAGATGAAATCTTTCATATTGGTGAAACTTGCCCCTTTATAACATTTCTCAATGATGAATTTGTCAAGTGCATTTCACTGACATATCTGAGAGAAATATACTAACACTAATCTTATTTTGTTTCTATTTAATCTGTGATTTGTAGGTACAAAGATAAAGATGAAGATTTAGTGTAGATTTATATATAGGATAGTTAGTTGATATTCAAATGTAATTTTCTTATTCTTTTGTAATTTTTCTTTTATTATTCTTGTAATCTTTATTTTATTTAATTGTAATAAAGATTATATTATTATTTAATAAAGAATATTCTTATTCTTTATTCTGTTGTAAATTCTGAAATTTGGAAATGGCTTCAGTATGTTACATTCTTTGTAACTTGTTTATGTATTAATCATATGAAATGAATTTCATATTCAATCTTGTTTTTGGATAAGATTTAAGTTATAATACTTATCTCTTAATTGATTTAAGATTCAAATCTTATATCTAAATCATTTAAATTATAATTCAAACACTCAAGTTTAAAATTCAAATTCATTTTAAACACATAACTCCTTAAGATCATCTCAAAGTTTATAACAATCACCCCTTAAGACTAAACCTAATCTCAAAGTATGAAAAAAACATTAATCACTTAGGTTTTTTTTATTTGGCGAAAATTTTACCCACATTTTCACAGATGAATGCATGCAACAATTCATATTCCTAAATCTACCCTTCGTTAGGTCCTAAATGCTGGGATGTTACAGATACTGAGGAAAGTGTTGTATGGAAAAAGAGAAAGAGAGACCATGCTCCTTTGGAGCAGGCCTACTCAATAGATAACCAAAAGTGGGTCAATGCAAACAAGAAGTGCTTAGCTTTTGTCAAGAATACGATTGAGAACACAATAGTGGGCTCAATCGAAGAGTGTGCCTCTGTTGGTGAGTACCTTGCAAAGATAAAGAGCCAGTTTACTGGCTCTTCAAAGATGTATGCAACCCAGCTGCTAAAACAGCTGGTGACAGAAAAGTATACGGGAGGGCCACATGGCATTAGAGAGCACATCTTGAGGATGTCCAACATGGCGGCTAAGTTAAAGCCCATGGATGCGGACCTCGAGCTCAAGCCTGCTCTACTGGTGCATCTTGTCATGGCCTCTCTTCCCCAACAGTTCGAGAACTTCGTCATCAACTATAACATGTCCCCTGAAAAGTGGGACATTGAAAAGACCATAGGGATGTGTTCTCAAGAGGAAGAAAGGCTTAAGTCCATTCACGGTGGTTCTTTGAACTACGTGAAGGACAATACGAAGAGGAACTTCACCAACAGCAACCATGGTGGCTCCCCTTCCAAGCCACATGGCAAGGGCCCCCTACAGCACCAGCATCAGTATCAACAGTCTCTCCCTGGGGACAAAGACCAGTGCCACCATTGCAAAAAGGTTGGCCACTACAAAAAAAGATTGCTCAATATGGCTAAAGTCCATAATGGCAAAGAACGGTAAAGACATAGTCTCTTTTGTAAATGAATCCTTGTATGAAAAGTTTTCTAAATCTACTTGGTGGATTGACTCTGGTGCAACTGTTCATGTTGCCAACTCTTTACAGGGGTTCCATTTGACAAGGATTTTTCCAAGAAGAGAAAGACTCATTGAAGTGGCGAATGGGATTCAAGCAGAAGTGGAGGCTATTGGCGACATTCCTCTGGAGCTAGCTGATGGCTTTACTCTTTTGCTTAAGGATGTTTTATTTGTTACTTCCATCCATAGAAACTTAATAAGTGTGTCGTGCCTGGATAAAGACATGTATGCGTGTTATTTTGGACATGGCAAATGTGCCATTTGGTAGAAAAATACTTGTGTGGGTGTTGCTTCACTACATGACAAGCTTTATTTATTATCCTTGCATGAGAAAGTGTTTTCTGTGTGTGATGTGAATGAACAAGTTCCCTTGTCGAACAAAGAACAAAAGAAAAGAAAGCGAACTCTTGACTCATCGAAGTTATGGCACTGCAGATTAGGCCATATTTTGAGGGGAAGAATAGAAAGCATTTTTAAAAATGACATTCTTCCTCCGTTAGAGTTCTCAGACATCGAGCAATGCATAGACTGCATCAAAGGAAAGTATGTAAAGCAAATTAAAAAGGTTGCAAACCGAAGTATAGCAACACTAGAAATCATCCACACTGATATTTGTGGACCGTTTCCTATGAAAAGTGTGGATGGTTATGGTTCATTCATAACATTCATGGATGATCACTCCCGGTATGGTTACATTTATCCAATTAAAGAAATATCTGAAGCATTGGATAAATTTAAAATTTTCAAAGCTGAAGTAGAAAATCAGCATGATAAAATAATTAAGATAGTCCGGTCTGACCGTGGGGGGAGTACTACGGTCGGCACACACCATATGGTCAAGTACCAGGACCTTTTGCAAGGTTCCTACAGGAAAATGGAATAGTCGCCCAATATTCTATGCCGGGCGAACCTCAGTAAAATGGAGTAGCTGAAAGGCGTAACCGTACCCTTATGGATATGGTGTGCAGCATGATGAACTATTCCACCCTCCCATTGGGATTGTGGATGGAGGCGCTTAAAACCGCCATTCACATTTTCAACAAAGTACCAAGTAAGTCGGTGCCCAAAACACCACATGAATTGTGGACAGGCAGAGTCCCCTCTCTGCACCACTTGAGGGTCTGGGAGAGCCCAGCTGAGGCAAAAGTTTATCCAAACATTGCAAAGTTAGACCCCAAAACAGTATCTTGCCACTTCATTGGCTATCTAGATAAATCAAAAGGCTATCGTTTCTACTGTCCTGATAGATACACAAAGTTTGTAGAAACGAGACATGCAGTCTTCTTGGAGGACGAATTGATGAGGGGGAGCACGGTAGCTCGGGAAATTGATCTTGAGGAGAAGAGGGTTTATGCACCTAATCCGATGACTCAGGAGCCATTTTTCTCGCTACCTGTTGTGCCACCATCTACAACCCCTGAGGTTGTGGTGCTGGCACCTGTTGTGACTCCAGACGTGACAACAATGGGAGAAGGTTCGGAACCTGTCCGTCAGGAGCCACCTGAACCCACTGTTGAGCACGAAAGGGAGCCAGAACAGCCACATACTGAGAATGTGCCAGAACCTGACGCAAGAAATGAGCAAGAGTCTGATGAACTCAGAAGGTCTAAAAGAGAACGAAGACCAGCCATTTCCAAAGAAATTTACAAAGACTACAACACAGAAATAGTTCATATGGAGGGCGATCCTACCTCATATGAAGAAGCCATGAGAAGCCCTCACTCAGCCAAGTGGGTGGAGGCAATGGAAGATGAAATGAAATCGATGAGTTCCAACAATGTTTGGGACTTAGAGGAAATCCCTAAAGGAGCCAAAACAGTAGGATGCAAATGGGTCTACAAAACAAAGTATGACTCCAATGGGAATGTAGAAAAGTACAAAGCTATACTTGTGGCAAAAGGCTTTACGCAAAGAGAAGGGGTAGATTACAATGAGACTTTTTCTCCGGTCTCATGTAAGGACTCCTTCAGAATCATAATGGCACTAGTTGCACATTTTGATTTAGAGTTGCATCAAATGGATGTTAAGACGGCATTTCTAAATGGAGATTTAGAAGAAAAAATTTACATGAAACAACCCAAGGGTTTTTTTCATGGAGGGGAACAAACATATGGGATGCCGCCTAAAGAAATCCATTTATGGGTTAAAGCAAGCCTCTAGGCAGTGGTATTTAAAGTTCAATGATACAATTAAAAGATTTGGATTCAAAGACAATGTTGAGGACAACTGCATTTATGCAAAGTTTAAAAGTGGGAAATGTATTTTCCTAATTTTGTATGTGGATGACATCTTGCTTGCTAGCAGTGATGTCAGTCTACTACTAGAAACAAAGAAGTTCTTGTCTTCAAATTTTGACATGAAAGACCTTGGTGAAGCTTCTTATGTTTTGGGCATAGAAATTCACCGAGATAGAAAGAATGGAGTGTTAGGACTGTCGCAGAAAGCATATTGTGAAAAGATTCTAAAGAAATACAATATGCATGTGAGTAATGCAACACCTGCTCCCATAGTTAAGGGCGACAGTTTTGGAAAATCCCAATGTCCAAAGAACCAATATGAGATCGATCAAATGAAGTCAGTACCATATGCTTCGGTTGTTGGAAGCTTACAGTATGCACAAGTGTGCACTCGCCCTATGATGCATCCCGACCTACGGTCGTTACTACATCAAGGTCTCCAACTTGCGCCAAGTCTTCATGGACTCCAAAGGTGAATCCGTTCCTCTATGCGAGCCCACTTCCTACCCTATTGAATGGTACGCTACTTCATACTCCGTCACATAATAGGTTCACACTGACCAGTACGGAGGCAAGGGAGGAAGCCCGGAGCATCAAGCCCGACAAGATGGAAGCTTGGAAGAGGAGGAGGAAGAAGACAGATCAGCAGCTGCCAGGTCCCGATGGTACTACCGGTCGGCGGAACCGGTACTACCGGTCAGCGGTACTACCGCCCCTGATACTGCTTGATACTGACGGCTCCAACTGACGCTCCAGGACCGCAAGCGGTACTACCGGTCCCAGAGCAGTACTACCGGTTACGACCGCTACTACCGGTCCTGAGTCCGGTACTACCAGTCATGTATGTGCCTGCACGCACCTATTGGGCCACAGCCCATGTATCCCCCTTTACTTACCTATTCGCCTAGTTTATCCCCAAACTACCCTTGTTTAGTGGCTGGCCTATAAATAGAGCCCCCACCCCTCATGTATCCCTTAGGCATAGATGATAGACTAAAGACAACCCCCATTGTGGAATCTCTAGTTTTGCCTCATCCCCTTTATCAAGGGGACCGACTATCGTCACCAACCTCGATTGGACTTTGCATCACGCATCCATCGTTGAACAAGGCCTTGGAGTTCGGTATCTCGTCTCCAAGTTATCAAGACCCTCCCCAAGGTGTTCTTCCCTCTCCGATGTGGATTTGAGGGAGCACGTTGACCGAGCTTTCCTTGTGAGGATTCTATCGGACCGGTGGCCGCCGTTCGGGAGCAACCGGCCTTGTATCGTGTGAGTTTTGTGTGTGTTCATCGTGTTCTTTGCGAGGTGTGTGTTCGCTTCCGCTACCTTCTCCCTTTTCCCTCGCTTTTCCATCGATTTAACCACGAGATCCGTGAAGATCGGGCCACCCAAGAGGTTAACCCTTCATCATCTGGTATCAGCAGCTTTTGGTTGCCACGGATTTCTCATCGATTTGGTCTTTTCCCCATAAATTCGAAAATTCCACCAAAAATAGCCCCAATTCGTGTTTTGGATTGATCTGTCATTTGAGTGCGTTTTGGTAGGTTTTGATCCATGGATTATTTGCAAAACTTGTTGATCTACCTTCCTCTGCGTTCCCATAGCCTAATTCCTTGATTTCCCCCTTCAATTTGGTGTTTTTCTTGAAGATTTTCGGCCCAAATCGCCCCAAAATCGCGAAAACGCGTCAAATCTGGGCGTCCCAGGACCAACCGGTACTACCGGGCTCAAAACCCGGTACTACCGCACCTCCCTGGTACCTAAACGGTACTACCTGTATCCGAAAACCCGGTACTACCGCTCCAAAAACCGGTACTACCGCCCGGTACTGAACAGAAAAAAACAGATTCCCAGATTTCAGCCTCTCACCGTTTTGAGCATAACTTTTGCATTCGAACTCGGATTTTGGTGTTCTTTAGCTCGTTTCGAAGAGGAGAAGGAGCTCTACATCATAATCCACGTTGTTCATGCTATATACTCCATCCAAATTCCGTGAGAAAGGCGGAATCCAACAATAAAGGGTAAAGATCGTCGACGAAAGGTATAAACATTCCGTGACTTCTCCCCACTTGCATTCCTTTGTGAACCCCACTATATTTGCGAGCAAAAAACACCTATTGAGACTAGTTCCTCTTATGATTGCTTGGGATATGCACATTTGATACCTTGTAGATTCCGAGCAAACATTTGTGAGCGCTATCTCATATAGTTATCTTGTATAGTTGTTGGCACAAGGAAGAGGCAAGTGAAAAAGAAAAGGAAAGAAAGAAAAATAAAAATAGAAAAAAATAGAAAAAGAAAAAGAAAAAGAAAAAGAAAAGAAAGAAATATACATGTGCCTCATAGAATAGGAAGCGCAAGCTCGATGAACATCATATAGGTGGTACTTATTGTGCATATCTTGTAGCCCACCAATTTTGTGCAATCAAACTAGCGTCTCTCCTTGTACTTATGTGACACGAGCTTATAGTCTTCGCTAGGTAATCATTTGGTTCTTAGCTCACTTTCTGCGTCGCACAAGTCCCATTTATACCACCGTGTGTGTTTCCTTGTACATATTTCCTATCTTGTGGATTGACTTGTTTGCTTTGTGATCATTGTGGTTCTTTACTTGGCAATACAACATCTTGATTTCGGATTGGTTCTTGACATGCCACTTTCCATACCTATACACCATAGGCCTTGTGTGTGTGTGTGTGTGTTTTGGTTAGTAGTTGGTTTTGGTGTTCCGCGTGAACTTCACTTTGCTTGGTTTATTGCTCTCAAGTGTGGCCACTTGCACGATACGATCTTCCAAGGTAAATTAAGGTTTGACGTTGTATCCCTAACACCCTCTACCACTTCCATATACATCGCTTGGTCTTGTGAATCATGTCTAGGGACTCCGGAACCGAGGATGATTTCTATGAAGAATCCACGATGAGCCACCATGCCTATGTCTCCACAAGCATGGATAACATGATGGAGCACTACACCAACAATGGCTCCACATGCTTGGGTGATATGGAGTACTACAACAACAATGACTCCCCAAGCATGGATGACTTCAAGAACGACAACGCGAAGCTCGTCACGTCGCACCGACCAAGACGGAGCCTCCAACTCGAGTGTGCCAAGGTCCACCATCAAATGGACAAGTTCAAGAGCGACCTCCACAACTTCAAGAAGGACATGGACAATGACTTCGACAAAAACATGAGCATGGTTGCCAAGACTAATGATGCTTTGTGCTCATTAGAAGAACTTATAAGGAAGCGTGCCAAGGTCAAGGGCCATCGTCGTGAGCGTCATATGGATGACCAAGTGCGCCACCTACATCAACCATCGGCAAGGCACGCCAATGACCTCCGTCGACACCATCACAAGGCACCTTCAACTTCTAGTGCCACCACCAAAATGGCACCAAGAGCAAGCCTTCGTCCACGCCATCAAGCTTCAACGACTACGCTTGCATTTGAAGACCTCATGAACGAGGAAAATGAAGACCTCTACTTCGCCAAGTTGGATAGCATGAGCCTACCTCCACCACTACTACAAGATGTCCACAAGACGGTCGAGCATGGGATTTTCCCTTTGACCATGGAGGCGAGCGATGATACCCATCTTATGGCATCCAACCTTGAAGGCGACAAGGTCAAGCATGGTGAGCATGGGATTTTCCCTTCACCAAAGGAGGCGCATGGAGTTGAGGAAACCGAGCCTATCCCCATATGCTTGAGTGATGATGTGGTACCAATCCCATGTGAGTATGAGAGCCACTTAGCCCACTTGAGTGAGAACAAGAGTGAGATGAGTGACTCCACCTTATGTGAGATTGAGTGCTTCCACTTGGAGGGCATGAGTGATACTCCTAGTGAGTTGAGAGTGGTAGTTGATAGGTCAAGTGAGGCCATTTCGATTTCTAACAACTTACCCTCTACATCTAGTGTGTTCTCTTATGTTGTGCTAGGTTCCATGAATGAAGACGCTCCAAGCCATGAAGCAATGATGCCTCGAATGGAGAAGATGTACATGGTGGATGAAGAGGATGCTATGACATGGCTACATCAAGAAGACGAAGTCGTCCACAAGGAGGCCACTACTTCCACAACACCCACTTCATATGAGAGGTATGAACAAGGTAACAATAAGGGTGTTGATGATGCCATGATCCCACTAGTGGACATGATGAATTGTGAGGATATGCATGTTATGGATGACACTTGTGACATTACATATGCTTCACTCATATTCCCATGGGATGCTTTGCCTTTGCATAATATTGATCATGTGGAATTGTTTGAGTGCGATAACATTGCCATAAACATGCCATGCTATGCATCTTGTGTGTATCCTCCAATTGCTTCGGACATGCGTTGTCATGCTAGTCATTCAATTTCTCCCGTTGCTTGCAATAAGATGAATGCTTGCTATTTCACTTGTTTTGCTTGCAACAATATTGATCACATGCGTTATAATGAGATGGCCCCCATAGCTTTCTCAATTTTTGGAGATTTTGATGATTGCCATGATAAGCATGTTCACCACTTGCATACTCACCATGCATCTATTTCATACTTGATTGACATCAATGGTGATGTGCACAAGAAGAGATACGTCATGATGGATGATGTGTATATCTACCATGCACACACGTTCTTCCTTTTGTGTATGATGTGTGTAGGTACCCGCACTAGCATGTCAACCTCGGTTGAGCACGAGTTGACAAAAACAGCTCTTGAGAGCATCCCACAAGTGAGTTCAAGATCAAACCCAACTCTAATACCTTTTGCATGCTTTGCATCTTTCATGTTGGCAAATTGCTCTTTCCTATGGTTTGATTGCAAGCATGTTGATGGTATTATCTCACCTTGTGACATTCATGTTTCTTTGCTATTGGATATTGATGCTTTGTGTGTTGCAACAAAAATGTTGAACAAATTCTCTTTTCGATGTTTTGTGTGCAACCATAATGCCATTAAGAGCATGTATTGTCATGAGAGCTTTCAAGTATCTTGTCTTGTTGTTGCAACAAACATAAGGACCACTTGCTCTTCCATTTGGTTTGTTTGCAAACGTGTTGTTTTTGCTTCCGCTTGGGATACTCATATTCCCATGATATTTGCTTTCGATGATTTGTGTGTGACATCCAACATGTCGAACAATTTCTCTTTCCAATGGTTGGTTTGCACACATAATGATGTTGCTTTGGACATTCTTCCTTGTGTGTTTTTGCCAAATTCTCCTATTCTTGCATCAAAGATGTTGATATATTTAGTCAATTGCTTTGCGTGCCACCCTACTATGTTATATGGAGTTTTTGAGTTCCCACATTTGGATGATGCTCAAACGATTTCCATGCACATTGACCTTGCATATGCATTCCATTTTCTATACATGCATTGTGCTAATAGTGTTATGAACAAGAATGGACATGCCACATTTGACATGCTCCTCTATCACGCACGAAAATATTTTGCTTGGTCTTTGTTGTGTGAAGGTACTAGTGCATACACGTCAACCTCTACCAACCATATGTTGACAAGAAGAACCGAAAAGAGTTACCTATGGCTACCCTTCATCGAGCTATCTCTACAAGCTAAGGTGACTTCCTTCTACTTGAGGACTCATGCTATAATGTTCATGAATTGGCTACGCTTTGAGTGTTGCTTCGCTTTTGTCGTGAGCTTTGTAGGCTTCATGGAGGGTGAAGGAACATTGAAGTGTTGTCAAGTCAATCTTCCCGAGGACGACTATATGGTGAACCCCAGGATCAAGGATGTCCTTCGACCTCTTATACTTCGTGATGAACATGGAGAGTCGAGGACGAATCTTTTTGAAGGGGGGAGATGATGCAGCCCGACCTACGGTCGTTACTACATCAAGGTCTCCAACTTACGCCAAGTCGTCATGGACTCCAAAGGTGAATCCATTCCTCTATGCGAGCCCACTTCCTACCCTATTGAATGGTATGCTACTTCATACTCCGTCACATAATAGGTTCACACCGACTAGTACGGAGGCAAGGGAGGAACCCCGGAGCATCAAGCCCGATAAGACGAAAGCTTGGAAGAGGAGAAGGAAGAAGACAGATCAGGAGCTGCCAGGTCCCAGCGGTACTACCGGTCGGCGGAACCGGTACTACCGGTCAGCGGTACTACCGCCCCTGATACCGCTCGCTACTTACGGCTCCAACTAACGCTCCAGGACCACAAGCGGTACTACCGGTCCCAGAGCGGTACTACCGGTACTGAGTTCGGTACTACCAGTCATGTATGTGCCTGCGTGCACCTGTTGGGCCACAGCCCATGTATTCCTCTTTACTTACCTATTCGCCTAGTTTATCCCCAAACTACCCTTGTTTAGTGGCTGGCCTATAAATAGAGCCCCCACCCCTCATGTATCCCTTAGGCATAGATGATAGACTAAAGACAACCCCCATTGTGGAATCTCTAGTTTTGCCTCATCCCCTTTACCAAGGGACCGACTATCGTCACCAACCTCGATTGGACTTTGCATCACGCATCCATCGTTGAACAAGGCCTTGGAGTTTGGTGTCTCGTCTCCAAGTTGTCAAGACCCTCCCCAAGGTGTTCTTCCCTCTCCGATGTGGATTTGAGGGAACACGTTGACCGATCTTTCCTTGCGAGGATTCTGTCGGACCGGTGGCCGCCATTCGGGAGCAATCAGCCTTGTATCGTGTGAGTTTTGCGTGTGTTCATCGTGTTCTTCGCGAGGTGTGTGTTCGCTTCCGCTACCTTCTCCCTTTCCCCTTGCTTTCCCATCGATTTGACCACGAGATCCGTGAAGATTGGGCCACCCAAGAGGTTAACCCTTCATCACCCTGACTTAGCTTTTATCACCGGGGTACTCGGTAGATATCAAGAGAATCCAGGCATAGAGCACTGGAAGATGGTAAATAAAGCTTTGCGTTATGTGCAAGGCACAAAAGGCCTCATGCTAACATATAAAAGATCTGATTCCCTAGAGATAAAAGGGTATTCAGATGCGGATTTTGCGGGAGATAAAGACGACAGAAAGTCCACAACAGGATATGTCTTTACTCTCGCAGGAGGTGCTATTTCGTGGAGAAGCGCCAAACAGTCGATAGTTGCATCATCTACGATGTATGCAGAATTTATAGCATGTTATGAGGCCATGGGACAGGCGTTATGGTTAAAAAAAATTCTACCCGACTTGAAAGTGGTAGACTGCATCAGCAGGCCACTAAAGATGTACTGTAACAACGAGCCCGTAGTATTCTATGCTCACAACAATAAGTCGAGTAATGCTACAAAGTCTATAGATATAAAGTATTATGTTGTGAAGGACAAAGTCCAGGATCAAACTATAAGACTCGAGCATATAAGGACAAAGGATATGCTTGCGGATCCGTTAACGAAAGGCTTACCACTCAATGTGTTCAAGGAACACATAGCCGGTATGGGATTAATGGAAAGCCTATGATTCCTGGACTACAGAGGCCCAAAAGTAACAGTATTTGTTTCAAAATAGAAAAGTATGTAGTGACTGTCTGATTCTATCGGCAATTGAGCTGAGACGATGAAACATGCTCTATGTACCGATCCGTGATGAAACGAGTAAAATACAAAGTTAAAAGTAAAGTCGAGATCAAGGGGGAGAATGTTAGATAGATCTCTCCCGTTCGAGCCTAACGGCCCGAACGAGTCCCTTATCTGCGCCCTGATCGGGGACGCCCCAACCTCATCTGGTGGGTGGGCCCATGTCGCCGCGCTATATAAAGAGGTAGGGTACCGGTAGCACGGGACACGAGGTTCGCCGCTGTGCCAATCACCCCACCTACACCCCTACCGATCTAGGGTTAGCATGAGCCGACGGGAAGCGCCACCACCACCGCACATCCACGTCGCTGCCCTTCCCCCATAGCCACTGACGCCGGGACTAGCTCCGGGTCTAGCTCCGGCATCCCCTCTGGCTCTTGTCTGTCGAGCCAGGAAGCAGGTAGTTCCTCTCCTCTCAGATCCCTCTCTCCCTCTCTCGGTTTCGGATCTAGATAGGCAAGGTAAAGTGCTACTGGATAGATCTAGACTAGTTTTGTCGCAAAGTCAATTTAACAGATGCTTCATTGTTGGCGAATCCAGCACGGCCGACAATCCAAATCAAGAGAGATTCCAGCGAGCCGCATCATGATTCATGAATCAGCAGCATGCAAGGGATCGTCGATCTGGAGAAGTACCAACACACACACACACACGCATCGAGTTAATTAGACGATTAGGTGTACCATCTTTACTAAGAGATCAGAAGAGATAATGATGTAGTAGTAGCTCTGAGGCTGGTTCTAGTGATAGTATCATACTACTAGTATCATGCATATGATACTAGTACACGATACTATGTCTCTAGTGCATTGTATCATATAGTAGTGGTATATTTATTGATTTGTAGAATCTCTATGTAAAATGTGTGTACAAGATTTACTTGCCATTATGATTTCTAGTTTTACGTGCTATGATACGGTATCTACCTATAATACACTAACCATCTCTCTCTTCATTAATTATGGCGCCACATCAGATTTTTGCCAAGTTGGCATGCATGATACACCTTATGATACTAGCACTAGGACTAGCCTGACGGTCTCTGTGTCCAAGCAACAGAGCTAAGCATGCAGAGGTAACCATATCATCAATGCGGCCATCCCTAATGGCTAATGGTAGTAGCGATAAATACGATTCCTCACGTTTTTCGCCGCTGCGCTAAAATTAACTCGGAAGCGCGGGTGCCCTGTCGCTGTTGCGGTCCGTTTGTTCGGAGAGCGATGACGCGCAAGTGGGTTATCGGTAGACCGGCGGCCGCTGGCTCGCGCTTGCGACGGGTGACGGGCAGAAGGTAACCTCGTCGTCCCGGCGCTCACGACGTTTCTGTTTCTTCCCCGTCGCCGTCGCCGATCGGTGAGAGCTACGGGTGCGTGCGTGGTGCGCCCCTGTCTAGCTAGCTTGGCTGCAAGCCTGCAACGCGAGCAAGCCAACAAAAAGGGTCCGGGTCCGGTGACCCGTCGGTCGATCGATCCACGCCTCCAAACGGCTGGTCGGGTCGTTATGCCGTGGACAGCTGCAAGGCCGTACGGCGACAAGCTTCTATCGAGAGAACGTTGGGTGGCGCTAGTTAGCGGTAACACGATCATGCGGTGTGCACTATATAGTGTACTAGTAACTAATCGAGGTTATTAACTGTAAACCGCGGTTAAGACCCGGAAAAGCCACTCATAAATGTTAAGACCCGGAAAAGCCACTCATAAATGTAGATATCACTGTCGCCATCAGCAGGAAGGACATCACTGTCGGATCCGGATGCTCCATAATTTAGCTGACAGCGAGTGTGAGACCCACGTGCTTGAGACGGGAGTAATTTACATCTCGAAATGACCACTCAACAGCACGCGAGCACCTCTCTCGCTGTAACGGATTACTGTTCCGTCGAAAACGATCGTCGGCGCCCATATCACCCCCTGGCCTCGCCTCTCGTCGGGGACAAAACTGGCCCCCCTCTACTTCTCCCCTCTCGCTGTACGGTTTCTGACAGATGCTGGACACAAGCCAGTTCCGGGTCTGCAAGATCTTAATCAAATGTTCAGCAGCAAGCTGTGGGAACACAAGTGCACTCGCGACGAGAAACTACAGCTCATCCATGATGAGGAACAATCGTACAAATCCATATCGGTCTGTAAACCTAAATCTGTTGTCCCCTCACGTTAAAACTGTCAGGATTGTTTACATACACCTGAAACTGCCCCACTCACAGAGGTAGAACCAAAAGTCTGCAGCATGTCCAAGTCCTGGAGAATATTTGACATCTAACATGTTTTCGCGCAAACATCATCAACTGGAGTTGGAATTACAAAAAAAAAACATGTGGATCGGGATATGCTTCCACCTTCGCGACGTGCTTTCTCCTTACAAGTGAGTCAACGAGAACATGGCGCGGGGTTCCATCTTCTAATGAAAAATTGGTTGGGCCTGCAGACAAGATTGAGAATGTGCATCGTCTACTCACTTGGCCGGTGATTGTGGTGCCTCCTCCATTTGCTCTTCTCCAGGGAGCCCAAATATGCGTAGGTTACGGTCCATGGAACCTACGGCAACGTACTTTGCGTCTGTTCCAAACTTCACACAGGTCGCTTTCCCTGCAAAGGACGCAGCAATGTTAATAATCCCCCAACAAAAGAAAAACCCACAAGCATCGGAGAAGAGCAGATAAAATGTCAAACCTGTTCCTGATAGATCTGGTAGTGTCTTGACAAGATTCCATTCCGACTTGACATTGGCTACTTGGTAAACCCTACAACCACGCACAAGAGATTGTTTTCAATGCATTTCATTTTGAGAAGCTAACAATTCACTTGTTACGCTATATAGTAAAGCAGCTAAGTTAGATGTTCAGATATACTGTACCTTATATCAGCACCAGCAACAGCTAGATAATTTCCACTGAAATCAAATTCCACTGCAAGAGAAAAGTGTGTTAGAGAATATGGATTCTGGTTATAGGGAGGCCTAATTTCACTTCAGTTTGAGCAGTTCTTCAAAATTTCAGTAAGTTGACATGTACAAATTGCAATTTAAGTAGAAACCAGTACTGCAATATTTGTGGAAAACTAGACATCTCCTTACCTGAGCTTGTTGGTGTATCGGGATCGTATGGGGAGAGAGTCCTAAAGTTCCTCAATTTCCGCAGATCCCAAAGCTTGACGCCATCAACGGCTGCAGTCTGTAAAGTGATGGTGGAAATATCAGTATAACGTAGCTATGTTCCATAGTTATTGACCAAAATTCTAGACTTTGGCGGAATTCAATCTTACGAGAAAATAAAGCACGTACCGCTAGGAAATAACCATTTTCTGAGAAGGACATGGCAGTCACTGCTCCAACATGCCCATCAAACTTTGCAACATTTGACTGCAAATACAAGTTCAAAATCATGAGATGAGAAGCATTAGCAGAGCATGGCATGGATGACAATCTGAATAATATTTTTCTTTTTCTCTTACCTGACTTTTCACATCCCAAATTTTGACAACAGCTTCAGATGTGCCTGTTCCAAGGATAAGACCATCTGGGTGGAAAGCTGCTGCTGTGTACCCATCTTGTCCAGAAGCCTCACCAACCTGAAAAACAGCACTTGTTAAAACGGCGAATCACTAGACATGCATGCTTGTGGAAATTTATGCAAAGTACCAGACCTGTGTGAGGCAAGACCCTGTTGAAATATCATAAAAGCACCATGTGTTGTCTCTGGAAGCAGTTACGAAGTACTTCTGAGTAGCATGGACAGTGACAGCTTCAACCTGGTATATTTTCAAAAGAAAATCAGAACTTAACATAACACAATTTGCAGAATCAACAGCGGGGTCTTCTAAATCTAAATAACAGAAAATTAACATGCACGGGGTCTAAGTGAAATGATCAGAAGAACATCTTCTTGTAGCATCTCTGTAATGTACGAAAAAAAAACAAGCTAGTAATAAAACTGTAGCCAAACGATTTCCATAGTAAAAAGAGGTTCAACATTGACAACTAACAGAGAACTGTTTGTTTTTCCTGATCTCCGGTATTGATGTATACAAGTATCATAGTTCTTCTGAGAAAAAGCAAAAACCGGATACCAGCAAGTTATATTGCAGAGATTGACTCTCATGGGCGAAAGCAGCCTATTAGTTAACATATAATTAGTTATGACTTGATAGAGATGGAGTAAATTATTTGTTTCGGATCTTTATATACTGGCTATATAGGCTAAGCATCCATATATCATCAATTTTAATAGCCAAGAAGTCTTCTCAAATCCTTAAACTCGTAGCTCTGTCGCTTCCTTGACTGGCTGCTCTAGATTTGATGGCGTTTTTCCTCCATCATAAATTCATAATAACAGTAAGAGAAGTGGTAAAGTTTTGTGCACACTATATATGTACGAAAGGTCGACTGCAAAAATCAAATAAGCAGTCATTCACCAGAAATGTCAATGCAAACTAACCTCTGCACCATGATCTTTCAATGTGTGCCTGCAACTATAGCTTCCATCCTTACTACCTTGCCATATACGAACAGTCTGCAGAGTTCACAAACAAAAGAGTGAAACTCGTAGTGATGAGTGGCGACTATGGTATTGTCAGAAGATTCAGGACCAGGTCAATAAATTATGTTTTAATTATATTTATCTAAGGTTAGAAGACTGGAGCAGCACTTCTTTTCTTATTGTTATTAATTTTACCCAGTGGTGACAACTCAGAGCAAGAAAGCTATATTACATTTCTAATACACCATCAGGAGGACAACCAGGGACCCATAATTTCAAAGAATTAAAACTTAATGACTAATCACATAAATGGTTTACTTAACTAGTATGCAGTACATGTAGGTGTTTCAAACTGAGTGTACCTTATCTGCTGATCCAGTTATCAAAAGCTCATCCCGAGGAACAAATTTCAAACTGGTAATCTGTGCATTGGAATAAGCTAACATTATGATTCAGACATATTGAGAGAAAGAGGGGGGGGGGGGGGGGGGTTGACGAGAGACCTTCTTTGAGTGACCAGTGAGAGTGCCCAAGACTTGACCTGAAGGCCTATCGAAAATTACTGCATTTGTATCGATACCCCCAGTAGCAATAATATCCTGGTGATTAAACATAGAAATCAAATATGTAAATAATCAACCATCATTGCAGTATCACTATTCAAACATACAATTTACCACTTGTTTAAACAACAAACTTGGCATGCATACACCATAGTCAAAGTACAATTGTAAGTTTGTAACACACCACTCTTATCAACAAGTAATAACAGTAATCACCTTTGAATGATCAATATCAATAGATAAAATCCCTGGTTTGTTTGTTTTGTGAAGAGGATGACTGGAGATCTGGGTATATCTTTCAAGTGCATCGATTGGTGCCAGACTTGGAGGAACCTGACAAACACAGAATTTAGTGGGTAAGAGCCACAATTTGTTAGGCATATAATCTGTATGTAATCCCATATAGAAGGCATGTAGCACGTTAATTGGTTTTCCTATGAACTAGAACATGCCTGGTTTGACAAACAACAATTCAGGTCCTTGTTTAATTGATTGATGGGGAGCAAAAATCACACCTGCCGTTTCTTGCGCTGTGCCGAGAGCATAGAATTACACTCTGTTAATTCATCGATCATGACAGGATTAATACCAGGGCGCATCTTCTTCCCATCAGGACCCACTTCATCTTCCAAAGCTGTATATCAAAGGGAAGAGGATCAGAGTGAAACTGAAAAAAAAAACCGTAGCTTTTGACATGTTGGAATGGTGAAAACCTCTTTTCCCATTTGTAATAGCTACAGGTGCAGGTCCAGCAGCTGAAATAGGAATCTGCCTTTCAGCTTGAGCCAAAAGTGTCCTAGACTCATCTCTTTCCTTCTTTAGTCTGGCGATAACACGGCAAGCAGCATCATGCTGGAAATGGCAACAAAAGCTAGTAAAAACCATAAGATACATGATGGGCATGCACATTTATAGGAAACTAACAAGTATAGCATTTCTACAATTAATTTAAGGAATCTCCTATCCAAGTAATCCACAAAGATGTCCTAGCTATGGATTTATGAAGCTCCAAAACCCTCTAAACACATTCACAAAAATCAATTGGCTGCAATGTAAGAAACTTAACTAAGTTGCAATTGTGCAGTTATCAGGATCCTGATGTTAAATACATACTTACACTGTTACAGTAAAAATAATTCCTTGTTGAAAACAAGAAAAACATGTACTCCCTCCTGCCCATATTAATTGACTCAAATTTGTCTAGATTTGGATGAATCTAGACACTATTTAGTATATAGGTTCATCTAAATTTTGACAAATCAAAGTCAATTAATATGGATCGGAGGGAGTATATAGTTCAAGACACTATTTGAAAAGATCGGAAAAACCTGGTATAATGCATGGCTAAGTTCCTGTCTTGCTGTGTGTAGCTGCTGCTCCAGAGCAAAATTAGACAGCATAAGAGCATCCCACTCCTGCAACATCAGAGGGGTAAAGGGGTCTTAATCTGCATTTGCAGCTCGATAAGAATTCCAAACTATTTAACATCAGAAGGCAAATGGTTCACCATAGAAAAAATATTGAAGGGATATGCAGAATGCATGAACCATTTACACACAAATCTGGAAATCCATTAAGATCAAAATACTTTTGCACAGTTTAGAAGATCGCAATATCATTAAGGTTTTTCAAGGCACATAGAAAAGGGAAGTGACTTCAGTAACCTTACATAAGGAAAATAAAATCATGAGTAACCTTAAAATGTCAAAGAGAATAAGGGAGATTTTGTGGGTTAATGTGTTTATAGTTACATATTCAATTACTACTTACTTCTTCCTGTCAAAATTTAAATGTAGGCACATTGTACATGATCAGATATAGCATTTAGGATTTAGGAAAACAATTTAACTTGATGATTAAAAGTTAAAAACACAAGGGACTCGGTACAAAAACATTTTACACGTCTTGCTAAACAAGATAAGAGATATTATGAATGATGATGACTACAAGATCAAATATATAAGCTGAAAAGGAAGGAGTAGTGGAACTGAAATTACTCATAACAATCACTTACATTCTGAAACATACCAAGGAGTCCAGGGACACTTGCAGCTTGCAGAGGTCTAGGTTTCACAATCTGCAAACAGCAATAGGTCTTCATGTGACAGTCATACGTGATATAGGAGTACATTCATGTTAACAATGTATGAATGTCAAACTTAAAGAACAAGTAGGTTGGTGATTTTGGCACTCTCTAAGTTATAAGTTGCAGTGCCACAAGTATTGGTGCATGCATACATGTGGAAACAGGTTCATTGGTTCTGGTATGGATGTAATGTATTATTGTAAAGATCTTTATTCTTTAGACCTATCTAAGAAATATTTTGATCAACTGGCTGACAATACAATACATTACTCTGCCTACTTTAGTACTTTCTGAAGTTAGTATGTTATATACACCCATGACTAAAACCTTTATGTAGCTAATCAGCATTGGAGATACTAGTGCCTGCTCAAATCATATTTCTAGGTTACTGCAAATGGAAACTTGAACCACAAAAAAGAATCCAAAATCCTGGCAAATCAAAGTTAGATTGCTTATCTGGAAATATGCATTTCCTAATTAATCCCTTTCTCCATTACAAAAGTGTAATTGAGAACCTATCAGGTATCTTTCTCAAGAAGCAAAACTGTACTTCAAAATAGACTGATCCCTTCTAGGGGTTAACACTAGCTTCATGGAGAGCCTTCAAGGTGATACTCCAGAACAGGATGCCCAAGTATGTCCACCACAAATAAGCGACTATCACCCATACACACAATACCTACCAAGATGTACCAACCAATTGCCAGATGGTGTCCTTGTAAGTCAAGGATTACTAAACATCCAATACAATGCAGGCGACTACAAAGTGCCATACTACCAGGCATCAGCGAGGATCATGACCAAACCCTACTCTCTGAACCAGTTCTTCAGGACAACAAGATGAACACTGGAATGGCAAGAAACGGTTTGTAAGCCTCACCTTGTTGGTCTTCACTGCCACGAGGTCGTCCATGGTGAGCTCCTCCTTGGTGACCGGGCACCTGGCATGGTCCTAGGACACCAAAATCAAACAAATTCAGCGCAAAAGCATGGATACCTAGCACGAAATCTAGAGCGGAGGAACGCTGGTGACCTCGATGTAGCGCTCGATGAGCCTCCGCTCGAAGAGCAGCCCCGAATTCTTCGACAAGACCGGTTCCTCCGGTACCTCACCGGAGACTTCAGACAAGAGGAACCAGCAGCAGCAGGAGAAGGCGAGTCAGTGCTTGCCGAAGGATAAAGAGCTGGGTCGTACAGCTAGGTTTCAGTAGAAGAGACAAGGGACGGGAGCTTACTTGCGCAAATCATGGCGGCGCCGCGGCGGAGAGTAGAGGGTAGCAGCTGGCGGCAGGCACCTCGATACGGCGGGTTCTCCGGCGGGCGGCGGAAACGGTGGCGCCGAGGAGGTGGGGAGGAGCGGGCTTAGCCGCTAGGGTTCTGTTTAACTACTGGGGGTATTTTCGCAAAAAGAGGGCAAAATTGCGTAAGACACCCTGGACATTTGGCGAGTGGAATCGATCGGCATGCTTGCCGCCTTACTCATGGGCCTATATTTTTGCGTGTGTTCTTGCTCTATTGAACTATCCAAAAGGTCCACTAATTGTGGCCCGTCAAGAAAAAGCAGTTCAAAATATACGGGCCTAACTTAGTTGAATGAGCCGTATGAAGGTTATAAGCTTTATAGGTTTTTTGCCCTAAAAGAAAAGGCTTTATAGGTTTTTGTCCATCCACTCTTCCATTCTTTGATTTTGGATCGAGCGCTCTTTCAATTTTTTGTGTTACCAACAGGGTGATTGGTTACATGGGACGATTTTCACGTTTATTGGGCAGATCCTGAGGGCATGGCCACGCGGAAACGATTTTTGGACCATGTTTTCTATTTTGTTTGGTTGCCTACTTATCAATTGTTAAGCGACAAACCGATAGCTCGATGATTTTGTTTGGCCATAACTTGTTGTTCAGTTACCATAGTCTTTCACATAGAGTTTTCACATATTAGGGCGTGGGACTAACACGACCCTTCAAAATCTGGTTTATCTTGCATGTTATGGATTTTACTATTTATTTACCTTCCTCAAGGTGGAAAGCTGAGAGATAAAGCACTTTGAGAAATCGCTTGACATGACTTTTTGTTTTGTCACTTAACTCTGTCATTGTTTTATAAATCCTTTTGATATGGCTTAATTTGCTTTAAAAATAAGGATTCATTTGCTCAAAAAATCACACGGGTGTGTTTAATGAGATATAGGAAACAATAGGCTACCACAAGAGGAAAGCTTGGGTGGCATCTGGTGGTTGATCCAGGTTCAAGCTGTGTACAAATTATATACATTATTTTCGTAACAAAATATGCATTCTTGAAAATAGGAAAAAGGCGTTGCGGGGTGGAGAACAACAATGTTCATTGTGGCGGTTACCCACTATGGTGTAAAAAATAGAAAACGTAGTTACTTGTGATCCCCAAGGATAGGACAAATTCTAGGTCTATGACCTTGTGTTTAGGTTAGAGTAGCCGTTGTTTAAGTAAAGACCGCCACAAATGTGTGTGCATTCGCCAAATATCCCGACTTTAAAACAAAACTCAAAAATAGGAGAACTTACCGTGGCATCTCTTGTTCAAGAGGAAAATATCAGACAACACAATCTCGGCATAACGGCGACACGGAGATGGAGACATCCAAGATGCCCAACCCGCTGTGCGTCCTCATCAAGAAAATCCGCCGTACGCATCTTAAGATACGGCCGAGTGCTAACATGATTAACATTATCATCGGTCCACGAAAGTACAGATTCTTCTTGCACGGTTGCACCGAGGCGTCCTCTCTTGCTCGCGGTGTGACGCCTAGCCATAGGAACGGGAATATATCTGGCGATGCCAGCCTCTCTAATATCAGTCCTTAAATTTTAGTTTTGAAGTTTCTAAAAAAAATGTCAGAAACAAATAAGGGAAATGATCTGGATCCCATCGTCCTCCTTCCCCTGCGTTTATCACTAAAATGGCTCTAAATTTCGTTTTTGCTGTAAAACGGTCCATTTTTGCTACATATGTCCCGCTTTTGCTTCCAAAGCAAAAAATGTTCGTTTCAGAAATAGAACGTCTCGCCGGAGACCGTGCAGCAAAAAAATTGTGCTAATGCAGCAAAACCGACTTTGCCGAAAACTTTTTTTTGCTGCATGGTCTCTGGCGAGGGTCATCAACGAGTTGTTTCCGACGATGTCTCCGGCGAAATTTATTTTGCTGCATTAGCACATTTTTTTGCTGCATGGTCTCCGGCGAGACGTTCTATTTCTAAACGAACCGTTTTTTTTGCTTCGAAAGCAAAAACGGGAACATATGCAGCAAACGCGGGATGTTTTGCAGCAAATAGACACGTGTCAACACGGGAAGCAGGACGATGGGAGCTCCCCCATCGTCCGAGGGACGCCTAGCACTTTCCAACAAATAATGTGTATGCGGTCCCTAAATTTTTCGGAACCAATTTCGACATAAGCACGGAGAAAACGTAGATGACAATCCAATAAAAATAGTGTCACGGAAAAACAAAATCAGAAATGACACCGTTCACGTATGGATTTGTTTTCTTTTTCTCCGTGTGTGTTTTTGTACTTGGGCTCTTGAAATTTTGGGGATTGTGAAGGCACTGAAACATTCATAAGGCCATTCCTACGGCCCCTCGCAAATGGACACCGCGCATTCTCCTGGACCGAGTCCAAGGCTCAACGGCCCCCGCAAACGAACCGGACAACGCGGTGGGTTCGATTTGGCGCAAACCGGGCCAAAAATTGTGGCTCATTTGCCGAGGCTCGGTCGCCGGCCACGGCCGCCCGTGTCCACAGCTGGGCCCGCCCGTCATACACACAAAAATCGCTAAATAACTGGCTGGCCTTGCATACGTTTCTAGGCCCACGCGTCATACATACAAAATTACTACTAGTAGCATTAATTAAACTAACTAAGCATTGATCCCGTCCTGCCGCCGGAGGCCACGTTCTAGCCGAAGGTTTCACCATTGGCCGCATGCGCCCGCCGGGCCGCCAAGGCAGTGGTCTTGGACTTTGTTGCATGTCTCCGGCAATGGCGCGCCAGGGTCTTCACCTCCCTTAGCCTGGTCGTCGTTGCGCTTGCGCGCCGCTCTCGCCTCCCAAGTGGTAGTGGCCAGGAGCAGCTCCCATTGGGCCGCCGCCACCACCGCAACAAGCAAGGTGGCCGTGTCCTCCAGCATCTCCCGTTTGATCGCCGCACGCACCTCCGCCTTGTCCTTCCATTGGCGGCGGCATTCTTGGACAAGGTCGCAGCCTTCACCAGCGCCTCCCGCTTGACTGCATTCGCTAGCTCATCCGCCAGCTCGGCCCGTTTGGCGGCGGCCTTGGACATGACGCCGCCCAAGGCTGTGGCCTTCGCCGTCTCCTACGCGTCCTGCCGCCGCTGCTCCTTCTCCATCATGGCCTCAGCGGCGAGCCAGGCGGTCTTCTCGGCCGCTAGCGACTGTTGCGCTTCCCGCTTGTCGTGGTCCTCGATGGCCGCTACCACCTCCCTCGCCGCCGCCTCGGCCTCGAGCCGAAGCCGCTCGGCGGCCTCCCTGGCCTTGAAGGCCGTGTACATCTCGCGGACGACTTCTCCAGGACGTAGTCCGCAACATCGGCGATATCGACTTCGCCCTCTGCCGCCTTCGCTTCGGCATGTGCCTGCTCGTCCTGCTCCTTCGCGTCTGCCTTGCTCGGCACCAACTCTCACATGTCCATGTTGCCCTCCGAAGATTCACCGGCGCCCGACGGGGTAGGGGAAGGGGGAAAAGGGGGATACGCGGTAAAGGCGTACTTGCTGAGGTCGGCCCAGGTCACAGGGAGGTTGTCCATGGCGAGGGAGGGAGGGAACGGTGATGGGTTGGTGTCGGTGCTCCGTCCCGGCGGCCGGCCCCTATTTATATTCGCGGGGGCTCGGCGGAAACGGCGAGCGAGATCGGACGGGAAATGGCGCGGCCTAGACGGGAAAGGCCGGGACAGCAGGCGGGAAATGAAGTTCTGGCGGGACAATCACCGTCCGCCATTAGCGTCGATACTTCTATCAGCTTGAGCTTCATGGTTTCCGGCGAACAAAGAGGGCTGCATATGGGGTAGCCGATTGGAGGCATATGCCATCGTAACTGGGCTGAGCCTAAACGGCATGCTCTCCATCCCAGCAAACGTACCTATTCGGACGAAAGTGATGTCCGAAATGCAGGCCCGTTTGGAATGGCATATCGTAGTACGGGGACGTCGGGAGCTAAGCGCTCACTAGTGGTTGTTCGGCTATTCCTAAAAAAAAAAAAAAAACTAGTGGTTGGTCGGCCGGTCGCGCGTCCCGGCCCGGAGCCCCGTGATGGCGCGATGAATCTCCCGTCCCATCGGGCGACCGGGGAATATGGTCGGCCGGATCGGCACCCGCCAGATCTGGTGCCCGCTCCGGCGCTCCCTCCCTCCCCGGTACGACGACCGCACCATCGTCGTAGTACCCCCCGCACGCACGGCCGGAAGCATTTCCGGTCAGAAAGCCACGGCGCACCTAGCCAGCCAGGTAGATAGATAGCCCCCACGGCCACGGGCGCCCGAGGCGGCCACGCAGGCGACGGAATCGTTCGCCAGGTAGGTCCGGGCCGAGCCGTGTACCAACAAAGCGGGGACACCCGCAGCGCGGAGCAGATCGCCGTGCTCGGTCCATCGCCACCTTTCGGCCGGCTCCTCCTCCTCCTCCTCCTACTTGCAGCAGCTGGTCGCAACCTCCTGTGCCCAGCCGTGGTAGGACACACACACAGTATAGGGATTTGGCCTAGTTTATCAAGGCCTACGGGAAGGGATAGGCAGATTCCTCCTGCTGCAGCCGCTGCTTCAGCCAGGCAGCACTGCGGCGTGGTGGTGCTGCTGCCCTAAAACTCTCTCTCCATCTTTGGGGCTTTTCTTTCTTTCTGGGAGACTGATGGGCATTGCATTCCGTTTCGGTGGGTGCACTTGCATGTGTGAACCAGCCAGCCAAGCCTTCCCCTTCCCGATATCTCCTCGATAGACTGATCGCGGCGCCTTTGTTCCTCCGCCTTACTCTAACCTGTCAGAACCATGTACCTGCATCAGGGCCATGTTCATCGTGCACGTACTACTATACTAGCTCCAGGCCCATCATATACCACCACCTTTATTTCTGCTCCTCCTCCATCATTGTCCTGGATATTTCAGAGGACCGACGATCGACGGCACCGGCAACCGTAAGCAAGCATGCATTGCCGTGCCCGCCACATTTTATTCGATCTGGAGCCTATCTATCTATCTCCAGGCATAGCTAGCTGTGTGTTTGACCACGGAAAGCTCGCTCGCGCATGTACATGGCAGGACCGCTTAGGGCGTACGCTTGCTTGCCGCCGCTTGGCTGTGTACTACGACAAAAAAAAGAACAGTGAACCGTCTTTTGTAGACCGAGGACAGCGACGCTGTCTTCGCTCCAAGTAGGAAAAAACAGTACACCTAGCTAACCGCGAAATGCTAGCTAGATCAGAATCGAGCTATGCGCGCTACCGCCGCCACCTGTCGATCAACCCTTGCATGTTATACACACACAGTATCACACGACGTACATAGATCGACCGATGATCGATCAGGAGATATATGGACGAAACGAATGGCACGTACGTACGTACGTACGGCCTAAATTATACCGAGTATAATACTACTGAACTGCTGCTACAAGCTCGCTTCATCATACTACGCTCTCCTACGTACGTACTACCCATCACCCATGTCGATCATGGTTTTCCACCTGAAAACATGAGACAAGCAGTTGTCTCGATCATTCTCCCCATAGTATAATATCAGTACTAACTATAAATTTTATTACTGAATTCTATTTTTGACCCCATACATACATAGACATTGTTGACACACCAAATTAACGCATCTAGCACATTTTCATCCCACTTAGGTTTTACCTTTTTTTTTACTACTTCTTTCGGGAATTTGGGAGCGATTTGTCAGACACTCAGATGGGGCGGTGTGGGTGTGCTGCGTCGGGCGTGAAAAAAAAAGGTACATAATCCATAGCATAATGGTCCCTCGGGTCAAAATTTGTTCCCCCCGCTAGTTTTATTCTAGGTCCGCCCCTATTGTCAGGACTCACATTCCGGAATGCTCGCACAAAAATATAAAGGCGGTAAAATCTAAGAAAACTTTCACCAAATGGAGTCACAATGATGAAAAGCTACCACAGTATATGTGGTAATTAATGTCACGAATGGCAAAATAGAGGGTACAAACTGGAACTCGCTCTAGTTTCCCCGAGCACACGGGTTTCAAATAAACCCCCAAAAAAAACAGGGGAGAACTCCGCTACCCTTGCATGCTCAGAATGAAGCAATTTCTAACTAAATAACCTAACCTAATAGTTTTTCGACAAATAGTCAGAAACTAGCTAGCTAGGCCCCAAGGTTTAGGTTCGAGTGCATTTCATAAACTAGATTTAATTTCGAGCGTTCGATCTGCACACTACAGTGCTGCACTGCTGAGATCTCCGGCGGTGAGATCGATCGATGATCGGAATCACCTGTCACGGAGTCGATCAGTTCCAGATCGATCGTCGATCCATGGATCGATGCCGATATACATGTTGGGATCCGGTTCTACTGTAAATCTAGACCGGCCGCAAACTGCAAATAAAGGCCGGGTCTAGCTAGCTACCTACCTACTCACTCTACCTTGGAGAGGCAGTAGTAGGTCCGATCCAGGAAGGTTACCTCCGTACGATCTCGTGGTTTTACGGTCGCCTTTCGATCGAGTGCAGCCGTGAGAAAGTTCTTGGATCGATCCTTAAAACTCAAGATACATATGTCGAGCTAGCTAGGCTCAGTATACACTGAGCTGGGTAGCTATCTAGCTAGGTACGTGTATAGGGTGACATGAGGTGACCCAAAGGGGACAGCCCCTCGACCAGATTCTATTCGGCGAGAGCTACGCTGTCGTCGCTGTCGATACCTTCTTTCCCGATCTCCGTCACGCGTAATCCCAACAGTAATTTACTGGAACTCAATCAGCATGCAGCTAGCGATCGATCTCATCACTGTGCCCCAGCCGTTATGCAAATCATTGGACAGCAAAAAGGTCGATGATCCTCGGATTGACAGTCTCTAATTAGGGTCAGTAGTCTGCGATTGCTTAGCTCAGCTCGCGGCATCAAGAGTCTAGTTCGACAGACAGGGTTTAATTAGCAGATAATTAATTAACCTCCGGCTGTTAAGTCAGCTAGCTTGATCATCATCGCACCGGAGCTAGCTAGCTAGCCAGGGCTCCAAATATAGGAGGCGGTTCGATCCCGCGCTAGCTAGCCGTGTGCCTGGTCTCCTGCCTATAAATGACGGGGCCGGTGCCTTGGCCATGGTTAGCAGCAGAGAGACTTCCTTTTGACCTTTCTTCTTCTTCCTCCTCCCTAGCTTTGGCTATATACACACACCACAAAACATCCCTCGCTTCCCTAGCTAGCTTCCATCCAGTGATCGTCGTCTCCGGCCGAGGATTTGGCCGTCTCCGGCCGCCGGCGGTGCTAGAGGATTCTAGATGATGATGGTCTTCCAGGAGGACCCAGCTGGGGCAGCAGACGAGCTATGCATTGTACGCCCTCTTCAAACCTTGCTCTCTGTTTGATATCCATGTCAGAAACTGAAGACGTTTGATCACTTTTGTGCTTCCTTTGAAGTACACATGATCTCGTTTGCGTTGTGTTTTCTGCCTCCATCAGATTTGCCATTTGCATCACGGAGTGTGGAAACATTAGCAAATCCTACTACATGCACGTAATGAACTGTTCTACGCAGGCAGTTCTTGTTCAATTGGCTTTTAAACTTCTATTTATTTTTTTACTTTTTGATGAAAATTCTGATGTTCATATGGGTCTGCTTATATATCCTCGAGAACTGAGATACCATATAGTACTTGCTTAAGATTCTGCACTATAAATTGGAAACATTCACCGGTAGTAGATGCACATTCACAATAGATGGTATGTGCCTTTTCCCAAAGTTACGACACGGTTCCAGCAATAGATGCACATTTACAATCGATGATATGTCAGTGTCACACACCAAATTACCCCAGACCTTAGTTTGACAGGACGTCCACAGCATATCTTGCCTTGTTCACCAGTACATATCTCGCATTTGTCCGTGCATGACACAACCGACGGAATAGGATACTTCCAGATCAACCCAAATATCACAAGATATTATTACTCCCTCCGTCCTGTAATAGATGTCAAAGATTTTTCAAATTTTGGATGAATCTATATACTAAACAAATTTTAACAAAATTTGAGACATCTATTAACTAGTACTCCCTCCGTTTCAAAATATAAGATGTTTTAGGTTGAAGGAAATGTATCTAGACTTGTTTTAGTGTGTAGATTCATTCCAAATTTGAGTGAATATACATACTAAAAGTAGTCTAGATACATTTGCTTCACAAAGCTAAAACATCTTATATTTTAAAATGAAGGGAGTACAAATGTTAATAAAATACAATTCATCAATCATATACATAGAAGTACAGTAGTATTGTATATGTATGAGTCGCGTCCGTGTCTTGTAAAAGCATAGTTTTGCATGACAAGGAATGCATGGATCGTACGGTCAAATGACTAAAATCAGACATCCACCATGCAAAGTTCTTCAATTATTCAAGAATAACCAATACTATCAGCCCAGCCGTTTTTCCAGAAATAAGACACCCCGCGCAAGAATAGCATCTGCAGCACAGAATTTCCCGGCGTCTGACCTGACCTGCATGGACACCGCCTTATAAAAGCTCATTTCTGCATCTGCATGGGCAAACAACAGGCTTCTTTCTTCCTCTTCTCATAACCCATCTCCTTCAGCATTCGCGTGATCCCGGACCTTCCACAGCCCCAGGCAGGATCGTTTCGCTACTCGAATACCAAGAGCACTTTGGAGAAACTTCATCCAACAAGCTGCGGCCTCCGATCATCGCTGTTGAGGACCGATCATGCTCCCCGACGAAGATTGCATCACCGTAATTCCATTGCTTGATATTTTTTATGCAGCAAGAATCCTCCGAGATAAAATGTTCTTTTCTTTGATTCTTCTCAAATGTTTCATGTTGTCATCTTTCTGGTATCTTGTTGACGCTTGTTCTTTGGATCGTAACATGCGCTGCTTCTTTTTAGGCCAATTGGTACCTACCTGCATATACCATACAATAATCGTTAGGTATGTACCATGCTAAAGCACAATCAATGAAGAAATAAACATTCAGAAGCACCGGATATAGATGAAATCCTTTAACTCTGCGTCCGTGGAAGTACCAGATAACAGACGCCCAAATTTGATTGTTTTTGCTTCTTGATCTCCCTTATTATTCTTTTCTTAGGACACTATTTCTTCTTAATCTGGACTTCTCGGCAACTTTTTGCATCCACACTTTTTAGTTGCCTTTGCTTGCGATATTCCTTGATGATTTCTCTTCAAACAAAACAGTAACTACATCCACAAGGGTAGATAGGCATATATGATATGATTCTTGATCCTATCTTTTTCGCTTTTTCGTTATACTGCTTTATCAGTTAACTATTTAAAAAATATTTCTGGCATTACGTCAGGTATGCTTGTTAATTGTAGTATAACAAATACATACAAGACTTAACTTTTCTGATACAGGCTGATGCTTCTGCCAAGTTAAACAAAAATCGTGTGATAAATATACTTACATGTTCTTTTCCATCTAAAATTTGCAGGAGGGCATCTCAAGCCCCATAGCTGCTCACATTCTTGACTTCTGTGACGACGGCCTGGATGATAATCTCTTTGCTACAGTTGCCTCAACCTCCGATCCATTTGGAGCCTCCTCTGAGGATGTTTCCTCCTCCTCCACTACCACCCCTCCTCTCTGCAGCTACAGCGATGATATCACAGCTGCGGCCGCAACGACCTTCTCCCCATTACCCTGCTTTGACTCCACCCTCTCAGCCCTACTTGAGGAAGAGCAAAACCCTGACCCTGATACCGAGCTCGTTCCCCCAATCAATGAGACACTTACAGCACCAGGATGCTATCAAGCTTCGACAGGAGAGGCCAGTATAGAGCAATTCAGCCAAATACAGCTTCCCGACAGTATATCTGAACCCTTGCCAGCAATGCAAATGGGCATCACTGCACCTATGTTAGGGTTCAACGAAGAGTGTTTCACAGCGGCACTAGCTGCAGGTTACCTGAGCCTGGATGGTGCCCTGTATCAGCAAACAGGAGCAATGATCCCGAGTTGTAATGCAGAGGCATCACAAGTAGGATTCTTCAATGGTAGTAGTGCTAATAGCAATGGTATGGTGGTGCTGGATATGAATGAGATTGGTGAGTACCAGAGGATGATGGAAGGTGAAGGACTGACCAGAACATATGGCGGCACAGATTCCATGCAAGGAGCATATAATAACACTTTGGAGGCGCAGGTAATACCCGGAACCTAACGATTAACTAATTATATGGCTTAACCACAGTAGTACTAAATAAGTAAATATACTTGCATGCAGCCCTGGTAAATATAAGCACTTACATCAAGAAATTAGCCTACAAAATGATACTTGAAATCTCTTCGGCCTCTAACCCAATTGTTTAACTGAACAGATGGAAGAAAATAACCAGCACCTGGTAAACGGATGCAACGGAAGCCCACCGACATTACCTCCAACTGAAATTTCAGGCTTAGAAGATTCCACCTTCAAAGTTGTGCGTCTATCAGCTGAACAGAGAAAGGAAAAGATCGACAGGTACATAAAGAAAAGGAACGAGAGGAACTTCAACAAAAAAATAAAGGTAATATGAAGCCTTCCAGACAAAGCGCTACTTCCAAAGGCATCTTACCAATTCAATTCTAATGACACGCAACAAAATGCAGTATGCTTGCAGAAAAACTTTGGCAGACAGCAGACCTCGTGTCCGTGGAAGGTTTGCAAAGAACGAGGAACTTTGTGAAGCAACAAGATCAAGCTATCAAAATCACGAACAGTATGAACAGAGTGTAAGTTTTCAGTGTATTACAGTCCAATGAGAAACACCCCATTTTTTAAGCAAAAACACCGTCGGCCAAAAAAATGTCAAGGGAAATGATACTAGATGATCGGACAAGCATAAAATGAAAACATGATCATATATTCGTCTAGTCATCTTTTGTATTACTTCAGTGCAGAGCCCTTGTCTTTGGATCCTGCTAGTCTTAGGGACAAGATGGGATTCATGAAACAATGTACCATTAATTTCATCTACAAGAATCATGTTTAGTTTCCTAAATCAAGTTATGCTTTATTTTTCAGGGGGTTGCAAATGAAGAAGACATGCTTGACTCATCCGATATTCTGGCTCATTTGAGTGGAATAAACTCCTACAACTACAAGTATAACTGTACAATTGAATCATGGATATGATTACCAGAACCGCACAAACAGAAGTCCAAGTTTTTGTTTTCAGTTGTGCAACTATAATCCTCAGTTTTCCTTTCCCTTGATCCCAGTAAAATAAGACTACGGTCTACGGCTTTAGAAGTTCTGTCACAGAAGAAGTGCTTTTAGTTCAAGTTATCAAAAACTTTGTGTTGTATCAATCTATTCTCGCTTTTCTGAAATTCTTACCAGTGAACGTGATAGGTCTCCAGAACAGTGGGTTGTAAATGAAAATGTGTCCTTGTCATAATCAAGAGTTACCCAAATTATTGATCATTCTAAGGTCTCCCTAATCAGTCTACATAGAAGTATGTGCAGGACAAAGTGAGGCAATTTTGCAAATAGACAGCATATAGTCCTAAAGCTTAATGGTAAATGACAACCTAAAAAATGTGCATTGCACTCCGGTACTAAGAGATTTCTAACATTTGGACCTGCGTCAAGATGATTACAAATTAGAATCCAATACGAAATATCAGTAATATGGATGAGAATGGCAGGCTACAAACTTCTGCTATTTCAAGTGGTATAATCATATACATCTAGTTAAATACTGAAATATGTTACTGGAGGTAGACAAGACATTTCAGGAGTTTGCATAAGGTCAATTAGACCACAATGTAACAAGATTATGTTGCTGGTAATACGCAATTAGTACACCACAGACCATTTGTACGCCAAATGCAGGTGCCGAAGCTTCGTCACGTCACCGTTGGATAGCAGAAACGCAGGACTCACACTACTCTTTGATTCACTTGATTTATAAGTAGAAGTAAAAAATTGGCGTAGAACCATACAGTTTTTAATTACTGTGCAAAATGCCCAACTCCATTCTAACCACCAAGAGCACTGCACAAAATGAGAAAAATACCGGACGGCGGTAAAATATCTGTGAACGTTGGAAACATCTCACCACCTTCATCCTAGACCCCCGTTGTACATGGCATATTGTACAGTCCTAAATTAAAATAAGATAGCTCACCACATTGAGTATTGCAGATACGTGTTGTAGCTAAAAACAGTGGTAACTGAACTCAAAGTTGAAATAGACAACACACAAAAATGGGCATTATTTTTTGCACGGTTTTAACTATTTTTCAGGTTGCCATACATAAGTACCACCATGTGCCTAAAAGAGAGCCTGAATCAATGGATCAATTCGCAGAGCCAAAATTTGACTTCCTGCAGAATGTATTTGGTAACACTAAAGGTGTGCTGAGAATTCCTAGCCAATCCAAAGTTCCAAACATAAGTGTTTCACTTGGTTGGTTTGTAAAGATATTAACAGGGAAAATCCTAATGAAAATGTTAGTTGTGCTTTCATTCTGACGTTTAGAAACATCGCCTGTAAGTTTCCAGTTAGCCTGAAGAATAAAAAAATGAATATCTAAAGCTGAAGTGAACAAACTACCATCAACACGAAATAATTTGACATACGGTATCTGGTAGCATTGCGGCATTACAGTTCTCTATATGGATAAAACTACCATCAACACCAAATTCCCAAACCACGGCTTACTAAACCTGAAAACCCAAGAAAGTTGTGACTAACTGAAAGAGTATACGGAGACAATGAGTAAGACTAAGCACACCATTTTATTTACTTTTGCATGATGAGAGAGTACAACATGTACTGTACATTATTCCACTGATGAATCCCATGCAGTGGAGGAGTCCAGATACAGCTGACAGTTCCGTGAAACCAAACTTTATTGACATACATGAGCTAGGAAGCAAGCATTCTATCAAAATTGAAAAGCGTGTCTACATATATAATAATCAGATGTGAGGAATTGTACATACAACAGTTGTGTGCTAGTAGTAATTGCTAACTCACTAATTTTGCCATCTCAGGCAGAGGCACCGCGAGGCACAGCAAGTTGGAGTGCTCTTGGTAGTCGTCCCACCAGCGCGCCTGGTCGTCGTCCATCTCAGTTGTTCGAGGATCAAAGAGCACGACCTGGGCTTCGTGAGATGATGATGTACAGCCGACTAGGACCAGGCTACCCGGCGGCCTGGTGAAGCCCAGGAGCCGCACGCAGTGGCCGCGCCCGTCGTCGCCCCAGAACCGGCCGCCGACCCAGACGGCGACCTCGGATGCGATGACGGCGACCTTGACGACGACTCCGAGCGCGTCGACCCCGTTGCGGAAGCCCTTGTGGACCTGGAGGCCGAGGAAGCCCTCGACGATCTTGGCGGAGTTTTTGGAGAGCTTGTACCCGGACTTGAGGAGCGCGAGGGCGGCGAAGGCGGTGGGGGAGGACGAGGCGGCGGCGAGCAGCGGGGCGGCCGCCGCGAGACGGAGGAGGGATGCGACGGCGAAGGCGGCCTTGACGCGCTTGGAGGAAGGGAGCCGCGGGAGGCGCGTGGCGGGGTCGAGCGCACGCGCCGCCTTGTAGGACTTGGAGGCGGCCTTGGACGCGGCGAGGAGGGCGGCGAGCGGGGAGGAGGCTGCGGCGAGG
This sequence comes from Avena sativa, assembly GCA_916181665.1. NCBI lineage: Eukaryota > Viridiplantae > Streptophyta > Magnoliopsida > Poales > Poaceae > Avena > Avena sativa. Next base: position 463,003,507 of record OV702293.1, read on the forward strand.
TGGCGCGGGGCCCTGAGGGCGGCCGCGGCGGCGGAGGTTGTGGCGGCGAGCGGCTTGAGCGCGCGGGAGCGGGAGAGGAGGAGGAGCAGGCGGAGGCCGAGCGCTACGCCGACCGCCGAGGTGGCTGCGGCGGCTGTGACGGCCGCGAGGGGGAGGTGCGGGGGAGACATGGGGCCGGGGCGTTGGGGAGGAGGACGGCTGCACAGGCCATAGGACGGAGGGCGGTGGGTGGGCGTGGTACACGACGGAAGCCGGCCGCCCGTGAGGGGGGGGGGGGGGGGGGGGGAGGGGGGGGCCGGATGCGGGGAGGAGCGACGTGGACGCGGCCGCGATCTCTTGTTCGGAAGGGGGCCGCTGGTCGGGTCGGGTCGGGTCGGGACGAGTCGCGCCAGATTTTGTACGTTGACCCGTCTGTTCGATCCGGTACGGGATGCTGATTCCGAGTAGCCGCGCGGGATATGCAGGTGCGGGTGCGGCGAGGTGCTGATTCCCCGTTGGCTCGTGGGGATCGTGGGATATGCTCGGTATTGAAAATTAAAGGGTTTGGTGCCCGGGTCATTATTTTTAGTTTTAGGGATTTAGGAATTTAGGGACTTGGCCTGATGCAATGTATGCTCGGTATTGTGTTTTTAAGATTTTTACTAAGGTTCTGACCAATAGATTAGGTAAGGTGATGGATTTTCTAATTGCTCCCAATCAGACTGCTTTTATTAAAGGTAGGTTTATACTTGAAAGTGTTGTTACAGCACATGAAGTCCTCCACTCTGCTGTTCGAGGTGATGAGAAAAGGGCTGTGCTTAAACTGGATTATGAAAAAGCTTTTGACAGGGTTAATTTAGATTTCCTTGATGAGGTCCTGACTCTGAGGGGGTTTTGGACCTAGAATCTCTAAATGGATTCATCTTGCCACCAGAGGAGGCTCTGTGGCTGTCAAGCTAAATGGTGTGGAAGGCAATTTCTTTACCACTAGTAGGGGCCTTAGGCAGGGAGACCCCATGTCTCCCATCCTTTTCAATTGTGTTTGTGGATGTGTTCACTCGTATGTTATCAGAAGCTACAGCTAACAATCTTATTAGAGGTTTGTGCAATATGCTGATGACACTATATTGTTTGTAGATAATGACATTGAGTTAGTTAGAAATCTTAGATGGGTGCTGACTTGCTTTGAACAAGTCTTTGGCATGAAAATTAACTATGAGAAAAGTGAGCTAGTGCCTATTAATTTGAATGGTGATGAGGCTAAAGCTCTAAGTGATATCATGGGGTGTGTGATTGGTAAATTCCCTATAAAATATCTGGGGGTTACACTACACCATGATAAGATTAAGAGGGAGGACCTTCAGTCTATTATTGATAAAATTTTGCAAAGGATAGAAGGTTGGAGAGGGAAGCTTCTCCCTTATGCTGCAAGATTGGTCTTGATTAGAACCTGTCTGGCTAGCATCCCGATCTATCTTATGTCTTTTTTAAATTCCCTAAATGGGCATTGGATCTTATTAACTCTCAGATGGCTAATTCTCTTTGGAATGACTCTTAAGGATAAAAGGAAGCTTCATCTTGCTAACTGGAATTTAGTCTGTATGACTAAAACTCAGGGGGGTTTAGGAGTTACTTATCTTAGAGATGTCAACATCTGTTTGTTAGCTTCTTGGCTTAAGAGGTATGTGATACGTCTAAAACGTATCTACTTTTCCGAACACTTTTGTTATTATTTTTCCTCTATACTTGTGTGATTTGGATACAACTAACACGGACTAACGCTGTTTTCAGCAGAATTACCTTGGTGTCTAGTTTTTATGCAGAAAATCAACTATCAGGAAAAATCCCGGAAAATATGCCAAAAATTATATTTCACCAGAAGATCCACGGAGCCAGAAGACGAGACAGAGAAGGGGCCTGGGGGGCCCACACCCCTACCAGGCGCAGGCCCACCTCTGGCCGTGTCTAGGGGGTGCGGCCACCCCAGGCACCCCCTCGGCCTCCCTCTACACCTATAAGTTGCCTCTCGACCTAAAAACTGAGGGGGGTGATAGTTTTTCAGAAAGAGTTCCGCTCTGCCGCCGCCAGAAACCAAGATTCGGATCCAGAAACTCCGTTCTGCACCCTGCCGGGACGGGGGATTTGGAGAGGATCACCGCCATTGTCATCACCAACGCATCTCCATCAACCATCGATGTTTCCCTCATCCATGAGTGAGTAATCCCCCGCTATAGGCTTGGGGATGGTAGGGATTGATGAGTTCTATCATGTAATCGAATAAGATTGTTAAGGCATAGTGCCTAGTATCTCTATTAGTGTTATTTGACTTTGTTGCAACTTGTTGTGCTTAATGCTTGTCACTAGGGCCCGAGTGCCATGATCTCAGATCTGAATTTATTATTGAATCATTATGATAGTATTATTTGTGGTCTTATCTGCAAGTTGTGTACACATATCATTGTCCGGATCCAAAGGCCCCGAAGTGACAATAATTGGGACAACCGGAGGGGATGGCTGTGGTGTGAGGATCACATGTGTTCGCAGAGTGTTAATGCTTTGCTCCGGTGCTCTATTAAAAGGAGCACCTTAATTGCCAGTAGTTCCCTAGAGGCCCCGCTGCCACGGGCTGGCTGGACAGAAGATGTTGCGCAAATTCTCATTGTGAGCACGTATGACTATATTTGAAGCACATGCCTAGGATTGTTTAGTACTTGGATGCTTATTCTTATTTATTTGCAATGCCCTAGATCTTGAAGTTACGTGTTTAGACTTGTCCATGCAACGCCCGTCCATCCATACCTATGCCTACCGCACTCGAATCCCACTCTTTACTGTTACTGTTACTATTGCTCTTGTTTTACTGCTGCTGTTACTTTGCTGTTGCTACTATCAAACTGTTGCTACTGATAAATTTTTGTGAGCAAGAACTATTTCCAGGTGCACCTGAATTGACAACTCAGTTGTTAAGGCTTGCAAGTATTCTTTGGCTCCCCTTGTGTCGAATCAATAAATTAGGTAATACTACCCGCGAAGACTGTTGCGACCCCCTACACTTATGGGTCATCAAGACTATTTTCTGGCGTCGTTGCCAGGGATCATAGCTTTATTTGTAAGTTCACTTGGATTTATTATTGCTCACTGCTACTCCTTTCATCATGGGGAAGTCTCGTGATGGAAAGTTTCCTATCTTACCATCCACTACAAGAACAGGTACAGTCCTAAACACATCTGTTGCTCTTGATTCACCGTCTGTTATAAGTAAGCTTGTCACACCACCACCACATACTCATGCTACATACACTGCTACTACTGTTGAATCTGAAACTGCTTTTGATGCTCATGATGTTACTTCTACTGTGCTTGATGCGAGTGGTTCATTAGGTTCTTTCCTAGATGCTACTATGGCTAGTCTAGGAAATACCAAAACTCCTAGTGAAGACACTGTTACACCTATTAGCTCACCTGAGTCTAGTGAGAGTTATGATATTAATGATGGTTACATTGAGTTCACTGATGAATTTCTTGAAGAGTGCCGAAACACACATGGTACTAGTGGTATTAAGAGTCTCCTTGCTAGACGTACTATTATGCCTAAACTATCCTCTGATCCTAAGTTTGACACCTCTCTCATAGATATTAAAGATGAATATTATGATTTCTCTCTTGATTTGTCCTATTTAGATATTGTTGAGAAAGGACCTTTCTGTGGGACTGAAAATGAGAGTGTTGTGGCTCATATGAATGAGCTTTCTACTATGAATGCTTTATTCTCTGATGATTTTAAGGTGCGTAAGTACTTTGTTACTAAGATCTTCCCTTTTTCACTAAAAGGAGAAGCTAGGGCTTGGTTTAATAGATTACCTCCTGGTTCCATTGATAGCCCTGATTTCTTGATTGCTTCTTTCTTCCAGAAATATTTTCCTCCCAGTGCTAGACATGCTGCTTTGCAGAGACTTTTTGATTTTAAACAGGGAGAAGAAGAGAAATTACCTGAGTCACGGACAAGGTTCTGTGCCTTGATTCATGCATATCCTGGATGTCCATTGCCTAAGAATGAGCTTCTTGATATTTATTATAATGGACTAACTGATGATTCTAGGACATACCTAGATAGCTTTGCTGATTGTGTTTTCAGGAAAAGAACTCCTACAGATGCTGAAGAATTAATGGCTAAGATAAGAAAGAATTATGATGATTGGACTTCAACTAAGCTAAATACACCTGAGCCTATTACTCCCGAACCAGTTGTGCCTGAACCAGTTCCAACACCAACACCAAAGAAGAGGGGAGTTATTGCATTAAATGATGAAGTGACGAAGGAAGCTAAGAAGTGTCTAAAGGAGAAAGGTATTAGAGCTAAAGATGTGAAGAATCTACCTCCTATAGAAGAATTATGTAAGCCAATTCCCCACTCATCCACTATTGAGGTACACTCTCTCCAACACTTTGATGAAGGTGATATTTCTTATGGTAAGCCTCCTGATCAATGTTTAGAGGAACTTGACATTTTCATTGTTAAGCAAGGTATTTTTAATAAACAAGTTCAGAATCATTTATTAGAAAACTCTAGAGCTATTAAAGAGTTGAAAGATATTGTGGAAAGAACTTCTAATGATATTAAAATTCTTTGTAAACACTTTCAAATGGTTCAAACCCAACTTGATCAACTTGCTAAGGTACAAAAGGATATGCTAGTTAATGCCTCAGGAGATAGACATGCTTATGGAATTAGAACTAGGAGTGGTATAGCTACTCAAGATCCTTTATATCCTGAAGGACACCCTAAAAGAATAGAGAAGGATTCCCAACAAGGTGAAGATAATGGTAGTCCTCGTAATAGGAAGAAAAAGAAACATAAGATAGTTGAGGAACCACTTGAACCTGATGTGGATCCTAATAGTATATCTGTCTCTGATGCTGAAACTGAGAGTGGTAATGATAAAAATGATGCTCCTGATAAGGAGGAAGTTGAGGAAGAACCTGAGAAGCACACTAAGAACACTAGGTACACAAAGGAAGATTTTATTGCTAATAAACATGGTAAAGAGAGAGAACCTTGGGTGCAGAAACCTATGCCTTTTCCAGGTAAGAAACACAAGTCAAAGGAGGAAGAACACTACAACAAGTTTTGTGAGTGGATGAAACCTTTATTTTTGCAAATTCCTTTGACTGATGCTATTAAATTGCCTCCTTATTCAAAGTATATGAAGGATATTGTCTCTAATAAAAGGAAGATTCCTAATGAGGAGATTTCTACTTTGCTTGCTAATTACTCCTTCAATGGTAAGGTTCCAAAGAAACTTGGTGATCCGGGTATACAAACTATTCCTTGCTCTATTAAGAATAATTATGTTAGAACTGCTTTATGTGATTTGGGAGCTGGAGTTAGTGTTATGTCTTTTTCTCTCTACAAGAGACTCCATCTAGAAAAGTTGATACCAACTGATATATCTTTGCAAATGGCTGATAAGTCAACTACTATTCCTGTTGGTATATGTGAGGATGTTCCTGTTCAAGTGGCTCATAATTGCTTGGTTTTGACTGATTTTTGTTGTGCTTGAAATGCCTGAAGATGATAATATGTCTATTATTCTTGGGAGACCTTTTCTTAATACTGTAGCTGTTGTCATTAATTGTAATAAAGGAAAAGTAACATTCAATATTGATGACAAAGAGCACACTGTTTATTTCCCCAAGAAGGTTGTTAAGAGCTTTTGCCTGAATTCTATTGAAAATATTGAGAGCATCAAGGTTGGAGAAATATATTGTCCCATTCCATAAGAAAATTTTGAAACTATTATGATTGGGACCATTGCTATCAAGTATGAGGTAACATAATCAACTTGTGGAATGCAAAGTTTTGTTTCATATAAGATTGTTTTGGTAACAAGACTTGATCAACCTTGTTAACAAAAGGATTTTAATGAACAAAATAATTTTTTTGCTGTGGTTATACTTGCTTTCTTTTACTTTTCTCCTTCCTAGTCTTTGCTTTTCTTCTGCTAGTTTTGGTTTTGCTAGTTGTTTGCTTGTTAGAGTGTTTTAGAGCTCCTGTAGTTTGGCTTTTGGTTTGCTTTTTTGCTTCTTCTGAAAAAACTGTTTCTGTGAGAAAATCAATTTTCATACCCTGAAAATTGGCCAAAAATAAAGTTTCCTGAAAAATGCCAGAAAATTCAAAATAAAATTTTCCTAAAAAAAGGGGCAGAGGGACACCTGAAGTGACCCAGGGGGCCACCACACCCATGGTAGGCCTAGGGGGGTCTGGCCCACCTAGGCCCCTTCAAGGTGCCCCCTCACAGCCATTGCGGTGACCCAGCATACCACTGCATGTGTAGTACACTATAGTCGTTAACATGACATTCACAGAACACCGTTCCGTAAATATCACAACCCTCAGAGTGGTACAACAGAAACATTGCGGGTCCATATTACAAACATACACACGTTATTATTATTGCAATACAAGAAGTTCAAGACTTCCAAAAGATTCAACTTACAAACCAAAATATAAGTGTTTCAGCGGAAGTTTCAAATTTAAAACTTAAACTCCAAATTGAGCTCAGCAACTTATTGCCATATATTGTTCATGATGCTCAGCTCAAGTGGTTACTAGAACTATAGTAATTATTCGGACTCCTGGAACTCTCCTCCGTAGACGATTTCGTAGTCCTCCCCTTCTACGACTCCATACAAGTTGGGCTCTTCATATAAGACCTCCTCTTGACTCAGATGCGTACATTGGAGTACCTTTGGGATTCTGAGAGTCTAAGCAAGGATTCAAAGGAAAGGATAAGTAACAGCGTTACTCAGCAAATTCATTATATGCAAGGTAGGAAGTTTGATGCTTTATCTACCACCTTAGACTATTAGTCGTTGGCACTATGCAATTTTCGTAAATATTTCTTTAAAGGTTGATTTTATTATGAAAATCTATGACCACCAGCCTTCACAGGTTGACCAGAACTTTCATGGAGTTCCTTTCATGCCGCGTTCGTAGCTCCTTCCCGGAACAGGGAGTAACAAGTTACAATTCTTACACTCTGTAGAGGTGCGCTACTTTTCCCATGAGAGATCAACTCCTTGTTGCACAACCGGGCGTACTTTACCGTCCACAATTCCATGATGTGGGGCCTAGTAGTTGGTCCAAGCCAATCACTGCCCTCTCTGCGACCTCATATGTCTACACGATCCTTCGGGATAGCTCACCTTTGTTAAGCCCCCTTTCGGGCAGGCTAAAACCCTGATGAGTTCCTGAAGACTCTATGACCTAGTGATGCCTGGATTAGTACCATTTACATGGACTAACTCCCTAAACACCATTCATAGATAATCTAGACACCAAAAGTGTGGGGCGTAAGGGTGCCCACCCATATGTGGGATCCACACAAGGAATCACAACGTCACGTTAAGGTCGTCTTGCCTCCATATAAGAGGAAAAGGATATAGCTGACTTCTTCGTCCCATTCCAAATATCATGGTTAACGCGTAATATACGATGCTAGAATTTCTAATGGCATGGGTCATTAATTCCTAATTGTTCATCATTAGGGCAAGTAGAACTCTAAGTTCTATTGCACCATCATATCATCACTTAGGATGATATCTAATATTTAGTATCTTGAGAAAATATTGTTTTCTTTTTCTATAGTGTAGATGATAACACACAATTTGCAAATACTTTGATAAAGACTCTTCAAAGGACATGAGCAAGTGATGAACTTGCCTTGTGATTGCAAGGTAGTGAAGTCTGATGCTTGCACTGGACCTTGAGCTTCTATGTCTACAAAAACATCATTGTTGCCCGGTAAGGACAATATTTAAAGAAGCAAAATGATTATGCAAAGTAATGTAATGCATCATTTAACTTGATATGCATTATCCCCATTATTATAAAAATTATTTTTTAATAATAAAGGATTTATAAATATTAATTTTTAATATTTATTCTATAATATTGTATTCTTTTATTTTATTTTCCTTTTATTGATTTAATAATTCTTTTAAGAATTATCACTTAAATATCAAGAATTGTTATTAAATATTTGTTTAGTATTTTTATAAAACACTACAATATTAATATATAATGAAAGTGATTTTTATTTATTTTTATCATCTTTCAATAATTTTGTATAATTCCATAAGGAATATATAAATTACAAAATTCTTAATATAATTTATATGTCTTAAATTTTATTTCTTAATTTATTTCAATAGGTTGGATTATTGTGAATCCAAAAATATTTTATTTATAATTTTTGGACTTTTATTTTATTTTCTAGAATTTAATTAAGTTCATGGGCATTTTGGTCTTTTCCTATTTATTAAAACAGATTCTAAATGAATTGGGCTGGCCAGTTGGGTTTATTGGGCCCTTGTGGCCCAGTAGGGCAGGGTCAAAACAACCACCCTGTCGTGGGAATGACCACAGCAGATGCTGCAATCGGCAGCGAGTAGTAGAACGAGGGGCAAGGGCGGCCAGCCATCTGCGGTGCGAGATGAGGGCGGAGACACAGGGTTTTACCCAGGTTCAGCCCCCCGGAGGGTAAAGACCTACTCCTGCTATATTGTATTATGATGGAAGTACAAAGGGGCGAGCTCGATGGCTAGGCAGCGAGTCGCTGGGGTGGATGATGGAACGTATACTCTACACGCCCTGTAGGGAGGTTTATATAGACTCACCCCCTAGGGTTTACATATCTCAACCGAATCAGTTAAGGCCTCGGCACCCGTTTAACCTAATCCGACCAGGCCTATCTATTCTCCTGGGCCTTCAGCTTCCAGTCGCTTGGATCCACGCCAGGCCTTGATCCAGTCGCCGTCCTGCAGGCCCACTCGCCAGTTCCTAGGCCAGTTGGAAAACGTCCTGCTGGGTATACCCCGGTAGGCATATCCCCATCAGTAGTCCCCAAGGCCGTCGTCGATTGGGCGCAGGTGTTTGTTGGTAGTAGGAGTATACGGGTCCAATGCGGACACCCAGTCGAATCGGTGGCGGGCTGCTGAATAAAGGAAAACACTAATTACTCCGGTCGCAATGACAATGGTTAATCGGGTCGCGGCTCGGTGAACGGGTCGGCGAAATATCTAGTCACTGTTGTAGTGACTGGGTCGGCGAGTCGAATGGACGAAGTTGGACCGTCAGACGCAGTCAAAACTAGCCGTTGGGGTATTCCAACGGTAACTTTGGCGTAATCACCGCGTGGTAACGGCTCCCTGATTTGGCGGGTAACAACCGCTATATAAAGGAAATGGTAGGTGATCGGGGAACCATTCCTTCGTCATCTCCTCCAATTCCACCCATCTCTGTTTTCCTCCGCATTGCGATCCAACCGATCCAAAATCCCCCGACCTCCACAAACCTTTCCGCCAATGGCCCCCTCCACCGAACCATGGGGCAGGTCTAAGTGCACAAGAGCGCTACTGGCATCCTTCGAGGAGGCCGGGATCCTGCGCGCCGGCAGGTGGCGCATCCCCACGGCCGGAGAGGTGACTCCGGATCCGCGCGAGGGAGAATTTGTTTGCTTCACCAGCCATCTGGAACGGGGGTTGGGGTTCCCCACGTCTCTCTTCTTCCGGCGCTTCTATGCGTTCTACGGGATCCAGCCGTCGGACCTGGGCCCACACAGCATCGAGCAGCTCGCCATTTTCATGGCGTTCTGCGAGTGCTACCTGGGCTGCAGGCCCTACTTCCCCCTATGGCAAGATCTGTTCCACGGAAGGATCAGTCACGAAGAAGCAGGCGACCCAATGCTTGTTGCGGGTGGCCTGATGTTTTAGTTGAAGTCGAAGGCCTCCTTCTTTGATCTGATGCTACCTGCCAAGGCGGAGAGCGAGTGGAAGAAGTCCTGGTTTTACGTCACCGAAGCGACTCCAGACGGTGAGGTGGCGATCCCAAGGTACTCTGCCGACCGGCCCGAACCGCGCCGACTCCAAGTCGGCAAGATCTCAACAGACCAGCGGATGGTCGTAGATGAGATGCTTCAAACCATCCGAGGCCTGAAGAAGAAGGGTCTTCAGACCATCAATTTGTACAACTGTTGGCTTGGGCGACGACTCGTTCCCCTGGCCCGCCGTGACCATTACATGTACGAGTACACGGGCCAGGAAGACTCGATGAAATCCTGCCTCGCCGAGTGGAAACTCGAGGACTACGCCCCGGCGTTGAAGAAGATCACCCAGGCAGTGTACCTGGACGCGAAGGCTGGGGTCGCCCCCTACACCGCGAAGCATCCAGCCCCGACGGTAAATCACTTTCTACCATTCGCAGTCGTAGTTGATGCTGTCGCGGTTATACCGATATTGTCTCATGCCTACTGCAGTTATTTCAAGTGGTGGAAGGGTGGCTTCCGCCCGCGGACGACGAGAACTCGAGCTCGTCCGTCCAGGACGGGGGCGAATCGCCTCCTGCCAAGGGCGGCGTCGATAGCGACAGGAGCGATGATGACGACGAGTCCGAGGAAGAGGCCGCCCCACTGGTTCGCAAAACTCGCGGGCAGCGTCAACGCGAACTCGAGGCAAGTAGAAGCCTTGAACGCCATGACGATGACGACGACGAGCTTCCCGAGCACACCTCGCGTCCCGAGGCCACTCCGTCGAAAAAGAAGAAGAAGAAGGAAGTGAAGGCCCCTCCGAAGAGGAAGATGAAGCCGGCGAAACAGGCATCTCCGCCTCGTTTGGCGAGTAGTTCCGACGCCACCAGCCTGGCCAGGGATGAAGCGCCGCAGACGACGGCAGCACCGGATGCCACTGCCGCCCTGAGTGAGGTACCTCTGTCCTCGCTTCCCCCCCATTCGCCCCAGTCTCTGGGTTGGGGGCCGCTCCAGCCACGGTAGCTTCGCCTCCCAAGAGAGCTCCCGCCGAAATCGTTTCGGAGGCTCCTATCGCGGCCTCGTCAACAAAGAGGCCGTCCGTGTCTTGGGCGCATGATGTTCTGGAGATGGGCCTCAGTCGGAAACTGGGCCCCAAACTAGAGAAGCCGGCTAGCATCCGCACGGGGCTGCGGTTCATACCAGTCGCCAAGTGAGTTTTGTTCACCTGCCTTGCTTTTCGTTGTACTCGGACCACTTTGCTCATGTAATCAATTTGCAGGACTGGAGTTAAAAAGATAGGTCACCCGTTCGTGGCCAAAGTGCCGCAGTCATCGCCGAGGAGGACCCCTCTTGGAAGAGGAAGGCTGATGAGGTCACTGCCCCCACAGACAGTGCCAAGAAGGCCAAGGGCGACGATGTCGTCATGGTGTATGACGACACAACGATTGCTCCGAGTGATCCTGCGACGGAGGCGACCTTGACGACCAAGGAGGGTGCTTCCTCGCCTAGGGTGGCCGAGCCGGCCTCTTTTGGTGCCGGCGCATCCATCGCGACCTTCCCCCGCTTCATGGCCAGAGCGGCTACGGCGAGTGGTACCACGCCATCGAGCCGTGTACCTGGGGTCGCTGAAACGGAGATCGAGCAGCGTCGCGGGCACACTCCGGCTCTTCTCGCATCCGTGGATGCGCTACAACTCCATGGCATGCTTGGCGCAGCCATCCAGGTATGTCCAGTCCCCGAGGATCGGGCCACTGAATTGCAGTGGTCATATTATTTTGGTGTTTTGTTTTTATTTCTCGCGCCCAGTCCCCGAGTGCGCAAGCGCTGAATTGCGGGTGGGCACTTGGTATTTTTGATCTCCAGTCCCCGAGTGTCCAATCGCTGAATTTCAGCGGGTGGGCACTTAGGATTTTTGATCTCTAGTCCCCGAGTGTCCAGTCGCTGAATTTCAGCGGGTGGGCACTTAGGATTTTTGATCTCTAGTCCCCGAGTGTCTAGTCGCTGAATTTCAGCGAGTGGGCACTTAGGATTCCGTTGTTGTTAACTGTTTGACTTTTGCACAGGGTTTGCATCATGAATCAGCCGACCGGCTCGCTGCGAAGTGTCGCGCGGAGAAGGAACTTGTTGCCGTCCAAGAGGCGAACAAGGCACTCCAGGCGACTGCTGTGAAGGCAGAGGAGGTCCGCCAGGGCCTTGTCCCGGCGGGTGAACTGACGGCGGCTCAATCTGCGTTGAGTTCGGCTGAGAAGCGGATCGCCGACCTTGAGCACGAGCTTAAGGAAGTGAAGGAGGAGGCGAGTTCGGCGGATGAGCGAGCCAAGGATGCTGTTACGGCCGCCGCTGAAGAGCGTAAGGTCTCTGACGCCCTCGTTGCTGGGCTACAAGACGACTACTCCTCTCTTCAAAGCTTCATCACGGGTCTCTGCCGTCCTTTGATTGGTAAGTGTGCCTGCCTCTGCCTATAGTAGCTGCATTGCGTGATCTTTGTTGTACTCACTGCCACCCTCTGTCCACAGGTTGGATTATTGACAGCTCGGAAGAGGCGCGGTCGTATGACGCGCGGCAGTGTGTGGCCACTCTGGTCGACTCGGCCACGTTGTCCGCGGCTTGCATTCAGGCGTATCTTCAGGAGATGTCGCCCACGGAAGTGATTCCTAGCAACCTCGTCGAAGTGTGGCGGTATATGGAGAAGGCGCCGTCAGTCGTCGAGTTCATGACGCGGTCGGCGTTCCGGCACGGGGCGGCGACGACGCTTAGCCTTGGGCTCGCCCACTTTCCGGAGGATTTCGATCTGGACGACATGACGAGTGGGTACCCATTGTCGACGGGCTCGGTGGAGATTGCCGAGGTGCTGAAGCTGACGGACTGTGCCGCGGTATACTCCGATCGCGTCTGGGCGATGGGCGACCTCCTTCCTTATCAGAGACGATCGTCGCGCCCAACGACCCCGAGCCACCGCACCGGGACTTCAAGATCGAGCAGCCCTTCCGTGCGGCGATGGCGGGTGAGCTGACGACGTACCCATCGAACCCGTACACTCCCTTTATTCAAAACCGCAAGGGTGACGGCGAGTTGACATCGAAGCCTGCGGAATAAAACATTGTGCCCTGGGGCGTTAGTAGCAGTTCGGCCATTGGGCGCAACTTGTATTTTGTAACAACTTTGGTCTGCTATAATGGGATTTCGTGTTATTTTGTGAATTGTCTTGCGATTGTGATTGATGATTGAACGAGTCCCCGAGCACGTCCGCCCTTTTTATGGGGTTTACCTCGTTTATTATGTGTTTGTGATTTTGAGCGTTTTGTTATTGAGGTCGACTCGCCCGAGCTTGGAAAGCCAGTCGCAGGGCGACTCCCATGAGTTCTCTTTACTTCACCGTTTTCCCTTGCGTGAACGAGGTCGGGTGGCCGAGTCCCCGAGCGTGGTACTTGGTTGTTCTAGTCGCGGCTCTAGGGTGGGTGAGGACTAGGCGCGTCAGAGTGAGCGCATCACTCCTGCCTGGCCCGTCGGGTCAGTCGCATGGCGAGTCCTGGGCACGCTCTCATACTTGGCATTTTCCCTAGCCGCTCAAGCTTAACTGGTTGTCAGTCCCCGAGCGTGGTATTTGGCCATTCGAGTCGCTGTGTCGAGGATGCAGAGGATCGTGGTCGCTGTGAGGAGCGAGGGCAGTTGTCTTGGCTCGTTAAGCCAGTCGAGCTAGGCGACTCCAATGGGGCTCCGGGTAGGCGTTTTTCGTGGATGTGGCGAGTCCTGGGGTGACTCAGTGCCCTCGTAACGCACTACTTGGCCGTGCCGGTCGCTGTACCAGAGGTTGACTTCTACAGTTAGCTTGGCGCTATTATTACGAGTGCGAGTGGCACAAGACACGGAGAGTAGACGCAATTTGCGGTAACCGATATATTTTATTTCATAGCTAGTGGAGGGTACATGTATGGAGTTCTAGGAGTAGAACTTCCGTAGGAGGTTTACATTCCACGGTCGCTTGACGTCGAGTTTCCCGTCTCTGCGGACGTCGGTGAGGTAGTAGGCGTCGTTGCCGAGTACTCGCCCGATGGCGAATGGTCCCTCCCACGGGGGGGAGAGCTTGTGCATGCCCTTCTTGTCCTGGATGAGGCGTAGCACCAGGTCGCCTTCCCGGAAGGTGCGAGTTTTCACCCGCCGGCTATGGTAGCGGCAGAGTCCTTGCTGGTAGATGGCAGTGCGGGAGCGAGCTAGGTCGCGTGCCTCGTCGAGTTGATCGACTCCATCCTGACGTGCGAGTTCATTCGGAGCCTCCGTGTAGTGGACGACCCTTGGCGAGTCGTGCTCTAGGTCGGTGGGCATGACTGCCTCGGCGCCATACACCATGAAGAAGGGGGTGAACCCTGTCGACCTGTTGATCGAGGTGCGGATACCCTAGATGATGGAGGGTAGCTCCTCGACCCAGCACCCGGCGGTGCGCTTGAGTGGTACTTGGATCCGCGGCTTCAGGCCGTGGAGGATGCTCTGGTTGGCCCGTTCCGCCTGGCCGTTGGACTCCGGGTGGGCGACTGACGCGATGTCGAGTTGGATGTGATGTTCCTCTCAGAACTCGGCCATGGCTCCTTTGGCGAAGTTGGTGCCGTTGTCCGTGATGATGCTGTTTGGGAACCCGTAGCGATATATGAGCTCGCATAGGAATTTGGTGGCGGTCTTCCCGTCGCATTTCCGGACTGGCTTGGCCTCCACCCACTTTGTGAATTTGTCGACCGCGACCAGGAGGTGGGTGAAGCCGGAGGGGGCCTTTTTGAAAGGGCCTACCATGTCCATACCCCACACGGTGAACGGCCAGGTGATGGGGATTGTCTTGAGCGCTGAGCTCGGCACGTGTGTCTGGTTGGCGTACTTCTGGCACCCGGCGCACCACTGGACAATGTCGACGGCGTCTGCGTGTGCGGTGGGCCAGTAGAAGCCGTGCCGCATAGCCTTTGCGACCAGAGAGCGGGCGCCGACGTGGTGGTTGCAGTCGCCGGAGTGGATGTCGTGAAGGATTTTGCATCCTTCAGCGGGTTGGACGCAGCGTTGGAACACGCCGGTCACGCTGCGCTTGTGGAGCTCGCCGTCGATGATGATGAAGGATTTGCAGCGTCGCGCTACCATCCGGGCGTCTGTTTCGTCTGCCGGCAAAGTGCCTCCCTCCAGGTAGGCGATGTACGGCCTAGTCCAGTCTTCTAGCTCGGCGATGAGTGTGACCAGGGCTGCCTCTGGTTGCAGCGGGACTCCGATGTCGATCTCCCTTGGGGGATAGACATACGGCTTAGTGATCGTGTCGAGGAAGACACCGGCGGGTGGTGCGAGTCGAGCCGATCCGATGCGAGAGAGTGCGTCGGCCTCCTTGTTCTTCCTCTTGTCAATCCACTCGATGGAGTAGCCTGCGAAGTGTCCGCCTAGCTTGTCCACTGCTTGGCGGTATGCCGCCATGGTGGGAGAGACGGCATCGCAGGTGCCAGCGACTTGCCCAACGACGAGGTCGGAGTCTCCGTAGCAGCGTAGGCGGTTCACATTCATCTCCTTGGCGGCTCGCATGCCGTGGAGTAGTGCCTCGTACTCGGCCATGTTGTTGGTGCAGGGGGTGAAGTCGAGGCAGAGGACGTAGCGGAGCTTGTCTCCCTTCGGGGAAGTCAACACGATCCCTGCTCCTATGCCGTCTCCATTCTTGGAGCCGTCGAAGTGCAGGCTCCAGTAGTGGAGGTACGACAGCTTCTCCGGTTGCTGGGCTTCTTCCCAGTCGGCGATGAAGTCCGCGAGAGCCTGCGACTTGATCGCTTTGCGTGGTTCGTACTTGATGTTGTGGACGCCGATTTCGATGGCCCACTTGGCGACTCGCCCAGTCGCCTCACGGTTGCGGATGATGTCCTGCAACGGTGTTGAGGAGACGACCATGATCGGGTGCTCCTGGAAGTAGTGCGGCAGTCGCCGCTGTGCTCTAAAGACCGCGTATACTAGTTTTTGGTATTGCGGGTACCGCTGGCGCGACTCAGTGAGGACTCGCTGATATAGTACACCGGTCGTTGTACCGGGTGCTCCTTTCCTTCCTCTGGCCGCTCGACGACCATGACAGCGCTGACGACGCGCTCGGAAGCCGCGACATAGACCAGCATGGGTTCTTTGTCGACGGGGGTGGCGAGTAGCGGTGCTGCGAGTAGCACCTTCTTGAGGTCGCGGAGTGCGTCGTCCGCCTCCTTGTCCCACTGGAAGGTGGGGTTCTTGCGCATCAGGCAGTATAGGGGCATCGCCTTTTCGCCCAATCGGGGGATGAAGCGACTGAGAGCCGCGACTCGGCCGGCCAGCTTCTGGACGTCGCGCAGGCACTCGGGTTTGCCGAGTCGGGCGATCGTGTCGATCTTGGTGGGGTTCTCCTCGATCCCGCACTTGGAGACGACGTAGCCCCGTAGTTGCCCTGCTGGTACACCGAAGGTGCATTTGCCTGGGTTTAGCTTTATCTTGTATTTCCACAGGTTGGCGAATGTTTCCGCTAGATCGGCGAGTAGGTCGCCCTGGCGAGCGGACTTCACTACCACGTCATCGATGTAGATGTGGATATTGCGGCCAATTTGGCTCGCAAGGCATTCGTGCATGCACCGCTGGTAGGTCGCCCCGGCGTTCTTGAGGCCAAAGGTCATGGCGGTGTAGCAGAAGGGTCCAAATGGCGTGATGAACGTCGTCTTTTCCTCGTCCTCGACAGCCATTTTGATCTGGTTGTACCCAGAGTAGGCGTCGAGGAAACACAGCGACTCCGAACCCGCGGTGGAATCGATTATTTGGTTGATCCGCGGGAGGACGAATTGCTCCTTCGAGCAGGCGTTGTTTAAGTTTGTGTAGTCGATACACATCCTCCAGGTCCCATTTTTCTTCTCGACCAGGACTGGGTTTGCTAGCCACTTGGAGTATTTTATTGGCCGGATGAAGCCTGCAGCGAGTAGACGCTACACCTCCTCGGCGATGGCTCGGCGGCGTTCTTCATTGAAGGGCCGCAGCGACTGCTTGACAAGTCGCACTTTGGGGTCGGTGTTGAGTTTGTGCTCAGCAAATTCCCTAGGGACACCATGCATGTCTGAGGGATTCCATGCGAAGATGTCCCTGTTCTCACGGAGGAACTCGATGAGCGCGCCTTCCTATGCTGGGCTCATGCCCGTCCCGATCGTCACCGTCTGGCTGGAGTCGCCTGGGACCAGCTCGACGGTGCGGGTGTGCGTTGTTGCCTCGAAGGCTGAGGTGTTGACGCCCTCCGAATTGGTCTTCTTGAGTATGGTGGGGTCGTCGTTGTTGACCCCGCTCGCGTACTTGGCGAGCTCGTCGGCGTGGTTGGCCTCTGCCGCGATGACGGCGTCGGTGAGTTCGGCTCCTTTGGCCTCGCACTCGGCGGCCATGTCGGGGTCGCCGTTGATGGTGATGACGCCGCGCGGCCCGGGGAGCTTCATCGCGTTGTACGCGTAGTGGGGCGCTGCCATGAACTTGGCGAACGCCTGGCGCCCCAGGACGCAGTGGTAGGGGCTGTCGAAGGGTACCAGCTCGAAGACGATCCGCTCGGTGCGGAAGTTTGCTGGTGTGCCGAAGGTGACTGGCAGCATGACCTTGCCGATCGGGTACGCCTTCCGACCAGGGACGATGCCGTGGAACGTGGTGTAGGTCGTCTCGACCATCGACTGCGGGAGCCGCAGTCGCCTGAAGGTGTCTAGGTACATGATGTTGATGGAGCTGCCGCCGTCCATCAATGTCTTGGGGAGCCAGTAGTCTCCCACCTTGGGCTTGACCACCAGGGCGACTCGGCCTGGGTACTCGATGCGTGGCGAGTGGTCCTGGCGGCTCCAGGTGATGGGCTGCTCCGACCAGTTGAGGAACTAGGGAACGTCCACCTAGGCCACCGTGTTGACGGCGATGGCGCGGGCGATGACCTTCTTCTCGCGCTTCGTGTTGAAGCCTGTGAAGGTGTGGAGCGAGCCGGCCACACTGCCGAATTTTCCGCCGTTTGGCGGGTTGTTGTCGGGGTCCTCCCGCGCTCGTCGTGCCTTCTCGATCTCCTTGAGAGAGTGGTAGTTGGCGGTCGTGTGCGTGGCGGGCTTCCCTTCCCTATTGTGAAACGCACAAGGTTGGTTAAGGAGGGCCGCGGGGTCGAACCTTGGTTTTGCCTTGTAGTTGCCGCCGTCGCGGCGTTGCCCCCCGTCGTGGCGAAAGCTTTTGGGCTCGCGCTGCGCGTGTCCAGCGTTGGTGACGAAGTCGACTCGCCCGTCACTGCGGCGCTTGCCGGTGAGGCGAGTGTTGCTGTAGCGTAGGTCGGACCGTCGTCTGTTGTCGTTGCCGTTTGTGCGGCGTTGACCACCCGACTCGTCGTCGGTTTCCTGATTTGGGTCTTCCTCCGTGTACCTTTTGGCGATCTCAAGGAGGTCCGGTATGTTGTCGAGTGTGCGGTATGCTCGTTTGAGCTTGGCGACCAGGGGATCGTAGCGGCACGAGGTCTTGAAGCAGTGGATTGCGGTGTCCGGGTGGATGCCGACCGCGTTGTACCATAGTTCTTGCCACCGTTGGACCCAGCTGCGGGTCGACTCGCGAGGTCCCTGGAGGCATCATTCCAGGTCCTCGATGGTGGTGGCGCGGGTGTATGAACCCTCAAAGTGCCTGACGAAGGCATCGCGCATCTCTTCCCAAGAGTCGATGCTTTCCGGGGGGAGAGTGTTGATCCACTGCCTGCACTCTCCCTCCATCATCAGGGGGAGGTAGCGGGCGGCGAGCAGATCGGTGTGGCCGGCGATCCCCATCGCCATGAGGTAGGTGTCCAGCCACATGGAAGGGTCGTACGAAGGGTCGTACTTCTCTATTTCCTTCGGCGCTTTGAAGTTCGCCGGGTAATTTTCGCCTCGGATCATCGGTCCGAAGCACCGGGGCCCGAGTCAACTTAGCGAGCCCATCGGCTCGCCATCGCGGCGATTGGTTAGGGTGTGTCGCAGATCGTCGGGCTGGCGTGCGCGCCAGCTTTGGTTGTTGATGATGTGTGTGCGGGCGTCGATGGGCTGACTGTTGGCAGCGACGAAGTTGGTCGCTGGCCTGGGGTCGTTGGTGGAGAGTGCCGCGTTCGCGGGTCGGTGTTGGAGCTGCAGTGGTTCGGGTGGCGGGCAGTTGAGGGTATTTGCCGCCATGGGGCGGCCGCTTGAGGCCGCTCTGCTTCCCGATGAACGTGAGTACATCCGACCCTGGGAGTCGACGCCTGCGTTTTGTTGCTCGACCGCCTTTGCGAGCAGGGCCCTGGCGTACTGGATCTGCAGGGTGCCTTCGCTGGCGGCTGCGATGTTGTCGATTGCCGCGTGGCCCGCGACGAGGTTGTCCATGGGAGTGGAGAACAGCGGTAGGCCATTCGCGTCTCGCTCCCGTGAGGAGACTATGATCCACGGTTTGTCCCTGGGGGGTGTGCGGTTGGGTGGTGGCGGTGCGCCATTGGCCGTTGACCCTGGCGGTGGCCAAGCGCTCCCTCCTGGAGGCGCGTTCTCGCAGATCGCGCGTTTGGCCGCGCGGGCCGGGTCGCTTTCGTCGTCGAAGTTCAGGGCGCGCCCCTGGACGGTGGGGTTCAGGCGCGACCTGATTCGGCGCTGGTGATATTGCGATAGCTCCCGCGCCGTCGCCTGCTCGAGGCGAAATTTTTCGCGCTTGGCTTGCTCCTTGCGGACTGCTTCCGCCAGTTTTAGGCGGAGTTCCTCGACCTCTATTGCCGTGGCGTTAGGGGGGATCGGGGTGGAGAAGGGATCCTCCGGTGGATCGGTGCCGGTCGCCATGTAGGTCGCGGCGTGGTGACCGGTCCCGTCGCGGAGATCGGCGGAGTTTTCCGATCCGAAGTCGAAGTCAAAGATCCCAAGGATGGAGGGGTCCTCGAAGTCTCCGACGTTGGAGACCTAGGTGATGGAGCCCGCGGGCGAAGCCGCGATGATGTATCCGGCGAGTGACGCCGGGGTCGCCGAGTCGGCGTCGTCATTGAGGGCCGCGTCTTCCGCGGCCACGGTGTTTTCGGCCACGTCGCTGTGGGCCGAGTTGTACTCAGAGGCGAGGCGATGGATCATGCGGACCTGGCTCTCGGAGATCCGGTTGCGTGGCGGCGACTCGCGGATGCGAGCTGAGTCCTCCGAGACGATGACGTCGGTGAGGCCGACGAAGAGGCTGATCGTGCCGACTGGCAAGATCATGCTGTGCATGACGGGTCGCGCCGTCGGGACGTACCTGCTCGGCAAGATCTGGAGCATCTCGCCGATCGCTATCATGCGGCCGGTGGCGACCGACTCGTTGATGGGCAGATTGGATCTCGTCGCAGAACACCGGCTAGACCGGCCAGGCCCCACGGTGGGCGCCACTGTCGTGGGAATGACCACGGCAGATGCTGCAATCGGCAGCGAGTAGTAGAACGAGGGGCAAGGGCGGCCAGCCATCTGCGATGCGAGATGAGGGCGGAGACACAGGGTTTTACCCAGGTTCGGCCCCCCGGAGGGTAAATACCTACTCCTGCTAGATTGTATTATGATGGAAGTACAAAGGGGCGAGCTCGATGGCTAGGCAGCGAGTCGCTGGGGTGGATGATGGAACGTATCCTCTACACGCCCTGTAGGTAGGTTTATATAGACTCACCCCCTAGGGTTTACATATCTCAACCGAATCAGTTAAGGCCTCGGCACCCGTTTAACCTAATCCGACTGGGCCTATCTATTCTCCTGGGCCTTCAGCTTCCAGTCGCTTGGATCCACGCCAGGCCTTGATCCAGTCGCCGTCCTGCAGGCCCACTCGCTAGTTCCAGGGCCAGTCGGAAAACGTCCTGCTGGGTATACCCCGGTAGGCATATCCCCATCACACCCGAAGGGTTTTCGGCCCACCCAGCCCAACTCACTCGTTGTCTCCTCTCTCGAGCTCACCCCTCTCCTTCTCCTTCCCCGACCCCATGGTCAGTGGTGTCGCCGCCGGCGATTCCTGCCGTCGTGGACCGCCTTGGCCGTTGCCGTGGTGCAGGAAGAGGTTGTCGACTCTACTCTTCCCTCCTGTCCAACTGGATTTGGACATGGAGCTCTCCTACGACAAATCGATGCTGTCCCGAACCGTGGTGACGCTCCTCGCCTCCAAACGTGGCTATGGTCGCCGCCGTGGCGTTGTATGGGTTGCAGCGCCCCCTTTTGGGTGCTCCCCATGCCGCGATGGTCGTCGGCCCCTCTGCTTCCTCTTCTATTCTCCAGCGAGGACCTTTGGTGAGTGCTTCCTCTCCTCTGGTGCTCTCGGTGTTAGGCCCTCCCATGCTCAATGTTGGTAGTGGCCTCTCTGGTGATTGTCTGGTCCTTATTAGGGTTCTTGGTTCTGTTTAGGGTTCATACCCTGATGTTGATTAGATACTGATGAATTGGATCATGTGTTGATGATCTTTGAACCTGTTAAGTGGTGACTAGCTGTAGCTTACTGCTGATGATTCCATGGTTAAATTCCATATGATTAAGATGATACAGTTGCTCTGAAAATAATACTTGGTAAAGCTAGTGGTTTATTGTTTCACCACTGTCATTACTTGGTTAATGACAGTGAGTGTTGTGTGATGAAATCACTATATTAACACTTGTTGGCTTAAGAATTCAGATGTAGTTTGAGATCAAATGGTTTCAAATAGTGAATATATATATAGGGATTTCCTTAATTATGATTCATGTAATAACAGGAATATGATTTATAGTTGATTGGTTGAATCTATGAAGATTGTGTAGGGATTCGTAGCATGGAAAACAAAAAATTTCTATCGCATACAAACAAACAAGCCAAGATCTATCTACTAGATTGTAGCAACGAGTCGATGGAATAACTCACCCTCGAAGATTCCAAAGTGTTTAACGAGAGCGGATTCTCGTGGGTGATGTAGTCGTACTCTTCCCGATCTCAAGATCGCGTAGACGATCCTTCCGGCGCTGCGTTCCGGCAGCGCTCCCGCAGTCGGTCACACGTTCGGTACTCGACGAAGACCTTCCTCTCCCTTGTTCCAGCAGGCAGCGGAGGTTGTAGCACTCTCCTCGGGATTCCGGCAGCACAACGGCGTGGTACCGGAAGTAGAGGGGAGATCTCGCAGGGCTTCGCCTTAAGCCGGAGCGAGTATAGTGGACTATGAGAGAGCCCTCGACGATCTAGGGTTTAGACACGCCGAGGAAGAGGTGCTAGGGCCGGCGGCTAGGGCTTGGAGGTGCCCAAGTCGGCGGCTAGGGGAGAAACCCTAGGGGGCGGCGGCTATGGTGGGCAGCAGCTGCTAGGGTTTGGAGGTGGGAACTTGTGTGTCTAGGAGGGGAGCCCTGCCCCTCCTTTTATGAGTGTAGGGAGGCGCGCCAGGGGAGGGGAGTCCCTCCCCAACTTGGACCCAAGGTGGGCTGGCGGTGGAGGAGGAGGGACTCCTCCCCAACTCGGATTCCACCTCCCCTCCACTTCCCAAAATAGCCGTTTGACTTTCAAACTTGGCGTTTGACTTTCAAACTTGGCGTTTGACTTTTCAAACTAGGATTTGAATAAACCCTCAATTTTGTTCAGCGATGACACCTATTACATGATGCAATCATACCAACTTGATATAACACATTCATGTACCCTTCCCCTCCGGAGTGCTGGACATTCCGGAACCTTCTAGAACATTCCCGATGAAAACACCGGAATTATTCCCCAACTCCGAAACAGGACTTTCCTTATATGAATCTTATTCTCCGGACCATTTCGGATCTCCTCGTGATATCCCGGATCCCATGCGAGACTCCAAACAACATTCGGTCTCTTTCTCATCATTCCATAACTACTCAAACAACGTCGAATCCTTAAGTGTGTCTCCCTACGGTTCGTGAATTATGCGGACATGATCGAGACATTTCTCCGATCAATAACCAATAGAGGAATCTGGAAATTCATATGGCTCCCACATATTTCTACGATTACTTTGCGATCGAATGAACCACTTACATACGATACCAATTTCCCTTTATCTCACGATAGTTTACTTATCCGAGGTTATGATCGTCGGTATCTCTGCATACCTAGTTCAACCTCGTTACTGATAAGTACTCTTTTCTCGTTCCCGTGATATGTGATCCCTTGTGAGCCAGTCACATGCTTGCAAGCTAATTGGATGACATTTCACCGAGAGGGCCCAGAGTATATCTATCCGTCATATGGATGGACAAATCCCACTCTTGATCCATGTGTCTCAACCAATACTTTCTGAACACTCAATGCCACCTTTATAGCCACCCAGTTACGGTGTGGTGTTTGATGTCATCAAAGCATCCATCCGGTAAAGGTGATATGCATGATCTCATGGTCGAAGGAATTAGGTTACTATGTATCAGAAAGCATATAGCAATTGAACTATTAAAATGACTTGATCTTTATGCTACGCTTATCTATAGGAGTATGTCCACCATATCATTCTCCTAATGATATGATCTTGTTGTTAATAACATCTCAATGTTCATGATATGGAAACCACAATCATTTATTAACCAACAAGCTAGTGATGTATAGAGGCTATACTAGGGACTTCAATTTAAGTTTACAAATCACACAAGTATTAATGTTTCCTTGTTAATACTATTATAGCATGAATGTAAACATTTATCATAAACACAAAGATATAATAATAACTACATTTATTATTGCCTCTAGGGCATATCTCCAACAGTCTCCCACTTGCACTAGAGTCATCTAATCTAGATTACATGGTAATATACCGAACACCCATGGCAGTTTGGTGTTGGTCATGTTTTGCCCTCGGGAGAGGTTTAGTCAACGGATCCGCCACATTCAGATCTATGTGTACTTTGAAAATCTTTATGTCCCCATCTTGGACATGCTCTCGAGTAGCATGGAAACATAGCTTGATATGCTTCAGCTTCTTGTGTGACCTTGGTTCTTGCGCATTGGCTATGGCACCCATGTTATCACAGTAGATAGACATTGGGTCCAGCGCACTAGGAACCACACCCAGCTCTGTAATGAACTCTTTCATCCATATCGCTTCTTGTGAAGCCTCCGAAGCAGCCATGTATTCCAATTCAGTTGAAGATCTCGCCACAACGCTTTGCTTTGCACTCCTCCAGCTAACTGCTGCACCATTCAAAATAAATACGTATCCAGATTGTGATTTAGAATCATCCGGATCGGTGTTCCAACTAGCATCAGTGTAACCATTAACAACGAGCTGTTCATCACCTCCATAAGAAAGAACCATATCCTTAGTTCTTCTCAAGTACTTAAGGATGTTTTTGACCGCTGTCCAATGATCCACTCCTGGATCACTTTGATATCTGCTAGTTAAACTAACAGCATATGCAATGTCGGGTCTAGTACATAGCATGACATACATTAGAGATCCTATGGCTGAGGCATAGGGAGTCTTACTCATCCTTTCTCTATCTTCTGCCATTGTCGGACTTTGAGTTTTACTCAAGGTCGTATTGGGCAACATGGGCAAGAACCCTTTCTTGCTATCTTCCATTCCAAACCTCTTTAGAACTTTGTCCAAATATGTACTTTGTGACAATGATATTAGGCGTCTCGATCTATCTCTATAAATCTTTATGCCTAATATGTAAGCTGCTTCGCCAAGATCCTTCATTGAAAAACTATTATTCAAATATTCCTTGACACTATTAAGAAGGTCTACATCATTCCCAATCAACAATATGTCATCTACATATAGTATTAAGAATGCTACAGAGCTCCCACTCACTTTCTTGTAAATACAAGCTTCTCCATAAGTTTGTATAAAACCAAAACATTTGATTACCTTATCAAAACGTTGATTCCAACTTCGGGATGCTTGCTTCAATCCATAGATGGACCGTTGAAGTTTGCATACCTTGTTAGCATCTTTAGGATCGACAAAACCTTTGGGTTGCATCATATACAACTCTTCATCAATGTCTCCATTGAGGAATGCTGTTTTGACATCCATCTGCCATATCTCATAATCATAATATGCAGCGATTGCTAACATAATCCTTACAGACTTTAGCTTCGCTATCTGTGAGAAAGTCTCATTGTAGTCAACTCCTTGAATTTGTCGAAACCCTTTTGCGACAAGTCGAGCTTTATAGACAGTAAAATTACCATCAGCATCTGTTTTCTTCTTAAAAATCCATTTGTTCTTGACGGCCTTCCGGCCATCCGGTAAGTCCACCAAAGTCCATACTTGGTTTTCATACATGGATCCAATCTCGGATTTCATGGCTTCTTGCCATTTATTGGAATCTGGGCTCATCATTGCTTCCTCATATGTCTCAGGGTCATCGGTGTTATCCACCAACATGACATTCATAACGAGATCATACCAATCAGGAGTGGTACGAGTTCTCGTTGACCTGCGAGGCTCTGTAGCAACTACAACCGAAGTTTCATGATCATCATCGTTAGCTTCCTCTCTTACTGGTGCAGGCGTCACAGGAACTACTTCCGGTGCTGCGCTACTCGTAAGTTCGAGAGAAGGTTCAACAACCTCGTCGAGTTCTACTTTCCTTCCAGTCACTTCTTTCGAGAGAAATTCCTTCTCTAGAAAGGATTCATTCTTGGCAACGAAGATTTTGCCTTCGGATCTATGATAGAAGGTATACCCAATAGTTTCCTTCGGGTATCCTATGAAGACGCATTTTTCTGCTTTGGGTTCTAGCTTGTCCGGCTGTAACTTCTTTACATTGGCTTCGCATCCCCAAACTTTAAGGAACGACAATTTAGGTTTCTTCCCAAACCACAATTCATACGGTGTCGTTTCAACGGATTTAGATGGTGCCCTATTTAAAGTGAATGCGGCTGTTTCTAATGCATAACCCCAAAATGATAGCGGTAAATCTGTAAGTGACATCATAGAACAAACCATATCTAAGAGAGTTCGATTACGATGTTCGGACACACCATTACGCTGTGGTGTTCCCGGCGGTGTCAATTGTGAAAGTATTCCGCATTTCTTCAAATGCTCGCCAAACTCGTAACTTAGATATTCACCTCCACGATCAGAACGTAGAAATTTAATCTTCTTGTTACGTTGATTCTCTACCTCACTTTGAAATTCCTTAAACTTCTCGAAAGTTTCGGACTTATGTTTCATGAAATAGATATACCCATATCTACTCAAGTCATCCGTGAAGGTAAGAACATAACGATAACCACCACGTGATGCTACACTCATTGGACCACATACATCGGTATGTATGATTTCCAATAAGTCCGTAGCTCGCTCCATCATACCAGAAAATGGAGTCTTAGTCATTTTACCCATCAGACATGCTTCGCATCTTTCAAGTGATTCGAAATCAAGTGATTCAAGAAGTCCATCAGAATGGAGTTTCTTCATACGCTTCACTCCAATGTGACCAAGACGACTGTGCCACATATAGGTCGAGTTATCGCTCGATTTCAAACGTTTAGCCTCAATGTTATTAATATGTGTATTTCCACTATCGAGATTCAACAAGAATAGACCATCTATTAAAGGTGCATGTGCATAAAACATATTACTCATATAAATCGAATAACCATTATTCTCGGATTTAAACAAGTAACCGTCTCGCAATAAACAAGATCCCGATATAATGTTCATGCTTAACGCAGGCACCAAATAACAATTATTTAAGTATAAAACTAATCCCGATGGTAGATGAAGGGGTAGCGTGCCAACCGCGATCACATCAACCTTTGATCCGTTTCCAACGCGCATCGTCACCTCGTTCTTCGCTAGCTTCCGTTTATTCTGCAGCACCTGTTTCGAGTTACAAATATGAGCAACCGAACCAGTATCAAATACCCAGGCACTACTACGAGTACTAGTGAGATACACATCAATAACATGTATATCAGATATACCTTTCTTCTTGATGTTGCCGTTCTTCAAATCCGCCAAGTACTTTGGGCAATTCCGCTTCCAGTGACCTTCTCCCTTGCAGTAAAAGCACTCAGTATCAGGCTTAGGTCCAGCCTTGGTCTTCTTCGTCAGCGTGGTAACTTTCTTACCACCCTTCTTGAAGTGTCCCTTTTGCTTAGACTTGCCTTTCTTGAATTTGGTGGTCTTATTGACCAACAACACTTGGTGCTCTTTCTTGATCTCCACTTCTGCAGATTTCAACATGGCAAAGAGTTCTGGCAACGTCTTGTTCATGTTCTGCATGTTGTAGTTCATCACAAAGTTCTTGTAACTTGGTGGTAGTGATTGGAGGACACGGTAAATCCCCAAAGAATTAGGAATCACTATACCCAAGCTTTGAAGTTTGTTTGCATGCCCAGACATCTTAAGCACATGCTCACTGACGGAGCTGCCCTCTTCCATCTTGCAGTTAAAGAACTTTTTCAGAAGCCTCATAGCTCTCAATTGCCGCACGAGTCTCAAAGATCAATTTGAGATCACGGACAATATCATGTGGGTCTGAATTCTCAAACCTTTTCTGAAGCTCCGATTCTAAACCATACAAGATAGCACACTGAACTATGGAGTACTGAGTCTTCCGAGTAAGGTAAACATTCTTTACTTCATCGGTAGCAGTAGCTGCAGGTGGGTCACCCAACGGTGCATCCAGCACATAGGTCAAATTACCAGCTGTGAGGACAATCCTCAAATTGCGGAACCAATCCACGAAGTTTCTTCCATTGTTTTTCAACTTTTCTTTCTCTAGGAACGCATTAAAATTGATGGTAGGGGCTGCCATTGATCTACAACATATTTGCAATAGTTTAGACTAAGTTTATGACAAATTGAGTTCTAATTAATAGTAAAATTAATCTAGGTGAACTCCCACTCAAAACAACATCCCTCACATTGTTTTAGTGATCACACGAACCAAATCCACCACATCGACACCGATCATCACGAGAGTTGATATAGTTTCAATGGCGAACAATCGACATGTTCATCATATCTACTATATGATTCATGCTTTACCTTTCGGTGATCCGTGTTCCGAGACAATGTTTGTACATGCTAGGCTCGTCAAGATCAAACCTTAGTTTCCGCATGAGCAAATCTGGCTTGCTCACGTTGTATACACTTGCGGAATCTAACACACCCGATCATCACGTGGTGCTTCGAAACAACAAGCTTTAGCAACGGTGCTAACTAAGGGTGAACACTTTATGATTTGAAATTCATGTGCATGAGGGATCATCTTATAATGCTACCGTCGTCTACTAAGAAATACAAGATGCATAAAGTATTAACATCACATGCAATTCATAATATGTGATATGATATGGCCTTTCTTCTTTGTGTTTCCGATCTCCATCTTCAAGCACGAACATGATCTCCATCATCACCGGCATTGCATCAAGGTCAATGACGCTTCTCCATGGTTGTCGTCCACCGGCTTCAACTATTACAACTACTTTGAATAGACACGCGGGTCTTAACAGAATTTAAAGACAACCATATGGCTCCTGCCGGTTGCCAACTTACAATAAGGAACATTGCATACATCAAATATAATCACAATCATGGCCATATCACATCACTGCACACCCCTGCAAAACAAAGTTATATGCCTCTACTTTCTTTGCATGTTTTACGTGGTTTGGGGCTTTCTATAAGTGTCGTTCTAACTTACGAACATGAACCACAACATTGATACTAGTATTGTTAATCACCCGTTGTAAATTGGATCTTAACTATGCTAGGAGAAACAGGCACCCGCAAAGCCACTTATGCAATACAAGTTGCATGTCAAGCGTGGAGCAAGTCTCATGAACGATGTCATGTAAGGTTAGCCCGGGCCGCTTCATCCCAACATCCCGCAAGATGCAAAGTACACAAGAAGCAATCGACAATAAAAGCATCAACGCCCACAATGACCATTGTGTTCTACTCGTGCAACAGATCTACATATAGACACGGCTCTGATACCACTGTAGGGATTCGTAGCATGGAAAACAAAAAATTTCTATCGCATACAAACAAACAAGCCAAGATCTATCTACTAGATTGTAGCAATGAGTCGATGGAATAACTCACCCTCGAAGATTCCAAAGTGTTTAACGAGAGCGGATTCTCGTGGGTGATGTAGTCGTACTCTTCCCGATCTCAAGATCGCGTAGACGATCCTTTTGGCGCTGCGTTCCGGCAGCGCTCCCGCAGTCGGTCACACGTTCGGTACTCGACGAAGACCTTCCTCTCCCTTGTTCCAGCAGGCAGCGGAGGTTGTAGCACTCTCCTCGGGATTCCGGTAGCACAACAGCGTGGTACCGGAAGTAGAGGGGAGATCTCGCAGGGCTTCGCCTTAAGCCGGAGCGAGTATGGTGGACTATGAGAGAGCCCTCGACGATCTAGGGTTTAGACACGCCGAGGAAGAGGTGCTAGGGCCGGCGGCTAGGGCTTGGAGGTGCCCAAGTCGGCGGCTAGGGGAGAAACCCTAGGGGGAGGCGGCGGCTATGGTGGGCAGCAGCTGCTAGGGTTTGGAGGTGGGAACTTGTGTGTCTAGGAGGGGAGCCCTGCCCCTCCTTTTATGAGTGTAGGGAGGCGCGCCAGGGGAGGGGAGTACCTCCCCAACTCGGACCCAAGGTGGGCCGGCGGTGGAGGAGGAGGGACTCCTCCCCAACTCGGATTCCACCTCCCCTCCACTTCCCAAAATAGCCGTTTGACTTTCAAACTTGGCGTTTGACTTTTCAAACTAGGATTTGAATAAACCCTCTATTTTGTTCAGCGATGACACCTAGTACATGATGCAATCATACCAACTTGATATAACACATTCATGTACCCTTCCCCTCCGGAGGGCCGGACATTTCGGAACCTTCTAGAACATTCCCGATGAAAACACCGGAACTATTCCCCAACTCCGAAACAGGACTTTCCTTATATGAATCTTATTCTCCGAACCATTCCAGATCTCCTCGTGATATCCCGGATCCCATCTGAGACTCCGAACAACATTCAGTCTCTTTCTCATCATTCCATAACTACTCAAACAACGTCGAATCCTTAAGTGTGTCTCCCTACGGTTCGTGAATTATGCGGACATGATCGAGACACTTCTCCGATCAATAACCAATAGAGGAATCTGGAAATTCATATGGCTCCCACATATTTCTACGATTACTTTGCGATCGAATGAACCACTTACATACGATACCAATTTCCCTTTGTCTCATGATAGTTTACTTATCCGAGGTTATGATCGTCGGTATCTCTGCATACCTAGTTCAACCTCGTTACTGATAAGTACTCTTTTCTCGTTCCCGTGATATGTGATCCCTTGTGAGCCAGTCACATGCTTGCAAGCTAATTGGATGAAATTTCACTGAGAGGGCCTAGAGTATATCTATCCGTCATATGGATGGACAAATCCCACTCTTGATCCATGTGTCTCAACCAATACTTTCCGAACACTCAATGCCACCTTTATAGCCACCCAGTTATGGTGTGGTGTTTGATGTCATCAAAGCATCCATCCGGTAAAGGTGATATGCATGATCTCATGGTCGAAGGAATTAGGTTACTATGTATCAGAAAGCATATAGCAATTGAACTATTAAAATTACTTGATCTTTATGCTACGCTTATCTATAGGAGTATGTCCACCATATCATTCTCCTAATGATATGATCTTGTTGTTAATAACATCTCAATGTTCATGATATGGAAACCACAATCATTTATTAACCAACAAGCTAGTGATGTATAGAGGCTATACTAGGGACTTCAATTTAAGTTTACAAATCACACAAGTATTAATGTTTCCTTGTTAACACTATTATAGCATGAATGTAAACATTTATCATAAACACAAAGATATAATAATAACTACATTTATTATTGCCTCTAGGGCATATCTCCAACAGATTGAATACTTAACCGGATTAATGTAGAACTGTTCTTGTGACACCATCTTTGTATGGCACACAAGATTAGATTCTAATTCATGATTTGGTTTGGTTCAAGCTTAAGATGAGTTTGGCTTTAAAGATAAGTAGAAATTTTCCTTTCTTAAATCCCTAAGACCAATGATGTTGGTCTGAGGTTTAGGAATTAAGCTTTTATCTAGTTGATTCATATGAATGGTTCTGGTAGTGATACCATCTACTATTGCTTGAATCAAAGTTGGGGAAAAAATGCTTGTAAGCTTGATAACTTATATAGATCCATAAGATTAAATTCTAATGTGATACTCTTGTCTTAGAGATGTGCCTAGAAGTTGAAATCTTAGATATGTTCATTCTTGAATTGAAATTTAGCTTGATAGCTAAATCAATGATGTTGTTCTGAGATTTAATTGGATCCTTATACTTTTCTGTTTGCTTTTAGAGTTTAAAACCTCAATGATGGATTCACCCCACTTGGGTGCTTTCTGAGAGTTTGAATAAGAATCAAATCATGTATGTTTGTCTAATCTTAGACAGATAGATTATTTGATGGTCTATTTACTCACCAGTGTCACTTGATGTTGTGGTTGCTAGTGGTTGATCTTGTGGTAGCTTGATCTGGTGCTCCCCTGGTATTTCCAGCTCCTGGCTTGTCCTTGATCTAGCCCATCATCTCCTGATCCTGATGGCTTGATCTTGGTCTTGCTATCCACCTGATCTACACCCTCCTTATGTCACCATCTTGGTGATGTGATCCTGGGCTTTGGTTGGTTTGATCTAGCTTGGCTTTGGCTTGGTTTGGCTGCTGGCTGCTGTGCTTGGTGTGTAAAAGCAATGGAATGGTGTGGGGATTGATTTCCCACGGCTGTGTGGATAGTTTTGTTTGGTTGTTCTACTGCTGTGGTGTTGATAACACACACCATGCAGTTTGGTGTGTGTGCTGCTTGTGTGCCTCCTACACAGATGTGGATATGTTCTGAAATTTGAAAGTTACTTTCATCTGGTTACTTCTACTTGGCTGGTGAAACTTGCCCCTCCTTGCTGTTATTTGACTTATGGCTTAAAATTTATGAAAGATACATTCTTTCATATTGGTGAAACTTGCCCCTTTTTATAAGATTACTCAATGATGAACCTTGATCAGTGCACTTCACTGACAAGTCTGAGAGTAATACAATTTTAACCTTAACTTTCTTTATTTTTGTTTGTGTTTGTTTTGTAGGTACCAGTCTTGGGAATTCAAGATTTTAGTTTAGTTTTTCTTCTTTATTTGTAGAATAGTCATATGTAATATTCTTTATTCTTTTGTAATTTTAGTTCTACCCTTTTGTAATCTTTATTTTATTATTTTGTAATAAAGATTGTACTATTATCAATAAAGAAATATTATTCTTTATTTATTTACTATTGTAAAAATTGTGGATGATTTTCATAAGTTACATTTTTGTAACTTATTTATTGAATAAAATTATGAAATGGATATTCATATTTTTAATTGCTCTCTTTATATATAGTTTGAGTTATTATTGGTTAACTCTTAATTAAATCAAAGATTCAAACATCATTCAAAAATCCTTTTGAATTATAATTCAAAGACTCTAGTTTTAAATTCAAATTTCAGTTCCCAAAACACACAAGTCCACAAAGATCATATCAAAGTCTATAACAATCATCCTTCAAGACTATACCTAAGCTCAAAGCATGAAAGAAACCTTGAGCACTTTAAGTTTTTATTTGGCAAAAAATTTACCCACATTTTCACGAATGAATGCATGAAACATTTCAAATTCAAAAATCTACCCTTTGTTAGTTTCTAAATGCTGGGATGTTACAGCCATCTTCTTTCTCTCTTTCGAAAAACACCAGAAAAATTGTTCATGATTTTCGATCTCCTTGCTCAGCCCATCTTTGCTTCTGATTTTTGGAGAGATTGCTCCTTGGTATGTGCCTCCTCCACTTGTCCAATTAGATTTGTGATTTGTAGATTGTATCTTGAGTATTTTGCTGCTATAGGTGTCAGATTGTTTGATCTTGCATGCTCGTTCTATGCTTAGAAACTTTATTTTGATGCAGGTGTATCCCTCTGGCAAGTTCCTATAGTAGTTGCTCATCATTTATCAACTTGGAAATCACTTGGTTTGATGTTTGTCTAAAAATTTCAGAAATAAGGTGGTCATGGACAACCACACATTTGGAGAGATATTTGAGAGTGATGCACCTAGAAGGGCAAGGCTTTCAACATCATTCACCCGTGCTAGGCCCTCATACAATGAGGATCTCATTACTCCGTGATTCGGCGACGAGGGAGATGAAGGGGATGCGTACCCCTCCACCTTTCCTTGCCAAACCTTCTTGCGGGCTGCTGGGATTCTTGATGATTTTATGACCTTGGTTCAGAGGGCTAGACTAACAAGCCTTATACAGGATGAGAGCGTGCAATATGCTACGCTCACTAAAACATTTGTGGAGAGTTTCTCCTTTACTAACAACATGTTTAGTCCAGATGTTTCTTTCAAAATTTATGGCAGGTCTTACCATATGATATTGAAGAAATTTTGTGAGGCTCTGGGACTTGGTACAGCTGGGTCAGCAAAAAAGATTCCAGCTCAACCCGCTGATTTGTTGGAGCTATATCGCGGAATAACCAATGATGATAACCGTAGAGCTCAACGGGGAAAGATAAGAAACATTCAGCTTCCAGCCATCAGGTACTTCACTTACTATCTTGCCACTAATGTTCTTGGTAGGGAGAACACTAGTAATATTTCCAGCTATCATTTGGCCTTCTTAGCTACTGTGCTTAACAATGAAACTAAGTATAATCTTGGTTCTGTCATTGCTCGTCGCTTAACTGCTAAGAGACCCATTTATGGGGGAATTATTGCTATGCGTGTTGCTACTTCCTTGGACATTGTTGTTGATCCAAATGATATAGTTTTGGCTCCTCAAAGGCTTGATCTTCCTTCCATGAAGGCGCACCACTTTGTCACCACTAGCTCTACTCTTGAGAACTTGGTCTATAAAATGCTGTTTATTGACGGGGACGAGAGAGAGATCCCTCTACCCCAAACGACTTTGTTCAGTATTTCGCAGGGACCTTTGTCATGCTCCAAGGAGGAGATGGATGAGAAGCTAAGCTCTCTTACCTTCCATGGGCACTATGAGGAGGAAGCGCCCTCATATGACCCCGTTGTACACTACACAGGGGACTCCTCGAGCTCGTACCAGGTCGAGGGAGCCTCCTCGTTGTACTACGGAGGTGCACCTACTTGGGAACCATGGGATTGAGCCCGACTTAGGCCAAAAGCCTAAGCTTGGGGGGAGGTATACTGACATCACACTCATCTATATATCATGTTCGGTCGGTTCTTGGTATATCCATCGTTTGGCTTTCTTTTTGGTTTTTGTTGCTGCTTTCTTAAAACT
The DNA here is from genome assembly GCA_916181665.1 of Avena sativa. Classification (NCBI taxonomy): domain Eukaryota; kingdom Viridiplantae; phylum Streptophyta; class Magnoliopsida; order Poales; family Poaceae; genus Avena; species Avena sativa. Next base: position 463,037,550 of record OV702293.1, read on the forward strand.
CAAAAAAATACCAAAAATATTTTCGTTGTTTCTCTTTGCTTTGTTTGCTTTGTTTGCTTTGCTTGGTTTGTTTTTGCTTTGCTTGTTTTAAAAAAATCGAAAACACCAAAAATATTTGTTGTTCTTCTTTGGTTTTGTGAGTTCTTTGTAGGGTTCAGCCGTCCTCAGTGGATTTTGGTTTCATGTTATTATTCAAGTCACACAAGTGAAGGGCAATAATGAAAATTAAGACAACTCGAGGTATGGTAAGAGGCTGGTAATGAACTCTATTTGTTTTCATTTTTGTACATATACTCATCATTGTGAGCATGCTTAGTCTGTTCATTGTAAGGTGTATGTTACTAATGGATGCTTAGTAGTTTTTGCTTGTCTATGATTAGCTCCAGCTTGCTAATAGTTTGTAGCATGACATATGAATGTTTTCTTGCATTGTTTTATTCATATTTTGGTATGATATTGTGGTATCCTCCTCTGGGAGTTTCATGTGAATCGACTTGGCACATGCTCATGCATGCATATGACTAAACAATAGTCAGTAAGCCTCGATGATTTATTTTGCCTCAGAGTTCTAGTATCACTTTCATGCCATAGTTAGTCCTGTTTTGTTGCAAGCATGATTATGACAATTATTGCTCTCTCGGTTGTCGTTCCCTCTCTTTTGCTAACCTTCACTTGCACTGAGTATGCGCTATAACTGTGATAGACAGATCATGAATGCTTGTCTAATCCTAGATAGATAGATCATGTGATGGTCTATTTTACTCACCACACTTATTTGATGTTGAGGTTGCTAGTGGTTGATCTTGTGGTAGCTTGATCTGGTGCTCCCCTGGTATTTCCAGCTCCTGGCTTATCCTTGATCTAGCCCATCATCTTCTGATCCTGATGGCTTGATCTTGGTCTTGCTATCCACCTGATCTACCCCCTCCTTATGTCACCATCTTGGTGATGTGATCCTAGGCTTTGGTTGGTTTGATCTAGCTTGGCTTTGGCTTGGTTTGGCTGCTGGCTGCTGTGCTTGGTGTGTAAAAGCAATGGAATGGTGTGGTGATTGATTTCCCACGGCTGTGTGGATAGTTTTGTTTGGTTGTCTACTGTTGTGGTGTTGACAACACACACCATGCAGTTTGGTGTGTGTGCTGCTTGTGTGCCTCCTACACAGATGTGGATATGTTCTGAATTTTGAAAGTTACTTACATCTGGTTACTTCTACTTGGCTGGTGAAACTTGCCCCTCCTTGCTGTTATTTGACTTATGGCTTAAAATTTATGAAAGATACATTCTTTCATATTGGTGAAACTCTCCCCTTTTTATAAGATTACTCAATGATGAACCTTGATCAGTGCACTTCACTGACAAGTCTGAGAGTAATACAATTTTAACCTTAACTTTCTTTATTTTTGTTTGTGTTTGTTTTGCAGGTACCAGTCTTGGGAATTTCAAGATTTTAGTTTAGTTTTTCTTCTTTATTTGTAGAATAGTCATATGTAATATTCTTTATTCTTTTGTAATTTTAGTTCTACCCTTTTGTAATCTTTATTTTATTATTTTGTAATAAAGATTGTACTATTATCAATAAAGAAATATTATTCTTTATTTATTTACTATTGTAAAAATTGTGGATGATTTTCATAAGTTACATTTTTGTAACTTATTTATTGAATAAAATTATGAAATGGATATTCATATTTTTAATTGCTCTCTTTATATATAGTTTGAGTTATTATTGGTTAACTCTTAATTAAATCAAAGATTCAAACATCATTCAAAAATCCTTTTGAATTATAATTCAAAGACTCTAGTTTTAAATTCAAATTTCAGTTCCCAAAACACACAAGTCCACAAAGATCATATCAAAGTCTATAACAATCATCCTTCAAGACTATACCTAAGCTCAAAGCATGAAAGAAACCTTGAGCACTTTAAGTTTTTATTCGGCGAAAAATTTACCCACATTTTTACGAATGAATGAAGGAAACATTTCAGATTCCTAAATCTACCCTTTGTTAGTTTCTAAATGCTGGGATGTTACAGCCATCTTCTTTCTCTATTTCGAAAAACACCAGAAAAATTGCTCAAGCTCGAGTTCTTGCTGTTCTTGCTCGTGATTTTCGATGTCCTTCCTCAGCCCATCTTTGCTGCTGATTTTTGGAGAGATTGCTCCTTGGTATGTGCCTCCTCCACTTGTCCAATTAGATTTGTGATTTGTAGATTGTATCTTGAATATTTTGCTGCTATAGGTGTCAGGTTGTTTGATCTTGCATGCTCGTTCTATGCTTAGTGTAAGATCCCTCCTTTGTAAAGGAAAAGGATCCCTGTGATTGCAATGCTAGTCCCTGGATCATTGCTAGCATCCACAGTTTAAGATGAAGTACACAGATACAAAGGTCATTATTACATCCATTCCAGAGATAAACCTAGTCTTTACAACTCAAAGGCCACAGGCCTATTACAAGAGTTTGAATAAGTAAATAAATATAAGTCTTCATCTTCATGTGCCACAGGCAAACATGTTGAGTGTAGACTCATGACACCTAATCTTCATCAGAGTAACCTGCAACATCACAAGTTACAGCCACAGTGGGTCAATACTTTGGAATAGTATTGGCAAGTGATACCTTAGTATATTTTAAGTGGACTAGATACTATATGCAAATTTGGCTAAGTGTAGCTTGGCTTGCTTTGCTCAAAATAGGTTTTGCCTATTAGTTGAAATCACTAAGTTTTTCTTTATCAAAACTTTCCCCAAGGAACCACCAATAGACATTGAGGTCCTTCACCCTTGTTCACCCACAAGTTTTTACTTAGAAGTTTGAATGATGAGATTCTTGATAGCTTTCATGTCTTGATGCTCAAGTTGTCCATTGCCATGGACTTGGCTAAGTACTTAGATTTTTCCATCTGCAGAGGTTGTGCACTTTCCCCACCAGACTTGGTTTCACCAAGATAGGACCTTTCAGAAGCCTTCCCTTAGACCAAATGGACGCGTTCCAACCTATCATCCCACTACCACCAACTGTCCAAATGGCTAAGTTCTAGCAACCTATATGGTCCAGGCAGAGCCCATATTGCCAAGTGGCTGCACTAGAAGCTTCTCAACACTTGGCCTCTAAAATCCCTTTGTTCCTGGGTGGCTTTCCACAAGTGAGATACACAAGGTAAACCAGAGCCATGGGCCTTGTGTAACCATTCAACCAAAACCACCAATCAAGTCCCATTCCACCCAGGTGATTCATTGACTTAGTTGTTTTATTAAGCAAAACAAAAGTCCAAAGACTTGGAAATATTTTCATCATAGCATGTGTATTTCACCAACCCTTGTTTGCTACTAGCTAGGCTAAGCATGGCATAGATAGTAACTTAACTTAGAAATTTCCTAGCAATTCTACAACTACTTAGGATTTCCCAACATGGCATATAGGCAAAATAGTAGCATGCAAGACTTAGCAAAATATTTCTAATGCTTAGTACAAAATACAGGGATAGAATTATTCATGAAGTATCACTTGCCTTGGTAGTTGGGAGAGTAGCACTCTTCACAATCACAATCACTAGCACCAAAGTCTACACAAAGAATGGTAGCAACAAATTACACACAACATATATAGACAAACAAAAATATATGCATGCATGCAAGATGCTAAGTGATGATTTTTAAAACTCAACCAAGCAAGTGCATAGTACTGAATCCTAAACAAGTCAAAAACTTGCCAAACCAAATTTATTTAACACTATAAACAATTCCTAAACATTTCATATACTCAAATAAGCCCTACACATGTTTCTGCAAATAAAACTATTTTAACAGAAGCAAAACTTTAAACACATTGCATAAATAGAAAGGGCTTGCTCTCCTGATTCCAACGGTATAAAATTTGTCAAATTCTAACGTGGGGTTCAAAAGTTATAGCTAAATCAAATTTGGATATAAATCAGATTCAAATTCTGTTTTTAAAACCAAACCCTAGCCACGCGTCTGTTTCCTATTGGTCGATACCGTTTCACTTCGTATCACGCTTCCGCGCCGTCAGATCAAGTTAGATCCAACGCGCCAGATCTAAAGAAAACGATTCGTCCTCGTTCTAATCTAAACCGCAAGATCTACATCTAACGGCCACGATCCAGTTGACCATAGACAGGCGGCGCTGACTCGGCGGCGAGCGGCGGAGCGCTCTGTCAGTGGCGGTGCCGGCGTTCTAGGTCGCCCAGGGAGGGGAGAGGATTCTCACTAGAATCGCCGTGACGAGGTGAAGCTCAACGTGTCTCTGGTTGGCGAAGGGGCGCTCGGAGTCATCGCGGATTGCTCGTCGGAGTTCGCGAACGCGTCAGGTACGGTTGCTGGTCGACCTTGGCGAGGTTCTGAGCCACGCTAAGACAAGAGGAGGACGCGGTTAGATGCGCAAGATGTTGGGGATCCTAGGGATATCAGACAGAGGGCAAGGGGCGGCTGGTACTTACGGGGAGAGGTCGCCGGAGTTCGAGCAGAGAGCGGTGGCGCTCAGTCGTTGTCGTTGCCGAGGCTACAGACCATGCGCGAGCAAATGGGAGGTGTCAGTAGATGCGCACGGAGCTGCAGAGCATGCTAGTATGAACCATGGACAGAGGGGGATGCGGTGCTCACCGGAATTCGTCGGCGAGGTCGTCGGAACAGCGACAGTGTCTGGCGAGTTGCGAGCAGCCTGGTGGCGTGGAGAGGGAATTGGTTGAGGGGAAATGGCCGCGAGAGGGAGGGGCTTAAGTAGGCAGGAGCTCGACCAGAAACGCCTGGAGAATCAATGCCAATTACACCGCGGAATCAACATAGCAACGGCCAGCGGCGACGTGCTCCTCGCGAAATTTGGGGGAAGACGACGATGACGTGGACCGGGCCCGCTTGTCAGCGAATAGAACCGTGAGGGAGTGGGGTCCGAGTGTCAGCGACTCTGGGGGTGCTTCTGCGCGTGAGAGAGAGGGAGAACCCGGGTGGGCTAGTTGGGCTGGATTTGCTGATGGGCTCAAAGTCTGGCGCCGGCCCTTTTCATTTTCTTTATTCCTTTTCTATTTCTAATTCGATTTTCTGGAATGGTTTTCAAATGAATTCAAACTCTAATTGAAATCAAATCTTTTCAGGAATTTTGTAGGGTGCAACCTTCATATTTCTGGGCATAGAAACATGGGGTCTCTCTATTCAAGCTTGGTTCTTTTGAATAAACAAAATAACAGTGCTATGGCACTTGATTTGGAAATGTTTTGAATAGGGTTTTGAATCCATATTTATTTTGTATATTTTTGTCCAAACTCCACACTTAATCCAATCAACAAGGAAGCAAATAAACTTGGTTTAAAACACTTATGCTTTCAAATGAGGATGGTCATTTGATTTAAGTTTGCTCACATAAAATGATAGCACTATGTGCTTCTGTTTTCTTGAAAATGGTTTGAAAATGATCTCAAAATTTTATGTATGCATGAATGATATGAAATTTTTGAAATCATGATTTTAGGGATGTTACAAATCTAACCCCCTTAAGGTGAATCTCGCCCTCGACATTTGGATTGGCTAGCAAATAGGTGAGGGTGGTCTTTCCGAAGATCGTCTTCTCTTTCCCATGTTGCTTCCTCTTCGGAATGATGATTCCACTGCACTTTGCAGAACTTGATAGTCTTAGTCCGTGTGACTCTTTCTGCAGTCTCAAGAATCTTGATAGGCTTCTCTTCATAAGTGAGATCACTTTCCAATTGAACCTCCTCCAAAGGTATAGTATCCTTCAAAGACGTTTCCTTCATTTCTGGATGACATTTCTTAAGTTGACTCACATGAAACACATTATGGACTGCTGACAAAGACTCTGGCAATTCAATTTCATAGGCAACTTCTCCTTTACGACTCAGAATCTTGAATGGTCCAACATATCTTGGGGCCAACTTTACTTTGACTCCAAACCTCTTCACTCCACGAAGTGGTGACACTCTAAGATAAGCTCTATCACCGACTTCGTAGGTGACTTCTCTACGCTTGGGATCTGCGTAGCTTTTCTGTCGGGACTGTGCTATCTTCAACCTGTCTTTAACCAACTTGACCTTCTCCTCGGCTTCTTTGATAAGATCTGGTCCGAATAAACTTCTTTCTCCCACACCATTCCATAACAATGGGGTGGTACACTTTCTTCTGTAGAGAAACTCAAATGGTGACATCTCAATGCTGGCTTGATAGCTATTGTTATAAGAAAACTCTGCGTAAGGCAGACTTTCATCCCAACTGGCTCCGTAGTCTAGAGCACAAGCCCTCAACATGTCTTCAAGAATCTGATTAGTCCTTTATGTTTGTCCATCGGTTTGAGGATGAAAAGCAGTACTGAATTCCAACCTCGTCCCTAATGATTCATGTAGATGTCTCCAAAAATGAGAAGTGAATTGAGTTCCCCTATCAGACACAATACTTTTAGGCACTCCATGTAGACATACAATTCTACTCATATAGATTTTGGCCAACTTAGCACTTGTGTAAGTTGTCTTCACGGGTATGAAATGAGCCACTTTAGTTAGGCGATCCACTACTACCCAAATTGAATCATATCCTGACCTGGTCCTTGGTAATCCGGTGATGAAATCCATACCAATCTTGTCCCATTTCCAATCAGGAATAGGTAGTGGTTGAAGTAAATCTGCTGGTTTCTGATGTTCCGCCTTCACTCTACTACATACATCACATAAAGCAATATGTTCGGCGATGTCCTTCTTGAGGTTATTCCACCAAAATCTTTCCTTCATGTCCATGTACATTTTGGTGTTACCCGGATGAATGGAATACGGTGAGTTGTGTGCTTCTTGCAAAATCAGTTTCTGAAGTTCTGGATCTTGTGGAACACAGATACGTTTCCCATGCCATAAAGTACCCTGTTCATCTTCATGGAATCCTTTGGCTTTTCCCTTGCCAATTTTTTCTTTAATCTCTTCAATCTCCTTATCAACCTTCTGGGCTTCTTTGATCTTGTCCAACAAAGTGGGTTTAACATCCAAAGACATGAGATGTCCTTCAGGCACAATCTCCAATCTGAGATCTCTAAATTGGGCACACAAATCGTCTGGCAGTTCTCCTTTGGTAAGGCCATTCACAAAAACTTTACGACTTAGAGCATCTGCTACAACATTTGCTTTACCGGGATGGTATTGCAAACTTAAGTCATAATCCTTGATAAGTTCTAGCCATCTTGTTTGTCTCATATTAATCTCCTTTTGGGTGAAGATATACTTCAAACTCTTGTGATCTGTGAACACTTCACAACGCTTTCCCAAAAGATAGTGTCTCCATGTTTTGAGTGCATGGACAACAAAGGCTAACTCTAAATCATGAGTAGGATAGTTCACTTCATGAGTTTTGAGTTGTCTCGAGGCATAAGCCACAACTTTACCGTCTTGCATAAGTACTGCACCCAAACCTTGATGGGATGCATCACAATACACTTGGAAATCTTTTTCCAAATCTGGCAGACACAAGACTGGTGCTGTCACAAGTCTCTTCTTCAATTCCTGAAAGCTAAGTTCACAACCTTCAGACCAAGCAAACTTCTTGTCTTTCTTTAGTAATTCAGTCATAGGCTTAGCTACCTTTGAGAAATTTTCAATGAACCTTCTGTCGTAACCTGCTAAGCCAAGGAAACTACAAACTTCTTTCACTGACTTGGGAGATTCCCATTCAGTCACAGCTGAAACTTTAGCGGGATCAACTGCTACACCATCCTTTGTCATAACATGACCAAGAAATCCAACTTCATTCAACCAGAATTCACACTTGCTGAATTTAGCATAAAGTTTATGCTCTCTTAACTTATCAAGTATCAAACGCAAATGTCCTTCATGCTCTTCCTTGCTCTTGGAGTAGATCAAAATGTCGTCGATGAAGACGACAACAAACTTGTCCAAAAATTCCATGAACACCTTGTTCATCATGTTCATGAAGTATGCTGGAGCATTGGTCAAACCAAATGACATCACGATATACTCATACAATCCATACCTAGTAGTGAAGGCTATCTTAGGTATGTCTTGTTCTCTTATCTTGAGTTGAAAATATCCTAACCTTAGATCAATCTTTGAGAACATACAAGCTCCTTCAAGCTGATCAAACAAGTCATTGATTCTAGGCAAAGGATATTTGTTCTTGATAGTCACCTCGTTGAGTGAACGGTAATCTATGCATAACCTTTGACTTCTATCTTTCTTCTCCACAAACAAGACTGGGGCTCCCCAAGATGAAGAACTTGGTTGAATAAATCCTTTCTGTAACTGTTCTCCAAGTTGTTTCTTGAGTTCTTTCAGTTCATCAACTGACATCTTATATGGTCTCTTTGCTATTGGTCCAGACCTTGGTACCAAATCTATAAGAAATTCCACATCTCTATCTGGTGGCATTCCCGGCAATTCCTCCGGAAACACATCCGGATATTCACTCACAATTGGTACACCGTCTATGCTAACCCCCTTAAGAGAATTAAGCATACTCCTTTTTGCTTCAAAGTTGGTCTTGAATCTGATCCTCTTATTTTCTGGAGTTGTGAGTGAGACAGTATGGTTGGCACAATCTATTACTCCTTTGTACTTAGTCATCCAGTCCATTCCCAGAATGACACCCAATCCTTGGGAGTTTAGAATTATCAAGTTAACGGGAAACTTATACTTCCCAAACTCTATGACTAGATCATGACATCCTGAGTTCACTATCATTTCTCCGCCAGGAGAACTTACTTTTATAGGACACCCAATAGTTTCTACCGGCAGTTCATTTCTTTCAACAAATGCTCTTGATATGAATGAATGAGATGTACCAGTATCAAAGAGTACAAATGCTGGAATAGAATTGAGTCTGAACTTACCAGCAACAGCATCAGGTTCCTCATAGACCTCCTCCACATTGATGTGGTTTACTTGTCCCTTCTGAAAAGGGTTGGGCTTGTTGGGTCCTTCGACTTTCTTTTCTGGGCAGTCATTTGCATAATGCCCCATCTTCTTGCACTTGAAGCATTCAACCTGACTGATGTCTCTTTTAACAGGCTGACTTCCACTTCCACTTCCATTTCCACTGTGGTGGTTCTTATGTCCACTCTTGTGGTTTTTGTACTTGTCATTGTCATGACGACGGTGATGCTTGTTGTCATGACGGTTGTGGTTGTGGTGCTTGTTGAAATTCCCATGCTTGTGGGATCCTGAGCTTCCACTGTCATCATAGTGGGAACGTTTGTGAGACGATCCCGAGCTGTGCTTGTCGGAGTGCTTTCTCTTTCTACTCTCAACTTGCTTCATTTTGTTCTCCAAAATAGCAGCCTTGTCACAGAGCGACTGATAAGTGGGAACATATGCCACAGCCAATTGCAGATTCAGCTCATCATTCAGGCCTTCGAGGAATTTCTCCCTTCTCTTAGCATCGGTGTCAACTTCATCCGGTGCATAACGCGCCAGATTGTTGAACTCTTCAATATACTCTGCCACGCTGCGGTGGCGCTGCTTCAGATTATGGAACTCCTTCTTTTTCAGACTCATCACTCCGGATGAGATGTGAGCAGTACGAAAGCCGTCCTCAAAGATTTCCCATGTCACATCTTCTATGGGAGTGGTGATCTAGAAGTTATCCCACCAAGTGGCGGCTGGTCCTTCCAGCAGATGTGCTGCGAATCTGACCTTCTCAGCATCAGTACAGCCCACGGTTACCAAGTCCTTGTTCACAGAACATAGCCAATCATTGGCCACCATGGGATCAGCCGTCCCCGAGAATTTTGCTGGCCTCAATCTCAAGAACCTGGTAAGCATATCAAAACCCGGTGGGTTGTTGTTGTTGTTGTTGTTGTTGTTGTTGTTGTTGTTGTTGTTGTTGTTGTTTTGGTTCTGGATGAACGTCGTCATCATCTGCATCAGCTGAGTTTGAGCGGTCATCATTTTTTGCATTTCTGGAGTGATGTTGTTGTTGGGGTTGGGGTTTGCACGACGGGGAGGCATCTGTGGTTTGTTCAATAGAGATAAGAATGAGATACCCATAGATGCTTTCATGCACATTACATCACATAAACAATCACAAAGCATGCATCAAAAGAATAAAAGTTCAACAACAAAATAACAAGTTCGTAAAGTAAAACACACAAATAACAAGCCATCCACATGTCGGATGGTCAATAACAAGTTCTCAAATAACAAGTACGGTAATATAAGATAAACGAGTAGTCAAATCTACTCCTCGGCATCAACCTCCTCCTCGACAAAGGTAAGACCTGCATTCTCCATTGCGGTCTTGTATTCCTTGACATTGGTGGTCAATGTCTCTATCTTGGCTTTGAGAGACCTCTTCTGGGAACGAAGCCTCTCAATCACCGTCTGCTGATGCTCGAGCTCGAAGTCCTTGGCCTACAGTTCTTCAGTCATGTCCCGGATCTTCTTGTTCCTATCCTGGACTCGTTTCTCTTGACTCTTGAACTTTCTGTCCTGGCTCTCGAACTTCGTCTCCATCTCCTTGACTATCTCATCTTGCTCTGCGAAGAGCTTATCCTTCTCGCGAAGCTGCACCTGGAGTTCGTCATTGCTAAGCATGACGTTGGTCCTATCAGTGTCCACGTGCCTAATGAGAGACTCTAAGTCCTGGAGGTATAGACGAATAGGCTTTGCTGTGTCCCTCGAATCTTCCTCGAAATCAATGGACTCTCCATCCTCGTCACGTCTACCAAAGACGTGGAAGTGAGTACCTCTAACCTGTCGAGAGTGTCTCCCTAACAGACGTCCTATCAGATCCTGCATCACTACCTCAAGGCCTCTCTCCCTGTCATCATGCATGAGCTTGAAGACGATGGCCTCCGTGGTAGGCTCTGTCTGGCGTCCGGGCTGGTTGACCTTGAAGCCCCAGAGGTCTTTCCTCTCAAACTTGGTGAGGGGAAGCACCATGATGGTAGGAAGGGGGAGATTGAGCAAAGTGGTAAGCTCAACAATACGAGGACCAAAGCGAGTAACCTGGAACTCCTCAACAGTGTTGATGGTAACAATAGGCATCTATTTATAAGATATAAAAGTTAGAACAACACAATTTAAGTTACAACATAAGGCAAAACATCACATACATATCCTTGGAAAGCAAAACACACAAGTCATGCATACATGAAACCATTACATCAATCAAGGTTCAACTTATTTTTAAAGCATCTTTTGGAAAATAAGGTGATAAATGGTGGTCCAACTAACGAAGTACTTTTACAATCCTATCTCACTGGATCTGTTGGCTAACACAATGTTTCTAGAAGCAATCAGCCTATCTTGCTCACATGACTCCATCACTAAGTATATAATGTCTCCTCTTAAGGTTTGGTTGGTAGCCTCCAACTCTTGGGTTTGTTCCTTTTCTTTCTTTAAGTCTTTTTGGAGGTTGAGCATTCTACACTTGACTCTAGCACTAAGTTCTTTGATAGTCCTCCAAGCTGCATCCCTTGCTGACTCAAAGAATGTGGTGTGCACCACAGTGTTGGTGTACATGCAGAATCCTGTTCCCTTGTGGTTGTCTTCCTTGTTTTTGTACAAGTGAAGTTGTACCCACCAGTACTCAACTCCTTCATCCATCACAGGAAAGCCTTTGTACACAGCTGCACCATGTATTTCCATTGCCACCATGAGGTCCTTGAGAGCTTTGGCGAATTCTGTCTCACACTCCAAAGTCATGGTCATGAGTGGCCCTTTCCTTACGGCTTCGTTGATGGAATTCATCTACGAATAGAGATGAGAAAGAAGATTAGAAAAGTTTACGAGAAGAATAGACAAGTGTAGAAGTTGAAATTTTTTCCTTAGTGGTTCCCAATCCTAGGGTCATAATCCTACAGGCAACACAGTGCTCTGATACCATCTATAAGATCCCTCCTTTGTAAAGGAAAAGGATCCCTGTGATTGCAATGCTAGTCCCTGGATCATTGCTAGCATCCACAGTTTAAGATGAAGTACACAGATACAAAGGTCATTATTACATCCATTCCAGAGATAAACCTAGTCTTTACAACTCAAAGGCCACAGGCCTATTACAAGAGTTTGAATAAGTAAATAAATATAAGTCTTCATCTTCATGTGCCACAGGCAAACATGTTGAGTGTAGACTCATGACACCTAATCTTCATCAGAGTAACCTGCAACATCACAAGTTACAGCCACAGTGGGTCAATACTTTGGAATAGTATTGGCAAGTGATACCTTAGTATATTTTAAGTGGACTAGATACTATATGCAAATTTGGCTAAGTGTAGCTTGGCTTGCTTTGCTCAAAATAGGTTTTGCCTATTAGTTGAAATAACTAAGTTTTTCTTTGTCAAAACTTTCCCCAAGGAACCACCAATAGACATTGAGGTCCTTCACCCTTGTTCACCCACAAGTTTTTACTTAGAAGTTTGAATGATGAGATTCTTGATAGCTTCCATGTCTTGATGCTCAAGTTGTCCATTGCCATGGACTTGGCTAAGTACTTAGATTTTTCCATCTGCAGAGGTTGTGCACTTTCCCCACCAGACTTGGTTTCACCAAGACAGGACCTTTCAGAAGCCTTCCCTTAGACCAAATGGACGCGTTCCAACCTATCATCCCACTACCACCAACTGTCCAAATGGCTAAGTTCTAGCAACCTATATGGTCCAGGCAGAGCCCATATTGCCAAGTGGCTGCACTAGAAGCTTCTCAACACTTGGCCTCTAAAATCCCTTTGTTCCTGGGTGGCTTTCCACAAGTGAGATACACAAGGTAAACCATAGCCATGGTCCTTGTGTAACCACTCAACCAAAACCACCAATCAAGTCCCATTCCACCCAGGTGATTCATTGACTTAGTTGTTTTATTAAGCAAAACAAAAGTCCAAAGACTTAGAAATATTTTCATCATAGCATGTGTATTTCACCAACCCTTGTTTGCTACTAGCTAGGCTAAGCATGGTATAGATAGTAACTTAACTTAGAAATTTCCTAGCAATTCTACAACTACTTAGGATTTCCCAACATGGCATATAGGCAAAATAGTAGCATGCAAGACTTAGCAAAATATTTCTAATGCTTAGTACAAAATACAGGGATAGAATTATTCATGAAGTATCACTTCCCTTGGTAGTTGGGAGAGTAGCACTCTTCACAATCACAATCACTAGCACCAAAGTCTACACAAAGAATGGTAGCAACAAATTACACACAACATATATAAACAAACAAAAATATATGCATGCATGCAAGATGCTAAGTGATGATTTTTAAAACTCAACCAAGCAAGTGCATAGTACTGAATCCTAAACAAGTCAAAAACTTGCCAAACCAAATTTATTTAACACTATAAACAATTCCTAAACATTTCATATACTCAAATAAGCCCTACACATGTTTCTGCAAATAAAACTATTTTAACAGAAGCAAAACTTTAAACACATTGCATAAATAGAAAGGGCTTGCTCTCTTGATTCCAACGGTATAAAATTTGTCAAATTCTAACGTGGGGTTCAAAAGTTATAGCTAAATCAAATTTGGATATAAATCAGATTCAAATTCTGTTTTTAAAACCAAACCCTAGCCACGCGTCTGTTTCCTATTGGTCGATACCGTTTCACTCCATATCACGCTTCCGCACCGTCAGATCAAGTTAGATCCAACGCGCCAGATCTAAAGAAAACGATTCGTCCTCGTTCTAATCTAAACCGCAAGATCTACATCTAACGGCCACGATCCAATTGACCATAGACAGGCGGCGCTGACGCGGCGGCGAGCGGCGGAGCGCTCTGTCAGTGGCGGTGCCGGCGTTCTAGGTCGCCCGTGGAGGGGAGAGGATGCTCACCAGAATCGCCGTGACGAGGTGAAGCTCAACGTGTCTCTGGTTGGTGAAGGGGCGCTCGGAGTCATCGCGGATTGCTCGTCGGAGTTCGCGAACGCGTCAGGTACGGTTGCTGGTCGACATTGGCGAGGTTCTGAGCCGTGCTAAGACAAGAGGAGGACATGGTTAGATGCGCAAGACGTTGGGGATCCTAGGCGTATCAGACAGAGGGCAAGGGGCGGCTGGTACTTACGGGGAGAGGTCGTCGGAGTTCGAGCAGAGAGGGGCGGCGCTCAGTCGTTGTCGTTGCCGAGGCTACAGACCATGCGCGAGAAAATGGGAGGTGTCAGTAGATGTGCACGGAGCTGCAGAGCATGCTAGTATGAACCATGGACAGAGGGGGACGCGGTGCTCACCGGAATTCGTCGGCGAGGTCGTCGGAAGAGCGGCAATGTCTGGCGAGTTGCGAGCAACCTGGTGGCATGGAGAGGGAATTGGTTGAGGGGAAATGGCCGCGAGAGGGAGGGGCTTAAGTAGGCAGGAGCTCGACCAGAAACGCCTGGAGAATCAATGCCAATTACGCCGCGGAATCAACGCAGCAACGGCCAGCGTCGACGTGCTCCTCGCGAAATTTGGGGGAAGACGACGATGACGTGGACCGGGCCCGCTTGTCAGCGAATAGAACCGAGAGGGAGTGGGGTCCGAGTGTCAGCGACTCTGGGGTGCTTCTGCGCGTGAGAGAGAGAGAGGGAGAACCCGGGTGGAGTTGGGCTGGATTTGCTGATGGGCTCAAAGTCTGGCGCCGGCCCTTTTCATTTTCTTTATTCCTTTTCTATTTCTAATTCGATTTTCTAGAATGGTTTTCAAATGAATTAAAACTCTAATTGAAATCAAATCTTTTCAAGAATTTTGTAGGGTGCAACCTTCATATTTCTGGGCATAGAAACATGGGGTCTCTCTGTTCAAGCTTGGTTCTTTTGAATAAACAAAATAACAGTGCTATGGCACTTGATTTGGAAATGTTTTGAATAGGGTTTTGAATCCATATTTATTTTGTATATTTTTGTCCAAACTCCACACTTAATCCAATCAACAAGGAAGCAAACAAACTTGGTTTAAAACACTTATGCTTTCAAATGAGGATGGTCATTTGATTTAAGTTTGCTCACATAAAATGATAGCACTATGTGCTTTTGTTTTCTTGAAAATGGTTTGAAAATGATCTCAAAATTTTATGTATGCATGAATGATATGAAATTTTTGAAATCATTATTTTAGGGATGTTACACTTAGAAACTTTATTTTGATGCAGGTGTATCCCTCTAGCAAGTTCCTATAGTAGTTGCTCATCATTTATCAACTTGGAAATCACTTGGTTTGATGTTTGTCTAAAAATTTCAGAAATAAGGTGGTCATGGACAACCACACATTTGGAGAGATATTTGAGAGTGATGCACCTAGAAGGGCAAGGCTTTCAACGTCATTCACCCGTGCTAGGCCCTCATACAATAAGGATCTCACTACGCCGTGATTCGGCGACGAGGGAGATGAAGGGGATGCGTACCCCTCCACCTTTCCTTGCCAAACCTTCTTGCGGGCTGCTGGGATTCTTGATGATTTTATGACCTTGGTTCGGAGGGCTGGACTAACAAGCCTTATACAGGATGAGAGCGTGCAATATGCTACGCTCACTAGAACATTTGTGGAGAGTTTCTCCTTTACTAACAACATGTTCAGTCCAAATGTTTCTTTCAAAATTTATGGCAGGTCTTACCATATGATATTGAAGAAATTTTGTGAGGCTCTGGGACTTGGTACAGCTGGGTCAACAAAAAAGATTCCAGCTCAACCCGCTGATTTGTTGGAGCTATATCGCGGAATAACCAATGATGATAACCGTAGAGCTCAACGGGGAAAGATAAGAAACATTCAGCTTCCAGCCATCAGGTACTTCACTTACTATCTTGCCACTAATGTTATTGGTAGGGAGAACACTAGTAATATTTCCAGCTATCACTTGGCCTTCTTAGCTACTACGCTTAACAATGAAACTAAGTATAATATTGGTTCTGTCATTGCTCATCGCTTAACTGCTAAGAGACCCATTTATGGGAGAATTATTGCTATGCGTGTTGCTACTTCCTTGGACATTGTTGTTGATCCAAATGATACAGTTTTGGCTCCTCAAAGGCTTGATCTTCCTTCCATGAAGGCGCACCACTTTGTCACCACTAGCTCTACTCTTGAGAACTTGGTCTATAAAATGCTGTTTATTGACGGGGACGAGAGAGAGATCCCTCTACCCCAAACGACTTTGTTCAGTATTTCGTAGGGACCTTTGTCATGCTCCAAGGAGGAGATGGATGAGAAGCTGAGCTCTCTTACCTTCCATGGGCACTATCAGGAGGAAGCGCCCTCATATGACCCCGTTGTACACTACACAGGGGAGTCCTCGAGCTCGTACCAGGTCGAGGGAGCCTCCTCGTTGTACTACGGAGGTGCACCTAATTGGGAACCATGGGATTGAGCCCCACTTAGGCCAAAAGCCTAAGCTTGGGGGGAGGTATACTGACATCACACTCATCTATATATCATGTTCGGTCGGTTCTTGGTATATCCATCGTTTGGCTTTCTTTTTGGTTTTTGTTGCTGCTTTCTTAAAACTCAAAAAAATACCAAAAATATTTTCGTTGTTTCTCTTTGCTTTGCTTGGTTTGTTTTTGCTTTGCTTGTTTTAAGAAAATCGAAAACACAAAAAATATTTGTTGTTCTTCTTTGGTTTTGTGAGTTCTTTGCAGGGTTCAGCCGTCCTCAGTGGATTTTGGTTTCATGTTATTATTCAGGTCACACAAGTGAAGGGCAATAATGAAAATTAAGACAACTCGAGGTATGGTAAGAGGTTGGTAATGAACTCTATTTGTTTTCATTTTTGTACATATACTCATCATTGTGAGCATTCTTAGTCTGTTCATTGTAAGGTGTATGTTACTAATGGATGCTTAGTAGTTTTTGCTTGTCTATGATTAGCTCCAGCATGCTAATAGTTTGTAGCATGACATATGAATGTTTTCTTGCATTGTTTTATTCGTATTTTGGTATGATATTGTGGTATCCTCCTCTGGGAGTTTCATGTGAATCGACTTGGCACATGCTCATGCATGCATATGACTAAACAATAGTCAGTAAGCCTCGATGATTTATTTTGCCTCAGAGTTCTAGTATCACTTTCATGCCATAGTTAGTCCTGTTTTGTTGCAAGCATGATTATGACAATTATTGCTCTCTCGGTTGTCGTTCCCTCTCTTTTGCTAACCTTCACTTGCACTGAGTATGCGCTATAACTGTGATAGACAGATCATGAATGCTTGTCTAATCCTAGATAGATAGATCATGTGATGGTCTGTTTTACTCACCACACTTATTTGATGTTGAGGTTGCTAGTGGTTGATCTTGTGGTAGCTTGATCTAGTGCTCCCCTGGTATTTCCAGCTCCTGGCTTATCCTTGATCTAGCCCATCATCTTCTGATCCTGATGGCTTGATCTTGGTCTTGCTATCCACCTGATCTACCCCCTCCTTATGTCACCATCTTGGTGATGTGATCCTAGGCTTTGGTTGGTTTGATCTAGCTTGGCTTTGGCTTGGTTTGGCTGCTGGCTGCTGTGCTTGGTGTGTAAAAGCAATGGAAGCTGCTGGCTGCTGTGCTTGGTGTGTAAAAGCAATGGAATGGTGTGGTGATTGATTTCCCACGGCTGTGTGGATAGTTTTGTTTGGTTGTCTACTGTTGTGGTGTTGACAACACACACCATGCAGTTTGGTGTGTGTGCTGCTTGTGTGCCTCCTACACAGATGTGGATATGTTCTGAATTTTGAAAGTTACTTACATCTGGTTACTTCTACTTGGCTGGTGAAACCTGCCCCTCCTTGCTGTTATTTGACTTATGGCTTAAAATTTATGAAAGATACATTCTTTCATATTGGTGAAACTTGCCCCTTTTTATAAGATTACTCAATGATGAACCTTGATCAGTGCACTTCACTGACAAGTCTGAGAGTAATACAATTTTAACCTTAACTTTCTTTATTTTTGTTTGTGTTTGTTTTGCAGGTACCAGTCTTGGGAATTTCAAGATTTTAGTTTAGTTTTTCTTCTTTATTTGTAGAATAGTCATATGTAATATTCTTTATTCTTTTGTAATTTTAGTTCTACCCTTTTGTAATCTTTATTTTATTATTTTGTAATAAAGATTGTACTATTATCAATAAAGAAATATTATTCTTTATTTATTTACTATTGTAAAAATTGTGGATGATTTTCATAAGTTACATTTTTGTAACTTATTTATTGAATAAAATTATGAAATGGATATTCATATTTTTAATTGCTCTCTTTATATATAGTTTGAGTTATTATTGGTTAACTCTTAATTAAATCAAAGATTCAAACATCATTCAAAAATCCTTTTGAATTATAATTCAAAGACTCTAGTTTTAAATTCAAATTTCAGTTCCCAAAACACACAAGTCCACAAAGATCATATCAAAGTCTATAACAATCATCCTTCAAGACTATACCTAAGCTCAAAGCATGAAAGAAACCTTGAGCACTTTAAGTTTTTATTCGGCGAAAAATTTACCCACATTTTTACGAATGAATGAAGGAAACATTTCAGATTCCTAAATCTACCCTTTGTTAGTTTCTAAATGCTGGGATGTTACAGCCATCTTCTTTCTCTATTTCGAAAAACACCAGAAAAATTGCTCAAGCTCGAGTTCTTGCTGTTCTTGCTCGTGATTTTCGATGTCCTTCCTCAGCCCATCTTTGCTGCTGATTTTTGGAGAGATTGCTCCTTGGTATGTGCCTCCTCCACTTGTCCAATTAGATTTGTGATTTGTAGATTGTATCTTGAATATTTTGCTGCTATAGGTGTCAGGTTGTTTGATCTTGCATGCTCGTTCTATGCTTAGTGTAAGATCCCTCCTTTGTAAAGGAAAAGGATCCCTGTGATTGCAATGCTAGTCCCTGGATCATTGCTAGCATCCACAGTTTAAGATGAAGTACACAGATACAAAGGTCATTATTACATCCATTCCAGAGATAAACCTAGTCTTTACAACTCAAAGGCCACAGGCCTATTACAAGAGTTTGAATAAGTAAATAAATATAAGTCTTCATCTTCATGTGCCACAGGCAAACATGTTGAGTGTAGACTCATGACACCTAATCTTCATCAGAGTAACCTGCAACATCACAAGTTACAGCCACAGTGGGTCAATACTTTGGAATAGTATTGGCAAGTGATACCTTAGTATATTTTAAGTGGACTAGATACTATATGCAAATTTGGCTAAGTGTAGCTTGGCTTGCTTTGCTCAAAATAGGTTTTGCCTATTAGTTGAAATCACTAAGTTTTTCTTTGTCAAAACTTTCCCCAAGGAACCACCAATAGACATTGAGGTCCTTCACCCTTGTTCACCCACAAGTTTTTACTTAGAAGTTTGAATGATGAGATTCTTGATAGCTTCCATGTCTTGATGCTCAAGTTGTCCATTGCCATGGACTTGGCTAAGTACTTAGATTTTTCCATCTGCAGAGGTTGTGCACTTTCCCCAACAGACTTGGTTTCACCAAGACAGGACCTTTCAGAAGCCTTCCCTTAGACCAAATGGACGCGTTCCAACCTATCATCCCACTACCACCAACTGTCCAAATGGCTAAGTTCTAGCAACCTATATGGTCCAGGCAGAGCCCATATTGCCAAGTGGCTGCACTAGAAGCTTCTCAACACTTGGCCTCTAAAATCCCTTTGTTCCTGGGTGGCTTTCCACAAGTGAGATACACAAGGTAAACCATAGCCATGGTCCTTGTGTAACCACTCAACCAAAACCACCAATCAACTCCCATTCCACCCAGGTGATTCATTGACTTAGTTTTTTTATTAAGCAAAACAAAAGTCCAAAGACTTAGAAATATTTTCATCATAGCATGTGTATTTCACCAACCCTTGTTTGCTACTAGCTAGGCTAAGCATGGCATAGATAGTAACTTAACTTAGAAATTTCCTAGCAATTCTACAACTACTTAGGATTTCCCAACATGGCATATAGGCAAAATAGTAGCATGCAAGACTTAGCAAAATATTTCTAATGCTTAGTACAAAATACAGGGATAGAATTATTCATGAAGTATCACTTGCCTTGGTAGTTGGGAGAGTAGCACTCTTCACAATCACAATCACTAGCACCAAAGTCTACACAAAGAATGGTAGCAACAAATTACACACAACATATATAAACAAACAAAAATATATGCATGCATGCAAGATGCTAAGTCATGATTTTTAAAACTCAACCAAGCAAGTGCATAGTACTGAATCCTAAACAAGTCAAAAACTTGCCAAACCAAATTTATTTAACACTATAAACAATTCCTAAACATTTCATATACTCAAATAAGCCCTACACATGTTTCTGCAAATAAAACTATTTTAACAGAAGCAAAACTTTAAACACATTGCATAAATAGAAAGGGCTTGCTCTCCTGATTCCAATGGTATAAAATTTGTCAAATTCTAACGTGGGGTTCAAAAGTTATAGCTAAATCAAATTTGGATATAAATCAGATTCAAATTCTGTTTTTAAAACCAAACCCTAGCCACGCGTCTGTTTCCTATTGGTCGATACCGTTTCACTCCGTATCACGCTTCAGCGCCGTCAGATCAAGTTAGATCCAACGCGCCAGATCTAAAGAAAACGATTCGTCCTCGTTCTAATCTAAACCGCAAGATCTACATCTAACGGCCACGATCCAATTGACCATAGACAGGCGGCGCTGACGCGGCGGCGAGCGGCGGAGCGCTCTGTCAGTGGCGGTGCCGGCGTTCTAGGTCGCCCGTGAAGGGGAGAGGATGCTCACCAGAATCACCGTGACGAGGTGAAGCTCAACGTGTCTCTGGTTGGCGAAGGGGCGCTCGGAGTCGTCGCGGATTGCTCGTCGGAGTTCGCGAACGCGTCAGGTACGGTTGCTGGTCGACGTTGGCGAGGTTCTGAGCCGCGCTAAGACAAGAGGAGGACGCGGTTAGATGCGCAAGACGTTGGGGATCCTAGGCGTATCAGACAGAGGGCAAGGGGTGGCTGGTACTTACGGGGAGAGGTCGCCGGAGTTCGAGCAGAGAGCGGCGGCGCTCAGTCGTTGTCGTTGCCGAGGCTACAGACCATGCGCGAGCAAATGGGAGGTGTCAGTAGATGCGCACGGAGCTGTAGAGCATGCTAGTATGAACCATGGACAGAGGGGGACGCGGTGCTCACCGGAATTCGTCGGCGAGGTCGTCGGAACAGCGGCAGTGTCTGGCGAGTTGCGAGCAGCCTGGTGGCATGGAGGGGAATTGGTTGAGGGGAAATATTTGTTGTTCTTCTTTGGTTTTGTGAGTTCTTTGCAGGGTTCAGCCGTCCTCAGTGGATTTTGGTTTCATGTTATTATTCAAGTCACACAAGTGAAGGGCAATAATGAAAATTAAGACGACTCGAGGTATGGTAAGAGGCTGGTAATGAACTCTATTTGTTTTCATTTTTGTACATATACTCATCATTGTGAGCATGCTTAGTCTGTTCATTGTAAGGTGTATGTTACTAATGGATGCTTAGTAGTTTTTGCTTTTCTATGATTAGCACCAGCTTGCTAATAGTTTGTAGCATGTCATATGAATGTTTTCTTGCATTGTTTTATTCCTATTTTGGTATGATATTGTGGTATCCTCCTCTAGGAGTTTCATGTGAATCGACTTGGCACATGCTCACGCATGCATATGAATAAACAATAGTCAGTAAGCCTCGATGATTTATTTTGCCTCAGAGTTCTAGTATCACTTTCATGCCATAGTTAGTCCTGTTTTGTTGCAAGCATGATTATGAAAATTATTGCTCTCTCGGTTGTCGTTTCCTCTCTTTTGCTAACCTTCACTTGCACTGAGTATGCGCTATAACTGTGCTTCCAACTCCCCAAAACCAATATTGCCAACTGTGTCCACCATACCTACCTATTAGCATCATTTGCTATTTCAGTGCATATTCAATATGCCTTGTTTTCTTCCGAATAAAATGTTTGTCTGTTTTGAGAAAGTTTGTTAGTAAAGCTCTCACGAACTCGATGGCACACTTTATTCCTTGCAATTAATAATCCCGAACCATTGTGACTTGTCCATGAAAGTTATATGATTGCAAATTATATGCTGGGAGTCAGCAGAACCGTGCTGCCACGGGGAACGCTTTCAACACTTTTTGGATATCCTATCCAGTTGATACTTTGCTCCTTTGTTTACGGATGTAGACGATGTGAAATAAAAGGGGAGCTTGTGAGTTCATGGAGTCTATACATTGTGTTAGAGAAACGCATGGGCCGCTAGCCTAAGACATGCCTAATCATGGTGGAAACTTACAACATCACCATAATGAGCATTCTGTGAAACATCCTCAATAAAAAGCTATGCATATAGTAAATAAAAAGATCGCTGAGATGCTCATTGTCTGCTTGCCTTGTCATTTTGATCACGGGATAGCTCCTGTATCATGTGCAAGGGGTACCTCGTTGGCGGTTCTCTATGATATGCATGTATGAACAATGACAATAACTTGCAGGTAACCAAACTTGAGTAGCATGCGGAGCGGCCCTCGTACTCAAGGGACTTGGGATTTCAAGTTTAGGGTCTGTCAAGCATATAACTCAAGTTTAGGGTCTTGGCAATGAGACCTCAAAGCTAATGAGTACCTTCCTTTCAGCATTGGGAAGCCTTTCAAAATTTTCAAAACCATTTTCACTCCCTAGTTGAGTCACCACTTATTCTATGAGCACCTTCTTGAGAGCATAGTTGTCATTCTTGTGTTTATTCCAAAACTTGGTTAATTATGTCATGACTTTGATGCTTGTATCTCTGATATCTTTACTTCTAGTCTTTACTTGAACTCCAGAGGTGCCTTGGCATTTATATTGTGCTCTACAAACAAAGGCGAGATACCACTCTATCATACCTTACTATGAGCATTACAATGTTGCTTATGTTTACGTTTCATGCTGCTTATTATCATTGAGTTGGTTTCTCTTCATATCTTGCAATGACTATTTAGTAGACTTAGTTGCATACTTCTTTTTATGAATGGTTTAAGCATCTACTCCTGTGCTGAGAATATATACATCATATGAAGCAAATGTGTTCATGAAAGTTCTTTTATCGCACTCAGTTTTCAACTGAATTGCTTGAGGACAAGCAATAAGTTAACTTGGAGGTATGTAATACGTCCAAAACGTGTCTACTTTCCCGAACACTTTTGCTATTGTTTTTCCTCTAAACTTGTGTGATTTGGATACAACTAACACAGACTGACACTGTTTTCAACAGAATTACCTTGGTGTCTAGTTTTTGTGCAGAAAACCAACTAGCAGGAAAAATCCCGCAAAATATGCCAAAAATTATATTTCACCAGAAGATCCACAGAGCCAGAAGATGAGACGGAGAAGGGGCCTGGGGGCCCACACCCCTGCCAGGCGCGAGCCCACCTCTAGTCGCGCCTAGGGGGTGCAGCCACCCTAGGCACCCCTCGGCCTCCCTCTATGCCTATAAGTTGCCTCTCGACCTAAAAACCGAGGGGGGTTCGATAGTTTTCCAGAAAGAGTTTCGCTCCGCCCGCCACCAGAAACCAAGATTCGGATCCAGAAACTCCGTTCTGGCACCCTGCCGGGACGGGGAATTTGGAGAGGATCACCGCCATCATCATCACCAACGCATCTCCATCAACCAACGATGTTTCCCTAATCCATGAGTGAGTAATCCCCCGCTGTAGGCTTGGGGATGGTAGGGATTGGATGAGTTCTATCATGTAATCGAATAAGATTGTTAGGGCATAGTGCCTAGTATCTCTATTAGTGCTATTTGACTTTGTTGCAACTTGTTGTGCTTAATGCTTGTCACTAAGGCCCGAGTGCCATGATCTCAGATCTGAACTTATTATTAAATCATTATGATAGTATTATTTGTGGTCTTATCTGCAAGTTGTGTACACATATCATTGTCCGGATCCAAAGGCCCCGAAGTGACAATAATTGGGACAACCGGAGGGGATGGCTGTGGTGTGAGGATCACATGTGTTTACGGAGTGTTAATGCTTTGCTCCGGTGCTCTATTAAAAGGAGCACCTTAATTGTCAGTAGTTCCCTAGAGGCCCCGCTGCCACGGGCTGGCTGGACAGAAGATGTTATGCAGGTTCTCATTGCGAGCACGTATGACTATATTTGGAGCACATGCCTAGGATTGTTTAGTATTTGGATGCTTATTCTTATTTATATGCAATGCCCTAGATCTTGAAATTGTGTGTTTAGACTTGTCCATGCAACGCCCGTCCATCCATCCCTATGCCTACCGCACTCGAATCCCACTGTTTACTGTTACTGTTACTGTTACTATTGCTCCTGTTTTACTGCTGCTGTTGCTACTATCAAACTTTTGCTACTGATAAACTTCTGTGAGCAAGAACAATTTCCAGGTGCAGCTGAATTGACAACTTACTTGTTAAGACTTGCAAGTATTCTTTGACTCCCCTTGTGTCGAATCAATAAATTGGGTAATACTACCTGCGAATACTGTTACGATCCCCTACACTTGTGGGTCATCAGTTTGTTAACAGTGGTGATAAGCTTTGGAAAAGCCTCTTGGATGCCAAGTACAATACTTTGAACCCTATATCCTTTGTTGTGGGGATTCCAACGCTTCTGTTTTCTTTAAAGGGTTCATGTGGGCTGTCAGGGCTGTCCAATTTGGATAGAGATGGGTAGTCGGGGATGGGGCTAAAATCAGGGTTTAGGAAGAGATTTGGTTTGGCACATCCCCCTTGTCTATGCAATTTTGGGAGGTTTATTGCACCTGTAATGAACAGATGGCTACAATTAAACAGGTTTGGGATGGTAGCTCGTTGAACCTCACCTTCCGTAGAAACTTAAGTTCTAAGCTTCATGAACAATGGATAGATTTGGTGCAAATTGCTAGTAGTATCTCCTTCACCACTGATACCCTAGAGTTGAGGTATAAAGAGACCTTAACAGACTAATAAATATCTGTATGAAAGAATATGGAGATATAAAGAGGATACATCAAAATATACAAGGCATGAGGAGAGAAATCTTACCTGGAAAAAGGGAAAAAGACACACAAGCCGAATTAAACAAAAGTCGGCCTGGTCCAATTCTTCCCAGGCCGAATTAGGCCTTACCGGCGTGGTTCGGGGCCTTCCTGGCCGAACTAATCTAATCCCGGCTGGGCCGAGGTACTCCCAGCCGGCCCACCTCGACGACAAACTGCTCCCAGCTAGCCCACCTCGACGTCGAACCCTTCCCACCTCGTCGCCTCGTCCCCAACACCCGCCGAGCTCCCGTCGCAAGCCTCCCGCGCGCAACAGGACTTGGTCCCGCCAGGTCGCCTCGCCGATCCTCCCCGGGATGGGCCGGCGCGGATAGCTCGGCCCACCAGAACCAGCACCAGCATCACGGAGAGTTCCCCGGGTGGGCCGGCATTGGACCAAGCCAGCCCACCGCGGGTTATCTGCTCACAGCCGCACGGGCCGACGGATCTGCCTCGGCTGGGCTTCTCTCCTCGTTGCCTCACTCGAGCTGAGTGAGAGGGAGCTCGGCTGGGCCTCCTTCACCCCGGCTAGGCCACTTTCCCAGACCGAGTTAAACAGTAATTCGGCTGGGCCTATTTAGCTGTTAAATCCGTCTGGGCCGAATCAGGAGATCCACAGGCCGAATCAGCGTGTCTACTGGGGCGTCTGGGCCGAGGTATTTCATCCCGAACGCCCTGTCATTTATCTCCAAAAGCATCCCAGACCTCCGCAGGAGCATGCCATCGAACCAAGACAATCTCCACCAGTATCGTGCCAGTCTTGGGAGCTCACCAGCTCAGACTGGCACATAGCATATGGAATATTCCCATGGCATCAAACAAGATGCTAGGGATATGCTATTGGCATCAAATAAGATGCTAGGGAATATGCCTGGCATCTCCGAAGATGCCAAGGCATATGCTGAGCATCTCTAGAAGATACCCAGAATATGCCATCTAGATGCCAAGCGTGTAGAACAAGACTTGTCCCCTGGGCTCCCCTTTATAAGGAGCACTAGGGGGATCGTTACGAGAGAGGCCCCGAAGGTATCTTCCCCTCTCTGCTCAATATGAGCTCTTCTTCTTCTTCCTCCTCCAATATCACAGAGATATCTAGATAGAGGCATAGGAGATACAGCTCAAGGAGCATGATTGTAGCCACACGTATGGCAAGATTATAAGAGATTAGATGTAGAGAAAGAGGTGTTATCTCCACATAAGAGACTCGATCCTGTATACATTATATTTCTCTTTGTTCATATGAGTGCGGTCTTCACTGCATCATCCATTCCCGGATTCCTCCACGTCCATCGGCCCCAACTTTAGCCTACCCATGGCATATGTCGTGATACCACCACGACATTTGGCGCCCACTGTGGGGCCTTTTAGTGGCGTTGGTTGGGTTTCCATCCGGACGGGAGCATCTTCATCAACCTCATCTTCATTGAGCACCTTCAGCTCCTCCATGCGGACAGAGAACAGAGATAGCACCTTTAGCTCCTCCAGGCAAACAGAGAACAGAGAGAGCACCTTCAGCTCCTCCAGGCGAATAGAGAACAGAGGGAGCACCTTCAGCTCCTCTAGGCAAACAAAGTACAGAGAGGTAAGCACAGAGGTCTCCAAGTCTGACTCAGCAAGGCAGGTAAGACTCATGAAGAATGACTCAAACTCTTCTCCAGGCTTACTGTAAGTAACAGATAGCTCAGCCACCAACATTTGATCCTTCACCCCAGGGAGAAAATAACTCAACCCGGGGACTAGCCAGCGTATCAATAGAATCACCTTTAGATGGAGAAAAACTTATATAGGTTTGGGTATGTATTTGAGTCAGCTTGTTTATAATTTGGATAGAATTTGGGTAAGCTTATGATTCAGTTATAATTTGAGTCAGTTTATTTATGCTTTGGGTCAATCTTTAACTCAGCTCACCAGCCAGATTATTGGTGATTCGGATATAATTTGAGTCAACTTATTTATGCATCGGATTAACCTTTAATTCAGCTCAGTAGCTTATCTCTGATTCGGACTAACATTTGATTCAGCTTGCCAGGGTATATTATAATTCGGATTTGTATTCTAGTTCAGCCTACTAGCTTGTCTCAGATTTGGACTAAAGTTTGATTCAGCTCGCCAGATTGCTAGGTTAAATTATGACTTGGATTGATATTTCACTATCTTGCCAGGTTATCATGTATCTCGGATGACTAGTTGCCAGCTTATCATATCACAAATCTATATCTCATATCAATATCTCGAATCAGATCTCTCAGCGATTAGCCCTAATATCATATCCCCAAAACTTAATCTCGGATACATATCAAAGGCAAGTTGACATCATCTCATCAGATCAAGTTATATCTTGGCAAACAGATGACTCGAATTTGAGTCATATACCTCGGATTTGAGTCAGATGACTCAGATTTGAGATGTAAGTCAAAATTAAGTAAAGTAACTCGGATTTGAAATCAGATGACTCCGGTTTGAGTCGTATACCTCGGATTTGAGTCAGGTGACTCAGATTTGAGATGTAAGTCAAAATTGAGTAAAGTAACTCGGATTGGGAGACAGATGACTCGGATTTGAGTCATATACCTCGGATTTGAGTCAGATGACTCAGATTTGAGATGTAAGTCAAAATTGAGTAAAGTAACTCGGATTTGAAATCAGATGACTCGTATTTGAGTCATATACCTCGGATTTGAGTCAGGTGACTCAGATTTGAGATGTAAGTCAAAATTGAGTAAAGTAACTCGGATTGGGAGACAGATGTCTCGGATTTGAGTCACATACCTTGAATTTGAGTCAGATGACTCAGATTTGAGATGTAAGTAAAAATTGAGTAAAGTAACTCGGATTTGAAATCAGATGACTCGGATTTGAGTCATATACCTTGGATTTGAGTCAGATGACTCAGATTTGAGATGTAAGTCAAAATTGAGTAAAGTAACTCGGATTTGGAATCAGATGCCTCAGATTTGAGTCATATACCTCGGATTTGAGTCAGATGACTCAGATTTGAAACATAAGTCAATTTTGAGTAAAATAACTCGGATTTGGAGACAGATGACTCGGATTTAAGTCATATACCTCGGATTTGAGTCAGACGACTCAGACTTAAGACATAAGTCAATTTTGAGTAAAATAACTCGGATTTGGAAATAGATAACTCCGATTGAAACTTACCCGGACGGGTTATAGCCAGTGCCCAAGAAGGCCAGAAGTCCAAAAACTTACCCAAAAGGGTTATAACCAGTGCCCAAGAAGGCCAGAAGTCATGACTTACCCAACGAAGTTAAAAGACCAGTGCCAAAAATGGCCAGAAGTCATGACTTACCCAACGAGGATAAAATACCAGTGCCAAAAATGGCCAGAAGTCATAACTTACCCAAAGAGGTTAAAAGACCAGTGCCAAAAATGGACATGAGTCACAACTTACCCGAAGAGGTTAAAAGACCAGTGCTAATAATGGCCAGAGGTATAACTTACCCGGAGAGGTTAAAAGACCAGTGCCTAAAATGGCCAGAAGTCATAACTTACCCAAAGAGGTTAAAAGAGTGCCAAAAATGGCCAGAAGTCACAACTTACCCAAAGGGTTAGATGACGGACGCCCATGAAGGCCAAGTATCGAGACTCGCCAAGAGGGGTTAACAACCAAAACCCATGGAGAAAAGATGTTATGTTCTACCCAAAATAATTATGAGACGAAGAAATATATGACGAGGAAAAAATAAGTCGGAAAACAACTCTGGGAATATTTAATATAAAGTCTATGCGCGACTCTACGAATCCCACATAGACTCGGGAACTAATGTCGGGGATATAACCCCAGATACCCCAGAGTTGAGGTATAAAGAGACCTTAACAGACTAATAAATATATGTATGAAAGAATATGGAGATATAAAGAGGATACATCAAAATATACAAGGCATGAGGAGAGAAATCTTACCTGGAAAAAGGGAAAAAGACACACAAGCCGAATTAAACAAAAGTCGGCCTGGTCCAATTCTTCCTAGGCCGAATTAGGCCTTACCGGCATGGTTCGGGGCTTTCCTGGCCGAATTACTCTAATCCTGGCTGGGCCAAGGTACTCCCAGCCGGCCCACCTCGACGACAAACTGCTCCCAGCTAGCCCACCTCAACGTCGAACCCTTCCCGCCTCGTCGCCTCGTCCCCAACACCCGCCGAGCTCCCGTCGCAAGCCTCCCGCGCGCAACAGGACTTGGTCCCGCCAGGTCGCCTCGCCGATCCTCCCAGGGATGGGCCGGCATGGACAGCTCGGCCCACCAGAACCAGCACCAGCATCACGGAGAGATCCCCGGGTGGGCCGGCATTGGACCAAGCCAGCCCACCGCGGGTTATCTGCTCACAGCCACACGGGCCGACGGATCTGCCCCGGCTGGGTTTCTCTCCTCGTTGCCTCGCTCGGGACGAGTGAGAGGGAGCTCGGCTGGGCCTCCTTCACCCCGATTGGGCCACTTTCCCATACCGAGTTAAACAGTAATTCGGCTGGGCCTATTTAGCTATTAAATCCGTCTGGGCCGAATTAGGAGATCCACATGCCGAATCAGCGTGTCTACTGGGGCGTCTGGGCCGAGGTATTTCATCCCGAACGCCCTGTCATTTATCTCCAAAAGCATCCCAGACCTCCGCAGGAGCACGCCATCGAACCAAGACAATTGTAATGCCCCGGAAAATATTCCAAGAATAAAATTGTGTGTTATTTTCTATTTTTGCATCATCATGACATCATGCATACTTTTGCCCTAAAATATTTTCATCAAAAGCCTATTTTGTTTTCTAATGAGTCCCTCCTTTAATTTCAAATCAAAACACTGGTCTTTTCCGGATCTTTTATTTGTCTAAAAACTACTTATAAAAGCCTATTTAAAACTAAAATAATTAAATAAAAATAATTTTTGGGGGAGGCAGCCGGCCGGGCCAAACGGCCCAGCTAGCCACCTACGACCCCAGTCTGAACTAACCCTAATCCTACCCTATCCCCGCACACGCATACCCGAGCGCCGCCGGCCACACACCACACACGACCCAGTCCACCCATACACGCAACAACACACACATGTTCTCACGCACGCACCCAGGACACACGCACTCAACCACGCAACACACGCACAGGATCCCCCGCGCGTCCCCATCCCCGTCCCGCAAGACCGCCGCCGCCCCTCGTTTTCCACTCCGCAGCTGCCTCCTCCCCGAGTGCTCTCCCCGCCGCCGCTGGAACCTCTCTGCCCGGACCCTCGCCGTCGACCTCCTCGCTGGCCTCTCCTCCCCGACGCGAGCGCCACCTCCTCTGCACCTCCTCGCCCCGCTCGCTCGATCGCAGAGCACCGCCACCGCGGGCGCCCTCTGTTTCCGCCACCCCCCATCGCCCTTTCCTCCGCGAGCCCGCCGCCCTCTGCGTGCAGCCGCGTCGTGGTCCTACCTCTCCCCGCGAGCCGGTCGTCGCCGGCGGGACCGCTTCCCTCCTTCTCAAGCAGAGCCTGCGCGAGCCCCGGACCCCGTCGAGCTCGTCGCCCCGGCAAGGTCGCCAGCGCCATGGCCATTCCTCCTCGTCCTCAGCTCTTCCCCCCGTCGCCGGGAGCGCCCAGTTCCTCCCCGTCGACAACGTGCCTACGCGTGCTCCGCCCCTGCAGGAGGCCGTCAAGCCTCATCTGCGCTTCCGCCTCCCCGAGCCCTCCATCGCCGTTGTTGCCCCTCCGGCGAGCCCTGCTTCTCCGCCTGCACCTCGTTGGTCGCCCCGCGTTCCTGCACCTTGGCCGTCTCTCGCGCAAGCTCGGCCCCACCCTTCTCGCCTCCGGCCGCAACCTGCCTCGTCCTGGTCCGGCCTCGCAGTGCCGTCGCCGCCATCCTCTGCTCCGCAGCTCCCAGCCACAAGGACCGCGTTTCCCCTGCAAGGTCGCCGTCGACCTCGCGTCTTCCATCCCTGCATGCATCGGAGCCGACCATGGCTTCTCATGTGGCCTCGCCGTTCTGCCAGCGTTCCTCTGCCCCGGCAGGCCTCTATCGGCCACAACCCCTGCAGGCTCCTTCCTAGCACGGCTTCCTCGTTGTCCTGCTGTGTGTCCTTCGTCGTCGACATATGCTCAAGGTCTGCCTGTTACCCGTTCTTGTGTTGTTGGGCACACTTGATGCCTCCTGGCCGTGTGACGATTGTATGCCTATATCCTTTCCAAGACTACAAGAACATGGACATGGTTATCTACTAAGGCTACCCTCGTTCTTTTGTTCAAGTTCCGAAAGCCACCCGAAGACGTCGAGACCCTGTTCCCGGAGATGAAGACCGATCCAGTCAAGGCCGAAGCCTGGACCCGAGGGTCCCGAACTCGACGCCGCGCCAAGTTCTCCTTCTCGGATTTCAAAGATCGAGACCGGACCCGAGCCTCCGAACCAAGATAGCTGAAGCCCATGTGTGACCTCTCTTCGAGACCTTATTTTTATAAATGAAATAAATATCTTGTTGCATATGAATTGAGCATACTCGCATACATATCATGTGGGTTTGCGGGCTTTTGCTGATTCACCTCATAATTAATATGGAGCCCATATGCGGGCGAAATCTAGTCTAATATTGGCTCCATTTAATATTGTATAGCGAACCGATGCCAAGTTTTATCTTGTTAAGTCAACCTTTAAATTGCGGGTAGCTAAATAACTTGAACCTAATAATAAATGCCGGGATCCCGATTCCGCTTAATATTGCTGAGTAGGACCGCATATTGCTATGCCATGCATCATATCATAAACATGCCGGATCTTCTGCCTAGTATTAAATATTGCACCGGTTGTTCCTTCTAGTGTTTGCTTCTTCACCGAATAGGACGATGAGTCGATGTGAGATACGACAAACCTTCGGCTACCCGACATTGTTTATCAGGCGAGCATTCTCCCCCTTCTACCTATTTTGTGTTTATAGTCTTTTACTTCCTTCCTTTGATCTATTGCTATCCTTATTATCGATGCTATAGTACCGTTCCTTTATTTTCCTGCTCCACTATATTGCCTTGGTTATCCTATTGCCTTGTTTGATTAGCTAGCTTTGTCCTTGCGAGTCGTAGGCATGCTTAGTATCGCTCTCATACAGGTGGCACATGACACTCGGATATGGTTGGTGATAAGATAATTAATCTGATGTTGTTGGTTATGGATTCACCTAATGATAAGGCCCCGGCAGGGACCACCTTTGGGAACTGCTTGAGCCGACCTAGGACCCGTTCGTTCTACGATACCAGTTCTGAGTTGATCGCTCTAACCAAACGTGGGGCCTCTGGGATCCCCCCTCAACTACCGGCGCTATTCGTATATCCAGAGGGTTACAAAATTGGTTTTCCATTTGGTGCATACGCATAATATGTCCTCGGACATGGGTGAGTTGATATGTCTTCGGACTTGATGTTTGGTGGATTGCCATGGCTTGCATACATAAATCGCGGTACACGGTGGCGGCACCCACGGTGTGTACAAGTTACCCTGCAGGCCCGATCCACCAGTAGGCGCAAACGATGTGCCTCCCTCGAGAATCGTCGTACCTCTTGGTTGGATTCCCCACAGTAGGTGATGCCTCTGGATATGCGCGTAGTTATGGGACAGTTCTTGTTGCGAGATTCAGATGGCACGCGTGATATGTTGCCTGAAGGGTTGAGCATGCGTTTGGGTACACTAGTGCACCCCTGCAGGGTAAATCTTTTCGAGAAGTCGTGTGTCCACGGTTATGGACGCCTCAGGAGTACAGTGTCATGATCATAGGCAACGCCACTAATGTTTTGCCTCTAATAATAAGATTAGTAATTAGCCTTATCAACTAAATACCTGATTAACTAAAATTGTCACCGTGTGTGTTCTACAAGGGGACTTCCTCGACTGGTCTTCGAGGGGGAAATCTTCGGATGGGTTATGTTTGGTGTTATATTGTTGTTACCGCATAGCGCTCTCTTATCTCGCTCTAATAGCCGAAGTTGTAGTGTGCCTCTATAAGTTAGATTGTGCAAGCTTTGCTGCCGCTGATCCCACCATACCTATGTAGGCGAGGACCGCCGAATTCTAGTCTCGCCGTGTACTGGCCTCAGTACTGGCCGCTCTCTTTCTCTTTTTCCTTTGCCCTTTGCCGGCACACTTTTGGCCTGACAGGTATGTGATCGACGACGTTAGCAAGGTTACCCTTCCGGTTTGGCCTGGGCAGGGTTTATGGAAATCGCTTGGTTATTCTTCAGGACTCTTAGTCCCATTGGGATCTTGTCCATACTCGGATACTATTTCGCTTTCTTATTGAGTTGTATCTTCGTATTGTATCTTTTGTATTCTTGACACTTTGAGTCGTTGTATATATAAGTTCTTGTGGATTCTGTTGTAAACTACTGTGATGTAACTACTTGTATTCAAATCCCACCCACACGAAAGTGTCTGGTGGGCGTCTTTGAATCGCTTCTATGCAGATTTTGGCGGTAAATGCTGAGATCTGCATAGACCCGATTCGGGGGCGTTACAACAATCTCCACCAGTATCGTGCCAGTCTTGGGAGCTCACCAGCTCAGACTGGCACATAACATATGGAATATTCCCATGGCATCAAACAAGATGCTAGGGATATGCTCTTGGCATCAAATAAGATGCTAGGGAATATGTATGGCATCTCCGAAGATGCCAAGGCATATGCTAAGCATCTCTAGAAGATACCCAGAATATGCCATCTAGATGCCAAGCGTGTAGAACAAGACTTGTCCCCTAGGCTCCCCTTTATAAGGAGCACCAAGGGGATCGTTATGAGAGAGGCCCCGAAGGGCTCTTCCCCTCTCTGCTTAATAGAAGCTCTTCTTCTTCTTCCTCCTCCAATCTCATAGAGATATCTAGATAGAGGCATAGGAGATACAGCTCAAGGAGCATGATTGTAGCCACAAGTATGGCAAGATTATAAGAGATTAGATGTAGAGAAAGAGGTGTTATCTCCACATAAGAGACTCGATCCTATATACATTGTATTTCTCTTTGTTCATATGAGTGCGGTCTTCACTGCATCATCCCTCCCCGGATTCCTCCACGTCCATCGGCCCCAACTTTAGCCTACCCATGGCATATGCCATGATACCACCACGACATTACCCCTGGTTGGGTACGGACCTAGGATTCTCGTAGGGCGGAGGGGCTTCGCCCAGTTGAAGAAACAAAAGCGGCCCTCTGGAGCATCGTCCAGTTCTACCGCGTGAGTGCTTGAGTCTATCGCTTAGTGGTTCTCTGTCTATGGCTGGCAAACTGTGCCTAGTTCTTTAGTTCGTGTTTAGAGGGTTACTAGCAGTACTTTAGTAAAGACTTGTGTGGTTGTTTATCCGTCTTCTTTCCAAAATTGTAACAGACTGGATTTGGGATGGTTTCATGTTGAATGGAACCGGGGCTCCCCCTTTTTGGGGTCCTTTTGAGATAAAAAAGCTGTATGCAGCGAGATTAGACCTATGCTTATATGAACGTTTTGTTTGGTTGCTGCAACAATAGTAAAGTAAACTATAGCTAGAACAAGAAAGTGAAGTTTTTGCGGTTTTTGTTTAGTCTTCTAAAGGGTAAAAGTATTTTATATTTTGAATTTAATTCTTGCAGAAATGTAAAAGACAGTAAAAGTGGGTTCTTATGATAAAAAGTGGACCGGGTTCATGGGTTTACTTGTCTACTCTCTCGTAAAGTGTGGTGGACAGAAAACTGCTCACAAATGATATAATATTACTTAGAATTTCATGATGTGTTTGATTAGCATTCATATGGGCACCACATTCAAATATAAAGATGATGCAACATATCTCACTTATACTCCTATAAAAAGGAAAAACTCCATGCAATATAAAACTATGAATAAAATAGAGTATAGCCTTAAATATTTTGATATGATGTTTGAATAACAAATGTGCTACTAAATAATAGAAATTTTGTAGTGGCCGCACGTAATGATTAGTAGCTTGAATTTTAAACAAAGTGGAAACATATCGAGGGTTCTTATTTTTTTCCTTTTTCATAATATTTGCAAGCATTAAAGGTAATCTCAACTATATAGTTTTTTATAGAATCACCACATAAAGACTTGTCATCTAATGAGAATAATAGATCATCTAACTCAACTATATCACTTTTATCCTCCCATATATTAGACAAAATTATTTGACATTGATGACTATGGGGCAATAAACACTACTAGAAAACTAGTTATAGATAGACAGAGTGGCGCATTTAGACCAATGCACCACAGAAACATGAAACTTCTGTGGCGCATGGCAATTGGATATGCGCCACAGAAGTTAGGTGGGACCCACACCAGGCCTTGGTCTATAAAACTTCTGTGGCGCATCTTACTATATGCGCCACATAAGTTTTCACTTCTGTGGCACATATTGACAGATGCGCCACATAATCATCAGGTGGGACCCACATCAGGCGGGCTTTGACCATGCTCTGACCAACCTTCTGTGGCGCATATGACGATATGTGCCACAGAAGTTTATATCTTATGCGGTACATGTCGCCATATGCGCCACAGAACAATTATGTGGGCCCCACTATCTGTACACCTATGACCAAGCTTCTGTGGCGCATATGTGCATATGCGCCACAGAAGAACAAACTTCTGTGGCGCATAGCTGCAATATGCGCCACAGAATGGTGCGTGCTACTCAGAATATCTTGATTGTTTCTATTACACATTTTTCCTCTTGTTTTCCCAACTAAACAAGTACCAGTGTCATAGGTAGAATACTAGACAATCTACTAGATAGACAGTGACATACATCATTGCAAATGCACATGCGCATAGCCCTTGAATAGCAAAACAACAATGGCATACATCATTGCAAATGCACAAACTACAAACATTGCAAATTCTTTCACAGAGCTGGTGGGGGCGATGGCGGTGGAAGATGCCAAACCTCCCTGTTCACGCGCGCCTGCAACCTGCGGACGTGGTCCTCCATGGACACGTTGGGGTCGAGCACCGGCTGCCACCTGATTGGTTCCGCCATGCGCGCCCTCTCCTCCGGGGACGCGAGCACGGCGTACAACCCCATGGCCTTGTTGTAGAGGGCCTCATGCCGCAGCCTGGACTCCTCCTCGACTAGGTTGACCTACGAATCCCACGGCGGCTGACTCCAAGCACTGCCCCTCGACCTCGCCCCTCCACTGCGAGTAGGTTGCAGGGAACGCGAGCGGGCTGTGCTCTCTAGCGAGTCTTCCGATGAGTTGTGGGAAGAAGACATCAGGGGCAAGGATGTTGCTTTGGAAAGGGAGTGTGGTATATATATAGAGGGGTGTCATTAAAGCAGCTATCTGCCACCTTTAATTTCATGCAGATCTGCACTCAGTGTTCTGTGGCGCATATGGGCTATATGTGCCACAGAAGTTCAAACTTCTGTGGCGCATATAGCCCATATGCGCCATAGAACACTTTTGACCGACCATATGTGGGCCCACAGTCTGGCCACTGCACCCTATCTTATGTGGCGCATATCGCCCATATGCGCCACAGAATCCTGCGTCCAGATCTGCACAAAAAGGTGGCAGCTTTGCACCCCTCTATCTACCACCATATATTTCACATCCTTCTTCCCCCTCCTCACAGCTCGTCTTCCTCCTCTCTCCCACCCTATTGTGCCCATAATTTTCTATATTTTGTTGTATTCAAACCTACTATAGTTGATAGATTGGTTAGGGAAAGCCTTTCTCTAACAGTAGATCTTACTTTTCTCCTACACATCTCTATTTGTGTACCATTATCTCTCTATAGATCTATTGGTCCACACTCTCTCACATCACGCTCTCGACTTGGTATTCAATCTACTCGGTGAGTAATTGGCCATGAATATGCATGTTTTGTAGGTGTAAAGCTTATCGCGCGGGCGGGTGTACATGCGATGCATGCATGGCGTGAAGATGATGTTTGTGCATGAAGCTTGTGTGGTGCATGAATGCTTGCATGGGAAGAAGTTTCTTGTTTTTGCTTGTCTGCCCCGGTGTGGTGCATGGATGTTTGCTGAAATGTTGATTCATTTTCATTTCGGCAAATTTTTGCACCACCCATATGTCCTACTTTTAGGAAAGGTCATGCCAATTTTTTCCGGTAACCATGCATGTGTGTTTGTGTGTGCATAAGGTGTGGTTTCTAATTAACCTACTCTATCTTTTGCTCTATACGTGCATACCCTGCAGGCTACCATGGTCGTCAGGATGAGCGAAGGTCGAGTTACTAGGTATAAGAAAGACGCGAAGGCGGACATGATTCAGAACAACAAGACCCATATAAGATGTCCATGTCGAACATGCAAACTCCAGCGCTGGATCGACCCTGATTATGGACAATTGGAGGATCACCTGCTCAGGCGTGGTTTCATGCGTGACGACTTCGACGAGGAGACAGCAGTAAATGACGCTAGTCATCATGAAGACGTGGGAGGGCGAGAAGACGAAAAGTCTCCCGGCGGGCATTGTCATGATGATGAAGAATATACCGGTGGGCATGATAATCATGACGAAGAAGGAGATGTCGACGGGAATGACCATCATGA
The DNA here is from genome assembly GCA_916181665.1 of Avena sativa. Classification (NCBI taxonomy): domain Eukaryota; kingdom Viridiplantae; phylum Streptophyta; class Magnoliopsida; order Poales; family Poaceae; genus Avena; species Avena sativa. Next base: position 463,075,013 of record OV702293.1, read on the forward strand.
AGAAGGAGAAGAAGCAAACACCCAGACGCTGCTAACTTCGGTGTTAAGGGACCCTCATGTTTAGGAACTGCTTCTCAAGGAGACGAGCAATGCCAAAGCTACAGCCAGAGAGAAAGCCAAGCTGGCGCAAATGGAGTTAGATGGGATGATTCCATTGTATCCTAGGTGTTGGCCTGAGGATACACGCCTGGGTGTAACACTCAAGGCTCTAGAGATGAAGGCAGAACACAAATGGACCGACGTGAGCTTCAATGCTAACATGGAATTCTGTCACGATCGTCTTCCTAACGGGAACACATTGCCAACAAGTATAGAGGAGGCCAAGAAAATCTTGTGCCCTCTCAACCTACCGCACATTAAATACCACGCATGCATCAATGATTGTGCACTTTATCATAACAAGTACGCGGAGAGAATCACATGTACGGTGTGCGGCCATGGACGATACACGAGAGGGAACAAATAAGTTCCTCGAAAAGTGGTATGGTACTTTCTTATCACTCCCCATCTATAGAGATATTTCATACTCCCTCCGTTTCAAAATATAAGATGTTTTAGGTTTGTGAAGAAAATGAATCTAGACTTGTTTTAGTATGTAGGTTCACTCAACTTTGGGATGAATCTATATACTAAAAGAAGTCTAGATTCATTTTCTTTACAAACCTAAAACATCTTATATTTTGAAACGGAGGGAGTAGATCCTAAGGAAGCAAAGATAATGCAATGACACGCGGAAAGGGAGAAACCCGAAGATGATCCAGAGAAGGGCAAGATCCTAACACACCCTTTAGACGCTAGCCAGTGGAATGCATTGGACATCGAGTTCGAAGAGTTGTGATTCGTGCTGCATGCTTCACTCTGTGTTAGGAGGAGATCGAGCAGTTTTTTAGGTGCCTCCTAGGAGTCAAAGTTCCTCACGATTACTTGGGCAAGATAAGCAGATATCTCGACGTAGCAAAGAAGAGGTTCTGCGGTATGAAGTCCCACGACTGTCACGTGATGATGACATAGATACTTCCAGTTGCCATACGATGGATAATGGACGAGCACGTCTATGAGACGTTGTTTGGTATGTGCAACTTTTTTGACGTCATCTCTAGGAAGTCGATCGGCATGAAGCAGCTCGACAGGCTACAGGAAGAGATCGTGTTGATACTATGCGAGCTCGAGATTTACTTTTTGCCCGCATTCTTCGACATCATGGTGCATCTACTTGTCCATGTCATGGATGACATCATCCATCTCGGGCCGACATTCCTGCACAACATGATGTCGTTTGAAAGGCTGAACTGTGTCATCAAAGGGTTCGTTTGCAACAGGTCCCGTCTAGATGGAAGCATAGCCAAGGGCTTTCTGATCTACGAGTGCATCTCTTTCTGCTAGAACTATCTAACAACCAAGAACGAGGATGTTGGAATACCCACCAAGAAGCACCTCGGTAGGCTCGCTGGGTATGGTCACCGCGAGGGCCACCGCTCACTGCATGTCGGCATTGCTAATCGATGCGCCAACTTTGGCAGGGCACACCGAGTCGCACTACAACACATTGAATTGGTCAGCCCTTGAGTGGAAGAGCACAAAAGCTTGATCGAGCAGGAGTACGTGGACCGGACCCACCTAAGGAAGAAAGGAGACGTAACAAGAGAACACAACTCCAGCTTCACGGGTTGGTTCAAGAAAAGGCTGCTGGACAATCCCCCGCAGACGCCTTCTATGAAAGATCAACAACTCATATTCTCCTTGTCACAGGACCCAACGCATAATGTAATGACCTATCAGTCGTACAACATCAACGGTTACATACTCTACACCGAGGAAAAGGACATGAATAGCGAATATCAAAACTCAGGAGTAACTATGATGTCCTTTGCCGATGACGAGACTACTGTCATGGAAAGATTCTACGGAAGGATCGAGGAGATATGGGAGCTCGACTATTGTGGAGAGACGGTACCGATGTTCCGTGTTAGATGGACCAAGAATGTCGAAAAAGAAGGCCGATATTTCACCACCTGCGTTATACCCGATGCCAAGTCGGCAAAGAAGGCCTCCGCGAAATATGAGCCGTGGATACTCGCTAGCCAAATTGATCAATGTTTCTTTATTACCGACCCGTCAAAGCCCAGTCGTGTTGTAGTGAGGAGGGGCAAGAGGAGCATCATCGGAATGGAAGGATCCGCCAACGAGCAAGACTTCGACAAGAATGGCGATCCGAAGATCAAAGAGGAATTCGACAAGTACTTCAACATGCCTACTACTACTATAGTAAGAAGAAAGACCACACTACCAACTAAAGGTTGTCCGTTCACGAGAAGAAATCTCCTAGTGCCCGGGCTAAAGTATTCAACCACGAAGAAAAAGGGTAAGAAGATTGTGAAGATAGGCTAGCTAGCTCGAAACATCATACGACGACGTGTGACCTTTTTGTATTAGTTAGAGACTAATTAAACATATATCGTGATATTCGTGTGGGTATACAAATTCACATGTGTTTGTGAGAAGCACAATATATACATATAATTCGGGGAGGTTTTTTGAATAAATATACATATGTGTATGTGCTTGGTTTAAATATATGTATATCATATAATTTTTAAATAAGGAAAAAAATTGATGCAGCCAGGATTCGAACATGGCCGCCATAGGCTCATGTCCAACTACATGCTTCACAACCATTGAGCTAGTGTCTGTTTCGTGTCAAACTACGGCCGCGCGCCGGTTTTGACTAAGTGCCCAAGCTTCTGTGGCACATTCCAGTGATATGTGCCGCAGAAGCTTGGCACTTAGCCAAATAACCACGCGCGGCCGCACGACCTTTCCCCTAGCTTTTCCTTTCCCCCCTGCACGCCCGAAGCGAACCCTAGCCTAGCCGAACCGCCGCCGCCACTCGCCCGCGCCTCCACCGCCGCACGCCTCCGTCGCTTGCCTGCCGCTCACCCGCACGCCTCCACCGTCACACGCCTCCGCCGCTCGCCCTAGCGCCTGCACACCGGAGGTGGAGGAGGAGCACTAGCTCTCGGCCCTATCGTCGTAGCCCATGGAGGAGGAGAGCCACCGCTACCACTGGAGCCCGTGGAGGAGAGCCACCCCTGCCGCCGGAGCCCGTGGAGGAGCCCGTCCGCAGTGCGCAGGGGGAGAAGGGCAGTGCACCGGCATATCTAGTTCATCGCTCGGCCACCAGCAGGAGGAGAAGGGCAGTGCACCGCCACCATCAGCCAGCGCGACCTCATCGTCCATCGGCGTCCACTTGCTACCGTCCATCGGCGCCACCTAGGTAATGCTCTGAACTAGTACTGATCTTGGTGTCCTTTGAACTAGTCATGCTCCTGCTGATCGATTAGGGTTCTTGTAGTTTGATTGTAGCAGAGAGGAGTATGACTCCATGGGCATGATCTGTAACTAAACCTAGATGTGTTAAAAAGAAAAGTTCATTGGATTTTCTTTGTGCCATGCTCAACTTTAATTAATTAAAGGGCATGATGATTAGGGTTCTTGTAGTTTGATTGTTATAGTCATGCTCTGTCATTGTAGTTTGATTGTTATAGTCATGCTTTGTTACAGTCATGTTCTTGTAGCCTCTCAAGTTAGCCTCCCGAGCATGTTACTGTTAGACAGTCAAGTTAGCCAGTCATGTTCTTGTTACAGGATGGCATCACAAGGGTAAATTGAGAGATAAAAGGGTAAATTGCTGAGATAAATTGAGAGATAAAACCAAAGCCATGTTTCTCTTTAGTTAGTTGAACTAAGCAGTCAGTGTAAGAGAATTATGCATGTACTGCTATTTTAAACCAATGTTACTGTTATTTTCAGTTAGGAGAATAGTTACTACATTTAAACCACATTTGTAAGAGAATTATGCATGTACTGCTATTTTCAATGTTAATGTTCTTTTATAGTCCATGAGTCATGCATGTACATTTAAACCACATATCTAAGCAGTCGGTAAGAATCAGTGTTGATGTCATATGATTTTCCTGTCAAAAAACTACTGTAATTCAAAAAACTACATAGTTGTTGCTGCTTTTCCTTATATGATTTTCCTGTCATATTAGACCATGTTTTCCTTATATGATTTTCATGTCATATTAAGAATCAGAGTTGTTTATTTTTTGAATGAGATGGTGCTGCTGCTGCTGCTTTATATCTTATTACATGTTGTAGTACACTTTTTAGTAGTCGTATTGTGATTGTTTCCTAGTACTGCTGTTTGTTTCAAGGTACCAGAAATTCCAGGTAGCAGCAGCACCATGTTTGTTTCCTAGTACTACTATTGCTTTACATGTTACTAAATGGTGCGGCAGAGTTAGTTTCTTTTGTGAATGAGATGGTGTTGTGATGGATGATGATGGATGGGTTCAGTGGGATTATCACTAGGGATGGGTCTATTTTTTCTTGCAGGGATTTCAGTTGAGTTGCCCGTTTCTCCCGAAGTGTTGATTCACTTCCATTTCGGTTGAGAAATGGGCACTCGTAGGTCCAAAAATTAGCAAAGGTCATGCCAAATTCTTCGGTCGATATTTGTGCTAACTTTTTGCCTCTTTTTTAGTAATAAAGTGCAAACATGTCGACTAACGACGAGGCCAGTCCTTCTAAACACATGAGCGTCGAGGATCTAGCCCGAGAGGCCAACAAGTCGTTCTGGGGGCCATCCCAAAAGCATGAGGAGGAGGAGGAGATGAGAATGACACCACCACCGGCGACCGTCGTCGGATGTGCTAGGGGTAACGAGGAAGATCCAGATTACAAGGGGGACGACGACTACGACGTAACTAGTGAAGGCGGGGAGGAGGGTAACACCACCACGGATGGCGGCGAGCACACAGATGGCGGTAGCGGAAACCCGACCGCTATACAGAAGAAGAAGAAGAAGAAGAAGAAGAAGAAGAAGAAGAAGAAGAAGAAGAAGAAGAAGAAGAAGAAGAAGAAGAAGAAGAAGAAGAAGAAGAAGAAGGAGATTAAGGATCGGAAGCCACAAGTGCTCGCCAACGTCTGTGATGAGTTCATTGAGGTCATAGAAGGTGGCCAACCCATTGCGCCTGCATCGATTGCCTGCGGGTATGGCATGCAACTCGGGTGCATCGTCCGGGAAAGCATGTCGATCAACACGAAGTACATCTGAAGTAATCAGGCTTTGGTCGAGAACCTCCTTAAGAAGATTCACAAGAGATACACATTTCCAGAGAAGTTCAGAAACCTGGAGAGAAAGAACCCGGTGAACAAACTAGAACTGACAAAGATGAGCAACGCCTTGAGCAGCTGGAAAACCCGGGTAAAGAACAACATTGACAAAGGTGAAAGCTAGGAGATTATAAGTAGGAAAAATCCGATGCTCGACGAAGAAGAGTTCAAGATAGTCAAGGCGGACTTAGATACCGCTTACTCTAAAGCATGGACTGAGTAGGGAAAGACTATGTGAGAGAAGAACATAGGTAACCACCGACTTGGAAGCGGCGGATACAGAGGGAAACAACCCATTTGGGACAAGGAGGACGTCGAGCTTGAACGCTTGGGTAAAGAGAACCCATGGCATAAAATCACATACTTGTAGATCCGACACTTTGTCTGGGGCCGCTACTACCTGGACCCTATTATAGGGGAGTTCGTCACTGATGACCCGGATGTGAAGGTCTTTGAGGAGGAGCTGGTAAGGAATTTACCGCGAATCTCTCATTAAAATAATTAAGCCAAGAATCTAAATGCATGGTTTCAACTCTCCTTGTGTCTCTGCAGGAGAAGGAATTGAACGCTACCGGTGACTTGTCGTCCCAGGATTCGGCGGCAGAGCCATGGGACACTGTTTTCAACAGGGCGATGAACACTTACAAGAAGAGGGAGAAGAATTTGCCACCAAAATCAGCTGGCCGTGTGTCCGTCTTTGGTACAAGCATGAAGTTTACCGAGTACTACAAAGAGGACGCAAAGAAGAGGAGGGAGAGGAAGAACCAGTCGGCAGCTAAAGATAAAGCCGAGGTTGAAGAGCTAAAGTTGAAGGTAAAGACATTAGAGGAAAAAGTGGACGAGAAAGCAATGGACAAGTTATTGGAGGAGAAGCTTCGCGTGATCATCCCCCTTGGGTTGATGGAGGGGCTAGCTGTTTGGAATGTGGCAGGTCGACAGGGGCCGATACACGTGCACAGCTTTAGCGACATCAACTCGAGCATAAACGTTAACGCGTCGCTGGACTTGGTGACCCCGTCGGCCAGCATCGCTGTGGCGTAGCCGCAAGAGCTGGTCGTCGCACAGCTGCCCCCTGCTGCTCCCGCCAAAAATACCAAGCCGCAGCCGGCGGCGACACCAGTACCGCGGGAGAATGCTGATGATAGGCCTGCCGCCGGGACCGGCCGTGTGTCGACATTAGCCGAGCTCAACGCCCTCACCAAGGTAACTAATTAGTTACTCTGCTTCATCTTCTTTATGCGCCTTTGGTGACTGCCACCTCGATCATGATGCCCAACATATGTGTTTTGACTCAGGACGTTGCTTGTGTACTACTCCACAAAGTTGCAGGCGGCGAGTTGATGGATGTTGCCAAGGGTATTATCATACAACCGGCGAACCGCACGATGCACAACAATGCAATGGACGATGCCATGATGAGGGTCCGGATTGCTTGGGTGTTGCCAGGGTGCGACAACATGGACCCCCCTTTCAACCTCAGGGAGCCAACGAACACAAGACCCTTGCAGAATGCCACGGCTGGCCCTTGACATGGCCGAAGACTCAGATTCGTCTTACGGAGCACACTGGCCACCTCGATCGTCCGGCCACCACCTCGGAAGCCACCTGTCACCGTCGCCACCACTAGTCGCCACCAACAACTGTTGGGAGCGTGTGGGCCGCCCTAAGGCAAAGCCGTCGCAATGCAACCGCCGTCGCCCCCGCCACCACCATCACCACATGGTGGCAACAACGATGATGATGAAGAATTTTTCAACGTCGACGACTACATCAACACCGACGCCAACATAGGATTGTACATGCCTGCTGTGGATGAAGAACCCTTCATCGCTCACGGCAGTCAAGGTAGGCGTCCCACTACATGCACACAACGCCTGGTCTTCCGTGGTTTATCTCAAGAGATGCCTCCGGCCGCCGATCAATAGGAGAAACCTGTAGGATTCGTATTTAGCCCTGGCACAATCCAAAAGGCGGTCGTTGAGCACTTAGCATCCCCAGTGGAGGAGCCTGCTCAGAAGACGAAGAAGCACATGAAGAGAGGTAAGAAAGCCGAGAGCCAACCTCCTCCAAAGAGGATCCGGGCTAAGGATGACGTCGTACCAGCCTGCTAGGATGGCTTGCCCAGGATACATATAGTCGGTGAAGCGATACTGACTCTGGAGCTGCTTCGCCTTGCTCGTGGACATATGCTCGCTTTGAGTGATAGTATCAAGACACTAGAGGGCATTCTTCTTAAAGACAAAGATCCAAATTACCCGGTTTTCACTGTCAAGGTGCCATCGGACATGGACTTCGTCCATGAAGCCCCGCGGACGTGTTCTTCATAGCGTACGAGGATATCTTCAAGCTGTTTCTCTCAAAACGGCTGGACTATAACATGGTCCGCCCCTGTCGTCGTAGCCCATGGAGGAGGAGAGCCACCGCTACCACTGGAGCCCGTGGAGGAGAGCCACCCCTGCCGCCAGAGCCCGTGGAGGAGGAGCCCGTCCGCAGTGCGCAGGGGGAGAAGGGCAGTGCACCGGCATCTCTAGTTCATCGCTCGGCCACCAGCAGGAGGAGAAGGGCAATGCACCGCCACCATCAGCCGGCGCGACCTCATCGTCCATCGGCGTCCACTTGCTACCGTCCATCGGCGCCACCTAGGTAATGCTCTGAACTAGTACTGATCTTGGTGTCCTTTGAACTAGTCATGCTCCTGCTGATCGATTAGGGTTCTTGTAGTTTGATTGTAGCAGAGAGGAGTATGACTCCATGGGCATGATCTGTAACTAAACCTAGATGTGTTAAAAAGAAAAGTTCATTGGATTTTCTTTGTGCCATGCTCAACTTTAATTAATTAAAGGGCATGATGATTAGGGTTCTTGTAGTTTGATTGTTATAGTCATGCTCTGTCATTGTAGTTTGATTGTTATAGTCATGCTTTGTTACAGTCATGTTCTTGTAGCCTCTCAAGTTAGCCTCCCGAGCATGTTACTGTTAGACAGTCAAGTTAGCCAGTCATGTTCTTGTTACAGGATGGCATCACAAGGGTAAATTGAGAGATAAAAGGGTAAATTGCTGAGATAAATTGAGAGATAAAACCCAAGCCATGTTGCTCTTTAGTTAGTTGAACTAAGCAGTCAGTGTAAGAGAATTATGCATGTACTGCTATTTTAAACCAATGTTACTGTTATTTTCAGTTAGGAGAATAGTTACTACATTTAAACCACATTTGTAAGAGAATTATGCATGTACTGCTATTTTCAATGTTAATGTTCTTTTATAGTCCATGAGTCATGCATGTACATTTAAACCACATATCTAAGCAGTCGATAAAAATCAGAGTTGATGTCATATGATTTTCCTGTCAAAAAACTACTGTAATTCAAAAAACTACATAGTTGTTGCTGCTTTTCCTTATATGATTTTCCTGTCATATTAGACCATGTTTTCCTTATATGATTTTCATGTCATATTAAGAATCAAAGTTGTTTATTTTTTGACTGAGATGGTGCTGCTGCTGCTTTATATCTTATTACATGTTGTAGTACACTTTTTAGTAGTCGTATTGTGATTGTTTCCTAGTACTGCTGTTTGTTTCAAGGTACCAGAAATTCCAGGCAGCAGCAGCAGCAGCACCATGTTTGTTTCCTAGTACTACTATTGCTTTACATGTTACTAAATGGTGCGGCAGAGTTAGTTTCTTTTGTGAATGAGATGGTGTTGTGATGGATGATGATGGATGGGTTCAGTGGGATTATCACTAGGGTTGGGTCTGTTTTTTCTTGCAGGGATTTCAGTTGAGTTGCCCGTTTCTCCCGAAGTGTTGATTCACTTCCATTTCGGTTGAGAAATGGGCACTCGTAGGTCCAAAAATTAGCAAAGGTCATGCCAAATTCTTCGGTCGATATTTGTGCTAACTTTTTGCCTCTTTTTTAGTAATAAAGTGCAAACATGTCGACTAACAACAAGGCCAGTCCTTCTAAACACATGAGCGTCGAGGATCTAGCCCGAGAGGCCAACAAGTCGTTCTGGGGGCCGTCCCAAAAGCATGAGGAGGCGGAGGAGATGAGAATGACACCACCACCGGCGACCGTCGTCGGATGTGCTAGGGGTAACGAGGAAGATCCAGATTACAAGGGGGACGACGACGACTACGACGTAACTAGTGAAGGCGGGGAGGAGGGTAACACCACCACAGATGGCGGCGAGCACACAGATGGCGGTAGCGGAAACCCGACCGCTATACAGAAGAAGAAGAAGAAGAAGAAGGAGGAGGAGATTAAGGATCGGAAGCCACAAGTGCTCGCCAACGTCTGTGATGAGTTCATTGAGGTCACAGAAGGTGGCCAACCCATTGCGCCTGCATCGATTGCCTGCGGGTATGGCATGCAACTCGGGTGCATCGTCCGGGAAAGCATGTCGATCAACACGAAGTACATCTGAAGTAATCAGGCTTTGGTCGAGAACCTCCTTAAGAAGCTTCACAAGAGATACACATTCCCAGAGAAGTTCAGAAACCTGGAGAGAAAGAACCCGGTGAACAAACTAGAACTGACAAAGATGAGCAACGCCTTGAGCAGCTGGAAAACCCGGGTAAAGAACAACATTGACAAAGGTGAAAGTTAGGAGATTATAAGTAGGAAAAATCCGATGCTCGACGAAGAAGAGTTCAAGATAGTCAAGGCGGACTTAGATTCCGCTTACTCTAAAGCATGGACTGAGTAGGGAAAGACTGTGTGAGAGAAGAACATAGGTAACCACCGACTTGGAAGCGGCGGATACAGAGGGAAACAACCCATTTGGGACAAGGAGGACGTCGAGCTTGAACACTTGGGTAAAGAGAACCCATGGCATAAAATCACATACTTGTAGATCCGACACTTTGTCTGGGGCCGCTACTACCTAGACCCTATTATAGGGGAGTTCGTCACTGATGACCCGGATGTGAAGGTCTTTGAGGAGGAGCTGGTAAGGAATTTACCGCGAATCTCTCATTAAAATAGTTAAGCCAAGAATCTAAATGCATGGGTTCACCTCTCCTTGTGTCTCTGCAGGAGAAGGAATTGAACGCTACCGGTGACTTGTCGTCCCAGGATTCGGCGGCGGAGCCATGGGACACTGTTTTCAACAGGGCGATGAACACTTACAATAAGAGGGAGAAGAATTTGCCACCAAAATCAGCTGGCCATGTGTCCGTCTTTGGTACAAGCATGAAGTTTACCGAGTACTACAAAGAGGACGCAAAGAAGAGGAGGGAGAGGAAGAACCAGTCGGCAGATAAAGATAAAGCCGAGGTTGAAGAGATAAAGTTGAAGGTAAAGACATTAGAGGAAAAGTGGACGAGAAAGCAATGGACAAGTTATTGGAGGAGAAGCTTCGCGTGATCATCCCCCTTGGGTTGATGGAGGGGCTAGCTATTTGGAATGTGGCAGGTCGACAGGGGCCGATACACGTGCCCAGCTTTAGCGGCAGCAACTCGAGCATCAACGTTAACGCGTCGCCGGACTTGGTGACCCCGTAGGCCACCATCGTTGTGGCGTAGCCGCAAGAGCTGGTCGTCGCACAGTTGCCCCTGCTGCTCCCGCCAAAAATACCAAGCTGCAGCCGGCGGCGACACCAGTACCGCGGGAGAATGCTGATGATAGGCCTGCCGCCGGGACCGGCCGTGTGTCAACATTAGCCGAGCTCAACGCCGTCACCAAGGTAACTAATTAGTTACTCCGCTTCATATTCTTTATGCGCCTTTGGTGACTGCCACCTCGATCATGATGCCCAACATATGTGTTTTGACTCAGGACGTTGCTTGCGTACTACTCCACAAAGTTGCAGGCGGCGAGTTGATGGATGTTGCCAAGGGCATTATCATACAACCGGCAAACTGCACGATGCACAACAATGCAATGGACGATGCCATGATGAGGGTCCGGATTGCTTGGGTGTTGCCAGGGTGCGACGACATGGACCCCCCTTTCAACCTCAGGGAGCCAACGAACACAAGACCCTTGCAGAATGCCACGGCTGGCCCTTGACATGGCCAAAGACTCAGATTCGTCTTACGGAGCACACTGGCCACCTCGATCGTCCGGCCACCACCTCGGAAGCCACCTGTCACCGTCGCCACCACTAGTCGCCACCAACAACTGTTGGGAGCGTGTGGGCCGCCCTAAGGCAAAGCCGTCGCAATGCAACCGCCGTCGCCCCCGCCACCACCATCACCACATGGTGGCAACAACGATGATGATGAAGAATTTTTCAACGTCGACGACTACATCAACACCGACGACAACATAGGATTGTACATGCCTGCTGTGGATGAAGAACCCTTCATCGCTCGCGACAGTCAAGGTAGGCGTCCCACTACATGCACGCAACGCCTGGTCTTCCATGGTTTATCTCAAGAGATGCCTCCGGCCTCCGATCAACAGGAGAAACCTGTTGGATTCGTATTTAGCCCTGGCACAATCCAAAAGGCGGTCGTTGAGCACTTAGCATCCCCAGTGGAGGAGCCTGCTCAGAAGACGAAGAAGCACATGAAGAGAGGTAAGAAAGCCGAGAGCCAACCTCCTCCAAAGAGGATCCGGGCTAAGGATGACGTCGTACCAGCCTGCTAGGATGGCTTGCCCAGGATACATATAGCCGGTGAAGCGATACTGACTCCGGAGCTGCTTCGCCTTGCTCGTGGACATATGCTCGCTTTGAGTGATAGTATCAAGACACTAGAGGGCATTCTTCTTAAAGACAAAGATCCAAATTACCCGGTTTTCACTGTCAAGGTGCCATCGGACATGGACTTTGTCCATGAAGCCCCGCGGGCGTGTTCTTCATAGCGTACGAGGACATCTTCAAGCTGTTTCTCTCAAAACGGCTGGACTATAACATGGTCCGCCCCTGTCGTCGTAGCCCATGGAGGAGGAGAGCCACCGCTACCATTGGAGCCCGTGGAGGAGAGCCACCCTGCCGCCAGAGCCCATGGAGGAGGAGCCCATCCGCAGTGCGCAGGGGGAGAAGGGCAGTGCACCGGCATCTCTAGTTCATCGCTCGGCCACCAGCAGGAGGAGAAGGGCAGTCCACCGCCACCATCAGCCGGCGCGACCTCATCGTCCATCGACGTCCACTTGCTACCGTCCATCGGCGCCACCTAGGTAATGCTCTGAACTAGTACTGATCTTGGTGTCCTTTGAACTAGTCATGCTCCTGCTGATCGATTAGGGTTCTTGTAGTTTGATTGTAGCAGAGAGGAGTATGACTCCATGGGCATGATTTGTAACTAAACCTAGATGTGTTAAAAAGAAAAGTTCATTGGATTTTCTTTGTGCCATGCTCAACTTTAATTAATTAAAGGGCATGATGATTAGGGTTCTTGTAGTTTGATTGTTATAGTCATGCTCTATCATTGTAGTTTGATTGTTATAGTCATGCTTTGTTACAGTCATGTTCTTGTAGCCTCTCAAGTTATCCTCCCGAGCATGTTACTGTTAGACAGTCAAGTTAGCCAGTCATGTTCTTGTTACAGGATGGCATCACAAGGGTAAATTGAGAGATAAAAGGGTAAATTGCTGAGATAAATTGAGAGATAAAACCCAAGCCATGTTGCTCTTTAAAGACAAAGATCCAAATTACCCGGTTTTCACTGTCAAGGTGCCATCGGACATGGACTTCGTCCATGAAGCCCCGCGGACGTGTTCTTCATAGCGTACGAGGACATCTTCAAGCTGTTTCTCTCAAAACGGCTGGACTATAACATGGTCTGCCTATTCGTGCTCAATCTGGCGATGAAGACCAAGAGAGAGCAAACCCCCTACATCGCGATAGTGGATCCCTACTACATGCGTGATAGCCAGTTGAGGGAAGGATCAGAGACGCGTGCCAAGGCGACGACGTACCTCGAGAAGTTCATGGTGGACCACAAGAGGACAAACACACTTCTTTTGCCTTTCTTTCCCGAGTAAGTACACAGACACCCTAGCATTGGTAACTTAGGCTTTCTTATAGCTTTCTTCCTTTGCCCTTTTCCAACATCCCGTTTCAATCGTGTTGTGTAGACACAAATACTGCACACTCATCGTCATTTCCACAAAGTACTTGATAGCATCGTATTTCGACTCGGCGAGTCAGAAGAAGAAGAAAGACTACACCAAAATAAGGGGTGTTCTGAATGAGGCTCTCGAGGGCTACGCTAGAAAGGGACGCCCCTTCGTCAACAAGGGGGAATGTATCAAGGATGAAAAACATGTGTTCAAGCATGTGCTCGAGTTCCCCTGCATCAAGGATCCGGCTACTGGTGGCGCCAAGGAGGCCTTCTACGTCATGCATCACCTTAAAGGGTTTTTCCGGGATTGCCAGGACGTAACTCTGCCATCTAGTCTCCGAGCATGGGCCGAAAATTTGGCGCGAAAGCGACGATGATGATCTTAGAGAAGACTTCCATCGCATCCAGGTTAAGTTGTCGGAAATCATCGTGGAAGATGTCAACACAAGGGGAGGGGTCCTAATACACAACAAAGGGTTGACTAAGAGGGAGATTGAAAATATTCTTCGTAAGCAGGGTGACAACAGGACGTGGATGACGAAGGATGGCTATCTACCATTTCCGAAGCCGAGTGTTAGCAGTTCTCAACAATGATCGATGTGTGCGCCTAGAATTATCATAGATGTCTGTGTGTAGTGTTATGTCACAAACTATACTAATGTGGTCGTATGTTGTAAACTTCACTATTGTGGTTGTTGTCATCGAAGTTCTATGATTGTGATCGATGTGCTACCTTCTATGTTTACTGATATTTTGCTTTAGTTTATGTGAACATATATGCATGTGAAACAATTTAGTTCTTTGTGTTGCATGATTTAGTAATATGCCTTATCTATAGAGATGACGAAGTGGTATGTGGTGTACAAGGGTTGGGTTCCAGGAGTCTACGATGAGTGGGAGGACTGTCAGAAATAGGTGAACAAGTTTAGCGGCAACAGCTACAAAGGATACGCGACCCGAGAGGAGCGGTAGCCAAGTGGAGGAACCACCTATGGAAGGAGAACCAGATGAAGATATTGCTAGTCCTCTTGCTCTTGCTCACTGTCATCACAGCTGTATTCTGTTTGATTCTAGTGTAGGCGGTGAACACTTCATTTGTAATGTGATGAGATGGTGAACTTTGTACCAAACACTTGTATAAATATTCGCCACCTTTGACTTGTATTGTAATATGATGACCACTTGTCTACCTCGATCGGGCTCTAAGTAGTGTGATGGCACTATATTCGAGTTTGTATTATATTTTGTTTTCATATACTAAGTCAAATATACTGTTTCTACTGCTATATGTATAATACCTGTATAATACTGTATAATACCTGTACAACCACACTGATTATGGACAAGTATGGTTTTTTTAATACGTGATATACAAACCAGTGGCGCATCTGTTTTTACCTTCTGTGGCGCATACCACTTCAGTGGCACATTTTTCAGAATGCGCCACTGAATACAGTCATGTGGCGCATTTTGAAATGCGCCATAGAAGTTCTCATTAGTGGCGAGATAATAGTGGTGCATCTGATATGCGTCGTAGAAGGCCAAAACAGATGCGCCACTGATTAAGGTTTTCCTAGTAGTGAAAAGATCATCATATATAGCACTATCAAGGAAAAACTTCACATCTTCATTTTTTTTAATAGGAGGACTAGCACTAATAGAATCATTTTTTACCCTTTACAAATATATTTTCTACCAAACTATCATATGATGGTCCATAGAAAGAATTTTCATCAAAAGATTCATCAAGTATGGGTATATCATAATAGAGATCATGATTATTTAAAATATTATAAGAATGGTTGGTCATGAAAATTTATTTGTTACCATTGTTGGGAGTAGAAGATGGGTAGCTATCAATTATTTCTCCACTTGTATTTATTTTCCTCTTCTTGGGGTTTCATGGGCATCCCCAAGCTTATGTTTTTATCATCCTCTTTGTGCAAAACATTTCTACTCCCTTGGGAAACAATTCCTTTTATTGAAGTCAACAACATAAATATTTTCTATGAAGGTGGTTATACAATAATCAATGATAAGAGTGATCACACTTTTAAATTTACTAGCTACATGACTAGTTTCATCTTCACCAATGAATATTTCTAATTCATAAGCTTCCATCAAAATAACAAATTGTTTTACTTGTTCCATCCCTAAATGAGCATAATCACCTCTATGGTCACATGCTATAACATATTCTTCATGGAAAATACATCAAAATTCAAAGTGTCTACCATATTGTTTAGAGCAACAAGTGTTATCATAGTATTCAAGCAACTCAATAGAAATATAATTTAGTTTTTTCATGAAAAAATCTACTCTTATCCCTACTTTTGATTCTCTATGTTTCTTAGCAATTTTAGCTACATTCAAGTACATAAACAAAGTGTCATTTATATCCATACCTGTGCTCATAATTGGAGTATTTTTTTATAGTTTCCATTTTCTATTTTTTAGGTTTAGTTTTATTTGTTAGTTGCTAAAAATAAACTAGCAATGCAAACAAGAATAGAATCTTAACAGTACGCTCCTTGGCAACAACGTCATAAAATTACTTAATAATCCCCCAAAGCAGGGAATCACTGTTGCACAATTAGATAAGTATTTAAGTGTCGAACCCACAAGGAGATAAAGGTAAACTAATTATTCTCTAAAACCCTATAGCCTACTTATATGGCCTTTCGTGCAAAGCAATGAACTAGAGTGTGTAAGATATTTTTTAATTCTAACTAGAAAACTGTAAAGTGCTGAAAATAATACATAAAGTAAACTATTGCAAGTATAGTAAAAGCAAGTAAGAGTAACACCAAGTAACGTGAAAGCAAGTAAAAGTAAAAGCGAGTAACTCAAGAGAGTAAATGTTCTGGCAAGTTGTTATCTCATTTGTTTGGCTATCGCAATTAGTGAATCACATGAATAGCCTTTACTGTTTCTTCTAAAGAGGATCCATAAATAGGCCTAGCCATGTTACTGAGCAATTACACCCATACTGATTAATCGCAAGGCCATTTCTGCACAAGCAAGGGAGTCAGTAAGATATAAAGTCTAACCACCGCTAAAAGTTTTAAGGCCCCCATAATTTATTACCTCCCCCTCCCCCGCGTTAGTTAACCATGAATTGACATTTGCATTAAGACATGAGACACGATTGCAGTAAATCTCTAGCCATCCCTTCTTCTAGAAACATGCAATAGTGACAATCTTATGCATACCCCACATATGTGCGCACTCATATATCAGTATATAAGTCCATCACAGAAGATAACATACTTGTATGCAACCAACAACGAACTATTTCACAATTACCATGAACATATCACTACTCAAACATAGACATAAAGATACAATACATTATGAGAAAACAATAGTTTGCATCACACATCATGTTTTCCAAGAGATTACAGTAGGGAAGTTCAGAGGATCTTGTTGTAGATGTTGATAATGACTACTCCATAGGGGGTGTGGAGCCAACCGAAGGCGATTTCGGCAACGGTTCCCCCTTCGACCTCCACTGGCGGCGGCCTGCAGACTCTCTATTTATGTGCTTTTGATCTTCGCCTCCGTATGTTCTGAGATTGCATCGGGAACCCTTTTATAGAAGGTTTTAAGTCAATATGAACAGTTGGAGATCTATGCGGACAATTGCGGACGCTCGGGGTGGAAAACAGCACAGGTGGCATAGCCTGGGTACTGGGACGCTCCTCTGGGCCTCTTTCCCAGCCCATTAAGCCCCTGGTGGCCCGCTTTAGCTCATTTTGGTCGTCTCGTAAATCCGAAAGTGTGCTCTCTGACCTTGCCCTTTTTAGAGTCCCTAGCTCCTGAAAACTCAAAAGTACTAACAAAAGGTTTTTCTGCCAGACAGAGTTAGAACCAAAATAGAGGGGGGTTGTTTAGAAAATCCTTAAAATCATTAAGAACATTTATAATTACTACTAATATGATTCAAATATGTGATAATAAACTACAAAGTTCATGTATGCATTTTACATGCATCGAATGCTACATCATGGGCGTTAATCCTCTGATTAACGGCTAAAAATTCACATCCACCGCCTTGCCACCCCCATTGGGAGAGGGACTGTCGCCATCGCGGCCAGTGCCAGAGGCAGCAACGAGAGGAAGGAGGATGGAGGTTCCCCTCAACGACGGCGCAAGGGTTCACCTCCATGTCGCCAGGAAGGGTTGATGCGTCGTGACATATAATGAATGGAGCCCATTATCGGGGGTCATGGGGAAAGAAAAAGGAGAATCATCATTGAGGCCTAACCATTGCAGTGACCAATATTTCACGGTTCATTCTAGGTTCGAGATCCTTGTAAATTTAAGCTTCAAGGTGAGGTTATAACATTTGAAAGTTAGTACGATGGTATAAGACTAGTCATAGCGGGAGTAACATAGATAATAACATGCATCTACATGTAATACCAACTAAGCATTTTGGTGATTGGCATGTTATTAATAATGAGAGAGGAGTTTATGATCATAACTACTCTCTCCGTTTTGGTTTACAAATCCTGCGCATAATTCTATGTCGCCAAAGAAAATTAGTGTGAGATATACATAACAAAATATATATCATCAAAAATTATATAGATCAAACTGACAACCTAGATATATGCGCAGGAATTGTAAACCGAAACAGAGGAAGTAGCTATGTTACCATAACATCACACGCTCAAGACAAGATGAGTCTACACGCTAATAAATAAGACATCGTATAATAGTACTAATATTAGCCTACTAAGGCATAAGTTACTATCTAGATAATACTGGGAGTATAACACTAGCCCATGTTACTCTCGGTATTATCTATGTGCGTGATTTTTCATCTATTATCTAGGTGTGTGATTTTCATCTGAACCCGCTTCTGAGAAATCCTAGATAGTACGTGACCACATTTTCAGCAATCGAGTACGTGCTCCATAGTATTCCGCAGCCTCTTTGGCCTGGACTTGACTGAAAACTTGCAGCTACGCAGCCGTCAAGTTAACGTTAACGTGCTACTATTCACTTGGAAACGACGCGGCGAGAGACGTCGATCGAGGAATACGCTCTGCCAACAGTATACAGACGCCACAATTGGGCAGCTCAAGACGACAGGGCCAGAAACGTCGAGCGACGAGTTTGAGCTTCAGTTTTACCTCGTGTCGTTGCTTCGCTGCGCGCAGGTCGATGGCTTGGACACCCGGAGAGATCGAGACTATGCACCCGTCAGTCAAGATGCCTCGTTCAGAAACGCGGATGGCAAGTGTAAATCTCTGTTCCATGCCTAGAAACGGTCAGTGAACATAGATCATTCAGAAACCACGATCGGCCAACAACTGAAGACGATCGACAGGGCAGAAAACGTCCGGCGACTAGTTGAGGCCAAAACAATTTTCAGAAGGCACCGGTATCTACGTACCGGTGTATCATCGTGTCACATTTTTTTCAAAAAAAATAAAAATGACTGTCTCTTTTTTCTTCCAAGACCGTAGATTTTGGCGCCATTTGCTTGCCGGCCGGCTTCTTGCTGCTTCGAGGTTCAGACGACACCCGGCCAAAATGCAACACAGGTCATCTTTGCTGCTGCGACACGGTTGCGTAAAAGACGACCGGACAAGCAATCCTACGGAAATTAAGGCCGATCGTCGTCGGATGCAACGTTTCTGTCCGAATACCACCGAGCACCAGCAGTGCCAGTACTAAGTACTCTTACATAACACCAATACATGCATGGCACCTGCTACAGCAGGAAGACCCGGTGAACACGCGAGACAAGATCGGATTCATATATTGCTTCCTGCAGATTACATTACGTTGCATACTGCTCTTGCAAATATACTACTAGTACAGTACTAGGTACGAGTAGGCCTGTGCAAGAAATAAAACCGCTCAAACCGTCTAAACCGGCTAAAAATTATCTAGTTCAATCTCATTCACAAATCCAATCTATATTTTGAAACTAGTGCAAAATTTTAAACTAGTCCAAACCGGTCAAACCGGCTAAACCGTATTTACACAGGCTTACGTACGAGTAACACGGTCGAGTTCTCAACTTATGAAATGCAACGTGCTGAGTTGCTGACCTATATACTTACGTACGTACGTGGAGGCTCAAGGTCGGGTTGCATGCATGGTCGATCAATCACGACCGACCGACCATCACTAGTTTTTGGTAGTTCTTGATGGCAGCTAGCATGGAGTACGTGCCGATATGGTTTGACCTAATAAAGCATTCGGAACCACCAATAACATGCCAGTACTATTGGTTGCACGCGGTGCTTCTCATCTTAATTATCCTACAACCGCTGGAACGCAACGAGTCAACACGTACGCACGCAGTACGTAACAACGGAGCGATTATTATTGGACCTCGAACATGCACCAACTGTACGTGCTCGATCGAGAGGTAGATCCTCGTGTATGTTTGACAGAGACGCACGCATGCAATTATCCAGAGCATACGCCCTTGCCAATAATTCCACATTTGTCATCTTGCCGGTAATTACGGAATCACGCACGAGCTAGGAGCTAACCAGACCGAAACTCGAGCGCAAGCTTCCAGCTCGATCCTGACATCCGGCCAACTGACTCAGGGCTTGTTTGATTCATAGGATAGAAAACCAAAGGAATAGGAAAACCATAGGATTGCAATGTTATGTCTACTTCAATCCTATAGGAACCCACATGTAACAAAGTTTGTTTGATTCCATCAAAGGATTCTAAGAAAGAGCTTTGGGTGGATGTTAGATTTCCTATGCAATCTAGTGCAAAGGATTTCCTAGGAAAGTTTCCTATAGGAATTAATCCTACAAATCAAACAACCACCATAGAAAAATTTCCTATAGGGTTTAATCCTACAAATTTCCTATACAAATCCTTTGAATCAAACATGCCCTCACTGTTTAGAGCATCTCCACTCGTTGGCCGAACCTAAGCCGAAATTCGGACCAAACTTTGGCAACATGCACCAACATGCACCAAAACTCGAGGGCAAGCTTCCAGCAAGATCCGGACATCCGGCCAACAGCCCCGTCTACAGGGTGGGGCCCCGGTGCGACTTGCAAATTGGAGCTCTAATTTTTATTTCAAACTCAATAACTGATAAAATAAAATCAGAAATATATGAAATATTCAATGTAAAAGAGTAAATATATCTTTAAAGTAATAGACGAGCTTCATGTTCATCACACTCATCGTCGGTATTAGCATTATCACCTTCAACAAATTCTACAGTGTGAGCTTCAACCTCTACTGCATCATCACTACGGACATCATCAACATTAGGAGCCGGGGTTTGATTTTTAGAATTTATTTGAGATTTTTTTCTTGACAATTTAATCTAGGGCACCCTTTTGAGACTGATTCGAATCTTTGTCTATTCTTCTTCTTTTTACTACGAGATTGACACTTTGTTCTTCAAATGATTCGTCGTTTTCACAAATTAATAGGTTAACCAATAATTCAACATCAATAGATGAGTTACAACGGGTGTACCTGGACGCGTGAACATGATCGCCGATCGGGAGACTCGTCGGGAGAATGATGAAGCTAGGGCCAAGGCCGGCAATGACCAGGAACAATGCAGAGTGGACGCGAGGTTTAGACTTCAGAACAAGCGGAATGATTGAATTTGATTTTATCATGAGGAGCAAACACCGAGCAAAAGTGCAAAGGACAAGGACTTCTTTATAGATTAAAGAACAATGGAATCGAAACCTCTATGATCAGAATAGCGGACCGGTATGTCTAAGATTAGGAATCGGGACGTCTAAAGATCAACGATCAATTACTCACTGACTCACATTGATCGGGTGGACGGGGGCACGCCGGCGCGTCCCAAGGAAACCACGCTGCTGGGTGGAACCATAGCGTGTCTAGCGAGACGAATCAATCGCCGATCGAGAAACCAGCGCTGCGGGAGACGGATCGATCTGATCGATCGAGGCAAACGAGCGTCAAGCGGATAGCCCTCCAGATCAGATCGAGTACCTGCTGGGCCACGAAATACTACTGCGCTTCACGTATTTGGGGGCCCTCCAGATCGGGGGCCCTGTTCGGTCGAGCATGTCGAACATGCCCATCGACGGGGCTGATTGGGCGGCCAACTGCCTAGTTTACTCCTCCTACTCTACTGAGTTGCTTTCACGAGAGCTGTGCATGCACACGTCAGTAGTCTCTCGTCTGGTTCTGATTTTGATACTACTAACCCAGGTTTGAAATTGGTATGCGTGCGTGCGTCTATGATGATCAGCTGCAGTTACCTAACACGGACACGAGCGGCCATGCGTCGCCGTACGTAGTGGACAGCGGTTAACATGGCGGAAGATCGAGCAGGCGAGCTGCCAGAAGAATCTAATTACGTCATGCATACGTACGTACGAGGAGAGCAGATGGAAAACAGGAGCAGCGCGCAGTTTCACTAAAATAGAGCCCCCTCCCAACACCGTCTCTCTTCTTCCCCTTCCCCGCATGGTCGTTGACCACTGGAGACCGGCCCGATCCTGACCTCTCTCCGGTGGATCTGCCAGCCGGAGGAGGGAGGGAGAGGTGCCGGAGTAGATGGTAGGAGTAGATTTAGGGTTTTCAGCGAGATGCCGATAGTTTGGAGTAGGGCACCGGACTGTTTGGGCCAGATCCGTCGCATCCCGCGTTGGTGGCGTCGTGGTGGTGGTCTCCAGCGGTCGGAGACATCGAGGAGCGGTGCTTCCGCAAATAAGCTCAAGGTCTGTCTGTTCCTCCCCTTCCTCTGCTGCTCTGCTTTCTTCTGGTCTCTCTCTCTCTCTCTCTCTCTCTCTCTCTCTCTCTCTCTCTCCGGTCAGCCGTGGAGGCGAGGGGGATGGACTGGAGCGGAGAAGTAGTTTGGTAAGGGGAGGACATGGTTCTTCTCCACTGGTGCATGAGTGCTGCTCCAGTGGGTCGCCGACGAACCGCGGCGTCAACCGCTCATGGTGGGAGGCGTCGTCTACGGCTCATCTTGCAGGAACCCGTCATATGCACCGGAGGTCGCTTCTCAGTGGCATCGTGGGCTTTCTCATCAACCTGGCCGGCCAAGGAGGCGAGGGGGGAGAGGAGAGCCACAATGGCGTTGGTGTCGTAGCTGCTCTGCTGCCTCGACGAACAACCAGCGTGGTGGCTTTGATTGCAACCGGTATATATCTTTGCCCAGGAAGGGCCCGAGTCATGCATCGATGGCACGTTTTAACCTCCGGGAAGGAGGCCAGCTCGGAGCTCTGCACCGGACTCCACCGTCTCCTTCTGGCCAAGTGGTTCGTCCCCGGCTGGATCAAGATGGCCGGCGGTGAGAGCTCAGTGGCGGTGGAGGGTGTGAAGGACCTGATTGCTTTTCTAGTATTTTCTTTACGGTCCTCCTTGCTTATTCGTAGGCCTTCTCTGCAGTTATCTTCTTGTAAGGGGAATGCTTGCTTATTGTACATCCACCGACAAATTTTCCTCGAAATAGGATTTGGCCCCGCTTTATAAATAAAGCACACAGGTGAGACCGCTGCTGGGCCAGACAGCACATCGCCCAAAAGAAATCCGAACACTGTTTGGGCCGAACAGCACAAGCAAAATCCCAAGAGAAAGAACAAAAGAAAGCAAAACAAAGAAATGCACGACGGCACCGGGTCGACCACCGACAAAGACTCAGCAACCACTGTGCCCACCGAAAAGGTCCCACCACGATCCTATGCCTCCGAATTGCCGTGTACCAAGCAACACCTGTTGGAGATATGCCCTAGAGGCAGTAATAAATATAGTTATTATTATATCTTTGTGTTTATGATAAATGTTTACATTCATGCTATAACAGTATTAACAAGAAAACATTAATACTTGTGTGATTTGTAAACTAAATTAGAGTCCCTAGTAAAGCCTCTTCATAATACTAGCTTGCTGGTTAATAAATGATTGTGGTTTCCCTATCATGAACATTGAGATGTTATTAACAACAAGATCATATCATTAGGAGAATGGTATGATAGACATACTCCTATAGATAAGCGTAGCATAAAGATCAAGTCATTTTAATAGTTCAATTGCTATATGCTTTCTGATACATAGTAGCCTAATTCCTTCAACCATGAGATCATGTTTATCACCATCACCGGAAGGATGCTTTGATGACATCAAACACCACACCGTAACTGGGTGGCTATAAAGGTGGCATTGAGTGTTCGGAAAGTATGGGTTGAGACACATGAATCAAGAGTGGGATTTGTCCATCCATATGACAGATAGATATACTCTGGGCCCTCTCGGTGGAATGTCATCCAATTAGCTTGCAAGCATGTGACTGGCTCACAAGGGATCACATATCACGGGAACGAGAAAAAAGTACTTATCAGTAACGAGGTTGAACTAGGTATGCAGAGATACCGATGATCATAACCTCGGATAAGTAAACTATCGTGAGACAAAGGGAAATTGGTATCGTATGTAAGTGGTTCATTCGATCGCAAAGTAATCGTAGAAATATGTGGGATCCATATGAATTTCCAGATTCCTCTATTGGTTATTGTTCGGAGAAGTGTCTCGATCATGTCCGCATAATTCACGAACCGTAGGGAGACACACTTAAGGATTCGACGTTGTTTGAGTAGTTATGGAATGATGAGTAAGAGACCGAATGTTGTTCGGAGTCCCGGATGGGATCCGGGATATCACGAGGAGATCCGGAATGGTCCGGAGAATAAGATTCATATAAGGAAAGTCCTGTTTCGGGGTTGGAGAATGGTTCCGGTGTTTTCATCGGGAATGTTCTAGAAGGTTCCGGAATGTCCGGCACTCCGGAGGGGAAGGGTACATGAATGTGTTATATCAAGTTTGTATGATTGCATCATGTACTAGGTGTCGTCGCTGAACAAAATAAAGGGTTTAATCAAATCCTAGTTTGAAAAGTCAAACACCAATTTGAAAAGTCAAACGGCTATTTTGGGAAGTGGAGGGGAAGGTGGAAACCGAGTTGGGGAGGAGTTCCTCCCCTCCACCGCCGGCCCACCTTGGAAGCCGAGTTGGGGCGGGACTCCCCTCCCCTAGCGCGCCCCCTCCACCTATATAAGGAGGGGCAGGGCTGCCCCTCCTAGCACCCAACGCCTCCACCCGCAAACCCTAGCCCTAAGCCGTCATCCCTCCTGCAGCCGCCGCCGCTGCCTAGCTAACCCTAGCAGCCGGCCAAGCCTCCTCCTTGGTGTGTCTAAACCCTAGATCGCCGAGGAGCTCTCTCATAGTCCACCATACTCGCTCCGGCTTAAGGCGAAGCCCTGCGAGATCTCCCCTCTACTTCCGGTACCACGCCATCGTGCTGCCAGAATCGCGAGGAGAGTGCTACAACCTCCGCTGCCTGCTGGAACAAGGGAGAGGAAGGTCTTCGTCAAGTACCGAACGTGTGACCGACTACGGGAGCGCTGCCGGAACGCAGCGCCGGAAGGATCGTCTACGCGATCTTGAGATCGGGAAGAGTACGACTACATCACCCACGAGAATCCGCTCTCGTTGAACACTTTGGAATCTTCGAGGGTGAGTTATTCCATCGACTCGTTGCTACAATCTAGTAGATAGATCTTGGCTTGTTTGTTTGTATGCGGTAGAAATTTTTTGTTTTCCATGCTACGAAACCCTACAGTGGTATCAGAGCCGTGTCTATATGTAGATCTGTTGCACGCGTAGAACACAATGGTCATTGTGGGCGTTGATGCTTTTATTGTCGATTGCTTCTTGTGTACTTTGCATCTTGCGGGATGGTGGGATGAAGCGGCCCGGGCTAACCTTACATGACATCGTTCATGAGACTTGCTCCACGCTTGACATGCAACTTGTATTGCATAAGTGGCTTTGCGGGTGCCTGTTTCTCCCAACATAGTTAAGATCCAATTTACAACAGGTGATTGACAATACTAGTATCAATGTTGTGGTTCTTGTTCGTAAGTTAGAACGACACTTATTGAAAGCCCCAAACCACGTAAAATATGCAAAGAAAGTAGAAGCGTCTAACTTTGTTTTGCAGGGGTGTGCTGTGATGTGATATGGCCATGATTGTGATTATATTTGATGTATGCAATGTTCCTTATTGTAAGTT
Source organism: Avena sativa (assembly GCA_916181665.1). Taxonomy (NCBI): domain Eukaryota; kingdom Viridiplantae; phylum Streptophyta; class Magnoliopsida; order Poales; family Poaceae; genus Avena; species Avena sativa. Next base: position 463,100,263 of record OV702293.1, read on the forward strand.
GGCAACCGGGAGGAGCCATATGGTTGTCTTTAATTTATGTTAAGACCCGCGTGTCTATTCAAAGTAGTTGTAATAGTTGAAGCTGGTGGACGACAACCATGAAGCGGCGTCATTGACCTTGATGCAATGCCGGTGATGATGGAGATCATGTTCTTGCTTGAAGATGGAGATCGGAAGCACAAAGAAGAAAGGCCATATCATATCACATATTATGAATTTCATGTGATGTTAATCCTTTATGCATCTTGTATTGCTTAGTTAACGACGGTAGCATTATAAGATGATCCCTCATGCACACAAATTTCAAGTTCCAAAGTGTCCATCCTTAGTAAGCATCGTTGCTAAAGCTCGTTGTTTTGAAGCACCACGTGATGATCGGGTGTGTTAGATTCTGCGGGTGTATACAACGTGAGCAAGCCAGATTTGCTCATGCGGAAGCTAAGGTTTGATCTTGACGAGCCTAGCATGTACATACATGGTCTCGGAACACGGATCACCGAAAGGTAAAGCATGAATCATATAGTAGATATGATGAACATGTCGATTGTTCGCCATTGAAGCTATATCAACTCTCGTGATGATCGGTTTTGATGTGGTGGATTTGGTTCGTGTGATCACTAAAACAATGTGAGGGATATTGTTTTGAGTGGGAGTTCACCTAGATTAATTTAACTATTAATTAGAACTCAATTTGTCATAAACTTAGTCTAAACTATTGAAAATATGTTGTAGATCAATGGCGGCCCCTACCATCAATTTTAATGCGTTCCTAGAGAAAGAAAAGTTGAAAAACAATAGAAGCAACTTTGCGGATTGGTTCCGCAATTTGAGGATTGTCCTCACAGCTGGTAATTTGACCTATGTGCTGGATGCACCGCTAGGTGACCCACCTGTAGCTACTGCTACCAATGAAGTAAAGAATATTTACCTCACTCGGAAGACTCAGTACTCCACAGTTCAGTGTGCTATCTTGTATGGTTTAGAATCGGAGCTTCAGAAAAGTTTTGAGAATTCAGACCCACATGATATTGTCCGTGATCTCAAATTGATCTTTGAGACTCACGCGGCGATTGAGAGCTATGAGGCTTCCGAAAAGTTCTTTAACTGCAAGATGGAAGAAGGCAGCTCCGTCAGTGAGCATGTGCTTAAGATGTCTGGGCACGCAAACAAAATCCAAAGCTTGGGTATAGTGATTCCTAATGCTTTGGGGATTTACCGTGTCCTTCAATCACTACCACCAAGTTATAAGAACTTTGTGATGAACTAAAACATGCAAAACATGAACAAGATGTTGCCAGAACTCTTCGCCATGTTGAAATCTGCAGAAGTGGAGATCAAGAAAGAGCACCAAGTGTTGTTGGTCAATAAGACCACCAAATTCAAGAAAGGCAAGTCTAAGCAAAAGGGACACTTCAAGAAGGGTGGTAAGAAAGTTACCGCACCGACGAAGAAGACCAAGGCTGGACCTAAGCCTGATACTGAGTGCTTTTACTGCAAGGGAGAAGGTCACTGGAAGCGGAATTGCCCAAAGTACTTGGCGGATTTGAAGAACGGCAACATCAAGAAGAAAGGTATATCCGATATACATGTTATTGATGTGTATCTCACTAGTACTCGTAGTAGTGCCTGGGTATTTGATACTGGTTCGGTTGCTCATATTTGTAACTCGAAACAGGTGCTGCAGAATAAACGGAAGCTAGCGAAGAACGAGGTGACGATGCGCGTGGGAAATGGATCAAAGGTTGATGTGATCGCGGTCGGCACGCTACCCCTTCATCTACCATCGGGATTAGTTTTATACTTAAATAATTCTTATTTGGTGCCTGCGTTAAGCATGAACATTATATCAGGATCTTGTTTATTGCGAGACGGTTACTTGTTTAAGTCCGAGAATAATGGTTGTTCGATTTATATGAGTAATATGTTTTATGCACATGCACCTTTGATAGATGGTCTATTCTTATTTAATCTCGATAGTGGAAATACACATATTAATAACATTGAGGCTAAACGTTTGAAATCGAGCGATAACTCGACCTATATGTGGCACTGTCGTCTTGGTCACATTGGAGTGAAGCGTATGAAGAAACTCCATTCCGATGGACTTCTTGAATCACTTGATTTCGAATCACTTGAAAGATGCGAAGCATGTCTGATGGGAAAAATGACTAAGACTCCATTTTCTGGTATGATGGAGCGAGCTACGGACTTATTGGAAATCATACATACCGATGTGTGTGGTCCAATGAGTGTAGCATCGCGCGGTGGTTATCGTTATGTTCTTACCTTCACGGATGACTTGAGTAGATATGGGTATATCTATTTCATGAAACATAAGTCCGAAACTTTCGAGAAGTTTAAGGAGTTTCAAAGTGAGGTTGAGAATCAACGTAATAAGAAGATTAAATTTCTACGTTCTGATCGTGGAGGTGAATATCTAAGTTACGAGTTTGGCGAGCATTTGAAGAAATGCGGAATACTTCAACAATTGACACCGCCGGGAACATCACAGCGTAATAGTGTGTCCGAACGTTGTAATCGAACTCTCTTAGATATGGTTCGTTCTATGATGTCACTTACAGATTTACCGCTATCATTTTGGGGTTATGCATTAGAAATAGCCGCATTCACTTTAAATAGGGCACCATCTAAATCCGTTGAAATGACACCATATGAATTATGGTTTGGGAAGAAACCTAAATTGTCGTTCCTTAAAGTTTGGGGTTGCGAAGCCTATGTAAAGAAGTTACAGCCGGACAAGCTTGAACCCAAAGCGGAAAAATGCGTCTTCATAGGATACCCGAAGGAAACTATTGGGTATACCTTCTTCAAAGATCCGAAGGCAAAATCTTCGTTGCCAAGAATGGATCCTTTCTAGAGAAGGAATTTCTCTCAAAAGAAGTGACTGGAAGGAAAGTAGAACTCGGCGAGGTTGTTGAACCTTCTCTCGAACTTGCGAGTAGCGCAGCACCGAAAGAAGTTCCTGTGGTGCCTACACCAATAAGAGAGGAAGCTAATGATGATGATCATGAAACTTCGGTTGAAGTTGCTACAGAGCCTCGCAGGTCAACCAGAACTCGTACCACTCCTGATTGGTATGATCCCGTTATGAGTGTCATGTTGGTGGATAACACCGATGACCCTGCGACATATGAGGAAGCAATGATGAGCCCAGATTCTAATAAATGGCAAGAAGCCATGAAATCCGAAATTGGATCCATGTACGAAAACACAGTATGGACTTTGGTGGACTTACCGGATGGCCGGAAGGCTGTCGAGAACAAATGGATTTTCAAGAAGAAAACGGATGATGATGGTAATGTTACTGTCTATAAAGCTCGACTTGTCGCAAAAGGGTTTCGACAAATTCAAGGAGTTGACTACGATGAGACTTTCTCACCAGTAGCAAAACTAAAATCTGTGAGGATTTTGTTAGCAATCGCTGCATATTACGATTATGAAATACGGCAGATGGATGTCAAAACAGCGTTCCTCAATGGAGACATTGATGAAGAGTTTTATATGATGCAACCCAAAGGTTTTGTCGATCCTAAAGGTGATGACAAGGTATGCAAACTTCAACGGTCCATCTATGGAATGAAGCAAGCATCCCAAAGTTGGAATCAACGTTTTGATAAGGTAATCAAAAGTTTTGGTTTTATACAAACTTGTGGAGAAGCTTGTATTTACAAGAAAGTGAGTGGGAGCTCTGTAGCATTCTTAATACTATATGTAGATGACATATTGTTGATTGGGAATGATGTAGACCTTCTTAATAGTGTCAAGGAATATGAATAATAGTTTTTCAATGAAATATCTTGGCGAAGCAGCTTACATATTAGGCATAAAGATTTATAGAGATAGATCAAGACGCCTAATATCATTGTCACAAAGTACATATTTGGACAAAGTTCTAAAGAGGTTTGGAATGGAAGATAGCAAGAAAGGGTTCTTGCCCATGTTGCCCAATACGACGTTGAGTAAAACTCAAAGTCCGACAACGGCAGAAGATAGAGAAAGGATGAGTAAGACTCCCTATGCCTCAGCCATAGGATCTCTAATGTATGCCATGCTATGTACTAGACCCTGCATTGCATATGCTGTTAGTTTAACTAGCAGATATCAAAGTGATCCAGGAGTGGATCATTGGACAGCGGTCAAAAACATCCTTAAGTACTTGAGAAGAACTAAGGACATGGTTATTTCTTATGGAGGTGATGAACAGCTCGTTGTTAATGGTTACACCGATGCTAGTTGGAACACCGATCCGGATGATTCTAAATCACAATATGGATACGTATTTATTTTGAATGGTGCAGCAGTTAGCTGGAGGAGTGCAAAGCAAAGCGTTGTGGCGAGATCTTCAACTGAATCGGAATACATGGCTGCTTCGGAGGCTTCACAATAAGCGATATGGATGAAAGAGTTCATTACAGAGCTCGGTGTGGTTCCTAGTGCGCTGGACCCAATGTCTATCTACTGTGATAACATGGGCGCCATAGCCAATGCGCAAGAACCAAGGTCACACAAGAAGCTGAAGCACATCAAGCTACGTTTTCACGCTATTCGAGAACATGTCCAAGATGGGGACATAAAGATTTGCAAAGTACACACAGATCTGAATGTGGCGGATCCGTTGACTAAACCTCTCCCGAGGGCAAAACATGACCAGCACCAAACTGCCATGGGTGTTTGGTATATTACCATGTATTCTAGATTAGATGACTCTATTGCAAGTGGGAGACTGTTGGAGATATGCCCTAGAGGCAATAATAAATGTAGTTATTATTATATCTTTGTGTTTATGATAAATGTTTAAATTCATGCTATAATAGTATTAACAAGGAAACATTAATACTTGTGTGATTTGTAAACTAAAATAGAGTCCCTAGTAAAGCCTCTTTATAATACTAGCTTGTTGGTTAATAAATTATTGTGGTTTTCCTATCATGAACATTGAGATGTTATTAGCAACAAGATCATATCGTTAGGAGAATGATATGGTGGACATACTCCTATAGATAAGCGTAGCATAAAGATCAAGTCATTTTAATAGTTCAATTGCTATATGCTTTATGATACATAGTAACCTAATTCCTTCGACCATGAGATCATGCATATCACCTTCACCGGAAGGATGCTTTGATGACATCAAACACCACACCATAACTGGGTGGCTATAAAGGTGGCATTGAGTGTTCGGAAAGTATTGGTTGAGACACATGGATCAAGAGTGGGATTTGTCCATCCATATGACGGATAGATATACTCTGGGCCCTCTCGGTGGAATGTCATCCAATTAGCTTGCAAGAATGTGACTGGCTCACAAGGGATCACATATCACGGGAACGAGAAAAGAGTACTTATCAGTAACGAGGTTGAACTAGGTATGCAGAGATACCGACGATCATAACCTCGGATAAGTAAACTATCGTGAGAGAAAGGGAAATTGGTATCGTATGTAAGTGGTTCATTCGATCGCAAAGTAATCATTGAAATATGTGGGAGCCATATGAATTTCCAGATTCCTCTATTGGTTATTGTTCGGAGAAGTGTCTCGATCATGTCCGCATAATTCACGAACCGTACGGAGACACACTTAAGGATTTGACGTTGTTTGAGTAGTTATGGAATGATGAGTAAGAGACCGAATGTTGTTCGGAGTCTCAGATGGGATCCGGGATATCACGAGGAGATCCGGAATGGTCCGGAGAATAAGATTCTTATGAGGAAAGTCTTGTTTCGGGGTTGGAGAATGGTTCCGGTGTTTTCATCGGGAATGTTCTAGAAGGTTCCAGAATGTCCGGCACTCCGGAGGGGAAGGGTACATGGATGTGTTATATCAAGTTGGTATGATTGCATCATGTACTAGGTGTGGTCGCTGAACAAAATAAAGAGTTTAATCAAATCCTAGTTTGAAAAGTCAAACTCCAATTTGAAAAGTCAAACGGCTATTTTGGGAAGTGGAAGGGAAGGTGGAAACCGAGTTGGGGAGGAGTTCCTCCCCTCCACCGCCGGCCCACCTTGGAATCCGAGTTGGGGAGGGACTCCCCTCCCCTGGCGCGCCCCCTCCACCTATATAAGGAGGGGCAGGGCTGCCCCTCCTAGCACCCAACGCCTCCACCCGCAAACCCTAGCCCTAAGCCGCCGGCCCTCCTGCAGCCACCGCCGCCCTAGGGCAAGCCGCCGCCGCCTAGCTAACCCTAGCCGCCGGCCAAGCCTCCTCCTTGGTGTGTCTAAACCCTAGATCGCTGAGGATATCTCTCATAGTCCACCATACTCGCTCCGGCTTAAGGCGAAGCCCTGCGAGATCTCCCCTCTACTTCCGGTACCACGCCGTCGTGCTGCCGGAATTGCGAGGAGTGTGCTACAACCTCCGCTGCCTGCTGGAACAAGGGAGAGGAAGGTCTTCGTTGAGTACCGAACGTGTGACCGACTGCGGGAGCGCTGCCGGAACGCAGCGCCGGAAGGATCGTCTACGCGATCTTGAGATCGGGAAGAGTACGACTACATCACCCACGAGAATCCGCTCTCGTTAAACACTTTGGAATCTTCGAGGGTGAGTTATTCCATCGACTCGTTGCTACAATCTAGTAGATAGATCTTGGCTTGTTTGTTTGTATGCGGTAGAAATTTTTTGTTTTCCATGCTACGAAACCCTACAGTACCCGCAGATGTCGCCGCGCCGGCGCCAGCCTAGCCGGCAAGGATTTCTCCCGTCCCCCCAAAGACCCAAACCCCAACCAATCCTGGCACTCCACCAACTTTCCGTCCACCAACGTGCGCCAAAACGGTCCCGCCGTCTCCATCAGTGTCTCGCCATAGCACCACGAGGTTAGCCGGCGTACGCGAGGCACCCACCAAAGTCAAGGGACAACGGCGCCGCTGCCGCGTGGGAGGGATCGACCTCCAGCGCCAGAGCGGTAGCAGATCGGACGCAGCAGTAGGAGCATACCAGGCCAACCAAGCTTGGCCGAGCCCAGATCAGGCCCGTGAAGCCCCCGCCGCCACTAAGGATGGCAATGGGTAGGTATGGGCAGGATAGAGAAATGCCATATCCATACCCGTGTAGCCAATGGGTACAAAAGATTACCCGTATCCGCAGGTATAAAACTTTACCCATACCCATACCCGGCGGGTATCCATACCCATCGGGTACCCGGCGGGTATATCCAATAGTATACAAGTTATTCAAAATTTTACTTTCAACAATAGCATTTGAAAAAAGACAATAATATCTACTTACTAATAGTAGACGAGTACATGAAAATATCAAATTAAAGTTTAGAAGTCGCAATCTCATACTTGTCCCTATGCTTCTCGGACGCATAGGTTCAAACTCTATAGGTAAGTTTGACATGTCAGTTTAAACGGGCAGGGTATGGGTATATCCATGGGTACAAGTCTATATACGTGCCCGTACCCGTGACTTAACGGATGGGATATGGATATTACCCATGGGTATAAAAGTGTGCCCATACCCTAATCATGCGGGTATGGTACCCGCGGATACCCATACCCATGGGTAAAATTTCCATCCTTAGCCGCCACGCTGGAGCAGACGCATTGGCATCGTCGCTCCCCCTAACTCGACGCGTTCCCCACATCAACCATGGTAGCGACCTGAGAGGGAGCTAACCCGCCCAAACCCGAGCCCGGCCAAGCTCGTCTCTGCCACCACCGCCGCCAAACAATAGCGTCCTCGCCCCGCCGCCATCCAGGACATTGCCACGACGCCGCCTGCCGAAGAACACCGCCACCAAAATAGCATGGCAGCAACGCAAGATGCCTCCCGGAGCCGACTCCGCCGAAGGAACGCCCTTGCAGACCACTTCCCGAGGCCGCCGCCCCCGGCATCCACGGACTTGCACCCACCGACCCAGGTGCATTGCGTGACCTGCGAGGCGGAGGGGGAAGGACTGGTTGGCATAGGATGGCGGCAACAACACGGCCGCTCGGAGGGGACCGACCTCCTCCGCGAGTGGCGGTTGCCATCCGGACGAGACAGCAGGGGCACACCAGGCCCTCTGGCTCGGCAGGGCCCAGAAAGGGCCCGTAAAGCCCTCGCCGCCACGCTGCTGCAGAGCCACCATAGCCGCTGCCGCCCTCCTACACGCCCCACCCACCTCCCCACCTTCAGAGAGAGATAGAACCACGCGAAGCCCGCCCCAACCCAGATTGGACCCGAGTGGGCCTAGATCTGGGCCCTCCGGAGCTACACGAGGGTGCAAGCTTGCTGGTCGCCACCGACAAATTTTTAACGGCAGCTTGGGAGTGTTTTGGGACCCCTCTTCAGTTGAAAAAAAGAAGATGGAAAACAAGTACAGCCGTAGAGGTAGCAGTACTAGGATTTTAACAGAGACTCCACGGCGGCACGGCGCTCACTGGGCGCTCGCCATGCGATCGAACCATCAAGCATGCACTCTGGGATTAATCACCAATCGTGGGCATCATCAGGTGAAAATGACTCGGTAACTCACGCCACCACCATGCGCTGTGTCGTGCCTTGGTGGTCGTGGGGGTAAATCCCCTTGGTCGTCACGTCGGTAATGCTTGTCACGGTCCTCACTCGATTTGGTGATTAGGTGTCCACTTGACGAGACTCAGGGTGCAGGCGGGAGTGGGCTACCCACGGAGCCCACTGCCCAAGCCCACATAAGAGACTATGTGGGACACCCACAAATACACAAGAAAAAAATGTGGGCGTCTGTGGGACAGCCCACATCGACCCCAACACGCAGTCACGCTCTCCACCGACGGACTCGAGTCCAGACTCCAGACGCCCTCGACGTCTCCTCATCGCGGACACGGGAAGGGAGTCGTCGGAGCCCCGCCGCGTTAGGGAGGGGAGTCGCCGGAGCCCCGTCGCGTTAGGGAGGGGAGGCGCCGGAGCCCCGCCGCGTTAGGGAGCCGACGGAGCCCCGCCGGCTAGCTCCGCCATGGCAGATCCTCCTCCTCCGGCTGCGGGAGAAGGTTTACTCCCACCTCCCTTTCTCCCCGCCGCTCCTCCTCCAATCTCAGTGGTCGAGGCTCCTCCTCCGGCTGCGGGGGAAGGTCTACTCCCACCTCCCTTTCTCTCCGCCGCTCCTCCTCCGATCCATGGTCCAAGATCTAATATGGGCACCTGCAAGGAATCTCCAAGGTCCAAGAAAAGAAAGGTACTGTAATTTTTACTGGAGATCGATTTATTTTTGGTATACCAACTGTTGCAAGAGATGGTTGCTCAGTATATGTGATGTGCTGAGAGTGACCATGTGCTGAGAGTGACCATGGTTGCAAGTATGAACTGCTTTTAATCTGAAAGTGTTTTCATGGGTTCAGTTACTGCAGTGTTCAGGTTCAGTTACCTGATGAAAATTTCAAAAACTTACATGTTACGAATAAAGTTGAGATTCAAATATTTGAATAGTCCAACAAATTCAGTTCTGTTTTATTAAAAATTGTGCATTACCTGACAATAAGAAATAACTTGGTTCTAGTTTAAAAATATTCATTCTTCCAGGCAAAGGCAGATCGGTGGCTTACAACTTTGTGCTTGAAAAGTCTAAGTCCAACCTCAACACTTTCAACTTTGTAGCTGTTTGATGAAGACAGTGCTACTCTTGATTGCCATTCACTGAATCAAATGCCCTGATTGTTCATGCCCTGGTTGTTGTCTTGATAGTTTTTCTTTAAAAGAGTCTTAGATAGTGTTTAGTACATTGCTACATCAGTTTCTGGGAACAGCTACAGACCATGACTTGGCTGACAATATTCTAACCCCAACTGATAATTTATCGCAGTTATCCGTACATTCTTAAATCTTGCAATATGTTAACAGTTATTCTCTTAAGCCTCTCTGATTTTGTGTTGTTGTTGGGGCCATCAAGAGTAACTTGTACAAAGACTTAACCATGAGCTCCAACAGGGAACATATGATTGTGTTAGTTTGATTATATGTCATATTCTCCATCGTATATTTCTGCCAATTTCCTTTGTCTCTTTTCTGTTGCTTACTGATTCCACTAACTCAAGCCTCTCTTTCTTCTCCACGCAGCCACAGATCCAGGAGCAGCCAACTGAAACAAGGATGCAGAGCCAGTCCACAAACAACAACACTGAAACCAGCAAACAGATCAAATCTGGTGTGTCCAAGAAATTCAAGAGCAGTAAGAACAAGGTACATACTTTCTAATGTTATATAATACCAGCTAAAGTTCCCTGTATATAGATGCAACATGAACCCATGTTGTATAATACCATCTACATATTTTCTAATGTTATATACTGGATTATTGTGTGTTTCAATAGGGAGCAGCAGCAGCGCTTCCACCAGTAGACACTATGTTGCACAAGGAGAAAGTGCGTCCAGAGATAAATGGCGACATCGATGTCCGCAAGGAGATCATAGGGAGCCGGAGGAAGGTAAAAATCATATACGCATACATGGTTTCTATCCTATTGATATGTCATGAAAACCACAAGTCAGTTTGAATTGTTTGGCTCAATTTTAGGGACGGCTTGCAATATCAACCAGTCCACGGGTGACGTCGTCGCCAGGAGTTAATATTCTTATAAACGCAACAGCACATAGAAGGGAATCAATAAATAAGGCGGCACATAGAAGGGAATCAATAAATGAGGCAACACATATAAGGCCAAAGATGATAGGTTCACCCGAGGGATCAAATTCACAAGAGTCACTTAACTCTCCTTCACAACAGCCTCCAATATCTCCCTCTCTTCATGACCTCTCACCTGATGGAAGAATGACCAGTCCCTATGGTAAGATTTTCTCGTATATATTCATTGATTATTCATTTTCCTTGTCTTTACTTTTCATTAGCTGACTAAGCTTTTCTTCCATTGCATGTAGGCTGGACACGTGGACGCCGCAAGTTGCTTTCTCGCATATGGAAAGAAGTTGAGCCGATTTATCAAGGAAACAAACTTGTGAAAGGCCGTTGTGGTCATTGTCAGAAAATCTTTCCAGCTTCAAGAGACTCGGGGAGCAGCCAGATTGGTCGGCATTTAAAGGTATGCCCAGCTAAACTAGCAAAGAATGAGATGGTTGATAAGATGGGTCGTCCTGAGGGGATTGATCCTGATTGGAAATTTGACCCAGTTATCGCAAGAAGGAAGCTACTGAAGTTCATTGTTGTGAATGAAATGCCATTTTTGCTAGTTGAGTCATCATCTTTTAGAGAATTCACTAAATCATTGAATCCATGGTTTGAAAATGTCTCTAGAACAACACTCAAGAATGATTGTGAAGCTGCTTTTCAAATGCATGGAGATAGAATGAAAAAATATTTTGAAAATTTGGACTCTCGGGTATCTCTCACAGGTGATATGTGGACCTCTAATCAGAAATTAGGTTATCTCTGCATGACCTGCCACTTTATTTCTGATGATTGGAAACTCCATAAAAGTATTATAAGATTCAGTATGATGGAGACACCGCACAATTCATTGAACATGTTTGATGTAGTACTAAGGAGTATTCAAGAGTGGAACATAGAGGATAAACTCTTTAGTTTTACATTAGACAATGCATCAGTAAATATTGCTATGCTTAATCATTTGAGAGAAAATTTGAAAAATAAAGGTTTCCTTGTTTCAAATGGAGTACTACTTCACTACCGCTGCGGAACACATGTCTTCAATATTATTGCGCAGTATGGTCTCAAAGAAGTAAAACCCACTGTCAATAATATTAGAGAGAGTTGCAAGTTTGTGAGAAGTTCACAAACAAGGGCTGAGAAGTTCCTTGACATCGTCATGCAAGTAGGGCTCACTTCAAGATATAAAAGTCCACCTGTTGATGTCACAACTCGTTGGAACTCTACTTATTTGATGCTTGAAGCTGCTTTACCTCTCAGAGGCGCCTTTTCTTCTCTAGAGAAGCATGATAAGGATTATGCATTTGCTCCTTTGGCCACTGAATGGAAATCGTCACGAGACGGACGTGTCCGATCGAGATCTCCCACTCAAAATAAGAGAGGTGGCTTCCTTTCGCTGTCAATGCCACGAAGGTTAATCGAGAAAGGGTAAGCTGCTTTGGTCTTGCCTCATGCCCATCCCCATGTTGCTGATGTGCTTGTCCCTATCCGCCTTTTACGCAAGTCGCACTGCCCTCATCCCATCCCCATGCTGCTGATGTGCTTGTCCCTATCCGCCTTTTATTTTACGCAAGTCGCACTGCCTTCCGTCACGCAGCACGTACACTGCGATCAGTGAACGTTGGGAGGCTAGATTTGAATCTTTCGAGGCAAGGTCGGAAGCATCCATACATCAGCTCAGCTAGCATTCCCCGATTGACGATCGAGCACAAGAAAAGAAAAGGGCAGTAGTACGCCTCTTCCGGGGAATTTGTGTTTTTTATTCCCCGCTCCCCAGCCAACCACGTGTCTTTTTTTTGGTTCAAAATCCGGCTTTTGCTATAAATAGTCCCGCTAATGTAGCAAACCCGATCTCGCCAGAGATCTCACCGGAGACTTTCGCCGGTAGACCTCCGGACACTGTGTAGCAAAAATTTTATGCTATTGTAGCAAAACCACAAAACTGTGGTAGCAAAAAAAAAGTGCTAACGTAGCAAAAAACAAATGTAGCAAAAAAACAATTTCACCAGAGACATTGCCAGAGACTTTCACCGGGACCCGTAGCAAAACCTATATACTATTGTAGCAAAAAAAATCTATTAATTTAGGAAATCCGATTTTGCCCGAGGCCTCGCTGGAGAACTTGACTGCAGGTAGCAACGCCGCTCGTCGTAGGTAGCAACGAGACCTGCAGTATGTAGCAAAGTAGCACCCCTGCAGCAGCAGCGGCTGGAGACCCATGGCAGCGCGGACATTGCAGCAACAGAGGAGGCAGCAGCGCCATGGAGCATGAGCGGGTGAGGGCCAAGTGATGGCGATGGTGACTAGGACCAGGACCACGGAGCCGCCATTGACCCGTAGGACGACAGCTCTGGCCGCAAGATGGGAAGACGGTGAACTCCGGCGGGAGCACGGCGAGATCCGGCGGCGCTGCAAGCTGGGAGGGCGCGTGGCTCAGGGAGGAGGGGCGCGTGACGGCAGCGGCAGCGCGCGTGGCGGTGGAGGCGGAGGCGCGCATGACGGCGACGGTGGAGGCATGGCGGCGGCGATGGAGGCCCGGCAGGGTCTCCGATTCAAGTAAGAAGAAACCGTCGGCGCGCGCGGCGATGGAGGCCTACCCATGATGCGACGCATATCCCCGGGGATACGTATCCTTTTCCAAAAGAAAATGAGGACGCGCTGTCCGTCCTGTTCGGACTCCACTGCGCCTATCCTTCGTAGTACTCTCGGTGCGCCCCGACGTTAAATAATCCTACTACTACTAGTAGTTAAACTTCACGCGGCAAGGTTATCGTCGCGGCCAAAACCATCCTGTGCAAGGAGTGCACGTGGCCAGTCACACTCACCCCTGCCACGTACACGTACCGGTCCCAAATTAACCGCCCCTGCATGCCTTGCCGTCTGAACGATGTCGGAGTTTTTTTTTAGAACGGGATCTTCCTTCCTACGGTAGACAGACGCATAGGCGCAGGCGGAAACGGGCTGGACAGTGGTGTGCGCGTGAACGCAGCCAGAAGCTATAGTGAAGGGCAGAGGTGGCCGTTTGGGTCGCGTTGGTCCACCCGCACCGCCGCGCCGCGACGACTCGAATGGACCAGGCTAGAGCCACGTACTCCATTCTCTCCTGTCTCCATTCGATCTTGACTAGACCATGCATGCATGCAATTCTCTCGAGTCTCCAAATTTAAAACGCCTCCATCATCTCGGGCAACAAGAGCATACGTAGACGATAATCCATCTTGCCCTCCGTCTTATAATAACACGTCGAAAATTTATCTAAGTTGTGATGTATTTATATACTAATAAATAGTGTCTAGATTTATTCAAATTATTTATCGAAGTATTAACAAAAAAAGTTTTTTTTATCATTATCGTGGTATTTTTGTGCCCGGCTAAACAATACTTTGGTTTTTCTCGTTTCTGAGTTTATAGAAAAAAATAGGGTTAGACTTCGTTCTCCAATACTTCAAAAAAAAAAGTGTCACGGTTTTGAAGAATACTTCGGTTTTCAAAACACAATATTTATTGGATTCAAACATCTTAAAGCATCTAATACTTCAGTATTTTTAAAATATACGAATTAGGGTTTGTTTGGCATCAACGTTTTTTTGAAGTATTCAAAGAATATTTTGGTTTCTAAAAATACCATGGTTTCTACATACTTTGAGGTGTTTGGTTTCACCAGAAACGACAGTTTTTTATACTTCATTTTTTTTTGCAAAATAACACTAATTTTGAAATCTAGAAAAAAGAGGTCTAGACCTCTTTTTCCAAAGCGGGAGTATTTATTAGCTAGACAAGAAAATACTACAGTATTACAATATTTTAGTTTTGGAAAAACTTAGATGTCAAGGGGGACATTATTCTCTAAATACTTCGAAAATACCTCAATGCCAAACGGGTCCTTAGTCTTGTTTACCGAAAAACAGAAACTAAAGCTTGTTTTAGAACGCAAGAACTCAGAATATAGTAGTAAAAAGTGTGAAAACTAGTATGTTATGTATCAGATTATCCTGACATGGAGACCGTTATTAAATCACAAACAAAATTAGCTTTGTGGACATGGCGCATCTGCCGTAGTTCTGGCTAAAAATAGGTCCAATCAATTTATTACATGCCAATAATTTCTAAAATAATTGAAGTCCACTTGCCCATTCATTTAATACGAGAGATGATAAAAGTTTAGTCTCATATTGCTACTTGAGTGGAAGTTTGACTACCTTATAAGGTGAGCTCTTTCACCACTTGTACGAGTTTGAGAAAAAAAACATATACATACATGCTCTTTGTCGTAGGCACGCCACACCACGTCACGGATTGCTGGAATAGCTTACTTGAGTGAAAGTTGGTCTACCTTATAAGGTGATCTTTTTCACCACATGTACGAGTTTGAGAAGAGAAAATATATACATATGTGCTCCTTGTTGCTGGCATGCCACGTCACGCCACGGATTGGTGGAACCTCGCCGAGCCAAAATTTATTTTACCACACATGAATAGAAAATGTACAGTCTGTGCTAGTAAATTTTTAATGTGAACTTAGAGTGGAGGATGAGTTAATCATTAATCTTCAAACTGTATACTTATAAAAAACCATGAGTGAAGATGAGCATTCTGTTTCTAGTGAATGATGGCAATGTGCGGAGTAAAACAATATCATACCCAGATACGTGTAGCCAATGAGTATAAAATTTTATCCATATTCGTACGCTTGGGTATAAAATTTTATCCATATTCGTACGCTTGGGTATAAAATTTTACACATACCTGTACCTAGTAGATAGATCCAATAGTACACAAATTATTCATAATTTTACATTCATCAATAACATATATTTAAAAAAAGACAATTATCACTACTTAATAATACGCATATGAGTACATGAAGATATCGAAGTTTAGAATTCGCAATTGCATACTTATAGTATTTTTGGCAGCATAAGTTAACACACTCTACAGATAAGTTTGACATATGAGTTTAAACGGATAGGATATGAATATATCCATAGGTATAAGTCTATACTCATACTCGTAACTTAACGGTACAGTACTCCCTCTGTCCTAAAATATAAGGCGCGCTTTTTTCGCACGGTCTTTAATGCACAACTTTGACCACTAGTATAAATCAAATTATATGTGTTTATAGTGTATAAATGGCATCGATGCATTCCCCCGCAAATCTCTTTTATTTTCATATATACTTATAATTTTTTATGAACGTATTATAAATATAAATTATAGTCAAACTTGTATCTCATTGACCAGCGAAATTTAAAAACGGTCTTATATTTTAAGATAGAGAGAATATATAAATATTAACCGTGGATATAAAAGTGTATTCGTATGCTAACCATGCGAGTCCTTGGTTTATACTAGTCAACGGGATTTCCAAAAGCTCGAACAGGACACGCGGACCCCGTCACTCTGGTTTTTTCTACTAGCCGTCGCTCGTGACCCCGTCTCCTCTTGTCCCTGTCGTGTCCTGTGGTGTCCACCCCGCTCCTCCCACTCCACTCCGCCGAAGTCCCAGCCGTAACGTTCGGCCTCGACCACGATGGAGCTAGCGCACCACAACCGCAGCCGCCGCCCCGACCAGAGTGGGGAATAAATGCCTTAAATCCCACTTCTCCACTCCGTGGAATTTAGAACCTGTCCTAGAACCAATCAAGCCTACACACACAGCAAACACGAGCGCATCAAGAACCGATCCCAGAAGAAGAAATCAGCGCCCAAAACTTCCTCTCGGGAGCTGCGATCCGGTCTGCTAGGTAGGAGCAGTGTTAATCTAGTCCTCGTCTTCCACGGGCTCACATGGCCTGCGCGTACCGTAACGGCAGAAGCTAAGCCAAACTCGCCTTCCCCACCACCGTAGCAGTTCATCCTCTCTCCCCACCCCGGGCCCCCGGCTGCCCTTCTCGTCGTCTCCGGCCATTTCGGCTTTTCTCCCCTGCGGCGAAAAGCTCTCCTTACTCCAGCTCGCAATCAAATCTTCTCCCCAGTTCCGCACCTTTCCCCCTGCAGCTTTTGCTCTCAGTAACTGCTCCCTGTGCTGGAGTCTTGACGCGCCTTTACAAAGTGGAAGGGAGTTACGCCGCCATTAAACTCCTGCTCCGGAGTTCGGGCAGCAGTTTCCATCCTTTCGCCTCCCATCCACAGGCCGCGGAGCTGGAAACCGACCCGCGTTCCAGCTCCAGCAAAGGAGAAGAATAAGCCATGTGCAATCGACAGTAAGATCAGCGTGAGGAGTGAAAGGGGACAGCTCTCCCCTCGACGCCTCCCCCTCTGCCCCCTTCCCTTCCGGAAACAACCTACCGCCAGCCCAGGGGTCCAGTCCAGGTCTCGTCGCCATCCTCCTCTTAATTCCTCTTGGGTCTCGGCGGAGGGTCTCTCTCTATCAATCTTTCCGGTTGCCGGTTGTGGGACGTTGCTGATGCAGGAAAGCTGCTGGTAGCTCTTGTCTCTTCTCTTCCATCGTAGCAACTGGAACTCTTCTGCCTTGCCTTTGATTCTTTCTTTCTTTCTTTCTTGGCCCCTCTGTCTCATAGCTCCGGTGTAGGTCCGAAGTCCCCCCCACCACCTAATCTTGCTTCTGCTCCCGGTTGGTAGCCCGTCTGCTGGTCCAGTCCAGTCCAGCCGATCGATCTCCCTGCATAAAACCTCCAGCCTTCCTCGCAGACTGGTCTTCAGAGTTCAGACTTCAGAGTTCAGACCAGTCAATCTCACTGCTCTTTCCAAGCATCCTGCCATCCCTCTCTCTCCGTGTGCTCGTTGGTTGGGAGGCAGAGCTTGCTTCAGGGGGAGGAGGCTTTGGCTGCCTGCGCGCTGAGCAGGTGATTGATCTCTCAGGTGAGGAATTCTGAACTTCTGTTTCATGCTGCATGTCACAGTTCTACTTCTTGTGGCCAAATGATGATCTGCATCTTCCGGGTAGTAACTCTGTTTTTCAGCCTCGGTTCGACTATGACAACGAGCATGTGCTTTCCCATTCTTTCTTTTTTTCTAACAAAAAAAAAAGATACTATGTAGCTTTGGTTGGCTGCTGTAAAGGATGTTCTTTGCATGAGAAAAGATGGATATAGTAGCTTCAGCTTTCTAGTCACCCTTTGTGTTTATTGCGCATGCATGGGCTTCATTTCATTCCTTTAACTGCCGTGTCAAAAGAAGCTCTTTAAGCCGGTGATGAATGCAATTAAGGTCTTGCTCTTTTTCGTTTGGGCCATAGGAGGAGTGCTTTTTCTGTAGGCTGCTACTACTTTCAGTTTTATGCCTAACTTACCACTCCTCTTAATGAGCAGAGGAGATCATATTGCTTGTCCTTCCTTGTACATCCTGTTTTTCAGGCCAAAAATTAGGATACATTTTAGTACGGGTATATATATATGTTCATACATTTTTTTACTCAATGCTTCAGTGGCAGTAGTGCAGTCTAAGCAACGGATTGGAGTACACTTGGGTAGTACAGGTAGTACCACCATCTTCTCTTGCTTCTACGGCGAAGGAAAGACTTCAGAGTTTAGGTAGTACTCCGTGCTAGTCGTATTTTCATGGGTAGAGTGTACGCCATGATCTTATCGGACGACGCATTGATTTCTCGTCCTATTGCTGCCACTGAGATGGTGGTACTTATGGGGAATTTACAATCTCTGACGATGTACCTGCTGGTTAAGTTGTTTGACATCGGGAAGTAGGAGAGAGGGTCTCTAGATGATTAGTTCATACAACTGATTTCAGAGCAGTTTGTGTGTGAGCACTTGTGCGGCACTATAGGTAGAGGTTTCTTAAGTAATCTAATACATGAAGGATGTTGTGTGTGAACTGGCCACATGGACTTCTCTTCTCTCCTTTGGGGAACCATTTTTTTTATGTTTTGATTGGTCAACTATAAAATAATAATACCATTTCGAAAAAAAAACTATAAAATAATATGCGTGTTTGCTCCATGATCTATGCAAGAAATATGTTAGATCTCGCCTGATGAACTTTTTTCTTTTTTTGGATAAATTTATTTGGTTGCTAGTTGGGGAAAGTCATTGCTTCTCTCTTTCCAATACTTCTTAATCTTCAGAACTGCTTGCCTGTCACCGGTAGTTTTAAATTTCCTGTTCATCAACCGCGCTTGGTTTTTCTGTGTGAACTGAACACGGCTCTGATGTTACCGTTGTGGACATGTGCAGGTGATCAAGGTATATTTTGCAGCATTCCCCTGGATTTTTTATTCCTCGGTGAAAGATGGCACTTGCCTACTTGGAAAGGAGAAACGGATTGCGCGATGACAGCGCTGCTCCAGAGTTCAGTGGAAGATCTGAAGACCATCATCAACACCTGACTGTTGCTGCACCTGATAGTCAGTCCGATTCGGTTCTCGTAAACTACAGGCAGCCATTGCGGCAGTCAGATGACAAGAAAAGCAGGAGCTGCCAGTCATGTCACGGGTCGCCTGGTTCTTGCAATGATGGCGATGCGCCTTACTCAGAATTGTGCCCGACGCTTCCAGCCAAGATGATGATCTTGGAGTTCCTAATAAAAAGCCTGAGGCACCCAACAAGAACCCACAATGTGAGTGATCTTGGCGACTTGATCAGCGACGGAACTAGCACCGGGGACGTAACTCTTGGTCCGTCAGAGAAGATGATGCTGGATTCCTTACATGCACTGGTGAATGCGAAGACAAGACCGAAGAGCCCGTCGTTCTTCCTTCCTGGAGCTAAAATGAGGAAGACGAGGTCACGATCCCATAACATAACACAGTCAGAGATACTGAAGCTTATATCTCCGGAGACATGGGAAATGTCCTCCCCCACAGCATCGCCATTGAAGAAAAGCACAGCCGAGCTCCGCGAGCAAGAGAAGATGTCGCCTTCTTGGTCGGATACAGAATGTATGAGGTCCGATCAGCATGTTCTGCCCTCATGCCAACCATCATCATCTCTTAGTGCAGGCCTTCTACAATGCATATGGAAAGATGGGCTCCCTCACTTTGAGCTGTCGCTGGACGATCCTCTGGCAGCGTACACTGCAAGCCCTTCCAAGTCACCGGACAACGACAAAGCTGTCGACTACGTCTACTTGTTCCACTCAGGGGAGCAAGGGAAGAAGGACTGGATGGGGAACTCAAGCAATGTATCGAAACTTGTCGGCAAGATGAAGGTGTCAAGCTCTCTACTTCTGAGCTCAGATAAGTCAAGTTCAGTGGAAACAGAGTTTGTCATGTATGGTTCCCCTGATGACTACCTGAGGCAGATGCATAGCACCTACAGCGTCACAAAAGGCAAGGGGCTAGTCAAGAGAGTGGCTGAGATCATGAGATCGCCCAACAATGCTTCCTCTAGCCCGAAACATGCCTGGGGGAAGCTTGGCAAATCTCCCCTGCAGCAGTTCGACGAGTTGCGTGGCGAAACGCTCGAAGGCGAGCAGCGGGGAGCTGGAGAGTCGGGATTGGTGAGCCTCACCGCCGATGATCTGCCGACCAACCAGGAGATAGCGGCGATCGTGGTGAGAGAACAACGACGCAGCCGCCGAGAAGAACCTGCTGTTGGTGGCTGGGGCCTGAAGTTCCTTGAGAAGGCTCATGCAGAGGAGAGTAAAGATACAAATGTTGGGAACAAGAATGCAAGGTGCATAAGCGCCATTGTTCCCCGAGGGTACCATGGCGGCGAGGCTTCCAAGAATGGCGGCCCGTCAGGGCTCGTCGAGAGGTGGAGGTCCGGCGGTCGCTGCGACTGCGGCGGATGGGATTACGGTTGCCCCATCAGAGTGCTGAGCAACGACGGCGGCTGTTCTTCATCGCCACAGGACAGCAAGTCGGTAGAGTTGTCACTACCGGTAAGGACAATTCCAGCATTTTACTGCTCTAATAACATGAATTGGCCAATGCTGTATATCTTGCTCATGTCTGTTTGATCTGTTTTCAGGGCACGAGGAGTATCGAGCCGGCACTAAGGCTGGTGAACGTCACGGAGGGCCTGTACATCATCTACTTCGACTCGAGCCTAGTGTCGCCGCTGCAGTGCTTCTCGGCAGGGGTAGCTATTGTCCACAGCCAGGTGCCCCAGCTCTACCCGGAACTGTGAACCCTTGTCGAGATTTGAAAAAAATATGTAAAATTGTTTTTAGAGAGAGATGACAGGCAAAATGCCCTGCTCGAGCTGCTAACACACCGTTTTATCTGATGAAATGAGACCGAACAGAAGGGTGAAGCTATGGTAGAGTCTAAATGTATAAATGGTACTGATAGAAAATACAACTCCCGTATCTGAGAAAACTGTAAAATTGAGAGGTGGAAGGCGTAACTCCCTCCATCAATGTATGATATGACATAGTGCAAGAGTTGGTAATGTAACCAAATCAGACCAAATTTCCGCGTTCTTTCGAAATCAAAGATTTATTTCTTGGGATATAAATCGGCTGTCACATGCATCTCCTGGTAATAGTGTGAGTTCAGTTCAAGGCCTCCAGGTTAGAGAGAATCATTTCAATAGCAGGTGGGCACTCAAATGGAGAGCACATCTCCTGGTATTAGTGTGGCCTCCAGGTTGGAGAGCTACAATGGACCTTTTATCAGAGAAATCCACTCCTTTGATTGAGGACAGGAAACATAAAGGGATAGGAATTGCATAGGATTGACTTGCCCTCTCTACTGGAATCCTACAGGCATAGGAAAACTTGACAGGATTTTTACCTGAGGTCTGACCTCATGTTAAATTTCCTATGAAAATGCACTACCGAATTCCTATGGGACTATCCTGTAGGGTACAATCCCATGAATCAAACACTGCCCAAAGGAAAATTTCCACAGGGTCTAAATCCTACAGAATTCCTGAGACAATCCTACAAATCAAAAGAGGCCAAGAGAATCCAGAAATTGCCCTTGGAATGAAAAGGCGTGCATCTCCAAAATTTCAGAACAGGCATAAATTAAGATAGCACAAACAGTCATAACATCCTTCTGTTCACTAGAAAACTGAGATGCCAAAACATGAAGCAACACATAGCTCCACAATATCCCTGGCAACACGATTACAACCGACACTGACAACATTTAGCAGTCTTAGAAACTTCAAACAAAGCTCTCAGACAATGGCATTTGCGTTGCTGGCGATCCTGGGCCACAGGTCAGCACACTCCTTCCCGACAGGTCCAGTGATAGCAGATCCTTTCATCTCACCCTTGGGATTGACAATCACTCCAGCATTATCTGAAAAGAGTGTTTACAACCACTGATCAGTACAAAGCCATAAACATTTAGGCAACATAGTAATTCCTAGGTTCAGGGTAAGAAAACTGAGTAGATACAGCAGAGTAATCAGGCATAAATGTTGGTCTCATGGCAAGTCCCAAAGTTTCAGTGCAGCAACCTGCTACCAAGGGCAATGGAATATGAGAAAAAATTCTGATGGAGAATTAACTCAACATCAGAAGGATTAGTTTGTGATGTTCGGTTAGGAATATGCAAACATGAAAAGGTTCGCTCCACAAAACAGAAGGACTCGGATGCCCTTCCATCACACACACGAGATATAACAGTATGAAAGAACACAATAATTTCAATCAAACAAACATGCTTGACAATTAAAAATGAAGGGCTAATAAAAACAAATGTTCTTCTCATGGCAAGTCCCAAAGTTTCAATGCAGGAACGCTGCTACCAAGGGCAATGGAATATGAGAACACCATCTGACAGAGGAACTCCCAAAAGTGAGACTCAACATCAAATGGCTTACTTTGTGATGTTTGCTTAGGAATTTACAAACATGGAATGTTTGCTCCACATACAGCTAGAGGACTCGGATGTCCTCCCATCAGAGAAATGTTCTAATGCGGCAGTAAGACAATTATTGAACCAAAAAAAGGAATCCGTGGAATGAGATGTGACAAAAATTAGATGTCCGCCTCATGGCAAGTCCCAAAGTTTCAATGCAGCGACGCTGCTACCAAGGGCAATGGAATATGAGGCTGCTTTCTAATGGAGTAATTCCTTTACAGAAACCTCAACATCAAAAAGCTCATTTTTTGACGTTTGCTCAGGAATGTGCAAACATGGAATGTTTGCTCCAATTAAAGCTGAAGGACTCGGATGCCCTTCCGTCAAACAAGGAATAAAAAACATAAAGCAAAACAGTGTGTGCAAAATCAAACGTCAAGGATATTAATGATTGTCTCATGGCAAGTCCCAAAGTTTAACTGCAGCAACGCCGCTATCAAGGGTGATGGAATATGAGACCGGCTTCACATGGTTAAATTCTAAAGGAATCTCAACATTCAAAGGCTTATTTTGTGATGTTAAGGAATATACAAACATGAAGGTTCGCTCATCAGGCAAAAGAACTCGGATGTCCACCCATCACTAATGTCTAATGCCCAACTAAAAATCAACCAAAATAATCTAACACGACAGCAGAAAATATGTTGAACTGAATTCCGCATGGAGAAGGTCGCAACCAAGCAATTTGAAATAAATACCAACTAAATCATGAAGTGGACATCTAACCATGACAGCACAAACAATTATAAGCAGAGGACAGTCTTCCAAAGGGTGCAAATCATAGTTGTACAACCAGAGGCAAACACGGCATCACGATATGCAACAGTAACACTGCGTCATGTGTTCTAATCAAGAGAATTATCTAAACACTAACAGTAGATCTACCGTACAAGATACACAGGGAAGGTAAGAGGAGAGGCGATCTGGCTTATTACCTTCGAAGTACATGAAGACACCGTCCTTGCGGCGCCACGGCTTGCGCTGGCGGATGACGACCGCCGGCATGACCTTCTTACGCAGATCGGGCTTCCCCTTCTTGACGGTGGCCATGACCATGTCGCCGACGCAAGCGGACGGGAGACGGTTGAGGCGACCCTTGATGCCCTTCACGGAGATGATGTAGAGGTTCTTCGCGCCGGTGTTGTCGGCGCAGTTGATTGTCGCCGCCACCGGCAGACCCAGCGACATCCGGAACTTGTTCCCCGCGGAACCTCCCCTCCCTGCATCGGATAAAAACAGCACAGAGAACAACCATTAGTGAGAGAGATGAGATCCCGACGCGAAAGGGAGAATCGATCGGAGAATGGGGCGGCGGGGTGGGGAGGAAGGTTTACCTCGCTTCGACATGGCGGCGGCTGGTGATGGACAGAGTGCTAGGGTTTCTGATGGCTTGGTACTTATAGATGGGCGGCTAGGGTTCTGGCTGGTTTGAGTACGAAAATACCCTCGGGTAAGTTAGGCTGCCGAGGCAGATCGAGGAAGGGTCACAAGGTCAAATTTGCTGCCGTGTTACGTACGGGATTTTAGCGGCGGCCGTCGTGGGTTTCGATGGGCCGTGTGCTAAGAAAATGAAGGAACGGTTCTCGGGCCACAGAATTTGGTGTGGGCTGGTCACGCTCGTTTGAGATGTAAACGCTCCTCCCGCAAATCAAGTTTGGGAATAATTTGTAAAGGAAGATTTTAAAGGAAGATTTTTAAAGGAAGTGTGGAAGATTTGCCTAATATTTCATCACCTGTAGCAGCGGAGGCTCTTGCTATGAAAGAGGGTTTATCATTGGCAATCAGGCCAGGGCCGGGGTGTAGTAATGTCATCATGGAATCGGATTTAACTAAAGTAATTGAAGCATGCTCGGGTGAACAAGTGTGCTGGGAAGAATCCTCTGCTATCTATGCGGATTGTGTGAACTTGGCATCTACGATTGAAAGTGTTACATTCAAACATATTTTGAGGGAGGCAAATAAGGTGGCCCATGAATTAGCTAGACAGTGTTTTTTTAATAATATCTCTTGTAATTAAGACGATGATCCCCCTAGCTTTATTCTTAGTAAACTCATAAACGATGTAACTATTGTTTGATGAGCTACAAGTTTTAGACACACTCTTTTTTCTTACCAGGATACCTAAGGGGACTGGAAGGTTTTAATGAGACGGCTTGCATGCTTAATATATGATGTTTTAAAAAAAAGTTTGGGAATAATTTGACTTCATCACGTATCGTCGAAGGCATAACAAATAACAAATGATGGTACTTCCTCCGACCCATATTAGTTGACTTAGATTTGCAAAATTTGAATAAAGTTATATATTAAATAGTGTCTAGATTTATGCAAATTTAGACAAATCTGAGTCAACTAATGTGGGTCGGAGGGGGTAACAAAAAACAGAGATTCGTAACGCTGTCTCTGAAACTAAACGATAAAAAAATGGATGTGCATGACCGAAATATTTTCTATCCAGCAATCTCCATAGGAACTCATCGGCGAAACCTTTCGGAACACGCCTCAAGCCAGAGAACACGCAGTCGACGGATCTTTTTCTTAGCGCGTGAGGAACCCTAGTACCACCTCATTTATTCTTGCCAATCCAGCAGTCCCCACAAACTCGGCCGACTCTAGGTGCTCGGGACGAGCGGCGCCGTCATCGTCTGCCAAGATCTAGGGCGAGACTCGGTTTCACCGTTTGCCACCCTAAATTCATCATCGACTAAATTTGTGCCATCGTAGCTCAGTGTGGGACCCCAAGATCCCTCACACCAGGCCCAACCTGACTGTCGTCACCCTCATGCCCGGACCGTCGTCCTAGCGCCCATGTGGTACGTACAAAAACTGTTGGTCGCCGCCCACAAGAAGGAGCCGACGCAACTTCTAGAAGGAGACTAAAATACCAAGTATTTTCATCACAAGGCTATGTGGAGGGCTCGGAGAAACAAAATCTCAAAGTGGAGAGATGATGATGGTGTCATCAAAACGGTTCTAACTGATATGGAGAGAATGACGGTCTCCTATTTTCAGTCTTTGTATACTCGAGATACGAACGACACCTCTATCGTTCGTATTCCAAAAGTTGATAGTCATGTGGATCTTAAGGATTACAGGCCTATTGGTTCATGGAATGTCCTATACAAAATTGTCTCTAAATGCTTGGTTAATAGATTAAGGCCTCTACTTGGTGAGGTTATTTCTAAAAATCAAAGTGCATTTGTTCATTTGTTCTTAGGCGTATGATCACTGATAATGCTCTCCTAGCCTTTAAGTGTTTACATTATATGGAGCATGATACTAATGTGAATTCTAAATTTTGTGCTTATAAGGTGGATTTGTTAAAAGCATATGACATATTTGTTTGGTCTTTTCTAAAGAATACTATGCATAAACTAGAGTTTTTTCATCGGTGGGTGCAATGGATCAAGGCGTGCGTGGTATTCTATGAAATTCAATGGAACCCTTTTGAAAGCATTCTCTCCTAGTGGAGGCCTTCGACAAGGGGATCCACTGCCCCTTTCGTATTTCTATTTGTTGCGGATGGCTTATCGGCTCTGTTACAAAAGGAGGTGGAAAACAATGGAATCAATCCGCTGAAAGAGTATCATAATGCTCATGGTATCTGAAACTTAATATTCACGGATGATACTTTATTGTTCTGTAGGGCAACTGAAGCTCGAGTTGCTCGGGTGAAAGAGGTCAACAATGCTTTCGAGGTTGGAACTGGGAAATTAGCAACCCATCCAAGTGCTCGATCCTATTTAGTGCCTCATATCAAGAGGATAATCAATTGCTAATTCGGAATATTCTGAATGTGGAGCAACAAATGTTTGATGTAAAATATCTGGGTTTACCTATACCAGATGAGAGAATGCATAGAGGAAGGTTTTTAAAGTTTGTTGTCTCGGCTAAGTAAATTCTTGGTTGATTAAGGTGATGGAATTCTAGCTCAAGTGCAAGAGAAATCCTTATTAAAGCAATTTCTCAGGCCATACCCGCATACGTTATGTGGGTCTTTAAACTTCCCTTTTCAGTTTGTGATGAGTTGATAAAAATAATAAGAGACTTTTGCTGGGGTTTGGAGAATGGTAAAAGAAAAACTCACTGGATCGGCTGGCCTAAACTCCAACGAGCTAAGATTCAAGGAGGCCTCGATGATATGAGATTGTATAACCAAGGCTTTATTAGCTCGGTAGGCCTAGAGGTTGTTGGAATTTCTAGATAGTTTGTGTGCGAGAGTGCTAAAGGAAAAAATACTACCCCAAGGTGAATTGTATGATATGGTTTTTACTGGAAACCCTTCATCGACTTGGATGAAAATTTCACATGGTTTAGAGTTGCTAAAGAAGGGACTAATTTGGCTTGTCGGCAATGGGAAACAATACGCATTTGGCGTGATAGTTGGATTCCTAGGGTGTCCTTTATGAAAGTTCTCACATCTAGAGGAAATCTTCGTGTTCGACGTGTTTCTGAACTGCTAGACAATCTTGATAACATGAATGAGGCGAAGGTATGTAGCATGTTCTTGCCCATTGATGCATCAACCATTATGATGATCAAATCTTCTCGTCGATTGGATGATGATCTGATTGCATGGCTTCTAGAGAGATCAGGTCGGTTCACAGTACGCAACATGTATAACCTTGCTCCTCAAGAGTCCCCTGAACAGTGTGTGTTTGCTACTTTGAGTTTGGCCCCTAATGGCGCAATCAGTTGTTGGAAACGAATTTGGAAGATTGGAGTTCCACCTAAAGTTAAAATGTTTGCTTATAGATCTACATATAATGGCTTAGCTTTGGCTTTGAGGTTACAAGGAAACTGCCTTATTTGCGATAAAAAAATAGAAGGACGTTGTGCATGCCTTGTTTAAGTGCTCTCGTGTAAAACATTTGTGGTCTGCTATGAGGGGTGTGTAGCCTTTACTTAATGACGTTGATATCCAGGTTGACCCTCACAAGTGGTTTTAGACTGTTATTGAGCAATTTGCAGTCAGAGAGGTGGATTTTATTTTACTGATTGCTTGGCGCATTTGGTATGCTCACAACGAGGTTACACATTATAAACCACTTCCGTCAATTGAGTGCTCTAGGCGATTCTTGATCTGCTATGTCAAGACTTTAAAGAACATTAAATCGAAGGAAATCATTACGGGCAAGAGCCCTATGTCAGATGGTATGGAAGCTGCTACGGTTGTTCGAAATCTTGATTTACAGGTGGCATGCTTGCATAAATCTTTTCCTGGATGGGTTAAACTTAATTGTGATGGTTCTTATAAGAAGGAGGATGGTTCAGCAGGGGCAGGTATGATCTTGCGTGATGAATTAGGAAGTATTATTCTGTTTAATTATGATGATCCCCTAAAAGCTAAAACGAGGGCTTACGCAGAAGGCCTTTGCCTTGCTCTCGAATGGAGTGATAAACCGGTGGTGTTAGAGCTAGACTGCTATGTCCTGTTAGATGCAATTGGTGAAAGATCGCAAGATAGACCGTCTTTAGCTTTTCTCATTAATTTAGGGTAGAAGTATTTATATTGTAAAAGTGAACCATGAACAAAATAGGTGTACTCATAGTTTTGTGAATTTCACGAAAACATATGCTAAAACTGTAGTATGGTTTGGATTAGGACGTGAGGTTTTATCTCAGGTTCTATATCATGACCTCCTTGTAAGTTTTATAAATTAATAAAGTCACTTTTACCCGAAAAAATACACATGCTATTACTATGAGTAACCTGGGTACAAAGTCTTCTCTAAAACATGTAGAGATATACAATACACTCAGCACGTTGCCAACCGGCAACAACAACTATGAGCAACCTGGGTACAGAGTTTTCACTAAAACATCTAGAGATATACAACACACTCAGCACGTTGTCAACCGGCAACAACAACTACAACCACTTGAGATAAATATTATAACAAAGTAGAGTATCTCAGTTTCTGTCCTCTTCGGTAATCATCAAACCGATCTTAAACCGCAGATCCAGTCAGCACCAAACTCGGTAGACAAGCTGACATACGAGTACCCAACATACATGCCAAATTTCAGGCCAATCGGACACCGTTTGCCTGCCCAAACTGTTCGTCTATCAAAACTGATCTGTGTTAAAACTACAGCAGTTCGATCTGACTAACAAATCTGATGCTACGCTGACCCAAATCTCAAACCAGCTAACCAGATCTAAGTACTCAAATCAAGGAACAAGCTCACCAAGTATGGAGCCAATCCAAACACGTTTGAGCATCCAAACACCAGCTTAAAGATAGATCGGTCAGATATGAGAAATCTAGACAGAAATCACCTCTCCTTCTTCCTCTCTTCTCACTAGGTTGTGTGTTCTTGTTTGTTCTCTCACCTCTCTCTTTCTCAGCTCACACACTCTCACAGCGTGTCTCAGACACATAGCCACCAAGGGTAGCTAGGGTTTTATTTTCCACTCCTCTCTCAAAGATCACCTCAACCATTGGATACGAACATCGATCAACGGTTGAAACGTGTTGGACTTTCACGGGCTGTAGTTAGGCTGCCAACACACCTCCATGTGGAGGGACATGGCCCAACACTCCTATCATATGATTTTTGCTGAAGCTCTAAGGACACGTACAACAAGAGCGTTAAGGAAGGTCACTAGGATCAGATCCCCACTAGTTTTGTCAAGATCCCGGCCGATCCCAGGAAAATAGCTAGCATCGGCGCAAAACCAAGAGTCGAGCGCTTCATGTGTTTTTTCTACGGTGGACTCTACGAACGCACTAAAAACAAACTCTAGCGGCGTGCGATGAAGGACAAGGGCGCTTGCCTAAATTTCCTTTTTGTACATATCTATACTATTAAACAGACTAGGAATAGTGTCGCGGCGACACGCCGCGACCGTGAAGTAATATTGATGGTTGCAAT
The DNA here is from genome assembly GCA_916181665.1 of Avena sativa. Taxonomy (NCBI): domain Eukaryota; kingdom Viridiplantae; phylum Streptophyta; class Magnoliopsida; order Poales; family Poaceae; genus Avena; species Avena sativa. The sequence continues at coordinate 463,129,483 of OV702293.1, forward strand.
CTAAGCAATTGTGTCTAGATTCAAATTTGACAAATCCAAATCAATTAATATGGACCAGAGGGAGTAGGAAAAGCTTTTTCATTCATGAAACAATTGAGTGGTCTGATCGAGCTCTTTCTTACCGGGTTTGCTGAAACCGATCAATACTTGTAGGATTTATTTTGTATATAGTGGGCATTAGATCCCCACGTTAAGATGTTGGAACTATCCTATCTACTGAATTACTCAGTTCATAGGACTGAATTACATAAGCGGAAGATTATGTAGCAGTGCTAATATACATGCTACTCAGCTGAATAGCAGATACTCGAGTGAGGTTTTCTTTGCCATCCAGGATCGGGAACAACGCGAAGAGGCGAGAGCTGAAGCGTGATATGCATCATGGAGGGGCAGTCCGTGCGCTTCATTACTTCACCAGCATCTTGATGTTTTTGTGAGGGATTCATAGTGTGATCCCTTCGGGCTGAAAAGGAAAAGTAGAAACTTAGAAGCAGCATATCATTTACCCAAACCATGTGTACATTTATTCTTGTGGTTTAGCCATAACATAAATGAAATGCTATGAAATTAGCTATAAAACTAAGCATATATAACAACTTCTTAAAGAAAAACCAGGATAAGTAAAAAGTTCAATTACAATTTGTCAACAAACATTACGTTTTTGGCAAGTGTTAATATCTCTTAGGAGATGTCCACATAATTTTTTAAGTGTTCATGTATTTTATTGGTAGTGGGCAACTATAGTTTTTAAGAGATAGTTTGATCGTGAAGGAAGAAATACATACCTGTCTGTGCTATGGTGTTAAGCCATCCCATCTTCATCTTCTCTTTGTTGATTCTAAAATTCAGCGGGATGCCCATCTTCATCATCTGCCCCGACTAAAGCGGCACTCGCATAGAAGCCCCTGTAGGAATATCACCACCATCACAACAAATGAACTCAGCATCACTCTCATAGAACCAATTGCTCGAAAAATGAGAAGTAAATTGTGGCCAGCATAATATAAAATTATACAAACTCTAGATTGTACTATTGCGCAAACACTTCCTACCAGCAATGCCCAAATGCTAGAGCCCATATCAATACGGTCCTAACTATGGAGGTTTAAAAGTTAAACTGGAAACAATATGCACATGAATATGCTTATTTGTTGACTGCAAACATAGCGAGAAGTGTTAATATCTTATTGCGGCTGAATCAACCTCCTGTAGTATCTGATTAGGGAAGTGCTCTAAACCTCAAGGCAAATAATATAAAAAAATGACCATGCTCACAATGTCAACTTAAATCACCTTCTCTGTCTCTAGTTCCTACGCCGAATATACCAGACTGAAGAAGAAAGACAAAATCTGAACCCACACATCAGAATCCACAGAGTGTCATTTATGTAGAGATATGGACCATGAACTAAAAAAGAATATGGTTGTTCTCCTAATTTCAAATCCAAGATACTGAGAGAAGGAACAAACATGGCAATCCAAAGCAAATTCAAGAGGTTTCAAGGCATCGTATCTCTGATCATTTTATCAGCAAGTGGTGTCAATCTCCAATTTGTGTTCTGGTATATAAAAAACATCTCTCAGTAATGCTCTTCAAAATATAAATTGGGAACATGGTAAGTAAGCGTAATGCACATAAGGGCATGGTTAAAGATAAGTAGTATGCAATTCTTGTCCGTTGGCACCACAGATCTGCTCCATACAATGCTCAAAGTTTTGACTACATCAATAAGATTTTGAAGCATGTTTGAAGTTAGGAAGAGAATATCAAGCTTCAGTTAACGAAACACAACTCGATGATAAAGAACTGCCTAATTATTAGTAGCTCCTAGCACAACAGGAAAAGCTCAGTTAATTAACATGAGAAGTAAAAGAAGAGGTTATTTGATGACCACAAAATTGGCACAGCAAAGGGAGAGGAGCCGCAATAGACTCACAAGCAAAATAAATCACTTGGAAAAAATTCCAGCAACAACGGCCACGGACAGGGCCTGTCGTGCTCGTCGCCGGCGGTCCTTGCATGTCCCTATTATCAACTTTGAACCTAAGATCAGGTGAAGAAGAATTTGTTCATGTAATGAACTGGTAGGGAAGAGCTGGAATAGTCGATACAACAAACCTCTGGACTCTGTCTTGTCACCAGACGGCTGGATGCGATGGAGACCATCCAATCTGGCCCTTCTATGCCCCCCACAGCACAAAATGGAAGATCTGGTGCCATAATGTACCAAGGTTTTCTAGGAGTCTTCGTAATATGCAGCAGCTAATCAACTACCCTGTAGCATGGTATGAAATCCAGCAAAGGTAAGTAAACCAAATAAAATCAAATGTGAGTATGCTCATAGTAGTACGCATAAATGTTTGCAAATGAAGTTCATGGATACGTATAAGGTTGCAAAATAACATTACTTGCTCTTCTATCAGAGATCTCAAAAAAATAAGTGGACCAAATAATAAGGCAGACTTGTCAAAATGGAATTAGTTAGTTCTCAATAACGAAGTGGTAATGAGATAATCGGCTCCATACCTGTACTATGCACATTACTTTCTGTTTTTGGTGCTTTACGAAGTCATAAAGGCTAGTGGTGCTTCAAACGGTCGTAAAATGTAATGAATTATAAATTATTTCATTTGTACACCACCTCTAATCTTAGCTGCTCTCCAGCTAATAATTTGCTAGATGTACCATTGTAATTATGTTGCATATCACATTTTAGTGCACTGATTTATGGCTCTATGATAGTAAAATATGTAAGTGCCTCATGGAATTGGGACTGGAGCTACCAAGCTTTAGAAGGACACTTCATATCAATAATAGATGAAGGAATAACAGGAAGAAGAAGCCAAAACTAAATAAAAAGGAAAAATACATAAGGGAATTCCACCTGATAAAATAAAGTAGCACTATTTAAAATGCAAAGGAGGCTATTGGGCACCTGGGCTAATCAATATTAAGAAATAATGAATGGCAACACCACCCGCGGCTGTTCTATTGAATTTAACTGAAGCTGCAGGCTCATCAATTAAATCACCATACTGGAAACAGCAACAAAGTTGGAAGTTCTGCTGGCAGTCTTGCGATGTTATCAGAATTTGAATGAGTAGACACATCTCATGTCCAATAAAAGATATGATCCATGAACAGAACTTATAGAACCTGCAGAAGCAAGAACATGGGAAAATGGTACATCAGACTGGGAACAACTGGACTTATCGGCTGACACATAAAAGAAGTGGATAGTGCTAACATACGCAGAAGGGAGGAGCCCGAACAACCATCTAATCTACCTTTGCAGGGCTCTTGTGGACCACCGGCGGTGGTGGGGATCTGCAGCCCATCACGATTTGTTGTTGCTAGGGGAAGTCACAAAAGAAATATAGAGGAGGGAGAAAGGGGCACCTATGAACGAAGATGGAGGGAGCACACCTAATGGAGGATGGACGTGTTGTTGCCCATGGAGAAGAAACATACGAAGGCCAAGCTCCTCCAATGACGTCCACGAACCTGAAGATTGGCAGGTCTCCATCACCACCTCGTTCACCTCATGCAAGCCCCAGCGGCGTCGCTCCCAACAGCGACGGCCTCCTGTTCCGCCCGGTGCCGGACCCATGCTCTGCATACGGTCGACTCGAGGAGCGCGTGATGGTCGGAAGCTCCATCGTCGGTCAGCAGGAGCTCCACGTAGGCGGTGGCCACGAGCATCTCGGGGCCGGCGCGTCGGCGGCACAGCACCGTGAAGAGCCTGTGCAAGAACGCCGGCGAGTGGACCGCGAGCTCCGACGGTCCCGGCGGCTCCGTTGCCGATGGCATCAATGTGGGCTCTGCTCCTCTAGGGGGCAGATAAGGGGCAGGAAGCATCGCCGCTTGGTTTTGTTAGAGGAGGAAGAAGAGGAATCGAATTAGGACAGCAAAGGAAACTGCGTCGTCCACCCGCAATGACGCGTGGGGGCAATGGTCTACCGCCACCTTGGCCGAACCACCTAGAAGACACAGTTTAATGGGCAGAGAAAAAAAATTGACGGTTACTGTAGATGTGCGGAACCGAATGAATCTACAGTGCAAATAGCTGATATGGATCCCCTAATCGTTCGATGAAACGGTTGTATATATATATATATATATATATATATATATATATAGTAATTAGGGACGTTCGTCACCCCTTAAATTTTCCGTCTGCCGTTATTAGACGATTTTACCCCTAGGACTTTGGGGAAATTACAGCCAATGCCACCGTCAGGTAATCCTCTCTCTCTATTCTCCCTTCTCTCTGTACCGAGCCAATCGCAGCGATGCCGCCGGAAACCTCGCCGGCCACCCATGCCCCAGAAGCTCGCGCAGCTCCGGCACGGTATCCCTGTGGATGCCCCCGCCTACGAAGACCTCCAGCGCTTCAATCGCGCCTCCATGGGGAACCCTAGATAGCGCCATGAACGGCGGCTAGCGGCCTGCGAAGGAATGGCGACGGGGACCCGTGGAGGACGGACTGGTGGTCGCTCCACCGGCGAGGAATGCACATCTGCCTCTTCTTCCTATCCCCGGTGACCCCTCCCCTCGCCTCGTCTTACAGCCCCCACGGCCGGTGAAGGAATGACGACGGGGACCCGCGGCGGGACAAGCGGTAGGTTGATCCTTGCGATGGTATTGGTCTTTCACGTTTTTTAATTCTTACTACTTTTCTTATTTTTTTCAAGGATGTACCGTTGTTGTTCTGCTGGTCTTGATTTAGATCTCTATCTTGCATATTATCCAGATTACACCGCTTCAGTTGGTCCATACTTTCACCAATTTGAGTAGGGAGAAAGAAAGCATGGATTCTTTCATTAGAAGATTCTTAGGGTACTTGAAAGAAGCATCGATTAACCTTTCTGGTGTTACTGCCGACGAAGAGGAAGCAAGCTAATAATATACTTATGGGTAACTGGGTTTGTTACAGTTATATTTAACCCATTTTCCAGCTAATACTGTTTGTTCAGTAGCTTGTCTAAGTGAGATACAGGCATATGGCACCGGATACATCAACATTTGCCTTTGATTGAAGGTGTAAACTCACAATAATAGGATTGTGCGCTGTTTTTAGTGTCGATGGTTTATATCCGGTGTTCCTTCTTCCTAATAGAAAAACATCAGTCTGTTTTCCTAGCATGAATTTTCCCACTTATATACATTATGTCCGAAATGGTACTTGGTATATGCACTTGTTGCCCTTAGATCAAGTCCCAAGAATAGAAGCAACTCTTACTCTATCCGTCGGGTCAATTGTTCACTTTGTTCTGATAACTTGTTCCGTCTGTTGCCAAATATTACCAGAACTTAAGACTCTCTCAAACCTCAGAGAAGCTGGAGCATTGCATGAGCAATTGGTGATGAAGTTTCACTCATGGCACACGATCTGCTCCGTTTAAAATACCTCACCATTGTGCTGAAGGTAACTCCTATGTGTTCCATATTGCGATGTGCATGATCAAAGGAGAACTATTACTGTCCATAATGCAAAGATTTGTTATTCAGTGTTAGGAATATCACATACTGAACGATCAAGAGTGATGTCATAGTCGATCCCCTGGAGCCACCAGCAGTTTCTAAAATATTCAGACACATGTGTATATTTTCTTGCACAATAAACAGCTGCTCTGCATATATTTAATCCGGAATGGGAGAAGATGAGTTATCTGGTTGTATTTTGAACCTCTATAGAAGATTAAGTTGTTCTATTGATTCATCTTTTCAGTCTACACAACGTGAAGCGAAAACACACATGTTCGTGTATGGTTCAAGTTGGTAAATAGCAAACCATTTATGTTGCACTTTATCTAGGACTATCCATACATGTTACCTTACAAACACATATCTCTTTTGCTTAAACAGTGGACTAGCAGGGAGAAGTAGAACGGTTGGAGTGGACGCCTTACTACAACTCAGTTGGCTGTGTAATCTCAAAATTTTAAGCTTGAGTTAAGTGGTCTGCCCTGCAATTTAAACTCACTACCCATAATTGAATATTATGTTACGTGTTGCAACAGTTCAATATCAAATGGTACTGAATATCTATGTCAAATGCTACTGAACGATATAACTTTGATTGCATAATATGTTACTGTATAATAACCTGTTCATATCAGTTCTTGTTGCATAATATGCAGCCTGATTTTTTATTGCACAATATATTTAAATCATTTCAACTTTGATTACATAACACAATTTTTTTTCAAAGTCCAATGTTCCTTGGGTTAATATGTTCTGGTCATATTATGGAGTTGGTGTTGTTCCATATACTCAGAGGCAGTCCGGATCTATTCTGTGGCACAATATCATGTCCTTAGTTGATACCTATCGTAACCCTACTATTTCGCAATCTGGAAATTGGACTTCTATTCTCTTTTGGAAGGGGGAAATTGATATATGCATCTCAATGACTCCATTAGCTGATCCGCAAGAACTTGATGGCATAACTTTTGTTTGGGGCTCCTCGGAATTCACCTATGTCGGATATTATATATACATGTTCGCTGGTTTGCTGGAGGAGAAAATCTTGTTCGCCATATGGAAATCAAAATATTTGCTCAAGTAAGGTTTTTGCTTGATTGCTCTTTAAGGACAGACTTAATGCACAAAATAAGATTTCAATCAATTTTTCGTGTTCTCTATTATTGTTCCGTAGCAACGCACGGACATTCAGCTAGTATTTTTTAATCAGTTAAACGTCTATCTAAACGTGTGGCATTATACATGTCCTAACCGAGTGGTGATTTCCAAATTCTTTGGAAACCGACCTATGTAGACCTATGTATGTGCTATAGTATGATTCGAATAAGTATATGTGCTCTACTCTAATACCAATATATATATATATATAACAATTTAAATTGCTTTAGGATGCCAAGTGGAGATAACCGGGTTGGTCGTGGAAAAGGACTCCACATGTTTCACTGTTGGACACGAGTAACATCTAGGTCGACCTTGTCTACTAGAAGGGCTTATAGCTCTCATGCGATGTCTTTACGTGGAATTGGAAGGAAAGCGACATCGTTGCAAAGAATAGCTCGCATGCGACACTTCTGAAGCGGCAAATAGCTCCCATGCGACACTTCTATTTAACCCCACGAGACCGTCAACGAATTCGAATCAGCTGAGCACAGTAGGACCCATAGCATCTCACGTCACGGCGAAACTCACCTGATGTCCACCTCATATCGTGGGACCCACCCTGTGGTTGAAGAGAGCCGTTGGCCCCGATCCGTCCCCGCACCCGAGCACTCCCGCCACCGTTCCAGCATCTCATCCCCTTCCGTTTTCTTCTCCGGCGAGCAAGTGCGGCAACGCCGGCGAGGGATGTCGAGCTCTGCTTCCTCCCACCGCTCATGGCCTCGGTATGGTGCGGTGCCGATGAGGAGGTGCCCCGATTGCCCCCATACCGCGCCCCTGAAGCGGCTTGTCACATCCACCGACAAGAACGACAACATTGCCGGGAATTTGTGAAGTGTGAGAGCAAGCCCGAGCCGGGAAAGGTGAGATCTGAGTGTTCCGAGCGCCAATTTCTCGTTTTTCTTTCAAAATTTCATGCATTTCATCGAATTTGGGATTTAGGGTTCATCTCTGCAATTTCAGGAACTGCCAAAATGTGGGCATTTTGAGTGGCTTGATGAGTACATCGAGCGAATTGGGGTGGAGGTAGCATCCCGGGAGCTCAAAAACCCGTCCGTGGTGGAGCAATTGGGATGTGGCAACCCCATTTCTGCTGGTACTACGGTGGATGCGGAAGTGAATGCCGAGTTGAAGAAGATGAACAAGCAGCTAAGGCAAATCATCGAATTGAAGAAGCAGGATAATCTGATGGCCGTTTTTTTTGTGTAATTTCTCTCGGATTAGTTTATCTCCTGATCGTTAGTCATTAGACAGTGCAGTCAGTGTTCGAGTGATGCTTTGTAATGGATGTAATGGTCTATGTATTTGGCTTGAATAAAATGCAACACAAATTTGGGCTAATTTTGAGCTGCTCTGTTTTCGAAATCAGTGTTCCTTCAGTTTCGCCAGTGTTCCTTTTATCAGTGTGCAGGGGGTGCCCGTGTGCAGGGGAGGGGGAGGGGTTGAAAAGTTAAAAAAACAATTGACGAGGATTGAAAAAGGACAGGCCCAAATAGAACTTAGCCAGGCCAAAATGGTCGTATCTAGGCCCAATAGTAACTATATGTTGATTGGGCAAAAAAAATGATACTCACGTTACAATTTTAATAGGGACGTGTGGATCTGCAGATACTCGTGCTCAGGTCGCAATCTTTTTTTTGCGAAAGTAAATATATAAATGAAGTCCAATGACATCCATTTAACTAATATAACTTGGGCGCTCCTTTAACTTATGTAAATATGCAAATGTCTTGTTTGAAAATGAACCATTTGATTATTTGAAAATAATCAACCATCATAACGTTAACTTATTCTTTCTTTTGAGCTTTTCTAATTTTACTCATTTTATAAATATTGCACGAGTATTATATGAGAACTTGTTTTTTGTGTCTTTTGTTTTATGCACTTGTTGTTTTGGGTATTTTGACAAATGACAATACAATAAAACACAGATTACAATAAAACACGGAATAGATAATATATTAGATAACATTTATATTAGATAGCCTGATAACATTACAATAAAAAGAAAAGGGGTACACTAATATAAAAGGGAAGGGCAACTAGGCGCCTAAACCCTAGGCTAAACCCTAACCCTAGCTACCCTACTCCATCGGCGGTGGAGGCGGTGCCGGTGCCGCCCACCGAGCCGTCGTCGCAGCATTCCACGCCGCCAGCCTCTCCCGCTACCCCCGCTTCCGCTGCTCCTCCTGGAAGGCCCAGCGATTGGCCTCCCGTCGCTCCTCGTCCTCCCGTCTGCGCCTTTTCTTTAAGGCGCGCTTCGCCTGCTTCTCCTCCCACCTGGCGTAAGCAGGCTTCTGCTTTGCCTCCTCCTTCTCCGCCGCAGCCCAGTACGCTTCGGAGGGGCCGTCGTCGGGGAGGTTGCCGCCGCCGGGGACGGGGTTGTGGATGATTGGGCCCTCCGCCCATGGGCAGGGCGGGGCTTTGCGTCCCTTCTTCTTGCCACGCTTGGGGCGCGTGGGTGCCTCCTGGTCCCAGAACTGCTTGTGATCCGGGTGGTTGTCCTCGTCGCTTACTTCGGTGTCGGAAGGGAAGCAGAGGGGGAGGTCGCCATGGTCGCCGGAGAGTTTGGGGGCTGGGAGGAGGCAAAGGGACGAGCTCGAGGTTGAAGATGAGGGGCAAGATGAGATGAGGAGGCAAAGACGTTTTGCCTATTTATTGAGGGCGGGGCGTGAAGGACGGCGTGAGAATCCAGTGTTGGCGCAGCCGCGTGCGCTGCGTTGCGTGTGGGCAGCGGGCGTAAGCGCGTGCGTGATCAATGCGAAAGAGAGAGAAAAATTGTTAGGATACGACGTGACCCCTGAACCGTCGCCCCCGCCCCTGCATGCATGCATGCATTAATGCGAAAAAGAGAAAAAAACGTCCAAAATAGTTGTTCATTGGTAGTGAAAAATAAAAGAGAAAATAGAATTTGGCCTTGATTTACTCGGTAATAAATACAGGAATCTAGTACCAAGGTACTCGTTCGTTTTTACACACCGCATGCAACAAACACGTTCGTTTTTACACACGCAAAAAAAATCGGTGGGAGTAATCAGAGGGATGTCAATTGGAGGGAATAGAGGGAGTATGAAACTAAGTTTATAATATTTTAGATTTTGATTTTTTTTTCTTATATACGTAGTCAAAGTTAATATTTTAGATTTATAAATATTGACTTTTTGTATGGCGCATGAACCGGATGGGAGTAAGTTTGACTGAAGAAAGTTGTTCGACGTACACTTATTTAATGCGACGGAGGGAGTAAATACGCTGCAGTGCTGTTGCACACAAAATAGCTAGACTGCGACGCGAGAGGCAGCTGCATAGCATGCATGCATGATGTAGCCCGCCCCGCCCAGCGCCCTCGCATGCCACGCTCTATTCAACGGTCAATGGAGTGTGTCACGTTGTATGTTATATTTATTACATATTTTAGATTTTGATATTTTTTCTTAGGCTGATCATAGTGACATGCAAACTCCCTCTGTTCAAAAATAAGTGTACGTTTGGCTTCAAAATTTGTCCACAAAAAGTGTACTTCTACCTTTCCAATGCACTTTAAAGTAGAAAAAATTGCTTCACGGAAATCAAGTCCAATAACATTTAGCAAATGGTCTCTTCAATTTATTTGCGGATGGAGGGAGTATGTGGGAGTAACTTAGATGCGGTATCATGCATATGTTAGTAGTCTAAGTTACTACTTCATAGTGCAAAATAACATAGATGTGGTATCATGCAAAGTCTCATTTATTACAATGAACCTGAGGGGAGTAAGTTTGACTGAAGAAAGTTGTTAGACGTACACTTATTTAATGCGACGGAGGGAGTAAATACGCTACAGCGTTGTTGCACGCAAAATAGCTAGACTGCGACGCTAGGGCAGCTGCATGCATGGTGCAGCCCGCCCCGCCCAGCGCCCTCGCATGCCACGCTCGGTCCAACGGTCAATGGAGTGTGCCACGCTGTACCTTATCCGCTCATGGAAAAACGATGAAGCCAATCAGATTCCAGAATCATCCATCCCACGGATCACCAAGAGCTAGCCGCGAAATCCTTCTAAGAGACGCCAAGCAATCAGGTTGCAGAACAAGCCCTTCCACGGATCGCCCAGAGCCACCCGCGGAATCCTTCTAAAAGACGCGATCGGACGGCTACAGTGTCGCGGTAGGGTTAGATCTACATTCCTCATTCGGCCTTAGGGTTAGCTGGGTTTAGGATGCAGTCAACGGGGTTTCACAAGTTTGATCAGACATTCAAATGTGCATAACTAATTTAAAAAAAAACAAAAAAATACAAAACCTTCGCATGGTGTCATATTATGTGACATAGTTGTGAGGAAAAATATCAAACTTGGTCTATTGATCATATTTCAAAAAACCCTTCACAAAATGACTTATCTCCTCCGAGGTTTTCTGGCTTTCGGGTCAAATGACCAATGATATGGCTAGAATCAAGGCATAGTTTGTGATAATATGCCCGTATTGGGCATGCATGTCTATAATGGGATGACTAGCAATGTTGTAGCACAAAGTTTTCCTTTTCGACGCACAGAAAATCCATTTTCTATTTTCTGAGTGCCGAAAGAGGGGGGATTTGTGAAGCAACCACCAAATTGAAGTTTCAAAATGGTAACATCCTATTTTTCAAAAATACTAGACCACCTAGCATGTACAATTTCCCAACTTGAGTATCTCAAACCTTTTATTCCATCCCTGGTGAAAAAAGACAAATCCTGCCGAATCGGCTGGAAGTGGGTAAGATATGAACTACAGGTACATGATTTTATGCTGATGATTTTTTGTAAAAATCATTTTTAGGTTCACAACATGCTATTTCATCAGAGATTCAATGCTAGTTTTGTGAGCCTCAGCCCCTAGCTAAGAATATTTATGAAAACCCTTCAAGTTTGACCAGACATTCAAATATGCATAACTAATTCAAAAAAAATCAAAAAAATACAAAACCTTCGCATGGTGTCATGTTATGTGACATAGTTCTGAGGAAAAATATCAAACTTGGTTTTAGAAATGGTCGGAAAAAAACTTGCTTAGAAATGGGGTGCTTTGGAGCCCATTTCTACCCCATTTTGGGTGAGGGTGAGTTGTACTTCACAAAAGGGATCAGGGTGAGGATGACTTGTAATGTACATATGAGAAAAACGTTGGAAGCTCATACAAACATAAAAAAGTGACATAGCTACATTTTTTGAAATTCAAATTTACCACCATATTTGAATTTTGTCCAAATTATCAACAAGTGACAAATTATTATAATAACAAATGTTTACAACAACAACAACAACTGCCAAATTATTACAATAATAAATGTTTACAACAACAAGTGCCAAATTCAAAGTCTATTTCTTTTGGCTCTTCTTACCCCTCATTTTCTTCTCCTTCACAAGTTTCACACCACACAACAGGTTTATGCTCTTCTTTTTCTTACCATTACCATCTGGCCTCCCCACAGCACGTTCAAGAGTCTCCTTCACCTCCCGCACCTCCTCAACAACCTCATGATCATGATCCAGAGCCTCATCAACATGGTCACTTTGCACCAGAGCCTCAACAACATGGTCAGTTTGCACCAGAGCCTCAACAACAGGCTCATTTTGCACCAGAGCCTCAACAACAGGCTCATTTTGCACTAGAGGCTCAACAACAGGCTCATTTTGCACTAGAGCCTCAACAACAGGCTCATTTTGCCCCTCATTTTGCACCAGAGCTTCCAAATCAGAAACGGTGTGCCCTAAAGCCTCAACAGTTTGCACATCATCCTCCAAAACAAGTTCAGATTGCACCTCAGTAGCACCAAACATGATCTGGTTAGTTCTCTTCTTTCTTTGGCCGTTGATTCTTACCCTTTTCATTGGCCAACATTCGTCAACAACAAGAGGTGGACCTTTTTCTCCACGCTTCCTCCTGAAAACAAGCAAGTTAGCTGGGGGAGAAAAATCATCAACAAGAAATGGGATAGATTTTGGATGAACATACTTTGGATTTTCAGTAGTATATCTGCACTTGGTAGAGCCAGCTCGGTGTCCAAGTTCTTCACAGAGTTTGCATCTATTCTTGATACCTTTTTGGGCCCTTTTTGGCTTGGCATCTTTCTTTTCATCTTTCTTTCCCTTCTTGCTGCTCCCACCTTTCTCAAACCAAGCCTTGAATCTACTCTGCTTGGGCCTGCCAACCTTTCTTTTCATCAAAGGAGGACACAAGGAGAACTGAATGTCCACTTCAGGCCACTGAGACTGATCTGTAAGTGCTGGAATTGGTGTTCCATATGCAGCCTTGAATTTTGCTACAGAATAATACTCATGCAAATATGGGTGCATATTTAGCTTGTGTTTGGAGGCCAAGAAAAGTATGGCATGCTCACAAGGCTTCCTAGTGTGTTGCCACTCAAGGCATGTGCATTCATGCAATTGAGTGTCAACAACATGCCTCCTGCCAGTCTTTGTATCTCTGACTTCAGCACCCCATAATGAGGATTTCTCAACACGCAAATGTGCAAGATTTCTGCTCCTGTTGACCACCTGCTGCACAACATCAGGAAGCTTATCTCCTTGAAGAACATCACCAAGCCTTCTTCTCAATTCCCACAACCTCATGATCATCATCCTGATCTGGTCAGCCATGTCATGGACAGGCAAGTCTTTTAACTCCTTCACTTTGTTGTTGAAACTTTCTGCCAAATTATTGTTGATATGATCACATTTGATGGCAGTGTTAAAACCAGACCTGTACCATAAAATAGAATGGTAGGTTTCCAACCATGTACAAAACTTGACCCTATCCTCCTCAGAGCATGCCGCCTTAATCTTCTCAAGGTGATATGAATGTGTCTGCCTGGTGTAAGATCTTGCTGCTGGACACATGCGTCCAAAATCATCTCCTCTGATTTTTTTTATCAAATTCATCCACATATGGCCGAAGCACTCCCTCTGCTCAGCATGAGGGAAAACAATCTTCACTGCATTTTCTAAACCATTACATGCATCTGTGTGCACTGCCAATGGAGAGACTGGCCCTATGCATCTTTTCAACTGCATCATGAACCATGTCCATGATGCCTCTATCTCAGACTGAAACATGCCAATAGCTACAGGGAACATCCAATTGTGTCCATCTAAGCATTGCATGCTGCTAGTTGACAATTCCACTTTCCAGTCAAGAAAGATGAGTCTATACTCAAATATGGACGGCACCCTGCTTTGAAGCCATCGATGCAAGGCTTTAAAGCCATGAAGAATTTAGAGAAGAAGACTTTCCCATCAACTGTTACCTCAGTATCTATCTCCACAACACTGCCAGGTGACCTCTTCTCTACTTCTGCTTTGAAGTTATAAAGCATTCGAAAGGTATTTGCCCAATCACCATATAGCTCTTTCATTGCCCTTTGCTTTGCCTTCCACACTGTAGTATAATTCAGCTTAATGGGGTACTGCTTTTCCAAGTCTATTTTCAGTCTCTTTGCAGTGCTGTTTGGTGTTGTGGCTAAAATGGGCTTGATCTTTTCTGCAACCCATAATTGTGATGTCATCTTTGTAACTGTTTGAGAACTTGTAATGCAAGTATGAGGTTTTGGAATTGATTCACTCTTATTGTCCTTCCATCAGGTTGGCGTCTAGCAGATATATACCACTTGCAAGGCTTGGCACCACCATCATAACCTATGCATTTTGCATAGAATTTCTTTTTATCAGTCCATATAGTCTTGGTAGCAAACTCACGTTTGAATGCATATGTCCTGAAACACATCTTGAATTCATCCATGCTTGGAAACAGTCTCCCAACTTCAATAACTGGGTCCTCTTTGTCATAAACTGTTACTAGCTCATCATCATGTGCATCATCTACATGAACTGCAGCATTTTCCAACAACTCTAGATCTATATCTGCCTCTTCATCTCTTAAATGGTTGTCACCATCATTTGCAGCTTCATCCCTCTTCTTCTCCTTGTCTCTGTCATCTATAGGAATGCCAAAAAGCTTTGCCATTTCAATATCATCTATTGGTGCAATGACCAAATTAGTCCGGTCATGTATCTCAACTGAATTCCAATCAACAGTTACAATCCTTTGTGCATTACCATCTGCAGCCTCCCCTTGTGCATTACCATCATCATCCTCCACTGTTAACACTTCCAACTCAGTAAGTATAGGCATTACTTGCCTTTGTGCAGCCCAATCATCCTCGACCATCTGAGCAGCCAGCTTCGAGGCCACATATCCAACCCTCGAATCAGGTTCCAGATCAATGAGTTGTGCTAAAAACAGAAGAGTTTTGCTTGTCCAACCGTTTCGCTCATCGATTTCATCGACTATATGTTCACTTGTATCAACCCTAACATAATCACATTTGTAATCATCAAATCGTAACAAAGAAACTTCTTGATCTGGCCCCCAAACCACACTATCCCCAATTTTTTCTACCATTTTCCTCACCGCCTCCTCTCCCATGTTTATTAGCTCTTGGGGATCAACATGTTCTAATTCCACCTCCCATTTAACAACCGTGTCTCTCTCAATGATCTGCGTGCTGCCATCAACTAAAACAACCCTATAGGGAAAGAAATTGATGCGAAATTCGAAGGTTTGGCGCGCAACATCGTCTCCCCTGTTTTTGGCGGGCATTGTGAGCTAGCGGAAGCGAACAAAGAGCTCAACCTTAGAGAAATTAAGTGCAGAGATACGGGATATACCGATTAGAAGTCCCCTCTCCATGGTCCATATCGTTCCCCCTCGCCCCGTTCAACACACCCTCGCCTCCACAATCTAGCATCAATGGGCACACTCAGATCTCGAATTGAGAAGAATGGGAGAGGAATTAGCTTTCAAATGGCACTCACCACCTTCGCCGTCGAACGAAAGCGCCACCGCCTAAATTAATTGCCGTGCCGCCGGCGCCGGCGCTGAGAACGATGGGTGAGGTCCGCCGCCGCCGTCGGGGAAGATACAGTCAGTGTGACGCGCGCTCTCGGTCGGAAGCGGTTGGTTTGACTGGCTTGACTGGCTATCCCAACCAATCGGTTTGGCTTAACCCTAATCTTGGAACAAAGTTAAATGTGTCCTTACGACCGTTTTAAGGCCCGTGTGGCCCTGGGATATTAGCTGCCTCACAACCGTCGCATGCGAGCTATTCTTTTCAACGATGTCGCTTTCCTTCCAATTCCACGTAAAGACGTCGCATAGGAGCTATAAGCCCCTACTAGGATGCCAGCGTTTCCCTCTTACGAGTAGTCAGGAATTTCGAAGGACCGGTGAAACAAAAACTTAGCCATGGACGCGGGGCCTCCAAGTTCGTCAACCTCCCGCGGCGGTGGGCACTGGTTGGACCTTCCACGGGTCCTGCTCGCCGACATCCACGGCCGCCTTCGCTTCACTGACCGTCTCGCCTTCACTGTGGTGTTCGGCGATTTGTCCAAGCCGGCGGCGCCGTGGTTGGTCCTCCCCAAGCACCCCAGGGAGCTGTACAAAACCACGTTCTTCTCCCTCGTCGATCGTCGGGCCATCAACGTGCGTGCGTGCCCCCTGCACGAGAACGTTCTCCTCGGCTCCTCGAGCGGGTGGCTGGCCATGGCCGACAAGGAGGGCGGCATGCACCTCGTCAACCCGGTCACCGGCGAGCAACATGGGGTCCCGGCCATCACCACCATGGTGGGCCTCAACGTCATCAGCTTCATCAACATCAGAGATTATCGAAGCTTCCGCGTGTTCAGCTTCAAGAAGGAGGACTTCCTGGCCATCCCGTTCAGCGGCCGGTCGTACGAGGACGAATCCGAGCATTGGCGATCATTCCCAGGGACGGTGTACACGAATGGATCCGACATGGGCGACCGCGTACACAAGGTGGTGCTCTCCGCCTCCGCTCGGCCGAGCAGCTACGCCGCCATGCTGATCCTGAGGTGGAAGGGCTACAGAGTTCCGGCCTTCGCGACGGCCGAGGACCCGGCGTGGAGGGCGGCGACCCCGTGCGGCGACGTCGTGGACGCTGTCCACCACAGGGGCGGTTCTACTCCCTCAGCCGCTCCGGCGACGTGGAGGTATGGGATGAGAAGGGGCTGAGAAGCGAGTGTTAGAATTATATTAGGAGTTTTCTCCTTATTTTCATTGTAACCAATATGAAGTAGTACTCCAATTGGACTTTATCTCAATCTTGTAACAACCGGCTTGTGCCAAACTATATAAACACGCAAACATACCGAGGCCAAGGTATCGTTAACACCAAAACCTAATATGGTATCAGAGCAGGCTCTTCCCTGACTTGCTGCCGAAACCCACATTGCCGCCGCCGCTGTAGATCTTCTATGCCGCCGTGATTCTGCCGTCGCCTCGGTCTCCAACGCTGCCGCAAAAACTACAACCTAGCAAAACCAAAGCCCTGCCGCCACGAGGTCTTCCCTTCGCCGCCGCCCACAAACAAAGCCCACAAAACCCTCACACAAACCCTGCCGCCGCCGCAACTTCTTGCCGCCGCCGCCATGTCTACCTCGACAACGTCCTCGGTTACGGCGCTGGCTGCAGCTCTCGGAGCGCCACCAGCCCAACTTCTCACCCGCGATAATCCACTTGTTTGGAAAGCTCTCGTTGTTCCTGCCCTACGAGGAGCTCGGGTCCTAAATCTTGTGAAGGGCCTCGAGGCTGCCCCTGCTGAAGAGATTGAAGTTGCCAACATCATTGGTAAACAGATCAAGATCCAAAACCCTGACTATTCTGCTTGGATCACCCGTGATCAACAGGTTCTCCGCTACCTCTTGAATTCCTTGTCCCCCGATCTGTTATCGCATGTCATTGGGATTGACACCTCTGCAGAGGCATGGAAGGCGATTGAGGCCCTCACCACTACCCCATCTCGTTCTCGGGCTCAACAGTTGAGATCGGCCCTCAATGATACAAAGAAGGGTGACCTCTCCGCTGAAAAATATTATGACAAGATGAAGGCGATTGCATCTGAACTTGCTGCTGCTGGTAAACCACTGGATGATGATGAGCCGATTTGGTCAATTCTGCATGGTCTTGAGGATTCATACAACACACTGAAGGTAGCTGTCAATGCCAATCCTAACACCACCTTGTCTGATCTGGTGAACCGGCTTAAAGCTTTTGATCAGTTGCACAATGCTGGAGATGGCGGTGCCGTGTTTGTGTCCTCGGCTCACATGACACGTCGCACTGCCGATTGTCCTCCTTCTCGTCATGATGACCGACCCCGCCAGGAAGACTATGGACGATAGGACCGTTATGATATTGATCGCCGAGATCGCTACGAAGATCGCCAGGATGATCGTGGTCATCGAGATCGCTATGAAGATCGTCGTGATTGCTTTGATGATCGTCGCCCTAGTGGCGACCGTGATCGTCGGTATGATGACCGCCCGCGCAGGCGTGATGATGATGCTGGGCGCCGACGTGATGATGATGCTGGGCGTCGGCGTGATGATGGGCGTCATCGTGGTCGTGCACCCACTCCATATGTTAATGTCACATGCCAAATTTGTAAGATTCATGGTCATCCTGCAAATGACTGTTGGTGGAGGTTTCAGTCTAATCGAGATCGCCGTGATGATGATGGAGTCCGTGGGGGTGATCGTGCTAGTGACAAGGGTGCTAATGCAAATATGGCTTACTATGGAGTTGATACAAATTGGTACTCTGACACTGGTGCTACTAGTCATGTTGCCAATGATATGAGCAAGCTTTCTGTTCATGAGAAGTACACAGGACGTGATCAAGTTCACACAACCAATGGCAACGGTATGCAAATTTCTCATATTGGTCACTCAATGTTGCACACTCCCCATAATTCTTTACATCTTAGAGACATCCTTCATGTTCCAGATGCTTCAAAGAATCTTCTTTCTGTACATAAGCTTACACTTGATAATAATGTCTTTCTTGAATTTCACCCTCATTTTTCTTGATTAAGGATCATGCCACAAGGAGAACTCTGTTTGAGGGGCCATGTCATGATGGTCTCTATCCTCTAATGCCTTTATCCCAAGGGTCATCCAAGCAAGCCTTCATTACAATAAAGTCGTCGTCTTCTACATGGCATCGCCGCCTAGGACATCCATCCTCCTTTGTGGTGCAGCAAATCCTTAGGAAACATCGTATTTCTCATACCCTTGAAATAAATCCATATATTTGTGATTCGTGTTAATTAGCTAAGAGTCAACAGTTACCATATCCTGTGTCCACTAGTGTTTCTACTACTCCCTTAGAACAAGTTTTCTCTGATGTATGGGGTCCAGCACCTACCTATGTTGGCAAACATTCATACTATGTAAACTTTATTGATGATTATAGTAAATTTACTTGGATCTATTTGCTTAAGAAAAGATCTGAGGTTTATCAAGTTTTTCTTAATTTTCAACAACTTGTTGAAAGGAAATTTGATAAGAAAATTATCACTATGCAGACTGATTAGGGTGGTGAATATGAAAAACTTCACAGTTTCTTTCAAAAAGTTGGCATCACCCATCATGTCTCTTATCCTCATGCTCATCAACAAAATGGTTCAGCTGAACGCAAACATCGTCATATTGTTCAAGTAGGTCTCGCCTTACTTGCTAATGCATCTATGCCACTTAAATTCTGGGATGAAGATTTTCTCACAGCCACTTTTCTTATAAACCTTCTTCCTAGCAAAGTCATAAATTCAGAAACCCCTGTTGAGCGTCTCCTTCACACACCACCCAATTATGAGTCTTTTAGAGTTTTTGGCTGTGCCTGTTGGCCTAATCTTCGTCCATACAACAATAGAAAACTAGCTTTTCGTTCCACCCAATGTGTGTTCTTGGGCTATAGTCCTCGTCACAAAGGTGTCAAGTGTCTAGATCCCAAAACAGGCCGTGTCTTTATCTCCAGGGATGTGGTATTTGATGAGAATGTGTTTCCATTTTCTACCTTGAATCCTAATGCTGGTTCTCGTTAAAAAATGACATCCTCCTCTTGCCTGATAATAATGGGGAGACACACATTGATGATCATATGAATTTGCATGTTGTGCCAAATGTTACTAATCATGATAGTGTTCCTTTAGATATTGATACACTTGCAGATCAAACTCTAGTCCAGCAAGAAAATGTTGGCCAAAATAGTGCTACAACTGACATCGAGGTTGATTCCTCGTCTGCCTCGGATCACTCGCCTGCAGACTCTGAGGACGATTCCCTGCATGCAACCAATGAGGCGTCCTCCCGCCTTGAGCTGTCCCCTACACGCGCACACGCTGCACCCTCTGATCCTCGGTCCCCGCTGCATGGCGCCGGTTCTTCATCGCATGCAGCCAGCCCTAGCCACTCCTCACCGCATGCAGCTGACAGCGACCAGAGCTCTGGCTCTGCTCACATGCATGCAAGTGCAACAGGAGATGATGACGCCAGCTCTGGCTCTGCTCACATGCACGCAAGTGGCACAGGAGATGATGACGCCAGGGAGAGAAATAATCCAAGTGATAATGGCACTAGTACTGATGAATCAAATCAATCTGATCATGCAGCAGATGATAATGTGACATCAGTACAACTTGGACCCCGCACTCGGTTACAAAGAGGTATAAGACAGTCTAAACAGTATACTGGTGGTACTATTCGCTATGGTCTGTTTACTGCTACAGGAGAACCGTCTACTCTTTTAGAAGCTCTTAAAAGTGATCAATGGTGCCAAGCTATGACTGAAGAATATAATGCTCTCTTAGAGAACAAGACTTGGCATCTTGTTCCTCCACATTCTACAAAGAATCTTATTGATTGTAAATGGGTGTACCGAGTGAAAAGAAATGCTGATGGTACAGTTGACAGATTCAAGGCACGTTTGGTTGCAAAAGGCTTCAAACAAAGATATGGTATAGATTATGAAGATACCTTCAGTCCTGTTGTGAAGGCAGCTACTATTAGACTCGTTCTCTCAGTTGCTGTCTCTCGTGGCTGGAGTTTACGGCAGCTAGATGTCAAGAACGCGTTTCTTCATGGCGTTCTGGAAGAGGATGTATATATGAAACAACCTTCAGGATTTGAAGATCCTCAAACTCCACACTATATCTACAAACTTGAAAAGGCTCTTTATGGTCTCAAACAAGCTCCTCGAGCATGTTATTCCAGACTAAGCACAAAATTGCAATCACTTGGTTTTGTTCCTTCTATAGCAGATACTTCACTTTTTCTCTACAAAAAGGCAGGCATTATGATATTTGTTCTAATATATGTTAATGATATAATGGTTACAAGTTCATCTGATCAGGCAATCTCTGTTCTGTTAAGTGATCTAAAGGATGATTTTGCTCTCAAGGATCTGGGAGATCTTCACTTCTTCTTAGGCATTGAGGTAAAGAAAGTAAGTAATGGTCTACTGCTCACACAGGAAAAGTATGCTACTGATTTGATTACAAGAGTTGGCATGAAGAATTGCACCACGTGTCCTACACCTCTTTCGTCCACTGAAAAACTATCTCTTAATGAGGGTACTCCTCTTGGCTCTGAGGATATTACTGAATATAGAAGTATAGTGGGTGCATTACAATACTTGACATTGACACGACCTGATATTTTCTTCTCAGTTAATAAGGTTTGTCAGTTCTTACATGTCCCAACAACTTTTCGTTGGACAACTGCTAAAAGGATATTGAGATATATTCAGGGTACACTGAAGGTTGGACTTATTTTTTAGAAATCTTCTTCAAGTTTGCTTAGTGCTTTCTCTGATGCAGACTGGGCAGGTTGTCTTGATGATAGAAGATCTACAGGAGGTTTTGCTGTGTTTTTTGGACCAAATCTAATATCTTGGAGTGCTAGAAACAAGCTACAGTGTCTAGATCCAGTACTGAAGCTGAATACAAATCACTTGCCAATGCAACAGCTGAGTTAATATGGGTTGAGGCTCTTCTTGGTGAATTGGGTGTGTCACTAAAAGAGAAACCATGTTTGTGGTGTGACAATCTAGGAGCTACATACTTATCTGCAAATCCTGTGTTTCATGAAAGGACCAAGCATATTGAAATTGATTTGGGTAGCTAATAAACTTCTTGACATCAGATTTATTTCTAGCAAGGATCAAATTGCAGATGGGTTCACTAAGGCACTACCTGTCAAGAAACTTGATGAATTTAAACGTAATCTCAACCTTTCACAAGGTTGTGATTAAGGGGGCTGTTAGAATTATATTAGGAGTTTTCTCCTTATTTTCATTGTAACCAATATGGAGTAGTACTCCAATTGGACTTTATCTCAATCTTGTAACAACCGGCTTGTGCCAAACTATATAAACATGCAAACGTACCGAGGCCAAGGTATCGTTAACACCAAAACCTAATAGCGAGGTGGTCACGTCGGGGCTGCCAGAAGGGAGCTTCATGCGGCTGGCCTGGCGACGACACCGGACGGGCGGCTCATGCTCGTATACTGGCACGAGGTGAGCAACGGGCACGGCTACCTTCCTCCGTCATCTAAGTGCTCCTTCATGGTGCGGGTCCTGGACGAGGCGAGCGGCAGTTGGCAGGAGACAGACGACATCGGGCAGGCCGCGCTGCTCGTCGGGGCGGCGGAGAACAGCATCATGTGCGTGTCGACCAAGGAGCACCAGAACTTGATGATCAGACGCATGCAACTGCGTCTACTTCACGGACGAGGTGCAGCAGGAGGTCCGCGTGTTCAGCTTGCGATACCGCAGGCTGTACAAGATTGAGGTGTTCGGGCAGGCCGGCGGCCTGTGGAAGGCGGCGGCGTGGTTCACGCCTTCCCTACCGTGATTGATACTAGATCCTTTCACTTTTCACCTTTTTTCAGTAAAGACGCCATCATCAACATATACACATATAACACTACTACTAAACCATCATCATCAATATTGTAGAATTTCCTTTTATAAGTTTTGGGGCAATTTCATCACTTCGTTTATGTGCATGCATGTTGTGGTATCACATATATGTTCTCATCGATCCGCCATTACTAATTTCTCCGCATGTGAGCACGAAGAGTGTAGCAAAACTGATGTTCTTCACATTTAGGGGTGGATATTGAGCCGGGCTCCCGACTCGACTATGATAAACTTGTAACTACGATAGTTGACGAGCTTGATTGTCTTGACTCATTCTCTTAACAAGTTCAAAACCCATTTTGGCATGACTCTATAAATACTCGAGTTCATCGGTAAACTTATTAAAAAACTGAATATTGCAATTAATACATTACGGAGAAAGAGTGGATGAGGTTGGTTCCCATGACTATGTGTAGACTTTGGATCACCAAAGTGCACCGCTAGGTATTGTTGTTTGACATTTCTTGGGTTATACTCCCTCTGTCCCAAAATAGATGTCTTAGATCTGTTAAAATTTAAATAAATCTAGACGCTATTTAATATATAGATTCATCCAAATTTTAAAAATCTCGACACATCTATTTTAAGACGGAGGGAGTATTAAATATTGACTTATCTCTCGGAAATCATATGGGCTTACACCTTAACGAGTAACCAAAACTCTACTCATAAACTCATTTTCTTATAACATGCTAAAATACTCCAATTATGCTCAGCTATGAGTTTTTTGGTATTCGTTAAGGGTATGTTCAATGGCAGATGAGGCGGTATTATCTTCGGCATTGCATGTTGTTAGGTAAGACAAAATAAATATGTTATACAATAAATTATCTCTTAGTGCTATCTTCAAAATTATCGTTTTTCCGAGCTACTTGAGTTTGTCAGATTTTCTTCCACACCACATGATCACCAAAGTGCGGATATTTAATTGGACACCGGTAGAAAACGGGCCTATTGTTCTGCTTCGGACGGCCTATAGTCCCAGTTGCCCAACCGGGACTGCCAAATCTAGACTAGAACTTCCCTCTTTAGTCCCAGTTGTGTTATAGACCGAGACTAAAGGCACTCCCATGGTTGTTGTCGACAGAGGGGGATGGAGGACCTTTAGTCCCGGTTCGTGTTACGAAGGATCTCTACCGTGGCATTGTTTTGGTGGATTCGTCTGCCACGGAAGCAGATGGCGGTGCGGCAGCAGGTTCTGCCGTGATAGCATTTTGGGGCGGATTTCTGACACGGCAGGAGGATCGATAGAGGAGAGAGATTTGGCGTAAGTGACATGCCGGGAGATGATATATATATATATATATATATATATATATATATAATTTCGATTACGAGCGTACATATATATTCTATTTAATTACATGGAGATCGTTACATGGAGATCATTAAATTACGTGGAGCAGGGACATTGTTCTCCATATATTTATCTATGACCTCCTTAAGCAAAAATCCCGCCAATTCCTTTTCAATTGCTTGTAGGCGGTCCTCCGGTAGGAGCTTCTCACGCATATCGTGGATCATTATATTTATGCGCCGCCACTCTCGATCCCATCCTCATACATCTTCGAGGAGCTCGCCATAGAGGCACTCCCATATATTGATCTCCAGGATCTTCTCGAAGATGTACTGAGCTAGCGTGTCTTCTTATGAAGCTTTTTTGAATTAACCCTATTTTTGTTACAATTTTGTGATTATTATTTACTATGGTACATATATATATCTATGCATAATGATGATGGTATTTCGTTTATATCCATCCAGAATTTGAAGATGCAGTGGTTACAAATCTCTCTACATCGAGAGCATGAAATGAGCTAAACTAGCAACTGAAGATGAAAGGATGGAGTTGCTAATCTTTTAGAACACTTGGATAGATGAGGCACTACTAAATCTTTGATAAATCGTGTGAAAAAATGGGGATGAACTCGAGCTCAGGAAGGTGTGGCCAAATCTGCATTATATAAGTATATCAAAAATCATTACACAACATCATGAATAGAGAAGTGACCAAATTAACACAAGTTCATCACATTAAAACCAAAGTAAAGTAGTGACCGAATGTTATTATTGTAAAAATTACTCCCAAACTAAACCCACAAATCTCTCTACTTCTAGAGCATGAAATGAGCTAAACTACCAATAAAAGATGAGCGTGAAGTTTCTAACCTTTTAGAAACCCTTGGATAGATGGGGCGCCGCCAAATCTTGTGAAAAAATGGGGACGAACTCAAGCTCAGGGAGAAAACAGAGAGAAGTATCTTGAAAATGGAGTATGGCTCGGGACAGGGAGGAAAATGATATAGAAAGAACATTAGTCACGGTTGGTGTCTCCAACCAGGACTATAGATCCATCTTTAGTCCCGGTTGGAGACATCAAACGGGACTAAAGGGTCTGGCGCTGGCCCCAACCTGCCGAAAACCCTTTAGTCCTGGTTAGTGTCTCCAACCGGTACTAAAGGTCCCGGTTGAAATGGTACTAGAGGTGGCGGTACCCTACGGGGGTTTCTAGCCGTTGGAACCGAAACATTAGTCCTGGTTCATAACACAACCAGTACTAATGCTTCAGACGAAAAGCTTGTTTTCTACTAATGGGAGAGCATTACATGGGATCATCCCATGTTACCGCATGCTAGCAAACATGCATATTGGATCATTGATGAATTATCCAGTCTGCTCAATCAATGCTAAGGACCTAAAACACATGTTGTTCGGTTGTTCGAGGGCCCAAGAGATTTGGGGAGGCCTAGGTCTCATCGATTGTGTGAATGCTATAATACAGATGGATCAATCAGGATCTATGGTACTTGAAGAATTAATTGAAGGGTTTCACAACATAGTAAATCAAAAAAATTCTACGGATGCGAACGGGAAAGCCAAGATCTAATCTAGGAGATGCAAACAACGAAGGGGGATAGATGAGATCTTCATACCCTTGAAGATTCGCACAGCGGAACGTTCAACGGAACGTAGTTGATGTAGTCGTACTAGCTTCTCCTCCTCGAGATCCGATCCGATCCAACACCGCAAGTGGCGATGCCTCCGAGAGATGCACACGTACGGCACCTCGACGTCTCCTCTTTCCTCTGTCCAGCAAGTGGGGTGGAGTGATAGATTGGATCTACAACACGACGGTGTGGTGCAAAGGTGGAGAGTTTCTGCGGCAGGGCTTCGCCTACGCGCAGTCGGGAGAGAGAGAGATCTAGAGGGCAGCAGTATGGCAGCTAGGGTTGAAGGAGTGGGGGAGGAGGGCTGCGCCCCTGCCCTCTATATATAGGGGGCTGGACGGACCCCTTGGCCCCTCCTCCAAGCCCTAGGGCGGCGGCCCCAAGGGTTGGAGTGGGGGGCAAGTTTTCCCCCTCCTTCTAGAAGGTTTCCCTAGGGTTTCCCTAGGGTTTTGGCCAGATGGGCCTATGGGGCCTTGTGCCCCTGGCCCAATGCGGCCAGGGCACTCCCTCGTAGGCCCACGCCCCTCCCGACAAGTGGGGCCACGTTGGTCCCACTCCGGAAGGTTCTAGAAGCTTCCGGTACAATACCGAACAATCCGAAACAATTCCGAAATCCAAAAACTGCTTTCCCTTATATGAATCTTATTATCCGGACCATTCCGGAACCTCTCGTGACGTCCTGGATCTCATCCGAGACTCCGAACAAAAACTCATAAACCAATTATTCATTCTATCCTAGCGTCGAGGCACGTTAAGTGTGCGACCCTACGGGTTCGAGAATATGCAGACATGATCTTCTATCAATAATCAACAGTGAGGTCTGGAAACCCATATTGACTCCCACATACTCATCAATGATCATATTGGATGAAACACGATGCCAGGATTCAATTAATCCCATATATATTCCCTTCGTCACGCGATATTTTACTTGCCCGAGATTCGATCGTCGGTATCGTCAAACCTAGTTTAATCTCGTTCACAGCAAGTACTTTACTCGTTCCATAATCCGATATCACTTTGTGATTAACTTCTTAACCACGTGCTTGCAAGCGGTGTTGATATCGATTACCGAGTGGGCCCGAAGTATATCTCTCCGACTTGGGAGGGACAAATCCCATCTCGATACATACAATCCAACAAGTACTTTCCGATCACCTGAGAGACACCTTTATGATCACCCTCTCATAGGATGACGTTTGATGACCTCAAAGCTTTCTTCCGATACCAGGGAGTTGCATTATCTCATGGTCTAAGGAATACAATATTTGACATAAGAAAAAGCTTCGCAAAGATGAACACGATGACACGATCTAATTGATCTGCTTGATTTGGGTCTGTCCATCATATCATTCTCCCAATGATATGATCTCATTATTAATCCACAACTCATGTCTATGGTTAGGAAACCTTAACCATCATTAATCAATGAGCTAGTCCATAGACGCATACTAGGGACACAGTGTTGTTCATAAACCACACAAGTATCAAAGTTTCCACTTAATACAATTCTAGCATGGAATATAAACTTTATCATGAATAAGAATTATAATAATAACATCTTTATTATTGCCTCTAGGGCATAATTCCAACAGTCTCCCACTTGCACTAGAGTCAATAATCTAGTTTACATCTGGCAACAATCTAACACCCATGGTACTAAGGTGCTGATCATGTTTTGCTCGTGGAAGAGGTTTAGTCAACGGATCTGCGACATTCAGATTCGTATGTACTTTGCTAATCTTCAGATCTCCATCTGTTATATAATCTCGAATTATATGAAACTTGCGGTTGATGTGCTTGGTCTTTGGATGATATCTTGGTTCCTTAGCCAGTGCTATTGTGCCAGTGTTGTCACACAATATCTCCAGTGGGTCCAAGGCACTTGGAACCACACCAAGCTCAGTGATGAAGTTCCTGATCCAAACTCCTCCACTTGACGCTTCTGCAATAGCCAAGTATTCCGCTTCTACTGTAGATCCCGCGATCACGCTTTGCTTGCAGCTTCTCCAGCTCACAGTTCCTCCATTTAAAATATAAACGTATCCTGTCTGTGATTTAGAATCATCCTTGTCGGTGTCAAAACTAGCATCGACGTAACCTTTTATGACGAGCTGTTCATCACCTCCATAGACTAAGAACATTTCTTTAGTCCTATTTAAATACGTTAGGATGTTCTTCACGGCTGTCCAGTGTTCCACTCCTGGATCACTTTGGTATCTGCTCGTCAAACTAAGAGCATTGGACACATCCGGTCTAGTACATAGCATGGTATCTGCTCGTCAAACTAAGAACCTATGGCCGAGGCATAAGTCACTTTGCTCATAGCTTCTCTATCGTTTACTGTAGCTGGACACTGAGCCTTGCTCAATATCTTACCTGACAACATAGGCACTGAACCTTTCTTTGCCTTATCCATTCTGAACCTTTTCAGAACTTTGTCTAGGTATGTACTTTGGCTTAAAGCTATCAGGCGTCTTTTTCTATCTCTATAGATTTTGATGCCCAATATATAAGCAGCTTCCCCTAGGTCTTTCATTGAAAAACATTTGTTCAAATAACTCTTCACATCGTTAAGCATGTCAATGTCATTTCCGATAATCAATATGTCATCCACATATAGTACCAAAAATGTCACTGAGCTCCCACTTACTTTCTTGTAGATACAAGCTTCGTAGCAATTTGGAACAAATCCAAAGCTCTTGATCACTTGATCAAAATGAAGGTTCCAACTCCGAGATGCTTGCTTCAGTCCATAAATGGAACGCTGAAGTTTGCACACCTTATCAGCATCCTTAGGATCGACAAAACCTTCGGGTTGCATCATATACAACTCTTCATCAATGTTGCCATTGAGGAACGCAGTCTTGACATCCATCTGCCATATTTCATAATCATGAAACGCATCAATTGCTAATAAAATCCGAATGGACTTAAACATCGCTACGGGAGATAAAGTCTCATCGTAGTCAACACCTTGAACTTGTCGAAAACCTTTCGCGACAAGCCGTGCTTTATAGACAGTAACATTACCATACGCGTCCGTTTTATTCTTGAAAATCCATTTGCACTCAACGGCCTTTCGGTCGCTAGGAGGGTCCACCAAAGTGCATACTTGGTTTTCGCTCATGGATCCCAATTCGAATTTCATGGCCTCTAGCCATTTCTCAGAGTCTGGGCTCATCATTGCTTCCTCATAGTTCGTAGGTTCACTGTTGTCTACTAACAAGACAGTTAAGACAGGGTTGCCGTACCACTCAGGAGGGGCACGCGACCTTGTCGACCTGCGACGTTCAGTAGTAGCATCGTCTGAAGCTTCATGATCCTTGTCATTAGCTTCCTCTATTATTGGTGCAGGTGGCACTGGAATAATTTTAGGTGCTGCGCTACTCTCCAACTCAAGAGAAGGTTCAATAACCTCGTCTAGCTCTACTTTCCTCCCATTCACTTCTTTCGAGAGAAACTCCTTCTCAAGAAAGGATCCGTTCTTTGCGACAAACACTTTGCCTTCGGATCTGTGATAGAAGGTATACCCAATCGTTTCCTTAGGGTATCCTATGAAGACGCATTTCTCCGCTTTGGGTTCGAGCTTGTCCGGCATCAACTTCTTGACGTAAGCTTCGTATCCCCAAACTTTAAGAAACGACAACTTAGGTTTAGCACCAAACCACAGTTTATACGGTGTCGTCTCAACGGATTTAGATGGTGCCCTATTTAAAGTGAATCCAGCGGTTTCTAATGCATAACCCCAAAATGATAACGGCAAATATGTAAGAGACATCATCAATCGCACCATATCCAATAAAGTTCGATGCCAGCGTTCAGACACACCATTGCGCTGTGGTGTTCCGGTGGCGTGAGTTGCGAAATGATTCCGCTTGCTTTAAGATGCGTGAGAAAATCATAACTCAAATATTCACCTCCACGATCGGATCGTAGAAATTTAATTTTCCTGTTACGATGGTTTTCCACTTCGTTCTGAAATTCTTTGAACTTTTCAAATATTTCAGATTTATGTTTCATTAAATAGATATACCCATATCTACTTAAGTCATCAGTAAAAGTGAGAAAATAGCGATAACCACCGCGCGTCGAAACACTCATTGGTCCGCATACATCGGTATGTATGATTTCCAACAAGTCCGTTGCTCGCTCCATTATTCCGGAGAACGGGGTTTTGATCATCTTGCCCATGAGGCATGGCTCGCACGTGTTAAATGATTCAAAATCAAGAGACTCCAAAAGTCCATCAGAATGGAGTTTTTTCATGCGTTTTATACCAATATGACCTAGACGGCAGTGCCACAAATAAGTCGTATTATCACTATCTACCTTGCATCTCTTAGCCTCAATGTTATGGAGGTGTGTTTCATTGTTTTCGAGATTCAGAAGAAATAAATCATTCATAGCAGGTGCATGACCATAAAAGATGTTACTCATATAAATAGAACAACCATTATTCTCCGATTTAAATGAATAACCGTCTTGCAATAAACACGATCCAGATATGATGTTCATGCTCAACGCAGGCACATAATAACATTTATTGAGGTTTAAAACTAATCCCGATGGTAAAACTAAGGAGAGCGTGCCGACGGCCATCACATCAACTCTTGATCCGTTGCCAACGCGCATCGTCACCTCATCCCTCGCTAGCCGCCGTCTATTCCGTAGCTCCTGTTTCGAGTTACAAATATTAGCAACTGAACCCGTATCAAATACCCAGGCACTACAACGAGGGCTAGTAAGGAAAACATCAATAACATGTATATCAAATATACCTTTGATGGTGCCAGCCTTCTTGTCCGCTAAGTACTTCGGACAGTTGCGCTTCCAGTGACCCTTGTCCTTGCAATAGAAGCACTCAGTGTCTGGCTTAGGTCCAGACTTGAGCTTCTTCTCTACAGGGGCAACGCGCTTGCCGCTGCCCTTCTTGAAGGGCTTCTTTGCACCCTTACCTTTCTTAAAGCTGGGGGGCTTGTTGACCATCAACACATGATTATCTTTGTTGATGTCCACCTCCGCAGCTTTCAGCTTAGCGAAGAGCTCAGTGATAGTATCAGTGGAACCAATCTGATTATGAGTAACTACAAAACCTTTGTAGCTAGGAGGGAGTGATTGCAGAACTCTGTCAATCTTGAGATCCTCTGGAATCTTGCAGTCCAGTTGCTCAAGGCGTTGAGTGTAGCCCGACATCTTAATGGCGTGCTCACTAACGGAACTCCCTTCCTCCATCTTGCAGTTAAAGAATTTCTCATAGATCTCATATCTCTCAGAACGGGCCTGAGTCTGAAACATAGTTTTCAGTTCCTCAAGAATCTCAAAGGGCCCGGGGAACTCCTCAAAACGATTTTGAAGGTCCGATTCCATAGCAAACAACATGGTGCTCTTAATCACACCATAATCATCCTTGCGCGACTGATAAACAGCTTTCTCATCAGCCGACGCATCTACAGCAGGGGCGTCACCTAGCGCTTTTCAAGGACATAGTCCTTTTGTCCGCCAGAGAGAATGATTCTCAGATTGCGAAACCAGTTGGTGAAGTTAGACCCATTGTTCTTAAGCTTTTCTTTCTCAGCAAAAACGTTGAAGTTGAAGTTGGACTTAGCCATTTGATCTACAAAATTTGCAAGTATAATTTAGACTATGTTCATGATAACTAGTTCAACTTAATCAAATTACTAGATGAACTCCCACTAAATTCAACATCCCTCAAGTTGTTTAGTGAACACGATCCAAATTCACCACACCTAAATTGGAGAAAAAAGTCTTATCTTTCTTAGTAAGAGATCAGATCTTAACTAAGATAAGACAAACCTTTTTTTCATTTCTCTCTCTCCCCAACCTCACTAATCATCCTATGTGGCATTGCTAAGATATAACCATTGTATATTCCCTAAGATAGTGAGCTTCAAGACTTTATTTCCCCCTTTATTCACGTTGTTGAGTAAGGGCATTACAACTAATGCCTTGATGGAGAAGATTTTGATGACTACCAATGTTATGAAGTATCCCTTAGATGCACATAAATAACAAAGAACAAGAAACATAGAGGTTTGTGGTTTAGGACTACAAGTCTCCAAGTCATATTTCTTTCCTTACTTTACTTTTGATTGGATTTGGTTACGCCTAATGGTTGGTCTTCAATTGAGTTGGTGGGGTATCAGATTATAATAGGTAAGAAGCTCTCCTCTAACCGAGTAAAATTTGTTGACCAAAATTATTGGTCAAAGTTATTTTCAAACTACGTGCGTATCTAATAAACTGGATCCAAGGGAGTAGTAAAAATCAAACCGTAGCAACTCGCACGGCTATTTGTGCTAGTATTAACTTAACCGAAGATTCTCGGAAAATGGTTGTTGATTTGCTAACACAGGCGTCTCAACGGTATTAGCTCAGACGTGGCTTGACTTTTACATATTGACAATATATTACTCCCTCCGATTATAAGTCCTAAAAGCTTTTTAAAAATGTTAAAAATTATAAGTTCTTTCTTATTTATTATTATCTCTCGTCCAATGCATGATTTTTTTTCTTCTCTCATACATATATAACTATTGGTACATGTAGTAATCAAGAGGATGAGTTATTGATTTTTTTAATTCTATCAAAGTGGTCCATAGGCCTTATAGTCACTAAGAGAGGGAGTATCTATGTTTGACAGTGAGGAGGCTGGGCGGTCAAAGGGGTTGAGGTAGTGTGTGGCAAAGCGAAGATGAGTTGCCCGTCGGTGTGCAAATGCAGGGGCAAAGAGACGCACAATCAGTTAGTGCCCGATGCCATGATCCATGGTCACAATCTGACAACGAATTTCAGCAATCCCAGCAAACAAATTTCGACGAAATCACCTATAGCTATCATCGCCCTTGAGTTTCCTGACTTTGTCGAGGAACGCCTGCCGTCCGGGGAACGGGCTCCCTCCCTCCCCGCCTTTCCCCGGCGGTACAGCCTTCTCGCCGAGCACGTCGCCGCCGCGGCTACCCCTGCCCAGCCCCAGAATCTCCTTCTTCGCCTCAGCTCCAATGCGGGCTTTCTTCGGCGAGCCCAGAGCACCGGCGCCCTTCGCGCCGGCGTTCACGCCGAGCATGCCCATCTTGGCCGTCCTCACCTGCTCCTCCCTCCTCGTCCGCATCCGCTCCCTCCTCTCGTCCCTCTTCCCCCTCGGCCCGTCCCCGTCCCGGTCAGCCGCCGCTCCGGTGTCGAACAGGGCGCCGCCGCGAGGGGAGCCGCTGCCGCTGCGGCTGCTCTGGCTCCGGTCGGCCTTCCTCGGGATGCGGCCGCCGTAGGAAGTGCCGAGTAGGCGGTAGTCGAGGCGGGCCCAGCCGTCCTCGTCGGAGAGGTCCCAGCCGAAGCGCTCGGCCATCTCCTGGAGCGGCCCGTCGCTGCCGTCCTCGGCGTCGTCGTAGACGTAGTCGTACTTGGAGTCGCCGCGGAGGAAGCGGTGCGCGTGCTCCCACTCCACGCGGTCCACGTAGACGGGGTCGTCCAGCACGTCGCGCGCCAGGCGCGCCCAGGGCGCCGTGTCCCCGTAGTCGAGCTCCGCCACGACCCACCGGAGGTAGGTCGGCGGCAGCGTGCCCAGCATCTGGCCCTTGTACTTGCCGAAGTCGATCGTGCGGTCCCTCGCCGGGCGCGAGGACGAGCCCGGCGGGCCGGCGCCGGCGGCTGCTCTGAGCGGGCGTAGGAGGAGCCTGGCCAGTTTTGGGAGTGGGGAGGCGCAGCTACGAGGGGGGCGGAGGAGCAGTGGGGCTGTTCGGGGTGGGGGTCTCGGTGGCGCTGGGGCGGAGAAGAAGGCTCTTGCGGCGGCGAGCGAGAGCATCGTGTACTTTGCGGCGGCCGGAGAGCGGGGAGCGGGCGAGTGGAGAGGCGCTGCTGTGTCCAAATTCTGTGGTAAAATTATCCACACGGAGGCCCAGAACAGTATGCTGTCCTTTTTTTCTGAGAAAAAGGTGAACCGGTAATAGATTTCTTCGAAATTCCACCAATAATGACTGAGAGCAGTACAAAGTAATGTAATAAAACTTATAAATAAATCATTCGACAAACTAGAGACAACTTTAAACACTAGCGTGAGCCGAAGACGCGACGCCGTCCTCGTCCCTCTATCAACGAGCCGGCCAAAACTTATCGCAATAGAGTTTTTTTAATAGACATAGGAGTATATGAAATCGTCGTGCTAAAATCATAAAGGACTAGCGCACTAGACCACCAACCATCGCCTTGATGACAACCGTAGATTGGAAAAGTCTGATCTGAAAATAAACCAACGAACACGAAAATTAACAGAATCCCAGAAGATCCACCGGACAAACGACTCCACACATCCTCCGTAGATGCTAGATGCACCACCGGAGCGAGGATAAAACGGAAAAGATCTTATTATGACTTCATGACTCAACATCCCAAAAGACACTTAAAAATAAAAACAGGCTAAACAAAGAACGAAAAACTTCCACCGACGAGAGACTGTGATCCTTCACACCTTCAAGGCCCTAGGGCCACCAACAATGTCGGCGACGAGAGGTGCGGAAGGCTAGATGGGGTTTCTCTCCTCAGGATCGCCTCTCCTGGCGACAGTGCTCATATCGGATGTCTTGAAACAACCGGTAACAAAGTTGACTTGTATATCTGGAGAGTCAGAACAGTACGATGGAAGTCCTAATTTGAGAGTCAGAACAGTTCGACGGGAGACGTTTTCATTTCATCTGTGCTGGAAAACGAAACCAATCGTTCATGCCAGAACCATGAAAATCAAAACCATTTCAAGTTTTCAACTGATGACAACAATCCTATGCAGTTCAAAATGAAAAAAAGTAACCGCACAAGGGAAAAATTGCACCAGCCGGGAATCGAACCCGGGTCTGTACCGTGGCAGGGTACTATTCTACCACTAGACCACTGGTGCTGTTAGTTGTCCAGTGCTAAGGACTTCACTTACTTTTAGGAGTACAAAGCGGACGAGGGGTACTCCACGTCGGGAGACCGGGAAGACGTCACGCAAGGAAAATCCCTACCACACCTGTCAGCTGTCACAAATAGTAGAAACTTGGATCGATCGGGTGAACTGCATCCACGCTGAACCGGAATTTTTTTAAAGAGTGTACAAGAGGAATTAATCGTCTCCAGATATGTTTCGAAGGTGAACTGTATGGAGGTTCATGGCAATATAAAAACAAGTCGATCTCTGTATACCGGTTAATTCTCGCCACGTCTTCAGTACAGACTACAGATCGATCCAACCTGCAACGCCAGCGCGCCGCCATGTCGTCCACCGCCGATCCCGTCGTGGTCTCGTGGATCATGATGGATCGGTTCGTGTTCCGCAGGAACAACGACGGCTCTTTCCCAGATGAGGACGCCGTGCCCATGAGGGCAAACTCCTTCACCTCCCTGGCCGTGGCCTTGCTCCCCGCTGCCCCTCCCGCCGTCTCCCACCTCCACGAGCGGTGGCTGGCTCAACATGAATGTTGCTCAACCAGCCTCGTCACGGCCCACCAGGGCCTCCTCCTACTCCGGGCGCTTTCCCGAACCACATAGCTCGCCACTTACCCTTACCGGTAGGACTACTTTGTCTTCAAAGCCGCCACCGCCGCAAGTGCCACTCCGCGGCTCGAACGGCTCCCGGACCCAGAGTGCATCGAACCCATTGTGTTCTGTAAGGGCCGCGGTGAGGTAACCCGAAGCCGCTGGTTCGATCTTGACACGGTCGGCCTAGTTTCCGACGGCGGCAACGACGACAACGAGTCCGCGGTGGTGCAGCTCGCCAAGTTCGTTGATATTCTAGACAACAACCAAAATGTTGTAGCCGAATCATCTGAGTTGGACTTAGACTCATACTGGCTATCGTGCCATGTTGCTCCTGGCTGCAAGATGGGAGCTGGGGAGGCTGGCCGCGAAGCACGCCAGGGCGGGGGCGGCTACCGGGTCCTACAGCGGCGGTGTATAAGACGCGGCGGGGGCGACAGGGCTGGCGTCTTGCGCTGCAGGGCGGCAGCGGCGGCTGGGCCAACGCGGCGGGGATGGCGGCTGGGTCAGCGCAGACGGTGGAGGGGGTTGGTGTTGTGGTGCGCGGGTTGGGCCGCGCATGCGGTGGAGGCTGCGACGGCGACAGGCGTCGCGGTTGGGGCAGGGCCGTGCAGGCGGTGGAGGCTGCGGCGGCGGCAGGCGTGGCGGATGGGGCTTGGCCGTGCAGGCGGTGTAGGCTGTGGCGAGGGCAGCGCAGGCGGGTGGATGGCGTCGGGGGTGGAACTGCCGTTATGTGTTGACAGATATTGTACCTCTCACCTCTGGATGAAAGCGTATTCAGCGAACAGAAAATAAATATGCAACACAAATTTAGCAGGAGCAGAGCTTGAAGTATTAGCACGTATACTTACCAGAGAAAAATACTTACATGGTCTGGATTTGCAGGAGGGATTTCTTTGTGCACGCATTATTGCTCTTTTCCATAATACCTTTAGCCATCATCTAGAGAGAACCATATTTAAGGGTCTGTATTTATTTTTGGTTCGGTGTTCTAAAACATGAAATTGATAACAAATAATTGTTAATCAACGAAGCAGTTGAGTTATAAATCAATCCAATTGTGCCACATATTCATTAATATAAATTTCTTAGCAGTCTGTTGCCTGGGTGATGATAATTCATCATAATCAAGTAGAAAAGAATGGTGGCTGACTTCCAAGTTCCCGGTCTATTGTTCTGTGTAGAGCCATTGGAGTAACCAAATAAATGCAAGCATGAACCATCGATACCGACCAGATTAAGCCACTAAATGTGTAGGGAAGGTGTGCAAAGAGACTACTTAATGGACAATGTGTGCCTCTCCAATGGTAGCAATGACAAAACTTAGATATGATTCTCGTCGATGAGATCGATCAAGGGTGCTGCTGGTTTATATTGCAAAGTAAGCCTGGATAACACGCCAGACTCGTACAAGAGATAATGCACAAGGTGCCATACACGTTGAATTTACAAAGCTAATACGGTTAGTTAAACCGTGTCATATTCTGTCTCTAAACAGTGGCATATTCTATCTCTAACACCCTCCTTTAATCACAACCTCTCAGGTTGAGAGAGGTTGAGATTAAGCTTGAAGTCTTCAAACAAACAAAATGATAAAGGTTTTGTAAATCCATCGGCAACTTGATCCTTTGAAGGAACAAAACGAATCTCCAATTGCTTGTTGAGAACTTTCTCTCTAATAAAGTGAAAATCTATCTTAATATGTTTAGCTCTTGCATGAAACACAGGATTTGCTAACAAATATGTTGCTTCCAAATTATCACACCATAAGCATGGTGGTTGTGTT
Organism: Avena sativa; assembly: GCA_916181665.1. Classification (NCBI taxonomy): domain Eukaryota; kingdom Viridiplantae; phylum Streptophyta; class Magnoliopsida; order Poales; family Poaceae; genus Avena; species Avena sativa. The sequence continues at coordinate 463,166,185 of OV702293.1, forward strand.
GTCTTGATGCCAAGTTCATCAAGTAAAGACTGTATCCAAATTACCTCAGCAGTAGTATTTGCAACAGATTTATATTCTGCTTCTGTGCTAGACCGATAAACTGTTGCTTGCTTCTTCGCACTCCAAGATATTAACGCCATGTTACGTTCGATGAACATACTTTTCCTTACGCATCCACCACACAACCATCCACGCCACCTACCAACCTCGACCCCATAGATCCCCAACTCCTCCCAATCCCTCCCAACATACCCACGTCAGCACCACCACCTCCCACCCTGATGGCGCCTGAGAGCGCTTCGTCGGGAAACCCCAAGAGCAAGGTGTGATGCATCACAGCAGCAAGTCTTCCCTCAGTAAGAAACCGAGGCTATCAAACCAGTAGGATGAAGGAAACGTCTCAAAGGTGCTGCGAGCAACTTGGAAACCTACACAACACATACTCAAGACTTTGCCCCAACTAACAATGAGGTTGTCAATCTCACCGGTTGCTGTAACAAAGGATTAACTATATGGTGTAGAAGGTGATGATGATTTGCAGCAAGTAAACAGTAACAGTGAAAGATGTATCAATGGTAAAGATTGGACCGAGGTCCATAGTTCACTAGAGGTGTTCTCCTTAGATAAACAAATATGGCATATGCTGGGTAAACAAATTACAGCAGGGCAATTGACAGGGCTGAGCAAGGCATAACAATTGAATACTAGACATAAAGATCCTATGATATTCGATTCGGCAATACAACAATATACATAGACCGTCATCCAACTACATCTATGACTAGAAGGTAGAAGGTGGAGACTCAATATAATGGTGGAAGAAAGGCCCTTCATAAAGGGAAGCAGGGATTTTAAGTTTCAAAAAGAGCTTTCAAAAATTATGATACTTGTTGGCTTTCAGCCCCCATTGCCCCTATCATAAGCATGTTGAAGTGATTAAGGTTAAAGTGAACAAACTATGGAGTATATGCTTGACAAAGTATAAGTTGGCAATCTCATGTCCCTTGAATACGAGGGCCGCACCTCATGCTACTCAACTTTAGTCACCTGTAAGTTTTTGTCATAGTAAGTACATGCGTATCATAGAGAACCGCCAACGGGATACCCCTTGTACATGGTAAAAGAGCTATCCCATAACCAAAATGACAAGACAAGCCGACAATGAGCATCTCAGCAATCTTTTTATTTTCTATTTGCATAAGTTTTTATTGAGGATGCTTCACAGATGGCTCATTATGGTGATGCTGCAAGTTTCCACCATGATTAGGCATGACTTAGGCTAGCGGCCTAGGCGTTTATCTAACACAAAATACATAACTCCATGGACTTACAAGTTCCTTCTTTATTTCACACTGGCGACATCCATAGACAAAAGAGCATGATATCAACTGTGTACAAAGTACAAGTGAAATGTTAAAAACGTTCTCCATGAAAACATGGTTCTGCTAATTCCAACGTATAAGTGCAAGCATATAAAACATAGATGACACAATGGTTCAAGTTTATTAGGGGCAAGAAATATAAAGTGTGTTATCAAGTTCGTGAGAGCTTTAATCACTAAGTTTTCACATAACAAAATACTTTTTAATTGGAAGATAGCCGAAAACAAGAATATACTTGGAATGGTGTAACACACCATGCATAGGAATTTATAGTGGATACTTTGGAATAACTTGGTTTCTTAGGACTTGGAATCATGAGTAGAGCTTACTCATACAAGTGGAGGCTAGCAAAAGACTGGGAGCAACCAACTAAGAGAGCAATAATATCCATAATCATACAGAGCGATAAAACATTACTAATCAAAGCGTAGAGTGATATACAAGTCAAGGACTAAATGATCATAGAGGCTATGGTGACTTGTTTATAGTCATAACATGGTGTGAGCATGTGCCAAGTCAACCCAAGCAAAGCATCAAAGGAGAATACCACAATACTATGCTTTTGTATGCTAAAACAACGCATGATTCCTTCAAGGCACACTAAGCAATCTCAATAACTTGGAGCAAGTCATGCTACAACAATAATCACTAAGCATAAGGTCAAAACAATACCTAGCATGACATGATAAAGTCTAAGTCACAGTCAAAGCAAGCTTCTCTTGCACTTTCAAGCAAGAACTTTCTACTCCTTTCCAACACCAATCGACTTATTTGAAACAACAGATCGATAACGAGGGCCCAAACTACTTTATTCAAGCAAACTAAACAAACTAAGCAAAGCAAACGAAAACTAAGATGCTCCAAGAACAACACACTAGTGCATGAAACAATAAAAATAAAGTGTCTATAAAGACCTGAGCTTTTTATTGATGAAGAAGGGGATGCCTTGGGCATCCCCAAGCTTTGACTCTTGTACCTCTTGGATATTTCTTGGGGTGATACCGGGGTGGCATCCCCAAGCTTTAGCTTTTAGCCATTCTTCATCTCATTACATCATTCTTCCTTCTACACCTGAATTTTTTCCTTCATACAAAACTTCACACAATCTTCATTAGCAACATTAGTGTATTCAAAAGATAATAGACCCTACTTTAGAACAACAAAAAATTTCACTAAAAACATAATATAATGAAGCAAATTCCTTTAAAAAGCTCAATTCCTCAAAAGAGAACTCAAAAAGAAATCGATAAGAAGCAAATGCAAATAATGGCAGAAATCTGTCAAAACAGACCAGAAGTTAGAAACCGATTTTTTATAAGACCTTCTGTTGCTCAAATAACAAAGTGTTGAACTAACGAAAGTTAGCTAACATACTTAGGGATTTATTCGTAAATTTTCAGCTCAGTCGGACTTAAATATACTCCTCACGATTTTTTATGGTGGAGGACACAAATCTGTTTCAGGACAACAACTCCCTAAATCTTACTTCCCTCTCATTAGAGGTCATTCTTGGCACAAAAGGCAAACAAAAAAGATAAGTAGAGGTCATTATTGAAGTAATAACTTCCAAGACTCAAGAAAACTCTTGGGTTATCTCCCAACAAGTACTTTACTTTAACGCCTTTAAGTTAGGCACAAGAAGCAAGAAATCAAGTATTTTCAAATGAAGAAGCATTAACATCAAACCTTGCTTTCAAAGGAGGAGCAAAAAGCAACTTATCTCTCCTCATAGGGAAGTGTTCAATACTTCTATTGAATGGAAATTGATATTTAATGGTGCCTTCTTTCATATCAATGATGGCACCAACAGTTTAAAAAAAAGGTCTTCCCAAAGTAATAGGTCAAGAAGCATTGTATTCAACATCCAAAACATAGAAATCAACAGGGACATAAGCATTGTTAACCATAATGAGAACATCATTAACACTTCCCATGAGTTTCTTCTTAGCATTATCATTAAGTGGGATATCCAAATAACAATCTTCCAAAGGTGGCAAATCAAGCATTTCATAAATCTTCCTAGGCATAATAGAGACACTAGAACCAAGATCACATGAAGCTTTGAGATCAAAGTCATTCACTTGCATATTAATAATGGGTTCCCAACTATCTTCTACTTTCCTAGAAATAGAAGCTTTGTGTTTTAACTTCTCTTCCTTAATTTTAACAAGAGCATCAGTAATGTGTTTGGTGAAAGCAACATGCATATCACTAGCATCAGGACTTCTAGCAAGATTTTGCAGGAACATAATCACTTCAGAAATATTGCAACCATCAAGATCAAAATCAAACTTAGCATCACTAGTAGTAGACTCATTAGGCTTAGGAATTGTAGGAGGAGGAATAGGGACTTCTTGAGGTTTAGTGGCATCCATATGGGTGGTGGTGATGGCGCACACACTATTGTTTCTATCAATTTCAGCTTCCCTTTCCCACTTAGCATGAAGTTGGGCTAACAGTCTAACATTTTCATCAATAGTAACTTGTATGGCATGAGTAGCAGCAAAGGTATTTTCCATGCTTTCAGGTTTATCAGCCATTTTATTAATCAAAGAGGACTGTGCTTCAGACAAAGAGGAAATATTTTTCTCTATATTTAAAATCTTTTCCTCTATAGTATTATTGAAAGTGGTTTGTTTACTAATAAAGTCTTTGAGCATGACTTCAAGTTCAGAGGGGGCACTTCTAGCATTGTTGTAGGAGTTTCCATGGGTATTGCCATTATTAGGAGGATAAGGCCTATAATTGTTGTTACTACCAAAATTATTCCTATATGCATTATTGTTGAATTTGTTGTTTCTAATGAAGTTCACATCAACTTGCTCTTCTTAAGCAACCAAAGAGGCCAAGGGAACAATATTAGGATCTAAAGGAGCTTTCGCATTAACAAGCATAGCCATAATAACATCAATCTTATGACTCAAAGAGGAGGTTTCTCCAACAGAGTTTACCTTTTTACCATGTGGAGATCTCTCAGTGTGCCATTCAGAGTAATTAACCATCATATTATCAAGGAGTTTTGTTGCAGCACCCAAGGTGATGGTCATAAAGGTACCTCCAGCAGCTGAATCCAACAGGTTTCTTGAAGAGAAGTTCAAACCTGCATAAAAAGTCTAGATAATCATCCAAGCAGTAAGTCCATGAGTGGGACAATTCTTAACCAAAGATTTCATTCTTTCCCAAGCTTGAGCAACATATTGATTATCAAGTTGTATAAAATTTCATAATATCACTTCTCATAGACATAATCTTAGCAGGAGGGTAGTACTTGATGGGTTTCGCGGCATAGTAAATCAAAATTTTCTACGGATGCGAACAGAGGGAAAGCCAAGATCTAATCTAGGAGATGCAAACAACGAGAGATATTGGATTAGATCTTCATACCCTTGAAGATTCGCACAGCGGAACGTTCGTCGGAACGTGGGTGATGTAGTCGTACTCGCTTCTCCTCCTCGCGATCCGATCCGATCTAGCACCACAAGTGGCGGTGCCTCCATGAGATGCACACGTGCAACACCTCGACGTCTCCTCCTTCCTTGGTCCAGCAAGTATGGTGGAGAGATGGGTTGGATCTACAACGCGACGGCGCGGTGCAATTGGTGGAGAATTTCTGCAGCAGGGCTTCGCCTACAAGCAGTCGGGAGGGAGAGAGGAGGGCAGCAGGGCGGCTAGGGTTGGAGGGGAAGGTGTGTGGGGTTGGTGCGCCCCACCCCTCTTTATATAGAGGGGGGGCGCAGCCCTAGCCCCTCCCCCAAGCCCAAACCGGCGGCCCCAAAGGATAAGGAGTGGGGGGGCAAGGAAACCCCCCTTCTAGAAGGTCTATCTAGAGTTTAAACTCTCTTTGGCCGGCTGGGCTCTATGGGGCCTTGTGCCCCTGGCCCAATACGTCCAGGGCACTCCCTCATAGGCCCATGCCCCCTCCCGGAAGGTGTGGCCACGTTGGTCCCCTTCCGGAAGGTTCTAGAAGCTTTCGGTACAATACCGATTAACCCGGAACAATTCCGAACTCCAAAAACCGCACTGCCTTATATGAATCTTATTCTCCGGACCATTCCGGAACCTCTCGTGATGTCCCGGATCCCATCCGAGACTCCGAACAAAAACTCATAAACCAATTATCCAATCTATCCTAGCGTCAAGACACGTTAAGTGTGTGACCCTACGGGTTCAAGAATATGCAGACATGATCTTCTATCAATAATCAACAGCGGGGTCTGGAAACCCATATTGACTCCCACACATTCATCGATGATCATATCGGATGAACTACGATGCCAGGATTCAATCAATCCCATATATATATTCCCTTCGTCTCGTGATATTTTACTTGCCCGAGATTCGATCTTCGGTACCGTCATACCTAGTTCAATCTCGTTCACAGCAAGTACTTTACTCGTTCCGTAATCCGATATCACTTTGTGATTAACTCCTTAACTACATGCTTGCAAGCGGTGTTGATATTGATTACCGAGTGGGCCCGAAGTATATCTCTCCGACTTGGGAGGGACAAATCCCATCTCGATACATACAACCCAACAGATACTTTCCGATCACCTGAGAGACACCTTTATGATCACCCTCTCATAGGATGACGTTTGATGACCTCAAAGCTTTCTTCCGATACCAGGGAGTTGCATTATCTCATGGTCTAAGGAATACAATATTTGACATAAGAAAAGCTTCGCAAAGACGAACACGATGACACGATCTAATTGCTTCGCTTAGTTTGGGTCTGTCCACCATATCATTCTCCTAATGATATGATCTCATTATTAATTGACAACTCATGTCCATGGTTAGGAAACCTTAACCATCATTAATCAATGAGCTAGTCCATAGAGGCATACTAGGGACACGGTGTTGTTCACAAACCACACACGTATTAAAGTTTCCGCTTAATACAATTCTAGCATGGAATATAAGCATTATCATGAACAAGAATTATAATAATAACATCTTTATTATTGCCTCTAGGGCATAATTCCAACAGTCTCCCACTTGCACTAGAGTCAATAATCTAGTTTACATTTGGCAACAATCTCACACCCATGGCACTGAGGTGCTGATCATGTTTTGCACGCGGAAGAGGTTTAGTCAACGGATCTGTGACATTCAGATCTGTATGTACTTTGGTAATCTTCAGATCTCCATCTGCTATATAATCTCGGATTATATGAAACTTGCGGTTGATATGCTTGGTCTTTGGATGATATCTTGGTTCCTTAGCGAGTGCTATGGCGCCAGTGTTGTCACACAATATCTCCAGTGGGTCCAATGCACTTGCAACCACGCCAAGCTCAGTGATGAAGTTTCTGATCCAAACTCCTTCACTTGACGCTTCTGCAGCAGCCATGTATCCCGCTTCTACTGTAGATCCCGCGATCACGCTTTGCTTGCAGCTTCTCCAGCTCACAGCTCCTCCATTCAAAATATAAATGTATCCTGTCTGAGATTTAGAATCATCCTTATCGGTGTCGAAACTAGCGTCGACGTAACCCTTTACGACAAGCTGTTCATCACCTCCATAGACTAAGAACATTTCTTTAGTCCTATTTAGGTACTTTAGGATGTTCTTCACGGCTGTCCAGTGTTCCACTCCTGGATCACTTTGATATCTGCTCGTCAAACTAAGAGCATTGGACACATCCGGTCTAGTACACAGCATGGCATACATGATGGAACCTATGGCCGAGGCATAAGGCACTTTGCTCATAGCTTCCCTATCATTTACCGTAGCTGGACACTGAGCCTTGCTCAATATCTTACCTGACAACATAGGCACCGAACCTTTCTTTGCCTTATCCATTCTGAACCTTTTCAAAACTTTGTCTAGGTATGTACTCTGGCTTAAAGCTATCAGGCGTCTTTGTCTATCTCTATAGATCTTGATGCCCAATATATAAGCAGCTTCACCTAGGTATTTCATTGAAAAACACTTGTTCAAATAACTCTTCACATCGTTAAGAAATGTTGATGTCATTTCCAATAATCAATATGTCATCCACATATAGTACCAGAAATGTCACCGAGCTCCCACTCACTTTCTTGTAGATACAAGCTTCGTAGCAATTTGGAACAAATCCAAAGCTCTTGATCACTTGATCAAAACGAAGGTTCCAACTCCGAGATGCTTGCTTCAGTCCATAAATGGAACGCTCAAGCTTGCATACTTTATCAGCATCCTTAGGATCGACAAAACCTTCGGGTTGCATCATATACAACTCTTCATCAATGTTGCCATTGAGGAACGCAGTCTTGACATCCATCTGCCATATTTCATAATCATGAAACGCAGCAATTGCTAATAAAATCCGAATGGACTTAAACATCGCTACGGGAGAGAAAGTCTCATCGTAGTCAACACCTTGAACTTGTCGAAAACCTTTCGTGACAAGCCGTGCTTTATAGACGGTAACATTACCATTCGCGTCCGTTTTCTTCTTGAAGATCCATTTGCACTCAACGGCCTTTCGGTCGCTAGGAGGGTCCACCAAAGTCCATACTTGGTTTTCGCTCATGGATCCCAATTCGGATTTCATGGCTTCTAGCCATTTCTCAGAGTCTGGGCTCATCATCGCTTCCTCATAGTTCGTAGGTTCACTGTCTTCTACTAACAAGACAGTCAAGACAGGGTTGCCGTACCACTCAGGAGGGGCACGTGACCTTGTCGACCTGCGACGTTCAGTAGCAGCATCGTCCGAAGCTTCATGATCCTTGTCATTAGCTTCCTCTATTGTTGGTGCAGGCGGCACTGGAATAATTTGAGGTGCTGCGCTACTCTCCAATTCAAGAGAAGGTTCAATAACCTCGTCTAGCTCTACTTTCCTCCCACTCACTTCTTTCGAGAGAAACTCCTTCTCAAGAAAGGAACCGTTCTTTGCGACAAACACTTTGCCTTCGGTTCTGTGATAGAAGGTATACCCAATAGTTTCCTTAGGGTATCCTATGAAGACGCATTTCTCCGCTTTGGGTTCGAGCTTGTCCGGCATCAACTTCTTGACGTAAGCTTCGCATCCCCAAACTTTAAGAAACGACAACTTAGGTTTAGCACCAAACCACAGTTCATATGGTGTCGTCTCAACGGATTTAGATGGTGCCCTATTTAAAGTGAATGCAGCGGTTTCTAATGCATAACCCCAAAATGATAACGGCAAATCAGTAAGAGACATCATTGATCGGACCATATCTAATAGGGTTCGATTCTGGCGTTCAGACACACCATTGCGCTGTGGTGTTCCGGGTGGCGTGAGTTGTGAAACGATTTCACTTGCTTTAAGATGCGTGAGAAAATCATAACTCAAATATTCACCTCCACGATCGGATCGTAGAAACTTAATCTTTCTGTTACGATGGTTCTCCACTTTATTCTGAAATTCTTTGAACTTTTCAAACGTTTCAGATTTATGTTTCATTAAATAGATATACCCATATCTACTTAAGTCATCGGTAAAAGTGAGAAAATAGCGATATCCACCGCGCGTCGAAACACTCATCAGTCCGCATACATCGGTATGTATGATTTCCAATAACTCCGTTGCTCGCTCCATCATACCGGAGAACGGGGTTTTGATCATCTTGCCCATGAGGCATGGTTCGCATGTGTCAAATGATTCAAAATCAAGAGACTCCAAAAGTCCATCAGAATGGAGTTTCTTCATGCGCTTTACACCAATATGACCTAGACGACAATGCCACAAATAAGTAGTATTATCACTATCTACTTTGCATCTCTTAGCCTCAATGTTATGGATGTGTGTTTCATCCCTTTCGAGATTTAGAAGAAATAAACCATTCACAATAGGTGCATGACCATAGAAGATGTTACTCATATAAATAGAACAACCATTATTCTCCGATTTAAATGAATAACCGTCTTGCAATAAACAAGATCCAAAAATAATGTTCATGCTCAACGCAGGCACATAATAACACTTATTAAGGTTTAAAACTAATCCCGAAGGTAAAACTAAGGAGAGCGTGCCGACGGCCATCACATCAACTCTTGATCCGTTGCCAACGCGCATCGTCACCTCATCCCTCGCAAGCCGCCGTCTATTCTGTAGCTCCTATTTCGAGTTACAAATATTAGCAACTGAACCGGTATCAAATACCCAGGCACTACAACGAGGGCTAGTAAGGAAAACATCAATAACATGTATATCAAATATACCTTTGATGGTGCCAGCCTTCTTGTCCGCTAAGTACTTCGGACAGTTGCGCTTCCAGTGACCCTTGTCCTTGCAATAGAAGCACTCAGTGTCCGGTTTAGGACCAGACTTGAGCTTCTTCTCAGCAGGGGCAACGCGCTTGCCGCCGCCTTTCTTGAAGGGCTTCCTTGCACCCTTACCTTTCTTGAAGGTGGGTGGCTTGTTGACCATCAACACATGATTATTCTTTTTGATGTTCACCTCCGCTACTTTCCTCTTAGCAAAGAGCTCAGTGATCATATCAGTGGAACCAATCTGATTGTGATCAACTACAAAACTTTTGTAGCTAGGAGTGTCAATCTTGAGCTCCTCTGGAATCTTGTAGTCCAGTTGCTCAAGGCGTTGAGTGTAGCCCGTCATCTTAATGGCGTGCTCACTAACGGAACTCCCTTCCTCCATTTTGTAGTTAAAGAATTTCTTAGAGATCTCATATCTCTCAGAACGGGCTTGAGTCTGAAACATGTTTTTCAGCTCCTCGAGAATCTTAAAGGGCCCGGCGAACTCCTCAAAACGATTTTGAAGATCCGATTCCATAGCATACAACATGGCGATCTTAATCAAATCATAATCATCCTTGCGCGACTGATAAACAACTTTTTCATCAGCCGGCGCATCTATAGCAGGGGCGTCACCTAGCGCTTTCTCAAGGACATAGTCCTTTTGTCCGCCAGCGAGAATGATTCTCAGAATGCGGAACCATTTGGTGAAGTTAGACCCATTGTTTCTAAGCTTTTCTATCTCAGCAAAAACGTTGAAGTTGAAGTTGGACTTGGCCATGTGATCTACAGTATTTACAAGTACAATTTAGACTATGTTCATGATAAATAGTTCAACTTAATCAAATTACTAGATGAACTCCCACTAAATTCAACATCCCTCAAGTTGTTTAGTGAACACGATCCAAATTCACCACACCTAATCCGATCTTCACGAGAAGAGATGTGGTTTCAATGGTGGACAACGAAGTGTCGATCATATCATTCATATGACTCATGCTTAACCTTTCGGTTCATGTGTTCCGAGGCCATGTCTGTACATGCTAGGCTCGTCAAGTTAGACCCAAGTATTTCCGCGTGTGCAAAACTGGCTTGCACCCGTTGTATGTGAGCGTAGAGTCTATAACACCCGATCATCACGTGATGCTTGGACACGACGAACTTTCGCAACGGTGCATACTTGGGGAGAACACAGTTTTATCTTGATCTTTAAGTGAGGAATCATCTTATAATGCTACCGTCGCGATCTAAGCATGATAAGATACATAAAAGGATAAACATCACATGCATATAACTTTATGTGACATGGTATAGCCAATCTTCGCGCAATGATCTCCATCTTGTGCGTGCCGGCATGATCTCCATCACTCCACCATGATTGCCTCCACCACGAATAGCAACTACAACTATTGCTAACTACTTAGCGATAAAGTGAAACTATTACATGGCGTATAAGAAGTTGACTCGCATGTCATACACAATTATAAAGACAACCATATGGCTCCTGCCGGTTGTGTACTCATCGACATGAAAGTCGTGAAACATTACAAAACATGATCATCACATACAATATACACATCACATCTTGGGCCATACCATATCACAGAAAACACTCCCTGCAAAAACAAGTTAGACGCCTCTACTTTGTTGTTGCATGTTTTACGTGGCTTATGGGAGTAGATGCTAAGAACGATTCTTACCTACGGAAAGCCACAACGGTGATATTATGGTTGCCAAACTCCAGTGTTAATCCCATGACAACTATAGTGAGAGAAACTGACATCCACCAGCCGCATGTGTGGAACAAGCCACACGTCAAGTGCGGAGCCGGTCTCGCGAACGACGTCGCGTAAGGTTGGCCTGGACCGCTTCAATCTCACTATCCCGCGTCATAAGAAGAACACAAACAAGAGGCTTGCAACAGAAAACATCAACACCCGCAACAACCATGTTGCGTTCTACTCGTGAAACACATCTACGCATAGATCTAGCTCTGATACCACTGATGGGTTTCGCGGCATAGTAAATCAAAATTTTCTACGGGTGCGAACAGAGGGAAAGCCAAGATCTAATCTAGGAGATGCAAACAACAAGAGAGATTGGATTAGATCTTCATACCCTTGAAGATTCGCACAGCGGAACGTTCGTCGGAACGTGGGTGATGTAGTCGTACTCGCTTCTCCTCCTCGCGATCCGATCCGATCTAGCACCACAAGTGGCGGTGCCTCCATGAGATGCACACGTGCAACACCTCGACGTCTCCTCCTTCCTTGGTCCAGCAAGTATGGTGGAGAGATGGGTTGGATCTACAACGCGACGGCGCGGTGCAATTGGTGGAGAATTTCTGCAGCAGGGCTTCGCCTACAAGCAGTCGGGAGGGAGAGAGGAGGGCAGCAGGGCGGCTAGGGTTGGAGGGGAAGGTGTGTGGGGTTGGTGCGCCCCACCCCTCTTTATATAGAGGGGGGGCGCAGCCCTAGCCCCTCCCCCAAGCCCAAACCGGCGGCCCCAAAGGATAAGGAGTGGGGGGCAAGGAAACCCCCCTTCTAGAAGGTCTATCTAGAGTTTAAACTCTCTTTGGCCGGCTGGGCTCTATGGGGCCTTGTGCCCCTGGCCCAATGCGTCCAGGGCACTCCCTCATAGGCCCATGCCCTCTCCCGGAAGGTGTGGCCACGTTGGCCCCCTTCCGGAAGGTTCTAGAAGCTTTCGGTACAATACCGATTAACCCGGAACAATTCCGAACTCCAAAAACTGCACTGCCTTATATGAATCTTATTCTCCAGACCATTCCGGAACCTCTCGTGATGTCCCGGATCCCATCCGAGACTCCGAACAAAAACTCATAAACCAATTATCCAATCTATCCTAGCGTCAAGACACGTTAAGTGTGTGACCCTGCGGGTTCGAGAATATGCAGACATGATCTTCTATCAATAATCAACAGCGGGGTCTGGAAACCCATATTGACTCCCACACATTCATCAATGATCATATCGGATGAACCACGATGCCAGGATTCAATCAATCCCATATATATATTCCCTTCGTCTCGCGATATTTTACTTGCCCGAGATTCGATCGTCGGTACCGTCATACCTAGTTCAATCTCGTTCACAGCAAGTACTTTACTCGTTCCGTAATCCGACATCACTTTGTGATTAACTCCTTAACCACATGCTTGCAAGCGGTGTTGATATCGATTACCGAGTGGGCCCGAAGTATATCTCTCCGACTTGGGAGGGACAAATCCCATCTCGATACATACAACCCAACAGATACTTTCTGATCACCTGAGAGACACCTTTATGATCACCCTCTCATAGGATGACGTTTGATGACCTCAAAGCTTTCTTTCGATACCAGGGAGTTGCATTATCTCATGGTCTAAGGAATACAATATTTGACATAAGAAAAGCTTCGCAAAGACGAACACGATGACACGATCTAATTGCTTCGCTTAGTTTGGGTCTGTCCACCATATCATTCTCCTAATGATATGATCTCATTATTAATTGACAACTCATGTCCATGGTTAGGAAACCTTAACCATCATTAATCAATGAGCTAGTCCATAGAGGCATACTAGGGACACGGTGTTGTTCACAAACCACACAAGTATTAAAGTTTCCGCTTAATACAATTCTAGCATGGAATATAAACATTATCATGAACAAGAATTATAATAATAACATCTTTATTATTGCCTCTAGGGCATAATTCCAACAGTACTTTCCAATAAAAGCATCTTTGCACTTAATCCAAGAATCAATACTATTTCTAGGCAAGGATAGCAACCATTATTTAGTTTTTCCTCTCAAGGAGAAAGGAAACAACTTGTGCTTAATAATATCTCCATCTACATCCTTATACTTTTGCATCTCACAAAGTTCAACAAAGTTATTGAGATGGGCAACAACGTCATTAAAACTAGCACCAGAAAATTGCTCTTTCATCACAAGATTCAACAAAGCAGGCTTAATTTTATAAAAGGTAGCATCAGGAGCAGGTGGAGCAATAGGAGTGCTTAGGAAATCAATATTGTTTCTGCTAGTGAAGTCACACAACTTGGTGTTCTCAGCAGAGTTCATTTTGGCAAAAGTGGAACAAGCCAAAAACAACAATAGCAGCTAGAGCAGGAACTAATTTTTTTGTGTTTTTGATAAAAGAAAGCAAACCAAACTAAACTATTTTTTTTGGAGTTTTTGATAAAACGAGGCAAACAAAACCAAGCAAAAGAAACTAAGCAAACTAAAAACAAAGTAAAGAGAAAGGTTGAGAAGGACTCCCCTTGTGAAGACGTCCTTAGCCTCACCGGCGATGGCGCTAGAAAACTTGTTGATGGCGCCTGAGAGCGCTTCGTCGGGAAACCCCAAGAGCAAGGTGTGATGCAGCACAACAGCAAGTATTCCCTCAGTAAGAAACCGAGGTTATCGAACCAGTAGGAGGAAGGAAACGTCTCAAAGGTGTTGCAAGCAACTTGGAAACCTCCACAACACAAACTCAAGACTTTGCCCCAACTAACAGTGAGGTTGTCAATCTCACCGGTTACTGTAACAAAGGATTAACTGTATGGTGTGGAAGGTGATGATGGTTTGCAGCAAGTAAATAGTAACAGTGGAAGATGTATCAATGGTAAAGATTGTACTGGGGTCCATAGTTCACTAGAGTTGTTCTCCTTAGATAAAGAAACATGGCATGCTGGGTAAACAAATTACAGCAGGGCAATTGACAGGACTGAGCAAGGCATACCAATGCAATACTAGACATAAAGATCCTATGAGATTTGATTGGGCAATACAACAATATACATAGACCGCCATCCAACTACATCTATGACTAGAAGTCCACCTTCAGGTTATCATCCGAACCCCCTCTAGTATTAATTTGCAAGCAACAGACAACTGCTTTAAGCAAAGTGTGTAAGGTAAACAATCCACTTGTTCCATGAACAAGAGACCGTTGTTTTCTCCCTAGTGGCAACAACACATCTACAACCGTAGAGATTTCTGTCACTTCCCTTGATTAAGTAGAGGCATGAACCCACTATCGAGCATAAATACCCCCTCTTGGAGTCACTAGCAACTACCTAGCCAAGATATCTACTAATAATGGAGAGCATGCAAGATCACAAAAAACATAGACATGATAGAATCAATAAGACAAAACCATTAATCAACCTGACATAGTAATCTCAATATCCATCGGATCCCCGCAAACACAACATGCATGATTACAAATAGATGAGATATTGATCATGAATGGAGCTCAGAAGATCTAGACATGAAAGCACAAAGGAGGAGATACAACCATCTAGCTACTACATGGACCCGTAGTCCAAGGTGGAACTACTCACACTTCATACCGAAGGATGGCATGATGAAGAAGAAGGCCTCCGGGATGATCTCCCCTCCAGCAGGGTGCCAGGAAGAGATTCAGATTCCCCTGATCTAGGGACGATGGTGGCGGCGGCTACAGACGGTTTCGTGGAATATTGATCGGGTACTTAGGGTTTAGGCATTGGGGGTACTTTATAGGAAAAGAGGCGAGGCAGGGGGGCCACCAGGGCGGATGCACCCCCCGAGGCGTGGCTAGCCCTAGCCCGCGCCGCCAGGGGGTGTGGCCCCCTGGTGAGTCTCCTCCGTCTCGTACTCTGGCTTCGTGTTCTCCACAGTAAAATATTGACTTTGGCTTTTGTCCCGTCCAATTTCGAGAATATTGATTTTCTGCTTTTCTAGAACCAAAGATAAAAGAAAATAGACAACTGGCACTGTGACAACTTGTTAATAGGTTAGTACCAGAAAACATATAAAAACACCTCAAAGTGTAGACAAAACAAAACAAAACAAAGTAGATACTAAACAATCATGGAACATAAAAAATTATAGATACGTTTCCGACGTATAACCCCCACCCTCTGCCGCGGCAGAAAACTCGATCAGATGTGAGAAGTGATGAACTATTGTGTGGTCTTGCACAACATGATCATTGAGGATGAGAGGAAGGATCTAGTGAGTTTGGTTGAGCAGAACGAGCCATACTACAGACAGGGAGCTCTTGCCGAGCCTGATCATCAGGTGCCTCCAACATGGGCTGCCTTCATCGCCATGCGCCAGGAGATTCGAGATCCAGTAGTGCATCTACAGCCGCATGATGATCTGATTGGGCACCTATGAATACGTAGGGGCAACATGTAGATGCTGAGCATGAACTGGCCGAACTAGGCCAAAATATGTTGTATTTTCACTGTAGGCCGAACTATATTCATTATGTCTCAAAAAACCTTCACAAAATGATCTATCTCATTCGAGGTTTCCATGCTTTCGGGTCAAATGACCAATGTTATGAAGGCACAGTTTGTGATAATGTGTCCATATTGTGCATACATGTGCATCATGAGATGATGAACAATGTTTCAGAGGATGTTTTACTTATCGTCGCACCAAAAAGACATTTTCCATTTGTCGAGTGCAAAAAAGGGCGATTTGATGAAGCAACCACCAAATGGCTAATTCAAAATACTACCACCACATTTTTCAAAAATACTAGACCACCTTACATGGACAATGTTCTAACAGGGGGATCTCAAACCTTTTTGTCTATCCCTGATAAAAAAGACAAATTCCTGCCGAATCGGTAGGAAGTGAGTCAGATATGAACTACAGGTACATGATAAGATGCTCATGATTTTTTTCAAAAATCATTTTTAGGTTCACAATATGCTGTTTCATGAGAGATCCACTTTAAGTTTAGCGAGTCTCAGCCCCGAGCTAAGAATCTTTATGCATGCCGTTTTAAACGGACAAATGAAATTATGGCAAGAATCATGACATAGTTTGTTATAAGTTTATATTGATATCATATTTGGATTTCTCTTATTTTTTTGATCAATTTAGACATATTATTTGTCTAATTCTGATTTATAGATTTAAAGATATTAATTATTCCATATTAAATAGAAAAATAGAAAAAAAAATAAAATCATTATATTTTTATTTGAATTCAATAATATTTTTACTTATTCATTGTTGTTTACTTAAATAATTGTTTGTAATTTCAAAAAATACAAACATGTGACATGATGATAAGAGTTAATAGGATTGATATCATAGTATTGATAACAATGTATAAATTGCTTTGCGGAAACAGATTCTAAAGGAACGAGGAAGTTAAGCGTGCTGAGGGTAAAGTAGTGAGGATGGGTGACCGACCGGAAAGTTTGACTAAGATTGCAATTTAATCAATGATTAAATGTAATTAGTGTTAAAAATATTCAAAGCAAGAAATTAACGAGTCAAACAATTCAAAAATTAAAAAGCTTTCCTATAGTGCACCGCCAGCAAAATTTCAGAAAAGATTACAGATGTCAACACCCGGATTTTTAATCCCAGATGCCTGTTATGCCATACATTGCAATCCTAGGATTACCATTTTTGCGAGACATAACAGATTTGGATATCATAGTACATCATCCATTACAAACCATACATAAGGCCTTACACAAATAAGGATCTCATGATCCAGTTCTTAATACAACTCAAGCAGCGGAATAACGTAATAATAAAGGTAGCGTAGGCGAAGCTCCATCTTCGGGGTCACAGGCAATGCTGACGATGGGAGATGATCCTAGTTGTCGTAACCTTTCCGTGGTCCATCATCCTGGTACTCTTCTTCATAGTCTGGCCACGGGAATAGCCAGGGACAAAGCCATGAGTACTCTTTAAGTACTCACAAACTAATACTAACAAGTTAAGAGGGTTTTTGTAGTAGAACACTAAGCTCTAGGGTTGTTTTGCAAAAAGCCAGATTTACCTCTACTAAGTTCAGGAGCAAAGAAAGCTAGTTGAAATTTTATAACACCTAAGTGGGGACTTGAATTTCATATCACAACTCTGTTGTGGTCAAGTCAAAGTCTCAATTCATTTCACAAGTCATTTTGAAAACATCTGACGGGGGAACAGTATGGCCACTCCAACTGTCCATAACCGCGGACATGGCTATTCGAATAATTTGACACTCTACAAAGATTGTACACTTTCACCACAACATTCGATACATCCGTCAGGAACAAATCCTGAATTCACCATACTCAGTATGCGGATAATAAATCCTAACCTTTCAATTACATGCCCTAGTATAAGAACCTCTCCTGTGAGTTTGGCCTCTCAACCATGACCAACTGTCATCTTGGGTACTGCACAGGTGGACAATCTTCACAAGGTAGCCGCAGCTCAGACCTTGGCCGTGAGGGAACCCATACTAAGGTATATAAGTTTCTAGTCAAGCCCTACCCAATTTTCGGGTATTGTGGTTGTACGGTAAAATTGGAATGGTATCGCATCCAGATAACCATCAGTTTTATAAAGGGGCTAAGGCTCATGCCTCAATATTTTCATCATCAAAATCATCTGGTGTTTCGAAAACACATGTCAAAACATTTCAGTAGAATGACTAATCATTCCAAGGTTTTCATAACCATTTTCACCAAGTATTCTCATCTAAAGTTGATCAAGTTTTATGCTTAGCACTAGCATCTACAAGTGGGGTTAACTACTAAGGAGGGGTGGTAAAGAGGTGGAGATTAATTAAGTTCAATCTCATGCCTTAGGATGACATCAGGATTATCTACTTAGGCCAAATTTAATGCTCTTTATGCAACCTTAAATTATCTTTCTATAATCTACAAGTCACTTAAGTAAACTCTAAGAAAATCTTTGATAAAGAAATAAAGTAGAAAGCCTGTAAGTAAAACTAGGATGGTTTAGCAAGTGGTATAAGCTTGCAAGTAAAACTTGCATGGTTTGGCTTGCTAAGATAGTGGTATAAACTTGCTAGGTTGCAAGTGTTAGCTTGCCTTGTGCAGAGCAGTGTTTGAAGTTCTCCTCGGCTTCTTCCTCGTAGTATCCTCCTTCCTCCTCGTATCCTTGGTCGGTACTAGCGTCTATAAATAAATAATAAATACGAGGTACACAATCACCAAACAATACTTAACTATTTTCAATCATCACACAAAGGTGTACTATAGATGATCTAGTATCATCACTAACATTACAAGATTAAAGCTTTTGTCTTATTTATTCTAATTTGAGAAAAGTAATTTCTACTCATTGAAAAACTACTTAAGATTTAATATTCTCCAACTCAAACATGGGATCATGTTGACACATGTCATCACCACATATTTTATTACATGGGAATGTGATTTAAAGTGGTGTCACAATTTAATAAGGTTTAACCTTTTATTTTAAATAAAATAAAGTGACTAGAAATGCATATGTGGCATTCTTTTATTACTTGAACATTATTTCTGTAAGTAAACCAAAATGATTTTATATATTATGAAAGGTATGATCAAATGTGATTTTTGAGAGTTGGAATCAACTCAAAAGCTATTATGGTTGAATTTTGAAAAATGTTTGAATGTAGAAAAGCTTCTGACTTGTTATTTTTACCAAGGTTGATCTACAGATCCAAATGATTTGAATCCAACGGGTTTGGATTAAACATTTCAGTACCTTTCTAACAAAATTAGTTTCATGTATTTTGGTTCATTAAATCGAGCTGGGTTGATTTTTGAATCTAGGTACAGAACTAAGTTTGAATTAATATAGAAAAATCTAAATTCAAACGATTGGGTTGCGCGGGAAAGGTTAATGGGCCGGCCCAGTGTCACTCCGCAGCGCAGGCCTCAGCTGACAGGGGGGTTCCACCAGTCAGTGGCTCATAACATGCGAAGCGGTACGGGGCTGTGTGGTTCGTTGGATTAGAAGGAAGATCGATGGCTGGTGATCGTCGTCGACGATGAACATGTCACCGGCGAGCTCGAACCCTAGCGGATCAGTGGGGGTGCATAGGGGGCATATCAGGGCTCCAACAACGACGGCGAGGCGGGCAAACGAATGAGTGGTCGACGGCGAGCTCAGGGATGGTCGAGGCAGCTCCGGGGGTGGTCGAAATCAACGGCTCCCTTCTTCTCCAGAGGCGGCCTGCTCTGGCGTAATTCCGGCGAGCTTCTGCTCCTCGTGCTCCGGCTAGAGGGTGGAATGATCAGTGAGGTGAGGGGAGTGGAATGGTGTGCTTCAAACGGCTGGGGGTGGCTTCCTTTTATAGGCTCGACGACGAGACCGAGAGGGATGGGCAGGCGACGGTGGCGACATGGCTACGGGCGGCTAGAGGCATGGCTAAGGTTGGCGCTCGACGGGCGGTCTCCTGGCGATGCTCTAGGACTTGAATGCGCGCTGAGGGGCGGTGGCAATCGGTCGGGAACGTGCGGTGCTCTGCGCGGCAGAGGCGGCGTCTTCGACGACGAGCGGTGGCTGTGAGGCACAAGGCGGCGAACGGGGATGTCTGGCGTGTTCCTTGGGTCATGGCGAAGCGGTGGGCACGGGCTACGGTCGAGGGGCGTCGTGTGCACGCGTGCCGTGTGCGGCGCTCTGGGGCGGGCTCGGCACGTCGCAGTGGCACTGGGTGCGCGGCGTTTCTGGTGGTCCATGGCTTGCACTGGCTTGGGGAGGGGACAATGGGTGGCGATGAGGTGCTGGCTACCTCCCAGACAAGGTTGGCAAGGCTAGGGTGGTTGCTATCTGGCCGGCGACAAAGGGGGTGGCATGGTGAGGCTCGGCCTGCTCACCATTGATGGCAAGACAAGGTCACAGTGGTGCTAGATGTTTACAATTGAGCTAGATGATCTACTAAAGACTAGTTGCAACCAGAGAGGGAACAAGTTAGGCCAAATTTACTGTACACTATAGTGTTTGTGATTTGTTTGATTTGAATCTGCAAGGTGTTTGATGAAATGGCCGCAAGAAACTTACTTTTGAATTTTGAAAAGATTTTTGGTGGGTGTGCTAGGCATGTGCTGAGGATTCTGTGGGTGCTTGGGTTTTAAAAATTGAGCTTGTTTGAGTGGTTTTTGAAATAGTGGGATCTTCCCATATGAGATAGATTCAATTTTAAACTGTTATTTAAACATAGTATTTGAATGTTTTTGGATGATCACAAAGTGGGCATTGGTACCTTATTATGAGTACTAACAAGGGGTGCAAAAATCCACAAATTTTTTTGTTAAGTTTTGAAAACTAGAGATAGCCAAAGTAGGCATGAAAGTTAATTTGGCAAAAATGACCATTCACTTCATTTGTTTATTTTGAGTCTTTTTTTTTGGGAAAAGTTTGAGGATTGTTTAGATGATGTTTATTTCACCTAAGAATTATTTTATAAGCAAAGAAACACAGAACCATGGCAATTCAAAAGAATCCAAATTTTGAATACACACATATGAATGCTTTCATATTTTTAGTTGGAAAAGTTTTTATTAATCCTAATTTTGATGATTAGCATTTGATAATCTAAGTTTAATATTTTTGGAATATTACAACAGAGCTCGACGGAAACATCCCCAAATTGATTCCCCGTTCCATGCTTGAGAACATGGCGGCGGCGACACTGATTTAGGTGAAGGTGAGCTAGTAAATTGATTAATGGTTGATTGGGAACCCGCTGCCCACTCATCCAAGGTTCCCTCCGCCATGAATCCCTCTGTCTCGTAGTGGCGCTAGGTCATGCGGCCCTCGTCGCGGCCATGTGTCTCCATCGCCTCATGCTTGGCATTCGATTCTCGTCGTCGACGTCTGTCTCCACCAACCAGGGTCCGATCTAGGCCATGAACGGCGACCTCCAGCGAGGATGTGCTACGCGCCTAGGAGATGGAGGCCTCGGTTGGGAGGTCAGGCTGCGTCAACCAGGAAGTATGGGTCTTGTTGCCTGGCCCTAGTTGTATATATATCTCAGGCGTCGACAACGTTCGGCTGGGCTCCGGAGCTGAAAGGGACTCAAGGGAGGCGGATTATTCACGGGAGCATGAACCGTCATGTTTCCCCCGTGTTCGCTCCGACTTGTCCACCCCTTCTCCCACGGCCGAAGGCGGCGCAGCACGGTAGGTCGGGGGCATAGATCTCCCACCGTTGCTCAACTTCCCCAGCGAAGCACTTCCGCCCTCCTCAGGTTCATGAGCCGCCGCCATTCGGCCTCCTCTACAACGCCATGCGTCACCACGCTGGCCCGCTGCCTCTGCTCTGGCCGCGAGCCCAGATCAACCCAATTTTACCGACCGGTATGTTCTGACTTGAGTGGCGGAGCAAGTAAATACTGGGAACTTGCAGGGGGCAAAACGAACAAATCCAGGGCAAACGGAAATTTCAGGAGCGACCAACGTCGTGAATCTTTTTGATACTTCCTCCGACCCATATTAATTGACTTGAATTTGTTAAAATTTGGATGAACCTATATACTAAATAGTGTTTAGATTCATCCAAATCTAGACAAATCCAAGTCAACTAATATGGGTCGGAGGGAGTAGTATAGATTGGTGGGTAATTGTTCTACTACTTCCTCCGACCGATATTACCCGTATCTAGATAAATTTGAGTAACTAATATAGACCCGGGGACTGCTAGAAAATGAGAATCCAACGCGATGGAACAACGGGCACAACTTCTTTGAGAATAACACTACGGGAAGCTGGCTGCTCGTTGGACAAATCGGCTATGGAAAATACCCATTTTGGTAGCTTAGCTTTGTCACATCACAAGTATATATATTGTAGATCGAAGCTGAACCAAACGACACGGGGTGTGACGACTTAAACCAGATGTGTACATGTCCGGTCAATTGTTTAAATCCTATCATGTTCCTGCCCGATGGGCACAAACTTACGTTCTTACATAGCCTGGGGCAGGTGCTTCTTCCTCGCCCCGTTTCCTCTTCGCCAGGTCGCCGTCCAGCAACAGGACATGTATACTAGTAGCATGCATGATGTTGTTATCGGTACGAGACGATCGGGACAGGTCGAATCGAATGATTTCGTCGTCAAACAACGGCTACATGCACAATTTTTTTTTTAAGATAACGACTACCTCGTAATCCTCCTGTTTTAAAATATATAAGATATTTTAGGTTTGCAAATAAAATATACTTAGACTTGTTTTAGTATGTAGATTCATTTTAAACTTATACTAAAAATAGTTTAGATACATTTATTTTACAAAGCTAAAATATCTTATATTTTAAAACAGAGAGAATACGTAGCTAAAGTTGTAGACGTACATATCACCAAACTAGACCCGGGATGTAGCATTGGTGTAGATCAGACATAGACTCGTACATACTACTAGTATATATTCATTTCTCCAGATTATTCTCTATTTGGTCCATCTCCGTTTCGTCTCCTACGCATGGACGCTCATCAAACTGTTATGCTTGAATTATAGTACTGTCTTCGTTCTAAAATATATGTCACAAATTTATTAAAATTTGAATAAATTTATATATTAAATAGTGCTAGATTCATCGAAATTTTGAGACAATCTAAGACATCTATTCCGAGATAGAAGGATACATACTAGCATGTCGAATACTACAGGCTACAGAAGGGAAAATGACTTTGGTGTAGCTCCCGCGCGAGCGTGGTTTGTGGTTTCCATGTCGAGACGGCATGCAGCTCAAGTGATGAAGCAGCGGAGCACCCGCCCATGGCGCGGTCAGGTACTACTGCGGTTCCACAGGACGGTCAAGGCCTTAAATGGCCTGTACCACAGGCTCTTCATCCTGCGGCGCAGACGATCCCAAAGGCGTGGGACGGCTCGGATCAGCTGCATGCAGACTGGCCCCATCCTCTCCTGTAAGAGTTAAATACACTACCGGTCCTAGTATTTGTTAAGTGGGCTCGATTAAGTCCCGTATTTGGAATTTGCTAAATTTTATCCGTGTACTTGTAAATACAGTTTAATTTAGTCCTAATCAATGTTTCGCATCGAAATTGTGTGGACTCGGATGTCACATGGAGGCGTGTCCCACTTGCAGGAGTTAAAATGGACTAGAAATTTGCAGTTAGCCTCTCCCGTGTTACCCCGATACCATTAGTTAACCTCCCGTTATAAATATGTCGCTTCACCTTCTGGTCCAGCGACCGCCGCCTCTGTCACTGCCCGTCGCCTCTACCACCGTTGATACCTTCTTTTTGTCCTCCCTTGAATAGAACTCTCATCTGAAAGGATCTGCGACGGCGTGTGGCGCTTTGCATAATGGAGCTGATGGGGAATGTCTATGTTCAAATATCTAGCGGTGGAAAAATATTTTAAATGCGGGAGGGTGTTTCTGCAAGATTCTGGTTCACGTGGCGTCCGAATTAGCGCAATTTCGATGTTAAACATGGATTAGGACTAAATCGATGCTTATTTAACTCTCTCCTTTAATCCTTGATTCTTTTTCCCCAAACCTTGACGCCGGCCTCGGATATAGCCGATCGATGTACCAGTTCCGCGTCCGCCCTCTTCCTCCTGACCCTCTCTGCCGGGACGTCGAGCCATCGAGGACCTCCCACACCACCGCCACCATCACCATGAGCGGAATTAATGTCCTCGTCCGACGAGCTATACTCTCTGGACCGAGGCAAGAGAAGCGCGAGAGCCGCTTAGACCGATTCGCCATCGACAGAGGGGGTGGCCGGCCGCCAAGAGGCACCGTGGCGTCCGCTTCACCATCCCTCTGGACATGTACCGTGCACAACAGTACCGATCGACGGTACAAGGAATTTTGGTCAAATCGCGTTGGGAGCGATATATGGGAAATAATGGACTATCTAGAATGCTACCTATGCATACTAATCCAACCATTGGATATTCTATAGAGAGCATGAATTTGAGCAGCCAGAGCACAAAATATCTAACGAAAAACACCATCTCCGTTACATCAAGAGCATAATTTGCATGCACTTGCTAGTACATGCAATTACCACATGCAAATTAGCAACAACTCACGTATCACATACAAGCTAGCAATACTAGTAGACCATTGAACCGGCTAAAATTTAAGCATGCAAGCTATCAATACATTCAGACCATTGAAGCGGCTAAAATTTCAGCATGCATTCTAGCACTACATCTAGACCATTGAACATACCAATTTTTGAGCATGCAAGTTAGCACTACATGTAGACCATTAAACATGAAGGCGAAGCACACCAAAGGAGTAGTTTAGCAAATGATCTGGAATCTATATACAAAGGAATGAGTTTTGCATTTTGTACTGAAAAAATCTAGTGGAAACGGACGCTGGAAGCACTCCCGCGATAAAACATAAGCCAAACGCGAAAATTTTGGCTGAAATTCATGCAGCCCGGAACGCGTGATAACTTGCTTGCTATCTTGGTCTACTCTCATAATTGGATTTATTATCGAAATTCGTGTCTGTTTTCATGCTCGGATTGATGCTTACCATGCACACATCTCATTAAGTAGTACAGCTAGTCAGGGTCTAGCACAGCAAGTACAACTAGCATACACGCATGCAACCGTGTTGTACTTTCTTCCAAAATTTAAACCACTCAACTAATATGTAACTACTCCAAATCAGATTGTACTAAGCAATGGCAATGTGGTGCAAAATGGCAAGGACTAACAAAGCTATGAAACAAGAACGATTTGGCTCCCAGATATATATGCACCTATTAGGAAAAATGCATTTTATGTGAATTTTGAGATGTTGAGAAATTCCAAAACAAAATCCCGGGTGTGCATCCGAACATGCTATGTTCTCACACAAAGTTTTGTAGTGAGAAGACATCTTTTGAGGTATGTACAAAACAGACAAACAAATGTTTTGTGAAAACTATTTTGCAACACAAAAAATTGTCTTTTTTACATAGAACTAGCAAGGTGGCCCTCGCAAATGCGAGGGCATTATCTTTAGTGTTTTGTTCATGTGATAGATAAAATTATAGCTTTATGTCCAACACACATATTCTGCTACCAAAATACCACTTTGATAGGATTTTTTTATTCTATATATATATATGCCATTTCTTTAAACATCATATGCTTGACCATATATATATATATATATATATATATATATATATATATATATATCGGGTGGCGCTATTTGACACCCAGGGTGTAGAATAGTTATTCTACACCCACCCTCTATCTTTAGAACCGTATATTATTTTTACGTCACGTAAATTTTGTATTACTTCATAAGTCGAGAAGAACATAATAAAATTTAGAAATAACATAATTTTTTTGTTTACATGCCGTAAAAAAATCGACGTAAAAGACATATTTTTGGTATTTTTTACACTATAATGACTCATAAACTTTATTTTTGTGTCAATTTTTTTGGTTATGGTGAATATATGAACATAATTATTTGTATACAAAACATAATTTTTTAAATCTAACAGCGTAAAAATATGTTGGGTGCAAAATAACTATTCTGCACCCTGAGTGTT
This sequence comes from Avena sativa, assembly GCA_916181665.1. NCBI lineage: Eukaryota > Viridiplantae > Streptophyta > Magnoliopsida > Poales > Poaceae > Avena > Avena sativa. The sequence continues at coordinate 463,192,052 of OV702293.1, forward strand.
GAATAGGGTTTCTAATATCACTATATGATATTACATAAGGGCATAAATTAATATTCAGACCACATAGTTTTTGGTGTGATGACAGATCAATATGGAGGTTAACATTCTGAGTGTGTGTTGTTTATACCAATTGAATATGTATGTTGTGGTTGAAATAATAAGTAGGGTCCAATCCACTTGGAAATTGGATAAATGATTTTTCAATGGTCTATAAAATGGAATAGGTGAGTAGATTTTTTTCAAAAATTAAAATAAAAAATACATTATACTATTAATAGGTTAATACGTGTCAATTTCACTTATGGGTATAAGTAAACATGATATCGGTCTTATGTGTGTACGATAGTACAATATGGGTATGGTTTCTTATCCATGGAGATATAGCCAAGTTAGTAATAGGCTAGAAGTGTGTATAATTTTGTACAGATGAGTTACATGATTAATAGTTAGATATAATAAATAGTTTTTATGCTATATGGCATATGAGTTGTTGCTTATATGTCACTTATATAATTATAAAATCTAGATCCCTTATTCTAGTACATTGATGGATGGATTACTTGATTAATAGTTAGATAATTCAATAGAATAGTTCTTATTCTATATGACATATGAGCATTGACAGATATATCACATATATAAGTATGTATTCTACCTCTCTTATTATGTTATGCGGCTGCATTTCAGAAAAAAAAGAACATGTTAAGCTTATTTTCCATGCTACATATGTATATTGTTAATTTTTATTATAATTGAAACAAAATATTACCACATGCTTAGGTGACCCGATGGAAATGTATAAAAATCTGACAGGGCATGATTTTTTCTCATGTGTTCATGTGTGGGTAGAAGGTGTTCTCAACTTCTCATTGATATGTGCATGTATTTGACATTGCTCGAACACTTGTATAACTTGGACCTGTTGCTCATGGTTAATTTTGTCACTTGGTGTGTCTAGGCACAACTTTGTAGATCTCTAGATTTTTATTATTTCAGTTAGTATGATGATAATATATTTGTTCCTGGTTATACTAAATTATAAGAATCTGTTGGTTGTATTCTATTAATTAAAATAATATAGTAGGTTGACGATCAAATGTTTTATTTGGTGCTATAATTTTGAATAGGTTTTTTTATTGACATCATTCTCTAGTAATATATTGGCATTCATGTTTTTATAGTTGAAATTAAGATCAACAATTAGAAGGGATATGTGTAAGGACAGTTATGAAATCTATTGGTTGTGGTCTACTTATAAGAACAACTACCATTATATCGATGGTTGGATGTATTATATTTCTTGAGAATTTCTAATAGAGATCCATTTTGTCAAATTTAACTTTAACATATAACACACATATGCGAGAACTTCATAATAATGGTCATGTCTTATTGCAGTTTCTATCTAATTTCTCATGGAATAGTCTGTGTCAAGCATGTGACCATATTAACCATACCCATAATCTTAATTAAAATGGATGGCGGGAGGGCGTGTGGAATATCCAAGTTCTTTTATCAGTTCACAGTAAGACATACACCCACTGGACTGTGGCTAGGGAATCATTTGTCAAACTCTAGTGTGTAGCTATTAGGTGCTTTAGCTTGCTTGAGTGTTCATTGCAACATCGTCTGGGTGGTGCATATTATATTTTGTAGAATGCATGTCTCCTAGTTTCATCCCATCTAGTCCCGACAGTCATAGTGTATGATATTGAGCTAGTGGTTCACACATGTGCTTTTAGTCTTCTTGCTCAATAAGTTGGCGATAGATAGCGGTTTGAAGGTCTGTCGTTTGTGAGGTATTCCATAGGCCAAATTGCATTTTATGATCTTATGTTCTCACATTTTTAGATAGCATGCGGCTATATAAAACCGTGAGGTGAGTCTAGCTTTTGCATATTTGGTCTCATCTAAAAAATCACGGTATTGTGATAATTTGCTAACCTAGTGGAAAACAGTATTTGTTTCTAGATAAAAATGAATCCTATTAGAATATCATTATTGTGATATTGATGGTTTTATGTGTTGTTCATACAAATCTATAGAAAATCCATGTGTTGTAGTAATTTTGTGATCAAGTGAAAAAACATGCAATATTTGTTCCTAGATTAGAAAATGAATCTAATATGGATCTGAGTGTCAGATCGACCATTTTATGTGTCGAACGAAGAACTAAAATATTCTTGGACCACGTAGAATTAGTAAAACCGGCACCTTTTAGTCCATCATATATTTCTCATGTCTAGAACTCCTGAAAAAAGATTTATTGCTTGCTGCTTGCCCACGGTCCCAAAGAGTAAAACTATTCTAAATCACATGCAACTCTGCTAGTAATTCCGATGTTCAAAACATGCATGTCTGTATATTTTCCATTATTTTATCTATAGTTTTGCATGCAGATGCACTGCACGCACGAGCAATGGGTATAAATATGGTTGTGCATCGCTGATAATAGGGCTTTCTTGCACCAAATTACTTGCTGGCATGTAGACGTGTCATGTACGGGAATAGAGAATTCCTAGAACTATATAACGTTAAACTTTGGATTTGGTTTGAGTTGTCCGCTGCTCCACATAGACTCCTCCAACTCGTGTTTCACGTGGACTCTATGGATGCAGCTTCATAATATATAGTGGCCGATTTAAAATAAATCATGACAGCACGCCTTGTACGTGAATAGGACGATACCAAAGGTAGATGGTACGTGGGGTATAATTAAATTCTAGCCTTAAATTATAAATCTTACTATTAATATAATTTAGTTGATGTGGATCAACCAGGTGCCTCAAAAAACACCCTTATATTGCTTTTAGTATATAATAGAATAGAATAGATGTCAACATATACACCTTGATATTTTTTAAAACTTTTAATATTTTGAAAAATATTTTTTTCGCAGTGGATGCATCTACGCCTATGAGCTAAAGTGGATTTCCGATGAAACAATAGTTGTACCTCACTGTAAGGGTTTGTGAACGCCCAAAGGAAGAGATTATGAGGGGGCTGGCGGACCGCATGGCCATCGATCTCCATTTTAGATTGTGTTCTATTCCTTCCACTCCAGGTAGAACGGACCAGGCCCATGTGAGGTGTAGGGGTGCTCCCTTCTGCTGCTTGCTAAGCTTAGAGGGAACATCGGCCTCTGTTACTTCTCTCGTTGACGTACTCGGCACCCATTCATAGCAACGCGTGGACTGCGTGAGAGCCGCTAGCTGGGTTTGCCGCGCGCCAAGGACAGAGACTACTCCATGCTCGAAGTCCACAAGGTTTTTCTGCCCTCGATTTTTTTTTTTTTTTACGTGATGCCCTCAAAACGATTGATTACATGTATAGAAGTATTATTAATTAGCCTATTATAACGTGTTTTGTGGAAGACACCAGCCAACTGTTGAGGAAGTTCCCCACCCCGGATCCTCCAGACCACATACCTTCTCGATTTCTTTCTCCCTCTTCTTCTGTAACGCACGTCTTTACAAATAAGAGATGGCAATTTGAATTTATTCCCCTTTTATTGGGTTATTTTTTCTACACGTTTTGTTCATTGATGCACTTGCATAGTTCTCACCGTCCAACAGTGTAAACGTGTGCGTGCAACCAACAATACCGACAAACATCATCAAATAGTATCCATTTTCACTAGTAAATAGCATCAAAACAGCACCAAAAAACAACATCAAATGAGTAGGCTCACACTTCCTCAAGAGTCATTCAGAGCAACCTGCTTTGGTCCGATTTCATGTCCGGCTATAATGTTTGGACCAAACACGGAGAAAAAGGGGTTCTGATGAAAGGCGACGATGAACACTAGTAGAAAACAGGCCTTTCATACAGAGCATTAGTCCCGGTTCCGTCACGAACCGGGACTAATGCTCCCGTTCGAGCGCCCGACGCGTCGCTCGGAAGGCGTGGGGGTCTCCCTCCCGATTCATATGGGAGCATGCGTCCCGGTTTGCAACACAAACCGGGACTAAAGATACCCCGGCCTCCTATAAATACGCCGCCCCAGCCCTCTTCCTCCCCTCCTTTGTTTTTTCTTGGTGGAAGGTGTGAGAGGTGTGTGCTAGTTTATTTTATTTTCCTATGCATGCGATGTGTTCGATGAAATGCTTGAGTGAATGATCCCGTTTGATTTCTCACAAAACAAAAAGATAGGAGGTGTCCGAGCCATACTTGAGCTTTCTCCTCTTTCTTTCCTCCTTGATCAAAGTTAGCAACCTTATCTTTTCATCTGTCATTGATACAATGTATGTGTCGATGTGAAGTGGTCATTTCACTATTTATGATGTTCTGTAATGGTTTTTGATAAACTTAATTATATGATACATATGAACAGTCGGGAATAGATATACGGTGACCGGCGTGAACCCGAATACATTAAGGGTGTGGATAAATTTATCGATGTGGCTACGACAAACAAAGAAAATGGTTTTATATGTTGTCCATGTGTTCAATGTCAGAACAACAAAGAGTACTCTTTCTCAAAAATCATTCGCAGCCACCTGGTTATGAAAGGTTTCATGCCCAGCTATAATTGCTGGTTCCTTAGAAAAAGCTATAATTGCTAGACCAAGCATGGGGAAAGAGGGATTATGATGGAAGATAATGAAGAAGAAGAGAATGACGATAACAACTATCATCATATGTTTCCTGAATACGGTGATGCTGCAATGGAAGACAATGAAGAGGAAGGAGGTGAAGAACGGGCATCAGATGAGCCCGCTGATGATCTTGGTCGGGTCATTTTTGATGGAAAGCGAGACTGTGAAACAGAAAAGGAGAAGTTGAAATTGAAGGGCATGTTAGAAGATCACAAAAAAATGTTGTACCCAAATTGCGAAGATGGCAGCACAAATCTCGGTACCACCCTGGAATTGCTGCGATGGAAGGCAGAGTGTGGTCTAACTGACTCCGCATTTGAAAAGTTGCTGAAAATAATGAAGCCGAAGCTTCCAAAGCATAACGAATTTTCCGAGAGTACGTACGAAGCAAACAAGACTTGCTGCCCTCTAGGATTAGATGTGTAGAAGATACATGCATGCATTAATGACTGCATCCTCTACCGCGGTGAGGAGTACGAGAATTTAGATAAATGTCCGGTATGCACTGTATTACGGTATAAGATGAGACGAGATGACCTTGGTGGTATTGAGGAAGAGCCCCCCTGAAAGAGGGTTCCTGCTAAGGTTATGTGGTATGCTCCTATAATACCACAGTTGAGACGCATGTTCAGAAACAAAGAGCATGCCAGGTTGTTGCGATGGCACAAAGAAGACCGTAATAAAGACGGAAAGTTGAGACACCCCACTAATGGGTCACAGTGGAGAAAATCGAGAGAGACTTTCCGGACTTTGCAGGTGATGCAAGGAACTTATGGTTTGATCTAAGTACGGATGGAATGAATCCTTTTGGGGAGCAGAGCTGCGGTCATAGAATCTGGCCTGTGACTCTATGTATCTACAACCTTCCTCCTTGGTTGTGCATGAAGCGTAAGTTCATTATGATGCCAGTGCTCATCCAAGGCCCGAAGCAACCCGACAACAATATTGATGTGTACCTAAGGACATTAGTCGAAGAACTCTTACAGCTGTGGGGCAAACCAGGTGTACATGTGTGGGATGAGAACAAACAGGAGCCATTTGACCTACGAGGGTTGCTTTTCGTAACCATCAATGATTGGTCTGCTCTTAGTAACCTTTCAGGATAGACAAACAAGGGATATAAGGCATGCACGCACTGTTTAGATAAGACTGAAGATACATATTTGCATAAATGCAAGAAGGTTATGTACCCGGGGAATCGACAATTTATTTTGACCAATCATCCTATAAGAAAGAAAGGCAAGCATTTCAAAGGTGAGGCAGATCACCAAAAGAAGCCTGACCTCCCTGCTAGTGATGATGTATTTGGTATGGTCAAGGACATAGAAGTAATCTTTGGAAAGGGTCCTGGCGGTCAATCTGTTCTGAATGACGTCACTACCAGACACGTGCCCATGTGAAGAAGAAATCTATATTTTGAGAGCTACCCTATTGGAAAGTCCTCCTACATGTCCGCTCTTCAATCGACGTGATGCACGTAACGAAGAATCTTTGCGTGAACCTGCTAGGATTCTTGGGCCTGTATGGGAAGACAAAAGATACACCAGAAGCACGGGAGGACCAACAACTTATGAATGACCCAAAGAACATGCATACACAGAACAAGACGGATAAATGACGTCACTTAAGTCGTGCCCGTTATGCTCTTAACAAAGCAGAGAAGGAAACCTTTTTAAAAGTCCTTTACAATATCAAGGTGTTGTCTGGCTTCTCGTCTAATATAAAGGGGATAATAAATATGGCAGAGAAAAAATTCCGAAACCTAAAGTCTCATGACTATCATGTGATTATGAAGCAGTTTCTTCCGGTTGCATTGAGGGGGCTTCTACCGTAAAATGTTCAAGTACCCAATGTGAAGCTCTGTGCATTCCTCAATGCAATATCTGAGAAGGTAATCAATGCAGATATTCTGCCAATGTTACAGAAGGATGTCGTATAATGTCTTGTTAGTTTTTAGTTGGTGTTCCCACCATCCTTATTCAATATTACGACGCATCTCCTGATTCACCTAGTGGAAGAGATTGCAATTCTTGGTCCTGTATTTCTACACAATATGTTCCCCTTTGAGAGGTTCATGAGAGTCTTAAAGAAATATGTTCATAACCGTGCTAGGCTAGAAGGTAGCATCTCCAAGGGCTATGGAAAAGAGGAGTTCATTGAGTTTTGTGTTGACTTTATTCCTAACCTTAAGCCGATTAATGTTCCTGACTCGCGGCATGAGGGGAGACTGAGTGGAAAAGGCACGATGGGAAAAAAGCAATGATATGTGGGGATGGGGAATCTTTCACTCAAGAACACTAGCTCTATATATTGAGGAACACAAGAATATTTTACGCTCCAACAACCTGAGGAAGCCTGACTCATGGATTAGAGATGAACACGTGAAGTCTTTCAGCGGTTGGTTGCGGACACATCTCATGAATGACACCACTGTTGGAGATCAGCTATACTTGTTGGCCGCGTCACCATCTTCTACTATATTGAATTTCCAAGGGTACAAAATAAATGGGAATACATTTTACACGATCGCCCAAGATAAAAAGAGCACCAACCAAAACAGTGGTTTCCGGTTTAATGCAACGGACGAGAATGGGCAAAAGGACACATACTATGGTTACATAGAGGAGATATGGGAACTGGACTATGGAGACTCTTTTAAGGTCCCTTTGTTTCATTGCAAATGGGTCAACCTAAATGGGGAAGGGGTAAAGGTAGACCAATTGTACGGAATGACAATAGTGGATCTCAACAATCTTGGTTACAAAGATCAACCATTCGTCCTAGCCAATGATGTGGCTCAGGTTTTCTATGTGAAGGACTGATGGCGCCCGGTATTGACGTGGGAGCGCTTCGTTGGAAAACCCAAGAGCAAGGTGTGAAGAGCACAGCAGGAAGTCTTCCCTCAGTAAGAAACCGAGGTTATCGAACCAGTAGGAGGAAGGAAACGTCTCAAAGGTGTTGCAAGCAATGTGGAAACCTGCACAATACAAACTCAAGACTTTGTCCCAACAAACAGTGAGGTTGTCAAGCTCACCGGTTTGATGTAACAAAGGATTAAATGTATGGTGTGGAAGGTGATGATGGTTTGCAGCAAGTAAACAGTAACAGTGGAAGCTGTATCAATGGTAAAGATTGGACGGGGTCCATAGTTCACTAGAGGTGCTCTCCTTAGATAAACAACATGGCATGAAAGGTAAACAAATTACAGCAGGACAATTGACAGGAACTGAGCAAGGCATAACAATGCAATACTAGACAAAAAGATCCTATGAGATTCGATTGGGCAATACAACAATATACATAGACCGCCATCCAACTACATCTATGACTATAAGTCCACCTTCAGGTTATCATCCGAACCCCCTCCAGTATTAAGTTTCAAGCAACAAACAACTGCTTTAAGCAAAGTGTGTAAGGTAAACAATCCACTTGTTCCATGAACAAGAGACCGTTGTTTTCTCCCTAGTGGCAATAGCACATCTACAACCGAAGAGATTTCTGTCACTTCCCTTGGAAACTGTAGGCATGAACCCACTATCGAGCATAAATACCCCCTCTTGGAGTCACTAGCAACTACTTGGCCAAGATAGCTACTAAAAACAGAGAGCATGCAAGATCAAAAACAACACAGACATGATATAAATGAAATAGACAAAACCATTAATAAATCTGACGTAGTAATCTCAATATCCATCGGATCCCCGCAAACATAGCATCCATGATTACAAATAGATTAGATCTTGATCATGAATGGAGCTCACAAGATCTAAACATGAAAGCATAAGGAGGATATACAACCATCTACCTACTACATGGACCCGTAGTCCATTGTGGAACTACTCATGCTTCATACCAGAGAAGAAGGCCTCTAGGATGATCTCCCCTCCGGCAGGGTGCCAGGAAGAACTTCAGATCCCCCTGATCTAGGGACGATGGTGGCGGCGGCTACAGACGGGTTCGTGGAATATTGATCGGGTGTTTAGGGTTTTGGCATCGGGGGGACTTTATAGGCAAAGAGGCGAGGTAAGGGGCCACCAGGGCGGCTGCACCCCCAGGCGTGGCCAGCCCTAGGGCGCGCCGCCAGGCGGTGTGGCCTCCTGGTGAGCCTCCTACGTCTCGTATTCTGGCTTCGTGTTGCCCACGGTAAAATATTTACTTTGGCTTTTGTCCCGTCCAATTCCGAGAATATTGATTTTCTACCTTTCTGGAACCAAAAACAGAAGATGGCACTGTGGCAACTTGTTAATAGGTTAGTTCCAGAAAACATATAAAAACACCTCAAAGTGTAGACAAAGGAAAGCAAAGTAGATACTAAACAAGCATGGAACATCAAAAATTATAGATATGTTTCCGACGTATCAAGCATCCCCAAGCTTAACTCCTGCTCGTCCTCGAGTAGGTAAGTGATAAAAGAATAATTTTTGAGGTGACATGCACCATCAAAACCAAGATCAAACCATTTGCAAGCATTGAAAGCTGGGATCAAAGAACTCTAAATATGTGCATGAAAGATGGAGTTCTAACAGTAAGACAAAGTAACTATGCATGCAACATGAAAGGCTACAAACAAAGATCATGAATAACATGCATTGAAAAAATTTGTTTGTTTCACAAACAAAAAACATGGCATAGTGGCATTCAGCTTGTCCCTCATAGAGTAGCAAATAGATGCATAGGACACCTTCAAAGTTTATAAGAGTGACTAGATACAGATAGCACAAGAACAACCAACATCACAATATGCATCAATAAATAAGTTTTGGTACACTGCACATAGAACTAATAATGGCAACTATGCTCTCTTAAAGGTGCCTATAGGTAGAAGGTGGAGACTCAACATAGTAGTGGAAGAAAGGCCCTTCATAAAGGGAAGCAGGAATTTCAAGTTTCAAAAAGAGCTTCCAAAAAATTATGGTACTTGTTAGATTTTAGCCCTCATTGCCCCTATCATAAGCATCTTGAAGTGATTAAGGTTAAAGTGAGCAAACTATGGAGTATATGCTTGACAAAGTATAAGTTGGCAATCTCATGTCCCTTGAATACGAGGGCCACACCTCATGCTACTCAACTTCAGTCACCTGTAAGTTCTTGTCATAGTAAGTAAATGTGTATCATAGAGAACCGCCAACGGGGTACCCCTTGCACATGGTACAGGAGCTATCCCATAACCAAAATGACAAGGCAAGCAGACAATGAGCATCTCAGCGATCTTTTTATTTACTATTTGCATAGATTTTTATTGAGGATGCTTCACAGATAGCTTATTATGGTGATGCTGCAAGTTTACACCATGAATAGGCATTAGGCTAGCGGCCTAGGCGTTTCTCTAACACAAAATACATAACTCCATGGAATTACAAGCTCCCTCTTTATTTCACATAGGTGACATCCATAGACAAAAGAGCATGATATCAAATGTGTACAAAGTACAAGTGCAATGTTGAAAACGTTCCCCATGACATCATGGTTCTGCTAATTCCAACGTATAAGTGCAAGCATATACAACATAGATGACACAATGGTTAAAGTTTATTAGGGGAAAAGAATATAAAGTGTGCCATCAAGTTTGTGAGGGCTTTAATCACTAAGTTCTCACATAACAAAATACTTTTTAATTGGAAGATAGCTGAAAGCAAGAATATACTTGGAATGGTGTAACACACCATGCATAGGAATTTATAGTGGACACTTTGGAATAAATTGGTTTCTTGGGAGTAGGAAGCATAAGTAGAGCTTAATCATACAAGTGGAGGCTAGCAAAAGACTGGGACAACCAACTAAGAGAGCAATAATGGCCATAATCATGCAGAGCGACAAAACATTACTAATCAAAGCATAGAGTGGTACTACAAGTCAAGGACTAAATGATCATAGATGTTATGGTGACTTGTTCATAGTCATAACATGGTGTGAGCATGTGCCTAGTCAACCCAAACAAAACATCAAAGGAGAATACCAAAATACTATGCTTTTGCATGCTAAAACAACGTGATTCTTTCAAGGCACACTAAGCAATCCCAATTGTTTGGATCAAGTCATGATACAACAATAATCACTAAGCATAAGTTCAAAACAACACCTAGCATGACATGCTAAAGTCTAAGTCGCAGTCAATGCAAGCTCCTTTTGCACTTCCATGCAAGAACTTTCTACTCCTTTCCAACACCAATCAACTTATTTGAAACAACACAGCGAGAACAGGGGTCCAAATACTTTATTCAAGCAAACTAAACAAACTAAGCAAAGAAAACAAAAACTAAGACGCTCCAAGAACAACACAACAGTGCATGAAACAATAAAAACAAAGTGTCTAGACATACTTGAGCTTTTTATTGATGAAGAAGGGGATGCCTTGGACATCCCCAAGCTTTGACGCTTATAACTCTTGGATATTTCTTGGGGTGACACCGGGGTGGCATCCCCAAGATTGAGCTTTTATCCATTCTTCATCTCATTACATCATTCTCTCTCTACACCTGAAAATTTTCCTTCATACAAAACTTCACACAATCTTCATTAGCAACATTAGCGTATTCAAAAGATAATAGACCCTCAGGGTTTAGCTTTAGAACAGCAAAACTTTCACTAAAAACACAAGCTACTGAAGCAACTTCCTTTCAAAAAGCTCAATTCCCCACAAGAGAACTCAAAAAGAAATCGATAAGAAGCAAATGCAAATAATGGCAGAAATCTGTCAAACCAGACCAGCAGGTAGAAACCGATTTTTTCGAAGACCTTCTATTGCTCAAATCAAAAGTGTTGAACTAACGAAAGTTAGCTAACATACTGGGGGATTATTAGTAAATTTCCAGCTCAATCCGACTTATAGAGACTCCTCACGAATTTTTATGGTGGAGGACAGAAATCTGTTTTGGGACAGCAACTCCCCAAATCTTACTTCCCTCTCATTAGAGGTCATTCTTGGCACAAAAAGCAAACAAAAAGGATAATGAGAGGTCATTACTGAAGTAATAACTTCCAAGATTCAAGGAAACTCTTGGGTTATCTCCCAACAAGTACTTTTCTTTAATGCCTTTAAGTTAGGCATGATAGTTTGAGAAGATGCTCACATAAGAAATATGAATCAAAGTAAAAGAGAGAATTAAGAAGCAAATTCAAAACACATTTAAGTCTAATCCATTTCCTATGCATAGGAATCTTGTAAGAAAATAAATTAAAGAAGCACAAAGCAACAAGCATAGGAAAAACAAGTGCAACTTCAAGATTTTCAACATAAAGAGGGTAAACTTAATATTGTTGAGGTACATAAGACCATGTTTCCCTCTCTCATAATAACTTTCAGTAGCATCATGAATAAACTCAATAATATAAATATCACATAAAGCATGCTTTTCATGATCTACAAACACATAATTTTTATCAAGCTCAAAAATAGTGGGATTAAAACCTTAAAACCTGCTTTTTAGCAATTTTATAATACGGTAAATGATCATGCAACATAGGACCATCATATAGAGCTTTATCATAAACATTTAGAAGTTAGGCACAAATATAGGATTATCATAGATAACAGGAGCATAACTATTATCACAAGTTTTACCCATAGCAGATATTTTGAAAGAATCCACAGGAACATAACACTCATCCTCCTTTGGTAAACATGGGGGACAATCAAATAATATAAGAGGTAAAGAGTTACTCTCATTAGAAGGTAGACATGGGTAGATACATTCTTCCTCCTCTTGACCATCACTCTCCTCCTCTTTTTCATCTAATGAGCTTTCAGTTTCAGCATTTTTTTCTTCCATAGGATCCTACAAGGCATTAGTCTCTTCCATTTGTGGAAAGCACCTATTAAAATATTCAAGAATATAGCAATTTTATTCCTTGTAATTATCAAAGCAAAATTTAAGTATCTCATAAACCTCATATTCATAAGGTGCATAATCAATATTTTCAAGAAAACTGGCAAGTTCAAATGCACCCTTGAAAGCAATAAATTCTTCAATTTGTTCCACATCATAAAAGTCATAATTTGCTTTAACATAAGAAGATATGGTAACATTATCATTATACTCACATTGAAAAGGTAGGTGTTTATACCTCCTACAACAACAAGATTTATCAAAGCAATAAGTAACATTATAAGTAGAACACACCTCTCTAGCAATAGTATTCAATTTATCAATTTGTTCCCATAAGTGTTTCCCTTTTTGTGACAAACAGTGTTCCTTATAACAATATTTTTCTTCTTCCGTGAACCCACCTTGCCAATAAGAACTAGTTTCAAAGAAACCATCCATTGATAGAAAGCATGACAAGGCAAGGCAATAACAGCCCAACAACTAGAGTAGGAACTATTTTTTTGTGTTTTTGAATAGAGAAAGCAAACCAAACTAAACTATTTTTTTTGAGTTTTTGATAAAAAGAGGCAAAAAAACCAAGCAAAAGAAACTAAGCAAACTAAAAACAAAGTAAGGAGAAAGGTTGAGGAGGACTCCCCTTGTGAAGACGTTTTTAGCCTCCCCGGCAACGGCGCCAAAAAATCTTGATGGCGCCCGGTATTGATGTGGGAGCGCTTTGTTGAAAACCCCAAGAGAAAGGTGTGAAGAGCACAGCAGCAAGTCTCCCCTCAGTAAGAAACCTAGGTTATCGAAGCAGTAGGAGGAAGGAAACGTCTCAAAGGTGTTGCAAGCAACATGGAAACCTGCACAAGACAAACTCAAGACTTTGCCCCAACGAACAGTGAGGTTGTCAAGCTCACCGGTTTGCTGTAACAAAGGATTAACTGTATGGTGTGGAAGGTGATGATGGTTTGCAGCAAGTAAATAGTAATAGTGGAAGATGTATCAATGGTAAAGATTGGACCGGGTCCATAGTTCACTAGAGGTGCTCTCCTTAGATAAACATGGCATGAAGGGTAAACAAATTACAGTAGGGCAATTGTTAGGACTGAGCAAGGCATAACAATGCAATACTAGACAAAAAGATCCTATGATATTCTATTGGGCAATACAACAATATACATAGACCGCCATCCAACTGCATCTATGAGTAAAATTCCACCTTTAGGTTATCATCTGAACCCCCTCCAGTATTAAGTTGCAAGCAACAGACAACTACTTTAAGCAAAGTGTGTAAGGTAAACAATTCACTTGTTCCATGAACAAGAGACAGTTGTTTTATCCCTAGTGGCAACTACACATCTACCATCAAAGATATTTCTGTCACTTCCCTTGAAAAGTAGAGGCATAAACCCACTATCGAGCATAAATACCCCCTCTTGGAGTCACTAGCAACTACTTGGCCAAGGTAGCTACTAACAACGGAGAGCATGCAATATCATAAACAACACAGACATGATAGAATCAAATAGACAAAACCATTAATCAATCTGACATAGTAATCTCAATATCCATCGAATCCCTGCAAACACAACATGCATGATTACAAATATATTAGATCTTGATCATGAATGGATCTCACAAGATCTATACATGAAAGCACAAGGAGGAGATACAACCATCTAGCTACTACATGGACCCGTAGTCCAAGGTGGAACTACTCACGCTTCATACCGGAGAAAAAGGCCTCCGGGATGATCTCCCGTCTGGCAGGGTGCCGGGAAGAACTTCATATCCCCCCCGATCTAGGGACGATGGTGGCGGCAGCTATAAACGGTTTCATGGAATATTGATCGGGTGTTTAGGGTTTTGGCACCGGGGGACTTTATAGGCGAAAAGGCGAGGCAGGGGGCCACCAGGGCGGCTGCACGCCCCCCCAAGCACGGCCAGCCCTAGGGCGCGCCGCCAGGGGGTGTGTCCCCCTGGTGAGCCTCCTTCGTCTCGTATTTTGGCTTCGTGTTGCCCACAGTAAAATATTGACTTTGCCTTTTTTACCGTCCAATTCCGAGAATATTGATTTTCTGCCTTTCTAGAACCAAAAACAGAAGAAAACAGGCAATTGTCACTATGGCAACTTGTTAATAGGTTAGTTCCAGAAAACATAGAAAACACCTCAAAGTGTAGACAAAGCAAAGCAAAGCAAAGTAGATACTAAACAAGCATGGAAAATAAAAAATTATAGAAACGTTTCCGATGTACCAAGGACATGTCCTCTAGACGAAAAAAAGGAAAAATAAGCAAACAAATACATCATACGATGATCCAAAGCATCACATAGTTATTTCAGGGAAAAGAAACATCGCGGGAATAGAGGACAAGACAAACATGTCAGAAGATTATAATAAGTTTGATGAAGTCCGCCCTTTAGAGTGAAAACTGACCCAAGCATTTCGTTAAGTAAAGAAGATGATCCATGGTTATGACCGAAGCGATCATAAGGAAGGGACATACGCCAAGAAGTTAATGGCCTCATATTGTGTATCTCTAGCACAAATCTGGCCGGTCGGCCGCATATTGTGAACCTAAATGCCATGAGACATGATAGCTCATTTTGTGAAGGATATTCTATGATGTTTGCAATTTTCCAAGTTTAATATTTTTGCTTGCAACTATAACACATAGCATGACAGCGCACAAAGGGTTTTGTATTTTTGAGAAATGTGAAACTTTAATTCAGTTGTTGCTTCACAAACTATATATTTCCCACTGCTTCCCGACAAGTTTTCCCACCCTTTCCCTCCGACCGGAGCTTTTAGTCCCGGTTGTAGGCACTAATCGGGACTAAAGACATTTCCCGCCATTTTCCACCGCTTCCCGCTAAGTTTTCCCGCCCTTTCCCTCTGACCGGAGCTTTTAGTCCCGGTTGTAGTCACTAACCGGGACTAAAGATATTTCCTGCCATTTCCCACCGCTTACCGCCAAGTTTTACCACCCTTTCCCTCTAACTGGAGCTTTTAGTCCCAGTTGTAGTCACTAACCGGGACTAAAGATATTTCCCGCCATTTCCCACCGCTCCCGCCAAGTTTACCCGCCCTTTCCCTCTATATCTAGGCTGACTGCGCCTATCCACACATCCACACCTTCGTCCCTCACAACAATGGACAACGCATACTGGGCAATTCTGACCCTCGAGGAGACCGAGGCGCTGTGCGCCTCCAGCTACCCATGCTACCGACTGCCCGCCGACTGGATGCTGAGTGCTGGAGGGGTTCCTGTCCCTCCTGTGCGTCACCAACCACTTCTACCTTGATCTCACAACAGAGCAGCAGATGGATCCCAATAACCGACAGGAAAGGGAGCTCGCAAGGTACGAGGGTGACTGCCCTCCCCCAGTGAACAACAACGAAGTTGGCCGACACCTGTGGTGGGCGAACCAGACTATTGTCAGCGTGATGCGCTACATCCCGTAGGGAGATCATCCTGGTCTGCGGTGCCCGCAGCCGCCGCAGAGCCATAAGAAGGGTGGTGGCGATGAAGGCCACGAGTGTAGCGGCATCGTCATCCGGGAGCACCCTCCCCCACGCGTCGTGAATCTGAGGCCAGAGTGGCAGGTGCCCCCGGAATATGCCGTGGCTGGGCTGAGGATCCAGTCTCGTGCGCCTAGCAACGACGATGATGACGAAGACAAAGACGACCCTGAAGCTGTGTACTATAGGGCTAGATATGAGCATGACTAAAGGGGGGCCTTTAGTACCGATTCCGTAGTCTCTGTTTTTGAATATTAATAAATGTCTTGAGTGTTAGTCCCGGTTTGTGGCTGGACTGGGACTAAAGGGGGTCTTTAGTCCTGATTTCGTAGTCTCGGTTTTTTAATATTAATAAAACCTTCACAAATGACCTATCATGTTCGAGGTTTCATGGCTTTTGGTACAAATGACCGATGTTATGTGCAGAATCGCGACATAGTTTTTGATACTGTGTCCATATTATGCATGCATGTCGATCTTGGGATGGAAAACAATGTTGCAGGAGCAAGTTTTCCTTTTCGTTGCACGGAAAAGCCATTTTCCATTTTCCGAGCATAAAAACAGGTCGTTTTGTGAAGCAACCACCAAAATGCTATTTCAGAATGCCACCATCCCATTTTTCTAAAATACTAGACCACCTTACATGGACGATCTCCGAACCGGGAGATCTCAAACCTTTCTTTCCTTCTCAGGGTGAAAAAGACAAATGTATGTCAAATCAGTGGAAAGTGGGTCCGGTTTCAACTACAGGTAAATGATCTAACGCCCATGATTTTTTGAAAAAAATCATTTTTATACTCACAATATGTTGTTTCTTTAAAGATCCAATGCAATTTCTAACGAGGCTCGTCCCGTATCTTCATGCACGTCGTTTTGACCTTAGTTTGAAATGGGAAAAATTCAAAACGGGCATAAGAAATTAAAAAACGGTCTGAACAATGTAAATTCTTTGCATGGTGTCATATTATCGGACATATTTGCAAGGAAAAATACCAAACTTGGTATGTTGATTATGTCTTGAAAAAACCTTCACAAAATGACATATTATGTTCGAGGTTTCATGGCATTCGGTCCAAAGATGTTATGTCCATAATCACGGAATATTTTTTGAATGTGCCCATATGATGTATGCATGTGTATCTTGGGATGGAGAACAATGTTGCAGGAGGAAGTTTTCCTTTTTGTCGCACGGAAAAGCCATTTTCCATTTTCCGAGCGCAAAAAATAGGTCGTTTTGTGAAGCAACTACCAAAATTCTATTTCAGAATGCTACCATACCATTTTTCTAAAATACTAGACCACCTTACATGGACGATCTCCCAATCGGTAGATCTCAAACCTTTCCGTCCTTCCCAGGTGAAAAAGACAAATGTCTGGCGAATTAGTAGGAAGTTGGTCAAGTTTGAACCGTAGGTACGTGATCTAACGCCCGTGATTTTTTTAAAAAAAATCATTTTTACACCCACAATATATTGTTTCTTTAGAGATGCAATGCAATTTCTAACGAGGCTCCTTCCGTATCTTCATGCATGCCGTGTTGACCTTAGTTCGAAACGGGAAAATTCAAAATGGGCATAAGAAATTCAAAAAGGTCTGAACAATGTAAATCCTTCGCGTGGTGTCATATTATCTGACATAGTTGCAAGAAAAAATACCAAACTTTGTATATTGATTATGTCTCGAAAAAACTTTCACAAAATGACCTATCATGTTTGAGGTTTCATGGCTTTCGGTCCAAATGACCGATTGATGACTGCAAGTGCACAGATCGTTTGTAGCTAGTTTCGAAATAAATATATCGATCCCACAGGGAGGAGAAGTCTGAAGTCTAAATAACTCTTGAACTAAATACTGAAATAGTAATGCTAAATAACGTTCTAAGTAACAAGATAAAATGCGAGTTTTGTGTAAAAGATATTTTTGGCTTTTCAAATATGAGAAAAATAAGTAAACTAAAGCTGTAAGTAAATAAGAGCATGCGATTATGATTTCAAAGGTTTGCAAGATGATGGAAAGAGTTCTCAGGGAATAGTAGATCCACCGCTAGTAATTAGAAAGAGTGATCGCAATTATTATAATAAATAAGACAAATTATGATATGTGTGGGAGGAGCTCCATATATGGATAAATAGATAGCAACCACTGCTCACATCATCCATCATAACCACAACAGACAATAACCGACAACCATCATGTTACTGCGCTATTAAGGGATTTCTCCCGTGGCATGGACATGGTTTGATGAGTTCTCCTTGATTCCCCAAGTTAGTACGTAAAGAATGATAACTACTTTATAGTCACAATAAGTGCTATCATCCTTCCGTCTACCAACAAGTAATCCCCTTCATCAAGTCCACGCAAGAGGCAAATATTAAGGAGGTGCACAACTCCCAACATCAAGATGAAGACAATTAACACAGACACATAATGAACAATATCATATAATAATCTTTATCTCAATTCAATCACATACTAGGGTTTCTCCATCTCCCCAAGAACAAAGGAAACTACTCACACATGAAGGCAATCAACATCATGGATAGAATATGGATGAAGTATGATGATACAGTTGAGAACAAGTGCAAATCCAAGATTCAATCCAGAATTACAACAAGTAACCAAAGGGGATCGATGATGGAGACGTTGTTGATGAAGATGATGATGTATATCGATGTGGAGGCCTTTAAGATCCTAGTCCCTTCTCCTCTTGTGTGATGGTGATGGTGTAGATCTGATTGGAGGAGGTTATGGCAATGGCATGGCGGCAGGGCTGCGCCGTGGTGCGAATATGGATGGGTGGCTCTCTCTTGGCTCCTTCCCTCTTTATATAGGCCTTGGGGGTGCCCTAGGGTACCCACAATACTGTCATATGACTTGGGGAAGGTTCTATACCTTTCTAGGGTCAAATCCCATCGTTTCCGACCTTTTTGACAACTATACTTCCAGAGCTATACGGCCAAAAATAATGCTTCATACGAACTCCGTTTTGGGTGTTCTTGGGCTCGTTGGATTCGTCTCATCGAGGGATACAACCCCATGGACTTGGATATTTATTTTGAGAAGTCTAAAAAAATCACTTTTCCAACCTCTCAAATGGTTAAGTCTGGTCCCTACAGCTCCTCCATACTATGCTCTCTTTGTTCCTTTTTATCCATAATCTTCACCAACACCTACACACATGTCATAGACAAGGAAAGTGATAAAATTCTACCTAAACTACTAAATGTGCAAAACTCATATGAAAATGAATGAGAACTAGAAGTCATGCATATAAGGCATAGCTATAGCTAGAAGAAACATGATATGAGAGATAAATGGCACATTTTGGCTAAAAGAGGTGGTATTTCAAAGCCATCAACTGATACATCGGAAATGTATCTATAATTTTTGATGTTCCATGCTTGTTTAGTATCTACTTTACTTTGCTTTGTCTACACTTTGAGGTGTTTTTATATGTTTTCTGGTACTAACATATTAACAAGTTTTCACAGTGCCAGTTGCCTGTTTTCTTCTGTTTTTGGTTCTAGAAAGGCAGAAAATCAATATTCTTAGAATTGGACGGGACAAAACCAAAGTCAATATTTTACCGTGGGGAACACGAAGCCAGAGTACGAGACGGAGGAGACTCACAAGGGGGCCACACCCCCTAGCGGCGCGGGCTAGGGCTAGCCGCGCCTGGGGGTGCAGCCACCCTGGTGGCACCCTGGCTCGCCTCTTCGCCTATAAAGCCCCCCGATGCCTAAACCCTAATCACCCAATCAATATTCCACGAAACCAGATGTAGACGCCGCCACCATCGTCCCTAGATCGGGGGGATCTGAAGCTCTTCCCGACACCCTGCCAGAAGGGAGATCATCCCGGAGACCTTGTTCTTCACCATGCCAGCCTCCGGTATGAAGCGTGAGTAGTTCCACCTTGGACTACGGGTCCATGTAGTAGCTAGATGGTTGTATCTCCTCCTTTGTGCTTTCATCTCTAGATCTTGTGAGCTCCATTCATGATCGATCTCATCTATTTGCAATCATGCATGTTGTGTTTGCGGGGATCCGATGGATATTGATATTACTATGTTAGATTGATTAATGGTTTTGTCTTATTGATTCTATCATGTCTGTGTTGTTTGTGATCTTGCATGCTCTCCGTTGTTAGTAGCTATCTTGGCCAAGTAGTTGCTAGTGACTCCAAGAGGGGGTATTTATGCTCGATAGTGGGTCCATGCCTCTACTTTTCAAGGGAAGTGATAGAAATATCTTCGATGGTAGATGTGCTGTTGCCACTAGGGATAAAACAACGGTCTCTTGTTGATGGAACAAGTGGATTGTTTACCTTACACACTTTGCTTAAAGCAGTTGTCTGTTGCTTGCAACTTAATACTGGAGGGGGTTCGGATGATAACCTGAAGGTGGACTTATAGTCATAGATGTAGTTGGATGGCGGTCTATGTATATTGTTGTATTGCCCAATCGAATCTCATAGGATATTTATGTCTAGTATTGTATTGTTAATGCTTGCTCAGTCCTGTCAATTGCCCTACTGTAATTTGTTTACCCAGCATGCCATGTTTGTTTATCTAAGAAGAACACCTCTAGTAAACTATGGAACCCGGTCCAATCTTTACCATTGATACATTGATACGTCCAATTTACATCACCATTCTATATCATAATTTGCCTCTATTCATTGATATATGTCTTATTATGAGGTATTACTTATGTCTTTTCATCTGATTATGCATGTTGGATGATTCTTGGAGGATGAACCGTGAGAGTCTGGATTCTGATGGAAAAGGAGGTGTTTTGATGCAATTTCACAAAGATCAGAAAAATACCAAAAAATATGGGAAAATTATATTTTCCCAGAAGAAAGAGGAAGCCAGAAGGGGAGACGAAGAAGGGCTACAGGGGGCCCACACCCCCTAGGCGCGGGTCTCCCCTAGGCCGTGCCTAGGGCAGGTGTGGCCCACCTGCTTGGCTCCCGACTCCGCCCTCTCGCCTATATCTTTCCTATAGAACCCTAACACCATGGGAGCGACCACAAATAGATTTACGCCGCCTCTGTGGGGCGGAAAACACCGAGAGAGAAAGATCTCTCCGGCAGACAGATTTTTGCCAGGGAAATTCCTTCCGAGAGAGGGGAGATCGTCGCCATCAACACCATCATCAAGCTAGGCTTCATCGGGATCATCATCATCATCCACACCATCATCTCCAGCAACACCATCATCATTACTCCATCCCGCTGTAACAATCGTGTTGAATACTTGCTTAGTTCATTAGGGGAAACTTCCCCGGTGTTGATTACTATTGTAGTTGATGCTTGTGAGTGGAACAATTGGATTATTGTTTATGTTCAGATTGTTATCCATTACCATATCATCTTTGATCTTGATCCATATGATGTCTCGTGAGTAGTTCGTTTAGTTCTTGAGGACATGGGAGAAGTCGTTAGTATTGGATTTGTGTTGAGTTTTTATTCAATGGTTTAGTATTTAAGTTGTGGTGCTATTCTTCTAGTGGTGTCATGTGAACGTCGACTACATGATACTTCACCATTTATGGGCCTAGGGGAATGCATTGTGTATTTGGCTACTAATTGTGGGGTTGCCGGAGTGTCAGAAACCTGAAACCCCGTTAGGACACCTTTGCACAAGGGAGCGTAGGATCTCAGAGTTGAAGGCTGTGGTTAGATTTATATCTTAATTACTTTCCTGTAGTTGCGGATGCTTGCAGGGGGTTTAATCATAAGTATGTATTAGTCCAAGTAAGGTCGGTATGTTAGCACAGGTTCACCCACACAACACTTACAACACCAAAGAAGAGGACTCAGCTATATGAAGCGAAAGCACTTGAAAAAAATTCCCATGTGTCCTTGAGAACGTTTGGTCCTTATAAGTATTTCCACCGGCTTGTCCTTCGCTAAGAAAGGATTGGGCCACTTGCTACGTTTGTTGGTTGTTTTTACTATTTGCACTTTGTTTTCTTGCTTTATCAGAAAACCACTAAAAATCCATTTGCTAAGTATTTATAGAGAGTTCCTTCTCCATACCACTAGTCAACACCTTCTGCTCCTCGTTGGGATCGACACTCCTATTTATCGAAAGTACTACGATACACCCCCTATACTTGTGGGTCATCATACATCTTCCACCGTTACTGTTTACTTGCTGCAAATCATCATAACCTTCCACATCATACAGTTAATCCTTTGTTACAGCAACCGATGAGATTGACAACCTCACTGTTAGTTGGGGCAAAGTCTTGAGTTTGTGTTGTGCAGGTTTCCACATTGCTTGCAACACCTTTGAGATGTTTCCTTCCTCCTACTGGTTCGATAGCCTTAGTTTCTTACTAGGGGAAGACTTGCTGTTGTGCTGCATCACACCTTGCTCTTGGGGTTCCCGACGAAGCGCTCTCAGGCGCCATCATCAACTTCCCCAAGCTAGAACTTGCTCGTCCTTGAGCAGGAAGGGTCGATAATAAATTAATGGTTGTGAAATAGCTTATCATTGGAAATCAATGCCTTGAATCCTTATTTCTTCTACAAGCTCGAAGAGAGAAAACATGTATTCATACAAGGTGACACAAGATAAGTTATAAAGATCACTAAAGATTCATCAAAACTTATATGCTCCATGTCAATAGTGAATCTAACTTGCAAACAAACTTGTGATCCTCTTACTGCACCGTTTGTATAACTTTTCATATCATAATTTTTATGAGACAAAACTTAGTCACAAATAGATGTCAAGCATAAATAGGAATAAAGTTTATCGATTCTACCCAATCGTGTCATTCAGTTAAGGCTCTCAAGTGCAAACATCAGTTATTGAACTTTCATAAAGTTTATCTCTTAGTAACGAGATTTATGCCAAAAGGAAATGCGAGAACATGTCAAAAGAAGCATAGCATTAGAGTGTCTCATTTGGTCATCCACATCAATGAATTATGGCTATCAAACACTCATTTTC
Source organism: Avena sativa (assembly GCA_916181665.1). NCBI lineage: Eukaryota > Viridiplantae > Streptophyta > Magnoliopsida > Poales > Poaceae > Avena > Avena sativa. The sequence goes on from OV702293.1 coordinate 463,214,949, forward strand.
TATTATTTGTCTTTCTAAAACTTCAGTTCATCAGTAATGATATCATGCCAAAACTTACTGTATTTAATCAGACTATACGGGCTAAGAATGGATACTCGTGACCATTACCAAAGTTTCCCTTTTTGGTATAATGATTTCTCATAACGGTCAAAGGAGTATTCCCTTTTTTTTGCTTTGAATGCAGGCCCATGAGAATACCAATGCATACCCAAATATAGCATCTATGCTACATATGTTGGACAACTTACAGCCAAACTCCAATAGTTTCCTCTTTTTGGATTGTTCAAAGGCCAGCGGAGTTGTTAGCATCCCATGTTGTGCAAGAGTGGTGCAGACACGCGTAAAACAATATCATACATTAATCAACATGTCAAGATTTGGCATGCATCTCAAATACCGCTAGACATTAGTTTCTTCAAACAAATCCTTTCAAAGAGTACTAGCAAGTTGATCATCACATCTATGGTGTTGAGTATCTTTAAGGCTAAACTTTCAAGACAATACAACACCTTATTTAGCATATAGCTCAAAACTTTGAAATATCATTTCCAATTGACAACTCCTTCCGTAAGAAAACTATCAAGTCTATTGTTTTAACATTATGAGGTCGAGCATAACTTATTTATTTAAGACAAATCTATTAGGTGACATCCAACCAATTTCAAAAGATCTTAATCAAGTATTCATTCTTTCCAAGTGTAGAGATTGTGGCAATGTTTTCTAGAGGATCACAAATATTGTCACAAGCTTGATAAACTATTTGACAAGATGCATACAAGCTCTAAGTCAACTCCTATGGTGCCTATCATGAGCAAGTGTATCCCTATATAAATACAAAACTAGACTCACTTAAGCAAGCATTCAAAAACAAAGGAATACATGATTGCATTAAACTTTCATCGAATATGAACATTGCACAAGACTCTACACATGCGGAAGTAACCTCCCCAAGCTTAGAACTTTGCAAGAACCAAACTTAAGTATATCACCAAAAGAAAAGAGAAAATGCAGTTTCCAAAAGAGAGTGTGATAAGTGGTTACCTCCCCAAGCTTAGTTGAAAACAAGGGTGACACACCTTACCGTTGAGGTACAAGTAACCTCTATTTTGATGGACAAAGAAACTTTTCTTTAATGTATATTTGTTGATATAGCCTGGTGGCTGGCTTCCTTGAGAACCAGACATTAATACGTAGGCATGTTGAATTAAAGCAACCAAGTGGCTCATGCGAGTGTTTGCACGGTTGACACTATTGTACACGTCGTCACACAAGGTTTAAGTCCCTCTGAAAATAACACACACAATAAAAGAAAACATGAACTTCTATAGAGAATTACAGCCTCGAAAGTTTCCGAGGTAAAACTTTATTGTTTACATATGCTCGGCTTCTCTAGAACATGGGAGAAGATCCTAAGTGGTGTTTCGAGCTTTTAAAGAAAGAAGAAATAAAAATAGAAAAATCTCTGACCTTTAATTACCTTACCCATACCTTGAAATTGTGTTCGTAGCAACTATACGGCCAAAAAATATTTCCCGCCATATAGTTGGTCGTCAAATCGTGCAGTAAACTAAAAAGAAAATTGTCGAATGCATCGATAACTATACGACCGCAACTATACAACCGGAATTTTTATTCCTGCCGTATAGTTGGTCGTTCAACCTTCTATACTTGGGAAATAAAATTTGACAATGGCATAGATTACTATACGACCGCAACTATACAGCTGGAATTTTTATTCCTACTGTATAGTTGGTCGTTAAGCCTTCTGAACTCGCCAAAAAATTTCTGTTTCTTCGATAATTCTTTCTTAACCTGAAACTTAGAGAAACACCATATTTTTTACAGAAAAATAACAACTTTAATTTTCGACCAATAACAACATGTATAAAATAGGAATTTTAGTACCACCGAGTTAAGCAACACATAGTAACAATAAATTCTACCTTTTGAAAACTATAACAAGATAACTCTAATAGCAAATCATGCAAAGAATAAAAATGCCAATGCAACATAAATGCATCTAGACTCAATACACAAAACTAAGAAAGACACCTAATGACTTCCGGGTTGCCTTCCAGGAAGCACTTTCTTATAACCAAGTAGCCAAAATTTTCTCCAATATTATTTCAATAGATAGGAGGCGAAGAATTATTTATTCTTACCTCCAAAATAGATTTGGAGCACTTACTATTATAGCCTGGTCGAAGTCTCACCCGCTTACGGTGCATCGGAGTCATGTAGATAAATGTGTTAGTGCTCACAAATGATGATTGATGCGCCATGTGTGGTGAGCATGCCTCCCTAGATAGCTTCAACAAAAGGGTTAGATATTTAAATGTAAACTCAAACATTTTACCTTTAATATCATCATCGGGATACAATTCATAGTACTCTTCTTGGGCTACACTATCATGAGGGATTGAGGGAATACTTCATAATACTCATCTTTAGCACCAGGGAGAAATTCAAAAGTGTCTGTATTCTCTAGTTCATCACCCTTGCTAACAAGTTCATCAGTTCTAGAGTTATCAATCCAGTCACAAAAATAAGCATCATCAACAAATATTTCATCAAATATGTGCTCTCCCGAAACCTTCTCATTAATACTACAAGGATTTATCTCTAGTTCATCATTATTAGTGTTCTCCATATGAGTATCTAGTCATAAAGCCTCCAAAGATAAATTATCTTCCATTTGAACACAATAGGAATCATTACTAGAGAGTGGGGCATGATAAACAAACTTATTATTAGTAGAAGGATGTTTGTATTCAACCTCACCTTTTTGGTGTTCCTCCTTGTTATCTAGTGGTTCCTGCAAAATGTTAGTTTCAGGAACCATTGTTTTACATAGCTCCTTACTCTTTATCACAAGTGCATTCCCACTAAAATTTTCTTGACAATATAATCCATAATATTATGATACCATGCTAAATCCTCATTATTTCTACTTTTCATAATAATACCAATTTTTCTAAGCAGCTCATGAGACCCTTCATAAACTATGTATTCCAAGAGTTCTACATTATTACCGTTTATGTGATTATTGGTTGATAAAAATTCTTTATAGAGAGGAATGTATTCATAATCATAATTCTTGTATTCGAATAAACTTAACAAATTACTAGAACAATAATCCACCTGCTTCCACATGTCCAATAGTTGCATATCCTCAAGGATTAGCAGTTCTTCTTCGTATTCATCCTCTTCTTGGGAAGGAACTTCATTCTTATCCAATGGGATTTTCTGTGCCATGTTAGTAGTATCACAATATTCATGAAAAGATTCATTTTCTAGTTAATCACCAAAGTCCCCAAAATCACTGTGTAGGCACGAATCCTCCTCAGAACAATCATCATAAGTTTGGGACTTATAGAAATCATTACTAGATAATGAGATATCATTTGCATGCATACTATTTGTGTGTGGAAAGTTGTTTTTAGAAGTAGGAGATTCAAGTGGTTGATCAAGTTGATCCTCTTCATTCTTACTAAAATGATTCGCGAGTAGCTTAGGGACGGTCTTACCTTCGGGCTTACCTTCCACTAGTTGAGAGGGTGAAACGTCAAGCGTCACCTCTTCATTAGTAATACGTTCAGAAGGTTTCGGTGGAGGTTCTTCATATGATTTTGCCTTCTCTTTAAAAAATTTATCCTGCAAAAGGCTAGGCTTTTCCATGCGGGCTAAAATCCGCTCATAAACAGTGATCAATAAATCATTATCCATAAAGTTCTTACAGCAAAATGAAAACATGAGATGAACGTCTTCATAGATGTCATCCAGCTTCTGGCATCTTTCTCAGATATTTTTCATAGCAAAAAGCAACTCTAAACAACCAGTAAAAACCGCAAATTCTAGAACATTCATATCAACTATGCTTTTAAACTTATCTCTATTGTAAGATTCTAATGCGGGATCAATGTTATACTTACATTGGTAAGCGATATGAACTTTGGATCCGTAAATCTATAAGCAAAATTGTATGAGGCACATAGTATGGATGAATAATCATTCACCCTTATCATCCATTGATTCAGTATTTCAAGCTTCTTTAATAGATACTCCTCCTCCCTTGCGAGCTTTTCCTGTTCAATGGTAGTCATCTCGAACGACATGATTAGTAACATATATTTTTATGGATTTTTGGTTTGTAAACAAAAGCAAAAATACAAATGCAACAAATAAAGAAAGCTTAAAACAAGATCTAGCAAAAATAAAATAAATAAACAAAAGCTAAAAGACCTACATCGCTTAGCTCCCCGGCAACGGCGCCAAAAAATAGCTTGATGACTGCAAGTGCACAGATCGTTTGTATCTAGTTTCGAAATAAAGATATCGATCCCACAGGGAGCAGGAGTCTGAAGTATAAATAACTCTTGAATTAAATATGGAAATAGTAATGCTAAATAAAGTTCTAAGTAACAAGATAAAATGCGAGTTTTGTGTAATATATATTTTTGGGTTTTCAAATAGGAGAACAATAATTAAACTAAAGTTGCAAGTAAACAAGAGCATGCAATTATGATTACGAAGGTTTGCAAGATGATGGAAAGAGTTCTCAAGAGTAGTGGATCCACCGCTAGTAATTATAAAGAGTGATCCAAATTATTGTAATAAATAAGACCAGTTATGATATGTGTGAGAGGAACTCCATATATTGATGAATATGCAGCAACTCACTACTCACATCATCCGTCATAACCAGAGCAAAAATAATCGACAACCATCGTGTTAGTGCGCTATTAAGGGATTTCTCCCATGGCATGGACATGGCTTGATGAGTTCTCATTGATTCCCCAAGTTAGTACGTAAAGAATGACAACTACTTTGTAGTTCCTTCCATCTAACAACAAGTAATCCCCTTCATCAAGTCCCCGCAAGAGGCAAATACTAAGGAGGTGCACAAGTCCCGACATCAAGATGAAGACAATTAACACAGACACATAATAAACAATATCACATAATAATATTTATCTCAATTCAATCACATACTAGGGTTTCTCCACCTCCCCAAGAACAAAGGAAACAACTCACACATTAAGGCAATCAACATCATGGATAGAATATGGATAAAGTATGATGATAGAATTGAGAACAAGTGCAAATCCAAGATTCAATCTAGAATTACAACAAGTAACCAAAGGGGATCGGTGATGGAGACGTTGTTGATGAAGATGACGATGTAGATCGATGTGGATGCCTACAAGATCCTAGTCCCTTCTCCTCTTGTGTGATGGTGATGATGTAGATCTGATTGGAGGAGGCTATGGCGATGGCACGGCGGCAGGGTTCCGCCGTGGGTGAGAATATGTATGGGTGGTTGTCTCTTGCCTCCTCCCCTTTTTATATAGGCCTTGGGGGTGCTCTGGGGTACCCACAATACCGTCATATGACTTGGGGAAGGTTCTAGAGATTTTATGGGGTCAAATCCCGTCGTTTTGGACCTTTTTGGCAACTATACGGTCGGAGATATATGGCCAAAAATAATGCTCCGACCATATAGTTGGTCGTCAAACCTTCTGTCCACTTTCGTATTTTGGTCGTCGCCATTTCTTCATACGAACTCCATTTTGGGTGTTCTTGGGCTCGTTGGATTTTTGCCTCGTCGAGGGATACAACCCCATGGTCTTGGATATTTATTTTGAGAAAAAATTCACTTTTCCAACCTCTCAAATGGCTAAGTCTGGTTCCTGCAGCTCCTCCATACTATGCTCTCTTTGTTCCTTTTTATCCGTAATCTTCACCAACACCTACACACATGTCATAGACAAGGAAACTAATAAAATTCTACCTAAACTACTAAATGTGCAAAGCTCATATGAAAATGAAAGAGAACTAGAAGTCATGCATATAAGGCATAGCATTAGCTATAAGAAACATGATATGAGAGATAAATGGCATATTTTCTATGTGTAGAATCGCGCCATAGTTTGTGATACTGTGCCCATATTATGCATTCATGTGGATCCTGGGATGGAGAACAATGTTGTAGGAGGAAGTTTTTCTTTTCGTTGCACGGAAAAGCCATTTTCCATTTCCCGAGCGCAAAAATGGGTCTTTTTGTGAAGCAACCACCAAAATGCTGTTTCAGAATGCTACCATACCATTTTTCTAAAATATTAGACCACCTTATATGGACGATCTCCCAACCAGGAGATCTCAAACCTTTCTGTCCTTCCCGGATGAAAAAGACAAATGTCTGTCGAATTGGAAGTAAGTGGGTCCGGTTTGAACTACAGGTACATGATCTAATGCCCTTGATTTTTTTGAAAAAAATTATTTTTAGACTCACAATATGTTGTTTCTTCAGAGATCCAATGCAAGCTCTAATGAGGCTCGTCATGTATCTTCATACACGTCGTTTTGACCTTAGTTCAAAACGAGAAAAATTCAAAACAGGCATAAGAAATTCAAAATAGTTACATTAATTATTTTAAAAAATATAAATTGGTTTTGAATAAGCTATTCAAATTCAAACACCTTTTATGTTTAAAGTTTTTAAGATTCCAAAATAATATGCAAAAAATATTAGTTATTAAGTCATTTTTATTTAAAATGGTTAATAGTTTAAATAGCTACATTAATTATTTAAAAAACAGAAAATTCTTTTGAATTTGTTATTCAAATTCAAACAATATTTATGTTTAAAGTTTTTAAGATCCAAAAAAATGCAAAAAATATTAGTAAGTCATTTTTTAAAAATGGTTAATAGTTTAAATAGTTACATTAATTATTTTAAAAATAGAAAATGGTTTTAAATTAGTTATTCCAATTCAAAAAAAATATGTTTAAAGTTTTTTAAGATTCCAAATTATTTAACATTTAAAAACCATTACAGGCGGGAACCTCGAGAGAAAATCTGAAAAAACTTTGAAAACTTTGAAAATAGGCCCTTTAGTCCCGGTTGGTGGTTCCAACAGGGAGTAAAGGACCCTGCGCACGCCGTTTCGGGCCAATCCTGAAATTGGCTTTAGTACCGGTCGGTGGCTCCAACCGGGACTGAAGGTGGTAAGTCACCAACCGGGACGAAATGTCCTTTAGTACATAACCGCGCGCCTGTTCCCCTTCTTCCCTATCTCCTTTCTCTGCTAACTCAGACGACGCGCGCAGGAGCCCGAGGTGGCCGAGATGCGGCGCACCGGCCACTCGTGGCCCGGGAGAACCGCCCCGATCTCGTCTTGCAGCCGTGACTCGATCACCTCCACCTCGATGGGTGTCCTGCTCTGGTAGGACAGTCACCATCGCCAGAGTCTCAGGGGCCCTGTCTTGACTGTCTTGTTAGTAGAAGACAGTGAACCTACGAACTATGAGGAAGCGATGATGAGCCCAGACTCTGAGAAATGGCTAGAAGCCATGAAATCCGAATTGGGATCCATGAGCGAAAACCAAGTATGGACTTTGGTGGACCCTCCTAGCGACCGAAAGGCCGTTGAGTGCAAATGGATCTTCAAGAAGAAAACGGACGCGGATGGTAATGTTACCGTCTATAAAGCATGGCTTGTTGCGAAAGGTTTTCGACAAGTTCAAGGTGTTGACTACGATGAGACTTTCTCTCCCGTAGCGATGTTTAAGTCCATTCGGATTTTATTAGCAATTGCTGCGTTTCATGATTATGAAATATGGCAAATGGATGTCAAGACTGCTTTCCTCAATGGCAACATTGATGAAGAGTTGTATATGATGCAACCCGAAGGTTTTGTCGATCCTAAGGATGCTGATAAAGTATGCAAACTTCAGCGTTCCATTTATGGACTGAAGCAAGCATCTCGGAGTTGGAACCTTCATTTTGATCAAGTGATCAAGAGCTTTGGATTTGTTCCAAATTGCTACGAAGCTTGCATCTACAAGAAAGTGAGTGGGAGCTCGGTGACGTTTCTGGTACTATATGTGGATGACATATTGATTATTGGAAATGACATCAACATGCTTAACGATGTGAAGAGTTATTTGAACAAGTGTTTTTCAATGAAAGACCTAGGTGAAGCTGCTTATATATTGCGCATCAAAATCTATAGAGATAGACAAAGACGCCTGATAGCTTTAAGCCAAAGTACATACCTAGACAAAGTTCTGAAAAGGTTCAGAATGGATAAGGCATTGAAAGGTTCAGTGCCTATGTTGTCAGGTAAGATATTGAGCAAGGCTCAGTGTCCAGCTACGGTAAATGATAGGGAAGCTATGAGCAAAGTGCCTTATGCCTCGGCCATAGGTTCCATCATGTATGCAATGCTGTGTACTAGACCGGATGTGTCCAATGCTCTTAGTTTGACGAGCAGATATCAAAGTGATCCAGGAGTGGAACACTGGATAGCCGTGAAGAACATCCTAAGGTACCTAAATAGGACTAAAGAAATGTTCTTAGTCTATGGGGGTGATGAACAGCTCGTCGTAAAAGGTTACGTCGATGCTAGTTTCGACACCGACAAGGATGATTGTAAATCTCAGGCAGGATACGTGTATATTTTGAATGGAGGAGCTGTGAGCTGGAGAAGCTGCAAGCAAAGCGTGATCGCGGGATCTATAGTAGAAGCGGAATACATGGCTGCTGCAGAAGCGTCAAGTGAAGGAGTTTGGATCAGGAACTTCATCACTGAGCTTGGCGTGGTTCCAAGTGCATTGGACCCACTGGAGATATTGTGTGACAACACTGGCGCCATAGCACTCGCTAAGGAACCAAGATATCATCCAAAGACCAAGCATATCAACCGCAAGTTTCATATAATCCGAGATTATATAGCAGATGGAGATCTGAAGATTAGCAAAGTACATACAGATCTGAATGTCGCAGATCCATTGACTAAACCTCTTCCACGTGTAAAACATGATCAGCACCTCAGTGCCATGGGTGTGAGATTGTTGCCAGATGTAAACTAGATTATTGACTCTAGTGCAAGTGGGAGACTGTTGGAATTATGCCCTAGAGGCAATAATAAAGATGTTATTATTATAATTCTTGTTCATGATAAAGTTTATATTCCATGCTAGAATTGTATTAAGCGGAAACTTTAATACTTGTGTGGTTTGTGAACAACACCGTGTCCCTAGTACGCCTCTATGGATTAGCTCATTGATCAATGATGGTTAAGGTTTCCTAACCATAGACATGAGTTGTCAATTGATAATGAGATCATATCATTGGAGAATGATATGATGGATAGACCCAAACTAAGCGAAGCAATTAGATCGTGTCATCGTGTTCGTCTTTGCGAAGTTTTTCTTATGTCAAATATTGTATTCCTTAGACCATGAGATAATACAACTCCCTGGTATCGGAAGAAAGCTTTGAGGTCATCAAACGTCATCCTATGAGAGGGTGATCATAAAGGTGTCTCTCAGGTAATCGGAAAGTATCTGTTGGGTTGTATGTATCGAGATGGGATTTGTCCCTCCCAAGTCGGAGAGATATACTTCGGGCCCACTCGGTAATCGATATCAACACCGCTTGCAAGCATGTGGTTAAGGAGTTAATCACAAAGTGATATCGGATTACGGAACGAGTAAAGTACTTGCTGTGAACGAGATTGAACTAGGTATGACGATACCGACGATCGAATCTCGGGCAAGTAAAATATCGCGAGACGAAGGGAATATATATGGGATTGATTGAATCCTGGCATCGTGGTTCATCCGATATGATCATCGATGAATGTGTGGGAGTCAATATGGGTGCCCAGACCCCGCTGTTGATTATTGATAGAAGATCATGTCTGCATATTCTTGAACCCGCAGGGTCACACACTTAACGTGTCTCGACGCTAGGATAGATTGGATAATTGGTTTATGAATTTTTGTTCGGAGTCTCGGATGGGATCCGGGACATCACGAGAGGTTCCAGAATGGTAGGGAGAATAAGATTCATATAAGGCAGTGCAGTTTTTTGGAGTTCGGAATTGTTCCGGATTAATCGGTATTGTACCGGAAGCTTCTAAAACCTTCCGGAAGGGGACCAACGTGGCCCCACCTTCCGGGAGGGGGCATGGGCCCATGAGGGAGTGGTCTGGCCGCATTGGGCCAGGGGCACAAGGCCCCATAGGGCCCAGCCGATCCTAGATAAGTTTAAATCGTTTAAACTAGAGATAAGATAGGGTTTCTAGAAGGGAGAGTTTAAATCGTTTAAACTAGAGATAGGCTTGGAGGATGGGCAAGGGCTGGCCGCACCCCCCCTCTATATATAGAGGGCTGGTGCGTCCCCTCCCCCTACACACATCTCCCTCCAAGCCCTAGTAGCCCTGCTGCCTTCCTCTCTCCCTCCCGACTATTTGCAGGCGAAGCCCTGCTGCAGAAATTCTCCACCAAATACACCACGCCGTCGTGTTGTAGATCCAATCCATCTCTCCACCATACTTGCTGGTCCAAGGAAGGAGGAGACGTCGAGGTGCTGCACGCGTGCATCTCACGGAGGCACCGCCACTTGTGGTGCTAGATCGGATCGGATCGCGAGGAGGAGAAGCGAGTACGACTACATCACCCACGTTCCGACGAACGTTCCGCTGTGCGAATCTTCAAGGGTATGAAGATCTAATCCGATCTCTCTCGTTGTTTGCATCTCCTAGATTAGATCTTGGCTTTCCCTCTGTTCGCTTCCGTAGAAAATTTTGATTTACTATGCCGCGAAACCCCTTCACAATAAATGTGGAATGAGTTCGGTGGGGAGATCACATCGCGGCAGCGGCATGAAGTCGGGAGAGGAAGAGAAGGATAGGGCAAAGATTGGGCAAGTGAGATGAGGTTTCCATCTCTTAGTGTGTTGTACGGACCACCAGCTAGAGAAACAAATCGACACATGGCCTCCAAATGCTTGTAGCTAGCCTGACATACAACTTAGAAGTATTATCTTATGCCGATACTATAATATAGAAAGGTCATTACGCTGTCAAGCGGCCCCTCGTTTGCACTCAAAGGGTACAATGGCGGTTCGATAGTAAAAGAAGCTTTCACTTCATTCTCATACCTAGGTAGCTAACCATCTTTCAATATATGTGCAAACATTATACAAAAAACAAACAAAAACACAAGTTAAATATGAGTTTGTCAACAATATCAAGACATGTGAAATTTTTTATGCAAAAAATATCCATGATTTTTCTCGAAATCTCTGGTTAACCGGTCATATTTGAGGCTTAAAGTTACACCTGTAGGTGCCAAACCATGATAAATGAAAAGATCATATTGCTAAGAACATAGAACATGGCTACTTAATGACTATACCTAAATCTTTATGTGGTGGGTTTTTGAACTTCATCATGGGTTGATTGCCATTTTCTGTTCCTCTATATTTCATAGAAGATAGTACAACATAACAAACTTTGATTAATTTGAGTAGAACTACTCTGCTTCTTTTAGTGAGTGGACAAAGGCATGGTTCGATGCACTAAGAAATAAGATATTACTTCATAAGAAAAACATTCATGTCTCCAAAAACTTTTGGCATTACTCTCTGCATACATTTGTACATAACATCTTATTTATTAGGATTCAATGTCCACAGTATTCCTAAGTACATAGAGAACACATGGTTCCATTTCTATTTAGCATATGAACATTCATTTTAGCATATGAACATTCATTTTGAGGTGTCGTTATAATCCAAGACAACATGCAAATAGGACAATTTAGAACAACTTCGATACAGCCATCCTACCTCATCTACCGTTTTCAATAAAAGTTGGTCTAAATACAACTTATATACAACTAAATGAAATTGATGTTGACCAAGCTGTCGACAACTCGACATACCGAGACAAGAAAGTTCAGTGACTAAAAGTATAACAATAAGGACATACAATTCTAGTGTAAACCATCATGAAAATGATATATCTATAAGTGATCTTTTTTTACCATAAAAAAGTACAATACAATGGAAAAATCATAGGATAAGGTTCTTTCTTCTAGCATTTATACTTAAAGTTTTAGATAACACTACGTCAAGGCAGAGATTTAGTAACATGCTCATGTGCTACTATAGCTTCGAAAAGGTGTTACTAGCGCTCCTAGTAACACCTTTTTTATGTGTTCTAATATGTCGTGTTACTAGGTGGTGTCCGTTGTAGCACATAAAAATTGTTCCTATATGCACATAAACGTGTTACAAGTGTATTTTAGCAACACGAGCCATATGTGTTACCGCGTGTCTTAGTAACATCATTTTTGGACTATAGGGACATGTTTTGTAACATGTTTCTCTCGCTATAGCAACACGTTTGGTAACACAATTTATCAAATCTTGTAACACAATTATTCACTATTGGAAGTGAGCCCTATAGGCCCCTGTAACACTCTTTGTAACATCATCTTGATAGCTAGTAACATGTTTTATCTATATATTGTAACATAGCTTTTGGTGATTGGTGCCAACCTAGCAACAGGTTTATCTAGTTGTAGTAACACCTCACGATTAGTAACAATGATTAATATGTACTAATTTTCTTCAAAATAGTGTTGATTTAGAATAGCTTTATTTCATATTTTATTAATAAATTGTTTTTCGTATTTGTACATAGTGAAAATGGGAAGCATATGCCATATTGTAAAATAACAAAAGGATCATAGCTATAACAAGCACCACGTGCATATTAACTGTATTAAGGATATATAAATACCAACGTGTTTCATGTCACTCGACAACATTTGCAACAATGAACATAGAGTAGATATTGAAGCAAAATATTAAATTTCTAAACACACTAATGTAAACTACAATATGTGAAATATTTCATATAATCGACACCATTCATGGTCGCTAGCATGTTCCCTTGCTCTCTCTTGCACCAATCTTCCATATTTTGTATCGTCATAACATCACCAGACCAAGCATCAAAATTAACTCTTAGCCATTGAACTTCTCAATCTGCAAAGATAATTAGAATTATGTATGAAATTAAATTGATCCAAAAATTAAATTACCAAAACTCAAGCAACGACGTACACATGCTGAAGGCCAAGCAATTGGTACCCCAGAAGCAAAAGCATCACCAATTGTCATACAATTTTCCCTTTCCCTCACCAAGCTCTCATCTTCCTCAATTGGTTCATTGACTTGAACTTGTGTAAATTGGCGGCCTTGTTCAACACCACCAACCAATATTTTTGAATTACTACCTAAAATAGTGGCATATGCCACACGTCTTTTGTTTGGATAGGTTGAGGACTTTAAAATTACTGTTGAACCAATCTACATTTGGAATAAAGCCACCATTATAATAACAAAATACAAATAATCCGATGAACATAGATCCAACATGAACATACTATGTTATTTTACCTCCAACGAAGGACCACGTCGCTGCTTTGAGGACATATGACTCGTAGTCTTGTTTTGTTTGTGTAATCTTCTAGAATTTTCATCCATGTTCTCCCCACTCTTTCTCATCTATGGAGAAACAAAGTAGAAAATATTCTACCATTATGGTTCTGCAAACTAAAGTTCATAATGCAGTTTCATTCCACAAATATTGGATATCATCATTTCTCAGTAGAAAACCAAGCAGATTTATCACCAAGTAACCAAACAGATTATCAGTACCTCTCCTCCATCAAAAATAGGAGGTGTTGGTGATGATTGTACTTTCTGTGAGAAATCATGGTTATCCTCGTATTCAGGATGATGCTTCTATACAACAATAAAGTTAATTAGGAAGTTGTATATAGTATTCGTATAACATGAGTAACAACAAGTCTTTAACCTGTTTGCTTGAAAGAAACATGTCATTATCTTGAGGCATGCCATGTTGATGTAAGAGATCGTTGTTCTGTATTTTGCATTCACAGTGATTAGTAACTATGACACATACAGTGTGGTAATAAATATATTTACCATTGTCACATCTCTTGGTCTAGTCACTTGAGCGTACTTGATCAGGTCCGCTAGCATGAACTCTCTACAAAATTTTATCTCGAGAAAGAGAATTCAAAAAGAAATAAACAGAGGCAAGTATTTTAATAAATACCTTTCTTTTATTATGTGGTACTTCAGATTGAGATTCATCATTACCTCTAGTATGGAAATTTTCCTACAAGAAAAAGGTAATACAATATTTATGTTTTTCAGTGTGAGGAAATAAAATTATCATTGTAATTTAATTAAGGCCACAGACTTCGTCCTTGTATCTAAATCCTTTAATAATTTGGTCTTGTTCTTCTATACGCCGGTCTTGCTCTTCTATACAACGCACGAGCCTTGCCATTTCCTCTCTAACATCAGTCTCTTCCTCATGTGATAAACCATTTGTTGTAGTCATATTGATGTTCTTGAGATAACGTGGTACCCGACCATAAACTTGGTTAGGCATAGGAAACAAACCCATGCCATGCACTTCTCCAGGCTTTTCATCCCCCAAAACTGTATGCAAGGCATCGCCTTTTCATGCAACTCTTTCACGATCATTTTGCGCCAACTTTGGTTGTTCATCTGTTAGCTTTACCAGATCTTCCAAGTCAGCCTGTAAGAGAAGAATAAGATATTCTACTTTTTGATTCAATGGTAACTTGACGTTGTAAAATAATTGAACTTTTATACTCTACCACGTGCTTGTTTTTATCTTTATCCTTTTTTCTATGAGTCACTAAATAAACCTTTGCTCTAGGTGGTTGTTTCTTTTCGGGGTCTTCTTGTCGCTGCAAAACAGTAAGTACAAGAATATATAAAGAAAATTTGGAAAAACTGTTATCTATACCTATACCTAATCTATACCTAATAATAAAGCATGAAGTGTTTCTTCCGGTCTAACACTTTTTTGGACCCTTTTAACCTCCCACCAAATCAAATATTAAAGGAGTTACCACCGCAAAAAAAAAACGATTCTACCAAAAAAAAAGCCCAACTTTTCCTTTACCCGCAAACGCGCGACTCGATAAAAGAGGACTGCTTATCAGCCACGGCAGCTTTTTTTTCCTTTCAAGTTCGTATGAGATTGTAATTCTCTACAACTATTATGGGCCTACGGCGGTGACGTTTAAAATCTGCTCATAGACATATTGATCGTTCAAATAGAGAGTTGATTGATCGTATGAAACTGTCACAATCACGCAACACACGTTGATTGATCGTTCAAATAGAGAGTCCAAATCATGAGCAAACAGATAGTCCACATTTTTTGTGCGCTAATAGACAGTCTTTCCTTCGTCCGTCTCCTTAACCGCGTGCACGCGTGCATATATACATCCCTACATCTGATGCAACCCCCAATTCGTCTCCGCCTCGTGCCGGCGTTGTGACCCCATGCTCTCCTCCTTGTCTCCTTCCTGCCTCAGGTTTCCCGATCTATTCCAACCTTTACGTATTCCAATCTTTACGTATCCAAGATTTTCTCCTATTCCATGCATGGTCGAATTCAAGACACAAGTATGTGAATAAGTTGCAGGCTCTGGTTGCATGCATCCTTGGCAGAATCTCTTAGAGTTAAGCTCCTGTCGCCGGCGTCCTGACCAACGATTTTCGGATCAAGATGAGCCGCTCGCACAGGCCCGAGGTCCCTTGGTGTGAAGCTTCAAGGGGAAGTAATGATGGGAAATTCTTCTCAGTCGGATGAATTGTTCGTTGGATGTTGCCGTTCAGGTGTTTGATAAATTGCTTCTTTGACAAATTATTGAGAATTTTGTTGTTAACAATCACTGACCACAGGTATGTAAGTTGTAGGACGTGAAATCTTCAGGCGGCTCAGGGATCGATATGTGAGCAAGGGTGGTAAGTTGGATAGAAGATCCATCTTTCTTTCATGTAGTTTGTTTCTTGCTTTTTTTGCAGTTGTTTGGAATAATATATCTAGCACATATATGCAATCTGGAGGTATGATAAAAAATTATATAGTTATACCATGTTATCTTGCAAAAAGAATGCTACTTGAGTTTTCATTTTGTCGTGTTCAAACTTTAGTGCAGTTCACACCAGGTAACCAAGGTTTGTCTTATGTATAGTAGTAGCATTATGACAGTAGTGAGAAAGGAGAAAGGCAAGGTATAGAGGATCCTTCATTGCTTAAAGTCTAAAATTATATACATTATCATGTATAACTCGGTTTTATGCATTTTATGACATACTCCCTCCGTCCATGAATAGCTGACTTGGATTTGTCTAACTATACACTAAAATATGTCTAGATACATATAAATCTAGACAAACTCAAGTTAGTTATTTCTGGACGGAGGAAATACTTTATCCATGTGTTCAGTTATATAATACAACAATGAAAATGATAGGGACGAAGGGATGAGAAGAGGTAAGTGGATCGATGGTTTTCTTCTTCTTTCCTATGTGCATTCTTGACTGTAGTGTTAATATGATATACTCCTATGTGCCCTCTGGCATTGACTAATTATATACGCAATGAATAGTTTATTAGGAGATGGTCAATATTAAATCTTACTTTTTTCTCTCAGATTTGGTGTTATAGCTAAACGCACGGCATTACACCTTCTGCAGGTCCACTGATTTAAACCTTGATGAAGAAATTATTGACCAGAACAAAGTATAGGCTCCTAATTCCCATGGCAGAAGAGGTGAAATGACTGCTTTTGTTGGCTTAAGGAAGATGATATTTGCATTTGCTCATAAAGATCTATTTTATTCTGCTTCATTTTAATCATGATGAAACGGTCCGCATAAGATTGAACATCCTAACGATGAATCCTGTCAATGCTATAGAACAATATGTGGAATGTAGAAGTTGAATGGCTCTTAGAGCGGCAATACACATTTGAAATCTCGAGCGGCTTTGCTGAAGCGAATCAGCGAAAAGGTACTACATGTGCTTCTGCCGACTCAATTTTTCTTTTTCCGGTGCAAAGCATGGGCAATTTTCCTAGTATATATATATATATATAATAATAAAGCTCGAAGTGTTTCTTCCGGTCCAACACTTTATTGGACGATTTTACCCTCCCACCAGACACCAAATTGTCCACCAATACCACCATCGGTAGGTCAAAAGAATATGTTTCCTGGCAAGTCAAAAATCTTTTCTTCCTATGTTTGTTCCGTACGTAGTGTTACTACACGAGTCTTCCTATGCTCCTTTTATCCCACGTATGGGCCAAATTCAACAAGGCTTCCATACGTACGTTCCAGCTCCCGTGGATGAAAACAATCATAACCGTCCTGGTTTCCCGTAAATTTTGACTGGTCAGTCTCAGAGATGTATGTTGGTTGGTATAAGTAGACAGACGTAGTGCGCAAGAAGAGATGAGATTGATTCATCGAACCCTTCGTCAGGCAGGTAAATAACATCGCAACAGTACTGCTTTGATGTGCTGCATGCGTTTCCCATTCTTGATGGTACCCTATACGTGTGTATGATACTGGTTTAGTTCCTGCGCAGTCATAGACAATTTTTTAACTCGTGGCAGCTCTATGCTCTATTGTTAAGTTGTGTCATGTGTTCTGCCTAACAGATTACACCGCTTGTTGGTTTCAGGCAACTATGAAATCTCATCTGTTAAAGGGAAGGTCAGGGACTATCCCACGAGGTAAAGTCCTCCTGAGCTTATTTTGAGCACGTACTGGCCAAGGTCAGTTCCGCGATATTATATTTTCTAATTAGATTGAACCTATTTCAAGCTAATTCATAATTACATTAATTCAGTCTCTATGACTTCTCTTATGGTGAGTTTTGCATTTAGTGAAAGAACCATTTACTTGCTGGAATTGGTCATATATGAGAGTGTATGTAGTCCAAGGTAAGAATGACGTTATTGTACTAACGTCTCCAAGAATAATGAGAATATTACTGAAAGTACTATTGATTATTTGTGTTATTTTGTAAACTTGTCATCAGTTCTGTTCTTGGCATGAGATCTAGGAGCTATGTTGTGCTTGGACGAGGGTCGCAAAACTCGGCGCCAAGACGGTGCAGACCGACTATGCCGCAAAACCCGGATGCCCAGCGTCCCGAGTCAGCCACCAATTGATTTCTGAGCTCAACTTCATCGCCATCGGTATTCTCGCCGCATCTTCAATAAGGGAACATAGTAGGGGATTTTGTTTTTCATATGGAATATCGTTGCTAAATTTAATGTGGCACCGTAGCAACGCACGGGTTTTGTGCTAGTATCATTAAAGAGATGGAATATATACTGTTCATATTGATCAGTCGAGAAAAATGGCCATTTCTGGTGGTTTTTTGTCATGAATCTAAATTGTGATGGTTTTATGTTATAGTGAGCCCAAATGGTCTTTTGTAATTTCCTCCCTCTCCCCACGCCCCACGACCACCCCCGCCCTCCAAGCCCCCCAGATCATCTCTTCGTCCCCTCAGTTCAAAAAAAAAAAAATCTCTTCGTCCCCTCTAGACCAAATCCCAAACCCCGACCCGGCGGCTGTCTCCGCGGCGCCGTCGATCGATGGCGAGCTCCGTCCCCGATAGCGTGACGGTCATGCCCAATGACGTTGGCGCGTACGGCGAGACCATCGGCCCCGTGGACTACGGCTGCGTGCGTCGGTACCGCCACCGCCGGCTCGTCACCTACCTCTGGCTCCACGGCTTCCGTGACACGCTCCGAGGGTACGTACGCAATGCCTCTCTTCCTCACCCCTGTCCGCCGCCGGGCCGTCCTCCTGCTTAATTAGAATCAATCGCAGGCTGCTCAACGAGACTGACGCGCTCATGAGCGTGGCGCACCTGTCGCGGCTCGTGCAGCAGGGCCTGTGGGACGACGCCGTCAGCTACGTCTCCCGCTTCCTGCCGCCGGACTCGCACCCGCAGAGCAACGAGGCACAGGTGCTCGTCCACTTCCTCAAGCACCACAAGGCCTTCGCCAGCATGGTCGCCGGCGAGAACAACCGCGATCTCAACTACTTCAACCGCAAGTACAACACCCGGTACCTCAAGCACGACGACTCCGTCTCCCACCAAGACCTCAGGATGCGTTCCATTGTCCTCTCCCTTCTCAACTCCCAACAAGTCAGGCGAGTACTAGATAGATAGGTTCATCTTCAAATTCCTATTGATTCGTGCAGTTTTTCCTCTTTCCTTCAACTCAATTTTGTACTGTTCAGGGCCTCACTGGACTGGCAGCGCGTTCGTCACAAGGCGTCTCGGATCGTCGAAGACTTGGCCTATAAGGCTCCAGAGATGAAAGACCTGGTCATATACCCGGGCGGATCAATGATGTCACACGATGTACTTCCCATCGGATTCAGGTGATTTCTCAGTTTGCTCATCACTTGATCTATTCCATTCTAGTCCTTGTTGGCTGTCAGTTACCTTACCAACTAGTAACTCTGAATTTTTATGATTTCCCTGTAATCTTGTTTCGCTAGGTAGCGTCGGAGGCGCTACGTGAAGGAACAAAACCTGCCACGACCTAAAACTCTAACCAAGATCTTCCTTAGGACCAAGAAGAGGTAAAAATATCATCTTGAAACATTCTGCTCCTGCTGCCTTTTGACAAACATTTGCACGTGTCAAATGTTTTGCAGGCTACCATCCTCAACTCGCAGTCACGAGTTAAACAGAGGTACAATGCATCTTTACAAGCATCTTATGTTTAAGTAATGTACTCTTAGATTCTATATATCTTTGAGAGTAAAAATCATCGTTACTTTTTTTGATGGCAGGATTGACAGACAAGACAAGGAAGTGGGTGGTAGATCTTCTTGGTAATACTAGTAGCCTCTGCTCTTTGTCCTTGTCTGGTTTATTTTGTAGTTTATGCATCTATAGATATGCTTAACTTACTGTTAGTCGAGATGTATTTGGTAGAAGCTGCAACACACTTGCAAGCTATGAGGCCTTTTGATTTTCAGTGAAAACCAGATCTGATCTGAACTTTTGCTCATTTTTACTTGTTCACTCTTGGTAAAACCTCTTGGGTCATGTGTATGTATATAATCTAATTAACTTGTGTCACCTTCAGATGAAAGCTTACAAGCTGGTAGTCTGGAACTTCAATCAAGTGGGAAGAAAGGTATGTAACCTTAGCTTAATCATTTGTCATTGTCCCCACTTATAATCTGGGACTACCTGTCAAATTTGTTGAATCTAATTGGGCTACTTCTGTCACAGCATTTTTTCAAGTCAGTTTTAGCGGTTCCTTCT
This sequence comes from Avena sativa, assembly GCA_916181665.1. Classification (NCBI taxonomy): domain Eukaryota; kingdom Viridiplantae; phylum Streptophyta; class Magnoliopsida; order Poales; family Poaceae; genus Avena; species Avena sativa. The sequence goes on from OV702293.1 coordinate 463,234,979, forward strand.
CTTTCAACTTCACACTTTTTGCATATGATTTGGAGGCCATAGCCCTGTTAGTTATGTGGACATGCATCATTCACATGTTTATACAACTAGGTCTTTGTTCTTAGTGCACCAATTTTATTATTTCCTTTCAGTCATTTTAATGGATTGTTGCTTTTAAAGTGGTCCACCAGGTTATGCTTTTTAAACTCCTATGTTGTGGCCTATATGCCCATTATTACCTCAGCCGATCTACATTATGTTGCGGCACAAAGTGTTTTATTCTTGGCAAATTGTCCACTCTTATTTGTAGAATTAATCTTTGAAGTAAATATAGTAAAAACGCATTACCCTCTCATTTTCCAAATCTGCCGATCTTTCATTGGTTGGTTTGCAGTCTTTGTTTGTTTGATGTGCATGATATACAGAACTGTAGTCCCTGTCAGTCTTGCTGATATTGTTTGTACTTTATCAATGCTTGGCTGTTCGATCCATTATTAACTGTTTAACTCATTGCAGGTGTTCCTGGTGCTGCAGTCTCGCACAACTTGTCAAATACCTCGACAGGTCTTAATGGAAACTCTGTGTCTGGGACCTCTTCATTGGCAAATGCAGACATATTAGTCGAACACCATTGATCTTTCCATACCAAGACGAATCTCCATCTGTGGTTCTGCACAATTGATCCTTGAAATCAGGGGCAGACCTACACTACAGCAGCAAGGTCAATCGACACCTACAACCAACAACATACGACAGATACATGTTAATTAAGAGCAGTTTATCATGAGCTAAAAAAAACTTAGCAATACGAGCGCTGACTCTGGCAACCTTTTATGCTGGGTCCTCCTCTTCCTGAAATTGTTTGATGTTAGAAATCACCAAATTTATGCATTATTGGTTGTAGTATTTGATTTAGTGATGATTTGCAGTTGTTGAGATGTCTCGACAATTATCCGACGATATTTATGTGCTGTTGAGATTGGCCACAGAAATGTGTAGGCATTTTTTGGGTGAAATTCATATGTCTAGACGATAAAGGTGACGAATGATAGCCGATCCGTCTCCTGCCTTAGTCGCTCGCTGAACCGCAGCCGCATTGGTCGGTGGATGCAATCACAGGCTGCTCAACAAGATCCTGTGGGCCGCCGCCGTCAGCGACCGGTCTCGCACCCGCAGGGCGATGAGGCCCAGGTGCTCATCCACTTCTTCAGGCACCAGAATGCCTTCGCCAGCATGGTTGCCAGCGAAAACAACAGCGATCTCGACTATTTCAACCACAAGTACCTGAAGATATCATTGTCCATCAGGATCCGTTCCTCTCTCATTTTTTTAATTTTTTGTTGGCCAATTAGAACTGCAGACGTGTGCAATGGCCTCCTCGGGCTTTGATGGTTCTGCTTTGCACTTAATCGTTACTTGCCTACCTAGTAGCGTTTCGAACTGTCAAACTTGTTGCAGGTGCTCTTGCTGCTTCAGTCTTCAGATTGCGAACCTGACGAACAAGGCTCAAAGTTGTGGAACCTCATCAGTGACAAATTAGCTGAACATCACCAGTTGTTTTTATAGCAGAGCAAAACTCCATTTGCTCAATTGATCTCTGATATTGTTGTCGGAGAACACCAACTGTATGCTTGCTGCTTTGAGCTATCCACTTGTTTGCTGCGGAAATGTACCCTCTGGGTACCATGAAATATATTTTATATATCCCTTTCCGAGCCTGTATTTGTTAGATGCTTCTTTGTTTTTTTTTCTCTCTCCATATTTTGTATACGTGGTAGTATCAGGACTGCATTTGCATAGCGGAGATTCATATTTACACTGAAACGCAAGAGCGCGCTACTTTGGGCGCCTTTGATAGGCTACAGCCGTTTTCCCGCAAGAGCGCGCTACTTTGGGCGTCTTTGATAGCCTACAGCTGTTCTTCAGCCCGGTCGCAGTGCCCAATTGCTCAGTGCCAGACAAAAACAGCCCACGGGCCACGTTGTGTAGCACATTTGACAACTTGCATATGATTTTTCTACCTGAGTAGAGAGACGTGTCCCTCGTGTTTGGTTTCCACAGCGACACACTAAGTACACACGTAGCATTTGGTTGTCCACACCAAAACTGTTGTGGTAACCTTTTGTATTGGAGTGGTGAGGTTACACAACACTCTAACCAATACTGAAAAGTTTATCATAAGAAGTTCATCACAAACAGTTGATCCTGGTCAGTTTATCATAAACAGTTCATCATGGAAAGGGTTATTACATAACGTCTCCGACCACAAGATTCATCAAGTCCTAGCTGATGAAGGGTTTGTTTCACCACCTCCCAAAATATACAAGTTCTTCAGCAGTTCATCGATAACATCACACAACAGTAAAACCGGTAAGTAGTGCTTGCGAAGCCAGTTCCTCACCCAGGTCCTCCTCTCAGGTTCTGTCGGCTTAGCATACATCGCGTCTTGTTATTAGCAAAGTGGTCGATAGACTGGATTATTGAGCAGGGGGTGTACATATTCTTGTCACAAGGCGGCCTAGGAGTGAAGATGAGCTGCATCTGAGTATGGTTGACCATGAGGTTAGTGAGGAGATCCATAAGACATTTCTGAGACCAAGAGAACTGTGTTAGTCAACTCCTGAAACAAGAAAACATTCATAAGGTTCCATACCTTGATTCCCTCATTTAGCATTGTCCATCATGATCGCGTGGGCTCATGACACCAAGGGACTCCGTCGGTATCTTCAGCTTGCGCAGCTGCCCCCACATTTTCTTCCACTTTCTCAGATGATTGTAAACATGCGTTGGTGGTGGTGGTGGAGGGGGGGGGGGGGGGGGGGGGGTTCTAATGGCATGCACAATGGAGGTAAATTTATTTATAGCCATTGTCACAACTAATCCTATCTTTGACAAACTCACAAAGTCTGTTTAAGACGAAGAGGGACAGAGAAGGCTCCCACTGCATTGGAGGATGATGCATGCACATAGCTCGAATCGGGACTGCATTCTCAGACTTCAAAGATGGAGCAGTGAAAGCAAAGAAATCGGGAGACCTATCCAGCAATCTGTCCTACAGTTGTGAAGAACACACTAAGCATGTTATCATATAGTACACATATGAACAATCAACACCATCTGTGCCACTAACCATGATTTCGGTACTAAGCTTGACAATCAATAGCACATATGAACTGAGTACACATGCTAACACTAACTAGCAACAAGCACACCATCAGATCATGACATATGTACCCACATCTAACACATGCTTACAGATCTAACCACATCTAGGAACAAGCAGGTGAGAGGATTCTTACAACCGATTCAAGATGATGCAGCACATAGGTTGGGAACGAGGGAGATGCCGGAAGGTTCACCATCATTGTGCTCGAGGGAGCAACTGGCAAGATCATTGTCGCCATGGTCGGGGGAGATGCTAGTGGTACAACCTTCACCGTGCTCGAGGGTGAAGGAAACGTGCCCACCGTTGTTTGTGCTTGTCGGCGAAGCCAGTAGACCCACGGTCTTCCTGCTCGACAATGAAGACTCGACCAACATCGCCGTAGATCTGATGGTGAAGGAGCTCGAAGGAGGGGGTGGATTCCGATTTAGGAAGAGGGTACACCGCCGTCCCTAAATAGGGAGCAGAGTGCGTGAGGGGTGACCCCCCCCCCCCCCCCCCCCCCCCCGCCCCGCGCGGATTTTCGCTGCCACGCGCGAGATCCTGCCATCTCCTCGTCAGCACGACATCCGCGTTCTTGATTTTGCATGCAGCGAAGCTGGCTCCGGAGAACGCCCGAATCTAGGGTTGTTGCTGGGCCTGAGTGCAGAGTGCTTTGACGTCCAGGCCGATGCAGCCTAATAGAGAATATGGATATTCAAAGAGCCCGTTTTCATTGCAAACGAGTCTGCAGGAACCTCCAGCAGGCTACCAAACGCAAGGCCTGCCATCTAATAATAAAAAAACACAAGGAACTAGTTGGGACGTGGGAGGAATGTTTTGTACTCCCTCCGTTTTCAAAATATAAAATGTTTTAGTTTTATAAAGTAAATGTATCTAGATAGTATGTAGGTTCGTTCAGGTTTAGAGTAAAATCTACACACTAAAATAAGTCTAGACATATTTTTTTCATAAACCTAAAATCTTTACTATTAATTTCAAAAGAGTGGTGAATGCCTTGTGTCACACATGTAAAAATTACAAAAAATTCCACTTGCCTAAGCTCTATAAAAAAGACTAACAAACCATACCTAACAAAACTAACAAACTTTATCTTATCTATCTCTATTATCTAAAAAGAAGGTGTTCTGTTTTCTGCTGTTCCGCACTACGTCAATTCCTTTGTCGCGCGTCGCTCCGCTCGCTCCGCACACATCTAAAAGAAGGTCCACCCGATCTTCCACCCCACCCACTCCTCCCCACCTCTGCCGCCGCAGAGGGGATCTCTCCTTCCGTCGGCGCCGGTTTCCCTTCATCGTCGGGATGTCGACCATCTCCACAACAATGGAGTTCGGCTTCACCCGCGTAGCAGGCGCGATCCACGCCCTTGTTGTCCCGGCTGCGGTCTCTATCGAGCTCCAAGACGCGCGGCCGCTCCAGAATCAGAAAACCAATGGAGTGCCGGCGGGAGGTGCACGATTTCAGGCGACTTCTCCACGCCCTCGCTGTCACGAGGCGCGGTCTCCGTCGAGCTCCAGGACGCGCGACTGCCCTAGAATCAGAGTGCCAATGGAGTGCCGGCGGGAGATGCGCGATTTCGGGCACGCCCTCGCAGTCCTCCCGCGGTCTCTATCATGCTCCAGTAGGCGTGTCGCCCCAGATCAGAGCACCAATGGAGTGCGAGCGGGTGGTGCACAAGAACGTCCAGCAACGATGAGCTCAAGATCATCATTGTGGTGGTCGTCGTGTCGGAGGCGATCATCTCTACGGACGGACGCCACAGGTGTGCAACCAAGGTTTGCGACGACGAGATCGATACAACAATCGTCGCCTCTGCTAAATGCCGATGAGGGTGTTTGACACCACACCCTTACTCCCTCCAATCCAAATTAATGTTCTCATATTTGCCTAGATCCGGATGTATGTGATGACCTCATTTCTAAAAAACAAATTCTCGTGTGGATTCCCGAAGGAGAAGATCTCCCAGTGTTATGAATAGCACTTGATTTTCTCATAGTTATACTTATTTTCTATTTTATCTCAACAAGTAAACCACATAGGCTTTTGTCCGTGCTAACTTGATTTGTTATCTCAACAAGTCAACATGAAATTCTAATGTATGTACCGTACTGTGAAAGCAATTTTTGGTAAGGTTGATTTGTGATTGAAATAAGGTGTTTTATAAAATAAATTTATACATCTACAAGTAGTGTAATTTATTGGAGATCGTGTTTTTTTTTGCGATTTAGACCCTAGGTCTATTAAGGAGGACAAGTGGTACACAACACCACACTAATAAATAAAATACTACTCCCAAGTCCCTGGGATACAACTCAACACGAGGTCCACCATGCTGCCTTGTCGCTGCCACTCCCACTTGGAGTCACCGTGAACTTTGTATATATAGAGGTCCACTGTACCGCTGTCGCTGCCACTCCTACTCTGAGTCGCCGTGAACTTTGTGTCTGCAGATGGGATCTCCGTTGTCACAAAGTTTTTTGACTTCTGTATCTCCCTACCAACACTAGAAAGCAACATCAAGTTGAAGAACCACCAACGCCAAGGTCCTTTTCCTCCCATTCCTACATCATAGAAAGGAGGCAAAATTGGCGCCTGGTGACTACGTCATGTACAATGTCTCACACACTCCACGACATCGGAGGATGCGTCGTCGCCACGACGGAGTTGGAGAAAAAAGTTGTTGTGTGGGTGACATCGTAACCGTGACACCCACACCTAGCGCACCAAATCTCGCTCCGTCCAAGAGAAAGCATGAAGACGCTGCTGCCAGGTACTTAACGTAGCCGTCAAAGTGGGGTTGTAGCTGCAGTAGATTATTCCTCACCGTCATTGTCACCATCACCCAAAAAATGACAGCCAGGACCCTAACCCTACCACTACCTAGACGCAGGAGACACGATCTATGGTCCCTCTACTCTTCCACCAATGAAGTGGATGATGAGAGGGAGGAACCGGCGGTCTGGCTAGCTACGGAGCGGGGGAAGTGGAGTTCCTCCCTTTTGCCTCTCTTTCACTATAGCAAAGGGGAAGAGACAGAGAATGATAACATCTTGTGTTGTCGGTTTAACCAAAGGGTGAATTTGAAAAAAAAACAAGTGAACCATATCGAAGATATTTGACAAATTGAAAGATGAAAATGCACCATGACAACTAAATAGAGTGTGACATGAAAATTTAAATACCCGTGGCAATGCACGGGCATTCAACTATATCTTATATTTAAAACGGAGAGAATACTTGGTGAAGAGTGTACAATATGTGCAAATGCATAAACACGTGTGAATTGCAGGGTTGCTTCTGAGGACATCTTGGTAAGGAAGGTGAACAAGGTTTATTCCAAAATCAAACGCGAGCACCAGCTATATATGGCGATTTCTTAAGATTGATGCTCGTGAGTGAAATGGTTAAACTTTTTATCCAGGTGAACGGTGTCATACTAAGTTGGACCCTTTGACATTGATTTTACTGAACGGTGTCATACTAAGTTTGCCGAATGCTTTTTCTCAACTACACAGTTACCTTACTGTAGAATCTGTTGAATAGTAATACTCCTCTATTTATTAATGTAAGATATTACAATCCTTTTGTAAAACATATATACGTAGACGTGTTTTATTGTGTATCTAGTCCATCTTAAAATATATAAGATGTTTTATAAACGTAGGAAGTAGTAATATTTGGACGGGAACGAGCTAGAGACAGGGTAGTGTTACCATTGGTTTCAGTTTTCCATTCTCTGTATTTTCAAGTTTATAAGTAGGCCGTGTTTCACCAATACTACTACTAGTAGTAAGTTACACATATTTATACTAGTCTTTTGTGTTGGGTGCACTTGGTAAACAAGACGGAGGCTTTGCTTTTACTTGCGGTATTAATCATCTTGTCTTGTGCACTGATAAATAACAGGTGGTGTGTACTTGGTGATGTCTGAAGCTGGAGCTCACTCCCCCGCTGGTACTACACACAGCGCCTAGCTAAGAGCATGTCTAGTGGAACCCTTAAACCCTTAAAAATTTAAGGGTCGAGAGTTGGCACATTCGAGCACTTATGGGATGTGAAAAATCGGGGTCATTTACTGGAACCCTCAAACCCTTAAATCTAAGGGTCGAGAGCAAACACTAGAACCCTCAAACCCTTAAAACTGAGGGTTCGAGGGTTCTAGTATTTGCCTCAACCCTCAAACCCTCAAACCCTTATCACAGTTTCATATCACAAATATCACCATATGAAGCAAACAATAATCATTCTAGTTATTATTACAACACCAAATAGTACTCTCAAGCACAAGATAATCATTCCAATTATTACAACAATGTTTTTTGCAAATTAAAAAAATTGTTCGAAGCAAATAGGAGATAGCAAAGTGAAACAAAGACACATCATGAGCCTTGGCGCCGCCCATCCAACTGCCAATGGTTCTCTACAAGATCATCCCGGAGTTGACAATGAGTGTTTGCATTCTCAATCGCACGATGTGCTTTAAGAAAAGCTTCTACGCGATTGGGGTTCCTTTGCGGTTGCACACGGGTGCCAACATTGTCATAGAAACAAGGGAGGTTTAACCCTCTCTCATCCTCTAGGATCATGTTGTGTAGAATCACACAACATTTCATGATGTTCTCCAAAGTGTCCTTGTCCCAAAAACGAGCTGGACCCCGAACTATGGCAAACCTTGCTTGCAAAATACCGAAAGCTCTCTCAATATCTTTGCGGGCTGCCTCTTGTGCCCTTGTGAAATGAGCCTCTTTTTTGGTTAGGGGCACACCATTTTTCTCCTTGATGGACTTCACAAGAGTTGCCCACTCGGGATAAATGCCATCGGTGAGATAATATCCCATTGAGTACTCATTGTTCATGACCTTGTAGTTGCAAGTTGGAGCATCCCAGGAAACTAATCTTGCAAACAAAGGAGATCTATTGAGCATATTGATATCATTGAGTGTTCCCGGCAAACCAAAAAATGCATGCCAAATCCATGTGTCCTCCGATGCCACGACCTCTAGCACAATGGTTGCATCCTTGCTTTTGCCACAATACATTCCATGCCATGATTTGGGGCAATTTTTTCATGTCCAATTCATGCAATAAAGACTACCAAGCATCCCCGGCCATCCTCTTTTTTCATTCATCTCCATCAATCTCTTTGTATCTTTCTCGTTGGGTGCCCGAAGGTACCAATCACCGTACAACCGGATGACCAACTTTGCAAACCTACGGACGGTCTCCGTGGTTTTAGCTTGTCCAATGCGAAGATACTCGTTGGTATAGTCCGCGGTTATGCCATAGGCGAGCACACGCATTGCCGCCGATATCTTTTGGTACGCACTAAACCCCAATTGACCGGAGGCAGACCTACGACGCTTGAAGTAATCCGAGGCGGCCTCACAATCATTAATAATCTTCACAAACAAACTACGGTGCATTCAGTACCTTCTCTGGAAGAGGCGAGGTGGGTATGTCGGATGGTGCTTCACGAAGTAGTCTCGCATAAGTTGCTCGTGCCCGAGAGCACGGTTGCGGTAAATGGTGACTCGCCCCATCATCGATCCTCTCCTCTGATCCAATAGCTTCAAGCGGTCTTCGAACTCTTGCACATCGATGAGGAGGCCCATCATCTTGACGTCGTCGTCTTGAAGCAACTCCTCGATGTCCGAATCGTCCGATGAAGACCAACTGGATTCGGAGGACAACGACATGGAGTCGTCGGTGTCCATCTACAACAAAAAAAATTGCTTATTTTTCTCACCAACAATATCAACACAATTTACAAAAAAATAAGAACAAAATTTACCTCGGGGCTGGGAGGAGCTCAGGGGCAGGAGGAGCTTGGGGGAGGAGATCGGGCCGGGAGGAGCTCGGGCGGGAAGAGATCGGGGGGAGGAGCTCCTGGGGCGGGGGGAGGAGGAGGCGGGAGGACGTCGAGGAGGGGCGGGAGGAGCTCGGGGCGGCGGAAGGACGTCGAGGAGGGGCGGGAGGAGCTCAAGGCGGCGGGAGGAGGCCGGGTCGGCAGCGGGCTCGGCGCGGGACGGAGCGGAGGGGAGGAGCTCGATGCGGGGCGGGAGGAGCTCGGGCGGCGGCGGGAAAAGGTCGGGCGGGGGAAGGAGGAGGCGGGGGCTGCCAATCCGGCCGCCGGAGGTGGCGGACAGGGACGGGGAGGAGAGGGGAGCTCGAGGGAGGTGGCCGGCGGCGCGAGGTGGGACGAGGCGCGGGGAGGGAAGAGGAAGAAATAGTTAGCGCCCTGAAATGGAAGGAGGCCGGGTCGGGGGCCAGGTTGGAGGCTCCAACCCTCAATTCTACAGGCCAGAGGAAGGGTTGGAAGCTCGACCCTCAAATTTTTTTGAGGGTTTGAGGGTCTAAGGGTTCCACTATTTGAGATTTGGACCCTCGAATCCGTAAAAAAGCGGTTATTTAGGTGTTTAAGGGTTCCACTAGACATGCTCTAAGCTTATTAGCTAGTGCATGGGATGGGTGGTCCTTCCTTGTGGGTGAAGAGATGATGGAATGCTAGGAACTTTCTTGTGTTGTTTCTACTAGTACTTGGGTGCAGGTGGTAGCGCTGTTCAAAACCAGTTATGCCACTGTTCCTACCTTCCTAAATACTGTATGATCAGCAGATGTACCGTGTAGTAGGGGCATGTTTATCTGCGACATATCACTTGTTTCTTTCCAAGGAACTGAACACAACTCATGACAACAGTGGTTTTGAAGCCAGCCCAGCTGCACCAGAGTTCTTGTTCGCTCAACCAGACCAGACCAGATACAGTGCCAAAGCATGAGACTCTAGCTAGCTAGTAGGCCTACAGGCTGGTTCGAGCACAGGCTACAGACCGGCAAACCGAAAAGTAGAGAGAAAGAGGGCACTGGCTACCAGTACCAGCCCTCCCAGTCCCATGTAGTACTAGTACATTACATTTGGCAGTATTCTAGCCCCCCCCGGCAAAAATCACTGTTTTGACCTAATTAACGATTGATCTCACAAATTGACCTACTTTTTCGAAGATATCCCGATCTGACCTGTTTTCATGGCGCTTTACCAGAGGGCGCCATGGTTAGTAGCACGGCGCCCTCTGCAAAAGCGCCATGCACCCAGGGCGCTCCCTCAGAAAACGCCATGGCCCCGTCCGACGTGGCGGCAATCGTGGCACACGCGGGCCCGTTTTAATGTTTGGCGCTTTCCGCGGGGGCGCCATGCTACTAGGCACGGCGCTTTTGTGGAAAGTGCCATGGTCCTTAACCCTAGAAAAGGCTCGGGCGCCCTCCCAACGCCATACCTCTTCGTTTCTCCCAGCTCCTCTCTCTCTCTCGCCCCAAGCTCTTCCCCTACTCGAATCCCTTCGAATCGGTTGCTTTTCTCCGTGGATTTGGACTTCCCCTTGCTTCAAGAGGTAATCTCCCCCTAACCCCTTGGTTTTGTCCAAATAGATTTGTGAAATTTGGTTCTATTTTGGTAAAGAATGTAGAACCCTAACCCTAACCCTAACCCTAGCTATATCTTGGCTTGATGTTGTTGCTTCTAGTTATTAGATTGGTAGTTTATGGCTAGGATTTGTATGTTAGAATTAGCAAAGTGGCATGACTTGTTTTAGTTCGTAGCTACGGTTGGTGGTGGTAATATAGTTGTCTTTGATGCGTAATGGTTGGTGTCATTGTTTTTTAGATGGTAAGAATCGTTAATGTTCATCATGTGGACAAGGCCGCATTCTTGAAAGGAAATACCGAGTGTGACCCGGAGGAGGTAGTCGTGGTGTTTGGCACAAGTCCTACATATGCCGAGGTTGTGGAAAGAGTGAGGAATGATTTGAAATGGATGGAACCTAGTGATGTGTATGAGTTGGTTGGAAGGTATAACGCCGGGTTTGGCCATCACAATAGATTGAAGATAATGCCTATCAACTCCGAGTTGAATTGGAGTGCGTATAAGGAGATGGTGGCGGAATCTGAAGATAAGTCTCTCGAGATATTTGCCAGAAGAAAGGTTGCAGCTCGGTTGCACATTGACTTGAACCGTCATAATTCCATGAGCCCGGCTCGAGGTGAGCCACATATGTATGACACAACAATGAGCCAACCTCCATTGAGCCCGGTTCGCGTAGAGCCAACCTACGACGATACAACAACGAGGCAACCTTCCATGAGCCCTTTTCGCAATGACAACTATGAAGCACCTCAAATGGAGGATGATGACTTTGAGGGTGATGAGGTTGAGTATGGGCTTCGTGACAATGAAGTAGGAGATGTGGAGGCAAATTGCCATGAGGAGGACATGGACCATGATCTCCCTTATTTGAGGTGTCATGCATCGGACTCCGAGGATGAAGGACCGGATGAAGATGTGGATGAGGATGGTCTAACGGTTAAATTCGCCGAAGCTCACAAAAAAGTAGTAGGTCGGGATCATCGACCTTCATTGTCCCGTGATGTTAGTCTTGTGGATGAGGCCCAAGTTGACGGTGGAATTAGTCGAGTGCTCGAGGCACGAGCACCTTCTAAAAAGGACCTGAAGCCGAAAAAGTACGGGATAAATCCTGGGGTGAAGTTTGATAGCTTGTTGGAATTTCAGATGTGGATCAAGGACTATGCGGTGAAGTACCACCGACCGTACAAAGTGGCTCACTCGGACACTAAGGTGTGTTACACAGTCAAGTGTGAGAAGCAAGGATGTCCATGGGTTGTTCGCGTACGACCATTGAGGGGCGGGCCACAATGGATCATTGTAAGTTGTCAGTCCATTCATATGTGTGATGACAAGTTTATCAAGGATGCCAAAGTTGTGAAGGAGGACCATCGGCAGCTGACCTCCGATTTCATCGCGTATAGAGTTGCAAATAACATAAGGTCTCTCCCAACATATACTATTAAGGGTGTCATAGATTTGGTTAAAGAAGTATTCGGTTATAAAGTGAAGTATGGTAAGGCGTGGAAGGCCAAACAAGCCGCATTTAAGATGTTGTATGGTGATTGGGAAGAAGCATACAACCGCCTCCCTAGGTTGTTAGGAGCAATGCCCGCAAGGAACCCAGGAATGTATTATGTGGTGGAGCCTCTTGGGTCGGTGACTAGGTTGTACAATGGTGCCACTGTCCGAGTATTTGGCCGTGCATTTTGGACATTTGGACCATGCATCAGGGGATTCAAACATTGTCGGCCTGTTATGTCCATGGATGGAACCTTTTTGACCGGCAAGTTCAAGGGCACACTATTAACTGCCATATGCCACGATGCAAACAACCGGGTTTTACCTTTGGCTTTTGCCTTGGTTTCGGTGGAGAACAACGACAACTGGGAGTGGTTTTTCCATATATTGAGGACCAAGGTTATAGAACCTGATAGAGAGGTTTGCATCATCTCGGATCGCCATCAAGGAATACTGAATGCAGCCGATAAGGACATTCCTGGGTGTGCTCGTATCCACCATCGATGGTGCATGAGGCATTTTGTGTCCAACTTCTATAGAGCTGTGGCAACAAGGAACGTGCCGACGATCTACAAGATTGTTGTCTTGCCTTCACCGCTCGGCATTTTCAAAAACTATATGATAGATTGTATTGTCTCACAGATGATGGTGGGAAAGAGTTTCTCAGAAGGCACCTTAATGAACGGACAAAGTGGGCAAGGGCTTATGATTATGGCGGCAAGAGATACGGTGATTCCACCAGTAACATGGCTGAATGCTTCAATAAAGTACTTAAAGGTGTACGTCAATTGCCTGTGACTGCTATAGCGGAGTACACATTTCAGAAGTTGAATGAATACTTTCTAAAGTATAGTGATGAAACGGATAAGCAAATCGCTAGGGATAACAAGAAAAAAATGAAGTATGAGTACCCACCATTGGTTGATAATTGGCTAGAATATCAATCAAAGAAAGGGGATACACAAACGATTGAATGTTTCGACAACCAAGAACTGATTTACCAAGTGAATGAGCATGGAGGCAGCACAAGGGAAGGTGTGCAACATGGGGGACTGTCCTATAAGGTGTGGCTACGCAATGGTTATTGCTCCTGCGAGAGGCCGACATTGTACCATCTCCCTTGCTCACACGTGATGAAGGCGACATCTGAACGAATGGTGGGTCTTAATCACCCGGATACGGTTAGGTTGGATGAGCATTCCATCCAAGCGGTGAAGAACACATGGGCGGGTAGATTTCAGCCTTACCTTGACCAATCTCAATGGCCAGAATATCATGGTGTCCAACTTTGGCCTGATCCGTCAACGAAGGTTGTTGGTCGGGGAAGAAGACAAACCAAACGTTTCCGAGGTGACATGGACGATTGGGCTGGTGGATACCGACGGGAATGGGGGAGCGAGTATTTCGCGGAGCCTCGTGACAAAACCCGTTGTGGAGAATGCAATGCTGAGGGCCATAATAAAACATCATGTATCAAAAGGAGAAAATCAAAGGAGGCCAACACCCCTATTGGCAGCACAAGCCAAGGAGGTGGTGATGGTGGTACAAACACAAGCCAAGGAGGTAGTGATTGTCAACACCCGGATTTTTAATCCCAGATGCCTGTTATGCCATACATCACAATCCCAGTATTACCATTTTTGCGAGACATAACAGAATTGGATACCACAGTACATCATCCATTACAAACCGTACATAAGGTCTTACACAAATAAGGATCTCATAATCCAGTTCTTAATACAACTTCAAGCAGCGGAATACGTAATAATAACGGTAGCGTAGGCAAAGCTCCATCTTCGGGGTCACAAGCAATGCTGACGATGGGAGATGATCCTAGTTGTCGTAACCTTCCTGGGGTCCATCCTCCAGGTACTTCTCTTCATAGTCTGGCCACGGGAATAGCCAGGGACAAAGCCATGAGTACTCTTTAAGTACTCGCAAACTAATACTAACAAGTAAAAGGGTTTTTGGATAATAGGACACTAGGCTCTAGGGTTGTTTTGCAAAGGCCAGATTTATCTCTACTAAGTTAAGGAGCCAGAGAGCTAGTTGAAGTTTATAACACCCAAGTGGGAACTTGTATTTCATAACACAACCCTGTTGTGGTCAAGTCAAAGTATCAACTCATTTCACAAGTCATTTTGAAAACATCTGATGGGGGAACAGTATGGCCACTCCAACTGTCCATAACCGCGGATGCTGCTATTCGTATAGTTTGACACTCTGCAGAGATTGTACACTTTCACCACAACATTCGATACATCCGTCAGGAATAAATCCTGAATTCACCATACTCAGTATGCGGATAATCAATTCTAACCTTTCAATTACACGCCCTAGTATAAGCACCTCTCCTGTGAGTTTGGCCTCCCAACCATGACCAACTGTTATCTTGGGTACTGCACAGGTGGACAATCTTCACAAGGTAGCCTCAGCTCAGACCTTGGCCGTGAGGTAACTAATACTAAGGTATATAAGCTTCCAGTCAAGCCCTACCCAATCTTCGGGTATTGTGGTTGTACGGTAACATTGGAATGGTATCGCATCCAGACAACCATCAGCTTTATAAAAGGGCTAAGGCTCATGCCTCAACATTTTCTTCACCAAAATCATCTCGTGTTCAGAAACATATGTCAAAACATCTCAGTAGAATGATCCATCATTCTAAGGTTTTCATAACCATTTTCACCAAGTATTCCCATCTAAAGTTGATCAAGTTTTATGCTTAGCACTAGCATCTACAAGTGTGGATGGGTACTAGTGAGAGGTGGTAGACTAGTGGAGTTTCAACTAAGTACAACCTGTAGGGGTTCGTAGCATGGAAAACAAAAATTTTCTATCGCATACAAACAAACAAGCCAAGATCTATCTACTAGATTGTAGCAACGAGTCGATGGAATAACTCACCCTCGAAGATTCCAAAGTGTTTAACGAGAGCAGATTCTCGTGGGTGATGTAGTCGTACTCTTTCCGATCTCAAGATCGCGTAGACGATCCTTCCGGCGCCGCGTTCCCGCAGCGCTCCCGCAGTCGGTCACACGTTCGGTACTCGACGAAGACCTTCCTCTCCCTTGTTCCAGCAGGCAGCGGAGGTTGTAGCACTCTCCTCGCGATTCCGGCAGCACAACGGCGTGGTACCGGAGGTAGAGGGGAAATCCCGCAGGGCTTCGCCTTAAGCCGGTGCGAGTATGGTGGAGCTTATGAGAGAGGCTATTAGCGGTCTAGTAATTAGACACACCAATTAGAGGGCTCTAAACCAATTAGAAGGCTCTAAACCGAATAGCTCTAAACCGGGGTCTAGATCTAGGGTTTAGTTTAGAGGATAGGAAACTTGTGTGTCTAGGAGGGGAGCCCTGCCCCTCCTTATATAGGTGGGAGGGTGTGGGCGCGCCAGGGGAGGGAGGGAGTCCCTCCCCAACTCGGCCTAGGGCTGGGCGCCGGCCTGGAGGAGTCCAACTCCTCCTCCAGGTTGGTTCCAACTCCTCTTGCTTGTTTCCCACAGTTTCTTGTTTTGGCAGTTTGACTTTCAAACTGGACATTTGACTTTTCTGTTTTAGGATTCAATTTAATCCTATATTTGGGACAGCAAGAACACTTAGTACATGATGCAATCATTCCAATATGTAATGACACATTCATGTACCCCTTCCCCCCCGGAGTGCCGGACAATCCGGAACCTTCTAGAATATCCCCGATGAAAACACCGGAATCATTCCCGAACTCCGAAACGGGACTTTCCTTATATGAATCTTATTCTCCGGACCATTCCGGATCACCTCGTGATATCCCGGATCCCATCCGAGACTCCGAACAACATTCGGTCTCTTTCTCATAATACCATAACTACTCAAACAACGTCGAATCCTTAAGTGTGTCTCCCTACGGTTCGTGAATTATGCGGACATGATCGAGACACTTCTCCGAACAATAACCAATAGAGGAATCTGGAAATTCATATGGCTCCCACATATTTCTACGATTACTTTGCGATCGAATGAACCACTTACATACGATACCAATTTCCCTTTGTCTCACGATATGTTACTTATCCGAGGTTATGATCGTCGGTATCTCTGCATACCTAGTTCATCCTCGTTACCGATAAGTACTCTTTTCTCGTTCCCGTGATATGTGATCCCTTGTGACCAAGTCACATGCTTGCAAGCTAATTGGATGACATTTCACCGAGAGGGCCCAGAGAATATCTATCCGTCATGTGGATGGACAAATCCCACTCTTGATCCATGTGTTTCAACCAATACTTTCCGAACACTCAATGCCACCTTTATAGCCACCCTGTTACGGTGTGGTGTTTGATGACATCAAAGCATCCATCCAGTAAAGGTGATATGCATGATCTCATGGTCGAAGGAATTAGGTTACTATGTATCAGAAAGCATATAGCAATTGAACTATTGAAATGACTTGATCTTTATGCTACGCTTGTCTATAGGAGTATGTCCACCATATCATTCTCCTAACGATATGATCTTGTTGTTGATAACATCTCAATGTTCATGACAAAGAAACCACATCATCAATCAACCAACAAGCTAGTGAAGTATAGAGGCTATACTAGGGACTTCAAATTAAGTTTACAAATCACACAAGTATTAATGGTTTCCTTGTTAATACTATTATAGCATGAATGCAAACATTTATCATAAACACAAAGATATATAATAATAACTATATTTATTATTGCCTCTAGGGCATATCTCCAACAGTCTCCCACTTGCACTAGAGTCATCTAATCTAGATTACATGGTAATATACCGAACACCCATGGCAGTTTGGTGTTGGTCATGTTTTGCCCTCGGGAGAGGTTTAGTTAACGGATCCGCCACATTCAGATCTGTGTGTACTTTGCAAATCTTTATATCCCCATCCTGGATATGTTCTCGAATAGCATGAAAACGTAGCTTGATATGCTTCAGCTTCTTGTGTGACCTTGGTTCTTGCGCATTGGCTATGGCGCCCATGTTATCACAGTAGATAGACATTGGGTCCAGCGCACTAGGAACCACACCCAGCTCTGTAATGAACTCTTTCATCCATATCGCTTCTTGTGAAGCCTCCGAAGCAGCCATGTATTCCGATTCAGTTGAAGATCTCGCCACAACGCTTTGCTTTGCACTCCTCCAGCTAACTGCTGCACCATTCAAAATAAATACGTATCCAGATTGTGATTTAGAATCATCTGGATCGGTGTTCCAACTAGCATCGGTGTAACCATTAACAACGAGCTGTTCATCACCTCCATAAGAAAGAACCATATCCTTAGTTCTTCTCAAGTACTTAAGGATGTTTTTGACCGCTGTCCAATGATCCACTCCTGGATCACTTTGATATCTGCTAGTTAAACTAACAGCATATGCGATGTCGGGTCTAGTACATAGCATGGCATACATTAGAGATCCTATGGCTGAGGCATAGGGAGTCTTACTCATCCTTTCTCTATCTTCTGCCGATGTCGGACTTTGAGTTTTACTCAAGGTCGTATTGGGCAACATGGGCAAGAACCCTTTCTTGCTATCTTCCATTCCAAACCTCTTTAGAACTTTGTCCAAATATGTACTTTGTGACAATGATATTTGGCGTTTCGATCTATCTCTATAAATCTTTATGCCTAATATGTAAGCTGCTTCGCCAAGATCCTTCATTGAAAAACTATTATTCAAATATTCCTTGACACTATTAAGAAGGTCTACATCATTCCCAATCAACAATATGTCATCCACATACAGTATTAAGAATGCTACAGAGCTCCCACTCACTTTCTTGTAAATACAAGCTTCTCCATAAGTTTGTATAAAACCAAAACTTTTGATTACCTTATCAAAACGTTGATTCCAACTTCGGGATGCTTGCTTCAATCCATAGATGGACCGTTGAAGCTTGCATACCTTGTTAGCATCTTTAGGATCGACAAAACCTTTGGGTTGTATCATATACAACTCTTCATCAATGTCTCCATTGAGGAATGCTGTTTTGACATCCATCTGCCATATCTCATAATCATAATATGCAGCGATTGCTAACATAATCCTCACAGACTTTAGCTTCGCTACCGGTGAGAAAGTCTCATCGTAGTCAACTCCTTGAATTTGTCGAAACCCTTTTGCGACAAGTCGAGCTTTATAGACAGTAACATTACCATCAGCATCTGTTTTCTTCTTGAAAATCCATTTGTTCTCGACAGCCTTCCGGCCATCCGGTAAGTCCACCAAAGTCCATACTTGGTTTTCGTACATGGATCCAATCTCGGATTTCATGGCTTCTTGCCATTTATTGGAATCTGGGCTCATCATCGCTTCCTCATATGTCTCGGGGTCATCGGTGTTGTCCACCACCATGACATTCATAACGGAATCATACCAATCTGGAGTGGTACGAGTTCTCGTTGACCTCCGAGGCTCTGTAGCAACTTCAACCGAAGTTTCATGATCACTATCATTAGCTTCCTCTCTTATTGGTGCAGGCACCACAGGAACTTCTTCCGGTGCTGCGCTACTCGCAATTTCGAGAGAAGGTTCGACAACCTCGTCGAGTTCTACTTTCCTTCCAGTCACTTCTTTCGAGAGAAATTCCTTCTCTAGAAAGGATCCATTCTTGGCAACAAAGATTTTGCCTTCGGATCTATGATAGAAGGTATACCCAATAGTTTCCTTCGGGTATCCTATGAAGACGCATTTTTCCGCTTTGGGTTCAAGCTTGTCCGGCTGTAACTTCTTTACATAGGCTTCGCATCCCCAAACTTTAAGGAACGACAATTTAGGTTTCTTCCCAAACCATAATTCATATGGTGTCGTTTCAACGGATTTAGATGGTGCCCTATTTAAAGTGAATGCGGCTGTTTCTAATGCATAACCCCAAAATGTTAGCGGTAAATCTGTAAGTGACATCATAGAACGAACCATATCTAAGAGGGTTCGATTACGACGTTCAGACACACCATTACGCTGTGGTGTTCCCGGCGGTGTCAATTGTGAAAGTATTCCGCACTTCTTTAAATGCTCGCCAAACTCGTAACTTAGATATTCACCTCCACGATCAGAACGTAGAAATTTAATCTTCTTGTTACGTTGATTCTCTACCTCACTTTGAAACTCCTTAAACTTCTCGAAAGTTTCAGACTTATGTTTCATGACATAGATATACCCATATCTACTCAAGTCATCCGTGAAGGTAAGAACATAACGATAACCACTGCGCGATGCTACACTCATTGGACCACACACATCGGTATGTATGATTTCCAATAAGTCCGTAGCTCGCTCCATCATACCAGAAAATGGAGTCTTAGTCATTTTACCCATCAGACATGCTTCGCATCTTTCAAGTGATTCAAAATCAAGTGATTCAAGAAGTCCATCGGAATGGAGTTTCTTCATACGCTTCACTCCAATGTGACCAAGACGACAGTGCCACATATAGGTCATATTATCGCTTGATTTCAAACGTTTAGCCTCAATGTTATTAATATGTGTATTTCTACTATCGAGATTCAATATGAATAGACCATCTATCAAAGGTGCATGTGCATAAAACACATTACTCATATAAATCGAACAACCATTATTCTCGGATTTAAACAAGTAACTGTCTCGCAATAAACAAGATCCTGATATAATGTTCATGCTTAATGCAGGCACCAAATAACAATTATTTAAGTATAAAACTAATCCCGATGGTAGATGAAGAGGTAGCGTGCCGACCGCGATCACATCAACCTTTGATCCGTTTCCTACGCGCATCGTCACCTCGTTCTTCACTAGCTTCCGTTTATTCTGCAGCTCCTGTTTCGAGTTACAAATATGAGCAACCGAACCAGTATCAAATACCCAGGCACTACTACGAGTACTAGTGAGATACACATCAATAACATGTATATCAGATATACCTTTCTTCTTGATGTTGCCGTTCTTCAAATCCGCCAAGTACCTTGGGCAATTCCGCTTCCAGTGACCTTCTCCCTTGCAGTAAAAGCACTCAGTTCCAGGTTTAGGTCCAGCCTTGGTCTTCTTCGTCGGCGTGGTAACTTTCTTACCACCCTTCTTGAAGTGTCCCTTTTGCTTAGACTTGCCTTTCTTGAATTTGGTGGTCTTATTGACCATCAACACTTGGTGCTCTTTCTTGATCTCCACTTCTGCAGATTTTAACATAGCAAATAGTTCTGGCAACTCTTTGTTCATGTTCTGCATGTTGTAGTTCATCACAAAGTTCTTGTAACTTGGTGGTAGTGATTGGAGGATGCGGTAAACTCCCAAAGTATTAGGAATCACTATACCCAAACTTTGAAGTTTATTTGCGTGCCCAGACATCTTAAGCACATGCTCACTGACGGAGCTACCCTCTTCCATCTTGCAGTTAAAGAATTTTTCAGAAGCTTCATAACTTTCAATTGCCGCATGAGTCTCAAAGATTAATTTGAGATCCTCGACAATATCATATGGATCTGACTCTTCAAACCTTTTCTGAAGCTCCGATTCTAAACCATACAAGATAGCACACTGAACTATGGAGTACTGATTCTTCCGAGCGAGGTAAACATTCTTTACTTCATCGGTAGCATCAGCTGCAGGTGGGTCACCTAGCGGTGCATCCAGCACATAGGTCAAATTACCAGCTGTGAGGACAATCCTCAAATTGCGGAACCAATCCGCGAAGTTGCTTCCATTGTTTTTCAACTTTTCTTTCTCTAGGAACGCATTAAAATTGATGGTAGGGGCTGCCATTGATCTACAACATATTTGCAATAGTTTAGACTAAGTTTATGACAAATTGAGTTCAAATTAATTAATGAAATTAAACTAGGTGAACTCCCACTCAAAACAACATCCCTCACATTGTTTTAGTGATCACACGAACCAAATCCACTACATCAACACCGATCATCACGAGAGCTGATATAGTTTTAATGGCGAACAATCATCATGTTCATCATATCTACTATATGATTCATGCTTTGCCTTTCGGCGATCCGTGTTCCTGAGGCCATGTCTGTACATGCTAGGCTCGTCAAGATCAAACCTTAGCTTCCGCATAAGCAAATCTGGCTTGCTTACGTTGTATTCACCCGCGGAATCAAAGACACCCGATCATCACGTGGTGCTTCGAAGCAGCAAGCTTTGGCAATGGTGCATACTAAGGGTGAACACTCTAGAACTTGAAATTTATGTGCATGAGGGATCATCTTATAATGCTACCGTCGTCTACTAAGCAATACAAGATGCATAAAGGATTAACATCACATGCAATTCATAATATGTGATATGATATGGCCTTTCTTCTTTGTGCTTCCGATCTCCATCTTCAAGCACGAATATGATCTCCATCATCACCGGCATGGCATCAAGGTCAATGACGCTTCTCCATGGTTGTCGTCCACCAGCTTCAACTATTACAACTATTTTGAATAGACACGCAGGTCTTAACAGAAATTAAAGACAACCATATGGCTCCTGCCGGTTGCCAACTTACAATAAGGAACATTGCATACATCAAATATAATCACAATCATGGCCATATCACATCACTGCACACCCCTGCAAAACAAAGTTAGACGCTTCTACTTTCTTTGCATATTTTACGTGGTTTGGGGCTTTCCAAAAGTGTCGTTCTAACTTACGAACAAGAACCACAACATTGATACTAGCATTGTTGATTACCCGTTGTAAATTGGATCTTAACTATGCTAGGAGAAACAGGCACCCGCAAAGCCACTTATGCAATACAAGTTGCATGTCAAACGTGGAGCAAGTCTCATGAACGATGTCATGTAAGGTTAGCCCGGGCCGCTTCATCCCAACATACCGCAAGATGCAAAGTACACAAAAAGCAATCTACAATAAAAGCATCAACGCCCACAATGACCATTGTGTTCTACTCGTGCAACAGATCTACATATAGACACGGCTCTGATACCACTGTAGGGGTTCGTAGCATGGAAAACAAAAATTTTCTATCGCATACAAACAAACAAGCCAAGATCTATCTACTAGATTGTAGCAACGAGTCGATGGAATAACTCACCCTCGAAGATTCCAAAGTGTTTAACGAGAGCAGATTCTCGTGGGTGATGTAGTCGTACTCTTTCCGATCTCAAGATCGCGTAGACGATCCTTCCGGCGCCGCGTTCCCGCAGCGCTCCCGCAGTCGGTCACACGTTCGGTACTCGACGAAGACCTTCCTCTCCCTTGTTCCAGCAGGCAGCGGAGGTTGTAGCACTCTCCTCGCGATTCCGGCAGCACAACGGCGTGGTACCGGAGGTAGAGGGGAAATCCCGCAGGGCTTCGCCTTAAGCCGGTGCGAGTATGGTGGAGCTTATGAGAGAGGCTATTAGCGGTCTAGTAATTAGACACACCAATTAGAGGGCTCTAAACCAATTAGAAGGCTCTAAACCGAATAGCTCTAAACCGGGGTCTAGATCTAGGGTTTAGTTTAGAGGATAGGAAACTTGTGTGTCTAGGAGGGGAGCCCTGCCCCTCCTTATATAGGTGGGAGGGTGTGGGCGCGCCAGGGGAGGGAGGGAGTCCCTCCCCAACTCGGCCTAGGGCTGGGCGCCGGCCTGGAGGAGTCCAACTCCTCCTCCAGGTTGGTTCCAACTCCTCTTGCTTGTTTCCCACAGTTTCTTGTTTTGGCAGTTTGACTTTCAAACTGGACATTTGACTTTTCTGTTTTAGGATTCAATTTAATCCTATATTTGGGACAGCAAGAACACTTAGTACATGATGCAATCATTCCAATATGTAATGACACATTCATGTACCCCTTCCCCCCCGGAGTGCCGGACAATCCGGAACCTTCTAGAATATCCCCGATGAAAACACCGGAATCATTCCCGAACTCCGAAACGGGACTTTCCTTATATGAATCTTATTCTCCGGACCATTCCGGATCACCTCGTGATATCCCGGATCCCATCCGAGACTCCGAACAACATTCGGTCTCTTTCTCATAATACCATAACTACTCAAACAACGTCGAATCCTTAAGTGTGTCTCCCTACGGTTCGTGAATTATGCGGACATGATCGAGACACTTCTCCGAACAATAACCAATAGAGGAATCTGGAAATTCATATGGCTCCCACATATTTCTACGATTACTTTGCGATCGAATGAACCACTTACATACGATACCAATTTCCCTTTGTCTCACGATATGTTACTTATCCGAGGTTATGATCGTCGGTATCTCTGCATACCTAGTTCATCCTCGTTACCGATAAGTACTCTTTTCTCGTTCCCGTGATATGTGATCCCTTGTGACCAAGTCACATGCTTGCAAGCTAATTGGATGACATTTCACCGAGAGGGCCCAGAGAATATCTATCCGTCATGTGGATGGACAAATCCCACTCTTGATCCATGTGTTTCAACCAATACTTTCCGAACACTCAATGCCACCTTTATAGCCACCCTGTTACGGTGTGGTGTTTGATGACATCAAAGCATCCATCCAGTAAAGGTGATATGCATGATCTCATGGTCGAAGGAATTAGGTTACTATGTATCAGAAAGCATATAGCAATTGAACTATTGAAATGACTTGATCTTTATGCTACGCTTGTCTATAGGAGTATGTCCACCATATCATTCTCCTAACGATATGATCTTGTTGTTGATAACATCTCAATGTTCATGACAAAGAAACCACATCATCAATCAACCAACAAGCTAGTGAAGTATAGAGGCTATACTAGGGACTTCAAATTAAGTTTACAAATCACACAAGTATTAATGGTTTCCTTGTTAATACTATTATAGCATGAATGCAAACATTTATCATAAACACAAAGATATATAATAATAACTATATTTATTATTGCCTCTAGGGCATATCTCCAACACAACCTTATATCTTAGGATGGTAACAAGGTTTCTAACCTTAGGCCAAATTTTATGCTCTTTATGCAACCTTCAACTATGTCTTTCTAGAATCTACAAGTCACTTAAATTAACTCTAAGTTAAAGCTTTGATAAATAAATAAAGTAGAAAGCTTGCAAATAAAACTAGGATTGGGGTATCAAGTGGGTATGATCACATATGCTTAAGGCATATAGTTGGCAGGGTAACAAACAAGTATTAGCTTGCATAGGTCAACTTGATTAGTAAGGCTTGCAAGTATGGGCTTGCACAATATCAGTATAAGCTTGCAAGTGTTAGCTTGCACATTCACTTGTGCAGAGAAGTGGTTGAAGTTCTCCTCGGCTTCTTCTTCGTAGAATCCTCCTTCCTCCTCGTATCCTTGGTTGGTACTAGCGTCTATAAATAAATACGATGTACACAATCACCAAACAATACTTAACTACTTGCAATCATCACACAAAAGGGTCCTATAGATGATCTAGCATCATCACTAACATTACAAGGTTAAGGCTTGGTTTAATTCCTTTTATTTTTAGAAAAGTAATTTCTACTCATTGAAAAAATATTTAAGATTTAATATTCTCCAAACCAAATATGGGATCATGTTGACACATGTCATCACCACATATTTTAGTCCATGGGAATGTGATTTAAAGTGGTGTCACAATTTAATAAGGTTTTACCCTTTTATTTTAATTAATTAAAGTGGCTAGAAATGCCTATGTGGCATTCTTTTATTACTTGGTCATTATTTCTATAAGTAAACCTATATATTTTTATATATTCTGAAAGGTATGGTTAAATGTGATTTTTGAGAGTTGGAATCAACTCAATATCTATTGTAGTTTAAGTTTGAAAAATGTTTGAATGCAGAAAAGCTTCTGCCTTGTTATTTTTACCAAGGAAGATTTACAGATCCAAATGACTTGAATCCAACGGGCTTGGATTCAGTATTTCCATTCCTTTCTAACAAAATTGGTTTCATTCAATTTGGTGCAATGAATCGTCCTGGATTGATTTTTGAAACTGGGTAGAGAAGTGTGTTTGAAATAAAATGGAAAAGGTTTAATTCAAATAACTGGGCTGCACGGGAAGCGATATTGGGCCGGCCTGCTAAGCGCAGTGCTTCCGCAGGCTGTTTAAGTTGCTGTCCCCACGCGTCAGTGACACAGGGGGGTGCGAAGCGGTATGGGGCGATGTGGTGCGTTCGATCTGGTTCTAATCCAACGACTGAGGGTCATCGTCGACGTTGGGCAACGCCGGCGAGACAGAAACCTAGCGCGGCCAGTGGGGGTCGTTGGGGGCTCACCGGGGTTCAGGCGAGGGTCGGCGAGGCGGGCGAACGACGAAGTCGACGACGGCGAACCTCCTGGTATCGGCAGCTTCTCTTGGGGCGGCTCATATTGCTGGCGCCCTTCTTCTCCAGCAGCGGCAGGCTTCGGTGAAATTCCGGCGCTGCGCTGCTCGCCTTGCTCCGAGAACGGGGTGGCACGATCAGTGAGGAGAGGGGAGTGAGATGGTGTGCTCAATTCGGCTGGGGGTGGCCTCTATTTATAGTCGCGACGACGAGACCGAACGGGATGGGCAGGCGAAGGTGGCGACATGGCTACAGGCTGCTAGAGGCATGGCCGACGGTGGCGATCACTTGGTGGTCTCCTGACGATGCTCTATGGCTTTAATGCACGCGTAGGGGCGGTGCGGTTTGGTCTGGAACGCGCGATGCTCTGCGCGGCAGAGGCGGCATCTTCAACGGCGAGCGGTGGCTGTGCGGCATGGGGCGGCGAACGGGAATGTCTGGCGGTCTCCTGGGTCGGTGGTGATCCCGTATGCACGCGGCGAGGGCGGCGCGCGGTCTGTGGGCGTCGGTCGAGCGTGGCGCTCTAGCGCTTGCTCGGCACGGTTGCTGGCGGGCTGGGCGCGGTCTGTGCGTGTGGTCCAGGGGTTGGCAAGGTTCGAGCGTTGGACAGGGAGTGGCGGTGGATGGTGGGCTGCCTCCTAGACAAGGTTGGCACGGCTAAATCTCTTTCTAGCTTGCTATCTCCACTGGGTGGCATGGTGTTCACCATTGATGTCATTGCCCAGCTTACAGTGAGGCTAGTGCTTGGTTTAACTTGCTAGATGATCTACTGAGATGGTTGTGAGCTAAAGAGGGAACAAGTTAGGCTTCAATCACTGCTCACAATAGTGTTTAGGATTTTGATGATTTGTGTCTGCAACCTGTTTGATGAAATGGCCGCAAGAACTCAAGTTTTGAATTTTGACAAGATTTTTGGTGGGTGTGCTAGGTTGATGCTGGGGAGTCTGCAGATGCTTGGGTTTTGAAAGTTGAGCTTGTTTGAGTGGTTTTTGAAAAAGTGGGATCTTCCCATATGAGAAAGATTCAATTTTGAATAGTCATTTAAACTATGCATTTGAAAGTTTCTGGATGATCACAAAGTGGGCCTTGATACTTTGTTATGAGTACAATCAAGGGGTGCAAAGATCCAGAAAAGTTTCTGTTAGGTTCTGAAAGTTTGAGACAGCCAAAGTAGGCATGGGAGTTAAATTGGTCAAAATGACCATTCCCTTATTTTATTTGTTTTGATTTACTTGTCTTTAGGAAAAGTGTGGGAAATTTTTAGATGATTTTTATTTCACCTAAGCATCCATTTACAAGCAATGGAACACACAAACAGGGTGGTTCAAAAGAATTCAAAATGAAATGCATACTCACATGCATGCTTCCATAATTTTTTTTAGAAAAGTTTTTGTTAACCCTAATTTTAATGATTAGAGTTTGATATCGAAGTGTTGTATTTTTGGGATGTTACAAACCTTCCCCCCTTAAACAAAATCTCATCCCGAGATTTGAAAAAGGACAAATAAGATTACCTAGGATTTGAAGATATCGGGAAACTCCGTCCTGATGTGATCTTCGCGCTCCCAGGTATCTTCCTCTTCTGTGTGGTTGCTCCACTGAATCTTGAGAAACTTGATGCTTCGGGTTCAGGTAGTTTTGAAGGCTTCTTCCAAAATACGGATGGGTACTTCAGGATAGGTCAGGTCATCGTTGATCTCTATGGTCTGATGATCGATATTCTTGAACACTTCGGTCTTCTCTAGGACTTCAAGACACTTGCGAAGTAACGAGATATGGAACACATTGTGCACTGCTGACATCTCTTCGGGTAGTTCCAATTGATATGATACTTCTCCTCGATGGTTCAAAATCTTGAAAGGTCCGATATATCTAGGGGCTAACTTTCCTTTGAGTTGGAAACGCTGCATTCCCTTCAATGGCGACACTTTCAGATAAACAAAATCTCCTATGTTGAAGGCGAGGTCTCGACGTCTCTTGCCGGCGTAACTCTTCTGTCTGGATTGGCGGGTCTTGAGGTGCTCACGAATCTTGTGAACCTTCTCTTTTGCTTCTCGTAGGATGTCGGGTCCAAAAATCTGACTCTCTCCTACTTCTGACCAGTTCAAAGGGGTGCGACACTTTCTTCCGTACATGAATTCAAATGGGGCCATTTGCAAACTGGCTTGATAACTGTTATTGTATGAAAATTCTGCAAACGGCAGATAGTCTTCCCACTTGGATCCATATTCCAACACACATGCTCTCAGCATATCTTCGAGTATTTGATTTACTCGCTCCGTTTGTCCATCGGTCTGAGGGTGATACGCGGTACTGAAATCTAGGCGGGTTCCTAAACCTTCTTGTACTTTCTTCCAGAATCTCGAGGTAAACTGCGTTCCTCGATCCGGTACAATGTTCTTGGGGACTCCATGCAAACTAACTATTCTAGCGATGTACAACTCCGCTAGCTTCGAACTCTGATAGGTGGTCTTGACGGGCAAGAAATGGGCGACTTTGGACAATATGTCCACTATGACCCAGATAGAGTCATTTCCCCTACTAGAAGTAGGTAGTCCAGTGATAAAGTCCATTCCAACGGAATCCCATTTCCATTCCGAAATCTGCAAGGGTTGCAACAATCCAGCGGGTCTTTGATGTCCTGCCTTGACTCGCTGACATATATCACACTTGGCGATATAGCTTCCGATTTCTCTCTTCATCTTATGCCACCAAAATTGCTCCTTCAAATCTTGATACATCTTAGTTCCTCCGGGGTGGATAGAATAAAGAGTATCATGAGCCTCCTTCAGAATAACTTCTTTCAACTCAGAATCTGCTGGTACACAAAGGCGTCCTTTGTACCACAGAACTCCTTCTTCGTCTTCGGTGAATCCGGGCACCTTGCCTGTACCGATACAGCGCTTGATTCCGTCGATACTAGCATTTCCCTTCTGCGCCTCTTTGATCTGACTGATCAAAGTGGGCTGGAGTTCTATGCTAGCCAAAAATCCTTTACTCACTAGTTCTATTCGAAAATCTTCCATCTCTTTGTGCAAACTTGGTTGCTCCTTCAAGATCATGGAGTTCAAGCGGCACGGCAATCTGCTAAGGGCATCTGGTACCACATTGGCTTTACCAGGGTGATAGTGAATGTCCAGATCGTAATCCTTAATTAGCTCAATCCATCTCCTCTATCTCATATTCAGCTCCTTCTGAGTGAATATATACTTCAGGCTCTTGTGATCCGTATAAATCTCACAACGATTTCCCATTAGGTAATGTCTCCATGTCTTCAGGGCTAGAACTACGGCTGCGAGTTCGAGGTCATGGGTTGGGTAATTTTGCTCATGTTGCTTCAATTGTCGAGATAGATAAGATATAACTTTGCCTTCTTGCATTATCACACATCCGAGACCGAGCTTGGATGCGTCACAATACACATCGAAGGGCTTCGTGATATCCGGCATGATCAAGATTGGGGCTGAAATCAATCTCCTCTTGAGTTCTTGAAAACTCGCTTCACATTTGTCCGTCCATTCAAACTTCTTGTCCTTCTTCAGCAATTGGGTCATGGGTCGGGCGATACTCGAGAATCCTTCTACGAACTTGCGGTAATATCCCGCCAATCCGATAAATGCACGAACTTGGGTTTGAGTGGTTGGGGCTTGCCAATCTTTTACATCCTTTACCTTTGCAGGGTCAACGGCAATTCCTCCGGCTGATACAATGTGACCGAGGAATCCTATCTCCTGTAACCAGAATTCACGTTTGCTAAACTTGGCATACAACTGATGCTCTCTAAGGGTTCCAAGAATGGTCCTTAGGTGTAGCTCATGTTCTTCTTCTGATTTGGAGTAAATCAGAATGTCATCGATGAAAACAACGACAAACTTATCCAGGAAGTCCATAAAAATCTTATTCATGAGATTCATGAAATAAGCGGGGGCATTGGTTAATCCAAAAGACATGACAGTATACTCGTATAATCCATATCTGGTGGTAAAGGCAGTCTTTGGAATATCCTCTGCACGAATCTTGAGTTGATGATAACCAGTTCTAAGATCAATCTTAAAAACACTTTGGCACCAGTCAATTGATCAAACAGATCTTCTATCTTGGGCAAGGGGTACTTGTTCTTGATGGTGACATCATTCAACTTCCGATAATCCGTACACAAATGGTTACCTCCATGTTTCTTGTCCACAAACAAGACAGGTGATCTCCATGGTGACGCACTTGGTTGAATCAATCCGATTTCTAGCATGGCATCCAGTTGCTTCTTCAGTTCTTCTAGTTCTGACGGGTTCATACTATAGGGTCTCTGGGCTATGGGTCCAGTTCCGGGGATTAGTTCGATGATAAACTCTATATCCCGATCTGGGGGCATACCGGGCAAAACATCTGGAAATACATCGGGGTATTCACATACTATCCGGACTTGGTCAATGGTAGGTTGCGCTATACTCTTGTTGCACTTGAATTGGCGAGGTAAGGTTTCAGATATATGCTCGACTGATATTCCGGCTGTACTGGTCATGGTGATGGCTTTCTTGGAACAGTCAATCAATCCTTTATGTTTGGACATCCAATCCATCCCTAGTACTACTTCCAAACCTTTAGTTCCGAGTACTATCAGATTAGCATAAAAATCTATGCCATGATTCGGATAGGGACGGCTTTGCAAATTTGCCTAGCCTTGGTGGTTGATCCGGGAATTTGAACAATCATTACATGCTTTAGTTTGGTTGGTTGAATTTTACTAGTGCATGCAAATTCTTCGGTGACAAATGAATGCGATGCACCAGAATCAAACAACACTCTTGCAAGTACTAAATTAATAGAAAACATACCCAGCACGACGTCTGGCGCTTCCTGAGCTTCTTCAGCATGCATGAGAAAAAGACGGCCATTGCGGTTGAGTGAATTCCCTGGGGCAAACCTTCTTCCGGGCTGAACACG
The DNA here is from genome assembly GCA_916181665.1 of Avena sativa. NCBI lineage: Eukaryota > Viridiplantae > Streptophyta > Magnoliopsida > Poales > Poaceae > Avena > Avena sativa. The sequence goes on from OV702293.1 coordinate 463,265,207, forward strand.
ACGCTGCTACTGAGCTGGGGCATTGGCATTGGGGGCTGCGGCATTCTTCTTGTTGGGGCACTCGTTGGAGTAGTGACCCTTATTTCCATAGTGATAACAAGTCACTTGCGACTTGTCCTTTGCTGCTACAGGCACAACATTGCTTCCAGTCCTCGGGGCAGTGTTGGTGTTGGTGGCAGCATTGTTGTTGTTGAACTTGGGTGGGGCACGATTGAAATTGCTAGAGTTGCCGGGGTTGTTGTGGTTCCCTCCGGGTCTAGGGTTTCCACGGTTGGGATAGGTGGGGCAGTTCATCGGGGGTCTGTTTGTTCTTGGGGCAAATCCTGGAGATTGGTTAGGGTGATACTTTGGGGTCTGATGGGTTCCTGGCTGATGCATCATACGACGCTTGCGATTCTCATTGGCTTGGTTGATATTTCCTTCCATCTGGATAGCAGAGTCGACAAGGGCTTCAATATCAGCAAAGGGGATATTGACTAACACTGTCTACATCTCATCATGCAGGCCATTCAGGAATCTCTCTTTCTTCTTGGCTTCCGTGTCGATCTCATCCGGGGCATACCTAGCTAATGACAAAAATTTGTCACGGTATTCCACTACAGTCATCCTTCCTTGCTTCAGCTCTCTGAACTCGTCTCTCATCCTCTTGATCAAACCCGGTGGCACATGGGTTCTGCTGAACTTGACCTTGAATTCCTCCCAGGTCATCATCTGTCCTCCGGTCATTGCACGAACACTGTTCCACCATGCCCTGGCATCTCTGGCTAGATAGTGGGTGGCGAACAATACTTTCTCATTCGCTTCCACTCTGGCGACTTCTAGGTTATTTTCCATGGTTTGCAACCAATCATCGGCATCTAGGGGCTCTTCTGACTTAGTGAAAACAGGTGGGTTGGTATTCTGGAAATTCTTGAGCTTAGATCCATGGTTGTCCTGATTTCCGTGGCCTTGGTTGTTGTGGGCAAGCTGAGCTATCTGTTGCAGAGTGGCTAGGTTAGCTTGACGTTCTGCTCTTTCAGCTTCACGGTCAGAAGTCAACATTTGCAGGATCTGCAACATCGGGTCCGGGGATGAACCACTTCCTCCGCGTGGCATCTGAAGATTGAGGTAGATCATGAGAAAAGAGGGAACTTTCTAAGGTTTCGGGGACTTTGAAAAGTTTCTAAAGTTTGACTCAGAGTTTTCTAGCAAATTGCTTTTCATTCATTCATTCACACGATACAACACACACCACAAAACAAGAAAAACAGATGGTTTTAAGAACCATTCTGAAAACTACGATATAGTGGGACCGAATACTACTCACTACGCTAGTGCTCAAGTGCTACTACTCCTCGGAATCGATGGCTTCCTCATCTTCATCATCATCGATGAAGGCGAAATCATCCTCATCGGTGAAGTCCATAGCCTGATCCTCCAGAAAATCATCATCATCGCTGAGATAGGATTAGGGATCTCCACGAAGATCCTCTTCGGCATTCTCCCTTTCCTCCAACTGCATGTCTCTCTCGTGGATGGTCTCCTCCAAAGATGAGATGCGGTGGCAAAGACGGGCAATGATGCGCTCCTTCTTGTCAAGCTGACGGTGGCGAGACTTGCGATCCTTTGCTAGCATGGCGATGGTCTGATCCTTCGTCTTGAGATGGCAGACTTGTGGTTGGAGTAGTCACGGCAGTTATCCAACTCCTGCTGACGATCGTACATCATTAAGCTAAGGTGGTCCAATTGAGTCTTCAGCTCGGGGTGGTATGGGGCTTTCAGTGGTTGTCCATTTGCATCACGCCTTGGGAAGAACTCAAAGCGGGTTCCCTTGATCTGATTGATGCTTTGCCCACACAGACGGGCAAGACTTTCTTGCATGGCCCTGGCAAGTCCATCGAGCCAGTTGTTCTCTCTCAAGGTAAACTGAATTCCCTCAGCAGTGGGGGTTCAATCTTTCCTCGAAGACTTGCAACAATTAGCCACTGCAGATCTTCTCCTCCTTGATCATTGAGCTGAGCTCCGAAGAACTCGGGGTGCGGACGCTCCAGAAGTTCCGAAAGCTGGTCCAAATCCCTCTCAAAGATAAGGTCTCCTCCATTCCCCAACTGAAAAAACTTGTTGTACTTCACGTCCATCTATAAGAATATAGGATGAGTAAGTTAGTAGAGTGATCAAGTGTGTCAAATTTTATGTATTTTGCAAGAATTTTTGAGGAACATGAATTTTCATGAAAGAATCAAAGGGATAAGAATGAGAATAAGTTTTTATAAATATTTGCTTCCTTTGGTTTTGAAACTAAGTTTTTGATTCAAACGTCCAGTCTAACTAGGGTCTCCTATGGTCAGGATGGCTCTGATACCAACTTGTCAACACCCGGATTTTTAATCCCAGATGCCTGTTATGCCATACATCGCAATCCCAGGATTACCATTTTTGCGAGACATAACAGAATTGGATACCACAGTACCTCATCCATTACAAACCGTATATAAGGTCTTACACAAATAAGGATCTCATGATCCAGTTCTTAATACAACTTCAAGCAGCGGAATACGTAATAATAATGGTAGCGTAGGCAAAGCTCCATCTTCGGGGTCACAGGCAATGCTGACGATGGGAGATGATCCTAGTTGTCGTAACCTTCCTGGGGTCCATCCTCCAGGTACTTCTCTTCATAGTCTGGCCACGGGAATAGCCAGGGACAAAGCCATGAGTACTCTTTAAGTACTCGCAAACTAATACTAACAAGTAAAAGGGTTTTTGGATAATAGGACACTAGGCTCTAGGGTTGTTTTGCAAAGGCCAGATTTATCTCTACTAAGTTAAGGAGCCAGAGAGCCAGTTGAAGTTTATAACACCCAAGTGGGAACTTGTATTTCATAACACAACCCTGTTGTGGTCAAGTCAAAGTATCAACTCATTTCACAAGTCATTTTGAAAACATCTGACGGGGGAACAGTATGGCCACTCCAACTATCCATAACCGCGGACGCGGCTATTCGAATAGTTTGACACTCTGCAGAGATTGTACACTTTCACCACAACATTCGATACATCCGTCAGGAACAAATCCTGAATTCACCATACTCAGTATGCGGATAATCAATCCTAACCTTTCAATTACACGCCCTAGTATAAGCACCTCTCCTGTGAGTTTGGCCTCCCAACCATGACCAACTGTCATCTTGGGTACTGCACAGGTGGACAATCTTCACAAGGTAGCCTCAGCTCAGACCTTGGCCGTGAGGGAACTAATACTAAGGTATATAAGCTTCCAGTCAAGCCCTACCCAATCTTCGGGTATTGTGGTTGTACGGTAACAATGGAATGGTATCGCATCTAGACAACCATCAGTTTTATAAAAAGGCTAAGGCTCATGCCTCAACATTTTCTTCACCAAAATCATCTGGTGTTCAGAAACATATGTCAAAACATCTCAGTAGAATGATCCATCATTCTAAGGTTTTCATAACCATTTTCACCAAGTATTCCCATCTAAAGTTGATCAAGTTTTATGCTTAGCACTAGCATCTACAAGTGTGGATGGGTACTAGTGAGAGGTGGTAGACTAGTGGAGTTTCAACTAAGTACAACCTTATATCTTAGGATGGTAACAAGGTTTTCTAACCTTAGGCCAAATTTTATGCTCTTTATGCAACCTTCAACTATGTCTTTATAGAATCTACAAGTCACTTAAGTCAACTCTAAGTTAAAGCTTTGATAAAGAAATAAAGAAGAAAGCTTGCAAATAAAACTAGAATTGGGGTATCAAGTGGGTATGATCACATATGCTTAAGGCATATAGTTGGCAGGGTAACAAGCAAGTATTAGCTTGCATAGGTCAACTTGATTAGTAAGGCTTGCAAGTATGGGCTTGCACAATATCAGTATAAGCTTTCAAGTGTTAGCTTGCACATTCACTAGTAGTATTAGGCTTTCCTTGTGCAGAGCAGTGGTTGAAGTTCTCCTCGGCTTCTTCTTCGTAGAATCCTCCTTCCTCCTTGTATCCTTGGTCGGTACTAGCGTCTATAAATAAATACGATGTACACAATCACCAAACAATACTTAAATACTTGCAATCATCACACAAAAGGGTCCTATAGATGATCTAGCATCATCACTAACATTACAAGGTTAAGGCTTGGTTTAATTCCTTTTATTTTTAGGAAAGTAATTTCCACTCATTGAAAAACTACTTAAGATTTAATATTCTCCAAACCAAATATGGGATCATGTTGACACATGTCATCACCACATATTTTAGTCCATGGGAATGTGATTTAAAGTGGTGTCACAATTTAATAAGGTTTTACCCTTTTATTTTAATTAATTAAAGTGGCTAGAAATGCCTATGTGGCATTCTTTTATTACTTGGTCACTATTTCTATAAGTAAACCTATATATTTTTATATATTCTGAAAGGTATGGTTAAATGTCATTTTTGAGAGTTGGAATGAACTCAAAAGCTATTGTGGTTTAAGTTTGAAAAATGTTTGAATGCAGAAAAGCTTCTGTCTTGTTATTTTTACCAAGAAAGATCTACAGATCCAAATGACTTGAATCCAATGGGCTTGGATTCAGCATTTCTAGACCTTTCTAACAAAATTGGTTTCATTCAATTTGGTGCAATAAATCGACCTAGGTTGATTTTTGAAACTGGGTATAAAAGTGTGTTTGAAATAAAATGGAAAAGGTTTAATTCAAATAACTGGGCTGCGCTGGAAGCGATACTGGGCCGGCCTGCTAAGCGCAGCGCTTCCGCAGGCTGTTTAAGTTGTTGTCCCCACGCGTCAGTGACACAGGGGGGTGCAAAGCGGTATGGGGTGATGTGGTGCGTTCGATCTGGTTCTAATCCAACGACAGAGGGTCATCGTCGATGTTGGGCAACGCCGGCGAGATAGAAACCTAGCGCGGCCAGTGGGGGTCGTTGGGGGCTCATCGGGGTTCAGGCGAGGGTCGGTGAGGCAGGCGAACGACGAAGTCGACGACGGCGAACCTCCTGGTATCGAAAGTTGGGTTTTGAAAGTTGAGCTTGTTTGAGTGGTTTTTGAAAAAGTGGGATCTTCCTATATGAGAAAGATTCAATTTTGAATTGTCATTTAAACTATGCATTTGAAAGTTTCTGGTTGATCACAAAGTGGTCCTTGATACTTCGTTATGAGTACAATCAAGGGGTGCAAAGATCCAGAAAAGTTTCTGTTAGGTTCTGAAAGTTTGAGACAGCCAAAGTAGGCATGGGAGTTAAATTGGTCAAAATGACCATTCCCTTATTTTATTTGTTTTGATTTACTTGTCTTTAGGAAAAGTGTGGGAAATGTTTAGATGATGTTTATTTCACCTAAGCATCCATTTACAAGCAATGGAACACACAAACAAGGTGGTTCAAAAGAATTCAAAATGAAATGCATACTCACATGTATGCTTCCATAATTTTATTTAGAAAAGTTTTTGTTAACCCTAATTTTAATAATTAGAGTTTGATGATCCAAGTGTTATATGTTTGGGATGTTACAGTGATGGTGGTACAAACACAAGCCAAGGAGGTGGTGATGGTGGTAGAGGTCGTGGCGGTCGAGGTCGTGGCGGCGGTAGAGGTCGTGGCGGCGGTAGAGGTCGTGGTGGGTGTAGAGGTCGTGGCGGTAGTATGTTTACGTATCTTCAAGGAGAATTTCTGTATGTGTTTTCTTGATATTTTTTAATAATTTTTATTGTGCATTTAAGTGTATTTCTATTTACTAACTATTAGGTTTCATTCTTGTTATAGGTATGTCGACTCAACCAACCAAGGAGAACAATTATGGGAATGGTATGAGCTACTCCAAAGTGTCGGCGGAGGCTTTGAGGAGGGTGAAGGAGAGGGAAGATGAAGTAGCTCAGTTGATCAAGAAAAGGGAAGAGGAAAGGAGGGAGGCTGAAGAAGAACGTCGGTGGGAAGAAGATTTCAATAGGAGATTGCGTGAGGCAAGCATCAAGAAAGCAAAGAAAGAACGTGAGAGTAAGGAAAAATAAGCAAAATATGAAAGAGACATGTACTTGAAGAGCTTGAGGAATCATCGTCGGTTTGAGAAGGTGTCTGAAGAGGCTAGACTCATAATGAAGGAAGAGGAGATCAAGAATAAAGAAGAGAGTAGACGCCAATTCGAGGCGCAGTTCAACTCTGTTGTCCAGCTTGCACACGACTTGAGGGAAAAGGAAGAGGCAGAGGAAGAGAGGAAAAGGAAGGTGAAGGGGAAGGAGCCTAGCGCGACACAGTAGAGTTGTCACCATGCTATGATCTATGTTATGGACTCCACTATGTGGAATTTATCTTGAACATTGTCATGCCAAATTTGTTGTATGTAAAACCCCTTAAGGGCGCAACGCCATGTATTTCGTAAACATTCACTGCACTTGCCTATAATGTTTCTGAAATATTGCCACTAGCATAGAAACTAGCTCCAATTTATGAGAATGCAGGCGCATGGCGCCCTCTCCAAAAACACCATGCTAGGAAGCATGGCGCTTTCCTGGAGGGCGCCATGCTACCATGGCGCTTTCCTGGAGGGCGCCATGCTACCATGGCGCTTTGAGCCAGCTCTGGCGCGCTGGGACACAGTGCTCGTGCGCGCTCGAAGAAAACCTAGACCAGAAAAACTGCTAAGTCAGGCGCATGGCGCCCTCTCCAAAAACGCCATGCTAGGGAGCATGGCGCTTTCCTGGAGGGCGCCATGCTAAGTTGCATGGCGCTGTGCTGAAAAACGCCATGTTTTTTAGCCCATTCAATTTTTAGCAGATGACACCAAATAGCAAGTTTAACAAGCATCCAGTTTTTTACATATCCAAACATCAACATTCAGGTTTTAGCACATTCAGTTTTTTAACACATCAACAAGCATCCAGTTTAGTTTTTTACATATCCACTCAACATATGGAGTGTAGCGCTCATCATATGGCATCTTCTTGCTATGCACCTCCTTGGACCTTAGGTGCAACCACTTGAAGACATGCTTATTCTCCGCGATGTACCGCCCACGGTGCCGTTGATCATAATGCCCATGCAAAATAGATTGTCCTTCCATCCTACAAGTGGTTGCAAAAATCCAAGTGAATACACCATCCACCACAATATGCACATATGAATACATATATGAGTACATTCATGACATATACCATTCATTCCATATAAACAATAGCCCAACAATTGCCATATATGCCAACAATAGTCCATATATTAATACATTCATTCCATATCATCTACACAAATCACAATATGAACACACCATTCAACTAAGCTACTAACCCTAACTAAGCATTTCATATCATCTACACACCTTTCCATATCTTTGTATTCATATGCCCATATGTACATGTGAAATATAAACTACTAAGCCTAACTAAGCAATTTTAATGATTTACTAACTAACTTTAACAAACTATCATTCTACCACACTAATTTCTTCAAACAAATTACACATTGCACAATATACATGCATCATTACACAAGAACTAGGGTTAGGAGGAAGAGGAGCATGTGATGATTTCAACCAATAAAACAAGCAAAATTGAAGGAGAATACCTCAAGTGGGGGAGAGGAAGAAATTCCACCAGAGAATCGATTCAGACATGAGGGGGCAGCATGTGGATTTGAGGGGGATTGGGGGGAGGAGCCGCCGCCGCCGCCGTCTGTCTGCTGGGAGGGTATGGCGCAGGGGGGTATGGCGCTGGGAGGGGTGGGGGGAGGGCGCCCGAGCCTTTTCTAGGGTTAAGGACCATGGCGCTTTCCGCAAAAGCGTCGTGCCTAGTAGCATGGCGCCCCCGCGGAAAGCGCCAAACATTAAAACGGGCCTGCGTGTGCCACGACTGCCGCCACGTCAGACGGGGCCATGGCGTTTTCTGAGGGAGCGCCATGGGTGCATGGCGCTTTTGCACCCATGGCGCTCTTGCAGAGGGTGCCGTGCTACTGACCATGGCGCCCTCTGGTAAAGCGCCATAAAAACAGGTCAGATCGGGATGTCTTCAAAAAAGTAGATCAATTTGTAAGATCAATCGTTAATTAGATCAAAACAGTGATTTTTGCCCATGCCAACTTTCATAAAAGGGGAAGGGAACCGCTACGTATGCCATGCCGAACAAGCGAGCTCTTTTGACCAGCACACTGGACACGGTCCCTATTCGTTTAATTTCTTTCTTACACATGCGACACTAAACTATAGTAAATAAATCTGGTTATCCTTTCACATCCTCGTCCTGCTCACTTTCAATCATTTTTATCTCTCATAAAAAGTAATTATTTCCTATTGCATTTTACATAACTTTACCCTTCCCTGTCTATTCAACACATTACAGGCCTCTAGTCTACTCCCTTTGTCCGCATATAAGTGTACTTTTAGAATTTGCTTTGAGTCAAACATTTTAACATTTAACCACATTTGTAGATAAATTAGGAAACATATGTACAAAACGAATCTAATGGTACTAATTAAGTGTCATAAATATTGCTTCATTTTCTATGAAGTTTTTTTTTTTGCGAAATTTTTGCCAGTCTATTGATAATCTCGACAGCAGTTGAAAGAGTCTAAAAAATAATAAAAATTGCAATTACATACATGAACCACCTAGCGACGACTAAGGACACTAGCGCGAGCCGAAATCGCACCGCCGTCCTTGCCCCTCCATCACGGAAGCTGGGCATGGTTAAATTTTGTAAAATTTGCTTTAGGACAAATGCTAAAAATATATTTATTTGTGAACGGAGGGAGTACATAGTTTAAGCTCCTATGGACGCTACTTGTCGTAGTGCAAAAGCGAGAGAAACGGGCGGAAGAAAATAGTGTCTATGTAGAGCAGAGGCGCAATGTTGTGGCTCTTGCAATGCACATTTTTGCTACAATGCCTAGGAAGAGATCAAAATGGCAACTAACGGTACGAGGAGGGGTGTGCTGTAAATGTATGAGGAGAAGATCAGAAAAAAATGGGATATGGAAAACAGGAAAAGAAACAAACATATTAGAGCATCTCCACGGCCTCCTAACGGGTGGCCGACAAGCGTGTTTGGAGGCGTAGTCCAAACTGCCGGCAGTTTGGGGAGGCTGTCCCACACCAGCGCCCCCCAACGATCAAGAGGTCGAAAAAATAAATGTAAAAGAATTTCATTCAAATTTAGGGGAATTTATAAGGTTTGAATAAAATTTGCGTGAATTTAAACCTAAACCTAGACTACTAAGCGGCAGCGCTAGGGTTTGCGGCGAGGCCGCGTCCTACTCTACGTCGTCGGAGGCGAGGTTCACCCAGTCCAGGACTCGTTAAGAGGCAGGCCCCACTGGCCTGGCGGTGTAGGCTGCTGGACTTGGCGGTGTCGGAGGCTGCAGGAAGGGCGATGGAGGTGTAGGCGCTGACACGGCGATGGAAGCTTGCAGCGCATGGAAGGTTCCGCCCGGCGTGCCTCCTCTTCTAGATCCCGCTACGCCTACGACTCGCGCATGGCAAGCTCAATGGCCTCCTTCTCGATGGCATGATTTCGCTCGTGTAGTCCTCCTCCTTCACCTCCTGGCTTGCGCTGCCGGCCACTAGCTCCTCCGCCTAGTTGATGAGGGCCTCCTGGTAGTGTTGCTCGTTCGGCCACTCCGGTGACTATGGCACGAAGGGGAAGAGGACGTCGCGGGCATCTTGGTGCGACTACGTCCGCGACACAGCACGACGCCGGGGTGGAGATGCCGGTGGCACTAGAATCGGCACTGGCCTAGTTTGTGGCCCTCCGAAGAAGGCGTGACGACTTGAGCGATCGCGGCGAGGGCGGCATAGGCCACGCCTGGCAAGGGCGTCATCGCCGTCCAGGCCGTCCCAGTAGGCATGGCGGCCTTCCCGGTTGTAGGGGCCGCCGTAGGGCACCGCCTCGCGGTTCACGGCCTCCTCGCGCTCCTGTACAAGGACACCCACTTAGTAGAGCTCGTCGCGTCATCTAGGGTTATACCGGTTGATGGGCGGTAGCGGCTATATGCGGTGGCCGCTGACCTAGCACATGCTCGCATCTGTAGCATTTGTTCCACAGAGCGGCTGTGATACTGGCACATGCTCGCATCGGTCCAGGACGTCGATTGTTCTTGTTATTTCAGAAAGAGATGTATGAGGCACATCATTGATTGTTCCTAGTCAATGATGTATTAGAATTATTTTACATATAAGATGGTTGCTAGTTAGCTGGTATCATGTGCTGACTTGTTTTCTTTGTTTTAGGCTGCACATGAAGCTATGGAGGTAGAAGGGAGGACTCCTACGTTAAGTATTAATGTCATTTCACAAAGCAGCAATGACAATGATTATTGCTTGCATCGGCCCATTGTGCCCACTGTTTTATTTTTTTAGCACAAAGAGGTGTTACAACTGTGCTCCAAACAATTGACTTAATTGAACAAGAAACATAGGAAACATATGCAATACTCACGATTACATGCAAATAGATACAAGAATTGAAAGATCGACAAAATTGGACTGGCCGTCTACTTGATAATCTCTTCTGCAGCTGTCATGGAAAGCCAGTTGTTACTTGTATGACGATGCAAGCTCCGTAGCAGAAACCCTGTTTCAACCCATGTCTGGCGATGTCTCTGTAGTGTGATGGCGCGTGGTTGATGTGGAGTGCTTCTTCGGGAAACCCCAAGAGAAAGGTATGATGCAGCACAACAGCAAGTTTTCCCTCAGTAAGAAACCAAGGTTATCGAACCAGTAGGAGGAAGCAAATGTCTCAAAGGTGTTGCAAGGAACATGGAAACCTGCACAACACAAACTCAAGACTTTGCCCCAACTAACAGTGAGGTTGTTAATCTCACTGGTTGCTGTAACAAAGGATTAATTGTATGGTGTGGAAGGTGATGATGGTTTGCAGCAAGTAAACAGTAACAGTGGAAGATGTATCAATGGTAAAGATTGGACCGGAGTCCATAGTTCACTAGAGGTGTTCTCCTTAGATAAATAAACATGGCATGCAGGGTAAAGAAATTACAGCAGGAAAATTGATAGGACTGAGCAAGGCATAAGAATGCAATACTAGACATAAAGATCCTATGAGATTCGATTGGGCAATACAACAATATACATAAACCGCCATCCAACTGCATCTATGACTAGAAGTCCACCTTTGGGTTATCATCCGAACCCCCTCCAGTATTAAGTTGCAAGCAACAGACAACTGCTTTAAGCAAAGTGTGTAAGGTAAACAATCCACTTGTTCCATAAACAAGAGACCGTTGTTTTCTCCCTAGTGGCAACATCACATCTACAACCATAGAGATTTCTGTCACTTTCCTTGATTAAGTAGAGGCATGAACCCACTATCGAGCATAAATACCCCCTCTAGGAGTCACTAGCAACTACTTGGCTAAGATAGCTACTAACAACGGAGAGCATGAAATATCACAAACAACACAGACATGATAGAATCAATAAGACAAAACCATTAATCAATCTGACATAGTAATCTCAATATCCATCGGATCCCCGCAAACACAACATGCATGATTATAAATAGATGAGATCTTGATCATGAACGGAGCTCACAAGATCTAGACATGAAAGCACAAGGAGGAGATACAACCATCTAGCTACTACATGGACCCGTAGTCCAAGGTGGAACTACTCACGCTTCATACCGGAGGCTGGCATGATGAAGAAGAAGGCCTCCAGGATGATCTCCCCTCTGGCAGGGTGCCGGGAAGAGCTTCGGATCCCCCCGATCTAGGGATGATGGTAGCGGCGGCTACAGATGGTTTCGTGGAATATTGATCGGGTCCTTAGGGTTTAGGCATCAGGGGCTTCTTATAGGCGAAGAGGCGAGGCTGGGAGGCGGCCAGGGGGCCCACGCCCTGCCCAGGCGCGGGCCCACCCTGGGCCGCGCCTGGGGGAGGGGGTGATCACCCTGTGGCGCCCCTCCATCTCTCCTCTAGACTCTGTGTTCTCCTCGGTGAAATATTGACTTTGGCTTTTGTCCCGTCGAATTCCGAGAATATTTCCTTACTAGCTTTTCTGGAACTAAAAACAGCAGAAAACAGGCAACTAGCACTGTGGCAACTTGTTAATAGGTTAGTACCAGAAAACATATAAAAACACCTCAAAGTGTGGACAAAGCAAAGCAAAGTAGATACTAAGCAAGCATGGAACATCAAAAATTATAGATACGCTTCCGACGTCTCAAGCATCCCCAAGCTTAACTCCTGCTCGTCCTCGAGTAGGTAAGTGATAAAAAGAATAATTTTTCAGGTGACATGCACCATCAAAACCAAGATCAAACCATTTACAATCATTCAAAGCTGGGATCAAAGAACTCTAAACATGTGCATGAAAGATAGAGTTCTAACAGTAATACAAAGTAAATATGCATGCAACATGAAAGGCTACAAACAAAGATCATGAATAACATGCATTGAAAAACGTTTGTTTGTTTCACATACAAAAAACATCGCATAGTGGCATTCAGCTTGTCCCTCATAGAGTAGCAAATACATGCATAGGACACCTTCAAAGTTCATAAGAGTGACTAGATACAAATAGCACAAGAACAAGTAATATCAACAATATGCATCAATCAATAAGTTTTGGGACAATGCACATAGAACTAAGAATAACAACTATGCTCTCTTAATTGGTGCCTAAAGGTAGAAGGTGGAGAATCAATATAATAGTGGAAAAAGGGCCCTTCATAAAGGGAAGCAGGGATTTCAATTTTCAAAAAGAGCTTCCAAAAATTAGGTACTTGTTAGCTTTCAGCCCTCATTGCCCCTATCATAAGCATCTTGAAGTGATTAAGGTTAAAGTGAACAAACTATGGAGTATATGCTTAACAAAGTATAAGTTGGCAATCTCATGTCCCTTGAATACGAGGGCCGCTCTTCATGCTACTCAAGTTTAGTTACTTGCAAGTTCTTGTCATAGTAAGTACATGTGTATCATAGAGAACCACCAACGGGGTACTCCTTGCACATGGTACAGGAGCTTACCCATAACCAAAATGGCAAGGCAAGCATACAATATGAATCTCAGCATTCTTCTTATTTACCATGGGATATGGTGCTTTTTTTCTCTCTTTCCTCTTTTCTCAATATGTCTCTTTTTTCTCAATCTCTTTTTTATAAGAAGAGTGCTTCATAAATGTCACTATGGTGATGCTACAAGTTTCCACGGCTTAGGCTAGCGGCCCAGGTGTTCCTCTAACACAAATTACATCACTCCATGGACTTACAAGCTCCCCTTTCATTTCACACCGATGACATCCATAGACAAAAGAGCATGATATCAACTGTGTACAAAGTACAAGTGCAATGTTGAAAGCATTCCCCATGAAAACATGGTTCTGCTAATTCCAATGTATAAGTACAAGCATATACAACATAGATGACACAATGGTTCAAGTTTATTAGGGGAAAGAAATATAAAGTGTGCCATCAAGTTCGTGAGAGCTTTAATCGCTAAGTTTTCACATAACAAAATACTTTTTAATTGGAAGATAGCTGAAAACAAGAATATACTTGGAATGGTGTAACACACCATGCATAGGAATTTATAGTGGAAACTTTGGAATAACTTGGTTTCTTGGGAGTTGGAAGCATGAGTAGAACTTACTCATACAAGTGGAGGCTAGCAAAAGACTGGGAACAACAACCTAAGAGAGCAATAATGCCCATACACTACTAGAAAAACGCCTATTCGTGGCGCACCTGAAAAGGCCTTCCGTGGCGCACTAGTAGTGCGCCACGGGCCTCGCGCTACGGCTATCTCGTAGCCGTGGCGCACTGCATGGTGCGCCACGGTTATATCGAGATAGGCGTGGCGCACTACCAGGTGCGCCACGGGTAGGGGTACAGGTGCGCCACGGATGTTTTTTTTCAAAAATCAAAAAAAAATGCAAAAACACCCTCGTTTTGAATTGCAGAAGCAATCGGGTCCGCATCGCTGCCGTCGTGTCGCCTCGCTGGAGCATGGTGGCCGTGGCCACGACCTACCACCGCAGGGAGGTGCGGGAGGCTGTGGCCGTGCTACTCCTCGCCGGCATCGAGGAAGAGAGGGAGAAGGAGGTGTGGCTGGAGAAGGGAGGAGGTCGCCGCAAGGAGAAGGAGGTCGTCGGAGCTCGTCGTCGCTCTTCGTGCTGCAAGGAGGAGGAGGCCGCAAGGAAGGAGGTCGTCGCCGTCGTGACTGCAAGGAGGAGGAGAAGGTCGCCGCCGCCATTGCCATCATCACTGCAAGGAGAGGAGGATGTCGGAGCAAGGAGGAGGAGAAGGCCACCGTCGCCATCGTCAGTGCAAGGGAAGGAGGAGAAGGAAAGGAGGAGGAGGAGGAGGAGAAGAAGAAGAAGAAGAGAGAAGGAAAAGAAGGAGGAGAAGAGAGAAGGAAAAGGAGGAGGGAGGAGAATGAAAAGGAGAAGAGGGAGGGAATAGGGGTAGGTGGGCGGGGTGGTGATTCAAATTTGAATCCCGCCCAAGCTTATCCGTGGCGCACTAGGTGGTGGTGCGCTACGGGTAAGTCGCCCTCTTTTTTTTCTGCAGGAAAAAACGGTCTTTTGACCGTAACTTTTTACTCTTTTCAAATTTTGAAAATCTAAAAAATCGCTAAACGACCGGAGGTGGTTGCGAGCGAATGCGAAATCTCGTTCTCGTCATTTTGGTATATTATACGATTTTTTCGATATCGTATGCAAAAGTGACGGCCTTTTTACCGTGGCATGACTTTTTTTTGCAAATAAAGTCGAAACTCATGTTTGTTAATTTTACTAGAAGCTATACCACATTACCTACCTAAATATGAAAGGATTTAATTTTTTTAAGTGTTTATCATTTTCTTTTATTTTTTGCAAAGCCTAAAAAGGCGATCCACCGGGGGGGGGTGGAGTTGGTGCAGGATAGTTAGGCGTAGGGCACTAGGGCAAGGTGCCCTACTACTAAGTTTATACATCCGTGGCGCACATGCCATAGTGCGCCACGGATGTGTCTGGCCGTTTCACAGCAGAGAGGGGCATGCGCTTAGGCGTAGCGCACCCCCTCCATGTGCGCCACGGTTGACACTAACAACCGTAGCGCACCTACCCTATGTGCGCTACGAATGTTTGGCGTGCGGCCAACAGGGCCCTGGCCCACACATATCTGTGGCGCACTATGGTCATGTGCGCCACAGTTGTTCTAGTTACTAGTAGGGCACAACCCATAGGTGAGCCACGCCTGTTTTAGCCGTGGGGCACTTCAACCATGTGAGCCACGGATGTGCTGATTACCTATAGCCATTTTCCTAGTAGTGATAATCATGCAGAGCGACAAAACATTACTAATCAAAGCATAGAGTGGTACTACAAGTCAAGGACTAAATGATCATAGAGGCTATGGTGACTTGTTCATAGTCGTAACAAGGTGTGAGCATGTGCCAAGTCAACCCAAACAAAGCATCAAAGGAGAATACCACAATACTATGCTTTTGCATGCTAAAACAACACATGATTCCTTCAAGGCACACTAAGTGTTGGGGATATGCTATATGGGTATCCTCATATCATGTCTCCTATCCGGATAACCCGGGTGGCCCACAATTGGTAGCATGGCCCATGGCCTGCTGGGCGGCGCAGTTAGATGGATCCATAAGGGAGGCCCATGCCAGATGAAGGAAGGCTACAGAGGAGTCACCGACGTACCCGGAGCCTTGGAGTGCAAGACACGCTAGACTAGTTGTATGCAGTGTAGGACTCTATAACCTGACCGGCTAGGACTTTCCCTGTAACCCTAGGACCTGGAGACTATATAAGTCGGGCCTATGTGAGCCTTTAGGGCACGACAAGTCAGTCGATCAACACACACCTCGCACAGCGAACCGATCCTTGTGACTCGGCGTATTGCCATTATAGTGATTTATAGCAGGAGTAGGATTCTACCGCCGTTGTGGGATCTGAACCTAGGTAAGTTGTGTTACCTCGTACCCGTCAATCGTCTGCCTTCCCCACGTCTCTAAACATGCACTGTGAGGACCCCTCCATGGCGTACTCGTCGGCAATACCACGACAGTTGGCGCCCACCGTGGGGCAAGAGGCTCTCCAGGCTCTGTAGCGGGCGAGGTCCAAGATCTTCACGGGAATCGGCGAAATCGTATCCGTCGGTCGCGTTCTCTTCTCCGTCGGTCGCGTTCTCTTCTCCGGCAACGTTCCTATCATGCCCCCTGACGAGTTTTGGATCCTAGTGAAGACGAACCCTATGCGGTTCTCAATCGTCCCCATCGGAGATATCCACCTTTTCATTGGCGAAACCGACTCGGGCACTAGTTCCCTTGGAGTAGGAGGAGCATCAAGACCCACACGGACCGCCTACGGGCAGGATACATTAGCGGAAGGACCGATGTCGGATCTCTCTTCGGAGTTTGCCGACAAAGATCGGAAAAATTCAAGACCCACCTAAACCGCCCATGTGCAGGATATAACGGTGGAAGATCGCTGCAAGTCCGCCGGCTTCGCCCGTGCGTCTGGACAGCAGAGATCCAATTTCGTCGAAGTGGTGACCATTTCGATCTGGCGCGTTGTGTTCAGAGAGAGGGCGAAAACCCCCGCGATTACCTTGCCAGGTGGCTCCGTATACGGGCCGACCTGGCTCATTACCCCAATGATGATGCTATGTATCACTTTGTGGAACGACTGGACCAAGGTACGCTTCTCCGGTATACGCTAAAGCGGCAACAGGCTTCAGGACGCCTCACTTTCGAAAGCATGGTGAACACGGTCAACAGCTATGCAGAGGCTGAGGAGGAAGCTCAGATGGAAATTGCGCTCGTTGGCGGAGCCCCTCCACCTCAGCCACCACTGCCACCGCCTCCGGTCGTTGTCGCCGCAGCTCCGCCACCACCTCCAGTCATCTTCGTTGCTGTTGCACCTCCACCCCCTGTCATCGAGGAAGCCCCGACACCCTCCGACTCCGTCCTTGATGCACTCTACGCCAACATCAACGCTGACTCAGAGGAGATAGATTTCAGACCAGAGGATCTAGACTCTGCCATGCAGGAGATGGAGGAGGATTACAAGCGCGACGAGTAGGCCAACAACACCGTCATGTCCCGAGAGGTGTTCGTCGCCATTGGGACGGCGATGTATGAAGATCAACCTGGACGAGCTCTGCCTACAACGCTGGACAAAGGGAAGGGACCACCTGTTGCTACCGACAATGATCACACAAAGGTCATGCCCCCTCCGCCTAACCCAGTGCAGCAGCCGCATGAACTCGGCACCGGTCCGAGCAACAACAATACCGCAAACCCGCTGCCTCCAGCATCTACATATGTTGTTGCCCAAGTCACTCCAGCTGATAGAGTGATGTACGGCAATCTCCTCGTCGAGCCCATGAACGTGGCTCATATTCACAATGTAGTCCAACTTGACGAAAAGCGCCAACAGCTGCTGGAGGAAGCGCAGGCTATTGCGGAGCAAGGCTCCAAGCTAGATCGAGATCTGGCCAACCCGCAGAAGTCAATAGAGAAAGCTAGATCAATGGAGGCCGAGTACAAGACTTACAGCAGCAAAAGGCTAAGAAAGCTCCGGCTCGCGTCATCAACGATCCTGGTGTACGGCAAAACCTAGGATGGGATCCCTCGAAGCCGGCACAGGCCAAGCCATACATTGACAGCGAAGGCAGGCAGGTGATGCCCACTCCTCTTCTCAACCTCGCCGTCGCCAACACCCTTCTGGAGTAGGATAGATCACCCGAAGCTGTGGACCAGGTCAATGACCTAGTGGCCAAGGCAGTGAAATAGCAGGAAAAGGCCACCACTCAGAGGCTTGAGTCTGACCCAGCGTTCTGCCAGTCTAGCCAGCATAAGCCACCAAGGGACAGATCTCCTCATGATGTCGGGTCCCAAACGGGTTCGTTAGAACAAAGACGGAGGGATGCGCGCAACAGGAAGGATGCTATCCCCATATCCTCCGACCATGGAGTCAAGGCTCAACTTCGTCGCCCATCTCCACCGCCCCACTCTCCCTGGCATCGCGAAGATACCAAGGCACACCGTCGTACGGATATGCCTCCGCCAAGGCAGAGCGGCATCGTCATCCGTGACAACACGGAACAGACCCGTCATGACGGAGAGCGCAACCAAGGACACAAGAGCAGGTCGCGCCATGACCCTCCGCGTCCGACAAGAAACCGCGACAAGCGTGAGGTGTCGCAGGAGGGTAATAGCAAGAAGGCTAACCTACCGCCACCTCCACCTCCGTCGCCACCTAGCATCCACCATGGCGAAGGAGGCCCGTGTTGTTCACGCAGCCCATCTCCTGATGGCAAGAAGAAGAAAATAAGCCCGGAGCCATACGATGCACGTTCACGTCTGGACAAGATCCACGAGGCCCGAGAAGGACCATACCTAGGTCCACGTTGCTTTGGACCTGTGATACGGTCTGCAACTTACCCCAAAGGTTTCCGGATCGACAAGACCATCAAGACCTATGACGGAACCGCTAAGCCAGCTACATGGTTGCAGGACGGCAACGCGGTGGAGATCGCCGGGGGTAACCCCAACGTCGCCGTCAAGTACCTCCCATTGGTGTTGGCAGGCACGTCCCGACAATGGATTGATGACTTGCCGGAGAGATCTATCTGCAATTGGTTGGATATGCAAGAAGCGTTCACCAAGAACTTCGAGGGTACGTACAAACATCCCTGTACTGTTGGCGATCTACAGCGATGCGTGCAGGAGAAAGACGAGACATCTTGCGCACGTTGATGGGTTGGAAATGGGCATGTTGCTCCTACATAAGCTGAAGCGCCTGCAGGACAATCACCAGCTAGATCTCAATCAGATGATTCAGCTGGCTAGTGAGTTCGCGGCTGCCGCCGATGACGCTCACGGCTCTCTGCCGGCAACGGCCGTTCCAAATCAAGCCGGAGGAACAACATCACCAAGCCGAAGACCCGCCAGAAGAAAAGCAAACATCCGACATGGTCGCTGTGACCTTTGCAGTGCGAGGTGATGGCGGACAGCGTGGCAGAGGACGAGGAGCTGGTCGTGGGCAGCATCGAGGCAGTGAAACTACCTCGGCAACACTCCGCGTTCCCCAAACCTACGAAGAGTACCATGATATGTCGTGCCTCGTACACCTCGACGCCAACGGCAAAGCCACTCACAATAATCGCCATTGCAAGTTCGTCAACCATCTCAAGGAGGACCCGGAGTCCGGCTACAAACAAAGTCGGAAGAACAGACCATGAGGCAAGGGCAAGGGGAAGAAGAAGGAGGAGGATTCCAAGGATTTAAGTGACATGGACAAGGATGTTGACCCCAAGCACGCCGCGAAGAGTGATGGCAAGGGCAAGAACCCCTTCGAGAAGAAGGCGGACGTTTTCCACACTTTCCTTGGCACCCCCACTGTCCGACAATAGAAGACCTCCATGAGGATACTGATGGCCACTTTACCCCCAGTTCCCTAGTACCTGCGCTGGTTGGAGATTCCAATTACTTGGGACAGGAAGGATCACTCAGACGTCATCCCTACGGAGAACCAGTATGGCATGGTCATCAACCCCTTGATTAAGGGCAATGAGTTCACCAAATGTATGGTGGATAGTGGAAGCAGCATCAACATCATGTACCTCGATAAACTGCACAAGATGAACTTGACGGAGGCTAACCTAAGGCGGACCAGCACCATCTTCCATGGCGTAGTTCCTGGTCGGGAGGCTCGGTCCCTTGGGTGCATCACGCTTCAGGTCGCTTGAATATTGATCCAAAATGCAAACCGGTGAAACAACCTCTATGATTCTTCGGAGACGAGAAGAGACATGCCATAGGAAAGGAGATAGTGTAGCATCCCGGGTAAAACCACTACTAGAAAATCACTGTTGTTTGTACTTGTGCATCATCATGACATTAGCATGCATCTGTTTGCCTAAAAGTATTTTGCTAAAAGCCTAGTTTTCCTCTCTACAAATATCCCTCTCTTTATTTCAAATGCAAATCCACGGTCGTACCAGATATTTTATTTGTCTATAAACTAATTGCAAAATAGTCTTGTTTTAAAATAAATAAATAAATAAAAACATTTTTGTTCAGAGAGGCAGTCCGATCGATCAGGCCAGAGGCCCAACCGACCAGACTACCTACAATCCGGCCAGACCGCCTACTACCCAAAATAAAACCTAGCGAACCCTAGTTCCTCTAACCCTAAACCTAATCCCCCAAATCCCCACATACCCCTCTCCCTGCTGCCAATCACCACAAACCCGCCACCCGCCGCTGGATGCGCCCTTCCCAACCTCCCACGTGCACCTAGTATCCCACCAACCCACCACCTCGACCAGACCCTGGCCATCCTGCGTACGATCGACGCGGTCAACGCAAGCCTGATCCCTGCCCTCTCTCTGGTAACGCTTCCCGTGGGACCCACCAGCACCACACCCACCTTCCACCTCACGTGCCTGCGATCCCCTTCCTCTTCCCCTAAAGCTGCTCCCTTCCCGAGTGCCGCCGCCTCCTATGCCTTCCTCTCCTCGCCCGAGCCAGATGCTCCCTTTCCGCCAGGAGAGATCTCATCCCCACCTCGCGACCCATGCCCTGCCGTCGACCCCCCTCCCTCGCTCTCCCCGGCGACACCACCTCTCCCTGGTTGCCCCGCCGCCAGAGCCCCCAGTCGTGGCTCCTTCTCCTCGTGTGCCGCCGCCGGGAGGAGTCCCACAGCGCCTCGGCCTACTCCTGTCCCTGCCAGCGACCACACCTCCGGCTGCCGTCGACCTCCGCCTGGGCAGACCCCGCTGCCGCAGCAACCTGGCATTCCCGCCTCCGCGGGTCACCTTCCTGCAGAGCGTCGTCGCCGCGTGAGGCCTCCCCGGGCCCGACCCTCTCTGCCAGCGCCTGTCGCCTCCTGCAGCATGCCATCGGTCGCCCCGTGTGCACCTCCTCGCTGTTCTTGCAGCCGTCGTCGCCCGACTACCTCCAGGGCCGGCCTCACACCTCCCTTGTTCCCTTTCCCGACAGCCACGTCATCCTCCTCGCCTCTGCGTCGCCAAGCCCCGCGACCGGCTGCCTCCCGCTGTCTCTGAGCGTTGCCACACGGTGGCTCCTGTCGTTGTGGCGTCTTCCAGTGTGCACATCATGGTGATGTTTTTGACTTGAGGCCACTGGGTTCTTCCTCTGTTTGCGTGTGAAACCCTGCAGTGAAGTTTTGTCCCTGGATGTCAACTATGTGCACTCATCGTCTCTTCGTTGTTCTGTAAAACAACAAGGTCCCCTTCCGTACGCGTGTTTACCGAGAACTCTGACCCGGAACATCAAGTCTTCGTCACGACACGCCAAGGCCTTCTCCCCGGAATCGCCATGACCGTCGACATGGAACCATCTACCAAGATCCCCGAAGACCGATCCCAGCGCCCGAACCCGAATCCCTCGGTAACCAAGTTCGCCGACCCCTCTAATGTGTGACCTCTCCCGAGCCCTTATTTTATAAATTGACATATTATGCTTGTTGCATACAATTGATCACGCTTGCATACATATTGTGGGTGACTGCGGGTGCTTCAACTACTCACCTAAATTAAATATAAAGACCATATGCGGGCTTTTCTAGTCTAATATTGGTCCCAGTTAAATTTGTGTAGCGAACCGATGACATGTTTTTCCTTGTTAAGACAACATTTAAATTGCGGGTATCTAAACAACATAAACATATTAATTAATTGTCGGGACCCCAGTTCTGCTTAATATTGCCTAATTGCATCGCATCCTTGCCATGCCATACATCATACATGCATCATGCCCGATCTTTTGCCGTAGTATTAAATAGTGCATCCGGTGTTTCTTCTAGTGCTTTGCTTCTTCACGGATTAGGCCGATGAGTTGATGCGAGTGTCGACCCGATCTTCGGATGAACCTTCGACAATGTTTTCTAGGCGAGCATTCTCCCCTTTCTACCTATTTTACTTTATAGTCTTTATTTCCTCCTGTTGATCTATTGCTATCTGTGTTACGATGCTCTAGTTTTCGTACCCGTGATATCCCTTGCAGCCTTATATTGCCTTGGACACATCCTATTACCTATTGTTTGATAGATAGTTGGACTTGCGTGTCGTAGTCGCTTACTCAAGTGCTGTTGCGTGTCGTCAAGTACCACAGTTGTTGGAGTAATGCCGCATGTTTAATGTTGGATATGATCATGGCTTTAATTACCATTTAATAACTAAAATTGAAGTAGGTAAATAATGCAGAGGCACAGGTGGGAAATAGATGTTATTTGGTTTTTAACCGTCCACTTGTGTCTCGTAGGACCCCGAGTACTTGATACCTGCTCTTTGAATATTCGCACTATCCGCATGTGGGACCATGAATACCCCTAACCCTAGCTTGAGTCATATTTAATTCCTTGGGGCCACAAAGTAGTTTGGGGCTTTATTACTATCCTGTACTTATGCCATGCTTTACTGCTTTATTTACGATTGCGCGTGGAGCGCATGTACTGTTTAGGTAAGTGGAATGTTTCCGCGGTATCGACAAGACCATTCACACTTTCGGGTTCCCAGTGGTTTACAGCCATTGACACAAACCTCTGGGTCCGTCTCAAAGCCGGCCAACTTCGTCGCGGGTTGCTTAGTGGGGTTCCCCCCTGAAATCAAATATGAATCTTGCGAATGTTCTGTCGTGATGTCTCGTTGGGTTTTCATTTGGTTTTTCCCGAGGTTGATCGTGCGTGTGTTGCTATTTGTGCCCCCCTGCAGGGTAAAACTTTCTGAAAGCTGTGTCCGCGGTTATGGACGACTCGGAGCACAGTATCTCGATCATAGACAACTATAACTAAAGTAGTGCTATAAAGTTTACTTTATAATGACTAGTAATTAGCTTCACTATAATGGAATGGCTAAATAAAAGTGCCAACAATTGCTGGTTTGGGTTGTCACCTATTACAATTGTATCTGACTAGTAAGTATTGCAACTACAACGGAATGGCTAAATAAAAGTACCAACAACTGCTGGGTTTTGGGATGCCTCATGCTATATGTATATGACTAGTAAGTATCGCAACTACAACGGAATGGTTAACTAAAATTGCCCACTGCTTATTATATCAGGATGACTCATGCTATCTATATCTGATTAGTAATTGCCGCAACTATAATGGAATGAATAAAACTGCCAACTGTGTGAGTTCCTCGGTTGACTTCCTCGTCTGGTCTCGAGGGGGAAATACCAGGATGGGTATGCTTGGTGATAGTTTCAGGTTGGATCCGAATAGGTCTTTCTTATCCCTATCTGGTAGCCGCCAGTTGAATTGAGTCTCTATAGGTTGTTTACAGCATGTTGCGCTGCCGCTTCAGTCCACCGTACCTATGTAGGCGAGGACCACCGAATTCTAGTCTCGCCGTGTACTGGCCTCAGTACTGACCGCTCTCTTTTTCCTTTGCCCTTTGCCGGCACCCCTTTTGTTTTAACAGGTTTTGAGATCGACGTCGTTAGCAGGGTTACCCTTCCGACTTGACCTGGGCAGGGTTATGGACGCCATTGGTTATTCTTCAGGGCTCTTAGCTCAATTTGCATCTTGTCTGTACTCGGACGTTGTATTGTTTCAAGGTGATTTGGATCTTTGTATTGTATATCTGTATTCTTGACTCTTTGAGTCATTGTTGTATATATCTATTCTGTGGGCTCCATCGTGGACTATTGTGTAATGGTATTACTTCGTTTTCCACCCGCCTGGTGGGCGCCTTTGAATCGTTTCTATGCGGGTTTGGCGGGAATCGCTAAGACTTGCATAGGGCCGATCCGAGGGTGTTACAGAGTGGTATCAGAGCCCAGCAGTTACGATACCCCACTGGTCCATCCTGTAGGATAACCTAGCTAACGGCCATTTTAGAGTGTCAAAACTATTTTGCAAAATCGGTTGGATAGATCTGATTAGGTCTACTTTTACTCCGTACCCCTCTGCTTTTCTCCTCTTACCCTTGCGTGTTTTCAATCTATCCCCTTATCTTTCTTCGAGTCCAGGAATTCTCGTGGTTGGGTTTCCGTCGTACCTTCAGGGTTTCGCTTCCTCCTCTTGTAACGGTGCGTCTACATCCGTCCTTCATGCTATCTGATGAATCTTTCATCTGTTGTACCTTTCAATGGACCGAAAATTCAAAAAAAATTCTTTGTATCCTCTGGTGTTCCCAGGACGACAACGACTTCATGAATGTCAGATCTGATGAAAAGACTACATCATTCATTGGTTTTCCAAACACTGTTTGTTAAGATCTTTAGTCTAAATTCCGAAAGTTGGTTGCATAATCCGTCTGTTCATGTACATAGTAATGCTTTGAGTGCGGGATGGAGTCGCCACCATACCACTACTCTTATCATTCGCTTTGTACATTGAATCGATGGATCAGGCAATTTACTCTGTCCGCAGAAGTTAGAGGTGGCTTTATCTTTTGATACCTTTACCTTCGTCCTTTGTTCTCCGGAGTGTCCTCCCGACGAACGCGAGCATTCACCCTTGTTGGTGGTGTCGCCGATTTCGAGATGGAGAACGAATCTTTGTTAGTGGTGTCGCGAAGATCTACACGAAGCGAGAAGATACAGATCGTCATCATTCTTTCCCATACCAGGAGGCGGATCTCGAGGGCGAGATCCATTGTTAGTGGTGTCGAATTGTAGCATCCCGGGTAAAACCACTACCAGAAAATCGTTGTTGTTTGTACTTGTGCATCATCATGACATCATCATGCATCTGTTTGCCTAAAAGTATTTTGCTAAAAGCCTAGTTTTGCTCTCTACAAATATCCCTCTCTTTATTTCAAATGCAAAACCACGGTCGTACCGGATATTTTATTTGTCTATAAATTAATTGCAAAATAGTCTTGTTTTAAAATAAATAAATAAATAAAAACATTTTTGTTCAGAGAGGCAGTCCGATCGATCAGGCCAGAGGCCCAATCGACCAGACTACCTACAATCCGGCCAGACCGCCTACTACCCAAAATAAAACCTAGCAAACCCTAGTTCCTCTAACCCGAAACCTAATCCCCCAAATCCCCACCTACCCCTTTCCCTGCCGCCAATCACCCCAAACCCACCACTCGCCACCGGATGCGCCCTTCCAAACCTCCCGCACGCACCTAGTATCCCACCAACCCACCACCTCGACCAGACCCTTGCCATCCTGCGTACGATCGACGCGGTCAATGCAAGCCTGATCCCTGCCCTCTCTCTCTGGTAACGCTTCCCGTGGGACCCACCAGTGCCGCACCCACCTTCCACCTCACGCGCCCGCGATCCCCTTCCTCTTCCCCCAAAGCCATACCGTCGACCCTCCTCCCTCGCTCTCCCCGGCAACACCACCTCTCCCTGGTTGCCCTGCCGCTAGAGCCCCCTGGCCGCGGCTCCTTCTCCTCGTGTGCTGCCGCCGGGAGGAGTCCCGCAGCGCCTTGGCCTCCTCCTGTCCCCACCAGCGACCACACCTCCGGCCGCCGTCGACCTCCGCCTGGGCAGACCCCGCTGCCGCAGCAACCTGGCATTCCCGCCTCCGCGGGTCACCTTCCCGCAGAGCGTCGTTGCCGCGTGAGGCCTCCCCGGGCCCGACCCTCTCTGCCAGCGCCTGCCGCCTTCTGCAGCTTGCCATCGGTCGCTCTGTGTGCACTTCCTCGCTATTATTGCAGCCGTCGTCGCCTGACTACCGCCAGGGCCGGCCTCACACCTCCCTTGTTCCCCTTCCCGACAGCCGCGTCATCCTCCTTGCCTCTGCGTCGCCAAGCCCTACGACCGGCTGCCTCCCGCTGTCTCCGAGCGTTGCCACTTAGTGGCTCCTGTCGTTGTGGCGGCTTCTAGTGTGCACATCATGGTGATGTTTTTGAATTGAGGCCACTGGGTTCTTCCTCTGTTTGCGCGTGAAACCCTGCAGTGGAGTTTTGTCCCTGGATGTCAACTGTGTGCACTCATCGTCTCTTCGTTGTTCTGTGCAACAACAAGGTCCCCTTTCGTCCACGTGTTTACCGAGAACTCTGACCCGAAACATCAAGTCTTCGTCACGACACGCCAAGGCCTTCTCCCCGGAATCGCCATGATCATCGACATGGAACCATCTACCAAGATCCTCGAAGACCAATCCCGGCGCCCGAACCCGAATCCCTCGGTAACCAAGTTCGCCGACCCCTCTAATGTGTGACCTCTCCCGAGCCCTTATTTTATAAATTGACATATTATGCTTGTTGCATACAGTTGATCACGCTTGCATACATATTGTGGGTGACTGCGGGTGCTTCGACTACTCACCTAAATTAAATATAAAGACCATATGCGGGATTTTCTAGTCTAATATTGGTCCCAATTAAATTTGTGTAGCGAACCGATGCTATGTTTTTCCTTGTTAAGACAACATTTAAATTGCGGGTATCTAAACAACATAAACATATTAATTAATTGTCGGGACCCTAGTTCTGCTTAATATTGCCTAAATGCATCGCATCCTTGCCATGCCATACATCATACATGCATCATGCCCGATCTTTTGCCGTAGTATTAAATAGTGCATCTGGTGTTTCTTCTAGTGCTTTGCTTCTTCATGGATTAGGCCGATGAGTTGATGCGAGTGTCGACCCGATCTTCGGATGAACCTTCGGCAATGTTTTCCAGGCGAGCATTCTCCCCCTTTCGACCTATTTTACTTTATAGTCTTTATTTCCTCCTGTTGATCTATTGCTATCTGTGTTACGATGCTCTAGTTTTCGTACCCGTGATATCCCTTGCAGCCTTATATTTCCTTGGACACATCCTGTTACCTGTTGTTTGATAGATAGTTGGACTTGCGTGTTGTAGTCGCTTGCTCAAGTGCTGTTGCGTGTCGTCAAGTACCACAGTTGTTGGAGTAATGCCGCATGTTTAATGTTGGATATGATCATGGCTTTAATTACCATTTAATAACTAAGTTGAAGCAGGTAAATAATGCAGAGGCACAGGTGGGCAATAGATGTTATTTGGTTTTTAACCGTCCACTTGTGTCTCGTAGGACCCCGAGTACTTGATACCTGTTCTTTGAATATTCGCACTATCCGAATGTGGGACCATGAATCCCCCTAACCCTAGCTTGAGTCATATTTAATTCCTTGGGGCCACAAAGTAGTTTGGGGTTTATTACTATCATGTACTTATGTCATGCTTTACTGCTTTATTTACGATTGCGCGTGGAGCGCCTGTACTGTTTAGGTAAGTGGAATGTTTCCGCGGTATCGACAAGCCCAGTCACACTTTCGGGTTCCCAGTCGTTTAGAGCCATTGACACAAACCTCTGGGTCCGTCTCGGAGCCGGCCAACTTCGTCGCGTGTTGCTTAGTGGGGTGGCCCCCTGAAATCAAATATGTATCTTGCGAATGTTCTGTCGTGATGTATCGTTGGGTTTTCATTTGGTTTTTCCCGAGGTTGATCGTGCGTGTGTTGCTATTTGTGTCCCTCTGCAGGGTAAAACTTTCTGAAAGCCGTGTCCACGGTTACCGACGACTTGGAGCACAGTATATCAATCATAGACAACTATAACTAAAGTAGTGCTATAAATTTTACTTTATAATGACTAGTAATCAGCTTCACTATAATGGAATGGCTAAATAAAAGTGCCAACAATTGCTGGTTTGGGTTGTCACCTGTTACCATTGTATCTGACTAGTAAGTATTGCAACTACAACAGAATGGCTAAATAAAAGTACCAACAACTGCTGGGTTTTGGGATGCCTCATGCTATATGTATCTGACTAGTAAGTATCGCAACTACAACGGAATGGTTAACTAAAACTGCCCACTGCTTATTATATCAGGATGACTCATGCTACCTATATCTGACTAGTAATTGCCGCAACTATAGCGAATAAAACTGCCAACTGTGTGAGTTCCTTGGTTGAGTTCCTCGTCTGGTCTCGAGGGGGAAATACCAGGATGGGTATGCTTGGTGATAGTTTCAGGTTGGATCCGAATAGGTCTTTCTTATCGCTATCTGGTAGCCGCCAGTTGAATTGAGTCTCTATAGGTTGTTTAGAGCATGCTGCGCTGCTGCTTCAGTCCACCATACCTATGTAGGCGAGGACTGCCGAATTCTAGTCTCGCCATGTACTGGCCTCAGTACTAACCGCTCTCTTTTTTTCCTTTGCCCTTTGCCGGCACCCCTTTTGTTTTAACAGGTTTTGAGATCGACGTCGTTAGCAGGGTTACCTTTCCGACTTGGCCTGGGAAAGGGTTATGGACGCCATTGGTTATTCTTCAGGGCTCTTAGCTCAATTTGCATCTTGTCCATACTCGGACGCTGTATCGTTTCAAGGTGATTTGGATCTTTGTACTGTATATTTGTATTCTTGACTCTTGAGTCATTGTTGTATATATCTATTCTTTGGGTTCCATCGTGGACTATTGTGTAATGGTATTACTTCGTTTTCCACCCGCACGAAAGTGCATGGTGGGCGCCATTGAATCGTTTCTATGCGGGTTTGGCGGGAATCGCTAAGACTTGCATAGGGCCGATCCGAGGGTGTTACAGATAGCTAGGTTACTTAAGGCTAGTTTTATCCGAGAAGTCCTTCACACCCGATGGGTGGCCAATCCTGTACTTGTCCCCAAAAAGGGAACCAAAGAATTAAGAATGTGCGTTGATTACACCGTCTTGAGCAAAGCGTGTCCCAAAGATCCGTTCGCTTTGCCTCGCATTGACCAAGTCATTGACTCGATGGCTGGCTCAGAACTTTTGTGTTTTCTCGATGCATACTCAGGATACCACCAAATCAAGATGAGGAAATCGGACCAATTGGCCACTTCGTTCACCACATCTTATGGCACGTTTTGCTATGTCACGATGCCCTTTGGCTGAAAAATGCAGGTGCTACGTACCAACGGACAATGCAGCGTTGCCTACACGATCAAATTGGTCAGAACGTTCACGCCTATGTGTACGATATAGCGATGATGTCTAAAAAGTCAAATGACTTAATCTCTGACTTAAAAGAAACCTTTGATAATCTCCGGAAATACAACATGATGCTTAACCCTAAGAAGTGCGTCTTCGGGGTTCCAGCCGGCAAATTGTTGGGCTTCATCGTTTCCCAGCGTGGAATCGAGGTGAACCCGGAGAAAATCAAGGCCATCTTAAACATAAACCATCTGACATGCTTGAAGGACATACAACCCCCAGTGGGTAGTGAAATAGAACGTGAAACCGTCGGCTAACAGGTTGCATTGCAGCGGTTAGTCGGTTCGTCAGCCGACTTGGAGAGAAGGCTCTGCCGCTATACAAGTTGCTGAAGAAGGCGGACAAATTTACATGGACGGACGAGGCAGATGCAGCGCTGAAGCAGCTAAAGGATATATTATCCTCGGCACCTATCCTTGCAGCACCCGAGCCTGGGGAGCCTATGTTAATCTACATGGCATCCACCAACCGGGTAATCAGCATCGTCGTCGTGGTAGAGCGGAAAGAACCAGGCTATGATTACGGAGTTCAACGACCAGTTTACTATGTAAGCGAGGTCTTGACAGAGTCCAAGCAGCGTTACCCGCACTACCGGAAGATAGCTTATGGAGTGTTCCTTGTTTCTCAGAAGCTAAGGCACTACTTCCAGGAGCACCCTATCATAGTGGTGAGCAAGACTCCACTGTCCGACATCATCAACAACAGCGAAGCTACAGGAAGGGTCGCGAAGTGGGGCATGAACTTGCCGCCTTCGAGATCACCTATAAGAGACGCGACGCTATCAAGTCACAAGCCTTGGAGGATTTCATCGTAGATTGGACGGAGATGCCAGATGCTACCCCAATGCCAGAGCCAGAATATTGGGTGATGCACTTTGACGGATCAAAGCTACTCAATGGCTCGGGGCTGGTGTACTGTTACAATCACCAACCATGGACAAGCTACACTACGTTCTGCAGATCCACTTCGAGTCTATGAACAACATGGCGGAGTATGAAGCACTCATTCATGGACTGCGCATAGCCAAGGATATTGGCATCAAGCGCATAGTTTGCTGTGAAGATTCCGACTTGGTTGCCCAGCAGGTGGCTGGCACCTGGAATGCGTAGAACCCTATTATGGCGGCATATCGAGACAAAGTGGACGAGATATCCAAGAGCTTCTTGGGCTACGAAGTCAAGTATGTACCTAGGGAGCAAAACGAGGCGGTTGATCTACTGTCTAAGCTTGGATTAGGGCGCAAACGAATTCCGCCTGGCGTTTTCCTGGAGCATCTACGGATACCATCCGTGAAGGGAGCAGACATTGACAACCCGCCTGACGACAAAGTCGAAAGACGGCAAATAGTACGTCGAGCAAAGGGCTATACCATAATCAATGGACAACTCTACAAAAGAAGCACCACTAGTGTATACCTTAAGTGTGTTTCCCAGTAAGAAGGTATTGAAATCCTACGTGAGATCCATCTCGGAGATTGCGGGCATCACGCCGCTCCTCGATCTTTGGTCTCCAAAGCCTTCCGGCAAGGATTCTACTGGCTGACCACGAAGGCAGACGCTGAAAAGCTGGTTGAGACATGCATGGGATGCCAGTATTATGCCCGGCAACCTCATGTTCCAGCTGAAGAATTGCGAACAATACCAATAACTTGGCCATTTGTAGTCTATGGGCTAGACATGGTTGGTCCATTGCAGATGACACCATGTGGGTTTACGCATCTGCTAGTAGCAGTTGATAAATTCACCAAATGGATAGAAGCTAAACCCACTAGAAAGATTGATGGGGCAACTTCCCTTAGATTTGTCTAGGATCTAGTGGTGAGATTTGGTCTCCCACATAGCATTATCACCGACAACGCCAGCAACTTGTCACTCGGAGAAGTGGAAGCTTATTGTTGGGACAAGGGTATCCGACTTGACCTAGCGTCTGTGGCACACCCACAATCCAATGGCCAAGTTGAGTGAGCCAACCGATTAATTCTGCAGGGAATCAAGCCACGTCTTGAGGCACCGCTACATAGAGCAGCTGGAGCCTGGAAGGAGGAACTACCATCTGTGTTGTGGATTTTACGAACTACACCCAACAGATCCACCGGCTACACCCCTTACTTCATGGTATATGGAGAAGAAGCCATCCTGCCTTCCGACATACTTCACGATTCACCAAGAGTTGCCACCTACGACGAAGATGATGCTGAAGAATCTCGATGCCTAGATGTGGAACTTCTCGAGGAGGAGCGCGTTTTGGCATGCCAAAGATCCGCCATCTACCAGCAGAAGCTACGTAGCTACCATAGTCACCGCGTTCGGCATCGCTCGTTTATAGAGGGGGATCTGGTGCTCCAACTTAAGCAAAAGAAGTCACACAAATTATCCCTGCCATGGGAAGGACCATTCATCATAAGCAAGACGCTGCTCAATGGGTCTTACTACCTTGTTGACAGTCCTGAACTTAAGGATAGACCCAGCAAAGATCACAAGCGTAAGCGACATGACCCGGATGATGACTACCCGGAGCTTGATCGGCCATGGAACATAGCACAGCTACGTCCTTTTTACACTTAACATATTTTTATCTACTGTGTACTTCTTATATGATCAATGAAATAAAGCTCTCTGGTTCACTCGTATTTCTGAGTCTTTTACCTCCTTTAGTGTTCATTTTTGGATTGTATAAAACATTTATGCGCAAGTTTGCATTTGCACTTGTGAAAATTCCGCCTACGGGCATTATCTTAAGTTTTCTGGTCTACACGTTCTTTGTTGTTTTTATGTGGATTCCGGAATAGTGACTTTCGGCACTTGTTGTTGGCGATTTTGTGCTTCGGTTTTTTACGGTGCCATTGGGCATCATCACCTGAGCACATGGTTCCGACTACAAGTCTTCCAACTCACGAAAGGTCAAGCATAAAAACCAAAGTAATGGATAAGCCAACACTTGCTTAAAAAATATATACATGCTAGAACCAGTACTTAAGTAGCAGGAAATTACACCTATTGTTTTTCTGCCTTAAGATAACTTAGTAGTTTTTCCGCATACATCAAACAAGAGGAAACAAATATTACAAAGTGTTTTTTCATTCCTCTGGCGCAGGATACTTGGATGCAGCATCATCGGCAGCAGGAGAGTCATCGTCCTCGAAGTCGGTGGTCTTGAGGGACTCGGAGGAGCTTTGCTAGGCGCCATCAATGGTTTCTAAGGGCACGAAGACATTGTGGTCGACCAACTCGGCAACCCTTGTGTCATAGCCCACGAGAGATGACCAGATAGATTTATGATCAATCTTCTGGCCTTCATCGTCTATGTCGGGAAGACCGGAGGTTACCACATTGATGTCGGCATCTTCATAGTGCAACTTGACCATTGATAGTGACATCCTGGCACCAGCCCGTGTACATGAAGCTTTCTAGCTTAGAATATGCTCGGGGGCTTGGCGCAGGATATCCGAGAACTTCATCACGGAATCCACCGCTTTGATGTTAATATGGAGGGGCTTGGCTATCTCCTTGGCTTGCCTGATGGTGGTGCTGATAAAGTTGCCAGCAAGGACCATGCATTCCTTAGGCGGAGGAGGCGATTGGTTTAATCCAATAGGAGCTGTAATTCCGACAAGGGAGCGCATGAGTTCAATAACACAAGAATTCAAAGTACCTGACTTACAGAAGTACAAGGCGGAGAATTACTTACTAAAGATGCTTGCCTCGGCCTGCTGGAGAGTCTCTGCCATGGAGTCCCGTTCTTGTCGAAGGATCTTGTATGCTTCAAGATTGCGCTATTTTTTCTCATCGGCAGCCTTCTTCTGCTATTTCAGCATCACAATCTCCTACTTTAAGCGGTTCATCTCCGTGTTGGAGGATTCCTGCAGGATCTTCATGGAATCCTCGTGCATCTTCAGCATATATTTTCTCTCCTGCTTAAGGATCTTGTTTTCGCTATCCAGCAACTCAATGTGCTTGGATTGCTCAACAATATACTTGGCCTTGTCAATGGCTTCTGCAAGTCGGATAAAGAGCAATACACAGTGAGTACTCGAAGAATGTTGGCACAAGACCAAGTCGGAGTATGAAAACGAAAGGAAAAACAGACTCTTGCTCTTGGTGATTTGTTCCTTCAAGAAGGCAGTTTTACCCTTTTCAGCTTCCAACTCGGCGCGCATCTTGTGGAACTTTTCGTTGGCGACACCTCTCCGCACATTCTCATTCTATGGATAAAATAATTAAAGCTGTTTAGTCTACTTGGAGAATATAGCCGGATGATTATCCACCTAGAAGCTTGGGGGCTACGGTGAGAATTTTAAAACTTGGCAATATGCTTTAGTCTTTCTTTAAGCATCTAGTCAGAACTCATTCAGTTTTCAACTAGAATCTTGGGGGCTACAGTATAAAGTTTTGAACTCAGTCATATGCTTAGTCTTTCTTTAAGCATCTAGTCGGAACTAATTCAGTTTTCAACTAGAGGCTTGGGGGCTACAATATCAAAATTTACAAACACTGTGTATGCTACTCTGAAAGTATCTAGTCAGAATAATCCATTCAAACTAAATACTTGGGGGCTACAGTGAGAAGTTTTCTAGCTTAGTCACTCTTAGAGCATTCAGATGCAAATACCTATGGTTTTCCGTCTAAATCCTCAGGGGCTACAGTGGGATACTCATATGAAATGCAAAAGGCAAATAAAACTTACAAGTGTGATGATCTTGAGGTTGGTAGCGCTCTCGGCAAACAACTTGCTGAAGGAAAGGTTGTTTCCTTGCAAGATATCTGCTTGTCGGAGGAGCTCCTCAAGACCACAAGTTGGAGATGCCGGCGCTGCACCAGGAACCAGAGTAGAGATACTCGGCGTAAGCGCCGGGTAGACTATCTTCGGGAGCTCTGTGGTTATCCCGGGTGCAGAGGCGCTGCCTTTGATGGATGTTCCACCCACCACCGCCGCCTTGCCTCTACCGATGGCATCCTTAGCCAGAGCTTCAACCATTCTGGTTGCGGTGCTTTCTTGCATCGCCTGCTCGCTGGCTACGACGAGATCCGCGGAGGCAGCTGAGTCCACTTCCATGGTGGAAGGGCCAGATGCATCCTTGGCCGGAGAGCTTGTCGGAGCAGGCGTAGGCTGTACGCTGGGAGTGATAGGGGCGATGGCGGGAGATGCTTGGTGCGGTACATCATGCTGCAACATATCTTTGATGTTTTTAGAAGCCCCCGATGTTTTGGAGGTCTTCTTCAAACTCAAGCCAGCTTTCTTCCTGAAACGTGCAAAAGTATAAGTACACGAAAAGGACAAACAATGGACAATGTTGTAGGAAAAGAAGCTTACACAATCGTGGGTGCTTTGGTAAAAGGGATCCTAGTAATATTTCTTTTCTCTGCCTCCAAGGCGGCAGTGGACTTCTTGGAGGCTCCACCCTCCGTCTTCTTCTTCTTGCCTCCATCGGCAGCGTCAGAGGTGGAGCTCTTCCGCTTTCGCGCCAACGGGACATTGTTGTCGGACACGACAGTGACTTCCTTCATCTTTGGGTCATAAATTTGGACAGCCATGTCGTCCTCCTTTAGACACTTAAGCTGTTAAGTGAAATCATAAGGTGTTAGATGACAAAGGTAAGATGGAAGAACTGGAGTAAATGTCATGCACGGAAAATAAACAGGTACCTCTGGGAACTTGCCCTCCTCGAACATGTCATAGGTGATGGTGAAGCCACACTTCCTATCCTTCACCTTGATGATGTCCTTGAGGCGGAGCTTGACGAAGTCGCTGGAGAAGTTGTCCTCGGAAATGCGGAGGCTATCCTTCCTCTCCCTAGAGTACTCATGCATAAACTTCGAGCGGTGCTACAGAGGCTGGATCCGCCTGACGAACCAGCACATGGCCAGGTCCAATTCGGTTAGACCCGTCTCTATGAACCAATCTATCTACCTTATAGAGCGCGAATCGTCAATGTCGGAGGGAAGGGAGGCTTGCGATCTCCATGTTGAAGCTTCAGCGGCAGCTCCATCGACGAAGTCCGGATACGTCGCTTCTTGGCCAGCCAGAGGGATATCTGGGCCGTAGAAGTATGTATGTTGCCAGTTTTTACATGACTCATGGCCGACTATGTCGGGGAACCGCCGATCAGGCTGGATCTTAAAGCTAATTGTGCCACAGTTCCTAAGCTTGTCCTTGCTGGCTCCGACTTCCCTCTTGACGGTGAAGAAATAAATAAAGAGGTCTCGCCTAGGCCTAATCCCTAAGTAACCCTCACAAAGCGCCGCATAATTGCTAAGTGTGAGGATGCTATTGGGGGAGAGGTTTTGAGGCTGAACTCGGTAATGGTTGAGGACAGCTAGGAAGAAATTGGCGATGGGCAGGGAAACGTCACGTACCAATTGGGCCTTGAGGTACACCTTTTCTCCGGCTTGGGAAGAAGGGGTGACCTTGCTGGCCGGCGCCGCCCGCCAGACGAGCCCCTCCGTCGTAGGGAGGTTGCCCTTGGTGAGCAACTCCTTGATGTCGTTGTCTGTGATGTCCGAGTCGCGCCAGTCCCCCTTGTGGGAGTCGCTCTCATCTTCCAGCAGCTCTAGCGCCACTGGATTGTGGTCGCCGCCGGTGGATTCGACCATCGCGGACTTGGGGTAGCACCAGGACCTCTGGGGGCATGTGGACGGTGCCCGCTGGCTTCGCCGTGGCATCGCCTGACTCCGCCATGGAAGGAACGGAGCTGATGCTCGCCATTGGGGAAGGGAGAGTGGTGACTGGAAAGATTGGGAGGCTAGGGTTTTTCGCATGCTCGCGGAGGGCTCGAGGAGGTGATCGCTAGAGGAAGAATATGATGCAGGAGGAGAATGAGGTGAAAAGTAAAAATCCACCGCAGTTGTAATTTATAACCCCTGGAATCAAGATTCGTGCAAAGTGATCGAATGGTCGGAGCGTGTACGACGTGTGCGGGCGCGTGCACGGAAATTTCGCCACGTTCCCAACTGCTGCCGCCAACGGTTCATATCCTTCGCGCGGGAAAAACGGGCATGATTGTGTTCTCTGCATCTGTGAGTTACGAGGCGTCGCTAACCTAAGTCTACATCGTCCTAGCTGTCACTAGCAGGTGAACCATCACATTGGAATATTCTGGCATGGACGGATCCAGTCCGGCTACGAGAAGAGTACGATGGAAGATTCATCGTTTCTCCGACTTTGCAAGTTGAAGACGGAGGATATTGCAGGGTTCTTGAGAGGACTACAAGATATTGCTTGACGATTTGCCGACATCCATCTAGATGGAGCATTCAACCTGAAGAGGTAAGACGTCGCAAGATCTCGGAGTTCTCCGAGGGCTACTATTGGGGATATGCTATATGAGTATCCTCATAGCATGTCTCCTATCCGGATAACCCGGGTGGCCCACAGTTGGTAGGATGGCCCATGGCCTGCTGGGCAGCCCAGTTAGATGGATCTAGAAGGGAGGCCCATGCCGGATGAAGGAAGGCTACGGAGGAGTCACCGACGTACCCGGAGCCTTGGAGTGCAAGACACACTAGACTATTTGAATGTAGTGTAGGACTCTGTAACCTGACCGGCTAGGACTTTCCCTATAACCCTAGGACCTGGCGACTATATAAATTGAGCCTATGGGAGCCTTTAGGGCACGACAAGTCATATCGATCAATACACACCTCGCACAGCGAACCGATCCCTATAACTCAGTGTATTGCCATTATAGTGATTTATAGCAGGAGTAGGATTCCACCACCGTTGTGGGATCTGAACCTAGGTAAGCTGTGTTACCTCGTACCCGTCAACTGTCTGCCTTCCCCCACGTCTCTAAACACGCACTGTGAGGACCACTCCATGGTGTACTCGTCGGCAATACCACGACACTAAGCAATCCCAATTGTTTGGAACAAGTCATGCTACAGCAATAATCACTAAGCATAAGGTCAAAACAACACCTAGCATGACATGCTAAAGTCTAAGTCACAGTCAAAGCAAGCTCCTCTTGTACTATTCAAGCAAGAACTTTCTACTCCTCTCCAACACCAATCAACTTATTTGAAACAACACAGCGATAACGGGGGTCCAAACTACTTTATTCAAGCAAACTAAGCAAACCAAACGATAACTAAGACGCTCCAAGAACAACACAAAAGTGCATGAAACAATAAAAACGAAGTGTCTAGAAAGACCTGAGCTTTTTATTGATGAAGAAGGGGATGCCTTGGGCATCCCCAAGTTTTGACGCTTGTACCTCTTGAATATTTCTTGGGGTGACACGAGGTGGCATCCCCAAGCTTGATATTTTGTCCATTCTTCATCTCATTACATCGTTCTCTCTCTATACCTAAAAATTTTCCTTCATACAAAACTTCACACAATCTTCATTAGCAACATTAGTGTATTCAAAAGATAATAGACCTTTGGGTTTAGCTTTAGAACAGCAAAACTTTCACTAAAAACACAAGATACTGTAGCAATTCCCTCAAAAAGCTCAATTTCCCCAAAAAGAACCCAAAAAGGAATCAAAAGAAGCAAATGCAAATAATGGCAGAAATCAATCAAAACAGACAAGAAGGTAGAAACCGATTTTTTCGAAGACCTTCTGTTGCTCAAATCAAAAAGTGTTGAACTAACGGAAGTTATCTAACATACTGGGGGATTTATTCAGAAAATATCAGCTCAATCCGACTTAAATAGATTCCTCACGAATTTTTACGGTGGAGCACAAAAATCTGTTTCGGGACAGCAACTCCCCAAATCTTACTTCCCTCTCATTAGATGTCATTCTTGGGACAAAAAACAAATAAAAAGGATAAGGAGAGGTCATTACTGAAGTAATAACTTCCAAGACTCAAGAAATCTCTTGGTTTATCTCCCAACAAGTACTTTTCTTTAACGCCTTTAAGTTAGGCACCAGAAGCAAGAAGCAAATGTTTTCAAATGAAGAAGCATTAACAACAAACCTTGCTTTCAAAGGAGGAGCAATTTCTACTATAGATCTATCCTCAATATCCTCATGTTTGCTAACATGATTAAAGAATTCTTCAATATTTTCTTTTCCAATTATAGAGCCACTCCCTAATGAAAGGTCCTTCAGGGTGAACTTGGGAATCAACATGGTGAGCTAGAGCAAGGTGACCACTAGAGTAGGAGCTAATTTTTTTGTGTTTTTTATAAGAGAAAGCAAACCAAACTAAACTAAATTTTTTTGAGTTTTTGATAATAAGAGGCAAACAAAACCAAGCAAAAGAAACTAAGCAAAACAAAAACAAAGTAAAGAGAAAGGTTGAGAAGGACTCCCTTGTGAAGACGTCCTTAGCCTCCCCGGCAACGGCGCCAGAAAACTTGTTGATGGCTCAGTTGATGTGGAGCGCTTTGTCGGGAAACCCCAAGATCAAGGTATGATGCAGCACAGCAGCAAGTTTTCCCTCAGTAAGAAACCAAGGTTATCGAACTAGTAGGAGGAATCAAACGTATCAAAGGTGTTGCAAGCAAAGTGGAAACCTACACAACACAAATTCAAGACTTTGTCCCAACTAACAGTGAGGTTGTCAATCTCACTGGTTGCTGTAACAAAGTCTTAACTTTATGGTGTGGAAGGTGATGATGGTTTGCAGCAACTAAACAGTAACAGTGGAAGATGTATCAATGGTAAAGATTGGACCGGGGCCCATAGTTCACTAGAGGTGTTTTCCTTAGATAAACAAATATGACATGCAGGGTAAACAAATTACAGCAGGGAAATTGATAGGACTGAGCAAGGCATAAGAATGCAATACTAGACATAAATATCCTATGAGATTCGATTGGTCAATACAACAATATACATAAACTGCCATCCAACTGCATCTATGACTAGAAGTCCACCTTTGGGTTATCATCCGAACCCCCTCCAGTATTAAGTTGCAAGCAGCAGACAACTGCTTTAAGCAAAGTGTGTAAGGTAAACAATCCACTTGTTCCATCAACAAGAGACTGTTGTTTTCTCCCTAGTGGCAACATCACATCTACAACCGTAGAGATTTCTGTCACTTCCCTTGATTAAGTAGAGGCATGAACCCACTATCGAGCATAAATACCCCCTCTTGGAGTCACTAGCAACTACTTGGCCAAGATAGCTACTAACAACAAAGAGCATGCAAGATCACAAACAACACAAACATGATAGAATCAATAAGACAAAACCATTAATCAATCTGACATAGTAATCTCATTATCCATCGGATCCCCACAAACACAACATGCATGATTACAAATAGATGAGATCTTGATCATGAACGGAGCTCATAAGATCTAGACATGAAAGCACAAGGAGGAGATACAACCATCTAGCTACTACATGGACCCGTAGTCCAAGGTGGAACTACTCACGCTTCATACCGGAGGCTGGCATGATGAAGAAGAAGGCCTCCGGGATGATCTCCCCTCCGGCAGGGTGCCGGGAAGAGCTTTAGATCCCCCCGATCTAGGGACGATGGTGGCGGCGGCTACAGACGGTTTCGTGGAATATTGATCGGGTCCTTAGGGTTTAGGCATCGGGGGCTTCTTATAGGCGAAGAGGCGAGGCTGGGAGGCGGCCAGGGGTGATACGTTGGAAACGTATCTATAATTTTTTATGCTCCATGCTTGTTTTGTATCTACTTTGCTTTGCTTGTCTATACTTTGAGGTGCTTTTTACATGTTTTCTGGTACTAACCTATTAACAAGTTGCAACAGTGCTAGATGCCTATTTTCTGTTGTTTTTGGTTTTAGAAAAGTTAGTAAAGAAATATTCTCGGAATTGGACGGGACAAACGTCAAAGTCAATTACTTTCCGTGGGGAACAAGAAGTCCAGAGGAGAGCCGGAGGGGCCAGCCAGGGGGGCCAGACCCATCCCAGGCACGGGGGCAGGTGGGCCCGCGCCTGGCTAGGGTTTGGTGGCCCTGGCCGCCTCCCGGTCTCGCCCCTTCGCCTATAAAAAGCCCTCGATGCAGAAACCCTGAGTACCCGATCAAATCTCCATGAAAGTGTCTTTAGCCGCCACCATCATCGTCCCTAGATCGGGGGAATCTGAAGTTCTTCCTGGAACCCTGCCAGAGGGGAGATCATCCCGGAGGCCTCTTCTCTCCGGTATGATGTGTGAGTATCTCCACCTTGGACCATGGGTCCATGTAGTAGCTAGATGGTTGTATCTTCTCCTTTGTGCTTTCATGTATAGATCTTGTGATCTCCGTTCATGATCAAGATCTAATTTATTTGTAATCATGCATGTTGTGTTTGCGGGGATCCGATGGATATTGAGATTATTATGTTGGTTTGATTAATGGTTTTGTCTTTATGATTCTATCATGTATGTGTTTTTTGTGATCTTGCATGCTCTCCGTTGTTAGTAGCTATCTTGTCCAAGTAGTTGCTAGTGACTCCAAGAGGGGGTATTTATGCTCGATAGTGGGTTCATGCCTCTAGTTTCCAAGGGAAGTGACAGAAATCTCTTCGGATGTAGATGTTCTGTTGCTACTAGGGAGAAAACAACGGTCTCTTGTTCATGGAACATGTGGATTGTTTACCTTACACACTTTGCTTAAAGCAGTTGTCTGTTGCTTGCAACTTAATACTGGAGGGGGTTCGAATGATAAACTGAAGGTGGACTTCTAGTCATAGATGCAGCTGGATGGCGGTCTATGTATATTGTTGTATTGCCCAATCAACCTCATAGGATCTTTGTGGCTAGTAATTGCATTGTTATGCCTTGCTCAGTTCCTGTCAATTGCCCCGCTGTAATTTGTTTACCCTTCATGCCATGTTGTTTATCTAAGGAGAGCACCTCTAGTGAACTATGGACCCGGTCCAATCTTTACCATTGATACATCTTCCACTTTTACTTCTTTACTTGTTGCAAACCATTACCTTCCACACCATACGTTTAATCCTTTGTTACAGCAAACCGGTGAGCTTGACAACCTCACTGATTCGTTGGGGCAAAGTCTTGAGTTTGTGTTGTGCAAGCTCCACGTTGCTAGTAACACGTGTGTGACGTTAACTTCCTCCTACTGGTTCGATAACCTCGGTTTCTTACTAAGCGAAACTTGCTGTTGTGCTGCTTCATACCTTGCTCTTGGGGTTTACAACCAAGCGTCCCGCCACAAGTTCTGGGCGCCATCAAGCTATTTTCTGGCGCCATTGCCGGGGAGGCTAAGGACGTCTTCACTAGGGGAGTCCTTCACTTCCTTTCTCTTTACTTTGTTTTTAGTTTGCTTTGTTTATTTTGCTTGTT
Organism: Avena sativa; assembly: GCA_916181665.1. Classification (NCBI taxonomy): domain Eukaryota; kingdom Viridiplantae; phylum Streptophyta; class Magnoliopsida; order Poales; family Poaceae; genus Avena; species Avena sativa. Next base: position 463,306,286 of record OV702293.1, read on the forward strand.
TTTGTTTGGCTCTTTTCAAAAAACCCAAAAAAAATAGTATAGTTTGGTTTGCTTGCCTTATTCAAAAACACACAAAAATTAGTTCCTGCTTTAGCTGTTGCTGCTTTTGGCTTGCCCACCTTTGCCAAAATGAACTCTGCTGAGAACACCAAGTTGTGTGACTTCACTAGCACCAACAACAATGATTTCCTTAGCACTCCTATTGCTCCACCTGCTCCTGATGCTACCTTTTATGAAATTAAGCCTGCTTTGTTGAATCTTATGATGAGAGAGCAATTTTCTGGTGCTGGTTCTGATGATCCTGCTGCCCATATTAATATCTTTGTTGAACTTTGTGAGATGCAAAAGTATAAGGATGTAGATGGAGATATTATTAAGCTCAGGCTTTTTCCTTTCTCCTTGAGGGGAAAAGCTAAAGAATGGTTGCTATCTTTGCCTAAAAATAGTATTGATTCTTGGACTAAGTGCAAAGATGCTTTTATTGGAAAGTACTATCCTCCTGCTAAGATTATTTGCTATGAGAAGTGACATTATGAAATTTAAACAGCTTGATAGTGAACATGTTGCTCCTGCTTGGGAAATAATGAAATCTTTTGTTAAAAATTGCCCTACTCATGGACTCACTGCTTGGATGATTATCTAGACTTTTTATGCAGGTTTGAACTTCTCCTCGAGAAACCTGTTGGATTCTGCTGCTGGAGGTATTTTTATGGGACTCTCTTTGGGTGCTGCAACAAGGCTCCTTGATAATATGATGGTTAACTACTCTGAATGGCATGTTGAGAGAGCTCCACATGGTAAGAATGTAAATTCTGTTGAGGAAACTTCCTCTTTGACTGAAAAGATTGATGTTATTATGGCTATGCTTGTTAATGGGAAAGCTCCTCTAGATCCTAATAGTGTTCCCTTAGCCTCTTTGGTTGATCAAGAAGAGCAAGTTGATGTGAACTTCATTAGAAACAACAATTTCAACAACAATGCCTATAGGAATAATTTTGGTAGCAACAACAATTATAGGCCTTATCATCCTAATAATGGAAACTCTTACAATAATGCTATAAGTGCCCCCTCTAAACTTGAAGTCATGCTCAAGGACTTTATTAGTAAACAAACCACTTTCAATAAGACTATAGAGGAAAAGCTTTTTTTAGATCAACAGGGACACCCCGTCCCCGGTTCCATTGATAACATCAACGAAACTAGAGTGAAACTCAGGTTCAGTACTAGGAGGAAAAGCTTTTAACTGTTGAAAAAATATATCCTCTTTGTCTGAAGCTCAAACTTCCTTGGTTAATAAAATGGCTGCTAAACCTAAAACTATGGAAGATACCTTTGCTACTAGTACAAGCCTGGATGATCAGAATATCCTAGTACAAGCCTGGATGATCAGAAATGGTTGAAATAGTACGGTGGGGCCCAAATGCCACTCACAGGTAGACCTTTAGGCCGTACCAACCATTTCCAAACGTCGGGACAAGAACGGGCGGCGTAATCGGCAGGCGAAGGGATCAACTACATACACAAATGAGTATGTATGCAAGCCACCATACAATAGTACATCAGAGCCATTCCATCTAAAAGAAAGGAAATATAGCAACGCCATACGGCAAGATCCAAATATCCTAGATAGATATAATACTTTAGGATATCTCCTCATACATCAATCAACAGAGTATCAAGCGGAAGCGGAAGACAAAATCTGAGTACGGATAAGAAGCAAATCGGCATAAGATGCCCCATAAATAAGCACATCCCGCCCACAGATCTCACGGATCCCCGTTCCCGGAATCTCTACACCGAATGTTCGTTGCCCATATCGTCCGTCTCTTCCAACCAGTATCCATCTTGTGAGTGTACCTGTTCATCTGAACCAAATAATTTATCGTGTGAGACCCTAGGGGTACTCAGCAAGTCTTTATGCCTCTAAAGGGGACACAACCTGGGGTGACGCAATTGCAGCAAAAGATAAACCCTAGCAATTCTATAGATACTCGCTAACCATCCGCCTAACCAGAGATAGACGGATGTCCGTGAATTAATAACAACAGTTATAACAGTTAAAATGGTAATATCCACAGATCCATCCTCCTCCTCGCTTACCGACGAGGAAGCGGACGAACAACCCCCCATCCGTTGGCAGTTTTATTATCCATTCCGTGAGTGTTGCACTATTTACTAGTCAGGTACCTAGTCTAGTCAAATTAAAAGCGGTACTTTAGTTATGCTTGTCTATGATCGAGAAACTGTGCTCCAAGTCGTCCATAACCGCGGACACGGCTTTCAGAAAGTTTTACCCTGTAGGGGTGCACAAATAGCAACACACACTCGATATGCCTCGGAAAAACCAAATCAAAATCCAACGAGGCAGTCACGACAAAGCGATCACAGGATTCAGAAATATTTCAGGGGGCCACCCCATTGAGCTACCCGCAACGAAGTTAGCTGACTCCGAGACGGCCTCAAGGTTTGTGCCAATGGCTGTGAACGACTGGGAACCCGAAAATGTGACTGGGCTTGTCGACACCGCGAAAACACTCCGCTTTCCTAAACAGTACAGTGTGCTCCTCGCACAATTTTAAATAAAGCAGTAAGCATGGCATAAGTACAGGATAGTAAATAAAACCTCAAACTAGTTTGTGGCCCTCAAGAAATAAGAATGAATCAAGCTCTGGCTCAGGGGGGTTCATAAGCCTCCCGGATGTGGATAGCGCGAATATTCAAGGAACAAGAATCAAGTACTCGGGGTCCTACGGAACACAAGTGAGCCCGAAAAACCAAATAGCGAATATGTCTCACCGATGCCACTTTCATTAGTTATCCCATTACTAATTAGGTTGAGTTGTTTAGGTACCTCGTTTTCCATCAGACACTTACAAACCCTACACATGCTGTTCTACGACTCGCATGGCTCAAACAACTCCTGTAGTAATGGCTCATGGGATGGAGGAACAAGCTTTGGTGGGGTTTAAAAGTAAAAGCTATGCAATACTTGGGATTCAATTTAATGCAATCGCGACTCAATGATGCAAGAATAAGATAGAGGCAATGGGTACTATATGTATGCAAGCATGTGGTAGTGCTTGCCTGGCAGCTCAGTTGAAGCAAGTGATGGATCTGGGTAGTGCTCCTGGTTCTCTTGATATATCCCCTGCTCAGCGTCTATTCGAAGAAGAACCAAACAAACAAGGGCCAACATAAATAAAGTGCACAAGCATATGTATAAATGCATCAAGCAAACAATCATGCCATGATGAATGATGCACAATTGGCATGGCAATAAAGTAGCATGGCATGGGTGAGGTGTGGAATACAAGAATAAACCATTTTATGGGGTTTTATTCACATTTTATACTCATTTAAGTTGCTGTACCCATTATATTTATATGATGCATGCTTCAAATCAAACCATGGAAAGCATAGACAGAAAGGTCTCGTCGAGCTAATCATTTTAGACATATTATTTATTAAATTTGGAGTTATAAAACAAAAGTTATTAATTATTTAAGACAAAAGGGCATTTTATTGTAATTTAAATAAACTTGGAATTTTAAATGTTCAAAATATATTTTGGATTGCATATTTGAATTCCTCATATTTTTCTGATTTGAAAACATATATTATTTGTTTAAATTGGATTTATATTTTAAAAGATATATTAAAACAGATTTGAATTTTGAATTTGAATTAATTTGAAAAGATTTGAAATAAAACAGAAATCCAGAAAACCTTTTTATACCCAGACAGTTACAGCCACAACCACTGACGGGTGGGGTCACTGGCTGACGCAGCAGCTCAGCGCGCAGAACAACTTTTCTCACCGCAGCCGGATCTAGCCTAGAGGGTGACAGGTGGGGCTAACTGGCTCGGGCCTAGGCGTCAGCGAACGGGCGCGCGGGGGCTGCCAGGCGGGGCCGAGCTGGAGCGCGGGTTGCGAACGGGAAACTCCGGGGGTTTTTCTGCAAAAGCGCGCAGCGGCTGGCAGGTGGGGTCCTAAGGAGCGCGGGTTGCGACGAGCAAAACAGCAGGGGGGTATTGGTAAAGTGGCAGCGGCTACTGTGGATCTTCCCCCGCGGACGGATCGGTGCTCACACGCGCAGCGCGCGGCGCGCGGGGAACTCGAACCTGCGACCTGGGGCTCGCGCTCGGCGGCGGTTACCGCTGCGGTAGGCTAGGCTTGGTGTCAGGGAGATGGGCGAGGCCTAGATAGGGTTTCTGCGACGCTACAGCGAGGAGGACCGAGCGCGACGCCGGCGCACCGAGGGTGTTCGACGGAACGATCGGTGCGGCCAAGGCGAAACAGAGAGGCGGGCCATGTCCAGGAGGGTCGTGGGCTCACCGGGAGGTTGTCGGTGAAGGTGGATCGGGTCGGCGAGCAGCAAGGCGACGGTGATGCAGACGGACAGATGAACTAGGGTTTGGCGTCGGCTCATCGGAGTACTCCGGCGCTGGTCCTTCTCCTCCTCCGCGACAGGTACTGGTCGACGCAGAGAAGCTTCCTCGTACTCCTCGACCACCTCCACGTCGCGCGAACGGGCTGGATCGGAGAAGCGTCGGTGTAATCGACGGTGGCCGGCGATGATGAAGACGGTGGCGGAGAGGAAGGAGAGGAGAGCCAGGGCGCTGGGGCTGGATCTGGCGAGGCAGAGAGGAGAGCCGTGTGGTGGTAAAGCAGAGAGGGGAGAGGAGGTGCTGTGGGGAGGGTAGATGGAAAAAGGTGGCCTCGGTGCCACCTTTCCCTACTTCCTCCTTCACGTGCGCGGTCGGGCAGGGGCAGGGCAGGCAGGGGGGTGGCTACCAGGTGGGACCAGAGGGCGAGGCCAAGGGCAGGGGCAGGCTCGGGTGCCCCTTGTGGCAGAGAGAAAGGAGAGGGGAGAGGCTCGGGCTAGGGTAGGGTTTTGGAGCTAGGCTCGGGTTGGGACTTGGGTTAGCTAGGGCAGGGTGGGTGGCCAGGGAGAGAGGGTGGCCGGTGGGGCCAGCTGGGTCTGGTTTGGAGGGGTGGCTCGGCTAGGGAGGAGAGAAAGAGGGGGTACTTAGGGTTTGGTTTAGATTAGGTATAGATTAGGGTTTAGGAGAGAGGGGGTATGGTGATGATGGGGTAGATGATAGGGAGGATCTTAGCTAGAGGGTAAGAGAGAGAGAGAGAGAGAGAGAGAGAGAGAGGTGAGATGATCAAGCACATGATCAAGGACACACATGATCTAGCACATGGATTTTGGTGTATGGCAAGACCACACAAAAGAAACAAGCAAAAGAGGGTAAGGGAAAAAGGAAGATGATCCACTAAAAATCTAATAAAAACCAAATGACAAGCTAAAGGGGTACTTGCATGGCCCATGCAAAATTAATTAATGACATGCTTGTTTTTGTGAAACAATATTATCACATGGCATTATTATTATGCATTCAAAAATTGGAATAAAAGCCAAGCAAAAGAATTTAGAAGGAATTCCAAGTGGAGTAGATGGAGATGATCACATTGGAGTATAATTGGGAATTACTAGTGTGTATATTCCACTAGATGATTATTAGTCACAAAAATATTCCAACATGAGCATAATTCCATGATAATCCATATGTAAGCTAGGACAAAGGATTCCACTCACAAGGCATGCAAAGGTGGCCATGTGGCTCTCATACATCAATAATGTGAAAACAACATGATGCTAAGATGAGAGCATGTGGAGAAAGAATTGGATCCATCCCAACCCACATGAGCTAGAAGTAAAACCAATAAATGCCAAGATCATATTTAGTTGGATGGTGGAATTTATAAGGTGGTGAAGAAAAGGTGGTGGAGTTAATAAGAGATATGCCCCCAACTCAACTTGGGCATTGAAACAATATATCAAGAACCAAATACAATATCAAGAGGCAAATACAATTAACAATGCATATGAGAGAAGAACCAAATCAAAAGGGTTTTATATGATGCTCAAATGCAAGGAGGCATGATGACATGAGCATGATATAAGTATGATGCAACAATTATATATTTGAAGTAGCCATTATATTACTAGACCAAGTAGCATTACAATTGTTAGACAATTGGGATGCTACAACTCTCCCCCACTAAACAGGAATCTCGCCCCGAGATTCTAGGATGAAGAAGAAGACACAAAGAGGGTAGGATACTCGGCACGGAGCTCATCTTCATGTTCCCAAGTGGCTTCATCAACGGAATGGTGCGACCACTGCACCTTGCAGAACTTGATGGACTTGTTGCGAGTCCTTCTTTCTGCGACTTCAAGGATTTTTGTGGGGTGTTCTTGATAAGACAGGTCTTCTTGGAGATTGATAAGCTCATGGTCCACGGTCCTGCCGGGATCCTTGAAGCACTTCTTGAGCTGAGAGATGTGGAAAACATCATGGACCTTGAGTTTTTCCGGGAGCTCAAGAGCATAAGCAACTTCTCCTCTTCTTCCACGAATTTTGAAGGGACCGATGTATCTAGGAGCCAGCTTTCCTTTGATACCAAAACGATGCGTGCCTCTCATGGGAGTGACACGAAGGTAAACGAGATCACCAGGGGCATACTCCATGTCCGTGTGCTTCCTGTCATAATTGCTCTTCTGGCGACTTTGAGCAATCCTCAGATTTTCAAGAATGATGTGAACCTTCTCCTCCGCTTGAGTCACAATGTCAGGGCCAAACAAAATCCTTTCACCTGCACCCGACCAACCAATCGGAGTTCTGCATTTGCGACCATAGAGAGCCTCGAATGGTGCCATCTTTAGACTTTTCTGGAAGCTGTTGTTGTAAGAGAACTCAGCATAAGGAAGACATTCTTCCCACTTCATGCCAAACAAGATGACGCAAGCACGAAGCATATCCTCCAGAATCTGATTGATCCTTTCCACTTGTCCTTGCGACTGAGGGTGGTAGACTGTGCTGAAGTTCAACTTTGTTCCCAAAGCATTTTGGAAACTTTCCCAGAACTTGGAAGTGAAGATGCTTCCACGGTCGGAACTGATCTTGAGAGGAACCCCATACAGAGAGACAATTCTGTTGATATAGAGCTCAGCCAACTGAATTGCAGAAATTGTTTCCTTGACGGGGAAGAAGTGAGCCACTTTAGAAAGCCTGTCAATGACAACAAAGATTGCATTGTTGCCCTTCTGCGACCTCGGAAAACCAGTGATGAAGTCCATCTCTACTTTCTCCCATTTCCATTCCGGGGGTTTCAATGGCTATAGAAGTCCGGAAGGTTTCTGATGAACAGCTTTCACTCTGCGGCAGACATCACACTCCGAGACATACTTGGCACAATACCTTTTCAAACCAGGCCACCAATATTGTGTTTTCAAGTCCATGTACATCTTTGTGCTGCCAGGGTGGATAGAAAGAACAGAATCATGCGCCTCCTTGAGAACTTGCTCTCTCAAACCCGGGTAGTTCGGCACAAACATCCGGTGTTCAAAGAAAAGCGTGCCTTGATCATCGACGTGGAAGGACTCATACTTCGGAAGCTGAATCCTGGAGATGATCTTTCTTGTGTACGGATCACCAAGCTGAGAAGAGCGAACCTTTTCTTCCAAGATAGGTGTTGCTAGAAGGTTCTAGAGATACCCTTGTTCCACAATTTCCAGGTTGAGCTGACGGAATTCCTCGCACAAGAGAGGCTGTTGTTCTTCCATCATGAGGTTGTTGACATAAGCTTTGCGGCTGAGAGCATCTGCCATGACATTACCTTTGCCCGGAGTGTAGTTGATGGTCAAATCGAAGTCATTGATTGCTTCAATCCATCTCCTTTGCCGAAGGTTGAGATCAGGCTGTGTGAAGATATACTTCAAACTCTTGTGATCAGAAAAGATTTCACAACGGTTGCCAAGCAAGTAGTGCCTCCATACTTTCAAAGCAAAGACAACTGCTGCGAGCTCGAGGTCATGTGTAGGATAGTTGATCTCATGCGTCTTCAACTGTCGAGAGGCATAAGCAACAACTTGTTTTTCTTGCATGAGGACCGCACCCAATCCATGCAAAGAGGCGTCACAGAAGATCTGGAACGGCTTGGATGTATCTGGAGGAACCAAGACTGGTGTGGAAGTGAGCTTCTCTTTGAGTGTCTCAAAGCTTGCTTGACATGCAGGAGTCCAAAGGTATTTCTTGCCTTTCTTGAGGAGATCGGTAAGAGGCTTCGCTATCTTCGAAAAGTTCTGAACGAAGCGACGGCAATAACTAGCCAAACCAAGGAAACTCCGCACTTCTTTGACATTAACAGGAGGAAGCCATTCAACAATTGTCTTCACAGTTTCCGGATTGACTGCAATGCCCTTGGCAGAGATGACATGACCAAGATAGGTTACTTGAGGCAGCCAAAACTCACACTTGGAGAACTTTGCATACAAGCGGTTCTCACGAAGCTTGTTTAGGACACACCGAAGGTGTTCTTCATGCTCTTCTTGTGACTTAGAATAGACTAGGATGTCATCCAGATAGACCACAATGAACTTATCACGATACTCCATGAAAACTGAGTTCATGAGCCTCGAGAAGGTGGCAGGTGCGTTGGTGAGACCGAAAGACATGACCGTGTACTCATACAGGCCATAGCGGGTGGTGAAAGCTGTCTTCGGAACATCTTCCTTGCGAATCTTGATTTGGTGATAACCACTTCTCAAGTCAAGCTTAGAGAATACCACAGCTCCAGCTAGCTGATTGAAGAGATCATTAATCCGCGGAAGGGGATACTTATTCTTGATGGTTTTAGCATTGAGAGCCCGATAGTCAACACAAAGTCTATCAGTCTGGTCTCGCTTCTTCACAAAGAGTGTAGGGCTACCCCAAGAAGAAGTACTATGTTGAATGAAACCCAACTTCTCTTGTTCATCAAGCTGACGTTTGAGTTCAGCCAACTCAGCAGGACCCATTTTATAAGGCCGCTTGGAGATAGGAGCGGTACCAGGTTCAAGCTCAATAACAAACTCAACCTCACGATTCGGAGGCATACCTAGCAACTCTTCAGGAAAGACATCTGGGAACTCACCGACCACCGGAACACTCTGAATAGCTTCCATAGCATCAACATTCAGAGCTGCCAAAGAGAAAAGCTGGATAGCAGGAGTCAGACTTGGAGAATAGACTATATGGCCTTCAGGAATCTTCAGAGAAACCGAGCATTCAGCACAATCAATCACAGCTGCATTTGCTGTCAACCAATCCATGCCCAAGATGACATCAATGTCAGAATTGCCCAGAACAATTAAGGAAGCCGAGAACGAAGAGCCACCAATCTCAATTTGATTGCCATGGCTGATTTTAGAAGCTGCCATTGTTGCTCCAAGAGAAAGGACCATTAACCGCTTAAGGAGAGGATCCATAGCTAACCCATTCTCATCTGCAAACTTGGTTGACACAAAAGAATGCGATGCACCAGAATCAAACAAAACTCGTGCAGGGACTGAGTTAACGGGAAGCATACCCATCACAACTCCAGGTGCATGCTCAGCTTGAGCGGCGTTGACACAGTTGGCACGAGCAACAGTAGACCCAGGCTTGGTGTTGATGTTGAGAGCCCGAGGTGGTGGTGCACGAACCAAAGGAGAGCTTGCCGCAGATCTTGGAGGGGGTGGAGGAAGAGCCTTGTTCTTCAACGGACAGTTCCAGCTTTGATGCCCAGAGTCTCCACACGTGTAACAAGCACCAGGTGGACGTGGAGCAACATAGCCAGGGACTCCGCCAGGCGCTCCAAGGTAGTGGTGGTTGTAGCCCCTGGGAGCAGCAGTGAGGAAGTTTGGTGGCCTTGCCGCGTAGCTTGAAGGTCTTGGTGGAGCCGGGAGCGACGGTGGGGTGTTAGGAACCCAAACACGACGCTTAGAAGGAGCTGACATAGCTGAAGAGCTTGCTGCATCACGGCTGTGTTTCTTGGACTCCTCAAACACTTGCCTACCTGCCTCTTCCTGCAGAGCTGTATGCTGCAGTTCCAGAAACGATGTCGGCCTTGCATGTGTGATTGCATACTTAATCGATGCATTGAGCCCCTGCCTGAACCTCTTTTGCTTCTTCTTGTCATCAGAGATCTCATCGCCACCATAACGAGAAAGGTTCATGAAGTTCCTGATGTAGGTATTGACATTATCATTGCCCTGCTTGAGGTTGAGAAACACTTCCTTCATCCTCTCCATGACAATTTCTGATAGATACTGCTCTTTGAAAGCTCCAGTGAACTGTTCCCAAGTAGGCTGAAAACCAGTGCAGTTTGCCTTCAGGTAATTCTCCCACCAGAGAGCTGCATCTCCCTTCAGAAGGTGAGTAGCACACTTTACCCATTCTTGCTCAGGAACATCAGCAGTCATCAGCAACCTTGACATCTCACGCAACCAATCATCAGCATCAAGTGGTTGATCAGAAACATCAAACTGGCGAGGGTTGAACTTCAGGAAGCTTTTGATGTCTCCTCGCTTGGGAGGTGGAGGTAGCGGAACAAACTCATTCCTCCTGACACTTTCCTCAAACCGCTGCTGGTTCTGCTGCATTGCTGCCAAGGCATTGGCGATGCTTGACAAAGCTGCCCCCAGTTCAGGTTGTATGTCCTCCTCAGAACGGCGTGGTGGTGCCATCCTGTTATGGATATAAAACACAAGTCAGTACTATGATGGAGAATAATGATAATCCAAAATAGTACCAAAATGGAATTAATCAAGATTAAAGGATACAATTTACTAAGATGATATTAAAATATCAACTAAGTTCAAAGCACCTAGAAGATATTAAGCATATCGCACACGACTGAAAAGGAGTGTGGTACACAAATATATCAAAGAAAAAAAAATTCCACAAATTTCGGCATTAAAATACCAATAGATGCGCAAAATCCCTTAACGAATCAAGATTAGTGACTCTACCAATTCAATATACAAGAGCGAATGATAAGAGTAGTGGTATGGTCACGACTCCATCCCGCACTCAAATCATTACTCCGCACATGAACAAGTAAAACACATATCTCAACACCTTCTTCTCACGATGATCCTAAATATTAGCAACTACGGAAACGAACACCACAAACAAGATAACGTCGGATAACAAAGAGTAAGACAGATCGCGTCGGTATACAACGAATCAGATAGATCGCGTTGGTTAGCAAAAGCCTGTCGGTATGGAATGTACCAACAGTTGATAACCAAAGGCCGATAAGATAACAACTTGGATGCAACAGATAGACAAGGAATTACACACACACTCACACACACAGATACACAACCTATGGTACTACGGAAACCCAGAACACGTGAATCCTAGTTTGAATTTAAGAAGAGGATTGACAACGTTACACTTCCTTACCAGAAAAGAGTGGTGGTTGGGTAAGAAGAAAAGTGGAAGCAGTCCTACTCTCGCGTTTTGTTTTTCCCTAGTATACATAACTACCAAAAATATTTGCTAGACAGACAACGACCATTTGGCTGAGACCCTGAAGGTCGGGATGGCTCTGATACCAATTGTAACTACCTCGGTGAATTACGCTCCTAGTACAAGCCTGGATGATCAGAAATGGTTGAAATAGTACGGTGGGGCCCAAATGCCACTCACAGGTAGACCTTTCGGCCGTCCCAACCATTTCCAAACGTCGGGACAAGAACGGGCGGCGTAATCGGCAGGCGAAGGGATCAACTACATACACAAATGAGTATGTATGCAAGCCACCATACAATAGTACATCAGAGCCATTCCATCTAAAATAAAGGAAATATAGCAACGCCATACGGCAAGATCCAAATATCCTAGATAGATATAATAGTTTAGGATATCTCCTCATACATCAATCAACAGAGTATCAAGCGGAAGCGGAAGACAAAATCCGAGTACGGATAAGAAGCAAATCGGCATAAGATGCCCCATAAATAAGCACATCCCGCCCACAGATCTCACGGATCCCCGTTCCCGGAATCTCTACACCGAATGTTCGTTGCCCATATCGTCCGTCTCTTCCAACCAGTATCCATCTCGTGAGTGTACCTGTTCATCTGAACCAAATAATTTATCGTGTGAGACCCTAGGGGTACTCAGCAAGTCTTTATGCCTCTAAAGGGGACACAACCTGGGGTGACGCAATTGCAGCAAAAGATAAACCCTAGCAATTCTATAGATACTCGCTAACCATCCGCCTAACCAGAGATAGACGGATGTCCGTGAATTAATAACAACAGTTATAACAGTTAAAACGGTAATATCCACAGATCCATCCTCCTCCTCGCTTACCGACGAGGAAGCGGACGAACAACCCCCCATCCGTTGGCAGTTTTATTATCCATTCCGTGAGTGTTGCACTATTTACTAGTCAGGTACCTAGTCTAGTCAAATTAAAAGCGGTACTTTAGTTATGCTTGTCTATGATCGAGAAACTGTGCTCCAAGTCGTCCATAACCGCGGACACGGCTTTCAGAAAGTTTTACCCTGTAGGGGTGCACAAATAGCAATACACACTCGATATGCCTCGGAAAAACCAAATCAAAACCCAACGAGGCAGTCACGACAAAGCGATCACAGGATTCAGAAATATTTCAGGGGGCCACCCCATTGAGCTACCCGCAACGAAGTTAGCTGACTCCGAGACGGCCTCAAGGTTTGTGCCAATGGCTGTGAACGACTGGGAACCTGAAAATGTGACTGGGCTTGTCGACACCGCGAAAACACTCCGCTTTCCTAAACAGTACAGTGTGCTCCTCGCACAATTTTAAATAAAGCAGTAAGCATGGCATAAGTACAGGATAGTAAATAAAACCTCAAACTAGTTTGTGGCCCTCAAGAAATAAGAATGAATCAAGCTCTGGCTCAGGGGGGTTCATAAGCCTCCCGGATGTGGATAGCGCGAATATTCAAGGAACAAGAATCAAGTACTCGGGGTCCTACGGGACACAAGTGAGCCCGAAAAACCAAATAGCGAATATGGCTCACCGATGCCACTTTCATTAGTTATCCCATTACTAATTAGGTTGAGTTGTTTAGGTACCTCGTTTTCCATCAGACACTTACAAACCCTACACATGCTGTTCTACGACTCGCATGGCTCAAACAACTCCTGTAGTAATGGCTCATGGGATGGAGGAACAAGCTTTGGTGGGGTTTAAAAGTAAAAGCTATGCAATACTTGGGATTCAATTTAATGCAATCGCGACTCAATGATGCAAGAATAAGATAGAGGCAATGGGTACTATATGTATGCAAGCATGTGGTAGTGCTTGCCTGGCAGCTCAGTTGAAGCAAGTGATGGATCTGGGTAGTGCTCCTGGTTCTCTTGATATATCCCCTACTCAGCGTCTATTCGAAGAAGAACCAAACAAACAAGGGCCAACATAAATAAAGTGCACAAGCATATGTATAAATGCATCAAGCAAACAATCATACCATGATGAATGATGCACAATTGGCATGGCAATAAAGTAGCATGGCATGGGTGAGGTGTGGAATACAAGAATAAACCATTTTATGGGGTTTTATTCACATTTTATACTCATTTAAGTTGCTGTACCCATTATATTTATATGATGCATGCTTCAAATCAAACCATGGAAAGCATAGACAGAAAGGTCTCGTCGAGCTAATCATTTTAGACATATTATTTATTAAATTTGGAGTTATAAAACAAAAGTTATTAATTATTTAAGACAAAGGGCATTTTATTGTAATTTAAATAAACTTGGAATTTTAAATGTTCAAAATATATTTTGGATTGCATATTTGAATTCCTCATATTTTTCTGATTTGAAAACATATATTATTTGTTTAAATTGGATTTGTATTTTAAAAGATATATTAAAACAGATTTGAATTTTGAATTTGAATTAATTTGAAAAGATTGGAAATAAAACAGAAATCCAGAAAACCTTTTTATACCCAGACAGTTACAGCCACAGCCACTGACGGGTGGGGTCACTGGCTGACGCAGCAGCTCAGCGCGCAGAACAACTTTTCTCACCGCAGCCGGATCTAGCCTAGAGGGTGACAGGTGGGGCTAACTGGCTCGGGCCCAGGCGTCAGCAAACGGGCGCGCGGGGGCTGCCAGGCGGGGCCGAGCTGGAGCGCGGGTTGCGAACAGGAAACTCCGGGGGTTTTTCTGCAAAAGCGCGCAGCGGCTGGCAGGTGGGGTCCTAAGGAGCGTGGGTTGCGACGAGCAAAACAGCAGGGGGGTATTGGTAAAGTGGCAGCGGCTACTGTGGATCTTCCCCCGCGGACGGATCGGTGCTCGCACGCGCAGCGCGCGGCGCGCGGGGAACTCGAACCTGCGACCTGGGGCTCGCGCTCGGCGGCGGTTACCGCTGCGGTAGGCTAGGCTTGGTGTCAGGGAGATGGGCGAGGCCTAGATAGGGTTTCTGCGACGCTACAGCGAGGAGGACCGAGCGCGACGCCGGCGCACCGAGGGTGTTCGACGGAACGATCGGTGCGGCCAAGGCGAAACAGAGAGGCGGGCCATGTCCAGGAGGGTCGTGGGCTCACCGGGAGGTTGTCGGTGGAGGTGGATCGGGTCGGCGAGCAGCAAGGCGACGGTGATGCAGACGGACAGATGAACTAGGGTTTGGCGTCGGCTCGTCGGAGTACTCCGGCGCTGGTCCTTCTCCTCCTCCGCGACAGGTATTGGTCGACGCAGAGAAGCTTCCTCGTACTCCTCGACCACCTCCACGTCGCGCGAACGGGCTGGATCGGAGAAGCGTCGGTGTAACCGACGGTGGCCGGCGATGATGAAGACGGTGGCGGAGAGGAAGGAGAGGAGAGCCAGGGCGCTGGGGCTGGATCTGGCGAGGCAGAGAGGAGAGCCGTGTGGTGGTGGTAAAGCAGAGAGGGGAGAGGAGGTGCCGTGGGGAGGGTGGATGGAAAAAGGTGGCCTCGGTGCCACCTTTCCCTACTTCCTCCTTCACGTGCACGGTCGGGCAGGGGCAGGGCAGGCAGGGGGGGCTACCAGGTGGGACCAGAGGGCGAGGCCAAGGGCAGGGGCAGGCTCGGGTGCCCCTTGTGGCAGAGAGAAAGGAGAGGGGAGAGGCTCGGGCTAGGGTAGGGTTTTGGAGCTAGGCTCGGGTTGGGACTTGGGTTAGCTAGGGCAGGGTGGGTGGCCAGGGAGAGAGGGTGGCCGGTGGGGCCAGCTGGGTCTGGTTTGGAGGGGTGGCTCGGCTAGGGAGGAGAGAAAGAGGGGTACTTAGGGTTTGGTTTAGATTAGGTATAGATTAGGGTTTAGGAGAGAGGGGGTATGGTGATGATGGGGTAGATGATAGGGAGGATCTTAGCTAGAGGGTAAGAGAGAGAGAGAGAGAGAGAGAGAGAGAGAGAGAGAGAGAGAGAAAGAGGGAGGTGAGATGATCAAGCACATGATCAAGGACACACATGATCTAGCACATGGATTTTGGTGTATGGCAAGACCACACAAAAGAAACAAGCAAAAGAGGGTAAGGGAAAAAGGAAGATGATCCACTAAAAATCTAATAAAAACCAAATGACAAGCTAAAGGGGTACTTGCATGGCCCATGCAAAATTAATTAATGACATGCTTGTTTTTGTGAAACAATATTATCACATGGCATTATTATTATGCATTCCAAAATTGGAATAAAAGCCAAGCAAAAGAATTTAGAAGGAATTCCAAGTGGAGTAGATGGAGATGATCACATTGGAGTATAATTGGGAATTACTAGTGTGTATATTCCACTAGATGATTATTAGTCACAAAAATATTCCAACATGAGCATAATTCCATGATAATCCATATGGAAGCTAGGACAAAGGATTCCACTCACAAGGCATGCAAAGGTGGCCATGTGGCTCTCATACATCAATAATGTGAAAACAACATGATGCTAAGATGAGAGCATGTGGAGAAAGAATTGGATCCATCCCAACCCACATGAGCTAGAAGTAAAACCAATAAATGCCAAGATCATATTTAGTTGGATGGTGGAATTTATAAGGTGGTGAAGAAAAGGTGGTGGAGTTAATAAGAGATATGCCCCCAACTCAACTTGGGCATTGAAACAATATATCAAGAACCAAATACAATATCAAGAGGCAAATACAATTAACAATGCATATGAGAGAAGAACCAAATCAAAAGGGTTTTATATGATGCTCAAATGCAAGGAGGCATGATGACATGAGCATGATATAAGTATGATGCAACAATTATATATTTGAAGTAGCCATTATATTACTAGACCAAGTAGCATTACAATTGTTAGACAATTGGGATGCTACACTCAACTTCATGCTAAGTGGGAAAGGGAAGCTGAAATTGATAGAAACAATAGTGTGTGCACTATCACCACTAAACCACAAGTAGACCCTATTCCTCCCCCTACTATGCCTACCACTAGTGATGCTAAGTTTGACTTTGATATTGATGGTTACAATATTTCTGAAGTGATTATGTTCTTGCAAAAGCTTGCTAGAAGTCCTGATGCTAGTAATATGCATGTTGCCTTTACCAAACATATTACAGATGCTCTTGTTAAGATTAAGGAAGAGAAGCTAAAACACAAAGCTTCTATTCCTAGGAAAGTAGAAGATAGTTGGGAACCCATTATTAATATGCAAGTGAATGACTTTGATCTCAAAGCTTCATGTGATCTTGGTTCTAGTGTCTCTATTATGCCTAGGAAGATTTATGAAATGCTTGATTTGCCACCATTAGAAGATTGTTATTTGGATGTCCCACTCAATGATAATGATAAGAAGAAACTCATGGGGAGTATTACTGATGTTCTCATCATGGTTAACAATGCTTATGTCCATGTTGATTTCTATGTTTTGGATGTTGAATACAATGCTTCTTGTCCTATTACTTTGGGAAGACCTTTTCTCAGAACAGTTGGTGCCATCATTGATATGAAAGAAGGCACCATTAAATATCATTTTCCATTCAAGAAAGGTATTGAACACTTCCCAATGAGAAGAGAGAAGTTGCTCTTTGCTCCCCCTTTGAAAGCAAGGTTTGATGTTAATGCTTCCTCATTTGAAAATACTTGATTCTTTTTGCTTCTTGTGCCTAACTTAAAGGCGTTAAAGAAAAGTACTTGTTGGGAGATAACCCAAGAGTTTCCTTGAGTCTTGGAAGTTATTACTTCTGTAATGACCTCTCCTTATCCTTTTTGTTTGCTTTGTGTGCCAAGAATGACCTCTAATGAGAGGGAAATAAGATTTGGAGAGTTGTTGTCCCGAAACAGATTTCTGTCCTCCACCAAAAAAATTCGTGAGGAGGCTCTGTAACTCGGATAGAGATAAAAATTTACGAATAAATCCCCCAGTATGTTATCTAACTTTCGTTAGTTCAAAACGTTTTTATTTGAGCAACAGAAGATGTTCTAAGAAATTCGTTTCTACCTGCTGGTCTGTTTTGACAGATTTCTGTCATTATTTGCATTTGCTTCTTATTGATTCCTTTTTAAGTTCTCTTCAGGTAAATTGAGCTTTTTGAAGGAGTTACTACAGTAGCTTGTGTTTTTAGTTAAAATCCTTTCTATTCCAAAGCTTTGCCAGAGGTCTAATATCTTTTGAATAAGCTAATGTTGCTAATGAAGATTGTGTGATGTTTTGTATGAAGGAAAAATTTCAGGTGTAAAGAGAGAATGATGCAATGAGATGAAGAATGGACAAAAGGTCAAGCTTGGGGATGCCACCATGGTGTCACCCCAAGAAATATCCAAGAGGTACAAGCGTCAAAACTTGGGGATGCCCAAGGCATCCCCTTCTTCATCAATAAAAAGCTCAGGTCTATCTAGACACTTCGTTTTTATTGTTTCATGCACAGTTGTGTTGTTCTTGGAGCGTCTTAGTTTTCGTTTGCTTTTCTTGGTTTGTTTAGTTTTCTAAAGTATTTTGGACCCCGTTCTCGCTGTGTTGTTTTGCAAATAAGTTTTCTTGGTGTTTGGAAAGGAGTAGTAAGTTCTTGCTTGAAGTGCAAGAGGAGCTTGCATTGACTGTGACTTAGACTTTAGCATGACATGCTAGGTGTTGTTTTAGCATTATGCTTAGTGATTATTGTTGTAGCATGTCTTGTTCCAAACAATTGGGATTGCTTAGTGTGCCTTGAAGAAATTATGCGTTGTTTTAGCATGCAAAAGCTTAGTATTGTGGTATTCTCCTTTGATGTTTTGATTGGGTTGACTTGCCACATGCTCACACCATGTTATGAAAATGACAAGTCATCATTAGCCTCTATGACCATTTAGTCCTTGACTTGTAGTACCACTCTTTGCTTTGATTAGTTTGCTTTGTTGCACTGCATGATTTTGGCCATTATTGCTCTCTTAATTGGTTGCTCCCAGTCTTTTGCTAGCCTCCACTTGTATGAGTAAGTTCTACTCATGCCTCCAACTCCCAAGAAACCAAGTTATTCCAAAGTGTGCACTATAAATTCCTATGCATGGTGTGTTACACCATTCCAAGTATATTCTTGTTTTCAACTATCTTCCAGTTAAAAACTATTTTGTTTTGTGAAAACTTAGTGATTAAAGCCCTCACGAACTTGATGGCACACTTTATTCTTTGCCCCTAATAAACTTGAACCATTGTGACAACTTTGTTTTATATGCTTGCACTTATAAGTTGGAATTAGCAGAACCGTGCTGTCACAGAGAACATTTTCAATATTGCACTTGTACCTTGTTGTACTCAGTTGATATCATGTTCTTTTGTCTATGGATGTCACCGGTGTGAAATAAAGAGGGAACTTGTAAGTCCATGGAGTTTGTATCCTGTGTTAGAGAAACGCCTGGGCCGCTAGCCTAAGCCATGCCTAATCATGGTGGAAACTTCCAACATCACCATAGTGACATCTATGAAGCATTCTTCTTAAAAAAAGAGACACATTGAGAAAAGAGGAAAGAGAGAAAAAAGCACCATATTCCCATGGTGCATAAGAAGAATTGCTGAGATGCTCATTGTCTGCTTGCCTTGTCATTTTGGTTATGGGAAAGCTCCTGTACCATGTGCAAGGGGTACCCCGTTGGCGGTTCTCGGTGATATGAAAATACTTATAGTGACAAGAACTTACCTGGACCCAAAGTTGAGTATGCATGAGGTGTGGCCCTCGTATTCAAGGGACTTGAGATTGCCAACTTATACTTCGTCAAGCATATACTCCAGCTTTGCCACTTTAACCTTAACCACTTCAAGATGCTTATGATAGGGGCAATGAGGGCTGAAAGCTAACAGGTACCATAATTTTTGGAAGCTCTTTTTGAAACTTGTATCCCCTGCTTCCTTTAAAAAAGGCCTTTCTTCCACCATTATTAAGTCTCCACCTTCTACCTTTAGGCACCATTAAGAGAGCATAGTTGTCATTCTGTGTCCAATGTTCCAAAGCTTATTAATTGATGCATATTGTGTTATTACTTGCTCTTATGCAATTTGTTTGTAGTCACCCTTGTGAACTTTGCAGGTGTCTTATGCATTATATTGCTACTCTATGAGGGACAAGCTGATTACCACTATGCTATGTTTTCTGCATGTGAAACAAACAAACAAACATTTTTCAATGCATGTTATTCATGATCTTTGTTTGTAGCTTGTCATGTTGCCTACATAATTACTATGTCCTATTGTTAGAACTCCATCTTTCATGCACATGTTTAGAGTTATTTGATCCCAGCTTTCAATGCTTGCAAATGGTTGGACCTTTATTGTGAGGCTGCATGTCACCTCAAAAATTATTCTTTGTATCACTTACCTACTCGAGGACGAGCAGGAGTTAAGCTTGAGGATGCTGATATGTTGGAAACGTATCTATAATTCTTGATGCACCATGCTTGTTTTGTATCTACTTTGCTTTGCTTGTCTACACTTTGAGGTGCTTTTTACATGTTTTCTGGTACTAACCTATTAACAAGTTGCAACAGTGCCAGATGCCTGTTTTCTCCTGTTTTTGGTTTCAGAAAAGTTAGTAAGGAAATATTCTCGGAATTGGACGGGACAAACGTCAAAATCAATTACTTCCCGTGGGGAACAAGAAGTCCATAGGAGAGCCGGAGGGGCCAGCCAGGGGGTCCAGACCCACCCCAGGCGTGGGGGCAGGTGAGCCCGCGCTTGGCGAGGGTTTGGTGGCCCTGGCCACCTCCCGGTCTCGCCCCTTCGCCTATAAGAAGCCCCCGGTGCAGAAACTATGAGTATCCGATCAAATTTCCACGAAACCGTATGTAGTCGCTGCCACCATCGTCCCTAGATCGGGGGGATCTGAAGTTCTTCCCGGCACCCTGCCGAAGGGGAGATCATCCCGGGGGCCTTCTCTCCGGTATGATGCGTGAGTAGTTCCACCTTGGACCATGGGTCCATGTAGTATCTAGATGGTTGTATCTCTTCCTTTGTGCTTTCATGTATAGATCTTGTAAGCTCCGTTCATGATCAAGATCTAATCTATTTGTAATCATGCATGTTGTGTTTGCGGGGATCCGATGGATATTGAGATTATTATGTTGGTTTGATTAATGGTTTTGTATTTATGATTCTATCATGTCTGTTTTGTTTGTGATCTTGCATGCACTCTGTTGTTAGTAGCTATCTTGGACAAGTAGTTGCTAGTGACTCCAAGAGGGGGTATTTATGCTCGATAGTGGGTTCATGCCTCTAGTTTCCAAGGGAAGTGATAGAAATCTCTTCGGTTGTAGATGTGTTGTTTCTACTAGGGAGAAAACAACGGTCTCTTGTTCATGGAACATGTGGATTGTTTACCTTACACACTTTGCTTAAAGCAGTTGTCTGTTGCTTGCAACTTAATACTGGAGGGGATTCAGATGATAACATGAAGATGGACTTCTAGTCATAGATGCAGCTGGATGGCGGTCTATGTATATTGTTGTATTCCCCAATCAACCTCATAGGATCTTTCTGGCTAGTAATTGCATTGTTATGCCTTGCTCAGTTCCTGTCAATTGCCTCGCTGTAATTTGTTTACCCTTCATGCCATGTTTTTTTATCTAAGGAGAGCACCTCTAGTGAACTATGGACCCCGGTCCAATATTTACCATTGATACATCTTCCACTGTTACTTGTTTACTTGCTGCAAACCATTACCTTCTACACCATACGTTTAATCCTTTGTTACAGCAAACCGGTGAGCTTGACAACCTCACTAATTCATTGGGGGCAAAGTCTTGAGTTTGTGTTGTGCAGGTCTCCGCGTTGCTAGCAACACCTGTGTGACATTTCCTTTCTCCTACTGGTTCGATAACCTCGGTTTCTTACTGAGGGAAACTTGCTGTCGTGCTGCTTCATACCTTGCTCTTGGGGTTTCCAACGAAGCATCCCACGACAAGTACTGGGCGCCATCAAGGGGTCCCACACCCTGCCTAGGCGTGGGCCCACCTTGGGCCGCGCCTGGGAGGGGTATGGCCACCCTGTGGCGCCCCTCCATCTCTCCTCTGGACTTCGTGTTCTCCTCGGTGAAATATTGACTTTGGCTTTTGTCCCATCCAATTCCGAGAATATTTCCTTACTAGTTTT
This sequence comes from Avena sativa, assembly GCA_916181665.1. Taxonomy (NCBI): domain Eukaryota; kingdom Viridiplantae; phylum Streptophyta; class Magnoliopsida; order Poales; family Poaceae; genus Avena; species Avena sativa. The sequence continues at coordinate 463,327,700 of OV702293.1, forward strand.
TCTGGAACCAAAAACAGCAGAAAACAGGCAACTGGCACCGTGGCAACTTGTTAATAGGTTAATACCAGAAAACATATAAAAAGCACCTCAAACTATGGACAAAGCAAAGCAAAGTAGATACTAAACATGCATGGGACATCAAAAATTATAGATATGTTTCCGACGTATCATCGTGCTTCATATTTTTCTGTTGAAATTCGGGTATGTAATAAATTTCAAAATTTACCTATTGATATAATATGGTGTTCCTCGCGCGACCATTAGTGGACCAAAATATTAACAGACTGTTTAAAACAAGAATTGTGTTGCAATTATAGAATACGCAAATATGTCGTTATCATATGGGCTCAACAAACACCAAAAGGCCAAAAGAGTGACATGCCAGAATCATGGCAGGACGCATAAGCAGCGCAAGGTCTGAAAACGTACAGGCCTGAACAGCAATAGTCTAGAATAGTAACACGCACAATAGTTACATGCCAGAATAGTAACAAGCCAGAACAGTAAAATTCCAGATTAATAAAAGTCCAGAACACTAAAAAGGCATAACAGTAAAAGGCCCGAACAGTAGCAAGCCAGAAAAGTAACAGACCTGATGATACTTTCGATCCGGATTACGGATGCAGTATAGTAGCTTTTCCCTATTAGACCCAGGTTTAATCGAACCTTGGGAAATAATGCTAATATGAATGAAAATAAGGACACATCTAAAATACTTTGTTTTTTGTTTTACCTTTGTTTACCGGACCAATCTAGTTTATTTTTTATTGTGGGTTGAATCAATGGATGGAGATAGGCCAGGGTTGAAGATCCACCTGCAGTTGCATATCATATATGAGATAAATGATAATAATAAGCATTGTCATGTGTAAGGTTCCAATAGAGATAATCTTTATGGGCAACACATCCTAATATACTGGAGCCCCTAAGAGGCAACAGGCATAGCAATAGTCTTTCGATCCAACAAAGTGCACCACGAAGCACCGAGCTACAAATGATTATTAAGTATAAAACACATAGTTTTCCACCCCTATGGCGTGTGTGGACTCTCCTCCCTTCTTCTAGGGTTTTCCCCTCTTTAAATAGGAATCTGGAGGTCGGTTTCGCGAACCGACGGAGCTAGGGGCCGAATATGCCCATTGAGCCTTCACAAATGTTGTTTTGGTTAACGAAACGAAGCCTTCGGAGGGTGGTACGACTGTACCGTACGGGCAGGCTCCGCCCGTACCAGTGGTCGTTACGCGCCCTAGACTCTATAATGTTTTGGCCACTATTTCTTCATACGGACTCCGGTTGAGGTGTTCTTTGTCTTGTTGGATTCATACGGACCAGTGATACCATACCATGGCGTTGGATATTCATTTGTACTTAATGGAAAATTCACTTCTTCCTCTCCTCAAATGGCTAAGTCTGGTGCCTCTAACTCCTCCATATTGAATCCTCTTGGCTCCTTTTATCCATGATTATTCATAGCATCTACACACAATTTAGAGACAAGAAAAGGGTAATAAAATCCTACTAAACTACTAATTGTGCAAATTCCATGTGAAAATGAATGAGAAGTAGTAGTCATAGATAATAGGAAAGTTGTAGCTAGACGTAGCATATAATGAGTGACAATATGAATAATTTATATAGTTAAATATGTTTCAATTTTGGACCCATCATGGCTTAGCATGTGGAATATATATAGGAAACTCCACCAACGGTAATGGTTGGCAATATATGCAATGAAATTTAAGTTCATCACACATGCATAGATTGTGGGAGAGTTTGCTCTATATATTGTGGTGGTACCAATATCACAAACTCGTGTAGTATTTGATATTGGTGTTACCATTTTATCTATTAAAATTCCTTATGTAAACCCTCTCAAAGGGAGTGTCATATATTACCAAAATGGGAGAGATTGAAAGGGCATGTGTGCCCCCCTGTGTGGTTTTGATAATTAATGACAATCTCTATGGACTAATGTTTGCATTGAGTTACACTTGTATGATTTGTCCATTGGCATCGCTTGGACCATGTGTTGGCTTCAAGGTTGAAGAAATGAAGAACAATAAGCATTTTCCAAGGGCTTTGGCCTATTGGAATCATGTTGGAGAAGAATAAATGAAATAAGATCAAGAGTGTCTTGAAGAAGAAGATGGAGTTCCTCATGTGTATCTTCAATACATCATCCAAATGAAGTTAGAAGAAATGAAGTGCAAGATCAAGATGCACCTTCTATAGAAGATATCATGCTTGATGCTTGTCGTCCTAAATGTTCATGGATCGATGAAGACAAGCTCAAAGAAGAGGTTTCCACATGGTGTATGGGGGGAAATTTGCAAGTCTTCATCAAGCAAGCGTGACAAGAGCAATCAAGAAAGGGTGTTCCATCTTGAGGAGGCAAGATCGTCTACATCAAGCTCAAGTGGATTGCTCGAGGCAAAGGTATAATCTTGATAGTTTTTCCCTTTTGCCGGTCTCATGTTGGTTGTTGGGAGACCGAGTTTAGGATAGATAATCGTACTATCAAGAGGGGCTCTCGAGTGAGTAATTTGATCATATCTTTTGGAGAGAGATCAAAGCTTTGCATACCTGGCATCATCTTTCTTGGTTCTTATCCATGAGAGGATTTAGATCTTGTGTTAATCTCCATGACAAGCTCAAGTTCATCGAAAATGGATTTCATATGCATTCTCTATTGTGTTTCAATTTGGAGGTTTTACCGCTTTGTATTTTATAGATAGGTTAATCCCTTCATCATTTGATTCAATCCTACTTTTCTGGACTATGATGGTTCCCTGCATGATCTTGTATATCTCATTACTATCTTCAAAATGAGCCCAAGATCATCAAAATCGGAGTCCAGATGCAAAAGTTATGACCGTTTTCGTATTGGTTTTTGTTTGTCAGTTTTCAAGGGGGCGGAGACTCCAGTGTTGCACCCCGGGGACTCCAGGGGTGGGGGAGACTACGGCCCAAATTCCAGCCCTGACTCCGGGGGTGTTGTTAATGGGAGAATCTGGAGCTCTCCCAGAGTCCTGGCCAGAGTTTGGACCCCGGAGACTCCGATCCTGGGGGTCGGAGACTCCTGGATAAGTGTTTTGCAATGGCTAGTTGACATGGGGAGGGGGCCTATAAAAGGTCCCCTTCTTCCCCAAGGGACTGGTTGCTTGCTTCCCCTCTCTCCTCCACTTTTTCTACCTTCAAGATCTTGCAAATGCTCTCAATCCCTTCCATATTTCTTGAATCTCTTTGGGGGGTTTGAAAGGGGAGATTGATGTCTATGCACGCTTCTATTCTTGTAGACAGTGTTGGGCCTCCAAGTGCAGAGGTTTGTAGAACATCAGCAAGTTTCCCTTAAGTGGATCACCCAAGGTTTATCGAACTCAGGGAGGAAGAGTTCAAAGATATCCCTCTCAAGCAACCCTGCAATTAAGATACAAGAAGTCTCCTGTGTCCCCAACACACCCAATACACTTGTTAGGTGTATAGGTGCACTAGTTCGGCGAAGAGATAGTGAAATACAAGTAATATGGATGATTATAAGTGGTAATTGCAAGATGAAATAAAAATGGCACCAAGCAAACATGTAGCAGGACTGGTTGTAAACGGTGTTTTAATGCTTAGAAACAAGGCCTAGGGATCATACTTTCACTAGTGGACACTCTCAACAATGATAACATAATTGAACACATAAATATCTTCTCTTTACTATGCTACCCTGAACTACTCTCCGGTTGGATAACGAACACCAATTCATCGCGTAGGTCTATAAAAGCACACCTTAAAGTTCACATTCCCCATCTAGGTAACCCCTCACTGTCACCTTGAGCGCTAGATGGTTCTAGAAAAACACCACAATTTCATACAGACATCCAACTCAAATTATAACTCATGATAAGTATTTCTATAATCTTTAGCCTAAGAGTCACACACAGTGCGCACACTGTCATCTTCACACACGTGGGACAAGGTGTCTCCGCAGATTACATTAATAAAAGAACTTGAGTAGCATAATAGACAAAGAGTAGCATCTACTAATTCGACTAGATTACAAAGCTCATGATCACAATAAGATCACACCATGGAGAGAGAGATGTACACATAGATACCGGTAGAGCCCTTAGCCTCGGGGGAGAACTACTCCCTCCTCATCATGGGAGTCAGCAACAATGATGGAGATGGCGGTGGAGTCGATGGAGATGGCTCCGAGGGCAATTCCCCATCCCAGTAGGGTGCCGGAACAGAGACTTCTGTCCCCTGAATCTCGTCTTCGGTGGCGACGACGCTGCGGAAGTTTTTGTGGAATTCTGATCTCGTACTTAGGGTTTTCATCTCGAGGGGATTATATAGGCGAAGGGGCAAGGTCGGTGGACGCCCGAGGGGCCCACACCATGGCTAGGCGTGGCCTAGGGTGGGCCCATGCCACCCCATGGTGTGGCTGCCTCGCGGCGCCTCTTCGTCTCTCCTTCGGACTCCCTGTCGTGTCGGGAAAAATAGGAGGTTTGGCTTTTATTTCGTCCAATTCCGATAATATTTATTTACTAGCTTTTTTCTGAATCCAAAAACAGCAAAAAACGCGAAACTGACTCTGTGGCACTTGTCAATATGTTAGTTCCAGAAAATTCATAAAAATGCCACAAAGTGTAGACAAAAACATAAAATTATTGCTGCAAAACAAGCATGGAGCATCAAAAATTATAGATATGTTTGCGACGTATCAAGCATCCCCAAGCTTAACTCCTACTCGTCCTCAAGTAGGTAAGTGATAAAAAGAATAATTTTTGAGGTGACATGCACCATCACAATCTTGATGAAGGTATTGCAAAGCATTGATAACTGGGATCAAAGTACTCTAAACATAAGCATGAAAGATATATTTCTAACAATTAGACATAGAAACTATGTTGCAACATGAAAGGCTACACAAAAAAAAGATCATGAATAATGCCTTGAAAGATATTTGTTTGTTTCACATATAGAAAACATAGCAAGAGTAGTATTCAGCTTGTCCTTCATGGAATAGCAAAACATAAATGCATAGTACACCTTCAAAGTTCATAAGGGTGACTAGATACAAATAATTTAAGAACAAGTAATACCATAATTATGAATCAATCAACAAGTTTTGGGACAATGCACATTGAACTTAGAATGACAACTATGCTCTCTTAGCGGTGCATAAAGATAGAAGATGAAGACTCAACAAAAATTAAAAGAAAGTCCCTTCATAGAGGGAAGTAGGGACTAAATGGTTTTATAAAGCTTCCAAAAATTATGGTACTTACTAGCTTTGAGCTCTCATTGCCCTTATCATAAGCATCTTGAAGTGATTAAGGTTAAAGTGAGGAAAATATGAGTTATATGCTTGAGCAATCATAAGTTGAAAATCTCATGCCCCTTGATTACGAGTACCGAGACCTCATGCTACTCAACTTTGGTCCCAGGCAAGTTCTTGTCATTGTAAGTATATGTGTATCATAGAGAACCGCCAACGAGGTACCCCTTGCCCCATGACACAGGAGTTATCCCATATCAAAATGACAAGGCAACAGACAGTGGTCATCTTAGCAATATTTTGATTTGCTATTTGCATAGTTTTTTATTGAGGATGCTTCATAGAATGCCACTATGGTTTTGCTGCAAATTTCCACCATGATTAGGCATGGCTTAGGCTGGCCGCCCAGGTGTTTCTCTAACACATATACAAACTCCATGGACCTGAAAGCTCCCATATTATTTCACACCGACGGCATCCATAAACAAAAGAACATGATATCAACTGAATAAAAATAAGTGCAATGTTGAAAGCGTGCCCCATGATGATACGTCGTAAAGGTATCTATAATTTTTATGCTCCATGATTGTTTTGTACCAAGTATCTTATGTTTTGTCTATGCTTTGAGCCATTTTTATAAATTTTCTGGAACTAACCTATTAACAAGATGCCAGAGTGCTAGTTCATGTTTTTGGTTGTTTTTGGTTTCAGAAAAGCTAGTAAAGAAATATTCTCGGAATTGGACGAAACAAAAGCCGAAGTTCCTATTTTCCCGACGTGACACGGATACCGAACAGAGACTAAGGAGGGCACCGAGGTGGCCACACCACCCCTGGGCGCGAGCCCACCCCTGGCCGCGCCTAGGCATGGTGTGGGCCCCTCGGGGCTAAGGTCCCTCGAGGCTAAGGGATCTACCGGTAGCTATGTGCTCATCTCTCTCTATGCATGATCTTATTGTGATCATGAGCTTTGTAATCTAGTTTAATAAGTAGATTCTACTCTGCTACTCAAGTGCTTTAATTAATGTAATCTCCGGAGACACCTTGTCCCACGTGTGTGAAGGTGACAGTGTGCACACCGTGTGTGGCTCTTAGGATTATAATTTGAGTTGGATGTCTCTATGAAATTGTGGTGTTTGTTGGAACCATCTAGCGCTCAAAGTGACAGGGTTGGAGTTACCTAGATGGGGAATGCGAACTTTAAGGAGTGTCTTTTGTAGCCCTATGCAATGAATTGGTTATCCAACCGGAGAGTAGTTCAGGGTAGCATAGTACAGAGAATATATTTATATTATAATGGTTGAGAGTGTCCACTAGTGAAAGTATGATCCCTAGGCCTTGTTTCTAAGCATTGAAACACCGTTTACAACCAGTTATGTTACATGTTTGCTTGCTGCCATTTTTATTTCAGATTGCAATTACCACTTATAATCACCCATATTACTTGTATTTCACTATCTCTTCGCCGAACTAGTGCACCTATACACCTGACAAGTGTATTAGGTGTGTTGGGGACACAAGAGACTTCTTGTATCTTGATTGCAGGGTTGCTTGAGAGGGATACCTTTGACCTCTTCCTCCCTGAGTTCGATAAACCTTGGGTGATTCACTTAAGGGAAACTTTCTGTTGTTCTATAAACCTCTGCACTTAGAGGCCCAACACTGTCTACAATAATAGAAGCGTGTGTAGACATCAAGCTATTTTCTAGCTCCGTTGCTGGGGTGGTAAGGTAAAAGGTACTCACATCCTCTGGCTACTAAGATATCTTATGGTACTGTTGCTGTGTGTGAGTGCTCGAAGTTATTTCCTTTAGATTCTGCAATTATATCTTTTTGTTTCTTGTTTTTATTTTCACTAGTTAGGCTTAATGGAAAACAACAACAAAATTAGTGAGCTTTATAGTATTTATCTAGAGTTAGGACATGAAGAGTTTGAAGAGAAAATTAAAAAACCTATGGAACTTCATTTGCATGCTAATAGCAATGTTATTAGTATGAATTCTTTTAACACCATTATTGCTAATGCTATGGAAAAGTCTAAGCTTGGGGAAGCTAGTTTTTATGATCTTTTCAGTTCCCCAGCTTTAGAGGAGAAAAATTGCTATGATGATACTATACCTCCAATATATGATGATTACAGTGATGAATATGATATTTTCATTCCACCTACTATTGAGGAGAAAATTAATTATGATTACAATATACCTCCAATATATGATGATTACAATGATGAATATGATATTTTCAGTCTACCTACTATTGAGGAGAAAATTAATTATGATTACAATATGCCTCATATATTTGATGATTATGGTGATGAGAATAATAATGATAGCTATTTTGTTGAATTTGCTCCAACTACAATTAATAAGAATGACTGTGCTTTTGTAGAGAGTAATAATTATTATATGCATGTGGCTCATGATAAGAATGTTTTATGTGATAGTTATATTGTTAATTTTATTCATGATGCTACTGAAATTTATTATGAGAGAGGGAAACATGGTTTTATGTATCTCAACAATATTAAGTTTTCCCTCTTTATGTTGAAAATTTTGAAGTTGCACTTGTTTTGTTTTCCTATGCTTGTTGCTTTGTGCTTTCATGACATGTTTCTTTACAAGATTATCTTTCATAGGAAGTGGGTTAGACTTAAATTTGTTTTATATTTGCTTCTTGATGCTTTCTTTTACTTCAATTCATACTTATTATGTGAGCATCATCGAAATTATCATGCCTATCTTAATGGCTTTAAAGAAAGAGCTTTTGGGAGACAACCCATTATATTTTTTGCTTTCAGTTATTTTTGTTTCTTTCAGTCTTGGAAGTTATTGCCTCTGTAATAATCTCTCCTTATCCTTTTTATTTCGTTTTTGTGACAAGAGTAGCCTCTAATAGGAAGAAGGTAAGATTTGGGGAAGCTGTTGTCCCGAAACAGATTTCTCTACTTTGTTGTAAAACATTGTGAAAAATCCCAGAATGTCGGATTGAGCTGAAATGTTTTGTGCACATGCCCCTGGTATTTACCCAACTTTCGTTAGTTCTGCACCTTTTGATTTGAGCAACATAAGATTTTCTAAAAAAATCGGTCTTTACCTGCTGGTCTGTTTTGACAGATTTTCTGCCATTATTTGTGTTTGCCTCTTAATCGGTTTCTTTTTGAGTTCGTCTTGATCACTTGAGCTTTTGAAAGGATTTGCTACAGTAGTTTATGTTTTAATGGATGTTTCTACTTGAGTTGAAACTAAACCCAAGGGTTTATTATCTTGAATACACTAATGTTGCTAATGAAGATTGTGTGATGTTTTGTATGAAGGAAATGTTCAAGTGTAGGGAGAGAAGATGTGATGAGATGAAGTATGGACAAAAGCTCAAGCCTGGGGATGCCACCAGTTTGACCCCAAGAAATATTCAAGAGGTACAAGCGTCAAAGCTTGGGGATGCCCAAGGCATCCCCTTCTTCATCAATAAAAATCTCAGGTCTTCTTTCAAGACACTTCATTTTTATTGCCTCATGTACTATGTGTTGTTTTTGGAACGTTTTTGTTTTGTTTTTAGTTTCCTTTAGCTTTGTTTTCTGCAATAAATTGGTTGGACCCCAACACACCTATTTTGGAGAAGTCACGCCTAGTTCTTCATTGTCTAGAACACTCTAGTTTTCACTCTTATTATTCTATGAGTGTTCTCTTTTGCTAGCACTGTGTTTAGTTTTAGTTTTCTTCTGATTTTTGCTTAGAACTTTTTAGTTATTCTTTGTAGTTAGGTAAGACGTGCTCTCTGGTCTTTATTGACTATTATCTTTGTGAGTTGTTTCAAATAAGTCGATTGATGTTGGAAAAGAGTAGTAAGTTTCATGCTTATGGTGGTACAAAGGGAAGCTTGTTTTGACTGTGACTTAGGCTTTATCATGCCATGTTAGATGTTGATTTGACCATATTCTTAGTGATTATTGTTGTAGCATGACTTGTTTCAAATAATTGAGATTGCTTAATGTGCCATGAAAGAATCATGCGTTGTTTTAGCATACAAAAGCATAATATTGTGGTATTCTCCTTTGATGCTTTATTTGGGTTGACTTGGCACATGCTTACACCATGTTAAGGCTATGAACCAGTAACCTTAACCTCTATGATCATTTAGTTTTTGACTTGTGATATCACTTTATGCTTTGATTAATAATGTTTTGTCGCTCTGCATGATTATGGCCATTATTGCTCTCTTAGTTGGTCTCTCCTAGTCTTTTGCTAGCCTCCACCTGTACTGAGTATGAGCTCTACTCGTGCATCAAAATCCCAAAAAACAAGTTATTTCAAAGAGTCCACTATAAACTTATATGCATGGTGTGTTACACCGTTCCAAGTATATTCATGTGTTTATCTATCTTCCAAATTAAACTTTTGTTATGTGAAAATTAGTGATTAAAGCTCTCACGAACTTGATGGCACACATTATTTTCTTGTACTTAATAAACTTGAACCATTGTGCCCATCTATGTGCTTATATGCTTGCAAGTTATAAGTTGGGAGTTAGCAGAACCATGCTGTCATGGGGAACGCTTTCAACACTGTACATATCTATCCAGTTGATATCATGTTCTTTTGTTTATGGTTGCCAGTGGTGTGAAATAAAAGGGGAGCTTGTAAGTACATGGAGTTTTGTATATGTGTTAGAGAAACGCCTGGGCAGCTAGCCCAAGCCATGCTTAATCATGGTGGAAACTTGCATCATAACCATAATAAGCATTCTATGAAGCATCTTCAGAAGAAAAAAATAGAAAAAAAAAAGAAAGAAAAAAGAGAGAAAAAAACACCATGCTCATGGTAAATAAAAAGATTGCTGAGATGCTCATTGTCTGTTGCCTTATCATTTTGATATGGGATAGCTCTTGTGTCATGGGGCAAGGGGTACCCCGTTGGCGGTTCTCTATGATACACATATACTTACAATGACAAGAACTTGCTTGTGACTAAAGTTGAGTAGCATGAACATTACCCATTGATAAATCTTTAACTTTAGGTCTTTTTTAGGTATTTTTTGATTCATTCAACCGTGAAGTACCGTGCATAGGTATCTAGGAAATAGTTACTTCCAAGTGAATCTTCCCTAGATACCTAAAATCCATTTTATTATGATCCATTTCGCGAAAATATAGATTGTACCAAAGATGCTAAATTGTTTTCTTTTTTTCTTTTTATTCTAACTCGAAGCCCTCGTACTCAAGGGGCATGAGATTTTCAACTTGTGATTTGTCAAGCATATAACTCATATTTGTCTCACTTTGACCTTAATCACTTCAAGATGCTTATGATAGGGGCAATGAGAGCTCAAAGCTAGTAAGTACCATAATTTTTGGAAGCTCTTTATGAAACTTGAAATCCCCGCTTCCCTCGGTGAAGGGCCTTTCTTTTTACTTTTTTGTTGAGTCTCCGTATTCTATCTTTATGCACCAATTAAGAGAGCATAGTTGTCATTCTTAGTTCAATGTGTATTATCCCAAAACTTGTTGATTGGTTCATAATTATGGTTGCTTGTTCTTAAATTATTTGCACTCATATGAACTTTGAAGGTGTCCTATGCATTTATGTTTTGCTATTCCATGAAGGACAAGCTGATTACCACTCTTGCTATGTTTTCTATATGTGAAATAAAAAAATGTCTTTCAATGCATTGTTATTCATGATCTTTTGTTTATGTTGCCTTTCATGTTGCAACATAGTTGCTTTGTATTATTGTTAGAACTATATATTTCATGATTATGATAGAGTACTTTGATCCCAGCTATCAATGCTTTATAAATACCTTGATCAAAATTGTGATGGTGCATGTCACCTAAAAAATTATAAATTTTATCACCTACCTACTCGAGGACGAGCAGGAGTTAAGCTTGGGGATGCTTGATACGTTGTAAATGTATCTTTAATTTTTGATGTTCCATGTTTGTTTTGTACCAACTATCTTATGTTTTGTCTACACTTTGAGGCATTTTTATACATTTTCTGTAACTAACCTATTAATAAGATGCCACAGTGCCAGTTCCTGTTTTTTGCTCTTTTTGGTTTCAGAAAAGCTAGTAAAGAAATATTCTTGGAATTGGACGAAACAAAAGATGAAGTTACTATTTTTCCCGACATGACACGGAGACTGAAGAAGAGACGAAGGAGGGCACCGAGGTGTCCACACCACCCTGGGCGCGGGCCCACCCCTGGACGTGCCTAGGCATGGTGTGGGCTCCTCGGGCGTCCACCGACCTTGCCCCTTCGCCTATATAAACCCCCCGAGGTAGAAACCCTAGATACCAGATCAAAAATCCACGAAAAGTTCTGTAGCGCCATCGCCACTGAAAAGGAAATTCTGGGGACAGAAGTCTCTGTTCCAACACCCTGTCAGGACAGGGAATTGCCCCCGGAGCCATCTCCATCGACTCCACCGCCATCTCCATCACCGTTGCTGACTCCCATGATGAGGAGGGAGTAGTTCTCCCTCGAGGCTAAGGGCTCTACCGGTAGCTATGTGTTCATCTCTCTCTCTATGTGTGATCTTATTGTGATCGTGAGCTTTGTAATCTAGTTGAATAAGTAGATGCTACTCTGCTACTCAAGTGCTTTAATTAATGTAATATCTGGAGACACCTTGTCCCACGTGTGTCAAGGTGACAGTGTGCACACCGTGTGTGTGTGGCTCTTAGGATTATAATTTGAGTTGAATGTCTCTATGAAATTGTGGTGTTTGTTGGAACCATCTAGCACTCAAAGTGACAGGGTGGAGTTACCTAGATGGGGAATGCGAACTTTAAGGAGTGTCTTTTGTAGCCCTACGCAATGAATTGGTTATCCAACCAGAGAGTAGTTCAGGGTAGCATAGTAAAGAGAAGATATTTATGTTATCATGGTTGAGAGTGTCCACTAGTGAAAGTATGATCCCTAGGCCTTGTTTCTAAGCATTGAAACATCATTTACAACCAGTTATGTTACATGTTTGCTTGCTGCCATTTTTAATTCAGATTGCAATTACCACTTATAATCACCCATATTACTTGTATTTCACTATGTGTTCGCTGAACTAGTGCACCTATACACCTGACAAGTGTATTGGGTGTGTTGGGGACACAAGAGACTTCTTGTATCTTGATTGCAGGGTTGCTTGAGAGGGATACCTTTGACCTCTTCCTCCCTGAGTTCGATAAACCTTGGGTGGTCCACTTAAGGGAAACTTGTTGCTGTTCTACAGACCTCTGCACTTGGAGGCCCAACAATGTCTACAAGAATAGAAGCGTGCGTAGACATCACATGACAGCATGGTTTTTCTAATTCCTAACTTACAATTTGCAAGCATATAAGCATCATAAGCTAGTCACAATGGTTCAGGTTTATTAAGTGCAAGAAATAAAATGTGCCTTCAAGTTCGTGACAACTTTAATCACTAATTTTCACATAACAAAAACTTAATTTGGAAGAAGGATAAAACAAACAATTTACTTGGAATAGAAAATGATTCTATTAGGTAGATATGGTGGACACAAATGGTAAATTTTGGTTAGAGGGAGTTGGATGCACGAGCAGAGCTCATACTTAGTACAGGTGGAGGCTAGCAAAAGACTGGGAGCGACTAACTAAGAGAGCAATAATGGACATAATCATGCAGAGCGACAAAACATTATTAATCAAAGCATAAAGTGATATCACAAGTCAAAAACTAAATGATCATAGAGGCTAAGGTGACTGGTTCATAGTCATAACATGGTGTAAGCATGTGCCAAGTCAACCCAAATAAAGCATCAAAGGAGAATACCACAATATTATGCTTTTGTATGCTAAAAATAACGCATGATTCTTTCATGGCACATTAAGAAATATCAATTGTTTGAAGCAAGTCATGCTATAACAATAATCACTAAGCATATGGTCAAAGCAACATCTAACATGACATGATAAAGTCTAAGCCGCAGTCAAAACAAGCTTCTTTTTGTACCACCATAAGCATGAAACTTACTACTCTTTTCCAACACCAATCAACTTATTTGAAACAACTCACAAAGATAATAATCAATAAATACCAGAGATATTGTCTCACCTAACTACAAAGAAGAACTAGGAAGTTCTAAGAAAAAAGAAGAAGAAAACTAAAGCTAAGCGCAGTGCTAGCAAAAGAGAACACTCACATAACAATAAGAGTGAAAACTAGAGTGTTCTAGGCAATGAAGAGCAGGGTGTGACTTCTCCAAAAGAAGTGTGCTTGGATCCAACCAACTTATTGCAGCAAAATAAGCAAAATAAAACCAAAAACAAAAACAAAAACGCTCCAAGAACTACACATAATGCATGAAGCGATAAAAATATAGTGTCTTGAAAGAAGACCTGAGATTTTTGTTGATGAAGAAGGGGATGCCCTTGACTCTTGTACCTCTTGAATATTTCTTGGGGTGACACGGGTGGAATCCCCAAGCTTGAGCTTTTTTCCATACTTCATCTCATCACATCATCCTCTCCCTACACTTGAAAACTTCCTTCATACAAAACTTCACACAATCTTCGTTAGCAACATTAGTGTATGCAAGATAATAAACCTTTGGGTTCAGTTTCAACTCAAGTAAAACATCCATTAAAACATAAGCTAACCTTTTAAAAGCTCAAGTGATCAAAAGAACTCAAAAAGAAATAGATCAAAAGGCAAATGAAATAGTGGCAGAAATCTGTCAAAATAGAACAGCAAGTAAAGATTGATTTTTTCGAAAATCTTCTGTTTCTCAAATCGAAAAGTGCAAAACTAAAGAAAGTTATATAATAACCTGGGGCATGCACACAAAAAATTGCAGATAAATACAATGTTTTAGAATTTTTCACATTTTTTTTACAGCGAAGCACAGAAATCTGCTTCAGGACAGCAACTTCCCCAAATCTTATCTTCTTCCTATTAGAAGCTACTCTTGGCACAAAAATGAAATAAAAAGGATAATGAGAGGTTGCTATAGAGGTAACAACTTACAAGACTCAAATAAACAAAAATAAACTGAAAGCAAAAATATAATGGGTTGTCTCCCAAAAGCTCTTTCTTTAAGCCATTAAGATAGGCATGATAATTTCTATGACGCTCACATAAGAAATTTGAATTGAAGTAAAAGAGAGCGTCAAGAAGAAAATATAAAACAAAATTCTTATCATGAGCCACATGAGTAGCATCATGAACACATAAAACATTCTTATCATGAGCCACATGCATAAAATAGTTATTACTCTCCATATAAGCATAGTCATTCTTATTAATCGTAGTGGGAGCAAATTCTACAAAATAGCTATCATTATTATTCTCATCACCATAGTCATCAAATATAGGAGGCATATTGTAATCATAATTAATTTTCTCCTCAATAGTAGGTGGACTGAAAATATCATATTCATCATTGTAATCATCATACATTGGCGGTATAGTATCATCATAAGCAATATAATAGCTATCTTCCAAAGTGTGTTCATTTGTAAACATGTCATCATTGGAAGGGACATGGATAGTACTAATAGTATAGCAATTATTAACATCATCATTTTTAGAATTGGTACCCAAGAGATTTTCAATATCAAAAGTAGTGTGCTTTTCCCAATCATGATCACTACTATAGGTAACAGGCATATGAACATCATAAAGTTCAGACTCGTCAGCAAAAACTATAATAGGAGCAACATGCTTAGGGGAATATATCGTTTCCTCTCTCCTTTTACTCCTCCTCTTCTTCTTCTTCCCCTCTTTAAGGGGGAGAGGCTTGAAAGGAAGCTTCTCCACATACCCTGGTTTATTGTTAGAGACAATAGAAGAAACTTTGGAGGATTCCTTCTTTTCATTAATAAGAGCAAAACACATATTAGTCCTGTCATATTTTGGTAAAATCTCATATTTTATAATATTTTGTATGTAAGTATTTGCGTGGCAATTATCAACACAGTAAAGATGACAACCATGCAGGACGCTATTCATATCAAAAGCACTCATATCTACCAAAAAAGTTTTTCTTGATAACTCTTCACAATACAAAGTTGTAGTACTCATTGGATTAGAAAGGCAATTATCATAGCTTGAGCATTGAAAATTGAAATGACCCACTTTATGGCAAAGTTCACAAATAAAAGGATAGAGGGCACAAACTTTTTCACCAACATCATTTAGAGCCCTATCCCACGTTCTAGTTTTTTCATTCCTGTGGTGGATACAGTATTATTCTTCGATTTGATTCTTTTCACAAGGTCTAAGTACTCCACAAAAATTAACATGCTTAAGAAATAGTACTTTCAGAGGTTTGAGCATGTTTATTGCAATCATTAATAACAATTTCATTTTTCATGCAAGTGTCTTTAAAAGGTTCATGATACATGTCCCAATTTTCTTTAGGAGCATTAATATGAGAAGCAAAGGCTCTACAATAATCAACAAGAATTTGAGGATCGAGACCATATTTAGCACTAAGCTCTTGAAAATCAGCAGTTTCAGCGAAAAACTTAGTGCAATCATACTCATAGTTTATACCTGGTTCTTTACCTTTGTCATTATCCCAATCTTCGGTATTGCTTTGAATTGTTTCAAGAACACCCCACTTAGCTTTGACCTCCTTACTTGTGAAGGATCCCTCTAAACAGGCATCTAGATAGTCCTTGTAATGTCCTAAAAGCCTTGCATAAAAATTATTTATAACAATATTACTGGGGAGCTCATGAATGGGACATTTGAGCATTAGTTACTTAAATCTCCCCCATGCTTGGGCAATACTTTCTCCATCATGAGGATGGAAATTATAAATATAATTCCTATCTTTATGAATTTCATGAGGAGGATAAAATTTAGAGTAAAAGAGAGATTCAAGTTCCTTCCACTCCGAATGATGAGGATCATCTAGTAGCTCATACCACTCCCTTGCTTTGTCCTTAAGTGACAAAGAGAATAGCTTCCTCTTAACTTGGTCCATTGAAATACCTGCACACTTGAACAACTCGCATAATTCATGTATAAAGAGTAAATGATCACCAGGATGGACAGTTCCATCTCCAAAATAGTAGTTATTCATAACATGTTTAAAAAATTTCATAGGTATTTTAAAAGGGATACTTTCAGTATGTGGATCGCAAGCATCATTAGAATTATCACATATGGGAGATAAAGTATCATCAAAGCAAATTTTTTCCTCTAAAGCTGAGGAACTAAAAATATTATTTTCATAAAAACTAGCTTCCCCAAGCTTAGACGTTTCCATAGCATTAGCAACAATGATGTTCAAAAAATTCATACTAATAACATTGCTATTAGCATGCAAAGAAAGTTCTATAGGTTTTTTAATTTTCTCTTCAAACATTTCATGTCCTAACTCAGGAAAAATACTATAAAGCTCTCTAATTTTTTTTTCTTTTCCATTAAGCCTAACTAGTGAAAATAAAAACAAGAAACAAAAAGATATAATTGCAGAATCTAAAGGAAATAACTTCGAGCACTCACACACCAGCAACAGTACTAGAAGATAGATGTGAGTACCTTTTACCTTACCTCCTCGGCAACGGCGCCAGAAAAGAGCTTGATGTCTACGCACGCTTCTATTATTGTAGACAGTGTTGGGCCTCCAAGTGCAGATGTTTGTAGAACAGAAACAAGTTTCCCTTAAGTGGATCACCCAAGGTTTATCGAACTCAGGGAGGAAGAGGTCAAAGATATCCCTCTCAAGCAATCCTGCAATTAATATACAACAAGTCTCTTGTGTCCCCAACACACCCAATACACTTGTCAGGTGTATAGGTGCACTAGTTCAGCGAAGAGATAGTGAAATACAAGTAATATGGGTGATTATAAATTGTAATTGCAATCTGAAATAAAAATGGCAGCAAGCAAACATGTAGCAGGACTGGATGTAAATGGTGTTTTAATGCTTAGAAACAAGTCCTAGGGATCATACTTTCACTAGTGGACACTCTCAACAATGATAACATAATTGAACACATAAATATCTTCTCTTCACTATGCTACCCTGAACTACTCTCCGGTTGGATAACGAATACCAATTCACCTTAAAGTTCGCATTCCCCATCTAGGTAACCCCTCACCATCACCTTGAGCGCTAGATGGTTCCAAACAAACACAAAAATTTCATAGAGACATCCAACTCAAATTATAACTCATGATAAGTATTTCTGTAATCTTTAGCCTAAGAGCCACACACGGTGCGCACACTGTCACCTTCACACACGTGGGACAAGGTGTCTACAGAGATCACATTAATAAAAGCACTTGAGTATCATAATAGACAAAGAGTAGCATCTACTTATTCAACTATATTACAAAGCTCATGATCACAATAAGATCACACCATGGAGAGCGAGATGAACATATAGCTACCGGTAGAGCACTTAGCCTCGAGGGAGAACTACTACCTCCTCATCATGGGAGTCAGCAACGACGATGGAGATGGCGGTAGAGTCGATGGAGATGGCTCCAGGGGCAATTCCTCGTCCCGGCAGGGTGCCGGAACAGAGACTTATGTCCCCTAAATCTCGTTTTCGGTGGAGACGGCGCTGCGGAACTTTTGTGGAATTCTGATCTCGTACTTAGGGTTTTCATCTCGGGGGGATTATATAGGCAAAGGGGCAAGGTCGGTGGACACCCGAGGGGCCCACACCATGGCCAGGCGTGGCCTAGGGTGGGCCCACGCCACCCCATGGTGTGGCTGCCTTGCGGCACCTCTTCGTCTCTCCTTCGGACTCCGTGTCATGTCAAAAAAAATAGGAGGTTTGGCTTTTACTTCGTCCAATTCCGAGAATATTTCTTTACTAGCTTTTCTGAAACCAAAAACAACAGAAAACTGGAAGCTGGCTCTGTGACACTTGTTAATATATTAGTTCCAGAAAATTCATAAAAATACCACAAAGTGTAGACAAAAACATAAGATAATTGGTGCAAAACAAGCATGTAGCATCAAAATTTATAGATACGTTTGCGACGTATCAGAGATCTAGATCTATAACTGCACCAATCCATATCTCTTCTATGTGAGGGTAACATCTTGGGGTTTCTTTTATGGATTTCCTCTTGTGTTCTTCCTCTCTTATTTCCCCAATAGATTTGGTGGAATTTTAGAGTGAAGGACTTGCCATTGCATTAGGTGCATGGGCTTGAGTTCTCCTCGGAGGATTTGGTTGGTTAAATCAAGAAGCTTGTTACTCTTGGGTTCTGAGAACCCTAGACAGTGAAATGGCCTTTATGGTGAGTTCTTGGGGCCTCCAATTAAGTTGTGGAGCTCTCCCCAAGTTAGTGTCCTTGGTGGTGGTTATTGGGATCCTCCAATTAAGTTGTAGAAATTGACCCAATCTTGTACGGGTTTGGTGACCGCTCTCAAGTGTTTCATAGTGGATCGGGTGCTTGCCATGCGGTGGGTGCTCGGGAAAATAGGGTGAGGCCTCTTGTGGCATTGGTGTTATTAGTACTTCCCACCCCTCCAAAGAGACATACTCCCTTGTAGGGAGAAACTCCGTAAAACATCGTCGTCTCCGCGTGCCTCAGTTATCTCTATACCCGAGCCCTTTACTTATGCACTTTACATTGTGATAGCCTTCGCGATTGAAGTAATATACCTTGCTATCACATAGTTGCTTGTTTTGCTTACATAAGTTGTTGGTGTACATAGGTGAACCATAGTATATATAGGCTTTATGCTTGACAAAATAAAACATTCATTTTATTTCGCCTTTGTTAAGTCCATAACATAAATTATTTTTACCACATATTCACCCCCCTTTAGGCGGCATCTGTGCACTTTTAGTTGTTATTTTTGGTTATTCTTTGTATGAAGTTGCTTTCTCTCTATAAACTAAATATTCTCTGGATCTTTTGTAAAGATTCGAGTTGTAACCTATAGTCATGTCTTGGACCTGTTATGTTTCTGTTGTACCACTCCGAGGGATGTAATTCTACTGGAACGGTGTCTCATTAGTGTTATATCAACAACTATAGTGTACTACATCATGCAGTGGTATGCTCGGTCACCGCAGCAAATGGCGGGCGTTTAAATGTAATACTCTCGGTTATACATCCCATACCATAGAAGCCGTAGTTTTAGGCCCACATAGTAGACTGAAGAAAATAAAAAAAGAATACTCTCTTTAGGACGAAGGGAGTTTTTTCAAAATGAGGAAAGATCGTCCCTGCATCTGCATCCAAGATATATGCATCACCTTTTTATTAGATTATTCACAATACCTTACAAGGAGAATTACAAAGATCCGATCGAACCCACCAAGGAAGCGACATCTCGCTAAACCTACAACACCGATGAAGGGAGTGTCCATGAACAGGGTCAACACCCTGACATTACACCAACGCATATCATCTAAAAATCGAAGGCCTCGACAAGTCGCCCAATGGCACACAAGTGGCACAATTGGTCTGGCAGACCCTCAGTGTGTACCAGCATACACGCTCCAGAATTCATCGCTGCCACCCGTCTACCGTATTACCCATATTCTGGAGAAATCAATGCGGAGACCTTACGAGGTCTACCATCGGCGCCACAAAGACGCTAGACAGCTCCATCGCCCTGCACGAGTCCATCGTCACAAGCCCGCCTTCGAGACCCCGCTGCGCCATGCCGCTGAGACCCGCCACCATCGACTCGGTAGATGCAACACCGATTCACCTTGGTCATTGCGCAAGAGCACACGGATACCGGCATCCAGCCACTGAACCATCCCCTTGTCCATCCAGACGATGTATGCCTCCAAAGATGATGCCCCCATGGGGGTGATGGCGCAGGAACGTCATCATCATCCGACCTGGAAAGTCTGAATCCTAAGTTTCCCCCGGAGCACATATGGAACGTGAAATGCCACCAACGAGGTGAACGATGCCTACATTCGCACATGTCACCGCTGGACCACCAGCTCCTCCTCGCCGCCATCGACCGCCATACCCTAAGGGCGCATCCGATCCGCTCGAGAGCCGTCGTGAGGACAACGCCATGACCTGGATCCCACCGCCATTGAGGCAGACTGCCGAAAGAAGAGGAATCATCTTTGTTGTGTGACCAGCGCCATGGCCACACACGCCGTGTCGAGGAACCCGGCCGTCTGCCCTCGCAACGGTGTTCACCCAGCCATCAGCGTCACGTCGCCACCGCCCCGGTGCCAAGACTCCACCTTGCATGTTCGCCGTCTAGGGCCGACCGCCGCATTCAGACTGTAGGTCCCCCGCCACGAGAAAAGTTTCCGGATAAAGGGACGAGATCCCGCCGTCCGTCGTGCAGTAGATCGGTCCGAGACTCAAAAACTTCTTTTTACCAAAGCCGGTACAAGCGTGGTGTTAGGAGTGACGTTTATATGCTGGCCCAAATCTTCTGACAATTTGAAATATGATTATTCGTGCAAAATATTTTTAAAACTTCTCAATCTACTTTTACAAGTTTCATTTTTTTCTAAAAATATTTCATAATTTTATCGCATGTTTCAATCTGGTTTTACAAAAAATTCAATTATACTTCAATTATACATTAGACAAATATCAAAAGCCTCACCGATATCAGTCTCAAAGCACCAGGAGGGCCTGATACTCTGCTGCTCCACCCTCCCGTCCAGTTCCGTCCTTCCTCGCCTACAGCTACCTGCCGCCCTCCTCCGTTCTCAACTCCTCCTCCGACTCCAGCCACCATGGACGACGATGCGGACCAGGGCCTTCAAGGTATCCACGAGGAGGAGGAGGAGGAGGCGGACCTTCAAGATGAGGAGGATCCGGACCACGACGATGACTCGTTAGACTTCAAAACCCACTCCTTTTTTACTAGTTTCATTTCTGCAAAGTTGGCGTTTATCACGCCCGCCGTCGACCGTGCGCGGGTTGCAGGGCGCGCTCGCCGCAGGCCACTCCACGGACGCGTCCACCGGGTGCGCGGCGGGATGCAGGGCAGCATGCTCTAGCCGTCGAACGCCACACGGACCCGTCCGCCGTGCGCGGGAAGGGCAGCAAGCGTGCTCGCCGTCAAAGACCCCATGGATGCGTCCGCCCTGCGCGGCGGGATGCAGGGCAGCAAGCGCGCTCGCCGTCGCCGACCCCACGGACGCGTCCGCCCTGCGCCGCTGGATGCAGGGCAGCATGCGCCCTAATGCGTTGGCGACGTTCGCGAGTAAAAGCTTCTAGTTTTCGATTCTTCTTGGCCAAAAAAACCCATCTTTTATGCGAATAGTACTCCCTCTGTTTCAAATTACTCCGCGCGTACGCTTACCTAGGTGGACTAGTACTCTCTTATTTTTCATCTAAAAAAATTCTGAATTTTTGGTATACGTAGTACACATTTCATACTATCTATTTCAAAAATCTCAGGATTTTTTTGAATGAAAAATGAGGGAGTAATAACCCACCTATATAAGCGTGCCGGCGGATTAATTTGAAACAGAGGGAGTATGGTTTAGCGCAAGAAAACCACACACGATGTCTATGCAGCCCAAACCGGAAAACGAGTCTCGC
The DNA here is from genome assembly GCA_916181665.1 of Avena sativa. Taxonomy (NCBI): domain Eukaryota; kingdom Viridiplantae; phylum Streptophyta; class Magnoliopsida; order Poales; family Poaceae; genus Avena; species Avena sativa. Next base: position 463,349,444 of record OV702293.1, read on the forward strand.
TCCCGTGCGGCACCGGGGCGCCCCCGTCCGGTGGCCTCGACCCTCCCCTGCGCCCCCCATTCCACTGCCGCCGCCAGAGAGCGTCGCCTGGGCAAAGCCTGGGCGGCACCGGCGGCGGCGGCGGGGCCTTCCCATGGCAACAGCGACGCTGGATCTGGGGATCGTCGCAGACCTCGTGCGCCGGCACGATGCAAGATGGCGGCTCCCCGCGGCGCGTGCCAGCGATTCCAGGTGGCGAGGGGAGGTAGTTCGCGTCAGGTAGCTCCAGGTGATGTTCAAATAAACCAGTTCAGCTTCGACGTGTAGGTTCAGTAGTTTCAGTTAGGCGTTTTTTTTCTGAACTTTATTCAGTTAGAACTAGCCATTTTCCGTCAGGGTTTTAGGCTCAAGATTCTAACGAACTAGGAGCGAGTTTAGTTTAGGCACGGCTCGTGGGATGGTGCAAGCATTGTGGATTGTTGCTGGTGCAGATTGTAATCCGAATAAAAGGAGAAAGAAAACCAGAAAATTCGCAAGTTATGCCCCGCGCAAGCACTGTCTCTTCGGTGTGCTCCGCTCATGTTCTTTCTTGGCTCCGGCTAGTTTAGGGACAACAATTGGTATTAGAACTTTGCTTGAGGAGCCAAGGCCAGGCTCGTCGCAAAAGGTTATCTCTAGAGGCCGGGGATCGACATCGACAAGGTTTTTGCACTTGTCGCACGCTTGGACTCTGGGTGGCTTCTGGTCGCCGTCGCCGCTCAATTCAAGTGGAAGGTGCACCACATGGATGTGAAGACAGCATTCTTGAACGGCGAAGGTGTATGTGAGCCAGCCACCGTGGTTCGTCGACTGTGGCAACTCCAGCAAGTTCATGCGCCTTCACAAGGCGCTCTATGGGCTGCGCCAAGCTCCTCGAGCGTGGACACCAATTTGGACAGTAAACTAAAAAAAGCCACCACAATTGGGGAAAAGTTATCAACCCTTCACACAAAAAATCACCACATTTTGGTGGGTGTTTGATGACTTTGCCCCAATTGGGGTGGTTTTTGCAATTCACTCCCAAGTTGAACGCTGTTCTAGTGTCACTTGGGTTCACACGGAGCGCATCGGAGCATCATGTGTTCTGCTTAGGAATATTCTTAAGTACCAGAATTAACGTGTACAACATTCTTGGCAGCATATCAAGTTTTATTCTTTTGCAAGCCTAGTTAGTTGTTTGTCTACGTTTTATCAAACTCTTGAAAATTGAACACTCTGTACCACCTTGCTCTGTACAGACCGGTGGCACAGGTGCATGGTTTAATCCAAACAAGCAATTGGGAAATTTTGGAGCAAGTTCTTGTAAATCTTATACCAACAAGAAACGATGGTTCTCACCCTTCGCAAGTTCACCCGTTTCTGTTCCTCATGATTTGGAGGCGCAGAATCATGGATCTGATCGAGGGAGGTGCATATGGGGAAGCAGCGCGAATCTTTCGTGACAACGTACATCCTCTGAAGAGTGTTGTTACCGCTTATGCATTTCCTAACAAACTGCAGAGTGAGATAGCAAAGATAGAGAGCTCCGTTGGCAGCAAGACAAGGTATGGATACCTTTTGTGTAAATAGCTTTCTTTCAAAGATCTAAACTGTTTGTATACTAATTTTCAGTGTAGCCCATGCACACTGTGGGACGGTGTTGATGCAAAAGTTAATTATTGATTATCTGAGCCTGTATCTACCTGATTGCATTGGGTAAGTATATCCTTTATTGAATAGGAGGGAAATAATATTAGAGTTAGAGATGTGAGATCTTTATCATCCTTTAGATTATTACGTAGGGGTTAAGTCAGTCCTCCTATATAAATGAAATCAGATGCATCAATTATGAATTAATCTAAGAGAATAGTTATTAATCTGTTCCCCTGCCCACCTATGTTTTACTCCCCAGTCCCACATACCGTGTTGCCTAGCCATTTTCTTGGCGGCAGTTACCTATATTGTTCTAGTTTAAGACGCTACATTTTGATAACTCATATCATTGCAGCTACGCATCCCCTAAGAGGAAACATAGTGCTATGTGGGAGTTTGCAGTCAGACTGGATCCCCCAGTTCTAGGAGTCTACAAATCACATGCAGACATCCGTTGTCTGGTTTGTAGTGAACAAGAATACACGAACTGTAATATTGGTGTAAAGATGGAAGGGCACCTACAGGTCTGCCCTGGCTTGACTCCAGAGGCCAGCCGGCGCTACAGTGAAGCCTTAAAGAAAAAATCAAAGCGGAAGAGGTCTGATGTCATAGATGATATCAACAGTCTGCCATCAAGTAAAAGAGTGAAAGTGACCACTGTTGCTGATCACTTGCACATAATTTATCAAAAGGTAAAATAGTCATTATGATCTTTTTCTTATTTATGGAATATAAATGCAAACTGCTCATTTGTGTTACACTGTTTACACAAAAATTTCTGTATGTCTGAAATATTTTCTCATCATCTTCAATACATATCCTTGCAGGTAGAAGAGGGAAAGGGAATCCTTGAGGGAATGAGTAGGGTTCAACAGGACCTTGATGTGAAGTTGGGGGTTGATGCAATGAAGAGCATCATTGGAGATATCTGGGAGCTCGTCGCCTCGGCACTACAGCATCAAGCTCCAGCAGCTGCTCAAGTAGTACCCCAGGCTCCACAAGCTCATGCGCCACCTGTGGATGTAAACGCTCTGCTTCAAGCTCTAATACATGCTCAAGTCCTTCAGCCCCCCCTGGTGCCTCATCCTCCATCTGCTCATGTACCCCAGTCTCCACAAGCTCCTGCGCCGCTTGTGGATGCAAATGCTCTGCTTCAAGCTATAATACATGCTCAAGCTCAAGATCATGCTCCAGCACATGGCCAAGTTCAACTTCAGGCCCCCCCCAGCGCCTCATCCTCCATGAGCTCCTGCACCGCTTGTGGATGCAAACGCTCTGCTTCAAGCTCTAATACATGCCCAAGCTCCAGTACATGGCCAAGTTCAACTTCAGGCTCCTCAAGCCCGTCACCCTGCAGTACAAGCTCCAGGACAAGTGCCACTTCAACTTCAGGCTCCTCAAGGCCCTCACCCTGCAGTACAAGCTCCAGGCCAAATGCCATTGCAGGCTCCTCATCCTGCTGCTGCTCCGTTACAAGCTCCACTTGCTGACAACGAAGATGAGGAAGATTACTACCAAGAATTTGGTGACCTTGATTTCCTTCCTGACCTCCCGGATTTGTCGGACTGAGCAGTGATGGTTGATGTGGTAGTCTCAGCTGCTGGTCTGCAGCCCACACTACTAGCTCTCTGCCGATGAAAACGAAACTGTGGCCTGCGTCTGCGTGCTGATGCCCTTATCTTTGCTCTGAGCAGAACTCTGTCTTATTTTTAGTTTTTCACAAATCTAGTTGTAGATCTTTAGCTTCTGGTATGAGGCAATGTCCTAGACAAAAAAGCTTTTGGTACTCTGACTCAGGCAATACCCTGTGGGGGTGTGTGTTCTGTTGACAAGACGAGATGACGATCCCATTTCATTTTCAATGGAAGGTGGAACTGCTGTGGTCTGCAAGTAGTTAGGATTGAACAAAAACCAATACTGAACTTGCTCTTGGAAATGAAACAGTGGCGTGAGCCTTTTAAGTCATTTCTTTTTCCTTGCATCATCTCTTAACTTCAATCGGTCATAATACTACTCCATCCAACCCATATTAGTTGACTTGGATTTGTCTAGATTCGAATGTATCTAGATATGTTTTAGTGCTAGATACATCCGAATCTAGTCAATTTGAGTCAACTAATATGGGTCAGAGGGAGTAACAACTTTACTCCACCGTGATCTTTTGCAACACTAAACACATCAATTTTTCTAAATGGATAGCGTCATGTTGCTTTTTTATTTTCATATGGTTGATTTATGTTTCAGCACTCTCCGACCCATGATTGTAACACTTTGGATTTGATTTGAAATGCTTTAATGAATCATGCTGTGTGCATCATTTGATGCAGAGGCTAGGGCTATGCTCCCCATTTTTTTTTCAAAAAAATATCAAATTTTCCGAATTACCATGAACACTCAAGACAAGAATATGCAGATTGCCATAAACTTTCTTCGAACCTAGGGGTTGCCATAAACGATGTCCTTCATTTCAAAGAGCACAGGGGTGCTGTCACAGATCCATATTGCATCAGAACATAGCAAAAAAATACTACGTATAACTAGCAGACACGATAGCTCTAACAAGAGCATACTGCTTCATACATATTAGAAACTCAGAGAACTAGTTGTGGGATAACACAATATACAGGTTCTACGAGGCTTGCAACTCTCAAGTGGGAGTAGGTCACATAAACAGAGTACTAGCACAAGTAGCAAGATAAATTTTTTCTTTTGTTCCAACAGCATCTTGTTTCATCAACCGCCTCTCAATCAGAAGTACAAAAGGGCCACCATTAGCTTAGCTAGGCATGCTCAAGTTCATGCTGAGGACCTTCCAGGAAAATACTAGCGTGCGAGCCAGCTCCAGTTTCAGCTTCACTCATTGATGCCTGCATCCAACAAGTATTCCATGTTAATAGTTCCCAAGACAGTACGTTACCAGATGATGCATAAAGAATAACACAGCAAGGAAAGCCTCCTGTTTAGTCAAGTGCACGCCTCATGCTGTACACTGCATGGAGTGACCCCAGCACAAACTATAGTGCCTTGCCAAGAATACACCCTACTTACTGTTGTTGAAATAGTAATACTACTAAAAGCATTGGCAAAAGTGTAACCGAGCTGGATTCAATGCAGAAAAATAATGTTTTAGCCATTCTAGTCACGAGCATCTTAACAAGTGAAGTGGCCAAAGGTGTGCTGCTGTTTGATGTTGATTTAACATTTTAACCATGGAATAACCCTATTCTATACACAAACAACTTGGCAATTCTAAATTGGTACATCTCAGATACTCAATTTGTCCGTTGAAGCTATTATTATTATGCCTTAGTCTTCACATAGAGAAAAGAACACTTGGAGTTGTAATATTCCATGTAGACTTTTATGTCAATTATAAAGGTAAAGAAATGACGCGTAGTTTCTTACCAGACATGCTTCACCAAAAGCCCCGCCTGTCCGTTGCATTTTTCGATGAGGATCTTGCTCAAAAGTTATTTCTTCTGTCCTCGGATGCTTTCTTATATTGGAATTTTCCGAACCCAGAAGCTTACTTGTTCCTGCCCAAGAATTCAGTTAACAGTGAACATCACAAGGACCAAAGGTGAAGACATACGCTTGTGCACGAAAGAATCTGAACTTATTTGCTTTCGTTACTTTCTGATGAGGAACCTTTATTTTTCGTTTTTAGGAAGACCTATAAAGTGTAAAAATAATCACGTGAAGTATATTATGCAGTATACTCAGATAGGGAAAATGGTGTCTTCCACATTATTCAAAGTTATAATTACCTAGGAACGTGGTAAAAGACAGCAGAAAGCAGCATGACCAGTTCTATGACTGACCAAATGAAACTGAAACATGGCATATCACATATTATCATCAGTAATGCATGCATCTACTCGACTAAACATTTGGTGTTCTTACAACTATAACAATATCAACTGAGCAGATGAGTTGCATCCTGGTATAGAAACAACCCAACAGTGTTCAAATAACTTACCTGCGTTTATCACTGCCGAGATCCCAGAGTTTTCAGCATGGCTTGTCAAGTTCACCTTCTGTGAGATTGCAGCAACAGGAGCACCTGAAACAAGTTCAGCAATTAGAAACGCAGCAGGTACAGGTACTGATGAAGTGCATGATGGCGTTGTTGCATAAAGCAGGTATAAAATGTAAACGGCCAACAGAAGCTTGGAAATAGAAATCCCAAGAAAGAAAAAAGTTCCCTGATGTAGATACTTAAGAGAAATTCTGTAACTGGGGCAGACAATGTGCACATGACAAGGATTACAGGCACAAGGTTGTAGATTGAAATTGTCAAACAGCCTTTTGGAACATAAGAGCAACAGTATGCCATCAATGAAACAAATATTATGATGATGCATATAGCCCATGTGTTAGTACATTTGGTATTCTGTAATGAAAGATTTAGTGATTAACTGATAAGGTGGAAGTTTGCCCAAGTTCAAAAAACAATTATTTACGTGCATTTTTCACAGATGAGAAACCAGTTATTTTAGTGGGAACTGTCAATATACCAGACATAGTTTGCAAAACTGGAGCAACGGGAGCATTTGCAACAAATCCAGCAGTTAGTAAATGCAGTAGGTAACATGCAAAAGGGAACATCAGCCTTATGGAAAGTGTAATCAAGAATTATCATGCAGATAAAACATAAAGGAAACAATCAATAATGATAGATTTAAAAACTCAAGGGAAACAAGTTTCAACCTCAGATCTCTTTATAAAGTTAGCTTCTATAGGTAGAGACAAACAATGTAATGGAAACCAAAAGTAATGGACATGGTATTACATGCTAACAGGCCACAGCAGATGCACTGCTAGATATAGCATTTTAAGAGGCCAGGGTGAATTAAAACTAAGTTCCTTAAATCAGAACGCACTTCCTCTACCACACTGGGGCCAATATAAAATACTAGAGCTTTGGCTATCATTCGTCACCTATAAGATATTCTTATGAATTTCAAAAAAAAGGCCTATGCATTGGTCTGGCCAATCTCAACAATATATAATATTGTCAGATAATTGTCGAGACATCTCAACCACTGCACAGCATTACTAAAACAAATATTACCATCAACAATGCATAAATTTGGTGATTTCTAACCGCAAACAATTTAAGGAAGAGGTGGACCCAGGATAAAAGGTCGCCAGAGTCAGCGCCTGTATTGCTAACTTCTATTAGCTCATGATAAACTGCTCTTAATTAACACGTATTTGTCATATGTTGTTGGTCGTACGTGTCAATTGACCCTGCTATAGGTGTAGGTCTGCCCCTGATTTCAGGGATCAATTGTGCAGGACCAAAGATGGAGATTCATCTTGGTTTGGAAAGATCAAGGGTGTTCGACTAATATACCTGCATTTGGCAATGAATAGGTCCCAGACACAGAGTTTTTAGTAAGATCTATCAAGGTATTCGACATGGTGTGCGGGACTGTAGCACCAGGAACACCTGCAACAAGTTAACAGTTAATAATGGAGCAAACATCCCAGCACAATAAAGTGCAAACAACATCATAAAGACTGACAGGAACCACAGTTCTATATTATCATGCACATCAGACACAGAACGCAAAGCAACCAACAAAAGAATGGCCGATTTGGAAGATCCAAAAATGTGTTTTTACTATAGATACTACAAAGATAACTTCTACAAATAAGAGTGGACAATGTGCATAAGAACAAAAAACTTTGTGTTGCAACAGAATGTAGATCGGCTGGGGTACTAATGGGCATATGCGCCACAACACAGAAATATACTAAGCATAACCTAATGGAGCACTTCAAAAGCAACAAATAATTAAAAAAATGACTGAACGGAAATAATAAAGTTGGTGAAGAACAAAGACCTAGTTGAACAAACATGCGACTGATGCATGACGACACAACTAACAGGGCTATGGTCTCTAAATCACGAGGAAAGTGTGAAGTTGAAGCAGAAGGAACCGCTAAAATTGATTTCGAAAATGCTGTGCAGACATAGCTCAAAAGGATTCAACATATTAGAGAAAATAATTGGGTACGGTGACAAAAGACTAAGTTATGGTTACCTTCCTTCCCACTTGACTGAAGTTCCATACGACTACCAGCTTGTAAACTTTCATCTGAAGATGACACACGTTGATCAGTTCATATACACACATGATCCAAGAGGGGTTTCCAAACAGTGAACAGTAAAAGGAGGAAAATTTCAGATCAGACCATATCTGGATGTTATAGTTTGTTACGAATAAAACCAAAGGGGTTCATAGCTTGGAAGTGTGTTGCAGCTACCAAGTATATCTTGACTAAAAGTAAGTTGAGCACAACTATATATGCATAAATTGCAAACTAAACAAGATAAGGACACAAGAACAGAGGCTAGTATTACCAAGAATATCTACCAGCCACTTCCTTGTCTTGTCTGTCAAACCTGCCACCAAAAACAGTAACGATTGCTTTTACCCTTACAGATATATATAATCCACGAGTATATTGCTTAAACATAAGAAGCTTGTAAAGGCGCATTGTACCGCTGTTTAACTCATGACTGCGAGTTGACGATGGTATCCTGCAAAACATGTAACAGTTGCATATGCTTGTCAAAAACCAGCATGTGCAGAATCGCTCTAAATTCGTCATGTTTCAAGATCACCTTTTTACCTCTTCTTAGTCCTAAGGAAGATCTTGGTCAGAGTTTTAGGTCCTGGGAGGTCTTGTTCCTTGACGTAACGCCTCCTACGGGACCTAGCAAAACCAGATTACAGGGCAATCGTAAAAATTCAGAGTTACAAGTTGGTAATGAAACTGACAGCCAAGTTTACAGATGGACTAGAATGGAATAGATCAAATGATGAGCAGACTGATGGAAGTCGGAATCACCTGAATCCGATGGGAAGTACATCATATGGCATCATTGATCCAGCTGGGTATAGGACCAGGTCTTTCAGCTCTGGAGCCTTATAAGCCAAGTCATGGACGATCAGGGACGCCCTGTGACGAACGCGCTCCCAGTCCAGCGAGGCCCTGAACATAAGGTAACAGTACACAATTAATTTGTGGCAAAGGTGAAAAATTGCATGAATGAATTGAGGGGAATTGAAGATGACTAGTTGAGGTAACAGAGTACTCGCCTGACTTGGTGGGAGTGGAGAATGGAGAGGACGATGGAGCGGATCCTGAGGGCGTCGTGGGAGACGGAGTCGTCATGCTTGAGGTACCGTGTGTTGTACTTGTGGTTGAAATACTTGAGATCGCGGTTTTTCTCGCCGGCGACCATGCTGGCGAAGGCCTTGTGGTGCCTGAGGAAGTGGATGAGCACCTGGGCCTCGTCGCTCTGCGGGTGCGAGACGGGTCGCAGGAAGCGGGAGACGTAGCTGACGGCGTCGTCCCACAGGCCGTGTTGCACGAGCTGCGACAGGTGTGCGACGCTCATGAGCGCGTCCGTCTCCTTGAGCAGCCTGCGATTGATTCAAGCGAGCGACCGATTAAGCAGGAGGACGGACGGGCGGGCAGGGGGGAAGAAAGGCATTGTTACCCTCGGAGCGTCTCGCGGAAGCCGTGGAGCCAGAGGTAGGTGACGAGCCGGCGGTGGCGGTACCGCCGCACGCAGCCGTAGTCCACGGGGCCAATGGACTCGCCGTACGATCCCACGTCATGGGGCATGACCGTCACGTTATCGGGGAAGGAGTTCGCCATCGATCGACGGCGCCGGCGAGACAGCCGCGGGGTTGGGGTTTGGGATTTGGTTTGGGGGGGAACGAAGCAGGGAGGATTTGGGGAACTTGGAGGAGGGAGGGGGACAGAGCCGTTTATATGTGTAGAGAGCCCTCCACCCTTTTCCCCCATCCGGCCACCTCGAACCACCCTCCCCCAAATCCCCCAACTTCACCACATCTTCCGAGTCCCCACCAAAGCAATCGGCCCCCTCTGTTCCTCTACGTTACTTTTTGAAATGCCCCTCTACCTTTCTAAAACTCGGTTTTAGTCACCAGTCTAGGCCTAGCCCATGTGGTCCACTTTTTATATTGCCCTTTGATCTTAGTTCTCTGGTTTTGGGTCTCTATGTTCTCACAATTACTGACTGAATTGTGTATACTTAAATTGTGGAACTTAACAATACCCAACCATCTTGACATAAATATCAAATTTATTATCCTACTGAACCACTATGTTTTTATCGACCTGGTTTATGCACAAGAGTAACATTAGGGATTAATTTGCTACGTTTTGATGTCATGTTTACTTGGTTATAATGGGAAGTTAGATACATGCGCAAATGTTTGAGCCTTTTTTATAGCTTCATTGAACGTTTATATAGATCCCTTGAGACGCTTAGCTTCATGGTTTGGTGATGTTTTGCTCTCTCTCTCTCTCTCTCTCTCTCTCTCTCTCTCTCTCTCTCTTATGCCACAAACAAATAAAATATCATTTTAGAGTAAATTCTATTTTTACCTACTAGTTTGAAATTGTTGAGACTAATTATTCCACGTAGCATCATTTCATCCCGATTGCTCCATTTAGCAAAAGTCGTGCCAAATTTGAACCCATTTAACGAAAGAATCGATGGCTGATTTCAGCAAGATACAATCAACATCAATATCTCGCCAAAACCAAACATCGATTCTATAGTTCGAAGATTGTGAGACGACTCAAAAGCGTCGAGCAGTGGGGGCTCGGAGGTGATTCCCGGTGAATATCAGAGCTAGAGGTGACCATCGGCATGAAAACAAAATCCCTCCAGTGTGATCTAGTGCTATGTTTTCTTTCCATGTTGGTAATGTTAGTTCGACTTGATTTTTGTTTTGCCTTGGGGTGTCCTTTGGGGCAAAGAAGAAATTTAAGTAGAAGGCATTGGATGGTAATGATGTTGCTGCAAGGCGCTGCTTATTTTTGTCTATTATTTTCCCCTTCATGAAATTTGTTGAATCATGGATATACAAAAGAGTCCGCCTGTTGTGTTGGCAACAATTATACATGATATAGTAAGCTAAAGTTAGTGAGCAATTCGAATGGATTTTTCTTCATGAATATACAAGCCATACAAGGAAAAACTAGAACTTGGCAGACTAGGTGTATCAGACAATCGGGGCCCACCAGTCGAAACACTCAAAAAATTTAGAAGGGGTAAAATTGATACAAGGTTTGCTAAAAAGGGTTATTAGGATGAAAACTTACTAAATGGAGGTAATTTCTGTCAAAGTTGTCAAACTAGGAGGTAAATATTAGAATATACTCATCATTTTATTTTCATATGGAAGCAACAACGTATGTGTATAATTAAGAGTCCATGGATATGTCTAGTATTAGTTCGAGAGTCATCGAGTGGGTTGCCCCATTTTAATTCATGCCTCGTTGATGGTCACACTTTTCATTTATTTATTTATTTCCAATCCGCCAAGTGATCGTGGATTCCTCACCATCGCATAATGAGTACTCTAGAACAAAACAAAATAAGCAGCGGAATGTCCTCCTCTTCCACCTCTGACATGCGGATTTCACCGATTTTGTTTGTTCGAATCAATCAAATTATGGAGTTGGAATCTGCATGATGTGTATTGTTCAATGGAGGATTTGCACGAGTATGTGTGTGATGACCCACAAGTATAGGGGATCGCAACAGTCTTCGAGGGTAGTATTACCCAATTTATTGATTCGACACAAGGGGAGCCAAAGAATACTTGCAAGCCTTAACAATTGAGTTGTCAATTCAACTGCACCTGGAAATAGTTCTTGCTCACAGAAGTTTATCAGTAGCAACAGTTTGTAGTACCAACAGCAAAGCAACAACAACAGCAAAACAGGAGCAACAATAACAGTAGTAGCAAACAGTAGGACATGAGCGCGGTAGGCATAGGGATGGATGGACGGGCGTTGCATGGACGAGTCTAAACATGTAAATTCAAGATCTAGGGCATTGAAGATAAATAAGAACAAGCATCCAAGTACCAAACAATCATAGGCATGTGATCTATATATAGTCATGCGTGCTCGCAATGAGAACTTGCACAACATCTTTTGTCCAACCAACCCGTGGCAACGGGGTCTCTAGAGAACTACTGGCAATTAAGGTGCTCCTTTTAATAGAGCACCGGAGCAAAGAATTAACACTCCGTGAACACATGTGATCCTCACACCACAGCCATACCCTCCGGTTGTCCCAATTTCTATCACTTCGGGGCCTTTGGATCCGGACAATTATATGTGTACACAACTTGCAGATAAGATCACAAACAATACTATCATAATGATTCAATAATAAGTTCAGATCTGAGATCATGGCACTTGGGCCCTAGTGACAAATATTAAGCACAACAAGTTGCAACAAAGTCAAATAGCACTAATAGAGATACTAGGCACTATGCCCTAACAATCTTATTCGATTACAAGATAGAACTAATCCAATCCCTACCATCCCCATAGCCTACAGCAGGGGATTACTCACTTATGGATGAGGGAAACATTGATGGTTGATGGAGAGGCGTTGGTGATGACAATGGCGATGATCCTCCCCAAATTCTCTGTCCCGACAGGGTGCCAGAACGGAGTTTCTAGATCTGAATCTTGGTTTCTGGTGGTGGCGGCGCAGCGGAACTCTTTTCTAGAAAAACGTCGAACCCCCCTTGGTTTTTAGGTCAAGAGGCTTCTTATAGGCGAAGAGGGAGGCCGAGGGGGTGCCTGGGGTGGCCGCACCCCTAGGCGCGGCCAGGCCTGGCTCGCGCCTGGCAGGGGTGTCCCTCCCCCTAGGCCTCCAATCCGTCTCGTACCCTAGCTCCGTGGATATTCTGGTGAAATAGGATTTTTGGCATATTTTCCGGGATTTTTTTGATAGTTGATTTTCTGCACAAAAACTAGAAACCAAGGTAATTCTGCTGAAAACAGCGTCAGTCCGTGTTAGTTGTATCCAAATCACATAAGTTTAGAAGAGAAACAATAGCAAAAGTGTTCGGGAAAGTAGATACATTTTGGACGTATCAACTCTCCCCAAGCTTAGCTTATTGCTTGTCCTCAAGCAATTCAGTTGAAAACTGAGTGCGATAAAAGAACTTTCACGAACACATTTGCTTCATATGATGCATATATTCTTAGCACAGGAGTAGATACTTAAACCATTCATAATAAGAAGTAAGTAACCAAGTCTACTCAATAGTCATTGCAAGCTATGAAGAGAAACCAACTCAATAATAATAAGTAGCATGGAACATAAACATAAGCAACATTGCAATGCTCATAGTAAGGTATGATAGAGTGGTATCTCGCTTGCCTTTGTTTGCAAAGCACAATATAAATGCCAAGGCACCTCTGAAGTTCACATGAAGACTAAATTTAAAGATATCAGAGATACAAGCATCAAAGTCATGACATAATTAACCAAGTTTTGAGACAAACACAAGAATGACAACTATGCTCTCAAGAAGGTGCTCATAGAATAAGTGGTGACTCAACAAGGAAGTGAAAAGGTTTTGAAAAGTTTGAAAGACTTCCAAATGCTGAAAGGAAGGTACTCAGTAGCTTTGAGCTCTAATTGCCCCTATCATAGGCATCTTTATACAGTTAAGGTGAAAGTGAGGTCCAATATGAGTTATATGCTTGAAAAAACATAAACTGGAAATCCCAAGTCCCTTGAGTACGAGGGCTGCTCCGCATGCTACTCAACTTTGGTTACCTGCAAGTTCTTGTCATTGTACATATATGCATATCATAGAGAACCACGAACGGGGTACCCCTTGCACATGATATAGGAGCTATCCCGTGATCAAAATGACAAGGCAAGCAGACAATAAGCATCTCAGCGATCTTTTTATTACTATGTGCATAGCTTTTTATTGAGGATGCTTCATAGACGCTCATTATGGTGATGCTGCAAGTTTCCACCATGATTAGGCATGGCTTAGGCTAGCGGCCCAGGCGTTTCTCTAACACATATATATACTCCATGAACTCACAAGCTCCCCTTTTATTTCACACCGACGACATCCGCAAACAAAAGATCAAGGTATCAACTGGATAGGTATCCATAAGTGTTGAAAGTGTTCCCCGTGACAGCACGGTTCTGCTAACTCCCAGCATATAATTTGCAAGCATATAACTTTCATGGACAGGTCACAATGGTTCAGGATTATTAAGTGCAAGAAATAAAGTGTGCCATCAAGTTCGTGAGAGCTTTACTAACTAACTTTCTCAAAACAGACAAACATTTTATTTGGAAGAAAACAAGGCATATTGAATATGCACTGAAATAGCAAATAATGCTAATAGGTAGGTATGGTGGACACTGTTGGTAATATTGGTTTTGGGGAGTTGGATGCACAAGTAGAACTCATACGCAGTGCAAATGAAGGCTAGCAATAGAGAGGGAGCGACAAACGAGAGAGCAATAACTGTCATAATCATGCTTGCAACAAAACAAGACTAATTATGGCATGAAAGTGATACTAGAACTCTGAGGCAAAATAAATCATCGAGGCTTACTGACTATTGTTTAATCATATGCATGCTTGAGCATGTGCCAAGTCGATTCACATGAAACATTTAGAGGAGGATACCATGATATCATACCAAAATATGAATAAAACAATGCAAGCAAACATTCATATGACATGCTACAAACTATTAGCAAGCTAGAGCTAATCATAGACAAGCAAAAACTACTAAGCATCCATCAGTAACATACTCCTTACAATGAACAGACTAAGCATGCTCACAATGATGATTATATGTACAAAAATGAAAACAAATAGAGTTCCTTACCAGCCTCTTACCACACCTCAAGTTGTCTTAATCTTCATTATTTCTCTTCACTTGTGTGACTTGAATAATAACATGAAACCAAAATCCACTGAAGATGGTTGAACCCTGCAAAGAACTCACAAAACCAAAGAAGAACAACAAATATTTTTGGTGTTTTCGATTTTTCAAACAAGCCAACAAAGCAAAAACAAACCAAACAAAGCAAAATCTTTTTGGATTTTTCTTTAAGGCAAACCAAGGCTAAAAAGCAAAGAAACAAACCAAAAGAAACAATGAAAATATTTTTGGTATTTTTGTGTTTTGAGAAAGCAGAAAAAAACAAAAAAAGCAAACAATGGATATACAAAGAACCGACCGAACATGATATATAGATGAGTGTGATGTCGGTATACCTCCCCCCAAGCTTAGACTTTTGTCCTAAGTGGGGATCAATCCCATGGTGCCCAAGAAGGTGCACCTCTGTAGTATGACGAGGAGGATCCCTCGTCCTGGTACGAGCTCGAGTTCTCAAGGGTAGAGCTGGTGGTGACAAAGTGATGTGCCTTCATGGCAGCAAGATCAAGCCTCTGAGGGGCCAAAACTATATCATTTGGATCAATAGCAAGGTCCAAGTCAGTAGCAACACGTGCAACAATAAATTCCCCCATAAATGGGTCCCTTGGCAGATAAACGACGAGCAATGAGAGAACCAAGATTGTACTTAGTTTCATTGTTGAGCGCAACAGCTAAGAATGCCAAATGATAGTTGGAAATATTACTAGTGTTCTCCCTACCAAGAACACTAGTGGCAAGATAGTAAGCAAAGTACCTGGTGGCTAGGAGTTGAATATTTCTTATCTTTCCCCGTTGAGCTCTACGGTCATCATCATTGGTTATCCTGCGGTAGAGCTCCAATAAATCAGCCGGTTGAGCTGGAATCTTCTTTGCTGACCCAGCTATACCAAGTCCCAGGGCCTCACAAAATTTCTTCAATGTCAAATTATAAGACCTGCCATAAATTTTGAAAGACACATCTGGCTTGAACATGCTGTTAGTAAAAGAAAAGCTCTCCACAAATGTTTTAGTGAGTGTAGCATATTGCACGCTCTCGTCCTGCATAAAGCTTGTTAGTCCAGCCCTCCGAGCCAAGGTTGTAAAATCATCAAGAATCCCAGCAACCCGCAAAAAGGTTGGGCAAGGAAAGGTGGAAGGGTGAGCATCCCCCTCATCTCCCTCGTCGCCAAATCGCGGAGTAATGAGATCCTCATTGTATGAGGGCCTAGCTCGGGAGGATGATCTTGAAGGCCTTGCCCTCCTAGGTGCATCACCCTCAAATATTTCTCCAAATGTGTGGTTGTCCATGACCACTCTTTTCTGAAATTTTTAGACAAACATCAAACCAAGTGATTTCCAAGTTGATAAATGATGAGAAACTACTATAGGAACTTGCTAGAGGGATACACATGCATCAAAATGAAATCTCTAAGCATAGAAGAAGCATGCAAGCTCACACAACCTATCACCTATAGAAGCAAAATACTCAAGATACAATCTACCAATCACAAATCTAATTGGACAAGTGGAGGAGGCACATACCAAGGAGCAATCCCTCCAAAAATTAGCAACAAAGATGGGCTAAGCAAGGAGATCTAAAATCACGAGCAAGAACAACAGGAACTCGAGCTTGAGCAAGTTTTCCGGTATTTTTCGGGAGAGAGAAATAAGATGGCTGGGAGGAGACACTTTGGAGGGGCCCAGGTGGGCCACACCCCACCCAGGCGCCACCTATAGGCAGACCGCGCCTACCAGGGGTGTGGGTGCCTGGGGTGTCCCTCTGACCCTTTTTTCGAGGAAAAAATTATTTTGAATTTTCTGGGATTTTTCGGGAAACTTTATTTTTGGCCAATTAATAGGGTATGAAAATTGATTTTCTCGCAGAAACAGCTTTTTTAGAAGAAGCAAAAGCAAACCAAAAACCAAACTATAGAAGTTCTAAGACACTCTAACAAGCAAACAACTAACAAAACCAAACCTAGCAAAAGAAAAGACAAAGACTAGGAAGGAGACAAGTAAAAGAAAGCAAGTAAAACCATAGTGAAAACATTATTTTTTCATTAAAATCCTTTTTTACCAAGGTTGATCAAGTCTTGTTACCAAAACAATCTTATATGAAACAAAACTTTGCATTCCACAAGGTGATTATGTTACCTCATACTTGATAGCAATGGTCCCAATCATAACAGTTTCAAAATTTTCTTGTGGAATGGGACAATATATTTCTCCAACCTTGATGCTCTCAATATTTTCAATGGAATCCAGGCAATAGCTTTTAGCAACCTTCTTGGGGAAATAGACAGTATGCTCTTTGCTATTTAATATTCAATATTACTTTTCCTCGATTACAATTGATGACAGCACCTGCAGTATTAAGAAAAGGTCTCCCAAGAATAATAGACATATTATCATCTTCAGGCATTTCAAGCACAACAAAATCAGTTAAAACCAAGCAATTATGAGCCACTTGAACAGGAACATCCTCACATATACCAACAGGAATAGTAGTTGACTTATCAGCCATTTGCAAAGATATAATAGTTGGTATCAACTTTTCTAGCTGGAGTCTCTTGTAGAGAGAAAAAGGCATAACACTAACTCCAGCTCCCAAATCACATAAAGCAATTCTAACATAATTGTTCTTAATAGATCAAGGAATAGTTGGTATACCTGGATCACCAAGTTTATTTGTAACCTTACCATTGAAGGAATAATTAGCAAGCAAAGTAGAAATTTCCTCATTAGGAATCTTCCTTTTATTAGAGACAATATCCTTCATATACTTTGAATAAGTCATGGCGTGCCTAGTGTTGTTGTGGGATGCTTCGTTGGAAACCCCAAGAGCAAGGTGTGAAGAGCACAGCAGCAAGTTTACCTCAGTAGAGACCGAGGTTATCAAACCAGCAGGAGGAAGGAAATGTCACACAGGTGTTGCAAGCAATGCAGAGACCTGCACAACACAAACTCAAGACTTTGCCCCAACAAATTAGTGAGGTTGTCAAGCTCACCGGTTTTCTGTAACAAAGGATTGAACATATGGTGTGGAAGGTAATGGTTTGCAGCAAGTAAACAAGTAACAGTGGAAGATGTATCAATGGTAAAGATTGGATCAGGGTCCATAGTTCACTAGAGGTGCTCTCCTTAGATAAACAACATGGCATGAAGGGTAAACGAATTACAGCAGGGCAATTGACAGGAACTGAGCAAGACATAACAATGCAATTACTAGTCAGAAAGATCCTATGATATTCGATTGGGCAATACAACAAGATACATAGACTGCCATCCAACTGCATCTATGACTAGAAGTCCACCTTCATATTATCATCTGAACCCCCTCTAGTATTAAGTTGCAAGCAACAGACAAATACTTTAAGCAAAGTGTGTAAGGTAAACAGTCCACATGTTCCATGAACAAGAGACTGTTACTTTCTCCCTAGTAGCAACATCACATCTATAACTGAAGAGATTTCTGTCACTTCCCTTGGAAACTAGAGGCATGAACCCACTATCGAGCATAAATACCCCCTCTTGGAGTCACTAGCAACTACTCGGACAAGATAGCTACTAACAACGAAGAGCATGCAAGATCACAAACAACACAGACATGATAGAATCATAAAGACAAAACCATTAATCAAATAAACCAACTTAATAATCTCAATATCTATCGGATCCCTGCAAATACAACATGCATGATTACAAATAGATTAGATCTTGATCATGAACGGAGCTCACAAGATCTATACATGAAAGCACAAGGAGGAGATACAACCATCTAGCTACTACATGGACCCATAGTCCAAGGTGGAACTACACACGCATCATACCGAAGAGAAGACCTCCGGGATGATCTCCCCTCCGGCAGGGTGCCGGGAAGAACTTTAGATCCCCCGATCTAGGGACGATGGTGTCGGCGGCTACAGAAGGTTTCGTGGAATATTGATCGGGTACTTAGGGTTTCTGCATCGGGGGCTTCTTATAGGTGAATCCTGCCTACGCGCAGGGCAGGGCCCACCCGTGCCTAGGGGGGTGTGGCTGCCCTGGCACGCCTCTCTGTCTCCCCTCTGGACTTCTTGTTCCCCACGGAAAGTTATTGACTTTGACGTTTGTCCCGTCCAATTCCGAGAATATTTCCTTACTAGCTTTTCTGGAACCAAAAACAGCAGAAAACAGGCAACTGGCACGGTGGCAACTTGTTAATAGGTTAGTACCAGAAAACATGTAAAAAGCACCTCAAAGTGTAGACAAAGCAAAGCAAAGTAGATACTAAACAATCATGGAGCATCAAAAATTATAGATATGTTTCCGACGTATCAAGCATCCCCAAGCTTAACTCTTGCTCGTCCTCGAGTAGGTAAATGATAAAACAATAATTTTTGAGGTGACATGCACCCTCACAATAAAGATCTAACCATTTGCAAGCATTGAAAGCTGGGATCAAAGAGCTCTAAACATGTGCATGAAAGATGGAGTTCTAACAATAGGATATAATAACTATGCATGAAACATGAAAGACTACAAACAAATATCATGAATAACATGCATTGAAAAACATTTGTTTGTTTCACATACAGAAAACATAACATAGTGGCAATCAACTTGTCCCTCACAGAGTAGCAAATAGATGCATATGACACCTTCAAAGTTCACAAGGGTGACTAGAAACGAGTAGCACAAGAACAAGTAATATCACAATATGCATCAATCAATAAGTTTTGGGACACTGCACACAGAATGACAACTATGCTCTCTTAATCGTGCCTAAAGGTAGAAGGTGGAGACTCAATAGTGGCGGAAGAAAGGCCTTTTATAAAGGAAGCAGGGATTTCAAGTTTCAAATAGAGCTTCCAAAAATTATGGTACTTGTTAGCTTTCAGCCCTCATTGCCTCTATCATAAGCATCTTGAAGTGATTAAGGTTAAAGTGAACAAAGATGGAGTATATGCTTGACGAAGTATAAGTTGGCAATCTCAAGTCCCTTGAATACGAGGGCAACACCTCATGCAACTCAACTTTAGTCACCTATAAGTTCTTGCCATTATAAGTATTTGCATATCATTGAGAACCGCCAACGGGTACCCCTTGCACATGGTACAGGAGCTATCCCATAACCAAAATGACAAGGTAAGCAGACAATGAGCATCTCAGCGATCTTTTTATTTACCATATGCATAGCTTTTTTATTGAGGATGCTTCATGGATAGCTCAGTATGGTGATGCTGCAAGTTTCCACCATGATTAGGCATGACTTAGGCTAGCGGCCCAGTCGTTTCTCTAACACGGGATACAAACTCCATGGACTTACAAGTTACCCTTTTATTTCACATTGGTGACATCCATAGACAAAAGAGCATGATATCAACTGAGTACAAAGTACAAGTGCAATGTTGAAAACGTTCCCCATGACAGCACGGTTCTTCTAATTCCAACGTATAAGTGCAAGCATATACAACATAGATGACACAATGGTTCAAGTTTATTAGAGGCAAAGAATATAAAGTGTGCCATAAAGTTCGTGAGGGCTTTAATCACTAAGTTTTCACATAACAAAATACTTTTTAATTGGAAGATAGCTGAAAACAAGAATATACTTGGAATGGTGTAACACACCATGCATAGGAATTTATAGTGGACACTTTGGAATAACTTGGTTTCTTGGGAGTTGGAAGCATAAGTAGAACTTACTCATACAAGTGGAGGCTAGCAAAAGACTGGGAGCAACCAACTAAGAGAGCAATAATGGCCATAATCATGCAGAGCAACAAAGAATTACTAATAAAAGCATAGAGTGGTACTAAAAGTCAAGGACTAAATGATCATAGAGGCTATGGTGACTTATCATAGTCATAACATGGTGTGAGCATGTGCCAAGTCAACCCAAACAAAGCATCAAAGGAGAAAACCACAATACTATGCTTTTGCATGCTAAAACAATACATAATCTCTTCAAGGCACACTAAGCAATCCCAATTGTTTGGAACAAGACATGATATAGCAATAATCACTAAGCATAAGGTCAAAACAACACCTAGAATTTCATGCTAAAGTCTAAGTCACAGTCAATGCAAGCTCCTCTTGCACTTACAAGCAAGAACTTACTACTCCTTTCCAACACCAAGCAACTTATTTGCAAAACAACACAGCGAGAACGGGAGTCCAAACTAATCAAGAAAACTAAAAAAACTAAGCAAAGCAAACGAAAACTAAGACGCTCCAAGAACAACACAACTTGTGCATGAAACAATAAAAACGAAGTGTCTAGACAGACCTGAGATTTTTACTGATGAAGAAGGGGATGCCTTGGGCATCCCCAAGCTTTCACGCTTGTAACTCTTGGATATTTCTTGGGGTGACACCATGGTGGCATCCCCAAACTTGAGCTTTTGTCCATTCTTCATCTCATTACATCATTCTCTCTCTAACCTGAAATTTTTTCTTTCATACAAAACTTCATTAGCAACATTAGTGTATTCAAAAGATATTAGACCTCTGGCAAAGCTTTGGAACAGCAAGGCTTTTCATTAAAAACAAAATCTACTGTAGTAACTCCTTCAAAAGGCTCAATTCACCTAAAGAGAACTCAAAAAGGAATCAATAAGAAGCAAATGCAAATAATGGCAGAAATCTGTCAAAACCAGCAGGTAGAAAACGATTTTTTCGAACATCTTCTATTGCTCAAATCAAAAAATGTTGAACTAACGAAAGTTTTCTAACATACTGGGGGATTTATTCGTAAATTTTGAGCTCAATCCGAGTTACAGAGACTCCTCACGATTTTTTTTGGTGGAGGACAGAAATCTGTTTTGGGACAGCAACTCAGCAAATCTTATTTCCCTCTCATTAGAGGTCATTCTTGGCACAAAAAGCAAACAAAAAGGATAAGGAGAGGTTATTACTGAAATAATAACTTCCAAGACTCAAGGAAACTCTTGGATTATCTCCTAACAAGTACTTTTCTTTAACGCCTTTAAGTTAAGCACAAGAAGCAAGAAGAAGATTCTCTCATAAGAACTATGAGTTGAAGTAAAAGAGAGCATCAAGAAGCAAATTCAAAACACATTTAAGTCTAACCCTCTTCCTATGTATCGGAATCTTGTACACAAATAAATTTACAAATAACAAAGTGACAGGCAAAGGAAGATGAAACAAGAGCAACTTCAAAACTTTTAGCACATAGAGAGGTGTTTCAGTACCATGAGAACTTCTACAACCATATTTTACTTTCTCATAATAATTTTCAGTAGCCTCATGAATAAACTCAACAATATATCTATCACATAAGGCATGCTTTTCATGATCTACAGACTCATAATTTCTATCAAGCTCAAAAAATAGTGGGATTAAAACCTCCACAGGTTTTATCCAAAGTAGATATTTCAAAAGGATCCACATGAACATAACATTCATCCTCCTTTGGTAAGCATGGGGGACAATCAAATAATGCAAGGTATGAAGAGTTACTCTCATTAGAAGGTAGGCATGGGTAGATCCATTCTTCCTCCCCTTGATCATCACTCTCCTCCTCTTTTTCATCTAATGAGCTTCCAGTTTCAACAATTTCTTCTTCCGTAGGCTCCTGCAAGGCATTAGTCTCTTCCATTTGTGGAAAGAACCTATTAAAATATTCAAGAATATAGCCATTTTCTTCCTTGTAATTATCAAAGCAAAATTTAAGTATCTCAAAAACCTCATGTTTATGAGGTGCATCATCAGTATTTTCAAGCAAACTAGCAAGTTCAAATGCACCCTTGAAGGCAATAAATTCTTCAATTTGTTTCACATCATAAAAGTCATAATTTCCTTTAACGTAAGAGGATATGGTAACATTATCATTATACCCACATTGAAAAGGTAGGTGTTTATACCTCCTGCAGCAACAAGCTTTATCAAAGCAATAAGTAACATTATAAGTAGAGCACACGTCTCTAGCAATAGCATTCAACTTATCAATTTGTTCTCATAAGTGTTTCCCTTTTTTTGACAAACAGTGTTTCTTATAATAATATTTTTGTTCTTCCGTGAACCCACCATGCCAATAAGAACTACTTTCAAAGAAACCATCCATTGATAGAAAGCATGGCCAAGCAAGGCAACAACATACCAGCAACTAGAGTAGGAACAATTTTTTTTGTGTTTTTGAATAAAGCAACCAAACAAAACTAGACTAATTTTTTTAAAAGAGGCAAACAAAACCAAGAAAAATAAACAAAGCAAACTAAAAACAAAGTAAAGAGAAAGGAAGTGGAGGACTCTCCTAGTGAAGACGTCCTTAGCCTCCCTAGCAACGGCACCAAAAAAGCTTGATGGCGTGCCCAGTGTTGTCGTGGGAAGCTTCGTTCGAAACCCCAAGAGCAAGGTGTGAAGAGCATAGCAGCAAGTTTTCCTCAGTAGAGACCGAGGTTATCGAACCAGTAGGAGGAAGGAAACGTCACACAGGTGTTGCAAACAACACGGATACCTGCACAACACAAACTCAAGACTTTGCCCCAACGAATCAGTGAGGTTGTCAAGCTCACCGGTTTGGTGTAACAAAGGATTAAACGTATGGTGTGGAAGGTAATGGTTTGCAGCAAGTAAACAAGTAGCAGTGGAAGATGTATCAATTGTAAAGATTGGACTAGGGTCCATAGTTCACTAGAGGTGCTCTCCTTAGATAAACAACATGGCATGAAGGGTAAACAAATTACAGCAGGGCAATTGACATGAACTGAGCAAGGAATAACAATGCAACTACTAGTCAGAAAGATCCTATGAGATTCGATTGGGCAATACAACAAGATACATGATGACCCACAAGTATAGGGGGTGTATCGTAGTACTTTTGATAAATAGGAGTGTCGATCCCAACAAGGAGCAGAAGGTGCTAAACAGTGGTGTGGAGCAGGAAATCCCTGTGAATACTTAGCAAACGGATTTTTAGTGGTTTTCTGATAAGGCAACAAAACAAAGTGCAAGTAATAAATAACAAACGCAACAAGTGGCCCAATCCTTTCTTAGCAAAGGACAAGCCGGCGGAAATACTTATAAGGACCAAATGTTCTCGAGGACACATGGGAATTATGTCAAGTGCTTTCGCTTCATATAGCTGAGTACTCTTCTTTGGTGTTGTAAGTGTTGTGTGGGTGAACCTGTGCTAATGTACCGACCGTACTTGGACTAATACATACTTGTGATTAAACCCCCTGCAAACATCCGTAACTATAGGAAAGTAATAAAGATATAAATCTAACCACAACCTTAAACTCTGAGATCCTACGCTCCCCTGTGCAAAGGTGTCCTAACGGGGGTTTAGGTTTCTGTCACTCTGGCAACCGCACAATTAGTATCCAAATACACAATGCATTCCCCTAGGCCCATAAATGGTGAAGTATCATGTAGTCGACGTTCACATGACACCACTAGAATAATAGCACCACAACTTAAATATTAAACCATTGAATAATAACTCAACACAAATCCACTAATAACAACATGACTTCTCCCATGTCCTCAAGAACTAAACGAACTACTCCCAATACATCATATGGGTCAAGATCAAAGATGATATTGTAATGGATAACAATCTGAACATAAACAATAATCCAATGGTTCCACTCACAAGCATCAACTACAATAGTAATTAACACCGGGAAAGTTTCCCCTAAGAACTAAGTAATATCCAACGCAATTGTTACAACGGGACAGAGTGATGATGATGGTGCTGGTGGAGATGATGGTGTGGATGATGATGATGATCCTGATGAAGCCTAGCTTGATGACGGTGTTGATGGCGATGATCTCCCCTCTCCTAGAAGGAATTTTCCCGGCAGAAATCTATATGTCGGAGAGATCTTTCTCTCTTGGTGTAGTTTCTGCCCCAGAGGCGGCGGAAATCTATCTGTGGTTGCTCCCCGAGGCTTAGGGTTCCATAGGGAAGATATAGGCAAAGGGGCGGAGTCGGGAGCCGGGCAGGTGGGCCACACCTGCCCTAGACGCGGGGTCAGGTGGGCCCGTGCCTAGGGGGTGTGGGCCCCCTGCGGCCCTCCTTCGTCCCTCCTTCTGGCTTCCTCAATCTTCTGTAAAGATAATATTTTCCCATATTTTTCTGGTATTTTTCTTATCTTCGCGAAATTGCATCAAAACACCTTCTTTTCCATCAAAATCCAGACTCCGGCAGTCCATCCTCCAAGAATCATCCAACATGCATAAAAAGTGGAAAAGACATAAGTAATACCTCATAATAAGACAAATATCAATGAATAGAGGTAGATTATGATATAGAATGGTGATGCAAATTGGGCGTATCAACTCCCCCAATCTTAGACCTTCGCTTGTCCCCAAGCGAAAATTGAGTTGAGTAAACATGTCCACAGGTTTATGGAGTGAAGTGTCGATAAGAGAATACGAACAAGAAGCATCACACTTACCATTACACAACTCATAGAAGAAATCAACTCACCATTATATAACTTAGCTTGCAACCAAGTATAGCAGTCACAATAGAGATGCATAAAGATAAATCATAATTGGAATTGGCAAACTTATTCTTGGTCAGAGAACACCTAGCAAACAGTTTCACAAAAAGCTTTTTGTAGAAGTTTTCAACAGGAGCACTCTTTGCTCAAAAAGGTCTTTCACAAGTGAAGGCTTTCAAAGTAATACTCAATAGATAAGAGTTCTGTGTAACAAGGAAGATAAAGAACATGACTGAATAAATCACCATATGGATGCTTGAAACACAACAACTCAATTTCTTACTAGAGATAGAGAGGAAGTAGGTTTACTGACTCAACTTGGAAGTGGGAGAAAGGTCCCTTTATAGAGGGAAGCGGGGATTACAAGTCATAAAGATCTTCCAAAAGATTATGGTACTTACTAGCTTTGAGCCCTTATTGCCCCTATCATAGGCATCTTGAGATGATTAAGGTTAAAGTGCACAAAGATGGAGTATATGATTGATGAAATATAAGTTGGCAATCTCATGTCCCTTGAATATGAGGGCCACTCCTCATGCTACTCAACTTTGGTCACAATTAAGTTCTTGTCATTGTAAGTACATGTGTATCATAGAGAACCTCCAACGGGGTACCCCTTGCACATGGTACAGGAGCTTTCCCATAACCAAAATGACAAGGCAAGCAGACAATGAGCATCTCAGCGATCTTTTTATTTACTATGTGCATAGATTTTTATTGAGGATGCTTCATAGTAGCTCACTATGGTGATGCTACAAGTTTCTACCATGATTAGGCATGGCTTAGGCTAGCGGCCCAGGTGTTTCAAGATACAAACTCCATGGACTTACAAGTTACCTCTTTATTTCACACCGTTGACATCCATATACAAAAGAGCATGATATCAACTGAGTACAAAGTACAGGTGCATTGTTGAAAACGTTCCCCGTGACAGCACGGTTCTGCTAATTCCAACGTATAGATGCAAGCATATACAACTTCGATGGCACAATGGTTCAAGTCTATTAGGGGCAAGAAATAAAGTGTGCCATCAAGTTAGTGAGAGCTTTACTAACTAGTTTTCACATAATAAAATACTTTTTAATTTGAAAGGTAGATGAAACTTGAGAATTTGCTTGGAATAGCAAAAGTGGTACTAGGTAGATATGGTGGACACAAGTGGCAAAGGTTTTGGTTTCAAAGGGATTGGAAACATGAGAAGTATGCCTTCTCAAAACAGGTTTTTGACTAGCAAGGCTGGGTAGCAAGCAAGAGAGTTGAAAGAAACAAGCAAACATACAAGTAATAAAGCCAAACGTGCAAGACACAAAAGATCTTAAATAAATAATACTAAGCTTATGAGCCAACAAGAAAGAAAACAAATGATTCAAAATACATGTAAACTTTTTCTCTTTTTCCCTTTCAAAGTAATGCTATTGACCAGAACTCGGTTTGCCAAAACCAATTCAGATCCACTTGATGATCCCAAAGTGATGCCAATACTTATCAGCAAGATCCATCATATAATAGAGATTGCAAACTAAAATAAGAAGTGCAAAAGGTAAAAGATGATACTTCTCATTAATATTCCAATAAAGGCACTCACACCAAGAGATACATAGATAATCAACTAAAGGAGAGATACTTGCACATGCAAACCAAACTATAAGATAACCTCTCTACCAAAGATATGAATCCACTAAAAATGTAAAAGATAATAGATGATGGTGGTGATACCGCGGCACTCCCCCAAGCTTGGAACAAGCCAAGGGGATGCCAAACCTGATGGCGAATTACTCCTTCGGTGGTGGTGGTATTCTCTTGATAATATCCTCAATAAGCTTCCTCAACTCCTCAATCTCAAAGGTTAGAGTACAAATCAACTCCGAGTTTTGCTCAATGCGGTTCATGATCATGTCAGACTAAGAGTTCCAGTCCTTGCTATTCTTTCCCCACTCTTCTTTCTTAGTGTGTTCCTCCCCTGCATGGTTAGAACGAGACATATACCACATCGAGGGCAAGTTCCCTTTGGGCACATATTGATATTGACGCTCATGTATAAGAGTATGGAAAGGTGTCTTGGTGCGTGGAGGAGATGACCCTGGATTGTAGACAAGACGCGGAGGTTTCCCTCCTGTAGACATCCGTGCTATCCTCTTAAGCTTGGTAGGCATTGCCACCAATCCAATGCTTGTGACGGTAGCACGGGTGTCCGGTTTCTTGTCCTCCTCCATGTCTCCTTCATAACCTACCAAAATCTCATCCTCCTTGGGTTTGTGAGGATCATCTTCCTCGGGCTTCTTGCCTTTGTCATCGGCGGAGACCATGGTGCTCTAAACTTGAGAAGTTTTCCTGACAGAAACAGATAGAAACGAAAACACGACGAGAACATGATGCAAGAACCTCGGGGGATCCGGGAGGTTATAAATTACGAAGTTTCAATGCATAAGGAAGGTTTTGACACGAAAACGAGGCAGAGACGGAGTTTGGGGGAGTCAAACCCCCTCCAGGCGTGGCCAGGCTGGGCCCGCGCCTGGGGTGGGTTTGTCCACCTCGGACTCTGGTTCCTCTTATGTTCCGTCTCGTAGTCTTCCTTATGTATTGAATGTTGGAATTATGCCCTAGAGGCAATAATAAAGATGTTATTATTATAATTCTTGTTCATGATAAAGTTTATATTCCATGCTAGAATTGTATTAAGCGGAAACTTTATATTCCATGCTAGAATCCTAGTATGCCTCTATGGACTAACTCATTGATTAATGATGGTTAAGGTTTCCTAACCATAGACATGAGTTGTTAATTAATAATGAGATCATATCATTGGGAGAATGATATGATGGATAGACCCAAACTAAGCGGAGCAATTAGATCGTGTCATCGTGTTCATCTTTGCGAAGCTTTTCTTATGTCAAATATTGTATTCCTTAGACCATGAGATAATACAACTCCCTGGTATCAGAAGAAAGCTTTGAGGTCATCAAACGTCATCCTATGATAGGGTGATCATAAAGGTGTCTCTCAGGTGATCGGAAAGTACCTGTTGGGTTGTATGTATCGAGATGGGATTTGTCCCTCCTAAGTCAGAGAGATATACTTCGGGCCCACTCGATAATCGATATCAACACCACTTGCAAGCATGTGGTTAAGGAGTTAATCACAAAGTGATATCGGATTACGGAACGAGTAAAGTACTTGCTGTGAACGAGATTGGACTAGGTATGACGATACCGACGATCAAATCTCGGGCAAGTAAAATATCGCGAGACGAAGGGAATATATATATGGGATTGATTGAATCCTGGCATCGTGGTTCATCCGATATGATCATCGATGAATGTGTGGGAGTCAATATGGGTTTCCAGACCCCGCTGTTGATTATTGATATAAGATCATGTCTGCATGCTCTCAAACCCGAAGGGTCACACACTTAACGTGTCTCGACGCTAGGATAGATTAGATAATTGGTTTATGAGTTTTTGTTCGGAGTCTCGGATGGGATCCAGGACATCACGAGAGGTTCCGGAATGGTTCGGAGAATAAGATTCATATAAGGCAATGCAGTTTTTGGAGTTCGGAATTGTTTCGGGTTAATCGGTATTGTACCGGAAGCTTCTAGAACCTTCCGGAGGGGGACCAACGTGGCCCCACCTGCCGGTAGGGGGCATGGTCCTATGAGGGAGTGCACTGGCCGCATTGGGCCAGGGGCACAAGGCCCCATAGGGCCCAGCCGGCCAAACCTAGGGGAAACCCTAGGGGAGCTTCTAGAAGGGGGAGACTTGCCCCCCACTCCTCCCTCCTTGGCCGCCGGCCTAGGGCTTGGGGTAGGGTCTAGGGCTGGTGCCCACCCCTCTATATATAGAGGTCTAGGGCACACTCCCCCCCACACACACCTCCTCCTCAATCCCTAGCCGCCTTGCTGCCCTCCTCTCTCTCTCCCTCCCGACTGCACGTAGGCGAAGCCCTGCTGCAGAAACTCTCCACCACTTGCACCGCGCTGTCGCGTTGTAGATCCAATCCGTCTCTCCACCATACTTGCTGGACCGAGGAAGGAGGAGACGTCGAGGTGCCACACGTGTGCATCTCTCGGAGGCGTCGCCACTTGCGGTGTTAGATCGGATCGGATCGCGAGGAGGAGAAGCGAGTACGACTACATCACCCACGTTCCGACGAACGTTCCGTTGTGCGAATCTTCAAGGTTATGAAGATCTCATCTAATCCCCCTCGTTGTTTGCATCTCCTAGATTAGATCTTGCCTTTCCCATTCGCATCCGTAGAATTTTTTTGATTTACTATGCTGCGAAACCCTTCAGTGGTATCAGAGCTAGATCTATGCGTAGATGTGTTTCACGAGTAGAACGCAACATGGTTATTGCGGGCGTTGATGTTTTCTATTGCAAGCCTCTTGTTTGTGTTCTTCTTATGACGCGGGATAGTGAGATTGAAGCGGTCTAGGCCAACCTTACGCGACGTCGTTCGCGAGACCGGCTCCGCACTTGACGTGTGGCTTGTTCCACACATGCGGCTGGTGGATGCCAGTTTCTCTCACTATAGTTTTCATGGGATTTACACTGGAGTTTGGCAGCCATAATATCACCGTTGTGGATTTCCGTAGATAAGAATCGTTCTTAGCTTGCTACTCCCATAAGCCACGTAAAACATGCAACAACAAAGTAGAGGCGTCTAACTTGTTTTTGCAGGGAGTGTTTTCTATGATATGGTATGGCCCAAGATGTGATGTGTATGTTGTATGCAATGATCATGTTTTGCAATGTTTCACGACTTGCATGTCGATGAGTACCCTGCCGGCAGGAGCCATATGGTTGTCTTTATAATTGTGTATGACCTGTGTGTCAACTTCTTATACGCCATGTAATAGTTTCACTTTATCGCTAAGTAGTTAGCAATAGTTGTAGTTGCTATTCGTGGTGGAGGCAATCATGGTGGAGTGATGGAGATCATGCCAGCACGCACAAGATGGAGATCATTGCGCAAAGATTGGCTATACCATGTCACATAAAGTTATATGCATGTGATGTTTATCCTTTTATGTATCTTATTATGCTTAGATCGCGACGGTAGCATTATAAGATGATTCCTCACTTAAAGATCAAGATAAAAACTGTGTTCTCCCCATGTATGCACTGTTGCAAAAGTTTGTCGTGTCCAAGCATCACGTGATAATCGGGTGCTATAGACTCTACGTTCACATACAACGGGTGCAAGCCAGTTTTGCACACGCGGAAATACTTGGGTTTGACTTGACGAGCCTAGCATGTACAGACATGGCCTCGGAACACATGAACCGAAAGGTTAAGCATGAGTCATATGAATGATATGATCGACACTTCGTTGTCCACCATTGAAGCCACATCTCTTCTCGTGAAGATCGGATTAGGTGTGGTGAATTTGGATCGTGTTCACTAAACAACTTGAGGGATGTTGAATTTAGTGGGAGTTCATATAGTAATTTGATTAAAAGTTGAACTAGTTATCATGAACATAGTCTAAATTGTACTTGCAAATATTGTAGATCAAATGGCTAAGTCCAACTTCAACTTCAACGTTTTCGCTGAGAAAGAAAAGCTTAGAAACAATGGGTCTAACTTCACCAACTGGTTCCGCAATCTGAGAATCATTCTCTCTGGCGGTCAAAAGGACTATGTCCTTGAGAATGCGCTAGGTGACGCCCCTACTGGAGATGCGCCGGCTGATGAGAAAACTGTCTATCAGTCGCGCAAAGATGATTATGGTGTGATTAAGAGCACCATGTTGTTTGCTATGGAATCGGACCTTCAAAATCATTTTGAAGACTATCCCGGGCCCTTTGAGATTCTTGAGGAGCTGAAAACCATGTTTCAGACTCAGGCCCGTTCTGAGAGATATGAGATCTCTGAGAAATTCTTTAACTGCAAGATGGAGGAAGGGAGTTTCGTTAGTGAGCACGCCATAAAGATGTCGGGTTACACTCAACGCCTTGAGCAACTGGACTGCAAGATTCCAGAGGAGCTCAAGATTGACAGGGTTCTGCAATCACTCCCTCCTAGCTACAAAAGTTTTGTAGTGACTCATAATCAGATTGGTTCCACTGATACGATCACCGAGCTCTTCGCAAAGCTGAAGGCTACGGAGGTGGACATCAAAAAGGATAATTATGTGTTGATGGTCAACAAGCCCCCCACCTTCAAGAAAGGTAAGGGTGCAAAGAAGCCCTTCAAGAAAGGCAGCGGCAAGCGCGTTGCCCCTGCCGAGAAGAAGCCCAAGTCTGGACCCAAGCCGGACACTGAGTGCTTCTATTGCAAGGACAAGGGTCACTGGAAGCGCAACTGTCCGAAGTACTTAGCGGACAAGAAGGTTGGCACCATCAAAGCTATATTTGATATACATGTTATTGATGTTTTCCTTACTAGCCCTCGTTGTAGTGCCTGCGTATTTGATACTGGTTCAGTTGCTAATATTTGTAACTCGAAACAGGAGCTACGGAATAGATGGCGGCTTGCGAGGGATGAGGTGACGATGCGTGTTGGCAACGGATCAAGATTTGATGTGATGTCCGTCGGCACACTCTCCTTAGTTTTACCTTCAGGATTAGTTTTAAACCTTAATAAGTGTTATTATGTGCCTGCGTTGAGCATGAACATTATTTCTGGATCGTGTTTATTGCAAGACAGTTATTCATTTAAATCGGAGAATAATGGTCGTTCTATTTATATGAGTAACATCTTTTATGGGCATGCACCTGTTGTGAACGGTTTATTTCTTCTGAATCTCGAAAGGGATGAAACACACATCCATAACATTGAGGCTAAGAGATGCAAAGTAGATAATGATAATACTACTTATTTGTGGCACTGTCGTCTAGGTCATATTGGTGTAAAGCGCATGAAGAAACTCCATTCTGATGGACTTTTGGAGTCTCTTGATTTTGAATCATTTGACACATGCGAACCATGCCTCATGGGCAAGATGATCAAAACCCTGTTCTCCGGTATGATGGAGCGAGCAACGGACTTGTTGGAAATCATACATACCGATGTATGCGGACCGATGAGTGTTTCGACGCGCGGTGGATATCGCTATTTTCTCACTTTTACCGATGACTTAAGTAGATATGGGTATATCTATTTAATGAAAAATTAAATCTGAAACATTTGAAAAGTTCAAGGAATTTCAGAATGAAGTGGAGAACCATCGTAACAGAAAGATTAAGTTTCTACGATCCGATCGTGGAGGTGAATATTTGAGTTATGATTTTCTCACGCATCTTAAAACTAGCGGAATCGTTTTGCAACTCACGCCACCCGGAACACCACAGCGCAATGGTGTGTCTGAACGCCGGAATCTAACTCTATTAGATATGGTCCGATCAATGATGTATCTTACTGATTTGCCGTTATCATTTTGGGGTTATGCATTAGAAACCGCTGCATTCACTTTAAATAGGGCACCATCTAAATCCGTTGCGACGACACCGTATGAACTGTGGTTTGGTGCTAAACATAAGTTGTCGTTTCTTAAAGTTTGGGGATGCGAAGCTTACGTCAAGAAATTCATGCCGGACAAGCTCGAACCCAAAGCGGAGAAATGCGTCTTCATAGGATACCCTAAGGAAACTATTGGGTATACCTTCTATCACAGAACGGAAGGCAAAGTGTTTGTCGCAAAGAACGGTTCCTTTCTTGAGAAGGAGTTTCTCTCAAAAGAAGTGAGTGGGAGGAAAGTAGAGCTAGACGAGGTTATTGAACCTTCTCTTGAATTGGAGAGTAGCGCAGCACCTGAAATTGTTCCAGTGTCGCCTGCACCAACAATAGAGGAAGCTAATGACAAGGATCATGAAGCTTCGGACGATGCTGCTACTGAACGTCGCAGGTCGACAAGGTCGCGTGCCCCTCCTGAGTGGTACGGCAACCCTGTCTTGACAGTCTTGTTGGTAGAAGATAGTGAACCTACGAACTATGAGGAAGCGATGATGAGCCCAGACTCTGAGAAATGGCTAGAGGCCATGAAATCCGAATTGGGATCCATGAGCGAAAACCAAGTATGGACCTTGGTGGACCCTCCTAGCGACCAAAAGGCCGTTGAGTGCAAATGGATCTTCAAGAAGAAGACGGACGCGGATGGTAATGTTACCGTCTATAAAGCACGACTTGTCACAAAAGGTTTTCGACAAGTTCAAGGTGTTGACTACGATGAGACTTTCTCTCCCGTAGCGATGTTTAAGTCCATTCGGATTTTATTAGCAATTGCTGCGTTTCATGATTATGAAATATGGCAGATGGATGTCAAGACTGCGTTCCTCAATGGCAACATTGATGAAGAGTTGTATATGATGCAACCCGAAGGTTTTGTCGATCCTAAGGATGCTGATAAAGTATGCAAACTTCAGCGTTACATTTATGGACTAAAGCAAGCATCTCGGAGTTGGAACCTTTGTTTTGATCAAGTGATCAAGAGCTTTGGATTTGTTCCGAATTGCTACGAAGCTTGTATCTACAAGAAAGTGAGTGGGAGCTCGGTGACATTTCTGGTACTATATGTGGATGACATATTGATTATTGGAAATGACATTAACATGCTTAACGATGTGAATAGTTATTTGAACAAGTGTTTTTCAATGAAAGACCTAGGTGAAGCTGCTTATATATTGGGCATCAAAATCTATAGAGATAGACAAAGACGCCTGATAGCTTTAAGCCAGAGTACATACCTAGACAAAGTTCTGAAAAGGTTTAGAATGGATAAGGCAAAGAAAGGTTCAGTGCCTATGTTGTCAGGTAAGATAATGAGCAAGGCTCAGTGTCCAGCTATGGTAAATGATAGAGAAGATATGATCAAAGTGCCTTACTCCTCGGCCATAGGTTCTATCATGTATGCCATGCTGTGTACTAGACCGGATGTGTCCAATGCTCTTAGTTTGACGAGCAGATATCAAAGTGATCCACGAGTGGAACACTGGACAGCCGTGAAGAACATCCTAAAGTACCTAAACGGACTAAAGAAATGTTCTTAGTCTATGGAGGTGATGAACAACTCGTCATAAAAGGTTACGTCGACGCTAGTTTCGACACCGACAAGGATGATTCTAAATCTCAGACAGGATACGTTTATATTTTGAATGGAGGAGCTGTGAGCTGGGGAAGCTGCAAGCAAAGTGTGATCGCGGGATCTACAGTAGAAGCGGAATACATGGCTGCTGCAGAAGCGTCAAGTGAAGGAGTTTGGATCAGGAACTTCATCACTGAGCTTGGCGTGGTTCCAAGTGCATTGGACCCACTGGAGATATTGTGTGACAACGCTGGCGCCATAGCACTCGCTAAGGAACCAAGATATCATCCAAAGACCATGCATATCAACCGCAAGTTCCATATAATCCGAGATTATATAGTAGATGGAGATCTGAAGATTAGCAAAGTACATACAGATCTGAATGTCGCAGATCCATTGACTAAACCTCTTCCACGTGCAAAACATGATCAACACCTTAGTGCCATGGATGTGAGATTGTTGCCAAATGTAAACTAGATTATTGACTCTAGTGCAAGTGGGAGACTGTTGGAATTATGCCCTAGAGGCAATAATAAAGATGTTATTATTATAATTCTTGTTCATGATAAAGTTTATATTCCATGCTAGAATTGTATTCAGCGGAAACTTTAATACTTGTGTGGTTTGTGAACAACACCGTGTCCCTAGTATGCCTCTATGGACTAGCTCATTGATTAATGATGGTTAGAGTTTCCTAACCATAGACATGAGTTGTTGATTAATAATGAGATCATATCTTTGGGAGAATGATATGATGGACATACCCAAACTAAGCGGAGCAATTAGATCGTGTCATCGTGTTCATCTTTGCGAAGCTTTTCTTATGTCAAATATTGTATTCCTTAGACCATGAGATAATACAACTCCCTGGTATCGGAAGAAAGCTTTGAGGTCATCAAACGTCATCCTATGATAGGGTGATCATAAAGGTGTCTCTCAGGTGATCGGAAAGTACCTGTTGGGTTGTAAGTATCGAGATGGGATTTGTCCCTCCCAAGTCGGAGAGATATACTTCGGGCCCACTCGGTAATCGATATCAATACCGCTTGCAAGCATGTGGTTAAGGAGTTAATCACAAAGTGATATCGGATTACGGAACGAGTAAAGTACTTGCTGTGAACGAGATTGAACTAGGTATGACGGTACCGACGATCAAATCTCGGGCATGTAAAATATCGCGAGACGAAGGGAATATATATATGGGATTGATTGAATCCTGGCATCGTGGTTCATCTGATATGATCATCGATGAATGTGTGGGAGTCAATATGGGTTTCCAGACCCCGCTGTTGATTATTTATATAAGATCATGTCTGCATGCTCTCAAACCCAAAGGGTCACACACTTAACGTGTCTTGACGCTAGGATAGATTGGATAATTGGTTTATGAGTTTTTGTTCGGAGTCTCGGATGGGATCCGGGACATCACGAGAGGTTTCAGAATGGTCCGGAGAATAAGATTCATATAAGGCAATGCAGTTTTTGGAGTTCAGAGTTGTTTCGGGTTAATCGGTATTGTACCGGAAGCTTCTAGAACCTTCCGGAGGGGGACCAACGTGGCCCCACCTGTCGGGAGGGGGCATGGGACTATGAGGGAGTGCCCTGGCCGCATTGGGCCAGGGGCACAAGGCCCCATAGGGCCCAGCCGGCCAAACCTAGGGGAAACCCTAGGGGAGTTTCTAGAAGGGGTGGGAAACTTGCCCCCCCACTCCTCCCTTCTTGGCCGCCGGCCTAGGGCTTGGGGGAGGGGCTAGGGCTGGCGCCCACCCCTCTATATATAGAGGGCTGGTGCGCACCCTCCCACACACCTCCTCCTCAAGCCCTAGCCGCCCTGCTGCCCTCCTCTCTCTCTCCCTCCCGACTGCACGTAGGCGAAGCCCTGCTGCAGAAACTCTCCACCACTTGCACCGCGCCGTCGCGTTGTAGATCCAATCCGTCTCTCCACCATACTTGCTGGACCGAGGAAGGAGGAGACGTCGAGGTGCCGCACGTGTGCATCTCTCGGAGGCATCGCCACTTGCGGTGTTAGATCGGATCGGATCGCGAGGAGGAGAAGCGAGTACGACTATATCACCCACGTTTCGACGAACATTCCGCTGTGTGAATCTTCAAGGGTATGAATATCTCATCTAATCCCCCTCATTGTTTGCATCTCCTAGATTAGATCTTGCCTTTCCCATTCGCATTCGTAGATTTTTTTTGATTTACTATGCTGCGAAACCCTTCATTGAAAACATCAAAAATATAAAAAGATTGGATTTTCACGAACCTTCTGTTTTCACCACTTTTACCTAGTCAAAGACGAACTCTGCAGACTCCTTTTCTCCTTCTCCTAGAAGTTTCCTTTCCTCACAAGGCAATGCACAAACTTCAATGGAAAAATTAGTGTAAGCAAAACAACAAACCTTTAGGTTCACACTTCAACTGAAATCTATCAAAACAAAGGCTTCTATAAGAGGCAAATGCAAATGATAACAGAAATCTATCAAAACAGACCAGCAGGTAAAGATTTATTTTTCCGAAAACCTTCTGTTGCTCAAATAAAAAAGTGCAGAACTAATGAAAGTTGGGCAATAACTTGGGGAACAAGCTCAGAAAAATGCAGCTCCATCCGACTTACTGAGCTCCCTCCCGAATCTTTACAATATAGCACAAAAATCTGTCCCAGGACAGCCACTTTTCACAACTCCTCTACTTCACAAAAGTAGTTGGACTAGACACAAAAACCAAAAAAAAGGATAAGGAGCGGTTATTACAGAGGTAATAACTTCCAAGTCTCGACAAAACTCTTGAGTTATCTCCCAACAAGTACTTTTCTTTAATGCCTTTAAGTTAGGCTTGAAACTTTCAAAGATGCTCACATAGGGGATATATATCTGGAGTGAAAAAGAACATCAAGAAGAAAATAACCAACACACTTGAGTCTAACCCACTTCCTATGCATGGGGATATCAAGAGAAAACAAATTGTTGAAACAAAAAGCCACAAGCATAGGAAGACAAAATAGATGCAACTTCAAAGCCTTCAACATAAAACGGGGAAACTTAACATTATTGAGATGCATAAAACCATGTTTCCCTCTCTCATAATAACTTTCAGTAGAACTTTGAATAAAGGACAATATAAATATCACTGGCAACAACTTTATCATAAGAATGTGCATACTTACAGTCACCAAAAAGAGGTCCAAGGTCATAAACCGGATCAATAGAAGCAAGTTGTTCCATCCTGAAATCTTTATTAGGCAAACTGTTTTCACAGGGGGCTTTAGCAAATTTGGAAAAGTTAAACTCATAAGAATCTCCATCAAACCTAGTTAAAACTTTTCCCTTCTTACAATCAATAATAGCTCCACAAGTGTTCAAGAAAGGTCTACCAAAAATGACAGGACAAGTTTTGCTAGCTGCAGAATTAAGCACTAGAAAATCAGCAGGATACTTAATCTTACCACAAAGAACCTCCACATCTCTTACAATTCCAATGGGGCAAAATGGTCTCCTTGTTAGCAAGGTGAATAACCACATCAATGTCCTCAATCTCACAAGGACCAATATCATGCATAATTTCCCTGTAAATCTCATACGGAGTAGCACTAGAACTAGCACCAATATCACATAAACCATAGTAGCTATGGCTACCATTTCTAACAGAAAGCACATGGACACTAGCTTTTCTAACTTTCTTAGGATGAGAAACAATATTAGTGGCGTCTTCACAGAAGACAATATGCTCATCCTCTATATTTATAGTGACAAGGTCTTTCACAATAGCTACCACAGGTTCAACATTCAATTGCTTATCAGGCTCCACAGTTTCATTTGTACCTTTGTTATCTGCACTAATAATCATAGAATACTCTTTTACCTTAGCTGAGAAATGTAATTTCTCAACATGAGGTTTAGGCACAATATGATTAGTAGTACAAACTTGAGTACTTCTAACTGGAACATGATTAACAACATATTTATAAGGAGCATGGCACTTATTCCACTTCTTCTTGGGAATTTCTATGTAAGAGGCAAAGGCCTTAAAACAGTTGGCAATACTTTGAGAATCAAGACCAAACTCATTGCTAATATCACGGAAGTCATCAGTTCCCATAAAAGATTTTAATGCATTCATAATCATAGTTTATACCTGACTTTCTTCCTTTGTCATTCTCCCAAGCTTCAGTGTTTTCTTGAATACGGTCTAAGAGATCACATTTAGCTTCTTCCTTCATACGTGTGAATGATCCAGCACAATAAGCATCTAGTAAATCTTTATCATGAAGAGAAAGCCTAGCATAAAAGTTATTGATAATAATATTGTTAGGGAGTTCATGAATAGGACATTTAAGCATTAGTAACTTCAATCCCCCCCCCCAAGATTGAGCTTAACTCTCTCCATCAAGAGGCCAAAATTTATATATAAGATTTATATCCTTATGAATCTCACTGGGAGGATAAAATTTAGAGTAAAAGAGAGATGCCATATCCTCCCATTCCATGGATCGCCCATTCTTCAGCAGCTTATACCATTCTTTATCTCTCCCTTTCAAGGATATAGAGAGTAACTTCTTCTTCACCTGTTCAGTTGTGATACCTGCACACTTAAACAACCCGCATAATTCATGGATAAAGAGAAAATGATCACCAGGATGGACAGTTCCATCCCCAAAATAATAATTATCCATAACATGATCAACAATACTCGTAGGTATCTTAAAAGGATCTATCTCAACAGGTGGTGGTTCATCTACTACCCTAGCAGTGATAGTAGTTTTCCCAAACAGAAAACCAAGTGGGTTATCCATATTGGAAACAAAGTAACAAGCAGTAACAAAAGAAATACTCACAGTAGAAGTTTCCTTTACTAGTTCCACTCTTCAATAGCGCTTCACTCCCCGGCAACGGCGCCAGAAAATAGTCTCGATGACCCACAAGTATAGGGGGTGTATCGTAGTACTTTCGATAAATAGGAGTATTGATCCGAACGAGGAGAAGAAGGTGCTGAACAGTGGTGTGGAGCAGGAAATCCCTGTGAATACTTAGCAAACGGATTTTTAGTGGTTTTCTGATAAGGCAACAAAACAAAGTGCAAGTAATAAAGAACAAACGCAACAAGTGGCCCAATCCTTTCTTAGCAAAGGACAAGCCGGTGGAAATACTTATAAGGACCAAACGTTCTCGAGGACACATGGGAATTCTGTCAAGTGCTTTCGCTTCATATAGCCGAGTACTCTTCTTTGGTGTTGTAAGTGTTGTGTGGGTGAACCTGTGCTAATGTACCAACCGTACTTGGACTAATACATACTTGTGATTAACCCCCCTGCAAACATTTATAACTACAGGAAAGTAATTAAGATATAAATCTAACCACAACCTTAAACTCTGAGATCCTACGCTCCCTTGTGCAAAGGTCTCCTAACGAGGGTTCAGGTTTCTGTCACTCCGGCAACCCCACAATTAGTATCCAAATACACAATGCATTCCCCTAGGCCCATAAATGGTGAAGTATCATGTAGTCGACGTTCACATGACACCACTAGAAGAATAACACCACAACTTAAATACTAAACCATTGAATAATAACTCAACACAAATCCACTAATAACAACATGACTTCTCCCATGTCCTCAAGAACTAAACAAACTACTTACAAGACTGTATGATTCGCAGCATAGAAAACAAAAAAATTCCTACGATGGGAACAACTATGTGAAGGGTTTCGCGGCATAGTAAATCAAAATTTTCTACGGATGCGAACAGAGGGAAGCCAAGATCTAATCTAGGAGATGAAAACAATGAGAGAGATTGGATTAGATCTTCATACCCTTGAAGATTCGCACAGCGTAACGTTCGTCGGAACGTGGGTGATGTAGTCGTACTCGCTTCTCCTCCTCGCGATCCGATCCGATCTAGCACCACAAGTGGCGATGCCTCCGTGAGATGCACATGTGCAGCACCTCGACGTCTCCTCCTTCCTTGGTCCAGCAAGTATGGTGGAGAGATGGATTGGATCTACAACGCAACGGCGCGGTGCAATTGGTGGAGAGTTTCTGCAGCAGGGCTTCGCCTACACGCAGTCGGGAGGGAGAGAGAGAGAGGAGGGCAGCATGGCGACTAGGCTTGAGGGGAAGGTGTGGGGGTGGTGCACCCCAGCCATCTATATATAGAGGGGTGGGCGCCAGCCCTAGCCCCTCCCCCAAGCCTAGGCCGGCGGCCAAAGGAGGGAGGAGTGGGGAGCAAGGAACCCCCCCTTCTAGAAGCTCCAAACTAGGGTTTCCCCTTGTTTGGCCGGCTGGGCCCTATGGGGCCTTGTGCCCCTGGCCTAATGCGGCCAGGGCACTCCCTCATAGGCCCATGCCCCCTCCCGACAGGTGGGACCACGTTGGAGCCCTTCCGGAAGGTTCTAGAAGCTTCCGGTATAATACCGATTAACCCGGAACAATTCCAAACTCCAAAAACTGCACTGCCTTATATGAATCTTATTCTCCGGACCATTCCAGAACCTCTCGTGATGTCCCGGATCTCATCCGAGACTCTGAAAAAAAGCTCATAAACCAATTATCCAATCTATCCTAGCGTCAAGACACGTTAAGTGTGTGACCCTTCGGGTTCGAGAATATGCAGACATGATCTTCTATCAATAATCAACAGCGGGGTCTGGAAACCCATATTAACTCCCACACATTCATCGATGATCATATCGGATGAACCACGATGCCAGGATTCAATCAATCCCATATATATATTCCCTTCGTCTCGCCATATTTTACTTGCCCGAGATTTGATCGTCAGTACCGTCATACCTAGTTCAATCTCGTTCACAGCAAGTACTTTACTCGTTCCGTAATCCGATATCACTTTGTGATTAACTCCTTAACCACATGCTTGCAAGCGGTGTTGATATCGATTACCGAGTGGGCCCGAAGTATATCTCTCCGACTTGGGAGGGACAAATCCCATCTCGATACATACAACCCAACAGATACTTTCCGATCACCTGAGAGACACCTTTATGATCACCCTCTCATAGGATGACGTTTGATGACCTCAAAGCTTTCTTCCGATACCAGGGAGTTGTATTATCTCATGGTCTAAGGAATACAATATATGACATAAGAAAAGCTTCGCAAAGATGAACACGATGACACGATCTAATTGCTTCGCTTAGTTTGGGTCTGTCCATCATATCATTCTCCCAATGATATGATCTCATTATTAATCGACAACTCATGTCCATGGTTAGGAAACCTTAACCATCATTAATCAATGAGCTAGTCCATAGAGGCGTACTAGGGACACGGTGTTGTTCACAAACCACACAAGTATTAAAGTTTCCGCTTAATACAATTCTAGCATGGAATATAAACATTATCATGAACAAGAATTATAATAATAACATCTTTATTATTGCCTCTAGGGCATAATTCCAACAGTCTCCCACTTGCACTAGAGTCAATAATCTAGTTTACATTTGGCAACAATCTCACACCCATGGCACTGAGGTGCTGATCATGTTTTCCACGTGGAAGAGGTTTAGTCAATTGATCTGCGACATTCAGATCTGTATGTACTTTACTAATCTTCAGATCTCCATCTGCTATATAATCTCGGATTATATGAAACTTGCGGTTGATATGCTTGGTCTTTGGATGATATCTTGGTTCCTTAGCGAGTGCAATGGCACCAGTGTTGTCACACAATATCTCCAGTGGGTCCAATGCACTTGGAACCACGCCAAGCTCAGTGATGAAGTTCCTGATCCAAACTCCTTCACTTGACGCTTCTGCAGCAGCCATGTATTCCGCTTCTACTGTAGATCCCGCAATCACGCTTTGCTTGCAGCTTCTCCAGCTCACAGCTCCTCCATTCAAAATATAAACGTATCCTGTCTGAGATTTAGAATCATCCTTGTCGGTGTCGAAACTAGCGTCGACGTAACCTTTTACGACGAGCTGTTCATCACCCCCATAGACTAAGAACATTTCTTTAGTCCTATTTAGGTACTTTAGGATGTTCTTCACGGCTGTCCAGTGTTCCACTCCTGGATCACTTTGATATCTGCTCGTCAAACTAAGAGCATTGGACACATCCGGTCTAGTACACAGCATGGCATACATGATAGAACCTATGGCCGAGGCATAAGGCACTTTGCTCATAGCTTCCCTATCATTTACCGTAGCTGGACACTGAGCCTTGCTCATTATCTTACCTGACAACATAGGCACTGAACCTTTCTTTGCCTTATCCATTCTAAACCTTTTCAGAACTTTGTCTAGGTATGTACTCTGGCTTAAAGCTATCAGGCGTCTTTGTCTATCTCTATAGATTTTGATGCCCAATATATAAGAAGCTTCACCTAGGTCTTTCATTGAAAAACACTTGTTCAAATAACTATTCACATCGTTAAGCATGTTAATGTCATTTCCAATAATCAATATGTCATCCACATATAGTACCATAAATGTCACCGAGCTCCCACTCACTTTCTTGTAGATACAAGCTTCGTAGCAATTCGGAACAAATCCAAAGCTCTTGATCACTTGATCAAAACGAAGGTTCCAACTCCGAGATGCTTGCTTTAGTCCATAAATGTAACGCTGAAGTTTGCATACTTTATCAGCATCCTTAGGATCAACAAAACCTTCGGGTTGCATCATATACAACTCTTCATCAATGTTGCCATTGAGGAACGCAGTCTTGACATCCATCTGCCATATTTCATAATCATGAAACGCAGCAATTGCTAATAAAATCCGAATGGACTTAAACATCGCTACGGGAGAGAAAGTCTCATCGTAGTCAACACCTTGAACTTGTCGAAAACCTTTTGTGACAAGTCGTGCTTTATAGACGGTAACATTACCATCCGCGTCCGTTTTCTTCTTGAAGATCCATTTGCACTCAACGGCCTTTTGGTCGCTAGGAGGGTCCACCAAGGTCCATACTTGGTTTTCGCTCATGGATCCCAATTCGGATTTCATGGCCTCTAGCCATTTCTCAGAGTCTGGGCTCATCATCGCTTCCTCATAGTTCGTAGGTTCACTATATTCTACCAACAAGACAGTCAAGACAGGGTTGCCGTACCACTCAGGAGGGGCACGCGACCTTGTCGACCTGCGACATTCAGTAGCAGCATCGTCCGAAGCTTCATGATCCTTGTCATTAGCTTCCTCTATTGTTGGTGCAGGCGGCACGGGAACAATTTCAGGTGCTGCGCTGCTCTCCAATTCACGAGAAGGTTCAATAACCTCGTCTAGCTCTACTTTCCTCCCACTCACTTCTTTCGAGAGAAACTCCTTCTCAAGAAAGGAACGGTTCTTTGCGACAAACACTTTGCCTTCGGTTCTGTGATAGAAGGTATACCCAATAGTTTCCTTAGGGTATCCTATGAGCACGCGTTTCTCCGCTTTGGGTTTGAGCTTGTCCGGCATCAACTTCTTGACATAAGCTTCGCATGCCCAAACTTTAAGAAACGACAACTTAGGTTTAGCACCAAACCACAGTTCATACGGTGTCGTCTCAACGATTTAGATGGTGCCCTATTTAAAGTGAATGCAGCGGTTTCTAATGCATAACCCCAAAATGATAACGGCAAATTAGTAAGAGACATCATTGATCGGACCATATCTAATAGGGTTCGATTTCGGC
This sequence comes from Avena sativa, assembly GCA_916181665.1. NCBI lineage: Eukaryota > Viridiplantae > Streptophyta > Magnoliopsida > Poales > Poaceae > Avena > Avena sativa. Next base: position 463,392,978 of record OV702293.1, read on the forward strand.
GTTCAGACACACCATTGCGCTGTGGTGTTCCGGGTGGCGTGAGTTGCGAAACGATTCCGTTTGCTTTAAGATGCGTGAGAAAATCATAACTCAAATATTCACCTCCATGATCGGATCGTAGAAACTTAATCTTTCTGTTACGATGGTTCTTCACTTCATTCTGAAATTCTTTGAACTTTTCAAATGTTTCAGATTTATGTTTCATTAAATAGATATACCCATATCTACTTAAGTCATCGGTAAAAGTGATAAAATAGCGATATCCACCGTGCGTCGAAACACTCATCGGTCCGCATACATCGGTATGTATGATTTCCAACAAGTCCGTTGCTCGCTCCATCATACCGGAGAACGGGGATTTGATCATCTTGCCCATGAGGCATGGTTCGCATGTGTCAAATGATTCAAAATCAAGAGACTCCAAAAGTCCATCAGAATGGAGTTTCTTCATGCGTTTTACACCAATATGACCTAGACGACAGTGCCACAAATAAGTAGTATTATCACTATCTACTTTGCATCTCTTCGCCTCAATGTTATGGATGTGTGTTTCATCCCTTTCGAGATTTAGAAGAAATAAACCATTCACAATAGGTGCATGACCATAAAAGATGTTACTCATATAAATAGAACAACGTAAATGAATAACCGTCTTGCAATAAACTAGATCCAGAAATAATGTCCATGCTCAACACAGGCACATAATAACATTTATTGAGGTTTAAAACTAATCCCGAAGGTAAAACTAAGGAGAGCGTGCCGACGACCATCACATCAACTCTTGATCCGTTGCCAACGCGCATCGTCACCTCATCCCTCGCAAGCCGCCGTCTATTCCGTAGCTCCTGTTTCGAGTTACAAATATTAGCAACTGAACCAGTATCAAATACCCAGGCACTACAACGAGGGCTAGTAAGAAAAACATTAATAACATGTATATCAAATATACCTTTGATGGTGCCAGCCTTCTTGTCCGCTAAGTACTTCGGACAGTTGCGCTTCCAGTGACCCTTGTCCTTGCAATAGAAGCACTCAATGTCTGGCTTAGGACCAGACCTGAGCTTCTTCTCAGCAGGGGCAACGCGCTTGCCGCCACCTTTCTTGAAGGTGGGGGGCTTGTTGACCATCAACACATGATTATCCTTTTTGATGTCCACCTCCGCAGCCTTCAGCTTTGCGAAGAGCTCGGTGATCGTATCAGTGGAACCAATCTGATTGTGAGTCACTACAAAACTTTTGTAGCTGGGAGGGAGTGATTGCAGAACCCTGTCAATCTTGAGCTCCTCTGGAATCTTGCAGTCCAGTTGCTCAAGGCGTTGAGTGTAGCCCGACATCTTAATGGCGTGCTCACTAACGGAACTCCCTTCCTCTATCTTGCAGTTAAAGAACTTCTCAGAGATCCCATATCTCTCAGAACGGGCCTGAGTCTGAAACATGGTTTTCAGCTCCTCAAGAATCTCATAGGGCCCGGGATAGTCTTCAAAATGATTTTGAAGGTCCGATTCCATAGCAAACAACATGGTGCTCTTAATCACACCATAATCATCTTTGCGCGACTGATAGACAGCTTTCTCATCAGCCGGCGCAGTAGCAGCAGGGGCGTCACCTAACGCATTCTCAAGGACATAGTCCTTTTGACCGCCAGAGAGAATGATTCTCAGATTGCGGAACCAGTTGGTGAAGTTAGACCCATTGTTTTTAAGCTTTTCCTTCTCAGCAAAAACGTTGAAGTTGAAGTTGGACTTAGCCATTTGATCTACAATATTTGCAAGTACAAATTAGACTATTTTCATGATAACTAGTTCAACTTTTAATCAAATTACTAGATGAACTCCCACTAAATTCAACATCCCTCAAGTTGTTTAGTGAACACGATCCAAATTCACCACACCTAATCCGATCTTCACGAGAAGAGATGTGGTTTCAATGGTGGACAACGAAGTGTCGATCATATCATTCATATGACTCATGCTTAACCTTTCGGTTCATGTGTTCCGAGGCCATGTCTGTACATGCTAGGCTCGTCAAGTTAGACCCAAGTATTTTCGCGTGTGCAAAACTGGCTTGTACCCGTTGTATGTGAACGTAGAGTCTATGGCACCCGATCATCACGTGATGCTTGGACACGACGAACTTTCGCAACGGTGCATACTTGGGGAGAACACAGTTTTTATCTTGATCTTTAAGTGAGGAATCATCTTATAATGCTACCGTCGCGATCTAAGCATAATAAGATACATAAAAGGATAAACATCACATGCATATAACTTTATGTGACATGGTATAGCCAATCTTCGCGCAATGATCTCCATCTTGTGCGTGTCGGCATGATCTCCATCACTCCACCATGATTGCCTCCACCACGAATAGCAACTACAACTATTGCTAACTACTTAGCGATAAAGTGAAACTATTACATGGCGCATAAGAAGTTGACACACAGGTCATACACAATTATAAAGACAACCATATGGCTCCTGCCGGTTGTGTACTCATCGACATGCAAGTCGTGAAACATTACAAAACATGATCATCGCATACATTATACACATCACATCTTGGGCCATACCATATCACAGAAAACACTCCCTGCAAAAACAAGTTAGACGCCTCTACTTTGTTGTTGCATGTTTTACGTGGCTTATGGGAGTAGCATGCTAAGAACGATTCTTACCTACGGAAATCCACAACGGTGATATTATGGTTGCCAAACTCCGGTGTAAATCCCATGACAACTATAGTGAGAGAAACTGGCATCCACCAGCCGCATGTGTGGAACAAGCCACACGTCAAGTGCGGAGCCGGTCTCGCGAACGACGTCGCGTAAGGTTGGCCTGGACCGCTTCAATCTCACTATCCCGCGTCATAAGAAGAACACAAATAAGAGGTTTGCAACAGAAAACATCAACGCCCGCAACAACCATGTTGCGTTCTACTCGTGAAACACATCTACGCATAGATCTGGCTCTGATACCACTGAAGGGTTTCGCGGCATAGTAAATCAAAATTTTCTACGGATGCGAACAGAGGGAAGCCAAGATCTAATCTAGGAGATGCAAACAACAAGAGAGATTGGATTAGATCTTCATACCCTTGAAGATTCGCACAGCGGAACGTTCGTCGGAACGTGGGTGATGTAGTCGTACTCGCTTCTCCTCCTCGCGATCCGATCCGATCTAGCACCACAAGTGGCGATGCCTTCATGAGATGCACACGTGCAGCACCTCGACGTCTCCTCCTTCCTTGGTCCATAAAGTATGGTGGAGAGATGGATTGGATCTACGACGGCGCGGTGCAATTGGTGGAGAGCTTCTGCAGCAGGGCTTCGCCTACACGCAGTCGGGAGGGAGAGAGAGAGAGGAGGGCAGTAGGGCGACTAGGCTTGAGGGGAAGGTGTGGGGGGTGGTGCGCCCCAGCCATCTATATATAGAGGGCTAGGTGCCAGCCCTATCCCCTCCCCCAAGCCTAGGCCGGTGGCCAAAGGAGGGAGGAGTGGGGGGCAAGGAACCCCCCCTTCTATAAGCTCCAAACTAGGGTTTCCCCTTGTTTGGCCGGCTGGGCCCTATGGGTCCTTGTGCCCCAGGCCCAATGCGGCCAGGGCACTCCCTCATAGCCCCATGCCCCCTCCCGACAGGTGGGACCACGTTGGCCCCCTTCCGGAAGGTTCTAGAAGCTTCCGGTACAATACCGATTAACCTGGAACAATTCCGAACTCCAAAAACTGCACTGCCGTATATGAATCTTATTCTCCGGACCATTCCGGAACCTCTCGTGATGTCCCGGATCCCATCCGAGACTCCGAACAAAAACTCATAAACCAATTATCCAATCTATCCTAGCATCAAGACACGTTAAGTGTGTGACCCTTCGGGTTCGAGAATATGTAGACATGATCTTCTATCAATAATCAACAGCGGGGTCTGGAAACCCATATTGACTCCCACACATTCATCGATGATCATATCGGATGAACCACGATGCCAGGATTCAATCAATCCCATATATATATTCCCTTCGTCTCGCCATATTTTACTTGCCCGAGATTTGATCGTCGGTACCGTCATACCTAGTTCAATCTCGTTCACAGCAAGTACTTTACTCGTTCCGTAATCCGATATCACTTTGTGATTAACTCCTTAACCACATGCTTGCAAGCGGTGTTGATATCGATTACCGAGTGGGCCCGAAGTATATCTCTCCGACTTGGGAGGGACAAATCCCATCTCGATACATACAACCCAACAGATACTTTCCGATCACCTGAGAGACACCTTTATGATCACCCTCTCATAGGATGACGTTTGATGACCTCAAAGCTTTCTTCCGATACCAGGGAGTTGTATTATCTCATGGTCTAAGGAATACAATATATGACATAAGAAAAGCTTCGCAAAGATGAACACGATGACACGATCTAATTGCTTCGCTTATTTTGGGTCTGTCCATCATATCATTCTCCCAATGATATGATCTCATTATTAATCGACAACTCATGTCCATGGTTAGGAAACCTTAACCATCATTAATCAATGAGCTAGTCCATAGAGGCGTACTAGGGACACGGTGTTGTTCACAAACCACACAAGTATTAAAGTTTCCGCTTAATACAATTCTAGCATGGAATATAAACATTATCATGAACAAGAATTATAATAATAACATCTTTATTATTGCCTCTAGGGCATAATTCCAACACTATGTACCAAGATCTATCTACTAGATACAAACAACGGGCGGATGTATATCCGTAGAGAACATACCCTTGAAGACCGACAAAGCTTAACGAGTCCAAACTCGTGGTTGATATAGACGATATCTTGCCGATCTCAAGATCGAGAGGAAGTCCTAGCGCCGCAAAACAGCAGCGCATCCGTACTCGCACACACGTTCGAGGCACCGAGCAACCTCCGCCTCCTCGCTCCAGTGATGCAGCGGAAGCACACCTCTTTCTTGCCGAATAGCCACCGGGAACATGTATCTCGCTAGTCCGAGACCATGGAGGATAAATTCTAGAGGGGGAGAGAGATCCTTCACGAGGAGGTGTGAGTGAGAGAGAGGGAGGGGGTTCCTTTTATAGGGAGAGGGGGGGCACCCAAGGGGCCATGCGCCCAGCCATGGGGCTGCCCCCACCTCTTCCACATTCATGTGGGTGGACACTCCACTCACTCAAATGCCTTTCAATTCCCTCCACTCAAAAACCCACTCAAATTCCCATTAAATTTCCACCAAATTTAATGCAAACTCTCATTAAATAAAACTCCTTTTATTTATTCAGAATTTTGTCAATTAATTTAATGACAAACATTCACATATAACCCCTTGCTAGTATTTCATTTCACATGCAGAAACACTTTCTGCAATTTCACCCGAAAACCCGTTTCGGTATCTAGTGAAATAAATTCATGCGCTTGTTATTCTTTTCGGCATGAAACTTTTGCTCCAAATGGATGTCGGTGTCTCTTAAGTGTGTCACCCTACGGTTCGTGAATAATGCGGACATGATCGAGACCCCTCTCGGATCAATAATCAGAAGCGGGATCTGGAGACCCATACTGACTCCCACACATTCAACGATGACTTTCTTGTGATCCTCGGAACCTTTTACGCTAGTATCTTAATCCTTTTGTTTCGCGATATATTACATGTCCGAGATTCGATCATCGGTATATCCATACCTAGTTTGATCTCGTTACTGACATGTACTCTTTTCTTGTTCCCGTGATATAACATTCTAGTGATCAAATCACTTGCTTGCAAGCTAATCAATGTGATATCACCGAGAGGGCCCAGAGTATATCTATCTGTCATCGGGATGAACAAATTCCACTCTCGATCCATGGGCCTCAACATAACACTTTATTAGTTCTGAATCCATCTTTATAATCACCCAGTTACGGTGTGACGTTTGATGTTATCAAGAAACTCTTCCGGTGTTAGTGATTGACATGATATCATGGTCTAAGGATTAGGATCACTTCGTAAGTTGTTATAGCAATATAAACTCAATGACTTTGATCGTAATGCTATACTTCGGATGAATGTTCATCACATCATTACACTAATGTTGTGACCTCGTTATTAACAACATCCAATGTCCATGATCAGGAAAACTTTGATCATCTTGTTAATCAACAAGCTAGTTTATAAGAGAGGCATAACTAGGAACTTATTTTTTGTTTATTAAACACACATGTATTAACGTTTACGTATTAATACAATTATAGCATGCAAAATAAACATTTATCATAAATAAGGAATACGATAATAACCACTTTATTATTGCCTCTCGGGCATTTTCCTTTAGTCTCCCACTTGCACTAGAGACAATAATCTAGTTTGAAAACTTTGCGTATTGAACACCTATGGCTTTCTGGTGTTCCATATACGCAATTGCAAGTGGTTAACATAATCTACGGATCGGACACTTTCAGGTCCGTGTGTATTTGCATATCTTTGCGTTTCCACGCATCACTCATTCTCCAATGAGATGGCATTGTATAAATTTGGTTTTTCGGTGAGACCTTTAGTTCCTTGGGGTTAAACCATGTCGATACTATTGTCATACAATATATCTTTAGTGTTAGCCCGTTGCGAACCACACCTTAGTTTGATTTCAAACTACTTGACACAAATTCCCTCTTTTGCTGCTACTATAGCAGTCATATACTTAGCCTTTTTGTTGTAGTATTCGTCACAATGTCTTAACTATGGATTTCATCAAAATCCATCATGGAATATCCTTTCCATTACATTGTGCCACCCATAGTTTAAATTGAGATAAATTTAATTTGTATCTTGTGACAAACCTAGTATCAATGTAACGCTTTACAATGAACTATTTGTAATTGTTTGTCACCTCTACACAAATATATTCTTAGTTCTTTCAAAAAGATCATAAGAATATCCTCACTATCGTCCAATGATCATTTTATGATTCATTCTGGTATATGTTCATAACACTTAGAGCATAGGACATATCTGGATGTGTATATATCATGGTATGATTGATCAAAACATTCTCGTGATTTCACTCATCAAGTGTCAAAGCACTTGAATCTTGTTTCACTTATCAAGTGTCGATACACTTGAATCTTGATTCAATTCCTTTCCATGCAACAAGAATTGTTTCTTGTCGTTTCTATATTGAACTCCTTCAATATCTCATATATGTACGTTTGGCACAACCATATTGGCGTCACAGTCTATCCACTATAGACATTCACGCTAAATATTCGGGTTTTGCCTAAGTATTTCATGGAAATGAAATTCTTAACCTTTGTCAATAAAAGATACATCATTTCTGATCAACAAGATGTCATCCACATAATGTATTAGAAATATGTCTGGGCGCTCCGATTTAATTTCTTGCAAATGCAAGCATCTTCATTGTCTCCTGATGAAAACTCCTTTTCATTAAGGTGAAGATTCCAACTCCGTGATGCTTACTTCAACCATTGAAGTTTGCGTGCCCTTTTAGCATCCTTTGAATTTTAACAAAACCCTTTGGACCGTGTCATGTACACGTCCTAGGTAACCATTCTATTAGAAGAATTTTGTTTTGTTTATTCATCTACCATATACCAAATTATATGTAGTGGTTGCTACTTTATCCGTCCAGACTAAATATCGCTATGAAAGATCAAATCTTGTCATAGTCAACTCCTTGAACATTGTCATAAAATACTTTATGACATGTCGACTATTTCATAGATGTGAAACATCCATGTCTGTTTCTTTATAGATCCAAATACGACCGATAGGTTTTACACCTTTCCGGAGGGTCTTCCAAGTTCAAAACTTGATTTCTAGTGTATGGAACTATCACGTATTTTATGGCTTCAAGCCATTTGACGGAGTTAGGGCCCATCATCGCTTCTTTGCATATAGTCGGTTCATCATTGTCAAACAATAATGATTTACTCTCAAATCTTAGTATTTGATTGTTTATTCGACCGACTTGGTTCAATAAGAACTTAGATCTCCGTGACCACAACCGTTGAGGCACATAAGCTATGAGCATTATGGAAGCCTCCAGAACGATTTCCGGCGCTGTGCAACTCAGCACATTTAGCTAAGGTTCGTTAACCTTATCAAAGTTCTATTGTCCTCCCACTTAACTTTTGCGAAAAATTCCTTTTTCAAGAAACTTCACATTTCAAGCGACAAACCCTTTTGTCCTCGGTGTTATGGAGGAATAACCAATTGTTATTCGAAATAACCTACAAAGACATGCGCATCCGACTTTGGTTGTAAACATCTTACTTATGTTTAGCATACCAAAATTTAAGAAATGACAACTTGGGTTTTACCCCAAACCATAACTCATATGGTGTCATTTTAACGGATCAAGATGGAGCTCTATTCAGTGTAAAAGCAGAAGTCTCTAAAGCTTTAATCTTTTAAAACATAATGACAGTTTTATCAATAACACCTTTGATCCAACCATGTCAAACAAGGTTTCATTACAAATCTCAAACACTCCATATTCCTATGGTGTTTCGGGATATGTAAATCTAGGTGTTTTGCTAAACTTGCAACTCAAATAAATCCCTTTATGATAAAATCATAATTCATTTATTTTCTTGTTACACTTGTAACTCAAACAAATCCCTTATGATAAAATCATAAACCATTTATTTTCTTGTTACAATGATTTTCCACTTCATCTTGAAAGTCTTTGAAACGTTTTTCAAATATTTCATACTTCTTTCTCATTAAGTGAATATTCACTCAAATTTCCGGAGAAAGCATATGAAGTTGAAACCCATCGCTTACGACTACACATAATGGACTACATACATCGATATGTATAAATTCCAATATTCTAGTCGTTCGTTCTTCTTTGGCCTTTGAACGAAGTTTTAATTATCCCTAGGAAAGTCTCACAAGCATCACTTGATCAAATCAAATACTCCAAAAATCCATGAAAATGGAGTTTCTTCATGTTTTATTTCCAATATAATTTAAATAGCGATGTCACTTCATAAGTGATCTTTCAATCATTTGTCTTGTGACATTTTAGCATTAGGTTTTATGGATGTGATTTCTCCAACTAGATTTGTAAATCATCCATCTTATATGGAATACGGTAATTATTTGAACAACCTTTGTTCTCATAATACCTGAATTAAATAACAATTATTAAAACAAATCTTGAAGTCAAGCTTTGATGTCAACGAGAAATAAAAACAACGGTTTGTTTGTTTTCGATGAACATCATCACATATTCTCTTGCTAGTTACTTAGGCCATTGTGGTTCATGAATTGCGTTGTTCCGTATGAAATTTCATACCAACCAATTCGGTATCCAATACCCAAGAACTGCATTGTTTAACAAGCAAAGAATACAACCATAACATGTATATCATCCATATACCTAAATTGGATATTTCCAAACTTTTCTTTTCTGCCAAATATATTTTATAGATACTCTTTCAGCATTTCCTTTTCCTTTTTAAAAGAGTCTATCAACATCAAAAGTGGCGTCATATACATGAGACATAGTCCAAAGCGTGTATATTCAAATAATAATACCTTTGGACTTGCACTTTGAAGTAGATCACCATCATCAAAATGATCGGTATTCTTTCAAAACCCATTCTTTAGTAATCTTTTAGTGTAGTAAACACTTTACATACATCTTCTATTCATCCTTATCATGATGACTTTCATGATCAAGCTACTGTAGCTTATAAAGGCGAATCGTGAGTATAACATTACTTTCCAAAACCCTTTTGGATGATTTTAGGATGTCTAGCATCTCCAACCTTCATAAATTCTCATCCAATATGAGAACATATATTATACTCTATCATATTGCAACCAAAACATTGTTTCAGATATCGTTATATCTGCCACACATGATGGTTCCTGAAACAATTCTTTCAGCTCCTAAATAAACTTGATATTAAAACAATCAAGAATCGTGGAGGCAAACATGATACTTAAGATACTAACACTGGAATTGTTACTCTCGATTTAATATCAACTATTAAATTTCACAGAGTAAATAGAGTTTGCTGAAAGTTTGCAATAGGATTTTAAACTTTAGATTGACACTCAACACAATACAATACCAGTTCGTAAAGTATATATCCAGAATTCTATAGTTCTATTATCTTAATTACAACTATGCATAAGGTGGTGAACGAATGCCAATGACTACAACAAATTATGCAAATTCACTTTGATTTAATTTATGATAAATTGAGTTCTACTAATCCAAATTAGAAATGAACTCCCACTCAAAAACGACATCCCTCGTGTCTTTTTGGTGATTACATGAACCAAATCCACTACACCAAGTCCGATCATCACATGAGTCGGTGTAGTTTCAAAGGCGAGCATCAAATGGTCATCATATCAAAACATATGACTCATGCTTAAACTTTTGGTCCGTGTTCCGAGGCCATGTCTGTACATGCTAGGCTCTCCAAGTAAGAACCTTAGTATTCGCGTGTGTAACTGTCTTACACCCGAGATATGCTCGTGGATTCAAGTACACCCGATCATCACGTGATGTCTTGAAGCGACGAAACATTGTCGGTGCATACTTAAGGAAGAACACATTCTTATCTTGATATCTAAATGAGGGATCATCTTATTATGCTAATAAAACGCCAAACAAGCAATATAAGATGCAATCAAAACATCACATGTTTATAAGTGAAATGATATGGTTCCCGCATATGATCTCCATCATGTGCATCGTGGTATGATCTCTATCATACCTTTATGTGTAAGGCCAAGGTCTATGGAACTTACACGCTATGTGTGTTGTAAGAGTATCATCTCATACTTCTACTTACAACATCACCATATCATAACACTAGCCCAGCAACAATCTAAACTAGACGCCTCTAATTTATCCATTGCAAGTTTTACGTGGTTTAGGGATTTCGAAGATATAAATGTTCTTACCTACGAACATGAACCACAACAAGGATAACCAAATTGTTGACAACTCGTTGCAAATTAGATATTGACTATAGTAGGAGAGACAGACACCCGCTATCCACTTATGCAAAACTAGTTGCATGTCAAGCGTGGAACAGGTCTCATGTGCGAGGACATGTAAAGTTTGTCCGGCCCGCTTCATCCCACTATGCCACCAATATCCAAAGTACAACTAAGAAGCAATAAAATGATCATCATCGCCCACATACTCATATGTGTACTACCCGTGCAAAGTATCTACGCATAGATCCGTCTCTGATACCACTATAGGGTTCGCAACATAGAAAACAAAAATTTTCCTACGATGGGAACAACTATGTACCAAGATCTATCTACTAGATATAAACAATGGGAGGATGTATATCCGTAGAGGACATACCCTTGAAGACCGACAAATCTTAATGAGTCCAAAATCGTGGTTGATGTAGACGATCTCTTGCCGATCTCAAGATCCAGAGGAAGTCCTAGCGCCGCAAAACAGCAGCGCATCCGTACCCGCACACACGTTCGAGGCACCGAGCAACCTCCGCCTCCTCGCTCCAGCGATGCAGTGGAAGCACAACTCTTTCTTGCCGAATAGCCACCGGGAACATGTATCTCACTAGTCCGAGACCATGGGGGATACATTCTAGAGGGGGAGAGAGATCCTTCACGAGGAGGTGTGAGTGAGAGAGAGGGAGGGGGTTCCTTTTATAGGGAGAGGGGGGCACCCAAGGGGCCATGCACCCAGCCATGGGGCTGCCCCCACATCTTACACATTCATGTGGGTGGACACTCCACTCACTCAAATGCCTTTCAATTCCCTCCACTCAAAAACCCACTCAAATTCCCATTAAATTTCCACCAAATTTAATGCAAACTCTCATTAAATAAAACTACTTTTATTTATTCAGAATTTTGTCAATTACTTTAATGAAAAACATTCACATATAATCCCTTGCTAGTATTTCATTTCACATGCAGAAACACTTTCTGCAATTTCACCCGAAAACCCGTTTCGGTATCTAGTGAAATAAATTCATGCGCTTGTTATTCTTTTCGGCATGAAACTTTTGCTCCAAATGGATGTCGTTGTCTCTTAAGTGTGTCACCCTACGGTTCGTGAATAATGCGGACATGATCGAGACCCCTCTCGGATCAATAATCAGAAGCGGGATCTGGAGACCCATACTGACTCCCACACATTCAACGATGACATTATTGTGATCCTCGGAACCTTTTATGCTAGTATCTTAATCCTTTTGTTTCGCGATATATTACATGTCCGAGATTCGATCATCGGTGTCTCCATACCTAGTTTGATCTCGTTACTGACATGTACTCTTTTCTCGTTCCCGTGATATAACATTCTAGTGATCAAATCACTTGCTTGCAAGCTAATCAATGTGATATCACCGAGAGGGCCCAGAGTATATCTATCCGTCATCGGGATGAACAAATTCCACTCTCTATCCATGGGCCTCAACATAACACTTTATTAGTTCTGAATCCATCTTTATAATCACCCAGTTATGGTGTGACGTTTGATGTTATCAAGAAACTCTTCCGGTATTAGTGATTGACATGATCTCATGGTCTAAGGATTAGGATCACTTCGTAAGTTGTTATAGCAATATAAACTCAATGACTTTGATCGTAATGCTATACTTCGGATGAATGTTCATCACATCATTACACTAATGTTGTGACCTCGTTATTAAAACATCCAATGTCCATGATCAGGAAACTTTGATCATCTTGTTAATCAACGAGCTAGTTTATAAGAGAGGCATAACTAGGAACTTATTTTTTGTTTATTAAACACACATGTATTAACGTTTCCGTATTAATACAATTATAGCATGCAAAATAAACATTTATCATAAATAAGGAATACGATAATAACCACTTTATTATTGCCTCTCGGGCATTTTCCTTCAGTCTCCCACTTGCACTAGAGACAATAATCTAGTTTGAAAACTTTGCGTATTGAACACCTATGGCTTTCTGGTGTTCCATATACGCAATTGCAAGTGGTTAACATAATCTACGGATCTGACACTTTCAGGTCCGTGTGTATTTGCATATCTTTGCGTCTCCATGCATCACTCATTCTCCAATGAGATGTCATTGTATAAATTTGGTCTTTCGGTGAGACCTTTAGTTCCTTGGGGTTAAACCATGTCGATACTATTTTCATACAATATATCTTTAGTGTTAGCCCGTTGCGAACCACACCTTAGTTTGATTTCAAACTACTTGACACAAATTCCCTCTTTTGCTGCTACTATAGCAGTCATATACTTAGCCTTTTTGTTGTAGTATACGTCACAATGTCTTAACTATGGATTTCATCCAAATCCATCATGGAATCTCCTTTCCATTACATTATGCCACCCATAGTTTAAACTAAGATAAGCTTAATTTGTATCTTGTGACAAACCTAGTATCAATGTAACGCTTTACAATGAACTATTTGTAATTGTTTGTCACCTCTACACAAATATATTATTAGTTCTTTCAAAAAGATCATAAGAATATCCTCATTATCGTCCAATGATCATTTTATGATTCATTCTGGTATATGTTCATAACACTTAGAGCATAGGACATATCTGGATGTGTACATATCATGGTATGATTGATCAAAACATTCTCGTGATTTCACTCATCAAGTGTCAAAGCACTTGAATCTTGTTTCACTTATCAAGTGTCGATACACTTGAATCTTGATTCAATTCCTTTCCATGCAACAAGAACTATTTCTTGTCGTATCTATATTGAACTCCTTCAATATCTCATATATATATACGTTTCTATATTGAACTCCTTCAATATCTCATATATGTACGTTTCTATATTGAACTCCTTCATATATGTACGTTTCTATATTGAACTCCTTCATATATGTACGTTTCTATATTGAACTCCTTCAATATCTCATATATGTCGTTTCTTTATTTCTCTCTCGGTGTTTTCCGCTCCCCAGAGGCGATGGAAATCTATCTATGGTCGCTCCCCGAGGATTAGGGTTCCGTAGGGAAGATATAGGCAAAGGGGAGGAGTCGAGAGCCGAGCAGGTGGGCCACACCTGCCTTAGGCGCGGGGTCAAGTGGGCCCGTGCCTAGGGGTGTGGGCCTCCTGCGGCCCTTATTCGTCCCTCCTTCTGGCTTCCTCAATCTTCTGGAAAAATCAATGGTAAGGAAATCGGTAATTGTTAACTGCTCGGTTGTCTTGGGAGTAGCGACTAATCAGAATTCGGATGATTTAATCGGTCGGCTATTAATCGGTGCAACCTACAAAAATTAGCACCTAAAACACATATGACTCCTCTTGCACCTCAACCACCTACCCTATTAAAGGCAGCCTCGAGCTCCCAGATGATATCCTCAAGGCGCTCGAGCTCTTGTATTCGAGGTCTGATCGGCAGCTACGAGGAACTAGTCAACAACGACAAGGAACTGGCCGGTGATGGCAGAAATCGAGCTCCTAAAGGCAGTGATCGAGCGGGAGCTTCGAAAAACCTACTCCATTGGGGCGGGCTAGCAGATGGATGGGCGATATGCGTTGATAATTTTGCAACTTTTTGACCAAGTGTAGTATTTAATCGGGAACATACCTAGTAATCGGAGTGTCAGAGCTATTAATCAGGCTAAACTATTAAGGCAAACGATTAGTGGTAATCGACACAGTCAGGTCCCTAGTAGCGATTAATCGGCCTATTAATTGTTCATTCGGCCTATTTTTTGAACAGTGGGAAAAATAATATTTTCCCTTATTTTTCTGGTATTTTTCTGATCTTCGCGAAATTGCATCAAAACGCCTTCTTTTCCATCAGAATCCAGACTCCGGCAGTCCATCCTCCAAAAATCATCCAACATGCATAAACAGTGGAAAAGACATAAGTAATACCTCATAATAAGACAAATATCAATGAATAGAGGTAGATTATGATATAGAATGGTGATGCAAATTGGGCATATCAATACATAGACCGCCATCCAACTGAATCTATGACTAAAAGTCCACCTTCAGGTTATCATCCGAACCCCCTCCAGTATTAAGTTGCAAGCAACAGACAACTGCTTTAAGCAAAGTGTGTAAGGTAAATAGTCCACATATTCCATGAACAAGAGACCGTTGTTTTCTCCCTAGTGGCAACAACACATCTACAACCGAAGAGATTCCTGTCACTTCCCTTGGAAACTAGAGGCATGAACCCACTATCGAGCATAAATACCCCCTCTTGGAGTCACTTGCAACTACTCGGCCAAGATAGCTACTAACAACGGAGAGCATGCAAGATCACAAACAACACAGACATGATAGAATCATAAAGACAAAACCATTAATCAAACCAACATAATAATCTCAATATCCATCGGATCCTCTCAAACACAACATGCATGATTACAAATAGATAAGATCTTGATCATGAACGGAGCTTGACGAGGTTTAATCTCGTCAATGCCCATTGTTATGGACTTGGGTTTTGGAGAAGATGGGGATGCTGGAGATCGTGGCACGGTTAACAGACAAGCAACCAGGGGACACGAGATTTACCCAGGTTCAGGCCCCCGGAGGGAAAACCCTACTCCTGCTTGTCTGCTCTTTGATTACGGCGGAACCGAAGGTTACAGGGGTGCGCAGATTAGATCTGGCGTGGAGGTGTGTATGTCGTAATCTAGAAGCTGCCCTCTCGTTGGACCCTCCTAGCCTTTATATATGGGGAGGCTAGGTCTCAGGTGCCGATACGAGTAGGTTACAAGTTGTACTCAAACTCTAGTCTTGTTCTCCAAGGACTCGAAGGCGTCATGGGCCTGAGCCACCCGAAAATCTTCTTGGGCCAGCGTATATTTGCCGTGGGCCTTCCTTGGGCTGGACCGGGTATGCTGAAGTTACGTACCCGTAGGGTATAACCATGTCAGTAGCCCCCGAGTGATCAGTTGAATTGTAGATTCGGCTGAGGACTCTTCAGTCTTTCGGGTGCAGCTCTGTCTTTCAAGAGAATGTGTAGGGATTGTTGATGCGTGTGCCTGACTCACCCGACAGATCAGGGTCAGTTAATCGTCTTAGGACAAAACAACACGATCTTCTTCAGGTGCGAGTCCCTCGACTCGAACCCGGAACATATGCTGGCGTAATTCGACTCAGGCCGTGGAGGACTTATAGGAGTGGAATTACAGTGTTTTTAAATGATGTACCCAACGCGTCCGTCGGGATTTTTCATCGTACCTGCTGGTACGGATTCATACTATCAGAGCGCAGTCAGGTGCGTTGCTAGGCCATCAGATGATATCTGTAGGTCTTATCTTTGCGTCGCAGACGCATCATCTGAATGTTTATCACCACGGAGGTGTTTCGGGTGGCCAAGGAGGATGTTACTCACTTAGCATTAATTGGGGTAGAGTTGCCGAAAAGTTTTTGCATGCGGATCCGGAAGATCGCAGTCGAAGATTTCATAGGGTGCGCGGCCAGCGCTCCCTATGGGAGTAGCCCCCGAGTGTCTGTTCGAGTCGTAGACTCGAGCGGAGACTTTAGTGCAAGCATTGCTCAGCTGTTTAGTCCGTAGGACTCGAAAATTTTCGGATGCTTGAATCCTTCCTCCCTATGGGAGTAGCCCCCAAGTCCGTAGTGGAGTCGTAGACTCGACGTAGGACTCAGAGAAGTGCGTTGTCTTCATTTGTCTTTCGGGTGCACGGCCAGCGCTCCTGATAGGAGTAGCCCCCGAGTATTTAGTCGAATCGTAGATTCGAGTGAGTACTCTTAGCTGTGTAGCCAAAATTGGTGCTAGTATAGCTTTTGATGACGTCAGTGCTGACGTTCGATGACCTCAAGCGTCTGCTGCGCCAGAGATGACTTGACTTGACGAAGTGTGGGTCTCACTTCCTGACTTTGAATTGACCGGTCACGCGCGGCGTGGAGATGATTACGGCGTTTCCTCGATTTCCGCGTGTAGTGGACGTCGTGGGAACGACGGTTCGTTTTGGTGCTGACACGTGTACGGCCAGATCTGCCGTTGGCGTTAGGTCTTCTCGATGGACGGCCAGCGTGCGTCGTATTTGCCGTTATAATCCGTGGTGAAATCGTGGTGTGCTTGTTACCGCAGCAGTTCATCTGTCCATTGCTTCCTTGCGCTCGAGCGATTCTTGCTGCGTGCTGAGAGTTCCTTTCGCATTTCCTTTGTCTTCGTCGTTGGCAACGCCACCACCGCCGTAGCGCCATGGGGAAGCCAAAGAAGTCTTCGTCTGCAGTGGGGACCAGCGCCGCCGGAGGCAAGAAGGGCGCCGCCGCTGCTCGTGTCACCGATGGTGGCTGGCGGCGATCAGAGACGCGGGAGAGTGATCTCCGCAAGCTGCGCGAGCGGAGCCTGATCCCGCAGGATACGACGGCCGTGAGGCTCCCCGGCAACGAGGTAATCCCCCGTCCCCCATCTGGGTATCGGGTTATGTTTGTCGCCTTTGTTTTGCATGGGTTTGCGTATCCAGTCCATGACTTCCTTCGTGGACTGCTTTTTTTCTATGGGGTTCAACTCCATCATCTGTCTCCCAACTCCCTTCTCCACATTGCGTGTTTTATCACGCTTTGCGAGTGTTGGCTTGGCATTGAGCCGCACTTTGGCCTCTTCCGGAAGCTGTATTCCATGAGGAGGCAGTCTGGTTCGGATGGTGTGTACCCCATTGGGGGTTTCATCATCTCTCTTAGTCCCGATGTCCAATTCTTTTCCTTCTCCATGTCCGAATCTGTCCAGTACTGGCGGAGGAAATGGTTTTACATCCGTGAATCCGTGCTGCCTGGGCAAGATTTTGGTCTCGTGCCTTCTGACCCCTCCCAGTTGATTATGAAGAAAAGATCCGGGAAAAATCAGATCTTAGACGGTGAGGTGGCGGAGATAGAGGCCTTGTACCGTCGGGTGGAGGAGCTCCAATTGATTCCTGAGAAGGAGGTGAACGGTGTCGACATCATCCGGGTGTTTCTTGAGCGTCGGGTGCAACCGCTCCAGGCGAGGGCGCATCCAATGTTCCTTTACTCTGGGCGCCGTGATCCGACGAGGGTTTCGAATGAGAAGATCTCCGAGGTGGACCTTGACAAGGATCTTCGCGTGCTGTTGAAGTTCAAGGCCGACGAAAAAATCCCGGGGAAGTCGCTGACTCCGCCCTTTTCTTCGATGTTGGCCGTGCCGAAGGTGTAGATTTGCGCATGTAGTGCTTCCCTTTTATTTTTGTCAGTTGTGTACTTGTGTCCTTTGTTTGCTAACAAAGTTTCTTCTCATCTTGTAGAGCTTCAAAGTGCCAGGCATGGCACCACCATTGCCCGAAAGGTATCCGAATGCCCCGGATAATGAAGTGGTGGATTCCGTGTCTGAGCCTCCTTCGGCGCGATCTCCGGCGGAGGATGCCGATGAATCGAGTGAGGACCATACGCGTGAGCGGTCACCGAGCTCGAGCGAGTCTTCGGATGCCTCGACTCCTCCGACTCCCAGGAATCCTCTAGGTCTTGAGCGTCATGATGATGTTCAGGGGGGTTCGTCTTCTCCTATTCCTGCCGTTCCTGTGCGAGCTGTTGCTCCGCACCCGCCAGCAAAGCGGAAGAAGGAAGAGAAGAAGGAGGAGAAGAAGGAGGAGAAGAGGGCCCGGAGGGCTTCTCCTATCTTCGACCTGAGCGCGTTGGGCTCGTAAGTGTTCTTGTTGGACTGTTGTCCTTTATTCCCTTGCTATTTTTGCGCCTGTGTTGATTGATGCGTATGCAGGCAATCATCCGACGGCTCTAGTGATGGAGAACGCGAGATGATGGGGGAGTCGAATATTGTGTCGTCTCCTCCTCAGACGGTGGTGACTTCGGGTGGCGCTGCTCCAGATCCTCCTGTGCAGGAGAGGCTGGTGGTTGCGCCTCAAAATTTCGCAGGCGGGCCTGCGGGTTCGCCTTTGGAGCACGTAAGTTTTTCTGCTTCATGTCACGGGGGGAGCCCCCAGGCGTTTTCGTGTGCTGATGTTGTGTTTGCTTCTTTGTTTTGGGCGTAGCCCCCAAGTCCTGCTCTTACTGCTATTGCCTTTTCCTGCAGCCTTGTATCCGAGAGGCCAAGCGGCTGGTGGAGGAGCACCTGACGCTGGAGGTGAAACTGCGGCAGCTGCAAGGTATTCGTCTGCCTTGTAGTACTTTTCTTGTTTAACCTTGTCCTGTTTGTTGACACTGGCTTGTTGTGAATGCAGAGGAGCATAACGACTCTCTCCGTGAGGTTGATGCTTTGAAGAAGAGCCTTGGCCAATCGGAGCAGAAGGCCGAAGCTGCCGCTGAGGCGAAAGAGCGCCTTGAGCTGGAGCTGACGAAGGCAGCCGAAGCGAAAGAGCGTCTGCAGCAGGAAGCCGCAGGTCGTGAGAGGGGAGCGGCGGAGAAGCTCATGGCTGCTGCCAAGGCTATTTCGGGTGAGTGTTTGCTTTTGCACTTGCTCCTTTTTCTGCGGGTCTTCTTCTATGTTAACTTTCTTCATATATTCGTCTTTTTGTCTCAGATGCCGCAGGCATCGAGTTCAACCGCGGTGCTCTGGAGCATGGGAGTTCTCTGGATGATGCCACTGTAGCGGTCGAAGACCGCTGCAGCACCGTCGTCAACTCCCTTGCCAAGGCGAAGGAGGTCCTTGGTCGCTTTTACCAGGAGCTCTTCCCAAAGGGCACATCCCTTGAAGACGTGGGTGCCCTGGCAGAGGCTCTGTCAGCCGAAGCGCCTGCAGCATACAAGCGCAAGCAGAAGGGCATCGGCGCGTCCGTCGGGCTGGCGATGGCCATGGCGGCTGGGGCGGAGCTGGACTTGCCCCAGATCACTTCTCGGATGCCGACGGTTGTGGATGGATCAGAGGTAGCCTTCGCCGCCTACTCCGCTTGTTGCAAACGATATGGGCCCAAGCTCATTGACTTGCTGTCTGAGTACGCGCTGCGGCAGCAGGGCGAGGCCAAAGCTAGGCAGTCTGGCTCTGAGGCGACTCGGTGTCCTACGCCTTAGGCATAGGAGATGTAGGGTAGTATGTAGTTTACTTTTGCTGTAAATATCTTTTTGTAGCACCATCCTTGTGCCACGCAGTGGCCTTATTTGAATGAATTCCTCCAAGTTGATCTTTTCCCTTGGCTGAATGTCTGTGTGCTTTCTTTTTTCTGCTTCTATAGGTTCCTTCGGGTGCTGACCCGGTTGACACGTCATCCGAAAGGCCCTTGCGAGCATCATTGGATGATTCCTCGCAGCTCGCGTTTCTTCGAGATCGCGTGCGTAGCTTGGAGAGAGATTTGCTTGGGTTGCACGGTCGCGCTGATGTTTGGAAGTCCAAAGCAGATCGTAGTGCAGCCAGAGAGGAGTACTTGATGGAGGAGCTGGGTCGGCTGTCCGAGAAGCTGCAATGTAAGTTGATCCTTCTTTCGAGCTGTGGCTCGGTTCTTCGGGTGAGCCTGCTGGCCTTACCCTTGTTCTGTGCTGTTTTCGCAGGTGCGAATCTTGCTCCGAGGGAAGAAAAGGAGCGCATTGCTGTTCGAGTCAATTGCTTGACTCAACAGGACATGGAAGCCGGCGGCTTCTTCTGGATGGATCGCGATCGCGCCATAGTTCTGGCGACGGTGCAGGATCGTGTCTACCAGGTTTCGCGGGTGCTCCGCCAGGTGCAGACGTCGCTGTCCTCGGTGCTGCACGTCATGTTTCCGTTGGATGGCGTGCCAACGACCCTTGCAGGTCTTCTGGCGAAGTTTTGGAGTGCCAGCAATGTCAAAGAGCTGGTGCGGCAGCAGCTTGTCGCAGGGGTGAAGGCTGCCTTGTCTCTTGTGAGGGTGCACCGTCCTGATGTAGATTTGGCTGCTGTGGCGACTGGGCCACCTCCTCGACCAGATGGTGGTGAGTGGAATATGCGTCCGCATTACGCGGCTGTAAGGCAGTATGCCGAACAGATTGTAGATTTGTTTGAGCAGCGTGCTCAGGCTATTCTTCAGAATAGGTAGGACCTGAAAATAAACAGATAGATGTAAAATTTGTATATTGCGGCTGGGCGTGTATGTGCCCTTTGTTGTAAAGGTTCGCTTGTTAGCGAGCACGCAGTGCTTTGATTTAGTACGTGTCCTTTTCGTTTGCCTGACGTGGTCAACTACTTAGGTGTACATGTTTTGTCCTCAGTCGATGAAATCGTGAGGTGGGGGGAGCCCCCGAGCACGCAGTGCTTTGATTTAGTACGTGCCCTTTTCGTTTGCCTGACGTGGTCAGCTACTCAGGTGTACACATTTTGTCCTCAGTCGATGAAATCGTGAGGTGGGGGGAGCCCCCAAATGCATATGTAGCATGTAGTAAAGTTGTAGAGAAATAGTCAACCGAAGGTTGGGGGCGAGGCACTTAGCTTTATTTGCATTGTACTGAAGGAGGTACATGGTTCGGCTGAGTAGCCTTGGCTGTAAGCCTTATTGAGAGTAAAGGGGGGTACACTACCCATTGTTATGGGTAGAATTGTCGCAGGTGCGAGACGTTCCACGGGTTGGAGTATGCGACTCCAGACTCCACGTGCTTGAGGCGATAGGCGCCACCTGGGATGACTTCGGTGATGACATAGGGTCCTTCCCATGGCGAATCGAGTTTGTTCGGTCGCTTTTGCTTGAGTCGCAAGACGAGGTCTCCTTCGACGAAGGACCTTAGGCGCAGCCGGCGGCTGTGATAGTTGCGGAGACTTTGCTGGTACACCGCGGATCTAGCTGCTGCTATATCCCGTGCTTCGTCGAGTGTGTCGACGGCATCTTCGAGTGCAGCCGTAGATTCGGCTTCGCTGTAAGCGACGACTCGTGGAGCCTGGTGACGTACTTCGGCTGGTAGCACAGCCTCAACTCCGTGTACCATGAAGAACGGTGTGTAGCCGGTGGAGCTGTTTGGCGTAGTTCGTAAGCTCCATAGGACAGACGGTAGCTCTTTCGTCCAGTTTCCAGCTTTATGCTCGAGTGAGCTCATGAGGCGCTTCTTGATGCTGGCGCCGATTAGGCCGTTGGCCTTTTCCACTTGCCCGTCTGTTTGCGGGTGCGCTACTGAGGCATACGTGATATTGATTCCGAGGCCTTCGCAGAAGTCCTGGAATTCTTCGGAGATGAAGTTCGATCCGTTGTCGGTGATGATGTTGTGTGGTACGCCAAATCGGTAGACAATGGATTCGAAGAACTTGACGGCGGTTTTGCCCTTCTGGTTGGTGACTGGCATGGCCTCGATCCACTTGGTGAATTTGTCGACTGCGACCAAGAGGAAGACGTGTCCTCCCTTCGAAGATTTTGGCAGTTTGCCGATCATGTCAAGGCCCCATTGAGCAAAATGCCAAGCTATGGGTATGGGTCGAAGTTCGGACCCAGGTGCGTGCGGTTTGTCGGTGAACCGTTGGCACCCGTTGCATCTTCGGACGATGTCCTTTGCGTCGCTCATGGCCGTTGGCCAATAGAATCCTGCTCGCAGAGCTTTGGCGACAAGGGAGCGGCTGCCTGCGTGGTGGCCGCAGATGCCCTCGTGGATATCTTGGAGTATGGCCTTGCCGTCGTCGATGGTGACGCACCGTTGTAGGACGCCTGTAATGCCGCATTTGTACAGCTCGCTGTTGATGATGGTGAAGGCTTTTGACCGACGAGATATGCGCCGGGCATCTGTCGGGCTGTCTGGCAATTCTCCGTTTATCAGGAACTGGAGGTATGGACGTGTCCAAGTTTTTTCGACTGCCATGACCTGCATCAGGTTGACCATGGCGACTTCGGTATCCAACTTTTCGGGTCCTTCATGACCTTCGGGTAGCGTAGCCCCCGAGTGTTCTGCTTCTTCGGGTGATCCCTTGGGGAATTTCCGCTTGATGGATGGTACGCAGATCTGTTCGAGGAACACACCTGGTGGTACTTTTGCACAAGTGGAGCCGATGTTGGCGAGTCTATCGGCCTCCTCGTTGCTCTCTCTTCCAATGTGCCGAAGTTCGCAGCCGTCGAATTCTCCTTCGAGTGCGTTGTATAGTGCGCGGTACGCGATCATGTTTTCGGCGTGTGCGTCGCACTCATTCATCGTCTGCTGGACGACAAGATTGGAGTCACCGTAGATGACCAGGCGCGTTGCGCCGCATATTTTTGCCATCTTCATGCCATGGATGAGGGCTTCGTATTCGGCCTCGTTGTTGGAGGCTCTGAATTTCATCCGAAGGACGTACTTCATCTTGTCACCTTGCGGGGAGGTTAGTATGACTCCTGCCCCTGCTCCGGCTTCACGTTTGGAGCCGTCAAAATGCATTGTCCAGGATTGCGACATGTCTAGGGTGTCAGGCAGCTGCAGCTCCATCCAGTGCACCAGAAAGTCCGGAAGGACTTGAGATTTGATTGCGTGTCGCTTCTCATAGATGATGTCCAGGGGTGATAGTTTTGATGACTATGTCGTCGACATAGACTTGGACGTTGCGACCGATCTGGTCCTTGAGGCAGGCCTGCATGCATCGCTGGTACGTGGCACCCGCATTCTTTAGCCCGAAGGGCATTATGTTGTAGCAGTATACTCTGAACGGTGTGATGAACGCCGTTTTCTCTTGATCTTCGACCTTGAGTCGAATCTGATTATAGCCTGAGTAGGCGTCGAGGAAGGAGAGTTTCTCACAACCTGCAGTCGAATCGATGATCTGGTCGATCCGAGGGAGAGGGAAGTGGTCCTTAGGGCATTGTTTGTTCAGTGACGTGAAGTCCACGCACATCCGCATGATGTCCGTGTCCTTCTTCGGGACCATCACTGTGTTTGCCAGCCACTCGCTTTCCTTGATTTCCCGGATGAAGTCTGCTGCGAGTAATCTGTTGATCTCCTTGCCGATAGCTTCGGCTCGTGGCTCCGACAGTCTTCGGATGGACTGCTTGACTGGTTTGGTGTCTGGGAAGACATTGAGTGCGTGCTCGGCGAATTCCCTGGGAACTCCTGGCATGTCCGCAGGACACCAGGCGAAGATTTCCCAGCGCTCACGGAGGAATTCGACGAGCGCGCCTTCCTATGCGGTGCTGAGGTCGTTGGCGATCAGCGCCGTTTTGGAGGCATCCGTTGGATGGACCTGCACTTTCTTGGTGTTGACGGTGGAGTCGAAGGACATGTCAGGTGCGTTCTGCTTTGTGACTGGGGGTAGCCCGTTGTCCGTCACCTCGTGGAGCCTTACAAGCTCGTCTTGCATGCCGAAAGACTGGGAGATTTTGTTGAAATCCCTGTCGCATTGGTCCGATCGGGTGAAGCTCCCGTGGACTGTGATGACGCCCCTTGGTCCTGGCATCTTGAGTAGTAGGTATGCATAGTGTGGGACGGCCAGGAACCTTGAGAATGCTACGCGTCCCAGGATGGCGTGGTATTGCGACGGCCAGTCCACCACTTCGAATTCTAGGCGCTCCTGCCGAAAATTGTCCGGTGTCCCGAAGATGACGTCGAGCCCTATTTTGCCCAGGGGGAAGATGCCCTTCCCTGGGACAATGTCGTGGAACGTTGTGTCTGATTGTTCCAGGCTGCATTGCGGGATCCGCATAGCTGCTAGAGTGCTCGCGAACATTAGGTTGATGCCGCTGCCGCCGTCCATGAAGACGTGACTCATCTCGAAACCTCCGATCTGCGCCTCCAGCACCAGGGCAGCATGACCTGGGCGAGGGATCTGGATAGGGTGATCCGCGCGAGTGAATGTGATGCAGGACTCCGATCCGCTGAGGTACTCAGGGATTGCAGGTGGAGTTGTCACGGCCATATTGATTTGCCGGGTGATTTTCTTCTGTACCCTGTTGGTGGGACGTCCTTTCTGTATCATATTGAGTGCTCCTTTTGGTGGGGGGTATGCGACCCCGGCATTGTTTTGCGCTGGTGCGGCTGGTTGATGTGGGCCTCCGATAGGCGGCGGTGGAGGGGCTCCATGTGCTATTTCGCCTGGCGCAGGCGCGTTTCCGAACGCAGGGATTGGAGCTTGTTGCCTCATCTGCATCATGCCTTCGCTAAGTTTCTGGAACTCGCGGCAGTCCTTGAGCATGTGGCTAGCTTTCTTTTTGCCGTCTTGTTTGTCGATGTAGAAGTGGATGGTGCATGGACCCGAAAGTTTGTCGAATGCTGAAGGTCCGTTGTCGCGGTCGCGGCGTTGCCACGACTGCGTTGGTCGTCCGTTGTCGCGGAAGTTTCCGCTGCGGTATCCTCCGCTGTTGCGGCTGATGTCATTACGGCGGTCGGCGTAGCCGGCTGCGACCATATCGGGTCCGTCGCGGTCCTCGTAGACGCGCGGTCTCCTCTTGCTGCTGCGTTCGCGTCTTCGGCCGTAGTCGTCCTCTTCATCTGATTGCGCCCGCTGGATGCAATCTTCGCCGTCTGCCCAACTGTTGGCAATTTCCATGAGTTGGTCGAGTGTCTTGGGCTTTACGCGTCCAAGTTTCTCCTTGAAGTCTGGGCGTTTGACGCCGTCCCTGAAGGCGTCGATGGCCCGTTCTTCGGAGATGTGTGCTGTGGAGTTCTTGGTCGTAGACCAGCGTAGTATGTACGAGCGAATAGATTCACCCGTTCTCTGAGTGCAGGCTCGCAACTCTTCGATTGAGGCGGGCCTTTTGCTGGTGCCTTTGAAATTTCGGATGAAGCTATAAGCGAGCTCCTCCCAGCTTCGGATGGATCCTGATGATAGGCTGCTGAGCCAGACCCGCGCCGCGCCTGTCAGCTGCAGCTGAAGGCATTGCATGGCGGTTTCTTTGTTGCCTCCATGAAGCTTGACGGATGAAAGATGGTCGCTGAGCCAGGACTTTGGATCTTGCGTGCCGTTGAACTTCGGAGTGTCCGAAGGAAGCTTGAAGTTGCATGGCATCTGTGTTCGCCGGACGGATCTGCTGAAGCATCGAGCCCCGCAGAGCTCTCCTTCATCTTCATCCATCTCAGATTCGGATGAGCATGCGCGTTTTGCGCGTGCTTTGTCGATCTTGCGCTGTGTAAGCCTGTCTCTGGCGTCGTAGTCGTGTTTATGGCGGTGCGAGCTCTTCTTCCTTCGAGGAAGATCGTGTTCTTCTTCATCTTCGGATGAGGGAGTGGGGCTCCGATCGCGCCTGGCCGGAGCTTTCTTCTTCGGCTCCGTAGGAGCGTCTTCGTGGAGCGCAGCTCCGATTAGTCCTAATCCGGTGAGTGCGGACCTATGCATGGCCCTTTTCGGGTCCCCCTTCGGAGGTGGGTGAGCCGCGAGATACGTAGTGGCTGCCATGATCGCAGCTTGTGGCGTCCTTGGAGTGATGTTGCCGTCGGCGTCCATATCCATGAACGATGTGTGGAGGGTTCGGGTCACGTCACGCCGTTCCTTCGGGTCCAGGTTTCCCATGGCGGAGAGCGCAGCTCGTCGCGCACTGGACTCAGAGGCTGCTTTCTTGCGTTTCTCGAGCGTCTCCTGCATCTTGACTTGCTTCTTGTGCTCCTCGATGAGGAGGTAGTGGTACGCCATCAGCAGATCACGTGGGGAGTCCAGAGGTAGGACTATTTCGCCTGCGACGGCGCGGCGTGCTTCGGCCCATCCTTCTTTGCTAAGTTGGATGAGGTGGCCCCTGTTTTCCCCGTCTTCGCCGTTTCTGTCCTGCGGGTTGGGGTTGGGCGGCGGGTTAGGCGTTTCCTCGTCGGTTTGGATGATTGCGGCGCACAGATAGCGCCTGCAAATTGGTTGGCTGCTGCCGCAGCTTTCGGATCCAGAACCATAGGTCCCTTCATCCGAAGGTGGATCGCACAGATCGGAGTTGCAGCTGCTGCCGCTGTAGAACTCATCTGTTGATGGTGACGTGCGTAGCACGGAGTGCGGAGCCCACGAAGCGGGCCTGATGGACGGCACGGGCACCCGCTCAGGAAGGCGGAGGGTGCCAGTTTGTCCCACCTGGAAGCAGAAGCTCCCGAACAGAATTTCGAGTTCGTCGCCTACGGGCTCGAAATCCTTCATGGTATCCGGCGAGTGGGCGGTGAAGTCGAAAGCGCCGAAGAGGAGGTGATTCTCCGTCGCCGAGGAGTTGTAGATCGATCGGGTCGGAACCGTCACGACCGCACAATCAGCAGCCCCAGTTCCCACGGACGGCGCCAATTGACGAGGTTTAATCTCGTCAATGCCCATTGTTATGGACTTGGGTTTTGGAGAAGATGGGGATGCTGGAGATCGTGGCACGGTTAACAGACAAGCAACCAGGGGACACGAGATTTACCCAGGTTCAGGCCCCCGGAGGGAAAACCCTACTCCTTCTTGTCTGCTCTTTGATTACGGCGGAACCGAAGGTTACAGGGGTGCGCAGATTAGATCTGGCGTGGAGGTGTGTATGTCGTAATCTAGAAGCTGCCCTCTCGTTGGACCCTCCTAGCCTTTATATATGGGGAGGCTAGGTCTCGGGTGCCGATACGAGTAGGTTACAAGTTGTACTCAAACTCTAGTCTTGTTCTCCAAGGACTCGAAGGCGTCATGGGCCTGGGCCACCCGAAAATCTTCATGGGCCAGCGTATATTTGCCGTGGGCCTTCCTTGGGCTGGACCGGGTATGCTGAAGTTACGTACCCATAGGGTATAACCATGTCAGAGCTCACAAGATTTATACATGAAAGCACAAGGAGGAGATACAACCATCTAGCTACTACATGGACCCATAGTCCAAGGTGGAACTACTCACGCATCATACTGGAGAGAAGGCCTATGGGATGATCTCCCCTCTGGCAGGGTGCCGGGAAGAACTTCAGATCTCCCTGATCTAGGGACGACGGTGGCGGTGGCTACAGAAGGTTTCGTGGAATATTTATCGGGTACTTAGGGTTTGTACATCGGGGGCTTCTTATAGGCGAAGGGGGAGGCCGAGGCGGTGGCCAGGGGCCCCACACCCTACCTTGGCACGGGGCAAGGCCCACCCGCGCCTAGGGGGTGTGGCTGCCCTGCCACGCCTCTCCGTCTCCCCTCTGGACTTCTTGTTCCCCACGGAAAGTTATTGACTTTGACGTTTGTCCCGTCAATTCCGAGAATATTTCCTTACTAGCTTTTCTAGAACCAAAAACAGTAGAAAACACGCAACTGGCACTGTGGCAACTTGTTAATAGGTTAGTACCAAAAAACATGTAAAAAGCACCTCAAAGTGTAGACAAAGCAAAGCAAAGTAGATAAAGCATGGAGCATCAAAATTTATAGATACGTTTCTGATGTATCAATAAGGAGGCAACTTAATAGCATCAAATGAATTTGCAAAAATAAAGGTTTCATCCACTCGCAAAACTTGTTGTAGTGTTCTTCCTCCTTTGACTTGTGTTTCTTACCTGGAAAATGCATAGGTTTCTGCACCCAAGGTTCTCTCTCACTACCATGTTTCTTAGCAATAAAATCTTCCTTAGTGTACCTGGTGTTCTTATTGTGCTTCTTAGGTTCTTACTCAACTTCCTCCTTATCAGGAGCATCATTTTTATCATTAGCACTCTTAGTTTCAGCATCAGAGACAAATATACTATTAGGATCTACATCAGGTTCAAGTGGTTCCTCAACTACTCTGTGTTTATTTTTCTTTCTCTTATGATGACTACCACTACTTTCACCTTGTTGAGAATCCTGCTCAATTATTTTAGGGTGTCCTTCAGGATATAAAGTATCTTGAGTAGCTATACCACTCCTAGTTCTAATTCCATAAGCATGTTTATCTCCTGAGGCATTAAGTAGCATATCCTTTTGTACCTTAGCAAGTTGATCAAGTTGGGTTTGAACCATTTGAAAGTTTTTACAAAGCATTTTAATATCATTAGAAGTTCTTTCCATAATATCTTTCAACTCATTAATAGCTCTAGAGTTTTCCAATAAATGATTCTGAACTTGTTTATTAAAATTACCTTGCTTAACAATAAAAATGTCAAGTTCCTCTAAACATTGATCATGAGGCTTACCATAAGGAATATCACCTTCATCAAAGTGTTGGAGAGAGTGTACCTCAATAGTGGATGAGTGGGGAATTGGCTTACATAATTCTTCTATAGGAGGTAGATTCTTCACATCTTCATCTCTAATACCTTTCTCCTTTAGACACTTCTTAGCTTCCTTCATCACTTCATCATTTAATACAATAACTCCCCTCTTTTTTGGTGTTGGTGTTGGAACTGGTTCAGGCACAACTGGTTCAGGAGTAATAGGCTCAGGTGTATTTAGCTCAGTTGAAGTCCAATCATCATAATTCTTGCTTATCTTAGCCATTAATTCTTCAGCATCTGTAGGAGTTCTTTTCCTAAAAACACAATCAGCAAAGCTATTTAGGTATGTCCTAGAATTATCAGTTAGTCCATTATAATAAATATCAAGAAGCTCATTCTTAGGCAATGGACATCCAGGATGTGCATGAATCAAGGCACAGAACCTTGTCCATGACTCAGGCAATTTATCTTCTTCTCCCTGTTAAAAATCAAAAAGTCTCTACAAAGCAGCATGTCTAGCACTGGGAGGAAAATATTTTTGGAAGAAAGAAGCAATCAAACAATCAGGGCTATCAATGGGACCATGAGGTAATCTATTAAACCAAGCCCTAGCTTCTCCATTTAGTGAAAAAAGGAAGATCTTAGTAACAAAGTACTTGCGCATCTTAAAATAATCCGAGAATAAAGCACTCATAGTAGAAAGATCATTCATATGAGCCACAACACTCTCATTTTCAGTCCCACAAAAAGGTTCTTTCTCAACAATGTCTAAATAGGATAAATCAAGAGAGAAATCGTAATCTTTATCTTTAATATCTATGGGAGAGGTGGCAAACTTAGGATCAGAGGACAGTTCAGGAATAATAGTACGTCTTGCAAGGAGACTCTTAATAGCACTAGTACAATGTGTGTTTCGGCACTCTTCAACAAATTCATCAGTGAACTAGATGTAACCATCATTAATATCATAACTCTCTCTATACTCAGGTGAGCTAACAGGTGTTACAGTGTCTTCACTAGGAGTTTCAGTATTTCCTAGACTAGCCATAGTAGCATCTAGTAAAGGACCTAATGAACCACTCGCATCAAGCACAGTAGAAGTAACATCATGAGTATCAAAAGCAGTTTCAGACTTAGCAGTAGTAGCAGTGTACGTAGCATATGTATGTGGTGGTGGTGTAACAAGCTTACTTATAACAGACGGTGAATAAAGAGCAACAGAGGTGTTTAGGAATGTACCTCTTCTTGTAGTGAATGGTAAAATAGAAAACTTTCCATCATGAGACTTCCCCATGATGAAAGGAGTAGTAGTGAACAATAATAGATCCAAGTGAACTTAAAAATAAAGTTATGCTCCCTGGCAACGGCACCAGAAAATAGTCTTGATGACCCACAAGTATAGGGGATCGCAACAGTCTTCGAGGATAGTATTACCCAATTTATTGATTTTACACAAGGGGAGCCAAAGAATACTTGCAAGCCTTAACAACTGAGTTGTCAATTCAGCCGCACCTGGAAATAGTTCTTGCTCACAGAAGTTTATCAGTAGCAACAGCAAAGCAACAACAACAGCAAAACTGGAGCAACAGTAACAGTAGTAGCAAACAGTAGGATATGAGCACGATAGGCATAGGGATGGATGGACGAGCGTTGCATGGACGAGTCTAAACATATAACTTCAAGATCTAGGGCATTGCAGATAAATAAGAACAAACATCCAAGTACTAAACAATCATAGGCATGTGCTCCATATATAGTCATGCGTGCTTGCAATGAGAACTTGCACAATATATTTTGTCCAGCCAACCCGTGGCATCAGGGCCTCTAGGGAACTACTGGCAATTAAGGTGCTCCTTTTAATAGAGCACCGGAGCAAAGCATTAACACTCCATGAACACATGTGATCCTCACACCACAGCCATCCCCTCCGGTTGTCCCAATTTCTGTCGCTTCGGGGCCTTTGGATCCGGACAATGATATGTGTACACAACTTGCAGATAAGATCACAAACAATACTAGCATATGATTCAATAATAAGTTCAGATCTGAGATCATGGCACTCGGGCCCTAGTGACAAGCATTAAGCACAACAAGTTGCAACAAAGTCAAATAGCACTAATAGAGATACTAGGCACTATGCCCTAACAATCTTATTCGATTACAAGATAGAACTCATCCAATCCCTACCATCCCCATAGCCTATAGCGAGGGATTAATCATTCATGGATGAGGGAAACATTGATGGTTGATGGAGAGACATTGGTGATGACGATGATCCTCCCCAAATTCCACGTCCCGGCAGGGTGCCAGAATGGAGTTTCTGTATCTGAATCTTGGTTTCTGGTGGTGGCGGCGCAGCAGAACTCTTTTTTGAAAAAATGTTGACCCCCCTCGGTTTTTAGGTCAAGAGGCTTCTTATAGGCGAAAAGGGAGGCCGAGGGGGTGCCTGGGGTGGCCGCACCCCCCTAGCAGGGGTGTGGCCCCACCAGGCCTGACCCGCGCCTAGCAGGGGTGTGGCCCCACCAGGCCTCCACTCTGTCTCGTACTCTGGCTCCGTGGATCTTCTGGCGAAATAGGATTTTTGGCATATTTTCCGGGATTTTTCCTGATAGTTGATTTTCTGCACAAAAACTAGACACAAGGTAATTCTGCTGAAAACAGCGTCAGTCCATGTTAGTTGTATCCAAATCACACAAGTTTAGAGGAGAAACAATAGCAAAAGTGTTCGGAAAAGTAGATACGTTTTGGACGTATCAGTGTGTGAGCCTATAGAGTTCTGTTTTTAATAATTGATGGATGACAAGGTTTAGGTGGTGGGTGTCTCCGGCTCAACGTCGAGAAAACAAGATGGCCCTGTGCAGCACCGTCGCACTTGCATGGTCTACATGCCTCGATTTCATTCCGATGCTCGACATTTCCTATTCTTCACTTAACCCGAGCGTTAATTGTTGGTTTTATAGTATAGAAAACAAAAATTTTCCTACGATGGAAACCACTAAGCACCAAGATCTATCTACTAGATAGAAGTAATGGGTGGATATACATACATGGAGAATATACTCTTGTAGACCGACAGAGTTTAACGAGGTTGTACTCGTGGATGATGTAGTCGAACGCTTCGATCTCAAGATCGAGAAGAAGTCTAGCGCCGCAAATCAGCAACGCATCCGTGATCACACACGCTTTCAAGCCACCGAACAACCTCCGCCTTCTCGCTCCAGCGATGCAGCGGAAGCATCAACTCCGTCAAGAGGAAAAGCCACCGGGAACATGTATCTCACAAGTCCGAGACCATGGGGGAATAATTCTAGAGGGAGGGAGAGATCCTTCACGAGGAGGTGTGAGTGAGATAGAGGGAGAGGGGGGCCTTTTATAGGAGTAGGGGCACCCCAAGGGGTGTGGCCGGCGCATGGGGGCTACCCCCACCCCTTCCTCCATTCATGTGAGTGGAGCTCCCACTCACAAAATGTCCCTCCATATTCTCCACTCAAAATTCCCATTAAATTTCCATCAAATTTAATATAATCTCTCATTAAATAAAACTCCTTTTATTTATTTTTTTCATAATTTTTCCAGTTACATTAATTAACAAACATTTACATAAATCCCCTTGCTACATTTCAATTTCACATGTAGAAATAATTTCACCCGAAACAATTCCGGTGTCCGTTGAAATAATTTTAGCGCTTTGTAATTCTTTTGTCTAGAATATATTTGGTCCAAATGGTGTTGGTGTCTCTTAAGTGTGTCACCCTATGATTCGCGAATAATGAAGACATGATCGAGACCCCCGTCGGATCAATAATCAGAAGCGGGACCCGGAGATCCATACTGATTTCCACACATTCAACGATGACTTCTTGTGATCATGAGAACCTTTTATGCTAGTAACTTAATCCCTTTGTCTCGCGATATATTACATGTTCGAGATTCGATCATCGGTATCTCTATACCTAGTTTGATCTCGTTACCAACATGTACTATTTTCTCGTTTCTGTGATATAATATTCTAGTGATCATATCACTTGCTTGGAAGATAACTAATGTGGTATCACCGAGAGGGCGCAGAGTATATCTATCTGTCATCGCAATGGACAAATTACACTCTTAATCCATGAGTCTCTACATAACATCTTCATAGCACTGAACCCATCTTTATAGTCACCCTGTTACGGTGTGACGTTTGATGTTATCAAGATACTCTTTCGGTGTTAGTGGTTGACATGATCTCATGGTCTAAGGACTATGATTACTTCGTATGATGTTATAGCAAAAACACAATGACTTTGATCGTAATGCTATACTTTGAATAAATGTTTATCACATTATTCCAATAATGTTGTGACCTCGTTATTAACAACATCCAATATCCATGATCAGGAAACCTGGATCATCTTGTTAATCGATGAGCTAGTTTATAATAGAGACATGACTAAGAACTTTCTATTTGTTTATTAAACACACATGTATTAACGTTTCCGTATTAATACAATATAGCATGCAAAATAAACATCTATCATATACCTGAAATACTTATAATATCAACCTTATTATTGTCTCTTAGGTCATATTCCCTTCATTAATATTGCACGTCTAAGTATTTTGAGTCTGACCCATTACTGTAAAAAAAGGTATCCCATATGGGGGAAACAGTCAGTGGTGTGTTTATAGCGTTGAGCGGAGAATAGGTTAAATATTTTTTAAATTTGAACTTCTAAAAATCCCAACATTTTTATTACTATAAAAAAGGTACCTTTTACTGGGCCTTTCCCATATGGGAGAAACACTTAGTGGTGTGTTTATAGCGTTGAGTGGAGAATAGGATAAATATTTTTTTAAATTTGAACTTTTAAAAATCCCACATTTTTATTTCCTGTAAAAACAGTTCTTTTTACTGGGCCATATTCAGAATGGCCCTTATTGAGAAACATATATACCTGGGCCAAGCCTTATAAGCTACAGACTAGAGAACATGTATTACACGGGTCGGCCGCCCCGCTGTCCCTAAATAATGAGGCACATAATTCAAAAAAAAATGACGATTATAAGACAACAGAGAAGAAAAAATTGCACCAGCCGGGAATCGAACCCGGGTCTGTACCGTGGCAGGGTACTATTCTACCACTAGACCACTGGTGCTTTGGTGGAATTACCACATAGAACATTAATTATCTTTATTCGTATCAAACAAAGCCAATGAGGTATAGAATACGATACGGGTCAGTGGAATGCGGTGAACAGATTGTGGCTGTACCGTGCTTGCAACGTCTCGACCCAAGTGCGAGAGAGACCGACATATTAGCACGCCGAGGTATCCATATACTCACATGATCACATCCGATCTTCCCCTGCAGCTAGCCGCCTAACGAAATCTACGTACGAAAAATATTTTTACGTGACCTGGTCCATAAGTGGACTAACTTATATGATTGACACGTGATAATTTAGATTTGGAAAGCGGTTTTAAATCTTTTTTTTCTCTGTTCACCGCACGTACGCCGTGGTGATGCAATCCGGCCGCTTGCTTTGTTCCTCACGGCACGGCTGTGTCTAGCTCGCATTGCACGTACTAAAAGCTGCAGCCGATGAAAATAGTAGCGATCGAGACACCATCGACCGGATCGGTGCTGCACGCAGACACCAGCGGAGATGATCGATATTGGCGCCTAGCTAGCAAGCACGGTTCCGGATCTGGAGTATCTGGAGCGGCTGGCTGATCACCCCGATCTCGCAGAACTTGATCCAGACAGCTATGTACTATGTTTCGATCGTCGTTCTAACTGGCCAGCTAGCTGACGCCCATGCCGACGAGTTTTCGGCACGGCTTACCTGATGGTTGATGTTGGGAGGATTAAGGACCTCGTACGTATGTGCGGTACCGTGGTAGTTGCGCAGTAGCTAGCTAGGATGTCGGTGTTTGGCGCTTGGCGGCGTCCAGATTGTTTCCGACCGATGCAAAGATGTTACTGATCGACCTCACTCGATTACTCACAAATCACCGTCAGAGATACAACGGCGTCACGCCAATAGGATAGAATCGGATGAACATCACTACATGCTCCATAAAGCTAGCAAGAAATAGATTATTTTTCAACATGTTGTGATTGCCAATTTTTCTGACACGTTACAATGATTTGATTGATAGGAACACAACACTGATACCAATCTTAACTTGGAACCTGACCAACAAGTATGTGCATGATTCATATGCAGGTTTACTATGGATATCGAATGCTAAACGGTAGATCTTGAAATTATGAATCTAACACAAAAGGAAACAACTAAAAAGGATTTGTATATATTTTTCTAGAGTTAAAAATACTAACTCAAAGGTTTAAATTATTTAAAATTTTAGCTTCTGCAAAAGTTAATAATGCTAAACGCTATATTATTTATATTTTTATGATCTATACCTAATTTTCTATGAATTTTCTAAGAACTATAATTATTCTGTCTATTTCCATATTTATTTAATTCGAATTAAAGGATAATGCTGAGTCGGAGCTGACTGGGACGTTGACGCGGACGGGTGGCTAACAAGGCGGTGACTAAGTATTGCTGACTGGGACGTTGACTTAGTTCTATGTATGAACTTAAAGCTTTCGACCGAAACTTATCTCTCACTTAGTTGGTTAGGCCGGCTTCGATGCGGTGACACCTATGGGTGCCGCCTTCCTTCTTGAAAGGCGCCGGATGTACCCTCTCCCCACTCCCCTACGTGTGGCGGGATAAATCCTAGGAGAAGTCCGGGCAACGGCGTCATCATCGTCGCACTCCTTCTTTAAGTTGTCGTTTGGTACACGACAATTCGGTGGCATAGGATCGTGATGGGACTTCTCCGGAGGGCTTGGCGGTTGCGAGTCATCATCGGGTGTCGATCCAGCACTATTGTGCATTAGTTTCTCTTTCGTTCATTTGTATTTTTTTTGTCTTCTTTTGTGTTGTCGGCCCCAGCAATGATCTCACAAGCTGTATCGTGTGGTTGCTATATTAATATGGGGCAAAAGCGTATTTCAAGAAATGTCATGAGAGGCGCAATCCGAAATAAAAAGAAGACAAATGATACTAGAGAACATGCTAAAAATGCACCAGCCCGGAATCAAACCCGGGGTCTGTAGGGTACTATTACCACTAGACCATTGGTTCCTCTTGAGAATTTCTTTCGTGAATCCCGTGTTGTCCCAAATAACTCGTTTTGAACTAGAGTTTTGACCGGTTTTATCCCCAACGTTTCTCGAGAAAACCCACGGCGAACTTAAAACGTGGAGTATTGCTAAACCAGACACCCACTTCACGTTTTCCCAGGCGAGAGGGGTGTGCGATAAGAAACGCACTAGGCCGTAGCCCCGTGCGTGAGCAAGAACATCTAGGCAGAACCAACCAACGACAGAAATTAGGCCCAGTTCTTTTCGGCTTTGGCTTGTGCAGAAACCTCTCTGGGTGCAGCTGCCCAGAGAAACTGTGGTCAAAATAAGCTCATGGAAAATTATAGTCCAGTTTTTTTTTTTTGTTTCCACTGTCCTAGCTTATAGTCTGAGTGGTCCGATGAAAAGTCTGTAATGCCCACTAACTGGTACTCAGTTATTAATCAACAAAAGTATACTATCACAGTTGAAATTGAGATGTGCATTGCTTTTGGAAATATGAAAATTACAGTTCAGAGATGTGTATCTCTGAACTAGTTCTTTTTAGAGAGAGAATCTCTGAACTAGTTGTGCCGCGCTGCTGTGTCCAAATTCATCAGCGGTAAAATTATCCACACGGAGGCCCAGAACAACAGTCGTATGCAGTTCAAAAAGAAAAAAAACCGTACTAGAAAAAAAGATGCACCAGCCGGGAATCGAACCCGGGTCTGTACCGTGGCAGACTATTCTACCACTAGACCACTGGTGCTTTGGTGCAATTAATTTCTATGAAACTTTACTTATTCATTATGAAACATGAGCTTTGGCTAAACATGAGCTTTGGCTAAATAAAAAAGTGAAAAAAGAAACATAAACACACAATGAAACATTAGCACATTAGATTTTTAAAAAAAAATGAAAACCATATCCATTAAGACAACAATCTGTGTGCATATTAAAAAATGTTCAATTAGTGTATATATGAACTTTGACCGGTCAAGGTAGATGTTTAAAGACAAAAGTAAACCATGAAACCATATCTAGTAGCAAATAAAAATCGTTTTGCACATTTTACAAAGGTACAACTAGTTTATAATTAAAGTGCACAATGAATGATGAGCACATTCGATTTTTTTTATACTCGACAAAAAATTGAAACCGATATTCATTACAACAACAATTTGTTGTTTGCACATTAGAAAAATGTGCAACTAGTGTATATATGCTTTTTTTGAAATGAAGGTGATACCCCGAGTCTCTCATAAAAATGAAGCACATAACCTTCTTTATTTATTATTCAACATAGTCTTAAGAAAGACAATACATACATCAACTCGAAGCCACCTCACAAACGACACCTATCGCAAGACCTACAGATTCGATGAACGGGGTGGCCATGTTGGAGCCATTGCCCTGACCTCACACATATACACATCATCATAAAACCGAAGGCCTCACCAAACTATCCAATGGTAATTCGGGAGCTAAAACCGGTCCGCGAGACCCAAAAGCATGCACTAGTGCACATGCTCCAGATACCGCTGCCATCTTCCATCGACCCAACTTCGAGACAGGAATCTCTACATTGACCTTGTGAGGCCTTCTATCGACGCCAGACAACGCCACTGCTCTGCATGTGTCTAACATCATGCAGCCGTCGACAAGACTTGCAGTCGTCGTCGATGCGCTAGAGACAACACTATTCCACCACAAAACCGTCCACCGGTCACTCAAGGAAATGTACACCTCCAAGATTAATGCCCCCAAGGGGAATCGACATAAGGGCGCAGCTACCATCCGATCCATGGGCTCTTACTATTTCATTTCATGAGGACTGGAAAACAAAATGAATGGTTGACACCCGAACCATGAAAATCAAAAACCATTCCAATTTCTCAGCTGGCAACAAACCCGGGTCTGTACCGTGGCAGGGTACTATTCTACCACTAGACCACTGGTGCTTGGGTGCAATTAACTTCCCGAATCTGAGTAATTATACACGAAAGTAATCACTTATTTTTTTTACGAGGAGATATCCATATTTCCCACCCGATCTTCCTTCGCCTGCAGCTTGACGAAACGTACGGGTTGGGCTGCGCACGATCGACTCGAGCAGCGTAGGTGTTTTCTCTTTCCCGCGGGCGCTAGCTAGCTGTCCCCTTCTGGCTTCTTCCTCCCCCAAGCTGACGAACGCGGCAAGTGACGCAGTCCCCGCTTGCTTGGTTCCTCACGTCACGGCTGGCTTGCCATTGCCCGTACTACTGTGTCGCTGCACGGCTCTGTCTAATCTTGGTAAGCAGCAGCAGCCCATGGAAATACTAGTGGCGATCGTGAGCCACACCGAGCAGACAGCAGACATCAGAACAAAGGGAAGCAGCGATAGGAGATTGGCGCCTAGCACGGTTCCGGATGTAGAGTATGTCTAGTTTTTGGCCTGGTCCGGCCGCGTGAACGAGGTTGCTCTGCCGACCGATCGATGCAACTTTCGCGATCGATCTTCACTCTTCAGTGGCTGCTCAACCCCGATCTCGCAACTCGATCCAGACAGCTACGTTTCGATGGTTCTAACCGGCCAAGCTGACAAGCATGGCGGCCCATGTCGAGGAGTTTTCGGCACTGCTTGATGGTTGATGTTTCCAGTTCCAGGAGTGCGGTACCATGGTAGTTGCTCAGTAGGTGGTGCCCCCATCGATCGGTGAATGCCGTTCTTGATCTCTTCCTGGCCGGCCGGTTCTTGCGCAGGACTCTTTGCTACTAATCCCTCTCTTTCAAAATATAAGACGTTTTATTAGATTTGTGAAGAAAATGTATCTAGACTTATTTTACTATGTAGATTCATTCTAATCCTGAGTGAACCTATATATTATTATTAAAAATAGTCTAAATATATTTGCCTCATAAAAAACTAAAACATCTTATATTTTTAAACGGAAGGAAGGAGTATCTTACTAGTACCATATATATGGAGTAACAGCTGCGGCGATTGTATGTATCCCGATCGAGACCGGTGGTTCCGCCGACAGACCGCCGGAGCACCACAGGTACGCTCTTGGTCCTATGTTCTTGTGGCCCGGGTTGTGGCTCAGCATCACATCAGTCTCACTACATGCTACTCCAAGGAGGGAGAGCGTCCATTTCTTCTCGCACCGACCCCAGGATTTTTTCTTTTCTTTTTGGGAGTAGGCGCCCTGCCCTGTCTATTGACCGTCGTGCTAAATTGACCGGCCTGGATGACACATTGTTTTTACACAAGTCATGAAACAAATATACTCGAATAATAAAGCATTTTTTGGAAATGGACGCTTTATTACTCAACATCAATTACACCCGACCTCTGCATAGTTAGGATGCACACAGCCAAACAATCACAGTCTCGGTCGAAAACAAGAATAACTGGAATACAAAAAAATGTAAATGAAAGCATAGTTCTCCCAAATATCTAAAGAAGATCTATTCGCAGCGGTTGCTGTCATCCATGTCGGGAGAAGACATCTCGCGCCGTATCTTCCAACCGCCTATAACCCTCCGCAAACAAGTCGCGGAACTCCATACGTTATAGAGAAGTCCATGATCGAAGGACAGCCGTGGCCCGATAGATAACCTGCAATGGAGAAGACACAACACATTATTAAAAATCTTGTCATTTCTACATAGCCAAAGCGACCAAATAATGGCAAGCGCTCCCACCCTAAATAAAGTCCCATATTTATCCTCAATCTCATTCATCCAGTTGCCAAAAACATTGACTACCGATCGCGGAGGAGATAAGCCAGAGGCTATTTGGATGATTGACCATATAGCACGAGCAAATTTACAATGGAAGAATAAATGACGTATTGTCTCATTATGATGACAATATACGCATTCAATGCTACCATGCCAATTCCCCTAACAAGATTATCTTTTGTGAGAATCACCCCTTTACGTAGATACCAAGCGAATATCTTCGTTTTAAGGGGTATCCTCAACTTCCAAATTTTACTATTATCATCAACTGGAATATTAGGTTGGACCAAAACTCTATAGAATGAATCAACACAAAAATTTCCAATATGTAATAGTTTCCATTTAAATTCATCCATATCCTCAGATAGCTGTATCCTGGATAATCTTACTAAGAGATTATTCCATGACACCAGTCTAGGACCTAAGAGAGTTCGTCTGAAAGACACATTAGGGGGATTAGTTTCCATTACCTCAGCGAGAGTATCCCTTTTGTGTCTAACAATCAAATATAGGGCTGGATATTGTTCACGGAGAGAAGTTTGACCAAGCCATTTATCTTCCCAGAACCTAATCTGTGAACCATCCTTAATATTAAAAGTGCCAAACCGGAAGAATTACGTTTTGGAAGCCATTAGTCCAGCCCAAAAGTGTGAATCACCTGGTTTCCAGACCAGTGTAGACACCGCTTTTGAGCCAACATATTTGCTCCATAGAATAGTTTGCCAGACCCCTTCTTCGGTGAGAAGTTTGAATAACCATTTACCCATTAATGCGGTGTTTTTGACTTTTAAATCATGAATGCCCAATCCACCATATTCTTTGGGTTGGCAAACAACATTCCATTTGGCCAGTCGATATTTTTTTTCTTACTATCCCCTTGCCAAAAGAATCTTGAACGGAAATAGTCCAATTTTGACAAGACACCTTTTGGCAACTGGAAGAATGATATCATATACAGTACCATGTTGGTCAGTACTGATTTAATGAGGACCAGTCTTCCACCAAGAGATAGCAATTTACCCTTCCAACTATTAAGACGTTTCTGAAGTCTTTCCTCAACGAGTTTCCACTCAGCAATCGTAAGACGCCGATAATGTATCGGTATTCCCAGATAATTGATTGGAAATTTCCCATGACCACAACCAAAAAGATCGGCATAGAGGTGGGCCTCGTCTTTAGCCTCTCCAAAACAATACAAATCGCTCTTATGGAAGTTTATTTTCAATCCATAAAGCTGCTCAAATGCTGAAATTATTAGTTTCAGGTTCTTGGCTTTCTCCAGATCATTTTCCATAAAAAGTATTGTATCATCGGCATATTGAAGAATAGATAGACCGCCATCAACAAGATGTGGAACCAGTCCTTCAATTTGGCCATCAGCCTTCGCTCTCTCAATAAGGATGGCCAGCATATCTGCCACTATATTAAATAGTATAGGCGATAATGGATCCCCTTGTCGCAGCCCTTTTTTGGTCTGGAAGTATTTACCTATGTCATCATTGACATTAATGGTGTTGGGGAGGTGACCTCGGATAGGGTAAAGACGGGGAAAGACGAAAGGACGTTCCCCGTCCAGTTTCCGAGTTACAGTCTAAGTCGGCCGAATCATGTAGAGGTCGGCTGAGATATGAAAGAGCAGGACCCCTATGATAATAGCAAGGCATTACCCGGCCGAAATACTGTATAAATCGGCTGGGTTAGCCCGAGTAGTCTTAATGCAGGTGAAGGACGAGCCGAGTTATGCGAGGCAGGGCCGAATGATACGAAGCTTGCAGGAGAAGGAGAAGCCTAAAGTTAAACTCTAGTCACGGGCTAGGGAGAATCTGAGCAGAGCCAAGCATAAAGGACAAAGGCGCAGAGCGACAGAGGGGCAGAAGGAGGTCACGGAGGTGACAGTCCTGAAGCCCGAGGCGCGCATGAGGGGCCCTCTGGAACCTTGTCGTCATTAGAAGGGCGACACGAAAAGGATACCGCCTAGTTACTATATTGGGACAAGCATATTCCTCGAATATGCTTGCCACGTCAGCCCTAGAGGAACCCAGGGCTCTCCTTTATAAGGGGAGGCTTGGGCCCTGAGAAGGGCATCGGCTCATTTGGTACCGTTAGGCTGGTAAAGTTCTTCCTCTCTACTTGTAAACAGCTCAAGGAGCACTTGTAGCCCAAGGAAGGAGGAATAAAGATCTTTACCTTAGTCTTCTGTGTGTAGAATCAACTACATCTTCCCTCCCCAGATCCCTCTAGCATCCATTGGCCGCATACTTTAGCCTACCCATGGCATCTGCCATGCCACCACCACGACAGTGGGCGCCCACCGTGGGGCCAGCAGCGGTGCTAGCTGGAGTCATGATCCAGACGGGAAACTTCATCAACACTGGCGAGTGCATTGTTTCTGGCTTAGTCCGGAGACTCGATCTTTGTGACTACGTCAGCGATAATGCATGCAGCTTCAAGGGAAAAGCTCCTCCGCGCAATGGCGTCTTCATCAACTTGGGCATGCACCGGGTCTACATCGGCGTCGACATCTCCGGCGTTTATCCTCACCAGGTTGTTATTACAGGATAACCCCCCCTTAGCGCCGCAAGTAGTCCACGCGGAGCGTGCACTGTCAGCAGCGTCGAGGTGATGGTCGCAGCCAGGGTGCAGACGGGAGCAGCGGGCGCCGGATCAAGCAGAGATCCGACGACAGGTGCACAGCTGGCGCCCAGGCAGACAGCTCCACAACCCACCGAGGTAATTCCTTCAGTGGCTAACCAGGCCGAGGTGCAGGAGACAACCCCAAAGGCACCAAGGGTAAGAGGGCCGCCTCTGGAAAGACCAGAAAACATTCTTCGGGCAAATATAGATAACCTGACTACACCTGTAGCGCCGATACTTGATCCGGCTAATGCTCAGGCAGAGTTGGAGGAAACCAGGCAGAAAGTGCTGGTAGAGGCAAAAAAGGTGTCGGCCTTGTAGGAGTCCTTAAACAGGACCCTGCGAGAATACGCCAGGGCAAACAAGCTTGACGTCGTCCCCGAGCGGGTTGACGAGTTGAGGTTAAGAGGAAAGAACCTCATAGATGATATCAACAAGGAGCATGATGCTCATAAGGCAGAATCAGTTGATCTAGACTTGCCGAGGTACAGTACCCCGGCAAAGAACCTGAGAGCGGCGAATGCCGCGGCATTAGAATTAGAAGGATTGACCGGCGAAGCCCGGCAGAAACAACAAGAAAGATTGAATGAGCTGGTGCGCATTGCGAACCAGCAGAATGAAGAAATGCTCACAGCAGACCCGGCGAGGCCAGGTGCCTCGCGAATGGTTCACT
This sequence comes from Avena sativa, assembly GCA_916181665.1. Taxonomy (NCBI): domain Eukaryota; kingdom Viridiplantae; phylum Streptophyta; class Magnoliopsida; order Poales; family Poaceae; genus Avena; species Avena sativa. The sequence goes on from OV702293.1 coordinate 463,435,970, forward strand.
CGGCTGGTGCAGCACCTGCCTTATCTGTGGCAGCAGCATCTTCACCTAGAAACAATGCACGAAAGGACAGAGCGGTAACTTCTGGAAAGAGAAATAAGCAAATTGTTCCATATGATCCGGCAATAGCCGGAAAAGCAAATGAGAACAAAGGCAATGGAAGCCGAGGTAACAGTGGCGAGAGAAACCCCGGCCGTGCCGAGAAAGGCAGCGGAAGCCGAGGCAATGGAGATCTCGAAAGAGGAGAACTCGGAAGAGGGAATCACGAGAACAATATACCGGTCGAAGGAAGAAGAGAACCGCCACCCAACCCGCAGCCGAGACATGAACCTCGGCAAGAAAGAGAAGCGAGACCAGCTCGCCACAATCAGGTGAATGAAAGGTACAATGATGGTTATTCCGAGATGGAATATGCGATTCATGGTAGAAATAACCACTATGGAATGCAGGAGAGAATTCTGTACAGGGATTTGCTGTCGAGTGATGCCAGAGTGAAGCTAGACCGACTATGCCGGTCCGAGTTGCTAGAAGAACAGGGTCCACCGGGTCCGACATGCTTCGGACCACGGATCATGGGCGAACCGCCTGTACCGAACTTTCAGCTGGCAAGAGGCACAAAAACATACAATGGGAGCACCAAACCACAAGATTGGTTGATCGATTATGCCACTGCTGTAAAAATAGCAGGTGGAAACTTACGATGGGCAGTAAGATATGTCCCGCAAATGTTGGAAGGACCAGCTAGAGTATGGTTGAATAACCTGCCTGCAGGCAGCATCAACTGTTGGTTGGACTTTGAAGAAATGTTCGTTAGCAACTTCACCAGTACTTACAAAAGGCCAAACAGGCCGCAACAGTTAGCCATGTGCAAGCAGAGGCCGAATGAGACAGACAGAGAATTCTTAACTCGGTGGTGTAACCTGAGAAATTCGTGCGAGGGAGTTATAGAATCACAGGCAATAGCTTGGTTCACCCAAGGATGCCGCTATGCCAGTGTACTATGGCAGCGACTGCAAAGAGATATGCCGACCACATTGGCAGAAACCATCAGGATAGCGGATTCCTATGCATTGGGAGATCCGACGCAACCAGAATTAATGTCGACAGATCATCGGGAACATCAAGATCAATATGCAAGAGATGTGGCCGGGTCATCTAGGCGCAATGATTTCAGAGGAAGAAGAAGAGAAGAAAGACCGGATTATAGATATGGTTCAACTCAGGTGGCAGCAGTAGTGCAAGATCAGCCGAGTCACGGAAATAGTCAGCGACAAAAGAATGGTCCTCAGCAATGGACACCAAGGAATGAAGGGAAAAGACAGTGGACACCAGAGCAAAAGAAGCAATGGCAGGAGAGGCCGAAGTACACGTTTGAGTCCATGTTGGATCAGCCGTGTAAATTTCACACGTCAAACCCGGCCAGGCCGGCCAACCATACAACCCGCCAATGTGCATGGATGAAAAATGCAATGGGTAACCCGCAGGCATGCAGGCAACGCCTCTCCAGGCACATCAGCAGCATCAGCCACAGTTGACTGGAGCAAATACACAGCAACTGATGTTACCACCTCCTCCCCCTAGGTATGAAAACTCGGACCAGAGAGATGCGGTGCATCAAGTGATAAACCAAGGTCCGGATGGAAGGACAAATCCAGGAAGTAATGGACGCAATGATTACAGAGAACATCATCAATCATATTGCGTGTTCACAACGAAACAACAAGACAAGCAGAGTGTACAGCGCCGGCATATGGAAGTAAATGCAGTTATGGCGGCAGTACCAAGATATGCGCCTTGGTCGGATCAAGAAATAACTTGGAGCATAAAGGATCACCCCAAGATAATGCCTATCCGGGGTCATATGCACTCGTGTTAGATCCGACGTTTGTCGGACCAAGCATTAATGTGAAATTTTCAAAGGTACTCATTGACAATGGGAGCAGTATCAATATCATGTACAAAGATACAATGCATAAACTCGGAATATCGCAGAACATGCTGCAATCCACGAGGACTACATTCCATGGGATAGTACCAGGACTTTCATGCGAACCCATTGGAAAGGTTCGAGTGGATGTGTTATTCGGCACAAGAGATAACTGCAGAGCAGAAAATTTAGAGTTTGAAGTGGTGGATATAGAGAGTTGCTATCACGCTCTACTCGGACGGCCCGCATTGGCCAAATTCTTGGGCAGCTGCCACATAACTTACCTGAAAATGAAGTTACCCGGACCACAAGGGGTGATAACTGTAGCAAGGGATTACAGGAAGTCAATGGAATGTGCTTTAGCCGGATCAAATCTGGCCGAGTCATTGGTAATAGCAAGAGAAAAAAAAAGGATTCATGAGGTAGCGGCCCTCGCTCAGTCGTCACAATTGAATATGCCGGCATTAGCTAACCCGCATGGAAGTGTCTCTTTTCAACCGACTAAAGAAACAAAAAAGTTCCAGATAGATGAGCAGTTCCCAGAGCGCACCGTCACCATTGGTGCTGGCCTAGATGCTAAATAGGAAAGCGAGCTCACCAACTTCCTCCGTGAGAATTGGGATATCTTTGCATGGCCAACTCAGGATCTGCAAGGTGTGCCGAGGGAGTTGGCTGAGCACTCTCTGAATGTAAGGCCAGGAGCAAGGCCGGTGAAGCAACCTCTCCGCCGCTTTGCCGAAGACAGGAGAAAAATAATAGGGGATGAAATAGCTCGGCTCCTTGCGGCCGGGTTCATCATGGAGGTGCTATATCCGGATTGGCTATCGAACCCAGTGCTAGTGTAAAAGAAGAAGGATGATCCAAATGTAGCCATTGTATGGCGAATGTGTATCGATTACACGAACCTGAACAAGACGTGTCCAAAAGATCCTTTTCCTTTACCTAGAATAGATCAAGTCATTGATTCGACCGCTGGTTGTGAACTATTATCATTTGTAGACGCGTATTCTGGTTTTCACCAGATACCGTTAAATCCGGCCGATCAAATAAAGACTGCGTTTATTACCCCGTACGAGGCTTATTGCTATCGCACCATGCCATTCGGCCTGCGTAACGCAAGAGCAACGTATCAGAGATGTATGCAAAAATGTCTACATGACCAGATAGGAAAGAATGTACAAGTATATGTAGATGATGTGGTTATCAAAACCAAAGAAAGCAAAACACTACTGGATGATATCCGGCAGACTTTCGCGAACCTGCGAAGGTTCCAAATGAATCTTAACCCGAAAAAATGCACATTCGGTGTGCCTGCGGGAAAACTGCTCGGTTTTCTCGTATCTAGCCGAGGTATAGAGGCCAACCCAACTAAGATAAAAGCAGTGGAAAGGATGGAATTGCCAAGATGTCTAAATGACGTACAGAAGTTCACAAGTTGCTTAGCCTCGCTCAGCCGATTTGTGTGTCGGCTGGGAGAGAAAGCACTACCACTTTATCAGTTGATGAAAAAAATCTGATAAGTTCATTTGGACACCACAAGCAGACAATGCTTTCCATGAATTGAAAAAGATGTTGGTCACAGCGCCAGTCTTGGCTTCTCCATTGTCGAAAGAACCTATGTTACTTTACATAGCCGCCACGAACAGAGTAGTGAGCGCTGTGATCGTGGTGGAACGAATTGAAGATGATAAATCAGTACAAATGCCGGTGTATTACCTAAGCGAGGTACTATCAGCCTCAAAACTAAATTATCCATATTATCAGAAGATGGCATATGGGGTGTACATGTCAGCAAAGAAACTTAAACATTACTTCGAGGAGCACCCCATCAAGGTGATTTGTGAAGCACCCATAGCCGACATATTAAGCAACAAAGATGCAAGTGGCCGAATAGCAAAATGGGCAATTGAATTGTCACCTTATGCTCCGCAATTCGATAGGCGAGATGTAATCAAATCTCAAGCTATGGCCGACTTCTTCATGGATTGGGGCGAGGTACAATATGAGCCACCATTACCGGATCCAAATTATTGTACGATGCACTTTGACGGTTCCAAACTAAGAAATGGTTTGGGGGCAGGAATAGTGTTAACCTCGCCAAAAAGAGACCAGCTGAGATATGTGTTGCAAATACATTTTGCCGCGTCAAACAATGTCGCTGAATATGAAGCACTCGTCCATGGATTGAAGGTGGCGAAAGAGATTGGCATACGCCGAATCTTGTGCTACGGAGACTCTGATCTGGTGGTACAGCAAGTCTCAGTCAATTGGGATGCATTAGATGCTAATATGGCCTTATACAGATTTCATGTGCAAAAACTCAGTGGATATTTCGATGGATGTGAATTCCATCATATACCTCGGGCAGAAAACGATGCCGTAGACACATTATCAAAACTCGGATCAACCAGACAGTCAATCCCCCCAGGTATTGCCCTAGAGCACCTGAGGAAGCCATCAATAACACCGTCACCAGAGTCTGAATCCATCTTTATTTCGGCAAAATCAAGGGAGGATAATGTGCCGATGGAAATTGACAAGCAATGTAACCTGGAATTTCCAAAAATAAAGCCGGCTGATGCAAGGATGAGCATGGAGAAATCCGAGGTAGTTATGTCGGCAGAAAATATGGAAATAGATAGCGAGATTACACTAGAAAAAATCACACCAGCATGGGCGCAACCCATATTCTCTTTCCTTAGAGATGCGATTTTGCCGAATAACGAGATATTGGCAAGGCAGACAGTGAGAAGAGTTAAAGCTTATACGATCATAAACAATGAGCTGTATAAAAGGAGTGTCACAAGCGTGCTGCAAAGATGTGTGAGCTCGGCGGAAGGCCAGGAGATCCTCCTAGATATACATCAAGGAGAATGCGGACATCACGCCTCCTCCAGAGCTTTAGTGGCCAAGGCATTCAGGCATGGGTTTTATTGGCCAACAACATTGAAAGAGGCCAAAGAACTGGTCAAAAAATGTAATGGTTGCCAGAGATATGCCAACAAGATACATATGCCATCGTTCGAGTTAAAAACGATACCAATTACTTGGCCATTTTCTGTATGGTGCTTAGATATGATGGGACCATTTAAGCCGGCCCGAGGCGGGATGACCCACATATTAGTCATGGTGGACAAATTTACAAAATGGATTGAAGTGAAACCAATAAAGAAATGTGATGGGCCCACAGCAGTGAAATTCCTCAAAGATATTATCTTAAGATATGGTTATCCGCACAGTGTTATTACAGACAACGGTACGAACTTTGTCGAAGGAGCCTTCGCTAGATTTTGTCAAGAAAAGCACATAAGACTAGATGTCGCATCAGAGGCTCACCCAGCATCTAATGGGCAAGTAGAAAGATCTAATGGACTAGTATTGTCCGGAATAAAACCACGACTCATCAAACCACTGCAAAGGTCGGCAGGGTGTTGGATCGAGGAGCTACCGGCAGTACTATGGAGCCTCAGGACTACCCTAAATAGATCAACAGGCTATACACCATTTTTTTCTAGTATATGGGGCAGAAGCTGTACTCCATTCCGACATAATACATGATTCTCCAAGGGTCACCCAGTATACAACCGCTGAGGTAAATGAAGTAGCTCGGCAAGATGATGTCGATCTGCTAGAAGAAGCCAGGGAGTTGGCGCTATCAAGATCAGCTATTTATCAGCAGGACTTGCGACGATATAATAGCAAGAAGGTAAATCCGAGAGTATTTAAAGAAGGAGATTTGGTTCTCCGACTGGTGCAACGCACGGCCGGCATGCACAAGCTGTCACCCCCATGGGAAGGACCATTCATCGTGAGCAAAGCATTGCACAATGATGCGTATTACCTAATCGATGCTCAATCACCAGGAAAGAACAGGGCAGACAAAGCCGACGAAGAATTGAAAAGACCATGGAATGTAGCTTTACTTCGTCCATTTTACTCATAGGAGTCATCTACGACACATTGAAAAATAATGCCTCAGGACGGAGCATCAACTATGTATTAAACCTCAGCGCCCAGAGCGGTGGATCGGGGACTGCCATATGTTGTTCTTGATTTTGTACCATGTATTAAACCTTGGCGCCCATAGCGGTGGCTCGGGGACTGCCATATGTTGTTCTTGATTTTGTACCATGTATTAAACCTCGGCGCCCCGAGCGGTGGCTCGGGGACTGCCGTATGTTGTTCTTGATTTTGTACTATGTATTGAACCTCGGCGCCCAGAGCGGTGGCTCGGGGACTGCCATATGATGTTCTTGATTTTGTGATATGTATTAAAACCTCGGCACCTTGAGCAATGACTCGGGGACTGCCCTGTATTATTCCTAAGTTTGGCTTATGTATTAAACCTCGCTACCTTGAGCAATGACTAGGGGACTGGCATATATCGTTTTTAATTGGAGGTATATCTTAAACATCGGCACTTCGAGCAATGACTCAAGAACTACGCCGTATCGTCTCGCATTTTTAGTAATGTGGTAAGTCTAGGTTTCTAGAGCAGCAGGAATTGCCGCACGGTTATCCCATGTTGGAGGAGCAGATATCAAACTTCGGCACCTAGAGTGATATTATTTCGTTCTCCCCAAATATGGCCTTCGAAATTTACGTACCGCTTAACAGTCCAGAACACAGCGGTCACGCTACGAAGCTTATCAAAGTCAGGCCATATTGAACGCCGAACTAGGTAGAGCAAAGGCAAATATACACTCCAAACTCAAGAAATTGAAAGCTGCCAAAGCAAAGATTCGGACAAACAAGACCAGTTTAAATAAAGTGATGACGATTACAACCACATGTGTCTCAGCAGCACAAGGCAAAAGAAGTTCATACGACACAGAAGACGGACAAATGTTTGACGTACATCACACGCCCGGCATACCAGGGATAAGAAATAACTTAGAGTTTTTTAACTGGAGAGGCAGTGACTTGGTCAGGAGCTGTGCACTCCGAGGTAGGTGGCACTTCGGCCGAAGTTGCTTCGCCCTCCACAGATCCAGGAGCGACTTCGGGGGAAGCCCGAGGCTGTTGAGAAACGTCAGCTTGCGCTGTGGAATGCCCAGTACCCTTGGAGGAGGATCGCGCGTCACCATTACCATCCGAGCTCGAGCTAGAATCATCAGAAGTAGCCGAGTCACCCTCGTCTTCTCCCTGTTCAGCTGAGTTATCATCAGAAGCATCCTCAACTTCGACCTCATCTTCCGGGTTAGGGAGGAAACTCGGCCCTTCATTCCAGTTATGCACATCTGCATACTCCACAAGCTGGAAAGCACGAGCTTGCCGGAGAGCGACAAATTCTGGGTCCTCAACCCAGCGCGAACCAGTGCGCAGATTTATCAAGGTATCAAGGGAAATATCCTCATACCATGACATAATGACTGTGAGCGCCATATCAGCACCAGCTCGTCCGGCGGATTCCCTCCAGAGACTTAACTGTTTCTCGGATGCCATTAATCTATCCACCAGTACTTTGACCTCATCAATATCAGGAGTCCCAGAAGTATTCGGCCAGACAACATGGTACGCCCGGATGGCTGCCTGCACCAAGTCCCTACCCATAATCTTCATCGGACCAACATCAGCGCCAACAGCAACCAAATAATCCTCCATCGAGTACTCTGGGCTCACATTAGCAGGGACACCTCGGCGCACACGAGCATTAACCACCGCTTTTGAACTCACAGGCTTAGCTTCTGGAAAGTGATCTGCGTAAACGAAAGATACGTCGATCAACAATAAGAAAGGGAAAAAGGTAACTTGGCCACGGTCAGAGGCTTACGGTGAATATAGGACAGCATCCTCTGAAGATCCTGCGCCCAGTCACCCTTGATTTTCTCAAAGCGAGTGACCTCCTCGCTCATCGTCCGCGCCTTAAGTTCGGCAGCCTCGAGGAGTTCTTTATCCTTCTGCAATTGCAGAGCTAGCCGATTCTTCTCCTCGGAGAATTCCTGGTCAACTTTCTCTAACTCAGACTTCTGAGAGAGCTTGAGGGACTCCACCTCGGCGCGCAAGCGAGCTATCTCGTCGTCTTTATCCTTCAGCTGCACCGAGTGAGTAGCGGCTTGTTCTAAAAAATGCAGCATCATATCAGGGATGGGCGTGCAATCTTGATGAGACGCTGCAAAGGTTTGTAACTCGGCTTTACCAAAGCCGAAAGAGTTAAAAGAAACCTAGTGCACATTTCAAATGGGAGTATATAAAGTAAAAGAGTAACTAACCTTCCAAGGCCTTGACCTTCTTCTCAAGACGGATGTTAAGATTGTTAATGTTCCCTTTTTACCAACAAAGTGAGCCAACACTTCATGTACAAAACAATAAGAGCTTTGGAGATAATGCAAGAGTTTGTTGACTTGCCAGCTTTCTTCACCACAGGAATAACCTTCTCATACTTATCTTGCAATTTCTTATGTGCAAAAAGCAGCCTTTGGAATTCGGCGGTCCGCCGGTCATGCGCAACCTAAGCAATAAAGCAAATAGTAATTAGATATTCAAAGCTAAGACAGATCCGAGTCAAGCAAAGCTTAACTCGGATCTAGGTGGCTGGATATTCAAAGCTAAGACAGATCCAAGTCAAGCAAGACTGAACTCGGATCTAGGTGGCTGGATATTCAAAGCTAAGATAGATCCAAGTCAAGCAAGACTTAACTCGGATCTAGGTGGCTGGATATTCAAAGCTAAGACAGATCCAAGTCAAGCAAGACTTAACTCGGATCTAGGTGGCTGGATATTCAAAGCTAAGACAGATCCAAGTCAAGCAAGACTTAACTCGGACCTAGGTGGCTGGATATTCAAAGCTAAGACAGACCCAAATCAAGCAAAGCTTAATTCAGATCTAGGTGGATGGAGATTCGAACACTAGGACAAAACTGAGCTAGGCAAAACATAATAAAACTTCCAAACGAATAACAAGTTATTCGATTGCAAGCTTCGGGGACTAGAGTATGTATAATATCATTCGAGTAACAAATTAAAACGACGATAAGGACAATTACCTCATTCATCTTATCGCTTTCAAGAACGATCTTGGCAGCTAGATGTAAGCGACTGCTGATGTCGGAGAGTTGAAAGGGCTGACTGCTTGGATTGCCTTCGAGCTGATCAGCATCATTCCAATTGTTGGCATACTCAACGAACGAGCCGAGGCTGTTCCCACTCTCCGTACGAGTTAGGACTTTACCTCGGACGTGTTGTGTAGCCACCGCTGCAGCAGGACTCTTGTGAAGAGCGAGCTGTGTACCGGCAGCCGGGGTAACAATGGCCTTGGCAGAAGTAACCCCTTTGCACAGCGCATTGGCAATGGTAGGATGAGAAGAGCCAGCAAGACCTTTCTGAGAGGAGGGAGGTCTGCTGACGACAACCTTTCTAGTTTTAGAAGAGGCATCGGTAGGAGCCGATACCTCGGCACTTGGAGTGACATCTTTGGGAGCCGGAGGGATTACGGTTGCAGAGGGCGCCAAGATATTGATATCCTCGGCTGGAGTTGGTGTTGCAGAAAATACTGCAGGGGTCGAAGGAATCTCAGCGGAAACATTAGGGTTCACGGAGGAGGCAGCGGGTTCAGTAGGAATATCTATTGGCCGAGTTGTATCGGCATCAACAGGAGGAATCTCAGGCGCATCATGGCGAGGTGGCGTCTGATTCGGAGCGGGAGGAGAAGCAACGCGAGCAGGGCTCGGAACTCTGGTATCCTCAGGAGGCGGGGGAGAAGGCGGCCGAGTCGTACGACTCGTCATGCTGGGACCGCTGGGCTTAACAGAAAGAGGAGCCCTGCAAAGACAAAAAGATCAAGTCAAAAAGCAGAAAGAGAGAAACAAGAAAGACAGACAAGAGTAACTCACCCAGTAACCCCGGGCATAGTTTTGTGCCTTGGAGGATGCTGGGCTGACTTCTTCATTCGCTTCTTGGGAGCCGCTTCTGAGGCACCAGCGGGAGCGCTACGTTTCCCCGAGGTAACAGGAGGTCGGGAGGCGAGAGGCTCGGCGTTGTGAACTTGACCGGCCAGATTAGCTGAGAAAGTAGAAGCCGGAAATGCATAAGAAATTGGCATTGCGGCAACTACCTCTAGAACTTGGACCTCGTCCGAATCACCTTCCTCCTCGTGGGTCAGAGTCTTGCCGCGGGCGCGAGCCGGAGCGAGATCCGACTTAGGAACGAACTCTTCTGAGTCCGGCTCCCCGCTGTCCGGAGTATTCCGATCTGCGGGCCATGGGAGGGACAGAACCTCGGCGTCCTCAGTCTTCTGCTCCTCAAACCTCTGCAAGACAAGAAAGAGAAAGATTAATGAAAGAAAATACAGATGCGATTAAAAGGTAAAACATGACTGCAATAACTTACTCTGGGAGGGGGATGCTCGCGGGTGAACGGCTTCAATCTCCAGGCCCAGTCCTTCGGCATCTCCGTCTTAAAGATAGCCCGGACACGCTTGAAGATGAGGTAGCTGTCCAGCTCCACCGTCGAGACTCGGTTGGGATCGAGAGCACCGCTCATATAGCAGAGCTTGTGTGTGCGTTTCTGGAATGGGCAGATCCGGCTGCTGACGAAGGTAGTCATCAGATCCTCGCCGCGTAGCCCGGAGCGGATCAGTTCCTTCAGCCGAATCTCAAAAGCCTCGGCCAAAGCATGACTCTTCCTCGGATTATAGGTCCAGTTCTTCTTGGAAGGAGGGCCAATGGAAAAGGCAGGGAGCCGAAGCTTATCCTCATTCCTAGAGTTCTTGACATAAAAGAAGTACTTATGCCACTTCTTACATGATTCTAGACCTGCAACACGAGGAAATTCGGATTTCCTCCGAGGTGTGATGGACGCGGCTCCACATTGGGTAAGCAACTTCTCAGAGGGTTGCAGATATTTGTCTGGGACAACGTTGGAGCGAATCTGGAAAAACTTTGACCAAACATGCACAGAAGGCCATAGGCCGAAGTATCCCTCAGAAGCAGAAATGAAGGCAGAAAGAGAGGCAATGGCGTTAGCAGGAAGATGATGCGGCTGAAGGCCGAAGTAATCAAGGAACTCCCTAGCGAAATCGCTGAGAGGGAGACCAAACCCGCGAGCAAAATGTGACATGAAGACTACATACTCGCCCTCCCTAAGATCTGGAGAGGATTCGCTGTCGGGTAAGCGACAAGCTACCACGGCAGGAATCCGGCGAGTTCGGATTAGCCACTCAACCTCTTGGCGGGTGACGGAAGAGCCTTGCCACGAGCCCCGCTCGGGACCAGATGCAGCATCATCATCCTCAATGAGCGCACCGCTAATGGTGCTCGACATAGGGTCGCCGGAGAAACTTACGGAGGAAGAAATAGCGGCGGAGGAAAACCTAGAACTACAAGGCCCCGTCGTAGTTCTACCTGAAAATGGCGGCGGAGCAGAGAAGGAACTGCCGCGCGAGAACAGAAGAAAAACAGAGATCCCTAGAGGAGAACCTAGGCGATAGGACCGGATGAACTCACCGACGACGAGGCCGGAGCAAGCAAACGGGGACGAAGGCGACGGAGTAGTGCGGCGGGATCCCTGCCGTCAAGGACCCAGATGAGCGCACGGCGGCGGAAGCGCGAACGGGCGCAGAGGCGAGAGGAGGAAGAAGGGCGCAGGTGAGTAGAGGGGGAAAGTGAATCCCCCAGCCCCGCGCCCCTCTTTATAACCGCGCCGCCTGCAAGGTAGTGGGATCGTGGGTGTGGCGGTTGACCGTGTAGATCGTGTACGCGGCACGACCGCACGCCGCTAAGTGGAACCGCACCAACGACCACACGGTGGAAAAGAAGGCCACGATCCCCGACGGAAACGGCACATGAGGCGTCGCAGCGCCGACGCGACAGGCGCAGTGATAACTATAGCCTGTCAGTAAATATTGTAGAGGAACAAAAAACTAGAGAAACAATGATGAGTATGACACGTAGGACGAGGCGTACGCGAGAAGATATGATGATACCTCGAACGAGAAAAAGATAACTCGGAAACAATGCAGAACGAATATCATGAAACTGATACGGCCCGACCGAAGTTATTGGCGGGGCCATACCAGCTTCGGGGACTAATGTTGGGGAGGTGACCTCGGATAGGGTAAAGACGGGGAAAGATGAAAGGACGTTCCCCGTCCAGTTTCTGAGTTACAGTCTAAGTCGGCCGAATCATGTAGAGGTCGGCTGAGATATGAAAGAGCAGGACCCCTATGATAATAGCAAGGCATTACCCGGCCGAAATACTGTATAAGTCGGCTAGGTTAGCCCGAGTAGTCTTAATGCAGGTGAAGGACGAGCCGAGTTATGCGAGGCATGGCCGAATGATACGAAGCTTGTAGGAGAAGGAGAAGCCTAAAGTCAAACTCTAGTCACGGGCTAGGGAGAATCTGAGCAGAGCCAAGCACAAAGGACAAAGGCGCATAGCGACAGAGGGGCAGAAGGAGGTCACGGAGGTGACAGTCCTGAAGCCCGAGGCGCGCAGAAGGGGCCCTCTGGAACCTTGCCGTCATTAGAAGGGCGACACGGAAAGGATACCGCCGAGTTACTATATTGGGACAAACATATTCCTCGAATATGCTTGCCACGTCAGCGCTAGAGGAACCCAGGGCTCTCCTTTATAAGGGGAGGCTTGGGCCCTAAGAAGGGCATCGGCTCATTTGGTACCGTTAGGCTGGTAAAGTTCTTCCTCTCTACTTGTAAACAGCTCAAGGAGCACTTGTAGCCCAAGGAAGGAGGAATAAAGATCTTTACCTTAGTCTTCTGTGTGTAGAATCAACTACATCTTTCCTCCCCAGATCCCTCTATCATCCATTGGCCTCATACTTTAGCCTACCCATGGCATCTGCCGTGCCACCACCACGACAAATGGCAACACTACCCCCAGTCACAAAAGACTGTATGAGAGCACACCACTCTTCAAAAAAGCCTTTCATACGGAGTGTTTGCTGTAGGAAAGACCAATTAACTTTATCACGTGCCTTCTCAAAATCGATCTTGAACAATACCCCATTTAATTTTTTTGAGTGTAGTTCATGAATCGTTTCATGCAGGGTTACAACGCCATCTAAGATGTTTCTTCCTTGCATGAAAGCGGTTTGAGAAGGTCGAACAACATGATCAGCCACTAAATTCAGTCTAATCGTAGCAACCTTTGTGAAAATTTTAAAACTAACGTTAAGAAGGCAGATTGGACGATACTGTTGTATACGTTCTGCATTGTTAACCTTAGGTAATAAAATTATGTTGCCAAAATTTAACCTGAATAGGTCTAGCTGACCAATATGTAAAAACTCGAACAAGCGCATCAAGTCAACCTTTATAACTTCCTAGAATGTTTTGTAAAAATCTGCTGGGAAGCCATCAGGTCCTGGCGCTTTGTTTGGTTCCATTTGGAAGACGACCTTCTTAACCTCCTCCTCAGAATAAGGATCAGTTAGAAAGTTGTTTTCCACAATAGAAACCTGAGGAATATCCTCCGTCCGGGACTCATCCAACGAAAAGAAATTTTCAGGAGGTGCCCCAAACAAGGATTTATAATAGCTGGTAATATAAGATTTAAGATGTTGCTGACCATCGATCGTCCCTTCTTCCTGGATTAGAGAATGAATAAGTTTCTTCTTATGCTTGCCATTAGCAACAACATGGAAGTATCTTGTATTCACATCTTCTTCTAGGATGAATTTGGCTTTAGACCGTTGGTACCACTTGAGTTCTTCTTCACACAGAAGTCTGGCAATTTCTGCATTCGATTGGTTTTTAAGCTCAATCTCTTGTGCAGTCAATAACCTAACCTCCGCAGAAGCCTCCAAGTCATTAATAATAGCAGAAAGACGTATTTTTTTCATTTTTAAGGATACCAGAAGTATGTCTAGCCCAACCACGGAGGAATTTGCGCAAGGCCCGCATTTTATTGTTCCAACGTATTATAGGTGTATGACCACTAACCGGTTTTTCCCAACTAGCCTTCACAAGGTCATAAAAACCATCACGATCAATCCATCCTAGTTCAAACTTGAAACTGTTTTTGGATTTCCGTGGTGGTATTCTGACAGATAGTAGTAATGGAGCATGGTCCGATAAAGCTTCAATACGTTCTAGAGCGCGAACAGTTACCAAAGGAAATTTTTCTTCCCATTCGGTATCCATAAGCACTCTATCTAATTTTTCGTATGTAGGCTCCGGAAGACTATTAGCCAAGTAAATTGTCTTCCTAACATTGTAACCTCTCTTAAGTCTAAGCTGTCTATGACATCATTAAACATGAAAGGCCAATGTTCATCAAACCGGCCCCGACTTTTCTCATGAGGTAATCTTAGCAAATTAAAATCCCCGCCTATAAGGATAGGATAAGGATTGTCCTTAGCAAGATTAACCAACTCACGTAAAAAGTCCGCCTTATAAACATCCTGGGCAGCCCCGTATACAGCGACCAGAGACCAAACGAAATCATCAGTCTTGTTACGGATATGGAGTTTAATAAAAAAATCTCCAACCGAACTGGCTAAGATTTCCATTGTCTTATCTCTGACGTCTAACAAGATTCCCCCGGAAAGCCCCCGTGGCGGACGTGATACCCATGTAAAATCCACTCCACCAGAAAGGCGATTGAGTTGACTTTGTGAGAAATCACGTCTACCAGTCTCAGAAATACCCAAAAAATCTAATTTATAATCTCTCACACAATCGGCAAAAAACAAATGTTTAGCCAAGTCACGAAGACCTCTGCTATTTGAGAACATGCCATTCATTGAGAAACAATTGGGGGTTTGGGTACACGAGATCTCTTACGGGACCGATGGCCCTTTGATTTCTGACCAGAAGCTGTAAGATCATATAATGAATCCAGCCCAGTCTCATCAAAGCCCACATCTGATACTTCACCAACTAAGTGAGAAAGGAGTTGACCATCTATTGTGGCATGCAACTCCTCCTCCTCCATTGGTGAAGGGTCGGGAACAACAGAGATTTTAGGAGTAACTGTTAGACGATCAACCTCCATATGTCTCAAAACAGAATTAGAAAGATTAACTTCACTTACAGATCTACCCAAACTAACACCAACTTTAGACAGCTTATCCATAATAGAGTTATTTGAAAAAGAAAGAAAGGATTTGGAAGAATTACCCGGGGTGTCCAAATTCTTCTCCGCCTTCCTCCGCATGGCCTTGCCCAAGGAATCCTCATCTATGGCAGAGGCTCCCAGTGCGTCAACACCATGGCGAGAACTCCTGCGCGTCGGGGTCCCAGTGACAAAGGTAGGACCATCGGCAGATGGGGACAAACCAAACTCCTCCTGGGTTCGGTCCATCCTCCCTGCCACCTGTCCACCAACTGCGCTAGAGCGTCCCTCCATGTCCGACGGACAAGCACCATGGGAGGGACCTCCATCATCCCGCATCATAGCCGTAGAGGGTTGCACCGCCAGGGGCAAAGGTGAAGCACCCTGCGCCCCGGCAGCCAACCCTATAGCCTCGCGGTCGGCGAGCCCCACCTGGGCCAGCCTCCGTGCCGAAGACCCGGAGACGACCTCCTGTACATCCGGTACCACCTCCTGTAACACCGGACCCGTCCACGTGGGAATAGAACGACCCATCATGTTAGGTCTCCCACGCGAGGGAGAAGCCTGAATCGAAGAAACACCAGCCGACTCCAAAGAACCACAAGCCCCAAGCAAGGCCTCCTGAAGCTGTGAAGGAGAGACACGAGGAGAGCACAACACCGGTCCAGATCCCCGCAGGGGAGAGTCCAATGGAATCGCCTCCAAGATCTCTTTACCACGAGGAGTGGCAGGGTTAGCATTAAAAGGAGTAACAGCAAAAAGTTTCACAGGATTCAAATGCACTGAGCAGTCTAGCTGAGTACCCTGCCTGGTAGGCTGCTGAACCGAACCACCCTGCCTAGTAGAAGTCGAACAAGAGGCAGAACCAGCCTGCCTTTGGCAACACACAATACCCGACCCTGTTTGATTTATATGGAGTAGGTCCAAGTGTACACCGCACCGGCACCGCTGTAATTTATTTGACGCACAGCCTCAAGAGAAAACAACTCACCTAAACAGTACATAAAAAGTGAAAAGAAAAAGAAGTAACATATGAAAACATAAACATATTTGTCTCAACCAAACTAAAAAAATAAAAATAGCAAGAAAATATGAAAACCAATTGTTTTGTGTTTTTAAAATTGCACAAACCATGTCTATTTAAAGAGCACCAGACCAATTTATTTTTGATAACTAGCTAAACTACAAGCGCAAGCACCACCAGAAAAGGAGCTGCATTACAAATGCAATAGTTGCACTTTTTTTTGTAGGCGCATTGTACATATCATAAGGGAAATTGAAGAAAAAGAAAACAAACAATTGATTCCTCTAAAAAAAACCAGTCGAACAAAAAAGAATAAGCATAAACCAACTTCTTGTCAAACAGAACAGAAAAGAACAATTAACCGGTGGAACAAGAAATTCCGAACAACTAATCGGAAGCACTTTCATTTTTTTTACCAAGAAAATTTTGTTCTCCTGCTACGACACTTCAATATCGTCGCTTCGGCCTCCGCGAGAAAGTGTGCCTAATAAACTGGACCAGAGGAAGAACGCATGCCCTCTTGCTGCGACACTTTAATATCGTCTTGGCCTCCGTACCGGCATCCAATGACGGACCTTTTTAACAGGCCATCCGCGGCCATCTTCTTCTACACCACACCACACCATTCTCTCCTCCCTCCCATCCTTCACTACCGGTAGCTAGCCATGGCCAATGGCATTGGATTAGGGGAGGGCGTCAAGGACGACCAACGGATCCTGATCTTGGCCGTCGAGGCAGGCACAGAGGACACGGGGGACGCGGCCAAACCAGCATGCCACCACACACTCCCTCACCACCGTCATCGCCCGGGCTCGAGCCAATCGACATCAGCCTCGTCGGCTTTGAGTTTGTAGTGACCATCTGCTCGGGCATGATGCTGGATAGGATGCTCCTTCCTCACAAATTCACGTCGCTGGTCCACGATGCAGAGCTTCAGCAGGTCATGTTGCGGGCGGCCGGTGTCAATATCGGTGCGTGGCCTATGGAGGTGCTATTCGACCGCGTCGGCCAGATGTTTCTCGCCAACAGATGGAAGGAGTTCGGACGCCGGCACCAAATCGAAGTCGACAACTTCGTCGTCTTCAAGTACGACGGCGAAGCCATGCTCACCGTTAGCGTCTTCAACGACACCATGTGTCTTCGCTGCTACCACACCGACTCCGAATCCGACGAGTAGGCTTAGAACTAGACTAGGATGTGTACTCGTCATGTATCGTGTTTGGAATGAAATTTGAAATGTGAGCATCGGCCATTTTCAATGACAAGTTTTCATTTAAATATTTTACAAGCAAACTATGCCTAGAACAAAATTCTAACTATGTGCCATCTATGATGCTGGCGGCGGCGACGCCGGCAGGTCGACAAGACCCAATTGTTCGGTGAGAGAGAGAGAGAGAGGTAGATCACTTCCTGCGTCTGCATCTCCTCTACAACTTGGGCGAGGCGGATGCAGGTAAGCGTCGTCGGAATTGACTCGCACTGCTTTCCAAAGCTCGTCGCGCACGCCTGAAAGCGCTACACACCGCTGGAGCTCCGGCAGAAAGACGCGCTCCATACTGTATATCTGCGGCCGCCCTGAATCGGAGGCGGCAACAAGTCAGGTGCCTCCGATGGTTCTGGCCACCATGACAGCAACGGGTGCTCGGGCTGCTCTTCTCTGCGGACGTCAGGGTTGTCACGGAGGCCAGTGCGGCGACGCGTACGACCAGACATGGTGGTTTGTGGTGGTAGTGGTGACAGGGGTCTGGTTGAAGATATCTTGGCTGGTCTCCCCTTTCTATGGCTGCGCCTGGACGCGGCGGGAAACACCCACAACTTGCTAGAAGCGGCGGGAAAGAAAGGCGGAAGACGGCAGGACGGCGGGAAAGAAAGACGGAAGACGGCAAGGCGGCGGGAACATACTGAAAATACGCCGGCATCGGTGAGGACATATTTGCCAAGCGCGGACAGATAGATCGCGTCGCTGGACGCGGTTGGCCAGATGGCCGGACCACGACCCAAAATAAACCGTGGGCCGAACAGAAATGAACGATAGTCCTACACATTTCTTTCAATTTAGAAGTCGCTTCAAATGGACCCCTACACTCCGAAATTGTAAGCGTGGTCGTGGAAGTTTACGAGGGTATTTGGTTATGTCGCTATGATGCTACTTTTCACACAAACAAAAAAGCCGGCCGCTTGTGCCATTTGACCCGGTTACGTCCGGGTGTGTGAGATTGCCTCAGCAGTGATGACTGCAGTAAAAAGGACAGATGATCCAAGTGAGCAAGATTTTGGAGGTTGCGGCGACATAGTCCTTTTCCCTACTACTTCCTTTTGCCTATATCTGGTGTAATCGCGTGCAAAACTAGTTCTTTGTGTACTCACATTATGCTTATTAAAATCTTTCCAGACAAACCGGATGGCTTAGCTTCGCTCTCAGAACATCGTAATGATAGCCAAAGATTTCATCTTGTTTTGAAGTATTCCTTTTAGAAAATGTGGAGGCGCGCGCGGGTCTCTTTCTGTTTACTTACCAGTAGGCTAGCTGCTGAACTGAGGGCTTCTCCATTGGTCGCACCGTCAGCAGCAAGGCAGGGCCCGTAGTGCTGCAGTCGGTGTCCCGTACAACTCGTCGAGGGCAGCAGTGTATTGGTAGGGTCGACGTTAGAAGGACTGGGGTCTAGTAGTCTATAAATGCAGGTCCCGCTCCCGTCACTTGCTTTGCAGCCTAGCAGTAGCTATAGCAGCTTGTTGCGCGGAGAAGAGAGGGAGAGCAGCTGGGTCGAGTGAGATCGACAGATACCTGTAGTAGCTAGAGAGAGAGAGAGAGAGCAGTAGTAGTACTAGAGACTGAGCCCTCTCACCAGCAAGGTAGCAGAGCAGGTAGCAATGGCAGTGGCGGAGGAGAGGCTGGCGGTGGAGGACGGCACCGCCGGGAAGGGCTCAGGCGCCGGTGAGGAGTACACGCGGGACGGGTCGGTGGACCTCCGCGGCAACCCGGTGCTCCGGTCCAAGCGGGGCGGCTGGACTGCCTGCTCCTTCATCGTCGGTAGGTCATCATCTGTTCTGCACAGGGGGGCCATCCATGGATGGAGGAATACTCGTGAACGACCGTGCGTGTGTGGCTGCACTGCAGTGTACGAGCTTTTCGAGCGGATGGCGTACTACGGGATCGCGTCGAACCTGGTGATCTACCTGACGGAGAAGCTGCACCAGGGCACCGTGGAGGCGTCCAACAACGTCACCAACTGGTCGGGGACCGTCTTCCTCACGCCCTTGCTCGGCGCCTACGTCGCCGACGCATACCTCGGCCGCTACTGGACCTTCGTCGTCGGCTCCGTCATATACTTCATGGTAATCCATTAATCAACCAATCATTCACTCAGTATATATCTATTCCGAGCAGTTTGGATCCCCTACCTAGCAGTAGCACTAGCATTAGTGTGTCAAGCGGGGCGGGTTGTAGCACAACCTTTTAACTAAACCTTTATTAATTTTGTTATATTTTGGGATCTCCTTTTGCTTATATTTTCTTTTGCTGGTCATTATGCCGGTGCCGCTTGCCACCCTAACTAGCATAGCAGGTTCCTTTCTTAATTTTTCCTTAGGCAGGCAAATACGTACGTACGACGGAGTCTCCAAGTGTTTTGTTTCTTAAGCGAATGCAGTACAATTCTCTCTCTCGTACAAGGTTAGAGGCATAGTACGATTAAACACCTGTGACGGTACAAGAAGTAAATTCTCTACTCCTTGGAGAGTAGAGTTTTGTCCCGATAGATGAGGCCAGCGCGCAGGTCGACATCGAGGTAAGCTTGGTCCAGATCGATGCATGATTGAGCACCCTGAGCTTGCTTGACTCGGGAGTGAGCCTAGCCTAGTACTACTGGTTAATAATTAGAAAAATACAAGAAACAATTACTACGTCTAAACTTATGTTACAGGTCGCTGCATGATTTGATTGAGCACCATGCGTGAACATTATTGACTCGATCGTCACTGAGTTAGAACAAGGCAGCACACACCAGTTACGGCTAAACCTCCTTATGTTACCCCAACAAGCAGCAGTTAAGCACACGCCGGAGATCGATCCATCGATCGATCGATGATTGAGGTAGCTAGCACCGTGGGGTTTTGACCTGATCCATTCCGTTGGCCGGGATGGGCGTAGAGGTCGGATACGGACGACACCAGCCCACACCGACCCAGACAAGATATTTTGTCCTGCACCACACGTACGTCCAGATCATCAGCACTGAATGCAAGAGGTTTGACGTATGGTCTGCTCTATAGAGTGGACCTACCTAGCTAGCTAGCTAGAGCTAGTGTGTGCCCTATCGTGTCGGAGTGCATATCTGCTTCTGCTCGTTCCGTAGTTCCGTTATGGATTATAAGGCCCGAGAGCTTTTTAAAAATGTTAGAAATTATAAGTCCTTTCTTATTTATTAGTCTCTCTTCTCTAATGTATGTTCTTTTTTTTCTCTATCTTCTCTCATGCATAATCAAATGGATGAGTTATTGATTTTCTTAATCATATCAAAATGATTCATAAGCCTTATAACCCCTAACAGAGGGAGTACTACTAGCTGCTTTGACCAGCTGTGGTCCGTAATTAATTTCATTCCCATGCTAACATCCCCTGCTCCGTTTTCATGAATTTAATCATGTGCGCATCAGTCTGAGGTATACGTGCCCATCGCGCGATGCTTCACGAGAAATTTATATGCTACTCCATCTATCTGATACTCCATAATGCAATACAGTACTTTTTTTAAAAAAAATAGGCGCCTTTTATTACAGGACCCGACCTCTACATAGTTAAGATGCACACGGCCAAACCATCCACACGACTAGATAACAAAGTAAGAAGACCAACATAACAAATATTAGTATCAAAATAAATGGCATCGAGCTATGGCTGATCAATCCGCAAATCACGCGGTCATTCATGTCGGAAAAAAATATCCCTCGCCGTGTCCTCCAATCGCGTACATCCCTCTGCAAACAAGCCGTAAAACTACATACATTGGATAATAGTCCATGATCGGAGAATAGTCATAGCCTGATAGTTAACCTGCAGAGAAGAAGATACAATGTTATTAAAAATATTGTCATTTTTACACAGCCATATCGACCAAATAATGGCAAGCGCCCCCACCCTAAACAACGTCTTGTATTTATCATCTATCTCATACAATCAGTTACCAAATACATTGGCCATCAAACATGGAGGAGATAAACCAGAGGCTACTTGGATGATTGACCATATAGAGCAAGCAAATTTACAATTAAATAAGAAATGTCGGATTGTCTAATCATGATGACAAAAAACACATTGAGTACTTCCATGCCAATTCCTCTTAACAAGATTATCTTTTGTAAGAATTACTCCCTTATGGAGATACCATGCAAATATCTTCGCCTTCAGCGGTATTTTCATCTTCCAAATTTTACTATTATTATCGACCGGGATATCAGGTTGAATCAGAGCTCTATACATTGAGTCAACATAAAATTCTCTGAACTCGTCCACACCATCCGGCAGTTTTATCGTGGATAATCATAATAAAAGATTGTTTCAAGATACCAGCCGAGGGCCTACGAGACTTCTTCTGAAAGACACATTACCAAATGTACATTGAGTACTTATTTTCTTAACTGAGTATAACACAAATGTACAAACATCACCCACACATTTCATCTCACCCATGAACAATTATTTTTCAAATAAATTGTGTTTATCAAGTGTGAAGCTGTGGGGCCTAGACAAGCCCAGATAGATACAACACCCACAACAAAAATATACGGGTTAGCTAATTCTTAATTGAATATTAAGAATTAAGTTAGAGATGATTTAACTTTAGAAACGTCGGCTTAAATTCTGATTTATACGGTCTAGGTGTTTTACATGCACTGTAATAGTAATAAATGTTCACCTAATACAACAAAAAGTGTGCAACATAAAGAATCACGTAATACGTCACATAATCAAAAGACATGGGTGCCTCAAAAGTCTATGCATGAGATCCATGTCCCATAACTTTGTCCCATCTTATCTGTCTTTTTTCTATGGCACCGACAATTATTGTCAAATCACGTCCTGTCAAATCGTGTCCGGACACGGTTGGGCCTGCGGATCGCTTGTCCATGTTTGGGGGAAGGTGCTGCCACCCCAAATTTATCCCTAATATGCACGACACCGTCGTCGTCATGAGAGGCAAGATTGTTAAGGAGGAAGACGACCATCCGTAGCCCTACCGCCATCGTGCTACACTCCACGTGCCTGCACGACCACCGTCGGCCCTATCCCTCTCCCCCCTCTCCGACGCAACCTAGCACCGCCTCGCTCGACCTGGAAGACGAAGGGCACGACGGGGGACACTAGGAGGGCCCATGGGACCGAGAGATGACGACGCTACGAGGCGATCGGTCTGGAATATGCGGGGGCGAGCCGGCTCCAGATTGCGTCGTTGGCACTGGGGCTAGACGACGGTCGTAGAACGCACGGCTCGCATTGAGCCTCGATGGTGGTTGGGAAGGGTCTTGTAGGCGATGGCAGTGCACCGTGAGGGGCTAGGGGACAGGGGACAAGGCAGCACTCGTCCTCTCTGGCTAGAGCACATTGCGGCCGAGCCAGTGGAGAGAAGGACGGGATAGGAGAGACTCGAAGGAAGAAGGAAGAGAAAGATAGAAGCGGGGTAGGTGGCTGGTGGGCAAGGCAGGTTTCATGTGAGGCATAATTGTGTCAGGCGTCCCAAGCAGAACTGCTATACACGGGATGGGCTGGGCGCCCCGGACTGCGTTTGGGGCACCCCCAGACAAAAAAAAGCCTTAGGGATAGGTGACTAGGTATGTTTTCTGTCCTGCGTCCTCTAAACCCTCTAGGGGAGCCCTTGGAAGACGCGATTAGAGATCCTCTTACGCATCTAGATGGCTGTGTGGACAAATCAAAGAAAGAAGTAGAAGGGCACCAACGGCATACCAAAGTTGGATTTAACAACATTACTTATTTCATTTGGTTGATCCCCGTATAAAAGCCTTGAATTGTCCCTCATCTATAAACACAAACAAATGGATAATATGAGTTACTCCATCCATCTACAAGTGTTAGGGCGTCTTTGGTTCACCGGATTTTCGAAATGCACTTTCCAGAGCCTTTTTGGTTCAAAAGAATTTTATAGGAATTAAGAAGAATTTTTATTTGTTATGAATTTTTTTATAGAGCTTGTTTGGTTTGTCCGAGTGAAAACGATAAGAATGTTTGCCTATTGGCTACATGCACATGCATTAATCGTACGAACTTCCTGTTCGACATTACAATCATGGCAAAGATGCTCCTTTTTTTTGTGAAACAAGGTCGAAACACTTAAATACAGTGACATGGTACAGTATCATTTTTAGGACCCGTGCACTAATTGTTTCTCAAACATTACCGACACATATGTTTTTATAGCACATTACAAACTAAAAAATGACGTTGATGCGTTAAAATATAAGACATTTTAGTTTTATAAACTAAATATATTTATACGTTTTTTAATGTGTAGATTCAGAGTGAACCTAGAGAATAAAGCTAGACTTACGGAATATGGCTTACGGAAAATCTCTACGGACGGACGTGCTAACGCCAGTTGTTTGATTTTTTTTTCCTTCCATGATTATCGGGCTGTGAATGCGCGAGGTGATTCCACATAATCTCGTAACTCCGTTTCTGTAAAAAGTAGTCCGTAGGTGTAGCGTTACTCGACATCAAAATACATTTGTTTTATAAAGTTAAAACGTTTTATATTTTGAAATTGGAAGGAGTAGAAAATAAAAATGAGTAGTTGCCAAAAACATGACGTGGCTGTCTGCGTTGATGCAGGGGATGCTGCTGCTGACGCTGTCAGTGACTGTGGGAGCGCTGAAACCGCCGGGGTGCGAGGGCAAGGTCTGCCCGCCGGCGTCGGCTCTGCAGGTGGGCGTCTACTTCGGCGGCCTGTACATCATTGCCTTCGGCAACGGCGGCACCAAGCCCAACATCTCGACGATCGGCGCGGACCAGTTCGACGACTTCGACCCCCGGGAGAAGTCCCACAAGCTGTCCTTCTTCAACTGGTGGATGTTCACCATCTTCGTGGGCATCCTCTTCTCCTCCACGGTCCTCGTCTACCTCCAGGACAACGTCAGCTGGTCCGTTGGCTACGGCATCCCAACCCTGGGCCTCATCGCCTCCATCGTCATCTTCCTCGCCGGCACGCCCGTGTACCGCCACAAGGTGCCGCAGGGCAGCGCATTCACGCGCATGGGCAAGGTCGTGGGCGCCGCGCTCCGCAAGTGGCGCGTCCAGGTACCGGCCGACGCCAAGGAGCTGCACGAGCTGGAGCTCGAGGCGTACACCAAGAGGCGCAAGTTCCGGATGGACTCCACGGACACGATGCGGTTCCTCAACAAGGCCGCCGTGAAGGACGAGTCGTCGTCGGCGGCGACGTGGAGCCTGTGCACGGTGACGCAGGTGGAGGAGACGAAGCAGATCGTGAAGGTGCTCCCGATCCTGGCGACGATGTTCGTGCCGTGCACGCTGATCGCGCAGACCAACACCCTGTTCGTGAAGCAGGGCACGACCATGGACCGGCACATGGGCCCGAGCAGCTTCCAGATCCCGCCGGCCAGCCTTGGCGCGTTCGTGACGCTCACTATGCTCGTCGCCATCCCTATCTACGACCTGGTCTTCGTCAGGGCCGCGCGGAGGTTCACCGGGAACCCGAGGGGGATCACCCTCCTGACGAGGATGGGCATTGGGCTGGCGATCCAGGTGCTGACGATGGCGACGGCATCGGTGATCGAGAACCGGCGGCTGACCTTTGTGCGGAGCCACGGTCTGGTCGAGACCAAAGTGCCGCTGCCGCTGACCATCTTCGTGCTGCTGCCGCAGTACGTGCTGATGGGCCTGGCGGACGCGTTCCTGGTGGCCGGCAAGATCGAGTTCTTCTACGACCAGGCGCCGGAGAGCATGAAGAGCCTCGGCACCGCACTGTCGCTCACGGCGTACGGCGTCGGCAACATCTTCAGCAGCTTCCTCCTGTCGCTGGTGTCGCGGGTGACGCGCGAGAGGGGGAACCCGTGGGTGACCAACAACCTTAACGCCTCTCACCTTGACTACTACTACGCGTTCCTCACCGTGCTCGCCGCCGTCAACTGCGTGGTGTTCGCCGTGCTCGCCCGTAGGTACAGGTACAGGGTGGAGTCGACGGAGACGATCGATGTCGACATGGGCATGAAGGTGCAGCAGTGGAAGGCCGACGAGAAGATTCACTCCGATCTGCCAATGGCCTGATCGAGCTGATATAATTAACTAGATATAAACTCTGCATAAAACACTGCAAAATTAAATGCACTTCGAAGATTATAAGACTTCGCCCAAAGCAGTAGTAGCGCAAAGTTCTAAAAAAAAAAACTAGTAGTGCACATGACCAGCGAGCAGACTAGATCTCCGGGATGAAATCGAGGCCGACGCCACCATGCGAGTGCGATGCTGCACGGCGCGTGACCTTTTTTTTTCGACTTTGGGACGATTCCGGCCTCAACTTTATTTATTACCGAGTTTTATATTTAAATTAGTGAGCGTCTAAATCTCACGTGTCTGGTAAACCAATTTATGGTTGGATGTCTAGGAGGGTGGTTGTACCCTCGGCCCACCAAAGTTCAAACCTCAGGTTTGACACTCTTTGTTACATAAAATGCGGAATATTTTTTAATAGGAGCCGACGTCCCCTCACTTGGAGGTTCTCATAGGAGTAGGGTGTGCATATATGCGTTCATAGGGGTGGGTGCATATATGTGTTGTCAGTGTCTATGATTTGTACTGTGTTTCTCGAAAAAAATATCAGACGTCTGAGAATTTTTTATGTTTGAATCACTGACATTATCCTACTATTTGTGCTAATTCTTAGTTGCAAAATAAAAAATTGTATTGGTTGCAACTCATTAAATTTCCAGTTACAACCTAGTTGCAACTCATGTGTAAGTTCAACTCATGTGTAAGTTCCACGTTGCAAGAATCACGAGGTAATCCAATGGAGAGATAGGTGACTGTGACATAACAAATTTGTTTAAATTATTACCATTAGTGGTAGAGCTTTACACGGTTTAGCAAACTGTATCGAACTTTTAGTTCTATCCTATACGGTATTTGTATACCAGTAATCCAATACCTACTCAGTATACAGTATTTGTAAACCAGTATGGACTATTGAGGAAACTGAGAACTTACCGCAACATGTCACTGGGTATTATAAAAACCTGTTTGGGCCAGCCCCTGGAAATCTGTCCCATGTTAATTTTGACATGTGGTCTGAAGTTGATAAGGTAAATGATCAAGATAATGAAACCTCGAGTCAGCCTTTCTCTGAGGAAGAAGTTAACCATGTCCTTTTCTCCATGGCAAAGAAGAAAGCTCTTGGTCCTAAACAACATTTATGTTGAGTTTTATCAACATTGTTGGGAAGTTGTTAAGTGGGATATAATGCGAATTTTCTCTGCTTTTTACAATGATACCCTTGATGTTCAACGTTTGAACTATGGTACTATAACTCTGCTTTCTAAGATTTCTAGGGCTGATAAGATCACCCAATATAGGTCTGTTTGTTTATTACGGTGCATTTATAAACTCCTCACCAAGGTTTTAACTATTCAAGTGGAACCCGTACAGGAGAAGCTTTTTAGTATTCATGAGAATGCTTTTATCAGAAAAAGAAACATTGTGGATGGAATTATGTCCTTACATGAGATTATGCACTATATTCATATCAAAAAGCAAGTTGGCATTGTCCTCAAAATGGACTTCGAAAAAGCCTTTGATAAAGTAAACCGAGACTTCCTTCTTAGTTGCCAAAGAGCCATGGGTTTTGGGGATTTTTGGTGTAAAAAAATCAGATCCATTCTGCATAATGGGATGCGGTGACCCAGCATACCACTTCATGATGTAGTATACTATAGTCATTGACATAACACCAATGAAACACCGTTCACTAGTATTACATCCCTCAGAGTGGTACAACAGAAATACAGCAGGTCCAATACATGGCTAAAAGTTACAAGTCACTCTATACACAAGATTCAGAGAACACTCTAGGTTTAAAGAGAGAGAAAGAACTTCTTACAAAGAAGAATCAAAGATAAATAATGCACCAACTATTATACTTTTAAGATTAGTATTTTAACTAAGGGGTTGACATTGTTGCTATTGCAATGCACTACAGAGATAGGTTCTTTGGCTAGAGATTATATTCCTATCTAATCAGTAACTTTGTCTTCACTTGAGTTGATGTATATGTTGACTTTCTTGACTTCATTGAAGAGCTTTAGCCTTTGATGATAACTCCTGGAGCATAACTTGATGTGGACGCCGTCTGTATTGGCTTCAGAATCTAGCAAGGGTTAAGAAGATACTCTGAGTACGAGCGTACTCAGCAAGTTCACTAGAAAAGGAGTGTTTGATACACTATAACTACAGCCATAGACCGTAGGTTGTAGGCAATGCAAGTTTTCGTAAACATTTCTTTAAAGGTTGCTTTTATTCTGAAAAGCTATGTCCGTCAGCCTTCGCGGGTTTACCAGAACTTTCATGGAGTTCCTTTCCCGCTGTGTTCACAGCTCCTTCCCGGAACAGGGAGTAACAAGTTACAGTTCTTACACTCTGCAGAGGTGCATTACTTTACCCATGAGAGATCAACTCTTTGTTGCACAACCGGGCAGCTTATTCCCGTCCACAACTCCATGATGTGGGGCCTAGAAGATTATCCAAGCCAATCACTACCCCCTTCGTGACCTCGCATGCCTCCTTGGTGTACACCATGCCCACATATTGGATTACGGCAATGGTTTGTACAGACCGTTAGATGCCAGAACTATCGTGAGACGTTGAGGGTTCCCACCCATATGCTGCATATTCTCTACGAATTACCAATTAATATGCACGCTACGAGGATAACAGCCATGACCTGCACATCTGGCTACATGCGAGAGGAAGAAGATACAGCTGACTTCTCCGTCCATTCCAAATCTCATGGTTAACGCGTGACATACGACGCAAGAATCACTGGCGACATTGGTTGTTAAGTCCTAGATAATATGTTCCTTTACCACCGGAACTTTCATAGAAGGTTATTACCTCATGGTAATTAACCTATAATCACATTATTATAAAAATAGTGTTTTCGGACCTTTTTCAAATGCAGGTGATGACAACACTAGATTTGTAAAATACCTTACAGAAAATAATCAAAGGACATGAGCAAGTGTGAACTTGCCTTTTGTGATTGCAAGATTATGCACTCACGGTCTTCGAGACAATATAAGATCCAATATCTGAAATCATCATCATTGGTCCGGTAAGGACTAACGTTTAAAGAAGCAATATGCTTTTATGCATAAGTAATGTGATGCACTTTATAAACACGAATCCCGGGGATAACGTTGTTCTAGGGTTTGGATACCAGAAATGGTTATTTTAGAATGTGTTGTCCCTTTTATATAAGTGTCATACTTGTGCTTCTTATTAAGGCTTGTGAGTGTGTGTGAAACAACATGTAATTACAATATCATAAAACAATGAGACACACACAAAGGTGAAATGCTACTCAAGATTGCTTATATAAGAGTTGTTGTTTGAAGTGGCAAAAAGAATAACATTTGAAGAAAAGATTTCTTTTCTAAGGTTCAAACAATCTTTATTGTTAATAGGATGTGTTCAATGTATTTTGGTGTGTGATTGATTAGTTTGGACTTGAGATGCTTTATGTCTTAATTGGAATAACTATAAAAACATATGTAGTTTATTAGACATAATGTTTATAAGCCTTGAGACTAAAGTTAACTTTAAAAACATAGATGGTTTGGAAGTGTAATGCTTATGATATTTGTACCTTGTGTACCTAGTAATGTTTCCTTAAGGTTACTTAAGAATGGTTATCCTTTTACTTTGTGTAGTGGTTTCTTGATTTTATAATGGAATAGTATCATTTACCTTTTTATAAATGAGTGGTTATAGTTTATAAACAAAGAAGTAATATTAATTAATTACTTATGGACTTACTATAGTGTTGTGATAGTTTTGTAAACTGGTGGTTGAAGTATATGGAAAGGATTTAATTTATTCACAAGTTGTTCTTTAAGGTTTTTATTATGAATATGAATCCTTTTAGAATATAATCTTCACTTAAGGTTGAAGATAATTCAATAAAATATAATTTATAAAGTTTTGAACCATTATGACTTGGGGTACACGAAGATAAATCTAGACAAATACGGACTCCTAGACCAATACTAATACTCCTTAACAGTAATGACTACTCTAGGATAACTTATCTATACTAGGGTTTCAATCATGTTCTACCCACCAATGTCACTTATACAGAGTATAAGTATTCAATCTTGGTGAGTAAGGCATGATCCTTATAATCCTTAAATCATTTATAGCTTAGGTTTCCAGTTGGCTAATCAAGGCTTCATCAATGCAACTTTTCAATTGTATTGAAATTATCTTCTTAGTATCTCTTATTGGATTAAGGGTTGTTATTCATGGACTATGCCCACTTGATCCAATAGAATTACTACTGGTAACTATCTTCATGATTCATCCTTGTAATCTTCTTTACTACCATATAATTATATAATATAAATAACTCTTCTATTCATTCAAGAGTGATTTAACTTCACCAATAATCCTGTTGATCTAATTTACTTCCAACACTCCCATCCTATAGATGATATTTGAACCTAGCATTACCATATACCTTTCCTTACCTCCCTCTTTAAAGGATTTAAGTGAATGCTATGATAAGATCAAAAGGTAATAGATCAAGTATTGATAGTTGAAGAATTGGTGAATCAATAGTTGATTACTCAACATTGATGAACAATAGATATTAGAATAAGGTTCAATATAGATGACAAAGATTGATATGGAAGGACAGATATGTGGTGAATGATCTTGGCTTAGTTTCCTTCCTAACTAAAGAGTTTGGATGAAGTGTTACCATGTTCCTTATGGTAGAAATAGAATAGGGATTGAATAGGTCAGTATTAATCATTACATACTTATTACTTAAGTTTTAATCTTAACTTGGCATTCATGAGTTGTTGTGATGAATATTATGATTTGATCCCTTAAGGATCAGATATCAATCATTAAGCAATGCATTAAGTTTTAAAGTTTATTATATTTGATCTACCCTTATATCAAATCATGTTTACCCTGATAAGGTTTTAGCAAAGTTCATATTGAAACTTATCGCAGTCAACTTGATGATCTACTTCAATTTCATCAAGTTGAGAGAAGCTCCCATCACTTTGATAAGTTTTGTTTAAAAGCGTGAAAATTATTCGGATTTTCTATGCATGAAGGCAATGCACACATCTGGGTTCAGCTTATTTCTAAGCTCTAATGCTGGGATGTTACATGGGACTATTTTTTTAAGATTAACAATACTTATGATTCCTATTTCCAAAGTTCTAAGGGTGTTAGACAAGGGGATCCCCTCTCACCCTTCCTCTTTAATTCTGTTGTCCAATGTTTGACTAAAATGGTGTTGGAGGCACAGAAGAATGATCTCGTTGTGGGATTAGCCCCAAGCCTAATTGATAAAGGGGTATCCATCATGCCGTATGCTGACGATACCGTCTTATGTATTTCTCATGATTATGACAAGGCTTAAATCTAAAGTTACTTCTCTACATGTTTGAGTTAATACCAGGCTTGAAAATTAACTTTCTGAAAAGTGAGCTTTTTATGATTGGTGGTGACATGATGATAGTTGATTCTTATTCCTTAATGTTTGGTTGCAAGGTGGGCCTGCTCCCTATGAAATACCCAGGGGTTCCTGTCTCATTCAGAGCTATTAGGAATTCAGATCTTAATTTGATTGATGGCAAATTTGTCAATAAGCTTGATGCCTGGGTGGATGGTGTTGCTTCCTCTGGTGGGCGATTGACTCTGGTTGATGCTAGTCTCTCTCACCTCACTACATACATTATGGCCATGTTCCTTCTTAATGACACCTTCATTGAAAAAATGGATAACATAGAAGAAGGTTTTTTTTGGCATGGCAAGAAGCAAAAAAATAGGGTATTACATGGTTACATGGAGAAGAGTGTGTAGATCTAAGAAGAAGGGTGGCATTGGTATTGAAGACCTAGAAAAACAGAATAGTAGCCTCCTGTGCAAATGGTGGTGGAAGCTAGAGACCCAGGATGGCCTATGGCAGAGAATTGTTAAAGCAAGGTATTTGAGAAATAAAATTGTTGATTCTATTAAAGTGAGGTTCTCTGATTCTCCTGACTGGAAAGCTCTTCGCAAAGTCAAAGATACTTATTTTGCTGGAAGAAAACTCATTCTCAAAATTGGTAACCTGACCAAGCTTTAGAAAGATCATATTCATGGGCAACCTCCTTTTGAAATTCAATTCCCTGATCTTTATGATCTGTGTCAAAACAAGGATTGCACCATCCTTGATCTATTAACTACTTCTCTTATGATCCCCCTTTTGCAGAAATCCTAGAGGAAACCTCCTTAGTCAGTGGAACCCTATTTGTAATTTTGTCACCTCTTTGAATCTCTCTGATGAGCCTGATGTTGTCAGTTGGTCCCTAAATACAAATGGCAGGTTCTCTACCAAATCCATTTACACTTGGTTAGAAAGGAACATTTCTGGCTCCAATAACAAGTGGATTTGGAAAACAAGGATGCCCCTTAAGATCAAAGTTTTTATGTGGCAACTTTGCCAAGGTGCTATTCTCACCTGGCAAAACATGAGGAGGAGAAGGTGGCTTGGTTCCTCCTTATGCTCTTTCTATGATCAAGTGGAAACTAATAATCAGTTGTTCTTCTCCTGTCATACCTCTAGAGTGGTCTGGGGGGATCTTGGGGTTGGTTCTGGGCGTCTCAAATGTTCCTAATAATTTCTGGCAGGCTATGGCTTGGTTTCATTCTCACATGCATGGAAAAGAAAAATTCTATGTACTAATCACCGCATCCTTATGTTGGGAAATTTGGAACATCAGAAACAAAATTACCTTTGATAAACATAGGCTTATCTCCCCGAGTGAGATCTCATTTTCGGTTATTTCATTCTTGTTATACTAGGCAGGACTCTAGAAGGGTGAAGACAAGGCGATGGTGACTAAAGGTGCTCACTCTCTAGCGCGAGCTGCTGCTTCAGTCTTTGGACAAGGGCAGCAAGGGTCTACTGGAAATCAACCATTGTTGATCACCGGTGTCTGACGTGTGGCTTCTGATATGCTTGCTTTGTGAGATCTAGGTCCTTTTATCTTGGCTATAAGAATGTTGCCCTTGGATGTTTTTTTTGTTTTAGCTGAACTATGGTGATGTTCGTCTCACACTTTCCATCCGAGGCCAGATGGAGAGATTGGGTTTCCTGGCATTGCTCCAGCTCACTTCATGTTCCATATCTCCTTTTCTTTTGTACTCTCGTCTTTGTTTTGCACCGAATCTTGTTATTTGTGTTAATCATAATGGAAAGGGGTGGAAGCCCGGTTGGAAAAAAAGTAATGCTACATCTACGGTCACATTCTATGTAAAAATCTTACAAACTAAGAAAAATGGAAAATCAGTTGAGAATGTGGTCCATAGTTATAGGAAGGAAAAAAATAAGCACAAACCATGTGGCTCCACATAATCCCGTAAGATCAGTCCATAGGAAATTTCCGTAAGCCTAGCATTATTGTTTGTATACCAAGTCATGAATGCTATGTGGCACAACGCATGCACACTTCTGATATATAAACAACGATCTCTTGATCGATTGTATCGAGGAGTCGATCAAGGAGAACGGTCTCAAATTTTGTCATGATACCAGAGCCAACTCTTCCATAGACAAAAATTACTGAGATCCAATTTAGTCCATCGACTCGAGGTTTTCAAGCTTAGCAGCTATGGCATCCTCGTCTTCAAGCTCCTCCAAAATCAACCTTGGATCTTAGCCGACGAAAACATTGACGCAGAGCAATTACCCCGTGTGGCGTGCGCATGCCATACATGTACTACGTGGCGCCCAAGTCACTCACTTCCTCGTTGCTTCAAAGTTGCACCATCCAAAAACATAGGCGTGGTGAATCTGGACAAAGCCAAGGATCCATCTATGGTTCCTAATCCCGAGTACTCTGTCTGGTTAGTCCAGAATCAAAAGGTGCTTGGTTATATTCTCAATTCATTGTCCAAGGAAATTTTGATTCATGTTCTTCGGATGGAGCACACTGTCGGTGTGTGGAAGGCCTTAGAAGAGATGTTTTCCTCGCAAAGTATGTCCAAGGTCACGAACCTTAGGATTGTGTTGTCCAACACAAAGAAATTCAATCTTTCAACACCAACGTTCTTCACCAAGATGTAGGGTTTTGCAGACGGTATGGAGGCTACTAGAAAGCAGCTTCCCAATGATGAGCTTGTGTCCTTCCTCCTATATGGGCTTGGCGGTCAATATGGCTCCCTAGTCGCCGCCCTTGGAGTGGTCAAAAATCCGATCATAGTTTCTAAATTATACTCACAGATTCGGTCTTTTGATCAACGCCAGGAGATACACAATTCAACCATGGTCGGAGGGTTTGAGACCTCCGCCAATGCAGCAGCAAGGAATTCCAACCATGGTAGTGGTTACTGTCGGTGCAAGAATGGTGCAAGCCTTGAGGATCAAACGATATGATGATCGATGCAATAATAGCCGCTAGGATGATCGTCCCACAACAAAAACTTCAATCAAAGGGGAGGTCATGGTGGAAGTGCGTTGGTCGATGGTGGCCGTGGACGTGACCATTGCCATACTACTCCCAAGTACAATTCGATAAGTATCTGAGTGTCGAACCCACGAGAAGCTGAAGGTAAACTATCTATTCTCTAAAGCCCTATAACCCACTTATATTGTATGTCCTCAGATCTTGGTCTCCATAAAATTCTCTATCAGCACCATGGAACGAGAACATGCCCCATGATATTAACAACCAACAGAGCTTCGAAATGCTCCCTCTAAACCTAAACGGTCAGAGTAAAACATGGGTGCACACAACTGAACCCCTCCAATCCGGCAATCTCTAGGCATTATTCGCCCAAGGGAGTTCGCCGGCAAAGCCTTTCGATACTCGCCACTCTGACCAAATCAAAGAGGGAAAGCAACAAGTAGATCCTCGTCTTGGCGCAAGAGGAATCCTAGAACCGCCGCCATTATTTTCAGCAGACGATCATGCTCCCACGACGCCTGTCATCTTTGCGCAACATGAACAAAGGAGGAGAGGGTAACCTCAACCCCAGGAGATCGGCATGGCTAGGCACAACCTCACCCCCAACAGCGTATGGCCACCGACCCAACCTATCGAAGCCGGCAGAACGACGGCGTGCCTCCATCCCCTCATCGGACGCCAGAGATCCTCAGGCCCCGGCCAAGACGGTCACGCCGCACCAATCCCACATTTAGCGCCACACCTCCCCCATGTGAACGCCTCCGCAGATCCCTCTCCCGCCCCCATCTTTGATGGACGGGGCGCCGCCACCGCCGTCGGAGTCGGCAGCAGCGAAAGCCGACGCGGTGAGGGTTGGGGGTTCTAGGGGAGGACGGACAGGAGGCCCCTTGGAGCAGCCGGAGTCTCCTGGGGGCGGCTCGGGAGATGGTTAGGGTTTGGTGAGGAGAGCAATAATATCTTATAGCTACCATTTCAACTACCTAAAATCTTAATCTCAGTTTGGTGATATTAGATAGAATCTGAATATCACAATCGTACTAAAGTTGTTGATCTACCAAACAACCACCAATTCAAGAAATAAGAATTGACAAACCAGAGTCATTTCTTCCGAATTAGCACCAATCAAACAGATGTGAAGTACTACCAAGATAACCGATTGACGATGGATGTCCAGTGGACTCTCACAGAGACCACGGCTCCATTGTTGAACCAATACAATTGCCTCTCGTTGCCATGCTTGGACGCTTTAAAAGATAGAAAATGCCGTTTTGGTGCCTCCTCCATAGTCTACTATAAGCAACGTATCTTTTATGCTCATGTCTGCAACAAAATTTTGATTGTGCTTACCAGTTGAAGATATAAAACCATCCATGACACAGAAGTGTCCATAGATGAAGGGGAAGAAACTCTTGGAGAGGGTCGTGCTGCCACACATCCGACAGGAAAGCCACCTGCCGGTACTTCCATGAAATCTAGCTCTATAGTTGCCTCCACAGCTTTATTAACTACACAAGACTCAAATTTAATCTTTCCAATGAACTCATTGACATGGTTCATACTCCATGGATCAAACTTTCCAATGGCTTTCACGGAACCATCGAAGATTGATAAATCCTTTTCAACCTCCTTGGCCTTGATCTTTAAATTGATTTCGAGCAAGCAACCCATTGTAGATATTCCTCTTGATGGATTCATTAGACGTAGATAACCACCATTCTAAGTTGAAACAAGTAGTTATATTAACTATCACGTAATTAATGAGTATAAAATATAAACTTATTAACAAATAGCTAAAATGGAAAAATGAAGGATTCTCTCTTTCTTGCAATGGGTAAATATGGTAACCCTCGGTAAATGCTAAGAAAATAGAGAGAAATTCATCATGCCGCTTTGATTCTATTTGGTTTTTCATCTATTTTCTGGCATATGAATATTCTCCGGTTATATTGTGTACAAGCAATTCTCTCTATAAACAAAGGGAAAACAAAGGCAACATATGCTTGACTATGTTTTTATATACAAACAAATTAGTAAACAAATAGTATAACTCTCCTCCAGATTGGTAGTCACAATTTGGAGAAGTATCTACAAACACTAGATAACCATTGATATTGCAGGTGTGGACAAAGCTGCCCGTGCCCCTCATTCTACGAAATGTCATGTGTCAATTTTTTGGCTAATAGTACAAGATTAACTCAACATAAACTGTCTAGTGTGAACTTAAGTGACCCAACCAACGAGTATCTCTAAATCTACTTCATAAACTATGATGGAAGTAAAAAAGACTCGTCGATAGAACTAGGTATTACCTCGTCAATAGCTTGAGGGTTCTCTCTAGAATGATGAAAAATGTAGTTCCATGAGTAATCCAAGGAATCTCTCATGACAATCAAGCCATAGACCTCCATGGTCGCACGTCATATCATCACGTCGCATAACCTCGTGATAGTAGTTGTGCAACTCAAACAAAACATCGATGATTTGTATCATGCGATGAGGAATATGATGGCATCCACGCTCGGGCTTGCATGAAGTACGGCGGCCAGAGTTGAGCTGCAAAGAAAATTAAAGAGATTGAAGAAACAGGGTGCACATCAGATATTATTGCAAATCAGTAAACACGGATAGTAACTTGAAGCTTTGATCATGCAACTTACACTCTGAGATGTTAGGTATTCGATGCCGAGGGATCCAACCTGAACAAGGATTTTCTAAAGGCGCATGTATGTTGCGGAGTGCTGACGTCAGCCACGTGTTACCCAGAAAACTGAAAATTTCGTGAAACTTTTTGAAAATTATGAAACACTTTGTACTGATCACTAACTGTTTCAACTGTTTTAATAATATTTCAGTCGGTTCTAATTTTTTTAAATAGCCGGCTATACTAGCTATAGCCACGCTATAGCCTCCAAGGACACCTCCCGCTACAGCTAGGACTTCTAACACTAAAACGAGAATAACCGCTATTATAGCTCCTCCAAACCACTATTAGCGCTAAAATTGGGACAAAATTTTAGCTGCTAACTGTCCCGGTCGATGGACAAAAGTTTTGGGCCAAAATTTCGTGTGCGCGGCCCAACACTTTCAGCAAAGCGACATCCATAACCCCAAAATTTCCCCATTCCCCTTATCTCCTCGAACAGAAAAGGGACAGCGACCATGGCAGCGTGTGCGATCCATCAGCTACTGCTACCGGTCACACTTGCTCCCTCACTGGCCGCGCTTGCCCCTGCTCGCCGGCGACCCAAACTGCATCCGGAAGCTGCCATAGCTCCCGCCCGCCGGCGACCCTGGCTGCATGCGGAGGCTGCTCTAGCTCCGGCTCGGCGGCAACCAGCACACGGCGGCTGCACAATCTCCTGCTCGGCTAGCCCAGGCTACCTCTACCCCGACTGCCTCTTCGGTTCAAGCACAACCTCCCCTTACTGCCGTTGCTATGCCCTGCTTCTCAACTTCTGAATTTTTTTATATATGTATGAACCTATGCTGCTCAAATTCTGAATCTTTTCATTATTTAGTAGTAAAACCTGCTAGATGGTCTTAGCCGGCTGTTTAAAACTTATTAGTCTAATTCTATTTCAATGACAGCTACCCTTTTTTCGAGATCGGGCGGCCGTGGCAGGCCAGGGCCAGCGCTTCGCTGCCTTCACCGGGGGATCCCTCCATCGCCACTCCAGTCCTTCCTTCGTGGTTGGGGATTAGAGGTTTTTAGTGAGGGATTCGATGACAGCTGCCTATGGATATATGGACGAGATCTGTGACCGTGTCTAAGTCGATTCGGCCTCACTTCTGAATTCATATACCGATTGCATATACTGTATGTGCTGTGTTGTACTCCTACCAAAAGGCTAGTATGTCTGTAGCTGCAATCTTGTACGTACTACATTATACTGTAGAGTTTTGCAGTGTTTTATACAGAGGTTATGTATCTTGTTAATTAATCAGCTCGATCAGGCTATTGCTTCGGGTTGAATCTTCTTGACGTCCATGTCGACTTCGATCGTCTCCGTCGACTCCACCTTGTACTTATACCTACGGGCGAGCACGGCGAACACCGCGCAGTTGACGGCGGCGAGCACCGTGAGGAACGCGTAGTAGTAGTCAAGGTGGGAGGCGTTGAGGTTGTTGGTCACCCACGGGTTCCCCCTCTCGCGCGTCACCCGCGACACCAGCGACAGGAGGAAGCTGCTCAAGATGTTGCCGACGCCGTACGTCGTGAGCGACAGCGCCGTGCCGAGGCTCTTCATGCTCTCCGGCGCCTGGTCGTAGAAGAACTCGATCATGCCCGCCACCAGGAACGCGTCCGCCAGGCCCATCAGCACGAACTGCGGCAGCAGCACGAAGATGGTCAGCGGCAGCGGCGCGTCGGTCTCGACCAGCCCGTGGCTCCGCACAAAGGTCAGCCGCCGGCTCTCGATCACTGACGCCGTCGCCATCGTGAGCACTTGGATCGCCAGCCCGATGCCCATCCTCGTCAGGAGCGTGATCCCTCTGGGGTTCCCGGTGAACCTCCGCGCGACCCTGACGAAGACCCGGTCGTAGACGGGGATGGCGACGAGCATGGTGAGCGTCACGAACGCGCCAAGGCTGGCCGGCGGGATCTGGAAGCTTCCCGGGCCCATGTGCCGGTCCATGGTCGTTCCCTGCTTCACGAATAGGGTGTTGGTCTGCGCGATCAGCGTGCACGGCACGAACATTGTCACCAGTATCGGGAGCAGCTTCACGATCTGCTTCGTCTCCTCCACCTGCGTCACCGTGCACAGGGTCCAGGTCGCCGACGACGACTCGTCCCTCACGGCGGCCTTGTTGAGGAACCGCATCGCGTCCGTGGAGTCCATCCGGAACTTGCGCCTCCTCGTGTACGCCTCCAGCTCCAGCTCGTGCAGCTCCTTGGCTTCGGCCGGGACCGGGACGCGCCACTTGCGGAGCGCGGCGGCCACGACCTTGCCCATGCGCGTGAACGCGCTGCCCTGCGGCACCTTGTGGCGATACACGGGCGTGCCGGCGAGGAAGATGACGATGGAGACGATGAGGCCCAGCGTAGGGATGCCATAGCCCACGGACCAGCTGACGTTGTCCTGGAGGTAGACGAGGACCGTGGAGGAGAAGAGGATGCCCACGAAGATGGTGAACATCCACCAGTTGAAGAAGGACAGCTTGTGGGACTTCTCCCGGGGGTCGAAGTCGTCGAACTGGTCCGCACCGATCGTCGAGATGTTGGGCTTGGTGCCGCCGTTGCCGAAGGCGATGATGTACAGGCCGCCGAAGTAGACGCCCATCTGCAGCGCCGATGCCGGCGGGCAGACCTTGCCCTCGCATTCAGGCGGCTTCAGCGCTTCCACTGTCACTGACAGCGTCAGCAGCAGCATCCCCTGCATCAACACAGACATCCACGTCATTTTCATCATAATAATACAAAAACAAGTCTCGTTATCACTTTGGTAATAGCGTCTTCAATCCGCTCTCAGCGAGAGAAATATACCTTTTCTACTATAAAAATATCTGCGTCTGTATCACTTCGTAACAATGTTGATCCAACATTTGGAGCAAGATAAATACTACTTCATCGGTCCGGAAATAAGTGACTTACATCAGGGCTAGTCTATATCCATATATTCAGATATACATGTACACACTAAAACATGTTTAGATATATCCAAGTCATTTATTAATGAAAGGAGAGAGTAGTACATTCGGTCCAAAAAAATGATATATAAATTTTTCTAAAAGTCAAACAACATAAAGTTTGAACAAGGTTATAGAAACAAATATCGATGTCTATAATACAAAACCAATATCATCACATATATGCAATATACTTTTATATTGTGTCTATTTGGTCTTGTACTGCATTAATAGTTTATTCTACTTATAAGTTTGGCCAAAGTTTAGAAAAAAATCATACCTTGTGGTTGGAGGTACTACGTTTTATTTTATTTTATTTTTATACTTCTACGACACGTGTCTACCATGTCTGCATGAATCCAATATTCTTTTTGCGGTGGAGTTGCACGCAATATCTTTTGGGTACACCGCAACACGATATGATGCACTGCAAAATAACAAGATATCTCACGGAATTAGGACACTACTCCTCCCGTTTAGAAATATAAGATATTTTAGTTTGTGTATCGAATATATCTAGACGTTTTTTAGTGTATAGGTTCATAAAGATTCAGAGTGAACCCAGTGCCGGCTCTAGGACTTCAAAGGCCCTAGGGCGAACTCTATTGATGGCCCCATCAAAGATTTTTTTATATTCAATGCATGGATGGATGAAATTATTGTAGATTCACAAACGCTCGGTTACTTTTCATTAGCATAAAATATTTGATAACCTTTTCTTATCAAATACTCCCTCCGTTAGGGATTATAAGGCCTAAGAGCTTTTTTAAAATGTTAAGAATTATAAGTCCTCTCTTATTTTTTAGTCTCTCTCCTCCTAACAGAGGGAGTATCTGATAACTTTTTCTTACCTTTGTCCAAAACCAAATATCATAGAAGCTACAAGGCACACAAAAAAGAGCATGCTAATAAACCCCCAAGACTCCAGTAATCATGAGAAACGAGATTTCCCTCTATTTCTTTACGCAAAGTCATTAATGACAATGTCAAGATCAAATGCCCAGAATTCTGGATAGCGTCATTCCTCAGACCAAACTTATTCATAGCCCCTCTTATGATATCCAGTCAACTTTTCTACTCGTTTATTGTTGTTTCTTTTCTAAACAACCAAATAAGGAAAGAAAAGACAATCATCATGCAATTTCGATTCAGAACACTAA
Organism: Avena sativa; assembly: GCA_916181665.1. NCBI lineage: Eukaryota > Viridiplantae > Streptophyta > Magnoliopsida > Poales > Poaceae > Avena > Avena sativa. The sequence continues at coordinate 463,476,420 of OV702293.1, forward strand.
AAATAGAATCAGCCAGCCCGATATCGTAGAGTTTTAGAATTACCTGTTAATCTAGATCTGTCCCTAATTTCTTGCAAACACCTAGCCATATCAGCAGCCGTTCCCTTACCTCCATCTCCGACCTCTCAGTGACCATGCGTGATTAGGGAAAGGAAATTAGGGATTCAGGGCCGTCGGTATAGCAGAGGTATGCCGACAAGTTGTCCACCGGTGTATCGCGGCCGTCGGCGTGTGGCGTAACTCACATCCGTTGACGGCGCAACGGTGTTATACTTGTCACGGAAAATTAAAAAAAAAAGCCCGAGTCGAGCGAGCGAGACATGGTGATATCCTACCACACGCTTCTCCGCACGAACCCCGCCAACGCCTTCGTGGTCAAGTTGTACCTCCGCGTCGAACTCAGCCACGACCTCCTCGTCCTCACCACGCTCGCCGTCGGCGTGCCCCTCCTCTCGGTAAGTATGTCAGTGGACAGCGCCGAGACCAATGTAGTGGCCGTCTCCACCGCTCGCGTTGTGGCCGCCGTCATTGTAGGCTCCAAGGCTGCCTTGGACACTGACGGGATGGGGCTCGGTTGCATCGTCGCCCGATGGAAGAGTCTCTTCGTGCGTGCAATGCTCCTCCATGTCGCTGGCCTCTCCCTTGTTGCTTGCTTCCTCGCCATGGTGGTCTTGGAAGACGGCTTCCTCTATAGGACCTATCCACCCGCTAGGCTTGGGAAAGGAGGAGAGGGGATCATGGAGGTGGGTAATGGAGTCGGGCGTTGGGGAGGCGTGGGTGGCGTCGATGGTTGGCCAATAATGTGTGGAGAGAGGGGGGTGGGGGGTGAGGGGTGAGCGGTTGGATCAGTCTACGCCGATCCGTGGGTACCTGTTTCATGTCCTGTGATTGGTTCTATGTATATTTCTTCGATGGGACTTTTACCATAGTTCGACCTAAACATAGAAAATTAAAAAAATCAGGAAAATAAAAAAACCTTAGCACATATGTGTGTCTCTCCGAGTTCGCTAGTTGCTTTGATTGTTTCTTTGATGGATCAACGATGTTCTTGTGTTACTATAACCATGTTTGTAAATGCAGCCATCTAGGTATTTAAGTTGACAATGATTGCCCCCGAGATACAAACGACAGGTAAAGTGTGACAATGGTAGGGGCAATAGGCCTCGTGCATTGACTTTTGAGACACCCACCAAATTGCGTTTTTTTTTTCATCCGTCGTTTCTCTATCCCCCGCAATTTCACTGCTCGAAAAGGACGTTCTTCTTTTGTAATAGTGTGTTATTGATTCTCACAAGAAAATCATAAAGATTTGAGGATTAGGGATTGAGTGGAAGAACAGAGTGAGGCTAGCAGATGAAAGGGGAATTCTCTGGATCTTGCCCGATCCAGCTCTATTCTCTTCTCTTTATTATTTGTACATTTTACATTCAAACCCTCTGACATATATATTATTTCAACTCACACCAACACTCCCCCTCAAGATGGGGCAAACACATCAAATAGACCCATCTTGCTACAAAAAATGGAAAACATCTTTTCTGGTATACTTTTTGTTAGAACATCTGCTATCTGATTTGATGAAGTCACGTATGGCATACAAACCACTCCTTTGTCCAGTTTTTCCTTGATGAAATGGCGATCAACTTCAACATGTTTAGTACGATCGTGTTGCACTGGATTATTTGCAATATCTATTGCTGCTTTGTTATCACAATAGAGCATCAAAGGCTTATTCTGATATAGCCTCAATTCGGTTAGTAGAATATGCAGCCATAAGAGCTCGCATAGACCATGTGCCATGGATCTGAACTCAGCCTCGGCAGTTGACCTAGCTACCACATTTTGTTTTTTGCTTCGCCAAGAGACTAGATTACCCCCAACAAATGCACAATAACCAGAAGTGGATCGCCGATCATCTAGAGAACCAGCCCAGTCTGCGTCTGTATAACACTCAATTTGTAAATTGTGTTGCTTTGTATAGAGAAGACCTTTTCCTGGACACCCTTTAAGGTATCGAAGGATCCTATTAACAGCATCCAGGTGAGTTGTTCTTGGGTTATGCATATATTGACTCACGACGCTCACAGCAAATGCAATATCAGGACGGGTGTGGGAAAGATAAATTAACTTACCCACAAGCCTTTGGTAGCGTTCTCTATTAACTGGATTCCCTCCGTCACTACTTAATCTATGATTCTGTTCAATGGGGGTAGCAGCTGGTTTTGAACCATACATGCCAGTTTCTTTAAGCAAGTCTAAGATATACTTCCTTTGTGTTAGAAATATACCTTTTGGACCACGTGAGACTTCTATGCCAAGAAAGTACCTCAAGTGTCCCAAATCCTTCACTTCAAACTCTTGTGCGAGATGATGCTTCAAGCCAGCAATTTCCTCGCTGTCATTGCCTGTCATCACAATATCATCGACGTAGACTATCAAGATTGCAACCTTGTTATTAGCATGTTTATAGAATAATGTATGGTCAGCGTTGCTCTGTTGATAGCCTCTTTTCTGCATAGCTTGTCTGAAACGATCAAACCACGCTCTCGGTGATTGTTTCAATCCATACAAGGAGCGATGTAAGCGTAGTACTTTTCCTGTACTATGGCCGCACTCAAAACCAGGTGGAATTTGCATATACACCTCTTCATGAAGATCACCATGAAGAAATGCGTTTTTTACATCCATTTGGTAGATGCTCCAATCAAAATTAACTGCACAAGATATGAGAGTCCTCACAGAGTTCATCTTTGCCACAGGTGCAAAGGTTTCCTCATAATCTATACCATAAGTCTGCGTGTACCCCTTGGCAACAAGACGTGCTTTATATCTATCTATCTTACCCTCTGGTGTGTGCTTAATAGTAAACACCCATTTGCATCCCACAGGTTGCTTACCATATGGTAGATCCACGAGCTCCCAAGTTTTGTTTTTTTCCAATGCTCTCATCTCATCTAGCATCGCTTCCTTCCATTTGGGGTCTTCCATGGCTACTTTCCAGTCATTTGGTATGGAAACGGGATCAAGGGAAGCAATAAAACTTTGGAGAGATGGACTACAATATTCATAGGAGATATAATGGGCTATATCATATTTGTAGTCTCTAAGATATCCTGGTGTGTTTCGAGTTCTAGATGATTTACGCAACGCAATAGGTAAATTATCTATAGAAGTAGAAAGTTGGTTATCACTCTGCCCTGAAGTGCTAGTAGGAGCTATGGAATTAGAAGGGATGGTATTGGCACCTGGGTCCTCATGCATTTGGGACTCCTCACCTTGAGATGGAAGTGATAAGTGTCCTGTAGAATCATCCTCGTCTCCATGACAAGAGTTATCATCAGTAACACCATCATTTTCATGCCCCTGATTATGAATGTTATTAGTAGAGGGAGAATCACCTGAAGTGGGAGAAAGAACAAGGACAGGCCCTTCACTCCCCCTTTCTTGCTGCTCATCAGGTGGAGACAAGGAAATACCAGACCCAAAATTCGACCCATAATAGGGTTCATTTTCACGGAAAGTTACATCCATGCTCACAAAAAAACGATGCTCTGAAGGACACCAACACCTATAGCCCTTTTTTGAGGGAGAATAACCCGTAAACACACATTTAAGAGCACGTGGATCTAATTTCCCAACCGAATTTCTATAATCATGCACAAAACAAACACTCCCAAAAATCTTTGGAGGAATGACAAACTCAGCAGAATTCAAAAGGAACCCAGCAGGAGTTTTGTAATCTAGAACACGAAGAGGCATTCTATTTATCAAGTAAGTAGCAGTTTTAATTGCCTCACCCCAAAGGAATTTAGGAACGTTCATTGTAAACATCAATGAACGTGCAACTTCAAGCAAATGCCTATTTTTACGTTCAGCAACACCATTTTGCTCTGGTGTATTAACACATGTTGTCTGATGTTCAATACCATTCGAAGAGAGAAACAATTCAAACTCATGATTAACATATTCAGTACCATTGTCTGTACGCAGAGTTTTAATAGTAGTTGCATGTTTATTTTTAATAAGAGCACACAAGTCTTTGAAAACAGATAACACATCACTTTTATGCTTTAGAAGGTAAAGCCAAGTATATCGACTAAAGCAATCAATAAAGGTCACAAACCATCGGTGTCCAGAAACCGAGTTAACCTCACAAGGTCCCCAAACGTCAGAGTGAATCCTTTCAAATGGTTTTTCACTTCTAATCCCAATACTAGGGTAAGAGCCCCTAGTATGTTTAGCTAGCTCACAAGCATCACATACCAGAGCCTCTTTAGGACATAACTTAAATAAAGAAGGATAAACACGAGATAAAACTGCAAAAGAAGGATGTCCAAGCCTGCGGTGCTGTAACAATAACTCTTGACAGGGAGACAAACATGATGTGAGAGCCACCTCATCACTTCCATCATCAAGATAATAAAGTCCTTCATGCTCGGTCCCAGTCCCCAAGAGTTTCCCAGTCCCTAGATCCTGAAAAGCACAACATGTAGGATCAAACCAACTTCTACAGTTATGAGATTTATTGAGAGAGCTAACAGATAATAGGTTAACTGGAAATTTGGGAACATGTAGAACATGAGATAAAGACAATGACTTGGTGCACCGGACAGATCCATGCCCTACGATAGGTACCATGGATCCATCTGCTACACGGACTTTGTCTTTACCTGAACAAGGTGTATAAGAGAAAAACAAGTCTGAAGCTCCGGTCATATGGTTTGTAGCTCCTGTATCAATAATCCAAGGTTTTGATTTGGTGGTGGTATTGGCTTTATAGAGTTCCATACCTTGTTGAGAAGAGGCAATGGGACTGGAATCAATCTTAGAGGTGCACTGTGAGGAAGTTGAGCTTTCCGAGAGTTTAAGCTTAGAGTTAAACTCCTCAAGAGCTCGCACATCTACCACTGGTTGTTTCTGTAGAGACGCAATGTGGCTAGCTTGCCTTCTATTCACACCTTGAACTCCCCCTGACCGAGGCTTTCCCTTTTCCCACCAAGATGGATATCCATGCAGCTCAAAACATTCATCCTTTATGTGTCCATTTCTTTTACAATGATCACAGAACAATCTTTTTTTGTCTATCTTCCCAAAGGGCCTGGGAGTATGGCGGTATTGCATAGATAAAGCTGCACGATCATCTCCATGTTTTAGATCATACTCCTTAGGTTGAGCCAACCGAGTTTCTTCCTCGAGTACACTAGAAATAATATCATCAAGGCTCGGCCATTCTGTTTCAGAAAATATGATCTGTCGCCGAAGGTTAAGCTCCTGGTTTAGTCCATCTAGAAACAACTTGGCCACAATTGTCTCAAACCATTTGTGATGAATGGCTAGGTCTTTCTTGTCAACTGGTTCAAAAGGATGATAGTAATGCAGGTCCCTGTACAGCCGTTTCAACTCACCAGCATATTCTGTTACAGACTTTGTACCCTGATTTAGATGAGTTAATTCCTCCATGATACGGGTTGCCTGCATTTTGTTTGATTTACCAGCGAATTGCTTCTCCAAGGAAGTCCACACTTCAGAAATCGTTGACATTATTTCGACCTGTTGTCGCACTATTGGCTCCATGCTTCCCAACAGCCACACTAAAACTCTATCATTAATCTGTTTTGTATGAGTGTCACGGCTTCTCTGTTTTTCCTCATCGTCAACAAGCAGGTTCTCATAGCCATGAGAACTCAATATCAGTTGAGCATGGCGTGCCCAACTAACATAATTACCAGGGCCTGACAGCTTCACTGGATTTGGTTCCAAGGCATATCTGACGGTCTCTGGGACTGCTTTAAGTTGTTGCTGTTCAAGCAACTTACTGAAAATTTCATACATCTTGTTTATGCTTAAATCCTCTGAACTTTCCTTAGATTGTTCTGCCATCTTCCAATGCAAAGCACACTCAAAAAAATATATATATTATCACTCGCAGGTGCTAGATAACTGCAGTACACTAATTGAATCAACTTGGTCTCTCGACTGTTTGTGCTAGAAACCTCACGCAAGAGAATAGCACCAGGAAAACAAGACTTGAAAAATGAGCTAGCTGTTTGCGTATACAGTACCAGGAAGATGAGGAATCGGGAATGAAGTTGACCTTGCTGCAACCACTTGAGACCAAAGCGTCCAGATCCAACGGCGGCAGTACTGCTCTTCACTCCGGCAGACTACAGCTGGGATGAAGATGCGGACTAGGAGAAGCTGCACCACCACGCACGACAGTAACGACCGAAAGCTCTGGACTCCGGCAACACAGCACCTTCAGCAGCTAACCTTTGCTCAAAATCGCGAGGAGGACACACAGGAACCGTCCCGCTCTGATACCATATTGATTCTCACAAGAAAATCATAAAGATTTGAGGATTAGGGATTGAGTGGAAGAACAGAGTGAGGCTAGCAGATGAAAGGGGAATTCTCTGGATCTTGCCCGATCCAACTCTATTCTCTTCTCTTTATTATTTGTACATTTTACATTCAAACCCTCTGACATATATATTATTTCAACTCACACCAACATGTGTACTGTCACAATCGCTCCAAGAGAACCAAGTGGCAAGTGTAGACGAGGGGTACTCAGGTCATGTGTATCTTGTGAAGACCGCGAATCTCCTTTCGGGGCATTGCAAGAAGGGTGGCAAGCGACACCCGCATAATGATCCGTAAAAAAAAAATAGGCAAAAAAGAGAGTCTCAAAATCTAGCAAAATTAATGAAGGTTTAGTTAAAAAGTTGTGCCGCAACCCGTCCTGCTTGACGCCCTAATTGCAAGAAAAAGATGAAATATCCGGTGGATCTCGAAAAAAGGGTCAGCTACACTACACGCACCATCAATAATTGGACTCGTGTGGTCGATCTCCTCCCATAATTCGACAGGGACATAAATTTGGAAGTGATGGGCACGTACTTGATTAAATTAATGACAGAGTATGTGCAGTGAGCATGAGAATAAAATCAATTAGTACTAGCTTAGGTTCCTCCCGTGCAAGAGGAAGTTCTGCAGGAAGTTTATCCTTGTTGACCTGGCACGGAGTGACAGTGTTCTACAAGGCTTCGCTCTCATGAGTACATCATGTCTGAAAATTGCTGGATCAAAATAAATTTGATCACGCGTGCCTATGTTTTTTCTGACCGTTTAGATTTAGATGGAGGATTATGAAATTCTGCTATCTACGTGTTAACATCGTGTGCTATCTTCTGTACGATCCATGGTAAAGTCAGATACGAATAATGTCATAAAAACAACAACATGAGGGATAGCGATGATGACTTGTATCTTTATAGGAGCAATTGGCTTGGTGATCTGTGGCTCAGAGCAGCGACTGTTAGTGGGGACGATGGCATAGCTCGGATAATGTGTTGATTCTTCATGCTAGGACAATGTGTTGTTGCAAAGAAGTCTGGTTGTAGTTGCTATCTTCAAGATATTAATAATGTTCTTTATAATATAAAAAAAGTTAATCAAATCTACTATCAGCTGGTCAACACTCACCGCTGTAGACAAGCTCGATCTAGCAGGTTCCACTTCATGATCGAGTCAAAACTCCACGTCGATCTTCTCCACTAAATTGGCTCCGGTCGTGTCGTGCAGTCCACTCTAGAGAGCACGGAGAGTCACCGAGCACGACCGCACGTCAAACATCTCCAGTGCGCATGATCTGGACCGATCGAGGCAGAGACGAGACGGGACAGAAATATGTGTCTGTGCCTGGGCTTGTGTCGTCCGTATCCGACCTCTACGCTACGCCATCCCGGGCAACGGAACGGATCAGGTCAAAACCCACGGCGCTGGCTAGCTAGCTCAATCATCCATCGACCTGCCCGCACCAGCCTGAGCTGTCGCTCGATCGATCTCCGCCGTGTGCTTAACTGCTGCTTGTTGGGGTAACATATCGAAAGTTTATAGCCGTAACTGGTGTGTGCTGCCTTGTTCTAACTGAGTGACGATCGAGTCAATAATGTTCATGCATGGTGCTCAACTCAATCATGCAGCGATCTTAACATAAGTTTAGACGTAATTGTTTCTTGTATTTTTCTAATTAAACTATATATATGCTAGGCTCATCACTCCCGAGTCAAGCAAGCTCAGGGCGTACGTGCTCAATCAATCATGCATCGATCTGCACGAAGAAGATTACCTCGATGTCTCTCTGCGCGCTCTCTGTCTGTGTCGGGACAAAATTGTACTCCAAGAGGAGGAGTACTGGATTGGGTAGTAGCCTTCTTTCTGCAGGAGATCGAGGATAAGATACGGATGGACCACGCGAGGTCGTTTGGAGCGAGCCGGAGGATCGGTAGTATCATTTTCCTACTACTGGTACTGGACTTACTTCGTGTACGAGACAGAATTGTACTCCTTCATTCGCTTAAATTAAAAAAACACCCGGAGACTCCGCCGTACGTAGTACGTATTTGCGTAAAAAAAAATTAAGAAAGGGACATGCTAGGTAGGGGATCCAAACTGCTTGGAATAATACTGATGAGTGATTGATTGGTTAATTAATTAATTGATGATTACCATGAAGTAGATGACGGAGCCGACGACGAAGGTCCAGTAGCGGCCGAGGTAGGCGTCGGCGACGTAGGCGCCGAGCAAGGGCGTGAGGAAGACGGTGCCGGACCAGTTGGTGACGTTGTTGGACGCCTCCACGGTTCCCTGGTGAAGCTTCTCCGTCAGGTAGATTACCAGGTTCGACGCGATCCCGTAGTACGCCATCCGCTCGAAAAGCTCGTACACTGCAGTGCAGCCACACACGCACGGTCGTTCATGAGTATTCCTCCATCCATGGATGACCCCCCTGTGCAGAACAGATGATGACCTACCGACGATGAAGGAGCAGGCGGTCCAGCCGCCCCGCTTGGACCGGAGCACCGGGTTCCCTCGGAGGTCCACCGACCCGTCCCGCGTGTACTCCTCACCGGCGCCTGAGCCCTTCCCGGCGGTGCCGTCCTCCACCACGGCCAGGCTCTCCTCCGCCACAGCCATGGCTATCTGCTACCTTGCTGGTGAGAGGGCTCACTCTCTAGCTAGCTACTGCAGGTATCTATCCATCTCACTCGACCCACTCTGCTCCTCCGGCCCAACAAAGCTAGTTGCTGCAAGGGTGCTAGCAAGTGACGGGACGTGCATTTATAGACTAGTACTCGGCCCCGGTCCTCCTAGCTAGCACTGCTGCTCTTGTAACGTCAACCCCACCACTGCTGCCCTCCACGACCTGTACCTTGTACGGGACACCGACTGCACCACGGCCCTGTCTTTCTGCTGACGGTGCGACCAAAGCGGAAGCCTCCTTTCGGTTCAGCTACTGCTCAACGGAAAGAGACTCGCGCGTCGGCGCGTGCCACCACATTTTCTAGTAAAAGAATACTTCAAAAGAAGATGCACACGGAGCTCAGCTTTGGCTATCATTACAATGTTCTGAAAGTGAAGCTAAGCCATCCAGTTTGTCTGGAATGATTTTAGTACTAATAAAAGTTATGCGAGTAGAAAGAACTGGTTTAGCCTCTGATTACGTTATGCCATAGCCGTGTAGTATTAGGGAAAAAAGTCTAGGTCGCCACAACCTCTGGAATCTTTGCTCACTTGGATCGTCCGTGCGTTTAACCGAAGTCATCATGGCTGAGGCAATCTCACACACCCGGATATAACTGGGTCTGCCCGCAGAAAAAGAAGAATATAACCGGGTCAAATGGCACACCGGCCGGCAATAGCACCATCGCGACACAAAACTTGCACGGCCCCACTTACCATTTGGAACTGTCGGACCAATTGGAGTGAGTTCCAAGAGCACCTCCACTCCTCTCACACAACACCACACCGAACAGGCCTCAGGGGCATCGGTGCTAAAATTCTAGTCCAACATCCCCCACCCACCCCCCCACACACACCCCCCCCCCCCCCCCCAAAAAAACAGTCCGTTTTCAGCCGGCGTAGGCCGTTTTTTACATCCGGCTCACCTAGGCCAAACCCAACCCAACGGTGTGGTGGTGGGGGGGAGGGGGAGCGGGGCGCCAGATGAAGGGAAGGCGTGGGTGGGCCAGCTCAGTCGGTGAGAGACCACAAAATTTCGCATATTCACCTCTTTCTACACCACCCGCCCTGGCTTTGCACAGTATCACCAGATCGCCGCCGACACCGCCCCTTCCCCTCCGCCAGCCCACACCATAGAAAGGGTTGTGCATCGTTGAATTGACCTCCGCCCTTCCATCGGCTCTGTTTCACAACCCTTTGCTGTCACTGGCAGTTCTGAGCCCACCTCACGGCCACTTTGCTCACGATGTGTTTGGCTATTTGCCTCCTTAGCCATGAACTCGGATAACGAGCAGATGTTCGCTGCTCCGTTGGAAGAGGAAGCTTCTGCCACCGCCGCCGATGAAGAGCATTTGAAGATCCTCTCTTATCTGGTCGACATGTACTCCTGGGTTGCACATTCGCGGTGTGGAGGATCAAAACCGAGGCAGTGTTGGAGATATGCCCTAGAGGCAATAATAAATGTAGTTATTATTATATCTTTGTGTTTATGATAAATGTTTACATTCATGCTATAATAGTATTAACAAGGAAACATTAATACTTGTGTGATTTGTAAACTTAATTTGAAGTCCCTAGTAAAGCCTCTATGTAATACTAGCTTGTTGGTTAATAGATGATTGTGGTTTCCCTATCATGAACATTGAGATGTTATTAACAACAAGATCATATCGTTAGGAGAATGATATGATGGACATACTCCTATAGATAAGCGTAGCATAAAGATCAAGTCATTTTAATAGTTCAATTGCTATATGCTTTCTGATACATAGTTATCTAATTCCTCCGACCATGAGATCATGCATATCACCTTTACCGGATGGATGCTTTGATGACATCAAACACCATACCGTAACTGGGTGGCTATAAAGGTGGCATTGAGTGTTCGGAAAGTATTGGTTGAAACACATGGATCAAGAGTGGGATTTGTCCATCCATATGACGGATAGATATACTCTAGGCCCTCTCGGTGAAATGTCATCCAATTAGCTTGCAAGCATGTGACTGGCTCACAAGGGATCACATATCACGGGAACGAGAAAAGAGTACTTATCGGTAACGAGGTTGAACTAGGTATGCAGAGATACCGACGATCATAACCTCGGATAAGTAACATATCGTGAGACAAAGGGAAATTGATATCGTATGTAAGTGGTTCATTCGATCGCAAAGTAATCGTAGAAATATGTGGGAGCCATATGAATTTCCAGATTCCTCTATTGGTTATTGTTCGGAGAAGTGTCTCGATCATGTCCGCATAATTCACGAACCGTAGGGAGACACACTTAAGGATTCGACGTTGTTTGAGTAGTTATGGAATGATGAGAAAGAGACCGAATGTTGTTCGGAGTCCCGGATGGGATCTGGGATATCACGAGGAGATCCGGAATGGTCCGGAGAATAAGATTCATATAAGGAAAGTCCTGTTTCGGAGTTGGGGAATGGTTCCGGTGTTTTCATCGGGAATGTTCTAGAATATTCCGGAATGTCCGGCACTCCGGAGGGGAAGGGTACATGAGTGTGTTGTATCAAATTGGTATGATTGCATCATGTACTAAGTGTCATCGCTGTTCCAAATAAAGGATTAAATCGAATCCTAGTTTGAAAAGTCAAATAGCTAAATTGAAAAGTCAAATAGCTAAATTTGGAAAGTGGAAAAGAGGGAGAAGGGGAAACCGAGTTGGGGAGGGAGTCCCTCCTCCCCAAGCCGGCGCACCACCCAAGCCGAGTTGGGGAGGGACTCCACTCCCTCCCCCTTGGCTGCCGGCCCCTCCACCTATATAAGGAGGGGCAGGGCTCCCTCCTAGCACACACAAGTACCTCGCTCCAAACCCTAGCAGCTGCTGCCCACCATAGCCGCCGCCGCCCCCTAGGGTTTTTGCCCTAGCCGCCGACTTGGGGTGCCCCGAAACCCTAGCTGCCGGCTCTAGCACCTCCTCCTTGGTGTGTCTAAACCCTAGAACTCCGAGGAGCTCTCTCATACTCGACCATACTCGCTCCGGCTTAAGGCGAAGCCCTGCGAGATCTCCCCTCTACTTCCGGTACCACGCCGTTGTGCTGCCGAAATCGCGAGGAGAGTGCTACAACCTATGCTGCCTGCTGGAACAAGGGAGAGGAAGGTCTTCATCGAGTACCGAACGTGTGACTGACTGCGGGAGCGCTGCCGGAACGCAGCGCCGGAAGGATCGTCTACGCGATCTTGAGATCGGGAAGAGTACGACTACATCACCCACGAGAATCCGCTCTCGTTAAACACTTTGGAATCTTCGAGGGTGAGTTATTCCATCGACTCGTTGCTACAATCTAGTAGATAGATCTTGGCTTGTTTGTTTGTATGCGGTAGAAAATTTTTGTTTTCCATGCTACGAAACCCTACAGTGGTATCAGAGCCGTGTCTATATGTAGATCTGTTGCACGAGTAGAACACAATGGTCATTGTGGGTGTTGATGCTTTTATTGTCGATTGCTTCTTGTGTACTTTGCATCTTGCGGGATGTTGGGATGAAGCGGCCCGGGCTAACCTTACATGACATCGTTCATGAGACTTGCTCCATGCTTGACATGCAACTTGTATTGCATAAGTGGCTTTGCGGGTGCCTGTTTCTCCTAGCATAGTGGAGATCCAATTTACAACGGGTGATTAACAATACTAGTATCAATGTTGTGGTTCTTGTTCGTAAGTTAGAACGACACTTATTGAAAGCCCCAAACCACGTAAAACATGCAAAGAAAGTAGAGGCGTCTAACTTTGTTTTGCAGGGGTGTGCTGTGATGTGATATGGCCATGATTGTGATTATATTTGATGTATGCAATGTTCCTTATTGTAAGTTGGCAACCGGCAGGAGCCATATGGTTGTCTTTAATTTATGTTAAGACCCGTGTGTCTATTCAAAGTAGTTGTAATAGTTGAAACCGGTGGACGACAACCATGAAGAAGCGTCATTGACCTTGATGCAATGCCGGTGATGATGGAGATCATGTTCGTGCTAGAAGATGGAGATCGGAAGCACAAAGAAGAAAGGCCATATCATATCACATATTATGAATTGCATGTGATGTTAATCCTTTATGCATCTTGTATTGCTTAGTAGACGACGGTAGCATTATAAGATGATCCCTCATGCACATGAATTTCAAGTCATAAAGTGTTCACCCTTAGTTAGCACCGTTGCTAAAGCTTGTTGTTTCGAAGCACCACGTGATGATCGGGTGTGTTAGATTCCGCAAGTGTATACAACGTGAGCAAGCCAGATTTGCTCATGCGGAAACTAAGGTTTGACCTTGACGAGCCTAGCATGTACAGACATGGTCTCGGAACACGGATCACCGAAAGGTAAAGCATGAATCATATAGTAGATATGATGAACATGTCGAGTGTTCGCCATTGAAACTATATCAACTCTCGTGATGATCGGTGTTGATGTGGTGGATTTGGTTCGTGTGATCACTAAAACAATGTGAGGGATATTGTTTTGAGTGGGAGTTCACCTAGATTAATTTTAATATTAATTTGAACTCAATTTGTCATAAACTTAGTCTAAACTATTGCAAATATGTTGTAGATCAATGGCAGCCCCTACCATCAATTTTAATGCGTTCCTAGAGAAAGAAAAGTTGAAAAACAATGGAAGCAACTTCGCGGATTGGTTCCGCAATTTGAGGATTGTCCTCACAGCTGGTAATTTGACCTATGTGCTGGATGCACCGCTGGGTGACCCATCTGCAGCTGATGCTCCCGATGAAGTAAAGAATGTTTACCTCACTCGGAAGACTCAGTACTCCACAGTTCAGTGTGCTATCTTGTATGGTTTAGAATCGGAGCTTCAGAAAAGGTTTGAGAATTCAGACCCACATGATATTGTCGAGGATCTCAAATTGATCTTTGAGACTCATGCGGCAATTGAAAGCTATGAGGCTTCTGAAATGTTCTTTAAATGCAAGATGGAAGAGGGCAGCTCCGTCAGCGAGCATGTGCTTAAGATGTCTGGGCACGCAAACAAACTTCAAAGCTTGGGTATTGTGATTCCCAATACTTTGGGGATTTATCGTGTCCTCCAATCACTACCACCAAGTTACAAGAACTTTGTGATGAACTACAACATGCAGAACATGAACAAGACGTTGTCAGAACTCTTTGCCATGTTGAAATCTGCAGAAGTGGAGATCAAGAAAGAGTACCAAGTGTTGTTGGTCAATAAGACCACCAAATTCAAGAAAGGCAAGTCTAAGCAGAAGGGACACTTCAAGAAGGGTGGTAAGAAAGTTACCACGCCGACGAAGAAGACCAAGGCTGGACCTAAGCCTGATACTGAGTGCTTTTACTGCAAGGGAGAAGGTCACTGGAAGCAGAATTGCCCAAAGTACTTGGCGGATTTGAAGAACGGCAACATCAAGAAGAAAGATATATCTGATATACATGTTATTGATGTGTATCTCACTAGTACTCGTAGTAGTGCCTGGGTATTTGATACTGGTTCGGTTACTCATATTTGTAACTCGAAACAGGTGCTGCAGAATAAACGGAAGCTAGCGAAGAACGAGGTGACGATGCGCGTTGGAAACGGATCAAAGGTTGATGTGATCGCGGTCGGCACGCTACCCCTTCATCTACCATCGGGATTAGTTTTATACTTAAATAATTGTTATTTGGTGCCTGCGTTAAGCATGAACATTATATCGGGATCTTGTTTATTGCGAGACGGTTACTTGTTTAAATCCGAGAATAATGGTTGTTCGATTTATATGAGTAATATGTTTTATGCTCATGCACCTTTGATAGATGGTCTATTCTTATTGAATCTCGATAGTGGAAATACACATATTAATAACATTGAGGCTAAACGTTTGAAATCGAGCGATAACTCGACCTATATGTGGCACTGTCGTCTTGGTCACATTGGAGTGAAGCGTATGAAGAAACTCCATTCTGATGGACTTCTTGAATCACTTGATTTCGAATCACTTGATAGATGCAAAGCATGTCTGATGGTTAAAATGACTAAGACTCCATTTTCTGGTATGATGGAGCGAGCTACGGACTTGTTGGAAATCATACATACCGATGTGTGTGGTCCAATGAGTGTAGCATCGCGCGGTGGTTATCGTTATGTTCTTACCTTCACGGATGACTTGAGTAGATATGGGTATATCTATTTCATCAAACATAAGTCCGAAACTTTCGAGAAGTTTAAGGAATTTCAAAGTGAGGTGGAGAATCAACGTAACAAGAAGATTAAATTTCTACGTTCTGATCGTGGAGGTGAATATCTAAGTTACGAGTTTGGCGAGCATTTGAAGAAATGCGGAATACTTTCGCAGTTGACACCGCCGGAAACACCACAGCGTAATGGTGTGTCCGAACATCGTAATCGAACTCTCTTAGATATGGTTCGTTCTATGATGTCACTTACAGATTTACCGCTATCATTTTGGGGTTATGCATTAGAAACAGCCGCATTCACTTTAAATAGGGCACCATCTAAATCCGTTGAAACGACACCATATGAATTATGGTTTGGGAAGAAACCTAGATTGTCGTTCCTTAAAGTTTGGGGGTGCGAAGCCTATGTAAAGAAGTTACAGCCGGACAAGCTTGAACCCAAAGCGGAAAAATGCGTCTTCATAGGATACCCGAAGGAAACTATTGGGTATACCTTCTATCATAGATCCGAAGGCAAAATCTTCGTTGCCAAGAATGGATCCTTTCTAGAGAAGGAATTTCTCTCGAAAGAAGTGACTGGAAGGAAAGTAGAACTCGACGAGGTTGTCGAACCTTCTCTCGAAATTGCGAGTAGCGCAGCACCGGAAGAAGTTCCTGTGGTGCCTGCACCAATAAGAGAGGAAGCTAATGATGATGATCATGAAACTTCGGTTGAAGTTGCTACTGAGCCTCGCAGGTCAACGAGAACTCGTACCACTCCAGATTGGTATGATCCCGTTATGAGTGTCATGTTGGTGGACAACACCGATGACCCCGAGACATACGAGGAAGCGATGATGAGCCCAGATTCCAATAAATGGCAAGAAGCCATGAAATCCGAGATTGGATCCATGTACGAAAACCAAGTATGGACTTTGGTGGACTTACCAGATGGCCGGAAGGCTGTCGAGAACAAATGGATTTTCAAGAAGAAAACATATGCTGATGGTAATGTTACTGTCTATAAAGCTCGACTTGTCGCAAAAGGGTTTCGACAAATTCAAGGAGTTGACTACGATGAGACTTTCTCACCAGTAGCGAAGCTAAAGTCTGTGAGATTTATGTTAGCAATCGCTGCATATTACGATTATGAGATATGGCAGATGGATGTCAAAACAGCATTCCTCAATGGAGACATTGATGAAGAGTTGTATATGATGCAACCCAAAGGTTTTGTCGATCCTAAAGATGCTAACAAGGTATGCAAACTTCAACGGTCCATCTATGGATTGAAGCAAGCATCCCGAAGTTGGAATCAACGTTTTGATAAGGTGATCAAAAGTTTTGGTTTTATACAAACTTATGGAGAAGCTTGTATTTACAAGAAAGTGAGTGGGAGCTCTGTAGCATTCTTAATACTATATGTGGATGACATATTATTGATTGGGAATGATGTAGACCTTCTTAATAGTGTCAAGGAATATTTGAATAATAGTTTTTCAATGAAGGATCTTGGCGAAGCAGCTTACATATTAGGCATAAAGATTTATAGAGATAGATCGAAACGCCAAATATCATTGTCACAGAGTACATATTTGGACAAAGTTCTAAAGAGGTTTGGAATGGAAGAAAGCAAGAAAGGGTTCTTGCCCATGTTGCCCAATACGACCTTGAGTAAAACTCAAAGTCCGGCATCGGCAGAAGATAGAGAAAGGATGAGTAAGACTCCCTATGCCTCAGCCATAGGATCTCTAATGTATGCCATGATATGTACTAGACCCGACATTGCATATGCTGTTAGTTTAACTAGCAGATATCAAAGTGATCCAGGAGTGGATCATTGGACAGCGGTCAAAAACATCCTTAAGTACTTGATAAGAACTAAGGATATGGTTCTTTCTTATGGAGGTGATGAACAACTCATTGTTAATGGTTACACCGATGCTAGTTGGAACACCGATCCGGATGATTCTAAATCACAATCTGGATACGTATTTATTTTGAATGGTGCAGCAGTTAGCTGGAGGAGTGCAAAGCAAAGCATTGTGGCAAGATCTTCAACTGAATCGGAATACATGGCTGCTTCGGAGGCTTCACAAGAAGCGATATGGATGAAAGAGTTCATTACAGAGCTGGGTGTGGTTCTTAGTGCGCTGGACCCAATGTCTATCTACTGTGATAACATGGGCGCCATAGCCAATGCGCAAGAACCAAGGTCACACAAGAAGCTGAAGCATATCAAGCTAGGTTTTCACGCTATTCGAGAACATATCCAAGATGGGGATATAAAGATTTGCAAAGTACACACAGATCTGAATGTGGCGGATCCGTTGACTAAACCTCTCCCGAGGGCAAAACATGACCAGCACCAAACTGCCATGGGTGTTCGGTATATTACCATGTAATCTAGATTAGATGACTCTAGTGCAAGTGGGAGACTGTTGGAGATATGCCCTAGAGGCAATAATAAATGTAGTTATTATTATATCTTTGTGTTTATGATAAATGTTTATATTCATGCTATAATAGTATTAACAAGGAACCATTAATACTTGTGTGATTTGTAAACTTAATTTGAAGTCCCTAGTAAAGCCTCTATGTAATACTAGCTTGTTGGTTAATAGATGATTGTGGTTTCCCTATCATGAACATTGAGATGTTATTAACAACAAGATCATATCGTTAGGAGAATGATATGATGGACATACTCCTATAGATAAGCGTAGCATAAAGATCAAGTCATTTTAATAGTTCAATTGCTATATGCTTTCTGATACATAGTTATCTAATTCCTCCGACCATGAGATCATGCATATCACCTTTATCGGATGGATGCTTTGATGACATCAAACACCACACCATAACTGGGTGGCTATAAAGGTGGCATTGAGTGTTCGGAAAGTATTGGTTGAAACACATGGATCAAGAGTGGGATTTGTCCATCCATATGACGGATAGATATACTTTGGGCCCTCTCGGTGAAATGTCATCCAATTAGCTTGCAAGCATGTGACTGGCTCACAAGGGATCACATATGACGGGAACGAGAAAAGAGTACTTATCGGTAACGAGGTTGAACTAGGTATGCAGAGATACCGACGATCATAACCTCGGATAAGTAACATATCGTGAGACAAAGGGAAATTGATATCGTATGTAAGTGGTTCATTCGATCGCAAAGTAATCGTAGAAATATGTGGGAGCCATATGAATTTCCAGATTCCTCTATTGGTTATTGTTCAGAGAAGTGTCTCGATCATGTCGGCATAATTCACGAACCGTAGGGAGACACACTTAAGGATTCGACGTTGTTTGAGTAGTTATGGAATGATGAGAAAGAGACCGAATGTTGTTCGGAGTCCCGGATGGGATCTGGGATATCATGAGGAGATCCGGAATGGTCCGGATAATAAGATTCATATAAGGAAAGTCCCGTTTCGGAGTTGGGGAATGGTTCCGGTGTTTTCATCGGGAATGTTCTAGAATGTTCCGGAATGTCCGGCACTCCGGAGGGGAAGGGTACATGAGTGTGTTGTATCAAGTTGGTATGATTGCATCATGTACTAAGTGTCATCGCTGTTCCAAATAAAGGATTAAATCGAATCCTAGTTTGAAAAGTCAAATAGCTAAATTGAAAAGTCAAATAGCTAAATTTGGAAAGTGGAAAAGAGGGAGAAGGGGAAACCGAGTTAGGGAGGGAGTCCCTCCTCCCCAAGCCGGCGCACCACCCAAGCCGAGTTGGGGAGGGACTCCACTCCCTCCCCCTTGGCCGCCGGCCCCTCCACCTATATAAGGAGGGGCAGGGCTCCCTCCTAGCACACACAAGTACCTCGCTCCAAACCCTAGCAGCTGCTGCCCACCATAGCCGCCGCCGCCCCCTAGGGTTTTTTCCCTAGCCGCCGACTTGGGGTGCCACGAAACCCTAGCCGCCGGCTCTAGCACCTCCTCCTTGGTGTGTCTAAACCCTAGAACTCCGAGGAGCTCTCTCATACTCCACCATACTCGCTCCGGCTTAAGGCGAAGCCCTGCGAGATCTCCCCTCTACTTCCGGTACCACGCCGTTGTGCTGCCGGAATCGCGAGGAGAGTGCTACAACCTTCGCTGCCTGCTGGAACAAGGGAGAGGAAGTTCTTCGTCGAGTACCGAACGTGTGACCGACTGCGGGAGCGCTGCCGGAACGCAGCGCCGGAAGGATCGTCTACGCGATCTTGAGATCGGGAAGAGTACGACTACATCACCCACGAGAATCCGCTCTCGTTAAACACTTTGGAATCTTCGAGGGTGAGTTATTCCATCGACTCGTTGCTACAATCTAGTAGATAGATCTTGGCTTGTTTGTTTGTATGCGGTAGAAATTTTTTGTTTTCCATGCTACGAAACCCTACAGGCAGAGGATGGAAGGGTATTGCATGTCGTACGCCGACTACTTCGCCGATGATCCATTGCACGACGACATGGTAAAACAACCCATTTTTAGTATGAACCGGAAGCTCTTCATGAAGATTGTCTTGGCCTTCAAGGAGTTCAGTGTCTATTTCATATGCAAGAAATAATGTACTGACACGGTAGGGTTTTCCTCAATCTAAAATTGCACTGCTTCTTTGAGGATTCTTGTAACATCCCAAAAATATTAAACTTAAATCATCAAACTCTAATCTTCAAATTTAGGGTTAACAAAAAAAATTCAAATTAAAAATATGAAAGCATTCATATGTGTATGTATTAAAATTTGGATTCTTTTGAATTGCCATGGTTCTGTGTTTCTTTGCTTGTAAAATGATTCTTAGGTGAAATAAATATCATCTAAACAATCCCCAAGCTTTTTCCAAAGACAAACAAATCAAAACAAACAAATTAAGTGAATGGTCACTTGGGCCAAATTAACTCCCATGCCTACTTTGGCTATCTCTAACTTTTAGAACTTAATAGAAACATGTATGGATCTTTGCACCCCTTGATAGTACTCATAACAAGGAACCAAGGCCCACTTTGTGATCATCCAAAAACATTAGAATGCATGGTTTAAATGACAGTTTAAAATTGAATCTATTTCATATGGGAAGATCCCACTATTTCAAAAACCACTCAAACAAGCTCAATTTTCAAAACCCAAGCATCCACAGAATCCTCAACACATGCCTAGCACACCCACCAAAAATCTTTTCAAAATTCAAAACTCAAGTTCTTGCGGCCATTTCATCAAACACTTGGAGACAACAAATCAAACTGGCCAAACTTTACTGTTTTGAGCAGTAATTTGGCTAAGCATTGTTCACCATTGATCACACTTGTCTCCCCCAGTGCCAACTAGTTCCTTGACCACCTCTAACCCCTACCCTTTGCACCATGCCATGCCAACCCGAAGGAACCCTTGCCAGCCGACCATGGCAAGCTAGCCAGAGCAAGCACCAAGCCTCAACACCATGTCTAGGACACATGCCACCGTCCACCGCCACCCCCTGTCCAGCGCTCGAACCCTGCCAGCCACTGGACCACATGCCCAAGCCTTGCCAAGCTTCTCTACGAGCATGCCGAGAGCACGCTAGAGTGCCACCCTTGACACACGCCCACAGACCGCGCGCCGCCCTCGCCGCGTGCACGCGTGATCACCACCGCCCCAGCAACTCCGCAGACACCCCCGTTCGCTGCCCCATGCCTCACGGCCACCGCTCGCCGTCGAAGACGCCGCCTCTGCCGCGCAGAGCACCGCACGTTCCCGACCGTTTGCCACCGCCCCTACACGCGAATTTAAGTTCTAGAGCATCGCCAGGAGACCACCCGTCGAACGCCAACCTCGGCCATGCCTCTAGACGCCCGTAGCCGTGTCGCCGTCGAGCCTATAAAAGGATACGACCCCCGCTCGATTTTTCCACACCATCTCACTCCCCTCACCTCACTGATCATTCCACCCCTTAACCGGAGCAAGGCGAGCAGCGCATCGCCGGAATTTGGCCGGAGCTCGCCGCTGCAGAGGAGAAGAGGAGCCATTGATTTCGTCCACCCCCGGAGCTGCCGCGACTACCCCTGAGTCCGCCGTCGTCGACTTCGTCGTTTGCCCGCCTCGCCGTCATCACTAGAGCCCTGGTATGCCCCCTATGCACCCCCACTGAGCCGCTAGGGTTCGAGCTCGCCGGTGACCTGTTCATCGTCGACGACGACCCTCAGCCGTCGATCTTCATTCTAATCCAACGCACCACATCGCCCCGTACCACCTCGCGTTTAAAGAGCCACTGACCAGTAGACCCCCCTGCCAGCTGC
The DNA here is from genome assembly GCA_916181665.1 of Avena sativa. Taxonomy (NCBI): domain Eukaryota; kingdom Viridiplantae; phylum Streptophyta; class Magnoliopsida; order Poales; family Poaceae; genus Avena; species Avena sativa. The sequence goes on from OV702293.1 coordinate 463,497,842, forward strand.
GCCCCGCGCTGCGGAGTGACACTGGGCCGGCCCATTACCCCTTCCCGCGCAGCCCACTCGTTTGAATTTAGCTTTTTCTATTTATATTCAAACTCAGTTTTGTACCTAGTTTCAAAAATTAACCCAGCTCGATTCAGTGAACCAAATTGAATGAAACCAATTTTGTTAGAAATATATTGAAATGCTTAATCCAAGCCCGCTGGATTCAAATCATTTGGATCTATAGATCAACCTTGGTAAAAATAACAAGTCAGAAGCTTTTCTGCATTCAAACATTTTTCAAATTTCAACCATAATAGATTTTGAGTTGATTCCAACTCTCAAAAATCACATTTGATCATACCTTTAAGAATATATAAAAACATATGGGTTTACTTACAGAAATAATGTTCAAGTAATAAAAGAATGCCACATAGGCATTTCTAGTCACTTTAATTATTTAAAATAAAAAGGTTAAACCTTATTAAATTGTGACACCACTTTAAATCACATTCCAATGTACTGAAATATGTGGTGATGACATGTGTAAACATGATCCCATGTTTGGTTTGGAGAATATTAAATCTTAAGTAGTTTTTCAATGAGTAGAAATTACTTTTCTAAAAATAAATAAATAAGACAAATGCTTTATTCTTGTGATATTAGTGATGATGGTAGATCATCTATAGAACACCTTTGTGTGATGATTGAAAGTAGTTAAGTATGGTTTGGTGATTGTGTACCTCGTATTATTGATAGACGCTAGTATCGACCAAGGATACGAGGAGGAATGAGGATACTACGAAGAAGAAGCCGAGGAGAACTTCAACCACTGCTCTGCACAAGGCAAGCCTAATACTACTAGTTGATTGTTCAAGCTAACACTTGCAAGATACTCTACTTTAGCAAGCCTTACTAATCAAGTTGACCTATGCAAGCTAATATTTGCTTGTTACCAGGCCAACTATATGCCTTAAGCATATGTGATCATCCCCACTGGATAACCCCATTCCTAGTTTTACTTGCAAGCTTTCTACTTTATTTCTTTATCAAAGCTATTACTTAGAGTTTACTTGAGTAAATTATAGATACTAGAAAGATAATTGAAGGTTGCATAAAGAGCATTAAATTTGGCCTAAGCTAGATAATCTTGATGTCATCCTAAGTGACATGGTTATACCCTACGGGTACGTAACTTCAGCATACCTAGTCCAGCCCAAGGAAGGCCCACGGCAGACATACGCTGGCCCATGAAGATTTTCGGGTGACCAAGGCCCATGACGTCTTCGGATCCTTGGAGAGCAAGACTAGAGTTTGAATACAACTTGTAACCTACTCGTGTCGGTACCTGAGACCTAGCCTCCCCATATATAAAGGCTAGGAGGGTCCAACGAGGAGGTATCCCACAATAGACCTAGATCTCTCGACTCATACTTTCGCACACGCATCCACGCCAGATCGAATCTGCGCACCCTGTAACCTTCGGTTCCGCCGTAATCAAAGAGCAGACAAGCAGGAGTAGGGTTTTCCCTCCGGGGGCCTAAACCTGGGTAAATCTCGTGTCCCCTGGTTGCTTGTCTGTTAACCGTGCCACGATCTCCAGCATACTCATCTTCTCCAAAACCCAAGTCCATAACAATGGGCATTGACGAGATTAAACCTCGTCAATTGGCGCCGTTTGTGGGAATTGGGGCTGCTGATTGTGCGGTCGTGACGGTTCCGACCCGATCGATATACAACTCTGCGGCGACGGAGAATCACCTCCTCTTCGGCGCTTTCGACTTCACCGCCCACTCGCCGGATACCATGAAGGATTTCGAGCCCGTAGGCGACGGACTCGAAATTTTGTTCGGAAGCTTCTGCTTCCAGGTGGGACAAACCGACACCCTCCGCCTCCCTGAGCGGGTGCCTGTGCCGTCGATCAGGCCCGCCTCGTGGGCTCCACACCCCGTGCTACGCACGTCACCATCAACAGATGAGTTCTACAGCGGCAGCAGCTGCAACTTCGATCTGTGCGATCCACCTTCGGATGAAGGGACCTACGGTTCCGGATCCGAAAGCTGCGGCAGCAGCCAACCAATCTGCAGGCGCTATCTGTGCGCCGCAGTCATCCAAACCGACGAGGAAACGCCTAACCCGCCGCCCAACCCCAACCCGCAGGACAGAAACGGCGACGACGATGGAAACGGCAAAGACGGGGAAAACAGGGGCCACCTCATCCAACTTAGCAAAGAAGGATGGGTCGAAGCACGCCGCGCCGTCGCAGGCGAAATAGTCCTACCTCTGGACTCCCCACGTGATCTGCTGAGGGCATACCACTACCTCCTCATCGAGGAGCACAAGAAGCAAGTCAAGATGCAGGAGACGCTCGACAAACGCAAGGAAGCAGCCTCTGAGTCCAGTGCGTGACGAGCTGCGCTCTCCGCCATGCGACCCGGCTCTAGCACAAACGGAAACCAGGGAAACAAGCACCGCTCCCGGGTGGAAAATTTGGACCCGAAGGAGCAGCGTGACGTGACCCGAACTCTCCACACATCGTTCATGGATATGGACGCCAACGGCAACATCACCCTGAAGACGCCACAAGCTGCGATCATGGCAGCCACTGCGTATCTCGCGGCTCACCCACCTCCGGAGAGGGACCCGAAAAGGGCCATGCATAGGTCCGCACTCACCGGACTAGGACTAATCGGAGCTGCGCTCCACGAAGACGCTCCTACGGAGCCAAAGAAGAAAGCTCCGGCCAGGCGCGACCGGAGCCCCACTCCCTCATCCGAAGATGAAGAGGAACACGATCTTCCTCGAAGGAAGAAGAGCTTGCACCGCCATAAACGCGACTACGACGCCAGAGACAAGCTTACACAGCGCAAGATCGACAAAGCACGCGCCAAACGCGCATGTTCGTCTGAATCTGAGATGGATGAAGACGAAGGAGAACTCTGCGGGGCTCGATGCTTCAGCAGATCCGTCCGGCGAACACAAATGCCACGCAACTTCAAGCTTCCTTCGGATACTCCGAAGTTCAACGGCACGCAAGATCCAAAGTCCTGGCTCAGTGACCATCTGTCATCCGTCAAGCTTCACAGAGGCAACAAAGAAACCGCCATGCAATGCCTTCAGCTGCAGCTAACAGGCGCAGCACGGGTCTGGCTTAGCAGCCTATCATCAGGATCCATCCGAAGCTGGGAGGAGCTCGTTTATAGCTTCATCCAAAATTTCAAAGGCACCAGCAAGAGGCCCGCCTCAATTGAAGAATTGCGAGCCTGCACTCAGAGAACGGGTGAATCTATTCGCTCGTACATACTACGCTGGTCTACGACCAAGAACTCCATAGCACACATCTCCGAAGAAAGGGCCATCGACGCCTTCAGGGACGGCGTCAAACGCCCAGACTTCAAGGAGAAACTTGGACGTGTAAAGCCCAAGACACTCGACCAGCTCATGGAAATCGCCAACAGTTGGGCAGACGGCGAAGATTGCATCCAGCGGGCGCAATCAGATGAAGAGGACGACTACGGCCGAAGACGTGAATGCCGCAGCAAGAGGAGATCGCGCGTCTACGAGGACCGCGACGGACCCGACATGGTCGCAGCCGGCGACGCCGACCGCCGTAACGACAACAGCCGCAACAGCGGAGGATATCGCAGCGGAAACTTCCGCGACAACGGACGACCAACGCAGTCGTGGCAACGCCGCGACCGCGACAACGGACCCTCAGCATTCGACAAACTTTCGGGTCCATGCACCGTCCACTTCTACATCGACAAACAAGATGGCAAAAAGAAAGCTAGCCACATGCTCAAGGACTGCCGCGAGTTCCAGAAACTCAGCGAAGGCATGATGCAGATGAGGCAACAAGCTCCAATCCCTGCGTTCGGAAACGCACCTGCGCCAGGTGAAATAACACACGGAGCTCCTCCACCGCCGCCTATTGGAGGCCCCAAATCAACCAGTCGCACCAGCACACAACAACGCCGGGGTCGCATACCCCCCACCAAAAGGAGCACTCAATATGATACAGAAGGGACGCCCCACAAATAGGGTGCAGAAGAAAATCACCCGACAAATCAACTTGGCCGTGGCAACTCCGCCTGCAATCCCTGGGTACCTCAGCGGATCGGAGTCCTGCATCACATTCACCCGCGCGGATCACCCTTGCCAGATCCCTCGCCCAGGTCATGCTTCCCTGGTGCTGGAGGCGCAGATCGGAGGCTTCGAGATGAGTCGCGTCTTCATGGATGGCGGCAGCGGCATCAACCTAATGTTCGCAAGCACTCTAGCAGCTATGCGAATCCCGCAATGCAGCCTGGAACAATCAGACACAACGTTCCACGGCATTGTCCCAGGGAAGGGCATCTTCCCCCTGGGCAAAATAGGGCTCGACGTCATCTTCGGGAAGCCGGACAACTTTCGGCAGAAGCGCCTAGAATTCGAAGTGGTGGACTGGCCGTCGCAATACCATGCCATCCTGGGACGTGTAGCATTCGCAAGGTTCCTGGCCGTCCCACACTACGCATACCTACTACTCAAGATGCCAGGACCAAGGGGCGTCATCACAGTCCACGGGAGCTTCACCCGATCGGACCAATGCGACAGGGATTTCAACAAAATCTCCCAGTCTTTCGGCATGCAAGACGAGCTTGTAAGGCTCCGCGAGGTGACTGACAATGGGCTACCCCCAGTCACAAAGCAGAACACACCCTACATATCTTTCGATTCCACCATCAACACCAAGAAGGTGCAGGTCCATCCAACGGATGCCTCCAAGACGGCGCTGATCGCCAACGACCTCAGCACCGCATAGGAAGGCGCGCTCGTCGAATTCCTCCGTGAGCGTTGGGAAATCTTCGCCTGGTGTCCTGCGGACATGCCAGGAGTTCCCAGGGAATTCGCCGAGCACGCACTCAATGTCTTCCCAGACACCAAGCCAGTCAAGCAGTCCATCCGAAGACTATCGGAGCCACGAGCCGAAGCTATCGGCAAGGAGATCAACAGATTACTCGCAGCAGACTTCATCCGGGAAATCAAGGAAAGCGAGTGGCTGGCAAACACGGTGATGGTCCCGAAGAAGGACACGGACATCCTGCGGATGTGCGTGGACTTCACGTCCCTAAATAAACACTACCCTAAGGACCACTTCCCTCTTCCTCGGATCGACCAGATCATCGATTCGACTGCAGGTTGTGAGAAACTCTCCTTCCTCGACGCCTACTCAGGCTATAACCAGATTCGACTCAAGGTCGAAGATCAAGAGAAAACGGCGTTCATCACACCGTTCGGAGTATACTGCCACAACACAATGCCCTTCGGGCTAAAGAACGCGGGTGCCACGTACCAGCGATGCATGCAGGCCTGCCTCAAGGACCAGATCGGTCGCAATGTCCAAGTCTATGTCGACGACGTAGTCATAAAAACCAAGGAGGCAAGAACACTTATCGACGATCTCCGCGAGACGTTCGACAACCTTGATCGCTACAGGATCAAGCTCAATCCAGAAAAGTGCGCCTTCGGCGTCCCCTCGGGTCAGCTGCTCGGGTACTTCATCTCTCAACGAGGGATCGAAGCGAACCCGAAGAAAATCAAAGCTATCATGACAATGGAGAAGCTGAAAAACCTCAAGGGCGTTCAGCAGCTCGCAGGGCGAGTAGCGGCACTAAGCAGGTTCATCAGCCACATGGGCGAGAAGGCCCTACCATTTTACCAGCTGCTGCGCAAGGCAGACAAGTTCGAGTGGACATCAGAAGACAACGACGCATTCGAAAGCCTCAAGCGGCTCCTCTCCACCTCGCCCGTTTTGGTCACGCCAAAAGAGCGCGAGCCCCTGTTGCTGTACATAGCAGCCACACACCAGGTGGTCAGCACAGTACTCGTGGTCGAATGACCCGAAGAAGGCAAGACCCACGGGGTACAACGCCCAATTTACTACCTCAGCGAGGTTCTCACTCCAACAAAACAGCGGTACCCCCACTACCAGAAGCTGGCCTACGGCGTGTTCATGACGGCTCGACGACTGAGCCACTACTTCCAGGAGCATCAGGTGATGGTCGTCAACGAGGCACCCCTAAACAGCATCCTGAATAACCCAGAGGCCACAGGACACGTGGCCCTGTGGGGCAATGAACTATCACCCCTGGACATCATCTACGAGAAGCGACACGCAATCAAATCTCAAGTCCTTCCGGACTTCCTGGTGCACTGGATGGAGCTGCAGCTGCCTGACACCCCAGACATGTCGCAGTCCTGGACAATGCATTTTGACGGCTCCAAACGCGAAGCCGGGGCAGGGGCAGGAGTCATACTGACCTCCCCGCAAGGTGACAAGATGAAGTACGTCCTTCGGGTGAAATTCAGAGCCTCCAGCAATGAGGCCGAATACGAAGCCCTCATCCATGGCATGAAGATGGCAAAAATATGCGGCGCAACGCGCCTGGTCATCTACGGTGACTCCAACCTTGTCGTACAGCAGACGATGAATGAGTGCGATGCACACGCCGAAAACATGATCGCGTACCGCGCGCTATACAACGCACTCGAAGGAGAATTCGACGGCTGCGAACTTCGGCACGTTGGAAGAGAGAGCAACGAGGAGGCCGATAGACTCGCCAACATCGGCTCCACTTGTGCAAAGGTACCACCAGGTGTGTTCCTCGAACAGATCTGCGTGCCATCCATCAAGCGGAAATTCCCCAAAGGATCACCCGAAGAAGCAGAACACACGGGGGCTACGCTACCCGAAGGTCATGAAGGACCCGAAAAGTTGGATACCGAAGTCGCCATGGTCAACCTGATGCAGGTGATGGCAGCCGAAGAAACTTGGACACATCCATACCTCCAGTTCCTGATAAACGGAGAATTGCCAGACAGCCCGACAGATGCCCGACGCGTATCTCGTCGGTCAAAAGCCTTCACCATCATCAACGGCGAGTTGTACAAAGGCAGCATTACGGGCGTACTACAACGGTGCGTCACCATCAACGACGGCAAGGCCATACTCCAAGATATCCACGAGGGCATCTGCGGCCACCATGCCGGCAACCGCTCCCTCGTCGCCAAAGCTCTGCGAGCAGGATTCTACTGGCCAACGGCCATGAGCGACGCAAAAGACATCGTCCGAAGATGCAACGGGTGCCAACGGTTCGCCGACAAACCGAACGCACCTGGGTCCGAACTGCGACCCATACCTATAGCCTGGCCCTTTGCCCAATGGGGCCTTGACATGATCGGCAAACTGCCAAAATCCTCGAAGGGAGGACACGTCTTCCTCATGGTCGCAGTCGACAAATTCACCAAGTGGATCGAAGCCATGCCAGTCACCAACCAGAAGGGCAAAACCGCCGTCAAGTTCTTCGAATCCATCGTCTACAGGTTTGGCGTACCGCACAGCATCATCACCGACAACGGATCGAACTTCATCTCCGAAGAATTCCAGGACTTCTGCGAAGGCCTCGGGATCAATATCACATATGCCTCAGTGGCACACCCGCAAACAAACGGGCAAGTGGAAAAGGCCAACGGCCTAATCGGCGCCGGCATCAAGAAGCGCCTCATGAGCTCACTCGAGCACAAAGCTGGAAACTGGACGAAAGAGCTACCGTCTGTCCTGTGGAGCTTACGGACTACGCCAAACAGCTCCACCGGCTACACACTGTTCTTCATGGTGCACGGAGCTGAGGCCGTGCTACCAGCCGAAGTACGCCACCAGGCTCCACGAGTCGTCGCTTACAGCGAAGCCGAATCCACGGCTGCACTCGAAGATGCCGTCGACACACTCAACGAAGCACGGGATATAGCAGCAGCTAGATCAACGGTGTACCAGCAAAATCTCCGCAACTACCACAGCCGCCGGTTGCGCCCAAGGTCCTTCGTCGAAGGAGAACTCGTCTTGCGACTTAAGCAAAAGCGACCGAACAAACTCGATTCACCATGGGAAGGACCCTATGCCATCACCGAAGTCATCCCAGGTGGCGCCTATCGCCTCAAGCACGTGGAGTCTGGAGTTGCATACTCCAACCCGTGGAACGTCTCGCACCTGCGACGATTCTACCCGTAGCAACCTACCCCCCCTTTTTACCTTCAACAAGGCTTTCAGCCAAGGCTACTCAGCCGAATCATGTACCTCCTCCATCACGATATAAATAAAGCTAAGTACCTCGCCCCCAACCCTCGGTTGACTATTTTCTGCAACTTTACTACATGCTACATACGCATCCGGGGGCTCCCCCCACCTCACGATTTCATCGACTGAGGACAAAACGTGTACACCTGAGTAGCTGACGACGTCAGGCAAACGAAAAGGACACGTACTAAATCAAAGCACTGCGTGCTCGCTACATACACATCCGGGGGCTCCCCCCACCTCACGATTTCATCGACTGAGGACAAAACGTGTACACCTGAGTAGCTGACCACGTCAGGCAAACGAAAAGGACACGTACTAAATCAAAGCACTGCATGCTCGCAAACAAGCGAACCTTTACAACAAAGGGCACATACACGCCCAGCCGCAATATACAAATTTTACATCTATATGTTTATTTTCAGGTCCTACCTATTCTGAAGAATAACCTGAGCACGCTGCTCAAACAAATCTACAATCTGTTCGGCATACTGCCTTACAGCCGCGTAATGCGGACGCATATTCCACTCGCCACCATCTGGTCGAGGAGGTGGCCCAGTCGCCACAGCAGCCAAATCTACATCAGGGCGATGCACCCTCACAAGAGACAAGGCAGCCTTCACCCCTGTGACGAGCTGCTGCCGCACCAGCTCCTTGACATTGCTGGCACTCCGAAACTTCGTCCGAAGACCTGCAAGGGTCGTTGGCACGGCATCCAACGGAAACATGACGTGCAGCACCGAGGAAAGCGATGTCTGCACCTGGCGGAGCACCCGCGAAACTTGGTAGACACGATCTTGCACCGTCGCCAGAACTATGGCGCGATCACGATCCATCCAGAAGAAGCCGCCGGCCTCCATGTCCTGTTGAGTCAAGCAATTGACTCGAACAGCAATACGCTCCTTTTCTTCCCTCGAAGCAAGATTGGCACCTGCGACAACCGCACAAAACAAGAGTAAGGCCAGCAGGCTCACCCGAAGAACTGAGCTACAGCCCGAAAGAAGGATCAACTTACATTGCAGCTGCTCGGACAGCCGACCCAGCTCCGCCATCAAATACTCCTCTCTGGCTGCACCACGGTCTGCTTTGGACTTCCAAACATCAGCGCGACCGCGTAACCCAAGCAAATCTCTCTCCAAGCTGCGCACGCGATCTCGAAGAAACGCGAGCTGCGAGGAATCATCCAATGATGCTCGCAAGGGCCTTTCGGATGAAGTGTCAACCGGGTCAGCACCCGAAGGAACCTATAGCAGAAGAAAAAAAGAAGGCACACAGACATTCAGCCAAGGATAGAGCACAACTCGGAGAAATTCATTAAAGTATATAAGGCCACTACGTGGCACAAGGATGGTACTACAAAAGATATTTACAACAAAAATAGACTACAAGCTACCCTACGTCTACTACGCCTAAGGCGGAGGGCACTAAGTCGCCTCAGAACCAGACTGCCTAGCTTTGGCCTCGCCCTGCTGCCGCAATGCGTACTCAGACAGCAAGTCAATGAGCTTGGGCCCATATCGTCTGCAGCGAGCGGAGTAGGCGGCGAAGGCTACCTCGGATCCATCCGCAGCTGTAGGCATCCGAGAAGTAATCTGGGGAAGGTCCAGCTCCGCCCCAGCCGCCATGGCCATCGCCAGCCCGACGGACGCGCCGATGCCCTTCTGCTTGCGCTTATACGCTGCAGGCGCGTCAGCTGACAGAGCCTCTGCCAGGGCATTCACATCTTCAAGGGATGCGCCCTTCGGGAAGAGCTCCTGGTAGAAGCGACCAAGGACCTCTTTTGCCTTGGCGAAGGAGTTAACGACGGTGCTGCAGCGGTCTTCGACCGCTACAGTGGCATCATCTAGAGCACTCCCGTGCTCCAGAGCACCGCGGTCGAACTCGATGCCTGCGGCATCTGAGACAAAAAAGAAGAAAACATGAAGAAAGGCAACATAGAAGAAGATCCGCAGAAAAAGGAGCAAGTACAAAAGCTAACGCTCACCCGAAATAGCCTTGGCAGCAGCCATGAGCTTCTCCGCCACCCCTTTTTCACGAGCAGCCGCAACGGTGGCCAGCTGCTCCTCACGATCTGCGGCCTCCTGCTGCAGACGCTCTTTCGCTTCGGCTGCCTTCGTCAGCTCCAGCTCAAGGCGCTCTCTCGCACCAACGGCAGCTTCGTCCTTCTGCTCCGATTGGCCAAGGCTCTTCTTCAGAGCATCGACCTCACGGAGAGAGTCATTATGCTCCTCTGCAGTTACAACAAGCAAGTGTCAAAGAACAGGACCAGGATAAGCAAGAGAAGTACTACAAGGCAGACGAATACCTTGAAGCTGCCGCAGTTTCGCCTCCAGCGTCAGGCGTTCCTCCACCAGCCGCTTGGCCTCTTGGACAAAAGGCTGCAGCAACAGGCAATAGTAGTAAGAGCAGGACTTGGGGGCTACGCCCAACAAAAAGAAGCATTAAACAACATCATCACACGAAGACACTCGAGGGCTCCCCCCGTAACATCAAGCAGAAAAACTTACGTGCTCCGAAGGCGAACCCGCAGGCCCGCCTGCGAAATTCTGAGGCGCAACCACCAGTCTCTCCCGCACAGGAGGATCTGGAGCAGCGCCACCCGAAGTCGCCACCGTCTGAGGAGGAGGCGACGCAATGTTCGACTCCCCCATCATCTCCCCTGCACCATCACTGGAGCCGTCGGAGGATTGCCTGCACACGAAGCCAATCAACACAGGTGCAAACATCATAAAGAGAAAAGGACAACAGTACAACAAGAAAACTTACGAGCCCAACGCGCTCAGGTCAAAGATAGGAGAAGACCTTCGGGCCCTCTTCTCCTCCTTCTTTTCTTCCTTCTTTCGCTTTGCTGGCGGGTGCGGTGCAACAGCCCGCACAGGAATGGCAGGAAGGGGAGAGGAAGAACCTCCATGACCATCATCATGACGCTCAAGGCCCAGAGGATTTCTGGGAGTCGGAGGAGTTGAAGCATCCGAAGACTCGCTCGAGCTCCGTGATTACTTGCGCGTATGGTCCTCACTCGACTCGTTGGCATCCTCCACCGGAGATCGTGCCGACGGAAGCTCGGACACGGAATCCACCACTTCGTTATCCGGGGCATTCGGATACCTTTCGGGCAATGGTGGTGCCATGCCCGGCACTTTGAAGCTCTACAAGATGAGAAGAAACTTTGTTAGCAAACAAAGGACACAAATACACACCCAATAAAAAAGGGGAGCACTACGTGCATAAATCTACACCTTCGGCACGGCCAACGTCGAAGAAAAGGGAGGAGTCAGCGACTTCTCCAGGAGTTCCTCATCGGCCTTGAACTTCAACAGCGCGCGAAGAGCCTTGTCAAGTTCTACCTCGGAGACTTTCTCACTCGAAACCCTCGTCGGATCACGGCGCCCAGAGTAAAGGAACATCGGATGCGCTCTCGCTTGGAGGGGCTGCACCGGCGCTCAAGAAACGTCCGGATGATGTCGACACCGTTCACCTCCTTCTCAGGAATCAGTTGGAGCTCCTCCACACGACGGTACAGGGCCTCTATCTCCGCCACCTCACCGTCTAAGATTTGGTTTTTCCAGGATCTTTCCTTCTCAATCAATTGGGAGGGGTCAAAAGGAACGAGACCAAAATCTTGCCCAGGCAGTACGGAGTCACGGATGTAAAACCATTTCCTCTGCCAGTACTGGACAGATTCGGACATGGAAAAGGAAAAGAATTGCACATTGGGACTGAGGGAGATGATGAAACCCCCAATGGGATACACACCATCCAAACTAGGCTGCCTCTTCACGGAATAAAGCTTCCGGAAGAGGCCAAAGTGCGGCTCAATGCCAAGCCAACACTCGCAAAGCGTGATAAAACACGCAATATGGAGAAGGGAGTTGGGAGACAGATGATGGAGTTGAACCCCATAGAAAAAGAGCAGTCCACGAAGGAAGTCATGGACCGGAAAAGAAAACCCGCGAATCATGAAGGCAACAAACATAACCCGATACCCAGATGGGGGACGGGGGATTACCTCATTGCCGGGGAGTTTCACGGCCGTCGTATCTTGCGGGATCAGGCTCCGCTCGCGCAGTTTGCGGAGATCGCTCTCCCGTGTTTCTGATCGCCGCCAGCCACCGTCGGTGACGCGAGTAGTGGCGGTGCCCTTCTTGCCTCCGGCGGCGCTGGTCCCAACTGCAGATGAGGACTTTTTTGCTTTCACCATGGCGCTACGACGGTGGTGGCGTCGCCAACGAAGAAAGACAAAGGAAATGTGGAGAAAACTCTCAGCGCGCAGCAAGAATAGCTCAAGAACGAGGGGGCAATGAATAGATGAACTACTGCGGTGAAAAACAAACCACGATTTCACCAGGGATTATAACAGCGAAGACGACGCACGCTGGCCGTCCATCGAGAAAACCTAACGCCAACGGTAGATCTGGTCGTACACGTGTCAGCACCAAAACGAACCGTCGTTACCACGCCGTCCACTACGTGCGGAAATCGAGGAGACGCCGTAATCATCTCCGCGCCGCGCGTGACCGGTCAATTCAAAGTCAGAAAATGGGACCCACGCTTCGTCCAGTCAAGTCATCTCTGGCGTAGCAGACGCTTGAGGTCATCGATCGTCAGCACTGACGTCATCAAAAGCTATACTAGCACCAACTTCGGCTGCACAGCTAAGAGTACTCACTCGAATCTATGATTCGACTAAATACTCGGGGGCTACTCCTATCAGGAGCGCTGGCCGCGCACCCGACAGACAAATGAAGACAAAATTACTTCTCTGAGTCCTACGTCGAGTCTACGACTCCACTACGGACTCGGGGGCTACTCCCATAGGGAGGATGGATTTAAGCATCCGAAAATTTTCGAGTCCTACGGACTTAACAACTGAAACAATGCTTGACCTAAAGTCTCCGTTCGAGTCTACGACTCGAACAGACACTTGGGGGCTACTCCCATAGGGAGCGCTGGTCGCGCACCCTATGAAATCTTCGACTGCGATCTTCCGGATCCGCATGCAAAAACTTTTTTGGCAACTCTGCCCCAACAAAATGCTGAGTGAGCAACGACCTCCTTGGCCACCCGAAACACCTCCGCGGTGATAAACATTCGGATGCTGCATCTGCGACGCAAAGATAAGACCTACAGATATTATCTGATGGCCTAGCAACGCACACGACTGCGCTCTGCTAGTCAAAATCCGTGCCAGCAGGTGCGATGAAAAATCCCGACGGACGCATTGGGTACAACAATTAAATTCACTGGAATTCCACCTGTAAGTCCTCCGCGGCCTGAGTCGAATTACGCCAGCATATGTTCCAGTTTCGAGTTGAGGGACTCGAACCTGAAGAAGATCGTGTTGTTTTGTCCTAAGACAGTTAACTGGCCCTAATCCGTCGGGAGAGTCAGGCACACGTATCAACAATCCCTACACATTCTCTTGAAAGACAGAGTTGCACCCGAAGGATTGAAGAGTCCTCAGTCGAATCTACGATTCGACTGAACACTCGGGGCCTACTGACATGGTTATACCCTACGGGTACGTAACTTCAGCATACCTAGTCCAGCCCAAGGAAGGCCCACGGCAGACATACGCTGGCCCATGAAGATTTTCGGGTGACCAAGGCCCATGACGTCTTCGGATCCTTGGAGAGCAAGACTAGAGTTTGAATACAACTTGTAACCTACTCGTGTCGGTACCTGAGACCTAGCCTCCCCATATATAAAGGCTAGGAGGGTCCAACGAGGAGGTATCCCACAATAGACCTAGATCTCTCGACTCATACTTTCGCACACGCATCCACGCCAGATCGAATCTGCGCACCCTGTAACCTTCGGTTCCGCTGTAATCAAAGAGCAGACAAGCAGGAGTAGGGTTTTCCCTCCGGGGGCCTGAACCTGGGTAAATCTCGTGTCCCCTGGTTGCTTGTCTGTTAACCGTGCCACGATCTCCAGCATACTCATCTTCTCCAAAACCCAAGTCCATAACAATGGGCATTGACGAGATTAAACCTCGTCACTAAGGCATGAGATTGAACCTAGTTAAACTACACTTGTTTACCACCCCTCATCAGTACTCACTCCCATTTGTAGATGCTAGTGCTAAGCATAAAACTTGATCAACTTTAGATGGGAATACTTGGTGGAAAATGGTTATGAAAACCTTAGAATGATGAGTCATTCTACTGAGATGTTTTGACATGTGTTTCCGAACACCAGATGATTTGGATGACGAAAATGTTAAGGCATGAGCCTTAGTCCTTTATAAAACTGATGGTTGTCTGGATGCGATACCATTCCAATTTTACCGTACATCCACTATACCCGAAAATTGGGTAGGGCTTGACTGGAAACTTATATACCTTAGTATGGGTTCCCTCACGGCCAAGGTCTGAGCTGAGGCTACCTTGTGAAGATTGTCCACCTGTGTATTACCCAAGATGACAGTTGGTCATGGTTGGGAGGCCAAACTCATAGGAGAGGTGCCTATACTAGGGCGTGTAATCGAAAGGTTAGGATTGATTATCCGCATACTGAGTATGGTGAATTCAGGATTTGTTCCTGACGGATGTATCGAATGTTGTGGTGAAAGTGTACAATCTCTGCAGAGTGTCAAACTATTCGAATAGCCGTGCCACTGTTATGGACAGTTGGAGTGGCCATACTGTTCCCCCGTTAGATGTTTTCAAAATGACTTGTGATATGAAATACAAGTTCCCACTTAGGTGTTATAAAATTTCAACTAGCTTTTCTTTCTTCTGAACTTAGTAGAGGTAAATCTGGATTTTTGCAAAACAACCCTAGAGCTTAGTGTCCTACTACAAAAACCCCCTTCACTTGTTAGTATTAGTTTGCGAGTACTTAAAGAGTACTCATGGCTTTGTCTCTGGCTATTCCCGTGGCCAGACTATGAAGAGGAGTTCCAGGATGATGGACCCCAGGAAGGTTACGACAACTAGGATCATCTCTCATCGTCAGCATTTCCTGTGACCTCGAAGATGGAGCTTCGCCTATGCTACCTTTATTATTACGTATTTCCGCTGCTTGAGTTGTATCAAGAACTGGATCATGAGATCATTATTTGTGTAAGACCTTATGTATGGTTTGTAATGGATGATGTACTGTGGTATCCAAATCTGTTATGTCTCGCAAAAATGGTAATCCTGCGATTGCGATGTATGGCATAACAGGCATCTGGGATTAAAAATCCGGGTGTTGACAATTCTTGCATATGGAGCTCCCGTATAGACGATTATCTATGCATGGCCGAGTCCACAACCATTGAGTGCATGTACAAGTTCTATAGAGCATTTGTGCAATGTTTGGACAAACTTAAATGAGAACATCCAATGCAGAATACACTGCCCGTATCCTAGCATAAAACGAAGAAATAAGATTTCCTAGGATGCTTGGAAGCCTCGACTGCATGCATTGGGCATGAAAGAACTGCCCATTTTCTTGGCAAGGAATGTACAAAGGCCACGAAGGAGATTGCGGTGTGGTACTTGTGGTAGTGGCAAATTATGATTTCTAGATTTGGCATGCTTTCTTTGGCATGGGAGGATCTCACAACGACATTAGCTTCCTATAGTGCTCAAATGTCTTTGCCAAGCTTATTTAAGGTCATACTCCGTCGGTGAGCTATGTGATCAATGGATACGAGTAGAACAAGTGATACTACCTGGCGGATGGTATATATCCAAGATGGTCAATATTTATGAAGACAATATCAAAACCTGTTGTGGGTAAGTGATCTCACTTTTCTTAGTGCCAAGAAGCTTGCGGGAAGGATGTCGAGCGGGCATTTAGTGTGCTCCAAACTCGATTTTTTATTATCCGGTACACCACTCTTATCTGGTCGAAAGATCATATGTGGGAGGTGATGAATGCATGTGTGATCACGTACAATATGATCATTGAGAGCAAACAAGAAAAGCCAGGGATTGACAATGAACCGTATTTTTGATCCTCTTACGGATGTTGACCACCATGTGTCAGCCGCATTTGCTGCCATCCTCGCCATGCGTTAGGAAATTCGAGGCCCAATACGCATCACAACAAGAAGATCGGGTGGAGCACCCGTGGGAAGAGTTACTATGACATCAGCCATACTTTCTCCTGACAACACTATACAAACATTTCTTGGTAAAAACAGAAAGGTCGTCCGATCAGCTGTCCGGAATTTCTCTTTCCACGGGTCAATCGTTCCTTTTTGTTCTGTTCGACAAGAAGTTGTTCTTTTTTTGTGCTGCACATTTCAGAAGTTTGGTTGAGACAAGTATGTTTATGTTTTTTATTATTTTACTTGTTTTTTCTTTTCACTTTTTGTGTAGGCTACTATTGTTTAATTCGGTTGTTTTCACTTGAGGGTGCGTCAAATAAACTATAGCCGAGTGGTGCACACTTGTAGCTATAAATCATACACAATTGGGTATTGTGTGTTGACAAAGGCTTATTAGTTTTATTCGAGTACATTTGTTTCATGACTTGTGCAAAAACAATGTGTCGTGGGTGGATGGACCGACAGTAGACATCCCCGGCTGGGCAAAAATTGGCACGGCGGTCAATGGACAGGCCGTCTACTCCCCTCAAAAAGATCCTGGGCCTGTGTGAGAAGGAATCGATGCTCTCCCTCCTTGTAGTACGTAGTGACTGATGTGATGTGATGCTGATTCACAACCACCATAGCCGAACAGAGAACCAGGCGTACTGGCATGTCGGGCTCCGGCGGTCAGAATCATCCTCGATATGATCGATCGGGAATCGGGATACATACGTACGTCGCCGCCGCAGCTGTTACTCCATATTATATTAATTGTTGGAGCACTAGCTAGTTGTAAAACAAGGTACTTCCTCCGTTCCATAATTTCGTTTGCGAAAATTAAAGGTTCAGCACAAGAAGCTAGCGGCCAGGAACAGGAGTGAAGGACTCCATTCACCGATCGGGGCACCACCTACTGTGCAACTACCATGGTACTGCTGCAGTACCATGGTCCTTAATCCTTGGAACGTCAACCATCAGGCAAGCAGTGCCGAAACCTCGTCGGCATGGGCCGCCATGCGCGTCAATCAGCTGGCCGGTTAGAAGAAGGATCGAAACGTAGCTGTAGTCTGGATGGAGTAGCGAGATCGGGGTTGAGCAGCCTAATCTGCCAGCCGCTGCATATTGATCCCGAAAGATGCATGTTCTTAGCTAGCAACACGGCAGCTCCACTCCACACGTACTAGCATCGATCGATCGGCAGGGCAAACTTGATCACGCGGCCGGACCAGGCCAAAAACCAGACGTAGTACTACTCTAGATCCAGAACCGTGCTAGCTAGGCGCCAATCTCCTATCACAACTTCCCGTTGTTCTGATGTCTGCTCGGTGGCTCACGATATACTACATCTAGATTAGACAGAGCCGTGCAGCGACACAGTAGTACGGGCAACGGCGCCAAGCCAGCAGTGACGTGAGGAACCAAATTAAAGCAAGCGGGGGACTGCGTCACTGCGGCGTACGTCCGTACATGAGCCGGGGGAGGAAGAAGGGGACAGCTAGCTACCGCCCGCGGGGAAGAGAAAACACCTACAATGCTCGAGTCGATCGTGCGTAGCCCGGTTTGGCACTTTTAATATTATAAGGATGGTTCACAGATTAGGTTTTTGGAAGATAAATGGCTTGGCCAAACTTCTCTCCGTGAACAATATCCAGCCCTATATTCGATTGTTAGACACAAAAGGATACTCTCGCTGAGGTAATGGAAACTAATCCTCCTAATGTGTCTTTCAGAAGAACTCTCTTAGGTCCTAGACTGGTGTCATGAAATAATCTCTTAGTAAGATTATCCAGGATACAGCTATCTGAGGGTATGGGCGAATTTAAATGGAAACTATTACATATTGGAAATTTTTGTGTTGATTCATTCTATAGAGTTTTGATCCAACCTAATATTCCAGTTGATGATAATAGTAAAATTTGGAAATTGAGGATACCCCTTAAAACGAAGATATTCGCTTGGTATCTACGTAAAGGGGTGATTCTCATAAAAGATAATCTTGTTAGGGGAATTGGCATGGTAGCACTGAATGCGTATATTGTCAACATAATGAGACAATACGTCATTTATTCTTCCATTGTAAATTTGCTCGTGCTATATGGTCAATCATCCAAATAGCCTCTGGCTTATCTCCTCCGCGATCGGTAGTCAATGTTTTTGGCAACTGGATGAATGGGATTGAGGATAAATATGGGACTTTATTTAGGGTGGGAGCGCTTGCCATTATTTGGTCGCTTTGGCTATGTAGAAATGACAAGATTTTTAATAATGTGTTGTGTCTTCTCCATCGCAGGTTATCTATCGGGCCACGGTTGTCCTTCGATCATGGACTTCTCTATAACGTATGGAGTTTCGCGACTTGTTTGCGAAGGGTTATAGGCGGTTGGAAGATACGGCGCGAGATGTCTTCTCCCGACATGGATGGCAGCAACCGCTGCGAATAGATCTTCTTTAGATATTTGGGAGAACTATGCTTTCATTTATATTTTTTTGTATTCCAGTTATTCTTGTTTTCGACCGAGACTGTGGTTGTTTGGCTGTGTGCATCCTAGCTATGCAGAGGCCGGGTGTAATTACTGTTGAGTAATAAAGCGTCCATTTCCAAAAAAGGCAGGCTTGTTTGCCAACCACATGCTTTATTATTCGAGTATATTTGTTTCATGACTTGTGTAAAAACAATGTGTCATCCAGGCCGGTCAATTTAGCACGACGGTCAATAGACAGGGCAGGGCGCCTACTCCCAAAAAGAAAAAAAAATCATGGGGTCGGTGCGAGAAGAAATCGACGCTCTCCCTCCTTGGAGTAGCATGTAGTGAGACTGAGGTGATGCTGAGCCACAACCCTGGCCACAAGTACCATAGCCGGACATAGGACCAAGAGCGTACCTGTGGTGCTCCGGCGGTCTGTCGGCAGAACCACCGGTCTCGATCGGGATACATACAATCGCCGCAGCTGTTACTCCATATATATGGTACTAGTAAGGTACTCCGTCCGTTTAAAAATATAAGATGTTTTAGTTTTTTATAAGACAAATATATTTAGACTACTTTTAATAATAGTATATAGGTTCTTAGAATGAATCTACACAGTAAAACAAGTCTAGATACATTTTCTTTATAAATCTAATAAAACATCTTATATTTTAAAATAGAGGGATTAGTAGCAAAGAGTCCTGCGCAAGAACCGGCCGGCCAGGAAGAGATCAAGAACGGCATTCACCGATCGATGGGGGCACCACCTAGTGAGCAACTACCGCACTCCTGGAACTGGAAACATCAACCATCAAGCAGTGCCGAAAACTCCTCGACATGGGCCGCCATGCTTGTCATCTTGGCCGGTTAGAACCATCGAAACGTAGCTGTCTGGATCGAGTTGCGAGATCGGGGTTGAGCAGCCACTGAAGAGTGAAGATCGATCGCGAAAGTTGCATCGATCGGTCGGCAGAGCAACCTCGTTCACGCGGCCGGACCAGGCCAAAAACTAGACATACTCTACATCCGGAACCGTGCTAGGCGCCAATCTCCTATCGCTGCTTCCCTTTGTTCTGATGTCTGCTGTCTGCTCGGTGTGGCTCACGATCGCCACTAGTATTTCCATGGGCTGCTGCTGCTTACCAAGATTAGACAGAGCCGTGCAGCGACACAGTAGTACGGGCAATGGCAAGCCAGCCGTGACATGAGGAACCAAGCAAGCGGGGACTGCGTCACTTGCCGCGTTCGTCAGCTTGGGGGAGGAAGAAGGGGACAGCTAGCTAGCGCCCGCGGGAAAGAGAAAACACCTACGCTGCTCGAGTCGATCGTGCGCAGCCCAACCCGTACGTTTCGTCAAGCTGCAGGGGAAGGAAGATCGGTTGGGAAATATGGATATCTCCTCGTAAAAAAAATAAGTGATTACTTTCGTGTATAATTACTCAGATTCGGGAAGTTAATTGCACCCAAGCACCAGTGGTCTAGTGGTAGAATAGTACCCTGCCACGGCGGAGCCAGACGAGTGGGAGGACGAAGAGGAGAGGCTTGTCATCCTCCTCGGTAGCCAGTTGGCCGGAGGGCGCCTCCCCGACCTGGCCACCGACGTGGGGTTGCAAGGAAAGGCAAGGTCGGGCTCGTTGCCGGCATGGATGTGCTCCAGCATGGCAGTGAGTGTGCGCCCGGGAGCGCTTCAGAAGCGGCGGCGCCCAACCGCATTGTTCCTCTTCGACGGCGAGCCCGGAGGCCCCTCATGGCGGGCGAGCGCCTGCTGCCGCCGCTCGGCGAGATGCTGCTCCCAGAAGACGCAGTAGTTCGGATGGCCGCCACTATCTCGGCGAGGTCCGGGTCATCCATGGCGGCGATGGCCGCCGCTATCTTGTCGTCGAGCTCTTCCGGCTTTGGCTCTGGCGGGATAGGGATCCCACCGGCGCTGAGCTTCAAGTCGGTTGGGAGGCGGATGTCCGGCGGCGCCATGTAGCCCGCCTCATACAACATGCTCGCCTCCCAAGGCTGGAGGGTGCAGCGGCCGAAGCCAATCGCCGCCGCCAGGGTACCTTTCACCGATGGTGTATGGGGAAGGAGGACTCGGAGTTCGCCAAAGTTGGGGAGCTATGGAGGGGAAGTGGGGGAGCGTTGGAGGTGAGTGAAATGAGCCGGCGATGCCGCCGAATTATATAGGCCGAGAAGGGCGGCGAGGGCGGGAGGGTTGTAGCGGCGAGGGTGGGAAAAGGGGAAAGAACGAGAAGTTAGTGCCCGCCGGTCCGTCGCGGGAGCCGAGGCGGCGACGGTGGCGCGGTACTTCGGCGACGCGTGGCCGAAGCGACGGACAGTTATTGCCCAACGGTCGCCGCGTGGTTCCGACGAGGACAACGACTCGATTTCCGTCGCTAACTCGGCGGGTCCACACGCCGCTTCGCTTCTTCCGGCATTCCCAAGGCGTTCCCGGGATCCTAGGAATGACCTGAAAAGATCGGACAAAAGTTGGCCCAAATCCTAACGAAAATAGGTTCCTGGGAACGCGACTTGGCCGATTTTCGGCGCCCGGACCTAAATTCGGCGTCCGGATCGGCGTCCTGGGTAGCCGAGTAGAGATGCTCTTAGCTTTGTGCATATCTTTTAGTGTATGGTTCATTTATAATTTATATACAACAAATGTTGTCTAGATAGATTTGTTTTACAAACCAAGAACGTCTTATATAGTTCTAGACGGAGGGTGGAGGTAACTAGAACTATTCATGGGTATCCAATGAATACCCAATATTTTTTGCAGAAAAAGTTCAGTATATAAGCTTCTATATGCATAGGTATATATATTGCGATACCTCCCCCCTCTCGTCGCCCCCTCCTGGCGATCGAGGGGGCCAAACCCTACCCCGTCGCCACCTCCTCCCCCTCCATCCATCTCCCTCCTCGTCGCCCCCGGAGGGCAGCCGGCCTAAGTGCGCGGCACCGGTGATGGGGGCGGCAGGGATTTGGCCTCCCGGCCCTAGCGCGGCGGTAGGGAGGAGATAGCCGGCGATGGATGGGCCCCCCTTGCCATCAACGTCTCCGCGGCTCCGGCCGGCGATGGCTTCGTGGGAGCTTGGATCTGGAGGCGGCGGCCTCTACCGGAGTGGGGCGGGTGGCGATCTGGTGGACGAGGTGCCGGTGATGGGATTCCGTTGGAAGACCTAGATCGACTCTCTATTCCTAATTGTCTGCTCGATCCGTTTTCCGAAAACCGGCCGGCGGTGTGGGGATCGCTGTGTCGGATCTAATAAAGGAGGTGGTCCTTTGGTTTCTTTCGCATGAAGACGAAGGTCTGGTTGATGTCTGCCCTCGTTGATCTGGTCTGGAGAGGCGGGTTCCGGAAGGCTCCGCCGGCGAACTCCCATGGGCGTATCATGCCTGGAGATTGCTGGATCGGAAGGTATTCAGTCGTGCGCACCTTGTTTTTCTGGCCGTTTGGTTTCAGCGGGAGCGTTGCGAAGCTCTGTTGTTTGTTCCCACCAAGTGCCATTTTTAGAGCCATGGTGAAGTCAGATGCGAAGAATGTCAGGAAAGCGGAAATATGAGGGTAGCGATGGTGATTTTTGTTCTTGTGGCGACGGGGAACTGGCTGCGTGATCTGGGACCGTTGCATCGACTGTTGGTGCGGGAAGACAACACAAGGGGAGTTTCCAGTCTTATCTTGCAGGGTGAAAATCCAAGGTCTGGCCTTAACTGGTTGTGCCTGGCAATGGCCTTGTTGAAGGCATTGTTTTGTGAGCAAGGACTTTCTCCAGGATGAAAACCTATGATCTTTGATCGGGCAACGACGGCGCTTGAGCACTGTTTCCTTCTTGAAGGCGTTGTTATTGGAGTGGAGAACTACTGGTATTGTTCTGATGGTGTCAGTGCCGTTGCTTTGAGGATTGGTTCACTGTAGCGGAACTTTTTTTTTGTAATTCTTCTCTATTTTTTTCTGAGTTGTGTGCATCCGTAGAGCCGCTAGGGCATGCGTTGTTGCAGAGGCTGGGTGTAATTGGTATCCCTGTGATATTAATATATACTCTTTTCCAAAAAAGGTATATATATTAGGGTTCTTCTACACGCGTTTAAGGGCATCTCTACCGGCCGACCCAACCCGTCCTTGCACGTCCGAACTTGTCCGAGGAGACTGGCAGATAGCTGCGCGGTGGCCCAGCTAGCCGACCCATCCGAACAAACATGCGTGGACCGACCCATCCATGCTCCAAATTTGGGCCTCGCTTTGGTCGGTCCGGACAATGCGCTTGTCCTCATGCGTCCTCCGTTTACGTGTGGCGGCCCCTCCCGCCAGTGTCACACAAACCACACACAAACCACTCCAGTTCACCCTCCTAAAATACTCTCCCAAATTTCCGCTGGCGCGAGCGGGAGGAAAGTCGATGGATCTCGCCGCCAATGTTGCGCCCTCCGGCGTTCCCGCCGCTAGGAAGCGCGGCCGGTCGAAGAAGCTCTGCAAGGACCTAACGACGGAGGAGAGGAAAATTGAGTCGGACAAGCGCGTTGGCTGGCGCGTAGCGGCGAGAGCTCGACTCGTCGTTTTCAAGCTCGACAAGGAGAACCGGAAGGAGAACAAGCACTTCCTCGCCAACTAGAACAGGGTCGACACCAACGAGCTGGCAGTGAATGCCGCCAAGCATGACGTTAACATGATCAAGAAGGAAGCGATGACCGCCGCTTTCGATGGTGTCATCGCTCTTCCCGGCCTGGCCATGGACGGCATGTTCTCTATCAGCTCCGTCACTTCCACGCCTAGCGGCCGGCTACCAGGTCAGCCCAGGACGCGAGGCCGCACACGCCCTCGCTTGGAGGCCACACTAGGATCGTGGCCTCGCTCTCCCGATTCGTCCACCCTCCACGGCGTCGTCGGAGGCGAGAGAGCTCGCCATTTACCTGAACCGCACTCCATCGACCGCGGACGCAACCCCGGAGGCGTCGAAGAAGTGGCGGTCCATCTCCACCACGAATATGCCGATGCCAGCCAACCTGTTCAGCTAAATGCCCGATGAGCCAACGACGACACGATATGGTCGCGACATTTCTTCGTCATTGCCAGTAAGTGCTCCCGCCGCTTTATGATGGCCGACGGTGAGAACGCCATGCACGACAATATTGCCCCCTTTTGCACATTTCATATCCACCGGTCACTTGTTGGCGATGCCCAAAAGGCGATGGCACACATTTGCCATATTATTTGTGTGTTAACGAACAATTCATCATTGGCGATGACCAGCGCAAGATTGATCTTGGTAAGAAAGGTGATGGCGGCGCTGCACAACACCAGACCAGCAGTCACGGGAGCAGCAGTTCATCATTGGTCAGTTGACAGTCGTCACCCACGGTAAGAACAAGACGTGCTCTGTTTCAGTTACAATTTCTGTTGTTTTACCTTGAATTTAGAATCAAAAGTGTCAGTCTTTACTGTTGAATTCAGAATCAGAATTATAAGATCAGTTGGTGCTAATTCTATCTAGAACTCAGAAGGTACCAGCATGACTTATATTAAAATACCAGCATGACTTATATATTATAGTGTCAATTTAATCTAGTATCCACTATAATGGTTTTACAACCATACTCCACTAATTAATATACAGCATTTGGATTGTTTCATCGACTCCAGGGTTTGTAAGATGCAGAAAACTAAGCGCAAGCGAAGAGGCAAGGACATAGGATGCCTGAATAAAAAGAAAAATGCTAGTGAGACAGTACTTACACAAGGTGAGTCACTAATTCTTCGTCCACTTATTTTCCAGCAAGTTTGTTTTTACACGGCTAAAACTGTTGTAGCAGTCACAGTTCTTTATCTGCACTATGTTTCTTCAATCAACTAGGACCCATCCATACAGAAGATGAATGCGGTAACTTGGTTAAATCCTGTGAAAGTTCCTCGAGTGAACTCACCAAACAGATCGAGTCACAAGTATCAGAAAGTGTTGTCGCCCTAGCTTCATTCCTTGGTAATTCTATTGTGATATGTCCATCATTCCTTAGTAATTCTATTGGAGATAGCCTCAATCTTGTACGGGTTCGGTGACCGCCCTCAAGAGTCCCATAGTGGAGCGAGTGCTCGCCTTTTATGGTGCGCACTCGGAAGAATAGGGTGCGCCTGTTGTGGCGGTGAGTTGCGTGCTTCCGCATCCGGGTGAGGCCTTGTGTGGCGTTGGGTGAGCATCGAGCCACCACACCTCGAGGTGAGCCATTTGTGGCGTTCGGAGAGCATTGTGCCATCGCACCTCTCCAACGGAGACGTAGCTTCTTTGGAAGTGAACTTCGGGAAACAAATCTTCGTCTCCGCGTCTATCGGTTATCTCTCAACCGAGTCCTTTACTTATGTACTTGACTTTGTGATAGCCATCATGCTTAAAGTATTTATATCTTGTTATCACCTTGTTTCTTGTATTGCTTAACATAGGTTGATGGTGCACATAGGTGAACCTAGTGGTTAGATTTTGTGCTCTATAAATTAAACGTTAGTTTTTATTCCGCATTTATTAGAGCCTAAACCGTAATATTTTTAAAAGCCTATTCACCCCCCCTTTAGGCGACGTCCATTGCACTTTCAGAGTGCCAATTACTAATTGCAGAAATGTGCAACCAGTAGCGGAAATCGGTTGGAGTTGCACATTTCTTGAGAAAAGCGCTAACTCGTAGTGAAAACCGCTTGGATTTGCACATATCTTGAGAAAGGTGTAACTTGTATCTAACCGAATTGTTACTTACATGTGTCTTGAGAAAATATAACTCGTTTTAAAGCTAGTTGGAATTTCACGTTTCTTGAGAAAATAACTCGTCTATTGGAGTTGCATGTTTATTGAGGAAAATGCAAACCGTTTCTAAAACCGGTAGAGTTGCTAAATTGCACATTTCTTGAGAACAGTGCAACTCGTCGGAAACCGGTTTGAGTTACGCATGTCTTCAAAAAGTGCAACTCGTATCAAAATCTAGTTGCTACTTGCACAATTTTTGAAAAAATTGCAACTCATTTTAAAATCTGGTTGTTAATCACACGTTTCACAATTCGTAGCATTATATGAAAAAAAATCACAAAGTACAACTCTACTATATCAATAGGTGCAACCGTGTGAATTGTAATACAAGATAAAAAGGAAAAAAAAGATATATCATCAATAATTCATGATGTGAAAAAATCTGAATAATAAAAAAAGGACATAAACATAAAAGTTGCACGTTTTCAATAATAATGCAAAACTAAAAATATCAAGAGCGCAATCTTACAAAACACAAGAACAGAAGAACAGATAATAGATTGAGAAAATAAACAATACAGAAAAACAAAATGAATAACAAACAATAAAAATTAATATAAGTGTAGTAAATCATCTATGAAGTGTTAGCTACCCTGGTGGCTACGCGCTGCATGTACGTCCATATGGTCCGAGGATCGAATCCCATGGGATAGCCAAATTTTCCGTTTGGTTAGGCAGAATGAGTGGTGGTTAGGGATAACCATTTTTGTGTTTGGTTCAAAGAATAGAGAGTGGATGGGCTGGTGTGATCACCTCTTCCATCGTGGTGGTGAGATTACCCAAAATTAGCTCGACTAGTTATACAGTTCAAATCCTAATTTGACGAACAAATTATAATCATAAATTTTGGCTTTCTAATCACTCTTTTGTGAAAATGTAGCACAAAATGAACAATACTGTAGTACTTTTTCCTCTGAAAAAGTTTGATACATGGACAATGAACAAATCTGATGAAGATTCTTGGTGAACTATGCCACTCGATGAGTAATCATGATTACTCGTAGCCTCGTCCATTTTCTTTTTACACTAGCTAGCTGAACCGAGAAAGCACAAGCTAGCTAGCTGGCTCTGGGAGAGAGATCAGAAAGCTAGCAAGCATCGTCCCCAAGCTGCCGTCGGCGCGTGCACCATCTGGTCAGCAGCCACGCACGAATCGCCTTGCTCACCCGCCGCTGCCTGCCTTCCCTGCTCAGCCGCTCCACCCACGCGTACCGCCTTGTCCCAGCACCAGCGGCGAGCAACCCATCTGCACCACCAGGAAGGATGCCTGCAAAGACATGGAGAGAGAGGAGTACATAGGGGAGAAATCAACTTTCTAGCCACCGCCGTCGCCCATGATGCGCCGCAGCTGCCGCCCTTGATCCGGCGCCGCCCCTGCAACCACCGATGAGAAGGAGAGACTACGGGTTAAGGATCAGTACGGAGTATTTTTACGGGAGGTGAGCGAGCAAAACGCTTCAGAGATGAGCCAGCCAAAAGTGGTTGGCTTCATCCGGCCGATTTGGTGGGATGAGTTCAACCACCATTTCAAGGGTATATTCTAAGAATCTGGTTATCCCTATCCCCTGCCAACCTCTGAAGCAAACATATGACAACCACCAAAAAAGTGGATATCCCCTGCCATCCAGTGGATAGCCACTGAACCAAACAGCCCCTAAACACGTATGAATCTTAAAAGAAAAAATTTGACGATCGTGCATGTCGACTGAGACGTAAGGAATTCTCAGTCATCAGTAAATCATCCATTTCGTCATCTCCGGTCTTGATCTTCATGTCGTACTCAGGTACTCCATGAAATCAGATTGGAGTAGCACTTACATATCCCTCCATTCTGATGCCTCTCCTGGGGCAGTCATGTGTATAAACCCATCCTCATGTTCCACAGTGAAGGGGCCGTCTTTGCTGCCGTTGTAGATGTAGTTTCGGAAAGGGTTCATGAAATCTCGAACAGCCATATATCCATACAATTGAACCGGGCGTCATGGTGCGCACCTATATCATGCCTTTTGCAATCACCCCAGTCCAGTCCAGAGAGGAAGATGGCTATGTGTCTGTCATCGTCATTGGCTCCAGTCCTCCAGACAAATTGATTGAGCAGCAATACAAAAATTGTACATTAGTAGATGATTAAAATTGTCAACCTAGATTATAATCAAAAGGAGGCAAAAATGGGTCCACGGTTACAAGCACGGTATAAATCACGATTTATGGGCTCATGGTTAGGTCCCAAAGAGTCTGTCCAGGATGCCTGCAACGCGTCTATGGAGTGGGGACGGTGCATGGCAAGCTATTGGGTCATGCCGAACGGGAAAAAAACCGTAGGGGCATGCGGCTAGGCACGGTTTTTCGATTGACATTAGAGCATCTATAGCAGACCCCTTATCCCGTCTGTATTATAACATGGATAAATGTCGACAAAATGACGATATAAGATTTGCAAAATCGTGACGTAGAAGAGACACCGAGTCACGAACTGTAATTTTTAAAACCCGGCGAAGATGTGTACATATATACTAGCGATTATGCATATATTCAAACAAATTAAAACATAAAACATGCGAAATCAAAAGAACATCTACCGTCCTAACCCTAAATTTCCAAAATCCGGCTCCAGGAGACCTCTCTAGAGCATGTGGGTGCAGCAGTGATGCGACGAGCAAACACAGCCTAGTCGAAATCAATGGTGATGATCTCTAGCTTCACGGCACGCATTGCCATCTCCTTATGCACCGCAACACATGCCGCCATCGCCATGATCGCCTCACGCTTCTCGTTGTCATTGCGCTGGAGCTCATCCTAGCGTGTGAGCTCGGGCACGCAGACCATGATGTCCATGGTGGCCCGCTCGGAGTTGTCATCGTCGACGTAGTCCGACGATTCCACCATGCCCTGACGCTCCTCCTCCTCCTCCTCCTCATTGTTGTCTCGGTCGACGAAGGCGTCATCATCGTCGTTGAAGAGGAAGTCGTCAAAGTCCAAGTCCCGTGGGGAGATGGAGCTCACCGTGCCGCGCGACTCGAGCTTCCCCACTCCACGACCGTGCAGGGCAACCAATGGAGGGACATTGGTGGTAGCTCGCCCTAGTTGGTCCACTTGCATGCCGCACGCTTCCGTGCCTCCAACGACGCAAGACGCTTGCGGCGCTACTCCTCGTCGGAGCCACGGGCGGCGGGGTTTCCGTGGCCGTGCGTGGGTGTGGACCGACCCACACGGCCATCCCAACTCCGATTGAGGAGCTACGGCGGTACATCTCGGTGCGGCGGTGCTGAATCTATAGAGAGGGGTGCGGGATTTGGTCGCAACAGCGGACGAAGATTTGCAAGGAAGGTGCAGAGGAGCCGAGGTGGAAAGAGACGGGTCATGGCATACCCCACAACCTGTACATATAGCGGCCGAGCATGTGGATTTGAGGTGGTTCATAAAAGTTCTATGGGCCGGCTCTAACCACTACAGGACGCGCGCGCTACGCCAAGGGCAAAAAGCCGTCGGCGTAGGCTAAAATGCCCTCGGCATATGGTACGCCGACGGCTGCCCTCGGCGTAGCCTTCTCGGCAAAGCACTCCCTCGGCGGAGCACGTAGAGGTCGTCGGCGTATCAAAATGCCGTCGGCGTATGCTACGCCGAGGGCGGCCGTCGGCATAGCTTGTTGACTGGTTGCAAAACATTTCTTTTTAAAAAAAGTAATTTTTTTTAATTTATTTTTTTTCTCAATTTTTGAATCTTTGAATTGTTTGACTCGTTAATCTCTCACTTTGAACATTTTTAACACTAATTACACTTAATATTTAATTAAATTGCAGTCTTGGTCAAACTTCCCGGCCGGTCACCCATCCTAATACTACTCCAGCTCCAGCACGCTTAACTTCCTCATTCTTTCAGAATCTGTTTCCGCAAAGTAATTCATACATTGTTGTCAATACTATGATATCAATTCTATTAACCCTTATATCAACATGTCACATGTTTGTATTTTTTGAAATTACAAACAATTATCTAAATAAACATTAATAAATAAGTAAAAATATTATTGAATTCAAATAAAAATATAATAATTTTACTTTTTTCTATTTTTCTATTTAATATGGAATAATTAATATCTTTAAATCTGTAAATCGGAATTTAACAAATAATCTGTCTAAATTGATCAGAAAAATGAGCGGAATCCAAATATGATATCCATATCAACTAATCACAAACCCTCCGTTTTTTGAATTATCTATTTGGTGGTTGCTTTAGAAAATTCCCTTTTTGCGCTCGGATAGTGAAAAATGGCTTTTTGGTGCGATGAAAAGAAAAACTTGCATTGAATCTTTAATAAAATAGCATATTGTGAACCTAAAAATGATTTTTTTTAAAAAACATGAGCATCGGATCATGTACATGTAGTTCATATCTGACCCACTTCCTACCGATTCGGCAGGAATTTGTCTTTTTCACTAGAGGTGGACGGAAAGGTTTCGGATACCCCTGTTGGGACATTATCCATATAAGGTGGTATAGTATTTTTGTAAAATTTGGTGGTAGCATTTTGAATTAGCCATTTGGTGGTTGCTTCACAAAACCGTCCGTTTTTTGTGCTCGGAAAATGGGAAATGGCTTTTTGGTGCGACGAAAAGGAAAACTTCCTCCTGCAATATTGTTCGCCATTCCATGATGCATGTGTATGCACAGTATGAACACATTATCACAAACTATGCCTTGATTCTAGCCATAACATTGGTCATTTGACCCGAAAGCCAAGAAACCTCGAATGAGATAGGTCATTTTGTGAAGGTTTTTTTGAGACATAATCAATATATCAAGTTTAATATTTTTACTTATAACTATGTCACATAATATGACACCACGTGAAGGTTTCGCATTGTTTCGATCGTTTTTGAATTTTTATGCCCGTTTTAAACTATCGTCAAACTTTGTCGAACGCCGGGCATGAAGATTCTTAGCTCGGGACCGAGCCTCGCTAAACTTGCATTGAATTTTTGATAAAATAGCATATTGTGAACCTAAAAATGATTTTTGTAAAAAAACATGAGCATCGGATCATGTACCTGTAGTTCATACCTGACCCACTTCCTACCGATTCGGCAGGAATTTGTCTTTTTCACCAGAGGTGGAAGGAAAGGTTTCGGATCCCCTTATTGGGATATTGTCTATATAAGGTGGTATAGTATTTTTGTAAAATATGGTGGTACCATTTTGAATTAGCCATTTGGTGGTTGCTTCACAAAACTGTCCATTTTTTGTGCTCAGAAAATGGGAAATCGCTTTTTGATGCGACGAAAAGGAAAACTTCCTCCTGCAATATTGTTCGCCATCCCATGATGCATGTGTATGCACAATATGGACACATTATCACAAACTATGCCTTGATTCTAGCCATAATATTGGTCATTTGACCCGAAAGCCAAGAAACCTCGAATGAGATAGGTCATTTTGTGAAGGTTTTTTGAGACATAATCAATATATCAAGTTTAATATTTTTACTTATAACTATGTCACATAATATGACACCACGCGAAGGTTTTGCATTGTTTCGATCGTTTTTGAATTTTTTATGCCCGTTTTAAAGTATCGTCAAACTTTGTCGAACGCCGGGCATGAAGATTCTTAGCTCGGGACCGAGCCTCGCTAAACTTGCAATGGATTTTTGATAAAATAGCATATTGTGAACCTAAAAATGATTTTTGTAAAAAAACATGAGCATCGGATCATGTACCTGTAGTTCATATCTGATCCACTTCCTGCCGATTCGGCAGGAATTTGTCTTTTTCACCAGAGGTGGACGGAAAGGTTTCGGATTCCCTTATTGGGACATTGTCCATATAAGGTGGTATAGTATTTTTGTAAAATATGGTGGTACCATTTTGAATTAGCCATTTGGTGGTTGCTTCACAAAACCGTCCGTTTTTTATGCTCGGAAAATGAAAAATACCTTTTTGGTGCAAAAAAAAGGAAAGCTTCCTCCTGCAACATTGTTCGACATCCCATGATGCATGTGTATGCACAATATGGACACATTATCACAAACTATGCCTTGATTCTAGCCATAACATTGGTCATTTGACCAGAAAGCCAAGAATAAACCTCGAATGAGATAGGTCATTTTGTGAAGGTTTTTTGAGACATAATCAATATACCAAGTTTTATATTTTTCCTTCTAACCATGTCACATAATATAACACCACGCGAAGGTTTCACATTGTTTCGATCATTTTTTAATTTTTTATGCCCGTTTTAAACTATATATAATGTTTTATGTTTTACTTAATTTTTATTTACAAATGTGTAATATTTGAGTGTAGATAGATAGGTCTTATTTTTCTGCAAATTTTGATATATTATTTGTATTTTTCCAAATTAGTTATGATTTTTTAATGTTTAATGAGATAAAATAAAAAATAGCTACGCCGAGGGCAGCCGTCTGCGTAGCATAGGATATGCCGAGGGCAATTCTACGCCGACGGCTGCTTGGCGAAGCTGGCCTAGACGATTGCTACGCCGACGGCCCCGACGTTTGGCCGTCGACGTAGCTTCCCATTCCTGTAGTGAACGGTGTCTGTTTGAGTCAAGAAAAAACTGTCTAGCTAAAACTACTCTAAGGGCATGTACAATGGTAGAAAAGTCATGTCTTCCCTTGACCCTCCACATCATCTAGAGAAACAATATTACATAATTATATGATACATTGTCTCTTAGTTTCATGCCCATCAATTAATGATAATTGACTACTTTTAGTACTCCCTGTGATCCATATTACTTGTCGTTCAAATGGGTGTGTCTAGACTTGTTTTATTGCTAGATACGATCCAATTCTCTAACAAGTAATATGAATCGGAGGGAGTAAAAAAATTGAGTTGCGAAGTGTAAGCATATGGTACAAGCAAGAAAATAATATTCTCTTATTTCTAAAAATCGTCCCAAAGCTAAGGAAGACAATCTTTTTTTTCTTATTTCTTTCTTCTTCAACTAAGCAAAAAGTTAACGTGGCAATTATAAGGAAAAAGCTCGTTGTACATGCCCTAAATACGATTTAAAAAGAATAGTAACCTCGTTTCCCTTTGAACCGCATACATATACTGGACGGTCTAAGCTATTGTTCAAAGCGTCAGATAGAGATCGAACCATCCAAACTGTATCTCAGTACCCTACCCCAACCCCAACCCCAGCCTTCTTGTCTCATCAGTCACGTACCTCTTTCTCTCCCGCTGCAGCCGCCACCGCAGCGGCCTCGACGGTGCGTACCTTCTTCTTGTACGGGACGTTGACGAGGCGCCCAAGCCCACTGCCGTTGCCACGGCCGGCGGCGCCACCACCGCAGGTCAACCTGCCGGCGTAAGGTAACCCCCACCCTAGACCTCAAAATCCTTAGATAGGTGACTTAATTAGGGCATGCAGGTCGGTTCTTAGAATGGGAAAATCAGCCTAGCTGAGCAATCTATGGAAGGATTGTTGTTTGGTCCCGTTGCTACCTCCCTATAACGGCATTTCTATGGTTGTTCGTTTGGATCTCTTAACTTTAGGAGATGCATTCATCACTTTACCCACTTATCTCCTGGGCTTCTCTGTATTTGCTGTTCTACTTGAAGTGCTTATTTTTATACGGAGTAACTAATATGTGAAGTGCTCTGAGTAGCTGCATTGGAAATTTTTTCACAAAAACGCAAAGCTTGCGTTTCGATTCATTGATAGAAAAAGAGAGTTTTGTACAGATATTTACACGCTCATGACAAGCGAACATCCTTACAACTCAACCCACTCAACCTCTAAATCTACGTTGTGGGTATCAGGGCGTCAGCTCCTTTGCGCCAGCAGCAGCCTAGGATCGAGCCTCGGTTCGAATCGTATCTAAGAGACCGCCTAGGTTAGAAGAGATGTTATCAAAGACGGTAGAATTCCTATGTTTCTAGATCTCCCATGCTGTCAATATTATGAGGGATGACATGCCCTTACGCAAGGCGTGAGGGGTAGATCGGCTGACCTGTAGCCACCAGTCCACAAAATCTAGCTCATCCATCTCGGGGGGAGGGGAGGCAGCAGTCGATCGGATCCAGGACAGCACCTCGTGCCAAGCCGACCTTGAGAAGGGGCATGCAATAAGTAGGTGCCTCATGGTCTCGACCGATTGATCACAAAGGGGGCAGCGAGGGGGCTGGGGAAGCCCTCGCCGCGCCAGTCTCTCACCCGTCCAGCAGCGGTCTTGGCAGCCAAGCCAGACGAAAAACTTGACTTGTGGCGACGCCCAGGTGCGCCAGTTCAACTTCCAAGAGCTCGATATCAGTGCTCCCTCGAAGAGGAACTCGTAGAAGACTTGGAGGTATACTGCGCATCCGTCGTCCAACGCCACCACCTAAGCTGCATTGGAATTTTCTAAAAATATAAACCTTCGATCAAATATTGTTTTCTTGTATGGCATCTCAGCTAGTTTTGCCCTTTTTGTTTAGGTTAATTGAGGCGTTTGATGTCACCAGGGTTCTTTTTCTGTAACTGCTTTCATTATTGGTTCATCTCTTTCGCGCTTTTGCTACTCTACTTGTTATTCTAAATGGCATTTGGCTTGTTTCACTGTCTCCAGGTTTGGGAAGATGCAGAAAACCAAGCGCAATGATTGTCCCCCACCTGATCTATATGGTCAGCTACTGCTGTTAATTTTTTCGGGTACTCCTTTAATGTTGCATTGCTTTATTTGAGGTGCTTCCAGCTGACATATCAAGCTTATTTAAACAGATGACGCGTATCAGATGCGTGTAATGTATTCCTTTGAACAGGAATTCGAAGACAATATCTGGAGCACACTCAGTGAAGATGTTGCTTCAGCTATGTCTGAATGTGTTGTCTCACTTGCTTCATTCAATGGTGATTGTGTTGTCATATTCTCTGTTTCAAGTTTTTCATTTAATCGGCTATTAAGACCAGATTATGAATTGTGCAGGAGACACAAGGTGTTTTGCTTGCACGGGTGTATTTATAGGCTGTAATCCCATGCGAATTCTTACTTCAGCAAGTTTGGTTAGAACTTCTGGTGATGGAAACAAGATTGATCATAACTTGCAGGTTGGTACTGGTAGTGCATATTATTGTTTGTGTGTTTTGCTTGTCCATTTATGACACTGATTAGAACCTTATTGTTGCAGATTCAAGTGTACCTTAACAATAAACGACATGTCATAGGGACATTGAAACATTATAATCTACGCTATAATGTTGCTGTTGTTGAGATCATGGGTTCTTGCAGTTTTCTATCAGTGGATTTGGATAAACATACTCATTTTACCCCTGATAGCGAGGTTGTAGCTGTAGGGTGTCTCTTCAAAAATCGGAAACTAATGGCCTCGAGAGGGGTGTTAATTGACAGAAAAAGTAAACTTGCTTGTGAAGAGCTTAGGATTTCCACTTGTGAAATCACTAAGGTATAGTGTTCCTACTTCCCTTGTACTTGTCTGTTTCTGTATTCTGCATGAGGTAAAATAAATATTTGTATTGGAAATATGATCAACTCATCAGTGAATCTGCATAATTAATACATTAATTATGCATACCATGTTTAATTTTGCTGGTGTCACTTGTGTTTTTTGTTTTCTTGTCTTAGGCTGGGATTGGAGGGCCTCTTATTGATACTTGTGGAAATTTTGTTGGCATGAATTTCTTCCATGAAGAAGAAACCCCTTACCTACCGAGGGAAAAAATTCAGAAAGTCTTGGGATATTATGATGAAGAATGGTATGTCAAATATCTTAACATATTTTTTTATGGTATGCAAGTATTTGTCTTGGCGTAATGTTCAAGTTTGTAAAAGTTCCTTTTTATGCCTAAGATCTACCCCGTCCGTCCCAAAATATAAGACGCCTAAGGATTAGTTAAAAGTCAAATCTTACTAACTTTGACCAAATATTTTGAAAAAATATATCTACATCTACAATATTAAATGGACATATTAGTAAAATATATTTTATGGTGAATTTATTGATATTGATTCTGTATTGTAAATGTTCATATTTTTTATGTATAAACTTGGTAAAACTTTGAAAATGTTGACTTTTAACTAATACTTAAACGTCTTATATTTGGGAAGGGGGGAGTACTTATTATGGTATCCAAACTTAAATTCAAAGTGCATACCACTTAGTTCAAATATCCTACAAGTTTATATTTTGTGTAAACTGGAATTTGACCTTTACAGAAAATCGAGAAATTATTACACTAGTAGAAAAAGAGTCATTCGTCCATCCCAGTTCGGAGCATTAATCCCGGTTATAGTTGGAGCCGGGACTAATGTAAGCATTAGTCCCGGTTCCAACGGCTAGAACGCCAGCAATCTTTAGTCCCAGGTCAAACGGGACCTTTAGTCCCGGTTCGTATCACCAACCGGGACTAAAAGGGGTGCCCCGGTGCCAATCCCTTTAGTCTCGGTTCGTATCACCAACTGGCACTAAAGGTGTGACCTTTAGTCCCGATTCGTATTACCAACCCGGACTAAAGAAAGTGGGCAAAAAAAAAATTTCAAGTTCTGTCGTGACAGTAAAACAGGCACAAATCGATCGTCTTTTCTAGATTCAAATTCATGCCAGTTATAAAAAATTCTAAAAATAAAATCCTTCGAACTGTAGTTATATTAAGTGATTTAGTTGTTACAAAAATTAACAAATATAAATTTCGACATAATTTACAAAAATGTTATAAAAAATCAAATGGCCATAACTTTTGTATACCATGTAAAAAAAGTACAACCTATCAAAACATGCAGAAAAAATTAGCTCTTTGATTTCAACATACTTAGACCGTTTTGGATTCTTAAAATTCGAAAAGAAAAAAAATATTTCAGAAATTAAATTATTTTAGTATTTTTATGTCATATTTGAATTCCTCGCATTTTTCTGATAATAATGGATATATTATTTGTTAAATTTCGATTTACAGATTTGAAGATATTGTTTATGTCATATTAAATGAATAAATGGCAAAAATGATTAAAATATTAATTTAATTAGTTTTTACTTTCATTAGAATAAAATGTTATTATTAATTATTTATTGTTGTTTACTAAAAATAGTTGTTCTTAATTTTAAAAAATAAAAACGTGTCACATATCGATATGAGTTAATAGGATTGATATACTAGTCTTGACAAGATATAACGGTCCTTCGCGCGGGTGAGAGAAATGGAATGAAGAAGTTAAGCGTGCTGGGGGTGGAGTAGTGCTAGGATGGGGGACCGGATGGGAAGTTTGATCGTAAGTACGATTTGAACTAAGATTAAGTATAATTAGTGTTAAAAATGAGAGATGTGGGAGATTAACGAGTCAAATAATTCAAAGATTTAAGAAGAAAAAAATTAAAAAAAACCTTTAGTCCCGGTTCGTATTACAAACCGGGACTAAAGGTCCTGCACACTCGACGTGGCCCCGTGAGTGCCTTTAGTCCCGGTTTGTGACCGAACCGGGACTAAAGGGGTAGGCCTTTAGTCCCGATTTCTTTGTCCCGGTTAGGAAACCGGGACTAAAGGCCTTTACAAACCGGGACCGATGGCACGTTTTCCACTAGTGTTAATACAAGGAAAAATTAGAAAATAATAATTAGTGTGGTGCTACTGACTATTACACTGACACTGGTGAGAGAGAGAGCGAGTAACCCCCATGGTAGGAATGGTGCTATTACATTTTACCATACTTTCAAGTCCAATAGCTGAAGTACTCATGGTCTGGATTGTTTGTTGAATAATCTAGTCGTTTTAGTCTGTTTTACTACTGTCAGAGAGTCATTAGGTTCAAAGTTAGGTTGGGTAGTTTCAGCTATTTTCTAGGGTCAAGGTAGATAGGATTCTGTTTTCAGTTAGCTGACCCGATCCTTGCGTTGTACTCCCGATAGCCTGGGACGTGGGATGGCACGTCCAGATGTGGGCATCGTGTAGTCAGGCACGATCGTTCCCTTTTTGAATAAAAGGAGAAAGGCAGAAAAGCTATAGCCGTAGTACCTAGCACAAAAATTCCCCTTGTCATTGTCTCTGAATTCCTAGTTTGCAGTTCATGAGATGGAGTGAGGGAGGGAACAAGTGGTATCACCTGCGGCGCGATCACCTGCGCGTCTTCGGCTGCGTGGTCCATGCCGATCTGTGCGGCGCGATCACCTGCGCGTCTTCGGCTGCGTGGTCCATGTGAAGAGCGCGCGCCCCTTCCTCAGCAAGCTGGACGACCGGAGCACCCCAATGGTGTTCATCGGGTACGAGCTAGGCTCCAAGGCCTATAGGGTGTACAACCCTGCCACCCGATGCATGCACGACGCCATCTTCGACGAAGCGACTAGCTGGCAATGGGAGGAGGATGACGCGACCACCCCATGGGACCTGGAGGAGTTCGTGGTGGAGTACACAGTGGCAGCCACGCCGCCCACCTCCACACGTGCAGCTGCCCCTGCTCAAGGAGGAGGTCTGCATCTCCGGCCGACGAGGCGGTGACGCTGCGCGGCCCATCCCCACCAACACTTGCTGCATCACCGCACATCGAGTTCGCCACGCCACCTGTAGCCCCTGATGCCGATCTCCTTGATGCCGATGATGAAGGAGAGCCGCACCGCTACCGCCGTGTCTCGGAGATCCTTGGAGACGGCACGGTGCCGCCGGGGCTCGCTGAGCGCCTGCTTCTCACCACGGCAGAGGAGCCAGCCAGCGTGGCGGAGGCCCAGCGCGATGCAAGCTGGAGCAAGGCGATGGAGGAGAAGATGGCCTCTATCAAGGAGAACGGTACGTGGGCTCTCGTCGACCTCCCACCGGGCCACAAACCCATTGGGCTGAAGTGGGTGTACAAGGTGAAACGGGACGAGAAGGGCGCCATCGTCAAGCATAAAGCTCGTCTCGTCGCCAAGGGCTACGTACAGCGAGAAGGAGTTGACTTCGAGGAAGTATCGCCCCCGTCGCTCGCCTTGATTCGGTGCGGCTGCTGCTCGCCGTCGCTGCTCAGGAGGGGTGGGAGGTGCACCACCTCAACGTCAAGTCGGCCTTCCTCAACTGCGACCTCCAGGAGGAGGTGTACGTCGCTCAGCCCCCAGGATTCGTCAAGCGCGGATCCAAGGGGAAGGTTCTCCGCCTCCACAAGGCGTTATACGGCCTGCGCCAAGCACCGCGTGCATGGAACGCGAAGCTCGACGGCAGCCTCGCTGTGCTAGGCTTCACCAAGTGCCCGTCCGAGCCCGCAGTGTACACACGCTGCAAGGACGGGACTCGCCTCCTTCTGGGCGTCTACGTCGACGACCTAATCATCACCGGCGCGTCCACACCTGCAATTGGTGAGTTTAAGAAGGAGATGATGGCCTTCTTCAGGATGAGCGATCTCGGATTGCTGTCCTACTACCTCGGAATCGAGGTGGTCTAGGAGCCGGGCCAAATCCGCCTCTGCCAGTCTGCGTATGCAGACAAGCTGCTCGACAAGATGGGCATGGGCTCCTGCAATGCCGCATCTGTGCCTATGGAGCCGCGCCTAAAGCTAAGCAAGCAGGGGTGCGGTGACGCTGTGGACGCCAAGCTCTACCGCAGCGTTGTTTGGTGGTGTGTGGGGGGGGGGGCTCCATTACCTCGTCCACACACGCTCTGACATCTGCTTCACGGTGGGCTACTTGAGCAGATTCATGGAGGCGCCGTCGAGTGTGAGCACTGGAGTGCGGTGAAGCATCTGCTGCGGTACATCTCGGGTACGCGCACGCTTGGATGCTGCTACACTCGCCAAGGCGCCAAGGCCGAGCTCATCGGGTACAGCGACGCCGACATGGCCGGCGACGTTGATGACCGCAAGAGCACCAGTGGAGTACTGTTCTTCTATGGACAGTGTCCCATCTCCTGGCAGTCGACGAAGCAGAAGATCGTCGTGCTCTCCTCTTGCGAGGCGGAGTACGTGGCCGCCACGGGCGTGGCATGCCAGGGAGTGTGGCTGAAACGGCTTCATGGCGAGCTTCTTGGCCACGACGGCGGCAAAACTGAGCTCCGCGTCGACAATAAATCAGCGATTGCGCTGATGAAGAATCCGGTCTTTCACGACGGGAGCAGACACATTCAGAGACACGCTACCACTACATTCGTCAGTGCGTGGACAATGGAGACATCATCATCCAATTCGTGCGCACTGAAGAACAACTCTTCGACATCATGACGAAGGCACTCGGACGCGTGCAGTTCCAGGAGCTGCGCCGCCGCATCGGCATCATCAAGGTGAAGGACAACTAGATTAGGAGGAGTTTGTTGAATAATCTAGTCGTTTTAGTCTGTTTTACTACTGTCAGAGAGTCATTAGGTTCAGAGTTAGCGTGGATTTCTTCAGTTAATAATTTCAGCTATTTTCTAGGGTCAAGGTAGATAGGATTCAGTTTTCAGTTAGCCGACCCGATCCTTGCGTTGTACTCCCGATAGCCTGGGACGTGGTATGGCACGTCCAGATGTGGGCATCGTGTAGTCAGGCACAATCGTTCCCTTGGTGAATAAAAGGAGAAAGGCAGAAAAGCTGCAGCCGTAGTACGCAGCACAAAAATTCCCCTTTTCATTGTCTCTGAATTTTTAGTTTGCAGTTCGTGAGATCGAGCGAGGGAGGGAACATTGTTCAATTTTGTGGACGCCTCAAGTTGTTATCTGCTTATTACTGAGGTTCTAATCCCCCGGCGTCCCGGCCCGCATTGTTCAAGTTTGTGAAAGCCTCGGGGAATTGTTTAACTGAGATGTTTGGAGGTTTACAGTAAAAGCACAGGAAATTCAAAGCAAGATGCATCAAAAGGAAATGAAAGAACAATATCTGAAATTTTAGGACCCGTTCCAACAATTCAGAGCACATCACTTTTAAATTTCCTGTTTAGGTTCCAATCATGTGATATTTCTTATCAATGTTATATGTTCCCAAACAAGGTCTAGGTTGAAAGCTTAAGCCATTAGGCGGTTCTCTCTCGTTAATTAATCTAGTTCAGTCATATGATGTTAAAACTATTGTTTGTTGATTCTGTAGGCATAATGCTGCGGATACTGATGCTAACGGTGGTTCAGACAGGTTCGTACGCATTCAAATGTTCTTTGTTTATGCTTGTTTCGTGCAAATTCAGTAAACTGACATACCGACCGTCCCTTCTGTAAAAAAAAATGTTGACTGACAGTTGGCCAGTGCCCAAGCAATATTGGTGTTATCCACCGTTTTGTGCTTTCCAACATCGGAGATTCTATTCGAAAGAGGAGGCAGATGCTGCATGGCCTCCAGAGTTTTGTGTGAACAAAGATGTGTACTTCGATACATATGAGAAGGCATTCTCGATCAAATCATTGCCATGGTGCTGAATTGTTGCCTACTATGCTATCTAGTACTTTCTCAGTTCCCTAATATAAGTATTTTTGAGATTAATATAGGAAGATGTTTGTAGTAGTGAAGGAGGGAGTAAGTAGTATCACTGGCATGGAGCCTATTGTTGCTTGTGTCGCTCCACTGTAGGAAGTATATCGAACCGCTCGTTGCTAATGCGATTCCTGTGAATCAGTGACCGTTTTTATGTTAAATTTGAACGGATCCATACTTTGGTGTTACTCCCTCCATTTGGAAATATAAGACATTTTACTTTTGTGAAATTAATATATCTAGACGTATTTTAGTGTATAGGTTTTCCGCGAACCTCTACAAATCTATACACTAAA
The DNA here is from genome assembly GCA_916181665.1 of Avena sativa. Taxonomy (NCBI): domain Eukaryota; kingdom Viridiplantae; phylum Streptophyta; class Magnoliopsida; order Poales; family Poaceae; genus Avena; species Avena sativa. The sequence continues at coordinate 463,538,849 of OV702293.1, forward strand.
AGATGTCTAATTCACGAGCCTAAAACATTTTATATTTCTGAATCAGACAAAGTAATTAAGTATTTTATTGCCAAGGGCCTATACCATGTGCTCAAAGAATCCTAACCAGATCCTTGTCAGTCATGAGTGCGTCGTGGACAAACAATGAGGCCCCGAGAATCTTCACTCGCTTGGAGGTTCCTAGGCCAAAACCTGACGAATTATTTCTCCGGATCGGCTGAACGTTTGGCTTTGGGGAACACCAATCCTAGTCAACCCTCTAAGGACCGGCCCTCAGATATCGAAAAACAACGATTTTTTTTTGCCAGAAAAACACGATCAAGTCCAAGAGTTTGGCGACAAATAAAACAGAGTCCGGCGACCAAACTATGGCAATCAGAAGGTAGGCTCCTCGACGGCGGCCTCCATGATGATGGCGGAGGTAGGTCGGCGATGTCTCGGGCGTGGAGCTCGGCTGGGATGAAGAAGAGAAGGTTGGGGCAGAGCTCGACATCGGTGTTGGTGCTGCGATGGAAGACACATGTAGGCCGCTCAGGATGGCGTTGCGCTCGGCCATGTACCACGCCTTGACCTGGTCGTCCATCACCGCCGTATTCGCCCCATCAAGAACTCCAGATCAGTGTTCCTCTTCTTCGCCGTGATATTGGTCTTAGGAGGTCGATCTTGACGCTTGGTTCTGCAACATCACCCTCCACCTCTCGTCGAACTTCCCGTCCCGCTGCACGACGTGGGTCTTAGCGTCCGCCATGCGAGCTTGGAGATTTTCGATGGGGGTCCCTTGGCCTTGAGCTCCTTGGCCTTCTTTTGGCCGAGCTCAGGCTGACCTTCTGACGCTGGCGGCACCGGACCATCTGGCTTGTACACGATGTCATTTCCTCTGGCAAGAGACGTGCGCACATCCCTCCACTTCTGGCACCCCGAGATCTGTGAGTAGACATGGAGGAACTTGAAGTCCTGAACATTATTGTCGTCGTGGAAGAGTCTGGATGCATGGTTCATCTGAATAGAGTGGAGACGTTGGGCGTAGGTTGTGCCAATCTTGGGAGAAAGTAGGCGGCAGGCGGAGAGTTTACCTTCGAAGTCGGCGCCGCTCTCTGGGTGATTCTCAATCTCCTCTTGTACCCCATGTCATTTGCTGCAGGCTTGTTGGATGAGTCCCCAATGGGTAGCCATGCCCTTCTTCCCGCGATCCATGTGAATCTTATTGAATTGAGGATCACAAAGTTTGTGTTCATCAAAGGCAAACTTGATCCTCTTCCAATAGGTATCGGAGTTTTTGTTTGCGTTGGTGATTAATTGGGTCGATGGAGACAGTATTTCATGATTCGGCGAGGCACTCGTCCTTCTTCTCCACCCACTTGATGCGGGCGTCTCCTGTCGTCGCGGATGCACCCTTCTTCTTCCCCTTGCATCTCACCGAAACCTCCTCTAGGTTGGCCTCAGCCTCGGACTCTTCTTACTCCTCGTCAGCTTCCGCTTCCTCCTCATCTCGGTCTTAGTCCGTGCTGAAACCTTGCATGTCGAGGTTGCTCTCGGAGGCTGTGCGGGCTTCCTCCTGGGTGAAGTACCCTGGAGCCAAAGCTGCGACGGCCGAATCGGACGCGATCATGTCGTGCATGACAGATTCGCCCGGCATTCCGTCGAACAGGCTTCCTGCACTGGCGGAATTGGTGCTAAACTGGTGGAGAGGCCCAGGGCGGAGGGCAGGCGAAATCTTGGGGAAGATAGTGTTGGGGTTGAAGCCGCCTAGCTGGTTGACCTCGTACTCCGGCAGTGAGAACCTTGTGCACGGCGTGGCGTGGGTGCCGGCTTCCTGGAACATGGCTTGCGGGGACGATGTGTAGCGTGCCCGGGCCGGCGTGCCGCCGATGTGCACCGACCCATGTGCCTGAGATTCCTCCTTCGCCTGCACCAGGGCCTCCTGCTTTGCCTTCTATTTCTTCTCTCTATCCTGATGATTGTCGTTCTCCACCTTCCTCCTCGTCACAGGCTTCACCCATTCGGTGTTGCTAATGACTTTGGGATTTTCCTTGGGCTTCGCCGGCTTCTTAGGCTTGACAGTTGCGTCGGCGGCACCGGCGACGGGCCTCGGGTCATTGAATCTCTTCGGCGTCATGGTTGCGACACTGATAAGGGGAAGGCAGCGAGGGGAGGTGGGGGAATTAGAGGGAAGTGGAGAAATGGAGGGAGTTGGCGGGAGCTCGCCGTTGAGTTGGGGTGAAAAGGAAGGAAAGGAAAGAAAAAGGAGGGAAATAATCTTCTGTCCCCCACATCCCGAGCCCGCTCGATGTTTTTCTCCATCCGGCGCCCCCGGGCGAACCCCGGGGTGCTGAGTTTGGCCTGAGTTCGCTGGATGGATTTTTGGCATGACCCGGCGAATTTTGGCCTCCTGGGGGTGTGGCTAGGGAAGATTTCGCCGGAAATGGGCCTAGGGGTGTCCGCGGGGCTAAGGACATCTCCACCGGGCCGATCCAAACAGTCTGTTTCTGTCTATTTGGGTCGATCCACAGTCACTTTTGGGTCGTGGTCCGGCCTGTCCGGACAGCCGTACCCAGCGGCACAACCCATTTGTCTGTGTCTGGCCAGTGCTGGCCAGAGATATTCATCCTTTAGAAGAATTAGCACAAAGTATATAGAAAAATGTATATTTTGACAAGCAAATAAACTAGATTAGGTAATCAAATGAAAATAGTTCTTATATATGAATAGTTCACACTCACCTGGTTCAATAAAAAATAACCAATCGTCATTCAAATTACAAGAAACAAATAAGGGGTTAACTGACTTGGTTTCCCGCATGATCCCATATATGTTCAACCAAATCTAGTTGAAAGTCGGTCATGGGTGTGCCTGTGACGCAAATTTTCATGCACTTGCATAAAATTTTCCCAAGATGCTACACCTGGCTCTGGCTCAACCAACTGACCCTAAAAATACCAGCCTTGATCCAAGATGTCGTCATCACGCTCGTCCTCGATGATCATGTTGTGCATGATCACACAAGCAGTCATCACATCCCACATCCTTTCCATACTCCAGGTTCTAGCAGGGTATCGAACAATAGCCCATCTTGACTAAATCATACCAAATGCTCGTTCCACATCCTTCCTAGTGGCCTCTTGCTCTTTCTCAATTCTCTTGCATTTCTCAACTCTAGGGTTGTGGATTATCTTCACAAAGGTGGCCCAGGAGGGATAGATACCATAAGTTAGATAGTAACCCATCTCATATGGATTGCCATTGATCTCATAGAAAATCCGTGGGGCATTGCCTTCTGCCAGCCTAGCAAACACCGGAGATCACTGCAATACATTTATGTCATTGCTTGATCTGGCCATGCCAAAAAAGAGTGCCAAATCCATAGATCATGCGATGCAACAGCCTCTAGTATGATGGTGCACCCCCTCTGCATGCTCTTTAAACTGCTCTTTCCAACCAAAAGGGACAGTTCTTCCACTGCCAATGCATGAAGTCGATGCTTCCAAGAATCCCAGGAAACCCCTACTCTCGTTGATGGACAAAAGGAGGGCAGTGTCTTTGGTGTTTGGCTATCTCAGGTAAACTTTGCTAAACACCATAATAACTATGCTACAAAACCGGTACATGGCCTCATTACATGTGGACTCGCTCATGCGCATGTAGTCATTGAGAAGATCACCATGCACTCCATATGCAAGCTGCCGAATGGTAGCAAGACATTTCTGGTAAGAGGAGAAGCCAATCTTACCGGTATAATCGTACTTGGCCTCGAAGTAGTCATCGTACTCTCTCACCCCATTGAGAATGTCCAAGAATAGGTTCCTACTAGCACAATGTCGGTGCGTTGCGACGGAACAACAAAGTTGTTGACCTTATGGATTGTATTCCAAGAACAAGCTTATGGATTACATCTTCCTATTGGTGATATCATGTCCATCAAGCCTCTCTGCTATATGAAAAAAAAACATATGGAAAAAAAGCCATACATGTTCGGTCCACCACGCAAGCTGGAGTCACACATCGATCCAACACACACACATGCATACCTACCTACAGGACACGCACACAACGCACCTTGACACACCGACCCTCCCGTGGATCTCGCCTCTCTCCCTGAGCCATGTGTACACACGATTTTCTCGCCATCGGCGCCACTCCCTACCAGCCCTCTGGTCTCCGGAGCGCGCTAGCTGCCTCGTGCCATTCTTCTCGTGCCTTCAGCTGCGGCTCTGTCCCAAGCGCTTCATGCAGAGACCGGCCGCCAAGCACAGCACCGCACGCCACCGCGCGACCTTTGATTTTCCGCGCCGCCGGCCGAGTCCCCGTCGCTAGGAGCTTTGCCCGTCGCCGACCAGGCCCGGCTCTGACTCCACTTGTGGTCCTCCTCCACCTGCGTCGATCTCACTGTCTACTCCTCCACCGGCGCCCCTGGCCGTCGACCTCACCCTCTACTCCGAGCTCCGATCGCACCTCTTACCCCCCTCCGCCTAAGCTCATCTGTAGGACTGGCCTCCCGTCCGTCGACCTCACCCTCTGAGCTCTGGCCACGCCTCTTTTCCCTCCGCATATAGCTCATCTGTAGGACTGGCACCCAGCCGTCGACCTCTGGCCGTGCCTCTTTCCCCTCCGCTTAGACACCCAAGTTCGATTCTATCTCATTGAGCTCTTGTTGCTTGGCTTGTTGACAGCCGGCAAAAGTATATGAATTGGTTGGACTCGATACTGGGGATCGACGTGGGACTATTCAACACCAATCTATCATACACATGGTCAAAATCCATCGATTAGAAGGACAACAGAGCACCCGGGAATTCTCTTTGACCGGTCCAGTTTGTTGGATGGGCCTAACTTCTTTTTCTTTTTTCTATTCGCTATAAAAAAAGTTCACGGAAAGAACCGGCGCCCACCAGCACACCTCGCCCGCCTCCTCCTCCCAAAATCCCCTCCCAGAAATCAGGAACGATTCCATTACCCTAAACCCCCTCCAGAAATCATGGTCGTGATTGAGCTTTCCTTGGTCGCTTGATATCCTGCATTCCCAAATCCCTATACGAGCGGTGATTCCTTGCCGCTTGATGCAGTTTGACGCCCCAGTCCCTAGCTGCCGGTCGCTGCACCATCCGACCGGACCTCACACTGCCATGTCGGAAGGGCAACGACTGCTGCTAGGACCTCCCCTTTTCTCAATCCCTGCAACGCAGTCGCCGCCTTTCCCTGCCGCCGGCTCAACACCCATCGTCTCCCGTCCGTCCCTCCTTCTCTCAATCCCTGGAAGCGCGCAGCCACGCAAGGTCATCGCCATTCCCTGCCGCCTGGACCAAAGTCCTGCAACCACTGCCGCATCCTTGGCCTCTCCTCGTTGGCGCAAAGCTCTCCCAAGACCCCGTTTCCACTCGGCCCGCACCATCCTTCGGTGGCCGATCTCGATCTGTACCACATCCAGACCCCCAATCCCCCTCTTGTTTAGCCAGCAGTCAGACCTGCAGAGCAGCCCGCAATCCTTCATCTCTTGTTTAGCCAGCAGACTGCAATCCTTCCTCTTTAGGCAACCATATCTTCACGTTCATCAATTTTCAAACCAAACAATGGTCCGTCTGCTTGTGTTTCCCGATTTGGCTTGCTGATATCCTAGTATTTTTTTGAAGGTATATAAACATGTGAGGTAGAGGTCAAAGGGGCAGGGTGGGACTAAACAGTCGTACCAGGTCTTTGACACAGGTTTGTCTACGATTTATCTGTGTAGTGCATTTCTAGACCCAACTTTGGCCCGCTATGCTTGGACGGTGGAATCAACTTTGGCCCGCTATGCTTGAACGGTGGAATCTGGACCTAGTTTTTTTTGCTACTCTTCGACAGAGGAATCCGGACTCTAATTTTTTCTATACAGATTTTTTACCGGTGGTACTGGGTATTTTTAATATTAGTGAGAGGACAAATCCGTCTAAAAAAGTGTTGGACAAAAGAAACACTTCATGTTTTATTATTAAGGTATAGATACATCCGATAGCGGTGGCGGAATGCCTTCTCTTTGAAGACCTGATTAGTTGGGTGAAAGTAGTCCTTGTAAAGGCGTATGTGGCCAGCTTCTCGGTCACGTTTATGGTTGGCTTCGCGCCACTTTGCCGAGCCAGCTCTACGCGAGGCCAGGAGGTAGTGGGCGTGCACCATCTGTGCAGCGGCCAGTATAACTTCGGTCTCACCGTCAGACTCCTCTTCGGACAATGACTCGACAAAATTATTATAGAAGAACTCGATTGCCCTTCGGCTGCTACCCATCCGTTAAAGTATACGACCGTTAATGGCCATGCCAACTCCCGCAGGGACCAGGTAACCTAGAAATGATCGGGGAACATACCTCAACCGCAGTCAGGCAAACGACCGAGCAGGTTGTGTGCGACGCACTCGAGAGGTCGTCGCGTGTCTAGTCAAAAGGCGATGGCCGGGCGGTGGGATAAACACTCTCAACTCTCGAAACATGCGTGGCATGCGGTGCTACTCGATATCGCGGGGGCGACGGCGGGCAGTGGCAGCGGCAACGGTTGTGCCTACTCAGGCCGCAAGATATGTAGGGAGAGGGTTTGGGGGAGAAGAGTGTCTCTTGTGCCATGGAGAGAGGGCCCAGGCGAACTAGTGGGAGGATGCAGGAGGAAAAGCGCGTTGTCCGGGTCGACCCAACCGAGACCCAAATTTGGTGCATGGATGGGTCGATCTGCGCGAGTATACCCAGATAGATCGCCCCGCTAGGCCGACGCGCAGTTGTCCACCAGTTTGCTTGGACGCGTTCGAATGCCAGCAGACCTATTAGGTCGGCCCGGTGGAGATGCCCTAAGCGGAGGTGCTCTTACCTTTTTTAAATAAATCAACCATTATATATTAAGCATTAAAGCTGCCTCATTAAAAGCTTTCAGTCCTCTTAGGTACCCTGGTAAGAAAAAAGATTACGTCTGAAACTTGCAGCCCCTTACATAATTGTTACATCATCTAGGAGAGTTTGCAAAAAAAAAGCTAGGGGGCTTATCGACCCAATTACAAAAGACTTTAGAACTAAAACACTCACTAGCTAAAAATGAGTAACTCTATTAGATTCTTTCCCGCAATGGTTGAATTCAACATTCGCAATAGTTTCAACATTTGCAAAAATCTTGGCATAAACAGCTCTAGCTTTGCTCCAAATTCGCTCCATAGTGGAGGTACTTGATACGTCGTAAACGTATCTATAATTTTTTATGTTATATGCTTGTTTAGTATCAAGTTAGCTTTGCTTTGTCTACACTTTGAAGTATTTTTATATATTTTTTGGGTCTAACCTATTAACAAGATGCCACACTGTCAGTTGCCTGTTTTCTGCTGCTTTTGGTTTCAGAAAATCTAATAAGGAAATATTCTCGGAATTAGACGGGACGAAAGCCAAAGTCCATATTTCATCGAGGAGAACACGGAGTCCAGAGGAGAGACGGAGGGGCGCCCCAGGGCGGCCACACCCCCAGGCGCGGGCCCACCCTAGGCCACGCCGGGGCAGGGTGTGGACCCCCTGGCCGCCCTCCTGCCTCACCTCTTCGCCTATAAGAGCCCCCCGATGCCAAAACCCTAAACACCCGATCACATCTCCACGAAATAGTCTGTAGCCTCCGCCACCATCGTCCCTAGATAGGGGGGATCTAAAGCTCTTCCTAGCACCCTGCCAGAGGGGAGAGATCATCCTAGAGGCCTTATTCATCACCATGCCAGCCTCCTCTATGATGTGTGAGTAGTTCACTCTTGGACTATGGGTCCATACAGTAGCTAGATGGTTATTTATCCTCCTTTGTGCTATCATGTTTAGATCTTGTGAGCTCCGTTCATGATCAAGATCAACTATTTGTAATCATACATGTTGTGTTTGCGGGGATCCGATGGATATTGAGATTACTATGTCAGATGGATTATTGATTCTACCATGTCTTATTGATTATTGATTCTATCATGTCTGTGTTGTTTGAGATCTTGCATGCTCTCCGTTTCTAGTAGCTATCTTGGCCAAGTAGATGTTAGTGACTCCGAGAGGGAGTATTTATGCTCGATAGTGGGTTCATGCATCTATTAAATCTGGGGAAGTGACAGGAATCTCTAAGGTTATAGATGTGTTCTTGCTACTAGGGAGAAAACAACGATCTTTTGTTCATGGAACAATTGTATTGTTCACTTTACACACATTGCTTAACGCAGTTATCCATTGATTGCAACTTAATACTGGAGGAGGTTTGGATGATAACCTGAAGGTGGATTACTAGTCATAGATGCAGTTGGATGGCGGTCTATGTATATTGTTGTAATGCCCAATGAAATCTCATAGGAATCATGAATGACTAGTATTTGCATTGTTATGCCTTCCTTAGTCATGTAAATTGCAACGCTGTAATTTGTTTACCCAGCATGTTATGTTATTTATCTTAAGGAGAACACCTCTAGTTAACTATGGACCCCAGTCCAATCTTTATTGATACATTATCTACCGTTACTGTTTACTTTCTGAAGGGAATATGTTCTGAGAGGCAATAATAAAGTGGTTATTATGTATATTCCAAGTATATGATAGATGTTTATTTTGCATGCTATAATTGTATTAATACGGAAACGTTAATACATGTGTGTTTAATAAACAAACAGAAAGTTCCTAGTTATGCCTCTCTTATAAACTAGCTCGTTGATTAACAAGATGATCAAGGTTTCCTGATCATGGATATTGGATGTTGTTAATAATGAGGTCACAGCATTATTGGAATGGTGTGATGAACATTCATATGAAGTATAGCATTACGATCAAAGTCATTGAGTTTATATTGCTATAACATCATACGAAGTAATCCTAATCCTTAGACCATGAGATCGTGTCAATCACTAACACTAGAAGAGTATCTTGATAACATCAAACGTCACACCGTAACAAGGTGATTATAAACATGGGTTCAGTAGTACTAAAGTGTTATGTTGAGGCCCATCGATCAAGAGTGAAATTTGTTCATCACGATGATGGATACATATACTCTGGGCCCTCTCGGTTATATCACATTGATTAGCTTGAAAGCAAGTGATTTGATCACTAGAATGTTATATCACGAGAACAAGAAAAGAATACATGTCAGTAACGAGATCAAACTAGGTATGGAGATACTGATGATCGAATCTCGGACATGTAATATATCGCGAGACAAAGGGATTAAGTTTCTAGTGTGAATGGTTCTCACGATCACAAGAAAGTCATCGTTGAATGTGTGGGAGTCAGTATGGATCTCCAGGTCCCGCTTCTGATTATTGATCTGAGAGGGGTCTCGATCATGTCCACATTATTCGCGAACCGTAGGGTGACACACTTAAGAGACACCGACACCATTTGGAACAAATAGTTTCATGCTGAAAAGAATAACAAAGCGTAGGAATTTATTTCACTAGACACCGAAACTGTTTTCAGGTGAAATTGCTGAAAGTGTTTCTGCATGTGAAATGAAATACTAGCAAGGGTTAATATGTGAATGTTTGTCATTAAGGTAATTGACAAAATTCTGAATAAATAAAAGGAGTTTTATTTAAAGAGAGATTGCATTAAATTTGGTGGAAATTTAAAGGGAATTTTGAGTGGTATTTTGTGTGGATAAATGAAGAGCCATTTTTGTGAGTGGAGCTTCCACCCACATAATGGAGGAAGGGGTGGGGGCAGCCCCCATGGCCGGCGGCCACCCCCTTGGGGTGCCCCTCCCTCCTATAAAAGGAGCCGCTCTCCCTCTCTCTCACTCACACCTCCTCGTGAAGGATCTCTCTCCCCCTCTAGTTTATCCCCCATGGTCTCGGACTAGCGAGATACATGTTCTCGGTAGATTTTCGGCAAGAAAGAGTTGTTGCTTCTGCTGCATCGCTGGAGTAAGGAGGCGGAGGTTGCTCGGTGCGTCAGATGTGTGTGCGAGCACGAATGCGTCGCTGATTTGCGGCGCTAGGACTTCCTCTCGATCTTGAGATCGGCAAACGTTCGTCTACATCATCCATGAGTTCAAACTCGTTAAGATTTGTCGTTCTTCAAGGGTATGTTCTCTACGGATGTATATCCGCGCATTGCTTGTATCTAGTATATAGATCTTGGTACATAGTTATTCCCATCATAGGAATTTTTTTGTTTTCTATGTTGTGAACCCTACAGTGGTATCAGAGCTGGATCTATGCGTAGATGCTTTGCACGGGTAATACACATATGTATATGTGGGCTATGATGATCATGTTATTGCTTCATAGTTGTACTTTGGATATTGGTGGCATAGTGGATGAAGTGGCCCGGACAAACTTTACATGTCCTCGCACATGAGACATGTTCCACGCTTGACATGCAACTAGTTTTGCATAAATGGCTAGCGGGTGTTTGTATCTCCTAATATAGTCAATATCTAATTTGCAACGAGTTTCAATAATTTGGTTATCCTCGTTGTGGTTCATGTTTGTAGGTAAGAATGGTTGTATCTTCGAAAGCCCTAAGCCACGTAAAACTTGCAATAGATAAATTAGAAGCATCTAGTTTAGATTGTTGCTGGGCTAGTGTCATGATATGGTGATGTTGTAAGTAAAAGTATAAGTCGATACTCTTACAACACACATAACGTGTAAGTTCCATTGACCTTGGACTTACACATAGAGGAATGGTGACGATCATACCATGTTTGTTGCATCTTATATTGCTAGTTTGGTGTTTTATTAGCATAATAAGATGATCCCTCATTTAGATATCAAGATAAAATGTGTTCTCCCTTAAGTATGCACCGATTATGTTTCTCCGCTCCAAGACATCACGTGATGATCGGGTGTTCTTGGATCCACGATCATATTTCGGGTGTAAGACAGTTTACACACGCGAATACTAAGGCTCTTACTTGGTGAGCCTAGCATGTCCAGACATGGCCTCGGAACACGGACCGAAAGGTTAAGCATGAGTCATATGAAAGATATTATGCCCATATGGATGCTCGCCTTTGAAGCTACACCGACTCACGTGATGATCAGACTTGGTGTAGTGGATTTGGTTCATGTATTCACCAAAAAGGCACGAGGGATATCGTTTTTGAGTGGGAGTCCATTCTTAATTTGGATTAGTTGAACTCAATCTATCATAAACTTAGTCTAAACTTTACAAATTCTATTGTAGATGGCACCACCTGCTTTTAATATCAATGTGTTTATGGAGAAAGAGAAACTTGCAACGAACGGTAGCAACTTTACCGACTGGGCCATGAATTTTAGGATTCTCCTCTCTGCTGCACAAAATCCATATGTGCTATAAGCGCCGCTAGGCCCTCCACCACTTGATGATGCCCCTAACGAGGAAAAGAACGTCTACCAGACTCGTTAGGAGGACCACAACTTAGTTCATTGCAGCATATTGTATGGGCTAGAGCCAGAACTTCGAAAGCGTTTCGAAAATGGCAATGCCATTGATACAATGGGTGAGTTGAAAATGATTTTAGACACCCATGCTGCTGTAGAGAGTTATAATGCTTCAGTAAAGTTCTTTGGCTGCATGATGGAAGAGAACAGCTCTGTAAGTGAGCATGTACTCAAGATGTCGGGTTACACCGATAAGGTTGTGTCCTTGGGAATAACGATTCCCATTGACTTAGGCATACATCATGTTCTCCAATCTCTGCCACCTAGATATAAGAGCTTCGTGATGAACTATAACATGCAAGGCATGAAGAAGTCTCTCCCCGAACTTCTGTCAATGCTTAAAACTGCAGAAGTGGAGATCAAGAAGGAACATCAAGTGTTGATGATCAATAAGACCACCGGTTTCAAGAAAGACAGAAAGGGTAAACAGAAGGGAAAGAAGGGCGGCAAGCCGGTTGCCATACCTGAAAACAAATCCCGAGTTGGCCCTAAGTCTGATACCGAGTGCTATTATTGCAAGGGGACTGGCCACTAGAAGCACAACTGCCCCAAGTATTTGGCAGACAAGAAGGTCGACAAGACAAATAAAGGTATATTCGATATACATGTTATTGATGTGTACTTGAATAGTACTCGCAGTAGCACCTAGGTATTCGATACCGGTTCAGTTGCTAATATTTGTAACTCAAATCAGGGGTTGCGAAACAAGCGACCGCTAGCAAGGGGTGAGGTCAAGATGCGTGTTGGCAACAGATCAAGCGTTGATGTGATCGCCGTCGGAACGCTACCTCTCCACTTACCATCAAGATTAGTTATAAACTTGAATAATTGTTATCTGGTGCCAGCACTGAGCATGAACATTGTATCCGGATCATGTTTGATGCGCAGTGGTTATTCATTTAAATCTGAAAAACAATGGTTGTTCGATTTATATGAATGATATCTTTTATGGTCATGCACCGATGATGAATGGTTTATTTCTGTTGGTCTCGATAATAGTGCTACACATATTCATAATGTTGATGCTAAAAGTATTAAACTTAATGATGATATATCCACATATATGTGGCATTGATGTCTAGGTCATATTGGCGTTAAACGCACGAAGAAGCTCCATTCGGATGAACTTTTGGAATCACTTTATTTCAAATCATTTGATACATGTGAGCCATGCCTTATGGGCAAGATGACTAGAATGCCGTTTTCTGGTTCAATGGAACGGGCGACAGATTTATTGGAAATTATACACTCTGACGTGTGTGTTCCAATGAGTGTGTCGACACGAGGTGGATATAGTTATTTTGTTACTGTCACGGATGATTTGAGTAGATACGGTTATATCTACTTAATGAAACACAAGTCTGAAACCTTTGAGAAATTTAAGGAATTTCAGAATGGAGTGGAAAATCATCGTAATAGAAAGATCAAATTTCTACGGTCTGGCCGTGGAGGTGAGTATCTAAGTTACGAGTTTAGCACACATATGAAAGAGTGTGGAATAGTTTCAGAACTCACACCTGCCAGAATACCATAGCGAAATGGTGTGTCGAAACGTCGTAATCGTACTTTACTAGATATGGTTTGATCTATGATGTCTCTAATGGACTTTCTGAAGGGTTTCGCAGCATAGTAAATCAAAATTTTCTACGGAAGCGAACAGAGGGAAAGCCAAGATCTAATCTAGGAGATGCAAACAACGAGAGAGATTGGATTAGGTCTTCATACCCTTGAAGATTCGCACAGCGGAACGTTCGTCGGAACGTGGGTGATGTAGTCGTACTCGCTTCTCCTCCTCGCGATCCGATCCGATCTAGCACCACAAGTGGCGGTGCCTCCTTGAGATGCACACGTGCAGCACCTCGACGTCTCCTCCTTCCTCGGACCAGCAAGTAGGGTGGAGAGATAGATTGGATCTACAACACGACGGCGCGGTGCAATTGGTGGAGAATTTCTGTAGCAGGGCTTCGCCTACAAGCAGTCGGGAGGGAGAGAGGAGGGCAGCAGGGCGGCTAGGGTTGGAGGGGAAGGTGTGTGAGGGAGGGGGCGCCCTAGCCCTCTATATATAGAGGGGTAGGGGGCGGCCAACCCTAGCCCCTCCTCCAAGCCTTGGGCCAGCGGCCAAGGGAGGGAGGAGTTGGGGGCTAGGTCTCTATCTCTAGTTTAAACGATTTAAACTCTCCCTCTTCTAGAAATTCTATCCCGAGATTTAAACGAGTTAAATCTCTCTAGAATCGGCTGGGCCCTATGGGGCCTTGTGCCCCTGGCCCAATGCGGCCAGGACACTCCCTCATAGGCCCATGCCCCCTCCCGGAAGGTGGGGCCACGTTGGTCCCCTTCCGGAAGGTTCTAGAAGCTTCCGGTACAATACCGATTAATCCGGAACAATTCCGAACTCCAAAAACTGCACTGCCTTATATGAATCTTATTCTCCGGACCATTCCGGAACCTCTCGTGATATCCCGGATCCCATCCGAGACTCCGAACAAAAATTCATAAACCAATTATCCAATCTATCCTAGCGTCGAGACACATTAAGTGTGTGACCCTGCGGGTTCGATAATATGCAGACATGATCTTCTATCAATAATCAACAGTGGGGTCTGGGCACCCATATTGACTCCCACACATTCATCGATGATCATATCGGATGAACCACGATGCCAGGATTCAATCAATCCCATATATATATTCCCTTCGTCTCGCGATATTTTACTTGCCCGAGATTCGATCGTCGGTATCGTCATACCTAGTTCAATCTCATTCACAGCAAGTACTTTACTCGTTCCGTAATCCAATATCACTTTGTGATTAACTCCTTAACCACATGCTTGCAAGCGGTGTTGATATCGATTACCGAGTGGGCCTGAAGTATATCTCTCCGACTTGGGAGGGACAAATCCCATCTCGATACATACAACCCAACAGATACTTTCCGATCACCTGAGAGACACCTTTATGATCACCCTCTCATAGGATGACGTTTGATGACCTCAAAGCTTTCTTCCGATACCAGGGAGTTGCATTATCTCATGGTCTAAGGAATACAATATTTGACATAAGAAAAGCTTCGCAAAGACGAACACGATGACACGATCTAATTGCTTCGCTTAGTTTGGGTCTGTCCACCATATCATTCTCCTAATGATATGATCTCATTATCAATTGACAACTCATGTCTATGGTTAGGAAACCTTAACCATCATTGATCAATGAGCTAGTCCATAGAGGCGTACTAGGGACACGGTGTTGTTCACAAACCACACAAGTATTAATGTTTCCGCTTAATACAATTCTAGCATGGAATATAAACTTTATCATGAACAAGAATTATAATAATAACATCTTTATTATTGCCTCTAGGGCATAATTCCAACAGTCTCCCACTTGCACTAGAGTCAATAATCTAGTTTACATTTGGCAACAATCTCACACCCATGGCACTGAGGTGCTGATCATGTTTTACACGTGGAAGAGGTTTAGTCAAGGGATCTGCGACATTCAGATCTGTATGTACTTTGCTGATCTTCAGATCTCCATCTGCTATATAATCTCGGATTAAATGAAACTTGCGGTTGATATGCTTGGTCTTTGGATGATATCTTGGTTCCTTAGCGAGTGCTATGGCGCCAGTGTTGTCACACAATATTTCCAGTGGGTCCAATGCACTTGGAACCACGCCAAGCTCAGTGATGAAGTTTCTGATCCAAACTCCTTCACTTGATGCTTCTGCAGCAGCCATGTATTCCGCTTCTACTGTAGATCCCGCGATCACGCTTTGCTTGCAGCTTCTCCAGCTCACAGCTCCTCCATTCAAAATATACACGTATCCTGTCTGAGATTTACAATCATCCTTGTCGGTGTCGAAACTAGCATCGACGTAACCTTTTACGACGAGCTGTTCATCACCCCCATAGACTAAGAACATTTCTTTAGTCCTATTTAGGTACCTTAGGATGTTCTTCACGGCTGTCCAGTGTTCCACTCCTGGATCACTTTGATATCTGCTCGTCAAACTAAGAGCATTGGACACATCCGGTCTAGTACACAGCATGGCATACATGATGGAACCTATGGCCGAGGCATAAGGCACTTTGCTCATAGCTTCCCTATCATTTACCGTAGCTGGACACTGAGCCTTGCTCAATATCTTACCTGACAACATAGGCACTGAACCTTTCAATGCCTTATCCATTCTGAACCTTTTCAGAACTTTGTCTAGGTATGTACTCTGGCTTAAAGCTATCAGGCGTCTTTGTCTATCTCTATAGATTTTGATGCCCAATATATAAGCAGCTTCACCTAGGTCTTTCATCGAAAAACACTTGTTCAAATAACTCTTCACATCGTTAAGCATGTTGATGTCATTTCCAATAATCAATATGTCATCCACATATAGTACCAGAAACGTCACCGAGCTCCCACTCACTTTCTTGTAGATGCAAGCTTCGTAGCAATTTGGAACAAATCCAAAGCTCTTGATCACTTGATCAAAACGAAGGTTCCAACTCCGAGATGCTTGCTTCAGTCCATAAATGGAACGCTGAAGTTTGCATACTTTATCAGCATCCTTAGGATCGACAAAACCTTCAGGTTGCATCATATACAACTCTTCATCAATGTTGCCATTGAGGAAAGCAGTCTTGACATCCATTTGCCATATTTCATAATCATGAAACGCAGCAATTGCTAATAAAATCCGAATGGACTTAAACATCGCTACGGGAGAGAAAGTCTCATCATAGTCAACACCTTGAACTTGTCGAAAACCTTTCGCAACAAGCCGTGCTTTATAGACGGTAACATTACCATCCGCGTCCATTTTCTTCTTGAAGATCCACTTGCACTCAACGGCCTTTCGGTCGCTAGGAGGGTCCACCAAAGTCCATACTTGGTTTTCGCTCATGGATCCCAATTCGGATTTCATGGCTTCTAGCCATTTCTCAGAGTCTGGGCTCATCATTGCTTCCTCATAGTTCGTAGGTTCACTGTCTTCTACTAACAAGACAGTCAAGACAGGGTTGCCGTACCACTCAGGAGGGGCACGCGACCTTGTCGACCTGCGACGTTCAGTAGCAGCATCGTCCGAAGCTTCATGATCCTTGTCATTAGCTTCCTCTATTGTTGGTGTAGGCGGCACTGGACCAATTTCAGGTGCTGCGCTACTCTCCAATTCAAGAGAAGGTTCAATAACCTCGTCTAGCTCTACTTTCCTCCCACTCACTTCTTTCGAGAGAAACTCCTTCTCAAGAAAGGAACCGTTCTTTGCGACAAACACTTTGCCTTCGGTTCTGTGATAGAAGGTATACCCAATAGTTTCCTTAGGGTATCCTATGAAGACGCATTTCTCCGCTTTGGGTTCGAGTTTGTCCGGCATCAACTTCTTGACGTAAGCTTCGCATCCCCAAACTTTAAGAAACGACAACTTAGGTTTAGCACCAAACCACAGTTCATACGGTGTCGTCTCAACGGATTTAGATGGAGCCCTATTTAAAGTGAATGCAGCGGTTTCTAATGCATAACCCCAAAATGATAACGGCAAATCAGTAAGAGACATCATCGATCGGACCATATCTAATAGGGTTCGATTTCGGCGTTCAGACACACCATTGCGTTGTGGTGTTCCGGGTGGCGTGAGTTGCAAAACGATTCCACTTGCTTTGAGATGCGTGAGAAAATCATAACTCAAATATTCGCCCCCACGATCGGATCGTAGAAACTTAATCTTTCTGTTACGATGGTTCTCCACTTCATTCTGAAATTCTTTGAACTTTTCAAATGTTTCAGATTTATGTTTCATTAAATAGATATACCCATATCTACTTAAGTCATCGGTAAAAGTGAGAAAATAGCGATATCCACCGCGCGTCGAAACACTCATCGGTCCGCATACATCGGTATGTATGATTTCCAACAAGTCCGTAGCTCGCTCCATCATACCGGAGAACGGGGTTTTGATCATCTTGCCCATGAGGCATGGTTCGCATGTGTCAAATGATTCAAAATCAAGAGACTCCAAAAGTCCATCAGAATGGAGTTTCTTCATGCGCTTTACACCAATATGACCTAGACGACAGTGCCACAAATAAGTAGTATTATCACTATCTACTTTGCATCTCTTAGCCTCAATGTTATGGATGTGTGTTTCATCCCTTTCGAGATTTAAAAGAAATAAACCATTCACAAGAGGTGCATGACCATAAAAGATGTTACTCATATAAATAGAACAACCATTATTCTCCGATTTAAATGAATAACCGTTTTGCAATAAACACGATCCAGAAATAATGTTCATGCTCAACGCAGGCACATAATAACATTTATTAAGGTTTAAAACTAATCCCGAAGGTAAAACTAAGGAGAGCGTGCCGACGGCCATCACATCAACTCTTGATCCGTTGCCAACGCGCATCGTCACCTCATCCCTCGCAAGCCGCCGTCTATTCCGTAGCTCCTGTTTCGAGTTACGAATATTAGCAACTGAACCAGTATCAAATACCCAGGCACTACAACGAGGGCTAGTAAGGAAAACATCAATAACATGTATATCAAATATACCTTTGATGGTGCCAGCCTTCTTGTCCGCTAAGTACTTCGGACAGTTGCGCTTCCAGTGACCCTTGTCCTTGCAATAGAAGCACTCAGTGTCCGGTTTGGGACCAGACCTGAGCTTCTTCTCAGCAGCGGCATTGCGCTTGCCGCCGCCCTTCTTGAAGGGCTTATTTGCACCTTTACCTTTCTTAAAGGAGGGCTTGTTGACCATCAACACATGATTATCCTTCTTGATGTCCACCTCCGCAGCCTTCAGCTTTGCGAAGAGCTCGGTGATCGTATCAATGGAACCAATCTGATTATGAGTCACTACAAAACTTTTGTAGCTGGGAGGGAGTGATTGCAGAACCCTGTCAATCTTGAGCTCCTCTGGAATCTTGCAGTCCAGTTGCTCAAGGCGTTGAGTGTAGCCCGACATCTTAATGGCGTGCTCACTAACGGAACTCCCTTCCTCCATCTTGCAGTTAAAGAACTTCTCGGAGATCTCATATCTCTCAGAACGGGCCTGAGTCTGAAACATGGTTTTCAGCTCTTCGAGAATCTCAAAGGGCCCGGAATAGTTTTCAAAACGATTCTGAAGTTCCGGTTCCATAGCAAACAACATGGTGCTCTTAATCACACCATAATCATCTTTGCGCGACTGATAGACAGCTTTCTCATCAGCCGGCGCAGTTGCAGCAGGGGGGTTACCTAACGCTTTCTCAAGGACATAGTCCTTTTGTCCTCCAGACAGAATGATTCTTAGATTGCGGAACCAATTGGTGAAGTTAGACCCATTGTTCTTAAGCTTTTCTTTCTCAGCAAAAACGTTGAAGTTGAAGTTGGACTTAGCCATGTGATCTACAATATTTGCAAGTACAAATTAGACTATGTTCATGATAACTAGTTCAATTTTTAATCAAATTACTAGATGAACTCCCACTAAATTCAACATCCCTCAAGTTGTTTAGTGAACACGATCCAAATTCACCACACCTAATCCGATCTTCACGAGAAGAGATGTGGTTTCAATGGTGGACAACGAAGTGTCGATCATATCATTCATATGACTCATGTTTAACCTTTCGGTTCATGTGTTCCGAGGCCATGTCTGTACATGCTAGGCTCGTCAAGTAAAACCCAAGTATTTCCGCGTGTGCAAAACTGGCTTGCACCCGTTGTATGTGAGCGTAGAGTCTATAGCACCCGATCATCACGTGATGCTTGGACACGACGAACTTTCGCAATGGTGCATACTTGGGGAGAACACGGTTTTTATCTTGATCTTTAAGTGAGGAATCATCTTATAATGCTACCGTCGCGATCTAAGCATAATAAGATACATAAAAGGATAAACATCACATGCATATAACTTTATGTGACATGGTATAGCCAATCTTCGCGCAATGGTCTCCATCTTGTGCGTTCCGGCATGATCTCCATCACTCCACCATGATTGCCTCCACCACGAATAGCAACTACAACTATTGCTAACTACTTAGCGATAAAGTAAAGCTATTACATGGCGTATAAGAAGTTGAATCGCAGGTCATACACAATTATAAAGACAACCATATGGCTCCTGCCGGTTGTGTACTCATCGACATGCAAGTAGTGAAACATTACAAAACATGATCATCGCATACAATACACACATCACATCTTGGGCCATACCATATCACAGAAAACACTCCCTGCAAAAACAAGTTAGACGCCTCTACTTTGTTGTTGCATGTTTTACGTGGCTTATGGGAGTAGATGCTAAGAACGATTCTTACCTACGGAAAGCCACAACGGTGATATTATGGTTGCCAAACTCCGGTGTTAATCCCATGACAACTATAGTGAGAGAAACTGACATCCACCAGCCGCATGTGTGGAACAAGCCACACGTCAAGTGCGGAGCCGGTCTCGCGAACGACGTCGCATAAGGTTGGCCTGGACCGCTTCAATCTCACTATCCCGCGTCATAAGAAGAACACAAACAAGAGGCTTGCAACAGAAAACATCAACGCCCGCAACAACTATGTTGCGTTCTACTCGTGAAACACATCTACGCATAGATCTAGCTTTGATACCACTGAAGGGTTTCGCAGCATAGTAAATCAAAATTTTCTACGGAAGCGAACAGAGGGAAAGCCAAGATCTAATCTAGGAGATGCAAACAACGAGAGAGATTGGATTAGATCTTCATACCCTTGAAGATTCGCACAGCGGAACGTTCGTCGGAACGTGGGTGATGTAGTCGTACTCGCTTCTCCTCCTCGCGATCCGATCCGATCTAGCACCACAAGTGGCGGTGCCTCCGTGAGATGCACACGTGCAGCACCTCGACGTCTCCTCCTTCCTCGGACCAGCAAGTAGGGTGGAGAGATAGATTGGATCTACAACACGACGGCGCGGTGCAATTGGTGGAGAATTTCTGCAGCAGGGCTTCGCCTACAAGCAGTCGGGAGGGAGAGAGGAGGGCAGCAGGGCGGCTAGGGTTGGAGGGGAAGGTGTGTGAGGGAGGGGGCGCCCTAGCCCTCTATATATAGAGGGGGAGGGGGCGGCCAACCCTAGCCCCTCCTCCAAGCCTTGGGCCGGCGGCCAAGGGAGGGAGGAGTGGGGGGCTAGGTCTCTATCTCTAGTTTAAACGATTTAAACTCTCCCTCTTCTAGAAATTCTATCCCGAGATTTAAACGAGTTAAATCTCTCTAGAATCGGCTGGGCCCTATGGGGCCTTGTGCCCCTGGCCCAATGCGGCCAGGACACTCCCTCATAGGCCCATGCCCCCTCCCGGAAGGTGGGGCCACGTTGGTCCCCTTCCGGAAGGTTCTAGAAGCTTCCGGTACAATACCGATTAATCCAGAACAATTCCGAACTCCAAAAACTGCACTGCCTTATATGAATCTTATTCTCCGGACCATTCCGGAACCTCTTGTGATATCCCAGATCCCATCCGAGACTCCGAACAAAAATTCATAAACCAATTATCCAATCTATCCTAGCGTCGAGACACATTAAGTGTGTGACCCTGCGGGTTCCATAATATGCAGACATGATCTTCTATCAATAATCAACAGCGGGGTCTGGGCACCCATATTGACTCCCACACATTCATCGATGATCATATCAGATGAACCACGATGCCAGGATTCAATCAATCCCATATATATATTCCCTTCGTCTCGCGATATTTTACTTGCCCGAGATTCGATCGTCGGTATCGTCATACCTAGTTCAATCTCGTTCACAGCAAGTACTTTACTCGTTCCGTAATCCAATATCACTTTGTGATTAACTCCTTAACCACATGCTTGCAAGCGGTGTTGATATCGATTACCGAGTGGGCCTGAAGTATATCTCTCCGACTTGGGAGGGACAAATCCCATCTCGATACATACAACCCAACAGATACTTTCTGATCACCTGAGAGACACCTTTATGATCACCCTCTCATAGGATGACGTTTGATGACCTCAAAGCTTTCTTCCGATACCAGGGAGTTGCATTATCTCATGGTCTAAGGAATACAATATTTGACATAAGAAAAGCTTCGCAAAGACGAACACGATGACACGATCTAATTGCTTCGCTTAGTTTGGGTCTGTCCACCATATCATTCTCCTAATGATATGATCTCATTATCAATTGACAACTCATGTCTATGGTTAGGAAACCTTAACCATCATTGATCAATGAGCTAGTCCATAGAGGTGTACTAGGGACACGGTGTTGTTCACAAACCACACAAGTATTAATGTTTCCGCTTAATACAATTCTAGCATGGAATATAAACTTTATCATGAACAAGAATTATAATAATAACATCTTTATTATTGCCTCTAGGGCATAATTCCAACACTTTCCACTATCATTATGGGGTTATGCACTAGAAACTGTTGCATTCACTTTAAATCAGGCACCATCTAAATCCGTTGAAAAGACATAGTATGAATTGTGGTTTGGAAACAAACCTAAGCTGTCATTTCTTAAAGTTTGGGGATGCGATGTTTATGTGAAGAAACTTCAACCAGATAAACTCGAACCCAAAGCGGAAAAATGCGTCTTCATAGGAAACCCTAAGGAAACTATTGGGTATTCCTTCTATCACAGATCCGAGGGCAAGGTTTTTGTTGCCAAGAATGGATCCTTTCTAGAGAAAGAGTTTCTCGCGAAAGGTGTGTGTAGTCAGAAGGTAGAACTCGAAGAAGTTGTAGAACCTTCTCTTTATAATATGGCGAGTAGCGCAGCGTCAGAAGCAGTTCCAGAGTTGACTTCACCAAATAAAGAGGGAACTAATGATAACGATCATGAAGCTCCGAAAGCGAATACTACCGAACCTCGCAGGTCTAGCAGGACGCGTGCAGCTCCCGAGCTGTACGAAAATCCTGTTATGAATTTCATGGTCGATGAAATTGATGACCCTACGACATATGAAGAAGCGATGATGAGCCCGGATTCCAACAAATGGCTAGAAGCCATGAAATCCGAGATGGAATCCATGTACGAAAACCAGGTTTGGACCTTGGTAGAATTACCTCACGACCGAAAGGCAGTGGAGAATAAATGGATTTTCAAAAGGAAAACTAATGTTGATGGTAATGTAACCGTCTATAAAGCTTGACTTGTCGCAAAGGGGTTTCGACAAATTCAAGGAGTTGACTACAATGAGACATTCGCTCCCGTAGCGATGCTAAAGTCAGTTAGGATTGTGTTAACAATTGTTGCATATTTCGACTATGAGATATGGCAGATGGATGTCAAAACTGCGTTCCTCAATGGAAACATTGAATAAGAGTTGTATATGGTACAACCAAAGGATTTTGTCTATCCTAAGGATGCTGACAAGGTATGCAAACTTCAGCGATCCATCTATGGACTGAAGCAAGCATCCTAGTGTTGAAATCTCCGCTTTGATGAGGTGATAAAAGAGTTTGGATTTATCCAAACTTAAGGAGAGGCTTGTATTTACAAGAAAGTGAATGTGAGCGATGTGGAATTTCTAATATTATATGTGGATGACATATTATTGATCGGAAATGATATAGATCTTTTAAACAGTGTTAAAAGTTATCTAAACAGCAAATTTTCAATGAAGTACCTAGGTGAAGCGTCATACATATTAGGCATAAAGATCTATAGGGATAGATCTAGGCGCCTTATAGGGCTATCGCAAAGTACATACCTTGATAAGATTCTAAAGAAATTTAAAATGGACGAAAGTAAGAAAGGGTTCTTACCTATGTTGCAAGGCAAGACATTGAGTAAGACTCAAAGTCCGGCTATGGCGGAAGAAAGAGAGATAATGGACAAAGTCCCCTATGCTTCAACCATAGGCTCTATAATGTACGTCATGCTATGTATAAGACCGGATGTGGCACATGCTATTAGTTTAACTAGTAGATACTAATATTATCTAGGATCGGAACACTGGATAGCGGTCAAGAATATCCTTAAGTACTTGCGAAGAACTAAGGATATGTTTATCTTGCACGGAGGTGAAGAAGAGATCGTCGCTAAGTGTTATGTCGACACTAGCTTTGACACCGATCCGGATGACTCTAAGTCTCAATCCAAATGACTCTAAGTTCCAAACAACCCATGGTGGCGGGATCAACAACGGAGGCCGAATATGTTGCTGCTTCAGAAGCGGCTCAGGAAGCAGTTTGGATGAAGGAATTCATAACCGAACTAGGTGTGGTTGCGAGCGCGTTGCACCCAATGGTGATCTATTGTGACAACAATGGTGCCATAGCCAATGCCAAAGAACCAAGGTCTCATAAGAATTTCAAGCATATTAAGCACCGATTTCACTCCATCCGCGAGCATGTCAAGGATGGAGATATAAAGATTTGTAAAGTACACACGGATCTCAATGTAGCAGATCCGTTGACTAAAACTCTCCCTAGAGCAAAACATGACCAACACCAGAACTCCATGGGTGTTAGATTTATCACTATGTAACTAGATTATTGTATCTAGTGCAAGTGGGAGACTGAAGGGAATATGCCCTGAGAGGCAATAATAAAGTGGTTATTATGCATATTCCAAGTATATATGATAGATGTTTATTTTGCATGCTATAATTGTATTAATACGGAAATGTTAATACACGTGTGTTTAATAAACAAACAGAAAGTTTCTAGTTATGCCTCTCTTATGAACTAGATCGTTGATTAACAAGATGATTAAGGTTTCCTGATCATGGACATTGGATGTTGTTAATAACGAGGTCACAACATTATTGGAATGGTGTGATGAACATTCATCCGAAGTATAGCATTACGATCAAAGTCATTGAGTTTATATTGCTATAACATCATACGAAGTAATCCTAATCCTTATACCATGAGATCATGTCAATCACTAACACTAGAAGAGTATCTTGATAACACCAAATATCACACCGTAACAGGGTGATTATAAAGATGGGTTCAGTACTATTAAAGTGTTATGTTGAGGCCCATGGATCAAGAGTGGAATTTGTTCATCCCGATGACGGATAGATATACTCTGGGCCCTCTCGGTGATATCACATTGATTAGCTTGCAAGCAAGTGATTTGATCACTAGAATGTTATATCACGGGAACAAGAAAAGAGTACATGTCAGTAACGAGATCAAACTAGGTATGGAGATACCGATGATCGAATCTCGGACATCTAATATATAGTGAGACAAAGGGATTAAGTTTCTAGCATAAAAGGTTCTCACAATCACAAGAAAGTCATCGTTGAATGTGTGGGAGTCAGTATGGATCTCTAGGCCCCTCTTCTGATTATTGATCTGAGAGGGGTCTCGATCATGTCCGCATTATTCGCGAACCATAGGGTGACACACTTAAGAGACACCGACACCATTTGGAACAAATGGTTTCATGCTGAAAAGAATAACAAAGCGTAGGAATTTATTTCACTAGAAACCGAAACTGTTTTCTGGTGAAATTGCTGAAAGTGTTTCTGCATGTGAAATGAAATACTAGCAAGGGGTTATATGTCAATGTTTTTCATTAAGGTAATTGACAAAATTATGAATAAATAAAATGAGTTTTATGTAAAGAGAGATTGCATTAATTTTGGTGGAAAATTAATGGGAGTTTTGAGTGGAGAAATGACGAGCCATTTTTGTGAGTGGAGCTTCCACCAACATAATGGAGGAAGGGGTGGGGGCAGCCCCCATGGTCGGTGGCCACCCCCTTGGGGTGCCCCCCTCCTTCCTATAAAAGAAGCCCCACTCCCTCTCTCTCACACACCTCCTCGTGAAGGATCTCTCTCCCCCTCTAGGTTATCCCCAATGGTCTCGGACTAGCGAGATACATGTTCCGGGTGGCTTTTTGGCAAGAAAGAGTTGTTGCTTCCGCTGCATCGTTGGAGCGAGGAGGCGGAGGTTGCTCGGTGCCTCGGACGTGTGTGCAAGCACGGATGCGCCGCTAATTTGCAGCGCTAGGACTTCCTCTCGATCTTGAGATTGGCAAGCGTTCGTCTACATCATCCACGAGTTCAACCTCGTTAAGCTTTGTCGGTCTTCAACGGTATTTTCTCTACTGATGTATATTCGCCCGTTGCTTGTATCGAGTAGATAGATCTTGGTACATAGTTCTTCCCATCATAGGAATTTTTTTGTTTTCTATGTTGCGAACCCTACACTTTCTGCAAGCAACCATTACCTTCCACACTATATGTTTAGTCCTTTATTTTTAGCAAACCAGTGAGATTGACAACCTCACTGTAAGTTGGGGCAAAGCCTTGAGTCCGTGTTGTGCAGGATTCCAAGTTGCTAGCAACACCTTAGGGTTGTTTCCTTGCTCCTACCGGTTCGATAACCTTGGTTTCATAACTAAGGGAAAAATTTTCGATTTGCTCATCATACCTTCCTCTTGGGGTCTCCCAACTGAAGCTCTATAATTGAGCCGCGTCGAGATATTTTCTGGCACCGTTGCCGGGGAGTTAAGGACAGCTTCACAAGGGGAGTCTTTCACAACCATTCTCTTTACTTTGTTTTTGTTTTGCTTAGTTTATTTTGCTTTGTTTTGCTTGCTTCCTTTTACCAAAAAATACAAAAAAATAGTTTCGTTTGGTTTGATTTTTCTTATCAAAAACACAAAAAAATTAGTTCTTCCTCTAGTTGTCACCTTGTTCTTAGCTCACCATTTTGATCCCTAAGTTCACCATGAAAGACCTTTAAATAGGTAGTGGCTCCATAATTGGGAAAGAAAATATTGAAGAATTCTTTAATCATGTTAGCAAACATGAGGATATTGAGGAAAGATCCTTAGCAGAACTTGCTCCTAATTATGAAATTGCTGCAGCTTCTTTAGTTCACATGTTGGAGGATAGGTTTGTTAACCTTAACCCCATGATGCAAGTAATGTTTTTTAAGAGGATACTGAAAAAAGAGATTTTATTCTAGAAACTTTGCTTAAGGAATTTAATGATGTTGCTAAAGAAGCCAAGAAGGTCTTTAATCATTTTAATATGCTAGGCTCATGTGTATATGTTATAGGCATATTACAAAAGTTGGATAAAACCAAACCGAATGGAGAGAAAATTAAAATACCCATACCTTTCAAACTGGTAGGAATGCATGAAGCCTTAGAAAACAATTTTGATTGGATTATTCCTGAAAATCCATTTGATGAAAGTAGTAAACCTAAGAGTATTGAGAGAGGATCCTCTAGAACTCATTTGGATGAGATACATTTCCTAATTGAAGAAATTTTGAGTATTGATCTTAATGCTTCTTCACTTGAAAATACTTGATTCTTGCTTCTTGTGTCTAACATAAAGGCATTAAAGAAAAGTACTTCTTGGGAGATAACCCAATAGTTTTCTTGAGTCTTGGAAGTTATTACTTCTGTAATAACCTCTCCTTATCCTTTTTATTTGATTTTTGTTCCAAGAATAACCTCTAATGAGAGAAGTAATATGGGGGGAAGATGTTGTCCCGAAACAGATTTTTGTGCTTTACTGTAAAAATTCGTGAAAAATCTCTGTATGTCGGATTGAGTGGTAATTTTCTGAGTAAATCCCCCAGGTTGTTATCTAACGTTCATTAGTTCAACACTTTTTGATTTGAGCAACAGAAGGTCTTCGAAAAAATCGGTTTTTACCTGCTGGTCTATTTTGACAAATTTCTGCTATTATTTGCATTTGCTTCTTATCGATTTCTTTTTGAGTTCTTTTTGGGAGAATTGAGATTTTTAAGGGAATTTCTCCAGTAGCTCGTGTTCTTAATGGAAGTTTAGTTGTGTTGAACTAAACCCAAAAGGTTTATTACTTTTGAATCAACTAATGTTGCTAATGAAGATTGTGTGAAGTTTTGTATGAAGGAAAATTTCAAGTGTAGGGGAAGAATGATGCAATGAGATGAATAATGGACAAAAGCTCAAGCTTGGGGATGCCACCCCGTGTCACCCCAATAAATATTTGAGAGGTACAAGCGTCAAAGCTTGGGGATGCCCAAGGCATCCCCTTCTTCATCAATACAAATCTCACGTCTCTTTCTAGACACTTTGTCATGCACTGTTGTGTTGTTCTTGGAGTGTGTTAGTTTTCATTTTTGGTTTTAGTTTTCTTAGTTTGCTTGAGTAAAGTAGTTTGGACCCCCTCTTTTGTTGTATTGTTTCAAATAAGTTGATTGGTGTTGGAAAAGAGTAGAAAGTTTCATGCTTATAGTGGTACAAAAGAGAACTTGCTTTGATTGTGGCTTAGACTTTGTCATGCCATGCTAGATGTTGTTTTGACTCCACTTGTATTGAGTAAGCTCTACTCATGCATCCAACTCCCAAGAAACCAAGTTATTCTAAAGTGTCCACTATAAATTCCTATGCATGGTGTGTTACACCATTTCAAGTAAATTCTTGTTTTATCTACCTTCCAATTAAAAAGTCATTTTTTATGTGAAAAATTAGTGATTAAATCTCTCACAAAATTGATGGCACACTTTATTTTCTTGACCCTAATAAACTTGAACCATTGTGTCATCTATGTTGTATATGCTTGCATTTATAGATTGGGAATTAGCAGAACCGTGCTGTCACGGGGAACGCTTTCAACACTTGTAAATATCTACCCAGTTGATATCATGCTCTTTTGTTTATGGATGTCGGCGGTGTGAAATAAAAGGGGAGCTTGTAAGTTCATGGAGTTATGTATATGTGTTAGAGAAACGCCTGGGCCGCTAGCCTAAGCCATGCCTAATCATGGTGGAAACTTGCAGCATAACCATAGTGTGCAATCTATGAAGCATTCTTCTTATAAAGAGAGAGAGAGAGAGAGAGAGAGAGAGAGAAGAGAAAAAGGAGAAAAAGAGGAAAGAAGAGAAAAAAAAAGCACCATTTTCCCATGGTAAATAAGAAAATTGTTGAGATGCTGATTGTCTGTTGCCTTGTCATTTTGATATGGGATAGCTCCTGTGTCATGGGGCATGGGGTATCCCGTTGGCGGTTCTCTATGATACACATATACTTACTATGACAAGAACTTACCGGTAACTAAAGTTGAGTAGCATGAGGAACGGCCCTTGTACTCAAGGGACATGAGATTGCCAACTTATACTTTGTCAAGCATATACTCCATATTTTGTTCACTTTAACCTTAATCACTTCAAGATGCTTATGATAGGGGCAATCAGAGCTAAAAGCTAACAAGTATCATAATTTTTGGAAGCTCTTTATGAAACTTGATATCCCTGCTTCCCTTGAAGGTCCTTTCTTCCACTTTTATATTGATTCTCCACCTTCTATCCTTAGGCACCAATTAAGAGAGCATAGTTGTCATTCTTAGTTCTATGTGCATTGTCCCAAAACTTATTGATTGATTCATAATGTTGATATTGCTTGTTCTAGAACTATTTGTATCTAGTCACCCTTATGAACTTTGAAGGTGTCCTATGCATTTATGTTTTGCTACTCCATGAGGGACAAGCTGAATGCCACTATGCTATGTTTTCTATATGTGAAACAAAAAAATGTCTTTCAATGCATTGTTATTCATGATCTTTGTCTGTATCCTTTCATGTTGCAACATAGTTGCTTTGCCTTATTGTTAGAACTTCATCTTTCATGCTCATGTTTAGAGTACTTTGATCCCAGCTTTCAATGTTTACAAATGGTTTGATCAAGATTGTGATGGTGCATGTCACCTTAAAAATTATTCTTTTTATCACTTACCTACTTGAGGACGAGCAGGAGTTAAGCTTGGGGATGCTTGATACGTCGTAAACGTATCTATAATTTTTTATGTTCCATGTTTGTTTAGTATCAACTTTGCTTTCCTTTGTCTACACTTTGAGATATTTTTATACATTTTTTGGGACTAACCTATTAACAAGATACCACAGTGCCAGTTGCATGTTTTCTGTTGTTTTTTGTTTCAGAAAAGCTAGTAAGGAAATATTTTCGGAATTGGACGGGACGAAAGCCAAAGTCAATATTTCACCGAGAAGAACACGGAGTCTAGAGGAGAGACGGAGGGGCGCCCGAGGGCGGCCACCCCTCCCCCAGGTGCGGTACCACCCTAGGTCGCGCCAGGGCAGGGTGTGGGCCCCCCGGCCGCCCTCTTGCCTCGCATCTTCGCCTATAAGAGCCGCCCGATGCCAAAACCCTAAACACCTTATCACATCTCCACGAAACAGTTCGTAGCCACTACCACCATCATCCCTAGATCGGGGGGATCTGAAGCTCTTCCCGGCACCCTGCCGGAGGGGAGAGATCATCCCGGAGGCCTTCTTCATCACCATGCCAGCCTTCGGTATGATGCGTGAGTAGTTCACTCTTGGACTATGGGTCTATACAGTATCTAGATGGTTATTTCTCCTCATTTGTGCTATCATGTTTAGATCTTGTGAGCTACGTTCATGATCAAGATCATCTATTTGTAATCATACATGTTATGTTTGCGGGGATCCGATGGATATTGAGATTACTATGTCAAATTGATTATTGATTCTATCATGTCTTATTGATTATTGATTCTATCATGTCTGTGTTGTTTGAGATTTTGCATGCTCTCCATTTCTAGTAGCTATCTTGGCCAAGTAGATGCTAGTGACTCCAAGAAGGAGTACTTATGCTCGATAGTGGGTTCATGTCTCTATTTAATCTGGGGAAGTGACAGAAATCTCTAAGGTTATAGATGTGTTGTTGATACTAGGGAGAAAACAACGATCTCTTGTTCATGGAACAAGTGGATTGTTTACCTTACACACTTTGCTTAAAGCAGTTATCCGTTGCTTACAACTTAATACTGGAGGGGGTTCGGATGATAACCTGAAGGTGGATTACTAGTAATAGATGTAGTTGGATGGCGGTCTATGTATATTGTTGTAATGCCCAATCAAATCTCATAGGAATCATGAATGATTAGTATTTGCACTGTTATGTCTTGCTCAGTCCTGTCAATTGCCCCGCTGTAATTTGTTTACCCAGCATATTATGTTATTTATCTTAAGAAAAACACCTCTAGTGAAATGTGGACCCCGGTCCAATCTTTACCATTGATACATTATCTATCGTTACTGTTTACTTTCTGCAAGCAATCATTACCTTCCATACTATATGTTTAGTACTTTGTTTTCAGCAAACCGATGAGATTGACAATCTCACTGTAAGTTGGGGCAAAGTCTTGAGTCTGTGTTGTGAAGGATTCTAAGTTGCTAGCAACACCTTGGGGTTGTTTCCTTGCTCCTACTGGTTCGATAACCTTGGTTTCATAACCGAGGAAAAAAATTCCGCTATGCTCATCATACCTTTCTCTTGGGATCTCCCAACTGAAGCTCTATAATTGAGCCGCGTCAGTGCTCTTACTTGGTGTCTCCCGAAAATGGAAAGGCGGATAGGACCTACTCCACTCGTTTGTTTTTCTGACGATCAATACCATATTACATTAATAGAAGTAAATAGTACATAGTAGAGAAACATGAGCTGACTTCAACGATTATAAAATAAAGTCTAAAAAAATTAATAAATCTTCGAGACATTCATACTCTTACTTCTTTCATAACATAATCTTTCATTTTTCTAACGTTGGTCAGCTGGCCGACCTATGTACGTTACCCACTCGATCTATGCGTGTTTCGATTCAACACGCGCGTGTACATGCATATATTCCCCGGGACGATCGAATAAAGAGGGGCGGTTCTCGATCTCATATATGCGCGTCAGCTAGCCGGTCCATCGACATGTACCAAACAAATCCCGCGTACCGCGGATACCGCCCCGTGTCATGGCTCAATCGCGGAACTCATTGATTGATCTTGATATTTAATTTTTTCTTTAAGGGACAAACTAACTAGTAGACTAGCAACAGTGATTTGCAGACCAAATAGAGAAAAATTAGAGCATGCAAAGTTCCTCCGATGCATAAGAATGCGCTGTTATAAAATAATAATATCTTCTGAATCCAAAATCCCAAAATGTTTAGAATAACTGACACGACATTTGTTGATGAAAAAATACTACTACCTTCGTCCAAAACAAAAAGGATGTCGAAAATTTATCTATATTTACATGTATCTAGCTTGACACTTTCTAGTGTGGGTGTCTTATCATCCAATTAGTTTCATGCACTAATTTATTCTATACACAAATATTGGACATTTTATATAATTTTTATGCAATGCATTTTACATAATGTAGAAGCTTTTTCAGTATTTGTCATGACCATAATAACCTAGGAGCAAGCTGTACATGAAAAAATATATATTGGATCTAGATACTTGTCTTGCTTTAAATTTATGAGGTTGATCTTGCAATATTGATCCTACCTTCCGCAAGGTGCAATAGCAAACTCTAAACATATCGCAACGTACACACAACTATGAAGGGTGCCCATTGGGCATGCAGTTGTTTTTTTCTTCTGATACAGTTTTAGCTGGCGAGAAATGGCATACTATGTTATGTACATAAAAGATTGTTGGCTGAAAACCCTCTCTGATATTTGGTAAAAGCTTATATTCTCTTTGACTTTTCATTTTCTGGTACTATTAGCATTTAGATATTGTATCATCAGTAGTTTAAGTACTATGAGCTAATTGACTGTTTGATTCATGCATATTTTCGATGGATGGTTTATGCTCAGCACTGTACATGTGTGGTTTTAGTGTTGCACCTCATCATGACATCCAGCCTTACCAAAATAATTTGCATTACTTCTCGTCAATGCTTCAATATTAAGTTAGACAACTTCAACCGATAAACTTATCACAACTATTTTTTACCTCGAAACCAACCCCCACAGTAATTTATTTATTATTCTATAAAGAGGTTACACTATTTACAATATGGACAAAGGAGGGGGGGGGGAGTAAACCAACTATGAATGTTACTATGCCGTGCAACTATGCCCATACACATATCTTCACAACACCAAAAACTTATTTTCAAATTTATATATGCTTAAAAAATCTAGACTAATTGTCAAAGGAAAATTACCCAAGAACATGGGTTTATTCGAGAGGTTATAAATCTTCTTTGCCCATTTATTGACGCCTCTCCTTCAGACTTGAGGATATATCTAAGAAATCATATGTTTCAACACGGTAGGACTTCACTTGGATCGGTTCATCTTAGTATCTTGTTCACAGACGATTGCTTATTTCCTTTTCATGAGTTATTAAAGGATCATATGGTTCATTTTTCTAGGAAATGTGTATGATCTTGTGGAAAAGGAAGTCTTTATTTGAGGGGCATTCCACATAGTCTGTTGATGGATGGATTTGACTGCTCTCTTTTTTGGAAAACGATACTACTCCCCCGGGGCATAACAGCGATCGATCCCCGGGTCGTTTCTTCGCTCGCGGGACTGGACGTGGGTGGGCCCACCCACTTCTTGCCACCACGATGCACTCCTTCCTTCCCTTATCTGTTCACGCCTCCATCCCCTGGCTCTGTTCCATCGCAGCTGCCTCCGCCGCACTGATGCAGCACTGAGTTGATGTAGGAGCGCTTTGTTGGGAACCCCAAGAGCAAGGTGTGAAGAAACACAGCAGCAAGTTTTCCCTCAGTAAGAAACCGAGATTATCAAACCAGTAGGAGGAAGGAAACGTCACACGGGTGTTGAAGGGAATATGCCCGAGAGGCAATAATAAAGTGGTTATTATCGTATTCCTTATTTATGATAAATGTTTATTTTGCATGCTATAATTGTATTAATACGGAAACGTTAATACATGTGTGTTTAATAAACAAACAGAAAGTTCCTAGTTATGCCTCTCTCATAAACTAGCTCTTTGATTAACAAGATGATCTAGGTTTCCTGATCATGGACATTGGATGTTGTTAATAACGAGGTCACAACATTAGTGTAATGATGTGATGAACATTCATCCGAAGTATAGCATTACGATCAAAGTCATTGAGTTTATATTGCTATAACAACTTACGAAGTCATCCTAATCCTTAGACCATGAGATCATGTCAATCACTAACACCGGAAGAGTTTCTTGATAACATCAAACTTCACACCGTAGCAGGGTGATTATAAAGATGGATTCAGAACTAATAAAGTGTTATGTTGAGGCCCATGGATCGAGAGTGGAATTTGTTCATCCCGATGACGGATAGATATACTCTGGGCCCTCTCGGTGATATCACATTGGTTAGCTTGCAAGCAAGTGATTTGATCACTAGAATGTTATATCACGGGAACGAGAAAAGAGTGCATGTCAGTAACGAGATCAAACTAGGTATGGAGATACCGATGATCGAATCTCGGACATGTAATATATCGGGAAACAAAAGGATTAAAATACTAGCGTAAAAGGTTCCGACGATCACAAGAAAGTCATCGTTGAATGTGTAGGAGTCAGTATGGATCTCCAGATCCTGCTTCTGATTATTGATCCGAGAGGGGTCTCGATCATGTCTGCATTATTCATGAACCGTAGGGTGACACACTTAAGAGACACCGACATCCAATTGGAGCAAAAGTTTCATGCCGAAAGAATGAACAAGCGCAAGAATTTATTTCACTAGATACCGAAACAGGTTTTCGGGTGAAATTGCATAAAGTGGTTATGCATGTGAAATAGAATTCTAGCAAGGGGTTATTTGTGAATGTTTGCCATTAAAGTAATTGACAAAATTCTGAATAAAATAAAAGAGTTTTATTTAATGAGAGCTTGCATTAAATTTGGTGGAAATTTAATGGGAATTTGAGTGGGTTTTTGAGTGGAGGGAATTGAAAGACATTTGAGTGAGTGGAGTGTCCACCCACATGAATGTGGAAGAGGTGGGGGCAGCCCCATGGCTGGGCGCATGGCCCCTTGGGTGCCCCCCTCTCCCTATAAAAGGAGCCCCCTCCCTCTCTCTCACTCACACCTCCTCGTGAAGGATCTCTCTCCCCCTCTAGTATTTATTCCCCATGGTCTCGGACTAGCGAGATACGTGTTCCCGGTGGCTTTTCGGCAAGAAAGAGTTGTGCTTCCGCTGCATCGCTGGAGCGAGGAGGCGGAGGTTGCTCGGTGCCTCGAACGTGTGTACGAGCACGGATGCGCTGCTAATTTGCGGCGCTAGGACTTCCTCTCGATCTTGAGATCGGCAAGAGATCGTCTACATCAACCACGAGTTGAACTCATTAAGCTTTGTCGGTCTTCAAGGGTATGTTCTCTACGGATATACATCCGCCCGTTGTTTGTATCTAATAGATAGATCTTGGTACATAATTCACATCGTAGGAAATTTTTTTGTTTTCTATGCTGCGAACCCTACAGTGGTATCAGAGCCAGATCTATGCGTAGATGCTTTACACGGGTAGTACACATATGAGTATGTGGGTGATGATGATCATTTTATTGCTTCTTAGTTATACTTTGGATATTGGTGGCATAGTGGGATGAAGCGGCCCAGACAAACTTTACATGTCCTCGCACATGAGACCTGTTCCACGCTTGACATGCAACTAGTTTTGCATAAGTGGCTAGCGGGTGTCTGTCTCTCCTACTATAGTCAATATCTAATTTGCAACAAGTTGTCAACAATTTGGTTATCCTCGTTGTGGTTCATGTTCGTAGGTAAGAACGGTTCTATCTTCGAAAGCCCTAAGCCACGTAAAACCTGCAATGGATAAATTAGAGGCGTCTAGTTTAGATTGTTGTTGGGCTAGTGTTATGATATGGTGATGTTGTAAGTATAAGTATGATATGATACTCTTACAACACACATAACGTGTAATCTCCATAGACCTTGGACTAACACATATAGATATGATAGTGATCATACCACGATGCACATGATGGAGATCATATGCGGGAACCATATCATTTCACTTATTAACATGTGATGTTTATTGCATTTTATATTGCTTGTTTGGCATTTTATTAGCATAATAAGATGACCCCTCATTTAGATATCAAGATAAGAATGTGTTCTTTCTTAAGTATGCACCGACAATGTTTCGTCGCTTCAAGACATCACGTGATGATCGGGTGTACTTGAATCCATGAGCATATCTCGGGTGTAAGACAGTTACACACGTGAATACTAAGGTTCTTACTTGGCGAGCCTAGCATGTACAGACATGGCCTCGGAACACGGACCGAAAGGTTAAGCATGAGTCATATGTTTTGATATGATGACCATATGGATGTTCGCCTTTGAAACTACACCGACTCACGTGATGATCGGACTTGGTGTAGTGGATTTGGTTCATGTAATCACCAAAAAGACACGAGGGATGTCGTTTTTGAGTGGGAGTTCATTTCTAATTTGGATTAGTAGAACTCAATTTATCATAAATTAAATCAAAGTGAATTTGCATAATTTGTTGTAGTCGTTGGCATTCGTTTACCACCTTATGCATAGTCGTAATTGAGATAATAGAACTATAGAATTCTGGATATATACTTTACGAACTGGTATCGTATTGTGTTGAGTGTCAATCTAAAGTTTAAAGTCCTATTGCAAACTTTCAGCAAACTCTATTTACTCCGTGAAATTTAATAGTTGGTATTAAATCGAGAGTATCAATTCCAGTGTTAGTATCTTAAGTATCATGTTTGCCTCCATGATTCTTGATTGTTTTAATATCAAGTTTATCTAGGAGCTGAAATAATTGTTTCAGAAACCATCATGTGTGGCAGATATAACGATATCTGAAACAATGTTTTGGTTGCAATATGATAGAGTATAATATATGTTCTCATATTGGATGAGAATTTACGAAGGTTGGAGATGCTAGACATCCTAATCATCCAAAAGAGTTTTGGAAAGTAATGTTATACTCACGATTCGCCTTTATAAGCTATAGTAGCTTGATCATAAAAGTCGTCATGATAAGGATGAATAGAAGATGTATGTAAAGTGTTTACTACACTAAAATACTATTAAAGAATGGATTTTGAAAGAATACCGATCTTTTGATGATGGTGATCTACTTCAATGTGCAAGTCCAAAGGTATTATTATTTGAATATACACACTTTGGACTATGTGTCATGTATATGGCGCCACTTTTGATGTTGATAGATTCTTTTAAAAAGGAAAAGGAAATGCTAAAAGAGAATCTATAAAATATATTTGGCAGAAAAGAAAAGATTGGAAATATCCAATTTAGGTATATAGATGATATACATGTTATGATTGTATTCTTTGCTTGTTAAACAATGTGGTTCTTGGGTATTGGATACCGAATTGGTTGGTATGAAATTTCACACGGAACGACGCAATTCATGAACCACAATGGCCTAAGTAACTAGCAAGAGAATATGTGATGATGTTCATAAAAAACAAACAAACCATTGTTTGTATTTCTCGTTGACATCAAAGCTTGACTTCAAGATTTGTTTTAATAATTGTTATTTAAATCAGGTATTATGAGAACAAAGGTTGTTCAAATAATTACCGTATTCTATATAAGATGGATGATTTACAAATCTAGTTGGAGAAATCACATCCATAAACCCTAATGCTAAAATGTCGCAAGACAAATGATTGAAAGATCACTTACGAAGTGACATCGCTGTTTAAATTATATTGGAAAGAAAACATGAAGAATCTCCATATTCATGGATTTTTGGAGTCTTTGATTTGATCAAGTGACGCTTGTGAGACTTTCCTAGGGATAATTAAAACTTCGTTCAAAGGCCAAAGAAGAACGAACGACTAAAATATTGGAATTTATACATATCGATGTATGTAGTCCATTATATATAATCGTAAGCGATGGATTTCAACTTCATATGCTTTCTCCGGAAATTTGAGTGAATATTCACTTAATGAGAAAGAAGTATGAAATATTTGAAAAACGTTTCAAAGACTTTCAAGATGAAGTGAAAATCATTGTAACAAGAAAATAAATGGTTTATGATTTTATCATAAGGGACTTATTTGAGTTACAAGTGTAACAAGAAAAATAAATGAATTGTGATTTTATCATAAAGGGATTTATTTGAGTTGCAAGTTTAGCAAAACACCTGGATTTACATCTCCCGAAACACCATAGGAGTATGGAGTGTTTGAGATTTGTAATGAAACCTTGTTTGACATGGTTGGATCAAAGGTGTTATTTATAAAACTGCCATTATGTTTTAAAAGATTAAAGCTTTAGAGACTACCGCTTTTACACTGAAAAGAGCTCCATCTTGATCCGTTGAAATGACACCATGGAAGTTATGGTTTGGGGTAAAACTCAAGTTGTCATTGCTTAAATTTTGGTATGCTAAACATAAGTAAGATGTTTACAACCAAAGTCGGATGAGCATGTCTTTGTAGGTTATTTCGAATAACAATTGGTTATTCCTCCATAACACCGAGGACAAAAGGGTTTATCGCTTGAAATGTGAAGTTTCTTGAAAAAGGAATTTTTCGCAAAAGTTAAGTGGGAGGACAATAGAACTTTGATAAGGTTAACGAACCTTAGCTAAATGTGCTGAGTTGCGCAGCGCCGGAAATTGTTTCGGAGGCTGCCATAATGCTCATAGCTTATGTGCCTCAAAGGTTGTGGTCACGGAGATCTAAGTTCTTATTGAACCAAGTCGGTCGGATAAACAATCAAATACTAAGATTTGAGAGTAAATCATTATTGTTTGACAATGATGAACCGACTATATGCAAAGAAGCGATGATGGGCCCTGACTCCGTTAAATGGCTTGAAGCCATAAAATCCGTGATAGTTCCATACACGAGAAATCAAGTTTTGAACTTGGAAGACCCTCCGGAAAGGTGTAAATACCTATCGGTCGTATTTGGATCTATAAAGAAACAGACATGGATGTTTCACATCTATGAAATAGTCGACATGTCATAAAGTATTTTATGGCAATGTTCAAAGGAGTTGACTATGACAAGATTGGATCTTTCATAGCGATATTTAGTCTGGACGGATTAAAGTAGCAACCACTACATATAATTTGGTATATGGTAGATGAATAAACAAAACAAAGTTCTTTTAATAGAATGGTTACCTAGGACGTGTACATGACACGTTCCAAAGGGTTTTGTTAATTCAAAGGATGCTAAAAAGGGCATGCAAACTTTAATGGTTGAAGTAAGCATCGCGGAGTTGGAATCTTCACCACGATGAAAAAGGAGTTTTTCACCAGGAGACGATGAAGATGCTTGCATTTGCAAGAAATTAAGTGGGAGCACTGAGACATATCTCTAATACATTATGTGGAAGACATCTTGTTGATTAGAAATAATGTATTATTTATTGACAAAGGTTAAGAATTTCATTTTGATGAAATACTTAGGCAAAACCCGAATATTTAGCGTGAATGTCTATAGTGGATAGACTGTGACGCCAATATGGTTGTGCCAAACGTACATATATGATATATTGAAGGAGTTCAATATAGAAACGACAAGAAACGGTTCTTGTCGCATGGAAAGGAATTGAATCAAGATTCAAGTGTATTGACACTTGATAAGTGAAACAAGATTCAAGTGCTTTGACACTTGATGAGTGAAATCACGAGAATGTTTTGATCAATCATACCATGATGTGTACACATCCAGATATGTCCTATGCTCTAAAGTGTTATGAGCATATACCAGAATGAATCGTAAAATGATCATTGGACTATAGTAAGGATATTCTTATGTTTTTTTTGGAAAAACTAAGAATATATTTGTGTAGAGGTGACAAACAATTATAAATATTTCATTGTAAAGCGTTACATTGATACTAGTTTTGTCACAAGATACAAATTAAGTTTATCTCAATTTAAACTATGGGTGGCACAATGTAATGGAAAGGAGATTTCATGATGGATTTGGATGAAATCCATAGTTAAGACATTGTGACGAATACTACAACAAAAAGGCTAAGTATATGACTGCTATAGTAGCAGCAAAGGAGGGAATTTGTGTCAAGTAGTTTGTTATCAAACTAAGGTGTGGTTCGCAACGGGCTAACACTAAAGATATATTGTGTGACAATAGTATCGACGTGTTTAAACCCCAAGGAACTAAAGGTCTCACCAAAAGACCAAATTTATACAACGCCATCCCATTAGAGAATGAGTGATGCGTGGAGACGCAAAGACATGCAAATACACACGGACCTGAAAACATCAGATCCGTAGATTATGTTAACCACTTGCAGTTGCGTATATGGAACACCAGAAATCCATAGGTGTTCAATACGCAAAGTTTTCAAACTAGATTATTGTCTCTAGTGCAAGTGGGAGACTGAAGGGAATATGCCCAAAAGGCAATAATAAAGTGGTTATTATCGTATTCCTTATTTATGATAAATGTTTATTTTGCATGCTATAATTGTATTAATACGGAAACATTAATACATGTGTGTTTAATAAACAAACAGAAAGTTCCTAGTTATGCCTCTCTCATAAACTAGCTCGTTGATTAACAAGATGATCTAGGTTTCCTGATCATGGACATTGGATGTTGTTAATAACGAGGTCACAACATTAGTGTAATGATGTGATGAACATTCATCCGAGGGTATAGCATTACGATCAAAGTCATTGAGTTTATATTGCTATAACAACTTACGAAGTGATCCTAATCCTTAGACCATGATATCATGTCAATCACTAACACCGG
Source organism: Avena sativa (assembly GCA_916181665.1). Classification (NCBI taxonomy): domain Eukaryota; kingdom Viridiplantae; phylum Streptophyta; class Magnoliopsida; order Poales; family Poaceae; genus Avena; species Avena sativa. Next base: position 463,578,745 of record OV702293.1, read on the forward strand.
AAGAGTTTCTTGATAACATCAAACGTCACACCGTAACAGGGTGATTATAAAGATGGAATCAGAACTAATAAAGTGTTATGTTGAGGCCCATGGATCGAGAGTGGAATTTGTTCATCCCGATGACGGATAGATATACTCTGGGCCCTCTCGGTGATATCACATTGGTTAGCTTGCAAGCAAGTGATTTGATCACTAGAATGTTATATCACGGGAACGAGAAAAGAGTGCATGTCAGTAACGAGATCAAACTAGGTATGGAGATACCTATGATCGAATCTCGGACATGTAATATATCGCGAAACAAAAGGATTAAGATACTAGCGTAAAAGGTTTCGACGATCACAAGAAAGTCATCGTTGAATGTGTGGGAGTCAGTATGGGTCTCCAGATCCCGCTTCTGATTATTGATCCGAGAAGGGTCTCGATCATGTCCGCATTATTCACGAACCGTAGGGTGACACACTTAAGAGACACCGACATCCAATTGGAGCAAAAGTTTCATGCCGAAAGAATGAACAAGCGCAGGAATTTATTTCACTAGATACCGAAACAGGTTTTCGGGTGAAATTGCCTAAAGTGGTTATGCATGTGAAATAGAATTCTAGCAAGGGCTTATTTGTGAATGTTTGTCATTAAAGTAATTGACAAAATTCTGAATAAAATAAAAGAGTTTTATTTAATGAGAGCTTGCATTAAATTTGGTGGAAATTTAATGGGAATTTGAGTGGGTTTTTGAGTGGAGGGAATTGAAAGACATTTGAGTGAGTGGAGTATCCACCCACATGAATGTGGAAGAGGTGGGGGCAGCCCCATGGCTAGGCGCATGGCCCCTTGGGTGCCCCCCTCTCCCTATAAAAGGAGCCCCCCTCCCTCTCTCTCACTCACACCTCCTCGTGAAGGATCTCTCTCCCCCTCTAGTATTTATTCCCCATGGTCTCGGACTAGCGAGTTACATGTTTCCGGTGGCTTTTCGGCAAGAAAGAGTTGTGCTTACGCTGCATCGCTGGAGCGAGGAGGCGAAGGGTTGCTCGGTGCCTCGAACTTGTGTGCGAGCATGGATGCGCTGCTGATTTGCGGCGCTAGGACTTCCTCTCGATCTTGAGATCGGCAAGAGATCGTCTACATCATTCACGAGTTGAACTCATTAAGCTTTGTCGTTTCAAGGGTATGTTCTCTACGGATATATATCCGCCCGTTGTTTGTATCTAATAGATAGATCTTGGTATATAGTTCACATCGTAGGAAAATTTTTGTTTTCTATGTTGCGAACCCTACAGGTGTTGCACGCAACGCGGAGATCTGCACAACACAAACTCAAGACTTTGCCCCAACGAATTAGTGAGGTTGTCAAGCTCACCGGTTTGCTGTAACAAAGGATTAAACGTATGGTGTGTAAGGTAATGGTTTGCATCAAGTAAACAAGTAACAGTGGAAGATGTATCAATGGTAAAGATTGGACCGGGGTCCATAGTTTACTAGAGGTGCTCTCCTTAGATAAACAACATGGCATGAAGGATAAACAAATTACAGCAGAGCAATTGACAGGAACTGAGCAAGGCATAACAATGCAATTACTAGTCAGAAAGATCCTATGAGATTCGATTGGGCAATACAACAAGATATATAGACCGCCATCCAACTACATCTATGACTAGAAGTCCACCTTCAGGTTATCATCTGAACCCCCTCCAGTATTAAGTTGAAAGCAACAAACAACTGCTTTAAGCAAAGTGTGTAAGGTAAATAGTCCACATGTTCCATAAACAAGAGACCATTGTTTTCTCCCTAGTAGCAACAGCACATCTACAACCGAAGAGATTTCTGTCACTTCCCTTGGAAACTAGAGGCATGAACCCACTATCGAGCATAAATACCCCCTCTTGGAGTCACTAGCAACTACTTGGCCAAGACAGCTACTAACAACGGAGAGCATGCAAGATCACAAACAACACAGACATGATAGAATCATAAAGACAAAACCATTAATCAAACCAACATAATAATCTCAATATCCATCGGATCCTCGCAAACACAACATGCATGATTATAAATAGATTAGATCTTGATCATGAATGGAGCTCACAAGATCTATACATGAAAGCACAAAGGAGGAGATACAACCATCAAGCTACTATATGGACCCATAGTCCAAGGTGGAACTACTCACGCATCATACCGGAGAGAAGGCCTCCGGGTTGATCTCCCCTACGGCAGGGTGCCAGGAAGAACTTCAGATCTCCCCCGATCTAGGGACGATGGTGGCGGCGGCTACAGAAGATTTCGTGGAGATTTGATCGGGTGCTTAGGGTTTCTACATCAGGGGCTTCTTATAGGCGAAGGGGGAGACCGAGGTGGCGTCCAGAGGGGGCAAACCCTACCCAGGCGCAAGGTAGGGACCACCCGCGCCTAGGGGGGTTTGGCCGCCCTGGCCCGCTTCTCTGTCTCCCCTCTGGACTTCTTGTTCCCCACGGAAAGTAATTGACTTTGACGTTTGTCTCGTCCAATTCTGAGAATATTTCTTTACTAAATTTTATGAAACCAAAAACATCAGAAAACAGGAATCTGGCACTGTTGCAACTTGTTAGTAGGTTAGTACCAGAAAACATGTAAAAAGCACCTCAAAGTATAGACAAGCAAAGCAAAGTATATACTAAACAAGCATTGGAGCATCAAAAATTATAGATACGTTTCCAACGTATCACGCACACCCTCCTGCCTTCCTGCTGCACGCCGCCCTCCCCTGCTGTGCACCGCCACTACCTCCCTGCGCGTGCCGCCAGCACCTCGCCGGAGCCTGCATACACCTTGCACGTAGCACTGCCTACACCTCGTACGCCGGAGCGCCGCTACATTGGTGTTGTTGTGTTGGTGGTGCCAGGTTGCTACCTACTCCCACTGACGTTGATACCTACGACATGGAGGTTTGCTACATTGGGTTAACGGCACTGCTACTTACGATGTTGAGGTTTGCTACATGGGTTTACCGGCGCTGCTACCTACTGCCACCGCCACTGCTACCTACAACGTAGAGGTTTGCTACATGGGTTTGGTGGTGCTGCTACGTGCGGCTGGCGATAGTGCTACAAGTGTGTCTTGAATTTTGCTACAAGATCTCAGGCGAGATCTCCGACGAGATCGGATTTGCTACATTAGTTTATTTTTGTTGCTATTTCTGTTGTATGTTTTCGCTACAATAGCATAACATATTTGATACGATATTTCGACGAAAGTGCTCAGCAAAATCGTTTTGCTACAGCAGCCACCGGCGATATCTCCGGCGAGGTCGTTCTTTTTGCTACATTAGGACAATTTTCTTGCTACCACCGTTTTGCGTTTTTGCTACAATAGCGTAAAGTTTTTATACACGCTCTCCCGTGAGGTCTACCGGCAAAAACCTCCGGCGAGTCTCCGGTGATATCGGATATGCTACATTAACACAACTTTTTTGCTACACGGTCGCTGGCGAGGTCTTCGGCGAAATCTCCGACGAGGTCCAGTCTGATTTTCTTTTTCCTTGGCCGAACCGTTTTCTGCTACGTGTAGCAAAAGCAGGACTATTTATAGTAAAAACGCGTAAGTTTGTAGCAAAAGCGGGATTTGGCCCCAAAAAGAGGACACGTGGTTGGCTGGGGACCCGGAGGATAAAAAGCACAAATCCCCTGGGGACACCTAGTACTGTCCCTCTTTTTTTAGGTTAAATACAGCCGATCTGCCATCCTATTAGATAAAAAGAACAAGTTTATATACAAGACGTTCAGGCCATAAGCCAAGACATCTTACAAGACTAGAAAATTCTTGACCGATCTGGGTGCTAATTAGGGTTTCTATATAGGGTGGCGCTATTTAACACCGAGGGTGTAGAATGGTTATTCTACACCCACCCTCTATCTTTAGAACCGTATATTATTTTTATGTCACGTAAATTTTTGTATTACTTCGTAAGTCGAGAAGAACATAATAAAATTTAGAAATGACATAATTTCTTTTGTTTACATGCCGTAAAAACATTCGACGTAAAATACATATTTTGGTGTTTTTTACACTATAATGACTCATAAACTTTATTTTTGTGTCAATTTTTTTGGTTGTGGTGAATATATGAACATAATTATTCGTATACAAAACATAATTTTTCAATCTAATAACATAAAAATATGTTGGGTGCAAAATAACTATTCTGCACCCTGGGTGCTGAATAGGGTTTCTATATATATATATATATATATATATATATATATATAAATATATTGCATAGAAAATTCTTGTTACAATCACAATAGTATATCACATTGTATTAATCGTTTGGTCTGTACTTACTTGAGAATATAACCTCTTATAATAATGAAAGAGTTGAATTCTCAAGAACATGACCCTCCTATGAGAGTTAGTTGTTAATCTGTTTTAAATAGTGGAAGATGCTAGCATTTAGAGAATATATTGATGTATGTTTTCGCTCTATCCGTTTGTTGCATCTACTTCGCATGATACAATGTAGAAGATATGTGGAAAGGAGAGGAGCAATGTGCTATGTTAATTATAACTTGAGATAAATTTGTTCCACCATCTAACTCACCGCATTGTAATCCAACATTTTCAAATTTTACCAAATAGTTATATTGTGTAAGCTTTCTCAAATATATATGTCTTGTTATTTTCTCAAGTCGCGCTTTTAGATCTAGTACTATAGGAAATCTGATGCAGTATCTTAGTTCTCGACCATTGGATCGTCATTGATAGACGGCCAACATTCATCCGATGTAATGTAAAATTCCCTATTTTTAATGTAATTGGTCACTATAAGTATTCTACCTCTGGTTGATTTAGTGTACAAGTAGGAGTTAGTTTACATGGTTCGCAAGATATGCTTTTTTTTTTTTCTTGAACAAGGTATACCGTATATGGCAAGTAGCACTTTAATTTTCTTCGGGGGTACAATTAGTTATGGAAAATGTTCTACTTACGAGTTACTTATGCTGTACCTAATTATAAAACGTTTTAGCACACAAGATCTGCATATAGTCTGAATGTTTTCTTAGATGCCGAGCTAAAACTCAAGAAAACTTACAAGCGACGCCATATATACAAGGTGCGTGACTTCAATGTTTATCATGTTCTTTACTGTATTTCAGATTTCACCTTAATGCCAACAAGTGGGCGATATAAAGATTGTTAGGCCTACTTACTATAAACCTGAGCCCCTTCTTGGTTATATTATGTGCAGAGCATCAACATCCGCTTCTCTTTGACATTCCCATTTGTCGTTAAACGCAATCCTGCATTCCTGCTCACATAGCTAGCGGAGCCCACGGAGGCATTTCTCCCCTTTTACCCTGTTGTTAAAAGGGAAATAGTTTGGAACCACGGATAGGTTATTACAGCGTGGACTAGTCTCACCCTGAAAAATGTCACGTGGATGACCAGGAAGATGAAACAATCGTCCGTGGTCCACCTTTTGATTTGTTTGTGTGATAAATCTGACTTGAATCCCTGCCTCCGGGTTGTAGGAGCAATGGACTAGCTTTCCTCTAAAATTTCCCAACCCGGGAGGCTCGGCTAAGGTCTAAAGGCATCTCCACCGACGCCCGTCTCCGGCAACACTGCCAGGGAAGCACTTTGCGGCGCCGGCTCAAACTGTCTGTTCTTTAATCTTTGGGATGACCTGTCCACAGCGGCACCTCCCAACGGTTTTGGAAAAAAAAACTGAGAACCACTAATTTTATAGAAACCTGAGATATTTTATGCAAACATTTAGGATTTCTCTAAGTTTGAACGAAATAAAAACTATTCTGACACCTTTGGTCCTAGCCGTTATTGTCTCCCCTTGGCTCACTGCTCCTCCTTGGCTTCCTCGGCCCGTCGGTGCCTCTCGGCCTTTGGAGCCTCCTCCACTTGCCCTCCATCTCTGACTGGGAGAGCTAAGCCTAGGTGGTCGAAGCACGCGATGTATGGTTTGTGTGTTGTCATTTCCCCTTGCTGCTCGGCTCTTCATATAGCCGACGGCCTGGGCAGGAAACGACTGCAACGACGAGAAAACGAGCACACATGCGGGCAAGAATCGTCGGGTTGGGTGGTAAGGCGACGCCATTAAGTCTGTGTCGGTATACGAGCCGTTACGTGTCGACACGTGTGTTCGTGCCTTAATTATGTTGACCACGCCGATGGCGGTTTTTTGCGTCACGGACAAGGGCGCCCGCGCGACCGATACTACATGGCGCCAGTTGCCAGTGCTCCTAGGCATCTCCATGTGGGTCGAGTCTGACATGGGAGTGTCGAACAAAGTATTGAGACACACGCAGATGTTCGCAGGCATTCAGGTGTCTGTTCCCCTCCCTACAAAGGTTGCTAGGGTTTTTCACCTCCCATCAGCACCGCCACCGTTCTGCCTCGCTTCTGTGGCCTTCAGGCCATGGAAGCCGGGTGGATCTAGGCCCTGGCCGACGGGGGCTCTGTTTCCTGTTTTTAGGGTTCGAGTTTGGTGGGGCGGTGCCCAGGTGGTGGCAGCGATGTTTCTTCTAATAATGTCTCCTCGACTTAAGCCCTATCTCGACGGCGGCGACGAGGAGTTTGTGGGAGTGGTGTGATCCTCGATGACTTCTTCTAGCTGTAGAGATCTTCGAATCGTCAAGGAGCTTCATCGGCAGTCCATTCTTCTTTTCCGTCTCCCGGACGGATGTGGTTTTTTTGACTCGTTCAGGGACTTCTCGTCCGCAACCAACAACGCTAGGCCGTCTTAGGGAGTAGTGACAGTGCGCCATCGACACGGTCTGGAGGTTCAATATGAAGGGTTTCTCAACAATTTTGATGTAATTTTCGTTTTTGTTGAGCTGTTTTCTTTTAATGCCAGAGTTTTATTCGCAAAAAAAGTATTGGGACACGCTTGCTGCTAGCTCCTTTGGGTGTTGTTGATGTGGTATTTTTTGTCATGTGGGAGATGCCGATGTGACATTTTTTTGTCTGGCATCCCCATATTCCACTAGGGGTGCCGATTGAGATGCCCTAAGAGCATCTCCACTCGTTCGGCGTTCCAAGGCCAAAATCCGACGCTATTTAGCATCGGATGGATGTAACTTTCGACCTGGAAACGGTCAGTTTTCCACTCGCATTCCTAGGCGAGGCAAAATCGGCGACATTTTGCCCGAATCCGGCTCAAATTCACACAGTTCAACATAAATATGAATACAGAGCTATGTGGTTCCCTTGCGTATCCATGTGTGCTCCACCAGATCATATTGCAGCTGTTGATGCATTGTCGGGTCTCGAATCTCCTGACGCGTGGCGATGAAGGCAGCCCACGATGTTGGCACCTCTTGATCATGCTCTATAAGAGGCCCCTATATTTAGTATGGCTCGTCCTGCTCGACCAAATCCACTGGATGCTTCCCGCTCATCCTCAATGATCATGTTGTCCAAGGTCACACAACAGTTCATCATTTCCCACATCTGATCTTTCGACCAGGTCCTTCCAAACCTCTGTTGGAGCACACCAAATGCCCGCTCCATGTCCTTCCTACAAGTTTCATATTACTTGGCAAAGTGAGCATGCTTGGGGGGCATGGGGCTTGAGATAGTCTTCATAAATATTGGCCATTTTGGAAAAATGTCATCTACAAGATAGTATCCCTTATTGTAGTGGTGCCCGTTGATCTCAAAGTCCGCAGGGGGAGCATGACCCTCAACAATCTTGGCAAAGATATTTGAAGACTAGACGACGTTGATGTCGTTGTTCGATCTTGCCATGTCAAAGAAGGAGTGCCAAATCCAAACATCATGTGTAGCAAGTGCCTCGAGTATCAGAGTGCAACCTCCTTTGTGGCCTTTGTACATTCTTTGCCAAGAAAATAGACAGTTCTTCCTGTGCCAATGCATGTAGTCGATGCTTTTCAGGAAATCCTCTACTTTCATTGACCGCGAGGATCTAAGCATTGTCTTCATCATTGGGTGTTCTCAAGTATTGTGGCCCAAACACTGCAATCACTGCCCTGCAGAACCTATACAAGCAATCGATGGCAGTGGACTCGGCCATGCGGAGATAGTCTCGACACTTTCACCCGAAGCTCTGTATGCAAGCAACCTCATCGCCACCACGCACTTCTGCACTGAGGAAAACCCTACCATGTCAGTGCAGTCCTTCTTGCATACGAAATAGGGGTTGAAGTCCCTGATGGCATGCACGATCTTAAGGAAGAGTTTCTGGCTCATCCTAAAATGGCGCGGAAACATGGCCTCTTCGTGTAGTGGCTCGTCGGTGAAGTAGTCGGCATATAGCATGCAGTAGCCCTACATACGCTGCCTTGCTTTGCACTTCCGACGACCCTTCGCAAGCCTCCACGCTTCGGCATTATAGTCTGCGTGTATAACCAGGTCAGGGAGCCGAGGATTTGCATGTGCTCTTCATCTTTGGCGGCTGTGACGGTCTCTTCCTCCAGCAAAAGGGCGAACATCTTCTTGTCGTCGGAGTCCATGGCTGAACCGGCAAAACGACGAACACTTCGCGGGCGAGGTGGGCGGGAGCTCGGAATGAAGCCGAGCTGTGACGAAGGCTGGAGAAGGCGAAACAAGGCCTACGCTGAGGGGGGAATATGCGGTGGCGGCGGGCTTTTCTATATGCGTGGATTCGGCTGGGCAGGGCGGGGCTTCGCCGGCGACGACATGGCGGCGAGGGGTAGCTACGAGAAATCTCTATGTCACGGGAGAGCCGAATTGAGGTGGAGAATGGGTTGTGTCGCTGATAGGGTTGGCCACCCTTTTTTTTGCTTCATCCGATGTTCCCAGGCAATTCCCGACACCCTGGTTTCGGCCTAGGAACCCCGGATGTAAAATGGGCCAAATCTAGCGAAAATTGGACGCCTGTGAACGCGACTAGGCGATTTTTCACCGTCCGGATGAAAAAAGGGTCCAGGAGGCCCTCCTGGGAATGCTAGTGGAGATGTTCTAAAGTGTCCATGCAAAGAAGTTATTATTATTATTATTGCAACTAAGACGAATTGAATGATGTTGGCACTTGATTTTGAAGACAACTCTTTTTAAACTTAGACGAACTCACCTGTTCAAGATTACTTTGATTCATGTAGTTTCTTGTCATCCCACGGTAATTCATTTTTTATTCATGTAGAATCTTGTCATCCCACGGTAATTCACTTTTTGTGCGTAGAAACGGCTCTTTTGATTGCTCAAATGGAGGCGGAGACGTACATAGCCTTGCCAGCTGCGAGGCGCTTGCTGACTGATAATGAATGAAAAGTGTAGCTGCTACAGTGTAGCATGACAGAAATATGGAACTAGGCACAAAATTGACAGAAATATGGAACTACACACACAGCATTCATACTTGATGAGATAATAACATCAGAACACGGCACGTGGGGAACCACATTTAGATATGACCTATAATATACATAAAGCGAGAATAAACAAACAATTATAAAGTAGGATTAAGTTTATTTTGACGACATCCTCATAAGCCTCCTCGATCGTCACACTTAGTACATCTGGAGAAAGCAATTACAGACTTATCTAGCTCAGATCTTTAACCACATACACCACCAATTGCATTTTATGCTATTCTTTTGACCACCTTGCTACTCCGCACCATCCACCTCTGCCCTAGACTGAAACTGAACAAAGTCCTGCACACAAGAAAGATCACAACATAAAATCCATAAGATTTTATTTCAAGTTAAAGAATGACAATGTGAATATCTGTATTGATATTAAGCATGTGATACCTTAGTTCCAAAGATCTTATTCAACTCTTTTTCTAGAGTTGTCCTGGATAAAGCATTACTTGGGCCTTGCATGTTCGCAACACATATACCAACGAGACGACCGTCTTCATCAAACACAGCTGCACCATTGGCAGTGTTTCTGGTGGGACCACAACTATGAATAAATCTGACACCATCTACATGACTGAGACATATGTTCATCATTAATAATAAGCTATGCAAAGCAGAAAGAAACAAATCAAAATGTTTTGAGAAAAAAACATTACTTTACTTGACCTCCTGTGACATGGCAGTTTTCATTGTAAAAATCACAGAGATGAAGTTGCTGACACATTGAAACATCCCCACCAAGTTCAACTGCGGCAAGTTTACTGACATCATACCCTAATTTGTTGTGTCTGATATGAAATCCAGAAAGACAGCCTTCTTCATTCGGAACTGAAAAGTCTGAACTTGTAATATCCATTGCAGACCCATCAGCGAGAACAATGTGATATGATGCATCATCAAATATGAGATTACGCTTGACTACTACATAGCAAGATGTCTCATTCGCAACGAAAATGGTGCCAACCATATCAAAACAGTTTCTCTCACTCTGATTTTCTGCACATGGGCGACTACCAGATATGGAGACCACCATGGATCTAACCCGTCTACGGAACTCCAACTGTCTCTGCTCATCAGTCATGTTGATCCTACAAACAGTTTCACGGCAGAGCTACCTAGGGAGAGGATATATCGAAGAAACCTAGTAATAGAAAACATGAAAGGCAATCTGGGGCCATCTAGACCATCTACTGGTATTCAAATCCATCTAGTCTAGGCATCTAATGTCTACATCACAAATTAATTCATATGCAGAGTCCAGCACACACATGTACTGCATTCTAGAGCAGCAACAAAATTTAGCTGCAAACTCATCTACTGTCTACAGGCTAGAGCAGCAAAATTACCTTGGAGGCTTGGAGTAGATCTGCAGCCCGCAGGAAGAAGGTGTAGCCGCGGCAGCGCACGTCAAGGAAAGAGGTGCGGCGGCGGCTGCGCTCCGCGTGGACGGACGTGCGGAAGCTCAACGTGCGTAGGCCCGTTCGTTGATGCGGCGGCCGCGGAGCTTGGCGTGGACGGAGTGAGGCGGCGATCGGCGGGAAGGAGGTGCGGGCGGAGCTAGGGTTGTACGTGGGCGGCGCTCGGCGGGAAGGAGGTGCGGGCGGAGCTAGGGTTGTACGTGGGCGGCGCTCGACGGGATGGAAGTGCGGGCGGAGCTAGGGTTCTACGTCGGCGGCGCTCGACGGGAAGGAAGTGCGGGCGGAGCTAGGGTTCTACGTCGGCGCCGCCATGTCGCAAGGGAGGGCTCGGGATTGGGAGCGTATTGCGGATTTTGCGCGTGTGGGCGGGGGTCGTGGGGGGTTAGGGTCGATCCGGTGGAGAAGAACCCCAGTGCAGTGCTGCTGCTGCGCTGGGCCGCTCTTGCGCTGCTCCACTGCGCAGCCTGGCGACGCTCAGGAGCGGAGGAAAACGATGCAGGCCGGGTCCTTCTCCCTGGCGCCCGGCCGGGCGGGGCGTCGCCAATCTTTCGTTTTCGCTGAAGATCAACTTTGGGCCGTTTGTTTAGCGGGGCCCAGTACCACGCGTGGGCTCCTTCTGTTTGGGCGTCCTACGATCGATCAGGTTGTTCGTACCCGGGTTCACGCACGGGGGTATTTATATATTTAAATCGGTATACATTTCTCTCTCAGCTTTTTTTTTGAGAGAGAACTCTCTCTCAGCTTTATGTATGGGACTATTACCTATTTGGCATGTCCAGATTCATTCGTATGGCCAGCTTGGCTTTGCGTGTCATTCGTTGTTCATTGTTCGTTTAATCAACGATTTAGCTGGTTACTGGTACTAAAGAAGTACTCCCTCCGTCCTAGAATAGATGTCTTAGTTTTTTTAAATTTTAGAGAATCTATATATTAAATAGTGTCTAGATTTATCCAAATTTTGATAAATTTAAGACATCTATTTTAGGACGGAGGAAGTAGTACATAATTTAGCTGATTCAACAACATTTTAATCAAGAGCTTTCAAATTTTAGCCTGGAACCAGGGACAAGTACAGGAACAACATGCTTTGGTGAATGTTTCTTGACTAAACTGAACTAAAGGAAAGTACAAGAACAGCATGCTTTTGTGAATGCTTTTGACTGAACTGAAGGAACAAGTAAAGGAACAACTTTCACTCATAATGTTTCTTGATCGAAGATTCTTCAGTTTTAACTTTGGTGGAAGTCATCTTCTCTGTTTCCTTAATGAGAATTGAAGTGCAGTGTGTGACTTGCTATGAATAAATCTGCACAACTCACCAATGTGTTGAAATCTGCACAAAAAGAAGACGGCAATTTTGTTAGAGGCTGAGGTCCAAAAAATATTATGTTGTTGAGGATGAAAAGAACTAAAGGCACTAGCTGTAAAATGAAAAATAAAACTTTAAAGAACACATGAACAAGGTCTACTTGAATAAGAAAACTAGTATGATTGTAAACGATTCTGGAACAGATGTAGGTATTTGGAGAGAAAGAAACACTAAGCAAACATGTATTATAGTAGGGACAAAGTAGTTATGCGATAAGGAACAGAACAAAATAGTAACTATTATATAATGGAGTAAAACTATTCTCACATGTTTTGCGATGAACTCAATGGTTATCTTGCTTTTATCATCTCTGTTGTAGTAGCTGGTGAGAAGCTGGTACAACAACTTCCGTTTTTAGAAGAGGGAGGTCCTCTGTGAAACAATATACGAGATAATAGAAGTAAAATTAGTAAATAAAAAAGTTGTGGAAGGAATAAAAAAGAAAGCAAACAATTAAATAAATTGCAGAATGTTACATGAGGGATCTTTTCACATTGGGAATGAGAAGCACACAATTAAGTGAGAGTTTCAATAGTGATTTGAAAGAATATATAAAATCAGATTTCGACATCATTCGGTTCTAAAAACATTTTGAAAGGGTCGTGCAAGGAAAAAGGGACAAGGATCTAGATACAGAATTTGAAGCTAGAAAAAAACTACCAAGAATAAGAATGGATACTCCTATGCTATTGCAAACAATCAAACTTTACACACCCACAATATTTGAAGCATTTCAAACCGAATATTGAAGATCCATGGCTGCATGTACTAGAGCATTGGATGGAGATAATACATACGCCGTTGCAATTGTGAGGGCTGATGGTGATTTGAGTTCCGAACTAGAGCGCATAGTTATCGGTGATCTTTTGGAGCGAACGGCTTCTTGTAGTTGTTTTCAGTTTAAAAAGACCGGAGTATTATGTGGGCATGCTTTGAAAGTTCTTGACTTGGTGAATGTCAAGTTATTGCCAAACCATTATCTTCTGAAGAGATGGACAAGGGAAGCAAAACAATGAACTATACAATACACCAAAGGAAGGGATATAATTGAAAATCCAAAATTAGATGCTATGCTACACTACAAGTTTCTTTCTCACAAATTTCATGATTTTGCATATAAAGCCGCAAGCGATCCGGAATGTAGCTTGATGTTCTCTGTTGCTGTTTAAATTCAGTAAACTGTTTGATACTGCTGTCCCCGCGAGCTGTGCTCGTTTAGCTCCCTAACAGGCTTTATGTGGGCTGGCCTGGCTTGTGTGCCTTGAGAGAGGGAAGGGAAGCAGGAGACGTGCGATCAGGAGTGGATGGCATCGGGCTAGCTCTGACATGGGTACAGTAAGTCAGAGTCTGACTTTGCCCAAACGGATGCCCTTCATTCTCCATCTCACGTCTGCTATTTCTCTCTGCCCTCTCAACGCAGACAAGTCAGGCCCAGCCCATGTATCAAAGCCCCGTTTGAGACTAGCTCTAGGCAGAGGAGGGAAAACAGAGCATTTTCGCGGGACTGCAGCTACAGGAAATATTTTTGGCGCGAGAACGCCTATGTTCTCATCTCTTATCATCTCCCTTTGCTGTTGGTAATCGAGGGACGATCGTAGGCGCTTGCCATCTTCCTCCTTGCAATTCTTCTCCTCTACAGGTATGACGAGCCTATTTCTCCCCTTTTACCTGTATTGAGCAGATTTCCCCTCTTTCACTTGTATTTGTTCACAGAACTGAAAATTTACTTCTATTTGTTCATTATTTGTACAGTATACATTGAGTTCATGCCTTCCAATTAAAATTCAATGGAACAACCCAACAAGTAAGTTGCCTATATTCAGAATTCCTTTGCTATGTTTGCATCCAGATTTGTATCAACAAGTAATATTTATTTTGGTGTAGGGAGAATCTGATTCCTATTTGGGTACCTCAAGTTGGTCAGAAATTTCGAAATTTGGATGAGGCTTGGTTATTTTGGGTGAACTATGGAGGCCGTGCAGGTTTTGAGGTCAGAAAAAGGTGTACTAATGTAAGTACAATGGATGGAAAGGTAACTTCAGCAAGATATGTGTGTGCGAAGGAGGGTCGTCGAGCAAAAGATAAGAGGGATCATCTCACAAAGAACCCTCGTGCTGAAACAAGAACATGTTGTGATGTTCAGATGTGTCTTTCATTAGATCGGGTGGCAGGAAATTATGGAGTGGTAAAGGTAAAACTTGATCACAATCATGGCGTGTACTCGCCACAAACCTTCCATTTGATGTCATCACAAAGAAAGATTTTAGAATTGCAAGCTTTCGAAATTGAGACCGCCGATGACTCCGGAATAAGGCCAAAAGCTGCACATGAGTTGGCTAGTCGCCGAGTTGGAGGACCAATGAATCTCAGCTACACTTGTCGTGATCAAAAAAATCACTTGCAGAGTAGGCGTCAAAGGGAGTTGGCATATGGTCAGGCAGGAAGTATGTTGAAGTATTTTCAAGACAAGATCTCTGAGAACCCGTCTTTCAAATATTCTTTGCAATTGGATAGTGAAGAACAGATAGCAACTATATTCTGGGCTGATGCTAAGATGTGCATTGATTATGCACACTTTGGGGATGTTGTCACCTTTGACACTACTTTTGGCACAAACAAGGAATATAGACCTTTTGGTGTTTTTGTTGGATTCAATCATTTCAGAGAGACCGTTATTTTTGGCGCTGCTCTTTTGTTTGATGAAACACGTGGCTCTTTCAAATGGCTTTTTGAGGCTTTCCTAGCGGCACACAACGGAAAGCAACCTAGAACTATATTCACCGATCAAGACACGGCAATGGGAAAGGCCATTGAGGATGTATTCACAGAAGCATGGCATGGATTGTGCACCCACCACATAATGCAAAATGCCGTCAAGCACTTGTGCAATAGCAAAGAAGAATCAAATTCCAAAGATGAGGAAGATGAAGAACGTCATATTCTCTTAGACTTTAGCTCTTGTATGTACAACATTGAGGACAAGGCAGCCTTTGAAGAAGCATTTGACATCATGAGGAATAAGGTGGATTCAAAGAAATCATCGTGGCTAGATACCATCTACAAGTTCAAGGACAA
Organism: Avena sativa; assembly: GCA_916181665.1. Classification (NCBI taxonomy): domain Eukaryota; kingdom Viridiplantae; phylum Streptophyta; class Magnoliopsida; order Poales; family Poaceae; genus Avena; species Avena sativa. The sequence continues at coordinate 463,593,942 of OV702293.1, forward strand.
ATGGGCTGAATGTTACATGAGGGATGTTTTCACATTGGGAATGAGAAGCACACAATTAAGTGAGAGTTTCAATAGTGATCTGAAAAAACATCTAAAATCAGATTTTGACATCATTCGGTTCTTAAAACATTTTGCAAGGGCGGTGCAAGGAAAAAGAGATAAGGAACTAGATGCAGAATTTGAAGCTAAGAAAAAAATACCAAAAGTAAGAATGAAAACACCAATGTTGTTGCAAACAAGCCAGCTTTACACACCCACCATATTTGAAGCATTCCAAACTGAATATGAGAGATCCATGGCTGCATGTACTAGAGCATTGGATGGATATAATACCTATGCCGTTGCAATTGTGAGGTCTGATGGTGATTTAAGTTCTGAACAAGAGCGCACAGTTGTCGGTGATCCTTTGGAGAGAACGGCTTCTTGTAGTTGTTTTCAGTTTAAAAGGGCTGGAGTATTGTGTGGGCATGCTTTGAAAGTTCTTGACTTGATAAATATCAAGTTATTGCCAAACCATTATCTTCTAAAGAGATGGACAAGGGAAGCAAAATATGAAACTATACAAGACACCACTGGAAGGAACATCATTGAAAATCCTAAATTGGATGCTATGTTGCGCTATAAGTTTCTTTCTCACAAATTTCATGACTTTGCATATAAAGCTGCAAGTGATCCAGAATGTAGCTTGTTAGTGGACAATGCATTGGACAACGTTGCTAAGCAAGTTGAGGAAAAAATGAGTGCATCTACTAGTATTTTGAGTGATTCATCTAATGTCCAACCTAATGTTCAGCAAAATGAGGGTTTGCTTAGTTCTGCACGCCTAAAGAAGAAAGAGGTTCAACCAAGAAGTTCAAAGAGACATAGAAGTTGGCTTGACCAAGGTTCAAAAAAGCGCTAAGCGCTGAGCGAGCGTTTTCCGTCTGCTTTTTCACGCAACGAAGGCTTAAGCGCTAAGCGCACGCTTAAAGCACAATTAAGCGCTTAAGCGGCCTGAGCGTTTGCCCTCTGCTTAGCGCTAAAGCGTGCTTAAGCGAGCTTAAGCGTACGCTTAAAATAACACTGGGCTTGACAAGACACGCAAGTTCAAAAAGAAAGTTCCAAATAAATCTAAAGTATAATGCTAAAAAACCTTGCAATCTAGTGTTCTTATTCATTTCTACATGATAAATAACATGCTTGGTTGCTTTGTGCAGCAACAAGAGAATGGTGATGGTGGAGAAACTCAAGTACCAACAAACAATGCTAATAAGGACTGCAATGTCTTCACTAGCTTCACGGATTTGCTAACGGTATTTCAAATATCATCATATTTCAGTTTATCCAAAGTGGCCTCTGTATTGCCATGTTTCAAATTCAATCTGTCTTTGCAGGGTCCTTGTGAACTAGATGATATTTTTGTTCAAGATCTTCTCTAGATCTTCTCTCCAGCGACATAGGCTATTCAGACTATTTTGTTATTTTGGGTTGAATGCGTCAAGAACTGATTCAAAATTGTGTGCTACACTCGGTAATTTAGGGCCTTTTGGTGTGGATCAGCAGCCAAGAAAATCATGTGCAAAAATGTTTAAATCCACCTGATGTAGTAGTGGTGTTTGTTGGAGGTTAAACTCTAATCTGAACTCAAATGAAACAGCATAATGTGTCCTCTGTCAGTTTCTAGATAGTGTCTGTTCGACCAGGATACTGCATATTCTCTGTCAGTTTTAAGACTGTATCTGTTCTTTACTCTGTTTCTAGACTGTACCTGTTCTATGTTTAATTTCGTCCAACAGCATACTGTGTGTTCTCTGTCAGTTTTTAGACTATTTCTGTTCCCTACTGGGTTTCTAGACTGTATATGTTGTTATGTTTACTTTCGTCCAAACTGGGTTGGTGTTCCTGATCTATTTTGTTTATACTACCTGTATACGTTCAGTTCTACTATTGCATCTATCTGTTTCAGTTTACGGTCTGTTCTATTCTACCGAGTTGGGCTTGTTTTGCTCCCGCATGGACTCTCCGTGGATGGGCCTCGCTGTGTGTGTTGAGAGAGCAGAGGGAAATAGAAGACGTGGGATGTAGAATGGAGGGCATCCGTGTGGGCAAAGTCAGACTCTGACTTACTGCATTCATGTCAGAGAATCCGCGCCGCGGACCGGAGGCGACGACGCAGACGCTGTCCTTGGGACTCTGCGAACAGACACCTTCTCCGGCGACGGCAGCCGCCAAGGCCTTCACTACGGTTAGTTCTCGCGCCTGGTCCCCTCTCCTCCCCTCCTTGTGCGCTAGGGTTTTTTGGTTTCTGCCGCTCCGGTTAGGTTCGCTCGGGAGAGAAGAGAGAGAGGAGACACCAAGAAATGACACGGTGGAGGTGGATCTGAGAGACACAGGCCTGACCGTGCTCGCGGAGCAGCACGAGGTTCCTGGATATTTTTCATCCGTATATTCTTGTGACATGTAGACAAAATGGAGTGGTAGCTCTGAAGTGCTTCTTCAACCTCTGGACACATAGACGTGCCTCTCTGTCTTCAATTCTTCTCTGTATGTATCTGATCGACTGCATCCTGTGAGTTTTTCGTTAAGTAGTATCGTTTCTATTTATGTGCTTGGAGTTTGGTTGCTTAATTGACCTGTGCATTTTATTGGGGCTTGTTTCTTGCTGTAGTACGGTGTATTAAATCTTCTTGCTTAGCTTTCACGTCAGCAGCCAATAAAAAATAATACTAGTGTGTGGTTCAGTCCTGTAGATTTGGAGAAAGTCTAGATGCTTTTGTTTGCAGCATGGCTCCTCCTAGTCCAAAAAAAGTTTGCAATATGTATCCTTCTTTACAATTTTTCTTTTCAGCATGGTTCCTTTTTCACGTTTGAAGGTCGATGGTAGATTTGTTTGTATTTTGTTCTACTCCTAGTTAATTTCCTTGCAAAAGGCTATGTTCTTATGTAGGAGCTGTCTTGATTACTCACCACTATATTGATCTTCTAGATGTCTTGATTATTCACCTTCACACAGGATAATGGAATTAATAGAGTCAAATGTTTTATTGTAAATTTTAGTACTTCTTGCCTTGGCATCAACCTGTTTGACAGATTAAGCCTGCGGTCGATATCCATTTTCTTGGAAGCATACAATCGCTCAGGACAACAATATGTTTTGTTTCTTTGTCAGATCAATTCAAATCGCCATTTATGGTCAAAATGCACACATTTGTTTGGTATTTTAGCTAAGACTTACCTGTCTGCCTGTCGACCTTGAAGCTACATTCCTACATGTTTAAAGCTTCTCTTTCTAGCTAGCCTATAACCTTTTTGTCCAATTTTAATAGAGACTAGACAAACCAACACCTTCCTGGGATCCCATGAGTTACCTTGAGGTAAACTTTATACTGTTCTCCCCTGTTTAGTTTTGTCATTTAACCTGCTAGCAATTTCTATCCACATATACAAATTTAGTGAACCAATGAAATAGTTGGATAAATGATAGTTCCAGCTAATGTTGGTGACTTGTAGGCTAGTATGTGTTGAGATATGTGTACATTCCGTTTTTCATCTACAACTACTGCAACCCATTATGAAGCTGAGCAGTTTCTTATATCTATTATTTACAAGCTAGATAAATGATAGATCCAGCTACAATACAAGTGAACCAATGAAGCATGGAAGTTCATGTTCCTTTACTCCTGTCAATGTTGAGATGATCGGTACTAGTGAAGAAAAGCTACCTTTTTCTATTAAATGTTGTCAGGGGTCTAAAGCATCATAAATGGTGTCTACACTGTACCGTATATATTTCTCTTGTGGGTACGGGTACAATCTGTGAATGGAATTGTGAAGAAGAATTGTTCAGAAGCTGGTTTCATGGTTTTTTCCATGTCAATGCAATTTGGAGGGTGCCATTTTTGTTTGATCCATGTTGCTTGCTGTTGGCTTAATCCCTTCAACATTTGATACATGGGGCCTCCTAGTGAAACATAGCCCTGGTGTTTGAGATATACAATGACCTCTATCTTGCTCTCCTGCGATTTGTGAAATGCAGTTTTGCTATTGCTTCTAGATCTATTGTGTACAGGTTGATGATATATTTAAGCTCCAGTTTGTTGATCATATAGATTATCATGAGTTCTTGTAGTGTATGTCGTGAGATGGTTAACTCCATGCAAATTTCTTTTGCACCGTATTGAAATTTTGCAGGACATTCAGCTGATGTGTCTGTATTTCTTTATTGTTGAAATTTTGCAGGACATTGCAGGACATTCAGCTGATGTGGAAAGGTTGAATTTTTACTTGAGTTGCTATGTACATTATCATGTTGTCGGTGTAAAGTTCTGTTCTTTATTGCTTGATCTTATAATCCTCTCACATCCCCTCCCATCTCAAAAATCCTAGTTACCACAGGGGTTTGGAAATGAGGGGAAAAATGGGGATTGGGTGAAATGCTGGGATTCACCAAATCCCCTCCCATCCCCAAACCCCTAGGGGGTGGAAATACTCTTCGCAGGGTTTAGCGAGTTTTCTCCCGGCCCACACCACGATCCCGGAAGTTCCCAGGCAGCCTGTTTACCGCTCTTGTATTTACGAGTTTTATCCCGGCCCATCCTAGAAATTCCACCACCAGTCTGCTCCCATCTCGTGCATTCTCACACTCGATCCCTACCTCGTGTATCGTCGAGGAACGAAGCCAGCTCGTGCGTATGCCGTGTCGAGGGCGGAGGCGACGGCGCGGACACAGACCTGGGGACGCCGCCAAACGACGCCTCCTCTAGCTATGCTAGGGACTTCTCTCCGATGAGTTACCCGGCCATCTTGTTCCCTCCCCTCCCTAGGTTTTCTCGACCGCCACCGCCCTCCTCCCGTCAATCTTGTCGTCCGTCTCAGATCTGGTTGAGTACTCGGTTGGGTTCTTTGGGCGCTGGGTAGAACAATAGAGAGAGAGATGGGAGAGGCACCGGTGGAGGTGGAGGTGGATCGGGGGGGCCTGGGCTGGCCAAGCTCTGGGAGGCTAGAGCAGCACGAGATCCCATGGCCAAGATCTTGCTGGCAATTGAATGTTGTACTTAAGTTGTTAGTCACATAATAAATTGGTGTTGTTTTGCTCATGCTGAATCTCAAGACTTTGTGTAATAAAAACAATGTGTTCCATCTGGCTGCATTTTATGTATGATGAAGGTGGTTGCGTGTGTGTGGTGCTTGCTTTATGCAAAGTAGGATGGTACTATATGATGGATCTTAGGTTACAGTCAATGCAGTGCCAAAGCGCCACAGTTTGCAGGTCTTTATTATGTTCTGCCTTTGATTTGACCACAAGAATGTCACCTGATTCTCCTTTATATCACAACTTATTGTATGAATTAGCATCAGCAAAAGAACTGTTTTCTCCTCATCTTGCTCTTCTCAAGTCAAATAATTTTTAAGTCTCTAGTATATGTCTCTGATCTATTCATATATTACACTTGTCTGATCTGTTCATGTCATACTTGTGTCTGATCTATTCATGTCATACTTGTGTCTAGTCTCCGAGGAAAGGCAAGGAAGTTTGAGGGTTGTTCTTGTCTCGATGTCAAGGCAATGAGGTCTTTCAGTGTTCGATCAAGATTTTGAAGTTTCAAATGTGCCCATGACCTTGTTGTAATAATGTTTTAAATGCATAACTTTATGTCATTCTCGTAGGATATATGTAATCTCCCTGGAAGTAGATGTTTAAGCTTCATGCAAATTTATTTAGTGCAAAGATCAGATAGACACTCATATATTTAGTGCAAAGATTGCATTTTTATCCGAGTGACTATATCCATGTAGAGGTAAAGTTTCAGTTTTTGTTATGAAGTTCAATACATCACAATCCCCTCCCATCCCTGGAAATCAGAGCAACCAGATGGGGTTGGGAAATGTGGGGATTAGGTGAAATGGAGGGATTCACCAAATCCCCAAACCCCTAGGGGGTGAAAATACCCTAGAGGTAAACAAGGCCCCATTGGGGTGGAGGTGACCTGATTACCTCCATTTGCTCAACTATTAAATTGAGTATATCAGCTTCGGGGTAGACATATTTACTAGCTTTTTTGCAAAATCACAGCCATTTAGAGCTGATCTTTTAGTTAGAAGAAGTATCAAAGCTGATAGGGTTAGCAAGCTAGCCTAGCAAGGTTAGGATGGCAATTTCTGTTCGGGCAAAGGATCCAAGCAGCCCATTGGATGTCTGCAATCACTAAATAACCCTGTTTTCTTGTTTGTCAGCTCATCTTGTTTTGCACTTTCTGCTCAGGTTAGTTGAGGCGTTTGACGTCACTAGGGTTCTTCTCATTATCGGCTCATCAATTTTGTGCTTTTTCGTGAAATGACTTGTATTTCTGCCTGGCTTATATATAGACATGCTATTCAGCGCCCAGGATGCAGAAAAAGATATTCTACACCCATGATATTTTTACGTTGTTACATTCAGAATTTATGTTTGGTATACAAATTAGGGTTTTTATCATTTCTGCCACTATGACCAACCCAAAACTCAGTTTTGCCATTTGACTGATCAAAACTCCAATTTTGCCACTACTCCGTTACAACACTCCTCAGTTTTGCCATTCCGTCATCTTTCTCTCTTAATCTGTAATCAGTTTTGCCATTTTAGTTTTTCCACCCCTTTTTATTTAGAGTTAATTCCATTGCTAACCTGTATATGCTTCTAACAATATTTATCCTATATAGTAGAAATTACTTATATTTACCCATTTAGTAAAACTTATGAGGATTTTATCCATTCTAAAGTTTTACATGTTCTATGAAGTGTGATCTCGACGTATCCGCATCAACGTCATTATAGTATTTGCGGTTCCGTCACCACCATACGCTAAGGCTAATAAGTTCAATCGGCAGTAGAACGAGTAGCACCTAGGACTTGTTTGACCGAGCACCAAGCATGGCCTCCGCCGTCATCTTAAAACGTTTGGCACAAGGTCGCCGATGATATTGGGAAACTACGGCTCATGGAGGATCGCGTGGGCCGCATCAGGATGTTTGTCATCTGCCGCTCCTTATCGAACACTAACGGAGTAATCGGGTATACGACATCACGACTACGCGCTCTCAACTAGCTTGACATGCGTCTACGTACACTTGAGATGGATTTGGTGTACTGCTCGGCTGCTCCAAACAGACTAGCAATGCTAACATAATCCAAACGGTAAAGTGGTGCTACTGGGATGATCGCGCGGATGTTTATCGTCGATGTGGCAAGTCATGGTAATATAATGGCAAAAATGATTATAGACTAACGGTAGAAAGATAACAGAATGGCAAAATTGAGAAGTATTGCAACTGAATAGTGACAAAATTAGAGTTTCGATCGGTCAAATGGCAAAACTGAGTTTTGTGTTGGTCATAATGGCAGAAATGATAAAAACCCAATTTATTATGTTTATATTGACCCACAATGAGAAATGTCCAGTATAATGGCTTTTACAACCATACTCTACTTGTTCTTATAAATGGCATTTGGATTGTTTCATCATCTCCAGGTTTCAGAAGATGCAGAAAACCAAGCGCAAGGGAAGAGGCAAGAGCATAACATGCTTGAATAAAAAGAAAAATGCTAGCAAAGCAGTACTTAAGCAATGTGAGCCTCGGAATTTTCGTCCTTTGATTGCTCTTGCAAGAATTTACGTGACCAGGCTGTTGTAGCACTTACAAGTTACAACTTTTCACATGTACCATGTTTCTTTAACTAACCTGGACCCATCCATCCAGGTTCTGCCTTTGAAGATGGGTTTAGTAACTTGGTTAAATCCTGTGGAAATTCCTCGAGTGAACTCACGAAACAGATTAAGTCAAAACTGTCAGAAAGTGTTGTTTCTCTTGCTTCATTTGATGGTAATTATATTCCCATATGCCCACTTCCATCTGTATTTCTGCCACTGATGATCGAAACTATTATCATCTGTAGGAGATACAGTTGTATCTGAATGCACGGGAATATTAATTGAAAACTTATGTGCCGATACCACAACTATTCTGACTTCAGCTAATCTAGTTGGTTCTTTAGATGATGGGTTCAACGAGAAATTGACGGTTGGTGCTTCCAACTTCCCTGTACTTCTTTTCTTCGCTTATCAATATATTGTCATCGTGTTCACCTATTCTTTCTTTATCGGTGCAGATTAAAGTGCGTCTTCCCAGTGATCGAGTTGTCTTTGGCTTGTTAGAAACATTTGATTCCACGTATGATCTTGCTGTTGTGAAGATCAGGCGTGCGCGTGGTTTCCAGGAAGCACATCTCAGTTCTAGCCATCCCGTGCAATTTGAGTCCAATAGTAAGGTAGTAGCTGTGGGGCGTTGTTTCGACTCAGGCATGTTAAGCTTCACAGATGGGAAATTGATTGGCCCTGCAAGTTATCAAATCCGTGAGCTTATACTCTCCACATATAAAATGAACACGGCGAGCCATTGTTTTTTTCTTTTAGTTCTCTTCATGGTGGAAATAATTAACTGTAATATAGCTCAACCTGTCGCATACGCACTGAACTATCAGTTTGAGACATTACCAATCCCATTGCCATTGTCCTATGCAATTTCCTTCATTGTCATTTGATTTTTGTGCTAGGCTCTGAATGGATGCCCCCTTGTTGATGTTAATGGGAACTTTGTTGGAGTGTACTTCCGACGTGGCAAAAGGACTGCATTTGTACCAATGAACAAAATTCTTGAATTCCTTAAATACTCTGGGACAACTAGGTTGGTATTTCTAGACTTGCAGTTTTTACATGCTGTGGCTTCTCTGGTTGGATTTACCATGCTTGTCCTCTCACTATCCTATCCTACATTCCTGTCTGATTTGATGGTACTGTTTTGGATGTCAAACAGTCTTTGAGGTATGCCTGGTAGGTTTTGTTTGGTATGTTTCCATCTTTCTGCTGCTCTAGGTGCTTTACCTTAGGTGCTTTGTTGTTTTGGATGCTTCAAAAGGAAATGATGGAGCGGTATCTGAAACTTCAGAGCTCGTTCGAAATTTAAAATTTCCTCGCAAGATTCCAGCTCTATGATATTTTTGTTATCAATGTTATATGTTCCCAAACAAGGCCGAAAGCTGAAAGCTTGGGCTGTTTGGTTGGGCTTATCTATGATAGTTTCGTTCGAAATTTTGGCTTTTGGCTTATACCATCATACTACTATGTCCAGTTAAAAGCCAGAAGACAAAGCCCAAAGCACCTATTTGTGACTTATAAGCTAAACTCCAAAAGCTAGACTTAAGCCCAACCAAACAGGCCAAGCCATTTTGCGGCGCTGAGGCAGAGACCTCATGCAGTGATGGTCCCAGAGTTTTGTCAATGGGTATTCAAGAGAAAAAATTAGCAAGAAAAGTAGGAAAGTAGTGATAGAAACGGGTATTTGATCCCAAGATCTCCTAATATCTGTTCATTTGCTTGTGTTAAAAGTTCGGTGGGTTTTTATGGTAAGCTGATGCCTTGTATGATTGCCATTTTTTTTGGTATTCAGCTGCATACCAATGAATACATATGTGCCTGCCTCTGACCTCATGGAGCCAACCTCTCTCATTGACCAATCCAATTCAGTTAAATTATGTTAAAAGTTTTGTTTACTGATGATAAACTTAGTTCAAACAGGTTTGAACACATTTACTACCTCCGTCCCAAAGCTTGAGGCTTATATTTTTTTTTAAAGTCAAGCTAAGGAAAGTTTAATCAAACTTTAGAAAAACTATCAAAAAATATGATATTATAAAATATGTTTCATGATGTATCAAAGGGTATGGATTTCATTGTAAATATTATTATTTTTCTCTAAAACTTGGTCAAACTTTACTTAGTTTGACTTTTATAAAAAAAATATAAGCCTTAAGCTTTGGGATGGAGGTAGTAAATGCTATTATTTGTTTTGCTTGTTTCCAATCCAATTCAGTTATATGATATTAAAACTTTGGTTTGTTGATTTTGTAGGCACAGTGCTGCTGATACTAATGATGGACCTGATCCACCCCCTTGTTTTGAAAAAGTGTCGAATGGCAGTTGGTTACTAATTTAGGAGGATCAAGATGCTCTGAAGGGCCGAGAGTTGGGTATGTTCCCGCTTGGTGAAAGTGTGATCTTTAGTAGCAAAGAAGCTGCACTTAGTCTAAGCCTTGAGTAGGTAGCACTGAACCTATTTGTTGCTTGTGTTGCTCCACCCTAGGAAGTATCAAACCGCTTGCTGCTAATGTGTCTTTCTGATTCGGCACTGCTTATGATAAATTTGAACCCATGCTTTGGTGTTAATTAATTATTTTCTCGCCGATGAGAATACCCACTTTGTCTGAAGAATCCTAGACAAAGTTGTGTAACATTGTTGTCTGTCTTGGAGGAATAATGAACATTGTTTGTTTGTATGGCTTTTATCTTATTATATACCTGATCAATCAATGTAGTATTGAATAAACTAACAAACATGCTCGTGGTGTTGCAACATCGGATCAATGTACTAAATAAACTAGTAAACATGCTCGTGGTGTTGCAACGAAAGAAGGTGCACAAAGTATGGAAAGTGTCTTTGGCACATGGACACCGGTCCTCCCTGCATATTAAAAAAAATAAAAATTATATTTACAAGTTTCAGAAAATCTTGCAACAAAATACTAAAAGTCTAGCAAAAGTGTAAAATCTCACTTCGAAATGTTTTGTGAGCTACACAAAGATGATGAATTCTGTTTTTTTTTTTTTTGAGATTTGAAATCACTATACCCAGATCTAAGTTTTGTCATTTTTGTGTAGCTCAAATATACTTTATTTCCAATTGATATTCATTTTTGTGTAGGTTAAGATATATTTTATTTTCAATTGATATTTTTGCATGTTCGTGGTATACATTCCTGACTACATCCGGGTTTGTTTTCAGATTTTCTTGAAACTCTATATTTTAATAAAGTGGGATCACTGGTGTGTGCATCAAATCTAGACTCCACCAAGTAAGCTTTCATATAGCTGCACGGTGTCACATAAATCAGCCAGTTTCAAGTTTCCAACATCTACTCCCTCCGTTTCAAAATATATAAGATGTTTTACCTTTGTAAAGCAAATGTATCTAGACAACTTTAGTATGTAGGTTTATTCTAAACCGAAGTGAAGCTACACACTAAAATAAGTCTAGATACATTTGTTTCATAAAGCTAAAACATCTTATATTTTGAAACAGGGGAGTACTAGATGACCTGTTGCGGGTGGCGTAGGTTCTGAAATCATGACGAATCAGTTTTCACACAAATGATATTTTCACTACAGTATGTAAATTGTACCCCTATGTTCCAAAATAAAAGTTTTTTTAGCAAGCTAACACAAGGAGTAACCAAGTATGAAAACGAAGAAACTATTGCAATCAACTTTCTTACAGGTCGAACTTACCGTCACTGAAGATCGCAGCTGGGTGTACCAGGGAGTCGGCTGTAGTTTTACAGAAAAGTACCTGAAGCTTCCGAAAACTCCCAGCACGAGAGCTCCCTCCCTCTCTTGTGAATCAGATCGATAAATGATGACAGAAATTTCTTGAAAGAATAAACAACCTGGAATCAGATCGTGATATCTTGAAAGAATAAACAACCTGGAATCAGTTCTTCAGCAAACAGCTAACAGGTCGAGGAGGAGCAGCGGCACAACGCAGGAACAGGGGAGCAGGAGGAGGTCGAAGACGACGACGAGCTTTGGACGGCGGTGAGCATGCGGAGCAGCGGCGCAGGAGGAGGTCAAGGACGACGGAGAGCTTGGATGCGGCGGCACGATCAAGACAGCTGAACGGAGAGGCATTCGGCTGCGCACACGGAGTAGGAGCTGGCCGGAAGCGCGCGGAGTAGGAGCTGGCCCCTCTGTAGTGTGTACTTGCAGGGCTGCTCTTTCCTGTACACGGTGTCTATGCCTGGTGGGTAAAAGTGGGGGTGCCATTTATCATTGTAAATTTAAACAGACACTATTGGCAATCCCATTAGTTTATATGGACACGGGTGGTCAGCTGGTGGGCAGCCGTGAGCACACCCACTTACGGCTTGAGGCTCTATGGCCTTCGATGTTAGAGCCTAGCCAGATGCAAAGAAGAGAGCGACGCCAGCGCCAACCAACGCCATAAAAGGTGGAGGGTCTCCTCCCTCATCCGGTGACCATTCAAAAATAAAACGGAGCCCACATTGCTACAGCATGCCCGGAATTAGGATTTGCCCCCAAATTGATCTGCTCTGCGGCTCGCTGTCGGCTGCGCGCCGTTGTTGCAATGCAACTGGAAGAACATGCAGAACTGGAAGGTGTCATTTGCCTCGCGTACCGCCACGGGCGGGGACAGCCAGGTGGTGCTGCAGAACCCGACATGCGGGACCTGGATGCGCGCTACGAGCAGAGCAGAAAACCAAGCCAAAACATCATAAAAAAATCTCCGAAACAGAATATCGCAAGATCAAAGATTTTCCAATGCAATTATAATCATGTGATCGATCACTCCTCGCCTCCTTCCGTGGGGTTGTTGGCCCTGAATTTTCCTACTTGTACACCACATAATTTCGGATATGTCTGCACTTCAGCGGCTGCGTACTGAACAATTGTAATGCGAACTCAGCGCGGAAAGTCCTTTTCCACTCCCCATACTAAAATCTAAAAACTCTATATTTATATGTTTCAAACAATTGTGAAACAAAATTCTAAAAGTAACCAATAATGTATTCCACAAAAATGTAAAATTTCAATTCGAAATGTTTTGTATTCTAAGCTACACAAAAATGATAAAGTTCGTTTTTGTTTAGATTTGGAGTCATTTTTGTGTAGCTTTAAGTACACATTATTTTCAATTGATATTTTGCATGTTTTTAAGTATACATTCTTGACTATATCCTGATTTGTTTTCAGAATTTTTTGGAACTCGAAAATATGATTTTCTAATTTTTCTTTGAGAAAACAGGATCGCTAATGCTCGTGTGCACCAAATCTTCACTCAAACTTGTGGGAATTTTGGAGAACTTAAGGCATTTTCCTGTAAAACTACAGCCTGTCAGAACTACAAGCCACTATCATATAGGTCTCGCATTGCCAAGTCAGTAAATACCAATTTGCAGTGGTCTGCGCTGACTGTACCTAATCCAATTGTGTCTCTTCATTAACCGTAAATTCGACTTTCCTAAATATAAGGATATCTGTGGTTTCTACAGTCAAGTTTCATGACTTTCCTATGTATTGTACTCAAAAATTTAAATCTTTACTATTAAAGCCGAATTCCAGGTGTCACACTTCATCCTAATTACACAAAGATTACCACCATAACAAACTCTTCGTTCCCTTCCTTTTACTCACGTGTAAACAAGGCAACAACATATTTCCTTCTATCCATCGTCGCCCACAAACGCCCACAAGGAACAAGAACCAACCGGTCAATTTTTCATGCATCCACCGATCCATCGCCAAATATGCGTTACTAACGTGGCAAGTTGTATTACAGTTAACTTTCCCGTCTAGGGTATCAACCGCCGCCTCCCTCTCTCTTCCCAAAACCTAGCCGCCTCCACCCTCCTCCTCCTCCATAGTCTGTTCCCCCTCCTCCGGCGGGCTTCGCCAGCGCCGGGAGGAGCGGAGAACCTGATCTATGAGTTGAGTCTTTGATACAAGTAGTATGTTTAATAAATTAGATTAAGACTTTCCTGCTCCTTTTCGGTCTGCACGTCAATAGAGATGGCATCGTCTATATAATTGTTCTCTAGCCCTTCGTTCCACAACAGGAGTTTTTTCTTGATGTCAATGGTGGTGTTGGAAGATCAAATTTCTTTAGGTATGGTTTTTAAGATCTTACTTCGCCGGATCTATCTTGGATGGTTATTGTTGGTTGTCGCGAGTAGGTTTGTCCTTGCAATATCTTTCCCGGCTGCCACGTTCTCGACAGTGGTGATTCGTACTCTCGGCTCCTCGACGACGTTGACGAGGCTATTTGGTTCAGTATTCTCTGAAATACTGGTGTTGGTACTCTTGTCGATGTTCGATTATTACTTAATGGCTACATGTGTGCACGTAGCCTTGGCACCGTGGCTCAAATTAAAATTATGAAAGAACCCTCGTTGGTATTTACAGGTCTATGATTTGGTACCTATGTCTTTTTTATGCATCTGCCTTCTGAAAAGCACAAGATTGTGTCATGGAAGAAGAAAGAGTTTGAAGACCTCGATGATTGGATAATTTCTTTTAGACTTTATTTTATAATTGCTGAAGAAAGCTCATGTATCTTTACCATTTACTATTTGCTATGATAAATATATATGGTATTGATTGTCAAAAAAAAGAACCAGCCGGTCCCTCTATTTATACATCATGTAAACATGATCCATCTACTATATCAAATTGTGTGTTCTTATCTCAAGGACCCGAGGAAGAGCAAAACAATTCCCATGATATTCTTGGTGCTAACAAAAATCCTCGGCACGTGTCTTCTCTCGCAACTCTCGCTATGGATGCTAGGGGTGCGTTTGGTAGCCTGCATAGGAAATTCAGTCTGGTCTGATAGTGCCAAGGTGGGCATAGCCACGCGAGAACAAAGTTTCGGCTAACATATGCACCCCGTTTGGTTACCTGAGTCACATGCATTGCAAAGGATCTGCGAAATATTTGGTTGCCTGGATTTTCTAGCAGATGCAACCAACCGTTATTTAGTTGCCTCAAGCAATATACATTTACCTCTTTCAAAATTTGGTGAGGTTATCATAGAATAAGAACACACAAGCAAAATAGATAGAACTACATTCTTAATACATCAAGTTAATTGCTAATAGTGGTTGGTTTTTAATCATATGTATCCCATGCCACCTGATAGGTAATTAACAACAGGGGTACACACCATGTCTCCAACAAGACTGGTTCAATATAACATCTAGTACGCAAGCAAACTATCAGCAAACTAGCACTACTACTACCTACAACTAGATAACATCATCCTCCTCGCCTCCTGTCGAAGGATAGTTTTCACGATCCCTGCACAGTCTCACTTTCGAGAAATGAAAGAGAGTTTATTCGTTCGGAACTCGGGTCATGTCAGCAGGTTTGGACCTCCAAAGACAAAGAAGATAATATGTGTATAATGGGAAGGATTCCCTCAGAATTTATTCATAAGGTGATCGAGAGATCATACAAAGTGGCTGCAAGATGATCTCGGTGGGTTTATAATGTTATCCGACGAGATATGAATCTAGGGTTTATGACTAAGGCTAAGGACTAAGACATAGACGATTATGGAGTGTCCCCTTTAGGTGAATCTCCTCATGTACTTATAGGCGTCGATGTGTCAGAGTTTCCCTTAGTCACGCTAGGTATTCATCTTGCCTTGCTAATACGTTGGAAACGTATCTATAATTTTTGATGCTCTATGTTTGTTTTGTATCTACTTTGCTTTGCTTGTCTATACTTTGAGGTGCTTTTTACATGTTTTCTGGTACTAACCTATTAACAAGTTGTAATAGTGCCAGATGCCTATTTTCTGCTGTTTTTGGTTTCAGAAAAATTAGTAAAGAAATATTCTCGGAATTGGACGGGACAAACGTCAAAAGTCAATTACTTTCTGTGGGGAAAAAGAACTCTAGAGTAGAGCCGAAGAGGCCAGCCAGGGGGGCCAGAGCCACCCTAGGTGCGGGTGGGCCCAGCCCCGCGCCAGGCTAGGGTTTGGGCACCCTGGCCACCTCCTCGGTCTCCCCCTTTGCCTATAAGAAGCCCCCGATGCAGAAACCCTAAGAACCCGATCAAATATCCATGAAACCGTCTGTAGCCGCCACCACCATTGTCCCTAGATCGGGGGATCTGAAGTTCTTCCCTGCACCCTACCGGAGGGGAGATCATCCCGAAGGCCTTCTCTCCGGTATGATGCGTGAGTAGTTCCACCTTGGACTATGGGTCCATGAAGTAGCTAGATGGTTGTATCTCCTCCTTTGTGCTTTCATGTATAGATCTTGTGAGCTCCGTTCATGATCAAGATCTAATCTATTTATAATCATGCATGTTGTGCTTGCGGGGATCCGATGGATATTGAGATTATTATGTTGGTTTGATTAATGGTTTGTCTCTATGATTCTATCATGTCTGTTGTTTGTGATCTTGCATGCTCTCCGTTGTTAGTAGCTATCTTGGCCAAGTAGTTGCTAGTGACTCCAAGAGGGGGTATTTATGCTCGATAGTGGGTTCATGCCTCTAGTTTCCAAGGGAAGTGACAATAATCTCTTCGGTTGTAGATGTGCTATTGATACTAGGGAGAAAACAACGGTCTCTTGTTCATGGAACATGTGGACTGTTTACCTTACACACTTTGCTTAAAGCAGTTGTCTGTTGCTTGCAACTTAATACTGGAGGGGGTTCGAATAATAACCTGAAGGTGGACTTCTAGTCATAGATGCAGTTGGATGGTGGTCTATGTATCTTGTTGTATTTCCCAATCGAATCTCATAGGATCTTTCTAACTAGTAATTGCATTGTTATGCCTTGCTCAGTTCCTGTCAATTGCCCTGCTGTAATTTGTTTACCCTTCATGCCATGTTGTTTATCTAAGGAGAGCACCTCTAGTGAACTATGAACCCCGGTCTAATATTTAACATTGATACATCTTCCACTGTTACTTGTTTACTTGCTGCAAACCATTACCTTCTACACCATACGTTTAATCCTTTGTTACAGCAAACCGGTGAGCTTGACAGCCTCACTATTCGTTGGGGCAAAGTCTTGAGTTTGTGTTGTGCAGGTCTCCGTGTTGCTTGCAACACCTGTGTGATGTTTCCTTCCTCCTTCTGGTTCGATAACCTCGGTCTCAACTGAGGGAAAACTTGCTGCTTGCTGCTTCACACCTTGCTGTTGGGGTTCCCAACAGGCTATGCATAGACAGTCGTCAAGCTTTTCTGGCGCTGTTGCTGGGGAGGCTAAGGACGTCTTCACTAGGGGAGTCCTTCGCTTCCTTTCTCTTTACTTTGTTTTTAGTTTGCTTTGTTTCTTTTGCTTGGTTTTGTTTGCCTCTTTTCAAAAAACCCAAAAAAATTTAGTCTAGTTTGGTTTGCTTTCTTTATTCAAAAAACACAAAAAAATTAGTTCCTGCTCTAGTTGCTGGTATGTCTTTGCCTTGCTTTGCCATGGTTTCTATCAATGGATGGTTTCTTTGAAACTAGTTCTTATTGTCAAGGTGGGTTCGGAAGAACAAAAGTATTATTATAAGGAACACCGTTTGTCATAAAAAGGGAAACACTTATGGGAACAAATTGATAAGTTAAATACTATTGCTAGAGACGTGTGTTCTACTTATAATGTTACTTATTGCTTTGATAAGTCTTGCTGCTGTAGGAGGTATAAACACCTGCCTTTTCAATTTGAGTATAATGATAATGTTACCATATATTCTTATGTTAAGGGAAATTATGACTTTTATGATGTGGAACAAATTGAAGAATTTATTTCCTTCAAGGGTGCATTTGAACTTGTCAGTTTGCTTGAAAATACTGATGATGCACCTTATGAATATGAGGTTTATGAGATACTTAAATTTTGCTTTGATAATTACAAGGAAGCAAATGGCTATATTATTGAATATTTTAATAGATGCTTTCCACATATGGAAGAGACTAATGCTTTGCAGGAGCCTATGGAAGAAGAAATGGTTGAAACTGGAAGCTCATTAGATGAAAAAGAGGAGGAGAGTGATGAACAAAAGGAGGAAGAATGGATTATCTACCCATACCTACCTTCTAATGAGAGTAAATCTTTATCCCTTACATTATTCGATTGTCCCCCATGCTTACCAAAGGAGGATGAATGTTATGTTCCTGTGGATCCTTTTGAAATATCTACTTTGGATAGAACCTGTGGAGGTTTTAATCCCGCTGTTTTTTAGCTTGATAGAAATTATGAGTTTATAGATCATGAAAAGCATGCTTTATGTGATAGCTATATTGTTGAGTTTATTCATGGTGCTACTAAAAATTATTATGAGAGAGAAAAGTATGGTTGTAGAATTTTTCATGGTGCCGAAACACCTCTCTATGTGTTGAAAGTTTTGAAGTTACTCTTGTTCTATCTTCCTATGCTTTGTCACTTTGTTATTTGTGAATTTATTTGTGTACAAGATTCCAATGCATAGGAAGTGGGTTAGACTTAAATGTGCTTTGAATTTGCTTCTAGATGCTCTCTTTTACTTCAACTCATAGTTCTTATGTGAGCATCTTCTTGCTTCTTGTGCCTAACTTAAAGACGTTAAAAAAAGTACTTGTTGGGAGATAACCCAAGAGTTTCCTTGAGTCTTGGAAGTTATTACTTCAGTAATGACCTCTCCTTATCCTTTTTGTTTGCTTCTTGTGTCAAGAATGACCTCTAGTGAGAGGGAAGTAAGATTTGGGGAATTGTTGTCCCGAAACAAATTTCTGTCCTCCACCAAAAAAATTCGTGAGGAGTCGCTGTAACTCGGATTGAGCTGAAAATTTACGGTATGTTAGCTAACTTTATTTAGTTCAACACTTTTATATTTGAGCAATATAATATGTTCGAAAAAATTGGTTTCTACCTGCTGGTCTGTTTTGACAGATTCCTGTCATTATTTGCATTTGCTTCTTATTGATTCATTTTTGAGTTCTCTTTAGGTGAATTGAGATTTTTGAAGGATTTACTATAGTAGCTTGTGTTTTTAGTGAAAAGCCTTGCTGTTTCAAGGCTTTGCCAGAGGTCTAATATCTTTTGAATAAGCTAATGTTGCTAATGAAGATTGTGTGAAGGAAAAATTTCAGGTGTAGAGAAAGAATGATGCAATGAGATGAAGAATGGACAAAATCTCAAGCTTGGGGATGCCACCATCGTGTCACCCCAAGAAATATCCAAGAGGTACAAGCGTCAAATCTTGGGGATGCCCAAGGCATCCCCTTCTTCATCAATAAAAGCTCAGGTCTGTCTAGACACTTCGTTTTTATTGTCTCATGCACAGTTATGTTGTTGTTGGAGCGTCTTAGTTTTCGTTTGCTTTGCTTAGTTTGTTTAGTTTTCTTGAGTAGTTTGGACCCCCGTTCTCGCTGAGTTGTTTTGCAAATAAGTTGCTTGGTGTTGGAAAGGAGTAGTAAGTTCTTGCTTGTAAGTGCAAGAGGAGCTTGCATTGCCTGTGACTTAGAATTTAGCATGACATGCTAGGTGTTGTTTTGACTTTATGCTTAATGATTATTGCTGTAGCATGTCTTGTTCCAAACAATTGGGATTGCTTAGTGTGCCTTGAAGAATTATGTGTTGTTTTAGCATGCAAAAACATAGTATTGTGGTATTCCCCTTTGATTTTTTGCTTGGGTTGACTTGGCACATGCTCACACCATGTTATGACTATGAAAAGTCACCATTAGCCTCTATGATAATTTAGTCCTTGAATTGTAGTACCACTCTTTGTTTTGATTAGTATGCTTTGTTGCACTACATGATTATGGCCATTATTGCTCTCTTATTTGGTTGCTCCCAGTCTTTTTCTAGCCTCCACTTGTATGAGCAAGTTCTACTCATGCATCCAACTCCCAAGAAACCAAGTTCTTCCAAAGTGTCCACTATAAACTCCTATGCATGGTGTGTTACACCTTTCCAAGCATATTATTGTTTTCAACTATCTTCCAATTAAAAACTCTTTTGTTATGTGAAAACTTAGTGATTAAAGCCCTCACAAACTTGATGGCACACTTTATTCTTTGCCCCTAATAAACTTGAACCATTGTGACAACTTTGTTGTATATGCTTGAACTTATAAGTTGGAATTAGCAGAACCGTGTTGTCACGAGGAACGTTTTTAACATTGCACTTGTACTTTGTACTCAGTTGATATCATGTTCTTTTGTCTATGGATGTCACCGGTGTGAAATAAAGAGGGAACTTGTAAGTCACTACTAGGAAATCCTTCATCAGTGGCACATCAATATTGATCTTCTGTGGCGCATGGCTGGGACGCCACTTTTACGTCGCCACTGATGAAAACTTCTGTGGCGCATTCGGAAATGTGCCACAGAAATATGATACTTCTGTGGCGCATTTTGGTTGATGCGCCACAGAACTCTGTTCAGTGGCGCATTATGGACAATGCGCCACTGAAACACTATGCGCCACAGAAGGTTAAAACGATGCGCCACTAGTTTGAGTATCAGGTATTAAAAAAAATTGAAACTTGTCCAAATATACAATATTAAACAGGTATTATACAGTATTATACAGAAACAGTATATTTGACTTAGTATATGAAAACAAATATAATACAAACATGAATATAGTACCATCACACTACTTAGAGCCCGAACGAGATAGACAAGTGATCATCACATTACAATACAAGTCAAATGAAGTGGTTTGTTACAAGTGTTTGTTACAAAGTTCACCATCTCATCACATTACAAATGAAGTGTTCATCTATCCTACACTAGAATCAAACATAATACAACTATGACGACGGTGAGCAAGAGCAAGAGCAAGAGCACTAGCAATATCTTCATCCAATTCTCCTTCCATAGGTGGTTCCTCCACTTGGCTACCGCCTCCTCTCGAGTCGTGTATCCTTTGTAGCTATTGCTGCTAAACTTGTTCACCTGTTTCTGACAGTCCTCCCACTCATCGTAGACTCCAGGAACCCAACCCTTGTACACCACGTACCACTTCGTCATCTCTATAGATAAGGCATATTAGTAAATCATGCAACAGAAAGAACTAAATT
This sequence comes from Avena sativa, assembly GCA_916181665.1. Classification (NCBI taxonomy): domain Eukaryota; kingdom Viridiplantae; phylum Streptophyta; class Magnoliopsida; order Poales; family Poaceae; genus Avena; species Avena sativa. The sequence continues at coordinate 463,614,597 of OV702293.1, forward strand.
GGTTCACATGCATATATATTCACATAAACTAAAGCAAAAGATCAGTAAACATAGAAGATAGCACATCGATCATAATCATAGAACTTCGACGACAACGACCACAATAGTGAAGTTTACAACATACGACCACGGTAGTATATAGTTTATGACACAACACTACACACAGACATCTATGATAATTCTAGGCGCACACATCGATCAATGTTGAGAACTGCTAACGCTCGGCTTCGGGAATGGTAGATAGCCATCCTTCGTCATCCACGTCCTGTTGTCACCCTGTTGACGAAGAATATTTTCAATCTCCCTCTTAGTCAACCCTCTGTTGTGTTTTAGGACCCCTCCCCTCGTGTTGACATCTTCCATGATGATTTCCAACAACTTAACCTGGATGCGATGGAAGTCTTCTCTAAGATCATCATCGTCCCTTCGCGCCAAATTTTCGGCCCATGCTCGGAAACTAGATGGCAGAGTTAGGTTCTAGCAATCCCGGACAAACCCTTTAAGGTGATGCATGGCGTAGAAGGCCTCCTTGGCACCACCAGTAGCCGGCTCCTTGACGCAGGGGAACTCGAGCACATGCTTCAACACGTGCTTGTCATCCTTGATACATTCCCCCTTGTTGACGAAGGGGCATCCCTTTTTAGCGTAGCCCTCGAGAGCCTCATTCAAAACACCCCTTATTCTGGTGTAGTCCTTCTTCTTCTTACTCGCCGAGTCGAAATACGATGCTATCGAGTACTTTGTGCAAATGACGATGAGTGTGCAGTATTTGTCTCTGCACAACACGATTGAAACAGGATGTTGGAAAAGGGCAAAGGAAGAAAGCTATAAGAAAGCCTAAGTTAACAATGCTAGGGGGTGTGTGTACTTACTCGAGAAAGAAAGGCAAAAGAAGCGTGTTCGTCCTCTTGTGGTCCACCATGAACTTCTCGAGATACGCCATCGCCTTGGCACGCGTCTCAGATCCTTCCCTCAACTGGCTATCACGCATGTAGTAGGGATCCACTATCACGATGTAGGGGGTCTGCTCTCTCTTGGTCTTCATCGCCAGATTGAGCGCGAATAGGCGGACCATGTTATAGTCCAGCCGTTTCGAGAGAAATAGCTTGAAGACGTCCTCGTACGATATGAAGAACACGTCCGCGGGGGCTTCATGGACGAAGTCCACATCCGATGGCACCTTGACAATGAAAACCGGGTAATTTGGATCTTTGCCTTTAAGAAGAATGCCCTCTAGTGTCTTGATACTATCACTCAAAGCGAGCATATGTCCACCAGCAAGGCGAAGCAGATCCGGAGTCAGTATCGCTTCACCAGCTATATGTATCCTAGGCAAGCCATCCTCGCAGGCTGGTACGACGTCATCCTTAGCCCGGATCCTCTTCGGAGGAGGTTGGCTCTCAGCTTTCTTACCTCTCTTCCTGTGCTTCTTCGTCTTCTGAGCAGGCTCCTCCACTGGGGATGCTAAGTGCTCAACGGCCGCCTTTTGGAGTGTGTCAGGGCTAAAGACGAATCCAACTGGTTTCTCCTGTTGATCGGCGGCCGGAGGCGTCTCTTGAGATAAACCTCCGAAGACCAGGCATTGCGTGCATGTAGTGGGACGCCCACCTTGACCCTCGCGAGCGATGAAGGGTTCTTCATCCATAGCAGGCATGTACAATCCTATGCCGGCGCCGGTGTTGATGTAGTCGTCGATGTTGACAAATTCTTCATCATCATCGTTGTTGCCTCCATGTGGTGATGGTGGTGGCGGGGGCGACGGTGGTTGCGTTGCGATGGCGGCATCGCCTTGGGGCGACCCACACGCTCCCAACAGTTGTTGGTGGCGACTGGTGGTGGCGATGACGACAGGTGGCTTCCTAGGTGGTGGCCGGACGATCGAGGTGGCGCCGGTGACAGGTGGAATCCGAGGTGATGGCCGGGCGATCGAGGTGGCGCTTAGGTGCCCCGTAAGACGAATCTGACTCTTTGGCCATGTTAAGGGCCAGCCGTGGCATTCTGCAAGGGTCTTGTGTTCGTCGGCTCCCTGAGGTTGAAAGGGGGGTCCATGTCGTCGCACCCTGGCAACACCCGAGCAATCCGGACCCTCATCACGGCATCGTCCATTGCATTGTTGTGCATCGTGCGGTTCGCCGGTTGTATGATATTGCCCTTGCAACATCCTTCAACTCGCCGTCGGCAACTTTGTGGAGTAGTACGCAAGCAGCGACCTGAATATCGACACATATGTGTTGGGCATCATGATCGAGGTGGCAATCACCGTGCATAAAGAAGATGAAGCGGAGTATGATATTAGTTACCTTGGTGAGGGCCTTGAGCTCGGCTAATGTCGACACACGGTCGATCCCGGCGGCAGGCCTATCATCATCATTCTCCCGCGGTACTGGTGCCACTGCCGGCTGTGCGATACTGGTATTTTTGGCGGGAGCAGCAGGGGGCAGCTGTGCGACAACAAGCTCTTGCGGTTGCGCTGCGGCGATGGTAGCCGGCGGGGTCACCAAGTCCGGCGACGCGTTAACGTTGATGCTCGAGTTGCTGCCGCTAAAGTTGGGCACGTTTATCGGCCCCTGTCGACCTCCCGCATTCCAAACAGTTAGCCCCTCCATCAACCCAGGGGGGATGATCACGCGAAGCTTCTCCTCCAATAACTTGTCCATTGCTTTCTCGTCCACTTTTGCCTCTAATGTCTTCACCTTCAACTTCAGCTCTTCAACCTCGGCTTTATCTTTAGCCGCCGACTGGTCCTTCCTCTCCCTCCTCTTCTTTGCATCCTCTTTGTAGTACTCGGTAAACTTCATGCTTGTACCGAAGCCGGACACACGGCCAGCTGATTTTGGCGGCAACTTCTTCTCCCTCTTCTTGTAAGTGTTCGTCACCCTGTTAAAAACAGTGTCCCATGGCTCCGCCGCCGAATCTTGGGACGACAAGTCCTTGCTAGCGTTCAATTCCTTCTCCTGCAGAGATACAAGGAGAGGTGAACCCATGCATACATTTAGATTCTTGGTTTAATTATTTTAATGAGAGATCCACGGTAAATTCCTTACCAGCTCATGCTCAAAGGCCTTCACATCCGGGTCGTCGGTGACGAACTCCCCTGTAACAGGGTCCAGGTAGTAGCAGGCCCGGACAAATTGTCGGATCTACAGGTCTGTAATTTTATGCCATGGGTTCTCTTTACCCAGGCGTTCAAGCTCGGCGTCCTCCTTGTCCCAAATGGGTTGTTTCCCTCTATATCCGCCGCTTCCAAGCCGGTGGTTACCTATGTTCTTCTCTCGCATAGTCTTTCCCCAGTCAGTCCATGCTTTAGAGGCAGCGGTATCTAAGTCCGCCTTGAATATCTTGAACTCTTCTTCGTCGAGCATCGGATTTTTCCTACTTATAATCTCCCAGCTTTCACCTTTGTCAATGCTGTTCTTTACCCGGGTTTTCCAGCTGCTCAAGGCGTTGCTCATCTTTGTTAGTGCTAGTTTGTTCACCGGGTTCTTATTACTCTCCAGGTTTCTAAACTTCTCTGGGAATGTGTATCGCTTGTGAAGCTTCTTAAGGAGGTTCTTGACCAAAGCATGATTACATCGGATGTACTTCGTGTTGATCGACATGCTTTCCCGAACGATGCACCCGAGTTGCATGCCGTACCCGCAGGCAATCGATGAAGGCGCATTGGGTTGGCCACCTTCTGTGACCTCGGTGAACTCATCACAGACGTTGGCGAGCACTTGTGGCTTCTGATCCTTAATATCCTTCTTCTTCTTCTGTATGGTGGTCGGGTTGCCGCTACCACCATCTGTGCGCTCGCCACCATCCGTGGTGGTGTTACCCTCCTCCCCGCCTTCACTAGTTCCATCGTAATCGTCGTCGTCCCCCTCGTAATCTGGATCTTCCTCGCCCCCAGCACCTCCGACGACGATCGTCGGTGGTGGTGTCATTCTCATCTCCTCCGCCTCCTCATGCTCTTGGGACGGCCCCAGAACGATTTGTTGGCCTCTCGGGCTAGATCCTCGACGCTCATTTGTTTAGAAGGACTGGCCTCGTCGTTAGTCGACATGTTTGTGCTTTATTACTAAAAAAAGAGACAAAAGGTTAGCACAAAAATTCGGCATGACCTTTGCTAATTTTTGGACCTACGAGTGCCCATTTCTCAACCGAAATGGAAGTGAATCAACACTTCGGGAGAAACGGGAAACTCAATTGAAATCCCTGCAAGAAAAAACACCCCATCCCCAATGACAACCCCATTGACACCATCCATCATCATCCAACACCATCTCATTCACAAAATAAACAAACCTCTGTAGCACCATCTCATCCACAGATCATAAACAGCAGCATAACCAGATCATATACATAACCATTTCATATAAATAAACAAAGGACTTTATAGCCTCAGAGAAGCCTCAGAGAAGCAAATTGACACCAAAATGTTTAAAAAACGAGGCTGGCTATTATAATCTTCGTCATTGTTAGTCCAGGAAATGAAAGAAACAAAATGAATACATATTAATTATGTTCTGTCCATGCTTGGTATCCTCTGCCAATCAGTATTTCATGATTTAGAGATTCATATATCTTTACATATTGTGAGCACGCGATCAGAAATGTTATTCATGGCTTTCCAATTAAACAACATCCAGTACTAGGTAGAAGTTACCAACAAAAAATAGTCACTAGATACTTGGATGAATTGCCTTACTAACAACCTTAAGAAACCTATACAAGCAAACTTATGTCAGAAAAACTCAAATGCTAAAAACACAAAAAGCACACTCATGCATTCTACTGAAAGTTCTTCCATAGCCTATACTCGCTCTGTTTCTTTGATCAGGGAGTAAATCTTCCAGAGCGTGGATTAATTAAGGAGAGCCATAAGTTCTGCAGTTTTTCCCAGCATGCCCCTAATTAATAGCTCTTGGAAGTTACTATTTCTCGCATATTAGAACAAGTGAACAAATTGGAAAAGAAAGGAGTACAATTAAGGTACTATGCAAAAAAGCACTATATCAATGGAATGCACCATGTTCATCATACACAACAACGTAAACTCATCACAGTATCAATTATAGCTCACAACACTACTGCTATGAACCCATCTGAAAGATAACGAGTATTTTACAACAGCTACCATATTCATATTAAGAATGAGAGATGACAGCAGCAAGCATAATTGACAGCAGCAAGCAAAATTTCTTATATTAGTGAATAGAGTAAGCATAATTGACAGCAAGCAAGCATAATTTGAACCCCAAACTTGACAGCAACAAGCATAATTGACAGCAGCAGCAAGCATAATTGACAGCAAGCATAATTGGCACTCCCAACTCTGAAATCAAACCCCAAACTTGGAATCTTGGAAATTGGCACTCCCAACTCTGAAATCCCGTTCTAATTCGAACCCTGGACTGTTTTGCAAAGAACAGAAAGGAGAAGGAGATGCACCGTCATCGGAGCCCGGCCTCGCACTAAGAGCACACTTGAAATTCAATCGAACTAAGAGCACACTTGAAATTCGAAGAGAAAGGGATGGGATCCTGCTACACTAGACTCGTCAGAGATGTACCTGCGGTGGCGAGATGGTGCGGGATGGGGAGGTGGTCGTGGCGGCGGTGCTCCTGCTGCGGGACGGGCTCCTCCTCCCTCGTACGCTCCTCCTCTAGTGCATGTGGCTGGCTCCCTCCCTCGTACGCTCCTCCTCCACAGGCTCCGACGGCGGCGATGGCTGGCTCCCTCCCTCGTACGCTCCTCCTCCATAGGCTCCGACGGTGGTGCTAGGGTTCTGGGTCACGGGCTCCTCCTCTGGTGAGTGTTTGATGCGATTTGGGGAACGGTTGGAATGACGAAGTAGCAGGGAAGGGGAAGGCCGAACCGTTTTTTGGATAAGTTTGAAACTTCTGTGGCGCATTCCTACAATATGCGCCACAGAATGTCCAACTTCTGTGGTGCATATTGTAGGAATGCGCCACAGAATGTCCAACTTCTGTGGCGCATATTGTAGGAATGCGCCACAGAATATGTGCACTTGGTCCAAAAGAAATGCGGCATTGTAGTTTGCATCAAACACTCACCTAGCCTAGTGGTCACCAGTACTGGCTCTAAACCTGGGCAGCCCAGGTTCGAATCCTGGCTGTCTCAGACTTTTTTCTTTATTTAAAAAATATTTTTAATTGTATGTGACAAATATATTTACTTATGTTATATTACAACAAGCAAGTACAAATATATATATGTTACAAATATATTTAAATATCATGATATATATTTTAGTCTCTAACTAATACAAAAAAGTCTCACGTCGTCATGTGATGTGTCGAGCTAGCCTCTCTTTACAATCTTCTTGCCTTTTTTCTTCGCGGTTGAATACTTTAGCCCGGGCACTATGAGATTTCTTCTCGTGAACGGACAACCTTTAGTAGGTAGTGTGGTCTTTCTTCTTACTATAGTAGTAGTAGGCATGTTGAAGTACTTGTCGAACTCCTCTTCGATCTTCGGATCGCCATTCTTGTCGAAGTCTTGCTCGTTGGCGGATCCTTCCATTCCGATGATGCTCCTCTTGCCCCTCCTCACTACAACACGACTGGGCTTTGACGGGTCGGTGGCTTTGACGGGTCGGTAATAAAGAAACATTGATCAACTTGGCTAGCGAGTATCCATGGCTCATTTTTCGTGGAGGCCTTCTTTGCCGACTTGGCATCTGGTATAACGTAGGTGGTGAAATATCGGCCTTCTTTTTCGACGTTCTTAGCCCATCTAACATGGAACATCGGTACCGTCTCTCCACAGTAGTCGAGCTCCCATATCTCCTCGATCCTTCCGTAGAATCTTTCCATGACAGTAGTCTCGTCATCGGCGAAGGACATCATAGTAACTCCTGAGTTTTGATATTTGCTATTCATGTCCTTTTCCTCGGTGTAGAATCTGTAACCGTTGATGTCGTATGACTGATAGGTCTTTACGTTATGCGCTAGGCCCTGTGACAAGGAGAATATGAGTTGTTGATCTTGCGTAGAAGGCGTCTGTGGGGGATTGTCCAGCAGCCTTTTCTTGAACCAACCCGTGAAGGTGGAGTTGTGTTCTCTTGTTACATCTCCTTTCTTCCTCGGGCGGGCCCGGTCCACGTACTCCTGCTCGATCAATCTTTTGTGCTCTTCCACCCAAGGGCTGACCAATTCAATGTGTTGTAGTGCTACTCGGTGTGCCCTGGCAAAGTCGGCGCGTCGATTAGCAATGCCGACATGCAATGAGCGGTGGCCCTCGCAGTGACCATACCCAGCGAGCCTGCCGAGGTGCTTCTTGGTGGGTATTCCAACATCCTCGTTCTCGGTGGTTAGATAGTTCTGGCAGAAAGAGATGCACTCGTAGATCAGAAAGCCCTTGGCTATGCTTCCATCTGGACGGGACCTATTGCGAACGAACCCTTTGATTACACCGTTCAGCCTTTCAAACAGCATCATGTTATGCAGGAATGTCGGCCTGAGCTGGATGATGTCATCCATGACATGGACAAGTAGATGCACCATGATGTCGAAGAATGCGGGCGGAAAGTAAATCTCGAGCTCGCATAGTATCACCATGATCTCTTCCTGTAGCCTGTCGAGCTGCTTCATGCCGATCGACTTCCTAGAGATGACGTCGAAAAAGTTGCACAAGCCAAACAGCGTCTCACGGACGTGCTCGTCCATTATCCCTCGTATGGCAACTGGAAGTATCTGTGTCATCATCACGTGACAGTCGTGGGACTTCATACCACTGAACCTCTTCTTCGCTACGTCGAGATACCTGCTTATCTTGCCTGAGTAACCGTGAGGAACTTTGACTCCTAGGGGGCACCTGAAAAACTGCTCGATCTCCTCCTGACACAGGGTGAAGCAGGCAGCACGAAGCACAACCACCTCATTCTTCTTAACCCTTTTGTGGCGACCCTGAGTCCCTTCCGTTTGATCGTCATCATCATCACTATCAGGGTACTGAAGCTCCTTCTTGATGCCAAGCAATTTCAGGTCATTTCTTGCTTTCGGCCCATCCTTGGTCCTCTCCGGCATGTTGAGGAGAGTGCCAAGGAGACTCTCGGTAACGTTCTTTGTGATGTCCATTACATCGAGGCTATGGGGCGTGTGGAGGACCTTCCAGTACGGTAGGTCCCAGAAAACAGACCTCGCTTTCCATACACCCAGAAGCGGCTTTGTCCTTGGTCGCTTCTTCCCTAGCGCTGGGCACTCATCCCAATTATTCAGAAGCTCCTCGATTTCTTCGCCGCTCCTCGTACGCGGGGATCTTTCGAGCTCGTCTTTACCATTGAACAGGTCACCGCGTTTTCTCCACGGTTGATCCATGCGAAGCCACTTTCGAGTCCCTTGGAACACGGTTTTCGAAGACCCGGGATCCTTGGGTAGCTAGAGATGCGGGGTCTTATCCATGCACTTGACACATGCATTGTGTCCGTGGTTCACTTGGGCCAATACATATGCGTAACCAGGATAGTCCTGCACCGTCGTGAGCAACGCGGCTCTCAGAGGGAAATATTCTTTAGTGTAGGCGTCCCACTTATGGGCTGGCGTCTCCCACAACGTGGCTAACTCCTCTTTCAACAGCCCGAGATAAAGATGCATATCGACACCTGGCTGTTTCGGCCCCTGAATAAGAATGCTCATGTGTACGTACCTTTGCTTTGTGCAGAGCCACGGGGGATGTTATACGGCCATACAAACACGGGCCAGGTGCTATGCGTGCTACTCTGGTTGCCAAAAGGATTGAGTCCATCGGTGCTCATACCCAGCCTGATGTTCCTTGCATCGCCCCCGAACTCTTCGAACTCGACGTCCAATGCATTCCACTGGCTAGCGTCTGAAGGGTGTGTTAGGATCTTGCCCTTCTCTGGATCATCTTCGGGTTTCTCCCTTTCCGCGTGCCATTGCATTAGCTTTGCTTCATTAGGATCTACGAAATATCTCTGTAAACGGGGAGTGATAGGAAAGTACCATACCACTTTTTGAGGAACTTTCTTGTTCCCTCTCTTGTACCGTCCATGGCCACACACCGGACATGTGGTTCTCTCCGCGTACTTGTTACGATAAAGTGCGCAATCATTGATACATGCGTGGTATTTAACGTGCGATAGGTCGAGAGGGCACACGATTTTCTTGGCCTCCTCTATACTTGTTGGCAATGTGTTCCCATTAGGAAGACGATCGGGCCAGAATTCCATGTTAGCATTGAAGCTCATGTCGGTCCATTTGTGTTCCGCCTTCATCTCTAGAGCCTTGAGCGTTACACTCAGGTGTGTATCTTCGGGCCGACACCCAGGATATAATGGAGTCATCCCATCTAACTCCATTTGCGCCAGCTTGGCTTTCTCTCTGGTTGCAGCTTTGGCGTTGCTCGTCTCCTTGAGAAGCAGTTCCTGAACATGAGGATCCCTTAACACCGAAGTTAGCAGCGTCTGGGTGTTCGTTTCTTCTCACTCTTCATGATGGTCATGCCCGTCGACATCTCCTTCTTCATCATGATGATCATGCCCGTCGCCGGTATATTCTTTGTCATCATTACCATGCCCGTCGGGAGACTCTTCGTCTTCTCGCTCGCCCAAGTATTCATGATGACCAACACCATTTACTGCCAGCTCCTCATCGAAGTCGTCACGCATGAAACCGCGCCTGAGCAGGTGATCCTCCAATTGTCCAGAATCAGGGTCGATCCAGCGCTAGAGTTTGCATGTTCGACATGGACATCTTATCTGGGTCTTGTTGTTCCGAATCATGTCCGCCTTGGCGTCTTTCTTATACCTAGTAACTCGAACTTTGCTCATGTTGATGACCATGGTAGCCTGCGCGGTATGCACATATAGAGCAAAAAGACAGAGAGTAGGTTAATTAGAAATATACACACACAAAACACACATGCATGGTCGTCGCCGGAAAAATTCGGCATGACATTTCCTAAAAGTAGGACATATGGGTGGTGCAAAAATTTGCCGAAGTGGAAATGAATCAACATTTCGGCAAACATCCATGCACCACACCGGGACAGAGACAAGCAAAAACAAGAATCTTCTTCCCATGCAAGCATTCATGCACCACACAAGCTTCATGCACAAACATCATCTTCGCGCCATGCATGCATCGCATATACACACCGCCCGCATGACAAGATTTACACCTACAAAACATGCATATTCATGGCCAAATACTCACCGGGTAGATAGAATACCGACTCGAGAGAGCGATGTGAGAGAGTGTGGATCAATAGATCTATAGAGAGATAATAGTACACAAATAGAGATGTGGAGGAGAAAAGTAGGTGTGTTTTAGATCAACTAGTTGGAGAAAGACTTTCCCTAGCCAATCTATCAACTATAGTAGGTTTAAATACAACAAAATGTAGAAAAGTATAGACACAATGGGGTGGGAGAGAGGAGGAAGACGAGCTGGGAGGAGGGGGAAGAAGGATGTGAAATGGATGGTGGGAGAGAGAAGGAAGCAAAGCTGCCACCTTTGTGCAGATCTGGTCGAAGGGTTCTGTGGCGCATACAGGCCATATGCGCCACAGAACCTTGGCCATAGGGTGCAGTGGGCCAAGTGGGCCCTGACTCAATGTTCTGTGGCGCATGGCCAACGAATGCGCCACAGAACCTGTGGGCCCGACACTCAGTGTTCTGTGGCGCATACAGTTGTTATGCGCCACAGAAGGTTAAACTTCTGTGGCGCATGTCTGACCCATGCGCCACAGAACACCGAGGCACAGATCTGCACCAAATAAAGGTGGCAGATAGAGCTCTTTAATGACACCCCTCTATATATATGCCACACTCCCTGTCCAAAGCAACATACCTGCCCTCATGTATTCTTCCCACAACTCGTCGGAAGACTCGCTGGAGAGCACAACCCGCTCGTGTTCCCTGTAGCCTACTCGTAGTGGAGGGGAGAGGTCGAGGGGAAGTGCTCGGAGTCAGCCGCCGCGGGATTCAGAGGTCAACCTAATTGAGGAGGAGGCCAAACTGCGGAACAAGTCCCTCTACAACAAGGCCATGAGGTTGTACGCCGTGCTCGCATCTCTGGAGGAGAGGGCGCGCATGGCGGAACCAATCGGGTGGCGGCCGGTGCTCGACCCCAACGTGTCCATGGAGGACCACGTCCGCAGGCTGCAGGCGCGCGTGAACAGGGAGGTTTGGCATCTTCCACCGCCATCGCCCCCACCAGCTCTTTGAAGGGATTTGCAATGTTGTAGTTTGTGTATTTGCAATGATGTATGTCATTGTTGTTTTGCTGTTCAAGGCTCTGCGCATGTGCATTTTGCAACGATGTATGCCACTGCACATGTCTATCTACTAGATTGTCTAGTATATTCTACCTATTCCACTGGTACTTGTTTAGTAGGTAAAAGCACAAGAGGAAAATGTGTGTGCTAGGAAACAAATAATCTGAGAAGCACGAAGCTTTCTGTGGCGCATACTACACATATGCGCCACAGAAGTTTGTTCTTCTGTGGCGCATAGGCAACAATGCGCCACAGAAGCTTGTACATAGGTGAGCAGAGAGTGGGGACCGCATATATCTTTTGTGGCGCATACGGCAATATGCGCCACAGAAGTTTGGTCAGAGCACGGTCAGACCCCGCCTGCTGTGGGTCCCACCAAACTTCTGTGGCGCATACGGAGTAATGCGCCACAGAAGATTCATGGTCCAACGGGCTGGTGTGGGTCCCACCAAACTTATGTGGCCCATTGCTCTGGAATGTGCGCCACAGAAGTTTGGTGGTTCTATGGCGCATGTCTCCGGATGCGCCACTGGGTAACTTTTGTGGCGCATGGTCAGGACCATGCGCCACAAAAGGTATGTCTATCTATAGCTAGTTTCCTAGTAGTGAGTCCATAGAGTTTGTATCCTGTGTTAGAGAAACGCCTGGGCTGCTAGCCTAATCCATGCCTAATCATGGTGGAAACTTGCAGCATCACCATAGTGACATCTATGAAGCATTCTTCTTAAAAAAGAGACACATTGAGAAAAGAGGAAAGATAGAAAAAAGCACCATATTCCCATGGTATATAAGAAGATTGCTGAGATGCTCATTATCTGCTTGCCTTGTCATTTTGGTTATGGGAAAGCTCCTGTACCATGTGCAAGGGGTACCCCATTGGCGGTTCTCAATGATATGCAAATACTTAAAATGACAAGAACTTACCTGGACCCAAAGTTGAGTATGCATGAGGTGTGGCCCTCGTATTCAAGGGACATGAGATTGCCAACTTATACTTCGTCAAGCATATACTCCATGTTTGCCACTTTAACCTTAACCACTTCAAGATGCTTATGATAGGGGCAATGAGGGCTGAAAGCTAACAAGTACCATAATTTTTGGAAGCTCTTTTTGAAACTTGTAATCACTGCTTCCTTTACAAAAGAGGCCTTTCTTCCACCATTATTGAGTCTCCACCTTCTACCTTCAGGCACCATTAAGAGAGCATAGTTGTCATTATGTGTAAAGTGTTCCAAAGCTTATTAATTGGTGCATATTGTGATATTACTTGTTCTTGTGCTACTTGTTTCTAGTCACCCTTGTGAACTTTGCAGGTGTCCTATGCATCTATTTGCTACTCTATGAGGGAAAAGCTGATTGCCACTATGCTATGTTTTCTGTATGTGAAACAAACAAACGTTTTTCAATGCATGTTATTCATGATCTTTGTTTGTAGCTTGTCATGTTGCATGCATAGTTACTATGTCCTATTGTTATAACTCCATCTTTCATGCACATGTTTAGACTTCTTTGATCCCAGCTTTCAATGCTTGCAAATGGTTGGATCTTTATTGTGAGGGTGCATGTCACCTAAAAAATTATTCTTTTATCACTTACCTACTCGAGGACGAGCAGGAGTTAAGCTTGGGGATGTTGATATATTGGAAACGTATCTATAATTTTTGATGCTCTATGTTTGTTTTGTATCTACTTTGCTTTGCTTGTCTACACTTTGAGGTGCTTTTTACATGTTTTCTGGTACTAACCTATTAACAAGTTGCAACAGTGCCAGATGCCTATTTTCGGCTGTTTTTGGTTTCAGAAAAGTTAGTAAAGAAATATTCTCGGAATTGGACGGGACAAACATCAAAGTCAATTACTTTCCGTGGGGAACAAGAAGTCCAGAGGAGAGTTGGAGGGGCCAGACAGGGGGGCCAGACCCACCCCAGGCGCGGGTGGTCCCAGCCCCGCGCCAGGCTAGGGTTTGCCAACCCTGGCCGCCTTCTCGATCTCCCCTTCGCCTATAAGAAGCCCCCGATGCAGAAACCCTAAGAACCCGATCAAATATCCACGAAACCGTCTGTAGCCGCCGCCACCATTGTCCCTAGATCGGGGGGATCTAAAGTTCTTCCCGGTACCCTTCCGGAGGGGAGATCATCCCGGAGGCCTTCTCTCCGGTATGATGAGTGAGTAGTTCCATCTTGGACTATGGGTCCATGTAGTAGCTAGATGGTTGTATCTCCTCCTTTGTGCTTTCATGTATAGATCTTGTGAGATCCGTTCATGATCAAGATCTAATCTATTTGTAATCATGCATGTTGTGTTTGCGGGGATCCGATGGATATTGAGATTATTATATTGGTTTGATTAATGGTTTTGTATTTATGATTCTATCATGTCTGTGTTGTTTGTGACCTTGCATGCTCTCTGTTGTTAGTAGCTATCTTGGCCAAGTAGTTGTTAGTGACTCCAAGAGGGGTATTTATGCTCGATAGTGGGTTCATGCCTCTAGTTTCCAAGGGAAGTGACAATAATCTCTTCGGTTGTAGATGTGCTGTTGCTACTAGGGAGAAAACAACGGTCTCTTGTTCATGGAACATGTGGACTGTTTACCTTACACACTTTGCTTAAAGCAGTTGTCTGCTGCTTGCAACTTAATACTGGAGGGGGTTCAGATGATAACTTGAAGGTGGACTTCTAGTCATAGATGCAGTTGGATGGCGGTCTATGTATCTTGTTCTATTGTCCAATCGAATCTCATAGGATCTTTATAACTAGTAATTGCATTGTTATGCCTTGCTCAGTTCCTGTCAATTTCCCTACTGTAATTTGTTTACCCTTCATGCCATGTTGTTTGTGATCTTGCATGCTCTCTGTTGTTAGTAGCTATCTTGGCCAAGTAGTTGTTAGTGACTCCAAGAGGGGGTATTTATGCTCGATAGTGGGTTCATGTCTCTAGTTTCCAAGGGAAGTGACAATAATCTCTTCGGTTGTAGATGTGCTGTTGCTACTAGGGAGAAAACAACGGTCTCTTGTTCATGGAACATGAGTACTGTTTACCTTACACACTTTGCTTAAAGCAGTTGTCTGCTGCTTGCAACTTAATACTGGAGGGGGTTCAGATGATAACCTGAAGGTGGACTTCTAGTCATAGATGCAGTTGGATGGAGGTCTATGTATCTTGTTGTATTGTCCAATCGAATCTCATAGGATCTTTCTGACTAGTAATTGCATTGTTATGCCTTGCTCAGTTCCTGTCAATTTCCCTACTGTAATTTGTTTACCCTTCATGCCATGTTGTTTATCTAAGGAGAGCACCTCTAGTGAACTATGGACCCCGGTCCAATCTTTACCATTGATACATCTTCCACCGCTACTTGTTTACTTGCTGCAAACCATTACCTTCCACACCATACGTTTAATCCTTTGTTACAGCAAACCTGTGAGCTTGACAACCTCACTGTTCGTTGGGGCAAAGTATTGAGTTTGTGTTGTGCAGGTCTCCGCGTTGCTTGCAACACCTGTGTGGCGTTTCCTTCCTCCTTCTGGTTCGATAAACTTGGTCTCAACTGAGGGAAAACTTGCTGCTTGCTGCTTCACACCTTGCTCTTGGGGTTCCCAATAGGCTGTGCGTAGACATTTGCCACTTGCATGTCATGTTGATCTTCGACCTTCCTTGTGAAAGGATACGGATGTCGCCTAGATGGGGAGGTGAATAGGCGATTAAAATTTTCCTAGAGTGGCTCAACAAAGGCGGAATAAAACTAGCGTTTACTTTGTCAAGCACAACCTAGAACAACTAGGGTTCACCTATGTGCACCAACAACTTATGCCAAGCAATACAAGTAACAATGTGATAGCAAGATATAGAATACTTCAAGCACGAAGGCTATCACAATGTAAAGTGCATAAGTAAAGAGCTCGGGTATAGAGATAACCGAGGCACGCGGGGACAATGATATTTTACCGAGTTCCTCCCAACATGGAGTACGTGTTGTTTGGATAGGGGGTGGTATCTAACCACCTACGCCACAAAAGGTCTCCCTTATTCTCCGGTGAATCCCACCCCAATGGGATCGATCTACGCTTCCACTATCGGTGCACTTGTCGGTGGCAACCGGAACCTCTCACAAGGTTGGGGCACTTCTCCACAACTTAATTGGAGGCTCCCAAAAAACGCCACAAAGGCCACAAGGTTGGGGCACTTCTCCACAACTTAATTGGAGGCTCCCAACAAACGCCACCAAGGCCACAAAACCGTCTAGGGTTCCAAGAACCCAAGAGGGACAAGCTTCAATGAGTAACACGAACCAAATCCTCCGAGGATAACTCAAACCGATGCACCGAATGCAAATGGCAAGAACACCACAAAGGTGCTCAAATCCCTCACTCTCGAGTTCCAACAAAGCTACTAAAGCTATTGGGGGAATAAGAGAGGAAGAACACAAAGGGAACACAAAATCCCCTAAAGTCTAGATCCCCAAAGATACACTCACAAAGAGATGAATCGGTTAGGTCAAAGCGTGGGTCTAGATCTCCTCTCTCTTCCACTCAAATATGGGCAAGAATCATCGGAGGGGAAGAGATTAATCAAGCTAGGGAATGAGAGCAAGTATGGACAGAGCTTAGACTAATAGAGGAGGAAGAAGCAACCCAAACTAAAAACAGGCAAAGGCTTAAATAGAAGCCCCAGAAAAACTGACCGTTGGGGCATATTTTCGGCCTGGGCCGATAGTACCGGTTTGGTAGCCCGGCAGCGCAAGAAGCAAGCGCGAGCGGCAGCACGCGCGGGGTGGGGATAGCAGGTGGCGGGCGAAGCGAGTCAGCGTGCGACAGCCAGCTGGCGAGCGGTGCAAGCAACGCGGGCGCGCGCGCGAGAGAGGCGGTGACAGCGCGCGGAAAAAGCGGTAGTGCAGCACGCGCGGGCACAGCGGCATCTCCTAGCTGCGCATGGGTCAACGGGGCAGCGAAGGGGCCCAGCACGGCAGAGGGTCAAGCGGGGCTGGCGCGCGGGAAAAGCGGCGCCGCGGGATCAAGGCAGGCGCGCGAGGTGCGAGGCGGGCGAGCGGCAGCTGCGTGCGAGCTGGGCCGCGGGCGCGCGCGAGATCTGCGGGCTGGAGCTGGTCTTACCTGGGTCGGCCGGTAGTACCGGCCCACCGGGCGGTACTACCGGGCCAGGCCGGTACAACCGTAAGCGGGTGCCGGGCTAGGCAGTGGGCGAGGGGGCTGGATCAGGCGCGTCCGGTACTGGGCCCGGTAGTACCGGACGGCCCAGAAAATATCTTTTCTTTTTCTTTTTCAAACCGTATAAAAGCAAATATTCCAACTGCGATAACTTTTGATTGGTAGCTCCGATTGACCCGATTCCAATTGCGTCACTTGGTAAGAAACCTCACTTGGTGAGAAACCGAAAAACCGTCAAGATCAAAATCGCAACAAGATACAAACGGAAGATCCGATTTTGATGAACAAGAGCTTGTTATGGATATTACTACAAGCTCTATATCCTCAGATGGATAAGACCAAATAACAATCAAATACGATGATGCAAGTATGCAAAGGTTTGAGCTCTCTCCGAAAGATATGATCGAGTTACTCATTCGAGATCCCCTCTTGATAGTACGTCTATTTATCCTAAACCCAATCTCCCACTAACAATATGAGACCGGCAAAAGGGAAAACCTATCAAGATTATACCTTTGCCTTGAGTATTCCACTTGAGCTCGATGTAGACGAACTTGACCTTCTCAAGATGGAACGCCTTTCTTGATTCCTCATCATCGATCCATGATCACCGAGGATGGCAAGCATCAAACATGAGATCTACTATAGATGGCGCATTTTGAGCTTGCACAACACATCTTCTTCTCATTTTATCGACCTTGAAGCCAACACATCCTCCAAGCGATGCCAATGAACAAATCCTACAAGTACAACTTAATACACATATTAGTCCATAAAGATTGTCAATAATTACCAAAACCACACCTGGGGGCCCACATGTTCTTTCACCTTGTATGTGTGTTTGATCTTCAGGATCTCTAGAGAGCCGTTTTAAAGCCCGATAGGCCAAGTAAGTTGAGAGCTTCTAGATGCAGGCCTTTAGATCTTTGATCGTAGAGGCAGGGGCGTGCACAAGTTTATGTGCGGACATGCTAGAGCTAGACTTGGTCATAACCAGCAGCGGAGGAGGACGACAAGGCGGGTGGATCCATGGCCTTCGACGTTAGAGCCTAGCCGGATGCAAAGAAGAGAGCGGCGCCAGCGCCAACCAACGCCATAAAAGGTGTAGGGTATCCTTCCTCATCCGGTGACCATTCAAAAATAAAACGGAGCCCACATTGCTGCAACATGCCCGGAATTAGGATTTGACCCCAAATTGATCCGCTCTGCGGCTCACCGTCGGCTGCGCGCCGTCATTGCAAGGCAGCCGGAAGAACATGCAGAACTAGAAGGTGCCATTTGCCTCGTGTACCGCCACAGGCAGGGCAGGCAGGTGGTGCTGCAGAACCTGACAGGCAAGACCTGGACACGCGCTACAAGCAGAGCAGAAGCCAAGCCAAAACATCATTAAAAAAACCCGAAACAGAATATCGCGAGATCAAAGATTTTCCAATGCAATTATAATCATGTGATCGATCACTCCTCGCTTCCTTCCGTCATAGGGGGGTGTCGGGCCGAATTTTCCACCTTGTACACCACATAATTTCGGATAGGTCCGCACGTTAGTGGCTGCGTACTGAAGAATTGTAATGCAAACTCAGCGTGGAAAGTCCTTTTCCACTCCCATACTTAAAATCTAAAAACCCTATATTTATATGTTTCAAACAATTGTGAAACAAAATTCTAAAAGTAACCAATAATGTATTCCACAAACATGTAAAATTTCAATTCAAAATGTTTTGTATTATAAGATACACAAAAATGAAAAAGTTCGGTTTTGTTTATATTTGGAGTCACTATAGTCAGATATATAATTTTATCATTTTTGTGTAGCTTTAAGTACACATTGTTTTCAATTGATATTTTGCATGTTTTTAGTATACATTCTTGACTATATCCTGATTTGTTTTTAGAATTTTTTGGAACTCGAAAATATGATTTTCTAGTTTTTGAGAAAACAGGATCGCTAATGCTCGTGTGCACCAAATCTTCACTCAAACTTGTTGTGATTTTGGGGGACTTAAGGCATTTTCCTGTAAAACTACAACATGTCAGAACTATATGCCACTATCATACGGGTCCCACATTGCCACGTAATATATACCAATTTTCAGTGGTCTGTGCTAACTGTACCTGACACAATTATGTCTCTTCTGTAACCGTAAATTCGACTTTCCTAAATATAAGGATGAGTGTAGTTTCTACCATCAAGTTTCATGAATTTCTGATGTATTTTACTCAAAATTTTAAATATTTACTATTAAAGATGAATGCCAGGTGTCACACTTCATCCTAATTACACAAAGATTACCAACATAACAAACTCTTTGTTCCCTTCCTTTTACTCATGTGTAAACAAGGCAACAACATATTTCCCTCTATCCATCGTCGCCCACAAACACCCACAAGGAACAAGAACCAGCCGGTCAATTTTTCATGCACCCACTGATCCATCGCCAAATATGCGTTACTAACGTGGAAAGTTGTATTACATTTAACTTTCCCGTCTAGGGTATCAGCCGCCGCCTCCCTCTCTCTTCCCAAAACCTAGCTTCCACCACCCTCCTCCTCCTTCTCCTCCATAGTCGGTTCCCCCTCCTCCGGCGGGCTTCGTCGATGCCGGGAGGAGCGGAGAACCTGATCTATGAGTTGAGTCTTTGATACAAGTAGTATGTTCTATAAATTAGATTAGGACTTTGTTGCTCCTTTTTGGTCTGCACGTCAATAGAGATGGCATCGTCTATAGTAAGTGTTCTCTAGCCCTTCGTTCGATAACGGGAGTTTTTTCTCGATGTCAATGGTGGTGTTGGAAGATCAAATTTCTTTAGATATGGTTTTTTTTAGATCTTACTTCGCTAGACCTATCTTGGAGTGTTTTTGTTGGTTGTCGCGAGAAGGTTTGTCCTTGCAATATCTTTCCCGTCTGCCATGTTCTCGACAATGGTGATTCGTACTCTCGTCTCCCCAGCGATGTTGACGAGGCTGTTCGGTTCGGTCTTCTTTGAAATACTGGTGTTGGTACTCTGGCCGATGTTGGATGATTACTCTAGTGGCTACACGCGTGCACATAGCCTTGCCACTATGGCTCAAATTAAAATTATGAAAGAACCCTCGTTGGTATTTACAGGTCTATGATTTGGTACCTATGTCTTTTTTTATGCGTCTGCCTTCGGAAAAGCACAGGATTGTGTCATGGAAAAAGAAAGAATTTGAAGACCTCGATGATTAGATAATTTCTTTTAGACTTTATTTTATAATTGTTAAAGAAAGCTCATGTATCTTTATCATGTACTATTTGCTACCATAAATATACATGGTATTGATTGTAAAAAAACCAGCGGGTCCCTCTATTTATACGTCACGTAAACATGATCCATCTACTATATCAGATTGTGTGTTCTTATCTCATGGACCCGAGGAAGAGCAAAATAATTCCCATGATGTTCTTGGTGCTATAAAAAATCCCCGGCACGTGTCTTCTCTCGCAACTCTCGCTATGGATGCTAGGGGTGCGTTTGGTAGCCTACATAGGAAATTCGGTCCGGCCTGACAGTGCCAAGGTGGGCATAGACACACGAGAACAAAGTTTTGGCTAACATATGCACCCTGTTTGGTTATCTGAGTCACATGGATTGCAAAGGATCTGCAACCTATTTGGCTGCGTGGATTTTCTAGCAGATCCAACCAACCGTTATTTAGTTGCCTCAAGCAATATACATTTACCTCTTTCAAATTTGGTGAGGTTATCATAGAATAAGAACACATAAGCAGAATAGATAGAGCTACATCCTTAATACATCAAGTTAATTGCTAATAGTGGTTGGGTTTTAATCATATGTATCCCATGCCACCTGATAGGTAATTAACAACAGGGGTACACACGATGTCTCCAACAAGACTGGTTCAATACAACATCCAGTACGCAAACTGATCAGCAAACTAGCACTACTACTACCTACAACTAGAGAACATCATCCTCCTCGCCTCCTGTCGAAGGATAGTTTTCACGATCCCTACACAAACTCACTTCCGAGAAACGAAACAGAGTTTTTTTTTTGGAAATCGGGTCAGGTCAGCAGGTTTGGACCTCCAAAGACAAAGAAGATAATATGTGTATAATGGGAAGGATTCCCTCAGAATTTTTTCATAAGGTGATCGAGAGATCATACAAAGTGGCTACAAGATGATCTCGATGGGTTTATAATGTTATCCGACGAGATATGAATCTAGGATTTATGACTAAGGCCAAGGACTAAGACATAGACGATTATGGAGTGTCCGCTTTAGGTGAATCTCCTCATGTACTTATAGGCGTCGATGTGTCAGAGTTTCACTTAGTCACGCCAGGTATTCATCTTGCTTTGCATGTCACGTTGATCTTCGACCTTCCTTGTATGTGTGTTTGGTCTTCAGGATCTCTAGAGAGCCGTTTTGAAGCCCGATAGGCCAGGTCGGTTGAGAGATTCTAGATGCAGACCTTTAGATCTTTGAGCGTAGAGGCAGGGGCGTCGCGGCTTGCACAAGTTTATGTGCGAGCATGCTTGAGCTTTATTTGGTCATCACCAGCAGCAACAGCGGAGGACGACAAGGCGGGTGTCTCCATGGCCTTCGACGTTAGAGCCTAGCCGGATGCAAAGAAGAGAGTGGCACCAACGCCATAAAAGGTGGAGGGTATCCTCCCTCATCCGGTGATCATTCAAAAATAAAACGGATCCCACAATGCTGCAGCATGCCCAAAATTAGGATTTGCCCCCAAATTGATCTGCTCTGCGGCTCGATACATCCATTACGTATCTATAATTTTTATGGTTTTATGCTATTATTATGCTTTTGACACTTCTTTTTATATAAAGTTCATGAGTTATTTGTACTAACCTACTAATAGTTGCAAAAGTGCACAATGTTCTTGTTTTACACTTTGATGTGTAGGAATTATCAAGAATACAAGTGGAACCCTTGCTGGAGTCAAATTGGGATTTTCAAAAATCTGTCTCAGAACTTTTTTTAATATGGTCACGTTTCGGGTCGAAGACGGCGTCAAACGGAAAACTCTTCAACTACAAAGTTGTACGAAATTCCGCGACAATCATTCTGGACATAAAATTTTAGCTTATTCCGAGTCTGGTCGGGCCCGCTAAGCCTGATTTACTGCAGCCCAAGATAGGGTTACGGGAATCCGAGAAGCTATATAAAGGAAGGAAACCTAATTTGTGGAAGATACCTCCACCCACGAATTTGCAGCCACCAAAGCCACGTTTTTCCTCCCCCATGATCCCATCTCCATGGGGGAGGGCCTCCAAGAATCCATGAAGGAAGGGGGCTAAGGGGAGGTGCCCCCCCCCCCACGATACCGGCGACGGGGAAGGAGTCCCCCGCGCCGCCGCCCTCTTCACCATCTTCACCGCCATCTCCATCACCTAATCCTCCTAGTATGTAGTGGTTCATCCTCCCACACACCTCTGTACCGTCTTATGTAAACATGGTGTTTGATGCTATAAGTTATAATCCTATGATCTATGTCATGTTTGTGTAGTTTCTTTGTTCTTAGATTGATTGGTTGAACATCTTTGGTTCATTAGAGTTGTATGTTGATATGTAACAGTCTTTTGGTGTCCATTATATTTGTGAGCGCATGGATTAAACATCATAGGGTTTATAGTATGTGTAAGAGGAAGGGGGAAGTTCTGCCGGAGTGACAGAAACCTAAGGACGCGAACCGGAACATTGCACGTATGGGAGTAAGAGGACCATTAACTTAAGGCTATGGTTGAGGAAACCTTAATGCATTGTTAGTAGTTACGGATGTTTGCTAACAATCCAATCATATAGTACATGTAATTCCAAGTAGTGAAGCGCATGTATATTTAGCCTCCCCCACATAGAAAACTGCATTGAAAACAATGAACCCGATTTATTCGCCAATTAATCTTGGACAAAGCCACCACAATTACCACCACTATTCCACACTCATGGTTCTATCAGTTTAGTGTATTTTATTGCTGCAGCAACTAGCTTTACTTTCTTGTTATTTATTATCTTGCAAAGCTTTCTCTAGTACTTGTTTTGTTGCTCTAGTTTATTTCCTAGATAATGCAAATGTATAGTGTGTGTAGAGTTGTATCAGTGGTTGATATAACTTGAGAGAATATTTATCCTACCTTTTATCTCCTCATTGGGTTCGACACTCTTACTTATCGAAAAGGCTACACACGATCCCCTATACTTGTGGGTGTTGGAGATCCAAGAGGCAATAATAAAGCGGCTATTATCATATCTTCATGCTTATGGTAAATGTTTACATACCATGCTATAATTGTATTAACCAGAAACATTAATACTTGTGTGATTTGTGAACATAAAAGAGTCCCTAGTAAAGCCTCTTATTAAACTAGCTTGTTGGTTAATATATGTGACATGGTTATACTCTACGGGTACGTAACTTCAGCATACCTAGTCCCGCCCAAGGAAGGCCCACGGCAGACATACGCTGGCCCATGAAGATTTTCGGGTGGCCAAGGCCCATGACGCCTTCGATCCTTGGAGAGCAAGACTAGCGGAGATAAGAAATTCAAAGGGGTAAAACCCTAGAACTTGTAACCGACTAGGACTATGCCCGGGACCTGCCTAAGTCTATATAAAGGCCAGGAGGGCACGTCCTAGGTCGACCAGACTCATACTTTCGCACACGCATCCACGCCAGATCGAATCTGCGCACCCTGTAACCTTCGGTTCCGCCGTAATCAAAGAGCAGATAAGCAGGAGTAGGGTTTTCCCTCCGGGGGCCTGAACCTGGGTAAATCTCGTGTCCCCTGGTTGCTTGTCTGTTAACCGTGCCACGATCTCCAGCATCCCCATCATCTCCAAAACCCAAGTCCATAACAATGGGCATTGACGAGATTAAACCTCGTCAATTGGCGCCGTCTGTGGGAATTGGGGCTGCTGATTGTGCGGTCGTGACGGTTCCGACCCGATCGATCTACAACTCCACGGCGACGGAGAATCACCTCCTCTTCGGCGCTTTCGACTTCACCGCCCACTCGCCGGATACCATGAAGGATTTCGAGCCCGTAGGCGACGGACTCGAAATCTTGTTCGGGAGCTTCTTCTTCCAGGTGGGACAAACTGGCACTCTCCGCCTCCCTAAGCGGGTGCCCGTGCCGTCAATCAGGCCCGCTTCATGGGCTCCGCACCCCGTGCTACACACGTCACCATCAACAGATGAGTTCTACAGCAGCAGTAACTGCAACTCCGATCTGTGCGATCCACCTTCGGATGAAGGGACCTACGGTTCCAGATCCGAAAGCTGCGGCAGCAGCCAACCAATCTGCAGGCGCTATCTGTGCGCCGCAGTCATCCAAACCGACGAGGAAACGCCTAACCCGCCGCCCAACCCCAACCCGCAGGACGGAAACGGCGAAAACGGTGGAAACGGCGAAAACGGGGAAAACAGGGGCCACCTCATCCAACTTAGCAAAGAAGGATGGGTCGAAGCACGCCGCGCCGTTGCAGGCGAAATAGTCCTACCTCTGGACTCCTCACGTGACCTACTGATGGCATACCACTACCTCCTCATCGAGGAGCACAAGAAACAAGTCAAGATGCAGGAGACGCTCGACAAAGGCAAGCAAGCAGCCTCCGAGTCCAGCGCGCGACGAGCTACGCTCTCCGCCATGGCACCCGGCTCTAGCACAAACGG
The DNA here is from genome assembly GCA_916181665.1 of Avena sativa. Lineage (NCBI taxonomy): Eukaryota > Viridiplantae > Streptophyta > Magnoliopsida > Poales > Poaceae > Avena > Avena sativa. The sequence continues at coordinate 463,638,679 of OV702293.1, forward strand.
AAACCAGGGAAACAAGCACCGCTCTCGGGTGGAAAACATGGACCCGAAGGAGCGGCGTGACGCGACCCGAACTCTCCATACATCGTTCATGGATATGGACGCCGACGGCAACATCATTCCAAAGACGCCACAAGCTGCGATCATGGCAGCCACTGCGTATCTCGCGGCTCACCCACCTCCGGAGGGGGACCCGAAAAGGGCGATGCATAGGTCCGCACTCACCGGACTAGGACTAATCGGAGCTGCGCTCCACAAAGACACTCCTACGGAGCCGAAGAAGAAAGCTCCGGCCAGGCGCGACCGGAGCCCCACTCCCTCATCCGAAGATGAAGAGGAGCACGATCTTCCTCGAAGGAAGAAGAGCTCGCACCGCCATAAACGCGACTACGACGCCAGAGACAAGCTTACATAACGCAAGATCGACAAAGCACGCGCCAAACGCGCATGCTCGTCTGAATCTGAGATGGATGAAGACGAAGGAGAACTCTACGGGGCTCGATGCTTCAGCAGATCCGTCAGGCGAACACAGATGCCACGCAACTTCAAGCTTCCTTCGGATACTCCGAAGTTCAACGGCACGCAAGATCCAAAGTCCTGGCTCCGTGACCATCTGTCATCCGTCAAGCTTCACGGAGGCAACAAAGAAACCGCCATGCAATGCCTTCAGCTGCAGCTGACAAGCGCGGCGCAGGTCTGGCTTAGCAGCCTATCATCAGGATCCATCCGAAGCTGGGAGGAGCTCGCTTATAGCTTCATCCGAAATTTCAAAGGCACCAGCAAGAGGCCCGCCTCAATCGAAGAGTTGCGAGCCTGCACTCAGAGAACGGGTGAATCTATTCGCGCGTACATACTACGCTGGTCTACAACCAAGAACTCCGCAGCACACATCTCCGAAGAAAGGGCCATCGAAGCCTTCAGGGACGGCGTCAAGCGCCCAGACTTCAAGGAAGAACTTGGGCGTGTAAAGCCCAAGACACTCGACCACCTCATGGAAATCGCCAATAGCTGGGCAGACGGCGAAGATTGCATCTAGCGGGCGCAATCAGATGAAGAGGACGACTACGGCCGAAGACGCGAACGCCGCAGCAAGAGGAGATCGCGCGTCTACGAGGACCGCGACAGACCCGACATGGTCGCAGCCGGCTACGCCGACCGCCGTAACGACAACAACCGCAACAGCGGAGGATACCGCAGCGGAAACTTCCGCGACAACGGACGACCAACGCAGTCGTGGCAACGCCGCGACCGCGACAACGGACCCTCAGCATTCGACAAACTTTCGGGTCCATGCACCATCCACTTCTACATCGACAAACAAGATGGAAAAAAGAAAGCTAGCCACATGCTCAAGGACTGCCGCGAGTTCTAGAAACTCAGCGAAGGCATGATGCAGATGAGGCAACAAGCTCCAATTCCTGCATTCGGAAACGCACCTGCGCCAGGTGAAATAGCACACGAAGCTCCTCCACCGCCGCCTATTGGAGGCCCAAATCAACCAATTGTACCAGCGCAAAACAACGCCGGGATCGCATACCCCCCACCAAAGGGAGCGCTAAATATGATCCAGAAGGGACGCCCCACCAACAGGGTGCAGAAGAAAATCACCCGACAAATCAACTTGGCCGTGGCAACTCCGCCTGCAATCCCTGAGTACCTCAGCGGATCGGAGTCCTGCATCACATTCACTCGCGCGGATCACCCTTGCCAGATCCCTCACCCAGGTCATGCTGCCCTGGTGCTGGAGGCGCAGATCGGAGGCTTCGAGATGAGTCGCGTCTTCATGGACAGCGGCAGCGGCATCAACCTAATGTTCGCAAGCACTCTAGCAGCTATGCGAATCCCGCAATGCAGCCTGGAACAATCAGACACAACGTTCCACGGCATTGTCCCAGGGAAGGGCATCTTCCCCCTGGGCAAAATAGGGCTCGACGTCATCTTCGGGAAGCCGGACAACTTTCGGCAGGAGCGCCTAGAATTCGAAGTGGTGGACTGGCCGTCGCAATACCATGCCATCCTGGGACGTGTAGAATTCGCAAGGTTCCTGGCCGTCCCACACTACGCATACCTACTACTCAAGATGCCAGGACCAAGGGGCGTCATCACAGTCCACGGGAGCTTCACCCGATCGGACCAATGCGACAGGGATTTTAACAAAATCTCCCAGTCTTTCGGCATGCAAGACGAGCTTGTAAGGCTCCGCGAGGTGACGGACAATGGGCTACCCCCCGTCACAAAGCAGAACGCACCTGACATGTCTTTCGACTCCACCATCAACACCAAGAAAGTGCAGGTCCATCCAACGGACGCCTCCAAGACGGCGTTGATCGCCAACGACCTCAGCACTGCATAGGAAGGCGCGCTCGTCGAATTCCTCCGTGAGCGCTGGGAAATCTTCGCCTGGTGTCCTGCGGACATGCCAGGAGTTCCCAGGGAATTCACCGAGCACGCACTCAATGTCTTCCCAGACACCAAGCCAGTCAAGCAGTCCATCCGAAGACTGTCGGAGCCACGAGCCGAAGCTATCGGCAAAGAGATCAACAGATTACTTGCAGCAGACTTCATCCAGGAAATCAAGGAAAGCGAGTGGCTGGCAAACACGGTGATGGTCCCGAAGAAGGACACGGACATCCTGCGGATGTGCGTGGACTTCACGTCACTAAATAAACACTGCCCTAAGGACCACTTCCCTCTTCCTCGGATCGACCAGATCATCGATTCAACTGCAGGTTGTGAGAAACTCTCCTTCCTCGACGCCTACTCAGGCTATAACCAGATTCGACTCAAGGTCGAAGATCAAGAGAAAACGGCGTTCATCACACCGTTCGGAGTATACTACTACAACACAATGCCCTTCGGGCTAAAGAACGCGGGTGCCACGTACCAGCGATGCATGCAGGCCTGCCTCAAGGACCAGATCGGTCGCAACGTCCAAGTCTATGTCGACGACATAGTCATAAAAACCAAGGAGGCAAGAACACTTATCAACGATCTCCGCGAGACGTTCGACAACCTTGATCGCTACAGGATCAAGCTCAATCCAGAAAAGTGCGCCTTCGGCGTCCCCTCGGGTCAGCTGCTCGGGTACTTCATCTCTCAACGAGGGATCAAAGCGAACCCGAAGAAAATCAAAGCTATCATGACAATGGAGAAGCCGAAAAACCTCAAGGGCGTTCAGCAGCTCGCAGGGCGAGTAGCGGCACTAAGCAGGTTCATCAGCCGCATGGGCGAGAAGGCCCTACCATTTTACCAGCTGCTGCGCAAGGCAGACAAGTTCGAGTGGACACCAGAAGCCAACGACGCATTCGAAAGCCTCAAGCAGCTCCTCTCCACCTCGCCAGTTTTGGTCACGCCAAAAGAGCGCGAGCCCCTGTTGCTGTACATAGCAGCCACACACCAGGTGGTCAGCACAATACTCGTGGTCGAATGACCCGAAGAAGGCAAGACCCACGGGGTACAACGCCCAATTTACTACCTCAGCGAGGTTCTCACTCCAACAAAACAGCGGTACCCGCACTACCAGAAGCTGGCCTACGGCGTGTTCATGACGGCTCGATGACTGAGCCACTACTTCCAGGAGCATCAGGTGATGGTCGTCAACGAGGCACCCCTAAACAGCATCCTGAATAACCCAGAGGCCACAGGGCGCGTGGCCCTGTGGGGCATTGAACTATCACCCCTGGACATCATCTACGAGAAGCGACACGCAATCAAATCTCAAGTCCTTCCGGACTTCCTGGTGCACTGGATGGAGCTGCAGCTGCCTGACACCCCAGACATGTCGCAGTCCTGGACAATGCATTTTGACGGCTCCAAACGCGAAGCCGGAGCAGGGGCAGGAGTCATACTGACCTCCCCGCAAGGTGACAAGATGAAGTACGTCCTTCGGATGAAATTCAGAGCCTCCAACAACGAGGCCGAATACGAAGCCCTCATCCATGGCATGAAGATGGCAAAAACATGTGGCGCAACGCGCCTGGTCATCTACGGTGACTCCAACCTTGTCGTACAGCAGACGATGAATGAGTGCGACGCACACGCCGAAAACATGATCGCGTACCGCGCGCTATACAATGCACTCGAAGGAGAATTTGACGGCTGCGAACTTCGGCACGTTGGAAGAGAGAGCAACGAGGAGGCCGATAGACTCGCCAACATCGGCTCCACTTGTGCAAAGGTACCACCAGGTGTGTTCCTCGAACAGATCTGCGTGCCATCCATCAAGCGGAAATTCTCCAAGGGATCACCCGAAGAAGCGGAACACTCGGGGGCTACGCTACCCGAAGGTCATGAAGGACCCGAAAAGTTGGATACCGAAGTTGCCATGGTCAACCTAATGCAGGTCATGGCAGTCGACGAAACTTGGACACGTCCATACCTCCAGTTCCTGATAAACGGAGAATTGCCAGACAGCCCGACAGATGCTCGGCGCGTATCTCGTCGGTCACAAGCCTTCACCATCATCAACGGCGAGCTGTACAAACGCAGCATTACAGGCGTACTACAATGGTGCATCACCATCCATGACGGCAAGGCCATACTCCAAGACACCCACGAGGGCATCTGCGGCCACCATGCAGGCAGTCACTCCCTCGTCGCCAAAGCTCTGCGAGCAGGATTCTACTGGCCAACGGCCATGAGCGACGCGAAGGACATCGTCCGAAGATGCAACGGGTGCCAACGGTTCGCCGACAAACCGCACGCACCTGGGTCCGAACTTCGACCCATACCCATAGCCTGGCCTTTTGCCCAATGGGGCCTCGACATGATCGGCAAACTGCCAAAATCCTCGAAGGGAGGACACGTCTTCCTCCTGGTCGCAGTCGACAAATTCACCAAGTGGATCGAGGCAACGCCAGTCACCAACCAGAAGGGCAAAACTGCCGTCAAATTCTTCGAATCCATTGTCTACAGGTTCGGCGTACCACACAGCATCATCACCGACAACGGATCAAACTTCATCTCCGAAGAATTCCAGGACTTCTGCGAAGGCCTCGGGATCAACATCACATATGCCTCAGTGGCACACCCGCAGACAAACGGGCAAGTGGAAAAGGCCAACGGTCTAATCGGCGCCGGCATCAAGAAGCGCCTCATGAGGTCACTCGAGCACAAAGCCGGAAACTGGACGAAAGAGCTACCGTCTGTCCTATGGAGCTTACGGACAACGCCAAACAGCTCCACCGGCTACACACCGTTCTTCATGGTGCACGGAGCTGAGGCCGTGCTACCAGCCGAAGTACGCCACCAGGCTCCACGAGTCGTCGCTTACAGCGAAGCCGAATCCACGGCTGCACTTGAAGATGCCGTCGACACACTCGACGAAGCACGGGATATAGCAGCAGCTAGATCAGCGGTGTACCAGCAAAGTCTCCGCAACTACCACAGCCGCCGGCTGCGCCCAAGGTCCTTCGTCGAAGGAGACCTCGTCTTGCGACTCAAGCAAAAGCGGCCGAACAAACTCGATTCACCATGGGAAGGACCCTATGTCATCACCGAGGTCATCCCAGGTGGCGCCTATCGCCTCAAGCACGTGGAGTCTGGAATCGCATACTCCAACCCATGGAACATCTCGCACCTGCGACGATTCTACCCATAGCAATGTACCCCCTTTTCGATAAGGCTTACAGCCAAGGCTACTCAGCCGAACCATGTACCTCCTGCATTACGCTACAAATAAAGCTAAGTGTCTCGCCCCCAACCTTCGGTTGACTATTTCTCTGCAACTTTATTACATGCTACAAACGCACTCGGGGGCTCCCCCACCTCACGATTTCATCGACTGAGGACAAAACGTGTACACCTGAGTAGCTGACCACGTCAGGCAAACAAAAAGGGCACATACTACATCAAAGCACTACGTGCTCGCAAACAAGCAAACCTTTACAACAAAGGGCACATACACGCCCAGCCGCGATATACAAATTTTACATCTATCTGTTTATTTTCAGGTCCTACCTATTCTGAAGAATAACCTGAGCACGCTGCTCAAACAAATCTACAATCTGTTCGGCATACTGCCTTACAGCCGCGTAATGCGGACACATATTCCACTCGCCACCATCTGGTCGAGGAGGTGGCCCAGTCGCCACAGCAGCCAAATCTACATCAGGGCGGTGCACCCTCACAAGAGACAAGGCAGCCTTCACCCCTGCGACGAGCTGCTGCCGCACCAGCTCCTTGACATTGCTGGCACTCCGAAACTTCGTCAGAAGACCTGCAAGGGTCGTTGGCACGGCATCCAATGGAAACATGACGTGCAGCACCGAGGAAAGCGATGTCTGCACCTGGCGGAGCACCCGCGAAACCCGGTAGACACGATCCTGCACCGTCGCCAGAACTATGGCGCGATCACGATCCATCCAGAAGAAGCCGCCGGCCTCCATGTCCTGTTGAGTCAAGCAATTGACTCGAACAGCAATACGCTCCTTTTCTTCCCTCGGAGCAAGATTGGCACCTGCGACAACCGCACAAAACAAGAGTAAGGCCAGCAGGCTCACCCGAGGAACTGAGCTACAACCCGAAAGAAGGATCAACTTACATTGCAGCTGCTCGGACAGCCGACCCAGCTCCGCCATCAAATACTCCTCTCTGGCTGCACCACGGTCTGCTTTGGATTTCCAAACATCAGCGCGACCGCGTAACCCAAGCAAATCTCTCTCCAAGCTGCGCACGCGATCTCGAAGAAAAGCGAGCTGCGAGGAATCATCCAATGATGCTCGCAAGGGCCTTTCGGATGAAGTGTCAACCGGGTCAGCACCCGAAGGAACCTATAGCAGAAGAAAAAAGAAGGCACACAGTCATTCAGCCAAGGATAGAGCACAACTCGGAGAAATTCATTAAAGTATATAAGGCCACTACGTGGCACAAGGATGGTACTATAAAAGATATTTACAACAAAATAGACTACAAGCTACCCTACGTCTACTATTCCTAAGGTGGAGGACACTGAGTCGCCTCAGAACCAGACTGCCTAGCTTTGGCCTCGCCCTGCTGCCGCAATGTATACTCAGACAGCAAGTCAATGAGCTTGGGCCCATATCGTCTGCAGCGAGCGGAGTAGGCGGTGAAGGCTACCTCGGATCCATCCGCAGCTGTAGGCATCCGAGAAGTAATCTGGGGCAGGTCCAGCTCCGCCCCAGCCGCCATGGCCATCGCCAGCCGAAGGACGTGCCGATGCCCTTCTGCTTGCGCTTGTACGTCGCAGGCGCTTCGGCTGACAGAGCCTCTGCCAGAGCACCCACGTCTTCAAGGGATGCGCCCTTCGGGAAGAGCTCCTGGTAGAAGCGACCAAGGACCTCTTTCGCCTTGGCAAGGGAGTTGACGACGGTGTTGCAGCGGTCTTCGACCGCTACAGTGGCATCATCTAGAGCACTCCCGTGCTCCAGAGCACCACGGTCAAACTCGATGCCTGCGGCATCTGAGACAAAAAAGAAGAAAACATGAAGAAAGGCAACATAGAAGAAGATCCGAAGAAAAAGAAGCAAGTACAAAAGCTAGCGCTCACCCAAAATAGCCTTGGTAGCAGCCATGAGCTTCTCTGCCACCCCTTTTTCACGAGCAGCCGCAACGGTGGCCAGCTGCTCCTCACGATCTGCGGCCTCCTGCTGCAGACGCTCTTTCGCTTCGGCTGCTTTCGTCAGCTCCAGCTCAAGGCGCTCTCTCGCCCCAGCGGCAGCTTCGGCCTTCTGCTCCAATTGGCCAAGGCTCTTCTTCAGAGCATCGACCTCACGGAGAGAGTCGTTATGCTCCTCTGCATTTACAACAAGCAAGTGTCAAAGAACAGGACCAGGATAAGCAAGATAAGTACTACAAGGCAGACGAATACCTTGAAGCTGCCGCAGTTTCGCCTCCAGCGTCAGGCGTTCCTCCACCAGTCGCTTGGCCTCTTGGACAAAAGGCTGCAGCAACAGGCAATAGTAGTAAGAGCAGGACTTGGGGGCTACGCCCAACACAAAGAAGCATAAACAACATCAGCACACGAAGACACTCGGGGGCACCCCCCGTAACATCAAGCAGAAAAACTTACGTGCTCCGAAGGCGAACCCGCAGACCCGCCTGCGAAATTCTGAGGCGCAACCACCAGCCTCTCCTGCACAGGAGGAACTGGCGCAACGTCACCCGAAGTCGCCACCGTCTGAGGAGGAGGCGACGCAATGTTCGACTCCCTCATCATCTCCCCCGCACCATCACTGGAGCCGTCGGAGGATTGCCTGCATACAAAGCCAATCAGCACAGGTGCAAACATCATAAGAACAAAGGACAACAGTGGCAACAAGAAAACTTACGAGCCCAACGCGCTCAGGTCGAAGATAGGAGAAGCCCTTCGGGCCCTCTTATCCTCCTTCTTTTCTCCTTTCTTCTCCTCCTTCTTCTCTTCCTTCTTCCGCTTTGCTGGCGGGTGCGGTGCAACAGCCCGCACAGGAATGGCAGGAAGGGGAGAGGAAGAACCCCCATGAACATCATCATGACGCTCAAGGCCCAGAGGATTTCTGGGAGTCGGAGGAGTTGAAGCATCCGAAGACTCGCTCGAGCTCCGTGATCGCTTGCGCGAATGGTCCTCACTCGATTCATTGGCATCCTTCACTGGGGATCGCGCTGACGGTAGCTCGGACACGGAATCCACCACTTCATTATCCGGGGCATTCGGATACCTCTCGGGCAACGGTGGTGCCATGCCCAGCACTTTGAAGCTCTGCAAAAGGAAAAGGAACTTTGTTAGCAAACAAAGGAAAAAAGTACACAGCTGACAAAAACAAAAGGGAAGCACTACATGCATAAATCTACACCTTTGGCACGGCCAACGTCGAAGAAAAGGGAGGAGTCCGCGACTTCTCCGGGAGTCCCTCGTCGGCCTTGAACTTCAACAGCACGCGAAGAGCCTTGTCAAGTTCCACCTCGGAGATTTTCTCACTCGAAACCCTCGTCGGATCACGGCGCCCAGAGTAAAGAAACATCGGGTGCGCCCTGGCTTGAAGGGGCTGCACCCGACGCTCAAGAAACGTCCGGATGATGTCGACACCGTTCACCTCCTTCTCAGGAATCAATTGGAGATCCTCCACCCGACGGTACAGGGCCTATATCTCCGCCACCTCACCATCCAAGATTTGGTTTTTCCAGGATCTTTTCTTCTCAATCAACTGGGAGGGGTCAAAAGGAACGAGACCAAAATCTTGCCCAGGCAGTACGGAGTCACGGATGTAAAACCATTTCCTCCGCCAGTACTGGACAGATTCGGACATGGAAAAGGAAAAGAATTGCACATTGGGACTGAGGGAGATGATGAAACCCCCAATGGGATACACACCATCCGAACCAGACTGCCTTTTCACGGAATAAAGCTTCCGGAAGAGGCCAAAGTGCGGCTCAATGCCAAGCCAACACTCACAAAGCGTGATAAAACACGCAATGTGAAGAAGGGAGTTGGGAGACAGATGATGGAGTTGAACCCCATAGAAAAAGAGCAGTCCACGAAGGAAGTCATGGACCGGAAAAGAAAACCCGTGAATCATGAAGGCAACAAACATAACCCGATACCCAGACGGGGGACGGGGGATTACTTCATTGCCGGGGAGTATCACGGCCGTCGTGTCTTGCGGGATCAGGCTCCGCTCGCGCAGTTTGCGGAGATCGCTCTCCCGCGCTTCTGATCGCCGCCAGCCACCATCGTTGACGCGAGCAGTGGCGGTGCCCTTCTTGCCTCCGGCGGCGCTGGTCCCAACTGCAGATGAGGACTTCTTTGGTTTCCCCATGGCGCTACGGCGGTGGTGGTGTTGCCAGCGAAGAAAGACAAAGGAAATGTGGAGAAAACTCTTAGCGCAAGAATAGCTCAAGAACGAGGGGGCAGTGAATAGATGAACTGCTGCGGTGAAAAACAAACCATGATTTCACCAGGGATTATAACAGCGAAGACGACGCACGCTGGCCGTCCATCGAGAAGACCTAACGCCAACGGTAGATCTGGTCGTACACGTGTCAGCACCAAAACGAACCGTCGTTACCACGCCGTCCACTACGTGCGGAAATCGAGGAGACGCCGTAATCATCTCCACGCCGCGCGTGACCGGTCAATTCAAAGTCAGCAAGTGGGACCCACGCTTCGTCCAGTCAAGTCATCTCTGGCGTAGCAGACGCTTGAGGTCATCGATCGTAAGCACTGACGTCATCAAAAGCTATACTAGCACCACTTCGGCTCCACAGCTAAAAGTACTCACTCGAATCTACGATTCGACTAAATACTTGGGGGCTACTCCTATCAGGAGCGCTGGCCGCGCACCCGACAGACAAATGAGGACAAAATTATTTCTCTGAGTCCTACGTCGAGTTTACGACTCCACTACGGACTCGGGGGCTACTCCCATAGGGAGGATGGATTTCAGCATCCGAAAATTTTCGAAGTCCTGCGGACCTAATGATTGAAACAATGCTTGAACTAAAAGTCTCCGTTCGAGTCTACGACTCGAACAGACACTTGGGGGCTACTCCCATAGGGAGCACTGGTCGCGCACCCTATGAAATCTTCGACTGCGATCTTTCGGATCAGCATGCAAAACTTTTCGGCAACTCTGCCCCAATTAATTCTAAGTGAGTAACATCCTCCTTGGCCACCCGAAACACCTCCGCGGTGATAAACATTCGGATGTTGCGTCTGCGACGCAAAGATAAGACCTACAGATATCATCTGATGGCCTGGCAACGCACCTGACTGCGCTCTGCTAGTATGAATCCGTACCAGCAGGTACGATGAAAAATCCCGACGGACGCGTTGGGTACACCAATTAAAATAACTGGAATTCCACTCCTGTAAGTCCTCCGCGGCCTGAGTCGAATTACGCCAGCATATGTTCCAGGTCCGGGTTGAGGGACCCGAACCTGAAGAAGATCGTGTTGTTTCGTCCTAATACAGTTAACTGACCCTGATCCGTCGGGTGAGTCAGGCACACGCATCAACAATCCCTACACACATATACTATTAACATATAACTGCTCCCGAAGGATGGAAGAGTCCTCAGCCGAATCTACGATTCGACTGATCACTCGGGGGCTACTGACATGGTTATACCCTACGGGTACGTAACTTCAGCATACCTAGTCCCGCCCAAGGAAGGCCCACGGCAGACATACGCTGGCCCATGAAGATTTTCGGGTGGCCAAGGCCCATGACGCCTTCGATCCTTGGAGAGCAAGACTAGCGGAGATAGGAAATTCAAAGGGGTAAAACCCTAGAACTTGTAACCGACTAGGACTATGCCCGGGACCTGCCTAAGTCTATATAAAGGCCAGGAGGGCACATCCTAGGTCGACCAGACTCATACTTTCGCACACGCATCCACGCCAGATCGAATCTGCGCACCCTGTAACCTTCGGTTCCGCCGTAATCAAAGAGCAGACAAGCAGGAGTAGGGTTTTCCCTCCGGGGGCCTAAACCTGGGTAAATCTCGTGTCCCCTGGTTGCTTGTCTGTTAACCGTGCCACGATCTCCAGCATCCCCATCTTCTCCAAAACCCAAGTCCATAACAATGGGCATTGACGAGATTAAACCTCGTCAATATGATCATGTTTTCTTGATCATGAACATTGAGATGTTATTAACCACAATATCATATCATTAGGAGAATGGTGTGATGGACATACTCCTATAGTTAAGCATAGCATAAAGATCAAGTCATTTAATATAGTCCAGTTGCTATAAGCTTTTAGATACATAGTAACCTAAATCCTTCGACCATGAGATCATGCTAATCAGCATCACTGGATGAATGCTTTGATGACATCAAACACTACACCATAACTGGGTGGCTATAAAGGTGGCATTGAGTGTTTGGAAAGTATGTGTTGAGGCACATGGATCAAGAGTGGGATTTTTCCATCCATATGACGGATAGATATACTCTGGGCCCTCTCGGTGGAATGTTATCCAATTAGCTTGCAAGCATGTGACTGGCTCACAAGGGATCACATATCACATGAACAAGAAAAGAGTACTTATCGGTAACAAGGTTGAACTAGGTATGCAGAGATGCCGACGATCAAACCTCGGATAAGTAAACTATCGCGAGACAAAGGGAAATTGGTATCGTATGTAAGTGGTTCATTCGATCGCAAAGTAATCGTAGAAATATGTGGGAGCCATATGAATTTCCAGATTCCTCTATTGGTTATTGATTGGAGAAGTGTCTCGGTCATGTCCGCGTAATTCACGAACCGTAGGGAGACACACTTAAGGATTCGATGTTGTTTAGTAGATATGGAATGTAAGTAGGGAGACCGAATGTTGTTCGGAGTCTCGGATGGGATCCAGGATATCAGGAGGAGATCCGGAATGGTCTGAAGAATAAGATTCATATAAGGAAAGTCCAATTCCGGAGTTCGGGAATGATTCCGATGATTTCATCGGAGAGGTTCTAGAAGGGTCTAGAAGGTTCACCGGACTGGAAGGGGAAGGGAACATGAATGTGTCATGGATAAGTGGAATGATTGGATCATGTCCTAGGTCACTTGGTTGGGCATTAGCAAGAAAGAAATCAAGCTCCAAATTGGAAGTCAAAAGGCAAGTTTGAAAAGTCAAACTGGGACAATGTGTCCTGGTGGAGGAAGGAAAGAATCCTTCTTTCCCTCCACCACAAGCCAACAAGGAGAGGAAGTTGGGGAAGGATTCAAATTCCCCTCTCCCAAGTTGCCCTCCCTCTCATAAATAGAGGGGAGGGGGTGCCCCAAGGCCACACACAACTAGCCCCTCCCACCAAGCCGCGTGGCCGCCGCTGCCGCCGCCTCGCGCCGCCGCCGGATCATTGCCATCACCCACGAGAATCTGCTCTCTTTAACCGCTTTGGAATCTTCAAGAGTGAGTACTCTAATCGACTCGTTGCTACAATCTAGTAGATATATCTTGGCTTGTTTGTGTGCATGCGGTAGATTTTTTTGTTTTCCATGCTACGAACCCCTACAGTGGTATCAGAGTCGTGTCTATATGTAGATCTGTTGCACGAGTAGAACACAATGGTCATTATGGGCGTTGATGCTTTTGTTGTCAATTGCTTCTTGTGTACTTTGCATCTTGCGGGATGGTGGGATGAAGCGGCCCGGTCTAACCTTACATGACATCGTTCATGAGACTTGCTCCAAGCTTGACATGCAACTTGTATTGCATAAGTGGCTTTGCGGGTGCCTGTTTCTCCCAACTTAGTGAAGATTCAATTTACAACAGGTGATTGACAATACTAGTATCAACGGTGTGGTTCTTGTTCGTAAGTTAGAATGATACTTGATGAAAGCCCCAAAACCACGTAAAACATGCAAATAAAATTAGAGGCGTCTAACTTTGTTTTGCAGGGGTGTGCTGTGATGTGATATGGCCATGATTGTGATTATATATGCAATGTTCCTTATTGTAAGTCGGCAACCGGCAGGAGCCATATGGTTGTCTTTTAATTTCGTCTAGACCTGAGTATCTATTATTCAAAGTAGTTGTAATAGTTGATGCTGGTGGACGACAACCATGGAGCGACGCCATTGACCTTGACGCCACACCGGTGATGATGGAGATCATGTCCGTGCTTGAATATAGAGATCGTAAGCACAAAAAGAAAGGTCATATCATATCACATATTTTGAATTGCATGTGATGTTAATCATTTTATGCATCTTGTATTGCATAGTTCACGACGGTAGCATTATAAGATAATCCCTCTCACAAAATATCAAGTTATAGAGTGTTCGTCCTTAGTAGGCACCATTGCCAAAACTCGTTGTTTCGAAGCACCACGTGATGATCGGGTGTGTTAGATTCTGCGAGTGTATACAATGGGAGCAAGCCAGATTTGCTCACACGGAAGCTAAGGTTTGATCTTGACGAGCCTAGCATGTACAGACATGGTCTCGTAACACGGAATACCGAAAGGTAAAGCATGAGTCATATAGATGATATGATGAACATGATGATTGTTCGCCTTTAAAACTATATCATGTCATGTGATGTGATGATCGGACTTGGTGTAGTGAATTTGGTTCGTGTGATCACTAAAACAATGTGAGGGATATTGTTTTGAGTGGGAGTTCAACAACAATATGATTAAAAGTTGAACACTATTTATCATAAATTAAATTAAAGTGAATTTGCATAGTTGTTGTAGCCACCTTGCGCTTAGTTATAATTGAGATAATAGAACTATAGAATTCTAGTTAATTACTTTACGAACTGGTATCATATTGTTTTGAAGTGTTAATCTAAAGTTTAAAAGTCCTATTGCAAACTTTCAGTAAGTTTCGGTTACTCTGTGAAGTTTAATAATTGGTATTAAATCAAGAGTTCCAGTGTTAGTATATAAGTATCATGTTTATCTGCATGATTCTTGATATTTAAAAGATTGTTTTAATATCAAAGTTATCTGGGAACATCATATGTGGAAGATATTGCGATATCTGAAATGATGTTTTTGATTATAACATGATAGACTATAATATGGAAAAGTTTATGTTCTCATATTTGATGGGAATTTTCAAAAGGTTGGAGACGCTAGTCGTCCTAATCCTCCAAAAGGTTTTGGAGAACAACATTATACTCGTGATTCACTGTTATAAGCTAAAGCAGCTTGATCATGAATTATTCCATGATAAGTATGAATATTTGATGTAAGTAAAATGTTTACTACACCAAGAGATTACTAAAGAATGAAATTTGAAAGAAAACCAAACATTTGATGATGGTGATCTACTTCAAAGTGCAAGTCCAAAGACATTGGTATTTAACTATACATGCTTTGTACTATGTGTCATGTGTATGGCTCCACTATTGATGTTGATAGATTTTTTAAAACAGAAAAAGAAATACTGAAAGAGAATCTCATAAATATATGGCAGAAAAGAAAAGACCAGAATTGTTCAGCTTAGGTATATAGATGATATACGTGTTATGGCTGTATTCTTTGCTTGTTAAATAATGTGGTTCTTAAGTATTAGATACTGAATTTGTTGGTGTGAATTGTCATACGAAACAACACAATTCATGAACTACAATGGCTAAGTAACTGTCAAAAGAATATGTGATGATGTTCATAGAGAACAAATAAAGGGTTATTGTGTTGCTCGTTGAAATCAAAGTTTGCCTTCAAGATTTGTTTTATCAGGTATTATGAGAACAAAAGGGTTGTTCAAATAATTGTCGTAATCCATAAAAGATGGATGATTTACAAATCTCGTTGGAGAAATCACATCCATAAAACTAAGTGCTAAAAATGTCGAAAGAACAAATTGATTGAAAGATCACTTAGGAAGTGACATCGCCGTTTAAATTATATTGAAAAGAAAACATGAAGAAACTCCATGTGGATGGAATTTTGGAGTCTTTTGATTTTTTTATCAAATGACGCTTGTGAAACTTTTCTAGAGATAATTAAAACTCCATTCATAGGCCAAAAGGGAACGAATGACTAGATTATTGGAATTTGCATATTTGATGTATGAAGTCCATTACGTGTAGTCAAGAGCGATGGATTTCAACTTCATATGCTTTTTCCGAAAATTTGAGTGAATATATGAATATTTACTTAATGACGATGAAGTGTGAAAATTTGAAAAGTTTAAAAAACTTTCAAGATGAAGTGCAAAATTAATGTAACAAGAAAATAAAGAATTTATGATACGATCATAAAGGAAGATATTTGAGTTACAAGTTTAGCATAATACCTTAGATTTGAGGAATCGTTCCGTGGATTTGCATTTTTCGAAACACCATAAGAGTATGGAGTGTTCAAGATATGTAATGAAACCTTGTTTGGCATGGTAAGATTAAAAGTGTAATTTATAAAACTGCCATTATATTTTAAAGTTAAAGCTTTAGAGACTACTGTTTTTTCACTGAAAAGAGCTCCATCATAATCCATTGAAATGACACCATATAAAGTTATGGTTTGGGATAAAAGCCAAGTTGTCCTTTCTTAAACATTAGTATGCTATGCATAAGAAAGATGTTTGCAACCAAAATCGGATGAACATATCTTTGTATGTTATTTCGAATAATCATTGAGTATTCCTCCATTACACCAAAGACAAAAAATGTTTGTCGCTTAGAACGTCAAGTTTCTTTGAGAAAGGAATTTCCCGTGAAAAGTTAAGTGGGAGGAAAATAGAACTTTGATAAGGTTAAAAGAACCTTAGCTATATGTGCAAAGTTGCGCAGTGCCGAAAAGTGTTCCAGAGGCAGCAACAATGCCCATGGCTCACGTGTCTCAAAGGTTGTGGTCACGGAAGTCTAAGTTCCTATTGAACCAAGTAGGTCGGATAAACAATCAAATACCAAGATTTGAGGGTTGAATCATTATTTGACAATAATGAACCGACTACATGCAAAGAAGCGATGATGGGCCCTGACTCCGTAAAATGGCTTGGAGCCATAAAATCCGTGATAGCTCCATACACGAGAAATCAAGCTTTGAACTTGAAAGACCCTCTGGAAAGGTGTAAAACCTTATAGTCGTGTTTGGATCTATAAAGAAATAGACATGGATGTTTCACATCTATGAAATAGTCGACATGTTGGGAAAGAGTTCACAACAATGTTTAAAGGTTGACTATGACAAGATTTGATCTTTCATAGCGATGTTTAGTCTAGACGAATTAATGTAGCAACCACTACATATAAATTTGATATGTGGTAGTTGAATAAAAAAACAAGTTCTTCTGATAGAATTGTTACCTAGGACGTGTGCATAACACGGTCCATAGGGTTTTGTTAATTCAAAGGATGTTAAAAGCGTATGCAAACTACAATGGTTGAAGTGAGCATCTCGGAGTTGGAATCTTCACCATGATGAAACTGTTAAAAGAGTTTAAATTCATCAGAGACGATGAAGATGCTTGCATTTGCAAGAAATTAAGTGGAAGCGCTAAGACATATTTCTAATACATTATGTGGAAGACATATTGTTGATTGGAAATGATGTATCTTTTATTAACACATGTTAAGAATTTCATCTCGATTAAATACTTAGGCAAAACCCAAATATTTGGCATCAATATATATATATATATATATATATATAGATTGATACACTAATATGGTTGTGCCAAATGTACATAAATGAGATATTAAATGAGTTCAATATGGAAATGACAAGAAAGGTTCCTGCCACACAGAAAGGATTAAATCAAAATTCAAGTGTATCGACACTTGGTAAGTGAAACAAAGATTCAAGTATATATTGATACTTGATGTATGAAATCACAAAGAGTATTTATATCAATCATACTGTGATATATACAAATCTAGATATGTCCTATGCTCTAAATGTTATGAGCATATACCAGAATGATTCATAAGATGATCATTGGACGATAGTAAGGATATTCTTATGATCTTTTGGAAGAACTAAGAATATATTATTTTTGTAGATGTGACAAGTAGATGATTAGTTCATTGTAAAAGTACTACATTGATACTAGTTTTGTCACAAAGTACAAATTAAGTTTATCTCAATCTAAACTAAGGGTGGCACAATATAATGGAAAGTAAGTTCCATAATGGATTTGGATGATTTCCAAAGTTAAGACATTGTGACAGATACTACAATAAAAGGCTAAGTATATAAATGCTATTATAGCATCAAAAGAGGGCATGTGTGTTAAGTAGTTTGTTATCAAACTAGGTGTGGTTCACAGTGGGATAGTACCATGAAGATATATTATACGATAATATTATCAACATGTTTTAACCCCAAGGTACCAAAGGTCACAACAAAGGACCAAATTTATACAAAGCCATCTCAGAGAATGAGTGATGAGTAGAGACGCAAAGACATGCAATTACACACGGACCTGAAAGAGTCGGATCCGAAGATCAGTTGACCACTAGCAATCGTGTAAATTCAACACCGGAAAGCCATAGGTGTTGAATACACAAATATTTGAAACTAGATTATTGTCTCTAGTGCAAGTGGGAGACTGTTGGAGATATGCCCAAAAGCCAATAATAAAGAGGTTATTATCATATCTTCATGCTTATGATAAATATTTACATACCATGCTATAATTGTATTAACCGGAAACATTAATACTAGTGTGATTTGTAAACATAAAAGAGTCCCTAGTAAATCCTCTTATTAAACTAGCTTGTTGGTTAATATATGATCATGGTTTCCTGATCATGAACATTGAGATGTTATTAACAACAAGAACATATCATTAGGAGAATGGTGTGATGGACATACTCCTATAGTTAACAATAGCATAAAGATCAAGTCATTTAATATAGTTCAGTTGCTATAAGCTTTCAGATACATAGTAACCTAAATCCTTCGACCATGATATCATGCTAATCACCATCACCGGATGGATGCTTTGATGACATCAAACACCACACTGTAACTGGGTGTCTATAAAGGTGGCATTGAGTGTTCGGAAAGTATGTGTTGAGGCACATGGATCAAGAGTGGGATTTGTCCATCCATATGACGGATAGATATACTCTGGGCCCTCTTGGTGGAATGTTATCCAATTAGCTTGCAAGCATGTGACTAGCTTACAAGGGATCACATATCACAGGAACGAGAAAAGAGTACTTATCGATAACGAGGTTGAACTAGGTATGCAGAGATACCGACGATCAAACCTCGGATAAGTAAACTATCGCGAGACAAAGGGAAATTGGTATCATATGTAAGTGGTTCATTCGATCGCAAAGTAATCGTAGAAATATTTGGGAGCCATATGAATTTCCAGATTCCTCTATTGGTTATTGATCGGAGAAGTGTCTCGGTCATGTCCGCGTAATTCACGAACCGTAGCGAGACACACTTAAGGATTCGATGTTGTTTAGTAGATATGGAATGTAAGTAGGGAGACCGAATGTTGTTCGGAGTCTCGGATGGGATCCGGGATATCACGAGGAGATCCGGAATTGTCCGGAGAATAAGATTCATATTAGAAAATCCAATTCCGGAGTTCGGGAATGATTCCGATGATTTCATCGGAGAGGTTCTAGAAGGGTCTAGAAGGTTCACCAGACCGGAAGGGGAAGGGAACATGAATGTGTCATGGGTAAGTGGAATAATTGGATCATGTCCTAGGTCACTTGGTTGGGCATTAGCAAGAAAGAAATCAAGCTCCAAATTGAAAGTCAAAAGGCAAGTTTGAAAAGTCAAACTGGGACAATGTGTCCTGGTGGAGGAAGGAAAGAATCCTTATTTCCCTCCACCACAAGCCAACAAGGAGAGGGAGTTGAGGAAGGATTCAAATTCCCCTCTCCCAAGCTGCCCTCCCTCTCATAAATAGAGGGAAGGGGGTCCCCCAAGGCCACACACAACCAGCCCCTCCCACCAAGCCGCGCCGCCGCTGCCCCCCGCAGCGCCGCCATTGCCCCCCGCAGCACCGCCGTTGCCGCCGCTGCACCGCCTCGCGCCGCCGCCGACTCCACCTCCTCCTCTCCAGCCCTATAAACCTAGATCGCCAGAAACCCTAGATCCACCATAACCTGCTCTGTCTTAGGCGATGCCCTGCAGGATTTTCCCTCTACTTCTGACACCACGCCGTCGTGCTGCCGGAATCACGAGGGGAGAACTACAACCTCTGCTGCCTGCTGGAACAAGGGAGAGGAAGGTCTTCATCGAGTACCGAAAGTGTGACCGACTGCGGAAGCGCTGCCAGAACGCAGCGCCGGAAGGATCGTCTACGCGATCTTGAGATCGGCAAGTGTATGACTACATCACCCACGAGAATCTGCTCTTGTTAACCGCTTTGGAAGCTTCGAGGGTGAGTACTCTAATCGACTCGTTGCTACAATCTAGTAGATAGATCTTGGCTTGTTTCTGTGCATGCGGTAGAATTTTTTTCCATGCTACGAACCACTATAGTGGTATATCACGGCTCACCGTCGGTTGCACGCCGTCGTTGCAAGGTAGCCGGAAGAACATGCAGAACTGGAAGGTGCCATTTGCCCCGTGTACCGCCACAGGAGGGGAAGGCAGGTAGTGCTGCAGAACCCGACAGACGAGACATGTACACCCGCTACGAGCAGAGCAGAAAACCAAGCCAAAACATCATAAAAAAAACTCCGAAACAGAATATCGCAAGATCAAAGATTTTCCAATGCAATTATAATCATGTGATCGATCACTCCTCGCTTCCTTCCGTCATAGGGGGGTGTCGGGCCCGAATTTTCCTCCTTGTACACCACATAATTTCTGATAGGTCCGCACGTTAGCGGCTGCGTACTGAAGAATTGTAATGCGAACTCAGCGGCGGAAAGTCCTTTTCCACTCCCATACTAAAAATCTAAAAACTCTATATTTATATGTTTCAAACAATTGTGAAACAAAAATTCTAAAAGTAACCAATAATGTATTCCACAAACATGTAAAATTTCAATTCAAAATGTTTTGTATTCTAAACTACACAAAAATGAAAAAGTTCGGTTTTGTTTAGATTTGGAGTCACTATAGTCAGATCTATAGTTTTATCATTTTTGTGTAGCTTTAAGTACACATTATTTTCAATTGATATTTTGCATGTTTTTAGTATACATTCTTGACTATATCCTGATTTGTTTTCAGAATTTTTTGGAACTCGAAAATATGATTTTCTATTTTTTTGAGAAAACAGGATCGCTAATGCTCGTGTGCACCAAATATTCACTTAAACTTGTTGGGATTTTGGGGGACTTAAGGCATTTTCCTATAAAACTACAACATGTCAGAACTATATGCCACTGTCATATGGGTCCCACATTGCCACGTCAATAAATACCAATTTGCAGTGGTCTGCACTGTACCTGACCCAATTGTGTCTCTTCAGTAACCGTAAATTCGACTTTCCTAAATATAAGGATGAGTGTAGTTTCTACCATCAAGTTTCATGAATTTCTGATGTATTTTACTCAAAATTTTAAACCTTTACTATTAAAGCCGAATGTCAGGTGTCACACTTCATCCTAATTACACAAAGATTACCACCATAACAAACTCTTTGTTCCCTTCCTTTTACTCACGTATAAACAAAGGCAACAACATATTTCCTGCTATCCATCGTCGCCCACAAACGCTCACAAGGAATAAGAACCAGCCGGTCAGTTTTTCATGCATCCACCGATCCATCACCAAATATGCGTTACTAATGTGGCGAGTTGTATTACAGTTAAGTTGCCCGTCTAGGGTATCAGCCGCTGCCTCCCTCTCTCTCTTCCCAAAACCTATCCTCCTCCAACTTTCTCCTCCTTCTCCTCCATAGTCGGTCCCCCTCCTCCAGCGGGCTTCGCCAGCACTGGGAGGAGCGGAGAACCTGATCTATGAGTTGAGTCTTTGATACAAGTAGTATGTTAAATAAATTAGATTAGAACTTTTCTTCTCCTTTTCGGTCTGCACGTCAATAGAGATGGCCTCGTCTATAATAAGTGTTCTCTAGCCCTTCGTTTGGAGTTTTTTTTCGATGTCGATGGTGGTGTTGAAAGATCAAATTTCTTTATGTATGGTTTTTCAGATCTTACTTCGCCAGACCTATCTTGGATGGTTTTTGTTGGTTGTCGCGAGGAGGTTTGTCCTCGCAATATCTTTCCTGGCTGTCATGTTCTCGACAATGGTGATTCGTACTCTCGGCTCCCGGCAACATTGACGAGGCTGTACAGTTCGGTCTTCTCTGAAATACTGGTGTTGGTACTCTTGCCTATGTTGGATGATTACTCTAATCGCTACACGCGTCAACATAGCCTTGACACTGTGGCTCAAATTAAAACTATGAAAGAACCCTCGTTGGTATTTACAGGTCTATGATTTGGTACCTATGTCATTGTTATGCGTCTGCCTTCGTTAAAGCACAAGATTGTGTCATGTAAGAAGAAAGAGTTTGAAGACCTGGATGATTAGATAATTTCTTTTAGACTTTATTTTATAATTGCTAAAGAAAGCTCATGTATTTTTATCATGTACTATTTGCTACGATAAATATATATGATATTGATTGTCAAAAAAAACCTGCGGGTCCCTCTATTTATACGTTAGGTAAACATGATCCATCTACTATATCAGATAGTGTGTTCTTATCTCATCGACCCGAGGAATAGAAAAACAATTCCCATGATATTCTTGGTGCTAAAAAAAATCCCCGGCACATGTCTTCTCTCGCAACTCTCGCTATGGATTCTAGGGGTGCGTTTGGTAGCCTACATAGGAAATTTGGTCCGGCCTAACAGTGCCAAGGTGGCCATAGCCACGCGAGAACAAAGTTTCGGCTAACATATGCACCCCGTTTGGTTACCTGAGTCACATGCATTGCAAAGGATCTGCAACCTATTTGGCTGCCTGGATTTTCTAGCAGATCCAACCAACCGTTATTTAGTTGCCTCAAGCAATATACGTTTACCTCTTTTAAATTTGGTGAGGTTATCATAGAATAAGAACACACAAGCAGAATAGATAGAACTACATCCTTAATACATCAAGTTAATTGCTAATAGTGGCTGGGTTTTAATCATATGTATCCCATGCCACCTGATAGGTAATTAACAACAGGGGTACACACCATATCTCCAACAAGATTGGTTCAATACAACATCCAGTACACAAACTGATCAGCAAACTAGCACTATACTACCTACAACTAGAGAACATCATCCTCCTCGCCTCCTGTCGAAGGATAGTTTTCACGATCCCTGTACAGTCTCACTTCCGAGAAATAAAAGAGAGTTTATTTGTTCAGAAATCGGGTTGATCAGCAGGTTTGGACCTCCAAAGACAAATAAGATAATATGTGTATAATGGGAAGGATTCCCTTAGAATTTATTCATAAGGTGATCGAGAAATCATACAAAGTGGATGCAAGATGATCTCGGTGGGTTTATAATGTTACCCGACGAGATATGAATCTAGGGTTTATGACTAAGGCTAAGGACTAAGACATAGACGATTATGGAGTGTCCCCTTTAGGTGAATCTCCTCGTGTACTTATAGGCGTCGATGTGTCAGAGTTTCCCTTAGTCATGCTAGGTATTCATCTTGCCTTGCACGTCACGTTGATCTTCGACCTTCCTTGTATGTGTGTTTGGTCTTCAGGATCTCTAGAGAGCCGTTTTGAAGCCCGATAGGCCAGGACGGTTGAGAGCTTCTAGATGCAGGCCTTTAGATCTTTGATCGTAGAGATGGGTGGATTAAGTCTCATATGAGGTACATGCTTGAATCCACCCATCACCGATAAGACCCCTATCATTACCTTTAATAAGACGACCTTCCTTCCAACAGAGTTGCTTCAGGTCCCTGCTTAACCTTTGTCTGGTGATCTCAATGACTTCTTTTTGGTCTTGAGGCCCGAGGTCTTAGAGAATGCTTGAGGTCTTCAGATAAGGTCTCCCGCATGTGCCAATGTCTCGATCATGCAGATGTTCCTGCATGCTCGTCCTCAGAACAGACCTAGTGAGCCTTCCCATCTCATATGTCCCAAGGTAATGGGCTTACAATGAGGTCCTGCAAAAAGGTTAATAACAAAAGGGAAAAACAATCCTTCTATGCAGGTGTTAATACCTTGATGATCAGAGAAGGTCTGAGGGAGAGGTCCCTTTGCGACGTGGAGTACCGAACTGAGAGGTCAATAATGCATCTATAAGTCTAGCTCTTATCATGTTGGAACAATATCTATGGACCCACCTAACGTAGTGAAGTCGTAACAGGGTTTAGGCCTAGCCCAGGATGACGTAATCAGTGACGCTGACAACTCCTTCGATTCCTCCTATGACATGGGGAGGTTTGCTAATATGATCTTTTCCGTGGCCGCGAGGACCTGAATCTGAACTGATTTGAGAGGTCTTTCCAATAATTGCTGCTTCTCGGACCTCCTTTACTGCGTGGGAATCTGTTCCGCCAGACGCAATTGAAGGTGATGGTCATAATGAGATTCCTTCCCACGAGGACAGTTGTGAATCCTTTGTAAACGTATTGCATCTACTTCTTCATGACTCCCACCATAAAATCCTACCGTACCTCCAAAGCGAGGGTAATTTTCTCTTTGCCTTCTCAGAGCTCAGTCATGGTCGGGTCCCTTGGTTCTCCCGAAGCTCTTTTATCTTCCTTATTTATAGAATCTGAACCCCTAAAAATGGATTCATTCCACAATATATTCGTCTCCAAGCCCGAGTCTCCTCCAATCGCCTCGTCTGCTATAGCGCCTGAGGAAAAGAGGTCCGAGAAGTGGCTGGTGTGTACCTCTACTTCTGGCCAATTTGACGACCTCGTTCGCGACTGACGACTTTCGGCGGACCATGATCTGAGAGCCACGCTACGGTATACCTCCCACTGGTGGAAAACATGGCTGTAGTCCCGGGCCGCAACGGGCTCTAGTCCCGGTTTTTAGCCCAGGACTGCGAAAACGGGACTAGAGGCCCCCCTCTAGTCCCGGCTCGCTACGACCCGCGACTGATAACAGCCACGTGGTTGTTTCAGCGCCGGGGGGGGGGGGGGGACGGAAACCCTGTAGTCCCGGGCCGTAACACCACTCGGGACTATAAGGTTTCCTGCCGTGGCAGAGAATTGTGTGTTTCTCTACCGCGGCAGAGATTGTGTGTTTCCTTTTTTTTTGCCATTTCGTTCCTTTTTCGTTTTGTGTTTCACTATAATTTCAAACATTTATTTAAGTACACATATTCTACGCTAGTACATACACAGTACACGTTGATGAATCTATATAATTAATCGATCCCTTGCAAGCATACATTGATGATATATATATATCAAAAGGAAGAAATGTTCTGAAATTACATGGTCATTGATGAATATATATATCATATCAGCTACATAGAGATCACTAAGGCAAATCGAGTTCCGCGTCATCCGCATAATGCTCTCCATGTCCATCAAGGACTTCCTTCATCATAAATCCCGCCAGCTCCTCTTGAATTGATCTTATGCGCTGGTCTGGCTCTAGTTTTTCCCGTAAATCATAAATATAATGTGAGTCAACTTTTCGCTCACTAGTCAACTCGCGGATGTACTCGCAGACGTAGGGTGTGTTTGGTAGCCCGGGCCAGCTCAGAATGTCTATCTCTTCTCATACACGCTGATCCTAGCCTAGTTGACATGAGATTTTTGTGATGTGTTTGGCAGCCTACATCTGTTAAACTATGCTGAGTCGAGATCTTGTTTGGTGTTCGCACAATCTGAGACATGCCAAGTATATGTTCACCTCATGTTTTTAGATGGTGAGGATACCTCCCGTTTATCAACAATATCTTTCACCATTTGTTCTAGTAGAGTAAAAATTAGAGTTTGAAGATACAAAATCGTGCACACACAAAATAACATGTATTTATTTGAGAAGATATTTACATCAACGCAGTACAGACTTGTATAGAAAGATAAAAGCAATCACGTCCTTCAAAGGGAAAAATAGAAAGCAATCAGGCCCTTGTTGTTTGCTGGCTGTCTTCCTATCCACCATGCGCCGCCGTGCAAGGTCCAGGGCTGGGGCTGGGACGGCTTCACGCAGACGGGAGCACCAGAGCAGGTCGGGGTGCCGCCGTGTGCAGGCTGGGGCAGGGACGGCAGAACAGGTCAGGGTCGGGGCGCCGCCGTGCAGGAGATTTGGGCCCTCCCCGTCGACCAGTTGGTTGTGCAGGTTGGGGCGCGGACGGCGGAGCAAATCAGGGTCGGTCCGCCGCCGTGCATGAGCTTTCAGTCCTCCGCGTCAGCGGGCCATGTAGGTGGCGATGCGGACCCTCTGGGCGGCGGCCAGTGGAGCAGTGCGGCGGTGTTGCTGTTCTGGTACGCGGGATGCTGCTAGGGAGAGGTGGTCGTCGGTGTGGAGCTCGCCGGCATCCACAGGAAGGCAGCCGGAGCGGCGGCTCGAGCCCGAGAGGGAGGGAGACGGCGGGATCTGGTGGTGAGAAAAAGGAAAGGACTGAGAGCGAGAGGGTGCGGGTGAGGGTCCGGGGGGTGAGCGGCTCGGGTCGGGCGGGATGCGCGGGGATAGTTTGTGGGATGAGCTCGCCCAAGCCGAGTTGCGAAGCTCGATTTGAGCTTCACAACTGTGAAGGGCTGAGAGGCTGTTTCGGTATGAAGTGGGCATAGCTCAGTAGGACAACCCGGGCTAACAAACACCGAAATCTCAGCTGAGATGGGAATTTCTGTATGGACACGGGCTAACAAACACACCCGTAGTATCCACATAAATGAGTTTTCGGTGGCTGCTGTAAACTCTTCACCATTTTATAAGTTATCTCCTCTTTGAATGGACCTGATATTTTCTGTCTGAACCATGTCCAACATCTGCTCGGCAAAGAAAATGAACAAAGGAGTTATTAGTTACTTGATATCATGAAATGAATGAAAGAGGACGATATAATGCGACAATGATTAAAATTACTTATGGAGCATTGCTTTCATGTCGCTCCACTGCTCTTGGCCCCAACTTAATGAGTCGTGGACTTCAACTAGGAAGTTGTCAACTTGAATGTTAGGAAGATCCAGTGGAATCTGCGGACGTTTACATAAGCATACATGCATAGCTCATCGAGTAAGCAAAAATAAAATATATACAAGATATAAACACTCACTTGAAGTTGTAAGGAAATAGTATTTCCTTTAAAAAAATATTCTCGGTTAACAACCTGCACAGGTCTTCCTCCACGTCCTTGGGGTGATTCTTTAACGTATATTCATTAACGGTATATGGGTCAATGAACCCAACGTCGTATCTTCTAGCTCTTTTGCATTCAAGCATCTTCATTCTGCAGAATATAATATCATCATACAAAAGGATATATGGATAGGATAATATATTAAATGCAATGAACGAGCTAAGCTACAAACTTAATTATAGAAATAAATCACTTACATACGGTAGCAATCAATGATAGATTTGTCGAGGGCGCGCTGGTTGTATAACTGAAACAGTTCGGTCATTTGAACATGTATCGAGTATGGTTTGAAGTGATGCTCCTTTCTAATGTCCACCGGAAACCAATCTTTCTGATGCTTTTTTCTGCTTGCGACATGTACTATTCGTGCAAATTTCGCATATGTGTGGATAGACGCGCGAGCTCCTCATTACTTACTAGAGGCTCCCCTTGAACATACTTCCGTACTATTTGACCCACTAGCGTATCTTCATAGCCTAAATATTGACCAAGAGACAGTCATATTTGCTTCGGTAGCAAGTGATTTGGCCCGTGATACCGTGATTCCCATTATTGCAGCATTATTACGGGCTCTGGGGTCCATTACTTGCATGTCCATATCCATTTTAGCTCTGAAGGCCTTGTCGAGGTATGATATGACTTTGAGCGGGGCGACCGATTGATTCTTCTGTGCTCCGAGCTGGGCAACTTGCTTCCCGCTTTTTGCACTTGTGATTTTTTTGTGCTTGCTTAATAATCTCCCGGTCATAGTCTGATTCCAGATTCATCGATATCTAGGATGATTGCTCAAGAAAGGACTTAGCCCACTTTTTGGTTTTTTCATCATATACCGGCTTTGGCTCAGGTTTTTTGGGTGCAAAATGCGCCTTAACTTGGTCAGCCACATCCGCGTTAGTTTCCTCATCGGTCTTGTCATAAGGTCTCTTTGGAAGAACCGACGGGATGTCGACTATCTTCGCTGTTTGACCTTTCTTTGATGTGGGGCGCGGGGGAGCGTCGAACTTCCGTTTCTTCGACGAGGTAGTAGTATTGCACGGAGGCGGAGGCGGGGATCGAGTATTGCACGGAGGCGGAGATCGAGTTGATGTACTCCTGCTGCGGCGATCGTCAGCGGGGCGGGGTGGACTTGGAGGTTGGCGATAATCGGGTAGGGGTGGACTTGGAGGTTGATGATATTCGATGCGGGGTGGACTTGGATTCCTCGGAGTCGGTGGCCTTGGCGCCGAGCCTGGAAACTTGATGTACTTCTTCTTCCATAGAATAATGTTGCGCTCGACATCTCCTAGTTTCGTAAGGCCTTCAGGCGTAGCGATTTCAATCTCTAGGTCCGCAAAATCCTCCACTATGTCATCCACCGTGACACGAGCATAGCCTGGTGGAATCAGAAGTGAATGGTGGAGTGCTCCAGGTAGACAAGGTAAAGCAGTGTCGATCGCCACCTTGAAGGACAGGTTGTTCATTGGCTGATGTAGCTCACATTGTGCCATCTCTCTAACATCATCCACGGGGTAGTGAGGAGTCGGTGCATCATCCAGCAGTGCTTGATCATCAGCCCGGACCTCTGTGGAAGCCACGCTGCTTCTTCGCTGGCTAAGATCCAATGCAGGATCATCAGCCTGCGGGTGAGTTGACGACGGCGGCCTTTG
Source organism: Avena sativa (assembly GCA_916181665.1). Classification (NCBI taxonomy): domain Eukaryota; kingdom Viridiplantae; phylum Streptophyta; class Magnoliopsida; order Poales; family Poaceae; genus Avena; species Avena sativa. The sequence continues at coordinate 463,666,927 of OV702293.1, forward strand.
TCTAATTTCTTGCATTAGGTTCTTCAGATCAGCTAGGTCCTGCTCTACCCTGGAGATCTGGTCTGCCTCCCGGTCCTTCTTTCTCTGACGGCTTCTATAACTGGCATCGTACTGAGGAAACCCTTTCTTCCAGGAGACACCGGTGCCTTTGCCTCGTGTTCGTCCTCCCTTTTCAGGATTCCCTAGGGCGCATGTCAGCTCGTCGTTCTCTCTCTCGGGACGTAACAATCCCTTTTGAGCATCGTTCATTGCTTGAACAAGGTCTTCAGAGGGTTTTAGAATTTTTTCATGAAATAATGTCTTCCCTGTTTATGGGTCCAACTATCCCTCGTGCCCGTACCACCAATGCTTTGACCTCTCGGGCCATCCATCTGTACCAGGAGTGACGCCTCTAGCCCTTATTTTCTTCTCCATAGTTTCCCACTTAGGGACGGCACTCTTGTAGCCACCTGTCCCCATTTTATGATGGTATTTCTTTTGGGCAACATTTAACGCCTTCTTTGCCGACTTTGCCTTTGCTTTATCAGATTGCTTGTACTGTATAAAATTGGGCCACTATTCTCTCAACTTCTCGTTTACTCCTTTGAAGTATGGAGTTTTCTTTTTCGCGACATATTTCGCGTATAAACCTTTCTTGTGGTTCTGGTACAGTTCAGCCATCTTGCTCAGAGCCCACTCCTTGACTTTCGCTCTATTTTCAAGCCCACCCGGCCTTGGGGTAATACCATCTACCTCAAATTCTTCATACTCTGGAGGTAGTATGAAATGCGCTAGGAGCTTCTGCCAAAGGTCATCTTTGGCATCATCGGTGACATAGCTATTGGATTCTTCACCGGGTTTCTTTGACTGATTCCATTCTTGGATGGTGATCGGCAGGTTGTCCCTAACAAGCACCCCGCATTGATTTATAAACATCCTCTGGTGCTTCTTTGGAGCAATCGGTTCACCATCATCATCTATTTCTTCGATGGTGAACCTCTGATTACCATCCAACTTTTTTTTCGTCCCTCGTTTCGTTCGAGCTATCGATTTCTTCGATCCGGTGGGCTAAAAGAAGAAGAGAGATTAATTAATATATATCTAGATCAGTTAATGAATAGAGGTAACACGAGGCTTTATATATATATGTATATATATGTACCTCGCCGGATCCTGTCGAGGGGCCATCATTATTGTTGTTATTTGTTTGCCCTTCGTCCATCTCGTCTTCCCCTTGGTACATTAGGTTTTCCTCTAGTCCATCACCGGATGGATTCAGATATGAGGATATCTCTTCCTCGAGCAAAATATCTTCGCCGGTAGTAATAATAAGAGGAATTTCACCTCTTATCATGCCCTGAAAAATCTCTTCACCGATGCGACCAGGATCTTCGGATGGATCCATGACTTAATTATCTATAACAGAAAGAGAGTTAAACAGGTTAGAAAAAACAATAACCCTAATAACTAAAACAAAAAAAACAATAACCCCTAATAACACAAATTAATAACCCTAATATTATTTGCGGTAAAAAAATAATCCTAATAACTAATACAAAAAACAATAATCCTAATTAATAACCCTAATATTATTTGTGATAAAACAATAATCTTAATAACTAAAAAAACAATAACCCTAATATTTTTTTTGGTAAAACAATAATCCTAATAACTAAAACAAAAAAAACTAATATTATTTGTGGTAAAACAATAATCCTAATATTAATTGTGGTAAAATAATATAATCCTAGCTAATAACTAAAATAAAAAAATAACCCTAGCTAATTATAATTAAAAAAATAATTAAAAAATAACCCTAGCTAATTATAATTAAAAAATAACCCTAACTAATTATAATTAAAATAACCCTAGCTAACAATATAATCCTAATCCTAGCTAATTATAATTAAAACAATAATTAAAAAATAACCCTAGCTAATTATAATTAAAAAAATAACCCTAGCTAATTATAATTAAAATAACCCTAGCTAACAATATAATACTAATCCTAGCTAATTATAATTACAATAATTAATAACCCTAGCTAACTAATAATTAAAAAAAACCACACCTGCCCATACTCCCTTCGAGCTCTCACCGATCGAGGCCCGGCGGAGCGGCGTGCAGCGCATGAGACAAGGCGAAGATCGAGCACGGCGCCGGAGCGGCTAGGCAGCGAGGCGGCGCGCGGTAGCACGGCGGAACGGCGGCACGACGGAGCACGTACGCACGGTGGAGCGGCGGCGGAATCAGACAACACCTCCCCTGCTTCGTCTTCGTGTGTGCGTGCTTCGTCTTCGTCGAGAAATGCTAAGTGTTGAGGCAGCACCTCCCTGGCACCAGAATATAAAGGGACGAAACTTTAGTCCCGGGCTAAGCCACCGCCTGGGACTAGAGAGTCTCTAGTCCCGGGTCGTGGCTTAACCCGCGACTAAAGACCCCCCGTTTAGTCGCGGGTTAAGCCACGATCCGGGACTAGTGTTTTTTTTCGTCCGCTTCATTTTCGCGCGCGTAGGGACCCTCTAGTCCCGGGTCGAGCCACGACCCGCGACTAGTTTGTTTTTTGTATTTTTTCTTTTTTAATTCAAATCAAATATAAAACTTTGGAAAATCATATCTTTTATTATTTAAATCCAAATAAAATAAATAATATGTCTATTATTATCATAAAAATATAAAAAATCTTAATATAATATCCATATATCTGTTTGCATCATTTATAAATTATTTCATTTGTAAATTTTCTTTTTTAATTTAAATCAAATATATCAAAATACAAAAATATATCAATGTAGCAAAACCATTTTGATATGTAGCAAATTCCCATCCCAGCAATTCCCTAAAATACAAAAATCCATAGTAGCAAAATCCAGGGGCCTTGATAGCAACAACCAAAGCCTTCGGTAGCAAATCCACTCGTTGTCGGCAGTAAATTCTCTCCAACGAATGCATGTAAGTATACAAGTGCAACGGGAGGTGCAGATTTCTTACCTTGGGTTGGGGCTTGGTGATGTGGCGGCGGGCGGCGCCCCGAGGTTGGAGACGCGCGGGAACCGACCGGAAGAAGCTTGGCCATCGGGGTGCTGGAGACGGCGTCGCCTCGTCGCCTCATCGGGGTGCTGTAGCTGTGGCTGCGGCGCAGCGCCTCGAGGTCATAGCTATGGCAGGAAGTCGGGGACGGCGAAGGACCAGAGGTGTGCTTGGGTAGGGATCCGGCGGCGGGCGGCAGGGCAAGGCCCTTGGCTCCTGGTTGGCTTGCTGGTTGCTGCTGTGTGGCGGCGGGCGACAGCTGTAGGTCAAGGAGAGCTGGGAGTGACGAGGGAAAACGGAAAATGAGAAGGCACAATACGCAACACCCGGTTCCACCACCCTGACCCGGACGATGATCGTCCGAGGTAAGGGAATCATTTTACTTTGTGGAATGTGGACTAGTACTATATTATCTATAGCATCTATCCAGTATAACCCCTTCCACTTAAACTCGTACAAATACGTTTATGCATATATTTGAACCCGTATCTAAATCGTGTATTACCTATGCATAGGGATATGGATGGGATATGTAGATATACGCTCGATCCAGCTTGCCCTATGATCGTCCAGGGCCGACCGCGACGGCTGCAGGCCATCTAGACGACAGCCGCCGCCCGCGGCCATCACCGCCGCCGGCTGACAACCGCCGCCTGCGCCGGCTATTCTCGCGTCCTCGCCGGAGGAGGCAGGTTCACCCTCGTTTCTTGATCGCGGTTTGTTCGATCGCCATGAAAATTTTGAAGACCGCCGGACATACCAGGGCACAATCCGGACAGTCCGGTAAGTGATGCAAGTATGAACGGACAGACCGGAGGAAGCCCCCAGCCAGATTGGCACCTAAAGGAGACTGAACAAAACGCTACCTAGATCGCCGGTCTGTAACCAAGTTTTTTTTGTGCATATTACGAAGAATGATCCCATATTTTTTCACAAATTCACATATCTAAACAATGACAGATTACAAAGGTTTTCTAATTTTTTAATTTTTTTTTGAATTAGTAGTGCCCTACTCGAAGGATCTTGCTGAAAATGGGAAATTATTTTGACGCCGTATAAGTCGGGCATATTGTCAGGAGACATGTCCGGCAAAACCTATAGTTATATTGACACCGACTAGTGAGCCGGAGTGTCTGGCCGGGTGTCGCACATCACGTCGGACTGTCTGGTCTTCCTCCTAGCTCCCGCTCGCGGCCACTGCCGCCAAGTTCTCGCACCGCCGCCAATCTGCACGCCGCCGCGCTTGCCTGCCGATACACATCTATAAAAACGAGGTGTGCGCCGACGAGGACGAGTAACCGCACCAAACCTTCCAAACGCCACCCATGGCTATGGCCGCGCAGGGACACGGCCGTCACCGGCGGTGATTCGTACAACGATGTTTTTTTCGTTAGTGTAGAGGTCGTACTAGTACACATACGGCTAGAAAAGGTTATTATTTGATTAAGTTATACGAGATTTTGTACGACTTAACGTGTATATACTAATTACGAGGGGTATTAAGCGATTTGAGCCGTCCTTATGTTTGAGGTTATACAAATTTGTACGAGTTTTGGTGGGAGGGGGTTGTAGTGGATCAGATGCCATTATCTATTTGTGAACTTGTAATAAGCCTTATTGATCATATTCAAGTAGTGATGCATTTGAACACTTGAATTGTGGTTGGAAAGCTGGAATGGTGCTATGCACGCGCAGCTGCAACGAGTAACGCAGCGCGTCACGTGGACTGAAATAATAATTGCTTTTAGTACCCGGGTCGCTGGTGACAGAGCGCACTACACTCTACCTTGGAGCCTCCCTGCTACACTACCACGCACCTATACACCCGAGAAAATTTACACGCCACAGTCGTAGGACGTGACCAAAAAAAAAAAGGCCAGAGATCGACGCGAGTCATGGGATGGCAGTATAAATGCGGGCGGGCGGGCGAGAGGGGCTTCGTCGTTTTCCCCGGCCGGACGAAAGCTCTCAATTCAACCACGCCGGCCACAAACCAGCTTCATTCGTTCGTTTTCCTCGCTCGGATCGGAGCTCTCAACTCAATCACGCCGGAAAACCACCTCGAGTCGAGAGTCGAGACCCACCCTCATCGTCGGCAGTGCAGGAGGTATCCTCCTCTCTTCCCCGCCGCGCCTGTTGTTTATCTTTTTCTACTTTTGGCTCGCTCTTCTTCTTCTTCTTCTTCTTCTTCTTCTTTCCAACTCTTCTCTACCTTTTTGCACTACTCCAGGGCTATGGAGTCTGTGGTCAGCTTGCAGCATTCCGGTCGTTTCCGGGGCACCGGTTTCGTAGTTTACGCCACCGAAAAAGTCTTTCTGGTCATGACATGCTACAATGTCACCGGGAGCTGCAATCAGACTTTCCAAGTCGCATTCCCTGGCAAAACCAAATCCTACCAGGCTACAGTCATCCACCGCTGCGACGACACAGACCTTGCTTTGCTCAGATTTGCTCCTGATGAAGACTGCAATGGATGCCCCGCGCTTAGGTTCGCAGACCCATAGTGCCAGGGCCCGCCCCTCCGACACCCTACCTCTAGCGGCTTCCATAGCTTTCCCTTTTGAGAGTCGACCCACCTCCCCCGGGCCGATCTGACGCCCTCGCCGACGGCGATGCCGGGCGGTGGAGGCTGAAGAGAGGCGCCGGACTCAGTAGTGTAGGATCTAGGATTAGCTTTTTTAGATCTTGTGCCATAGTGCCGTCTGGGAGTAGGTCGTTGAGCTTCATTGGGCCGAGCTTGGCGCGTCCATGTCTGCTTCGTCCTCGCAGCCCTGCTTTTGTGGCAAAGGCAGTGGATTGGGAGGAGGAGGGAGCAAGGCATCTCCGACAATAAGGCTGTCCTCCCTTCCCTTCGGAGGCCTTCCGATCTGGCGCTCTGCCGTGGCGCCGGCCGGTCATCTCTGCCGCTAACGGAAAAGCTTCCATGGTGGGAGCTTGACCTCAATGGCAGATCTGATGAAGCCTCCTTCAATAAGCGGTGCTTTGCCCCGGCCCGCTGTCATCGCCATCATCTACGCCCACCTACCCTGGTCCGTGGCAGGTTCCATGGGGACGGTGAGCTGATATCTCCATTTCGATGCCGGTGTGCTGCTGCTGCTCTGGATTCGCTGCTTGCTCTGATTTCCCTCTTCTCTTCAATCTTCATGGTGGGGATGTGGGAACGAGGGAATAGGGCTAGCTTCTGGCCAGGTCGGCATAGGAGCGCAGGAGCCTATCTTCTCTGGAGCACTTCCATGGCGTCCAAGAAGGCGCTGACCCTCATGGCCAAGACGGCCAACTCAAAGCCGGTGAGCTCCGGCAATGCTTCTACCTCCACTCGGAGGCCCTTTTCGGAGTCAGGCGCTGAGGACTTCGCTGGGCCGGAGACAAGTGGTCTCGTCCCCGCCTCCGACCTTGGCTGCAGCGTTCGTTCTCCTCTGCTCCACAGCGGGGAAGAGATAGGACTAGATTGCAATTGCCAACCTTTTAGCAAGGTCCTACCTACAAATGTCAGGGACTCATGTGCTATTTGTTGTTTTTATGGGGTCTTCTGTATTTTCATTGTACACCCTCTAAGATAATTAATGAAAAGGCTCCAGCCCCTTCTGAGGCGTTCCGATGTTCAAAAAAAAAAGGTTCGCATACCCAGATACTACCGCACTCAACTGTGGAGCTGTTGAGCTGATAGCATACTACTCCCTCGGTTTCAAATTACTCCGCGCGCACTCTTATCTAGGTGGGCTAGTACTCCCTTATTTTTTATTCAAAAAACTCCTAAATTTTTTGAACTAGATAGTATGAAATGTGTACTAGCTATTTCAAAAAATTTGGAAATTTTTTGAACAAAAAATAAGAGAATAGTAGCCCACCTAAATAAGCGTGCGTGCGGAGTAATTTGAAACAGAGGGAGTATGAGACATCACCTGGACGCCTTCTCAGCCCAGGAGTGTTCGATGGGAAAATCAGGTACTCCATATAATGCCACACTCTCACCCAAAAACAGATACTCCTACTAATGCACGGTTTTTCATAACTCGAGTTAACTTTTTTTGTTAATTTCACGCACGTACGCAGTGGCGAACCGGATGGTATCTTTCTAGTTTCTGATTATACAAGCGAGAAAGGCACATCAGGAGGACCTGTTCTCAAGGGAGGTAGAGTTGTTGGGGTGCAAAGTGGGAGTGCTGCCTCTGCCCGACATGCTGTTTCTGTTGTCACTGTACTCAGCACATTACGGGGGTGGCTATATGGGTCAGACGTAAGTGTCAAAAATGAATCTCTTGTTGTACATGCTAGCTTCTCAAACCAGCATATTCTAGCATTTTTTTGATCTCTATATACTTCAGGCTATGACAAGGAAATGTCTTTTTGTGTGTGTGTGTGTGTTTTTAGCATCTTGGACTCGACGAGATTCTACCAGGACTTGCTTAGGCATCAAGCAGTATCAAGCAGGTATATACTACACCGGCCGTCTTTCCCAAATTACTACTATCACTGCGTGCATGTGAAATCATGAGATTTATTTCGTCTCATTACAACAAGTCTTAATGGTAGTACACAAAAATTCACCTGATGTCAATCGTTATAGATTCTAGTATCCCACATAGTAAATGAAGTACTTGTGGAGTAATTTTTGTCAAAGTCTTTTGTCTTAATGAAATGAGGCCTGTAGAAAAACAGATGCGTTTGTACACTACTCTTCCTTCGTCTTGAACCAACCTCTTCACAAGTCTAGATCTTTTACCCTTTTATTACAAGAGAAAAAAATGATTCTTATATACTTACCCAAGACAACATTCTTATCCCACAACCCCATATATTAGTATTAATTTGACACAAACTTGCGGCATTAAGATTTTGTTATATATTCCTCATATTGTTTACCAGACAAATTGAGTTTCTGCCAATGAAATGCTAATCACAGCCCTTAATTGTGCTTTGCTATTTTTTCGTAAGATACTTGAAACCCTTGAAGCAACATTTGACCAAATTTCCGGTGCCTTATTCTTCTGGCTGTTGCTCTAACAGGAGTGTGGATGACAAAGCTGCATCGCAGGGAGGCAACATGAAGAGTTTCCATGGGCACGGTTGCTGTGTAATAATAACGCATGACCCATATATATGGGGGTTCAAGTTCTAGTGCACTCTAGCTAGTATGTTTAATTTGACTTCAAGGTAGTATTCAGTATTATCGGTTTGTAACCTGTGTGTCGTTCAAGTTCTAGCGTATGTTTAATTTGACTTCGATCGATCAGGGAATCATCGGTTTGTAACGTATCGGCTTGTACCATCCAGAAGTTACGAAGCGCCAAGAATCTTGAGTGGGCATTGTAGCGCCAGCTGAACCTGGTGGTATTTTCTCGTGCTAATTTTTAGCCTACAGGTAGCAGTAGTAGTTAGGCTCAACTAGCCGGCCGGCAGGTTAGAGAATGAACAATGAAGAGAGCGGTTCACAAAAAAAAATGAAGAGAACTCCTATATATATATATAGCTCTCCGTTTGCTAGATGAGCTCCTATATATATATATATATATATATATATATATATATATATATATATATATATATATATATCCAAAAATAGATGAAGCAACGTAAAAATGGAACAAAACTAAATTAGAGCAAGTGCAATCTAAAGAATGAAAACTGCAAAAAGCACAAATATGTCACAAAACCCGGAACCAAATCAAGCAAAGGTCATGGTTCGTTGTTCCTTGGGTAAGGATGAGCCAGATCACCCCAGACCCTCAAAATCAGAATCAAGAACCATAAGCACAACCCTACGAACGTCTTTCTGTAAACCATCCTTTTTTCATCCTTCGGCTACATCTATTTTCTCTTGGAACGTGTTTATGAAAAAGTGAGTAGCTCTAAACCGACCTTCCTTTTTCATCAAGAAGAGCATAGTGTAAAAGTAAACCTTGCTTCTCATGTTGATCTAGCTAGTCACCGGGTGAGGATTGAGATAGAGGCTAATAAGGAGAAGAAACACGGTGGCTCGATGGTTGGTCGTCGTAACATTAACCGTAGCTGATATGTTGGCCATCTCAAGCTCATGGAACTCCATGCATAACTGGTATGTCTGCCTAACTAGTTCAAGCATCGTCGAAGAACAGTTTTGGGGTCTTTCGGCAAAGCACTTCTTCTGAAGGATCAAAAGTATGTTTATTTGCATGGTAGGGGCTCAATTCAACAAGTAGAGGATCAAAACATATTTGCTGTCGGACTTTATTGATAGGAAGATCATAATTACAATACAGAGATGGATCTCGGCAAGTTTAGACGTGGAACTCGACGAGATGAGAGTATCTTAGGGTTTTGGCTATATGGTGGATTGCTTCGAAGAAGGAGAGTTTGGAGGGTCTTTCTCCATGTCCCGCTTCTTTATATAGGTGTAGGTTTTGATCGGGGAAAACAAAGTAGGCCACAGATCGTCCCTCCTCGAGGCGGCATGGGTGGTAAACCTAAGCCATCACCACCTTCGTCTCCCTCCCCCTCTCGCAGTTGCTAGCATACGTCGACAGGGAAAACCTAGAGGCGGTCGGTTGCATGCCCTAGTTTTGGATCAGGGAAGCATTATAGGCTGATGGCGGTGGCCGGTAGGTGCGCAGATCATCTAGCTCGACGGTCACGGCCTAGGGACGCGCAGATCAAGTCGCGTTGGTAACACTACAATCGTCATGTGGGAGCTAGTGGTTATAAATTCCGACACACGTGCCTAATAGCCGTGGTATGGCTATGGTGATAAATAAAAGCCGCCAGGTGTAACTACGTCAGGAATTGTGTATGCACGGCACATGCCATCTGACGCGCGATATGTTTAGCTACATTTTGAGGATATGCATTGATACATTAAAACCAGACGTTAAAGTTAATGTCGTGTACATATATTACTATGTGCAATGTTTTTCTGTGAATGCCCTATGCCGATCGGCGACATAAAAAATAATTGCAATTAGTGTGGTTAACAATTAGTTTGTTCATTTCATTCCATTGAGACAGAGTATTTCATTCATTACATCACTATTCGAGTCCCTCTCTAATCGATACATTGGAGGTACTCCCTCTGTTTCAAATTACTCCGCGCGCACTCTTATCTAGGTGGGCTAGTACTTCCTCATTTTATCCAAAAAAATCCTAAAATTTTTGAACCAGATAGTATGAAATGTGTACTAGCTATTTCAAAAATCTCGGAAATTTTTTGAACAAAAAATAAGAGAATACTAGCCCATCTAGATAAGCGTGCGTGCGGAGTAATTTAAAACAGAGGGAGTAGCACCTATTAATAACATAGAATGTCTTGAGCCGCTCTCTATTCAGAAGGTCTAGCTCGAGAAAGAAAAACTAAATTTAATCACAAAAATCCTCCTATTTACTAGGGAAGATCTTGAGTGCCTCTCTATTATGAATGACTTCTGCATCTCGGGCATTGTACCCACGTCAACGGCATTACCGCGGACCTCCGCATCAACACCATCATGGTGGATCTACGTATCAACACCATCACCGAGGATCAACGTGCACACCGTACGCTGGTGAACTCTGCTTGGATCAAAAAGAAAATACTTTCTCCGTCCTAAAATAGATGTCTCAGATTTGTCAAAATTTAAATAAATCTAGACACTATTTAGTATATAGGTTTATCCAAATTTTAACAAATCTAAGACATCTAATTTGGGACGGAGGGAGTATCAATGATTATTAAGGAGATAGAGCAACAAGCATGCAGATCTAAAGAAATTGTATGCGTAGAAATTTAAGATGGGGATCAAACCTGTGGATCGGAAAGTCCAGTGGTGACCAGCGTGGCTTGAATGGCTGCACAAGTCCGACACGGATTAAACTGCTACACAAGATCCGACGCGGTGCACAAGATCCAGTGGGGAGAGGATTGTTGTGATCTAGTTTTGTGTATGTTGGGTCGAGAATGAGATCGAGCGCGCAGATAATGGGACCAAACACATTTCAGAGACTATAGGTGTGTCGGCGGATTTCTTTTGAGCGGACGTGGCGGGAGGGTTTTGGGTCATGTTTTACCCGGCCTAGCTCTCCTGAAATCCAAATTCATGCCAAGGTAAAATAGCTTTTTCTTTATATTTTCACCCTTTTGCCTAGTGGCAGCCAAGTGGTTACGGGTCGGGATCAATGGGCCGGGCAGGCGGTCTAAATCTTCTCTAATTTCAGGTTTATTGAAGGTGCTCGGTTGTATAAGTACATGAATGTGTTTCAAGCTACTAATTAATGTGCTGGTAAAACTGATTGTACAAGTAATTGTACTACTATGATGAAATGATTGTGTAGCGTGTCATATTTTGCAATGTGATCATCCTCTTAATAAAGTGTTCATCCTTTGTACTCCCTCCGTTTTCATATACAAGGCAAGAAACTCATATTCCAGGTATCAAGAAAAAAACTTAAATAATAAATGTCACGATTAATTATGTGGTAATGCTCTCGTGTTCCAGCCTTTTTCTCTATATTGCATGCAACACAAACGCTAATGAGCACCATCCTATGAGGAAGAAATCCAATAAATTTTGCTTCGATTAGTGTTAATTCCTTTGTATAGAGGCAAACATAATAATTTGTTAGTGGCCTTTTATACAAATATAGAGGGAGCATTTGCATTATCATAGTTAAGATGAGATTGCGGACTACAAAGATTCATATATAAGGAATTATCTCATATTACAGTTCCACTAACAAAGGCATATAAATCATAAGTTATCTCCATATTAGAGCATCTCTAGCGGCATGTGGAAATGGGTGTGGAAAAAATATATACACAATAAAGTCGCCCAACAGCTTGTCCAAAGCGACGTCTAGATATCCACATTGTCGAAATAGCAACCACATTATGCACATTTGAATACTCAAGCCACAAGGTCTAAATACCAACAACTAGTTCTAGAGTCTTGCATGTAGGAGAGATAGTATTGATGTCCTGCATATGCACAAGCTGCTGAAAAATTAGAATGTCAAAATTTCCACATCCATGCATATTGTAATAACCCGTAGTTAAATAGACCTGAAATGGATAGAAAATAGATCCATGCATTGCATTCATACATGTAAAACCTAGGGAAATTTGATTTTTTTATAGAACTTGTCAAAGTGATTGAAGTTCCCACTAGTAAAAAAAAACCTTATTGGTGGCGTTTGTAAAAAGTCTTAAGTGGCGTTGAGGCAGCACACCACCAATCTCATGCCACTGGTAACTGCTACTGGTGGCGTGCAGCCTGAACGCCCTAGTAAATTTTGTACGAGTAGCATTTGAGCTGAATGCCACTAGTAACCTGTACACTGGTGGCGTGTACTCCGAATGCCACCAGTGACATGAACACTGGTTGCGTTCACTACATTATAGACGTCTCTAATATATTTTAAAAAAATAAAAAGTACGAAAAATATTGAATAGAACAGAAATAGCAGCACAGCAGTAGCATATTATTGACAACCAAAGGTTCATCACATGTTATTAACTAAATTGGTTACAAAATAAGGTACTGGATTCACGGGATGGATGTGCATGCATGTTCTTAAAGATTTCAAAACAAGGATCACTGAGAGTATGATGATTCCGAATCTGCTCCAAGGAGGTTGATGACGAACATCATCTGAAGATTTTTGCGTGAAGTGTTCATACCAGTGAGGAGTATGAATTGTCCAACTTGCAGATTTTTGGCTTGAAGGAAGTTCTTCCATGTCTCCTTGTTGAAGCTGATGCAGCCATCCAACTCTGTCTTGTTTGCAACGGTGTTGGCGCCACCTTGAGCTCCAACGTGTACTCCCACCAAGCCTTTTTGAGGAATTGCAGAGAAGAAACCATCCTTGTCGATAGGTTCTAGGATGCAAAAGTTAGATAATTTAATGTTAGATACAATACCATCACACGATATGAGTATAATAACAAATGAATGAAAAAGTGGTTATTCAGCCATAACGTTAGCTGATAGCCGTTGACCGTGGAATACTTGCTGATCCATCGGCGAGGACTGTATCATTTAGCGCAACATACCATGTTGTGTCCCTCAGCATTCGTCCTTGTCAAACGAGTGGCAAATGGCATCTCAATGAAGGAATTGCTTGGAGAAAAGTTTTCATTGAGGTATTGCTGCTCACTAGAGGTAAACTGGCATCTTTGAGAGATAAACACATATTCTAATGGGTTATCCTCGTCCTCGCCACTATCCTCCTCGCCAAATAAAGTGCGTCTAGGACCGACCAGACCGTTAGCTTCATGTCAACCAACATGCTTTCATTTATCTTTTTTCGAAATGGAGGATGTCTCCCGGTCTCTGCATCAAAGAGATGCGTATGACCTGTTTTATTAATTATTTAACAAACGACTGATAAAGAATATACATCACGAAACCCGAAGCCTCCACACAACACCTACAAACCCAACAATGGGTGAAGATCATGTCAAAAGGGTCTATGCCCTGAAAACAACAAAATTCCACCATCATCTCTAAACCGGGAACATATCGCATATCCTGAGACGCCCTCTAGGCAAAACGAGAGCACTCATCCGGTTTAGCAGACTTATAGCGAGCACCTCATGTACACGATAAAGAAGTCGTCAACACCATTTAGCCTCCTAGCAATCTTCAAGGTTAAGATTAACATAGACTTTGCGGGTCCTGCCGACTACGCCACACTACTCAGTACCTCCTCTCATTATTCATTTATTATCATATTATGTCACAAATATGCTTAGTGGTTATTAAACAAACGTGCATGTTACTAGCTAGTACTCCCTCCGTTTGGGATTATAAGTCCCGCACGGATAACTAGGTTGCCAATTTAAACATGAAAATATAAATAATATAGCATAAAAATTATACCATTAGAAATTTTAGAGGTTATATTTTCTAACGGTATAATTTTTGTAATATATAAGTTATATTTTATTGATCAAATTAACAACCTAGGTATGCGCGTAGGACCTATAATCCCGAACAGAGAGAGTACTGGCTAAGTAGTAAGTTTCACTATGACCAGAAGTACCGCATGTCTAGTCCTATTTACGCGACGCGGGACCCATAACACAGAGTTGGCGTGTGGTGGCCGTCGTCTTGAAGACCAGCAGCAATGGAGGACGAGCTACCAGTCTGACAATAATGGGCAGAGATAAACTTGCCCAGCAAAAGTAGGCTGACCCCCTCTCTCCTAGGCAGCTTCCGTTGTTCTGCTCCTAGCTACAAGGACCAACAAAAAGCGTATTTCAGTCGGAGGGAGTAGTATAAAAGGTTTTTGCATTTGGGTTTCAATGCAATACTAGCAGGAGATATATGTATTTCTCGTGTATCAAAGGATTTGTGTAGTGGGACTAGAAAGTACAGTAATAGTATCACACCCCGTTGGGAGGATGCATGCAGGAGTTATGGTGTATGATGGTGAGATACTAGAGCCACACAAGTCATACGTAGCTCGAGTCATGGAGCAGCAGCTAGCAGCCTAGCACGCTGTCCAGCCGAATATATCTCGTCTAGCTCAGCAAGCAACAGAAGTGAGCAGAGCGGTGTGAAGTGAATCCACGCCATTAATAATCGGATACCACTGCGCTTGCCAGCACTGGTAGCAGAAGGAAGAAGACAAGAGGCGAATCAAAAAACCCAAGGAGAGCCAATCCGCTCATCACTACACACTACTGTACCTCTCTCTGCAGCAAGAGCAAGAAGACAAGGAGGCGAATCAAAACCGAAGGAAGGCCAATCCGCTCATCAGTACTTACTCTCTCTCTCTCTTCCTGTGTGTTTGTTCGATTCGTCGATCCATCCATCTGTACGTACGGAACGAAGCAAGTAGTACCATCAGTGCGTGCGTGACACAGGAACGGACAAACGGTTCAACAGGAGTAGTACTACTGCTAGTATTTCCTCCGATCCATATTAATTATCTCAGAAATAGATATATCTGACATGTTTTAGTGCTAGATATATTTATTTTTTGACAAGAATGAATTGGATGAAGTAGTAGTTTATGCGCATACAGAAAAGGAACAACAGGTTTTGCCTGATCAAGGAGCTGAGTCATTTATTTGATTAGGACCAGAATTGCCGTTTGCCGCAATCAGACAGTCACCAAATTCTTTCAATCAGCGCACGAGCTACTACTCCCTCAGTTTGGAAATATAAAATGTTTTAGGTTTGTGAAGAAGATGTATCTAGACATGTTTTAATGTATAGGTTCATGTTTTAGGTTTGTGAAGAAGATGTATCTAGACATGTTTTAGTGTATAGGTTCATGTTTTAGGTTTGTGAAGAAGATGTATCTAGACATGTTTTAATGTATAGGTTCATGTTTTGAACCTATACATTAAAACATATCTAGATACATCTCCTTCACAAACCTAAAACATCTATATTTCTAAACGGAGGGAGTATTTATTTAGGATACCCAAACGATTTGATTCGGTCCTTAAGTTTGTATCGGTCCACAGACAGAAAATAGGTTGTGGTCCGGCACGCTAGACTGGTGCATCCAGCGGTGTTCCCGCCGTTTCTGGCCAGTTCCCACTGCATACGGCTGCATACAATAATAGGAGAGGTCAGCCGCAGTGGAATGGACGAACACGCAATGCGCACCATGCCTTCCCACCACTCGCGCATGCGACCCAGGCGCAGGAGAGTGTGAGATGCCTCTCCACGCCCCCATCGACGTCGACTCCCACTGTGTCGTTGCCGAGGAGGAGGAGGAATAGGAGGAGGACGAGGACAATGTCTCCGGCTTCGACGAGCCGTCATGGGTGCCAGTTGACCAGCGGGTGATCCTCGCCCTCATTCAACCGGCGCGCGAGCATGCGCATCACGGGGGTTCTCGGAGGCCGGAGCAGGGTCCCCTCCTAGAGGCTGGCACAGCTATATCAAGGGCCAGTGAACCGGACCACCGAACAACATTTAGGGTGGTGGGACGTCATCAACAACATCATGTTGCTGCAGCTCCTCCGGCAACAAGAACTCATCGAGGTTCACTCGGAGTGCCTCGACGCGGTGCGTGCCAACCTCGACGACGCGGTTGCGCGTGCCCGCTCGACCAAGCTCGGGAGGAGCTCGAAATGCAGAGAGCGATCTACCTCTCCCCCGAAGAGGATTGTTGCCTCGTTGCCTTGTCGCACCAAAATGTCGGTGCAAACTCCTGCTCCCGTGGCCGTTGAGGCCCGTTGCGAGCGCCGCCGCCGTGTTCAAACTCTTGTAATAATGTCTTCACCACTGGTGTGAAGGCTAGTGGTGCAGGCGTCGGGCGGCGAGGCCAGCGTATGAGTCAGTCTATCTCCATTGATAGTTGATGGTAGGACGCAGTTGGGTCGCTGTCGGACAGACCTGATGCGAGCGAGAAGGACACACACGTGGTCCACAACACATCCGCGCGATACATCCACATCCCAAATTTGGTGGATGGATGAGTCGTACCAGATGGTCGGTCCATTTGGCTCGCGCTGCTGTTCACGCGCATAGTTTCAGCCCGGCTCAGACTGGTTGGGTCGAGCCGCTGTAGATGACCGAGGCATTCGGATAAGTTGGAAAGGAGAGAGTCACACATGCATGCATGGAACGGGCACCGTTATAATAAAACACAAAAAACAAATGACTCCCTTCAAAATTAAAAATTATCTGACTTCTCTGACGTGGCCGTCTGCTTTTCGCCAATGTACCCTCTTAAACTTTTGTTTCTTCTCGTTGGTTAATGGCCTATGGCTAAGCATTTTGTCAAACAGGCCCGGAGCACACAGCGTCGCCGCTGTCCCATACTCTCGGCTCGTGGAACACTGGGCAAATGCTATTTGCCGCCTTTTTTTTGTTTGAGACAATGCTATTTGCCGCTTTTTTTTTGAGGAATTGCTATTTGCCGCCTAAAGCGACGATGTTAGCTCGCGCCTCCTCAAGAATTGCTTGCTGGGCCGGGCCCATCTCTGTCCCGCGGTACTGGTGAGTGAGGTTGTTTTTCTGGACGTCCTCGCTAGTATCGCATGCATGTTTCTTTTCCTGGTTTCTGCTGGTTTTCAGTTTCACGTTTTCTTTTTTTTTCTCTTTTTGGTATCTATTTCTTTCTTGTCTTTTTTCTTTCCATTTTATGTTCTTTCATGTTTGCATTTTAAAATTTGTTCATGTTTTGAAAAATTGTTCAATTATTCTCGAAACTATGTTCATGGTTTGGGAAATTTTCGTGACTTTCAAAATTTGTTTGTGAATTTTTTAAAAAGCACATGTTTCTTGAAAAAATGCATGCTTCTTTAAATTTGGTCCATGATTTTTGAAATTGATTCATGATTTTTGAAAAAATGTTCATACTTTTTTAAATTGGTTCATTTTTTTAAATGGGTTCATAATTTTTGAAAAATGATCATGATTTTGGATTTTCTTGAAAAATGGTCTTGATTTTTAAAAATTGTTCATACATTCAAGAAATAATGTTAGTGCATTTGAAAAATATTCAGAAGGTTCAAAAATTGTTCAGCGGTTTTATGAAATTGTGTTCATGATTTTAAAAATTGGTCACGATATTTGGAAAATTGTTCACGATTCTGGTTCATGATTTTTAAAAACTGTTCATGATTCTAAAAATTGGTTCATGATTTTCAAATATTATTCATATTTTTAAAACTTTGGTTCACATGCTCAAAAACATGTTCGTAGGTTCAAAAAAGAGGCCATGGATTCAATAAATATACACGGTCGAGTCGAATTTCGTACAGAAGAAAGATAACGAAGGTCGAACAGGGAGTGTAAGTAAAAAAGTGGGCTGGCCCATCTCAGGGGCGCGACCTGTGCCGCCACAAGCGGCGTATAGCACCACCCATCATCGCAGCCAGTAACCCTAGCCGCTGCCCACCCCATTTCAGGAACACCTCTGATTCGCCTTCCCCGCTGCCGGTGCCGGTGGGTGGCCAGCATTGCTTTCCCCTCAACGCCGTCGCCGTCGCCGTCGACGTGATGCCTCTGGTACGTCCCACTTCATCTTCACCAACCCATGCGGATTTGAATCTGACCCGTGCGGACAATGTATTTATTCCTTCACAGCCTGACACATGTTGGATATGGAATTTAAGCCACCTCTTCCCTCCAAGTACAATTCATTTATTAGCACATTCAATTTATTTGTTCCTGGTTTGAACTTCGTATCTCTTGTGCAGTGGCGGAGCTAGCCAAGAATATCAGGGGGGCCAAAACAAAATTATGGATGTTTAGGGGGGCAAATGACACTAATTTTTCTTTTCTAGGTCCCCAAAAAAATTTTCCTTCAATGATTTTAAAAAATCTGGGGGGGCCCGCCCCCCCTGACATGCATGTAGCTCCGCCGCAGCTCTTGTGGAATGAATAGACTGGATGGAGTTCTTGCACTTATGGGTTCAATATATATATATATATATATATATATATATATATATATATATATATATATATATATATATATATATATATATATATCCCTGTATTGCAACCCAATAGAGATAGCCAGGAACATCATGGACGAATTCAGTCTTTGGACTAGCAGGGCAGGTGTTGGTGGCTATCTAACTGTACTTGAGTAGTCGTCTAAGAGTAGGTGTAGTGTGTGTTTGGGTCTGTCTGTACGCAGCTTTGCACTCAACTCTGTACTTAGCACATTAGGGAATTGAATTAAGGAACGGGAGCGATCGCCATTCACCTTGAATTTTCAGAAGACGGTTACCGAAGCCTGCACTGGTTATCCAATTTGATGATATTTCCACCAGTGTGTAGTTGATTAAAAAAAACTTCTTTTCAGGTTCCGATAGACCCTGTAAAAATGCTTCACCTGTTTGAGGGTGCAGAACGATGCATGGTGTCTGTAACTCAGATTGAAGGAACAAGAGCTTCACGGGCTGGAAGTGGATTTGTAGTCCACTGCGATGAACAATGCACAGTTGTAGCGGTCCATCCTTCGTTTCATTTCCAGGGCTTTCACAACGGAAGAACGATCACCGGTCCAAAGGCAGGCTTGGAGTTCTATGATGGAACTGGAACTACCAATACTAGATTCATCAGATTGGAGCGCTCCGTGAATCTTGTTGTGGCATCGATTCCTCTTGGTCATTGGAGAAAGGCTGTTTATGAACAACTCAATGAAGTTCATCGTGAATATGTGATGTCAATCGTCTCACTTTTCCATCAGATAATGCCTTTCATAGGTCGTGTGATGTAAGTGCAATACGCCATCTGTTTCTACATGTAATAGTTATCAATGCGTCTGCTAATTGTGAATGTTTATTGCAGTTCACCAAGGTCCACTTCGGTCAATGCAAGTGGCAATGTAATTGTTGGATCTAGTGACAGATTTACTTTCAATCTACCACTTGCCGGGCATATGCATCATGAGGAGAGTGCGGATTTTCTTCAACGGTTTGAGCTCTTGAAGAATCAGGTTCTTGGAAGTCCAGTATTCAACTTCAATGGCGGGCTTGTTGGATTTGTTGATCGTTGTGGATATAACTTCAATTTCAAATTTGGCGTGAGAGTAGAAGAGTTAAATGATGTGATCCGTATCTGGTTGTCTGGGAGAAAGTGGAAGGTAAGAAATCGTAATATTCAATTTATAGGAAACTGAACTATCATTCCTGTTGAAAAATAATAATAATACTCTTTCCCTTAAATGCTTATATCTGGTCTGTACTCACCAAGGTAGCTCTAAAGCTAGGTCAACTTTTACAGTTTTATCTATACAGTGAATACATATTTGTCAATATTCAATCAACTGTTGATCATATACAATAGCTGATTGCTGTAAACCTGGTACTGAATTGCAGGCTGCTGTTTGTGTGATGTTTTTATGCTCCTGTAGTTTACCTAGTGAAGTTTATGTGCTGTAGAGTTAAATTGCTGCATGGTTGATTGGGTCTGAGTGCCCATGTCATAAAGTTTGTAATTGCTGGGACCTGGAATGGCCTCACGGCCCAGAGGGTGTTCTGCTGGAGATATCCAGTCTTCGTGCTGGAAAGTTCATGAATTTTGTACTGACCAATTTTCTTGGCAATGAAAATTGGGGGCTTTGGCTCCTGTTGTAAAAAAATCTAGTGATCATATACTTGTCATCTGGGTACTCAGTTCTGAAACTTGCTCTATATCTGTGTAATCATGCCATTTGTTTTGTTTTATTTTTCTTTGTTTCAATAGGATGCAATCGACGCTCACATAGCTCAAAGCCGGTAAAATGGAACTAGTTATTTGCCAAGGTAAGCTTTTCTACCTGAGTTCTGATTTTTTTGTATGCAAGTTTTGATTTTTCTTAAGTTAGACTGAAAAAAAAACATGTAGAAGGGGATTTTCCATAGTGAACAACAGAGTGCATCCTTTGCATTCTTCTCTTAGGTGCAATCATGCCTATTGTGGGCCATCCGATCAAGAAATAAAGGTAGGATCAAGTATGTGGTTATGTATCAGGACATCTTCCATTCGCCCCGGAACATATGGACAATCACACTTTTGCCTCAATCAGTCAATACCTGTTTTCTGAATTCAAAATTCACCTCCAATTCAGAGCTCATGGGTCTCTCCACACATGCACTAGAACTAGGGTTCTACTCTGGTCTGTCATTTTTGTCCTAGCTGACAAGATGTTCCACGTGATTGTCGCGTATCAGGGTGTTCCCTGGGAGCTGGTGGCCTGCAGATCCCCGTCCTGCCATGGGGACGGTGTTGTGGTGCTAATTCAGGGAGAGTGGGGCACTGCTACTGTCGTAGCTCGTTGGGTTGCGCGGCGGTCCTGGTGTGCCCAATCTGCAGACTAATCAGATACATTAGTTTCAGCAGTTTAGAACTCAAATCTTATTTATTTCTGTGGTAAATGGTTTTCGTCTCTCCCGCACATAATGAGATACATTAGCTTTGACAGTTGGGAGCTCAAATCTTATTTATTTCTGTGGTAATAGTTTTCGTGTCTTTTGCACATAAAGGGATCTCAACAGTTGAACACTACAAAATTGATGACTGGTTTTAGTTCTGAGTTTTTCTTTTGTGTAACTGTGTTATCTGATTTGGATCATGAACTGTGGGGAACTTATTTTCAAATGGAATTATCATTCATTTTTCTCCTATAGGGCTTTGCACTTTGCAGCCCTTTACAAGATTGGTTCAAGTGAACCAATGGTGCAAGAGAGAAGAGACACTGATCAATTCTTGTAGAACTGTGCCTCCTAGACTGCTAGCTAGGATTTTATATTTTGTGAATGGTTTTGTGTAGTAAGTGGTATTTATTGAGATATAGGATCATGAGTTCATGTCAATCTGTTAAGTTATTTTCAAGACATACCAGATTGCTAGTCATATAGTTTGTGAAGTGGATTTGCTATTTTCGTTAATTAAAAGTGTTATATGTTGATCCAAATTCTACAAAGTATAGGCCAACTTCTGACGAGTGGAGCGAGGCCCGTCGCGGTACGGTACGGATCGTCGAAGACCTAGGTTTCCACCGATATATAAACCCCTTGTAAGCCGCCGGTTGGGATTAGTTGCATCTGTGAAATCCCCGGCGTTTGTAAACACTCCTCGATATAGTGAAGTTTCGCTGGCTGGCGCCCGTGGTTTTTTCCTCTCTTTGTTGGAGAGGTTTTCCACGTTAAATCTGTGTCCCCTTACTGTGTTTTTCGTTTTCGTTCTTCGTTATCTTCTTGTCGCGATTGTAACAAGTGGTATCAGAGCCCCAGGTTCTAATCTAGGGTTTGCGACATGTCGTCATTGAAGTTCGATCTACCACAGCTGGACTACACCACAAGATTCTCCTTGTGGCAGGTGAAGATGCGGGCGATTCTCGCCCAAACTTCTGATCTGGATGAAGCGCTGGATGGATTCGGTGAAAAGGATGCTAAGACCTGGTCCGCCGAAGAGAAGCGGAAGGACCGTAAGGCTTTGTCTTTGATTCAACTTCATCTGTCCAATAATATTTTGCAGGAAGTACTGGAGATGAAATCTGCTGCTGCCCTATGGGAAAAACTGGAAACGATCTGTGTGTCAAAGGATCTAACCAGTAAGATGAACGTGAAGATGAAGTTGTTCTCGCACAGGCTGCAAGAAGGTGGATCGGTAATGAATCACATATCTGTTTTTAAAAAGATTGTTTCAGACTTGCAGTCTATGGAGGTAAAATATGATGATGAGGATTTAGCTCTTCTACTCTTATGCTCGTTGCCTAGTTCCTATACACACTTTCGTGATACAATATTGTTGAGCCGTGATGAACTAACCCTTGCCGAAGTACATGACGCCCTCAAACAGAGGGAAAAGATGAAAACTATGGTAGGGTCAGATGGGACGTCATCCAAGGCTGAGGCTCTGCAGGTTCGTGGCAGGACCGAGCAGAGATACAATAACTATGGCAACAGAGATAAGAGCAAGGACGGTAGAAGTCGTTCAAAGTCCAAGGGAAAGGATAAATTCTGCAGGTATTGTAAGAAATCTAATCATGTTATTGATGATTGTTGGAAGTTGCAGAATAAGGAGAAAAGAAACGGAACTTACCAACCGAAAGATAGGACTGAAGGTTCTGGTAAGGCTGCTATTGTTTCTGATAGTTCTGATGGTGAATGCTTAGCTGTTTTTGCTGCTTGTGCTTCTCGTGATGATGAATGGATACTTGATACTGCATGTTCGTTTCATATTTGTTGTAACAAAGATTGGTTCAGTTCATATGAGTCTGTGCAGACTGAAGATTTTGTGCGTGTGGGGAATGACAACCCATGCCATATCGTTGGTGTTGGATCTGTTAAGATTAGGACACATGATGGCGTGACACGCACGTTGAGTGAGGTGAAGCACATACCAAGCATGGCCAGAAATTTGATCTCCCTGAGTACCATGGACGTTGATGGATACAAGTATGCCGGTGGGCATCGAGTTCTGAAGGTATCAAAAGGTTCTCTTATTCACATGATATGTGATATGAATTCTGCTAAATTATATGTTCTTAGAGGTAGCACTTTGCCTGGTATTGCTGCTGCTGTTACTTCTAATGATTCTGATGATTGTGGTAAAACACATCTATGGCATATGCGTCTTGGGCATATGAGCGAACAAGGCATGGCAGAGTTGGTCAAGAGAGAGTTGATTGATGGTTGCAACTTGAGTAAGTTTGAGTTCTGTGAGCACTGCATCTTTGGTAAGCATAAAAGAGTTAAATTCAATGCTTCACCAAAGGCATATTAGATTATGTGCATGCTGATGTATGGGGTCCGTCCCGTAAGACTTCTATTGGTGGTGCTAATTATATGCTTACTATTATTGATGATTCTCAAGAAAGGTGTGGCCTTATTTTCTGAAGCATAAATCTGATGTTTTTGATGCTTTTAAGAAGTGGAAAGTTATGGTTGAAAAACAGACTGAGAAGAAGGTAAAGGTACTACGTACTGACAATGGTATGGAATTCTGTTCTAATGAGTTCGAGGAGTTTTGCAGTAACGATGGCATGATCAGGCATCACACCATCCCATATACTCCTCAGCAGAATGGCGTGGCAGAACGCATGAACAGAACCATCATCTCGAGGGCTCGTTGTATGTTGTCTAATGCAGGTATGCATAGGCGTTTCTGGGCTGAAGCAGCCAACACAGCGTGTTACCTCATCAACAGGTCACCTTCTATTCCACTTGAGAAGAAAACTCCCATTGAGGTATGGTCAGGTTCGCCTGCTGATTATTCACAGTTGAGAGTTTTTGGCTGCACTGCATATGCTCATGTTGATAATGGAAAGTTAGAGCCTAGGGCTGTTAAGTGCATATTCCTTGGTTATGGTTCGGGAGTTAAAGCATATAAACTATGGAATCCTGAAACTAAAAAGATTTTGCTAAGTAGAAACGTTGTTTTCAATGAGTCCGTTATGTATCATGATAGCTTGCCATCAGATACCTCTCCTGTTGCTGTTGGAGAAGAGAGAGTTAATGTGCAGGTGGAGAACCTGCAGAAAACTGTTGATAATGATGCTATCGTTGAAGATACACATGAGGAAAACATTGATGATATTGTTGTTCAGCACTCACCTACTGTTTTGCAGCAGCCACATGAGTCCATTGCTGCTGATAGACCGAGGTGTAACTGTGGTCCTTGTTCTCGTTTAATTGAAGAGTGTAATCTTGTACATTATGCTTTGAGTTGTGCTGAACAGGTGGAGAACGATTCTGAACCTGCTACATATAATGAAGCCATTGCATCCGTTGACCGCGAGAAGTGGGTTTCTGCTATGCAAGAAGAGATGCAATCGCTTGAGAAAAATGGCACATGGGATGTTGTGCGCTTGCCTAAACAAAAGAAGGCGGTCCGCTGCAAGTGGATCTTTAAGAAAAAGGAAGGTCTATCTCCCAAAGAGCCTTCAAGGTACAAGGCAAGGTTAGTAGCAAAAGGGTTCAGTCAGATTCCAGGTATTGATTACAATGATGTGTTCTCTCCAGTTGTGAAGCATAGTTCCATTCGTACTTTCTTTAGTATTGTGGCTATGCGTGATCTTGAGCTTGAGCAGTTAGATGTCAAGACTGCTTTTCTGCATGGAGAGCTTGATGAGAAAATATACATGGACCAACCAGAAGGGTTCATAGTGCCTGGTAAAGAGGATTTTGTGTGCAAATTAAAGAAGTCTCTTTATGGCTTAAAGCAATCTCCAAGACAGTGGTATAAAAGGTTTGATTCATTTATGATCTCACATGGTTTTGAGAGGTCTAAATATGATAGTTGTGTTTATATCAAGTTTGTTGATGGGTCACCTATATACTTGCTGCTATATGTTGATGATATGTTAATTGCTGCCAAGGGAATGAAAGAAATCACTACTTTGAAGGCACACCTAAGTAGTGAGTTTGAGATGAAGGATCTTGGTGCTGCTAAGAAGATCTTAGGTATGGAGATTACCCGAGATAGAAAATCTGGTTTGTTATTTCTTAGTCAGCAAAGTTACATTAAGAAAGTTCTTCATCGTTTTAATATGGATGGTGCCAACTCAGTTAGTACTCCTATTGCTCCTCATTTTAAATTGTCAGTTTCTCAATGTCCTACTACTGATGAAGAGTTTGAGTACATGTCAAAGGTGCCATATTCTAGTGCTGTTGGTTCTTTGATGTATGCCATGGTTTGTTCTCGTCCTGATTTATCATATGCTATGAGTTTGATAAGTAGATACATGGCTAATCCTGGTAAAGAACATTGGAAGGCTGTTCAATGGGTTTTCAGGTACCTTCTTGGCACTTCCAATGCTTGTTTGAAGTTTGGCAGGACCGGTGAGGGACTCGTTGGCTATGTGGATTCAGATTTTGCTGCCGATTTGGATAAGAGAAGATCCCTCACAGGTTATGTGTTTAATGTTGGAGGTTGTGCTGTTAGCTGGAAGGCCTGACATCATGTTTGCTGTGTGCAAACTGAGCCGGTTTGTTTCCAATCTGGGTGATGTTGAAAGAAATATGCGCTATCTGAAAGGTACTATGAACTATGGACTTCACTATATCGGGTATCCGTCGGTGCATGAAGGGCATAGTGATGCAAGTTGGATCTCTGATGCTGATGAGATGAAATCCACAACGGGGTATATGTTTACTCTTGGAGGTGATCAATTCTTGTAGAACTGATCAATTCTTGTAAGTGAACCAAAGGGTGCAAGAGAGAAGAGACACTGATCAATTCTTGTAGAACTGTGCCTCCTAGACTGCTAGCCGGTTTGCACTTTGTGGCCCTTTACAAGATTGGTTCAAGTGAACCAAGGGTGCAAGAGAGAAGAGACACTGATCAATTCTTCTAGAACTGTGCCTCCTAGACTGCTAGCCGGTTTGCACTTTGCGGCCCTTTACAAGATTGGTTCAAGCGAACCAAGGGTGCAAGAGAGAAGATACACTGATCAATTCTTGTAGAACTGTGCCTCCTAGACTGCTAGCTAGGATTTTATATTTTGTGAATGGTTTTATGTAAGTGGTATTTATTGAGATATAGGATCATGAGTTGATGTCAATATGTTAAGTTATTTTCAAGACATACCAGATTGCTAGTCATATAGTTTGTGAAGTGGATTTGCTATTTTCGTTAATTAAAAGCGCCATGTGAATGCTAGCCTGGTAATCAGTGTGTCCATTTCGAAGGCTAGCTGAACTCTGAACGCACGAGAGAAAGGTTAGATCGTTTATTACAGCCAACCACAATATTTTCTTTCATTTACTTTGCTGCAGCTGCCCTTGACATGGATTATCCTCGTACTATTTGTTCGTACCAGATATAGCTAACTGTTATCTTTCTTACCCTTGCAGGTAGATGAAATAGCAAGAAGCATGAGTTGGAATGGCCCAATGAATCTGCAAACACCGTTGCCCAGGCACCCTCCCTTGTTTTTTCAAAAGTCAAACTTCTACAAAAAGAAGTTAGTTTGACTTTTGAAAAAAAAATAGCATACACCCTTCAAAAGTTACTGGAGGTTTTTTTTGAACTAAATAGTTGACAAACTTTCTCTTCTCTTAGCACTTCAGCGAGGGGCCGGGCCCCTCTAACATATATTTTGTGGTGGATGGTGATTAATTATTGATTCGCAGGCCAAAGTACGTACATTTGGATTCTCCTCGATCGTTGAGTGGTTCATCTCTGTAGCTTTTGATGGGATAGAATGAACGGCTTACTTGTGTTATAGCTTGCATGCATGAACCATTTTTCTTTACAGAATGAACCACTTCCCTTAATCATTTGCGCAGGAGGAAGAGGTCATAACAGTAGTAGTAATGGTGATGCACTTCACTAGTTGTAGTAATGGTGTGTTTGAAAAGGTTGGAGAACCTGATGTTTTCGGTTCAGTACGAGTCTGCATGTGCTCAATGTTTTTAGCGTTGGTCATGGAGTTGTGTGCGATGTTTTAAATTCGCTGAACCTGAAACTGTGTTATATTTGGTTTCATGATTGAATGAAATCAGGAGATCATTTAATTTAAGGCAGACAAGCAAGCGTGAACGTCGCTAGCGGCTGGGCGCCGCCATGAGCCATGCTGGTTTTTTTTGAGGCCAATGTGCCATGGCTGCGTGTCTTACGACGTTCCCACCGAAATTCAGACCTAAAAATCGTTGGATGGATGCAACTTTTGGTTTGAGAAAATCTAAATTATCACTCGCATTTTCAGGCGACGTTCTATTTTTTTTTTTTTTTGCAAATTTGGCGATATTTCACCACAATTTGGCTTAAACTCACATAAACATAATTTTAATCACATAGTTCGGTTTTAAAATGATCCATGGCGACGAGCTTGATGACGGTTTGTTGCGGCCAAACTTCGCCGACCAGGCCCACGCATCGCTGCTCACCCAGCTAAGCCCGCGCCGAGCTCCGCCGACTAGGCCCGCGCACCGTCGCTCAGCCGAGCTTCGTCGGCCAGGACCGCGTGTGGGGACGTGGAGAAAGAAAAGATAGAAGTGTGGGAGGAGAGAGAAAGTTTTTCTCGCGGTCAAGCGGCTGGTATTTTATTTTGAATTTTGTTAAGCTTTAATATGAATTTTTCGAAACTTCCAAGAACGGGCTATGTGTAGGCCGGGAGCCAAAACGCCGGTCTCGACCAAATCATCCAAACCCTAGCGAACCAAATTCCAGTTCGAGGGAGGAGAAGAGAAGAGGAATGGAGGGCGGCGGCGGCGCTCTAGCGGGCGCCCCTCCGCGCAGCGACGACGGGCCTCCAATCGACGAGAAGAGAAGGAGGACGGAGAGCGGCGCCGTCGCATCGTCGACGGCTCCTCCGCTGAGCAAGGTGGTCTACGGCCCCGACGGGTTTCCTGCGGACGGCGTAATGCGCGCCGTCCTCCTCCACGACTGCAAGCATAGCGATGGATCCATCTACACGGTCGATTACTGGAGCGAAGTCTACCGTCTCGGTGATACCAGGGAGAGTAAGCGCACTACAGCCTTCCCGTCATAATTGTTCAGTGACTAGCTTAGCTCATATCGATGACTCTTTTCATAACAAAATCCTAAAAGAAAGTTACACTTTGGTGGATTGTATTTCCTCCCTTTACCTTACTGTTTGCACTAGGTCAATTTTGTTTGCACTAGGAAGAGGATGTTCCCCAGTTCATAGCCTGTTTAATAACGTCCTCCAATCCCGTTTGGTATCCAAAATAATATTTGAGTCCTAATGACAGGAGCTACCAAATACTGAAACGAGCCACAAACTCATACATGGTTAATTGTGTCGTTTTCATTATACATAAAACACATTTGCAAAGGTTCAACATTTCTTTAACAGGGATTTGTCTGAAGCCATCGATTTCTTATTCTGAAAGTAGCCACAGGAAAATTCGTCCATACTTCTTGGTGTAATCTGGGCTTACTACATGGAGTTCTTACCCAAATTTTGTTGTACTACAGATTCACCGATGCCATCCTAAATATACATTAGTTACTTACCTCAATAGCACTTTGCTCTTCTTTTCTTCTTTGAATTCTTTATCCCCTGTCCTATAAGTATTGTCAACCGTTAAAGAAGCACATCCTCATCAAAAGAACAAAAATCAATTTGAAAGGTATAAATGACATAAATGATTGATGATGCGATTTATAATTTGTTTGGAGCATGCAAATTATAAACATCAGTGGCGCCAGCAATATTCAGAAGATTGCTTCAAACTTTCAAAGTACTCAATGCTTAATTACAAACTGCTTTTCACTACCAGAAACTGCCTATGTGTATGGGCAGTCTCCCTTTGTGCTTTCTAGTTTACTTCTAGCTAATAGTTATATTGTCCTAACTTGAGTTGACACATGTTTTCAAGTTTTAGACAACACTAGTTATTATGAATCAGTTTTAAAAACTATGTATGATAGCTCTCTCAACAGGCTCTTCGGGACCTAACCATGAGCCCATATATCGTTATTTAAACTGTGCTTGTATCTGTTTATCCTTTTTTTGCCTCCATTTGGTTAGAAGCTGCGTTAACAATTTTAATCATCTACTGCATATACAATGTTTGCTGCTTGATCAGCTTGTCTGGAGCCAATGATGATGACGAACACATGGACCTCTTGCTCTCCGGACTGGAGGAATTGTGAAAGGCATGAAAGTGGCACCATGTTGCAGATATTCTCGCTGAAGCTACCTTACACTTCTGCTTCTATCAGTGGCCCGGTTCAGTTGTATGGATACATGGCTGTCCGGGATCTTTTGAACCCTTTCCGAAACTACATCTTCAATCGCAGCAGGGATGATCCTTTCACCGTGGAACAGGAGGATGGGTTCATACAGATGTGTGGCCCCAAGAGAGGCATCAGAATGGATGGCTATGTGCTACTTGAGTACGACATGAAGATCAAGAGTGGAGATGACGAAAGGGATGATTTACAGCTCATCGATGGTGTTGCCTACTTCAACAACCGAACCATATTGAATGCTACTGAGCTCAAGCAACGGATCGATGGCTATCACGGTGCGGTGGACATAACTCTCTCACTCTTGCGCTGTGCGGTGGAGGCCACGGTACAGGTTGGGATATTGGATTTAGAGCATGGCAGTGGCTTAAGCCTGCGTCTAACAGCGTCATATATCAGCCCACATTTTGTTTTGCGTGAAGGAATCCGGCTATTTGATGGTGTTGTTGATCCTGAGACATGCAAGCTGAACAAGTATGTGGTTGCTGTGCCATGGAAGGTTACTTTGGTTCTTAAGTTACAGATTGGTCAAATTGGTGGCTCAGGCCGTAGAGCCATTGAGAAATTCTGTCTCTGCTCCCCTCACAAGCATGGACATGAGAACCTTACTTTCAAGCTTGGTTTCGCCACCGTAAAGGTGAAGGTGACTTGGTCGACTTTAGACATACCACATAGCCTTCTCGAACCGGATTGCTATATGTATGACTTCGAGGCTGCTAAACATTATGGGTTAAAAGCTAACTGATTCTGTAGAGGTGAACTGGGTCAACTTTTGACTTTTCCTTGTGTCCTCTCAGACAGTGTGATCAGGAAGGATGCTGCTGAGTGCTGAGGATGTCGCCAAAATAAACTTGATACCTAGATAATTGTTCTTGTATTAGAGTTTATGTTAAAGATTATTTGTTGTGCACTTAGTTCTGTGTGGTTCTGGTGTGGTTTTCTGATGTGTAAGATTAATATACTAGTGCTCTTGGTTTGATTTTCTGATGTGCATATCTCATGAAGTGAATGTTGGGTGTGTAGTTTTTTTTTCTGTCATGTTATGTGTTTCATTAATATGTCCTAGCTGGGAACCTCCATGTTGATGTTGTAGTGTCATGTAGCTCTCTGGCTGCTTCCATCCGAGAAATCAAAGAGCCCATATAAAGTACTACCTCCGCTCCATAATGTGTAAGTCTAGTTGGCTTGCAGAGGTGTCCGGGATTTCCACATTATAAGGAAACAGATATATGTTTTTAGCATTACTTAACAAGTTATCATCACTTCATTTTCGTGTACTGAAATGGCTAAGTCGTTGACTCGTTGTATATTTGAAGTTGCAGATATCAATAGGAAATCGACATTAGTTTCTTGGCTGGCTGGATGATATCTCCATGTTTTGGGCTGGATGAATTGGATATCACCAAAGTAAGGAACGGATGTGTTATATAATTATGTGATTCCGTGGATCAGACATATTTTCACAAGCGCCATATACCAAAATGCAATGAACAGCAAAACACACAAGTATGGATCATTGTTCGTCCGAGCCAAGACAACAATGTTAGAAGACTTTCAATAGGATTCTTCGGGCACGTTGACCAGAATGAAGTGAAAATTCCTTGATATATCTCATCAGCGATAAAATAATTAATTAACACCAAAGCATGGGTTCAAATTTACCATAACAAGCAGTACTCATTCACAAAGCGATTTGATACTTTCTAGAGCCTGATTTCAAATTTTACAACGCCCGCGGACCGTTTGATAACTATTCCACCCAGAAACAGTTCATAGGAGGCATTTTCGTTATCGTAAGCAGTGGTTTTTTAACCCCCCTTGACATACACATAGCTCCGCCATTTGATAGGAGGTTACCTTCTTGCTCCTTGCTCCTAATGAAATTAGTAGCTTCCATAAAAGAAAAAAAGAAATATCGTCTGTCTTCCACCACAGAAGAAATCACGTGCATGCAAGCATTAATTAAACCAATGCAATCCAGCCCGCCGTACTTAAGAGCAAGAACAATAGTATAGCCAACTGCTGGCTATAAGACAGTGTCATATCATTTATAGTCAACCGAGTAGCCAACATATACAATAACAAGCTATAGAAATATACTATTTTATCAATACTTGGCCCACCATTCACTCTCACAAAATGCATAGGAGCACGTGCTAGAGCTGACTCTTGCATTAGAGCCCACTCTCCTCTCTCCTTTTCTCTTTCTTCCAACTCGGCACAAATATACTATTTAATGTCTTATAGCCAGCTGATATCATCTTAAAAAGGTTTGGAATTGAAGATAGCAAGAAAGGGTTCTTGCCCATGTTGCCCAATACGACCTTGAATAAAACTTAAAGTCCCGCTACGGCAGAAGATAGAGAGAGGATGAGTAAGACTCCCTATGCCTCAGCCATAGGATCTATCATGTATGTCATGCTATGTACTAGACCAGACATTGCATATGTTGTTAGTTTGACTAGCAGATATCAAAGTGATCCAGGAGTGGATCATTGGATAGAGGTAAAAAACATCCTAAAGTACTTGAAAAAAACTAAGGATATGATTCTTTCTTATGGAGGTGATGAACAGCTCGTTGTTAACGGTTACACCGATGCTAGTTGGAACACCGATCTGGATGATTCTAAATCACAATCTAGATACGTATTTACTTTGAATGGTGCAGCAGTGAGCTGGAGAAGTGCAAAGCAAAGCGTTGTGGCGAGATCTTCAACTGAATCGGAATACATAGTTTCTTCGGAGGCTTCAAAAGAGGCGATATGGATGAAGGAGTTCATTGCGGAGCTTGGTGTGGTTCCTAGTGTGCTGGACACAATGGATATCTACTGTGATAACTTGGGTGTCATAGCCAATGCGCGGGAGCCAAGGTCACACAAGAAGCTGAAGTATATCAAGTTACGTTTTCATGCTATTCGAGAGCATGTGCAAGATGGTGACATAAAGATTAGCAAAGTACACACAAATCTGAATGTGGTGGATCCGTTGACTAAATCTCTCCCGAGGGCAAAACATGACCAACACCAGACCGCCATGGGTGTTAGGTATATTACCATGTAATCTAGATTATTGACTCTAGTGCAAGTGGAAGACTGTTGGAGATATGCCTAAGAGGCAATAATAAAAGTAGTTATTATTATATCTTTGTGCTAATGATAAATGTTTGCATTCATGCTATAATTGTATTAACCGGAAACAATAATACTTGCGTGATTTATAAACATGTAAGAGTCCCTAGTAATGCCTCTTTGTTATACTAGCTTGTTGGTTAATTGATGATCATGGTTTCCTGATCATGAACATTGAGATGTTGTTAACAACAAGGTCATATCATTAGGAGAGAATGATGTGATGGACATACTCCTATAGTTAAGTGTAGCATAAGATCAAGTCATTTCAATAGTTCGTTTGCTATAAGCTTTCAGATACATAGTAACCTAAATCCTTCAACCATGAGATCATGTTAATCACCATCACTAGAGGGATGCTTTGATGACATCAAACACCGCTTCGTAACTGGGTGGTTATAAAGGTGGCATTGAGTATTCTGAAAGTATGTGTTGATGCACATGGATCAAGATGGGATTTGTCCATCCATATGATGGATAGATATACTCTGGGCCCTCTTGATGGAATATCATCCAATTGGCCTGCAAGCATGTGATTGGCTCATAAGGGATCACATATCACATGAACAAGTAAAGAGTACTTATCGGTAACGAGGTTGAACTAGGTATGCAGAGATACCGACAATCAAACCTCGGATAAGTAAAGTATCACGAGACAAATGGAAATTGGTATCGTATGTAAATGGTTCATTCGATCACGAAGTAATCATAGAAATATGTGGGATCCATATGAATTTCCAGATTCCTCTATTGGTTATTGATCGAAGAAGAGTCTCGATCATGTCTGCATAATTCACGAACCGTAGGGAGACACACTTAAGGATTCGATGTTGTTTAGTAGATATGGAATGTGAGTAAAGAGACCGAATGTTGTTCGGAGTCTCAGATTGGATCCGGGATATCACGGGGAGATCCGGATTGGTCCGGAGAATAAGATTTATATAAGGAAAGTCCAATTCTGGAGTTCGGGAATGGTTTCGGTTTTTCACCGGAATGTTCTAGAAAGGTCTAGAAGGTCCATCACTCAGGAGTGGGAAGGTTACATGGATGTGTCATAACAAAGTGGAATGGTTGCATCATGTCCTAGGTCACTTGTTTGGGCAATGGGAAGAGAGAAATCAAACCCCAGTTTGAAAGTCAAATGCCAATTTGAAAAGGTCAAATCCCAACATTGGTTGCCTAGTAGAGGGAGGGAAGGAATCCTACCTAAGGGAGGATTCAACCCTCTCCTTGCCGCCGGCCCAAGTGGAGGAGTTGGGGAGGACTCTCCTCCCCCCAACCACCTCTCCCACCTATAAAAGGAGGGGTAGGGCGCCCCCTACCCCTCACCTCAAACCCTAGCTTGCCCGCCACCACCCCAAGTTGTCGCTGCCCTAGGGATCTCCCCAAGTCGCTGCCGCCTAGATCCTCTCTAGCCGCTGGCCACCTATAAACCTAGCCCCTCTAAACCCTAGATCACCGAGGCCCTCTTTGTAGGGGTTCGTAGCATGGAAAACAAAAATTTTCTACCGCATGCAAACAAACAAGCCAAGATCTATCTACTAGATTGTAGCAACGAGTAGATAGAGGAACTCACCCTCGAAGATTCCAAAGCGGTTAACGAGAGCAGATTCTCGTGGGTGATGTAGTCGTACTCTTGCCGATCTCAAGATCGCGTAGACGATCCTTTCGGCGCCGCGTTCCGGCAGCGCTTCCGCAGTCGGTCACACATTCGGTACTCGATGAAGACCTTCCTCTCCCTTATTCCAGCAGGCAGCGGAGGTTGTAGCACTCTCCTCACGATTCCCGCAGCACGACGGCGTGGTACCGGAAGTAGAGGGGAGATCTCGCAGGGCTTCGCCTTAAGCCGGAGCAAGTATGGTGGACAATGAGAGAGCCTTGGTGATCTAGGGTTTAGACACACCAATTAGAAGGGGCTAAACCGGCGGCTAGGGCAATTAGAAGCTCTAACTCGGCGGCTTGGGAGAAATCCCTAGGCTATGGCTAGGGTTTAGGTTTAGAGGGAGGCAACTTGTGTCTAGGAGGGGAGCCCTGCCCCTCCTCTTATAGGTGGAGGGAGGCGCGCCTGGGGAGGGGAGTCCCTCCCCAACTCGGACCCAAGGTGGGCCGGCGGTGGGAGGAGGAACTCCTCCCCCAAGTCGGTTTCAAACCTCCTTCTCCTCTTTCCCAAAACTAGCCGTTTGACTTTTCAAACTAGCCGTTTGACTTTTCAAACTAGGATTTGAATAAACCCTCTATTTGGTACAGCGATGACACCAAGTACATAATGCAATCATACCAACTTGATATAACACATTCATGTACCCTTCCCCTCCGGAGTGCCGGACATTCCGGAACCTTCTAGAACATTCCCGATGAAAACACCGGAATCATTCCCCAACTCCGAAACAGGACTTTCCTTATATGAATCTTATTCTCCGGACCATTCCGGATCTCCTCGTGATACCCCGGATCCCATCCGAGACTCCGAACAACATTCGGTCTCTTACTCATCATTCTATAACTACTCAACAACATCGAATCCTTAAGTGTGTCTCCCTACGGTTCGTGAATTATGCGGACATGATCGAGACACTTCTCCGATCAATAACCAATAGAGGAATCTGGAAATTCATATGGCTCCCACATATTTCTACGATTACTTTGCGATCGAATGAACCACTTACATATGATACCAATTTCCCTTTGTCTCACGATAGTTTACTTATCCGAGGTTATGATCGTCGGTATCTCTGCATACCTAGTTCAACCTCGTTACCGATAAGTACTCTTTTCTCGTTCCCGTGGTATGTGATCCCTTGTGAGCTAGTCACATGCTTGCAAGCTAATTGGATGACATTCCACCGAGAGGGCCCAGAGTATATCTATGGATGGACAAATCCCACTCTTGATCCATGTGTCTCAACCAATACTTTCTGAACACTCAATGCCACCTTTATAGCCACCTTGTTACGGTGTGGTGTTTGATGTCATCAAAGCATCCTTCCGGAAAAGGTGATATGCATGATCTCATGGTCGAAGGAATTAGGTTACTATGTATCAGAAAGCTTATAGCAAATGAACTATATTAAATGACTTGATCTTTATGCTACGCTTAACTATAGGAGTATGTCCATCACATCATTCTCCTAATGATATGACCCTGTTGTTAATAACATCTCTATGTTCATGATCAGGAAACCATGATCATATATTAACCAACAAGCTAGTTTAACAAGAGGCTTTACTAGGGACTCTTTTATGTTTACAAATCACACAAGTATTAATGTTTCCGGTTAATACAATTATAGCATGGTATGTAAACATTTATCATAAGTATGAAGATATGATAATAACCACTTTAATATTGCCTCTTGGGCATATCTCCAACAGTCTCCCACTTGCACTAGAGTCAATAATCTAGTTTTATACCTTTGTGTATTCAACACCTATGGCTTTCCAGTGTTGTATGTACACGATTGCTAGTGGTCAACTGATCTCCGGATCTGACACTTCCAGGTCCGTGTGTAATTGCATGTCTTTGCGTCTCTACGCATCACTCATTCTCTAATGAGATGGCTTTGTATAAGTTTGGTCCTTTGGTGAGACCTTTAGTTCTTTGGGGTTAAACCATGTTGATAATATTGCCGTACAATATATCTTCATAGTATTATCCCGCTGTGAACTACACCTAGTTTGATAACAAACTACTTGACACAAATGCCCTCTTTAGCTGCTATTATAGCAGTCATATACTTAGCCTTTTGTTGTAGTATCTGTCACAATGTCTTAACTTTGGAACTCATCCAAATCCATTATGGAACTTACTTTCCATTATATTGTGCCACCCTTAGTTTAGATTGAGATAAACTTAATTTGTACTTTATGACAAAACTAGTATCAATGTAATTCATTTACAATGAACTAACCATCTATTTGTCACTTCTAAAAAATAATATATTCTTAGTTCTTTTACAAGATCATAAGAATATCTTTACTATCGTCCAATAATCATCTTATGAATCATTCTGGTATATGCTCATAACATTTAGAGCATAGGACATATCTAGGTTTGTACATATCACAACATGATTGATATAAATACTCTTTGTGATTTCATACATCAAGTATCAATCTATACTTGAATCTTTGTTTCACTTACCAAATGTCAATACATTTGAATATATCATCAATATTGAACTCATTCAATCCTTTCTATGTGACAAGAACCTTTCTTGTAGTTTCTATATTGAACTTATTCAATATATCATCTATGTACTTTCGGCACAACCATATTAGCATCTATTGATGCCAAATATTTGGGTTTTGCCTAAGTCTTTCATCGGGATGAAATTCTTAATATGTGTTAATAAAAGATACATCATTTTTAATCAACAATATGTCTTCCACATAATGTATTAGAAATATGTCTTAGCTCTCCCACTTAATTTCTTGCAAATGCAAGCATCTTCATTGTCTCCGATGAAATTAAACTCTTTTGACAGTTTCATCATAGTGAAGATTCCAACTCCGCTATGCTTACTTCAACCATTGAAGTTTGCATATGCATTTAGCATCCTTTGAATTAACAAAACCCTTTGGACCGTGTCATGCACACGTCCTAGGTAACCCTTCTATTAGAAGAACTTGTTTTGTTTATTCAACTACCACATAACAAAAATTATATGTAGTGGTTGCTATATTAATCCGCCTAGACTAAATATCGCTATGAAAGATCAAATCTTGTCATAGTCAACCTTTGAACATTTTTGTGAACTCTTTCCGAACATGTCGACTATTTCATAGATGTGAAACATCCATGTCTACTTCTTTATAGATCCAAACACAACTATAAGGTCTTACACCTTTCTCGAGGGTCCTTCAAGTTCAAAACTTGATTTCTCGTGTATGGAACTATCACGGATTTTATGGCTTCAAGCCATTTGACGGAGTCAGGGCCCATCGTCGCTTCTTTGCATGTAGTCCGTTCATTATTCTCAAATAATGATTCAACCCTCAAATCTTGGTATTTGATTGTTTACTCGACCTACTTGGTTCAATAGAAACTTAGACCTCCGTGACCGCAACCTTTGAGGCACATGAGCCATGAGCATTGTTGCTGCCTCCGGAACACTTTTCGGCGCTGCGCAACTCTGCACATATAGCTAAGGTTCCTTTAACCTTATCAAAGTTCTATTGTCCTCCCACTTATCTTTTCACGAAAAATTCCTTCTTAAAGAAACTTGACGTTCTAAGCGACAAACACTTTTGTCTCCGGTGTTTATGGAGGAATACTTAACAGTAATACAAAGACAGGTTTATCCGACTTTGGTTGCAAACATCTTTCTTATGCATATCATACCAATGTTTAAGAAAGGACTACTTGGGTTTTATCCCAAACCATAACTTTATATGGTGTCATTTCAGCGGATTATGATGGAGCTCTTTTCAGTGGAAAACGGTAGTCTCTAAAGCTTTTAATCTTTAAAATATAATGGCAGTTCTATGAATTACACCTTTGATCTTACCATGTCAAACAAGGTTTTAATTACATATCTCGAACGCTCCATACTCTTATGGTGTTTCGGGAAATGCAAATCCACAGAACGATTCCTTAAATCTTAGGTTTTATGCTAAACTTGTAACTCAAATATCTTCCTTTATGATCTTTATCATAAACTATTTATATTCTTATTACAATGATTTTGCACTTCATCTTGAAAGACTTTGAACTTTTTCAAATGTTTCATACTTCATCCTTATATTAAGTAAATATTCATAT
The DNA here is from genome assembly GCA_916181665.1 of Avena sativa. Classification (NCBI taxonomy): domain Eukaryota; kingdom Viridiplantae; phylum Streptophyta; class Magnoliopsida; order Poales; family Poaceae; genus Avena; species Avena sativa. The sequence continues at coordinate 463,704,900 of OV702293.1, forward strand.
ATTCACTCAAATTTTCGGAGAAAGCATATGAAGTTGAAATTCATCGCTGTTGACTACACATAATGGACTTTGTACAACAATATGTACAAGTTCCAATAAGCTAGTCATTCGTTCCCTTTTGGCCTATGAACGAAGTTTTAATTATCTCTAGGAAAGTTTCACAAGCGTCATTTGATCAAAATCAAAAGACTCCAAAATTCCATCCTCATGGAGTTTCTTCATGTTTTCTTTCCAATATAATTTAAACGGCGATGTCACTTCCTAAGTGATCTTTCAATCAATTTGTCTTTCGACATTTTTAGCACTAGTTTTATGGATGTGATTTCTCCAACGAGATTTGTGAATCATCCATCTTTTATGGATTACGGCAATTATTTGAACAACCCTTTTGTTCTCATAATACCTGATAAAACCAATCTTGAAGGCAAGCTTTGATGTTTAACGAGCAACACAATAACCCTTTATTTGTTCTCGATGAACATCATCACATATTCTTTTGCTAGTTACTTAGGCTATTGTAGTTCATGAATTGTGTTGTTTCGTATGACGATTCACACCAACAAATTCAGTATCAAATACTTAAGAACCACATTGTTTAATAAGCAAAGAATATAGCCATAACATGTATATCATCTATATACTTAAACTGAACAATTCTAGTCTTTTCTTTTCTGCCATATATTTATGAGATTCTCTTTCAGTATTTTCTTTTCTGTTTGAAAGAATCTATCAACATCAACAGTGGAGTCATACATATGACACATAATCCAAAGCGTGTATAATTAAATACCAATGTCTTTGGACTTGCACTTTGAAGTAGATCACCATCATCAAATGTTTGGTGTTCTTTCAAATTCCTTTCTTTAGTAATCTATTGGTGTAGTAAACACTTTACCTACATCAAATATTCACCCTTATCATGGAATTATCCATGATCAAGCTACTTTTAGCTTATAACGGTGAACTGCGAGTATAATGTTGCTCTCCAAAACATTTTGGAGGATTAGGGCAACTAGTGTCTTCAACCTTTTGCAAATTCTCATCAAATACGACTTTTGCCATATTATACTCTATCATGTTGCAACCAAAACTTTGTTTCAGATATCACAATATCTTCCACACATCATGGTTTCTGAAACAACTCTTTCAGATCCTAGATAACCTTGATATTAAGACAATCCTTTGAATATCAAGAATCATGGAGACAAACATGATACTCATACACTAACACTTGGAATTATCACTCTTGATTTAATACTAATTATTAAACTTCATGGAGTAACCGGAACTTACTGAAAGTTTGCAATAGGACTTTTAAACTTTAGATTAACACTTCAAAACAATACGATACCAGTTCGTAAAGTAACTAACCAGAATTCTATAGTTCTATCATCTCAATTAAAACTAAGCGCAAGGTGGTAAACGGATGCCAATGACTACAACAACTATGCAAATTCACTTTGATTTAATTTATGATAAATAGTGTTCAACTTTTAATCATATTGCCGTTGAACTCCCACTCAAAACAATATCCCTCACATTGTTTTAGTGATCACACGAACCAAATCCACCACATCAAAACCGATCATCACGAGAGTTGATGTAGCTTCAATGGAGAACAATCAACATGTTCATCATATCTACTATATGACTCATGCTTTACCTTTCGGTGATCCGTGTTCCGAGACCATGTCTGTACATGCTAGGCTCGTCAAGATCAACCTTAGCTTCCGCATGAGCAAATCTGGCTTGCTCACGTTGTATACACTCGCAGAATCTAACACACCCGATCATCACGTGGTGCTTCGAAACAACGAGCTTTAGCAACGGTGCTTACTAAGGATGAACACTTTAAAACTTGAAATTGTGTGCTTGAGGGATCATCTTATAATGCTACCGTCGTAAACTAAGCAATACAAGATGCATAAAAGGATTAACATCACATGCAATTCATAATATGTGATATGATATGGCCTTTCTTCTTTGTGCTTCCGATCTCCATCTTCAAGCACGAATATGATCTCCATCATCACCGGCATTGCATCAAGGTCAATGACGCTGCTCCATGGTTGTTGTCCACCAGCTTCAACTATTACAACTACTTTGAATAGACACGTGGGTCTTAACATAATTTAAAGACAACCATATGGCTCCTGCCGGTTGCCAACTTACAATAAGGAACATTGCATACATCAAATATAATCACAATCATGGCCATATCACATCACAGCACACCCCTGCAAAACAAAGTTAGACGCCTCTAATTTTCTTTGCATGTTTTACGTGGTTTGGGGCTTTCAACAAGTGTCGTTCTAACTTACGAACAAGAACCACAACATTGATACTAGTATTGTCAATCACCCGTTGTAAATTGAATCTTAACTATGTTGGGAGCAACAGGCACCCGCAAAGCCACTTATGCAATACAAGTTGCATGTCAAGCGTGGAGCAAGTCTCATGAACAATGTCATGTAAGGTTAGCCCGGGCCGCTTCATCCCACCATCCCGCAAGATGAAAAGTACACAAGAAGCAATCGACAACAAAAGCATCGACGCCCACAATGACCATTGTGTTCTACTCGTGCAACAGATCTACATATAGACACGGCTCTGATACCACTGTAGGGGTTCGTAGCATGGAAAACAAAAAATTTCTACCGCATGCAAACAAACAAGCCAAGATCTATCTACTAGATTGTAGCAACGAGTCGATAGAGGAACTCACCCTTGAAGATTCCAAAGCGGTTAACGAGAGCAGATTCTCGTGGGTGATGTAGTCGTACTCTTGCCGATCTCAAGATCGCGTAGACGATCCTTCCGGCACCGCGTTCCGGCAGCGCTTCCGCAGTCGGTCACACGTTCGGTACTCGATGAAGACCTTCCTCTCCCTTATTCCAGCAGGCAGCGGAGGTTGTAGCACTCTCCTCACGATTTCGGCAGCACGACGGCGTGGTACCGGAAGTAGAGGGGAGATCTCGCAGGGCTTCGCCTTAAGCCGGAGCGAGTATGGTGGACTATGAGAGAGCCTTGGTGATCTAGGGTTTAGACACACCAATTAGAAGGGGCTAAACCAGCGGCTAGGGCAATTAGAAGCTCTAACTCGGCGGCTTGGGAGAAATCCCTAGGCTGTGGCTAGGGTTTAGGTTTAGAGGGAGGCAACTTGTGTCTAGGAGGGGAGCCCTGCCCCTCCTCTTATAGGTGGAGGGAGGCGCGCCTGGGGAGGAGAGTCCCTCCCCAACTCGGACCCAAGGTGGGCCGGCGGTGGGAGGAGGAACTCCTCCCCCAAGTCGGTTTCAAACCTCCTTCTCCTCTTTCCCAAAACTAGCCGTTTGACTTTTCAAACTAGCCGTTTGACTTTTCAAACTAGGATTTGAATAAACCCTCTATTTGGTACAGCGATGACACCAAGTACATAATGCAATCATACCAAATTGATATAACACATTCATGTACCCTTCCCCTCCGGAGTGCCGGACATTCCGGAACCTTCTAGAACATTCCCGATGAAAACACCGGAATCATTCCCCAACACCGAAACATGACTTTCCTTATATGAATCTTATTCTCCGGACCATTCCGGATCTCCTCGTGATATCCTGGATCCCATCCGAGACTCCGAACAACATTCGGTCTCTTACTCATCATTCCATAACTACTCAACAACATCGAATCCTTAAGTGTGTCTCCCTACGGTTCGTGAATTATGCGGACATGATCGAGACACTTCTCCGATCAATAACCAATAGAGGAATCTGGAAATTCATATGGCTCCCACATATTTCTACGATTACTTTGTGATCGAATGAACCACTTACATATGATACCAATTTCCCTTTGTCTCACGATAGTTTACTTATCCGAGGTTATGATCGTCGGTATCTCTGCATACCTAGTTCAGCCTCGTTACTGATAAGTACTCTTTTCTCGTTCCCGTGGTATGTGATCCCTTGTGAGCTAGTCACATGCTTGCAAGCTAATTGGATGACATTCCACCGAGAGGGCCCAGAGTATATCTATCCGTCATATGGATGGACAAATCCCACTCTTGATCCATGTGTCTCAACCAATACTTTCTGAACACTCAATGCCACCTTTATAGCCACCCTGTTACGGTGTGGTGTTTGATGTCATCAAAGCATCCTTCCGGAAAAGGTGATATGCATGATCTCATGGTCGAAGGAATTAGGTTACTATGTATCAGAAAGCTTATAGCAAATGAACTATATTAAATGACTTGATCTTTATGCTACGCTTAACTATAGGAGTATGTCCATCACATCATTCTCCTAATGATATGACCCTGTTGTTAATAACATCTCTATGTTCATGATCAGGAAACCATGATCATATATTAACCAACAAGCTAGTTTAACAAGAGGCTTTACTAGGGACTCTTTTATGTTTACAAATCACACAAGTATTAATGTTTCCGGTTAATACAATTATAGCATGGCATGTAAACATTTATCATAAGTATGAAGATATGATAATAACCACTTTAATATTGCCTCTTGGGCATATCTCCAACACTCTTCTACTCCACCATACCCGCTCCGGCTTAGGCGAAGCCCTGCGGGATTTCCCCTCTACTTCCACCACCACGCCGTCTTGCTACCGAAATCACGAGGAGAGATCTACAACCTCTGCTGCTTGTTGGAATAAGGGAGAGGAAGGTGTTCATTGAGTACCAAACGTGTGACCGACAGCGGGAGCGCTGCCGGAACGCGGTGCCGAAAGGATCATCTACGTGATCTTGAGATCGGCAAGTGAACAAATACATCGCCACGAGAATCCAATCTCGTTAACCTCTTTGGAATCTTCGAGGGTTAGTATTCTATCGACCCATTGCTACAATCTAGTAGATAGATCTTGGCTTGTGTGTGTTCATGCAATAGATTTTTTTTGTTTTCCATACTACGAACCCCTACACCACGATTACAAAATGGTTGAAACCCGTTCTGTATTGGAACAGGCTCATAAGATACAATGCATCGCTAAGGATCTTGAGCTTCTTAAGTGTGATTTACCGCACAAATTTGTCGCAGGATGCATAATCGCTAAGCTCTCTAATTCCTGGAGGAACTTTGCTACCACTCTAAAACACCAGAGGCGCAAATTCTTAGTAGAGGATGTCATCGGCCATCTGAGTGTCGATCAGAATTCAATAGAAAATGACTCACATGGAAAAGGGGCCAAAAGGACTTCTGTTGCCAATGTGGTACAGAATAACTTAAACTCCCACAAGCCCAAGGGGAAGATTGGTGTCCAACATAATACCGACTTCAAGAAGAAGGATAATAAGTCCGTCAAGAAAGATAAGAAGAAAGGTAGCTGCTTCACTTGTGGTTCAGAGGAACATTGGGCCTACAAGTGCCCGAACAAGTTCAAGAAAGCAGGACAGGACTCAAAGACTGTCAACATGATTGTGAGCAACAATGAGAATGGGGCATCTGGGTATGGTAATTTGTTTACTGTATTTTCAGTTTGTCAGACTACCGATTAGTGGATTGACACAAGTGCAAATATTCATTGATGTGTTGACATCTCATTGTTTTTGTTATTATCAGGCCATAGGGAATGGGTCTGTATGGATGGAGAATGGCGCGAGTGCTTCTGTTCATGTTGTTGGAATGTTTGATCTAAAGTTTACTTCAAGAAGGATCATGCAGCTCAAGAACGTGCAGCATGTCCCCGCCATCAAGGAGAATCTCATTAGTGGCTCCCTTCTCTGTAGAGAAGGGGACAAGTTGGTTTTCGAGTCTAATAAAGTAGTTGTTAAAAAATATGGACTATTTGTTGGAAAAGGTTAGGAATGAGGTTTGTTCCACCTTTACCTCATGGATTTTTGTAATAAAGTCGAGAACAATATTCATTCGAGTGTTGATGAAACAGAAGTTTGGTATTCACGTCTTTGTCACATTGGTTTTAGTTGTATGACGCGGCTAGCAAAATTAAATTAATCCCGAGTTTCACTTTACCCAAAGGTTCTAAGTGCCATTCGTGTGTGCAAGCAAAGTAACCTCGCAAGCCCCATAAAACAGTAGAGGAGAGACATTTGGCATCCTTAGAACTCATACATTCTGATCTCTGTGATATGAATGGTGTGTTGACTATAGGTGGAAAAAGATACTTCATGACTCTGATAGATGATTCCATTAGATATTGTTATGTATATCTGTTAAACACTAAAAATGAGGCTCTACACTACTTTAAAATCTATAAAGTTGAAGTTGAGAATTAACTTGAAAAGAAAATTAAATGAATCCGGTTAGATCATGGTGGAGAGTATTTCTATAATGAGTTTGATTCCTTTTGTGCGGAACATGGTATTATTCATGAGAGGACGTCTCCCTATTCACCTTAGTCAAATGGTGTTGCCGAACGGAAACCTTACTCTAACGAATTTGGTTAACGCCATGTTAGATACATCGGGTTCTATCCAAGGCATGGTGGGGGAGGCTATATTGACATCATGTCATGTCCTAAATAAAGTGCCGACAAAAGACAATGAGATTACTTCCTATGAGCAATGGGAGAACAGAAGAACTACACTCTTATACTTATGTACATGGGGCTGTTTGGCAAAAGTCAATGTTCTGATCCCCAAAAAGCGTAAGCTTGGAAAAAAGACCGTGGATTGCGTTAATTTAGGCTATGCTAAGAATAGCGTAGGCTATAGATTTCTAGTAGTGAAATCTAAGTTACCTGACATGAAGGTCAGTACAATTCTGGAGTCTAAAGATGCTACATTCTTTGAGGATATTTTACCTATAATAGAAATGCAAAGCACTTCTAGACAGGAATCTGAGAAGATTCCTGAGCCTGCCATTCCTATGGAGTATTATGAACGAACACATGATTAGAATCCTAAGGAGGATGATGAGGAAACCCTTGGTAGGGTCAAGAGATAGAGGACTGCAAAGTCCTTTGGCGATGATTTCCTTGTGTACCTGATACGTCGTAAACGTATCTATAATTTTTTATGTTCCATGCTTGTTAGTATCTACTTTGCTTTGTTTTGTCTACACTTTGAGGTATTTTTATACACTTTCTGGAACTAACCTATTAACAAGATGCCACAGTTCTAGTTGCCTATTTTCTTCTGTTTTTGGTTCCAGAAAAGGCAGAAAATCAATATTCTCGGAATTGGATGGGACAAAAGCCAATCTTCCTATTTTTCCCGGAGCAACACAGAACCACGAAGCAGAGGTGGAGGAGGACACCAGGGTGGCCGCACCCTCCCTAGGCACGGGCCAGCCCAGGTGGAGCCCACAGGGGGTTTGGGCCCCCTGGACCTCCACCGACCTTGCCTCCTTCGCCTATAAGAAGCCTCCGACCCAAAAACCCTAAATCATCGACCAGAAAGCCATGAAAAGTTCCACAGCGCCGCCGCCACCGAAGGGGAGAATCGGGGGACAGAAAGTCTCTGTTCCGGCACCCTGCCGGGACGGGGAAGTGCCCCCGGATCCATCTCCATCGATCTCCATCACCATCTTCATCACCATCGCTAATTCCCATGATGAGGAGGGAGTAGCTCTCTCTCGAGGCTAAGGGCTCTACCGGTAGCTATGTGTTCATCTCTCTCTCTCTATGCATGATCTTGTTGTGGTCATGAGCTTTGTAATCTAGTAGATCTACCCTGCTACTCAAGTTCTTCAATAGATCTCTGCTCTCCCCATGTGTGTGAAAGTGACAGTGTTCACGCCATGGTGGCACTTAGGCTAGAGTCTATATAAATACTCATTGTGCTTTAATAGATCTATGCTTTTCCCCACGTGTGTGAAAGTGACAGCGTGCACGCTGTGTGTGGCACTTATGATGGATTATATATATATTTGTTATGAGTTATATTTGGAGTTGGATGTCTCTATGAAATTGTGATGTTTGTTGGAACCATCTAGCGCTTAAGGTGATAGTGTGGGGTTATGTAGATTGGGGAAGGCCCTACCATGGATTAGAGTGTCCAACCGGAGAGTAGTATCATGAAGAGAGAATATTTATATGAGAGAGTGTTCACTAGTGAAAGTATGATCCCTAGGCCTTATTTCTAAACATTGAAACACCGTTTGCTACTAGATCTGTTGCATGTTTGCTTGCTTACATCCTTTTGACTTTAGTCTTTACCTCACCGTCAAGCTATTTTCTGGCACTCACGGTACTTTCACTAGTGAACACTATCTCATATAAATATCCTCTCTTCATGATGCTACTCTTAACTACTCTCTGGTTGGACACTCTAATCATCGGTAGGGCTATAACAGCACACCTCAAAGTCTGCCTTCCCCAATCTAGATAACCCCACACTGTCACCTTGAGCGCTAGATGGTTCCAACAAACACCACAATTTCATAGAGACATACAACTCCAAATATAACTCATAACAAATATTCAATCTAGCCACAGTGCCACACACGGTATGCACGCTGTCACTTTCACACACGTGGGGAAAAGTGTAACATCCCAGCATTAGAGCTTAGAAATAAGTTGAACCCAGATGTGTGCATTGCATTCATGCATAGAAAATCCGAATAATTTTCGCGCTTTTAAACAAAACAGGATAAAGTGATTGAAGTTTCTCTTAGCTTGATGGAATTGAAGTAGATCATCAAGTTGACTGCGATAAGTTTCAATAAGACCTTTTCTAAAACCTCATTTTTGGGTAAGGGAGATTTGATCTAAGGGTAGATCAAATGTACTATAAGTTAAACCTTAATACTATGTGAATTATATTTGATCATTAGGTGATCATATTATAGTATTCATTATAATCACTCATAAGTACCAAGTTAAGGATATAACACAAATAATAAGAATGTAACAACTATATCTTAATCTCATCTGCATACATCCTGAGTATCATGGTAATATCTAACCCTACTTCTGAAATAAGATTGGGTAGGAAAGAAACTGAGTCAAGATCAACCACCATATATCTTTATTTCCATATCAATCCTTATCATCTCTGTTGAGTTATATTTCCATGTCTGTTGTTCATCAATGTTGAGAAATCAACTATTGATTCACCCATTCTCAACTTAACAAGTACTTGATCATAACATAGCTTACAAATAAGTATCTACAAAGAAACAACCAAGAAGATATGAATATTGATGCTAGTTTCAGATGACATTTATTTGATAAGAATGATTGCAAAGAATCAAATCAATAGGATAATTGATGGAGTTAAATCCCTCCTTGATAGAAAAGAAGAATACAAGGATGAAGTCTGGAGATAGTTGCCAGGAGTAGTCCTATTGGATCAAGTAGGTATAATCAATGAATTATATCTCTTAATCCAATAGAACTAAACAGAAAATAATTATCATTCAAATGTAATGTTGTATGGATGGAAGCCTTGATTAGCCAACTGGAAACCTAAACCATAAAAGGTCACAAGATTATAATGATCAAGCCTTATTCACCAAGATTTAATACTTATGTCATGTATAAGTGGTGTTGGTGGATAAAACATGATTGAAAACCTAGTAGGGATAAGTTATCCTAGAATAGTCGTTACAAACCACATAAATATGCATTAGGGTTAGAATGAGAATTATTGAAGTAAAGTGAATCTAAGATGATATTATTCAGTTAAAGCTAGTAGAACATAGAGTGATAGAAGTAGTGCTTTAATCTTAAAGGATAGACAACTCAGAGAAAGGTAGTTGGATGCATACAACTATTTAGAGAAATATTAGTGATGAAGGATTAAGGAAGGTTATAAGTGGAGTTTGAAAGAACTACTTGTTGAATGGAATATTTTCAATAGTAATATAGTGGGTATAATCAAGCAAGGATATAAGAAGACTATGAAATGCTTTGATATCAAACTCATTGGATTCATCCATGAGTTTAGAAGAATTATATATAAATAAGAAGATTTTAAGGAGTAAAACTCATCATACTAACCATGATGATGGATAGGAAGATGTATTATATCTAGGAAAAAGAATTCCTTAATAAGAAGTCTAGAGTTATGAATTATGGAAGATAGTAATTCTTGGTAAACAAGCAACTCTAAATCTCAAATCAAACATAATATCCATTTCATGCTATTGATCCGTTATCTTATGTCTATATCACTTTATAAAAATATTCTTCAAGAGCAAATCACATAAACACATCTCTGTTAATTCCAACCATCATAACTATATGTGCTTAAGTATATCTTTATCAATTCCTTTCTATAAAACATTTTAATTATAACTTTCTATTATAAAAGGTGATGTCATCAAATATCACAAACAGAAGACAATATGCTTAGTTATTAATTCTTTACCCATATCCATAAAGGAATCTAAGTATATTAAAAACCCTAAACCCAAAGGTAAATCATCATAATTTGAAAATCCTAAACCTCTTTATTTATCATAATAAAATAGATACCTTGACATTTTCCAAATTAATGGGAGTAGTAATAACCATATCAATGTCTTTTATATTTCATGCACCAAATAATGATATAGGCTCATCATACATATAAAAGTTTCTATTCTAACTATGAGCCAATTGGAGTTAAGTTTATAAACAAATAAGAATATATCATTCAAGAAATCCCTAACTAAAATAGGAGAGAAAAATAATAAGAAAAGTTTCTATAAACTATTAACAAGGGGGTTCATATTGAGTAAATAAAAGAAATACAAAAAGATGATAAATATTCACAAATGATACAAAATATATTTTAGTATTGTTGTAAATATCCAGCTAATAAATTATATAAAGAAATGTACAAAATATAGATCAAATTCAAATCTAAAAAGGAAAACAGAAAAGAGAAAAGAGAAAACAAATAAAAAACACTACCTGGCCATGGCCCAACACCCCTACACCTATCTGACGCCCCTGTGCAGCCCACAACAGCCCAGTTCTTTTCTTTCTATGACTGACAAGTGGGTTAGTAGAGGACCACGGGTTGAGCTGAAACAATCGCCAGGGGTTTATCCGCAAAACAACCCTCGTCGTCATCGTCACGCACACAGACAGCTCGCTGGCGGAGCTCACCGCCGCTCGATGCCGTCGTCGTCGTCAGCCGTGCGCCAAGATGCTCGCCGTCATTCCAGAAAGGGATAAGAAGGCCACCGCGACGCCCTGCCTCAATCCCTATCCCTAATTCCTCCTTATCCTCTCAGATGCGAATGGGACCGAAACCCTAGCTCACCGGAGCCACCCCTCGCTATCGAATCACATCCTCCCACACCATTCTGAGCAGCCATGGAGAAGCGCCGTCCTCCGTAGATCCTCTGAGAAAAGTCCTGCATCAAGGGGAGCACTGGAGGGGATGAATTTGGCCGTTCTTCTTCGCAGCAGTTCATCAGAATCCTCGTCGGGGAGCTCGTTCTTGACCGCGCCTATCCTTGTCGACCACTCTATCATCATCAGGGTGAGTTCCTAAACCTTCCAGCATCCTTGAATCGCCCGATCTCTTTGAAAATCACCATCTCACCGTATGCCACCATCGGAGCTCGTCGGAGCTGAAGCTCTAATGACCATTTCCGAGCGGCGTCGCCGCTTTTAGGTTCAGTAGGTTGCGCTGATTCGAACTAGGTCCATTTTGTTTGCTAGGGCGCCGTAGATCATCGCCGGTGACCACTCACCGACGACGACGGTGGTGGTGCTGACGCCATCACTGCATCATGCTCACCTCATGATCGAACCACGTCAGCTCGTTTGACCAGTCTTTGCTCGCATGGCTGATGACATGGCCTAGGGCCCATATGTCATTGACTGGGGGTAAAGACTGGGTCAGTAACAAATGCATTTCTTTCACCTGAGAGATGAGGTGGACAATGGCCCACGGGTCAGTGACTGGGGCTAGCTCTTAATATGGTGTAAAAAGTAATTTCTGTTAAGAAATAAATAAAATGTTATAATTCAATTAATAATATTCTAGAAATGAAATAAATGATTAAATCTTGTTTAATTAATAAATTTTGATTTATAATTCAGAAAAATATGTATAATATATGAAAAATTGTAGAAAAATAAAATCTACAACTTAAAATTATTATCAAATATTATTATGAAAATTATTTAAATAAATATTATTAAGTAAAGGTTTTATAAGTAATAAAACTTTGATAATTCATATTTTTATAATGATAAATGTTAATAATATAAATAAAATACCAAAAATCTTAGAAAAATAAGAATTCTAATTTAAAACTTTAATCATGTATTATTTGTTCACTTGATTAAATATTTATTATTTATTAAGTAATTATAAGGTAATAAGAATTATAAAAATCATATCTTATTATTTATATATCACAAAAATAAATGTGATATACCAAAATGATCACAAAAATAATATCTACATGTTAAAAATCTCATATTGTACTTTTGAGTTAAATAAAAAATAAAATATTTTAATAACTCAAATTTAGACTTATTTACTTCATTAATAATTCATATAAGGATAAATAAAATTTATTAATATTCCTAAAATGAGTAAATTAAGTCTAATAAATAGTATTAGTATTAAATATTAATAAAATTAAGCTTAAATGGTTTAAAACATTATAAGTATCTTTTTATTAAATTACCATCAACCATAAGTGAAGATTATATTCTCAAAGTATTTCAATTTATAATAAAAACCTTAAAGAACAACTTATGAATACACTATACCTTTTTTATCTATATTAACTACCAAGTTACAAAAACTACCACAACATTATAGAAGGTTCAAAAGTAATTAAGTGACAATATATCTTGGTTTATAAACTATACTCACTCATCTATAAAAGATAAATAATATTACTCCATGATAAAATCAAGAAACCATTACCCCAAGTAAAAGAATAACCATTCTTAAGTAACTTAAAGAAAACATTTCAGATACACAAGATACAAATGTATAAGTACTATACTTTCAAAACTATCTATATTTTAAAGTTAACTTTAGTCTCCAAGAATCTAAATATAATAAAATAAACATTACTTTATGTTTTATAGTTAACTTTGCTTTGAAGTAATTAAATTATAAAGCAACTCAAGCCAAACCATTTGAGCAAACCAATAACATCAACCACCACTAACTAACCACAAAGTTTGTTTAGACCTTAGAAGAGAAACCTTTTCTTCGAAGGTTATTATTTTTGCAATTTCAAACAAGAACTCTTATACCAGCAATTTTGACTAATATGTCATAAGTATATATATTTTATTACTACATATGTGTTGTTCACAACCACTCATAAACTCTAATAGAAGCACAAATGTGAAACTTATCTAAAAGAACCACACCTTCCAACGTAACCATTTCCAAAATCCAAACCCTAGAACAACGTTATCTCCGGGATTCGCGTTTAGAACGTGCATCACATTACTTATGCATAAAAGCATATTGCTCCTTTAAACATTAGTCCTTACCGGACCAATGACGCTGATTTCAGATTTTGGATCTTATACTGACCCGAAGACCGTGAGTGCATAATCTTGCAATCACAAAAGGCAAGTTCACACTTGCTCATGTCCTTTGTTTATTTTCTGTAAAGTATTTTACAAATCCAGTGTTGTGATCACCTGCATTTGAAAAAGGTCTTAAAACACTATTTTTGATAATAATGTAAAAATATTGGTTACTGATCTAGGGTGATCAGCTAATCTAGTAAATCTGATAGTTGGATTACCACTGTTCAGAACTATATCACCTAGGACTTAACAACAAATGTCGCCAGTGATTCTTGCGCTGTATATTACGTGTTGACCATGAGATTTGGAATGGGACGGAGAAGTCAGCTGTATCTTCTTCCTCTCGCATGAAGCCGGATGTGCAGGTCGTGGCTGTTATCCTCGTAGCGTTCATATTAATTGGTAATTCGTAGAGGATATGCAGCATATGGGTGGGAACCCTCAACGTCCCACGATAGTTCTGACATCTAACGGTTTGTACAAACCATTGCCGTAATTCTTTATGTGGGCATGGTGTACACCAAGGAGGCATGCGAGGTCGCGAAGGGGGCAGTGATTGGCTTGGATCATCTTCTGGGCCCACATCATGGAATTGTGAACGGGAATAAGCTACCCGGTTATGCAACAAAGATTTGATCTCTCATGGGCAAAGTAACGCACCTCTGCAGAGTGTAAGAACTATAACTTGTGGCGGGAAAGGAACTTCATGAAAGTTCTGGTAAACCCGTGAAGGCTGACGGACATAGCTTTTCAGAATAAAAGCAACCTTTTAAGACATGTTTATGAAACTTGCATTGCCTACGACCTACGATCTGTGGCTGTAGTTATAGTGCATCAAACACTCCTTTTCTAGTGAATTTGCTAAGTACGCTTGTACTCAAAGTATCTTCTTAACCCTTGCTTGATTCTGAAGTTGGAATAGACAACAACCACATCAAGTTATGCTCCAGGACTTATCATGCCCAGCTAAAGATCTTCAATGCAGACAAGGAATTCAACATATCATTTAATCTGATTTCTACCAAATTGCCAAGGATTTTCATAAGGGAACTCTAAAACTTGAGAATATTAATGGTTCATATATTACTCTTATTCCTAAAAAGCATGCTCCTATTGAGGTTAATGACTTTAGGCCAATATCTCTAACCAATGTGTGTCTCAAGTTCTTAACTAAACTGGTTGCCAATAGGCTCCAGGATAAGATTCTGCATTGTATTCACAAAAATCAATATGGGTTTCTTAGGAATAGGTCAATTCAAGATTGTCTGGCTTGGTCTTTTGAGTATTTGTTTCTCTGTCATACCTCTAAGAAGCCTATCATTATTTTAAAACTGGATTTTGCTAAGGCTTTTGATACCATTGAGCATGAGGCTATCTTGGAAATTATGAAGCACAAAGGTTTTAACTCAGTTTGGATTGGCTGGATGAAAGCAATCCTATCATCTGGCAACTCTTCTATTCTGCTCAATGGGATCCCTGGTAAGCAGTTTAAATGCAAGAGGGGTGTTCGACAGGGAGACCCTTTGTCTCCAATTTTATATACCATGGGATCAGATTTGCTGCAATCTGCAGTGAATGAGCTCTTATGCTCTAGTGGTATCAGTTTGCCTATTGTTACCAATGAGGATGATTACCCAATAATACAGTATGCAGATGACACTTTGATGATTATGCCTGCTGATATGATTCAACTGAGGGCACTGAAGGTTTTATTGCATAAATTTTCACTTTCTACTGGCCTTAAAATTAATTATAGCAAATCAATGATGGTTCCCATCAATGTCCCTGATGACCAGGTGAAGGAGCTGGCTGAAGAGTTTGGTTGTCTTGTGGGGTCTATGCCTTTTACCTACTTGGGGCTGCCTTTGGGTACTACCAGACGCACTATAGCTGAAATGCAACCTTTGGTGTGTAGACTTGAAAGGAAACTAACTTCTAGCTCTAGCTTTTTATCTCAGGGGGCTAGATTACAGCTCATCAACTCTGCCTTGTCTTCTATGCCACTACACTTCCTAAGTTCCCTGCAACTGGCTAAAGGATTAACTAAGCAGTTAGATCGAATACTCAAGCAATGTCTTTGGAGGAAGAAACATGATGAGCCAAAGCCTGCTTTAGCTGCATGGGACATTGTCTGTTTGCCGAAGGAAAAAGGTGGACTTGGTGTTATTGATTTTCAGAAGAAGAATGCATCTCTGCTCATTAAATTTCTGGATAAATATTATAATAGTAAAGATATACCTTGGGTCAAATTAGTGAAACACGCCTATTACACAGATAAGGTGCCTCATGCTGAAAACTTATGTGGCTCTTTTTGGTGGAAAGATGTTTTGAAACAAGTGGATAATTTTCGAGGGGTGGCAGGAGTGCCCAGGTTTATTCTACTGATGATATCCATAATCTATTCTATTTGCCTCTATTTGTTGAGGCTTTTCAGGAACTGAGAGAGATTCAGAATGTGATGGTGGCTAACCCACTTTCTACACAGAAGGATGTCTGGACTTATAGATGGGGGGACAATTATGCCCCAAGTAAACTATATAAGTGCATTTTTGACAATATAATGGCCCCTAAGGTTTATGTTTGGTTATGGAAATCTTGTTGTACCATGAAAACTAAGGTGTTTGCTTGGCTACTTATGAAGGACAATTGAACACCAGAGATTTATTACAGAGGAGACATTGGAACGTTACTGATGATATACATTGTGAACTGTGCCCTACCAGAGCATATGAGGACAGATTCCATCTATTCTTTGAGTGCAATTTCAGTGCTAGGATATGGAATTACTTACAGATTGTTTGGTTACCTCTTGGAGATTTGCAGTTGATTGTTGCAGCAGCTAAAAGATCTTTTGGTCATCAGTTTTTCATGGAGGTCTTGATCACTGCTTGCTGGAATATTTGGTTAATTTGAAATGATAAAATATTTAATCATCAGAGACCATCTTTCTCTCAATGGAAATCAAGAGTTATTCATGACATCAATCTGCTTCAATATAGAATTAAGAAGAAAGGGAGAGCTTCTCTGTTAGATTGGGTAGATGGTTTACACTAGGGATCAAGACAGATGCTTAATGATCCTGCTTGTATTTAGTTATTAGTAGTAGTAGTTTCTTACTTTTAGCTTTAACCTTTGTAAGTATTTCCTTTTGACTCTATTTCCTTTGTTTTTTGTTAATAAATTGCTGTGGGGCTTTTGCCTCACAATATCACAGTAAAAAAAGGAATTCAACATATACCTCAACTCAAGTGAAGACGAAGTTACTGATTAGATAGGAATATAATCTCTAGCCAAAGAACCTATTTCTGTAGTCCGTTGCAATAGTAGCAATGCCAACCTCTTAGCCAGAATACTAGACTGAATAGTATAATCGTTCTTGTGTTATTTATCTTTGATTCTTCTCTGTGAGAAGTTCTTTCTCTCTCTTTAACCTAGAGTGTTCTCTGGATCTTATGTAAAGAGTGAGTTGTAACCTTTAGCCATGTATTGGACCCGCTGTGTTTCTGTTGTGCCATTCTGAGAGATGTAATACTAGTGAACGGTGTTTCATTGGTGTTATGTCAACGACTATAGTATACTACATCATGCAGTGGTATGCTAGGTCACCGCAAAAAGCATAGATCTATTAAAGCACAAGGAGTATTTATGTATACTCAAGCCTAAGTGCCACCATGGTGTGCACGCTGTCACTTTCACACACATGGGGAGAGCAGAGATCTAATGAAGCACTTGAGTAGCAAGGTAGATCTACTTGATTATAAAGCTCATTACCACAAGATCATGCATAGAGAGAGATGAACACATAGCTACCGGTAGAGCCCTTAGCCCTGAGGAAGAACTACTCCGCCCTCCTCATCATGGGAATCAGCAATGGTGATGAAGATGGCGATGGAGATCGATGGAGATGGCTCCGGAGGCACTTCCCCGTCCCGGCAGGGTGCCGGAACAGAGATTTTCTGTCCCCCGGATCTCCCCTTCTATGGCGGCGGCGCTACAGAGGTTTTCGTGGATTTCTTCTGGATACCCTAGGGTTTTTGGGTCGGAGGCTTCTTATAGGCGCATGAATCAAGGTCGGTGGGGGTCCGGGGGCCCACCCCCTTCCAGGCGCCTCCAGGGCTTGCCCGCGCCTAGGGGGTGCAGCCACCATGTGCCCCCCCTCCGGCTCTGTTTCGTGGTTCCATGTTGCTCCGGGAAAATAATAACTTTGGCTTTTGTCCCGTCCAATTCCCAGAATATTGATTTTCTGCCTTTCTGGAACCAAAAACAGAAGGGCATTGTGACAACTTGCTAATAGGTCAGTTCCAGAAAATATATAAAAACACCTCAAAGTATAGACAAAGCAAAGCAAAGTAGATACAAAACAAGCATGGAGCATCAAAAATTATAGATACATTTCTGATGTATCAAGCATCCCCAAGCTCAACTCCTGCTCGTCCTCGAGTAGGTAAGTGATAAAAATAATAATTTTTGAGGTGACATGCACCATCAAAACCAAGATCAAACCATTTACAAGCATTGAAATCTGGGATCAAAGAACTCTAAACATGTGCATGAAAGATGGAGTTCTAGCAATAGGACATAGTAACTATGCATGTAACATGAAAGGCTGCAAACAAAGATCATGAATAACATGCATTTAAAAATGTTTGTTTGTTTCACATACAGAAAACATAACATAGTGGCAATCAGCTTGTCCCTCATAGAGTAGCAAATAGATGCATAGGATACCTTCAAAGTTCACAAGGGTGACTAGAAACAAATAGCACAAGAACAAGTGATATCACAATATGCATCAAACAATAAGCTTTGGAACACTGCACACAGAATGACAACTATGCTCTCTTAATGGTTCCTAAAAGTAGAAGGTGGAGACTCAATAGTGGTGGAATAAAAGCCTTTTATAAAGGAAGTAGGGATTTCAAGTTTCAAAAATAGCTTCCAAAAATTATGGCACTTGTTAGCTTTCAGCCCTCATTGCCCCTATCATAAGTGATACGTTGGAAACGTATCTGTAACATCCCTAAAATCATGTTTTCAAAGATTTCATATCATGCATGCATGCATATCATTTAGGGATCAAATTCAAACTCATTTTGAAAGAAAACAGAACTTGGGAGCTATGATTTTATGTGATCAAACATTAATCAAATGCTACTCTCCAATGGGAGATTATTTGTTCAAAACCAAACCTTGTTGCTCTCAGATTGTTTTGCTTGATTGCTAGTGCTTAAACCAAAATTTACAAAACAAATATAGATTTAAAACCATTTTTAAAACTCGTTCAAATCAAGTGCTAAGTCACTGTTTATTTTGTTTGATCTATAGGACCAAGCTAATACAGAGAGACCACATGATTTTATGCCCAGAAATATGAGTATTACACTCTACAAAAATCCAGAAAAAGTTTGAATTCAAATGGTTTTGAAATCATTTGAAAATGTTTCTTGGAAATTCAAATAGAAAAAGAATAAAGAAATAAGAAAAGGCCGGCGCTACTAGCCCAACAGTAAAACCAGCCCACTAAGCCCACCCGGGGTTTTCCCCTCTCTCTCTCACTCGCAGCCGTACCCACAGAGTCACTGACCGCCTGGGCCCATCCCCTATTTCTTTCTCTCGCTGACAACCGCGGCCCACATGGCAGTCGTCGTCTCCACCACCAGCGACCAGTTCATCCCCAAATTACGCCGGGCGTTTCCTGTTTAATTCGCGGCTTCAATTCCCGTTCAATGCCTGAGTAAATCACGACCGCGTCCTTGCTACTTAAACCCCCTCTGTCCCCTCTCCATTTTCCCCCAAACCCCAAGCACAGAGCACCACCAGGCTGCTAGAATCTGCCCTCACACCACCGCGGTACCGACAGACTCCGACGACCGATTGTGGTAAGCTTCGTGTGCGCCTCACTCTCTGGTTCATGCAAGCTTGTCCGTTATCTCTTTGCGCATCTTCTGACATTCGCCATTTGCCCTATTTCGCACAAGAGCATCGACTTCGTCAAGCACCGCAACTTCCCGACGCCGTCTCCAACTTCGGCAAGGAATTCCGGTGAGGTACGACCGCCCCGTGTTTTTCCCTTGACCCCATCTTGTTCGCCTGAACGATACGCATGCGCTGATGCCTTTCGTTTGTGTTAGGGCGGATCAGAGCGTCGCCAACATCGCTGTCCACCTAAGCCCGACGCCGCCCTGACTCCGACGAGCTCCCATGGCCACAGCAGCACGCCCCCGTTTCCACGACGACCACGTTGAGCTTCCTCGTGCTCGTACGAGTCTAGTAAGCATCAACACCGCCCCCAGCCCTTGCTAGATTCCCCGATCCATCACCGGCAGAGCCGTCGCCGCCGTCCTAGTCATTTGCGCCGCCGGGTTTTGGTCAAAGCATTTAGATCCACTGGATCTAGATCCAGTGGTTGAGATTAGAAGATAGGCGAAGGGGTATGGTTAGAACTGAGCCGTTAGATTTTAAGTTGATCTGACGGTGCACGAACGCGACCCAACGCAAAGCGGTACTAGCCAGTTAGAAAGCACCGCGTGGCACGAGTTTGGTTTTAAAAGTTTGAATTTGATCTATTAGATATTAAAACTTGTTTAATTCATAACTTTTGATTCCCACGTCCAAATTTGACAAATTTTATATCAATGGAATCAGGAGAGAAAATCCTTTCCATCAATGCAATGTGTTTAATGTTTTGCCTCTGTTAAAATGGTTGTTTTTACAGAAACATGTGTAGGCCTATTTTGTGTATAACAATTATTTGGGAAATGTTTTAATGTTCAAATAAAGGTTGTTTGGCAAGTTTTGTACTTGTTTATGAATCAGTACTGTGCACTTGTCTTGTTGAGTATAGAAAATCATCACATATCATATTGCATGCATCCATATATTTTTGTTTGTATTTATTTTGTATGTGATTTGGTGCTATCATTTTATGCGTAGATTTTGGTGCAAATAGTGATTGTGATTGTGAGGATTGTAGCTACTCTCCAAACTACCAAGTCAAGTGGTTCTTCATGATTTATTCCTATGTTTTCACTTATGCATTAGAAATATTTTGCTAGACTTGCATTGATATTTTGTCTATATGTTATGCTTGGGAAATCCTAGTAGTTGTAGAATTGCTAGAAATTTCTAAGTTAAGATGCTTATCTATGCCATGCTTAGCCTAGCTAGTAGCAACCAAGGGTGGTTAAATATTCATGCTATGATAAAATATTTCTAAGTCTTTGGACTTGTGTTTTGCTTAATAAAACAACTAAGTGAATGAAACACCTGGGTGGAATGGAAGGAATGGTTTATGTTGAGTGGTTACACAAGGCCCATTTCTATGGTTTACCTTGTGTATCTCACTTGTGGAAAGCCACCCAGGAACAAAGGGATTTGAGATGCCAAATGTTAAGAAGCTTCTAGTGCAGCCACTTGGCAATATGGGCTCTGCCTGGATCATATAGGTTGCAATAACTTAGCCATTTGGACAGTTGGTGGTAGTGGGATGATAGGTTGGAGCGCGTCCATTTGGTCTAAGGGAAGGCTTTTGAAAGGTCCTGTCTTGGTGAAAATCAAGTCTTGTGGGGAAAGTGCACAACCTGTGCAGATGGAAGAATCTAAGTACTTAGCCATGTCCTTGGTATTGGCCAACTTGAGCATCAAGACATGGAAGCTATCAAGAATCTCCTCATCCCAATTTCTAAGTAAAAACTTGTGGTTGAACAAGGGTGAAGGACCCCAATGTCTATTGGTGGTTCCTTGGGAAAGATTTTGACAAAGAAAAACTTAGTGTTTTCAACTGATAGGTAAAACTTATTTTGAGCAAAGCAAGCCTAAACTACACTTAGCCAAAATGCATATAATAACTAGCCTACCAATATTCTACTAAGGTATCACTTGCCAATACTATTCCAATGTATTGACCCACTGTGGCTGTAACTTGTGATGTTGCAGTTTATCCTGATGATGATTAGGAGTCATGAGTCTACACTCAACATGCTTGCCTGTGGCACATGAAGATGAAGACTTATTTATCTTATTATATATTTGAACTCTTGTATTAGGCATGTGGCCATGGAGTTTGTAAAATACCATGTTTGTCTCTAGAATGATATGTAATAATGACCTTTGTTTCTGTGTACTTCATCTTAAACTGTGGATGCTAGCATTGATCCAGGGACTAGCATTGCAATCACAGGGATCCTTTCCTTTACAAAGGAGGGATCTTACAGATGGTATCAGAGCACTGTGTTGCCTGTAGGATTATGACCCTAGGATTGGAAACCACTAAGGAAAAATTTTCAACAACTTCCACACTTGTCTTTTCTTCTCGTAAACTTTTCTAATCTTCTTTCTCATCTCTATTTGTAGATGAACTCCATCAACGAAGCCGTGAGGAAGGGACCACTCATGACTATGACTTTGGAGTGTGAGACAGAATTCCCCAAGGCTCTCAAGGACCTCATGGTTGCCATGGGAATACATGGTGCAGCTGTGTACAAAGGCTTTCCTGTGATGGATGAAGGAGTTGAGTACTGGTGGGTGCAACTTCACTTCTATAAAAACAAGGAAGACAACCACAAGGACTCAGGATTTTGCATGGTCACCAAATCAGTGATGCACACCACATTCTTTGATTCAGCAAGGGATGCAGCTTGGAGGGCCATCAAAGAACTTGGTGATAGAATCAAGTGCAGAATGCTTAACACCCAGAATGCCCTTAGGGAAGAAAAGAAGCATACCCAAGAGCTAGAGGCTACCAACCAAAGTTTAAGGAAAGACATCATAGACTTAGCAATGGAGTCTTGTGATCTAGATAAACAGATTGCCTCTAGGGATGCCCTGTTAGCCAACTTGGCAAGTGAGATGGGATTGTAAACATACTCCGTTAGTTGGACCACCACTCTTATCATTTTATTTTCCAAAAATGTTGTCTAAAATAAGTTGAACCTTGGATTCTTGTAATGGATTTTATGTATGCTATGACTTGTGTGTTTTTCAATGTTATGCTTGTGATGCTTTGTCTTGTAAATTATTCATTGTGTTGACTCTAACTTTTTCTATCTTATAAATAGATGCCTACTGTTACTATCAGCACGGCTGAAGAGTTCAAGGGAACTCGTTTTGGCCCTCGTATTATTGAGCTCACTAGTTTGCTCAATCTCCCACTTCCTACCATCATGGTGCTTCCCCTCACCAAGTTTGAGAGGAAAGACCTTTGGGGCTTCAAGGTTAATCAGCCCGGACGCCAGAATGAGCCTACCACGGAGGCAATCATCTTCAAGCTCATGCATGATGACAAGGAGAGAGGCCTAGAGGTAGTCATGCAGGATTTGATTGGACGTCTGTTAGGGAGACGCTCTCGAAAGGTTAGAGGTACTCACTTCCACGCCTTCGATAGACGTGATGAGGATGGTGAGGCCATTGACTTCGCGGATACTTCGAGAGAGACGGCAGAGACGATTCGCCTATACCTCCAGGACTTCTTCTTAGGCACATAGACACTGATAGGACCAACATCATGCTCAGCAATGACGAACTCCAGGTGCAGCTTCGTGAGAAGGACAAGCTCTTCGCAGAGCAAGATGCGATAGTCAAGGAGATGGAGGCCAAGTTTGAGAGTCAGGATAGAAAGTTCAAGAGTCAAGAGAAGCGAGTCCAAGATAGGAACAAGAGGATTCGAGAAATGACTGCAGAACTGGAGGCCAAGGACTTCGAGCTCGAGCATCAGCAGACTGTGATTGAGAGACTTCGTTCACAGAAGAGGGCTCTCAAAGCCAAGGTAGAGACCTTGACCACCAATGTCGAGGAGTACAAGACCGCTATGGAGAATGCAGGTCTTACACTTGTCGACGAGGAGGTTGATGCAGAGGAGTAGTGATGACTACTCATTTACCTTTATTTATCATGTCTTTGATTATTGAGTCGCAATGACCATCCAACATATGGATGGCTTGCTATTGGTGTGTTTACTTTGCAAACTTGTTGTCCATGTTGTTGAACTTTTATTATTGTGATGCATGTTTGGTGATTGTTTATGTGATGTATTGTGCATGTTATCATCTATGGGTATCTCATTCTTATCTCTATTGAACAAATCACAGATGCCTCCCCGACGTGCCAATCCCAACCCGAACAACAACAACATCACCCCTGAGATGCAGCAAATGATGACAGCTCACACTCAGCTGATGCAAATGATGACTACGTTCATCCAGAATCAGAACAACAACAACAACAATAACAACAACAACAACAACAATCAGAACAACCCACCGGGTTTTGACATGCTTACCAGGTTCTTGAGACTGAGGCCAGCAAAGTTCTCAGGAACTACTGATCCTATGGTGGCCAATGATTGGCTACGCTCTGTGAACAAGGACTTGGTAATAGTTGGCTGTACTGATGAATAGAAAGTCAGATTTGTAGCTCACTTATTGGAAGGACCAGCAACCACTTGGTGGGATAACTTCCAGATCACCACTCCCATTGCAGATGTGACATGGGCTATCTTTGAAGATGGTTTCCGTACTGCTCACATCTCATCCGGAGTGATGAGTTTGAAGAAGAAAGAGTTCCATAACTTGAAGCAGCGCCACCGCAGCGTGGCTGAATACATTGAGGAGTTCAACAATCTGGCGCGATATGCACCGGATGAAGTTGACACTGATGCTAAGAGGAAGGAAAAATTCCTTGAAGGGTTGAATGATGAACTGAACCTGCAGTTAGCTGTGTCCTATGTTCCCACATACCAGTCTCTTTGTGACAAGGCTACTATTTTGGAGAGCAAGACGAAACAAGTTGAAAGCAGGAAGAGAAAGCACTCTGACAAGCACAACTCGGGATCGTCTCACAAGCGTTCCCATTATGATGACAGTGGGAGTTCTAGATCCCACAAGCATGGGAAG
The DNA here is from genome assembly GCA_916181665.1 of Avena sativa. Classification (NCBI taxonomy): domain Eukaryota; kingdom Viridiplantae; phylum Streptophyta; class Magnoliopsida; order Poales; family Poaceae; genus Avena; species Avena sativa. Next base: position 463,729,205 of record OV702293.1, read on the forward strand.
TTCAACAAGCACCACAACCACAACCGTTATCATGACAACAAGCACCACCGTAGTCATGACAACGATAAGTACAAGAATACCAAAGGTGGATATAAGAGCCACCACAGTGGAAGTGGAAGTGGCAGTGGAAGCCAGCCTGTCAAGAAAGATCTTAGTCAGGTTGAGTGTTTCAAGTGCAAGAAGATGGGGAATTATGCAAATGAATGCCCAGAAAAGAAAGTTGAAGGACCCAACAAGCCCAACCCTTTTCAAAAGGGACAAGTGAACAACATCAATGTGGAGGAAATTTATGAGGAACCTGATGCTGTTGCTGGTAAGTTCAAACTCAATTCTGTTCCAGCACTTGTTCTTTTTGATACTGGTGCATCACATTCATTTATATCAAAAGCATTTGTTGATAGAAATGGGTTTCCAACTGAAAACATTGGGTGTCCAATAAAAGTAAGTTCTCCAGGTGGAGATATGATAGTAAGTCTTGGATGCTGGGACCTAGTGATAGAGTTTGGAAAACATAAGTTTCCAGTGAGTCTGATAATCCTAGATTCCCAAGGACTGGATGTAATTTTGGGAATGGATTGGATGACCAAGTATGAAGGAGTACTAGATTGTGCCAATCGTACTGTTGCACTCACAACCCCGGAAAAGAAAAGGATTAGGTTTAAGTCTAACTTTGAATCAAAAGGGAGTAAGATAAATTCTCTTAAGGGGGTTAGCATAGACAGTGTGCCTATTGTAAGTGAATATCCAGATGTGTTTCCACAAGAATTTCCAGGAATGCCACCAGATAGAGATGTGGAATTTCTTATTGATTTGCTACCAGGATCTGGACCAATAGCAAAAAGACCGTACAAGATGTCAGTTGATGAGTTGAAAGAACTCAAGAAACAACTTGGAGAACAGTTGCAGAAAGGATTTATTCAACCAAGTTCTTCATCTTGGGGAGCACCAGTTTTGTTTGTGGAAAAGAAAGACAGAAGTCAAAGGCTATGCATAGATTACCGTTCACTCAATGAGGTGACTATCAAGAACAAATACCCTTTGCCTAGAATCAATGACTTGTTTGATCAGTTGAAAGGAGCTTGTGTGTTCTCAAAGATTGATCTCCGGTCATGTTATTTCCAGCTCAAGATAAGGGAACAAGACATACCTAAGACAGCTTTCACCACAAGGTATGGATTGTATGAGTATACCGTGATGCCATTTGGATTGACCAATGCACCAGCATACTTCATGAACATGATGAACAAGGTGTTCATGGAATTTCTTGATAAGTTTGTTGTCGTTTTCATCGATGACATTTTGATCTACTCCAAGAGCAAAGAAGAGCATGAAGGACATTTACGTTTGATACTTGAGAAGCTTAGAGAGCATAAGCTGTATGCCAAATTCAGCAAGTGTGAATTTTGGTTAAATGAAGTTGGTTTTCTTGGACACGTTGTGTCAGGAGATGGTGTAGCAGTTGATCCTGCTAAAGTTTTAGCTGTAACTGAATGGGAATCTCCCAAGTCAGTGAAGGAGGTTCGTAGTTTCCTTGGCTTAGCAGGTTACTACAGAAGGTTCATTGAGAATTTCTCCAAGGTAGCTAAGCCTATGACAGAATTGCTAAAGAAACACAAGAAATTTGCTTGGTCTGAGGGTTGTGAACTCAGTTTTCAAGAATTAAAGAAGAGACTAGTGACAGCACCAGTCTTATGTTTGCCAGATTGGGAGAAAGATTTCCAAGTGTATTGTGATGCATCTCATCATGGATTAGGTGCAATACTTATGCAAGAAGGGAAAGTTGTGGCTTATGCCTCGAGACAACTCAAAACTCATGAGGTAAATTACCCTACTCATGATTTAGAGTTAGCCTCTGTTGTCCATGCACTCAAAACATGGAGACATTATCTTTTGGGAAAGCGTTGTGAAGTGTTCACAGATCACAAGAGTTTAAAGTATATTTTCACCCAGAAGGAAATTAACATGAGACAAAGAAGATGGCTAGAACTCATCAAGGACTATGACTTGAGTTTGCAATACCACCCCGGTAAAGCAAATGTTGTAGCGGATGCTCTAAGCCGTAAGGTTTTTGTGAATGGCCTTACTAAGGGAGAATTGCCAGATGATCTGTGTGCCCAATTTAGAGATCTCAGATTGGAGATTGTGCCTGAGGGACATCTCATGTCTTTGGATGTTCAACCCACCTTGTTGGACAAGATCAAAGAAGCCCAAAAGGCCGATAAGGAAATTGAAGAGATTAAGGAAAAGATTGGCAAGGGAAAAGCCAAAGGATTCCATGAAGACAAACAGGGTACTTTATGGCATGGAAAACGTATCTGTGTTCCACAAGATCTGGAGCTTCGGAAACTGATTTTACAAGAAGCACACAACTCATCGTATTCCATTCATCCGGGTAACACCAAAATGTACATGGATATGAAGGAAAGATTTTGGTGGAATAATCTCAAGAAGGACATCGCCGAACATATTGCTTTGTGTGATGTATGTAGTAGAGTGAAAGCGGAACATCAGAAACCAGCAGGATTGTTGCAACCACTACCTATTCCTGATTGGAAGTGGGACACGATTGGCATGGATTTCATCATCGGATTGCCAAGGACCCGGTCAGGATATGATTCTATTTGGGTAGTAGTGGATCACCTAACTAAAGTGGCTCATTTCATACCCGTGAAGACAACTTACACAAGTGCTAAGTTAGCCAAGATCTATATGAGTAGAATTGTATGTCTACATGGAGTACCCAAGAGTATTGTGTCTGATAGGGGAACCCAATTCACTTCTCATTTTTGGAGGCAACAACATGAGTCATTGGGAACGAGGTTGGAATTCAGCACTGCATATCATCCTCAAACTGATGGACACACAGAAAGGACTAATCAGATTCTTGAAGATATGTTGAGAGCATGTGCTCTAGACTATGGAGCCAGTTGGGATGAAAGTCTGCCTTACGCAAAATTTTCTTACAATAACAACTATCAAGCCAGTATTGAGATGGCACCATTTGAGTTTCTCTATGGGAGAAAGTGTACCACCCCATTGCTATGGAATGGTGTGGGAGAAAGAAGTTTGTTCGGACCAGAACTCATCAAAGAGGCTGAAGAGAAAGTCAAGCTGGTTAAGGACAGATTGAAGATAGCACAGTCCCGACAAAAGATCTACGCAGATCCTAAGCGTAGAGAATTCACCTATGAAGTAGGTGACAGAGCTTATCTTAGAGTGTCACCACTTCGTGGAGTGAAGAGGTTTGGTGTCAAAGGTAAATTGGCCCCAAGATATGTTGGACCATTCAAGATTCTGAGTCGTAAAGGAGAAGTGGCTTATGAGATTGAATTGACAGAGTCTTTGTCAGCTGTTCATAATGTGTTTCATGTAAGTCAGCTCAAGAAATGTCATCCAGAAATGGCAGAGACTTCTTTGAAGGATACTATACCCTTGGAAGAGGTTCAATTGGAGAGTGACCTCACTTATGAGGATAAACCTATCAAGATTCTTGAAACAACAGAAAGAGTTACACGGACTAAGACTATCAAATTCTGCAAAGTTCAATGGAACCATCATTCCGAAGAAGAAGCAACTTGGGAAAGAGAAGATGACCTTCGGAAAGACCACCCTCACCTATTTGCTAGCCAACCCAAATCTCGAGGGAGAGATTCACCTTAAGGGGGTTAGATTTGTAAAATCCCTAAAATCATGTTTTCAAAGATTTCATATCATGCATGCATGCATATCATTTAGGGATCAAATTCAAACTCATTTTGAAAGAAAACAGAACTTGGGAGCTATGATTTTATGTGATCAAACATTAATCAAATGCTACTCTCCAATGGGATATTATTTGTTCAAAACCAAACCTTGTTGCTCTCAGATTGTTTTGCTTGATTGCTAGTGCTTAAACCAAAATTTACAAAACAAATATAGATTTAAAACCATTTTTAAAACTTGTTCAAATCAAGTGCTAAGTCACTGTTTATTTTGTTTGATCTATAGGACCAAGCTAATACAGAGAGACCACATGATTTTATGCCCAGAAATATGAGTATTACACTCTACAAAAATCCAGAAAAAGTTTGAATTCAAATGGTTTGGAAATCATTTGAAAATGTTTCCTGGAAATTCAAATAGAAAAAGAATAAAGAAATAAGAAAAGGCCGGCGCTACTAATCTAGCCCAACAGTAAAACTAGCCCACTAAGCCCACCCGGGGTTTTCCCCTCTCTCTCTCTCACTCGCAGCCGTACCCACAGAGTCACTGACCGCCTGGGCCCATCCCCTCTTTCTTTCTCTCGCTGACAACCGCGGCCCACATGGCAGTCGTCGTCTCCACCACCAGCGACCAGTTCATCCCCAAATTACGCTGGGCGTTTCCTGTTTAATTCGCGGCTTCAATTCCCGTTCAATGCCTGAGTAAATCACGCCCGCGTCCTTGCTACTTAAACCCCCTCTGCCCCTCTCCATTTCCCCCCAAACCCCAAGCACAGAGCGCCACCAGGCTGCTAGAATTTGCCCTCACACCGCCGCGGTACCGACAGACTCCGACGACCGATTGTGGTAAGCTTCGTGCGCGCCTTGCTCTCTGGTTCATGCAAGCTTGTCCGTTATCTCTTTGCGCATCTTCTGACATTCGCCGTTTGCCCTATTTCGCACCAGAGCATCGACTTCGTCAAGCACCGCAACTTCCCGATGTTGTCTCCAACTTCGGCAATGTTCAAATAAAGGTTGTTTGGCAAGTTTTGAACTTGTTTATGAATCAGTACCGTGCACTTATCTTGTTGAGTATAGAAAATCATCACATATCATATTGCATGCATCCATATATTTTTGTTTGTATTTATTTTGTATGTGATTTGGTGCTATCATTTTATGTGTAGATTTTGGTGCAAATAGTGATTGTGATTGTGAGGATTGTACCTACTCTCCAAACTACCAAGGCAAGTGGTGCTTCATGATTTATTCCTATGTTTTCACTTATGCATTAGAAATATTTTGCTAGACTTGCATGGATATTTTGTCTATATGCTATGCTTGGGAAATCCTAGTAGTTGTAGAATTGCTAGAAATTTCTAAGTTAAGATGCTTATCTATGCCATGCTTAGCCTAGCTAGTAGCAACCAAGGGTGGTTAAATATTCATGCTATGATAAAATATTTCTAAGTCTTTGGACTTGTGTTTTGCTTAATAAAACAACTAAGTGAATGAAACACCTGGGTGGAATGGAAGGAATGGTTTATGTTGAGTGGTTACACAAGGCCCATTTCTATGGTTTACCTTGTGTATCTCACTTATGGACAGCCCCCCAGGAACAAAGGGATTTGAGATGCCAAATGTTAAGAAGCTTCTAGTGCAGCCACTTGGCAATATGGGCTCTGCCTGGATCATATAGGTTGCAATAACTTAGCCATTTGGACAGTTGGTGGTAGTGGGATGATAGGTTGGAGCGCGTCCATTTGGTCTAAGGGAAGGCTTCTGAAAGGTCCTGTCTTGGTGAAAATCAAGTCTTGTGGGGAAAGTGCACAACCTGTGCAGATGGAAGAATCTAAGTACTTAGCCATGTCCTTGGTATTGGCCAACTTGAGCATCAAGACATGGAATCTATCAAGAATCTCCTCATCCCAATTTCTAAGTAAAAACTTGTGGTTGAACAAGGGTGAAGGACCCCAATGTCTATTGGTGGTTCCTTGGGAAAGATTTTGACAAAGAAAAACTTAGTGTTTTCAACTGATAGGTAAAACTTATTTTGAGCAAAGCAAGCCTAAACTACACTTAGCCAAAATGCATATAATAACTAGCCTACCAATATTCTACTAAGGTATCACTTGCCAATACTATTCCAATGTATTGACCCACTGTGGCTGTAACTTGTGATGTTGCAGGTTATTCTGATGATGATTAGGAGTCATGAGTCTACACTCAACATGCTTGCCTGTGGCACATGAAGATGAAGACTTATTTATCTTATTATATATTTGAACTCTTGTATTAGGCCTGTGGCCATGGAGTTTGTAAAATACTATGTTTGTCTCTAGAATGATATATAATAATGACCTTTGTTTCTGTGTACTTCATCTTAAACTGTGGATGCTAGCATTGATCCAGGGACTAGCATTGCAATCACAGGGATCCTTTCCTTTACATAGGAGGGATCTTACAGTATCTATAATTTTTGATGCTCCATACTTGTTTAGTATCTACTTTGCTTTACTTGTCTACACTTTGAGGTGCTTTTTACATATTTTCTGGTACTAACCTATTAACAAGTTGCAACAGTGCCAGATGCCTGTTTTCTGTTGTTTTTGGTTTCAGAAAAGTTAGTAAATAAATATTCTCGAAATTGGACAGGACGAAGGACAAAGTCAATAACTTCCCGTGGGGAACAATAAGTCCAGAAGAGAGCCAGAGGGGCCGGCCAGAGGGGCCAGACACCCCCCAGGTGCGGGTGGGCCCTAGCCCGCGCCTGGCTAGGGTTTGGCTGCCCTGGCGTCTGCCTCGGTCTCCCCCTTCACCTATAAGAAGCCCTCGATGCAGAAACTGTCAGTACCCGATCAGAAATCCACGAAATCGTCTGTAGCCGCCGCCACCATCGTCCCTAGATCGAGGGGATCTGAAGCTCTTCTCGACACCCTGCCGGAGGGGAGATCATCCCGGAGGCCTTCTCTCCGGTATGATTTGTGAGTAGTTCCACCTTGGACTATGGGTCCATGTATTAGCTAGATGGTTGTATCTCCTCCTTTGTGCTTTCATGTATAGATCTTGTGAGGTCCACTCATGATCAAGATCTAATCTATTTGTAATCATGCATGTTGTGTTTGTGGGGATCCGATGGATATTGAGATTATTATGTTAGTTTGATTAATGGTTCTATCTTTATGATTCTATCATGTCTGTGTTGTTTGTGATCTTGCATGCTCTCCGTTGCTAGTGGTTATCTTGGCCAAGTAGTTGCTAGTGACTCCAAGAGGGAGTATTTATGCTCGATAGTGGGTTCATGCCTCTAGTTTCCAAGGGAAGTGACAGAAATCTCTTCGGTTGTAGATGTGCTGTTGCTACTAGGGAGGAAACAACGGTCTCTTATTCATGGAACATGTGGACTGTTTACCTTACACACTTTGCTTAAAGCAGTTGTCTGTTGCTTGCAACTTAATACTGGAGGGTGTTCGGATGATAACCTGAAGGTGGACTTCTAGTCATAGATGTAGTTGGATTACGGTCTATGTATATTGTTTTATTGCCCAATCAACCTCATAGGATCTTTCTGGCTAGTAATTGCATTGTTATGCCTTGCTCAGTTCCTGTCAATTGCCTCGCTGTAATTTGTTTACCCTTCATGCCATGTTGTTTATCTAAGGAGAGAACCTCTAGTGAACTATGGACCCCGGTCCAATCTTTACCATTGATACATCTTCCACTGTTACTTGTTTACTTGCTGCAAACCATTACCTTCCACACCATACGTTTAATCCTTTGTTATAGCAAACCGGTGATCTTGACAACCTCACTGATTCGTTGGGACAAAGTCTTGAGTTTGTGTTGTGGAGGTCTCCACGTTGGTTCCAACACCTGTGTAACGTTTCCTTCCTCCTTCTGGTTCGATAACCTCGGTTTCTACTGAGGGAAATCTTGCTGCTGTACTCTTCATACCTTGCTCTTGGGGTTTGCAACGAAGCACTCTTCCTCCCTGTTGAGTGTAGCATCAAGTAATTTCTGGCGCCGTTGCCGGGGAGGCTAAGGACGTCTTTCACTAGGGGAGTCCTTCACCTCCTTTCTCTTTACTTTTTTTTAGTTTTCTTAGTTTCTTTTGCTTGGTTTTGTTTGCCTCTTTTCAAAAAACCCCAAAAAAACTAGTCTAGCTTGGTTTGCTTGCCTTATTCAAAAAACACAAAAAAATTAGTTCCTACTCTAGTTGGTGGTCTGTCATTGCCTTGCTTGGTCATGCTTTCCATCAATGGACGGTTTCTTTGAAACTAGTTCTTATTGGCAAGGTGGGTTCACGGAAGAACAAAAGTATTATTATAAGGAACACCATTTGTCACAAAAAGGGAAACACTTATGGGAACAAATTGATAAGTTGAATACTATTGCTAGAGACATGTGCTCTACTTATAATGTTACTTATTGCTTTGATAAATCTTGTTGTTGTAGGAGGTATAAACACCTGCCTTTTAAATGTGAGTATAATGATAATGTTACCATACCTTATTATGTTAAAGGAAATTATGACTTTTATGATGTGGAACAAATTGAAGAATTTATTGCTTTCAAGGGTGCATTTGAACTTGCTAGTTTGCTTGAAAATACTGATGATGCACCTTATGAATGTGAGGTTTATGAGATACTTAAATTTTGATTTGATAATTACAAGGAAGCAAATGGATATATTCTTGAATATTTTAATAGGCGTTTTCCACAACTGGAAGAGACTAATGCCTTGCAGGAGCCTATGGAAGAAGAAATTATTAAAACTGGAAGCTCATTAGATGAAAAAGAGGAGGAGAGTGATGAACAAAAGGAGGAAGAATGGATCTACCCATGTCTACCTTCTAATGAGAGTAACTATTTACCCATTATATTATTTGATTGTCCCCCATGCTTACCAAAGGAGGATGAATGTTATGTTCTTGTGGATCCTTTTGAAATATCTACTTTGGGTAAAACCTGTGAAGGTTTTAGTCTCACTGTTTTTGAGCTTGATAGAAATTATGTGTTTGTAGATCATGAAAAGCATGCTTTATGTGATAGCTATATTGTTGAGTTTATTCATGATGCTACTGAAAATTATTATGAGAGAGGAAAGTATGGTTGTAGACGTTTTCATGGTACTGAAACACCTCTCTATGTGCTAAAAGTTTTGAAGTTGCTCTTGTTTCATCTTCCTATGCCTGTCACTTTGTTCTTTGTGAATTTTTTTGCATACAAGATTCCTATGCATAGTAAATGGGTTAGACTTAAATGTGTTTTGAATTTGCTTCTTGATGCTCTCTTTGACTTCAATTCATATTTCTTATGTGAGCATCTTCTCAAGCTATCAAGCCTAACTTAAAGGCGTTAAAGAAAAGTACTTGTTGGGAGATAACCCAAGAGTTTCCTTGAGTCTTGGAAGTTATTACTTCTGTAATGACCTCTTCTTATCCTTTTTGTTTGCTTTTTATGCCAAGAATGACCTCTAATGAGAGGGAAGTAAGATTTGGGGAGTTGCTGTCCTGAAACATATTTCTATCCTCCACAAAAAAAATTGAGAGGAGGCTCTGTAACTCGGATTGTGCTCAAAATTTACGAATAAATCCCCCAGTATGTTGGCTAACTTTATTTAGTTCAGCACTTTTTGATTTGAGTAACAGAAGATGTTTGAAAAAAATCGTTTCTACCTGCTGGTCTGTTTTAACAGATTTCTGCCATTATTTGCATTTGCTTCTTATTGATTCCTTTTTGATCTCTCTTCTGGTAAATTGAGTTTCTTTGAAGGAGTTACTTTAGTAGATTGTGTTTTTAGTGAAAAACCTTGCTATTCGAAAGCTTTGCCAGCGGTCTAATATCTTTTGAATAAGCTAATGTTGATAATGAAGATTGTGTGAAGTTTTGTATGAAGGAAAAATTTCAGGTGTAGAGAGAGAGAGTGATGCAATGAGATGAAGAATGTACAAAAGATCAAGCTTGGGGATGCCACCATGGTGTCACCCCAAAAAAATATCCAAGAGGTACAAGCGTCAAAGCTTGGGGATGCCCAAGGCATCCCCTTCTTCATCAATAAAACGCTTAGGTCTGTCTAGACACTTCACTTTTATTGTTTCATGCACAGTTGTGTTGTTCTTGGATCGTCTTAGTTTTCATTTGCTTTGCTTAGTTTGTTTAGTTTGCTTGAATAAAGAAGTTTGGACCCCCGTTCTCGCTGTGTTGTTTTACAAATAAGTTTGCTTGGTGTTTGGAAAGGAGTAGTAAGTTCTTGCTTGAAGTGCAAGAGGAGCTTGCATTGACTGTGACTTAGAATTTAGCATGACATGATAGGTGTTTTTTTAGCATTATGCTTAGTGATTATTGCTGTAGCATGTCTTGTTCCAAACAATTGGGATTGCTTACTGTGCCTTGAAGAAATTATGCGTTGTTTTAGCATGCAAAATCATAGTATTGTGGTATTCTCCTTTGATGTTTTTGCTTGGGTTGACTTGGCACATGCTTATACCATGTTATGACTATGAAAAGTCACCATTAGCCTCTATGATAATTTATTACTTGACTTTTAGTACCACTCTTTGCTTTGATTAGTATGCTTTGTTGCACTGCATGATTTTGGCCATTATTGCTCTCTTAGTTGGTTGCTCCCAGTCTTTTGCTAGCCTCCACTTGTATGAGTAAGTTCTACTCATGCTTCCAACCCCCAAGAAACCAAGTTATTCCAAAGTGTCCACTATAAACTCCTATGCATGGTGTGTTACACCATTCCAAGTATATTCTTGTTTTCAACTATCTTCCAATTAAAAACTATTTTGTTATGTGAAAACTTAGTGATTAAAGTCCTCACGAACTTGATGGAACACTTTATTATTTGCCCCTAATAAACTTGAACCATTGAGGCAAATTTTTTGTATATGATTGCACTTATAAGTTGGGATTAGCAGAACCGTGCTGTCACGGGGAACGTTTTCAACATTACACTTGTACGTTTTGTACTCCGTTGATATCATGCTCTTTTGTGTATGGATGTTACCGGTGTGAAATGAAGTGGGAACTTGTAAGTCCATGGAGTTTGTATTCTGTGTTAGAGAAACGCCTGGGCCGCTAGCCTAAGCCATGCCTAATCATGGTGGAAACTTGCAGCATCACCATAGTGACATCTATGAAGCATTCTTCTTATGAAAAATAGAGACACATTGAGAAAAGAGGAAAGAGAGAAAAAAGCACCATATTCCCATGGTACATAAGAAGAATTGCTGAGATGCTCATTGTCTGCTTGCCTTGTCATTTTGGTTATGGGAAAGCTCCTATACCATGTGCAAGGGGTACACCGTTGGCGGTTCTCAATGATATGCAAATACTTACAGTGACAAGAACTTTCCTAGGCCCTAAGTTGAGTATCCATGAGGTGTAGCCCTCATAGTCAAGGGACTTGAGATTGCCAACTTATACTTTGTCAAGCATATACTCCAGCTTTGCCACTTTAACCTTAACCACTTCAAGATGCTTATGATAGGAGCAATGAGGGCTAAAAGCTAACTAGTACCATAATTTTTGGAAGCTCTTTGTTAAACTTGTAATCCCTGCTTCCTTTACAAAAGGCCTTTCTTCCATCACTATTGAGTCTCCACCTTCTACCTTTAGGCACCATTAAGAGAGCATAGTTGTCATTCTATGTGCAGTGTTCCAAAGCTTATTAATTGATGAATATTGTGTTATTACTTGTTCTTATGCTACTTGTTTCTAGTCACCCTTGTGAACTTTGAAGGTGTCCTATGCATCTATATTGCTACTCTATGAGGGACAAGCTGATTGCCACTATGCTATGTTTTCTGTATGTGAAACAAACAAATGTTTTTCAATACATGTTATTCATGATCTTTGTTTGTAGCTTGCCATGTTACATGCATAGTTACTATGTCCTATTGTTAGAACTCCATCTTTCATGCACATGTCTAGAGTTCTTTGATCCTAGCTTTCAATGCATGCAAATGGTTGGATCTTTATTGTGAGGGTGCATGTCACCTAAAAAATTATTCTTTTTATCACTTACCTACTCGAGGACGAGCAGGAGTTAAGCTTGGGGATGCTGATACGTTGGAAATGTATCTGCAATTTTTTATGCTCCATGGTTGTTTAGTATTTACTTTGCTTTACTTGTCTACACTTTGAGGTGTTTTTTGCATGTTTTCTAGTACTAACCTATTAACAAGTTGCAACAGTGCCAGATGCCTGTTTTCTACAGTTTTTGGTTTCAGAAAAGTTAGTAAAGAAATATTCTCGAAATTGGACGGGACGAAGGACAAAGTCAATAACTTTCCATGCGGAACAAGAAGTCCAGAAGAGAGCCCGAGGGGCCGGCCAGAGGGGCCATACCCCCAGGCGTGGGTGGGCCCTAGCCCACGCCTGGCTAGGGTTTGGCTGCCCTGGCGGCCGCCTCGGTCTCCCCCTTCGCCTATAAGAAGACCCCGATGCAGAAACTCTTAGTACCCGATCAGAAATCCATGAAACCGTCTGTAGCTACTGCCACCATCGTCCCTAGATCGGGGGGATCTGAAACTCTTCCCGGCACCCTGCCGGAGGGGAGATCATCCCGGAGGCCTTATCTCCGGTATGATTTGTGAGTAGTTCCACCTTGCACTAGTAGAAAATGCCCCATTGGTCCCGGTTGGTAAGGGGCATTAGTCCCGGTTACCCAACCGGGACGGGGAAATCGGGACTAAAGCCCCAACCTTTAGTCCCAGTTGCCCCACCAACCGGGACAAATGGGGGTACACGTGGCGGCAGCAGAGGGCGAGGGGGGGTGGAGCAACCGTCCCGGTTCGTAACACGAACCGGGACAAATGGGGGTACACGTGGCGGCGGCAGAGGGCGAGGGGGGTGGAGCAACCGTCCTGGTTCGTAACACGAACCGGGACAAATAACCTTCTGCCGCGGCAGAGAATTCATTTTAGCAACTTTTGTTGCCGCGGCAGCATTTTCGCCACTTTTTGTGCCGCGACAGAGAATTCATTTAGGTTGTTTTATTGTTTATTTAGTGTTTTGCACTCATCAATGAAGGAACCATTATATTACACAAGATCATCATGACAATATTACATTCGATACACGGATCGAGTTCATGCACTACATACAAAAGTTGCTCTTTTTACAATCCCTATTGTCTATACACAGCCGAATAGTATTCCCCTTTTGGGTTTAGGACTTCTGCGTCCAAGAATCCCGCCAATTCCTCCTGAATTGCTCGTACGCGATCCTTTGGCAGAAGACCGTCCCGTAGACGTTCGATCTAATTTAAAAAAGGAGTCAGCCTATATTAATGAAACTAAACACAATTTGATTGTAATTAAAAACTATAGAAATTGTTTATGTACGTGGAGTTGCTCTAAATTTCTGCCCTTCTCATCGCACGTCTGCCGGATGAACTCGCAAACATAGTATCCACATAGATTGTTACCTGGTCCCTGTGTCAGGCACTTTACGAGAACATAGTTCAATCAAAATAATAATCAAGCATGATAATAACTGTATCAAAACTAGAATCAAAGAGATGCGCGGATATAGCTAGTGGTGCTTACATCTAGTGCTTGAAATGTAAGCTTCGCTTTCCAAACACCCCTAGCCTTGTTGGTGAACCGTTTCCAAGCGCTGCCCGGCGAAGAAAACGAATAAAATAAGTTATTAATTGCTTGATATCATAAAATTCACGAACGTTGCCGATATAGTGTCGTAATGATTAGAATTACCGCTGGAGAAGCATTTGCATGTCCTTCCACTGCTCAAGGGGTTTATGTTTCGAGTCCATGACTAGTACACACCCTTTGTCAAGTTGAATGATTAACAGAATATAGTGGAAGCTGCGAATGCATAACTAATCAATTATATGCTTAACATCGAGTAAGCGAAATAGAAAGTGTATAGAAGACAATAACACTCACTCGAAGTTGTAAGGAAAAAGTATTTCCCTTCTGGTTTCTTGAAACCTTAACGTGTGTACTATATTATCCTCCGTATCCTGGGGGCTTGTTTTGAGATTATCTTCATGAACCCAATATGGGTCAATGAAGCCAATGTCATAGATTTGTCCTCTGCTGCATTCGAGAATCTTCATTCTGCATATTACAGTATGATTATATACATGCAATAAACAAGGTGAGATAGCTGGAGACTAAATTAATTACAGAATTAGTACTTATAGACAATAGGCACTAATGATCGATTTGTCCAAGGCGTCTTGATTGAATAATTGAAATAGTTCATCAAATTCAATGGATATCATGTCATCCTTTTCTTTCCCATGATGATTTTTTGTAACCCTCAGCACTATCCAGTTAGCCCCGGCCTTTGTGGCATGCATGTACCAGTTATGCAATCTTCGCATTTTTGTTGGAATATTATTTACCTCCTCAGGTTTGACGAGAGGTTTGCCGTACTGGTATTTGTATGCTACTTCACTCACGGGGAAGTACTCTAACTTGGATAAGTACTGGGCAATACTCATACCTTGAGCAGCGACAACTTCTCCGTATTGTGCAACTACCTCTGGATCATACTGCTTTTCGGCCCCATATTTGCTCGACCCCACATTGGTTTGGAAAATCACCTTGAGAGGGGCGCAAGTCTGTTTTGCTTGTTCTCCGAGCTGGGCAACAGATTTCTCGCTTGCATCAGTACTGCTCTTCGAGGCTTGTTGTGCTGCATGTGACTTGAGAATAGAACGCTCATAGTCTGATGACAGCTTTGGCTCGGGTTGATGAAGAGTCTTTAGCATTTTCAACACTCTGGATTTTTCTTCTTTGGTGCTGGGGAACTCTGGCTCTTTCGGCCGCCTCAGCTTAGCGAAAAATGATGTTGTTTCCGCATCAATGATCGTCGCAGTCTCCTCTTCAGTATAGTCATAAGCTCTCTTGGGAGGAACTGATCATGTTTCTAAAAAACCTTCACAAAATGACCTATCATGTTCGAGGTTTCATGGCTTTCGGTCCAAATGACCGATGTTATGTGCTGAATCACGACATAGTTTGTGATGTTGTGCCCATATTATGCATGCGTGTGGAAATTTGTATGGAGAACAATGTTGCAGGAGGAAGTTTTCCTTTTTGTCGCACGGAAAAGCCCTTTTCCATTTTCCGAGCGCAAAAAACGGGTCGTTTTGTGAAGTAACCACCAAAATGCTGTTTCAGAATGCTACCGGCCCATTTTCCTAAAATACTAGACCACCTTACATGGACTATCTCCCAACCGGGACATCTCAAACCTTTTCGTCCATCCTGGGTAAAAAGGACAAATGTCTGCCGAATCGGTAGGAAGTGGGTCTGGTTTGTACTACAGGTACATGATCTATCGCCCGTGATTTTTTGAAAAAATCATTTTTAGACTCGCAATATGTGGTTTCTTCAGAGATACAATGCAAGTTGTAATGATGCTTGTCCCCTATCTTCATGCACGCCGGTTCGACCATAGTTAGAAATTCAGATAATTTAAAACAGGCATAATAAATTCCAAAAAAATCCAAACAATAAAAATCCTTCGCGTGGTGTCATATTATGTGACATAGTTGAAAAGAAAAATACCAGACTTGGTATATTGATCATGTCTTGAAAAAACCTTCACAAAATGACCTATCATGTTCGAGGTTTCATGGCTTTCGGTCCAAATGACCGATGTTATGTGCTGAATCACGGCATAGTTTGTGATGTTGTGCCCATATTATGCATGCGTGTGGACATTTGTATGGAGAACAATGTTGCAGGAGGAAGTTTTCCTTTTTTCGCACGGAAAATCCCTTTTCCATTTTCCGAGCGGAAAAAACGGGTCGTTTTGTGAAGTAACCACCAAAATGCCGTTTCAGAATGCTACCGTCCCATTTTCCTAAAATACTAGACCACCTTACATGGACTATCTCCCAACCGGGACATCTCAAACCTTTTCTACCATCCCGGGTAAAAAGAACAAATGTCTGCCGAACCGGTAGGAAGTGGGTCCGGTTTTTACTACATGTACATGATCTATCGCCCGTGATTTTTTGAAAAAAATCATTTTTAGACTCGCAATATGTGGTTTCTTCAGAGATCCAATGCAAGTTCTAACGATGCTCGTCCCCTATCTTCATGCACGCCGGTTCGACCATAGTTAGAAATTCAGATAATTCAAAACGGGCATAATAAATTCCAAAAAAATCCGAACAATGAAAATCCTTCGCGTGGTGTCATATTATGTGACATAGTTGAAAGGAAAAATACCAGACTTGGTATATTGATCATGTTTCGAAAAAACCTTCACAAAATGACCTATCATGTTCGAGGTTTCATGGCTTTCGGTCCAAATGACATATGTTATGTGCTGAATCACGGCATAGTTTGTGATGTTGTGCCCATATTATGCATGCGTGTGGACATTGGTATGGAGAACAATGTCGCAGGAGGAAGTTTTCCTTTTTGTCGTACGGAAAAGCCCTTTTCCATTTTCCGAGCGTAAAAAACGGGTCGTTTTGTGAAGTAACCACCAAAATGCCGTTTCAGAATGCTACCGTCCCATTTTCCTAAAATACTAGACCACCTTACATGGACTATCTCCCTACCAGGACATCTCAAACCTTTTCGTCCATCCCGGGTAAAAAGGACAAATGTCTGCCGAATCGGTAGGAAGTGGGTCCGGTTTCTACTACAGGTACATGATCTATCGCCCGTGATTTTTTGAAAAAATCATTTTTAGACTCGCAATATGTGGTTTCTTCAGAGATCCAATGCAAGATCTAGCCATTTTTCTTCCCACCATTTCTTCCAGCCATTTTTCTTCCCGCCATTTTTTCCCGGCATTTCTCCCGCCAGTTCTTCCCTCCAGTTATCTTCCTGTCATTTCTCACTATATATATATGTAGGGTTGGCCTCCATTGTCATTTCACATCTCTAGACTCATATCTGCAACGTCATCACTCTTTTCCATGACTTCCACCGTAGCACTAAATCCTTGGGAGGCGGAGGCGCTTTGTGCCTCAAACTACCCCTGCCCGCCGGGCTACTGTGTCCCCGTCGACTGGATGCTGAGCGCCGGAGGCGTGCCGGTTCATCCTGTCCCTCTAGGTGTGGCATATCGGATGGCCGTCATGAACCACTACTACTTCAGGCTCACGTGGGAGCAGCGGAGGAATTCCAGATGGCATCCCGACTATTTCCCGACTTGGGAAGCCTTCTTCGTGGATCGGCGTGAGAGGGCGCTCGCCAGGCACGAGGAGGATGGCCCACCTCCTCCGAACTTCAACGAGGCCGGCTGTTGGTTGTGGTGGCGCGGTCGGACTCTCCAGAGCGTCATGGCATACGACACGGCCGCCGACTCTAGCCCCCGCCTACGCTACCCTCAAGTACAACCCACTCGTACTCAGCCTTAAAGGTTCAACTACGGCGACCCCGACGACGACAGCGACAACGGTCGTGGCGAGTACGACGACTATAGTGGCGAGTATTATAGGTGTAGGCAGGAGCATGACTGAATCACTCCAACATTGCAAAACAAGTTCAGCCGATTATGGCTTAATCTGGCCATGTATCTTAATTTTCAGTTCTTCTATGTAACTTTGTGTTAGTTGCGTTATGTACTTTAATTCTAGTTCTATCCTAATAAAAATTTCTTTCCGTCCATTATTTCCCGTCCTTTTTTTCCTGCCCATTAATATATAAAAAATATAAGTTAATTCAAATCCAAATTAAAACACAGAAAATGGTTTTGAATTATTTAAAAATAGAAAATGGTTTTGAATTATTTATTCAAATCGAGACACTTTTTATGTTTAACGTTTTTCTAAATTCCAAATTAATATTCAAAAAATATAAGTTAATTCATTTTTTAATTTTAAATGGTTCATAGTTTAAATGGTTACATTAATTATTTTTTAAAAATATAAAATGGTTTTGAATTATTTATTTAAATCCAGACACTTTTTATGTTTAAAGTTTTTCTAAATTCCAAATTAATATTCAAAAAATATAAGTTAATTCATTATTAATTTTAAATGGTTCATAGTTTAAATGGTTACATTAATTATTTTTTATAAACAGAAAATGGTTTTGAATTAGTTATTCAAATCCAGACACTTTTTATGTTTAAAGTTTTTCTAAATTCCAAATTAATATTCAAAAAATATAAGTTAATTCATTATTAATTTTAAATGGTTCATAGTTTAAATGGTTACATTAATTATTTTTTAAAAATATAAAATGGTTTTGAATTAGTTATTCAAATTCAAACACTTTTAATGTTTAAAGTTTTTCTAAATTCCAAATTAATATTCAAAAAGTATAAGTTAATTCATTTTTAATTTTAAATGGTTCATATTTTAAATGGTTACATTAATTATTTTTAAAAACAAAAAATGGTTTTGAATTAGTTATTCAAATTCAAACACTTTTTATGTTTAAAGTTTTTATAAATTCCAAAGTAATTATCATTTAAAAAAATTACGAATTTAAACCCCAAAATAAAAAATAAGGCGGGAACAAAGAGAAAATTGCTGAAATTTTTTGAAAACAGGGTCATATGTCCCGGTTGGTGCCACCAACCGGGACTAAAGACCCCTGCGCGTGCCAACCCTTGGTCTGCTAAAAATAGTGGAGTATACGTCCCGGTTGGTGGTTCCAACCGGGACGTATGACCCTTTGGTTATAACTGACGCGCCTCCTCTTCTTCTTCCCCATCTCACTTCACTGCTTCTCACCGACGCGCGCACAAGAACCGCCCCCGACGTCGGCAGGCTGCCCGAGCTCGCCGCCACCCGCGCGTTCCGTCCGCCACCACCGCTGCCTCCATCCGCGCGCGTCCCGGCTACTTTTCCCCCTCACGCGTGACCTCAATCACCTGGATTGGAAGCTCTGTCTGCCGTCTGTCTCCGTCGATTCCGGCGTCTCCCGAGCTCGCCCGGCCTCGCCACCACCTATGTCGTGTTCCTGGTGAGCTGCTGATCCTCACGTTGCTCTTCTTTCTCTCCCTCTCCTCCTGTACTATTCTCCCCGCGTGTGCCCGAAGCCGCCGCCGCTCGAGCTCGACGGAGGCGACGCTCCGGTGACCAAGAAGTATTATGCCCGTTTTGAATTATCTGAATTTCTAACTATGGTCGAACTGGCGTGCATGAAGATAGGGGACGAGCATCGTTAGAACTTGCATTGGATATCTGAAGAAACCACATATTGCGAGTCTAAAAATGATTTTTTCAAAAAATCACGGGCGATAGATCATGTACCTATAGTACAAACCGGACCCACTTCCTACCGATTCGGCAGACATTTGTCCTTTTTACCCGGGATGGGCGAAAAGGTTTGTGATATCCCGGTTGGGAGATAGTCCATATAAGGTGGTCTAGTATTTTAGGAAAATGGGACGGTAGCATTCTGAAACGGCATTTTGGTGGTTACTTCACAAAACGACCCGTTTTTTGCGCTCGGAAAATGGAAAAGGGCTTTCCGTGCGACAAAAAGGAAAACTTCCTCCTACGACATTGTTCTCCATACCAATGTACACACGCATGCATAATATGGGCACAACATCACAAACTATGCCATGATTCAGCACATAACATCGGTCATTTGGACCGAAAGCCAGGAAACCTCGAACATGATAGGTCATTTTGTGAAGGTTTTTCAGACATGATCAATATACCAAGTCTGGTATTTTTCCTTTCAAATATGTCACATAACATGACACCACGCGAAGGATTTTCATTGTTCGGATTTTTTTGAATTTATTATGCCCGTTTTGAATTATCTGAATTTCTAACTATGGTCGAACCGGCGTGCATGAAGATAGGGGACGAGCATCGTTAGAACTTGCATTGGATCTTTGAAGAAACCACATATTGCGATTCTAACCATGATTTTTTCAAAAAATCATGGACGATAGATCATGTACTCGTAGTACAAACCGGACCCACTTCCTACCGATTTGGCAGACATTTGTCCTTTTTACCCGGGATGGACGAAAAGGTTTGAGATGTCCCGGTTGGGAGATAGTCCATGTAAGGTGGTCTAGTATTTTAGGAAAATGGGACGGTAGCATTCTGAAACAGCATTTTGGTGGTTACTTCACAAAACGACCCGTTTTTTGTGCTCGGAAAATGGAAAAGGGCTTTTCCGTGCGACAAAAAGGAAAACTTCCTCCTGCAACATTGTTCTCCATACCAATGTCCACACTCATGCATAATATGGGCACAACATCACAAACTATGTCGTGATGCAGCACATAACATCGGTCATTTGGACCGAAAGCCATGAAACCTCGAACATGATAAGTCATTTTGTGAAGGTTTTTTCGAGACATGATCAATTTACAAAGTATGGTATTTTTCCTTTCAAATATGTCACATAATATGACACCACGCGAAGGATTTTTATTGTTCGGATTTTTTTTGAATTTATTATGCCCGTTTTGAAATATCTGAATTTCTAACTATGGTCGAACCGGCGTGCATGAAGATAGGGGACGAGCATCGTTAGAACTTGCATTGGATCTCTGAAGAAACCACATATTGCGAGTCTAACCATGATTTTTTCAAAAAATCACGGGCGATAGATCATGTACCCGTAGTACAAACCGGACCCACTTCCTACCGATTCGGCAGACATTTGTCCTTTTTACCCGGTATGGACGAAAAGGTTTGAGATGTCCCGGTTGGGAGATAGTCCATGTAAGGTGGTATAGTATTTTAGGAAAATGGGATGTTAGCATTCTGAAACGGCATTTTGGTGGTTACTTCACAAAACGACCCGTTTTTTGCGCTCGGAAAATGGAAAAGGGATTTTCCGTGTGACAAAAAGGAAAACTTCCTCCTGCAACATTGTTCTCCATACCAATGTCCACACTCATGCATAATATGGGCACAAAATCACAAACTATGCCGTGATGCAGCACATAACATCGGTCATTTGGACCGAAAGCCATGAAACCTCGAACATGATAGGTCATTTTGTGAAGGTTTTTTCGAGACATGATCAATATACCAAGTCTGGTATTTTTCCTTTCAACTATGTCACATAATATGACACCACGCGAAGGATTATTATTGTTCGGATTTTTTTGAATTTATTATGCCCATTTTGAAATATCTGAATTTCTAACTATGGTCGAACCGGCGTGCATGAAGATAGGGGACAAGCATCGTTAGAACTTGCATTGGATCTCTGAAGAAACCACATATTGCGAGTCTAAAAATGATTTTTTTCAAAAAATCACGGGCGATAGATCATGTACATGTAGTACAAACCGGACCCACTTCCTACCGATTCGGCAGACATTTGTCCTTTTTACCCGGGATGGACGAAAAGGTTTGAGATGTCCCGGTTGGGAGATAGTCCATGTAAGGTGGTCTAGTATTTTAGGAAAATGGGATGGTAGCATTCTGAAACGGTAGTTTGGTGGTTACTTCACAAAATGACCCTTTTTTGCGCTCGGAAAATGGAAAAGGGCTTTTCCGTGCGACAAAAAGGAAAACTTCCTCCTGCAACATTGTTCTCCATACCAATGTACACACACATGCATAATATGGGAACACCATCAGAAACTATGCCGTGATTCAGCACATAACATCGGTCATTTGGACCGAAAGCCATGAAACCTCGAACATGATAGGTCATTTTGTGAAGGTTTTTTCGAGACATGATCAATATACCAAGTCTGGTATTTTTCCTTTCAACTATGTCACATAATATGACACCACGCGAAGGATTTTCATTGTTCAGATTTTCAATATACTAAAGGTTCATCTTTAGTCCCGGTTGGAGGGATTTCGGCAGGCTGGGCCATGCAGCACTAATGATAGGGGTGAGTGTCGATATTATGTCGTGCGGCGTGTACCTTGTCCCGGATGGTGTCACCAACCGGGACTAAAGATGAACCTTTAGTCCCGGTTGGAGACACCAACCGGGACAAAACACGAGTCAGCACTAATAATAGGGGTGAGTGTCGACATTATTTCGTAAGTGTTGACACTATGTCGAGCTGCTTGTACTATAAATAGGAATCTTTGTGAGTCCAGTACTCCAGCCAGTTTAAGGCATCTCCAAGATGGTTTTCGAGAGCAGGGACACCACTACGGCCAGTTTCAGGGAGATGCCGACGGAGCCCAGTCGAAACTAGTCATAGAGGCACTCCCTAATATGTGATATTAGTTAGCTCCCAGGCGTATTGATCTAGTTAGAGAAGTTACAAGCTGCAAGATGGTTTTAGAGAGCAGGGACAACACTACGGCCAGTTTCAGGGAGATGCCGCCGGATCCCAGTCCTCTGGCATCTCCGAGAAACTGGCCATAGAGGCACTCCCTAATGTGTGAAATTAGTTAGCTCCCAGGTGTATTGATCTAGTTAGAGAAGTTACAAGCTGTAAGATGGTTTTCGAGAGCAGGGACACCACTACGACCAGTTTCAGGGAGATGCCGCCGGATCCCAGTCCTCCGGCATCTCCAAGAAACTGGTCATAGAGGCACTCCCTAATATGTGACCGCGCGCGTTTGGAGATCAAATCTTAATGGTAAGTACGAATCGGGACAACTTCTTCATAGTCCCGGTACAGCCAAAAAACAGGACTAACACTCAATACATTTATTAATATTAAAAACTGAGACTACAAAACTGGGACTAAAGGCCCCCCTATATATAGTCCCGGTCAAGCCACAAACCGCGAAATATATCCTTCGGTGAAGCCACAAGCCGCGAAAGACATGAACTAGAGTTACATAATATGAGCATGAACTTCTTGGCATATTTCCTTCCTTATGATCGCTTCAGACATAACCATGGAGCATCTTATTTACTTAACGGAATGCTTGGATCATTTTTCACTGTGAAGGGCGGAATTTCATCAAACTTATTATAATCTTCTGACTTGTCTGTCTTGTCCTCGATTCCCACGATGTTTCTTTTGCCTGAAATAACTATGTGACGCTTTGGCTCATCATATGATGTATTCGTTTGCATATTTTTTATTTTTTTCGGTCTGGAGGACATGTCCTTCACATAGAAAACCTGAGACACATCATTGGCTAGGACGAATGGTTCATATCTATAACCAAGATTGTTGAGATCCACTGTTGTCATTCCGTACAACTGGTCTATCTTTACCCCTTCCCCATTCAGGTTGACCCATTTGCAGCGAAACAATGGGACCTTAAAACAGACTCCATAGTCTAGTTCCCATATCTCCTCTATGTAACCATAATATGTGTCCTTTTGTCCATTCTCGTCTATTGCATCAAAGCATACACCACTATTTTGGTTGGTGCTCTTTTTTATCTTGGGCGATCGTGTAGAATGTATTCCCATTTATTTCGTACCCTTGGAAATTCAATACAGTAGAAGATGGGGACACGGCCAACAAGTATAGCTGATCTCCAACAGTGGTGTCATTCAAGAGATGTGTCCGCATCCAACCACCGAAAGGCTTCATGTGTTCATCTGTAATCCATGATTCAGGCTTCCCCGGGTTTTTGGGAGCGTACAATATTCTTGTGTTCCTCGATATACGGAGCTGCCAAGGTGGAATTATGTAGAACTGTGTAGTGTGCTTTAGTGAAAGAATCCCCATCCCTACATATCATTGCTTTCTTTCCCAGCGTGCCTTTTCCACTTAGTCTTCCCTCATGTCGCGAGTCAGAAACACCAATCGGCTTAAGGTCAGGAATAAAGTCAACACAAAACTCAATGACCTCCTCTGCTCCATATCCCTTGGAGATGCTTCCTTCTGGTCTAGCACGGTTATGAACATATTTATTTAAGACTCCCATGAACCTCTCAAAGGGGAACATATTGTGCAGAAATACTGGACCAAGAATGGCAATCTCTTCCACTAGGTGAATCAGGAGATGCGTCATAATATTGAAGAAGGATGGTGGGAACACCAATTCAAAACTAACAAGACATTGTACCACATCCTTCTATAACCTTGGCAGAATATCTGGATTGATTACCTTCTGAGATATTGCATTGAGGAATGCACACAGCTTCACAATGGGTACTCGAACATTTTCCGGTAGAAGCCCCCTCAATGCAATCGGAAGCAACTGCATCATAATCACGTGACAGTCATGAGACTTCAGGTTTTGGATCTTTTTCTCTGCCATATTTATTATCCCCTTTATATTAGATGAGAAGCCCAACGGCACCTTGATACTGTAAAGGACTTCAAAAAAGATTTCCTTCTCTGCTTTGGTAAGAGCATAGCTGACACGACTTAAGTGACGCCCTTTATCCGTCTTGTTCTGTGTATGCATGTTCTTTGGGTCTTTCATAATTTGTTGGTCCTCCCGTGCTTCTTGTGTATCTTTTGTCTTCCCATACACGCCTAGGAATCCTAGCAGGTTCACGCAAATATGCTTCGTCACGTGCATCACGTCGATTGAAGAGCGGACACGCAGGACTTTCTAATATGGAAGCTCCCAAAATATAGATTTCTTCTTCCACATGGGTGCGTGACCTATAGCGACGTCGTTCGGAACTGATTGACCATCGGGACCCTTTCCAAAGATTACTTCTATGTCCTTGACCATACCAAATACATCATCACCAGCAGGGAGTTCAGGCTTCTTCCGGTGATCTGCCTCACCTTTGAAATGCTTGCCTTTCTTTCTTATGGGATGATTGGTCGGAAGAAATCGTCGATTCGCCAGGTACACAACCTTCTTGCATTTATGCAAATATGTACCTTCAGTCTTATCTAAACAGTGTGTGCATGACTTATATCCCTTGTTTGTCTGTCCTGAAAGGTTACTAAGAGCAGGCCAATCATTGATGGTTACGAATAACAACCGTCGTAGATCAAATGGCTCCTGTTTGTTCTCATCCCACACTTACACCTGGTTTGCCCCACATCTGTAAGAGTTCTTCAACTAATGGCCTAAGGTACACATCAATGTCGTTGCCTGGTTGCTTCGGGCCTTGGATTTGAGCACTGGCATCATAATGAACTTACGCTTCATGCACAACCAAGGAGGCAGGTTGTAGATACAGAGTCATGGGCCAGGTGCTGGGACTGCAGCTCTGCTCCCCAAAAGGATTCATGCCATCCGTACTTAGACCAAACCATAAGTTCCTTGTGTCACCTGCAAAGTCTGGGAAGTATCTCTTGATTTTTCTCCACTGTGACCCATCAGCAGGGTGTCTCAACTTCCCGTCTTTCTTACGGTCTTCTTTGTGCCATCGCAACAACCTGGCATGCTCTTTGTTTCTGAACATGCGTTTCAACCTTGGTATTATAGGAGCATACCACATAACCTTAGCAGGAACCCTCTTCCGGAGGGGCTCTCCCTCAACATCACCAGGGTCATCTCGTCTGATTTTATACCGCAATGCATTGCATACCGGGCATTTATCTAAATTCTCATACTCCTTACCGCGGTAGAGGATGCAGTCATTAATGCATGCATGTATCTTTTGCACATCTAATCCTAGAGGACAAAGAGTCTTCTTTGCTTTGTAGGTACTCTCGGGAAGTTCGTTATGTTTTGGAAACTTCGTCTTCATTATTTTCAGCATCTTTTCAAATGAGGAGTCAGTTAGACCACACTTTGCCTTCCATCGCAACAATTCCAGTGTGGTACCGAGCTTTGTGCTGCCATCTTCACAATTTGGGTACAACAATTTCTTGTGATCTTCTAACATGCCCTCTAACTTCAACTTCTCATTTTCTGTTTCACAGTCTCGCTTTGCATCAGAAATGACCCTACCAAGTTCATCAGCCGGCTCATCTGATGTCCGTTCTTCACCTCCTTCCTCTCCATTGTCTTCCATTGCAGTATAACTGTATTCAGGAAACATATGATGATAGTTGTTATCATCATCTTCTTCTTCACCATCTTCCATCATAACCCCTCTTTCCCCGTGCTTGGTCCAGCAATTATAGTTGGGCATGAAACCTTTCATAATCAGGTGGCCGCGAATGATTTTCGAGGAAGAGTACTCCTTGTTGTTCCAACATTGAACACATGGACAACGTATAAAACCATTCTCTTTGTTTGCCGTAGCCACATCGATAAATTTATCCATGCCTTTAATATACCCGGCTACGCATCGGTCACTGTACATCCATTCCCGATCGTTCATCTGCATCATATAAGTAAGTTTATCAAAAAACAGGACATCATAAATAGTGAAATGACCAATTCACATCGACACATGCATTGTATCAATGACAGAGAAAAGATAAGATTGCTAACCTCGATCGAGGAAAATAAAGAGGAGAAAGCTCAAGTGCGTCTCGGACACCTTCTATATTTTTGTTTTATGAGAAATTGAACGGGATCATTCACTCAAACATTTCATCAAACACCTTGAATGCATGCATAGGGGAAAAAACTAGCACACCCCTCACACCTTCCACCAAGAAAAAACAGAGTGAAGGCAGAGGGCTGGGGCGTTGCATTTATAGAGGGCGAGAGCATACGTCCCGGTTTGTAACACAAACCGGGACTAAAGGTGTGTGCCATGCCACGTGGCTGACACCCAACCTTTAGTCCCGGTTTGTGTTACAAACCGGGACGTATGCCCCCTTACCAACCGGGATGCATGCCTCCGGGCCCCGTGCCCACTCGAACCGGGACGCGTGCCAGCATTAGTCCCGGTTCGTGGCGCAACCGGGCCTAATGCTCTGAGGGGGCGCGAACGGATGGCCTGTTTTCTACTAGTGTTGGACTATGGGTCCATGTAGTAGCTAGATGGTTGTATCTTCTCCTTTGTGCTTTCATGTATAGATCTTGTGAGCTCCGTTCATGATCAAGATCTAATCTATTTGTAATCATGCATGTTGTGTTTGCGGGGATCCTATGGATATTGAGATTATTATGTTAGTTTGATTAATGGTTCTATCTTTATGATTCTATCACGTCTGTGTTGTTCGTGATCTTGCATGCTCTCCGTTGCTAGTGGTTATCTTGGCCAAGTAGTTGCTAGTGACTCCAAGAGGGAGTATTTATGCTCAATAGTGGGTTCATGCCTCTAGTTTCCAAGGGAAGTGTCAGAAATCTCTTCGGTTGTAGATGTGCCGTTGCTACTAGGGAGAAAACAATGGTATCTTGTTCATGGAACATGTGGACTGTTTACCTTACACACTTTGCTTAAAGCAGTTGTCTGTTGCTTGCAACTTAATACTGGAGGGGGTTCGGATGATAACCTGAAGGTGGACTTCTAGTCATAGATGCAGTTGGATTACAGTCTATGTATATTGTTGTATTGCCCAATCAACCTCATAGGATCTTTCTGGCTAGTAATTGCATTGTTATGCCTTGCTCAGTTCCTGTCAATTGCCTCGCTGTAATTTGTTTACCCTTCATGCCATGTTGTTTATCTAAGGAGAGCGCCTCTAGTGAACTATAGACCCCGGTCCAATCTTTACCATTGATACATCTTCCACCGTTACTTGTTTACTTGTTGCAAACCATTACCTTCCACACCATACGTTTAGTCCTCTGTTACAGCAAACCGGTGAGCTTGACAACCTCACTGATTCGTTGGGACAGAGTCTTGAGTTTGTGTTGTGCAGGTATCCATGTTGCTTCCAACACCTGTGTGACGTTTCCTTCCTCCTTCTGGTTCGATAACCTTGGTTTCTACTGATGGAAATCTTGTGTTGTACTCTTCATACCTTGCTCTTGGGGTTTCCAACGAAGCACTCTTCCCCCCTGTTGAGTGTAGCATCAATAAGCATCTTGAAGTGATTAAGGTTAAAGTGAACAAAGATGGAGTATATGCTTGAAGAAGTATAAGTTGGAAATCTCATGTCCCTTGAATACGAGGGCCACACCTCATGCTACTCAACTTCAGTCACCTGTAAGTTCTTGTCATTGTAAGTATTTGCATATCATTAAGAACCGCCAACGGGGTACCCCTTGCACATGGTACAGGAGCTTTCCCATAACCAAAATGACAAGGCAAGCAGACAGTGAGCATCTCAGCAATCTTTTTATTTACCATATGCATAGCTTTTTATTGAGGATGATTCGTAGATAGCTCACTATGGTGATGCTGCAAGTTTCCACCATGATTAAGCATGGCTTAGGCTAGCGGCCCAGGCGTTTCTCTAACATATGATACAAACTCCATGGACTTACAAGTTCCCTTTTTATTTCACACCGGTGACATCCATAGACAAAATATCATGATATCAACTGAGTACAAAGTACAAGTGCAATGTTGAAAACATTCCCCGTGACAGCACGGTTCTGCTAATTCCAACGTATAAGTGCAAGCTGTTGGAGATATGCCCAAGAGGCGATAATAAAGTGGTTATTATCATATCTTCATACTTATGATAAATGTTTACATACCATGCTATAATTGTATTTACGGGAAACATTAATACTTGTGTGATTTGTAAACATTAAAAGAGTCCCTAGTAAAGCCTCTTGTTAAACTAGCTTATTGGTTAATACATGATCATGGTTTCCTGATCATGAACATTGATATGTTATTAATAACAAGATCATATCATTAGGAGAATGGTGTGATGGCCATACTCCTATAGTTAAGTGTAGCATAAATATCAAGTCATTTAATATAGTTCATTTGCTATAAGCTTTCTGAAACATAGTAACCAAATTCCTTCGACCATGAGATCATGTTAATCACCATCACAGGAAGGATGCTTTGATGACATCAAACACCACACCGTAACTAGGTGGCTATAAAGGTGGAATTGAGTGTTTGGAAACTATGTGTTGAGGCACATGGATCAAGAGTGGGATTTGTCCATCCATATGACGAATAGATATACTCTGGGCCCTCTTGGTGGAATGTCATCCAATTAGCTTGCAAGCATGTGACTGGCTCACAAGGGATCACTGTAAGATCCCTCCTTTTATAAAGGTAAGGATCCCTGTGATTGCAATGCTAGTCCCTGGATCATTGCTAGCATCCACAGTTTAAGATGAAGTACACAGAAACAAAGGTCATTATTACATATCATTCCAGAGACAAACATAGTCTTTTACAACTCCATGGCCATAGGCCTAATACAAGAGTTCAAATATATAATAAGATAAATAAGTCTTCATCTTCATGTGCCACAGGCAAGCATGTTGAGTGTAGACTCATAACCCCTAATCATCATCAGAATAACCTGCAACATCACAAGTTACAGCCACAGTGGGTCAATACATTGGAATAGTATTGGCAAGTGATACCTTAGTAGAATATTAGCAATCTAGATACTATATGAATTTTGGCTAAGTGTAGCTTAGGCTTGCTTGCTCAAAATAGATTTTACCTATCAGTTGAAAACACTAAGTTTTTCTTTAACAAAACTTTCCAAAGGAATCACCAATAGACATTGGTGATCCTTCACCCTTGTTCAACCACAAGTTTTAACTTAGAAATTTGGATGAGGAGATTCTTGATAGCTTCCATGTCTTGATGCTCAAGTTGTCCAATACCAGGGACATGGCTAAGTACTTAGATTCTTCCATCTGCCGAGGTTATGCACTTTCCCCACAAGACTTGATTTTCACCAAGACAGGACCTTTCAAAAGCCTTCCCTTAGACAAAATGGACACGTTCCAACCTATCATCCCACTACCACCAACTGTCCAAATGGCTAAGTTATTGCAACCTATGTGATCCAGGCAGAGCCCATATTGCCATGTGGCTGCACTAGAAGCTTCTTAACATTTGGCGTCTCAAATCCCTTTGTTCCTTGGTGGCTTTCCACAAGTGAGATACACAAGGTAACCATAGAAATGGGCCTTGTGTAACCACTCAACACAAACCATTCTTTCCATTCCACCCAGGTGTTTCATTCACTTAGTTGTTTTATTAAGCAAAAACACAAGTCCAAGACTTAGGAATATTTCACATAGCATGAATATATAACCACCCTTGGTTGCTACTAGCTAGGCTAAGCAATGGTAAGCATCTTAACTTCTAGCAATTCTACAACTACTAGGATTTCCCAAGCATAGCATATAGATCAAAATATTCATGCAAGTCCTATACAAAATATTTCTAGTGCATAGTTGAAAAATATAGGAATAAAATCATGAAGCACCACTTGCCTTGGTAGTTTTGGGAGTAGCAACAATCTTCACAACCACAATCACTATTTGCACCTAAATCTACACATAAAATAATGACACCAAATCACATATCCAAAATATACAAACAAAAATATATGAATGCATGCAAATGCCATGTGATGATTTTCTACACCAAACAAGACAAGTAAACAGTACTAAAACATAAACAAGTCTAAGATACTCAAATTAGACTTTATTTGCTCTTTAAAACATTTTTCAAATCATTTATATAATCAAAATAATCCTATACAAGTTTCTGCAAAAACAACCATTTTTACAGAGGCAAAACATTAAACACATTGCATAAGCAGATAGGATTTTCTCTCCTGATTCCAATGATATAAAATTTGTAAAATTTGAACGTGTGGATCAAAAGTTATGAATTTTACAAGTTTGATTAACTAATAGATCAAATTTCTGTTTTAATCTAAACTCAGGACACGCGGCAACTTCTGATTGGCCCGTACCGGTTCACACGGATCGATCGACAAGAGTCGTTGGATTAAAGTGACTACGCACGGTCCAGATCTAAACATACCGCTTCGTTAAGTGATTCTATCTGGTGCGTTAGATCTAGATCTAACGGCTGCCGATCATACGACCAAAGCCTGGCGACGCGCGGCGATGGTTAGCGGCGGCGCGCTCGGTCTATGGTGTCACGGTGGCTACAGAGGGGTCTGGGGTCAGCGGAGAGGCTTACCAGACTCGCAGAGGCATGCTGGAGCTCAACACGGCAGTGGCTTGTCAAGGGGCGCATGGACACGGTGGGGATTCCTCGTCGGAGTGGAGGCAGACGTCTGGTACGGATGTTCGTCGTTGTTGCCGGAGTTGTAGACCATGCCAGAGTGAAACAAGCTCTGGGTTAGATGCGCACGAGTCTGGCAAAAACGTGAGCATAAATAAGAAGTACGGGGGCGGTCGGTAATTACCAGGAGACGTCACCCGAGTTGAGACAGACGGCAGCACTCACTTGACGTTGAAGTTGCCGACGAATGGGAGCACGTGCAGACGAGTGGGTGATGCTGGCAGGTGCAGAGGAAGATGGGGAACTTTCTCGTGGTGTCTGGAAGGCAAGGGGCGACAGTGGCTCGCCGGAATTTACCGCCGGAGTTCGACTATGCAGCGGTGGAGAGAGAGCAAATATGGGCAGCCTGGTGGCGCTTCTGGCTAGCTCTGTTGGGGAAAATGGCCGCGAGGGGGAGGGGTTTAAGTAGCCGGGGTAGGGGCGAGGATCACGCTCGCAATCAATGGCATTCAACCGGATTTAAACGCGGCAGTGAAGGGAGGAAGAAACGGCGAGGGCCTGGTCGTGGGCGGGATTTTCGGGATGACGAGCTGACGTGGCTGCGTGGCCCAGTGGTCAGCGAGGGGGGTGTGCGCGGGCGAGGTGAGAAACAGAGGGAAAAGGAGGACCCCGGGTAGGTTGTTTCGTCTGCTAGGCTAGAATGCTGGCGCCAGGCCCAGTTTGGTTTTCTAACCCCTTTTCTTTTTCTAAATTGATTTTCCGGAAACCATCTCAAACAAATTCAAAATCATTTGAATTCCAAATCTTTCTGGTCTTTTATAAAATTAATCCTGTATAATTTTGAGTATAAAATCATGCTGTCTTGTTGGACTTGCATGGTTCCTTTGAAAGTTTTAGAATAACAGTGCCTTAGCACATGATTTGATAAGGATTTGAAAATGGTTTTAAAACCATATTTTGTTTTGGAAAAATTTGTCCAAGCTTGGAACTCAATCAACCAATCCTATGAACTCACAACAATGGTTTTAAAACAAATATTCCCTCACTAGAGAGTGGCATTGAATCAATGCTTTGATTACATAAAATAACAAGCACCCAAATGCTTCTATTTTTGTAATGCCTTTGAAATTGAACCCTAAATGATCATGAATGCATGGATGATATGCAAATCTTTGAAAACATGATTTTAGGGATGTTACAATCACATATCACGGGAACGAGAAAAGAGTACTTATCGATAACAAGGTTGAACTAGGTATGCAGATATACCGACGATCAAAACCTCGGATAAGTAAACTATCGTGAGACAAAGGGAAATTGGTATCGTATGTAAGTGGTTCATTCGATCGCAAAGTAATCATAGAAATATGTGGGAGCCATATGAATTTCCAGATTCCTCTATTGGTTATTGATCGGAGAAGTGTCTCGGTCATGTCTGCATAATTCACGAACCGTAGGGAGACAAACTTAAGGATTCGATGTTGTTTAGTAGATATGGAATGTTAGTAGGGATACCGAATGTTGTTCGGAGTCTCGGATGGGATATGGGATATCACGAGGAGATCTGGAATGGTCCGGGGAATAAGGTTCATATAAGGAAAGTCCGATTCCGGAGTTCGGGAAACATTCCGATGTTTTCATCGGAGAGGTTCTAGAAGGTTCTAGAAGGTTCACCAGTCCGGAAGGGGAATGGTCCGTGAATGTGTCATGGGTAAGTGGAAGGATTGGATCATATCTTAGGTCACTTGGTGTGGACATCAAACTATTGAGAGATAATGAGGGTGGGATTACACTTCTACAATCCCATTATGTTGAGAAGATTTTGAGTCGATTTGGATATTTGGGCTGCAAAATTTCTCCAACACCATATGATCCTAGTGCGCGGTTTTGAAAGTTCGAAGGCACAACTAAGGATCAGCTAAGATACTCTCAAGTCATTGATTCACTCATTTACCTAGCGAGCGCTATAAGGCCTGACATCATGTTTGCCATGTGCAAACTGAGCCAGTTTGTTTCCAATCTAGGTGATGTGCATTGGGGTGCTGTTGTGCGGTGACCCAGCATACCACTGCATGTGTAGTACACTATAGTCGTTGACATGACATCCATAGAACACCGTTCCATAAATATCACATCCCTCAGAGTGGTACAACAGAAACATTGCGGGTCCATATTACAAACATTCACACATTATTATTACAATACCAGAAGTTCAAGACTTCAAAAGGTTTCAACTTACAAACCAAAATATAAAGTGTTTCAGCAGAATTTAAAAGTAGCAACTCCATCTAGGAGTTGAGCTCAGCAGCTTATTCTATAGAGTTCATGCTGCTCGGCTCCGCTAGTTACTACTAACTAGGGTACTTAGTTGGACTTGTTATCATCGACACCATAGCGGATTTCGTAATCCACTCCTTCAACACCTCCTGACAGTCCAGGCTCTTCGTAGAACACATCTTCTTGACATTCAGCTGCATACATTGGCACGTCTTCGGGATCCTCAGAGTCTAAGCAAAGGATCAAAGGAAAGGATGAGTAACATCGTTACCCAACAAGTTCATAATATGCAAGGTGGGAAGTTTGATGTTCTAACTACCACCTCGGATTATAAATCCTTGGCACTATGCAGTTTTTGTAAATCTTTCTTCAAAGATTGATTTTATTATGAAAATCTATGACCATCAGCCTTCACAGGTTGACCAGAACTTTCATGGAGTTCCTTTCCTGCCGCGTGCGTAGCTCCTTCCCGGAACAGGGAGTAACAAGTTACAATTCTTACACTCTGCAGAGGTGCGTTACTTTACCCATGAGAGATCAACTCCTTTTTGCACAACCGAGCGTACTTTCCCGTCCACAATACCATGATGTGGGGCCCAATAGTTGGTCCAAGCCAATCACTGCCCCCTTCGCGTCCTTGCATGCCTCCTTGGTGTACACCATGCCCACATATTGAATTACGACAATGGTTAGTACAAACCGTTAGATGCCAGAACTATCGTGGAACAATGAGGGTTCCTACCCATATGCTGCATATTATCTACGAATTACCAATTAATATGCACGCTACGAGGATAACAGCCACAACCTACACATCCGGCTTCATGCGAGAGGAAGAATATACAGCTGACTTCTCTATCCCATTCCAAATCTCATGGCTAACGCGTAACATACGACGCTAGAATCACTGATGTCAGGGGTTATTAAGTCCCTAATTGATCATCATTGTTGCAAATAGAACCCTAAGTTCTATTGCTCCATTATATCATCACTTAGGATGGTATCTATGATTTCTTTATTTGTGAAAATATTATTTTCTTTCTTTGGAGTATATATATATATGATAACACACAATTTGCAAATACTTTGATAAAGACTCTTCAATGGATATGAGGAAGTGATGAACTTGCCTTGTGATGGCAAGGTAGTGAAGTCTTATGCTTTCACTGGACCTTGAGCTTCTATGTCTACAAAAACATCATTATTGCCCGGTAAGGACAATATTTAAAGAAGCAAAATGATTATGCAAAGTAATGTAATGCGTCATTTAGCTTTATATGTATTCTCCCCCATTTATTTAAATTATAAAAATTCTTTTAAAAGTATAGAATTTATAAATATTTTTTTAATATTTATTGAATATTGTATCCTTTTATTTTATTTTAATTTATTTGTATTTTATTTAATTAATAATTCCTTTAAGAATTATCATTAAATACTAAAAATTGATATTAAATATTTGTTTAATATTTTTCTAAAATTCTACAATATTAATATATAATGAAAGTGATTTTTATTTATTTTTATCATCTTTCAAGAATTTTGTAAAATTCCATAAGGAATATATATATTACAAAATTCTTAATAAAATTTATATATCTAGAATTTTATCTCTTAATTTATTTGGATAGTTTGGATTATTGTGAATCCAAAAATGTTTTATTTATAATTTTTGAACTTTTATTTTATTTTCTAGAATTTATTTAAGTTCAGGGGCATTTTGGTCTTTTTCCAATTATTAAAACAGGCTCTAAAGAATTTTTGGGCTGATTGTTTGGTTTTATTGGGCCCTTGTGGCCTAATAGGGAAAAGTTAAAACAATACCCCGAAGGGGTATTGGCAACCCAGCCCAACACTCTATGTCTCTCTCTCGAGCTCACCTCTCTGCTTCTCCTTCCCCGACCCGGTGGTCAGCGGTGCTGGCGCCGGCAATTCGCGCCGCCGTGGACCTTCCTGGCTGCCGCCGTGGTGCAGGATGAGGTTGTCGACCCCGTTCTACCCTCCGGTCTAATTAGATTTGGACCTGGAGCCCTCCTGTGGCCAGATCGATGTCGTCCCGAACCCTAGGGTTTGGGGTTGGCGTTGATGCTGCCGCCGCCGCTGCTGTCATGCGCCGTGGTGATGCTCCTCACCCCCATGTGTGGCTATGGTTGCCGCTGTGGCGTTGCGTGGGTTGCAGCGCCCCCTTGGGGGTGCTCTCCGTGCCTCCATGGTCGTCTGCCTCCTCTGCTTCCTCTTCTAATCTACAGCGAGGACCTATGGTAAGTTACTCCTCTCCCCTCTTCCTCTCTCTGCTAGGACAACCTATGCTAGATGTTGGTAGTGACCTTCCTGGTTACTGTTCTGCCCTGATTGAGATGGTTTGTTTTACTTAGGGTTCATACCCTGTTGTGGATTAGTTAACTGATGGATTGGATCAAGTTTGAGGTTTCCTAAGCATGCTAAGTGGTTGTTAGCTATGGCTTGCTGCTTATGATTAATTGTGGTGATGCTAGTGGTTTATCAAATTATTCTATGGATTAATTTTAATATGGTCAGATGGTAAAGTTGCTTTAGAAGCATTACTTGGGAAATCTAGTGGTTTAATAACTCACCACTGTCATTACTTGGTTAATGACAGTGGGTGTTGTGTGATGAAGTCATTATCTTAGTACTGTTGGCTTGAGAATTCATGTATAGATTGAGATCAAAATGATCTCCTACAGTGAAGATATGTATATGAATTTCCTTAATTATGATTCCTGTGATGTCAGGAAAATGATTTATATTTGGTTGATTGAATCTGTGAAGATTAGATGCTTAACCTGCTTAGTTTAGAATTGTTCTTGTGACACCATCCTTGTATGGCACACAAGATTAGATTCTATTACTTGGTTTGGTTTGGTTTTGTTCAAGCTTAAAATGAGTTTGGTATTAAGGATAAGTAGAAATTTCCTTTCTTAAATCCCTAAGACCCATGATGTTGGTCTGAGGTTTAGGGATTAAGCCTTTATCTTGTTGATTCACATGGATGGGTTCTGGTAGTGATACCAGTTACTGTTTCTTGAATCATAGTTGGGGAAAAATGATTGTGGCTTGATAACTTATATAGATCCATAAGATTAAATTCTAAGGTGCTACTCTTGTCTTAGAGATGTGCCTAGAAGTTTAAATCTTGGCTATATTCATTCTGGAATTTGAATTATAGCTTGATAGCTTAGATCAATGATGTTGTCCTGAGATCTTAGTTGGATCCGTATACTTTTCTGATTGCTTTTAGTATTTAAAAACTTCAGTGATGGATTCACCGGTGTTTTTTGAGAATTTGAGTAATAGACAGATCATGAATGCTTGTCTAATCCTAGACAGATAGATCATGTGATGGTCTATTTTACTCACCACACTTATTTGATGTTGAGGTTGCTAGTGGTTGATCTTGTGGTAGCTTGATCTGGTGCTCTCCTGGTATTTCTAGCTCCTAGCTTGTCCTTGATCTAGCCCTTCACCTCCTGATCCTGGTGGCTTGATCTTGGTCTTGCTATCCACCTGATCCACCCCCTCCTGATGTCACCAGTTTCGTGATGTGATCTAAGGTTTTGGTTGGTGTAATCTAGCTTGGCTTTGGCTTGGTTTAGCTGGTGGCTGCTATGCTTGGTGTGTAAGAACAATGGCCATGCAGTTTCGTGTGTGTGCTGCCTGTGTGCTTGCTGTACCTTGTGGATATGTTCTGAATTTGAGAGTTACTTTTATCAAGTTACCTTTTACTTGGTTGGTGAAACTTGCCCCTCCTTACTGTTTATTTGACTTATGGCTTAAAATTATGAAAGATATATTCTTTCATATTGGTGAAACTTGCCCCTCAAATTACTCAATGATGAAAAAGTGAACAGTGCACTTCACTATCAACTCTGAGAGTAAAATGATTCTAATCCTAACTTTCTTTCTCTTTTTAAGTTTCTGTTTATTTTGCAGGTACCAGAGTTAAGGATCAAGACTTTAGTTTAGATTTTTCTTTTTCTTTATAGAATAGTCACTTGTAATATCTTTATTCTTTTGTAATTTTTATTTTTATCCTTTTGTAATAAAGATTGTATTATTATTCAATACATAAAGATTATTCTTTTATTTTTTACTATTGTAAAGTTTGTTGCTTATGTACATAAGTTACATTTATGTAACTTATTTATTGAATGAAGTTTTGGAATGTTCATTTTATTGATTATCTTCTTTTTTTTTAAAGTTTGAGTGATTATTAGTTAACTCTAAATTAAATGAGATACTCAAACACTATTCAAAATCCTTTTGAATTATAATTCAAACACTTAAGTTTTAAATTCAAATTTCATTTCCCAAAACACTCTAATCCATAAAGATCATATCAAAGTCTATAACAATCATCCTTCAAGACTATACCTAATCTCAAAGCATGAAGAAACTTTAATCACTTTAGGCTTTTATTTGGCGAAAAAGTTACCCACATTTTCACAGATGAATGCATGCAATATCACAATCCTAAATCTACCCTTCGTTAGTTCCTAAATGCTGGGATGTTACAGACTTGCCCCCTTAAATTAAACTTCATCCTGAAGTTTGTTGAGATGTACCTGAATAGTTCTGGATAGGCTTTTCTTAAATCCTCTTCTTTCTCCCAAGTGTCTTCCCTTTCAGGGTGATGTTCACACTGTACCTTGCAATATTTGATTGCCCTATTCCTCAACCTTTTCTAGTTTTCTTCCAAAATTTTACAGGGCTTTTCAACATAGGTTAAGTCTGCTTGTATTTCTATCTCCTGTTGTGTGATTCCATCATCCAGAACTTTCAAACATTTACGAAGTTGTGACACATGGAAAACATTATGCACTTAAGCCAATCTTGATGTTAACTCTAAAGCATAAGCTATAGTCCTGTTCTAACTCAATATTTTGAATGGTCCAATGTATCTTGGACTCAATTTTCCTTTAACTCCGAACCTTTTCACCCCTTTCATTGGACTTACTTTCAAATATACCATGTCTCCCACTTCTGGATGCCACGATCTTCGACTTTGATCAACATAGCTTTTCTGCCTGCTTTGAGCTATTTTCAGTCTATCCCTGATCTTATCAATGATATCTTGTCTTTCCTTGATATAGTTTGGTGCAAACTCCTTGCTGCTTCCAGGCTCATACCAACATATTGGTGATCTACACTTCCTTCCATACAGAACCTGATATGGAGCTGCCTTCAGACTACTCTGATAGCTATTATTGTAGGAAAATTCTGCCAATGGTAGATGATCTTCCCATATACCTCCAAAATCTAATGCACAAGCTCTTAACATGTCTTCTAATATTTTATTTGTTCTTTCTGTTTGACCTCCTGTCTCAGGATGATAGGTTGTGCTGAAATCTAACTTTGAACCAAGTGCTTCATGTAATTGCTTCCAAAATTCTGAAGTAAATACGGATCCCCTATCAGTTATGATCTTTTTGGGCACTCCATGCTTACTTACTATCTCTTTGATGTAAACTTCTACTAACTTCTCGGCATTATCCTTCTGATTTACCCGAATAAAATGTGCACTTTTAGTGAGTCTGTCCACAATTACCCATATCATATCCTTCCGTTTAGGTGTCATGGGCAATCCTGTGATGAAGTCCATACCTATTTCCTCCCACTTCCATTCGGCAATTTCCAAAGGTTGTAATGGTCCTGCTGGACTTTGATGTTCAGCCTTAACCCTTTGGCA
Source organism: Avena sativa (assembly GCA_916181665.1). NCBI lineage: Eukaryota > Viridiplantae > Streptophyta > Magnoliopsida > Poales > Poaceae > Avena > Avena sativa. The sequence continues at coordinate 463,767,634 of OV702293.1, forward strand.
AGTATGGCATTCTGATACATATTTAGCAATGTTCATTTTCATGTTATTCCACCAGAATAGTTCTTTCAAATCCATATACATCGTATTACTTCCTGGATGTATAGAATATGGTGTTTCATGTGCTTCTCTGAGTATGACATCTCTAATCTCAGTCACCTCTGGAACATAAAGACGGTCTTGAAACCATAAAGACTCATAATATCCAAGGCGAAAAACTGATTTCTGCCCTTGAGATATCCTCCGAATTTCTTCAGCAATGAAAGGATCTTCTGCTTGATGTCTAAAAATTTCGTGCTTAAGATCACTATCCTGCTCTGCAGCTACCTGCATAGTAGCTAATCCTCCAAGAACCATTGTTCTAATGAATTGCAGTTCTAATCTTGCCAAGTCCATTTGTAACTCTTTTGGTAGCTCCCGATTGCTAGGCTGAATGTTTGCACTCTTTCTGCTTAAAGCATCTGCTACAACATTTTCTTTCCCTAGAGTATAGTTGATTGTTAAATCATAATCTTTGATTAGTTCCAACCAACGCTTCTGTCTCATATTCAACTCCTTTTGAGTAAAGAAATATTTGAGACTTTTATGGTCAGTGTATAACTCACATCTGGCTCCATAAAGAAAATGCCTCCATCCTTTCAGCACAAAGACTACTGCTGCTAACTCTAAATCATGAGTTGGATAATTGACTTCATGTGGTTTCAGTTGTCTTGAACCATAAGCAATCACCTTCCGATCTTGCATTAACACACAACCCAAGCCTTCTTTAGATGCGTCACAGTATACTGTAAAGTCTTTCCCTGTTTCAGGAACTGCCAAGATTGGAGCTGTGGTTAACCTGGTCTTCAACTCCTGGAAACTTGCTTCACACTTCTCATCCCAATTTAATGGTGTATTATTTCTTAGCAATTTGGTCATTGGTCTAGCTATTTTGGAGAAACCTTCAATGCATCTTCGATAATAACTTGCCATTCCTAAGAAACCTCGAATTTGCTTCACATTGGTTGGTGCAGTCCACTCTTGTACCGACTGAACTTTAGATGGATTTACAGCAATTCCATCTTTACTGATCACATGGCCGAGGAATTCTACCTCATCTAGCCAAAATTCACACTTACTAAAATTAGCATAAAGTTTATGTTCCCTTAGAGTCTGCAATGCTATTCTCAAATGACCAGCATGCTCTTCCTTATCCTTGGAATATATCAAAATAACATCAATAAAGTCTATGACGAACTTATCCAAATATGGCATGAATTGTTCATCAGATTCATGAATATTGCCGGTGCATTGGTCAAACCAAATGGTACTACCATATATTCATGGTGTCCATATCTTGAGACAAATGCTGTCTTTGGAACATCTTCAGGTTTGATTTTTATTTGATGGTATCCAGATCTTAAGTCGATCTTTGAAAATACTCCGGCTCCTTTCACTTGATTAAACAAATCTTGAATTCTTGGTAAAGGATACTTATTCTTGATAGTAACGTTGTTCAGATTTCTATAATCTCCACACATCCTCCTTCCACCATCCCTTTTATCCACAAAGATTACTGGTGTTCCTCATGGAGATACACTTTCCTGGATAAACCCTTTTCTGGCTAACTAATCAATTTGCTCTTTGAGTTGTTTTAATTCTTTTGGTCCCATCTTATATGGTGCTTGAGCTATTGGTGTTGTACCAGGAATTAGATCAATAGTGAACTCTATCTCCCGATCTGGTGGCATTCCCGGTAGCTCTGCTGAAAAAACATCTTGAAATTCATTTACTATAGGAATATCTTCCAATTTGACCTCTTTCATTGAGTTCAACTGCAGATCCACCATAATATGATTGTGCTTATCTGCTTGGTAAACTATCCTTGCTCCACTTGGAGTTTTGATTGAGACAGTTTTATCCTCACAATTTATTTGAGCCCCGTGTTCCATCATCCAGTCCATCCCCAGCACTACTGCAATTCCCTTCAAAGGAATCGCATAAAGGTCTGCAAAGTATGTACATCCACAGATCGAGATAACCTGATCTTATTTAATGTGGCGTACAATCACATTTCCCCCTGCCGTAACTACGGTCATAGGATTTTCTAACGTTGCCCTTCTAATCCCGAACTTACCACAGAATTCTTCAGAAATGAATGAAGTAGTTGCACCAGTATCAAATAGAACTTTGCCGGGATTGGTAAGGATATTAAGCGTACTTATCACTGCATGCTCTGAATTATCCGCCTCCTCGAGGGTTGCACAATTCAGTTTACCGGTAGGTCTGTTCCTCTTGCCATTGTTGTTTTTGCCATTATTTCCTCCTTTATTGGGTTGTCCATTTCCTCCACTGGCTTGTCCTGCTCCCTTGGTAGGCCAACCTCCTGGTGGTTTGCTCGGACAATCGGGCTTGATATGCCCCTTCTGACCACAACCGTAACAGATCACTACAGGCTTCTTGCATTCCCTCTGGAAATGCCCTAGAATTCCACAGTTGTTACAAATAACATTCCTTCTAGGATTGGATTGATTTCCACCACTGCCCTTGTTATTGTTATTGTTACCATAGTTCTTGTTCCGAGGTTTGAACTCCAAATTGGGTTTAGGTTTGCTTGCCTGAATTCTCTTTAGTTTCCTTCTTGGATCTCTTCCTCCTATCCTCTTGGACATTCTTGTAGTCATCTTCAAAAGTAATAGCTGCATCCAGCAACTGCTGATAAGTTTTCTTATTAGCTAACCTTAGCTGCATTTTCACAAATGGATTTAACCCACGCAGGAAATGCTTCTTCCGCTTCTCTTTCGTGTTAACATCCTCCTCAGCATAACGAGACAGTTGACTAAACTCCCGGATATACTTCATGACACTAGTATATCCCTGCTGAAGCTCCTCAAATTCTCCCCGCTTCAACTCCATAACACTCTTCGGAACATGATATTCACGGAATCTCTACTTGAACTCCTCCCAGGTGAACTCCCTTCCTGGTTGTTGCATGGCCAACTGATTCTCCCACCATGATGCTGCAGATCCAGTCAGAAGATGAGTTGCATACCTCAATTTCTCCTCATCATTGCAACCTACAGTCTTCAGCTTTCTTTCTGTATCTGCTAGCCAATCTTCTGCATCCATCGGTTCAGGATCTGATGCAAAAGGTAACGTCCTTGCATTCTGGAAGTCAGATAGACTCACTCCTCCACCTTCAGGTGCCCTCTAATTTGCTCATCCCAGCAACTCCTCCATGAACTTGTTCCGGGTCTCTTGCATCATTTGCATGCACTGCATAAAGTTCTGCTCCATTAATAGCCTCATTGGTGGTGGTGATGGTAATGATCCCTGATTTGCTGCATCTGCATCGGCCTTCTCCTTGGCCTCACGTTCCATCCGCTGCTGTTCAACTTTGGTTTCTACACCCGTATCCATGACCCTCTAGTCCTGCAACATAAAGCGAATACTCATAATTACATCATGCACATGTGTTCTGAGCTCGACTTTACGCACAGAACTAGTCACACAATGAAGATCCAAAGAAAATCCAAATATGCATTTCACATATTATACATAATATTATAATAATACAAAGTCATTACAACATACCATATAGGTATAATCACAATACTACCTTATTTATCTAACTATCTTATTTCTTAGAGTACAATACACGATACTTGATACCTCTAAATAGTTACATACTTCTAGTAGTAACTACGTTCATCATACATGCCTGATGTCCAACCGTGATGACGTGTCATTCATCGCACAGTTTGTGGAACAAATGGCCTTCCAGAAGGAACATACTCAGTATCTGAAGTGTCAGGACTTGAGTCATTACTCAACCTGAGCGCATTGACTCCCTCCGGGTCAGCTGAAAAGTCTTCAGAAACATATTCAACATTATCTCCCGCCCGCATCGCCTGAGCTTCATTCCTTGAGTTGTCAACAGGATACGCAGATCCGGCTGCTTCCCAGGTGCTCCTTTGGGCAAGATAGTTAAACACTCGATAATGTATATTCCCTAGGTTTTGAGAAGATGTTGATGATTCAAACACTCTCTCCTCAGGATCTTCTTCTTCATCCTGATTGTCTATGGACATGGCATTTCTACTACTGTTAGTAAGATTAATTCTTGCACCCATCCAGCTAGATTGTCCAACATTTCTGTCAGAACCATCTGTGGACATGAGATCCTTCATATGATCACCTTCTCCAACCATCATAATTCTCAATAGGAAGTTATGAATCAGAACCATCCTCTGAACCCTATGGTACTACATACCTCATATCCATAGTAGGATCATTTATAGGTTCAGGCCTTGGTGAATAAGGATATGGTGTAAAATATTCAGGATCTATAGGTATATTCTTAAAGATAGGTTTTGCACTACTACTTGCTTCCTTCTTCAACTGGAATGCTAACTACTTCCTCCTTTCTAGATCAGTTAGATCCTCTAACATGTCATTTTTATCTTCGACAATCACTTGATGTGTCTTGTAAAAAGACGCAACGAGTGTTCGGTATCTATCCATAAACTTGGAAGCTAACTTAGGATGCTTCTTAACTAAAGTAAGATGATCCGGTATAGGCTCCGAGTCTATAGAATCATGAGGTATCACAAAAAATGTGCTACCTTCTAACTCCTTGGCTTTATGCTCCCGGATATTAGCTATCGCCTCCACAACAACAACATAATATGCTGCTAAGTGACTCCTACCTTCTCCTATAAGTAAATCGTGATATAATCCCAGCTCCTCTGGAAGTTGGATACTCACGCGATACTTGGATAACATTCGGCCATCATAGTAGGTTATAGTGTTTACTGGAATTCTAGTTGGACAACTAAAAATCTTTAAAAGTTGACGAAGTTGGTCTGTGAATGATCCTTGATAATCATCAAGAGTCTCTTCTTTCCTTACCAAAGTCTGTTTTGGAAACTTTGGTGCCATAGCTCTGTATATCAGAAAAATAATTTTGATTAGTAACCAATAATATATTTCATCATAACAAAGAATTATCGCACTAAAACATATAACGGAATATTATCATTTGAATACCCATTATATTACTTTTAGAGAATTCTTTATCGTTGCTACACTCTCCTACAGGTAATACCCTTTACTAGGTTTCCAACCTAAGGTCAAAGAAATTTGCTCTGATACCAACTGCGGTGACCCAGCATACCACTGCATGTGTAGTACACTATAGTCGTTGACATGACATCCATAGAACACCGTTCCGTAAATATCACATCCCTCAGAGTGGTACAACAGAAACATTGCGGGTCCATATTATAAACATTCACACATTATTATTATTACAATACCAGAAGTTCAAGACTTCAAAAGGTTTCAACTTACAAACCAAAATATAAAGTGTTTCAGCGGAATTTAAAAGTAGCAACTCCATCTAGGAGTTGAGCTCAGCAGCTTATTCTCTAGAGTTCATGCTGCTCGGCTCCGCTGGTTACTACTAACTAGGGTACTTAGTTGGACTTGTTATCATCGACACCATAGCGGATTTCGTAATCCACTCCTTCAACACCTCCTGACAGTTCAGGCTCTTCGTAGAACACATCTTCTTGACATTCAGATGCATACATTGGCACGTCTTCGGGATCCTCAGAGTCTAAGCAAAGGATCAAAGGAAAGGATGAGTAACATCGTTACCCAACAAGTTCATAATATGCAAGGTGGGAAGTTTGATGCTCTAACTACCACCTCGGATTATAAATCCTTGGCACTATGCAGTTTTTGTAAATCTTTCTTCAAAGATTGATTTTATTATGAAAATCTATGACCATCAGCCTTCACAGGTTGACCAGAACTTTCATGGAGTTCCTTTCCTGCCGCGTTCGTAGCTCCTTCCCGGAACAGGGAGTAACAAGTTACAATTCTTACACTCTACAGAGGTGCGTTACTTTACCAATGAGAGATCAACTCCTTGTTGCACAACCGGGCGTACTTTCCCGTCCACAATACCATGATGTGGGGCCCAGTAGTTGGTCCAAGCCAATCACTGCCCCCTTCGCGACCTCGCATGCCTTCTTGGTTTACACCATGCCCACATATTAAATTACGGCAATGGTTGGTACAAACTGTTAGATGCCAGAACTATCGTGGGATGATGAGGGTTCCCACCCATATGTTGCATATCCTCTATGAATTACCAATTAATATGCACGCTACGAGGATAACAGCCACGACCTGCACATCCGGCTTCATGCGAGAGGAAGAAGATACAACTGACTTCTTTGTCCCATTCCAAATCTCATGGCTAACGCGTAATATACGGCGCTAGAATCACTGATATCAGGGCTTATTAAGTCCCTAATTGATCATCATTGTTGCAAATAGAACCCTAAGTTCTATTGATCCATTATATCATCACTTAGGATGATATCTATGATTTCTTTATTTGTGAAAATATTATTTTCTTTCTTTGGAGTATATATATGATAACACACAATTTGCAAATACTTTGATAAAGACTCTTCAAAGGATATGAGCAAGTGATGAACTTGCCTTGTGATGGCAAGGTAGTGAAGTCTGATGCTTGCACTGGACCTTGAGCTTCTATGTCTATAAAAACATCATTATTGCCTGGTAAGAACAATATTTAAAGAAGCAAAATGATTATGCAAAGTAATGTAATGCATCATTTAGCTTTATATGTATTCTCCCCCATTTATTTAAATTATAAAAATTCTTTTAATAGTAAAGAATTTATAAATATTATTTTTTAATATTTATTGAATATTGTATCCTTTTATTTTATTTTAATTTATTTTTATTTTATTTAATTAATAATTCCTTTAAGAATTATCATTAAATACCAAAAATTGATATTAAATATTTGTTTTATATTTTTCTAAAATTCTACAATATTAATATATAATGAAAGTGATATTTATTTATTTTTATCATCTTTCAAGAATTTTGTAAAATTCCATAAGGAATATATATATTACAAAATTCTTAATAAAATTTATATATCTAAAATTTTATATCTTAATTTATTTGGATAGTTTGGATTATTGTGAATCCAAAAATATTTTATTTATAATTTTTGAAGTTTTATTTTATTTTCTATAATTTATTTAATTTTAGGGGCATTTTGGTCTTTTTCCAATTATTAAAACAGGCTCTAAAGAATTTTTGGGCTGATTGTTTGGTTTTATTGGGCCCTTGTGGCCCAATAGGGCAAAGTTAAAACAATACCCCGAAGGGGTATTGGCCCAACCCAGCCCAACACTCTCTGTCTCTCTCTCGAGCTCACCTCTCTCCTTCTCCTTCCCCGTCCCGATGGTTAGCGATGTTGTCGCCGGCGATTCGCGCCGTCGTGGACCTTCCTGGCCGCTGTCGTGGTGCAGGATGAGGTTATCGGCCCCGCTCTACCCTCCTGTCCAATTAGATTTGGACCTGGAGCCCTCCTGTGGCCAGATCGATGTCGCCCCGAACCCTAGAGGTTTGGGGTTGGCGTTGATGTTGCCGCCGCCACTACTATCGTGTGCCGTGGTGATGCTCCTCGCCCCTAGGTGTGGCTGTGGTTGCCGCTGTGGCGTTGCGTGGGTTTCAGCGCCCCCTTGGGGGTGCTCTCCGTGCCGCCATGGTCATCTTCCTCCTCTGCTTCCTCTTCTAATCTACAGCGAGGACCTATGGTAAGTTACTCCTCTCCCCTCTTGCTCTCTATGCTAGGCCAACCTATGCTAGATGTTGGTAGTGACCTTCCTGGTTACTGTTCTGTCCTGATTGAGATGGTTTGTTTTACATAGGGTTCATACCTTGTTGTGGATTAGTTAACTGATGGATTGGATCAAGTTTGAGGTTTCCTAAGCATGCTAAGTGGTTGTTAGCTGTGGCTTGCTGCTTATGATTAATTGTGGTGATGCTAGTGGTTTATCAAATTATTCTATGGATTAATTTTGATATGGTCAGATGGTAAAGTTGCTTTAGAAGCATTACTTGGTAAATCTAGTGGTTTAATAACTCACCACTGTCATTACTTGGTTAATGACAGTGGGTGTTGTGTGATGAAGTCATTGTCTTAGTACTATTGGCTTGAGAATTCATGTATATATTGAGATCAAAATGATCTCCTACAGTGAAGATATGTATATGAATTTCCTTAATTATGATTCCTGTGATGTCAGGAAAATGATTTATATTTGGTTGATTGAATCTGTGAAGATTAGATGCTTAACCTGCTTAGTTTAGAATTGTTCTTGTGACACCATCCTTGTATGGCACACAAGATTAGATTCTATTACTTGGTTTGTTTTAGTTTTGTTCAAGCTTAAAATGAGTTTGGTATTAAGGATAAGTAGAAATTTCCTTTCTTAAATCCCTAAGACCCATGATGTTTGTCTGAGGTTTAGGGATTAAGCCTTTATCTTGTTGATTCACATGGATGGGTTCTGGTAGTGATACCAGTTACTGTTTCTTGAATCATAGTTGGGGAAAAATGATTGTGGCTTGATAACTTATATAGATCCATAAGATTAAATTCTAAGGTGCTACTCTTGTCTTAGAGATGTGCCTAGAAGTTTAAATCTTGGCTATATTCATTCTGGAATTTGAATTATAGCTTGATAGCTTAGATCAATGATGTTGTCCTGAGATCTTAGTTGTATCCTTATACTTTTCTGATTGCTTTTAGTATTTAAAAACTTCAGTGATGGATTCACCCCACTTGGGTGTTTTCTGAGAATTTGAGTAATAGACAGATCATGAATGCTTGTATAATCCTAGACAGATAGATCATGTGATGGTCTGTTTTACTCACCACACTTATTTGATGTTGAGGTTGCTAGTGGTTGATCTTGTGGTAGCTTGATCTGGTGCTCTCCTGGTATTTCTAGCTCCTGGCTTGTCCTTGATCTAGCCCTTCACCTCCTGATCCTGGTGGCTTGATCTTGGTCTTGCTATCCACCTGATCCACCCCCTCCTGATGTCACCATTTTGGTGATGTGATCTAAGGTTTTGGTTGGTGTAATCTAGCTTGGCTTTGGCTTGGTTTAGCTGGTGGCTATTGTGCTTGGTGTGTAAGAACAGTGGAATGGTGTGGGGATTGGCTTCCCACAGCTATGTTGATGGTTTTGTTTCATTGTGCTGTCGTCGTGGTGCTGACAGCACACCCATGTAATTTGGTGTGTGTGTGCTGCCTGTGTGCTTGCTGTACCTTGTGGATTTGTTCTGAATTTGAGAGTTACTTTTATCAAGTTACCTTTTACTTGGCTGGTGAAACTTTCCCCTCCTTACTGTTTATTTGACTTATGGCTTAAAATTATGAAAGATATATTCTTTCATATTGGTAAAACTTGCCCTCAAATTACTCAATGATGAAAAACTGAACAGTGCACTTCACTATCAACTCTAAGAGTAAAATGATTCTAATCCTAACTTTCTTTCTCCTTTTAAGTTTCTGTTTATTTTGCAGGTACCAGAGTTAAGGATCAAGACTTTAGTTTAGATTTTTCTTTTTCTTTATAGAATAGTCACTTGTAATATCTTTATTCTTTTGTAATTTTTATTTTTATCCTTTTGTAATAAAGATTGTATTATTATTCAATACATAAAGATTATTCTTTTATTTCTTTACTATTGTAAAGTTTGTTTCTTATGTACATAAGTTACATTTATGTAACTTATTTATTGAATGAAGTTTTGGAATATTCATTTTATTGATTATCTTTTTTTTTTAAGTTTGAGTGATTATTAGTTAACTCTAAATTAAATCAAATACTCAAACACTATTCAAAATCCTTTTGAATTATAATTCAAACACTTAAGTTTTCAATTCAAATTTTATTTCCCAAAACACTCTAATCCACAAAGATCATATCAAAGTCTATAACAATCATACTTCAAGACTATACCTATCTCAAAGCATGAAAGAAACTTTAATCACTTTAGGCTTTTATTTGGCGAAAAATTTACCCACATTTTCACAGATGAATGCATGCAATATCACAAATTCCTAAATCTACCCTTCGTTAGTTCCTAAATGCTGGGATGTTTCATGTTGAAAGAAATATGCGCTATCTGAAAGGTACTATGAACTATGGACTTCACTATATCGGGTACCCGTTGGTGCATGAAGGGTATAGTGATGAAAATTGGATCTCTGATGCTGATGAGATGAAATCCACAACGGGGTGTATGTTTACTCTTGGAGGTGATCAATTCTTGTAAGTGAACCAAAGGGTGCAAGAGAGAAGAGACACTGATCAATTCTTGTAGAACTGTGCCTCCTAGACTACTAGCCGGTTTGCACTTTGCGGCCCTTTACAAGATTGGTTCAAGTGAACCAAGGGCAAGAGAGAAGAGACACTGATCAATTCTTCTAGAATTGTGCCTCCTAGACTGCTAGCCGGTTTGCACTTTGCGGTCCTTTACAAGATTGGTTCAAGTGAACCAAGGGTGCAAGAGAGAAGAGACACTGATCAATTCTTGTAGAATTGTGCCTCCTAGACTGCTAGCTAGGATTTTATATTTTGTGAATGGTTTTATGTAAGTGGTATTTATTGAGATATAGGATCATGAGTTGATGTCAATCTGTTAAGTTATTTTCAAGACATACCAGATTGCTAGTCATATAGTTTGTGAAGTGGATTTGCTATTTTCGTTAATTAAAAGCGCCAGCCATGTGAATGCTAGCCTGATAATCAGTGTGTCTATTTCGATGGACAGCGAACTCTGAACGCACGAGAGAAAGATCGTTTATTATAGCCAACCACAATATTTTCTTTCATTTACTTTGTTGCAGCTGCCCTTGACATGGATTATCCTCATACTATTTATTCGTACCAGATATAGCTAACTGTTATCTCCTCATACTATTTATTCGTACCAGATATAGCTAACTGTTATCTTGCTTACCCTTGCAGGTAGATGAAATAGCAAGAAGCATGAATTGGAATGGCCCAATGAATCTGCAAACACCGTTGCCCAGGCACCCTCCCTTGTTTTTTCAAAAGTCAAACTTCTACAAAAAAAAGTTAGTTTGACTTTTGAAAAGAATAGCATACACCCTTCAAAAAGTTACGGGAGGTTTATTTTGTACTAAATAGTCGACATTGGGATTCCGAACTTTCTCTTCTCTTAGCACTTCAGAGGGGTCCCTCTAACATATATTGTGTGGTGGATGGTGATTGATTATTGATTCGCAGGCCAAAGTACGTACATTTGGATTCTCCTGGATCGTTGAGTGGTTCATCTCTGTAGCTTTTGATGGGATAGCATGAACCATTTTTACAGAATGAACACTTCCCTTAATCATTTGCGCAGGATTACACCAGGAAGAGCTCATAACATTAGTAGTTGTAGTAATGGTGTGTTTGAAAAGGTTGGAGGACCTGGTGTTTTCCGTTCAGTAGGAGTCTGCAGACGTTGGACGTTTTTTAGCGTTGGTCATGGAGATGTGTGGTGGATGTTTTAAATTCGCTGAACCTGAAACTGTGTTGTTTGGTTTCATGATTGAATGAAACCGGGAGACCATTTAAGGCAGACAAGCAAGCGTGAACGCTGCCACCCCCTCGTCGCCTGTGGCTGGGAGCCGCCGAGAGTCACCTTTTTCGAGGCCATTGTGCCATGGCTGCGTCTGTCTTCTGCTTTCTTGGTATAGAGAACGATCCGGAGCTAAAAATCATCTGATGGATACAACTTTTGGCTTGGAAATGGCCGAATTTTCACTCGCATTTCTAGGTGACGTTCCCAGTTCGGCTTAAATTCACACAAACATAATTTTGATCACATAGTTTGGCTTAAGATTGATCCACGACGGCGAGCTTGGCAACGGTTCGTTGCCGGCCAAGCCCGTGCCAAACTCTGCCGGCCAAGCCCATGCCAAGCTCCGCCAACCAGGCTCATGCGTCACTGTTCCGCCAAGAAAGCTCAAGTGCGTCTCGGACACCTTTTATATTTTTGTTCTATGAGAAATTGAACGGGATCATTCACTCAAACATTTCATCAAACACCTTGAATGCATGCATATAGAGGGAAAAAAACTAGCACACCCCTCACACCTTCCACCAAAAAAAAACAGAGTTGAGGCAGAGGGCTGGGGCGTTGCATTTATAGAGGGCGGGAGCATACGTCCCGGTTTGTAACACAAACCAGGACTAAAGGTGTGTGCCACACCACGTGGTTGACGCCCAACCTTTAGTCCCGCACTAGTAGAAAACATGCCATCCGTTCGCGCCCTCTCAGAGCATTAGTCCCGGTTGCGCCACCAACCGGGACTAAGCTGGCACGCGTCCCGGTTCGAGCGGGCACGGGGCCCGGAGGCATGCGTCCCGGTTGGTAAGGGGGCATACGTCCCGGTTTGTAACACAAACCGGGACTAAAGGTTGGGCGTCAGCCACGTGGCGTGGCACACACCTTTAGTCCCGGTTTGTGTTACAAACCGGGACGTATGCTCCCGCCCTCTATAAATGCAACGCCCCAGCCCTCTGCTCCACTCTGTTTTTTCTCTTGGTGGAAGGTGTGAGGGGTGTGCTAGTTTTTTTGCCCTATGCATGCATTCAAGGTGTTTGATGAAATGTTTGAGTGAATAATCCCGTTCAATTTCTCATAGAACAAAAATATAGAAGGTGTCCAAGACGCACTTGAGCTTTCTCCTCTTTATTTCCCTCGATCGAGGTTAGCAATCTTATCTTTTCTCTGTCATTGATACAATGTATGTGTCGATGTGAATTGGTCATTTCACTATTTATGATGTCCTGTTTTTTGATAAACTTACTTATATGATGCAGATGAACGGTCGGGAATGGATGTACGGTGACCGGCGCGTAGCCAGGTATATGAAAGGCGTGGATAAATTTATCGATGTGGCTACCGCAAACAAAGAGAATGGTTTTATACGTTGTCCATGTGTTCAATGTCGGAACAATAAGGAGTACTCTTGCTCGAAAATCATTCGCGGCCACCTGATTATGAAAGGTTTTCATGCCCAACTATAATTGCTGGACCAAGCACGGGGAAAGAGGGGTTATGATGGAAGATGGTGAAGAAGAAGATGATGATAACAACTATCATCATATGTTTCCTGAATACAGTGATACTACAATGGAAGACAATGGAGAGGAAGGAGGTGAAGAATAGGCATCAGATGAGCCGGCTGATGAACTTGGTAGGGACATTTCTGATGCAAAGCGAGACTGTGAAACAGAAAATGAGAAGTTGAAGTTAGAGGGCATGTTAGAAGATCACAAGAAATTGTTGTATCCAAATTGTGAAGATGGAAGCACAAAGCTCGGTACCACACTGGAATTGTTGCGATGGAAGGCAGAGTGTGGTCTAACTGACTCCTCATTTGAAAAGATGTTGAAAATAATGAAGCCGAAGTTTCCAAAACATAACGATCTTCCCGAGAGTACCTACGAAGGAAAGAAGACTCTTTGTCCTCTAGGATTAGATGTGCAAAAGATACATGCATGCATTAATGACTGCATCCTCTACCGCGGTAAGGAGTATGAGAATTTAGATAAATGCCCGGTATGCAATGCATTGCGGTATAAAATCAGACGAGATGACCCTGGTGATGTTGAGGGAGAGCCCCTCCGGAAGAGGGTTCCTGCTAAGGTTATGTGTTATGCTCCTATAATACCAAGGTTCAAACGCATGTTCAGAAACAAAGAGCATGCCAGGTTGTTGCGATGGCACAAAGAAGACCGTAAGAAATACGGGAAGTTGAGACACCCTGCTGATGGGTCACAGTGGAGAAAAATCGAGAGAGACTTCCCAGACTTTGCAGGTGGCGCAAAGAACTTATGGTTTGGTCTAAGTACGGATGGCATGAATCCTTTTGGGGAGTAGATCTGCAGTCACAACACCTGGCCCGTGACTCTATGTATCTACAACCTGCCTCCTTGGTTGCGCATGAAGCGTAAGTTCATTATGATGCCAGTGCTCATCCAAGGCCCGAAGCAACCGGGCAACGACAATGATGTGTACCTTAGGCCATTAGTTGAAGAACTCTTACAGTTGTGGGGCAAACCAGGTGTACGTGCGTGGGATGAGAACAAACAGAAGCCATTTGATCTACGAGGGTTGTTATTCGTAACCATCAATGATTGGCCTGCTCTTAGTAACCTTTCAGGACACACAAACAAGGGATATAAGGCATGCACACACTGTTTAGATAAGACTGAAGATACATATTTGCATAAATGCAAGAAGGTTGTGTACCTGGCGAATCGATGATTTCTTCCGACCAATCATCCCGTAAGAAAGAAAGGCAAGCATTTCAAAGGTGAGGCAGATCACCGGAAGAAGCCTGAACTCCCTGCTGGTGATGATGTATTTGGTATGGTCAAGGACATAGAAGTAATCTTTGGAAAGGGTCCCGGCGGTCAATCAGTTCCGAACGATGTCGCTACAGGACACACACCCATGTGGAAGAAGAAATCTATATTTTGGGAGTTGCCATATTGGAAAGTCCTGTGTGTCCGCTCTTCAATCGACGTGATGCACGTGACAAAGAATCTTTGCGTGAACCTGCTAGGATTCCTAGGCGTGTATGGGAAGACAAAAGATACACTAGAAGCACGGGAGGACCAACAAATTATGAAAGACCCAAAGAACATGCATACACAGAACAAGACGGATAAAGGGCGTCACTTAAGTCGTGCCAACTATGCTCTTACCAAAGCAGAGAAGGAAATCTTTTTTGAAGTCCTTTACAGTATCAAGGTGTCGTCGGGCTTCTCATCTAATATAAAGAGGATAATAAATATGGCAGAGAAAAAGTTCCAAAACCTGAAGTCTCATGACTGTCACATGATTATGACGCAGTTGCTTCCGATTGCATTGAGGGGGCTTCTACCGGAAAATGTTCCAGTACCCATTGTGAAGCTGTGTGCATTCCTCAATGCAATATCTCAGAAGGTATTCAATCCAGATATTCTGCCAAGGTTACAGAAGGATGTGGTACAATGTCTTGTTAGTTTTGAATTGGTGTTCCCACCATCCTTCTTCAATATTATGACGCATCTCCTGGTTCACCTAGTGGAAGAGATTGCCATTCTCGGTCCGGTATTTCTGCACAATATGTTCCCCTTTGAGAGGTTCATGGGAGTCTTAAAGAAATATGTTCATAACAGTGCTAGACCAGAAGGAAGCATCTCCAAGGGATATGGAACAGAGGAGGTCATTGAGTTTTGTGTTGACTTTATTCCTGACCTTAAGCCGATTGGTGTTTCTGACTCGCGGCATGAGGGAAGACTAAGTGGAAAAGGCACGCTGGGAAAGAAAGCAATGATATGTAGGGACGGGGATTCTTTCACTAAAGCACACTACACAGTTCTACATAATTCCACCTTGGCAGCTCCGTATATCGAGGAACACAAGAATATTCTACGCTCCAAAAACCCGGTGAAGCCTGAATCACTGATTACAGATGAACACATGAAGTCTTTCGGTGGTTGGATGCGGACACATCTCTTGAATGACACCACTGTTGGAGATCAGCTATACTTGTTGGCCGCGTCACCATCTTCTACTGTATTGAATTTCCAAGGGTACGAAATAAATGGGAATACATTCTACACGATCGCCCAAGATAAAAAGAGCACCAACCAAAATAGTGGTGTCCGCTTTGATGCAATAGACGGGAATGGACAAAAGGACACATACTATGGTTACATAGAGGAGATATGGGAACTAGACTATGGAGTCTCTTTTAAGGTCCCTTTGTTTCGCTGCAAATGGGTCAACCTGAATGGGGAAGGAGTAAAGATAGACCAGTTGTATGGAATGACAACAGTGGATCTCAACAATCTTGGTTATAGAGATGAACCATTCGTCCTAGCCAATGATGTGTCTCAGGTTTTCTATGTGAAGGACATGTCCTCCAGACCGAAAAAAAGAAAAAATATGCAAACGAATACTGTAGGGTTCGCAGCATAGAAAACAAAAAATTTCCTACGATGGGAACTATGTACCAAGATCTATCTACTAGATACAAACAACGGGCGGATGTATATCCGTAGAGAACATACCCTTGAAGACCGACAAAGCTTAACGAGTTCAACTCGTGGTTGATGTAGACGATCTCTTGCCGATCTCAAGATCGAGAGGAAGTCTTAGCGCCGCAAAGCAGCAGCGCATCCGTGCTCGCACACACGTACAAGACACCAGGCAGCCTCCGCCTCCTCGCTCCAGCGATGCAGCGGAAGCACAACCCTTTCTTGCCGAATAGCCACCGGGAACATGTATCTCGCTAGTCCGAGACCATGGGGGATAAATTCTAGAGGGGGAGAGAGATCCTTCACGAGGAGGTGTGAGAGACAAGTGAGGAGGGGGATCCTTTTATAGGAGGAGGGGGGAACCCCAAGGGGGTGGCCGGCGCATGGGGGCTGCCCCCTTGCCCTCCCCTCTTCATGTGGGTGGACACTCCACTCACAAAATTCCTTTCAATTCCCTCCACTCAAAAGTCCACTCAAATTCCCATTAAATTTCCACCAAATTTAATACAAACTCTCATTAAATAAAACTCTTTTATTTTATTCAGAATTTTGTCAATTAATTTAATGACAAACATTCACAAATAACTCCTTGCTAGAATTCCATTTCACATGCATAACCACTTTATGCAATTTCACCCAAAAACCTGTTTCAGTATCTAGTGAAATAAATTCCTGCGCTTGTTTATTCTTTCGGCATGAAACATTTGCTCCAACTGGATGCCAGTGTCCCTTAAGTGTGTCACCCTACGGTTCGCGAATAATGCGGACATGATCGAGACCCTTCTCCGATCAATAATCAGTAGCGGGACCTGGAGATCCATACTGACTCCCACACATTCAACGATGACTTTTCCTGTGATCGTCGGAACCTTTTACGCTTGTATCTTAATCCCTTTGTTTCACGATATTACATGTCCGAGATTCGATCATCGGTATCTCCATACCTAGTTTGATCTCGTTACTGACATGCACTCTTTTCTCGTTCCCGTGATATAACATTCTAGTGATCAAATCACTTGCTTGCAAGCTAACCAATGTGATATCACCGAGAGGGCCCAGAGCATATCTATCCGTCATCGGGATGAACAAATTCCACTCTTGATCCATGATTCTCAACATAACACTTTAGAAGCTTTGAAGCCATCTTTATAATCACCCAGTTACGGAGTGACGTTTGATGTCAACAAGAAACTCTTCCGGTGTTAGTGATTGGCATGATCTCATGGTCTAAGGATTAGGATTACTTCATAGTTTGTTTATAGCAATATAAACTCAATGACTTTGATCGTAATGCTATACTTCGGATGAATGTTCATCACACCATTACACTAATGTTGTGATCTCGTTATTAACAACATCCAATGTCTATGATCAGGAAACCGTGATCATCTTGTTAATCAACGAACTAGTTTATGAGAGAGGCATAACTAGGAACTTTCTGTTTGTTTATTAAACACACACGTATTAATGTTTCCGTATTAATACAATTATAGCATGCAAAATAAACATCTATCATATACTTGGAATACACATAATAAACATTTTATTATTGCCTCTCAGGGCATATTCCCTTTAGTCTCCCACTTGCACTAGAGACAATAATCTAGTTACATTGTGATGTATCTAACACCCATGGAGTTCTGGTGTAGATCATGTTTTGCTCTAGGGAGAGTTTTAGTTAACGGATCTGCTACATTGAGATCCGTATGTACTTTACAAATCTTTATATCTCCATCCTTGACATGCTCGCGGATGGAGTGAAACCGGCTCTTAATATGCTTGGAATGCTTGTGAGACCTTGGCTCTTTGGCATTGGCAATGGCACCATTGTTGTCACAATAGATCACCATTGGGTCCAACGCGTTTGCAACCACACCTAGTTCGGATATGAACTCCTTCATCCAAACTGCTTCCTGAGCCGCTTCTGAAGCAGCAACATATTCGGCCTCCGTTGTTGATCCCGCCACCACATGTTGTTTGGAGCTCCTCCAACTAACCGCTCCACCATTCATGAGAAATACATATCCGGATTGAGACTTAGAGTCATCCGGATCGGTGTCAAAGCTAGCGTCGACATAACACTTAGCGACGAGCTCTTCTTCACCTCCGTATACAAGAAACATATCCTTAGTTCTTCGCAAGTACTTAAGGGTATTCTTGACCGCTTTCTAGTGTTCTGAACCTGGATCCGATTGGTACCTACTAGTCAAACTAATAGCATGTGCCACATCCGGTCTTGTACATAGCATGGCATACATTATAGAGCCTATGGCTGAAGCATAGGGGACCTTGTCCATTATCTCTCTTTCTTCCGCCGAAGCCGGACTTTGAGTCTTACTCAATGTCGTGCCTTGTGTCATAGGTAAGAACCCCTTCTTACTATTTTCCATTTTAAACTTCTTTAAAATCTTATCAAGGCATGTACTTTACGATAGCCCTATTAGGCGCCTAGATCTATCTCTATAGATCTTTATGCCTAATATGTATGACGCTTCACCTAGGTCCTTCATTGAAAATTTGATGTTTAGATAACTTTTAACACTGTTTAAAAGCTCTATATCATTTCCGATCAATAATATGTCATCCACATATAATATCAGAAATGCCACATTGCTCCCACTCACTTTCTTGTAAATACAAGCTTCTCCATAAGTTTGGACAAATCCAAACTCTTTGATCACCTCATCAAAGTGGAGATTCCAACTTCGTGATGCTTGCTTCAATCCATAGATGGATCGCTGAAGCTTGCACACCTTGTTAGCATCCTTAGGATCGACAAAACCCTTTGGTTGTATTATATACAACTCTTCTTCAATATTACCATTGAGAAATGCGGTTTTGACATCCATCTGCCATATCTCATAATCGAAATATGCAGAAATTGCTAACATAATCCTAACTAATTTTAGCATCGCTACGGGAGAGAATGTCTCATCGTAGTCAACTCCTTGAATTTGTCGAAACCCCTTTGCGACAAGTCGAGCTTTATAGACGGTCACATTACCATCAGCACCAGTTTTCCTTTTGAAAATCCATTTGTTCTCCACGGCCTTTCGGTCGTGAGGTAAGTCCACCAAGTTCCAAACTTGATTTTCATACATGGATTCCATCTCGGATTTCATGGCTTCTAACCATTTGTTGGAATCCGGTCTCATCATCGCTTCTTCATATGTCGCAGGGTCATCATTTTCATCAACCATGAAATTCATGATAGGATTTCCGTACAGCTCGGGAGCTGCACGCGTCCTGCTAGACCTGCGAGGTTCGGTAGTACTCTCTTTTGGAGTTTCATGATCATTATCATTAGTTTCCTCTTCAACAGGTGGAGCCAACTCCGGAACAACTTCCGGCGCTGCGCTACTCGCCATACTTTGAAGAGAAGGTTCAATAACCTCTTCGAGTTCTACCTTCCGACTACTCACACCTTTCGCGAGAAACTCTTTCTCTAGAAAGGATCCATTCTTGGCAACAAAAACCCTGCCCTCGGATCTGTGATAGAAGGAATACCCAATAGTTTCCTTAGGGTATCCTATGAAGACGCATTTTTCCGCTTTGGGTTCGAGTTTATCCGATTGAAGTTTCTTCACATAAACATCGCATCCCCAAACTTTAAGAAATGACAGCTTAGGTTTGTTTCCAAACCACAATTCATACGGTGTCTTTTCAACGGATTTAGATGGTGCCCGATTTAAAGTGAATGCAGCAGTTTCTAGTGCATAGCCCCAAAATGACAACGGCACGTCCGTCAGAGACATCATAGATCGAACCATATCTAATAAAGTACGATTACGATGTTCCGACACACCATTTCGCTGTGGTTTCCGGTAGGTGTGAGTTGTGAAACAATTCCACACTCTTTCATGTGAGTGCTAAACTCGTAACTTAGATACTCACCTCCACGGTCAGACCGTAGAAATTTGATCTTTCTATTACGATGATTTTCCACTTCATTCTGAAATTCCTTGAACTTTTCAAAGGTTTCAGACTTGTGTTTCATCAAGTAGATATAACCGTATCTACTCAAATCATCCGTGAAAGTAACAAAATAACGATATCCACCTCGCGCCGACACACTCATTGGACCACATACATCAGAATGTATGATTTCCAATAAATCTGTCGCCCGTTCCATTAAACCGGAAAACGGCGTTCTAGTCATCTTGCCCATAAGGCATGGCTCACATGTATCAAATGATTCATAATCAAGTGATTCCAAAAGTCCATCCGAATGGAGCTTCTTCATGCATTTAACGCCAATATGACCTAGACGGCAGTGCCACATATATGCGGATATATCATCATTTAGTTTAACCCTTTTAGCATCAACATTATGAATATGTGTAACATTATTATCGAGATCTAAAAGAAATAAACCATTCATCATCGGTGCATGACCATAAAAGATTTCATTCATATAAATGGAACAACCATTGTTCTCGGATTTAAATGAATAACCACTTCGCATCAAACACGATCCAAATACAATGTTCATGCTCAGTGCAGGCACCAGATAACAATTATTCAAGTTTATTACTAATCCCGACGGCAAGTGGAGAGGCAGCGTTCCGACGGCGATCACATCAACGCTTGATCCATTGCCGACACGCATCTTGACCTTACCCCTTGCTAGCGGTCGCTTGTTCCGCAGCCCCTGATTCGAGTTACAAATATTAGCAACTGAACCGGTATCAAATACCCAGGTGCTACTGCGAGCACTAGTCAAGTACACATCAATAACATGTATATCATATATACCTTTGTTTGCCTTGCCGGCTTTCTTGTCTGCCAAATACTTAGGGCAGTTGCGCTTCCAGTGGCCAGTCCCCTTACAATAGTAGCATTCGGTATCAGACTTAGGTCCAACTCGGGGTTTCTTTTCAGGCGCGGCAACCGGCTTGCCGCCCTTACTTCCCTTCCGTTTTCCCTTCTTGTCTTTCTTGAAACCAGTATTCCTATTGATCATCAACACTTGATGTTCCTTTTTGATCTCCACTTCTGCAGTTTTAAGCATTGACAGAAGCTCGGGGAGAGACTTCTTCATGCCTTGCATATTATAGTTCATCACGAAGCTCCTATAGCTAAGTGGTAGAGACTGCAGAACACGATGGATGCCTAAGTCAATGGGAATCGATATTCCCAAGGACACAATCTTATCGGCGTAACCCGACATCTTGAGTACATGCTCACTAACGGAGCTGTGCTCTTCCATCATGCAGCTAAAGAACTTTTCTGAAGCGTTGTAGCTCTCTACAGCAGCATGTGTGTCGAAAATCATTTTCAACTCACCCATTGTATCAAAAGCATTGCCGTTTTCGAAACGCTTTCGAAGTTCCGGCTCTATCCCATACAATATGCCGCAATGAACTAAGTTGTGGTCCTCCTGACGAGTCTGATAGACATTCTTCTCCTCGTCAGGGGCATCCTCAAAAGGTGGGGGGCCTAACGGCGCTTCTAGCACATATTGCTTTTGTGCAGAAGAGAGGAGAATCCTCAAATTCATGGCCCATTCGGTAAAGTTGCTACCGTTCGTTGCAAGTTTCTCTTTCTCCATGAACACATTGAAATTAAAAGCAGGTGATGCCATCTACAACAGAATTTGTAAAGTTTAGACTAAGTGTATGATAGATTGAGTTCAACTAATCCATATTACGAATGAACTCCCACTCAAAAACGACATCCCTCGTGCCTTTTTGGTGATTACATGAACCAAATCCACTACACCAAGTCCGATCATCACGTGAGTCGGTGTAGCTTCAAAGGCGAGCATCAAATGGGCATCATATCAACTATATGACTCATGCTTAACCTTTCGGTCCGTGTTCCGAGGCCATGTCTGTACATGCTAGGCTCGCCAAGTTAGAACCTTAGTATTCGCGTGTGTAACTGTTTTATACCCGAAATATGGTCGTGGATCCAAGAACACCCGATCATCACGTGATGTCTTGTAGCGACGAAAACATAATCGGTGCATACTAAAGGAAGAACACATTCTTATCTTGATATTTAAAAGAGGGATCATCTTATTATGTTAACAAAGTGCTAAACAAGCAATATAAGATGCTATCAAACATCACATGTTTATTAGTAAAATGATATGGTTCCCGCATATGATCTCTATCATGTGCACCGTGGTATGATCACTATCATACCTATATGTGTAAGTCCAAGGTCTATGGAGATTACACATTATGTATGTTGTAAGAGTATCGTCTCATACTTCTACTTACAACATCACCATATCATAACACTAGCCCAGCAACAATCTAAACTAGACGCCTCTAATTTATCCACTTCAAGTTTTACGTGGCTTAGGGCTTTCGAGATAGAACCGTTCTTACCTACGAACATGAACCACAACGAGGATAACCAAATTGTTGACAACTCGCTTGCAAAATAGATATTGACTATAGTAGGAGAGACAGACACCCGCTAGCCACTTATGCAAACTAGTTGCATGTCAAGTGTGGAACAGGTCTCATGTGCGAGGACATGTAAAGTTTGTCCGGGCCGCTTCATCCCACTATGCCACCAATATACAAAATTACAACAAAGGAGAAACAACATGATCATCATCGCCCACATACTCATATGTGTACTACCCGTGTAAAGTATCTACGCATAGATCCGGCTCTGATACCACTGTAGGGTTCGCAGAATAGAAAACAAAAAATTTCCTACGATGGGAACTATGTACCAAGATCTATCTACTAGATACAAACAACGGGCGGATGTATATCCGTAGAGAACATACCCTTGAAGACCGACAAAGCTTAACGAGTTCAACTCGTGGTTGATGTAGATGATCTCTTGCCGATCTCAAGATCGAGAGGAAGTCCTAGCGCCGCAAAGCAGCAGCGCATCCGTGCTCGCACACACGTACAAGACACCGGGCAACCTCCGCCTGCTCGCTCCAGCGATGCAGCGGAAGCACAACCCTTTCTTGCCGAATAGCCACCGGGAACATGTATCTCGCTAGTCCGAGACCATGGGGGATAAATTCTAGAGGGGGAGAGATATCCTTCACGAGGAGGTGTGAGAGACAGGTGAGGAGGGGGCTCCTTTTATAGGAGGAGGGGGGAACCCCAAGGGGGTGGCCGACGCATGGGGGCTGCCCCCTTGCCCTTCCCTCTTCATGTGGGTGGACACTCCACTCACAAAATTCCTTTAAATTCCCTCCACTCAAAAGTCCACTCAAATTCCCATTAAATTTCCACCAAATTTAATGCAAACTCTCATTAAATAAAACTCTTTTATTTTATTCAGAATTTTGTCAATTACTTTAATGACAAACATTCACAAATAACCCCTTGCTAGAATTCCATTTCACATGCATAACCACTTTATGCAATTTCACCCGAAAACCTGTTTCGGTATCTAGTGAAATAAATTCCTGCGCTTGTTTATTCTTTCGGCATGAAACATTTGCTCCAACTGGATGCCAGTGTCCCTTAAGTGTGTCACCCTATGGTTCGCGAATAATGCGGACATGATCGATACCCTTCTCCGATCAATAATCAGTAGCGGGACCTGGAGATCCATACTGACTCCCACACATTCAACGATGACTTTTCCTGTGATCGTCGGAACCTTTTACGCTTGTATCTTAATCCCTTTGTTTCACGATATATTACATGTCCGAGATTCGATCATCGGTATCTCCATACCTAGTTTGATCTCGTTACTGACATGCACTCTTTTCTCGTTCCCGTGATATAACATTCTAGTGATCAAATCACTTGCTTGCAAGCTAACCAATGTGATATCACCGAGAGGGCCCAGAGCATATCTATCCATCATCGGGATGAACAAATTCCACTCTTGATCCATGATTCTCAACATAACACTTTAGATGCTTTGAAGCCATCTTTATAATCACCCAGTTACGGAGTGACGTTTGATGTCAACAAGAAACTCTTCCGGTGTTAGTGATTGGCATGATCTCATGGTCTAAGGATTAGGATTACTTCATAGTTTGTTTATAGCAATATAAACTCAATGACTTTGATCGTAATGCTATACTTCGGATGAATGTTCATCACACCATTACACTAATGTTGTGATCTCGTTATTAACAACATCCAATGTCTATGATCAGGAAACCGTGATCATCTTGTTAATCAACGAACTAGTTTATGAGAGAGGCATAACTAGAAACTTTCTGTTTGTTTATTAAACACACACGTATTAACATTTCCGTATTAATACAATTATAGCATGCAAAATAAACATCTATCATATACTTGGAATACACATAATAAACATTTTATTATTGCCTCTCAGGGCATATTCCCTTCAAATACATCATATGATGAGCCAAAGCATCACATAGTTCTTTCAGGGGACAAGACAGACATGTCAGAAGATTATAATAAGTTTGCTGAAATTTCGCCCTTCACAATGAAAACTGACCCAAGCATTCCGTTAAGTAAAGAAGATGCTCCATGGTTATGTTTGAAGCGATCATAAGGAAGGGCATATGCCAAGAAGTTCATGCTCATATTATGTAACTCTAG
Organism: Avena sativa; assembly: GCA_916181665.1. Lineage (NCBI taxonomy): Eukaryota > Viridiplantae > Streptophyta > Magnoliopsida > Poales > Poaceae > Avena > Avena sativa. Next base: position 463,792,082 of record OV702293.1, read on the forward strand.
TTCATGTCTTTCGCGGTTTGTGGCTTCACCGAAGGATATCTTTCGCGGTTTGTGGCTTGACCGGGACTATATATAGGGGGGCCTTTAGTCCCGGTTTTGTAGTCTCAGTTTTTAATATTAATAAATGTCTTGAGTGTTAGTCCCGTTTTGTGGCTGGACCGGGACTATGAAGAAGTTGTCCCGATTCGTACTTACCATTAAGATCTGATCTCCAAACGCGCGCGGTCACATATTAGGGAGTGCCTCTATGACCAGTTTCTTGGAGATGCCGGAGGACTGGGATCCGGCGGCATCTCCCTGAAACTGGTCGTAGTGGTGTCCCTGCTCTCGAAAACCATATTGCATCTTGTAACTTCTCTAACTAGATCAATACACCTGGGAACTAACTAATTTCACATATTAGGGAGTGCCTCTATGACCAGTTTCTCGGAGATGCCGGAGGACTGGGCTCCATCGGCATCTCCCTGAAACTGGCCGTAGTGGTGTCCCTGCTCTCGAAAACCATCTTACAGCTTGTAACTTCTCTAACTAGATCAATACGCCTGGGAGCTAACTAATTTCACATATTAGGGAGTGCCTCTATGACCAGTTTCTCGGAGATGCCGGAGGACTGGGCTCCGTCGGCATCTCCCTAAAACTGGCCGTAGTGGTGTCCCTGCTCTCGAAAACCATCTTAGAGATGCCTCAAACTGGCTGGAGGACTGGACTCACAAGGATGTCTATTTATAATACAAGCAGCTCGGCATAGTGTCGACACTTACGAAATAATGTCGACACTCACCCCTATTATTAGTGCTGACTCGTGTTTTGTCCCGGTTGGTGTCTCCAACCGGGACTAAAGGTTCATCTTTAGTCCCGGTTGGTGACACCATCCGGGACAAGGTACACGCCGCAGGACATAATGTCGACACTCACCCCTATCATTAGTGCTGCCTGGCCCAGCCTGCCGAAATCACTCCAACCGGGACTAAATATGAACCTTTAGTATATTGAAAATCCGAACAATGAAAATCCTTCGCGTGGTGTCATATTATGTGACATAGTTGAAAGGAAAAATACCAGACTTGGTATATTGATCATGTCTCGAAAAAACCTTCACAAAATGACCTATCATGTTCGAGGTTTCATGGCTTTCGGTCCAAATGACCGATGTTATGTGCTGAATCACGGCATAGTTTGTGATGCTGTGCCCATATTATGCATGCATGTGTACATTGGTATGGAGAACAATGTTGCAGGAGGAAGTTTTCCTTTTTGTCGCACGGAAAATCCCTTTTCCATTTTCCGAGCGCAAAAAACGGGTCGTTTTGTGAAGTAACCACCAAAATGCCGTTTCAGAATGCTACCGTCCCATTTTCCTAAAATACTAGACCACCTTACATGGACTATCTCCCAACCAGGACATCTCAAACCTTTTTGTCCATCCCGGGTAAAAAGGACAAATGTCTGCCGAATCGGCAGGAAGTGGGTCCGGTTTGTACTACAGGTACATGATCTATCGCCCGTGATTTTTTGGAAAAAATCATTTTTAGACTCGCAATATGTGGTTTCTTCAGAGATCCAATGCAAGATCTAACGATGCTCCTCCCCTATCTTCATGCACGCCGGTTCGACCATAGTTAGAAATTCAGAAAATTCAAAACGGGCATAATAAATTCAAAAAAAATCCGAACAATGAAAATCCTTCGCGTGGTGTCATATTATGTGACATAGTGGAAAGGAAAAATACCAGACTTGGTATATTGATCATGCCTCGAAAAAACCTTCACAAAATGACCTATCATGTTCGAGGTTTCATGGCTTTCGGTCCAAATGACCGATGTTATGTGTTTAATCACGGCATAGTTTGTGATGCTGTGCCCATATTATGCATGCATGTGGACATTGGTATGGAGAACAATGTTGCAGGAGGAAGTTTTCCTTTTTGTCGCACGGAAAAGCCCTTTTCCATTTTCCGAGCGCAAAAAAGGGTCGTTTTGTGAAGTAATCACCAAAATGCCGTTTCAGAATGCTACCGTCCCATTTTCCTAAATTACTAGACCACCTTACATGGACTATCTCCCAACCGGGACATCTCAAACCTTTTCGTCCATCCCGGGTAAAAAGGACAAATGTCTGCCGAAAAGGCAGGAAGTGGGTCCGGTTTATACTACAGGTACATGATCTATCGCCCGTGATTTTTTGAAAAAATCATTTTTAGACTCGCAATATGTGGTTTCTTCAGAGATCCAATGCAAGTTCTAAATGAGCCATTTTTCTTCCCGCCATTTCTTCCCACCATTTTTCTTCCCGCCATTTTTTCCCGGCATTTCTCCCGCCATTTCTTCCCGCCAGTTCTTCCCTTCGGTTATCTTCCTGCCATTTCTCACTATATATATGTAGGGTTGGCATCCATTGTCATTGCACATCTCTAGACTCATATCTGCAACCTCATCATTCTTTCCCATGACTTCCACCGTAGCACTAACTCCTAGGGAGGCGGAGGCGCTTCGCGCCTCGAACTACCCCTGCCCACCGGGCTACTGTGTCCCCATCGGCTGGATGTTGAGCGCCGGAGGCGTGCCGGTTCCTCCTGTCCCTCTAGGTTTGGCGCGTCGGATGGCCATCATGAACCATTACTACTCGAGCTCACGCCGGAGCAGCGGAGGAATCCCAAATGGCATCCTGACTATTTCCCGACTTGGGAAGCCTTCTTCGTGGATCGGTGTGAGAGGGCGCTCGCTAGGCACGAGGAGGATGGCCCAACTCCTCCGAACTTCAACGAGGCCGACTGTCGGTTGTGGTGGCACGGTCGGACTCTCCAGAGCGTCATGGCCTATGACACGACCGCCGACTCTAGCCCCCGCATGCGCTACCCTCAATTCCAGCCCACTCGTACTCAGCCTTCAAGGTTCAACTGGGGCGACCCCGACGACGACATCGACGATGGCCGCGGCGAGTACGACGACTACAGTGGCGAGTATTACAGGTGTAGGCAGGAGCATGACTGAATCACTCTAACATTGCAAAACAAGTTCGGCCGATTGTGGCTTAATCTGGCCGTGTATCTTAATTTTCAGTTCTTCTATGTAACTTTGTGTTAGTTGCGTTATGTACTTTAATTCCAGTTCTATTCTAATAAAATTTTCTTTCCGCCCATTATTTCCCGTCCTTTTTTTCCCGCCCATTAATATATAAAAGATATAAGTTAATTCAAATACAAATTAAAACACAAAAAATGGTTTTGAATTATTTATTCAAATCGAGACACTTTTTATGTTTAAAGTTTTTCTAAATTCCAAATTAATATTCAAAAAATATAAGTTAATTCATTTTTAATTTTAAATGGTTCATAGTTTAAATGGTTACATTAATTATTTTTAAAAACAGAAAATGGTTTTGAATTAGTTATTCAAATTCAAACACTTTTTATGTTTAAAGTTTTTCTAATTTCCTAATAAATATTCAAAAAATATAAGTTAATTAATTTTTAATTTTTAATGGTTCATAGTTTAAATGGTTACATTAATTATTTTTTAAAAATAGAAAATGGTTTTCAATTATTTATTCAAATCCAGACACTTTTTATGTTTAAAGTTTTTCTAAATTCCAAATTAATATTCAAAAAATATAAGTAATTCATTTTTAATTTTAAACGGTTCATAGTTTAAATGGTTACATTAATTATTTTTAAAAACAGAAAATGGTTTTGAATTAGTTATTCAAATTCAAACACTTTTTATGTTTAAAGTTTTTCTAAATTCCAAATTAATATTCAAAAAATATAATTTAATTCTTTTTTAATTTTAAATGGTTCATATTTTAAATGGTTACATTAATTTTTTTAAAAAATAGAAAATGGTTTTGAATTATTTATTCAAATTCAAACACTTTTTATGTTTAAAGTTTTTCTAAATTCCAAATTAATATTCAAAAAATATAAGTTAATTTATTTTTAATTTTAAATGGTTCATAGTTTAAATGGTTACATTAATTATTTTTAAAAACACTAAATGGTTTTGAATTAATTATTCAAATTCAAACACTTTTTATGTTTAAAGTTTTTCTAAATTCCAAAGTAATTATCATTTAAAAAACAGTACAAATTTAAACCCAAAATAAAAAATAAGGCGGGAACAGAGAGAAAATTCCTGAAAAAATTTGAAAACAGGGTCATATGTCCCGGTTGAAGCCATCAACCAGGACTAAAGACCCCCTGCGCGCGCCCCTGGGTCTGCTGAAAAAATTGGAGTATACGTCCCGGTTGGTGGCTCCAACCGGGACGTATGACCCTTTAGTCCCGGTTAGAGCCACCAACCGGGACTAAAGGTCCTTTGGTTATAACTGCGTGCGCCTCCTCTTCTTCTTCCCCGTCTCACTTCTCTGCTTCTTCCTCTGCTTTCATCGACGCCGCCGCCAGGCTGTTCGCGCCCGCCATCATCGTCAACGCCGCCGCCTCTGCCTCCGTCTCCGGCCGTGCGCCCTCGACCATCTCCGTCATCCTCGCCACAAGCGCTCCGGCCGCCGCCTCTGCCTCCATCTCCGCCTCTGCCTCCGCCTCCGCCTCCGCGCCGCCGCCTCCGTCCTCCGTCTGCGGCGCGCGCCCTCCGTCTCCGTCTCCGGCCGCGCGCGCCCTCGGCCGTACTCCGTCATCCGCGCGCACCCTCGGCCGGCCATACTCCGTCATCCTCGCTCCGGCCGCCACCGCCGCGCGCTCCGACCGCCACCGCCGCCCGTGTACAGTGTCGGCCGCCACCCGCCTCTCCCTCTCGTCCTTCTCCGACCGCGCCGCCCGCGTACATCCAGCGCCTGTATACCACCCGATCGAGAGAGGCTCTTTTATTAGTACCGTGTATATAGATTTTTTTGACATGTATATATACTGTGTATTTTTTTGACATGTGTAGATGTATTTAGATTTTAGGTGTGTGTATGCATATATTATTTTATTAGGTGTATGTATATATTATTTTAGGTGTATATTATTCTAGGTGTATGTATATATTATTTAGATTTTAGGTGTATAGTTGTTAGATGATTTAGGTGTGTATTTAGATGATGTAGATCCCGACGAGCGCGCGCACTAGTGATGATATTTAGTTGATGATTATTTTAGTTGATATGATCCCGACGCGCGCGCACATGGAGACGTGTCGTCGGCCGCCCCGCCGTCACCTCTGTCCGCCGTCGTGCATCGTCGTGCATTCTCTCCCTCTTTCTCCCCCTCGCGTGCGTTCTCTCCCTCTCTGGCCAAACCCTAGCCGTCGTGGCGAGCTGCTGGTTCTTGTGGACCCTATCTCTCGCCCCCTCTCGCTCTTGTTCCTCCTCCCCGTCGACCACCTGCCACCACCGCCGCTCACCGTCGTCGTGCTCCCCTCTCCGGTGACCTTTTCGAGGCGGCGCCACTACTCTTTGGCTCGCCTCAACCTCCTCTCTCTAGCACGCACACGCACACGGCCTAGCTCGCGCTCCACCGCCATCCCCTTTGTCGTTCTGAGGCTCACCGGCGTCAATGACATCACGGTGACGTCACCCCGGCGTCGGCACGTGGTAAACCCCCAGTCAACCTGGCCTAGGTCCCACCCTGCCCACGTGGAGGATGAGTTGGCCTAGGGCCCAACTGTTTGTCTCTCTCGCTAGCTGTAGCCCGGGTGTAAAAAGTATATAAGTTGGTTTTACCTTTTTAAGCTATAATCATGCATTGCTAATCAAAATGTTCAGAAAAATGAGTTCTACATTTTAAAGCTATAATCATGCATTGCTAATCAACTTTAATGATAAGTTTAATTAGATAACTAAATCAACCCCTCTCATGTGTTTCCAGAGTTTCCCGAGTTAGGGTTTTCAACCCTCGAAACCCCGTTTAAATTGCCGAGAAAGTTTTAGGGTTTCATTTCAATGCAATTCAACTTGTCATATCATCATCCTTGTTTGAGCATTCGGCCTATCCCTCCTCCCCGACCGCCACAGCGCCTCCGTCTCCGTCCATCGCCACGCGCTCCAGCCGCCCCTTCCCTTTTAGTGTGTATGTATATATTGTGTATGTATACATAGTGTGTATGTATATATTTTTATTATTGTGTATGTATATATTAGGGTTTCTCTGAATTAGGGTTTATCCGTTTTGACTTATCCGTTTTTCCACCTATGCAGAAAATATGGACCCACACGTCAGAGACGAAGAAAAGGAAGAGTTGATCCAAGGTGTGATCCGCGGGGAAGAAAATTTAGATGTATCGACGTTTCTGAACAACTCCGGTGAGGGTGATCCTCTTTTTGCCGGAATAGACGACTTGTTTGAGGTTGAAGGTGTTGCCTTCCGCGAGGGAGAAGGCGATGCCTTGTGTAATCGAGAAGACGACCACTCTGGCGAGGTGCATGTAATATAATTAATTCATTAATTAATCATCTGCTATCTATATAGAAATAGTAACGACGATCTTTCTTCTTTTAGCCCTCCGGATCGAACAAATCTACTAAAAAGAGCATACGAGGCCCAACCAAAAAGTTGGAAGACCATGAGAGGTTCAGGATCGAAGATATCGCTGAAGACGGCAAACCGACGGCTCCCGAAGTTGTCGCAATCAAATTTGTGGCACAATGCGGAGTAATCATTAGGGACTTAATCCCGATGACCATTCAAAATTGGAATAGGCCTGCTGATGCTAAAGAAGAGGGAACATGTTTGTTTGTCCCTAACAAGGCCAAAGATTTACTGTGGAAGAGGCTCATGGTTAATTTCAAACTACCGAAGATAGAGCTGGATCCAAATGCGGAGGATCCAGTTGAGGACGCCTTAGAACATGGGAGAGCCATGAAGGCTAAGGTCAGGGAGTGGGCTATGAAGAAGATGGCCCAGTGTTTCACCAACTGGAAGAAAAGATTGCACCTTGACTATGTCGTGAAAGAGAAGACTCCGGATTTCAAGAAGACTCAGTTTGAGAAGATAAAACCATTCTGGGCTGAGTTTGTAAATTATAAGACATCAGAAAAAGCTAAGAAAATGTCTGCAAAGAATAAGCTGAATGCTGCTAACAAGAAGTATCACCATACTATGGGGCAAGGTGGCTACAGGGATGGCATTCGTAAGTGGGAGAAACTTGAGAATGAACTGCGTGCTAAAAAGATCACCCCAGAGAGAGACAATTGGGTAGAACGTGCAAGGAATTGGTTTTACGGGCATGGGGGCACGTTGGACTCGGAAGGGATGTGTATATATAACATACGACATAAAGAAGACCCCTTGTCAATCGAGAGGATGAGAAAAGCAGTAAAGGCTGTTAAAGATGGGGACTTCATTCCCGATAGAGAGAATGATGAGCTCACACTCGCCCTTGGAAATAAGGAACATGATGGACGAACACGAGGCACAAGAGGCTCCCAACCATGGAGGACTGGGTTTCCCGAAGAGATGAAGAAATATCCTGATAGAAGCCGTCAGAGGAGAAAGGACAGGGCGGAAGTTGAAGCAGATATTCAGAAAGAGCGAATGCGTATAATTGAAGAACGAATAAAGCAACAACAAGATGAAATTAACGCACTTAAAGAGCAAAGTACTACCGTCCCATCTCAGCAGCACACTACATTCGATGCTACTGGCCTATCAAATAATCGAAAAAGCAGTGTGGCTTCCACCGAGGTCCCGGGTGATGACAATGGCGATGACGATGGTGCACCGACGATGGCTCTTGTTGGCTACCCAGTGGATGATATCACAGAGATGACACACTGCGAGCTACATGTCAAAGTTATGAACATATCAATGAAGGTGGCGGTCGGTTATGCCTTACCAATTGGACCCACACCAACTTACCACTGTCGTCCGGTTCCAGAGGGCTACGCTGTTGTCGGGGTGGATGAAATCATGTCCACCTTTGAAGTTTTGGATCTTCACTACCCTGCAGGTGAAGGGCATGTGACTGTACTGGGAGACGCAACAAACGTCACCATTCTATGGCCGAAGGAATGTATCGTGCTTCGAAATCACACGCCAAGGCCATCTTCGCCGCCGCCTCACCCGTCTCCAGCGAGGTCGTCGCCGCCACGACAGCCGTCTTCGTCGCCTCACCCGGCTCCATCGCCTCACCAATCTCCGGCGCAGCCATCGCCGCGGGAACCATCGCCGGCGCCTCAGGATAAAAAGCGTAAGCGTACCGCTACTCTGCGTCGTGGTAAGCGATCGCCGAAATGTAAACAAGAGCCTCTTCCAAAAGTACCAAAGGTTCCTCCCAAGAGAGCTTATGACTGTACTGAAGAGGAGAATGCGGCGATCGTTGATGCGGAAACGATAGCGTTTTTCGCTAAGCTGAGGCGGCCGAAAGAGCTAGAGTTCCCCAGCACCAAACAAGAAAAAGCCAAAGTGTTGAAAATGCTAAAGACTCTTCATCAACCCGAGCCAAAGCTGTCATCAGACTATGAGCGTTCTATTCTCAAGTCACATGCGGCACAAAAAGCCTTGAAAAGCAGTACTGATGCAAGCGAGAAATCTGTTGCCCAGCTCGGAGAACAAGCAAAACAGTCTTGCGCCCCTCTCAAGGTGATTTCCCAAACCAATGTGGGGTCGAGCAAATATGGGTCCGATGAGCAGTATGATCCAGAGGTAGTTGCACAATACGGAGAAGATGTCGCTGCTCAAGGTATGATTATTGCCCAGTACTTATCCTAGTTAGAGTACTTCCCCGTGAGTGAAGTAGCATACAAATATCAGTACGACAAACCTCTCGTCAAACCTGAGGAGGTAAATAATCTTCCAACAAAAATGTGAAGATTGCTTAACTGTTACATGCATGCCACAAAGGCCGGGGCTAACTGGATAGTGCTGAGGGTTACAAAAAAAGCATCATGGGAAAGAAAAGGATGACATGATATCCATTGAATTTGATGAACTATTTCAATTATTCAATCAAGACGTCTTGGACAAATCGATCATTAGTGCCTATTTTCTGTAAGTACTAATTCTGTAATTAATTTAGTCTCGAGCTATCTCACCTTGTTTATTGCATGTAATTAATCATACTGTAATATGCAGAATGAAGATTCTCGAATGCAGCAGAGGACAAATCTATGACATTAGCTTCATTGACCCATATTGGGTTCATGAAGCTAATCTCAAAACAAGCCCCCGGGATACGGAGGATAATATAGTACACGCGTTAAGGTTTCAAGAAACCAGAAGGGAAATACTTTTTTCTTACAACTTCGAGTGAGTGTTATTGTCTTCTATACACTTTCTATTTCGCTTACTCGATGTTAAGTATATAATTGATTAGTTATGCATTCGCAGCTTCCACTATATTCTGTTAATCATTCAACTTGACAAAGGGCGTGTACTAGTCATGAACTCGAAACATAAACCCCTTGAGCAGTGGAAGGACATACAGATGCTTCTCCAGCGATAATTCTAATCATTACGATACTATATCGGCAACGTTCGTGAATTTTATGATATCAAGTAATTAATAACTTATTTTATTTGTTTTCTTCGCCGGGCAGCGCTTGGAAACGGTTCACCAACAAGGCTAGGGGTGTTTGGAAAGCGGAGCTTACATTTGAAGCACTAGATGTAAGCACCACTAGCTATATCCACGCATCTCTTTGATTCTAGTTTTGATATAGTTATTATCATGCTTGATTATTATTTTGATTGAACTATGTTCTCGTAAAGTGCCTGACACAGGGACCAGGTAACAATCTATGTGGATACTATGTTTGCGAGTTCATCCGGCAGACGTGCGATAAGAAGGGCAGAAATTTAGAGCAACTCCACGTACGTAAACAATTTCTATAGTTTTTAGTTATAATCAAATTGTGTTTAGTTTCATTCATATAGGCTGACTCCTTTTTTAAATCAGATCGAACGTCTACGGGGACGGTCTTCTGCCAAAGAATCGCGTACGAGCAATTCAGGAGGAATTGGCGGGATTTTTGGATGCAGAAGTCCTAAACCCAAAAGGGGAATACTATTCGGCTGTGTATAGACAATATGGATTGTAAAAAGAGCAACTTTTATATGTAGTGCATGAACTCGATCCGTGTATCGAATGTAATATTGTCATGATGATCTTGTTTAATATACCGGTTCCTTCATTGATAAGTGCAAAACACTAAATAAACAATAAAACAACCTAAATAAATTCTCTGCCGCGGCACAAAAAGTGGCAAAAATGCTGCCACGGTAACAAAATGTGCCAAAATGAATTCTCTGCCGCGGCAGAAGGTTATTTGTCGCGGTTCGTGTTACGAACCGGGACTAATGCTCCACCCCCTCGCCCTCTGACGTCGCCACGTGTACCCCCATTTGTCCCGGTTGGTGGGGCAACCGGGACTAAAGCTTGGGGCTTTAGTCCCGATTGCCCCGTCCCGGTTGGATAACCGGGACTAATGCCTCCTTACTAACCGGGACCAATGGGGCGTTTTCTATCAGTGCCGGTTTGTAACACAAACCGGGACGCATGACCCACCAACCGGGATGCATGCCTCCGGGCCCCGTGCCCGCTCGAACCGGGACACGTGCCAGCATTAGTCCCGGTTCGTGGCGCAACCGGAACTAATGCTCTTAGGGGACGCGAACGGATGGCCTGTTTTCTACTAGTGCAAGCCCGCACCGAGCTCCGTCGATCAGGCCTGTGCACCATCGCTCAGCCGGCCAACCCCGTGTCGAGCTCCGCCGGCCAGACCCGCGTGTGAGGACGCGGAGAGAGAAAGTAGGCGTGTGGGAGAAGAGTGAACCTTTTCTCACGGACGCGCGGGCCACACGATGAGATAAATCATTTGACTACGCGGCTGGTATTTTATTTTGAATTTTGTTAAGCTTTATGAAATTTTCGAAACTTCCAAGAACGGGCTATGTGTAGGCCGGGAGCCAAAACGCCGCAGTCGACCAAATCATCCAAACCCTAGCGAACCTGAATCCAATTCGAGGGAGGAGAAGAGAAGAGGAATGGAGGGCGGCGGCGCTCTAGCGGGCGCATTGGTGGCCCCTCCGCGCAGCGACGACGGGCTTCCAACCGACAAGAAGAGAAGGAGGACGGAGAGCGGCGCCGTCGCATCGTCGTCGGCGGCTCCTCCGCCGAGCAAGGTGGTCTACGGCCCCGACGGGTTTCCCGCGGACGGCGTAATGCGCGCCGTCCTCCTCCACGACTGCAAGCATAGCGATGGATCCATCTACACGGTCGATTACTGGAGTGAAGTCTATCGTCTCGGTGATACCAGGGAGAGTAAGCGCACTGCAGCCTTCCCGTCCGTCTTAATTGTTCAGTGACTAGCTTAGCTCATACCGGTGATTCTTTTCTAGGAAGAGGATGTTCCTCAGTTCATAGCCTGTTTAATAACGTCCTCCAGTCCCGTTTGGTATCCAAAATAATACGTATTTGAGTCCTAATGACAGGAGCTACCAAATTGTTCACACTGCTTACACTGAAACGAGCCACAAACTCATACATGGTTAATTGACTCGTTTTCATTACATAAAACACATTGCAAAGGTTCAACACTTCTTTAACAGGGATTTTCTGAAGCCATCAATTTCTTATTCTGAAAGTAGCCACAGGAATTTGTCCATACTTCTTGGTGTAATCTGGGCTTACTACATGGAGTTCTTACCCAAATTTCTTGTACTGCAGTTTCATCTATGCCATCATAAATAAACATTAGTTACTTACCTCAATGGCACTTTGCTCTTCTTTTCTTCTTTGAATTCTTTATCCCCTATCCTATATAAGTATTGTCAACTGTTAAAGAAGCACATCCTCGAAAGAACAAAAACCAATTTGAAAGGTATAAATGACATGAATGATTGATGATGCTATTTATAATTTGTTTGGAGCATGCAAATTTTGATCAGCAGTGGAGCCAGCAATATTCAGAAGATTGCTTCAAACTTTAAAAGTACACAATATGCTTAATTACTAACTGCCTTTCACTACCAGAAACTGCCTATGTGTATGGGCAGTCTCCCTTTGTGCTTTTCAGTTTACTTCTAGCTAATATTTATATTGTCCTAACTTGAGTTGACACATGTTTTCAAGTTTTAGACAACACTAGTTATTATGCAATCAGTTTAAAAAAACTATGTACGATCGCTCTCTCAACAGCCTCTTTGGGACCTAACCATGAGCCCATATATCGTTATTTAAACTGTGCTTGTATCTGTTTATCCTTTTTTTGCCTCCATTTGGTTAGAAGCTGGGTTAACAATTTTAATCATCTACTGCATATACAATGTTTGCTGCTTGATCAGCTTGTCTGGAGCCAATGATGATGACGAACACATGGACCTCTTGCTCTCCGGACTGGGGGAATTGCGAAAGGCATGAAAGTGGCACCATGATGCAGATATTCTCGCTGAAGCTACCTTACACTTCTGCTTCTATCAGTGGCTCGGTTCAGTTGTATGGATACATGGCTGTCCGGGATCTTTTGAACCCTTTTCGAAACTACATCTTCAATCGCAGCAGGGACGATCCTTTCACAGTGGAACAGGAGGATGGGTTCATACAGATGTGTGGCCCCAAGAGAGGCATCAGAATGGATGGCTATGTGCTACTTGAGTACGACATGAAGATCAAGAGTGGAGATGACGAAAGGGATGATTTACAGCTCATCGATGGTGTTGCCATCTTCAACAACCGAACCATAATGAATGCTACTGAGCTCAAGCAACGGATCGATGGCTATCACGGTGCGGTGGACATAACTCTCTCACTCTTGCGCTGTGCGGTGGAGGCCACAGTACAGGTTGGGATATCGGATTTAGAGCATGGAAGTGGCTTAAGCCTTCGTCTAACAGCGTCATATATCAGCCCACATTTTGTTTTGCGTGAAGGAATCTGGCTATTTGATGGTGTTGTTGATCCTGAGACATGCAAGCTGAACAAGTATGTGGTTGCTGTGCCATGGAAGGTTACTTTGGTTCTTAAGTTACAGATTGGTCAAATTGGTGGCTCAGGCCGTAGAGCTATTGAGAAATTCTATCTCTGCTCCCCTCACAAGCATGGACATGAGAACCTTACTTTCAAGCTTCGTTTCACCACCGTAAAGGTGAAGGTGACTTGGTCGACTTTGGACATACCACATAGCCTTCTTGGACCGGATTGCTATATGTATGACTTTGAGGCTCCTAAACATTATAGATTAAAAGCTAACTGACGGGGCTGTCTACCTATGGTCTTGGGCCACAGGATGGCCTGGGTTGTGGGTCCCTTTCACCAGAGGGTGCACCGTCGCTCACGGACCTGGTGCCACTGGCCGAGCTGGAGTCGGCGATAGATGCTGTTGTGGAGGACAATCAACATGTGCAGGTTACTACGACGACCTCTTTGATCAAGGAATCTACGATGCCGGTGCTGCGCAGGAGTGCTAGACACCCGGTGAGCGCCGATGGTGCTTCGACTACGGATATGGATTCTTTGGAGAAGGCCATGCGCAGGAAGGCGGAGAAGAATCTCGACACTGTTGGAATTATGCCCTAGAGGCAATAATAAAGATGTTATTATTATAATTCTTGTTCATGATAAAGTTTATATTCCATGCTAGAATTGTACTAAGCGGAAACTTTAATACTTGTGTGGTTTGTGAACAACACCGTGTCCCTAGTACGCCTCTATGGACTAGCTCATTGATTAATGATGGTTAAGGTTTCCTAACCATAGACATGAGTTGTCGATTAATAATGAGATCATATCATTGGGAGAATGATATGATGGACATACCCAAATTAAGCAGAGCAATTAGATCGTGTCATCGTGTTCATCTTTGCGAAGCTTTTCCTATGTCAAATATTGTATTCCTTAGACCATGAGATAATGCAACTCCCTGGTATCGGAAGAAAGCTTTGAGGTCATCAAACGTCATCCTATGAGAGGGTGATCATAAAGGTGTCTCTCAGGTGATCGGAAAGTACCTGTTGGGTTGTATGTATCGAGATGGGATTTGTCCCTCCCAAGTCGGAGAGATATACTTCGGGCCTACTCGGTAATCGATATCAACACCGCTTGCAAGCACGTGGTTAAGGAGTTAATCACAAAGTGATATCAGATTACAGAACGAGTAAAGTACTTGCTGTGAACGAGATTGAACTAGGTATGCCGGTACCGACGATCGAATCTCGGGCAAGTAAAATATCGCGCGACAAAGAGAATATATATATGGGATTGATTGAATCCTGGCATCGTGGTTCATCCGATATGATCATCGATGAATGTGTGGGAGTCAATATGGGTTTCCAGACCCCGCTGTTGATTATTGATTGAAGATCATGTCTGCATATTCTCGAACCCGAAGGGTCACACACTTAACGTGTCTCGACGCTAGGATAGAATGGATAATTGGTTTATGAGTTTTTGTTCGGAGTCTCGGATGAGATCCAGGACGTCACGAGAGGTTCCGGAATGGTCCGGAGAATAAGATTCATATAAGGCAAAGCAGATTTTGGAGTTCGGAATTGTTTTGGGTTGTCCGGTATTGTACCGGAAGTTTCTAGAACCTTCCCGAGTGGGACCAATGTGGCCCCACTTGTCGGGAGGGGGAGTGGGCCTACGAGGGAGTGCCCTGGACGCATTGGGCCAAGGGCATAAGGCTACATAGGCCCAGCCGGCCAAGCCCTAGGGGAAACCCTAGGGGAGCTTCTAGAAGGTGGGGGGAACTTGCCCCCCACTCCTCCCTCCTTGGCCGCCGGCCCTAGGGCTTGGGGGAGGGGCAAGGGCCAGCCGCCCACGCCTCTATATAAAGAGGGCTGGGGGAGCACCCTCCCCACACCTCCTCCTCAAGCCCTAGCCGCCCCGCTGCCCTCCTCTCTCTCTCCCTCCCGACTGCGCGTAGGCGAAGCCCTGCCGCAGAAACTCTCCACCACTTGCACCACACCGTCGTTTTGTAGATCCATCCTATCTCTCCACCCTACTTGCTGGACCGAGGAAGGAGGAGACGTCGAGGTGCTGCACGTGTGCATCTCTCGGAGGCATCGCCACTTGCGGTGTTAGATCGGATCGGATCGCGAGGAGGAGAAGCGAGTACGACTACATCAACCACGTTCCATTGAACGTTCCGCTGTGCGAATCTTCAAGGGTGTGAAGATCTCATCTATCCCCCTCGTTGTTTGCATCTCCTAGATTAGATCTTGGCTTTTCCCGTTCGCATCCGTAGAAAATTTTGATTTACTATGCTGCGAAACCTTTCAGTGGTATCAGAGCTAGATCTATGCGTAGATGTGTTTCACGAGTAGAACGCAACATGCTTGTTGCGGGCGTTGATTTTTTCTGTTGCAACCCTCTTGTTTGTGTACTTCTTATGACGCGGGATAATGAGATCGAAGCGGTCCAGGCCAACTTTACGCGACCTTGTTCGCGAGACCGGCTCCGCACTTGACGTGTGGCTTGTTCCACACATGCGGCTGGTGGATGCCAGTTTCTCTCACTATAGTTGTCATGGGATTTACACCGGAGTTTGGCAACCATAATATCACCGTTGTGGCTTTCCGTAGGTAAGAATCGTTCTTAGCTTGTTACTCCCATAAGCCACATAAAACATGCAACAACAAAGTAGAGGCGTCTAACTTGTTTTTGCAGGGAGTGTTTCTGTGATATGGTATGGCCCAAGATGTGATGTGTATGTTGTATGCAATGATCATGTTTTGTAATGTTTCACGACTTGCATGTCGATGAGTACACAACCGGAAGGAGCCATATGGTTGTCTTTATAATTGTGTATGACCTGTGTGTCAACTTCTTATACGCCATGTAATAGCTTTACTTTATCGCTAAGTAGTTAGCAATAGTTGTAGTTGCTATTCGTGGTGGAGGCAATCATGGTGAAATGATGGAGATCATGCTGGCACACACAAGATGGAGATCATTGCGTGAAGATTGGCTATACCATGTCACATAAAGTTATATGCATGTGATGTTTATCCTTTTATGTATCTTATTATGCTTAGATCGCGACGGTAGCATTATAAGATGATTCCTCACTTAAAGATCAAGATAAAACTGTGTTCTTCCCATGTATGCACCGTTGCGAAAGTTCATCGTGTTCAAGCATCACGTGATGATCAGGTGCTATAAACTCTACGTTCACATACAACGGGTGCAAGCCAGTTTTGCACACGCGGAAATACTTGGGTTTGACTTGACGAGCCTAGCATGTACAGACATGGCCTCGGAACACAAGAACCGAAAGGTTAAGCATGAGTCATATGAATGATATGATCGACACTTCGTTGTCCACCATTGAAACCACATCTCTTCTCGTGAAGATCGGATTAGGTGTGGTGAATTTGGATCATGTTCACTAAACAACTTGAGGGATGTTGAATTTAGTGGGAGTTCATCTAGTAATTTGATTAAGTTGAACTAGTTATCATGAACATAGTCTAAATTGTACTTGCAAATTTTGTAGATCAAATGGCTAAGTCCAACTTCAACGTTTTTGCTGAGAAAGAAAAGCTTAAGAACAATGGGTCTAACTTCACCAACTGGTTCCGCAATCTGAGAATCATTCTCGCTGGCGGACAAAAGGACTATGTCCTTGAGAAAGCGCTAGGTGACGCCCCTGCTGTAGATGCGCCGGCTGATGAGAAAGCTGTTTATCAGTCGCGCAAAGATGATTATGGTGTGATTAAGAGCACCATGTTGTTTGCTATGGAATCGGACCTTCAAAATCGTTTTGAGGATTTCCCCGGGCCCTTTGAGATTCTTGAGGAACTGAAAACTATGTTTCAGACTCAGGCCCGTTCTGAGAGATATGAGATCTCTGAGAAATTCTTTAACTGCAAGATGGAGGAAGGGAGTTCCGTTAGTGAGCACGCCATAAAGATGTCAGGCTACACTCAACGCCTTGAGCAACTAGACTGCAAGATTCCAGAGGAGCTCAAGATTGACAGGGTTCTGCAATCACTCCCTCCTAGCTACAAAGGTTTTGTAGTTACTCATAATCAGATTGGTTCCACTGATACGATCACTGAGCTCTTCGCTAAGCTAAAAGCTGGGGAGGTGGACATCAAGAAAGATAATCATGTGTTGATGGTCAACAAGCCCCCCAACTTTAAGAAAGGTAAGGGTGCAAAGAATCCCTTCAAGAAAGGCAGCAGCAAGCGCGTTGCCCCTGCTGAGAAGAAGCTCAAGTCTGGACCTAAGCCGGACACTGAGTGCTTCTATTACAAGGACAAGGGTCACTAGAAGCGCAACTGTCCGAAGTACTTAGCGGACAAGAAGGCTCGCACCATCAAAGGTATATTTGATATACATGTTATTGATGTTTTCCTTACTATCCCTCGTTGTAGTGCCTGGGTATTTGATACTGGTTCAGTTGCTAATATTTGTAACTCGAAACAGGAGCTACGGAATAGATGGCGGCTAGCGAGGGATGAGGTGACAATGCGCGTTGGCAATGGATCAAGAGTTGATGTGATGGTCGTCGGCACGCTCTCCTTAGTTTTACCTTCGGGATTAGTTTTAAACCTCGATAAATGTTATTATGTGCCTACGTTGAACATGAACAGCATATCTGGATCGTGTTTATTGCAAGACGGTTATTCATTTAAATCTGAGAATAATGGTTGTTCTATTTATATGAGTAACATCTTTTATGGTCATGCACCTGCTGTGAATGGTTTATTTCTTCTGAATCTCGAAAGGGATGAAACACACGTCCATAACATTGAGGCTAAGAGATGCAAAGTAGATAGTGATAATTCTACTTATTTGTGGCACTGTCGTCTAGGTCATATTGGTGTAAAACGCATGAAGAAACTCCATTCTGATGGACTTTTGGAGTCTCTTGATTTTGAATCATTTGACACATGTGAGCCATGCCTCATGGGCAAGATGATCAAAACCCCGTTCTCCGGAATGATGGAGCGAGCAACGGACTTGTTGGAAATCATACATACCGATGTATGCAGACCAATGAGTGTTTCGACGCGGCGTGGTTATCGCTACTTTCTCACTTTTACCGATGACTTAAGTAGATATGGGTATATCTATTTGATGAAACATATATCTGAAACATTTGAAAAGTTCAAGGAATTTCAGAATGAAGTGGAGAACCATCGTAACAGAAAAATTAAGTTTCTACGATTCGATCGTGGAGGTGAATATTTGAGTTATGATTTTCTCACGCATCTTAAAGCAAGCGGAATCGTTTCGCAACTCACGCCACCCGGAACACCACAGCGCAATGGTGTGTCTGAATGCCGAAATCGAACTTTATTGGATATGGTGCGATCAATGATGTCTCTTACAGATTTGCCGTTATCATTTTGGGGTTATGCATTAGAAACCGCTGCATTCACTTTAAATAGGGCACCATCTAAATCCGTTGAGACGACACCGTATGAATTGTGGTTTGGTGCTAAACCTAAGTTGTCGTTTCTTAAAGTTTGGGGATGCGAAGCTTACGTCAAGAAGTTGATGCCGGACAAGCTCGAACCCAAAGCGGAGAAATGCGTCTTCATAGGATACCCTAAGGAAACTATTGGGTATACCTTCTATCACAGATCCGAAGGCAAAGTGTTTGTCGCAAAGAACGGATCCTTTCTTGAGAAGGAGTTTCTCTCGAAAGAAGTGAGTGGGAGGAAAGTAGAGCTAGACGAGGTTGTTGAACCTTCTCTTGAGTTGGAGAGTAGCGCAGCACCTGAAATTATTCCAGTGATGTCTGCACCGACAATAAAGTAAGCTAATGACAAGGATCATGAAGCTTCAGACGATGCTACTACTGAACGTCGCAGGTCGACAAGGTCACGTGCCCCTCCTGAGTGGTACGGCAACCCTGTCTTAACTGTCTTGTTAGTAGACGACAATGAACCTACGAACTATGAGGAAGCGATGATGAGCCCAAACTCTGAGAAATGGCTAGAGGCCATGAAATCCGAATTAGGATCCATGAGCGAAAACCAAGTATGGACTTTGGTAGACCCTCCTAGCGACCGAAAGGCCGTTGAGTGCAAATGGATTTTCAAGAAGAAAACGGACGCAGATGGTAATGTTACTGTCTATAAAGCACGACTTGTCGCGAAAGGTTTTCGACAAGTTCAAGGTGTTGACTACGATGAGACTTTCTCTCCCGTAGCAATGTTTAAGTCCATTCGGATTTTATTAGCAATTGCTGCGTTTCATGATTATGAAATATGGCAGATGGATGTCAAGACTGCGTTCCTCAATGGCAACATTGATGAAGAGTTGTATATGATGCAACCCGAAGGTTTTGTCGATCCTAAGGATGCTGATAAAGTATGCAAACTTCAGTGTTCCATTTATGGACTGAAGCAAGCATCTCGGAGTTGGAACCTTCGTTTTGATCAAGTGATCAAGAGCTTTGGATTTGTTCCAAATTGCTATGAAGCTTGCATCTACAAGAAAGTGAGTGGGAGCTCGGTGACGTTTCTGGTACTATATGTGGATGACATATTGATTATTGGAAATGACATCAACATGCTTAACGATGTGAAGAGTTATTTGAACAAGTGTTTTTCAATGAAAGACCTAGGTGAAGCTGCTTATATATTGGGCATCAAAATCTATAGATATAGACAAAGACGCCTGATAGCTTTAAGCCAGAATACATACCTAGACAAAGTTCTGAAAAGGTTCAGAATGGATAAGGCATTGAAAGGTTCAGTGCCTATGTTGTCAGGTAAGATATTGAGCAAGGCTCAGTGTCCAGCTACGGTAAATGATAGGGAAGCTATGAGCAAAGTGCCTTATGCCTCGGCCATAGGTTCCATCATGTATGCCATGCTGTGTACTAGACCGGATGTGTCCAATGCTCTTAGTTTGACGAGCAGATATCAAAGTGATCCAGGAGTGGAACACTGGACAGCCGTGAAGAACATCCTAAGGTACCTAAATAGGACTAAAGAAATGTTCTTAGTCTATGGGGGTGATGAACAGCTTGTCATAAAAGGTTACGTCGATGCTAGTTTCGACACCGACAAGGATGATTGTAAATCTCAGACAGGATACGTGTATATTTTGAATGGAGGAGCTGTGAGCTGGAGAAGCTGCAAGAAAAGCGTGATCGCGGGATCTACAGTAGAAGCGGAATACATGGCTGCTGCAGAAGCGTCAAGTGAAGGAGTTTGGATCAGAAACTTCATCACTGAGCTTGGCGTGGTTCCAAGTGCATTGGACCCACTGGAAATATTGTGTGACAACACTGGCGCCATAGCACTCGCTAAGGAACCAAGATATCATCCAAAGACCAAGCATATCAACCGCAAGTTTCATATAATCCGAGATTATATAGCAGATGGAGATCTGAAGATCAGCAAAGTACGTACAGATCTGAATGTCGCAGATCCCTTGACTAAACCTCTTCCACGTGTAAAACATGATCAGCACCTCAGTGCCATGGGTGTGAGATTGTTGCCAAATGTAAACTAGATTATTGACTCTAGTGCAAGTGGGAGACTGTTGGAATTATGCCCTAGAGGCAATAATAAAGATGTTATTATTATAATTCTTGTTCATGATAAAGTTTATATTCCATGCTAGAATTGTATTAAGCGGAAACATTAATACTTGTGTGGTTTGTGAAAAACACCGTGTCCCTAGTACGCCTCTAAGGACTAGCTCATTGATCAATGATGGTTAAGGTTTCCTAACCATAGACATGAGTTGTCAATTGATAATGAGATCATATCATTGGGAGAATGATATGGTGGACAGACCCAAACTAAGCGAAGCAATTAGATCGTGTCATCGTGTTCGTCTTTGCGAAGCTTTTCTTATGTCAAATATTGTATTCCTTAGACCATGAGATAATGCAACTCCCTGGTATCGGAAGAAAGCTTTGAGGTCATCAAACGTCATCCTATGAGAGGGTGATCATAAAGGTGTCTCTCAGGTGATCGGAAAGTATCTGTTGGGTTGTATGTATCGAGATGGGATTTGTCCCTCCCAAGTCGGAGAGATATACTTCGGGCCCACTCGGTAATCGATATCAACACCACTTGCAAGCATGTGGTTAAGGAGTTAATCACAAAGTGATATTGGATTACGGAACGAGTAAAGTACTTGCTGTGAATGAGATTGAACTAGGTATGACGATACCGACGATCGAATCTCGGGCAAGTAAAATATCGCGAGACGAAGGGAATATAAATATGGGATTGATTGAATCCTGGCATCGTGGTTCATCCGATATGATCATCGATGAATGTGTGGGAGTCAATATGGGTGCCCAGACCCCGCTGTTGATTATTGATAGAAGATCATGTCTGCATATTCTCGAACCCGCAGGGTCACACACTTAACGTGTCTCGACGCTAGGATAGATTGGATAATTGGTTTATGAATTTTTGTTCGGAGTCTCGGATGGGATCCGGGACATCACGAGAGGTTCCGGAATGGTCCGGAGAATAAGATTCATATAAGGCAGTGCAGTTTTTGGAGTTCGGAATTGTTCCGGGTTAATCGGTATTGTACCGGAAGCTTCTAGAACCTTCTGGAAGGGGGCCAACGTGGTCCCACCTTCTGGGAGGGGGCATGGGCCTATGAGGGAGTGTCCTGGCCGCATTGGGCCAGGGGCACAAGGCCCCATAGGGCCCAGCCGATTCTAGATAGATTTAACTCGTTTAAATCTAGGGATAGAATTTCTAGATAAGGGGAGAGTTTAAATCGTTTAAACTAGAGATAGGCTTGGAGGAGGGGCTAGGGCTGGCCGCCGCCACCCCCTCTATATATAGAGGGCTGGTGCTCCCCCTCCCCCCAACCTACACCTTCCTCCAAACCCTAGTTGCCCTGCTGCCCTCTCTCTCCCTCCCGACTGTTTGTAGGCGAAGCCCTGCTGCAGAAATTCTCCACCATATACACCACGCCGTCGTGTTGTAGATCCAATCTATCTCTCCACCCTACTTGCTGGTCTGAGGAAGGAGGAGACGTCGAGGTGCTGCACGTGTGCATCTCACGGAGGCACCGCCACTTGTGGTGCTAGATCGGATCGGATCGCGAGGAGGAGAAGCGAGTACGACTACATCACCCACGTTCCGACGAACGTTCCGCTGTGCGAATCTTCAAGGGTATGAAGATCTAATCCAATCTCTCTCGTTGTTTGCATCTCCTAGATTAGATCTTGGCTTTCCCTCTGTTCGCTTCCGTAGAAAATTTTGATTTACTATGCTGCGAAACCCTTCAGTGGTATCAGAGCTAGATCTATGCGTAGATGTGATTCACGAGTAGAACGCAACATGGTTGTTGCGGGCGTTGATGTTTTCTGTTGCAAGCCTCTTGTTTGTGTTCTTCTTATGACGCGGGATAGTGAGATTGAAGCGGTCCAGGCCAACCTTACGCGACATCGTTCGCGAGACCGGCTCCGCACTTGATGTGTGGCTTGTACCACACATGCGGCTGGTGGATGTCAGTTTCTCTCACTATAGTTGTCATGGGATTAACACCGGAGTTTGGCAACCATAATATCACCGTTGTGGCTTTCCGTAGGTAAGAATCGTTCTTAGCATCTACTCCCATAAGCCACGTAAAACATGCAACAACAAAGTAGAGGCGTCTAACTTGTTTTTGCAGGGAGTGTTTTCTGTGATATGGTATGGCCCAAGATGTGATATGTATATTGTATGCGATGATCATGTTTTGTAATGTTTCACGACTTGCATGTCGATGAGTACACAACCGGCAGGAGCCATATGGTTGTCTTTATAATTGTGTATGACCTGCGAGTCAACTTCTTATACGCCATGTAATAGCTTTACTTTATCGCTAAGTAGTTAGCAATAGTTGTAGTTGCTATTCGTGGTGGAGGCAATCATGGTGGAGTGATGGAGATCATGCCGGAACGCACAAGATGGAGATCATTGCGCGAAGATTGGCTATACCATGTCACATAAAGTTATATGCATGTGATGTTTATCCTTTTATGTATCTTATTATGCTTAGATCGCGACGGTAGCATTATAAGATGATTCCTCACTTAAAGATCAAGATAAAAACTGTGTTCTCCCCGAGTATGCACCGTTGCGAAAGTTCGTTGTGTCCAAGCAT
The DNA here is from genome assembly GCA_916181665.1 of Avena sativa. Taxonomy (NCBI): domain Eukaryota; kingdom Viridiplantae; phylum Streptophyta; class Magnoliopsida; order Poales; family Poaceae; genus Avena; species Avena sativa. The sequence continues at coordinate 463,815,046 of OV702293.1, forward strand.
CACGTGATGATCGGGTGCTATAGACTCTACGCTCACATACAACGGGTGCAAGCCAGTTTTGCACACGCGGAAATACTTGGGTCTAGCTTGACGAGCCTAGCATGTACAGACATGGCCTCGGAACACAAGAACCGAAAGGTTAAGCATGAGTCATATGAATGATATGATCGACACTTCGTTGTCCACCATTGAAACCACATCTCTTCTCGTGAAGATCGGATTAGGTGTGGTGAATTTGGATCGTGTTCACTAAACAACTTGAGGGATGTTGAATTTAGTGGGAGTTCATCTAGTAATTTGATTAAGTTGAACTATTTATCATGAACATAGTCTAAATTGTACTTGCAAATACTGTAGATCACATGGCCAAGTCCAACTTCAACGTTTTTGCTGAGAAAGAAAAGCTTAGAAACAATGGGTATAACTTCACCAACTAGTTCCGCAATCTAAGAATCATTCTGTCTGGAGGACAAAAGGACTATGTCCTTGAGAAAGCGTTAGGTAACCCCCCTGCTGCAACTGTGCCGGCTGATGAGAAAGTTGTCTATCAGTCACGCAAAGATGATTATGGTGTGATTAAGAGCACCATGTTGTTTGCTATGGAACCGGAACTTCAAAATCGTTTTGAAAACTATCCCGGGCCCTTTGAGATTCTCGAGGAGCTGAAAACCATGTTTCAGACTCAGGCCCGTTCTGAGAGATATGAGATCTCTGAGAAGTTCTTTAACTGCAAGATGGAGGAAGGGAGTTCCGTTAGTGAGCACGCCATTAAGATGTCGGGCTACACTCAACGCCTTGAGCAACTGGACTGCAAGATTCCAGAGGAGCTCAAGATTGACAGGGTTCTGCAATCACTCCCTCCCAGCTACAAAAGTTTTGTAGTGACTCATAATCAGATTGGTTCCACTGATACGATCACCGAGCTCTTCGCAAAGTTGAAGGCTGCGGAGGTGGACATCAAGAAGGATAATCATGTGTTGATGGTCAACAAGCCCTCCTTTAAGAAAGGTAAAGGTGCAAAGAAGCCCTTCAAGAAAGGCGACGGCAAGCGCGTTGCCCCTGCTGAGAAGAAGCTCAAGTCTGGTCCCAAGCCGGACACTGAGTGCTTCTATTGCAAGGACAAGGGTCACTGGAAGCGCAACTGTCCGAAGTACTTAGCGGACAAGAAGGCTGGCACCATCAAAGGTATATTTGATATACATGTTATTGATGTTTTCCTTACTAGCCCTCGTTGTTGTGCCTGGGTATTTGATACCGGTTCAGTTGCTAATATTTGTAACTCGAAACAGGAGCTACGGAATAGACGGCGGCTTGCGAGGGATGAGGTGACGATGCGCGTTGGCAACGGATCAAGAGTTGATGTGATGGCCGTCGGCACGCTCTCCTTAGTTTTACCTTCAGGATTAGTTTTAAACCTTAATAAATGTTATTATGTGCCTGCGTTGAGCATGAACATTATTTCTGGATCGTGTTTGTTGCAAGACGGTTATTCATTTAAATCGGAGAATAATGGTTGTTCTATTTATATGAGTAACATCTTTTATGGTCATGCACCTCTTGTGAGTGGTTTATTTCTTGTAAATCTCGAAAGGGATGAAACACACATCCATAACATTGAGGCTAAGAGATGCAAAGTAGATAGTCATAATCCTACTTATTTGTGGCACTGTCGTCTAGGTCATATTGGTGTAAAGCGCATGAAGAAACTCCATTCTGATGGACTTTTGGAGTCTCTTGATTTTGAATCATTTGACACATGCGAACCATGCCTCATGGGCAAGATGATCAAAACCCCGTTCTCCAGTATGATGGAGCGAGCAACGGACTTGTTGGAAATCATACATACCGATGTATGCGGACCGATGAGTGTTTCGACGCGCGGTGGATATCGCTATTTTCTCACTTTTACCGATGACTTAAGTAGATATGGGTATATCTATTTAATGAAACATAAATCTGAAACGTTTGAAAAGTTCAAAGAATTTCAGAATGAAGTGGAGAACCATCGTAACAGAAAGATTAAGTTTCTACGATCCGATCGTGGGGGCGAATATTTGAGTTATGATTTTCTCACGCATCTCAAAGCAAGTGGAATCGTTTCACAACTCACGCCACCCGGAACACCACAGCGCAATGGTGTGTCTGAACGCCGGAATCGAACCCTATTAGATATGGTCCGATCGATGATGTCTCTTACAGATTTGCCGTTATCATTTTGGGGTTATGCATTAGAAACCGCTGCATTCACTTTAAATAGGGCTCCATCTAAATCTGTTGAGACGACACCGTATGAACTGTGGTTTGGTGCTAAACCTAAGTTGTCGTTTCTTAAAGTTTGGGGATGCGAAGCCTACGTCAAGAAGTTGATGCCGGACAAGCTCGAACCCAAAGCGGAAAAATGCGTCTTCATAGGATACCCTAAGGAAACTATTGGGTATACCTTCTATCACAGAACCGAAGGCAAAGTGTTTGTCGCAAAGAACGGTTCCTTTCTTGAGAAGGAGTTTCTCTCGAAAGAAGTGAGTGGGAGGAAAGTAGAGCTAGACGAGGTTATTGAACCTTCTCTTGAATTGGAAAGTAGCGCAGCACCTGAAATTGTTCCAGTGCCGTCTGCACCAACAATAGAGGAAGCAAATGATAAGGACCATGAAGCTTCGGACGATGCTGCTACTGAACGTCGCAGGTCGACAAGGTCGCGTGCCCTCCTGAGTGGTACGGCAACCCTGTCTTGACTGTCTTGTTAGTAGAAGACTGTGAACCTACGAACTATGAGGAAGCGATGATGAGCCCAGACTCTGAGAAATGGCTAGAAGCCATGAAATCCGAATTGGATCCATGAGCGAAAACCAAGTATGGACTTTGGTGGACCCTCCTAGCGACCGAAAGGCCGTTGAGTGCAAATGGATCTTCAAGAAGAAAACGGACGCGGATGGTAATGTTACCGTCTATAAAGCACGGCTTGTTGCGAAAGGTTTTCGACAAGTTCAAGGTGTTGACTACGATGAGACTTTCTCTCTCGTAGCGATGTTTAAGTCCATTCGGATTTTATTAGCAATTGCTGCGTTTCATGATTATGAAATATGGCAAATGGATGTCAAGACTGCTTTCCTCAATGGCAACATTGATGAAGAGTTGTATATGATGCAACCCGAAGGTTTTGTCGATCCTAAGGATGCTGATAAAGTATGCAAACTTCAGCGTTCCATTTATGGACTGAAGCAAGCATCTCGGAGTTGGAACCTTCGTTTTGATCAAGTGATCAAGAGCTTTGGATTTGTTCCAAATTGCTACGAAGCTTGCATCTACAAGAAAGTGAGTGGGAGCTCGGTGACGTTTCTGGTACTATATGTGGATGACATATTGATTATTGGAAATGACATCAACATGCTTAACGAAGTGAAGAGTTATTTGAACAAGTGTTTTTCAATGAAGGACCTAGGTGAAGCTGCTTATATATTGGGCATCAAAATCTATAGAGATAGACAAAGACGCCTGATAGCTTTAAGCCAGAGTACATACCTAGACAAAGTTCTGAAAAGGTTCAGAATGGATAAGGCATTGAAAGGTTCAGTGCCTATGTTGTCAGGTAACATATTGAGCAAGGCTTAGTGTCCAGCTACGGTAAATGATAGGGAAGCTATGAGCAAAGTGCCTTATGCCTCGGCCATAGGTTCCATCATGTATGCCATGCTGTGTACTAGACCGGATGTGTCCAATGCTCTTAGTTTGACGAGCAGATATCAAAGTGATACAGGAGTGGAACACTGGACAGCTGTGAAGAACATCCTAAGGTACCTAAATAGGACTAAAGAAATGTTCTTAGTCTATGGGGGTGATGAACATCTCGTCGTAAAAGGTTACGTCGATGCTAGTTTCGACACCGACAAGGATGATTGTAAATCTCAGACAGGATACGTGTATATTTTGAATAGAGGAGCTGTGAGCTGGAGAAGCTGCAAGCAAAGCATGATCACGGGATCTACAGTAGAAGCGGAATACATGGCTGCTGCAGAAGCGTCAAGTGAAGGAGTTTGGATCAGAAACTTTATCACTGAGCTTGGCGTGGTTCCAAGTGCATTGGACCCACTGGAAATATTGTGTGACAACACTGGCGCCATAGCACTCGCTAAGGAACCAAGATATCATCCAAAGACCAAGCATATCAACCGCAAGTTTCATATAATCCGAGATTATATAGCAGATGGAGATCTGAAGATCAGCAAAGTACATACAGATCTGAATGTCGCAGATCCCTTGACTAAACCTCTTCCACGTGTAAAACATGATCAGCACCTCCGTGCCATGGGTGTGAGATTGTTGCCAAATGTAAACTAGATTATTGACTCTAGTGCAAGTGGGAGACTGTTGGAATTATGCCCTAGAGGCAATAATAAAGATGTTATTATTATAATTCTTGTTCATGATAAAGTTTATATTCCATGCTAGAATTTTATTAAGCGGAAACATTAATACTTGTGTGGTTTGTGAACAACACCGTGTCCCTAGTACGCCTCTAAGGACTAGCTCATTGATCAATGGTGGTTAAGGTTTCCTAACCATAGACATGAGTTGTCAATTGATAATGAGATCATATCATTGGGAGAATGATATGGTGGACAGACCCAAACTAAGCGAAGCAATTAGATCGTGTCATCGTGTTCGTCTTTGCGAAGCTTTTCTTATGTCAAATATTGTATTCCTTAGACCATGAGATAATGCAACTCCCTGGTATCGGAAGAAAGCTTTGAGGTCATCAAACGTCATCCTATGAGAGGGTGATCATAAAGGTGTCTCTCAGGTGATCGAAAAGTATCTGTTGGGTTGTATGTATCGAGATGGGATTTGTCCCTCCCAAGTCGGAGAGATATACTTCGGGCCCACTCGGTAATCAATATCAACACCGCTTGCAAGCATGTGGTTAAGGAGTTAATCACAAAGTGATATTGGATTACGGAACGAGTAAAGTACTTGCTGTGAATGAGATTGAACTAGGTATGACGATACCGACGATCGAATCTCGGGCAAGTAAAATATCGCGAGACGAAGGGAATATAAATATGGGATTGATTGAATCCTGGCATCGTGGTTCATCCGATATGATCATCGATGAATGTGTGGGAGTCAATATGGGTGCCCAAACCCTGCTGTTGATTATTGATAGAAGATCATGTCTGCATATTCTCGAACCCGCAGGGTCACACACTTAACGTGTCTCGACGCTAGGATAGATTGGATAATTGGTTTATGAATTTTTGTTCGGAGTCTCGGATGGGATCCGGGACATCACGAGAGGTTCCGGAATGGTCCGGAGAATAAGATTCATATAAGGCAGTGCAGTTTTTGGAGTTCGGAATTGTTCCGGGTTAATCGGTATTGTACCGGAAGCTTCTAGAACCTTCCGGAAGGGGGCCAACGTGGTCCCACCTTCCGGGAGGGGGCATGGGCCTATGAGGGAGTGTCCTGGCCGCATTGGGCCAGGGGCACAAGGCCCCATAGGGCCCAGCCGATTCTAGATAGATTTAACTCGTTTAAATCTAGGGATAGAATTTCTAGATAAGGGGAGAGTTTAAATCGTTTAAACTAGAGATAGGCTTGGAGGAGGGGCTAGGGCTGGCCGCCGCCACCCCCTCTATATATAGAGGGCTGGTGCGCCCCCTCCCCCCAACCTACACCTTCCTCCAAACCCTAGTTGCCCTGCTGCCCTCCTCTCTCCCTCCCGACTGTTTGTAGGCGAAGCCCTGCTGCAGAAATTCTCCACCATATACACCACGCCGTCATGTTGTAGATCCAATCTATCTCTCCACCCTACTTGCTGGTCCGAGGAAGGAGGAGACGTCGAGGTGCTGCACGTGTGCATCTCACGGAGGCACCGCCACTTGTGGTGCTAGATCAGATCGGATCGCGAGGAGGAGAAGCGAGTACGACTACATCACCCACGTTCCGACGAACGTTCCGCTGTGCGAATTTTCAAGGGTATGAAGATCTAATCCAATCTCTCTCGTTGTTTGCATCTCCTAGATTAGATCTTGGCTTTCCCTCTGTTCGCTTCCGTAGAAAATTTTGATTTACTATGCTGCGAAACCCTTCAGGACCAACGTGGCCTCACTTGTCCGGAGGGGGCGTGGGCCTACGAGGGAGTGCCCTGGCCGCATTGGGCCAGGGGCACAAGGTCCCATAGGCCCAGCCGGCCAAGCCCTAGGGGAAACCCTAGGGGAGATTCTAGAAGGGGGGAACTTGGCCCCCACTCTTCCCTCCTTGGCCGCCGGCCCTAGGGCTTGGGGGAGGGGCAAGGGCCAGCCGCCCACCCCTCCATATAAAGAGGGCTGGGGGCACACCCTCCCCACACCTCCTCCTCAAGCCCTAGCCGCCCTGCTGCCCTCCTCTCTCTCTCCCTCCCGACTGCGCGTAGGCGAAGCCCTGCCGCAGAAACTCTCCACCACTTGCACCACGCCGTCGTGTTGTAGATCCATCCTATCTCTCCACCCCACTTGCTGGACCGAGGAAGGAGGAGACATTGAGGTGCTGCACGTGTGCATATCTCGGAGGCATCGCCACTTGCGGTGTTAGATCAGATCGGATTGCGAGGAGGAGAAGCGAGCACGACTACATCAACCACGTTCCGTTGAACGTTCCGCTGTGCGAATCTTCAAGGGTATGAAGATATCATCTATCCCCCCTTGTTGTTTGCATCTCCTAGATTAGATCTTGGCTTTTCCCGTTCGCATCCGTAGAAAATTTTGATTTACTATGATACGAAACCCTTTAGACACGGCTGGTAATCCCTCTTCATCTAAGTCATTTATTCCCTTTTCATCTTCTTACATTAATTCTAAGCTTAATTCTGTTGGAATTAGTTTAGGTAAGAATGTAAGTGATGTTTCTATTTCTGCTAAGGTCTTGAAGCGGATGGAATTTGACCGGTTAACGGTTGTTCCAAAAGCCTCGGCCTCTTATTTGTACCTACTCTGATGATGAGGATACAGACATCTCAACAGATGATCAGATCCTATCTCATCTAGTAGGTGAAGTTCTTGAAGTTGGTTTAGACGAAGATAGATTAAGCTCAATTTATGAGCTAACTGCTTCTGGTCGTAAATCAACTTCTGGAAAAAAATGTAGTAAGTCTCGTAAACAAGAACTGGAGTCTAAATCTATTATTGTTTTCCAATGAATGGCATGTTTTTGAATAGCAGAGGTCTTCGAGACTTGGCTAAACACTTACACATTGCACTATGTTCTAGGGAACACAATTTGGATTTTGTGGCTATCTCCAAAACGGGTAGATGAGAAATTTCACAAACTATACTAGATCGCCTATCAGGCGGTATAGATTTTGTGTGGCATTCTCATTCACCCAGGGGACGGTCTGGGGGCATTTTACTTGGCGTGCGGCCAGACACCATGGATATATTAGCTGTTGCGAAAGGGGAGTTTCATATTAAACTACATATCCGTAACAAAGCTGATAATTTCGTGTGGAGTCTGGTTGCTGTGTATGGTGTGGCTCAAGAGGCTTTCAAGGCCGATTTCCTTCGAGAATTGGTGAACTTAGCAAAAGATAATCTGTACCCTATTCTTATAGGAGGGATTTTAACCTGCTTCGGTTCCCATTTGAGAAGAGCAAAGGCCGCTTTTCGACGACCATTCCCTTCCTTTTTAATGCTGTCATTGACAGTCTTGATTTGAAGGAAGTAAACATGATTGGTCAACAATTTACTTGGGCTAATTCTTTGGCGGAACCAACATACGAAAAACTTGATCGAGTACTGATGGACTCAGAGTAGGAAGATCACTTCCCTCTAGTTTCGAGTACTGATGGACTCAGTACGCGCTCTAGAATGTATTGAGGCTCTGTCAGACCATGCTTCCATTTTGCTAACCACTGGTTTACCATTACCACGTTGTGGCCGTCCTTTCAAATTTGAGCTTGGATGGCTGCTTCGGGATGGTTACCATGATATGGTGAAAGCAATTTGGGAAAGGCCGGTTGCTGGTGATACCCCAATCCAGAGATGAAATAATAAAGTGCGTTTGACACGGAAACATCTCGGGGGTTAGGCGCGTCACACTGCTGGTATTCTCAAAAATGAAAAACTTAGAATTTCAGCTACTATTGATGGCCTCGAAGCTTTAGCAGAAAATCGGTTGCTTACTCCACAGGAAATTGAGCTAAAAAGCCAATCAAATGCGGAGGTTGCCCGGTTACTGCGCGAGGAGGAACTCAAATGGTATTAACGTTCTAAATCACAATTTATTTTGCATGGGGATTCGAATACTAGATACTTCCACAGTGTAGCCAATGGCAGACACAAGAAGAAACGTATTCATTCCTTAAAGCATAATGACGAGCTGATTGAAGGACATGAGCAACTAAAGTCTTACATTACGAATTATTATAAGGGTTTGTTTGGGGATCCGGAGGAAGGCACTTTCTCTTTGGATGAATCCCAAATTAATGATATACCCCAAGTTTCTGAGGAGGAAAACAACTACCTGACTGCTCCCTATTCTGAGGAGGAAGTCAAATTAGCTGTTTTCCAAATGGAGCATAATAAGGCACCTGGTCCGGATGGTTTCCCCGCTGAGTTTTTACCAACCTTTTTGGGATGTAATCAAACCAGATCTCTTGAACATGTTTAGTGCTTTACATGAGGGTCAACTAGATCTGTTTCGGTTGAACTTTGGTGAAATCATCTTACTGCCTAAGGTTAATGAAGCAGAACGGATCCAATAATATAGGCCGATCTGTCTTCTTAATGTTAGCTTCAAGATTTTTACCAAGGTTGCCACTATCAGGTTGAACTCTGTAACTGATCATGTTGTTAGGCCTTCACAAACCGCCTTCATGCAAGGTAGACACATTTTGGATGGTGTGGCTACCTTACATGAAACGGTTCATGAACTCCATAAAAAGAAATTGAATGGGGTAATTCTAAAAATTGATTTTGAGAAAGCTTATGACAAAGTTAATTGGTCCTTTCTACAACAAGCTCTTAGAATGAAAGGTTTTTCAGCGGATTGGTGCTCCTTGATCGAAAGCTTTGTAGTCGGATGTAGTGTTGCCATCAAAGTCAATGAAAATGTTGGCAACTACTTTCAGACTAAGAAGGGGCTAAGACAAGGAGACCCATTATCGCCCATGCTTTTCAATTTAGTAGCTGATATGTTATCCATCTTGATTGAGCATGCTAAGTCTGATGGCCAGATTGAAGGTGTGATCCCTCATCTTGTAGATGGGGGGTTATCTATACTTCAATATGCAGACGATACAATTCTTTTTATGGAACATGATCTTGAAAAAGCCAAGAATCTGAAACTCATACTTTCAGCTTTTGAGTAGCTTTCTGGATTAAAAATTAATTTTCATAAAAGTGAATTGTTTTGTTTCGGCGAGGCCCAAGAGGAGGTTGGTCTTTATAATAAACTCTTCGTCTGTTATCACGGCACTTTTCCGATCAGATATTTGGGCATTCCGGTACACTACCGAAGTCTTACAAATGCTGAGTGGAAAATTGTCGAGGAAAGATTATAGATACGTTCGAGTAGTTGGAAAGGCAAACTTCTCTCTATAGGGGGAAGACTGGTGCTCATCAACTCAGTCCTTAGTAATATGGTTTTGTTTATGCTTTCTTTTTTTCAACTATCAAAAGGTGTCTTAAAAAGGTTGGATTATTTCCGATCAAGATTATTTTGGCAGGGAGATAATGAGAAAAAGAAGTATAGGCTGGCTAAATAGAGTGTTTTGTGTAGACCCAAAGAACAGGGTGGGCTCGGTATTTATGATCTAAAGGTTAAGAATACAACCCTCCTTAGTAAATGGCTCCTCAAGTTATTAAATGAGGAAGGGATTTGGAAAACTATTATTAAAAGAAAGTATATTGGTTCAAAGGCATTGTCCCAAATGGTTTGGAAACCTGGTGACTCTCACCTTTGGGCTGGTCTAATGGCGTCAAAAAAACATTTTTTACGCTTCGGGACTTTCTCTATTAATAATGGGACACAGATAAGGTTCTGGGAGGATAAATGGCTAGATAATGCTACCCTTCGAGAACAATATCCTTCATTATATTCTATTGTTCGTTATAAGGAGGAAACGGTTGCCATAGTGCTCGAATCATTCCCGCCAAATATAACGTTCAGAAGGGATCTAATTGGTTCTAGACTTGACTCTTGGATCATGTTGCTACATCGTCTGGCACATGTACAACTGTCGGACGAGCCAGATGTATTCCGATGGAATCTAACTAAGAACGGGTCCTTTTCTGTTAGCTCTTTGTACGATGCTTTAATCCAACCGTCTATTCCTACGGTAGATAATAGGATGATATGGAAGATGAAGATACCTCTTAAAAACAAAATCTTTGTTTGGTATCTTCGTCGTGGGATTATCCTTACAAAAGACAACCTTATTAAGCGGAATTGGCATGGAAATTCTGGGTGCGTGTTTTGTCACCATGATGAGACAATCAAACACCTATTTTTCCAATGTAGTTTTGCTCGGTCTATATGGTCAATCACCCAAGCAGCTTCAGGCTTGTATCCACCACGTAGTATTGCCAACATTTTTGGGAATTGGTTACACGGTATTGATAACAAGTACAAAAATCTTCTTAGGGTTGGAGTGATAGCCATTATATGGTCACTATGGCTATGTAGAAATAATAAGGTTTTTAATGATATAAACTGCTCTCTTTTGTAGGTTCTCTACAGGTGTACTCATACCCTTCGGGTTTGGTCGACTTTGCATCGTGCGAAATATCGCGATCTCTTCATGGAGGTGTGTACGCGGCTGGAGGATACAGCACGAGACTTTTTTACCAGACATGGATGGCAGCATAATCTTTGGATAGACTTGCCCTCTGCACCCTAGGCGCTTTTACAATTTCCCACTTTGATATGTAATTCGCATGTATCTTTCATTTTATGTTTGGACTATGTGGATTGGTGTCGGCTGTGTGCATCTATATGCAGAAGCCGGGTGTAAGTTACTGTCTAAGTAATAAAGGCGCCCTTTATCGAAAAAAAAATGATTCTGTAGAGGTGAACTAGGTCAACTTTTGACTTTTCCTTGTGTCCTCTCAGACCAACTTGCCATAAGTGTGATCAGGAAGGATGCTGCTGAGGATGTGGCCAAAATAAATTTGATACCTAGCTAATTGTTCTTGAACTAGAGTTTATGTAAAAGATTATTTGTTGTGCACTTAGTTCTGTGTGGTTCTGGTGTGGTTTTCTGTTGTGTAAGATTAATATACTAGTGCTCTTGGTTTGATTTACTGATGTGCATATCTCATGAAGTGAATGTTGGGTGTGTAGTTTTTTTTTCTGTCATGTTACTGTGTTTCATTAATATGTTCTAGCTGGGAACCTCCATGTTGATGTTGTAGTGTCATGTAGCTCTCTGGCTGCTTCCATCCGAGAAATCAAAGAGCTCATATAAAGTACTACCTCCGCTCCATAATGTAAGTCTAGTTGGCTTGCAGAGGTGTCCGCGATTTCCACATTATACGGAAACAAATATGTTTTTAGCATTACTAAACAAATTTTCATCATTTCATTTTCGTGTTCTGAAATGGCTAAGTCGTTGACTCGTTGTTGTATATTTTAAGTGGCAACAAAACGACTTCGCTCCTTGAAACTGCGATATCAATAGGAAATCGACTTTAGTTTCTTGGCTGGCTGGATGAAATCTCCATGTTTTGGGCTGGATGAATTGGATATATATCGCCAAAGTAAGGAACAGATGTGTTATATAATTATGTGATTCCGTGGATCAGATATATTTTCACAAGCGCCATACCAAAATGCAAAGAACAGCAAAACACACAAGTATGGATCATTGTTGGTCCGAGCCAAGACAACAATGTTAGGAGACTTTCAATAGGATTATTTGGGCACGTGGGCCAGAATGAAGTGAAAATTCCTTGATATATCTCATCAGCGATAAAATAATTAATTAACACCAAAGCATGGGTTCAAATTTACCATAACAAGCAGTACTCATTCACAAACACGCATTAGTAGCAAGCGATTTGATACTTTCTAGAGCCGGATTCCGAATCTTACAACGCCCGCGGACCGTTCGATAACTATTCTGCCCGAAAACAGTTCATAGGAGGCATTTTCGTTACCCCGTAAGCAGTAGTTTTGGGGCTTATAGCTCCTATGTGACGTCTTTACGCGGAATTGGAAGGAACACGACATCGTTGAAAAGAATAGCTCGTATGCGACGGTTGTGAGGCAGCTAATATCACAGGGTCACACGGGCCATAAAACGGTCGTTAAGGACACATTTAACTTTGTTCTAAGATTATGGTTAAGCCAAACCGGTCGGTTGGGACAGCCAGTCAAGCCAGTCGAACGCTTAGCTGCCCTTCCCTTCTAAATGTGCGGATGTGGGCATAACTTTTGTGTACGATGTCAGAAAAAAGGTACTACCTATCAAAATGTGCGGAAAAAAAATTGGAGTTCGATTTCTACTGCCTTGGGCCGTTTGGTATTTTTAGATTTTTAAATTTCGAAAAGGGAAAAAGTTACTTAAAAATTTAAATTTTTTTAGAATTGTTTATGCCATATTTGTATTCCTCACATTTTTCTGATAATAATGGATATATTATTTGTCGAATTTCGATTTACAGATTTAAAGATATTATTTATGCCATATTAAATGAATAAATGGCGAAAAAATGAATAAAATATTATTTTAATTAGTTTTTTACTTTCATTGGATTAAAATATTATTATTAGCTATTTATTGTTGTTTATTTAAATAATTGTTTGTAGTTTCAAAATATAAAGATGTGTGATATATTGATATGAGCTAATAGGATTGATATGCTAGTGTTGACAACAAGGTATTAATGGGCTTCGCGCAAGGACATCCGGATGGAACAGAAAAGTTAAGCGTGTTGGGAGTGAAGTAGTGCTAGGATGGATGACCGACCGGGAAGTCTACGATTTGATCTAAGATTAAGTATAATTAGTGTTAAAAATATTCCATGTGAGAAAGAGATATTAACGAGTAAGATAATTCAAAAGTTCTCTTCCGATCTGACTGCCACCGACCTCGACCTCCGGCCGACAGTAACCCGCGGGAGGAAGCAGACGAGGTCCTTGACCGCACCATCCTGACTGCCTCGACCTCACGCACGTCGTCCTCTTATTCAAACCCCCGGTCCACAGCGGTCCACGCCTCCTCTCTGCCATACCTTGCCGCGACAGAGAAACGAGCCAAAATCTTGCCCTCGGCAGGAACCGACTAAATTTTATTTTTTCCTTAAAATTGTCATATCTTGGCCATTTCAACTCCAAATTTAGAATTTAATTTTGCAGTAGATTTGTAATTTTAAATACCCCCTGTTAACTCATAGCACCAAGTATTTTCAAACCATTTAAAATGGATTTAGATAAAATTCCAATTTAAGTCAGTTTAGCCATATATGTCCATATCGATATCCAAAACCTCTATGAATTCCCGCTTCTTATGATGCCACCATCGGACTCGTGCCATCTGCTTAGGCCAATAATGATTTCCTTACCAATTATCTCTCTCAGTTCAAAAAGAGTTATGTTTTTGGAATTGACGGCTATCTCAGTACATGACGAAATTGGCTTATTAACTCCACCATCAAGTTTTGATGTGTATGAATCCACCTCTAGTTGTATATTGCACTTAGCTTGATCAGCATCTGGTGGTCCATAAACTCGAGCGACAGAAGCTCTGGCAGCAAGATCTCTACTATCTGCATACATATTATCAATCATCACTTCAAATTTTACCTTATGATCAGCTGCACAACACTCCCAAAGCATATGAAGCTCATGCAAGTGCTCAATTTGCACATAGGTATCACTCATGTTACTCTGTCTGGATCCCAAGAAATTCTAGCATGAAGCATATCTATTAGTTGCGAAACAGACATAACCTCTTTGTAGTTGACAAGCAGACGCACATTCTGCCCGAACACAACCCTCTTGAAACCAAAATCTAGTTTTGCAGTGTACTGGAGGACATGAACCGTGAACTCATATAGGTCCGCTGCATCGAAGTTGATCCTAATTTGATTAAAAAGGGGACCTTTCAGTTCATTCGACACTACTTTGAAGTCACTAATCTACTTGCAAGACAAGGCACAGAAAATAAAATTTCACCTCTCGCTCTTCTCTCCTGTGGTTTTCATCGAGATATGGGTTGCACGACCCCGCACTGCAGCCGAACACTCCACCGCCGGCCTAGATTTTCTCTTCAACCCGTTGCTTGTAGGTACCCTATTATCAGACTTCTGACTGACCTCCTCGCTAACCTGGGCTACAGACCCCGCCACTGCTTCGCTTGTTTGGCGTTGTGCCCGAGATGCTAGCTCCGACGAAGCCGAATCAGTCGCCGACGTAGCTACCACCTTGGCCTCGCTTGACATGCTGGGCATGGATATGGAGGGACAGGTGATGACCCATAAGTGTAGGGGATCGCAACAGTCTTCGCGGATAGTATTACCCAATTTATTGATTATACAAGGAGAGACAAAGAATACTTGCAAGCCTTAACAACTGAGTTGTCAGTTCAGCTGCACCTGGAAATAGTTCTTGCTCATAGAAGTTTATCAGTAGCAACAATTTGTAGTAGCAACAACAAAACAATAGTAACAACAACAGTGAGCAGTAGCAATAGTAATAGTAACAGTAACAGTAGGATTCGAGTGCGGTAGGCATAGGGATGGATGGACGGGCGTTGCATGGACGAGTCTAAACATGTAACTTCAAATAACTAGGGCATTGCAGATAAATAGTAATAAGCATCCAAGTACTAAGCAATCTTAGGCATGTGCTCCAAATATAGTCATACGTGCTCGCAATGAGAACTTGCACGACATCTTCTGTCCAGCCAGCCTGTGGCAGCGGGGCCTTTAGGGAACTACTGGCAATTAAGGTGCTCCTTTTAATAGAGCACCGAAGCAAAGCATTAACACTCCGTGAACACATGTAATCGTCACACCACAGCCATCCCCTCTGGTTGTCCCAATTATTGTCACTTTGGGGCCTTTAGATCTAGACAATGATATGTGTACACAACTTGCAGATAAGATCATAAACAATACTATCATAATGATTCAACAATAAGCTCAGATCTGAGATCATGGCACTCGGGCCCTAGTGACAAGCATTAAGCACAACAAGTTGCAACAAAGTCAAATAACACTAATAGAGATACTAGGCACTATGCCCCTAACAGATCTTATTCGATTACATGATAGAACTCATCCAATCCCTACCATCCCCAAGCCTACAGCGGGGGATTACTCACTCATGGATGAGGGAAACATTGGTGGTTGATGGAGATGCGTTGGTGATGATGATGGCGATGATCCTCTCCAAATTCCCCGTCCCGGCAGGGTGCCAGAACGGAGTTTCTGGATCCGAATCTTGGTTTCTGGTGGAGGCGGCGGAGCGGAAATCTTTCTGGAAAACTATCGAATCCCCCTCTGTTTTTAGGTCAGAAGGCAACTTATAGACGCAGAGGGAGGCCGAGAAGCTGCCTAGGGTGGCCAAACCTCCCCTAGGCGCGGGGTAAGTGGGCCCACGCCTAGGGTGGGTCTAGGCCCCCCAGGCCTCCCCTCTGTCTCCCCTTCTGGCTCCGTGGATCTTCTGGTGAGAAATAGTTTTTGGCATATTTTCTGGGATTTTTCCTGATAGTTCATTTTCTGCACAAAAACAAGACACCAAGATAATTCTGCTGAAAACAACGCCAGTCCGTGTTAGTTGTATCCAAATCACACAAGTTTAGAAAAGAAACAATAGCAAAGTGTTCAAGAAAGTAGATACGTTTTGGACGTATCAAGTCCCCCAAGCTTAGCTTATTGCTTTTCCTCAAGCAATTCAGTTGAAAACTGAGTGCGATAAAAGAACTTTCACGAACACTATGCTTCATATGATATATATATTCTCAGCACAGGAGTAGATTCTTAGACAATTCATAATAAATAGTATGCAACTAAGTCTACTCAATAGTCATTGCAAGCTATGAAGAGAAACCATCTCAATAATAATAAGTAGCATGAAACATAAACATAAGCAACATTGCAATGCTCATAATAAGGTATGATAGAGTGGTATCTCGCTTGCCTTTGTTTGAAGAGCACAATATAAATGCCGAGGCACCTCTGAAGTTCACATGAAGACTAGAGATAAATATATCAGAGATACAAGTATCAAAGTCATGACATAATTAACCAAGTTTTGGAACAAACACAAGAATGACAACTATGCTCTCAAAAAGGTGCTCATAGAATAAGTGGTGACTCAACTGGGTTTGAAAATGGTTTCGTAAAGGTTTGAAAGGCTTCCTAATGCTGAAAGGAAGGTACTCATTAGCTTCGAGCTCTCATTGCCCCTATCATAGGCATCTTCATGTGGTTAAGGTGAAAGTGAGGTCCACTCTGAATTATATGCTTGACAGACCATAGACTGAAAATCCCAAGTCCCTTGAGTACGAGGGTCGCTCCGCATGCTACTCAACTTTGGTCACCTGAAAGTTCTTGTCATTGTAAATACATGCATATCATCGAGAACCGCCAACGAGGTACCCCTTGCACATGGTACAGGAGCTTTCCCATAACCAAAATGACAAGGCAAGCAGACAATGAGCATCTCAGCAATCTTTTTATTTACCATATGCATAGCTTTTTATTGAGGAAGCTTCATAGATGCTCATTATAGTGATGCTGCAAGTTTCCACCATGATTAAGCATGGCTTAGGCTAGCGGCCCAGGCGTTTCTCTAACACAATGTATAAACTCCATGAACTAACAACTTCCCCTTTTATTTCACATTGTCGACATCCGTAAACAAAAGAGCAAAGTATCAACTGGATGTGGATTATCCAAAAAGTGTTGAAAGCGTTCCCCGTGACAACACGGTTCTGCTGACTCCCAGTATATAGTAAGAAAGCATATAACTTTCATGGACTAGTCACAATGGTTCAGAATTATTAAGCGCAAAGAATAAAGTGTGCCATCAAGTTCGTGAGAGCTTTACTAACTAACTTTCTCAAAACAGACAAACATTTTATTTTGGAAGAAAACACGACATATAGAATATGCACTGAAGTAGCAAATGATGCTAATAGGTAGGTATGGTGGACACAGATAGCAATATTGGTTTTTGGGAATTGGAAGCACGGGTAGAGCACATACTCAGTGCAAGTGAAGGCTAGCAATAGAGAGGAAGCGACAAACAAGAGAGCAATAACTGTCATAATCATGCTTTCAACAAAACATGACTAATTATGGCATGAAAGTGATATAAGAACTCTGCGGCAAAATAAATCATCGAGGCTTACTGACTATTGATTAGTCATATGCATGCATGAGCATGTGCCAAGTTGATTCACATGAACAGTCAGAGGAGGATACCACAATGTCATACCAAAGTATGAATAAAACAATGCAAGCAAACATTCATATGACATGCTACAAACTATTATCAAGCTGGAGCTAATCATAGACAAGCAAGAACTACTAAGCATCCATAATGACATACACCTTACACAAACATGCTAAGCATGCTCACAATGATGAGTATATGTACAAAAATGAAACAAATAGAGTTTGTTACCAGCCTCTTACCACACCTCGAGTTGTCTTAATCTTCATTATTTCCCTTCACTTGTGTGACTTAAATAATTAACATGAAAACCAATATCCACTGAGGACGACTGAACCCTACGAAGAACTCACGAAACCAAAGAAGAACAACAAATATTTTTGGTGTTTTCGATTTTTTTAGAAACAAGCAAACAAAGAGAAACAAACCAAACAAGAACAAAGAAAACCAAACAAAGCAAAATCTTTTTGGATTTTTCTTTTAAGGCAAACCAAAGCAAACAAACAAACCAAGAGAAACAATGAAAATATTTTTGGTATTTTTGTGTTTTTGAGAAAGCAGCAACAAGAACCAAAAAGAAAGCGAAACAATGGATATACAAAGAACCGACCGAACATGATATATAGATGAGTGTGATGTCGGTATACCTCCCCCCAAGCTTAGGCTTTTGGCCTAAGCGGGGCTCAATCTCATGGTGCCCAAGTAGATGCACCTCCATAGTATGTCGAGGAAGCTTCCTCGTCCTGGTATGAGCTCGAAGCCTCCCCTATGTAGTGTA
Organism: Avena sativa; assembly: GCA_916181665.1. NCBI lineage: Eukaryota > Viridiplantae > Streptophyta > Magnoliopsida > Poales > Poaceae > Avena > Avena sativa. The sequence goes on from OV702293.1 coordinate 463,833,200, forward strand.
CAGCGGGGTCATATGCGGGCGCTCCCCCCGGATAGTGCCCATGGAAGTTAAGAGAATCCAGCAACTCATCCATCTCTGCCTTTGAGCGTGACCAAGGTCCCTGAGAAATACTGAACAAAGTGGCTTGGGGTAGAGGGATCTCTCTCTCTTCCCCGTTAGTAAACAACATTCTATAAACCAAGTTCTCAAGAGTAGAGATAGAGGTGACAAAGTGGTGCGCCTTCATTGCAGCAAGATCAAGTCTTTGGGGAGCCAAAACTGTATCATGAGGATCAATAGCAATGTTCAAGGCAGCAGCGATACGAGTAGCAATAATTCCCCCATAAATGGGTCCCCTAGCAGCTAAGCGACGAGCAATGAGGAAACCTACTTTTCCTCACCGTAGAGCGCAGCAACTAAGAAGGCCAATTGATAGTTGGATATATTACTAGTGTTCTCCCTACCAAGAACACTGGTGGTAAGATAGTAGGTGAAGTACCTGATGGCTGGCAGTTGAATGTTCTTTATCTTCCCTCTTTGAGCTCTACGGTCATCATCATTGGTTATTCCTCGGTATAGTTCCACAAAATCAGTGGGAAGAGCTGTAATCTTCTTTGATGACCCCTTTGTACCAAGTCCCAAGGCCTTGCAAAAAATTCTTCAATGTCATAGAATGAGCCCTGCCATAAAGTCTGAAAGACACAAAAGAATTGAACAAAGTATTGGTGAAGGAGAAATTCTCCACAAATGTTTTAGTAAGTGAAGCATATTGTGCACTCTCATCCTGCATGAAACTTGTTAGACCACCCCTCTCAATCAAAGCCATGAAATCATTAATAATCCTAGCAGCTCGCAAGAAAGTTTGACGAGGAAAGGTGGAGGGGTGCGCATCCCCTTCACCCCCCTCGTCACCAAACCGCAGAGTGATGAGATCCTCATTGTATGAGGGTCTGGAGCTTGTAGATGACCTTGGGAGCCTTTCCCTTCTAGGTGCATCACTCTCAAAAATGTCACCAAAGATGTAGTGGTCCATGACTTCTCTTTGCTAAAATTTTAAACAACCATCAAACCAAGTGATTTCTAAGTTGATAAATGATGAGCAACTACTATAGGAACTTGCTAGAGGACTACACATGCATCAAAACAAAGTTTCTAAGCATAGAACAAGAATGCAATCTTTAACAACCTGACACCTACAATAGCAAAATACTCAAGATAAAATCTACCAATCACAAATCTAATTGGACAAGTGGAGGAGGCACATACCAAGGAGAAATCCGTCCAAAAATCAGCACTTGAGATGGGATGAACAAGGAGATCGAAAATCGCGAGCAAGAACAGCAAGAACTCGAGCTTGAGCATGTTTTCTGGTGTTTTTTGGGAGAGAGAAAGAAGGTGGATTTGAGGAGGCAGCCTGGAGGGGCCTAGGTGGTTCAGACCCCCCCTAGGCGCCACCAGTGGTGGGCCCGCGCCTACCATAGGTGTGGGGCCTAGGGGTGGCCCCCTGGGTCACCTCTAGTACCTCTCTGCCCCTTTTTTCGAGAAAAAATTTATTTTGAATTTTCTGGGATTTTTGGGAAACTTTATTTTTGGCCAATTTTTAGGGTATGAAAATTGATTTTCTCGCAGAAACAGTTTTTTCAGAAGAAGCAAAAGCAAACCAAAAGCCAAACTACATGATCTCTAAGAAACTCAAACAAGCAAACAACTAACAAAACTAAAGCTAAATCAAAGACTAGGAAGGAGAAAGGAAAAAAGAAAACAAGTATAACCATAGTGGAAACATTGTTTTGTTCATTAAAATCCTTTTGTTAACAAGGTTGATCAAGTATTGTTACCAAAACAATCTTAAATGATACAAAACTTTGTATTCCACAAGGGGATTATGTTACCTCATACTTGATAGCAATGGTCCCAATCATAATAGTTTAAATTTTTTCTTGTGGAATGGGACAATATATTTCTCCAACCTTGATGCCTTCAATATTTTCAATAGAATTCAGGCAATAGCTCTTAACAACCTTCTTGGGGAAATAGACAGTGTGCTCTTTGTCATTAATATTGAATGTTACTTTTCCTTGATTACAATTGATGACAGCACCTGTAGTATTAAGAAAAGGTCTCCCCAGAATAATAGACATATTATCATCTTCAAGCATTTTAAGCATAACAAAATCAGTTAGGACCATGCAATTATGAGCAACTTGAATAGGAACATCCTCACATATACCAACAGGAACAGTAGCTGACTTATCAGCCATTTGCAAAGATATATCAGTTGGTATCAACTTTTCTAGCCAGAGTCTCTTATAGAGAGAAAAAGGCATGACACTAACTCCAGCTCCCAAATCACATAAAGCAGTTCTAACATAATTATTCTTAATGGTGCAAGGAATAGTTGGTATACATGGATCACCAAGTTTCTTTGGAACCTTACCATTGAAGGAGTAATTAGCAAGTAGAGTAGAAATCTCTTCATTAGGAATCTTCCTTTTATTAGAGATAATATCCTTCATATACTTTGACTAAGGAGACAATTTAATAGTATCAGTCAAAGGAATTTGAAAGAATAAAGGTTTCATCCACTCACAAAACTTGTTGTAGTGTTCCTCCTCCTTTGACTTGTGTTTCTTACCTGGAAAAGGCATAGGTTTCTGCACCCAAGGTTCTCTCTCTTTACCATGTTTATTAGCAATAAAATCTTCCTTCGTGTACCTAGTGTTCTTAGTGTGTTTTTCAGGTTCTTCCTCAATTTCCTCCTTATCAGGAGGCTCATTATTATCATTACTCTCAGTTTCAGCATCAGAGACAGATATACTATTAGGATCTACATCAGGTTTAAGTGGTTTCTCAACTTTCTTATGTTTCTTTTTCTTCCTCTTACGAGGACTACCACTATCTTCTTCTCGTTAGGAATCCTGTTCTATTCTTTTAGGGTGTCCTTCAGGATATAAAGGATCTTGAGTAGCTGCACCACTCCTAGTTTTAATTCCATAAGCATGTTTATCTCCTGAAGCACTAACTAACATATCCTTTTGTACCTTAGCAAGTTGATCAAGTTGGGTTTGAACCATTTGAAAGTGTTTACAAAGCATTTTAGTATCATTGGAAGTTCTTTCTATAATATATTTCAACTCATGAATAGCTCTAGAGTTTTCCAATAAATGATTCTAAACTTGTTTATTAAAATTACCTTGTTTAACAATAAATGTGTCAAGTTCCTCTAAGCATTGATCAGGAGGCTTACCATAAGAAATATCACCTTCATTAAATTGGAGAGAGTGTACCTCAATAGTAGATGAGTGGGTAATTGGCTTACATAATTCTTCTATAGGAGGTAGATTCTTCACATCTTCAGTTCTAATACCTTTCTCATTTAGACACTTTTTAGCTTCCTTCATCACTTCATCATTTAATGCAATAACTCCCCTCTTGTTTGTTGTTGGTGGTGGAACTGTTTCAGGAACATCTGGTTCAGGAGTAATAGGCTCAGGTGTATTTAGCTCAGTTGAAGTCCAATCATCATAATTCTTGCTTATCTTGTTCATTAATTCTTCTGCATCTGTAGGAGTCCTTTTCCTAAAAATACAATCAGCAAAGCTATCTAGGTAGTTCCTAGAATCATCAGTTAGTCCATTATAATAAATATCAAGCAACTCATTCTTAGGTAATGGACATCCAGGATATGCATGAATCAAGGAACATAATCTTTTCCATGACTCAGGCAATTTCTCTTCTTCTTCCTGTTTAAAATCAAAAAGTCTCTGCAAAGCAGCATGTCTAGCACTGGAAGGAAAATATTTATGGAAGAAAGAAGCAATCAAACAATCAGGGTTATCAACAGAACCAGGAGGTAATCTATTAAACTAATCCCTAGCTTCTCCTTTTAGTGAAAAAGGGAAGATCTTAGCAACAAAGTACTTGCGCATTTTAAAATCATCAGTGAACAAAGCACTCATAGTAGAAAGCTCATTCATATGAGCCACAACACTCTCATTTTCAGTACCACAAATCGGTTCTCTCTCAACAATATCTAAATAAGTTAAATCAAGAGAGAAATCATAATCTTTATCTTTAATATCAATGGGAGAGGTGGCAAACTTAGGATCATAAGACTTCTTGGGTATAATAGTACGTCTAGCAAGGAGACTCTTCATAGCACTAGCACCATGTGTATTTCGGCACTCTTCAACAAATTCATCAGTGAGGTCTATGTAACCATCATTAATATCAAAACTCTCACTAGACTCAGGTGAGCTAAGAGGTGTAACAGTGTCTTTACTAGGAGTTTCGGTATTTCCTAGACTAGCCATAGTAGCATCTAGAAAAGGACCTAATGAACCACTCGCATCAAGCACAGTAGAAGTAACATCATGAGCATCAAAAGCAGTTTCAGATTCAGTAGTAGTAGCAGTGTGTGTAGCATGTGTATGTGGTGGTGGTGTGAGAAGCTTACTTATAACAGACGGTGAATCAAGAGCAACATAGGTGTTTAGGACTATACCTCTTCTTGTAATGGATTGTAAAATAGGAAACTTTCCATCATGAGACTTCCCCATGATGAAAGGAGTAGCAGTGAACAATAATAGATCCAAGTGAACTTACAAATAAAGCTATGCTCTCCGGCAACGGCGCTAGAAAATAGTCTTGATGACCCACAAGTGTAGGGGATCGCAACAGTCTTCGTAGGTAGTATTACCCAATTTATTGATTCGACACAAGGGAAGACAAATAATACTTGCAAGCCTTAACAACTGAGTTGTCAGTTCAGCTGCACCTGGAAATAGTTCTTGCTCACAGAAGTTTATCAGTAGCAACAATTTGTAGTAGCAACAGCAACAGTAACAAAAACAGTGAACAGTAGCAATAGTAATAGTAACGGTAACAGTAGGATTCGAGTGCGGTAGGCATAGGGATGGATGGATGGGCGTTGCATGGACGAGTCTAAACATGTAACTTTAAAGAACTAGGGCATTGCAGATAAATAGTAATAAGCATCCAAGTACTAAACAATCCTAGGCATGTGCTCCAAATATAGTCATACGTTCTCGCAATGAGAACTTGCATGACATCTTCTGCCCGTGGCAGCGGGGCCTCTAGGGAATTACCGGCAATTAAGGTGCTCCTTTTAATAGAGCACCAGAGCAAAGCATTAACACTCCATGAACACATGTAATCCTCACACCACAGCCATCCCCTCCGGTTGTCTCATTTATTGTCACTTTGGGGCCTTTCGATCCGGACAATGATATGTGTACACAACTTGCAGATAAGATCATAAACAATATTATCATAATGATTCAATAATAAGCTCAGATCTTAGATCATGGCACTCGGGCCCTAGTGACAAGCATTAAGCACAACAAGTTGCAACAAAGTCAAATAGCACTAATAGAGATACTAGGCACTATGCCCCTAACAGATCTTATTTGATTACATGATAGAACTTATCCAATCCCTACCATCCCCAAGCCTACAGCAGGGGATTACTCACTCATGGATGAGGGAAACATTGGTGGTTGATGGAGATGCGTTGGTGATGACGATGGCGATGATCCTCTCCAAATTCTCCGTCTCGGTAGGGTGCCAGAACGGAGTTTCTGGATCCGAATCTTGGTTTATGGTGGCAGCGGCGGAGTAGAACTCTTTCTGGAAAACTATCGAACCCCCCTCTGTTTTTAGGTCAGAAGGCAACTTATAGACGCGGAGGGAGGCCGAGAAGCTGCCTGGGGTGGCCAAACCTCCCCCGGGCACGGGGTCAGTGGGCCCGCGCCTGGGGTGGGTCTGGGCCCCCAGGCCTCCCCTCTGTCTCCCCTTCTGGCTCCGTGGATCTTCTGGTGAGAAATAGTTTTTGGCATATTTTCCGGGATTTTTCCTGATAGTTCATTTTCTGCACAAAAACAAGATACCAAGGTAATTCTGCTGAAAACAGAGTCAATCCATGTTAGTTGTATCCAAATCACACAAGTTTAGAAAAGAAACAATAGCAAAGTGTTCGAGAAAGTAGATACGTTTTGGACGTATCAACGGGGAGAAATGGGACCGTCGCCGCCGGATTCAATGTATTCGTGGGGGAAGGGGGAGGGGGCAGGGAGAAAAACGACTTCCGCTACCACCAAACCGGATTCAGTGAGGGGAGAAAAATGACCGCCGCTGCCGCCGGATTCACTGTCGGGGTTTAGGAAAGTACAGAAATAGATTTGCCCATGTGACACGTGCAGGATGAATAGAAGGGGGCACGACATGTAGTAGTGTGACGAAATATCCTCACATAACGGCGAAGATTTGAAAATATTTGGTTCGACCACCATTCACTCGAAATACCCCTCTCGACAATTACCCCTCCCCCAACTTTTCGTATCGCGGTGATTACACGCAACTCAGACCCCGCGATGCCTTGGCATGCGAACTTTCGGGCGGCAAAGTAACTAGCCCCCTCCCACTAGTATGACTTGGTGTGAAGTAAGGGGAGGCATTCTACACGCACACGCCTCCTCCTCTGCCGCCCGCCTCGCCTCGTCACGAAGCGCACGCGCGCCACGGGTTGCGGGAATCTCGCCGACCCGATGTGTTATTTTTGTCGCTCAGAAACGGAGACAGTAAAGAATCACTGCCTCCACGTGCGATTGCTACTACTGTTTTCTCTATTGTTGCTGACACCAGTGATCCCATTCCGTCCACCACGTACACTGCTGACGAAAGATCAGGCCTCCGAAATCCCGCCTCTCGAGATCCTGTACGGGAGAAGAGCGATTAGGTTTTTGTGGAGTGTCTTCTACGCGACTGCTCTCTTTCGATCAACCGCGTCCACTACTTCCACGCCTTCGTCATCACCATGGCCACCGAAGCCGAACAGGCTGCCGCTGCTTTCAAGGCGACCGCCTCTGCTGCTGCTACGACCAATTGGCCTACCGGAGGGTACAATATGATAATCCCTCTCTTACTTATTTCTGTGTGCATAGTACTAGTAATTTTCGTAGATGATTCTACGATTAGTTTAGTACTACGTGGTTTTATTATCAAGTATCAGTATGTGCATGTCTGACTCATGATTTATTTCTGGATTAATATAATTGAAATATTGCCTAGATCCTTATCGGTTACCCGATCAGGTTTGTGTCTTTTCTGAGGGTCATGCAGGCCATCATATTTTTTTGACATCTAATCACAATGTTAGTCCATGTAAGATAGATCCTTAAATTTTTTGACACCCAATCACAAAAATACACTCATATTGAGCTGTCCATTTAAAAATTGTGTCACTTCATAATAGGTTATACTTCTATTTCATATTTATTAAAAAGTTATTTGTAATGATCCCAGGTTATTACTCATTCTGTTCATTCTTATAGGGTGTATTAGTTTTTGAAAAGCCAAAATTTACTCGTTCCGATCAATTTTAGATAAGAAAAGTACCATCTTGCATACCAAATAAATATAATATATTTCAAAACGAATCAAATGATACTAACTTTGTGTTGTAAATGTTAATATTTTTTTCTTCTAAATGCCTTGGTCAAAAATAGAGGTATATACATTTCTAGTCCCACAATTTGCACCACAGGAACGGTTTAATCCCACATCTTATAAAGTGAGCAAGATTAGTGCCACAACTTGCAACTAAGAAGCAGTTTAGTCTAATTTGATTAAATTTCTGCAATTTTGACTAAATTCGTCCGCTTTGTGGCACATCATTTTTTGCAAAATGATCCTTGTTGTATTTTCTCGGTCGGTATAGCCTAACAGGTGAACCCCGCTAGTCAAATCAAATAATAAAATATATAGAAGCATAGGCAGTAGTCGAACTGAAGTGCTGCACTACTAACTTATTGGAAGCAAACCAGTATAGCAGACATCCAGATTTGTTAAATCGAAGAGTGCCTGTTTATTTATACATTAATGTCAGGTTGATGTGCTTTAACTCGTCTACACGTGTGAGTGTATACACTCGGGCTAGGTGTAAGGCTTTATCTTTGATGTTCAAAAATAGAAGTTTTAAAATTCGATTTTTTAAAAAATTACAAATTTTTAATCTAAAATAATTTATGTTTTGGGCTACTTAGAAAAGACAAAATTAGAAATCTGGGTTTGTAAGCAGTGCACCTTCAAATCCTGTCAGAATTATCCATTTTATATTGTCCTAAGACAAATCAATCCGGGTTAAAATTTGGCACACTAAAAGTTTATATCATTGTCCACATGTACATATTTTTTGAAGGTGTTTCTGATACTTTGAATTGTATTTTTTAAATGTTTAAAATAAAGGCCTTTATGTAGCCTGAATTTCAAAATAAAGGTCTCTACTAACGCACAAGATTATGCTAGCAGCTCATGTGAGCATTTTAGGTGTATGTACACTTTTATATTGTATAAAAATAGTTATGACCTTCTTTCTAACAATTGTTGTGGTTCGATGCAATGGCTTGAGTGGGTTGTTAGTGACAGAAAGGTCACAAGATCCCATTTCTAGTGTTGCTCATTTTGCAAGATGTGGAATTAAAATATGGGACTAAAAGTGTATATGCCTTGGTCAAAGATAAGCATGTTTGATTTTGGTGGTTCCGATGGTGAAGCATCTTGGGGGGGGGGGGGGGGGGGGCGTTCTGGCTCTTGTATAAACGAGTAATGTTGCTTACTTTGCAAGATATAAGACTAAAATGCTCACGCGGTATAAGATGTGAGACTAAAAATATATATGCCTTGGGTCAAAGATAAGCACGTTTGATTTTGGTGGTTCCGATGGTGAAGCATCTGGACGGCGGCGTTCTGGCTCCTGTATAGGCGCGGTGACGGTAGCAGTGAGTAGTGGATCGGGGCGTCCGGAGTAATTCCAGCAGGTAATTTACTCGCTCCGTGCCGTTCATGAATGGCTTATTCCTCTCTTCTTTGTTGTCATGGTTCTATGAATGAATCGATCTATAGTCGACTACTGTAGTTTCTTTTTTCTTTCAAGAAAAATTATATCCCGCGCGTGAACCCATCTCGATCAAGAGAGAAAGAGAGAGACGTACGATAGCTGCTAGGATCGATCGAGGTCGAGAGTCACGTACGTACTCACGTACCTACATATATTAAGGCGGAACATTTTCAGGCCCTGTCCTTTGCCCGTTTAAGCTCGTTCACTGTTTACGGTCTATTTTTGTCCAATTCACGTTTGCCACGTACGTCCGGCCGCTCCGTGCACGAGCTGAAGACACGTACGTGCGTTGATTCCGCTCAATCAGAAACCCACCACCGTTTTGTGTGTCGTCTCTAGAAGAGTCCTGTGCGTATCTCTCTTTTCTGTTTTTTTTTTCTGTGTTCTCCCGTTTCCTATGAGTCTCCACCAACGCCAACGGGGACCGAGCTGCTAGGGTTGCTCCGGGAGTCACGCACGGCGGCACGGGAGTGGAACGGGGTCCTGGCAGTGGCAAATCGGCGGAGGAGTCCAGCTTGGTGCTGTGCCGACAAGCACCATCTTGGGAGGATTCTGGAGATCGCCGGAATCATGTTCATGGCGAGGACATCGATGGGGAATAGGCAGGGAGATCTCCGCCACGCCGGCCGGTGAGCAGGACGGTTGGAGGAGGTCCGAGCTGCCTGGATTCATGGTGCGGGGGCATCTGCACGAGGAACGATCGATGGATAGCGCTCCATACTGAGTGCCTCTCATATTCTCAGCACGCCCGCCCGTCACTCGCACAACCCGCCTCGCTCACCCCATCGCCGTGGACAACGAAGAGGCCCGCCATGGCCGACGGCTGCGGGGAGCTACCGGATTGGCCGCACGCCGCCCATTAATTCCACCGAGGTCACGCGGCTCGCAGTGGGACGGCGGCCTGAAGTTTCCTGCCAGCAGGTATGTTTCACATTTTCTATGCTTAATGTGAACATCATTTTGAATATCATCACAGGTGTGTTGGTTTCCTTTGTTATCTCTAACTAATTATTTCCAAATGTTCTTTGCACTTTTACCTGATTTGAATGTTGTGATGTCCTTTCTTGCGGTTAGGTTAATTTCTAAGGTTGTCTTCAGCATTCGTACCATTCTAAAAAGTGGGCACACCTCTGATCTGTAATACACTTGGGTTTCTTAACTGTTAGTGAATTCTGTATATCCCCATCCATCCCTTGGTCATATTTTAAGTTTAGATGCATTCTTATTTCAACCTGCAGCGCTATAGAGGCCTTTTGATCCATCAGACGTCCTATGTTTGCAGATTTTTATGAAAAATACTTACATACCAATTTATTAATCGCTTTTTGATATGTAATTCTAAGCCAATCATTGCATATCACCAGCACCTCTTACACTAACCAATAAATATTGCAAATCAGGTTCAGTAGGTAAATATTCACTCCAAAGTGTTCAAGCATCAAGAGCCGAGTAGATAAAATCAATCAGCCTATTGAAAAACATTTTATACCTACAGAATGAACATGTCAATGACAAAACTGACCAAGATATTAATACCACTCTTGGTTTGTTGACAAAATGTAACATTCTATACATTTTCTTATTTTTGTGCATGGAGCGACTATAACCCCTTAACATATTTGCTTGCAGCAATCTAACCAAACGGTCGCTGAATATACAATGGGAAATTCCATGGTTGCTCCAGATGTATCTCGCAAATGATGGGTGTCCAAACATGAAGGCCAGCTATGTTTTTTGCAACCATGCTCGAAGGCTAACCGTGTTTTTTCTTATCCAAATTATGTGTTACCATTCAGCCTATCTTAAGCATTTGTTGATGGTCCCAATAAGATTGTTTCTGCTGCAGTAGTTTTGCATTCCTACATACACTTCAGGACTCACATGTAATTGCCTTCAATACATGAGAGCTCCTGATATGACTTTTTGCAGACGTAGTAGAGAGTGAGTATTTGTGTATGGATGAGCTTATCGTGTGAAACCAAATTCTCAACTCTTGATGTGAAGAGACGTAGTTTCTGCTTGCTATTATAGATTATCAAATTATTATTTTTTGTTAAATCTCAGTTGAAAGTCATATAGTTTCTACTTGCTACTACTTTTGATTAAGTTCGTATTTTTTTCTAATTTTGCAGGCATTGCTACAAATATGTAGAGTGATAAGATGTAGAGTAATTCTTCAATCTGCAGTTTAATTTGCTGGTTATATATAGATATAAACATCAGATGGTGTAAGTGGTGAGAGGGAGATTGACTTCATTCTTGTTGTTATTGTTATAGTTGGGGATTTTTATTGGTATTGCAAATTATTCTTATGAAGGAAAGGCTTGAGCTATATTGTTTCTCAAGCTCTATTGTTGTGTTTTCCTGTCAATTTTCTTTCGACTTTTCCAGTTGTTCTTGCTCCTTTTATTTTTTGTGATATTTTTCGACTGTCTTAGCTACTTTCTCCGACTCGTGGTCATTTCTGATGGAGGGAAGAAACAGGTGACCCTAAATAGGACGATGTGATCTTGCAGCCAGTTCGCTGTCGGCAGCGCAAGGAAGAACAGGATCCTGCCAAAGGTTGAATCCTTGACCAGGATACTCAATGATAGTAAGCCTTATTGTGCAGTTCTACTTTACAATCAAGAATGCTCTACCGACATCTATTTATCTCTTTGCATTTTCTCCATGATGTGCTAGATTATATACCAAGCAAAAAGCAATCCTAATTATGACTATTTATTTCTTGCAGTTTATCCATATTGTACTAAGTTCTATTTTCCCGTGGTCTATCTACTGTCTAATTCCTGCTGTTATACGCAAGTTGCTGATTCATTATTTTTGGACTATATTTTTATGACCTGGCGAAATTACTTAGTTATTGTGTTTGTTTTCTTTAGCTTACATGAACCTTCTACAACTCACATATTCTTTTCCGATCACAAAAAAATAAATTCTTGCAGATAAGTATCATATACATATGATCAGAGATGAATCACGTCATCAAACACTGCCAGAAAATCAAGGAGATTTTTGCGAGTGACGAACAAGGTCTGTACCTGCTTCCATATTTCGCTCCAACGACAACCTGTAATCCCTACCTGTTTTACCAGCGCTACAACACGCCAATATGGTCACAACTACGCATTCCACTCGCCACCAACGTGAAGAGGCCAGCCAACCACCACCTTACATTCCTGAAGAAAGCAACAAGCTGCCAGGAGCATGCGTCGAGATAAAATGTATACAGTACTAAACTAGACACTACCTACTTTCTATGTATCCTGTTAGTATCGCATGAACTATGTAAGACAAACCCACAAATTATGTATCACATCTATATGTACTCTATACTTTCACGGATACATATATCCTCGAGTTTTTAGATGATACTATTTAATGTTCAGCTACTGGACTCTTGCAAGTGTCTACAAACCTGTCCAAACTCAGGTTGACGTCATCGACAGATATAATTCGAAAAAACACGCGCCGCTCCTACTTCCCTAGTATGTATGTAGAAGGCGTGTCTTTCGGAAGACGCGCGCGTGTCTTCGATCGACCGTGCGTCCAAACCTCACCTCTCGATCGATCGCTTAATTAACAACTACGGCGAGCCTTCCGCGCGAGTAAGAGCATCTTTAGCAGACATCGATAAATCAGAAAACATGTTTTTAGGTTGGTTTTTTCAAGATCACGAACGACCGGGCGAAACAGAAACCAGAAACCCGAATTAGAAAAAGAAATATTCCTTTTTTCTAGTTTGGCATATACGTGGTCTGTTCTGCCACAACAAGGATTAAACCCATAAATTGAACTATTTTCTATCAATCTCACCATATATCTCGCATTTTTAAATAAATAAATAATATCAACGTAAAGTAAAAGCCTAAAATTATTAATTATACATTACAACAATTATCCAATTATAATAATTGTCCAAACAAATTGAATAAACAAGATCTAGTTACAACAAATGACCAAATCAAACGAATAGTTTTGACTACAAATAATGTTTCACACACATGAATGATAAAATATGGCATCCTAGTTCCTCCCAAATAGCTGCCAGTGGATAAATAACGTCAGCTAGATAATATCCCTTGTCATAATTATAACCTTTGACGGTGTAGTTGCAAGCGGGTACTTTACCACTAGCTAGCATTGCAAATAGAGGAGATCTATGTAGCACATTGATATCATTGAGGATGCCAGGCAAATCAAAGAAACAATGCCAATCCACAAGTCCTCGGATGCAACGGCTTCTAGCACAACTGTTGCATCTCGACTTTTGCCACGATATTGCCCGTGTCATGCCTCCGGGCAGTTTTTTCAAGTCCAATGCATACAATATATGCTTCCTAGCATGCCCGACCATCCTCTTCTCTCATTCATCGACATCAACCTAATTGTGTCCTACTCGTTCAGTGCTTGCAGATACACCAGACAAAAATGCGAACAATCGCCTTGGCAAATCTAGGAACACTCTTCATAATCGTATCTTCGCCGATGCGAAGATACTCGTCGGCATAATCGGCTGGGATTCCATATGCGAGCACTCTCATGGCCGCGGCGACTTTTTGGTACGGGCGGAATCCAAGCAGCCCCGCGACATTTCTTCGACGCTTGAAGTACCGCGTCTTGGCCTCGCAAGCTTTCACTATCTTCACGAACAGCGAGCGGCGCATTCGATAGCGTCTACGAAAGAGGTGAGGCGGGTATGTGGGTACCTCAGCAAAATAATCTTGCATGAGCATGCCGTTTCCCAACTTGCGGTTGCGAGGGATGCAAAGGCAGCCGACCGTGGAGCCTCGCCGCATCTTCCTCATGCCATTGTCCTCCTCCTTTAGGGAGAGAACGGCCACCATCATGTGTCGACGGTGGTTCCTGAGCAGCGTCTCCACATCCGAGTCCTCGGAGGAGGATGAGTCGTCCAACAAAAATTGCTCGCAAGGGTCCAAGTCCATCTACAAATCACGGACGATATTTAGAGCTTGCGGAAAGGAGATCTACGAGCTCGAACTCGAGCGGCGCGGATTTTACCTTTGACGGGTGGCGGGAGGACAACGGCGGTGGGGCGTGACCTGATCTATGTCGGGAGGAGTTTCCCGACCCACAGCAGCTAGGGAGCGGGGTCGGCAGGCTCCGGCGGCCTTCTGCGCGCGAGGAATCGAGCGGGAGGGTCCTAATTCTACGGTGGCGGTCGGTGGTGGGCGGCGGCTGTAGGGCGGAAGGGAGGGGAATGAGCTGAAACTTCCCTCCCGCCAACGAAAATGGAGGATATGGTTTGCTTCCAGGTCGGGCTTGAAACCTGGGTTTTTCTGGTTCTACAGGGGTGTTTTCTCGGGGGTCATAATTTTTTTTTGGTTCGATCCATTTTGGGACGTATGTTTTGGCCATTTTTATCACGCGAAAACAAAAAGTGACGGTTATTTTTTTGGTTTCGCGGCCTGTCTAATTCTGTACCAGAAGAAAAGGACGATGCTACGCGTCCCCCGGGGGATGGAAACTTTTCATCCCCCGGGTCCCCAGCCGTGCGATCAAGATAGATCTACGGCCCAGATCTTCACGTTCTGTCCTGTATCCCGCTTTTGCTACATTTTTACCCGCTTTTGCTACATGTAGCAAAAAACGTTTTGCTCAAAAAATAGAACAAAAGGACTGTCTTGCCGGAGACTTCGCCAGAGAGCTCGCCGGAGACTTGATACGTCGGAAACGTATCGATAATTTTTGATGTTCCATGTTTGTTTAGTATCTACTTTGCTTTGCTTTGTCTACACTTTTGAGGTGTTTTTATATGTTTTCTGGTACTAACCTATTAACAAGATGCCACAGTGTCAGTTGCCTGTTTTCTTCTATTTTTGGTTCCAGAAAAGCTAGTAAGGAAATATTCTCGGAATTGGACGGGACAAAAGCTAGAGTCAATATTTCACCGGGGAGAACACGGAGTCCAGAGGGGAGACAGAGGGCAGCCATAGGGCAGCCGCACCCCCCAGGCGCAGTCCCACCCTAGGCCGTGCCTAGGCAGGGTGTGGGCCCCCTGGCTGCCTCCCAGCCTCGCCTCTTCGCCTATAAAAAGCCCCCGATGTTAAACCCTAAGAACCCGATCAATATTCCACGAAACCGTCTGTAGCCGCCACCACCATCGTCTCTAGATCGGGGGATCTGAAGCTCTTCCCGGCACCCTGCTGGAGGGGAAATCATCCTGGTGTTGGAGATATGCCCTAGAGGCAATAATAAAAATGGTTAGTATTATATCTTTGTGTTTATGATAAATGTTTACATTCATGCTATAACAGTATTAACCGGAAACATTAATCTTATGTGATTTGTAAACTAAACTAGAGTCCCTAGTAAAGCCTCTTTAATAATACTAGCTTGTTGGTTAATAGATGATCGTGGTTTCTCGATCATGAACATTGAGATGTTATTAACAACGAGATCATATCATTAGGAGAATGGTATGATGGACATACTCCTATATATAAGCGTAGCATAAAGATCAAGTCATTTTAATAGTTCAATTTCTATAAGCTTTCTGATACATAGTAACCTAATTCCTTAGACCATGAGATCATGATAATCACCATCACCGGAAGGATGCTTTGATGACATCAAACACCACACCGTAACTGGGTGGCTATAAAGGTGGCATTGAGTGTTCGGAAAGTATGGGTTGAGGCACATAGATCAAGAGTGGGATTTGTCCATCCATATGACGGATAGATATACTCTGGGCCCTCTCGGTGGAATGTCATCCAATTAGCTTGCAAGCATGTGACTAGCTCACAAGGGATCACATACCACGGGAACGAGAAAAGAGTACTTATCGGTAACAAGGTTGAACTAGGTATGCAGAGATACCGACGATTGTCAACACCCGGATTTTTCAATCCTAGATGCCTGTTATGCCATACATCGCAATCCCAGGATTACCATTTTTGCGAGACATAACAGAATTGGATACCATAGTACTTCATCCATTACAAACGATACATAAGTTCTTACACAAATAGGGATCTCATGATCCAGTTCTTAATACAATTTCAAGCAGCGGAATACGTAATAATAACGGTAGCGTAGGCGGAGCTCCATCTTCGGGATCACAGGCAATGCTGACGATGGGAGATGATCCTAGTTGTCGTAACCTTCCTGGGGTCCATCTTCCAGGTACTCCTCTTCATAGTCTGGCCAGGGACAAAGCCATGAGTACTCTTTAAGTACTCACAAACTAATACTAACAGGTAAGGGGTTTTTGGATAATAGGACACTAGGCTCTAAGGTTGTTTTTGCAAAAAGCCAGGTTTATCTTTACTAAGTTCCAAAGCTAGTCACAATTTTATAACTCCTAAGTGGGATCTTGTAATTCAGGTCACAACTCTGTTGTGGTCAAGTCAAAGTCTCACTTCATTTCACAAGTCATTTTTAAAAAGGGTCTGACGGGGGAACAGTATGGCCACTCCAACTGTCCATAACCGCGGACGCGACTATTCGAATAGTTTGACACTCTGTAGAGATTGTACACTTTCACCACAACATTCGATACATCCGTCAGGAACAAATCCTGAATTCACCAGACTCAGTATGCGGATAATCAATCCTAACCTTTCAATTACACGCCCTAGTATAAGCACCTCTCCTGTGAGTTTGGCCTCCCAACCATGACCACTGTCATCTTGGGTACTGCACAGGTGGACAATCTTCACAAGGTAGCCTCAGCTCAGACCTTGGCCGTGAGGGAACTAATACTAAGGAATATAAGTTTCCAGTCAAGCCCTACCCAATATTCGGGTATTGTGGTTGTACGATAAAATTGGAATGGTATCGCATCCAGACAACCATCAGTTTTATAAAGGGCTAAGGCTCATGCCTCAACATTTTCATCACCAAAATCATCAAGTGTTTGGAAACACATGTCCAAAACATTTCAATAGAATGATCCATCATTCCAAGGTTTTCATAACCATTTTTCCACCAAGTATTCCCATCTAAAAGTTGATCAAGTTTTATGCTTAGCACTAGCATCTACAGGTGGGGGTAGTAATAGTGAGGGGTAGTAACTGGTGGAGTTTCACTAAGTCCAACATTATATCTTAGACTGAGGTCAAGGTTTCTAGCTTAGGCCAAATTTTATGCTCTTTAGGCAACTTGAGCACAGCTGTCTAATATCTACCAAACTCTTAGGTAGACTCTAAGAAAGCTTTGATAAAGAAATAAAGTAAGAAGCTTGCCATAAAACTAGGATTGGTTTAGCAAGTTGGTATGATCACATATGCTTAAGGCATATAGTATTCATATCACAAGCATGGGTTTGTGGCAACAATAGGGTATCTTGCAAGTGTTAACTTGCACTGGTCAACTTGATTAGTAAAGCTTGCATAGGTATGGTATCTTGCAAGTGTTAGCTTGCCTTGTGCAGAGCAGTGGTTGAAGTTCTCCTCGGCTTCCTCTTCGTAGTATCCTCCTTCCTCCTCGTATCCTTGGTCGGTACTAGCGTCTATGAATAAATACGAGGTACACAATCACCAAACAATACTTAACTACGTGCAATCATCACACACAAGGGTCCTATAGATGATCTAGCATCATCTCTAACATTACAAGGTTAAGGATTAATTTAAGTCTTTTTATTTTAGAAAAGTAATTTCTACTGATTGAAAACTACTTAAGATTTAATATTCTCCAAACTAAACATGGGATCATGTTGACACATGTCATCACCACATATTGTAGTCCATGGGAATGTGATTTAAAGTGGTGTCACAATTTAATAAGGTTTTACCCTTTTATTTTAATTAATTAAAGTGGCTAGAAATGCTTATGTAGCATTCTTTTATTCCTTGAACATTATTTCTGCAAGTAAACCTATATATATTTTTATATATTCTGAAAGTTATGGTTAAATGTGATTTTTGAGAGTTGGAATCAACTCAAAAGCTTTTATGGTTTAAATTTGAAAAATGTTTGAATGCAGAAAAGCTTCTGCCTTGTTATTTTTGCTAAGGGTGATCTACAAATCCAAATGACTTGAATCCAACGGGCTTGGATTAAGCATTCACAGACCTTTCCAACAAAATTGGTTTCATCCAATTTGGTGCACTGAATCAATCTGGGTTGATTTTTGAAGTTGGGTACAGAAGTGTGTTTGAAATCAAAAAGAAAAAGGTTTAATTTGAATTGCTGGGCTGCGCGGGAAAGTCTAACGGGCCGGCCTGCTAAGCGCAGTGCTCCCGCGGGCTGCGTAAGGGGGTGTCCCCACTCGTCAGTGACACGGGGATGGGCAAAGCGGTATGGGGCAACGTGGGTCGTCCGATCTAGTTCTAATCCAACGGCTGAGGGTCATCGTCGACGCGAGACAGCTCCGGCGAGAATGAAACCTAGCGCGACCAGTGGGGGGTGCTGGGGGCTCACCGGGGTACGGGCGAGGGTCGGCGAGGCGGGCGAACGACGAAGTCGACGACGGTGATCCTCCTGGTACCGGCGGCTTCTCCTGGGGCGGCTCCAATCGCTGGTTCCCTTCTTCTCCAGAGGCGGCAGGCTCTGGTGAAATTCCAGCGAGGGGGTGCGCGCCTTGCTCTAAGAATGGTGTGGCATGGTCAGTGGGGAGAGGGGAGTGAGATGGTGTGAAGAAATCGTGCGGGGGTGGCCTCTATTTATAGTCGAGCGAGGCGACCGTCGGGGCGCAAGGTGAGCTCGTCGGGGGCGATGTTACAGGCAGCTAATGGCATGGGCAAGGGTAGGGGACGGTGCTGTGTCTGCTGGCGATGCTCAACGACATGATCGCGAGGCATGGGGCGGTGTGGTTCGGTCTGGAACGGGTGGCGCTCTGCGCGGCAGAGGCGGCGTCTTCGACGGCGGGCGGTGGCTGTATGGCGCGGGGCGGCAAACGGGGATGTCTGGCGGTGTCCTGGGTCAGTGGTGATCGTGTGTGTGCGCGGTGAGGGCGGCGCGCGGTCTGTGGATGCTGGTCGCTGGTGGTGCTCTGGCGCATGCTCGGCATGGTCTGGGCGCGTCTCGTGCACGTGGTCCAGGGCTTGGCTAAGCTCGCGGCTGGGACAGGCAGTGGCGATGGACGGTGGGCTGCCTCCCAGACATGCTGGCTAGGCTTGCTGCTGCTCCTAGCTTGTTGTCCACATTGGGGTGACATGGGGTTGCTCGACTGTTCACCATTAATGGCAATGGCAAGCTCACAGGGGTGCTAGTGTTGGGCTAAACTTTCTAGATGATCTACTGGGTTGTGTGTGAGCTAACTAGGGAACAAGTTAGGCTCAAAACACTGCACACTATAGTGTTTGATGTTTTGTTTGATTTGTGTCTGCAACCTGTTTGATGAAATGGCCGCATGAACTCAAGTTTTGAATTTTGAAATGATTTTTGGTGGGTTTGCTAGATTGGTTCTGGTGAGTCTGCAGATGCTTGGGTTTTGAAAGTTGAGCTTGTTTGAGTGGGTTTTGAAAAAGTGGGATCTTCCCATATGAAGAAGATTCAATTTTGAAATGTCATTTAAACTATGTATTTGAAAGTTTCTGGATGATCACAAAGTGGGCCTTGATACTCTGTTGTGAGTACATTCAAGGGGGGCAAAGATCCAGAAAAGTTTCTTTTAGGTTCTGAAAGTTTGAGATAGCCAAAGTAGGCATGGGAGTTAAATTGGTCAAAATGACCATTCACTTAATATATTTGTTTTGATTTACTTGTCTTTAGGAAAAGGGTGGGAAATGTTTTAGATGATGTTATTTTCACCTAAGAAACATTATACAAGCAATGGATCACACAAACAAGGTGGGTTTAAAGGATTTCAAAATCCATGCATAAACATATGCATACATTCATGAATTCATTTAGAAAAGTTTTTGTTAACCCTAAACTTGATGATTAGTGTTTTGATGATCTAGGTTTGATATTTTTGGGATGTTATAACGATCAAAACCTCGGATAAGTAAACTATCGTGAGACAAAGGGGAATTGGTATCATATGTAAGTGGTTCATTCGATCGCAAAGTAATCATAGAAATATGTGGGAGCCATATGAATTTCTAGATTCCTCTATTGGTTATTGATCGGAGAAGTGTCTCGGTCATGTCCGCATAATTCATGAACCGTAGGGAGACACACTTAAGGATTCGATGTTGTTGTGTAGTTATGGAATGATGAGTAAGAGACCGAATGTTGTTCAGAGTCTCGAATGGGATCCGGGATATCACGAGGAGATCCGGAATGGTCCGGAGAATAATATTCATATAAGGAAAGTCCTGTTTCGGAGTTCGGAAATGATTTCGGTGTTTTCACCGAGAATGTTCTAGAAGGGTCTGGAAGGTCCGGCACTCCGGAAGGGGAAGGGTACATGGATGTGTCATGACAATTTGGAATGGTTGCATCATGTACTAGGTCACTTGGATGGGCAATATGAAGAGAGAAATCAAATTCAAGTTTGAAAGTCAAACGCCAATTTGAAAAGTCAAATCCGAACATTGCTTGGTGGAGGGAGAGTAGGAAACCTACCTAGGGTAGGAATCCCACTCCCTCCACCCGCCGGCCAAGGAGGAGGAGTTGTAGGAGGAATCCCTCCTCCCAAACCTCCTTCCCCCACCTATATAAGGAGGGGTAGGGCGCACCCCTACCCCTCACACACCCAAACCCTAGCTCCTAGGCGCCACCACCTCCAAGTGCTGCTGCCGCCGTCAGGGCCTCCTCCAAGTCGCCGACTAGGGTTTCCCAAACCCTAGCCGCCGGCTACACCACCTCCCCTTGGTGCCTCTAAACCGTAGATCGCCAAGGCCCTCTCTTACTGCACCATACTCGCTCCGGCTTAGGCGAAGCCCTGCGGGATCTTCCCTCTACTTCTGACACCACGCCGTCGTGCTGCCGGAATCACGAGGAGAGTGCTACAACCTCCGCTGCCTGCTGGAACAAGGGAGAGGAAGGTCTTCATCGAGTACCGAACGTGTGACCGACTGCGGAAGCGCTGCCGGAACGCAGCGCTGGAAGGATCGTCTACGCGATCTTGAGATCGGCAAGTGTACGACTACATCACCCACGAGAATCTGCTCCCGTTAACCGCTTTGGAATCTTCGAGGGTGAGTGCTTCTATCGACTCGTTGCTACAATCTAGTAGATAGATCTTGGCTTGTTTGTGTGCATGCAGTAGAAATTTTTTGTTTTCCATGCTACGAACCCCTATAGTGGTATCAGAGCCGTGTCTATATGTAGATGTGTTGCACGAGTAGAACACAATGGTCATTGTGGGCGGTGCTGCTTTTATTATCAATTGCTTTTTGTGTACTTTGCATCTTGCGGTATGATGGGATGAAGCGGCCCGGGCTAACCTTACATGACATCGTTCATGAGACTTGCTCCATGCTCAACACGCAACCTGTATTACATAAGTGGCTTTCCGGGTGTCTGTCTCTCCCATTATAGTATAGATTCAATTTACAACGGGCACTTGATAGTTCAAGCATCAACGTTGTGGTTCTTGTTCGTAAGTTAGAACGACACTTATTGAAAGCCCCAAACCACGGAAAATATGCAAAGAAAATTATAGGCATCTAAATTTGTTTTGCAGGGGTGTGCTGTGTTGTGATATGGCCATGATTGTGATTATATATGATGTATGCAATGTTCCTTACTTTAAGTTGGCAACCGGCAGGAGCCATATGGTTGTTTTTTAATTCCGTTAAGACTTGCGTGTCTATTCAAAGTAGTCGTAATAGTTGAAGCTGGTGGATGGCAACCATGAAACGGCGCCATTGACCTTGACGCCATACCGTTGATGATGGAGATCATGTTCGTGCTTGAAGATGGAGATAGGAAGCACAAGAAGAAAGGCCATATCATATCACATATTAAGAATTGCGTGTGATGTTAATCCTTTTATGCATCTTGTATTGCTTAGTTCACGACGGTAGCATTATAAGATGATCCCTCAAGCACACAATTTCAAGTTTTAAAGTGTTCATCCTTAGTAAGCACCATTGCTAAAGCTCGTTGTTTCGAAGCACCACGTGATGATCGGGTGTGCTAGATTCTGCGAGTGTATACAATGTGAGCAAGCCAGATTTGCTCATGCGGAAGCTAAGGTTTGATCTTGACGAGCCTAGCATGTACAAACATGGTCTCGGAACACGGATCACCGAAAGGTAAAGCATGAGTCATATAGTAGATATGATGAACATGTTGATTGTTCGCCATTGAAGCTACATCAACTCTCGTGATGATCGGTTTTGATGTGGTGGATTTGGTTTGTGTGATCACTAAAACAATTTGAGGGATATTGTTTTGAGTGGGAGTTCACCTAGATTAATTTAACTATTAATTAGAACTAAATTTGTCATAAACTTAGTCTAAACTATTGCAAATATGTTGTAGATCAATGGCGGCCCCTACCATCAATTTTAATGCGTTCCTAGAGAAAGAAAAGTTGAAAAACAATGGAAGCAACTTCACGGATTGGTTCCACAATTTGAGGATTGTCCTCAATGCTGGTAATTTGACCTATGTGCTGGATGCACCACTGGGTGACCCGCCTGCAGCTACTGCTACTGCTACTGATGAAGTAAAGAATGTTTACCTCACTCGGAAGAATCAATACTCCACAGTTCAGTGTGCTATCTTGTATGGTTTGGAATCGGAGCTTCAGAAAAGGTTTGAGAACCATGACCCACATGATATTGTCCGTGAACTCAAAATGATATTTGAGGCTCACGCGGCAGTTAAGAGTTATGAGGCTTCTGAAAAGTTCTGTAACTACAAGATGGAAGAGGGTAGCTCCGTCAGTGATCACGTGCTTAAGATTTCTGGGCATGCAAATAAACTCCAAAGTTTGGGTATAGTGATTCCTAATTCTTTGGGGATTCACTGTGTCCTCTAATCACTGCCACCAAGTTACAAGAACTTTGTGATGAACTACAATATGCAAAACATGGACAAGACGTTGCCAGAACTCTTCTCCATGTTGAAATCTGCAGAAGTGGAGATTAAGAAAGAGAACCAAGTGTTGTTGGTCAATAAGACCACCAAATTCAAGAAGCAAGGCAAGTCTAAGCAAAAGGGAAACTTCAAGAAGGGCGGTAAGAAAGTTGCCACGCCGGCGAAGAAGACCAAGGCTGGGCCTAAGCCTGATACTGAATGCTTTTACTGCAAGGGAGAAGGTCACTGGAAGCGGAATTTCCCAAAGTACTTGGCGGATTTGAAGAATGGCAACATCAAGAAGAAAGGTATATCCGATATACATGTTATTGATGTGTATCTCACTAGTACTCGTAGTAGTGCTTGGGTATTTAATACTGGTTCGATTGCTCATATTTGTAACTCGAAACAGGTACTGCAGAATAAACAGAAGCTAGCGAAGAACGAGGTGACGATGCACGTTGGAAATGGATCAAAGGTTGATGTGATCGCGGTCGGCACGCTACCTCTTCATCTACCATTGGGATTAGTTTTATACTTAAATAATTGTTATTTGGTGCCTGTGTTGAGCATGAACATTATATCTGGATCATGTTTATTGCGAGACGGTTACTTGTTTAAGTCCGATAATAATGGTTGTTCGATTTATATGAGTAATATGTTTTATGCACATGCACCTTTGATAGATGGTCTATTCTTATTGAATCTCGATTGTGGAAATACACACATTAATAACATTGAAGCTAAACGTTTGAAATTGAGCGATAACACGACCTATATGTGGCACTGTCGTCTTGGTCACATTGGAGTAAAGCGTATGAAGAAACTCCATTCTGATGGACTTCTTGAATCACTTGATTTCGAATCACTTGAAAGATGCGAAGCATGTCTGATGGGTAAAATGACTAAGACTCCATTTTCTGGTATGATGGAGCGAGCTTCGGACTTATTGGAAATCATACATACCGATGTGTATGGTCTAATGAGTGTAGCATCGCGCGGTGGTTATCGTTATGTTCTTACCTTCACGGATGACTTGAGTAGATATGGGTATATCTATTTCATGAAACATAAGTGTAACATCCCAAAAATACCAAACTTAGATCATCAAACACTAATCATCAAGATTAGGGTTAACAAAAACTTTTCTAAATAAACTCATGAATGCATGTATATGTGTATGCATGGATTTTGAATTTCTTTAAAAACCACCTTGTTTGTGTGATCCATTGCTTGTAAAATGTTTCTTAGGTGAAATGAACATCATCTAAAACATTTCCCACACTTTTCCTAAAGACAAGTAAATCAAAACAAATATATTAAGTGAATGGTCATTTTGACCAATTTAACTCCCATGCCTACTTTGGCTGTCTCAAACTTTCAAAACCTAACAGAAACTTTTCTGGATCTTTGCACCCCTTGAATGTACTCATAACAAGGTATCAAGGCCCACTTTGTGATCATCCAGAAACTTTCAAATGCATAGTTTAAATGACAATTCAAAATTGAATCTTCTTCATATGGGAAGATCCCACTTTTCCAAAACCCACTCAAACAAGCTCAACTTTTAAAACCCAAGCATCTGCAGACTCACCAGCACCAATCTAACAAACTCACCAAAAATCATTTCAAAATTCAAAACTTGATTTCATGCGGCCATTTCATCAAACAGGTTGCAGACACAAATCAAACAAAACATTAAACACTATAGTGTGCAGTGATTCTTGCCTAACTTGTTCCCTAGTTAGCTCACACACAACTCAGTAGATCATCTAGAAAGATTAGCCCAACACTAGCACCCCTGTGAGGTTGCCATTGTCATTAATGGTGAACAGCCGAGCACCCCCATGTCACCCCATTTTTGACAGCAGGCTAGAGGAAGAACTAGCCGTGCCAACCTTGTCTGGGAGGCAGCCCACCGTCCACCGCCACTCCCTGTCCCAGCCGCGAACGTTGCCAAGCCATGGACCACGCGCACCAGCCACGCCCAGACCATGCCGAGCGTGCGCCAAAGCGCCACCCTTGACCAGCGTCCACAGACCGCGCGCCGCCCTCACCGCGTGCACACACGATCACCACCGACCCAGGAGACCGCCAGACATCCCCGTTTGCCGCCCCGTGCCATACAGCCACCGCCCGCCGTCGAAGACGCCGCCTCTGCCGCGCAGAGCATCGCCCGTTCCAGACCAAACCACACCGCCCCATGCCTCGCGACCATGTCGTTGAGCATCGCCAGGAGACACAGCACCGTCCCCTACCCTTGCCCATGCCATTAGCCGCCTGTAACCTCGCCCCCGACGAGCTCACCGTGCGCCCTGACGGTCCCCTCGCTCGACTATAAATAGAGGCCACCCCCGCACGATTTCTTCACACCATCTCACTCCCCTCTCCCCACTGACCGTGCCACACCGTCCTCAGAGTAAGACGAGCACCACCTCGCCGGAATTTCACTGGAGCCTGCCGCTGCCGGAGAAGAAGGGAGCCAGTGATTGGAGCCGCCCCAGGAGAAGCCACCGGTACCAGGAGGTTCGCCATCGTGTAATGATTGCAAGTAGTTAAGTATTGTTTGGTGATTGTGTACCTCATATTTATTCATAGACGCTAGTACCGACCAAAGATACGAGGAGGAAGGAGGATACTACGAAGAAGAAGCCGAGGAGAACTTCAACCACTGCTCTGCACAAGGCAAGCCTAATACTACTAGTGAATGAGCAAGCTACTAACCTTGCAATCTAACACTTGCAATTTAGCAAGCTTATATTGACATTGATGCAAGTTAACCCTTGCAAGATTACCCTACTGATGCAACAAACCCCTACTTGTTACTATGCCTATCATATGCTTTAAGCCTATGAGATCATACCCATTTGATAACCCAATCCTAGTTTTATGGCAAGCTTCTTACATTATTTCTTTATCAAAGCTTACTTAGAGCCTACCTAAGAGTTTGGTAGATACTAGACAGTTGTGCTGAAGGTTGCATAAAGAGCATAAAATTTGGCCTAAGCTAGAAACCTTGATATCAGCCTAAGATATAAGGTTGGACTTAGTGAAACTCCACTAGTTACCACCCCTCATTAGTACTACCCCCACCTGTAGATGCTAGTGCTAAGCATAAAACTTGATCAACTTTTAGATGGGAATACTTGGTGGAAAAATGGTTATGAAAACCTTGGAATGATGGATCATTCTATTGAAATGTTTTGGACATGTGTTTCCAAACACTTGATGATTTTGGTGATGAAAATGTTGAGGCATGAGCCTTAGCCCTTTATAAAACTGATGGTTGTCTAGATGCGATACCATTCCAATTTTAGCGTACAACCACAATACCCGAATATTGGGTAGGGCTTGACTGGAAACTTATATACCTTAGTATTAGTTCCCTCCCGGCCAAGGTCTGAGCTGAGGCTACCTTGTGAAGATTGTCCACCTGTGCAGTACCCAAGATGACAGCTGGTCATGGTTGGGAGGCCAAACTCACAGGAGAGGTGCTAATACTAGGGCGTGTAATTGAAAGGTTAGGATTGATTATCCGCATACTGAGTATGGTGAATTCAGGATTTGTTCCTGACGGATGTATCGAATGTTGTGGTGAAAGTGTACAATCTCTGCAGAGTGTCAAACTATTCGAATAGCCGCGTCCGCGGTTATGGACAGTTGGAGTGGCCATACTGTTCCCCCGTCAGACTTTTCAAAATGACTTGTGAAATGAATTGAGACTTTGACTTGACCACAACAGAGTTGTGACCTGAATTACAAGATCCCACTTAGGAGTTATAAAATTGTGACTAGCTTTGGAACTTAGTAAAGATAAACCTGGCTTTTTGCAAAACAACCCTAGAGCCTAGTGTCCTATTATCCAAAAACCCCCTTTACTTGTTAGTATTAGTTTGCGAGTACTTAAAGAGTACTCATGGCTTTGTCCCTGGCTATTCCCATGGCCAGACTATGAAGAGGAGTACCTGGAAGATGGACCCCAGGAAGGTTACGACAACTAGGATCATCTCCCATCGTCAGCATTGCCTGTGACCCCGAAGATGGAGCTTCGCCTACGCTACCATTATTATTACGTATTCCGCTGCTTGATGTTGTATTAAGAACTGGATCATGAGATCCCTATTTGTGTAAGAACTTATGTATCGTTTGTAATGGATGAAGTACTATGGTATCCAATTCTGTTATGTCTCGCAAAAATGGTAATCCTGGGATTGCGATGTATGGCATAACAGGCATCTAGGATTGAAAAATCCAGGTGTTGACAAGTTGGTATCAGAGCCATCCTGACCATAGGAGACCCTAGTTAGATTGGACGTTGAACCAAAAACTTAGTTTCAAAACCAAAGAACAAAAAATATTTACGAAAACTTATTCTCATTCTTACCTCTTTAATTCTTTAATAAAACTTCATGTTCCTCAAAAACTCTTGCAAAATAGATAAAATTTTGACACACTTGATCACTCTGCTAATCTACTCATCCTCTATTTTTATAGATGGACGTGAAGTACAAAAAGTTTTACCAACTTGGGAATGGAGGAGACCTTATCTTTGAGAGGGATCTGGATCAGCTTTCGGAACTTCTGGAGCGTCCGCATCCCGAGTTCTTCGGAGCTCAGCTCAATGATCAAGGAGGAGAAGATCTGCAGTGGATAATTGTTGCAAGTCTCCGAGGAAAGATTGAACCTCCCACTGTGGAGGGAATTCAGTTTACCTTGAGGGAAAACAACTGGCTCGATGGACTTGCCAGAGCAATGCAGGAAGCTCTTTCCCGCTGTGTGGGCAGAGCATCAATCAGATCAAGGGTACTCGCTTCGAGTTTTGCCCAAGGCGTGATGCAAATGGCCAACCACTGGAAGCCCCATACCACCCCGAGCTGAAGACTCAATTGGACCACCTTAGCTTCATGATGTATGATCGTCAGCAGGAGTTGGACAACTGTCGTGACTATTGCAACCACAAGTCGGCCATCATCAAGACGAAGGATCAGACCATAGCCTTGCTAGCAAAGGATCGCAAGTCTCGCCGCCGTCAGCTCGACAAGAAGGAGCGCATTATTGCCCGTCTTCGCCACCGCATCTCATCTCTGGAAGAGACCATCCACGAGAGTGACATGCAGTTAGAGGAAAGGGAGAATGCTGGAGAGGATCTTCGTGGAGACCCTTACTCCTATCTCAGCGATGACGATGATTTTCTGGAGGATCAGGCCATGGACTTCTTCACCGATGAGGATGATTTCACCTTCATCGATGATGCTGAAGATGATGAAGCCACAGACTCCAAGGAGTAGTAGCACTGAGCACTAGCGTAGTGAGTAGTAGTAGGTCCCACTGTATCGTAGTTTCCAGAATGGTTCTTAAAACCATCTGTTTTTCCTTGCTGTGGTGTGTGTTGTATCGAGTGAATGAATGAATGAAAAAAGCAAGTTGCTAGAAAAACCTGAGTCAAACTCTAAAAACTTTTCAAAAACCCAAAACCTTAGCAATTTCCCTCTTTTCTCATGATCTATATCAATCTTCAGATGCCACGTCGAGGAAGTGGTTCAGCCCCGGACCCGATGTTGCAGATCCTGCAAAGGTTGACTTCTGACCGCGAAGCTGAAAGAGCGGAACGTCAAGCCCACCTAGCCACTCTGCAACAAATAGCCCGGCTAGCCCACAACAACCAAGGCCATGGAAATCAGGACAACCACGGATCTAAGCTCAAGAATTTCCAGAATACCAACCCACCCGTTTTCACCAAGTCAGAAGAACCCCTAGACGCTGATGATTGGCTGCAAACCATGGAAAATAACTTAGAAGTAGCAGGAGTGGAAGCCAACGAGAAAGTCCTGTTCGCCACCCATTATCTAGCCGGAGATGCCAGGGCATGGTGGAACAGTGTTCGTGCAATGACCAGAGGCCAGATGATGACCTGGGAGGAATTCAAGGTCAAGTTTAGCAGAACCCATGTGCCACCAGGTTTGATCAAGAGAATGAGAGACGAGTTCATAGAATTGAAGCAAGGAAGGATGACTGTAGTGGAATACCGTGACAAATTTTTGTCATTAGCTAGGTATGCCCCGGACGAGATAGACACCGAAGCCAAGAAGAAAGAAAGATTCCTGAATGGTCTGCATGACGAGATGCAGACAGTGTTAGTCAATATCCCCTTTGTTAATATTGAAGCCCTTGTCGACTCTGCTATCCAGATGGAAGGAAAGATCAACCAAGCCAATGAGAACCGCAAGCGTCGCATGATGCATCAACCAGGAACCCATCAGACCCCAAAGTATCGCCCCAACCCATCTCCAGGATTTGCCCCAAGAGCCAACAGACCCCCTATGACCCGTCCGACCTACCCCAACCGTGGAAACCCTAGACCCGGATGAAATCACAACAACCCCGGCAACTCTAGCAATTTCACCCGTGCCCCACCCAAGTTCAACACCAACAATGCTACCGCCAACCCCAACACTGCCCTGAGGACTGGAAGCAATGCTGTGCCTGTCGCAGCCAAGGATAAGTCACAAGTGACCTGTTATGACTGTGGAAATAAAGGCCACCATTCCAACGAGTGCCCCAACAAGAAGAATGCTACAGCCCCCAACGCCAATGTCCCAGCTCAGCAGCAGCGTCGTGTCCAGCCAGGGAGAATATTTGCCCCAGGGAATTCACTCAACCGCAATGGCCGTCTTTTTCTCATGCATGCTGAAGAAGCTCAGGAAGCGCCAGACGTCGTGCTGGGTATGTTTTCTGTTAATTCAGTACTTGCAAGAGTGTTGTTTGATTCTGGTGCATCGCATTCATTTGTCACCGAAGAATTTGCCTGCACTAGTAAAATTCAACCAACCAAATTGAAGCATGTGATGATTGTACAAATTCCCGGATCAACCACCAAGGCTAGGCAAATTTGCAAGGCCGTCCCTATCCGAATCCATGGCATAGATTTTTATGCTAATCTAATAGTACTCGGAACTAAAGGTTTGGAAGTAGTACTAGGAATGGATTGGATGTCCAAACATAAAGGATTGATTGACTGTGCCAAGAAAGCCATCACCATGACCAGTACCACCGGAATATCAGTCGAGCATATATCTGAAACCTTACCTCTCCAATTCAAGTGTAACAAGAGTCTAGCCCAACCTACCATTGACCAAGTTCGGATAGTCTGTGAATACCCCGATGTATTTCCAGATGTTTTGCCCGGTATGCCCCCAGATCGGGATATCGAGTTTATCATCGAACTAATCCCCGGAACAGGACCCATAGCCCAGATATCCTATAGTATGAACCCGTCAGAACTAGAAGAACTGAAGAAGCAACTGGATTCCATGTTAGAAATCGGATTGATTCAACCGAGTGCGTCCCCATGGAGATCACCTGTCTTGTTTGTGGACAAGAAGGATGGAGGTAACCGTTTGTGTACGGATTATCGAAAGTTGAATGATGTCACCATCAAGAACAAGTACCCCTTGCCTAAGATAGAAGATTTGTTTGATCAATTGACCGGTGCCAAAGTGTTTTCTAAGATTGATCTTAGGACTGGCTATCATCAACTCAAAATTCATGCAGAGGATATCCCAAAGACTGCCTTTACCACCAGATATGGATTGTATGAGTATACAGTCATGTCTTTTGGATTAACCAATGCCCCCGCTTATTTCATGAACCTCATGAATAAGATTTTTATGGACTTCCTGGATAAGTTTGTCGTTGTTTTCATCGATGACATTCTGATTTATTCCAAATCAGAAGAAAAACATGAGCTACACCTAAGGACCATTCTTGGAACCCTTAGAGAGCATCAGCTGTATGCAAAATTTAGCAAATGTGAATTCTGGTTACAGGAAGTAGGATTCCTCGGTCACATTGTATTAGCCGGAGGAATTGCCGTTGACCCTGCCAAAGTGAAAGATGTAGAAGCTTGGCAAGCCCCAACCACTCAAACCCAAGTTCGTGCTTTTCTCGGATTGGCGGGATATTACCGCAAATTTGTAGAAGGATTCTCTAGTATCGCCCGACCCATGACCCAATTGCTGAAGAAGGACAAGAAGTTTGAATGGACCGACAAATGTGAAGCGAGTTTTCAAGAACTCAAAAGGAGATTGATTTCAGCCCCAATCTTGATCATGCCGGATATCACGAAGCCCTTCGATGTGTATTGTGACGCATCCAAGATTGGTCTCGGATGTGTGCTAATGCAAGAAGGCAAAGTTATCTATCGCGACAATTGAAGCAACATGAACAAAATTACCCAACCCATGACCTCGAACTCGCAGCCGTAGTTCTAGCCCTGAAGACATGGAGACATTACCTGATGGGAAACCGTTGTGAGATTTACTCGGATCACAAGAGCCTAAAGTATATATTCACTCAGAAGGAGCTGAATATGAGGCAGAGAAGATGGATTGAGCTAATCAAGGATTACGACCTAGACATTCACTATCACCCTGGTAAAGCCAATGTGGTAGCCGATGCCCTTAGCAGATTGCCATGCCGCTTGAACTCCATGATTTTAGAGGAGCAACCAAGTTTGCACAAAGAGATGGAAGATTTTTGAATGGAGTTAGTAAGTGAAGGATTTTTGGCTAGCATAGAACTTCAGCCCACTTTGATCAGTCAGATTAAAGAAGCGCAGAAAGGAAATGCCAGTATCGACGGAATCAAGCGTCGTATCGGTACAGGCAAAGTACCCGGATTCACCGAGGACGAAGAAGGAGTTCCGTGGTACAAAGGACGCCTTTGTGTACCAGCAGATTCGGAGTTGAAAGAACTTATCTTGAAGGAGGCTCATGATACTCTTTATTCTATCCATCCCGGAGGAACTAAGATGTATCAAGATTTGAAAGAGCAATTTTGGTGGCATAAGATGAAGAGAGAAATCGGAAGCTATATCGCCAAGTGTGATATATGTCAGCGAGTCAAGGCAGGACATCAAAGACCCGCTGGATTGTTGCAACTTTTGCAAATTCTGGAATGGAAATGGGATTCTGTAGGAATGGACTTTATCACTGGACTACCTACTTCTAGTAGGGGAAATGACTCTATTTGGGTCATAGTGGACAGATTGTCCAAAGTCGCCCATTTCTTGCCCGTTAAAACCACCTATCAGAGTTCGAAGCTAGCAGAGTTGTACATCGCTAGGATCGTTAGTTTGCATGGAGTCCCCAAGAATATAGTATCGGATCGAGGAACTCAGTTTACCTCGAGATTCTGGAAGAAAGTCCAAGAAGGTTTAGGAACTCGCCTAGATTTCAGTACCGCGTATCACCCTCAGACCGATGGACAAACGGAGCGAGTAAACCAAATACTCGAAGATATGCTTAGAGCATGTGTGCTAGAATATGGATCCAAGTGGAAAGACTATCTGCCGTTTGCAGAATTTTCATACAACAACAGTTACCAAGCCAGTTTGCAAATGGCCCCATTTGAATTCATGTACGGAAGAAAGTGCCGTACCCCTTTGAACTGGTCGGAAGTAGGAGAGAGTCAGATTTTCGGACCCGACATCCTACGAGAAGCAGAAGAGAAGGTTCACAAGATTCGTGAGCACCTCAAGACAGCCCAATCCCGACAGAAGAGTTACGCCGACAAGAGACGTCGAGACCTCGCCTTCAACATCGGAGATTTTGTTTATCTGAAAGTGTCGCCATTGAAGGGAATGCAACGTTTCCAACTCAAAGGAAAGTTAGCCCCCAGATATATCGGACCTTTCAAAATTTTGAACCGTCGAGGAGAAGTATCTTATCAACTGGAACTACCTGAAGAGATGTCAGTTGTGTACAATGTGTTCCATATCTCGTTACTTCGCAAGTGTCTCGAAGTCCCCGAGAAGACCGAAGTGTTCAAGAATATCGATCACCGGACCATAGAGATCAACGATGACCTAACCTATCCTAAAGTACCCATCCGTATATTGGAAGAAGCCTTTCGAACTACCAGAACCCGAAGCATCAAGTTACTCAAGATTCAGTGGAGCAACCACACAGAAGAGGAAGCTACCTGGGAACGCGAAGATCACATCAGAACGGAGTTTCTAGATCTCTTCAAATCCTAGGTAATCTTTTCGTCCTTTTTCAAATCTCGGGACGAGATTTTTTTTAAGGGGGGAAGGTTTGTAACATCCCAAAAATACCAAACTTAGATCATCAAACACTAATCATCAAGATTAGGGTTAACAAAAACTTTTCTAAATAAACTCATGAATGCATGTATATGTGTATGCATGGATTTTGAATCTCTTTAAAAACCACCTTGTTTGTGTGATCCATTGCTTGTAAAATGTTTCTTAGGTGAAATGAACATCATCTAAAAAATTTCCCACACTTATCCTAAAGACAAGTAAATCAAAAAAAATATATTAAGTGAATGGTCATTTTGACCAATTTAACTCCCATGCCTACTTTGGCTGTCTCAATCTTTCAAAACCTAACAGAAACTTTTCTGGATCTTTGCACCCCTTGAATGTACTCATAACAAGGTATCAAGGCCCACTTTGTGATCATCCAGAAACTTTCAAATGCATAGTTTAAATGACAATTCAAAATTGAATCTTCTTCATATGGGAAGATCCCACTTTTCCAAAACCCACTCAAACAAGCTCAACTTTTAAAACCCAAGCATCTGCAGACTCACCAGCACCAATCTAACAAACTCACCAAAAATCATTTCAAAATTCAAAACTTGATTTCATGCGGCCATTTCATCAAACAGGTTGCAGACACAAATCAAACAAAACATCAAACACTATAGTGTGAAGTGATTCTTGCCTAACTTGTTCCCTAGTTAGCTCACACACAACTCAGTAGATCAGCTAGAAAGATTAGCCCAACACTAGCACCCATGTGAGCTTGCCATTGTCATTAATGGTGAACAACCGAGCACCCCCATGTCACCCCATTGTGGACAGCAGGCTAGAGGAAGAATTAGCCGTGCCAACCTTGTCTAGGAGGCAGCCCACCGTCCACCGCCACTCCCTGTCCCAGCCGCGAGCGTTGCCAAGCCCTGGACCACGCGCACCAGCCACGCCCAGACCATGCCGAGCGTGCGCCAGAGCGCCACCCTCGACCAGCGTCCATAGACCGCGCGCCGCCCTCACCGCGTGCACACACGATCACCACCGACCCAGGAGACCGCCAGACATCCCCGTTTGCCGCCCCGTGCCATACAGCCACCGCCCGCCGTCGAAGACGCCGCCTCTGCCGCGCAGAGCACCGCCCGTTCCAGACCAAACCACACCGCCCCATGCCTCGCGACCATGTCGTTGAGCATCGTCAGGAGACACAGCACCGTCCCCTACCCATGCCCATGCCATTAGCCGCCTGTAACCTCGCCCCCGACAAGCTCACCGTGCGCCCCGACGGTCCCCTCGCTCGACTATAAATAAAGGCCACCCCCGCACGATTTCTTCACACCATCTCACTCCCCTCTCCCCACTGACCGTGCCACACCGTCCTCAGAGCAAGGCGAGCACCACCTCGCCGGAATTTCACTTGAGCCTGCCGCTGCCGGAGAAGAAGGGAGCCAGCGATGCCCCAGGAGAAGCCACCGGTACCAGGAGGTTCGCCGTCGTCGACTTCGTTGTTCGCCCGCCTCGCCGACCCTCGCCCGTACCCTGGTGAGCCCCCAGCACCCCTCAATGGCCGCGTTAGGTTTCGTTCTCGCCGGAGTTGTCTCGCGTCGACGATGATCCCCAGCCGTTAGATTAGA
This sequence comes from Avena sativa, assembly GCA_916181665.1. NCBI lineage: Eukaryota > Viridiplantae > Streptophyta > Magnoliopsida > Poales > Poaceae > Avena > Avena sativa. The sequence goes on from OV702293.1 coordinate 463,867,671, forward strand.
ACTAGATCGAACGATCCACGTTGCCCCATACCGCTTCGCCCGGCCCCGTGTCACTGACCAGTGGGGACACCCACTTAAGCAGCCCGCGGGAGCACTGCGCTTAGCAGGCCGGCCCAGTAACTTTTCCCGCGCAGCCCAGCAATTCAAATTAAATCTTTTTCTATTTCAATTCAAACACACTTCAGCACCCAACTTCAAAAATCAACCCAGATCGATTCAGTACACCAATTTGAATGAAACCAATTTTGTTGGAAAGGTCTATGAATGCTTAATCCAAGCCCTTTGGATTCAAGTCATTTGGATCTGTAGATCACCCATAGTAAAAATAACAAGGCAGAAGCTTTTCTGCATTCAAACATTTTTCAAATTTAAACCATAAAATCGTTTGAGTTGATTCCAATTCTCAAAAATCACATTTAACCATACCTTTCAGAATATATAAAAATATATAGGTTTACTTGCAGAAATAATGTTCAAGTAATAAAAGAATGCTTCATAAGAATTTCTAGCCACTTTAATTAATTAAAATAAAAGGGTAAAACCTTATTAAATTGTGACACCACTTTAAATCACATTCCCATGGACTACAATATGTGGTGATGACATGTGTCAACATGATCCCATGTTTAGTTTGAGAATATTAAATCTTAAGTAGTTTTTAAATGAGTAGAAATTACTTTTCTAAAAATAAAAAGATTTAAACCAAGCTTTAACCTTGTAATGTTAGAGATGATGCTAGATCATCTATAGGACCCTTGTGTGTGATGATTGCAAGTAGTTAAGTATTGTTTGGTGATTGTGTACCTCATATTTATTCATAGACGCTAGTACCGACCAAAGATACGAGGAGGAAGGAGGATAGTACGAAGAAGAAGCCGAGGAGAACTTAAACCACTGCTCTGCACAAGGCAAGCCTAATACTACTAGTGAATGAGCAAGCTACTAACCTTGAAATCTAATACTTGCAATTTAGCAAGCTTATATTGACATTGATGCAAGTTAACCCTTGCAAGATTACCCTACTGATGCAACAAACCCCTACTTGTTACTATACCTATCATATGCTTTAAGCCTATGAGATCATACCCATTTGATAACCCAATCCTAGTTTTATGGCAAGCTTCTTACTTTATTTCTTTATCAAAGCTTACTTAGAGCCTACCTAAGAGTTTGGTAGATACTAGACAGTTGTGCTGAAGGTTGCATAAAGAGCATAAAATTTGGCCTAAGCTAGAAACCTTGATATCAGCCTAAGATATAAGGTTGGACTTAGTGAAACTCCACTAGTTACCACCCCTCATTAGTACTACCCCCACCTGTAGATGCTAGTGCTAAGCATAAAACTTGATCAACTTTTAGATGGGAATACTTGGTGGAAAAATGGTTATGAAAACCTTGGAATGATGGATCATTCTATTGAAATGTTTTGGACATGTGTTTCCAAACACTTGATGATTTTGGTGACGAAAATGTTGAGGCATGAGCCTTAGCCCTTTATAAAACTGATGGTTGTCTGGATGCGATACCATTCCAATTTTAGTGTACAACCACAATACCCGAATATTGGGTAGGGCTTGACTGGAAACTTATATACCTTAGTATTAGTTCCCTCCCGGCCAAGGTCTGAGCTGAGGCTACCTTGTGAAGATTGTCCACCTGTGCAGTACCCAAGATGACAGTGGTCATGGTTGGGAGGCCAAACTCACAGGAGAGGTGCTTATACTAGGGCGTGTAATTGAAAGGTTAGGATTGATTATCCGCATACTGAGTATGGTGAATTCAGGATTTGTTCCTGACGGATGGATCGAATGTTGTGGTGAAAGTGTACAATCTCTGCAGAGTGTCAAACTATTCGAATAGCCGCGTCCGCGGTCATGGACAGTTGGAGTGGCCATACTGTTCCCCCGTCAGACCCTTTTTAAAAATGACTTGTGAAATGAAGTGAGACTTTGACTTGACCACAACAGAGTTGTGACCTGAATTACAAGATCCCACTTAGGAGTTATAAAATTGTGACTAGCTTTGGAACTTAGTAAAGATAAACCTGGCTTTTTGCAAAAACAACCTTAGAGCCTAGTGTCCTATTATCCAAAAACCCCTTACCTGTTAGTATTAGTTTGCGAGTACTTAAAGAGTACTCATGGCTTTGTCCCTAGCTATTCCCATGGCCAGACTATGAAGAGGAGTACCTGGAAGATGGACCCCAGGAAGGTTACGACAACTAGGATCATCTCCCATCGTCAGCATTGCCTGTGACCCCGAAGATGGAGCTTCGCCTACGCTACCGTTATTATTACGTATTCCGCTGCTTGATGTTGTATTAAGAACTGGATCATGAGATCCCTATTTGTGTAAGAACTTATGTATCGTTTGTAATAAATGAAGTACTATAGTATCCAATTCTGTTATGTCTCGCAAAAATGGTAATCCTGGGATTGCGATGTATAGCATAACAGGCATCTAGGATTGAAAAATCCGGGTGTTGACAATAAGTCCGAAACTTTCGAGAAGTTTAAAGAATTTCAAAGTAAGGTAGAGAATCAACGTAACAAGAAAATTAAATTTCTACGATCTGATCGTGGAGGTGAATATCTAAGTTACGAGTTTGGCGAGCATTTGAAGAAATGCGGAATACTTTCACAATTGACACCGCCGGGAAAACCACAACGTAATGGTGTGTCCGAACGTCGTAATCGAACTCTCTTAGATATGGTTCGTTCTATGATGTCACTTACATATTTACCGCTATAATTTTGGGGTTATGCATTAGAAACAACCGCATTCACTTTAAATAGGGCACCATCTAAATCCGTTGAAACGACACCGTATGAATTGTGGTTTGGGAAGAAACCTAAATTGTCGTTTCTCAAAGTTTGGGGTTGCGAAGCTTATGTAAAGAAGTTATAGCCGGACAAGCTTGAACCCAAAGCGGAAAAATGCGTCTTCATAGGATATCCGAAGGAAACTATTGGGTATACCTTCTATCATAGATCCGAAGGCAAAATCTTCGTTGCCAAGAATGGATCCTTTCTAGAGAAAGAATTTCTCTCGAAAGAAGTGACTAGAAAGAAAGTAGAACTTGACGAGGTTGTTGAACCTTCTCTCGAACTTGCGAGTAGCGCAGCACCGGAAGTAGTTCCTGTGGTGCCAGCACCAATAAGAGAGGAAGCTAATGATGTTGATCATGAAACTTCGGTTGAAGTTACTACGGAACCTCGCAGGTCAACGAGAACTCGTACCACTCCTGATTGGTATGATCCCGTTATGAGTATCATGTTGGTGGACAACTGTCACATCCCAAAAAATTTCAAATTTTGCAATGTGAAAAATAAATAAACAAAATAAATAATTGTTGAAATTTAGGGTGAAAATAAACTTTTTGATTCCAAATGGAAACTTAAAATCCCATCTTGAACAAACTTTTATTAATGTTTGAATCCAACTAAAATCAAATCAAGTGAAATGCATTCATCAATGAATGTATCTTAAAATTTAAACACTTGGAAAAGTTAAACCAAAACCCTAAAACACTAATAGAAGAAAAACATTTCCAAGATATCTCTAAGCCTATGGATTTGATCCATATAAAAATTTGTCAACAAACATTTACAAATGATCAAGAATGACAAATAGAAATATTATAAAACTATATAAATTGGTTTCACTCAATTTGGAGCCATAGGTAAAATCTTATGAATTTAATAAGATAAGGAAATTGAATTTCCAAAGCTAATAAAGCACCTATCTAGAAATCCATACCAAATGGTGAGCAAATAATCCTAAAGAGAATTAAAAGGATAAACAAATATTAAATAAGATTTTACCAATTGGAATCACCAAGTTTGGATCTTTCAATAAAAAGATATGGATTTTATAAGATAAAGAAAGAAATAATAAATGAGGAATATTTAAAGACCAAATTAAATCTTGGCCTAATCCATAAGCAAATGGAATGAATATAATCCAAATCCAACCTGGCCCAACCCAACCTGGCCCACTAAGCCCAGCATCAGCCCATCCCTCTAACCCCCGAGCGAATCGTTTTTCCACCCAGACCCACACCCGCATCGCCGCTGACTACTTGGACCCACTCCTCCTCTCTCTCACTCGCTGACGCCAGGCCCCACCGCCAGATCATTGTCTCCCTCACCCGCCGCGGTGACCACGCCTCCTCCCCAGACGGTTCTGTCGTCGTTTCTTCGATTGAATACGTGGTAATGACGCCATTTAACTGCCCTTGACCACGCCCCCTTAAATGCCTCCCTCTTATCCCTATTTCCCCTCTGTTCCCAGCTCCTCCCCGCCCCAGGGCTACCCAAATTGCTCACAGCAACCTCACCGGCTCCGACGAGGTCCACTCAAATTCCGACGAACCCAGGCCGCCCCTCGCCCCCTCGACCACATGAGCGTGTTCCACAGACTCCTGTGCATCTCCCGGTGTCGCTCTCTTGGCCGAGTGAGCACCAGAGCTTCGGCAAGGGCATCACCCGAGCGCCACCGTCGCCTACCACTTCTCCGGCGAACTCCCCAGGTAGCTTCCGTCCACCCCCTTCACTCTCGTTGACACGCGTATGATCCCTAGCATTGTGCGCATCTAACAGAAACCCTATTTCGTCTCAGCGCGCACCGTAGCATCGCCCCCGATGACGACTGACCGCACCAGACGCCGTCTTGAAGTCCGGCGAGCGATTGACAGCAACCCCGTGCGCCCCTCGACAAACAACAAGAACGTTGAGCATCCTCTAGTCGTTGCGAATCTGGTGAGCTACCCCTCTCTCTCTCTAGCTCCCTGTATCACCGGCAACCTCACTGGCCGAGCGCGCCGCCGCCACTCGCCGTTGCTGCGCCGCCAAACTGTGGTCAATCACATGTGAACCGTTAGATCTCCATCTGGCGGCTTAGATAGATCCACTTAAGCGAAGGGGTATGGCTGTCTCTGTACCGCACGATCCACATTAGATCCTACGGACCGCATCGCTTGATCCGTGCGAATCGTTTTCAACCAATCAGAATAGGACGCGTGGCCTAGAGCTGTTATAAAAACAAGAAAATGTTCTATTAGTTATTCAAACTTGCAAAATTCATAACTTTCAATCTACACGTCCAAATTTTGCAAATTTTATATCAATGGAACCAGCAAGACAAACCCTACCCAACCATGCACTTTGTTTAATGAATTGCTTCTGGTAAACTGGTTGTTTTTGCAGAAACTTGTGTCGGCATAATTTGAATATAAAATTCTTTCTAAAATTATTTTTGTGATAAAATCTTTGGCAAATAGAATTTTTTTGAACCTACTGACCATATAAACAACTTGTGGATTAAAAAACATATTTTGTGAGGCAAAAGAATAAATCTTTGATTTAGAACATTTCTGGTCAAATAAAAATGTTGTTCATTTGTTGAAAATACTTTTTGGAGAAAAAACATTTGGGAAATGTTTTGATTTAAACTCTCTGACCCCAAAAACCAAGTTTTAGAATTAAAAATATATTTGGTGAACCCTATAAAGATTGTTGCTTTGCTAAAGGCATTTTCAACGACATAAAATATTGATTTGGTTTTAAAATGATTTATAAGTAAAATCTTTTGCAAATGGTTTTGCCACTTATAAAATGACCAATAGGTGTTTTAGAATGTTTATAACCTATTAGAAACACTTTTTCCAAATAAAACAACCTTTGGCATGCTTACTTGCATGCATTGCTTTGTTTCTATTATTTTATGTGATGTTTGCTTGAATGGTAGATTGAATATTTGCTTGCTTGATTGAATTGTAGTGGAATTTGAAGAGTGTGATCATTGTAAGATCAAGGAGTGAACTTATATTCTCTACCAAAAAGGCAAGTGATGCTTCATACTTTTGTCCCATTATTTTCACTATGCATTAGTAATATTTCTAAGTAGGACTTGCATGGAATTTTTGCTAAGTATAAACTATGTCATGGGAAATCCTAGTAGATGAAACCTTAGTAGAATTTTCCTAAGTTAAGATTCCTACTACTATCATGCTTAGCTTAGCTAGTAGAAAACAAGGGTGGATTGTATTCATGCTATTGGAATATTTCTAAGTCAAGGACTTGTGTTTTGTTTAATAAAACAACTAAGTGAATGAAACACCTGGGTGGAATGGAAAGAATGGTTTGTGTTGAGTGGTTACACAAGGCCCATTTCTATGGTTTACCTTGTGTATCTCACTTGTGGAATGCCACCCAGGAACAAAGAGATTTGAGATGTCAAATGTTGAGAAGCTTCAAGTGCAGCCACTTGGCATTATGGGCTCTGCCTGGATCATATAGGTTGCAATAACTTAGCCAAATGTATAGTTGGTGGTAGGGGATGATAGGTTGGAACGCGTCCATTCTGGTCTAAGGGAAGGCTTCTGAAAGATCTTGTCTTGGTGAAACCAAGTCTTTTGGGGAAAGTGCACCACCTCTGCAGAGTGTAAAATCTAAGTACTTAGCCATGTCCCTGGTAAAGGACAATTTGAGCATCAAGACATGGAAGCTATCAATAATCTCCTCATCCCAATTTCTAAGTTAAAACTTTGTGGTTGAACAAGGGTTGAAAGATCACCAATTTCTATTGGGAGATGCCTTGGGTGATTTTTGACAAACAAAAACTTAGTGTTTTCAAATGATAAAGAAAAACTATTTTGAGCAAAGCAAGCCTAAGCTCCACTTAGCCAAATGCATATAGATGATAGACTCCACTATACTACCATAGTATCACTTGCCAATACAATTCAAATGTATTGATCCTTGTGGATGTAACTTGTTATGTTGCAGGTTTGTTTGATGTTAGTGAGATGTGTTAATTAGGATTACAAGTCTACAACCAACATGATTGCCTGTGGCACTTTGAAGATGAAGGACCCCATGCTATAGTTATTTCTGCTGCATTGTAATGAGATAGCCACATGAGCTATGTAAGACGTAATGAATTATTTTATTCCTGGTTATAAAGTTGTAATATGACCTTTGTTTCTTGATATTACATCTTAACTGTGGATGCTAGCTATTGATCCAGGGACTAGCATTGTAAACACAGGGATCTCTACCTTATTAAAGGTTAGGACCTCTACAACAACACCGATGACCCTGCGACATATGAGGAAGCGATGATGAGCCCAGATTCCAATAAATGGCAAGAAGCCATGAAATCCGAGATTGGATCCATGTATGAAAACCAAGTATGGACTTTGGTGAACTTACCGAATGGTCGGAAGGCTGTCGAGAACAAATGGATTTTCAAAAAGAAAACAGATGTTGATGGTAATGTTACTGTCTATAAAGCTCGACTTGTCGCAAAAGGGTTTCGACAAATTCAAGGAGTTGACTACGATGAGACTTTCTCACCAGTAGCGAAGCTAAAGTCTGTGAGGATTATGTTAGCAATCGCTGCATATTATGATTATGAGATATGGCAGATGGATGTCAAAACAGCTTTCCTCAATGGAGACATTGATGAAGAGTTGTATATGATGCAACCCAAAGGTTTTGTCGATCCTAAAGATGCTAACATGGTATGCAAACTTCAATGGTCCATATATGGATTGAAGCAAGCATCCCTAAGTTGGAATCAACGTTTTGATAAGGTAATCAAAAACTTTGGTTTTATACAAATTTATGGAGAAGCTTGTATCTACAAGAAAGTGAGTGGGAGCTCTGTAGCATTCTTAATACTATATGTAGATGACATATTGTTGATTGGGAATGATGTAAACCTTCTTAATAGTGTCAAGGATTATTTGAATAATAGTTTTTCAATGAAAGATCTTGGCGAAGCAGCTTACATATTAGGCATAAAGATTTATAGAGATAGATCAAGGCGCCTAATATCATTGTCATAGAGTACATATTTGGACAAAGTTCTAAAGAGGTTTGGAATGGAAGATAGCAAGAAAGGGTTCTTGCCCATGTTTCCCAATACGACCTTGAGTAAAACTCAAAGTCCTGCAACGACAGAAGATAGAGAAAGGATGAGTAAGACTCCCTATGCCTCAGCCATAGGATCTCTTATGTATGCCATGCTATGTACTAGACCCGACATTGCATATGTTGTTAGTTTGACTAGCAGATATCAAAGTGATCCAGGAGTGGATCATTAGACAGCGGTCAAAAACATCCTTAAGTACTTGAGAAGAACTAAGGATATGGTTCTTCTTATGGAGGTGATGAATAGCTCGTTGTTAATGGTTACACCGATGCTAGTTGCAACACCGATCCGGATGATTCTAAATCTCAATCTGGATACGTATTTACTTTGAATGGTGCAGCAGTTAGCTAGAGGAGTGCAAAGCAAAGCGTTGTGGCGAGATCTTCAACTGAATCGGAATACATAGCTGCTTCAGAGGCTTCACAAGAGGCGATATGGATGAAGGAGTTCATTACAGAGCTCGGTGTGGTTCCAATTGCACTGGACCCAATGTCTATCTACTGTGATAACATGGGTGCCATAGCCAATGCGTAAGAACCAAGGTCACACAAGAAGCTGAAGCACATCAAGCTACGTTTTCACGCTCTTCGAGAACATGTCCAAGATGGTGACATAAAGATTTGCAAAGTACACACAGATCTGAATGTGGCGGATCCGTTGACTAAACCTCTCCCGAGGGCAAAACATGACCAGCACCAAACTGCCATGGGTGTTCAGTATATTACCATGTAATCTAGATTAGTTGACTCTAGTGCAAGTGGGAGACTGTTGGAGATATGCCCTAGAGGCAATAATAAAAGTGGTTATTATTATATGTTTGTGTTTATGATAAATGTTTACATTCATGCTATAACAATATTAACCGAAAACATTAATACTTGTGTGATTTGTAAACTAAATTAGAGTCCCTAGTAAAGCCTCTTTAATAATACTAGCTTGTTGGTTAATAGATGATCGTGGTTTCTCGATCATGAACATTGAGATGTTATTAACAACAAGATCATATCATTAGGAGAATGGTATGATGGACATACTCCTATAGATAAGCGTAGCATAAAGATCAAGTCATTTTAATAGTCCAATTGCTATAAGCTTTCTGATACATAGTAACCTAATTACTTCGACCATGAGATCATGCTAATCACCATCACCGGAAGGATGCTTTGATGACATCAAACACCACACCGTAACTAGGTGGCTATAAAGGTGGCATTGAGTGTTCGGAAAGTATGGGTTGAGGCACATGGATCAAGAGTGGGATTTATCCATCCATATGACGGATAGATATACTCTTGGCCCTCTAGGTGGAATGTCATCCAATTAGCTTGCAAGCATGTGACTGGCTCACAAGGGATCACATACCACGGGAACGAGAAAAGAGTACTTATCGGTAACGAGGTTGAACTAGGTATGTAGAGATACCGACGATCAAAACCTCGGATAAGTAAACTATCGTGATACAAAGGGAAATTGGTATTGTATGTAAGTGGTTCATTCGATCGCAAAGTAATCATAGAAATATGTGGGAGCAAAATGAATTTCCAGATTCCTCTATTGGTTATTGATTGGAGAAGTGTCTCGGTCATGTCCGCATAATTCACGAACCGTAGGGAGACACACTTAAGGATTCGATGTTGTTGTGTAGTTATGGAATGATGAGTAAGAGACCGAATGTTGTTCGGAGTCTCGGATGGGATCCGGGATATCAGGAGGAGATCCGGAATTGTCCGGAGAATAAGATTCATATAAGGAAAGTCCTGTTTCGGAGTTCGGAAATGATTTCGGTGTTTTCAACGGGAATGTTCTAGAAGGGTCTGGAAGGTCCGGCACTCCGGAAGGGGAAGGGTACACGAATGTGTCATGTCAATGTGGAATGGTTGCATCATGTACTAGTTCACTTGTCTGGGCAATATGAAGAGAGAAATCAAATTCAAGTTTGAAAGTCAAACGCCAATTTGAAAAGTCAAATCCGAACATTGCTTGGTCGAGGGAGAGTAGGAAACCTACCTAGGGTAGGAGTCCCACTCCCTCCACCCACCGGCCAAGGAGGAGGAGTTGGAGGAGGACTCCCTCCTCCCAAACCTCCTTCCCCCACCTATATAAGGAGGGGTAGGGCGCACCCCTACCCCTCACACACCCAAACCCTAGCTCCTAGGCGCCACCACCTCCAAGTGTTGTTGCCGCTGCTAGGGCCTCCTCCAAATCGCCGACTAGGGTTTACCAAACCCTAGCCGCCGGCTACACCACCTCCCCTTGGTGCCTATAAACCGTATATCGCCAAGGCCCTCTCTTACTCCACCATACTCGCTCCGGGTTAGGCGAAGCCCTGCGAGATCTTCCCTCTACTTCCGACACCACGTCGTCGTGCTGCCGGAATCACGAGGAGAGTGCTACAACCTCCGCTGCCTGCTGGAACAAGGGAGAGGAAGGTCTTCATCGAGTACCAAACGTGTAACCGACTGTGGAAGCGCTACCGAAATGCAGCGCCGGAAGGATCGTCTATGTGATCTTGAGATCGGCAAGTGTACGACTACATCACTCACGAGAATCTGCTCTCGTTAACCGCTTTGGAATCTTCAAGGGTGAGTGCTTCTATCGACCCGTTGCTACAATCTAGTAGATAGATCTTGGCTTGTTTGTGTGCATACGGTAGAATTTTTTTGTTTTCCATGCTATGAAGCCCTACACCTGGAGGTCTTCTTCTTCATCATGCCAGCCTCCGGTATGAAGTGTGAGTAATTCCACCTTGGACTACGGGTCCATGAGGTAGCTAGATGGTTGTATCTCCTCCTTTGTGCTTTCATGTCTATATCTTGTGATCTCCGTTCATGATCAACATCTCATCTATTTGTAATCATGCATGTTGTGTTTGCGGGGATCCGATGGATATTGAGATTACTATGTTAGACTGATTAATGGTTTTGTCTTATTGATTCTATCATGTATGTGTTGTTTGTGATCTTGCATGCTCTCTGTTGTTAGTAGCTATCTTGGCCGAGTAGTTGCTAGTGACTCCAAGAGGGGGTATTTATGCTCGATAGTGGGTTCATGCCTCTATTTAATCTAAGGGAAGTGATAGAAATCTCTAAGGTTGTAGATATGCTATTGCCACTAGGGAGAAAACAACGATCTCTTGTCCATGCAACAAGTGGATTGTTTACCTTACACACTTTGCTTAAAGCAGTTGTCTGTTGCATGCAACTTAATACTGGAGGGGGGTTCGAATGATAACCCAAAGGTGGACTTCTAGTCATAGATGCAGTTGGATGGCGGTCTATGTATCTTGTTGTATTGTCCAATCGAATCTCATAGGATCTTGATGTCTAGTATTGCATTGTTATGCCTTGTTTAGTCCTGGCAATTTCCCTGCTGTAATTTGTTTATCCAGCATGCCATGTTTGTTTATCTAAGGAGAACACCTCTAGTGAACTATGGACCCCGGTCCAATCTTTACCATTGATACATCTTCCACTATTAATTTTTACTTGTTGCAAACCACCATTACCTTCCACACCATACAGTTAATCCTTTATTACAGCAAACCAGTGAGATTGACAACATCGCTGTTCATTGGGGCAAAGTCTTGAGTTTGTGTTGTGCAGGTCTCCAAGTTGCTAGCAACACCTTTGAGTCGATTACTTCCTCCTACTGGTTCGATAACCTTGGTTTCTTACTGAGGGAAAACTTTCTGCTGGGCTCATCATACCTTGCTCTTGGGGTCTCCCAACGAGGCATTGAATACGCCATCAAGCTTATTTCTGGCGCCGTTGCCGGGGAGGCTAAGGACGTCTTCAAAAGGGGAGTCCTTCTCAAACTTTCTCTTTACTTTGTTTTTGTTTTGCTTAGTTTCTTTTGCTTGGTTTTGTTTGCCTCTTTTTATCAAAAACTCAAAAAAATAGTTTAGTTTGGTTTGCTTTCTCTTATCAAAAACACAAAAAAATTAGTTCCTACTCTAGTTGTCGGTCTGTTATTGCCTTGATTGGTCATGCTTTCTATCAATGGTGCGGTGACCCAGCATACCACTGCATGATGTAGTATAGTATAGTCGTTAAACACCGTTCACTAGTATTACATCCCTTAGAATGGCACAACAGAAACACAGCGGGTCCAATACATGGCTAAAGGTTACAACTCACTCTTTACACCAGATCCAGAGAACACTCTAGGTTAAAGAGAGAGAAAGAACTTCTAACAAAGAAGAATCAAAGATAAACAATACAAGATTATTATACTATTAAGTCTAGTATTTTAACTAAGGGGTTGGCATTGAAACTATTGCAAAAAACTACTGAATTAGGTTCTTTGGTTAGAAAGAGTATATTCCTAGCTAATTAGTATCTTCGTCTTCACTTGAGTTGTTGTATTTGTTGACTTCCTTGTCTTTGTTGAAGAGCCTTAGCTTCGGATCATGATTCCTGGAGCATAACTTGATGTAGATGTTGTCTATCCCGGCTTCATAATCTAGCAAGGGTTAAGAAGATACTTTGAGTACAAGTGTACTCAACAAGTTCACTAGAAAAGGAGTGTTTGATGCACTATATCTACAGCCACAGATCGTAGGTCGTAGGCCATGCAAGTTTTCGTAAACATTTCTTCAAAGGTTGCTTTTAGTTTGAAAAGCTATGTCCGTCAGCCTTCACGGGTTTACCAGAACTTTCATGGAGTTTCTTTCCCGCCGCGTTCGCATCTCCTTCCCGGAATAGGGAGTAACAAGTTACAGTTCTTACACTCTACAGTGGCGCGTCACTTTACCCATGAGAGATCAACTCTTTGTTGCACAACCGGGCAGCTTATTCCCGTCCACAATTCCATGATGTGGGGCCCAAAAGATGATCCAAGCCAATCACTGCCCCCTTCGCGACCTCGCATGCCTCCTTGGTGTACACCATGCCCACATATTGGATTACGACAATGGTTTGTACAAACCGTTAGATGCCAGAACTATCGTGGGACATTGAGGGTTCCCACCCATATGCTGCATATCCTCTACGAATTACCAATTAATATGCACGCTACGAGGATAACAGCCACGACATGCACATCCGGCTTCATGCGAGAGGAATAAGATACAGCTGACCTCTCCGTCCCATTCCAAATCTCATGGTCAATGCGTAATATACGGCGCAAGAAACACTGGCGACATTGGTTGTTAAGTCCTAGGTGATACAGTTCTGAACAGTGGTATTGCAACTGTCAGATTTAATAGATTAACTGATCACCCTGGATCAGTAACCAATAGTTCACATTATTATAGAAAATAGTGTTTTCTGTCCTTTTTCAAATGCAGGTGATGATAACACTGGATTTTTAGAATACTTTACAGAAAATAAACAAAGGACATGAGCAAGTGTGAACTTGACTTTTGTGATTGCAAGATTATGCACTCACGGTCTTCAAGACAATATAAGATCCAAAATCTGAAATTATCATCATTGGTCCAGTAGGGACTAATGTTTCAAGAAGCAATATGCTCTTATGCATAAATAATGTGATGCACGTTATAAACGCGAATCCCGGGGATAACGTTGTTCTAGGGTTTGGATTCTAGAAATGGTTGCTTTAGAATATGTTGTCCCTTTTTTATAACGTTCATACATGTGCTTCTTATTAAGGCTTGTGAGTGTGTGTGAGACAATATTAAGATTATATTATCATAAAACAATGGGACACACACAAAAGGTGAGATGCTACTTATGATTGTTTATATAAGAGTTCTTGTTTGAAGTGGCAAAAAGAATAACATTTGAAGAAAAGATTTCTTTTCTAAGGTCTAAACAATCTTTGTGGTTAGTTAGTGGTGGTCGATGTAATTTATGCTTGCTTGAATAGTTTGGGCTTGAGATGCTTTATAACTTAACTATTTCAGACCAAAGTTAACTATAAAATATATAACAATGTTTATAGTGTTATATTTAGATTCTTGTAGACTAAAGTTAACTTTAAAATAAAGATAGTTTGAAAGTATAATGCTTATTACATATGTACATTGTGTACTTGATAATGTTGCCTTAAGGTTACTTAAGTATGGTTATTCTTCTGTTTAAATAGTGGTCTCTTAATTTTGTAGTGGAACAAGATTTCTTGTTTCCTTATAAAGGTATGATTATGGTTGGTGGATAAATAAATAATTCTAGTGACTACTCATGAATTATCTTTGGATTTAGTCCATTATAAGGTTGTATTTGATTGATATATCATTCTTGAAGATTTTATACTTATTAAAGATCTTTTTAAAATATAATATATTTATATGGTAGAAAAATAATTCAATATAATAGTATTTCTAATGTTTTGAATGATTATGACTTATTAGTAGTATTCAAGACTAATACCTATGTATTAGACTTGATTGACTAATTAACAAATTTTATTTACTCTTATATGAATTTTAAATTAAGTAAATAGGTTTAAATTTGAGTTATTAAAGTATCTGAATTTTTATTTAACTCAAAAGTGGAATATTATATTTTTAACATTTAAATATTATTTTTGTGATCATTTTGGTATATTACATTTATTTTTATGATTTATAAATAATAAGATATTATTTTTACAATTCTTATTACTTTATAATTACTTAATAAATATTTAATTAAGTGAAATAATAATACATGATTATAGTTTTCAAAATATTGTTTTTATTTTTCCAATATTTTTGGTATTTATTTATATTCTTAACATTTACCATTATTAAAATATGAATTATCAAAGTTTTATTACTTATAAAACCTTTATTAAATCATATTTATTTAAATAATCCTCTTAATAATATTTGATAATAATTTTAAGTTGTATATTTTATTTTTCTACAAATTTTCATATATTATACATATTTTTCTGAATTATAAATCAAAAGTTATTAATTAAACAAGATTTAATCATTTATTTGATTTCTGGATTATTAGTAATTGAGTTTATAACATTTGATTTATTTTTTTAAACAGGAATTAACTTTTTACACCGCACCCACACCTAGCCTGAGTCACTGACCAGTGGGCCAGTGGCCACCTCAACTCTCAAATTTAATAAATGTGTTTGTTACCGAACCTAGTTCTACTCCCACACAATGACATATGGGACCAAGGCCATGTCATCTGCCACACAAGACAAAGACTGGGTCAAACTGGCAGACTAGGCTGAGGGTGATGTTGGCATGACATCATTCTAGCTTGATCCTCTCAGATTGATGATGGATTAGATGATTCGGTGCGTGCGCGGGGCTGTGGTTAGGTTTGCTGGAGAGAGGGTATCCCGAGGAACCTATTGGTGGTGGTGCCGCCCTATTTTGGTTACCGGAGGACAATCGGCGACGAGATACTACGGTGGACAACGACGATGCTCTGCGAAACAAGGTCTACAATGAGATTCAGCAAGCAAAATTAGGGTCCAGAGATGCGTAAGCTTACCCTGATGACGATAGAGAGGTCAGGGAGACTTGGGGAGGCGTGACGACGGCGAATCGACGATAATGGCCACGACGGCAGAGGAAAAGGAATGCTCGATTTCACATGATTCCCGGCGAGCGGGCTTCCTTGCTTGGTCCTAGGTGAGTAAGTCCACGACGGCGCGTCCAACGGTGGCTATCACGAGGCGAGGGGTGGTCAGATTTGGCTGGAACGACGAACTCTGACGAACTAGGTTTTCGGGTGAGGAAGGAAAATGGGTCTGGAGAGCGAGATAGAAGATGAGATAGGTATGAGAGGATAGAGGAGGACGCGTTGATCTTATCTACTCCCTCCAGGGACGGCGTCACGCATCGTAGCGTGGCGGTTGATCGACGGCGGAGCTCCGGCCAGCGAGCTGCTTCCAGTAGGCGAGGTTGACGACGAAGTCGATCTTGCAGAAAATCCCCTGGCGTTTCTTTCTTCTCAACCCGCAGTCCCTTATCGGTCCCACCCATCAGCTAGAGACGAGAACGAGCTGGGCTGGTTATTGGGCCTTTGTGGGCTGCACAGGGGCGACAAGTAAGCAGAAAGAAGTTGGGCCACGGCCAGGATTTGTTTTTTATTTGTTTTCCTTTTTATATTTCCTATTTTACTTTTCAGATTTGAATTTAATCTATATTTTGAACTTTTCTAATAAAGTTTATTTGCTGAATACTTACAGCAACAATTTGTATTTATTGTGATTCCTTTTGTGAACCTTTATGATAAATGTTTTTATATTTCTTTTATTTTCTCTACATGAACCCCTTTTAATATTTTGTAGAAGCTTTTCTTATTATTTTCTTTCCACTTTTAATCATGGATTTATTAAATAACATATTCTTATTTGTTTATAAAACTTAACTCTAGTTGGCTCATAGTTTGAATAGAAATTTTTATATGTATGAAATACAAAGAAATAAATATGGTTATTACTACTTCTATTAACTTATAAAATGACAATGTATATATTCTATTATGATAAACAAAGAAGTTTTAGGGTTCTTAATTTACTTATATTTCTTTGTTGATGTGAGAAAATATTTAATAACTAAGCATATTGTCTTCTGTTTGTGATATTTGATATCACCCTTTTAAAATAGAAAGTTAAAAATGTCCTATGGAAGATAATTGATAAAAATATCTCTTAAACACATATGCTTAAGATAATTGGAGATGATAAAGATGTGCTTATATGATTTACTATAGGAAAATATTCCTATAAAGTGATGTGGACATAAGATGATGGATCTGTAGGGTTCGCAGCATAGAAAACAAGAAAATTCCTACGATGGGAACATCTAAGTACCAAGATGTATCTACTAGATACAAGCAACGGGTGGATATACATCCATATAATACATACCCTCGAAGACCGAATAGCGTTAACGAGGTTGTACTCATGGATGATGTAGACGAACGCTTGCCGATCTCAAGATCGTGATGAAGTCCATATGGTCCAGCCGGTCCAGCATGATCAAGTCCAACACCTCAAAGTAGTGGTGCATCCGTGATCGCACACACGTACGGGTACCCTGACAACCTTCGTGCCCTCGCTCCAGCGAAGCAGCGGAAGCAACAAATCCTTCCAGAAAAATCCACCGAGAACATGTATCTCGCTGATCCGAGACCATGGGGAAATTCTAAAGGGGGGAGAGAGATCCTTCACGAGGAGGTGTACCTTGAGAGGATGAGAGGGGGGCCTTTTATAGGGAGAGGGGGCACCCCAAGGGGCATGGCACCAGCCATGGTAGCTGCCCCCACCTCTTCCACATTAATGTGGGTGGAGCTCCCACTCAAAATGAAAAGCCTCCACTCCCATAAAAGAGCCTCCACTCAAAAATCCACTCACATGCATTAAATTTCCACCAAATTTAATGCAAGCTCTCATTTAAATAAAAATCTTTTATTTATTTATTCATAATTTTGTTAATTACTTTAATTAAAAAACATTCACATAAAACCCCTTGCTAGTATTCAATTTCACATGCAGAACCAGTTTTAGCAATTTCAACCGAAACAGTTCCGGTGTCTAGTGAAATAAATTCCTGCGCTTTCCTTTTCTTTTTCTGACATATCATTTGCTCTGAATGGTGTCGGTATCCCTTAAGTGTGTCACCCTACAGTTCGCGAATAATGCAGACATGATCGAGACCCCTCTTCGATCAATAATCAGCAGCGGGACCTGGAGATCCGTACTGACTCCCACACATTCAATGATGACTTCTGTGATCGTGTGAACCTTTTACGCTAGTATCTTAATCCCTTTGTTTCACGATATATTACATGTCCGAGATTCGATCATCGATATCTCCATACCTAGTTTGATCTCGTTACCGACATGCACTCTTTTCTCCTTCCCGTGATATAACATTCTAGTGATCAAATCACTTGCTTGCAAGCTAATCAATTTGATATCACCGAGAGGGCCCAGAGTATATCTATCCGTCATCGGGATGAACAAGTTCCACTCTTGATCCATGAGTCTCAACATAACACTTTAGTAGTTTTGAAGCCATCTTTATAATCATCCAGTTACGGTGTGACGTTTGATGTCAACAAGAAACTCTTCCGGTGTTAGTGATTGACATGATCTCATGGTCTAAGGATTAGGATCACTTCGTAAGTTGTTATAGAAATATAAACTCAATTACTTTGATCATAATGCTATACTTCGGATGAATGTTCATCACATCATTACACTAATGTTGTGACCTCGTTATTAATAACATCCAATGTCCATGATCAGGAAATTTTGATCATCTTGTTAATCAACGAGCTAGTTTATAAGAGAGGCATAACTAGGAACTTCCTTTTTTTATTAAACACACATCTATTAATGTTTCCGTATTAATACAATTATAGCATGCAAAATAAACATTTATCATAAATAAGGAATACGATAATAACCACTTTATTACTGCCTCCCGGGCATATTCCCTTCAGGATCAATAACATGAAATGGATATTATGTTTGGTTTAAGATTTATATTTGAGTGTTTACCAGGAATGTCTATTTTCCATAATTCACAACCCTGAATTTCTAATTAAGGAATTCCTTTCCTAGATATACTACATTTTCCTATCTATCATCATGATGAGCTTTACTTCACAAGAATGTTCTTACTCACCTTTTATTCTTCTAAACTCATGCATGAATCCAATGAGTTTGATACTAAAGCATTTCATAGTTTTCTCATATCTTTGCTTGATTATACCCACTACTCTATTGTTGACAATCCTCAATCCAACAAGTAGTTCCTTCAAACTCCACTCATAATCTTCCTTAATCATCATCACTAATATTCCTCCATCAGATGTATGTATCCAAGTACCTTTCTCTAAGGCTTACTATCCTTTAAGATGAATAACACTGCTTCCATAACTCTATGTTATACTAGCTTCAATTGAATCATACTTTATTATATTTACTCTAATAACTCATACTCTAACCTAACATTATATTATTGTGACCTATAATAACTATTCTAGGATAACTTACCTATACTAGGGTTTCACTCATGTTCTACCCACCAATGTCACTTATACTTGCTATAAGTATTCTATCTTGGTGAGCAAGGTATGATCATTTTAATCCTTTAGTCATTTATATCTTAGATTTGTAGTTGGCTAAGCAAGGCTTTAGCAATACAACCTTACAATTGTATTGGAATTATCTTCTTAGTATCTTTAATTGGATTAAGACTGTTATTCATAGACTATGCCCACTTGGTCTAATAGAATTACTATTGGTAACTATCTTCAGGGTTCATCCTTGTAATCTTCTTAACTACCATATAATTAGATGATATAAATAATTCTTCTATTTATTTAGGAGTGATTTAATTCCATCAATTATCCTATTGATTTGATTCTCTTCAATCATTCCCATCCTATAGAGGATATCTGAAACTAGCATCACTGTTTAGCTCTTCTTAGTTGTTTCTTTGTAGACACTTATTTGTAAGCTGTGTTTTAATCAAGAGTTTGATAGGTTGAGAATGGGTGAATCAATAGTTGATTTCTCAACATTGATGAACAACAGATATTGGAATATAACTCAATAGAGATGATAAGGATTGATATGGAAAGAAAGATATATGGTGAATGATCTAAACTTAGTTTCTTTCCTACTCTATCTTACTTAAGAAATAGGGTTAGGTATTACCATGATACTCATGGTATATGCAAATGGGATTAAGATATAGTGGTTACATTCTTATTATTTGTGTTATATCCTTAACTTGGTACTCATGAGTTATTATAATGGATACTATGATATGATCACCTAAGGATCAAATATAAATCATAATGTATTAGGGTTTAACTTTTATTTCATTTGATCTACCCTTAGATCAAATCTCCCTTACCCAAAATAAGGTTTTAGCAAAGGTCATATTGAAACTTATCGCAGTCAACTTGATGATCTACTTCATTTCCATCAAGTTAAGAGAAGATTCAATCACTTTGACAAGTTTTATTTAAAAGCACGGAAATTATTTGGATTTTCTATGCATGAATGCAATGCACACATCTGGGTTTAGCTTATTTCTAAGCTCTAGTTCTGGGATGTTACAGACTCTCCCCCTTAAAATAAACTTCGTCCTCGAAGTTCGCAAACTCTCACATTTCTGAGTAAGGAATTGACTTGTAGTGGTTGCTACATTTCTCCACTCCATGATGACCTTAAATGTAATTATTTGTAGTATTTTATGACTTGATTAGATATCCTAATCCAATTCTTTTTATTTAATCATCAAACTTTATTACTATGTTAAATACAGTCTAGAGGGTCTCACTAAAATAAGTTTTAAGTTTCTATATGCTCGTGTTTGTGGTTAGAAAACTATATTTCTATTCTTGTCATAGTAGTGTTGATACTGGTACTCCTTCCAAGATTGGATTTGAACTCAATTCGTCCATACCCATTGGAATTTCTTATTCTCTGCATACGCCCAACTGGATGTGCTTTATCACTTCTTAGGGACCACTTAAAAGTTGTTTCTTCTAGAATTAGTCGGTTAAGTTTTATCATTTTTTCACCTTCGAGCTTATACCTTTTAAAGCTTTAGATAATCTTTCATTATCACCTATAGTACCTTCTCAATCTTTCATTCATAATGTCTACTCTCCCCCCTAGGGTTTACTAATAGTCTTTAAATTGTATATATAGCATTTATTGGCTTTATAACTAGAATGTTGGTCTCTGTTCAGTTTATACTTTACCTAATTAAGGGCTGATGAAAGATCGTATGGTGTATCCACACAATTATAGATCTCCAAAACAAATCTTTCAGCATTATATGTCTTACTTACTATTGGTCATTTTCGCTTGGATAAGTCTGACTTGGCGAAGCATCTTGAAACACGATCGCCTTAAATTTTTATACTTCCTTAGGTCTTATTTAACTTAGGCCAAATTTTATGCTCTTTATGCAACCATTAAGATGATTTGGTTAACTATCTCAACCAACACCAGCTGCGAATAAGATACCAACTGTGGATCAGAATACCGACTATGGATTAAGTAACAATGGTGGATCATTCTAGGTGGTAGGTATTACCTTACAGTTTCCGACCTACTACTGGAATTCTCTCTGAATTGTCAGAGCTTCCACACTATTTTACTCCTAAACTCCATCTTCGTACTAATTTATGATGCTTCCATGAACTAGGGATTACTACTTTATTATTCCCTTAGTAATATCACCTACTTGATTGAAACTTAAGTTCATCCCTTCTTGTTGTTCCATACATCTTTTTCACTAAACTTCTTTCTTGAATCTGACTAAGAATAGTCTATGTTTTATCTATCCTCCAAATGGTGTTAATACTCCTTATATATTGCTTCATCCTTCAAGTAATTCTTCATTTTATCTTTGAAACTCGTCACTCCCTTACACGAATTCCCATCCCTATCTAGATCTATAACATCAAGTAATAACTGGGTGTTACATCATGCATTTGCACACCTAATTAAACTTCATGAACAGATCTAGTCAATCAAGAAGATTCAAGAAGATCCAAAAGCCGATAAACAACAAAACATATACCATGTATTATACATAGTTTTTAGATAATCTACAAATGTACTAGATGTTCCAATAGTTTGCTCCTCACCTATTTACACAACTAACTTACAAGAACCTCCGGTTCTTGTGAGTACATCCTCACTTATTTTGGCAAACCTTTCAAACTACAATACGCATTACCCTCTATGTACATTATTCAAGCACTCATCCCTTGGGATGTCATTCCTTTCTTACTTTCATCTTCCTCTAGTGCTTCCTGGAATTCCGTCCATGATGACGTGAAGTCCTACGACTGCCTTCTAGAGTGTAAGAGCATCCAGGAGGTGCGTATTCTTGATTAGAAGTACCGAGACTAAGATTAGTCATTGAAAAATCACTAGAGTTGGTGTAATCCTCTATAGAATATTCCTGGTTTTCTGGCAACGCTTCCTCATAGTAAGTTGGATCCTTAGCCTTTTCTTGGATCCAATCGTACATATTGGTATAGTAGCTATCAGAATACTCTTCTAAGTCGATTGGATTGGTATTATTGGAGATATGCCCAAGAGGCAATAATAAAGTAGGTTATTATCATATCTTCATACTTATGATAAATGTTTACATACCATGCTATAATTGTATTAAAAGGAAACATTAATACTTGTGTGATTTGTAAACATAAAAGAGTCCCTAGTAAAGCCTCTTGTTAAACTAGCTTGTTGGTTAATATATGATCATGGTTTCCTGATCATGAACATAGAGATGTTATTAACAACAGGGTCATATCATTAGGAGAATGATGTGATGGACATTCTCCTATAGATAAGTGTAGCATAAAGATCAAGTCATTTTAAATAGTTCAATTGCTATATGCTTTCTGATACATAGTAACCTAATTCCTTCGACCATGAGATCATGCATATCACCTTTACTGGATGGATGCTTTGATGACATCAAACACCACAACGTAACTGGGTGGCTATAAAGGTGGCATTGAGTGTTCGGAAAGTATTGGTTGAAACACATGGATCAAGAGTGGGATTTGTCCATCCATATGATGGATAGATATACTCTGGGCCCTCTCGGTGAAATGTCATCCAATTAGCTTGCAAGCATGTGACTGGCTCACAAGGGATCACATATCACGGGAACGAGAAAAGAGTACTTATCAGTAACGAGGTTGAACTAGGTATGTAGAGATACCGACGATCATAACCTCGGATAAGTAAACTATCGTGAGACAAAGGGAAATTGGTATCATATGTAAGTGGTTCATTCGATCGCAAAGTAATCGTAGAAATATGTGGGAGCCATATGAATTTCCAGATTCCTCTATTGGTTATTGATCGGAGAAGTGTCTTGATCATGTTCGCATAATTCACGAACCGTAGGGAGACACACTTAAGGATTCGATGTTGTTGAGTAGTTATGGAATAATGAGTAAGAGACCGAATGTTGTTCGGAGTCTCGGATGGGATCCGGGATATCACGAGGAGATCCGGAATGGTCCGGAGAATAAGATTCATATAAGGAAAGTCCCGTTTCGGAGTTGGGGAAAGGTTCCGGTGTTTTCATCGGGAATGTTCTAGAATGTTCCGGAATGTCCGGCACTCCGGAGGGGAAGGGTACATGAATGTGTTGTATCAAGTTGGTATGATTGCATCATGTACTAAGTGTCACCGCTGAACCAAATAAAGGATTAATTCAAATCCTAGTTGAAAAGTCAAACAGCTAAATTTGGAAAGAGGAAAAGAGGAGGAAGGTTGAAACCGACTTGGGGGAGGAGTTCCTCCTCCCACCGCCGGCCCACCTTGGGTCCGAGTTGGGGAGGGACTCCCCTCCCTAGGCGTGCCTCCCTCCACCTATAAGAGGAGGGGCAGGGCTCCCCTCCTAGACACAAGTTCCCTACCTCTAAACCTAAACCCTAGCCACAGCCTAGGGATTTCTCCCAAGCCGCCGAGTTAGAGCTTCTAATTGCCCTAGCCGCCGGTTTAGCCCCTTATAATTGGTGTGTCTAAAACCTAGATCACCAAGGCTCTCTCATAGTCCACCATACTCGCTCCGGCTTAAGGCGAAGCCCTGCGAGATCTCCCCTCTACTTCCGGTACCACGCCGTCGTGCTGCCGGAATCGCGAGGAGAGTGCTACAACCTCCGCTGCCTGCTGGAACAAGGGAGAGGAAGGTCTTCATCGAGTACCGAACGTGTGACCGACTGCGGAAGCGCTGCCGGAACACAGCGCCGGAAGGATCGTCTATGCGATCTTGAGATCGACAAGAGTACGACTACATCACCCACGAGAATCTGCTCTCGTTAACCGCTTTGGAATCTTCGAGGGTGAGTTCCCCTATCGACTCGTTGCTACAATCTAGTAGATAGATCTTGGCTTGATCATAGATTAGATCTTGATTGTGTGTTCATGCGGTAGAAAATTTTTGTTTTCCATGCTACGAACCCCTACAGTGGTATCAGAGCCGTGTCTATATGTAGATCTGTTGCGCGAGTAGAACACAATGGTCATCGTGGGCGTTGATGCTTTTGTTGTTGATTGCTTTTTGTGTACTTTGCATCTTG
Organism: Avena sativa; assembly: GCA_916181665.1. NCBI lineage: Eukaryota > Viridiplantae > Streptophyta > Magnoliopsida > Poales > Poaceae > Avena > Avena sativa. Next base: position 463,891,616 of record OV702293.1, read on the forward strand.
CGGGATGGTGGGATGAAGCGGCCTGGGCTAACCTTACATGACATCGTTCATGAGACTTGCTCCACGCTTGACATGCAACTTGTATTGCATAAGTGGCTTTGCGGGTGCCTGTTTCTCCCAACATAGTTAAGATTCAATTTACAACGGGTGATTGACAATACTAGTATCAATGTTGTGGTTCTTGTTCGTAAGTTAGAACGACACTTATTGAAAGCCCCAAACCACGTAAAACATGCAAAGAAAATTAGAGGCGTCTAACTTTGTTTTGCAGGGGTGTGCTGTGATGTGATATGGCCATGATTGTGATTATATATATGATGTATGCAATGTTCCTTATTGTAAGTTGGCAATCGGCAGGAGCCATATGGTTGTCTTTAAATTCTGTTAAGACCCGCTTGTCTGTTCAAAGTAGTTGTAATAGTTGAAGCTGGTGGACGACAACCATGGAGCAGCGTCATTGACCTTGATGCAATGCCGGTGATGATGGAGATCATGTTCGTGCTTGAAGATGGAGATCGGAAGCACAAGAAGAAAGGCCATATCATATCACATATTATGAATTGCATGTGATGTTAATCCTTTTATGAATCTTGTATTGCTTAGTTAACGACGGTAGCATTATAAGATGATCCCTCAAGCACACAATTTCAAGTTTTAAAGTGTTCATCCTTAGTAAGCACCGTTGCTAAAGCTCGTTGTTTCGAAGCACCACGTGATGATCGGGTGTGTTAGATTCTGCGAGTGTATACAACGTGAGCAAGCCAGATTTGCTCATGCGGAAGCTAAGGTTGATCTTGACGAGCCTAGCATGTACAGACATGGTCTCGGAACACGGATCACCGAAAGATAAAGCATGAGTCATATAGTAGATATGATGAACATGTTGATTGTTCGCCATTGAAGCTACATCAACTCTCGTGATGATCGGTTTTGATGTGGTGGATTTGGTTCGTGTGATCACTAAAAAAATGTGAGGGATATTGTTTTGAGTGGGAGTTCAACGGCAATGTGATTAAAAGTTGAACACTATTTATCATAAATTAAATCAAAGTGAATTTGCATAATTGTTGTAGTCATTGGCATCCGTTTACCACCTTGCGCTTAGTTATAATTGAGATGATAGAACTATAGAATTCTGGTTAGTTACTTTATGAACTGGTATCGTATTGTTTTGAAGTGTTAATCTAAAGTTTAAAAGTCCTATTGCAAACTTTCAGTAAGTTCTGGTTACTCCATGAAGTTTAATAATTAGTATTAAATCAAGAGTGACAATTCCAAGTGTTAGTGTATGAGTATCATGTTTGTCTCCATGATTCTTGATATTCAAAGGATTGTCCTAATATCAAGGTTATCTAGGATCTGAAAGAGTTGTTTCAGAAACCATGATGTGTGGAAGATATTGTGATATCTAAAACGAAGTTTTGGTTGCAACATGATAGGGTATAATATGGAAAAAGTCATGTTCTCATATTTGATGAGAATTTGCAAAAGGTTGGAGACACTAGTTGTCCTAATCCTCCAAAAGGTTTTGGAGAGCAACATTATACTCGCGATTCACCGTTATAAGCTAAAGTAGCTTGATCATGAATAATTCCATGATAAGGGTGAATATTTGATGTAGGTAATATATTTACCACACCAAGAGATTACTAAAGAATGGAATTTGAAAGTACACCAAACATTTGATGATGGTGATCTACTTCAAAGTACAAGTCCAAAGACATTGGTATTTAATTATACACGCTTTAGACTATGTGTCATATGTATAACTCCACTGTTGATGTTGATAGATTCTTTCAAACAGAAAAGGAAATACTGAAAGAGAATCTCATAAATATATGGCAGAAAAGAAAAGACTAGAATTGTTCAGTTAAGTATATAGATGATATACATGTTATGGCTATATTCTTTGCTTATTAAACAATGTGGTTCCTAAGTATTTGATACTGAATTTGTTGGTATGAATCGTCATACGAAACAACACAATTCATGAACTACAATGGCCTAAGTAACTAGCAAAAGAATATGTGATGATGTTCATCGAGAACAAATAAACGGTTATTGTGTTGCTCGTTAAACATCAAAGCTTGCCTTCAGGATTTGTTTTATCAGGTATTATGAGAACAAAAGGGTTGTTCAAATAATTTCCGTAATCCATAAAAGATGGATGATTCACAAATCTCGTTGGAGAAATCACATCCATAAAACTAGTGCTAAAAATGTCGAAAGACAAATTGATTGAAAGATCACTTCGGAAGTGACATCGCCGTTTAAATTATATTGGAAAGAAAACATGAAGAAACTCCATGTGGATGGAATTTTGGAGTCTTTTGATTTTGATCAAATGATGCTTGTGAAACCTTTCTAGAGATAATTAAAACTTCGTTCATAGGCCAAAAGGGAACGAATGACTAGCTTATTGGAACTTGTACATATTGTTGTATGAAATCCATTATATGTAGTCAAGAGCGATGGATTTCAACTTCATATGCTTTCTCCGAAAATTTGAGTGAATATATGAATATTTACTTAATAAGGATGAAGTATGAAACATTTGAAAAAGTTCAAAGTCTTTCAAGATGAAGTGCAAAATCATTGTAATAAGAATATAAATAGTTTATGATAAAGATCATAAAGGAAGATATTTGAGTTACAAGTTTAGCATAATACCTAAGATTTAAGGAATCATTCTGTGGATTTGCATTTCCCGAAACACCATAAGAGTATGGAGCATTCGAGATATGTAATTAAAACCTTGTTTGACATGGTAAGATCAAAGGTGTAATTCATAGAACTGCCATTATACTTTAAAGATTAAAAGCTTTAGAGACTACCGTTTTCCATTGAAAAGAGCTCCATCATAATCCGCTGAAATGACACCATATAAAGTTATGGTTTGGGATAAAACCCAAGTAGTCCTTTCTTAAACATTGGTATGCTATGCATAAGAAAGATGTTTGCAACCAAAGTCGGATAAACCTGTCTTTGTATTACTGTTTAGTATTCCTCCATAAACACCGGAGACAAAAGTGTTTGTCGCTTAGAACGTCAAGTTTCTTTGAGAAGGAATTTTTCGTGAAAAGATAAGTGGGAGGACAATAGAACTTTGATAAGGTTAAAGGAACCTTAGCTATATGTGCAGAGTTGCACAGCGCCGAAAAGTGTTCCGGAGGCAGCAATAATGCTCATGGCTCACGTGCCTCAAAGGTTGTGGTCACGGAGATCTAAGTTCCTATTAAACCAAGTAGGCCGGGTAAACAATCAAATACCAAGATTTGAGAGTTAAATCATTATTTGACAATATTGATCCGACTACATGCAAAGAAGCGATGATGGGCCCTGACTCCGTAAAATGGCTTGAAGCCATAAAATCCGTGATAGTTCCATACATGAGAAATCAAGTTTTGAACTTGAAGGACCCTCGAGAAAGGTGTAAGACCTTACAGTTGTGTTTGGATCTATAAAGAAATAGACATGGATGTTTTGCATCTATGAAATAGTCGACATGTTGGGAAAGAGTTCACAACAATGTTCAAAGAGTTGACTATGACAAGATCTGATCTTTCATTAAGCGATATTTAGTCTAGACGGATTAATGTAGCAATCACGACATATAATTTTGTTATGTGGTAGTTGGATAAACAAAACAAGTTCTTCTAATAGAAGGGTTACCTAGGACGTGTGCATGACACGGTCCAAAGGGTTTTGTCAATTCAAAGGATGCTAAATGCATATGCAAACTTCAATGGTTGAAATAAGCATAGCGGAGTTGGAATCTTCACTATGATGAAACTGTTAAAAGAGTTTAATTTCATCGGAGACAATGAAGATGCTTGCATTTGCAAGAAATTAAGTGGGAGCGCTAAGACATATTTCTAATACATTATGTGGAGGACATATTGTTGATTAGAAATGATGTATCTTTTATTAACACATATTAAGAATTTCATCCTGATGAAAGACTTAGGCAAAACCCAAATATTTGGCATCAATAGACGCTAATATGGTTGTGCCGAAAGTACATAGACGATGTATTGAATGAGTTCAATATAGAAACTACAAGAAAGGTTCTTGTCACACCGAAAGGATTGAATGAGTTCAATATTGATGATATATTCAAGTGTATTGACACTGGGTAAGTGAAACAAAGATTCAAGTATAGATTGATACTTGATGTATGAAATCACAAAGAATATTTATATCAATCATACTGTGATATGTACAAATCCAGATATGTCCTATACTCTAAATGTTATGAGCATATACCAGAATGATTCATAAGTTGATCATTGGACAATAGTAAGGATATTCTTATGATCTTTTGGTAGAACTAAGAGTATATTATTTGTAGAAGTGACAAATAGATGGTTAGTTCATTGTAAAAGTACTACATTGATACTAGTTTTGTCACAAAGTACAAATTAAGTTTATCTCAATCTAAACTAAGGGTGGCACAATATAATGGAAAGTAAGTTCCATAATGGATTTGGATGAGTTCCAAAGTTAAGACATTGTGACAGATACTACAACAAAAGGCTAAGTATATGACTGCTATAATAGCAGCTAAAGAGGGCATTTGTGTCAAGTAGTTTGTTGTCAAACTAGGTGTAGTTCATAGCGGGATAATACTATGAAGTTATATTGTACGACAATATTATCAACATGTTTTAACCCCAAAGAACTAAAGGTCTCACCAAAAGACCAAAATTATACAAAGCCATCTCATTAGAGAATGAGTGATGCGTAGAGACGCAAAGACATGCAATTACACACGGACCTGGAAGTGTCAGATCCGGAGATCAGTTGACCACTAGCAATCGTGTACATACAACACCAGAAAGCCATAGGTGTTGAATACACAAAGGTTTTGAAACTAGATTATTGACTCTAGTGCAAGTGGGAGACTGTTGGAGATATGCCCAAGAGGCAATAATAAAGTAGGTTATTATCATATCTTCATACTTATGATAAATGTTTACATACCATGCTATAATTGTATTAAAAGGAAACATTAATACTTGTGTGATTTGTAAACATAAAAGAGTCCCTAGTAAAGCCTCTTGTTAAACTAGCTTGTTGGTTAATATATGATCATGGTTTCCTGATCATGAACATAGAGATGTTATTAACAACAGGGTCATATCATTAGGAGAATGATGTGATGGACATTCTCCTATAGATAAGCGTAGCATAAAGATCAAGTCATTTTAAATAGTTCAATTGCTATATGCTTTCTGATACATAGTAACCTAATTCCTTCGACCATGAGATCATGCATATCACCTTTACTGGATGGATGCTTTGATGACATCAAACACCACACCGTAACTGGGTGGCTATAAAGGTGGCATTGAGTGTTCGGAAAGTATTGGTTGAAACACATGGATCAAGAGTGGGATTTGTCCATCCATATGACGGATAGATATACTCTGGGCCCTCTCGGTGAAATGTCATCCAATTAGCTTGCAAGCATGTGACTGGCTCACAAGGGATCACATATCACGGGAACGAGAAAAGAGTACTTATCAGTAACGAGGTTGAACTAGGTATGTAGAGATACCGACGATCATAACCTCGGATAAGTAAACTATCGTGAGACAAAGGGAAATTGGTATCATATGTAAGTGGTTCATTCAATCACAAAGTAATCATAGAAATATGTGGGAGCCATATGAATTTCCAGATTCCTCTATTGGTTATTGATCGGAGAAGTGTCTCGATCATGTCCGCATAATTCACGAACCGTAGGGAGACACACTTAAGGATTCGATGTTGTTGAGTAGTTATGGAATGATGAGTAAGAGACCGAATGTTGTTCGGAGTCTCGGATGGGATCCGGGATATCACGAGGAGATCCGGAATGGTCCGGAGAATAAGATTCATATAAGGAAAGTCCCGTTTCGGAGTTGGGGAAAGGTTCTGGTGTTTTCATCGGGAATGTTCCGGAATGTCCGGCACTCCAGAGGGGAAGGGTACATGAATGTGTTGTATCAAGTTGGTATGATTGCATCATGTACTAAGTGTCATCGCTGAACCAAATAAAGGATTAATTCAAATCCTAGTTGAAAAGTCAAACAGCTAGTTTGAAAAGTCAAACGGCTAAATTTGGAAAGAGGAAAAGAGGAGGAAGGTTGAAACCGACTTGGGGGAGGAGTTCCTCCTCCCACCGCCGGCCCACCTTGGGTCCGAGTTGGGGAGGGACTCCCCTCCCCAGGCGCGCCTCCCTCCACCTATAAGAGGAGGGGCAGGGCTCCCCTCCTAGACACAAGTTCCCTACCTCTAAACCTAAACCCTAGCCACAGCCTAGGGATTTCTCCCAAGCCACCGAGTTAGATCTTCTAATTACCCTAGCCGCCGGTTTAGCCCCTTCTAATTGGTGTGTCTAAAACCTAGATCACCAACGCTCTCTCATAGTCCACCATACTCGCTCCGGCTTAAGGCGAAGCCCTGCGAGATCTCCCCTCTACTTCCGGTACCACGCCGTCGTGCTGCCGGAATCGCGAGGAGAGTGCTACAACCTCCGCTGCCTGCGGGAACAAGGGAGAGGAAGGTCTTCATCGAGTATCGAATGTGTGACCGACTGCGGAAGCGCTGCCGGAACGCAGCGCCGGAAGGATCGTCTACGCGATCTTGAGATCGACAAGAGTACGACTAGATCACCCACGAGAATCTACTCTCGTTAACCGCTTTGGAATCTTCAAGGGTGAGTTCCCCTATCGACTCGTTGCTACAATCTAGTAGATAGATCTTGGCTTGATCATAGATTAGATCTTGATTGTGTGTTCATGCGGTAGAAATTTTTTGTTTTCCATGCTACGAACCCCTACAGGTATCACCCCCATATTGTAGCACCCCGGTTCTGAAAAGATCGTGGCCTCTATGTGACATGCCAATCCCTGGATCGGTTCATTGGCCCACAATAGAGTAAGATGAATAACATAGCAAAATATCCGTGTATCATGAATAACGAAGATCCAGAGTACCATTATTACAATAAAAGCTTGGCCCAAAGCACTACTAGAGAAAAGGCTATAGGAGACATGCTTATGCGAGGCACATTTAGCATATGCGCCTCCTATAAAAATAGGCGAGGCGTACTTTGCAATATGCGCCTCTAGTATAAAAATAGGCGAGGCGCATATGATAAGAATGCGCCTCCTATAATCCCTGTACAGACAGAATCTAGCAGCCCCATATTATGCGAGGCGCATTCTAGTCATATGCGCCTCCTATATATCAGATATGCGAGGCGCATATGGACAGAATGCGCCTCGCATATTCTGTGTGGGCCCGCGTGTTGGTAGGTACACGAATATGCGAGGCGCATATGGCTATATGCGCCTCCTATATTTGATAATATGCGAGGCGCATATGGGTGTTGGTAGGTGCACGAATATGCGAGGCGCATATGGCTATATGCGCCTCCTATATTTGATAATATGCGAGGCGCATATGGCCAGAATGCGCCTCAAGTAACTCATGCGGGCCCGGGCGCTGGTAGGTGGCCGCATATGCGAGGTGCATATTGCTATATGCGCCTCCTATAGTTTGAATTATAGGAGGCGCATATTGTGCAATATGCGCCTCGCATAAGCTGGCACCACTTTTTTCTAGCTTTTTGCACATGGAGGCAACTACCACCCCACTCACTTGTGTCACTTCTTCCTCCTCCACCAAGACAAATCTGGTCGCCCCCCTCCTCCTCCCCACCTCATTTTCCCCATTGATTCACCTTCGAAGCTTGCTCAACATCCATTGGTTGACACCCATATGTAAGTGAAGTCTCTTGCTCCTCTAGATCTACAACATGTCCATTTACTTCTCCTCCGGCTCTCTTGCGCAAGTCGTTGTTGGAGGAAGCGTGAAGGCGTTGCTTGCATGTATGCGCGTTGTCGGAGACACCGACTATATGATTGTGTTGTGGTGCTAGTTTTTGTGCAGGGATTTCATTTGAGATGCCAATGTTTTGCCGGAATGTCGATTTATTTCTTTTCCGGCGAATTTCTGGCACTCGCGGATGTCCTCTTTTTAGGGGAGGTCATGCCGAATTTTTCCGGCGATCCACGTCCATATATGCTCTAATTATTCTCTTGCTCTTTGTACCACGCAGGCGGCCATGGTCCGACCACTAATCAACAAAGCCCGCGTGGATAGGTGGATGACATGCGCGAGGGCCAACATGGAACGTGCAAACAAGACAGAGATAAGATGTCCATGTCGGGACTGCAAGCTGATGTATCTGATAAGGCATGATTCCGGAATGCTGGAGTCGCACCTGCTTCGACGTAGTTTCATGGATGGATACACTCGATGGATACGTGATGATCACGAAGATCAAGATGCCAGTGATGATCACGAAGATCAAGACGCCAGTCACGATCACGAAGATCAGGGTGGTGGCACTGGACATGGACACGAAGATGATCAAGGTGGCGTCAGGCATGGACACGAAGATGATCAAGGTGGTGCCGACCATGATTCGAGCTGGTTGCGAGACCCTCATGTCCAAGATCTGCTTCTCAAGGAGACGAGTAACGCCAGAGCCGCCGGTAGAGAGAAGGCTAAACTGGAGCAAATGGAGAAAGACGCGGTCACTCCATTGTTTGACGGATGCAACGACGGGGATACCCGTCTAAATGTAACGCTTAGGGCTCTAGAGATGAAGGCGAAACACAAAATGACCGACGAATGTTTCGACGACAACATTGTATTCTGGCACGATATTCTTCCCAAGAAGGGGAACACATGTCCGACTAGTATCGCTGAGGCGAAGAAAGTCGTGTGTCCTCTCAATCTACCGCACGTGAAATACCACGTCTGCATAAATGATTGCATCATCTACCGGGGCGAGGACGCGGAGAAGACCACGTGTCCGGTGTGCAAGACCTCTCGATACAAGAGAGGGACCAAGAAAGCTCCTAGGAAGGTGGTGTGGTACTTTCCTCTAACTCCTCGTTTGCAGCGGTATTTCGCAGACCCTAAGGAAGCACAGCTCATGCGCTGGCACGCGGAAAGAAAGAGGCTGGAAGACAATGATCCGGAGAAGGAGGAAATGTTGAGGCACCCTTCGGATGCTTGCCAGTGGAAGGCGTTGGACCTACAATATTACCAACATTTTGGGAAAGAGTCAAGGAACCTCAGGCTGGGCGTGAGCACTGACGGACTCAATCCGTTTGGAAGCCAGAGCAGCACACACAGCACCTGGCCCGTGTTTGTATGGATCTACAACCTCCCTCCCTGGTTGTGCATGAAGAAGAAGTACGTAACCATGAGTATGCTCGTTCAAGGGCCAAAACAACTTGGTACAGACATCAATCTGTATCTCACGTTGTTGAAAGAGGAGTTGGCCACGTTATGGGAAGAAGGAGCCCGTACATGGGACGCCTCGATACAAGAGTACTTTGACATGAGAGCGGCGGTGATCACGACGGTGCAAGACTATCCTGGTTACGGATACTTCTCGGGGCAGGTGGTCCAAGGATTCTATGGGTGCGTTAGGTGCAAGGATAATACAACGTACCGCCAGCTACAGAAAGATCCCGGGTCCGGGAAAACCGTGTTCCTTGGGGCTCGGAGGTGGCTTCCCAAGAATCACGCCTGGAGAAAGCTAGGACATCTGTTTGATGGGACGATCGAGCTCCGAGGAATCCCACACCAGAAGAGTGGTGCGGAAATCTACAAGCTGTTGAATAACTAGAAGGAGTGCCCTGCGCCAGGAAAGACCCAGAAGAAGCCAGAGCCGTTGCTGAAGGTATGGAAGGCGAGGTCTGTTTTCTGGGACTTGCCATACTGGAAGATCCTCCGCGTGCCTCATAGCCTTGATCTCATGCATATCACGAAGAACGTGGGCGAGAGTCTGCTTACCACCCTCCTTAACACCGACAAGACCAAAGATGGGCCGAAGGCAAGGAACGACTTGAAGCATATGGGCATCAGGGATGAACTTCAACCACCACCTAGCGATGATGAGGAGGAGGACGAGGTGGAGGAGACAGAAACACAGAATAGCCGTCGTCGCAAGGGGAAAAAGGTTAAGAAGGGAGAGGTCAAGCTCAAGGCCTCATGCTTCACTCTGAGTAAGAAGGAGGCCATACAGTTTATGAAGTGCCTCCTCGGAGTCAAATTTCCGAACGGCTACGCGGGGAAGATAAGCAGATGGCTAGACGAGGCGAAGCAGCGCTTCAGCGGGATGAAGTCTCACGACGTCGCCGTGCTAATGACGCAGGTACTCCCGGTCGCGATCCGAGGTATAATGGACAAGCACATCCGTGAAACACTGTTTGGCCTCTGCAACTTTTTTGACGTCATCTCTCGGAAGTCGATAGGCATTAAGCAGCTCACGAGGCTACAAGACGAGATCGTGGTGATAATGTGCGAGCTCGAGATCTATTTCCCCCCCCCCCCCCCCGCTTTCTTCGACATCATGCTTCATGTGCTTCTCCGTGTCGTGGAGGATATCGTCCAGCTCGGTCCTGCGTTTCTGCGAAGCATGATGCCGTTCGAAAGGCTCAATGGACACATCAAGGGATACGTCAAGAACAAGTCCCGTCCAGATGGAAGCATAGCAAACGGCTTCCTGGCCGAAGAGTGCATCTCTTTCTGCTCGAACTTTCTACAAACCGAGACCCCTCTTGGTATGCCATTCAACAAGCACCTCGGGAGGCTCGCTGGATGGGGTCACCGCGAGGGTCGACATGCAAAGCATGTCGACATGGAGGGCCGAACCAAGGACTTTGAAAGAGCAAACCTGGTCGCGCTGCAACACCTGCAGGTGGTTGATCCATACATACATGAGCACAAAGAGTTTATCAAGAAGAATTACGCTGATCAGGGGCGCCAGGTCCCGAGGGAGGAAGATGTTATCAAGGAGCACAACTCCGGTTTCACGCGGTGGTTTAGGGAGAAGGTCATAGCTAATCCACCGCAGGGCGAGTACTCGAAGGAAGATAAACTCATATTCTCATTGTCACAGGGCGCCTCGCACAACCTCATGACCTATCAGGCTTACGATATCAACGGATACACGTTCTACACAGAGGAAAAAGACAATAACTGCGATTACCAGAACTCAGGGGTAACAGGGATATTCTACACCGACGACATCCCGGAAAGATACTACGGAAGGATCGAGGAGATTTGGGAGCTCGACTATGTTACGGAGAAGGTGCCGATGTTCCGTGTCAGGTGGGCCAAGAGCGTCGAGAAAGAAGACCGGTATTTCACCACGATGGTTATACCGTCAAAGACCACCAGCGCGAACGCACCCGCAAGAAATGAGCCTTGGGTTTTGGCTAGCAAAGTCGACCTACATCAAAGACCCGTCAAAGCCTAGCCGGGTTGTCGTCAGGAGAGGCAAAAGGAACATTATCGGAATGGGTGGAGTCGCCAACGAGCAAGACTTTGACCAGAACGGCGACCCGAAGATAGAAGACGGGTATGGCAACCAAACACCGTACACCACAACCCTACCTAAGAAAGGACTTCCGTTCAAGAGAAGTAGTGAAGACGTCCCGGACCTAACCTATGCAACCGCGACAAAGAAGGGCAAGAAAACGACCATTGTCAAAAAACGCTAGCGCGCTCCGACCATTGTCAAGAACCGTCGTGTGTGTGGCCTACTATTATGTATCAAAACATTCTTAATTTTCATTATGTGTGTGTAATAATAATATTGCATTGAGAATATTATGTATCGACAAGACACATTCATTGAGAATACTCACTTTTGTTGTTTTAGCAATATTTGAATATTTAAAATATTTGTAGTATATTTTATAGTTCATATTTGTATGCTTTTACATGAAAATTGGCCTTTAAAAAATATTTCCAAAAAATTGGCCCCCTTAGGATTCGAACTTGGGTGGCCAGCAGTGAAGGACAAGGCATGTTACCACTAGGCTGCTGTGTGATAGTTGATAGAAACATGCGCACTGCCCTATTTGTCTAGGAGTGCATATTATGCGAGGCGCATTTAGCCCAGATGCGCCTCGCGTAATATTATACGAGGCGCACTTTGCGATATGCGCCTCGCATAACCGGCACCCATCGAACTTTTTTTTTACGCACGCAGACCACTCTCCTCGCCGCCGCCCCTTCCCCCATCTCACCTCACCCCCCAACGTCTCTCTCCCCAGCTCGCCTCCTCGACTTTGCCTCGCCGCCCCAGCACCCCGACCCACCGACCCCCGCAGCTCAAGGTGAGTGCGCCGTCTCCCCGTCTCTCCGCGCCCTTCCATTTCGCTGGGGGAATCAGTGGTCCGTCGGTACTACCTCCGATCTGACACGGCGTGCTGCGATTTCTCGAGGGACATCGGCGGCCGGCGCCGATCTGGAGCACCCCGCGGGCGTTTCTCAGGTCGCGGATCTAAGCGGCGCGACGGTGCAAGTCCCCGAGCCTACGGAGTCCCAGAAGAAGAGGAAGCCCAAGGGGAGGAGCCCGACGCCGCTGCCGCCACCCACGCCTCTTCCCCTCTCTCTGGTGAGTCCCCGCCCCCCACCCACCCACGCCTCTGATTCTCTGAAGGATGGCATATAATGTTCTTCACCAGATTGACATACAATCTGTCAGCCAATTCATGGTAATTGCTGTAATGTTTCATAGCTGTAGTCTGTCTAGGTCACATCGTTGCCATTAAATCTGGGTGATGTTGCTGTGTTATTGCGTGGCTGTACTGAGAGAGGAAGGTTGCCGGCAGGACGGGGCAGTGTTATCATCTGAAAGTTTTGAGTATACTTGTTTTGAGACATCCTCCTGTTCCTGTAGCAGAATGGAATGGCATGTTAGGACTAGCCGCGACGACGAACCCTACATTTCTGAACTTGCGAGTACTGAGCAGCGATGGTAGCAAGTGCAATGCTGAGTATTATGTTGTTCTCATCATATATGCCAACTGCTATGTTCTTTCTGTGAAGTAGTAGTAGGTTTGGTGATTTATGTTTTTGGTTCATCTTCCAGTCAGCAGGTTATCAATTCAAGACTCGCTGTGTAGGATGAAAACTAGTACAGTCAAGTGGGCAATATTTTGTTGCACCTCTTTCACTGGTGATTAATTTACTTCCAAGGCCGCCCCAATATTACATCACGGTTGACCTGAACCACTGTAGCTACTGGATCCCAGAGAGTCAAAAGAGAAACCACTGAATGGTTCTGTTAGATAACTCACATATAAAATTGAACAATAATAAAACTGGTTCTGTTTCGGTTCTGAGAGAGGAAGGTTGCCTTTTGCCCCCGCTATCATAACTTTTTAGCTCTGTTTCGGTTCTGTTGCTGCTGATCGCAGAGCCTGGACGTGGTTGTCCATCATCCTCGTCTGCTCTTGTTGCATGGTAGGGCGAGAGGGTGTCAGGTTGCTGCAAGGAATCCCTGGTTCTTGCATTATAGTTATAGCATCATAGCCTGGATGTGTTGCAGCATTCATTCTCCTTTGTTGTTATTGCCTTGTCTGGATGGTTTCTGAAGATGGCAGGCATGAGGCTTGCGTGTCTCTCTTTTCCTGATATACTGCTTATTGGATCGGGCTAATGACCAGAACATAGTGTTGTCCTTGGCAGTGATCCTGGTGCATATTGCTTTTTTACTCCTTGTTTGGCTGTGATGATGGCTGTGATGATGGCTGTGATACATGGTGTTTGTGTATGTACGCTAGCAAAATGGCTGTGATGATGGCTGTGTTTTGATCCTTTTTGTGCAGGTTTTTCTTTTTGAGTTGTCAATGTTTCGCCGGAATGTTGATTCATTTCCGTCCCGGCAAATTTCTGGCACTCCTAGACATAGAAAATTAGCAAAGTTCATGCCAAAATTTTCTGTGAATTTTTGTGCTTATTAGTTTCATTTATTTGTGTGTTTAGAAATGTCGGATCCGGGCCCTTCTAGCCAGAAGCCCTTTTGGGAGCAGCAGGAGGAGATGGAATCCCTAGAGGCCCCGGAATTTGTTCCGCGGGACGACGAGATGGAGGAGGACGAGGATACCTCGTCGGGCAATGAGGAGATGGGGGACGCCGATGGCGACGCCACTACCACTGATGGCGGCGGTGAAGCTACTACAGACGGTGGTAGCGCATCGAAGAAGTCTCAGAAGGATCGGACCCCGATCGTGGTCGACCTCAAAAGGTCCATCATCACAAGCGTGAGCCCTAAAGGTGCGCCTTTGGAGCCAGAAGAATTTGTTGGGGGTTACTCTAACCAGCTCGCGGCAATCCTCCGGAACACCGTCACGATCAACATGGAGAACCTGAAGGCCGAAGAGAACAGGGGTTTCCTCATCCAGCTTTTCCGGAAGCTGCACGCAAGATACGCGTTCCCGGGTGATGAGGAAAACAAGTATAATAATGACAATCTCAAAGGGAATCCGGTGAACAAGTATGCCCTCGGGAGGATGACCAAGGCCTTGTCAAATTGGAAGGCTCGGGTGAAGAATCTGATTTTCGAGGAGAAGCTAAGTTATCCAGAGCTCGTCAAGAAGGAGCCTCTGGTCAAGGAAGAAGACTACAATGTTTTCAAGGCCAGATGTAACTCCGCCTTGGGCAAGGCCAGGACTGAGAAGGGCGAGAATATGAGATCCCGAAACATTGGTACCCACCATCTCGGCTCCGGCGGTTATAGAGCCGCGAGGCCCAAATGGGATAAGGAGGACGCCGACGCTCGTGCAAAGGGGTTGACACGTCCCTTTGACGACATAAAGGAGGAGCAGGCAAAGAACTTCGTCAGGGCCCGGTTTGCCCCGCCGAAGAAAGGGGGTTCTGATTATTCTTCAGAGCCCGCCGGCCCCTTTGCTCCGAGGGCGACGGACTTCATGCAAAAATATGTAAGTAGTTTGCATGCAAGTCGATTAATTGCATTCATGATTAATCAATGAAGTCCAGTTTTCTGATCAAATGCTTCGCGTTCCTTGTGCGCAGGACGAGGAGTGTAGGAGCTCCTCATCCCAGGGGTCAGCGCCACCGCCTGTCGCCAAGTGGGACACCACTTTTAATAGGGCGCTGAACCGGACCAAGAGTGTCGATCCCCTGGCGGCCCCGTCGGCTGGTCGTGTGGTCGGCTTTGGCGGCATATCATGGTCCGAGTACTATGGCACCCCGGAGCGGAAGGGCAAGAAGGCCGAAAGCGCCGAGGTAAAACTCCTAAGGGAACAGGTGGAAGCCTTTCCAAATATAGTCCAAGATGCCGTGAACAAGGCTGTGTCAGCTGCCGAGACAAAGTTCCAAGAACAAGTCCAGTCACAAGTCCAGTCACAAGTCCATTCACAAGTGAACGAGAAGCTCAACACCATCCTTCCCGTCTACATGGAAAAGTACAACAAGTGGCAGAAGGGTGGTAAACGGGGGCCGCCACCGGTTCCCAACCTTAACAGCGCCCAATCGGACAATGTGGCGCGGCCGGAGGCGTTGGTGACTCCTCCAGCAGGGCCGGTGGTGGTGGAGACTCCTCTAGCTCCGGAGCTTAACTTGCCCACTGCGGCGAAGGCGCCGGCCCGCACCACCGTGCCATCAGGCAGCCACTCCGCCACTTGCGTGCTCAAGCCTATCGGCGTCGGTGCCTCGACATTGGCCGAATTTGACGCCCTCAAGGTAACTAACTAATTAAAGCGAGAGTTGGGAGGCTCAACCACACCGATGACTTGATCTATGTTTTTCTAACGCTCGGCCTACATGTCGATCTTTCACAGGGAGACACTCCTTGCACTCTAATGCATTGGGTGGGCGGCCAGTTGATGGATGTTGCCAAGGGTACTATTGTTCAACCAGAGAACCGCAAAATGCACAATGTCACAATGCCACCTGACATGATGAGGGTCAAATACAGTATGGTGCTTCCGGGCTACGAGCAAGTGGAACCTCCCTCTCAACCTCAAGGATGGGATGATGAGGACACGGCAGCGGTCCTCAATACCGGCTTCGGCTACTTGTACCTATGGCCGAAGAGCCAGATCCGTTTGGGGACAGAGGACCAGCTCAACATCACCCTAGAGGCAGCACAACCAGCACATGATGAAGACTTCGAGATGGGAGACTTGGACAACATGGCACAGAATCCTGATGATGATGAAGAAATTGACCCGAACTACGGTGACCAGTTTGTTAACACAAGGTTTTCTGATTTGTATGAGCCGGGACCATCAGGCACACATCAAGTTGCCGAGACCCAACTAGCACCAGCGAAACCCCCTTGCAAGGTGCGTCTCTTCCCAACTAGTCAGGAGACGCCGCCACCTGTCCCCTTCACCGAGACTCCAAGGCCAGTAGTTCCTTTGATCAGCCCCGGCACCCTCCATAAGACGGTCGGTGAGGTGAACGCAGTGGCCGAAGTCGTAAAGAGCAAGAAGGGTCGCAAAAGGAAGCCTAAGGGTGATCGGGGCCAGGATCCAAATCCTCTTTTCCGGGACGGCGCTGTGGGGCAAGCCAGGAATCAGCAGCACGTGGCAGGTGTACCGATGATGTGTAAATCGATGCTCGAGGTCGCAGGCTCGCATATGCGTAGTATTCATTATGGATGTCTCACAATTGAGGAGTGCCGCATTCGCGACAACGATCAGTCGTACCTCGTTTTCAAGGCTAAGGTGCCTTCTCATATGCCGTGCTTCGTCACTGTACCCCCCGGGGATATCTTCTACGTGCGGCATACCGACCTGTTTGACATGTTGAACGGGTTTCGACTGCACAATACCCTGGTCCGGCTGTTCTCCCTCAATATGGCCATGGAGATCACCAGAGACAAGATCACGGGCATCCAGATAGTGGATCCCTACTTCATGCGTGACGCCGTCCTGAAAGATGCTGAGGCCATAGATCTGGCGACCGACTACCTCTCAAACTTCCTGCAAACATACTCGGACAAGGATGTGATTCTCCTTCCCTACCATCCCATCACGGAGGATGATCGGACAGGCTGTGTGCTCATAAGCTTGAATTTGAAACACTCAACAGCCTTGTACCTCGACTCAAACAGTGCGATCCAAAAAAACTACACCAATATCAAGAAAATTCTTGATGGCGCTCTCACCGGCTACGTCGCAGCGGGAGGTGTCAAACCGGCAAGGCCACATGTAAAGTTCGGCGCGCACGTGTTCCGCCACACGACGAAGTTTGACTGCGTCAAGCAGCCGCCTGGCAGTGGGAAGGATGCCTTCTACGCCATTTACCACATGAAGGCGTTCTTCAATGACATGGAGACCAAAACGCTGCCATCTGACCTCGTGAAGTGGGCTGAAAAGCTTGCATGCATACAGGCTCGCAACCTCAGGCAACACTTCTTCAACATCCAGGAGGAGATCGCGACAATCGTGTACCAGGGAGTCATAAAAGCCGGAGGCACCTTCCATGGCGGCTATACACCGTCCAACAGGGAGATAGACGAACGCTTAGCGCAGCAGGGTGACGGCAGGATGTTCATGCAAATGGCGAAAACTCGGTCGGGCTTCATCAATGCCCCCCCAAAGCCGACTCAAGAGCCGAAGAAGACTTCATGATTGCATTGCCTGGGTACCTAGCTGTTAGTTCCGAACTCGTGTTGTAACCTCTTATCACTGTGTTAAACTTGCCTAGCAAAACCTCTAGAATATGTTTCGTCAACCGTTGAACTTGATTGTGAGAGACACTAGCTAGTTATTTGTGTTACGAACTATTTTAAGTGCTTGTTGCTTTTCATTTGTCATTGCTTCCCTACTTTCTTGTGGTTTGCTTTCTTTGTCTTTCTTCGAAATGCCGATGATTAGAACGTGTTGTGGTGTCACGTGTATGACTATGCCGCTGTTTGATCTTGTGTGCCAAGTAGACTAGGAATTTGGGCATATACTCTACTTGCCGCAGAGATCAAACAACGAGCATTGTTATTTCCGTGCCCAATCTAAGTATGAGGCACTAATCCATGTCATTCTTGGTTTGCTTTCTTTTGGTCTTTCTTCGAAATGCCAATGATTAGAACGTGTTGTGGTGTCACGTGTATGACTATGCCGCTGTTCGATCTTGTGTGCCAAGTAGACTAGTAATTTGGGCATATACTCTACTTGCCGCATGAGATCGAACAGCGAGCATTGTTATTTCCGTGCCCAATCTAAGTATGAGGCACTAATCCAAGTCATTCTTGGTTTGCTTTTTTTGGTCTTTCTTCGAAATGCCGATGATTAGAACGTGATTTCTTATATTTTGTTGCACCCATATATATATATGCATGATTCTATCTTTGTGAACTGCTAGTTATTGCTTTCCACTGACATAAGTAATATCATCTTTATTATGTGTAGGAGATGCCGAGGTGTTATGTCGTGTACGTCGGTCGGGTTCCAGGTGTGTACGAGGAGTGGAAAGACTGCCAGAAGCAAGTGAACAACTTCTCGGGCAACAGCTACCAAGGCTATGAGAGTAGAGAGGTGGCGGAAGAGAAGTGGAGGAGGCATGGAAGGAAGAAGTGGAGGAACTTCCTCGTGATCACCACCTTGTTGCTCTTCATTGTAGGTTGTGTTCTACTTCATCTAGGTAGAGCTACGTCGTTGGAGTTATAATGTGAATTGTGAACTTGTACTCGAAGGTGTAATGTGATTGTGAACTTGTACTCGGAGGTGTGAACTTGTGGCACAAACACTTGATGTATGAACTTGTATGTCATGATTGATGTGTAATGTATTGTATTCATGTTGGTTCTATTATGCTTTGGCAAAATGCAAGTTTCTGAAAAATTCTGTGGACTATATTGTATATTTGAATATCTGTATATTATTATTTATAGTGGTCTGTAAAACTTGAATTTCGAAAATATTACCGGAGGCGCATTCTGAAACATATGCGAGGCGCATATACTATAAATACCCGAGGCGCATTCTGAAACATATGCGAGGCGCATATACTATAAATACCCGAGGTGCATTCTGAAACATATGCGAGGCGCATATACTATAAATACCCGAGGCGCATTCTGAAACATATGCGAGGCGCATCTGATATGCGCCTCCTATACTTCACATATGCGAGGCGCATATCGATATGCGCCTCGCATATGTGAAGTATAGGAGGCGCATATCAGATGCGCCTCGCATAAGAAATACCCGAGGCTTGAAGCTAGAGGCACATGTGATATGCGCCTCGGATAGGATTTTTGGTGTGCCTCGGATAGGCTTTTCTCTAGTAGTGAAGCTAGCTCAAATTATTCAGGTAGCAACATAAATAAAGCTAATCCTCCATTCTTCAAATTGCCCACAAGTGAACAAGTGCCGAGTGGAGTACCGTGGCCTATATCGATTACTCAGAATCGGAATAACCTGCAACATGAAACGTAGCAGCCCCGAAGGGTCAATACATGGAATGTATGGCAAGTAGAGCTAGTAAATGGAGAAAATAGTACTAACATCTACATGCATATCTGGTAAGTGGAGCTGTGTCTGGCTTGCATTTGCAAATACATTTGTCCTACTTTCATAAACTGTTTTTGATTTTCTTTGAAAAGATCCCAATTAAGTTAACCCAACAATATTAAAACAATTATGAAATTAGAATGAGCGAGAAACATGTCATGGAATCAATATCAAGCAACTCAGATGTCCATAACCGGGGACACGGCTAATCGATTAGATTATACACCCTGCAGGGGTTAGTACACTTTACCCATGTGACTTGGCCAGCCCAGCTCGTACCATCACTCGCATTTTGGGTGATGATAGGGAGAAGTCCAAGAAGAGACCGTTCGGGAAGTAGCTCCCCAATCCCGACGCGCACCGGTCCAACCTACCAAAATTCTACATCTCTGGATACGCGGGTTCGGGTCACCACAACCTACTAAGTCCAACCAACCGCCCATTCCATTATTGGCACATGGTTGTACACGTAAGCTACACAATAAAGAAGCCAATCAATTTCTCTCGATACCTGGGTGCCTTTCCGCAATGAAACCACCAAAAATTATCAATACCATCACACCCAGGAGATTCATTGATTAAGTTGTTTTAGTTTTTGCAAAACAACTCATTTAGAAACAACTTTCAGCGACGTAACCCAGCCCTCGTTCATCATAGCATGGCTAAGCACATCTACCAACGGTGGTTCATCTACAAGGAAAGCCCTACCACATAATAGGACATAGCATAGCGATAGTATCATCCTACACATGCATCTACAAAATACACGACAATGCATTGAAAATAGTAGGACGATATCATGAACAAAGGAGCATCTACTTGCCTTGGTTGAAGCGGTCGGAAGAACAATCCACACACGAGCAAGCGTTGCACTCGTCACAATCTACACGATACAATTGCATTCATAAACAAACAATCCACAAGCATATGCAACAAATATGATGCATGAAGGTATGCAAGGCAAGTGAATTGGTGCTACAGCTGCACCACATAATCCTATTCAATAATACTACTGAAAGTATGTATGGAAAATAGTTTTAGCGCTAGGAAAATTATTAAGTAAAAGTAATGCTCCAAAACTAGAGCTAGAACTCTAATAATTCACTACCGGTAGTATACTGTTTGTAAAATCTTGGAAAAATTCTACCGTATAGGCATCTCTGATTAGAAACAGTACCAACTAGAATTACTCAAAAAGGAATTATAAAACTCCCCGAGTAATTAAAACACTGCAGAAGCCACTAGACAGTTTCTGCAGAAATTTTTACTGTAAGCATATCTTTTTAATTCACGATGAGATTGCCCTCGTTCCACTGAATCCAGGGACATATCATACGCGATTTTTGGAGCTACAGATCTTTTTCTACGGATTTATTACTCCAAAAAGGCCACTAACTAGTTTGATTAAACTGTACTAAACCTTGCTGCAAAAGTCTGAACCAAAGGTACAGCGAGATTCTACATGACTCACTGAATCTACACATATTTTATTTGTAATTTTTGGCCAAGCAGTTTAATTACTACGAAATTTACAAGATTCTACCGAAATCTGCCAACTAAAAGGATTAACGAAATTAACCAGTCAACTGTGTCTGTTGACTGGTCAACACGTCTGCTGACTGGGCACTGACTGGGCGTCTGACTAGTCACCGCCCGAGTCTGACCGGTCAACAAACGATCTGAGCCGCTGATCTGAGATCTGACGGTGGCTGCAGTCTTACCGGAAACAAACGGCGAAACAGACGGCGGCGAGCTCCGGACGGTGCGGCGATCGGTTCCGGGTCGGTGTTATTCCTGCGCGGATGTAAACGGTCAGCGCACGGTCAAAGTGGTCATCAACACGTCGACGGCGCGCGCGGCGGCGATGGCGGCACGCGTGTATGCATGCGCGTGTGGGTAGACGCGCGCGCGAAGGCGCGCTAGCGCGCGACGCGGCAAGCGGCAGCGGCACAGCGACAGCGCGCATGCGCGGGCGTGTGTGCGCGCGGCGCAGCGCAGCGGCAGCGCGCGCGCAAGGGCAGCAGCAGCGCGCGAGGCAGGCGCTGGGGCGGCGCGCGCGACAGGTGGCGGCCAGGCGCGGGGCAGCGGCTGCAGCTTGCAGCGCAGCAGCACGCGCGTGATGGCGGCGGGGCAGGGCGGCTGCGGCGGCGCAGCGCTGCGCGGCGGCGGGGATGGCACGGAGCGGGGGCGCGGCTGCGGGGCGGTCGCGGCGCGGAGGCGGTGAAGGCGGCCGGCGGCGGGGAAGGGCGAGGCGCGGGCGGTGCGTACCTTGGCGGCGGGGTCGGCGACGAGGCGGCGGGGCGATCCCCGGCGGCGGCGGCGTGAGGCCGAAGGGAGGCGGGGCCGGCGGCGGCGGCGATCGCGGGAGGCGGCGGGCGCGGGCACGCGTCCCGAGGTGGAGGTGGCGCGATCGCGGGGTGGGCAGGGAGGCGGCGGGGTGGGGTGCGGTTCCCGAGGTCGGTGGCCTCTTTAAGTGGGCCCTCTCGTGGAATTCCAAACTGATTCGGCGCGGAGTTGGTTTCGGACTCGGAAATCGGTCCAAAATTCGGACCGTTTTCCGACGATTCACTAAAACGGCGACAACTTCTCCGTACGAGCTCTGAATCGAGCGATTCTTGCTCCTACAGTTTCGTATAGTCGAGGGGAACAATCTAGGGTCAAGGTTCAGGCAAAACCACTAGGCTACAAGGGTGGACAACGCTAGTCCTACTAAAGTCTCCCGCAGGAGCCTCGTAGCAAAATAGAATAGGGTTTCGAAATTAGCGTTTCGCCGGTTCTTTTCAATCAACGGTTTTGAATGGAAAGGCATGATGCAATGCTATGAATGATATGCAAGACCAAATCTAAAATTTGGGATGTGACACATATGGTCCATAAGGCTCTCTATGGTTATAGTTGGTCTCTTCTTCCATACCTGTATCACAAGGTATAGGATTTCCTATGGTTCTACCTTGAGATTCTACTTTCCATCCATACTTGTTTGGCTCAAGGTTATTTGGAATAACTCTATTCCATTCCTGTTGTTCGGAGTTATACTTGGTCCATAGGTCTTCAGGTGGATGGGTTTTAGTTTGGTAGTAGGCGTAATTTTCCAAGTTTGGATCATCAAACTCAGTTTCCTCATACACTTCTCCTGAAGGTATGTATTTAGGATGCCTAGCTTCTTTATCTAACTTCTTCCTACGTGCCATTGCTTTATCAGGATCAGTAAAATCCTCAATGACCGTATCCAGTTCCTGAACTAAGACTTGGTGAGTGTTATGATAAGTGTTTAGCAAAGACCAATGACGATCCATATACTCTACAGCTAGAGTAGGTTCAGCTTGGACTAGGGTAGAGTGATCTAACTCATGCTTTGGGTTTGAGGTTTCATGTGGTATAATGGTATGAGTACTACCTTCTAGAGCTTTGGATTTTTGTTCTCGGATCATGGTTATGGCTGCTGCTACGGCAAATCTGATATGCAGATGCCATGCACCTTGCCTCTCCTGATGGCATTTCTTCCTTAAGTCCTAACTTCTTGGGTAACATGATCATGACACAGTATTTAGCTAATACCTGCCCATCATAGTAACTGTAAATCTTGACCAAAAGTCTTGATTCACATTCCAAACTGCATAGAAGTTGTCGGAGACTATCTGTCTAATCCCCTCCGTAGTCATTCAACGTCCTGTTCATCACTTGAACATTCCGAGGTGGATATCGAGGTGCCATGTGGAACTGCGGATACGAAATTATCATCAGTCACATAGAGTTAAAACTCTTGGGTAATGATCGGAATTGCAATCATACTAAATAATTATCGCACTAGTAACATGACAGGATTATTCTCAAGTGAATATCCCTCATATCACTAGAGAACTCTTTATTATTGCTAGGATGTGTCCTACAGGTTCTACCCATTTACTAGGTTTCCAACCTAAGGTCAAAGCATATGCTCTGATACCAACTGCTAAAAGGATCGTATGGGCACCTATAGGGGGGGGTGAATAGGTGCTACTTCAAATTTTCTTATTTTTCAAATTAGGGTTTGACAATAAGGTAAATTCTCTAGATAATGCAACTAAGGTGAATTTACCTATATGACAAATATGCACTAGCTAACACACTACTAAGCAAGAGCAAGTAAGTAAAGTGCGTTAAAGGATGGAAGTAACCAAAGTGGTGTACGAGGAGACATAAGGGTTTGTTTCCCGTAGTTCCTTCCTTTTGAGGCAAGTACGTCTACGTTTGGAGAGGGGGTGGTATCAAACCATCTACGCCACGAAAGGCCTCCCTTATTCTCCGATGAACCTCACCCCAACGGGTTCGATCCACCTTCCACTATATCGGCGACCTTCAAGGTGGAAGCCGGCACCTTTACAAGTTTGGGGCACACATCCACAACTTAATTGGAGGCTCCCAAATACAAGAAAGCTGTCAAGACAATCAAAGACAAGCTTGTAAGAACCAAATCTAGAACTAGGGTTTCCAAGAAAATACTAGAGCAAAGGGGCCCTCAAGTGAATGAGGGGAAATGAAGATCTCTTTTGGTGAAGTAGTAGATCGGGGCCTCCTCCTTCAATTCCCCAAAGATCAAGGACTTTGGGTGGTGGATTGAGGAGATCTTGTGGATTTGGTGGCTCCAATGGTGGTCTTGACTTTAATGCAAATGAGCAGCTTGTACCAAGGTAGGTGGAGGGGTATTTATACCCCTTGGAGAAATATGTCCGTTGGAGCAATAACTGCACCGGTACTACCGGTACTCAAGCGGTAGTACCGGTTGCAAGCGTTACTACCGGTCTAGTACCGGACCAGGTACCGGAGATGCTTTACTTGGTCGAGCCAGCTTCAGTTTTGCCCGTTACACCCTTGCGGCACTACCCCCAAGCGGTAGTACCGGTCACAAGACGCGGTACTACCGGTCAGGGCAGTAGTACTGGTCCCAAGTACCGGTGGGTACCGTCCGAGAGGGGAAGGGCTGGTCCTTCCCCAGTACGGCCCGATACTACTGAGCGGTACTACCATGTCCAAGCGGTAGTACCGCTTGTCACAGGCGGTCTACCGGTTGGAGCGGTAGTGCCGCTCCGTGGTACCGGGTGGTACTGAGGAAAAACCACACCTCCCAACCTTGCACGGGTCCAACAATACATAGACAATAAGTATAGATACTAGCATTTGAAACCATACCTTTGCACAATAACTTGTGATGAGAAATATATAGACAATGGATAACGCATATCATCACAAGATGGATCCATGACATAAACCACATAGTCTTAACAATACATAGAGTTCACACATAAAATCGAAGTTCACAAGCAATAAAAGGATCAAAATAAGAACGAGCTTTTGACTTCCCATGCAACACCCGTGCCTAAAGTGCAACTTCTCCCCCTTTGGCATCAAGAAGCCAAAAAGGTGACAAGTGCAAGACTACTGTCCCGACAATCAATCCTCCTCCTCATCATCATCAAAGTCCTCCTCGTAGGGGGGTGGAGCGTGGTGCGAGGAAGAGACATCATCGTCCCAATGGCTGTGCTAAGAGATCCACTGGTATTCAGGGGTGATGTTGGTCTCGGACCCCTCGGAGACGGTCAAACCTTGAGCTGCCATCATGTCCTTCTACCGAGCACTAGCTTGCTTGGCATACACATGCGCCTCATACATGCGCTTCCGGTTGTCAAATTGTAAGCAAAAAAACTTCTTTAGCTTGGCCTCCATCCTCTTGGCCCAAGAGGGCTTGGCATTCTTGCGTCGAGAGACAACATAGTCTATGTCACGACCACTGTCAGCATCCTCTTCCGCCACAACGCGGGGCTTAGCATGCTTCTTGATCTTGAGTTCCTTGGGCCGGTGCACAATGAGAGGATGAGTGGATAGGGTCCTAGCATTGGGAGGGCACTTGGACACAATAAGGGCCATGATTTATGGAGCAAATGGTGGAACCCTCCGAGAGTGTGCAGCAGCAACCATCTCATTCCATATATAATCTGTCACATCAAGAGCGGTGCCTGAGTCGCGGTTGAGAAATATGTTGAACAACAAGTCAACAGAAAAGTCATGTATCTCATCCTTGTTGCCCGCACGAGGAGCCACAGTCTCACAGAAAATGCGATGGAGAATATCATATGTGGGGAGAAGATCCTTGATCTTGCCAGCAACCCCGCGGCCCTGAATATACAGAGGTGTAAGGACATCCTTCTTGGAGTGGTGATCCCACAAGTGACAGCG
Source organism: Avena sativa (assembly GCA_916181665.1). Lineage (NCBI taxonomy): Eukaryota > Viridiplantae > Streptophyta > Magnoliopsida > Poales > Poaceae > Avena > Avena sativa. Next base: position 463,917,175 of record OV702293.1, read on the forward strand.
GAAACCACAAGGAGTGTCATGGCCGCGAGGAGTGTGTCCTCCTTGACTGCACCTTGAGTCATCCAAGTGATCTTCCGAGAGCTGCCAGTGTGGAAATGAGCAGTGGCATAGAACTGTGCAATGAGGAGTGGCTCGTAGTCATACTGGAACTCCATGATAGGGAACAAGTCAAGGTTAGAGCAGATTTCCTTAGCTTCAGCAAAATAGTCAAGGTTCTTGTGGATGTGCTCCATGTCAATCCATAGCTGAGGCACCACCATCTGAATATTTGTCATAAGAACCTCATGATAGACGCCCTCTTGGAAATCATTGTAGAACAGACTGTCTTCCCTGTCCTCGTCACGGTTGCGGGAGTATGCATTGTCAATCCTCAGAGTCCGAAACATAGACTCAGAAATGTCAGACAGTTTTCTTGGCCCTGATGGCCCTGAGTTGCAACTATTGGTGCGCCCCGAGGAAGGGGGCGAGAAGGGGGAGCGCTGCCGCGCCTAGCAGAGCGCTTGGTGACTCCCTCCCGACCCTCACGACCACCACGAATAGTAGGCAACTTCGCACGGCGTCTCGACTGAGGCATAACTTCATCCTCGGACTCCGTCTCTTCCACAACAATATCTTGGTTTGCTTTGGAACGCTTACGCGCACCTCGAGATCCACCTGCATCTGTGAAAGCAAGAGGGAGAACAACAGGGGGATAAGGGCACAAGAATCATCAAAGAACAAAGGAGAATCCAAGGTTTAGTAGAAGTGTTGAGGTCAGTTGGGGACGGTACTACCGGTTGTCAGGTCCGGTAGTACCAGAACATATTCTGGTACTACTGGTCTAGCGGTACACACGCATCAGATCTGGTAGAAACCGAACCAAAAGTGACCTCAACACTTTGTAAACCATAGATTCTACTAAGTAACAAGGGAAGTATGGCAGTACAACCTCACAACATGTCAATTTCTTCACAAATCTAAGCAAAACCTAGATCCGATGAGGAAATTTAAAAGTGAGAGAGAAAGGGCGGTTCTACCGGGATCCATGACAGTGGAAAAGGAGTGGGATCCCGCCAAGAGTCCGAATCCAAGGAGGATCCGGGGAGAGGAGGATCTGGGGAGAGGAGGTCGCGGCAGGGCTCCGGCGGCGTCACGGGCTCAGGCGGTGGCGCAGGTATGTGTGGAGGACGTGGGGGAGAATAGGGCACTGATGGGTGCCTCCCCACGCACAGCCAATATATACCAGAATTCGCCGACTGGTAGTACCGGTTACTGAAGCGGTAGTACCACTTGAGAGCGGTAGTACCGGTTTAGCAACCGGTAGGACCGGTGACCAGTAGTACCGGCCAGGTGGGCGGTAGTACCGCTGTAGGGTTTCGTAGCATGGAAAACAAAAAATTTCTACCGCATGCAAACAAACAAGCCAAGATCTATCTACTAGATTGTAGCAACGAGTCGATGGAATAACTCACCCTCGAAGATTCCAAAGTGTTTAACGAGAGCGGATTCTCGTGGGTGATGTAGTCGTACTCTTCCCGATCTCAAGATCGCGTAGACAATCCTTCCGGCGCTGCGTTCCGGCAGCGCTCCCGCAGTCGGTCACACGTTCGGTACTCGATGAAGACCTTCCTCTCCCTTGTTCCAGCAGGCAGCGGAGGTTGTAGCACTCTCCTCGCGATTCCGGCAGCACAACGGCGTGGTACCGGAAGTAGAGGGGAGATCTCGCAGGGCTTCACCTTAAGCCGGAGCGAGTATGGTGGAGTAAGAGAGAGCTCCTCGGCGATCTAGGTTTTAGACACACCAAGGAGGAGGTGCTAGAGCCGGCGGCTAGGGCAACCCTAGGAGGCGGCGGCAGCTGCAGGAGGTGGTGGCGCCAAGCTAGGGTTTGGAGGAGAGGTACTTGTGTGTGCTAGGAGGGAGCCCTGCCCCTCCTTATATAGGTGGAGGGGCCGACGGCCAAGGGGAGGGAGAGGAGTCCCTCCCCAAATCGGCTTGGAGGGGGCGCCGCCGGTTGGAGGAGGGAACTCCTCCCCAACTCGGTTTCCCCTTTCCTCCTCTTTTCCACTTTCCAAATTTAGCCGTTTGACTTTTCAATTTAGCTATTTGACTTTTCAAACTAGGATTTGAATTAATCCTTTATTTGGAACAGCGATGACACTTAGTACATGATGCAATCATACCAACTTGATACAACACATCCATGCACCCTTCCCCTCCGGAGTGCCGGACATTCCGGAACATTCTAGAACATTCCCGATGAAAACACCAGAATCATTCCCCAACTCCGAAACGGGACTTTCCTTATATGAATCTTATTCTCCGGACCATTCCGGATCTCCTCGTGATATCCCGGATCCCATCCGGGACTCCGAACAACATTCGGTCTCTTTCTCATCATTCCATAACTACTCAAACAACGTCGAATCCTTAAGTGTGTCTCCTTACGGTTCGTGAATTATGCGGACATGATCGAGACACTTCTCTGAACAATAACCAATAGAGGAATCTGGAAATTCATATGGCTCCCACATATTTCTACGATTACTTTGCGATCGAATGAACCACTTACATATGATATCGATTTCCCTTTATCTCACGATAGTTTACTTATCCGAGTTTTATGATCGTCGGTATCTCTGCATACCTAGTTCAACCTCGTTACCGATAAGTACTCTTTTCTCGTTCCCGTGATATGTGATCCCTTGTGAGCCAGTCACATGCTTGCAAGATAATTGGATGACATTTCACCGAGAGGGCCCAGAGTATATCTATCTGTCATATGGATGGACAAATCCCACTCTTGATCCATGTGTTTCAACCAATACTTTCCGAACACTCAATGCCACCTTTATAGCCACCCAGTTACGGTGTGGTGTTTGATGTCATCAAAGCATCCATCCGGTAAAGGTGATATGCATGATCTCATGGTCGAAGGAATTAGATTACTATGTATCAGAAAGCATATAGCAATTGAACTATTAATATGACTTGATCTTTATGCTACGCTTATCTATAGGAGTATGTCCATCATATCATTCTCCTAACGATATGATCTTGTTGTTAATAACATCTCAATGTTCATGATAGGGAAACCACAATCATCTATTAACCAACAAGCTAGTATTATATAGAGGCTTTACTAGGGACTTCAAATTAAGTTTACAAATCACACAAGTATTAATGTTTCCTTGTTAATACTATTATAGCATGAATGTAAACATTTATCATAAACACAAAGATATAATAATAACTACATTTATTATTGCCTCTAGGGCATATCTCCAACAGTCTCCCACTTGCACTAGAGTCATCTAATCTAGATTACATGGTAATATACCGAACACCCATGGCAGTTTGGTGCTGGTCATGTTTTGCCCTCGGGAGAGGTTTAGTCAACGGATCCGCCACATTCAGATCTGTGTGTACTTTGCAAATCTTTATATCCCTATCTTGGATATGTTCTCGAATAGCGTGAAAACGTAGCTTGATATGCTTCAGCTTCTTGTGTGACCTTGGTTCTTGCGCATTGGCTATGGCGCCCATGTTATCACAGTAGATAGACATTGGGTCCAGCGCACTAGGAACCACACCCGGCTCTGTAATGAACTCTTTCATCCATATCGCTTCTTGTGAAGCCTCCGAAGCAGCCATGTATTCCGATTCAGTTGAAGATCTCGCCACAACGCTTTGCTTTGCACTCCTCCAGCTAACTGCTGCACCATTCAAAATAAATACGTATCCAGATTGTGATTTAGAATCATCCGGATCGGTGTTCCAACTAGCATCGGTGTAACCATTAACAACGAGCTATTCATCACCTCCATAAGAAAGAACCATATCCTTAGTTCTTCTCAAGTACTTAAGGAAGTTTTTGACCGCTATCCAATGATCCACTCCTGGATCACTTTGATATCTGCTAGTTAAACTAACAGCATATGCAATGTCGGGTCTAGTACATAGCATGGCATACATTAGAGATCCTATGGCTGAGGCATAGGGAGTCTTACTCATCCTTTCTCTATCTTCTGCCGATGTCGGACTTTGAGTTTTACTCAAGGTCGTATTGGGCAACATGGGCAAGAACCCTTTCTTGCTATCTTCCATTCCAAACCTCTTTAGAACTTTGTCCAAATATGTACTCTGTGACAATGATATTTGGCGTTTCGATCTATCTCTATAAATATTTATGCCTAATATGTAAGCTGCTTCGCCAAGATCCTTCATTGAAAAACTATTATTCAAATATTCCTTGACACTATTAAGAAGGTCTACATCATTCCTAATCAATAATATGTCATCAACATATAGTATTAAGAATGCTACAGAGCTCCCACTCACTTTCTTGTAAATACAAGCTTCTCCATAAGTTTGTATAAAACTTAAACTTTTGATCACCTTATCAAAACGTTGATTCCAACTTCGGGATGCTTGCTTCAATCCATAGATGGACCGTTGAAGTTTGCATACCTTGTTAGCATCTTTAGGATCAACAAAACCTTTGGGTTGCATCATATACAACTCTTCATCAATGTCTCCATTGAGGAATGCTGTTTTGACATCCATCTGCCATATCTCATAATCGTAATATGCAGCGATTGCTAACATAATCCTCACAGACTTTAGCTTCGCTACTGGTGAGAAAGTCTCATCGTAGTCAACTCCTTGAATTTGTCGAAACCCTTTTGCGACAAGTCAGGCTTTATAGACAGTAACATTACCATCAGCATTTGTTTTCTTCTTGAAGATCCATTTGTTCTCGACAGCCTTCCGGCCATCCGGTAAGTCCACCAAAGTCCATACTTGGTTTTCGTACATGGATCCAATCTCGGATTTCATGGCTTCTTGCCATTTATTGGAATCTGGGCTCATCATCGCTTCCTCATATGTCTCGGGGTCATCGGTGTTGTCCACCAACATGACACTCATAACGGGATCATACCAATCTGGAGTGGTACGAGTTCTCGTTGACCTGCGAGGCTCTGTAGCAACTTCAACCGAAGTTTCATGATCATCATCATTAGCTTCCTCTCTTATTGGTGCAGGCACCACAGGAACTTCTTCCGGTGCTGCGCTACTCGCAATTTCGAGAGAAGGTTCGACAACCTCGTCGAGTTCTACTTTCCTTCCAGTCACTTCTTTCGAGAGTAATTCCTTCTCTAGAAAGGATCCATTCTTGGCAACGAAGATTTTGCCTTCGGATCTATGATAGAAGGTATACCCAATAGTTTCCTTCGGGTATCCTATGAAGACGCATTTTTCCGCTTTGGGTTCAAGCTTGTCCGGCTGTAACTTCTTTACATAGGCTTCGCACCCCCAAACTTTAAGGAACGACAATCTAGGTTTCTTCCCAAACCATAATTCATACGGTGTCGTTTCAACGGATTTAGACGGTGCCCTATTTAAAGTGAATGCGGCTATTTCTAATGCATAACCCCAAAATGATAGCGGTAAATCTGTAAGTGACATCATAGAACGAACCATATCTAAGAGAGTTCGATTACGACGTTCGGACACACCATTACGCTGTGGTGTTCCCGGCGGTGTCAACTGCGAAAGTATTCCGCATTTCTTCAAATGCTCGCCAAACTCGTAACTTAGATATTCACCTCCACGATCAGAACGTAGAAATTTAATCTTCTTGTTACGTTGATTCTCTACCTCACTTTGAAATTCCTTAAACTTCTCTAAAGTTTCGGACTTATGTTTCATGAAATAGATATACCCATATCTACTCAAGTCATCCGTGAAGGTAAGAACATAACGATAACCACCGCGCGATGCTACACTCATTGGACCACACACATCGGTATGTATGATTTCCAACAAGTCCGTAGCTCGCTCCATCATACCAGAAAATGGAGTCTTAGTTATTTTTCCCATCAGACATGCTTCGCATCTTTCAAGTGATTCGAAATCAAGTGATTCAAGAAGTCCATCGGAATGGAGTTTCTTCATACGCTTCACTCCAATGTGACCAAGACGACAGTGCCACATATAGGTCGAGTTATCGCTCGATTTCAAACGTTTAGCCTCAATGTTATTAATATGTGTATTTCCACTATCGAGATTCAATAAGAATAGACCATCTATCAAAGGTGCATGTGCATAAAACATATTACTCATATAAATCGAACAACCATTATTCTCGGATTTAAACAAGTAACCGTCTCGCAATAAACAAGATCCCGATATAATGTTCATGCTTAACGCAGGCACCAATAACAATTATTTAAGTATAAAACTAATCCCGATGGTAGATGAAGGGGTAGCGTGCCGACCGCGATCACATCAACCTTTGATCCATTTCCAACGCGCATCGTCACCTCGTTCTTCGCTAGCTTCCGTTTATTCTGCAGCACCTGTTTCGAGTTACAAATATGAGCAACCGAACCAGTATCAAATACCCAGGCACTACTACGAGTACTAGTGAGATACACATCAATAACATGTATATCAGATATACCTTTCTTCTTGATGTTGCCGTTCTTCAAATCCGCCAAGTACTTTGGGCAATTCCGCTTCCAGTGACCTTCTCCCTTGCAGTAAAAGCACTCAGTATCAGGCTTAGGTCCAGCCTTGGTCTTCTTCGTTGGCGTGGTAACTTTCTTACCACCCTTCTTGAAGTGTCCCTTCTGCTTAGACTTGCCTTTCTTGAATTTGGTGGTCTTATTGACCAACAACACTTGGTGCTCTTTCTTGATCTCCACTTCTGCAGACTTCAACATGGCAAAGAGTTCTGACAACGTCTTGTTCATGTTTTGCATGTTGTAGTTCATCACAAAGTTCTTGTAACTTGGTGGTAGTGATTGGAGGACACGGTAAATCCCCAAAGTATTGGGAATCACAATACCCAAGCTTTGAAGTTTGTTTGCGTGCCCAGACATCTTAAGCACATGCTCGCTGACGGAGCTGCCCTCTTCCATCTTGCAGTTAAAGAACTTTTCAGAAGCCTCATAGCTTTCAATTGCCGCATGAGTCTCAAAGATCAATTTGAGATCCTCGACAATATCATATGGGTCTGAATTCTCAAACCTTTTCTGAAGCTCCGATTCTAAACCATACAAGATAGCATACTGAACTGTGGAGTACTGAGTTTTCCGAGTGAGGTAAACATTCTTTACTTCATCGGAAGTATCAGCTGCAGGTGGGTCACCCAGCGGTGCATCCAGCACATAGGTCAAATTACTAGCTGTGAGGACAATCCTCAAATTGCGGAACCAATCCGCGAAGTTGCTTCCATTGTTTTTCAACTTTTCTTTCTCTAGGAACGCATGAAAATTGATGGTAGGGGCTGCCATTGATCTACAACATATTTGCAATAGTTTAGACTAAGTTTATGACAAATTGAGTTCAAATTAATGTTAAAATTAATCTAGGTGAACTCCCACTCAAAACAATATCCCTCACATTGTTTTAGTGATCACACGAACCAAATCCACCACATCAACACCGATCATCACGAGAGTTGACATAGTTTCAATGGCGAACAATCGACATGTTCATCATATCTAGTATATGATTCATGCTTTACCTTTCGGTGATCCGTGTTCCGAGACCATGTCTGTACATGCTAGGCTCGTCAAGATCAAACCTTAGTTTCCGCATGAGCAAATCTGGCTTGCTCACGTTGTATACACTTGCGGAATCTAACACACCCGATCATCACGTGGTGCTTCGAAACAACAAGCTTTAGCAACGGTGCTAACTAAGGTGAACACTTTATGACTTGAAATTCATGTGCATGAGGGATCATCTTATAATGCTACCGTTGTCTACTAAGCAATACAAGATGCATAAAGGATTAACATCACATGCAATTCATAATATGTGATATGATATGGCCTTTCTTCTTTGTGCTTCCGATCTCCATCTTCTAGCACGAACATGATCTCCATCATCTCCGGCATTGCATCAAGGTCAATGACGCTTCTCCATGGTTGTCGTCCACCGGCTTCAACTATTACAACTACTTTGAATAGACACGCGGGTCTTAACATAAATTAAAGACAACCATATGGCTCCTGCCGGTTGCCAACTTACAATAAGGAACATTGCATACATCAAATATAATCACAATCATGGCCATATCACATCACAGCACACCCCTGCAAAACAAAGTTAGACGCCTCTACTTTCTTTGCATTTTTTACGTGGTTTGGGGCTTTCAATAAGTGTCGTTCTAACTTACGAACAAGAACCACAACATTGATACTAGTATTGTTAATCACCCGTTGTAAATTGGATCTTAACTATGCTAGGAGAAACAGGCACCCGCAAAGCCACTTATGCAATACAAGTTGCATGTCAAGCGTGGAGCAAGTCTCATGAACGATGTCATGTAAGCTTAGCCCGGGCCGCTTCATCCCAACATCCCGCAAGATGCAAAGTACACAAGAAGCAATCGACAATAAAAGCATCAACGCCCACAATGACCATTGTGTTCTACTCGTGCAACAGATCTACATATAGACACGGCTCTGATACCACTGTAGGGTTTCGTAGCATGGAAAACAAAAAAATTCTACCGCATGCAAACAAACAAGCCAAGATCTATCTACTAGATTGTAGCAACGAGTCGATGGAATAACTCACCCTCGAAGATTCCAAAGTGTTTAACGAGAGCGGATTCTCGTGGGTGATGTAGTCGTACTCTTCCCGATCTCAAGATCGCGTAGACGATCCTTCCGGCGCTGCGTTCCGGCTGCGCTCCTGCAGTCGGTCACACGTTCGGTACTCGACGAAGACCTTCCTCTCCCTTGTTCCAGCAGGCAGCGGAGGTTGTAGCACTCTCCTCGCGATTCCGGCAGCACAACGGCGTGGTACCAGAAGTAGAGGGGAGATCTCGCAGGGCTTCACCTTAAGCCGGAGCGAGTATGGTGGAGTAAGAGAGAGATCCTCGGCGATCTAGGTTTTAGACACACCAAGGAGGAGGTGCTAGAGCCGGCGGCTAGGGCAACCCTAGGAGGCGGCGGCAGCTGCAGGAGGTGGTGGCGCCAAGCTAGGGTTTGGAGGAGAGGTACTTGTGTGTGCTAGGAGGGAGCCCTGCCCCTCCTTATATAGGTGGAGGGGCCGGCGGCCAAGGGGAGGGAGAGGAGTCCCTCCCCAACTCGGCTTGGAGGGGGCGCCGCCGGTTGGAGGAGGGAACTCCTCCCCAACTCGGTTTCCCCTTTCCTCCTCTTCTCCACTTTCCAAATTTAGCCGTTTGACTTTTCAATTTAGCTATTTGACTTTTCAAACTAGGATTTGAATTAATCCTTTATTTGGAACAGCGATGACACTTAGTACATGATGCAATCATACCAACTTGATACAACACATCCATGCACCCTTCCCCTCCGGAGTGCCGGACATTCCGGAACATTCTAGAACATTCCCGGTGAAAACACCAGAATCATTCCCCAACTCCGAAACGGGACTTTCCTTATATGAATCTTATTCTCCGGACCATTTCGGATCTCCTCGTGATATCCCGGATCCCATCCGGGACTCCGAACAACATTCGGTCTCTTTCTCATCATTCCATAACTACTCAAACAACGTCGAATCCTTAAGTGTGTCTCCCTACGGTTCGTGAATTATGCGGACATGATCGAGACACTTCTCCGAACAATAACCAATAGAGGAATCTGGAAATTCATATGGCTCCCACATATTTCTACGATTACTTTGCGATCGAATGAACCACTTACATATGATATCAATTTCCCTTTGTCTCACGATAGTTTACTTATCCGAGTTTTATGATCGTCGGTATCTCTGCATACCTAGTTCAACCTCGTTACCGATAAGTACTCTTTTCTCGTTCCCGTGATATGTGATCCCTTGTGAGCCAGTCACATGCTTGCAAGCTAATTGGATGACATTTCACCGAGAGGGCCCAGAGTATATCTATCCGTCATATGGATGGACAAATCCTACTCTTGATCCATGTGTTTCAACCAATACTTTCCGAACACTCAATGCCACCTTTATAGCCACCCAGTTACAGTGTGGTGTTTGATGTCATCAAAGCATCCATCCGGTAAAGGTGATATGCATGATCTCATGGTCGAAGGAATTAGATTACTATGTATCAGAAAGCATATAGCAATTGAACTATTAATATGACTTGATCTTTATGCTATGCTTATCTATAGGAGTATGTCCATCATATCATTCTCCTAACGATATGATCTTGTTGTTAATAACATCTCAATGTTCATGATAGGGAAACCACAATCATCTATTAACCAACAAGCTAGTATTATATAGAGGCTTTACTAGGGACTTCAAATTAAGTTTACAAATCACACAAGTATTAATGTTTCCTTGTTAATACTATTATAGCATGAATGTAAACATTTATCATAAACACAAAGATATAATAATAACTACATTTATTATTGCCTCTAGGGCATATCTCCAACAACCGCTCCCTGGAGTAGTTTCCAGGACACGACCTGGGAACCACCCAGGTCCGGTAGTACCGCTCATACAACCGGTAGTACCGGTCCCACCTGATTCCATAGCCAGGGAAAAATGGGGGATTCTTGTGCGGATTGGAAGAGGGTTTTTCGAGGGAGTAGATAGGCTTGGGTTAAGATAATTGCACTGGGAAGCACATGCACTCTAAAAATTTAGATAAAGATGTCAAAAACCAAAATAGAGTGCATGAGACTAAGATCAATGAAACAACTCAAAGGATGACAAACACGAGTAAAACCAACCTCTCGAAAGAGAGAGGGCGGTGGTCTAGGCCACCATATATGAGTATACTCGGCTTGGAACCATGAAGATATATCATGGGTCCATTACCGAAACTCATCATTTAAGCTCACATATCACAAAATGATATTAAGAGGAATGATTTTTATTGCTTTGGGCATAATGGGGGGAGTGATAGTCCAATAAATTAGGACCGCACTCCCCCTATATCCATGCCTACACCTAAACCAAATATGGGTCGAATCATAGGTGATAATGCAAGAAAATCAAGTCAAGCTTCTTGAATCTACGATATTTAGTTCATTCCTCAAATAGCAAAACCTTGCTTCATCAAGTGGCTTCATGAAGATATCGGCAAGTTGATCTTTCGTTGACACATATGATGGATCAATATCACCTCGAGCAACATGATCTCTAATGAAGTGATGACGAATCTCAATATGCTTTGTCCTTGTGTGATCCACCGGGTTGTAGGCAATCTTGATGGCACTTTCATTGTAACATAGAAGAGGCACTTTGTCACAATGGACACCGTATTCCTTTAAAGTTTGCCTCATCCATAGAAATTGGGTGCAAGCACTAGCAGCTGCCACATACTCGGCTTGGGCGGTGGAGAGAGATATACAATTTTACTTCTTGGAAGACCAACATACCAAGGACCTACCAAGTAATTGGCAAGCCCCGGATGTTGATTTTCTATCATCCTTATCACCCGCCCAATCCGAATCCGTGTATCCACAAAGAGCAAATGTTGAGCCTCGAGGATACCAAAGACCATAAAATGGGGTATGAACTAAATATCGAAAGATTCTCTTGACCGCCATTAAATGGCTTTCTTTAGGAGCCGCTTGATATCTTGCACACACACCTACACTCAACACAATATCGGGTCTAGATGCACAAAGGTAAAGCAAAGAACCAATCATAGACCGGTATACCTTTTGATCCACATCTTTACCATTTGGATTTTGTTCTAGATGAGTCTTTGTAGCCATGGGAGTAGGAGCTCCATTTAAATCTTGAATTTTGAATCTCTTGAGCATATCTTGAGTATACTTGGCTTGATTGAATAATGTCCCTCCTCTAACTTGCTTGATCTCAAAACCAACAAATACTCTCAACTCCCCCATCAAAGACATCCAGAACCTACTAGTCATAAGCTTTGAGAATTCATCATTAAAAGCTTTGTTAAATGAGCCAAAGATAATATCATCAACATATATTTGGCATACAAAAAGCTCCCCATTGACCTTCTTAGTAAAAAGAGTATGATCGATTTTCCCAACCTCAAATCCACGGTCAAACAACAACTCTCTAAGGTGCTCATACCACGTGCGTGGGGCTTGCTTGAGCCCATAGAGCGCATTATCAAGTTTGTAGACATGGTTTGGGAAGTTGGGATCCTCAAATCCCGGGGGTTGCTTAACATATACCAACTCATTTAATGGACCATAAAGAAATGCACTTTCTACATCCATTTGTTGCAACTTAAAGTTATGATGTGCCGCATAAGCAAGAAGGATACAGATGGACTCAAGGCGAGCCACAGGTGCATAAGTCTCTCCATAGTCAATGCCTTCAATTTGAGAGTACCCTTGTGCAACCAATCTAACTTGTTCCTTACTATAATTCCATGCTCATCTTGCTTGTTCTTGAATATCCACTTTGTTCCAATAACATTTCGGCAATCCTTTGGCTTCTCAACTAACTTCCATACTTTGTTTCTCTCAAAGTTGTTGAGCTCTTTGTGCATATCTTCTAACCAATCCGAATCTTCAAGAGCTTCCCACACTTTCTTAGGTTCAATCATGGAGATGTGTGCTTGGTGTTCACTGAACCTCTTCAATTGTGCTCTTATGGAAATGCCTTTCTTTAGGTCACCAACCACATTTTGTAAAGTGTGGTCTCTTAATTCCAATATTCTCTCGTTTCTAGCTTCGCGGCGAGCGTGGATCTTCGTGTTGTTTCTTGGGGGACCCTCTTCATCATTTTGGTCCTCGTCTTGACCATCAACTTGACCTTGATCATCATCGGATTCATTCTCTTCATCTAGAGGCAAAGATTGACCTTGGTCTTGATCAAGTGTTCTTCTAGCATCAATTTGAGCTTACCTCAAAGCAGTTTGTACGGATCTTCCTTGAGGAATTGCCTTGGCACCACTTGACATCCTGGAGTTTGAATCAAGCTCCCCTTGACTAGAGTTGTCACTATGATCATCATGATGAGGGTCCACATCTTGTCTTTGGCTTGAGTCATTGTCCTCCTCGGTGGATGGAGCTTGTTGATGTTGTGAAGATGAGGGCTCCACTTGAGTGGAGCATAGTTCTTATCGATCCACCATAAGGGGTTCCTCAACGGGGCGGATATATCCCACACCCATTCTTCCTATGGCACCCTGAGGCATTTCATCATCTGCATCACAAGCATCAACACGCCCCCCTTGGGGACCATCATATTCTTCGAAGGTCACACTACAAGATTCTATGATGGCTCCGGAGAGCTTATCATAGATTCTATAAGTGTGAGATTCGAGACCATAGCCATGCTTTAGACTTGAATTTGGACAAACGAACACTTTTTATGAGATAGAAACACTTACAACCGAACACCCGGAAGTAAGATATGTTGGGCTTGTTACCGGTAAGTATTTCATATGGAGTCTTGTTGATTTCTTTGCGGAGGTAGAGCCGGTTTGAAGCATGGAAAGCAGTGGAGATGGCTTCGTCCGAAAAGTTGTATGGAGATTTAAACTCCGCCAACATGGTCCTAGACATCTCAATAAGAGTCCGGTTCTTCCTTTCGGCCACACCATTTTGTTGAGGGGTGTATGCAGCGGAATATTGATGTTTTATCCCCTCATCACTAAGGAAATCATTCAAGGTGTAGTTCTTGAACTCGGTGCCATTGTCACTTCTTATGATCAACACGGGAAGATTTTATTGACGTTGGACCATGTTGGTGAAGTCGATGAAGGTCTTTTGGGTCTCACTCTTCAACTTGAAGAAATATACCCACGAGTATCTTGAAAAGTCATCAACGATCACCAAACAATATTTCTTCCCACCAAGACTTGCATGAGATGGAGGACCAAAAAGGTCCACATGGAGGAGCTCCAAGATCTTGGTAGACTTGATGCGGTTCTTAGGCTTGTGAGGAGCATCATGCATCTTCCCTAGAACACATGCCCTCCAAACACGATCTTTGGCAAAGGAAACATTTTCTTTTAGTCCAACAATATGGCCCTCCTTGTGGAGACTTTGCAAAGTTCTCATATTGACATGGGCTAGTCGGCGATGCCATAACCAACCCACATCGGCCTTTCCGAATAAGCACATCGGACTTGTAGTGGCTTGCCCCGAAAAGTCCACCACGTACAAGTCATGCTCGACGTACCCAACGAAAGCGACCTTGAGAGACTTGCTCCATAAGAGGACCACAATATCAACATCAATAAAGACGGCAAAACCCATCTTTCCAAGAGCACAGACTGGAAGTAAATTGTATCCAAGGGTCTCAACAAGCATGACGTTCACGAGTGTAATGTCGTGAGCAACCACTACCTTGCTGAAACCCATTACCTTAGACTTTGACTTGTCGGCATATGTCACAGAGATTTGATCATCATTTGGCTTTAAGTCCTTGACAATAGACGAGCTTCCGGTCATATGAATCGTGCAACCACTATCAAGCACCCACTTTGACCCTTCGGAAGCATAAGTCTACAAAAGATCAAGCTAATTTTTAGGTACCCATTTTTCAGTGGGTCCTATTTTGTTAGCAACAAGGGTCTTGGGAACCCAAATAGACCAAGCAATATAACCATCATATGGGCCAACATATTGTGCATACACATCACCATAATAATCACGCATTAGAACATAGTGAGGGTTAGCACTTCCCACAAAGTCATCATGAGACATAGTTTTACCATTTGTGGTCTTATTATCCACAATGGCCTTTTTGGTCTCTTGTGCGGGCTTGGCCTTCTTCTTCTTATTATTGTTCTTATTCTTAGTTTTGGAGACAAAACCAATGCCTCCTTTATCACCACTAGGCCTTTGCTTACTCAAAAGGTCATCAATGGACTTGTTGCCTTGTGGAAATGTGGCCTTGGCTAGCTCCCTCTTCAACCTAGCATTTTCTTCAAGAATAGTTGTACTACTAGATGAAATGAAGTTACTAGGTGAAGGAATATTGGCCAATTGAGTTTGAAGCGTTTCATGGGACTTTGTGAGTGACAAGAATTCACTTTCCAAAGCCTTGTGAGCCTTGTCAAGCAAACTTAAGTCCTTGGCAAGTTTTTCATGAACCACACCAAATTCAATCTTTTCCTTTTTAGCCCTTTTGTATTTAGCAATAGCATGATCATGTTCTTTGATGAGTTTATTAACAATAATGTCATTGGCCTCATCAAGCCCTTCAAGTTTTAATTCAAGTGACATCCTAGTCTCTTGTTCCTCTTCTAGAGCATTATTTAAAGCCTCTAACTCAACCATGTGTTCATGCCCAAGTTTACATCTTACATATAGGAGCTCTTGTGTATGGGGAAGTTGATCTAGGATGTTACCAAAATGTATCTTAGCATCCCCTTGTAGGTTAGTCATAAACTCATCGAAAGCAATTAATTCCCTTTTAACATCAAGAGACATCTCATCATCAATTTCATCATTAGCTAGGGGAGTGGAGCGAGATGATGAGGATACCTCCGTTCCTCTTGCCATAAGGCAAGTGATGTTCTTGATGGGAGGATTCTCATTTGGAGAATTGAAGAGTGAGAATGTCGGAGTAGAAGTAGTGGCTAGAGCCGCCACACCATTAGAGGTTTCCTCTTCCTCATCGTCATCATCTTCATTGTCGGAGGAGTATTCTTCATGAGTGATCAAGACAATTTCTTCCGACTTCTTGTTGTTGGGATTGTTCTTGATGAAGGGTTTCTTGTAAGGGGCTTTGGAAGCTATCTTTGGCACTAGTTTGCCACCATGATCTTCTCTTCTCTCATATGGACAACTGGCCAAGAAGTGATTTCTGTCACCACAATTGTAGCAAGTTCTCAATCTTGGCATATTGCCTCTTAGTCCATTGGGGTTGATTTTTCGTTTCATTTCCATCTTGGCCTTCGCGGGGTTCTTCCAGAAGTTGTTTGCATAGAAGGCCATATATTGACCATGAAACTTCTTGACATCTTCTGGGTTGCTCATGCATAGGCCATCATCACTGTCATCACCATCCACATGTTCAACAACTTTGGCTTTCAATGCAACGTTGACAACATTGCTCATACCAAGGGCACGAGCACGGGCATCTTTTGGCATTCTTGGAGGCAACTTTGAAAGTGTCCATCTCTTGCGTAACTTCATTAGAAGTCATGAGATGGTAGTTGTGTCTTCCTTGTAGGCTCTTCAAGTCGGTGGGCTCAAAGGGCATGAGTGCACTCACATATTTCCTTTTTATCCATGCATCATCCACATGAGAGGCACCCACGTTTCTAAAGGCGGTGGCGGTGGTATTGAGCCTTTGGTACATGTCTTCATGATCTTCACCTTCCATCATGTAGAATCCTTCGGCTTCATTGCTTAGTGCATCATACCGATTCCTCCTCATACTCTCATTTCCAACAAACTATACAGTGAGGGCATCCCAAGCTTCCTTGGCAATGTTAAAGTGCTCAATGTTGAATCATATGCAAAGCAGTGGCATTGAGTTGACTATTGACAACCTCTCTTCTTGTCAAGTTGTTTGGATCCCCAATAAAGAGTCCATGCTCGATGATGTTCCATAGTTCAATGCAAGAGTTGCGCATATGAGTTCTCATTAGTGATTGTCATTGAGCAAAAGTAGCAGATTCTTCAAGCTTAGGTGGGTCACCTCTATTGTATACATGAGGGTGAGGGATTGGAGGGTCGGGAGAGTACCATGAATCACTGTGCTCATCCTTCCCACCATCATTTTGTGTGGAGGAATTAGTGTTGTCTTGTTTACCCCTAACCATTATATCCTCGGGGGATACTGGAGTATTCCCTTTAGGTAAAACGGATGGAGGATCCTCTTAAGGAGAGGGGGATGATGAGCCACTTTGTCTTTAAGAAGTTGCTCAAGCATCTTCTTGACTTTGTTGACCAAGGAAGAGCTCAATCTTCTTGACTTCGTTGACCAAGCATCTTCGTAGGCTCACCATCACCATCCCCTTCGTGGCTACCCATATTCTCTTAGGTAGTAAAGCCCAACTAAAGAGCCAAGGCTCTGATACCAATTGAAAGGATCATATGGGCACCTAGAGGGGGGTGAATAGGTGCTACTTCAAATTTTCTTCTTTTTCAAATTAGGGTTTGACAATAAGGTAAATTCTCTAGATAATGCAACTAAGGTGAATTTATCTATATGACAAATATGCACTAGCTAACACAATACTAAGCAAGAGCAAGTAAGTAAAGTGCGATAAAGGATGGAAGTAACCAAAGTGGTGGACGAGGAGACACAAGGGTTTGTTTCCCGTAGTTCCTTCCTTTTGAGGGGAAGTACGTCTACGTTTGGAGAGGGGGTGGTATCAAACCACCTACGCCACGAAAGGCCTCCCTTATTCTCCGATGAACCTCACCCCAACGGGTTCGATCCACCTTCCACTATATCGGCGACCTTCAAGGTGGAAGCCCACATCTTTACAAGTTTGGGGCACACATCCACAACTTAATTGGAGGCTCACAAATACAAGCAAGCTGTTAAGACAATCAAAGACAAGCTTGTAAGAACCAAATCTAGAACTAGGGTTTCCAAGAAAACACTAGAGCAAAGGGGCCCTCAAGTGAATCAGGGGGAAATGAAGATCTCTTTTGGTGAAGAAGTAGATCGGGGCCTCCTCCTTCGATTCCCCAAAGATCAACGACTTTGGGTGGTGGATTGAGGAGATCTTGTGGATTTGGTGGCTCCAATGATGGTCTTGACTTTCATGCAAATGAGCAGCTTGTCCCAAGGTAGGTGGAGGGGTATTTATACCCCTTGGAGAAATATGGCCGTTGGAGCAATAACTGCACCGGTACTACCGGTACTCAAGAGGTAGTACCGGTTGCAAGCGGTACTACCGGTCTAGTACCGTACCAGGTACCGGAGATGCTTTACTTGGTCGAGCCAGCTTCAGTTTTGACCGGTACACCCTTTCGGTACTACCCTAAGCGGTAGTACCTGTCAAAAGACGCGGTACTACCGGTCAGGGCGGTAGTACCGGTCCCAAGTACTGGTGGGTACCGTGCGAGAGGGGAAGGGCTAGTCCTTCGCCAGTACTGCCCGGTACTGCTGAGTGGTACTGCCGTGTCCAAGCGGTAGTACCGCTTGTCATAAGCGGTACTACCGGTTGGAGCGGTAGTGCCGCTCCGCGGTACCGGGTGGTACTAAGGAAAAACCACACCTCCCAACCTTGCACGGGTCCAACCGGTACTACGATCGGTAGTACTGGTGCCAAGCGGTAGTACCGGTCATTTTTCGGTACTACCAGTTGGCACAGTGACTTTTGGCAAGGGCAAATGGACAAGTCAATATTTGTGCCACAATTTAACAAACCTGTGATACACTTAGTGCACGATTAGACCGATAAGTGTGTTGTTATCAAACATCAAAATCACAACGATAGGAAATGCTCTTTCAACTGCAGTGACCCAACATACCACTGCATGATGTAGTATACTATAGCCGTTGACATAACACCAATGAAACACCGTTCACTAGTATTACATCCCTCAGAATGGCACAACAGAAACACAACGGGTCCAATACATGGCTAAAGGTTACAACTCACTCTTTACACAAGATCCAGAGAACACTCTAGGTTAAAGAGAGAGAAAGAACTTCTTACAAAGAAGAATCAAAGATAAAAAATGCAAGACTATTATACTATTAAGTCTAATATTTTAACTAAGGGGTTGGCATTGCTACTATTGCAACGCATTACTGAATTAGGTTCTTTGGTTAGAAAGAGTATATTCCTAGCTAATCAGTATCTTCGTCTTCACTTGAGTTGATGTATTTGTTGACTTCCTTGTCTTTGTTGAAGAGCTTTAGCTTCGGATCATGATTCATGGGGCATAACTTGATGTAGATGTTGTCTATCCCGGCTTCAGAATCTAGCAAGGGTTACGAAGATACTTTGAGTACGAGTGTACTCAACAAGTTCACTAGAAAAGGAGTGTTCGATGCACTTATCTATAGCCACAGATCGTAGGTCATAGGCCATGCAAGTTTTCGTAAACATTTCTTCAAAGGTTGCTTTTATTTTGAAAAGCTATGTCCGTTAGCCTTCACGGGTTTACCAGAACTTTCATGGAGTTCCTTTCCCGCCGCGTTCGCGGATCCTTCCCAGAACAGGGAGTAACAAGTTACAGTTCTTACACTCTACAGTGGCGCATCACCTTACCCATGAGAGATCAACTCTTTGTTGCACAACCGGGCAGCTTATTCCCGTCCACAATTCCATGATGTGGGACCCAGAAGATGATCCAAGCCAATCACTATCCCCTTCGCGACCTCGCATGCCTCCTTGGTGTACACCATGCCCACATATTGGATTATGGCAATGGTTTGTACAAACCGTTAGATGCCAGAACTATCATGGTACGTTGAGGGTTCCCACCCATATGCTGCATATCCTCTATGAATTACCAATTAATACGCATGTTACAAGGATAACAGCCACGACCTGCATATTCGGCTTCATGCGAGAGGAAGAAGATATAGCTGACTTCTCCGTCCCATTCCAAATCTCATGGTCAACGCGTAATATACGGCGCAAGAATCACTGGCGACATTGGTTGTTAAGTCCTAGGTGATATAGTTCTGAACAGTGGTATTCCAACTGTCAGATTTAATAGATTAACTGATCACCCTGTATCAGTAACCAATAGTTCACATTATTATTGAAAATAGTGTTTTCTATCCTTTTTCAGATGCAGGTGATGATAACACTGGATTTGTAGAATACTTTACAGAAAATAAACAAAGGACATGAGCAAGTGTGAACTTGCCTTTTGTGATTGCAAGATTATACACTCACGGTCTTCAAGACAATATAAGATTCAAAATCTAAGATTATCATCATTGGTCCGGTAAGGACTAATGTTTCAAGAAGCAATACGCTCTTAAGCATAAATAATGTGATGCACATCATAAACACGAATCCCGGGGATAACGTTGTTCTAGGGTTTAGATTCCGGAAATGGTTGCTTTAGAATATGTTGTCCCTTTTTTATAACGTTCATACATGTGCTTCTTATTAAGGCTTGTGAGTGTGTGTGAGACAATCTTAAGATTATATTATCATAAAACAATGGCACACACACAAAAGGTGAAATGCTACTTATGATTGTTTATATAAGAATTCTTGTTTGAAGTGGCAAAAAGAATAACATTTGAAGAAACGATTTATTTTCTAAGGTCTAAACAATCTTTGTGGTTAGTTAGTGGTGGTCGATGTTATTTATGCTTGCTTGAATAGTTTGGGCTTGAGATGCTTTATAACTTAACTATTTCAGACCAAAGTTAACTATAAAATATATAACAATGTTTATAGTGTTATATTTAGATTCTTGTAGACTAAAGTTAACTTTAAAACAAAGATAGTTCGAAAGTATAATGCTTATAACATATGTACCTTGTGTACTTGATAATGTTGCCTTAAGGTTACTTAAGTATGGTTATTCTTCTATTTAAATTGTGGTCTCTTAATTTTGTAGCGGAACAAGATTTATTGTTTCCTTATAAAGGTATGATTATGGTTGGTGGATAAATAAATAATTCTAGTGACTACTCATGAATTATCTTTGGATTTAGTCCATTATAAGGTTATATTTTATTAATATATCATTCTTGAAGATTTTATACTTATTAAAGATCATTTTAAAATATAATATATTTATATGGTAGAAAAATAATTCAATACAATAGTATTTCTAATGTTTTGAATGATTATGACTTATTAGTAATATTCAAGACTAATACCTACGTATTAGACTTGATTGACTAATTAACAAATTTTATTTACTCTTATATGAATTTTAAATTAAGTAAATAGGTTTAAATTTGAGTTATTAAAGTATTTGAATTTTTATTTTACTCAAAAGTGGAATATTATATTTTTAACA
This sequence comes from Avena sativa, assembly GCA_916181665.1. Classification (NCBI taxonomy): domain Eukaryota; kingdom Viridiplantae; phylum Streptophyta; class Magnoliopsida; order Poales; family Poaceae; genus Avena; species Avena sativa. The sequence continues at coordinate 463,937,982 of OV702293.1, forward strand.
TGTAAATATTATTTTTGTGATCATTTTGGTATATTACATTTATTTTTGTGATTTATAAATAAAAAGATATGATTTTAACAATTCTTATTACTTTATAATTACTTAATAAATAATAAATATTTAATTAAGTGAAATAATAATACATGATTATAGTTTTTAAAATATTGTTTTTATTTTTCAAATATTTTTGGTATTTATTTATATTCTTAACATTTACCATTATTAAAATATGAATTGTCAAAGTTTTATTACTTATAAAACCTTTATTAAATAATATTTATTTAAATAATCCTCTTAATAATATTTGATAATAATTTTAAGTTGTAGATTTTATTTTTCTACAAATTTTCATATATTATACATATTTTTATGAATTATAAATCAAAAGTTATTAAATAAACAAGATTTAATCATTTATTTGATTTCTAGATTATTAGTAATTGAGTTTATAACATTTGATTTTTTTTAAATAGGAATTAACTTTTTACACCGCACCCACACCTAGCCTAAGTCACTAACCAGTGGGCCAGTGGCCACCTCAGCTCTCAAATTTAATAAATGTGTTTGTTACCGACCCTAGTTCTACTCCCACACAATGACATATGGGCCCAAGGGCATGTCATCTGCCACGCAAGACAAAGACTGGCTCAAACTGGCTGACTAGGCTGAGGGTGATGTTAGCATGACGTCATTCTAGCTTGATCCTCTCAGATCGATGATGGATCAGATGATTTAGTGCGTGCGTGGGGCTGTGGTTAGGTTTGTTGGAGAGAGGATATCCCGAGGAACCTATTGGTGGTGGCGCCGCCCTATTTTGGTTATCGGAGGACAATCGGCGACGAGCTACTACGGCGGCCAACAACGGTGCTCGGCGAAACGAGGTCTATGATGAGATTCGGCAAGCGAAATTAGGGTCCAGAGATGCGTAAGCTTACTCTGATAACGATAGAGAGGTCGGGGAGACTTGGGGAGGCGTGACGACGGCGAATCAACGATAATAGCCACAACGGCCGAGGAAAAGGAATGCTCGATTTCACATGATTCCCAGCGAGCGGGCTTCCTTGCTTGGTCCTAGGTGAGTAAGTCCACGACGGCACGTCCAACGGTGGCTATCACGAGGCGAGGGGTGGTCGGATTTGGCTGGAACGACAAACTCCGACGAACTAGGTTTTCGGGTGAGGAAGGAAAATGGGTCTGGAGAGCGAGATAGAAGATGAGATAGGTATGAGAGGATAGAGGATGACGCGGTGATCTTGTTTACTCCCTCCAGGGACGGCGGCACGCATCGTACCGCGGCGCTTGATCGACGGCGGAGCTCCAGCCAACGAGCTGCTTCCAGTAGGCGAGGTAGATGACAAAGTCGATCTTGCAGAAAACCCCCTAGCGTTTCTTTATTCTCAAACCGCAGTCCCTTCTCGGTCCCACCCGTCAGCCAGAGACGAGAACGAGCTGGGCTGGTTATTGGGCCTTTGTGGGCTGCACAGGGGCGACAGGTAAGCAGAAAGAAGTTGGGCCACGGCCAGGATTTGTTTTTATTTGTTTTCCTTTTTCTATTTCCTGTTTTACTTTTCATATTTGAATTTAATCTATATTTTGAAATTTTCTAATAAAGTTTATTTGCTGAATACTCACAGCAACAATTTGTATTTATTGTGATTCCTTTTGTGAACCTTTATGAGAAATGTTTTTATATTTCTTTTATTTTCTCTACATGAGCCCCTTTTAATATTTTGTATAAGCTTTTCTTATTATTTTTCTTTCCACTTTTAATCATGGATTTATTAAATAATATATTCTTATTTGTTTGTAAAACTTAACTCTAGTTGGCTCATAGTTTGAATAGAAATTTTTATATGTATAATGATCTTATATCATTATTTGATGCATGAAATACAAAGAAATAAATATGGTTATTATCACTTATATTAACTTCTAAAATGACAATGTATATATTCTATTATGATAAACAAAGAAGTTTTAGGGTTCTTAATTTACTTATATTTCTTTGTTGATGTGAGAAACGATTTAATAACTAAGCATATTGTCTTCTGTTTGTGATATTTGATATCACCCTTTAAAATAGAAAGTTAAAAATGTCCTATGGAATAGAATTGATAAAAATATCTCTTAAACACATATGATTAAGATAATTGGAGATGATAAAATATTCCTATAAAGTGATGCGGACATAAGATGATGGATCAATAACATGAAATGGATATTATGTTTGGTTTAAGATTTAGAGTTGAGTGTTTACCAGGAATGTCTATTTTCCATAATTCACAACCCTGAATTTCTAATTAAGGAATTCCTTTCCTAGATATACTACATTTTCCTATCTATCATCATGATTAACATGATGAGCTTTACTTCAGAAGAATGTTCTTACTCACCTTTTATTCTTCTAAACTCATGGATGAATCCAATGAGTTTGATACTAAAGCATTTCGTAGTTTTCTCATATCTTTGCTTGGTTATACCCACTACTCTATTGTTGACAATCCTCAATCCAACAAGTAGTTCCTTCAAACTCCACTCATAATCTTCCTTAATCATCATCACTAATATTCCTCCATCAGATGTATGTATACAAGTACCTTTCTCTAAGTCTTACTATCCTTTAAGATGAATAACACTACTTCCATAACTCTATGCAATACTAGCTTCAATTGAATCATACTTTATTATATTTACTCTAATAACTCATACTCTAACCTCACATTATATTATTGTGACCTATAATAACTATTCTAGGATAACTTACCTATACTAGGGTTTCACTCATGTTCTACCCACCAATGTCACTTATACTTTCTATAAGTATTCTATCTTGGTGAGCAAGGTATGATCATTTTAATCCTTTAGTAATTTATATCTTAGATTTGTAGTTGGCTAAGCAAGGCTTTAGCAATACAACCTTACAATTTTATTGGAATTATCTTCTTAGTATCTTTAATTGGATTAAGACTGTTATTCATAGACTATGCCCACTTGGTCTAATAGAATTACTACCGGTAACTATCTTCAGGGTTCATCCTTGTAATCTTCTTAACTACCATATAATTAGATGATATAAATAATTCTTCTATTTATTTAGGAGTGATTTAACTCCATCAATTATCCTATTGATTTGATTATCTTCAATCATCCCCATCCTATAGAGGATATCTGAAACTAGCATCACTATTTACCTCTTCTTAGTTGTTTCTTTGTAGACACTTATTTGTAAGTTGTGTTTTAACCAGGAGTTTGATAGGTTGAGAATGGGTGAATCAATAGTTGATTTCTCAACATTGATGAACAACAGATATTGGAATATAACTGAACAGAGATGATAAGGATTGATATGGAAAGAAAGATATATGGTGAATGATCTAAACTTAGTTTCTTTCCTACTCTATCTTACTTAAGAAATAGGGTTAGGTATTACCATGATACTCATGGTATATGCAAATGGGATTAAGATATAGTGGTTACATTCTTATTATTTTTGTTATATCCTTAACTTGGTACTCATGAGTTATTATAATGGATACTATGATATGATCACCTAAGGATCAAATATAAATCATAATGTATTAGGGTTTAACTTTTATTTCATTTGATCTACCCTTAGAACAAATCTCCCTTACCCAAAATAAGGTTTTAGCAAAGGTCATATTGAAACTTATCGCAGTCAACTTGATGATCTACTTCATTTCCATCAAGTTAAGAGAAGATTCAATCACTTTGACAAGTTTTATTTAAAAGAGCGAAAATTATTCGGATTTTCTATGCATGAATGCAATACACACATCTGGGTTCATCTTATTTCTAAGCTCTAATGCTGGGATGTTACAAATGGATGGTTTCTTTGAAACTAGTTCTTATTGGCAAGGTGGGTTCACGGAAGAAGAAAAGTATTATTATAAGGAACACCGTTCGTCAAAAAAGGAAACACTTATGAGAACAAATTGATAAATTGAATACTATTGCTAGAGAGGTGTGCTCTACTTATAATGTTACTTATTGCTTTGATAAATCTTATTGATGTAGGAGGTATAAACACCTACCTTTTCAATGTGAGTATAATGATAATGTTACCATATCTTCTTATGTTAAAGGAAATTATGACTTTTATGATGTGGAACAAATTGAAGAATTTATTGCTTTCAAGGGTGCATTTGAACTTGCCAGTTTGCTTGAAAATACTGATAATGCACCTTATGAATATGAGGTTTATGAGATACTTAAATTTTGCTTTGATAATTACAAGGAAGAAAAGGGCTATATTCTTGAATATTTTAATAGGTGCTTTCCACAAACGGAAAAGACTAATGCCTTGAAGGAGCCTATGGTAGACGAAATTGTTGAACCTGAAAGCTCATTAGATGAAAAAGAGGAGGAGAGTGATGATCAAGAGGAGGAAGAATGGATCTACCCATTCCTACCTTCTAATGAGAGTAACTCTTTACCTCTTACACTATTTGATTGTCCACCATGCTTACCAAAGGAGGATGAATGTTATGTTCCTATGGATTCTTTTGAAATATCTGCTTTGGGTAAAACTTGTGATAATAGTTATGCCCATGTTATCTATGATAATCCTATATGTGTGCCTAACTTTGAAATGCATGGTACTAAAGAGTTTTTCTTAGAAAATGTTTATGATAAAGCTCTAGATGATGGTCCTATATTGAATGATCAGTGTTCTTATTGTAAAATTGTTAAGAGTGGGTTTGAAGGTTTTAATCCCACTATTTTTGAGCTTGATAAAAATTATGTGTTTGTAGATCATGAAAATCATATTTTATGTGATAGTTATATTGTTGAGTTTATTCATGAGGCTACTGAAAATTATTATGAGAGAGGAAAATATGGTTGTAGAAGTTTTCATGGTACTAAAACACCTCTCTATGTGCTGAAAGTTTTGAAGTTGCTCTTATTTTATCTACCCATTCTTGTTACTATGCGCTTCTTTGATTTATTTTCTTACAAGATTCATATGCATAGGAAGTGGGTTATACTTAAATGTGTTTTTAATTTGCTTCTTGATGCTCTCGTTTACTTCAATTCATATTTCTTATGTGAGCATCTTCACAAACTATCAAGCCTAATTTAAGGGCGTTAAAGAAAAGTACTTGTTGGGAGATAACCCAAGAGTTTTCTTGAGTATTGGAAGTTATTACTTCAGTAATGACCTCTCCTTATCCTTTGTTGTTTGCTTTTTGTGCCAAGAATGACCTCTAATAAGAGGGAAGTAATATTTGGGGAGTTGTTGTCCCGAAACAGACTTTTATGCTCCACCATAAAAATTTGTGAGGAGTCTATGTAAGTTTGATTGAGATGAAAATTTACAAATAAATCCCCCAGTATGTTAGCTAACTTTCGTTGTTCAACACTTTGTGATTTGCTCAACAGAAGGTCTTCGAAAAAATAGGTTTCTACCTGTTGGTCTGTTTTGACAGATTTCTGCCATTATTTGCATTTGCTTCTAATTGGTTCCTTTTTGGGTTATTTTTGGGAAATTGAGCTTTTTGAGGGAATTGCTACAGTAGCTTGTGTTTTTAGTGAAAGTTTTGCTATTCTAAAGCTAAACCCAAGGGTCTATTATCTTTTGAATACACTAATGTTGCTAATAAAGATTGTGTGAAGTTTTGTATGAAGGAAAAATTTCAGATGTAGAGAGAGAATGATATAATGAGATGAAGAATGTACAAAAGCTCAAGATTGGGGATGCCACCCCGTTTCACCCCAAGAAATATTCAAGCGGTACAAGTGTCAAAGCTTGGGGATGCCCAAGGCATCCCCTTCTTCATCAATAAAAAGCTCGGGTCTTTCTATACACTTCGTTTTTATTGTTTCATGCACTATTATGTTGTTCTTGGAGCATCTTAGTTTTTGTTTGTTTTGCTTAGTTTGTTTAGTTTGCTTGAATAAAGTAGTTTGGACCCCCGTTCTTGCTGTGTTGTTTTAAATAAGTTGATTGGTGTTGGAAAGGAGTAGAAAGTTCTTGCTTGAAATAGTGCAAGAGGAGCTTGCTTTGACTGTGACTTAGAATTTAGCATGTCATGATAGGTGTTGTTTTGACCTTATGCTTAGTGATTATTTATGTAGCATGACTTGTTCCAAACAATTGGGATTGCTTAGCGTGCCTTTGAAAAAATCATGCGTTGTTTTAGCATGCAAAAGCATAGTATTGTGGTACTCTCCTTTGATACTTTGTTTGGGTTGACTTGGCACATGCTCACACCATGTTATGACTATGAACAAGTCACCGTAGCCTTTATGATCATTTAGTCCTTGACTTGTAGTACCACTTTATGCTTTGATTAGTAATGTTTTATCGCTCTATATGATTATGGCCATTATTGCTCTCTTAGTTGGTCGCTCCTAGTCTTTTGCTAGCCTCTACTTGTATGAGTAAGCTCTACTCATGCTTACAACTCCTAAGAAACCAAGTTATTCCAAAGTGTCCACTATAAATTCCCATGCATGGTGTGTTACACCATTCCAAGTATATTCTTGTTTTCATCTATCTTCTAATTAAAAAAGTATTTTGTTATGTGAAAACTTAGTGATTAAAGCTCTCACGAACTTGATGGCACACTTTATTTTTCTTGCCCCTAATAAACTTGAACTATTGTGTCATCTATGTTGTATATGCTTGCACTTATATGTTGGAATTAGCAGAACCATGTTGTCATGGGGAACGCTTTCAACATTACACTTGTACTTTGTACACAGTTGATATCATGCTCTTTTGTCTATGGATGTCGTCGGTGTGAAATAAAAGGCGATCTTGTAAGTCCATGGAGTTATGTATTTTGTGTTAGAGAAATGCCTGGGCCGCTATCCTAATCCATGCCTAATCATGGTGGAAACTTGCAGCATCACCATAATGAGAAATCTGTGAAGCATCCTCAATAAAACCTATGCAAATAGCAAATAAAAATATCGCTGAGATGCTCATTGTCTGCTTGCCTTGTCATTTTGGTTATGGGATAGCTCTTGTACCATGTGCAAGGGGTACCCCGTTGGCGGTTCTCTATGATACACATGTACTTAATATGACAAGAACTTACAGGTGACTAAAGTTGAGTAGCATGAGGAGCGTCCCTCGTATTCAAGGGACATGAGATTGCCAACTATACTTTGTCAAGCATATACTACATAGTTTGTTCACTTTAACCTTAATCACTTCAAGATGCTTATGATAGGGCAATGAGGGCTGAAAGCTAACAAGCACCATATTTTTGGAAGCTCTTTTTTAGACTTCAAATCCCCGCTTCCATTTATGAAGGGTCTTTCTTCCATATTGAGTCTCCACCTTCTACCTTCAGACACTAGTTAAGAGAGCATAGTTGCCATTCTTAGTTCTATGTGCATTGTCCCAAAACTTATTGATTGATGCGTATTGTTGTATTACTTGTTCTTGTGCTATTTGTATCTAGTCACTCTTATGAACTTTGAAGGTGTCTTATGCATCTATTTGCTACTATATGAGGGACAAGTTGAATTATGTTGCATGCATAGTTACTTTTGTCTTACTGTTAGAACTCCATCTTTCATGCTCATGTTTAGAGTTCTTTGATCCCAGGTTTCAATGCTTGCAAATGGTTTGATCTTGATTTTGATGGTGCATGTCACCTCAAAAATTATTCTTTTATCACTTACCTACTCGAGGACGAGCAGGAGTTAAGCTTGGGGATGCTTGATACGTCGGAAATGTCTCTCCTCTGGATGCTTGTTTAGTACCTACTTTGCTTTGCTTTGTCTACACTTTTGAGGTGTTTTTATATGTTTTCTGGTACTAACCTATTAACAAGATGCCACAGTGCCAATTGCATGTTTTCTTCTATTTTTGGTTCCAGAAAAGCTAGTAAGTGAAGGGAATATGCCCTGAGAGGCAATAATAAAGTGTTTATTATGTGTATTCCAAGTATATGATAGATGTTTATTTTGCATGCTATAATTGTATTAATACGGAAGCGTTAATACATGTGTGTTTAATAAACAAACAGAAAGTTCCTAGTTATGCCTCTCTCATAAACTAGCTCGTTGATTAACAAGATGATCAAGGTTTCCTGATCATGGACATTGGATGTTGTTAATAACGAGATCACAACATTAGTGTAATGGTGTGATGAACATTCATCCGAAGTATAGCATTACGATCAAAGTCATTGAGTTTATATTGCTATAACAACTTACGAAGTGATCCTAATTCTTAGACCATGAGATCATGCCAATCACTAACATCGGAAGAGTTTCTTGATAACATCAAATGTCACACCATAACAGGGTGATTATAAATATGGGTTCAGAACTAATAAAGTGTTATGTTGAGGCCCATGGATCGAGAGTGGAATTTGTTCATCCCGATGACGGATATATATACTCTGGGCCCTCTCGGTGATATCACATTGGTTAGCTTGCAAGCAAGTGATTTGATCACTAAAATGTTATATCACGGGAATGAGAAAAGAGTGCATGTCAGTAACGAGATCAAACTAGGTATGGAGATACCGATGATCGAATCTCGTACATGTAATATATCATGAAACAAATGGATTAAGATACTAGTGTAATAGGTTCCGACGATCACAAGAAAGTCATCGTTGAATGTGTGGGAGTCAGTATGGGTCTCCAGATCCCGCTTCTGATTATTGATCTGAGAGGGGTCTCGATCATGTCCGCATTATTCACAAACCATAGGGTGACACACTTAAGAGACACCGACATCCAATTGGAGCAAAAGTTTCATGCCGAAAAGAATAACAAGCGCATGAATTTATTTCACTAGATACCGAAACAGGTTTTCAGATGAAATTGCAGAGAGTGTTTTTGCATGTGAAATGAAATACTAGCAAGGGGTTATATGTGAATGTTTGTCATTGAAGTAATTGACAAAATTCTGAATAGATAAAAGGAGTTTTATTTAATGAGAGTTTTCATTAAATTTGGTGGAAATTTAATAGCAATTTTGAGTGGGATTTTGAGTGGAGTGTCCACCCACATGAATGAAGGAGGGGAGGGGCAGCCCCATGGCCGGAAGCCACCCCCTTGGGTGCCCCCTCCTCCTATAAAAGGCACCCCTCTCCTCTCTCTCACTCACACCTCCTCGTGAAGGATCTCTCTCCCCCTCTAGAATTTATCTCCCATGGTCTCAGACTAGCGAGATACATGTTCCCGGTGGCTATTCGGCAAGAAAGAGTTGTGCTTCTGCTGCATCGCTGGAGCGAGGAGGCGTAGGTTGCTCGGTGCCTCGGACGTGTGTGCGAGCACGGATGCGCTGCTGATTTGCAGCGACTTCCTCTCGATCTTGAGATCAGCAAGAGATCGTCTACATCAACCACGAGTTTAACTCGTTAAGCCTTGTTAGTCTTGAAGGGTATGTTCTCTACAGATATATATCCACCTGTTGTTTGTATCTAGCAGATAGATCTTGGTACATAGTTGTTCCCATCATAGGAAAAAATTTGTTTTCTATGCTGCGAACCCTACAGTGGTATCAGAGCCAGGTTCTATGTGTAGATGCTTTACACGGGTAGTAAACATATGAGTATGTGGGCGATGATGATCATGTTGTTGCTTCTTAGTTGTAATTTTGTATATTGGTGGCATAGTGGGATGAAGCGTCCCGGACAAACTTTACATGTCCTCGCACATGAGACCTGTTCCACGCTTGACATGCAACTAGTTTGCATAAGTGGCTAGCGGGTGTCTGTCTCTCCTACTATAGTCAATATCTATTTTGCAACAATTTTTCAACAATTTGGTTATCCTCGTTGTGGTTCATGTTCGTAGGTAAGAACGGTTCTATCTTCAAAAGCCCTAAGCCACGTAAAACTTGCAACAGATAAATTAGAGGCGTCTAGTTTAGATTGTTGCTAGGCTAGTGTTATGATATGGTGATGTTGTAAGTAGAAGTATGAGATGATACTCTTACAACACACATAATGTGTAAGTTCCATAGACCTTGGCCTTACACATAAAGGTATGATAGTGATCATACCACGATGCACATGATAGAGATCATATGCTGTAACCATATCATTTCACTTATAAACATATGATGTTTGATAGCATATTATATTGCTTGTTTGGCGTTTTATTAGCATAATAAGATGGTTCCTCATTTAAATATCAAGATAAGAATGTGTTCTTCCTTTAGTATGCACCGATTATGTTTTCGTCGCTCCAAGACATCACGTGATGATCGGGTGTTCTTGGATCCACGACCATATTTCGGGTGTAAGACAGTTACACACGCGAATACTAAGGTTCTTACTTGGTGAGCCTAGCATGTACAGACATGGCCTCGGAACACGGACCGAAAGGTTAGGCATGAGTCATATAGTAGATATGATGCCCATTTGATGCTCGCCTTTGAAGCTACACCGACTCATGTGATGATCGGACTTGGTGTAGTGGATTTGGTTCATGTAATCACCAAAAGGGCATGAGGGATGTCGTTTTTGAGTGGGAGTTCATTCGTAATATGGATTAGTTGAACTCAATCTATCATAAACTTATTCTAAACTTTACAAATTCTGTTGTAGATGGTACCACCTGCTTTTAATTTCAATGTGTTCATGGAGAAAGAGAAACTTGCAACGAACGGTAGCAAATTTACCGAATAGGCCATGAATTTGAGGATTCTCCTCTCTGGTGCAGAAAAGCAATATGTGCTAGAAGCGCCGCTAGGCCCCCCCACCTTTTTGATGATGCCCCTAACAAGGAGAAGAATGTCTATCAGACTCGTCAGGAGGACCACAACTTAGTTCATTGCGGCATATTGTATGGTCTAGAGCCAGAACTTCGAAAGCGTTTCGAAAACGGCAATGCATTTGATACAATGGGTGAGTTGAAAATGATTTTCGACACACATGCTGCTGTAGAGAGCTACAATGCTTCAGAAAAGTTCTTTAGCTGCATGATGGATGTCCACCAACATGACACTCATAACGGGATCATACCAATCAGGAGTGGTACGAGTTCTCGTTGACCTGCGAGGTTCCGTAGTAACTTCAACCGAAGTTTCATGATCAACATCATTAGCTTCCTCTCTTATTGGTGTAGGCGCCACAGGAACTACTTCCGGTGCTGCGCTACTCGCAAGTTCAAGAGAAGGTTCAACAACCTCGTCGAGTTCTACTTTCCTTCCAGTCACTTCTTTCGAGAGAAACTCCTTCTCTAGAAAGGATACATTCTTGGCAACAAAGATTTTGCCCTCGGATCTATGATAGAAGGTATACCCAATAGTTTCCTTCAGGTATCCTATGAAGACGCATTTTTCCGCTTTGGGTTTAAGCTTTTCTGGCTGTAACTTCTTTACATAAGCTTCGCAACCCCAAACTTTAAGGAACGACAATTTAGGTTTCTTTCCAAACCATAATTCATATGGTGTAGTTTCAACGGATTTAGATGGTGCCCTATTTAAAGTGAATGCGGTTGTTTCTAATTCATAACCCCAAAACAATAGCGGTAAATCTGTAAGTGACATCATAGAACGAACCATATCTAAGAGAGTTCGATTACGACGTCCGGACACACCATTACGTTGTGGTGTTCCCGGCGGTGTCAATTGTGAAAGTATTCCGCATTTCTTCAAATGCTCGCCAAACTCGTAACTTATATATTCACCTCCACGATCAGATCGTAAAAACTTAATCTTCTTGTTACGTTGCTTCTCTACTTCACTTTGAAATTCCTTAAACTTCTCGAAAGTTTCGGACTTATGTTTCATGAAATAGATATACCCATATATACTCAAGTCATCCGTGAAGGTAAGAACAAAATGATAACCACCGCGTGATGCTACACTCATTGGGCCACACACATCAGCATGTATGATTTCCAATAAGTCCGTAGCTCGCTCCATCATACCAGAAAATGGAGTCTTAGTCATTTTACCCATCAGACATGCTTCGCATATTTCAAGTGATTCGAAATCAAGTGATTCAAGAAGTCCATCGGAATGGAGTTTCTTCATACGCTTCACTCCAATATGACCAAGACTACATTGACACATATAGGTCGAGTTATCGCTCAATTTCAAACATTTAGCTTCAATGTTATTAATGTGTGTATTTCTACAATCGAGATTCAATAAGAATAGACCATCTATCAAAGGTGCATGTGCATAAAACATATTACTCATATAAATCGAATAACCATTATTCTCGGACTTAAACAAGTAACTGTCTCGCAATAAACATGATCCGGATATAATGTTCATGCTCAATGTAGGCACCAAATAACAATTATTTAAGTATAAAACTAATCGCGATGGTAGATGAAGAGGTAGCATGCCGACCGCGATCACATCAACCTTTGATCCATTTCCAAGGCGCATCGTCACCTTGTTCTTCGCTAGTTTCCGTATATTCTGCAGCACTTGTTTCGAGTTACAAATGTGAGCAACCGAACCAGTATCAAATACCCAGGCACTACTACGAGTACTAGTGAGATACACATCAATAACATGTATATCATATATACCTTTCTTCTTGCTGTTTCCGTTCTTAAAATACACCAAGTACTTAGGGAAATTCCGCTTCCAGTGACCTTCTCCCTTGCAGCAAAAGCACTCAGTATCAGCCTTAGGCCCAGCCTTGGTCTTCTTCGCCGGTGCGGTAACTTTCTTACCGCCCTTCTTGAAGTTTCCCTTTTTCTTAGACTTGCCTTGATTCTTGAATTTGGTGGTCTTATTGACCATCAACACTTGGTGCTCTTTCTTGATATCCACTTCCACAGACTTTAACATGGAGAAGAGTTCGGGCAACGACTTGTCCATGTTTTGCATATTGTAGTTCATCACAAAGTTCTTGTAACTTGGTGGTAGTGATTGGAGGACACGATGAATCCCCAAAGCATTAGGAATCACTATATCCAAGCTTTGAAGCTTGCTGGCGTGCCCAGACATCTGAAGCATGTGCTCACTGACGGAGCTGCCCTCTTCCATCTTGCAGTTAAAGAACTTTTCAAAAGCCTCATAACTCTCAACTGCCGCGTGAGCCTCAAATATCATTTTGAGTTCACGAACAATATCATGTGGGTCATGGTTCTCAAACCTTTTCTGAAGCTCTGATTCCAAACCATACAAGATAGCACACTGAACTGTGGAGTACTGATTCTTCCGAGCGAGGAAAACATTCTTTACCTCATCGGTAGCATCAGCTGCAGGTGGGTCACCCAGCGATGCATCAAGCACATAGGTCAAATTACCAGCATTGAGGACAATCCTCAAATTGCGGAACCAATCCGCGAAGTTGCTTCCATTGTTTTTCAACTTTTCTTTCTCTAGGAACGCATTAAAATTGATGGTAGGGGCCGCCATTGATCTACAACATATTTGCAATAGTTTAGACTAAGTTTATGACACATTGAGTTCTAATTAATAGTTAAATTAATCTAGGTGAACTCCCACTCAAAACAATATCCCTCACATTGTTTTAGTGATCACACGAACCAAATCCACCACATCAAAACCGATCATCACAAGAGTTGATGTAGTTTCAATGGCGAACAATCAACATGTTCATCATATCTACTATATGACTCATGCTTTACCTTTCGGTGATCCGTGTTCCGAGACCATGTATGTACATGCTAGGCTCGTTAAGATCAAACCTTAGTTTCTGCATGAGCAAATCTGGCTTGCTCCCGTTGTATACACTCGCAAAATCTAACACACCCGATCATCACGTGGTGCTTCAAAACAACGAGCTTTAGCAATGGTGCTTACTAAGGATGAACACTTTATAACTTGAAATTTTGTGCTAGAGGGATCATCTTATAATGCTATCTTCGTGAACTAAGCAATACAAGATGCATAAAAGGATTAACATCACATGCAATTCATAATATGTGATATGATATGGCCTTTCTTCTTGTGCTTATGATCTCCATCTTCAAGCACGAACATGATCTCCATCATCACCGGCATGGCATCAAGGTCAATGGCGCCGCTTCATGGTGGTCGTCCACTAGCATCAACTATTACAACTACTTTGAATAATAGACAAGGAGGTCTTAACAGAATTAAAAGACAACCATATGGCTCCTGCCGGTTGCCGACTTACAATAAGGAACATTGCATACATCATATATAATCACAATCATGGCCATATCACATCACATCACACCCCTGCAAAAAAAGTTAGACGCCTCTAATTTTCTTTGCATGTTTTACGTGGTTTGGGGCTTTCAATAAGTGTCGTTCTAACTTACGAACAAGAACCACAACGTTGATGCTAGTATTGTCAATTACCCGTTGTAAATTGAATCTTCACTGTGTTGGGAGAAACATAGTTAAGATTCAATTACTCGCAAATGCATGTTTCTCCCTAGTGGCAATAGCACATCTACAACCGAAGAGATTTCTGTCACTTACCTTGGAAACTAGAGGCATGAACCCACTATCAAGCATAAATACCCCATCGTGGAGTCACTAGCAACTACTTGGCCAAGATAGCTACTAACAACGAAGAGCATGCAAGATCACAAACAACACATACATGATAGAATAAAATAGAAAAAATCATTAATCAATCTGACATAGTAATCTCAATATCCATCGGATCCCCGCAAACACAACATTCATGATTACATATAGATTAGATCTTGATCATGAACGGAGCTCACAAGATCTATACATGAAAGCACAAAGGAGGAGATACAACCATCTAGCTACTACATGGACCCGTAGTCCAAGGTGGAACTACTCATGCTTCATTCTGGAGAAGAAGGTCTCCGGGATGATATCCCCTCCGATAGGGTGCTGGGAAGAACTTTAGATCCCCCCCCCCCCGATCTAGGGACGATGGTGGCAGCGGATATAAACGGTTTTGTGGAGTTTTGATCGGGTTCCTAGGATTTCTGCATTGGGGGCTTCTTATAGGTGAAGAGGAAGGCCAAGGGGGTGCCCGAGGCGGCTGCACCCCTCCCCCCATGCACGGGGTGGGCCCACCCACGTGCCCCCCTCGAGGACCTCCTCCGTCTCGTCTTCTGGCTTCGTGTCGCCCACGGTAAAATATTGACTTTGGCTTTTGTCCCGTCCAATTCCGAGAATATTGATTTTTTTGCCTTTATGGAACTAAAAACAGAAGAAAACAGGCAACTGGCACTGTGGCAACTTGTTAATAGGTTAGTTCCAGAAAAGATATAAAAACACCTCAAAGTGTAGGCAAAGCAAAGCAAAGTAGATACTAAGCAAGCATGGAGCATCAAAACTTATAGATACGTTTCCGACGTATCAGCGACTTCTTCGATCTTCTACCTTTCATGGTATTCCAACTTTTTGGTTGGGCCTCGTTTGCTCTTTGCAGTATATTTGCTCGATCCGGAGGGCTAAAAGAAAAAATATCGTTAATATATGTATATAGACAGCAGAGGATTAATTAATTAATATTACATGCACCTCGCCGGAGTTTGTAATATTTAATGTTCCATCGGAGAGGTCATCTTCTCCCTCACGGAAGGCATCGCCTTCTCCCTCAACAAAGACGACGCCTTCTCCCTCAATGAAGTCTGATGACCCACAAGTATAGGGGTGTATCATAGTACTTCCGATAAATAGGAGTGTCGATCCCAACGAGGAGTAGAAGGTGTTGACTAGTGGTAAGGAGCAGGAAATCTCTGTAAATACTTAGCAAATGGTTTTTAGGGGTTTTCTGATAAAGCAAAGAAATAAAGTGCAAGAAATAAAGACAACAAACAATTGTAGCAAGTGGCCCAGTCCTTTCTTAGCAAAGGACAAGCCGGGGGAAATACTTATGAGGACCAAACATTCTCGAGGACACATGGGAATTTTGTCAAGTGCTTTCGCTTCAAATAGCTGAGTAGTCTTCTTTGGTTTTGTAAGTGTTGTGTGGGTGAACATGTGCTAATGTATCGACCTTACATGTACTAATACATACTTGTGATTAAACCCCTTGCAAGCATCCGCAACTACAAGAAAGCAATTAAGGTATAAACCTAACCACAACCTTAAACTCTGAGATCCTACACTCCCTTGTGCAATGGTTTCCTAACAGGGGTTCAGGTTTCTGTCACTCCGGCAACCCCACAATTAGTAGCCAAATACACAATGCATTCCCCCAGACCCATAAATGGTGAAGTATCATGTAGTCGACGTTCACAAGACACCACTAGAAGAATAGCACCACAACTTAAAAACTAAACCATTGAATAATATCTCAAAACAAATCCACTACTAACAACATGACTTCTCCCATGTCCTCAAGGACTGAACGAACTACTCACGAGACATCATATGGATCAAGATCAAAGATGATATGGTGATGGATAAAAATCTGAACATAAACAATAATCCAATGGTTCCACTCACAAGCATCAACTACAATAGTAATCAATACCAGGAAAGTTTCTCCTAAGAACTAAGCAAGTATTCAACACGATTGTTACAGCGGGATGGAGTGGTGATGATGGTGCTGGTGGAGAAGATGGTGTGGATGATGATGATGATCCCGATGAAGTATAGCTTTGTCACATCCCAAAATTTTCCAAATTTTGAAATGTGAAATAAATAAATAAATAAATAAATAAACAAAATAAATAATTGTTGAAATTTAGGGTGAAAAGAAACTTTTTGATTCCAAATGGAAACATCAAAACCCTTAAAAACAAACTTTGAAGAAAATAGAACCCAACAAATTTCAATCAAGTGAAATGCATTCATTAATAAATGTATCTTGAAATTTAAACACTTGGAAAAGTTAAACCAAAACCCTAAAACCCTAATGGAAGAAAATCATCTCTAAGATATCTCTAAGACTATGCAACTGATCCATATAAAAATTTGTCAACAAACATTCATAAATGATCAGGAATGATAAATAAAAATATTATAAAACCATAGAAGTTGATTTCATTTAATTTGGAACCTTGGATAAAAACTTATGAATATAATAAGACAAAAGGAAATATTTTCCAAAGCTAATAAAGCTATTATCTAAAATCCATACCAAAATTGTGAGCAAAATAATCCTAAAAATATTTAAAAGGATAAACAAATAATAATTAAGATTTTACAAATTGGAATCACCAAGTTTGGATCTATAAATAAAAAGATATGGATTTTATAAGATAAAGAAGGAATAAATAAATGAGGAATATTTAAAAGCCAAATTAAATCTTGGCCAAATACATAAACAAATGAAAGTATTGAATAATAAAAAGGAGTAAAAGATTATTTAAATAAAATCATAAGGAATTGAACAATATTCAATTTTATTTAAATAAAGATAAATTGCCTAAACTAAAAAAAATACCCAATTAAATTATTTAGAAGACAATTTAAATTAAATCCATAAGCAAATGGAATAAAGATAATCCAAATCGAAATAAAATAAAAGGATAAAGAATATTCAAATAAAATAATATGGCATTAACCAAATTCTATTCCATTTGAATGAAGACAAAATCCCTAATATAAATGATTAATTAAATCATGAGAAAATAATAAAGTGGAATTTCCCAAGGTGGATATAAAATTTATTTAATTAACTTAAATGGAATAAAAGAATCATTTAAATAAAATTTATATGGAATTAAAACCATATTTGATTTTATTAGAATAAAGACAAATGCCCAATTTAAATGATTAATAAACCATATTAAAATATTCTAAATAATTCAAAATGAATTATTTAACATACTATTGAATAAATAAGACCTACTGAAAAAAGGTTTGAAGAAAATTAGAATTCAAATAAGAGTTGGAAATTATATTTAAAATTTTATTTGAAAAAAAGCAAGTGCCTATTTTAAATAAATAATAAACCATAAATGAATAAAATAATTATTCTAAAATGGTCTTTAAAATACATGTTTAAACAGAATAGAAACTTGCTGAAAGTTTGGAAAAGTTTTGAGTTAAAATATGTGTTTGAAACATTTGAATAAATCCAAAACAGAATAATAGAAATATAAAAAGGAAAAAAGAAAACAGAATAAAAAATGGTAAAGAAGTAAACCAGCCCAACCTGGCCCAACTAAGCCCAGCTAGCCCATCTCTCTTTCTCCCCGCAGAAAACGATTCGCACCAGAAAACTTACCCCGCAGTTGTTGACAATCAGACCCCACAGGAAACCCCCTCACTCGCTGACCAATCGACCCCACCTGTCAGTCGTCGTCTTCACCCACCGCGACCAGTTCCTCTCCCCCCTCCTCGCTGTTTCTGGCTGTAATTCCGCGGGCTTAATTCGCCATAATGCCGCCAGTAATCAGCCCCGTGACTGTGCCCTCTTAATCTCCCCCGTCTTCCCTCTCTTTCCCCTCAGACATCGCTGCCAGATCGCCCCTAGGCTGCGCGAATTCCTCCTCGCTCTGACACTGCTCCGACGAGCTTCCCCGACAAATTCTGTGCAGTACTTGCCTCCCCTTGCTCCCTGGCCTCCACGATCCTACTCCCCATATCCCTACGCATCTCCCAGTAGCACCAGATCACTCGCGCACGCTCTGAAACATCGGCAACTTCGACACCCGAACGCCACCGTCGTCTACCTCTACTCCGGCGAGCTACTGACGCCAACCCCGAGCGCCCCTCATGTTCTGGTGAGTACCCCTATAATCCTTGAGACCGTGTGCATCCTCCTGACGCCTTCCCTATCCGAGGCACTCATCTTCGACCACGGTCGTACGTGCCCGAGCCAGTGAGCAACTATGGCGAGCAATCCCAGTCGACCTTGAGCGCCCCTTCGACAACCACAGCAACGTTGAGCATCAGCACTCCACGACGAACTCTGTGAGATATTTCTCTCCCCCTCTCGCTTCCTGTATCGTTGGCAACGCCACCGCCTGAGCGCACCGCCGCCAGCCACCGCCACAGCGTCGCCCACCTATGGTCAAAATGATTCAGGCCGTTAGATCTAGATCGGATGTGTGAGATTAGAATTAAACCGAAGAGGTATCGTGTGCTCTGAGCCACACGATTTCCATTAGATCCAACACACTTTATCGCTCGATCCAAACGAAACGGTACCGACGAATAGGATTGCTCCATGTGGCCTGAGTTTTGTTTTAAAAACAGAAACTTGTCTATTAGATGGTTGGATTTGAAAAATTCATAACTTTTAATCTACACGTCCAAATTTTATAAACTTTATATCATTAGAATCATGAAAAAGAGTACTTTCCAACCATGCCATTTGTTTAATGAATTGCTTCAGAAAAATTGATTGTTTTTGCAGAAACATGTGTAGGCATATTTTGTGTATAAAATTTATTCTAAAAATGTTTTTAGGATAAAATATTTTGTGAATGGATAGTTTTGAACCTACTGACCATATAAACCAACTTTTGGATTTAAAAATATATTTTGTGACACTTACGAATTATTCCTTCGAATTAAAGCATTTCTAGTTAAATAAAAATGTTGAATATGGTTTAAAAATGCCTATTGAGTAAAACCTTTTGGAAATGGGTTGATTTAAACTCTCTGACCCTAAAAACCAAGTTTTAGGATTTAAAAATATATTTGGTGAACGCTAGAAAATTATTACTTTGTTTAAAGGCATTTCCAACAAAATAAAATGTTGCTTTGATTTAAAAATGGTTTTTAGATGAAACCTTTTGCAAATGGTTTAATATTACACACTTGACCTTAAAACACTAACATTTGTGTTTAAAAATATATTTGTCAAACACTAGAAATTATTACTTTGATTTAAATCATTTCTAGCAAAACAAAAATGATTTAAATGGCCATTTTCACTCTGAGATCCTACACTCCCTTGTGCAATGGTTTCCTAACGGGGATTCAGGTTTCTGTCACTCCGGCAACCCGACAATTAGTAGCCCAATACACAATTCATTCCCCTAGGCCCATAAATGGTGAAGTATCATGTAGTCGACATTCACATGACACGACTAGAAGAATAGCGCCACACTTAAATACTAAACCATTGAATAATATCTCAACACAAATCCACTACTAACAACATGACTTCTCCCATGTCCTCAAGAACTGAACTAACTACTCACGAGACATCATATGGATCAAGATCAAAGATGATATGATGATGGATAACAATCTGAACATAAACAATAATCCAATGGCTCCACTCACAATCATCAACTACAATAGTAATCAACACCGGGAAAGTTTCCCCTAAGAACTAAGCAAGTATTCAACACGATTGTTACAGCGGGATGGAGTGATGATGGTGGAGATGATGGTGTGTATGATGATGATGATGATCTCGATGAAGTCTAGCTTGATGATGGTGTTGATGCCGACTATCTCCCCTCTCCGGGAAGGAATTTCCTCGGCAGAAATCTGTCTGCCAGAGAGCTCTTTCTCCCTTGGTGTTTTCTGCCTCGTAGAGGCGGCGAAATCTTTCTGTGGTCGCTCTTCGTGTATTAGGGTTTCGAGGAGAATATATAGGCGAGAGGACGGAGCGAGAGGTGGGCCAGGTGGGCCACACCCCCTATAGGTGTGGCCTAGGGTTCGCCCGTGCCTAGGGAGTGTGGGCCCCCTGTGGCCCATCTTCGCCTCCCCTTCTCGCATTATTCGTCTTTTGGGAAAAAAGGATTTTCCATAGTTTTCTGGTATTTTTCTGATCTTCGTGAAATTGCATGAAAACATCGCTTTTTTCCATCAGAATCCTGACTCCGGCAGTTCATCCTCCAAGAATCATCCAACGTGCAAAAAGAGATGAAAACACATAAGTAACACCTCTTAATATGAAATATATCAATGAATAGAGGAAAATTATGATATGGAAAGGTGATGCAAATTGGACGTATCAAAGTCGTCTCTTCCGGCAAAAAGAGGATCACCCTCACCGGAATTGTTCAAAAACGTCGATACATCCATATTTTCTTCCCCGCGGATCATACCATGGATCAACTCTTCCTTTTATTCGTCTCTGCCGTGTAGTTCCATATTTTCTACATAGGTGGAAAAGCGGATAAGTCAAAGTGGCTAAGGGAGAAGGTTAGGTAGGCGAGATTTGAGGGACTAGGGCCGGGTGCTGAGAGATATAAACCCTAATTTAGAGAAGCCCTAATATATACATACACAATAATAAAAGTGCTCATCAGTTGATCTTTATTCATAATAAAATGAATATTTACAACTAAAATCAAATAAATCCACTAAAATAAATATTTACAATATAAACAACTAAATCAATATTTACATACACAATATTTACATAGTATTAAATTATAGTTCTTATTTTTCTAAGCATTTTGGTATATTAATTATATTTTTATCATTTATGAATATTAAAATATTAATTTTCAAAGTATTAATACTTATAAAATATTTATCAAATAATAATTATTTAAATAGTTAACATAATAATGTATGGTAATAGTTTTAAGTTGTAGATTTTATTTTTCTAAACAATTTCATATATTAAGCATATTTTTCTAAATTATAAAACAATAGTTATTGAATTTATAAGATTTATTCATTTCATAAAGTATTTTCTAAATAAGGAACTACTTTTTACACATGTTCAGGATCTACCATAGGTCACTGACTCGTGGGCCAGTGTCACGTAGGCATGCCACGTTGGCGTGGACTGGTCAAACAGGTGGACCAGGTCAAAGATGACGCAAGCACGACATCATGGTGATGTCACTTCGCGGTGACGGTCAGGCGATGCACATCGACGGTGTTCTAGCGCGAGTTAGCAAGCGCGGTTAGGATTAATAGAACGAGAGCGTCACGGGGAACCCTAAACTAGCGGTGCTGCTAGCAAATGGTCACCGGAACCGTGACCACGAGGACAACAGACGGAGGCGGCGTCGATTGCTTGAGGAAGAGGAGGATGGAGGAGAAGTCCATGAGGACCAGTGGCTCACCCTGGTTGTCGTGGTGGAGTAGGTGAAGGCAGGAGCGGCCGGAATCAATGGAATCGACGGTGGCCGACATCGGGGCAGAGGTAGCAATCCCGTGGAGGGGGGCAATCGAACGATAAGAGCGGCGGAGGACGGAGGCAGCGGTCCAATAGGGCATGCGGGGCGATGGGGCAGCCTGACAACGCCGCTAGAGATCGAGGCGGCCCCTCCCTATGCAAACAACAGTTACCAGAATGTGTGAGAGATGGGGAAGAAGAAGAGGCGCGTTAGTTATAAAGGGGAGGACCTTTCGTCCCGGTTGGAGGCACCAACCGGGACTAAAGGGTCATACGTCCCAGTTGGAAGCTCCAACCGGGACATATGCTCCATCCTTTACTCCCGGTTGGAGGCTCCAACCGGCCTTTAGTCCTGGTTGGAGCCTCCAACCAGGACTAAACGGCCTGCTTTCAAAGTTTTTCCAGATTTTCTCTTGGTTCCCGCCTTATTTTTTATTTAGGGTTTAAATTTGTAATGCTTTTTAAATGATAAATAATTTGGAATCTTAAAAAACTATAAACACAAAAAGTGTTTGAATTTGAATAAGTAATTCAAAACCATTTTCTGTTTAAAAAATAATTAATGTAACTTTTTAAACTATTAACCATTTTAAATTAAAAATGACATAAACTAATTTTTTTGATATATTAATTTGGAATATTAAAAAACTTTAAACATAAAAAGTGTTTGAGTTTGAATAACTAATTCAAAACCATTTTTTGTTTTTCAAAATAATTGATGTAATGTAACATCCCAGCATTTAGGAACCAACGAAGGGTAGATTTAGGAATCTATGAAAATTCATGCATTCATCTGTGAAAATGTGGGTAAATTTTTTGCTAAATAAAAACCTAAAGTGATCAAAGTTTCTTTGAGATTAGGTATAGTCTTGAAGGATGATTGTTATAGACTTTGATATGATCTTTGTGGACTAATGTGTTTTGGGAAATGAAATGTGAATTTAAAACTTGAGTGTTTGAATTATAATCCAAAAGGATTTTGAATGATGTTTGAGTATTTGATTTAATTTAGAGTTAACCAATAATAACTCAGACTTTAAATGTAAGAAGATAATCAATAAAATGAATATTCCTAAACTTCATTCAATAAATGAGTTACAAAATTTAACTTATGGAAATGAGCAACAATCTGTATAATAGTAATTAAATAGACGAATAATATTTCTTTATTGAATAATATTACAACCTTTATTACAAAAGGATAAAAAATAAAATTACAAAAGAATATAGAAATATTACATATGACTTTTATACAAAGTAAAAGAAAAACCTAAACTAAAATCTTGAGTTCCCAAGTCCGGTACCTGCAAAACAAACACAAACAAAAAGAAAGAAAGTTAAGGTTAAAATTATATTACTCTCAGAATTGACAATGAAGTGCACTGTTCAAGGTTTCATCATTGAGTAATCTTTTAAAGGGGCAAGTTTCACCAATATGAAAGAATATATCTTTCATAATTTTAAGCCATAAGTTAAATGAACAGCAAGTAGGGGCAAGTTTCACCAGCCAAGTAAAAGGTAACCTGATAAAAGTTACTTTCAAATTCAGAACATATCCACAAGTTGTGCAACAGACACACAGGCGGCACACACACCAAACTGCATGGTGTGTGCTGTCAGCACCACAGCAACAGCTCAATCACACAAAACCATCAACACAGCCGTGGGAAGCCAACCCCACACCACTTTCTTGTTCATACACACCAACAACAGCAGCCCAGCTAAACCAAGCCAAAGCCAAGCAAGATCACACCAATCAAAACCCTGGATCACATCACCAAAATGGTGACATAAGGAGGGGGTAGATCAGGTGGATAGCAAGGACAAGATCAAGCCACCAGGACCAGGAGGTGAAGGACTAGATCAAGAATAAGCCTAGGAGATGGAAATACCAGAAGAGCACCAGATCAAGATACCACAAGATCAACCACTGGCAACCCCAACATCAAATGAGTGTGGTGAGTAAAATAGACCATCACATGATCTATCTGTCTAAGATTAGACAAGCATTCATGATTTGTCTCTTACTCAAATTCTCAAAAACCACCCAAGTGGGGTGAATCCATCACTGAAGTTTTAAAACACTAAAAGCAATCAGAAAACTATAAGGATCCAACTAAGATCTCAGGACAACATCATTAATCTAAGATATCAAGCTATATTTCAATTCAAGAATAAATATAGACAAGATCTAAACTTCTAGGCACATCTCTTCAATTGGAGTAACGCCTTAGAATTTAATCTTATGGATCCATATGAGTTATCAAGCCCACAATCAATTTTCCCCAACTTTGATTCAAGAAGCAGTAGCTGGTATCACTACCGGAACTAATACATGAGAAACAACAAGACAAAGGCTTAACCCCTAAACATCAGACCAACATCATGGGTTCTAGGGATGCAAGGAAAGAGAATTCCACTTATCTATAATGTCAAGCCAATTTTAAGCTTGAACAAGAACAAACCAAGTAATAGAATCTAATCTTGTGTGCCATACAAGGATGGTGTCATAAGAACAGTTCTAAACTAAGCAGGTTAAGCATCCAATCTTCACAGATACAACCAACCATCTATAAATCATTTTCCTACATCACAGGAATCATAATTAGGAAAATCCATATACATATCTTCATTGATACACCCGTCGGGAACAAATCCTGAATTCACCATACTCAGTATGCGGATAATCAATCCTAACCTTTCAATTACATGCCCTAGTATAAGCACCTCTCCTGTGAGTTTGGCCTCCCAACCATGACCAACTGTCATCTTGGGTACTGCATAGGTGGACAATCTTCACAAGGTAGCCTCAGCTCAGACCTTGGCCGTGAGGGAACCAATACTATGGTATATAAGTTTCCAGTCAAGCCCTACCCAATTTTCGGGAATTGTGGTTGTACGGTAAAATTGGAATGGTATCGCATCCAGACAACCATCAGTTTTATAAAGGGCTAAGGCTCATGCCTCAACATTTTCATCACCAAAATCATCCGATGTTCGGAAACACATGTCAAAACATCTCAGTAGAATGATCCATCATTCTAAGGTTTTCATAACCATTTTTCCACCAAGTATTCCCATCTAAGTTGATCAAGTTTTATGCTTAGCACTAGCGTCTACAAGTGGGGGTAAGTACTAATGAGGTGTGGTAAACTAGTGGAGTTTTACCAAGTTCAGTCTCATGCCTTAGGATGACATAAAGATTATCTAGCTTAGGCCAAATTTTATGCTCTTTATGCAACCTTCAAGTATCTCTCTAGAATCTACAATTCACTTAAGTAAACTCTAAGTAATAGCTTTGATAAGGAAATAAAGTATAAAGCTTGTAAGTAAAACTAGGATTGGTTTATCAAGTGGTTATGATCATATATGCTTAAGGCATATAGTTGGCATGGGAACAAGAAAGTATTAGCTTGCATAGGTCAACTTGATTAGTAAGGCTTGCTAAAGTAGAGTATCTTGCAAGTGTTAGCTTGCTCAATCAACTGGTAGTATTAGGCTTGCATCATATTCAGTATAAGCTTGCTAAATTGCAAGTGTTAGCTTGCCTTGTGCAGAGCAGTGGTTGAAGTTCTCCTTGGCTTCTTCTTCGTAGTATCCTCCTTCTTCCTCGTATCCTTGGTCGGTACTAGCGTCTATGAATAAATACGAGGTACACAATCACCAAACAATACTTAAATACTTGCAATCATCACACAAAAGGGCTCTATAGATGACCTAGCATCATCACTAACATTACAAGACTAAAGCTTGGTTTAAATCCTTTTATTTTTAGAAAAGTAATTTCTACTCATTGAAAAACTACTTAAGATTTAATATTCTCCAAACCAAACATGGGATCATGTTTACACATGTCATCACCACATATTTTAGTCCATGGGAATGTGATTTAAAGTGGTGTCACAATTTAATAAGGTTTAACCCTTTTATTTTAATTAAATAAAGTGACTAGAAATGCCTATGTGGCATTCTTTTATTACTTGAACATTATTTCTGTAAGTAAACCCAAATGTTTTTACATATTCTGAAAGGTATGATCAAATGTGATTTTTGAGAGTTGGAATCAACTCAAAAGCTTTTATGGTTTAAATTTGAAAAATGTTTCAATGCAAAAAAGCTTCTGCCTTGTTATTTTTACCAAGGGTGATCTACAAATCCAAATGATTTTAATCCAACGAGCTTGGATTCAGCATTTCCAGACCTTTCTAAGAAAATTGGTTTCATTCCATTTGGTTCACTGAATCAAGCTCGGTTGATTTTTGAAACTAGGTACAGAACTGTGTTTGAATGAAAATGGAAAAATCCAAATTCAAACGAATGGGCTACGCGGGAACTATTAACGGGCCGGCCCAGTGTCACTCCGTGGAGCGGGGCTCAACTAACAGGGGGTTCCACCAGTCAGTGGCTCTTTAAACGCGAAGCGGTACGGGGCAATGTTGTCGTGGGAATGGTCATGGCAGACGCTGCAATCGGCAGCGAGTAGTAGAACGAGGGGCAAGGGCGGCCAGCCATCTGCGGTGCGAGATGAGGGCAGAGACACAAGGTTTTACCCAGGTTCGGCCCCCCGGAGGGTAAAGACCTACTCCTGCTAGATTGTATTATGATGGTGGTATAATGGGTGAGCTCGGCGGCTAGGCGGCGAGTCGATTGGGTGTATGATGGAACGTATCTCTACACGCCCTGTAGGGAGGTTTATATAGACTTACCTCCCCTAGGGTTTACATATCTCAACCGAATCAGTTAAGGCTTCGGTAATTGTTTAACCTAACCCGACTGGGCCTATCTACTCGCCTGGGCCTTCAGCTTTCAGTCGCTTGGATCCACACCGGGCCTTGATCCAGTCGCCGTCTTGCAGGCCCACTCGCCAGTTCCTGGGCCAGTCGGAAACGTCCTGCTGGGTATACCCTGGTAGGCATATCCCCATCAAATGTGAACCGTGGGATCTTGTTCTAATATAACGGCTCTGGTTCATCGTCCACGTCGGGCAGCGCCGGCGAGACAGAAACCTATCGCGGCAGGTGGGGGTCGTCAGGGGCTCACCGGGGCTCAGGCAAGGGTCGGCGAGGCGGGCGAACGACGAAGTCGATGACGACGAACCTCCTGGTACCGGCAGCTTCTCCTGGGGCGGCTACAATCGCTGGCCCCCTTCTTCTCTAGCAGCGGCGAGCTCCGGTGAAATTCCGACGATGCGCTGCTTGCTTTGCTTCGGGACTGAGGCGGGGTGGTTCTGGGTGAGAGGGGAGTGAGATGGTGTGCTCAATTCGGCTGGGGTGGCCTCTATTTATAGTGGCGAGAGGGGACCGACGGGCGCAAGGTGAGCTCGTCGTGGTCGACGGCACAGAAGGCTATCGGCGTGGGCGACGGTAGGGGCGGTGATGTGCTCCCTGGCGAAGCTCAACGGCGTGGTGGCGAGGCGTGGGGCGGTGTAGATTGGTCGGAACGCGGCGGTGCTCTGCGCGTGCCCGACGGAAGTTTTTATGGCGCACATCATGCATGGTCCGCGCGGCGGCGAACGAGCGTGTCTGCGGGGTTACTGGGATGGTGGTGATCACGTATGCACGTGGCGAAGGCGGCGCGCGGTCTGTGGGCGTCTGTCGAGCGTGGCGCACGGGGCGTGCTCTCGGCATGGTTGATGGCAAGCTTGTCACGGTCTGTGTGTGTGGTCCAGGGGCTGGCAAGGTTCGAGCGCTGGACAGGGAGTGGCGGTGGGGTGTTAGCTTTCTCCCAGACATGTTGGCTAGGTTTGGTGCTTCTCCTAGCTCGTTGTCGACATGTGGGTGGCAAGGGTGCACTCGGCCTGCTCACCATTGATGGCAATGGCTAGCTTACAGTAGTGCTAGAGCTTAGTTTAGGTTGTTAGATGATCTACTAAGGCTAGTGGTGTCGAGAGAGGGAACAAGTTAGGCTCAAATCACTGCTCCAAATAGTGTTTAGATTTTGTTTGATTTGTATCTGCAAGGTGTTTGATGAAATGGCCGCATGAATTCAAGTTTTGAATTTTGAAAAGATTTTTGGTGGGTGTGCTAGGTTGGTGCTGGTGAGTCTGCAAATGCTTGGGTTTTGAAAGTTGAGCTTGTTTGAGTAGTTTTTGAAAAAGTGGGATCTTCCCATATGATATAGATTCAATTTTAAACTGTCCTTTAAACTATGCATTTGAATGTTTCTGGATGATCACAAAGTGGGCCTTGATACTTTGTTATGAGTACTATCAAGGGGTGCAAAGATCCAAATAATTTTCTGTTAAGTTCTGAAAGTTTGAGACAGCCAAAGTAGGCATAGGAGTTAAATTGGTCAAAATGACCATAAACTCATTTTGTTTGTTTTGATTTATTTGTCTTTGGGAAAAGTTTGGGAATTGTTTGCTTTCTCATTTTTATTTAGAAAAGTTTTTGTTAACCCTAATTTTGAAGATTAGAGTTTGATGATCCAAGTTTAGTATTTTTGGTATGTTACACACCGCTGACCACGGGGTCGGGGAGGAGAAGAGAGGTGAGCTCGAGAGAGAGACGAAGAGTGTAGGGCTGGGTTGGGCCAATACCCCTTCAGGGTGTTGTTTTGACTTTGCCCTATTGGGCCACAAGGGCCCAATAAACCCAAACAGTCAGCCCAAATCCATTAGAGCCTGTTTTAATAATTGCAAAAAGACCAAAATGCCCCTGAACATAAATAAATTCTAGAAAATAAAATAAAAGTCCAAAAATTATAAATAAAATATTTTTGGATTCACAATAATCCAAAATATCCAAATAAATTAAGAAATAAAATTTTAGACATATAAATGTTATTAAGAATTTTGTAATATATATATTCCTTATGGAATTTTACAAAATTATTGAAAGATGATATAAATAAATAAAAATCACCTTCATTATATATTAATATTGTAGTATTTTAGAAAAATACTAAACAAATATTTAATATCATTTTTGGTATTTAATGATAATTCTTTAAGGAATTGTTAATTAAATAAAATGCAAATAAATTGAAATAAAATAAAAGAATACAATATTCAATAAATATTAAAAATTAATATTTATAAATTCTTTCTTATTAAAAGAATTTTTATAATTTAAATAAATGGGGAAGAATACATATAAAGCTAAATGATGCATTACATTACTTTGCATAATCATTTTGCTTCTTTAAATATTATCCTTACCGGGCAATAATGATGTTTTTGTAGACATAGAAGCTCAAGGTCCGGTGCAAGCATCAGACTTCACTACCTTGCCATCACAAGGCAAGTTCATCACTTTTGCATGTCCTTTGAAGAGTCTTTATCAAAGTATTTGCAACTTGTGTGTTATCATCTATATTATAGAAAAAGAAAATGTTATTTTCTCAAAATAATAAATCTTAGATATCATCCTAAGTGATGATATGATGGAGCAATATAACTTAAGGTTCTAATTGCAATAATGATGAACAGTTAGGGATTAATAAACCATGACATCAGTGATTCTAGCGCTGTATATTACGAGTTAACCATGAAATTTGGAATGGGACAGAGAAGTCAGCTGTATCCTTTTCGTCTTGTATGGAGGCAAGACGACCTTAACGTGACATTGTGATTCCTTGTGCGGATCCAACATATGGGTGGGCACCCTTACGCCCCACACTTTTGGTGTCTAGATTATCTATGAATGGTGTTTAGGGATATAGTCCATGTAAATGGTACTATTCTGGGCATCACTAGGTCATGGAGTCTTCGGGAACTCATCAGGGTTTTAGCCTGCCCGAAAGGGGGCTTAACGAAGGTGAGCCAGCCCCAAAGGATCATGCAGTCATATGAGGTCACGGAGAGGGCATTGATTGGCTTGGACCAACTACTAGGCCCCACATCATGGAATTGTGGACGGGAAAGTACGCCCGGTTGTGCAACAAGGAGTTGATCTCTCATGGGAAAAGTAACGCACCTCTACAGAGTGTAAGAATTGTAATTTGTTACTCCCTGTTCTGGGAAGGAGCTATGAGCGCGGCAGGAAAGGAACTCCATGAAAGTTCTAGTCAACCTGTGAAGGCTGATGGTCATAGATTTTCATAATAAAATCAACCTTTGAAGAATAATTTACGAAAATTGCATAGTGCCAAAGACTGATAGTCCGAGGTGGTAGATAGAGCATCAAACTTCCTACATTACATATAATGAATTTGCTGGGTAACGTTGTTACTCGTCCTTTCCTTTGAATCCTTGCTTAGACTCTGAGAATCCCGAAGATACTCCAATGTATGCACCTGAGAGTCAAGAGGAGGTCTTCTATGAAGAGCCCAACCTTGTATGGAGCCGTAGAAGGGGAGGACTACGACATCGTCTACAGAGGAGAGTTCCAAGAGTCTGAATAATTACTATAGTTCTAGTAGCCACTTGAGCCGAGAAACATGAACAATATATAGCAATAAGTTGCTGATCTCAATTTGGACTTTAAGTTTTAAATCTGAAACTTCCGCTGAAACACTTATATTTTGGTTTGTAAGTTGAATCTTTTGGAAGTCTTGAACTTCCGATATTGTAATAATAATAACGTGTGTATGTTTGTAATATGGACCAGCAATGTTTATGTTGTACCACTCTGAGGGATGTGATATTTACGTAACGGTGTTCTATGAATGTCATGTCAATGACTATAGTGTACTACACATGCAGTGGTATGCTGGGTCACCGCAGTTGGTATCAGAGCAAATTGCTTTGACCTTAGGTTGGAAACCTAGTAAGGGTATTACCTGTAGGAGAGTGTAGCAACGATAAAGAATTCTCTAAAAGAAATATAATGGGTATTCAAATGAGAATATTCCATTATATGTTTTAGTGCAATAATTCTTTGTTATGATGCAATATATTATTGGTTACTAATAAAAATATTTTTCTGATATACATAGCTATGGCACCAAAATTTCCAAAACAGACTTTGGTAAGGAAAGAGGAGACTCTGGATGATTATCAAGGATCATTCACAGACCAACTTCGTCAATTTTTAAAGATTTTTAGTTGTCCAACTAGAATTCCAGTGAACACCATAACCTATTATGATGGTCGCATGTTATCCAAGTATCGTGTGAGTATCCAACTCCTAGAGGAGTTTGGATTATATCACGATCTACCTATAGGTGAAGGTAGGAGTCACTTAGCAGCATATCATGTTGCCATTGTGGAGGCGATAGCTAATATCCGGGAACATAAAGCCAAGGAGTTAGAAGGTAGCACATTTTCTGTGATACCTCATGATTCTATAGACTCGGAGCCTATACCAGATCATCTTACTTTGGTTAAGAAGCATCCTAAGTTAGCTTCCAAGTTTATGGATAGATACCGAACACTCTTTGCGTCTTTTTATAAGACACATCAAGTAATTGTCGAAGATAAAAATGACATGTTAGAGGATTTAACTGAACCGGAAAGGAGGAAGCAGTTAGCATTCCAGTTAAAGAAGGAAGCAAGTAGTAGTGCAACACCTATCTTTAAGGATATACCTATAAATCCTGAATCTTTTACACCATATCCTTATTCACCAAGTCCTGAACCTATACATGATCCTACTATGGATACGAGTTATGCAGTACCATAGGGTTTAGAGGATGGTTCTGATTCAGAACTTCCTACGAGAATTCTGATGGTTGGAGAAGGGGATCATATGAAGGATCTCATGAACACCAGATGTCCATGGATGGTTCTTACAGAAATGTTGGACAATCTAGCTGGATGGGTGCAAGAATTAACCCTAGTAACAGTAGTAGAAATGCCATGTCGATATACAATCAGGATGAAGAAGAAGATCCTGAGGAGAGAGTGTTTGAATCATCAACATCTTCTCAAAACTCAGGGAATATAAATTATCCAATGTTTAACTATCTTGCCCAAAGGAGCACCTGGGGATCAGCAGGATCTGCGTATCCTATTGACAACTCAAGGAATGAAGCTCAGGAGATGCAGGCAGGAGATAATGTTGAATATGTTTCTGATGACTTTTCAGCTGAGCTGGAGGGAGTCAATGCGCTCAGGTTGAGTAATGACTCAAGTCCTGACACTTCAGATACTAAGTATGTTCCTTCTAGAAGGCCATTTGTTCCACAAACTGTGCGACGAACGTCACGTCATCACGGTTGGACATCAGGCATGTATGATGAGCGTAGTTACTATTAGAAGTAGGCAACTATTAGAGGTATCAAGTACTGTGTATTATACTACAAGAAATAAGATAGTTAGATAAATAAGCTAGTGTTGTGATTATACCTATATTGTATATGTTGTAATGACTTGGTATTATTATGATATTATGTATAATATGTGAAATGCATATTTGTATTTTCTTTGGATCTTCATTATGTGACTAGTTCTATGCGTAAAGTCGAGCTCAGAACACATGTGCATGATGTAATTATGAGTATTCGCTTTATGTTGCAGGACTAGAGGGTCATGGATACGGGTGTAGAAACCGAAGCTGAACAACAGTGGATGGAACGTGAGGCCAAAGAGAAGGCCGATGCAGATGCATCAAATCAAGGAGCATTACCACCACCACCACCAATGAGGCCATTAATGGAGCAGAACTTTATGCAGTGTATGCAAATGATGCAAGAGACCCAGAACAAGTTCATGGAGGAGTTGCTGGGACAATCAAATCAGAGGGCACCTGAAGGTGGAGGAGTGAGTCTATCTGACTTCCAGAATGCAAGGTCGTTACCTTTTGCATCAGCTCCTGAACCAATGGATGCAGAAGATTGGCTAGCAGATACTGAAAGAAAGCTGAAGACTATAGGTTGCAATGAGGAGGAGAAATTGAGGTATACAACTCATCTTCTAACTAGACCTGCAGCATCATGGTGGGAGAATTAGTTGGCCATGCAACAACCAGGAAGGGAGTACACCTGGGAGGAGTTTAAACAGAGATTCCGTGAATATCATGTTCCGGAGAGTGTTATGGAGTTGAAGCGGAGAGAATTTTAGGAGCTACAGCAGGGATATACTAGTGTTATGAAGTATATCCGGGAGTTTAGTCAACTGTCTCGTTATGCTGAGGAAGAATTTAATACGGAGGAAAAGAG
This sequence comes from Avena sativa, assembly GCA_916181665.1. Classification (NCBI taxonomy): domain Eukaryota; kingdom Viridiplantae; phylum Streptophyta; class Magnoliopsida; order Poales; family Poaceae; genus Avena; species Avena sativa. The sequence goes on from OV702293.1 coordinate 463,970,900, forward strand.
GAAGAAGCATTTCCTGCATGGATTAAATCCATTTGTGAGGATGCAGTTGAGGTTGGATAATAAGCAAACTTATCAGCAGTTGCTAGATGTAGCTATTACCTTCGAAGATGACTACAAGAATGTCCGAGAGGATAGAAGGAAGAGAGCTACGAAGGAAACCAAGAGGATACAAGAAAGCAATCCCAAGCCCAATTTGGAATTCAAACCAAGGAATAGGCCCTATAACAACAACAATTCCAATCGGAGTGCAAATCCAAACATAAAGAATATTATATGCCACAATTGCAAACTCCCAGGGCATATGAGCAGGGATTGCCTGAAACCAGTAATTGTATATCATGCTTGTGGTCAGAGAGGTCACATCAAGCCCAATTGTCCAAGCAAGCCACAAGGAGGTTGGCCGGTTCGAGATGGAAGGCAAGCCAGTGGAGGAAATGGACAGCTGAATATAGGAGGAAATAATGGCAAGAACAACAATGGCAAGAGGAACAGACCTACCGGGAAGCTGAACTGTGCAACCCTCGAGGAGGTGGATAATTCGAAGCATGCAGTGATAGGTACGCTCAATATCCTTACCAATCCCGGCAAAGTTCTATTTGATACGGGTGCAACTACTTCATTCATTTCTGAAGAATTCTATGATAAGTTCGGGATTAGAGGGGCAACGTTAGAAAACCCTATGACCGTAGTTACGGCAGGGGGAATGTGATTGTATGCCACATTAAACAAGATCAGGTTATCTTGATTTGTGGTTGTACATACTTTGCAGACCTTTATGTGATTCCTTTGAAGGGAATTGCAGTAGTGCTATAGATGGACTCGATGATGGAACATGGAGCTCAGATGAATTGTGAGGAGAAAACCGTCTCAATCAAAACTCCAAGTGGAGCAAGGATAGTTTACCAAGCAGATAAGCATAGTCATATCATGGTGGATCTGCAGTTGAACTCGATGAAAGAGGTCAAATTGGAAGATATTCCTATAGTAAATGAATTTCAAGATGTTTTTCCAGCAGAGCTACCTGGAATGCCACCAGATCGGGAGATAGAATTCACTATTGATCTAATTCCCGGTATAGCACCAATAGCTCAAGCACCATATAAGATGGGACCAAAAGAATTAAAAGAACTCAAAGAGCAAACTGATGAGTTAGCCAGAAAAGGGTTTATCCAGGAAAGTGTATCCCCATGGGGAACACCAGTAATCTTTGTGGATAAGAGGGATGGTGGAAGAAGGATGTGTGGAGATTATAGACATCTGAACAACGTTACTATCAAGAATAAGTATCCTTTACCAAGGATTCAAGATTTGTTTGATCAAGTGAAAGGAGCCGGAGTATTTTCAAAGATCGACTTAAGATCTGGATACCCTCAAATAAAAATCAAACCAGAAGATGTTCCAAAGACATCATTTGTCTCAAGATATGGACACCATGAGTACCTGGTAGTACCATTTGGTTTGACCAATGCACCAGCAATATTTATGAATCTGATGAACAAAATCTTCATGCCATATTTGGATAAGTTCATCATAGTCTTTATTGATGATATTCTGATATATTCTAAGGATAAGGAAGAACATGTTGATCATTTGAGAATAGCATTGCAGACATTAAGGGAACATAAACTTTATGCTAAGTTCAGTAAGTGTGAATTTTGGCTAGATGAGGTAGAATTCCTCGGCCATGTGATCAGTAAAGATGGAATTGTTGTAAATCCATATAAATTTCAGTCAGTACTAGAGTGGACTGCACCAAGCAAATTCAAGGTTTCTTAGGAATGGCTGGTTATTATTGGATATTCATTGAAGGTTTCTCCAAAATAGCTAGACCAATGACCAAATTGTTAAGAAAGAATACACCATTCAATTGGGATGAGAAGTGTGAAGCAAGTTTTCAGGAGTTAAAGACTAGGTTAACCACAGCTCCAATCTTAGTAGTTCCTGAAACAGGGAAGGACTTCATAGTATATTGTGATGCATCTAAAGAAGGTTTGGGTTGTGTGTTCATGCAAGATCGGAAGGTGATTGCTTATGGTTCAAGACAATTGAAACCACATGAATTCAATTATCCAACTCATGATTTAGAGTTAGCAGCAGTAGTCTTTGCGCTAAAATTTTCTTTATGGAGCCAGATGTGAGTTATACACTGACCATAAAAGTCTTAAATATTTCTTCACTCAAAAGGAGTTAAACATGAGACAGAAGCGTTGGTTGGAACTGATCAAAGATTATTATTTAACAATCAACTATACTCTAGGGAAAGCTAATGTTGTAGCTGATGCTTTAAGAAGAAAGAGTGCAGATATTTAGCCTAGCAATCGGGAGCTGCCAAAAGAGTTAAAAATGGACTTGGAAAGATTAGAGCTTCAATTCATTAGAACAGAGGTTCTTGGAGGATTAGCTACTATGAAGGTAGTTGCAGAGCAGGACAGTGATCTTAAGCACGAAATTTTTAGACATCAAGCAGAAGATCCTTTCATTGCGGAGGAGATTCGGAGGATATCTCAAGGGAAAAATCTGTTTTTCGCCTTGGAGATTATGAGTCTTTATGGTTTCAAGACCGTCTTTGTGTTCCAGATGTGACTGAGATTCGAGATGTCATACTCAGAGAAGCACATGAAACACCATATTCTATACATCCAGGAAGTACTAAGATGTATATGGATTTGAAAGAACTATTCTAGTGGAATAACATGAAAAGAGACATTGCTAAATATGTATCAGAATGCCATACTTGCCAAAGGGTGAAGGCTGAACATCAAATTCCAAAAGGACCATTACAACCTTTGGAAATTCCTGAATGGAAGTGGGAGGAAATAGGTATGGACTTCATCACCAGATTGCCCATGACACCTAAACGGAAGGATATGATATGGGTAATTGTGGACAGACTCACTAAAAGTGCACATTTTATTCCGGTAAATCAGAAAGATAATGTCGAGAAGTTAGTATAAGTTTACATCAAAGAGATAGTAAGTAATCATGGAGTGCCCAAAAAGATCGTAAATGATAGGGGGTCAGTGTTTACTTCAGCATTTTGGAAGCAATTGCATGAAGGACTTGGTTCAAAGTTAGATTTTAGCGCAGCCTACCATCCAGAGACAGGAGGTCAAACAGAAAGAACAAATCAGATACTAGAAGACATGTTAAGAGCCTATGCATTAGATTTTGGAGGTACATGGCAAGATCATCTACCATTGGCAGAATTTTCCTACAATAATAGCTATCAGAGTGGTCTGAAGGCAGCCCCATATCAGGTTCTATATGGAAGGAAGTGTAGATCACCAATATGTTGGTATGAGCCTGGAAGTAGCAAAGAATTTGCGCCAGACTATATTCAGGAAAAACAAGATATTGATAAGATCAAGGATAGACTGAAAATAGCTCAGAGTAGGTAGAAAAGTTATGCTGATCAAAGTCGAAGATCATGGCATCCAGAAGTGGAGACATGGTATATCTGAAAGTAAGTCCAATGAAAGGGGTGAAAAGGTTTAGAGTTAAAGGAAAGTTGAGTCCAAGATACATCAGACCATTCAAGATACTGAGTCAAAACAGAACTATAGCTTATGCTTTAGAGTTACCATCAAGATTGGCTCAAGTGCATAATGTTCTTCATTTGTCACAACTTCGTAAATGTTTGAAAGTTCCGGATGATGCAATCACACATCAGGAGATAGAACTACAAGCAGACTTAACCTATGTTGAAAAACCCTGTAAAATTTTAGAAGAAAACTGGAAAAGGTTGAGGAATAGGGCAATCAAGTACTGCAAGGTGCAGTGGGAACATCACCCTGAAAGGCAAGCCACTTGGGAGAAAGAAGAGGATTTAAGAAAAGCCTACCCAGAACTATTTAGGTACATTTCAACAAACTTCGGGACGAAGTTTAACTTAAGGGGGGAAGTCTGTAACATCCCAGCATTCAGGAACCAACGAAGGGTATATTTAGGAATCTGTGAAAATTCATGCATTCATCTGTGAAAATGTGGGTAAATTTTTCGCCAAATAAAAACCTAAAGTGATCAAAGTTTCTTTGAGATTAGGTATAGTCTTGAAGGATGATTGTTATAGACTTTGATATGATCTTTGTGGACTAATGTGTTTTGGGAAATGAAATTTGAATTTAAAACTTGAGTGTTTGAATTATAATCCAAAAGGATTTTGAATGATGTTTGAGTATTTTATTTAATTTAGAGCTAACCAATAATAACTCAAACTTTAAATGAAAGAAGATAATCAATAAAATGAATATTACAAAACTTCATTCAATAAATGAGTTACAAAATGTAACTTATGGAAATGAGCAACAATCTTTACAATAGTAATTAAATAGAAGAATAATATTTCTTTATTGAATAATAGTACAACCTTTATTACAAAAGGATAAAAAAATAAAATTAAAAAAGAATAAAGAAATATTACATATGACTTTTATACAAAGTAAAAGAAAACCTAAACTAAAATCTTGAGTTCCCAAGTCCGGTACCTGCAAAACAAACACAAACAAAAAGAAAGAAAGTTAAGGTTAAAATTATATTACTCTCAGAATTGACAATGAAGTGCACTGTTCAAGGTTTCATCATTGAGTAATCTTTTAAAGGAGCAAGTTTCACCAATATGAAAGAATATATCTTTCATAATTTTAAGCCATAAGTTAAATGAACAGCAAGTAGGGGCAAGTTTCACCAGCCAAGTAAAAGGTAACTTGATAAAAGTAACTTTCAAATTCAGAACATATCCACAAGTTGTGCAACAGACACACAGGCGGCACACACACCAAACTGCATGGTGTGTGCTGTCAGCACCACAGCAACAACTCAATCACACAAAACCATCAACACAGCCGTGGGAAGCCAACCCCACACCACTTTCTTGTTCATACACACCAAGAACAGTAGCCCAACTAAACCAAGCCAAAGCCAAGCAAGATCACACCAATCAAAACCCTGGATCACATCACCAAAATGGTGACATAAGGAGGGGGTAGATCAGGTGGATAGCAAGGACAAGATCAAGCCACCAGGACCAGGAGGTGAAGGACTAGATCAAGAACAAGCCTAGGAGCTGGAAATACCAGAAGAGCACCAGATCAAGATACCACAAGATCAACCACTGGCAACCCCAACATCAAATGAGTGTGGTGAGTAAAATAGACCATCACATGATCTATCTGTCTAAGATTAGACAAGCATTCATGATTTGTCTCTTACTCAAATTCTCAAAAACCACCCAAGTGGGGTGAATCCATCACTGAAGTTTTAAAACACTAAAAGCAATCAGAAAACTATAAGGATCCAACTAAGATCTCAGGACAACATCATTAATCTAAGATATCAAGCTATATTTCAATTCAAGAATGAATATAGACAAGATCTAAACTTCTAGGCACATCTCTTCAATTGGAGTAACGCCTTAGAATTTAATCTTATGGATCCATATGAGTTATCAAGCCCACAATTAATTTTCCCCAACTTTGATTCAAGAAACAGTAGCTGGTATCACTACCAGAACTAATACATGAGAAACAACAAGACAAAGGCTTAACCCCTAAACCTCAGACCAACATCATGGGTTCTAGGGATGCAAGGAAAGATAATTCCACTTATCTATAATGTCAAGCCAATTTTAAGCTTGAACAAGAACAAACCAAGTAATAGAATCTAATCTTGTGTGCCATACAAGGATGGTGTCATAAGAACAGTTCTAAACTAAATAGGTTAAGCATCCAATCTTCACAGATACAACCAACCATCTATAAATCATTTTCCTGACATCACAGGAATCATAATTAGGAAAATCCATATACATATCTTCATTGTAAGAGACCATTTTGATCTCAAGCTATATATGAATTATTAAGCAAACATTACTAATATAGTGACTTCATCGCACAACACTCACTGTCATTAACTAAGTAATGATAGTGGTGAGCTATTAAACCACTAGATTTCCCAAGTATTGCTTCTAGAGCAACTTTACCATCTGAACCATATCAAAATTAATCCATAGAATCATCTGGTAAACCACTAGCATCATCACAGCTAATCATAAGTAGCAAGCCATAGCTAACAACCACTTAGCATGCTTAGAGACCATCAAAACTTGATCCAACTCATCAGATATCTAATCCACAGAGAGGTATGAACCCTAAGCAGAACAAACCATCTTAATCAGGACGTAACACTAACCAGGAAAGGCCACTACCAACATTTAGAATGAGATGGCCTAGCACGGAGAGGACAAGGGGGAGAGGAACAACTTACCGAAGGTCCTCGCTATAGATTAGAAGAGGAAGCAGAGGGGGCCGACGAACACGGCAGCACGGGGAGCACCCCCAAGGGGGCGCTGCGAGCCACACAACAGCAGCGGCGGCGTTAGAACCAACGCCATCCCAAACCCTAGGGTTCGGAACGGCATCGATCTGGCCATAGGAGGGCTCCAGGTCCAAATCAAATTGGACAGGAGGGTAGAGCGGAGCCTACAACCTCGTCCTGCACCACGTCAGCGGCCAGGGAGGTCCACGGAGGCATGAATCGCCGGCGGTGACACGGCTGACCACGGGGTCGGGGGAGGAGAAGAAGAGAGGTGAGCTCGAGAGAGAGACAGAGAGTGTTGGGCTGGGTTGGGCCAATACCCCTTTGGGGTGTTGTTTTGACTTTGCCTATTGGGCCACAAGGGCCCAATAAACCCAAACATTCAGCCCAAATCCTTTAGAGCCTCTTTAATAATTGGAAAAAGACCAAAATGACCCTAAACTTAAATAAATTCTAGAGAATAAAATAAAAGTCCAAAAATTATAAATAAAATATTTTTGGATTCACAATAATCCAAACTATCCAAATAAATTAAGAAATAAAATTTTAGACATATAAATTTTATTAAGAATTTTGTAATATATATTCCTTATGGAATTTTACAAAATTATTGAAAGATGATAAAAATAAATAAAAATCACCTTCATTATATATTAATATTGCAGTATTTTAGAAAAATACTAAACAAATATTTAATATCAATTTTTGGTATTTAATGATAATTCTTAAAGGAATTATTAATTAAATAAAATGCAAATAAATTGAAATAAAATAAAAGAATACAATATTCAATAAATATTAAAAATTAATATTTATAAATTCTTTCTTATTAAAAGAAATTTTATAATTTAAATAAATGGGGAAGAATACATATAAAGCTAAATGATGCATTACATTACTTTGCATAATCATTTTGCTTCTTTAAATATTATCCTTACCGGGCAATAATGATGTTTTTGTAGACATAGAAGCTCAAGGTCCAGTGCAAGCATCAGACTTCACTACCTTGCCATCACAAGGCAAGTTCATCACTTTCTCATGTCCTTTGAAGAGTCTTTATCAAAGTATTTGCAACTTGTGTGTTATCATCTATATTATAGAAAAAGAAAATGTTATTTTCTCAAAATAATAAATCTTAGATATCATCCTAAGTGATGATATGATGGAGAAATAGAACTTAAGGTTCCAATTGCAATAATGATGAACAATTAGGGATTAATAAACCATGACATCAGTGATTCTAGCACCGTATATTACGCGTTAACCATGACATTTGGAATGGGACAGAGAAGTCAGTTGTATCCTTTTCCTCTTGTATGGAGGCAAGACAACCTTAACGTGACATTGTGATTCCTTGTGCGGATCCAACATATGGGTGGGCACCCTTACGCCCCACACTTTTGGTGTCTAGATTATTTATGAATGGTGTTTAGGGATATAGTCCATGTAAATGGTACTATTACGGGCATCACTAGTTCATAGAGTCTTCGGGAACTCATTAGGTTTTTAGCCTGCCCGAAAGGGGGCTTAACAAAGGTGAGCTAGCCCCGAAGGATCGTGCAGACATATGAGGTCGTGGAGAGGGCACTGATTGGCTTGGACCAACTACTAGGCCCCACATCATGGAATTGTGGACGGGAAAGTACGCCTGGTTGTGCAACAAGCAGTTGATATCTCATGGGAAAAGTAACGCACCTCTGCAGAGTGTAAGAATTGTAACTTGTTACTCCCTGTTCCGGGAAGGAGCTACGAACGCGGCAGGAAAGGAACTCCATGAAAGTTCTGAACGGAATATGCCCGAGAGGCAATAATAAAGTGGTTATTATCGTATTCCTTATTTATGATAAATGTTTATTTTGCATGCTATAATTGTATTAATACGGAAACGTTAATACATGTGTGTTTAATAAATAAAAAGGAAGTTCCTAGTTATGCCTCTCTTAGAAACAAGCTCGTTGATTAACAAGATGATCAAAGGTTTCCTGATCATGGACATTGGATGTTGTTAATAACGAGGTCACAACATTAGTGTAATGATGTGATGAACATTCATCTGAAGTATAGCATTACGATCATGGTCATTGTATTTATATTGCTATAACATCATATGAAGTAATCTTAGTCCTTAGACCATGAGATCATGTCAATCACTAACACCGGAAGAGTATCTTGATAACATCAAACGTCACACCGTAACAGGGTGATTATAAAGATGGGTTCAGTGCTACGAAGGTGTTATGTTGAGGCTCACGGATCAAGAGTGGAATTTGTCCATCCCAATGACGGAGAGATATACTCTGGGCCCTCTCGGTGATATCACATTGGTTAGCTTCCAAGCAAGTGATTTGATCACTAGAATGTTATATCACGGGAACAAGAAAAGAGTACATGTTGGTAACGAGATAAAACTAGGTATGGGGATACCGATGATCGAATATTGGACATGTAATATATCGCGAGACAAAGGGATTGAGTTACATGCGTATAAGGTTCACACGATCACAAAAGTCATCGTTGAATATGTGGGAGTCAGGACGGATCTCCAGGTCCCGCTGCTGATTATTGATCGGAGAGGGGTCTCAATCAAGTCTACATTATTCGCGAACCATAGGGTGACACACTTAAGGGATACCGACACCATTCGGAGCAAATAATATTCTAGAGAAAGAAAAAGGAAAGCGCGGGAATTTATTTCACTAGACACCGAAACTGTTTCGGTTGAAATTGTTGAAACTGGTTCTGCATGTGAAATGGAATACTAGCAAGGGGTTTTATGTGAATGTTTGTTAATTAAAGTAATTAACAAAATTATGAATAAATAAATAAAAGAGTTTTATTTAAATGAGAGCTTGCATTAATTTTGGTGGAAAACTAATGCATGTGAGTGGAATTGTGAGTGGAGATGTTTTTATGTGAGTGGAGCTTCCACCACATGAATGAGGGAGAGGTGGGGGCACCCTCCTTGGCCAGCGTCCATGCCCCCTTGGGCTGCCCCCTCCCCTATAAAAGGACCCCCTCCTCTCACTTGTCACTCACACCTCCTCGTGAAGGATCTCTTGTAACATCCCAAAAATATTAAACATGGATCATCAAACTCTAATCATCAAATTTAGGGTTAACAAAAACTTTCCCATCTAAAAATATGAAAGAATTCATATGTATGTGTATTTAAATTAGGAGTTCTTTTGAATTGCCATGGTTTTGTGATTCATTGCTTGTAAAATGATTCTTAGGTGAAATAAACATCATCTAAATCATTCTCAAACTTTTCCCAAAGAAAAACAACTCAAAACAAATAAATGAAGTGAATGGTCATTTTTGCAAAATTAACTATCATGCCTACTTTGGCTATTCCTAGCACTCAAAACTTAATAGAAACATTTGTGGAGCTTTGCACCCCTTGTTAGTACACATAATGAGGTACCAAGGCCCACTTTGTGATATGCCAAAAACATTCCAATGCTAAGTTTAAATGACAGTATAAAATTGAATCTATCTCATATGGGAAGATCCCACTATTTCAAAAACCACTCAAACAAACTCAATTTTCAAAACCCAAGCAACCACAGAGTCTCCAGCTTATGCCTAGCACACCCACCAAAGATCTTTTCAAAATTCAAAAAGAAGTTTCTTGCGGCCATTTTATCAAACATTTGGCAGACAGAATTTAAACCAAATCAATTTCACTATTTTGAATAGTGTTCTGGCCAAACTTGTCTCCCATTTGACATTCAATTGATCACATTGTCCCCTCTGGATCAAACCAGGACTTAACTAACCCACCCCCTACCTCCTAGCAGCATGGCCATGCCAAACCGAGCCCACCTCGCCGGCCAACTTGGTCGCCGCCGTAGCAGACCACCTCCCCCTCTCTCGCCATGTTTGGGAGTTAGCCAGCACCTCACCGCCGCCCACTGTCCCCTCCCCGAGCCAATCCTAGCCGTGGACCACCGAGAAAACCCCGCGCCCAGTGCCACAGCGACATGCCGAGCACGCGCCAGAGCACCGCACCCGGTATGCATGCACACGCCCCCTCGATCGCAGCCCGTGCCCACCGCGTCGCCACGACCCAGGAAGCACGCCAGACACCCCCGTTCGCCGTCCAACACCCCATAGCCACCGCTCGCCGTCAAAGACGCCGCCTCTGCCGCTCAGAGCGCCAGCTTTGCCCGACCGCTTACCACCGCCCCTAAGCCCGCATTGAAGTCCTAGAGCACCACCAGGAGACCGCGCGTCGATCGCCACCCTCAGCCATGCCGCTAGCATCCCGTAGCCATGTCGCCACCGTCGTCTGCCCATCCCTCTCGGTCTCGCCGTCGAGCGTATAAAAGGAGGCCACCCCCAGCTGTTTGCAGCACACCATTTCACTCCCCTCACCTCACTGATCGTCCCACACCTCTAGCCGGAGCACGAGGAGCAGCACCTCTCTGGAATTGTACCGGAGCAGGCCGCCTCTGGAGGAGAAGGGTGCCGCTGATTGCGACCACCCCCGGAGCTGTCTCGACCTTCCTTGAGCTCGCCGTCGACCACCAGTTTGTTTGCCCGCCTCGCCGTCGTTGCTGGAGCCCTGGTACGCCCCCTAAGAACCCCCACCGAGCCGCTAGGGTTAGAGCTCGCCGGCGACAGGTCCGTCGTCGACGACGATCCCCAGCCGTTGATCTCCACTCTAATCCAACATCCCACGCAGCCCCGTACCGCTTCGCACGTTATAAGCAGCTGACTGGTAGACCCCCTGTCAGCTGAACCCCGCGTTGCGGAATGACACTGGGCCGGCCCATTAGCGTCTCCCGCGCGACCCAGCAGTTTAAATTTAGATTTTTCCATTCAAATTCAACACAATTCTGTACATAGATTCAAAATTCAACCCAGCTTGATTCTATGAACCAAAATGCATGAAACCAATTTTGTTGGAAAGGTACTGAAATGCTTAATCCAAGCCCATTGGATTCAAATCATTTGGATATATAGATCAACCTTGGTAAAAATAACAAGGCAGAAGCTTTTCTACATTCAAACATTTTTCAAAATTTAACCATAGGAGCTTTTGAGTTGTTTCCAACTCTCAAAAATCACATTTGATCATACCTTTCAGAATATATAAAAACATATGGGTTTACTTACAGAAATAATGTTCAAGTAATAAAAGAATGGCACATAGGCATTTCTAGTCACTTTATTTATTTAAAATAAAAGGTTAAACCTTATTAAATTGTGACACCACTTTAAATCACATTCCCATGTACTGAAATATGTGGTGATGACATGTGTCAACATGATCCCATGTTTGAGTTGGAGAATATTAAATCTTAAGTAGTTTTTCAATGAGTAGAAATTACTTTTCTCAAATTAAAATAAATAAGACAAATGCTTTAATCTTGTAATGTTAGTGATGATGCTAGATCATCTATAGTACACCTTTGTCTGATGATTGAAAATAGTTAAGTATTGTTTGGTGATTGTGTACCTCGTATTTATTTATAGACGCTAGTACCGACCAAGGATACGAGGAGGAAGGAGGATACTACGAGGAAGAAGCCGAGGATAACTTCAACCACTGCTCTGCACAAGGCAAGCCTTACTACCCAAGTTGACCTATGCAAGCCAATACTTAAAACCTTGCAAGCTAACACTTGCAACTATGAAAGTTAGATAACCTAGGCAATGCATTAAGCATGCTTAGTTAGACACATTTAATGATACCCAATCCTAGTTTTACTTACAAGTTTTATACTTATTTCTTTATCAAATCTTTCTCTTAGAGTTTACTTAAGTGACTTGTAGATACTATAAGGATATTGGAAGGTAGCGTAAAGAGCATAAAATTTGGCCTAAGTTAGATAATCTTGATGTCATCCTAAGGCATGAGATTGAACTTAACTAATCTCCACTTGTTTACCCCCCCCCCCCCCTCATTAGTACTTACCCCCACTTGTAGATGCTAGTGCTAAGCATAAAACTTGATCAACTTTAGATGGGAATACTTGGTGAAAAAGGTTATGAAAACCTTAGAATGATGAGTCATTCTACTGAAATGTTTTGACACGTGTTCTCGAACACCAGATGATTTTGATGATGAAAATGTTGAGGCATGAGCCTTAGCCCTTGATAAAACTGATGGTTGTCTGTATGCGATACCATTCCAATTTTACCGTATAACCACAATACTCGAAAATTGGGTAGGGCTTGACTAGAAATTTATATACCTTAGTATGGGTTCCCTCGCGGCCAAGGTCTGATCTGAGGCTACCTTGTGAAGATTGTCCACCTGTGCAGTACCCAAGATGACAGTTGGTCATGGTTGGGAGGCCAAAATCACAAGAGAGGTTCATATACTAGGGCGTGTAATTGAAAGGTTAGGATTGATTATCCGCATACTGAGTATGGTGAATTCAGGATTGTTCCTGAAGGATGTATTGAATGTTGTGGTGAAAGTGTACAATCTCTGCAGAGTGTCAAACTATTCGAATAGCCGCGTCCGCGGTTATGGACAGTTGGAGTGGCCATACTGTTCCCCCGTCAGATGTTTTCAAAATGACTTGTGAAATGAATTATGACTTTGACTTGACCACAACAGGGTTGTGATATGAAATTCAAGTTGCCACTTAGGTGTTATAAAACTTTCAACTAGTTTTCTTTGCTTCTAAACTTAGTAGAGGTAAATCTGGCTTTTTGCAAAACAACCCTAGAGCTTAGTGTCCTACTACAAAAAACCCCTTAACTTGTTAGTATTAGTTTGCGAGTACTTAAAGAGTACTCATGGCTTTGTCCCTGGCTATTCCCGTGGCCAGACTATGAAGAGGAGTACCAGGATGATGGACCACAGGAAGGTTACGACAACTAGGATCATCTCCCATCGTCAGCATTGCCTGTGACCCTCAAGATGGAATTTCGCCTACGCTATCATTACTATTACGTTATTCCGCTGCTTGAGTTGTATTAAGAACTGGATCATGAGATCCTTATTTGTGTAAGACCTTATGTATGGTTTGTAATGGATGATGTACTATGATATCCAAATCTGTTATGTCTCGCAAAAATGGTAATCCTGGGATTGCGATGTATGGCATAACAGGCATCTGGGATTAAAAATCCGGGTGTTGACAAGTTGGTATCAGAGCCATCCTGACCATAGGAGACCCTAGTTAGAATGGACGTTTGAATCAAAAACTTAGTTTCAAAACCAAAGGAAGCGAGTATTTATAAAAACTTATTCTCATTCTTATCACTTGGATTCTTTCATGAAAATTCATGCTCCTCAAAGACTCTTGCAAAATACATAAAATTTGACACACTTGATCACTCTACTAACTTACTCATCCTATATTCTTATAGATGGACGTGAAGTACAGCAAGTTTTATCAGTTGGGGAATGGAGGAGAACTAATCTTTGAGCGTGACTTGGACCAGCTTTCGGAACTTCTGGAGCATCCGCACCCCGAGTTCTTCGGAGCTCAGCTCAATGATCAGGAAGGAGAAGATCTGCAGTGGCAAGTCTCCGAGAAAAGATTGAACCTCCCACTGCCGAGGGAATTCAGTTCACCTTAAGAGAGAACAACTGGCTCGATGGACTTGTCAGGGCCATGCAGGAAGCTCTTGCCCGTATATGTGGGCAGAGTATCAATCAGATCAAGGGTACCCACTTTGAGTTCTATCCAAGGCGTGATGCTATGGGACAGCCACTGGAAGCCCCACATCACCCCGAGCTGAAGACTCAGTTGGACCACCTTAGCTTCATGATGTATGATCGTCAGCAGGAGTTGGACAATGCCCGTGACTACTCCAACCACAAGTCTGCCATCGCCAAGAATAAGGATCATACCCTCGCCATGCTAGTGAAGGATCGCAAGTCTCGTCATCGTCAACTTGACAAGAAGGAGCGCATCATTGCCCGTCTTCACCACTGTATCACGGATTTGGAGGATACCATCCACGAGAGAGACATGCAGTTGGAGGAAAGGGAGAATGTCGGAGAAGACCTTCGTGGAGATCCCTTTTCCTATCTCAGCGATGATGATGACTTTCTGGAGGATCGGGCCATGGACTTCTTCACCGATGAGGAGGATTTCGCCTTCATCGATGATGATGATGAGGATGAGGATGATGAGTACACCGACTCCGAGGAATAGTAGCACTTGAGAACTAGCGTTAGTAAGCTGTATTCGGTCCCACTGTATCATAGTTTCCAGAATGGTTCTTAAAACCATCTGTTTTCCTTTGTGGTGGTGTGTGTTGTATCGTGTGCTATGAATGAATGAATGAAAAGCAAGTTGCTAGAAAATCTGAGTCAAACTTTAAAAACTTTTCAAAGTCCCGGAACCTTAGAAATTTCCCTCTTTTCTCATGATCTATCTCAATCTTTAGATGCCTCGCGGAGGAAGTGGTTCATCCCCAGACCCGATGTTGCAGATCCTGCAAATGTTGGTTTCTGACCGTGAAGCTGAAAGAGCAGAACGTCAAGCCAACTTAGCCACCCTTCAGCACATAGCTCAGATGGACAACAACAATCAAGGCCAAGGAAACCAGGACAACCATGGATCTAAGCTCAAGAATTTCCAGAACACCAACCCACCTGTTTTCACTAAGTCAGAGGAACCCCTAGATGCAGATGATTGGCTACAAACCATGGAGAACAATCTGGAAGTCGCAGGAGTGGAAGCTAACGAGAAAGTTCTGTTCGCCACCCACTATCTAGCCGGAGATGCAAGAGCATGGTGGAACAGCGTTCGTGCAATTACCACAAGTCAGATGATGACCTGGGATGAATTCAAGGTCAAGTTTAGCAGAACCCATGTGCCACCGGGTTTGATCAAGAGGATGAGAGATGAATTCAGAGAACTGAAGCAAGGAAGGATGACCATAGTGGAATACCGTGACAAATTCTTGTCATTATCTAGGTATGCCCCGGATGAGATCGACACTGAAGCCAAGAAGAAAGAAAGATTCTTGAATGGTTTGCATGATGAGATGCAGACAGTGTTGGTCAATATCCCCTTTGCTGATATTGAAGCCCTTGTCGACTCTGCCATTTAGATGGAAGGAAAGATCAACCAAGCCAATGAGAACCGCAAGCGCCGCATGATGCATCAACCAGGAACCCACCATACCCCAAAGTATCGCCCCAACCCATCTCTAGGATTTGCCCTGAGAACCAACAGACCCCCGATGAACCGTCCGACCTATCCCAACTGTGGAAATCCAAGGCCCAGAGGAAACCACAACAACCCCGGCAACTCTAGCAATTTCAACTGTGCACCACCCAAGTTCAACAACAACAATTCCGCCACCAACACCAACACTGCCCCAAGGACTGGGAGCAATGATGTGCCTGTTGCAGCGAAGGACAAGTCGCAAGTGACTTGTTAT
Source organism: Avena sativa (assembly GCA_916181665.1). Lineage (NCBI taxonomy): Eukaryota > Viridiplantae > Streptophyta > Magnoliopsida > Poales > Poaceae > Avena > Avena sativa. The sequence continues at coordinate 463,986,575 of OV702293.1, forward strand.
GACTGTGGAACCAAGGGTCACTACTCCAATGAGTTCCCCAAGAAGAATGCCGCAGCCCCCAATGCAAATGCCCCAGCTCAGTAGCAGCGTCGTGTTCAGCCCAGAAGAAGGTTTGCCCCAGGTAATTCGCTCAACCGTAACGGCCGTCTCTTTCTCATGCATGCTGAAGAAGCCCAGGAAGCGCCAGATGTCGTGCTGGGTATGTTTTCTGTTAACTCAGTACTTGCAAGAGTGTTGTTTGATTCTGGTGCATCGCACTCATTTGTCACCGAAGAATTTGCATGCACTAGTAAGATTCAACCAACCAAACTGAAGCATGTTATGATTGTTAAAATCCCCGGCTCAACCACCAAACCTAGGCAAATTTGCAAAGACGTCCCTATCCGAATCCATGGCATAGATTTTTATGATAATCTGATAGTACTCGGAACTAAAGGTTTGGAAGTAGTACTAGGAATGGATTGGATGTCCAAACATAAAGGATTAATTGACTGTGCCAAGAAAGCCATAACCATGACCAGTACAGCTGGAGTATCAGTCGAGCATATATCTGAAACCTTACCTCGTCAATTCAAGTGCAACAAGAGTATAGCCCAACCTACCATTGACCAAGTCCGGATAGTCTGTGAATACCCCGATGTATTTCCAGATGTTTTGCCCGGTATGCCCCAGATTGGGACATCGAGTTTACCATTGAACTAATCCCTGGAACAAGACCCATACCCCAGAGACCATACAGTATGAACACGTCTGAACTAGCAGAACTGCAGAAGAAGCTGGATGCCATGATGGAAATTGGATTGATTCAACCAAGTGCGTCACCATGGAGATCACATGTTTTGTTCGTGGACAAGAAAGATGGAGGTAACCATTTGTGTACGGATTATCGGAAGTTGAATGATGTCACTATCAAGAACAAGTAACCATTGCCAAAGATAGAAGATCTATTTGACTAGTTGACTGGTGCCAAGGTGTTTTCTAAGATTGATCTTAGAACTGGCTATCATCAACTCAAGATTCGCGCAGAGGATATTCCAAAGACTGACTTTACCACTAGATATGGATTATACGAGTATACTGTCATGTCTTTTGGATTAACCAATTCCCCCGCTTATTTCATGAATCTCATGAATAAGATTTTTATGGACTTCCTGGATAAATTTGTCGTTGTTTTCATTGATGACATTCTGATTTATTCCAAATCAGAAGAAGAACATGAGCTACACCTAAGGACCATTCTTGGAACCCTTAGAGAGCATCAGTTGTATGCCAAGTTTAGCAAATGTGAATTCTGGTTACAGGAGGTAGGATTCCTCAGCCACATTGTATCAGCCGGAGGAATTGCCGTTGACCCTGCAAAGGTGAAAGATGTCGAAGATTGGCAAGCCCCAACACACTCAAACCCAAGTTCGTGCATTTCTCGGATTGGCGGGATATTACCGCAAGTTCGTAGAAGGATTCTCGGGTATCGCCAGACCCATGACCCAATTGCTGAAGAAGGACAAGAAGTTTGAATGGACGGACAAATGTGAAGCGAGTTTCCAGGAACTCAAGAGAAGATTGATTTTAGCCCCCATCTTGATCATGCCGGATATCACGAAGCCCTTTGACGTGTATTGTGATGCATCCAAGATCGGTCTCGGATGTGTGCTAATGCAAGAAGGAAAAGTTATATCCTATCTATCCTGACAACTGAAGCAGCATGAACAAAACTACCCCACCCATGACCTCGAGCTCGCAGTCGTAGTTCTAGCCCTGAAGAAATGGAGGCATTATCTCATGGGAAACCGTTGTGAGATTTATTCGGATCACAAGAGCCTGAAGTATATATTCACTCAGAAGGAGCTGAATATGAGACAGAGAAGATGGATTGAGCTAATCAAGGATTACGACCTGGACATTCACTATCACCCCGGTAAAGCCAATGTGGTAGCAGATGCCCTTAGCATACTGCCGTGCCGCTTGAACTCCATGATTTTGAAGGAGCAACCAAGTTGCACAAGGAGATGGAAGATTTCCGAATGGAATTAGTGAGTGAAGGATTTTTGGCTAGCATAGAACTTCAACCCACTTTGATCAGCCAGATCAAGGAGGCGCAGAAAGGAAATGCTATCATCGACGAAATCAAGCGTCGTATCGGTACAGGCAAAGTACCCAGATTTACCAAAGACGAAGAAGGTGTTCTGTGGTACAAAGGATGTCTTTGTGTACCAGCAGATTCAGAGTTAAAAGAAGTTATTCTGAAGGAAGCTCATGATACTCTTTATTCTATCCACCCCGGAGGAACGAAGATGTATCAGGATTTGAAGGAACAATTTTGGTGGCATAAGATGAAGAGAGAAATCGGAAGCTATATCGCCAAGTGTGATATATGTCAGAGAGTCAAAGCGGGACATCAAAGACCCGCTGGATTGTTGCAACCGCTACAGATTCCGGAATGGAAATGGGATTCCATAGGAATGGACTTTATCACCGGATTGCCTACTTCTAGTAGGGGAAATGACTCTATCTGGGTCATAGTTGACAGATTGTCCAAATTCGCCCATTTCTTACCAGTCAAGACCACCTACCAGAGTTCGAAACTAGCTGAGTTGTACATCGCTAGAATCGTCAGTTTGCACGGAGTCCCCAAGAACATCGTATCGGATCGAGGAACTCAGTTTACCTAGAGATTCTAGAGGAAAGTCCAAGAAGGTTTAGGAACCCGACTAGATTTCAGCACAGCTTATCACCCTCAGACCAACGGACAAACGGAGCGAGTAAATCAAATACTCGAAGACATGTTGAGAGCATGTGTGTTAGAGTATGGATCTAAATGGGAAGATTGTCTACCATTCGCAGAATTTTCATACAACAACAGTTATCAAGCTAGTTTGCAAATGGCCCCATTTGAATTCATGTATGTACGGAAGTGCTGCACTCCTTTGAATTGGTCGGAAGTAGTAGAGAGTCAGATTTTCGGACCCGACATCCTACAAGAAGCAGAAGAGAAAGTTCACAAGATTCGTGAGCACCTCAAGACCGCCCAGTCAAGACAGAAGAGTTACGCCGATAAGAGACGTCGAGACCTCGCTTTCAATATCGGAGATTTTGTGTATCTTAAAGTGTCGCCATTGAAAGGAATGCAGCGTTTTCAGTTGAAGGGAAGTTAGCTCCCAGATATATCGGACCCTTCAAGATTCTGAATCATCGAGGAGAAGTATCATATCAATTGGAACTGCCAGAAGAAATGTCAGCTATGCATCCATATCTCATTACTTCGTAAATGCCTCGAAGTTCCGGAGAAGACTGAAGTTTTCGAGAATATAGATCACCGGACCATAGAGATCAACGATGACCTGACCTATCCCGAAGTACCCATCCGTATTTTGGAAGAAGCTTTCAGAACTACCAAAACCCGAAGCATCAAGTTTCTCAAGATTCAGTGGAGCAACCACACGAAAGAAGAAGCTACCTGGGAGCGAGAAGATCACATCAGGACAGAGTTCCTAGATCTCTTTAAATCCTAGGTAATCTTTTTTGTCCTTTTTCAAATCTCGGGACGAGATTTTGTTTAAGGGGGAAAGGTTTGTAACATCCCAAAAATATTAAACATGGATCATCAAACTCTAATCATCAAATTTAGGGTTAACAAAAACTTTCCCATCTAAAAATATGAAAGCATTCATATGTATGTGTATTTAAATTAGGAGTTCTTTTGAATTGCCATGGTTTTGTGATTCATTGCTTGTAAAATGATTCTTAGGTGAAATAAACATCATCTAAATCATTCCCAAACTTTTCCCAAAGAAAAACAACTCAAAACAAATAAATGAAGTGAATGGTCATTTTTGCCAAATTAACTATCATGCCTAATTTGGCTATTCCTAGCACTCAAAACTTAACAGAAAAATTTGTGGAGCTTTGCACCCCTTGTTAGTACACATAATGAGGTACCAAGGCCCACTTTGTGATCTGCCAAAAACATTCAAATGCTAAGTTTAAATGACAGTTTAAAATTGAATCTATCTCATATGGGAAGATCCCACTATTTCAAAAACCACTCAAACAAACTCAATTTTCAAAACCCAAGCAACCACAGAGTCTCCATCTTATGCCTAGAACACCCACCAAAGATATTTTCAAAATTCAAAAAGAAGTTTCTTGCGGCCATTTCATCAAACACTTGGCAAACAGAATTTAAACCAAATCAATTTCACTATTTTGAATAGTGTTCTGGCCAAACTTGTCTCCCGTCAGATGTTTTCAAAATGACTTGCGAAATGAATTATGACTTTGACTTGACCACAACAGGGTTGTGATATGAAATTCAAGTTGCCACTTAGGTGTTATAAAACTTTCAACTAGTTTTCTTTGCTTCTAAACTTAGTAGAGGTAAATCTGGCTTTTTGCAAAACAACCCTAGAGCTTAGTGTCCTACTACAAAAACCCCCTTAACTTGTTAGTATTAGTTTGCGAGTACTTAAAGAGTAATCATGGCTTTGTCCAAGGCTATTCCCGTGGCCAGACTATGAAGAGGAGTACTAGGATGATGGACCGCAGGAAGGTTACGACAACTAGGATCATCTCCCATCGTCAGCATTGCCTGTGACACTGAAGATGGAGTTTCGCCTACGCTATCATTACTATTACGTTATTCCGCTGCTTGAGTTGTATTAAGAACTGGATCATGAGATCCTTATTTGTGTAAGACCCTATGTATGGTTTGTAATGGATGATGTACTATGATATCCAAATCTATTATGTCTCGCAAAAATGGTAATCCTGGGATTGCGATGTATGGCATAACTGGCATCTGGGATTAAAAATCCGGATATTGACATCTCTCTCATCCCCTTTAGAATTTCCCCATGGTCTCGGATCAGCGAGATACATGTTCCCGGTGGCTTTTTCTGGAAGGATTTTTTGCTTCCGCTGCTTCGCCGGAGCGAGGGCGCGGAGGTTGTCGGGTACCCCGGGCGTGTGTGCGATCACGGATGCACCACTGCTTTGCGGTGCTAGACTTGATGGTGCTGGACCGGCTGGACCAGATAGACTTCATCACGATCTTGAGATCGGCAAGCGTTCGTCTATATCATCCATGAGTACAACCTCGTTAACGCTATTCGGTCTTCGAGGGTATGTATTCTATGGATGTATATCCACCCGTTGCTTGTATCTAGTACATAGATCTTGGTACTTAGATGTTCCCATCGTAGGAATTTTTTTGTTTTCTATGTTGCGAACCCTACATGCAAAGAAGCGATGATGGGCCCTGACTTCGCAAATGTCTTGAAGCCATAAAATCCGTGATAGTTCCACATACGAGAAATCAAGTTTTGAACTTGGAAGACCCTCCGGAAAGGTGTAAAAACCTATCGGTCGTATTTGGATCTATAAAGAAACATACATGGATGTTTCACATCTATGAAATAGTCGACATGTCGGTAAAGTATTTTACGACAATGTTCAAGGAGTTAACTATGACAAGATTTGATCTTTCATAGCGATATTTAGTCTGGACGGATTAAAGTAGCAACCACTACATATAATTTGGTATATGGTAGATGAATAAACAAAACAAAGTTCTTCTAATAGAATGGTTACCTAGGACGTGTACATGACACAGTCCAAAGGGTTTTGTTAAATTCAAAGGATGCTAAAAGGGCATGCAAACTTCAATGGTTGAAGTAAGCATCACGGAGTTGGAATCTTCACCATGATAAAAAAAGGAGTTTTTCATCAGGAGACGATGAAGATGCTTGCATTTGCAAGAAATTAAGTGGGAGTGCTAAGACATATTTCTAATACATTATGTGGAGGACATCTTGTTGATTGGAAATGATGTATATTTTATTGACAAAGGTAAAGAATTTCATTTCGATGAAAGACTTAGGCAAAACCCGAATATTTAGCATGAATGTCTATAGTGGATAGACTATGACGCTAATATATGAGATATTGAAGGAGTTCAATATAGAAACGACAAGAAACGGTTCTTGTCGCATGGAAAGGAATTGAATCAAGATTCAAGTGCATCGACACTTCATAAGTGAAACAAGATTCAAGTGCTTTGACACTTGATGAGTGAAATCACAAGGATGATTATGCTCTAAGTGTTATGAGCATATACCAGAATGAATCATAAAATGATCATTGGACGATAGTGGTGATATTCTTATGATCTTTTGGAAGAACTAAGAATATATTTATGTAGAGGTGACAAACAATTACAAATAGTTCATTGTAAAGCGTTACATTGATACTAGTTTTGTCACAAGATACAAAATTAAGTTTATCTCAATTTAAACTATGGGTGGCACAATGAAATGGAAAGGAGTTTCCATGACGGATTTGGATGAAGTCCAAAGTTAAGACATTATGACGGATACTACAACAAAAGGCTAAGTATATGACTGCTATAGTAGTAGCAAAGGAGGGCATTTGTGTCAAGTAGTTAGTTACAAAACTAAGGTGTGGTTCACAACGGGCTAACACTAAAGATATATTGTATGATAATAGTATCGACATGATTTAACCCCAAGGAACTAAAGGTCTCACCAAAAGACCAAATTTATACAATGCCATCTCATTAGAGAATGAGTGATGCGTGGAGACGCAAATACACAAGGACCTGAAGCGTCAGATCCGTAGATTATGTTAACCACTTGCAATTGCATATATGGAACACTAGAAAGCCATATGTGTTCAATACGCAAAATTTTAAAACTAGATTATTGTCTCTAGTGCAAGTGGGAGACTGAAGGGAATATGCCCAAGAGGCAATAATAAAGTGGTTATTATCGTATTCCTTATTAATGATAAATGTTTATTTTGCATGGTATAATTGTATTAATACGGAAACTTTAATACATGTGTGTTTAATAAACAAAAAAGAAGTTCCTAGTTATGCCTCTCTTATAAACTAGCTCGTTGATTAACAAGATGATCAAAGGTTTCCTGATCATGGGCATTGGATGTTGTTAATAACGAGGTCACAGCATTAGTGTAATGATGTGATGAACATTCATCTGAAGTATAGCATTACGATCAAGGTCATTTTGTTTATATTGCTATAACATCATACAGAGTAATCTTAGTCCTTAGACCATGAGATCATGTCAATCACTAACACCGGAAGAGTATCTTGATAACATCAAACGTCACACCGTAACAGGGTGATTATAAAGATGGGTTTAGCGCTATGAAGGTGTTATGTTGAGGCTCATGGATCAAGAGTGGAATTTTTCCATCCCAATGATGGAGAGATATACTTTGGGCCCTCTCGGTGATATCACATTGGTTAGCTTGCAAGCAAGTGATTTGATCACTAGAATGTTATATCACGGGAACGATAAAAGAGTACATGTCGGTAACGATATCAAACTAGGTATGGGGATACCGATGATCGAATCTCGGACATGTAATATATCGTGAGACAAAGGGATTGAGTTACATGCGTATAAGGTTCACACGATCACAGAAGTCATCGTTGAATATGTGGGAGTCAGTACGGATCTCCAGGTCCCGCTGCTGATTATTGATCGGAGAGGGGTCTCGATCATGTCTACATTATTCGCGAACCATGGGGTGACACACTTAAGGGATACCGACACCATTCGGAGCAAATAATATGCCAGAGAAAGAAAAAGGAAAGCGCGAGAATTTATTTCACTAAACACCGAAACTGTTTCGATTGAAATTGCTGAAACTGGTTCTGCATGTGAAATGGAATACTAGCAAGGGGTTTTATGTGAATGTTTGTTAATTAAAGTAATTAACAAAATTCTGAATAAATAAATAAAAGAGCTTTATTTAAATGAGAGCTTGCATTAATTTTGGTGGAAAATTAATGCATGTGAGTGGAGATGTTTTTATGTGAGTGGAGCTTCCACCACATGAATGAGGGATAGGTGGGGGCACCCTCCTTGGCCAGCGTCCATGCCTACTTGGGCTGCCCCCCTCCCCTATAAAAGGACCCCCTCCTCTCACTTGTCACTCACACCTCCTCGCGAAGGATCTCTCTCCCCCCTTTAGAATTTCCCCATGGTCTCGGATCAGCAAGATACATGTTCCCGGTGGATTTTTCTGGAAGGATTTGTTGCTTCCGCTGCTTCACTGGAGCGAGGGCGCGGAGGTTGTCGGGGTACCCGGACGTGTGTGCGATCACTGATGCACCACTGCTTTGCGGTGCTAGACTTGATGGTGCTGGACCGGCTGGACCAGATGGACTTCATCACGATCTTGAGATCGGCAAGCGTTCATCTACATCATCCACGAGTACAACCTCGTTAATGCTATTCGGTATTTGAGGGTATGTATTCTATGGATGTATATCCATCCGTTGCTTGTATCTAGTAGATAGATCTTGGTACTTAGATGTTCCCATCGTAGGAAATTTTTTGTTTTCTATGTTGTGAACCCTACAAGTTCTGGTCAACCTGTGAAGGCTGATGGTCATAGATTTTCATAATAAAATCAACCTTTGAAGAAAGATTTACGAAAATTGCATAGTGCCAAAGACTGATAGTCCGAGGTGGTATATAGAGCATCAAACTTCCTACCTTGCATATAATGAATTTGCTAGGTAACGTTGTTACTCATCCTTTCCTTTGAATCCTTGCTTAGACTCTGAGAATCCCAAAGATACTCCAATGTATGCATATGAGAGTCAAGACGAGGTCTTCTATGAAGAGCCCAACCTGCATGGAGCCGTAGAAGGGGAGGACTACGACATCGTCTACGGAGGAGAGTTCCAAGAGTCCAAATAATTACTATAGTTCTAGTAGCCACTTGAGCCGAGCAACATGAACAATATATAGCAATAAGTTGCTGAGCTCAATTTGGAGTTTAAATTTTAAATCTGAAACTTCCGCTGAAACACTTATATTTTGGTTTGTAAGTTGAATCTTTTGAAAGTCTTGAACTTCCGGTATTGTAATAATAATAACGTGTGTATGTTTGTAATATGACCCGCAATGTTTCTGTTATACCACTCTGAGGGATGTGATATTTACGGAACGGTGTTTTATGAATGTCATGTCAATGACTATAGTGTACTACACATGCAGTGGTATGCTGGGTCAGCGCATGTAACTATTTAAACTATTAACCATTTTAAATTAAAAATGACTTAACTAATATTTTTTTGCATATTAATATGGAATATTAAAAAAAGTTTTTGAATTTGAATAACTAATTCAAAACCATTTTCTGTTTTTAAAAATAGTTGATGTAACTATTTAAACTATTAACCATTTTAAATTAAAAATGACTTAAATAATATTTTTTGCATATTAATTTGGAATATTAAAAAACTTTAAACATAAAAAGTTTTTGAATTTGAATAACTAATTCAAAACCATTTTCTGTTTTTAAAAAATAATTTATGTAACTATTTAAACTATTAACCATTTTAAATAAAAATGACTTAACTAATATTTTTTGCATATTGTTTTGGAATCTTAAAAAACTTAAAACATAAAAAGTGTTTGAATTTGAATAACTAATTCAAAACCATTTTCTCTTTTCTAAAATAATTAATGTAACTATTTAAACTATTAACCATTTTAAATTAAACATGACTTAACTGATATTTTTTGCATATTGTTTTAGAATCTTAAAATACTTTAAACATAAAAGGTGTTTTGGATCTCTGAAGAAGCAACATATTGTGAGTCTAAAAATGATTTTTTTTCAAAAAATCACGGATGTTAGATCATGTACTTGTAGTTCAAACCAGGCCCACTTCCTACCGATTCGGCAGACATTTGTCTTTTTCACCCGGGAAGAGGTTTGAGATCTCCCGGGTGGGAGATCGTCTATTTAAGGTGGTCTAGTATTTTAGAAAAATGGTATGGTAGCATTCGGAAACAACATTTTGGTGGCTGCTTCACAAAACGACCCATTTTTTGCGCTCGGAAAATGGAAAATGGCTTTTCCGTGCGACGAAAAGGAAAACTTTCTCCTGCAATATTGTTCTCCATCCCAAGGTCCACATGCATGCATAATATGGGCACATTATCACAAACTATGCCGTGATTCAGCATGTAACATCGATTATTTGGATCGAAAACCATGAAACCTCGAACATGATAGGTCATTTTGTGAAGGTTTTTTGAGACATAGTCAATATACCAAGTTTGGTATTTTTCCTTGCAACTATGTCAGATAATATGACACCACGCAAAGGATTTACATTGTTCGGACCGTCTTTGAATTTCTTGTCCCCGTTTCGAATTTTTCCCGTTTCGAGCTAAGGTCGAAACGGCGTGCATGAATATAGGGAACGAGCCTCATTATAACTTGCATTGGATCTCTGAAGAAACAACATATTGTGAGTCTAAAAATAAATTTTACAAAAAATCATGGGTGTTAGATCATGTACCTGTAGTTCAAACCGGACCCACTTCCTACCAATTTGGCAAATATTTGTTTATTTCACCTGGGCGGGAAGGAAAGGTTTGAGATCTCCTGGTTCGTAGATCGTCCATGTAAGGTGGTCTAGTATTTTATAAAAATGGGATGGTAGCACTCGGAAACAGCATTTTGGTGGTTGCTTCACAAAATGACCCGTTTTTGCGCTCAGAAAATGGAAAATGGCTTTTCCATGCAAAAAGGAAAACTTCCTCCTACAACATTGTTCTCCATCCCAAGGTCCACATGCGTGCATAATATGGGCACAGTATCACAAACTATGCCGCGATTCAGCACATAACATCGGTCAGTTGGACCGAAAGCCATAAAACCTCGAACATGATAGGTCATTTTGTGAAGGTTTTTTTGAGACATAGTAAATATACCAAGTTTGGTATTTTTCCTTGCAACTATGTCATATAATATGATACCACACGAAGGATTTACATTGTTCGGATCGGTTTTGAATTTCTTGTGCCCGTTTTGAATTTTTCTCGTTTCGAACTAAGGTCGAAACATCGTGCATGAAGATAGGGGACGAGACTCGTTAGAACTTGCATTGGATGTCTGAAGAAACAGCATATTGTGAGTCTAAAAATGATTATTTTTCAAAAAATCACGGGCGTTAGATCACGTATATGTAGTTTAAACCAGACCCACTTCCTACTGATTCGACAGACATTTGTATTTTTCACCCGGGAAGGACGAAAAGGTTTGAGATCTCCCGGTTGGGAGATCGTCCATGTAAGGTGGTCTAGTGTTTTAGAAAAATGGGATGGTAGCATTCGGAAACAGCATTTTGGTGGTTGCTTCAAAAAAATGACCCATTATGTGTGCTCGGAAAATGGAAAATGGCTTTTCCGTGCAACAAAATCATGGCGAGAAATATCTTTTGTCCCGGACTTAATGGAAAACATGGCGGGGAAGGTTCATCTTAAGTCCCGGTTGGAGAAACCAACTGAGACTGAAGGGATTGCGGCAGGCTAGGGCAGGCAGCACAAATGATAGGGATGAGTGTCGACATTATGTCATGCTGCTTGTACCTTGTCCCGGATGGTGTCGCCAACCGGGACTAAATATGAACCTTTAGTCCCGGTTGTATACACCAACCGGGACAAAACAAGAGTCCCGGGTGAGCGTCGACATTATTTCGTGAGTGTCGACACTATGTCGTGCTGCTTATACTATAAATAGGCATCCTTGTGAGTCCTCAGGCATCTCCAAGATGGTTCGCGAGAGCAGGGATGATACGTTGAAAACGTATCTATAATTTTTTATGTTCCATGCTTGTTTAGTATCTACTTTGCTTTGCTTTGTCTACACTTTGAGGTGTTTTTATATGTTTTCTGGTACTAACCTATTAACAAGATGCCACAGTGCCAGTTGCCTGTTTTCTTCTGTTTTTGGTTCCAAAAAAGGCAGAAAAACAATATTCTCGGAATTGGACGGGACAAAAGCCAAAGTCAATATTTTATCGTGGGGAACATGGAGCCATAATAGAAGACGGAGGGGAGCCACTAGGGGGCCACCCCCTGGCCACGCGGCTTACCCTATCCCGCGCCTGGGTGGGGTGTGGCCGTCCTGGGTGCCCCCTGCCTCACCTCTTCGCCTATAAAGACCGCTCGATACCAAAACCCTAAGCACCCGATCAATCTTCCATAAAACAATCTGTAGCCACCGCCACCATCATCCCTAGATCGGGGGGATCTGAAGCTCTTCCTGGCACCCTGCCGGAGGGGAGATCATCTCGGAGGCCTTCTTCTTCATCATGCCAGCATCCGCTATGAAGCGTGAGTAGTTCCACCTTGAACTATGGGTCCATGTAGTAGCTAGATGGTTGTATCTACAACTTTGTGCTACCATGTTTAGATCTTGTGAGCTCTGTTCATGATCAAGATCATCTATTTGTAATCATGCATGTTGTGTTTGCGGGGATCCGATGGATATGAGATTACTATGTCAGATTGATTAATGGTTTTGTCTTATTGATTCTATCATGTTTGTGTTGTTTGTGATCTTGCATGCTCTCTGTTTCTAGTATCTATCTTGGTAAAGTAGATGCTAGTGACTCCAAGAGGGAGTATCTATGCTCGATAGTGGGTTCATGCCTCTATTTAATCTAAGGGAAGTGACAGAAATCTCTAAGATTGTATATGTGCTATTGCTACTAGGGAGAAAACAATAGTCTCTTGTTCATGGAACAAGTGGATTGTTTACCTTACACACTTTGCTTAAAGTAGTTATCCGTTGCTTGCAACTTAATACTGGAGGGGGTCGGATGATAACCTGAAGGTGGTTTACTAGTCATAGATGTAGTTGGATGGCGGTCTATGTATCTTGTTGTATTGCCGAATCAAATCTCATAGGATCATGAATGTCGAGTATTGCATTGTTATGCCTTGCTCAGTCCTATCAATTGCCCTGATGTAATTTGTTTACCCAGCATGCCATGTTTGTTTATCTTAAGGAGAACACCTCTAGTAAACTATGGACCCCGGTCCAATCTTTACCATTGATACATCTTCCATTGTTACTGTTTACTTTCTACAAACCACCATTACCTTCCACACCATATAGTTAATCCTTTGTTTTCAGCAAACCGGTGAGATTGACAACCTCACTGTTCGTTGGGGCAAAGTCTTGAGTTTGTGTTGTGCAGGTTTCCAAGTTGCTAGCAACACCTTTGAGTCATTTCCTTCCTCCTACTCATTCGATAACCTTGGTTTCTTACTGAGTGAAGACTTGTTGATGTGCTCATCACACCTTCCTCTTGGGGACTCCCAACGAAGCTCTATATTGATCCGAGCCACCATCAAGGGACACCACTACGGCCAGTTTGAGGGAGATGTCGGAGGAGCCTAGTCCTCCGGCATCTCCAACAAACTGGTCATAGAGGCACTCCCTAATATGTGAAATTAGTTAGATCCTAGGCGTATTGATCTAGTTAGAGAATTTACAAGCTGCAAGATGGTGTGCGAGAGCAGGGACACCACTATGGACAGCTTTAGGGATATGCCACTGGAGCCCAGTCCTCCGGCATGTCCCTAAAGTTGGTCATGGAGGCACTCCCTAATATGTGACCACGCGCGTTTGGAGATCAGATCTTCATGGTAAGTATAAATTGGGACAACATCTTCATAGTTCGGGAAAGTCTTAGTATGAATCGGGACTAAGTCCCCCCTTTAGTCCCGGTCCAGCCACAAAACGGGACTAACACTCAAGATGGTTTGCGGACAACACTATGCAGTCCCGGTTTCCTAACTGGGACTACGGAATCGGGACTAAAGGCCCCCTTTAGTCTCGATCCAGCCACAAACCGGGACTAACACTCAATACATTTATTAATATTAAAAATCCGAGACTACAAAATCGGGACTAAAGCCCCCCTTTAGTCATGCTCATATCTAGCGCTATAGTACACAACTTTAGGGTTGTCTTCGTCTTCATCATCGTCGTTGTTTCTAGGCGCACGCAGCTGTATCCTCAGCCCAACCATGGCATATTGTGGGGGCACCTGCCACTCTGGCCTCGGATTCACGACGTGTGGGGGAGGGGGCTCCCGGATGACGATGCCGCTGAAAGAACATGTGGGCCCCCATGTGTGGTTTTGGTAATTAATGACAATCTCTATGGACTAATGCTTGTATCAAGTTGTACTTGTAGGAATTGTCCATAGGCAATGCTTGAACCATATGTTGGCTTCAAGGTTTGGAGAAGAAGAAAGTGAAGAGGATCAAGTGGTTACCAAGGTGTTCAAAGAGTGATCCACGGATTGTTCATGTGAGAGTTGAGCCTTTTGCAAGGGTGTCTTGAAGAAGAAGATAGAGTTCATCATATGTATCTTCAATACATAATCCAAATGGTGTTAGAAGTAATGTTGTGCAAGCTAAAGAAGTGCCATATCTAGAAGATATCATGCTTGAAGCTTGCATCCTCGGTGATCATGGATCGATGAAGACAAGGTCAAAGTAAATGTTTCCCCATGTCGTATGGGGGAGCAACTTGCAAGTCTTCATCAAGCAAGTGCGTGCTAGAGCAATCAACAAAGGTGTTCCGTCTTGAGAAGGACAAGATCGTCTACATCAAGATCAAATGGGATATGCGCAAGGCAAAGGTATGATATTGATAGGGTTTCCTTCTTACCGGTCTCGTGGTGTTAGTTGGGGAGACCTGTTTATAGGATAGATAACCGTACTATCAAGAGGGGCTCTAAAGTGAGTAACTCGATCATATCTTTCAAAGAGAGCTCAAACATTTGCATACTTAGCATCATCCTTTCTTGGTTGTTATTTGGATCTTATCCATGTGAGGTTCTAGAGCTTGTGGTAATATTCATAACAAGCTCTAGTTCATCAAAAATGAATTTCCCTATTATATCATATTGGATTTTTGATCTTTGAGGTTTTCTGGTTTCTCACCAAGAGAGGTATCTCAAATTATAATACATGAAATGTTCTCTCTTGGTGGTATCCAATATTTTGAAGTTTTCCTCTTATTGTCCTCTTTCCAACAAAATATGTTTTGGGTCAATACATGAAATGTTCTCTCTTGGTGGTAGCTCTTGTTGTCCTCTTTCCAACAAAATTGGTTTCGGTTCAATCGAAGTTTCCAAACTCTAGATATCGCCATTTGAAGTTTGCCTCTTATTTGGTCCAGACCATCTCCGGTCTGCGTGGACCGGGGTCTCCGGTGTGGTCCGGAGGTTCCCTAGGAGTCACCGGAGGGGGCTCCAGAATTCAGCCTGGGACAATCTGATGGGTGGTCCGGAGGAAGGTCCTGATGACCCACAAGTGTAGGGAATCGCAACAGTCTTCGCGGGTAGTATTACCCAATTTATTGATTCGACACCAGGGGAGCCAAAGAATACTTGCAAGCCTTAAAAACTGAGTTGTCAGTTCAGCTGCACCTGGAAATAGTTCTTGCTCACAGAAGTTTATCAGTAGCAACAGTTTGTAGTAGCAACAGCAGCAGTAACAGCAACAGTGAAACAGTAGCAATAGTAACAGTAATTGTAACAGTAGGATTCGAGTGCGGTAGGCATAGGGATGGATGGACGGGCGTTGCATGGACAAGTCTAAACATGTAACTTCAAGATCTATGGCATTGCAGATAAATAATAACAAGCATCCAAGTACTAAACAATCCAAGGCATGTGCTCCAAATATAGTCATACGTGCTCGCAATGAGAACTTGCACAACATCTTCTGTCCAGCCAGCCCGTGGCAGCGGGTCCTCTAGGGAACTACTGGCAATTAAGGTGATCCTTTTAATAGAGCACCAGAGCAAAGCATTAACACTCTGTGAACACATGTGATCCTCACACCACGGCCATCCCCTCCGGTTGTCCCAATTTCTATCACTTCGGGGCCTTTGGATCCGGACAATAATATGTGTACACAACTTGCAGATAAGATCACAAACAATACTATCATAATGATTCAATAATAAGTTGTATCCAAATCACACAAGTATAGAGGAAAACAATAGCAAAGTGTTCGAGAAAGTAGATACGTTTTGGATGTATCAAATCCCCCCAAGCTTAGCTTATTGCTTGTCCTCAAGCAATTCAGTTGAAAACTGAGTGCGATAAAAGAACTTTCATGAACACATTGCTTCATATGATGTAAATATTATCAGCACAGGAGTAGATGCTTAGACAATTCATAATAAAGAGTATGCAACTAAGTCTACTCAATAGTCATTGCAAGCTATGAAGAGAAACCAACTCAATAATAATAAGTAGCATGAAACATAAACATAAGCAACATTGCAATGCTCATAATAAGGTATGATAGAGTGGTATCTCGCTTGACTTTGTTTGAAGAGCACAATATGAATGCCAAGGCACCTCTGAAGTTCAAGTGAAGACTAGAGATAAAGATATCAGAGATACAAGCATCAAAGTCATGACATAATTAACCAAGTTTTGGAACAAACACAAGAATGACAACTATGCTCTCAAGAAGGTGCTCATATAATAAGTGGTGACTCAACAAAATTGTGAAAATGGTTTTGTGAAGGTTTTGAAAGGCTTCCAAATGCTGAAAGGAAGGTACTCATTAGCTCTGAGCTCTCATTGCCCCTATCATAGGCATATTCATGTGGTTAAGGTGAAAGTGAGGTCCACTCTGAATCATATGCTTGACAGACCATAGGCTGAAAATCCCAAGTCCCTTGAGTACGAGGGCCGCTCCGCATGCTACTCAACTTTGGTCACCTGAAAGTTCTTGTCATTGTAAATATATGCATATCATCGAGAACCGCCAACGGGGTACCCCTTGCACATGGTACATGAGCTTTCCCATAACCAAAATGACAAGGCAAGCAGACAATGAACATCTCAACAATCTTTTTATTTACCATATGCATAGCTTTTTATTGAGTACGCTTCATAGATGCTCATTATAGTGATGTTGCAAGTTTCCACCATGATTAAGCATGGCTTAGGCTAGCAGCCCAGGCGTTTCTCTAACACAATGTATAAACTCCATGAACTAACAACTTCCCCTTTTATTTCACATCATCGGCATCCATAAACAAAAGAGCAAAGTATCAACTGGATGAGATATCCAACAGGTGTTGAAAGCGTTCCCCGTGACAGCACGGTTCTGCTGACTCCCAGCATATAATAAGTAAGCATATAACTTTCATGGACTAGTCACAATGGTTCAGAATTATTAAGCGCAAGGAATAAAGTGTGCCATCAAGTTCGTGAGAGCTTTACTAGCTAACTTCCTCAAAACAGATAAACATTTTATTTTTGAAGAAAACACGGCATATGGAATATGCACTGAAATAGCAAATGATGCTAATAGGTAGGTATGGTGGACACAGCTGGCAATATTGGTTTTGGGGAGTTGGAAGCACGGGTAGAGCATGTACTCAGTGCAAGTGAACGCTAGCAATAGAGAGGGAGCGACAAACAAGAGATCAATAACTGTCATAATCATGCTTGCAACAAAATGGGACTAATTATGGCATGAAAGTGATACAAGAACTCTGAGGCAAAATAAATCATCGAGGCTTACTGACTATTTATTAGTCATATGCATGCGTGAGCATGTGCCAAGTCGATTCACATGAACAGTCAGAGGAGGATACCACAATATCATACCAAAGTATGAATAAAACAGTGCAAGCAAACATTCATATGACATGCTATAAACTATTAGCAGGCTGGAGCTAATCATAGACAAGCAAAAACTACTAAGCATCCATAATGACATACACCTTACACAAACAGGCTAAGCATGCTCACAATGATGAGTATATGTACAAAAGTGAAACAAATAGAGTTCGTTACCAGCCTCTTACCACACCTCGAGTTGTCTTAATCTTCATCATCGCCCTTTACTTGTGTGACTTGAATAATTAACATGAAAACCAATATCCACTGAGAATGGCCGAACCCTGCAAAGAACTCACAAAACCAAAGAAGAACAATAAATATTTTATGTGTTTTCGATTTTTTAGAAACAAGCAAACAAGGAAAAACCAAACAAAAACAAAGCAAACCAAACAAAGCAAAATCTTTTTGGATTTTTCTTTTAAGGCAAACCAAAGCAAAGAAACAAACCAAGAGAAACAACGAAAATATTTTTGGTATTTTTGGGTTTTTAGAAAGAAGCAACAAAAACCAAAAAGAAAGCAAAACAATGGATATACAAAGAACCGACCGAACATGATATATATATATGAGCGTGACGTCGGTATACCTCCCCCCAAGCTTAGGATTTTAGCCTAAGTGGGTCTCAATCCCATGGTGCCCAAGTAGATGCACCTCCATAGTATGTCGAGGAAGCTCCCTCGTCCTGGTACGAGCTAGAGGCCTCCCCTGTATAATGCAATGCGGGGTCATATGCAGGTGCTTCCTCCTGATAGTGCCCGTGGAAGTTGAGAGAGCGCAGCTTGTCATCCATCTACGCCTTCGTGCGTGACCAAGGTCCCTGAGAAATACTGAACAAAGTGGTTTGGGGTAGAGGGATATCTCTCTCTTCCCCGTCAGTAAACATCATTCTATAAACCAAGTTCTCAAGAGTAAATCTAGAGGTGACAAAGTGGTGCGCCTTCATGGCAGCAAGATCAAGCCTCAGAGGAGCCAAAACTATATCATGTGGATCAACAGCAATGTCCAAGGTGGCAGCAATACGAGTAGCAATAATTCCCCAATAAATGGGTCCCTTAGAAGCTAAACGATGAGCAATGAGGGAACCAAGATTATACTTATCCTCACCGTAGAGCGCAGCAGCTAAGAAGGCCAATTGATAGTTGGAGATATTACTAGTGTTCTCCCTACCAAGAACACTGGTGGTAAGATAGTAGGCAAAGTACCTGATGGCTGGAAGTTGAATATTCTTTATCTTCCCTGTTGAGCTCTGCGGTCATCATCATTAGTTATTCCCCGGTATAGTTCCAACAAATCAGCGGGTAGAGTTGTAATGTTCTTTGATGACCTAGTTGTACCAAGTCCTAGGGCCTTGCAAAATTTCTTCAATGTCATAGAATGAGCCCTGCCATAAAGTCTGAAAGACACAGAAGGATTGGACAAACTATTGGTAAAGGAGAAACTCTCCACAAATGTTTTAGTAAGTAAAGCATATTGTGCACTCTCATCCTGCATGAAACTTGTTAGACCAGCCCCTCAATCAAAGCCATGAAATCATTAAGAATCCCAGCAGCTCGCAAGAAAGTTTGACAAGGAAAGGTGGAGGGGTGCGCATCCCCTTCATCTCCCTCGTCACCAAACCGCGGAGTGATGAGATCCTCATTGTATGAGGGTATAGAACTGGTGGACGACCTTGGAAGCCTTGCCCTTCTAGGTGCATCACTCTCAAATATGTCACCAAAGGTGTGGTGGTCCATGACTTCACTATTCTGAAATTTTAAGCAACCATCAAACCAAGCGATTTCTAAGTTGATAAATGATGAGTAACTACTACTATAGGAACTTGCTAGAGGACTACACATGCATCAAAACAAAGTTTCTAAGCAAAGAACAAGCATGCAAGCTCAAACAACCTATCACCTATAGCAGTAAAATACTCAAGATACAATCTACCAATCACAAATCTAATTGGACAAGTGCAGGAGGCACATACCAAGGAGCAAACCCTCCAAAAATCAGCACTTGAGATGGGCTGAGCAAGGAGATCGAAAATCGCGAGCAAGAACAGCAAGAACTCGAGCTTGAGCAAGTTTTCCGGTGTTTTTGGGAGAGAGAAAGAAGGTGGCTTTGAGGAGGCAGCCTGGAGGGGCCCAGGTGGGCCAGACCCCCCCTAGGCGCCACTAGTGGTGGGCCCGCGCCTACCACAGGTGTGGTGGCCTGGGGTGGCCCCCTGGGTCAACTCTGGTGCCTCTCTACCCCTTTTTCTGAGGAAAAAATTATTTTGAATTTTCTGGGATTTTTCGGGAAACTTTATTTTTGGCCAATTTTGAGGGTATGAAAATTGATTTTCTCGCAGAAACAGTTTTTTCACAAGAAGCAAAAGCAAACCAAAAGCCAAACTAAAGGAGCTCTAAGAAACTCAAACAAGCAAACAACTAGCAAAACTAAAGCTAAAGCAAAGACTAGGAAGGATAAAGGAAAAAGAAAACAAGTATAACCATAATGGAAACATTATTTTGTTCATTAAAATCCTTTTGTTAACAAGGTTGATCAAGTCTTGTTACCAAAACAATCTTATATGAAGCAAAACTTTGCATTCCACAAGGTGATTATGTTACCTCATACTTGATAGCAATGGTCCCAATCATAATAGTTTCAAAATTTTCTTGTGGAATGGGACAATATATTTCTCCAACCTTGATGCCCTCAAAATTTTCAATGGAATTCAGGCAATAGCTCTTAACAACCTTCTTGGGGAAATAGACAGTGTGCTCTTTGTCATTAATATTGAATGTTACATTTCCTTGATTGCAATTGATGACAACACCTGTAGTATTAAGAAAAGGTCTCCCAAGAATAATAGACATATTATCATCTTCAGGCATTTCAAGCACAACAAAATCAGTTAAGACCATGAAATTATGAGCAACTTGAATAGGAACATCCTCACATATACCAACAGGTACAGTAGTTGACTTATTAGCCATTTGCAAAGATATATCAGTCGGTATCAACTTTTCTAGCTAGAGTCTCTTGTTGTAACATCCTTAAAATCATAAGTTTCAAAGCTTGCATATCATTCATCCATGCATATAGATTTGAGATCAAATTCAAACCCCTTTTCAGAAAAACAGAAGCACATGGTGCTATGATTTTATGTGAGCAGATTTAAATCAAATGACCATCCCCATTTGAAAGTCTGATTGTTTGTGAACTAGGTTGGTTGCCTTCTATGAGCATTAGGTTTAAGTGTAGAATTTAAACCAAGATTTTCAAATGGGAAGTAGTTCCAAAAACCATTTTCAAATTTACAAACCAAGTGCCTAGCCTCTAATATTTTTGATCTCCAAACTTGACCAAGACTTTGCAAAGCAACCACATGATCTTATGCCTATATTGGAGACTACTGCCACTGCAAAAATCCCAGAAAAATTTGAATTCAAATTGAACTTGATTTCATTTGAAAATCTATTCAGAAAATCGAAATAGAAAAGGAAACGGAATAAACATAAGAAAAAGGCCGCGCGCCAGGATTCTAGCCCAGCAACGAATCGAGCCCAACTAGCCCACCCGGGGTTTTTTTTTCCTCTCTCATGCGCGAGCGCACGCACTCAGTCACTGACAGCCAGACCCCACGCCCTATCTGCTCTAATCGCTGACAGGTAGACCCACTGCCACATCAGACTCGTCGTTAATCTCGCGCTGAAGAATTGCTCGCCGTGGCCGTTTCCTCCCCGACGCAAATGCGCTTAATTGGCGTTGATTGCTCGCAAGATTCTCGCCCCTGCTCTGCCTACTTAACCCCCACCTCTCTGCGACCATTTCCCCTCACTTAGCACCACCTCTCCGCCACCAGGCTGCCCTCAATCAACCCCACACCGCCGCAGACAGAGCTCACTCCGGCGATCGATTCCGGTGAGCCCCGTGCGCCCCTTCCCCTCTGGTTCATACAAGCCGCTTCGCAACTTCCTTGCGCACCTCCTGACCCCACCGGTTTATCCTGTACTGCCCCAGGTCGCCGTTTCCGCTCGACACCGCAAGCACCCGACGACAACCTCGACTCCGGCGACCAAATTCCGTAAGTCCTTTGCGCCCCTTCACTTCTGACTCACACGAGATTGTTCGCCACGGTCTGGCGCATCTCCTAAACCATCTGGCTTGTGTTAGGGCGACGCGGAACCTCGGCAACGACTCCGACAACAACCACCTGACGCCGTGCACGACTCCGACGAGCTCCCTCAGCCACTACCTAGCGCCCCTTGCCGAGCCGTTTGCACGTTGAGCATCACCGCGTCCTTGCGATCACGGTGAGTACCTTCCCTGCCCGTCTAGCTCTCTGTATCGCCGGCGCCGCCACCGTCTGACCGTCGCCGCCGCGCGCAGTCGTTCAGCGCCGCCAGTTAGTGGCTCGCTGATTGAGTCCCTTGGATCTGTATCGTAGGGCTAGGATAGATCTTAAACGAAGAGGTACGCGCGCGTCTGAGCCACCAGATCTCATTTAGATCCTACGGTCCGTAGAGCTCGATCCAACTGAATCGGTACGCGCCAGTAGTTTAGCGACACGTGGCTTGGTCTGAATCAAAATTAGAATTTCAAATCTGATTTAGATCTAAATTTCAACTAGCTATAACTTTTGATTCACATGTTGGATTTTTGCAAACTTTATACCGTTGGATTCAGTGAGTCAAGACCTTTCTGAATATCCAATGTGTTTAAGAAATAGTAACTGTTAAAATGACTTTATTTGCAGAAACATGTTTAAGGCTATTTTGAGTATAGATTTAGTTTTGTAATTTGTTTTAGTGCCAAATAAGTTGGATTGGCAAACTTTGTGTCTTGTTATGTTTCTGTATCATGCAATTACTTGGTAGGGTTTTCAAAAAAATCATCATTTAGTAATTTCTTGCATGCATGCATTCATATTTTTGATTGTATAAAATTGGGTGTAATTGTATGCTATAATTTTTGTGTAGATTTTGCTAGTGATTGTGACTGTGAAGAGTGCTACTCTCCCCATTACCAAGGCAAGTGATATCTCATGAATATTTCATTCCTATATTTTGTACTAGTATTAGATATTTTGCTAAGACATGCATGTTACTTTTGTCAAATGATATGTTGGGAAATCCTATGTAGTTTAGAATGGTAGAATTGCTAGGGAATTTTCCTAAGATAAGTTGCCATACCATGCTTAGCCTATCTATTAGCAAACAAGGGTTGGTATAAACTATTCATGCTATAATGACTATATTTCTAAGTCATGAGACTTGTGTTTTCTTAATAAAACCACTAAGTCAATAAACCTCCTGGGTGGAATGGAAAGTTTGGTTTATGTTGAGTGGTTACACAAGGCCATGGATTTGGCTTGTGTATCTCACTTGTGGTATGCCACCCAGGCACAAAGGGATTTGGAGGCCAAGTGTTGAGAAAGCTTACAGTGCAGCCACTTGGCAATATGGGCTCTGCCTTGATCATATAGGTTGCTAGAACTTAGTCACTTGGACAGTTGGTGGTAGTGGGAATGATAGGTTGGAGCGCGCCCATTTGACTAAGGAAAGGCTTCTGAAAGGTCCTGTCTTGGGAAACCAAGTCTGGTGGGGAAAGTGCACAACCTCTGCAGATGGAAAAACCTAAGTACTTAGCCAAGTCCATGGCAATGGACAATTTGAGCATCAAGACATGGAAGCTACAAGAATCTCATCACTCCAACTTCTAAGTAAAACTTGTGGGTGAACAAGGGTAAAGGACCTCAATGTCTATTGGTGGTTCCTTGGGAAGTTTTGACAAAGAAAAACTTAGTGATTTCAACTAATAGGAAAACCTATTTTGAGCAAAGCAAGCCAAGCTACACCTAGCCAAAATGCATATAGTATTATAGTCCACTTAAAATAAACTAAGGTATCACTTGCCAATACTATTCCAAAGTATTGACCCTCTGTGGCTGTAACTTGTGATGTTGCAGGTTACTCCGATGATGAATAGGAGTCATGAGTCTACACTCAACATGCTTGCCTGTGGCACATGAAGATGAAGACTTATGTTTATTTACTTATTCCATAAACTCTTGTATTAGGCCTTTGGCCCTGAGTTGTAAAAGACTATGTTTTATCTCTGGAATGAATGTAATAAACGACCTTTGTATCTGTGTACTTCATCTTAAACTGTGGATGCTAGCATTGATCCAGGGACTAGCATTGCAATCACAGGGATCCTTATCCTTTATAAAGGAGGGGTCTAACAGATGGTATCAGAGCACTGTGTTGCCTGTAGGATTATGACCCTAGGATTTGAAACCACTAAGGAAAATTTTTAACTACTTCTACACTTGTCTATTCTCCTCGTAAACTTTTCTAATCCTCTCATTCTCATCTCTATTTGTAGATGAACTCCATCAACGAAGCCGTGAAGAAAGGACCACTCATGACCATGACCTTGGAGTGTGAAACTGAGTTTCCCAAAATTCTCAAGGACCTCATGATGGCAATGGAAGCACATGGTGCAGCTGTGTACAAGGGCTTTCCGGTGATGGATGAAGGAGTGGAGTACTGGTGGGTGCAACTTCACTTGTACAAAAACAAGGAAGACAACCACAAAGAAAGAGGCTTCTGCATGTACACCAACACTGTGATGCACACCACATTCTTTGAGTCAGCCAGAGATGCAGCTTGGAGGACTATCAAAGAACTTAGTGCTAGAGTCAAGTGCAGAATGCTCAACCTCCAAAAAGACTTAGAGAAAGAGAAGGAACTTACCCAAGAGTTGGAAGCCACCAACCAAGAGTTAAGGGGAGATATTATAGACTTGGTGATGGAATCATGTGAACAAGATAGGTGGATTGCTTCTAGGAACATTGTGTTAGCCACCAGATCTAGTGAGATAGGATTATGAACACACTTCGTTAATTGGACCACCATCTATCACTTTATTTTCCAAAAAGATACCTTAAATAAGTTTGGACCTTGATTGATGTAATGGAATCATGTATGCATGACTTGTGTCAGCACCAGTTCTGTGTCTGCCAGATTTGGAAAAAGATTTCCAAGTGTATTGTGATGCTTCGCATCAAGGATTAGGTGCCGTACTTATGCAAGGCGGAAAAGTTGTGGCTTATGCCTCGAGACAACTCAAAACTCATGAAGTAAACTATCCTACTCATGATTTAGAGTTAGCTGCGGTTGTCCATGCACTCAAAACATGGAGACACTACCTTTTGGGAAAGCGTTGTGAAGTATTCACAGATCACAAGAGTTTGAAGTATATCTTCACCCAGAAGGAAATCAATATGAGACAAAGGAGATGGCTAGAACTTATCAAGGATTACGACTTAAGCTTGCAATACCACCCAGGTAAAGCAAATGTTGTAGCAGATGCTCTAAGTCGTAAGGCGTTTGTAAATGGCCTTACCAAAGGTGAATTGCCAGATGACTTGTGTAAGCAATTCAAAGAACTCAGATTGGAGATTGTGCCAGAAGGACATCTCATGTCTTTGGATGTTCAACCCACTCTGTTGGATAAGATTAAAGAATCCCAAAAGACGGATAAAGAAATCGAAGAGATTAAGGAAAGAATTAGTCAAGGAAAAGAAAAAAGTTTCCATATAGACGAACAAGGTGCTTTATGGCACGGGAAACGTATTTGTGTTCCACAAGATCCGGAGTTGCGGAAACTGATTCTACAAGAAGCCCATAACTCTCCATATTCTATTCACCCGGGAAACACCAAGATGTACATGGATATGAAAGAAAGATTCTGGTGGAACAATCTAAAAAGGGACATCGCCGAACATATTGCTTTGTGTGATGTGTGTAGTACAGTAAAAGCGGAGCATCAAAAACTAGCCGGTTTGCTTCAACCACTACCTATTCCTGAATGGGAGTGGGAAAATATCGGTATGGATTTCATTACCGGATTACCAAGGACCAGGTCAGGGTATGATTCCATATGGGTAGTAGTGGATCGCCTAACTAAAGTGGCACATTTTATACCCGTGAAGACAACTTATACAAGTGCCAAGTTAGCCAAAATCTACATGAGCAGAATTGTATGCCTTCACGGTGTGCCTAAGAGTATTGTGTCTGATAGAGGAACTCAGTTTACTTCTCACTTCTAGAGACAACTTCATGAATCTTTGGGAACAAGGTTGGAATTCAGCACTGCTTTTCATCCTCAAACCGATGGGCAAACAGAAAGGACTAATCAAATTCTTGAAGACATGTTGAGGGCATGTGCCCTAGACTATGGAGCAAGTTGGGATGAAAGTCTGCCTTACGCAGAATTCTCATATAATAACAGCTATCAATCTAGTATTGGAATGGCACCATTTGAGTTTCTCTATGGAAGGAAGTGTACCACGCCATTGCTATGGAATGGTGTGGGAGAAAGGAGTTTGTTTGGACCTGATCTTATCAAAGACGCTGAAGAGAAAGTCAAATTGGTTAAGGACAGGTTGAAGATAGCACAGTCCCGACAGAAAAGCTACGCGGATTCTAAGCGTAGAGAAGTCACCTACGAAGTTGGGGATAGAGCTTATCTTAGAGTATCACCACTTCGCGGAGTGAAAAGATTTGGTGTCAAAGGAAAGTTGGCACCAAGATATGTTGGGCCATTCAAAATTCTAAGTCGCAAGGGAGAAGTTGCATATGAAATCGAACTGCCAGCATCTTTATCAGCAGTCCATAATGTTTTTCATGTGAGTCAGCTTAAGAAATGTCACCCAGAAATGGAAGAGTCTTCTTTGAAGGATACCATACCTTTGGAAGAAGTTCAACTAGAAAGTGACCTCACCTATGAACAAAAGCCTGTCAAGATTCTTGAGACCGCAGAAAGAGTCACAAGGACAAAAACTATCAAGTTTTGCAAAGTACAATAGAATCATCATTCCGAGGAAGAAGCAACATGGGAAAGAGAAGATGATCTTCGGAAAGACCACCCTCACCTATTTGCTAGCCAACCCGAATCTCGAGGGCGAGATTCACCTTAAGGGGGTTAGATTTGTAACATTCTTAAAATCATAAGTTTCAAAGCTTGCATATCATTCATCCATGCATATAGATTTGAGATCAAATTCAAACCCCTTTTCAGAAAAACAGAAGCACATGGTGCTATGATTTTATGTGAGCAGATTTAAATCAAATGACCATCCCCATTTGAAAGTCTGGTTGTTTGTGAACTAGGTTGGTTGCCTTCTATGAGCATTAGGTTTAAGTGTAGAATTTAAACCAAGATTTTCAAATGGGAAGTAGTTCCAAAAACCATTTTCAAATTTACAAACCAAGTGCCTAGCCTCTAATATTTTTGATCTCCAAACTTGACCAAGACTTTGCAAAGCAACCACATGATCTTATGCCTATATTGGAGACTACTGCCACTGCAAAAATCCCAGAAAAATTTGAATTCAAATTGAACTTGATTTCATTTGAAAATCTATTCAGAAAATCGAAATAGAAAAGGAAAAGGAATAAACATAAGAAAAAGGCCACGCGCCAGGATTCTAGCCCAGCAACGAATCGAGCCCAACTAGCCCACCCGGGGGTTTTCTTTTCCTCTCTCACGCGCGAGCGCACGCACTCAGTCACTGACAGCCAGACCCCACGCCCTATCTGCTCTAATCGCTGACAGGTAGACCCACTGCCACATCAGACTCGTCGTCAATCTCGCGCTAAAGAATTGCTCGTCGTGGCCGTTTCCTCCCTGACGCAAATGCGCTTAATTGGCGTTGATTGCTCGCGAGATTCTCGCCCCTGCTCCGCCTACTTAACCCCCACCTCTCTGTGACCGTTTCCCCTCACTTAGCACCACCTCTCCACCACCAGGCTGCCCTCAATCAACCCCACACCGCCGCACACAGAGCTCACTCCGGCGATCGATTCCGGTGAGCCCCGTGCGCCCCTTCCCCTCTGGTTCATACAAGCCGCTTCGCAACTTCCTTGCGCACCTCCTGACCCCACTGGTTTATCCTGTACTGCCCCAGGTCGCCGTTTCCGCTCGACACCGCAAGCACCCGACGACAACCTCGACTCCGGCGACCAAATTCCGTAAGTCCTTTGCGCCCCTTCACTTCTGACTCACACGAGATTGTTCGCCACGGTCTGGCGCATCTCCTAAACCATCTGGCTTGTGTTAGGGCGACGCGGAACCTAGGCAACGACTCCGACAACAACCACCTGACGCCGTGCACGACTCCGACGAGCTCCCTCAGCCACTACCTAGCGCCCCTTGCCGAGCCGTTTGCACGTTGAGCATCACCGCGTCCTTGCGATCACGGTGAGTACCTTCCCTGCCCGTCTAGCTCTCTGTATCGCCGGCGCCGCCACCGTCTGACCGTCGCCGCCGCGCGCAGTCGTTCAGCGCCGCCAGTTAGTGGCTCGCTGATTGAGTCCCTTGGATCTATATCGTAGGGCTAGGATAGATCTTAAACGAAGAGGTACGCGCGCGTCTGAGCCGCCAGATCTCATTTAGATCCTACGGTCCGCAGAGCTCGATCCAACCGAATCGGTACGCGCCAGTAGTTTAGCGACACGTGGCTTGGTCTGAATCAAAATTAGAATTTCAAATCTGATTTAGATCTAAATTTCAACTAGCTATAACTTTTGATTCACACGTTGGATTTTTGCAAACTTTATACCGTTGGATTCAGTGAGTCAAGAACTTTCTGAATATCCAATGTGTTTAAGAAATAGTAACTGTTAAAATGACTTTATTTGCAGAAAAATGTTTAAGGCTATTTTGAGTATAGATTTAGTTTTGTAATTTGTTTTAGTGCCAAATAAGTTGGATTGGCAAACTTTGTGCCTTGTTATGTTTCTGTATCATGCAATTAATTGGTAGGGTTTTCAAAAAAATCATCATTTAGTAATTTCTTGCATGCATGCATTCATATTTTTGATTGTATAAAATTGGGTGTAATTGTATGCTATAATTTTTGTGTAGATTTTGCTAGTGATTGTGACTGTGAAGAGTGCTACTCTCCCCATTACCAAGGCAAGTGATATCTCATGAATATTTCATTCCTATATTTTGTACTAGTATTAGATATTTTGCTAAGACATGCATGTTACTTTTGTCAAATGATATGTTGGGAAATCCTATGTAGTTTAGAATGGTAGAATTGCTAGGGAATTTTCCTAAGATAAGTTGCCATACCATGCTTAGCCTATCTATTAGCAAACAAGGGTTGGTATAAACTATTCATGCTATAATGACTATATTTCTAAGTCATGAGACTTGTGTTTTCTTAATAAAACCACTAAGTCAATAAACCTCCTGGGTGGAATGGAAAGTTTGGTTTATGTTGAGTGGTTACACAAGGCCATGGATTTGGCTTGTGTATCTCACTTGTGGTATGCCACCCAGGCACAAAGGGATTTGGAGGCCAAGTGTTGAGAAAGCTTACAGTGCAGCCACTTGGCAATATGGGCTCTGCCTTGATCATATAGGTTGCTAGAACTTAGTCACTTGGACAGTTGGTGGTAGTGGGAATGATAGGTTGGAGCGCGCCCATTTGACTAAGGAAAGGCTTCTGAAAGGTCCTGTCTTGGGAAACCAAGTCTGGTGGGGAAAGTGCACAACCTCTGTAGATGGAAAAACCTAAGTACTTAGCCAAGTCCATGGCAATGGACAATTTGAGCATCAAGACATGGAAGCTACAAGAATCTCATCACTCCAACTTCTAAGTAAAACTTGTGGGTGAACAAGGGTAAAGGACCTCAATGTCTATTGGTGGTTCCTTGGGAAGTTTTGACAAAGAAAAACTTAGTGATTTCAACTAATAGGAAAACCTATTTTGAGCAAAGCAAGCCAAGCTACACCTAGCCAAAATGCATATAGTATTATAGTCCACTTAAAATAAACTAAGGTATCACTTGCCAATACTATTCCAAAGTATTGACCCTCTGTGGCTGTAACTTGTGATGTTGCAGGTTACTCCGATGATGAATAGGAGTCATGAGTCTACACTCAACATGCTTGCCTGTGGCACATGAAGATGAAGACTTATGTTTATTTACTTATTCCATAAAATCTTGTATTAGGCCTTTGGCCCTGAGTTGTAAAAGACTATGTTTTATCTCTGGAATGAATGTAATAAACGACCTTTGTATCTGTGTACTTCATCTTAAACTGTGGATGCTAGCATTAATCCAGGGACTAGCATTGCAATCACAGGGATCCTTATCCTTTATAAAGGAGGGGTCTAACACTTGTAGAGAGAAAAAGGCATAACACTGACTCCAGCTCCCAAATCACATAAAGCGGTTCTAACATAATTATTCTTAATGGAGCAAGGAATAGTAGGTATACCTGGATCACCAAGTTTCTTTGGAACCTTACCATTGAAGGAATAATTAGCAAGTAGAGTAGAAATATCCTCATTAGGAATCTTCCTTTTATTAGAGACAATATCCTTCATATACTTTCAATAAGGAGGCAACTTAATAGCATCAGTCAAAGGAATTTGCAAGAATAAAGGTTTCATCCACTCACAAAATTTGTTGTAGTGTTCCTCCTACTTTGACTTGTGTTTCTTACCTGGAAAAGGCATAGGTTTCTACACCCAAGATTCTCTCTCTTTACCATGTTTATTAGTAATAAAATCTTCCTTTGTGTACCTAGTGTTCTTAGTGTGTTTCTCAGGTTCTTCCTCACCTTCCTCCTTATCAGGAGACTCATCAATATTACCACTCTCAGTTTCAGCATCAGAGACAGATATACTATTAGGATCTACAGCAGGTTCAAGTGGTTCCTCAACTACTTTATGTTTCTTTTTCTTCCTCTTACGAGGACTACCACTATCTTCACCTTGTTGAGAATCTTGCTCAATTATTTTAGGGTGTCCTTCAGGATATAAAGGATCTTGAGTAGCTTCACCACTCCTAGTTCTAATTCCATAAGCATGTTTATTTCCTGAAGCATTAACTAGCATATCCTTTTGTACCTTAGCAAGTTGATCAAGTTGAGTTTGAACCATTTGAAAGTGTTTACAAAGCATTTTAATATCATTAGAAGTTATTTCCACAATATCTTTCAACTCATGGATAGCTCTAGAGTTTTCCAATAAATGATTCTGAACTTGTTTATTAAAATTGCCTTGTTTAACAATAAATGTGTCAAGTTCCTCTAAGCACTGATCAGGAGGCTTACCATAAGGAATATCACCTTCATTAAATTGGAGAGAGTGTACCTCAATAGTAGATGAGTGGGGAATTGGCTTACATAATTCTTCTATAGGAGGTAGATTCTTCACATCTTCAGCTCTAATACCTTTCTCCTTTAGACACTTCTTAGCTTCCTTCATCACTTCATCATTTAATGCAATAACTCCCCTCTTATTTGTTGTTGGTGCTGGAATTGGTTCATGGACAACTGGTTCAGAAGTAATAGGCTCAGGTGCATTCAGCTCAGTTGAAGTCCAATCATCATAATTCTTGCTTATCTTGGTCATTAATTCTTCAGCATCTGCTGGAGTCCTTTTCCAGAAAACACAATCAACAAAGCTATCTAGGTAGGTCCTAAAATCATCAGTTAGTCCATTATAATAAATATCAAGAAGCTCATTTTTAGGTAATGGACATCCAGGATGTGCATAAATCATGGAACAGAATCTTTTCCATGACTCAGGCAATTTCTCTTCTTCTCCCTGTTTAAAATCAAAAAGTATCTGCAAAGCAGCATGTCTAGCACTGGGAGGAAAATATTTATGGAAAAAAGAAGCAATCAAGCAATCAGGGCTATCAATGGAACCAGGAGGTAATCTATTAAACCAAGCCCTAGCTTCTCCTTTTAGTGAAAAAGGGAAGATCTTAGCAACAAAGTACTTGCGCATTATAAAATCATCAGAGAACAAAGCACTCATAGTAGAAAGCTCATTCATATGAGCCACAACACTCTCATTTTCAGTCCCACAAAAAGGTCTTTCTCAACAATATCTAAATAAGACAGATCAAGAGAGAAATCATAATCTTCATATTTAATATCTATGGGAGAGGTGGCAAACTTAGGATCAGAGGACAACTTAGGCATAATAGTACGTCTAGCAAGGAGACTCTTCATAGCACTAGTAACATGTGTGTTTCGGCACTCTTCAACAAATTCATCAGTGAACTCAATGTAACCATCATTAATATCATAACTCTCACTAGCCTCAGGTGAGGTAACTGGTGTAACAGTGTCTTCACTAGGAGTTTCGGTATTTCCTAGACTAGCCATAGTAGCATCTAGAAAAGGACCTAATGAACCACTCGCATCAAGCACAGTAGAAGTAACATCATGAGTATCAAAAGCAGTTTCAGACTCAGCAGTAGTAGCAGTGTGTGTAGCATGAGTATGTGGTGGTGGTGTGACAAGCTTACTTATAACAGACGGTATATCAAGAGCAGAAGAGGTATTTAGGACTGTACCTCTTCTTGTAGTGGATGGTAAACTAGGGAACTTTCCATCACGAGACTTCCCCATAATGAAAGGAGTAGCAGTGAACAATAATAGATCCAAGTGAACTTACAAATAAAGCTATGCTCCCCGGCAACAGCGCCAGAAAATAGTCTTGATGACCCACAAGTGTAGGGCATCACAACAGTCTTCGCCGGTAGTATTACCCAATTTATTGATTCGACACCAGGGGAGCCAAAGAATACTTGCAAGCCTTAACAACTGAGTTGTCAGTTCAGCTGCACCTGGAAATAGTTCTTGCTCACAGAATTTTATCAGTAGCAATAGTTTATAGTAGCAACAATTTATAGTAGCAACAGCAAAGCAACAGCAGCAGTAACAGCAATAGTGAAACAGTAGCAATAGTGACAGTAACTTTAACAGTATAATTCGAGTGCGGTAGGCATAGGGATGGATGGACGGGCGTTGCATGGACAAGTCTAAACATGTAACTTCAAGATCTAGGGAATTTCAGATAAATAATAACAAGCATCCAAGTACTAAACAATCCTAGGCATGTGCTCCAAATATAGTCATACGTGCTCGCAATGAGAACTTGCACAACATCTTCTGTCCAGCCAACCCGTGGCAGCGGGGCCTCTAGGGAACTACTGGCAATTAAGGTGCTCCTTTTAATAGAGCACCGGAGCAAAGCATTAACACTCCATGAACACATGTGATCCTCACACCACATCCATCCCCTCCGGTTGTCCCAATTATTGTCACTTTGGGGCCTTTGGATCCGGACAATGATATGTGTACACAACTTGCAGATAAGATCACAAACAATATTATCATAATGATTCAATAATAAGTTCAGATCTGAGATCATAGCACTCGGGCCCTAGTGACAAGCATTAAGCACAACAAGTTGCAACAAATTCAAATAGCACAATAGAGATACTAGGCACTATGCCCCTAATAGATCTTATTCGATTACATGATAGAACTCATACAATCCCTACCATCCCTAAGACTACAGCGGGGGATTACTCACTCATGGATGAGGGAAACATCGGTGGTTGATGGAGATGCGTTGGTGATGATGATGGCGATGATCCTCTCCAAATTACCCATCCCGGCAGGGTGCCAGAACGGAGTTTTGGATCCGAATCTTGGTTTCTGGTGGCGGCGGTGGAGCGGAACTCTTTCTGGAAAACTATCGAAACCCCCTGAGTTTTTAGGTCAGAAGGCAACTTATAGGCGCGGAGGGAGGCCGAGGAGCTGCCTGGGGTGGCCAAACCCCCTCCAAGCGCGTGGTTATGTGGGCCCGCGCCTCAGATGGGTCTGGGCCCCCCAGGCCTCCCCTCTGTCTCCCCTTCTCGCTCCGTGGATCTTCTGGTGAGAAATAGTTTTTGGCATATTTTTTGGGATTTTTCCTGATAGTTCATTTTTCGCACAAAAACAAGACACCAAGGTAATTCTGCTGAAAACAGCGTCAGTCTGTGTTAGTTGTATCCAAATCACACAAGTATAGAGGAAAAACAATAGCAAAGTGTTCGAGAAAGTAGATACATTTTGGACGTATCAGGTCTGGAGACTGACCGGAGTCTCCGGTCCATGCCTCAGACCGAAGTCTTTGGTGTGGCTGGACTGGAGTCTCCGGTCCACTTGGTTCCCAAAGGCGCTGGGACAGTATGATAGGTGGTCCGGAGGTTGGACGGAACCTCCGATGTAGACCGGAGTCTCCGGTCTGCACACCGGAGTCTCTGGTTTGACAGGTCCCCAACGGGCAGAAAACAGTCAGAAATCTATGGGCCTACAAAAAGGGCCCTTCTTCCCCAATGGACACTGCTCGAGTTTTACAAGCTTTCTCCTCCATTCTTGACCCTCTTGATCTTTCTCCCCTTCAATTACCCCTTTGATTCTATCATATACTTTAGGGATTTGAAAGAGGAGATCTAGATCTACAATCCCACCAATCAATCTCTCCTCTAAGTGAGGGGAACATCTTGGGATCTAGATCTTGGAGTCTTTTGTGGATTTACTCCATTGTTCTTCCTCTCTTATTCCCCCACAAGCTTTTGTAGCTTTGGTGGAATTTGGGAGATAAGGATTTGAGCACTACTTGTGTTCTTGCCATTGCATTTGGTGCATAGGTTTGAGTTCTCGGTGAGGATTCGATTGAGTGAAAGGTGAGAAGCTTTTTACTCTTGGGTTCTTGGAACTCTAGACGGTTTTGTGGTTTTGCAGGTTCTTGGATTACTTGGGGCCTCCAATTAGTTTGTGGAGATTTCCCCAAGCTTGTTTGTTGGGAGCCTCCAATTGAGTTATGGAGAAGTGCCCCAACCTTGTGAGAGGTTCCGGATTGCCACCAACAAGTGCACCAATAGTGGAAGCGTGGATCGATCCTGTTGGGGTGAGATTCACAAGGAGAATAAGGGAGGCCTTTTGTGGCATTGGTGGTTTGGTACCACCCCCTCTACAAACTAGATGTACTCCATGTTTGGAGGAACTCGGTAAAATATCATCGTCCCAACGTGCCTCGGTTATCTCTATACCCGAGCTCTTTACTTATGCACTTTACATTGTGATAGCCTTTGTGCTTGAAGTAATCTATATCTTGCTATCACATTGTTTCTTGTATTGCTTAGCATAAGTTGTTGGTGTACATAGGTGAACCCTAGTTGCTCTAGATTTTGTGCTTGACAAAGTAAACACTAGTTTAATTCCGCCTTTGTTGAGCAACTCTCGGAAAAGTTTTTAACCGCCTATTCACCCCCCTTGGTATCCTTTGTTGACAAAGTAAAGGCTGCACTCGCGGCCTTCACCACCGTCACCCTTCTTATGGCTCTATGGCGGCAGCGGGAACCACAGGCGAGGATGATCTCCCTGTGCAATGTAGCGCATCATGCTGACGATAGTCCAGTTCACCCACCACAGGAGGCGGCCGGCTTCGTTGTGGTTCACCGGGGGAGGGCCATCACCCTCGTACCTGGTGAGCTCCCTTTCCCGCCGGTTAACGAAGAAGGCATTCCAGGTGTCGTAGTTGTCGGGATCCCAATGGGGATCCATCCACTGCTCCGTCGTGAACTCAAGGTAGAAGTGGTTCGTGATGGACGCCTGGCATGCGAAACCTTGAGGCACAAGAGAGACATGAACCCCTCCAGCACTCAACATCCAGTCGGCGGGCAGCCAGTAGCCCGACGGGCATGGGTAGCTAGAGGCGCATAGCGCCTCGGTCTCCTCGAGGGTTAGAATTGCCCAGTATGTGATGTCCATTGTTGTGAGAGACGAAGGTGTGGATGTGTGGATAGCATGGCGCGTTCGGCCTAGATTTAAAGGGAAAGAGCGGGAAAACTTGGTGGGAAATGGCGGGAAATATCTTTAGTTCCGGTTAGTGACTACGACCAGGACTAAAAGCTCCGGTTAGAGAGAAGGGTGGGAAAACTTGGCGGGAAGCGGTGGGAAATTGCGAGAAATATATTTAGTCCCGGTTAGTGCCTACAACCGGGACTAAAAGATCCGGTCAGAGGGAAAGGGCGGGAAAACTTGGCGGGAAGCGGTGGGAAATATATAGTTTGTGAAGCAACAACCGAATTAAAGTTTCAAAATTATCAAAAATATAAAACCCTTCATGTGTTGTCATGTTATGTGTTATAGTTGCAAGGAAAATTGCAAACATCATAAAATATCCTTCACAAAATGAGCTATCATGTCTCATGGCATTTAGGTTCACAATATGCGGCCGACCGGCCAGATTTGAACTAGAGGTACACAATATGAGGCCATGAACTTCTTGGCGTATGTCCCTCCCTTCTGATCGCTTCGGTCGTAACCATGGAGCATCTTATTTACTTAACAAAATGCTTGGGTCAGTTTTCACTCCGAAGGCGGAATTTCATCAAACTTATTATAATCTTCTGACATGTCTGGCTTGTCCCCGATTCCCACGATGTTTCTTTTCCCTGAAATAACTATGTGACGCTTTGGATCATCTTATGATGTATTCATTTGCTTATTTTTCCTTTTTACGATCTGGAGGACATGTCCTTCACATAGACAACCTGAGCCACATCATTGGCTAGGATGAATGGTTCATCTCTATAACCAAGATTGTTGAGATCCACTGTTGTCATTCCATACAACTGGTCTACCTTTACCCCTTCCCCATTTAGGTTGACTCATTTGCAGCGAAACAAAGGGACCTTAAAAGAGACTCCATACTATGTAACCATATTATGTGTACTTTTGCCCATTCTCGTATGTTGCATCAAAGAGGACACCGCTGTTTTGGTTGGTGCTCTTTTTATCTTGGGCGATCGTGTAGAATGTATTCCCATTTATTTCGTACCCTTGGAAATTCAATATAGTAGAAGATGGTGACACGACCAACAAGTATAGCTTATCTCCAACAGTGGTGTCATTCATGAGATGTGTCCGCAACCAACCACCAAAATACTTCATGTGTTAATCTCTAATCCATGAGTCAGGCTTTCCCGGGTTGTTGGAGTGTACAATATTTTTGTGTTCCTCGATATACGGAGCTACCAAGGTGGAATTCTGTAGAACTGTGTAGTGTGCTTGGGTGAAAGATTCCCCGTCCGTACATATCATTGCTTTCTTTTTCAGCGTGCCTTTTCCACCCAGTCTCCCCTCATGCCACGAGTCAGGAACACCAATCGGCTTAAGGTCAGGAATAAAGTCAACACAAAACTCAATGACCTCCTCCGTTCCATAGCCCTTGGAGATGCTTCCTTCTGGCCTAGCACGGTTATGAACATATCTCTTTAAGACTCCCATAAAACTCTCAAAGGGTAACATATTGTGTAAAAATACAGGACCGAGAATGGCAATCTCTTCTACTAGGTGAACCAGGATATGCGTCATAATATTGAAGAAGGATGGTGGGAACACCAACTCAAAACTAACAAGACAGTGTACCACATCCTTCTGTAACCTTGGCAGAATATCTAGATCGATTACCTTATGAGATATTGCATTAAGGAATGCACACAACTTCACAATGAGTACTCGGACATTTTCCAGTAGAAGCCCACTCAATGCAATCGGAAGCAACTGCGTCATAATCACGTGACAGTCATGAGACATTAGGTTTTGGAATTTTTTCTCTGCCATATTTAGTATCCCCTTTATATTAGACGAGAAGCCAAACGGCACCTTGATACTGTAAAGGACTTCAAAAAAGATTTCCTTCTCTGCTTTGGTAAGAGCATAGCTGGCACGACTTAAGTGACGCCCTTTATCCGTCTTGTTCTGTGTATGCATGTTCTTTGGGTCTTTCATAAGTTGTTGGTCCTCCCGTGCTTCTGGTGTATCTTTTGTCTTCCCATACACGCCCAGGAATCCTAGCAGGTTTACACAAAGATTCTTCGTCACATGCATCACGTCGACCGAAGAGCGTACATGCAGGACTTTCCAATAGGGTAGCTCCCAAAATATAGATTTCTTCTTCCACATGGGCGCGTGTCCGGTAGCAATTTTGTTCGGAACAGATTGACCGCCAGGATCCTTTCCAAAGATTACTTCTATGTCCTTGACCATATCAAATACATCATCACCAGCAGGGAGGTCAGGCTTCTTTTGGCAATCTGCCTCACCTTTGAAATGCTTGCCTTTCTTTCTTACGGGATGATTGGTCGGAAGAAATCGTCGTTTTCCCAGATACACAACCTTCTTGCATTTATGCAAATATGTACCTTCGGTCTTATCTAAATAGTGTGTGCATGTCTTATATCTCTTGTTTGTTTGTCCTGAAAGGTTACTAAGAGTAGGTCAATCATTGATGGTTACGAAAAGCAACTCTCGTAGGTCAAATGGCTCATGTTTGTTCTCATCCCACACATGTACACATGGTTTGCCCCATAACTGTAAGAGTGCTTCAACTAATGGCCTTAGGTATACATCAATATCGTTACCGGGTTGCTTCAGGCCTTGGATAAGCACTGGCATCATAATGACCTTATGCTTCATGCACAAGCAGGGAGGAAGGTTGTAGATACATATAGTCACAGGCCAGGTGTTGTTTTGCAGCTCTGCTCCCCAAAAGAATTCATGCCATCTATACTTAGACCAAACCATAAGTTCCTTGCATCACATGCAAAGTTCGGGAAGTCTCTCTTGAGTTTTCTCCACTATGATCCATCAGCGGGGTGTCTCAACTTCTCGTCTTTCTTACGGTCTTCTTTGTGCCGTCGCAACAACCTGGCATGCTCTTTGTTTCTGAACATGCGTTTCAACCGTGGTATTATAGGAGCATACCACATAACCTTAGCAGGAACCCTCTTTCGGGGGCTCTCCATCAATATCACCAGGGTCATCTCGTCTGATCTTATACCGCAATGCAGTGCATACTGGGCATTTATCTAAATTCTCGTACTTGTCACTACGGTAGAGGATGCAGTCATTAATGCATGCATGTATCTTCTGCACATCTAATCCTAGAGGTCAGAGAGTCTTTTTTGCTTCGTACGACTCTTAGGAATTTCTTTATACTTTGGAAACTTTGTCTTCATTATTTTAGCAACTTTTCAAATATGGAGTCAGCTAGACCACAATCTGCCTTCCATCGCAGCAATTCCAGTGTGGTATCAAACTTTGTGCTGCCATCTTCGCAATTTAGGTACAATAATTTTTTGTGATCTTCTAACATGCCCTCCAACTTCAACTTCTTCTTTTCTGTTTCACGGTCTCGCTTTGCATCAGAAATGACCCTACCAAGATAATAGCGGGAAATGACCCTACCAAGATCATTAGCGGGCTCATCTGATGACCTTCCTTCCTCTTCATTGTCTTTCATTGCAGTATCACCATATTTAGGAAACATATGATGATAGTTGTTATCATCATCCTCTTCTTCTTCATTGTCTTTCATCATAATCCCTCTTTCCACGTGCTTGGTCTAGCAAGTATAGCTGGGCATGAAACCTTTCATAACCAGGTGGCCGCGAATGATTTTCGAGGAAGAATACTCTTTGTCGTTCCAACATTGAACACATGAACAACACATAAAACCATTCTCTTTGTTTGTCGTAGCCACATCGATAAATTTATCCATGCCCTTAATGTACCTGAGTTCACGTTGGTCACCGTACATCCATTCCCGACTGTTCATCTTCATCATATAATTAAGTTTATCAAAAACCATTATAGAACATCATAAATAGTAAAATGACCAATTCACATCGACACATGCATTGTATCAATGACAGATGAAAAGATAAGGTTGCTAACCTCGATCGAGGAGGAAAGAAAGAGGAGAAAGCTCAAGTGTGGCTCGGATGCCTCCTATATTTTGTTTTGTGAGAAATTAAACGGAATCATTCACTCAAACATTTCATCGAACACCTCGCATGCATAGAAAAAAACTAGCACACACCTCTCACACCTTCCACCAAGAAAAAACAGAGTGGAGGCAAAGGGTTGGGACAGCGCATTTATAGGCAAGACGCATGCGTCGGGACTAAAGGTATGCGACAGGCCATTACAAACCGGGATGGAAGCCCCCGCCTCCCAAGCGACGCACCGGCCGCTCAATGCGAGCATTAGTCCCGGTTCGTGACGGAACCGGGACACATGCTTTATATGAAAGGGCCTTTTTCTACTAGTGTATCCAAATTTCTTGTACTACAATTTCATCGATGCCATCCTAAATATCAAACGGGGTCGGCGGGAGTAGTTACGAAGGGGAGGGACGAGGTCGAGAGAGGAAGCTGGTGAGTATGGAGTAGGGGAACGACGGGGAGACACGAGCAGCGACTCGCATGGGCAGAGTGTACTTTAGAGACGGGCGTTTCTGAGAACGAGTGTGTGGAGGTAGGTGACGGGTGTATCCCTCCATTTTTTTATTAAAGCATGTCTACTTGGATTGTGTGTCACTGTGTCGTGCGATCTCATATGTATTAAAAATAAATTTTCAGTTATAATAATTTTAAAATGTTTTATAAAACCTTTTGTAAATTGATATTTATTTTTATTAAATATATGCAAATTCCATAATCACTAGGTCATCTGTGTCTATGCGGATGTTAAATTTTGTGACGATATAAGAAATAGACACTTGGAAAATGACAAAAAACAAACAAAATGGCGCAAATCCAATTTATTGTACTCTCTCTATTATAAAATAGACGTCTCGAATTTATTAAAATTTAGA
Source organism: Avena sativa (assembly GCA_916181665.1). NCBI lineage: Eukaryota > Viridiplantae > Streptophyta > Magnoliopsida > Poales > Poaceae > Avena > Avena sativa. The sequence continues at coordinate 464,026,612 of OV702293.1, forward strand.
TGAATCTAGACACTATTTAGTATATAGATTCATCTAAAATTTGAAAAACCTAAGACATCTATTCTTAGATGGAGGGAGTATGTAATTGTGAATTTATGTTTGTGGATAGTGCGTCACACACACGCTCACATCATTGGGATTGAGACACGTTTTCAGTGGCTCGATTAAATAACTTCCTACAAAATAAAAAATAAATATTATACTTCCTCCTACCCATATTAGTTGGCTTCAATTTGGATGTATCTAGACCAATTTTAGTGATAAATACATCCATCTCTGAGTCAAGTAATATGGGTTGGAGGGAGTATTATAGATTATAAAACGTGCTCGTTGCACGTGTATATTTATACTAATATAACTTACTCCCTCCGATACATATTACTTATCGTTAGAATGGATGTATCTAGCACTAAAACATGTCTAGATACATCCATTTTAGTAAAAGTAATATGAATCGGAGGGAGTAGTAAATATACCTGAGATCAACATTAAGATATACTCTCTCCGTTTTAAAATATAAGTTGCTTTAGCTTTATAAAAAGAATATATCTAGACTAATTTTAATATCTAGTTTAAGTAAATCTACACACTAAAATAAGTCTAGATATATTTTTTTTACAAACCTAAAATATCTTATATTTTAAAACAGAGAAAGTACTATGTGCTAGGCCTAACCGTGGCCACGAAGTGGGCTGCACGACCGGGCCGGCCCAGGTTTCCTAACACGTTGGACCCAAAATGCGCAGGTACAAAACGTGCCGAAACCGATAGGTCGGATCAGATATGGGGAAACTATCTTCAAAATCATCCAAACCCTAGCGAACCTAGAATCCAAATCGAGGGAGAAGAGAAGAGAAGAGGAATGGAGGGCGGCGGCGCTCTAGCGGGCGCGTTGGTGGCCCCTCCGCGCAGCGATGACGGGCCTCCAATCGACGAGAAGAGAAGGAGGACGGAGAGCGGCTTCGTCGCATCGTCGACGGCTCCTCCGCTGAGCAAGGTGGTCTACGGCCCCGACGGGTTTCCCGCGGACGGCGTAATGCGCGCCGTCCTCCTCGACGACTGCAAGCATAGCGATGGATCCATCTACACGGTCGATTACTGGAGTGAAGTCTACCGTCTCGGTGATACCAGGGAGAGTAAGCGCACTACAGCCTTCCCGTCTTAATTGTTCAATGACTAGCTTAGCTCATATCGGTGATCCTTTTCATGACAAAATCCTAAAAGAAAGTTACACTTTGGTGGATTGTATTTCCTCCGTTTACGTTACTTGCTACTGTATCAAAGGTCAATTTATTAATAGATTGGTGGAATTTCGCAAAAAAAATAATAGTTTGCACTAGGAAGAGGATGTTCCCAGTTCATACCTGTTTAATAACGTTCTCCAATCCCGTTTGATATCCAAAATAATGTTTGAGTCCTATGACAGGAGCTACCAAATTTTTCACACTGCTTATACTGAAACGAGCCACAAACTCATACATGGTTAATTGTCTCGTTTTCATTACATAAAACACATTGCAAAGGTTCAACATTTCTTGAACAGGGATTGTCTGAAGCCATCAATTTCTTATTCTGAAAGTAGCCGCAGGAATTTGTCCATACTTCTTGATGTAATCTGGGATTACTACATGGAGTTCGTACCCAAATTTCTTGTACTACAGTTTCATCGATGTCATCCTAAATATACATTACTCCATCCTAAATATCTAACGGGGTCGGCGGGAGTAGTTACTTATGTCAATAGCACTTCGCTCTTTTTGCATCTTTGAATTCTTTATCCCCTGTCCTGTAAGTATTGCCAACCGTTAAAGAAGCATATCCGCTAAATATCAAACGGGATTGGAGGGAGTAGTTACTTACCTCAATAGCACTTTGCTCGTCTTTTCTTCTTTGAATTCTTTATCCCCTGTCCTATGAGTATTGTCAACTGTTAAAGAAGCATATCCTCAAAAGAATAAAAATCAATTTGAAAGGTATAAATGACATGAATGATTGATGATGTGATTTACAATTTGTTTGGAGCATGCAAATTTTGATCAGCAGTGGGGCCAGCAATATTCAGAAGATTGCTTCAAACTTTCAAAGTACTCAATGCTTAATTACAAACTGCTTTTCACTACCAGAAACTGCCTATGTGTATGGGCAGTCTCCCTTTGTGCTTTTTAGTTTACTTCTAGCTAATAGTTATATTGTCCTAAGTTGAGTTGACACATGTTTTCAAGTTTTAGACAACACTAGTTATTATGCAATCAGTTTTAAAAACTATGTATGATAGCTCTCTCAACAGCCTCTTCGGGACCTAACCATGAGCCCATATATCGTTATTTAAACTGTGCTTGTATCTGTTTATCCTTTTTTTTTTGCCTCCATTTGGTTAGAAGCTGGGGTAACAATTTTAATCATCTACTGCTTATACAATGTTTGCTGCTTGATCAGCTTGTCTGGAGCCAATGATGATGACGAACACATGGACCTCTTGCTCTCCGGACTGGGGGAATTGCGAAAGGCATGAAAGTGGCACCATGATGCAGATATTCTCGCTGAAGCTACCTTACACTTCTGCTTCTATCAGTGGCCCAGTTCAGTTGTATGGATACATGGCTGTCCGGGATCTTTTGAACCCTTTTCGAAACTACATCTTCAATCGCAGCAGGGACGATCCTTTCACAGTGGAACAGGAGGATGGGTTCATACAGATGTGTGGCCCCAAGAGAGGCATCAGAATGGATGGCTATGTGCTACTTGAGTACGACATGAAGATCAAGAGTGGAGATGACGAAAGGGATGATTTACAGCTCATCGATGGTGTTGCCATCTTCAACAACCGAACCATAATGAATGCTACTGAGCTCAAGCAACGGATCGATGGCTATCACGGTGCGGTGGACATAACTCTCTCACTCTTGCACTGTGCGGTGGAGGCCACGGTACAGGTTGGGATATTGGATTTAGAGCATGGCAGTGGATTAAGCCTGCGTCTAACAGCGTCATATATCAGCCCACATTTTGTTTTGCGTGAAGGAATCCGGCTATTTGATGGTGTTGTTGATCCTGAGACATGCGAGATGAACAAGTATGTGGTTGCTGTGCCATGGAAGGTTACTTTGGTTCTTAAGTTACAGATTGGTCAAATTGGTGGCTCAGGGCGTAGACCTATTGAGGAATTCTGTCTCTGCTCCCCTCACAAGCATGGACATGAGAACCTTACTTTCATAAAGGTGAAGGTGACTTGGTCGACTTTGGACATACCGCATAGCCTTCTCGGACCGGATTGCTATATGTATGACTTTCAGGCTGCTAAACATTACTCCCTCCGTTTCAAGGCTTAAGGCATATAACTTTTTTAAAAAGTCAAACCAACTAAAGTTTGACCAAGTTTTTAGAGAAAAATATTAATATTTACAATACGTAATCCATACCCTTTCATACATCATGAAACATATTTTTACATGGTATCTATATAATATAATAGTTCTTGCTAGTTTTTTCTAAAAGTTTGGTCAAACTTTACATGGTTTGACTTTTCAAAAAAGTTATATGCCTTAAGCCTTGGGATGGAGGTGGTATGGGTTAAAAGCTAACTGATTCTGTAGAGGTGAGCTGGGTCAACTTTTGACTTTTCCTTGTGTCCTCTCGGACCAACTTACCATAAGTGTGATCAGGAAGGATGTTGGCCAAAATAAACTTGATACCTAGCTAATTGTTCTTGTACTTGAGTTTATGTAAAATATTATTTGTTGTGCACTTAGTTCTGTGTGGTTCTGGTGTGGTTTTCTGATGTGTAAGATTAATATATTAGTGCTCTTGGTTTGATTATCTGATGTGCATATCTCATGAAGTGAATGTTGGGTGTGTAGTTTTTTTTCTGTCATGTTACTGTGTTTCATTAATATGTCCTAGCTGGGAATCTCCATGTTGATGTTGTAGTGTCATGTACTCCCTCTGTTTCTGAAACGGAGGGGAGTAGAAATCAAAGAGCCCATATAAAGTACTACCTCCGCTCCGTAATGCAAGTCTAGTTGGCCTGCAGAGGTGTCCGGGATTTTCCACATTATAAGGGAACAGATATGTTTTTAGCATTACTTAACAAGTTTTCATCACTTCATTTTCGTGTACTGAAATGGCTAAGTCGTCGTTGTCATTTGAAGTGGCAACAAAACAACTTCATTCATTGAAACTGCAATATTGATACAAAATCGACATTAGTTCGTTGGCTGTGGTGGCAAAACTTTGGATATCACCAAAGTAAGGAACGGCTGTGTTATATATTTATGTGATTCCATGGATCAAACATATTTTTATAAACGCCGTACCAAAATGCAAAGAACAGCAAAACACGCCAAGTATGGCTCATTGTTTGTCCGAGCCAAGACAACAATGTTACAAGACTTTCAATAGGATTCTTTGGGCACATGGACTAGAATGAAGTGTAAATGCCTTGATATATCTCACCGGTGATAAAATAATTAATTAACACCAAAGCATGGGTTCAAATTTACAAGCAGTACTCATTCACAAAGACACATTAGTAGCAAGCTATTTGATACTTCCTAGAGCGGAGGGACACAAGCAACAAACAGGTTCAATACTATACTAGATAGTACATCAGACTAGATCAAATACATCTTCTTTCCTACCATTACATCATCATCTTTCCTATCATGGAGCACATTTTCGCCTAGCGGGAACAAATCCAAATCCACACATATGCCCTCATAAAGCACTGACCACCTGTCATTCAACACATATTCAAACAAAAAAAAGGGGTGGGTCAGTTTACTGAACTTCCACGAAACAAGCTAAAACAAATACTAGCATTTAAATGTGTTGAAACCTGTTTGAAGCACATTTATCATCAGTGTCAGCAGCACTATGCCTACAAAATCAACAATAACATCATATAACTGAATTGGATTAGTCAATGAGAGAGGTCGGCTCCATGAGGTCTCTGCCTCAGCACCACAAAACGGCTTAAGCTTTCAGCTCTAGGCCTTTTTATACAGAGCAGAGCATACATGTGATAAAAAAATCATATATCCAAAGAAAAATATGCCTATTTCACATCGAACCAATATATGCCTATGTTATTGGAAAGAAAATGTTGAAATAGTAATAATGTGGAAAATCGTAAAGATTGCAGATGTTATTGGAACACAAATTATGTACAACTAAATGTAAATCTTAGGCATACAAAAGAGCTTACACAAACTGTTAATTAGCAAAATGCATTGTAGTCTCCAAAGCATGGCAACATGACAAATGGTAAGAGCACAAGTGTCCAGGTAGTATCATTACTTACTGGCCCAGGGAGAATTATTAACAAAGTACCTAGAGCAGCAGAAAGATGGAAATGTACCGAAGAAAACATAATAGGCAAACCTAGAATACTGCTTGGAATCCAAAACAGTATCATCGAATCAGACAGGAATGTAGGATAGGACACCGAGAGGACAAGCATGGTAAATCCAACCAGAGAAGCCGCAGCTTGTAAATTCTGCAAGTATAGAAATACCAACGTAGTTGTCCTCTCGGTGTAAATTACTTACTGGACCAGGGATTATTCACAAAGCACCTAGAGCAGCAGAAAGATGGAAATGTACCGAAGAAAACCTAATAGTCAAACCTAGAATACTGCTTGGAATCCAAAACAGTATCATCGAATCAGACAGGAATGTAGGATAGGACACCGAGAGGACAAGCATGGTAAATCCAACCAGAGAAGCCACAGCTTGTAAATTCTGCAAGTATAGAAATACCAACGTAGTTGTCCCAGTGTACCCCAGGAATTCAAGAATTGTATTCATTGGTACAAAAGGCATGCAGTCCGTTTGCCACGCCGGAGGCTCACTCTAGCAAGGTTCCCATCAGAATCAACAAGGGGGCATCCAATCAGAGCCTGGCACAAAATTAAAGTGACAATAAGGAAAATGGGATTGATAATGTCTCAAACTGATAGTTTGGTGCATGTGCGATTGGTTAAGCTATAATACAACTAATTATTTCCAACATGCAGAGAACTAATGGAAAAAAACAACAGCTCACTGTGTTCGTTTTGTATGTGGAGAACATAACCTCACAGAGTTCATAACTTGCAGGGCCAATCACTGTCCCATTTGTGAACTTTAACATGCCTGAGTCAAACCCCACAGCTACTACCTTAATATTAGACTCAAATTGCACGCGATGGCTAGAACTGAGATGTTCTTCCTGAAAACCATGTGCACGCCTGATGTTCACAACAGCAAGATCATACTTGAAATCACAATGGTGTAACCAGCCAATGACAACTCTATCATTGGGAAGAGACTTTAATCTGCACAGATAAGAAAGGAAAAGAAGTAAAGGGAAGTTGGAAGCACCAACCGTCAAGTTATCAGTTATTCCATTACGTAAAGATCCAACAAGATTAGCTGAAGTCATAATACTTGTGGTATCAGCACATAAGTTTTCACTCCAATGATAGAGTTGCTGCAGAGGAAGAGCTTTTACTTGAATACACTTGTGTTATGTATAGTAATGTTCAACTCTAAACCAGAGACCATCTCTTCTTTGCACACCCATTTGCTACATGTTGGTGGCAGTACATTTTTCCAGGCCTATTCGCGGACCAAAGGGCATCACTTCAGGACATTATTCTGTCCTTCCAAACACAGCTAGGCAAACCCTACTTCATGGAAGTGGCTATTCTGGTCAACTGGTCCATATGGAACGGAAGAAACAACTTCATCTTCAAGAGAGTACAACTATTTTTTTATAGAGATGCAGACAAAGCTTCAAAACAGAGCTTCCCATGGTTATCGACAGAGCAAGAATAAAACCATATCATGACTTCCAAGCATGAGTTGAAGGTTTATCTAAACATTAATCTTTGAGCATATAATTTTTAGTTTTCATTTTCGTTGTACAAACTTATGAAAATATAAATACATGCAGTAGGATCCTTAGTTTGCTACTTTTTCGCTTCTAAAAAGTTAAATCTTTGCATGACATGAAAAATGTTGAATAGGTTCAGACATACATAAATTAGTTGAGAATGATATCAGACAACTTTAGATCCTTGGTATAACTGGTACATGGTTCCTATAAACAGACGAACAATTGTATTCTTGAACAGAAAATACAGAAAGGCCACACCAACAATATCAAATGGCCTTTACATCACTCTTCTTAGCCTGAAAAGTGCATCAAATCCCAAGGGTTGACGAAGCACTTTTCACATCATAATGTGCATAGGTAAATGAATTATCAGGAGTAATGCATACAAAAGGAGATAGATCAGTACAAAGAGGCATCTCAGACCAATCAGTGCACTAGTGAAATTGAAAGGAATAGGTTGATAACTTGCTGCACAACTCGTATGTAAAGATGACCCTATTAAGCTTTTGAGCAATAACAACGAAGTAAAGGTCAAACTGCATAGCAGTGCACTAAAACTTATAGTGGACACTTGGAGCAGTGCTCATGCAGCCCTGACTATTCTTGCAATCTAAATCAGTGCCTAGTAAACATTGTGTCAAATTTTAGTAAGGTAATTATAAAAAAAAATTAGTAAGGTAGTACCGTGTTTTGATCAGCTGTAAATTATAGTATTTCTCTATCATAATGGGAGTATCTGTTGACAAAAATTGCTGAAAATGCAATGAGTCCTCACCAGTAAAAAAAACTGCATCAAAACCAGTCATCGATGCTAGATTGCTAGTCTAACACAAAGCATTGGTTAGTTTGCCCAAGGCGTCCTAAAGAGTTCTACCCCTGCTCTGACGCCTAAGCTGGCGCCTAAGGCAGACGCATAAACATCGTTTAAATAGATTTAACAGCAGCACCTAAACATGATTACTGCAGGATTTTGATTTTTGACAGCATTACAGACACTTGGGTACACTCTTTGGCCATCTACAATCGTCAAGCATGACTGAACAGCTATCTCTTCTACTTTCAAATTGTCCATCGAATCAACGCTGAAACACACAAACACAACCAATTCTGAATTTGCCGCGTGTTGCCATGAAGAACTCAACAGCGGAAACACGGGAAAAAGAGAGCATACATCTCTGTGGACATCGTACGGGCGAGACGTACAGCTGCGTGGTCGAAGTCAAGGTCGCGGGCGGACCCCTTGTCGGCTGAGCAGGGCAGGACGGGGCGTAGTGGCCCAGCTCCGGAGAAGAGAGCGCCGGAGCAGGTCGGGGCGTAGTCTCCGAACAAGGCAGGGCCCGCGCGGCGGCGGAGCTAGCTGATGAGGGGCCCAGTGGGAGGAGGCAATGCTGGCGTGGGAGGCGGCGGTCGGGCCGGGGGGCGCCGCCATGTCTCAGGGAGAAAGGTTGGGGAGACATTCGTCGGGCGCGGGTTGTTTTGGAATTGCCGCTGCTAGGCGTCCACGGTGGTAGATAATTCCCCGGGTGCGCGTCCCAGCCTGACATGTATCGGAAAAGAGCTTCTAATCTCTTTTGCTACTCGCTCTGTCCATATTAATAGACTAAATTTTATTTAGATTCGTGTGTATCTGAATAAAGTTAAAATTATTAATATGAATTGGAGAGTATAAAATTTCATGTTTTTACTGTATTGTAGGGAAAATTGATTGCCCATAAAAAATATAGTAAAAGAAAAAGACTAGCGCCTCACTGGAGACCTAGTGACAATCTTTTTGTACTATTATAGTAGAACTAGCTGAATGGCTCTGCGTTGCTACCGATGTATAAATACAAGTGTTATTTTGCAAATGTATCAACTCTCATTTGACGGTTGTTTTCGCTTAGCTTAGTCTAATAGTGATCGCATGATAAGTGGATGGTGCTTGAGCACGAAGGATACATATTGTGACCATAACGATTTTATATGACAGTTCAATAGATAATACTAAATCTATGACATGCAAACTTGATATGGCTAAACACCAAGTAGTTATGTTATGGATGCCACTTTTAATATACTATACATGATACATGTTGCCATGAAGGAAAAGTAAAAAACACATATCACAACATGATAAAGATTCCGATAAGTGTATATGTCAAAGTATGTATGTTCCATTGTATGAAAAAACAAAATGAGCCAATATCGTAAACATGTTGGATGACATGCAACTAAAGACGCCTTGTCCATGGCATCACATTGAGTATATCATGAGATGGGAAAATGTCCATGCTATTCCAAACATGATGTATGAGAGGATCATATCAGAATATTTGTCAGTCGCATTCGATAGAATAAAAGATGTAGAATTAACCTTTTATTTTTGTTCTTACCACGCAAGAAGTACTACTCAGTAGTGAAGATATAGTGGGATCCTAAGTTTGAATAGGTCACGAATCAGAAAATCTCGAGCCACATTGATCTGTGTATGTGCACGCTGTCGACCGAGCCATCCGGCTTATACGTACTTTCCGTATCCCTCTAATCCAATCAAGATCAAGGTTATTTTTAAAGTGCGGGGCGAGAGCGTGTGGAGACACGGCTTGAATGTGTCCAGCCCGTCATATGTGTGACCAGTGCACGTGGCGTCTATCTGGAGCTTTCCAGTCTTATTTTGTTTGCGCTCGTGCTTTTATGTTGTATAAAAAAGAATTACTGGCAAATATAAAGCCCAAGAAAATGTTGGGTTCCTTTCCGTACATGCTCAACATCTTCTCCGTCGTTTGTGTCAAGGACGTGGCCAAAAAATGTGTGCTTTCCCGACTATCCTTCACAACAACCACCATCTCATGACCATAGCCATGGATTTTAGATGCTTTAAAGGTTGTTACCGAAGACATGACCGGTGATCTAGCTCACTACCTGAGTCATCGTTGGCGAAAACCATAGTTCGGTGAAAAAGGAAAGGAACTTTATCTACCTAGAGGTATCGTTGCCGCCTTGCCATGGACGAACATGTCACAATGGCATCTGGCTGCATAAGTTATCTCTAGTATTATTCTTGCCAAGACAGTAATTCATTGACATCTATCCCCTTCCTTTCACGATAAGATTCTCACCAGGGACTCGACATGGACGATAGTGAAGAAATAGGCCAATAAAACGTCGTCTACAGTTGGCGTGACGACACTGCTCATCTTGGCGGCGTTATTCGTTTTCCTTTGGTGTTCATGGCCTTGAGGTCCAAGCTGTAGAGCGTGGTGCCGGATGGCGTGGCCGCTTTGCTGGAGTACATCAGTACTCAAGACGTTGACAAGGTTGTTGTAGCATGAGAATTATTTGCGTTCATATTTAGATGTGAGTGTTACTTGGAGTATTCGGAATTTTTTTCAACTGAATACCGAAAGTCAGCCTTAATTTGAGGAAGCGTCGGATGAATTTCATGTGTACTGATAGTATAGATGGGTGCACGACTTATTCACAAAAATGGATGGGCGCACGGCGTGGGCAAAGGCAAGCTGCGAGCATGCGTGATTGCTTTTCAAAAACAACATAATACTCCTTTAATTATTCTTTCATTTTATTTTAATTTTTATGATTATGGTGATCCCTTGATTGTTGGACATTTATAAGCTTTCTTAATTTTTGGTTACCAATTAAAACCACACATATGATAGTGGGTGATCCGAGGGCTATGGTTCTCCTAGTGTTTGATGGTTGTGTTTAACGGTGGTGATTATCTCAATATTTGACCCCAAAGTGAGCCACCAACTCGGTTTTAATAGTAAAGATTGATCTTGCTGGAGACATTGACGGAGAGGTTGTAGCAAATACTTTCTATTATAGCAAAACGGAATGGTTGTAGCAACACAAAAATTAGGATATTGTAACATCGATTAAAGCATTTTTTTGTGGTGGGTTAAAAACAGACAAAAACATTGCAACACTCTGAGAAATAGCAAAACAAAAGTATGTATCCAGCAAGAAAAATTTGAATGTAGCAACACTTTGTCTCCAGCACTCGCCTTTGACCGTGGTAGCAACCGTTGTCGCCCGTCATAGCGACCAACTTCACCGGTCGTAATAACCACTTCATCGCTTGTAGCATCGGTGTTCGCAACCCCATGGGCTCCTGCCACCGTGCGATGAGCCTCACTGCGTGAGTGCGCGAGGTCAGTTGTGGCAGGTAGGAGGGTGGTCGGTGAGCGGGAGAGCCGGTCAAGGCCTGGATGGTTCGTCCTTGATGGCGGCTGGCAAAAGCCGCTAGGGTTCCACTTGCGGCGGCTCGATTGGAGGCGTAGGACAACAGGGGTCGACGAGGGGGAAGACCAAGGAGAGGCGACGGGTATGCTGGAGGCCGACAAGCTGTGGAGCTGGGTGGACGATGTCGTGGCAGCGTAGGACGCGAGCTCCTCCATGCCTGACTCGGAGAAAATCAGGAAGAGGAAGAGAAAATGGTGGGGCGCGACATATGGGTGTAGTGTGCGTCCCGAGGATCGATTTCCATCCACCAGAGGAATTAGAATTGTATCATTCCCTTTTGGAATTTCACAAAAACTGAATTCCAAGATTGGACTATGGTATTTTTGGCATAAAACCCGAAGTTGTAATTTTATTTTCAAACTCATCGTTTTAATAGTGAGTCGTAGGAAAATTGGAAATCCAGAGATTTTTGTGTACAAAATCGTATAGACACAGCTAAACAAGCTCAAAATCCCGAAATCATTACTCCCTCTGTCTTAAAATAGATGACTTTGGTTTTCAAAATTTGGATGAATAATGTCTAAATTTATCTAAATTTTAACAAATTTGAGACATCTATTTTAATTTAAGATAGAGGGAGTATTTTTTTTAAAACGAGTACGTGCACATGCGTATTTTTTTGGTTCGAAAAGACAAGCGTATCCATGGCAAACGCATACTACATCCTCACTGCAACCAACCCCTTCGCATAAATCTCTGTTTTTTTTGTGTGTGAGAGAGAGAAAAATAAAAGTGAAATCGCACGGTGGCTAGCGGCAGCGCAACTAGGCTAAACCCACACCGGCTCCTGAAAACCCCCTCCTGCGGTCTACCACCACCACCACCACCACCACCGTGCTAACCAAAACCCAGAGCAGAGCGCCTCTTCTTCTTCACCTGGACGAGAGAGAGATGGCTCCGAAGAAGGGGAGGGTGCGCAGGCTACCAAGGGTAAGTGCTCCTTCCTCATCTGTCCTTCCCCCGCATTCCGTCCTAGATCTGGCCCTGCTGCTGAACTAAAAGGACCAGCTTTCTTGGTTCTTGGAGGGGGAGAACTGGCTCTCTTTTTTTCCTTTCTCCTTCGCATTCTTGTGATTTACCTAGTTGTTCCACTTCGGATTCTCGCAATTTGACCAATTGCTCTGTGTATATGGTGTAATTTTCTGTTTGGGGGTAAAAAAAGTTGGTTTTTTTCCTTACCTCGAACACTCCGGCCTGTGCTGTGCCGCCGAGGAGGCGACTTGGTGACGGGCAAGAGAACGATTCTTGCGATTTGCGGCAACAACATCTACTTTTGGGATCTTTATTTTGTCTTAGAAATTTGTTTTCTTTGGGTGTGAGGCCTGGAACGAGTCCGACCTCCGACGAGGAGTAACCTTGCGGGGTGTCCTCGCCGTCGATCAACCTCTAACTCCCCGCCAACTCCCACATGTCGTAGAATTCTCCCCCACGCATCAGAAAGTGGCCTTCTTTATTTGCTCTGCTGCTTCTTCTTCTTCTTCTTCGAATCTGCTGCCTGAAACTTTCTTCTTTGTTAATTGTTATGCAGAACACGGTGACGCTGGTGATTGATGGGACGGAAGAGGAGGTGCTGAAAAATTTCAGAGCTTGCCAGGCATACTTCCGGTACTGGAATTTCTGCACTGGTGCCTTTAGAGTGAGAATTGGGAACAGGGTCATATACACCACGCCTCTACGAGGAACGTTCTACTATGTTGTGCGCTATAGAGGCAGGAACCTAGTGTTCGTGATAGTGGCGAGGCAGTACTGGCTGATAGGATTCTTTGGTGAGAATGGGTTTTATCAAATGCTCTTTGAAGGCCAGAGAACTATCTACATGAACAGCACAAAAGGGACAACGGTAATTCCACTTAGTGCCAACCACAGCGTCATCTCTCACAAGGGTGTGGAGAATACAAGATTAAATATACATGCTGTCCGTGGTGGATTCGACTCGATACATTCGTACCGCGGACCTAGGCATGCCCTGCCCGAGGGGTTTCCAGCTGCAATTGGCCGGTTCACTGTTCTTATTATGGAAACCAAGTTCAAAGACATCCATAACAGATGTGAAGAGGCTCTGGTTGGTTATGAGAATACCAGACTTGGAGAGGTTCTAAAGGATCTAGTGATCAACTGGTCCACATTGTGCAAGATTGTCATGAATGCCATCATGAAGAGGTACCATATGGCAGAGGAATTAGCTGAAATAAGGAGTCTTTTATCGCAGATTCTCATCTACCAAGTAGATGCAGTGAGAACCGGCTTGTTTGCCCATGAGCCGCTCCCTCCCGAGCCTAGGACAGAAGTTTGGGAACCAATCGATGAGGAGTACATCGACGGGGGCATGGCAGACAGCGAGGTGCCCAACTTCGACACCCCGCCACCACCGGCAGCCCCAAGGCACATTGCAAAGCGTGGAGTAAAAAGAGGTTTCAGCCAGATAAACCAGCCTGGAGAGAAAAATGCTAGAAAAGGATTGAGGGGAGGTGGAGCTGGAGAAGTGCTCCGTAATCTTGAGATAAGTCGCATGGTTAATATAGGAACAGCTATCATGATAGCAAGCTTTATCAGTACAGACATACTTAACTGAACTGATTCTAAACTGGATTACAGAAGCAGGTGTGAAAGATAGTTATCATAAACTAATCAAAGATTGTACCTTTCAAACAAAATAATCATCATCGGTGTAAAGTGGGGGAATAAACTAATAAGAACTTGAATAAATAATATATTCTTAATGAAATATACACAATGAATTTATGGATATATTCACCTCATCATGTTGACATGAACAAGAAATAGTTTTCACTATATTGGTAACACTGAATTTGGGTGTTTTCTTCACCTTTTCAGCTATGTTTTGCTTATAAAATAAGTCAATCTGGAAATTCTTCCAATAGAGTTCTTGTGCTTTCTGCATTATTGTTGCGTGCAGCATAATATCATGCATCATATACTGAACAGAATTCTTTTTATGTTGTATTTCGAACATCTTGTTGCCGATTGTGCCGCAATGGTTTGCTTCTTGGAACCAGGAGAATGAAGACAAAAACGAGTGTGATATGTTGGTAGTTGGAGCTAGATAACTTGGTCTCTTAATTGTTGAGGTGGATCCATTGCTTGTGAGCAAAAACAAAGAAAACCAATCAGACCAAGGAGGCAAAGTCACCAAGAACATCTCCAACTCTGATGTTGCTGATCTTCGGAATAACAATTTTTTATCTGACAACGTGATCAGCAACTATTTTAGGCAGCTATCTGCTATGTTAGACAGCGATGAGGTTCTACTTGTTGATGCAGCATCGGCTGTCGCATACGCCCAAGACCCTACCAGTATCAATCCCGAGCACCTCAGAAACCGGCGCATTGTGGTGTTGCCCGTCAATAACACCACTGAGTTTGGACGTCCTGACCGTGGCTCACACTGGTCTGTGCTCATTATCGATGCCACGTCTGAAGGATCGCCACGTTTTATCCATCATGACTCGTCAGATGGACTCAACCTACCCGCTGCACAGCAACTTGCGGCAAGAATGCGCACCATCTTTCCTGCAGCACAAGAGGTTGAGGATGTGCAGACACCGAGGCAGCAAAATGGCCACGATTGTGCTGTGTATGTTATGGCCATAGCAAATTCAATCACAAGCTGGTGGACAAGAAGAGAATTCGAGGAGAATTGGATGGACAGAATGTGGAATGAGGTGACTGCCGAGAAAGTCCGTACCATGAGGCAAAAGTTGGCTGAACTGCTCGAAAATGAAGAACTAGAGAAAGAAACCAAGAAGGTCGCCTCTGATGTTGCTGATCTTCGGAATAACAGTTTTTTATCTGACAACGTGATCAGCAACTATTTCAGCCAGCTATCTGCTATGTCAGGCAGCGATGAGGTTCTACTTGTTGATGCAGCGTCGGCTGTCGCATACGCCCAAGACCCTACCAGTATCAATCCCGAGCACCTCAGAAACCGGCGCATTGTGGTGTTGCCCGTCAATAACACCACTGAGTTTGGACGTCCTGACCGTGGCTCACACTGGTCTGTGCTCATTATCGATGCCACGTCTGAAGGATCGCCACGTTTTATCCATCACGACTCGTCAGATGGACTCAACCTACTCGCTGCACAGCAACTTGCAGAAAGAATGCGCGCTATCTTTCCTGCAGCACAAGAGGTTGAGAATGTGCAGACACCGAGACAACAGAATGGCTACGATTGTGCCGTGTATGTTATGGCCATTGCAAGGTCCATCACAAAGTGGTGGGCAAGAAGAGCATCCGAGAAGGATTGGATGGACATAATGTGCAATGAGGTGACTGCCGAGAAAGTCTGTACCATGAGGCAACAGTTGGCTGATTTTCTTGAAAAGGAAGAATTAGAGAAAGAAACAAAGAAGGCCGAGTGCAAGAAAGAGAAAACTAAGGAGGATTCGTGAAACCGTTCTTTGTTAGTACAAAGGGCACTCCTAGAGAGAGGTGCTGATATGCAACAAACTGTCTAGAATTACAGGGAAAACAACTGTTTCAGAAAAGACAGCTACCTACAAATTTGCAAGACCTGCTCATCTTTTTGTTGCATACAGGAGCTTCAGGTGTCATCAGAATATCGATACAGTTTTGCACTTAAGATTTCCATTTGCATTTTGATGTTTTTGTTTGCTTGTAGGCTACAACTAATCTAGTTCCAAAAGAGTACTGTGATCTAATTCTACTGATGCTTTGTATTAGGCCAGCGCAGTGAAGTGGTTCTGATGGAGTAATTTATTTAAATCATATTTCATATTCAGGCTTGTAAAGTTTAGAATTTTCTTCACGCTTATCGAATTAGAATCTGTGGAACTTGCTATGTTGTATTTGAACAAGAGTCTTGGAATAGCTTTTAGAATTAGTTTGTTATAAGGTGGTAGAACTGAAAATTTAAACAACTGTTCCAGTAGTCTGCTTTCATTAGTCCTGTGTACTGGAAACTAATAAAAGCTAGATCAAAAGGCTTATTGTGTTCTATATAATCAATAGCTGACTTGACTTCAAATTGTTGGCAGATGCCCTAAATGCTTTTATCACATGCACTAAGCTATACCATACTTCATTCATAATACCAGCTATATTGTTTGGAACAACTTGGAGCATCTGACCGTTCTGAATTTAAGCTTGTTCATTTGAATGGGAGAGTTCACTCTCACTCTTTTTTTGGAGAATCGGGGAACTGAAGATCTTGGCATTGTGTGAATCAATGAACAAGATCTCTGTTTCCAAAAATTTTTAACAGTTAGTAGTGCATAGTTGATAGTTCGTGGCACAACATTGAGGCTTGGCTGAATGCTTTCAGGTAGTAAATCTTGACGAATGAAAAATTAACAGACAAACTCAGTTGTGTGTGCCGATGGCATAGTTTTATATCTAGATGGTGTCCCAACTCCCAGTTAGCTTATATAGTTAAATGTACTCGTTAGCTTATATATTATTAAGAAGTATTGTCCCGTTTCATCATATCATCTGTAACTTGATATAGCTCAGACCTGGCCCGGTTTATACCCATCTTAGTCTCATAAATGTTCCTCAATGTACTAGATACATCTAAGTGTATTGTATTGACCTGCTGATGTTTCAGGATTGTAATTCATATGAGCTAACCACGCACAGATTTGGTTGTAGTAACTACTGGTAGTATGCCAAATTCTGTTTTGATTCGCAGGCATGTGTTTATCTAGTGTTGACAGATTCTTATTTCTACACAGGATTCAGTTTTCAGGAGAGAAAGAAGATTCAGTTGTAAGGATGATAATCTGAGTAGTACTGCCCAACCTGATGTAGTATGATTTCTATTCTTCCATGTTAAGACCATCTTGAACGATCAGACTGTAGGTTAAATCTTTGCCTCGTTTTGCTTAAGACTGCTTTGACATGCACTTACAATGCACTGAATTCGGTGGAAAATGTTGCCGTCAGTAGCTGTATGTGCACTGAATCTTGATCACTTTTTTTTTCTTTCCTTTTTGCACTTGGTGGTGTTATTGTCTTTCCAAGCAACTCAAATACTCAATCGCCTATATTTTCTCACTTTAAAATTCAGAGGTATTAATTATACTAGAAATTTATTCTACCTTTACATTATTACTTGAGCTGATAACATACATGATTTCTATCACAGGACTTACGATTTCATATATCTATTTTACAGAAGATCTACCATCCGGAGGGGATACAGTAACAAGTTCAGTTGTGGACTGCAGTACTAGTTTCAGGCTGGGAAGATACTACATGCAGTAAATGGTTAAGAAGATCTTCTTGGCAGTAGCTCCGAGGAATGGAGAATAATGGTGTGGCATACGGGGCATATAAAGTGCATATGAAGATAAACTTAGACATCTGTAAGACTGTTTACTCCATTGCTTGGGGGGATATTGTACTCCACTATAATCAGATTGGTACGAACTGGGAACTGTCGTTGGATGTCGTACTGATTTTTTTCCAATATCATGTTTGGTACTTGTGCTACACTATATATGTTGTGCATCACTGATTTGATCTTCCTCGCAAAAATTAAGATCAAGATTGGACATGAAGTTTACCTTTCAGTTACTTTCTACAGCTTTGCTTTCAGCCTTTTCTTTGCTTGATTGATCCTTGGAATGAAGGATTGCAAGCGTTCTAGCTTCATGCCTAAATAGTTTTGGGTATGTTTGAACATACCCATTTCAGGGTAGAATTCAAGCCTGAGCACTTTTGTGTGTTCAATACTTCCTATTGCATTTCACTTTGAATTTCATATTTGAGTCGCTGCTGTCAAACGAGGCGAGAATAAATAACCAGACCACGCGTGGCGCGCCCACCCGGAACGGCGGTTTCGGGGAACGCCATTCCACCACCCTCTCTCCCTGCGCTGCGCGGTGCCCGCCTTCCCGCGCGCGTGGCGTGGCGTGGCGTGGCCTCGTCTCTCCGCCCCTCCCTCCCTCCCTCCACCATTTGTGGGCTCCCCCCGCCTCTCCCTCGGCCCGAGACGACACACCATCGCTCGGCCGGGACGGAGACAGACCACCACCATCGAATGGGGCCGCGCCTCCTGCAGCACTACCGCTCCCGCTCCGCCTCCTCCTTCGCGCGCTCACCGGACACCGCCGACGCCCACAGCACCGGCCCCGCGGCCGCAGACGCCCTCGACCCACCCTTCGGCGTCCATGGCCTCTCCCGCGCCGACGTCCGCGACGCCGCATACGAGGTCTTCTTCATGTCATGCCGCGCCGGCGCCAAAGCCAACGGCAACGGCAACGGCAACGGCGCGGTCAGCAGCCACCCTGCCCCGTGGGACGGCGGCGGCGGCGGCGGGGACGAGTCGCCGCGGATCGGCGCGGGCCCAAGGGGCGGCACTGGCATGAACGCCGTCAACAGCAGGGTCAAGCGCGCGCTCGGGCTCAAGGCGCGCAGGTCGTCGCAGCCGTCCACCGCACTGCGCAGCGGCCTGAACGCGTCGTCCTCCTCCTCGTCACCGGGCTCCCCCGGCCGCGCGGTGCGGGCGATGATGAACCAGCCGTCAGGGGCCGCCTCGCCCAGGGCGCGCCGGCCGATGACCTCCGCCGAGATCATGCGCCAGCAGATGCGCGTCTCAGAGCAGAGCGACGCCCGCCTCCGCAAGACGCTCATGCGCACCCTCGTCGGACAGGTCCGTTCATGCAATGCCATTGACACGCGCAAGTTTCATGTAACGCATGCGTTCGTTCTTCAATGTGACGTCATCCCCGCGATGCAATGCAATGCAATGCAGGTGGGGAGAAGACCGGAGACGATCATCCTGCCCCTGGAGCTGCTGCGGCAGCTCAAGCTGCCTGACTTCGCCGACAACGCCGAGCACCACCAGTGGCAGCTCCGCCAGCTCAAGCTCCTGGAGGCCGGCCTCGTCCTGCACAGCTCCGTCCCGATCGACCACCGCCACGGCGCCTCCGTGCTCAAGTTCCGCGAGGTCTTGCAGGCCGCTGAGCCCCGCGCCATCGACACCGGCAAGGCCTCGGACGCCATGCGCGCCCTCTGCGAATCGGTGCTCGCCCTGGCCTGGCGCTCCGCTCACGCCGGCGAGGCATGCCACTGGGCCGACGGGTACCCTCTCAACGTGCTCCTCTACGTCTCCCTCCTCCAGGCCATCTTCGACCTCCGCGACGAGACCGTGGTGCTCGACGAGGTGGACGAGCTGCTGGAGCTCATCAAGAGGACGTGGGCGACGCTCGGCATCAACAGGATGATCCACAACGTGTGCTTCGCCTGGGTCCTCTTCCAGCAGTACGTGGCCACCGGGCAGGCCGAGCCTGACCTCGCCGGCGCGGCGATCGCGATGCTCGCGGAGGTGGCCACCGACGCGAAGCAGGAGAAACACCGTGACGCCGTGCACGCGCGGGTGCTCTCCAGCGCTCTCGCCGCGATACGAGACTGGGCCGACAAGCGCCTGGTTGACTACCATGAGATGTACGGGAACGGCATCGGCGGCACAGGCACGGCCGCTTTGGATAGTGCTCTGTCTCTGGCGCTCGCGGCCGGCAAGATCATCTCCGAGAGCGTGCCTGGCCTGCGCATCAGCGCCGACCGCGACGGCGGCGGCGTGGGGTGCTTCGCCGGTGACCGTGTGGACTACTACGTTCGCTGCTCCATGAGAAGCGTATTCACCAAGGTTCTGGAGAACGGGCTCGGGCAAGATGACGGCATGATCACCGACCGTCAGTGCGACGCCGCGGCCGACGACAGCAGCGAGATCGTGACCCTGCTCGCCAAGGACACGGAGGAGCTGGCGGTGTACGAGCGTGAGAGCTTCAGCCCGACGCTGAGCCAGTGGCACCCGTTCCCGGCCGCGGTCGCCGCCGCGACACTGCACGGCTGCTTCGGCGTGGTGCTGAAGCAGTACGTGGCCAAGGCCGTCTGCCTGACCGACGAGCTGGTGCGCGTGCTGCACGCGGCGAGCAGGCTGGAGAAAGCCCTGGTGCAGATGATGATGGAGGATGTTGCCGACAGCGACGACGGCGGCAAGTCGGTTGTGCGGGAGGTAGTGCCCTACGACGTGGAAGCCGTCGTGGTGGGCTTTCTCCGGACGTGGATCGAGGAGCGGCTCAGGGTCGCCAAGGAGTGCCTCGTCAGAGCCAAAGACACCGAGGTGAACTTTCTTGCTCGCACATTTCGTCCGTCCACAAAAAACGTTCATGATCCAAAACAAATTCCCCAAATGTTCATGGCCTCCTGCATTGTCGTGCAGAGCTGGATCGCGAGGTCGAAGAATGAGCCGTACGCGCAGTCGGCGGTGGAGCTGATGAAGCTGGCCAAGACCACCATGGACGAGTTCTTCGCGATCCCGGTGAGCGCGAGAGACGACATGGTTCAGGACCTCGCCGACGGCATCAGCGCCGTCTTCCAGGACTACATCTCTTTCCTCGCCTCCTGCGGGAACAAGCAGACCTACCTCCCGCAGCTGCCGGCACTGACGAGGTGCAACCAGGACTCCACGATCAAGCGGCTGTGGAAGAGGGCGGCGGTGACGCCGTGCCGGGCGCCCGTGACGGGCGGCGCGCGCGGCAGCAGCAGCGTGTACAACTGCGGCCAGAGCGCGGCGGGCGGGCACAACCCGCGGCCGTCCACCAGCCGCGGCACGCAGCGCCTGTACGTCCGGCTCAACACGCTCCACTACGTCCTCAGCCACATCCAGGCGCTGGAGAAGTCGCTCTCCTTCTTCTCCAGCGGGGGCGCCGGGGCATGCACCTCGCCGGCCGCCGCGAACCGCCTCCTCGCCGCGCCGTCCTTCCACTTCGACCACGCCCGCGCCGCGGCGCAGTCGTCCATCACCCACGTCGCAGAGGTCGCCGCGTACCGTCTCATCTTCTTCGACTCGCACCAGTCCTTCTACGACGTGCTCTACGCCGGCGGCGTCGCGGACGCGCGCATCCGCCCGGCGCTCCGCACGCTGAAGCAGAACCTGTCGTTGCTCCTCTCGGTGCTCGTGGACCGCGCGCAGCCGGTGGCCGTGAGGGAGGTGATGAAGGCCTCGTTCCAGGCCTTCCTGACGGTCCTGCTCGCCGGCGGAAACCACCGGAGCTTCACGAAGGAGGACCACGCCATGGTCGAGGAGGACCTCCGGAGCCTTAAGCGAGCCTTCTGCACGCGCGGCGAGGGGCTGGTGACGGAGGACGTGGTGGAGAGCGAGGCAGAAGTGGCCGAGGGCGTCGTGGCGCTCATGGGCCAGACCGCGGAGCGGCTGGTGGAGGAGCTCAGCATCGCGACGACGTGCGGGTCGCCGCGGATAGGCAACGGCACCACCGGGCAGAGGCTGGCGATGCCGGTGACGACCAGGCGGTGGAGCCGGACGGACCCGGACACGATCCTCCGCGTGCTCTGCCACCGGGACGACGAGTTCGCCAGCAGCTTCTTGAAACGCGCGTTCCAGCTGCCCAAGAGGCACCGGTGACCGTGGGCGTTGCGCCATGGCAGACAGAGCTCTAAATATGTAAATTAATCATCAAGGGGGAGTGGATTATATGTGTTGGAACGAAATAATGAAAGCATTCACTGCAGAAGGGAGAGAAGCCCAGTGTGCCTGATACCTGAAAATTCTGCTTTTTCTTTTGTTCTTGCAGGTGTTGATGCATTATGTCAGATAGAAATACTTAGAAAAATAGGTCTCTAACCTCGTAACCTGGATAATGTAACTATCATGTGAGCTGGTACAAGATATGGCTGTAGTATGTAGTAAAGATTATCATGATTACTATGTTGTAGCTTCTTCAAAATGCTAGTGTAGAGAGCTTCCATGGAAGTATACAGGTACAATTTCAGAAAAGGGAAAGCATACGGGTACAATTTCAGAAAGGGGACACGAACTCAAAAGGAATATGCAGGAGTACATTAGATTGAAGCAGTTCACATTCAGCAGCAACAGTTCACCATTTCATCATACACAATTCTGCAAATAATCATCGCAAGACCATCAATTCGGAGCTGGAGAAATACTAGCGTTGAGAGCTTCCATGGATAAGTACATCATATTGACAATGCAGAAGAGGGAAATCATACAGGTGCAGTTTAGAAAAGGGCTACTGGAGGTTGAGAGCTTACATGGATAAATACATCATGTTGACAATGCAGAAAAGGGAAAGCATACTCAGAAAGGGCACACGAACTCAAATGAATATGCAGTATATGTATATTATATTGAAAATACCACAGTAGAATGATATGTTCACAACAAACAAAGAATAAAAAGCTCATCCATGGACCATGAGACATCACCGGTATAGAATACCAATCCCACACACCCTGCATCTAGTAATTCCCAGCTCTTTCTGAACTGCATATAGCTCGGAGGCACGTATTCAGCAGCAGTTCACCATTTCATCATACAAAATTCTGCATCATAAGACCATCAATTCAGAGCCGGAGAAATGCATCAGAATTTTAGCTCAACTCACCTGAAGCTAAGCTTATTACCTGCCCAATTCTGCCACTTCGACTATGAGCCATTGCAGACAGAGCGCGTGTGTTGCGGACTCTAATTTGTAAATTAATCGACAAGGGGGAGTGGATCATGTGTGTTGGAACAAACTAATTAATGGCTTAAAGCATTTGCAAAAATTGCACTACTAGTTTTTTCCAGTGCAGGGGAGAGGAGTTGATGATCACTAAAAATTCTTCTGCTATTTTTTTTGTACTCCCTCTGTTTAGAAATATAAGATGTTTTAGGTTTATGAATGAGATGTATCTAGACATCTTTTAGTATATATGTTCAAATGAATCTAGACACTAAAATATGTCTAGATACATCTCCTTCACACATCTAAAACATCTTATATTTCTAAACGGAGGGAGTAGTCCAGATGCATTATGTCAGATATAAATAGAAAATTTCCATTAAAAAAGATATAAATAGAAAATTAGGTCCCTAACCTCGCAATCCAGATAATGCAGCTATCATGTCAGCTACACGGATATGATGTACTCCTATGTAGATTACCATGTTCCGTAAATCTAAAACAGAGCTGTGAGCTTACCTGAATTAGGCAAGAAAAGTTCAGAAAAAGGGAAAGCATACAAGCACAATTCAGAAGGAAGGGAATATGAACTCAGATGCAGAAAGCATACAGGCACAATTCAGAAGAAGGGAATATGAACTCAGATGCAGAAAATAAGACATGGTACTGAGAATGCCACAAAAATACCATACTATAAGAATGGCATGTTTACAACACATAGAAGAATAGCTTATCACTTGTTTAACAATCTTAGACAATATGTATCTTCTTTGTTCCCAGTTCTTTGTACCCTAATTTAACCAACAGGGTGGAATAGATCATGTGTGGTTGAAATAATTAACGGCTTAAAGCATCTGCCGAAACTGTATAGTTTTTCAACTAGAGAGGGGAGATAAGTTCAGTGCCTGATATCTGAAAATTCTGCTCTTTCTATTGTATTGGCAGATGTTAATGCACTATGTCAGATAGAAACAAAAATCCAGGTGCCTGGCCTAGTAATCCGGATAATGCAACTATCATGTTCAATAAATGCAACTATCAATAAATCCAAAATAGAGCTGTGAGCTTACCTGAATCAAGTAAGAACATTCAGAAAAAGGAAAGCATACAGGGACATTTCAGAAAAGGGGATACGAACTCAGATGCAGTACATGATATTGACAATGCTACAAAAATATCATACAAGAATGACAATGTTCACAGCAGATGGAAGAATAGCTTATCACTTGTTTAACAACCTCACGCGATCTGTATTTTCTTGATTAATTGTTCTGTGGTTGAACAAATAATTAACGGCTTAAAGCATCCGCTGAAACTGTATTGGCAGATATAATGCATTATGTCAGATAAAAGTAGAAATTTAGGTGCTCGACCTCTTAATCCAGATAATGCAAGTAACATGTGAGCTACACAGATGTCTGATAGAAATAAAAAATAGTGTTGCGAGCCTCGCTGAATAAAAGAGTTTTCAGAAAATGAAATGCAGGCAGGCACAATTCAGAAAGGGGAGACAAACTCAGATGCAGTGCATCATATTGACAGAGGCTGAAATAATAATACATCATATTGACAATGCCACAAAAATACCATACTGTAGAATGACATGTTTACAATAAATAAAAGAATAGGTCGCTCTTCCACGAGACATCACCGGTAAAGAATACCAATCTCACACACTCTGTATATCTTAAGTAATTCGCAGTTCTTTCTAGAGACTATTTCTGGGGGTCACACACTCAGCAGCAGATCACCATCTCATCATGCGAAATTCTGCAAATAATCAGCAGTTCACAAGATAATCAGTTTGGAGCCAGGGAAATGCATCAAAATTAACTCAACTAGCTGAAGCTAAGCTCACCTGCCCAAATCTGCTCCTGGTCCTCATAAACCCGCCTCTTGTCATCGAATCATCACCGCCCTTGGCGCTGCAGTTCCAGTAGGCCCCCACGGTGCCGAGGATCGGCATGTCGTCGGGGCTCGGGCTCGGGGACCTCGACCTCATCGGCGTCGAGTTAGCCGACGATATCTTGATGTCCTCCATGGTCAAGGCCCCTAGGATGGGCCGGTCTTCTCGGCTGATCGGCGAGTAGGACCGGACAGAGTTGCTCTCTGGTGTCCCCGTGGAGCCCAGCCACGTGGAGAGGCTGGCGTCCACCGAGGCCTCTTGCTTGCTTGGCGTGCTGGGGGTGTAGTCCGAGCTCACCACCGGCGCGTCTTTCTTCTTGGACGGGATGGTTGCCGGGTCGGTGAGCTTGTTCGACGACGGCCAGTTCTCTTGCCCCAGTGTGACGAAGTTCTCCTTGTCCGAATTATTGGGCGCGGCGGCGGTACGGGAGCCGACCTTGTCGTCCTTCCACTGGGAGAAATCCTCCACCGAGTTCAGCACTGGGTTCCCGCTCCCGCACTGGCTACGCTCGCGCGTCGGGCAAGGCAGCGCCGCTGGTTCTTGCTGGGCGGCGCTGTCCTTGGGCTTGGTCACCGGGAGCAGGAAGAGCGACTCGCACGCCTCCTCCTCGCCGCGCGCGATGCCCAGGAGCCCGCCATGGTCCTCGTCGTCGTCGATCGCGTCGATCCCGTCCCCGTCTTCCTCCTCGTCCTCGTACTCCCCGTCGTCGTACTCGTCGGAGTAGTACTCCTCCTCCTCGTAGTCGCTGTCGTCGTCGTCGGCGCCGGCGGCGCAGTTGCCGTACCTGTGGTTGAGCGGGAACGCCTCGGACTTGGCGCAGTCGGGGCCCAGCATCCACGATTCCTCCTCGTCCTTCCCGCCGCCGCCCGCCAGACCCGGATCGGCCGCCTCCTCCTCCTCCTCCTCGCCCTCCGGGATCGGGGGCGCCTCGTAGGCGGTGACGTTCGAGTCGAACGTCACCTTCTTCTTCACGATGGTGAGGCACATGTCGTCGGCCGAATCCCTAACCAAACCAAGAAACCCCCCCAAGATTAAACCTAAATTCAGGAAGGAGTTCAACAGCCCGTCACGCCGATCAGACTAGCAACAGACCTGAGCTCGAGGAGCGTGGAGAGGAGCGGCGCGGCGGCGGAGACGGCCTCGGCATGGAGATCGGCCTTGCTTGGGGAGTGGCGGGCGCGTGCGTTGGGGGACTGCGCCGGGGACCGCTTCCGCCTGCGGTGGCGGCGCTCCTTGGACTTGGCGCCCCCGAAGCAGCCGAGGAAGCAGCCCATGGTCGGTCGTCGGCGAGGGTGAGCGAGCGGAGAGCAGTGGGGAGATGGGAGAGGGGGAGGGGGCTAGTGATGAAGGCGTCGCGGCATTTGGGGGAGAAGAGGAGGGCGCCGTTGGAGGAAAAGGGCAAGCCGCGAGTAGCAGTCGCAGTAGTAACGGTCGTGTTGACCCAGCTGGCATGAGACCGTTGGATGAGCGGAGAGGATGGACGGCGAGGAAGACCCCGGTATCCAAGGGCGCTTGCTTTTGTTTTTTTAGGGAATCCAAGGGCGCTTGCTATTTTACAGCTGCAGGTGATGGCCGAATTGGTTGTCCCAGAATGGGCTAGCCCGCGACAGATTTCACTGTCGAAAGGTACTTGCAGGTTTTCTAAAACAATCTTATTTCTTTCCTAAAAATAATTTCTCTTTTCAGATGGAAGTAGATAATTTATGAAATGTTTATGAATTCATGCAACATTATGGGTCTATATAAACTACTATACTAAATTACATAAAGGAAACAATGTAGTGTGAGTTAATGGAGCTCAAAAGAAGTACGGATCCGTGCATTGGTCTGTGTTTACTACGAGGATGCAAAGAAAAATGAGTGAAGTGTTCTAACAGGTCACAGAAACACTCATGGATATTAGTTACGGCAAGAATAATGTACTCACTCCGTTTTAAAATATAAGATGTTTTAGGTTTGTGAAAAAAATAAATCTAGACTTGTTTTAGTATGTAGGTTCACTCAACTTTGGGATGAATTTATATACTCCCTCCGACTCATATTACTTGACTTGGATTTGTTAAAATTTGGATGAACCTATATACTCCCTCCGGCCCGAATTAATTGACGCGAGCACAATACTATTCAAATCTTACAAAAAAAACCAAACTTATCCAAATCGTTCGAAATTAGTCTGAATTCAAAATTCAAACTTGGCGAACCCAGCCTGCGATCCTCGGCGTCGCCCGCGATCCCCGGCGTCGCCTCGCGATCACCCGCCCGCGATCCCAGCGTCGTCCCGCGATTCCCGGCGTCCGCGATCCAGTTCCGTCCCCGCGCGTCTTGGGGGGAGGCGGAGGCCGGGAGGAAGCCAATCGCGAGCTCCAGTTCCCCTTCCCGTCGTCGTCCTCGGTCGCCACCGCCGTGAGGTCCGTCGCCGTCTCCGTCCTCCCGCGGCGGCTCCCGCGTGCACCAGGTCGCCATCCTCCCGCAGCAGGTCCCGCACGCGCCAGGTTGTCATCCTCCGGCGGCAGCTCCCGCGTGCACCAGGTCGCCATCCTCCCGCAGCACGTCCCGCGCGCCAGGTTGTCATCCTCCGGCGGCAGGTCCCGCCTGCACCAGGTCGCCATCCTCACGCGGCAGGTCGTGCACCAGGTCATCGTCCTCCCGCGGCAGGTCCTGCGTGCACCAGGTCGCCATCCTCCCGCGGCAGGTCCCGCGCGCGCCAGGTAGCAGTCCTTCCGCGCCAGGCTCCCGCTGGCCGGCTCCAAGCTCCCTCCACGGCCTTCTCCGAGCTCCCTCCAATGGCCAGATCACTCATCAAATGACCAGATACATATAGCATGTAATTATTGTAGGGGTTCGTAGCATGGAAAACAAAAAAATTCTATCGCATACAAACAAACAAGCCAAGATCTATCTACTAGATTGTAGCAACGAGTCGATGGAATAACTCACCCTCGAAGATTCCAAAGTGTTTAACGAGAGAGGATTCTCGTGGGTGATGTAGTCGTACTCTTTCCGATCTCAAGATCGCGTAGACGATCCTTCCGGCGCTGCGTTCCGGCAGCGCTTCCGCAGTCGGTCACACGTTCGGTACTCGACGAAGACCTTCCTCTCCCTTGTTCCAGCAGGCAGCGGAGGTTGTAGCACTCTCCTCGCGATTCCGGCAGCACAACGGCGTGGTACCGGAAGTAGAGGGGAGATCTCGCAGGGCTTCGCCTTAAGCCGGAGCGAGTATGGTGGACTATGAGAGAGAGCCTCGGCGATCTAGGTTTTAGACACACCAAGGAGGAGGGTCTAGGGCCGGAGGCTAGGGCTTGGGGCTGCCCAAGTCGGCGGCTAGGGTTTCCCTAGGCGGCGGTGGCAACAGCAGGAGGTGGCGGCGCCGGCGGCTGGGAGCTAGGGTTTGCGGGGGGCAACTTGTGTGTTAGGAGGGGCAGCCTTGCCCCTCCTTTTATAGGTGGGAGGCGCCGGCCAAGGGGAGGGGAGTCCCTCCCCAACTCGGATCCCAAGTGGGCCGGCAGTGGAGGGGAGGAACTCCTCCCCAAGTAGGTTTCCTACTTCCCCTCCACCTTTCAAAATAGCCGTTTGACTTTTCAAATTGGCGTTTGACTTTTCAAACTAGGATTTGATTAAACCCTTTATTTTGTTCAGCGATGACACCTAGTACATGATGCAATCATTCCAACTTGATATGACACATTCATGTACCCTTCCCCTCCAGAGTGCCGGACATTCCGAAACCTTCTAGAACATTCCCGATGAAAACACCGGAACCATTCTCCAACCCCGAAACAGGACTTTCCTTATATGAATCTTATTCTCCGGACCATTCCGGATCTCCTCGTGATATCCTGGATCCCATCCGAGACTCCGAACAACATTCGGTCTCTTACTCATCATTCCATAACTACTCAAACAACGTCGAATCCTTAAGTGTGTCTCCCTACGGTTCGTGAATTATGCAGACATGATCGAGACACTTCTCCAAACAATAACCAATAGAGGAATCTGGAAATTCATATGGCTCCCACATATTTCTATGGTTACTTTGCGATCGAATGAACCACTTACATACGATACCAATTTCCCTTTGTCTCACGATAGTTTACTTATCCGAGGTTATGATCGTCGGTATCTCTGCATACCTAGTTCAACCTCGTTACTGATAAGTACTCTTTTCTCGTTCCCGTGATATGTGATCCCTTGTGAGCCAGTCACATGCTTGCAAGCTAATTGGATGACATTCCACCGAGAGGGCCCATAGTATATCTATCCGTCATATGGATGGACAAATCCCACTCTTGATCATGTGTCTCAACCAATACTTTCCGAACACTCAATGCCACCTTTATAGCCACCCAGTTACGGTGTGGTGTTTGATGTCATCAAAGCATCCTTCCGGTGAAGGTGATATGGATGATCTCATGGTCGAAGGAATTAGGTTACTGTGTATCAGAAAGCATATAGCAATTGAACTATTAAAATGACTTGATCTTTATGCTACGCTTATCTATAGGAGTATGTCCACCATATCATTCTCCTAACGATATGATCTTGTTGTTAATAACATCTCAATGTTCATGATAGGGAAACCACAATCATTTATTAAGCAACAAGCTAGTATTATAAAGAGGCTTTACTAGGGACTCTATTTTAGTTTACAAATCACACAAGTATTAATGTTTCCTTGTTAATACTATTATAGCATGAATGTAAACATTTATCATAAACACAAAGATATAATAATAACTACATTTATTATTGCCTCTAGGGCATATCTCCAACAGTCTCCCACTTGCACTAGAGTCATCTAATCTAGATTACATGGTAATATACCGAACACCCATGGCAGTTTGGTGCTGGTCATGTTTTTCCCTCGGGAGAGGTTTAGTCAACGGATCCGCCACATTCAGATCTGTGTGTACTTTGCAAATCTTTATGTCCCCATCTTGGACATGTTCTCGAATAGCGTGAAAACGTAGCTTGATATGCTTCAGCTTCTTGTGTGACCTTGGTTCTTGCGCATTGGCAATGGCGCCCATGTTATCACAGTAGATAGACATTGGGTCCAGCGCACTTGGAACCACACTGAGCTCTGTAATGAACTCCTTCATCCATATCGCTTCTTGTGAAGCCTCTGAAGCAGCTATGTATTCCGATTCAGTTGAAGATCTCGCCACAACGCTTTGCTTTGCACTCCTCCAGCTAACTGCTGCACCATTCAAAGTAAATACGTATCCAGATTGAGATTTAGAATCATCCGGATCGGTGTTCCAACTAGCATCGGTGTAACCATTAACAACGAGATGTTCATCACCTCCATAAGAAATAACCATATCCTTAGTTCTTCTCAAGTACTTAAGGATGTTTTTGACCGCTGTCCAATGATCCACTCCTGGATCACTTTGATATCTGCTAGTTAAACTAACAGCATATGCAATGTCGGGTCCAGTACATAGCATGGCATACATTAGAGATCCTATGGTTGAGGCATAGGGAGTCTTACTCATCCTTTCTCTATCTTCTGCCGGTGTCGGACTTTGAGTTTTACTCAAGATCGTATTGGGCAACATGGGCAAGAACCCTTTCTTGCTATCTTCCATTCCAAACCTCTTTAGAACTTTGTCCAAATATGTACTTTGTGACAATGATATTAGGCGTCTCGATCTATCTCTATAAATTTTTATGCCTAATATGTAAGCTGCTTCGCCAAGATCCTTCATTGAAAAACTATTATTCAAATATTCCTTGACACTATTAAGAAGGTCTACATCATTCCCAATCAACAATATGTCATCTACATATAGTATTAAGAATGCTACAGAGCTCCCACTCACTTTCTTGTAAATACAAGCTTCTCCATAAGTTTGTATAAAACCAAAACTTTTGATTACCTTATCAAAACGTTGATTCCAACTTCGGGATGCTTGCTTCAATCCATAAATGGACCGTTGAAGTTTGCATACCTTGCTAGCATCTTTAGGATCGACAAAACCTTTGGGTTGCATCATATACAACTCTTCATCAATGTCTCCATTGAGGAATGTTGTTTTGACATCCATCTGCCATATCTCATAATCATAATATGCAGCGATTGCTAACATAATCCTCACAGACTTTAGCTTCGTTACCGGTGAGAAAATCTCATCGTAGTCAACTCCTTGAATTTGTCGAAACCCTTTTGCGACAAGTCGAGCTTTATAGACAGTAACATTACCATCAGCATCTGTTTTCTTCTTGAAAATCCATTTGTTCTCGACAGCCTTCCGGCCATCAGGTAAGTCCACCAAAGTCCATACTTGGTTTTTGTACATGGATCCAATCTCGGATTTCATGGCTTCTTGCCATTTATTGGAATCTGGGCTTATCATCTCTTCCTCATATGTCACAGGGTCATCGGTGTTGTCCACCAACATGACATTCATAACGGAATCATACCAATCAGGAGTGGTACGATTTCTCGTTGACCTGCGAGGCTCTGTAGCAACTACAACCGAAGTTTCATGATCATCATCATTAGCTTCCTCTCTTATTGGTGCAGACACCACAGGAACTTCTTCCGGTGCTGCGCTACTCGCAATTTCGAGAGAAGCTTCAACAACCTCGTCGAGTTCTACTTTCCTTCCAGTCACTTCTTTCGAGAGAAATTCTTTCTCTAGAAAGGATCCATTCTTGGCAACGAAGATTTTGCCCTCGGATCTATGATAGAAGGTATACCCAATAGTTTCCTTCGGGTATCCTATGAAGACGCATTTTTCCGCTTTGGGTTCAAGCTTGTCTGGTTGTAACTTCTTTACATAGGCTTCGCAACCCCAAACTTTAAGGAACGACAATTTAGGTTTCTTCCCAAACCATAATTCATACGGTGTCGTTTCAACGGATTTAGATGGTGCCCTATTTAAAGTGAATGCGGCTGTTTCTAATGCATAACCCCAAAATGATAGCGGTAAATCTGTAAGTGACATCATAGAACGAACCATATCTAAGAGAGTTCGATTACGATGTTTGGACACACCGTTACGCTGTGGTGTTCCCGGCGGTGTCAATTGTGAAAGTATTCCACATTTCTTCAAATGCTCGCCAAACTCGTAACTTAGATATTCACCTCCACGATCAGAACGTAGAAATTTAATCTTCTTGTTACGTTGATTCTCTACCTCACTTTGAAATTCCTTAAACTTCTCGAAAGTTTCGGACTTATGTTTCATGAAATAGATATACCCATATCTACTCAAGTCATCCGTGAAGGTAAGAACATAACGATAACCACCGCGCGATGCTACACTCATTGGACCACACACATCGGTATGTATGATTTCCAATAAGTCCGTAGCTCGCTCCATCATACCAGAAAATGGAGTCTTAGTCATTTTACCCATCAGACATGCTTCGCATCTTTCAAGTGATTCGAAATCAAGTGATTCAAGAAGTCCATCAGAATGGAGTTTCTTCATACGCTTCACTCGAATGTGACCAAGACGACAGTGCCACATATAGGTCGAGTTATCGCTCGATTTCAAACGTTTAGCCTCAATGTTATTAATATGTGTATTTCCACTATCGAGATTCAATAAGAATAGACCATCTATCAAAGGTGCATGTGCATAAAACATATTACTCATATAAATCAAACAACCATTATTCTCGGATTTAAACAAGTAACCGTCTCGCAATAAACAAGATCCCGATATAATGTTCATGCTTAACGCAGGCACCAAATAACAATTATTTAAGTATAAAACTAATCCCTATGGTAGATGAAGGGGTAGCGTGCCGACCACGATCACATCAACCTTTGATCCGTTTCCCACGCGCATCGTCGCCTCGTTCTTCGCTAGCTTCCGTTTATTCTGCAGCACCTGTTTCGAGTTACAAATATGAGCAACCGAACCAGTATCAAATACCCAGGCACTACTACGAGTACTAGTGAGATACACATCAATAACATGTATATCGGGTATACCTTTCTTCTTGATGTTGCCGTTCTTCAAATCCGCCAAGTACTTTGGGCAATTCTGCTTCCAGTGACCTTCTCCCTTGCAGTAAAAGCACTCAGTATCAGGCTTAGGTCCAGCCTTGGTCTTCTTCGTCGGCACGGTAACTTTCTTACCACCCTTCTTGAAGTGTCCCTTTTGCTTAGACTTGCCTTTCTTGAATTTGGTGGTCTTATTGACCATCAACACTTGGTGCTCTTTCTTGATCTCCACTTCTGCAGATTTCAACATGGCAAAGAGTTCTGGCAACTGCTTGTTCATGTTTTGCATATTGTAGTTCATCACAAAGTTCTTATAACTTGGTGGTAGTGATTGGAGGACACGATAAATCCCCAAAGCATTAGGAATCACTATACCCAAGCTTTGAAGTTTGTTTGCGTGCCTAGACATCTTAAGCACATGCTCACTGACGGAGCTGCCCTCTTCCATCTTGCAGTTAAAGAACTTTTCAGAAGCCTCATAGCTCTCAATTGCCGCATGAGTCTCAAAGATCAATTTGAGTTCACGGACAATATCATGTGGGTCTGAATTCTCAAACCTTTTCTGAAGCTCCGATTCTAAACCATACAAGATAGCACACTGAACTGTGGAGTACTGAGTCTTCCGAGCGAGGTAAACATTCTTTACTTCATCGGTAGCGGTAGCTGCAGGTGGGTCACCTAGCGGTGCATCCAGCACATAGGTTAAATTACCAGCTGTGAGGACAATCCTCAAATTGCGGAACCAATCCGCGAAGTTGCTTTCATTGTTTTTCAACTTTTCTTTCTCTAGGAACGCATTAAAATTGATGGTAGGGGCTGCCATTGATCTACAACATATTTGCAATAGTTTATACTAAGTTTATGACAAATTGAGTTCTAATTAATAGTTAAATTAATCTAGGTGAACTCCCACTCAAAACAATATCCCTCACATTGTTTTAGTGATCACACGAACCAAATTCACCACATCAAAACCGATCATCACGAGAGTTGATGTAGCTTCAATGGCGAACAATCGACATGTTCATCATATCTACTATATGATTCATGCTTTACCTTTCGGTGATCCGTGTTCCAACACCATGTCTGTACATGCTAGGCTCGTCAAGATCAAACCTTAGCTTCCGCATGAGCAAATCTGGCTTGCTCACGTTGTATACACTTGCGGAATCTAACACACCCGATCATCACGTGGTGCTTCGAAACAACAAGCTTTAGCAACGGTGCTTACTAAGGATGAACACTTTCGAACTTGAAATTTATGTGCATGAGGGATCATCTTATAATGCTACCGTCGTTAACTAAGCAATACAAGATGCATAAAGGATTAACATCACATGCAATTCATAATATGTGATATGATATGGCCTTTCTTCTTTGTGCTTCCGATCTCCATCTTCAAGCACGAACATGATCTCCATCATCACCGGCATTGCATCAAGGTCAATGACGCTTCTCCATGGTTGTCGTCCACCGGCTTCAACTATTACAACTACTTTGAATAGACACGCAGGTCTTAACGGAATTTAAAGACAACCATATGGCTCCTGCCGGTTGCCAACTTACAATAAGGAACATTGCATACATCAAATATAATCACAATCATGGCCATATCACATCACAGCACACCCCTGCAAAACAAAGTTAGACGCCTCTACTTTCTTTGCATGTTTTACGTGGTTTGGGGCTTTCAATAAGTGTTGTTCTAACTTACGAACAAGAACCACAACATTGATACTAGTATTGTCAATCACCCGTTGTAAATTGAATCTTAACTATGTTGGGAGAAACATGCACCCGCAAAGCCACTTATGCAATACAAGTTGCATGTCAAGCGTGGAGCAAGTCTCATGAACGATGTCATGTAAGGTTAGCCCGGGCCGCTTCATCCCACCATCCCGCAAGATGCAAAGTACACAAGAAGCAATCGACAACAAAAGCATCAACGCCCACAATGACCATTGTGTTCTACTCGTGCAACAGATCTACATATAGACACAACTCTGATACCACTATAGGGGTTCGTAGCATGGAAAACAAAAAAATTCTATCGCATACAAACAAACAAGCCAATATCTATCTACTAGATTGTAGCAACGAGTCGATGGAATAACTCACCCTCGAAGATTCCAAAGTGTTTAACGAGAGAGGATTCTCGTGGGTGATGTAGTCGTACTCTTTCCGATCTCAAGATCGCGTAGACGATCCTTCCGGCACTGTGTTCCGGCAGCGCTTCCGCAGTCGGTCACACGTTCGGTACTCGACGAAGACCTTCCTCTCCCTTGTTCCAGCAGGCAGCGGAGGTTGTAGCACTCTCCTCTCGATTCCGGCAGCACAACGGCGTGGTACCGGAAGTAGAGGGGAGATCTCGCAGGGCTTCGCCTTAAGCCGGAGCGAGTATGGTGTACTATGAGAGAGAGCCTCGGCGATCTAGGTTTTAGACACACCAAGGAGGAGGGTCTAGGGCCGGCGGCTAGGGCTTGGGGCTGCCCAAGTCGGCGCCTAGGGTTTCCCTAGGCGGCGGTGGCGGCAGCAGGAGGTGGCGGCGCCGGCGGCTGGGAGCTAGGGTTTGCGGGGGGCAACTTGTGTGTTAGGAGGGGCAGCCTTGCCCCTCCTTTTATAGGTGGGAGGCGCCGGCCAAGGGGAGGGGAGTCCCTCCCCAACTCGGATCCCAAGTGGGCCGACGGTGGAGGGGAGGAACTCCTCCCCAAGTAGGTTTCCTACTTCCCCTCCACCTTTCAAAATAGCCGTTTGACTTTTCAAATTGGCGTTTGACTTTTCAAACTAGGATTTGATTAAACCCTTTATTTTGTTCAGCGATGACACCTAGTACATGATGCAATCATTCCAACTTGATATGACACATTCATGTACCCTTCCCCTCCGGAGTGCCGGACATTCCGAAACCTTCTAGAATATTCCCGATGAAAACACCGGAACCATTCTCCAACCCCGAAACAGGACTTTCCTTATATGAATCTTATTCTCCGGACCATTCCGAATCTCCTCGTGATATCCCGGATCCCATCCGAGACTCCGAACAACATTCGGTCTCTTACTCATCATTCCATAACTACTCAAACAACGTCGAATCCTTAAGTGTGTCTCCCTACGGTTCGTGAATTATGCAGACATGATCGAGACACTTCTCCGAACAATAACCAATAGAGGAATCTGGAAATTCATATGGCTCCCACATATTTCTACGATTACTTTGCGATCGAATGAACCACTTACATACGATACCAATTTCCCTTTGTCTCACGATAGTTTACTTATCCGAGGTTATGACCGTCGGTATCTCTGCATACCTAGTTCAACCTCGTTACTGATAAGTACTCTTTTCTCGTTCCCGTGATATGTGATCCCTTGTGAGTCAGTCACATGCTTGCAAGCTAATTGGATGACATTCCACCGAGAGGGCCCAGAGTATATCTATCCTCATATGGATGGACAAATCCCACTCTTGATCCATGTGTCTCAACCAATACTTTCCAAACACTCAATGCCACCTTTATAGCCACCCAGTTACGGTGTGGTGTTTGATGTCATCAAAGCATCCTTCCGGTGAAGGTGATATGCATGATCTCATGGTCGAAGGAATTAGGTTACTATGTATCAGAAAGCATATAGCAATTGAACTATTAAAATGACTTGATCTTTATGCTACGCTTATCTATAGGAGTATGTCCACCATATCATTCTCCTAACGATATGATCTTGTTGTTAATAACATCTCAATGTTCATGATAGGGAAACCACAATCATTTATTAACCAACAAGCTAGTATTATAAAGAGGCTTTACTAGGACTCTATTTTAGTTTACAAATCACACAAGTATTAATGTTTCCTTGTTAATACTATTATAGCATGAATGTAAACATTTATCATAAACACAAAGATATAATAATAACTACATTTATTATTGCCTCTAGGGCATATCTCCAACAATTATACGAACTGATTCAGATTTTTGCTTCAGGTTCTTCTCCAAACTGATAAGGAACAAAGATATACAGATTATTGTGTTTACCTTTACCAGATACAATGATTTCCTTCTGATTGTACTGTTCCCTATCTTCTTGGAGTCAAAATCAGAGCAACTCAATACAAACTCTTTTAATTTATAGTTTGTGCTTCCTGTTGAACAGAAAGACAGAGGTTCTTATTTACTGACAGTCATACATCCAAGATACATACAGTAGGGAACTCTTGGTTCTTATTTACTGACAGTCATACATCCAAGATACATGCACAAATTGGTTCTTATTTACTAACATTAGAGATGGCTAAAAATGAATGTAGATGTAGTAAAGTGTGAAAGCTGACTTTATATTAGAATTATAACATTGCAATCAACATATCAAACAATTTCATGTCCTTTAGAGTAAAATCTGACCAGGGCATTGCACAGTTCAGGGACTGCATTTTATTAAAAGAGCATGGTAGACAAGCTACTCCTACAAGGTACCAACCCCATTGATCCTAATTTCTAAACAGGGACACCTCAAGATATAA
The DNA here is from genome assembly GCA_916181665.1 of Avena sativa. Classification (NCBI taxonomy): domain Eukaryota; kingdom Viridiplantae; phylum Streptophyta; class Magnoliopsida; order Poales; family Poaceae; genus Avena; species Avena sativa. The sequence goes on from OV702293.1 coordinate 464,063,586, forward strand.
TTTAGTAAAAGAGCAGTGAACATGCTTCATGTCTAAAGCTATCACAATATTTGCATAAGAATGTGAGGCAAATCATCTTGCATTGTTGCGGTGACATAATTGCTTACCTAGTAGTATATAAACAAAGCAACCACAATGTATGGGCTGGCATAGGAGAAGCATCATTTGACTGCATTTTATTACTCAAGATATAATATGCATGTCTGATTACTTGTACTGTGTCATCACTGTAATCAAGTTGATCACCCCCAAGAAACAGCACCTGGAGAAATCCCATCTAATCATCAGGTATCATTTTGACCTGAACACACAGCATGACAAATGACAAATGTTACAATGACACACAACATGACCTAAATGTTACAATGTTGACTGCATTTGATTGTACTGCATTTGATTGTACTCGAATACAAATGTCATACTTATTTCAGTTCAAAGTTACATCATCATTTGACTACATTTGATTGCTCTATAGGTACATACAGAGGAGGAATGGACTTGGATCTAAACATGAGGCTAGAGGAGGAGTATAGATGGATGGACCTGGATGTTGACGTCAGACTACAAGAGGAGGAGGTGAAGGAAGGATGGATGGACCTAGATCTCAACGTTAGATTAGAAGAAGAAGAACATGTTGCTCAACCAGATCATATATCTAAAGAAGAACATATTGCTCAGCCAGATCATATATTCGAAGAAGAACATGTTGCTCAGCCAGATCATTTATCCGGAGAAGAACATATTGCACAGCCAGATCATATATCCGAAGAAGAAGAAGAACATGTTGCTCAGCGGCACCATAGAGATCTGCCAGAGAGTCACAAATTCGCAGCATATATTGCACTAAAAGCACTCAGCAAAGGTAGACCAATTGAGAAGGCTGATAAAGAACTTGTGGCTCAACTTCTGAAAACAAGTCTTAGAACTGTTGAAAAGACCTGGAAGAAGGCAATAGAACAAGAAACACACGGCGAAGAAGTTAATTTTTCAAATAAAAGAAAGGGTAGATGTGGTCGAAAGAGGAGACAACTTAATCTCTCTGAAAGGGTGCGTCAGGTTGCATTAAACAAAAGGGATACATTGAGAGCACTAGCAAGATCTCTTGGTGTCCCTTATAGTACATTACAGAGAAGGTTCACATGGGGTGAATTAAGGCGCCACACAAGCAGCCTGAAACCATTTCAGTCTCTAGAAAACAAGATCAAACGGCTAAAGTTTTGCATTTCAATGGTTGATCAAACAACGATACCAAAAGCAATGCCTTCCTTTAATAATATGGAGAATATAATTCACATTGATGAAAAATGGTTTGATATGACCAAGAGAAACAGAACATATTACCTCCTTCCAGAGGAAGAAGATCCTTTGCGCACTGTTCACAACAAGAACAGTATCGGCAAGGCCATGTTCTTAACTGCAGTTGCGAAACCCAGACATGATGCGCAAAGGAATGTGACCTTTGATGGAAAGGTAGGCATATGGGCATTTGTCACGGATAGTGCAGCTAAATATAACTCCAAGAATAGGACAAAAGACACTATGGAACTAAAGACAATGCTTGTTACTAGAGACGTCATGAGAGCATACCTATGTGAAAAAGTAATTCCAGCAATAGTAGAAGCGTGGCCTGACGATGGGCACGAGGGAACAATATTTATCCAGCAGGACAATGCAAGAACGCATGTCCTGCCAGATGATCCTGCTTTTATAGCCGTTGTGAAAGCTTCGGGTTTGGATATCAGGTTGACTTACCAACCTCCAAATTCACCTGATATGAATGTCCTAGATCTTTGCTTTTTCAGAGCAATCGAGTCCCTTGCATTTGAGAGTGCACCTAACACACTCAAAGAGCTGATAGAATCTGTTGAACAAGCTTACGATTCCTATGACACGGAGAAGCTTGCGAAAGTGTTTATAACCCTACAATCTGTCTTGCTGGAGGTTATGAAGGAAGAAGGAGGAAACAAAAACCAGACACCCCACATGGGAGAGGACAAACTCCAAAGGGAGGGAATGCTACCGGACACGCTAAAAGTCGATGGGGAACTCTACCGAAAAACCTTGGAGCTGATAGCTTCCTATGAGCAACAAGTCATAGCACCAGCTCAAACAACATCTCGAAAAGCACGCAGGACAAGCCCCCGAGTAATTTTGGATGATGAGACAATGATCCCGGGAAATACATATCTAACATGGCTGAATGACCCATCAAGCCTTATTCGTAGAAGGCGCCGAGTCAGCAATGTATGTCAGGATAGGCAAATTAATCTCAAGCTGGTCACTAAAGAAGAAGCTCAAGCTAGTCAAAAGGAGAAGCTCATCTAGTCACTAAAGAAGCTCAAGCCAATTGTTTTGTAATTGTGTATATCTGTCATGTGTAAGTCTATCATGTGTGTACTATCTGTGATCTGTCACAATATAAAGGCATTTATAAATCTAGAGGCTCCAATATTGTGTATATCTGTATACACAATATATGTGAACTGCTTGTAATGAGGTTTTCTTAGGCATGTATGTGAACTGAAACTAATCAGCAGAAGTACTGCTTTAACTTGACAAGTATCTAGGGGTTAGAACAATTAAGGGAAGCTAATGAGACCCTAAAATTTCTGCATTGAACCATATACACTTGCAGATATGCCTTGTAATTTGACAAATCGTACTATTGCAATCAAATGCCAGAAGTAATTTGATCAGCCATGCTTTTGTACATACTGCTTTAAGAGAATCCATGATATTACTAAGCCTACTTTGTAGAATCCATTTAAATATATGCTACTCACATATGCTACTCACACCTGACAAGCACTCTCATCATCTAAATATACAACTTTCTTTCTTTGAGCAGAGCAAGTGAGATTGGAACATCAAATATTGACAACACTGATCATGGAACATATATCAGTAAACACATGAAAGTTAAAGATTGCACACTTTAGTAAACATCAAATATTTGTATTTTTGAAAGAGGCAGGGGGCTGACAAATTATTTAGTGTGCATCATGAAGCATGCAACTTCTGTTGGATACATTCTGATATACTCTACCAGATACATTCTACTACAGACATGGCTAGTATAATTAACCAGTTTATTTTGTACTACAAACATGGTCTGGCTGATGTACACTGAAAACCCTGAGCAGTCAATGACTAGATTTGTATGGATGACTGAGTTAGGTGTTGTTCTTTGAAGCAACTTTCTGAGATCACCATCCAGAGAAACTGAATCGAATATGGTATGGGTAATATGTCCAGTAGTGAAAGGGAAAATTACCTGAATCATGCACTGACAAAGAAATCCACATGTGCTAACCCAGAACCTTCTCCATCTCCATATCTGGAACAAGCATGGACTATGAAATTCACTAGATACAGATACTTACCACTAATGGATAAACAATTTTAGTGATACTACTACCAAGCATACCGAGCAATCATTCTATCAACTTAAGTCTCCCGATTAGTATTGGTATATCTGTGATAAACAACATTTTACTTGTAATTCTCATGGTAGGATGCTATCTATGGAGTATTTATTATATCATAAAAAATGTAAAGTTGAAAAGGAGCAGTTATTTGTGCATTCAGTTAGTCATTATCCTTCTGAATGGAGGAATTCAAACAACCATTGAGTTTTAAATTATAACATCGCAGAAGTAAGTATCTGTATCATAGACTGATTGCAATCAGTCTATTAACATGGGTGTGCACTATATAATATATGCGGGAAATACTTTCAGAAGTTAAGCATCGAAACAAAGCAAGATCAGAAGGAAATCTGCAATGTTTTCATGCTTCAGAAGTAACCAGAGAAATTATCTATGTGTCAAATATAGATTATACATCTGGCCTACCATAACCAGGAGATTATCGAGGACCAATTTTGTTGGTGGACAGTCCTAACGTGCAGATATCATTGCTCTACTCAGAATAAACACTCAATTCTTCTCTCAGCCTAGCAATTATCCAGAGAAATTTTTATTCTTGGACTGCTCTTATCCAGTCTTGAGTATTTCGAGCTTAGCCCAGATTAACATACCAGGGAAATTTCGAGCTCGTCGCGGATGAGGTCACTAGCGGCGATGTGGAGAAGTTCCTGGAGCTGCAGCAGAGCGCACTCCCCTAGACCGCCATCTCCTCTCCGTGCTTCGGTGGCGTCAGTGAGAACGAGATGGTGACCTGGAGCTTCTCCTCGCCGTCGGAGGGCACATCGAGTATCTCTGCACGCAGATCAAGCAAGGAGGCATGGAGAAGCAAGGCAGCGGCGGTGTATTGGACAGAAAAGGTTCAATCTTGGCAGTGTTGCCTTCGCAGTAGGCAGCAACAGAGGAGGTAGGCGACGGCAGCGCATCATGGGCGGAAGCGGCGGCGTGGGGCGGGAGGGTGTAGCGGTGTGTGGCGGGGGCGGGGGAGGGGGAGGGGAGGGGGTGCAGCGGCCTAGGGCGGGGGTGACGACGGCGAACCATTGGAGCGGAGCAAACGATGAGTGAGGAAGACATGCCGTGCGGACTTTTAGGTTTGTCGGGGAATACATAGGGATTTTTTTGTAAAATGACCAGCGCGTCAGTTAATTCGGGCCGGAGGGAGTACTAAATAGTGCTAGATTCATCCAAATTTTGTAAAATCCAAGTCAAGTAATATGGGTCAGAGGGAGTACTAAAAAAAAGTCTAGATTCATTTTCTTCACAGACCTAAAATATCTTATATTTTGAAACGGAGGGGGTAGCAAGCACTGGAGCTCGGGAGTCAAAAGGACTTTCCAGTGGTGAGACAGTATAACAGAGGAACATCAGCTTGTTAACATGCCAAACGGCAGATACTATTGACAAAAATCGATTACAAATCCATCCGGACGGACGCGCAATAAGAAATACTATTGTCTGATGATTCGAAGAGCATTTTGCTCATCACATATAGCATTACTCGTCAGGAAAAGCAAGGCTGCTGCTGCTCTGCGCACTGCCCTTCAAAAATAAACCAAAGAAAGGCTGGCTTCTACCCTTTCTTGGTGTCCTTCTCCCCTTTCTAACTGATGTGTGGCATATCTCCGAATTCTAAAATAACTTCCTGCTGTTGGCACAACCAGCAGGTCCTTCCTTGGTTGCGGAGAGCGGGAGATAGTTGACACACGCCCCTAGTTCAATTATAAGAGAATTTGAGCTTGTGGGAGTGAACCTTTTTCTATACAAGGCCAAAGCGTAACATTAAGATACAGCTCTTGTTAAACATTCATACTCTCCACCTGCGCAAGATGCGCCCGAGATTCAGCTCTGCGGTATTTACATGATTGAGCATATGCAAGTATCCAAGTATTCATCATCTGAGTCACTTGAATCACTGCAAATTATTTACCAAGATAGTGGCACTATTAGAGGACGAAATCAACATAAGCAATGTGAGCAAGACTATCTTGAACTACTAAAATTATGAAAGCTAAACATAACTATTCAGCTATAAATGGTCTTTTTAGATGCACAGAGCTATTTCCATATTGTATCTGGTTTATTTCAAAGACCTTAAATATTAAGATAGAAAAACTATTACAGAAAAAAATCAATAGAAGGAATGTGAGCAAGACTACTGGAACTACTAATATCATGAAAGGTTAAGATAATTATTCAGCTATAATGGTCTTTCTTAGATGCATTGAGCTATTTCCATACTGTATCTGGTTTATTTCAAATACCTTAAATACCACCAACGCCAATACTAGAGCACCAAGAAAGAGAACAACATTCTCGATAAAACACATATCATAACACCCTATGTGGACTGCAGTTAGTGGAAGAGACAGGATTTAAATTCTGCTGGGGAGAAACATTTAAGGTCCAAAAGAAAGACAGAGATGCAAGTCTATTCAACAAAAGAAGATCAAGATCCATGAGACAGAACTATCAAGAGCATAGAAAAAGCATAGCAGACTTGGAAGCTACTAACATGGAGTCCTGCCACTTGAACCACTCATGGATTGCAGTTTTGCAGCATAAACTGATGCCAGCGAAAAGATTAATAACTTGAGGTGATTAAAGTTCTTGCAAGAGTATACAATTAGAAACCACATGATGGTGTATAATTTTTTTAAAAAAATACTATCCACATTTGATATTAAGGTCCACCGTAACTTATAAACCAATGGAAAGAAATTACAGACTGCATATCTTCAATTTCAAAAGCTTGAGGTGCCACTTGTTTAAAATAAGAATTAATTTGGAATTGTAAACTGATCTGTAAGAGCTAAACAAAAAAAAATTAAAACATATGATAAACTCTAGGCAGATGAAGCAAATATCTTGAGGGAAAAGGGTCACTGGGTCTATGTAATACTGCTACGATCATGATGGCCCCATCAAACTGTGACTTGGAAGAACAGAGCCTAGAGTTTGTTTAATAGTTAAACTTCATCCAGCAAAGATGTATGGTGCCATCATGGGCCTGTCGAACTGTAACAGAGAAGTAACCTAGTGTTTGCTTAAATTACTCAAAGTAACAGAGCTTAGCTTAGATGTCAAACAGAAACAGGTAGAGACAAGATCCGCACGTGAGGATAGTCCACATAATAGAGACAAGAACCACTAGTAAAATTAAGGCGCTACTGTTCAACATGGACTTTCACTTCTCGGTATAGTTCTATAGTCAACCTCCCATAATCGGCTCTTCTTTCCTACCGACACCATCCCAAAATCTGGTCATTTATTTATACTGAATGATCCACCCCCACATGCATTACTATAAAGATATTCCGAGAAAACCAGAAGGTTCATCTCATCTAAATTTTTCTAACAGAATATGGTGATTAGAATCAATTAAATTCCACTGATCATGATGTGATTGGAAGTCTGGTATTGGCAACGTGTAGACATTTAGTTATATTACTAATCAAGAAGTATGTATAAACCATTTCACGTATAACAAGCTCATTTTTACATCTGTAATGCAGTAGAAGAGCATACGCGAAAGTGATAATGTACTTAAAAATTATATGGGAATTAGCACTGCTACTGAGGCACTAGGAAATGAAGCAGGGTCCAGCATTAATTTTTTTTTTTGAGTAATTAGGATCCAGTTTTAATTCATCATAGATTCTCTCCTTTTTCCACCTTCATGGATTTTGCTATCCTTGGTAGATCAATGAAGAGCATCCTCAACATCCAAACAAGGATGTTTACGTGTACACATGGATAACTCTGGTTGGTTTCCTAGGTTTTTAGGATATCATTTAGTGAAGTAAAACTCCTACTTGATTTCATGAAATAACAAAACGACGATCATAACTTGTTTGTATGCTAATCACAAGTGCACAACGACCTGAACATGAATTAATAAAACTCAGGTTCACATTGAACTTAAACTGAATTTATAGCTCTACACCACTTAAAAATGCTCACCAGAAGCATTGGCCCCACTTACTTGATTTGGAAGTTAGAAAAAGCAGCGAGGCCCAATAATTAAGTTCACCTAGCTGATACTGTCAGATTGTAACACCCATCTTAGATCACATGACCACATGTTTTAACACAACATCCTGCCGGAATACATATAATCGGATAACATAACTTTGTCCGGCAATAGTCGCAGAAAATCATTTTCCCTTTCCCATTTGACAATAAACAACGGCCTGCAGGTGTTCTACCCATCCGAGGAACCCCTATACAGCTAGATTGTCTAGCCAGACGAGGAAAGATTGCACAGAACTCACTCATGGGCGTCCATCCTATACTGGAGGATCAAAGTAACTATGCTACCAGATACATCAATCTTTATTAGAGATTATCTGGCAATTAGTACTAGTACTGAGCACTAGAAAACGAAGCATGGTCCAGCATTAATTCATCAGAGATTCTCTCCCTTTTCCACCTTCATGGACTTTGCAATCCTTGGTAGATCAATAAAGAGCATCCATAAAATCGAGACAAGGATGGCTGCATGTCCACGTGGACAACTCTTGTTCGTTACCTAGGATTTTGTGCAATCATTTAGTAAAGCCAACTCTTACTTAATTAATGACACCACAAAACAGCGATCTTAACATGTTTCGATGCTAATCACAAGTGCACAACAAGCTGAACGTCATTAATAGCTCGAGTACACGATGAACTTAAAACAGAAATTAGAGCTACACATTCATGATCCAGCTTTAATTCATCATAGATTCTCTCCCTTCTCCACCTTCATGGATTTTGCAATCCTTGGTAGATCAATGAAGAGCATCCCCAACATCAAACAAGGATGGCTGCGTGTACATTGGAAAGCTCAGATTTGTTGCCTAGGATTTTATGCAATCATTTAGTAAAGCCGACTCTTAATTACTGGCACCACAAAATGACAATCTTAACATGTTTGTATGCTTATCACAGGTTTACAACGAGGTGGACGTGAACTAATAATAGCTCTGGTTTGCGACGAACTTAAACTGAATTTATAACTCCACGTCACTTCAAAATAGCTCACCAGCAGGATTGATCCCACTTACTCGAATTAGGAAGTTAGAGAACCCGAAAGGCCCAATAATTCAGTTCACCTAGCTGATATTGGCAGATCACGAAACTCCAGATGGATCGATAAGGAGCATCCCCAACATCCAAACAAGGATGGGTACATGTCCACGTGTATAGCTCTGGTCCGTTGCCTAGGATGTTATGCAACCATTTAGTAAAGCCGACTCTTAATTAATGACATGACAAACGACGATCTTAACATGTTTGGATGCTAATCACAAGTGAACAACGCGCTGAATGTGAATACATAGCTTGAGTTCACGATGAACTTAAAGAGAAATCATGGCTACAACAACTTAAAGAGAAATCATGGCTACACCACTTCAACCAGAAGCATTGACCCCACTTACTCGAATTAGAAGTTAAGATCCCGAAAGGCCCAATAATTCAGTTCACCTAGCTGATATTGGCAGATTGCGACACTCCCACATGTTCGATAAGAGAGCGAGCCTTGTCTGGCAATAGTCGCGGCAATCATTTCCCCCTTTCCTGTTTGACAAGAAACGACGCCCCACAGGTGTTCTAAGGACAACCCTTAGGGTACTGGTAATTTGTCCAGCCAAACAAGGAAACATTGGCTCACTCATGGGCATCTATCCTACACTAGAGGATCAAATACATTAAGAGCCTAATACGATCAATTAGAGCAGCAGCGCGGATAATAATTGAAGGAGAGGGATGCATGGAGGTTGAAGGGGCGGAGGATGATTTGTACCTAGGCTGGAATTCCAAGACCTCGGTGAGCTTCTTCCCGTGCGTGTCCTTCCACTGCACCCGCCGCTTGGGCCCCTTCTGGCCCTTCCGCGCCGTGCCGCCCGGAGGCCGCCGCGGCGGCAGCAGCGCCTTGCGCTCGCCGACGTCCTCCTTTGAGCCCGCCGCAGCCGCCGGGGCCGAGGTCGTCCTGGCAACCGAGAAGGGCCCGACCGCCAGGCTCTTACCGCCGGCGCTGTTGCAAGAGTTACTCCTCAAGGTTCGGCGATCCATCGCCCGGTGGCATCAACTCCGCGCCGCGCGGAGTTTAGACTGTGCCCTCGATTCGATTCGCCTCGCCTCCGCGCCTCGGGGGCGAACGCTCGCACGGCGAGAAATCCGAATTGGATCCGAAATGCCCGAGCTGGTAAACAGAAACGAAACAAGAGGAAAATCGATGGAGTAATCAGGGCGGAGACGAAGGGAATCTACGGGAAAGGTGGGCGAGCATTCGGCCGCGATAATAAGACGAAGGAGGAGGAGGGCGGTGGGATGGGAGCAAAACGTACCGAATTCGGCGCAGAATCGAAGGGGCTCCGGGGGAATTTCCGGATCGAGAGGCGGGGCTGGCTGGCTGGCCGGCTGCCTCGAGGTCGAGGGCAACCCCCAAGGGGATGTGGATTCGGCGGTGGAACTGGATTGGATTGGATGATTGGATGGGCCGGGGAAGAGAATCGATCGGGAGGGAGGGGTGGGGTGGGGTGGGGGGGTGGCGAATCCGGCGAGCGGGTGTAGGCACGCACGGCAAACCCGCGCGCCTCCAACTTGATGCCCCCTTTCTCTCTCCCGAACTAATAACCACATCCGTGTTTGTTTTTCTTCATTTCGGTCCCCGTTTGGAAGGCATGTGTGCCCAAAATACAGGAATACGAAAAATGCAGAAATTAAGATGTCATGCATCATAAATTTTACAGGAATTAAAATCATAGGAAAGTTTTAAAAGCGTCGTTTGGATCTCACGACATGTTTGATTCAAAAGATTTCAAAAGCATAGAAACAAGAAAAACACATGAACAACATATCATGACATGTAGATTCCTACTAAAAAATTTCAAAAAAGAAAAAGGTTCCTACTGGAATTTTAAAAAGCAAGAATTAGTTGCAAAAGCCATTTGATTGCATCACAAGAAAAATCCAGAAAATTTATATGTCATAGTTGACATAGACACGTAGCACAATGGAATTTTTTCAAAAGGTTTTTAAATCCTATAAAATATTAGTACAAGAGAGGATTCCATAGGAATTTTGAGGGTTCAATCCTTTGAATCAAACGGTCTTTATAAGAAAGATCATATGGGCAAGAATCCTACAAAATTCTTTTGGAAATCCTTTGAATCAAATAGGCCATCATACATGAAAAACACAGCAATTATAGACACAAGAAGATGAAAACATGAGGTGAGACCTCTGGTTAGTTTTACTCCAAAATTCTTATGGAATGTCCTATTCCATAGGAGTTTCAAAGAAATCTTAGATTCATGTTCCTTTGTTCCAAGTTACACCATATCAACTTTTTCTATAGAAATCCTAGCCTTCAAAATTCCTACGATTTTTATTTGTTTCAAAAAGAGCATTCCATTTTGTTGCCACCCTTGTTAATTTCTTTTTCGTTGTAGGAATGTTGCCACCCCTATTAAGATCTTTTTGTGCACCCTCTATTCTGGAATAGATTCGTATATATCTAGACGTGTTGTGTAGATAAATACGAATTTAGACAAATCCGTAACATCTAATTGAGACGCAGACATATTTTTATTTTTATCGTTTATCCTCTGGCATGCCATCTGGTATTTTTTCATTAATTTTTTTCTTTTTTACGGTACGAGATATGAGAACGAGTAGCATGCTTGCCACCGAGCTCGTGATCGTGGCACCCATGTATTTACTCATTATCCTCCGGTATGTGATCCAACGTTCTTTCATGGGGACTGCTACTGTTGCCAACCCTCGTTAAGATATTTTTGTTTTTATTCAGTGATTATCCTATGGTATGTGATCCAGCGTTTTGCATTTCAATATTGAGAACGAGCAGCATGCTTGCATTTTATTGATTGTCGACGACGGCGATAGATCGCTCAGCTGCTTCTCGGCGCAAGGCTTGATTTTATTGTGGAATCTGCGGGTCCTTTCCTAGTTTCCTTTGTAGTAAATGACAAGGGTGCGGAGTCTGTCTGAATAGATAAAACCAAATGCTCGATCCAGGTTGGCTGTTAGCTAGCGAGAGTTCACATTTGGAAAGCTACGTCTAATTTAAGTGAAAGAATAACGCGTGTGCTTGCTTCACCTTTCCATGGAAATGATGTCATCGTGCCATGTCATGTGCAAACCGGTGGGCATGTCGCCTTTGGGCCAAAACTCACGGCCCACTTCTATGTGTAGTGCTAATCCTTTATGCTGAGACTAGAGCATCTTCACTCGCCTATCCAGCCGGCCGATCCGGACGCCGAAATTACGTCCGGACGCCGAAAATCGGCCCAGTCGCGTATCCAGTGACCTGTTTTCGATCGGATTTAGGGCAACTTTGGTCCGGACTATCCAGGCCGAACCCAGGATCTCGGGTACGTCCTGGGGACGCCGGACTCAGCGAAAACGGGCGTGGGCCAGCTCTGTCGGCGATAGAAGCCGACTCGCCGCCATCCTTCCCATCGTTTTCCTTTTCCCGCCCTCGCCGCTACACCCCTCCCGCCATTCTTCCGGCCTATAAAAGTCGTATATCTCGCCGTCTCTCTTCACAGTTCCTCACACCACCACAACTCCGGCGAACTTCGGACGTTCGCACCTTGCTTCCTCCCCAACTCCGCCGAGAAGCCATGGCCGGCCGCTGCACGCTGTCGCCGTGGGAAGCCCGGCTCCTCCGGGAGGCGCGCTATACGGCCCCCCCGGACACTCGCCTCCCCGGAGGCTGGACACTCAGCGCCGGCGGGATCCCTGTTCCGCCGGTGCCTGAAGGGCCGGACCTCGCCGGAGAGATCTAGGCGACTATCGCCGCCATGGAAGACCCAGACCTCGCCGGAGAGATCCAGGCCGCTATCGCTGCCATGCAAGACCCGGATCTCGCCGAGGATCAGGGCAACTTGGTCTTCTGGAGGCAGTTTTTCGCCGACAGGCGCCTCGAGGAACTCGCCCGACACGACGGACCGCCGGGCTCGCCGCCGCCACGTCACAATATGGCTTACCGCCGCTGCTGGTGGAGCGTTCCAGGGCAGACTCTCGTCGGAGTCATGGCGCACATCGAGGCCGGTAACAACCCCCGCCTCGGCCTGTAGTTGCGGCGTCCGGCGGCGACCACGGCGGCGTCCTTTCCTAGTTAAACCGATGTACTATGTTCCCCTCGTCTAATTTAATGAAATTCCGCCTATATTCGCCCATATTCGCCGAGTTTAAGTGAATTTAGCCGAACCTGGGAACGCGGCCTGGGTACGCGAGTGGGCAACTGGGCGTACCCAGGCCGAAAACGCGATTCGTTGGTCCGATTTTCGGCCTGGGTACGCCCAACGAGTGGAGATGCTCTTACTTCTCCAATGGTCATTGATCGTTTTTAAGTTCAGTTAATTAGCTCTTTTTCTGGCCCGGTAAGAACATAGAAGGAGGGGAATTGAAAATTTCCCTAACACTAAATGAGAAACCCCCAAATTTTGCAAAAGCTGAAACCCTAAGAATAAAATTTTGGGAAGCACACCTGATGACGTTGTGTCTGTGTGTTTCCTCCGAGATTCCGCACGCCATCTGCCGTGTGCGGGCATTGTCGCCGCCACGTCATCGCCTCTCGAGGCGATGAGCGGGAAGTTGGTCTCGTCGTGCCACACTTAAGAATGAAGACGATGATAGGCCCACACACCTCACTATCATCGCTTATGACTGCCACCAGTTTGTCGGCGACCACCACCGCCGCACGCCCATATGCATGACACATAAACCATTATTCGATGGAGGGGGTGCATGTTGATTGCGTAGCTCAGATCACTGTAGAGCTTCGTTGGGAAACCGCAAGAGGAAGGTATCATGAGCACAACAGTAAGTTTTCCCTCAGAAAGAAACCAAGGTTATCGAACCAGTAAGAGGAAGGAAGCGACTCAAAGGTGTTGCTAGCAACTTGGAAACCTGCACAACACAAACTCAAGACTCTGCCCAACGAATAGTGAGGTTGTCAATCTCACCGATTTGCTGAAAACAAAAAATTAACCGTATGGTGTGTAAGGTAATGGTGGCTTGCAGAAAGTAAACAGTGGAGGATGTATCAATGGTAAAGATTGGACCGGGGTCCACAGTTCACTAGAGGTGTTCTCCTTAAAATAAACAACATGACATGCTGGGTAAACAAATTACAGCGGGGCAATTGACAGGATAGAGAAAGGCATAACAATGCAATACTAGAGATTCATGATCCTATGATATTCGATTGGACATTACAACAATATACATAGACCTCCATCCAACTGCAACTATGACTAGTAATCCACCTTTAGGTTATCATCCGAACCCCCTCTAGTATTAAGTTACAAGCAACGGATAACTGCTTTAAGCAAAGTGTGTAAAGTAAACAATACAATTGTTCCATGAACAAAAAATCGTTGTTTTATCCCTAGTAGCAACAACACATCTACAACATTAGATATTTCTGTCACTTCCCCAGATTCAATAGAGACATGAACCCATTATCGAGCATAAATATCCCCTCTTGGAGTCACTAGCATCTACTTGGCCAAGATAGCTACTATAAACGGAGAGCATGCAAGATCTCAAATAACATAGACATGATGGAATCAATAAGATAAACCATTAATCAATCTGACATAGTAATATCAATATCCATCGGATTCCCGCAAACACAACATGCATGATTACAAATATGATCTTGATCACGAACGGATCTCACAAGATCTAAACATGGTAGCACAAAGGAGGATAAACAACCATCTAGCTACTGTATGGACCCATAGTCCAAGGTGGAACTACTCACGCATCATACCGGAGGCTGACATAGTGATGAATAAGGCCTCCGGGATGATCACTTCCCTTCGACAGGGTGACGGGAAGAGCTTCAGATCCCCCCTCCCCGATCTAGGGACGATGGTGGCAGCGGCTACAGACTATTTCATGGAGATCTGATCGGGTCCTTAGGGTTTAGGTCTTCTTATAGTCGAAGGGGGAGACCGAGGGGGTGCCCGAGGCGCCCCCCCCCCCCCCCGGACGTGGGCTAGGCCTAGCCGTGCGGCCAGGGGGTGTGGGCCCCTCGAGGCCCTCCTCCGTCTCGTGTTCTGGCTCCGTGTTCTTCTCGGTGAAATATTGACTTTGGCTTTTGTCCCGTCCAATTCCGAGAATATTCATTTTCTAGCTTTTCTGGAACCAAAAACAACAGAAAACAGGCAACTGGCACCGTGGCATCTTGTTAATAGGTTAGTCCCAGAAAACATATAAAAACACCTCAAAGTGTAGACAAATCAAAGCAAAGTGGATACTAAACAAGCATTGACGAGGTTTAATCTCGTCAATGCCCATTGTTATGGACTTGGGTTTTGGAGAAGATGGGGATGCTGGAGATCACGGAACGGTTAGCAAACAAGCAATACGGGACACGAGGTTTACCCAGGTTCAGGCCTCCGGAGGGAAAACCCTACTCCTGCTTGTCTGCTCTTGATTATGGCGGAACCGGTGATTACAGGGGTGCGCAGATGCGATCTGGCGTGGAGGTGTGTATGCGAAAGTATGAGAGAGAGATCTAGGTCGTGCCCTCCTGGCCTTTATATAGACTTAGGCAGGTCCCAGGCACAGATCTAGTCGGTTACAGGTTCTAGGGTTTACCCCTTTGAATTTCCTATCTACTCTAATCTTCCTCTCCAAGGATCCGAAGGCGTCATGGGCCTTGGCCACCCGAAAATCCTCATGGGCCGGCGTATATTTGTCGTGGGCCTTCCTTGGGATGGACCAGGTATGCTGAGATCGTGTACCCGCGGGGTATAACCATGTCAGTAGCCCCCGAGTGTTCAGTCGAATCATAGATTCGGCTGAGGACTCTTCAATCCTTCGGGTGCAACTCTGTCTTTCAAGAGAATGTGTAGGGATTGTTGATGCATGTGCCTGACTCTCCCGACGGATCAGGGTCAGTTAACTGTCTTAGGACAAAACAACACGATCTTCTTCAGGTTCGAGTCCCTCGACTCGAACACGGAACATATGCTGGCGTAATTCGACTCAGGCCACGGAGGACTTACAGGAGTGGAATTCCAGTGAATTTAATTGATGTACCCAACGTGTCCGTCGGGATTTTTCATCGCGCTTGTTGGCACGGGTTTATACTAGCAGAGCGCAGTCATGTGCGTTACCAGGCCATCAGATGATATCTGTAGGTCTTATCGCTGCGTCGCAGACACAACATCCGAAGTTTATCACCGCGGAGGTGTTTCGGGTAGCCAAATAGAATGCTACTCACTTAGCGTTTAGTTGGGGCAGAGTTGCCGAAAAGTTTTTGTATACTGATCCGAAGGATTGCAGTCGAAAATTTATAGGGTGCGCGACCAGCGCTCCCTATGGAAGTAGCCCCCGAGTGTCTGTTCGAGTCGTAGACTCGAGCGGAGACTTTAATTCAGCCGTTGTTCAATGTCAGGTCCATAGGACACAAAAAAATTCGGATGCTTAAATCCATCCTCCCTATGGGAGTAGCCCCCGAGTCCGTAGTGGAGTCGTAGACTCAACGTAGGACTCGAAGAAATAGTTCAATATTGTAACATGTTGTTCATCTTTCGGGTGCGCGGCCAGCGCTCCTGATAGGAGTAGCCCCCGAGTAATTAGTCGAATCGTAGATTCGAGTGAGTACTCTTAGCTGTTAAGCCGAAGAAATTGTGACTGTTGCTAGTGTAGCTTTTGATGACGTCAGTGCTGACGATCGATGACCTCAAGCGTCTGCTGCGCCAGAGATGACTTGACTGAACGAACATGGGTCCCACTTTCTGACCTTGAATTTACCGGTCACGCGCGGCGTGGAGATAATTACGGCGCCGCCTCGATTTCCGCGCGTAGTGGACGACGTGTTAGCGACGGTTCGTTGCGATGCTGACACGTGTATGGCCAGATCCTGCCGTTGGCGTTAGGTCTTCTCGATGGACGGTTGTCGTGCATCGTCTTCGTCTTTATAATTATTGGGGAAAACTTTAGTTTGTTTTCACCGCAGCTATTCTCATTTCACTGCTCCCTTGTTCTTTGAGAGTTCTTGCTGCGCGCTGGAATATTCTTTCACATTTCCTTCTTCCATCCTGCGCTCTCACCGCCGGCGCCGCCGTACCGCGATGGGGAAGTCGAAGAAGTCTTCTTCTATGGTTGGTACCAGCGCTTCTGGAGGTAAGAAGAGTGCCGCCGCTACCTGTGTCATCGACGGTGGCTGGCGGCGATCGGAGACGCGGGAGAGTGATCTCCGCAAGCTTCGTGAGTGGGGCTTTATCCCGCAGGATAGGGAGGCCGTCAAACTCCCAGGCAATGAGGTAATCCCCCTTCCCCCCGCTGGGTTTCAGGTTATGTTCCTCGCCTTTGTTATTCGCGGATTTTCTTTCCTAGTCCACGACTTCCTTCGTGGACTGCTTTTTCTTTACGGTGTCCAATTTCATCATCTTTCCCCCAATTCTCTTCTTCACATTGCTTGTTTTATCACTTTCTGCGAGTGCTGGCTCGGTATCGAGCCGCACTTTGGTCTCTTCCGGAAACTCTATTCCGTGAAGAGGCAATCTGGTTCGGATGGTGTTTATCCCATTGGGGGTTGAATCATCTCCCTCAAACCCAATCTGCTTTTCTTTTATTTTTCCATGTCCGAATCTGTCCAGTACTGGCGGAGGCGATGGTTTTATATTCGCGACTCCACAGTGGCTGGGCAGCATTTTGGTCTTGCTCCTTTCGACCCCTCCCAAAAGATCGAGCCGAAGAGGTCCTGGAAAAACAAAATCTTGGATGGCGAGGTAGCGGATATAGAGGCTCTCTATCGTCGAGTGGAGGATCTCCAGTTGATTCCGGAGAAGGAAGTGAACGGTGTGGATATCATCCGCACGTTTCTTGAGCGTCGGGTGCAGCCACTCCAGGCTAGGGTGCACCCGATGTTTCTTTATGCTGGCCGCCGTGATCCGATGAGGGTTTCGGCTGAGAAATTCTCCCAGGGAGATCTCGACAGGGCCCTTCGTTCGCTGCTGAAGTTCAAGGCTGGAGAGGATATCCCGGGGAAGTCGCTGACTTCTCCGTTTTCTTCTTCGCTTCCTGTTCCACAGGTGTAGATCCGTGCGCGTAGCGCTATTTTCGACTGCTTTGTATTTGCGTTTGTTTGCTAACAAATTTTCTTCTCTTGTGCAGAGCTTCAAAGTGCCAGGCATGTCGCCTCCATTACCCGAAGTATTTCCGGATGCTCCAGATAATGATGTGGTGGATTCCATATCCGAGCTGCCGTCGGCGCGATCTCCGGCTGAAGAGGCCAACGAGTCGAGCGAGGACCACACTCGTAAACGGTCACAGAGCTCCAGCGAGTCTTCGGATGCCTCGACTCCTCCGACTCCTAGGAACCCGCTGTGTCTTGAGCGTCACAGTGATGGGCATGGAGGCTCTTCCTCTCCGATTCCTGTCGTTCCCGTGCGGGCTGTAGCGCCGCACCCGCCGGCGAAGCGGAAGAAGGAAGAAAAGAAGGAAGAGAAGAAAGAGGAGAAGAAAGTCCGGAGGACCCCTCCTGTCTTCAACCTGAGCGAGCTTGACTCGTAAGTTTCTTTTGTCCTGCACTGTTTTTTCTTGCATGTTTACTTTGTACTTGTGCTAATTTGTCCTTGTGCAGGCATTCTTCCAACGACTCCTCCAGCGATGGTGCTCGGGAGATGATGGGGGAGTCAAAAGTTGCGTCTCCTCCTCCTCAGACGGTGGCTACTTCTGAAGGCACTGCTCCGGGCCCTTCTCCGCAGGAGGTTCAGGTGGTTGCGCCTCAGAAGGCTTCAAGCGGACCTTCGGAGTCGCCATCGGATCATGTGAGTAGTTCTGCCTCCTGCCACGGGGGAAGCCCCCGAGCATCTGTAAAGGAGTTTTGTTGTTTGTTCTTCCTTCGAGTCTCTGGGGGAGCCCCCGAGCGCTTTCGTGTGTGTAGTTTGCTTCTGCTCTTTCTTTTGGGCATAGCCCCCGAGTCCTTCTCTTGACTAGTAGGTCTTTTTCTTGCAGCCTTTTGTGCAGGATGCCAAACGACTGGTGCAGCAGCACCTGGCGCTGGAGGCCAGCCTCAAACAGCTTCAAGGTACATTTATGCCTTTGGTCTTTGCCTCTTCTTGTATTCTTGTTTCGTTATCTGACGTTTGTGTTATTTGAATGCAGAGGAGCACAACACTTCCCTTCGTGAGAGATGCTCTCAAAAAGAGCCTCGGTCAAGCGGAAAAGAAGGCCGAGGTCGCCGTTGGTGCTAAGGAGCGCCTCGAGCTGGAGCTGGCCACTACGGCCGAGGCTAAGGAGCGCCTGCAGCGGGAGGCCACGGACCGCGAGGAGCAGCTTGCCGCCGCTACGGCTTCGCGCGAGAGAGAGGTGGCCGGCAAGCTTATGGCGGCTGCCAAGGCTGTTTCGGGTGAGTATCTTCACCATCCTCTTTTGATTTCCTTGTGTTTCTTTTGCGGTGCTGCCGCTCATTCTTCTTCCGTGTTGTTTTAGATGCTGCAGGCATCGAGTTTGATCGCGATGCTCTGGAGCACGGGAGTGCTCTGGATGATGCTGCTGCGGCGGTTGAAGATCGCTGCGGCACCATCGTCAATTCGCTTGCCAAGGCCAAAGAGGTCCTTGGGCGCTTCTACAAGGAGCTTGTCCCCAAGGGCGCGGACCTTGATGATGTTGATGCTCTGGCGGAGGCGCTGTCAGCCGAAGCACCTGCGGCGTACAAGCGCAAGCAAAAGGGCATCGGTGCATCCGTCGGGCTGGCGATGGCCTTGGCGGCTGGAGTGGAGTTGGACCTTCCCCAGGTCACTTCCCGGATGCCGACGACTACTGGTGGATCCGAGGTAGCCTTCGCTACCTATTCTGCTCGCTGTAAGCGTTATGGGCCAAAGCTGATTGATCTGCTGGCCGAGTATGCACTACGGCAGCAGGGGGAAGCCAAGGCGAGGCAATCCGGCTCCGAGGCTACTCAGGGTGCCGCGTCTTAGGCGATGTAGCTATAGGATAGTTGTAGTCTCTTTTGTTGTAATTATTTGATGAACAACTCTTTGTGCCGCGTAGTGGCTTTTGATGCACTTAATGAATTTGTTGAGTTATGTGCTCCTTCGTTTGTGTGTTCATGTCTTTGTCTGTCTGTAGATCTAGGGTCCTTCGGGTGCCGATCCCGTTGATACTTCGGCTACTGCGCGGCTGCGGCCATCCTTGGATGATTCGTCGCAGCTTGCGTTTCTTCGAGACCGTGTTCGTAGTCTCGAGAAAGAGTTGCTTGGGGTGCGTGGCCATGCCGACGTTTGGAAATCCAAGGCGGATCGCGGCGCTGCCAGAGAGGAGTACTTGATGGCGGAATTGCTTCGATTATCCGAACAGCTTCAGTGTAAGTTTTTCGAGCTGTGGCCCATTTCTTCGGATGCGCCTGCTGGCATTGCATCTTACTTTTGTGCAAGTATTGCAGGTGCTAACCTTGCCCCTAGGGAGGAGAAGGAGTGTGTTGCTGTTCGGGTCAATTGCTTGACTCAATAGGACATGGAAGCCGGCGGGTTCTTCTGGATGAATCGTGACCGTGCTATGGTTCTTGCGACGGTGCAAGATCGCGTTCCCCAAGTATCGCGGGTGCTTCGTCAGATGCAGACTTCACTCGCGTCGGTTCTGCATGTGATGTTTCCGCTGGATGCTGCACCTTCAGCCCTCTCTGGTCTTCTGTCGAAGTTTCGGAACGTGCATCATGTCAAGGAATTGGTGAGGCAGCAGCTCGCCGCAGGGGTGAAGGTTGCGTTGTCCCTTGTTAGGCTGCACCATCCTGACGTGGATCTGTCCGTTGTGGTGGCTGGGCCGCCACTTCGGCCGGATGGTGGTGTGTGGGATATGCGTCCGCATTATGCTGCTATAAGGCAGTATGCCGAAGAGATTGTAGATCTATTTGAGCAGCATGCTCGGGTTATTCTTCAGAGTAGGTAGTACATGTAAAAGAGATAGATGTAAAATTTGTATATATTTGATTAGGCATGTTTTGCCCTTTGTTATAAAGGTTTGGTTGTTGTTTGAGCACGTAGTGCTTTGTTCGCACACGTGTCCTTTTCGTTAGCCTGACGTGGTCAGCTACTCAGGTGTACACGTGTTATCCTCAATCGATGAAATCGTGAGGTGGGGGAGCCCCCCGAGTGCGTTTGTAGCATAAGAGTGCGAACAGTAAACGAAAGTTTTTGGGGCGAGACACTTAGCTTTATTTATATCGTAATGGAGGAGGTACATTGTTCGGCTGAGTAGCCTTATTGAAAGTAAAGAGAAGGGTAGCTAGGGGTAGAATCGTCACAGTTGTGCGACGTTCCATGGATTGGAGTATGCGACTCCAGATTCCATATGCTTGAGGCGATAGGCGCCACTTGGGATGACTTCGTTGACAAGGTAGGGTCCTTCCCAAGGTGACTCGAGTTTCTTCGGTCGCTCTTGCTTCAGTCGTAGGACGAGGTCTCCTTCGACGAAGGACCTTGGGCGCAGCCGTCGGCTGTGGTAGTTGCGGAGACTCTGCTGGTATACCGCTGATCGAGCTGCTGCTATGTCTCTTGCTTCGTCGAGTGTGTCGACGACGTCTTCGAGTGCAGACGTGGAGTCGGCTTCGTTGTAAGCGACGACCCGGGGGGCCTGGTGGCGTACTTCGGATGGTAGCACGGCTTCGGCTCTGTGCACCATGAAGAATGGCGTGTATCCTATTGAGCTGTTTGGTGTGGTACGCAGGATCCATAGGACGGAGGGTAGCTCTTTCGTCCAGGCTCCGGCGAGTCGCTCGAGTGGGCTCATGAGGCGCTTCTTGATGCCAGCGCCGATTAGGCCGTTGGCCTTTTCCACCTGCCCGTTCGTTTGCGGGTGTGCCACAGAGGCGTATGTGATGTTGATTCTGAGGCCTTCGCAGAAGCCTTGGAATTCTTTGGAGATGAAGTTCGATCCATTGTCGGTGATGATGCTATGCGGTACGCCGAACCTGTAGACAATGGATTCAAAGAACTTGACGGCAGTCTTGCCCTTTTGGTTAGTGACCGGCATGGCCTCGATCCACTTGGTGAATTTGTCGATTGCGACCAGGAGGTAGACGTGCCCCCCTTTCGAGGATCTTGGCAGTTTGTCGATCATGTCGAGGCCCCATTGAGAAAAAGGCCAGGCTAGAGGTATGGGCCTGAGCTCTGACCCGGGTGCGTGTGGTTTGTCGGCGAACCTTTGGCACCCCTTGCATCTTCGGACGATGTCCTTTGCGTCGTTCATGGCCGTGGGCCAGTAGAATCCAGCTCGTAGAGCTTTAGCGACAAGGGAGCGGTTGCCTGCGTGGTGGCCGCAGATGCCCTCGTGGATGTCTTGGAGTATGGTTTTCCCGTCACCGATGGTGACGCACCTTTGTAGTACACCCGTAATGCTGCGCTTGTACAGCTTGCCATTGATGATGGTGAAAGTTTTTGACCGGCGGGATATGCGCCGGGCATCCGTTGGGCTGTCAGGCAGTTCTCCGTCTATCAAGAACTGGAGGTACGGTCGCGTCCAGGTTTCTTCGACGGCCATGACCTGCATCAGGTTGACCACGGCGACCTCTGTGTCCAGTTTTTCGGGTCCTTCGTGTCCTTCGGGTAGCGTGGCTCCCGAGTGCTCTTCCTCTTCGGGTGATCCCTTGGGAAATTTTCGCTTAATGGATGGCACGCAGATCTGTTCGAGGAACACACCTGGTGGCACCCTTGTGCAGGTGGAGCCGATGTTGGCGAGTTTGTTGGCCTCCTCATCGCTTTCTCTTCCAACGTGCCGAAGCTCGCAGCCGTCGAAGCCTCCTTCGAGTGCGTTGTAGAGTGCGCGATACGCGATCATGTTTTCGGCATGTGCGTCGCACTCGTTCATCGTCTTTTGGACAACGAGGTTGGAGTCACCGTAGATGACCAGGCGCGTTGCGCCGCAGATTTTTGCCATCCTCATGCCGTGGATAAGGGTCTCGTATTCTGCCTCGTTGTTGGAGGCTCGAAACTTCATTCGGAGGACGTACTTCATCTTATCGCCCTTCGGGGAGGTCAGTATGACCCCGGCTCCTGCTCCGGCTTCACGCTTGGAGCCGTCGAAGTGCATCGTCCATGACTACGTCATGTCTGGGGTGTCTGGCAGCTGCAGCTCCATCCAGTGTACGAGGAAGTCCGGGAGGACTTGAGACTTGATCGAGTGGCGCTTCTCGTAGATGATGTCAAGAGGTGACAGCTCGATGCCCCACAGGGCCACGCGTCCTGTGGCCTCCGGATTGTTTAGGATGCTGTTCAGGTGTGTCTCATTGACGACCATTACCTGGTGCTCCTGGAAGTAGTGGCTCAATCGACGAGCCATCATGAACACGCCGTAGGCGAGTTTTTGGTAGTGAGGGTACCTCGTTTTTGTTGGCGTCAATACCTCGCTGAACCCATGGGTCTTGCCTTCTTCGGGTCGCTCGACCACTAGCACGGTGCTGACCACCTGGTGTGTGGCTGCTATGTACAGCAGCAGGGGCTCGCGCTCCTTTGGCGTGACCAAAACGGGCGAGGTGGAGAGCAGTCGCTTGAGATCTTCGAATGCGTCGTCTGCTTCGGGCGTCCACTCGAATTTATCTGCCTTGCATAGCAGCTGGTAGAATGGCAGGGCTTTCTCGCCCATACGGCTGATGAACCTGCTCAATGCCGCTATTCGTCCTGCGAGCTGCTGGACACCCTTGAGGTTCTTCGGTTTCTCCATGGCCATGATGGCCTGTATTTTCTTCGGGTTTGCCTCGATCCCTCGTTGGGAGATGAAGTATCCAAGCAGCTGACCTGATGGGACACCGAAGGCGCACTTTTCGGGATTGAGCTTGATCCTATAGCGGTCGAGGTTATCAAACGTCTCGCGGAGATCGTCGATGAGTGTTCTTGCCTCCCAGGTTTTGATGACTATGTCGTCGACATAGACTTGGACATTTCGACCGATCTGGTCCCTCAGGCATGCCTGCATGCATCGCTGGTACGTGGCACCTGCGTTCTTTAGCCCGAAGGGCATTGTGTTGTAGCAAAACACTCCGAACGGTGTGATAAATGCCGTTTTCTCTTGATCTTCGACCTTGAGTCAAATCTGGTTGTAGCCTGAGTAGGCATCGAGGAAGGAGATTTTCTCGCATCCTGCAGTCGAATTGATGATCTGGTCGATCCGAGGAAGAGGGAAGTGGTCCTTTGGGTAGTGCTTGTTCAGCGACGTGAAGTCCACGCACATCCGCAGGATGTCCGTGTCCTTCTTGGGGACCATCACTGTATTTGCGAGCCACTCGCTTTCTTTGATCTCCCTGATGAAGTCTGCATCGAGTAGTCTGTTGATTTCCATCCCGATGGTTTCGGCCCGTGGCTCGGACAGTCTCTGGATGGACTGCTTGACGGGCTTGGTGTCTGGAAAGACGTTGAGTGCGTGCTCGGTGAATTCCCTGGGAACTCCTGGCATGTCCGCAGGACACCAGGCGAAGATTTCCCAGCGCTCACGGAGGAATTCGACGAGCGCGCTTTCCTATGCGGGGCTGAGGTCGTTGGCGATCAGCGCCGTCTTGGAGGCATCCGTCGGGTGGACCTGCACCTTCTTTGTGTTGACGGTGGAGTCAAAAGACATATCAGGTGCGTTTTGTCATGCGACTGGGGGTGCCCCATTGTCCGTCACCTCGCGGAGCCTTACGAGCTCATCCTGCATGCCGAATGACTGGGAGATTCTGTTGAAGTCCCTGTCGCAGTGGTTCGATCGGGTGAAGCTCCCATGGACCGTGATGACGCCCCTGGGTCCTGGCATCTTGAGTAGCAGGTATGCGTAGTGTGGGACAGCCAAGAACCTTGCGAATGCTACACGCCCGAGGATGGCGTGGTATTGTGATGGCCAGTCCACCACTTCGAATTCAAGACGCTCGCATCGGAAGTTGTCCAGCTTGCCGAAGATGACGTCGAGCCATATTTTTCCCAGGGGGAATATGCCCTTTCCTGGTACGATGCCGTGGAACGTTGTGTCTGACTGTTCCAGGCTGCACAACGGGATCCGCATTGCTGCTAGAGTGCTTGCGAACATCAGGTTGATGCTGCTGCCGCCGTCCATGAAGACGTGGCTCATCTCGAAACCTCCGATCTGCGCCTCCAGCACCAAGGCAGCATGACCTGGGCGAGGGATCTGGCAAGGGTGATCCGAACGACTGAACGTGATGCAGGACTCCGATCCGCTGAGGTACTCAGGGATGGCGGGTGGAGTTGTCACGGCCAGGTTGATCTGACGAGTGATTTTCTTCCGCACCCTATTCGTGGGGCGCTCCTTCTGGATCATCAGTGCTCCTTTCGGCGGGGGATACCCGTGCCCAGCGTTGTTCTGTGCTGGTGCAACTGGTTGGTTCGGGCCTCCTACAGGTGGCGATGGAGGAGCTCCATGCGCTATTTCACCAGGTGCAGGTGCGTTCCCGAATCCAGGGGGTGGAGCTTGCTGCCTCATCTGAACCATGCTTTCGCTGAGCTTCTGGAACTCACGACGGTCCTTGAGCATGTGGCTCGCCTTCTTTTTGCCATCCTGCTTGTCGATGTAGAAGTGGATGGTGCATGGACCCGAAAGTTTTTCGTATGCTAAGGGTCCGTTATCGCGATCGCGGCACTGCCACGACTGTGCTGGGCGTCCTCCATCGCGGAAACTTCCTCCGCGGTATCCTCCACTGTTGCGGTTGGCGTCGTTGCGGCGATCGGCGTAGCCGGCCACGACCATGTCGGGTCCATCGCGATCGTCGTAGACGCGTGATCTCCTCTTGCTACGGCGCTCTCGTCGTCGGCCGTAGTCGTCCTCTTCCTCCGAGTGCACCCGGTGGACGGAATCTTCGCCGTCAGCCCACCTGTTGGCGATGTCCATGAGGTGGTCGAGTGTCTTGGGTTTGACACGCCCAAGTTCCTCCTTGAAGTCCTGGCGCTTGACGCTGTCTTTGAAGGCGTCGATGGCCCTCTCTTCGGAGATGTGCGCTGCGGAGTTCTTGGTGTTGGACCAACGTAGTATGTACGAGCGAATGGATTCACCCGTTCGTTAAGTGCAGGCCCGCAACTCCTCGATTGAGGCGGGCCTCTTGCTGGTGCCTTTGAAGTTTTGGATGAAGCTGTAAGCTAGCTCCTCCCAGCTTCGGATGGACCCTGAAGATAGGATGCTAAGCCAGATCCAGGCTGCGCCTGTCAGCTGCAGCTGAAGGCATTGCATGGCGGTTTCTTTGTTTCCGCCGTGCAGTTTGACGGATGACAGGTGGTCGCTGAGCCATGCCTTTGGGTCTTGTGTGCCGTCGAACTTCGGAGTATCCAAAGGAAGTTTGAAATTTCGCGGCATCCGTGTTCGTCGAACAGATCTGCTGAAGCATCGGGCTCCGCAGAGTTCTCATTCGTCTTCGTCCATCTCGGATTCAGACAAGCATGCGCGCTTGGCTCGCGCTTTGTCGATTTTGCGCTGTGTGAGCGCGTCTCTGGCATCGTAATCGCGGTTGCGATGGCGCGAGCTCTTGTGCCTTCGGGGAAGTTCATGGTCCTATTCTTCGGATGAAGGAGTGGGGATGCGGTCGAACCTGACCGGAGGTTTCTTCTTCGGCTCCGTAGGAGCTTCCTGATGGAGCGCTGCTCCGACGAGTCCGAGTCCGGTAAGTGCGGACTTGTGCATGGCTCTTTTCGGGCCCCCCTCCGGAGGTGGGTGGGATGCTAGATACGCGGTGGCTGCCATGATCGCAACCTGCGGAGTTTTCGGGATGATGTTGTCATCGACATCCATCTCCATGAAGGATGCGTGGAGGGTTCGGGTCACCTCACGACGCTCCTTGGGATCCATGTTCTCCATCCGAGAGCGGTGCTTGTTGCCTTAGTTTCCGTTCGAGCTGGAGCCGATGCCCATGGCGGAGAGCGCAACTCGTCGCGCGCTGGACTCTAAGGCTGCTTGCTTGCGTTTGTCAAGCACCTCTTGCATCTTGACCTGCTTCTTGTGCTCCTCGATCAGGAGCAAATGGTATGCCATGAGCAGGTCCCGTGAGGCGTCTGCAGGCAGGACCGTGCTGCCCGCCACGGCGGCGCGTGCTTGGGCCCATCCTTCTTTGCTAAGGCGGATGACATGGCCAGTGTTATCCCCTTCGGGTGGGGGGGACTGACTTCTTCTGTTCCCGCCGCTCCTGTCCTGCGGGTTAGGTGGCGGGTTGGGCGGCAGGTTGGGAGCTTGCTGATCCACGTCGCTCTGGATGACTACGGCGCATTGGTAGCGCTCGTAGATTGGTCCGCTGCTGCCGCAGCTTTCGGATCCGGAACCGTAGGTCCCTTCATTCGATGGCGGATCGCACAGATCGGAGTTGCAGCTGCTGTTGTCGTAGGATTCATCTGTTGATGATGATGTGCGTAGCACAGGGTGTGGGGCCCATGAAGCGGGCCTGATTGATGGTAGGGGCACCTGCTCTGGGAGGCGGAGGGTGCCGGTTTGCCCCACCTGGAAGCAGAAACTCCCGAACAGGATCTCGAGTCCGTCGCCTACGGGCTCGAAGTCCTTCATGGTGGCCGTGAGTGGGCGGTGAAGTCGAAAGCGCCGAAGAGGAGGTGACTCTCCGTCGCCGCAGAGTTGTAGATCGCTCGGGTTGGGACCGTCACGATCGCACAATCAGCGTCCCCAGTTTCCACAGACGGCGCCAATTGGCGAGGTTTAATCTCGTCAATGCCCATTGTTATGGACTTGGGTTTTGGAGAAGATGGGGATGCTGGAGATCGCGGAACGGTTAGCAAACAAGCAATACGGGACACGAGGTTTACCCAGGTTCAGACCCCCGGAGGGAAAACCCTACTCCTGTTTGTCTGCTCTTGATTATGGCGAAACCGGTGATTACAGGGGTGCGCAGATGCGATCTGGCGTGGAGGTGTGTATGCAAAAGTATGAGAGAGAGATCTAGGTCGTGCCCTCCTGGCCTTTATATAGACTTAGGCAGGTCCCAGGCACAGATCTAGTCGGTTACAGGTTCTAGGGTTTACCCCTTTGAATTTCCTATCTACTCTAGTCTTGATCTCCAAGGATCCGAAGGCGTCATGGGCCTTGGCCACCCGAAAATCCTCATGGGCCGACGTATATTTGTCGTGGGCCTTCCTTGGGCTGGACCAGGTATGCTGAGATCGTGTACCCGCGGGGTATAACCATGTCAAGCATGGAACATAAAAAATTATAGATATGTTTATGATGTATCAGTGCACAACCTCAATCCAAGGCACGCACCACCGGTGATTGGGGTGTTATGATTCGTATAGCGAAAACAAAAAAATTGACCCACAAAACAAACCAAGGATCGTTCTATGGAAAAACACGTAAACATTGGATCTAGATCTAACCGAAAAAGATCTAGATCTAGATAAACTCACCGACGATTGTAGCAGAAGATAACCCGGTGGAGTTTGTTGATGAGGATCATGTTGAACTCCATAGCTAGGATTATCCCTCCTAGCCACAAGGAGAAGTTCCACTCGATGCGAGGATCGAAGGACGATCCATCTGTGGATTGCATGCAAACAACCTCCCAACATGTGCATCGTCCCGTCGTCTAGAGTATCGTGCCGACAGTGATATTCTCGCAGCCTTCCGGCATGTATATATGGAGAACCTACACGAGGGATGGAGAGAGAGAAGATCCTCCATGGAGAGAAATACTTGTGTATCTAGAGAGGAGGGAGGCTCTCTTTATATAGGAGTAGGAGGAGGGGAAATGCGGCACTAGTAGGAAAATCCTTATAGTTTACATAGTATTAGTGATGCGCCACATTTCTTACATCCCACCGATATGTTAGCCAAATTTGATATTTTGATGTTAGTTCATATCTTAGCCAAATTTGATATTTTGCAGTTTTCTCACTTGAACATGTAGAAAAATCGAGACGCATAAAATAAAGCTAAAAACGACAACTTCAAAGTACCCTATGAGGGACACTATTTCTGTGTTTAGTTTAGTTTCTCCAGTTTTATTTCATTTATTTGTCTGAGTGACAAATAAAATTAAATACTCTACTAAAAAATTAAACTCCGCACACATATAGCTCTTTCCAGGACATGCACTGCAGGAAGGGTGAAACATGTGGTCTTTTTCTGTGTTATATCCCTGGAGTGTTGAGAGCACAAAAGATGTGTTGTTAAATACTTTGAATGTTGATTATTGACATATGAAGACGACCACAAACGTGATTTCATATTGAATAATTGCAAGCCTCCCATTGCTTCTTATAGAAATTATCATTCGCTTAATGAATTACAAATGCACCAATGCACAACTAGAACAAAGTGTTTGTAAAAACATGGCTGGTTTGAGATAATCATTTTATATACGCTCATGTGGAGAAAGAGACGGCAGAAGTAACAATTACAATATATAGGTGGTAGCAATACGACAAGGGTCATCTTTGGTTCAAGTAGCAATCTCCAATGTTCTGAATATTATGAGGACTCGTGATCATCGGGTACTTGTACTAAGTTTACGGAAGGCCATTGGTGCGCCATCAACCGGCGTTGGTTGTGGAATGTAAGTAAGTCGCGCATCTGGATTAAGCATCTCCCATCTGAAACAAGAAAATACATCATATAGTGCGGTTTTTGTAGATTTTGTTTGGCAACGGTGCATCCTCTAACCAGAAAAAGGAGGGAGTATGGTACTGATCGTTCTACTCACTTGTAACCAATTGACATATGATGCAGCATGATGGTGATCTGCAGCCTGGCGAGCCTGTTGCCCGCGCACGTTCTGCTGCCAGCTCCAAATACCTGATTTGTGACCGCCTTTGGTGGATTCTGCTCACCATTCATTTTCTTCTAGTGTTAGAACTTATTAGAACATTGTTTGATTGTTATATGGTTGATGACTAACTTATTTTTTTGCCACGTTAATCAACTTACATCCCATCTGTCCGGGTTGAAGATAAGTGGATCCTTGTAGTATTTTTCATCGATATGCATGGAGCGGAGCCACACCACAACTTGCCAACCTTGCGGTATTGTATAACCCCCATACTCGATGTCCCTGTATGCCACGCGATGGACCATCGGAGCAATATTGGCCAACCGAATTGCTTCTTCAACTACCTAAACTTAACCAATAATGCAAGAAGAAGCTATAATCAAAGGACGATGCCGCAGGTACACGCGTATTACCTAAGTACGTTTTTGGAAAACCCACTTTTTTCTGGCTAAACCAATGGTTTATGGGGAGGGGGCACATACCTTAGCCGTATACTTCAACTTGGAGATGTCATCACGGCTAATGAAATTTGAATTGTTACCTTTGCTCAACGTGAAATTCTCTTCCTATAAAATAATATATATCAGTATCAACTTTAACCTACATGAACTGTATACATCTAAAATAATTTTTCAGCTAGTATCAGTTAGCTAGCGCCGGCATAATTTCTTACCCTTAGCTTGGCAAGGACATCCGGGGATTGGGCCAAGTGGATGGTAGCCCATAAGATGGCACTGGCAGTGGACTCATAACCTCCCGCGACGAGGGAAACTATGTTGTCCAAAACCTCTTCATCGGTCAGCTTCTTCCCTTGCTCGTCCACCATCTTCATTAGCCCACTCATCAAATCATCAGCATAGTCTTCTTCTTCTTTCCCCGCATGCCCGGACTTCTCCTGCTTCCTCCTCTTCTCAAGCTCCACTTGGAACACCGCGTTTAGCTTCCGTCGACACTAGAAAAGTTTGGGTTGTTCTCTTATAGAAAATCATCGTTTGTTCACCCATGAATTAAGAAAAGGTTGCTTAACTATTGGAGAAGATTAAATTCATGCATGCTTGTAATATACCTTTCGACCATGGTTCAGAGCAGTTCCTGGTAAGTCCACCGGCAATGCTCTGAGCGAATCAAGTATGCCGGCAAACCATTTATCCATCTTTGCTGTGAGAGGTGAGGGCTTCATGCTTATAAATATGTCGCAGGTGCACTCGAACATGAGCTGAAATTCACAGCGCGCCATTTATCCATGGAGTACGTAGCAAAGGTTTCTCTTCTTCATATGCAATGAAACATGGAGTAGCAGAAAGCTGCAGACTGAATAAGTGTTACAATTGCGACAAGAAGATAACGAAGAACGAAAACAAAAACACAGCAAGGGGGACACAGATTTAACGTGGAAAAACCTCTCCAACAAAGAGAGGAAAAAACCACGGGCGCCAGCCAGCGAAACTTCACTATATCGAGGAGTGTTTACAAACGCCGGGGATTTCACAGATGCAACTGTTCCAACCGGCGGCTTACAAGGGGTTTATATATCGGTGGAAACCTAGGTCTTCGACGATCCGTACCGTACCGCGGGGGGCTATCGCCCCCCGCACCCCCCACAGGCGTCTCCGTTGGGCACGGTGTGGGCCAACTTCAGACTCGTTACACTCGCCCCAAGCCTCCCGGCGACGGGCCTCGCTCCACTCGTCAGAAGTTGGCCTATACTTTGTAGAATTTGGATCAACATATAAGAATAAGGACCTACTTTCCTGAACTCTGTAGCGGCGGGGATGGTTCCCTTTTCGGCCCAGGACCGCAGCGCCGCTGCGACACGCGGCTGCGCGACCCGGGCGATGTTCCGGAGCGACCTGGGCTGGCTGAAGGAGGCGACGACGTAGCCCCTGATCCTGGCGTGGGCGCTCCCCTCGGCGTTGAACATGGAGGACAGGCCAAGGAGGTCCTTGGCCGGCCAGCGGACCCAGAAGCTGTCGTGGGCCTGCAGGACGAACCTGTTGACGGAGGGGAGGCAGACGACGACGGTGGGGTGGCCGAAGAGGTGGGACCTGTACATGCCCGCGCCTTCCCCGTAGGCCTTCTTCCTGGCCTCGATGAAGCCGTCGGGGCGGCGCGTCACCTTGAAGTGCCACAGCATGGCCCCCGTCTCGCCGAAGAACGGGAGGCCCATGTGTCCCGGAGGGAGCCGGCGGCTGAGCCCGCGACAGCGCAGCGCGAAGGCGGCGCGGTAGAGGGCGTCGTTGCAGTGCCAGACGGCGAGAGCGAGCAGCGGGACGGCGCCGAGCAGGATGCCCAGCCACCATGCCGAGTCGCCCACCTCCATCATCGGCTGTTGTTGCGATCGATGAGATGAGATTAGCTAGCTAGATCTAGATAGCGGCGTTTGATGATTTGATGGGGTGCTGGTATTTTGATAGTCCTGCATCTAGGTACTTATATAGCTGCACATGTAATGCGGAGTTTTTAGATTCGTCGATGCGCAGAGCGGCATGCGGACAAAAATTACCACACTAATAAACGTACTGATCTCTGGAGTTTTTAGTCATGACGCGCATGATCGATTGTTGCTGTATCATCACCCAATAAGCAGTGGCCAAGTTGGCTAGTAGGGCGTACTAGTTACTATAGTGTTATTAGTATTTAGTGAATCTAATCTCTAATAATTAGCTGATGCGTACGACCAATACGACAATACGGTAGTCGAGCGGTTGGCTAATATGCTGCATCATTTACTGTATCTTAAGACAAGGCGAGACTGGAGAATATTGTTTTCGGCCGATTATTGTTGTATCGATCACCCTACAAGCAAGTGGCCAAGTTGGGCATTTGTGATGCGCTCGTGGGTCCTTGTGGTCTGCTTAGAGATAAGTGACTTAAATTTATCTAAACTCCGTTTTAAAATATAAGATATTTTAACATTATGAAGCAAATAAATCAAGACTATTTTTTAGTACGTAGGTTCACCAGGTTTAGAGTTAACCTACATACTAAAAATAGTCTAGATTCACTTACTTCATAAAGCTAAAACATCTTATATTTTAAAACAAAGAGAGTATTATATACTAAAATAAGTTTAGATACACATAAATTTAGATAAACTCTATTTCAGATCGAAGACAGTCATTTATTTTATTTGACTAATATTAGACGTCTTACATTTTAGTATGGAGGGAGTAAACCTGAAATAACACTGGCCTAAAGGAGGAAGTTCAAGGCCTAATGACATCTTCCACAACAGTATGGTCGAGAAAGTGAACGCATATAATGGGTCTGGACAATAAAGCCATCTCAAATCCTACTAGAGGCCGCAACCAAAAAACGCCTCCCACGAAAATTTTAGAGCCCCCCTTCCCCAAAAAGCCTAGCCTAGTACACCCTCATCCCGATCCCCTAGCCGATTTCACCGACGGTGGTGGCAGTGGCGGCGCCCGTTCCACCGAAGGTGGTGGACCAGGGCATGGTGTAGGTGTTGTGCCCCGATGCGGAGAGGCATGACGCTGGTTGTGTCCATGTGCGGAGAAGTTTCCCTAGAAGGCAAAGTGGCGGTGCTGGGCTATGGTAGATTAGACTTGGTGGTGGCCCTCGGGGATGTTCTTCGGTGCGCTGCTACTGTGGCATGTGGCCGACGGCAGTGCGGCATACTAGACTCGATTTGGGCCAGTAGGTCGCCGCCTACGCGGCTATCGATCATCATGATGTAGCACAACAGGGCTTGAGAGGTGGCAATGTGGGCCCGATTTGGGCCAGATCAAGGCTCAACTCGGGTTAAGTCTGCCACACATGTTTGTTGGTTCACGATGCAGTCCCTGGCGGCTTTGGATGTTGTGGATGCTCGCTTGTGTGCGTCATTTGTACAACACCGGAAGGGGGCAATGGGGGTATCGGTAGTATTCTTCTCTTCATGCAACCAATTGGTGGTGTGGGAGTTGTTGGCTGAGTCTGAATAAAGGTGGTTTGGCCATGCCGATCTTGCGTCAAGTCATCGATCTACTTGATGTCAGCCTCCTGCATCTGGTTTGCGATGAGTTCTGGTCTTCCTGTCGGAGATCTCCGATGATTGGCGAATGGCACGGTTGGATATCTAGATTGGTATCAATCTGGTCGTGTGCACCTGTATCTTCGGCTAGCAAGGTTCATGAGTGCGTGGCACGAAGCTTCGCTTACTTGTTGGTGCCATGTGACATGTCTAAGTAAAGATTTCTATGATACCGAGGAAGGTGGAGAAAATCATGGTCGATGCGATTAAAGGTTTCAAAGTTATTCCGAAGAGGTGTTTCAGTGGGGATGATTTATGTTCCACAGGCGCTTCATGTGTTTCGCGTATTTGGTGACTAGTAGTAGTGGCCTCAGCAACAGAGGTGGGGTGGCAGCACAAGAGGACTACATTTTTGGTGATGCTCCTTGAGTATCAAGTCTTGTGTTTTAGGTTGAAAATCCAAGATATGACGTTTATTGGTTGTTACTGACAATGACCTTGCTAAAGGCGTTATTTTGTGACTCGGACTTTATCCAGAGTAAAAAATCAAGATCTTCGACCAGACAACGACGACACTTGTGCATGCTTTTATTCTTGGAGGCGTTGTTTTTCAAGTATCTTTTTAATACTCTGGGTGTTGTCTTTGGTGATGGTTAGAGTGTTGTTGTTGTGAGTGTTTCATCACCGCGATGAGGTCTTTATTTTCTGTTTTCTCTCTTTTTATTTTTTCTTGGTTGTGTGTATTCTTGATGTCTTTGAAAATCTTGTTGGTGTAGAGCGAGGCTAAGAGTAATTGGTATCTTCGTGATATTAATATATTTCCTTTATCGAAAATAATAGGTTACTATGCCTCCTTTCGAGAAAGAGGTTGAAACTCGGCCTACTTTATTATATTATTAAAAAAATCCAACAAAATGGATACTTAAAGCTAGCTTCTATACCATGATCTTGATGAATGACCTGGCCCACGTGCCATAACCTCATACATAGGCACACCATCTAAATATAGAGGCCCCGTCCAGCACAACCCACTCTGGAGATGCCCAGAGCTTACCGCGTGTACACGCTTTAGAAGTCGTCGCCATCGTATTTCACAGACACGTCTTTAGGACAAAGATCTAATAAAGATATCTTGGTAGCTATTAATCAATTTAATCTACAACATGTCAGTCACACACTAGTAAAGATTGAGCGTATTAAGACCCCCTAGCACACGGACGGTCATTTCCGTATATGGTGAGGAAGATAGCTTACACCGCAAAATTCTGACCTTCTGCTGCTAGTGGTGTGCAAAATTTCTGAAAAGTTCAGGTTTTGTATTTTGGTCTATTTTGAACCCGGCCTCACAGGTTTAAGGACTAAATTGAGCTGCCTTTTCTTGGTGGCCGAAAATTCCAGATACCCAAAATTTCATTTTTTACTTCGGTCATAACTGAACCTTACATAAGTACTTCCTCCGTCTCAAAATAGATGTCTCAAATTTATCAAAATTTGGATGAATCTAGACACTATTTAGTATATAGATTCATTCAAAATTTTAAAAAACTAAGACATCAATTCTTGGACGGAGGGAGTAATTGATATCTTCAAATTTCATGTAGCTACCGCGCTACGCCGGCTCATCCTTGAAACAGGCATACGTCCATCTATATAAATATAGCAACCACGTTTGAGACCGCTGCTGGACCAGACAACACGTCGCCCAAACAAAACAATAAAGAAAAAGAAAAAAACAAGAAAAAAAATAAGTGAAAAGAAAGCTGTGGCTCGACGAAAACAGGAAAGACCCTCAACCGCTGCGCCCTCCGAAGAATTCCCACCACGCTCCTAGCGCATCGACGCGTCACGTATCAAGCAGCACCTCCAAGAAAGAAGCGACGACAACGACGCTGCTGCCTGGACTGGTCCTAGGGTTTCCCCCGATACGCTATGGAAGGTGGGGAAGAGATACACTCGACACCCTTCAGGAAGGATGGCGACACCCGCAGGCGACGTCACGTCGATGTCAAGACGACAAGGATTTCTCCAGACCCCTCAAAAAACCACGCTCCCAGACGCTTCGAAGCGCTCCACCAAACTCATCGCCCACCAGCAAACGCCCCCACGGTTTTGTCGTCACCCCCGTCATCTCACCGTGACCCATGATTTGTGGCTGGTACAACCGAGAAGAGGCGACCTCGACAGGGGTCGGCGGTACAGTAACACGCGGGAGGGAACAACCTCCATCGCCGGGGAGCGATAGCCGACCGAATGTAGCAACAAGGGCAAACCGGGCCCTCGCTGGCCTAGCCGAACCCAAATGGGCACGTGAAGCCCCGTCGCCACACTGCAGCAAGGGTGTCACTGACGCCACCAACCCTAGCCCTAGCCCTAGCCCCTACTCCTCCGTCCCCCAATGGATCCGCTGCCACCGTAGATCACCACAGCCAAGAGGCCGCGCCAGCACCACCGTGCTCACCCGGAACATCCGGACCACCGTCGGTCTGAGGAACGCCACCTGGGACAACACCCCGAGCCACCACTTTGACGAGCCAGGACACAGACACCGGGGGTCGGTACACATCAGCAAAGATGAGCAGAAGGCGGACTCCGACAGCAGGCACAACACCTCCGTGCCGCCGACGAGTCGTGCCCTGCAAAACCCGCCAGGGTTTGTCCGACAGCAACCAGCGCTGGTCGCATGGCCCAAGACTGCCCCAACCCCACAGCCAGGAAAGGGTGGACGCCGGCCACAGACTGTCAGGCCCAGATCGGGTCCGCCCTGGCCCAGATCTGGCCGACAAGGCGTCGCCGCCACCAAACCTTCTGTCGTCCGCCGCTACACCCCGTCCCCGTACTAGGACCCCCGGTCGTCCCCATCCCTCGCCGTCTCCGCGGGAACCGCTGTCGCCCAGCCACCCCTACTGCCAACCGCCGCCGCCCAGAGCCAGGGGCACGGGGCCCCGTCGCCTCTGGCCGCAGCATCCGCCAGCAGCAGCAACCACGACAGCGCCTCCCCCGCCGGTCGCTGCAGAGGAGGCCGACCATGGCCTGCGCCATCCATGGCCCCTGCCGCCCCAAGGTCGGGCGTAACACCGCCACCTCGTCGCCCGTCGCGCTGCAGCCCGCAGGAGCTCCGCCTCGCCATGGTCCCCGGCGGGAAGACCACGTCCTGACCCGGCGGCGCCGCCCCACGCCCGCCCCACCGAGCAGGAGACCGAAGGATCCCCGCCGCCGCCGGCACCTACCAGGCTTTGCCCAGCCGTGCCCCCTGACGGCGGCGAGGGAGGAGGAGGAGATGAAGGGGGAGGGGCAGGGATCTAGGGTTCCCTCCCCGTCGCCTCGCGGGGCGACGCGGGAGGGAGGTAGTTCGTCGAGTCGTGCCAAGTACGTCCGCTACGCCGGCTCATCAAGTCATCATTGATCAACTCCTATTATAGTTTTGCGTCTGGTGTACCTAGGAGCTCCTATATGCCGACCAATGCGGCATGGATCCCGTGTTACACATACCAGCTGGGTGTGTTGGGCCAAGATGGACCGTTTCATTTATGTTTTTTCTTGTATGTTTTTTTTCATTTTTTAAAATCTAAATATCTTTTTCATATACTAAAATATTTTTCATTTCTTTTTCAAAATTCAAACATTTTTAGAATGAATAATTTCAATTGATGAATATTTTTCAAGTAATGTTTTTTTTTCAAAATCTTGTTTTGCTGAATTTCAAACAATTTTTAAATCAAATTAATTTTTGAATTTGAATAATTTTCAAATTTAATATTTTTAGTTCAAACATTTTTTAGTACAATTATTTTTTAGATCTAAACTTTTTTTATAATTTAAACATTTTCAAATTTGTATATTTTTTAAATGTTTAAATAATTCATATATTTTTAGATTTGAACATTGTTTAAGTATGAATGTTCTAAAAAGTAAATCAAATTATAAAATTTAAAGTAAAGTAAAAACAGAAATGGGAAAAGAAACAGAAAAGAAAAAGAAAAAAAGAAAAAGAAAAGGAAAAAGAAAAAATGAAATAAAAAATGTAAATGTGCCCGTTACGGGTGCATGTGTTATATGTTGATCCAAATTTTACAAAGTAAAAGTCAACTTCTGACGAGTGGAGCGAGAGCTGTCACCGGAGGCTTGAGCCAATGAGGGACTCGTGGGTAAGAAAACGATGGGTTTTCAGGTACCTTCTTGGCACTTTTAATACTTGTTTAAAGTTTGGCAGGACCGACGAGAGACTTTGTTGGCTATGTGGATTCAAATTTTGCTGCCGATTTTAATAAGAGAAGATCCCTCACAGGTCATATGTTTAATATTAATGGTTGTGCTCTTAGCTGAAAGGCTATGTTGCAGACTGTTATTGCATAATATACTACTGAATTTTAATACATGGCTATTCCCGAAGCTTACAAATATTTCGTTTGGTTGAAAGGTTTGTTTGCTAAGCTTTATGGAGATGATTCTTACATTACTTTGTTTTATGACAATCAAAGTTTCATATACCTTATAAAAGATTATATGTTCTATGAGAGAACTAAGCATTGTGATGTCAAGTACCATTTTGTTAGATACATTGTTGGTCAACGTAAACTAAAAGTATGCAAGATCAACACTCATGATAATCCTGCTGATATGATGACTAAACCTATTCCTATTGCTAAGTTCGAACTTAGTTAATTTAACTGATTAGCCCAAATAGCTATTGACACCGAAAATATTTGCTTTGTTTGTTCATGCAAATGATTGATGTTGATGCTATAAGAAGGAATTTATCTCAATATGAAGTTTGTTATATATTGATCCAAATTCTAAAAACTAAGACCAACTTCTGACGAGCGGAGCGAGACCTGTCGCCGAAGGCTTGGACCGAGTGGACGCATGTGGGGGGTGCGGGGGATGACAGACCCCTGCGGTATGGATCGTTGACCTAGATTTCCACCGCTATATAAACCTCTTGTAAGCGCCATCTGGGATAAGTTGCATATGTGAAAATTTCCGGCGTTTGTAAACACTTTTCGATATAGTGAAGTTTCGCTAGTTGGTCCATGATTTTTCTTTTTTTTTTGTTAAAAAGGTTTTTTTAAGTTAAATCTGTATCTCTTTGCTGTGTCGGTGGATATCAAATTCCGGCAGGGTTTAAAAAAAGCAAATTCCGCTAGGAGCTCCACTTCCAGCTGTGCACGGACGAGGCCCAGCACAAGTATGTAGCGTTTCAGACATAAATTTCCGGGCCGACAGCCCAACAACCCGCGGCAACAGCAGAGCCCAATCCCCCGCGCCGATCACATGGCCTAACCCAAAGCTTCCGTGTCGGGTGCGTCTCTCGTCTCACCACGAGCCGGACGGAGCGACGAGGAGAGGAGAGAGAATCATCCCCAAAACCCCAATCCTCGCAGCCACCACCTTCCACCGCCACCTTCCCCGCCTTCGCTGCCGCCGGAGTCTCGCCTCCCCTTCCCCCCGCAGCGCCCGGGTTCACCGCTCCTCCAGGTTGCTCCCGTTCTCCCCTCAGAGATTTCCATCCCCCCCTCTCCTCGTAACCTCGTTCCTCGTCGCCGGTCGCGCTCGAGGATGCTCGATGCGGCGCGAACCTCCTCCTGCTGCGTTCGCTGCTAGGGCAAGGCTCGGGGCTGGTCCGTGTAGCTCTGGCGTCTTACTATTTCTAGCTCCCATGCCTTTGATGCCTTCGTCGTGGTGAAAATTAGGTTGTGCCGGCATATACATTCTGACATCTCTGCTGGTGCGATGTGCAGGGAGGAGGCCCACATGGCGCGGACCGCTCTTTGTGCCCTGGTCCCGTAAGGATTCTCCTGAATCAGACAGTTTAATCAAGGATCTCGTTGTTCTCCGCGAGGTTCTGGTTCAAGGGGCAGGCAGGATGAGCAGCAGAGCACAGGATGAGAAGGGTTCTGAGCGAGCCACGAGTTCCGAGACAGCTGCCCGCACGAGGCCTTTGAGCATTCAGGAGATCCTGCTGCGGCGTGAAAAGAAGGCCGCTGCGGAAGCTAAGAAGGCCGCTGCGGAAGCTAAGAAGGCCAAGAAAGAGGTCCAGGACAATGAGAAGGGTAAACTGAATCACTCGGAATCAGGAAGAGGACACAAATCCAGAAAGGATCTCACGGATGTGCCTGTGGAGGGTTCCAAAAAGGAGAGCATTAGAGATGCGCCTAGGGAGGACTCCAAGAAGGTTGACGTGAGGCATATGTCGTCCAAGGAAGGGAGTAAAAAGGATAAGCCAAGAGAGACATCCAAGAAGGAAAACTTGAAAGATGGCTCCAAGATGGATGACTTGAAAGATGCACCAAAGGTTCCAAGGAAGGATGACCAAAGAGATGCACCAAAGAAGGGCTCCAAAAAAGAGAAGTCCAATGTAAGAGACGATGGACAGTCAGCTGGCAAAGAAAAAGACAAAGATGCTCGTAGTTCACATAAACTTAGCACAAACATGAGAGGCCGGCCTGCTGAAAGCAAAGATGGAAACCATGGTGAAATCAGAGCAAGAAATGGTGACATGGAAAGATCTGAATATCTAAAGGGACCTGTGAAAAGATGGAATGGTGAACCCGTTCACAATGATAGAATCAAGGAGAGGAGTGACATGCTCCGGAATGAGGGAAAGAGAAAAATTCGTGGTTTTGATGATCAAAGGAGGCCGGATGTTGATCTACCGGCGCTGAAGAAACATGATTCTGCACGATTCCAAGTTTCCAGACACTATGACAGAAATGATGGGAGGAGAGAGTATGGAAAAGCATACGTTGAAGATCCCAGACCAAAAAGGAGAAGGTCAAGAAGCAGGGAACATGATCAAGGAAGACGTGACAGATCTTTCTCGCTATCCCCAAGGGCACAAAGGCGTAGCTACCATGGACATGATCATGACAATTATCCTCCAGGAAGGAAGTATGCTGAAAACGACAGACATAGAACATCCGGGAATGGTGGACACGGTGGTGGGTCTTACCAGAGATACGAAAGTCCGCTTGGTGGCTACTCACCAAGGAAAAGGAAAACAGTGCTACAAGATGAACAAGTGAGCACCAAGATTACTCCTCCAGCTGTTCGATCCCCAGAAAAGAAACCAGCCACGTGGGATCAGGCTCCTGCAGGAGCAGACCAATCTGATTTCTTCACCACTTTGCAGCCAATTGTTAGCCAAACCTCTTCTGTTTCAGTCAGTTTTAGCACAACAAAGCCGACCCCTGCCAGTAAGCTCGAGACTATATTGTCAGGGAATAGTTCCTCTATTGATTCTGTCCAGCTAACACAATCAACGCGGCCACTTAGGAGGTTGCATATCGAGAATTTAACTAGTTCAGCATCAGAGGATATGTTGATTGGTTGCTTGAATGACTTCTTGCTGTCATCTGGTGTTAACCATATCCAGAGGTCTAAACAACCATGCCTCAGTTGTACGGTGAGTCTACCACTACCACCTCACCTCTTGGTAGTTCGTATGACTTTGCCACATTTTCTTTGTACTAAGATTTATGCACATCCTATGTTCCTTCAATGCAGATAAACAAGGAAAAACGCCAGGCATTTGTTGAATTTCTTACACCAGAGGATGCTACAGCTGCTCTTTCTTTTGATGGAAGATCTTTCAATGGGTCTGCCTTGAAAATTAGACGCCCAAAAGAATATATTGAAATGCCAGTAAGATCTCCATACCTTTCACATCTCTTCCTCTCAGTTGATGGTTTTACCTTTTCATCAGTTGTTTCATTTTTCCCCTCTGATTTTGGAACTTATCAGTTCAGAGAATTGCAACTTGACAAGACATTTGCCACTTCTGTTCTATATTAGCGTTCTGTTTATCTTTTTCCTGTAAAAATACTGTATTGTGGGCTAAGAAACATCTTAGTATTATTACAATTATCAGTATATAATCACCCTTCATACTGGGCGATGTGGTGCTGTAATTGCACGACTACGAATCTGGCGATGTACTGTACAACATGCTGAACACATTTTTAGGATAGAAGATACCATTTTTGACAAAAAATGATGTATCTGTGTATCCATATCGGCCAGATATTGACATGCATATCCGTATTGGCCAGATACCGATACGCGTATCCGTATTTGCCAGATACCGATGCGTGTATCTG
Source organism: Avena sativa (assembly GCA_916181665.1). Taxonomy (NCBI): domain Eukaryota; kingdom Viridiplantae; phylum Streptophyta; class Magnoliopsida; order Poales; family Poaceae; genus Avena; species Avena sativa. The sequence goes on from OV702293.1 coordinate 464,104,788, forward strand.
TATCGGTGCCATGTAGGTTGTTGTTCCACTGTGTTTCTTTATTTTTTCTGTTTGTGTTGCAGATCTATCCGGCTCCTCATGTAAATGATTATTAGGTGTTAATGTTGATGTTCCTGATATCAACGCGGCAGGCTACTGATAGCCTGACTTATTTTATCATCAATATTTCATTATTTCTAAGAACGCCGAACTTCTTCTAGGTTATATTTAATTAATGCGATGCCTAATTCCTTCAATTTGCATTTTAATAGTATTTCAGATGCTTTCTGCATATATGGAATTTATTTTGCAGCTAAATGACTTGCCTCAACTTGCACATGTTCTTTCCATTTTATGCTTGGATACTGTTTTTAATGGCTAAGCACTACCATTTCAACCGTCTCTCTTGCACGAAATGATATGATTTCATAGGGAAGAAGCTCTTTGCTCCGTTCGTACATTTTATCACTTGAAGCTGGCTACCCCCCGTGGCCCATTAATGAAACCATAGGAAAAACGACATCATGCTTACATACGTCATAGTTGCTCTTTGCTTTTTAAACATTGTAGTACCTTGTCCATAACTTGTGTAGTATATCTAGGTGGCATGCTGTGATTAATGTTGTTCTGGTGAACTCTTGATCAAATGATCCCATTAACTATTCCAAATAAGAATTGCTGATTAATATGGTTATTGAGTACCATGTTTGTTTTTCATTAGCATGTTTTCTTGTATCTTTTGCATTCAAACTAGATGAGAGCAGTTATTTCAGATTTACTCATGTTTGATTAATATGATTATAGCTGCTGTTTTGGATTTACTCATGACATATATTTGTATCCTTCGAGAAGTTTTTGTCTGACGGGCATGTTGGAATCTCTTAAATAGGGTATTTTAATTGGGTGTGTCATAATTCACGTTCAGGATCGTGAAGCAAAGGAATTGTAAAGCAGGCTCCCAGATATAGTTCCTGTATTATGTGACTGCTGGTTCTTCCAAAATCCATTGGTTGCTGACTACAGTGCTGGCAGAGTGCTTATGGTGGCCAGTTCACAGAAAAATAGGAAGACAGTTTGTACAACATCCATTTACGATCTTAATTCATGACAGTATGAATGCATTGTGGTAGTATGCGCTGTCAATTTTTGAACTACTATCCATATAGTTTAATGTGACATTTAAACGTTGGCTTTACTTTCCTCCTGTCCACCATATCATGTTCCTGCTCAGTATATTTCATCCACTAGATGACATATTTAGCCCATCTATTTTGTCTTAGGATTTAATTTGGAATCTTTACTCTCGAGAGGACCTGCTAAGTATCTGTTTATAAAACTGATACAGTTGGTTGTTCTCATAATCACAACTGAAAAGTTACATGGCAAACCTGCTGCAACCGAGAGGTGGAAGTGGTGGGATTATTTATAGGCTTCCATGCAGGTGCAATTTGGCTTTGGCAGTAAAGAAGGATCTGTCCTAAATTACAGGGATTAAGGTGTCTAGGTGGTCGTTGGCCTTTTCATTTCTCCTTGATGTCTCTGCTCCTCACCAATATATAAGGCTTGTCCAACTCTTACAGTGCAAGAAGGGCAGATACAAAAAGAAAACTCCAATCTATCTTAGATGACACGTAAGCAAGAAGAGCAAGGAAACTAATAAATCCAGAATATAACTCTTGGAAGCATAGGTCAAATCAACAACCGATTCTCTCAAGAACTTGACCAGCATACTTTAGAGCTTTACCTACTCTGCCGCTTAGGGTCACCCTAATTGCAATGATTGGTTGCTCGTGCACGGTCTTTCTCCAAGTTTAATTTCGGGGGGCCAAGGAGTCAGCCCAAAGGTTTTATGGCTAGATGGCAATCGATATGGATTTTTGCCTGTTGAACAGAGTTGGTTGATTGCAAAACCATATCAGCATTCGCCAAAGCCAGCACGACTCCAACTGGAGATACAACATGCAACCATGTGAATAGCCCACACCATCTTTCCCTCTTAGAATGTGAATTGATGTCTAATAGTAGTACCAAATATATCCAAGTTAATAAGTAACCGGATCTATTTGGCCTATGTGAAAATACGGGGATCAAGGTGATCCCAGGCCCCAGAGGCAACTAAAGGGACACATTTTGCCATAATCCCCGTAATTTTGAATTCAGTTTTAGCTGTCTCATTATTAGAAAACTCAATTAAGATGTCGAAAGATGAGTCGATGGAGTTTAACCTGCTTTCGGTATGATTTTGTGAGGCAAACATTAAATAGCTGCACCATTTTTCTTGTCGCCGCTCATCGTTTTGTGTTCAGAGCAGAGGGACTATTCTCAATTAATCTTGTTTCAAATGCACTTCCTATTATGCCTATGAATTATGATAAGTAGAGTTTAATATTGTTAATCAGTTTATTGCTTATAATACATTCACATTTTGAGTTTTTTTTTTGCCTAAACATTCTTTGGTATACTTGCTGCTTGCATTTTGTAACCTCCACACCTGTCACAAATGCATGATGATTTTTTTATCCATTTGATGCATTTGAGTATTGGGATGGGCAAAATACCTCTAGTATTATTATCAGTCAGTCTTAACTGTCCACAGTGTAATGATGTCATTGCTATCTGCTCACATATGATATGTTTGCCACTTTACGTCCACACGGATCAAACTTAATTAACGATTGTTGTGTCAGTTTTAGAATTTGAGTTCCCGCTTTCCTTGTCATAAACTATTGCTTGCTGGCATACTTATTAGCAGTATCACTAAATGCAAAACATCATTGTCACATAAAAGAGAGCGGAGAGTATTAACCGAGAAACCACATCTGTGCTTAGTTAATGCAAAACATCACTCTTACATAAAGAGAGCCTGAGAGCATTTAGTGCGAAATCAACATCTGTGTTTTAGTTGCATGCTATAAACTGCTACTATGCTTAGTTAATGCAAAACATCACTCTTACATAAAGGGAGCCTGAGAGCATTTAGTGCGAAATCAACATCTGTGTTTTAGTTGCATGCTATAAACTGCTACTATGCTTTGACCATCGTGTTTTTATAATTGACTATTGTATATGATTTTTACAGTTTTGAAGTAGATTCTACTATTCTAGTTTCCAAAACCTTTGTTTATTCTTTATTGTACTTCTAATGCTAAGACATACCGGTTCTCTGCAGCATGTTGCTCCAAAGAAGCCTGTAGAAGAAGAGATTAAAGTAAAATCTGATGTTGTTGCAGATTCACCGCACAAGGTAATTTGCTGAGTTAGAGAGGTTTTCTTTCTGTTTTCAGCTCACCAGAATATGGGTGATTATACTCACCAAGAAAAATGTGGCTAAAAATGTTTATACACTTCTCCTGGGTTGATATCACACTTCCTTCTGAAATATTTGATACATGTATTTATAACCAGTATCAACCATTTTCGAATTCATAGAGCACAAGAAGATTTGGCCGGTATTTTTAATAGCTTTTCATGTGCTGGTCTCACCTTGTAATTTTGCAGATTTTCATTGCTGGTATTTCTGGTGTTCTTTCATCTGAGATGGTAATACAGTTGTGTCCATCAATATGTGTGCCCCATATGTTATTCTGCATAGAGCCGGTCATTGAGACTTACACCCCTGACATTCAATTGCCTTTCCCACTATTTCAGCTTGTGGAAATTGTTAGTTCATTTGGCCAGTTGGCTGCATACCGCTTTGTTTGTAATGAGGACCTTGGTGGGCGATGTGCATTTCTTGAGGTATGGAACTCCTGTTGCACCCATACTAGTAATTATGATAAATGAATATGAAATCAGCATACTCACCTGTGATCAATTTGATGGAACAGTACATCGATCACTCCATCACAAACAAGGCATGTGCTGGCCTCAACGGGATGAAGCTTGGTGGGTCCATCCTAACCGTTGTCAAGGCGTTTCCTAATTCTCTCGAGGTACACAGCCATTTTCATGCCTCATGTAGTCTCTTTTACCCATTTCATTATTTGTATCGAGTCATATGCTGCTCCATTGAATTCCAGGTTCGCAGTGAAGCTTCCCCATTTTATGGTATTCCTGACAGTGCCAAAGCACTTCTTGAAGAACCAACAAAGGTCCTGCAGCTAAAGAATGTGGTATGCCAAAGTTTTATCCCTGTTTGATTATGGTTTCCTTGTAAACTAAATGAGTCAAATCTTTGGTTACCTATTTTTCTCCTTACCTGTTATCATACAAACATTTTTTTTTCATCTGTGAGCTATTCACAATGCCACATTAAAATGATACATCAGTACTCCGTCCTAACTAATCTAGATATTGTAGTAGTTATAAACACGGAATTAACCCACTTTTCATACTCTGAAGTTTGCACTTGTGAGTTGTTGACGAACATGCAATATATGTAGTTTGACCGAGAAGAGTATTTGCTACTTTCAAAGCCTGAGCTTGAGGAAATATTGGAAGATGTACGCATGGAGTGTGCACGGTATGTAACATTCTGTTACTTCCATGTTTTACTCGCTATTGTGGCTAGTAGCTTACATTATATACGAGATTGACAGGTTTGGAGCAGTCAAATCCATAAATATTGTAGAGTATTCTGCTAACAGTGACAACATTACTGAGGATATCGAAGTTGAGCCCAAAGATGGACAAGTCAGGTTTGAGCCTACCGAGTTTTGTGCCAATGATAACTGTGTGGAGACTGGAACAGTTTGCTCTTTACCAAGTAAGAGCATACCAGTTCCTTCTGCCCCCATGGAAATTACTGGTGTAGACTCTATTTCCGAGGGCCAGGATCACAAAGAGCTTGACACACTTTGTGAGTATGATTCAACTGCAGTGGCAGATCAGTCCACCAACCTAGATGACATCCATGCTACAGGTGCTGGCCCCTCATTGGATCAACAAATGGAGGCCGTTGATATGGATTCTAAGCAAGCTGATCAAGATGCTGCTACAGTGGGTGATGTCAATGCTAGAGCTGCTGGCCCCACATTGAATCAACAAACAGAGTCTGACCTTATGAATTCTACGCAATCTGATCAAGGTGCTACTGCAGTGGGTGACATCCATGCCGGAGCTGCTGGAGTCACATTGGATCAACAAACAGAGACCAGTCGTATCGATTCTACGCAGGCTGATCACCATGCTACTGCAGTGGGTGACATCCATGCTGGAGCTGCTGGAGCCACATTGGATCAACAATTGGAGACTGCTCATATGGTGGATTCTACACAGGCTGATCACCATGCGACTGCAGTGGGTGATTATAGTGCAGTAGGAGAAGGACATGTAGGCTCAAAAAACTTGGAGATCTGTACTTCTATTACACCTGGACATGTGGTGCAGAGATCTGAAACTGAGAACAGACAACAAAGTGCGAATGATACAAGTGAAAGTGGTGAGGAAAATTTACCTGTGGCTGAATCCAGAGGAGATGCTCTGGTTTCAGACACCAACGTGCTGGAAGCTGGCTCTATATTGGTAGAGTTCATGCGCAAGGAGGCTGCATGCATGGCCGCACATTCTTTACATGGACGGAGTTTTGGCAACAGGACTGTGTTTGCTGGGTATGCACCTCATGATCTCTACCTGCAGAAGTACCCGAGGTGATATCCTGATGTTCAGATGACACCTGATGCATTCCTATGTAACAGAAACACCAGCACATCTTGTAATTTCGAGATTTCGGAAGGATAGTTATTTGTCAGTTAAGTAGCTTTCAGTCAGGATGATGTAGTTGGGAGGAAATTTAGTAGATCCACCGTGCAAGTCCTTTGGGCGAACTTGCAACGGCTATTTTTTGTGATCCCTTGTAAACGTAGTTGACTTGGATTATATGGATGTGCAGCCTTTTCATATAGGCAGTATAATGTTAAAGGAAAACATTTTCTAGGTATATTTTTACTGATGGCTTTCTTTTCTGAAATTGTTGTTTTTGCTGAATTTATTGTGTTTTCAGACTTCAGAATACTTCCCCATGTTTGAGAGACAAGGTGCTCATTGAATTGGATTATCTAAAGAGCTACACGTTGTTGTTAATATCTCAAGTTCTTAATAGTAGTGGAAGATATCTACTCATATCACCAGCATTGAAGAGTTTTATGATTGCTGCTGAAATGAGCTGGAGAAAGTCTTCTCCATCCCCATTTGTGTCGTTCTAACAGACCTATGATCAGCACGTATCTACTCCTAGAATAAAGGAGACAACGTTTTCTAGTTTGGGTGTAATCTGTCTTGCTTTACATGATCTAGCATTCTAGCATTTGCATTGCAAACTTTGGATGATGGTAATTCTCTCGCTTCCAATCTCCCTCTCCCTTCCTCACTCACACGCATATCATCGGTTTTTGTTTCTTTTCTAAAATTTTTATTCGAAAAGGAATTTTCCAAAATTATCGTTTTTGCAAAAAATCAGTTGGCAGCAACAATCTAATATTAGCACAAATCACTATGGAAATCTGCTCAAGTCAATCTTTTCTACGGAACAATGTCAAGCAACACAAGTCACAAATCCAAAAGAGTCAAGCGGTCTTCTTCATCAAAAGCATGGCAAGGCTTAACCATTCTTGATAAATATGAGCCGCTCGAGGCCATGTTATTTGCTCCATCATCATCTGTTTTGTCAAATAGTCTTTAGAGAACACTTTTGACAAACGGAGTAGGCAGAAGGAGCTCAAGTGTCGACCTCAATTCGTTTTGTAAAGAGAGTGAGTAGTTCAGGATCCGCTCCACTGGGCGCAGCCTGCCGCCAGACCCCCGAACCCTAGCCTCGCCGGAATGAGCCGCCCCGCCGCTGGACTACGACGTCCTCCTCGAGGAGATCCTCCTCCGCCTCCCTCCACAGCCCTCCTCCCTTCCGCGCACATCCCTCGTGTGCTATTAATATGCTTTTGTACACTCTTGAATTTGCTTGTGTCACTGTGTGCATGCTTAATCAGACTCGATTTTTCTTCCCCGTTCTGAAATGTGCAAACTTTGAGCCATCATGGAGTTGGTAACAATAGCACGAGCATATGATTCCACCCAGAGGCACGTTGGCGCTCATATAGTTAAGGAAAATTAGAAAGGACCCAAATGCCAGCCGGCCAGCCAGCAGAGGGCCAGGCACGCGACACTGACCACGTTCTTCATACTTGATCAAGCCATGGACTGCAGGACTCTGACTGCAGAAGAGAGGCAATTATGTTCGATGCTCAAGATGAATCGCCTCAGCATCACGCCCATGCAGAGAACAATGTGACGGCAATGTTCGAGAATCCAGTGGTTGCCCAAAGGTGATGCAAGCACGCATTCTTCCACGCCAAGGCCGCTGCCTAAGACGCCAGACGTTGCACACCTTAGAGATTTCAGACCCAATAGTCGCATCCACTTCTTCGCCAAAACGTTCACCAAAATTCTAGCCCTGAGACTACGATCGCATATGCACGATCTTGTCAGCCCAGAGTGCTTTCTTCAAGAAAATGGTGACCTATGACAACTTTGCCTTCGTCCAAGCCCACGACAAGTTTTTTGGCCAGACTAAGACACCAACTCTACTGCTGAAACTTCACCTTCAAAAGGCCTTTGACTCCATCTCCTAGGAATTCCTCGACAAGGTTTTGGAAGCAAAAGAGTTTGGTTTAAAGTGGAAGGACTGGATCACGTGTTTGCTTCTAACGGTATCTACAAGAATCGGTGTCAATGGTGAACTCACGGACTGCATCTTCCATAAGAGGGGCCTACTGTAATTTTTCATCGCCCCCGACATTCTCGTGGAGATCTTTGTGTGTTGGCTGGCTGGGTGGGAGCCTTGTCTACAAACAAACACCTATAGCCAAAAAGCAGAATTTCGATGATCCGGCCTCCGGATGTTACTGCTTCAGAGCTTTGGCGAAGCATCCGGCCTCCTGACCAACTTCACAAAAATCTCAATCATCCCAACTCACTGCACCAACATAGACCTCGATGTGTTGATAGTGTCCAGTGCAACCTTTAACCTGCACCTACCTAGGAATGCCTTTATCTGGCCGGCGCCTGCGGAAAGGCGATCTGTAACCTTCCTTAGACAAGCTAGCCGGCAAGGTGAAGGGCTAGAACTAGGGCAATTTCTCCCTCAACATGAGACTCTTGCTGGTCAAGCACGTCCTCTCAGCAGCTATGCATATCTTTCATTTGCTAGTCATTAACCCACCGGTGTGGTTGATGAAGGCCATCGATAAGATACGTAGGTGGTTTTTATGGAACAATGACGTGATCACCACCGGTGGCAAGTTCATGGTCCGTCGGGACACAATCTGCAGAACAACGAACTCCGGTGGTCTCGGTTAGATGACACGACATACTAGTTAGATGACATGAAAAAAACTAAACCACAACTAGCCAATCCTCAAAAGATGGTCCCATGGTTTCTTTTGTAGCTTCTTGGAGTGTGGAGGCTAATCGAAACATATATGCCATATATATATATATATATATATATATATATATATATATATATATATATATATATATATATATATATATATATATATATATATATAATTACATGTGAAATGATTTAGTCTACGTGAAGGAATCTTGATTTTTGATGGTGTTGTTGTTCCTGACACTGAGTGTGAGCTGAACAAGTATGTACGGTGGTTGTGCCATGGAAGGTCACCTTGTTGAGGGGTGGTAATACTACGATGTACGTATCCAGAAACTTGTGCCACCCAGGAAACCGTGTCCTTGCTAGATTAAGATCTCGTGTGTGATTCTTGCGAGCGTGCAATGAGTTCGACGGTTCCGGAATGCAAGAAATGGAGGAGCATTTGTTTGAAGGACTCGGCTATGCATGGTGGACTGGAGACCAAACTAGCATAGTACTACTACGATTGCAAGATCTTAAAACCCCCAAATTGGTCCCGAGATGGAGCAGCCCCGCATTTTAGATTTCTTTTTGAAAAAACTCAACTCACTCCTCTATTAGTACTACTAGTATCTTGGGCATCTTGGAACCCAACACAGCTTTTTCTTTTCAACTTTCGCCATACTTGCAGGTTGTGGCTTGTATTCCGCGTATTAGGAATTCACAATGTTAACATGGCAGTTATGGAATAGACTGTTTTGACCTGATCAATAAGGGAGACTCCAACTTGATTGGTGGCTGCAAAAGATGTAACAATCAATAAGCTTGGTACATTGTTTTCATTGATCTGTCCAAGATGTGTCATTCTCCGTGAGGACTTTTCATAGAGCTTGGTGGCTGCAAAAGTCTAATTTGGACTAGTTATTGAAAAGCTCTTGACAAATGACAAGTTGGACACTGAAGCACTCTGAATCCAACTAGAAACGAATGGTTTATAAGTACTCCCTCTGGCCCATATTAATTGACTCAAATTTATCTAGATTTGAATGAATCTAGACACTATTTAGTATATATAGGTTCGTCCAAATTTAGATAAATCAAAGTCAATTAATATGGATCGGAGGGAGTAGTACTTGTACCACCATCAGCTGAAACCATCTCTGCAACCATGGCTCCTGCTCTTACACTTCTTCTTGCCACCCCCTCCCTCTTTTGCATATCTGCTCTGCTTTCAATTTCAATAGCTGTAGCACATGACATTCTGCCACTGAGATCCTCTCTAACCGTCGAAGCCTTCCAGACTGACATGCTGCAATCACCAGATGGCACCTTCTCCTGTGGCTTCTACGGCGTGTACACCAATGCCTTCACATTTTCAATATGGTACTCCAAGGCGGCAAACAAAACCGTCGTCTTGAGTGCAAACCGTGACCTCCATGCCAAAAGGTCATCCCTGACCTTGCAGACGGATGGCAATATGGTCCTCACAGATTACGATGGCACAGTTGTGTGGCAAGCTGGTGGCAACTTCAGAGAAGTGCAGTATGCTCAGCTGTTGAATACTGGGAATCTCATCTTGAAGGATACCAGTGGCAAGACAGTATGGCAAAGTTTTGATTCACCCACAGACACTTTCCTACCAACCCAGCACATCACTGCTTCTACAAAGTTGGTGCCTACAATCCAATCAGGTGCTCCCGGTAACTACATCTTCCGTTTCAGTGATCTATCAGTACTGTCGCTTATATATGTCATCCCTGAAGTTTCGGATATATACTGGCCAAACCCTGATCAGACTCTCTATCAGGATAACAGAAACCAGTATAACAATACTAGATTGGGGATGTTGGACAGTAATGGGAGTTTTGGGTCGAGTGATTTTGCCGATGGTCAACCACTTGTGGCCTCTGATGCAGGGCCTGGGATTAAGAGAAGGCTAACTCTGGATCCTGACGGTAATCTCCGGTTGTACAGCTTGAATGAATCACATGGGTCATGTACAGTTTCAATGGTAGCAATGTCTGTACCTTGCAACATCCATGGCGTATGTGGTCCTAATGGAATCTGTCACTGCTCACCTAAACCTGCATGTTCATGCGCACCAGGCTATGTGATGAGCAACCCAGGTAATTGGACTGAAGGCTGTAGGGCTATTGTCAACATAACATGTGATCATCAGGAACCTATGAAGTTTGTGAAACTCCGGCAGACAGATTTTTGGGGCTCTGATCAGGGACATATCCTCTCTGCTTCTTTCCATGCTTGTAGGAATACCTGCATAGGTGACTGCACCTGCAAAGGCTTTCAATACCAGGAAGGTACAGGGTAATGCTATCCGAAAGCTGGTCTTTTCAGTGGACGGACCTACCCAACAAACGATGTGTATATCTCAAGCTTCCTGCCAGGGTGAATGTTTCAAACACAACTCCTCGCTCGGACGTGTTTGATTCTGTACCACCTCATCTCGACTGCAACCAGATGAGCCACATACCGCCAATTCTAGAAGTGCATAACAATGGTGTGGAAGAATCAAAGTGGCTCTACTTCTACGGTTTCATAGTTGCAATTTTTGTTGTTGAAGTTTTCTTTATAGCGTTCACATGGTTCTTTGTTATGAGAAGAGAGCTCAGGCCATCAGAAATATGGGTGGCCGAGGAAGGATACAAGGTGATGACTAGCCATTTTCGAAGATACAATTACATGGAACTTGTGAAGGCGACAACCGATTTCGAAGTTGAGCTAGGAAGGGGAAAGCTCAGGCGTAGTGTACAAAGGTGTCTTGGAAGATGAAAGACCAGTTGCTCTGAAGAAGCTCGATCACATAAGTCGGGGAAAGGAATTCCAAGCTGAGCTCAGTGTGATTGCCAGGATTTATCACATGAATCTAGTGAGAATATGGGGGTTTTGTTCAGAAGGATCTCACAGTCTGTTGGTTTGTGAATATATCGAGAATGGCTCACTGGCTAGCATTTTGTTCAGTGGCAAAAACAATATCCTGCTGGATTGGAAGCAACGGTTCAATATCGCATTAGGTGTTGCGAAAGAATTGGCATATCTTCACCATGAATGCTTAGAGTGGGTCATCCATTGTGAGGTCAAACCCGAGAATATACTGTTGGACCAAAACTTTGAGCCTAAGATCACTGACTTTGGGTTGGCAAAGTTACTAAACAGGGGTGGATCCAGTGAGAACACATCTCATGTGCGAGGAACAGCGGGATACATTGCTCCTGAGTGGATTTCTGGCCTCCCCATCACGTCGAAAGTTGATGTGTATAGCTATGGAGCTGTGCTTCTTGAGCTTTTATCTGGACGCAGAGTCTCAGAGTTGGCCGTCGGTTCAGATGCAGAGGTGCGTAGTATGCTCAGGAAGCTTGTCACAATGCTTGCAAATAAAATGGAAGGAAATGATCAATCTTGGATCGATGGATTGCAAATTGAGTGGACAATTCAGCTACCTGCAAGCTAGAACACTGGTCAAATTGGTTGTTTCTTGTTTGGAGGAAGATAGAAGAAAGAGACCAACCATGGAATCAATTGTTCTGACTCTCCTAGCATTTGATGAAGCGAATAAGTAGTACTAATTTGATATTGGTTGTATCTTTTAAATAAGGAAACAGTATATTTGATTGCAAGGTCAACAGCGTGGACCTTTTTCCAGTAGTAGTCATTGATAAAAGCAACATATCGATTGTAATGGTTGTGAAACAAATTTAGTACTATGAACAACAGAAAAATAAAGAAGGGGGAGTGGTGTTTGCACATACCAGACCGTGTATATCATTGCCATAAGTGTGTTGTATAACTGCAAAAGAAAATGGTATTCACAACATTTCACTTGTGCTCTTCCAGAATTAGTCAAATACACACCGCAAAGCAAAAAATAATGCCTACAAATTGAAATGGCAAGCTATAATTTCAAGTTATTAGTAAAATCAACACAATTGTGTGGATACATGTGTGTGTTACTATTTTTTGTACCGGGTATGTTTTTTTTTCTGTAATCCACTATTCATCCTAAATATGTGATCTACAACTCCTCACAGTTTATTATTCCCTATAAAGATAGGGATGCGATCTCATCTGAAAGGTTCCGGCGGGGCAGTTTCTTCGAGACGAGCAGCCGTCTGAAAACATTCAGCAGCTTCAAGTACTGATGAACTGCTCCCTTCATCTTCATAGGTTAAACCGAGGTGAAACCATGCGACATGATTTGTTCTGTCCAGTCTCAACGCATCACCCAGGAAGCACCTCACAGCAGGCAAGGGCCTGCCGCCAAGCTGACGAAGAGCAACAGCTGACGCTATCAAACTCGGTACGTGCTTAGGTTCGAAGTGTAATGCTGTGGAGTATGCTCCAAGAGCTTCCTTCAGAAACCCTCTCGCTTCATGTAGATTTCCTGCACGGGTGAACATTAAGTATTAAGAATGAGTTTTGTTTTCCGATGAAGAATAATTGTTGTCTCCTTGTGAACTACTGAAAGTGATTTTGTATCAACACCGTACAAGAATAACTGAGAATGGGCAGGCTGGTGATAAGAAGGATATGAAGCACCTGTAGCATGATAAGCCAAGGGAGAGTATGCATCTATAGCTTTTATTTTCGATATGCAAAGTTCTGCATCCCTCCACTGCGACAAGCTTAGGTACAAAAGGGCCAGACCATACCATGACTCTGTTTCCATACTTATATCATCCTTCGGGCCCTGCAAAAAGGCACAACAGCAGTATCAGAGTTCTTTTTTCCTTTCAAATCGAAACTCAATAACTTCATGTGATAAAACTAAGTTCTCCCTTCTCTCGGAAAATTATATTCTCAATATGATCATTGCAATTGAATATGTCTAGTACCAAATGTACATAATTCTATTTTCAGGTTGTCAAGAACACTATGAGATAATATTGTGAAAATACTAAGCATGGCGGTCGTACGATTTAGAAAAAAAAAGATCCAAGATGGCTTTTTATTAAGTAGCTACCTGTAACACCAATATCCCAGAGCTGAAGTTTTTCTTCCTTAGTTCGATGACAGCAAGAAGCTGGGTATAAGTTTCAATTGCCTTCTTGAATTGACCGTTTGCAGCCTGAATCCTGGCTTTGGTTTGCAACAATTCTCCTTGACGCCACTTCGCAGTCTGATCAAGGGCAGCATTTACAATAGATTCAGCATCTTCAAAACGTTTTTGAGCACTCATGATCCGAGCTATAAGGAGCCAAGTCCTTAATTCTGAACCATTCTCCAATTTCAGTAGCTTTTTTGCATAAAGAGCTGCTGCATCTAGTTTCCTCTGCTCAGCATTTTCTAGGCTGAGATTGTACAATACCTTGAAATCTCTAGATTGCATCTTCTTTCCAGCAACACGAAGCACCTCCAGTGCTTCATGCTGCTGAGAAGCTCTCTGTGTCTCACTCGGAGCATATCTAGCTTGACGCGAGAGGGAAATGCCAAGTAAAAGGTCCGCAACAACCTGTAACTGGTCACAACCTCCATCAAGACTAGCAAGGGCTCTGCGTGCATAGGAGGCACCTTCTTCAGCACATGCACCATGCTCGCTACAAATTTTTGACGTTAGAAGAAGTTCTATGATACAACTGGAATCCTCTCCAGACTTTAGTATCCTTTTGAGAAGATTGAGGGCAGTTAGATCATCTTCTTCTGCTAGGTAACACAATGCAACATTGTATGACCACTCACTCCTCGGTAGCAAACCAGGTAGTAGTTTTTCAAACTGGACAGCAAGAGGCTTTAACCTCCCTGACATGGACAGTGCATAAGTAAGATGATGCATCACGGTTGGGTCTCTCTCAAGCCTTCCGAGGTTGAATTTCATCAATAAAATCATCAAAAGCAGAATAGCTTCTTCAAAATTATTCCGAGGAACAAATGAACCATAAGATTGGGATCGAGGAGCTGGCATGCAGGCCTCACAGCCACTGTATAGGAGGAAAATAGCAAACTCCTTCTGCATTCTACCAATGGTCTTTGCGCCAAGGTTCCAATTTCTAAGAAGAGCCCTCCTATATGAAGAGAGAGCTTCAGAAGGGAAATCACCTGATTTCCATAGCTCAGGAAGCAATTCAACGGCACTGCAGATTGTCGCATTCAAGTTACTACCATCTCCAAAATTCGCCGGTAAACCCTCAGGCAGTGCTGATTCTACAACGTCCAATATCGTACTGCATTCCTGTGCAGCTTCTGCAAAATAAAATAGAGTTGAACTAAAGCTTAAAAAGAATCACAAAATGAGGAAAAGATTGAATATGGCATCCATAGAAAATTTAGAGAGGTGGGGGTTGTACCTTTGAACTTCCCAAGATCACGAAGTGCTCTAGTTTTGAGAAATATCGTCTCCATTATTATATTAACAGCATGCAAGGACATTGGAGGATAGCCGGAATGTGGATGAGCCCTTGCTAATCTAGTGATAGAAATTTTCACCTCAGGAATCAACGTAGGCATATCTATATCATTAAGCATATGAAGTGCTTCTTCAACATGCCCCCGTTGGAATTCCACTTCCACTTTTTCTAGCAATGCCCTCGCTTCCTGAAAAATGTCGATACTTTCTTAGACATGTGAAAGCAATTGTGAAGAAGAAAAAACTGCAGACTGATGTACCAGCACTTATCCGCACATGGGATGCACATATTCAGTGTATGTACTGTATTGTTGACGAATGTGATGGTAATTAAAAACTAGCATAAAACTCATCGTATAATCATAATGAAGAGAAATGGCAGTCAGATGCACATAATTTAAGGACAGCATGCACAAACTGTTGAAGATGGATATTTTCGGCGCATTATGCTACACTATCGTATCGACAGCAAGTCACATAAATAGTCACATAAACAGCTCAAGCACCTTCAACAAAGCTACACAGTCAGCATTAAGCACATTTAATAAAGCTACACAATCGGCCCCATAGTACCATATTTGTCATGAGAAGATTTATGTAGCAATATGAAGCACCAACCTCATATTTAGGGGAACCACCCTCCTGAAGGGACATCTCGGCTTCCAGAAGAGCTGCATTGTTGGCCTGCAACTCGATTTGCCCATTTGAAGGGGCTAGCTCATCCACCATGTTAGCCTGCTCGCCAGAACACAGGCATTGCATCGCCATCCGGCGGAACAGCTTACGAGATCTCCCCCTCTCTTTCCTGCCCTCCATCATGCTCCATCATACCTTCCCTACCACATTTCCCTGGTACAATCATGTATTAGGAGTCGCAAATGATTGATCATTGGTAACCATCGCATTGCATAGTTTGGTGCTGTTTGAGCAATGACCCTACAGAAACTACTGGATTATACATAAAAGGATTAGAACATCATAATTCGATGCTATGCTTCAGGGATTGACCATCACAGTTCACTTGCCTACCAGTTTCCGAAGATGATTTATTTTTTAATCTGACGAAGATAGAAAAAAATGGAGAGGACAGATGAAGGGTCTCTGAAGTTTGCACTAGGGCAAGGATTCAGCACTACGTCATCAGTTTCTCGGTTCGACTGTAACACAGCATCTGTCCGAGAGATTTGAACAAAGATTCCAAATTTTGCACATATAGGGAAGAAACCATTGAATATTACTCCTAAATTCCAATAAATAGGAAAGATTCCCATAGAGAGAAACTTCCCTGCTAAGTCCTAATTCTACCAAACTAATTGGTCGAAGAACTCGCTCACCTTCGCCACACGAGGAAGACGCAATTTCCGGTTGAAGAGCTTCCCCCAAATAACTCAACCAGCCGATCAAAATCCGATCCTGCCCCCCTTTCTTGATCGTTATGAACACCAGTTCGCCCCAAATTCGGACCGAGCTGAGGGAATCGGGGGTCGATGGGATCGGCGGAGTTGCTGGAAAGCGACGGGAATGGAGATTCCTTCGGAGATTCAGAAGGCCGCTTCGAGTCCGGAGCCAAATCCAAGAAACGCGAGGCGAGCGGGTAATCTGCCAAATCCCCGTTGGCCACTCGAAGTTGTTTACTAGTACTCCCTCCTGGCTGGGGCGCAGTCAGTGATTACGAAACTTTCCCTGATTGAACCGCAAGAAAAATTCGGTAAAGTCGAAGGGAGCTTTTTTAGATACATCCTACTTGTTTCACGATATTAGGGTCTATTCGGTTCTGGCCCCCGACTCGCCCTCATAAAAATATGGATCTTGCCAAATGTTTTTATGTGTCTTGATTGGTTTGTTGCCACATTTTCCAGCTGCCTACAGGATCATTTGTGTTGCCTTCACATAGTGTCTCCAAATATTTGGCCGAAGAATCCCTTGCCAAATAATAGATGTGTTTCGCCTTTCTACTACTGCGGAGCGCGTGCTCAGCATCGTCCAGGGCTACGTGGACGTCGTTGCCCTCCTTGACGGACAGGACGCTCGCTTCATCGACTCTCCCTCGACTCCCTCATTCAGCTCCATGAAGGTGTACTGCATGCTCTCCCTGTGACACCTCGTGGACGCGTCTTCTTGCAAGGCGTGGGGGACGCTGATGGTGCCCTCCAAAATTTGCATCTTCACGTACCTCACTGACAGCACCAGGGTTAACCCTTTTGTAAAAAATTGTGCTTCATCCCCGCTTGCGCAGCTTGTCCCTTGCCAGAGACGGGAGACACCTCTTCTTCAGCTACACCATCACCACGGAGGTGTGGGACATGCCGGGCATGCGTCTTGTGCTACGTAGGGCTAGTGATGATCTTGCATTTGGAGGTGGAGATACAAGACTCACGACCATGGCCAGCTGGACTATCTTGTGTTTTCATTCTTGTTGCCATTGTGTAACTGCTTGTGTACCCTTCTCTAAATCCCCTATACCCCTCTCGGTCTCCCTCACCGCTATGGACGTATGACTGCCAAGTCACTTCGGGGTAATATAACAAGTGGTGGGGTTTAAACACACCCCTAAATTCTTGTAACAAATAATAGATCTGCCAATACTTGCAGAGTAGCTAGTAGCATAGGCGGCCGGCAAAGCTAATTACTATTCATCAAAGGTAAAAATTAGTAAAATTAGCCTCTACATTAAGAGTTTGTCTGGGCTTTGAAAATTTTCTGGGTCCGCCATTGGCTAGTAGAATGGTTTTCTAGTATTTGATCACCCTAGAAACATTTCGTGGTTTGTGAAGGAATCTTACAAGAACATATGTCAAAACTTAGGTCATCCATAGTTGTGAAACTTATTACCTGGAAACTTAGACTCTTAGAGACTTACTTACTCCATTTTGTAATATAAGATATTTTAGTTTTTGTGAAACGAATGTATCTAGACGTCTTTTAGTGTGTAAGTTCACTCTGAATCTAGACAAAAAAAAACGTCTAGATACACTAGTCTTACAAAAGATAAAATATCTTATATTTTAAAACGGATGGAGTACTTTCTTATTTCTGAAAAACATAGCACGTGGCCCTATTTCTGAATAGAATGCTAAAGGTACCATGATATTCGTGTGCATTTTTATTTATTTTACTATGCACATTTTCGGAGAAATATACTCTACGCACTATCTCACGACAATAATCTTGCTCGCTTCACTCGACTATGTACCAAGAGTCTCGAGCTGAGATATAACAGGCCTAAAAGCAAAATTCTAGGAAACCCAAGGTGTAGACGCCTAAGAAGCTTGACTTTTCCTAAGACATCCTGGGGTTACTCAAAAGTTGTTGGGTCCAGTTGGATCACGCGTGGAATTATTTATCTTCCAAATAAACATGGGTCCGCTTTATACCGGAATGGCAGGCTGTGCACGTGCGGACCCGCGTGTCAGCGAATGGAACCGAATCGTCGGGGACCAGGCCCGCTTCAGTTTTACGTCGGAGCCGCTTCCCGGTGACCGAGCGCGTACGCGCGTGTTCTGGTGCCTGGCCCGAAAACACAACTAATTGGGCCGGACCAAGTTTATCGTTATGGGCAGTGTCATGGAACAAGCGCATCACTAAGAATGGGCCGCAAGTCCTGCTCGATTTGGACCGGAAGCAAGGATGAAAATGGATCGGATAGTCCCTTCCCACATTTGTTTTTATATATAAACGAATGCTGATGTTATTAAATTCAAATGCAGAGTGGATGTTATTCGAATATCGAGGTGGATCGGATGAAATTTCGAACGGATACGAATAACTCATGTCTATAATGGGTCAACTGCATAACTATGGAGAGATAAATATAGTGATACAATACACAATAGTTTTGAGTTTAATCATAAAAAAAACTTTGACCACTTTTTTAGCATTTTTTATGTTGGATAAATGATACATTAGACCATTATTTTTAGAATAGGCTAACATAATTCTATTCGGATACGGATATTACCTTTCCATATCCACATTTGCTTTAAAATTCAATACCACTTCTGTTTTCATTATTTGTAAAGCAAATCCAGATGTTTACCACAGCCATTTTTAGGTTCGTTCGGATACAGATATTACCCTTGTTGCTTGTCACCCACATTAAACTCCTATAAGACATTCATGCGATTCCTAGAAAACAGAACGAAGAGAGAGCAATTTTGTTACGACGAGTAACGATTTTTCAGCCAACGTTTCGCTGCCCCGCAACCTCCCTCCCCATTTTTCACCCGGTGGGCACTGGGCAGTCTCCTTCCGCTGGTACAGTACATCGCAGTGGGGAGGACACTGCACCATGACGCCATGCTGCCACGGCAGTAGCAGACCAATCCTACGCTGCGTGCCTGCTACCGCAAGCTAGGAAACCCATGGCAGCGACGCAAACGATTCCTCTGCAGCAGCAACAACGCCGGATTCTCCAACCCCTCCCGTCCCGTGTCGTGTGTGATGATGATTGAGGCGTAGCGTAGGTAGGCGCGCACAATCAGACAGTGCAGCAAATGTAACAATCAATGTGGCGTACTTCTTCAAAGATTCAGGTTCAGGCTCAGGCAACGCCCATGCCGCCATCCCATCCATGTCGTCCATGTCCATGGCGATGGCCACCATGCTTCCCCCTTTAGAAAAACCGCACGGCTACACTGCTAGCAGGTACTACTGCTCCACAGGTAAAGTAAACCATGGAGATTTACACCACGATGCTGGAGCCAGGGCAGCTCAGTCTCGTCGCCTAGCTAGCTAGCTAGCTAGATAGATAGCCTTTTTCAGAACTCTCGAGCTCGAGCAGATGACATGGTTTGCTTGGTTAAACTTCTGTTCTACACCTTCTTACGCAGAATCGTGATGAGTTACCAGGAGGAGGCCAGGCAAATCCTATATAAGTCGTACTGTAGGAGTGAATGCGGCGTCGTCCCTGGCTTCTCTCACTGTTACCAACTGGTACTGGAGCGAGCACTGTCTGCGAACAAGAGAAAGGATGTGTTATCCACCGACTGCTCATCTGAATGCCTCGTGTTTAGTTCATCCGTACGTACCTCTCTTCCTGTCACAACAGTAGTGTCCCAGGCCTTCAGTGCAAGGCAGGGATCCCATTTACCCACGAGTGAGTGGAAATTCTTCTACCCGGAGCATTCGTAATTCTCCGTTCCTGATGTGAAGTGTAAAAACATCCGCATAGAATTTAGTTTCCCTCTATTCTTCGAGAAAGAATATTCAGTTTTTTTTGAAACAATGGAACCAAAAGCGACTTGCTAAACGACTTCTTATTAGATTGCTGCTATTTTATCGGACTTCTGATCCTTTAGTGGATCATACTCACAAGTCGTAATGAAAAAACAGCATCCTAGTTTCTTCAGCTTACTGTAATTTTTTCCCTTTAAAATAGGTATTTTATTATTTTAAAAAAATTAAGCATTACACTCGGACTCAGCATAACTACGAAGCACGTAGGAGTAACCAACAAAGTAACAAAGTAACAAAATAGGCGAAATACATGAAATCAACTGATACAATCATGTCATCTAAGAAGATGGAGGGCCGAGTCTGAGGTCACGTTGTCATCTTTGTTAGGAAAAAAATATATCCTTTACGTATCCCTCAAACATGTATAAACCTTCGTAAATAGGTCTTGAAACTTCACTTGTTGTAGAGACGACCATGAACTAAGCCTGGCGGTGCACTGGTAGATAACATGCACGAGAAAAGACAATTTATCTTTAAAAACCTTATCATTTCTACATAGCCTGATAAGTATTCTGAACTTAAGATCAATCTCATGCGGCCATTTGCCAAATATGTTTACAATGCTACGGGACGCGGAAATAGTCCAGAAGCTACTTGGATGGCTGGCTGAACGAGCAAAAAGATATTGGTTATCTCATCATGACTATAAAAAATAAAGTGTTTAATCTCATGCCAATTCCTTTTGACAATGTTGTCTTTTGTAAGGATCACCTGTGACATAAGTACCATGCGAATATTTTTATTTTTAATGGTATTTTCATCATCCATTTTTTTGTTATTATCGGCAGGTACCTCATGCTAGACTAGTGCTCTATAATAGAAAATTCACTGAGAACTTACCACTATCATGTCTTACCACTGTCACGTAAGTTCCAGTGAAACACATCTAGACCGTCTAACAGTTACATAGTGAATAGCCGTTGTAACAACGTGTTTCGCGATGCAAGTCTCAAACCAAATAGGTCTCCCCCGAGCATCACATTTAGATGGAAAGATTCCATTACCATGGTTATAGTATCTCCTTTCTAACGAACAACGTTATATAGAGTAAGATATTTTTTTAGAACACAGTATAACACAGACGCTCACATACACGTATGTACACTCATCCTTATGAAAGCACGCATACCCTACCCCTATGAGTAAGGATGACAATTTTACCTATGGGTACGGTACCCTGGGCAGGGTATGAGCACACTTTTATACACGTCCGTTAAGTTACGGGTATAGACACGGGTGTAGACTTGTATTCATAGGTATACACATACCCTGTCCATTTAAACCGACATGTAGAACATACTTGTAGAGTTTCAACCTATTTGGCCGAGAATCATAGGGACGAGTACGCGATTGTGAATTCTAAACTTTAATATTTTCATGTATTCATCTACCTATTATTAAGTAGAGATAATTGTCTTTTTTAAAATGTCTTATCGATGAACGTAAAATTGTTAATAACTTATGTATTATTAGATCTATCCACCAGGTACTCAATGGGTATGGGTACCCAGCGGGTATGGGTATAGGTAAAGTTTTATACCCACGGGTACGGGTATGGATAACTTTTGTAAACATTGGCTACACGGGTATGGGTATGGTATTGCTCTACCATGTCCATACCCTGCCCATTGTCATCCTTATCTATAAGCACCTCCAAAGGACTGAGCCGGCAGATCTTGAAGTTGAAGAAGTCGCCACAGGCGCCTCGTTGTTAACGGACACGTCACCTACCACTGAAAGAATAGCGCCGAATAATCTTAAAATAAATATAGGTAAATACAAACGCCCATGCCAGTCTAGGACTTGCACCTGGGTGGGCTGGTTCCACCATAGGGTACCCAACCATCAGAGCCAAGCTCTGTTTGCCTATGGAGCAGGATATTATCCTGGAGTGTAGCATTTCCCAGCCAGTTCTCCCCCCAGAAACGAACCTCTAAGCCATCCCTAATAGAAAATTTTCCTAAAGGTAAAAAGTTTTTTCATGGTCATTAACCTAGCCCAAAAGTGTTGAGTCTTCCGGTTTCCAGAGCACATGAGACACCGGTTTTGAGCCAACATATTTCTTCCTCGAGAGGGTTTGCTATACATCATCCTCTATAAGTAGCTTAAACATCCACTTACCAGTATAACAGTATTCCTAACATCAAGGTCATGAATCATTAATCCACCTTGATCTTTGGGATGGCAAACCACACTCCATTTAGCGAGTCGATATTTTTTATCGCTATCTCCTGGTAGTGGATAGCGATAATTTGGGATGGCAAACCACACTCCATTTAGCGAGTCGACACCATTTGGCCTAGAATGTTGTTCCTAGAGCGCGTCCACTTGGCTGATCTCCTCTCGCCAGTGCTGACCGACTCCGCCCACGCAACTACAATGTGGGTCGCACAAGCTCCACCGATCCAAGCTGATTTTGCTCGGGATCATGCACAATATAATCATTGAGAGTGAGTGTGAACATCTAGTGAATGATGATCTTCCGTATGATTGCCAGTCCTCTTTTACAAGTAGATCATTAGGTGCCAGCGGATTGGATAGACTCTGTCTCCATGCATATAGTGACGAGATTGTTCAATACCAACTGAGAAATGATCTGATTTAGTATTTTTGGAGGCTCAAAAGAGACCATGATGCAAGTTCAAGCTTAGTAGCCTTGCTATTTGAAATTATGCCTCCACGATGGACTTTCTTTTTTTCGCGAAATCCCACCGATTTATTAATAGCGGTACAAAGATTCTCAAAAGTAACTAAAAATTACAAATAGATCACTTGACCACATAGCGACGGCTAGACACACTAGCACGAGTAGAAGGTGCGCCGCTGTTCTTGCCCTCCATCACCCCGGGCAAAGTTTGTCATAGTAGAGGTTGTTGTAGTAAAAATACGGGAAATCGTCGTGGTAAAGTCCTAAAGGACCAGCACACTAAAAGCAGCAACCAACATCGAAGATCACAACCATAGATCGTAAGATACTAACTTCAAACCAAACCAACGAATACGAAAAATACCGAATCCCGAGAGATCCTCCGGATACATGACTCCACGCGTCCTTCGTCAATGCCAGACACACCACCAGAGTGAGGATAGGATGGGGAGGATTTTATTTTGACTTTAAGACGTAGCCACTGTCTCAACATCCTGAAGAAGATACTGAAAGTAGTCTAAACAAAACGCGGAGACCTCCTGCCGGCGAGGGGTCATGGTCCACCACGCCTACAAGGCCCTAAGGCCACCGGATGTAGGACGAACTGGTGACGTCGTCGGTGAAGGGAAGGAACCTTATGGGTTTAGCCGCCCCCTTGGAACGCTTCTCTCGCCTCTCTCGTACGGTTCGGTATGTGCTCTTCTCCATGATGCACCTTTCTCCGGCGGCCGGCCCCGCTTAGCACGGCCTCTCACTGACACTAATTACAATGATGATGATTAGCTCCCGGGCGGGCCGGTACAGTACCCCGCTCCGCTCGGCGTCCAAAAGCTCCAGCTGCGACCCGTCCCGTCACCTGATCGTAATCGCATATACAATACACACACAGCAGCAGCAGCAGCAGCAGTCAGAAGGATTCCCATGTGTCGCCACAGCGTCTCGGACTGTTCGGGATAAACGCACGGTGGTAGTGGTAGGATTCGCTGATGCACAGACGGCCCTTGCCTCGTCTCAAGCATCAGGAAAGCACCCATGGTCTTGGCTTCGATCCGACCTGTACTTTGTTAATGGTAGCTAGTATCATTCTTGCAAAAAAATAATACTATCATTAAGGTCACTAGAGCTACTGGTTTAGCAAGGTGGCTTCAGACTTTTATCGGACAATCTGCAAGCAGGAAATACAGATTTCTCAGCGAATTAAGAAACAATCTAGTGGGAAAGTTAGCACAGTGCGGACGGATTGGCGCGGCGATGTTTGCAGCGAGCAGCGAATATCGGACAAGAGCCGAGCAGCAGCGTTTGCTGCATCTTTCAGCAGGATCAGACGTCGCCAAGTGCTGCAGTCTCTCCGCGTGCTCTCTGCCCGGCCTGCTGCCTACACGGGCACTGACAGACAAATTCACCATAACCCACAGGCCACATTAAGCTAGCCGAGTGATCCGCGACGAAAGTCTCGCAATTTCGCCGTGGCGACGCAGAAACGGTCGGTCCAATCGAGGGAAGAACACATGTATGTGGTGCGATGACCAGCTCTCCAGTTCGCAGAAGCAGGATCGGTAGCATTTCCTCATCCTCAGAGGAAAAGGTGCAGATATTTGAGCAGAATGTGCGTGGGCTTGCTAGCTCGAAGAATCTTGTATGTGCGTTAGAATGAATGAATAAATAAATAAACAACGGGTGCACGACTGATTGTCCATGCTCTTTCTTGGATGCTTTATAGGTACTGTATCAAATGTTCATGGTAACTTGTGCGACCTTTGTTTGGAAGGAGAAGACAAAAATATTTAGGCATTGCAGAAAGGACAAAGTTAAGCAGCGGATTAGCAGCGGTTTTATCCGGGAAAAAAGTCTGACGAGCCTGATTACCCGCGACGAGCATCGATTCCAGGGAGCAACGCTGCTGCTGCTGCTGCTGCTGCCTGATTATTACTTTGAGTAAAAAAGGGCAAGTGGAGAGGGCAATACTCCCGGAGTAACTTGGAGGGGAGGTAAAGAAAGAAGTGGCAGACGGTTTTACTCCCGGAGTTTCAGACTTGGAGGAGAGGTAAAGAAAGGAGTGGCACACACGCACAATTTAAAAGAACAAACAGGTAAAAAGTAGCAGGTTGGAGAACCTCCCCGGCTCTCCCACCACCATGCCCAGAAGACCAAAAAGAGGAACCAACTTTACCAGTTTACCTGGAGGGTAAAAGGAAAAAAGGGCAACAAGTGGCCGCAGAGGCTACCAAGCCAAGAAAAGGATTCAGTGAGACCATGATGAGCTCCATCATGGCCATCCTCATCAACTCAACTCACCGCACAGTCAAGTCCAAGCATCCGCATCATCATCATCACCACCCAGTCACCGCCATGGAATCGAAATGAACACACAGGTGCACAGCAGTAACCTCACGAGTCCCATCAATCAATCACACGATGGACGGAGGCAGCCACCCCCAGTGGTGGAATCCATCCGGGCTCGCATCTGATCAGAAAGCAGAGCACGGTGGTGGTGGTGGTGGTGGTGGTGGTGGCCTCGTCTCCCCCGGCAGCTTTCCACCCCAACTTTTCCCCACGGATGGACACAAAAGGATTGTTGAGAAAAAAAGTTCAGCTCTGGTTCACTGGATCAAGAACTGGAAACAGACAATGGTGATTTAAGGTGCTAAGCCTAGGGCGGATGATGGTCCGGTTACAGAACGGGGGTGTTAAAACGGTTACAGTGAGGCCACCGGGGAACTCTCGGCCGGCATTACACAGATGTCACTGATGAGCTGCTACTACGGGGCTAACTCTAAACTTTTTTTACATCGGATGAAGAAGAAACCCTAACGCTATGGCATTTGCATTGCGCGCCTCCGTCCATGACAGGCTGCTGGTCATTTGGTGGTGTACAGAGATCAGTAGAGAGCTGCTCCCCTGAAGGAGGAAGGAGAGGAGCCTAGCAGTCTATCCTCACCCACTCGTAGCGTCCGGGGAGCGGGCAGTCCGTCGCGGGGCAGAAGTTGTACCTGGTTATTAGAACAGAATTGTCTAGTGTTAGCAACCTTTCTGTGTGTGTACATGTTCTCAGGTGAAGAGGAGGGAGGAAGGAACCAAAGATCTTACTTCTCTCTGAAGCTCTGATGTTGCTGTTGTTCGGCGGCGGCGAAGAACTCGTCCATCTCGAGAGAGCTGGGAACGTAGCGGCAAGCCGGCGTCTCCGTCGTCCTGCGACGGGAAGGGTTGCTGGCTCTGGTTGCCGAGCCAGGGGTGCTTATCGTCCCCGAGCTCCTGATCAGGCTGCAAGGCGTCGTCTCCCTGGTACTCCTGCAAGCCATATAGCAGAATATGAACAACGGCACACGCGCGCAGGGGGGAAAGTTCAAATTTCAGAAGCTAGAAATGCCCAAGACATGTTGCAAATTACAGATGCAGGTGAGCTGACATGCTATCACATTACAGGTGGTTCAGCACGACTCATTTGTAGCATGATCCTGTGTATCATTAACACAAGTGGGTGCCCCCACGGTGAGGTACCAACCTGATTATTGGTGCACTCGAATGAATGACTGAATACTGACAAGCAACAACTTGGCCTAACAGAGACAAGCGAGCTACATAGAGCGTTCGGCATGCATGTGCCAGAGAGAGGGTCACACCTACTACCAGATAATACCAGTATAGTAGTAATCCAAATAGCTAAAATATATCCATACTATACTAAAGACATTTCTCTCAGAAGAACTAGAGAAACTAGAACACAATAAAACTCTACTAGGTAGTCATAACTACAAGTATAATTTTTGCCCCACTCTCCAGGACCTAACTAGTAATTCTTTTCTGCAGTGGCTGATAGACCAAGCTATAGGAATGGAGGGAAACCCCTTTGACTCAAAACATTTCAAGAAACATGGTCCGGCTGTTGTCAATTCAAGCACCAGCAATCCCAGGCAGCTACCATGGCAGGAGGCATTCAATGGTGTGACACTCTGGTACAAAGACTGATGATGAGCAGCTGGGCGGTGCCATGCCATGCCATTTTACCCAAGGGCGGTGGCAACCGCGCGGGCACGAAATGGGATCTTGATTCTTGACGGCGACATGAGTGTCGCTTTTGGGGATTGAAATTTCTTGCGAAAGACTGGTAGTAGTAGAAAAGATTGGGGGGCGAGGTTGGGTGAGGTCCCTGCCAGCCCCACCACCACCAGCACCAACGAGATAACGCAAGGCCAATGCAGAAAACAGAGGGCGGCTATGGTGGGGAGGGGGAAAGGGGGCTACTTTCCCCAGCCACTACGGGAAAAAGAACGCTGCAGGAGGCTCCACTGATTTAGAGGGTCATCAAGTGCAAACACCACTTTGATTGTGGGATTGAATGCAGCCGTGGACGCATTCCAAAGTGCGCCTTGATGCGAAATAGTAATAAAAAAATGCCTTTTTTTAGAGGGGAAAAATTTCGGTGCTTTTTACCGGGTCAACAGGCGATTCTTGGATTCTTGCACGGTCCAGCCAACGGCTAAAAGTTGTGAAGATTTGGGCTAAATTAATAGTAGGACAGGTCGCGGCAAGGGAAGGGGTGATTCTTGGAAGCGTCAGGGGATTGCTACGAGCTCGAGGAATCAGTACTCTAGGTGTGGCTATTTCAGCGCTTCAATCTTTGGAAGCACCTACGGAGAAGACAAGGGACCAGTGGCCTAGGGAGGGGATTTTTGAGCTTCCAGGCGCTTAGGTGAGACCACGCGGCGGAGCTAATAGAGTCCCAATCCAGCGCTCCCGGTTAAACCCTAAAAAAATTCAATCCAATCCAGGACGGGGCGCAAGAAGGAATTTCTGAACCGGGGAGCAAAGATTGAGGGAAGGGGAAAGGGGGGAAGAAGCGTGTTCTCACCTCTCTATGGCGTCCCAATCCAGGACATTGTCCCCGAAGGAGGCCTCGAGGTCTGCCTCTTCCGCTGCGAACGCCGCCACCTGTTCCTTCCAGCCGGTGCCGGCGCCGGGGCCCCTCCTCGCGGCGGCGACGTTGACCGGCGCGTCCTTCTCCTTGTGGCCCTGCGGCGGCGGCGGCGGCGGCTTCTCGAGCCTCCTGCTCCTGAGCTCGAGGTAATCCCCTGCCCCGGTGTCGGCGCGGTCCTTGTGCGGCGAGGAGGCCCGCTGCTGCAGCGTCAGGGTGCGTGAGCGCGTGCGGACGCCGAGCAGGGCGCCGCCAACCTCCATGACGGCCACCTCGCCCGAGGCCTTGCTCTTGCGCATGTACTTCCCCATGGCCCCCTCTTGGCTGGTTGGTGGGGGCTGAGTGGGTGGGGCGCGGTCGGTCGCGGCGGCGCACAGGGCAATCCCGGGAATAATGGGGAGGAGGGGGGGCGAGGCGAGAGCGAGAGCGCGCTGGTGGTGTGCGGTGCGGCGTGTTGCGTAGCGGGAAAAGGGCGCGAGGGGCGGATTTGGCGGGCTCGGGCGGGCGATGGCGCTGTATTTAGAGGAAGGAAAAAAATAGCGGGCTATTTCTTTTAGCGTGTCCCTTCTCTAAATGCTATGCAAGTTATAGCGTGTTAATAACGCGCTATTTTTTAAAATAGCGTGGGTAAAAAAATAAAAAAATAATGTTTAGTATGTATTTTTAGCGATTTCAGCAGCTTTTTTTTGAGTAATACATGCATAAACAATTAACTAGTAGTGGCAAATGACAAAGTTTGCTTGATATCCGGTGCAAGACAAGTTAGAGGACAAGACCTGCGTTAGGTCAGCTCACTAGTCGAGAACTTGAGATGCGCGTCCTCCTGGTGCTTCACTGTGTCTGATGGACGTGCCAAGAAGAGAGGTGTCTGATGGACGTGCTTCACTGTGTCTATTTTTTTCCATGATTTAGAGAGAGAATCGGGGAGAGGGCGCGCGCGGCTTAGGTAAGAGCATGGAAAAAAATAGGGCGCTATTTTTTCGCTATAGCGCCGCTATAGCATATTTGGAACGCGAACGCTACGCTATGCAAAATCTGCTCTCTATGGCGCTAATTACGTTTTAGCGGCGCTAAATACGCTATAACGTCACAACGCAATAGCGCCGCTAAGAAAATCTATAAATATAGCGTCATCCCATAAGCCCATTGAGCCCACGACTCCACCACATTCAACACTCTACATCTAAATCTATGTCAACTCAGGCCTATTTCCTAGTTCTCCCTCCTCACATGACGGTGGCGGCTGCTAACAGACTGCAACGCCAGTCTCCTCCAGGTCCAGCCGGTCGGCCACCTCTCTTCTTGGCACGTCCATCAGACACAGTGAAGCACCAGGAGGACGCGCATCTCAAGTTCTCGACTAGTGAGCTGACCTAACGCAGGTCTTGTCCTCTAACTTGTCTTGTACCGGATATCAAGCAAACTTTGTCATTTGCCACTACTAGTTAATTGTTTATGCATGTATTACTCAAAAAAATAGCTGCTGAAATCGCTAAAAATACATACTAGACCTTATTTTTTTATTTTTTTACCCACGCTATTTTGAAAAATAGCGCGTTATTAGCACGCTATAACTTGCATAGCGTTTGGAGAAGGGTCACGCTAAAAGAAATAGCACGCTATTTTTTTCCTTGGGTAAGAGAGAGAAGGCGGGGGTGGGGTGGGGGGATTCTTCTCCCTCGGCCTCGGCCTCGGGGAAGGGGAGGGCGGCCCAGAGGGGGCGTTGCTGGTGTCGCCGCGTGGGTTTTCGGTGCGGGCTCGGGGGGTTTCGAGGGTGGGACACATGACCTGATGAGGTTGCGTGGCGGGATGCTAAGCTTGAAATTATCGTGGCAAAAACGCAAGGACATGGGTACTACTTCAAACTAAAAAATTGATTGGAGGGTAATTAGGAGCAGAACAAACGATTGCCTTGACACTGCATGTAAAATTAAAACTATGGAGAACCGTAATCTGTATTTACAGATTAATGGTTTGGTACCTATGTCATGTTTATGGGATTGCCTTCGAAAAAGTATAAAATTGCGTCGTGAAAAAAAAAGGTTTCGAAGACCTCCAAAATTTGCTAGTTTCCGTAAGACTTTGTTTTGTAATTGTTTGAATACTGCTTATGTATCTTTACTATGTACCATTTGCTTGGATAAAAAATATAAGCAATCTACTATTATGAATTAAAACATAACCAGTAATATAGAAATAAAAATAACCATGCAATCTAACAAATAGATTGAGAGTAGCAAGTCTAAACAGATAGCTACATATAATATGAGATGTTTCACCTTTGTGCAGACTGGGAGTAGAGCGTCGAAGGTCTCCGGCCGTCTTCGATGTGTGCTGGTGGTTCTTCTCTGCCTGTTTGAGCTCCGGCGGGAGCACTTGTGGCTGGAGGAGGAGAAGCCAAAGATCTCCACCAATAAAGCTGGTTTCTGGGGCCTATACTCGTTGTTGGTGGCGTGTGCCGCAGCGAGGTCATCAGCGGGCGAGCTCTGGCAGCTTCCATGGTGGAAGGTGACAACTTGCTTGGGTTCGCCCCCCCCCCCCAATAAACGCGAGCCCCGGTGTTTCTGTGCAGATCCTACTTCGATCCATCTTCTGGCTGGTCGCGGCAGCGAGGGGAAGAGGGATCTAGGCGGTGTTCGGTGTGGTGGCGACTGGGGAGAAGGATATGGTGAAATTTCGTCTTGTGGAGTTTCTTGCAGGGGTCTTCTTGCGGTGGCGCAGTTCGTCTTTCCCCTGCCTCTAATGGCCGTGCGACGGCCCTCCACGGCCATGTGATGGCCGATCTTCTTCCTCCTGGCCTTGGGTCGTACGGGAGGATCTTCCTCAACCACGGCACTGGATCCGTGGCCGTCTCTGTTCCAAGTGGCTTGCTCCCCGGTAGCAGAGGCGACGCCGGCGGCGAGAGGTTGCTCGTTGACGGTGGAGAAGGCCAGGGACCCGATTGCCTTTTATCTTTCTTCCCTAGGGTTTTTACTGTAAAAGGCGTAGCCTTATCAGCACTTTCCCTATCTCTTAGGGTCTGAGCTGTTTTTGTACCCACCGCGTTAATTGAAGCTTCCAGGGTCTTCCGGCCCTTATCCTTTTCAAAAAAACATATAACATGAGATATAGTTTACAGTAGGATGAGCGCATACGGTGCAGAAGATGATCCACTAGCGTTGACGTTGCGATCAACCATGTCGTTGAAGATGTAATCGACGTCGAGGAAGAAATTGTTGTCCGGGAAGTAGTCATCAACATCTGTGAAGGAGTCCATGATGAAGCCAGTAGTCGCGTGGAGCGCTCCCTAAAACCCGTATCGCCCTTCTCCCATACAGGACAAAAAGCAAGGGACTTCCAGAGGTCTACTGTCCCAACTCGCGGTTCACGCCGCAAACTGGGACGGGGAAAACTTGGTGGTCGCTCAGAACTCTGGAACCAAAGGCAGTAGGTGAGTGTTGGTGTGTCTGAGAGGAGGCACAAGCAGCGCAGGAAGACGAAAAAAGAGATGGGAGGAGAACCGAAAAGGCTACGGGCGGAGCTGAGCAGCCTCCACTGAGTTTGGATTAATGAGCCACTCATCCTCCACTTTCATTTATGCGTAGCAAAATAAAGCTCGGCTCGGCGAGATTCCAGCAACCCGGGCACACGTCGCATCGCATCGAGGCGAGGCGTGGCTTGACGAGGAGAAGTATCGCGTGTGTATATGTCTTCTCTTCTCAAACTCGTATAAGTGGTGGAAGAACTCACCTTATAAGCTAGTCTAACTTCCACTCAACTAACAATACGAGACTAAAATTTTGTCGTACCTCTTGCCTTGCATGAATGGGCCAAGTGGACTTTTAGGATTTCACGAATTATTGACATATTATAAATAGGCTGGGTCTATTTTTAGACAAAATTCCAACAGTAAATATGGTATTGATTGTAAAAAAAGGAGTACAACAAATGTAGATTATAATCAGTCATGCCAATGTTGAAAGTTACGAGGATTGAAAAACTTTTAAATATCTAGGGCAAAAGTGTGCGCTTTTAAGAGGATCATTTGTTTGGTAACTCAAGCTTGGCCACTTAATTCTTTGATTTATACATCTTATTATTAGAATGTGATCTGAGAAAACAGACCATCTATCAGGTTTCGGATGGGCACCAGCTTAAACTCACGTCTAGAAGCTGTTTTTATGGAAGGTTGATTACGCAATGAAGAACATTAGAACAAATTAATATAAACCGGAGGGGGTATTTATTTTGTCCTGGAACATGGTCTCGGTTGCAGGTGAGGATGTTGAACTTGCTAAAACGGTGGAGAATCTTCTGTCCCAGAAAAGAATACTGTGCTTTTGGACAGATTCGTGAGGCACGTCGAAAAAAAGCTGCGGAAACTCACCGGATCAACTGGCCTTGAAGGAACTACGCATATTGATGATGGCTGGTCCGGGTACGCCAGAAGACGGTGTCCAGGAGGTGGCTCAACCTAGAGAAAATCTGATACCCTAGACACTTTTGAAAAGAAAAATTAAGATGTATAAATGATGTAATAATTTGGGTGAAAACTTAGGATTTTTTAATCTCTTTGCTTAGCTTTTTTTGCATGTGTAAAACTGCTGACACCATGGTATATGAACATACAATCTATCACACAGATCATCACAAGGTGCTTTAAAACGACAAATTTTCGCGATGGTGCAAAATTGGCTTACACTAATAGTATGTGAATGTAGAGTCTACCATACCTATCATCACTAGGTGCTTCAAAACAACAAACTTCCGCGACGGTGCATATTAAGGGAGAACATATTTATTTTAATATTAAGTGTGAGACACCATCGTATAATGCTACCGCGACGTTTAAGCAAAATAAGATGTATAAAAGAATAAACACTATGTGCATAAATAATGTGGCATGATAGAGCATTTTATTTGCGCCTTTGATCTCCATCTCCAACGCACCGCCACGATATCCATCATTCCACCAGCATGGCGTCTAGGTCCTAGGCACGACACATTTGCCTCCACCACATGTTGCAACTACAACTATAACTAACTCATAGCGATAAATTAATGCAACAACATGGCATTCGAGTTGACGCGCAGGACATATACAATAAAAAGAGAACCATATGGCTCATGTTGGTTATCGTACTCATCGACATGCAAGTCATAAAATATTACAAAATATGATCATCTCATACATCACATATATCACATTATATTTTGGCCATACCACATCACATGCACTGTAAAAAAAGTTAAAAGCCTATACCTTACCGTTTGCATATTTTACGTAGCTTCTATGGGCTACATAAGAACTGTTCTTACTGACGCAAAACCATAATGTTGATAACGCAAGTTGCTTTATTAACTCTTACAAGACCTCCGTTGCAAAGATGGTTTTAACTATAGTGAGATTGACTTGTCTACTCTTACAAAGGAACTTCGCATAGATCTAGCCATGATACCACTGATGGGATTTGCAACTGTTGTCACCCATTTTGGTATGGCTTGCCACCAAGAAGGTGAAGGACTTTTTTCGAAGATGGTCTTCACGGACGTGTTTAGCCTTAGAGTGGGATCAGGATGGAGTCTAGGAGCAAGTAAACCAAGAGCAAGAGAAGGATCCAGAAGATGTTCCAGAATACCCACCAAGGGTCAAAAATTACCGTCATACACGAACAAGATCGGTTTCTTGTCGGTTCATACATGGATACTATGATCCATCATTTGGTTCAAAATTCAAGACGGTCTAGTTATACCGGATTATGCCTGCAAGCGTATGGATCAAGCATCTACGATGGCATGAAGACGAAGGACGATTCTACTCCAACACGGAAGGACCATGTACTTCTTATTGACGCGGAAGACTACCAATGGGCACTTGCGTCCGGGTCCACTATGAAGTCGGAGCAGAAGATACCTAGTTTAGGGATAGAACCGTGGGGTTTGATTCTTACTTGTAAATGTGTAGGCGACCTTATCCTACATATAAAGACCAACTGCCTCATTGATGGCGCTTTGTTGACGTGGGAGCTTCTTCTTTATTCCCCGGCAACGGTGCTAGAAAAGGCTTGATGCGGCGCTGAGTTGGTGTAGGAGCGCTTCGTTGGGAACCCCAAGAGCAAGGTGTGAAGCAACACAGCAGCAAGTTTTTTTCCTCTGTAAGAAACCGAGGTTATCGAACCAGTAGGAGGAAGGAAACGCCACACAGGTGTTGCAAGCAACGCGGAGACCTGCACAACACAAACTCAAGACTTTGCCCCAACGAATCAGT
Organism: Avena sativa; assembly: GCA_916181665.1. NCBI lineage: Eukaryota > Viridiplantae > Streptophyta > Magnoliopsida > Poales > Poaceae > Avena > Avena sativa. The sequence continues at coordinate 464,138,474 of OV702293.1, forward strand.
GAGGTTGTCAAGCTCACCGGTTTGCTATAACAAAGGATTAAACGTATTGTGTGGAAGGTAATGGTTTGCAGCAAGTAAACAAGTAACAGTGGATAATGTAACAATGGTAAAGATTGGACCGGGGTCCATAGTTCACTAGAGTTGCTCTTCTTAGATAAACAACATGGCATGAAGGGTAAACAAATTACAGCAGAGCAATTGACAGGAACTGAGCAAGGCATAATAATGCAATACTAGACAAAAAGATCCTATGGGATTCGATTGGGAAATACAACAATATACATAGACCGCCATCCAATTGCATCTATGACTAGAAGTCCACCTTCAGGTTATCATCCGAACCCCCTCCAGTATTAAGTTGCAAGCAACAGACAACTACTTTAAGCAAAGTGTGTAAGGTAAACAATCAACTTGTTCCATGAACAAGAGACCATTGTTTTCTCCATATTAGCAACATCACATCTACAATCGAAGAGATTTATGTCACTTCCCTTGGAAACTAGAGGCATGAACCCACTATTGAGCATAACTACCCCCTCTTGGAGTCACTAGCAACTACTCGACCATGATAGATACTAACAACAAAGAGCATGCAAGATCACAAACAACACAGACATGATAGAATCATAAAGACAAAACCATTAATCAATCTGACATAGTAATCTCAATATCCATCGGTCCTCGCAAATACAACATGCATGATTACAAATAGATTAGATCTTGATCATGAACGGAGCTCACAAGATCTATACATGAAAGCATAAGGAGGAGATACAACCATCTAGCTACTACATGGACCCATAGTCCAAGGTGGAACTACTCACGCATCATACCGGAGAGAAGGCCTCCGGGATGATCTCCCCTCCGGCAGGGTGCCGGGAAGAACTTCAGATCCCCCCTAATTTAGGTATGAAGGTAACGGCGGCTACAAAAGGTTTCGTAGAGTTCTGATCGGGTACTTAGGGTTTCTGCATCGGGGGCTTCTTATAGGCGAGGCCGGGAGGCGACCAGGGGGGCACACCCTGCGCAGGCGCGGGCCCACCCCTGGTCGCGCCTAGGCGGGTTTAGCCGCCCTGGTTCGCGTCTCCGTCTCGTCTTCTGGATTCGTGTCCCTCACGATAAAGTATTGACTTTGGCTTTTGTCCCGTCCAATTCCGAGAATATTGATTTACTGCCTTTTTGGAACCAAAAACATAAGAAAACAGGCAACTGGCACTGTTACAACTTGTTAATAGGTTAGTTCCGGAAAAGATATAAAAACACCTCAAAGTGTAGACAAAGCAAAGCAAAGTAGATACTAAACAAGCATGGAGCATCAAAAATTATAGATACGTTTCCGACGTATCAAGCATCCCCAAGCTTAACTCCTGCTCGTCCTCGAGTAGGTAAGTGATAAAAAGAACAATTTTTAAGGTGACATGCGCCATCAAAACCAAGATCAAACCATTTGCAAGCATTAAAAGTTGGGATCAAAGAACTCTAAACATGTGCATGAAAGATGGAGTTCTAACACTAGGACATAGTAACTATGCATGCAACATGAAAGGCTACAAACAAAGATCATGAATAACATGCATTGAAAAACGTTTGTTTGTTTCACATGCGGAAAACATAGAATAGTGGCATTCAGCTTGTCCCTCATAGAGTAGCAAATCGATGCATATGACACCTTCAAGGTTCACAAGGGTGACTAGAAATAAATAGCACAAGAACAAGTAATATCACAATATGCATCAATCAATAAGCTTTGGGACACTGCACACAGAATGACAACTATGCTCTCTTAATGGTGCCTAAAGGTAGAAAGTGGAGACTCAAATAATGGTGGTTTCAAGTTTCAAAAAGAGCTTCCAAAAATTATGGTACTTGTTAGCTTTCAGCCCTCATTGCCCCTATCATAAGCATCTTGAAGTGATTAAGGTTAAAGTGAACAAAGATGATGTATATGCTTGATGAAGTATATGTTGGCAATCTCAAGTCCCTTGAATACGAGGGCCACACCTCATGCTACTCAACTTCAGTCACCTGTAAGTTCTTGTCACTGTAAGTATGTGCATATCATAGAGAACCGCCAATGGGGTACCCCTTGCACATGGTACAGGAGATATCCCATAACCAAAATGACAAGGCAAGTAGACAATGAGCATCTCAGCAGTCTTTTTATTTACTATATGCATAGCTTTTTATTGAGGATGCTTCATAGATAGCTCACTATGGTGATGCTGCAAGTTTCCACCATGATTAGGCATGGATTAGGCTAGCGGCCCAGGCGTTTCTCTTCCACAAAATACAAACTCCATGGACTTACAAGTTCCCTCTTTATTTCACACCGGTGACATCCATAGACAAAAGAGCATGATATCAACTGAGTACAAAGTACAAGTGCAATGTTGAAAACGTTCCCCGTGACAGCACGGTTCTGCTAATTCCAACGTATAAGTGCAAGCATATACAACATAGATGACAGAATGGTTCAAGTTTATTATGGGCAAAGAATATAAAGTGTGCCATCAAGTTTGTGAGGTCTTTAATCACTAAGTTTGCACATAACAAAATAATTTTTGATTGGAAGATAGCTGAAAACAAGAATATACTTGGAATGGTGTAACACACCATGAATAAGAGTTTACAGTGGACACTTTGGAAAAACTTGGTTTCTTGGGAGTTGGAAGCATGAGTAAAGCTTACTCATACAAGTGGAGGCTTGGAAAATACTGGAAGCAACCACCTAAGAGAGCATAATGGCCATAATCATGCAGAGCAACAAAGCATTACTAATCAAAGCATAGAGTGGTACTACAAGTCAAAGACTAAATGATCATAGAGGTTGTGGTGACTTGTCATAGTCATAACATGGTGTGAACATGTGCCAAGTCAACCCAAACAAAGCATCAAAGGAGAATACCACAATATTATGCTTTTGCATGCTAAAACAACGCATAATTTCTTCAAGGCAGACTAAGCAATCCCAATTGTTTGGAACAAGACATGCTACAGCAATAATCACTAAGCATAAGGTCAAAGCAACATCTAGCATGTCATGCTAAAGTCCAAGTCACAGTCAATGCAAGCTCCTCTTGCACTTTCAAGCAAGAACTTCCTACTCCTTTCCAACACCAAGCAACTTATTTGCAAAACAACACAGCAAGAACGGGGGTCCAAACTACTTTATTCAAGCATACTAAACAAACTAAGCAAACCAAACAAAAACTAAGACGCTCCAAGAACAACACAACTATGCATGAAACAATAAAATCGAAGTGTCTAGACAGACCTGAGCTTTTTATTGATGAAGAAGGGGATGCCTTGGGGAAGGCATCCCCAAGCTTTGACGGTTGTACCTCTTGGATATTTCTTGGGGTGACACCGGGGTGGCATCCCCAAGCTTGAGATTTTGTCCATTCTTCATCTCATTACATCATTCTCTCGCTACACCTGAAATTTTTCCTTCACACGGTCTTCATTAGCAACATTAGTTTATTCAAAAGATATTAGACTTCCGGCAAAGCTTTGGAACAGCAAGTATTTTCACTAAAAACACAAGCTACTATAGTAACTCCTTCAAAAATCTCAATTTCCCAAAAGAGAACTCTAAAAGGAATCAAAAAGAAGCAAATGCAAATAATGGCAGAAATCTATCAAAACAGACGAGCAGGTAGAAACCGATTTTTTCGAACACCTTTTAATGCTCAAATCAAAAAGTGTTGAACTAACGAAAGTTATCTAACATACTGGAGGAGTTATTAGTAAATTTTCAGCTCAATCCGACTTACAGAGACTCCTCACGAATTTTTATGGTGGAGGACATAAATCTGTTTCGGAGCAGCAACTCTCCAAATCTTACTTCCCTCTTATTAGAGGTCATTCTTGGCACAAAAAGCAAACAAAAAGGATAAGGAGAGGTCATTACTGAAGTAATAACTTCCAAGACTCAAGGAAACTCTTGGGTTATCTCCCAACAAGTACTTTTCTTTAACGCCTTTGTTAGGCACAAGAAGCAAGAAATCAAGTATTTTCAAATGAGGAAGCGTTAACATCAAACCTTGCTTTCAAAGGAGGAGCAAAAAGCAACTTCTCTATCCTCATAGAGAAGTGTTCAATACCTTTCTTGAATGGAAAATGATATTTAATGGTGCCTTCTTTCATATCAATGATGGCACCAACTGTTCTAAGAAAAGGTCTTCCCAAAGTAATAGGACAAGAAGCATTGTATTCAACATCCAAAACAGAGAAATCCACAGGGACATAAGCATTATTAACCATAATGAGAACATCATTAATACTCCCCATGAGTTTCTTCTTAGCATTATCATTAAGTGGGACATCCAAATAACAATCTTCCAACGGTGGCAAATCAAGCATTTCATAAATCTTCCTAGGCATAATAGAGACACTAGAACCAAGATCACATGAAGCTTTGAGATCAAAGTCATTCACTTGCACATTAATAATAGGTTCCCAACTATCTTCTACTTTCCTAGGAATAGAAGCTTTGTGTTTTAGCTTCTCTTCCTTAATCTTAACAAGAGCATCTATAATATGTTTAGTGAAAGCAACATGCATATCACTAGCATCAGGACTTCTAGCAAGCTTTTGCAAGAACATAATTACTTCAGAAATATTGCAACCATCTATATAAAAAACAAACTTAGCATCACTAGTAGTAGGCTCAATAGGCTTAGGCATAGTAGGAGGAGGAACCGGGACTACTTGTGGTTTAGTGGTGATGGTAAACACACCATTGTTTCTATCAATTTCAGCTTCCCTTTCCCACCTAGCATGAAGTTGAGCTAACAGCCTAACATTTTCATCAATAGTAACTTGTATGGCATGAGCAGTAGCAAAGGTATTTTCCATGGTTTCAGGTTTAGCAGCCATTTTATTAATCAAGGAGGACTGAGCTTCAGACAAATAGGATATATTTTTCTCAACATTTAAAAGCTTTTCCTCTATAGCCTTATTGAAAGTGGTTTGTTTACTAATAAAGTCTTTGAGCATGACTTCAAGTTCATAGGGGGCACTTCTAGCATTGTTGTAAGAGCTTCCATAGGAATTGCCATTATTAGGAGGATAAGGCCTATAATTGTTGTTACCACCAAAATTATTCCTATAGGCATTGTTGTTGAAATTGTTGTTTCTAATGAATTTCACATCAACTTGATTTTCTTGAGCAACCAGAGAGGCCAAGGGAACACTATTAGGATCTAGAGGAGCTTTCCTATTAACAAGCATAGCCATAATAACATCAATCTTATCACTCAAAGAGGAAGTTTCCTTGACAGAATTTACCTTCTTACCATGTGGAGCTCTCTCAGTGTGCCATTCAGAGTAGTTAACCATCATATTATCAAGGAGTCTAGTTGCAACACCCAAAGTGATGCTCATAAATGTACCTCCAGCAGCTGAATCCAATAGGTTTCTTGAGGAGAAGTTCAAACCTGCATAAAAAGTCTGGATAATCATCCAAGCAGTGAGTCCATGAGTGGGACAATTCTTAACCAAAGATTTCATTCTTTCCCAAGCTTGAGCAACATGTTCATTATCAAGTTGTTTAAATTTCATAATGTCACTTCTCATATATATAATCTTAGCAGGAGGATAGTATTTTCCAATAAAATCATCTTTGCACTTAGTCCAAGAATCAATACTATTTCTAGGCAAAGGTAGCAACCATTCTTTAGCTTTTCCTCTCAAGGAGAAAGGAAAAAGTATGAGCTTAATAATATATCCATCTACATCATTATATTTTGCATCTCACAAAGTTCAACAAAGTTATTGAGATGGGCAGCAGCATCATCAGAACTAGCACCAGAAAATTGCTCTCTCATCACAAGATTCAACAAAGCAGGCTTAATTTCATAAAAGGTAGCATCTGGAGCAGGTGGAGCAATAAGAGTGCTAAAGAAATCATTGTTGTTGGTGCTAGTGAAGTCACAGAACTTGGTGTTCTCAGCAGAGTTCATGTTGGCAAAGGTGGGCAAGCCAAAAATAGCACCAGCAGCTAGAGCAGGAACTATTTTTTTTGTGTTTTTTAATAAAGCAAGCAAACCAAACTAGACTAATTTTTGGGTTTTTTTTTGAAAAGAGGCAAACAAAACCAAGCAAAAGAAACTAAGCAAACTAAAAACAAAGTAAAGAGAAAGGAAGTGGAAGACTCCCCTAGTGAAGACGTCCTTAGCCTCCTCGGCAATGGCGCCAGAAAACTTGTGATGGCACTTTGTTGACGTGGGAGCTTCTTCTTCTTTATTCCCCGGCAACAGCGCCAGAAAAGGCTTGATGCGGCGTTGGGTTGGTGTAGGAGCGCTTCGTTGGGAACCCCAAGAGCAAGGTGTGAAGCAGCACAACAACAAGTTTTCCCTCAGTAAGAAACCGAGGTTATCAAACCAGTAGGAGGAAGGAAATGCCACACAGGTGTTGCAAGCAATACGGAGAACTGCACAACACAAATTCAAGACTTTGCCCCAACGAATCAGTGAGGTGTCAAGCTCACCAGTTTGCTGTAACAAAGGATTAAACGTACTGTGTGGAAGGTAATGGTTTGCAGGAAGTAAACAAGTAACAGTGGAAGATGTATCAATGGTAAAGATTGGACCGGGGTCCATAGTTCACTAGAGGTGCTCTCCTTAGATAAACAACATGTCATGAAGGGTAAACAAATTACAGCAGAGCAATTGATAGGAACTGATCAAAGCATAATAATGCAATACTAGACAAAAATATCCTATGGGATTCGATTCGGCAATACAACAATATACATAGACCGCCATCCAACTGCATCTATGACTAGAAGTCCACCTTCAGGTTATCATCCGAACCCCCTCCAGTATTAAGTTGCAAGCAACAGACAATTGCTTTAAGCAAAGTGTGTAAGGTAAACAATCAACTTGTTCCATGAACAAGAGACCGTTGTTTTCTCCCTAGTAGCAACAACACATCTACAACCGAAGAGATTTTTGTCACTTCCCTTGGAAACTAGAGGCATGAACCCACTATCAAGCATAAATACCCCCTCTTGGAGTCAATAGCAACTACTCGACCAAGATATCTACTAACAACGGCGAGCATGCAAGATCACAAACAACACAGACATGATAGAATCATAAATATAAAATCATTAATCAACCTGACATAGTAATCTCAATATCCATCAGATCCCCGCAAACACAACATGCATGATTACAAATAGATTAGATCTTGATCATGAACGGAGCTCACAAGATCTATACATGAAAGCACAAGGAGGAGATACAACCATCTAGCTACTACATGGACCCATAGTCCAAGGTGGAACTACTCACGCGTCATACCGGAGAGAAGGCCTCTAGGATGATCTCCCCTCTGGCAGGGTGCCGGGAAGAACTCCAGATCCCCCTGATCTAGGGATGACGGTGACGGTGGCTATAGAAGGTTTCGTGGAGTTTTGATTGGGTACTTAGGGTTTCTGCATCGGGGGCTTCTTATAGAAGAAGAGGCGTGACCACGCCTAGGGGGTTTGGTCGCCCTGGTTCGCGTCTCCGTCTCGTCTTCTAGATTCGTGTCCCTCACGGTAAAACATTGACTTTGGCTTTTGTCCCGTCTAATTCCAAGAATATGGATTTTCTGCCTTTCTCGAACCAAAAACAGAAGAAAATAAGCAACTGACACTATGGCAACTTGTTAATAGGTTAGTTCCAGAAAAGATATAAAAACACCTCAAAGTGTAGACAAAGCAAAGCAAAGTAGATACTAAACAAGCATGGAGCATCAAAAATTATATATACGTTTCTGACGTATCACTGATGACCCACAAGTATAGGGGATCGCAACAGTCTTTGTGGGTAGCATTACCCAGTTTATTGATTCGACACAAGGGGAGCCAAAGAATACTTGCAAGCCTTAACAACTGAGTTGTCAGTTCAGCTGCACCTGGAAATAGTTCTTGCTCACAGAAGTTTATCAGTAGCAACATTTTGTAGTAGCAACAGTAACAGCAACAGTGAAACATGAGCAATAGTAACAGTAACGGTAATAGTAGGATTCGAGTGCGGTAGGCATAGGGATGGATGGATGGGCCTTGCATGGACGAGTCTAAACATGTAACTTCAAGATCTAGGGCATTGCAGATAAATAATAACAAGCATCCAAGTACTAAACAATCCTAGGCATGTGCTCCATATATAGTCATACGTGCTCGCAATGAGAACTTGCACAACATCTTCTGTCCAGCCAGCCCATGGCAGCGAGGCCTCTAGGGAACTACTGGAAATTAAGGTGCTCGTTTTAATAGAGCACCGGAGCAAAGCATTAACGCTTCGTGAACACATGTGATCCTCACACCACAGCCATCCCCTCCAGTTGTCCCAATTATTGTCACTTTGGGGCCTTTGGATCCGGACAATGATATGTGTACACAACTTGTAGATAAGATCACAAACAATACTATCATAATGATTCAATAATAAGTTCAGATCTGAGATCATGGCACTCGGGCCCTAGTGCCAAGCATTAAGCACAACAAGTTGCAACAAAGTCAAATAACACTAATAGAGATATTAGGCACTATGCCCCTAATAGATCTTATTCGATTACATGATAGAACTCATCCAATCCCTACCATCCCCAAGCCTACAGCGGGGGATTACTCACTCATGGATGAGGGAAACATTGGTGGTTGATGGAGATGCGTTGGTGATGACAATGGCAATGATCCTCTCCAAATTCCCCTTCCCGGCAGGGTGCCAGAACGAAGTTTCTAGATCCGAATCTTGGTTTCTCGTGGCGGCGGAGCGGAACTCTTTCTAGAAAACTATCGAAACCCCCTGAGTTTTTAGGTCAGAAGGAAACTTATAGGCGCGGAGGGAGGCCGAACAGCTGCCTGGGGTGGCCAGATCTCCCCTAGGCGCGGGGTTAGTGGGCCCATGCCTGGGGTGGGTCTGGGCCCCCTAGGCCTCCCCTCTGTCTCCCCTTCTAGATCCGCGGATCTTCTGGTGAGAAATAGTTTTTGGCATATTTGCTGGGATTTTTTCTGATAGTTCATTTTCTGCACAAAAACAAGACACCAAAGTAATTCGGTTGAAAACAGCGTCAATCTGTGTTAGTTGTATCCAAATCACATAAGTTTAGAGAAGAAACAATAGCAAAGTGTTCGAGAAAGTAGATACGTTTTCGACGCATCAACTCCCCAAGCTTAGCTTATTGCTTGTCCTCAAGCAATTCAGTTGAAAACTGAGTGTGATAAAAGAACTTTTGTGAACACTTTGCTTCGTATGATGTATATATTGCGGTGACCCAGCATACCACTGCATGTGTAGTACACTATAGTCGTTGACATGACATTCACAGAACACCGTTCCGTAAATATCACATCCCTCAGAGTGGTACAACAGAACATTGCGGGTCCATATTACAAAAGTACACACATTATTATTATTACAATACCGGAAGTTCAAGACTTCCAAAAGATCCAACTTACAAACCAAAATATAAAGTGTTCAGCGGAAACTTAAGAGTAACATCTCCGACTAGGAGGGAGGCTCAACAGCTTATTCTATAGAGTTCGTGTTGCTCGGCTCCGTTAGTTACTACTAACTAGACACTTAAGTGGACTCATTCTCATCGACACCATAACGGATCTCGTAGTCCACGCCTTCAACTCCTCTGGATAGATCAGGTTCCTCATAGAACACGTCTTCTTGGCATTCGGCTGCATACATTGGCTCGTCTTCGGAATCCTCAGAGTCTAAGCAAGGGATCAAAGGAAAGAATGAGTAACAGCGTTACCCAACAAGTTCATTATATGCAAGGTGGGAAGTTTGATGCTCTAACTACCACCTCGGATTATAAATCCTTGGCACTATGCAGTTTTTGTAAATCTTTCTTCAAATATTGATTTTATTCCGAAAGACTATGACAATCAGCCTTCACAGGTTGACCAGAACTTTCATGGAGTTCCTTTCCTGCCGTGTTCGTAGCTCCTTCCCGGAACCGGGAGTAACAAGTTACAGTTCTTACACTCTACAGAGGTGTGTTTCTTTACCCATGAGAGATCAACTCCTTGTTGCACAACCGGGCGTACTTTCCCGTCCACAATTCCATGATGTGGGGCCCAGTAGTTGGTCCAAGCCAATCACTGCCCCCTTCGCGACCCCGCATGCCTCCTTGGTGTACACCATGCCCACACATTGAATTACGGCAATGGTTTGTACAAACCGTTAGATGTCATAACTATCGTGGGACGTTGAGGGTTCCCACCCATATGCTGCATATCCTCTATGAATTACCAATTAATATGCACGCTACGAGGATAACAACCACGACCTGCACATCCGGCTTCATGCGAGAGGAAGAAGATACAGCTGACTTCTCTGTCCCATTCCAAATCTCATGGTTAACGCGTAATATACGGTGCTAGAATCACTGATGTCAGGGGTTATGAAGTCCCTATTTGATCATCATTGTTGCAATTAGAACTCTAAGTTCTATTGCTCCATTATATCACCACTTAGGATGATATCTATGATTTCTTTGTTTGTGAAAATACTATTTTCTTTCTTTTATAACATATATGATATGACACAATTTGTAAATACTTTGATAAAGACTCTTCAAAGGACATGAGCAAGTGATGAACTTGCCTTGTGATGACAAGGTAGTGAAGTCTGATGCTTGCACTGGACGTTGAGCTTCTAGTTCTACAAAAACATCATTATTGCCCGGTAAGGACAATACTTAAAGAAGCAAAATGATTATGCAAGTAATGTAATGCATTTTAATTTTATATGCATTTACCCCCAAAAGTTCCTTTTTGAGTAATAAAGGATTTATAAATATTAATTTTTAATATTTATAACATATATTGAGTTATTTTATTTTATTTCCCTTTATTTGACTTTTATTGATTCAATAATCCTTTTAGGATTTATTAATTATACATTAAATTTATTACTAAATATTTATTTAGTATTTTTCAAAAATACTATAATATTAATAAATAATGAGAATGATTTTTATTTAGTTTTATCACCTTTCAATAATTTTGTAAAATTCCATAAGGAATATTTAATTTACAAAATTCTTATAAAAACTTGAATGTCCAAATTTTGATATCTTATTTTATTTGGTTAGAGTGGATTATTGTGAATCCAAAAATATTTTATTTATATTTTTTGGACTTTTATTTTATTTCCTATAATTTTATTGAGGTTAGGGGCATTTTGGTCATTTCTAATTGATCAAAAGATTTATTAAATAACTTGGGCTGGCCCCTTGGGCTTATTGGGCCAAATAACTACCCCGAAGGGTTTCTGGCCCACCCAGCCCACACTGTCTCCCTCTCTCCCTCGACCTTATTCCCTCCTCTCCTGACTCGACCCCGTGTCCGGCGATGCCGCCACCGTCGATTCTCGCCGTCGTCGGCCATCCTGGCCGTCGCCGTGGTGCGAGTTGGGGTTGTCGACGATGCTCGTTCGTTCTATCCACTTGGATTTGACTCCGGGGCTTCCTCGTGGTCAGTTCCACCCCATTCCTGAACCCTAGGGTTCGGAAATGGTGCTGTCACTGTCGCCGTGATTCCGCCTGCGGTGATGTACTGGGCTCATGCGCTGCTACGGCCGCCGCCGTGGCAAGTGCAGGTTGCAGCGCCCCTCTGGGTGCTCCCTGTGCCGCCGCGGTTCGTCGGCCCCTCTGCTTCCTCTTCGATTCATCAGCGAGGACCTCGGGTAAGTGGTCTCTGTGGTGTTTGTCCATGCTACTGCCTTGATTCTCTTTGGTGTGTAGCTAGTGGCTTCTCATGTTGACTGATTATGTGCTGATTGGTTCATCTCTGGATTAGGGTTCATAACCCCTCTGTTGATCATATCTATGATGCTTTAGATCTAGTGTTGATTATATTTGATCATGGGAAATGATTGATTGTTGTGGTTAAGGATTGATAGTAGCTTTGATGATAATAGTTGCATGTCAGATTTGTCCTAGTGGTAATCCACCATGATTCATGCTAGTTATTTCAATAAAATCCTTGATTGGATTATGTTGTTGGTTTGAGAGTTTACTCTACTGTCAGATTACTCATACTGACAGTAGTTTTCTCTCAGTGGTGGCTTACTGCAATCATAATATGGGTTTGTTTGAGATGATACACTCTGCATCAAATCATTATATGTAATGATTTTCTATGGATGTATAGATTCATTTTAAATGTTGATTCCTGGCACTTAGCTTCAGGAAAATGATATATATTTGTTTGTCCCTTTTATGTGTGGATTCTGAACAAGGATTGGTTTTAGTTCATATACAACATGTCCTTGTGATACCAATATGATTTGGCACACAAGTGATCGAGTCTTATGTCTGGGCTTAATTTGATTATACTTGTGATTAAAACTAATAAGATGATATGGAAGCTTTTATTATCATTCCTGCCTATGATGTGGGTCTGAGGCTCTAGGATGTGATTCCTAGTTAGTTGTGCAATAGTTTGTTGGATTCTTATAGATTTAGAGGTGCTACTCTCTCTTTGAGAGATGTGTCCTGATCTGGTAAGATCAAATGAAAATAATCTAAGTTACAAAAAATAACACTAAACCCGTGATGCTGGTCTGAGGTTTTAGTGCTTGTGGTGGAGTTTGATTTCTTATCCTTTTACCTGAAATCTCTAGGATAAATTCACCCCTCTTGGGTGCTTATTGAGAGATCATTACATAAAGCAACACATGCTTTTGTTTAGATATTCTGATGAAAGCATGTGATGGTTTTATGTGACTCACCACAAGATTTGATGTTGATGTAGTATATTGATGATGATCTTGATCTGGATCTTGGTCTTGATCTTGATCTGCTTTTGCTGGCTCCTGAGATTGCTCTTGAGCTTGCCTGCTCCTCCTAGCTCCTGGGCTTGACCTTGCTATCCACCAGTTCCATCCCTCTCCTTATGTCACCATCTTGGTGATGTTTGGGTTGATCTAGGTTGTTGGTTTGGTTGCTGTTCTTGGTTTGGCTGGTATTCACCCTGGTTGTACTGTGGTGTGATGTAGTGGAGTGATGCACCGAGGTGCATCTCCACGACTGTGTTGTGGTTTTGTTATGTTGGCTGTGCTTGGGAGGTCGACAGCTCACCATTTTGCATGTTGTGTGTGTGTGCAGCTTGTGTGCCTGCTATGCACATGTGGATAGGTTCAGAATTTGTGAACTTACCATTACCAAATTACTTTTACACTGGTTGGTGAATTGGTCCCTTTTGGCTGTCATTTGCATTCTGGCTTTGAATTTATGAAAGATGAAGTCTTTCATATTGGTGAAACTTGCCCCTTTATCATTTCTCAATGATGAGATTGTCAAGTGCACCTCACTGACATATATGAGAGAAATATATATTAACACTAATCTTGTTTTATTTCTTATTTATTCTTTGTTTTGCAGGTACAAAGATCAAGATGAAGATTTAGTGTAGTTTAGATATAGGGTAGTTAGTAGAGATATACCAATGTACTTTTCTTAATCTTTTGTAATTCTTGTAATCTTTATTTGGTTCATTTGTAATAAAGATTATATATTTATTAATAAAGAATATTCTTATTCTTTACTCCTGTGTAAATGTGAAGTTTGGAATAACTTTAGTAAGTTATTCTTTGTAGTTTGTTTCTGAATAAGAAATGTACTTCATATACCATATTGCTTTTTAGATAAGATTTAAGTTATCATACCTTTCTCATATTTAATTTAAGATTCAAATCTTATATCAAAATTATTTAAATTATAAAACACTTAAGTTTTAAAATTCAACTCATTTTAAAACACCCATAATTCCTTTGAGATCATCTCAAAGTTTATAGCAATCCTCCTTTAAGACTAAACCTACTCTCAAAGTAAGAAAGAAACATTGATCACTCAAGGTTTTTATTTGGTAAAAAAATTACCCGCATTTTCACAAATGAATGCATGCAACAATACCTATTCCAAAATCTACCCTTCTTTAGGTCCTAAATAATGGGATGTTACAGGCTTCCCCCCTTAAATTAAACATCGTCCCAAAGTTTATTGAGATATACCTGAATAGTTCTGGATAAGCTTTTCTTAAATTCTCTTCCTTCTCCCATGTGGCTTCTCTCTCAGGGTGATGTTCCTATTGTACCTTGCAATATTTGATTGCTCTGTTCCTCAATCTTTTCCAGTTTTCTTCCAGAATCTTGCAGGGTTTTTCCATATAAGTCGGGTCTGCTTGTAGTTCTATCTCTTGATGTGTTATTGCATCATCAGGAACTTTCAAACATTTGCGAAGTTGTGACACATGGAAAACATTATGCACTTGAGCCAATCTTGATGGTAACTCTAAATCATAAGCTATAGTTCTATTTTGACTCAGTATCTTGAATGGTCCAATATATCTTGGACTCAATTTCCCTTTAACTCCGAATCTTTTTACTCCTTTCATTGGACTTACTTTCAAATAGACCATATCTCCCACTTCTAGATGCCATGATCTTCGGTTTTGATCTGCATAACTTTTTTGCCTGCTCTGAACTATTTTCAATCTATCCCAGATCTTATCAATGATGTCTTGTCTCTCCTTGATATAATCTGGCGCAAATTCTTTGCTGCTTCCAGGTTCATACCAACATATTGGTGATCTACACTTCCTTCCATACAGAATCTCATATGGAGCTGCCTTCAGAACACTCTGATAGCTATTATTGTAAGAAAATTCTGCCAATGGTAGGTGATCTTCCCATGTTCCTCCAAAATCTAGTGCACAAGCTCTCAACATGTCTTCTAGTACTTGATTTGTTCTTTCAGTTTGATCTCCTGTTTCAGGATGATATGCCGTGCTGAAATCTAATTTTGAACCAAGTGCTTCATGCAATTGCTTCCAAAATGCTGAAGTAAACACTAATCCCCTATCAGTTACGATCTTCTTGGGTACTCCATGCTTACTTACTATCTCTTTGACATATACTTCAATTAACTTTTCAGCATTATCCTTTTGATTCACTGGAATAAAATGTGCACTCTTAGTGAGTCTGTCCACAATCACCCATATCATATCTTTCCTTTTTGGTGTCATAGGTAATCATGTGATGAAGTCCATACCTATTTCCTCCCATTTCCATTCTGGAATTTCTAAGGGTTGTAATGGTCCTGCTGGACTTTGATGTTCAGCCTTCACCCTTTGACAAGTATGGCATTCAGATACATATTTAGCAATATCTCTTTTCATGTTATTCCACCAGAATAGTTTTTTTCAAATCCATATACATCTTGGTACTCCCTGGATGTATAGAATAGGGTGTATCATGTGCTTCTTTGAGTATGACATTACTGATCTCAGTCACATCTGGAACACATAGACGACCTTGAAACCATAAAGATCCATAATCTCCAAGGCGAAAAACTGATTTTTGCCCTTGAGATATCCTCCGAATTTCCTCAGCAATAAAAGGATCTTTTTCTTGATGTCTAAAAATTTCTTGTTTAAGATCACTGTCCTGCTCTGCAACTACCTGCATAGTTGCCAATCCTCCAAGAACCTCTGTTCTGATGAATTGAAGTTCTAACCTTTCCAAATCCATTTGTAACTCTTTTGATAACTCTCTATTGAATGGTTGAATATCTGCACTCTTTCTGCTTAAAGCATCTGCTACAACATTTGCTTTCCCTAGGGTGTAATTGATCGTTAAATCATAACCTTGATTAATTCCAACCAACGCGTCTGCATCATGTTTAATTCCTTTTGAGTGAAGAAGTACTTGAGACTTTTATGGTCAGTGTATAACTCACATTTGGCTCCATAAAGAAAATGCCTCCATCCTTTCAGCGCAAAGACTACTACTGCTAACTCTAAATCATGAGTTGGATAGTTGACTTCATGTGGTTTCAATTGTATTGAACCACAGACAATCAATTTCCGATCTTGCATTAATACACAACCCAAACCTTCTTTAGATGCATCACAATATATAGTGAAATCCTTCCCTGTCTCAGGAACTGCTAAGATTGGTGCTGTGGTTAATCTAGTCTTCAACTCTTGAAAACTTGCTTCACACTTCTCATCCCACTTGAATGGTGTATTCTTCCTTAATAATTTGGTCATTGGTCCGGCTATTTTGGAGAACCCTTCAATGAATCTCCGATAATAACCAGCCATTCATAAGAAACCTCGAATTTGCTTCACATTGGTCGGTGAAGTCCACTCCAATACCGACTGAACTTTGGATGGATTCACAGCAATCCCATCCTTATTGATCACATGACCGAGGAATTCTACCTCATATAACCAGAACTCACACTTACTGAACTTAGCATAAAGCTTATGTTCTCTTAAAGTCTGCAATGCTATTCTCAAATGGTCAGCATGCTCTTCCTTATCCTTGGAATATATCAGAATATCATCAATAAAGACGATGACAAACTTATCCAAATATGGCATGGCGATCTTGTTCATCAGATTCATGAAGATTGCCGGTGCATTAGTCAAACCAAATGGTACCACCAGATACTCATGGTGTCCATATCTTGAGATAAATGCTGTTTTTGGAACATCCTCCGGCTTGATTTTTATTTGATGGTATCCAGATCTTAAATCGATCTTTGAAAATACTCTAGCCCCTTTCACTTGATCAAACAAATCTTGAAGTCTTGGTAAAGGATACTTATTCTTGATCGTCACGTTGTTTAGATTTCTATAATCACCGCACATCCGTCTTCTACCATCTCTTTTATCCACAAATATTACTGGTGTTCCCCATGGGGATACACTTTCCTATATAAAACCTTTTCTTGCTAACTCATCAATTTGCTCCTTGAGTTCTTTCAACTCTTTGGGTCCCATTTTATATGGTGCTTGAGCTATTGGTGTTGTACCAGGTATTAGTTCAATGGTGAACTCTATCTCCCGGTCTAGTGGCATTCCTGGTAATTCTGTTGGGAAAACATCTTGAAATTCATTAACTACAGGAATCTCTTCTAATTTAACTTCCTTCATTGAATTCAACTGCAGATCCACCATGATATGACCGTGTTTATCTGCTTGGTAAATTATCCTTGCTCCACTTGGGGTTTTGATTGAGACAGTCTTCTCCTCACAATTTATCTGAGCTCCGTGTTCCATCATCCAATCCATCCCGAGTACTACTGCAATTCCCTTCAAAGGGATCACATAAAGGTCTGTGAAATATGTACAGCCACAGATCGAGATAACCTGATCTTGTTTTATGTGGCGTACAATCACATTCCCTCCTGTCGTAACTACGGCCATAGGACGTTCTAACGTTGCCCTTCTAATCTCGAACTTATCAGAAAATTCTTCAGAAATGAATGAAGTAGTTGCACTAGTATCAAATAGAACTTTGCCGGGATTGGTAAGGATATTGAGCGTACCTATCACTGCATGCTCCGAATTATCCACCTCCTCGAGAGTTGCACAGTTCAGCTTTCCAGTTGGTCAATTTCTCTTGCCATTGTTGTTCTTGCCATTGTTTCCCACTTTATTGGGCTGTCCATTTCCCCAACTGGCTTGTCCTCCTCCCTTGGTAGTCCATCCTCCCGGTGGTATGCTCGGACAATCTGGCTTGATATGCCCCTTCTGACCACAACCGTAACAGATTACTACAGGCTTTTTGCACTCCCTCTGGAAATGCCCTGGAATTCCACAGTTGTTACAGATAACATTCCTTCTCGGATTAGATTGATTTCCACTCCTGCCCTTGTTATTGTTATTGTTGTTGTTGCCATAATTTCTATTCCGAGGTTTGAACTCCAGGTTAAGTTTTGGTTTGCTTGCCTGAATTCTCTTGGTTTCCTTCTTGGCTCTCTTCCTCCGATCCTCTTGGACATTCTTGTAATCATCTTCAAAAGTAATGACTGCATCCAACAACTGCTGATAAGTTTTCTTATTGGCTAACCTTAGCAGCATCCTTACAAACGGATTTAATCCACGCAGGAAACGCTTCTTCCGCTTCTCTTTAGTGTTCACATCCTCCTCAGCATAACGAGATAGTTGGTTAAACTCCCGGATGTACTTCATGACACTAGTATATCCTTGCTGAAGCTACTCAAATTCTCTCCACTTCAACTCCATGAAACTTTCAGGAACATGATATTCACGGAATATCTGCTTGAATTCACTCCAGGGAAACTCCCTTCCTGGTTGTTGCATGGCTAACTGATTTTCCCACCAAGATGCTGCAGATCCAGTCAGCAGATGAGTTGCATACCTCAATTTTTCCTCATCATTGCAACCTACAGTTTTCAGCTTCCTTTCAGTATCTGCTAGCCAGTCTTCTGCATCCATTGGTTCAGGAGCTGATGCAAAAGGTAATTGCCTTGCATTCTGGAAATCAGATAAACTCACTCCTCCTCCTTCAGGTGCCCTCTGATTTGCTCGCCCCAACAACTCTTCCATGAATTTGTTCTGGGTCTCTTGCATCATTTGCATGCATTGCATAAAGTTCTGATCCATTAACGGCCTCATTGGTGGTGGTGATAATGTGCCTTGATTTGCTACATCAACATCGGCCTTTTCCTTGGCCTCACGCTCCATCCATTGCTGCTCAGTTTCCATTTCTATACCTGTATCCATGACCCCCTAGTCCTGCAACATAAAGCGAATACTCATAATTACATCATGCACATGTGTTCTGAGCTCGACTTTACGCACAGAACTAGTCACACAATGAAGATCCAAGGAAAATCCAAATATGCATTTCACATATTATCATAGTGATACAAAGTTCTTCCAACATATACCATATAGGTATAGTCACAAACTACCGTAATCATTTAACTATCTTATTCCTTAGAGTACAATACACAGTGCTTGATACTGTTGACTACTTGTCTCTTTATAATAGTAACTACGCTCATCGTACATGCCTGATGTCCAACTGTGATGACGTGTCATTCGTCGCATAATTTGTGGATCAAATGGCCTTCCAGAAGGAATATACTCTGTATCTAAAGTGTCAGGACTTGAGTCATTACTCAACCTGAGCGCCTCGATTTCCTCTAGCTCAGCTAAAAAGTCTTCAGAAACATATTCAACATTATCTCCGGCCTACATTTCCTGAGCTATGTTCCTTGAGGTGTCAACAGAATACGCAGATCCCGCTGCTTCCCAGGTGCTCTTGTGGACAAAATAATTGAATACTGGATGATGTATATTCCCTGGGTTTTGAGAAGATGTTGATGATTAAAACACTCCCTCCTCAGGATCTTCTTCTTCATCCTGATCTTCTATTGACATGGTATTTCTACTTCTATTATTAAGGTTCATTCTTGCACCCATCCAACTGGATTTTCCAACATTTCTGTCAGAACCATCTGTGGACATCTGATGTTCATGAGATCCATTATATGATCCCATCCTCCAACCATCTGAATTCTCAATAGGAAGTTCTGAGTCAGAACCATCCTCTAAGCCCTGTGGTACTACATACCGCATATCTATAGTAGGATCATGGGTAAGTTCAGGTCTTGGTGAATAAGGATATGGTGTAAAAGATTCCAGATCTATAGGTATATCCTTAAAGATAGGTGTTACACTACTACCTTCTTCTTTCTCTAGCTGAATGCTAACTGCTTCCTCCTTTCCGGATCAGTTAGATCCTCTAACATGTCATTTATGTCTTCGACAATCACTTGATGGGTCTTATAAAAAGACGCAACGAGTGTTCGATATCTATCCATAAACTTGGAAGCTAACTTAGGATGCTTCTTAACCAAAGTAAGATGATCCGGTATAGACTCTGAGTCTATAGAATCATGAGGTATCACAGAGAATGCGCTACCTTCTAGTTCCTTGGTTTTCTGCTCCCGGATATTTGCTATTGCCTCTACAACAGCAACATGATAGGCTGCTAAATGACTCCTACCTTCTCCTATGGGTAGATCGTGATATAATCCAAGCTTCTCTGGAAGTTGGATACTCACACGATACTTGGATAACATCCGGCCATCTAGGTAAGTGATAGTGTTCACTGGAATTCTAGTTGGACAATTAAATAGCTTTAAGAGTTGGCGAAGTTGGTCTGTAAACGATCCTTGATAATCATCAAGAGTCTCCTCTTTTCTTACCAAAGTCTGTTTTGGAAACTTTGGTGCCATACCTCTGTATATCAGAAAAATAATTTTCATTAGTATCCAATGATATATTGCATCATAACAAAGAATTATCGCACTAAAATATATAACGGAATATTCTCATTTGAATACCCATTATATTACTTTTAGAGAATTCTTTATCGTTGCTAGCTTTCCTACAGGTAATACCCTTTACTAGGTTTCCAACCTAAGGTCAAAGCAATTTGCTCTGATACCAACTACGGTGACCCAGCATACCACTACATGTGTAGTACACTATAGTCGTTGACATGACATTCACAGAACACCGTTCCGTAAATATCACATCCCTCAGAGTGGTACAACAGAAACATTGCGGGTCCATATTACAAAAGTACACACATTATTATTATTACAATAGCGGAAGTTCAAGACTTCCAAAAGATCCAACTTACAAACCAAAATATAAAGTGTTCAGTGGAAACTTAAGAGTAACATCTCCGACTAGGAGGGGGCTCAACAGCTTATTCTATAGAGTTCGTGTTGCTCGGCTCCGTTAGTTACTACTAACTAGACACTTAAGTGGACTCGTTCTCATCGACACCATAGCGGATCTCGTAGTCCACGCCTTCAACTCCTCCGGATAGATCAGGTTCCTCATAGAACACGTCTTCTTGGCATTCGGCTGCATACATTGGCACGTCTTCGGAATCCTTAGAGTCTAAGCAAGGGATCAAAGGAAAGAATGAGTAACAGCGTTACCCAACAAGTTCATTATATGCAAGGTGGGAAGTTTGATGCTCTAACTACCACTTCGGATTATAAATCCTTGGCACTATGCAGTTTTTGTAAATCTTTCTTCAAAGATTGATTTTATTCCAAAAGACTATGACAATCAGCCTTCACAGGTTGACCAGAACTTTCATGGAGTTCCTTTCCTGCCGCGTTCGTAGCTCCTTCTCGGAACAGGGAGTAACAAGTTACAGTTCTTACACTCAATAGAGGTGCGTTTCTTTACCCATGAGAGATTAACTCCTTGTTGCACAACCGGGCGTACTTTCCCATCCACAATTCCATGATGTGGGGCCCAGTAGTTGGTCCAAGCCAATCACTGCCCCCTTCGCGACCCTGCATGCCTCCTTGGTGTACACCATGCCCACACATTGAATTACGACAATGGTTTGTACAAACTGTTAGATGTCAGAACTATCGTGGGACGTTGAGGGTTTCCACCCATATGCTACATATCCTCTACGAATTACCAATTAATATGCATCCTACGAGGATAACATCCACGACCTGCACATCCGGCTTCATGCGAGAGGAAGAAGATACAGCTGACTTCTCTGTCCCATTCCAAATCTCATGGTTAACGCGTAATATACGGCGCTAGAATCACTGATGTCAGGGGTTATTAAGTCCCTATTTGATCATCATTATTGCAATTAGAACTCTAAGTTCTATTGCTCCATTATATCACCACTTAGGATGATATCTATGATTTCTTTGTTTATGAAAATACTATTTTCTTTCTTTTATAGCATATATGATAACACACAATTTGCAAATAATTTGATAAAGACTCTTCAAAGGACATGAGCAAGTGATGAACTTGCCTTGTGATGACAAGGTAGTGAAGTCTGATGCTTGCACTGGACCTTGAGCTTCTAGTTCTACAAAAACATCATTATTGCCCGGTAAGGACAATACTTAAAGAAGCAAAATGATTATGCAAGTAATGTAATGCATTTTAGTTTTATATGCATTTACCCCAAAAATTTCCTTTTTGAGTAATAAAGGATTTATAAATATTAATTTTTAATATTTATAACATATATTGAGTTATTTTATTTTATTTCCCTTTATTTGACTTTTATTGATTCAATAATCCTTTTAGGATTTATTAATTATACATTAAATTTATTACTAAATATTTATTTAGTGTTTTAAAAAATACTATAATATTAATAAATAATGAGAGTGATTTTTATTTATTTTTGTCACCTTTCAATAGTTTTGTAAAATTCCATAAGAAATATTTAATTTACAAAATTCTTATAAAAACTTGAATGTCCAAATTTTGATATCTTATTTTATTTGGTTAGAGTGGATTATTGTGAATCCAAAAATATTTTATTTATAATTTTTGGACTTTTATTTCATTTCCTATAATTTTATTGAGGTCAGGGGCATTTTGGTCATTTCTAATTGATCAAAAGATTTATTAAATAACTTGGGTTGGCCCTTGGGCTTATTGGGCCAAGGTGGCCCAATAGGGCAGGGTCAAATAACTACCCCAAAGGGTTTTTGGCCTACCTAGCCCACACTGTCTCCCTCTCTCCCTCGACCTTATCCCCTCCTCTCCTGACTCGACCCCGTGGCCGGCGATGCCGCCACCGTCGATTCTCGCTATCGTCGGTCGTCCTGGCCACCGCCATGGTGCGAGTTGGGGTTGTCGACGATGCTTGTTCGTTCTATCCACTTGGATTTGACTCCGGGGCTTCCCCGTGGTCAGTTCCACCCCATTCCTGAACCCTAGGGTTCGAAAATGGTGCTGTCGCCGCAGCCGCGATTCCGCCTGCGGTGATGTACTAGGCTCGTGCGCTGCTGCGGCCACCGTCGTGGCAAGTGCAGGTTGCAGCGCCCCTCTGGGTGCTCCCTGTGCCACTGTGGTTCGTCGGCCCCTCTGCTTCCTCTTTGATTCATCGGCGAGGACCTCGGGTAAGTGGTCTCTGTGGTGTTTGTCCATGCTACTGCCTTGATCCTCTTTGGTGTGTAGCTAGTGGCTTCTCATGTTGAGTGATTATGTGCTGATTGGTTCATCTCTGATTTAGGGTTCATAACCCCTCTGTTGATCATATCTATGATGCTTTAGATCTAGTGTTGATCATATTTGATCATGGGAAATGATTGATTGCTGTGGTTAAGGATTGATAGTAGCTTTGATGATAATAGTTGCCTGTCAGATTTGTCCTAGTGGTAATCCACCATGATTCATGCTAGTTGTTTCAATAAAATCCTTGATTGGATTATGTTGTTGGTCTGAGAGTTTACTCTACTGTCAGATTACTCATACTGGCAGTAGTTTTCTCTTAGTGGTTGCTTACTGCAATCATAATATGGGTTTGTTTGACATGATACACTCTGAATCAAATCATTATATGTAATGATTTTCTGTGGATGTATAGATTCATTTTAAATGTTGATTCCTGGCACTTAGCTTCAGGAAAATGATATACATTTGGTTGTCCCTTTTGTTGGGTTTCGTAGCATGGAAAACAAAATTTTCTATCGCATACAAACAAACAAGCCAAGATCTATCTACTAGATTGTAGCAATGAGTCGATGGAAGAACTCACTCTCGAAGATTCCAAAGTGTTTAACGAGAGCGGATTCTCGTGGGTGATGTAGTCGTACTCTTCCCGATCTCAAGATCGTGTAGACGATCCTTTCGGCGCTGCGTTCCGGCAGCGCTCCCGCAGTCGGTCACACGTTCGGTACTCGACGAAGACCTTCCTCTCCCTTGTTCCAACAGGCAGCGGAGGTTGTAGCACTCTCCTCGCGATTCCGGCAGCACAACGACGTGGTACCAGAAGTAGAGGGGAGATCTCGCAGGGCTTCGCCTTAAGCCGGAGCGAGTATGGTGGAGTATTAGAGAGCTCCTCGGCGATCTAGAGTTTAGACACACCAAGGAGGAGGTGCTAGGGCCAGCGGCTAGGGTTTGGGGCTTGCCCAAGTCGGCGTCTAGGGGAGCCCTAGGCGGCGGCAACAGGAGGTGGCGGCGCCGGGCTAGGGTTTTGGGGTAGGGAACTTGTGTGCTAGGAGGGGCAGCCCTGCCCCTCCCTTTATAGGTGGAGGGGGGCGCGCCAGGGGAGGGGAGTCCCTCCCCAACTCGGCCTCAAGGTGGGCCGGCGGTGGAGGGGAGGAACTCCTTCCCAACTCGGTTTCCACCTCCCTCTCCACTTCCCAAAATAGCCGTTTGACTTTTCAAAT
This sequence comes from Avena sativa, assembly GCA_916181665.1. Taxonomy (NCBI): domain Eukaryota; kingdom Viridiplantae; phylum Streptophyta; class Magnoliopsida; order Poales; family Poaceae; genus Avena; species Avena sativa. Next base: position 464,162,495 of record OV702293.1, read on the forward strand.
TGGCGTTTGACTTTTCAAACTAGGATTTGATTAAACCCTTTATTTTGTTCAGCGATGACACCTAGTACATGATGCAATCATACCAACTTGATATAACACATTCATGTCCCCTTCCCCTCCGGAGTGCCGGACATTCTGGAACCTTCTAGAACATTCCCGATGAAAACACCGGAATCATTCTCCAACCCCGAAACAGGACTTTCCTTATATGAATCTTATTCTCCGGACCATTCCGGATCTCCTCGTGATATCCCGGATCCCATCCGAGACTCTGAACAACATTCGGTCTCTTACTCATCATTCCATAACTACTCAAACAACGTCGAATTCTTAAGTGTGTCTCCCTACGGTTCGTGAATTATGCGGACATGATCGAGACACTTCTCCGATCAATAACCAATAGAGGAATCTGGAAATTCATATGGATCCCACATATTTCTACAATTACTTTGCGATCGAATGAACCACTTACATACGATACCAATTTCCCTTTGTCGCACGATAGTTTACTTATCCGAGGTTATGATCGTCGGTATCTCTGCATACCTAGTTCAACCTCGTTACTGATAAGTACTCTTTTCTTGTTCCCGTGATATGTGATCCCTTGTGAGCCAGTCACATGCTTGCAACCTAATTGGATGATATTTCACCGAGAGGGCCCAGAGTATATCTATCCGTCATATGGATGGACAAATCCCACTCTTGATCCATGTGTCTCAACCAATACTTTCCGAACACTCAATGCCACCTTTATAGCCACCCAGTTACGGTGTGGTGTTTGATGTTATCAAAGCATCCTTCCGGTGAACGTGATGGTCGAAGGAATTAGGTTACTATGTATCAGAAAGCATATAGCAATTGAACTATTAAAATGACTTGATCTTTATGCTACGCTTATCTATAGGAGTGTGTCCACCATGTCATTCTCCTAACGATATGACCTTGTTGTTAATAACATCTAATGTTCATGATAGGGAAACCACAATCATTTATTAACCAACAAGCTAGTATTATAAAGAGGCTTTACTAGGGACTCTATTTTAGTTTACAAATCACACAAGTATTAATGTTTCCTTGTTAATACTATTATAGCATGAATGTAAACATTTATCATAAACACAAAGATATAATAATAACTACTTTTATTATTGCCTCTAGGGCATATCTCCAACAGTCTCCCACTTGCACTAGAGTCATCTAATCTAGATTACATGGTAATATACCGAACACCCATGGCAGTTTGGTGCTGGTCATGTTTTGCCCTCGGGAGAGGTTTAGTCAACGGATCCGCCACATTTAGATTTGTGTGTACTTTGAAAATCTTTATATCCCCATCTTGGATATGTTCTCGAATAGCATGAAAACGTAGCTTGATATGCTTCAGCTTCTTGTGTGACCTTGGTTCTTGCGCATTGGCTATGGCGCCCATGTTATCACAGTAGATAGACATTGGGTCCAACGCACTAGGAACCACACCCAGCTCTGTAATGAACTCTTTTATCCATATCGCTTCTTGTGAAGCCTCCGAAGCAGCCATGTATTCCGATTCAGTTGAAGATCTCGCCACAACGCTTTGCTTTGCACTCCTCCAGCTAACTGCTGCACCATTCAAAATAAATACGTATCCAGATTGTGATTTAGAATCATCCGGATCGGTGTTCCAACTAGCATCGGTGTAACCATTAACAACGAGCTGTTCATCACCTCCATAAGAAAGAACCATATCCTTAGTTCTTCTCAAGTACTTAAGGATGTTTTTGACCGCTGTCCAATGATCCACTCCTGGATCACTTTGATATCTGCTAGTTAAACTAACAGCATATGCAATGTCGGGTCTAGTACATAGCATGGCATACATTAGAGATCCTATAGCTGAGGCATAGGGAGTCTTACTCATCCTTTCTCTATCTTCTGCCGTTGTCGGACTTTGAGTTTTACTCAACGTCGTATTGGGCAACATGGGCAAGAACCCTTTCTTGCTATCTTCCATTCCAAACCTCTTTAGAACTTTGTCCAAATATGTATTTTGTGACAATGATATTAGGCGTCTCGATCTATCTCTATAAATCTTTATGCCTAATATGTAAGCTGCTTCGCCAAGATCCTTCATTGAAAAACTATTATTCAAATATTCCTTGACACTATTAAGAAGGTCTACATCATTTCCAATCAACAATATGTCATCTACATATAGTATTAAGAATGCTACAGAGCTCCCACTCACTTTATTGTAAATACAAGCTTCTCCATAAGTTTGTATAAAACCAAAACTTTTGATTACCTTATCAAAACGTTGTTTCCAACTTCGGGATGCTTGCTTCAATCCATAGATGGACCGTTGAAGTTTGCATACCTTGTTAGCATCTTTAGGATCGACAAAACCTTTGGGTTGCATCATATACAACTCTTCATCAATGTCTCCATTGAGGAATGCTGTTTTGACATCCATCTGCCATATCTCATAATCATAATATGCAGCGATTGCTAACATAATCCTCACAGACTTTAGTTTCGCTACTGGTGAGAAAGTCTCATCGTAGTCAACTCCTTGAATTTGTCGAAACCCTTTTGCGACAAGTCGAGCTTTATAGACAGTAGCATTACCATCAGCATCTGTTTTCTTCTTGAAAATCCATTTGTTCTCGACGGCCTTCCGGCCATCCCGTAAGTCCACCAAAGTCCATACTTGGTTTTCGTACATGGATCCAATATCGGATTTCATGGCTTCTTGCCATTTATTGGAATCTGGGCTCATCATCGCTTCCTCATATGTCGCAGGGTCATCGGTGTTGTCCACCAACATGACACTCATAACGGGATCATACCAATCAGGAGTGGTACGAGTTCTCGTTGACCTGCGAGGCTCTGTAGCAACTTCAACCAAAGTTTCATGATCATCATCATTAGCTTCCTCTCTTACTGGTGCAGGCACCATAGGAACTTCTTCCGGTGCTGCGCTACTCGCAAGTTCGAGAGAAGGTTCGACAACCTCGTCGAGTTCTACTTTCCTTCCAGTCACTTCTTTCGAGAGAAATTCCTTCTCTAGAAAGGATCCATTCTTGGCAACGAAGATTTTGCCCTCGGATCTATGATAGAAGGTATGCCCGATAGTTTCCTTCGGGGATCCTATGAAGACGCATTTTTCTGCTTTGGGTTCAAGCTTGTCCGGCTGTAACTTCTTTACATAGGCTTCGCAACCCCAAACTTTAAGGAACGACAATTTAGGTTTCTTCCCAAACCATAATTCATACGGTGTCATTTCAACGGATTTAGATGGTGCCCTATTTAAAGTGAATGCGGCTGTTTCTAATGCATAACCCCAAAATGATAGCGGTAAATCTGTAAGTGACATCATAGAACGAACCATATCTAAGAGAGTTCGATTACGACGTTCAGACACACCATTACGCTGTGGTGTTCCCGGCGGTGTCAATTGTGAAAGTATTCCGCATTTCTTCAAATGCTCGCCAAACTCGTAACTTAGATATTCACCTCCACGATCAGAACGTAGAAATTTAATCTTCTTGTTACGTTGATTCTCAACCTCACTTTGAAATTCCTTAAACTTCTCGAAAGTTTCGGACTTATGTTTCATGAAATAGATATACCCATATCTACTCAAGTCATCCGTGAAGGTAAGAACATAACGATAACCACCGCGCGATGCTACACTCATTGGACCACACACATCGGTATGTATGATTTCCAATAAGTCTGTAGCTCGCTCCATCATACCAGAAAATGGAGTCTTAGTCATTTTTCCCATCAGACATGCTTCGCATCTTTCAAGTGATTCGAAATCAAGTGATTCAAGAAGTCCATCGGAATGGAGTTTCTTCATACGCTTCACTCCAATGTGACCAAGACGACAGTGCCACATATAGGTCGAGTTATCGCTCGATTTCAAACGTTTAGCCTCAATGTTATTAATATGTGTATTTCCACTATCGAGATTCAATAAGAATAGACCATCTATCAAAGGTGCATGTGCATAAAACATATTACTCATATAAATTGAACAACCATTATTCTCGGACTTAAACAAGTAACCGTCTCGCAATAAACAAGATCCTGATATAATGTTCATGCTTAACGCAGGCACCAAATAACAATTATTTAAGTATAAAACTAATCCCGATGGTAGATGAAGGGGTAGCGTGCCGACTGCGATCACATCAACCTTTGATCCGTTTCCCACGCGCATCGTCACCTTGTTCTTCGCTAGCTTCCGTTTATTCTGCAACACCTGTTTTGAGTTACAAATATGAGCAACCGAACCAGTATCAAATACCCAGGCACTACTATGAGTACTAGTGAGATACACATCAATAACATGTATATCGGATATACCTTTCTTCTTGATGTTGTCGTTCTTCAAATCCGCCAAGTACTTTGGGCAATTCCGCTTCCAGTGACCTTCTCCCTTGCAGTAAAAGCACTTAGTATCAGGCTTAGGTCCAGCCTTGGTCTTCTTCGTCGGTGTGGTAACTTTCTTACCACCCTTCTTGAAGTGTCCCTTTTGCTTAGACTTTCCTTTCTTGAATTTGGTGGTCTTATTGACCAACAACACTTGGTGCTCTTTCTTGATCTCCACTTCTGCAGATTTTAACATGGCGAAGAGTTCTGGCAACGTCTAGTTCATGTTCTGCATGTTGTAGTTCATCACAAAGTTCTTGTAACTTGGTGGTAGTGATTGGAGGACACGGTAAATCCCCAAAGCATTAGGAATCACTATACCCAAGCTTTGAAGTTTATTTGCGTGCCCCGACATCTTAAGCACATGCTCACTGACGGAGCTGCCTTCTTCCATCTTGCAGTTAAAGAACTTTTCAGAAGCCTCATAGCTCTCAATTGCCGCGTGAGTCTCAAAGATCAATTTGAGATCACGGACAATATCATGTGGGTCTGAATTCTCAAACCTTTTCTGAAGTTCCGATTCTAAACCATACAAGATAACACACTGAACTGTGGAGTACTGAGTCTTCCGAGTGAGGTAAACATTCTTTACTTCATCGGTAGCAGTAGCTGCAGGTGGGTCACCCAGCGGTGCATCCAGCACATAGGTCAAATTACCAGCTGTGAGGATAATCCTCAAATTGCGGAACCAATCCGCGAAGTTGCTTCTATTGTTTTTCAACTTTTCTTTCTCTAGGAACGCATTAAAATTGATGGTAGGGGCTGCCATTGATCTACAACATATTTGCAATAGTTTAGACTAAGTTTATGACAAATTGAGTTCTAATTAATAGTAAAATTAATCTAGGTGAACTCCCACTCAAAACAACATCCCTCACATTGTTTTAGTGATCACACGAACCAAATCCACCACATCAAAACCGATCATCACGAGAGTTGATGTAGATTCAATGGCGAACAATCGTCATGTTCATCATATCTTCTATATGACTCATGCTTTACCTTTCGGTGATCCGTGTTCTGAGACCATGTCTGTACATGCTAGGCTCGTCAAGATCAAACCTTAGCTTCCGCATGAGCAATGGCTTGCTCACGTTGTATACACTTGCGGAATCTAACACACCCGATCATCACGTGGTGCTTCGAAGCAACAAGCTTTAGCAACGGTGCTAACTAAGGGTGAACACTTATGATTTGAAATTTATGTGCATGAGGGATCATCTTATAATGCTACCGTCGTTAACTAAGCAATACAATATGCATAAAGGATTAACATCACATGCAATTCATAATATGTGATATGATATGGCCTTTCTTCTTTGTGCTTCCGATCTCCATCTTCAAGCACGAACATGATCTCCATCATCACCGACATTGCATCAAGGTCCATGACGCTGCTCCATGGTTGTCGTCCACCAGCTTCAACTATTACAACTACTTTGAATAGATACGCGGGTCTTAACAGAATTTAAAGACAACCATATGGCTCCTGCCGGTTGCCAACTTACAATAAGGAACATTGCATACATCAAATATAATCACAATCATGGCCATATCACATCACAGCACACCCCTGCAAAACAAAGTTAGACGCCTCTACTTTCTTTGCATGTTTTACGTGGTTTGGGGCTTTCAATAAGTGTCGTTCTAACTTACGAACAAGAACCACAACATTGATACTAGTATTGACAATCACCCGTTGTAAATTGAATCTTAACTATGCTGGGAGAAACAGGCACCCGCAAAGCCACTTATGCAATACAAATTGCATGTCAAGCGTGGAGCAAGTCTCATGAACGATGTCATGTAAGGTAAGCCCGGGCCGCTTCATCCCAACATCCCACAATATGCAAAGTACACAAGAAGCAATCGACAATAAAAGCATCAACGCCCACAATGACCATTGTGTTCTACTCGTGCAACAGATATACATATAGACACGGCTTTGATACCACTGTTGGGTTTCGTAGCATGGAACACAAAATTTTCTATCGCATACAAACAAACAAGCCAAGATCTATCTACTAGATTGTAGCAACGAGTCGATGGAATAACTCACCCTTGAAGATTCCAAAGTGTTTAACGAGAGCGGATTCTCGTGGGTGATGTAGTCGTACTCTTCCCGATCTCAAGATCGCGTAGACGATCCTTCCGGCACTGCGTTCCGGCAGCGCTCCCGTAGTCGGTCACACGTTCGGTACTCGATAAAGACCTTCCTCTCCCTTGTTCCAGCAGGCAGCGGAGGTTGTAGCACTCTCCTCGCGATTCCGGCAGCACAACGGTGTGGTACCGGAAGTAGAGGGGAGATCTCGCAGGGCTTCGCCTTAAGCCGGAGCGAGTATGGTGGAGTATGAGAGAGCTCCTCGGTGATCTAGAGTTTAGACACACCAAGGAGGAGGTGCTAGGGCTGGCGGATAGGGTTTGGGGCTTGCCCAAGTTGGCGGCTAGGGGATCCCTAGGCAGCGGCAACAGGAGGTGGCGGCGCCGGGCTAGGGTTTTGGGGTAGGGAACTTGTGTGCTAGGAGGGGCAGCCCTGCCCCTCCCTTTATATGTGGAGGGGGGAGCGCCAGGGGAGGGGAGTCCCTCCCCAACTCGGCCTCAAGGTGGGCCGGCGGTGGAGGGGAGGAACTCCTCCCCAACTCGGTTTCCACCTCCCTCTCCACTTCCCAAAATAGCCGTTTGACTTTTCAAATTGGCGTTTGACTTTTCAAACTAGGATTTGATTAAACCCTTTATTTTGTTCAGCGATGACACCTAGTACATGATGCAATCATACCAACTTGATATAACACATTCATGTACCCTTCCCCTCCGGAGTGCCGGACATTCCGGAACCTTCTAGAACATTCCCGATGAAAACACCGGAATCATTCTCCAACCCCTAAACAGGACTTTCCTTATATGAATCTTATTCTCCGGACCATTCCGGATCTCCTCGTGATATCCCGGATCCCATCCGAGACTCCGAACAACATTCGGTCTCTTACTCATCATTCCATAACTACTCAAACAACGTCGAATCCTTAAGTGTGTCTCCCTACGGTTCGTGAATTATGCGGACATGATCGAGACACTTCTCCGATCAATAACCAATAGAGGAATCTGGAAATTCATATGGCTCCCACATATTTCTACGATTACTTTGCGATCGAATGAACCACTTACATACGATACCAATTTCCCTTTGTCTCACGATAGTTTACTTATCCGAGGTTATGATCGTCGGTATCTCTGCATACCTAGTTCAACCTCGTTACTGATAAGTACTCTTTTCTCGTTCCCGTGATATGTGATCCCTTGTGAGCCAGTCACATGCTTGCAAGCTAATTGGATGAAATTTCACCGAGAGGGCCCAGAGTATATCTATCCATCATATGGATGGACAAATCCCACTCTTGATCCATGTGTCTCAACCAATACTTTCCGAACACTCAATGCCACCTTTATATCCACCCAGTTACGGTGTGGTGTTTGATGTCATCCAAAGCATCCTTCCGGTGAAGGTGATATGCATGATCTCATGGTCGAAGGAATTAGGTTACTATGTATCAGAAAGCATATAGCAATTGAACTATTAAAATGACTTGATCTTTATGCTATGCTTATCTATAGGAGTGTGTCCACCATATCATTCTCCTAACGATATGACCTTGTTGTTAATAACATCTAATGTTCATGATAGGGAAACCACAATCATTTATTAACCAACAAGCTAGTATTATAAAGAGGCTTTACTAGGGACTCTATTTTAGTTTACAAATCACACAAGTATTAATGTTTCCTTGTTAATACTATTATAGCATGAATGTAAACATTTATCATAAACACAAAGATATAATAATAACTACTTTTATTATTGCCTCTAGGGCATATCTCCAACACCTTTTATGTGTGGATTCTGAACAAGGATTGGTTTTAGTTCATATACAACCTGTCCTTGTGATACCAATATGATTTGGCACACAAGTGATTGAGTCTTATGTCTGGGCTTAATTTGATTATACTTGTGATTAAAACTGATAAGATGATACGACAACTTTTATTATTATTCCTGCTTATGATGTGGGTCTGAGGCTCTAGGATGTGATTCCTAGTTAGTTGTGCAATAGTTTGTTGGATTCTTATAGATTTAGAGTTGATACTCTCTCTTTGAGAGATGTGCCCTGATCTAGTAAGATCAAATGAAAATAATCTAAGTTGCAAAAAATAACACTAAACCTAGTGATGCTGGTCTGAGGTTTTAGTGCTTGTGGTGGAGTTTGATTTCTTATCCTTTTACCTGAAATCTCTAGGATAAATTCACCCCTCTTGGGTGCTTATTGAGAGATCATTACATAAAGCAACACATGCTTTTGTTTAGATATTCTGATGAAAGCATGTGATGGTTTTATGAGACTCACCACAAGATTTGATGTTGATGTAGTATATTGATGATGATCTTGATCTGGATCTTGGTCTTGATCTTGATCTGCTTTTGCTGGCTCCTGAGATTGCTCTTGAGCTTGCCTGCTCCTCCTAGATCCTGGGCTTGACCTTGCTATCCACCAGTTCCATCCCTCTTCTTATGTCACCATCCTGGTGATGTTTGGGTTGATCTAGGTGGTTGGTTTGGTTGCTATTCTTGGTTTGGCTGGTATTCACCCTGGTTGTACTGTGGTGTGATGTAGTGGAGTGATGCACTGAGGTGCATCTCCATGGCTGTGTTGTGGTTTTGTTATGCTGGCTATGCTTGGGAGGTCGACAACTCACCCTTTTGCATGTTGTGTGTGTGCAGCTTGTGTGCCTGCTATGCACATGTGGATAGGTTCAGAATTTGTGAACTTACCATTACCAAATTAATTTTACACTGTTTGGTGAATTGGTCCCTTTTGGATGTCATTTGCATTCTGGCTTTGAATTTATGAAAGATGAAGTCTTTCATATTGGTGAAACTTGCCCCTTTATCATTTCTCAATGATGAGATTGTCAAGTGCACCTCAGTGACATATCTGAGAGAAATATATATTAACACTAATCTTGTTTTGTTTCTTATTTATTCTTTGTTTTGCAGGTACAAAGATCAAGATGAAGATTTAGTGTAGTTTAGATATAGGGTAGTTAGTAGAGATATACCAATGTACTTTTCTTAATCTTTTGTAATTTTTTTCTTTTGTAATTCTTGTAATCTTTATTTGGTTCATTTGTAATAAAGATTATATATTTATTAATAAAGAATATTCTTATTCTTTACTCCTGTGTAAATGTGAAGTTTGGAATAACTTCAGTAAGTTATTCTTTGTAGTTTGTTTCTGAATAAGAAATGTACTTCATATACCATATTGCTTTTTAGATAAGATTTAAGTTATCATACCTTCCTCATATTTAATTTAAGATTCAAATCTTATATCAAAATTATTTAAATTATAAAACACTTAAGTTTTAAAATTCAACTCATTTTAAAACACCCATAATTCCTTTGAGATCATCTCAAACTTTATAGCAATCCTCCTTTAAGACTAAACCTACTCTCAAAGTAAGAAAGAAACATTGATCACTCAAGGTTTTTATTTGGCAAAAATTTTGCCCGCATTTTCACAAATGAATGCATGCAACAATACCTATTCCAAAATCTACCCTTCGTTAGGTCCTAAATACTGGGATGTTACATATATTCTCAGCACAAGAGTAGATGCTTAGACAATTCATAATAAAGAGTATGCAACTAAGTCTACTCAATAGTCATCGCAAGCTATGAAGAGAAACCAACTCAATAATAATAAGTAGCATGAAACATAAACATAAGCAACATTGCAATGCTCATTGCTCATAATAAGGTATGATAGAGTGGTATCTCGCTTGCCTTTGTTTGAAGAGCACAATATAAATGCCAAGACACCTCTAAAGTTCACATGAAGACTAGAAGTAAAGATATCAGAGATACAAGCATCAAAGTCATGACATAATTAACCAAGTTTTGGAACAAGCACAAGAATGACAACTATGCTCTCAAGAAGGTGCTCATAGAATAAGTGGTGACTCAGCAAAATTGTGGAAACGGTTTTTGCGAAGGTTTGAAAGGCTTCCTAATGCTGAAATAAAGGTACTCATTAGCTTTCAGAATCCATTACCCCTATCATAGGAATCTTCATGTGGTTAAGGTGAAAGTGAGGTCCACTCTGAATCATATGCTTGACAGACCATAGGCTGAAAATCCCAAGTCCCTATGCTACTCAACTTTGGTCACCTGAAAGTTCTTATCATTGTAAATACATGCATATCATCGAGAACCGCCAACGGGGTACCCCTTGCATATGGTACAGGAGCTTTCCCATAACCAAAATGACAAGGCAAGCAGACAATGAGCATCTCAGCAATCTTTTTATTTACCATGGGCATAGATTTTTATTGAGGATGCTTCCTAGATGCTCATTATAGTGATGCTGCAAGTTTACACCATGATTAGGCATGGCTTAGGCTAGCGTCCCAGGCGTTTCTCTAACATAATGTATAAACTCCATGAACTCATAACCTCCCCTTTTATTTCGCCTTGTCGACATCCGTAAAGAAAAGATCAAAGTATCAACTGGATAGGATATCCAACAGGTGTTGAAAGCGTTCCCCGTGACAGCACAGTTCTGCTGACTCCGAGCATATAATAAGCAAGCATATAACTTTCATGGACTAGTCACAATGGTTCAAGATTATTAAGCGCAAGGAATAAAGTGTGCCATCAAGTTCGTGAGAGCTTTACTAACTAACTTTCTCAAAACTGACAAACATTTTATTTTGGAAGAAAACACGACATATATAAAATATGCACTGAAGTAGCAAATGATGCTAATAGGTAGGTATGGTGGACACAGCTGGCAATAATGGTTTTGGGAAGTTGGAAGCACAGGTAGAGCACATACTCAGTGCAAGTGAAGGCTAGCAATAGAGAGGGAGCGACAAACGAGAGAGCAATAACTGTCATAATCATGCTTGCAACAAAACAAGACTAATTATGGCATGAAAGTGATACAAGAACTCTGAGGAAAAATAAATCATCGAGGCTTACTGACTATTGATTAGTCATATGCATGCGTGAGCATGTGCCAAGTCGATTCAAATGAACAGTCAGAAGAGGATACCACAATGTCATACCAAAGTATGAATAAAACAATGCAAGCAAACATTCATATGACATGCTACAAACTATTAGCAAGCTGGAGCTAATCATAGACAAGCAAGAACTACTAAGCATCCATAATGACATACACCTTACACAAACATGCTAAGCATGCTCACAATGAAGAGTATATGTACAAGAATGAAACAAATAGAGTTCGTTACCAGCCTCTTACCACACCTCGAGTTGTCTTAATCTTCATTATTGCCCTTCACTTGTGTGACTTGAATAATTAACATGAAACCAAAACCACTGAGGACGGCTGAACCCTGCAAAGAACTCACAAAACCAAAGAAGAACAACAAATATTTTTGGTGTTTTCGATTTTTTTAGAAGGCAACCAACGCAAAACCAACAAAGAAAAATAAAACCAAAAACAAAAACTAAGACGCTCCAAGAACAACACAACTGTGCATGAAACAATAAAAACAAAGTGTCTAGAAAGACCTGAGATTTTTATTGATGAAGAAGGGGATGCCTTGGGCACCCCCAAGCTTTGACGCTTGTACCTCTTGAGTAATTCTTGGGGTGACACGGAGTGGCTCCCCCTAATCTTGAGCTTTTGTTGATTCTTCATCTCATTATATCATCCTCTCTCTACACCTAAAATTTTTTCTTTCATACGAAACTTCACACAATCTTCATTAGCAACATTAGTTTATTCAAAAGATATTAGACCTCTGGCAAAGCTTTGGAACAGGAAGAATTTTCATTAAAAACACAAGCTACTGTAGCAAATACCTTCAAAAAGCTCAATTTCCAAAAAATAACCCGAAAAGGAATCAATAAGAAGCAAATGCAAATAATGGCAGAAATCTGTCAAAACAGACCAACAGGTAGAAACCGATTTTTCTGAAGACCTTATGTTGCTCAAATCAAAAAGTGTTGAACTGACGAAAGTTATCTAACATACTGGGGGGTTTATTTGTAAATTTTCAGCTCAATTCGACTAATAGAGACTCCTCACAAATTTTTATGGTGGAGGACAGAAATCTGTTTCGGGACAGCAACTCCCCAAATCTTACTTCCCTCTCATTAGAGGTTATTCTTGGCACAAAAAGCAAATAAAAAGGATAAGAAGAGGTCATTACTGAAGTAATAACTTCCAAGACTCAAGGAAAATCTTGGTTATCTCCCAACAAGTATTTTTCTTTAACGCCTTTAAGTTAGGCACGACGAAGAGCAAAGATTGGAAATGAGAAAAATAAAAGTGATCAAGTATAACCATTGTGAAAACATTATTTTGTTCATTAAAATGCCTTTGTTAACAAGGTTGATCAAGTCTTGTTACCAAAACAATCTTATATGAATTAAAACTTTGCATTCCACCAGGTGATTATGTTACCTCATACTTGATAGCAATGGTCCCAATCATAATAGTTTCAAAATTTTATTGTGGAACGGGACAATATATTTCTCCAACTTTGATGCTCTCAATGTTTTCAATGGAATTCAGGCAATAGCTCTTAACAACCTTCTTGGGGAAATAGACAATATGCTCTTTGTCATTAATATTGAATGTTACTTTTCCTTGATTGCAATTGATGAGAGCACCTGCAGTATTAAGAAAAGGTCTCCTAAGAATAATAGACATATTATCATCTTCAGGCATTTCAAGCACAACAAAATCAGTTAAAACCATGCAATTATGAGCTACTTGAATAGGAACATCCTCACATATACCAACAGGAATAGTAGTTGACTTATCAGCCATTTGCAAAGATATATCAGTTGGTATCAACTTTTCTAGCTGGAGTCTCTTATAGAGAGAAAAAGGCATAACACTAACTCCAGCTCCCAAATCACATAAAGCAGTTCTAACATAATTATTCTTAATGGAGTAAGGAATAGTTGGTATACCTGGATCACCAAATTTCTTTGGAACCTTACCATTGAAGGAATAATTAGCAAGCAAAGTAGAAATTTCCTCATTAGGAATCTTCCTTTTATTAGAGACAATATCCTTCATATACTTTGAATAAGGAGGCAACTTAATAGCATCAGTCAAAGGAATTTGCAAGAATAAAGGTTTCATCCACTCACAAAACTTGTTGTAGTGTTCTTCCTCCTTTGACTTGTGTTTCTTACCTGGAAAAGGCATAGGTTTCTGCACCCAAGGTTCTCTCTCTTTACCATGTTTATTAGCAATAAAATCTTCCTTAGTGTACCTAGTGTTCTTAGTGTGCTTCTTAGGTTCTTCCTCACTTTCCTCCTTATCAGGAGACTCATTATTATTACCACTCTCAGTTTCAGCATCAGAGAGAGATATACTATTAGGATCTACAGCAGGTTCAAGTGCTTCCTCAACTTTCTTATGTTTCTTTTTCTTCCTCTTACGAGGACTACCACTATCTTCACCTTGTTGGGAATCCTGCTTTATTCTTTTAGGGTATCCTTCAGGATATAAAGGATCTTGAGTAGCTGCACCACTCCTAGTTCTAATTCCATAAGCATGTTTATTTCCTGAAGCATTAACTAGCATATCCTTTTGTACATTAGCAAGTTAATCAAGTTGGGTTTGAACCATTTAAAAGTGTTTACAAAGCATTTTAATATCATTAGAAGTTCTTTCCACAATATCTTTCAACTCATAGATAGCTCTAGAGTTTTCCAATAAATGATTCTGAACTTGTTTATTAAAATTACCTTGTTTAACAATAAATGTGTCGAGTTCCTCTAAGCATTGATCAGGAGGCTTACCATAAGGAATATCACCTTCATTAAATTGGAGAGAGTGTACCTCAATAGTAGATGAGTGGGGAATTGGCTTACATAATTCTTATATAGGAGGTAGATTCTTCACATCTTCAGCTGTAATACCTTTCTCCTTTAGACACTTCTTAGCTTCCTTCTTCACTTCATCATTTAATGCAATAAATCCCCTCTTCTTTGTTGTTGGTGTTGGAATTGGTTTAGGAACAACTAGTTCAGGAGTAATAGGCTCAGGTGTATTCAGCTCAGTTGAAGTCCAATAATCACAATTCTTGCTTATTTTAGTCATTAATTCTTCAGCATCTGCAGGAGTTCTTTTCCTGAAAACACAATCAGCAAAGCTATCTAGGTATGTCCTAGAATCATCAGTTAGTCCATTATAATAAATATCAAGAAGCTCATTCTTAGGCAATGGACATCCAGGATGTGCATGAATAAGGCATAGAACCTTGTCCATGACTCAGGCAATTTTTCTTCTTCTCCCTGTTTAAAATCAAAAAGTCTCTGCAAAGCAGCATGTCTAGCACTGGGAGGAAAATATTTATGAAGAAAGAAGCAATCAAGCAATCAGGGCTATCAATGGAACCAAGAGGTAATCTATTAAACCAAGCCCTAGCTTCTCCTTTTAGTGAAAAGGGGAATATCTTAGCAACAAAGTACTTGCGCATTTTAAAATCATCAGAGAACAAAGCACTCATAGTAGAAAGCTCATTCATATGAGCCACAACACTCTCATTTTCAGTACCACAAAAAGGTTCTTTCTCAACAATATCTAAATAAGATAAATCAAGATAGAAATCATAATCGTTATCTTTAATATCTATGGGAGAAATGGCAAACTTAGGATCATAGGACAACTTAGGCATAATAGTACGTCTAGCAAGGAGACTCTTCATAGCACTAGTACCATGTCTGTTTCGACACTCTTCAACAAATTCATCAGTGAACTCAATGTAACCATCATTAATATCATAACTCTCACTAGACTCAGGTGATCTAACAGGTGTAACAGTGTCTTCACTAGGAGTTTCGGTATTTCCTAGACTAGCCATAGTAGCATCTAGAAAAGGACCTAGTGAACCACTCGCATCAAGCACAGTAGAAGTAATATCATGAGCATCAAAAGCAGTTTCAGATTCAGCAGTAGTAGCAGTGTGTGTAGCATGAGTATGTGGTAGTGGTGTGACAAGCTTACTTATAACAGACGATGAATCAAGAGCAGCAGAGGTGTTTAGGACTATACCTCTTCTTGTAGTGGATGGTAAAATAGGTAACTTTCCATCACGAGACTTCCCCATGATGAAAGGAGTAGCAGTGAACAATAATATATCCAAGTGAACTTACAAATAAAGCTATGCTCCCCGACAACGGCGCCAGAAAATAGTCTTGATGACCCACAAGTATAGGGGGTCACAACAGTCTTCGCGGGTAGTATTACCCAATTTATTGATTCGACACAAGGGGAGCCAAAGAATACTTGCAAGCCATAACAACTGAGTTGTCAGTTCAGCTGCACCTGGAAATAGTTCTTGCTCACAGAAGTTTATCAGTAGCAACATTTTGTAGTAGCAACAGCAAAGCAACAGCAACAGTGAAACATGAGCAATAGTAACAGTCACGGTAACAATAGGATTCGAGTGTAGTAGGCATAGGGATGGATGGACGGGCGTTGCATGGACGAGTCTAAACATGTAACTTCAAGATCTAGGGCATTGCATATAAATAATAACAAGCATCCAAGTACTAAACAATCCTAGGCATGTTCTCCATATATAGTCATAAGTGCTCGCAATGAGAACTTGCACAACATCTTCTGTCCAGCCAGCCCATGGTAGCGGGGCATCTAGGGAACTACTGGCAATTAAGGTGCTCCTTTTAATAGAGCACCAGAGTAAAGCATTAACACTCCATGAACACATGTGATCCTCACACCATAGCCATCCCCTCCGGTTGTCCCAATTATTGTCACGTTGGGGCCTTTGGATCCGAACAATGATATGTGTACACAACTTGCAGATAAGATCACAAACAATACTATCATAATGATTCAATAATACGTTCAGATCTAAGATCATGGCACTCGGGCCCTAGTGACAAGCATTAAGCACAACAAGTTAAAACAAAGTAAAATAGCACTAATAGAGATACTAGGCACTATGCCCCTGACAGATCTTATTCGATTACATGATAGAACTCGTCCAATCCCTACCATACCCAAGCCTACAGCGGGGGATTGCTCACTCATGGATGAGGGAAACATCGGTGGTTGATGGAGATGCGTTGGTGATGACGATGGCGATGATCCTCTCCAAATTCCCCGTCCCGTCAGGGTGCCAGAACGGAGTTTCTGGATCTAAATCTTGGTTTCTCGTGGCGGCGGCGGAGCGAAACTCTTTCTGGAAAACTATCGAAACCCCCTGAGTTTTTAGGTCAAAAGGCAACTTATAGGCGCGGAGGGAGGCCGAAGAGCTGCCTCGGGTGGCCAGACCTCCCCCAGGCGTGGGGTCAGTGGGCCCGCGCCTGGGGTGGGTCTGGGCCCCCTAGGCCTCCCTTGTGTCTCCCCTTCTGGCTCCGTGGATCTTCTGGTGAGAAATAGTTTGTCACATCCCAAGATTTTCCAAATCTTGTAATGTGAAAAATAAATAAACAAAATAAATTTTTGTTAAAAATCTGGGTGAAAAGAAACTTTTGTTTCTAAATGGAAACTTAAAATCCCATCTTGAACAAACTTTGGTAAAGTTTGAATCTAACAAAAATCCAAATCAAGGGAAATGCATTCCTCAATGAATGTATCTGGAAATTTAAACACTTAGAAAATAAATCCAAACCCTAAACCCTAATGGAATAAAAATCATTTCCAAGTATCTCCAAATCCATGGATTTGATCCATATAAAAATTGATCAACAAAAATTCACAAAGGATCAAGAAAGACAAACAGAAACATTATAAGACCATAGAAAATTGGTTTCACTCAATTTGGAACCATAAATAAAATCTTATGAATTTAATAAGATAAGAAATTGAATTCCCAAAGCTAATAAAGAACCTATCTAGAAACCAATACCAATTGGTGAGCAATTGATCCTAAAAGAGATTTAAAAGGATAAACAAATTAAAATAAGATTTCACAAATTGGAATCACCAAGTTTGGATCTCTAAATGAAAAGATATGGATTTTATAAGATAAAAAATAAATATTAAATAAATAATATTTAAAGACCAAATCAAATCTTGGCCAAATCTATTGAGCAAATGGATTGATTATAACCCAAATCCAAATAAAATATTGGATAAAGAATTTCCAAAATAAAATAAAATGGCATAAACCAAATCCTATTGGAATAAAGATAAATCCAATCCTAAAATGATTAATAAATCCTATTAAAATACTTTCCAAATAATTCAAGATGAATTATTTGACACCCTTTTAAGTAAACAAAACTTGCTGAAAAGTTTTGGAAGAAATTATAAATCGAATGGAAATTAAAAACATTATTAAATCCTATCTAATTAAAAACTAGAGCCTATTTTGAATAAATAAAAGGCCCCAAAATGAATAAGGTTTTATCCTAAAAATGACTCCAGAATGTTTTACTAACCAGTATTTAAACCCACACAAAATCTGGCAAAGTTTTGAATTCAAATGGGTGTTTGAATTAATTAAACAAAATCAAAACAGAGTTGAAGAAAAAGAAAAAGAAAAGAAGCAGGAACAAAAAATATATAAACAGACTCGACCCAACTAAGCCTGGCCCAACTAAGCCCAGTTAGCCCACCTCTCCTCTCGAACCGTTATTCACTCAGAAACGCACCCACTCAGCGACTGACCGGTGGACCCCGTTCTCTCTCTTTCTCTCATGCTGCCAAACGGACCCCACCGCCAGCTCCTTCTTCCCCACCCGCCGCTGACCACGCCCCTCACTCCGCCGGCCGTTGCAGGCGATTAAGACGCGGCTTAATTTGCATTACTGGCGTAGTTAACCGACCCCCCGATCATGCCCTATTACTCGCCTGCGTCTCCCCTCCATTTCCCCTCTGCCGCCCCACCCTATCACGCCCCCAGGCCGCAGAATTTCTCCGCGCACCCTCACTGCCCCGACAACCTTTCCTAGACGATTCCGGCGAATCCAGACCTCCCCTCGCCCCCTCGACCACACACGCATGCTCCACGAACCCTGGCGCACCTTCCAGTGGCCTCAGTTCGGCCGCGCTCGCCCCAAAGCATCGGCAAGGACAACCACAGCCTGCCGCTGTCGTCTGCACCAGCTCCGGCAAGCTACTAACGCCAAACCTGTGCGCCCCTCGCGTTTTGGTGAGTACCTGTACAACCCCTGAGACAGTGCGCATCCCCTGATACTTTTCCCTGCTTTCTTGCGTCCCAGGAGCTCGTCCTCGACCACGACCGTGCGCACCCGACGGCAACAAGAACTCCGGTGAGTAATAGCCGTGAACTCCGTGCGCCCCTTGCCTCCTCGAGAGCACCTTGAGCACCACCTCGACCACGCGAACCTGGTGAGACACTCCCCTACCTCTCTCCCTTCCTGCATCACCAGCAACGCCACCGTCTGGCCGCTCCGCCGCTAGTCGCCGCCGCCAGCACCGCTAGTATATGGTCAGATCATCTCAGGCCGTTAGATGTTGATCTAAAGGATACGATAGATTCACTTAACGCCGAAGGGGTATGCAACTAGTGCCGCTCGATCTAACTTGATCCAACGCACCATAGAGCGTGATCCGAGCGAAGCGGTATCAGCGAATTAAAACACGCCACGTGTCTGTGTCGATTTGAATTAAAACAGATTTGATCTATTAGATATGTGATTTTGTAAATTCCATAACTTTAGATCTACACGTCCAAATTTTACAAACTTTATATCAATGGATTCAGAAAAGAAAGACCTAGCCAACCATGCACTTTGTTTAGTAAAAAGCTTCTGGTAAAATGTTTGTTTTTGCAGAAACTTGTGTATGCTTGTTTAGGATATAAAAATTGTTCCAAGATGATTTTGAGGATAAAATCTTTGGCAAATGATGTGTTTTGAACCTACTGACCATAGGAAACAAATTGTGGTTTCAAAAATGTATTTGGTGAAACAAAAGAATGAATCTTTGATTTAAAACATTTCTAGTGAAATAAAAATATGGTTTATTTATTAAAAATGGTTTTGGAGGAAAACCTTTGAGACATGTTTTGGAAATAAAACTCTCTGACCCTAAACACAAGGTTTTATGGTTTGAAAACATATTTTGTGAACCCTATAGAATGTTGCCTTATTAAAAGCATTTCTACACCACATAAAATGATACCTTGCTTTAGAAAATGGTTTATAAAGTGAAACCTTTTGCAAATGACTTTGCCACTTTATAAAATGACCATTAGGTGTTTTCAAATGTTTATGAACCATTAGAAACCAATTTTACAAATAAAACAATCTTTGGCATGCATGCATGCATTGTTTTGTTTCTGTCATTCTATGTGATGTTTTGCTTGATTGGTAGATTGAAATTGTGCCTTGCTTGGTTGAATTGTAGTGACTTGAAGAGTGTGATTGTTGAAAGGACAAGGAGTGAACTTATACCCTCTACCAAAAAGGCAAGTGATGCTTCATACTTTTGTCCCATTATTTTCACTATGCATTAGTGATATTTTTCTAAGTAGGACTTGCATGGAATTTTGCTAAGTATAAACTATGCCATGGGAAATCCTAGTAGATGAAACCTTAGTAGAAATTTCCTAAGTTAAGATTCCTACTACTATCATGCTTAGCTTAGCTAGTAGAAAACAAGGCTGGAATATATATTCATACTATGAAATATTTCTAAGTCTGTGGACTTATGTTTTGTTTAATAAAACAACTAAGTGAATGAATCACCTGGGTGGAATGGAAGGAATGGTTTGTGTTGAGTGGTTCACAAGGCCCATTTCTATGGTTTACCTTGTGTATCTCACTTGTGGATGGCCATCCAGGAACAAAGAGATTTGAGATGTCAAATGTTGAGAAGCTTCAAGTGCAGCCACTTGGCATTATGGGCTCTGCCTGGATCATATAGGTTGCAATAACTTAGCCAAATGGACAGTTGGTGGTAGGGGTTTGATAGGTTGGAGCGCGTCCATCTTGGTCTAAGGGAAGGCTTCTGAAAGATCTTGTCTTGGGAAACCAAGTCTTGTGGGGAAAGTGCACCACCTCTGCAGAGTGTAAAATCTAAGTACTTAGCCATGTCCCTGGCAAAGGACAATCTGAGCATCAAGACATGGAAGCTATCAAGAATCTCATCATCCAAATTTCTAAGTTAAAACCTTGTGGTTGAACAAGGGTTGAAAGGATCACCAATTTCTATTGGGAGATGCCTTGGGAAAGATTTTGTCAAAGCAAAAACTTAGTGTTTTCAAATGATAAGAAAAATCTATTTTGAGCAATGCAAGCCTAAGCTCCACTTAGCCAAATGCATATAGATGATAGACTCCACTATACTACCATAGTATCACTTGCCAATACAATTCAAATGTATTGACCCTTGTGGCTGTAACTTGTTATGTTGCAGGTTTGTTTGATGTTAGTGAAGTTTATTGATTAGGATTACAAGTCTACAACCAACATGTCTGCCTGTGGCACTTTGAAGATGAAGGACCCCATGCTATTGTTAAATTCTGCTGCATTGTAATGAGATAGCCAAATGAGCTATGTAAGATGTAATAAATTACTTTATTCCTGGTTATAAAGTTGTATTATGACCTTTGTTTCTTGATATTACATCTTAACTGTGGATGCTAGCTATTGATCCAGGGACTAGCATTATAAACACAGGGATCTCTACCTTATTAAAGGTTGGGAACCTTACAAATGGTATCAGAGCATTGTGTTGCCTGTAGGATTGTAACCCTAGGATTGACAAAACCCCTCAGAAAAATAGGAGTTGTATTTGTTCCAAAACTTATTTACAAACAATCTTGTAAACTCTTTCCTCAACCATTTTGGTTTTGATTCTACATCTCTTCTATTTCAAACTTGATGGACAAAGCCTACCCCATGGCCAAAGACTTCACCATGAGCTAAGGACTTCTTCAACTCTAATGACTTCAACATCTTCAACTCTAATGACTTCAACATCTTCAAACATTTTCACCAAGGACTTCAACCTTGTACATCACTAAGGACAAGTGAGACAAGAAATCTTGCTCAAGATTTGAAGACTTAGAAGGAGCCATCATCACCTTTGAAGTTTTTGTGACCAAGAATTTTTCCCAAGGAAACCATGATCTCATGCAAGAAGAATCAACCAAGAAGGAAGGAAAGATCACAAGTGAACCATATAGATGGACCACCATATTTAGTTTAAGTCAAACACACCAACTTAAGTGGTGTAACAAAAATATTTTTGGTTGCCTAAAAATATGCTTGAAACTTGTTGTTTGAGTGGAGTGTTTGTTTGTGATTGCTTGCACATTGCTTGTGTGAATTGTGATGTGTGTGATTAGAATTGATTCCTTAGAAAATCTTTTGCCCATTCTAATCCAAATCCAACCCAAACAGATGACTACTCCAAGAGACTACAACATCAAGGATGGTGACAACAACAACAACCAAGAAGACAACATGACAGAACTCATAGTAACCCAAACCCAGTTGAACCAAGTGACAGCTCAATTTATAGCCAACACCAGTGAAGTAGATCCAACCATGCAAAGGTTTTTGGAAACCCAAACCCAATTGTTGCATAAGGTGACAGATCAAATGATCAACATGGGAAGCAACTCTTCCAAAGGAGTTTGTGACAACAAGGATGACAAAGATGTTATTTTAGAAGGAACCCAAGCTTGCAATATTTGTGGAGACAAGGATCACACTTCCAAGGAGCATGGAGATCAATGCCCCAATTGTGAAAAGAAACATCCAACTAATCAATGCCCCACATCTCAAGCTACTTGCTTCCTATGTGAAGGAAATAATCATGTTCCTATCCAATGCCCCATCTATTCCATAGTTCAATAAAGGAAACAAGGTAGAGGGCATCAACAGCTTGTAAACCCTCATGAAGGAGCAACTTCTACCAAGAAGGATGAAGGCAAAGTCAAAACTATGCATCATAAGGCCAAATCCAAAGTGATCACAAAGTGTTGCTACTCTTGTGAAGAAGAGGGTCATATCTCTAGTAAATGCCCCAAGAAGAGAGAAAGATTTCCCACCTTTGTGGTGAAGTATGAAGAGCATGAATTAGAAGAACTCCTAGCTTTGGAGAGACCCAAGAAGAAAAAGAAGAAATGCCCCAACCCAAACAAGAAGGATATTACCCAAGAGCAATGTTACACTTGCAAAGAGATGGGACACTATGCCAATGAATGCCCAGAAAAGAAGAAGAACCAAGGGAACAAACAAGAGGCAATGATACCAAATGAAAAGAAAGATATCAACCAAGTGATGTGTTTCAAATGCAAAGAGCTAGGCCATTATGCAGACAAGTGTCCAGAGAAGCTTCATCAAAATCCCAAGAAGGCCAATGTGTAATATAGATGGAAAAATTTTAAGGGTGGTAGTACCCTAGATGCTTTGAGCCAACTTGT
Organism: Avena sativa; assembly: GCA_916181665.1. Taxonomy (NCBI): domain Eukaryota; kingdom Viridiplantae; phylum Streptophyta; class Magnoliopsida; order Poales; family Poaceae; genus Avena; species Avena sativa. The sequence continues at coordinate 464,185,331 of OV702293.1, forward strand.
AACTCTAGCCTTCCCAAATCTCAGGACGAGATTTATTTTAAGGGTGGTAGCCTGTCACATCCCAAGATTTTCCAAATCTTGTAATGTGAAAAATAAATAAACAAAATAAATTTTTGTTAAAAATCAGGGTGAAAAGAAACTTTTGTTTCTAAATGGAAACTTAAAATCCCATCTTGAACAAACTTTGGTAAAGTTTGAATCTAACAAAAATCCAAATCAAGGGAAATGCATTCCTCAATGAATGTATCTGGAAATTTAAACACTTGGAAAATAAATCCAAACCCTAAACCCTAATGGAATAAAAATCATTTCCAAGTATCTCCAAATCCATGGATTTGATCCATATAAAAATTGATCAACAAACATTCACAAAGGATCAAGAAAGACAAATAGAAACATTATAAGACCATAGAAAATTGGTTTCACTCAATTTGGAACCATAAATAAAATCTTATGAATTTAATAAGATAAGAAATTGAATTCCCAAAGCTAATAAAGAACCTATCTAGAAACCCATACCAATTGGTGAGCAATTGATCCTAAAAGAGATTTAAAAGGATAAACAAATTAAAATAAGATTTCACAAATTGGAATCACCAAGTTTGGATCTCTAAATGAAAAGATATGGATTTTATAAGATAAAGAAAGAAATATTAAAATATTTAAAGACCAAATCAAATCTTGGCCAAATCTATTGAGCAAATGGATTGATTATAACCCAAATCCAAATAAAATATTGGATAAAGAATTTCCAAAATAAAATAAAATGGCATAAACCAAATCCTATTGGAATAAAGATAAATCCAATCCTAAAATGATTAATAAATCCTATTAAAATACTTTCCAAATAATTCAAGATGAATTATTGACACCCTTTTAAGTAAACAAAACTTGTTGAAAAGTTTTGGAAGAAATTAGAAATCGAATGGAAATTAAAAACATTATTAAATCCTATCTAATTAAAAACTAGAGCCTATTTTGAATAAATAAAAGGCCCCAAAATGAATAAGGTTTTATCCTAAAAATGACTCCAGAATGTTTTACTAACCAGTATTTAAACCCACACAAAATCTGGCAAAGTGTTGAATTCAAATGGGTGTTTGAATTAATTAAACAAAATCAAAACAGAGTTGAAGAAAAAGAAAAAGAAAAAGAAAAGAAGCAGGAACAAAAAAATATATAAACGGACTCGACCCAACTAAGCCTGGCCCAACTAAGCCCAGTTAGCCCACCTCTCCTCTCGAACCGTTATTCACTCAGAAACGCACCCACTCAGCGACCGACCGGTGGACCCCGTTCCCTCTCTTTCTCTCATGCTGCCAAACGGACCCCACCGCCAGCTCCTTCTTCCCCACCCGCCGCTGACCACGCCCCTCACTCCGCCGGCCGTTGCAGGCGATTAAGACGCGGCTTAATTCGCATTACTGGTGCAGTTAACCGACCCCCCGATCATGCCCTATTACTCGCCTGCGTCTCCCCTCCATTTCCCCTCTGCCGCCCCACCCTATCACGCCCCTAGGCCGCAGAATTTCTCCGCGCACCCTCACTGCCCCGACAACCTTTCCTAGACGATTCCGGCGAAGCCAGACCTCCCCTCGCCCCCTCGACCACACACGCATGCTCCACGAACCCTGGCGCACCTTCCAGTGGCCTCAGCTCGGCCGCGCTCGCCCCAGAGCGTCGGCAAGGACAACCACAGCCTGCCGCTGTCGTCTGCACCAGCTCCGGCAAGCTACTGACGCCAAACCTGTGCGCCCCTCGTGTTTTGGTGAGTACTTGTACAACCCCTGAGACAGTGCGCATCCCCCTGATACTTTTCCTCGCTTTCTTGCGTCCCAGGAGCTCGTCCTCGACAACGACCGTGCACACCCGACTGCAACAAGAACTCCGGTGAGCAATAGCCGTGAACTCCGTGCGCCCCTTGCCTCCTCGAGAGCACCTTGAGCACCACCTCGACCACGCGAACCTGGTGAGACACTCCCCTACCTCTCTCCCTTCCTACATCACCAGCAACGCCACCGTCTGGCCGCTCCGCCGCTAGTCGCCGCCGCCAGCACCGCTAGTATATGGTCAGATCATCTCAGGCCGTTAGATGTTGATCTAAAGGATACGACAGATTCACTTAACGCCGAAGGGGTACGCAACCTGTGCCGCTTGATCTAACTTGATCCAACGCACCAGAGAGCGTGATCCGAGCGAAGCGGTATCAGCGAATTAAAACACGCCACGTGTCTCTGTCGATTTGAATTAAAACAGATTTGATCTATTAGATATGTGATTTTATAAATTCCATAACTTTAGATCTACACGTCCAAATTTTACAAACTTTATATCAATGGATTCAGAAAAGCAAGCCCTAGCCAACCATGCACTTTGTTTAGTAAAAAGCTTCTGGTAAAATGTTTGTTTTTGCATAAACTTGTGTATGCTTGTTTAGGATATAAAAATTGTTCCAAAATGATTTTGAGGATAAAATCTTTGGCAAATGATGTGTTTTGAACCTACTGACCATAGGAAACAAATTTTGGTTTCAAAAATGTATTTGGTGAAACAAAAGAATGAATCTTTGATTTAAAACATTTCTAGTCAAATAAAAATATGGTTTATTTATTAAAAATGGTTTTGGAGGAAAACCTTTGAGAAATGTTTTGGAAATAAAACTCTCTGACCCTAAACACAAGGTTTTATGGTTTGAAAACATATTTTGTGAACCCTATAGAATGTTGCCTTATTAAAAGCATTTCTACACCACATAAAATGATACCTTGCTTTAGAAAATGGTTTATAAAGTGAAACCTTTTACAAATGACTTTGCCACTTTATAAAATGACCATTAGGTGTTTTCAAATGTTTATGAACCATTAGAAACCACTTTTACAAATAAAACAATCTTTGGCATGCTTGCATGCATTGTTTTGTTTCTGTCATTCTATGTGATGTTTTGCTTGATTGGTAGATTGAAATTGTGCCTTGCTTGATTGAATTGTAGTGACTTGAAGAGTGTGATTGTTTAAAGGACAAGGAGTGAACTTATACCCTCTACCAAAAAGGCAAGTGATGCTTCATACTTTTGTCCCATTATTTTCACTATGCATTAGTGATATTTTTCTAAGTAGGACTTGCATGGAATTTTGCTAAGTATAAACTATGCCATGGGAAATCCTAGTAGATGAAACCTTAGTAGAAATTTCCTAAGTTAAGATTCCTACTACTATCATGCTTAGCTTAGCTAGTAGAAAACAAGGCTGGAATATATATTCATACTATGAAATATTTCTAAGTCTGTGGACTTATGTTTTGTTTAATAAAACAACTAAGTGAATGAATCACCTGGGTGGAATGGAAGGAATGGTTTGTGTTGAGTGGTTCACAAGGCCCATTTCTATGGTTTACCTTGTGTATCTCACTTGTGGATGGCCATCCAGGAACAAAGAGATTTGAGATGTCAAATGTTGAGAAGCTTCAAGTGCAGCCACTTGGCATTATGGGCTCTGCCTGGATCATATAGGTTGCAATAACTTAGCCAAATGGACAGTTGGTGGTAGGGGTTTGATAGGTTGGAGCGCGTCCATCTTGGTCTAAGGGAAGGCTTCTGAAAGATCTTGTCTTGGGAAACCAAGTCTTGTGGGGAAAGTGCACCACCTCTGCAGAGTGTAAAATCTAAGTACTTAGCCATGTCCCTGGCAAAGGACAATTTGAGCATCAAGACATGGAAGCTATCAAGAATCTCATCATCCAAATTTCTAAGTTAAAACCTTGTGGTTGAACAAGGGTTGAAAGGATCACCAATTTCTATTGGGAGATGCCTTGGGAAAGATTTTGTCAAAGCAAAAACTTAGTGTTTTCAAATGATAAGAAAAATCTATTTTGAGCAATGCAAGCCTAAGCTCCACTTAGCCAAATGCATATAGATGATAGACTCCACTATACTACCATAGTATCACTTGCCAATACAATTCAAATGTATTGACCCTTGTGGCTGTAACTTGTTATGTTGCAGGTTTGTTTGATGTTAGTGAAGTTTATTGATTAGGATTACAAGTCTACAACCAACATGTCTGCCTGTGGCACTTTGAAGATGAAGGACCCCATGCTATTGTTAAATTCTGCTGCATTGTAATGAGATAGCCAAATGAGCTATGTAAGATGTAATAAATTACTTTATTCCTGGTTATAAAGTTGTATTATGACCTTTGTTTCTTGATATTACATCTTAACTGTGGATGCTAGCTATTGATCCAGGGACTAGCATTATAAACACAGGGATCTCTACCTTATTAAAGGTTGGGAACCTTACATAGTTTTGGCATATTTTCCGGAATTTTTCATGATAGTTCATTTTCTGCACAAAAACAAGACACCAAGGTAATTCTGCTGAAAACAGCGTCAGTCCGTGTTAGTTGTATCCAAATCACACAAGTTTAGAGAAGAAACAATAGCAAAGTGTTCTAAAAAGTAGATACGTTTTGGACGTATCAATCACTCATATATATGTGAGACGTGACGGCCGATTGAGCCTTGGACGCAAACGATCGACAAATAATACATCTATTTTTTATCTTCTCAACCCTTCTCCTTGATCATCGATTCTATGGCAAGCTCACACGCGACTCGTCCATTGAATCGATAACCAAGCTAAGAATGGCCAAGACCGGCTTAGTTTATCCCATAGTTGTCAGAACCTCCTATAGGGTCTGTCCTAAGGAATTAGGGCTTCACGTTCTTAGGGTGACTTCTATATTATCTTGTGTATCGCTCTTCCAATGGCCCTCCTCCTAGGTGAGCCGTGGTGCATCACCCTCGCGTCAGAGGCACACATATATTTAGGCGTGGTATATTACACACCTTGGAGACCTCCTCCAACGTTAACAGATAATCTTCCCTTGATGTTTCGGTAGCACCTGGACGTGCCAAGTCTACATACGTCGGGACACTTTTCGGCGCAACACACTTTTTTGGCGATTCCGCTAGGGAAGAGAATCTTAGATCAAACAATGATGACTGGTTCTAAGATCGCGAATCCTGGTGTAGGTTGCTCTTGAGAACGTCTCTAAAGGCCTACTTTTGATGAAGTCAACGATGAACACAACGCCAAGCCTATAAGAGTATTTAGAAACAAAGACAGGAGGCTCGCGAGGCACTAAAGAAGAAGGAAGAAGCTAAAGATCTGAAGTTATACTTAGCAACTTTCAAGAAACACCATCAAGGCAGCATTGAGCCGTTGGGATAGTTCAAGCCAGATCCGATCATCGACGACAATCCTACGGTAAGTGATGCCGCCTTTTCTCCCAATCAAATAGCAGTATTTCAACATCTATTCTCACAAAGTAGCACACAAGTGAGTAGCAAGTTAAAGGACTGCGGTAATGCTAAGAATAATACTTCTCAAGGAATCTCATTGGTAAATCAACCGATAGGTCAGGATAATCAGTTTAAATCGGTTACGTCCGATGCGTGTCTTACCCCGAGCACATCTGATGCAACCCGTCCTATCAATGTCACTCCATCTACTACGCCAAGACCCCAAGTGGACCAATGACCCGCTCTCAAGCCAAACTACTACATGACAAGGTGAACGACCCTCGTACTCAAGAGACATGAGATTGCCAACTTATGATTTGTCAATCATATACTTCGTATTTGTTTCACTTTAACCTTAATTAATTCAAGATGCTTATGATAGGGCAATGAGAGCTGAAAGCTAATAAGTACCATAATTTTTGAAAGCTCTTTATGAAACTTGAAATCCATGCTTCCCTCTGTGAATGGTCTTTCTCTTACTTTTATGTTGAGTCTCCACCTTCTATCTTTATGCACCAATTAAGGTAGCATAATTGTCATTCTTAGTTCTATGTGCATTGTCCCAAAACTTATTGATTGATTCATGATGTTGATATTGCTTGTTCTTAAATTATTTGTATCTAGTCACCCTTATGAACTTTGAAGCTGTCCTATGCATTTATGTTTTGCTACACCATGAAGGACAAGCTGAATACCACACGTGCTATGTTTTTTGTATGTGAAACAAACAAACGTCTTTCAATGTATTATTATTTATGATCCTTTGTTTGTACCTTTGCATGTTGCAACTTAGTTGCTATGTCTTATTGTTAGAACTACATCTTTCATGCTCATGTTTAGAGTATTTTAATCCCATCTATCAATGCTTTACAAATAGTTTGATCAAGATTGTGATGGTGCATGTCACCTAAAAAATTATTCTTTTTATCACTTACCTAGTTGAGGACGAGCAGGAGTTAAGCTTGCGGATGCTTGATACGTCGTAAATGTATCTATAATTTTTGATGCTCCATGCTTGTTTTGTATCGACTTTCTTATGTTTTATATACACTTTGAGATATTTTTATACATTTTCTGGAACTGACCTATTGACAAGATGCCGCCGAGCGAGTTGCCTGTTTCTACTGTTTTTGGTTTCAGAAAAGCTAGTAAAAAAATATTCTCGGAATTATACTGGACAAAAGCCAAAGTCAATATTTTACCAGAAGGAACACGGAGTCCGGAGGGGAGACGAAGTGGGGCCACGAGGCGGCCACACCATGTGGTGGCGCCACCAGGTGGTGTGGGCCCCTCGGGTGCCCACCGACCTTGCCCTTGCGCCTATATAAAGCCCTCGATGCTGAAACCCTAGATCAATCAGCTTCAATCCACGAAAAGTTCCACAGCGCCGCCGCCACCGAAGAGGAGATTCGGGGGACATAAGTCTTTGTTCTGGCACCCTACCGGGATGGGGAATTGCCCCCGGAGCCATCTCCATCGATCTCCACCACCATCTCCATCGCCGTTGTTGATTCCCATGATAAGGAGGGAGTAGTTCTCCCTCGAGGCTAAGGGCTCTACCGATAGCTATGTGTTCATCTCTCTCTATGTGTGATCTTATTATGGTCATGAGCTTTGTAATCAAGTAGATCTACTCTTCTACTCAAGTGCTTTAATTGTAATCTCCACTTATCCCCACGTGTGTGAAGTTGACAGTGTGCACACCGTGTGGCACTTAGGCTAAAAATTACAGAAATACTTATCATGAGTATAATTTGAGTTGGATGTCTCTATGAAATTGTGGTGTTTGTTGGAACCATCTAGCGCTCAAGGTGATAGTGTGGGGTTACCTAGATGGGGAATGCGAACTTTAAGGAGAGCTTTTGTAGCCCTACCATGGATTGGAGTTGTCCAACCGGAGAGTAGTCCATAGTAGCATAATGAAGAGAAGATATTTATATGAGAGTGTCACTAGTGAAATTACGATCCCTAGGCCTTGTTTCTAAGCATTGAAACACTGTTTACAACTAGACCTGTTACATGTTTGCTTGCTGCCATATTTATTTTAGATTGCAATTACCACCTATAATCATCGATATTACTTGTATTTCACTATCTCTTCGTCGAACTAGTGCTCCTATACACATGGCAAGTGTATTGGGTGTGTTGGGGAAACAAGAGACTTCTTGTATCTTGATTGCATGGTTGCTTGAGAGGGATACCTTTTACCACTTCCTCCCTGAGTTCGAGAAACCTTGGGTGATCCACTTAAGGGAAACTTGCTGCTGTTTTACAAACCTCTGCACTTGGAGTCCCAACACTGTCCCAACACTTGGAGTCCCAACACTGTCTACTTGACCCAACCTAGGTCACGCCACCAGGGGGTGTGGCCACCCTGGCCCACTTCCTACCTCGCCCTTTCGCCTATATCTTCTCCTCGAAACCCTAATACACGGGGAGCGACCACAAAAAGATTTCGCCGCCTCTGCGAGGCAAAAACTACAGAGAGAGAAAGAGCTCTCCGGCAAATAGATTTCTATCAGGAGAATTCCTTCCTGGAGAGGGAAGATCATCGCCATCAACACCTTCATCAAGCTAGACTTCATCGGGATCATCATCATCATCCTCACCACCATATCCACCAGCACCATCATCAACACTCCATCCCGCTGTAACAATTGTGTTGAATCTTGCATAGTTCCCAGGGAAACTTTCTCGGTGTTAATTACTTTTGTTGTTGATGCTTGTGAGTGGAACCATTGAATTATTGTCTATGTTCAGATTGTTATTCATCATTATATCATCTGTGATCTTGATCCATATGATGTCTCATGAGTAGTTCGTTTAGTTCTGAGGACATGGGAGAAGTCAAGTTGTTAGTAGTGGAATTGTGTTGAAGTAATATTCGATGGTTTGATATTTAAGTTGTGGTGCTATTCTTCTAGTGGTGTCATGTTAACGTCGACTACATGATACTTCACCATTTATGGGCCTAGGGGAATGCATTGTGTATTTGGCTACTAATTGTGGGGTTGCTGGAGTGACAGAAACCTGAACCCCCGTTAGGAAACCTTTGCACAAGTGAGTGTAGGATCTCAGAGTTTAATGCTATGGTTAGGTTTTTATCTTAATTACTTTCTTGTAGTTGTGGATGCTTACAAGGGATTTAATCACAAGTATGTATTAGTCCAAGTAAGGTCGGTACATTAGCACAGGTTCACCCGCACAACACTTATCAAACCAAAGAAGATTAATCAACTATATGAAGCAAAATCACTTGACAGTATTCTCATGTGTCCTCGAGAACGTTTGATCCTCATAAGTAATACAACCGGCTTGTCCTTTGCTAAGAAAGGATTGGGCCACTCACTACATTTATTTGTTGTCTTTATTTACTTGCACTTTATTTCTTTGCTTTATCAAAAAACCCTAAAAATTTGTTTGTTAAGTATTTATAGAGAACTCCTGATCCAAACCACTAGTCAACACCTTCTGCTCTTCGTTGGGATCGACACTCCTATTTATCAAAAGTACTATGATACCCCCCTATACTTGTGGGTAATCAATGGCTTAGCTCAGAACGAGTAAAGTTATACTTGGAGGTAACGAGATTGAACCAGACATGGAGATGTCGTTGATCATGTCTCGGACAAGTCAAGTATCATAGTAACAAAGGGAATAGTACTCTATGTTTAATGGTTCAACTACAAAGATTCTCGTGGAATGCGGAAGTGTCATTATGGGCATCCAGGTCCCGCTGATGATTATTGGTCCGAGAGGGATCTCAACCATGTCTGTAGTGTTCCCAAACCATTAGGTTAACACGCTTAAGGGTTTGACAATGCTCGGAGATTGTTTTGGTATCATATAAATCACCAAAGAAATGATAAGGAGAAACCAGAAGGGTTCCGGAAAAGTTTGACAGGTGTCCGGAGTTGTCCAAAAGGAGTTCCGGTGCAACTAAAATTAAATAATATATAAATATATGTTAATTATTGAATTATACATTTATTTAATGATTTAAATATATTTTAATGGGAATCCCATGCATAATGTGCCAATTCTCTAAGGGGAAAGGCCCAAGAAAAATGGCACCCAAAGGGGAGAGGGAGGGTGTGGTTGCATGGACCATTGGTGCCCACGTGGGGCCCAAGAGGGCCTTGGCTGGTGGCCAAGGTGGCCTCCCCACCTCCTCCTCTCTCCTTTACTCCCACATTTCTAAGGCAAGGGACTGATTTAATAACACCAATTAATCCCAATCTTTGAGATTTCTCCATCCAATAGCCCTCCTCTCTCTCTCTCTCTCTCTCTCTCTCTCTCTCTCTCTCTCTCTCTCTCTCTCTCTCGTGACCGTGGCCCCATTGTAAGGGTTGTGCGAACAAGAGAGTTCTTCACTACAGAGCGCTGTCGCGCTGCGGGGATTCCAAATCCAGGAGATCTACTTCCGCAACCTCTGCTGGATAAAGGGTCGGGAGTCGTTGTCAAGCACTGTATGAATGCGACCCCCTATGAGGTGATGCACTAGTGGCGCTCAAGTCGTTCGAGCCATTGGAGTGATTGGAGCCGGTGGAGCTGGAGCTGGTGGAGCCGTCCGAGTTTAGAACAACCTTGAGGTTGACGTCGGTATGACTACATCACCCACGTTCTCCCGAACATTGACAAAGATTTTCGGTCTTCAACTTGGTAAGTTTGCAAAAATCCCCTCCCGTTACCGTATTACTCCTAGATAGATCCTGACAGTCAGTGGTTTGCGAAAGAAAAATTATTGTTTTCAGGCGTTAAACCCCAACAATTTTCTAGTAGTGGTTTTTCCTGGGTGCTACACCGTTGGTCGACACGGAAGTGCTTAGAGCATAGCCATGCTTATGTGCATCATGTGGACTTATGGTCGATTCTATTCTTCTGTGTTTTCACTCTTTGGTCTGACTTTGTTTTTGTTGTATATTTTGTTTTGGGTTTGGATATTTTATTCCCCTTTCTGACGTGTTGTCTTGTTTGCTAATTTACTTGTTTTATTCTTCCCTGTCTATTTTTTCTTCGTTTTCCCTTAATGTCTTTTTCTACTTTAGGTTTCTATGTTTTTGTTTGTATTCGTCTTTCGTTGCATTTGTTTCCAATTACATGTTTTCCTACATTTTGTTTCTGTTTGATTTTTGTTCTTTCTTCGTCTTGCCTAAAGTTGTTTTCGTATTTCCTTTCATTTTTTATCTACTATTTCTTTATGATTTGAGTTTCTTTGGTATGCGACTTGGGTTTTTTCATCTTACTGCCTTTGTGTACTTTGCATTTTTTTGGGTTCTGTTGTATGGTCACACACGTAAATTGTGAAACGTTCAGTGACTATGTATGGCCACGCACGTCCTTTGTGAAATGATGTGAACACCAATCAACCATGAACGTCGTCTTCATATGTGAGAGCGAAGAAAACTTGCGCGCTGGATAGGAACATCCGCTGGATCTTCCACAAACGAAGACTCTAACACGTCATGGCAGTGTGAATTCTCCACGTGCACACGTCCGAGTAATGACACTCTCGGCGGAATATTGTCGTCATAGTTCTTTCCAAGCGACCAACATGCCTCACTCTACATGATATACTTTGCAGAAGAAAAGAAGATTACATCTTAGACAACTTCATCGAACAACGCGTTCTATTGTTGACGACCATAGTTATGCAGAAAAGCCTAGCCGCCAGTTTAGTCGGCCTTGTTGTGTGCCTGTTATGGGTCGGAAATAGGACATCAACTGCCGGCAAGATTTCATGGAGGGATAATCCATTCACTGCCAGGAAAGGCGTTTACTGGGTAGCGCCGTTGAGCGAACAAAATTTTCGAAGAAATGGTGCATAATCGATGGTGTCTTCATTGATGACTGTACGAGGAAGGTGCGACCGATGGTGGCAACTCGCGTTGCTAAGATAGTCCCTTTTCAAAGTTGGAAGCTTTAGATGAATCCGGCTTCATATTCTCGAAGTTGTAGTTCGGTCGCTTTCTATTTTATTCTTATATACTTTAGATGAATATGGCTCCGTCTTTTTGAAGTCATATTGTGGTTGCTTTCAATATTGTTCTTTAATAAAAGAGTCTGCATTATAACATATTATGTATAGTCGATTCACACCATTTTATGTTTCGCTGTTGAGATAAATGACGTGTGCTTTCGGCGTTGTTTCTGTTGAGTTGGAGGTGCCTTCTATTCTCATCTGTTGTGCTATCATCTTTATCTTTTGAGCGTGAGCGTCACAAACTTTTTTTGTTTTTTCTTTCCTTTCGGTTGGACATTACAATAGTCACTATACACATTATGCATGCGGTGCTCGCAGTCTTATTGCAGCGCACTCAAAATAGATACTCGCACACACGCCAATATGCACTTAATGCATTCACGTACTACCACCTCGTGTTATGTTTCATAGCTGATTTTCGCGTACAATCATCTCGCGTTATGCTTCATAGCCATGCCCCGAGGGCGCATGCAAACAAGAAGTCTAGTATGGTAGAAAATGCATTAAAGATATGGATATGAGACCCACAATGTGAGTTATCCATAGTGGTAAACCATTTTTATGATCAGAAATCTCGTGAATAAGAGTTAGGATACAAGGTGTTGGTCAACTGAGATGGTAGTATTCTTACTTTGTAATACCACTCCATGAATATGCAATACTACCCTACTCTGCATGCAAAGTTGATTTCTTTTACCTTAATATGTTCTGAGTGGATCACACCTGTTTGTCAAAAGGTAGAAGTTTATGAGAGTTGGTATGCTTTCTAGTAAACCCATAAAAGGCCGCCGAGTATGACGCATAAGATCCACCCGAGGAGAAGTCCCATGACAACCTAATATCGGTCAAGGCTTTGTGGAAAGCTTGATTTGCAGTAAACTTGCAGTTTAATGCATAGTCCACTATTCAATTTGCTTACTAGGGCAACACATAGTTATAGGTAGATGTTCAACTTAACAGTCTCCTATGCAGTATCAATATGTAAAAAATGTTTTTGAAACATAGGCAAATTTTGTTTGCCTCTAGGATCTGGTGTTTTTTTTTTGAAATTTTGTCTAAAATGGCTCAGCCTATTCATCCTATGTCAACAGTTCCTGAAATTCTAGAGGCCTAGTTGACCCATTCATGGATGGTAAGAGATGGCACTACTACGCAATTTCCTATCAATGGCGCACGACATATCCTATTGATACGTCAGAAACGTATCTATAATTTTTGATGTTCCATACTTGTTTAGTATCTACTTTGCTTTTCTTTGTCTACACTTTGAGATGTTTTTATATCTTTTCTGAAACTAACCTATTCACAAGTATTCACAGTGCTAGTTGCCTGTTTTCTTCTGTTTTCTGTTCCAGAAAGGCAGAAAATCAGTATTCTCGGAATTGGACGGGACAAAAGCCAAAGTCAATATTTTATCGTGGGCGACACGAAGTCCAGAGGAGAGACGTAGAGGCGCCACACGGTAGCCAGACCCCCTAGGCGCGGGTGGGCCCAGCCCACGCCTGGGCAGGGTGTGGCCCGCCTGGTCGCCTCCCAGCCTCGTCTCTTCGCCTATAAGAAGCCCTCGAACAGAAACCCTAGGCACCCGATCAAAACTCCATGAAACCTTCTGTAGCCGCCGCCACCATCGTCCCTAGATCAGGGGGATCTGAAGTTCTTCCCGGCACCCTGCCGGAGGGGAAATCATCCTGGAGGCCTTCTTCTCTGGTTTGAAGCGTGAGTAGTTCCACCTTGGACTACAGGTCCATGTAGTAGCTAGATGGTTGTATCTCCTCCTTGTGCTTTCATGTATAGATCTTGTGAGCTCCGTTCATGATCAAGATCTAATCTATTTGTAATCATGCATGTTGTGTTTGCGGGGATCCGATGGATATTGAGATTACTATGTTAGATTGATTAATGGTTTTGTCTATTTGATACTATCATGTCTGTGTTGTTTGTGATCTTGCATGCTCTCCGTTGTTAGTAGCTATCTTGGCCAAGTAGTTGCTAGTGACTCCAAGAGGGGGTATTTATGCTCGATAGTGGGTTCATGCCTCTAGTTTTCAAGGGAAGTGACAGAAATCTCTTCGGTTGTAGATGTCCTGTTGCCACTAGGGAGAAAACAATGGTCTCTTGTTCATGGAACAAGTGGATTGTTTACCTTACACACTTTGCTTAAAGAAGTTGTCTGATGCTTACAACTTAATACTGAAGGGGGTTTGGATGATAACCTGAAGGTGGACTTCTAGTTATAGATGCAGTTGGATGGCGGTCTATGTATATTGTTGTATTGCCCAATCGAATCTCATAGGATCTTTTTGTCTGGTATTGCATTGTTATGCCTTGCTTAGTTCCTGTCAATTGCCCTGCTGTAATTTGTTTACCCTTCATGCCATGTTGTTTATCTAAGGAGAGCACCTCTAGTGAACTATGGACCCCGGTCCAATCTTTATCATTGATATGTCTTCCACTGTTACTTGTTTACTTTCTGCAGAGCATCATCACCTTTCATACCATACAGTTAATCCTTTGTTACAGCAACCAGTGAGATTGACAATCTCACTGTTAGTTGGGGCAAAGTCTTGAGTTTGTGTTGTGCAGGTTTCCGCGTTGCTTGCAACACCTGTGTGACGCTTCCTTCCTCCTACTGGTTCGATAACCTCGGTTTCTTACTGAGGGAAGACTTGTTGTTGTGCTGCTTTACACCTTGCTCTTGGGGTTCCCAACAGGCTCCACATCAATTGAGCCATCAACAAGTTTTCTGGTGCCGTTGCCGGGGAGGCTAAGGACGTCTTCACAAGGGGAGTCCTCCGCTTCCTTTCTCTTTACTTTGTTTTTAGTTTGCTTAGTTTTTTTTGCTTGGTTTTGTTTGCCCTTTTTATCAAAAACTCCAAAAAGAATAGTTTAGTTTGGTTTGCTTTCTCTTATCAAAAGCACACAAAAATTAGTTCCTGCTCTAGTTGTTGGACTGTTATTGCCTTGCTTGGTCATGCTTTCTATCAATGGATGGTTTCTTTGAAACTAGTTCTTATTGGCAAGGTGGGTTCACAGAAGAACAAAAGTATTATTATAAAGAACACCGTTTGTCACAAAGAGGGAAACACTTATAGGAACAAATTGATAAGTTGAATACTATTGCTAGAGATGTGTGCTCTACTTATAATGTTACTTATTGATTTGATAAATCTTGTTAAAGGATAATGTTACAATTGTAGGAGGTATAAACACCTTCCGTTTAAGTGTGAGTATAATGATAATGTTACCATATCCTTCTATGTTAAAGGAAATTATGACTTTTATGATGTGGAACAAATTGAAGAATTTATTGCCTTCAAGGGTGCATTTGAACTTGCCAGTTTGCATGGAAATACTGATGATGCACCTTATGAATATGAGATTTATGAGATACTTAAATTTTGCTTTGATAATTACAAGGAAGAAAATGGCTATATTCTTGAATATTTTAATAGATGCTTTCCACAGATGGAAGAGACTAATGCTTTGCAGGAGCCTATGGAAGAAGAAGTTGTTGAAACTGGAAGCTCATTAGATGAAAAAGAGGAGGAGAGTGATGAACAAAAGGAGGAAGAATGGATTATCTACCCATGCCTACCTTCTAATGAGAGTAACTCTTTATCCCTTACATTATTTGATTGTCACCCATGCTTACCAAAGGAGTATGAATGTTATGTTCCTATGGATCCTTTTGAAATATCTACTTTGGGTAAAACCTGTGAAGGTTTTAATCCCACTATTTTTGAGCTTGATAGAAATTATGTGTTTGTAGATCATGAAAAGCATGCTTTATGTGACAGCTATATCGTTGAGTTTATTCATGAGGCTACTGAAAATTATTATGAGAGAGGAAAGTATGGTTGTAGAAGTTTTCATGGTACCAAAACACCTCTCTATGTGCTGAAAGTTTTGAAGTTACTCTTGTTTTATCTTCCTATGCATGCCACTTTGTTCTTTGGGAATTTATTTGTGTACAAGATTCCGATGCATAGGAAGTGGTTTTGACTTAAATGTGTTTTGAATTTGCTTCTTGATGCTCTCTTTTATCTCAAGTCATATTTCTTATGTGAGCATCTTCTCAAACTATCATGCCTAACTTAAAGGCGTTAAAGAAAGTACTTGTTGGGAGATAACCCAAGAGTTTCCTTGAGTCTTGGAAGTTATTACTTCAGTAATGACCTCTCCTTATCCTTTTTGTTTGATTTTTGTGCCAAGAATGACCTCTATGAGAGGGAAGTAAGATTTGGTGAGTTGTTGTCCCGAAACAGATTTCTGTCCTCCACCATAAAAAATTGTGAGGAGTCTGTGTAAGTAGGATTGAGCTGAAAATTTACGAATAAATCCTGCAGTATGTTACCTAACTTTCGTTAGTTCAACACTTTTTGATTTGAGCAATAGAAGATTTAAAAAAAATTAGTTTCTACCTGCTAGTATGTTTTGACAGATTTCTGCCATTATTTGCATTTGCTTCTTATTGATTCCTATTTGAGTTCTGTTTTTGGGAATTGAGCTTTTTGAAGGAGTTGCTACAGTAGCTTGTGTTTTTAATGAAATTTTTTGCTATTCCAAAGCTAAACCCAAAGGTCTATTATCTTTTGAATACACTAATGTTTCTAATGAAGATTGTGTGAAGTTTTGTATGAAGGAAAAATTTCAGGTGTAAAGAGAGAATGATGTAATGATATGAAGAATGGACAAAAGCTCAAGCTTGGGTATGCCCCCCCCCCCAGTTTCACCCCAAGAAATATCCAAGAGGTACAAGCGTCAAAGCTTGGGGATGCCCAAGGCATTCCCTTCTTCATCAATAAAAAGCTCAGGTATGTCTAGACACTTCGTTTTTATTGTTTTATGCACTGTTATGTTGTTCTTGGAGCGTCTTAATTTTCATTTTCTTTGCTTAGTTTGTTTAGTTTGCTTGAATAAAGTAGTTTTGACTCCCGTTCTCGCTGTGTTGTTTCAAATAAGTTGCTTGGTGTTGGAGAAGAGTAGAAAGTTCTTGCTTGATAAGTGCAAGAGGAGCTTGCTTTGACTATGACTTAGAATTTAGCATGACATGCTAGGTGTTGTTTTGACCTTATGCTTAGTGATTATTGCTGTAGCATGTCTTGTTCCAGACAATTGGGATTGCTTAGTGTGGCTTGAAAGAATTATGCGTTGTTTTAGCATACAAAATCATAGTATTGTGGTATTGTCCTTTGATGCTTTGTTTGGGTTGACTTGGCACATGCTCACACCATGTTATGACTATGAGAAAGTCACCATAGCCTCTTTGATCATTTAGTCCTTAACTTGTAGTACCACTCTATGGTTTGATTAGTAATGTTTTGTTGCTCTTCATGATTATGGCCATTATTGCTCTCTTAGTTGGTTGCTCCTAGTCTTTTGCTAGCCTCCACTCCTATGAGTAAGTTCTACTAATGCTTCCAACTCCCAAGAAACCAAGTTATTCCAAAGTGTCCACTATAAACTCCTATGCATGGTTTGTTACACCATTCCAAGTATATTCCCGTTTTCAGCTATCTTCCAATTAAAAAGTATTTTGTTATGTGAAAACTTAGTGATTAAAGCCCTCACAAACTTGATGGCACACTTTATATTCTTTGTCCCTAATAAACTTGAACCATTGTGTCGTCTATGTTGTATATGCTTGCACTTATACGTTGGAATTAGCAGAACCATGCTGTCATGGGTAACGTTTTCAACATTGCACTTGTACTTTGTACACAGTTGATATCATGCTCTTTTGTCTATGGATGCCACCGGTGTGAAATAAAGAGGGAGCTTGTAAGTCTATGGAGTTATGTATTTTGTGTTAGAGAAACGCCTGGGCCGCTAGCCTAAGCAATGCCTAATCATGATGAAAACTTGCAGCATCACCAAAATGAGCTATCTATGAAGCATCCTCAATAAAAAGCTATGCACATAGTAAATAAAAAGATTGCTGAGATGCTCATTGTCTGCTTGCCTTGTCATTTTGGTTATGGGATAGCTCATGTACCATGTGAAAGGGGTACCTCGTTGGCGGTTCTCCATGATACGCATGTACTTACTATGACAAGAACTTACAGGTGACTGAAGTTGAGTAGCATGAGGTGTGGCCCTCGTATTCAAGGGACTTGAGATTGCCAACTTATACTTTGTCAAGCATATACTCCATAGTTTGTTCACTTCAACCTTAATCACTTCAAGATGCTTATGATAGGGGCAATGAGGGCTGAAAGCTAACAAGTACCACAATTTTTGGAAGCTCTTTTTGAAACTTGAAATCCCTGCTTCCCTTAATGAAGGGCCTTTCCTCCACTATTATATTGAGTCTCCACATTCTACTTTTAGGCACCATTAAGAGAGCATAGTTGCCATTCTGTGTGCAGTGTCCCAAAACTTATTGATTGATGCATATTGTGATATTACTTGTTCTTGTGCTATCTGTATCTAGTCACTCTTATGAACTTTGAAGGTGTCCTATGCATATATTTTTGACTCTATGAGGGACAAGCTGAATGCCACTATGCCATGTTTTCTGTATGTGAAACAAACAAACGTTTTTCAATGCATGTTATTCATGATCTTTGTTTGTAGCCTTTCATGTTGCATGCATAGTTACTTTGTCTTATTGTTAAAACTCCATCTTTCATGCACATGTTTAGAGTTCTTTGATCTGAGGTTTCAATGCCTACAAATGGTTTGATCTTGGTTTTGATGGTGCATGTCACCTAAAAATTTATTCTTTTTATCACTTACCTACTCGACGACGAGTAGGAGTTAAGCTTGGGGATGATTGATACGTCGGAAACGTATCTATAATTTTTGATGTTCCATGCTTGTTTAGTATCTACTTTGCTTTGCTTTGTCTACGCTTTGAGGTGTTTTTATATCTTTTATGGAACTAACCTATTAACAAGTTGCCACAGTGCCAGTTGCCTGTTTTCTTCTGTTATTGGTTCCAGAAAGGCAGAAAATCAATACACTCAAAATTGGACGGGACAAAAGCCAAAGTCAATATTTTACCGTGGGCGACACGAAGTCCAGAGGAGAGACGGAGAGGCACCACAGGGCGGCCAGACCCCCCTAGGCACGGGTGGTCCCAGCCCGCGCCTGGGCAGGGTGTGCCCCCTGGTCGCCTCCCAGCCTTGCCTCTTCGCCTATAAGAAGCCCCCGATACAAAAACCCTAGGCACCCAATCAAAACTCCACGAAACCTTCTATAGCCGCCGCCACCATCGTCCCTAGATCGGGGGGATCTAAAGTTCTTCCCGACACCCTGCTGGAGGGGAAATCATCCTGGAGGCCTTCTTCTCTGGTTTGAAGCGTGAGTAGTTCCACCTTGGACTACAGGTCCATGTAGTAGCTAGATGGTTGTATCTCCTCCTTGTGCTTTCATGTATAGATCTTGTGAGCTCCGTTCATGATCAAGATCTAATCTATTTGTAATCATGCATGTTGTGTTTGTGGGGATCCGATGGATATTGAGATTACTATGTCAGATTGATTAATGGTTTTGTCTATTTGATACTATCATGTCTGTGTTGTTTGTGATCTTGCATGCTCTCCGTTGTTAGTAGCTATCTTGGCCAAGTAGTTGCTAGTGACTCCAAGAGGGGGTATTTATGCTCGATAGTGGGTTCATGCCTCTAGTTTCCAAGGGAAGTGACAGAAATCTCTTCGGTTGTAGATGTGTTGTTGCCACTAGGGAGAAAACAACGGTCTCTTGTTCATGGAACAAGTGGATTTTTTACCTTACACACTTTGCTTAAAGCAGTTGTATGTTGCTTGCAACTTAATACTGGAGGGGGTTCAGATGATAACCTGAAGGTGGACTTCTAGTCAAAGATGTAGTTGAATGGCGGTCTATGTATATTTTTGTATTGACCAATCGAATCTCATAGGATCTTTTTGTCTGGTATTGCATTGTTATGCCTTGCTCAGTTCCTGTCAATTGCCCTGCTGTAATTTGTTTACCCTTCATGCCATGTTGTTTATCTAAGGAGAGCACCTCTAGTGAACTATGGACCCCGGTCCAATCTTTATCATTGATACATCTTCCACTGTTACTTATTTACTTGCTGCAAACCATCATCACCTTCCACACCATACAGTTAATCCTTTGTTACAACAACCGGTGAGATTGACAACCTCACTGTTAGTTGGGGCAAAGTCTTGAGTTTGTGTTGTGTAGGTTTCCGTGTTGCTTGCAACACCTGTGTGAAGTTTCCTTCCTCCTACTGGTTCGATAACCTCGGTTTCTTACTGAGGGAAGACTTGTTATTGTGCTGCTTCACACCTTGCTCTTGGGGTTACCAACAGGCTCCACATCGATTGAGCCATCACCTATCTGTGGCGCACGGGTCGTGCGCCACTTTCATCACGTCACTGCTATATTTTATCAGTGCCACATGAGTGTATGGTGCACCACGGATAAGTTTTTCAAAATTCAAAAAAGGTGGGATATGAAAATTTATCCGTGGCGCATGGGGGTATGGTGCGGCACAGATAAATGTTTCAAAATTCAAAAAAGCAGGATATGGGCGTTGTCGGTATCGCTGTCGCCTCATCGCCATCACATCAT
Source organism: Avena sativa (assembly GCA_916181665.1). NCBI lineage: Eukaryota > Viridiplantae > Streptophyta > Magnoliopsida > Poales > Poaceae > Avena > Avena sativa. Next base: position 464,205,177 of record OV702293.1, read on the forward strand.
CATCATGGATACGCTGGTAGGAGTATGACGATCTTGATGTGGGGAGGACGGCGTGGCGATCAGAGAGAGGATAAGGATAGGACAAGGAGAAGAAGAGAAGAAGGGGAAGATAAGGAGAGGAGAGAGGAAAGAAGAGGAGAAGGGGAGGATAAGGAGATAAGAATGGGAGGAGGGGACAAGGGAAAGAGAAGAGGAGGAGAAGGGGAGAAGAAGGGGAAGAGAAGGAGAAGGAGAGGAGGAGGATAAGAGGAGAAGAAGAGGAGAAGGGGAGTGGAAGAGGAGGAGAAGGGAAGGAGGAAAAGGGGAGAAGGAGAAGGGGAGGAGAGGAGGGACTCTCGGATTTGAAGTGCCACCCACGCTTATCTGTGTCGCACCATGGCACCTTCGATCCGGATTAATGGATGCAGTATAGTGATTTTCTCTAGTAGACCTAGGTGTAATCGAACCTTGGAAACCATGCTAAAAGGAAATTAAATAAGGCACATCTACAAGACTTGTTTGTTTGTTTTACCTTTGTTTGCCACACCTTTCTAGTTTACTTTAGATCGTGGGTTGTTTCAATGGATGGAGATAGGCCAGGGTTGAAGATTCATCTGCAGCTGCATATCATATAGGATAAAGAAAGTAATACACATATTCATGTGTAATATTTTAGTAAAGATAAAATTTGCGGGCAGTACATCCCGATATACTAGAGCCCTTGCGAGTCACAGGCATAGCAAAATTATTTTGATCCAACCATTGCAAAATAAAATACCGGGATACAACAATTATTAAGTGAAAACATAGATCAAAGTCTTAAGAAGTGATGTTGCTGTTGTTCTTGAATGGATCTCTAAATGAAGACTATACTCCCCTTTATGTCACTAGGTTTCCTACGAGATCGCCGCTCACCAAGTATCTCACCTCAAGAATTTATCAATCTCTGGGATCTTGGGTACCTACAAGTCCATAGATCAAGACAAGAGACAAACAAACAAAGATACAAATCTCTATTCAAACAATACACAATACTCACATGGATTATATGCACATAATCGCTGTGAGGTTTCACCCCAACCCGCAACCCATGAGGACTATTCATTCATAACAATAAGATCAAGGATAAAAAACATTGTGTAAAATACTTAAATTGAAATCAAATATTCTTACAATGGTCGCCGAATCACAAGGAGATCTCAAGTACAAGATAATGGCTATGGCTATGGAGAGGATGGAGGGTGGCAGATCTGCTTTGTGGGTGTTGTGATGCAATCTGAAAATGGCGGCCCTCTGCGCAGCGGCTGAGATCTTAAAATATATAGGATCCTTCACAAAAGTCATAGAGTTTGATGAGACGAAGCTGCTGCCAGCTGGTATGGGCGGGCCATACGGGCGGACCTTGGGTACCAGTGGTCATTATGGCCTATGTCGACTGGTCTTGACACCAGGATTGTTTGGCCATGTAAACTTTATGAAAATCTTCTTATGGCTCGCGATTTTGCCTTTAAAGCATGATTTCCTGCACAACATAGTTCAAAGCAACGAATTGCACATCTTTGCAATAATTAGTCGTTAGTAGCAAGGCTAGAGATATTCCTGGTCAATTGCTTGACTAAAAAAAGTTTAAACACAGAGAAAGATGGCTATTTTCACAGCCATCAACTTCTCCAAAGCTCAAACCTTGTTCGTCCTATGCATTTAAATATGACTAAAAAATCTCACAACCATCAACTTCACAGATATTCCTAGTCAATTGCTTGACTAAAGATAACTAAAAAAGTTTAAACACGGAGCAAGAAAACAACAAAACTATAGAGAACTCAAGGTTTAAACTGAAATAACGAGAGTACGAGTTCACTTATGGTCAATAGTTATATGCGTCCGGCACTTCTTCCATTTGAAAATCTCATCAAAGTTAGAGAGATGTCCAGAATGCTATACAAGATTTGATAACTCAAAACAATCAAAGTGGAGTTTAATATAAGTATGAATAACTAGAAGTATAACAATCAATCCAATTCCTCTAGTTAACTCTCAGCCTGCCAAGGAACACTAGGATATTTCATAATAGCAAAATTAAGTAAGAGAGAGATTATGTCCTAAGTAGCATAACAGTGAAGTGTCTTATTGACACCCATATCAGTAAATCAATACTATCAAAACAGTACTATTCCATTCATTGTCTTTCAAGAAAATTTATAAAGTAGTAACGAGATCATGCGAAAAACTGGTTTTGTTGATCTTTATTTTTCAAAGGTAATTCCCAACAAGGATCATTGAGTAATTATTTTAACAATGGTTTGCACAGCCTTCGAGTGTACCAATATTTTGCCCATTACGGTGAAAAGAGCCACCCGTGTCGTCAACTCATATCCGAAATTAGGGGCTGTACCATTGATCGTTCGTATTCGAGCGGAGTTGTTGGCATCCAAAGGTGTGCATCAAAAACATATAATTTTTTTAAATAGTCTTACAATTTGATCCACAAGGTTAGTTTTGGCATGAATCACAATTACCGCTAGACTTCATTTCTATCAAACAACTCATTTCAAGAGTGTCGTCAAGTATATCAAAATATCTATGGGGTTAAGTATCTTCAAGGGTAAACTCATAAGACAATCGCTGATCAAACAAGTCATAAATTTCAGACTTTTTCTTGTTGTACTTGTTTTGCAATAGTATTTCTAAGGCAAGACTTGGTTAAGTACATGAACTAGAGAAAAGGCTTTCACAACTAATTAGTCATGCAAATTCTAACTATTTTGAATTACTCCCATTAGCGCATAACATCTTACGAAATCAATTAACTAAGATAAACAATTCAAACTTCTAAAGTGGGAGACATAGAACATACCTCTCATGAGTGCCTTCATAATTCTCTTCCTTATGGGGATGTGTTCCTTCAAAACTCAAGTTAAGATCACTCTCATAATAATATTGAAGCAAAGAGGCAATAGGAAAATCCACTTTCGCAAAAAAGGATAAAAGGAAAAATCTTTTTATATTTCTAAGGATGGGGGTTCAAGAATATAAAAGACTTGCGACCAAGCAAGAAACTAAAAAAACAAACAAACTAAAAGCTAAAGCAAACAAAAAACAAAAGAAAAAAGCGAAGTGTTGGAACAAACCAACATGAGTGTATCAAAGCTTACAAGGACCAGAGTATAACCTCATTATTACACGAATATAAATGTCAGGTGACACATCCCCAAGCTTAGGCTTTTGCAAGCCCTTTTGTTGCTCATTGTGGTGGTGGATAATCTTCCAAGTTCCATTGGCTGCTCCAATTGTTGAACTGGGTTGAGAGGTTGGCAGTAGCATCTCGAAGGTTGATGAAGAGGCTGCTCATGTTCTGAATCCTTCCCTTGAGAGCATATATATCATCATAAGTGGTGTAGTAGTTTGGTGGATGCACATCTTGTTTGGGTACTTCTTGTTCTACTTCTTCATCATCTCCATCTTTATATGTGGGTTCTTTTTGTCGAGGTAGGCTTGCTTCGACATGCGCATCAAAACGCAAATGTCCATCCTCGATATAGAACTAACCATTAGGTAAAGGAGCTCGGATCAAGTGATTCGCTCCAGGTATATTAAGAAAGTATCAACCATTGCATTTAGAAATCATACCACAAGATCTTAGAATAGAGAAACTGAGATGGCGGTCACCTGCCAACGGATAAGTGGGTGGCCATCTATAAGTGGCACATATGGATGCCCTAGGCTTATCCGTGGCGCATGCCTCCTGGACGCGCCACTAATAATTGTGTTATCAGTGGCGCATGGCACAATGGTGCGCCATAGGTATTTATCAGTGGCGCATCACCTTCGCCATGCCACTAGGTATCAGACCCATGGATAACCCTTTTCTTAGTAGTGTGGGACTAAAGTTTAGTCGCATATTGCTAGTTTAGTGAGAGTTGGACCACCTTATAAGGGAGGCTCCTCTACCACATGTACAAGCTTGACAAGAGAAGAGACCTACACGCATGCTCCTCCTCATCCGTGGCCCGCATCGCCACACCTCTCCTCGCCACGACAATATGTTGCATGAAGTTTAAATGTTTAGCACTAGCGAACAATGAATGCTGAATGCGGGTTATTCGTCTCTGGTCACTTCCTGTTCGACTCGCCTCCTTGTTTCGCCTCCTGTGTTGCTTGTTCGCCTCTCCCTACTATGCTTGTAAAAGAGAAGTCTCTCCTCTCTAGAGAGAGACACCCGACACAACACCTCCAGTTTCATAGCACTGAGCAGTCATCAGGTCTTCCATATTATGGCTTGCGACCTGCACCGCAACTCGGGGAAGCAAGCCTCTGAAACCCCCGCTCTTCGGATCATGTACACTAGAAGAGTCATAAGGTTTCGGGGGAGCGATCTCGCGTGACTACTGGCTTCATCATGGAAGGCCTTCATGGATGCTCGCGACTTCTTCCTGGACGACGACTACTTTCCTGACATCGACAATCTTCTTTGACAACATGAATTATACCAACACCCACACCAACGCCAACTCCAACGCGGATGGTTCCTCTTCTGCTTCATCGTATGTGATCCTCTTTCCTCTCGCTCAGATCATGTTTAAAATAATGGTTCAACCGATCTATTTATACATGTTTGTTACATGGCACAACTAGTTTTATTCATACGATATTAGTCATGTTTTATCTACTACTTTTATTGACTAAATCATTTGGTAAAATACTCATATATCCAACATTAGACATAAGAAAATCTTAATCTAGCTATAAAATGCGCAAGCCCTAATTTGAAGTACTATGTTGTAATAGAGTTTTGCTTATTGATTTTTTCCCTACAATAAAACCAGCTAGGGCCTAAGAAAGTAGACAACGGATGAACTCTATTGTCTCCTGTCCCCATGCCAATCGACATTATATTTTGGTGCCAAAGAATATCGAGACGACAAAGGGACAAGTACGGTATTCACGAGCTTCACCCTACACAATAGGCGGATCTCACCATCAAAAGTTAGTGATCGGTGAGAGAAAATGGCACAATCCCAAAGTGTAAGGCCTTAGAATAGATACCATCATATTGCTCGCCTTTCGGTAAATTTGGGACGAGCACGCGACCTCCCGGGTGATTCTAGAAACACCGAGAGAGGCCCGGAAATGGTCCTTCTTGATTAATAGATTATGCAGAGAGAGAGAGAGAGAGAGAGAGAGAGAGAGAGAGAGAGAGAGAGAGAGAGAGATGAGTAGTTGTAGATTGGTAGGCGAATTGAAACCATGAACGAAAGGTCTATGTGTACGCGGATAGCACCTTAATACGTGCAGCCCAATACAGAGCATAATCCAAGCAAACAAAACAAATACTAGCCAACCTTATACTTTCGCTTGACCTCCTTTCTCCTGCCCCCGTTGAGAGTCAACCGACGCGTGTCAGGCCGATCCGCCGCCCTCCCCGCCGCAGTAGCCGGCTAGGGTAGGGTTTGGAGAGGCGTCAGAGGTAGTAGTAGGTTCTTTAGGCTCTGGTTTTGGCGAATTTCCGCCGTTGCTTAGAGTCCTGCCATGAGTTGGTGTGGGCTTGATCACGGGGCCAAGATCTGCTCATGGCTGGTGACCCTGCCCTCCCCACGGTGCTGCTCCGGTGTCCGGAGATGCTGGTGGAGGTCGGAGCTGGCGACTCCCTAAATAAATGGCCCGTGGATCCCCTTCTTCCGTTGAGGACGGCGGTGGCTGCCATGTCTCACTCGGCTGGCCATGGCGGTAGGGGTTAGGTGCAGCAGCATGAAGCGGTGGCCTGCCCGTATTCTCTCGACCGGCCGTGGCGGCCAGGGGGGGGGGAGATGACTGTGCTTGTTTCTTCTTTGCCCTCCCCTAGGTGGCACTTGCGCTGGAAGGCGAGATGCGCCATTTTGCAGCTGTACCTGTCCGGCCGTGGTGGCGAGGAGGAAGGCTGTGATGCTGCTGCTTCGGTTTCCTTTAGTCTTTGTTGTTTTTGCCTAAAATGGAGTGGTTCCTTTGCAGCTACCCCAACGGTAGTGCAGGCTTGCCGCTGGAGTGGTCGTTCACGCCGATTTTTGGGGCTTCGTGAGGGAGCTCCTATTGGCATTCTTCGACCGCTGCTTGTCCAATAAGCCTGTTCCCTGGGTTCGTCGTTGCGGCATCTTCTATGGATTCTTCACCTCATCTCGGGCAGGAGCTCTAAGGAGAGAGCTCGGAATCTTCATGCGGCGTCAAAAAATCCTGGAAGCTTGTTGTTGTTGTTGCTCCTCGGCGTGTATTCTCCTCCTGGACGCAGTGGTTGTGTTTCGAAGGGAAGGTTCGCTAAGTTGCAGCAACGATGGACATCTATGGAAGAAGGGTTCATGGGTTCTGCACCAAGCTAATATTCTTCGTCGTCTGTCTCCCACCCGTGGCAGGTATGGTGAGTCGATCGGCCGGGTTGCACCGTCGGGTTTGGTAAAGAACCCTCTGCCGCTGGCATTTTCCGCAAGTTGCAGTGCCAAGGAGCAGTGGAGTTGGGAGGCTATCTTCTTGAGCATCGCCTCAGCGGCGGGTCATAGCCATTCGACATCCAAGATAAGCACATAGCCTATTAAAAAGCCGGTAAAGGGTTCCGGCATTATTCTAACCTCCTTCGTGAGGCCCTTGAAGTCAACCTCCGCATTGCTCGTCGACTCAGGAGCAAGTGGTTATGTCCCCGCTCCTGTGCTTGATGGTGGCGTGCCTGTCTTCCGGCTCGGTGGTGGAGAAGACGAAGGATTAGTTTGTATTTTGTTTTTTACCAGTGAGGTTTTTTCTACTTATACCAGGGACCTATGTGAGTCTTTATATCTTATGGGGTCCTTTGTAATCTTTTGTAACTCCCATCGCTTGAAATATATGTGAAGCCTCCAGCCTCTCTAGGGCACTCCTTGATAAAAAAAAGCAAACAAAACAAATCAGCACGAACGTAGCTCTCGATCAATAGGCGAGTTCAATGATGACAGAATGATCTCGATGCGTACGCGGAGAGCACCTTAGAGCAAGTTTAATAATGTAGCATGTTGTTGGCTATAAGCAGGTGCCATGTTATCTATAGTTAGCCGTATAGCCGGTATATACAATAGTTAGCTATAAAGTCTACTACTTAATTAATATGTGGCACACATTTCATTTACACAAAGTGCGTAGGAGCACACCATTAGAGCCGACTCTTAAGTTACAACGCGCTTAAAGCAAGTACAATAAGATGATATCAGATGGCCATAAGACATTAAATATTATATTTATGCTGAGTTGCAGGAGAGAGAAGAGAAGAGAGAAGGAGAGTGGACTCTCATACAAGAGCTAGCTGTAGCACGTGCCACTATGCGCTTTGTGAGAATGAATGGTGGGCCAAATATTAATAAACTGGTATATTTTTATATCTTATTGTTATACATATTGCCTATGAGTTGATTAAAGATTCAGAGCTTTGTGAGAATAAACGGTGGGTCAAGTATTAATAAACCAGCAGTTGGCTATACTATTATTCTTGCTTTTACACACTCTCTCTCCTCTTCTCTCTCCCCCACATCACCAATACTAGTACATTTTATCTCTTAGACTAGCTCCAATGAAGATATCATAGGTAGTATTATGCACTACATGCATACAAAATGTTTATGTGTTATTGCAATTAATAATAAAAGAGATTATATTGATATCATAGTTAGATACGGTACCATAGCACATATAACTAGAAAAACTAATCCTAAATAAATCTCATATACAATTTTATATTAAGATTTTACAAAATAATAAATACACTAAGACTATGTTAATACTACATGAAGATAATATCATATATCATTATCATATACATGATACTATTATATAATAATCCCATTATGACTAGTATCATAGTCAGCTGACTCTATTGCACTTGCTCTTAATACACGTGCAGCATAGTAGTACAAAGCAGAATCCAAGCAAAACAAAACAAATCAGCACACACAGTGGTGTGAATGGAACATAATTGAACCTTTCGCGTCCGCCGATGAGCGTCATGATCAGTACCGGCAGGCCCGATTTCAATTGCGCGATACGACGGGCAGGGCAGGGCTAGGATACTACGCGGCTAGGCGGTGGCAGCTGCATGCCCTACCTACGTACCACGTCGTCCCCGCGCGCCTATCTTTCTCCCCGCGCCCGGACGATTAACTCCGACCCATAGCTAGCTGCGCACCTAGAAAGAGCACTGTGCACGCGCGCAGACGCAGGCATGGCGTCGGGCCGGTACACCACGCACGCACGTCCACGTTGTAAGCGTACCACCGCTCGCTTCAATTGCAGGGCGCGGAGAGCTAGTGTAGCTTTTTCTGGGAGATGAGCCGCGAGCGCAGCTAGCGCGCCTCCGGGATTTCTCCTACTCCGTGAAAGGCCCGGGGATCATCCCTGCTCCAGTGCATGTCGTGTCGTTCCCCGGCCGGTCCTACTGCACGTTTGTACCCAACGACGTCTCAACTGGGAGCTTAGCAAGCGCGGCCGATGAGAACTGAGATGCACATGCGCAGGAGCCAGGAGGGTCCAAGCGGTACGAATAGTGCAGTACGTGCACCGGTCGGCACTGTGTATAGTTGGACGAACAGCAGCAACTCGGCAAGGTTTGCGAAGAAGTGTGAAAAGAAAACCATCTATGGGCGAAGCATATTTCCCCCTCCAAGTTGTACGCAGACGCCAAGTCGTACACATTGTCTCTACTTTTGCCGGCTCCATTCCATCTTAATTGCAAGGACGAAAGCGTAGCCATCAAAGTTAAAAAAAAAAACTATATTGGCCTTCAGAATAACCTAGTCCAATTCTTATTTAAACTTCTTCTTGCACCCGTAAATGTTTGCTCAAATCCCCTTGAAAATATGGCCATTTCTTGTTGTCCAAATGGTCCAAAGATCAAGAATGAAGACTTCGATAAAGAGAAGTTGCCCCAATCTAAAAACCTTCTATGAAAGGGGCCCCGATCGTGATTTCATGATTTCATGACGCACGGAGGCAGAAGTCAAAACCAAGAATACAGAGTCCACGACCCGTCGCCGAAGAAACATTGGAGGGAGGACCGCTGCCAGAATCACCTCTAGCCGCCTATCCTCCTTCACCAACGCCTCCTCGTCTCTCTCCACCATGAGAGGGGAGTAGTCCACCCACTGGAGTTAGGGTTTGTAGTGGTAACTTGATCCAATCTCTCTATGTATGATCATTGTTCTAGCCCATATGATCTTCCCTACATGATTACAGTGCTATCTATGTAATTTTTATGGTGAATATTTGCGGTGTGAGATAATATGTGTTATGCATTTTTTTGTTATGTTGGGACTTTATGGATTGCCATACTTGGAAAGCATGTTATCATATCTATGCACTGGTTTGTCATTATACATCACGAAAGCATCGGGGTAATGCAAGGGGTAATGCCTTGTATTCCCACATCACGAGGTGTTTGACGGCACCAACTATAGTAGATAAGAGAAATGTGGTATGCGCACAATAAATAAACCTTTGTCATAATGTTCTAGTGTTTTTTTTATATAAAGGAGTATGGCCTATGTAGATTAAGGGTATAGCCGAGTGACAACACCAACACCACCGAGTGACAAAAATGGGAAATCCAACATCCTTTATCTGGGGGGTAAAAAGAAAGGAATATGACATGGCGGAGTGATATATATCAACCACATGATGTACTGAGGCAACATACATATAAGTACTTCTTTCAACTATGTGTTTTAAAACATGTAGCCGCAATAAATATTAATCATTAAATCAATAAAAATTGTGTATGACATTTATCATCTTGTAACACGGTCACCGCCATTGTTGGAGAGAGATGGAGTGAAACCATGAACCCGAGTCCATTGTTCCTATAAAAGTAAACCATTGTCTTTTCGTCTTGCATTTAGAGGATTCGATGGTTCGATTTTTTTTTTTTTTGCATTTTACTTCCAAGCATAAATAAACCTCCTTGTTTCTTTAACTTGTTCACTGCATAGACAACTAGAACTTGTGACATACTAGTTGAAAACAGTAAATAGCTTTTCCTTCTTACTCCTATCGAGCGATACCGTACTTCCACATCGAGAAGTGCTAAAGTGATCCCCTGCTCTTGGGTTTATCAACTTGAAAATCCCCAAAAGGCCTGGAAACTGCCATTAGTCAAGCGATGGATACAAGATTACATGGAGGATCCAAAGCGACGGGTTTAAAGAGGATATATATAGCAAATATCTGGACCCTACACTTCTCTGATTAGGATAATCTGATTCTGACTATTCTTGACTCTTCCTCATAAATTAAATTCTTATGTGCCTCGGAAGATTTGGGGGATTATATGATTTTTAATATGTACCCTTTTAATTAGGACAGGCAGTACAAGACTCAATCCTAGACTACGCTGTACAGGAGGCTGGAAGTTTGCACCCGTCGACTCTCAAAGTATCAACGAAGGGGAGGAAGAGAGAGTCATCTGCAAACATGAGGTTGGAAATTGAGGGTGCATCATGCAACACTTTAGGTCTTTTAAACCGGAGATGAACTCCATCATTTACTAGCTATTAGTCCCACTTTAATGTTCCCGCGCGCGTCCTGCCGGCAAATTCTGAAACTCGTACTGAGCCTGTAAACTGCCATTCAAATGCATGGCACCTCTCTTTATTTCCACGCAGCGGTACTCCCGTATCTTTCTTTTTACCCGTACTTGCACGATCATTATTTCCAGAGGACACGCTCTTCTCCAAAAAAAAAATGCTTTAAATTTGATTCAGACAATCCATACGGCCTCGACCGTCCATTTCAGCGTACGTATGTCGTGGATGTACGTGCCCGGCAGGACCAATTACTGCATTGCAATGGAGAAGATACGGCACTGGAGCTCTCTTTTCCCAGATTACCTTTGTACTGTACTAGTACGTAGGATCGAGTCGAGTGTCTCTCTATCTCTTTAGCTAATGGCAACCACTGTTTTGGTCAATAAGGCGCGCGATTAGAGAGGCGTTTACGAGGAGGACCAGTGTGTACAGTGAAGTTAATCAGGGAGTACCGGCCGTGCGGTACATGTCCTCGTTGATTGAAGCATAAATAGTTGATGATCTAGTTCAAAAACAAAAAGTTGATGATCAGGCTCTAATGGTGGTGTCGGACGACGCTCGAGCTAGCTAGGGCTGTGTGCGTATGCGACGGCATGGAATGCGGAACAATGGATGGACGAAGAGTATATATAGCTATCTCCATGCAATTTGCTTATTTTATTATCCATTCCTTTCCTTTTTCTACAAAATGCTTTTTGAAGAATACTTTTTTATAGAATAAAATCATCTTAGTTGCCAACATTAGCGCCATACATCCAATTCATCCAATATTGTAGTGGCATAGAGCCAAATTCATACAACAAGCTTGTTATAATCGCAACAAGTAAATAATAAAACACAAAAACGAAATCACAGCAAGGGGACACAGATCGTGGAAAAACCTCTCCAACAAAAAGAAAAAAAACCACGGACGTCAGCCAACGAAACTTCACTATATCGAGGAGTGTTTACACGCCAGAAATGTTCACAGATGCAATTTATCCCAGCCGGCGGCTTACAACAGGTTTATATAGCGGTGAGAACCTAGGTCATCAACGATCCATACCCTAAACCTCGGCCCAAGCCTCCGACGACGGGCCTCGCTCCGCTCGTCAGAATTTGGATCAACATATAACAAAGCCAGTGTCACAACATTATAATTAGGATGCATTTTTGTTAGTTAGCTCTACAAAACAACATCTTCTTACTTTGCCTCTTCCTTCGAAGCACCCGCATCAGATATCCCTTCTTAAAGTGCCACCACAGTAAATGTGCATGCTGATTAGATCCCAAAATTATGTTCAATTTTTTTTATCAACAGTGATCACACGAGAATTGACCTTGATGTCCACACTAACATGCCACATAGCCCTTTGTTCTCCATCATCAGGTCTTGCAGTGTATGGGTCCACTTGCAAAACAATATGGTACATTGATTCTTATCAGCACCGGCTAGTTCACGAACATGTGCAACAGTTCCGGCAGGAATATCTGAATCAGTAACACTTGGTGCACCAACATCATCTACCATAGAAAACAATTGCATCTGATGAGTGCCTCAATGCAGGTCCCAAATCTACAAAAACTGATGGGAGTGCTCAACTTGTTTGTAAACCCCCTCCCTATTCATCCACACTAATTTTGCCCTCTGTGTGGAGCCCCAAGAAATTCTAGTCAGCAGCATATCTACCTACTGTGAAACAGATACAACCTTACTGTGATTTACAAGAAATTTCACATCTTGCTCAGCCACATTCCAATATAGGCTACAATCATGTCTAGCAATGTAATGATGAACTCGTATTGAAGCTAGTCCACGTAGTTGTTAAATAATGATATATTTTAGTGGTTTTATATTATTTTTCTGTTAGTAAGCAAACAAAAATTAAAACATAAGAAATATTCACCTCCGACTCCTCTTTGTGACGGGCGCTCACGCGTCACCCACTCATCGCCATGCAGATGAGGGGTAACCACAGGTTGCTATCCTGGCTCCCCTTGGTAGAACACTTCTTCGCCGATTCACTGGTCCGGTGAGAATCCGGCACTAACAAAGCTGACACCGACGAAGCCGTCGCACATCAATGCTCTGTGCCGTCGCTAGACATGCTTCTTGCAGGATCCATTTGAACAACACTGGCATAGAAAGAGAAAAACAGGCCGCTTGTGCTGCCGGAATGCTTCGTCGAGCTAGGGTTGGCAAATTAGATGGGGAATTTCTTGTCGAGGTGTTGCAATTACAAAGGACTTGACAGACCAAGACATGATATGTTGGCACTCGCATAACGAAAAGTGCTGACATGTGGGACCCAACTTTCCTCTCAATGGGGGAAGTCATGCCAAAATATTGTTCGGGCGAATTTCACTCAAACTGGTCCCTCTGCATAGTTGGCTCCACAAATTCTTAAAATCACAAGATTACGTCCAACTTGGGTACCAAGAGCGTGTACCCGCCACTACAGGAAAGAACTAAGGCGCCGACGGCCGGCCGGCTATGTCGACGGCCAAATGTCGGGGCCGTCGGCGTAGCTACCTTCCCTGGCCAGCTGACCAGCCTGGCCGTCAGCATAGGGACAGCGTCGGCGTAGATGACGGTGCCGAGGGTAGCCGTCGGCGTAGCGTGGCCATCGACGTAGTAGAGAGGGTTATGCCGACGGTGGCCCTCGGCGTAGGTACAGCCCTCGGCGTAGCCCCAGTTTAGACATGGCGATGGAAACGGCGTTAGGCAGATAGGCTGTGCCGACGGCCTGGCAGCTCTTTGGAAAATTTTGTTTGGTCTATGCCGACGGCTAGGCCTCTAGATTTTTTTTCCTTTTATCACATTATTTTAAAAAAAAATCATAACTAAATCATTCTAATTCAGAAAAATACAAATAATATATCAAAATTTGCAGAAAAATAAGATCTATCTATCTACACTCAAATATTACACATTTATAAAAAAATTAAGTGAACATAAAACATTATATATAATTTAAAACGGGCATTATAAATTAAAAAACGATCCAAAACAATGTGAAACTTCGCGTGGTGTCATATTATGTGACATAGTTAGAAGGAAAAATATCAAACTTGGTATATTGATTATGTATCAAAAAAACCTTCACAAAATGACCTATCTCGTTCGAGGTTTCTTTGCTTTCGGGTCAAATGACCAATGTTATGGCTAGAATGAAGGCATAGTTTGTGATAATGTGTCCATATTGTGCATAAGTGTGCATCATGGGATGACGAACAATGTTTCGGGAGGAAGTTTTCCTTTTTCGTCGCAACAAAAAGCCGTTTTCCATTTTCCGAGTGAAAAAACGGACGGTTTTGTGAACCAACCACCAAATGGCTAATTCAAAATACTACCATCATATTTTTCAAAAATACTAGACCACCTTACATGGATAATGTCGTAACAGGGGGATCTCAAACATTTCCGTCTATCCCTGGTGAAAAAGACAAATTCCTGCCGAGTCGGTAGAAAGTAGGTAAGATATGAACTACAGGTACATGATCAGATGGTCATGATTTTTTACAAAAAACATTTTTAGGTTCAAAATATGTTGTTTCATCATAGATCCACTTCAAGTTTAGCGAGTCTCAGCCCCGAGCTAAGAATCTTCATGCCCGCCCTTCGACAAAGTTTAGCGATAGTTTAAAACGGGCATTATAAATTCAAAAACTATCCAAACAACATGAAACCTTCGCGTGGTGCCATATTATATGAAATAGTTAGAAGTAAAAATATCAAACTAGATATATTAATTATGTCTCAAAAAACCTTCACAAAATGACCTATCTCGTTCGAGGTTTCTTGGCTTTCGGGTCAAATGACCAATGTTATGGCTAGAATGAAGACATAGTTTGTGATAATGTGTCCATATTGTGCTTAAGTGTGCATCATGGGATGTTGAACAATATGGAGGAAGTTTTTCTTTTTGTCGTACCAAAAAGCCGTTTTCCATTTTCTGAGTGCAAAAACGGACGATTTTATGAAGCAACCACCAAATGCCTAATTCAAAATACTACCGCACATTTTTCAAAAATGCTAGACCACCTTACATGGATAATGTCATAACAGGGAGATCTCAAACATTTCTGTCTATATCTGGTGAAAAAGACAAATTCCTGCCAAATCGGTACGAAGTGGGTCAGATATGAACTCCAGGTACATGATCGGATGCTGATGATTTTTTACAAAAATCATTTTTAGGTTCAAAATTTGTTGTTTCATCATAGATCCACTTCAAGTTTAGCGAGTCTCAGCCCCGAGCTAAGAATTTTTATACGTGCAGTTTTAAACGGGCAAATGAAATTATGATAATAATCACGACATAGTTTGTGATAAGTTGATATTGATATAATATTTGGATTCCTCTCATTTTTCTAATCAATTTAGACATATTATTTGCCGAATTCCAATTTACAGATTTAAAGATATTAATTATTCCATATTAAATAAAGAATACAAAAAAATCATTATATTTTTATTTGAATTCAATAATATTTTTACTTATTCATTATTGTTTACTTAAATAATTGCTTGTAATTTTAAAAAATACAACCATGTGACATGATGATATAAGAGTTAATAGAATGATATCATAGTATTGAACATAATGTGTAAATTTTTTTGCGGAAATAGATTCTGAAGGAACGAAGAAGTTAAGCGTGCTAGATCTGGAGTAATGCTGGGATGGGTGACCGAACGGGAACTTTGACTAAGACTGCAATTTAATTAATTATTAACTATAAATATTGTTAAAATGATTAAAGCGAGAGATTAAGGAGTCAAACAATTTAAAGATTAATTTTTTTTAAAAAAAATTAGGCTATGCCGACGGCCTGACCGTCGGCGTAGCTCCATTCCTGTGCCGACGGCCTGGCCGTCGGCGTAGCTCCAGGCTGGACCGTTATCCAAGAAAGCCGTTGACTGACACGCGGGATCCGCTGAAAGACGCTATGCCGAGGGGGGAGGGCTATGCCGACGACCACGGAGCTGTGCCGATAAGGACGTACGCCGAGGGGGCTACGCCGACGACGACCGTCAGCACAGCCTGTGTCGACGGCAATTTGGCGTTGTACCGACGGCAACCGGCCGTCGGCGTAGCAAATCTTTTCTGTAGTGCGCAAACTTGGTACCAAGTAGAAAATAGCGCCGCTTGCTCCAGCCGGACCTACGGTGGATTTCCAGCTAAAAATCCACTCGTACTCAAGTGGGACTTAGATGCCATGCGATTCGCGAATTTCCTTTTTCCTTTATATATTTTGCGAGGTGGCCTCAGTTTCGGTGTTGTGAGTTGTGGCATCCATGTGTAGAACATAGTTTTTTCATCCAAATTAGACTCTTTTTTACAAGAAAGATTTGGATCTATTCCATGAGTTCACAAGAATTATAAAGCATAACAAACATACTAAACATTACATCGAGATCTTAGCACCACCCAACAACCACTACTACAGCCAGAGCAAACTGCCGACGCGTCGTTCTCGCCACTCACCTATCGAAGCCGGACTGGCATTATTGATGACAATCGAAAAGTCTTTATGCACTTGCCCCTAAGGACCAGCGCCATAGAGTTGAAGTTGTCATTGAACCCTCGAGTGGATCCGAAACTTTAAACACCAAACCTATAACGCACAAACACTGGACGAGACTGACCACTCCATGGAAGCAGCGACCAGACGAATCCCCACCCTTGTCAACGTCACCGGCGAGATCGCCACCGGCGATGTGGATGAGGAGACGAGTATATAGTATTCTTGTCCCACATAACACCGTCAATCCGTCATAGCCACCATAGAGCTGATGTCAGTTGATCAAACTCTAACTTTTGGAACCCTTAATTCTACGGCGTCGAGCAAAGGTCCGAGATCCCCACCCCCTCCCACAGCCAGAGCGGCTATCAGAGGAGACAAGACCCGCCAATTCCAAGCATAGACGGTGAAGACGAGGCACAGAAGACGGCGGCACACTAGGGTAGCAGCCACCTCCTTTTCTTTGCGGGAGGAGAACAAGTTGGGCTCTCTAACAGAAAGAAAATTTAACATACATCTACTTTGTTGGCACGGTTCTATTATCTCCACTCTAAAATATATGAGGTTTTGATTGGCTAGTTTAACCTATTAAAACATCTTATAATTTGGAATGGTGGTAATATCTAGCAAAAACAAAACGAGTACACCGCATAATTTTCTCCTGTGTTAGCAACTAACTTTTTTTTAAACACGAGTATAAAATAGACATATGCACAGAAACAATAGGACACATTCAGCTACAGTTGCGGAACATCGAAATTGACTAAGTCACCATACACATCTCGCTATTGATTGGAAAGTCGCATCAATGTGAAGAACCGTCCACCCTTGGTACGATCTCGTATTGCATGAACCCGGGAGATATAAAACATCTTAGAGTAACAAATTGCACAAAGCCACTACAATTTGAAAACTAGTGTTGCCCCTAACCACCATTTCTAACAACATCACAGTAATAAGCACAACTATTTGCACAACGATTGCACGTAACGTATATGGATGCTTAGCATGAAATAGAGGAATAGATCAATGATTCTGAAAAACTTGAAAACAGACTAAAACAAATAAACGTTCCACTCAAGAGACGGTTTATTATTCTATTGTTTCGGTATTTTTGTCGGAGTATATATTTTCATTGAAATTTGAAGCTTCACAACTTCAATTTTTTTGAATTTTGAGTAGTTGATTGGTTAGTTTCATATATAGATTAAATATTTCGATGAAGAGACCGTCCGTGATTCTCTAGAAGGAAGGTTTGTATTTTCAATCAATGTTAGTCTATGCTTGTTAGAATTCTTATATACTGATAGGTCTTATGATACATTACAATACTACATACTATTTAGGCAAGAAAAATACTGCCTAGTATCATGAAACTAATAACCTCGACAAAAATATGGTATACGTTTTGCTATGTTATCAATGAGAGTCTCATCAAATTTCAAGAGATAACCCTCCTATTTAGAAACACTCATTAGAGCCTCGGTACTCTTTTGAAGAAATTTTCACAATTTAGTTACACCATTTGCATTCGAGCCTCGGTACACTTCTAAAGAAACTGGTGTTTTATGCATTGCTGGTTAGGGATGGAACTGCTAGTGGATAATCCCGACATTCATATTCGGGAAACTAAAAATGGTCATGATAATATCGGAATCCGAACAAACATAGATATGGATGTGGTAAATATCCGGATTCATTTTGCAAAAACAAATATGAATGTGTTTTTGAACTTTGAAGCACATATGGATACGGAAATGGATATATCCATATCCGAATAAAATTAGGATAGCCTATTTCGGTAATTGTAGTCCAGTATTGCAATTATCCAACCTAAAAGACTAACAAAATGTTTTTATATAATTTATGGTGAAACTATTGTGTATTGTATCAATATGTTTATCTCAATGTTGTTATAAGGTTGGCTGATTATAAGACACAAGTCTATTATATTGTTATTCGTATCTATTCAGAATTGAAAAAAAAAAATCCAGTCCGCATTCGAGTAATATCCTCTCCGAATTCGTATTCGACAACATCTGTAATCGTATCCTTATTCATTTTAAAAATATAAAATCGAATATGAAAACGATACTGTACATCCTATTGCCGGTGGGACGATTCACAGCCAGCGGAGTTTAAAACATGTCCTAGATTTTACTAGTCCTACTTGTACTGAGCCTATAAACTCCCATTCAAATGCATGGCACCTCTCTCTCTTTATTTCCACGCAGCAGTAGTACTCCCGTATCTTTCAGCCGTACTTGGGCCTCATTATTTGCAGAGGACACGCCTCTCACCCAAAAGAAACGCTTTAAATTTGATTCAGGCAATCCTTACGGGGTGTCAGCGTACGTGGTGGCTGTACGTACCCGAACTCAACAGAAGCAATTACAATGCATAGGATACGGCACTGTCAGCTAACTCCCCTTTCCCAGGTTACCTTTGTACTAGTACTACATAGGAGGAGCATCTCTGTATCTCTTTAGCTAGAGAGGGTGTTTTCTAGGAATGCCGCTGTGAACAGTAAAGTTAATTAGGGCACCGGCCGTAGAAGGAGAGAGTACCGTGGCCGGCCGTGCGGTACATGTTTCCATTCAAACAGTGATAGTTGGGGCCGTGTTTGCTTGCCGCCCCTAGGGTATCCTTTTGCATGTGGTCTGAACAAATAAACCTGTTTGTCTTTTCTGCACGTGCGGCATGCGTTTTAAAACAGACTAAAACTTGAGCCATTGAAATTAGACGTTTCTGCAGGGACAGGTTTTGGCGAGCCAAGGCTCGGCATGCGGGTGCACACGCAGAGAAGAGAGGGAGACACGCCGCGAATCGAGAACCAGCATCATAAATCCCCTCACCACTCTCCACTCACTGTTGTCGGTTTTTCTAGTGCCGACAGATCGAAGAGAACCGCAAGGGCCGAAGATGGTGATAGATCGACAACGACCAATGCGCTTTCTTTTGTCTCTAGGGCATCCTCATCTGCGACGCCATCTTCCTCAGCACATCCCGTGCTCCCGAGCACCATCAACGGCGGTGAGGCATCAAACCTCTCTCTTTGTTCTAGCACCGTAGATATGTAGTTTAGAGCGCAGTTCTGTATGTAGCATTGACATGCACGCTAGATTTGTATAGGGTTTGTTTAGTTTTAGGCCGTTTTATTAGATTTCTTCATTTCTGGTCTTGTGCAATATTTGGTGTGTAAGTAATTAGAAGATCTAAAGCTGCATTGCTTTGATCTATGGTTTGAAGTTGCTCGATTTTGGTAGATTCTCGGTTTACGGTTTCTAGGTTGGAAAATTTGGGGATTTTTTCATTCTTCATATTAGGTTTTAAGGCCGGTGATTACTTCGAATTCAGTCACCAAGATCCCAATGTATTGGATGAAAGCATGCCTATTATGATTGAACTTGGACGCGCAATACCTAATATGAGGTATAATAGGTCGTTTTATTAGATTTCTTCATTTTTGGTCTTGTGTTATATTTGGTGTGACAGTAATTAGAAGATCTACAACTGCATTGCTTCGATCTATGGTTTGAAGTCGCTCGATTTTGGTAGATTCTCAGTTTATGGTTTCTGGGTTGGAAAAAATGGTTTTTTTTTCACTCTTCATATTAGGTTTCAAGGTCGGTGATTACTTCGAATTCAGTGGCCAAGATCCCAATGTATTGGATGAAAGCATGCCTATTATGATTCAACTTGGACACACAATTTGCTTGTTACCGAGCTAATGATGAAATTATAGTACATGCTCACCACATAACTAATGTCATTGGAACCCGGTGGTATGTACAACAAATTTGCTTGTGCATGTCCTCTGGATTCCGGTCGCACCAACTCTTCGAATTGTGAGCTAGTTATTCTAAAGCTCTGAATAGGTGATATTGTTATGTGCATACTGAGTTGAATTTTTGTGCCTTTGGGTTGTTAACACATTGTGTCTTGTGCATCGGGCAATGATTAAAATGTGTCTGATCACGACAATGTATGTTTTTTATCAGCCCTCCAAGCTGATGATGGGAGGTGCTCTCCCCAACCATAACGAAGGACACTCGAGGGATGTTGGCGAAGGTAGCGCCGCCAAGAGGCCAAGGGGTAGGCCTGCCAAGGTTGGGCACTTCCATAACCAAGTAGGTCCAGCCCATTTGGCCAAGCTAGTCATGGCACCTGGGTTGGACATGCTCCCAATTCCAGCTATATTGGCACTGTTCCAAGAACAATTGTCCTAAATACTAATACTGTGGAGCTAGATGGTGAAGCACAAGGACGTAAGCGTCAGGGTTTGCCTTGACCAAGGGTGGCATGGCTTCGCCATTGGCCACCAGATCAAGATCGGGTAATTCCTGACCTTCAAGATGCTCAAGGGCGACATGTTCAAGGTCACATCTTTGATTACAACATGATTGAAGTGGTCAAGAAGTGCCGAGAGTATGATCCAGCCCTTGCTATGATTGACGAGTGAAAGGTTTAGCTGATCTGGTTATGTTGGTTATCAGTGTCTTGTTCTAAGTATGGGTTCGCTTTGAACTTGATTGTACTGTCCTATCGGGTTAAAACTTATTGCTATGGTATATCGTGTTGCTATATATCGTAGTGCGGCTTACATGCTTTAGGTCTTATATGGTTGTTGTGCTTTGAGTCTTATCTGGTTTAGGCTTACTTGTGCATATATGACTGGTAAGCTCATCAACTAAAAAAAGAGGTTATCACACCACAAACAATCAAACACTATTACGTTTCTTCCAAGACAATCCAACCCACCAAACGACGAGTCTCATTTTTACCGACCTTCCTAACAATGTCAATGTAAACAACCAAATAAGGAGATGTTAGCCGCCAACGCCTGATCTGTGCGTGCAGTCTCCGCATAGACAATTTGCACCCATGGGAAAATAAAAACCAGCCCGAACGAGCAAACACGCCCTTGATGATCATGCATGGTGTCAAACGCTCGAGCAGTCGAGCTAGGGTTGTATCCGATGGAAGAAGCGTGTGGTGCAGCAAAGCGATGCTCGCCTAGGTACCCGTGGCGTTGAGTAAACTAGCAACGGCGAGATGCCAATCGCTCGGTGGGTCAAACAATACTGGTGCCGATAACCAACACTTAATTTAACCCTTGATGACAGGGTACGGAAAGGGCTTAACCTAGTGTGCAGTAGTTTTTTTTTTTTGCGGTAACCTAGTGTGCAGTATAGTAATGGCGCGCACGTACGGGAAGGTACCACCTGCAGCGCGCGTTCGCATGTGCAGGGAGAAAACAGATTTCATATGCTCGATCCATGCACACTCGTTGCGCATCTCAAGAGACGATAATTGTTGTTAAATTTCTTGTGAGCGCCCAGCTGCTGTGCTTGGTGGGAAGAAGTTTATTTGAAAAAGGAAGAACTTGAGGGAGTAGCAGGGTTGCAAAGCGGAACCGATCCGCCTCGCTCCGTAGTCAGGGCATTTTTACCGGGTCGATACAAAACAAGTTCTGCTGCGTTCAAACCGGTCCGCGCGGACAGAAGGACATGACAAGGATGGATCGATCCGGACAACATCGCGTGTCCTGACTGTCGTCCGTGACAGCAGGCAGGGCCATATGCGGCCACACAAATCCTCTTTTCTAGAACTAAATTGGTCGGTCTGTTGTGGCCTCTGTCCAGACAGGCCGGATCACGACCAAAATTCTGTCCATGACCGGACCCATCCAGACCATTTGCGTCAGTCCGCTGGAGATGTCCTCATATTGTCTAGTTCAAAAACATTCTGCAAAACTAGTCTAGTTTAAACAAAATTTGAATTTCTCAGGCTTATGTGGTTGCCGCTTTGCAACCCTAGGGGTTATATATACACTCATGTCGTAACTACAAATTTTGTTTGTCTGACATGAAATTTGATTTCATCCAAGGTCTGATGTGTTATGCGAGCATCAGAACTTGAGATGCAACTGCGGTCCAGCCAAAATCTCGCTTCCGGTTAGTTTTGTGATTTGCAGTTTAAATTTGAACTAGAGATGGCAAAATATAATTGAAGTAGGACTTTGGCGAAATCCCACTTGAGACATCCAAACATGCATGCGTAGAATCTTGGTCCTGATAAAATATACTACCTTCGTAGTATAATATAAACATCTTTAGCAAGCTGTTTTAACTTTGTAACTAGGTTTATATTATGGAACACATGGAGTAGTACTTATGCAGTAACCGAACGTGCAATGCAAAAGTAGGGTGGCGAGTAGTATAAAAAAATGAGTGCCTAGATCTTAGGCGTCCGAAAACTTTTTATGTCTAAGTCGCTGATGTCATTCTAATATTTGTGCTAATTCTCAGTTACAACCTAGTTGTAACTCATAAGATTAGTACTAATTCTTAGTTACAACCTAGTTGCAACTCATTAAATTCTCAGTTACACCCAAGTTATAACTCATGTGTAACTTTTATTTTGCACGAATCACGACGTAAATCGAATGGTGAAAAAGACAACTAAGGCTTAAAAAATTCTCAAGATCGAGAACTAAGAAATCCGATGAAAAAGAGATCCGATGGAATCAGGCATATCCCCGTTCAGGCGCGCGAGGGCCAGCCCAAACAAATCGAGGCAGTCCCGTTCCCGCGTGTGAAATAAACCATTCTGCATTGGCGGCCAGGCCCCGGAGGCGGAGGCGGAGGCAGGCCGGACGTGCGCGTGGCTGTGGCGACCACCGGCGCGGCGCCCACCGAATCTCCGAGCAATTATGGCCGCTCCGGCCGGCTAGCAACGTACGTACACGCTACCCGACGCAGGGAGGAGACGTCAGCGGTTGAATGTACTACTAGTACCTGATGAGCCCGGCCCGTCCCTTCCATCCGCGTCACCACGTCCGTCCGGCGGCGGCGTCATCACGGAGGGAGGGAGGGAGGTATGGAGTATCCAATGCCTAGCTACCATGCATCGCATCGGCCACGTGCGGGACGGGCTGCCCAGGCATTCTCTCCCTCGCCTCAACGTCCATCCTACACCACAAGGACTCAACAGCCAAGCTGCACCTACATCTCAGCTTTCATGCTGCACTCAGATGATCGATCATGGCCCAGACTCCAACTTTCGGTCCTAGCTTCCCATGGCGTTTCATTTTTGTGGCCATGAGCATCCACGACGCAACAACCTATCGTAGATATCAAATATAGGAAAGTGCTAGTTGTCCCCCGGACGATGGGGAAGCTCCCATCGTCCTGCTTTCCGTGTTGACACGTGTCTATTTGCTGCAAAACATCCCGCGTTTGCTGCATATATCCCCGTTTTTGTTTTCGAAGCAAAAAAAACGGTTAGTTTTAGAAATAGAACGGATCTCGTCGGAGACCTCGCCGGAGACCATGCAGCAAAAAAAAATGCTAATGCAGCAAAACAAACTTCGCCGGAGACATTGTCGGAAACAACTCGTTGATGACCCTCGCCGGAGACCATGCAGCAAAAAAAGTTTCCGGCGAAATCGGTTTTGCTGCATTAGCACAATTTTTTGCTGCATGGTCTCAGGCGAGGTCTTCGGCGAGACGTTCTATTTCTGAAACGAACCTTTTTTTGCTTCGAAAGCAAAAGCGGGGACATATGTAGCAAAAACGGACCGTTTTGCAGCAAAAACGAAATTTGGAGCGATTTTGGGAATAAAGGCAAGGGGAGGAGGACGATGGGAACCCCCCATCGTCCGGGGGATCCACATCATTTTCCTCAAATATATATGTCCATTTTTTGTCTGTCTGGTCTCTGGGATGACCAGCGCGCTGGGAGATAACGTGGTCGTGTCACCCCTAGTCTATATGGGTCGCGCGGGGAACCCAGTCGCAAGATGCATTTATAGTAGTAATATTTCATATGTAAAACATAATTTACATATGGCAAAAAGGAAAAAGACATAAATAAAAAAGTAAACTAAAACCCTAGGTAAAAGTTGGTTCTGTGCCGGGGACGCCTACGCGTCCTCGTTGTGGGTGCGGATGACCACCGATGGTGACCATGACCATGGTTGCGCATGCATCGGTAGCCAATACGTTGACTGATGCAGCTGCGACGCATGAGGAGATGGCCCTGGCGCATGGGCTTGCCACGACGACCATGTCGTCGAAGCCACCTAGCGCGGTGGAGTCATTGGCGGCATGGCAGGCCTTCTCTGCACCAGCATGGACTCCGCAAGGCCATGGTTGGCTCATCTCCTTGAGCTTGGAACGCTAGAGTCCGATATTGAAGGCCCTGTTCTTGTGGAGCTCCGGTGGCTGCAAGGGGCTTCCCCCTCCTACTTGACGGTCGCCAATTCCTGCTCGAACGCGTTGTGCCCATCTAGTTGGTTGTTTCATCGTACGTCTCCTCGCCAGTCAAGTCGTCATGATCGTGCTTGCCCAGGAAGGCGACGAGGTGCCGCGCGTCATGCTCCCACTCGAGGAACATGTCCCACGGGTCCGAGTTTGGACCATACGTGGGGTCATCCCCCAAATCCGGCGTGAGGATGGTATCACGACGTTGCAGCTAGCCTTCCCGTGTAACGGGTGATAAGGGCACCCTCGCCCATGTTGAGGTGGTAGCCGTGTAGAAGGTTGACACTAGGCCACGGGACCGGCTTCCTCTGCTCCCTGTGTCAGCGAGCCCGGTTCATGTATATGTACACGCGATTTTGTGGCGCACGATTCCGGTTGAGGGGGCGACCGTGACCTGTGACGACCGAGCCTCGTGGCCGTTGTTATCATCCTTCTACCACGGCCACGAACCCTTGGCCATGGCTTCATTTTGTCGATGCATTGGGGAGCAAGTGCAGCTCAAAGTGGCAACAAGCACGTTGTGAGGGATATGGACGTGTCGACGTACTTTAATATGATGAGAAGAACCATTAATGCTGATGTAGGAGTCTTAACGTAGGAGTCGAGCATTGTGGCATTGATGGCGGCGCATGAGGCGGGCAGATGGTTGGTCGATACAAGCAAGGTCGACAATCCGCGGCGCGTTCGCGCAGGCGTATTTGTTTTCCAAATTTGAGGTTTGCTTCTGCGTCTCCCCCCTCCCCTCCGTCTCTCATCCAAACTTATAAAACTAAAAACACAAGGATGGTTAGGATTGTCCGACACCTCTTGGTGCGTTCCGAACAAAAAAGGGTATCGGCCAATCTTAGCCGTCATTGTATTTTCAGTTTCGTAAGTTTAGAAAAGAGGGGAACACCAAAGCAAAAAAAAAAATCATCCAAATTTAGGCAAGGAATGGACTTGTCCACACACGAGTCACCTCGCTGGGCTATCCTTGTGTAACAGCGGACACGTTCGGAACACCTCGGTACCCTAACTAGTCTGGGAACGCGATTGCCTGGCTGCGGCGCGAAGTTTGATGGTGAAAAGTGGAAACTAGCTACTCCCTCCGACCCATATTAGTTGACTCCAATTTAGATGTATCTATCACAGTGATAGATACATCTAAATTGAAGTCAACTAATATGGGTCGGAGGAGGGAGTAGCTGAATCCTGGTTTCAAAAGGAGAGCAAGAAAAAAAAGATAGCTGAGTCCCAAGGGCCAAGGCTGAGCAGACCAAAAGCATTGGCGTTAGTGAAGGCCCTACGCAGCGGCCCACGGTGCAGGATCGGGGGGGTATGGAGAGCGGCCATCGATCGAGCTGCCGCCGGTCGGACTTTTACCTCTCTCTGAAGTGTGAACTCTGAACATATAAGGTAGCGCTTGTTGGTTTGTGCTGGTCCATGTTCAAAAGCAGTAGTAAGGTTTCGCGTTTAGGCCGACCCCCGGTACGTGCACATAAAAGTGGTACAGTAACTGATTGGTGTTAGCGTCCGACTCCAGAGTATGCCACTGTACGTAGAGCGCCCCAGTACCAGTAGTATGTCATGGTACGCAGCGTCAACCGCATCAGTGCGAAGGCCAGTTGTTGAACATGGGAGCGTGGCATGGAGAATCTTTCTTTCCCTGTGTCTGTGTTTGGCATATTCGGCATCATCGCAGTCAAAGCTCCGTCGAACCGCCAAATACCCGAGCATTCCCGCCAAAAATTGCCGCCAAGGCGCCGCCGTCAGCACGCTGGGCACGAAATCGGTCAAACGCCCAACTCATTGGCCCGTTGGCCGTCGCCCCCTCGCCAAAACGCAAATCATCGTTTTGATATGCTCCGTCAGTGGTGCGCGGGTAGGGCCCACGAAGAACTTGCGCGGCTCTTACCTTAGCAATAGACTATATTATTTATTTAAATCATAAAAAAGTCTGTACCGAAGATTTTTAATGCAAAAGATTGCTTCAATCTTTTATTAAGATTGATATTTAGGCCCATTTGAAGTGATTTTTTATTTAATTTGCCAAGAAAAAAATGCATAATATAGATCATGGTTGTATGATTGTAACCAATACACTAAATGCATTATGTCACTAAGGACCTTGGTATGGGATGGAAAACGAACGAAGACCATTATTGTGGTTGTTGTTGTCTCAAGATGCAAAATTATACTAGTACCATTCACATGTATACTTTGTTACCTTTTCTCTTATGTTTCGCCTCATCATTTTTTTTTCATCTTTCCACCAATATTCTCGAGGTTTTTTTTGTACCAGTAATCAAATACAACCATTGATATCTTGCTTCTAGACCTTGTGTTCACTTACTTCACGTGTGTCATCATTTGGTTCTCCGAGCTTTAGTTGTTACACAACATACATGGTACAGATACATCTTCTTCTTCTTTCCCGTTGCCATGACATGTATTGGTTCTTCTTCCAACTTGAATTGTTAGTTTGTTACACATAGTACATATTACTGCCTGATGGTGGTGTTTTGTTTGGCACCTCTGCTGCCTGCTGCTGGCTGCAGCAGGTTGGCGCTCAAGTTTCAGTCTGGCTGCGTCGTTATCGCTCTCGAAATGGAATTGATTAGCAGCTGCCCGGCGGCAGGCATTCAGAGCTCCGGCAGTGTACTGGCTCACTCTCGCAGGGAGAGGGAGGGCTCTTCCATTCCATCATCGGAACTGTGAACCCTTGTAAAAAAAAGTACTGGTCCGCCAGGACTCCACGTTCTGAATGTTTACATCAAACAACCTTGCATTGCATGGATAGAGTGAGTGCAGTGGCGTCGACCATGGAGGCACCGCTGCAGGGTTGTGAACAAGATGAGATCGCAGAGAAAATGAGTACAGATGAAGGGAGCAAACCCCGCAATGGACGCCACCGTCTGCAAATGAATGTGACATCTTGTTTGGCACCTCTGCTGGCGGCTGCTGCAGTAGCTGGGCGCTCAAGTTTCAGCCTCTCTGGATCGTCTTCGTTCCAGACGGACATGATTATTAGTACTAATTAACACCTCACACTGGCAGGCTTGACCATCTAATGCCGCCTCGACTGGCCACCGGAACCTGTCGAGGCCCAGTGCTGCACTACGGTTCTGTCGCCGGATTAAGCGAGCAGGGCGAGCAGAGCTTAATTTAAGGATACGCACAGGCGCAGCGGAACTGTTGACGGCGGCATTAGTAGTTTCTGAACACGGGCAAAAAGCTCTCTAAGTTATGGCCTGTGGGCTGACGAGCAGAAATGGGCTTAATTTTACAGACCAACAAGAGACCCACAGATCCCTGGTTTAACAACCAACTTTGCGTACCAGTCGACCCTGAATCGTCCACAGAAAACTGTAGATACTGCAAGATACTCGCAAAAAAGTTGTAGTATTGTAGAATATTACGACCACTAAAAGTCCAATTATTGCATGCCATTAACTAAGCTCCCTTATCCTATTGCAAAAGCCATAAATACCAATCATACATCTTTTGATTTCGAACTGCAAATGTGATAGGTTTTCTTCTTGAAGCTAGTAGTTCTGAAAATGGTATGAAATTGCCACCAGTCGAGTGGTATCCATGCCATTTTAAGACGATCCTTGGTCAGCCATGGATCTGTACCTGAGTGCATCTACTTGAAAAGTGTAGGTCTCAAAAAAAAAAATCAATGCTCCTTCCAATCATTCTAAGATGTTATCAATGAACTATATAGAGATGTCTTTCACATTTGTATTTTTAAATAATATTGGTGCGATAATTTCTCATGAAACAATTATTGAATGGGACAAATATATATCATACCATCTCTTTCATTTGATTAAACCAAGGCATCTATAAGCACACATGGACACTATCTTAATATAATCTCGAGTAACATTCATAATATGATTTGAAATTTGCATTACCTAAACTAAAAGTTGTTCAGGAACTTCCATCAAACTCGAACTGAACATACCACATTGTTGTAGCATCTTGAAGCAACGGTAATAGAAATTTCTTATAGACCATGAAACTCCTTCAGCAAGGAGAACCGCGAGCAGAATGTCCTCTATACCATGAAAAGAAGCTGGAAAGTCTATAAACTGAATCTCTAAACAAAATCATTAATCGACGGTTGTGTTCTGAAGAAACAAAAACAGAAATAACTTAGGTGCTATGTGAGCTCTGCGACGGAACCTACACATGTTCAAGACCAGCTGGCTATCTCTTGGATGTTATCGGTGGAAATATTGCAAACTTTTGATGACCGGCTTCAATTTCTCTCTTGGGCTATCTTCCTGTATGGCTGCATCGACCACAAGCATTACATCAAAACACTCTTCCTTGCAAAAAGAGAGAGGCAAAAGTGAGAGGCAAGAAGTTAAGTCAGTACATGACTATTCTCAAGGTTCTTAAAAAGTTTAGCTGAACTGATCATCGGATAAAAGAATGTTAGGACATCAGGTAGTCATAGATGCATAACAATCACCTGAACAGAAAAACCGCCAATTTAAGTGATGTCACTTAGAAACATATGCAAAATCCAGAATGTTTTAAACACCACCTAACTTTTGTGGACCACTGTCTTGACTCGCAATATGGATGATTTGCCGGCGAGCTTCACCCTGCAATCATTCTGATCGATAAGTTGAGAAGATCATATTGGGCAAAAATCAGCAGACCAGGTTGCGTGAACAACATGCGGAAGTTCAGTTTCGAGTTGCCCACCATTAGCACCACCAAGAGCCTCGGGGCACCCAGCTCCTCCGCGGACCCCGGCAGGGGAGGCAAGGCTTCCGCACCTCCTCCTCAAAGAAGGTCAGGAAAGGGCAGGCAAGGCTTTCGCACCTCCTCCTCAGAGAAGACCGGGACAGGGCAAGACCAAATGTCCTCGTCGGGGTCCCGACCGTGGTCTGGTGGGCGGCTGCTTGTGGAGAGGGCTCTTTAGGGGAATCAGGCGGTGGTGAGGCGGCGATGTAGGTCAGGCGGCGGCAGGGCGAAGCGTGAATGCGTGATGGCGGGGGATGCGGGTCAGGTGTCGTCGAGTGGGGAGGCGGCAGGGTAGGGGTGGAAAAGGATGTGACGATCGTGATGCGGATCGTGAGCCAGTTTCTATTTTTTCTGCGCAGGCTCGGGACGGAATGCAGTGTGCGGGCAGAGTTCCAGTCCGTCGAACCTATTTTAATACAGAGAAAACAGCTGGTATCGGTAATAAAAAACTACTTACTTTATCCTTTCTCAAAAGCCCCGGAACTGCATTTCTGAATTCTGAGAGGTGTCCACTGCTAATGCCCCGGAACTGCATTACTGAATCGTCTTACAGAACTGTATTTCTGAATCCACGGACAGTATATATATATCTAACAAAGGTAAGAATGAAACACGGGAGATGAATCCACTGTCTCTCTGTCATTATTGTGATTTATAACAGGGATGCCTCTTGTGATATAGTACTACGAAGACGAGGTATCCTATCTGATAAGAAACAAACCCCTAAACACACAAGCTAGAAGCTGAGCCCGAGCTGCAGGCCGAACGCCGCGTGGAAAAGGAACAGCGTCATGATGCTGCTGCCGAGCAGGCCATGCGCGCCCCTGAGCCCAGGGTTTCCCTGAACACACAAGAAAACACCAAAGGTTACGCATACTGTCTTATCTAGTAAGTGATATCATGTTCTGAAGAATGTCCAAAGTTCCAGCTACCTCGAACAGTGTTGGTAGGAGGGACTGGACTGTCAGGAGCGCAAGGCCGATGATTCCGGTCACCGCGTGAGGACTGCGCAGCCATTGCCAGTGATGGGTCAGTACAGATTTGAATTTGAAGCCAATATGTTGTGAATTCTGAGAGGCGTTGTCACCTTTCGAAGATGGGTTTGTTGGAGGTGAGCAGGGCGGTGACGCCGCCGGTGGCGCCGAGGGCGAAGAAGAAGAACATGCCGCCGAGGAGCTTCGGGTGGAGGTCCTTGGCCTTGGCCTTCTCTTCCTGTAAATTGATGGATTGGGCTCGGGATGTCAGTTACAGATTATTACACAACCGTTGCGGTACAGGTATATATGTGCAAGTGCTGACGCTTACAGGGTCGTCGGACATTTTGATCCTGAATCCTAGGTACGTTCCGTAGCCACCCATTGCAAACAGCACCACTGCCTGACAGAAAGGAAGAACAGTGTAGGTGGTCATGGATGTGTGTGTGTGTGTTTTTTTGGTGCCTCTTCTTGTGATTTGAGACTGATGATGGTGAGGAGGGAGCAGGGACAGGGAGTAGTAGTACCATGTTGCCGGGGTGGCCCCAGTGCACGAGCCAGTCGGGGAGGCTGAAGGTCTGGACCAGCTCCACGAACGGCTGGAACGCCGCCGTCACCGTCTCGGCGCCGGGCAGCAACGCCGCCAGCAGGAGAGGGTACGGCGCCAGCGAGTAGAGCCGCGTCGTCTCCCTGACAGGCCGCGTGTGCTCCACGGAGAGCTGAGTGGCCGGGAGTCGTGGTGCGGGCAATGCTGCACGCGACGGCCGGAGTGGGCGGGGCGACGACGACGACGAGGCGCGCGGCCGGAGGGCGAGGGAGCTGCTGGCCACTGTCATGGCCCCCATCGCCTTGGTTTGGCTTGCGCAGACGGCAGGTGGTAGCTGAAACCTCTGAGGATCTTTGGGTTTTTTGTCGGCGTGGGCGTGTGATGGGAGGATAGAGTTGGGGACGAGGAGAAAGGGGCGGGAGACGAGTGAGCGTGGAGATAGGCGGGCCAAGTGACGCGAGGAGACCACACGCACGGGCGCCCATGCCACATTGCTGCCTTGGTAGTAGTAGGTGGGCGCCGAGCGGCGACACGCAGGACAAGTCACGGACAATCCATGATTTGCCACTGGAAAGGGAAGATCGTCCTCGGTCCCTCACTGCCCTTGCCACCCAACGCTGCCCACGCCTCACACAAGAACAAGCAGGCAACGCCCACACAAATCACTGGTAGACAGACCATCCAGGACATACCAAATCCATAATTCCCAGACCCCCAAAAAAACACAGGAACCTAACTACACTTCCAGGTCTCAGCAAAAACGAATTGGCATCAGGGAAATCCATGTTTCAAAACGACATCAACTTAGTTGCTCAGTACCAGCCTAACAACCAATTACCATGAGATTTCCTTAAATATTTGGTCTGAGGAGTATGGACACTGAATCCGCATCAATTCGTGGAGCAGCGAAAAGAGTAAAAGCTATGGCGCTAATACAAACCTCTGTATATTTCCAGTTCTCGGAGACTGAAGTGAAGCCGGCTAACCGGAGAAATTCTGCAAAAATGAGCCCAACTCCTAGGACAACGTTTCCGCGGCCAATATATAGTTACCAAAAAAAGAGCAAAAGAATCATCGGAGCTTCGGCAAGTATGGCTCGGACATATACGAGCACGGAAGCGTACTTTAACGCTGGCGCTCTTGTTTTACAGGGAGGCGGGCAGGGCAGTTAGGTAATCAGGGCTTCAGGGCTACGGCCACGCCAAACCTTGCAGGCGAGCTAACCACCTTGGGGTCGTACTCGGCAGAGAGGGTTATGTAGGACTTGGGCCTCCACTCGTGCTGGCAGAGGAGCCCGGTTTTCCCGCTGTTGCTAAATCTTGTCTTGACCAGTGTGGAAGAATCAAGCGCGTGGGAGCTCCCGATGGTGTAGTAATTCTCTTTTGTTTTGAACCTGTGTGTTAACTCTGCAGCGACTGCACTGGTTGGGCTGAACATGTGGATATAAGAAGCTTTCAACGTCTCACCTTTATCAGACCTACATAGAAACAACATAGCGAAGTTTGTTAGCAAACCACAAGTGAGAGGTTTCTGTACTGAAGTACATTCATATACCGTACTTGCAGAAGATATCAAATGCTGGAAAGGCATACAGCACGACATAACACATAAAAACTGTCCACAAGAAAATGTTCAGAATACCTGGACATCTCAAATTCCCAATACATTATATATGGTGTTGGCTGCTCTAGTTGTTTAACAGTATGATGTGTTACGATATATTTCAACAAGATATTGGTTGAAGCGCCAGGTCAGCTTGAGCCTTCCGCTTTATATCTAGCAAGTACATAACCTAGCTAGGAAAGTTCGTATATTTAATTTAAAGCAATATATATTGGACAGCATTGTTGGTAAATTTTGCAAGCATAAATGGTAATATCTGCGCAATGTGTAAATGCAGCTGCTATAGAATTGAACAGAGAAGAAACTTAAAAAACTTACAATAGTAAGGACGCAGAAATATCATCTTTGTTATAGCTGATCCCTGAGTTGTACTTGGTAACAGAAGCTGAAGCACTGTCAAACCCAACCTCGGCACCAACAGTAAGTTGGTTTGTGCCGACTGTTCCTGACAGCTCGACCAAAGGTGCTGACGCCAAACCAATGGATGAATTCAATGTGAAGCGATCATGAAGGTATTGCAAATCAAGCTGTCAAAGAACGATAACCATAAGTACAAGGAAAGCAGTGAATGTGTTTGCATTATTACAAAAAAAAGTGGCATGGCACAAACATCGGTTATAAGCCAGTTGACAGGTCATCAATAGACAAACACCATGAAGAGCAAAATGCAGTTCTAAACTACTATTTTTCAAGTTTCAGGTAAACTGGCATGTTCCTCCATGTCAAAAAACACCAACCTTCCCTGACTTTTGATCAGGAACCCTGAAGCTGAATGAAGTCTTCAAACCAGTGAGCATTTCATCAACTGTGACTGTGGATGACACCTGCAGGAGAAAAGACCCTAGTAAGATCCTGATAGACGATCTCAAACTCTGATATGGCATAGTAGGAATGTTACAGATTGGGCTATTAAAGATGCCTATACATATACTATGTAGCCACCTGCATCTATCTAACCGTCACATTCAGGAGTCAATTAATCGCTTGTCAGGAAATCCTTTCTAGACTTAAAATGGTTGTCCGGTGCAATTTATGAGAGTACTGATCAATTACATTACAGACTAACAATGCTAAATTGAAACCTACACACCACACCATTAATCCTATCATACACAATTATCCCAGACTCGTTACCAGACGGTGATTAATGAGTAATCATTTCGATCCCAGGAAATTTAATGATGGCAGTAAAAAAATAAAAGCCCCCTCTCCAAGGGAAAAAGTAAACTAAAGCTTTACTATAGGTTTTGTACATAAATACAGCCAGATTCGACAAAGACGTAATTAAAGTAGAGAACCAAAATTTCCAATGCTCTTACTCTAGAGTCGCTGTCAATTTTGACATCAACGGTCGCTTTACTGCTTTTATGTTGCGTATGTATGTCACCAATGAAGAGCTCATCGATCCTCACGCCGGTTGCTGTGACACCCTATAATGTAAAACAAAACAGTTGTTTAGACAATCAACAGACAGGTGATAAGCACCATATCTCCAAACTGAATCTGGAAGGGTCTGAGTATCTTACGAAACCAGAATCGCTAGTTGTCGACAAAGAGAACTTCTGGTCAAAATTGTAGTCCTTGTGCAAAAGATCTACAGAGTAAGATATGAGTTAATGAGACTTTTCAGAGGTTAAGATGATGCAACTAGAATCAGAAGAAAGCCTAGTAAGGAAAACAAATTTAGGCGCGAAAACTATCTGTATTTCAGAGACTACATCAAATAAAGGCACAAACCAATTATTACTCCAAACCTAGGTACAGTGGGGAACACTAGTACAATATTTAAGCAATAAACATCGCAGGTCCTACCCCACATAATTTTCAGTTATATATATTTATCATAGCTAGGGTTCCCTCGGTGTTGAGCTGCTATTTCTTTGGGAACTAATTCATCCATACATATCATATGAATGTAAATACAGTTCAAAGTTGACAGCTCTCTATATGGGACTATCCTATCAAATCAATGCAGTAACCGAAGCCGAACCGGGAGTATCTATTAATTCAACGATCATCATATAGTTCCGCGAACACTCAGCAACACGATTGAAGCGTACTGGTTCGAAGGGAGCCCTATGTACATTGCCCAAACATGTCTACGGTCTCTGCAGAGAAATAGGCTGCATTCTGACGACCGGCCACACGAGGAGGGTCTCCGGGCGGAGAAATAAGCGTTTCGAGAGGGAGAGGAGGGTTGCCTACCTCTTGCTGTCTTCCCGAAGTTGACGAACGGAACCGGGCCTTTGCCCATCCTTCCCAAATAGCAACTCACAGCCCTGTGGGGAAAAAAAACTTGCACGTATCAACAGCGTGATCAATCCGCGTCACGGCGGAGCAGTGGAATCAACAGGGGCGGATCTAGATGGTGCGCCGGGAGTGCACAGGCGCGCCCAGAAATCGTGGAGATCAAGTGGGGTTTAACTGGATGAAGGCAAGCTCGTACCTGAGAACCCAGTGGGCGAAGGTTGCGGACGGGCCGGCGGCGAGCGCGAGAGGCGAGGGGCTGGGGAGGGAGGAGAGGAGGAGGGGCCCTGGGGCGTCGGCGGCGGGACAGCTGTAGGGCACGCGGGCGCGGGTGGACTATAGGGGGAGAGAAGATTTAGATCCGCGCTGGGTCGGGTTTGGTAGGTCACGACTCGAGGGAGGAAGAGAAAAGAAACGGTACGGGCGAGAGGGCTATGGCGTGGAGGAGATGGATTTGGATTCCATTGTGGACGGAGAACATACGATTCCAAAGGAAAACAAATTTTCCATATTACTTGCGAGACTTCTTCTGCTTTTCTATAATAATCGTAGGAGTATATATTCTTCGAAGATTCTTAATTGTTTTTCAAGAAATACCTCAAAATGCTAGGATAAATAGAGATGCCCTAAATCTTGGGCGTGAAGATGATGATCCTTACAACGTGATCTGTGAGGGTGAAAATTGGATGTGGATAATTAGAATTAAAGTAGTACAAAAAAGTGAAACTAGATATGAATACATCCAGAATGACCAGTCTATGTTATATTTAAGAATGTATGGTATTTGTATCAGGTCCAAATTGAGCAAACATTCAACCTATGTCCCTGCAGGAGCAATATTAGCTCCACGTTCGTATTCCATAAAGACATGTCATAAATTTAAAGTCCCGGCCAACAGAACACGCCATTAAGCCCGGCCAACAGTACAACGCGCCTCATATAGGTATGGAAATAAAATGAAACGTGGCGCCTCTGCCGTTGGCGCCGACTCTTCTGTCGCCAAAGGTGTTGGTGTAGTTGTTGCCGACGACTCTTCCATCATCAAAGTTGTTGGTGCTATTGTTGTCGTCGTCGGTGTTGGCGTCGTCATTGTCGTTGATGTCCTCATTTGTTGCAAGATGGCAGTCCTCTCCATCGTGTGCCACGACTTCACCTTCGGATCCATGGTTGACGTGTCGGTCATCAAGATCATGAAGTCCTCCATCCTTATCTTTACTGCAACCTTTGCCTTCTCGAGCTTGATATTCTTTCCTTGCCTCTCCATCAAGGTCACCCACCTTGCATCGGTCTCTTGCCGCCTCAAGGTCGAGTTTTGACGAAACCTCCGTGAAGCATTTATGAATCAATACTTGCACCCTCTGTGATGATGCAGCTGCAACAACCTCTTTTTCCTTCTTGTTCATAGTGGAGCGTCCTGCCAAGGAGGAAGTCGGTGCATCCACATCAATGATGATACCATTGTCGGTGGCATTGAGTGCCTTCCGCCTGACCCTCCATTTATCGCAATTTTTAAGTTTTTTTAAGTAAGTAATACATCAAGTTGAACTCGTGGTTCTTGTTGTACGCTCGAAACATGTCTAGCATGGCTATCAACTAAGCAAAAAAGGCACACATCAATACATAGCCAAGCTATAGCATGCCAAATTCATGGAACTTGATGGTGCAATGTTGCATAATGCCCCACTTATGCGACATACCATTTTGGTTGCGTCTCATGTGCATTTTGGCATACTTCTTGTTCACGAACTAGCACTCATCAAACTCGGTTTTGATCCTCTTACAATAGGATCCGCTTGCTTGATTAGATCTAGAGATGGGGATAGTACTCACCACTTCCCAAGAAACATATAAGAACTCGTCCTCTTTGGACTTCCACTTGGGGCATCAGCTCTGAGTACCCTTCTTCCTGGTGGCATCTTCATCTTCCTCCTCCTCTTTCTCTCCCTCTTCTCTTCCTCTTCCTCATCTTCCTATTCTTCATATTGTGTGGCATCGTAGCCGCAGTTGCATCATGGATAATCTCGTGAATGGTGGCGTCGAGGTCCATTTATGCATACAAACACAAGTTCTACGTGATCTACGATCATGATATACATGCAAAACACAATGTCGTCGTTACCATACCTCATAGGTGTTGAATCCACCCGTATGCATTCCATAGAACAGGTTGCCGACGTCCATGTCGGGAGCACCGAGCAAGCAGAGATGGGTTGGCTCGAGTGGAACCCTTTGGACCAACGGCATGCGGTGATTGGGAAAAATAGGGTTGAAGGCGATGTTCTCTCTCTCTCTCTCTCTCTCTCTCTCTCTCGCCATACTCGAGGAAGAACCTTGGCAGCAGTGTCACGCTGATGCTTTATTGGAAGTAGGCCACTCACTCATTGAACGGAAAGTCGCTGCGTGTGTGGTGCTACCTTGGCTTCCACGGACGACAGGGTTGTCAGTGTACCCTTGGCTTAAGGCCACAATGTTTCACCTCCATGACCTTCGACTTCTTTTTTTGGTGTCACTGTCACTGTTGCGTTCCTCCGTGGAGAGCTTCTGTCGGAGATATTCCATGGCCCAAATGTCATCCGCCATCAACTCCGGCTTCTTCTATAGCGTCGGCTTCTTGTGTGGCCAAACGAATGATGCATGTGATCCCTTCAACTTTGGCACCTTCAGTGACATGGCGACAAGGGCACGAGTGAGGTGCCCCGACAAGAGATGGCCGGGAATGAGAGTGGAGGGTAGGAGAAATGAAATGGGAGGGAAGGGAAAATGAAATGGGAGTGAAGAAGAGGGGAATTGAAATAGGATTTTTGGTTGTGCCACTGATAGGGATGGCCCACCCTATTGCCGCTTATGTCCAGCGCCACTGACAAAGCTGGCCCACTCATATCTAGAAGAAAAATGCTCAAATTGTGTTTACGATAAGAGGGACGAAGAGGAACAAGGGAAAGCTCGTGAAGTTGGGCAAAGCATTCACATTGCATCAATGTTGGTGGATCTTTAAAATGATGAGAAGTGAAAGAACCGTGAGATATATGATGTTCCAAAAAGAATCCCAAGAGCTTGGTGGGAGATGCAACCATTGTAGATTGTTATGATGATGATGAAGCATCAAGTGATGAAGGGAAAAGAAGCACCATTCCCAACTTGGTTGCTAGAACCAAGAGGCCTGAAGGAAGAAAGCATGCCAAGGAGAAGGGCAAGAAGACCAGAGATGATGACATCAAATATTCATTGGAGGCCATGATGAATCATTTGCAAGGAGATGAACAAGGAGAGAAAGGCTTTGGAGATGAAAGAACTAGACGAGCTCAAGGAGGCCGAGCAACGCAAGGCTATGCCGGGGAGAGGAGGACGACTTTTGAGGATCTCAAGGCCGCCACGGAGGAGAGGAAGGTGGTTATGGAAGAAAATGCTTGAGCAATGGAACAAGAGCAAAATTTCATGTTCATGGACACAAGTGGCATGGACGAGAAGCATAACGTGTGTGTGGAGCTTTGTCGCAAAAAAAGTTTTGATGTGAAAAAATGATGGCAATCTTTGGCGGAGGGTTTATGGGTGCCATGGGAGGCATGAGAGGTGGAATGGGTGGCTACGTGGGCGCCATGAATGGTGCTATGGGGGGAAACATGGGAGGTTTCGACGGAGGGTTCATGGGTGCTATGGGAGGAGGCATAGGAAGTGCTACGGGAGGTGGCATGGCCGGCGGCTTGGGTGGAGTTATGGGAGGTGGCATGCCCGACGGCTTGGGAGTTGCTTCCAACAACACCGTTGCTAGCGACAATGAGGAGCAACAAGGATATGCCAATGATGGCAATAATGCCCGAGAAGTGGCTATGGTCTATGTTTGTGTTAAACTATGTCGATGAACTACTATGTGCTTTGAACTCCGCATTTCATTTGGGTTTGTGTTGAACTATGTCGACCGTCAACTATTTTATGATATGCAATACGGATTTGAAGTTTATTTTCATGTGTGTGTGATGATCTTGATGATAGTTTCAATTTCATTTGTTATTGATATGTTTGTCATGATCATTCAGTTAAAATTATGGAGGTGGCTTTGAAATAGGTGACCTATTTTACATCACTTATTGTGACAGCCATGTCCTAAAATACGTTCTGACATGAATAGGATCAAGAATAACTAGGATTTGAAGGAAATTGCAGATAAAAAAGCAGAAACTACAGGTGATGTAAGAAACATTTTTTGGTGATGTATAGTTTTTATATCACCTCTTTTGGGTACAGGTGCCCTATTATACATCACTTGTTCGAGAATGTCTTAGTAATCAAATCATTCCCTAGTATTTACCCCTCCCCCACCCCCCCACCCCACACACACACCACATATAGAGAAAATATCATTCCCTAGAAAATTGAATAGTGGATCATCCTCTCGAAGTTGTGTCTGTACTCTCGCACGATGGATCCACTGATATCTCGACTCACAGAATACCATCGGTAGCAAAGCCATGGATAATGACAATTAGGTAGCTCAAATAAACACCCAAGGAGGATTGACAACAAACCACATAGCCCAATTCTACGAGCTTTAGGAAAAAAACTCCACCACATTCATCTAGATCAACACAATACGGACAAGATCCCTTGGAAATTTACCAACAATGAAGAATACACCTCTAAGACGGCATACAAGATGTGATTTTTTGGACACACACATTCCTCCATGCCTTCATTGGTGCGGAAGCCGCCTCCGAAATGCAAAACTTTTGCGCGGTTGGTTCTCTAAAATAGAGTTTGGACGTGGATAGATTAGAGCGAAGAGGGTGGCAAAATTGTGGACTATGCAAGCTTTGCAACAATGTCCAAGAGTCGTCCACTCATCTCATTTTCCAATGTCGCTTCACGGTGCGTGTTTGGTGTTTGATAAAGAATTGGCTTGGCTTCCCCGATGTTGACCCAATGGATTGGCAAGATATGCACGCCAAGGAATGGTGGAAGGAGAAGATCCAAAAAAAAGGGCCAATCTAGGAAAGTGATGGCCTCCCTTGTTGTCTCATGGGAGATATGGAAAGAGAGGAATGCACGTGTCTTTCGCAACCAAGCCTCAACATCCATCAATGGTGATGAAGAAAATGAAAGACGAGGTAACTCTATGGAGCATCGCCAGCACCAAAGCGTTTTGTAATCTAATGGCACGAGAGTAGGGCTATCGCTTTTGTCTTGTTTTGTCTTGGCCTTTTTTTGGGACCAAGGCATGGTTTGTTTGCCATCTCTAAACTTCTCCTTAATAAATGAAAATGGCAAGTCTTTTGCCTAGTTTTTTTCAAATACCATCGGTACCTCATGGCAAATTGCGTTCAACAATGTGCGCTTCGCATAATCTCACGATGTCATGAACGACGGAGATGAACAAGCACGTCCGTCCGGTGGCCGATATCCCCAAAAGATGTGGGGATATACGAGGATTTGGTGTTTACCTAATACTCTCAAATACCCTTCCCAAAAAATACTCTACCATGACGTATAGTTTTTAATCTAGCCAAATATACTAGTGTGGAGGAGATTTGTGGGGATATTCCGGAATTATCCCTCCAAATCCGGCCTAGTAAACGACCTATCAGGAAAATTTTAGGATACGAGAAATAATTCTCATCCCCTCAAATACCCTAGAAGTAAACGAGGCCTGATTGGGCGCAGACAGCAGACTCCCCGTTGTCGCTACTAGCCTCTGCGTCCCTGATGCAATCAGCGTAATGTAATGGTCGAGCTGGAAGAAGATAGGCTCAGTAGAGTTCATATGTGCAGTACTTCATTTTAAAATATATGATGTTTTACTTTTGCAAAACAAATGTATCTAGACTTTTTTTTAGTATATTAGTTCACTCAGATTTAGAGTGAATCTACACACTAAAATAAGTCTAGATATATTTTTTTATAAACCTAAAACAATACTATATACAACCTAAAACAATACTATATACAGTAGAAAAAAGCCAGCATGACCACTGGTTCCTCCTGGCAATTTTTTCGCAACATAAGAGCTGTTTTTCACCATCAAGAACATGAGAAAGTTACTGCTATAGCTATAAAACTGAAGCAAGAAAGAAGAAAACTGAAGCAGGAAAGAAGAAAAAACAGGTGCAGAATGCCCCAAGACTGATCAAGCTGCATGCTATCAGACTCGAGCATCATATCAGTATCATATGCTGATGCCTTTCCTAACCACAAAGGTTAAACAAGACAATAAATTACCACCACTCCTGTATCCAGGGCCACAAAAGCATCAACGCAAGAGAACAGACACAGCAAATTACCACGTCGTTAAGCATACAAACCAGAGAAGATGAACAGGGAAAGAAACCTGACATTAAAAAGACCTGATATGTCGGTACCGTTTGCTTGCTGCAGATAGCACGTACTAGTGTTTGTGAAGCTACATCAAAACTTCAGAAGTTACTGCATATACTTTGACTGTCACGACTCACCGTGCATGAGTACCTCTAGGTGTTAACAGATCTCCCGACCATAACCACATTTCGCTTACGATTGAAAATTTAGATCATCAAAAGAGTAACTGAAAATTTCTGTATCCATGGCCACAAAAGGATCAACGCAATAATTAGCATCACTTCTGTATCATGTATCCATGGCCACAAAAGTGTCAACGCAAGAGAACCGGTAAATAAAGGTACAGACACAGCAAATTACCACATGCTTAAACATACAAACCAGAGCAGATGAACAGGGGAAGAAACCTGGAACCCGGACATCAAAAAGACCTGATATAATCGGTACCCTTTGCTTGCTGCAGATGGTTTTGTGAAGCTACATCAAAACTTCAGAAGTTACTGCATACTTTGGCTGTCACAACACATGGTATATGAGTACCTCTGGGTGGTTAACAGATCTCCCAAACATAACCACATTTCGCTTACAACTGAAAATTTCGATCATCAAAAGAGTAACTGAAAAATTCTAACACAGAGAATACGCGAAGAACAACATGGCATGTATTGATATATCTGCCCGGGTTGGGGCTTTTGTGTCATAATATGGAGGCAATTGCAAAAGAAAAAAGAACTACAGATGAACTTAGTTTTCTAACTGATTTATAGATTGACAGCTCATGCCTTCATGATCCCAATGTCATTTCCAAAACAACAGTTGCAGCTAGAAAAACAAAGGAGTTAATCTACATGATAAGTGTTAAGTGATAACTGTACAAAAGGTCGCTGCCCTTTGGCCCTCTTCGTCGCCCACCAGAAAGAAATGACATGCCCAGTTCTCCTGATGCCTAGAGAACTGCTGGAGCTCGGACGTGGACCATGCCCCACTCGACGCTGGAGGGTTTGCTTGAGTCCCCTGTTGCAATCTAGCCGGCGTTTGATGCGCCTTGGGTTTTGTAAAGCTGGATTACGCTAAGCTTTTGTTTCCTGCTGTTATCTCTGAACTTGTAGCCCAGAGGGGTGCTTTTGCTGCTGCTGTAGTAAACTGAAAACGCTTCAGGGATGTAACCAGGCCTGCTCCTACATGGTTTCATTTGAAATGAATGGAAACGGGGGTAGAGGCCCCTGTTGCTCTAAAACGTATCTGTACAAAAGAACAGGAGCTGTACAATGAGAAGCTCCGCTGATACTAGATGACTTTGTAATGAAACATGTGTGTATTGACCTTGAGTGTTTCCTTCAGGATTGATACAGATTCCAATCCATGTCAGGTTGTGAAAATACTTCATAGTCCGTTGGACCATCTACAAAGCTATTAACTGTCTGCATCCCTTCTAACAATGATGTCTGGAATCGATCACTTCCAGATGGCAGCAACTTATAGAACACTAAGAGCCCAAGTGTACATATAGCCTGTAACTTCATGGAATCACCCTGGCCCGCGAAGAAGAGCAACATTGCAGCAAGGAAGAAGATAACACAGAACTGCATGATGCACAGCACTCTATCCATCAGCTTGCCATCATTGCCTGCAGGAAATCCTCTGACTCTGTACACGAACAGGAAATTGTACTTGTCCACGAGGTAACGGTAGCCAAAGTATACTGCACCGACAGGAACCACAAGCGGAGCGAACAGTGAGTAGATCATTGTGAGTGCAAATATTGTAATGTCAAACGCGTAGTACTGCGCAAAGTCAAATGTCTGCTTTGGCATGTGGAAGCTCCGGTTTATTGGGTACAAGGAAAGATCATGCCCCTCGATACCATCCAGAAAGCCGCTGCCTTCTCTCTCGGACATTAGAGGCGCTATCAACCCATTTGTTTCTTCATCATTCTGCGTATGCCGGCTGTCTTCGTTTTCTTCAGGGACCAATTGGATCATATCATTCTTTCTAAATTTCCTCATTATATGCTTTACCCAAGGGATTGGAGCCAGCAGATCAAAAGATATTCCTAGAAAGGCGCTTGTGATTAAGAACGCCAGAGACGAAAGTGAAGATCTTGACAGGAATGTTGGGCTTAAGTAATGTTCAATCTGCTTGCACTCAGCACCATCTAAGTAGCACCGTCCCATGCTAAGTATCCAACTTTCAAGTGACGATTCCACCAGCGCACGCAACAGAATGAGATTAACAAGGAAGAAGCAAACCATCTTCAGCAATGCAGCCCTCTGTTCCCCCGACACTGTCAAATGGAACTCAAACTTGGAGAAGTACGACAATACTGATGGGATGATGATATACATGCTCACGAAGATAAGGACATTGGGAAGATACTGGAATATTATTGTCCAGAACCAGCTTGAGCCTTGAAGCCAAAGAATCCATGACTTGGCTTGATCCACAGCCTCCACGTTGATGATCCGAGCCGCGTTTTGCATCCCACTGAGTATTGACAAGGGTGAACTAAAGAACAAGAGCATTAAGAGGAGGCAGGTGTTGACTGCAATTCGCCGCAGAGCTAGTGAGGCCTTGCTCGTCCCAAGATGGTTCCAGTAGATATCTGATGCCGGTGGCGCCCTCTCCACTCTCCATCGGCTCCTCTCAAGCTGGAGCTCCATCAGTGGGAAGAACCTACCAATTGGTGTCCTCTTCCTTTCCATCCGGAAATCCCTCACAGCCTTGTTTGCCGTGTACACATCCTTGAACACAACGAAAGCTATTCCAGCACCAGGTGCACGCCCTTCCTTATAATCCGAGAGCCTACTCCCAATCACAAGTTTACTAGTCTGAAACCTCCTTAGCCTTTCATCATCAGTAAACCCAAACCTCTGCGCTGCCATTGCGCACAGCTCTTTGCATCTCCTGACAAACCAATGTGCTTCCAATTGCCCTGTTTCGTCCTGCACAAATTCGTCAAACAGGCTGCGGGCGTCCATCCTTGCCTCCAGCCAAGAGATCTTGTTCCGGACCTTCACCCACTCTTCGGCGAGATACTCCAACGTGCAGAGGTCGAAGGGTACAATGACACGGTACACCTTGCCAGGGTACTTGTGCTCGAAGTAATCCTTGAGCGGGGTCTTGTCGGCCGCCAGCGTCCTAGGGATGCCCTGGATCATGATGGTGAAGACGGCAACGGAGCTGGAATTAGGGTCGCTCGGGTTGCCGTTGCCGTCCCGAAAGCGGGTGATGCGGAGCGCATCCTCCATCCGGGAGATGCCGAGATGCGCGATGGCGACGACCGCAGCGGTGAGGAGGAGATGGAGCCATAGCAGCGGGGATGACTTGGGGATGTGGGAGATGGTGGTGATGGCGAACTGGTCGGCAATGGTGGCGTCCCCGGCGAAGAGGTTGAGCGGCAGGGCCGCCAAAACTGCCGCGGCGGAGACGGCGGCGAGGATGAGGAAGGAGGCCCGCTCGAAGAGGAGGAACTGGGCGGCGTCGGCGCCGCAGTGGAGCGCGATCTGCGGCGCGGTGGCGTGGTAGACGGCGAGGAGCTTG
Source organism: Avena sativa (assembly GCA_916181665.1). Lineage (NCBI taxonomy): Eukaryota > Viridiplantae > Streptophyta > Magnoliopsida > Poales > Poaceae > Avena > Avena sativa. The sequence continues at coordinate 464,249,473 of OV702293.1, forward strand.
GCGGCGAGCGCGGAGGGCCCCGGGATGCGGCGGTGGTCGAAGCGGAGCTTGACGAGGAGGAAGAGGAGCACGCAGGAGGAGGCGCCCACGGCGGAGATGTTGATGAGGTACTGGATGCTGCCGTACCACGCCTCGGGCTCCCGGGCCTCCGGCGGCGGCACGTCCGGGTCCATCGGGCAGCGGGCGCGGCAAGGGGACGAAACCCTAGGTTTTCGTCCGGCGAATACGCCGACGAGATCAGGAGATGCCTTGCCGCCGCGGTTCGTGGACGAGGGTGGGGCTCGGCTCGGCTGGCTGACAAGATCCCGACGGGCTACGGAGCCACGGAGGTGCGCGAGGCGTGTCGCCGTGCCCTTGTCCCTAGCCGCGGCGCGGTGTGGGTCGCAGTCGCTGCAGGGTGGGAACGCCGGACGGGTGGTATTCTTTCCTTTTTGTTTTCGGGGAAGCAAAGTAAAGTTTTGTTAACCTTGGAGGCTAAGGACTTGCAAAAGCATCATCTCATGTAACATGACTAGGACTCATATTGGTGATTTGGTCTTATGTTTCCAAAATATTTGTTCCATTTGGTGAAATTCAGCAAGGAAAAATACTTTATGGGCAGTGCTAGTCGTCCCGAACGAAAACTTTCCATCTCCGGGTCCCTAGCCATTCGCTCGGGTTCGATCGACGCTCAGATCTTCTTCCCGTCCACCCTCCTGTTTTTTGCACAAATAGTCCCGTTTTTGCTCAAATAGTCCCGTTTTTGCTACAAGTACTCCCGTTTTTACTACATGTAGTAGAAAATGGTTCGGTCTAGAAAAAAGAATAGACATACTAGACCTCGTCGAAGACCTCACTGGCGACCTTGTAGCAAAAAGTTGTGCTAATGTAGCAGACCCGATCTCGTCGGAGACTCGCCAGAGACTCTCGCATGTAAACCTCGCCGAAGACCGTGTAGCAAAAACTTTACACTATTGTAGCAAAATCACAAAACGTCTATAGCAAGATGTTTTTTCTAATGTAGCAAAGAGGACATCGCTGGATACTCTTGCCAGAGACCTTGTAGCGAAACCATAGAGATTGGTTGTGGCAAAAACATTGTGATGAAAGTAGCAAAAAATATATGAATAAATAACAAAAGTAATATACTAAGGAAGCAAAACGCTCAGCAAAGATAGGCACAAAAAGTAGTGATACCGGCCAACTAGAGTAGCAAGCGCTCCAAACTGTGATAGCAACACCGTCCGCCATCGGTAGCATCCCTGGCATCCCCTAGGAGCAGCAGTAGCAACAACACTCATAACGACAAAACCATGTCAGTAGCGAGGCGCTGCGGCAGGGGAGGAGGTCAAAGGCGGATCAAGGCGGCGACTCTGATGACGTCTTCCCGACGGAGCAAGGCGGCGGCGGCTGCAGGCGCGAGGGCGTGGCGGCGTAGGTCAGAGCGCGGCGGCAGTCGTTCCAACGATAGAGCTTGGTGGGGACGTGACTGCAGGCGCGAGGGAGCAGGTCGACGTAGCTCGGTGGGGATGCGGCTGCAGGCGAGGGCTGCAGCGCGGCGGGGGCGGTGCAAGCGCGAGGACGCGGCTGCGCAGGTGTGGAGCGCGAATGCGGCAGCACGACGCAGGCGCGAGGGCGCAACAGGACGGCGGGGCGGCGCAGTCGCAGAAGGATGAGGCGTGCGAGCAAGCAGGAGTACGAGAAAACGATGCGTTACCAGGCCCCATCATGAACACACGTTACGGTTGACCCAACGACTCGGGGATCAAATAACAGGATCCCGGAGGGAGGAGTATCATTTTGCTTTCATTATTTTCATCATTCTTTTGCTTTTTTCTTGTTCCTCTAGTTGTGAGCGTTGTTGTCTCCATATGCTCTGACCTCTCTACCTGCTCTCCGACATTGGAGCCCGTCTTCGTCTTGTATCTCGCACCATCATATAGTGCACCATACTTCCTTTGCAAGCACACAGCCAGGGGTTCTCCACTCGCTAATAAGTTTTTACTCTAAAGCCACTAGGAAGCTCATCACACAATGCCACTGGACATCATGTGTCCCAACGACTAACACCTTGTCATCGACACCATTCAACTACATCCTCTCCCCTCTCTCTCCTCTTCTCCTTTTTTTAGCATCTCTTTATCCTACTTTTCATGTGTTTTCCTTCTATGCACTTATTAAAACTTCCGCAAATGGCCTTGATGTAAGAGGTGTTTTCTAAGTCAAATATTGCATGTTCATGTGTTATTGTACCAACGACAGTAAAATACAACCATTCATTATAAAGCATGTGTGGAAGGTTTCTCTTAACAAAAGCATGTTTACTAAGTTCAAAAAGTATAGCATATGGCTGTAAACTTGACACAGGTGTTGGGTGATCTTCGTGTCCAAGGAATGCAATTCTTGTACCTTTATAAGTGATGTTCACTTTAGGTATATACCTTAGCCAACTTTCTCCTGGAACAATGTGAACAACTTGATAAATGAATACTTTCTTTATGTCGTTGTGGTCTTGTGGATATGAGGAGCCGATTGTTGTTCTATTTGGGTATCTCTCTACCTTCAAATTTAAACTAACTTAATTACAAGGAAGGCCAAGCAATTCAGTAGCTAGCCCATATTTTCTCCAGCAGTCTAATCCTCCCAAAAGTAATGAGACACCTCCACAAAACAGATAGCCATGGGATGCCAAGGTACTAGATCTAGTTGCTCAAAATGCACTACCATTCACTCTAGTGATAGGCACATCATGTTTAGTTTTCATATATTTTTGTTCTGATAAAGAAGTAATGTCATTATAACTCTCTTGCTGCAACTCGCGCCTCTCTTAGCATGCTAAGAAAACACATATCTAAAAAAATAGAGAACCAAGATGCGAGATTATGTAGCAAAAAATTGAGTGAAAACTAATCATACTCGTTTAAGCATTGGTATCAATAAATACACATATGTCCTGCTACTTTTCACATAGCTGTATAAAATTATGTTATATACCATATAAATTCTGGATATTGACTCTCCTAAGCGGAAAACTTATGATTAGTTGTTGTAGACTTTCACAATTGCCAAAAGATAGAGAACAAACTGATAGTTATATATTATATCTTTTATGTATGGTTTTACCCTTGGAGTTTGAGAATAGTAAAACGTTCATCACAACGAAGTGAATACCGGTTTGGTATTCCATGGAAAAATCCACCATCATGTGTTCCCTTCGACGCGAGCTTCCCAAACAAACCTATGAGCGATGCACCGCCGATGCCCTTCCCGTCTCGGCCCCTACTACCGCCGCTACATGTGGTCCCCTGAACACATGTAGAGGCGATGCTTGACGCGGACGCGAGCGACTAGAGTGCAATAGGGGAGCCAAATTAGAGGGAGGAGCTCGAGCTAGGAGGATGGATGCAGTCCATGTCGAGGACGTCCATGATGGGCGATGTCATAAGTCGTTGAGGATGGAGCTAGCCCGGAATAAGGTGAAGGCCAAATCCGTGACGCGAGAGCTGGATGGAACACAAGCTAATGGAGTTTGGCGACCGACCGATGGAGCGAGCGGCCGAGAGGCGAGAAGGGAGGTGTGTTCTTGATATCAGCCGACAGAACATCGGCGGCGACACTGTAACATTCCCCAAGAATCAGGACACAAAAGAGTAGAATTAGATTTTTTTCATTTGCCTCTCATGCATCTGAAAATGTGGAGAAATTTCGCGCTTTCAAATTTAAATGGCAAAGTGATTGAGATTTCTATCTTGTTGATGAGTTGGAGTTAGATCATCACATGGTTGCTATAAGTTTCGATATAATCCTTATGAATTTTAAGAATTTGGGGTTCGAAGCAAAGATGAGTCGTTGACTCACACCACATTACATACTCACAAATAATTAACTCAAATAAACCTTCAACGGTAAGTAAACATTTTGAATCAAAATGGACTTTGAATCTTACGTTCAAATTGAAATAATCACCACAATAGAAATAAAATCCACAAAAGGAAAAGAAAAATACCATAATGATCATAATAATATTCTTATTATTAAGAGTATTTTTTCAAGATTTTATTACAAGAAGAAATGAAAGATAAAATTACAAAAGAAGAATAAAATCTTATACAAAACTACAAGTCCTATCTACACTACAATCTTCTATTCTTCTTGTATCTATAAAACAGAGGAAACAAAAAACAAAGGAGCATGCTAAGGAAGCACACATCTCCAAAAAATAGAGGACCAAAATGTGAGATTTTAAGCAGAAAATTGAATGAAAACTAATTATACTACTCCCTCCGGTCCATATTAATTGACTCAAATTTATCTAGATTTAAGTGAATTTAGACATATCCAAATTTTGATAAATCAAAGTCAATTAATATGGATCGGGGGAGTAGCTTAAGCACTGGCATCGATAAATACACATATGTCCTACAGTACTACTTTTCACATATAGCTTTATAAAGTTATGTTATAATACATGAAAAAAGGTATACAGTAAACAAATCGACAGTTATATATTATATCCTAGTCAATATAAGATAAATGCAACAGAAATACTCCATTGTCAAAAGAGTACCTATTTTTTAATCAAAAGAAAGCTGTTTTTAGAAGCTTATCCAGGCGAAAAGGGTCTCCTCCTATAAAAAGAAGACCAAAATCGTGTCCGAAAACTTGAAAAAAAATCTTAACGCTGGCATCCGCAGACACACACCAGAAGCCGACGCGCACAGCAACAGCAGCACACAGGCTCCAAGCGAGCGCAGCCAAAGAAAAATGGCCACGGCCCTCTCCCTCAGCGGCGGCAGCGGCGGCGGGTCCCTCCTCCGCAGGTCCCCAGCCTCCGCGGCCTCCGTGGCGCGGTGCTGCGCCGTGCCCCGCTCCTCGCGTCGCCGGGCCCCGACGCGTCGCCTGGCGGCGTCGCGCGCGGACGACTCGCAGCCGGCGCCGTTTGAGATGACGGTGGAAGGCGCGCTGAAGCTGCTCGGGGTAGCGGAGGGCGCGTCCTTCGACGAAATCCTTCGCGCCAAGAACGCCGTTGCCTCCTCCTGCAAGGGCGATCAGGACGCCGTCGCCCAGGTCACCCCCCGAAGCTTCTCCTCCACTCCATTTTGTTCCCTTTTCGCGTTAGCTCTTTCTTCAAGTGAGAGCGATTCTATAAAGGGTGATTTGATAATTCCAATGAGCTGCTAATTTTGGAGTATTATTAAAGGATGCTTCGATTATTCCGGTGCGTTTCTAATTTAGGACGAGTAGCCGTCTTGATTAATTGGTAATGGCAAGAATGGCGATGCAGCTTTACTTTCATGATCCGAAACAAAATCTGGTTACAATCTACTTCCCTACATAGAGAAGACCTTAGTTAGATCATTAATTCGGGCAATTTGGTGGATATACTGTATTCATACCGAAACGTTAGCTTATAGATGTTACCTTTTGTATATTTGTTCATATACCATGATGGAGGTGATCATATCATAGCACGTGCTTTCAACCTCGGACTTATGACTTGTTCATACAAAGGAAAGGAGTGCAAAATTTCTGCATCTTCATTTCTACAAGTTATCCCCTGCTCAATTTTTGTACGCAACTCCGTGTGAATTTTGGATCTTTGTAACCTTACTTGTTCCAGTAAACTAGTTGTGATCCGTTCTTGTCTGCTTGTGCAAGTTGTCCTCTTTGATAAGTACTCTTGCTTGAGGCTGTTACTCATGTCCATGCCCAACTTCTCAACTGTCTATGTCAAGATGGTCTCATAGACATAATTGGGACTCCTAAAAGAAATAGAGAACACCCAATTAGTTGGCATCATCTGTCCTCAGATGCTCTAAGACAGTTTTTGGCATCCAGTATAAAATATGTCCCTGATGCCATGTTTGACACCATTTGTTGTTTCATTTCAGGTAGAGGCTGCCTATGATATGCTGCTAATGCAGAGCTTATCACGGCGGAGGTCTGGCAAGGTTGTCGATAACAGCATCCGCTATGCTGATGTGAAACCTATCAAAAGTGCAGGATCAGCCCCGCAATGGATGCAGTCAACCTTGAAGAATGTGCCTGTGACAATTGAGGCTCCATCTTCAAGCAACTTGGGCATCCAGTCATCAATTTATGGGGCACTGATGGTTCTCACTTATGCTAGTGGAACCTCTACATCTTTACCGTCAGCGTACACTAGCCCTGATGTGCCTGGAGTTATCCTAGCCACAGGATTCGGCGCTTCATTGTATTTTCTGACAAAGAAAAATATGAATTTAGGTAAAGTGTTCTACTTCTGTGTTACTTTCCAGTTTATAATATCTGATGCTTTACATTTTGTCCTGTACGGACATTTTCTTAGTTTCTGTACAGCACTGGTTTAAATCATGCTAGTTTCTGAATGAGAACAAATAAATACTGCTACATACTAGTTTTGTAGTTACAATGTTTATCAGTTACATAATTGGTAAAGATAGTTCTCATATTCAGCATAGAGCATCTAGTGCTGTTAGTGGCCTTTATTGTTCTCTGTCTTTTAGAAGCACTATTGTCATGGTAGATTTCTTAATAGCTAAGTTCCTGCCTTATATGTTTGCTCAATTTCTTTCAGTAACTACAACATAAAAAGCATGGGGTGAAGCATGTAATTCAAAAGATTTCTGTTAAGAATAGGTCAATGCAAACTGTACGTACTTATGCTAAGAAAGGCCCTTGATCCAGAGCCACTTATAATCCTTTTTGGCTGTAATGATGAGTGAGGAGAGATTAATATCATTAGGTCATGCTGGTTAGAAAGGTGGTTGGTATTGTTGTCACAGTTAGGTGCCTGTACTCTCGTGCAACATCAGCCTTTTATATTAGGTCAGCAGTTTCCCAAGATTCATTGTTGTCCTGTGGTGTCTGTGCCTTTGGATTGTATTGCATACGGACTATTTTACAGTCTTTAAGGTGAAATTAAGAGTTAGTTCAGAGATAAATGCCGTGCTGAAAGTTTGCGGGGATTTCAAAGAGATACCTTCTCAAGCAAATTTAGTTCTTCAGCTACTTTAGCGACAAACGAACTGTACTATGTACACACTTTTTTGAGTGAAAACATAACATGTCAAAACGGCGATTTGTTCCGTCAGAGTAGAACCAAAGATCATAACGTTTAGAGGACCGTAGGTTGAAAATCTTTCATGTGATTATGAGATGAGCATGCTAGATATTCACCATCCTTGTGTATACAGTTGACTTGACATGCAGCTATTTCATCACTTCACTACCTTTTGTCCTGGATATGCCCTCGACAAAGTAGTGACTAGCTAGTGTCCGAACATGTATGGATCTGGCTCACATAAATCCGCAAACCTCCAACCTGCTTTTGTGCCCGTTATGATGCTGCCTACGTGTGGGAGGAAACCATGTCCAGTTGTTCAGTGCCTTGATTACTGCTTCTCTTCTGTTGTGCCAACCTTCCTGCTTCTACTTAGAATGACACGAACGTCTTTTGCGGTCCTTCATACAGGCAAGGCGGCATTGATCACGGTCGGGGGGCTCGCGGTGGGCGCGACGGTCGGGTCCGGCGTGGAGAACTGGCTGCAGGTGGACATCGTGCCCTTCCTGGGCATCCACTCCCCCTCCGTCATCGTCACCGAATTCATCCTGATCTCGCAGTTGCTGGTATCGCTGTTCGTTAGATAGGATCCTGGAAGACCAAGCTGTTGGTCTGGTGCCTGTAATTAACTTGGAAACGGGGCATCTTTTTCCAACGGAAGATGATGCGAAGCAGCTGTATATAGCGAACATTACAGCCACGTTTCTGTCCCGTATTACCGCAAATGATCGCCTGTATCTAGTGTTGTTCATCTCGGTTTCATGTTTCTGCTTCTTTCGCACGGAGTGTTGACCAGGAATAGTTGCTTCAAAGCGGGCAACTTACACTGAACTTTCGTTGGAGCAGCTAAGCTTCGTCAGTTGAATCAGTAAAATCTACTGTAGTACTAGCTCTTTAACCTACGAACACTCTGGTCGTAGTTGAAATGTTCGCTACTCTCGTGTAGTTCGACGATACTGTATCTGTATCTGTCTGACCATGATGTTTCTGTTGGGATCTGGGCGTGGCCTGAGCCAAACCTAACCCAGTAATCCTGTTGGATCACTGTCCCAGCTCCGTGCGCAAATTCCCGGTCAAGTTCGCCGCACCGCACGTGCTGCCCCGCTGTGCCAGCCCTCCAGCATCCATCCAGGGTCAGAATCCGCGTGATGGCCGGGTCATGTGATCGTGTCGGTACCATGGCCTTGGTCACTGTATCTCTCTTAAAGTATATCATAAAAACCATGAACCTGATCAACGCCATCCAGAGGCCAGGGAGTTTGTTTCATGGCCCCCAGGTCTTTATGCCGCAGCTGCTGCTGCCAATAATTTGAGGCAGTTCTGAACCTAACAAGGTCAATTCATGCACCCAACATCTATCTTCTCAGTGTCATGACGCCTCCATTTCCAAACCAAAAAGTGAGGAAGAAGAAGAGATATGATGGACTATTGCGAAAGGATGTTCTGGACAAATTTACAGCCACCTGTTTCTCTTATGGGAGGAAGAGAAAAGGGATAAGAATGAAGAGAGGGGAAGAAGAAGAAGAGAAGATTGCATTTCTAAGGAATAATCTAATCTTATACCTTGCCTATCAGTACACTAATTACTGGGTGGAGGAGGAGCCTAGGCATTTTTCACAGCAGGAGGAGCTACAGCCTAGATCCTGGCAGCTGCTTATGTTTCTTTTCTTTTGGGCGCCGCTTCTTCTTCTTCTTCAGTAGGTGCTGCTTAGCATGGTGGGGGCCGAGAACGGCGCGAGGGAGTTGGCAGGGACGCTCACGCCGCCCCCTCGGACCGACACCGACGGGCTCTTGCTCCACCCCGGTTTGCTCACGGCGTTCGCGTCGAGGAACACCACCACGACCGTTATGTCGTCGTGGAAATGGCGCCTCACGCCGCGCTCGATCTTCTTGAGGTCCGAGTACCTCATCTCCCTCTTCTTGGCCGCTTCTTGCATCGCGGCTTTCACCAGTCTTCGAGCAATCCCCTGTGGAAAATAAATTACAGGTTTTTCTTAGGAATGGATGGAAATGAACTCATGCCAGAAATTGGATTTTTCATTGACAGGTCGCACTACACTTGCTTGAAGTACCAGTCACAGTTTATAATAGCAAACCAGCTTTGAGTAAATAGGAGGAAAGTAGTCTTTGCTAAGTCCAACTCTCAGGGGCACGGGAATACGACAGCAAATATATTATGATGTAACCAAGCTATCAGACCAATATTTACGACATTGTGAATGGCCCTAGGACCTTAAGACTCAGAGGTGATCAAAGTAAATGTTGCTTTCATGCTCTTATATATCTAATGAAATTGAAGGATAAGCAGCCTTGCAGAAAAAAAATGCAGAGTGTGGGAGAAGTAACACATACATTACGAGGACTACTTTGGACAAGGTCAACTGCGTCCTGATTGCTGAGGTGCTCCCATAGCCCATCAGAAGCGAATATAACAAACTGATCATTCGGTTGTATTTGGTGTACAGCAATTGCAGGTTCAGAAGTAAGAATTGGCTTCTTGAAGGTTTCCCGGAGCCGAAACTTGCTATGAAGGGGTGTTCGGTTATACTCTGGTTTTTTCAGATATACGTCTCCGATAGATCTCGAGATCTGCAGAATATGATCGTAACTCATAAGTTAAATTTTTCTTGAAGTAAAAACAAATGAGTAACCTACTGTATATTTATACCAATATAATACAAAAGAGGATAATAGTTACAAGAATTGCATGCGAATTAACATGGCATGACAAATAAATCCCTGAGTAGCACTAACTGATGGTGTTGACAGTAAACCATAAAAATAAGAACCAATGAAGCTGAACATGTGTGACTGTAAGATTCTCCATTTTACATAAAGCATGAACATAAAGCTAACCCGGTCATCCTGGAGCACAATATATAGGACCAAATCTTACCACACATTTACTTTTGAGATATAGGTAGGGTTACATCATGATGCTGCAACTATAATTAGTGCAGGTAACTTTAGCTCTGAAAACAGGGACTTACCTAATACCTAACTTAGAAAAGGTAATGCAGATGCAATAGTAGTTATCCACACTCCACAATGAGAAAAGTGGAGCTGTAATGAGATCGACAGATGATGTCACTTTTTGTGCTGACTTCTAATAACATATCAATTACCTAGACACGTCTAAATCTCCAGTGACAGGCTAGTTACTTGATCTTACGCATCTAACAATACAGAATTTCGGGGGTACCTGGATGAGACCCTTCACACGCCACACGTTGTGTTTCAGAACCACGATTTGTGGATCATCAGGATGTGATGACTGTAGCTCCTGCCTAACTTCCTCGTAGCACACGTTGTGCTCCGCCGATAACTGCATCGCCACAACCTCACCGGTCGCCTTGACAATCCTTCCGAGAACTGCTCGCGAGTCGCCGGCATTCGCGATATAGAGATTGCCTGCGCAAATTACGCCGACTAGGCAACAAGAGCCTACTGCTGCAATCTGGGGTTTCCTAGCCCATTCCTTGGTGACTACAGAAAGGAAGCCATCCTCGGTTGCTTGGAAAGCTTTCCGGATCACGTCTGCTGACATGCACTTGTGTTCAGATGCAAATCCTGAAAAAAGAAGATAGCTTATCAGACACACATAGTATAAACAAGCAACACAACAATGTCAACAATGCATCATCAGAAGACAGAAGCAAATACAGGACAAAACAAGAAACTGATGCCCTCCCCCTAGACTTGATAAACTATCATATCTACTAAACCAACAATTTCTTCTTTTGTTTTTACAGAACCGAGTAGTACAAAACTACCAAAAAAGTTGACATTTGATAATTGCATCATCATAAGCGCCTCCTGGACTTGAAAGGAAGGAAATAATCAGCAGTAGCTTTCACATAAGGCGCCTCCTAGAGTTGAAAAGAAGGAAATAATCAGCAGTAGCTTACTCTTGAGATGGTGGAACATGTTGTCGTTGATGAACCGGGACGTCTCCGGGCCGCCATGGCCATCATAGACGCCGACGAAGGTGCCCTGTGGTCCGGGGTCGGCCATGGAGAGCGAGCCGGACTCCACCTGGCTCTGGTCCTCCAGCAGGTTATTGGCCTGCACCACCGCCATGGAGAACTCCCCGGTGGCCACCTGGCCGGCGTCCTTGTACCACAGCAGCCCGTCCTGCCGGCCGGCGGAATCCGAGCCCTTCTTGCCCCGCCGTCCGGCCCGAGACCGCGCGCCCCAGCAAGACCTGAAGTAGTCCATCACCGCCGACATCCTCCTCCCTTCATCTCACCATCACCTCCGCGCAGCTCCTCGACGGCATCCCCGGCCTCCGTATCCCCACCGTCTTATTCGTCCTGTCTGTCTGCGATTGAAACCAAACAGAATCAATACGAGTCAAGACCAATTTTTTCCTCAAGAACTGGATCGCGGGTAAGGATCAAGAATTTGCATCAATCCCATTACCCCCACACGCATCCAGCGCAGACAGAGCACTGAACCAGATCAAGAAAGAAAAACCGAGGCTACTGATCAAGAAGAACCGCACGCGTTCGCAGTCTGAAATGGGGCGTGAGGGAGGAGAAAATAGCAGAGGAAGAAGGCCTCACCTTTTTTCTCCCTCCCTCCAAGAACTCCCCGCCGAGTTGGTGCTGGGATTCTTGGAATCTACCGGGCAAGTGACTCAGATCTGGACAGGTAGCTATCTACGAGCTCCCACGCGCACGAACAGCAACGGATTAGCTGGACCGGCGGCTGCTCTGGAGGAGAGGATCAAAGAGAATCAAGCAAGCAAGCAGGAGCTTGACACTGTAGGTGGGTAGGTCTCCTCTACTCTCTCTCTCTCTCTCGGTAGCCAGTGGCTCCTCGCCGTGCCCAATCTTGGAACGGCTACTTGAAGGAAACAGCTCAGAGGTGGCCTCTCCTCTCTGACGCCGCAGAGAGCTCCAGCTCCAGGTGAGTAGCACGAGCACAAAACCGAGGGGACAAAAGCCCCATTAAAAGAGAGAAGAGGAGCCGAGGGCCAGCAAGGCAGGGCTCAGAGATGGGCTCTACCGATCCTAATCGTCTCGTGTGTGTATCTGTGCGTCACTGGTGGATGGTGGTGGCGTAGACCGCAGGGCAATCCCTTGAGTCAGTTTCCTTTCTTCACTCACCTTGCAAGAAACATTAAAAAACATTTTTTTATAATGCTTATCTCAATTAGTGTGCAGGCAGGGATGATAGTAGTAATATTCCTTAATTTTTTATACAGGAGTACATTATTGATGAAATAGCACCACTGTTTACTACAGGAACCCCTTTTTCATTGCCTCCTGCTAGCTAGCTAGCTAGCTAGCTAGTAGTTCTCCCTTGAAATGGCCACAATTTTCAGGCTACTGTATAAAGGAGTCACATTTTCCAGGCCCATATTTTCTGATGTACAGAAACACATGGGCGAGGGGCGGATCTTCCATATGGGGTTTTTAAAAGGGGATGCATGATTCCATGTAGAGGAGGTCAAAGGAGTGGAGTAAATTACAAATTGGTACCACAATTGGGGCTCAGTTAACAAGTCAGTACCACCTTTGCAAATTTTTACTAATTCATACCAGTTTTAAGGCAATGAACAACAGATAGCACAAATCCAGGTCTGAGCATGTTTTGACACCAAACCCGACAGCTAGGGCCCACCATACACGCTGACATAGCCGCTCCGCTTGCCCATCAGGAACATCCAGTTTGGGGCCGGTTTGCTCGCCTCTCCAGTACATCGATACATCAAGATTGGTTGGTTTTTCCAGACGAGACCGGGCGACCGGCAAGCGATGGCGGAGGCGCCCACTCCTGGCGGTGGCCGGGATCACGGCAGCAGGGATGACTGTGGCGGAGCTCTGGTTGGAGGGATCGGTGGCGGAACGTCTGACGGTGGAGGTGGAGGCGTCGACGACCTGGACAAGCTGTGGCCCTCTCGGCCATCGTCGGCGGCGGCGTTGCTTGCTCAGGTCTGGGCGGATCCTCCACCGAGCAGCGAGCACTTGACATGCGGTTTCAGAGGATTTGAGTAAGTTCCAACAATGCCATGATTTGTAAGCCGTAGTAATTTAGGATTTAGGGTTCGGGAAATCTGATTTAGGAAATTTCATTGCATTTTAGTTTGAGCAGGCATGATGTAGTGAGGTATTTAACAGATACATCCTAGATGTGAGAAAGAAACCAATAAAAACAATGATTGATGGGATTAGGACCAAGTTAATGCCTAGATTTCATGTGAAACGAGAAGGAGCAACTGCTGCTGGTTGAGAGATCACTCCAACAATTTCAGAGAAGCTAGAGATGGAGAAGAAATACTCGAGATACTGCACACCAAAAAGTAGCAGGCAATGGCTTGTGGGAAGTAACTAACAAGAAAGACGATGGCCTGGGGTTATTTCAATTGTGGTTAAAGGACAGAAGAAGGATCTGGACAAGCAGATAGTCCCTCTAATACCTGAAAATATACATGAAATGTGATGAGATATTTTAGTGATGTAGTTGTGTTGTAATAGACATGATACTTAGCCTTACCACAAACTACTTGTTCTTTTGAGGGTCTTTTGGTGTATCGGGTCCAAATTTGCTAGATTCTATGTAATGCAAGTGTACCTGATGCTGCTGATCATGACTGATCATGCGTAGATGACCAGGACCATTTAAGTGTGGATGGTCATGGTTGAATCCGGTGATGTGCTCACTGTTATTTTTCTATTTTATCTCCAATTAAGTGTACTTTCTCACTGTTATTTGTCTATTTTATCTCCAATTAAGTGTACTTGCTCACTGTTATTTATCTATTTTATCTTCAATTATATGTATTTGATCACTGTTATTTGTCTATTTTGTCTTCAATTAAGTGTACTTGCTCAATTTACACATCAACACAGAGAGATGGGGACATGACTAAACCGTTCTGGTTAAATTTAGTCCTAGTCGGCACTCAGCGTGGGCCTGGGCTGTCAGATTTGGTGTCAAAACATGTTTAGACCTGGATTTGTGCTATCTGTTGTTCATTGCCTCAAAACTGGTATGAATTAGCAAAATTTTACAAAAGTGGTACTAACTTGTTAACTGAGCCCCAATTATGGCACCAATATGTAATTTACTCCAAAGGAGTGCATATGTGCAAACTCATCAAATCTAGCCTGGAAAAAGCACCCCTCACATGCTCCGATTAAAGAGGTCAAAGGGACTGCTTTTTTTTTCCGCTTCTTTATCGACAGTACTGTTTTCTTGGTCTGCTCTGAAACTGTTGTCACCGTTGAACCAGCTGAGCCAGAGTTCAGATTAAGACCGAGTCTTGGTTTAACCCATGGCGCCATAGCACACTAGATTTTCATCAGAGTTGAAATTTACAGAGGGTATTGTTGGCCACGGCGTTGTGAGCCAGGATGTGCTGGGGATGGGTCGCACCAGGTTGTGCGGTCCCTGCCTCCTTCCACTTTTTGGTGCCATTCTTTTTTTTTTGAAGAAAAAGATTGCTTGAAAAACAGGTAGTACAAAAATTATTTGAAAATAAACCGTGCACTATTATAAGTTGCCTAAAATTAGCGGAGGGTCACGCGAGCTGCATGATCGCCCAGCTCATCGACATTTGTGACCTAGTCATGAAATACTTCATCGGTTTCCATATGACCGCGGAAAACGGCCGGAATCCAGTACCATTAATATAACGGAACATCTTTTGTTGTGACATACTTCCTCCATCCCGGTTTAAAGGACATAATTTGCAATTCTCTGGGCCCTAGGTGTCATCTAATTGGTCCATTTAATAGTATGTAGTAGAACATGCATAAGGAGAAAAAGAGTTAGGAAAGTGTTCACATTTGTTCACACATGTGCATGCAAGCATTTTATTGCTTTTACACAGGAGTAATTACAGAGATTAAATGATTTTGTGTCTAAGTATTTTAGGATTGCATGGTTTGCAAATTGTGTCCTTTAAACCGGTAGGAGGGAGTATGATGTTTTTTGAGAAAATAAAACAATACTTATTTTGTCATGATTTTTGTATTGCATCTTGGTCCTTAAACTTGACCGCTGCTCTCACTTTGCCACCTCAACTCTGAAATCGGAACATTTCGGTTCTCGAACTTTGGTACACGCTTCATTATGGTTAAAATCATAAACCATTGGCAAATCAGCCGAATTCGAGGACCCGTGGAAGCAAATTCACCATGATTCAAAATCACAACACCTTAGGTAGTACTATCCTAAAATACCCTGTATTCTGGATTTAGTCAAGGTCAAACTTTGTAAAGTTTGACTAAACATATTAAAAAAATTATGTACAACATAAGTACCATTAGAATTGTCATAAGATATATTTTTATAATATATACATTCGATGCTATAGATGTTTATAGTTTTTCTATATATTCTATCAAACTTTATAAAGTTTGACTTTGACTAAACCCAGAATGCAGGGTATTTCAGGACAGAGGAAGTAGTACTAAAGAGTGCTTGTGGTTGTGTAGGCAAATCAGGAACAAATGTCATTGGACAAATGCATTTACCCTACAGAAATACAGGAGGACACCAAGTACCTCATAGAAAGTGATTGAGAATTGAGATGGATATATGTACGCCTGATTTGTGGTTTGATCTGAAATGTGAAGGAGGACCGAGCAGCAGAATTCTCATCTAGTAGCATCTCGATCGGTACCGTCCCTACCGACGGGGTGAGATCTGAAACGTGACGCGCGACTTGGGTTCCCGTTAATTTGTTTCCAAGTGGCGATCCGACCGCACGTCGTTTTTAAGACGGGAAATGAAATGATGGTGTTTATATTCGGGGTCGGGGGAGGAGGATTCTAGAAGTCGGGAGTTGTCATCTCCGAAAACAACAAGCGCGCGCGTCATCCCGTGGCATGGGCAGGGGCTCGAGCGATAACGTTTTTTAGACATGAAAAGCAGCTGAGTTTGCTCGAAACTGCTGACTGACTGACTGACTGATGGCTAGCGACTGAATCTTTTACCAGTTTTGCGTACTGCTACTTTTGTACTGTCAAAAACAAAAAACTACTACTGTTGCACTCGGTGGTTTCATTTAGAGCGAGGGACTAGTTCTACGGTCAAACCAAAATGCACCGAATGTTTTACTGTCTACATATGCGATTACGTGATATATTTTATTCACGAATCTAAAACATCTTATATTTTAAAACAGAGGAAGTAGCACTTGTGACAATTTTAGAATTGTCCTCAAATGCTTTTGCCTACTCGATAGGTTTTGGGTACTCCTGCTGTTCCGGATTTGTGATGCTGGAACATATTTTGAGTATAACTTTGATCATACGTTTATTGCCACACAAATATGAGTTATGTGTTACCGAAAGGTATCCAATTGGATTCACAAAGTTCCTAGTGGTGTAACTTAACTTTGTGACATGTGATTATATCTTACATAATTATTTTTTACTCAAATATGCACGGGAGTAGTATAATTTTGGAGTGTGGATTATATAATTATGGGTCTTTGAAAGGTTTTCCGGTGATTAACTAGGACCGAACTAGTACAGAGGCCACAAAGATTTCATGTCGCCGGTCTGCTCCATTGCCCTAGGGGCCTTGGTGGCATGGAGGATCACGACCTCTCACCGGTGGGAGGGCTTGTTCTTTTTTATATCATTTTTCCTTGTCTACTTTTGGGTGGTGAAGCGACGGTTATATCTTGATGTCAGAATAAGGTCCTTGCTACGGTGGGGTGTCTAGCACCGGCGAAGGCCACGTGGAGTCGTTTTAGCTGATGGATTTCCTGGGATCATGTGGCTTTTTCAGGTTTATTGGTGTGATTTCAGATCAGCCTTTTCTGATCTACGATGGCCATGGTTGCTGCTCTGTTGCACTGGTCCTTTAAGACCTTAGCACGATGACTTTTCATATGTCTACTACAACAAGCTCCGTCACGACAAGTTCTGGCCGACTCCGGTGATGGAGAGGACGAGGACGACCACGTGATTTTAGCTCGCGCTAGTGTATATAGTTGTAGATAGGTCGTCTAGTGACATACTCCCTCCGTCTAAAAATAAGTATACTTCTAGTTTATGCTCAAGTCAAACTTTATTAAATTTGACCAATCTTATAGATAAATATAGCAATATATATTACATACAATTGTCAATATTATAAAACTATTTTTAAAAAAAATCTAAATGTATCAATTTTGTGTCATAAATAATGCTATGTTTTGTTATAAAATTAGTCAAACTTTACGAAGATTGTCTTTAGACAAAGTTAGAAGTACACTTATTTGCGGTAGGCGGTAGTTTTTTCAAAGCAAGAGTTTTTCCGGCGAATAATATTCACTGTTGGAAGTCTTTGATCTGAAGCATTTTGTGTAGCGAAGTCATAGGGCATTTTTCCTTTTTTTCTAGAAACGTACGTCATGAGGGTGTGTGGGTCAGAGTCTGCTTTATCATCCGAGAGGGTTCAGGCCTTTCTGGGTTCCTGGTCTCTGAACTTGTCACGCTAAATTTAGGCACATGGCGACATTTCTAATCCGGGCTGTAGTATTCAACTCCGGATCTGTACGTCCTGTGTTGACCGAAGCCCGATCGAGCCGGCCTGTTTGACAGAAGAATCCACAACCTGTGGGGGTGCTTCGGCTCGATTCAGATTCAGGTGACGGGCGCGGAGCAAAGGGAAGAAAGATACACACGCTCGATTAGGACATCTCCACTATGTCAATCCATCCGGTTCAAGCGTGTTCAAATTTGTTCGCGCGGACGCGCGAGACGTGCGCGGCGCTCCAGCGGTCTGACCTATCCGGACAAACACGTCCGGCTCGATCCATCCATGAATCTAATCTTGCCCACGGTTAGCCCGGACGCGCGAACACGCGGGTATCCTACTCGTTGGCGCGTCGGGGCTCATATGTAAGTGAGACGTTGGTGCTTATAAGATACCTATTCATTATATTAAGCCCTGTGTCAGTTACAAAAAGGCCGTTTGCTATGGCTACGGCTACTACTGGAGGAGGACGGCCCCGTCGATCTCCGTCCTAGCGGACCAGATGGCCTGTTGCTGGATGTGTTCGCGGTGACGGTCGCGAGCCACCGTCTTGCCCCCCGCCGCGCCGGCGGCCGTCATTTATATACGGCGGCGGAGACAGGAAACGGCTTGAAATGCGCGGGAAGTTTTCTCGCCGCTGGAAGCAAGGCGCGCGCGGTAAAACGATGGCGGGAAACGCCGGCCGCGCGGATTTGTTCTAGAGCCGCTAGCTGGTAGTACTACTAGCTAGGTTGGGTGTTGCGCTAGGCTCCCTTGGATTGGATTTAGGTAGTCCCCTCTCGATCGGCCGCACCCTGCAGCATGGGTGCGCAACTGCGCGTACTACTGGTCCGCTGGCGTCCCTCAAAAAAAAAAAAAAAACTAGTCCGGTGGCGTCGTCGGGAAAGAGTAGTAGAGGGTCGATGCTGGCGGAATGCGATCTGACGGGATCGGGCTTTTGATCATTTGTTTTGGTTTTATTATCGGTCGCGAGACGTAGGTACGTTGCTTGCTTGCGCGCGTGGTCCATGCGCACTGCACCCCGTCGACCACCGCCAACTCTGCGTAAAGCTCAGCCGAGGGAGTTGCCAACCGGCCAGCCGCCGGGGACGACACGCGCGACGACGAAGGGAGACTGGACCCAGCAGCACCGGCGTGCAGCGTGCAGGGCAGGCCCCCAACTACGAGCGTGTCCCCGCCGGACCGGTGTGTGTGTGTGTGGCCTCCTCGCGTCCTCCTGTCTGCTGGCTGGTTGCTCGATCGTGTGGAACGACGGTGCTCCCGATGCCGTGGGGTGTCATCTCCGGCACCAATCTTCCTTTGGTGTGCCTATTTTCCTGCTACTACTGTTGTTGCGTTGATCTGTCAGGTTTAATATGGGTTCTACTCCCTCCGTTTTAAAATATAATAAAATATTTTAGCTTTGTAAAATAAATTTAATTAGACTTTTTTTAGTACTCCCTCCGTCCTAAAATATTGTCAATTTAAATAAATCTGGACACTATTTAGCATATAAATTCATCCAAATTTTTTGACAAGCCTACGACATCTATTTTGGGACCAAGGGAGTATGTAAGTTCACTAAGGTTTAAAGTAAAAAAAGTCTAAACATATTTTTCTTTACAAACCTAAAACATTTTATATTTTGAAACAAAAAATATCTTATATGTTGAAACAAAAAAATATCTTATAGTTTGAAACAAAGGAAGCTACTGTGTATAATCTGGTGCTACTAGTGATGCTTTATTTTTCTAATGGATGTACTATATACGAGCCTCCTAGTTCTGCTCTTCTTTTGGTGGCGGTGACAGTGGCTATTTGGAGGAATGTTTCTTCGCCGAGAAAAAAAAGGTCAGATTTTGATCGATTTTGTTTTTCTCATAACGATAAAATGGTTAGTTCTTTTTCTACATGATTGAATACAGAAAACTCGGCTGGCGCGGCTCCGGCTGGTGGGGGCCTAGTGGATTGTGACCTGGCCGCCGCGGGCATGCGAGCTTCCTAGGGTCTTAGCCGGGCCTGGCCGTCGCAGGCATGCGAGCTTCCTAGGGTCTTAGGGTCTTAGCTGGCCTGGCGTGCAAGCTCTTGCGCTCAGCCTACGCATGAATTTAGATGGGGCTAGATCTTAGTGTGTTTTGGGTCGGTGGTGCGGTAGTCATTTTGAAGGGAATATGTCATGAGAGACAATAATAAAGTTGTTATTATAAGTATTTCAAGTATATGATAGATGTTTTATTTTACATGCTATAATTGTATTAATACGAAAACGTTAATACATGTGTGTTTAAAAAACAAATAGAAAGTTTCTTGTTATACCTTTCTTATAAACTAACTGAACTCTTCTCTAGCGCCTTGGGTGGGTGGGGGGTGGGGTGGGGGGTGGGAAGGCTCTGCTAGTCGTAGTTGTTACCGGTGGGCTTCTCCCAATTTCAGGGGAAGATGTTATGTTTAGGTTTTGTCCTTGCCCGAGTTCCAAGGATGGAGGTTCCAGGTCTGGGTGAAATCTCTATAGGTCCTCGGTCCCTTCCGACGATGATGATGTGTTGTTCTGCCATTCACCTTCTTGGAGGCGTCGCCACAAGACCCCTTGCCCCTCATTTGGCTCCTAAAGTTCTGCTAGGTTGTTGACCCGTCATCGAGTTCCCCATGGGCTGCAATCTTGGTGTGGTGGAGGCTTGTTGGTGTAGAGTTGGTCGTGATTACTCCGGTGCAATAGAAGACAGGGCTCCCTCATCTTGGATCAAGCCGACGCTCCGGCTTGACGTTTTTTGTGTTGTAGGCCGCGGGTGTGTTGTAACTTGTGTTTGTAACTCCTAGTCGGTTGATGGGCTTTGTTAATTTAAAACCGGGTTTATTCCGAGCTTTCCGTCTAAAAAAAATACAGAAAATCTCCTGGAGAAAAAAAGAAGATAAGATGCATAGCGCGCGCCGCAGCAC
The DNA here is from genome assembly GCA_916181665.1 of Avena sativa. Lineage (NCBI taxonomy): Eukaryota > Viridiplantae > Streptophyta > Magnoliopsida > Poales > Poaceae > Avena > Avena sativa. Next base: position 464,269,913 of record OV702293.1, read on the forward strand.
AGGAGCATGACCGGCGGCTACCCGTGCCTATGCTCGGTCGTGGTTGGATGGAGAGGCTACAACACTCAGATCAGACCCTGTTCCTCAGATCTCTGGTGCCACATCTTCGCGTATACCTGATCACAGTTTTGCACGTTTTCTTTATCTCACCACTTTCTTTTGCAGATCCGTCGGGACACCGACCCCTCCACAACACAAAACCCAATCACCTGGAGAGTGATGACAGAGGCCCAGAGCTGGGTCGATTGGGCGATTAGACCCAGGCGTGTACCGCCGCACGTTTCGCCTCGAGCTGCTAGCTAGCTTCTTGCCGGAGGGCCCCGCAAAATGGCACGCGCATGTACATGTACTGTACTACTCGATCTATCATCTTCATCTCAGCCCGTGATTTGAATCTCTGGTTCGCCAATCCGTGTACTGTCGTCTGGCACTCACTAGCTGTTAACTACTGAGCGACACGCATCGTTGTCCTCGTCGTCGTCGTCGTCGTCGTCTTCTGTCGATCTCCGATTCAATCAGGATGGATGTATCGGTCCATTTCAAACCACTCGATCCTGCATGCGCTCCTAGCTAGAAACGCGCCGCGCGCCGCGTACGATTGCGTACGTTCACGTACGTACGCAAGGAGTAATTTAACCGCCGGTAACAATTAATTGAAGTGCATGCATCATGGCAGTGAATATAATTGAGCTGATCGGTGTAATTACCTTACCTGCTCGGCTTAGATCCATGCATGCCGTGTCGACGATCAGTTCGAGTTGATATTTTTCGATACGCAAACGATGTGACAAGCCTGTTTTCTACTCGAGCTACTAGCAGCTTGTTGCATTCGGTTCTTTCTTTTCCTCGATCGAGCTACTAGCTGCTTATTGCGTGCTTTGGATTTGGGTACCGTGCCGGTGTGGTACCGCCGACGCGGGGAGTTCTTCCTGCTCAATCTCAGCATGGGTCTCCTGGCCAGCCTACCCCTAGTGCGCGCCGGATTTTCCTTTTTTTTTTTGGAGGTAATGGTCCTAGTGGATTCTCTGGAAGAAGCAACAAAAGCAAGCGTGGTCCACTTTTAGGGCTTGTTTGATTCAAAGGATTTAAAAGTGTAGAAATAGAATGACATGACACTTAGAATCCTATAGAAATGAAAAATGCAGGAATTGGCAACATAAGTTGTTTGATTGTATCATAGGAAAAACGCTGGAAATTTATAGGGTTTAGTCACATGTCGTAGTTGTCATAGATAAAAAGGAATTTTTCCAAGAGGTCTCACCTCTTGTTAGAAATCCTGTAAGATTGTAGCGTAGAAAAGCCATGCATAGGAATTTTGAAGGATTTATTCCTTTAAAACAAACACACCATAATGGAAAATTTTCTATGGATAGGAATCCTATAGAATTCCTTTGAATCAAACAGGCCCTTACATTGCGTGAATAGTACTCAATGGTGGGTTCAGAAATTTCACGATGGGTATTCATAGTTAAAAAATTGAAGGAAAAAAACAACAAAGAATGGTGCAGGAGTAGCACTTGATCTTATGATCAATTGGCTTGTAAGCATTTGCCCTAACCAACTACACCTATGCATACTTGTGATGGAATTTCAATCAACTGTTTATACAAGCATACTAAAATATAAGGCACACCATATAATTTAAAAGTTTTGACATTTTTTTTAGGTATTCAGCTGAATACCCTTCATACAAGCTGGGCCCGTCCCTGATAGTACTATCGAGACAGTGGCCAGGTTGACTTTCTTTTACTTCGTCTTTTCTATGCTTTGTCTGTCTGCTAGGATACATTAGGACTGCCGGAAGAAGTCGTATCTACAACGCGTTGACATTGATTTGGAGATTGGTTCCGATAGAAAATATCAAGTTGGCACTGTCTTGATAACTAGAAACGGTGTAATTAACCCATCTTATTTTGGGGCGTGAGAAAAAATACATAGTATAAGAGCAAGTACAATAGGATATAGTCAGCAGACAGTAAAAATTAAAATAATATAATTTGGGTAAGGCAGGGGAGAGAGAAGAGCAGAGAGAATGTAAGGCTGGTCATAGTGGTAGTATCATACTACTAATATCATGCACATGAAAATAGTGTATCATACTATCTCCATAGTGCATGATATATATGGTAGTATCATACCAGTACTATATTTAATGATATATAAAATCTTAATACACAATTGTGTACAAGATTTATTTGTATGAAGATTTTTTTAGTTTTACGTGCTATGATATGGTATCTACCTATGATACTCTAACCATCTGTTTTTTTATTAATTGTTGTGTGCCACATTAGATTTTTGCCAACATGGCATGCATGATATTAGGTATGATACTCCCACTAGGACCAGTCTAAGCGGGCAGCTCTAGCACGTGCTACTAAACACTTTGTGAGAGTGACATGTGGACCACGTATTGATTAACTATTATACATATTGGCTATAGAACTGACTATAGATAATATGTCACTTCCTTATAACCAACATCAAGTTATATTATTGAACTTGCTCTGAAAAAAACTTACAGGCTATAGATCTCGGATGCTTTCATAGTGCCTACTTGCAAGCTACAAACTTACGCTTTTCCACACATCCACCAATCGGCTAAACCTCTATCATTTTATTTTTTCGTGTTGCTAATTGTGCAGTGCCGCACAATCGAAACCAACCGGCTAAACATGGCTGCGAAAATGCACCTACAAACATGAAGGCTTGTGCTATGGACAAGTTGCATGGATTTTTTTTCTCCACAGTGGATTGGGCATATTTTCCATGAGGCTGGCATCACCCATGAGACTATCCATAGTGATAATAATATAAGTGGTATCAGAGACGGAGCCAGAAACAAAGCCAGTGTGGTGCTAATTTAAAGCATGTGATTTTTTAATGAGATTAGGCACAAAGTACACTATATTTTCACAAGATTATGCTTGTTTTAGTGGTTCTATGCTCGTGGGAATCACCTAGGTGGGTAACGTTTTCTTCTCGGTGATATTCTAGGCCGGTGCTATAGCACAAGCAAAAACCGGGCCTTAATCCGCCCCTGAGTGGAATGCCAACTAACCATTTTGATAATGTGGCATATCATAAATGATAAAATAGAGGTTTGTGGTAATTAACTATTGTGTACCATAACAACATATATTTCAAGACAAGATGCGTCTATCACCTAATAAATGAAATCAATAAATGAAATCTTGCATAATACTAGACATAAGTTACTATTATCCACTATGAAGGTGATAACATGAACTCAGGGCCGACCCTTGGGGGGACCGGAGGGGCAGCCGCCCCGGGTCCAAATTTTTGTGGGGACCTCCCCAGATATGTGTTGTATATATAGGCTATAATAGATCTTAGAAAAGATAAAAAATAGAAATTTTGAGTTTTCCATTGGGCTAGATTGAGCGCTCTACTTTGCTGGACATACACATACGTTTCAAATTTGGAGTCCATCACGACATCACGTACCTAACCTGCGATTAGATCAGCTATCCTCTTTGATTGTATCGTATGAAGGCACGCTGCACCCCGGTTCCTGCCTCAACCTCGACTCAACACTGCGTTGTCGATTGTAGGAAGGTCCGCACGCGGAAAGCAGCAAGTGACGAGGTTGGATCTCGTCAATGCCCATTGTTATGGACTTGGGTTTTGGAGAAGATGGGGATGCTGGAGATCGTGGCACAGTTAACAGACAAGCAACCAGGGGACACGAGATTTACCCAGGTTCAGGCCCCCGGAGGGAAAATCCTACTCCTGCTTGTCTGCTCTTGATTACGGCGGAACCGAAGGTTACAGGTGCGCAGATTCGATCTGGCGTGGAGGTGCGTGTGCGAAAGTATGAGTCGAGAGATCTAGGACGTGCCCTCCTGACCTTTATATAGACTTAGGCAGGTCCCAGGCATAGTCCTAGTCGATTACAGGTTCTGGGGTTTTACCCCTTTGAATTTCCTATCTGTGCTAGTCTTGTTCTCCAAGGACCCGAAGGCGTCATGGGCCTTGGCTACCCGAAAATCTTCATGGGCCGGCGTACATCTGCCATGGGCCTTCCTTGGGCTGGACCAGGTATGCTGAAGTCACGCACCCGTAGGGTATAACCATGTCAGTAGCCCCCGAGTGATCGGTCGAATCGTAGATTCGGCTGAGGACTCTGCAATCCTTCTGGTGCAACTGGGTAGTAAACGTATATGTGTGTAGGGATTAGTTGATACATGTGCCTGACTCACCCGACGGATCAGGGTCAGTTAACTGTCTTAGGACGAAACAACATGATCTTCATCAGGTTCGAGTCCCTTAACTTGAACCCGGAACATATGCTGGCGTAATTCGACTCAGGCCACGGAAGACTTATAAGAGTGGAATTTCAGTGTTTTAATTGATGTACCCAACGCGTCCGTCAGGATTTTTCATCACGCTTGTTGGCATGGATTCATACTAGCAGAGCGCAGTCAGGTGCGTTGCCAGGCCATCAGATAATATCTGCAGGTCTTATCTTTGCGTCGCAGACGCAGCATCCGAACAATTGTCACCACGGAGGTGCTTCGGGTGGCCAAGGAGATTGTCGCTCACTCAGCGTTTTGTTGGGGCAGAGTTGCCAAAAAGTTTTTGCGTGCTGATCCGAAAGATCGCAGTCGAAGATTTCATAGGGTGCGCGACCAGCGCTCCCTATGGGAGTAGCCCCCGAGTGTCTGTTCGAGTCGTAGACTCGAGCGGAGACTTTAGTTCAAGCATTGTTTAGTTGTTAAGTCCGTAGGACCCGAAAATTTTCGGATACTTAAATCCATTCTCCCTATGGGAGTAGCCTCCAAGTCCGTAGTGGAGTCATAGACTCGACGTAGGTCTTAGAGAAGTACTTTGTCTTTAGTCGTCTTTCGGGTGCGCGGCCAGCGCTCCTGAGAGGAGTAGCCCCCGAGTATTTAGTCGAATCGAAGATTCGAGTGAGTACTCTTAGCTGTGGAGACGAAAAATTTGTGCTAGTATAGCTTTTGATGATGTCAGTGATGACGATTGATGACCTCAAGCGTCTGCTACGCCAGAGATGACTTGACTGGACGAGCGTGGGTCCCATTTGCTGACTTTGATTTGACCGGTCACACGCAGCGTGGAGATAATTACGGCGTCTCCTCGATTTCCGCGCGTAGTGGACGGCGTGGTAGCGACGGTCCGTTAAGATTTTGACACGTGTACGGTCAGATCTGCCGTTGGCACTAGGTCTTCTAGATGGACGTGGGAAAGCCGCGGTTTGTTTTCACCGCATCAGTTCTTGTTTTCACTGCCTCCTTGTGCTCTAGCGATTCTTGCTGCGCGCTAGGATTTCCTTCACACTTCCGCCGCCGCCTTGTGCATTTTCACCGCCGGTGCCGTTGTAGCACAATGGGGAAATCCAAGAAGTCCTCGTCCGCCGTTGGGACCAGCGCCGCCGGAGGTCAGAAAGGCACCACCGCTCCTCGCGTCACCAATGGTGGCTGGCGGCGATCAGAAACGCGGGAGAGCGATCTCCGCAAGCTTCGCGAGCGGGGCCTGATCCCGCAGGATAGGGAGGCCGTCAAACTCCCCGGCAATGAGGTAATCCCCCGTCCCCCACCTGGGTATCGGGTTATGTTTCTCGCATTCGTTATGCGCGGGTTTTCTTTTCCAGTTCACAACTTCCTCCGTGGACTGCTCTTTTTCTATGGGATTCAGCTTCATCATCTGTCTCCCAATTCTCTTCTCCACATTTCTTGTTTTATCACTTTTTGCGAGTGCTGGCTTGGCATTGAGCCGCATTTTGGCCTCTTCCGGAAGCTCTACTCCGTGAAGAGGCAATCTGGTTTGGATGGTGTGTATCCCATTGGGGGTTGCATCATCTCTCTTAGTCCCAATCTTCTCTTCTTTTCTTTTTCTATGTCCGAATCTGTCCAGTACTGGCGGAGGCGTTGGTTTTATATCCGCGACTCCGTGGTGCCCGGTCAAGATTTTGGTCTTGTTCCCTTTGATCCTTCCCAAATGATTGAGCCGAAAAGGTCCTGGAAAAACCAAATCCTGGACGGTGAGAAGGAGGAGATAGAGGCCCTTTACCGCCGGGTGGAGGATCTCCAGCTGATTCCGGAGAAGGAGGTGAACAGCGTGGACATCATCCGGACATTTCTTGAGCATCGGGTGCAGCCTCTCCAAGCGAGGGCTCATCCGATGTTTCTTTATTCGGGGCGCCGTGATCCAACGTGGGTTTCGGCTGAGAAAATCTCTGTGAAGGATCTTGACAAGGATCTTCGCGCGTTGCTGAAGTTCAAGGCCGGAGAGGAAATCGCGGGGAAGTCGCTGACTCCTCCATTTTCTTCGACGTTGGCCATACCGCAGGTGTAGATTTGTGCACGTAGTGCTTTTGTCGGCTGTGCATTTATTTCCTTTGTTTGCTAACAAAGTTTCTTCTGGTTTTGTAGAGCTTCAAAGTTCCGGGCATGGTACCGTCTTTGCCCGAAAATTATCCGAATGCCCCGGATAATATAGTGGTTGAGTCCATGTCCGAGCTGCCATCGGCGCGATCTCCGGCGGAGGATGCCGACGAGTCGAGTGAGGATCATACACGCAAGCGAGCACGGAGCTCCAGCGAGTCTTCGGATGCCTCGACTCCTCCGACTCCCAGGAACCCTCTAGGCCTTGACCGTCATAGTGACGATCATGGGGGTTCTTCCTCTCCCATTCCTGCCATTCCTTTGCGGGCTGTAGCGCCGCACCCGCCAGTGAAGCGGAAGAAGGAAGAAAAGAAGGAGGAGAAGAAGGAAGAGAAGAAAGAGGAGAAGAGAGTCCGAAAGGCTCCTCCTGTCTTTGACCTGAGCTCGCTCGGCTCGTAAGTTTCTTGTTGTGCTTTTCGTCCTTTTTTCTTTATGATTTTTGCACTTGTGCTGATTGGTTCGTATGCAGGCACTCCTCCCACGATTCTTCTAGTGATGGTGCGCGGGAGATGATGGGGGAGTCGAACATTGCGTCTCCTCCTCCTCAGACGGTGGCGACTTCAGGTGGTGCCGCTCCGGATCCTCCTGTGCAGGAGGTGCAGGTGGTTGCGCCTTAGAATTTCGCAGCCGGGTCTTCGGAGTCGCCAGCGGAGCATGTAACTTTTTTCTGCTTCACGTCACGGGGGGAGCCCCCGAGTGTCTTCATATGTTGATTTGATTGTTACTCCTTTGTGTTGGGCGTAGCCCCCAGGTCCTTTTCTTACTGCTATTTCTTTGTCTTCGGCCCTTTGTGCAGGAGGCCAAGCGGCTAGTGCAGGAGCGTCTGGCGCTGGAGGCAAAACTTCGGCAGCTTCAAGGTATCCATCTGCCGTTTACTATCTTTCTTATTTATCTTGGTCCTGTTCTTTGACACTTGCTTGTCGTAAATGTAGAGGAACATAACGAGTCCCTCCGTGAGGTCGACGCTCTTAAAAAGAGCCTTGATCAATCGGAGCAGAAGACCAAAGTCGCCGTTGGCGCGAAAGAGCGCCTCGAGCTGGAGCTGACTAAGGCAGCCGAAGCGAAGGAGCGTCTGCAGCAGGAGGCCGCAGATCGTGAGGAGCAGCTGGCCACCATTGCGGCTGCTCGTGAAAAGGAGGTGGCAACGAAACTCATGGCTGCGGCCAAGGCTATTTCTGGTGAGTGCTAGTTTTGCACTTGTTTATTTTCCTTCGGGTCTTCTTCTATGCTTCTTTTCTTCATGCTTTTCTTCTTTTTGTCTCAGATGCCACAGGCATCGAGTTTGACCGCGGTGCTCTGGAGCACGGAAGTGCTCTAGATGATGCTACTGTGGCAGTCGAAGACCGCTGCAGCACCGTCGGCGGCTCCCTAGCCAAGGCGAAGGAAGTCCTTGGCCGCTTCTACAGGGAGCTTTTCCCTAAGGGCGTGGCCCTCGATGATGTGGATGCCCTGGCGGAGGCTTTGTCAGCCGAAGCGCCTGCGGAGTACAAGCGCAAGCAGAAGGGCATCGGCGCGTCCGTCGGGCTGGCGATGGCCTTGGCGGCTGGAGCGGAGCTGGACCTGCCCCAGATCACCTCTCGGATGCCGACGACTACAGATGGATCTGAGGTAGCCTTCGCTGCCTACTCCGCTCGCTGCAAACGATATGGGCCCAAGCTCATTGATTTGCTGTCTGAGTACGCATTGCGGCAGCAGGGCGGGGCCAAGGCTAGGCAGTCTGGCTCCGAGGCGACTCAGGGTGCCGCATCGTAGGCATTGTAGACATAGAATAGTTTGTAGTTTGCTTTTGCTGTAAATATTTTGAAAGAACACCATCCTTGTGCCACGTAGTGGCCTTTTAATGAATTCCTCTGAGTTGTGCTTTGCTCTTGTCTGAATGTTTGTGTCCCTTTCTGTTTCTGCTGCCCTAGGTTCCTTCGGGTGCTGACCCTGTTGGGACTTCGTCCGCAATGCCGCCGCGACCATCTTTGGATGATTCCTCGAAGCTCGCTTTTCTTCGAGATCGTGTGCGTAGTCTGGAGAGAGAGTTGCTCGGGTTACGCGGCCATGCCGACGTTTGGAAGTCCAAGGCGGATCGTGGTGCAGCCAGAGAGGAGTACTTGATGGCGGAGCTGGTTCGGCTGTCCGAGCAGCTGCAATGTAAGTTGTTCTTTGGCTCGAGCTGTAGCTTGGTTCTTCGGATGAGCCTGCTGGCTTTACTCTTATTTTGTCCGATTGTTGCAGGTGCGAATCTTGCTCCGAGGGAAGAAAAAGAGCGTGTCGCTGTTCGGGTCAATTGCTTGACTCAACAGGACATGGAGATCGGCGGCTTCTTCTGGATGGATCGTGATCGCGCCATAGCCCTGGTGACGGTGCAGGATCGTGTTCATCAAGTTTCGCGGGTGCTCCGCCAAGTGCAAACCTCGCTTGCTTCGGTGCTGCACGTCATGTTTCCTTTGGATGCTGTACCGACAAGCCTGGCGGGTCTTCTATCAAAATTTCGAAACGTGAGCAATGTCAAAGAGTTGGTGCGGCAGCAGCTTGTCGCAGGTGTGAAGGCTGCTTTGTCCCTCGTGAGGTTGCACCGGCCTGACGTAGATTTGGCTGTTGTGGCCGCTGGCCCACCTCTTCGGCCTGATGGTGGTGAGTGGGACATTCGTCCGCACTATGCAGCTGTAAGGCAGTATGCCGAACAGGTCATAGATTTGTTTGAGCAGCGTGCTCAGGTTATTCTTCAGAATAGGTATTACCTGAAAAAGAGATAGATGTAAAATTTGTATATTTTGGCTGGGCGTGTTGTGCCCTTTGTTGTAAAGGTTTGTGAGCACGCAGTGCTTTGATTGAGTGCGTGTCCTTTTCATTTGCCTGACGTTGTCAGCTACTCAGGTGTACACGTTTGGTCCTCAGTCGATGAAATCGTGAGGTGGGGGGAGCCCCCGAGTGCGTTTTGTCCTCAGTCGATGAAATCGTGAGGTGGGGGGAGACCCCGAGCGCGTTTGTAGCATATAGTAAATATGCAGGAAATAGTGAACCGAAGTTTTGGGGCGAGACACTTAGTTTTATTTATATCGTAATGGAGGAGGTACATTGTTCGGCTGAGTAGCCTTGGCTGAAAGCCTTATTAAAAGTAAAGGGGTAGATTGCTACGGATAGAATCGTCGCAGGTGCGAGATATTCCATGGGTTGGAGTGTGCGACTCCAGACTCCACATGCTTGAGGCGATAGGCGCCACCTGGGATGACTTCGGTGATGACATAGGGTCCTTCCCAGGGTGAGTCGAATTTGTTCGGTCGCTTTTGCTTGAGTGGTAAGACGAGATCTCCTTCGACGAAGGACCTTGGTCGCAGCCGGCGGCTGTGGTAGTTGCGGAGACTCTGCTGGTACACCGCTGATCGAGCTGTTGCTATGTCTCTTGCTTCGTCGAGTGTATCGACGGCATCTTCGAGTGCAGCCGTGGATTCGGCTTCGCTGTAAGCGACGACCCGTGGGGCCTGGTGGCGTACTTTGGCTGGTAGCACGACCTCGGCTCCGTGTACCATGAAGAACGGTGTGTAGCCGGTGGTGCTGTTTGGCGTAGTTCGTAAGCTCCACAGGACGGATGGTAGCTCTTTTGTCCAGTTTCCAGCTTTGTGTTCGAGGGAGCTCATGAGGCGTTTCTTGATGCCGACGCCGATTAGGCCATTGGCCTTTTCCACTTGTCCGTTCGTTTGCGGGTGTGCTACTGAGGCGTACGTGATGTTGATCCCAAGGCCCTCGCAGAAGTCCTGGAATTCCTCGGAGATGAAGTTCGATCCGTTGTCGGTGATGATGTTGTGCGGTACGCCGAACCTGTAGACAATGGACTCGAAGAACTTGACGGCAGTTTTGCCTTTCTGGTTGGTGACCGGCATGGCTTCGATCCACTTGGTGAATTTGTCGACTGCAACCAGGAGGAAGACGTGTCCCCCTTTGGAGGATTTTGGCAGTTTGTCGATCATGTCGAGGCCCCATTTGGCAAAAGGCCAAGCTATGGGTATGGGTCTGAGCTCGGACCCGGGTGCGTGCGGTTTGTCGGCGAACCATTGGCACCCGTTGCATCTTCGGACGATTTCCTTTGCGTTGCTCATGGCCGTTGGCCAGTAGAATCCTGCTCGTAGAGCTTTGGCGACAACGGAGCGACTGCCTGCGTGGTGGCCGCAGATGCCCTCGTGGATGTCTTGGAGGATGGTTTTGCCGTCATCGATGGTGACGCACCGTTGTAGTACACCCGTGATACTGCGCTTGTACAGCTCGCCATTGATAGTGGTGAAGGCCTTTGACCGACGAGATATGCGCCGGGCATCTGTCGGATTGTCGGGCAGTTCTAGATTTAACAGGAACTGGAGGTATGGGCGTGTCCAGGTTTCTTCGACTGCCATGACCTGCATTAGGTTGACCATGGCGACCTCGGTGTCCAACTTTTCGGGTCCTTCATGACCTTCGGGTAGCGTAGCCCCTGAGTGTTCTGCTTCTTCGGGTGATCCTTTGGGGAATTTCCGCTTGATGGACGGCACGCAGATCTGTTCGAGGAACACACCTGGTGGCACCTTTGTGCAAGTGGAGCCAATGTTGGCGAGTCTGTCGGCCTCCTCGTTTCTTTCTCTTCCGACGTGTCGAAGCTCGCACCCGTCGAATTCTCCTTCGAGTGTGTTGTAGAGCGCGCGGTACGCGATCATGTTTTCGGCGTGTGCGTCGCACTCGTTCATCGTCTGCTGGACGACGAGGTTGGAGTCACCATAGATGACCAGGCGCGTTGCGCCGCATATCTTTGCCATCCTCATGCCATGGATGAGGGCTTCGTATTCGGCCTCGTTATTGGAGGCTCTGAATTTCATCCGAAGAACGTACTTCATCTTGTCACCTTGCGGGGAGGTCAGTATGACCCCTGCCCCTGCTCCGGCTTCGCGCTTGGAGCCGTCGAAGTGCATTGTCCATGACTGCGACATGTCTGGGATGTCTGGCAGCTGCAGCTCCATCCAATGTACCAGGAAGTCTGGAAGGACTTGAGATTTGATTGCGAGTCGCTTCTCATAGACGATGTCCAGAGGTGACAGTTCGATGCCCCACAGGGCCACGCGTCCTGTGGCCTCCGGGTTATTCAGGATGCTGTTTAGGGGTGCCTCATTGACAACCATCACCTGATGTTCTTGGAAGTAGTGGCTCAATCGTCGAGCCGTCATGAACACGCCGTAGGCTAGCTTTTGGTAGTGAGGGTACCTCTGCTTTGTTGGTGTCAGTACCTCGCTGAGGTAGTAAATTGGGTGTTGGACTCCATGGGTCTTGCCTTCTTCGGGTCGTTCGACCACGAGTACGGTGCTGACCACCTGATGTGTGGCTGCTATGTACAGCAGCAGAGGCTCGCGCTCCTTCGGCGTGACCAAAATGGGCGAGGTGGAGAGGAGCCGCTTGAGGCTTTCGAATGCGTCATTGGCTTCCGGTGTCCACTCGAACTTGTCTGCTTTGCACAGCAGCTGGTAGAATGGTAGGGCCTTCTCGCCCATGCGGCTGATAAACCTGCTTAACGCCGCTACTCGTCCTGCGAGCTGCTGGACGCCCTTGATGTTTTTCGGCTTCTCCATTGTCATGATGGCTCTGATTTTCTTCGGGTTGGCCTCGATCCCTCGTTGAGAGATGAAGTACCCGAGCAGCTGACCTGATGGGACACCGAAGGCGCATTTTTCGGGGTTGAGCTTGATCCTGTAGTGATCAAGATTGTCGAACGTCTCGTGGAGATCGTCGATAAGTGTCCTTGCCTCCTTGGTTTTTATTACTATGTCGTCGACATAGACTTGGACGTTGTGCCTGATCTGGTCCTTGAGGCAGGCCTGCATGCATCGCTGGTACGTGGCACCTGCGTTCTTTAGCCCGAAGGGCATTGTATTGTAGCAGAATACTCTGAACGGTGTGATAAACGCCGTTTTCTCCTGATCTTCGATCTTGAGTCGAATCTGGTTATAGCCTGAGTAGGCGTCTAGGAAGGAGAGTTTCTCACAACCTGCAGTCGAATCAATGATTTGATCGATCCGAGGAAGAGGGAAGTGGTCCTTTGGGCAATGCTTGTTTAGTGACGTGAAATCTACGCACATCCGCAGGATGTCCGTGTCCTTCTTTGGGACCATGACTGTGTTTGCCAGCCACTCGCTTTCCTTGATTTCCCTGATGAAGTCCGCTGCGAGTAATCTGTTAATTTCCTTGCCGATGGCTTCGGCTCGTGGTTCGGACAGTCTCCGGATGGACTGTTTGACTGGTTTGGTGTCTGGAAAGACGTTGAGAGCGTGCTCGGCGAATTCCCTGGGAACTCCTGGCATGTCCGCAGGACACCAGGCGAAGATTTCCCAGCGCTCACGGAGGAATTCGACGAGCGCGCCTTCCTATGCGGGACTGAGGTCGTTGGCGATCAGCGCCGTCTTGGAGGCATCCGTCGGATGGACCTGCACTTTCTTAGTGTTGATGGTGGAGTCGAAGGACATGTCAGGTGCGTTCTTCCTTGTGACTAGGGGTGCCCCGTTGTCCGTCACCTCGCGGAGCCTTACAAGCTCGTCTTGCATGCCGAAGGATTGGGAGATTTTGTTGAAATCTCTGTCGCATTGGTCCGATCGGGTGAAGCTCCCGTGGACTGTGATGACGCCCCTTGGTCCTGGCATCTTGAGTAGTAGGTATGCGTAGTGCGGGACGGCCAGGAACCTTGCGAATGCTACACGCCCCAGGATGGCGTGGTATTGCGATGGCCAGTCTACCACTTCGAATTCGAGTCGTTCCTGCCGAAAGTTGTCCGGCTTCCCGAATATGACGTCGAGTCCTATTTTGCCCAGGGGGAATATGCCCTTCCCTGGGACGATGCCGTGGAACGTTGTGTCTGACTGTTCCAGGCTGCATTGTGGGATCCGCATTGCTGCTAGAGTGCTTGCGAACATTAGATTGATGCCGCTGCCGCCGTCCATGAAGACGCGACTCATTTCGAAGCCTCCGATCTGCGCCTCCAGCACCAGGGCAGCATGACCTGGGCGAGGGATCTGGCAAGGGTGATCTGCGCGAGTGAATGTGATGCAGGACTCCATTCCGCTGAGGTACTCAGGGATTGCAGGTGGAGTTGCCACGGCCAAGTTGATTTGTCGGGTGATTTTATTCTGCACTCTGTTTGTGGGGCGCCCCTTCTGGATCATATTTAGTGCTCCCTTCGGTGGGGGGTATGCGACCCCGGCGTTGTTTTGCGCTGGTGCGACTGGTTGGTTTGGGCCTCCAATAGGTGGTGGTGGAGGAGCTCCGAGTGCTATTTCTCCTTGCACTGGTGCGTTTCCGAACACAGGGATTGGGGCTTGCTGCCTCATCTGCACCCTGCTTTCGCTGAGTTTCTGGAACTCGCGGCAGTCCTTGAGCATGTGGCTGGCTTTCTTTTTGCCATCCTGTTTGTCAATGTAGAAGTGGATGGTGCATGGACCCGAAAGTTTGTCATATGCTGAGGGTCCGTTGTCGCGGTCGCGGCGTTGCCACGATTGTGCCGGGCGTCCGTTATCGCGGGTGTTTCCGTCGCGGTATCCTCCGCTGTTGCGGCTGTTGTCGTTGCGGCGATCGGCGTAGCCGGCCGCGACCATGTCAGGTCCGTCGCGGTCGTCGTAAACGCGCGATCTCCTCTTGCTGCAGCGTTCTCGCCTTCGACTGTAGTCGTCCTCTTCATCCGATTGCGCTCGCTGGATGCAATCTTCGCCGTCTGCCCAACTGTTGGCAATTTCCATGAGGTGATCGAGTGTCTTGGGCTTGACGCGCCCAAGTTCTTCCTTGAAATCTGGTCGTTTGACGCCGTCCCTGAAGGCGTCGATGGCCCTTTCTTCGGAGATGTGTGCTGCGGAGTTCTTGGTTGTAGACCAGCATAGTATGTACGAGCGAATAGATTCACCCGTTCTCTGAGTGCAGGCTCGTAACTCTTCGATTGAGGCGGGCCGCTTGCTAGTGCCCTTGAAATTTCGGATGAAGCTGTAAGCGAGCTCCTCCCAGCTTCGGATGGATCCTGATGATAGGCTGCTGAGCCAGACCCGCGCCGCGCCTGTCAGCTGCAGCTGAAGGCATTGCATGGCAGTTTCTTTGTTGCCTCCATGAAGCTTGACGGATGACAGATGGTCACTGAGCCAGGATTTTGGATCTTGCGTGCCGTTGAACTTCGGAGTATCCGAAGGGAGCTTGAAATTGCGTGGCATCTGCGTTCATCGAACGGATCTGCTGAAGCATCGAGCTCCGCAGAGTTCTCCTTCGTCTTCGTCCATCTCGGATTCAGATGAGCATGCACGTTTGGCTCGTGCTTTGTCGATCTTGCGCTGTGTAAGCTTGTCTCTGGCGTCGTAGTCGCGTTTATGGTGACGCGAGCTCTTCTTCCTTCGAGGAAGGTCATGTTCCTCCTCTTCTTCGGATGAAGGGGTGGGACTCCGGTCGCGCCTGGCCGAAGCTTTCTTCTTCGGCTCCGCAGGAGCGTCGTCGTGGAGCGCAGCTCCGACGAGTCCGAGTCCGGTGAGTGCGGACTTATGCATGGATCTTTTTGGGTCCCCCTTCGGAGGAGGGTGGGCTGCCAGATATGCAGTGGCTGCCATAATCGCAGCTTGCGGTGTCTTCGGGATGATGTTGCCGTCGGCATCCATATCCATGAACGATGTGTGGAGAGTTCGGGTCACGTCACGGCGCTCCTTGGGATCCATGTTCTCCACCCGAGAGCGGTTCTTGTTTCCCTGGTTTCCGTTTGTGCTAGAGCCGGGTGCCATGGCGGAGAGCGCAGCTCGTCGCGCGCTGGACTCGGAGGCTGCTTGCTTGCGTTTGTCGAGTGTCTCCTACATCTTGACTTGCTTCTTGTGCTCCTCGATGAGGAGGTAGTGGTATGCCATCAGTAGGTCGCGTGAGGCGTCCGCAGGTAGGACTATGTCGCCTGCGACGTCACGGCGCGCTTGGATCCATCCTTCTTTGCTAAGTTGGATGACGTGGCCGTTGCTTTCCCTGTTGGGTGGGGGGACTGGCTTCTTCTGTTTTCGCCATTTCCGCCGTTTCGGTTGGGCGGCGGGTTGGGTGTTTCCTCGTCGCCTTGGATGACTGCGGCACATAGGTAACGCTCGCAGATTGGTCGGCTGCTGCCGCAGCTTTCGGATCCGGAACCGTAGGTCCCCTCATCCGAAGGTGGATCAGACAGATCGGAGTTACAGCTGCTGCTGTCGTAAAACTCATCTGTTGATGGTGATGTGCGTAGCACAGGGTGTGGAGCCCATGAAGCGGGCCTTATTGATGGCACGGGCACCCGCTCAGGGAGGCGGAGGGTGCCAGTTTGACCCACCTGGAAGCAGAAACTCCCGAATAGGATCTCGAGTCCGTCGCCTACGGGCTCGAAATCTTTCATGGTGGCCGGCGAGTGGGCGGTGAAGTCGAAAGCGCCGAAGAGGAGGTGATTCTCCGTCGCCACGGAGTTGTAGATCGATCGGGTCGGAACCGTCACGATCGCACAATCAGCAGCCCCGTTTCCCACAGACGGCGCCAATTGACGAGGTTGGATCTCATCAATGTCCATTGTTATGGACTTGGGTTTTGGAGAAGATGGGGATGCTGGAGATCGTGGCACGGTTAACAGACAAGCAACCAGGGGACACGAGATTTACCCAGGTTCAGGCCCCCGGAGGGAAAACCCTACTCCTGCTTGTCTGCTCTTGATTACGGCGGAACCGAAGGTTACAGGTGCGCAGATTCGATCTGGCGTGGAGGTGCGTGTGCGAAAGTATGAGTCGAGAGATCTAGGACGTGCCCTCCTGGCCTTTATATAGACTTAGGCAGGTCCCGGGCATAGTCCTAGTCGGTTACAGGTTCTGGGGTTTTACCCCTTTGAATTTCTTATCCGTGCTAGTCTTGTTCTCCAAGGACCCGAAGGCGTCATGGGCCTTGGCTACCCGAAAATCTTCATGGGCCGGCGTACATCTGCCGTGGGCCTTCCTTGGGCTGGACCAGCTATGCTGAAGTTACGCATCCGTAGGGTATAACCATGTCAGCAAGCCGCCACCTATCGGCCGATCGTCGCCTATCGCCCCCTCGCCCTCTGCCTCTGTCTGTGGCCTATCTCTCATCTCGCTTTGGCCGTTCATCGTCTATAGGTTCGAATTCTGAATTTATGATCTCAGTTTTCTCTAGTCTAACGTTGCCCCTAATTTTTGTTCTAATAGTTGTTCTTCTTTATGGCACCTTATAACGGTGCTAAGAAAAGTAAAATACAAAGTCTAAAGTTTTCGATGATATACATTTTATAATATATACCTGATACTAAGTTGCTCAATTTGGCGACATAGAAGTACGCGCAAGACTTGTAAACCGAAAGGAAGGTAGTTGTTCTTGCTGAGTAACATAGTAATATTAATCTAGAGGATGATATCGGTACAGAGGAGAACGATGACATCAACACGGGTAATAACAATATAAGTGATCATGATATCGTATTTGATTCATCTCCTACAAAATTTGCTAGTGTCGATGAGGAACCAATTAGTGTGGTTATTTATGATCCGGCATCGAGAAGTTATTGGACGAGATTGATATTGATTTTATTATTACCGACTTCGCTTCTAGGAATACACGGAGAATTTTTGAAGGTAATATGTAAACATTGTCATTTTTATATGAATATTGCAAATGGGTATACTTGAAGTATTTATTCTTCATCATTTCATTCTTGTATATAAAAAAAAATTAGAAAAGAGGCCCAAAATTTTAGTTTCGCCCCGGGGCTCTGAAATCTTAGGACCGACCCTGCATGAACTAGTAATATATGCATGACACTAGACTATATTACTCCGCACTAAGACTATTCTGATAGAGGCCAACACAGGTGACAGATGTGGAGTCATTCCATTGTCCCCATCGAGCAATATTTGACATGTATCCTCGAGGCCCCCCCATGCATGTGTTTTCACCCCCTGGCCGTTGCTAAGATAGCTGGTTAATGGGGCCATCACCAGAGACGATCCCATGTATGCACCCCATCAAAACGAAACGAGATGGTGAAAGACAAAAAATTATAACGACCATGTATAGTCCTCGGTTCACCCTGCAGGTGTGTCCGGCTACACCCCGTCGGTCGACATACGGGAGATTCAACGTTGATCTTCCTGCTGTGTGCAACGTGAAGTCCGGTGTTTAGGAGCAAACTATCACGAGATTTTTAATTATGATATATTTTCTTCATGCATCAATCATGTATATTTCTAATTCTTAAGCGATCTCAAATTGGTCAAATACAGAAGCATTACATGTTGATTAAATTCTTTACTAGGGAGAGGGAGGGGGACAATCGCCCCCATGCCACTAATTAAACAAGTATTACCCAAAATTTTGAACCGTCAATGGTTATATAGTAGTAGAAAACATCGTGTTAGAAACCGTGAGTAGTTATTGTTGGCGTCACCATAATAGTGGAATTAATTAACCTGCTTATTTTTTGAGCCGTGTGAAAAAATACATTTTTTTCTTAATTAACATTTTGTTTTGTCCTTGTGCGAGAAAGTTCCTAGCAGCGAGCAGCGAGACCTTGCATATATACAAATTTTGGAGTTTTTTCCAACAAGTGCCTACTTGCATTGCGAGCTAGACAAGCAGGTTCAAAACTGCCCCAGCAACCGGCTACGGGTGACGGGCCTGACGGGCGAGTCTGATGCGTGCACTGCCCTACAAAATTAACTGAGCTACAGGTTGGCGCTACATACAAGTTGCATGCACCTATTTTGTCTTCAGCGTGGATATTGGCCTGTTTTCCATGACGGTGTAGTCAGCCATGGCGGAGGCCAGCTGATCCCAGCGAGCATTATTTGACCCGTATCCTTGGGACCTGCATGCAGGGGCCACGCATGTTATTTCGCCTCTTGGCCGATGACAGCTGGGTAATGGGGCCATCACCAAAGATGATAGATCGCACGTACTCGAACCCTTCCAAAAAAAAAAACAGAGTTGGTGAAAGTATAAGAAATCACGGTTCGTTTAACTCTGATACTTCGATTCAAATTAATTGACTCAAGTTATCTAATACTAAAATATGTCCAGATATGATTAAATCTAAACAAATCTGAGTCAATTAATTCGGATCGGAGGAGATATGAAATTATGCATGAGTGGAATATCGTCCGCCTCCGCGCATGCCATCGAGAGACAGCATGCACCACACGCCGTGTGAGCTGCAGGTACAGCGGCGACATGGTACGGACTGTTCGATCGGGTGCCGTCGAGCGAACCAAACCTGGGTTACCCTATGTACACTCGCCGTTACCAAGACAAGCCCCCGGCAGCGGCACGCACCCCTGACTTGTCGCGTCCAGCTCATATTTTCCAGGGCGTCTTAATTTGTCCACCGATCCATCACGCACGCACGCATGTTTGCGAGGCTGACAAAGCCTCTCTCCGAACGTTACGTTGCACAACTACACGGCGTGACACGCGCCAACCGGGGCATGGCACGGCAATTTTAGTGGCGCGAGATGGAGACGTACTGGCGTGTATATCCGATTGTCGCGACTTCTGAAAGGCAACCGTGATTTTAGAATATGGCTAATAATGAATACTCCAGCCACTGTCGCGGAATAGCAATGTGTTAAAGAGTTTTGCCGATGTATAAGATGACGTTTTGCTATGAGATGGGAGTAGGAGCTACAAATACAAAGCTTTTCAAAATACACTAGTCCAACGTAGAGTATAATGTTGACTGTGCCATACATATGCATGAATCTAGATAAATCTGTGACATCTGATTTGGTAGCGAGAAAGTACCTTCGTTTTGTCAAACGTATGACTATGTTTAAAGTCCCAATATATTGACGTAAACTCTAACCAAATTATTAATAGAAAAATTTATGAACTTCTACAATTGAAAATTAATCTCATTAGATATGTCTACGTTATATGTATATATATCATGTCGATGATCTCAATAAATTTTTCTATATATATAAGCTTGGTCAAACTTTGACCAAGTTTTTAGAAAAAACATCAACTTCCAAAAAATCAAAATCAAGCCATTAGATACATCATGATATTTATTTTCATATTGTATATACACTAGTAGAAAACAGACCATCCGTTCGCGCCCTCTCAGAGCATTAGTCCCGGTTGCGCCACCAACCGGGACTAATGCTGGCACGCGTCCCGGTTCGAGCGTGCCAGGTTGTTGCGATGGAACAAAGTTGAAACACCCTGCTGATGGGTCACAGTGGAGAAAAATCGAGAGAGACTTCCCAGACTTTGCAGGTGACGCAAGGAACTTATGGTTTGGTCTAAGTACGGATGGCATGCATCCTTTTGGGGAGCAGAGCTGCAGTCACAGCACCTAGCCCGTGACTCTATATATCTACAACCTGCCTCCTTGGTTGTGCATGAAGCGTAAGTTCATTATGATGCCAGTGCTCATCCAAGGCCCGAAGCAACCGGGCAACGACATTGATGTGTACCTTAGGCCATTAGTTGAAGAACTCTTACAGTTGTGGGGCAAACCAGGTGTACGTGCGTGGGATGAGAACAAACATGAGCCATTTGATCTACGAGGGTTGTTATTCGTAACCATCAATGATTGGCCTGCTCTTAGTAACCTTTCAGGACAGACAAACAAGGGATATAAGGCATGCACACACTGTTTAGATAAGACTGAAGGTACATATTTGCATAAATGCAAGAAGGTTGTGTACCTGGCGAATCGATGGTTTCTTCCGACCAATCATCCCGTAAGAAAGAAAGGCAAGCATTTCAAAGGTGAGGCAGATCACCGGAAGAATCCTGAACTCCCTGCTGGTGATGATGTATTTGGTATGGTCAAGGACATAGAAGTAATCTTTGGAAAGGGTCCCGGCGGTCAATCAGTTCCGAACGACGTCCCGGCGGTCAAAAACCCGGGGAAGCCTAAATCACTGATTACAGATGAACACATGAAGTCTTTCGGTGGTTGGATGCGGACACATCTCTTAAATGACACCACTGTTGGAGATCATCTATACTTGTTGGCCGCGTCACCATCTTCTACTGTATTGAATTTCCAAGGGTACGAAATAAATGGGAATACATTCTACATGATCGCCCAAGATAAAAAGAGCACCAACCAAAATAGTGGTGTCCGCTTTGATGCAATAGACGAGAATGGACAAAAGGACACATATTATGGTTACATAGAGAAGATATGGGAACTAGACTATGGAGTCTCTTTTAAGGTCCCTTTGTTTCGCTGCAAATGGGTCAACCTGAATGGGGAAGGGGTAAAGATATACCAGTTGTATGGAATGACAACAGTGGATCTCAACAATCTTGGTTATAGAGATGAACCATTCGTCCTAGCCAGTGATGTGTCTCAGGTTTTCTATGTGAAGGACATGTCCTCCAGACCGAAAAAAGAAAAAATATGCAAAAGAATATATCATCTGATGAGCCAAAACGTCACATAGTTCTTTCAGGGAAAAGAAACATCGTGGGAATCGAGGACAAGACAGACATGTCAGAAGATTATAATAACTTTGATGAAATTCCGCCCTTCATAGTGAAAAATGACCCAAGCATTCCGTTAAATAAAGAAGATGCTCCATGGTTACGTCTGAAGCAATCATAAGGAAGGACATATGCCAAGAAGTTCATGCTCATATTATGTAACTCTAGTTCATGTCTTTCGCGGTTTGGGGCTTCACCGAAGGATATCTTTCGCGGTTTGTGGCTTGACCGGGACTCTATATAGGGGGGCCTTTAGTCCCGGTTTTGTAGTCTCAGTTTTTAATATTAATAAATGTCTTGAGTGTTAGTCCCGTTTTGTGGCTGGACCAGGACAATGAAGAAGTTGTCTCGATTCGTACTTACCATTAAGATCCGATCTCCAAACGCGCGCGGTCACATATTAGGGAGTACCTCTATGACCAGTTTCTTGGAGATGCCGGAGGACTGGGATCCGGCGACATCTCCCTGAAACTGGTTGTAGTGGTGTCCCTGCTCTCGAAAACCATCTTGCAGCTTGTAACTTCTCTAACTAGATCAATACACCTCGGAGCTAACTAATTTCACATATTAGGGAGTGCCTCTATGACCAGTTTCTCGGAGATGCCGGAAGACTGGGCTCCGTCGGCATCTCCCTAAAACTGGCCGTAGTGGTGTCCCTGCTCTCGAAAACCATCTTGCAGCTTGTAACTTCTCTAACTAGATCAATACGCCTAGGAGCTAACTAATTTCACATATTAGGGAGTGCCTCTATGACCAGTTTCTTGGAGATGCCGAAGGACTGGGCTCCGTCGGCATCTCCCTGAAACTGGCCGTAGTGGTGTCCCTGCTCTCGAAAACCATCTTGGAGATGCCTCAAACTGGCTGGAGGACTGGACTCGCAAGGATACCTATTTATAGCACAAGAAGCTCGGCATAGTGTCGACACTTACGAAATAATGTCGACACTCACTCCTATTATTAGTGCTGACTCGTGTTTTGTCCCGGTTGGTGTCTCCAACCGGGACTAAAGGTTCATCTTTAGTCCCGGTTGGTGACACCATCCGGGACAAGGTACACGTCGCACGACATAATGTCGACACTCACCCCTATCATTAGTGCTGCCTGGCTCAGCCTGCCGAAATCCCTCCAACCGGGTAAAAAGGACAAATGTCTGCCGAATCGGCAGGAAGTGGGTGTGGTTTGTACTACAGGTACATGATCTATCGCCCGTGATTTTTCGAAAAAATCATTTTTAGACTCGCAATATGTGGTTTCTTCAGAGATCCAATGCAAGTTCTAACGATGCTCGTCCCCTATCTTCATGCACGCCGGTTCGACCATAGTTAGAAATTCAGATAATTCAAAACGGGTATAATAAATTCAAAAAAAATCCGAACAATGAAAATCCTTCGCGTAGTGTCATATTATGTGACATAGTTGAAAGGAAAAATACCAGACTTGGTATATTGATCATGTCTCGAAAAAACCTTCACAAAATGACCTATCATGTTCGAGGTTTCATGGCATTCGGTCCAAATGACCGATGTTATGTGCTGAATCACGGCATAGTTTGTGATGTTGTTCCCATATTATGCATGCGTGTAGACATTGGTATGGAGAACAATGTTGCAGGAGGAAGTTTTCCTTTTTGTCGCACGGAAAAGCCCTTTTCCATTTTCCGAGCGCAAAAAACGGGCCGTTTTGTGAAGTAGCCACCAAAATGCCGTTTCAGAATGCTACCGTCCCATTTTCCTAAAATACTAGACCACCTTACATGGAACATCTCCCAACCGGGACATCTCAAACCTTTTCGTCCATCCCGGATAAAAAGGACAAATGCCTGCCGAATCGGTAGGAAGTGGGTACGGTTTGTACTATAGGTACATGATCTATCGCCCGTGATTTTTCGAAAAAATCATTTTTAGACTCGCAATATGTGGTTTATTCAGAGATCCAATGCAAGTTCTAACGATGCTCGTCCCCTATCTTCATGCACACCGGTTCGACCATAGTTAGAAATTCAGATAATTCAAAACGGGCACAATAAATTCAAAAAAATCCGAACAATGAAAATCCTTCGCGTGGTGTCATATTATGTGACATAGTTGAAAGGAAAAATACCAGACTTGGTATATTGATCATGTCTCGAAAAAACCTTCACAAAATGACCTATCATGTTCGAGGTTTCATGGCTTTCGGTCCAAATGACCGATGTTATGTGCTGAATCACGGCATAGTTTGTGATGCTGTGCCCATACTATGCATGCGTGTGGACATTGGTATAGAGAACAATGTTGCAAGAGGAAGTTTTCCTTTTTGTTGCACGGAAAAGCCCTTTTCCATTTTCCGAGCGCAAAAAACAGGCCGTTTTGTGAAGTAACCACCAAAATGCCGTTTCAGAATGCTACCGTCCCATTTTCCTAAAATACTAGACCACCTTACATGGAACATCTCCCAACCAGAACATCTCAAACCTTTTCGTCCATCCCGGGTAAAAAGGACAAATGTCTGCCGAATCGGTAGGAAGTAGGTACGGTTTGTACTACAGGTACATGATCAATCGCCCGTGATTTTTTGAAAAAATAATTTTTAGACTCGCAATATGTGGTTTCTTCAGAGATCCAATGCAAGTTCTAATGATGCTCGTCCCCTATCTTCATGCACACCGGTTCGACCATAGTTAGAAATTCACATAATTCAAAACGGGCATAATAAATTCAAAAAAAATCCGAACAATGAAAATCCTTCGTGTGGTGTCATATTATGTGACATAGTTGAAAGAAAAAATACCAGACTTGGTATATTGATCATGTCTCGAAAAAACTTTCACAAAATGACCTATCATGTTCGAGGTTTCATGGCTTTCGGTTCAAATGACCGATGTTATGTGCTGAATCACGGCATAGTTTGTGATGCTGTGCCCATATTATGCATGCTTGTGGACATTGCTATAGAGAACAATGTTGCAGGAGGAAGTTTTCCTTTTGTCGCACGAAAAAGCCCTTTTCTATTTTCCGAGCGCAAAAAACGGGCGTTTTGTGAAGTAACCACCAAAATGCCGTTTCAGAATGCTACCGTCCCATTTTCCTAAAATACTAGACCACCTTACATGGAACATCTCCCAACAGGACATCTCAAACCTTTTCGTCCATCCCAGGTAAAAAGGAAAAATGTCTGCCGAATCGGCAGAAAGTGGGTCCGGTTTGTACTACAGGTACATGATCTATCGCCCGTGATTTTTTTGAAAAAAGTCATTTTTAGACTCGCAATATGTGGTTTCTTCAGATATCCAATGCAAGTTCTAATGATGCTCGTCCCCTATCTTCATGCACACCGGTTCGACCATAGTTAGAAATTCAGATAATTCAAAACGGGCATAATAAATTCAAAAAAAATCCGAACAATGAAAATCCTTCGCGGGGTGTCATATTATGTGACATAGTTGAAAGGAAAAATACCAGACTTGGTATATTGATCATGTCTGAAAAAACATTCACAAAATGACCTATCATGTTCTAGGTTTCATGGCTTTCGGTCCAAATGACCGATGTTATGTGCTGAATCACGACATAGTCTATGATGCTGTGCCCATATTATGCATGCGTGTGCACATTGGTATAGAGAACAATGTTGCAGGAGGAAGTTTTCCTTTTTGTCGCACGGAAAAGCCCTTTTCCATTTTCCGAGCGCAAAAAACGGGCCGTTTTCTGAAGTAACCACCAAAATGCCGTTTTAGAATGCTACCGTCCCATTTTCCGAAAATACTAGACCACCTTACATGGAACATCTCCCAACCGGGACATCTCAAACCTTTTCGTCCATCCCGGGTAAAAAGGACAAATGTCTGCCGAATCGGCAGGAAGTGGGTACGGTTTGTACTACAGGTACATGATCTATCGCCCGTGATTTTTTGAAAAAATCATTTTTAGACTCGCAATATGTGGTTTCTTCAGATATCCAATGCAAGTTCTAACGATGCTCGTCCCCTATCTTCATGCACACCGGTTCGACCATAGTTAGAAATTCAGATAATTCAAAACGGGCATAATAAATTCAGATAATTATTCTTCCCGCCAGTTCTTCCCGGCATTTCTCCCGCCATTTCTTCCCACCAGTTCTTCCCGCCAGTACTCACTATATATATATATAGGGTTGGCCTCCATTGTCATTGCACATCTCTAGACTCATATCTGCAACCTCATCACTCTTTTCTATGACTTCCACCGTAGCACTAACTCCCAGGGAGGCGGAGCCGCTTTGCGCCTCGAACTACCCCTGCCCGACGGGCTAATGTGTCCCCCTCAGCTGGATGCTGAGTGCCGGAGGCGTGCCGGTTCCTCCTGTCCCTCTAGGTGTGGCGCGTCGGATGGCCATCACGAACCACTACTACTTCGAGCTCACGCCGGAGCAGCGGAGGAATCCCAGATGGCATCCCGACTATTTCCCGACTTGGGAAGCCTTCTTCGTGGATCGGCGTGAGAGGGCGCTCGCCAGGCACGAGGAGGATGGCCCACCTCCTCCGAACTTAAACGAGGCCGGCCGTCGGTTGTGGCGGCACGGTCGGACTCTACAGAGCGTCATGGCCTATGACACGGCCGCCGACTGTAGCCCCCGCCTGCGCTACCCTCAAGTCCATCCCACTCGTACTCAACCTTCAAGGTTCGACTACGGCGACCCCGACGACGGCCGCGGCGAGTACGACGACTACAGTGGCGAGTATTACAGGTGTAGGCAGGAGCATGACTGAATCACTCCAACATTGCAAAACAAGTTCGGCCGATTGTGGCTTAATCTGGCCATGTATCTTAATTTCCAGTTCTTCTATGTAACTTTGTGTTAGTTGCGTTATGTACTTTAATTCCAGTTCTATACTAATAAAATTTTCTTTTCGCTCATTATTTCCCGGCCTTTTTTTCCCGCCCATTAATATATAAAAACTATAAGTTAATTCAAATCCAAATTAAAACACAGAAAATGGTTTTGAATTAGTTATTCAAATTCAAACACTTTTATGTTTAAAGTTTTTCTAAATTCCAAATTAATATTCAAAAAATATAAGTTAATTCATTATTAATTTTAAATGATTCGTAGTTTAAATGGTTACATTAATTATTTTTTAAAAATATAAAATGGTTTTGAATTAGTTATTCAAATTCAAACACTTTTTATGTTTAAAGTTTTTCTAAATTCCAAATTAATATTCAAAAAATATAAGTTAATTCATTATTAATTTTAAATGGTTACATTAATTATTTTTAAAAACAGAAAATGGTTTTGAATTAGTTATTCAAATTCAAACACTTTTTATGTTTATAGTTTTTCTAAATTCCAAAGTAATTATCATTTAAAAAATTATAAATTTAAACCCCAAAATAAAAAATAAGACGGGAACAGAGAAAATTGCTGAATTTTTTTGAAAACAAGGTCATAAGTCCCGGTTGGTGCCACCAACCGGGACTAAAGACCCCTGCGCGCGCCCCTTGGGCTGATGAAAAAAAAGTGGAGTATACGTCCCGGTTGGAACCACCAACCGGGACGTATGGCCCTTTAGTCCCGATTGGAGCTACCAACCGGGACAAAAGGTCCTTTGGTTAATAACTGGGTGCCCCTCCTCTTCTTCTTTCCCATCTCACAATCTTCTTGCGCATAGGCTCTGAAGCGACGCCGTCAGGCTGCCCCGCCGCCCTGCACGCCCTACCGGCCGCCACCGCTGCTCTGCCTCCGCATCCTCGCCAGGAACCGCCTCCCCTCCAACGGAATCGACGAAGGGCGCCCGTAACCACCGCAATCAGGAGATCCTCCCCGAAGTCCGGCCACCGCTGTTCTCGACGATTCCGACCGCGTCCGAGCTCGCGTGGTCGAGCTGACCCCTCTACCGCCTCCGTGGTGAGCCCCTCCACCTCACAGTCCTCTCCGTTCTTCCTCTTCCTCTCTGTATCGCTGCCGCGCCGAGGACCTAAAGCCACCACCGTCAGCCGCCGCCGTGCTTCCTCTTCCGGCGACCAATCCGGAGCGGCGCCGCCACTAAACGGCTCGGTACGCTAGCCCGCATCCATCGCACCTGCTCCCGCTGCTCCGCCCGCGCTCCAGCGCCCTCCCCGTCGACGATCTGGGGCTGATCCCGTTAAATGACGTCACACTGACGTCCTGGTGACATCAGCGGGTGGGTCAGCGCGGTCAAACCTTCGGTGGGTCCTGCTTGCTTGTGTGGAGGCTAAGTTGTCACTGGGGCCCTTCTGTCAGTCTCACTGGCTAGGGGTCGCCCCGGTGTAAAAACTATTTGCCTTTTTTTTAATTCCAGAAAATGATTTAATATTGTAAAATCAATAACTTATTGTTTATAAGTCATAAAAATACAAATAATATATCAAATTGTTCAGAAAAATGAAACCTATCTATTTAACCTATAATCATGCATTGTTCAACAACTTAAATGACAATAGAAGAACAAATGCACCCCTCTCATATGTTCCGAAGTTTCCCCGAGTTAGGGTTTTCACCCCTCGGAACCCCGATTAAATCGTCGAGCATGTCTTAGGGTTACATTCCAATGCAAATTAACTTGTCATATCATAATACTTGCTTGAGCATTGCATCGATGCCATGTGTTGAACAAGCTAGGCATTCGGTTCTTCGCGGTAGAATACGAGATCGAGATCAAAGACCGAGGTCAACACCATCGAAGATCGAAGATTTCTTGATAGCCATCATATTGTAGATGCTTAGCCATGATATTAGTTGTCATAGACCCCAGTTGAATCGATGTTGCACCTAGGGTTAGCCGGTGTGTCCTCGCCAGGGCATCCCGAACCCGAGGGTTGATTGATTGCCTCCTTTCTTTCCGGTATTGGTTCTTCGCGATAGGATCCGAGCCCGATGGTTTCTCCGAATTAGGGTTTCTGATATTGTAAATTCATTTTTATTATTGTGTATGTATATATTAGGGTTTCTTCGAATTAGGGTTTATATCTCTCAACACCGTACATAACATTCTCCCTTAGCCGCTTTGACTTATCCGGTTTTCCACCTATGCAGAAAATATGGACCCACACGTCAGAGACGAAGAAAAGGAAGAGTTGATCCAAGGTGTGATCCGCAGGGAAGAAAATTTAGATGTATCGATGTTTCTGAACAACTCCGGTGAGGGTGATCCTCTTTTTGCCAGAATAGACGACTTGTTTGAGGTTGAAGGTGTTGCCTTCCGCGAGGGAGAAGGCGATGCCTTGTGTAATCGAGAATACGACCGCTCTGGCGAGGTGCATGTAATATAATTAATTCATTAATTAATCATCTGCTATCTATATAGAAATAGTAACGAAGATCTTTCTTCTTTTAGCCCTCCGGATCGAACAAATCTACTGAAAAGAGCGGACGAGGCCCAACCAAAAAGTTGGAAAACCATGAGAGGTTCAGGATCGAAGATATCGCTGAAGACGGCAAATCGACGGCTCCCGAAGTTGTCGCAAACAAATTTGTGGCACAATGCGGAGTAATCGTTAGGGACTTAATCCCGATCAACATTTGAAATTGGAATAGGCCTGCTGATGCTAAAGAAGAGGGAACATGTTTGTTTGTCCCTGACAAGGCCAAAGATTTACTGTGGAAGAGGCTCATGGTTAATTTCAAACTACCGAAGATAGAGCTGGATCCAAATGCGGAGGATCCAGTTGAGGACGCCTTAGAACATGGGAGAGCCATGGAGGCTAAGGTCAGGGAGTGGGCTATGAAGAAGATGGCCCAGTGTTTCACCAACTAGAAGAAAAGATTGCACCTTGACTATGTCGTGAAAGAGAAGACTCCGGATTTCAAGAAGACTCAGTTTGAGAAGATAAAACCATTCTGGGCTGAGTTTGTAAATTACAAGACATCAGAAAAAGCTAAGAAAATGTTTGCAACGAATAAGCTGAATGCTGCTAACAAGAAGTATCACCATACTATGGGGCAAGGTGGCTACAGGGCTAGCATTCCTAAGTGGGAGAAACTTGAGAATGAACTGCGTGCTAAAAAGATCACCCCAGAGACAGACGATTGGGTAGAACATGCAAGGAATTGGTTTTACGAGCATGGGGGCACGTTGGACTCGGAAGGGAAGTGTATATATAACATACGACATAAAGAAGACCACTTGCCAATCGAGAAGATGAGAAAAGCAGTAAAGGATGTTAAAGATGGGGACTTTATTCCCGATAGAGAGAATGATGAGCTCACACTCGCCCTTGGAAATAAGGAACATGATGGACGAACACGAGGCACAAGAGGCTCCCAACCATGGAGGACTGGGTTTCCCGAAGAGAGGAAGAAATATCCTGATAGAAGCCGTCAGAGGAGAAAGGACAGGGCGGAAGTTGAAGCAGATATTCAGAAAGAGCGAATGCGTATAATTGAAGAATGAATAAAGCAACAACAAGATGAAATTAACGCACTTAAAGAGCAAAGTACTACCGGCCCATCTCAGCAGCACACTGCATTCGATGCTACTGGCCTATCGAATAATCAAAAAAGCAGTGTGGCTTCCACCGAGGTCCCGGGTGATGACAATGGCGATGACGATGGTGCACCGACGATGGCTCCTGTTGGCTACCCAGTGGATGATATCACAGAGATGACACACTACGAGCTACATGTCAAAGTTGTGAACATATCAATGAAGGTGGCGGTCGGCTATGCCTTACCAATTGGACCCACACTAACTTACCACTGTCGTCCGGTTCCAGAGGGCTACGCTGTTGTCGAGGTGGATGAAATCATGCCCACCTTTGAAGTTTTGGATCTTCACTACCCTGCAGGTGAAGGGGATGTGACTGTACTGGGAGACGCAACAAACGTCACCATTCTATGGCTGAAGGAATGTATCGTGCTTCGAAATCACACGCCAAGGCCATCTTCGCCGCCGCCTCACCCGTCTCCAGCGAGGTCGTCGCCGCCGTGACAGCCGTCTTCGTCGCCTCACCCGGCTCCGTCGCCTCACCAATCTCCGGCGCAGCCATCGCCGCGGGAGCCATCGCCGGCGCCTCAGGATAAAAAGCTTAAGCGTACCGCTACTCTGCGTCGTGGTAAGCGATCGCCAAAACGTAAACAAGAGCCTCTTCCAAAAGTACCAAAGGTTCCTCCCAAGAGAGCTTATGACTGTACTGAAGAGGAGACTGCGGCGATCGTTGATGCGGAAACGACATCGTTTTTCGCTAAGCTGAGGCGGCCGAAAGAGCCAGAGTTCCCCAGCACCAAAGAAGAAAAAGCCAAAGTGTTGAAAATGCTAAAGACTCTTCATCAACCCGAGCCAAAGCTGTCATCAGACTATGAGCGTTCTATTCTCAAGTCACATGCGGCACAAAAAGCCTCAAAGAGCAGTACTGATGCAAGCGAGAAATCTGTTGCCCAGCTCGGAGAACAAGCAAAACAGTCTTGCGCCCCTCTCAAGGTGATTTCCCAAACCAATGTGGGGTCGAGCAAATATGGGGCCGAAGTGCAGTATAATCCAGAGGTAGTTGCACAATACGGAGAAGCTGTCGCTGCTCAGGGTATGAGTATTGCCCAGTACTTATCCCAGTTAGAGTACTTCCCCGTGAGTGAAGTAGCATACAAATACCAGTACGGCAAACCTCTCGTCAAATCTGAGGAGGTAAATAATCTTCCAACAAAAATGTGAAGATTGCATAACTGGTACTTGCATGCCACAAAGGCCGGGGCTAACTGGATAGTGCTGAAGGTTACAAAAAAGCATCATGGGAAAGATAAGGATGACATGATATCTATTGAATTTGATGAACTATTTCAATTATTCAATCAAGACGCCTTGGATAAATCGATCATGCGTGCCTATTGTCTGTAAGTACTAATTCTGTAATTAATTTAGTCTCCAGCTATCTCACCTTGTTTATTGCATGTATATAATCATACTGTAATATGCAGAATGAAGATTCTCGAATACAGGCATGCAGCAGAGGACAAATCTATAACATTGGCTTCATTGACCCATATTGGGTTCATCAAGCTAATCTCAAAACAAGCTCCCAGGATACGAAGGATAATATAGTACACGCGTTAAGATTTCAAGAAACCAGAAGGGAAATACTTTTTCCTTACAACTTCGAGTGAGTGTTATTGTCTTCTATACACTTTCTATTTCGTTTACTCGATGTTAAGTATATAATTGATTAGTTATGCATTCCCAGCTTCCACTATATTCTGTTAATCATTCAACTTGACAAAGGGCGTGTACTAGTCATGGACTCGAAACATAAACCCCCTGAACAGTGGAAGGACATGCAGATACTTCTCCCGCGGTAATTCTAATCATGCTTGATTATTATTTTGATTGAACTATGTTCTTGTAAAGTGTCTGACACAGGGACCAGGTAACAATCTATGTGGATACTATGTTTGCGAGTTCATCCGGCAGACGTGCGATGAGAAGGACAAAAATTTAGAGCAACTCCACGTACGTAAACAATTTCCATAGTTTTTAATTACAATCAAATTGTGTTTAGTTTTATTCATATAGGATGACTCTTTTTTTAAATTAGATCGAACGTCTACGGGATTGTCTTCTGTCAAAGGATCGCCTACGAGCAATTCAGGAGGAATTGACGGATTCTTGGATGCAGAAGTCCTAGACCCAAAGGGGAATACTATTCGGCTGTGTATAGACAATAGGGATTGTACAAAGAGCAACTTTTGTATGTAGTGCATGAACTCGATCCGTGTATCGAATGTAATATTGTCATGATGATCTTGTGTAATATAACGGTTCCTTCATTGATAAGTGCAAAACATTAAATAAACAATAAAACAACCTAAATGAATTCTTTGCTGCGGCACAAAAAATGGCGAAAATGCTGCCACGGCAACAAAATGTGCCAAAATAAATTCTCTGCCGCGGCAGAGAAATGTGCCAAATCTCTGCCGCGGCAGAAAGTTATTTGTTCCGGTTCGTGTTACGAACCGGGACCAATGCTTCACCCCCTCGCCATCTGCCGCTGCCACGTGTACCCCCATTTGTCCCGGTTGGTGGGGCAACCGGGACTAAAAGTTGGGGCTTTAGTCCCGATTGTCCCGTCCCGGTTGGGCAACCGGGACTAATGCCCCTTATCAACCGGGACAGATAGGGCTGTTTCCACTAGTGATATGCCGTATCACATAATCTTTACATCGTTATACTCCGTAAAAGATTTGTACTCCTTGACAAATCATCAAAGAAATAAGAAATCAAAGCAAAGGGTAGCGGCGCATGATACTCCGACCAAGCCAGCTTGCAAATCAGGACAGTGACGATGGACGATCGATCCGACATGCACGCATGCACCCTGGCGCTTGATGCACTCCGCCATAAGTCTGGCACCTTTCTTGGTGCTGCTGATGAACGGGGACGGGCCGTAGTGTACGGTCGCTAAGGCCAGCCGTGTGCTCCCGACGACCGTGGTCCCGATCGACCGCGCGACTGTTCTCGACAATAGCATTCCCGGTATCTATCTTGCCGGTGACGAGGCCAAATTTTTGTGTGGTGCCACGTATGTACGTTGGCGCCACGCATGTCCGCCAGCTACGTACAAGGTACGCCGAATCGGCCTTGAGTTGGCGGGCGGGGTACGTGACAACCGACAGGCCATGGCCTACGTACACACACACCCCTTCTTCCGGCCGTCTCGTTGTCCGGCCTGATCCATCCAAGCCGTGGAAAACGACACGCGATTATCGTTTATTTCTGGAAGCCCGTCCCGTCGCACCAGCGCGATCACATCTCCTAACCCCCGCCCCCGCGCCTCCAGCCGTACTAGTACACGTTTGTTTTTTACAAAGACCGACCATTGTATGTAGGCATTTTATCATATAGTGTATCTTAACTCATTATTCGAGACAATAATATATCTTAATACACAGCTAGTATAATAAGTTGTCTTTTTTTTATAGTAATATTGGTCTCATTTATATAACATAAAAGATCATACTCCCTCCGACCCATATTAGTTGACTTGGATTTGTAAAATTTGGATAAATCTAGACACTATTATGGGCCAAATTTAGCATATAGGTTCATCCAAATTTTGCCAAATCCAAGTCAACTAATATGGGCCAGAGGGAGTAGTAGAAACAACATAACCACCAACCCGACAAAACTGAAAAAACAGAAAAATACAAGCTTTTGCACAAAGTACCACTACGAAGAAATAAAACAATCTAGACCGAAGATACCAACGCCTGTCAACTGCCTCTGACACTACCACATCAGCCACCAAAGGAAATAACGATTGATCACCTCCTCACCCGAGCTCGATGTGGCTCCATCGCTGACATGCAGCGTTGCGGACCTCCAAGGTGACTCACCCACTGTCGTTGAACGAATCAGACTGGAGCAACACCCCTGACACGCCATCGAGCTCCAGATCAAGCACCCCTGAACGGCTAAGACGTTGAAGGAGGAAGCCACACCTGCCATCCACGAAGCACGGACCCAGCACACGATCCACCATCTTCCAGATGTCGTCGATGCAGACCACAATCTGCATCCGCTCCTGGACTACCTCCCAGGTTCCATGACGATGCTGGAGCAAACGTCGCCGCACTGACGGAGCCTGAGTACACAAATCCACAACGAGGATGTCGCCACCGCCACACCATCCTTGCTGGGATAGACTGATCTCCAAATCCACCGGGGAAGGATTTGAAGAAAATTTATTCAGCACATCCCCAAAGCCGATGAGAAGCCTAAAAACGAAGCTAATTTAGGCTAAAACTATCCACACACATGTATCCGACGACCCCCCTCACCACCGATGACCTAGGTCATTGGCGGGAGGATCCACCGGAGGCTAGCATCGGAAGGTGGGTGTCCTAGGGCAAGATCTTTTTTCCTCTCCTAGCGACTAGCGGTGCATATGTATACGTAGGCGCCACGCTATGTACGAGATACGCCGAATCGGCATTGAGTTGGCGGTCGGGCAGGGTAGTGACGACATCATACAGGTCATGGCCTACGTCTGTCGTCTACATGCAACGTTGCATGCCTCTTGCGTGGTTCCTTGTACTAGAGTGGAGGTGTGTATGTACTATGTACTATAAGTACATGCACAATGGTTTTTATCTTAGCTATGCAATATAGTATAATTGACTATTATCACCAATCTTGATTGGACTTTGCATCACGTCTCCATCGTCGTACAAGGTCTTGAAGTCGGTGTTCCTTCTCCATGTTGTCAAGATCCTCCCCAAGGTGTTCTTCCCTCTCCAATGTGAATTTGAGGGAGCACGTTGACCCATTTCTTCTTGCGAGGATTCTATCGGACTGTGGCCGCCGTTCGGGAGCAATACGTCTTGTATCATGTTTGTGTTTGCGTGTGTTCATCGTGTTCTTCACGAGATGTGTGCTCTCTTTCACTATCTTCTCCCCTTCCCCTCATTTTTCCATCGATTCCCATGAAGATTCGTGAAAGATCAAGCAACCCTAAAGGGTCACCCTAACAGAGAGACAACATGCACTAGGCCGTGTGAGCTGCAGCCTGTCCGATGCCGTCGAGCAAACGAAACCCGGGTTACCCTACACTCGCGATTAGCAGACCATCCCGGCAGCGGCCCACACCCTTGATTTGTCGCGTTTAGGACTAACTCATATTTTTCAAATGGGAGTGCCTAGATCTCAGACGTCTGAAAACTTCTTATGTCTAAGTCGGTGACATCATTTTACT
Source organism: Avena sativa (assembly GCA_916181665.1). Classification (NCBI taxonomy): domain Eukaryota; kingdom Viridiplantae; phylum Streptophyta; class Magnoliopsida; order Poales; family Poaceae; genus Avena; species Avena sativa. Next base: position 464,304,462 of record OV702293.1, read on the forward strand.
ATTTATGCTAATTCTCAGTTACAACATAGTTGCAACTTATATAATTTATACTAATTCTCAGGGTTGCAACTCATTAAAATCCCAGTTACAACTTAGTTGTAACTCGTGTGAAAGTCCTATATTACACGAATCGCGAGATAAATCTAATGATAAGAGAGATGATTAAGATCTAAAAAGTTCTCAGACGCATGAAAACTAGCAAACCCGTTTTTAAAACCCTTTAGCTAGGGAACCTTAATTACGCGACAATGTGATTGTACTCTACGGCGTCTTTGTCCACCTAACCAACACGCACGCTCGCATGTCTGCGTGGCTGACAAAGCCGTTGTCCGAACGGTGACACGCGCCAACCGGGCATATGGCGCGGCAATTTTTTTTTTTTTGGCGCGAGATAGACTAGCGTGTATAACCCACAATCACGATTTCAGGAAGACAACCGTCTTTACAATATACTCGCTCTGTTTTATAATATAAGATGTACGTATTATCTTTTGTTAAAAGAGTAAAAGAGTGTATCTAGATCCCTTTAGTGTGCGAACATACACACTAACTTTTTTAAAAACATCATCTTGTTCAAATGAAAATGAAGCCATTAGATACATCATGACATAAATTTTCATATTTTATATATGCCGTAATCGTAGAAACTTTACACCCTTATACTTTGTACTCCCTTCATCCCAAAATAGATGTCTCAGATTTATCAAAATTTAGATGAATCTATATACTAAATAACATCTATTTTAGACGAAGAGAGTATAAAATTTAGACTTCTTGATTAATAAGAAATAAGAAATCAAAGGAAGTGATCTGCATGCGGTGCTCCTGAATACCACCAGAGCAGTGCCAGTGCGTACATAGGAATCTCTTTCTCCTCCCCCTTTGCCTTTTGGCCCCGTTCTCCCGACGGCAGAGTGTACAGGCCGCCGTCACCGTCGATGAATAGCTAGCAGATGTCGCCTAGACATCAAGAGCCCTCCTTCTTCTTCTTCTTCTTCTTCTTCTTCTTCTTCTTTCTTCTTCTTCTTCTTCTTCTTCTTCTTCTCCGGCTGTACATTCGCGTGCTTGCCGGCTCGCTCACCGGACACCAGCAGCCAACACTAGCTCGCTCGTGCATGATACGTACGTGCGGTGGAGCGCTGCGCTCCGCCTCCGACCAAGCAGCCAGCTTGCAAAATGAGGACAGTATGTGACGATGATCCGACATGCACACACACCCTGGTGCCTGCACTCCACCAATAGTGAAGTGGCCGTGGTGCTGCTGATGCCTGACGACGGACGTGGACGGACGTAGTGGTCTACGGCCGCTACAGCCAGGTACCTCTGCGCACTGTACCCCGGGCGGACGGCCGTGGTCCCGAGCGCGCCACTGTTATCGACAATGGCATTCGTCGTGTATATATATCTGCCGGTCGATCTTGCCAGTGACGAGGCGAAATATCGGTGGTTCCACGTACGTATGTTCGTATACGTAGGCGCGCCACGCTATGTACGAGATACGCCGAATCGGGCGGGGAACTTGAAGTTGACGACAACAGACAGGTCATGGCCTACGTCGTCGTCTACATGCAACATTGCAAATGCCTATTGCGTACGTGGTTCCTTGTACTAGTAGAGTGGAGGTGTGCCTGTACTACTATAACCCGATTACCCGGCCTGTAGTCAACGAAAACCCCAAGCTCTCTGCAGTCGTGAAACAGAGGACGTACCAATCGCTCGGACACGCGATGATGGACGCGTGGGATGTTACATTTGCCCGCTCGCGCGCGCCGCACATGCACGTACACACGTCTTGCCGGCCGCATCGATCGGTCGATGCCCGGCCTAATCCACGCCCAAGCCGTGGAAAACGACACGCCTCGTATCGTTTATTTCCGCGCGTCGCACCGACACGATCACGTTCACATCTCCCGCCCACGCACATTTGTTTTCGAGAAAGACCGGCTGTTGGATATTAGTGCCGGTGGATTTTACTCCATGTAGTTATGACTTAAACAAACCTAAACCACCACAAAACTATATTGGTCAACCCTCGTATGGAGAATGCTAGGGGTAGACATACGGGGCCCTCGGATTAGGGTTTCGTCGGAAAAGGACCGTCCGAGGACTGGAATGCCACGAGAACATGCGTGTGGCCTGACTCTGGACACCTGCAAGTGTGCACGCGTCCCCTCTCCCCCTCCCTGGTACAGTTCCTGAGAGAAGCTTTGAGAGAGCGAGAGCCGGGTCTCTCCCATGGCTTCCTCACCGGAAAGCCGGTGAACGGTGGCCGGGGGACGACTTCGGAGTAGGATTAGGGTTCCTTAGGTTTCGGATTCTTGACATATGTTTGCGTCTTGCCGAGGAGAAGTTTTGAGATCCCTCCGGCTGGATCTTGATCTGCTTGCTCTCCTCGTCCTTCGCGGTGGCGCTCCGGTGGTTGGAGCTAGATGTGGCGAAGGTGGAGGTGAAGGGCTTCTCCTTTAATAAAGCTGTTGTTGACCACAGTTGCGGTGGAGGTGAAGTTGCCGCGGTGTTCCTCGCCGGCCATGGTGGCGAGGAGGAGCGGCGCGGCGGTCTGCTGGAGGGTGTTCCTGTTTCCCCCCTTGGCCGGCCTTGGAGGCGAGGGAGGGCGGAACGGTTCGGTACAATCCCCTTCTTCTGTCATGTGGTTGTTGCTCTGTCCTTTGGGGGAGGGTGTTTGTTCGGTGCGGTGGTGCAGATCAATGGCTTCCTCGCTGTCTCGTCGAAGCTACCATGTTGGTGACATCAAGACGAAGGCGAAGCTACGTTGGCATGCTTGTGAAGCGCCGATGGCTGCGTCTGGTGTTCACTCGCAGTGGTCCGATGATGGCGGCGTTTCTGCTGGGCCACTGCCCTTTCTGGTCGAATGGTGACCTGTGGGTTCAACCTCCCTTCAGAGGCCCTTCTCGGTGTCTCTCGTCGGAGCTCCCTCCTCCTCGTCGTGAAGTGGTTTGTCCCCGACGACTAAGAGGCGGCCGGCGATCGAGGCCCACTTGCGGTGGAGAAGACAAGGAAGAATATGGACTTGATTGCTTTTTATTTTTCTTCTTTCAGGTCTCTTTTGTAAATGTTCAAGCCCTTTCTTCCATTTTAGGGTTTCCTGTGCAATAGATGCAAACGGCTTAAACACAATCTTGTACCCACCTTTGATATATAGCAGCTTCTAGGCCTCTTGGGGCCGTTCTTGTGTTCAAAAAAAATATTACTGTCGTCAAGCGCAAGTGGACACTATAGAAAAATAGATCGACGTGCGTGTCTAGGACGCTGCGTTCGTGCTTATCGGTTCAAGCACGTGTCGTCGGCGAGCGATTCGATCAGAACCTCTGTCTAATTCCGATGGATTATTAGATAAGAAGAGTCAAATATATTTTTTGTAATAGTAATTTAGCATGCCGTGGAAATTGATACGATCCGTCACCAAGTTTTTTTAGAGCAAATATAATAAGTCTAGTCAACTGACTATAAGACTTGTCATGTTATTTAAAAGTCTAAGTGAAAGAGAGAGAAAATAGAAAAGAGTGGGAAGCGGGTGCTTGTACTACCGCCGGGCTGCAGCACAAGCCACGAGAAAAAAGCAGCTCGCATGCATGCAGAGCCCAATAGCATATACACTATGCATTATATAGTTTAATCATAATTAAAGTCTATCTAATAGCCTGCTCAAGAGCTAGCCTATTGTATTTGTTCGTTTTATGAAGGTTTTAGATGACATAGAATGGGTATAGAGTCGATGGCGGGCTCTTCTATTAATCTTGCTCTTATCAGCATCCATCACCAAGTTGACAAGCAAGCGGTATTAGTTTAGGACCAGCTGCTGCCCGGTTCTAGCCTGCGTCAGTGCTGCTTAGTCAACTCATCGATCTTTTGCACTAGTAGTACGAAACTGTGTACTAGATATATACTACTGCAGTAGTTGGCAAGGTTACCGGATCAAGGAAAACAATGTGCTGCAGTATATGACTTCAGGAGACCGTTCTTTCGTTGGAACCAAAATTAGCATGGAATCTTTGCCAAGGGTCGGAGGATACCTAAATGATACAATTTCTGCCTTTGAATCATTGACACTTGAAGCCAACCAGACAAGGGACCTACATTGAAGTGACCTGAAGGCAAGTTACTAGAATTCATACTACATTCATTTTAAGACTTAAGGCACACACACTTTCTAAAGTAAAGTTTAACCAAACGAATTGAGCAACAAAATCTTGATTATATTATACATAATTAGTACCTTAGATTCATATTGAAAAATACTTTCCGGTGGTACTAGTTTTATACCAGAACTCTTTACGTATTTAGAGTAATTCTTGGTCAAAAAAAAAACACGCAAAACGAGAACGCCTTAAGCCCTGAAACGGAAGAAGTACTTGTCTAGGTCATCGACAAACACTTCTTTCATTAGGCCTTCCACAATGTGCCAGGTTCCCAAACAGTGAAAAGTGGGCCAGCTAGTCGGTAGATGCCTTGAGAAATATTTCAGGCACCGGTCTCACAACGATTGTAAAAATGATCGATGCCCGTAAAAAAGAGAAGTGGGACCCATGTTACGTAGAAAACTCGATCGGTCCGGTATCCTCCTTTCCTCGTCTTCCTCATCGCAAGATCAAAGAAAAATCCCGTTTTCTTCTCACCACAAATTCATCTAATTCCCCACAGCTTCTTCTTGATTCTGTATGGATAGAGAGGATATACGATGTGTAGTAGAGGGAGAGGAAGGGAGGTATATAAGGCGCATAATTTCTTTAACGTGTAAAATTTATCCAATAGATGTGTCTGTAAGCCTGGTCAAAAAAAATTTGGGGCAACCGGCAGAAGCTCTGCCTTTTCATTAAGAAGGGGAAAAACGATAACTAAAGTACAACGACGGGCATGTTCTGGTTAAGGTGGAAACATGCCTAAAAACTACCAGAAAACAAGAAAAGGTAGTAGTCTAATTTCTTTGGTGATCTTCGCCACCTCAACATAGGTGATCCGCTTATGGGTTAAGATGCGTCAGTTTCTTTCTTTCCAAGCATTCCAGAGGACGTAGAGCAGGGAGGCCACTGGTTTTGCGTTTCTCAAGAATCGGCCTATCGAGTCATGATCCCAACCTCTTATCGCCAAATTGTCGGCCGTCAAAAGCTTTTCGTGAAACACCAGCCATGCAAATAGTTGACATTTAGGCTCCGCATGCGCAAGCCAAATTTTCTAGGCCTTGAACTTGGAGTGGCTGCCGTGGAATTGCGCATGGTAAGCAGAGCGAGCACTATAGACTCCGTCCTCAGGCAAAGTCCACTTAATGGTGTTCGCCTGGCCAGGAGCCAGCTAGATGTCATGAATCACCTCCCAGATCTCAAGGTATTGGACGAGCTGTATCGACATGGAGATCCTAGCGACGAAATGAATCCAGTCGCCGGACTTAATAAGCTCTATGGCCAAGAGAGCGTTTTGTCCTAGTAGCCATCCCATATAGATAGGGAGGTCAGAGACGGATTGGCCCCCCGCTTGACCAGTTGTCGTGCCAGTAGGAGGCGGTCGCATTTTATCCAAGTGGGCACGAGAAAAAATATCATAATGTATCGAGATTTATACTCCTTGATTAAGAAATATTCATGTATCTTATAAAGGATGTTGATTTTTTTCTTCTAAATTTAAAAATATCTATACACTATTTAGTTTATAAATGCATCCAAGTTTAGATAAATTTGCTACAAAGGGGAGGAGTATAAGAAATCAAAGGAAGCGAGCTGCATGCGCTCCGCTAGAGTAGTACTGCGTGTACAAAAGAATCTGTTCTCTCCTTTCCCTTGGCCTGATTCTCCCGACGAGATCGAGAGCCTTCTTCTCCCCGCCCGTCCGCGCGCGTGCTTGCCGTCTCGCTCACCGGCAGCCAAGACTAGGTAGCTCACTCGCGCATGGTACGTACGTGCGGTGGAGCGATGCGCTCCGCCTCCGACCAAGCAGCCAGCTTGCAAACGAGGACAGTACGTGACGAACTGACGATCCGACATGCACACACCCCCTGGTGCCTGCACTCCACCACCAGTGAAGTGGCCGTGGTGCTGCTGATGCCTGACGCTGACGGACGTGGTGGTGGTCTACGGCCGCTACAGCCAGCTCTGCGCACTGTGCTCCGAACGGCCGTGGTCCCGGTCGAGCGCGCCACTGTTATCGACGATATAGCATTCTACCGGTGTATGTATCTACCGGTCGATCTTGCCGGTGACGAGGCAAAAATCCTGTGGTGCCACGTATACAGTATGTGACGACAACAGACAGGCCATGGCCTACGCTCGTCCTCTCGTCTACATGCAACATGCATGCATGGTTCCTTGTGTACATTCGACGCAACGCGCTTCATGTATATATACATGTTTAGGTTTCTTTCCTAATACATGCACCAGCGAAGAACTAATTAATCAAGGTTGCTCAGACATCAATGGATCTTCTAGTGTGGTGGTGCCTGTATTAGGGTTGTAAACGGATCGGATCGAATCGGATAATACACTCCCTATATCCTTTACCATTTTTTATTATCAGATCCGGAGCGGAGCGAATAATGACCGGATGCGGATTCGAATGCGGATTATATCGGACCATGGATTTGGATCGGAAACGGGATGTATTCAGACCGAAAACGGACTAAAATTATCGGATAAATACGGCCGACAAGACATAATGTCACCATCGCCAACAATATGAGCAACAAAATCATTCAAAAGAACACTAAAGAGTGCCAAATAGTTCAAAATTCAACCAATGTGAAGGTCATAGTACTTAATAGCGTTACGCCAAAATGAAGGCCGTACTTAAATAATACTTAACTAAAGGTTCTATTATAGTTTCTTATTATAAAAGCAAGCGAAGCGACCGAAGCAGGAGGTGATTTCACACATCAACGTGACATTCTTCATCTCCACTTGTTTTCTTCCTATGAGTATAATGAGAGATAATCAGACATGTATGACACTTGGCGAAAAGAAACATCAATATTCAAAAAGTAATCAGAAATGTATGACACTAGAAAAGATGAAGAACAATGTTCAAGAGGTAACAAAACATGCTTGCATTTGCATAGCTAAATTTTCTCCTGAAGATGAAGTACTGAGGAAATCAATAAGTCTTTCATCGTCACTACCAGCTTCTTCTCGTTCTTATAATTAAATCCAACATATATATTACATAAATAAATCATGTACATGGATTTAAAGGTCAAGAAGGCAATTTTATTCTAAACTGAGAAAGAGAGGTAGACGCTCCATACCTTTTCATCAAGTTGTTCCTCAAGATTAATATTAGCAACAAGTGTTTCCACAACTTCCAGATCGTTCACAATAGAATGAAGTTCAGCCCCTCTTTTAATGTCACCTTTTCTAGATGCAGCCACCCAATCTTTTGTACAGATCAATGCTTCTACCACATGGGGGGTCAAGACGACTGCGGAATGGGTCGATAATATGACCACCAGCACTGAAAAAGCTGATTCCGAGGCAACAGTGGACACTTGAATGGCCAAAACATCACGAGCAAGCATTGAGAGAACAGGATATACATCTTGATGAGTTTTCCACCATGACAAGATATCAAATTTATCATAAGCATCCCTTGAAAGTATTAGTGTTTCTATCATGTACTTATCCAAGTCAGTGCCACCTTTGTTAGATACATGAATGCCATGCTGAGACTGAAAGTAATCGTCGTCATCATCTTCCATAAAATCAGTACCATGCTCTTGGGCAGTAGCAGTAGAGTCTGTTGCAGTACTACTCTCCGATTACTTAGAAGGATATGCAAGATACATCTTTTTCACAACAACGATCAACTCTTCTACTTTACCATGATACAATAGCTCCCCATAAACCTTCTTCATGTAATGCTCTATTCCACTTCTCTTATATCTAGGGTCAAGAAAGAAGGCCACTGCAAGTGCAAGATTTGATTTTTGCCAGTACTTATCAAACTTAGTTTGCATAGAGTCTGTCATCTTTTTAATGGTAGCATTGCTACTTTTACACCAACCAGAAATTAAAGCCTTGATCTCACAGAAGCCTTTATAGATTACCTGAGAGAAGCGTAGTGATATCATCAAACTTCTTCAAGCATCTACAAAGAGTAAGTGCTTGCTCCCACTCATCAGATGTTGGAGCAACCTTGTCAAACCTTTTTTATCAATCTCAGGCAGCCTATCAAAAGCCTTTCTATAGAACAATGCATCCCACAACATATAATATGTAGAATTCCACCTTGTTTGAACATCCAGCTGCAGACCCTTGTTTTTGGGCAACTTACACTCATCTGCACACTTATAAAATTCCTCCTCCAAATGAGGAGAGGACTTCACTGCCAAAACAAATGCCTTAATACCCCAAACTGCATCTAGAATCTGAGCAAGACCATCTTTATCAACCAAATTTAGAATATGATTTGCACATCTAACAGGAAAGAGCTCACCATCACATACTAGAGGGGAATGCCTTTTTAGTTTAGCAATGACATGATTAACACAAACTTCATTTGAAGATGCATTGTCCAAAGTAAGAGAAAACAACTTTTTTTCAATAAACCATCGCAAAATGCAAGTGAGAATTTCTTCAAACATGTTAACACCAGTATGGCGACCTTCTACATGCATAAATTTGATGATCCTTTTCTGAATACTCCAATCCTCATCAATCCAATGCACTGTGACACACATATACCCCTTATTTTGATTAGATGTCCACATGTCCATTGTGGTGCTAAAGCGACAGCTAATTGTTTTGAAATACTCATATTGCTTATCCCATTCCTCTTGAAACATAGCTACTATTTCATTTCTAATAGTGTTATGGTTCTTCATTGGAAATGAGGGACGCAAGGATTTGATGAAGTCATGAAAGTATTCATGCTCCACAATATTGAAGGCATATTCATGCATGACTATTGATAAGCGGAGCTTTCTCAGTGAAGACTCTTGATCATACTTATAAGCCTCAACGGACACAGAACCAATTTCCTTCTTTTCTAATTTGAGTAGTTGCTGGCCTGACTTCTGACTATGCATCTTAATATGGTTCAAGAAGACTAATGTCCCATTCCTACTATTGCGCTTCCCTTCATAACTGCAATACTTGCATTTAGCCATTCTTCCTTAACTTGCATGCCATACACCTCCACCATCTTGAAAATCTTATCAAAATGGTCCCAACATTCTGATGTGGTCTTCTTCTGTCTCTTTCCTGAAGAGCCTTGCAATGTCGCATCCTCCTCATCCTCCACATTAATCACTTCTTTTATATCTTGACTGCCACTGCCTGAATTTAGTGGCTCTTCTTCTGCACCACGCGGGCCTGCTCCTTCACTTCTAGCTGGGGTTGATACACCCATGCTCTGTCTTGCACTTGCACTTATTCTTGAACATGCAGATCTCTTCCCCAATATCATTTTCAGACGATCTGTAGAGAAAATAATATAAGTAACCAATCACTTTTCAGTAGAATAAATTGATCAACTCGATCAATGGCTTACAAGCTAAAGCACGCAAGACACTAGTTAATTAGCTAACCAGAACTTGATTAATTGCATTAATTTCTATCAAAAGGGTAGTATAATATATACCATGTTTGTCCCTCAGTTGGACATACATACATCTAATGTGTGCTCTAAATGAGGACCTCACAACTAGTCCCAACTAACTTAGCTGCTCGATAGTACACCACTGACATAATATGCAATTAACTAGTTGTTTGCTGGGTGAAGATAGCTCATGTAGTTTCAGTGATATGATGACAATAAGCTCAATAAGATTTTAACAAGATTAGTAACTAACGTCTCCATCAACTGAGCTGCAAAATGGCGAGAAAGATGGGAGCCTGCGGGAGTGCTAGTAGTACTAGAGAGTTCATACGCCATGTGACCTGGCCGACGAACAGCGAGCTCCTACCCGCAGCCATGGCGATAGGGGCCCGCCGGTCTCGGCCAAGACAGGGCGGATCCAGCTGAGTCCGTCGACACAGCGGCGGCGATCTACTTCGTAACTCCCTGTACATCGGATTAAGCAGCGCCCTCATCCTTGCTTTTTGTGTCTGTATGAATATAATTGATGCGTGATCGCGTGGGTGAGGAATTCATCAGCTATTCTCTCGGTCCTTCCCGATTCATGTGTGCGTGAAGCAGGAAGTAAAGCAGGAGAGTAGAGAGAATGGGAAAAATTACGGAAGAGAGAACGAGAGAAAACAAATAGGAATGGAACCCGCACGGCCGCATCTTTGTCCTACTGCTCGACAACACGAAACATGTTCTTCGATTCTAGTACACTAGAATGTCAACAAGTGATCTAAAATGCTTACGCTAGGAATTTGCATCTACGAACTGATCATTAGAAATTTTCAACTAGGCTGCTCACCTTCGGATTGATTACCTTTCTCCATCACGTCGTTCTGGCCGAACTGCTGGAGAGATCAGAGATGCGTCGTAGCCCGTAGGCGTCGCTGGTGCACGGTAGGCGGCGCACGCGCCACACGAGAGGAAGAACCAAGGCGTTTGATGCCGTGGTGGAGGTGCGGTGATTACGACCGTGATTGTCTAGGTTATATTATATACTCCGCATACGTATGAAGTAAACCCTTAAGTTAATGGATTAATTGGGTAGTTTGGCCACATTATTGGGCTAATTTATCGGATAATCCGAATTTAGAAGGTCGGATTATCCGCACAAAAATACGGATAATCCGCATCCGTCGAATAATACTACTACCATATTTGTTGGATATCTGCCTGACAAGTATCCGTGTCCTCATCCATATCCGTCGAATTTCTATAATTGCGTACCATATCCTTAAAAATGGATGCAGATGCGCAAAGTGGAAATTATTCGTACCAATTACATCCATTACCCGACCCTTAGTCAATGAAAACCCCGGGCTCTGCCCTCGTGAAACAGAGTACGTACCAATCGACCCGACATGTGCGATGGACGCGTGTGGACGGTACATTTGCCAGCTCGCGCGCGCCCGCACATCTCGTTGCTCGGCCTGATCCATCCAAGCCGTGGAAAACGACACGCAATTATCGTTTCCGCACCCGCACGATCTCATGCACACGTTTGTTTTCGACAAAGACCGACCGTTGTATATTATTAGTGTCGGCGAGCGCAAGTGGACGCGGTAGGAAAATAGATCGACGTGCGTGCCTCGCGCGGCATTCATGCTTCTCGATTCAAGCACGTGCCGTCGACGAGCGACTCGGTCAGAACCTCTGCTTAATTACGATTTATTCTTAGATAAGAAGAGACAAATATATTTGTGTATAGTAATTTAGCATGCCGTGGACATCCATACGATGCGTCACTAAGTTTTTTTATCAGTATCCGTCACCAAGTTGACAAGCAAGCGGTATTAGTTTAGGACCAGCTACTGCCCCGTTTCTCTAGCCTGTGTCGTCGGTGCTTCCTAGTCAACGCATCGGAAATGTGCACTACATATGTACTGCAGTACTCCCTCCGTTTAGAAATATAAGATCCTCCGTTTAGAAATATAAGATGTTTTAGATTTGTGAAGAAGATGTATCTAGACATGTTTTAGTGTATAGATTCAAATGAATCTAAACACTGAAAGATGTCTAGATACATCTCGTTCATAAACCTAAAACATCTTATATTTCCAAACTGAGGGAGTAGTTATTAGCGAGGTTATCGGATCGACCAAACCAATGTGCTGATGAATTGGTGGTGACAGGTCCAAGCCTAACACATATAACTTGAAGAGACCGTTCTTTCGTTGCAACCAAATTTGACATGGAACCTTTGGCAAGGGACGGCGGATACCCTAATTCACTGACACTTGAAGCCGACCAGACAAGGGATCTACATGCAAGTGACCGGAAGGCAAGTTACTAAGGACTCTCGCACTTGGCTAGGTCATCGACAATCACTTCTTTCATTAGTTACACTCGCTGGTGGCTCTAGGTTTTCACTCATGGGGTGACATGCGTTACATTTATTTTAACTGCCAACATCACGAGTAAGTTTAAAATGTGACTTGGATTCGTCTAGATTCGCGTTATATCTTGTAACAAAGGAAGTATTCCGTAGGTTTTGAGTACTCTTGCAACGCGGGTTGTACTTTGGAACATATTTTCGGTATAACTTTGATCATATGTTTACAGCCACAAAAATACTCTATTTTTGCCAAATTATAAGACGTTTTAGGTAGGCTATCGAGCAACTGGTCGATCTAGTGCAAACAACTAAGCACTGTATATTCAGGTAAAAAAAAACTAGCAGCTGTATTCACTGTTTGAAGTCTTTGAGCTGAAGCATTTTCTATAGCGAAGTCATAGGGCATTTTGGGGTGAAGCTTTATCACCGGAGAGGGTTTAGGCCTTTTGGGGTTCCTGGTCTCTGAACTTGTCACGGTAAATTTAGGCACATGGCGACATTTGTAATTTGGAAATTCAGTCTGTAATTGAACTCCGGTTCTGTCCTGTGTTGACCGCAGCCGAGCCGGCCGGCCTGTTTAACAGAAGAATCCACAGCCTGTAGGTGCTTCGATGCGGAGAAAGAGAAGAAAGGTACACACACACACACACGCTCAATTATGGCACGGCACTAAACCGATTCTTTGTGGTGTTCTGTTGAGCCGCTAGCTCGTAGGTTGGGTTACGCTAGGCTCCCCACTATGTATGTTTTGGGTAGTCCCCTCTCGATAGGCCGGCCGCAGCCGCAGCCGCATGGATGATGCTGGGTGCCCGTACTACAAAACCGGTCGCGTCGGAATGCGATCTGACGGGTCGGGCTTTTGATCATTTGTTTTGTTTTGTATGTCGGTCGTGTCAAGCAGCGGCGTGTAGGTACGTTGCGTGGTCCATGCACCCCGACGACCACTCTGCTTGAAGCTCAGCTAGCCGAGGGAGGTGCGCGCGCGAGGACAGGAAGAAGGGAGCCCCGTCCACGGCCCCTCTCCCCAGGCCTGGGACTCGCTAGCTCTTAACTGGAGTACCGCCTGCCGGTACTTACTAGCCAGCGAGATGCGCGACACATCCGTTGTCCTCCGTTGTCACTGTCGATCTCCGATTCAATCGGCATAGATGTATCGGTCCATTTCAGTTCCCATCGATCGTGCATGCATGCGCTCCCAGAAACGCGCCGCGCGCTGCGTACGGTGGCGTACGTTCACCTACCTACGCAAGGAGTAATTAACCACCGGTAACAGTTGAAGTGCATGCATGGTAACTATAATTAAGCTGATCGGTAGTGATTGTACCTATTCCGCTAATATCCATGCATTTGCTTTTCTTTCGAAAAGGGCTCATATCCATGCATGCCGTGTGGAGGGTCAATTCGAGTTGATATTTTTTTTTGTTGGTACGCAAACGAGGTGAAGCCTCCCCTGGGCGTTCGATTCTTCCTTTTTTTCCTCCAGCTGCTTATTGCGTGCTTTGGATTGGATACGGTACCTGTTAGGGTTGCAAAGCGGCACCGATCAGCTTTGCTTCGTAGACAAAATTTGTTATTGTAGTTTATTTTTTTTAATAAAATTAGTTTAGTCTAAACTAAATTTTGCTTTCACTGATTTATACAGAGGGTTCCCGCTCGCAACCCTAGTGTGCGGGATTTTCATTTTTCTTTCTTGAGGCCATAATCCTAGTGGATTCTCTCGAAGAAGCAACGAAAGCTAGCGTCCACTTATACATTACGTGAACAGTACAATCAGGACATGCGGCAGGGTTGAATATCTTTTACTTCGTCTTTTCTATGCTTTGTGTGCTAGGATACAGTAGTAGTACTAGCGAGAGAAGTCGTATCTACGGCGCGTTGACCTTGATTTGGGGTTTGGCGTTGCAATAGAGAATATCAAGTCTCATTTTCAATAAATAAATAAATAAAGTCGGCACTCTCTTAGTTGGAAATACTCCAATGGAGTAATGTGATTAACCCGTCGTGAGCACTGAGAACTGAGCCATGTATAGTCCCCGGTTCTCCCTGCCCTAACGACCATGTATAGTCCCCGGTTCTCGGCCTAGGTTCTCGGCCCGTACATTTATAGCTGCCTTCTCTAGCGTTGTGCATGCCCTAACGACCATGTATAGTCCCCGGTCCTCCCTGCGGGCATGGCCGGCTACATACCGTCGGCTGACATACAATGTTGAGCTTCCCACCTTGTGCAACGTCAAGGCCGGCGATCGTACTATTCGCTACGAGTAAACTATCACGAGAGTCATCGGCAACAGAACGCTCGCCAACACCAGCGGTGTGCGGCGTGAGGGTGACCACCACACTCGCCACCCCAATAACTCTATACCTACGGAAAATCTCCTACAAAATGACCTTAAGGACTGACGTGGAGCCTTGTGTTTGGGCTGAATTTTTTTCCTCCCTTAAATTGTGGAGCATGCAGTGATCTACTCAGTCTTGAGTTGGTTGTCCCTAAGAAAATTTTGTAGAACCCGTCCGTATGTCTAGCACTGGGTCCTGCTTTCGAAACTTTCCGGACGACCTTGTTTTGAGTCGTCGTCCTGCCTCTTAGCGCACCCTCTTGTGCATATCCTTCATTATTGAATTTTCTTGGTATATGTATATTTGCAAAGTATTTCTTTTCATCATGCATGTAGCATCAATCATGTATATTTCTAATTCTTAAGCGATCTTAAATTGGTCAAATACACAACCATTTCAAGTTGATTAAATTCTTTACCGGGAATGGGGGAAGGGGGCAATTGCCCCCATTCCACAAATTAAACAAGTATATTTCTCTTTGCCATTAGTGGTCGGCGGCTCCCCTTGCCCACCTCCGACCGGCTAATCCGGTGGAGGGGACGGGGGCGAGGCCCGGTCGATTGTGGGAGGAGGTGGAGGAGGGATAGACGGGCATAAGGGAGAGTGAGATTTGTACGGGCTGGGTGGCACCGCATGGGTGCCTTGTTATCCGCGGTTCGTTTAATCGCGGCAACATGGTACGCAATGTTCGAGTGCTGTCGAGCAAACCCAACCTGGGTTACCCTAAGTACACTTGGCATTAGGGCATGTACAATACTAGGAAGGCATGCCTTCTCTTAACTCTGTACATCATTTAGAGAAGATTCAATACATAACTTATACAATGCATTATCTCTTATTACTAACTTTAGCAATTAATGAGAATTAACTATTCTTAGTACTCCCTTTCGGTCCGATTTATTAGGCGTGCACGTAGTTTAAAAACAAGTTTGACCATTATTTTTGGTCAACAGATTTTACATATGTCATAAAAATTATACCATTAGATTCATCTTCAAAAGTAGTTTTTAATGGTATATTTTTTGGAACATATATTACATATTTTATTAGTCAAAATTGATGGTTAAAGATTTTTTTAAACAATAATGCTACATCTACGGGCAGTGCGTTACGGGATAAAACCTCCGGGCTGATATGCAAGCAGCTGGTTGGTAGAATTCTGTTTGCCCTCCGTGAATTCAGGGACGTGGGTGTGTTTCCTAGTCTCCACGTCTGTTCGTAAGTAGTTCCCGTAAGAATAATCTCGTAGGTGTAGCATTATTGTTTTTTAAATTACGTGTGTGCCTAATAAATTAGACCAGAGGAAGTAAGAAATTGGTTAGCTAAAGAAAGACACATGGTATAATGAAGAAAATAGTCTTCTCTTATTGTTAATAGATCATCCCTTAGCTAAGAGAAGACAACTTTTCTTTTTCTTATTTCTCTCTACTCTAACTAAACAAAAATCCAACATAATAAACATAAGAGAAAAATAACGTCACCACATTATATATACCCTTGCTACCAAGACCATCCCGGCAGCCGTCCACACCCGTGGCTTGTCGCCGTCTTCCGAACGTTACGTTGCACAAGTACACGCGACACACGCCAACCGGGCATGGCACGGCAGTGGCGCGAGATAGACTGGCGTCATGGCGTGTATAACCCACCGTCGCGACTTCTGAATAATAGTGGTGATTAGAATACACTCCCTCCTATCTAAAATATAAGATCTAGCCTTTTTTGAATCTAACATATTTAGACATATTTTAACATGTAGACTCGGTGCAAAATAAGCGATCTACGTAGTAAAATACATCTAAATATATGTATTTAAAACTTTGACTAAATTTTTAGAAAGAAATTCAAATTCTAAAATCAAATTCAAGCCATTAGATACACCATGACATAGATTTCCGTATTGTTATATGTGGCGTATCAATGGGTGTCTAAGCTCGGTCAAACTTCACATCATTTTACTTCGTACGTACAAGATTTACACTCAAGCTTGGTTGAGAAATAAGAAATGAAAGCAAATCGACCTGCATGCGCTGCTCAAGCGTACCAACCACTAGAGACTAGAGTAGTAGTGCGTGTAGAGTACATCTTCTCCTCTCCCTTGGCCTCGTTCTCCTGACGGCAGAGTGTACAGGCGCGCCATCACCGTCGATGTACTATTAGCTAGCAGATGCCGCCGAGAGATCGAGAGCCTTCTTCTCCCCTGCCGGCTGTTGGTCCGCGTCCTTGCCGGCTCGCTCACCGGCAGCCAAGAGCCGCCCAAGGTTCCCTCGCTCGTGCATGATACGTACGTGCAGTGGAGCGCTGCGCTCGGCCTCCGACCAAGCCAGCTTGCAGTTGAGGACAGTAGGTGTGACGATGATCCGACATGCACACGCCCTGGTGCCTGCGCTCCAGCACCAGTGAAGTGACCGTGTGGTGCTGCTGATACCTGATGGACGGGGACGGACGTAGTCGTCTATGGCCGATAATACACCCAGATGCGTGCACTGTGCTCCGGAACGTACGGCCGTGGTCCCGGTCGAGCGCGACTGTTATCGACAACCGCTCGATCTTGCCGGTGACGATCGAGGCGAAATTTCTGTGATGCCACGTACGTAGGCGCCACGTATGCACCCCGCCGGTGACGTTGCTTGAGTTGGCGGTCGGGAGGAGTACGTGACAACAGACAAACCATGGCCTACGTCGTCGTCTACATACAACATTGCATGCATGCATGGTTCCTTGTACTGGTATATATTTTTTTTTAAAAAAAATGGGAGTGTCTAGATCTCATGCGCCTGATAATTAATTATGTCTAAATCGTTGATGTCATCTTAATATTTGTGCTAATTCTCCGTTGCAACCTAGTTGCAACTCATAAGATTTGTACTAGTTCTCAGTTACAACATAGTTGCAACTCATTAAATTCTCAGTTACACCCAAGTTGCAACTCATGCATAGCACGAATCACGAGGTAAATCAAATAATGAAAGAGGCGACTGAGACTTAATAAGTTCTCAGGCGCCTAAGAACTAGCAAATCCGTTTTAAAATATAAGATGTTTTAGGTTTGTGAAAGGATGTATCTAGACTTTTTTTAGTTTGTAGATTCACTCCAAATATGAATGTATCTATATATTAAAAAAAAGTTTAGATACATTTTCTTCATAAAGATAAAACATCTCATATTTTAAAATGGAGGAAGTACTATATTCGACGCAGAGCGCTTCATGTATGCATGTGGGCATGTTTAGGTTTCTTTCCTAATCCATGCACCGCAAAACTAATTAATCGAGGTTAATTATGTAACATGCTCAGACAGACAATGACCTACAATACTAAGTACTGTACTATAACCTATTATCTAAAAAAAAGTACTATAACCCGACCATAGGTAGGGATAGAGAAGTGAAACAATTGGGATAAGTGGGATACCATTTTTAGACTATTAGCCTAATTCAAAACTACTCCCTCTGTCCACAAATAAGTGTATATTTGGGTTCAAAATTTGTTCACAAAAAAGTGTACTTCTACCTCTCCCAGTACACTTTAAACAGAAAAAATTGCTTCACGGAAATCAAGCCCAATAGCATTTAGCAAATGGTCTATTCATTTTATACATGCACTTAACTCATTGGAGGTGGGAGAATTAAAGATGAGAAAGAACATGGCTAACACATTTCCAATGCAACTTCTACTTCATCTCATAATTTATCTTAAAATTCCTAAACGTTCACTTATTTGCGGATGGAGGGAGTAAGTGGGGTAAGTGCGATAAGTTAGATTTTTTATATCCCGTTTATCCCACTTATTCCGTCTAAATTAGAGTTAGCCTAGTAGTATAAAAATGGTATCCCATTTGTTCCAATTATTCCACCTCTATATCCCTACCCGTAGGCCGTAGTCAATGAAAACCCCGAGCTCTTGTTCTCTTGAAACAGAGGACATAGCAATCGATCCGACACGCGACGGCCGTGTGGAAGGTACATTTGCCAGCTTGCGCGCCGCACATATGCACGTACACACGCACCGGTACGAGCACGATCATATCCGCGCGCGCCTAGTACACATTTGATTTCGATAAAGATCGGCCGTTGTCTATTAGTGTCGGCAAGCGCAAGTGGATAGGATACGGTAGGAAAGTCGTCGATCGATGTGCGTCCCTGGCACGCTACGTTCTTGCTTATCGTTTCACGTGTCGTCGGCGAGCGAGCGACTCGATCAGAGCCTCTGCTTAATTCCAATGGATGATTAGATAAGAAGAGTCGCATATACAATATACTGTATACTAGTAATTTAGCATGCCGTGAAAGTACATCGATACATGATCCGTCAGCAAGCAACCGGTACTAGTTTAGGACCAACTGCTGTCCAGTTACTCGAGCGTGCGTCAGTGGCTGCATGCCTAGTCAACTCATCCATCTTGGTTTGCTAGCGCCTAGCGACTACGCGCAGTATAGATACTGATCTGCTGCACAGTTTCATACTAGTACTAGTATAGGAGAGAATATATTCGCGCAGTGGAAGCAATGCATCGCACGTTTGACTTATAGCCACATAGTCCTACACATTCATGCATGCATGCATGCATGCAAGTGGTGTTGATATAAACACGTTTGCCCATGACTTGGTGGTGATAGGTCCAAGGCTAAACACATATGGGTCAAGAACAACTCGATTGAGCGTTTTCATGCAGAAATTCAGCGCTATTTGCCGTCGGATGGATGTAAAATTCGACCTAGAAACAGTCAGTTTTCCATTCGCGTTTCCAAGCAAACTCAGTAATCGAAAATATATTTTAAAGTTTTTCCCATCGCCAAAAAACAACACGAGTTTGACAGACTCTCGTCCAAACACGCAGTTCGGCGATCACAAACAGTCCAGATTCATGATTGTTAAAAGTATGCACATGCAAGAGAGTGAGTTGTAAGTAAAAGGAATTTTACTCCATCCCAAGGCTTGAGGCCTATAACTTTTTTTAAAAGTCAAGCCATGTAAAGGTTGACCAAATTTTTAGAAAAAACTATTATTTTATATAGATATATCATGTGAAAATATGTTGCCCGATGTATGAAAGTGTAGGAATTACGTATTATAAATATCAATATTCTTCTTTAAAAACCTGATCAAACTTTAGATAGTTTGTCTTTAAAAAAATTATAGGCCTTAAGCGTTAGGACAGAGGTAGTATCGATTATGGACAAGATATGTGGTTGTTGGTCACCCTAAACAAAATTATCTTACGGTGAAACTCCACTATGTATATAGTCATCCATAAGAACTATGTTTGTGCTTACAAATATCTTTTTGGATAACATACCGGATTCCCTTGGTTTCGAAAGTAGTACTTACGTTCTGCAAAATAAGACGTATAGCTTTTTTTTAAGAGCGAGATGATTGATGTAAACTTTAATCGATGAATTTGTAAGTTTGCCCAAACTTTGACCTAAGTTTGTAGAAAAATAATTAACTTCTACAAAGCAAAATCAGTCCATTAATTAGATACATGATGTCATAAATTTTACTACTCCATCCGTCACGGTTTGGAGGGCGTCTTATAAAAGCCATGCGTTTTCAAAACTCCTTTCCTTTTAGGCACGTTAGACTTAATTACAGAATAATGCCTTTTTTTTCCTTCCCACTTTCTACTCCATGCAACCAATGAATTAATTTCTGCATGCAACTCCACCAATGCATGCGCCTAAACTTCTCATTTTTATTGAGTAACTACGTTTAATAGGGCGCTGAATAATTAATGGACGCATATTTTTAACACAAATCTAGCCCCAATTACCGTCCACCTAGGTTCTAACAATCTCTCTAAGACGCCCTCCAAACCATAATGGAGGAAGTACATTTAGGCTGGTCCTAGTGGTAGTATGATACTACTAGTATCATACATATAATACTAGTGCATGATTATATGTCTCGAGTGCATTGTATCATATAGTAGTATTATAGTAGTGATATATTTATTGATTTGTAAAATCTCTATGTAAAATGTGTGTATAAGATTTACTTGCCATTATGATTTCTAGTTTTATGTGCTATGATACGGTATCTACCTATCATACACTAACCACCTCTCTCTTCATTAATTATGGCGCCACATTAGATTTTTGCCAAGTTGGCATGCATGATACACCTTATGATACTAGCACTAGGACCAGCCTTATATGTGTCGTAGTATCATAGATGTCTAAGCCTGGTCAATCTTTAAATCATTTTGCTTCGTACTCCTTGATTAAGAAATATATATACAAAATCAAAGGAAAGTGATCTGCATGCGCTGCTCATGCGTATACCCAGTAGAGCTGTGCGTACAGAGGAATTGGTTCCCTTGGCCTGACTCTCCCGACGGCAGAGTGTACAGGCGCCGTCGTCGTCGATGTACTATTAGCTAGCAGATGCCGCCGAGTTCGATCGAGAGCCTTCTTCTCCACTGCCGGCTCGCTCACCGGCAGCTAGCCAAGAGTACGTGCGGTGGAGCGTTGCACTCCGCCTCCGACCAAGCAGCCAGCTTGCAAATGAGGACAGTACGTGACGACGACGATCCGACATGCACACACCTGGTGCCTGCACTCCACCACTAGTGCACTGTGCTCCGGACGGCCATGGTCCCGGGCGCCGAGCGCGCCACTGTTATCGACAATACCATTCCTGGCATCTACCGGTCGATCTTGCCGGTGACGAGGCGAAAATTCTATGGTGCCACGTACTCCATCCGTTTTAAAATATAAGATATTTTAGGTTGTGAAGAAAATGTATCTAGATTTTTTAGTGCGTAGATTCATTTTAAATCTTAATAAACCTACACACTAAAAAAGTCTAGGTATATTTTCTTTATAAACCTAAAACATCTTATATTTTGAAATGGAGGAAGTACGTACGTAGGCGCCACGCACGCACCCTGCCAGCTAGTATGTGTGAGATACGCCGAATCGGCCTTGCGTTGGCGGTCTGGGTACGTGTGACGACAACACACAGGCCATGGCCTATGTCTTCTACATGCAACATTGAATCATGCATCGTTCCTTGTACTCGGCGCAGCGCGCTTCATGTATATGAACATGTTTAGGTTTCTTACCTTACTAGATGAACCTAACGCGCTTTGCCGCGCCATTATTTGTTGTTATCCTTTAATTTTTCTGTATGACCTGTATGCTTTTGGCTTCACATGGGCATTTTGATGGCTCCAGTAAATATGATGGTGGAGGTGTGGTAACTGCGGATGTGATGGCGTCACGAGCTCCAATCTAGATATAAACGGAAGAAATGGTGAGGCTCAGATAGCTGCAGCAGTTGTAGAGGAGGCACGATGAATCGGCCGAACCAACTTAGTTCGTCAAGAACTACAGCACAACGAAGAGCAAGATATCACATATCAGGGCAAAACACGACAACCCGGCCCAAAACCAGACGACTTTGCTGGAGCAATAAGCCTAAAGCTGCTAACTTTCTCTCAAGAGATAAAAACTTGCTAACTTAATGCAGACATATTACAAATCACACATGAGGACGCCTAAATTAATATGGTTTTAAAGCACAATATCTGATCAAATTGGACAGGATCAAACACCCCTGCTGAAATGAAACCATCATAAGTCAATATGACCAAGATATAGTTCGTAGATGATGCCTAGCTCTCTTCATGTCATAGGAAAATATGCATTTTCAGTTTGCTTCAACTCGACTACGTTGAGTATATAAATGGTAAAAATAGTACACACAAAAATATATAATAATTTGACATCTACCCATAGAATAGTTGGTTTGGTATCTTGAAAGGAAACAATGATGGATGGAGTTTAGCCTCACAGTACTCGCACCATCTCATTTTCATGGTCATTGTATGGCCAAAAGCACAGGACAAAGTCCTCAACGTATAATAGGTGAAACATGTCCAGTATACAAAATTAAAGCTCCACCTATTTTGGAAATGTGGAAAGAACACAAAAATGAGCTACATATGTGATATGTCTCTCTTTTACTTTTCAGCTAAAGATACGCCTTCCTAGAACTGTCGGTAGACAACAAAAATGACCTATAAAATTGTTGTCTTCTCTACATTCCAGCTACAGCTCCACCTTAGGAAGGAAATAAAAAAAATGCTAAATTCATCTCCTCTCTATCTTCACTATCTGGTTCATCCATTTTCCCTTACACCAAATTACCTTGACATAAAACCCTTATGAGATCGAAATCAAATGAGGGTAAGACATCAGCGCCATACCATGTAGTGCAGCACCGTCTGCCCCCTGGAGAGCCATTATAGAAAAATATGAGCTAGGCCCCTCGAAAGCTTTCTACATTAGGTAAGAGTAAAAAGAAAAACAATTAAATAAGCTTACCTGAGATGACATGCTTCTAATGGTCCGAGCTCTGATGGAGAAAAGTAATCATTTTAGTTAGAAAAGGCATGGTACATATCTCAACATTTTGAGACTTTAGAGTTTAGACAATACAAAAAAATGTGGGGCAACCTAAAATGATATGGGACTGTAAGAAATACTTATAGATGGCAATAGATAAACTTATCATAAACTCAAGTTATCCTGAACAAAAAGTACGGAGGTGAAATCTATAAACATAAGTATTAATGTCGGTTTCAAAACTATGTAATATAGTGCATGTTTCTCACATCAGTCTATTTGCACATTATCAGAACTAATGGGATTGAAGATGCTTTTCCTGACCTGAGATCCTCCCTTGAAAAACTAAGATGATAATGAGAGAATATAAGTTGGGTAATTAGCAACATGCAGCTAGAATCAGGAGGCATTCCTTCCAAAGGGAATCCTGCAATGATAGGCAGATATTATCATCTGCAAAATTAAACATTTTAACCAAGAACCCTATCTATTAGCTAGCACCGAGATACCAACTTAGGTTAGCAACATACAACTATTATGTACCTCACCATACAATCATTGGTATGGTACCTCCTCATTTTTTTCAATAAAGGGTGACTTTATTACTTAAAGAGTTTTAATGGTACCTCCTTATACATGTACCTTTGCTTCTAGATAAAAATTCAAAAGAAACTAAAGGGAGAAAATGACCAAATATTTTTTAAATAAAAAAGAGCACTTGGCACAACAGGTCTAGTTTTACTAAGGGTAGATGGAAGTGTATATTGCAGGTTGGCAGGTTTTATACTCATTGTCACAAATAAATGTTTACTCTTGGAACAACATCCTAATGGAAAAAATATGTTTTTTCTGTGAACTATTGAGTTCCTTCCTCCTACTCCCCTTGTCCTGTAGATTCTTCATCCAAAGCTCTGTCTGTTCATCTTTAGTCTCTAACATGGTCACATATCTATATTCGTAGGTTGAAAATCAATACCTCTGGTCTCAAGAAACCACTGCAATAAGTGCAGATCTATTTTCATGGCACTCTTGCAGCATACATGAAAGCTTTCCAAGAATTTGCATCTGAAATATAAATTGACATAACCAAAAACTAAGATAGATCTCTTAATTTTCCATGGCACATAAATCCACTCGATCATCTCACATCAAAGGTAGTTCAAGGAGTGTTCAGCAAAAATGTTATCAAGTTTGAAGTCCATGGTATGTCAATGATGTGAGAAGGCAACCATTCAATACTATCAATATGCGTATATGACATTGTGATCTCATACTGAGGAAGTTCAAGAGTGGTAAACCAAAAAAACAGTTTTCATTCTAAAATATAAATTCCAGAGCCGACTATTTTAATGCAGTTCATCTGAGATAGGACGTGAACACTTTTCCAATTTCAGAAAAGACTACATTATTTATCTGTCATAAAAAAACTGTTCTGCAAAGAAAAAGGGCTAGTCTAGGTTCAATATCTAGGCACATTTCTTCATGCAAATATAGTTATGTGCAAACTTATTTTAAATGAATAAATAAAATAGAGTAGGATACTCTAGTATTACTTCTAGAAAAGAAAATACAAAGCTTTATACCTTACATTATCGCTCATATTTGAGACTGCTTTTCAAGTTCATCCATAATTCTGCTAAACAATTCAGTGATGAGGCCAGCAATATACTACAAATACAAAGTTAGCATTGTGTACATTTGGGCATTCTAGCACATAGTTTTGCATAGAGTTGTGTCTCAATTTTCTGCACAACTTCAGCGTGATGTTTTGATACTGTTCAAAAATACAAAATGTGGATCACCAATATATCACAAAACTTTGCACAATGGCTTCCTTCCCGAAAGTGGTGCTGGGAATTTTAAGATCATTGACCAATCACCATGTACACTATCGTACCTCGACATGATGGAGCCTCACAATTAGAGTTGGGCATGCAGACGACATTAGAATCGGCAGCGTCATGTGGAGGAGATACCGGAAAAAAAACGACCAAAACTTTGCTTCGAGAGTGATTCATCATCTTTTTTTTAGACAAATCAAATTGCACTCTTCGAATCCCATGATCCTTCTTTTTTTGTGCATACAACATTCACAAAGTTCCGATAGCTAAGTCTTTTATTTTCAAGTGAAAAATAAAAATATAGGAGAATTAGTATCAAAGGACAAGCTACTTTTTTTAATAAAGGATGCTTTATTACTTAAAGAGAAGAACAAACTACTTGCTTCTTCAAACACTAAGATCTTCAGCGTCCAGTCACACCTGTTGGTACCTCTTATGCACTTCAAGCTCATCTTTATCCTGGAATCAAACGTGGGTGTAAAGCCAACCACATGTGTTAGCAGACTTCTCTTTTTTGTGCACATAGCTGAATGAATATGTATCAGCCTAATTGCAGGGGACCAGCAATGTCCGAGTGGGATATTCGTATGTGTGCATACACAACTGAGATTTGCCTTTGCTTACTGAACGGATAAACGCACACAACCTGAGAACCAATTGACGCACACAAGATTTTGTGGAAAAAACAGAAGATAGGCTTCTGCATTGGGGGAAGGCAGTAGCCTCAAGCTAGGACCAGATGAACACATACCGGTCAAATTTGCATTACTTACCTTGCATCCTGGATACCAGATGAGATGTCGTGCAGGCCTGGAGGCGCCTGATTGCCTTGCCCAGCGCAAGTACGCATTGGAAGGATCAGATGCTAGATGCCTCATGCGCCTGCACATGCTCTCAATCCAGACGGAGTCCAGCTCGACAGTAACCTGTCGCGACCGCGGCAGCCGGAGCGGGCGGCCGATGTCGACGGAGCCGGCGAAGAACTCGAAACGGACCCCACTGGACGGGTCTGCGACACGGGAGAGGAGCGCGACGCGGACGATATTGCGGCCAGTCCAGCCCCGCCGCAACGCGTCTTCATCGGCAGCCGGCACATGGCGAGGGCCCTGGCGGTCTCCTGCAGATCTCATACCGGCAGCTCCTCCAGGTTCCCATACGGCACGGGAGGGGAAGAACGGCGGCCGCTGAACGGCGAACGGGAGGGCTGAATTACGGGGATTGTCGGTTTGACCTGAGTCCTTTTTTCCTGGCAGGGTTCAAGTCGAGTCGGTCGAGAGTTACTGCACGGCTGGAACCAACGCAAGTCTGTAAAGAAAAAGGCAACCATAGAACCTTAATTCTAGTGAGCTTAGAGCAAGTATAATAGGATACAGTCAGAGGGATAAAATATTATAGTTTTGATGATGTGAAGGAGGGATAAGAGGAGAGAGAATGTAGGCGGGCTGTAAGTTAACAGCCGGCTCTAGCACGTGCTCCTAGACAGCTTATATGAGTGAAATGTGGACCGCATATTAATTAAGTTGTAGACTTTTGTAGCTAACTGTTGTACTAGTGAGCTATAAAGCAATGACATGGCATTTTCTTATAGCCAGTGACCGGCTATATTATTGAACTTGCTAACTTGCTCTTAGAGCTCTTTAGGGATACTAAGTACTACATGCACCAACAAACTAATCAATCAAGGGTTTGTAGGTACTACATGCTCAGACATGGACCTACTACAGTCCTACGATAGCCCGAGTCGTAGTCAATGAAAACCCCGAGCTGTGCTCCCGTGAAAAAGAGTTTTGGGCCTGCATTGCATTGCATAATCCATGAATATCCGTGGCATGGAAAACCACACGGCTCGTACCGGCAACGATCACATCATTGCATAAGCTCTTGAATCATCCTTATCACCCATTGCTTCCAGCAGTACTAGTGCACAATTGTTTTCGATAAATACGTTACCGTTGCGTATTAGTGTGTCGGTGAGCACAAGTGGATGCGATAGAAAAATCGATCGACTTGCGTGCCTCACCGCGTGCTTTCAAGGCTGCTTCAAAGCATGCGTCCGCGACCGACTCGATCAGAACCTCTGCTTAGTTCCGATGGATTAGATAAGAAGAGTCGAATATAGTATTTGTGTATAGTAATTTAGCATTGCCATGCCCATGGACATCGATACGATCCATCACCAAGTTGACAAGCAAGAGGTACTCCCTCCGTTTGGAAATATAAGATGTTTTAGGTTCGTGAAAGAGATGTATCTAGACATGTTTTAGTGTATAGGTTCAAGTGAATCTAGATACAAATATATCTAGATACATCTCCTTCACAAATCTAAAACATCTTATATTTGTGAAGGGAGTGAGTACTAGTTTAATTTAGGACCAAGCTGCTGGCCTGCGTCAGTGGCTGCCTAGTCAACTCATCGATCTTTGTTTGCTAGCACCTAGCTACAAACAACACTCGCATGGATCCATGCATGAATGTGGCTATAAGTCAAATAGTATAATGCACTGCCACTGCGCCTATATATTCTCTCCGGCCGTGCTAGTATGAAACTATGCACTACATCTGCACTTTAGCGAGGATATCGGATCCACGGAAACAACGTGCTGGATCCTTTGGTTAGAGTCCAATGCTAAATGCACATGGGTTCAAGAGACCGTCTTTTGGTTGCAACCAACTTTGACATGGAACCTTTGGCGACGGACGGCCGGGACACCCTACCGAAGCCAATTATGTACGGTAAGAGAATTGTATATTCAAATAATACACTAGAACCTTTGTTAGGATATTTAAAGATCTCTATCTTTATATTTAATGATACCCCCTCTATTTCATTCTATATTATCTATAGTTTTTTGACACGGAAATTAAGAAAGCACATGTAGAGAGAAAATTAAAATAGTTTTAGGTGAGATTTCTCGTGGCCAATTGACATAATAAAATAGAGAAGTTTGCAGGAGACATGAAACGCTATATACTTTATGTACAACTATTGAGTGATACACTACAACTTAATAACAAACAATAGTACAACTATTTTTCACAAACATTGTCATATGGTTAATTATGTCATCTAACTAAATAAAATTATATTTATCAATGCTAGAGTAGGAAACATAAGTACATGTTTAAATAAGTATAAAAGTTTAGTATAAGAGGTGTGATACAATAGATCCACGTGCTCTAAAAAGTTATAAACTTCGTAGGGGTAGAATTGTCCCCATGCGTTTTTAGAGGAGGGCGCACGAGGGTAGCCCCCGAAGCCCATGTCTAGACCCGTATTCCCACGTATCAGCATACGTATTATTGACTGCCACGATGTCAACCATTGCCACGTCGCCACGCCATTATTAGGTTTGATCACAAAAAGTATCGTGGCCTCCATTTTCCAGACACCGCTCTAACACTTAATTTTCGATCATCCTGCCTGACTCCGGCAGCGACATGCGCTGGCGAAGGATCCGGATTGGCAACGTGAATCTGTGGCCAGCCTTCTAATCCTCCAACCACGACTTGCCCGACTCCGGGGGCGACGTGGCTGTTTGCGCTGTCGGACGAGATCTAATCCTCCACCTGTGAACCTGCCCGGCTTCGGTGGCGACGTGTCCGTCCACATCGACGATAACCGTTCCAATCCTACATCTGCAGATCAAAGGCCAGCCAGATCTTCTCATCCTCAGGCCGCATCAATAAGTCCCGTGTCCCATCTCGCCACTGGCGGCCGGAAGATGTGAGTAGCTGCCTCTCTAACCCACATTCTTTCTATCACCTTTAGCATAGCGGCTTAGGGTTCATCTTTGTATCTCCGAGTCCTCCACATATACATCACTGATGTATTTAAGGTTGTTGGTTTTCTTTGCTTGAACAGATCGAGGACTCTATACCAACTGGGAGTAACAATGAGAGCGTCCCTACGCACAATGATGATTCAAGTTCGGATGATAGAGATAGTTCTTTCTCTGAAGATGAGCTTACTGAGAATGACCTCTTTGAAGAAAACGGATCCGAGGATGATAAGGTCAAGTGAAGTTTATTTTTTATTTTGTACGCACACCTAGAGCATGCAAATTTATACACATACTTTTTAAATTGTGCAGATGGACATCGGTTGTGGAAACAAGGAGCGCCATCGAAAAGAATCGATCTCGGAAAGCATTAGTGATGTATGTCTAGTGCTACATTATTTTTATAAGAATTATTTATGTTATATGACTTTGTGCTACAATACTGCAAGTTGTACTATTCTCTCAGAATGACCATGATTATTTTGGGGGTTCGGACTTAGAAACCTGGGATGAAGAGACGACAAAAGAATCATAAGAACCTGAAGGATCAAAATATTCTCTCCATGCTAGTAGTATGAAACTATGCACTAGATCTGTACTTTAGCGAGGATATCGGATCGACTGAAACAACGTGCTGCATCCTTTGGTTAGAGTCCAAGGCTAAATGCAATGGGTGATGGGTTCAAGAGACCGTCTTTTGGTTGCAACCAACTTTGACATGGAACCTTTGGCGAGGGATGGCCAGGATACCCTACTGACGCCAAATATGTACATCAATAGAATTGTAAGATATATATATATATTCAAATAATACACTAGAACCATTCCTTATTAGGATATTTAAAGATCACTATCTTTATATTTAATGATACTTCCTCCGTTCTATTCTATAGTGCCTATTATTTTTGGCACGGAAATTATGAAAGCGATTGTGGAGAGAAAATTAAAATAGTTTTGGGTGTGATTTCTCATGGCCAATTGACATGATATAATAGAGGAGCTTACAGAAGACATGAAAACGCTATATCCAGATGAGTTGTGTAACTCAATATATTTTATATTCTGGATTTTTTCTTAAAAAAATATAGGCACTATAGAAGTAAATGGAGGAAGTATTAAAATATATGTACTAATAGATAGACATGTACAAAGACTTATTCATCTACTGCAAGATTTAATACACCATGCATAATTGACTAAAAGAGAATTTTTATTACAACATAGAATTTATATTAGCTCAAGAAAATTATAGAGTGATACACTATAGCTTAATAACAAAAAATAGTACAACTATCTTTTACAAACATTGTTATATGGTTAATTATGCTATCTAACTAAATAAAATTGTACTTATCAATGATAGAGTAGGAAACATAAGTACATGTTTGAATAAGTATAAAAATTTAGTACCAAACATAATCGGGTCACAAAGGACCAAGGAAGTGCTCGGGAAGATTGTGGCTTCGATACTCCCATGTCGACAGCGACCAGATCGAGGTTCATCAACCCTCCTCACATCCTCAACTCCACCCAGGAGAGAAGTAGAGGAGAGCATGAATGAATCTCCATAAGACCACCGCCGGCACCAGATAGGGGTTCTCGACCACCGCACCGAGATAGCGAGCCCGCCGTCAGACTCCAAAGCCCCGCCATGGACTGGAGGATGCAGACCAAAAGAGGATTTGCAGTGGCAGAGACCCGGGAAGTAGACCTTATTAGGAGTGCTTGCCGGAGACCCCGACGCCGCCGCACTCGGCTCCCACCATGGGAACGCCGCCGCAGAGGGGGAATCGCCGACACCGCTGAATTGGCCTGAATCCAGCAGCGAACACCAAGAGCAGGCCTTATTGATGGAGATGCTTGGAGTCCCCGCCGCCAGCCACGCCGCCTCCTGCCACCTGAGGAGCGCCGCCGCAGCAAGAAGCACCGAGGTGCCCTGGATCTGGCTGCAGAGATCCAGAGACCTACTCCAAGACATCCATCTAGGATAAACACTGGGATCTACCCCCAAACCACAAACTACTACTAATATTAGGTATAGAGAGGGCCAACCACCAGCTCCGTCTCCTTTCCGGCCGCCATGGCTACCGGAGAGAAGGGAAGAGAGGGGCGGCGGAAGGGGATGGAAGTCGACTCTCAAGGGGGTGGTTGGACAGAAGGGGAGAAGGGGCGTCCATGCCGGTGTGTGTAATGGACCTCTTTGGGGCTGTTTCTTCTATATCAATGAATTAAGGCAAATCGTTTGCCTTTCTTTCAAAAAAAATATTGAACTGTTTGGGGTGAGTCGAATCGTACACGGTTCTTGCCGTGAGATGATGCTACCATGGATTCCGTTTGCCTGACATTTGCCACCTAGGGCGCACCTTGGATTTTTTGTTCTTTTTCAAAATGGAGTTGGTACCCAACCTGTGCATTAAAACGATACACACAAATTTCTTTACTATTTATTTTCCAAAATAGGCTTATCAAAAATATAAAGATCAATTGGAGGTCCTCTCACTAATGACAAACGATCGCAACACATACAACCTTTATTAGGGGGTGGCCATGTCGAGGCCATTGCCCTAATCTCACACATACGCACAACAACATAAAACCGAAAAACAGAGACCTCACCCAACCTTCCAACAGCAAATCGGGAGCACAAATTGGTCCCACAAACCATCAACACCCACCAGCACACACGTTCTAGAAGTCACCACCCCATGTTCCACCAACTCATCTTTGAAGCAAGATCAAGGCATTGACCTTGCTAGGCCTATTGTTGACGCCGTCACAACGCTAGACAACACCATCGTCATGCGCTTGTCCATCGAAATGCGCCCATAGTCGAGACCATGTTGCGTCACGCTGCCGAGACTCGTCATCATCGACACAGATGATGTACACCGCTCCACCTCTTGCCTCGAGCATCAAGAAGCTGCTCCAAAAACAATGTCCCCACGAGGGCAACAAATTGTGTTGATGATAGTTTATCTAGGGAGACGGATTCACTCCCTCATGTTTGGATTGCTGATCGGCCTAGTTTTATTGTTTTCCTGTTAATCAATGATGTATATGTTATTTGATCAATAAAGCTCAAACTACATTCTTGTTTTTAAAAAAAAAAACTGATCCACCTTTGTACGCACGTTGCTAGCTAGTATAAAAACCACTTGCATCCCCTACTATGAAAATGTGTAATGGTCTATAGTACTGCAGAAGTGGGCGACGATTGGATCGACCAAAACAATGTGTCGGTGAATAAGAGCATCCCCACTCGTTGGACGTTCATAGGCCGAAACCGGATCAAAATACGGCCGGACGAAACTCGTTTTCGGCCAAGTTCTCGGGACGCCCCTTTCTGCTCAATTTCGGCTCAAATTCATCCAGTTTTCGGCATGTTCGGCATAATATATATACAGAGCACAGTTTAGCCTAGTTCGGCATAAAATAACCATAGTTCGGCGTAAATTTAAAAATAGTTTGGCGTACAATGAAAATACAACATATTTTGACCTAATTCGGCCAGTTAATACTCGTCATCTACATGTGGCCCCTGCGTATCCATAGGTGCTAAACCAAATCATCTTGCAGCTGTTGATGCACTGCCGGATCTCGTGTCTCAGATCTCCTGGCGCACGGCCTCTTCGTGGAGCGGCTCGTCGGCGAAGTAGTTGGCGTACAACAGGCAGTAGCCCTCTATCCTTTGCCTCGTCTTGCACTTTCGGCGACCCTTCGCCGATCCTCCGCACGCTTCGTCGTCTGCAGGTACAACTGGGCGAGGGAGGCGAGGATCTGCATGTGCTCTTCATCTTCGATGACCTCGGCGTTCTCCTCCTCCAGCAACACGGCGAGCATGTCCTCCTCGTCGGAATCCATGGTCGAACTGGCCAAATGCTGAACACTTGGCGGGCGAGGCGGTGGGAGCTCGCAGCGAAGCCGAGCTACGACGAAGTTGTACGGAGAAATGTGCCAAAAAGGTGGCCAAAATGAATTCTCTGCCGCGGCAGAGAAATGTGCCAAATCTCTGCCGCGGCAGAGGGTGATTTGTCCCGGTTCGTGTTACGAACCTGGACGGTTGCGCCTCCCCTCGCGCGAAGCAGTGGCCACATGGAACACAGTTTGTCCCGGTTCGTGGGTCAACCGGGACTAAAGGGTGGGGGCTTTAGTCCCGATTGCCAACCGGGACTAAAACCCCTTACGAACTGGGACACTTAGAGCTGTTTCCACCAGTGATACCGTTGTGAACACTGTCGTTGAATAAGTAGGAATGTGCCACCTTAATTAGGTTTCGGAAATAAGAAAGATTTTAATATTCCATCCGATCCATATTAATTAACTTTGATTTATTAAAATTTAGATGAACTATACTAAATAGTGTTTAGATCTATTTAAATTTAGACAAATTTGAATTAATTAATATGGGTCGAAGGAAGTATATAGAAAGTGACATGCAACCGCTGCTCATGTGTGTAGCACTACGCGCGCGTACGTACATAGGAATAATCTTGTCATCTCCCGACGGCAAAGTGTAGAGGCGTCGTCACCGTGCATGTATAGCTAGCAGATGCCGCCGAGAGATCGATCGAGAGCCTTCTTCGTTCTTGCCCGGCTCGCTCACTGGCAGCCACCACTCGCTCGCTGGTGCATGATACGTACGTGTGGTGGTGCGGTGCGCGCCATTTCCGACCATGCTAGCTAGCAAATCAGGACAGCGACGTACGGTCCGACATGCATTATGCACCCTTGTGCTCGCACTGCACCAGCACCTGCATGCCGCTAGCTGCTGCTCATGGATCGTTAGGACTTAGGAGGACGGGGATGGCCGGAGAAATCCGAATCCCTCCACCAGCTGCCGGAGCGACGACATCAAGCCGTGCGCACTGTGCTCCGGCCGTCTTTGGTCCCGATCGAGCGCGCGTCCCGTGTCCGTGTTGTGGTACGATAAGTTTATGGTATCCACCTGTGGCGAAACTGCAGGGTGCCAAGGATGTTAAGTGGGATCTTACCTAACGTTTTTTAAATTTACACTAGATTTTGACAAATAAACTACAGGTGAGATTTAGATGGAATTCCACTTGACACCCTAATTGTGCCACCCTAAATCATAAACCCTAAATCTACGTAGGCGCCCACCGCGCCAGCTACGTACCGAGATACGACGAATCGGCCTTGAACTTGCGGTTGCAGGGCAGTGTAGGTGACAAAATACGAAGCCGTGGCCTAGGTCAATATTGCATTGCATGAATAGTTCCTTGTACCGCAGTACCAGTGGCACGGGGATTATAGCTCCCATGCGACGTCTTTACGTGGAATTGGAACGAACACGACATCGTTGCAAAGAATAGATGGCAAGCGACACTTCTGAAGCGACAAATAGCTCCCGTGCGACACTTCCACTTAACCCCACGAGACCGTCAACGAATTCGAATCAGCTGAGCACAGTAGGATCCACGGCCTCTCCACGTCACGGCGGAACTCACCTGATGTCCACCTCATATCGTGGGACCCACGTTGTGGTTGAAGAGAGCCGTTGGCCCCGATCTGTCCCCACACCCGAGCACTCTCGCCACCGTTCCAGCATCTCATCCCGTTCCGTTTTCTTCTCCGGCGAGCAAGTGCGGCAACGCCGGCAAGGGATGTCGAGCTCTGCTTCCTCCCACCGCTCATGGCCTCGGTATGGTGCGGTGCCGATGAGGAGGTGCCCCGATTGCCCCCGTACCGCGCCCCTGAAGCGGCTTATCACATCCACCGACAAGAACGGCAACATTGGCCGGAAATTTGCGAAGTGTGAGAGCAAGCCCGAGCCGAGAAAGGTGAGATCTGAGTGTTCCGAGCGCCAATTTCTCGCTTTTTTTTCGAAATTTCATGCATTTCATCGAATTTGGGATTTAGGGTTCATCTCTGCGATTTCAGGAACTGCCAAAATGTGGGCATTTTGAGTGGCTTGATGAGTACATCGAGCGAATTAGGGTGGAGGTAGCATCCCGGGAGCTCGAAAACCCGTCCGTGGTGGAGCCATTGGGATGTGGCAACCCCATTTCCGCTGGTACAACGGTGGATGCAGAAGTGAAGGCCGAGATGAAGAAGATGAACAAGCAGCTAAGGCAAATCATCGAATTGAAGAAGCAGGACAATCTGATGGCCGTTTTTTTATTTTTATGTAATTTCTCTCGGATTAGTTTATCTCCTGATCATTAGTCATTAGACAGCGCAATCAGTGTTCGAGTGATGCTTTGTAATGGATGTAATGGTCTATGTCTTTGGCTTGAATAAAATGCAACAAAAATTCGGGCTAATTTTGGGCTGCCCTGTTTTCGAAATCAGTGTTCCTTCAGTTTCGTCAGTTTCGTCAGTGTTCCTTCAGTTTTATCGGTGTGCAGGAGGCGCCCGTGTGCAGGGGAGGGGGAGGGGTTGAAAAGTTAAAAAAAACAATTGACGAGGATTGAAAAAGGCCAGGCTCAACTAGAACTTAGCCAGGCCAAAATGGTCGTACCAATAGTAACTAAATGTAGATTGGACAAAAAAAATGGTACTCACGTTATAATCTAAATAGGGACGTGTGGATCTGCAGATACTCGTGCTTAGGTCGCAATCTTTTATTTTTTGCGAGAGTAAATATATAAATAAAGTCCAAGGGCATCCATTTAACTAACATAACTTGGACGCTCCTTTAACTTATGTAAATATGTAAATGTCTTGTTTGAAAATGAACCATGTGTTGTTTGAAAATAATCAACCATCATAACGTTAACTTATTCTTCCTTTTGAGCTTTTCTAATTTCACTCATTTTATAAATATTGCACGAATGAGAACTTGTTTTTGTGTCTTTTATTTTATGCACTTGTTGTTTTAGTTGTTTTGACAAATGACAATACAATAAAACACAGATTACAATAAAACACGAGATAGATAATATATTAGATAACATTTATATTAGATAGCCCGATAACATTACAATAAAAAGAAAAGGGGTACAATAATATAGAAGGG
This sequence comes from Avena sativa, assembly GCA_916181665.1. Lineage (NCBI taxonomy): Eukaryota > Viridiplantae > Streptophyta > Magnoliopsida > Poales > Poaceae > Avena > Avena sativa. Next base: position 464,339,644 of record OV702293.1, read on the forward strand.
AAGGGCAACTAGGCGCCTCAACCCTGGGCTAAACCCTAACCCTAGCTACCCTACTCCATCGGCGGTGGAGGCGGTGCCGGTGCCGCCGTCCTCCGAGCCGCCGCGGCATTCCAATCCGCCAGCCTCTCCCGCTGCTCCCGCCGCTGCTGCTCCTCCTGGAAGGCCCAACGATTGGCCTCCCATCGTTCCTCGTCCTCCCGTTTGTGCCGTTTCTTCAAGGCGCGTTTGGCCTGCTTCTTCTCCCACTTGGCGTAAGCAGCCTCCTCCTTTGCCTCCTCCTTCTCCGCCGCCTTCCAGTACTCTTCGGAGGGGCCGTCATCGAGAAGGTTGCCGCCGCCGGGGAGGGGGTTGTGGACGAAGGGGCCCTCCACCCAGGGGCAGGGAGGGGCTTTGCGTCGCCCCCCCCTTTTGCCACGCTTGGGGCGCGTGGGCGCCTCCTGCTCCCAGACCTGCTTGTGGTCCGGGTGGTTGTCCTCGTCGATAACTTCGGTGTCGGAAGGGAAGCGGAGGGGGGATGTCGCCATGGTCGCCGGAGTGTTTTGGGGCTGGGAGGAGGCAAAGGGACGGGCTCGAGGTTGAAGATGAGGGGCAAGATGAGATGATGAGGCAAAGACGTTTTGCCTATTTATTGAGGGCGGGGCGTGAAGGGCGGCGGGGAATCCAGCGTTGGCGCAGCCGCGTGCGCTGCGTTGCGTGTAGGCAGCAGGCGTAGCCGCGTGCGTGATCAATGCGGTCAGTGCAAAAAAATTTGCTAGGATGCGACGTGACCTCTGCACCGTCGCCCCCGCCCATGCATGCATGCATGCATTAATGCGAACGAGAGAAAAAACGTCCAAGTTAGTTGTTCATTGGCAGTGAAAAATAAAAGAGAAAATAGAATTTGGCCTTGATTTACGCGGTAATAAATACAAGAATCTAGTACCAAGGTACTCGTTCGTTTTTACACAATGCATGCAACAAACTCGTTTGTTTTTACACACGTAAGAAAAATCGGTGGGAGTAATCAAAGGGATGTCAATTGGAGGGAATATAGGGAGTATGAAACTAAGTTTATAATATTTTAGATTTTGATTTTTTTTTCTTATATACGTAGTCAAAGTTGATATTTTAGATTTATAAATATTGACTTTTTCTATGGCGCATGAACCGGATGGGAGTAAGTTTGACTGAAGAAAGTTATTTAACGTACACTTATTTAATGCGACAGAGGGAGTAAATACGCTGCAGCGCTGTTGCACGCAAAATAGCTAGACTGCGACGCGAGAGGCAGCTGCATAGAATGCATGCATGGTGCAGCCCGCCCCGTCCAGCGCCCTCGCATGCCACGCTCGGTCCAACGGTCAATGGAGTGTGCCACGCTGTACGTTATATTTATTACATATTTTAGATTTTGATATTTTTTTAGGCTGGTCATAGTGACATGCATAGTCTCTCAGTCCACAAATAAGTGTACGTTTGGCTTCAAAATTTGTCCATAAAAAGTATACTTCTACCTTTCCAATGCACTTTAAAGTAGAAAAAATTGCTTCAGGAAAATCAAGTCCAATAACATTTAGCAAATGGTCTCTTCAATTTATACATGCTCTTACCTTATTGGAGGTGGGAGAATTAAAGATGAGAGAGAACATGACTAAACGTCCACTTATTTGCGGACGGAGGGAGTATGTGGGAGTAAATTAGAGTAGTAACATGCATATGTTACTAGTCTAAGTTACTAACTTCATAGTGCAAAATAACATAGATGTGGTATCATGCAAAGTCTTATTTATTACAATATATCATTCTGTCTTAAAATTTGTGATGTTATGGTAACATTGCTAGTTACCACAAACCACTCTCTCATCATTTAATTGCATGCCATGTCATCTAAATGCTTAGTTGACAATACATGTAGGATTATGTTACTATCCAAGTTACTCCCACTATGACTAGCCTTATATACATAGTCAAAGTTTATAAATATTGACTTTTTCTATGGCGCATGAACCTGAGGGGAGTAAGTTTGACTGAAAAAAGTTGTTAGACGTACACTTATTTAATATGACGGAGGCAGTAAATACGCTGCAGCGCTGTTGCACGCAAAATAGCTAGACTGCGACGCTAGAGGCAGCTGCATGCATGGTGCAGCTCGCCCCGTCCAGCGCCCTCGCATGCCACGCTCGGTCCAACGGTCAATGAAGTGTGACACGCTGTATCTTATCTTTTCATGGAAAAACGATGAAGCCAATCAGATTCCAGAATCATCCATCCCACGGATCGCCAAGAGCTAGCCGCGAAATTCTTCTAAGAGACGCCAACCAATCAGGTTGCAGAACAAGCCCTTCCACGGATCGTCTAGAGCCACCCGCGGAATCCTTCTAGAAGACGCGATCGGATGGCCACAGCGTCGCTCTTTAGGGTTAGATCTACGTTCCTCATTCGGCCTTAGGATTAGCTGGGTTTAGGATGCAGTCAACGGGGTTTCACAAGTTTGATCAAACATTCAAATGTGTATAACTAATTCAAAAAAAATCAAAAAAATACAAAACCTTCGCATGGTGTCATGTTATGTGACATAGTTGTGAGAAAAAATATCAAACTTGGTCTATTGATCATATTTTAAAAAACCCTTCACAAAATGACCTATCTCCTCCGAGGTTTTCTGGCTTTCGGGTCAAATGACCAATGATATGGCTAGAATCAAGGCATAGTTTGTGATAATGTTCCCATATTGGGCATGCATGTGTATAATGGGATGACTAACAATGTTGTAGTACAAAGTTTTCCTTTTCTACGCACAAAAAATCTATTTTCTATTTTCTGAGTGCCGAAAGAGGGGGGATTTGTGAAGCAACCACCAAAATGAAGTTTCAAAATGGTAACATCCTATTTTTAAAAAATACTAGACCACCTAGCATGTACAATTTTCCAACTTGAGTATCTCAAACCTTTTATTCCATCCCTGGTGAAAAAGACAAATCATGCCGAATCGGCTGGAAGTGGGTAAGATATGAACTACAGGTACATGATTTCATGCTGATGATTTTTTGTAAAAATCATTTTTAGGTTCACAACATGCTATTTCATCAGAGATCCAATGCTAGTTTTGTGAGCCTCAGCCCCTAGCTAAGAATATTTATGAAAACCCTTCAAAAAGTTTGACCACACATTCAAATGTGCATAACTAATTCAAAAAAAAATCAAAAAATACAAAACCTTCGCATGGTGTCATGTTATGTGACATAGTTCTGAGGAAAAATACCAAACCTGGTTTTAGAAATGGTCGAAAAAAAACTTGCTTAGAAATGGGTGGTTTACCCTAGCTTTGGAGTCCATTTCTACCACATTTTGGGTGAGGGTGAGTTGTACTTTTCAAAAGGGATCAGGGTGAGGATGAGTTGTACTGTATATATAAGAAAAACGTTGAAAGCTCATACAAACATAGAAAAGTGACATAGCTACATTTGTTGAAATTCAAATTTACCATCATATTTGAATTTTGTCCAAATTATCAACAAGTGACAAATTATTATAATAAAAAATGTTTACAACAACAACTGCCAAATTATTACAATAACAAATGTTTACAACAACAAGTGCCAAATTCAAAGTCTATTTTTTTGGCTCTTCTTACCCCTCATTTTCTTCTCCTTCACAAGTTTCACACCACACAACAGGTTTATGCTCTTCTTTTTCTTACCATTACCATCTGGCCTCCCCACAACACGTCCAAGAGTCTCCTTCACCTCCTGCACCTCCTCAACAACACAATCTGGCACCAGAGCGTCATCAACATGGTCACTTTGCACTAGAGCCTCATCAACATGGTCACTTTGCACCAGAGCCTCAACAACAGGATCATTTTGCACCAGAGCCTCAACAACAGGCTCATTTTGCACCAAAGCCTCAACAACATGCTCATTTTGCACCAGAGCCTCAACAACATGCTCATTTTGCCCCTCATTTTGCACCAGAGCTTCTAAATCAGAAACAGTGTGCTCTAAAGCCTCAACAGTTTGCACATCATCCTCCAAAACAAGTTCCGATTGCACCTCAGCAGCATCAAACATGATCTGGTTACTTCTCTTCTTTCTTTGGCCATTGATTCTTGCCCTTTTCACTGGCCAGCATTCGTCAACAACAAGAGGTGGGCCTTTTTCTCCACGCTTCCTCCTGAAAACAAGCAAGTTAGCTGGGGGAGAAAAATCATCAACAAGAAATAGGATAGATTTTGGATGAACATACTTTGGCTTTTCAGCAGTGTATCTGCACTTGGTAGAGCCAACTCGGTGTCCAAGTTCTTTATAGAGTTTGCATCTATTCTTGTTACCTTTTTGGGCCCTTTTTTAGCTTGGCATCTTTCTTTTCATCTTTCTTTCCCTTCTTGTTGCTCCCACCTTTCTCAAACCAATCCTTGAATCTACTCTGCTTGGGCCTGCCAGCCTTTCTTTTCATCAAAGGAGGACACAAGGAGAACTGAATGTCCACTTCAGGCCACTGAGACTGATCTGTAAGTGCTGGAATTGGTGTTCCATATGCAGCCTTGAATTTTGATACATAATAATACTCATGCAAATATGGGTGCATATTTAGCTTGTGTTTGGAGGCCAAGAAATGTATGGCATGCTCACAAGGCTTCCCAGTGTGTTGCCACTCAAGGCATGTGCATTCATGCAATTGAGTGTCAACAACATGCCTCCTGCCAGCCTCTGTATCTCTGACTTCAGCACCCCACAATGAGGATTTCTTAACACGCAAATGTGCAAGATTTCTGCTCCTGTTGCACAACATCAGGAAGCTTATCTCCTTGAAGAACATCACCAAGCCTTCTTCTCAATTCCCACAACCTCATGATCATGATCCTGATCTGGTCAACCATGTCATGGACAGGCCAGTCTTTTAACTCCTTCACTTTGTTGTTGAAACTTTCTGCCAAATTATTGTTGATATGATCACATTTGATGACAGTGTTAACACTAGACCTGTACCATAAAAGAGAATGGTAGGTTTCCAACAATGTATAAAACTTGACCCTATCCTCCTTAGAGCATGCCGCCTTAATCTTCTCAAGGTGATATGAATGTGTCTATCTGGTGTAAGATCTTGCTGCTGGCCACATGCGTCCAAAATCATCTCCTCTGAATTTTTTGATCAAATTCATCCACATATGGCCGAAGCACTCCCTCTGCTCAGCATGAGGGAAAACAATCTTCACTGCATTTTCTAAACCTTTACATGCATCTGTGAGCACTGCCAATGGAGAGACTGTCCCTATGCATCTTTTCAACTGCATCATGAACCATGTCCATGATGCCTCTGTCTCAGACTGAAACATGCCAATAACTACAGGGAACATCCAATTGTGTCCATCTAAAGCATTGCATGCTGCTAGTTGACCATTCCACTTTCCAGTCAAGAAAGATGAGTCTATACTCAAATATGGACGGCACCCTGCTTTGAAGCCATCGATGCAAGGCTTTAAAGCCATAGAGAATTTAGAGAAGAAGACTTTCCCATCAGCTGTTACCTCAGTATCTATCTCCACAACAGTGCCAGGTGACCTCTTCTCTACTTCTGCTTTGAAGTTATAAAGCATTCGAAAGGTATTTGCCCAATCACCATATAGCTCTTTCATTGCCCTTTGCTTTGCCTTCCAAACTGTAGTATAATTCAGCTTAATGGGGTACTGCTTTTCCAAGTCTATTTTCAGTCTCTTTGCAGTGTTGTTTGGTGTTGTGGCTAAAATGGGCTTGATCTTTTCTGCAACCCATAATTGTGATGTCATCTTTGTAACTGTTTGAGAACTTGTAATGCAAGTATGAGGTTTTGGAATTTGATTCACTCTTATTGTCCTTCCATCAGGTTGGCGTCTAGCAGATATATACCAATTGCAAGGCTTGACACCACCATCATAACCTACGCATTTTGCATAGAACTTGTTTTTATCAGTCCACATAGTCTTGGTAGCAAACTCACGTTTGACTGCATATGTCCTGAAACACATCCTGAATTCATCCATGCTTGGAAACAATCTCCCAACTTCAATAACTGGGTCCTCTTTGTCATAAACTGTTACTAGATCATCATCATGTGCATCATCTACATGAACTGCAGCATTTTCCAACAACTCTAGATCTATATCTGCCTCTTCATCTCTTAAATGGTTGTGATCATCATTTGCAGCTCCATCCCTCTTCCTCTCCTTGTCTCTGTCATCTATAGGAATGCCAAAAAGCTTTGCCATTTCAATGTCATCTATTGGTGCAATGACGAAATCAGTCCGGTCATGTATCTCAACTGAATTCCAGTCAACAGTTACAATCCTTTGTGCATTAGCATCTGCAGCATCCCCTTGTGCATTAGCATCATCCTCCACTGTTAACACTTCCAACTCAGTAAGTATAGGCATTACTTGCCTTTGTGGAGCCCAATCATCCTCGACCATCTGAGCAGTCAGCTTCGAGACCACATATCCAACCCTCGAATCAGGTTTCAGATCAATGAGCTCTGCTAAAAACAGAACAATTTTGCTTGTCCAACCGTTTCGCTCATCGATTTCATCAACTATATGTTCCCTTGTCTCAACCCTAACATAGTCACATTTGCAATCATCAAATCGTAACAAAGAAACTTCTTGCTCTGTTTCCCAAACCACACTATCCCCAAATTTTTTCACCATTTTCCTCACCGCCTCCTCTCCCATGTTTATTAGCTCTTGGGGATCAACATGTTATAATCCACCTCCCATTTAACAAATGTATCTCTCTCAATGAGCTGCGTGCTGCCATCAACTAAAACAACCAAAGAAATTGATGCGAAATTCGAAGGTTTGGCGCGCAACATCGTCTCCCCTGTTTTTGGCGGGCACTGTGAGCTAGCGGAAGCGAACAAAGAGCTCAACCTTAGAGAAATTAAGTGCAGAGATACGGGATATACCGATTAGAAGTCCCCTCTTCATGCTCCATCTCGTTCCCCCTCGCCCCGTTCAGCACACCCTCGCCTGCACAATCTAGCATCAGTGGGCACGCTCAGATCTCGAATCGAGAAGAATGAGAGAGGAATTAGCTTTCAAATGGCACTTACCACCTTCGCCGTCGAACGAAAGCGCCGCCGCCTAAATTAATTGTCATGCCGCCGCCGCCGAGAACGATGGGTGAGGTCCGCCGCCGCCGTCGGGAAAGCTACAGTCAGTGTGACGCGCGCTCTCGGTCGGAAGCGGTTGGTTTGACTGGCTGTCCCAACCGATCGGTTTGGTTTAACCCTAATCTTGGTATAAAGTTAAATGTGTCCTTAACGACCGTTTTATGGCCCGTGTGGACCAGGGATATTAGCTGCCTCACAACCGTCGCATGCGAGCTATTCTTTTTAACGATGTCGTGTTCCTTCCAATTCGGCGTAAAGACGTCGCATAGGAGCTATAAGCCCGGTGGCATGTACAGCGCGTTTCATGTATGCCGACATGTTTAAGTTTCTTTGCTACAAATACATGCACCGGCAAGCTAATCAATCCCGGTTCTGTACGTACAACCGAGAGCCTTCTTCGTTCTTGCCGGCTCGCTCACTCGCAGCCACCACTCTCTCCCTGGTGCATGATACGTACGTGTGGTGGTGGGGTGCGCGCCATCTCCGACCACGCCAGCTTGCAAATCAGGACAGCGACGGTCCGACATGCATGCACCCTTGTGCTCGCACTGCACCACCACCTGCCACTGCTGATGGATCAAGAGGAGGACGGGGACGGAGAAATCCGAATCCCTCCACCAGCTGCCGGAGCGACGACATCCAGCCGTGCGCACTGTGCTCCGGCCGTCCGTGGTCCAGATCGAGCGCGCGTCCCGCGTCCGTGTTGTGGTACGATAAGTTTCTGGTATCCACCTGTACATACGAGATACGACGAATCGGCCTTGAGCTTGCGGTTGCGGGGCAGCGTAGGTGACAAAAAAAAGGCCGTGGCCTAGGTCAACATTGCATTGCACAAATAGTTCCTTGTAATATAATGTTGTAACGTGTGACTAGGTCACGAGGATGTAATATCGTGGTAACAAGTGAAACAGTATTTTTCGGTAGCAATATTGAACAAGGTATGTGATACCAAACAATCGAATATCGGACAAGTTGTATCAAAGAAACAAATGGAATTGGACTCGACATTTACAGTTCAAATGACATCGTCATCGTGAAATTTACAGGGGTCAATATGGACATCCAGGTCCCGCTATTCATCATTGATAGAGATCATGTATGTGTCATTTTCGAGCCGCGGGGAGAGAGACTTAAGGATACGATGAGCTAGAGATCATCTATAAGTTGGAATCAAAGTAGAGAAAGAAAGCCGGAATTGTTCTAGGAGAGAGATCCGAAGTTGTTCGGAGAAAGAAAAGAAAACGTTCAAGCGGAATCGTTCTGGGAAGTTCCGAAGTCATTCAGGAGAAATCAAAGGGAAACCAAAAGGTATTTCGGGTCAAATCGAATTTGGTAATATGTATTTACATATAAATTAATGTAATTAATATTAAATATAATATTAAAATCTAATTTGAAAGGGTATTCCACTAATGGGCCAAACTTCCTAGAAAAAAAGGCCTATGAGGGAAACCACACATGGGAGGGCCATGCGCCTAGGGTTTAGGGCGCCTTGGGCTGCCCCCCTCCCTTGTCCGGCGGATAGGGTTAGGGTTTGGGGCGCCCTAGGGCTGCCCCTTTCCCCCTCTCGGCCGCCTAGAGTTGCCTTGGAGGGGGGTAAGAGTGCCCCTTCCCATATATAAAGCCCCCCCCCCTAGGAGGAGACACACACCAAAGGGCACGAGTTGGGAGCTCTCCTCCCTCCTCTGTGCGCCTCCTCCTTCCCTCTCCTCTCTCTCTCTAGTTGTCTCCTTGTGCTAGCATGATCACATGTTAGGACCTCGCGCAAGAGACGACGCACTGCAGCATGCTATTGCGCTGCAGGGATTCCAAGACGGAGATATACTTCCGCACTCCCGGCGGGATCGGGGAGCCGGAGGTTGTCATCATACAACGTATGTGTTCGAAACCACGAGGGGCTACACTTGGGGCACCTTGGATGTCGTGATCCGGACTGCTGCATGAAGATGGAGCAAGGGGTGACCTGCGAGGAGCTTCGCGACCTTGAGGTCGGCTACGAGCACGACTACTTCAAAAACGCTCCCCTCGGAACATCAACCACTTTTGGATTACAAGGGTATGTATCCGAAACCTTCGACCGTTACTGCATTGCTAATAGATAGATCTTGATCATTAGGGCATACCTGCGTAGGGAATTTTTTGTTTTCTGCATTGGAACCCCAACAGTTGGAGGTGTCTGGCTTCATAGTGGCGTTGATGGCATTCCTCATAAAGTCTTTGCACTGATTTCTCCTGAAGATGTGCATGCGGAAGACAATGGCTGCAAGGACTTCTAGAGTGTGTATATCAATACGCCCTTAGGCTCTGTCGAACCGGCGCACTTGCTTGTCATTGGGCGACTTGTCGAAGCTTTCGGTTTTTAGATGATGCGTTTTGGTGCGATGTTAGAGTGATGTCCTTGTTCATTGACACCCTCTTCATCAGGATTAGCAAATTGTCGCTAGTTTGGTGGTTTCGGTCTGATATTTATAATTATTCTTGTAAGGTGCTTTAAATAATCTAATAAAAAGGTCGTGTGCATATCTTGGATGGAGAGGCCGGGATGATTTTTTCCATTTGAAAAAAAACTAGTGACTTGCGGCCAGCTGTTGAATGTCAGAACCGCTTTAACCACACAACCAACACTCAGACAACTCGACATCGAGAAGCTCCAACAATAACCATCACATGTACATGGATATTGGTGCTATAGATCACCCGACGAGTGATCTTGAGCGTCTTCATGTTCACATGCACTATTGCGGGAAGGGTCAAAGCCAAGTTGCCAATGGTGCAAGTTTATCTACTTCACATATTGGTCATTTGAATTCGCATATTAGTTTGTCTAGTTAGTTGGCATGTTCTCTGTCTACTAGTACGCTAAAAAAACAAGTGAGTAGTAATCCACTACTGGTTAACTAAAGAACCCTGAATTTCATTTAGTATGTGAAATTGATAAACATGTACACGTTATCAACCATTTGGCGTCAATGGTATCTCCAATCTAGTGCTGGGTTCTTTGTGAAATTACTAACTTATGAAATATTAAGCACGGAACCCCACAATCTAAAAGAGACATCTATCCCCTCTCCTCTAATTCAGGCTTACCTGCTAGACCTTGTTTTGATGAATGAGTGGATCCTATGGGCAGCAGCGATGCGCGCTTGCACTGCAGAAAAAGGATAAGAACAAAGCTGTGGGCGGGCTACTCTATTGAGCCATGGAAGCAACAAATTAGATTGCCATTAAAAGGAAGCACCACCAACAAATGGCGGCCAAATAATGCTGCTCACTTTCTGGAGAAGGTTTTCGCCACCCTCCACAGTCCCTGTTCCATTATCATTAGGGACGGTCCATGAATTTTGGGGACCCTAGGGCAAAATGAGACCCTTATTTAAAGTGGTAGAGCTTTCCTAAGGTGTGTGTGGTGGTGGTGTGAGGGGGGGGGGGGGGGGCAAAGGCCCTCCTAGTCTAGAAAACACCTTAAAGTGATATATCTTCAATATTTATGCTAAAAAAATGTCCCATACTCTAGAAAACACCTTAAAGATATATATCTTGAATATTTATGCTAAAAAAATCCCCCCGCTCTAGAAAACACCTTAAAGATATGTATCTATAATATTTATGCTAAATTTTAAAGATTAATCAAATATATAATATTTATGCTAATTTTTAAAGATTAATCAAATATTATGCGTGATTAGCGCTCTTGGGCCTCTCAACAATGTCAGTTAAACTCTTTCACTTGTTAACACACGAAATACATAAGAAAATATTAGTATTTTGAGAAATATTATTGCAATGAAATCGCAAATTAAGTGATCCATACATTTGATAACTCAACTGTCTTTAAAATCATGGTGAAGACATTGAAAACCTTTCCTATTGATCGAGCAAATTACATACCATGATACTTATTTCTAACAATCGCTCTTTGTGTATATGTGACTGTGCAAAAGATGAGTGAAAAGATAGATATATTAGACACTGGATTAATAAGATGATGTAATAGTCTTCAAACATGTTGATGGAAACAAGTAAAATAATTAGGAATAAGAGGAGAGATGATTGCGAAATGATACAATTATATGATTGCATCGTTAGTCTCTAGTAAAGAATATATTCACTACCCTATAAAGACATGTGATTTCGGTTTTGTTTTACATACTTGGAGAGGCCAACAAATCGTGGCATCAAGAAAATTGTAAATAAATATTGAAATATATTTTTGCAAAATATTAGTCTAAGTAGAGGCATGGTAGGCTACAGATTGGATCACATGTATTTTCTAAAATAATTCTACACTATTAGGGCTCAAAAGTAATATAGAAACACAAAAAATCTTGAATCAGGGACCCTACATCATGGGGGCCCGGACAAGCGCCCCTCTGCCCCTCCCTATGGACCGGCCCTGATTATCACCTTTGAGAAGGGTAGTATAGCAGAGGGATCTATATATAAATATGGTTGCGCCGAGGACATAACACAAACCATTTTGCAAACCACCGTCGCCGAGCTCCCTGCTGCCACTATACCCACCGCCGCGGAGCTCCCTGCTGCCACTATACCCATCGTCGCCACCACTGGACCCATGAAGAAGGAGAGCATGCAGTTTGTCCATCCCTCCTTCTCTGCTCAAACCCCGCAGATAACTTATGATCGTCCTCTGTTTTCTGTCTTCGATCTGCTCGAACCCCGGACCAGGTGAACATGTAGTCCTAGATGATCTTCGTTGTCTTCTCGCTTGTCGTCACGGGGGAGGCCGCCACGGAGCACGTCATCACATATCAGCCCTTCGTTCCACCATTTTCTTTGCCACGCCGTTGTTTCCACGCATCTGCGATAGTGGCGGCCGCCTTATTCATGTACATCTGCTGCTGCTGCCGCAACAGCAGCAAGAAAGATGACGCCAATCCATATGGTCCTGATGGACCGGGTCAAACCCCAGCCCGACCCTCCTCTCTCTCTCTCTCTCTCTCTCTCTCTCTCTCTCTCTCTCTCTCTCTCTCTCTCTCTCTCTCTCTCTCTCTCTCTCTCTCTCTCTCTCTCTCTCTCTCTTGTCCACCCTCTCCGCGCACGAGACCTTTCTGCCCGCGCGATGCAGCGGCCCCAGCTGCTGCCGCCCCTCTCTGGTACCGTCACACCCCTGCCTGGTTTCCTGTCGTCTTCTCTTCCTCCCACCTTCCCTTACCTGTGGCAGAGAGAGAACAAAGCAGACAAGCGGGGTGAAAAGCATGCAAAATCCTAGCAGGCGGGGCAATAAAGACCCAACGCGTGCAGGGCGGCGGAGGTGCGGGTGCTCTGCTGAGCCGCATGCGACGAGGAGGTCCACGCCGCCAACAGGCTGGCAAGCACCAGCCCGTGCCGCTACTCCCCGACGCCCCGCCCACCAGCGTGCCGACCAAGGGGCGACATCTGTCAGGTCAGGCCCCGTACGCCTCCCCTATCTCTCTCTCAAATCTTGTCTGCCTCCTCACTATCTCAAGTTCTCAAATAGAAGGCACTAAAACCTCCAAAAGTAGACAAATTTCCTTAAATTTTTATTCAAGGCAATAAAAAAAATGCTGCATCCGCTACCGTCGTTAAATGTATTTGGAGGCATACCTAAAAAGTGCCTTGTAAAGTAATTTTGTAGGCATATTTTTTAATGTCTCTTTTTATATGCAAGGCATACCTAAAAAATGCCTTGTAAAGTACTTTTCTAGGCATATTTTCTAATGCCTCTTTTTCTTATGTAAGGCATATCCAATAGTGTCTTGTAAAGTAGTTTTATAGGCACATTTAATAATACCTTTTTTTATTATATAAGGCATATTTAATATTTCCATGTAAAGTAAGTTTTGTAGGCACATTTGTCATTGCCTCTATATTTTTAAAGGCAATATCAAAAGTGCCTTGTAAAGTGAGTTTTAGAGGCAATATCAAAATTGCCTTGTAAAGTAAGTTTTAAAGGCACTATCAAAAGTGCCTTGTAAAGTGTGTTTTAGAGGCACTATCAAAAGTACCTTATAAAGTGAGTTATAGAGATATTATATATGTTGCCTCTATCTACTTTTTACTGCAAATGCAATAGTGCCTTATAAATTTAGATTTAGAGGCAATGTTAGCTTTCCATGCACTACTACTATTAATAATATTAATGGGCCACACCCAAATCAAAACATCTTTAGTTTAAAACAATATTCAGTAACAAATAAGATTATCTTGTAGAAGCAACTTTCAGTGTAACAAATAACATTCTATTGCAGAAACAACATTCAGTGTCAAACATTGTCAGTCAGTGATATGTTGGAAACGTATCTATAATTTTTGATGTTTCATGCTTGTTTAGTATCTACTTTGCTTTACTTGTCTACACTTTGAGGTGCTTTTTACATGTTTTCTGGTACTAACCTACTAACAAGTTGCAACAGTGTCAGATGCCTGTTTTCTGCTGTTTTTGGTTTCAGAAAAGTTAGTAAAGAAATATTCTCGGAATTGGACGAGACAAACGACAAAGTCAATTACTTTCCATGGGGAACAAGAAGTCCATAGGAGAGCCTGAGGGGCCGGCCAGAGGGGCCAGACCCCCCTAGGCGCGGGTGGCCCCTAGCCCACGCCTAGCTAGGGTTTGGCCGCCCTGGCGGCCGCCTCGGTCTCCCCCTTCGCCTACAAGAAGCCCACGCCTAGCTAGGGTTTGGCCGCCCTAGCGGCCGCCTCGGTCTCCCCCTTCGCCTATAAGAAGCCCACGATGTAGAAACTCTCGGAACCCGATCAGAAATCCACGAAACCGTCTATAGCAACTGCCACCATCGTCCATAGATTGGGGGATCTGAAGCTCTTCCCGGCACCCTGCCGGAGGGGAGATCATCCCGGAGGCCTTCTCTCTGGTATGCTTTGTGAGTAGTTCCACCTTGGACTATGGGTCCATGTAGTAGCTAGATGGTTGTATCTCCTCCTTTGTGTTTTCATGTATAGATCTTGTGAGCTCCGTTCATGATCAAGATCTAATCTATTTATAATCATGCATGTTGTATTTGCGGGGATCCGATGGATATTGAGATTATTATGTTGGTTTGATTAATGATTCTATCTTTATGACTCTATCATGTCTATGTTGTTTGTGATCTTGCATGCTCTCCGTTGCTAGTGGTTATCTTGGCCAAGTAGTTGCTAGTGGCTCCAAGAGGGAGTATTTATGCTCGATAGTGGGTTCATGCCTCTAGTTTCCAAGGGAAGTGCCAATAATCTCTTCGATTTTAGATGTGATGTTGCTACTAGGGAGAAAACAACGGTCTCTTGTTCATGGAACATGTGGACTATTTACCTTACACATGTTGCTTAAATTAGTTGTCTATTGCTTGCAACTTAATACTGGAGGGGGTTCGGATAATAACCTGAAGGTGGACTTCTAGTCATAGATGCAGTTAGATTACGGTCTATGTATATTGTTGTATTGCCCAATCAGCCTCATAGGATCTTTCTGACTAGTAATTGCATTGTTATGCCTTGCTCAGTTCCTGTCAATTGCCCCGTTGTAATTTGTTTACCCTTCATGCCATGTTGTTTATCTAAGGAGAGCACCTCTAGTGAACTATGGACCCTGGTCCAGTCTTTACCATCAATACATCTTCCACTGTTACTTGTTTACTTGCTGCAAACCATTGTTTTCCACTCCATACGTTTAATCCTTTGTTACAGCAAACCGGTGAGCTTGACAACCTCATTGATTCGTTGGGACAGAGTCTTGAGTTTGTGTTGTGCAGGTATCCACGTTGCTTCCAACACCTGTGTGACGTTTCCTTCCTCCTTATGGTTCGATAACCTCGGTCTCAACTGAGGGAAAACTTGCTGATGTGCTCTTCATACCATGCTCTTGGGGTTCCCAATGAAGCACTCCTACATCAACCTCTTCCTCCCTGTCGAGTGCTGCATCAAGTATTTCTGGCGCCGTTGCCGGGGAGGCTAAGGACGTCTTCACAAGGGGAGTCCTTCACTTCCTTTTTTTTACTTTGTTTTTAGTTTGCTTTGTTTCTTTTGCTTGGTTTTGTTTGCCTCTTCCCAAAACACCCAAAAAAATAGTCTAGCTTGGTTTGCTTGCTTTATTCAAAAACACAAAAAAATTAGTTCCTTCTCTAGCTGTTGCTGTTATTTTTGGCTTGCCCACCTTTGCCAAAAAGATCTCTACTGAAACACCTTGGGGCAGTAATAGACGTGGGAGAAGGCATCATGCACTTTACTCCCCCGGTAAACAATCATATCTTTCCTAAGAAGAAAAAGAAAGGTAAGAAAAGAAGGAACAAGAGGGGCACCTCTTCATTTGAAAATACTTGATTCTTCTTGCTTCTTGTGCCTAACTTAAAGGCATTAAAGAAAAGTACTTGTTGGGATATAACCCAAGAGTTTCCTTGAGTCTTGGAAGTTATTACTTCAGTAATTACCTCTCCTTATCCTTTCTGTTTGCTTTTTGTGCCAACAATGACCTCTAATGAGAGGGAAGTAAGATTTGGGGAGTTGCTATCCCTAAACAGATTTCTGTCCTCCAAAAAAAAATCGTGAGGAGTCTATGTTACTCGGATTGAACTCAAAATTTACTAATAAATCCCCCAGTATGTTAGCTAACTTTAGTTAGTTCAATACTTTTTGATTTGAGCAACAAAAGATGTTCGAAAAAAATCGTTTCTACCTGTTGGTCTGTTTTGACAGATTTCAGCCATTATTTGTATTTGCTTCTTATTGATTCCTTTTGAGCTCTCTTCAGGTAAACTGAGTTTCTTTGAAGGAGTTAATTCGGTAGCTTGTACTTTTAGTGAAAATTCTTGCTGTTCTAAAGCTTTGCCAGTGGTCTAATATCTTTTGAATAAGCTAATGTTGCTAATAAAAATTGTGTGAAGTTTTGTATGAAAGAAAAATTTCAGGTGTAGAGAGAGAATGATGCAATGAGATGAAGAATGGACAAAAGCTCAAGCTTGGGTATTCCACCATGGTGTCACCACAAGAAATATTCAAGAGGTACAAGCGTCAAAGCATGGGGATGCCCAAGGCATCCCATTCATCATTAAAAGCTTAGGTCTATCTAGACACTTCACTTTTATTATTTGATGCACAGTTGTGTTGTTCTTGGAGCATCTTAGTTTTCGTTTGCTTTGCTTAGTTTGTTTAGTTTTCTTTAGTAGTTTGGACCCCGTTCTCACTGTGTCGTTTTGCAAATAAGTTTGCTTGGTGTTTGGAAAGGAGTAGTAAGTTCTTGCTTGAAGTGCAAGAGGAGCTTGCATTGACTGTGACTTAGACTTTAGCATGACATGCTAGGTGTTTTTGTAGAATTATGCTTAGTGATTATTGCCGTAGCATGTCTTGTTCCAAACAATTGGGATTTCTTAGTGTGCCCTGAAGAAATTATGCATTGTTTTAGCATGCAAAAGCATAGTATTGTGGTATTCTCCTTTGATGTTTTGCTTGGGTTGACTTGGCACATGCTTACACCATGTTATGACTATGACAAGTCACCATTAGCCTCTATGATCATTTAGTCCTTGACTTGTAGTACCACTCTTCGCTTTGATTAGTATGCTTTGTTGCATTGCATGATTATGGCCATTGCTAGCCTCCACTTGTATGAGTAAGTTCTACTCATGCTTCCAACTCCTAAGAAACCAAGTTATTTCAAAGTGTCCACTATAAACTCCTATGCATGGTGTGTTACACCATTCCAAGTGTATTATTGTTTTCAACTATATTCCAATTAAAAACTATTTTGTTATGTGGAAACTTAGTGATTAAAGCCCTCACGAACTTGATGGCACATTTTATTCTTTGCCCCTAATAATTTTGAAACATTGAGGCAACTTTGTTGTATATGCTTGCACTTATAAGTTGAGATTAGCAGAACCGTGTTGTCACGGGGAACGTTTTCAACATTGCATTTGTACGTTTGTACTCCGTTGATATCATGGTCTTTTGTCTATGGATGTTAACGGTGTGAAATGAAGTGGGAACTTGTAAGTCCATGGAGTTTGTATTATGTGTTAGAGAAACGCCTGGACCGCTAGGCTAAGCCATGCCTAATCATGGTGGAAACTTGCAGCATCACCATAGTGACATCTATGAAGCATTCTTCTTATAAAAAAAGAGAGACACATTGAGAAAAGAGGAAAGAGAGAAAAAAGCACCATATTCCCATGGTACATAAGAAGATTGCTGAGATGCTCATTGTCTGTTTGCCTTATCATTTTGGTTATGGGAAAACTCCTGTACCATGTGCAAGGGGTACCCCATTGGCGGTTCTCAATGATATGCAAATACTTATAGTGACAAGAACTTGCCTGGGCCCTAAGTTGAGTATCCATGAGGTGTATCCCTCATATTCAAGGGACTTGAGATTGCCAGCTTATACATTGTCAAGCATATACTCTAGCTTTGCCACTTTAACCTTAACCACTTCAAGATGCTTATGATAGGGGCAATGAGGGCTGAAAGCTAATAAGTACCATAATTTTTGGAAGCTCTTTTTGAAACTTGTAATCCCTATTTCCTTTATAAAAAAGGCCTTTCTTCCACCATTAATTGAGTCTCCACCTTCTACCTTTAGGCACCATTAAGAGAGCATAGTTGTCATTCTGTGTGCAGTGTTCCAAAGCTTATTAATTTATGCATATTGTGATATTACTTGTTCTTGTGCTATTTGTTTCTAGTCACCCTTGTGAACTTTGAAGGTGTACTATGCATCTATATTGCTACTCTATGAGGGACAAGTTGTTTGCCACTATGCTATGTTTTCTGTATGTGAAACAAATAAATGTTTTTCAATGCATGTTATTCATGATCTTTGTTTGTAGCTTGCCATGTAGCATGCATAGTTACTATGTCCTACTGTTAGCACTCCATTCTTTCATGCACATGTTTAGAGTTCTTTGATCCCAGTTTTCAATGTTTGCAAATGGTTGGATCTTTATTATGTGGGTGCATGTCACCTCAAAAATTATTCTTTTTATCACTTACCTACTCGAGGACGAGCAGGAGTTAAGCTTGGGGATGCTGATACGTTGGAAACGTATCTATAATTTTTGATGCTCCATGCTTGTTTAGTATCTACTTTGCTTTACTTGTCTACACTTTGAGGTGCTTTTTACATGTTTTCTGGTACTAACCTATTAACAAGTTGCAACAGTGCCAGATGCCTGTTTTTTGCTGTTTTTTGTTTCAGAAAATTTGGTAAAGAAATATTCTCGGAATTGGATAGGACAAAGGAAAAAGTCAATAACTTTTCGTGGGGAACAAGAAGTCCAGAGGAGAGACCGAGGGGCTGGCCAGAGGGCCAGACCCCCCAGGCATGGTGGGCCCTAGCCCGCGCCTGGCTAGGGTTTGGCCGCCCTAGCGGCCGCCTCGGTCTCCCCATTCGCCTATAAGAAGCCCCCGATGCAGAAACTCTTGGAACCCGATCAGAAATCCACGAAATCGTCTATAGCCGCCGCCACCATCATCCCTATATCGAGGGATCTGAAGCGCTTCCTGGCACCCTGCCAGAGGGGAGATCATACCGGAGGCCTTCTCTCCGGTGTGATTTGTGAGTAGTTCCACCTTGGACTATGGGTCCATGTAGTAGCTAGATGGTTGTATCTCCTCATTTGTGCTTTCATGTATAGATCTTGTGAGCTCCGTTCATGATCAAGATCTAATCTATTTGTAATCATGCATGTTGTGTTTGCGGGGATTCTATGGATATTGAGATTATTATGTTGGTTTGATTAATGGTTTTATCTTTATGATTCTATCATGGATGTGTTGTTTGTGATCTTGCATGCTCTCCGTTGCTAGTGGTTATGTTGGACAAGTAGTTGCTAGTGACTCCAAGAGGGAGTATTTATGCTCAATAGTGGGTTCATGCCTCTAGTTTCCAAGGGAAGTGACAATAATCTCTTCGGTTGTAGATGTGTTGTTGCTACTAGGGAGAAAACAACAGTCTCCTGTTCATGGAACATGTGGACTGTTTACCTTACACACTTTGCTTAAAGCAGTTGTCTCTTGCTTGCAACTTAATACTGGAGGGGATTCGGATGTTAACCTGAAGGTGGAATTCAAGTCATAGATGTAGTTGGATTACGATCTCTTTATATTGTTGTATTGCCCAATCAGCATCATAGGATCTTTTTAAGTAGTAATTGCATTGTTATGTCTTGCTCAGTTCCTGTTAATTGCCCCGCTGTAATTTGTTTACCCTTCATGCCATGTTGTTTATCTAAGGAGAGCACCTCTAGTGAAAACTGGAACCCGGTCCAGTCTTTACCATCAATACATCTTCCATTGTTACTTGTTTACTTGTTGCAACCATTGCTTTCCACACCATACGTTTAATCCTTTGTTACAGCAAACCGGTGAGCTTGACAACCTCACTGATTCGTTGGGACAGAGTCTTGATTTTGTGTTGTGGAGGTCTCACGTTGCTTCCAACACATGTGTGACGTTTCCTTCCTCCTTCCGATTCGATAACCTCGGTCTCAACTGAGGGAAAACTTGCTGTTGTGATCTTCATACCTTGATCTTGGGGTTCCCAACGAAGCACTCCTACATCAACCTCTTCCTCCCTGTCGAGTGTTGCATCAATGAAGAATGGACAAAAGCTCAAGCTTGGGGATGCCACCATGGTGTCACCCCAAGAAATATTCAAGAGGTACAAGCATCAAAGCTTGGGGATGCCCAAGGCATCCCATTCTTCATCAATAAAAAGTTCAGGTCTGTCTAGACACTTCGTTTTTATTGTTTCATGCACAGTTGTGTTGTTCTTGGAGCTTCTTAGTTTTCGTTTGCTTTGCTTAGTTGTTTAGTTTGCTTGAGTTGTTTGGACCCCCGTTCTCGCTGTGTTATTTTGCAAATAAATTTGCTTGGTGTTTGGAAAGGAGTAGTAAGTTCTTGCTTGAAGTGCAAGAGGAGCTTGCATTGACTGTGTCTTGGACTTTAGCATGACATCCTAGGTGTTGTTTTTGGCATTATGCTTAGTAATTATTGCTGTAGCATGTCTTGTTCCAAACAATTGGGATTTCTTAGTGTGTCTTGAAGAAATTATGCGTTGTTTTAGCATGCAAAAAGCTTGGTATTGTGGTATTCTCCTTTGATGCTTTGCTTGGGTTGACTTGGCACATGCTCACACCATGTTATGACTATGACAAGTCACCATTAGCCTCTATGATCATTTAGTCCTTGAATTGTAGTACCACATTTTGCTTTGATTACTATGCTTTGTTGCACTGCATGATTTTGGCCATTATTGCTCTCTTAGTTGGTTGCTCCCTATCTTTTGCTAGCCTCCACTTGTATGAGTAAGTTCTACTCATGCCTCCAACTCCTAAGAAACCAAGTTATTCCAAAGTGTCCACTATAAACTCCTAAGCATGGTATGTTACACCATTCCAAGTATATTCTTGTTTTCAGCTACCTTCCAATTAAAAACTATTTTGTTATATGAAAACTTAGTGATTAAAGTCCTCACGAACTTGATGGCACACTTTATTCTTTGCCCTAATGAACTTGAACCATTGTGACAACTTTGTTGTATATGCTTGCACTTATAAGTTGGAATTAGTAGAACCGTGCTGTCACGGGGAACATTTTCAACATTGCACTTGTACTCTGTACTCAGTTGATATCATGTTCTTTTGTCTATGGATGTCACCGGTGTGAAATAAAGAGGGAACTTGTAAGTCCATGGAGTTTGTATCCTGTGTTAGAGAAACGCCTAGGCCGCTAGCCTAAGCCATGCCTAATCATGGTGGAAACTTGCAGCATCACCATCATAAGCTATCTATGAAACATCCTCAATAAAAAAGCTATGCATATGGTAAATAAAAAGATTGCTAAGATGCTCATTGTCTGCTTGCCTTGTCATTTTGGTTATGGGAAAGCTCATGTACCATGTGCAAGGGGTACCCCATTGGCGATTCTCAATGATATGCAAATACTTACAATGACAAGAACTTACCTAGACCCAAAGTTGAGTATGCATGAGGTGTGGCCCTTGTATTCAAGGGACTTGAGATTGCCAACTTATACTTCGTCAAGCATATACTCCAGCTTTGCCACTTTAACCTTAACCACTTCAACATGCTTATGATAGGGGCAATGAGGGCCGAAAGATAACAAGTACCATAATTTTTGGAAGCTCTTTTTGAAACTTGTAATCCCTGCTTCTTTTACAAAAAGGCCTTTCTTCCACCATTATTGAGTCTCCACCTTCTACCTTTAGGCACCATTAAGAGAGCATAGTTGTCATTCTGTGTGTAGTGTTCCAAATCTTATTAATTGATGCATATTGTGATATTACTTGTTCTTGTTCTATCTGTTTCTAGTCACCCTTGTGAAATTTGCAGGTGTCCTATGCATTTATATTACTACTCTACGAGGGACAAGCTGATTGCCACTATGCTATGTTTTCTGCATGTGAAATAAACAAACGATTTTCAATACATGTTATTCATAATCTTTGTTTGTAGCTTGTCATGTTGCATGCATAGTTACTATATCCTATTGTTAGAATTCCATCTTTCATGCACATGTTTAGAGTTCTTTGATCCTAGCTTTCAATTCGTGCAAATGGTTGGATCTTTATTGTGAGGGTGCATGTCACCTAAAAAATTATTCTGTTTATCACTTACCTACTCGAGGACGAGCAGGAGTTAAGCTTGGGGATGTTGATACGTTGGAAACGTATCTATAATTTTTGATGCTCCATGCTTGTTTAGTATCTACTTTGATTTACTTGTCTACACTTTGAGGTGCTTTTTACATGTTTTCTGGTACTAACCTACTAACAAGTTGCAACAGTGCTAGATGCATGTTTTCTGCTGTTTTTGGTTTCAAAAAAGTTAGTAAAGAAATATTCTCGGAATTGGACGGAACAAACGACAAAGTCAATTACTTTCCATGGGGAACAAGAAGTCCAGAGGGGAGCCGGAGGGGCAAGCCAGAGGGGCCACACCCCCCAGGTGCGGCCACAGGTGGGCACGCGCCTGGTTAGGGTTTGGCCACCCTAGCCGCCGCCTCGGCCTCCCCCTTCGCCTATAAGAATCCCCCGATGTAGAAACCCTAGGGACCCGATCAAATCTCCACGAAACCGTCTGTAGCCGCCGCCACCATCGTCCCTAGATCGGGGGATCTGAAGTTCTTTCCGGCACCCTGCCGGAGGGGAGATCATCCCGGAGGCCTTCTCTCAGGTATGGTGCGTGAGTAGTTCCACCTTGGACTATGGGTCCATGTAGTAGCTAGATGGTTGTATATCCTCCTTTGTGCTTTCATGTATAGATCTTGTGAGCTCCGTTCATGATCAAGATCTAATCTATTTGTAATCATGTATGTTGTGTTTGCAGGGATCCGATGGATATTGAGATTATTATGTTGGTTTGATTAATGGTTTTATCTTGATGATTTTATCATGTCTGTGTTGTTTGTGATCTTGCATGCTCTCTGTTGTTAGTAGCTATCTTAGCCAAGTAGTTGCTAGTGACTCCAAGAAGGGGTATTTATGCTCGATAGTGGGTTCATGCCTCTAGTTTTCAAGGGAAGTGACAGAAATCTATTCGGTTGTAGATATGTTGTTGCTACTAGGGAGAAAACAATGGTCTCTTGTTCATGGAACATGTGGACTATTTACCTTACACACTTTGCTTAAAGCAGTTGTATGTTGCTTGTAACTTAATACTGGAGGGGGTTCGGATGATAACCTGAAGGTGGAGTTCTAGTCATAGATGCAGTTGGATGGCGGTCTATGTATATTGTTATATTGTCCAATCGAATCTCATAGAATCTTTCTGACTAGTAATTGCATTGTTATGTCTTGCTCAGTTCCTGTCAATTGCCCTGTTTTATTTTGTTTACCCTTCATGCCATGTTGTTTATCTAAGGAGAGCACCTCTAGTGAACTATGGACCCCGGTCTAATCTTTACCATTGATACATCTTTCACTGTTACTTGTTTACTTGCTGCAAACTATTACCTTCCACACCATACGTTTAATCTTTTGTTACAGCAAACCGGTGAGCTTGACAACCTCACTGATTCGTTGGGGTAAAGTCTTTAGTTTGTGTTGTGCAGGTCTCCGCGTTGCTAGCAACACATGTGTGACGTTTCCTTCCTTCTACTGGTTTGATAACCTCGGTTTCTAACTGGGGGAAACTTGCTGTTGTGCTGCTTCATACCTTGCTCTTGGGGTTTCTAACGAAGCGTCCCACGACAAGTGTTGGGCGCCATCAGTCAGTATCATACATCATTCAGTGATTCAAGTATCAAACATCACTCAATGATTCAAACAACATTCGGTGCTTCAAGTACTTTTGTACTCTTCTCTTGTGTTGATTCAAACTTGTGAACTCTCTAGAACTTGTGAACCCTCTAGAACTTGTGAATCAGGGTGCAGGTGGGTGTGGGCTACCTATGGGATCCGCTTCCCAAGCCTGCATAAAAGGTTAAGTGGGTATCCCACGGTAAGCAAAAAATAAGTGGGATATCCCACATCCCACATCCATCCCGCATTGTTCCCAGTTCACGACTTAGTTTGGCGCTGACATTTCCATCATGGCTCGCTCCATTGAGGTTGGCCAGCGACTGCTAGGTGGTGTACCAGTTGCGCGTCATGACATCTAGTCTCTGGATTTGGATCTCATGACATCTGCCGCCTTAGTTGATCCCACGACGACTATGTTGGTGGACAGGGTTATGTACACATGCCACATGCGCCACCTTCCTAGGATGATCACCCACCTGCTCGGCTCCAAGGTGGCGACACCGATAGCAAGCATGCAGCTCCAAGGTGGCGACACCGATAGCAAGCATGCAACAGTCAGTGCCGGCTCGACCCCCGTGAGCACGTTAGCTTCATCCATGGCTTAACTCCCTACATAATATTGTACAATTTTGTTTTCCATAGAAGTACTCGTATGTCTTAAAATAGATTTTGAAAATTTATCTAAATTTAGACGTATCTAGAAACTATTTAGTATATAGATATATTCAAATTTAGATAAATTTTCGACATCTATTTTAAGACCAAAATATAATTTAATATTTGCGAGCGTACGTGGGCATAAGTGGGATGATAGACACCCGCATAAATTTAGCGGGCTCCTGCGAAACACCCACTTAAGTGTCCAACCTGCACCCTGACGTACAGCGCGTTTTATGTATGTGGACATGTTCAAGTTTCTTTGCTACAAATATATGCACCGGCGAGCTAATTAATCCAGGTTCTGTTCGTACGCTACATATGTACTCTCTCCGTCCGTAAATAAGTGTATATCTAACTTTTGTCTAAGTTAAATTTTATTAAATTTAACCAACCTTTTAGATAAATATAGCAATATATATTATATCAAATTTATATATTATGAAATTAAATTTTAAAACATACCTAGTGGTATCAATTTGGTGTCATAAATATTTTTCTATATTTTTCTATAAAGTTAATCAAACCTATTAACTTTGACTTAAAATAAAGCTAGAAATACACTTATTTGCAGAGGAGGGAGTACACATGCATAGACCTACAGCTGTGGTGGCGCGCGTGGCGCTTTCTCTTCCGTGCAATATAACCCGAGTGAAATGCACGAGCAGTCCTGGAACTTATTGGCTATGTCCACAACGGTCCCGAAACACAAAAAATGCCTCAAAACAGTCCTAAAACTTATCATGAAAGTCCATAAACGGTCCTAAATACGTATCCTGATGTGGCAATGGTGGTAGACAAACATTCTTCTGCATATCGTTGGTAGTTGGCACTTATCACAGTCTGTTTACTCATGTGACATCCTTTTACTGCTAGGCGCGGCCCCATGGACCTCTACACGGAGTACATAGTACCTAGAGGGACCAGTATGTAGTAACATTGCTTTGGACATACATAAAAAGGCACACCAGCGTTTACTTATTTTTGCTGAATTAGTAGGAATTTTCTTATCTGTATATGAAATATCTCATTAGATTAACTAATGCATCTATCCCTTTTAGAGCAGGCTTTTGTATGTCACATATAAATTGCACGTGCACATAGATCAAAATACAATATCACCCTACCTAATTATTTCGCTAACATTTTATAGCATATCTGGCGGGCCATTAATCATATAATATCGTGCTTATAATCATGCATCAGTCTATATAACCGATTCACCAAAAATATACTATAGAGCAAATTCACTCTCAAGCCAAAGCAATCTTAGAGCAATATTTCACATCTTAAATTAAAATAGAAAAATTAAAGGCAGAGGTAGCTATCAAATTTCCATCCCACGAGCATCCATATTGTACACTAATTAAACCAAAATATAAAAAACGTACGAAGAGTTGCACAAGATGTTAGCAATTTTGCCGTTGATTGAGGAGGTGTGGCCATCGTGGGCCACCATGGTACACTTTTGTGGGTCCATAATCACTGCCACGTCACCGCAATACGTATCTAGGATCGTATATAGACGTCTATGACAAGTTTTAGGACTGTTCTGAGGCACTTTCCGTGTTTAAGGATCGTTTTAGACATAGCCAATGATTTCTAGGACTGCTGATGTATTTTACTCATATAACCCCGACCGGCTCGTACGTGGTCAATGAAAACCCCGGGCTCTGCTCTCGTGAAACAGAGGATGTACTATACCAATCGGCCATTATATATTCGCTGTAAACGCGCGCGGCATTAGAAAATTCCGTCGACGATTCATGCGCGCGTGCTTGTCCGTTCAAGCATGTACTGTCGGCGACTCATCGAAAGAACATCTGCTTAATTCCGATAGGTTAGATAAGAATAGTTGCATATACTACACATATGTAGACAGTAGATACACACGTACTCCCTCTGTTTGGAAATATAAAATGTTTTAAGTTTGTGAATGAGATGTATCTAGACACCTTATAGTGTTTAGAT
The DNA here is from genome assembly GCA_916181665.1 of Avena sativa. Classification (NCBI taxonomy): domain Eukaryota; kingdom Viridiplantae; phylum Streptophyta; class Magnoliopsida; order Poales; family Poaceae; genus Avena; species Avena sativa. Next base: position 464,365,625 of record OV702293.1, read on the forward strand.
TCGTTTCAACCTATACTAAAAGTTGTCTAGATACATCTCCTTTACAAATCTAAACATTTTATATTTCTAAACGGAGGCAGTAGTATCAAGTTAAAACTTCATCAGTTAAATTTTTTTTAACACATTCATCAGTTAATTTAGAAGAGAAAGTAGTTAGCCTTATCGATAGCATCGGCACCGATCTTGATACTAGCTTGTATAGACACCACTTGTATGCATAAGGTAAAAAAATCTCTACTTGCATGCATGAATGATGACTATGCACGTGGCCAAGTCGAACGTGCGATGCACTGCCGGGATTAGATCAGTACTTCAGGTAAAAGCATATGGGCTCAAGATACCGTTCTACTCCCTCCGTCACGGACGCGTACTCTAGCCTCTCTTTCGGAGTACGTTGCAGCTAACTTAGAAGTTTAAACATGTCCGGATGTCAATGAGAGTCCTGGCGTGCAGGTTCATGTCCTTCAGATTCTCCAAGCTTTCTCTTTCCCATTGCTGCCATCCCTTCCTGACCCTCCTCCTACGTATCTAGCCTCCATGACTACTACATATTTTAGGAGGAAGGGTTGGAACCTTTCACATTCAAAGCATGTATGACTAATACTCTAGAGATATTTACATTAGACCACGGCGTCCGCATCCACATATAATATACCCGTCAAACAAGAAGCCAAAAAATTCTCTTTTTTTCCTGCGAACGAGACTATGAGTATGAGTAGTTAGCCGTCGTTTTTGGGGCGGTGTTATCTAGGGACAAATTGACATTTCCGGAACTGAAGACCACCTCCCCTTCCACTTTCAGGTTCAGATTGATTATTCTGAGGAAATCTTTTGTTTTGTTATATATCCGTCAAGGCGCGTCACACAAAACTATAAATGGGAGGGTCTGTGTGGGGTAGTGTCTAGCTAGCTCTGTATTACCATGTGGTGTTGATAAGTTGGTATATCATTGTTAAATAAATGTTGTTTAATTAGTGCCAAATTGGTCAAAGAAGGTGGAGGACGGCGGCACACCTTAATACGCGCCCATTCAGGTGCTTATAGTTTTTGTATTTTTATTAGTTTTAAAACTTTTTTCTATCGTTGATGATTATTAAGATTCATCCTTCGGCACTGGGGGAACCTTTCACATTCAAAACGTATACACTAGAGAGCAGTACACGACCACGGCGTCCGCACTTACATATACTATACCCGTTAAACAAGAAGCCAAAAATTTCTCCTTTTTTTTTCCTGCGAACGAGACTACGAGTATGAGTAGTTAGCCGTCGTTTGGGGCGGTGTTATCTAGGGACAAATTCCCATATGAACATTTCAGAAACTGAAGGCCACCTCTCCTTCCACTTTTAGGTTCAGATTGATTATTCAGATGAAATCTTTTCTTTTGTTATATCCGTCAACACGTGTCACACAAAACTATAAATGGAAGGGTCTGTGTGGGAGAGTCTCTAACTGGGAGTAGCTCTGTAGTATTATCATGTGGTGTTGATAAGTTGGTGTGTCATTGTTAAATAAAGGTTGTTTAGTTAGTCCCAAATTGGTCAAAGAAGTTGGAGGACGGCGGCACACCTTAATACAACATGTTCAGATGCTTATAGTTTTTGCTAGGTGTTCTAAGAACCTATTTATATTTATTTATTTTTAGAATTTTTTCTATTGTTGATGATTATTTAGATTCGTGGACTTTCTTTGCAAATTAAAAATCTTGTCACCTTTGATATTAGTCATGCAAATGTTGGACTACTCGTCGCTTAACTAATCACATGACAGATATACATCATCGGCTCGGTATTTTGCGGAAAGCTACTAAATGCAACTAGAGAGGAGCTGATTTTTTTTCCAGGGCCATATTTTTGGGCAAGAATTGGCATTGAACAAAAAAAAAGCACGAAAGGAATAACTACCCCGAGTCAACGACGAATCTTGAGGTGACTGTAGAGCAAGTACAATAAGTCCTAGTTAGCTGATTATAAGAATTAAACTTGTATTGTTTTATTTAGTTCGATGAGAGAAAAGAGGTGAGAGAAGAGAGGTGGGCTCTCATGCAATAGCCAGCTCTTGCACGTGCTCCTAGGCACTTTGTGAGTATATGAGTGAGTCATTTACTTATAAAATAATACTCTTTAAAAGTAACTATTGTGCTACTTAACTATAGATGACCTTATAGCCAGCAAGCCGATTATATTATTAAAATTGCTCGTACCTGATCGAGCCGGCCGTAGCCATCCGGTTTGACCACCCTGTGGCTGCTTCGATTCAATCGCAAGCACACGCTCCACTCCGCACAAGTACGTGCTACTAACCAATTCATTCTCATTCAAGTAGTTATCTCCTCTCCACGACTATTAAACAAGCAAACACGAACTTTCTTATATGCACCCAGCTAATCTCACACAAACCAATCAGCACCGCACTATTTGGCCCACAGATCTCAATCTAACAACCATCATTGACTTAACCGTTCTATGGCGTGAACTTAGCAAATTACAATGACTGACTGTACTCCACCACCAGAGGAATATTCCAACTCCGAGTCCCACGTCCCCTACAATCACGCAAATCTGATCGTAAAGAAAGGAAACCAAACAAAATCTGCTCCTCTCACCCTCGACCTCAATGCCTGATTTCCTTGCGTCACCACTCACCACCGCACCAGACATCGCCCAACAGCCCCGTCTCCTGCCTGCACGGCGACCTCGCAGCACCTCTATGTCCCTCACTGCACGATCGCCATCGCCGATTGATACCGCTCGCAGTGTGCCATCTGCCAGCGAGATCGCCATCGTTGATTGCTACAGCTCACAGCGTGCCATCCGCCGGCAAGATCCCAAAGCCTAGGAACCTGCCCTCGCAGTGTGGCATCCGTCAGCGAGATCGCCGTCACCCAGGAGCCTGCCCTCGCACGGTGCGCTGGCGGCCGCCATCGGCTCCAAAATCATCGGCGATCAAGTGACTTCCTTATCTTAGGTAAATAATCTGCACTTCATCTGGATGCGCGTCCTGGACAATTAATAACGCCACTTTGTTATGCTTACAGTTTCCACTGAACCGATAAACATAAATCAATTAACTCACTATTAGCACGTAATGTAGACCAAGCTTGCAGGAAATATTCATTTTCTAGAAAGCAAATGTGGTCTAACAATTTAAATCGTCCTCACTAAAAGAACACAGAGAAAGCAAAATACTAAGAATTTGTCAATGTTAGCTAGATTTATGGTTCCCTAACTTCTGCATATAAGTGGTGATATATATGCATGGGAAAATTCTGCACAAATACACAAGAACAACTTTACAACAGAAGATGTGTGATGATGCAGTGTACTATCTTACTTTGAAATTCTTTTGCATTCGTTCATGTACAATTAATAGAAACAAAGATACTACCATGGCGCAAGATATATTGAGATTTGCACGATGCAATGATAAATCTTTTTGGACGAAAACTCATCCTAAGGAGGATAGCAAAATGAAACACTGGATTTAAAAGTAGACCCAGAATTTTGCTCGTACTCTACTTGCTAGGTTACTCCAACTTCCTCTACACCGTTCAAAAATGTGTCAATTAGCAATATTTCGATAAAAGGCTATCAGGTTATAGAACTTTCCTCCTCCAATCTGAGTGAACTAGAGGCATTGTCAAGGGACGCATAGTACAAAAGGGAAAAACATTGTCTACTCTTATCACAGCAAGAACAATTATAGTTAGTATTTGCCCATACCAAGTGATTACGGCAATAAAATTCAGGAAAAATGAACATGAATTGTAGATGAAGAAACGATGCAATTCAGGAAAGACGTCGTCAATCTCATGAAAAGAAACAGGCTTCAACAACAGTGCTTAGTGACGAGCAAAATGTACCACATACACCCCTAGCCATGGCCCAAAGTAATGATGACCTTCTACTGCATGCTTAAATACTATCTTAATGATCTGCTCGGTGATTCAACATGGCACATGTTCATATTTGTTGAAGCTCATGGTGTTATGTCCTCTGCCACTTCCAATGGAGAGTGTACCAAATTTCAGGACATCAACAATACCCACTACTCAGGTAATTGGTTTATAACTACTGGCTATTACTCGAGTAATTGATGTGACCCTAAATTCTAACTATAATGCATCATAGATGTAGGCCCTAAGGAACGGAAGAGGCAACTGGAGAGGGAACAGTATTCACAAAATAGGAACGATATATTAAAGAGAATGAAACAAAAACACCTGTGTTCGTTTCCATTGGAAAATTACAATCAACTACTACATACACCCCTATTTGACGCTAAATTCTAACTAGCAAATACTGATGAATGCCTATAAAGCATCATGTCCTAAAAAAGGTTCCAGACCGCCGACACTGTGGGGCATTATGATTTCCATTAGGGGGGCCTGCATTTTGTTGCAGGAAATGAAAAGTCCGTATAGTTACTCCAGATGTTTCAGAAGAGTTGAAACAGTTGTTTACAAGTCAAGAGGATGAAGATGCTAAATATTCTAGAGAATATACGATATTTCAACTCGCACTTCTCATTCACGAGTCTAGGAGTCACGCTTGATCGCCGATACACATTTCGGGCGTGTTGGCACAGCTGCAAGAACTGGCGTATACACATTTCGGGCGGGTGGCGGGTTGTACCACGAAATGGACAATCTGGTTCCAGCTGATAATGACCATCAGCATTTGCAGCTCTATATTTATGATACATATGACAACTTGATTCACAGGGCTAAGAGGTCTCCAAATCTTAATATAGAGGTCATACAGAAGATCTTGAGAATACCAGAGCGAACCCTCATTCTGCTCCGGAACCTCGACCCTCAGGATGGCCTATGCAATGGAACACGGCTTAGATGAGAGCCTTCTAGGATAATGCAATCGACGGAGAGATTATTGGTGGCCAGCATGCTAGAAAGAGGGTGTTCATACCTAGGATCCCCATGTCACTCTCAGATGACATCTCACTTCCCTTCAAACTCAAGAGAAAACAGTTCTCCATCCGCCTAAGTTTTGCTATTGACCATTAACAAGGCACAAGGTCTAACCATCCCAAACATCGGTATCTACCACCTTGATTGTGTATTCTCCCATGGCTAGCTATATGTTGCATTGTCAAGGGGAGTGTCAAGAGAGAGGACATGGATTTTGGCCAAGCCTAGCAAGGAGGTTGATAAATCCTGGAAAGCACCAAGAACATTGTCCATGGAGATGTTTTTGACCAATGAGGCAGGTGCGTTCTTTTTTTATTCCAGTTGATTTGAAGTCAGCAACACCTTTTGCGTTTATTATGTATTTCTGAACTGGGTTCTTGTGCAGATTTGACCGAAGTAGGTTGCTACTGAATACTGATACGATCAATTTCTATTTCATTATTACTTGTATTTCCTTCGGTGAAGCAAAAAAGATTTCTACAACCAGGTATACATTTCATAATATACCCACATGATATCATGTCACATGCAGTTATTCCAGTACTAGCAAATTAGAGGCAATTTTGTACTAGGTAAAACCAAAGTTAATGATATACCGCTCTTGCTCTAATTGTAGCTTTTGGTAAATAAAGAATACAGATGCTTCTACTTGGTACACTCTCAATTTCCCATTTAATGTATCACATCGTTATCTTTGTTGCTCATGGTTTACTTCACAGAGATACATAAGATAAGAACAGAGCATTACTTCATGTTCAATTTTCATGACCAGTCCGGTCATAAAGATTTACCGTAATAGTTTATCTTATAAATACAGAAGAAATGATATTTTAGTAATTAATTTATACATCGTCTTCGATTTGACTTTAACGATGTCTTTGCTACCGACAGGGATGTGAAACTGACATACTGGACTCTAGAGGAAAAGATCAAGGAGATCAACAAGAGGAATGCCGAATTCTACATGTTCCCTAAGATGACCTAGCCTCAACCACAGAAAGCTTGAACCAGGACAACGAACAATCACAATTAGATAAAGCGAGGAAGAAGTACCTGCACAGTCTTGAATCATATTATGTTTCCAACTGCCAAAGTTTTGTACTTTCTGGACAAATTCTCTCAATGGGAAGACTCTTCGATTGCAATAAAAATATACCATCATAATGATATACATCATATCCTGAACATGAACAAGCTGAGAAATAATAAAAGATTCTATCCAAATTAATTATGCAAAGTTTAAAAATGATTTATAATTCCAAGTTATAAAGGATATAAAGTTACAGTTCATCACCTGGAAAAAAAGATCTTTGTAGTCATAGTAATTTGTTCTCCCACTGTCCATACCCTTAAACGTTTAATGAAAGTGGATATATCATCAAGAGCCTTGCAGGAAGATTTATCTATAGCAGGAAACAAACAATGAGGACATATTAGATATTCCTATGTGTATGCACCTCATCTACGGTAAAAGTAAGAGCCAGTACCATATAACATTGTTCCTCTCCTACAGTTTCCTTCCAACAAAAATCGTTGGTAAAAGAACTAGAATGAATGAAAATGTGTGTATTCCCAATTCTTATCTGAAATGTTTAATTTTGACCTCTCTTTATAAAAACCTACTCCAAAACAAAAGGAACTCTGTTGGAGCTTGCCAAGATACCCCGAAATGGATAGGGCAAAACAAATCCACTTTCATCACTTTCAAAGTCAAACCGTCAACCATCTGCACAATTTTATCAAGTATTACCCAGATCAAAATATCTCTAAAATAGATGATTAATGATCTGCTACTCAAATTACAAGCATCCGATAGTCACAAAAATTAATTAGGAGATCTATAAGGTAAAGAGTCATCAACGATTTTGAAGAAAGGACATAATGACGGAATGCATGACTAGCTTTGTCTAAATATACATGTACACCTTTGTCGAGAATAATGTGTTCTATCTTTAAAATCTGTGATGACTCAAGTGCAAATGATTTTCCAATATAAATCTAATTAGAGTCTCTTCCGTAAACATACATAACCATCCATACATACGTGTTAGCAATCCATACACAGCAAGATCTGGAAAAAAAATTGCAGAGGGGGCTCACCTTACTGCTGCAGGCTGGGTAGCTCGGGGACACATCGGCTTCAGCAAATGATGCATTAAAAGGTGTGGCCATCAGTAGAGGCAACGCTGGCCAACGGATTGGAGGCAGAATTGTTAGAGAGGTGGCGCGATGCCTGAGGCTATGGCTATGTTAGCGGCGTCAAGGTGCGGGGCATCGGCATCAGACAGAGCCGACTCGAGCTGCTGGTGGGCGACATAATACCAGTCGCGGGCGCGGTGGGAGGAGCATCGAGCAGCAACTCCGGGAGCATTGGCCCCTTAGGGAGGTTTGCGACATGGCCAGCAAGCCAAATATGGGCGTCGTCGCCGGCGTTCCTTGGTGCTCGCTCCGATTCAGCGTCTTGACCCGCACAAGGTGGAGGCCGGCGCTGCATAGACCTCCAACGCGCTAGCGGTGGCCGTGGCTTAGGATCCTGTGGAGACAACGTCTTCACCTCCGTCTCCATCGGTGGGGACGCACGGGAAGGGCGGCCGTCACGACAACGGATGGGTGTGTGTCTCCACCTCCGCCTCCATCGGTGGGGACGCACGGGAAGGGAGGCCGTCGCGATAGCGTACGGGGGCCAAGGAGGAGGAGGTATTCGCGGCAGCGGGGGAGGGGCCAGTCTTCGCCGGAACAGTGCGCAGGTAGGGGAGGGTCCTCGCGCCGGAATCGTGGTTGTACTGTGTGTGTGTGCGGTGTGTCGTTGAGAGGGACGGAGAGCAGAAGCTGAGAGTGGGGAATATTTTTACTCGTGCGTGCACGTGCATATTTACTAGTAAAAAATAAAATAAAACAAAATCGCTCTGTTTCTAGGTTTGTTGCGCTACGCCCTTCGCCAAACGGTCCGGTGTTTGTCGCGGTGGGGTCTGTGCTGGCGGAATAATGCGGTCTGACGGGGTGCGCGATCGGGTTATTTTTAGGTCGTGACAACGCTAGTACAGTATGCTTTCGTGCTGTGCTCCTCCACTGCCACCACACACACTGACGAGATCGTGCACCAACGCCACTCGCGCTCGCCGAGCAGCTGACACGACACTAGGGATGAGCCAATAACTGACCGGAGACATCGAGCGTAGTACATCATAACCCAGGTTTTGTTCTTTGCTCGATCGTGTCGTAGTCTCCGACCGATCATCCATCGGTTTCTATATATCTCTTCCCCCTGAAAACGCGTACGTTGCTGTCATGGACTCATGCATGGTACTGTACCTAGGAGGAACCAGCGAGGTAGTCGTAACGTAATTAACTACGTGCGCACACGGTGATAGTAACGGAGCGTATACGTCTTTAGAAAAGAAAAAGATGCACGTGGGTGACGTGGGTCGCACAACAAATTAAACCGACAAGCCAACTCGTAGGCTTGTAGACGCTTAGAATAGGCAACTTTTACGGTACCTTTTACTACTCTCCAAAGGTAGTATAATTTGATCCGACGGCTCGGAAGGATTTGGCCCAGCAGGTCTGGTTTATAATTATGTAGAAAAATAATACGACTAATCGTGCGTTGACGAACAAGAATCGGTCTGGACGAATATATAGAAACAAAATAGACGAACAGAGCGTCCACGACCAACAGAACCATAGCGCCGATGCCGCCGACATCGCTTCTACCGTGGACGCGCCGCCGTCACCGCATCTGCGGTATCAGCGGCATGGAGAAGCGAGGGCCTGAGCGTGATCACGTTCTATGATGGAGGGTGATCTCTAGGGATGATCCTCTAAGCCTGAGCGGGCTAGGCATCGTCACACCTTGGTTTGCAGGAGCCCTCTTTGACGACGGATCGTGGCAGCAGCATGTTACTCTTCGATTGGCAACCGCCCTCTCCTCGATGACGAATCCAATGTTCTGGATTTCTTTCTGTGACTTCTACCAAATCCAAGCAAATTGGGCAAACTTTAATCTTTCGATTTTTTTTTCGGTTAATTTAGACGGAGAGCACAAGCTAACAAGAACAAAAGTACATATTCCAGATTGCAGGTCTTCACAGCTAGTACTAAAAATTGATAGGAAAAGGAATAACTGAACGGACATGCCGCAAAGACTGAAGCGATGCATAAACTGAAATGTTTGGGTAGCTGTGAGCATCTGACGTTCGGCGTTCGGTGGTGATAAAAACTCGGCAGCAAAATGCAGTCAAAGAGCACGCATCCACGGCTGGCGGCCGATGTCCATGATAGAGTAGAAGTAACCTACCCAAACTTATTAACAGGAGCGATAGATCCGTTGTAGATAGAATAGTTCAAGAGGAAGAACTAACTCGTGCCAGAGAGGGGCTCCAATCTGACGAACGTGAGTGGGCCTGGAAGAACATTTGGGACGGGGCCTGATTGTGGCCTCTCTACCTGCGGTGCCGATTTCATGAGTTCTTTTACCGTAAAAGTTGCCATTTATGTGGGCAAGTTGCACAACTCATGATTCCTTTTTGTTCCCAAGCATGGTAGTACGCTGGATTCGCGCATGTTTTCCATAAGGCCAGCGCAGCGCATCGCAGCTGTGGAGCCCCTTGCATGCACCGATCGGTCGAGCAATACTCCCTCCGTTTCAAATTACTCCGCGCGCACGCTTACCTAGGTGGCCTAGTATTCTTTCATTTTTCATCAAAAAATTCTTAGATTTTTTGGTATACGTAGTACATATTTCATACTATCTATTTCAAAAATTTCAGGATTTTTTTGAATGAGAAATGAGGGAGTACTAGCCCACCTACATAAACGTGCCGGCGGAGTAATTTGAAACAGAGGGAGTACTTGGTTGACCCGTAATCGTATCCTCTCGGGTCCCGGATCGGAGGAGCTAGTGGAGTGGAGGCATGTGTGTGATCTCGATTTAGAGCATGGCCTTTGCTAAGACAGCTGATTAATAATGGAGGAGCTAGTGGAGGCATGTGTACGAACGATCAGGTCCTGCCAAACCGACTTATTCGCAGGTGAAACGGTGAAAGTATAAATAGTGCACTACGCTCGTGGAGAACTTTTCTTTTCTCTGCATCAAAACGGTACATACAACTTTTTATTTATTATTTGGGCACAAGCTTACAAAGATTATTTCGAAGCCACCTCACCGATGACAGCTGCCGAAACACCTACAATCTTGATAAAGGGGTGGTCATGTCGAGACCACGCTGCACTAATCCATCGAGACTCATTGTCTTCGACGGGGAAGGTGTACACACCGTTTCACCTCTTGCCTCGACCATCAAGCAGCTGCTCCAAAAACATTGCCCCCAGGAGGGAAGCAAATTGTGCTGATGATTCTTTATCTATAGAGACGGATTCACTCCCTCTTATTTGGGTTGATTGTAGGCTTAGTTTTATTGTTTCCCTGTTAATTGATGATGTATGTGCGATTTGACCAATAAAACTACGATCCGGATTTTGAATAAGTCAACTGCTTTTTTATCCAATTTTTATTTAGTGCTTAACATCTTTTGCGTTATGTTTCTTGAAGTAGAGTGGAAGAAGCCACGGGTGCTCAAATCCACAGAAAAACAGATACTGTCTGTTCTGAAAAAGTTGTCGCATTTTCTTAATCAGAGAGGGAAAAAGTGGTATTACGAGCTCCATTGTTTTACATGGGACTGATGTGATGTGCTTACATAATTGGCTCTGTCATGCACGCCCGGCGCCTCAGAGTGCCAAAGAGGAAGAAATGGATCGATGGAGAAAGCTTTCTCGATGGAAGAAGGTCTCAACTACCCCATCCATCTATGTCATGGATGGCAATGGGCCTTTTACAAGTTTATAAACAAATTCCCTAACCCTTTGCCGTTCACATCTGCACCTACTAAGCTTTCCATGGTGGAAAACCTTCCATTGTCAAAAGAGAACTAATACTCTAGAGCAGAGCCGCATGACACATTAGACCGCTTGGGGAGTACAATTTTCTACGTACCATGCCCGCCAAAGAAGAAGCCACACATTTCTCTGTCAGAAATCGACGCGTGCAATAGATTACCCGTTTGGGGCAGTGTTATCTAGGGCCATAGAACCAGATAAACACTCCCAGAACCGAAGACCACCTCCCCCATGCTTCCTCTTCCAGGTTCTCATCGACTGAATATTCAGAGCAAATCTTCAGGTTTGATTTGACCGTCAGTAATATATGTACTTATATTTTCTGTTATCCGTCTACGCGGGTCGCACGAAGTAATGGACTGGTCAGTGGCTCTGGCTAACGTATACCTAATTGACATCATACATCTATACCTAATAATAAAGGACGAAGTGTTTCTTCCGGTCCAACTTTTTTTTAGACGCTTTTGTCCTTCCACTAAACCACGTATTACCCCTAGCGCCACCGGTAAGTAAAAAAAGATCTCGGGAGTCTATAGTTGCGCGAGTCCCGTGTCTGGTTTTAAGCCCCGAGGGCCTTCGATCTGTGTACAACTTGGACTACACGCTTATATTCGGTCCATCTAAAGGCAAAATATATGCATAGATCTGTTTCAAGCTGCTGCCGCTGCCCTGACCTGACGCTGCCGCCCTGACCTGACGATGGAGAAAGTCTCGCCAGCCATGGACCGATGATCCCATGGACAAAAGGTTCAGTGCAGCAGGCTAGGCAATTGTTCTCCACGTTGGTCCTGAGTCCTGACCTCGACGACAACACGGATGGGTACGAGACATCGGAGGTGTTCCTCGATCGTGAGATGTGAGAGCCAACCGTCCGCTACGTCGTCTTCAATAAAACAGTCTGACCGCAACAACGCCGATCTAATCTATCGGTTCCCGTTTCCTTAGGGAAACTCGATGGCTTCCACCTATAAAATATACGGGAAGGTCTCCTCCGATCCGCAGCATATACCTGATCAAGAGCAAGCAGAAAAACGATCGAGATTGATTCTGTATTCCATCGACAGGAACTCAGACTTGGCTGACGCACTCTCCATTGCAATCGTCCCGGCCAAGGAGGAGCATATTTACGTAATATATGGACTCGGCTCAATGTCTCTGATGTCAAGTTTGCTATGCACTGCCAGTCGCCACCCTAGCCATGATGAGTTTTATCGAACGAGATTTCTATGTCTTCCAAGTTGAGGAGACGTCGTATATGAAGACTTGTGTTGATCTCATAGACATTATCGCTTCTCTGGAAAATTTGATCGAGAAGCTTTTACAAGATAATGAAAGATGAACATAGCAAAAAAGGTCATGCACGAAAAGATATTATATACCCGAGAGCTGCGAGACGAATCTTGCTTTGTTTGATCTGATTTGTTTGGGGATCTCATCAAGTCGGCCCAGGGGTAGATGTCAGGCCTAGAGAAAAGCAATCACGAAGAGAGGTGGTCGGCGGCGCAATGATCAGACCATGGTGGCCACCGGAGGAAGAGGTGACTGTACGAATTTTCATCGACCAGGGAGGGCGGAGCGCAAGAGCATGAGTAAAGTGGGGATCTGGCCGTTGGAGGAAGAGTCGACTATATGACTTCTCGGCGTCCCTGGTCATCGAGTTGTGGGTCGCACTCCTTCTCAACTTGCCACTACGGTGAGGTCAACGAGGTATGTGTGGTTCAGTCCTTCGGCTCCTTTGTTTCTGAAGTTTTACCTTGATGAATCCTACGCCTTTGTGGTGATGGCATGGTATAGTGATCGGTAGATGATTAGTGGCACTTGGCAGTAGGTGTACGCTGAGTCGATGCAATCGCATAGTGCAAGGGTTCATAATTTTCACGTCGCCCTGTCCTCAAGTAGCTAAATGTTTCCTTGATTTTTAAAATCTATGCGTCGATGCATGGATGCGTAATGTTCAAGAAACGTGTTGTGAACCACACCTTTTTACAAAAAAAATCTTTCTCTTGGTGAAAGCTCTGGTGTCTCGGATGTTGGAACGGATGATCTAGCTGTGCATCCGAAATTAATCTTTCAATAATCTTTCTCCACTCCTCAGCTTCAACTAAAGTAAAGATATACACAAAGTAGAGTGAGAGAACAATAACGGTGCATGCCTCTAGAGAATGTGTATGAGCGGCCTCACTTAAGCAACGGGTAGATGAAGCAAGAAGTAGAACACCAGACCATATAGTGGTGGACATGCTCAAGATGGCTGATTTATGCAAGAAGCCGACCTTGACGACTTACTTTGTAGATCTTTATAGTATAGATTTTTCTCCCGGTGCAACGCACGGGTATGTTTTCTAGTAACCATAAAAGGAAGGTCAGGATGGGGGAGTGACTAGCTACGAAGATCTTCAGGTTGTGACGTTGATAAGCTGGTGGTGGAATCTTCAGTCATGTGTGACAGGGCGCTTAATTAGCTTGGACCGGGATAGGTCTGATGGATTTTCTGAGAGAGGAGAGAGAGAGAGATTAGTGAACGTATCGGCCACATAGTTGCTTCACGCCTTCACCGCAAGTCCCTGCACCAGATGATGATAATAGCTATGGAGTCTGTGGTCAATTATCCGTAGCTGAACTGCGATCCGTCCAAGTCAGCTGAGGTGATCTATGAAGTATCTATTTATGAGATTTGGACCTGAGAGGCTATAGTGGATAGATAATGACAGTTGGCTTGTTTTTTTTTTTTTTTGAGAAACACATTACAAACGCAGGTGCTCACAATGCATACATACAATCATCCCTATGAACACAAGCACGCACACCCTATTCCTATGAGCACCCCGAAAGACTGAACCGGCGGGTCTTGAGATTGACGAAGTCACCGCAGGCGCCTCGCTATCGACGGGAACATCGCCTCCCACTGAAAGAATATTTCGCCTTTATAAGACACCAAAGCGTTAAACCTAGGGTTTGAACTCTGGTGGGCTGGGGGTACCACTGCCCTCCTAACCATGCAACCACGGGTTGATTCTCGGCTTGTGTTTTTTTTTTTGAGATATGGCGTGTGTTTATTTTTATTTGACTAGAGGTTTGGAGACACAAGCAAATATAAACTGAAGAAACGGTGTTGAGGAAAAACAAGAGTAAACAGTTTTGTCCAAAACAGATAAAAGAGGAGCCTGAAAAAGGAGGCCCATAGCTCTAGGCTGGGCCGATGGGCCAGAATGAAACAATGGGGTTTGTGAAACTCAACAACGAAGGCCGGCCCGGCCCTTTGCGTGCGCACATGGAAAAATGTCTCTGTTAAAGAAGAGATTGCGTGGGCTGAGAACTTGAGATGCAGCCAGTAACTAACTAGTCTTGCTATTTACATGTCTCTGGTTTAGTTTCTATATCAATTTAGTTCGGCTGTCCTTCAGTAAAGTGCAAGATTATGTCATGGAAAAAAAGAGCACGAAGACATCAAAGATTTGCTAGTTTTTTTAGATTTTATTTTAAAATTGTTGAAGTTATCTCTACCATATACTATTTGCTTCTATTAATATAATATGATAATGATTGTAAAAAAAACTAACTAGTCTACCTTTAGTGTCCTCCTTACCCTGATCATGCATGGAATATTTTTCCCATAAAGAAATATGTTAATAACACGAAGACACTAATTATAGTGAGCCTCCGCACCAGCGAGATGTCTAAAGACATCAAGGACAAACAAGAAAAAAAAAGAGAAACGGAAAAAACAATGACTCGGTCTCGGCGATGAAACACTTGCAACAATAGCACTTTAACTACCACTGAAGATAACACCCAAACTACAAAAGAGAATCTTCAAAAGCAAAGTCTTCAAGAAAAAAATACACAAGCGTTATCGTTGCTCGATCGAAGATTTTGGATTTTTATCCTGGAGAAAGTATGAGATCACAAGTTAATGCCTTCAACAAAGCCATTGCCATGAACAACCAATGAAGACCAAACATTGGATATTTTTTCCTATCGTGCCTCAATACACGAGTAGCACTACCCAAAAAATTGTCCACCTGCACGCCACCCCTCTTGTCAATGCTGCTGCTGCAAGCCAACAAACACCCACTGATACCCAAGGGCATAGAATCACTATAATACAATTTGATAAATATTGAAGTGTTTAACTCAACTGAAGGTAAACTAGCTATTCTCTAAAATCCTATAACTCACTTATATGGTGTTTCGTGCAATGCAATAAACTAAAAGGTGAAAGGTTTTTTTATTTTCTATCTAGAAAACTGTAAAGTAAAATTACCTAGTCTGAAAGTAAATACGGAAAATAAAACTTCCACGGGTAAAGTAAAAGCAAGTAAAGGTAAAAACAAGTAACTCAAGAGAACAAGCGTTCCGGCAAATTGTCATTTCATTCGCTTTGGTTGCCACAATTAGTGAAGCATATCATGTTTTATACCAGCTAAATGTATAAGTACTAAATACCATAAAACATAAAAATCTCGATGATTAAAACCTCTTGGCCTAGCTTAATGAGATTAATTAAGGCAATGTGTTTAGCATCAACGCACCTAATCATTACTAAATCTAACTTTTATAAAGATAGTCTATTGTTTCTTATAAAAATGAGCCATAAATAGGTGCAGCGGTGTAACCGTGCAATTATATCCCTAGTGATTGATCCCAAAGCCGTTTACGTGCAAACAAAGGAATTATTAAGACATAAAGTCCAACCACCATTACAAGTTTCAAGGTCTCCATAATTTATCCCCCGTTAATTAATCATGAATTAATATAGCATGCATATTTAAAACTTAGGACAAAGTTTCTGTCAAGTGCCTCCGACCATCCATCCTCCTAACAACATGCAATAGTGACAATCTTATGCACCCACAACATATGTGTGCACTCATATATCAGTACATAATAACAACATAGAAGATAACATACTTATATGCAACCAACAACGAACTATTTCAAAATTTCCATAAACATATGACTAATCAAACATAGACATTGATGTCTACGCACGCTTCTGTTCTTGTAGACAGTGTTGGGCCTCCAAGTACATAGGTTTATAGAACAGCAGCAAGTTTACCTTAAGTGGATCACCCAAGGTTTCTCGAACTCAGGAAGGAAGTGGTCAAAGGTATCCCTCTCAAGCAACCCTGCAATCAAGATACAAGAAGTCTTTTGTGTCCCCAACACACCCAATACACTTGACATGTGTATAGGTGCACTAGTTCGGCGAAAACATAGTGAAATACAAGTAATATGGATGATTATAAGTGGTAATTGCAATCTGAAATAAAAATAGCAGCAAGCAAATATGTAACAGGACTGATTGTAAACAGTGTTTTAATGCTTAGAAACAAGGCCTAGGGATCATACTTTCACTGTTGGACACTCTCATATAAATACCTTCTCTTCATTATGCTACTTTGAAATACTCTCCGGTTGGACGGTGTAGGGCTATAACAGCACACCTTGAAGTTCGCATTCCCCATCTAGATAACCCCACACTAACACCTTGAATGTTAGATGGTTCCAACAAATACCAAAATCTCATAGAGACATCCAACTCAAATTATAACTCATGATAAGTATTTATGTAACCTTTAGCCTAAGTGCCACATGGTGTGTACACTGTCAACTTCACACACGTGGGGATAAGCGTAGATTAATTAAAGCACTTGAGTAGCAGAGTAGATCTACTTATTCAACTAGATTACAAAGCTCATGATCACAATAAGATCAAGCAGAGAGAGAGAGAGAGATGAACACATAGCTATCGATAGAGCCCTTAGCCTCGAGGGAGAACTACTCCCTCCTTATCATGGGAGTCAGCAACGGCGATGGAGATGGCGGTGGAGTCGATGGAGATGGCTCGGGGGGCAATTCCTCGTCCCGGCAGGGTGCCGGAACAGAGACTTCTGTCCCCCCGAATCTCCTCTTCAGTGGTGGCGGCGCTGCGGAACTTTTCGTCTATTTCTGATCTGGGTAGGGTTTTCGTCTCGTGGAGACGTATATATAGGCGAAAGGGCAAGGTCAGAAACTCCCAAGGGGCCCACGCCATAGGGCGGCGTGGCCTAGGGTGGACCCGCGCCAGCCCTAGGTGTGGCCACCTCGTGGCTCCACTTCGTCTCTCCTTAGGGCTCCATGTTGCGTCTGAAAAAATAGGAACTTTGGTTTTTGTTTCGTCCAATTCTGAGAATATTTCTGTTGGAATTATGCCCTAGAGGCAATAATAAAGTTGTTATTGTTATAATTCATGTTCATGATAAAGTTTATATTCCATGCTAGAATTGTATTAAGCGGAAACTTTGATACTTGTGTGGTTTATGAACAACACCGTGTCCCTAGTACGCCTCTATGGACTAGCTCATTGATTAATGATGGTTAAGGTTTCCTAACCATAGACATGAGTTGTCGATTAATAATGAGATCATGTCATTAGGAGAATGATATGATAGACAGACCCAAATCAAGAAGAGCAATTAGATCATGTCATCGTGTTCATCTTTGCGAAGCTTTTTCTTATGTCAAATATATTATTCCTTAGACCATGAGATAATGCAACTCCCTGGTATCGGAAGAAAGCTTTGAGGTCATCAAACATCATCCTATGTGAGGGTGATCATAAAGGTGTCTCTCAGGTGATCGGAAAGTACTTGTTGGGTTATATGTATCGAGATGGAATTTGTCCCTCCCGAGTCGGAGAGATATACTTCAGGCCCACTCGGTAATCGATATCAACACCGCTTGCAAGCACGTGGTTAAGGAGTTAATCACAAAGTGATATCGGATTACGGAACGAGTAAAGTACTTGCTGTGAACGAGATTGAACTAGGTATATCAATACCAACGATCGAATCTCGGGCAAGTAAAATATCGCGTGACGAAGGGAATATATATATGGGATTAATTGAATCCTAGCATCGTGGTTCATCTGATATGATCATCGATGAATATGTGGGAGTCAATATGGGTTTCCAGATCCCGCTGTTGATTATTGATAGAATATCATGTCTGCGTATTCTCGAACCCGTAGGGTCACACACTTAATAATTGGTTTATGAGTTTTTGTTTGAAGTCTCGGATGAGATCCAGGACATCACGAGAGGTTCTGGAATGGTCCGGAGAATAAGATTCATATAAAGGAAAGCAGTTTTTGGATTTTGGAATCGTTTCGGAGTATTCGGTATTATACCGGAAGGTTCTAGAAGCTTCCGGAGTGGGACCAACGTGGCCCCACTTGTCGGAGGGGTGCATGGGCCTACGAGGGAGTGCCCTGGACGCTTTGGGCCAGGGGCACAAGGCCCCATAGGCCCAGCCGGCCAAACCCTAGGGGAACCCCTAGGGAAACCTTCTAGAAGGGGGGGAAGACTTGCCCCCCACTCCACCCTTGGGGCCGCCGCCCTAGGGCTTGGAGGAGGGTCCAAGGGGGCCGGCCAACCCCTATATAAGGTGGGAAGGGGGCGCACCCTCCCCTCACCCCAAACCCTAGCCGCCAGCTGCTGCCCTCCCTCTCTCTCTCTCTCTCTCTCTCTCTCTCTCTCTCTCTCTCTCTCTCTCTTTCTCTCTCTCTCTCTCCCGACTGCGTGTAGGCGAAGCCCTGCTGCAGAAACTCTCCACCATAGCACCACGCCGTCGTGTTGCAGATCCAATCCATCTCTCCACCCCACTTGCTGGACCGAGGAAGGAGGAGACGTCGCGGCACCGTACGTGTGCATCTCTCGGAGGCGCCGCCACTTGCAGCGTAGGATCAGATCGGATCGCGAGGAGGAGACGACGAGTACGACTACACCAACCACGTTCTGTTGAATGTTTCCGTTGTGGGATTTCTTCAAGGGTATGAAGATCTCATCTATCCCTCTCGTTGATTGCATCTCCTAGATTAGATCTTGGCTTTCCCGTTCGCATCCGTAGAATTTTTTTGATTTACTATGCTGCGAAACCCTTCAGTGGTATCAGAGCTAGATCTATGCGTAGATGTGTTTCACGAGTAGAACGCAACATGCTTGTTGCGGGCGTTGATGTTTTCTGTTGCAAGCCTCTTGTTGTGTACTTCTTATGGCGCGGGATAGTGAGATCGAAGCGGTCCAGGCCAACTTTACGCGACCTTGTTCGCGAGACCGGCTCCACACTTGACGTGTGGCTTGTTCCACACATGCGGTTGGTGGATGCCAGTTTCTCTCACTATAGTAGTCATGGGATTTACACCGGATATTAGCAACCATAATATCACCATTGTGGCTTTCCGTAGGTAAGAATCGTTCTTAGCTTGGTACTCCCATAAGCCACGTAAAACATGCAACAACAAAGTAGAGGCGTCTAACTTGTTTTTGCAGGGAGTGTTTTGTGATATGGTATGGCCCAAGATATGATGTGTATGTTGTATGCAATGATCATGTTTTGTAATATTTCACGACTTGCATGTCGATGAGTACACAACCGGCAGGACCCATATGGTTGTCTTTATAATTGTGTATGACCTGTGTGTCAACTTCTTATACGCCAAGTAATAGCTTTACTTTATCGCTAAGTAGTTAGAAATAGTTGTAGTTGCTATTCGTGGTGGAGGCAATCATGGTGGAGTGATGGAGATCATGCTGGCGCGCACAAGATGGAGAACATTGCGCGGATATTGGCTATACCATGTCACATAAAGTTATATGCATATGATGTTTATCATTTTATGTATGTTATTATGCTTAGATCGTGACGGTAGCATTATAAGATGATTCCTCACTTAAAGATCAAGATAAAATTGTGTTCTCCCCATGTATGCACCGTTGCGAAAGTTCGTCGTGTTCAAGCACCTCGTGATGATCGGGTGCTATAAACTCTACGTTCACATACAACGGGTGCAAGCCAGCTTTGCACACGCGGAAATACTTGGGTTTGACTTGACGAGCCTAGCATGTACAAACATGGCCTCGGAACACACGAACCGAAAGGTTAAGCATGAGTCATATGAATGATATGATCGACACTTTGTTGTCCACCATTGAAACCACATCTCTTCTCGTGAAGATTGGATTAGGTGTGGTAAATTTGGATCGTGTTCACTAAACAACTTGAGGGATGTTGAATTTAGTGGGAGTTCATCTAGTAATTTGATTAAGTTGAACTAGTTATCATGAACATAGTCTAAATTGTACTTGCAAATTTTGTAGATCAAATGGCTAAGTCCAACTTCAACTTCAACGTTTTTGTTGAGAAAGAAAAGCTTAAGAATAATGGATCTAACTTCACCAACTGGTTCCGCAATCTGAGAATCATTCTCGCTGGCGGACAAAAGGACTATATCCTTGAGAAAGCGCAAGGTGACGCCCCTGCTATTGATGCGCCGGCTGATGAAAAAGTTGTTTATCAGTCGCGCAAAGATGATTATGGAGTGATTAAGAGTACCATGTTATTTGCTATGGAATCAGACCTTCGAAATTGTTTTGAGGAGTTCGCTGGGCCCTTTGAGATACTTGAGGAACTGAAAACCATGTTTCAGACTCAGGCCCGTTCTAAGAGATATGAGATCTCTAAGAAGTTCTTTAACTGCAAGATGGAGGAAGGGAGTTCCGCTAGTGAGCACGCCATTAAGATGTCGGGCTACACTCAACGTCTTGAGCAACTGGACTGCAAGATTCCAGAAGAGCTCAAGATTGACAGAGTTCTGCAATAACTCCCTCCTAGCTACAAAGGTTTTGTAGTTACTCACAATCAGATTGGTTCCACCGATACGATCATTGAGCTCTCCGCTAAGCTGAAAGCTGCGGAGGTGGATATCAAGAAAGATAATCATGTGTTGATGGTCAACAAGACCCCTAGCTTCAAGAAAGGTAAGGTTGCAAAGAAGTCCTTCAAGAAAGGCAGCGGCAAGCACATTGCCCCTGCTGAGAAGAAGCTCAAGTCTGGACCTAAGCCGGACACCGAGTGCTTCTATTGCAAGGACAAGGGTCACTGGAAACGCAACTGTCTGAAGTACTTAGCGGACAAGAAGGCTGGCACCATTAAAGGTATATTTGATATACATGTTATTGATGTTTACCTTACTAGCGCTCGTTGTAGTGTCTGGGTATTTGATACCGGTTCAGTTGCTAATATTTGTAACTCGAAACAGGAGCTACGGAATAGACGGCGACTAGCAAGGGATGAGGTGACGATGCGCGTTGGCAATGGATCAAGAGTTGATGTGATGGCCGTCGGCACGCTCTCCTTAGTTTTACCTTCGGGATTAGTTTTAAACTTTAATAAGTGTTATTATGTGCCTGTGTTGAGCATGAACATATGGATCGTGTTTATTGCAAGACATTTATTCATTTAAATCGGAGAATAATGGTTGTTCTATTTATATGAATAACATCTTTTATGGTCATGCACCTGCTATGAATGGTTTATTTCTTCTGAATCTCGAAAGCAATGAAACACACATCCATAACATTGAGGCTAAGAGATGCAAAGTAGATAGTGATAATTCAACTTATTTGTGGCATTGCCGTATAGGTCATATTGGTGTAAAACGCATGAAGAAACTCCATTCTGATGGACTTTTAGAGTCTCTTGATTTTGAATCATTTGACACGTGCGAGCCGTGCCTCATGGGCAAGATGATCAAAACCCCGTTCTCCGGAATAATGGAGCGAGCAACGGACTTGTTGGAAATCATACATACCGATGTATGCGGACCAATGAGTGTTTCGACGCGCGGTGGATATCACTATTTTCTCACTTTTACTGATGACTTAAGTAGATATGGGTATATCTATTTAATAAAACATAAATCTGAAACGTTTGAAAAGTTCAAATAATTTCAGAACGAAGTGGAAAACCATCGTAACAGGAAAATTAAATTTCTATGATCTGATCGTGGAGCTGAATATTTGAGTTATGATTTTCTCATGCATCTTAAAGCAAGCGGAATCGTTTCGCAACTCACGCCACCCAGAACACCACAGCGCAATGGTGTGTCTGAACGCCGGAATCGAACTCTATTAGATATGGTGCGATCAATGATGTCTCTTACAGATTTGCCGTTATCATTTTGGGGTTATGCATTAGAAACCGCCGCATTCACTTTAAATAGGGCACCATCTAAATCCGTTGAGACGACACCGTATGAACTGTGGTTTGGTGCTAAACCTAAGTTGTCGTTTCTTAAAGTTTGGGGATGCGAAGCTTACGTCAAGAAGTTGATGCCGCACAAGCTCGAACCCAAAGCGTAGAAATGCGTCTTCATAGGATACCCTAAGGAAACGATTGGGTATACCTTCTACCACAGATCTGAAGGCAAAGTGTTTGTTGCAAAGAACAGATCCTTTCTTGAGAAGGAGTTTCTCTCGAAAGAAGTGAGTGGGAGGAAGGTAGAGCTAGACAAGGTTATTGAACCTTCTCTCGAGTTGGAGAGTAGCGCAGCACCTAAAATTGTTCCAGTGCCGTCTGCACCAACAAGAGAGGAAGCTAATGACGAGGATCATGAAACTTGGAACGATGCTACTGCTGAACGTCGCAGGTCGACAAGGTCGCGTGCCACTCCTGATTGGTACGACAACCCTGTCTTAACTGTCTTGTTGGTAGACAACAGTGAACCTGCGAACTATGAGGACGCAATGATGAGCCCAGACTCTGAGAAATGGCTAGAGGCCATGAAATCCGAATTGGGATCCATGAGTGAAAACCAAGTATGCACTTTGGTGGACCCTCCTAGCGACCGTAAGGCCGTTGAGTGCAAATGGATTTTTAAGAAGAAAACGGACGCGGATGGTAATGTTACTGTCTATAAAGCTCGGCTTGTCGCAAAAGGTTTTCGACAAGTTCAAGGTGTTGACTACGATGAGACTTTCTCTCCCGTAGCGATGTTTAATTCCATTCAAATTTTATTAGCAATTGCTGCATTTCATGATTATGAAATATGGCAGATGGATGTCAAGCCTGCATTCCTCAATGGCAACATTGATGAAGAGTTGTATATGATGCAGCCCGAAGGTTTTGTCGATCCTAAGGATGCTGATAAGGTGTGCAAACTTCAGCATTCCATTTATGGACTGAAGCAAGCATCTCGGTGTTGGAACCTTCGTTTTGATCAAGTGATCAAGAGCTTTGGATTTGTTCCAAATTGCTACGAAGCTTGTATCTACAAGAAAGTGAGTGGGAGCTCAGTGACATTTTTAGTACTATATGTGGATGACATATTGATTATTGGAAATGACATTGGTATGCTTAACGATGTGAAGAGTTATTTGAATAAATGTTTTTCAATGAAATACCTAGGAGAAGCTGCTTATATATTAGGCATCAAAATCTATAGAGATAGAAAAAGACGCCTAATAGCTTTAAGCCAAAGTACATACCTAGAAAAAGTTCTGAAAAGGTTCAGAATGGACAAAGCAAAGAAAGGTTCATTGCCCATGTTGTCAGGTAAGATATTGAGCAAGGATCAGTGTCCAGCTACGGTAAACGATAGATAAACTATGAGCAAAGTGCCTTATGCCTCGGCCATAGGTTCTATCATGTATGCCATTCTGTGTACTAGACCGGATGTGTCCAATGCTCATAGTTTGATGAGCAGATACCAAAGTGATCCAGGAGTGGAACACTGGACAGCCATAAAGAACATCCTAAAGTATTTAAATAGGACTAAAGAAATGTTCTTGGTCTATGGAGGTGATGAGCAGCTCGTCGTAAAATGTTACGTCAACGCTAGTTTCGACACCGACCCGGATGATTCTAAATCTTAGACAGGATACGTTTATATTTTGAATGGAGGAGTTGTGAGCTGGAGAAGCTGCAAGCAAAGCGTGATCGCGGGATCTACAGTAGAATCGGAATACATGGCTGCTGCAGAAGCGTCAAGTGAAGGAGTTTGGATCAGGAACTTCATCACTGAGCTAGGTGTGGTTCCAAGTGCCTTGGACCCACTGGAGATATTGTGCGACAACACTGGTGCCATAGCATTGGCTAAGGAACCAAGATATCATCCAAAGACCAAGCACATCAACCGCTGATTTCATATAATTCGAGATTATATAACAGATGGAGATCTGAAGATTAGCAAAGTACATACGGATCTGAATGTCGCAGATCCGTTGACTAAACCTCTTCCACGAGCAAAACATGATCAGCACCTTAATGCCATGGGTGTTAGATTGTTTCCAGATGTAAACTAGATTATTGACTCTAGTGCAAGTGGGAGACTGTTGGAATTATGCCCTAGAAGCAATAATAAAGATGTTATTGTTACAATTCTTGTTCATGATAAAGTTTATATTCCATGCTAGAATTGTATTAAGCGGAAACTTTGATACTTGTGTGGTTTATGAACAACACCGTGTCCCTAGTACGCCTCTATGGACGAGGTCATGGATTAATGATGGTTAAGGTTTCCTAACCATAGACATGAGTTGTCAATTAATAATGAGATCATGTCATTAGGAGAATGATATGATGGACAAACCCAAATCAAGCAGAGCAATTAGATCGTGTCATCGTGTTCATCTTTGCGAAGCTTTTTCTTATATCAAATATTGTGTTCCTTAGACCATGAGATAATGCAACTCTCCAGTATCGGAAGAAAGCTTTGAGGTCATCAAACGTCATCCTATGTGAGGGTGATCATAAAGGTGTCTCTCAGGTGATCGGAAAGTACTTGTTGGGTTGTATGTATCGAGATGGAATTTGTCCCTCCCGAGTCGGAGAGATATACTTCGGGCCCACTCGGTAATCGATATCAACACCGCTTGCAAGCACATGGTTAAGGAGTTAATCACAAAGTGATATCGGATTACGGAACGAGTAAAGTACTTGCTGTGAACGAGATTGAACTAGGTATACCAATACCAATGATCGAATCTCGGGCAAGTAAAATATCGCGTGACGAAGGGAATATATATATGGGATTAAGTAAAATATCGCGTGACCAATACCAATTGCAGCGTAGGATCGGATCGGATCGCGAGGAGGAGACGGCGAGTACGACTACACCAACCAAGTGCTGTTGAACGTTTCCGCTGTGCGATTTCTTCAAGGGTATGAAGATCTCATATATCCCTCTCGTTGATTGCATCTCCTAGATTAGATCTTGTCTTTCCAGTTCGCATCCGTGGAATTTTTTTGATTTACTATGCTGCGAAACCGTTCAATTTCTTTACTAGGTTTTCTGAAACCAAAAACAACAAAAAACCGTTCAATTTCCACACCATCATCTCCACCAGCACCATCATCACCACTCCATCCCGCTGTAACAATTGTGTTGGATATTGCTTTAGTTCATTAGGGGGAACCTTCCCGGTGTTAATTACTATTGTAGTTGATGCTTGTGAGTGGAACCATTGGATTATTGTTTATGTTCAGATTGTTATCCATTACCATATCATCTTTGATCTTGATCCATATGATGTCTTGTGCGTAGTTCGTTGTGTTCTTGAGGACATGGGAGATGTCATGTTGTTAGTAGTGAATCTGTGATGAGTTATTATTCAATGGTTTAGTATTTAAGTTGTGGTGCTATTATTTTAGTGGTGTCATGTGAACGTCGACTACATGATACTTCACCATTTATGGTCCTAGGGGAATGCATTGTGTATATGGCTACTAATTGTGGGGTTGCCGGAGTGATAGAAACCTGAACCCCCGTTAGGACACCTTTGCACAAGGGAGTGTAGGATCTCAGAGTTTAAGGTTGTGGTTAGATTTATATCTTAATTACTTTCCTATAGTTATGGATGTTTGTAGGGGTTTTAATCACAAGTATGTATTAGTCCAAGTAAGGTCGGTATGTTAGCATAGGTTCACCCACACAACACTTACAACACCAGAGAAGAGTACTCAGTTATTTGAAGCGAAAGCACTTGACATAATTCCCATGTGTCCTCAAGAACGTTTGGTCCTTATAAGTATTTCCACCGGCTTGTCCTTTGCTAAGAAAGGATTGGGCCACTTGCTCCGTTTGTTCGTTGTCTTTATTACTTGCTCTTTGTTTTGTTCCCTTATCAAAAAAGCACTAAAATCCGTTTTCTAAGTATTCACAGGGATTTCCTGCTCCACACCACTGTTCAGCACCTTCTGCTCCTCGTTGGGATCGACACTCCTATTTATCGAAAGTACTACGATACACCCCCTATACTTGTGGGTCATCAATGAGCATGGTGCTTTTTTTTCTCTTTTTTCTATATATTTTTTCTGAAGATGCTTCATAGATTGCTCACTATGGTTATTCTGCAAGTTTCCATCATGATTAGGCATGGCTTAGGCTAGCCGCCCAGGCGTTTCTCTAGCACATATACAAAACTCCATGGACTTACAAGCTCCCCTTTTATTTCAAACTACCGACATCAATAAACAAAAGAAAATGATATCAATTGAATAGATATGTATAAGTGTTGAAAGTGTTCCCCATGACAACATGGGTTTTCAGTTGAATTGTGTTGTTTTTGCTTACACTAATGTTGCCATTGAGTTTGTGCATGGGTTTTGTAATAAGGAAGTTTTCAGGAGAAGGAGAAAAGGAAACTGCAGAGTTCATCGTTGAATAGGTAAAAGTGGTGAAAACAAAAGGTTCGTGAAACTCCAATCTTTTTATATTTTCGATGTTTTTAATACATAAGGTAAGTTATGAGACAGAACAGAGGAGGAATCGGAGGCCGGGGTGGCCAAACCCACCCTAGGCACGGGCCCCAGCTGGCCGCGCCTGGAGAGGGTGTGCCACCCCTGCACTCCGTCTCCACCTCGTTTCCGTGTTAGTACCTTCCTTATGCATTGAAACTTCGTAATATATAACCCCCCAGATCCCCCGAGGTTCGTGCATCGTGTTCTCGTCGTGTTTTCGTTTCGATCTGTTTCTGTCAGGAAATCTTCTCAAGTTTAGAGCGCCATGGTCTCCGCCAACGACAAAGGCAAGAAGCCCGAGGAAGAAGAACTTCAAGTCCCCAAGGAGGAGGAGTTTTTTGTAGGGTATGAAGGAGACATGGAGGAGGACAAGCATCAGGACACCCATGCTACCGTCGCAAGCATTGGTTTGGTGGCAAAACCTACCAAGCTTAGAAGGACAGCACGGATGTCTACAGGAGGGAGAACTCCGCGTCATATCCTCGCTCCACACACACTTCCTCCTCGCACCACTTGTTCTAATCATGCAGGGAAGAAACACTCTAATAAGGAAGAGTGGAGAAAGAATAACAAGGATTGGGATCCTTGGTCCGAATTGATCATGAGCTGCAGTGAGCATAACTCGGAGCTAATCCGTACTCTTACTTTTGAGTTTGAGGATTTGAAGAAACTTATTGAAGATCTTATCAAGAGAACACCACCACCATCGAAGGAGTGATTCATCATCAGGTTTGGCATCCCCTTGGCTTGTTCCAAGCTTGGGGGAGTGTCGCGGTATCACCACCATTATATCTTTTACCTTTTTAGTGGGTTCATATCTTTGGTAGAGAATTTATCTTATAGTTTGGCTTGCATGTGGAAGTATCTTTCCTTTAGTTGTTTATCTATGTATCCCTTGGTGTGAGTGCATTTATTGAATATTAATGAGAAGTCTCATCTTTTACTTTTGCACTTCTTATTTTAGTTTGCAATCTCTATTATATGATGGATCTTGTTGATCAGTATTGGCATCACTTTGGGAGCATCAAGAAACTCTAAATTGGTTTTGGCAAACCAAGTTCTGGTCAGTAGCAATACTTTTTGAGATTTGAAAGAAAAAGAGAAAAAGCTTATAGGTATTTTGTATCATTTGTTTTCTTTCTTGTTGGCTCATAAGCTTAGTATTCTTTATTTAAGATCTTTTTGTGTCTTCGAGGAAGATTGCATGTTTGGCTTTATTACTTGTATGTTTGCTTGTTTCTTTCAACTCTCTTGCTTGCTACCCAGCCTTGCTAGCCAAAAAACCTGTTTTGAGAGGGTATACTTCTCATGTTTCCAAACCCCTTTGAACCAAAAACATGTGCCATTTGTGTCCACCATATCTACCTATTAGCATTATTGCTATTCCAAGCAAATTCTCAAGCTTCATCTATCTTTCGAATTAAAAAGTATTTTGTTATGTGAAAACTAGTTAGTAAAGTTCTCACGAACTTGATGGCACACCTTATTTTCTTGCCCCTAATATACTTGAACAATTGTGAACATCGAAGTTGTATATGCTTGCATCTATACGTTGGAATTAGCAGAACCGTGTTGTCACGGGGAACATTTTCAACATTGCACTTGTACTCTATACACAGTTGATATGGTGCTCTTTTGTCTATGGGTGTCAACGGTGTGAAATAAAGAGGGAACTTGTAAGTCCATGGAGTCTGTATTTTGTGTTAGAGAAATGTCTGGGCCGCTAGCCTAAGCCATGCCTAATCATGGTGGAAACTTGCAGCATCACCATAGTGAGAAATCTATGAAGCATCCTCAATAAAAAGCTATGCACATAGTAAATAAAAAGATCGCTGAGATGCTCACTGTCTGCTTGCCTTGTCATTTTGGCTATGGGAAAGCTCCTGTACCATGTGCAAGGGGTACCCCATTGGCGGTTCTCAATGATATGCAAGTACTTACAATGACAAGAACTTACCTGTGACGAAAGTTGAGTAGCATGAGGAGTGGCCCTCATATTCAAGGGACATGAGATTGCCAACTTCTTCAAGCATATACTCCATCCTTTTCACTTTAACCTTAATCATCTCAAGATGCCTATGATATATAGGGGCAATGCGGGCTCAAAGCTAGTAAGTACCATAATCTTTTGGAAGCTCTTTATGACTTGTAATCCATGCTTCCCTCTAAGAAGCGACCTTTCTCCCACTTCCAAGTTGAGTTAGTAAACCTACTTCAAGGGTATGAAGATCTCATATATCCCTCTCGTTGATTGCATCTCCTAGATTAGATCTTGGCTTTCCAGTTCGCATCCGTAGATTTTTTTTGATTTACTATGCTGCGAAACCCTTCAATTTCTTTACTAGGTTTTCTGAAACCAAAAACAACAAAAAACAGGCAACTGACACTGCAACATCTTGTCAATAGGTTAGTTCCAGAAAATGTATAAAAATGCCTCAAAGTGTAGACAAAACATAAGATAGTTGGCACAAAACAAGCATGTAGCATCAAAAATTATAGATACATTTATGACATATCAAGCATCCCCAATCTTAGCTCCTGCTTGTCCTCGAGTAGGTAAGTGATAAGAAGAATAATTTTTGAGGTGACATGCACCATCACAATCTTGATCAGGGTATTGTAAAGCATTGATAGCTGGGATAATAATACTCTAAACATGAGCATGAAAGATGTATTTCTAACAATAAGACAAAGCAACTAAGTTGCAACATGAAAAGATACAAACAAAAGATCATGAATAACAAAACATAGCATGAGTGGTATTCATCTTATCCTTCATGTAATAGCAAAACATAAATGCATAGGAGACCTTCAAAGTTCATAAGGGTGACTAGATACAAATAATTTAAGAACAAGCAATACCATAATTATGAATCAATCAATAACTTTTGGGACAATGCATATTGAACTAAGAATGACAACTATGCTCTCTTAACTGGTGCATAAAGGATAGAATATGGAGACTCAGCATAAAATAAAAAGAAAGGCCCTTCATAGAAGGAAGTAGGGATTTCAAGTTTCATAAAGAGCTTCCAAAAATTATGGTACTTACTAGCTTTGAGCTCTCATTGCCCCTATCATTGCCATCTTGAAGTGATTAAGGTTAAAGTGACACAAATATGAGTTATATGCTTGAAAAAACATAAGTTGAAAATCTCATGCACCTTGAGTACGAGGGTCGTTCCTCATGCAACTCAACTTTAGTCACAAACAAGTTCTTGTCATTGTAAATACATGTGTATCATAGAGACCCACCAACGGGGTACCCCTTGCCCCATGACATAGGAGCTATCCCATATCAAAATGACAAGGCAACAGACAATGAGCATCTCAGCGATCTTTTATTTACCACGAGTGATACGCCCAATTTGAATCACCTTTCTATATCATAATTTACCTCTATTCATTGATATTCGTCTTATTATGAGGTATTACTTATGGATTTTCATCTGTTTATGCATGTTGGATGATTCTTGGAGGATGGACTGCCGGAGTCTGGTTTCTGATGGAAAAAAAGGCGTTTCGGTGCAATTTCGCGAAGATCAGAAAAATACCTAGAAAATATGGAAACATATTATTTTACCAGAAGACGAAGGAAGCCAGAAGGAGGAGCGAAGTGGGGCCGCAGGGGGCCCACACCCCCTAGGTGCGGGCCCACCCTGGGCCGCGCTTAGGGCAGGTGTGGCCCACCTGCCCGGCTCCCGACTCCGCCCCTTCGCCTATATATTCCCTACGGAACCCTAAGCCTAGGGGAGCGACCATAGATAGATTTCTGCCGCCTCTAGAGGCGGAAAACACCGAGAGAGAAAGATCTCTCCGGCAGATAGATTTCTGCTGGGGGAATTCCTTCCCGGAGAGGGGATACCGTCGCCATCAACACCATCGTCAAGCTAGGTTTCATCGGGATCATCATCATCCACACCATCATCTCCACCAGCACCATCATCACCACTCCATCCCGCTGTAACAATTGTGTTGGATATTGCTTTAGCTCATTAGGGGAAACCTTCCCGGTGTTAATTACTATTGTAGTTGATGCTTGTGAGTGGAACCATTGGATTATTGTTTATGTTCAGATTGTTATCCATTACCATATCATCTTTGATCTTGATCCATATGATGTCTTGTGAGTAGTTCGTTGTGTTCTTGAGGACATGGGAGAAGTCATGTTGTTAGTAGTGAATCTATGATGAGTTATTATTCAATGGTTTAGTATTTAAGTTGTGGTGCTATTATTTTAGTGGTGTCATGTGAACGTCGACTACATGATACTTCACCATTTATGGGCCTAGGGGAATGCATTGTGTATATGGATACTTCACTATTTAAGTATTTCCACCGGCTTGTCCTTTGCTAAGAAAGGATTAGGCCACTTGCTCCATTTGTTCGTTGTCTTTATTACTTGCTCTTTGTTTTTTGCCTTATCAGAAAACTACTAAAATCCGTTTGCTAAGTATTCACAGGGATTTCCTGCTCCACACCACTGTTCAGCACCTTCTGCTCCTCGTTGGGATCGACACTCCTATTTATCGAAAGTACTGCGATACACCCCCTACACTTGTGGGTCATCAAGACTATTTTCTGGCGCCGTTGTCGGGGAGTGAAGCGCTATTGAAGAGTGGAACTAGTAAGGTAAACTTCTTCTGTGAGTATTGCCTTTTGTTACTGCTTGTTACTTTGTTTCCAATATGGATAACCCACTTGGTTTTCTGTTTGGGAAAACTACTACCACTGAGAGGGTAGTAGAGGAACCACCACCTATTGAGATAGATCCTTTTAAGATACCTACAAGTATTGTTGATCGTGTTATGGATAATTATTATTTAGGGGATGGAACAGTCCATCCTGGTGATCATTTGCTTTTTATCCATGAATTATGCGGGTTATTTAAGTGTGCAGGTATCACAACTGAACAGGTGAAGAAGAAGTTACTCTCCATATCCTTGAAAGGGAGAGCTGAAGAATGGTATAAGCTGCTGAAGAATGGACAATCCATGGAATGGGAGGAGATGGTATCTCTCTTTTACTCTAAATTTTATCCTTCCAGTGAAATTCATAAAGATAGAAATCTTATATATAACTTTTGGCCTCTTGATGGAGAGAGTACATCTCAAGCTTGGGGGAGATTGAAGTTACTAATGCTCAAATGTCCTATTTATGAACTCCCTAATAATATTATTCTCAATAACTTTTATGCTAGGCTTTGTCTTCATGATAAAGATTTACTAGATGCTTCTTGTGATGGATCATTCACACGTATGAATGAAGAAGCTAAATGGGATTTACTAGACCGTATTCAAGAAAATATTGAAGCTTGGGAGAATGACAAAGGAAGAAAGTCGGGTATAAACTATGATTATGAATGCATTGAATCTTTTATGGGAACTGATGACTTCCATGATATTAGTAATGAGTTTGGTCTTGATTCCCAAAGTATTGCCAACTGTTTTAAGGCCTTTGCCTCTTACATAGAAATTCCCAAGAAGAAGTGGAATAAGTACCATGCTCCGTATAAAGATGTTGTTAGTCATGTTCCTATTAGAAGTACTGAAGTTTGTACTATTGATCATATTGTGCATGAACCTTATGTTGAGAAAATACCTTTCCCAACTAAGGTAAATGAGTATTCTACAATTATTAGTGCAAATAACAAAGGTATAATGAAAACTGTGGAGCCTGGTAAGCAATTGAATGTTGAACCCGTGGTAGCTATTGTAAAAGACACCGTCACTAGAAATATAGAGGATGAGCACATTGTCTTCTATGAAGACGCTTCTAATATTATCTCTCATCCTAGTAAAGCTAGAAAAGCTAGTGTTCCTGTGCTTTCTGTTAAAATTGGTGATCATTGCTATTATGGTTTATGTGATATTGGTGCTAGTTCTAGTGCTATTCCTTATGAGCTTTACAGGGAAATTATGCATGAGATTGGTCCTTATGAGCTGGAGGACATTGATGTGGTTATTCACCTTGCTAATAAGGAAACCATTTGCCCCATTGGCATTATAAGGGACATGGAAGTTCTCTGTGGATGGAACAACTTGCTTCTATTGATCCAGTCTATGACCTTGGACCTCTTTTAATGACTGTAAGTATGCTCACTCTAATGATAAAGTTGTTACCAGTGAAAGTTATACTATCAAATTTATTCAAAGTTCTACTGAAAGTTATTTTGAGAGAGGGAAACATGGTTTTATGCATCTCAATGATGTTAAGTTTCCCCGTTTTATGTTGAAAGCTTTGAAGTTGCATTTGTTTTGTCTTCCTATGCTTGTGGATTTTTGTTTCAACAATTCATTTTCTCATGATACTCCCATGCATAGGAAGTGGGTTAGACTCAAATGTGTTGGTTATTTTCTTCTTGATGCTCTCTTTCATTTCAAATATATATCTCCTTTGTGAGCATCTTTGAAAGTTTCAAGCCTAACTTAAAGGCATTAAAGAAAAGTACTTGTTGGGAGATAACCCAAGAGTTTTGTCGAGTCTTAGAAGTTATACTTCAGTAATAACCTCTCCTTATCCTTTTTGTTTTGGTTTTTGTGTCAAGTTCAACTAATTTTGTGAAGTAGAGGAGTTGTGAAAAGTGGCTGTCCTAGGACAGATTTTTTGTGTTGAATTGTAAAAATTCGTGAAGGAGCTAAGTACTTCGGATGGAGCTGCATTTTTTTTATCTTGTTCCCCAAGTTGTTACCCAACTTCCATTAGTTCTGCACTTTTTGATTTGAGCAACAGAAGGTTTTCGAAAAAATCAATCTTTATCTACTGGTCTGTTTTGACAGATTTCTGCCATCATTTGCATTTGCCTCTTACGGAAGCTTTTGTTTTGATGGGTTTTCAGTTGAATTGTGAACCTAAAGGTTATTGTTTTTGCTTACACTAATGTTGCCATTGAGTTTGTGCATGGGTTTTGTAATAAGGAAGTTTTCAGGAGAAGGAGAAAAGGAAACTGCAGAGTTCATCGTTGAATAGGTAAAAGTGGTGAAAACAAAAGGTTCGTGAAACTCCAATCTTTTTATATTTTCGATGTTATTAATACATAAGGTAAGTTATGAGACAGAACAGAGGAGGAACCGGAGGCCGGGGTGGCCAAACCCACCCTAGGCACGGGCCCCAGCTGGCCGCGCCTGGAGAGGGTGTGCCACCCCTGCACTCCGTCTCCGCCTCGTTTCCGTGTCAGTACCTTCCTTATGCATTGAAACTTCGTAATATATAACCCCCTAGATCCCCCGAGGTTCGTGCATCGTGTTCTCGTCGTGTTTTCGTTTCGATCTGTTTCTGTCAGGAAATCTTCTCAAGTTTAGAGCGCCATGGTCTCCGCCAACGACAAAGGCAAGAAGCCCGAGGAAGAAGAACTTCAAGTCCCCAAGGAGGAGGAATTTTTTGTAGGGTATGAAGGAGACATGTAGGAGGACAAGCATCAGGACACCCACGCTACCGTCGCAAGCATTGGTTTGGTGGCAAAACCTACCAAGCTTAGAAGGACAGCACGGATGTCTACAGGAGGGAGAACTCCGCGTCATATCCTCGCTCCACACACACTTCCTCCTCGCACCACTTGTTCTAATCATGCAGGGAAGAAACACTCTAATAAGGAAGAGTGGAGAAAGAATAACAAGGATTGGGATCCTTGGTCCGAATTGATCATGAGCTGCAGTGAGCATAACTCGGAGCTAATCCGTACTCTTACTTTTGAGTTTGAGGATTTGAAGAAACTTATTGAAGATCTTATCAAGAGAACACCACCACCATCGAAGGAGTGATTCATCATCAGGTTTGGCATCCCCTTGGCTTGTTCCAAGCTTGGGGGAGTGCCGCGGTATCACCACCATTATATCTTTTACCTTTTTAGTGGGTTCATATCTTTGGTAGAGAATTTATCTTATAGTTTGGCTTGCATGTGGAAGTATCTTTCCTTTAGTTGTTTATCTATGTATCCCTTGGTGTGAGTGCATTTATTGAATATTAATGAGAAGTCTCATCTTTTACTTTTGCACTTCTTATTTTAGTTTGCAATCTCTATTATATGATGGA
The DNA here is from genome assembly GCA_916181665.1 of Avena sativa. Classification (NCBI taxonomy): domain Eukaryota; kingdom Viridiplantae; phylum Streptophyta; class Magnoliopsida; order Poales; family Poaceae; genus Avena; species Avena sativa. The sequence continues at coordinate 464,400,042 of OV702293.1, forward strand.
TCTTGTTGATCAGTATTGGCATCACTTTGGGAGCATCAAGAAACTCTAAATTGGTTTTGGCAAACCAAGTTCTGGTCAGTAGCAATACTTTTTGAGATTTAAAAGAAAAAGAGAAAAAGCTTATAGGTATTTTGTATCATTTGTTTTCTTTCTTGTTGGCTCATAAGCTTAGTATTCTTTATTTAAGATCTTTTTGTGTCTTCGAGGAAGATTGCATGTTTGGCTTTATTACTTGTATGTTTGCTTGTTTCTTTCAACTCTCTTGCTTGCTACCCAGCCTTGCTAGCCAAAAACCTGTTTTGAGAGGGTATACTTCTCATGTTTCCAAACCCCTTTGAACCAAAAACATGTGCCATTTGTGTCCACCATATCTACCTATTAGCATTATTGCTATTCCAAGCAAATTCTCAAGCTTCATCTATCTTTCGAATTAAAAAGTATTTTGTTATGTGAAAACTAGTTAGTAAAGTTCTCACGAACTTGATGGCACACCTTATTTTCTTGCCCCTAATATACTTGAACAATTGTGAACATCGAAGTTGTATATGCTTGCATCTATATGTTGGAATTAGCAGAACCGTGTTGTCACGGGGAACATTTTCAACATTGCACTTGTACTCTATACACAGTTGATATGGTGCTCTTTTGTCTATGGGTGTCAACGGTGTGAAATAAAGAGGGAACTTGTAAGTCCATGGAGTCTGTATTTTGTGTTAGAGAAATGTCTGGGCCGCTAGCCTAAGCCATGCCTAATCATGGTGGAAACTTGCAGCATCACCATAGTGAGAAATCTATGAAGCATCCTCAATAAAAAGCTATGCACATAGTAAATAAAAAGATCGCTGAGATGCTCACTGTCTGCTTGCCTTGTCATTTTGGCTATGGGAAAGCTCCTGTACCATGTGCAAGGGGTACCCCATTGGCGGTTCTCAATGATATGCAAGTACTTACAATGACAAGAACTTACCTGTGACGAAAGTTGAGTAGCATGAGGAGTGGCCCTCATATTCAAGGGACATGAGATTGCCAACTTCTTCAAGCATATACTCCATCCTTGTTCACTTTAACCTTAATCATCTCAAGATGCCTATGATATATAGGGGCAATGCAGGCTCAAAGCTAGTAAGTACCATAATCTTTTGGAAGCTCTTTATGACTTGTAATCCATGCTTCCCTCTAAGAAGCGACCTTTCTCCCACTTCCAAGTTGAGTTAGTAAACCTACTTCAAGGGTATGAAGATCTCATATATCCCTCTCGTTGATTGCATCTCCTAGATTAGATCTTGGCTTTCCAGTTCGCATCCGTAGATTTTTTTTGATTTACTATGCTGCGAAACCCTTCAATTTCTTTACTAGGTTTTCTGAAACCAAAAACAACAAAAAACAGGCAACTGACACTGCAACATCTTGTCAATAGGTTAGTTCCAGAAAATGTATAAAAATGCCTCAAAGTGTAGACAAAACATAAGATAGTTGGCACAAAACAAGCATGTAGCATCAAAAATTATAGATACATTTATGACATATCAAGCATCCCCAATCTTAGCTCCTGCTTGTCCTCGAGTAGGTAAGTGATAAGAAGAATAATTTTTGAGGTGACATGCACCATCACAATCTTGATCAGGGTATTGTAAAGCATTGATAGCTGGGATAATAATACTCTAAACATGAGCATGAAAGATGTATTTCTAACAATAAGACAAAGCAACTAAGTTGCAACATGAAAAGATACAAACAAAAGATCATGAATAACAAAACATAGCATGAGTGGTATTCAGCTTATCCTTCATGTAATAGCAAAACATAAATGCATAGGAGACCTTCAAAGTTCATAAGGGTGACTAGATACAAATAATTTAAGAACAAGCAATACCATCATTATGAATCAATCAATAACTTTTGGGACAATGCATACTGAACTAAGAATGACAACTATGCTCTCTTAACTGGTGCATAAAGGATAGAATATGGAGACTCAGCATAAAATAAAAAGAAAGGCCCTTCATAGAAGGAAGCAGGGATTTCAAGTTTCATAAAGAGCTTCCAAAAATTATGGTACTTACTAGCTTTGAGCTCTCATTGCCCCTATCATTGCCATCTTGAAGTGATTAAGGTTAAAGTGACACAAATATGAGTTATATGCTTGACAAATCATAAGTTGAAAATCTCATGCACCTTGAGTACGAGGGTCGTTCCTCATGCAACTCAACTTTAGTCACAAACAAGTTCTTGTCATTGTAAGTACATGTGTATCATAGAGACCCACCAACGGGGTACCCCTTGCCCCATGACATAGGAGCTATCCCATATAAAAATGACAAGGCAATAGACAATGAGCATCTCAGCGATCTTTTATTTACCATGAGTGATACGCCCAATTTGAATCACCTTTCTATATCATAATTTACCTCTATTCATTGATATTCGTCTTATTATGAGGTATTACTTATGGATTTTCATCTGTTTATGCATGTTGGATGATTCTTGGAGGATGGACTGCCGGAGTCTGGTTTCTGATGGAAAAAAGGCGTTTCGGTGCAATTTCGCGAAGATCAGAAAAATACCTAGAAAATATGGAAACATATTATTTTACCAGAAGACGAAGGAAGCCAGAAGGAGGAGCGAAGTGGGGCCGCAGGGGGTCCACACCCCCTAGGTGCGGGACCACCCTGGGCCGCGCTTAGGGCAGGTGTGGCCCACCTGCCCGGCTCCCGACTCCGCCCCTTCGCCTATATATTCCCTACGGAACCCTAAGCCTAGGGGAGCGACCATAGATAGATTTCCGCCGCCTCTAGAGGCGGAAAACACCGAGAGAGAAATATCTCTCCGGCAGATAGATTTCTGCTGGGGGAATTCCTTCCCGGAGAGGGGAGACCGTCGCCATCAACACCATCGTCAAGCTAGGTTTCATCAGGATCATCATCACCCACACCATCATCTCCACCAGCACCATCATCACCACTCCATCCCGCTGTAACAATTGTGTTGGATATTGCTTTAGTTCATTAGGGGGAACCTTCCCGGTGTTAATTACTATTGTAGTTGATGCTTGTGAGTGGAACCATTGGATTATTGTTTATGTTCAGATTGTTATCCATTACCATATCATCTTTGATCTTGATCCATATGATGTCTTGTGCGTAGTTCGTTGTGTTCTTGAGGACATGGGAGATTTCATGTTGTTAGTAGTGAATCTGTGATGAGTTATTATTCAATGGTTTAGTATTTAAGTTGTGGTGCTATTATTTTAGTGGTGTCATGTGAACGTCGACTACATGATACTTCACCATTTATGGTCCTAGGGGAATGCATTGTGTATATGGCTACTAATTGTGGGGTTGCCGGAGTGATAGAAACCTGAACCCCCGTTAGGACACCTTTGCACAAGGGAGTGTAGGATCTCAGAGTTTAAGGTTGTGGTTAGATTTATATCTTAATTACTTTCCTATAGTTATGGATGTTTGTAGGGGTTTTAATCACAAGTATGTATTAGTCCAAGTAAGGTCGGTATGTTAGCATAGGTTCACCCACACAACACTTACAACACCAGAGAAGAGTACTCAGTTATTTGAAGCGAAAGCACTTGACATAATTCCCATGTGTCCTCAAGAACGTTTGGTCCTTATAAGTATTTCCACCGGCTTGTCCTTTGCTAAGAAAGGATTGGGCCACTTGCTCCGTTTGTTCGTTGTCTTTATTACTTGCTCTTTGTTTTGTTCCCTTATCAGAAAAGCACTAAAATCCGTTTTCTAAGTATTCACAGGGATTTCCTGCTCCACACCACTGTTCAGCACCTTCTGCTCCTCGTTGGGATCGACACTCCTATTTATCGAAAGTACTACGATACACCCCCTATACTTGTGGGTCATCAATGAGCATGGTGCTTTTTTTTCTCTTTTTTCTATATATTTTTTCTGAAGATGCTTCATAGATTGCTCACTATGGTTATTCTGCAAGTTTCCATCATGATTAGGCATGGCTTAGGCTAGCCGCCCAGGCGTTTCTCTAGCACATATACAAAACTCCATGGACTTACAAGCTCCCCTTTTATTTCAAACTACCGACATCAATAAACAAAAGAAAATGATATCAATTGAATAGATATGTATAAGTGTTGAAAGTGTTCCCCATGACAACATGGTTCTGCTAACTCCCAACTTATAATTTGCAAGCATATAAGAAACATAGATGGGCAAAATGGTTCAAGTTTATTAAGTGCAAGAAAATAAAGTGTGCCATCAAGTTCGTGAGAGCTTTAATAACTAATTTTCACATAACAAAAGTTTAATTTGGAAGATAGATAAAAACATGAATATACTTGGAATGGTGTAACACACCATGCATAGGAGTTTATAGTGGACTCTTTGGGATAACTTGGTTTCTTGGGAGTTGGATGCATGAGTAGAGCTCATACTCAGTACAAGTGGAGGCTAGCAAAAGACTGGGAGCAACTAACTAAGAGAGCAATAATGGCCATAATCATGCAAAGCGACAAAACATTATTAAACAAAGCATAAAGTGATATCACAAGCCAAAAACTAAATGATCATAGAGGCTAAGGTGACTGGTTCATAGTCATAACATGGTGTAAGAATGTGCCAGATCAACCCAAATAAATCATCAAAGGAGAATACCACAATATTATGCTTTTGTATGCTAAAACAACGAATGATTCTTCCAAGGCACATTAAGCAATCTCAATTGTTTGTAACAAGTCATGCTACAGCAATAATCACTAAGAATATGGTCAAATCAACATCTAACATGACATGATAAAGTCTAAGGCACAGTCAAAACAAGCTTCCTTTTGTACCACTATAAGCATGAAACTTTCTACTCTTCCAACACCAATCAACTTATTTGAAACAACTCACAAAGATAATAATTAATAAAGACCAGTGAGCTTGTCTCACCAATGTACAAAGAAGAACTAAAAATTTCTAAGCAGAAGCATGAGAAAACTAAAGCTAAACACAGTGCTAGCAAAAGAGAACACTCACAGAACAATAAGAGTGATATCTAAAGTGTTCTAGACAATGAAAATGGAGCGTGTCTCTCTTAGAAAGAAGTGTGTTGTGATCCAACCAACTTATTGCAGAAAACAAAGCAAAAGAAAACTAAAAACAAAAACAAATACGCTCCAAGAACAACACATAGTGCATGAAGCAATTAAAATAAAGTGTCTTGAAAGATGACCTGAGATTTTTATTGATGAAGAAAGGATGCCTTGCGCATTGATACGTCCAAAATGTATCTACTTTTCCGAACACTTTTGTTATTGTTTCTCCTCTAAACTTGTGTGATTTAGATACAACTAACACAGACTGACGCTGTTTTCAGCAGAATTACCTTGGTGTCTAGTTTTTGTGCAGAAAATCAACTATCAGGAAAAATCTCGGAAAATATGCCAAAAACCCTATTTCACCAGAAGACTCACGGAGCCAGAATACGATATGGAGTGGAGGCCTGAGGGGCCCACACCCACCAGCCGCGCGGGCCAGGCCTGGCCGCGCCTAGAGGGGGTGTGGCCGCCTCAGGCACCCCCTCGGCCTCCCTATTCGCCTATAAGTTGCCTTCTAACCTAAAAACTTAGGGGGGTCGACATTTTATAGAAAGAATTCCGCTGCACCGCCACCACCAGAAACCACGATTCGGAACGAGAAACTCCATTCTGGCACCCTGTCAGGACGAGGAATTTGGAGAGGATCATCGCCATCATCACCAACGCCTCTCCATCAACCATCCATATTTCCCTCATCCATGAGTGAGTAATTCCCCGCTATAGGCTATGGTGATGGTTGGGATTGGATGAGTTCTATCATGTAATCAAATAAGATTGTTAGGGCATGGTGCCTAGTATCTCTATTAGTGCTATTTGTCTTTGTTGTAACTTGTTATGCTTAATGCTTGTCACTAGGGCCCGATGCCATGATCTCAGATCTAAACTTATTATTGATTCATTATGATAGTATTGTTTGTGATCTTATCTGCAAGTTGTGTACACATATCATTGTCCGGATCCAAAGTCCCCGAAGTGACAGAAATTGGGACAACCGGAGGGGATGGCTATGATGTGAGGATCACATGTGTTCACGGAGTGTTAATGCTTTGCTCTGATGCTCTATTAAAAGGAGTGCCTTAACTGCTAGTAGTTCCCTTGAGGCCCCGCTGCAACGGGCTGGCTGGACAAAAGATGTTGTGCATGTTCTCATTGCGAGCACGCATGACTATATATGGAGCACATGCCTATGATTGTTTAGTACTTGGATGCTTTATCTTATTTATCTGCAATTGCCCTAGATCTTGAAGTTACATGTTTAGACTTGTCCATGAAACGCCCGTCCATCCATCCCTATGCCTACCACACTCATATCCTACTGTTTGCTACTGCTGTTACTATTGCTCTTGTTTTACTCTTGCTGTTACTTTGCTATTGCTACTACAAAACCGTTGCTACTGATAAATTTCTGTGAGCAAGAACTATTTCCAGGTGCAACTGAATTGACAACTCAGTTGTTAAGGTTATAAGTATTCTTTGGCTCCCCTTGTGTCGAATCAATAAATTGGGTAATACTATCCTCGAAGACTGTTGCGATCCCCTATACTTGTGGGTCATCAAGACTATTTTCTGGCGCTGTTGCCGGGAAGCATAGCTCTATTGTAAGTTCACTTGGATCTATTATTGTTCACTGCTATTCCTTTCATCATGGGGAAGTCTCGTGATGGAAAGTTCCCTATTTTACCATCCACTACAAGAAGAGGTATAGTCCTAAACACCTCTGCTGCTCTTGATTCACCGTATGTTATAAGTAAACTTGTTACACCACCACATACACATGCTACACACACTGCTACTACTACTAAATCTGAAACTACTTCTGATATGCATGATGTTACTTCTAATGTGCTTGATGCAAGTGGTTCATTAGGTCCTTTTCTAGATGCTACAATTGCTAGAACTATTTTGGGAAACACTGAAACTCCTAGTGAAGACACTGTTACACCTGTTAGCTCACCTGAGTCTAGAGAGAGATATGATATTAGTGATGGTTACTTAGAAATGACTGATGAATTTATTGAAGAGTACCAAAACACACATGGTGCTAGTGCTATTTGGAGTCTCCTTGAGAGACGTACCATTATTCCTAAACTGTCTTGTGATCCTAAGTTTGCCACTTCTCCCATAGATATTAAAGATGAAGATTATGATTTTTCTCTTGATTTATCCTATTTAGACATTGTTGAGAGAGAACCTTTTTGTGGGACTGAGAGTGAGAGTGCCGTGGCACATATGAATGCGCTTTCCACTATGAGTGTCTTATTCTCTGATGATTTTAAGACGCGTAAGTACTTTGTTACTAAGATCTTCCCTTTTTCACTTAAAGGGGAAGCTAAGGCTTGGTTTAATAGATTACCTCCTGGATCCATTGATATCCCTGATTGTTTGATTGCTTCTTTCTTCCAAAAATATTTTCCTCCTAGTGCTAGACATGCTGCTTTGCAAAAACTTTTTGATTTTAAACAGGGAGAAGAAGAGAAATTGCCTGAGTCATGGACAAGGTTTTGTATCTTGATTCATGCACATACTGGATGTCCATTACCTAAAAATGAGCTTCTTGATATTTATTATAATGGACTAACTGATGATTTTAGGACATTGATATGTCGGAAACGTATCTATAATTTTTGATGCTCCATGCTTGTTTTATAACATTTATCTTATGTTTTGCCTAAACTTTGAGGTATTTTTATACACTTTTTGGAAATAACCTATTGACAAGATGCCACAGTGCCAGTTGCCTGTTTTCTGCTATTTTTGGTTTTAGAAAGCTCAAAAATGAATATTCTCGGAATTGGACGGGACAAAAGCCAAAGTTCATATTTTCCCGGAGCGATACAGAAAATCGAAGACGAGATGGAGGAGGAAACCAGGGTGGCCACACCCTAGGTGGGTGCAGGCCCACCCTAGGCCGCGCCCACAGAGGGTGTGGGCCCCCTGGATTTCCACCGACCTTGCCTCCTTCGCCTATAAGAAGCCCCCAACTCAGAAACCCTAGAGAATCCATCATACTTCCAGAAAAAGTTCCGCAGCGCCGCCGCCACCGAAGGGGAGATTCGGGGAACAGAAAGTGTCTGTTCCGGCACCCTACCGGGACGGGGAAGTGCCCCCGGAGCCATCTCCATCGATCTCCCATGAGGAGGAGGGAGTAGTTCTTCCTCGAGGCTAAGGGCTCTACCGGTAGCTATGTGACATGGATATGCCCTACGGGTACCCGATGTTAGTATACCTGGTCCAGCCGACGAAAGGCCCACTCGAAGACATGCCAGGGTCCATGATGCCTATGACGGTTTGGCTGATATGAAGCCCATATGGACACGGACTCTCAAGCGTACAAGACAAGGAAACCTCAAGACTAGAGTTTGAATACAACATGTAACCTACTCGAATCGGTACCTGAGACCTAGCCTCCCCATATATAAAGGCTAGGAGGGGCCAACGAGGAGGGCACCCCCGATAGAGTAGACCACAATAGATCTAGAGATCCGCACTTCACATACCACCGCATACACACCTCCACGCCAGATTGCATCTGCGCACCCCTGTACTTTCGGTTCCGCCATAATCAAGAGCAGACAAGCAGGAGTAGGGTTTTCCCTCCGGGGGACTGAACCTGGGTAAACCTCGTGTCCCCGTGTTGCTTGTTTGCTAACCATTCCGCGATCTCCAGCATCCCCATCTTCTCCAAAACCTAAGCTCATAACAATGGGCATTGACGAGATTAAACCTCGTCAATTGGCGCCATCTGTGGGAACTGGGGGCGCTGATTATGCGATCGTGATGGTCCCAACCAAAGCGATATACAACTCCACGGCGATAGAGAGTCATCTCCTCTTCGGCGCCTTAGACTTCACCGCCCACTCGCCAGCCACCCTGAAGGACATCGAGCCCGTTGGTGACGGACTCGAGATCCTGTTCGGGAGCTTCTGCTTCCAGGTGGGGCAGACCGGCACTCTCCGTCTCCCAGAGCGGGTGCCCCTGCCATCGATCAGGCCCGCCTCGTGTGCTCCACACCCCGTGCTACGCACATCGCCATCGGCAGATGAGTCCTATGACAGCAGCAGCTGCAACTCAGATCTGTGCGATCCACCATCGGAGGAAGGGACCTACGGTTCCGGATCCGAAAGCTACGGCAGCAGCAATCCGATATACGAGCGCTACCAATGCGCCGCAGTCATCCAGAGTGACGTGGATCAGGAGCACAACCCGCCACCCAATTCACAGGGTAGAAATAGCGAGAACAGAAGAAGCCATTCCCCCTGCCCAACGGGGACGACATCGATCGAGTCATCCACCTCAGCGAGGAAGGATGGGCTCAAGCACGCGAAGCCGTAGCAGGCAACAAGATCTTGCCCGTGGGTGCCTCACGGGACCTGTTGATGGCATACCACATGCTCCTAATCGAGGAGCACAAGAAGCAGGTGAAGATGCAAGAGGTGCTTGACGAACACAAGCAAGCAGCCTCGGAATCCAGTGCGCGGCGAGCTGCGCTCTCCGCCATGGGCATCGGCTCCAGCTCGCACGACAACCATGGCAAGAAGCACCGTTCTTACACGGAGAACATGGATCCCAAGGCACGTCGTGAGGTGACTCGGGCCCTCAACATGTCCTTCATGGAGATGGATGCCGATGGCAACGTCATCCAGAAGACGCCGCAAGCTGCGATCATGGCAGCCACCGCGTACCTCGCGTCCCTTCCACTTCCGGAGGGGGACACAAAAAGGGCCATGCACAAGTCCGCGCTTACCGGACTCGGACTCGTTGGAGCTGCACTCCATGGAGAAGCTCCTGCGGACCCAAAGAAGAAGGCTGCGGTCAGGTTCAACCGCAGCCCCACGCCCTCATCCGAGGATGAAGAGCACGGCCTTCCTCGAAGGCACAAGAGCTCGCGCCATCGCAGCCGCGATTACGACGCTCGAAGCGAGCTAACCCATTGCAAGATCGACAAAGCACGCGCGTATGCTCGTCCGAATCCGAGGAAGATGACAACGAAGGAGAACTCTGCAGAGACCGATGATTCAGCATATCCGTTCGGCGGACACAGATGCCGCGGAACTTCAAGCTTCCTTCGGACACTCCGAAGTTCGACGGCACATAGGACCCCAAGGCGTGGCTCAGCGACCACCTGTCATCCGTCAAGCTACACGGCGGAAACAAGGAAACCGCCATGCAATGCCTTCAGCTGCAGCTGACAGGCGCAGCCCGGATATGGCTCAGCAGCCTATCCTCGGGATCCATCCGAAGCTGGGAGGAACTGGCATACAGTTTCGTCCAAAACTTCAAGGGCACCAGCAAGAGGCCAGCCTCGATCGAGGAGATGTGGGCCTGCACCCAACGAACGGGCGAATCCATTCGCTCATACATATTACGTTGGTCCAACACCAATAACTCCACGGCGCACATCTCTGAGGAGAGAGCTATCGATGCCTTCAAGGACGACGTCAAATGCCAGGACATCAAGGAAGAACTTGGGCGCGTCAAGCCCAATACACTCGACCACCTCATGGACATCGCCAACAGGTGGGCCGATGGCGAGGACTCCGTCCAACGAGTGCACTCGGAGGAGGAAGATGACTACGGCCGGCGACATGAACGCCGTAGCAAGAGAAGATCGCGCGTCTACGACGGTCGCGATGGACCCGACATGGTCGCGGCTGGCTACGCCGACCGCTGCAGCGACGGCAACCGCAGCAGCGGCGGATACCGCGGAAGCAACTTCCGTGATGGAGGATGCCCAATGCAGTCATGGCAACGTCGCGGCTGTGACGACGGACCCTCAGCATATGACAAACTGTCGGGTCCATGCACCATCCACTTCTACATCGACAAGCAGGATGGTAAGAAGAAGGCAAGCCACATGCTCAAGGACTGCCGCGAGTTCCAGAAACTCAGCGAAAGCATGGCTCAGATGAGGCAACAAGCCCCGAAACCCGGGTACGGGAACGCACCCGCACCAGGTGAGATCGCACACGGAGCTCCTCCACCACCACCTGTGGGACCTTCAAACCACCCAATCGCACCCGCGCAGAATAACGGTGGGCACGGGTACCCCGCGCCGAAAGGATCACTGATGATCCAAAAAGGGCGCCCAACAAACAGGGTGCAGAAGAAAATCACCCGTCAGATCAATCTGGATGTGACCGCTCCACCCGCCATCCCTGAGTACCTCAGCGGATCAGAGTCCTGCATCACATTCAGCCGTTCGGATCACCCTTGTCAGGTCCCTCGCCTAGGCCATGCTGCCCTGGTGCTTGAGGCGTAGATCGGAGGGTTCGACATGAGCCGCGTCTTCATGGACGGTGATAGCGGCAATAATCTGATGTTTGCGAGAACCTTAGCAGCAATGCAGATCCCGTTGTGCAACATGGAACAATCCGACACAACGTTCCACGGCATCGTTCCAGGGAAGGGCGTATTCCCCCTGGGTAAGATATGGCTCGACGTCATCTTCGGCAAGCCCGATAACTTCCGGTGCAAGCGACTCAAGTTCGAAGTGGTGGACTGGCCATCACAATACCACGCCATCCTCGGGCGTGTAGCATTCGCACGGTTCCTGGCAGTACCGCACTACGCGTACCTGCTACTCAAGATGCCAGGACCAAAGGGCGTCATCACGGTCCATGGGAGCTTCACCCGATCGGACCACTGCGATAGGGACTTCAACAGAATCTCCCAGTCATTCGGCATGCAGGAGGAGCTCATAAGGCTCCACGAGATGACAGACAACAGGGCACCCCCAGTCGCAAGACAGAACGCACCTGACATGTCCTTCGACTCCACCGTCAACACAAAAAAGGTGCAGGTCCACCCGACGGATGCCTCCAAGACGGCGCTGATCGCCAATGACCTCAGTTCCGCATAGGAAAGCGCGCTCGTCTAATTCCTCCGTGAGCGCTGGGAAATCTTCGCCTGGTGTCCTGCGGACATGCCAGGAGTTCCCAGGGAATTCGCCGAGCACGCCCTTAACGTCTTTCCAGACGCCAAGCCCGTAAAGCAGTCCATCAGGCGACTGTCCGAGCCACGGGCCGAAGCTATCGGAGTCGAAGTCAACAGACTACTTGACGCCAACTTCATTCGGGAGATCAAGGAGAGCGAGTGGCTCGCCAACACCGTGATGGTCCCCAAAAAGGATACGGACATCCTGCGGATGTGCGTGGACTTCACATCGTTGAACAAGCACTGCCCAAAGGATCACTTCCCTCTCCCTCGGATCGATCAGATCATCGATTCTACTGCAGGATGCGAGAAGCTCTCCTTCCTCGACGCCTACTCAGGCTACAACCAGATTCGACTGAAGGTCGAAGATCAGGAGAAAACGGCATTCATCACGCCGTTCAGAGTGTTCTGCTACAACACAATGCCCTTCGGGCTGAAGAACGCAGGAGCCATGTACCAACGGTGCATGCAGGCATGCCTTAAGGACCAGATCAATCCAGCGCTGCGGTACGTCCCTGTTCCAGTTTCCAAGGCAAGTAAAAGGAGAAAAGCAAGATGTCAGATCAATTCAGAAGCATCAATACAGGTCGCGTTTGATCTGAAAATTTGATTAGCAAGCCAAACCATATACGACTACACGGATTCTATGGCCAAAAGCACTAATAGCATGCGGTCAAAGAAAAAAAGGCAGGTGCTAGCTCTTCACGTGAAGATCAAATTGTACATCAATTGAAGCAAAAGAAAAACAGATCGATTAAATACATGGACGTGTCATTTGAAGACAGCAGTATAGTACATCGACGAGTCGCCGGGTCTTCGACTTCGGCAATCCGCTATGATCTTAGGCTCAAGCGGCTCGGGGGCTCCCTCCGCCTCGGCGACCAGTCATGGCCTTCGCCTCTAGCAACCCACTGCGGTCCTCGGCATCGGCGACCCGCTTCGGCCTTCAGCTGCGGTGACCCGCTGTATCTTTCCGATGCGACGACCCGACGCGATCTTCGATTGCCACAACTAGCCGCATCGGCTTCAGCGACCACGACTCGGGGGCTCCCTCGACATCGGCGACCCAATGCGGCTTTCGGCTGCGATGACCCGATACATCCTTCGGATGTGGCGACTCGGTGCGGTCTTCGACCGCGACAATCTTCGGATGCGGAGCTCTCTACCACCATCAACTTCAGAAACCCATCGCCGCTATGATTGTGGTTCGCCGCGTCGACCACGAGATTGCCGACTACAACTACACGATACAAGACTCGAGTCTCTGCCCGAGTCTACGACTCCGCCAGACACTCGGGGGCTACTCCAAACTGGAGTGCTGTTCACGCACACAGAAGATCTTTGAGTGGCATGCTTCGATTCCTCACTCGAATCAACGATTCGACTAAGGACTCGGGGTCTACTCCCATAAGGAGCGTTGGTCGCGCACTCAAAAAAAATGAAGGCATTCAGGGCATCTGTAAGGTCATCCGAAGAACTTCCGGATCGCCATATCACGCAACCGACGACTATAAGTCTCTGCTCGAGTCTACGACTCGAACAGACACTCGGGGGCTACTCCCATAGGGAGCGCTGGTCGCGCACCCTATAGTCCATTGTGTTGACTACGTCCATAATGTCGACTCCTTTGCAACAACCAACACAACTTTCAACTCTGACATCCAAGTGCAAGGTTCAAGACAACTAAGTCTCCACCTGAATCTAAGTTTCGGATGCACACTCGGGGGCTACTGACATGGATATGCCCTACGGGTACCCGATCTTAGTATACCTGGTCCAGCCGACGGAAGGCCCACTCGAAGACATGCCAGGGTCCATGATGCCTATGACGTTTTGGCTGATATGAAGCCCATATGGACACGGACTCTCAAGCGTACAAGACAAGGAAACCTCAAGACTAGAGTTTGAATACAACTTGTAACCTACTCGAATTGGTACCTAAGACCTAGCCTCCCCATATATAAAGTCTAGGAGGGGCCAACGAGGAGGGCACCCCCGATAGACTAGACCACAATAGATCTACAGATCCGCACTTCGCATACCACCGCATACACACCTCCATGCCAGATTGCATCTGCGCATCCTTATACTTTCGGTTCCGCCGTAATCAAGAGCAGACAAGTAGGAGTAGGGTTTTCCCTCTGGGGGCCTGAACCTGGGTAAACCTCGTGTCCCCGTGTTGCTTGTTTGCTAACCGTTCCGCGATCTCCAGCATCCCCATCTTCTCCAAAACCCAAGCTCATAACAATGGACATTGACGAGATTAAACCTCGTCACTATGTGTTCATCTCTCTCTCTATACATGATCTTGTTGTGGTCACGAGCTTTGTAATCTAGTAGATCTACCTTGCTACTCAAGTGCTTCAATAGATCTCTGCTCTCCCCATGTGTGTGAAAGTGACAGCGTGCACGCCATGGTGGCACTTAGGCTTGAGTCTACATAAATAATCTTTGTGATTTAATAGATCTATGCTTTTCCCCACGTGTGTGAAAGTGACAGTGGGCATACCATGTGTGGCACTTTGGCTAGTTTGAATATTTGTTATGAGTTATATTTGGAGTTGGATGTCTCTATGAAATTGTGGTGTTTGTTGGAACCATCTAGCGCTCAAGGTGAAAGTGTGGGGTTATCTAGATTGGGGAAGGCGGACTTTGAGGTGTGCTATTATAGCCCTACCATGGATTAGAGTGTCCAACCGGAGAGTAGTTAAGAGTAGTATCATGAAGAGAGGATATTTATATGAGAGAGTGTTCACTAGTGAAAGTATGATCCCTGGGCCTTGTTTCTAAACATTGAAACACCATTTGCTACTAGATCTGTTGCATGTTTGCTTGCTTCCATCCTTTTGCATTTAGTATTTACCTCACCGTCAAGCTATTTTCTAGCACTCACACACGTTACCCCACGTCAACAACAAGTCAAAGCTATTTTCTGGCACCGTTACCACTTGTATTTCACTATCTCTTCGCCGAACTAGTGCACCTATACACCTGACAAGTGTATTGGGTGTGTTGGGGACACAAGAGACTTCTTGTATCTTAATTACAGGGTTGCTTGAGAGGGATACCTTTGACCACTTCCTCCCTGAGTTCAATAAACCTTGGGTAATCCAGTTAAGGGAAACTTGCTGCTGTTCTACAAACCTCTGCACTTGGAGGCCCAACAACTGTCTACAAGAATAGAAGTGTGTAGACATCAAGATATTTTCTGGCGCCGTTGCCGGGGAGATAAGGTAAAAGGTACTCACATCCTGGTGTGTGAGTGCTTGAAGTTATTTCCTTTAAATTCTGCAATTTTGTCTTTTTGTTTCTTGTTTTCACTAGTTAGGCTTAATGAAAAACAACAACAAAATTAGAGAGCTTTATATAAAAAACCTATGGAACTTTATTTGTATGCTAATAGCAATGTTATTAGTATGAATTATTTGGACACCATTATTGCTAATGCTATGGAAACGTCTAACCTTGGGGAAGCTAGTTTTTATGCAAATGATCTTTTTAGTTCCTCAGCTTTGGAAGATAGATATTCTATTGGTTATGATGATACCAAACCTCCAATATATGATGATTACAATGATGAGTATGATATTTTAAGTCCACCTACTATTGAGGAGAAAATCTATTGTGATTACAATATGCCTCCTATATTTGATGATTATGGTGATGAGAATAATAATGATAGCTATTTTGTTGAATTTGCTTCCACTACAATTAATAAGAATGCCTTTGCTTATGTGGAGAGCAATAATCATTTTATGCATGTGGCTCATGATAAGAATGTTTTATGTGATAGTTATATTGTTAATTTTATTCATGATGCTACTGAAAGTTATTATGAGAGAGGGAAACATGGTCTTATGTATATCTAAAATATTAAGTTTCCCCTCTTTATGTTGAAAATCTTAAAGTTGCACTTGTTTTGCTTTCCTATGCTTGTTGCTTTGTGCTTTAATGACTTGTTTCTTTACAAAATTATTTTTCATAGGAAGAGGGTTATACTTAAATGTGTTTTGAATTTTCTTCTTTATGCTCTCTTTTACTTCAATTCATAATTCTTATGAGAGCATCTTCTCAAACTTTCATATGCCTAACTTAAAGGCGTTAAAGAAAAGTACTTGTTGGGAGATAAGAGTTTCGTTGAGTCTAGGAAGTCATTACTTCAGTAATGACCTCTCCTTATCCTTTTTGTTTGATTTTTGTGCCAAGAATGGCCCCTAATGAGAGGGAAGTAAGATTTGGGGAGTTGTTGTCCCGAAACAGATTTTTGTGCTTCACCGTAAAAATTCGTGAGGAATATCTGTAAGTCGGATTGAGATGATATTTTTCGTATAAATCTCCCAGTATGTTAGATAACTTTCGTTAGTTCAACACTTTTTGATTTGAGCAACATAAGGTCTTCGAAAAAATCGGTTTCGACCTGCTGGTCTGTTTTGATAGATTTCTGCCATTATTTGCATTTGCTTCTTATTGATTCCTTTTGGGGTTCTTTTTGGGAAATTGAGCTTCTTGAAGGAGTTGATACAGTAGCTTGTGTTTTTAGTGAAAAGGTTTGCTGTTCCAAAGATAAGCCTAAAGGTCTATTATCTTTTGAATACACTAATGTTGCTAACGAAGATTGTGTGAAGTTTTGCATGAAGGAAAAATTTTAGGTGTAGATAAAGAATGATGTAATGTGATGAAGAATGGACAAAAGCTCAAGATTGGGGATGCCACCCCGTGTCACCCCAAGAAATATTCAAGAGGTACAAGCGTCAAAGCTTGGGGATGCCCAAGGCATCCCCTTCTTTATCAATAAAAATCTTAGGTCTTTCTAGACACTTCGTTTTTATTGTTTCATGCACTATTGTGTTGATCTTGGAGCGTCTTAGTTTTTGTTTTTGTTTTCTTTTGCTTAGTTTGCTTGCATAAGTTTGTTGATCACATCACACTTCTTTTGGAGAGAGACACACTCTGTTTTCATTGCCTAGAACACTCTAGTTTTCATTCTTATTGTTCTGTGAGTGTTCACTTTTGCTAGCACTGTGTTTAGCCTTAGTTTTCTTATGCTTTCAGCTTAGAAATTTTTAGTTCTTCTTTGTGGATTGGTGAGACAAGCTCACTGGTATTTATTGTTTATTATCTTTGTGAGTTGTTTCAAATAAGTTGACTGGTGTTGGAAAAGAGTAGAAAGTTCCATGCTTATAGTGGTACAAAAGGGAGCTTGCTTTGACTGTGACTTAGACTATATCATGTCATGTTAGATGTTGTTTTGACCTTATGCTTAGTGATTATTTATGTAGCATGACTTGTTCCAAAAAATAGGGTTGCTTAATGTGACTTGAAGGAATCATGCGTTGTTTTAGCATGCATAAGCATAGTATTGTGGTATTCTCCTTTGATGCTTTGTTTGGGTTGACTTGGCACATGCTCACACCATGTTATGAATATGAAAAATTCACCATAGCCTCTATGATCATTTAGTCCTTGACTTGTAGTACCACTCTATGCTTTGATTATTAATGTTTTGTCCCTCTGCATGATTATGGCCACTATTGCTCTCTTATTTGGTTGCTCCCAGTCTTTTGCTAGCCTCCACTTGTATGAGTAAGCTCTACTCATGCTTCCAACTCCCAAGAAACCAAGTTATTCCAAAATGTCCACAATAAACTCCTATGCATGGTGTGTTACACCATTCCAAGTATATTCTTGTTTTTCAGCTATCTTCCAATTTAAAACTATTTTGTTATGTGAAAACTTAGTGATTAAAGCCCTCACAAACTTGATGGCACACTTTATATTAGTTGCCCCTAATAAAATTGAACCATCGTGTCATCTATGTTGTATATGCTTGCACTTATACGTTGGAATTAGCAGAACCATGCTGTCATGGGGAACGTTTTCAACATTGCACTTGTACTTTGTACTCAGTTGATATCATGCTCTTTTGTCTATGGATGTTACCGGTGTGAAATAAAGAGGGAACTTGTAAGTCCATGGAGTATGTATTTTGTGTTAGAGAAATGTCTGGGCTGCTAGCCTATGCCATGCCTAATCATGGTGGAAACTTGCAGCATCACCATAGTGAGCTATCTATGAAGCATCCTCAATAAAAAGCTATGCATATAGTAAATAAAAAGATTGCTGATATGCTCATTGTCTGCTTGCCTTGTCATTTTGGTTATGGGATAGCTCCTGTACCATGTGCAAGGGGTACCCCGTTGGCGGTTCTCTATGATACGCATGTACTTTCAATGACAAGAACTTACAGGTGACTGAAGTTGTGTAGCATGAGGTGTGGCCCTCATATTCAAGGGACTTGAGATTGCCAACTTATACTTTGTCAAGCATATACTCCATAGTTTGTTCACTTTAACCTTAATCACTTCAAGATGCTTATGATAGGGGCAATGAGGGCTGAAAGCTAACAAGTACCATAATTTTTGGAAGCTCTTTTTGAAACTTGAAATCCCTGCTTCCCTTTACAAAGGGCCTTTCTTCCACTATTATATTGAGTCTCCACCTTCTACCTTTAGGCACCATTAAGAGAGCATAGTTGCCATTCTTAGTTCTATGTGCAGTGCCCCAAAACTTATTGGTTGATGCATATTGTGATATTGCTTGTTCTTGTGCTACTTGTATCTAGTCACTCTTATGAACTTTGAAGGTGTCATATGCATCTATTTGCTAATCTATGAGGGACAAGCTGATTGCCACTATGCCATGTTTTTTGTATGTGAAACAAACAAACGTTTTTCAATGCATGCTATTCATGATCTTTGTTTGTAGCCTTTCATGTTGCATGCATAGTTACTTTGTCCTATTGTTAGAACTCCATATTTCATGCACATGTTTAGAGTTCTTTGATCCCAGCTTTCAATGCTTGCAAATGGTTTGATCTTGGTTTTGATGGTGCATGTCACCTCAAAAAATATCATTTTATCACTTACCTACTCGAGGACGAGCAGGAGTTAAGCTTGGGGATGCTTGATACGTCGGAAACGTATCTATAATTTTTGATGCTGCATGCTTGTTTTATATCATTTGTCTTATGTTTTGTCTAAACCTTTAGGTATTTTTATACACTTTATGGAACTAACCTATTGACAAGATGCCACAGTGCCAGTTGCCTGTTTTCTGCTGTTTTTGGTTTTAGAAAGCTCAAAAATGAATATTCTCGGAATTGGACGGGACAAAAGCCAAAGTTCATATTTTTCCCGGAGCGATACAGAAAATCGAAGACGAGACGGAGGAGGAAACCAGGGTGGCCACACCCTAGGTGGGCGCGGGCCCACCCTAGGCCGCGCCCACAGGGGGTGTGGGCCCCCTGGACCTCCATCGACCTTGCCTCCTTTGCCAATAAGAAGCCCCGACTCAGAAACCCTAGAGAATCCATCATACTTCCAGAAAAAGTTCCGCAGCGCCGCCGCCACCGAAGGGAGATTCAGGGGACAGAAAGTCTCTGTTCTGGCACCCTGCCGGGACGGGGAAGTGCCCCCGGATCCATCTCCATCGATCTCCATCGCCATCTTCATCACCATTGTTGATTCCCATGATGAGGAGGGAGTAGTTCTTCCTTAAGGCTAAGGGCTCTACCGGTAGCTATGTGTTCATCTCTCTCTATGCATGATCTTGTTGTGGTCATGAGCTTTGTAATCTAGTAGATCTACCTTGCTACTCAAGTGCTTCAATAGATCTCTGCTCTCCCCATGTGTGTGAAAGTGACAGCGTGCACGCCATGGTGGCACTTAGGCTTGAGTCTACATAAATATTTTTTGTGCTTTAATAGATCTATGCTTTTCCCCACGTGTGTGAAAGTGACAGCGGGCATACCGTGTGTGGAACTTTGGCTAGATTGTATATTTGTTATGAGTTATATTTGGAGTTGGATGTCTCTATGAAATTGTGGTGTTTGTTGGAACCATCTAGCGCTCAAGGTGACAGTGTGGGGTTATCTAGATTGGGGAAGGCAGACTTTGAGGTGTGTTGTTATAGCCCTACCATTGATTAGAGTGTCCAACCGGAGAGTAGTATCATGAAGAGAGGATATTTATATGAGAGAGTGTTAACTAGTGAAAGTATGATCCCTAGGCCTTGTTTCAAAACATTGAAACACCGATTGCTACTATATTTGTTACATGTTTGCTTGCTTCCATCCTTTTGCCTTTAGTCTTTACCTCACCGTCAAGCTATTTTCTAGCACTCACACACGTTACCCCACGTCAACAACAAGTTAGAAGCTATTTTCTGGCACCGTTACCACTTGTATTTCACTATCTCTTCGCCGAACTAGTGCACCTATACACCTGACAAGTGTATTGGGTGTGTTGTGGACACAAGAGACTTCTTGTATCATGATTGCAGGGTTGCTTGAGAGGGATACCTTTGACCACTGCCTCCCTGAGTTCGATAAACCTTGGGTAATCCACTTAAGGGAAACTTGTTGCTGTTCTACAAACCTCTACACTTGGAGGCCCAACAACTGTCTACAATAATAGAAGTGTGTAGACATCAGACATACCTAGATAGTTTTGCTAATTGTGTTTTCAGGAAAAGAACTCCTACAAATGCTGAAGAATTAATGGCTAAAATAAGCATGAATTATGATGATTGGACTTCAACTGAGCTAAATACACCTCAGCCTATTACTCCTGAACCAGTTGTGCCTGAACCAGTTCCAACACCAACACCAAAGAAGAGGGGAGTTATTGCATTAAATGATGAAGTGATGAAAGAAGCTAAAAAATGTCTTAAGGAGAAAGGTGTTAGAGCTGAAGATGTGAAGAATCTACCTCGTATAGAAGAATTATGTAAGCCAATTCCCCACTCATCTACTATTGAGGTACACTCTCTCCAACACTTTGATCAAGGTGATATTCCCTATGGTAAGCCTCCTGATCAATGCTTGGAGGAACTTGACATTTTTATTGTTAAACATGGTAATTTTAATAAACAAGTTCAGAATCATTTATTGGAAAACTATAGAGCTATTAATGAGTTGAAAGATATTGTGGAAAGAACTACTAATGATGTTAAAATTCTTTGTAAACCCTTTCAAATGGTTCAAACTCAAATTGATCAACTTGCTAAGGTATAAAAAGATATGCTAGTTAATGCTTCAAGAGATAAACATGCTTATGAAATTAGAACTAGGAGTGGTATAGCCACTCAAGATCCTTTATATCCTGAAGGACACCCTAAAAGAATTGAGCAGGATTCTCAACAAGGTGAAAGTAGTGGTAGTCCTCATAAGAGAAAAAGAAACACAAAATAGTTGAGGAACCAACTGAACATGTTGTAGATCCTAATAGTATATCTATCTCTGATGCTGAAACTGAGAGTGGTAATGATAAAAATGATGCTCCTGATAAGGAGGAAGTTGAGGAAAAACCTAAGAAGCACACTAAGAACACTAGGTACACTAAGGAAGATTTTATTGCTAGTAAATATGTTAGTGAGAGATAACCTTGGGTGTAGAAGCTCTATGCCTTTTCCCAATAAGAAACAAAAGTCAAAGGAGGAAGAACACTATAACAAGTTGTGTGAGTGGATGAAACCTTTAACTTTGCAAATTCCTTTGACTGATGCTATTAAGTTGCCTCCTTATTCAAAGTATATGAAGGATATTGTCTCTAATAAAAGGAAGATTCCTAATGAGGAAATTTCTACTTTGCTCGCTAATTATTCCTTCAATGGTAAGGTTCAAAAGAAACTTGGTGATCCAGTATACCAACTATTCCTTGCTCTATTAAAAATAATTATGTTAGAACTGCTTTATGTGATTTGGGAGTTGGAGTTAGTGTTATGCATTTTTCTCTCCACAAGAGACTCCAGCTAGAAAAGTTGATACCAACTGATATATCTTTGCAAATGGCTGATAAGTCAACTACTATTCCTGTTGGTATATGTGAGGATGTTCCTATTCCGGTGGCTCATAATTGCTTGGATTTAACTAATTTTGTTGTGCTTGAGATGCCTGAAGATGATAATATATCTATTATTCTTGGGAGACCTTTTCTTAATACTGCAGGTGCTGTCATCAATTGTAATCAAGAAAAAGTAACTTTTAATATTAATGACAAAGATCATACTGTCTATTTCCCCAAGAAGATTGATAAGAGTTATTGCCTGAATTCCATTGAAAATATTGAGAGCATCAAAGTTGGAGAAATATATTGTCCCATTCCACAAGAAAGTTTTGAAACTATTATGATTGGGACCATTGCTATCAAGTTTGAGGTAACATAATCACTTTGTGGAATGCAAAGTTTTGTTTCATATAAGATTGTTTTGGTAATAAGACTTGATCAACCTTGTTAACAAAGGGATTTTAATGAACAAAACAATGCTTTCACAGTGGTTATACTTGCTCACTTTTATTTTTATCCTACCTAGTCTTTGCTCGTTCTCTTGTTAGCTTTACTTTTGCTAGTTGTTTGCTTGTTAGAGTGTCTTATAACTTCTATAGTTTTGGTTTTTGTTTGCTTTTGCTTCTTCTAAAAAATCTGTTTCTGCGAGAAAATCAATTTTCATAACCTGAAAATTGGCCAAAAATAAAGTTTCCCGAAAAATTCCAGAAAATTCATATTAAATTTTTCCTCGAAAAAAGGGGCAAAGGGACACCTGGAATGGTCCAGGGGGACCCACTAGGCCAGGACACCCCCTGGTGGCACCGCCAGCCCCAAGGCGCGCCTGGCCTGGGTAGGGCCCACCTATGGCCCTCCAAGTTGCCTCCTCCTAGCCACTTCTTTCTCTCTCACGAAAAACACCGGAAAACTTTCTCAAGCTCGAGTTCTTTCTGTTCTTGCTCCCAATTTTCAATCTCCTTGTTCAGCCCATCTTTGCTGTTGATTTTTGGAGGGATTGCTCCTTGGTATGTGCCGCCTCTGCTTGTCCAATTAGATTTTTGATTGGTAGATTGTATCTTGAGTATTTTGCTGCTATAGGTGTCAGGTTGTGTGAGCTTGCATGCTTGTTCTATGCTTAGAGATTCCATGTTGATGCATGTTTAGCTCTCTAGCAAGTTCCTATAGTGGTTCCTCATCATCTATCAGCTTGGAAATTACTTGGTTTGATGTTTGTCTAAAAATTTCAGAAAAAAGGGTAATGGACAACCACACCTTTGGAGAAATATTTGAGAGTGATGCACCTAGGAGTACAAGGCCCTCAAGATCATCCTCCCGAGCTAGGTCATCATACAATTAGTATCTCATTACACCGCGTTTTGGCGACGAGGGAGATGAGGGGGATGCGCACCCTTCTACCTTCCCTTGTCCTACCTTTTTGCAGGCTGCAGGGATTCTTAATGATTTCCTAACCTTGGTTCAGAGGGTTGGACTAACGAGTTATATGCAGGATGAGAGTATGCAGTATGCTTTGCTCACTAAAACTTTTGTGGGAAGTTTCTCGTTTACTAACAACCCTTTCAGGTCAGAGGTATCATTCAAAATCTATAATAGACCCTTCACCATGAAAATGATTTTTTTTGAAATCTTGGGTATTGGCACGGCTGGACGGTCAAGAAGATTCCAGCTCAACCAGCTGATTTATTGGAACTCTATCGCGGGATAAGTAATGATGATGACCGCAGAGCCCAGCGCGGAAAGATAAGAAATATTCAACTCCCAACTATCAGATATTTTGCTTATTATCTTGCCACTAGTATTCTTGGTAGGGAGAACACTAGCAATATTTCCAACTATCATTTGGCTTTCCTAGCTGCTGCACTCAACAATGAAACCAGGTACAATCTTGGTTCTCTCATTGCTCGTCGCTTAGCTGCTAAGGGACCCATTTATGGGGGAATTATTAATGCACGTGTTGTTGCTGCCTTAGACCTATCTGTTGATCCAAATGATACAATTTTGGCTCCTCAGAGGCTTGATTTAGCTGCCATGAAAGTGCATCACTTTGTAATTACTAGCTCTACCCTTGATAGTTTGGTTTATAGGATGATGTTTACTGACGGGGAATAAAAGAAATTCCTTTGCCCAAAACCACTTTGTTTAGTATTTCCCAGGGACCTTGGTCACGCTCCAAGGAGGAGATGGATGAGCAGCTATGCATTTGTGGTTTCCACAGACACTACCAGGTGGACGCGCCCTCATATGACCACTCTATGCACTACACAGGGGCGTCCTCGAGCTCATACCAGGACGAAGGGACCTCTTCGTCATACTACAGAGGTGCACCTTCTTGGTCACCATGGGGATGAGCTCCACTTAGGCCAAAAGCCTAAGCTTGGGGGGAGGTATACCGACATCACACTCATCTATATATCATGTTTCATCGGTTCTTTGTATATCCATGTTTCGCTTTCTTTTTGGTTCTTGTTTCTGCTTTCTCAAAACACAAAAAGACCAAAAATATTTGCGTTGTTTCTCTTGGTTTGTTTCTTTGCATTTTTAGCTTTGGTTTGCCTTAAGAAAATCCAAAAAGATTTTGCTTCGTTTGTTTTTGCTTTGTGTGCTTGTTTTAAAAAAATCGAAAACACCAAAAATATTTGTTGTTCTTCATTGGTTTTGTGAATTTCTTTGCAGGGTTCAGCAGTCCTCAGTGGAGTTTGGTTTCATGTTATTATTCAAGCCACACAAGTGAAGGGCAATAACGAAGATTAAAGATAACTTGAGGTGTGGTAAGAGGCTGGTAACAAACTCTATTTGTTTTCATTTCTGTACATATACTCATCATTATGGGCATGCTTAGTCTGTTCATGTAAGGTGTATGTTATTTATGGATGCTCAGTAGTTCTTGCTTTCTTATGATCAGCTCCAGCTTGTTAATAGTGTAAGATCCCTCCTTTGTAAAGGAAAGGATCCCTGTGATTGCAATGCTAGTCCCTGGATCAATGCTAGCATCCACAGTTTAAGATGAAGTACACAGAAACAAAGGTCATTATTACATGTCATTCCAGAGACAAACATAGTCTTTTACAAACTCCATGGCCACAGGCCTAGTACAAGAGTTTAAATATGTAATAAGATAAATAAGTCTTCATCTTCATGTGCCACAGGCAAGCATGTTGAGTGTAGACTCATAACCCCTAATCACCATCAGAATAACCTGCAACATCACAAGTTACAGCCACAGTGGGTCAATACATTGGAATAGTATTGGCAAGTGATACCTTAGAGTAATATTGGCAACTAGATACTATATGCATTTTTGGCTAAGTGTAGCTTAGGCTTGCTTTGCTCAAAATAGGTTTTTACCTATTAGTTGAAAACACTAAGTTTTTCTTTGACAAAATCTTTCCCAAGGAAACACCAATAGAAATTGGTGAACCTTCACCCTTGTTCAACCACAAGTTTTACTTAGAAATTGGGATGAGGAGATTCTTGATAGCTTCCATGTCTTGATGCT
This sequence comes from Avena sativa, assembly GCA_916181665.1. Lineage (NCBI taxonomy): Eukaryota > Viridiplantae > Streptophyta > Magnoliopsida > Poales > Poaceae > Avena > Avena sativa. Next base: position 464,425,375 of record OV702293.1, read on the forward strand.
CAAGTTGTCCAATACCAGGGACATGGCTAAGTACTTAGATTCTTCCATCTACAGTGGTTGTGCACTTTCCCCACAAGACTTGATTTTCACCAAGACAGGACCTTTCAGAATCCTTCCCTTAGACCAAATGGACGCGCTCCAACCTATCATCCCACTACCACAACTGTACAAATGGCTAAGTTATTGCAACCTATATGATCCAGACAGAGCCCATATTGCCAAGTGGCTGCACTAGAAGCTTCTTAACATTTGGCCTCTCAAATCCCTTTGTTCCTGGGTGGCTTTCCACAAGTGAGATACACAAGGTAAACCCTAGAAATGGGCCTTGTGTAACCACTCAACACAAACCATTCTTTCCATCCCACCCATGTGATTCATTCACTAAGTTGTTTTATTAAGTAAAACACAAGTCCAAAGTCTTAGAAATATTTTCTCATAGCATGAATATATAACCACCCTTGGTTGCTACTAGCTAGGCTAAGCATGGCATAGATAAACATCTTAACTTAGAAATTTCTAGCAATTCTACAACTACTAGGATTTCCCAAGCATAGCATATAGATCAAAATATTCATGCAAGTCTAGCAAAATATTTCTAGTGCATAGTTGAAACACATAGGTATAAAATCATGAAGCACCACTTGCCTTGGTATTTTGGAGAGTAGCAACAATCCTCACAATCACAATCACTATTTGCACCAAAATCTACACATAAAATAATAGCACCAATCACATACAAAACAAAAATATATGAATGCATGCAAAATGCCATGTGATGATTTTCTACACCAATCCAGACAAGTGTACAGTACTGAAACATAAACAAGTTCAAATCTTGCCAATTAAACTTTATTTGAACAACAAAACATTTTTTAAATAATTTCTATACCCAAATTATGCCTACAAATGATTCTGTGAAAACAATCATTTTAACAGAATCAAAACATTAAACACATTGCATAAATGGAAAGGATTTTCTCTCCTGATTTCATTGATATAAAATTTGTCAAATTTGGACGTGGGAATCAAAAGTTATGAATTAAACAAGTTTAAACATCTACTAGATCTAATTCATATTTTTAAAACGAAACACATGCCACGCGGCGCTTCCTGATTGGTTGGTACTGCTTCGCGCGGATCACGCTCGCGAACAGTTGGATCTAACTAAAACGCATGGCTCAGATCTGCCTGTACCGCTTCAAATCAAATCTAACTGTGGCCTTTGGATCTATCTGACCTGAAACGCATGGCTCAGATCTGCCTGTACCGCTTCAAATCAGATCTATCTGACCTGAAACCAGCGGCGCAAATGGTGCCCGCGGCGGCGACGGTTCTGGCGGCGACACGCCGGCGAGGCCAGAGGGGCAGGGGGGTCGGGCTAGTGCTTACCGAGATCGCGAGGACGTGGAGATGCTCAACTTGCAGACAGATAGGGTCGGGGCGCTCGGACACGGCAGCAAGAGCTCGTCGGAGTTCATCTGAGCGTCGGGGTGCTCTTTGTCGAGGTCGAAGACGACACCCTGGGGCACGAGGATTCAAATGGAGAATGTTAACGGATGCGCGAGGTACTGGCGAACATGATAGCGTGAACCAGATGCAAAGGGGAACACAGGGCTCACCGGAATGGCTCGTCGGAGTCGAGTCGAGCTTCGGCCGTTTCCAGATGTCGACGAGGGCGACGACCTAGGGCGATTCAGGATGAAATGGAAGCATGAGAAGATGCGCGAGATGATTGCGAAGCATTTCGCGTAGACCAGAAGGCAAGGGGCGCTCGATACTCACCGTGATGGCTCGCCGGAGTCTCTCGGTACAGCGGCGGTGCGACTCGAATTGCTGGCAGCCTGGTGGCGTGGTGTCTTCGCTGAGTGAGGGGAAATGAGCAGCGAGGGGAGGGGATCTTATAGCCGGAGCAGGGGCGGAGATTGCACTCGCATTCATCATCAATTAAGCGGAGTAAAATCGCGGCAGTGATGGGGGAAGAAACGGGCGGCGACGGCGTCTGCGCGCGGGATTTGGGGAAGAAGGAGCTGACGTGGAAAGGGTCCACTGATCAGTCTCTGCGGGGTAAGTTTGCGCGCGTGGAAGAGGGAGGGGGAAGGGGCTGCTCCGGGTGGGCTCGTGGGCTGTTAGTGGTGCTGGGCCGAAAGGCTGGCGCCAGGTTTTATGTTTTTCCTTTTTGCTTTTATTTTTCTGTTTGATTTTCTAGAAATGATTTTCAAACCCTAATTCAAATAAGTTTGATTTCAAATCTTCTCTAGATATTTATACAGTGAACTTTGTAGTCAAATGTGTGTCAAACACTACTGTTTACTCAAACACACTTTGATCAGTTGTAAAATAAAATAAAACCAAGCCTTAATGAGTTATAAATAAAGGGCATAAAATTGGTTTTATATTCACACTTTGTTTTGAAACTTCGCCCAAGCTTTGGAAAACACTTAAGTTTGAACTCAAAACATTACTGAATAAAATAAGTACCTTTCTCATTATAAGGTAGCACTAAGGCTAGAGCATACTTACATAAAATAATGAGCAACAGATGCTCCTGTTTTTGGAATGGTTTTGAAATGGAACCCTAAATGATCATGGATGCATGGATGATATGCATGAGTTTTGAAACATGATTTTTGGGATGTTACAAATAGTTTGTAGCATATCATATGAATGTTTTCTTGCATTGTTGTATTCATAACTTGGTATGATATTGTGGTATCCTCCTCTGAATATTTCATATGAATTGACTTGGCACAGGCTCACGCATGCATATGACTGAACAATAGTTAGTAAGCCTCGATGATTTATTTTGCCTCAGAGTTCTTGTATCACTTTTATGCCATAATTAGTCCTGTTTTGTTGCAAGCATGATTATGACAGTTATTGCTCTCTCGTTTGTCGCTCCCTCTCTATTGCTAGCCTTCACTTGCACTAAGTATGAGGTCTACTTGTGCATCCAACTCCCCAAAACCAATATTGCCAAAAATGTCCACCATACCTACCTACTAGCATCATTTGCTATTATGTGCATATTTATTATGCCTTGTTTTCTTCCAAATAAAATGTTTGCCTGTTATGGGAAAACTAGTTAGTAAATCTCTCACGAACTTGCTGGCACACTTTATTTATTGCACTTAATAAACCTGAACCATTGTGACTGTCCATGAAAGTTATATGCTTGTAAATTATAGGTTGGGAGTTAGCAGAACCGTGCTGTCACGGGGAACGCTTTCAACACTCTTTGGATATATACCCAGTTGATATCATGCTCTTTTGTTTACGGATGTCGTAGGTGAGAAATAAAGGGGAGCTTGTAATTCCATGTAGTTATGTATATGTGTTAGAGAAACGCCTAGGCTGCTAGCCTAAGCCATGCCTAATCATGGTGGAAACCTATAGCATAACCATAATGAGCAATCTGTGAAGCATCCTCAATAAAAACCTATCCAAATAGCAAATAAAAATATCACTGGGATGCTCATTGTCTGCTTGCCTTGTTATTTTGGTTATGGAATAGCTCATGTACCATGTGCAAGGGGTACCTCATTGGCGGTTCTCTATGATATGCATGTATTTACTATGACAAGAACTTGCAAGTAACTAAAGTTGAGTATCATGAGGAGCGGCCCTCGTACTCAAGGGACATGAGATTTCCAGTTTATTGTCTGACAAGCATATAACTCATATTGGACCTCACTTTCACCTTAACCATTTAAAGATGCTTATTATAGGGGAAATGAGAGATCAAAGCTAATGAGTACCATACTTTCAGCATTTGGAAGCCTTTCAAACTTTTCAAAACCTTTTCACTTCCTTGTTGAGTCGCCGCTTATTCTATGAGCACCTTCTTGAGAGCATAGTTGTCATTCTTAGTGTAATATGCCTGTATCAAAACTTGGTTAATTATGTTATGACTTTGATGCTTGTTTCTCTGATACCTTTACTTCTAGTCTTCACTTGAACTTCAGAGGTGCCTTGGCATTTATGTTGTGCTCTTCAAACAAAGGAAAGCGAGATACGACTCTATCATACCTTCTTATGAGCATTGCAATGTTGCTTATGTTTATGTTTCATGCTACTTATTATTATTGAGTTGGAATCTCTTCATAGCTTGCAATGACTATTGAGTAGACTTAGTTGCATACTCCTTATTATGAATTGTCTAAGTATCTACTCCTGTGCTGAGAATATTTACATCATATGAAGCAAATGTGTTCGTGAAAGTTCTTTTATCGCACTCAGTTTTCAACTGAATTGCTTGAGGACAAGAAATAAGCTAAGCTTTGGGGGAGTTGATATGTCCAAAATGTATCTACTTTCCCGAACACTTTTGCTATTATTTCTCCTCTAAACTTTTATGATTTGGATACAACTAACACGGACTGATGTTGTTTTCAACATAATTACCTTGGTGTTTAGTTTTTGTGCAGAAAATCAACTATCAGGAAAAATCCCAGAAAATATGCCAAAAATCCTATTTCACTAGAAGACTCACGGATCCAGAATATGAGACGGAGTGGAGGCCTGAGGGGACCACACCCCCTAGCCGCGCGGGCCAGGCCTGGCCGTGCCTGGAGGGGGTGTGACCGCCTCAGGCCCCCCCTCTGCCTCCCTCTTCGCCTATAAGTTGCCTTCTAACCTAAAAACTTAGGGGTGGTGACATTTTTTCAGAAAGAGTTCCGCTACGCTGCTGCCACCAGAAACCGTGATTCGGAACCAGAAAATCCGTTCTGGCACCCTGTCGGGACGGGGAATTTGGAGAGGATCATCGCCATCATCATCACCAACGCCTCTCCATCAACCATCCATGTTTCCCTCATCCATGAGTGAGTAATCCCTCGCTATAGGCTATGGGGATGGTAGGGATTGGATGAGTTCTATCATGTAATCGAATAATATTGTTAGGGCATGGTGCCTAGTATCTCTATTAGTGCTATTTGACTTTGTTGCAACTTGTTGTGCTTAATGCTTGTCACTAGGGCCCGAGTGACATGATCTCAGATCTGAACTTATTATTGATTCATTATGATAGTATTATTTGTGATCTTATCTTCAAGTTGTGTACACGTATCATTCTCCGGATCCAAAGGCCTGAAGTGACAGAAATTGGGATAGCCGGAGGGGATGGCTGTGATGTGAGGATCACATGTGTTCATGGAGTGTTAATGCTTTGCTCCGGTGCTCTATTAAAAGGAGTGTCTTAATTGCCAGTAGTTCCCTTGAGGCCCCGCTGCAACGGGCTGGCTGGACAAAAGATGTTGTGCAAGTTCTCATTGCGAGCACGCATGACTATATATGGAGCACATGCCTATGATTGTTTAGTACTTGGATGCTTTATCTTATTTATCTGCAATTGCCCTAGATATTGAAGTTACATGTTTAGACTTGTCTATGCAACGCCCGTCCATCCATCCCTATGCCTACCGCACTCATATCCTACTGTTTGCTACTACTGTTACTATTGCTCTTGTTTTACTGTTGCTGTTACTTTGCTATTGCTACTACAAAACTGTTGCTAATGATAAATTTTTCTGAGCAAGAACTATTTCCAGGTGCAGCTGAATTGACAACTCAGTTGTTAAGGCTTATAAGTATTCTTTGGCTCCCCTTGTGTCGAATCAATAAATTGGGTAATACTACCCTCGAAGACTATTGCGATCCCCTATACTTGTGGGTCATCACGCATCCCCAAGCTTTGACGCTTGTACCTCTTGAATATTTCTTGGGGTGACAAGGGTGGCATCCCCAAGCTTGAGCTTTTGTCCATACTTCATCACATCATTCCCTCTCTACACTTGAAAATTTCCTTCATACAAAACTTCACACAATCTTCATTAGCAACATTAGTGTATTCAAGATACTAAGCCTTTGGGTTCAATTTCAACTCAAGTAAAACTTCCAGTAAAACATAGGCTACTATAGCAACTCCTTTTAAAAGCTCAAGTGAACAAAAAGAAATAAAAAAAATCGATTTACGAGGCAAATGCAAATAATGGCAAAAATCTGTCAAAACAGACCTGCAGGTAATTACCATTTTTTTGAAAATCTTCTGTTGCTCAAATCAAAAAGTGCAAAACTAACGAAAGTTAGGTAAATACCAGGGGAATGCACACAAACAATTACAGATCAGTACGACGTTCTAAGATTTTTCACGATTTTTTTATAGTGAAGCACAAAAATCTGTTTCGGGACAGCAACTTCCCCAAATCTTACTTCCCTCTCATTAGAGGCTATTCTTGGCACAAAAACCACAAAAAAGGATAAGGAGAGGTTATTACAGAGGCAATAACTTCCAAGACTCAACAAAACAAAAATAAACATAAAGCAAAAATATAATGGGTTGTCTCCCAAAATCTCTTTCTTTATAGCCATCAAGATAGGCATGATAATTTCGATGATGCTCACATAAGAAATATGAATTGAAGTAAAAGAGAGCATCAAGAAGCAAATATAAAACAAATTTAAGTCTAACCCACTTCCTATGAAAAATAATCTTGTAAAAAAACAAGTCATGAAAGCACAAAGCAACAAGCATAGGAAAGCAAAACAAGTGCAACTTCAAAAATTTCAACATAAAGAGGGGAAACTTAATATTGTTGAGATACATAAAACCATGTTTCCCTCTCTCATAATAACTTTTAGTACCATCATAAACAAAATTAACAATATAACTATCACATAAAACATTCTTATCACGAGCCACATGCATATAATAATTATTACTCTCCACATAAGCATAGTCATTCTTATTAATTGTAGTGGGAGCAAATTCAACAAAATAGCTATCTTTATTATTCTCATCACCATAATCATCAAATATAGGAGGCATATTGTAATCATAATTAATTTTCTCCTCAATAGTAGGTGGACTAAAAATATCATATTCATCATTGTAATCATCATATATTGGAGGTATAGTATCATCATAGAAAATTTTCTCCTCTAAAGCCGGTGGACTGAAAATATCATATTCATCATTGTAATCATCATATATTGGAGGTATAGTATCATCATTACAGATTTTCTCCTCTAAAGCTGGGGAACTAAAAAGATCATTTTCATAAAAACTAGCTTCCCCAAGCTTAGACTTTTCCACAGCATTAGCAATAATGGTGTTCAAATAATTCATACTAATAACATTGCTATTAGCATGCAAATAAAGTTCCATAAGTTTTTTTAATTTCCTCTTCAAACACTTCATGTCCTAACTCAAGATAATACTATAAAGCTCTCTAATTTTTGTTGTTGTTTTCCATTAAGCCTAACTAGTGAAAATAAAAACAAGAAACAAAAAGATATAATTACAGAATCTAAAGGAAATAACTTCGAGCACTCACACACCAGCAGCAATAGTACTAGAAGATAGCTTAGTAGCCAGAGGATGTGAGTACCTTTTACCTTACCTCCCCGGCAACGGCGCCAAAAAAGAGCTTGATGTTTACGCACACTTCTATTCTTGTAGACAGTGTTGGACCTCTAAGTGCAGAGGTTTGTAGAACAGCAGCAAGTTTCCCTTAAGTGGATGACCCAAGGTTTATCGAGCTCAGGGAGGAAGAGGTCAAAGGTATCCCTCTCAAGCAACCCTGCAATCAAGATACAAGAAGTCTCTTGTGTCCCCAACACACCCAATACACTTTTCAGGTGTATAGGTGCACTAGTTCGGCGAAGAGATAGTAAAATACAAGTAATATGGATGATTATAAGTGATAATTGCAATCTGAAATAAAAATAGCAGCAAGCAAACATGTAACAGTACTGATTGTAAACGGTATTTCAATGTTTAGAAACAAGGCCTAGGGATCATACTTTCACTGTTGGACACTCTTATATAAATATCTTCTCTTCATTATGCTACTCTGAACTACTCTCCAGTTAGACGGTGTAGGGCTATAACATCACACCTTGAAGTTCGCATTCCCCATCTAGATAACCCCACACTATCACCTTGAGCGCTAGATGGTTCCAAAAAACACCACAATCTCATAGAGACATCCAACTCAAATTATAACTTATGATAAGTATTTCTGTAACCTTTAGCCTAAATGCCACACGGTGTGCACACTATCAACTTCACACACATGTGGATAAGCGTAGATTAATTAAAGCACTTGATTATAGAGTAGATGTACTTATTCAACTAGATTACAAAGCTCATGATCACAATAAGATCACGCATAGAGATAGAGATGAACACATAGCTACCGGTAGAGCCCTTAGCCTCGAGGGAGAACTACTGCCTCCTCATCATGGGAGTCAGCAACGGCGATGGAGATGGCGGTGGAGTCGATGGAGATGGCTCCAGGGGCAATTCCCCGTCCCGGTAAGGTGCCGAAACAGAGACTTCTATCCCGTGAATCTCATCTTCGGTGGTGGCGGCGCTGCGGAACTTTTCGTGGATTTCTGATCTAGGTAGGGTTTTCGTCTCGGGGAGACGTATATATAGGCGAAAGGGCAAGGTCGGTGGACGCCCGAGGGGCCCACACCATAGGGTGGTGGGGCCTAGGGTAGACCCGCACCAGCCCTAGGTGTGGCCACCTCGTGGCTCCACTTCGTCTCTCCTCCGGGCTCCGTGTTGTGTCTGGAAAAATAGGAACTTCGGCTTTTGTTTCGTCCATTTCCGAGAATATTTCTTTACTAGATTTTTTGAAACCAAAAACAGCAGAAAAAAGGCAGCTGGCACTGCGACATCTTGTCAATAGGTTAGTTCTAGAAAATGTATAAAAATGCATCAAAGTGTAGACAAAACATAAGATAGTTGGCACAAAACAAGCATGGAGCATCAAAAATTATAGATACGTTTACGACATATCTCATGACCATTCCTACACAAAGTCATGATCATTCCTACACAAAGTTAATCAATTCATCCTTCAAAGAATGACAACAAGAAATTCCCTTATAAAGTGACATATCTCTCAACACCATGGACAATTGCGGCGTAGATTTTGATGGCGACTGTTTTCCCAAGGTGTCGACGGAAAGGGTGCTTCACCTCGCTCCACCTTGAAGCCTCACCGTATAATTTTGTAGGCGTGCACATCCATTAGAATATAATGCATATTTAAACCTTGCAACATTGAGTTGCATACAAGGAGGCAGTAGTCGAATCACAAGGCTCTCAAGTAATTTTTCACAAAAAGGTTGAATCTCGATTGCACTTTAACATGAGCCCTACATGCCTCCCCATTTGATGCTAGGAGTCTCGTTTGAAGTGAGCCACTCGTGACCTTAGTGTGTAAAACACAACAATGAGTTCACCTCCCATGACCCAAGATGAAATGAGCCAACCTCTAATGACCCAACTTGATATGAGGAAACCTTCAAGCCCAATTGTAAATGCCCAATATAAAGCATCGGAAGAGGTTAATGATGACAATGAAGGCAACGAGTTGGAGGGTGATGTCCATGAAAATAATTTTGGTCAAGTGGAGGCATATTGTGTCCAAGAGAACATGGACCATGACATACTTATAACTTATGTTATGCATCATACTCGGATGACCATGGTCTCGATGAACATGTTGATCAAGATCGGTTCACTACTAAAGAATCCTAAGCTTTCAAGGCAGTGGGTCGGGATCATGGGATATCATTTTTAAGTGATTTTAGCCTTGTATAAAGCCATGGTTGATGGTGGAAGGATATACTGCTTGGACCAACAAGCTTCAAAGCGTGATATGTATTACAAAAAGTATGTGATTTGTGATGGACTAAAGTTTACAACCTTGTTGGAATTTAAGACATGGATCAAGGAGTATATGGTTAAGTATTTCGACTATACATGGTGATTCACTTGGACGCCATGAAACATTACACGGTTAAATGTGAGGAATATGGATGCACGTGGATTATTGTGCATGCAAGACCATGGAAAGGAGGGCCCACATATGTAGTTGTGTATCAACTCACATGTACGATGGTAAGAAGATTGATGAAATCAATGGGAAGGACGATCATCGACAGCTGACCTATGAATGCATCGCTTATATACTTTCAAATTCCATTAAGGAACTCCCAACATTTATGATTAAGCAAGTCATACATATGGTGTTTGCCCTCTTTAGGTTACAAGGTGAAGTACGGGAAGGTATTAAAGGCCAAGCAAGCCACATTTAAGATGTTATATGGTGATTGGGAGGAAGCATATATACAACCAACCCCTAACTCCCTAGGTTGTAGGGAGCAAGGGCGACAAGTATCCCAGACATGTATGCCATGATGGAGAATTTGGCCAAAACACTAGGATTTATAACGGTTCAACTGTCCAAGTATTTGGTCGGATTTGACATTTCTATAGAAGAGCATGAAAGTGAATGATGGTATGACAATTATTACCTACTTAGGGTTTAGCGTATTAGCGTAGTGCATGTACATCTTTTTTTGGGTCACCATTGAACTCAGAGACCACATCTCACTTGTATACCCACATGGAAAGTCATAGTGGCTTGCCATGATTGTCCCAATGCTTGTAAGGTAGTAATCTTGGTCGTCAAACTAGAAAACATTCCCACATCTATACCGAAAGTAGGAGCAATGGAACACCAATACCGTTGTCGTCTCCATGGCTACGACAAGCATCGTTCAAATGCACATAGAGGCACACACACATTTCAATTAGGTGATATTTGGAGAGATAATTTAGAAAAAAAATGCATACAATTGATTACATTGTAGTACAACTACTCCTTCCACTTAACCTCAACTCCAATAACTCCCACATATAGTTAACACCTTGATCCACATCCAGAGAGCGGTCTGGCCCCCACCATCAGCAAAACAGATTCCTCGAGATCACATGCCACATGTATACGTAAGCATACTACTCAATGACATCATCAACAGCCTTAGCGGGGCACTTATTATAGTTGTCTATGATCCAAGTATAAGTAGGGTCAGCGGGGACTCTGTCTTAGTTGGGGTCTTCCGGCGTCGGAGGAGCCTCACTGATAAGATCCTCCATCTTCCCATGATATCCCCTAGAATATATGTTCATAGACTGAGGAGCTCCATCGATGGGGAGTTCTAGGATCATGAAACATACTGAAGAGTCATGGTCATCTCCTCGGTCTAGAGGTGAAAACTGTGTGTCTCCACCTCCACTAGTCGATAAGCGCGGAGATCGGAGTAGGTTCATATGTGGCATCGACCGGTTGACAAGTTGTATGGATGGAAGGAGTCATAGCTTCTCAATGTATGGAGTGTACCACTCATCGTATGACATCTTATTTGATGATGCCTCGTGATATCTCAATCGTAGGGGTTGAAACACCTGCAAACATACAAGTTATATATTACATATCCATTTGAACTAAAAAATGAACTAGCATGGTTAATTTTTTTACCAGCTTGACATCCAACACTCTCGGTGTTGAAGATCATAATGTTGATGGAGAAGTTCCATTCAATATATTTGAAATAATACAACTAATAAGAAATATCACCAGTTTATCATATAACCGGTTAACAAGATACAAATGTTCTAGCTTATAGGACTTGTTCTACGCATTTTCTATACATGTTCTAGCACACATTGACAACACACATACACATTTAATCGTATTAACAACTCACGTTCACACACATACACATTGTTTCCTAAAGATTACAATTGCTATGCATATACTAAAGATCCAACATTAATGACAATGTTCCATACAAATTTCCAAATTATTGGATGAAATAGGGTTTCACCTAAACTTGCAAGATTAGGGGCAATGTGACCAATTTCTTGGATGGAATTGAGGAGATCGAAGGAGATAACCTTGGGGAGGGATGTTGGGACAAAATCCATGGAGAAATCCTTTAGATCTGAATGATTTTGGGAGGAGGATTTGAGAGGAAAAGAGAGAGGGAGACGCCGCCAACTTGGGAACTACCCTCAATTCTCCCATGTCCGTGTTCTCTATTACGTCATGATCGAGCGGGTTGGATGGCTATGGCCTTAATAGAACAGGAGGGTAGTGTCCCCGATCAAGGTGTTATCCTACGTATGGTCGCACCGTCTACCTGGTGCTACTTAACTGAGCTATGGGCCCTAGATTGTCACACTCGCAAGCAGGTACACCCCTATGAGCGGCGCTACCCTATAGAGGTTTTTGGGGTCAGATTTTGAGTTTCTTTTTTGCTAAACTATGATAGAGAGGTCATTTTTGTTGTTTTCAACACCGGATCCCAACATATATATCAGCATCGGTCGATCCGGAACTACTCCCTCCGTTTAGAAATATAAGATGTTTTAGGTTTGTACAAGAGATGTATCTAGAAACCTTTTAGTGTATAGGTTCAAATGAATCTAGATACTAAAAGGTGTCTAGATACATCTTATTCACAAATCTAAAACATCTTATATTTTCAAACGGAGGGAGCACGTGACAGGTGATTCCGATCTACCAATCTCGTATCGATATCAGCAGTATAGGGCATTGCAGATCGAATGTCCAGTAGGTTACTCAACCTTCTTATATAGCTAGCCTAGCTTGGTTTGGACCAATATAATCATCTTATATACTAGTACATAGTAGTAGTACTATTAAAAATATTAAGTGAGATTATTTAGTTGAAATTCATTCTTAGCATAAAAATGTAGCAGAATGTGTACTTCCCTTTTTGTTAGATTTTGTGAGTCGTGACATGTACGTAAATTAGGGGAATTAGAGTGAATTACAATTTTCACCTCTATTTGACAAGTTTGGCATCAATTGCATTGTATTAGTAGTTTTTCATCTTGATTACGCCAATTAGTGGAATTTCTCTTAGATTCTACCCCCTTTTAAGTATTTGAGAGCATTGCAACCGCCATGACCCACCTGGCAAACAAGTCCAAAATTTTGGAAGGAGTTAAAACTGGTAGAAATTCCACTCAATGAGTTAACAAGATGAAAAACTGTTAACCGGATTAATTGGTGTTGATAATGTTAATCTATGAGGTAAAAACTGGAACATCGATAACTTCTTTTTAAGCAACCGACATGAGCTCTGTATTTTAAAATAGAACGAGGGAAAACAAACCAAACATTACAAGGGGCAATATTTTGATTAACATGAAAACATTCCGAAAGCACCGCAACACAAAGAAAAAAGTTCTAATATGGCTCCACGGGAATGGTAGGCCCAAAGACCGTGAAAGGACGAGCACACCGGTGGATGTCCTCTCTGGCAATCTCAGCCACCTCGACATAAGTTAGACACCAATTAGTGAAGATATTTTTGTTTCTTTTATTCTAGGCATTCCATAGGTCATATAGGAGGAGACCGCTTAATCTCCTTTCTTGTTCGTGGGCCTACCAGAAATTAGACTGTCCCATGAGTCCCTGAGAGAGGGGAAGTCTTGGCTGGGGATCCCCCTCCCCTGCAACTATGCCCTAGTCTTGAGTGAGGTTCCAAATTGATGTAGTGAATGGGAAATCTTTGCATAAGTGTCCAGCCGTCTCATGTGCTCTTAGGCATAGCGCGTTGATAGTGGCTAAGTTATCTTCTGTTAGAAGTTTTGGATGCATGGCCGGCCAGTCGAAGAGCTTGCACTTCGACTCTGATTGTGGAGACCATATTTTTTTAGCAATGAACTTGGGGTGGCTATCGTGGAATTCGCGTGGTAGGCGGAGCTAGGACTATATATTTTGTCCGCAGTCAAAGTCCAATCTATCGCGTCGTCCTGTCCCGAAACAAGTTATGTACCCTCTACTACGTCCCAGACCCTTAGGTACTGAGATAACTATACCTGCATGGTGAGCCTAGCGATGGAATGGATCCATGGTGAGCCTAGCGCCCAAAGGCTGATGGGGCCATGCTCGGACCAATTGTCATGCCAGAAGAAGGTTGTCTCGCCATCTCCGAGAGTGATCTTCGTGGAAGCCTGAAGAGGGCCATGTTGGAGTTGTCACAAGGAAGTTTGGAACCCGCCGAGATACGATGTGGGTTTGTCCACTAAAGCCTGAGGGGCCGACCTATCTGTTGCAGATCAGACATCCCAAGTCCACCCGAGTCCTTTGGTTTGCATATCGTCAACCAGCTGATAAACGTTTTTCCTTGCACGCGTGCTCGCCTTCAGCACAGACGAAGTTTCTTGCAATGTGAATTATCTTATCTTGAGCCCACTTGGACATAGGAATGATTGTGGCGTGATATACAACAATGGACATGAGCATAGACTTTGCAAGGGAAATTCTCCCTGGCCATGCTAAAAATTTCCCCATCCACCCTAGACGCTTTTGGCGATCATGTCAATGAGGGGTTGGAGGTCAACCTTTCGGAGCCGTCTGAAGTGTAGGGTGGTCCCATGTATTTTCTCAGAAACATGGAAAACTTTGCTAGGACGGCCGAACAAACATCCGAGAGGTTGATATTCTCGCATCTCACCAGAAAGACCTCCGACTTTTTCAAGTTGGTGACGAGACTGTTGGCTTTTCCGAGGCAGTCAAGGATGGCAAATATTTCCCGGAGCTCTTCTTTTACTAGATTTACGAAAATTCCAGCATTGTCGGGATAGAGGGAGATTCTGCAACGAGGCATGTGAGATCTGATCTGACTGAGGATTCTACGACGACTTGCAATAGATAGGATACGCTGAAGAGGGTCGATGGCAAGGATGAGCAACATGGGAGAGAGTGGGTCGCCCTATCTTAGGTCCCTGGCGTGCCAGAATGGTCTACTCGGATCTCCATTAAGAACCACTCTGGAAGTCGCCAAAGCCAGGGACAGACACACCCAGTCTCTCCAAATTTGGCCAAAACCAAGAGTCCTTAGAACCTCGAGAAGATAAGTTCATCCCGCAAAGTCAAAGGCTTTGGATGTGTCAAGCTTAATGAAAAGGCTAGGCGTCTTCAAGGAATGATTAATGAAGTACCCTGGTGAGGTTTTGCACATGAGGAAGTTGTTGTGGATGCTCCTTTTCTTTACAAATGTGCTTGTATGTGAAAATGATTTCAGGAAGGATTGGCGCCAACCGACCTGTGAGGAGCATGGAGAAGATCTTGGACATGCTACGGATGAGGCCGGTAGGCCTATAGTCACCTACGGCTGACACATTTTGATTAAGTTTGCGTAACCACCTTGCAACCCAGTCATATGGGAGATTGCAGCCATAGTGTCATTTTTTATGGTGTACCAACAGCTTTTGAAGAAAACGCCGATGAAGTCGTTTGGAAATGATCTCTCTCGTGTTTTTTGGGAGAATGGAAAAATAAAGATTGTTGATAACTTCTCTCATGATTTTATGGTGTGGGAAGGTGCTAGCGACACGAGGGGAAAGGGGATCATGGATTCATGGTTTCACGGAGTGTGGGGAGGTGAATTCGATGTAGTAGGATTTTGGATTTGAACGAGATGACCCATTCCATGATGAATTAGTAATGAGTAAATGAGCAAAATAAGTAGATAAACAAGGATGGACACGCCCGTGGGGGAAATTCTATACGACCATAAAACATCACAGATTCAAAATTGAGTCCGTAACATTCATACTACTACATGAAAAACACCTTGACATTGCTTATCGTGTCAAATTATTATTGCATCAACACCATTATCAGGCCATGTTTGCTCAATTAGCCGGCTTAAAGGACGAGATATTGGCAGTCTGGTCACCCTCTGGTTTAGAACCGCCTCATACTTTGCATCCTTGCCATCTTTATTGGTTGCATCTGTTAGATGTATATATTTGTATTGTAGTTTCCTCATATGTTAGGGGGCTTCCTGCATATTCACACATGTACCTGTATTATATATTATGGCCTCTGGCCCCCTGAGGAATACAAGTTGCCTATTCTTAACATGGTATCAGAGCCACGTTAGCTCCGTCTTCTTTCTCGCAACTTCGTCGGCCGCCACCGTCCCTGTCGTCACCGGCCTTGCCGTCGTCGTCGCCGCTGGTCGCCGCCCGTTTTGCCCCGTTTTTAGATCTAAATCGATTTGGGTGTGCCTGATCTGGGTTGCCTGACCCGATCGAGATCCAATTCGGATTTCACCTGTCAGATCCGATCAAGTCTTATTCTCTGGATCGATTCCCTGCACCGACGCCCTGCTCCCCCGGATCGATTCCCTGCACCGACGCCCTGCTCCCCTGGATCGATTCCCTGAATCGACTCTCTGCACCGACGCCCTGCTCCCCTGGATCGACGCCTTGCTGGCTTGCACGCGCGTCCACGCGCGCCCTGCTGCCTGGACCGACGCCCTGCTGCCTCCCGGACGACCAGCCTGCACGCGCGTCCACGCGACGCCCTGCCTCCCCGACGACCAAGCTTGCACGCGCGTCCACACGCGCGCCCTTGCTCTGCCTTCTCTGCTGGCTTGCACGCACGTCCACGCGCGCCCCCTGCTGCCTGGACCGACGCCCTGCTGCTTCCCGCCGGCCCGGCCTCGACTGCCCCGCCGGCCGTCCGCCCCCGCCCGTCTGTCGGCCGTCTGACGGACTCCAGCTCACCCCGATCGGATCTGGACGCCCGTCGGTTCCCGATTGGATCTGAGAGTTGACCTCAAAAAAAATTGAGAGAGAGATGTCTTCTGCATCGGGCTATGTTGCGATTCCTCGCTGCCCGGTGATCTTCGATGGCGCGAATTATCCTGATTTCGCTGCCTTTATGCGCGGTCTCCGTCTTTGGGGTGTGCTCTCCGGCGAGGTCCCCTGTCCGTCGTGCCCCCCTGCTCCTGTGGCCCCTCTTCCGCCGACGTCGATTGTTCTTGGCGTTGATGCTTCTCAGGAGGCCAAGGATGCTGCTCAGAGTGCCGATGATAGTGCTATTGCTGCTTATGACCTGAAGTTCAAGCAGTACTCTGCTGATCTCGAGTCCTATCGCCACGCTCTGACTGCCTACACTCAGTGGGTCGATGAGGATGCTTGTGCTGCTGCTGTTCTCACCTCCAGTGTTTTGCCCCAATATGCTGCTGAGTTCATGAGTCTTCCTACTGTTGCCGCTCAGTGGGCACATCTTCGTCAGCGCTATCAGCCGTCTGGGGATGCTCTTTACCTGTCTATGGTTCGCCAGGAGCATGCTCTTCAGCAGGGTGATTCCACTATTGATGAGTTCTATACTCAGAGTGCTGCTATTTGGCGTCAGCTTGATTCTCTCCGTACTGTTGTTTGTGGCACATGCTCATGCTGCCAGATTGTGCGCTCGGATTTGGAGTTTCATCGCATCTATGAGTTTCTGTCTCGGCTCCGCCAGGAGTTTGAGCCCTGGCGTGCTCAGCTGAATGCTCGTGGTCGTGTTCCGCTCTCTGAGGTATTGTCTGAGCTTCGGGCTGAGGAGACCCGTCTCTGTGGTGCTGGGCTTCATGCGGTTCCGTATGTGCTTGCTACTCGTGGTCCTCCTATGCCGTCTGCTCCCTCGACTCAGTCGCGGTCCTCTGTGCCGCTGCCGATACTAGCCACTCCTCCAGGTCAGGGTCAGAGTCAGCACCAGCAGTCTCAGAGTCCGAGTCAGCACCAGCAGCCTTAGGGTTAGAGTCAGCATCAGCAGACTCGTGGTCAGGGTCGTCGTGGTTCTCTTCGTCACTGCTCTTATTGCAACAGGGATGGCCACACTTGGGCCACCTGTTATACACGGGACCCCAGTTGACGTCAGCAGCACCAGGCTCGTGGGCAGTCGGCTCCTTCCAGATCTTCAGCAGTTGCTCTCTCTGATCAGGACATTATCAGGAGTCTTCGCGGTCTGCTTGCTGCTACAGGCTCTTCTTCGACGGGCACTGCTGGTTCTGTGACTGATTCTTCCGGCACTGCGCGACCACCATCTTCTACACAGTCAGGTACGTCCCCGTGGTATCTGGATTCTGGAGCAGCTACCCAGCTTCTTAAGATGTTACCCAGCTTCTCATGTCCCTCTTCTTAAGATGAATCTGTTCTCTGCTACCCAGCTTACTGACTCTGGTTCTCGCGTCATTCTTGTTGCTGATTCTTGTGTTGTCCAGGACCGTCGCACACAGGCCCTGGTTGGAGCTGGCCCTCGCAGCCGTGACTCTTCAGGACTTTGGGAGTTAGACTGGCTTCGTGTTCCTTTCGCTGCCACTTCATCTGCCAGTTCTTCTTCGGTCATCGCCTCTGCTACCAGCTCCTTTCAGCAGTGGCGTCATCGTCTTGGTCACATTTGTGACTCTCGCCTGTCATCATTAGTTCATCGTGGTCTTCTGGGGGTCTGTCTCAGGAGATGGGTCTTTACATTGTCAGGGCTATAGGTTGGGTAAACAGATTCAGCTTCCCTATCCTACTAGCGCGTCTGTATCTCAGCGACCTTTTGATTTAGTTCATTCTGATGTTTGGGGTCCGACTCCTTTTGCTTTGAAAGGGGGCCATCGCTACTATATTTTATTCATCGATGATTTTTCTCGGTACACTTGGTTGTATTTTATGCGCTCTCGTAGTGAAGTGCTCTCCATATATCAGCATTTTTTGGCCATGGTCCGTACTCAGTATTCTACCCCCATTCGTGTGTTTCGTGCTGATTCTGCTGGTGAGTATATCTCCCAGATGTTGCGAGGTGTTCTTGCTGAGCAGGGCACCCTTGCTCAGTTCTCCTGTCCTGGCGCACATGCCCAGAATGGCGTTGCTGAGCGTAAGCATCGCCATCTTCTTGAGACCACTCGTGCCATGATGATTGCTTCTTCTCTTCCGCCGCATTTCTGGGTTGAGGCTGTCGCTACGTCGGCTTACCTCATCAATATTCAGCCTTCTGCCGCTCTGCAGGGTGGCATCCCTCTTGAGCGCCTATCTGGATAGTCTCCAGACTACTCCATGCTTTGCTTGTTTGGTTGTGTTTGCTATGTTCTCCTTTCTCCTCGCGAACGCACTAAACTGACCGCTCAGTCTGTTGAGTGTGTCTTCCTTGGATACAGTGATAAGCATAAGGGCTATCGCTGTTGGGACCCCATTGGTCGTCGGATGCGTATCTCTCGTGATGTTACTTTTGATGAGACGCGTCATTTCTATCCTCGTCCCACCGCTGGTACCTACCCGGTGGAAGATATCTCTTTTCTTCTCTTTCCTGACACACCTCCTTCTACTCCTATTGTGTCTTCTTCAGGATCTCCTCCCCCTCATGTATCTTCTTCTACACCGTCCTCCTCTGCTCCGTCTAATTCTCCTAGTTCTCCTCGTTCTCCGGAGTCTTCCTCTGCTATTCCTTCTTCTTCATCGTCGTCTCCTGAGTCGTCTTCCTTTGACGAGCTTCCCTCTACTCGTCCTGTTCGTCAGCGTCGTGCCCCCCACCGTTACTCTCCTAGTCAGTATGGTCTTTCTGTTGCCTTCGAGCCGACTTCTTATCGGGATGTTGAGCATCATCCTGAATGGAAGCTGGCCATGGCTGAGGAGATTGCTGCGCTTGAGCGCACTGGCACCTGGGATCTTGTTTCTCCTCCTTCTGGTGTTCGTCCTATCACGTGTAAGTGGGTCTATAAGATTAAGACCCGCTCTGATAGATCTCTTGAGCGCTATAAAGCACGTCTTGTGGCTCGTGGCTTTCAGCAGGAGCATGGTCGTGACTATGATGAGACATTTGCTCCTGTGGCTCATATGACCACTGTGCGTACTCTTCTTGTTATTGCTTCTATTCGTCACCGGTCTGTATCTCAGCTTGATGTTCAGAATGCCTTTCTCAATGGTGAATTGAGTGAGGAGGTTTATATGCAGCCTCCTCCTGGGTATTCTGTTCCCGAGGGGATGGTTTGTCGTCTTCGACGTTCTCTTTATGGCCTCAAACAGGCCCCTCGTGCCTGGTTTGAGCGCTTTGCTTCTGTAGTGACTGCTTCTGGTTTCTCCCCTAGTGCTCATGATCCAGCGCTGTTTGTTCACACTTCTCCTCGTGACCGCACTCTTCTTCTTCTCTATGTTGATGATATGATCATTACTGGTGATGATTCTGAGTATATCGCATTTGTTAAGGGTCGTCTTCGTGATCAGTTTCTTATGACTGATCTTGGTCCTCTTCAATACTTTCTTGGGATTGAGGTTTCCTCCACTTCTGATGGTTTTTACATCTCTCAGGAAAAGTATATTTAGGATCTTCTTGCTCGTGTTGCTCTTGGGGATGAGCGCACTGTTGAGACCCCTATGGAGCTTAATGTTAAGGTTCAGCCTACTGATGGTGATCCTCTTTCTGATCCGAGGTGTTATCGTCATCTTGTTGGGAGTCTTGTTTATCTTGCTATCACTCGTCCTGACATCTCTTATCATGTTCATATTTTGAGTCAGTTTGTTTCTACTCCTACCACTGTTCACTATAGTCATCTTCTCTGTGTTCTTCGTTATCTTCGTGGTACGATCACTCGTCGCCTTTTCTTTCCTCGTTCCAGCTCCCTCCAGCTCCAGTGCTATTCGGACGCTACGTGGGCGAGTGATCCTTCGGATCGTCGTTTACTTTCTGCTTACTGTGTGTTTTTTGGTGGTTCGCTCATTGCTTGGAAGATGAAGAAACAGACAGCGGTTTCTCGTTCGAGTGTTGAGGCTGAGTTGCGTGCTATGGCCTTGTTGACTGCTGAGGTGACCTGGTTACGGTGGTTACTTGCGGATTTGGGGGTCTCTATTACCACACCCACTCTGGTTTTGTCTGACAGTACAGGTGCTATTAGTGTTGCACGTGATCCGGTCAAGCATGACCTTACCAAGCATATTGGTGTTGATGCTTTCTATACACGTGCTCAGGTGCAGGCTCAGGTTGTTGCGCTTCAGTATGTGTCTTCAGATTTACAGTTGGCGGATTTCTTCACGAAGGCACAGACCAGAGCGCGGCATGATTTCTTACTCTCCAAACTCAGTGTTGTGGATCCACCATAAGTTTGAGGGGGGGTGTTAGATGTATATATTTGTATTGTAGTTTCCCCATATGTTAGGTGGCTTCCTGCATATTCACACATATACCTGTATTATATATTGTGGCCTCTGACCCCCTGAGGAATACAAGTTGCCTATTCCTAACAGCATCGATGAGCAGATGGAGGATTTTGTCTAGTGGCGACTCCTCATCAAGCTCGGCTCTCAGCACTTTCTTGAATTCGATCCCGTCTTGTGCCTGCTTGACATGCACCGCCACCACCCACCTGCCAAGCCATTGGACTTCTGGTTTATTTATGTCCAATTGTGAACCTGCACCAAGAACTGCCATGGCGTAAATGACTACAATGGCAACAACAAATACTAGGAGGCTATTCCTCATGTTTGGCTTGGGAGTTGGGATGACACCTTGCTGCTAAGTATTGCAAGTCAGTATTTGTAAGGTGCAAGTTGTTTTCTGGGGAGATAACGGACGATGATTAGGGGCATTTATATTGCTCTAGACCGAGCTGCTTTGCCAACAAATCTCTATCTCTATCTCTACTATCTAAAAAGACCTAAAAAGACCGGAGTGTTCCGTTTACTGCCATTACGGTGCTACGTCGCCTCCTTCGTCGCACCTCCTTCGTCACCCGCCCACACAGAAGAAAAAAACAGGACAGAACCAAAGACGCGATCCTCGCGCCTCCAGATCTTTCCCCTCCCCGCTTCCATCGCCCACATCCTCCCTGCTCGTGGCTACTCCAGCGCCGCCACTCCGCTTCTGTACCACCAACCCAGCCACCGTCTCCCCACAACGGCTCGACACCGGCGACATACCCTGCTCCGACCACCATATAGTATATCCTAGGCCAACTCCCCGTCGCCATGGATCCCAGCTCTCTCTGCCACCATGAATCCCATCCCAGTACCCCACGAAGGCTGTGAAGGTCATGGATCGTTGGAAAAACCACGTAGTACCACTTGAAATCATCTGTGACATGCTCCATCAGACGACGCACCTGCTGTTTTCGGGATCTGGGCTGGGAGATGAACCGTGCAAGGCAAGGGAATAGGCAATTAGCACGTGGAGGAGTCAGGTCCCGGCTCCGTCGATGTCTCTTGCTTTGTGTTTGATGGGTACGTGCTCCTCTGATCCGATGTTGGCAGTCACATCAAGGCCATGTCCTCGTCAAAGTCTCAATTTTCTTGCTCGTTTGCCAGTGTCATATTTTTGGCTTAGCCTAGCATCTCGAGTCGTACTTGTTAATTTGTGATTTAGGAGCGCTGATGCATTTATTCTCTAATCCTTTTTTTTGCCGATGCATTGGAAACAAAGAGGCGAGAGATGATTGGTAACCTTCCCTCGTACCATCTTGTTCTAGGGGCAATGCATGCCAAGAGGAAAGCCAACTCTTGTTGATTCAAGGCTAAGCACCGCTATAGTCTCTTTTCTCTTTTCTCCGGATATTGTTGTGATTCTGAATCCTGGAGTGGCCAAGTCAATTCATGTATAATGGATATACAAAAGAAATTCAATAGTGATGTGGATACTCAGCTTGTTCATTTAGTATTGTGCAAGATTTTAAGTAAAGATTGATCTGCATATGTACGTACACATGATGCATTGAATCTGATGTTGTTATCCTCTCATGTTGCCGCCCATGGCATGATTGTGCGTTCAGGTTGCCGCCCATGGCGTGATTGTGCGTGCTTTTGGCCAGTGCTCTTCACGGCGAATCCATCGGTGCCGATGGCTTGGATGCCTGACTTCTCGCGCCGAGTTAATGCCATGTTCCACTCCACCGCCTCACTCACTTTAGAGGAGCCACACCTTGGTCTGAATCCGACATTTCAATGATGCCCACGCCTTTGCCACCAAGAGGTGAGTTAGAACCTGATATGGATGTGTCCTTTGTGCCGTATTCCAATGCATCATATACCAGATTTCTTAATTGGTCTCTTATTTGTTTGGGATGGAGAAATTACCATCTCTTGGTTCTTAACCATGTGAACTGATTCCTTAATTGGTCAAAAGTGTTTCTATATAAATAACTGAATGAGCTAGAATTTAAATAATTCACTTCTATTTTTGTTAGGAATTACGGTCACTGTCTACAAAATGTACAACGGATAAATTTATTTCCTTTTTGTTAATGTATTGGTATTTTTTGGTTACATCTAAATTTTTCAGTGTGATCTGTTTCATTGCAGGGTGATATTGATGAAGGAAAAGAGCCGAGCAGCGGTTGGTTAAACAATCTAGGGAGGAAACTTCTTTGGTATCTGCAGAAATCATAGCAAAGGTAAGCTAAGAGCCTTTTACTCCAACTCCATTTTCTCATGGTCTGGATTACTTCTCTAATATTCTAGAAATGGATACTGTCAAGCTTTAGCTATCTTATTGAGTAAATCTCAATCAAGGTCTCTAAATATATGTTTGTGATAAGCCTTCTAAAAATAGGTTCATCTCTAGATGTGAGAGAGTCAAGTTTCTTGCAATATCAGAAAAGAAACCTTGAAAAGTATTTCCTTAGTGTGTGCTCTGGTTTAATTGCTAGAACAGGCTAACCAAAATTTCCAGTCCAAGGTAATTTATTGCGGAGGTAGAGCATGAAGATGTTTTTCGCAAGCCAGCTCTCAGGTGATTGCGCTTCATCTCAATATCTTCTGTATCCTAACTTCATGCAAACAATGGATTCACCTCCAGATAGATGTCAACAATATTATGGACGATGGTGAGATTCATCATGCAACCCTTTATTTGAAACTAATCATGTGGATCTATTTCAGGATCTGGTTCGTGTTTACTAGATTCGGTCAAAAAATAGGTTAATTGATCCGATTAAATTTTGGGCTTTATGATGGCCATGAAACTTTGCCTCACATTTAGGAAGTTTGGAGAATAAATAATTGGTTCACATCTATTTTGTTTGTAGCATGTAGATTTAGACATAAGATTTGTATGTCCTTCCTGATGAGCTAATGTGAACATACATGTTTTTATGTCCTTTTTGAGACATAAGATAGCAAGGCTCATTTTATGAAATTAAGCATCATTCATGGAAAATACTTACTATGTAGCTTGCATATACGGAGGTGCATCCTTTGAGTTGGAGAACATTTAAATTAATTCACTTGTCGCTATGTCAATTCTAGTAAAGACTGGAACAACCTTTGCTTGGGCACCCATGTCATCCCCTTTAGCTGGTCCGGTTCCTCGACTTTAACAGTGAGAACGCGCTGATCCGACATCTACACCAGCCATTGCTTGATTTGTTGAAGCTTGAGCAATTTTCTTAAACATGTCTGACGTTTTTTGGTATTCTGTTGGTCAATGAGAGTGTTGATGTTACGAAACAACAGATTGAAATCGCTGCTGGATCTACTGGATTTGTAGGGACGCAAATTCTTGTCATTGAGGTGAGTTTTTTTATATCTTTTGCAACTGAATGTGTCTCTTCTTGAAGCTCTATTGGTAAATCATCTTCCCTTTTATTTCTGCTAGAGGTTCGCTCTGCTGAGCTATGCATATTGTATTAATGTACAGGACTGCAAGTCACTGGGTTGTATAGGTCTGTCAACTGTTTGCTTCAGCGAATCAACTGATCAGCATTCTAGCTTTATTATAACTAAATTGCATACTTTCAGATCTTCCATTGACCTTGTCATTACTATATAGGACTGATATCAGTTAATTGATATCTCTATTAAGACCGGCTGATGTGTTTATCCATCTCCATACATTCTTAGTTAGTCTGATTAAAATCATCTGGAAATGAGATGGAAAACCAATTATTGTTAAAATTTCTTTCTTGTTCATATATAAATATGTATATCCATTATGATGCTCCAGTTTATCGACACACAATATAGTCAAGAGCCAACTTTAAATTTTCCATGTTCAATTGCTCTATATGCATAATTTAATTCTCTTCGCTGCTCTTTTTCTTATGATGTTTTTGTTGCAACCCGACTAAAGTTATAGTAATTAGTAAGATAGTTTTTGCTCTTCCATACGGTTCAGATTTCTTCCATTCATATATTGTTGTATTATACTTCTCCTTAGTCCCTATAGTGGTTGATGAAAATAACTTGAAGTTGGGTTGCAAGTTCTGTTTAACCATGAACTAAAGTTATTTTAGCACCCGTTTCTTGACATATAGTCACTTGTGCCATATTTTTTCAGCTTTCCAAAAGATTTTGTAAGGAAGAGAAATCACAGCGAGCATCAAGAAGATCCTCAATTGCAAGTTATTTGATTTCCTATTCAAGGTATGTATTTGTGAGTTTTTTTTGCTTGTAGGATGCATTGCCTTATGAAGTCATGTCAGTTTTATGAAATTTTATTTAGAATGTTTTCCAATGAAAGTTATTCTTAATCTACCTTCAATTCTGAAATATTATTAGGAAGTTTTAGGATGAAAGTCGGACTATATAATTTGTGGATAGACTATTGCTTGCTTGCTCTCATATCCGTGGATAGCCCTATGGAGCTTAAAACATGATGGCAACTTTAAAATTATGGGGGAAGTATATTTTTGGTAAATACTGAAATAGATATGTGAATAATAATTTAACAAACTAAAAATGCTTAGTTAAGATCAATACTTTTTTCAGGTTCGCTTCACCCTCCTCTTCCTGTCCTACTACTATTACTCTATTAGCACCATGACCTTTGGTTCTAGCAAAAACTAAAACTGAAAAGATCACTGAAGGCCAAGGGTTGTCACGCCATGATATGTAAGATTTTGAGCTGTATTCTTACCTCCTTCGAGAATATGTTCGTCATGTCTAATGATATGCCTCTACCAGTTGTAGCTAAGAATGGATCAGGTAACATGCTTTTAGAGTAGATAAGAAAACATCAAAGGAAGTGAATTGCATTCTCAAGTGCTTACCTCCGCTAGAAACTTGACTTGAAAATTTCAACTATTTGTTCACCAAAAATAACCTAAGTTGCTCCAAAAACTGGTACTCAGATGAAGATTAGCAAGACGACTGATGCAGTCCCAACTTGGTATTATTATTTTCTAAAAACGTATACAAGTTTTTTCTAGATTCAAGTCCATCATATCATATTTTACAGGCACACATCATGTTTCATTTCAATTAATAAATGATTACTAGGTTCATTTACCTCATGTTCAGACTAAATGATGAAAGTTCAATCTACAATCTACAGCAGTGTGCATCGATTTATTTCTTATGGTTCATACAGATGTTTGCTCCGGCGATGAACTAAATCAGACCAAACTTGCATGGTTGAGCAGCAGTGCCAGCCTCATATTCAATTCCTCATGGGCCAGGTTCACACGTGATTTGGAACTTAAATTGTTGGTTATCTTCACTCGATCCAATCTAACATAAGTGGACAGGTGCTTCAAAGTTGATCCCGTGAGAATTTAGGTTGTCATGTGCTGGCTCTAGATATAATGATCTATTGAACTCGTGATGAATAGGACTTAAGCGGAGGTGTGCAGGTCTAAAATCCAAAAACAGCCCGGCGCATGGGTCTTCTATTTCTGTTGCTTGCTGCAGCTATGGATGAGTTGTGTGGAGTATTGGAACAAGGATAGCAATACGAGTTGAGCACCTATGATTTTACACGATATGCTTTGGTGAGTTTGTGTATTAACTCTTTGCATCGTTGTTTTGTATTGCAGAGTTTAGATCTTTACTGGCACATTTGGATTGGGTTTGTAGTTGTGATAGATTTGAGTACTGGCGAGGGAAACTTCCAACTCCAGTGGAAGGGGCCGTGGGGGCGGAGAGAGAAGGCAGATGGCTACCGTTAGAGAGGGAGGGATGCTGCGGTGGCGGCGCAGTGCCTCTGACCTTTGGCTTCCCAGTATACTGACTATATGTGCCACATCATATATGTTGATCTGCTAGGAGTCAAGGAGATGTGTGGTTTATATATTAATATTTCTCTGTTAATCCATCAAAAAACAAAATTGTGTGTTATATAGTTATATACTGATACGTCGTAAATGTATCTATAATTTTTTATGTTCCATGCTTGTTTAGTATCCACTTTGCTATGCTTTGTCTATACTTTGAGGTATTTTATACATTTTCTGGGACTAACCTATTAACAAGATGCCATAGTGCCAGTTGCATGTTTTCTGCTGTTTTTTGTTTCAGAAAAGCTAGTAAGGAAATATTCTTGAAATTGGACGGAACAAAAGCCAAAGTCAATATTTCACCGAGACGAACACAGAGACCGAAGGGCGACCCTCCCACCCCCCCCCCCCCACACACACACACACGCATGGGCCCACCCTAGGTCGCGCCTAGGCAGGGTGTGGGCCCCCTGGCCGCCCTCCTGCCTCGCCTCTTCACCTATATAATCCCCCCGATGCCAAAACCTAAGTACCCGATCAGATCTCCACGAAACAGTCCGTAGCCTCCACCGCCATCGTCCCTAAATCGGGGGAATCTTAAGCTCTTCCCGACACCCTGCCGGAGGGGAGAGATCATCCCGGAGGCCTTCTTCATCACCATGCCAGCCTCTGGTATGATGCGTGAGTAGTTCCAGCTTGGACTATGGGTCCATACAGTAACTAGATGGTTGTTTCTCCTCCTTTGTGCTATCATGTTTTGATCTTGTGAGCTCCGTTCATGATCAAGATCATCTATTTGTAATCATGCATGTTGTGTTTGCGGGGATCCGATGGATATTGAGATTACTATGTCAGATTGATTATTGATTCGATCATGTCTCTTGATTATTGATTCTATCTTGTTTCTGTTGTTTAAGACCTAGCATGCTCTCAGTTTCTAGTAGCTATCTTGGCCAAGTAGATGTTAGTGACTCCAAGAGAGAGTATTTATACTCAATAGTGGGTGCATGCCTCTATTGAATCTGGGGAAGTGATAGAAATCTCTAAGGTTGTAGATGTGTTGTTGCTACTAGGGAGAAAACAAAAATCTCTTGTTCATGGAATAATTGTGTTGTTTACTTTACACACATTGCTTAAAGCAGTTATCCGTTGCTTGCAACTTAATACTAGAGGGGGTTCGGATGATAACCTGAAAGTGTATTACTAGTCATAGATACAGTTGGATGGCGGTCTATGTATATTGTTGTAATGCCCAATCAAATCTCATAGGATTATGAATGTCTAGTATTGCATTGTTATGCCTTGATAAGTCTTGTCAATTGCCCCGCTGTAATTTATTTACCCAGCATGTTATGTTATTTATCTTAAGAAGAACACCTCTAGTGAACTATGGACCCCGGTCCAACCTTTACCATTGTTACATCATCCACTATTACTGTTTACTTTCTGCAAGCAATCATTACCTTCCACACCATACGTTTAATCCTTTGTTTTCAGCAAACTGGTGAGATTGACAACCTCACTGTACGTTGGGGCAAAGTCTTGAGTTTGTGTTGTGCAGG
The DNA here is from genome assembly GCA_916181665.1 of Avena sativa. Taxonomy (NCBI): domain Eukaryota; kingdom Viridiplantae; phylum Streptophyta; class Magnoliopsida; order Poales; family Poaceae; genus Avena; species Avena sativa. The sequence continues at coordinate 464,453,511 of OV702293.1, forward strand.
TTCCAAGTTGTTAGCAACACCTTGGAGTCGTTTACTTCCTCCTACTGGTTCGATAACCTTGGTTTTATAACTTAGGAAATACTTACTGTTGTGCTCATCATACTTTACTCTTGGGGTTTCCCAACGAAGCTCTACAGTGATCTGAGCCGCATCAAGACGTTTTCTGGCGTCGTTGCCAGGGAGTTAAGGACGGCTTCACAAGGGGAGTCCTTCACAACCTTTCTCTTTACTTTGTTTTTGTTTTTCTTAGTTCCTTTTGCTTTGTTTGGCTTTCTTATTTTTATCAAAAATTACAAAAAAATATAGTTTCGTTTGGTTTGCTTTTTCTTATCAACAACACAAAAAAATTAGTTCCTACTCCAGTTGTTGCTGTTGTTGGTTTGCTCCACCTTTGCAAAAATGAACTATGCTGAGAACACCAAGTTGTGTGACTTCACTAGCACAAACAACAGTGATTTCCTGAGTACACATATTGCTCCACCTGCTCCTGATGCTACCTTTTATGAAATTAAGCCTGCTTTGTTGAATCTTGTTATGAAAGTGCAATTTTCTGGTGCTAGTTATGTTGATGCTGCTGCCCACCTCGATAACTTTGTTGAACTTTGTGAGATGCAAAAATATAAGGATTTGATGGAGATATTATTAAGCTCAAATTGTTTCCTTTCTCCTTGAGAGGACAAGCTAAAGAATGGTTGCTATCCTTGCCTAGAAATAGTATTGATTCTTGGATTAAGTGCAAAGATGCTTTTATTGGAAAATACTATCCTCGTGCTAAGATTAAATCTATGAGAAGTGAAATAATGAAATTTAAACAATTTGATAATAAACATATTGCTCAAGCTTGGGAAAGAATGAAATCTTTCGTAAAGAATTATCCCACTCATGGACTGACTGCCTGGATGATTATCCAGACTTTTTATGCACGGTTAAACTTCTCTTCAATAAATTTGTTGGATTTTGCTGTTGGAGGTACCTTTATGACCATTACTTTGGAGGCTGCAACAAAGCTCCTTGATAATATGATGGTTAATTATTCTGAATGGCACACTAAGAGAGCTCCACATATTAAGAAGGTAAATTCTGTTGAAGAAACCTCCTCTTTGAGTGATAAAATTGATGTTATCATGGCTATGCTTGTTAATGGAAAAGCACATATTGATCCAAATAATGTTCCCTTAGCCTCTTTGGTTGCTCAAGAGGAGCAAGTTGATGTGAACTTCATTAGGAACAACTATTTCAACAACAATGCCTATAGGAATAATTTTGGTAACAATAATTATAGGCCTTATCCTCTTAATAATGGCAATACTTATGGAAATTCCTACAACAATAATAGAAGTGCTCCCTCTGAACTTGAAGTTATTCTTAAATACTTTATTAGTAAAAAAATATTTTCAATAAGACTTTGGAGGAAAAGCTTTTGAATGTTGAGAAAAATATTTCATCTTTGTCTGAAGCACAATCCTCTTTGATTAATAGAATGGCTGCTAAACCTGAAACCTTGGAAAGTATCATTGCTGCTACTCATGTCATACAAGTTACTATTGATGAAAATGTTAGACTGTTAGCTAAATTACATGCTAAGTGGGAAAGAGAAGCTGAAATTGCTAGAAACAATAGTGTTTGTACTATTACCACCACCAATATGGATGCTAGCAAATCACAAGAAGTCCCTATTCCTCCTACAACAATGCCTGAACCCAATAAGTCTACTACCTATGATGCTAAGTTTGATTTTGATCTTGATGGTTGCAATATCTCTGAAGGGATTATGTTCTTACAAAAGCTTGCTAGAAGTCCTAATGCTAGTGATATGAATATGGCTTTCACCAAACACATTACTGATGCTCTCATTAAAATGAAGGAAGAAAAATTGAAACACAAAGCTTCTATTCCTAGGAAAGTAGAAGATAGTTGGGAACCCATCATTAATATGCAAGTGAATGACTTTGATCTCAAAGCTTCATGTTACCTTGGTTCTAGTGTCTCTATTATGACTGGAAAGATTTATGAAATGCTTAATTTTCCACCTTTGGAAGATTGCTATTTGGATGTCCCACTAGATGATAATGCTAAAAAGAAACTCATGGGGAGTGTTAATGATGTTCTTATTATGGTTAACAATGCCTATGTCCCTGTTGATTTCTATGTTTTGGATGTTGAATGCAATGCTTCTTGTCCTATTACTTTGGGAAGACCTTTTCTTAGAACTATAGGTGCCATCATTAATATGAAAGAAGGCACCATTAAATATCAATTTCCATTCAAGAAAGGTATTGAACACTTTCCTATGAGGAGAGAGAAGTTACCTTTTGCTCCTCCTTTTAAAGCAAAATTTGATGTTAATCCTTCTTCATTTGAAAATACTTGATTCTTGCTTCTTCTGCCTAACTTAAAGGCGTAAAAGAAAAGTACTTCTTGGGAGATAACCCAATAGTTTTCTTGAGTCTTGGAAGTTATTAACCTATACTTATCCTTTTTGTTTGATTTTTGTGCCAAGAATAACCTCTAATGAGAGAGAAGTAAGATTTGGGGAAGTGCTGTCCCGAAATAGATTTTTGTGCTTCACTGTAAAAATTCATGAAAATTCTCTCTATGTCGGACTGAGCTGTAATTTTCTGAATAAATCCCCCAGGTTTTTATATAACTTTTGATTTTAGCAATAGAAGGTCTTCTAAAAAATTGGTTTTTACCTGCTGGTCTGTTTTGACAGATTTCTGCCATTATTTGCATTTGTCTCCTATCGATTTCTTTTTTAGTTTTCTTTGGTAAATTGAGATTTTTGAGGGAATTGCTACAATAGCTTGTGTTTTTAATGAAAGTTTTGTTGTTTTGAAACGAAACCTCAAAGGTTTATTATCTTTTGAATGCACTAATGTTGCTAATGAAGACTGTGTGAAGTTTTGTATGAAAGAAATTTTCAGGTGTAGGGAAAGAATGATGTAATGAGATGAAGAATGGACAAAAGCTCAAGCTTGGGGATGCCACCTCGTGTTACCCCAAGAAATATTCAAGAGGTACAAGCGTCAAAGCTTGGGGATACCCAAGGCATCCCCTTCTTCATCAATAAAAATCTCAGGTCTTTCTAGACACTTTGTTTTTATTGTTTCATGCATTATTGTGTTGTTCTTGGAGCATCTTACTTTTTGTTTTTGGTTTTCGTTTGATTAGTTTGCTTGAATAAAGTAGTTGGACCCCCGCTTTCGATGTGTTGTTTCAAATAAGTTGATTGGTGTTGGAAAGGAGTAGAAAGTTTCTTGCTTATAGCGGTACAAAGGGAGCTTGTTTTGATTGTGGCCTAGACTCTATCATGTCATGCTAGATGTTGTTTTGACTTTATGCTTAGTGATTATTGTCGTAGCATGACTTGTTCCAAACAATTGAGCTTGCTTAATGTCTCTTGAAAGAATCATGCGTTGTTTTAGCATACAAAAGCATAGTATTGTGGTATTCTCCTTTGGTGCTTTGTTTGGGTTGACTTGGAACTTGCTCACACCATGTTATGACTATGAACCAGTCATCTTAGCCTCTATGATCATTTAGTTTTTGACTTGTGGTACCACTTTATACTTTGATTAGTAATGTTTTGTCGCTCTGCATGATTATGGCCATTATTGCTCTCTTAGTTGGTCGCTCCCAGTATTTTGCTAGCCTCTACTTGTATTGAGTAAGCTCTACTCATGCATCCAACTCCCAAGAAACCAAGTTATTCCAAAGTGTCCACTATAAATTCCTATGCATGGTGTGTTACACCATTCCAAGTATATTTTTGCTTTATCTATCTTCCAAATTAAACTTGTTATGTGAAAGTTAGTGATTAAAGCTCTCACAAACTTGATGGCACACTTTATTTTTCTTGCCCCTAATAAACTTGAACCATTGTGTCACCTATGTTGTATATGCTTGCAATTATACATTGGGAATTAGCAGAACCGTGCTATCACGGGAAACGCTTTCAACACCTGTAAATATCTACCCAGTTGATATCATGCTCTTTTGTTTATGGATGTTGGCAGTGTGAAATAAAATGGGAGCTTGTAAGTCCATGGAGTTATGTATATGTGTTAGAGAAACGTCTGGGCCGCTAGCCTAAGCCATGCCTAATCATGGTGGAAACTTGCAGCATCGCTTTAGTGAGCAATCTATGAAGCATTATTCTTATAGAGACAGAGAAAGACAAAAACACAAAAAAAGAGGTAATAAGAGAAAAAAAGCACCATTTTCCCATGGTAAATAATAAGATTGCTGAGATGCTCATTGTCTGTTTTCTTGTCATTTTGATATGGGATAGATCCTGTGTCATGGGGCAAGGGGTACCCCGTTGGCGGTTCTCTATGATACACATGTACTTACTATGATACACATGTACTTACTATGACAAAAACTTACCGGTAACTAAAGTTGAGTAGCATGAGGAACGGCCCTCGTACTCAAGGGACATGAGATTGCCAACTTATATTTTGTCAAGCATATACTCCATATTTTGTTCACTTTATCCTTAATCAATTCAAGATGCTTATGATAGGGGCAATGAGAGCTAAAAGCTAACAAGTATCATAATTTTTGGAAGCTCTTTATGAAACTTGAAATCCCTGCTTCCCTTTGAAGGGCCTTTCTTCAAATTTTATATTGAGTCTCCACCTTCTATCCTTAGGCACCAATTAAGAGAGCATAGTTATTATTCTTAATGTTGATTGATTCATAATGTTGATATTGCTTGTTCTTGAACTATTTGTATCTAGTCACCCTTATGAACTTTGAAGGTATCCTATGCATTTATGTTTTGGTACTCCATGAGGGATAAGTTGAATGCCACTATGCTATGTTTTCTATACATCAAACAAACAAATGTCTCTCAATGCATTGTTATTCATGAATCTTTGTTTGTATCGTTTCATGTTGCAGCATAGTTGTTATGTCTTATTGTTAGAACTTCATCTTTCATGCCCATGTTTAGAGTACTTTGATCCCAGCTTTTAATGCTTGCAAATGGTTTGATTATGATTGTGATGGTGCATGTCACCTCAAAAAATTATTCTTTTTATCACTTACCTACTCAAGGACGAGCAGGAGTTAAGCTTGGGGATGATTGATACGTCGTAAACGTATCTATAATTTTTTATGTTTCATGCTTGTTTAGTATCCACTTTGCTATGCTTTGTCTACACTTTGAGGTATTTTTATACATTTTCTAGGACTAACCTATTAACAAGATGCCACAGTGTCAGTTGCCTGTTTTCTGTTGTTTTTTGGTTTCAGAAAAGCTAGTAAGGAAATATTCTCAGAATTGGACATGACAAAATCCAAAGTCAATATTTCACCGAGACGAACACAGATATCGAAGGGCGACCGAAGGGGTGCCACAGGGTGGCCACCCCCCTCCCCCCCCCCCCACGCATGGGCCCTCCCTGGGTCGTGCCTGGGTGGGGTGTGGGCCCCCTGGTCGCCCTCCTGCCTCGCCTCTTCGCCTATATAATCCCCCCGATGCCAAAACCCTAAGTACCCTATCAGATCTCCACGAAACAGTCTGTAGCCGCCGCCACCATCGTCCCTAGATCAGGGGGTCCGAAACTCTTCCCGACACCCTTCCGGAGGGGAGAGATCGTCCTGGAGGCCTTCTTCATCACCATGCCACCCTCTGGTGTGATGCGTGAGTAGTTCCACCTTGGACTATGGGTCCATACAGTAGTTATATGGTTGTTTCTCCTCCTTTTGTGATATCATGTTTAGATCTTGTGAGCTCCGTTCATGATCAAGATCATCTATTTGTAATCATGCATGTTGTGTTTGCGGGGATTCGAATGATATTGAGATTACTATGTCAGATTGATTATTGATTCTATCTTGTCTGTGTTGTTTGAGATCTTGCATGCCCTCCGTTTCTAGTAGCTATCTTGGCCAAGTAGATGCTAGTGACTCCAAGAGGGAGTATTTATGCTCGATAATGGGTCCATGCCTCTATTGAATCTGGAGAAGTGCTAAGGTTGTAGATGTGTTGTTGCTACTAGGGAGAAAACAACAATCTCTTGTTCATGGAATAATTGTATTATTTACTTTACACACATTGCTTAAAGAAGTTATCCGTTGCTTGCAACTTAATACTAGGGGGTTCGGATGATAACCTGAAGGTGGATTACTAGTCATAGATGCAGTTGGATGGCGGTCTATGTATATTGTTGTAATGCTCAATCAAATCTTATAGGATCATGAATGTCTAGTATTGCATTGTTATGTCTTGCTTAGTCCTATCAATTGTCCCGCTGTAATTTGTTTACCCAGCATGTTATGTTATTTATCTTAAGGAGAACACCTCTAGTGAACTGTGGACCCCGGTCCAACCTTTACCATTGTTACATCATCCACTGTTACGGTTTACTTTCTGCAAGCAATCATTACCTTCCACATCATACATTTAATCCTTTGTTTTTAGCAAACCGGTGAGATTGACAATCTCACTGTACGTTAGGGCAAAGTCTTGAGTTTGTGTTGTGCAGGTTCCAAGTTGTTAGCAACACCTTGGAGTCGTTTCCTTCCTCCTACTTGTTCGATAACCTTGGTTTCATAACTGAGGAAAGACTTACTGTTGTGCTCATCATACTTCCTCTTGGGGTTTTCCAACGAAGCTCTACAGTGATCTGAGCCGCATCATATGCATCTTTATTCTCTGCTTATCATCTAATTGTTCTTTGAATTCATTTATAGTGAATTTTGAGTAACATTGAGTTTGAAGCCATTGTTTACCGAATTGTCAAAAAAACTACTTGAATGATATTGAGAAAACCATGACTTCATTCGACGGATGGGTTCAACTATGTGCAGAGAGGAAATGAATGTGTAGTCCTGGTTTAAGTTATTTTGCATGTCATACTCCATAAGTAAAGACCTAGCAAAGCCGGGCATTTTTGACCTGCTTTGAATCCTTCCCTGCCGCCGCCGAATCACGAACACGAATCATTAACCTCGGATCTCTTCTTTGTTGACGACAAGATGGAGATCATTTATGAGCTTGACGAGCACAACTGTTCCACGCTCATCTGCACCATTGAAAATTTCACCCGTAGCAACACACGGCATGTTTCCTAGTGGTTAAAAATAGTTGTTTTTTTAAAGGATTTAGTTGCGGATAAAATCTTCCTCGTCTCTATATAAGCTCTCTAAGTTTACAATAATTGATTACATGAATTTGGGATCAATGTTGGTTAACAGGAGTGATATGTCCAAAAGAAATACTACACCGCTCACGATTTGCTGAGGTTCATTGATGGTTACTGCTATATTGAGTTATCAATTAAAACATTAAGTGACCGCTTGTATTCCAGCTAATAGGCATACAGGATCCAGATGATGGAGTTGTACCCCAACCTATTCTAATAGTGGAGCTATACCCTATAGTGGCATGGATGTAAGGTGTAGGATCCCGCCAAAATCCTACACTTAGTTTATTTTGAGATTTCAAGTATAAAAAGTTTCACTAAAAATTCAAAACGAACTAGAGGTGGGACTTTTGTGTGATCTCACTTGACACCCTACATGAATGCGTCTAAGTGTACCATGTATGGTACTTATGACTAGTACAGTGTTATACTCATCATATATACATATACGAATACACGATCCTTGCACACAGGTATATATGTGCAAACAGCTGGACGATGATACGTGCAGTGCAGACCAGTCAAGAGACAACCGACCGGCCCAAATAGTTCTAGGTTTACTGTAAAATATAAAGAAATTTATTTAAGTTCACATCCTTTTCTGCTAGAAAAACAATCAATATAAATTAAATAAAAAGAGCAGTAAACTACTATTAATAATAGTGCTAGAAAAACAATGGTATCTTTGTCAACAAAATAAATTGCTAGTTACCTGAAATTGTGAGCACTAGTTAGAGTAATTAGCAGAGCATTATAATAGCAAGCTGAGATGACCAGTGCTAAACACGGTTAGTGCTCAACATTGGAGCTACCTGGATCGTACGTACGAATGGACGTCGTTTGCCAGCAGATATGGTTTGGATCTCCTCCCTATGCGTCTTTGTATATTGATATAATAATTTAGATATGGTGTTGATTAAGTTGTATAAATAGATGTCCGTCCCCTCCAACCATGTACATACATCCATAAGCAGATATTTGTTTTCCATGTATTGTAGAAATGACCACCAACAAAGAAAATGGGTACACCGCTGAATGATCTGGAAATGAGTAGAATTATATTACAAAAAAATCAGATCATTTCTACATAGACACCAACCAAACTGTGGCAAGCGCTTTCACCCCAATGAGAATAATTCTATACTTGTGATATGTTCCAGGTAACCAGTTGTCAAATATGTTGGAAACAATACATTAGAAGTTAATTACAAGCCATGTGGATGACCGGCGTATAGAACTGTCAAAGTTACATTAAAAAAATAAGTGCTTAATTGCCTCATCGTGGTAACAAAGTATGCATATTAAGCTCCCATGACAGCAGTGGCGGAGCTGACATGTAATGGTTGGGTTCAAATGAACTAATCCAAGCTAAATTGCTACTTAGCGCCTTACATCACTCAGTTTGACCTTATAGTTTTACATAGATGAACCCAATGCTTAATTCTGCTGGCTTCGCCCCTGCATGACAGTTGCGCTTTGCAAGGTTATCCTTGGTAAGGATTTCACCTTGGCCAAAGTACCACCCGAATATTTTAATTTTGAGTTGCACCTTCATTTTATGGATCTTTTTCTTATTATCGGTGCCTCTAAATGAACTAATGCTACATACATAAAATAGAATCAATCGATAATTTACCATTCTCATATAGATTCTGGTGCAATACATGATCTCTTGTGTTAATTGAACCATTGCCAACCACCTCAGAAGAGCGTTCCATGTCGTAAGCCTGTGACCAAGTAGATCAGGCCCGAATATCATATTTGGTGGAGAAGTCTCTAGAACAACCATAGTAAATGTATAGCTCTTATGACGGACAATGTTACGGAGTGCTGGATATTGATCCCTAAGGGTGTATTTCTTAGCCACCTATTCTACCAGAACATGATATATGATCCGTCCTTCATAAAAAATGATCCATAGTGTAAGAAATGTTTGTTTGTCACCATTAGACCAGCCTAAAATTGTGAATCGCTTGGTTTCCAATAAACCTGTGATAGCGCCTTTGAGCATATATACTTAGGGACAGACGCAGCCTAGGCGAAGGATTGCCGGCAGAGGCAGATCAAAACAGAGAGCCAGAACGAGAGGATGCAGAAGAAGAATGAAGCCGATGAAGAGGAGGCGCAGGCGATCATGGAGGCGAAGTCGGCATCCAAGCGTGCCACCCGTGCAGCCATGGTCCGTCCACCATCTCTCGTCGCCGGGCAGTACGGCGTACCATGGGGAAGCCAACCCAACGTCGGATCTCCGACAGGATTCTCGCCGATCTTGTCGGCGATGTTCCAGGAGAGCCAGGCGAACCCACGCCAGAGGTTCCAAGAGGAGAAGGCCGAAGAGAGGTGGACCCAGCTACTGCAGAACCAAGACAAGAATCTCGACCTGCTCAAGGCCAACTTCATCGCTGAGAAGAGGAACACAGACCTGCTCATGGGCGGCAAAGACACCTCGGTGATGAGCCCCCAAGTCAAATCCTAGTACATGGTGCGCCGCAACGCCATTCTGGACGAGGACATCTCCATTGTCAACACGTCGAGCTCTGTGCCACGCTCTCCGCCACCACCCCATCATTGAGCTCTGCCTCTAGTCCTCCATCTCCGTGAACCCGTCAACAAGCTCTGCCGCAGCTGACCTGACAGAGGAGCCCATCCCCATTGAAGAATGATCGCCGAATTTTATGTTTTTCTTTAATAATTTGTCGGCCTGTTTGCCATCGCCGAACCATTTTGGGTAAGTTTCTATTGAACCATTCTGAGCAATTTTGTATCTAACACATTTGGGCAAGATTTCGCTAGCAAAAGAAAATATTAAATATGTCACCAGATTCTAGATTTATTTTAAATATGTCATCGGATTCTAGGTTTAGTTGGGAACACGACAGGAAACTAGCTGTTCCCAAATCGAAAGTTTCATTCATCCACCCAACTAGTGGAGCTAGCTCGTCCGGGATAAGTCAGGCGTCAAAATAGTAGTGATCTCTGTCTTGGATTCCGACTAGTTTTATTCATCCAGATTTTTGGACTAGAGAGGCTTTGTAGAAAGATGCTGATAGTTGGAGCATCGGAGCCATAAGCAATTAACGACTGAAGAAACTCTGTCAAGAAAAAAGTGACGAAACAGCTTTGTCCCAAAGAGAAAAAAATTACCCTTTGCACGCACAAGAAAACGGAAAATGTTTCTCACCAAGAAGATCGCGTAGATTGAGATTGACTCCATTCTCAAACCGAACAGCAGTAACAGAATTCTTGAGACTAACTTACATTGCAACCAGTAACTAGACTACTTCTAGTGTCATACCCTGATCATTCATGGAAGATAGTAATTCTTGGATGACAACCCTGCATAATACTCCTACATGACTAGCTAATGCTTAACAGTTACTACATCAGAATACGGTCAGAAGCGACAAAATGATACCACGGGCAGTTAGCTTAAGCAGTATCCACAGATGGTTCGGCATCACTCTCAGCCTGAACAGGATATCAGATGAGTCAGGATCAAGGATCAGTCCGTCTATGCCATGTCTTCACAGGCACTGCACTGAAAAACAAAGGTGCCGCCACAAAACAAAACAAAACAAAATTATATGCTCTTAGTAATATCAGACGGTATAGAGAACCTCACGTTTAGCTGGCAGGAAAGTCTGAGCAAGATGCTTACCAGAACAAAACATAACTTCAGTTATGCTTTAGCGATAGAATCTCCAAGATGGCGCCATCGCTTTGCTTGACGGGGCATCGTCATCAATAGATTGCAAGAGATCTTCGGCCCTTCTGATTTTGCTTGCTAGCCTCTCCACATCCATCAACGCCTCACCAACAGTGTCAGGAGCCCGAGACTGAACCGACGCATGCTCAGTTGAGGACTTGAGTTTTTTATAACCGGTGAGACACGACTGGCCATTGGCAAGGACCTGAGAAGAATGTCCTGAGATGGCCATTGGAGACGTTGGATAGTCTGCTTGGCTGTTCGTGCAGCATCCATCAATTTCACTGGGTGCAAGTTGTGCTTGTGAAAGGACGTCTAGAGGCTCTTCCTTCGTGCATTTTTGTGGTTCCTCCTCGCTATGTGTTTGCCTATTCATGCAGCACATACCATTCGTATTGGCTGGATGTGTTACGTCCGGGTACATCACTTTCTCCGGTTCAACAGATGCTCCATTCAGGCATTTGCTTATGTCCTGCTTCGGTGTGTCAACTGATCCGTTCAGGCACTTCTGTACTTCCTTGTTACCATCATAACATTGCTCAATGTCCTCATCTGAGCTACTAGTATCTGTATACAAACAGTAAACAAATATTACGGTGTAATGCAAAGATAGTTGCTCTAGTTTAATGTAACTCTAGACGAACAACTAAAAGGCAAAGCTACTATCAGTCTGTCACCAAGTAGATTTAATTATAAGAAATGCAGCAGATGAGGGAGAACCTATTCAGGGGAGGTGTTAATGAAACAGGGTTCAATAAATGGGTGAAAAATAATCTCCTTTTCACGAAAATGTTCTCATAACCGGTCCAGGCTGGTTTTCTTAAACAGATGTCAGCAATCCAACGGCGCTCCAGCAGCGCCCCTCTCACCGTCCGACGCTTCCTAGCGCGTGTAGGGATCAACGTGAAAAGCTCAGGCGCTAACTCCCGAATTGTCCTCCTGTCAAGCGAACGATCGAGCCAAAACATCATTGTGGACCCATTGAGGTAGAGGCGTCAAACACCTGCAGCTCAGCCGGGGAGAAGCGCATGTCTAGGCCACGCCAAGGCCGTAGAGGGTTGGTACGCATCCTCCAGATCCAGCGTACACGAAGGCTTATCGCGGTACGGGCCAAATCGGGGACCCCCAGACTACCATAGCACTTCGGCCGAGACAGCCTCTCTCAGTTGATGTGACAGTGGCCACCCTTGGCCTCCACTCTTCCGTCCCAACGAAAGCTCCTCGCTATCTTCTGGATCTGCTTGAGTGTCTGCTTATTGAGCCCTAACACGATAATCTGGTGAAGGGGGATCGCCATGAGCACTGACCTGACGAGCGCCAGGCGCCCGGCCTTCGCCATCATGGCGGCTTTCCAAGTCGGTAACCTATTGGCGATGCTGTCCACCAAGGGCTGAAGCGCAGCCGCTGAAATCCGACGCAGCGATAGTGGAGATCCCCAGGTATCTAACTAGGAATGGTACCAACCGGCGCCCCATCACGGCTGCCGTCGGCATGGCGATCTCATCAGAGCAGGCGATCGGGGATACGGAGCATTTGGCAAAGTTGGTGTGTAGCCCTGATGCCTCTCCAAAGAGAGCCAGAAGTGCGCGCACCGTGCGCAGTTCCTCCTTATCTGGATGGCAAAATATCACGACGTCGACCGCGTAAAGGGAGACAGTCGTCACCAACTCGCGGGTAGCAACGCGCCTCGGCATCCCGTACTCCATGGCCTTAGCCATCACCCTGTTGAGTGTGTTGATGAACAGCATGAAAACATCGGTGATAGGAGGTCCCCATGTCTCAAGCCCTGCCTATTCCAGATTGGGGGCCTGGCTCGCCATTGAGCATCACCCGGGTGCTAGCCGTCGAGAGGAGGATGGCGACCAGGAGCATGACTCTCAGCTCCTTCAGCCTATGAAGTAGGCGTGCCGTCTGCTGACCCAGCACAAAGTTATCATGAATGCAGCGCTTCTTGATGAAGGTGCACCGGTTCGGGTCCACCAGAGCTCCCAGCCATGGAGCCAGTCTCGAAGCCCATTAAAAAGACATCATGTTCTCACTTTTTTAACTGAAAACTGTAGGGGATGCCTCACTTGCTAAAAAATCAATAATAGCGTTCTCCGAGAGCCTATGCAACAACTTATTGTTACGTACATCTAGCTAACAGCAGAAGTTTTAGCATGTTGCCTGAAATATCAGTTACTCCTGCATGAAACGGCAATTACATTACATATTACAATCACTGGAATTAGTTAAGTACATGAGGTTAATTCAGCAACTAAAATATTGCCCGAGTCTGAAAAAATTCGATTTTAAGTCCTCAACTATTGCCCGAGTCTAAAAAATAAACTGCTGCTCAAATTTCCATCTGAGCCTCAGACTTCAACATACAAAACAAGATCACTTGATCCCCTCAACCAATTAAACCCTGTTACTGCCATGCGCTGCAAAACACATGGAGCCGCACTGTAATAGACGCTCTGACAGATCCCATCACAAGACCACACTATATACCTCAATCTCTCTTTCGCTTATTCTCCCCCAATCCTGCCCAGCCCCTCCTCCAGCAAAATCCCTCGATCCCAAAACACCTCTACTGGGCATGCCCTAGAGGATTTGCATAGACAAAGGCAAGCAGATGTGCAGTACAAGACTGGATTGATATGAGCCAGAGTAGTTGCACTTGTGCTGTTATGGTCTTGTGCACATAGTGGCAGTATGGATTTTATATGAATTTGGCCCAATCTGGTAGCATGTTGCACCTCTTTTTTGTCATAAAGATCTTTTCCAAATGAATTGCATGCAGGGATTTGCTCGATAGGTTTTTAATTATTTAATGTAATTGTTAAGATTTCACTTTGGACAAGAGTTTTGCAGCACTGGCAAGAGGCTGCATTACAGTGGTGGTTCTGAGGAAATGTCTACATTCAGCATGACAAGGTATGTGTGCTTGAGATTATAGTAAACCATTGTGACCATGGTGAAGTGTTTAGGGCTCCTTTTTTTCGAGAAAATGCTAAAGAATTTGTGTTTCTTTTCATTGAACAGGAAGACATCTTGGGTACAACCTCCGGAGAGGAGGGACACACACTACTAGGAAAAAGCTCATCAGTGGCGCACCATTTTTCAACTTTTGTGGCGCATATGGGATGCGCCACTATTATCACGCCACTAAAGTGTAGTTATGTGGCGCATATTGAAATGCGCCACAGAAGTCTCAAAAACTTCTGTATGCACCACAGAAGTCCCCAACCAGATCTCAAACTTCTCTGGCGCATGCGCCATAGATTTTTTTTTCAAATTTCAAAAAAAAAATCCCGGCCAGATCTGGCCGGAGGTGGGGATCGCCGGAGGTGGGAGTCACCGGAGGAGGAAAAGGAGGCCGATGGTGGCCGGAGAAGAGGAGGCTGCCGGTGGAGGAGAAGAGGAGGCCGCCGGTGGAGAAGGGCTCGCCGGAGGAGGAGGTGGAGGTCACCGGTGGAGGAGAGGAGGAGGCCGCCGGAGGAGGAGCTCACCGGGATGGAGGAGAGGAGGAGGCCGCCGAAGGAGGAGCTCACCGGCGTGGAGGAGGAGGAGCTCACCGGGGCGGAAGAGAGGAGGAGGCCGCCGGAGGAGGAGCTCACCAGGGTGGAGGAGAGGAGGAGGCCGCCGGAGGAGGAGCTCACCGGCGTGGAGGAGGGAGGAGGAAGAGCTCACCGGGGTGGAGGAGGGGGAGCTCACCGGGGTGGAGGAGGAGGGAGGAGGAGAAGGTGAGGAGGAAGGGGAGGAGAAGGAGAGAAGAAGTGGAGGAGGAAAATGGTGGAGAAGGGTGGAGGAGTGGAAAAGGAGAAAAGAGAGGGAGAAGGGTCGGCAGCGGGATTCAAATTCCGAATCCCGCCCAAGACTTTTGTAGCGCATATGGGAGAAATGCGCCACAAAAATTTCTCCCCCTTTTTTATTTTTTTAGGAAAAAATCTTCTTTTTGTGATAAATTTTTACTCTTTTCAAATTTGGGGGATCTGTAAAACTTCAACGGCTTCCAGCAGTTGAAATCGAGTAGGAAATTTTGAGACGATCAGTTTGGTATATTGAACTTTTTTTCCGACATCGTATGCAAAAGTTATGGCCGTTTTACTGTCCCATGACCTTTTTTTGCAAAATACATCAAAATTCATGTTTTTCAATTTTCCCTACAACTATACCCCAAAATATAACTACATCTCAATGGAATTATTTTTTTGAATTTTTATCATTTTCATTTATTTTTTACAAAAGTTAAAAGGCGATCCAAGGTGGTGGGATCTGTTTTCAACTTCTGTGGCGCATATGGTCGTATGCACCACAGAAAGTGAGGGAGCCCAACCCGATGGTGGGTCCACCAAACTTCTGTGGCGCATTGTTTCCCTATATGCGCCACAGAAGTGTGAAGATTTCTGTGGCGCATTGCCTGAAATACGCCACTGGAGTTTATCTGTGGCGCATGGTCACACATATGCGCCACAGAAGATTTGTCCATCTATAGCTGGTTCCCTAGTAGTGACACACACGCAAGCACGCTCACACAGACACAACATTCCTTACCAAGCGACTACAATTAGGTGAGGAGGTGGCCCCAACTTCAAAACGCAATGACAGAGGGCTTCGCCTAGCCTGGCCTCCAGCCATGAATGGCGAGGCATTGAGACTCGCAACAACAGGGTCGTGCCACAGTCGTTGCCAGATGTCTCCGAGGACGATTGCGACTCTAGCACTGCCCAGGCCAAAGTACCTCATAGCTATGTGCCTAGCGGGTCGGCGAGTAGAAGGCAGGACCCGGCTGGGATATTGCACTCCGGAGGTCCGACCGTGTGCGACAGTCCACGCCAGAGAAACACACCACCACCATCTTCAGCTACCGCATCAGGTACTCCACGTGCGGCCCAAGAAGTGCCTTCAAGAAGGGAACGCCGCCGCCGCTGCCCAGTTCGGCTAGCCAAACCTAGGGTTTCCCCCAGGTGCTCGAGGAGGTCCAGTCAGGGTCATGAAAAAGCCTCAATGGAGGTAACGGCACCCTCGGGCGTCGCCGTTGTCAGCGCTTGGCCATCACCGCGGAGGGATTTTGCCCCGACCAAAGAGCATAGACCATCATGAAAGCGCGCGCGGGGGAAGGGGCAGAGACATGGAACTAGGTCGCTGGAGAAGGTCACCAACACAGGGGGGTTCGAGTAGTTGTCGTAGAAGGGGAGGCACTGACCAGTGCAGCATCAGGCCAGCCAACACCAGGAGCTCGTCAAGCCAGCGGCAGCCGACGGGGCCAGCCACTCCAAACCATGGCCGCCTTCCACGCTAGCCCGCAGCCTCCACGGCCAGGAGCCACCGGGGCACAATAAAGCGGGCACCGTCAGGGTCGCCACTCGCATGCTCTTCTGCCCAGTGGCTGTCGGGAGGGATGGGAGGAGGGAGAACCAGAGAATGGAGGGTGGGGCGGAGGAGAGCTGCAGGCCAGGGCAGGCCAAGCCCGTGCAGCCCAGATCTGGATCCCGTGCCTCCTGCGCGCAGCTAGCGGCCGGCCGCCACCTTGGTGTCCCGCACTCGTCGCACTCCGCCGCTTCTCAACCTCTACGCAGCCGTCCGCCGGTGCACACTACCACTGCGCCACCGTGCCAAGCTCCAATGCGGGCACAAGCGCACGGATAAGGGCCCCACCACCGACGCCCGCCAGCATCCTCCGGCGATGGCGAGTGAGGGGGAGGGGGGAGGAGGTGGGGTTGGGTGACGGGTAGGGTTTCGCCACCTAAGTTGCCCCTAGGTACGACACGGGGGCAGAGGGGTTTGGGTCGGCCACAACCGTTTAGGGCTCCTTTGAGGAATCAAAGGGGCTCTATTTCCTATAGGATATGATCCTATGAGTCAAATAGCTTCCATAGGAAAATTTCCATAGGAACTCAAACCTATAGAATTCCTTTAAAAATCCTACGAATCAAAGGAGCCCTAAAGGATGCTGCTACAATGGTTATTTTCAGGAAAGGAATTAGCCAATGGGTCAAGGGTTTTTATTGACAAGGCTTGCACGTACATGTCAGGTTGCACTGCTGATCAAAGGGTTGCCGGTAAATAAGAGAACTAGGGAGTTGCTGCAGATGAGGACTCAGATGAAGACTAACAAGTAAGAAGAGGAAGGAATCTTTTTTTTACAAGAGCACTCGATTCAGGAGATGAGGAAGCATTGGTGGTCATTGGAAGCAAGGAGGAAATACTAGTCTCATCATTTCCTGACTCCTGTTGGTGGACAGGAGGTTAGAGTTATCAACTCTTGATGATAGACATGATGATATGCTTCATTCAGGAAGATCCCTACTCGCAAGGACGAGAAATAGCTAAGGCATGCCCCTGGTTAAGATGAGGAGCCAACTGGAGAACAGTCCAGCTAATATTCTGATTATTTTCCTGGTGATGAGGTGGCACGTGTCAAAATATGACAGACTATGTATGACAGACTATGTGTTGTGGCCATTAGCGGGTTGTCTCCCAATGAGACTCAGGGAAGGAGTCGGCTAGGGAATAATTCATAAAGGGGAAGACTTGAATTAGGAAAGGTGAGTTAGAGATAGGATTAGGAAAGGTTAATTTGGAATTGTAAGGATTAGGAAGGTATAATGCCTTGGGTGTCAAGTTAGGAGGTATTATATATGTGCCGGCCTCTGTAAGTTATTGGAGCAAGGAGAACAATCAATCTAATCTCTCCCTAGCAATTCTCTCTTCTCAACCTATGTCTAGTTGTCTACCCAATCCCTCGCAACCTAAGTTACCAGGTATTATATATGTGTCTGGCTATCTTCAGCACGGTAGTTATCCCATTGTGGATCTAAGTCCACAACACTATGCCATCACAATTGAAGAGCTCTATCAAAACCATTAAGTTTACAGGAAATCAGCACACTAGCAATACCTGGGTTCTCTGTAATCAAACGAGCAGTATACCAGGATTCACCATTTTCCTGCCACAATAAAAGAACTGTTAATTCCAGAAATATGTGGAATGAACATCTATATGATTGAATAAATAAATTCAGTTGCATAAAATTAACTGATACCAAATTCTCCTACCATGAATAGCATATTTCTTTATTTATGTTATTTACATCTTAGAGAATTTACTTATAAGGTAAGTCATATCCAGACACAAATGATCAAGGTTTTCAGTGTCGTGATCTTAGGTCTAATTATTTTTGGATTAACAAAATATCAGGATTGTAGATTCAGATTGTAAAACGTAAATAGAAAGGTAGTGATAAGATCGTGGTCGCAACTTTTGAAGATCGCCTCTGTTTTGAGTTTCACTGTATTTTCAGATCAGTCAGTTAGCGAATTTCACCAGAATAAGGGAACTGCCTACTTGACACTGAACATGGCGCTGTCGCAGCTATGTTGTGGCTTGACCTCCCGTGAGCACTGCTGCTCTGCCTTGTTGTCGTCTCAAGGGTTTCAAGACTTGTGTGCAACTGGTCGCTCACCTGCTCCTCACCATTGCGGCGGTGGCAAGAGGAGGCGGATGGGGAAGCAGCATAGAAGGGAAGAGCACAGTGACGCTTGGCGCCTCTCCCTCTCCGCCATGTGCATCGTTGGGAGCCAGAGGCAGGAAAGGGCGTCCCTGTTGTGCCATAAATTTGTGCACATAAGGACAATGAGAAGATTCTTCCAGCTTTAGCTTGCAACAAACGGCGTTGATGCCACGGACACACGCCACAACACCAAGCGTAGGGAGGAGAAAGTAAAGGGTGCCGTCTCCACGGCCAGCGTGGCAGATTAAACCCGGTGAGGTGATTTGGATTAGATCTTACACATGTCTAGTTGATGGAGCTGATTGCAAGGCTTACGGGTTGTTGGACTAAACTGTGCTCTCATGCCAAGCTACAGGAGCTGCAGTGCAATTTTACGGCTCATTTGGCATGACTGCTATTGGAGCTATGATGTAGAATCCTGTAGTTGCATATGATCTTTAACGTACATTGTAGAATCTTGTTTGTGTATTCTAGAATGTTCCAGTTATTTGTCAAAATAAAGGTGTTTTTTAAGTCTTTCCCTGCAGACTTACAGCACTGTTTAATGTTTATAGAACTACTAAGGATGAGATCAAATAAGAACATTTCATGAAGCAATAAATTATTACGCAGGTACCTGTGAAAGAGGAGCACTCCAACCTTTTTCGAGGGACCAATCAAGCGCTGGTCTCAGATCCTCAGTATCGGCATCATAGCATCCACCTTCACCTAATGGTATTTCAGGACAAACTATCTGTAGACAAGGACCAAGCGGAAACAGTGCAATACAGCGCATATTAAATGTAATCGCCCAAACATAGCAACAAATGCTGGAACTCTAAAATATGCAATGGTGAACCAAAAAAGAAGATATGTTTGTTGGGAGGTGGTGTTTTGGCTCCCAGGTACAAATGAACCTATTATGAAAAATACATAAAAAATACAATTTAAATTGTCAAAAAAATCTGAACAAAAAATTTGCATATACATCCAAACATTCTATGCCCGTGCATAAGTTTTCAGAAAGAATAAACATTTTATGTGGCTTGTGTAAAAAAGACAAAAAAAACATGTTCGTGAATAGACACGTTAAAGCACTGAAATTTGTCTTTTTTACATGGGACATCTAAAATGTTATTTTCACCTGCAAACTTGTGTACGAACATTTAGTGTCCGGATGTACATGCAAATATTTTTTTCTAAATTTTTGACATTTTGAAATGTGTTTTCACACAATAGGTTCATTTGCACCCGTGAACCGAATTGGATTTCGGTGTTTGTTGTAACTATAAAAAAGCCAAAGAACAAAGGGATATATTATAGACACAATAATGAACATGGTTGCACTAAGACATTCAAAATCTTTTCCTAGAAAAAAATTGTGTTTGTTCGGATGTCGTACACCTCATACTTTGGCTAAGGTCAGACTCACTTTATTTTCATCAATAGCACCCGAAAAAATTGACACCTATAGTTCTACCATTGGCGACAACATAAGTGGGACGCAGGCACAAACACCAGTGGCATTTATTGACAGATGTGATTGTTCTCCTAGCGTTACGAATTAGAATTTTACTTTAAGAAATGTTTGACTTTGGATTATGATTATTAAATGTATGTATTAGAAGTTGCAGCTTTTCCTCCTCAGATTCGCATTATCACGGCACATCAATGTATAATGCAATCTTTGTGCAAAATAGCAAGCACAACTTGAAATTATTTGCAGATATAACAAGCATAATAACTTGAGCAATCATCATATGCAAATAGAACAAGAATAATCAGTCATGCTCCTACCATCCTCACATGATTTTCTGGATATCGCAAATGTATTTGAGAGTATATCAGCATGTGAACAATAAGATGATGCTAGGTAAAACATTTTAGAATATATTACAAGTGAAATTTAAACACAAATAACATAATGATGCAAATTTGCAAACCTTTCGAACAAAAAATAATTAAGATGAGTTTAAATAACAGTGGATAGCTATTTGGTTTCATGAACAGAGCAGGCAATTGCCATTTGCCTTTAACCATACTAAATACTTACCTTTACTTTGCCATCACCCAGTAACTTGATAATTTTCCCAGTCCAGAAACAACCTTTGTGTGACCAGTCAATCAAGTCGCCTACTTTCCAAGGAGTGCTTACAACTGCTATAACATCCATCTTCTGGCCATGCTGAGGAATATCATTACCCCAACACAACTGAGGAAAGGCAGGTTGTAACATGATCTCCCTATTCTGACGTCCTTTCCGATTACGGCATTTTGGCGGAATTTTGTAGAGTCTACTCCAGCTCATTTCTGTTAGTAGATGAAAGGAATCATTAGACGTATACAAAACTACTGTTGACAGTCTCAAGTTATGTGTCGTTTACAGATTTGTTCGCACAGCTTTACAGTGGGGTATGCTAATGGATCATCAAACCAAAGTTTGTTTTTGGTACTAATATCCATCAAAAGTTTCACGTGTTGATACTACCCCTCCAAGGAAGGAGCATTTATGGCATGAATTTGCAACTGAGACAATGTAAGTCACAGGAAAAACAAAGCAACGATTTGCCAAAACACGAATGGGCTAAATATGCACTATAGGTATATAGCTGTTTCTCCATATACAATACCTGTACATGCACACTTTATTGGCCTAGAGCCCACGCGTCAATATTCCTCCCAACAGTATGTATCACGCTTTACTATTCCAACCTAAAGTCGAGCACTCTTGCTCATAGAGAATTTCTATCAGATATATTTCCAACTTCATACTGGTGATAGTACAGTAGTTGTTGGAATCAAAACATGGCATTCCTGGTAAGTTGAGTGGTTCTTGCAGTCAATGGAGGGTATATTTGAGCTGCGATGCTTGCTTGTTAGCATTACACTTTAGCTGTGCTAAATCCCACAGAAATAATGAGGTTAATGAAGCTTGTGTTTTCAATATGTCAGTGCAGAAAATTAAGGATGTAAACAATATTCTAGCAAAACAAAATCACAAAGAAGCAGCGATATCATATGAAGCATGTCATACAAAACAACAGTGTGGTGCTTGCACAGACGCAAGTCACTATTGTTTACTTTTGCCCACTTAAGGCAACACAAAACGTTACGTCTCATGGTTCTAATTATAGTTTGGACTAGTTTCAACAATTGGGTACTTAGTTCAGAAATTTAAATCCTTCTCTGAATGGCCTGACTGATTTAGGTAGCCCAGAAAAATAGGCGCGTCTCCAATGCACTGCAGGCTGGGTTTGCTGGAGCTCCTTTGAAATATTAAACAGGGCGGACAGTATGATCAGTTTATAGCATACATGCTGTAAAATTCAAGCACCCAAGCTAGGAAAAATGCACCTCCGCTAACGTAAGCTCTAAGTAACGTGTCCAGCTAGTGGAAAAGGAGGCAAGCTACCCAAGATGCATATACCTGCTTGAAGCATTCCTGGCATTTTGAGTCATCGTCATTTGTGGTAGCAATGAAGTCGTGTAACACAACATGAAGCATTCAGGACGCCATCATCTACCTGATGCAAGCACTCAAACCGGCGTTCATGAATACCACGGTTGTGAAACAACGAAGGCCAAAGACAATGTCTAACGTGGAACTCACAAGCACACCATCCGCTTGATTCAAGCAGACAAACTTGTGGTTGTGAAGACCATCAGCTGTGGCTGAAACCTAGTTGATGACAATGGTTGAAGAACTCGGGAAACAGTATCACTTGCTTCAAGGAAAGCTCGAACTGACGTTTCCTGAGGTCTATCGGCTTCATCAACCAAAGGGCTAAAGTCAAGTAGAACTCACAAGCACACCATCAGCTTGATTCAAGCAACTATCTGGTGCTTGTGAGGTCTATCCGATGTAGCCCTTCTACGCTGGTACACGAAGCTATATGAAGAACTCAAGGAACAATATCACTTGCATCAAGCAAGACTCAACTGATGTTCCTTGAGCTCCATCCAGCTGTACCAGCAACAACATTGACAAAAGACAGCAACTCAACGAAGGCTTCAGGACACATACACCAAACTAACATAAAGTGGAACATAATAAAATGAGAAATTGAAAGATTTCGTTAAAATTGTTCGTCTGGAAATTTTCCGAAAAGCTAATTATAGGTTCTTCTCTCCATCAGAACTCTAAGACTATTTGATGTGTCAACAGACGGCAACCAAGACGAAGATGAAGAACTAGACGCTGAAGAAAAAGGACTGTTCCAGCGCACATGAAGAATCATCGCAGAAGAAGGATAATAGTGGTTGAAGACAATGAAGGCGTTGATCCCCGCTTGGTGCATCAACTGGAGCTGGCGTTCTAGAAGACCCGGAGCAGAGCTGATGAAGACGTAGTCCATTTATTTTATAGCTTTGAGTCATAGAAAAAACCATACTATCAAGGAGGGAATGTTCTTCAAGATAGTATCCGATACTTGTTGTGAGTGCTCAAACAAAACCTATCCAATATACACAACATATCTAAACCCCCAGAAATATCACCAGGTATTAGACAGCTTCTATGAACACGAGAGACACTGGATTGACATACGGTGGAACAGCAGCGTGCCTAACTCCCACATGTGTGTTGAGTCCAGTGCATCAAGTGATCTGTATGCTAATACCTGAGAGTTAGGACTCATGGCCCCAAATTGAGTCCTAGATGCTTGAAGCACAGTTGCTTCTTCATCAGCCAGAGAGGACAACCTCCACGCAGAGGATAATCTCATAGAGAAGAAATATTCATTAACATGACCGTTGTAAAAAGCTTAGCTCACAAGCTTTTGCAACGACTATGAGACTACTTTATACAACAGCTATCTTTGGGAAATGGGACCGACCTGGCGCCTCAAGTTAGAAAGAGAATTCGGAGCCAGCTTCTCAACTTGAGGGGGGCAAAATGGACATGAGGGGGGCAGACTTGACTAAATATGTGCAAACTTACAGTTCTAGTGACTACATTCCTTTAAAAAAAAATCATCCATGGGGGTGGCTAAGCTCCCCCCCCCCCCCCCTTGTCTCCATCCCTGGCTGAAACCCATGGAAAAGGGGAAGGGGCTTGGGCTTTAGGTTCTCAATCCCGCCTATAAGTAGAGCCTTAGCCCCAGTTGACAAGGTTGGCGGAACCGCACAAATTCCGAAGATCCTTGTGATCTACATTTGCGGTTCACCCCTTCTTCTCTCGTGTATCCAATCCAATCTATGGAGAGAAGTGTATCTGTGTTTGGATGAGCACCAAACAGGAGCAGGCTGCGGCCAAGAAGGGCAAACCTATTACTCTTGGAGATTCGACATCTCATAGACGGTTAGGTGTCATAACCGTCGAGTGTCCAAGGTGTGGACTTGCCGAGATTCCCATGAGCATCCAAGGTGTGGATTGGCCATGGAGAGGTTTGGAGATCACCTATAGAAGATCTATCCATAGTGATCGGGCGAAGCCGGAGGGCTTGCGCTAATGGAGAATAGGTTTGGTTATCGGCGGGTGATGTCGATTAAACCTAGATGCATGCGTGCATAGCCCCTCCAATGGAGATGTAGAGCTGGTGTCGACGGCTCGAACTCTGGTGAAACAAACAGGTCTATTTGTTCCTCTCTATCCTTTACTGTTTTTTTTTACTCCGTTCAATCTGCTCCGTGAGTTGAAGCATCACTCTAGAATGTTTGTCTTGGAATGTTTGTCTTTTGTCAACATCAATGCTTGAACTACCCTTCTGTTACAAGTTTCTTCATCAATCGCTTATCTCAAGGTCTACTCATATCTTTTGACGCGGGAAATAAGCTTCCCGCTGCAAGATTATTTTTAGCTGGCAGTAGTTTTTGTTAACTCCTATTCAACCTCCCCCCTCTAGTCGTTGTATCTCGATCTTTCAAAAGTCCACCGTTGGCACAAGACAGCCCTCAACTATAATAATCAGCATAATACTTCTCCTCAAAACAATTGGATAGAGAAATAAGACAATCATGCAAATACACAAACACCAGGACAAAGCTAGCAAAGAAAATAGCTAATTCGAATTAAAAACTAATAATAATAACATATATTGGGTTCTCCATATAAGAAATAACATAGATATACGACAAGGCATAAAATTATTACTTACTTTCCTCTGGATAGTCCATGTACTCCACCTTATACTCCAAGTGACCGTACCTGATACATGTTTCGTTGATCTGAAAGTAAAATTGAAATGATTTAATAATAGCCCATCTCATTATATATATAAGACTTTGTCCAAAATAAAATGTATATGAATATGTAACTTGGAACACATGAGATGGATTATCACAAATTATATAAGAGGGCTATCACTTAGGAGTAAATAATCTTAAAAAGAGCACTTTTTTTACCTTTTTTTACTGAAAGACTAAAAAGGGAGCCCCCAATAGTACAAATTTGAGCACCAGGGTTCTAACTCCCGGCTAGAGTCCTGCAACCCCAAATCAATCACACCACCAAGAGGTGGTTCTGCGTCAACACCCCCACCAGCTGCGTCTTACTTCTCTAGGGTGGAGATTATGCCAATAGTAACGCCATGAAACCTTACGAATCCTGCTTTATAGGTGTCATTCTTATGTTTGTGGTCCATTTTTAGTCATCAAGGTACGACCAAACACATGAGGCATGTGATTATTTAGATCGAGTCTGATCTTGATAGGGTGGCCACACCATGGACTACACTTCGTCAAACAATACAAGTACAGGTGTCACACGTGTTGGTATACATATGGCCAAGATATGACACGAAAAGATGGATCTTATCCTATAGGCTTGTCCATCTAGTCCTAACAAGGATGGTATACTACTTGGCACTCCTACCATTGCCAGGTTTCACGAACTACAGCATAGAAGCAAGAGAGGAAAGAAACCATTCCAAGAGAAGTACATGCAAGTCAGCGTTTAACAACGACCTAGTGCAGGCATAGGAGATTTAAACAATTGGAGGGTGTCAAATAGAAGGTTTTGGCATTGCGGGTTGAAACTCGAACTTGGTGGGAAAAACCTTTATGATATAGTGCAACTTGACAAACACAACATAATATGAGAATGTCAGCATCGAATCAGTAGTATTGGTCATACTATTTTCGATGAAGTGGAACTTGTTATAGTGACCACATAAAGTAAATATTATCCTGTATAAAAGAACAGATGGGGTATAACCCAAAAAGCATCCATACTAACAAAAGAGAGATGCCTTTACATATATGAACACGCAACAGTTAAAGAGGTTACTAGTTCAACCTTGCAACGGAACCATGCACCCCTGTAACCCTCATCGAATGATTTTAACTCTACAGCATCTCCAATTTTAAATGGAAGTATCAGGTCCATTTAGAGTCACCCAACTACAAAAAGAAAGGTCGTGTCAACAACTCATGAAGATTTTGTGTAACCACATGCTCAACTAAGTCAAATAAAATGCATACATCATCAAATATGAAGACTAGACAACATAATTGAACAGTTCTATCAAGAGAGTTAACCTGGGGCCAAATTAGTGAAAGAGAGCAAAGTAGCTCAGGATTAGGGAATTTGATCTCGAAAAATATTGTCAGTTTTGCCTACTGGTTCAGTAGAAATGGCTTAGCTGGCAACCAAGTGAAGGGCGTGCTTAATTCCAAAATGGCATTGGATCATACAGCTGCCAAGTTCACGCCTGTTTACCTGGATTTTGTGTAATTCTCTGAGCAGATGAATTTGAGTGCAGTGTACTTTGAAAGTTGAAACCACCATAATCAACAGAGGTCAGGCCTCTTGCTGTCAGTCAGCCCCTTACATGTACGATAACAGGAACATCTGCTCGAACTTCTTTTCGCCAGGATCTTAGGCTTTCCCTTACAGTACACATATGATGAATGATATGTTGATATTTGCAACAACAACAGCAGCAACAAGGAGGGAAACACCACTTTCTAAGTGTGCTGCCCTCCCCGTGCGTTATAGACAGTGCATATCTGAAGATGTATCCAACATTTGCAAATGTAGGTGGTTAGCATTGCATCATCAAGGATAACAAATCTAATTTTCGTTGCCCTCGAACCGCATCACGAAACAATATCGGCAAAGCCAACCACTACAAGACTTTGTGGGGGTGGCAATGACTGCTGAACTTACCTGAGTCTGAATCTCTCGCTGCTCCCGACTCGTTCCAAGCCTAGGTATCTTCACAAACCAGGGATCGTGCGCAGAAACAAAACAAATTGATTCGAGAACTAGTCTCGGCACGGAAACCCTGCTGTTCAGGCAAAGGAGGGGGACGAAAAGGAAGAGAGGGTTGAAGAAGATCAAATCCCCCCGTAGTTTACCTCACCGGAAGGGGAAAAGGCCCCCCTTTGCGGCCGCACGGCGCGTGGTGTCGATTCTTCCGCCGATTGATTCTCTGCGCCTCCTCACGGCCCCCCGTGTTTTTTCGCCTCTGAGCCGACCTCGGGTGCGCCCGATTGAGTTTGGACTCGGGTGCGCCCGATTGAGTTTGGACTCGGGTGTGCGCTTCCTCCCCCTCCTCCGGCCACAACCCCCACCACCCAGGCCACGCGCCGCCTCCTCTCACTGCAAAGGTTTTTCTCAGTTCTTTTCCCAAAAAAAAAGTCTCCAGTTCTTGGCGAAACATGAATCCATGGTCGAAGTTGGGCCAAACAGGCCCAACCAAATACATCCCGGCATCAGATAAATGAGGTGTTTCTCATTACTTTCCGCCCAAAAAAAAAATGCTTCGCCAGTTCTTATAAAAAGGAGAGACATAATAAATAAATAAATAAAAATAGATAAAAGGCATAAAATAAGCTAAGAATTTGTCTCCTGTAAACACTTATGTACAAGCAGTCATACACCGCGGTTTCTGCGCCTACACCGTGTGGACACATGTACGATAGCTCAACATGGATTCATCGTACAAATATTTAAATAAAAGACCAACATAGTTCAACACAAAAGAATAGATACAAATGGGATGATCATGCATCCCTTTTCGATGATCATCTTCCGCCTCTTTTTTGAACTAAACCTTTTCACTAGGAGACATGCTGCTTGTGTCGACTATCATGATATGGTTCTTCTTGGTGAGTAGCTTGACCGCAACTTCTCTTTGGTTGAGCTCAAAATTCTTGGCCATTGCTAGGGCAATGAATGCAACCGTGTTGAACCCACTTAGAGCACCGACTTATTATTGGGCACTACTTTTTCGTTTTTGGGTACCACTTTTTGGTTTTTATCGTCAAATTTGTCGTTGTCGTTTCAGGTGATGAAGATAGGGCAGTAGTGAAATTTCAGATGCCCTACAATAGGGTAGCATGGGACACATTCAAACCTAGTTTGACAAATTTTAACGACATTTTAACATGACACCTTGAAATTAAACTAAAACATGATGATTCAAAAACTAAACATAGTAGAGTTCATACTACATATCAAACCCTACACATCTACTACTACTACTCCTCAAAAGAGCTTCCAAAGTAGTAGTCGAGCCACCCCTCGGAGTCGTCAGACTCCACCGGCAACAGGCGCGACGAGGAGTCGGGACCGTGCCCCTTCTTTTTCTTCTTCTCGGCGTCCTCCTTAATGTAGAAGTCGAGCTCCGCTTGTACCTCATCTGGATGCTCCTCCGTGTACCGTGCCACCCTCCTATCATCGGCTTCATTCGTCGTGATCTGTTGCATCGCCCACCGATGCTCCCTTTGTCCTTGGTGATGGAGTAACACACCTCTAGAGCAAGCATCTCTGCCTCGGCAAGAGAGGCACACTCTAGGAAATTCATCATCCGGCGCGAACGGCCAAAACGCCACGCAGCAACGTCATAGGCGCGCGCCGCAAGCTCCACCTGTTGAAGGTGCTGAGCCAGAGCTTCTTGCGACGGCAAGAAATCCCAGTCGAGAAACGGCTAGCCCACTCACAGACGCCCAACCAGCCACTGGAGCTCCATGCTTTGCGTCGTGGCGACATCTCTACAGGGGCGGCGGTGGCTAGGGTTTGCCAGGCGGGCGGCCGCCAGATTGGGAACAGGCCGACGGGGTTAGGCAGCATATGTGGGAGGCCGAAACTGCTCACTATTGCAGTGAGGCGAGGCTGCAACGGCTGGAATCGTCGGTGGTAGGACAGGTTTGCGCGTGGTGGGAAGAGGATGGGAAAATTTCAGCAGCAGTTGGTAGTCGCGCAAGGATGGATTTTTTAGGGTGTGCCCACACCTGGGTCGAAGACGGCGTCTAGGCAGAGCGATGGTGTTGGTGGCGGAGTGGTTGCCCCTGTAGCAGTCGTGTCTAGTGGGGCAGCGGGCCCGATCTGAGACTAAAGGGGGCTTTTCCATGGTGGGCAAGCGGCTGAAGTGCATCTTCGGCGCAACGCGGCCCTGCCCGTTTGCGGCTGAGGTCAGAGACGAGGTGGAGGATGGCGGTGGCGGGGTGTTTTGGGTCCTAGGCGCAGTGGCGGCTATTCGGTTTCTCTCTGGTTGCTTAGGAAACTATCTCGCGGGGCAGTGATGATGATCTGGACATTGGCGCTTTCGTCGCGACGATGGGGAGCCTAGGCAAGGCGATGCATAGGATGTTGGGCCTGACTACCCTGTTCTGACAACTTCATTGACGGACGCCCTCTTCTGGGCGGTTGACGGTTCAGCTTTGGTGGGTGCTCATCGTCTTGATGTGGCGCTCGTATGCCGGGGCGACGACCTCAGATAGCGGTTATTGCGTCGAGCTAGTATGTGGCTCTTTAGGAGGCGGATCTGGGGCCCGGCGTCTAAATCCGTTATATGGCCTCAAATCATCGAGCGCGAGGAGCTGGAGATCTGTGTGCGGGTTTGTGATGGTGGTCCGGTCGGTCCTCATGTGGCAGGTGTGAGGTCTGCATTTCTTCGCCGGGCAAAAGCCTTGTTCTAGCTGCTAGCCGGGACCAACGATAGCGACGCCCATGGGCGCCACGGCCTTCTTGAAAGTGCTGTTGAGGCGGTGTTTTTGCTCCTCCACCCGGGATACTCTAGGGGAAACCCTAGATCTCTCGCGGCATTGGGCATGGCGACGCTCTTGCATTGTTTGCCTCTTGGGGCCTCGTCTTGGATGTTCTATCGGCCGGAGAGACTAGTGGTGATAGGTGGTGGTTGGCAGCGGCGGGTTGCGAGGCGGCCTTAGTTGTTGGATTCGCAACATAGAAAACAAAAAAAAATCCTACGATGGGAACTACTAAGCACCAAGATCTATCTATTAGATACAACCAGCAGGTGGATATACATCCATAGAGAACATACCCTTGTAGACCGACAAAGTTTAACGAGGTTGTACTCATGGATGATGTAGTCAAACACTTGCCGATCTCAAGATCGAGAAGAAGTCCAGCGCCGCAAATCAGCAGCGCATCCGTGATCGCACACACGTTCAAGCCACCGAACAACCTCCGCCTCCTCGCTCTAGTGATACAGCAGAAGCAGCAACTCCTTCCAGGCGAAAATCCACCGGAAACATGTATCTCGCTAGTCCGAGACCATGGGGGATAATTCTAGAGAGGGAGAGAGATCCTTCATGAGGAGGTGTGATACGTCCATTTTGCATCACTATTTTATATCATAATTTATTGTTATTCATT
This sequence comes from Avena sativa, assembly GCA_916181665.1. Classification (NCBI taxonomy): domain Eukaryota; kingdom Viridiplantae; phylum Streptophyta; class Magnoliopsida; order Poales; family Poaceae; genus Avena; species Avena sativa. Next base: position 464,483,412 of record OV702293.1, read on the forward strand.
GATATATTTCATATTAAGAGATGATACTTATGATTATTTCATATATTTTGCATGTTGGATGACTTTTGGAGGATGAACTACCGGAGTCAGGATTCTGATGGAAAAAGCGTTGTCCAGATGCAATACTCGCGAAGATCAGAAAATTCTAGAAAATATACAGAAGTTCCTATTTTCCTAGAAGACGAAGAAAACCAGAAGGGGAAGTGGAGATGGGCCATAGGGCCACACCACCCCCTGACGCCCCCCTAGGACGCGCCACCAGGTGGTGTGGCCACCCTGGCCTACCTCTGGAATCGCCCTTTCGCCTATATCATCCCCCCAAAACCCTAAGACTTGGGGAGCGACCATAGAAAGATTCCGCCGCTGATGTGTGCGCCCGGTGTTGACGTGGAGCACTTCGTTGGAAACCCCAAGAGCAAGGTGTGATGAGCACAGCAGCAAGTTTCCCTTAGTAGAGACCGAGGTTATCGAACCAGAAGGAGGAAGGAAACGTCTCAAAGGTGTTGCAAGCAACATGGAAACCTACACAACACAAACTCAAGACTTTGTCCCAATGAACAATGAGGTTGTCAAGCTCACTGGTTTGCTGTAACAAAGGATTAACTGTATGGTGTGGAAGGTAATGATGGTTTGCAGGAAGTAAATAGTAACTGTGGAAGATGTATCAATGGTAAAGATTAGACCAGGTTCCATAGTTCAATAGAGGTGCTCTCCTTAGATAAACAAACATGGCATGAAGGGTAAACAAATTAAAGCAGGGAAATTGACAGAACTGTGCAAGGCATAACAATGCAATTACCAAACACAAAGATCCTATGAGATTCGATTGGGAAATACAACAATATACATAGACTGCCATCCAACTGCATCTATGACTAGAAGTCCACCTTCAGGTTATCATCTGAACCCCCTCTAGTATTAAGTTGCAAGCAACAAACAATTGCTTTAAGCAAAGTGTGTAAGGTAAACAATCCACTTGTTCCATGAACAAGAGACCGTTGTTTTCTCCCTAGTGGCAACATCACATCTACAACCTTAGAGATTTCTGTCACTTCCCTTGATTAAGTAGAGGCATGAACCCACTATCGAGCATAAATACCCCCTCTTGGAGTCACTAACAACTACTCGGCCAAGATAGCTACTAACAACGGAGAGCATGCAAGATCACAAACAACACAAACATGATAGAATCAAATAGACAAAACCATTAATAAATCTGAAATAGTAATCTCAATATTCATCGGATCCCCGCAAATACAAAATGCATGATTACAAATAGATGAGATCTTGATCATGAACGGAGCTCACAAGATCTATACATGAAAGCACAAAGGAGGAGATACAACCATCTAGCTACTACATGGACCCGTAGTCCAAGGTGGAACTACTCACGCTTCATACCGGAGAAGAAGGCCTCCGAGGTGATCTCCCCTCCGGCAGGGTGCCGGGAAGAACTTCAGATCCCCCCCTCCCTGATCTAGGGATGATGGTGGCGACGGCTACAGACGGTTTCGTGGAATATTGATCGGGTACTTAGGGTTTTGGCGTAGGGGAGACTTTATAGGCGAAGAGGCGAGGCAGGGGCACCAGGGTGGCTGCACACCCCCCAGGCACGGCTAGCTCTAGCCCACGCCGCTAGGGGTGTGGCCCCCTGTTGAGCATGTAGGGGTTCATAGCATGGAAAACAAAAAAATTCTACCACATGCACACAAACAAGCCAAGATCTATCTACTAGATTGTAGCAATGAGTCGATTAGAGTACTCACCGCGAAGATTCCAAAGCGGTTAACGAGAGCAGATTCTCGTGGGTGATGTAGTCGTACACTTGCCGATCTCAAGATCGTGTAGACGATCCTTCCGGCGCTGCGTTCCGGCAGCGGTTCCGCAGTCAGTCACACGTTCGGTACTCGATGAAGACCTTCCTATCCCTTATTCCAGCAGGTAGCGGAGGTTGTAGTTCTCCCCTCGCGATTCCGGCAGCACGACGACATGGTGTCGGAAGTAGAGGTAAGATCTCGCAGGGCTTAGCCTAAGCCAGTGCGGGTTATGGTAGATCTATGGTTTCCGGTGATCTAGGTTTAGAAGGCCGGAGAGGAGGAGGCGGCTAGGGCGACGACGACGAGCCGGCGGCGGCACAGCGTTGGGCGGCGGCGGCCGCAAGGTGGGGAGGGCTGGTTGTGGTGCTTTGGGGCAGCCCCTCCCCTCTATTTTTGAGAGGGAGGGCAGCTTGGGAGAGGGGAGTTTGAATCCTTCCCCAAACCCAAGTTGGAGAGAAAGAAGGACTCTTTCCTTCTTCCACTAGGAAACCATTGTTCCAGTTTGACTTTTCAAACCTGCCTTTTGACTTTCAATTTAGAGCTTTATTTCTCTCTCGCAAATGCCCAACCAAGTGAACCTTCTTGTCCGGTGAACCATTCCCCTTCCAGTCCGGTGAACCTTCTAGACCCTTCTAGAACCTCTCCGATGAAAACATCGGAATCATTCCCGAACTCCGGGATCGGACTTTCCTTATATGAATCGTATTCTCCGGACCATTCCGGATCTCCTCGTGATATCCTGGATCCCATCATAGACTCTGAACAACATTCGGTCTCCCTACTTACATTCCATATCAACTAAACAGCATCGAATCCTTAAGTGTGTCTCCCTACGGTTCGTGAATTATGCGGACATGACCGAGACACTTCTCCGATCAATAACCAATAGAGGAATCTGGAAATTCATATGGCTCCCACATATTTCTATGATTACTTTGCGATCGAATGAACCACTTACATACGATACCAATTTCCCTTTGTCTCGTGATAGTTTACTTATCCGAGGTTTGATCGTCGGTATCTCTGCATACCTAGTTTAACCTCGTTACCAATAAGTACTCTTTTCTCGTTCCCGTGATATGTGATCCCTTGTGAGCCAGTCACATGCTTGCAAGCTAATTGGATGACATTCCATTGAGAGGGCCTAGAGTATATTTATCTGTCATATGGATGGACAAATCCCACTCTTGATCCGTGTGCCTCAACACATACTTTCTGAACACTCAATGCCACCTTTATAGCCACCTAGTTACCGTGTGGTGTTTGATGTCATCAAAGCATCCTTCCGGTGATGGTGATTAGCATGATCTCATGGTCGAAGGAATTAGGTTACTATGTATCAGAAAGCTTATAGCAAACGAACTATTGAAATGACTTGATCTTAATGCTACGCTTATCTATAGGAGTATGTCCATCACACCATTCTCCTAATGATATGATCTTGTTGTTAATAACATCTCAATGTTCATGATCGGGAAACCACGATCATCTATCAACCAACAAGCTAGTATTACAAAGAGGCTTTACTAGGGACTCTAATTTAGTTTACAAATCACACAAGTATTAATGTTTCCGGTTAATACTATTATAGCATGAATGTAAACATTTATCATAAACACAAAGATATAATAATAACTACTTTTATTATTGCCTCTAGGGCATATCTCCAATAGTCTCCCACTTGCACTAGAGTCAATTAATCTAGATTATATGGTAATATACCGAACACCCATGGCGGTCTGGTGCTGGTCATGCTTTGCCCTCGGGAGAGGTTTAGTCAACGGATCTGCCACATTCAGATATGTGTGTACTTTGCAAATCTTTATGTCACCATCTTGTACATGCTCTCAAATAGCGTGAAAACGTAGCTTGATATGCTTCAGCTTCTTGTGTGACCTTGGTTCTTGCGCATTGGCTATGGCTCCCATGTTATCACTTGGAACCACACCGAGCTCTGTAATGAACTCCTTCATCCATATCGCCTCTTGTGAAACCTCCGAAGCAGCTATGTATTCCGATTCAGTTGAAGATCTCGCCACGATGCTTTGCTTTGCACTCCTCTAGCTAATTGCTGCACCATTCAAAGTAAATACGTATCCAGACTGATATTTAGACTCATCCGGTTCGGTGTTCCAACTAGCATCGGTGTAACCATTAACAACGAGTTGTTCATCACCTCCATAAGAAAGAACCATATCCTTATTTATTCTCAAGTACTTAAGGATGTTTTTGACCGCCGTCTAATGATCCACTCCTGGATCACTTTGATATCTGCTAGTCAAACTAACAGCATATGCAATGTCGGGTCTAGTACATAGCATAGCATACATAAGAGATCCTATGGCTGAGGCATAGGGAGTCTTACTCATCCTTTCTCTATCTTCTGTCGTTGCAGGAATTTGAGTTTTACTCAAGGTCGTATTGGGCAACATGGGTAAGAACCCTTTCTCGCTATTTCCATTCCAAACCTCTTTAGAACTTTGTCCAAATATGTACTTTGTGACAATGATATTAGGCGTCTTGATCTATCTCTATAAATCTTTATGCCAAATATGTAAGCTGCTTCGCCAAGATCTTTCATTGAAAAACTATTATTCATATAATCCTTGACACTATAAAGAAGGTCTACATCATTCCCAATCAACAATATGTCATCTACATATAGTATTAGGAATGCTACAACGCTCCCACTCACTTTCTTGTAAATACAAGCTTCTCCATAAGTTTATATAAAACAAAATATTTTGATTACCTTATCAAAACATTGATTCCAACTCCGGGATGCTTGCTTCAATCCATAAATGGACCGTTGAAGTTTGCATACCTTGTTAGCATCTTTGGGATCGACAAAACCTTTGGGTTGTACCATATACAACTCTTCATAATGTCTCCATTGAGGAACGTCGTTTTGACATCCATCTGCCATATCTCATAATCATAATATGCAGCGATTGCTAAAAAAATCCTCACAGACTTTAGCTTCGCTACCGGTGAGAAAGTCTCACCGGTAGTCAACTCCTTGAATTTGTCGAAACCCTTTTGCGACAAGTCGAGCTTTATAGACAGTAACATTACCATCAGCATCTGTTTTCTTCTTGAAAATCCATTTGTTCTCGACAGCCTTCTGGCTATCCGGTAAGTCCACCAAAGTCCATACTTGGTTTTCGTACATGGATCCAATCTCGGATTTCATGGATTCTTGCCATTTATTGGAATTTGGGCTCATCATCGCTTCCTCATATGTCGCAGGGTCATTGGTGTTGTCCACCAACATTACACTCATAATGGGATCATACCAATCGGGAGTGGTACGAGTTCTCGTTGACCTGCGAGGTTCCGTAGTAACTTCAACCGAAGTTTCATGATCAACATCATTAGCTTCCTCTCGTATTGGTGTAGGCGCCACATGAACCGCTTTCGGTGCTGCGCTACTCTCAAGTCCGAGAGAAGGTTCAACAACCTCGTCGAGTTCTACTTTCCTTCCAGTCACTTCTTTCAAGAGAAACTCCTTCTCTAGAAAGGATCCATTCTTGGCAACGAAGATTTTGCCCTCGGATCTATGATAGAAGGTATACCCAATAGTTTCCTTCGGGTATCCTATGAAGACGCATTTTTCCGCTTTGGGTTCAAGCTTGTCGGGCTGTAACTTCTTTACATAAGCTTCGCAACCCCAAACTTTAAGGAACGACAATTTAGGTTTCTTCCCAAACCATAATTTATACGGTGTCGTTTCAACGGATTTAGATGGTGCCCTATTTAAAGTGAATGCGGCTGTTTCTAATGCATAACCCCAAAACGATAACAATAAATCTGTAAGTGACATCATAGAACGAACCATATCTAAGAGAGTTCGATTACGATGTTCGGACACACCATTACGTTGTGTTCCCGGCGGTGTCAATTGTGAAAGTATTCCGCATTTCTTCAAATGCTCGCCAAAATCGTAACTTAGATACTCACCTCCATGATCAGATCATAGAAATTTGATCTTCTTGTTACGTTGATTCTCTACTTCACTTTAAAATTCCTTAAACTTCTCGAAAGTTTTGGACTTATGTTTCATGAAATAGATATACCCATATCTACTCAAGTCATCTGTGAAGGTAAGAACATAACGATAAACACCACGTGATGCTACACTCATTGGACCACACACATCGGTATGTATGATTTCCAATAAGTCCATAGCTCGCTCCATCATACCATAAAATGGAGTCTTAGTCATTTTACCCATCAGACATGCTTCGCATCTTTCAAGTGATCCGAAATCAAGTGATTCAAGAAGTCCATCGGAATGGAGTTTCTTCATATGCTTCACTCCAATGTGACCAAGACGACAGTACCATATATAGGTCGAGTTATCTCTCAATTTCAAACGTTTAGCTTCAATGTTATTAATATGTGTATTACTCCAATCGATATTCAATAAGAATAGACCATCTATCAAAGGTGCATGTGCATAAAACATATTACTCATATGAATCGAACAACCATTATTCTCGGATTTAAACAAGTAACCGTCTCGCAATAAACATGATCTGGATATAATGTGCATGCTCAACGCAGGCACCAAATAACAATTATTTAAGTATAAAACTAATCCCGATGGTAGATGAAGAGGTAGCGTGCCGACCGCGATCACATCAACCTTTGATCCATTTCCAACGCGCATCGTCACCTCGTTCTTCGCTAGTTTCCGTCTCTTCTGTAGCACCTGTTTCAAGTTACAAATATGAGCAACCGAACTAATATCAAATACCCAGGCACTACTACGAGTACTAGTGAGATACACATCAATAACATGTATATCGGATATACCTTTCTTCTTGATGTTGCCGTTCTTCAAATCCGCCAAGTACTTAGGGAAATTCCGCTTCCAGTGACCTTCTCCCTTGAAGTAAAAGCACTCAGTATCAGGCTTAGGCCCAGCCTTGGTCTTCTTCGCCGGTGCAGTAACTTTCTTACCGCCATTCTTGAAGTTTCCCTTTTTCTTAGACTTGCCTTGCTTCTTGAATTTTGTGGTCTTATTGACCATCAACACTTGGTGCTCTTTCTTGATCTCCACTTCCGCAGACTTTAACATGGAGAAGAGTTCGGGCAACGACTTGTCCATGTTTTGCATATTGTAGTTCATCACAAAGTTCTTGTAACTTGGTGGTAGTGATTGGAGGACACGGTGAATCCCAAAGCATTAGGAATCACTATACCCAAGCTTTGAAGCTTGCTTGCGTGCCCAGACATCTTAAGCACGTGCTGACTAACGGAGCTACCCTCTTCCATCTTGCAGTTAAAGAACTTTTTAGAAGCCTCATAACTCTCAATTGTCGCGTGAGCCTTAAATATCATTTTGAGTTCACGGACAATATCATGTGGGTCATGGCTCTCAAACCTTTTATGAAGCTCTGATTCCAAACCATACAAGATAGCACACTGAATTGTGGAGTACTGATTCTTCCGAGTGAGGAAAACATTCTTCACCTCATCGGTAGCATCAGCTGCAGGTGGGTCACCCAGCGGTGCATCCAGCACATAGGTCAAATTACCAGCATTGAGGACAATCCTCAAATTATGGAGCCAATCCTCAAAGTTTCTTCCATTGTTTTTCAACTTTTCTTTCTCTAGGAACGCATTAAAATTGATGGTAGGGGCCGCCATTGATCTACAACATATTTGCAATAGTTTGGACTATGTTTATGACAAATTGAGTTCTAATTAATAGTTAAATTAATCTAGGTGAACTCCCACTCAAAACAATATCCCTCACATTGTTTTAGTGATCACACGAACCATATCCACCACATCAAAACCGATCATCACGAGAGTTGATGTAGCTTCAATGGCGAACAATCAACATGTTCATCATATCTACTATATGACTCATGCTTTACCTTTTGGTGATACGTATTCCGAGACCATGTCTGTACATGCTAGGTTCGTCAAGATCAAACCTTAGCTTCCGCATGAGAAAATTTGGCTTGCTCCCGTTGTATACACTCGTAGAATCTAACACACCCGATCATCACGTGGTGCTTCGAAACAACGAGCTTTAGCAACGGTGCCTACTAAGGATGAACACTTTATAACGTGAAATTTTGTGAGAGCGATCATCTTATAATGCTACCGTCGCGAACTAAGCAATACAAGATGCATAAAAGGATTAACATCACATGCAATTCATAATATGTGATATGATATGGCCTTTCTTCTTGTGCTTCCGATCTCCATCTTCAAGCATGAACATGATCTCCATCATCACCGTCATTGCGTCAAGGTCAATGGCGCCGCTCCATGGTTGTCGTCCAACAACATCAATTATTACAACTACTTTGAATAATAGACACGCAGGTCTTAATGGAATTTAAAAGACAACCATATGGCTCCTACCGGTTGCCAACTTACAATAATGAACATTGCATACATCATATATAATCACAATCATGGCTATATCACATCACAACACACTCTTGCAAAACAAAGTTAGACACCTCTAATTTTCTTTGCATATTTTACGTGGTTTGGGGCTTTTAATAAGTGTCGTTCTAACTTACGAACAAGAATCACAACATTGATGCTTGAACTATCAAGTGCCCGTTGTAAATTGAATCTATACTATGATGGGAGAGACAGGCACCCGCAAAGCCACTTATGCAATACAAGTTGCATGTCAATCGTGGAGCAAGTCTCATGAATGATGTCATGTAAGGTTAGCCCGAGCCGCTTCATCCCATCATACCGCAACATGCAAAGTACACAAAAAGCAATTGATAATAAAAGCATCACCGCCCATAATGACCATTGTGTTCTACTCGTGCAACAGATCTACATATAGACACGACTCTGATACCACTGTAGGGGTTCGTAGAATGGAAAACAAAAAAAATTACCGCATGCACACAAACAAGCCAAGATCTATCTACTAGATTGTAGCAACGAGTCGATTAGAGTACTCACCCTCGAAGATTCCAAAGAGGTAAACGAGAGAAGATTCTCGTGGTGATGTAGTCGTACACTTGCCGATCTCAAGATCGCGTAGACGATCCTTCCGGCCCTGCATTCCGGCAGCGCTTCCGCAGTCGATCACATGTTCAGTACTCGATGAAGACCTTCCTCTCCCTTGTTCCAACAAGTAGCAGAGGTTGTAGTTCTCCCCTCGCGATTCCGGCAGCACGACGGCGTGGTGTCGGAAGTAGAGGGGAGATCCCGCAGGGCTTCGCCTAAGCCAGTGCGGGTTATGGTGGATCTAGGGTTTCCGGCGATCTAGGTTTAGAAGGCCGGAGATGAGGAGGTGGAGTCAGAGGCGGCTAGGGCGTTGACGACGAGCCGGCGGCGGCAGCGCGGCGGCATCCGGTGGCGGCGGCTTGGGCGATAACACAAGGTGGGGAGGGCTGATTGTGGTGCTTTGGGGCAGCCCCTCCCCTCTATTTATGAGAGAGAGGGCAGCTTGGGAGAGGGGAGTTTGAATCCTTCCCCAAACCCAAGTTGGAGAGAAAGAAGGACTCTTTCCTTCTTCCACTAGGAAACCATTGTTCCAGTTTGACTTTTCAAACCTGCCTTTTGACTTTCAATTTAGAGCTTTATTTATCTCTCGCAAATGCCCAACCAAGTGACCTAGGACATGATCCAATCATTACACTTAACCATGACACATTCATGAACCATTCCCCTTCCAGTCCGGTGAACGTTCTAGACCCTTCTAGAACCTCTCCGATGAAAACATCGGAATCATTCCCGAACTCTGGGATCGGACTTTCCTTATATGAATATTATTCTCCGGACCATTTAGGATCTCCTCGTGATATCCTGGATCCCATCCTAGACTCCGAATAACATTCGGTCTCCCTACTTACATTCCATATCTACTAAACAACATCGAATCCTTAAGTGTGTCTCCCTACGGTTCGTGAATTATGCGGACATGACCGAGACACTTCTCCGATCAATAACCAATAGAGGAATCTAGAAATTCATATGGCTCCCACATATTTCTACGATTACTTTGCGATCGAATGAACCACTTATGTACGATACCAATTTCCCTTTGTCTCGCGATAGTTTACTTATCCAAGGTTTGATCGTCAGTATCTCTGCATACCTAGTTCAACCTCGTTACCGATAAGTATTCTTTTATCGTTCCTGTGAGATGTGATCCCTTGTGAGCCAGTCACATACTTGCAAGCTAATTGGATGACATTCCACCGAGAGGTCCCATAGTATATCTATCCGTCATATGGATGGACAAATCCCACTCTTGATCCATATGCCTCAGCACATACTTTCCGAACACTCAATGCCACCTTTATAGCCACCTAGTTACGGTGTGATGTTTGATGTCATCAAAGCATCCTTCCGGCGATGGTGATTAGCATGATCTCATGGTCGAAGGAATTAGGTTACTATGTATTAGAAAGCTTATAGCAAACGAACTATTGAAATGACTTGATCTTAATGCTACGCCTATATATAGGATTATGTCCATCACACCATTCTCCTAATGATATGATCTTGTTGTTAATAAAATCTCAATGTTCATGATCGGGAAACCACGATCATCTATCAACCAACAAGCTAGTATTACAAAGAGGCTTTACCAGTGACTCTAATTTAGTTTTTTTTGGTGATCAACATACTTTATTAACTCAAAGCGTCTTGATTACAATCATCAATAATGTTATCTAAAAGAAAATCTGGGCACAATCCAGACCACTCATGTGAGACGTTGTCAGCAGAAGCTAACTTCGCACAAGCATGGGCAACTTGATTACCCTGTCTACCTATGAAAACCACAGCAAAACTCTTAAAACCTACTCGAATAAAGTTTATCTCCTCCAGAATTGGCGCAATAACTGATCTTTCTTTGTCCCGAGCAGCCCAGCCACGAACCAGAACCTGGCAGTCTGTCTCAAAAACCACTTCCTCGTACCCTCGATCACGTGCAAACAACACCGCATCTCGGAGTGCTAGCGCTTCTGCAATGAATGGGTCGCGAACTCCGTCATAGACCTTGGTCCAAGCTCCTCTAAAGCCAAGAGCATCCCGAGCAATACCACCACTGCCTGCCCTTCCTTCTCCTTCATTGATAGCACCATCAGAATTCAGTTTTACAACTCCAGCAGCAGGCGGTACCCATTTATAGATTTTCTTCGGCTCCGATGAAACAACCGATTGTTTTGGCAAGGTAATCTCCAAGAGATCATTTTCAATGTTTTCAACACATTTACCTGGGTCAAAGCCCACCGTCCCATGCACAAGCTTATTTCTAGAATCCCATATAGCATGCAACACAGAAACTAGCTGCGCTTTCTCCGATGGCGAGAACCAATCTTCACATAAAATGTTAGATGCCCATGATTTCGGATGTAATCTGGGTAACTGTAGGTGAAAGACCTCCTTTGCAGCCAATAAAAATTGGCGTGCATGAGCACATTCAAACAGTGCGTGAAACAATGTTTCTGGAACAGCTTTGCAAATTCCACACGTCGCTAACTCTTTGACATGCCGCTGGGTAAGAGTCTGATAATCTGGCAAAATGCCTCGCAAAACTCTCCACCAAAACGTGCGAACTCTGGGAATCACCGCAAGCTTCCATAATTTCCTCCATACCTGAGATTGATCATCGGACGACGAAGCTTCGTCCCCGCTCATACGATCAGCCACTAGTGCTCGATAAGCCGACTTGACAGAGTAAACTCCCGACTTTTCAAGCGCCCAGGCTACCCAATCATCACCGTCAGTGTTCCTTAACGGAATCTGCCGAACAATCTCAACATCAATTGGAAAAAGATTCTTCTCAATTTCTTCAACATTCCAAGTATGATTCGTGTGATGAATCAGTTCAGTAACCATCATAGTCGTTCCTTCGGATTTCTGACCAAGGGGTCGCATATGAAGAGATCCAGCCATCCAGTTATCGTTCCAAATTGAAACGGATTCACCTGAGCCGGTCCTTTTGATAATGCCCTTCTTCAGTGCCTCTTTACCCGCAACAATTGCCCGCCAAGTCCGAGAGGCCGTCCTCGGCACTGTCGCTGACAAGAAATCTTTATCATCGAAGTATCTGCTTTTCAGTACCTGAGCACACAAAGACTCCGGTGCTGTCATCAATCTCCAACCTTGCTTACCCAATAAGGCGAGGTTAAATAGTTCAAAATCACGAAAACCCATTCCCCCTCTGCCCTTCGGTATAGATAATTTGTCCCACGCTATCCAGTGCATGGATTTCTTTTCCAAATTCCCACTCCACCAAAACCTTGCGGCTAGGGAAGAGAATTTTTTGCAGGTACCCTTAGATAGCTGGAATATACTCATGCAATATGTTGACTTTGCATGTACCACTGATTTAATCCAAACTTCTTTCCCAGGGTATGAGAGCATTCTAGCACACCCATTCATACTCCTTCGCATACTCTCTGTTATAAACTCAAACTCTTCACTAGTTAACCGACCCACTGCTGTTGGTAAGCCCAAGTAACGTTCACTAAAAGCTTCGATAAGAATATCAAGTTCTTGCTTCACCACCTCCTTCTGGGCTTCTTATGTGATCAATGTAAAAAATATGGAGCTCTTCTCCCTATTAACTAGCTGCCCTGAAGCTGCGTTGTCTATCCGCAAAATATCATTGAGTCTTTGGGCACTAGATAATGTTGCACTGATGAAAATCAAACTGTCATCTGCAAATAACAAATGTGTAATCCATGGCGCCCTATGGCATACACGGATACCTCTATCGATCGGACCCATCTGAAAGTGGTTCAACAAAATTGAGAAACCCTCAGAACATAGCAAGAACAAATATGGAGACATTGGGTCACCCTGACGGAGCCCCCTTGTTAGCAAGAATTGTGGCAGGAGCTCTCCATTCACCTTCACTGAGAAACGAACTGATCTCACAAAACTCATAATCAGCTGCACCATGCTCACTGGAAAGCCAATTTTCAGCATCATGGCTTCCAAGAACGGCCACTCTACGCGATCATAGGCCTTCATCATATCCAATTTAACTGCACACAAGCCTTTCTTACCACGTTTGTTTCTCCTCATCGTATGAACACACTCAAAGGCGACAAGTGCATTGTCCATAATCAGCCGACCCGGAACAAAAGCAGTCTGCTCCTTACTTATAACCTCCTCCAACCACGGCCGCATCCGATTAGCAACCACCTTTGCGCATATCTTATAAATAACAGTACAAAGGGAGATTGGCCGGAATTGTTTTATAGACTGTGGATGCCGCACTTTTGGAATCAGAACTATTACCGTATCATTCATGTGTGGCAGCCATTCACCTCCATTCAGGACTCCTAAGACAGTGCGAACAAGATCTCCCCGAACAATGTTCCAATTGTAGGGGTTCGTAGCATGGAAAACAAAAAAATTCTACCGCACGAACACACAATCAATATCTAACCTATGATCAAGCCAAGATCTATCTACTAGATTGTAGCAACGAGTCGATAGAATACTAACCCTCGAAGATCCAAAGCGGTTAACGAGAGCAGATTCTCGTGGGTGATGTAGTCGTACACTTCCGATCTCAAGATCGCGTAGACGATCCTTCTGGCGCTGCGTTCCGGCATCGCTTCCGCAGTCGGTCACACGTTCGATACTCGATGAAGACCTTCCTCTCCCTTGTTCCAGCAGGCAGCGGAGGTTGTAGCACTCTCCTCGCGATTCCGGCAGCACGACGGCGTGGTACCGGAAGTAGAGGGGAGATCTCGCAGGGCTTCGCCTTAAGCCGGAGCGAGTATGGTGGAGTATGAGAGAGGCCTTGGCGATCTACGGTTTAGAGGGCACCAAGGGGAGGGCTTAGTCGGCGGCTAGGGTTTGGGGAAACCCTAACTCGCCGAGTTTAGAGGAGGCCCTAGGCGGCGGCGGCTTGGAGGTGGCCGGCGACTTAGAGGCTAGGGTTTAGGTGTGTCAGGGTAGGGGCGCCCTACCCCTTCTTTTATAGGTGGGAGGGAGGCGGCTAGGAGGAGGGAGTCCTCCTCCAACTCCTCCTCCTTGGCCGGCGGGTGGAGGGAGTGGGACTTCCTCCCCAAGTAGGTTTCCTACTCTCCCTCCACCAAGCAAACTTGTCGTTTGACTTTTCAAATTGGCGTTTGACTTTCAAACTAGGATTTGATTTCTCCCTTTATTTTGCCCAGCCAAGTGACTTAGTACATGATGCAACCATTCCACATTGTCATGACACATTCATGTACCCTTCCCCTCCGGAGTGCCGGACCTTCCGGAACCTTCTAGAACATTCCCGATGAAAACACCGGAATCATTCCCCAACTCCGAAACAAGTCTTTCCTTATACGAATCTTATTCTCCGGACCATTCCGGATCTCCTCGTGATATCCCGGGTCCCATCCTAGACTCCGAACAACATTCGGTATCTTACTCATCATTCCATAACTACTCAACAACATCGAATCCTTAAGTGTGTCTCCCTACGGTTCGTGAATTATGCGGACATGACCGAGACACTTCTCCGATCAATAACCAATAGAGGAATCTGGAAATTCATATGGCTCCCACATATTTCTACGATTACTTTGCGATCGAATGAACCACTTACAAACGATACCAATTTCCCTTTGTCTCACGATAGTTTACTTATCCGAGGTTTTGATTGTCGGTATCTCTGCATACCTAGTTCAACCTCGTTACCGATAAGTACTCTTTTCTCGTTCCCGTGATATGTGATCTTTTGTGAGCCAGTCACATGCTTGCAAGCTAATTGGATGACATTCCACCGAGAGGGCCCAGAGTATATCTATCCGTCATATGGATGGACAAATCCCACTCTTGATCCATGAGCCTCAACCCATACTTTCCGAACACTCAATGCCACCTTTATAGCTACCCTGTTACGGTGTGGTGTTTGATGTCATCAAAGCATCCTTCCAGTGATGGTGATTAACATGATCTCATGGTCGAAGGAATTAGGTTACTATGTATCAGAAAGCTTATAGCAAATGAACTATATTAAATGACTTGATCTTTATGCTACGCTTAACTATAGGAGTATGTCCATCACATCATTCTCCTAATGATATGACCCTGTTGTTAATAACATCTCTATGTTCATGATCAGGAAACCATGATCATATATTAACCAACAAGCTAGTTTAACAAGAGGCTTTACTAGGGACTCTTTTATGTTTACAAATCACACAAGTATTAATGTTTCCCGTTAATACAATTATAGCATGGTATGTAAACATTTATCATAAGTATGAAGATATGATAATAACCTACTTTATTATTGCCTCTTGGGCATATCTCCAACAGTCTCCCACTTGCACTAGAGTCAATAATCTAGTTTCAAACCTTTGTGTGTTCAACACCTATGGCTTTCCGGTGTTGTAAGTACACAATTGCTAGTGGTCAACTGATCTCGGGATCTGACACTTCCAGGTCCGTGTGTAATTGCATGTCTTTGCGTCTCTACGCATCACTCATTCTCTAATGAGATGGCTTTGTATAAATTTGGTCCTTTGGTGAGACCTTTAGTTCTTTGGGGTTAAAGCATGTTGATAATATTGTCGTACAATATATCTTCATAGTATTATCCCACTGTGAACTACACCTAGTTTGATAACAAACTACTTGACACAAATGCCCTCTTTAGCTGCTATAATAGCTGTTATATACTTAACCTTTTGTTGTAGTATCTGTCACAATGTCTTAACTTTGGAACTCATCCAAATTCATTATGGAACTTACTTTCCATTATATTGTGCCACCCTTAGTTTAGATTGAGATAAACTTAATTTGTACTTTGTGACAAAACTAGTATCAATGTAGTACTTTTACAATGAACTAACCATCTATTTGCCACTTCTACAAAATAATATACTCTTAGTTCTTCCAAAAGATCATAAGAATATCCTTACTATCGTCCAATGATCATCTTATAAATCATTATGGTATATGCTCATAACATTTAGAGCATAGGACATATCTGGATTTGTACATATCACAGTATGATTGATATAAATACTCTTTGTGATTTCATACATCAGGTATCAATCTATACTTGAATCTTTGTTTCACTTACCAAGTGTTAATACACTTGAATATATCATCAATATTGAACTCATTCAATCCTTTCCGTGTGACAAGAACCTTTCTTGTAGTTTCTATATTGAACTCATTCAATACATCATCTATGTACTTTCGGCACAACCATATTAGCGTCTATTGATGCCAAATATTTGGGTTTTGCCTAAGTCTTTCATCGGGATGAAATTCTTAATATGTGTTAATAAAATATACATCATTTCCAATCAACAATATGTCTTCCACATAATGTATTAGAAACATGTCTTAGCGCTCCCACTTAATTTCTTGCAAATGCAAGCATCTTCATCGTCTCCGAGGAATTTAAAATCCTTTAACAGTTTCATCATAGTGAAGATTCCAACTCCGTGATGCTTACTTCAACCATTGAAGTTTGCATATGCTTTTAGCATCCTTTGAATTAACAAAACCCTATGGACCGCGTTATGCACATGTCCTAGGTAACAATTCTATTAGAAGAACTTGTTTTGTTTATTCAACTACCACATAACAAAATTATATGTAGTGGTTTCTACATTAATCCGTCTAGACTAAATATCGCTTATGAAAGATCAAATCTTGTCATAGTCAACCTTTGAACATTGTTGTGAACTCTTTCCCAACATGTCGACTATTTCATAGATGTGAAACATCCATATCTATTTATTTATAGATCCAAACACAGTTGTAAGGTCTTACACCTTTCTCGAGGGTCCTTCAAGTTCAAAACTTGATTTCTCGTGTATGGAACTATCACGGATTTTATGGCTTCAAGCCATTTTACGGAGTCAGGGCCCATCATCGCTTCTTTGCATGTAGTCCGTTCATTATTCTCAAATAATGATTCAACCCTCAAATCTTGGTATTTGTTTGTTTACCGGACCTTCTTGTTTCAATAGGAACTTAGTCCTCCGTGACCACAACCTTTGAGGCACGTGAGCCATGAGCATTGTTGCTGCCTCCGGAACACATTTCGGTGCTGCGCAACTTTGCACATATAGCTAAGGTTCTTTTAACCTTATCAAAGTTCTATGGTCCTCCCACTTATCTTTTCACGAAAAATTCCTTCTCAAAGAAACTTGACGTTCTAAGTGACAAACACTTTTGTCTCCGATGTTATGGAGGAATACTTAACAGTTATTCAAAATAACCTACAAAGATAGGTTCATCCGACTTTGGTTGCAAACATCTTTCTTATGCATAGCATACCAATGTTTAAGAAAGGACAACTTGGGTTTTATCCCAAACCATAACTTTATATGGTGTCATTTCAACGGATTATGATGGAGCTCTTTTCAGTGGAAAAATGGTAGTCTCTAAAGCTTTTAATCTTTAAAATATAATGGCAGTTTTATGAATTACACCTTTGATTTTACCATGTCAAACAAGGTTTTAATTACATATTTCGAATGCTCCATACTCTTATGGTGTTTCGGGAAATGCAAATCCACGGAACGATTCCTTAAATCTTAGGTATTATGCTAAACTTTGTAACTCAAATATCTTCCTTTATGATCTTATCATAAACTATTTATATTCTTGTTACAATGATTTTGTACTTCATCTTGTAAGTCTTTGAACTTTTCAATTGTTTCATACTTCATCCTTATTAAGTAAATATTCATATATTCACTCAAATTTTCGGAGAAAGCATATGAAGTTGAAATCCATCGCTCTTGACTACACATAATGGACTTCATACAACAATATGTACAAGTTCTAATAAGCTAGTCATTCGTTCCCTTTCGGCCTATGAACGAAGTTTTAATTATCTCTAGGAAAGTTTCAAAAACGTCATTTGATCAAAAATCAAAAGACTCCAAAATTCCATCCACATGGAGTTTCTTCATGTTTTCTTTCCAATATAATTTAAACGGTGATGTCACTTCCAAAGTGATCTTTCAATCAATTTGTCTTTCGACATTTTTAGCACTAGTTTTATGGATGTGATTTCTCCAACGAGATTTGTGAATCATCCATCTTTTATGGATTACGGCAATTATTTGAACAACCCTTTTGTTCTCATAATACCTGATAAAAAAATCTTGAAGGCAAGCTTTGATGTTTAACGAGCAACACAATAACCCTTTATTTGTTCTCGATGAACATCATCACATATTCTTTTGCTAGTTACTTAGGCAATTGTAGTTCATGAATTCTGTTGTTTCGTATGACGATTCATACCAACAAATTCAGTATCCAATACTTAAGAACCACATTATTTAACAAGCAAAAAATACAACCATAACGCGTATATCCTCTATATACCATATATTTATGAGATTCTCTTTCAGTATTTCTTTTTCTGTTTGAAAGAATCTATCAACATCAATAGTGGAGCCATATACATGACACATAGTCCAAAGCATGTATAGTTAAATACCAATGTCTTTGGACTTGCACTTTGAAGTAGATCACCATCATCAAATGTTTGGTGTTCTTTCAAATTCCTTTCTTTAGTAATCTCTTGGTGTAGTAAACATTTTACCTACATCAGATATTCATCCTTATCACGGAATTATCCATGATCAAGCTACTTTTAGCTTATAACGGTGAATCGCGAGTATAATGTTGCTCTCAAAAACCTTTTTGGAGGATTAGGACAACTAGTGTCTCCAACCTTTTGTAAATTCTCATCAAATATGAGAACATGACTTTTGCCATATTATACTCTATCATGTTACAACCAAAACTTCGTTTCAGATATCACAATATCTTCCACACATCATGGTTTCTGAAACAACTCTTTCAGATCCTAGATAACCTTGATATTAAGACAATCCTTTGAATATCAAGAATCATGGAGATAAACATGATACTTATATACTAACACTGGAATTGTTACTCTTGATTTAATACCAACTATTAAACTTCATGGAGTAACCGGAACTTACTGAAAGTTTGCAATGGGACTTTTAAACTTTAGATTAACACTTCAAAACAATACGATACCAGTTCATAAAGTAACTAACTAGAATTCTATAGTTCTATCATCTCAATTATAACTAAGTGCAAGGTGGTTAACGGATGCCAATGACTACAACAACTATGCAAATTCACTTTGATTTAATTTATGATAAATAGTGTTCAACTTTAATCATATTGTTGTTGAACTCCCACTCAAAACAATATCCCTCACATTGTTTTAGTGATCACACAAACCAAATCCACCACATCAAAACCGATCATCACGAGAGTTGATGTAGCTTCAATGGCGAACAATCAACATGTTCATCATATCTACTATATGACTCATGCTTTACCTTTTGGTGATCCGTGTTCCGAGACCATGTTTGTACATGCTAGGCTCGTCAAGATCAAACCTTAGCTTCTGTATGAGCAAATCTGGCTTGCTCACGTTGTATACACTCGCAGAATCTAACACACCCGATCATCACGTGATGTTTCGAAACAACGAGCTTTAGCAACGGTGCTTACTAAGGATGAACACTTTAAAACTTTAAATTGTGTGCTTGAGGGATCATCTTATAATGCTACCGTCATGAACTAAGCAATACAAGATGCACAAAAGGATTAACATCACATGCAATTCATAATATGTGATATGATATGACCTTTCTTCTTGTGCTTACGATCTCCATCTTCAAGCACAAACATGATCTCCATCATCACCGGTGTGGCGTCAAGGTCAATGGCACCGCTTCATGGTTGTCATCCACCAGCATCAACTATTACAACTACTTTGAATGATAGACACGCAGGACTTAATGGAAACAACCATATGGCTCCTGCCGGTTGCCAACTTACAATAAGGAACATTGCATACATCATATATAATCACAATTGTGGCCATATCACATCACAGCACACCCCTGCAAAACAAATTTAGACGCCTCTAATTTTCTTTGCATGCTTTACGTGGTTTGGGGCATTCAATAAGTGTCGTTCTAACTTACGAACAATAACCACAACATTGATACTAGTATTGTCAATCACCCGTTGTAAATTGAATCTTAACTATGTTGGGAGAAACAGGCACCCGCAAAGCCACTTATGCAATACAAGTTGCATGTCAAGCGTGGAGCAAGTCTCATGAACGATGTCATGTAAGGTTAGCCCGAGCCGCTTCATCCCACCATCCCGCAAGATGCAAAGTACACAAGAAGCAATCGACAACAAAAGCATCAACGTCCACAATGACCATTGTGTTCTACTCGTGCAACAGATCTACATATAGACACGGCTCTGATACCACTGTAGGGGTTCGTAGCATGGAAAACAAAAAATTTCTACCGCATGAACACACAATCAAGATCTAATCTATGATCAAGCCAAGATCTATCTACTAGATTGTTGCAACGAGTCAATAGAATATTAACCCTCGAAGATCCAAAGCGGTTAACGAGAGCAGATTCTCGTGGGTGATGTAGTTGTACACTTCCGATCTCAAGATCGCGTAGACGATCCTTCTGGCGCTGCGTTCCGGCAGCGCTTCCGCAGTCGGTCACACGTTCGGTACTCGATGAAGACCTTCCTCTCCCTTGTTCCAGCAGGCAGTGGAGGTTGTAGCACTCTCCTCGCGATTCCGACAGCACGACGGCGTGGTACCGGAAGTAGAGGGGAGATCTTGTAGGGCTTCGCCTTAAGCCGGAGCGAGTATGGTGGAGTATGAGAGAGGCCTTGACGATCTACGGTTTAGAGGGCACCAAGGGGAGGGCTTAGTTGGCGGCTAGGGTTTGGGGAAACCCTAACTCGCCGAGTTTAGAGGAGGCCCTAGGCGGCGCCGGCTTGGAGGTGGCCGGCGACTTAGAGGCTAGGGTTTAGGTGTGTCAGGGTAGGGGGCGCCCTACCCCTTCTTTTATAGGTGGGAGGGAGGCGGCTAGGAGGAGGGAGTCCTCCTCCAACTCCTCCTCCTTTGCCGGCGGGTGGAGGGAGTGGGACTTCCTCCCCAAGTAGGTTTCCTACTCTCCCTCCACCAAGCAAACTTGTCGTTTGACTTTTCAAATTGGCGTTTGACTTTCAAACTAGGATTTGATTTCTCCCTTTATTTTGCCCAGCCAAGTGACCTAGTACATGATGCAACCATTCCACATTGTCATGACACATTCATGTACCCTTCCCCTCCGGAGTGCCGAACCTTCCGGAACCTTCTAGAACATTCCCGATGAAAACACCGGAATCATTCCCCAACTCCGAAACAAGACTTTCCTTATACGAATCTTATTCTCCGGACCATTCCGGATCTCCTCGTGATATCCCGGATCCCATCCGAGACTCCGAACAACATTCGGTCTCTTACTCATCATTCAAAAACTACTCAACAACATCGAATCCTTAAGTGTGTCTCCCTACGGTTCGTGAATTATGCGGACATGACCGAGACACTTCTCCGATCAATAACCAATAGAGGAATCTGGAAATTCATATGGCTCCCACATATTTCTATGATTACTTTGCGATCGAATGAACCATTTACATACGATAGCAATTTCCCTTTGTCTCACAATAGTTTACTTATCCGAGGTTTTGATTGTCAGTATCTCTGCATACCTAGTTCAACCTCGTTACCGATAAGTACTTTTTTCTCGTTCCCGTGATATGTGATCCCTTGTGAGCCAGTCATATGCTTGCAAGCTAATTGGATGACATTCCACCGAGAGGGCCCAGAGTATATCTATCCGTCATATGGATGGACAAATCCCACTCTTGATCCATGAGCCTCAACCCATACTTTCCGAACACTCAATGCCACCTTTATAGCCACCCTGTTACGGTGTGGTGTTTGATGTCATCAAAGCATCCTTCCGGTGATGGTGATTAACATGATCTCATGGTCGAAGGAATTAGGTTACTATGTATCAGAAAGCTTATAGCAAATGAACTATATTAAATGACTTGATCTTTATGCTACGCTTAACTATAGGAGTATGTCCATCACATCATTCTCCTAATGATATGACCCTGTTGTTAATAACATCTCTATGTTCATGATCAGGAAACCATGATCATATATTAACCAACAAGCTAGTTTAACAAGAGGCTTTACTAGGAACTCTTTTATGTTTACAAATCACACAAGTATTAATGTTTCCCGTTAATACAATTATAGCATGGTATGTAAACATTTATCATAAGTATGAAGATATGATAATAACCTACTTTATTATTGCCTCTTGGGCATATCTCCAACACCAATGCCGCTGGAAAAACCCCGCCGTAAAACCATCAATTCCAGGAGCTTTGGATGGGTGCATCTGAAATAATGCTACCCTAACCTCCTCCTTGTACATCTCCTGCAACCCTAGCAGAACCATCTAACTTCTCAGGGACTAGGTTCAACAGCTCATTCATTACTGGTTCACCTTGGGAGGTATACAGGTTATCATAAAAACCCTGTATCTCACCATTTACCGACCCCTCATCATCACACACAGTCCCGTCATTATGCACCAAAGATTTAACCATATTGATCCGTGTGCGGTGTGCTACACTAGCGTGAAAAAAAACTGAGTTCCGGTCCCCAGCCTTCAGCCACATTGCACGCGACTGTTGCTTGATCCAGACCTCTTCCTGATACATCACTTCTTTAATCCTCTCAGCGAGTCGGCGCTCCTCCGCAGATGGGTCGCGGCCCAGGGAGGTCCGTCGCACTCTCTCCAAATTCTTCCTTAATTCAGCTAATTTCTTCTTAAAATTGCCGAACGTTTTTGAGCCCCAGGTTTGCAACCCTGTCTGGATCCGATGAAGGGTGTTCGCAAAGCCCTGCATACCTGAGCTCACTCCTTCCGATGTCCACATATCAACCACAAATTTATCATAGTCACCATGTGTTTGCCACACATTCTCATACTTGAAGCTTTGGGGCTGTCTGCGCATCACTTGCCTCTGACCAAGCTCTGTCATAAGAAGATAGTGGTCAGATTCTACCACACTAATATGACGCACTTTGATCACAGGAAAAACCTGTGTCAAGGCTTGATTACCGAAGGCTCTATCTAGTCAGGCCTTCACATTAGCTCTACCCTCCTGCCGGTTATCCCATGTGTAGGGCAACCCTGAGTAGCCAAGATCAATTAAACCACAATCGTCTGTCACCTCCCGAAAAGGAATCATCTGCCAATCTTCTTTCACATTTTCATTGAAGTGTTCCGAGGCAAATAGAGTTTCATTATAGTCACCGACACAAAGCCATGGGTAGCTCCGAAGGGCATGAAGTCTCCTAAGGAGCGTCCAGCTCAAGTGACGATATTCCCGCCTTGGCTCGCCGTAGAAGCCTGTGAAACGCCATGGAGGTTTCCCCCCATCGTTATGAGTAACTATCACATCAATATGGAAGGAATTGAAACTTTTCAGCTCCACTGACACGGCAGCAGAACAAAACAGATCAATACCCCCACTTAATTCGACACTGTCAACTGCAAATCCTCCACTGAAACCGAAGGTGCTAGCTAGTTTCTCCACTCTCTTACTCGCAATTTTTGTCTCCATTACGAATAAAAGGTTAGGGCCTTGCTGCATTACTAAACCCCGCAGCTCTCGAACTGTCGGCTGGTTCCCAAGCCCCCGACAGTTCAGACTTGCACAACTCATTGGGTCTGGCCCAGCTGTTCAATAGCTGGCTCCAAATTTTTAGATTGAACAACTATATCAACACCCACTTTCGTTTTCTTGGCATCTGGAGAGGTAACAGTCGAATTTGAGTTCTGTGTTGGTCTCTCATCCCTCTTCTCGCCAGCGATTTGATGTGGAAGCATCGTCAACCGATTCTCCACCTCCATTGGTGCAGGAGTACCATCCAATGATAGTTTGCGGTACACCCCTGCATTTTCTCTTGCACCATTAAACCGTCTAGTGAACGGTCCTGCACGACCACGTTCTCTTCCCCCGCCCTGGTTAAACTGATTTGCCGGTCGTTCTCCCTCATCAGGTGCCTGACTATTGGAAGAGCCACCAGACATATTTCCCCAAGCAAAAGGGCAAGGTCTATTCTTCCTTTCATCCTGGACTCACAGACTCGGCCAAAAAGGTAATCTTCCTCGTTCATCCCTCTCCCCAGGATTAGGGCACACCATGTCCGAGTGACCGAGAAGACCACATGAAAAGCAGAAGTATGGGACATTCTCGTACTTTATATCATACCAATCACACGCCTCCCTTGCTGTGGAATCAATTTCGATCCACCGTTGCAATGGCTCATTGACATCAATTGCCACCCGAGCCCGCAAGTACCTTCCAATCATCAGATTTGCATTGCTCTTGTCCAGGCTGATGAAATCTCCCACCATCTCTGCAATCTCCTTCCTCCAATCCTCGTTCATGTTATATGGCAGATTCATCACCCGTATCCAAATTGGCATACGATCAAACCGCAGCTCCGAGGGACGTTGGCTGCGTTTGAATTTTTCCAGGATCACTGCATGTTTACTAACATTCCAGGGTGACCTTTCCCAGATTCTTTCTCTATCCTTCTCCGAGGATAGTTCAACAACAAAGAGATTCGGACCCCCATCACGGAAAACCAAACCCTTAGGGTTCCCCCAAGCAGGCCGAAGCACATCTGCATTAGTCTGGATATGAAAAACCTTCGGTCCTGGGACCAAGATCTTGCCAGCCAGCGCCCACATAGGCTTCTCCTGCACCCCAGCTCGATCATCAATGAACAATTTCTTCGATTCCTTTGATGTCAATTTCATCCGACCGATCAACTCATCGATCGTCTCCTCCTCCATCACAGGCTTCTTCCCCCACTCGTCCCCGCCCCCAGCGTCACCAGCTGGGGCATTATGCCTCTCCACCATGGCAGAAGACCAAGCCTACAACTCCCATATCGATCTGCCACCAAGGGTGGGCAGAGGCGCCAGGCCTCCCCTTTATCACCCCGAACGGCACGACACAGTCTAGTCGTACGTAGAGGCTTCTCCACCAGCACGATTACCTTGGTTGCCCTCCAATCACCACCGCACGCCGCCTTTTTTCACTAGAAACCCTAATCTCCCTCTGTCCGCCAGAGGAGCCGAAGGGGTATCCGGAAAAACCTTTCACTGTGCGGTGATGATTGATATGTGTAAGTTACTCTAATTTAGTTTACAAATCACACAAGTATTAATGTTTCCGGTTAATACTATTATAGCATGAATGTAAACATTTATCATAAACACAAAGATATAACAATAACTACTTTTATTATTGCCTCTAGGGCATATCTCCAACAGAGCCTCCTCCGTCTCGTACTCTGGATTCATGTTCCCCACGGTAAAATATTGACTTTGGCTTTTGTCCCGTCCAATTCCGAGAATATTGATTTTCTGCCTTTTTGGAACAAAAAACATAAGAAAACAGGCGACTGGCACTGTGGCAACTTGTTAATAGGTTAGTACCAGAAAACATATAAAACACCTCAAAGTGTAGACAAAGCAAATCAAAGTAGATTCTAAACAAGCATGGAACATAAAAAATTATAGATACGTTTCTGACGTATCAAGCATCCCCAAGCTTAACTCCTACTCGTCCTCGAGTAGGTAAGTGATAAAAGAATAATTTTTGAGGTGACATGCACCTTCACAATAAAGATCAAACCATTTGTAAGCATTGAAAGCTGGGATCAAAGAACTCTAAACATGTGCATGAAAGACGGAATTCTAAAAAATAAGACAAAGTAACTATGCATGCAACATGAAAGGCTACAAACAAAGATCATGAATAACATGCATTGAACAACGTTTATTTGTTTCACATACAGAAAACATGGCATAGTGGCATTCAGCTTTCCCCTCATGGAGTAGAAAATAGATGCATAGGACACCTTCAAAGTTCATAAGAGTGACTATATACAAATAGCACAAGAACAAGTAATATCAACAATATGCATCAATCAGTAAGTCTTGGGACAATGCACATAGAACTAAGAATGCCAACTATGCTCTCTTAATGGTGCCTATGGATAGAAGGTGGAGACTCAATATAATGGTGGAAGAAAGGCCCTTCATAAAGGGAAGCAGGAATTTGAAGTTTCAAAAAGAGCTTCCAAAAATTATGGTACTTGTTAGCTTTCATCCCTCATTGCCCCCATCATAAGCATCTTGAAGTGATTAAGATTAAACTGAACAAACTATGGAGTATATGCTTGACAAAGTATAAGTTGGCAATCTCATGTCCCTTGAATACGAGGGCCACGCCTCATGCTAATCAACTTCAGTCACCTGTAAGTTCTTATCATAGTACGTATATGCGTATTATAGAGAACCGCCAACGGGGTACCCCTTTGATACGTCGGAAACGTATATATAATTTTTTATGTTCCATGCTTGTTTAGTATCTAATTTGCTTTGCTTTGTCTACACTTTGAGGTGTTTTTATATGTTTTCTGGAACTAACCTATTAACAAGTTGTCACAGTGCCAGTTGCCTATTTTCTTCTATTTTTGGTTCAAGAAAGGCAGAAAATCAATATTCTCGGAATTGGACGGGACAAAAGCCAAAGTCAATATTTTACCGCGGGCAACACGAAGCCAAAGTACAAGACGAAGGGGAGGCACAAGGGGGCCACACCCCTTGGCGGCGCGCCCTAGGGTTGGCCGCGCCTGGGGGGGTGCAGCCACCTGATACATCGGAAACATATCTATAATTTTCGATGTTCCATGCTTTTTTAGTATCTACTTTGCTTTGTTTTGTCTATACTTTGAGGTGTTTTTATATCTTTTCTAAACTAACCTATTAACAAGTTGCCACGGTGCTAGTTGCTTGTTTTCTTCTGTTTTTGGTTTCAGAAATGCAGAAAATCAATATTCTCGGAATTGGACGGGACAAAAGCCAAAGTCAATATTTTACCGTGGGCGACACGAAGTCCAGAGGAGAGACGGAGAGGCAAGCCATGGCGGCCAGACCCCCTCTGGGCGTAGCCAAGCCTAGCCCACACCTGGGGAGGGTGTGGGCCCTCTGGCCACCTCCCAGCCTCGCCTCTTCGCCTATAAGAAGCCCCCGATGCAGAAACCCTAGGCACCCGATCAAAACTCCACAAAACCGTCTGTAGACGCTGCCACCATTGTACCTAGATCGGGGGAATCTGAAGTTCTTCCCGGCACCCTGCCGAAGGGGAAATCATCCCGGAGGCCTTCTTCTCCGGTATGATGCGTGAGTAGTTCCACCTTGGACTATGGGTCCATGTAGTAGCTAGATGGTTGTATCTCCTCCTTGTGCTTTCATGTATAGATCTTGTGAGCTCTGTTCATGATCAAGATCTAATCTATTTGTAATCATGCATGTTGTGTTTGCGGGGATCCGATGGATATTGAGATTATTATGTCAGATTGATTAATGGTTTTGTCTTATGATTCTGTCATGTCTGTGTTGTTTGTGATCTTGCATGCTCTCCGTTGTTAGTAGCTATCTTGGCGAAGTAGTTGCTAGTGACTCCAAGAGGGGGTATTTATGCTCGATAGTGGGTTCATGCCTCTAGTTTCCAAGGGAAGTGAAAGAAATCTCTTCGGTTGTAGATGTGTTGTTGCTACTAGGGAGAAAACAACGGTCTCTTGTTCATGGAACAAGTGGATTGTTTACCTTACAAACTTTGCTTAAAGCAGTTGTCTGTTGCTTGCAACTTAATACTAGAGGGGGTTTGGATGATAACCTGAAGGTGGACTTCTAGTCATAGATGCAGTTGGATGGCGATCTATGTATCGTGTTGTATTGCCCAATCGAATCTCATAGGATCTTTTTGTCTAGTATTGCATTGTTATGCCTTGCTCAGTTCCTGTCAATTGCCCTGCTGTAATTTGTTTACCCTTCATGCCATGTTGTTTATTTAAGGAGAGCACCTCTAGTTCAGAAAACCCCTAAAAATCCGTTTGCTAAGTATTTACAGAGAGTTCCTGCTCCATACCACTAGTCAACACCTTCTGCTCCTCGTTGGGATCGACACTCCTATTTATCGAAAGTACTGCGATACACCCCCTATACTTGTGGGCCATCAAGACTATTTTCTGGCGTCGTTGCCGGGGAGTGAAGCGCTATTGAAGAGTGGAACTGGTAAAGGAAACTTCTAATGTGAGTATTGATTTTTGTTTCTGTTTGTTGCTTTGTTTCCAATATGGATAACCCACTGGTTTTCTGTTTGGGAAAACTACTACCACTGTTAGGGTAGTGGATGAACCACCACCTGTTGAGATAGATCCTTTTAAGATACCTACAAGTATTGTTGATCGTGTTATGGATAATTATTATTTAGGGGATGGAACTGTCCATCCTGGTGATCATTTGATTTTTATCCATGAATTATGCGGGTTGTTTAAGTGTGCAGGTATCACAACTGAACATGTGAAGAAGAAGTTACTCTCCATATCCTTGTAAGGGAGAGATGAAGAATGGTATAAGTTGTTGAAGAATGGGCAATCCATGAAATGGGAGGAAATTGCATCTTTCTTTTATTCTAAATTTTATCCGCCCAGTGAAATTCATAATGATAGAAATCTGATATATAACTTTTGGCCTGATGATGGAGAGAGTACAGCTCAAGCTTGGGGGAGATTGAAGTTGCTAATGCTTAAATGTCCTATTCATGAACTCCCTAACAATATTATTATCAATAACTTTTATGCTAGGCTTTATCTCCATGATAAAGATTTACTAGATGCTTCTTGTGCTGAATCATTCACACGTATGAAGGAAGAAGCTAAATGGGATCTCCTAGACCGTATTCAAGAGAACACTAAAGCTTGGGAGAATGACAAAGGAAGAAAGTCAGGTATAAACTATGATTATGAATGCATTAAATCTTTTATGGGAACTAATGCTTCCATGATATTAGTAATGAGTATGGTCTTGACTCTCAAGTTCTTGCGAAATGTTTTGAGGCCTTTGCCTCTTATATTTAAATTCCTAAAAAGGAGTGGGACAAGTACCATGCTCCTTTTAAAGACATTGTTACTCATGTTCCTTCTAGAATAGAAGTTTGTACTGTTGATCCTATTTTGCCTGAACCTTATGTTGAGAAAATCCCTTTTCCTGCTAAAGTAAAGGAACATTCTATCATAGCTAATGTGGTTAGCGAAAGTACAAAGAAAACTGTGGAACCCGATGAGCAAATTAATATTGAACCTATGGTAGCCATTCTGAAAGATCTTGTCACCAGAAATATACAGGATGAGCACATTGTCTTATGTGAAGACGCTTCTTATATTGTCTCTCATCCTAAAAAAGCTAGAAAAGCTAGTGTCCATGTGCTTTCTATTAGAATTAGTGATCATAGATATTATGGTTTGTGTGATATTGGTGCTAGTTCTAGTGCTATTCCTTATGAGCTTTATAGGGAAATTATGCATGAAATTGGTCCTTGTGAGCTTGAGGACTGGTGGCTAACGTGTGGTTGACGTGGAGCCTATTTGGAACCCCAAGAGCAAGGTGTGAAGTAGCACATCAGCAAGTCTTCCCTCAGTAAGAAACCGAGGTTATCGAACCAGTAGGAGGAAGGAAATGTCACACAGGTGTTGCAAGCAACGTGGAGACCTGCACAACAAAAACTCAAGACTTTGCGCCAACTAAGAGTGAGGTTGTCAATCTCACCGGTTCCTGTAACAAAGTATTAACTGTATGGTGTGGAAGGTGATGGTGGTTTGCATCAAGTAAACAATGGAAGATGTATCAATGGTAAAGATTGGACCAGGGTCCATAGTTCACTAGAGGTGCTCTCCTTAGATAAACAACATGGCATGAAGGGTAAACAAGTAACAGCAGGGCAATTGACAGGAACTGAGCAAGGCATAACAATGCAATACCAGACAAAAAGATCCTATGAGATTCGATTGGGCAATACAACAATATACATAGACCGCCATCCATGTCGTGGTATTGCCGACGAGTACGCCATGGAGGGGTCCTCACAGTGCGTGTTTAGAGACGTGGGGTAAGGCGAATGGTTGACAGGTACGAGGTAACACAGCTTACCCAGGTTCAGATCCCACAACGGTGGCGAAATCCTACTCCTGCTATAAATCACTATAAGGGCAATACGCCGAGTTACAGAGATAGGGTCGCTATGCGAGGTTGTATGAATCGATACTAGGTTGTGCCCTAAAGGCTCCCAGAGGCCCAACTTTATATAGTCGCCAGGACCTAGGGTTACAGGAAAAAGTCCTAGCCGGACAGGTTACAGAGTTCTACACCGTCTATTACTAGTCTTGTGTATCTTGCACTCCAAGGCTCCGGGTACGCTGGCGACTCCACCGTAGCCTTCCTTTATCCGGCACGGGCCTCCCTTCTAGATCCACCTAACTGGGCCGCCCAGCAGGCCACAGGCCATGCTACCGACTATGGGCCACCCGGGTTAGTCGGATAAGAGACATGCTATTAGGATACCCATATAGCATATCCTCAACAGTAGCCCCGGGAGAACTCCGAGATCTTGCTTCGTCTTGCCTCTTCACGTGGAATGCTCCGTCTAGATGGATGTCGGCAAACCGTCAAGCAATATCTTGTAGTCCTCCCAAAGAACCCTGCAAGGTTTTCTCCGTCTTCGATCTGTAAGCCGGAGAAATGCTGAATCTTCCATCGTACTCTTCCGTAGTCGGATTAAATCCGTCCATGCCAGAATCTTCGATGCGACGGCTCATCTACCCATGTCAGTTATGACGACATAGGCTTAGGTCAGCGACGCCTCGTAACTCACACATGAAGAGAACACAATCATATCCGATTTCCTCGCGCGAGCGATATGAACCGTTGGCGGCGGTGGTTGGAGACGTGGCGAAATTACCGCGCACGTTCACGAACACGTCGTCTACGCGGCAACCGTCCGATTATCTGCACGGATCTTGACACAGAGTATGATAAATAGTAACCGTGGGACATTTTCCACTTTTTACCTCATTCCTCTCGCGTCATCATCTTCTTCCTCCAGCCGCACGCCTCCTCGAGCTCTCCGCGAGAAACCTTGAAAACCCTAGCCTCCCTCTGCATCAGTCGCATCCTTCCAACACTCCATGGCCAGCAACAGCTCCTCCCCATCGATGGCGGCTTCGAGCGAATCCGCGGCAAAGCCGGCCAGCTCCGTCATCGTGCCCCCAGAGGGCCTGGTCATCCCCGCATCGGCGGTGATCAAAACCACCGGCGATGACCATAATCTGGCGGCGCTGGATCCACTGGAAGAAGAACCAGACTCGCACAAGGGTGATTGGCGCGGCTCGGACATCACCGATCGCGACATCCAGGAGATGGTCGCTGAAGGCTACCTCCCCGTGACGGAGGGGCTTGCCTGGCGGGCGGCGCCGGCCGGAGAGGTGACACCTTCTCCCCAAGCCGGAGAAAAGGTGTACCTCAAGGCTCAGCTGGTACGCGGCGTTTCCTTGCCCATCTCTCACTTCTTTCTCTCTGTATTGAACCACTACAAGGTCCAACCCCACAACCTCTCCCCCAATAGCATCTTAGTGCTTAGCAACTTCGCGGCACTTTGCGAGGGTTACCTAGGGATAAGGCCTAGGTTAGATCTGTTCGTGTACTTCTTCACCATCAAACGTGAAGCCGGACATAGTAAGGAGGAGCTTAGGAATTGCGGCACCATAAGCTTCAAGATTCGACCTGGCCGGCGGTTCCCCGACATCGTCGGCCACGAGTCTTGCAAAAACTGGTAGCAGACGTCCTTCTACGGCCCCGACATCCCTTTGGTGGGCCGAGAAGTAATGTACCCGGACTTCGCGGATGGAGCCGCCGCTGAAGTTTCCACATGGAGATCCCATGCCTCCCTTCCCTCCGACCTCGACGCTTCTCGCGCAATAAGGCGGATCGAATGGTTCGTAGAGACGGGTTTAACCGGCTTGGACCTAGCCATGTGCTGGTTCATCAGGCGAATCCAACCTCTGCAGCACCGCGTGAAGTTCATGCACGAGTATACCAGTGATCGAAGGGATAGCCTCCGGATTTCCATGGATAACTTCTCAAGCGACTCTGTCAAGCTCCGCCTGAAGGACATCATCAAGGTGAAGGATAAGAAGCATGGCTTCACCATCACCTATGACATGTTTGTAGACGGCAAGTGCCCAAAGGTAGGTATTTATTTTCCGTGTACGACATATGCTCCAGTTTTTCCGTCTTGCCAATACCATCTTATCTAACACGGTGATTTCTTACTTAACAGCTTAGCGATCTAGACGAGGGCAACCTGGCTGCCCAAATCTATGATCCAAAGATGAAGGAAGTCACGGTCGTGTCCGACGACGATGTCCCATTGGCGCGAAAGCGGAAGAGCTCCACCTCTGACGCTGCCAACGGAGGCAAGAAGAAGAAGACGGAGGATGGAGCCTCCAAAAAGAGTACCGCCGCCCTGGAGGCGGAAAAGAGAAAAGCCACCAGGATTTTTGCCAAAGCGCCCCCCTAGTGTAAGCCTCTCATTCTTCGACATTGTCTAATTATCTGTCTTGTTTCTGTACTTATGCATTTTGCACGTTTCAGGAAGAAAGCCACGACCAGCCTCAAGAAGTCCTCCAAAACTTTGGGGGCTTCTAGAAATATCAAGGACATGCTGCATCGCGACTCCTCCCCCGCCATCGCCCCTGCTACTCCTGCCGTCAAGCCTTCCTCTGCCTCGACAAGCTCTCAAGTCCAGGAGGCACCAGGCCCTTCCGCCATGGAAGTGGATTCTGGCGCCTCTACCGAACTCGCTGTTGTCGGCGAGCAGGCGACGCAGGAGAGCATTGCTCTACAAATGGCTGAAGCTACGGCTAAGGATGCCATCGGTAGCGGCAAGGCGGTGGTGGGAGCTGGTACCTCTGCCGAAGGCGGTGCCCTTACTCCCTAGAAACCCTTTGAGTTTCCAAAGATAGTTTACCCGGTGCTCACACGAGTGACACAACTTTGGTTCCTGGAGGAGTACCGTCATCTCTGACGTGCGGTCTTGAGGAGCTACTCCGACAAGCGGATATCTTGCGAGGAAATAGCATTTCCTTTGGCAAGCTGCTAGCCGAGAGTGCTACAAACCTCAAGATTATTGCACTTGTAAGTTTTTACTTTTGCCTTATTGCATTTCATATGAGTATCCCACTATAGCCCCTGAGGATGTAGACGGAAAACCATAGGTTTTTGCACCTATATGCTCTAAGAGTGACTAAGTTAGAAAAACTCTCACTGTAGCCCCCAAGCATTTAGGTGGAACAAACTATTCCGACTAGATGCTTTAAGAGTAGCATACACATTGTTCATAATTTTCAATACTGTAGCCCCCAAGCCTCTAGTTGTAACTGAATTAGTTCCGACTAGATGCTTAAAGAAAAGCTCAGCAGATTCCGAGTTAAAAAACTTTATACCGTAGCCCCCAAGCTTCTAATCGAGAACTGAATTAGCTCCGACTAGATGCTTAAAGAAAAGCTAAGCATATTGCTAAGTTAAAAACTCTCGCTGTAGCCCCCGAGCGCCTAGGTGGAAAGTTTCCGACTAGGTGCTCCAAGCAGACTAAACAACGATTTAACTTTTTTCCTTTTTTACACAGAACGAGAATGCTCGGAGGGGCATGGCCAACGACAAGTACCAGAAGATGCGCGCAGATCTTGAAGCCGAAAAGGGTAAAACTGCCATTTTGAAGGAACAGATCATCAAAAACAAGAGTCTGTTTTCTTTTTGCGCATTCCGTCTTGGTTTTGTGCTTTCATTATCCGAGTACTCACTGTGTACTTTGTACTTTGTTCCATGGCCGATCAAGCTCCAGATAGTCATCATCCGAGTCACGTCGCTTACGCTTATGATCCTCGTTGGGTCTATCCTTTAGTTCATGATTGTCAACAAGGTAGCAAGACCGATTGAGCAGCGCCTTGCTTATGATGAACGCTCCTTCCCATGTCGGGGATAATTTGTGTGACTTCTTCTGCTTAAGTCGGAGCACCAAATCCCCCTCTTTAAACGAGCGATGCCGAACGCGACGACTATGGTAGCTGCGTAGCTTCTGCTGGTAGATGGCGGATCTTTGGCATGCCAAAACGCGCTCCTCCTCGAGAAGGTCCACATCTAGGCGTCTGGATCCTTCAGCGTCATCCTCGTCGTAAGCGGCAACTCTTGGTGCATCGTGGAGGTGTAGGAGGGTAGGATGGCTTCTGCTCCATATATCATGAAATAAGGGGTGTAGCCGATAGATCTGTTGGGTGTAGTTCGTAAACTCCACAACACAGATGGCAATTCTTCCGCCCAGGCTCCAGCTGCTTTATGTAGCGGTGCTTCAAGACGTGGCTTGAGTCCCTGCAGAATTAATCCATTGGATCGCTCAACCTGACCATTGGATTGTGGGTGTGCCACAGATGCAAGGTCAAGTCGGATGCCTTTCTCCCAGCAATATGCCTCCACTTCTCCTAGTGATAAATTATTGCCGTTGTCGGTGATAATGCTATGTGGGAGACCAAATCTCACCACTAGATCTCGGACGAACCTTAGGGCGGTTGCCCCATCAAGCTTTCTAACGGGTTTAGCTTCTATCCATTTAGTGAATTTGTCAACTGCTACAAGCAGATGCGTAAATCCACAAGGTGTCGTCTGCAACGGTCCCACCATGTCCAGCCCCCAGACCGCGAACGGCCAAGTTATTGGTATTGTTCATAGTTCTTCAGCAGGAACATGTGGTTGTCGGGCATAATACTGGCATCCCATGCATGTTTCAACCAGCTTGTCGGCGTCCGCCTTCGCGGTCAGCCAGTAGAATCCTTGCCGGAAGGCTTTCGCGACCAACGACCGAGGAGCGGCGTGATGCTCGCAATCTCTGAGATGGATTTCGCGTAGGATTTCCATACCTTCTAGCTGGGAAACACACTTTAGGTATACACCAGTAGTGCTCCTTTTATAGAGTTGCCCATTGATTATGGTATAACCCTTTGCTCATCGTACTATTTGTCGTCTTTCGACTTCGTCGTTGGGCAAAGTTCCGTGTTCGAGATACTCCATGAACTGTTTTGTCCAAGCCGGAGGGACCTTAGTCACCATGTTGACGAAAGAGTCAGCTCTATCAGGGTTGTCGATGTTGGCGCCCTTCACGGATGGTGTGCGTAGATGCTCTAGGAAAACTCCTGGCGGAATTCTCTTGCGCCCTGATCCAAGCTTAGACAGCAGATCAGCCGCCTCGTTTTGCTCCCTAGGCACATACTTGACTTCGTAGCCCAAGAAGCTCTTGGCTATCTCGTCCACTTCGTCTCGATATGCCGCCATCATAGGGTTCCGCGCATTCCAGGTGCCAGCCACCTGCTGGGCAACCAAGTCGGAATCTCCACAACAAACTATGCGCTTGATGCCAATATCCTTGACTACACGTAGTCCGTGAATGAGTGCTTCATACTCCGCCATGTTGTTTGTAGCCTCGAAGTGGATCTGCAGAACGTAGTGTAGATAGTCTCCTGTTGGTGACTGTAGCAATACATCAGCCCCCGAGCCGTTGAGCAGCTTTGATCCGTCAAAGTGCATCACCCAGTACTCTGGTTCCGGCAACGGAGTAGAATCTGGCATCTCCGTCCAATCTGCGACAAAATCCGCCAAGGCCGGTGACTTGATAGCGTCACGTCTCTTGTAGGTGATCTCGAAGGCGGAAAGTTCAATGCCCCACTTCGCGACCCTTCCTGTAGCGTCGCTGTTATTGATAATGTCGGACAGTGGAGTCTTGCTCACCACTATGATTGGGTGCTCCTGAAAGTAATGCCTCAGCTTCCGAGAAGCAAGGAATACTCCGTAAGCTATCTTTTGGTGGTGCGGGTAACGCTGCTTGGACTCCGCCAAGACCTCGCTTACGTAATAAACTGGCCGTTGAACTCCGTGCTCATAGCCTGGTTCCTTCCGCTCTACCACGACGACGATGCTGATTACCCAGTTGGTTGCCGCCATGTAAATTAACAGGGGCTCACCAGTCTCGGGTGCTGCAAGGATGGGCGCTGAGGAAAGAATCTCCTTGAGCTGCTTCAATGTTGCATCTGCCTCGTCCGTCCACGTGAATCTGTCTGCCTTCTTCAGCAACTTGTACAGCGGTAGAGCCTTCTCTCCAAGTCGGCTGACGAACCGACTAACTGCTACAACACAACCTGTTAGTCGTTGAATGTCCTTTAGGCATGTCGGACGATTTATGTTTAAGATGGCCTTGATTTTCTCCGGATTGACCTCGATTCCACGTTGGGAAACGATGAATCCCAACAATTTGCCGGCTGGGACCCCGAAGACGCACTTCTTAGGGTTGAGCATCATGTTGTATTTCCGGAGATTATCAAAGGTTTAGTTTAAGTCGGAGATTAAGTCATTTGACTTTTTAGACATCACCGCAATATCGTCCACATAGGCGTGAACGTTCCGACCAATTTGGTCGTGGAGGCAACGTTGTATTGTCCGCTGGTAAGTAGCACCTGCGTTTTTCAGCCCAAAGGGCATCGTGACATAGCAAAACATGCCGTAAGGGGTAGTGAATGAAGTGGCCAATTGGTCTGACTTCCTCATCTTGATCTGGTGGTATCCTGAATATGCATCGAGAAAACACAAAAGTTACGAGCCAGCCATCGATTCAATGACTTGGTCAATGCGAGGCAAAGCAAACGGATCTTTGGGACATGCTTTGTTCAAGCCGGTGTAATAAACGCACATTCTTAATTCAGTGGTTCCCTTTTTAGGGACAAGTACATGATTGGCCACCCATTGGGTGTGAAGGAATTCTCGGATAAATCTAGCCTTAAGTAACCTAGCTATCTCTTTACCAATGGCGCGTCTCTTCTCATCTCCAAAGCATCGTAGAGGTTGTTTCACTGGTTTGCATTTTGGGTCAATGTTTAAGCTGTGCTCGGCAAGTTCCCTAGGTACACCTTTCATGTCGGCAGGTTGCCAGGCAAAGATGTCCCTGTTCTCATGGAGGAACTCGATGAGCGCGCTTTCCTATTTAGGATCCAGGTTCGTCCCAATGGCGGTGACCTTGGAGGCATCGCCTACCACAAGTTCCACCGGCTTGGTCTCGATGGCGGCCTTGAACGCAGGAGCGGAGTCGGAGATCTCCTTCTTCGACGCGGGCATCTCTAAGTCATCGACCTTACTCTGGATCTCCTTGAATTCTTCGCTATAGAGGACAACTTCTGCAACGGCTGCTTCGTTGATCTTGCAGTCTCTTGCCTTGGTAAAGCTTTCGGATACGGTGATGATGCCGTTTGGTCCGGGTATCTTGAGCTTGTTGTAGACGAAGCATGGCTTGGCCATGAACGTGTGGAATATGTCGCGGCCGAATATGACGTGGTACACGCTCTTGAAGGGGACCACCTCGAAGGTCATGCGCTCTTGGCGGTAATTATTAACATCGCCAAAGGCTACCTGAAGTGTAATGCACCCAAGGGACCGAGCCTCCCGACCAGGAACTACGCCATGGAAAACGGTGTTGGTCCGCCTTAGGTTTGCCTCCGTCAAGTTCATCTTCTGCAGTGTATCCAGGTACATGATGTTGATGCTGCTTCCACTATCCACCATGCATTTGGTGAACTCCACGCCGTCAATCAATGGGTTGATGACCATGGCGTACTGGTTCTCCATGGGCACAAGGTCTGGGTGGTCCGTCCTGTCCCAAGTTACTGGAACCTCCGACTAGCGTAGGTACTGGGGAACTGGGGGGAGAGTGGCCATCAGGATCCTCAGAGAGGTCTTCTGTTGTTGGACGGTGGGGGTGCCAAGGAAAGTGTGGTAGACTGGGGCCTTCTTTGCGAAGGGGTTCTTGCCCTTGTCGTCGCTCTTGGCAGCGTTCTTGGGGTCAACGTCTTCGTCCATGTCACTTGAATCCTTGGACTCCTCCTCCTTCTTCCCCTTGCCCTTGCCGCGCGGTCTGTTCTTCCGACTTCGCTTGTAGCCGGACTCCGGGTCTTCCTTGAGGTCGTTGACGAACTTGCAGTGTCGATTGGTATGAGTGGCCTTGCCGCTGACGTCGAGGTGTACGAGGCACGGCATATCGCGGTACTCCTCGTAGGTTTGGGGAACGCGGAGTGACGCCGAGGTGGTTTCACTTCCTCGTTGCTACCCCCGACCAGCTCCCCTTCCTCGGCCATGTTGTTCGTTTCTCCTCGTCCTACAAAAGTCATAGAGACCATGTCGGTAGATTGATTTTCTTCTGGAGCGGTCTTCCGCTTTGTACTGATGTTCCTCCGAGCTTGGGTTGGAACGGCCGTTGCCGGCAATGAGCCACGAGCATCGTCGTCGGCAGCTGCGAACTCACTAGCCAACTGAATCATCTGGTTCAAGTCAAGCTGGTGATTGTCCTTCAAGCGCTTCAGCTTATGTCGGAGCAACGTGCCCCTTTCCAACCCGTCGATGAAGGCGGCCATGGCGGTCTGAGCGTGCACTTCTGCGCAGGAATTTTTCATATCCAGCCAGCAGGAGAGGTAGACGTGAGATGTCTCGTCTTTCTCTTGCACGCACCGTTGTAGATCGCCCACGGTGCAGGGATGCTTGTATGTACCCTCAAAGTTATTGGTGAACGCTTCTTGCATGTCCAACCAGTTGTAGATAGAATTCTCCGGCAAGTCGTCGATCCATTGACGGGTCGTGCCCGCCAACATTAACGAGAGGTACTTGACGGCGACGTTGGGGTTGCCTCCGGCAATTTCCACCGTGTTGTCGTAGTCCTGCAACCATGTGGCTGGCTTGGCGGTGCCGTCATAGGGCTTGATGGTCTTGTCAATCCGGAAACCTTTGGGGTAAGTTGCGGACCGTATTGCAGGTCCAAAGCAACGTGGTCCCAGGTATGATCCTTCTCGGGCCTCGTGGATCTTATCGATCCGCGAACATGCATCGTACGGCTCTGGGTTCTTCTTCTTCTTGTCAACAGGGGATGGGCTGCGTGAATGACGCGGGCCCCCTCCGCCATGATGACTGCTTGGTGGTGACGGAGGCGGAGGTGGCGGTGGGTTAGCCTTCTTGCTGTTACCCTCCTGCGACGCCTCACGCCTGTCATGGTTGCTTGTCGGACGCGGAGGGTCATGGCGTGACCTGCTCTTGTGTCCTTGGTTGCGCTCTCCGTCATGACGGGTCTGCTCCGCGTTGTCGCGGATGACGATGCCGCACTGCTTTGGTGGGGGCATGTCCGTACGATGGTGAGCCTTGTAATCTTCGTGATGTCGGGGAGATCGGGGCGGTGGTGATGGGCGACAAGGTCGGGCCTTTTCTCCATGGTCGGAGGATATGGGGATGGCATCCTTCCTGTTGCGTGCATCCCTCCGTCTTCGTTCTGATGAATTCGTTTGGGACCCGACATCAAGAGGAGATCTGTCCCTTGGCGGCTTGTACTGGCTAGACTGGCAGAGCGCTGGGTTAGACTCAAGCCTTTGAGAGGTAGCCTTTTCCTGCTACTTCACCGCCTTGGCCACTAGGTCATAGACCTGCTCTACTGCCTCAGGTGATCTATCCTGCTCCAGAAGGGTCTTAGCGACGGCGAGGTTAAGGAGTGGGGTGGGCATCACCTGCTTGCCTTCACTATCAATGTATGGATTGGCCTGTGCCGGCTTCGAAGGAGCCCATCCTAGGTTGCACCGTACACCAGGATCGTTGATGACGCGAGCCGGAGCTTTCTTAGCCTTCTGCTGCTGTAGCAAAGTCTTGTACTCGGCCTCCATTGCTCTAGCTTTCTCTATGGATTTTTGCGCGTTGACCAGATCTCGATCTAGCTTGGCGCCTTGCTCCGCGATGGCTTGCGCCTCCTCCAGCAGCTGCTGGCGCTTCTCGTCAAGCTGGGTCACGCTCCGGATATGAGCGACGGTCATTGGCTCGACAAGGAGATTGCCATACATCACTCTATCGGCTGGAGTAACTTGGGCTGCTGTCGATGTAGATGCTGGAGGCAGCACGTTTGCGGTGTTGTTGTTGCTCGGGCCGGTGCCAGGTTCCTGCGGCTGCTGCACTGGGTTAGGCGGAGGAGGCATGACCTTTGCGCGATCATCGTCAGCAGCAATAAGTGGCCCCTTCCCCTTTTCCAGCGCCGTAGGTGGATCTCGTCCGGGCTGATCTTCGTCCATCGCTGTCCCAATGGTGAGGAACACCCCTCAGGACGTGACGGTGTTGTTGGCTTGCTCGTCGCGCGAGTACTCCTCCTCCATCTCCTGCATAGCGGAGTCTAGCTCTTCTGGACTGAAGTCTATCTCCTCTGAATCTGCACTGAAATCAGTATAAAGCGCGTCAATGACAGAGTCGGAGGGTGCCAGGACTTCCTCGATGACGGGCGGTGGAGGTGCAACGGGCTCGACGATGACTAGAGGTGGTGGTGCTGCTACGACGATGGCGGCGGGAGGCGGTGTGGCGGTGGCTGAATCGGAGGAGCTCCGTCAATGAGCGCAAGCGCTGTCTGAGCTGCCGCTTCGGCCTCCGCGTAGTTGTTGACGGTGTTCACCATGCCTTCGAAGGTAATGCGCCCTGACGCCTGTTGTCGTCTTAGAGAATGTCGGAGTAGAGTGCCATGGTCCAATCCTTCCACAAAGTGATAGATATCATCATCATTGGGGTAGTGGGCTAGATCGGCTCGTATACGGAGCCACCTGGCCAGGTAATCGCGAGGGTTTTCGCCTTCTCTCTGAACGCAGCGCGCCAGATCAAAGATGGTAACCACGCCGACGAACTTGGATCTCTGTTGTCCAGACGCACGGATGAAGCCGACGGATTTGCAGTGATCTTCCACCTTTATATCCTGCACATGGGCGGTTTGGGTGGGCCTTGAATTTTTCCGATCTTTGTCGGCAAACTCCGAAGAGAGATCCGACATTGATCCTTCCGCGAACGTGTCCTGCTCGTAGGCGGTCCGTGCGGGTCTTGATGCTCCTCCGACTCCCAGGGAACTAGTGCCCGAGTCGGTTTCGCCGATGAAGATGTGGATGTCTCCGATAGGAACGATCGAACACCGCGTAGGGTTCGTCTTCGCCGGGATCCAGAACTCGTCAGGAGGGACGATCGGAACGTTGCCGGAGAAGAGAACACGATCGATGGCTACGGTTTCGCCGATTCCCGCGAAGATCTTGGTCCTCGCCCGCTGAAGAGCCTGAAGCGCCTCTTGCCCCACGGTGGGCGCCAACTGTCGTGGTATTGCCGACGAGTACGCCATGGAGGGGTCCTCACAGTGCGTGTTTAGAGACGTGGGGTAAGGCGGACGGTTGACGGGTACGAGGTAACACAGCTTACCCAGGTTCAGATCCCACAACGGTGGCGGAATCCTACTCCTGCTATAAATCACTATAAGGGCAATACGCCGAGTTACAGAGATAGGTTCGCTGTGTGAGGTTGTATGAATCGATACTAGGTTGTGCCCTAAAGGCTCTCAGAGGCCCGACTTTATATAGTCGCCAGGACCTAGGGTTACAGGAAAAAGTCCTAGCTGGACAGGTTACAGAGTTCTACACCGTCTATTACTAGTCTTGTGTATCTTGCACTCCAAGGCTCCGGGTACGCTGGCGACTCCACCGTAGTCTTCCTTTATCCGGCATGGGCCTCCCTTCTGGATCCACCTAACTGGGCCGCCCAGCAGGCCACAGGCCATGCTACCGACTATGGGCCACCCGGGTTAGTTGGATAAGAGACATGCTATTAGGATACCCATATAGCATATCCCCAACACTAGGGCCAGCGAGGATGTCGGATCGGCGACTCCGGATGTTTGCCTCCATGTGTTGCATCTAGGTGTATGAGTATCATCTTTGGTTGCTATGGCGACATAGTCGTCGACTCGTGTGGGGGCATGGCCTCGGGGCCGGCATGGTGTGTCCTGTGTTGTATGGTTTTCGGCTGGTTTCTCTTATAAACTGTCCAACTTTTTTTCGACTTCATCAAGCAAAGGCATTGGCGAGGTTGAAAAAAAGACGAGTTTAAACGCTACTAAATTTAGATGTGCCAAGGTTCTTGGCTTCTTGCCTAATTGATGGGTTCCAATAAAAAATCATTTGTAGTTGTACTTGTTGTGATAGGACCACTTGTACATACACAGGCATATGATTGATCACTGGATGCGATGCGACCATTTGTTTATCTCCTTTGGAAACAAAACACTACTGATACATTGGCTTCACACAGTTACTCGGTCAAAGCAATCATCAGTTCTAGGCCAAGTAATTTTCTAGCCTACAAAAGCCAACAAATAAATAGGAAGAGAACAATCTCAAAGTTGTCTTAGAAACAAAATTCATTTGCAAGGCACAGAAACAAACTGCACGCGTTAACCAGTCACCATTATTTATGAAAATAGCCCGTAGAAACAAATCATCTTAGCTAATCGTGAACATCTCCGCTAATCGTGAATACACATTATGTGGCCGATGGAAGAAAAAGAATCTTTAAGTTTGAAAAAACAATCGTTTAAGGAAGTAAAACATTGAATGGCATGAAAAAAGAGCGTGCAATTGTTTTCTCTTACTCCCTTCGTCCCAAAATAGATGTCTTAGATTTATTAAAATTTAAATTAACTTATATATTAAATAGTGTCTAGATTCATCCAAATTTGAGACATCTAATCTAGGACAGAGGGAGTAGAATAGACCAGTCTTGAATCTTTGTTCCTAATCCGAAATTTATGTGTTGCCTGAACAACGCGGAGGTGGTGACTAATTCCGGACGCTGGTATCATGTTTGACGGTCATGATTCTTACAATGTTTGACATCAAAGTGGATGTTTGATGTCAAAATGGATATATCAACACCAACTTTTTTTGATAGTAAAGATGAGTAACAACGTTAAACCTAAAAGTCTCACAAATTTGTCTTAAAAAAGTTCACCTGTTTATACGAATCTTCCGTACCATCTCCTGCAAATTTCTTAAAATGTAGCAGTTCAACTAGCTTGGCGTTAATTTCATACCCCTTAGGATTGACTTGTTAGCTCACTCTTATGAATACATTCATTTGGTAGGCCTTGGTTCTTGACTATGTCAAGATTAACAACATGTTCATATTCTTTCATGGTGGTTGCCATTAGCACAACAATAGTATTTAATAACAAAGAACAAAACCAAGCACCAAGCTCGTGAGCAACGACGCCTAGAAAATAGTTTGATGTCTGCAAGCGCACAATTCATTAGTAGCTAGTTTGGAAATCAGATTATCGAACCATACATAGCTATTGGTATAGGTATTAATGCCCCTCGTTACTATCGACCAAATGGTGCCAACTAAACGGATCGGTTCTGACCAATACCCAAGTCCGATCAGCCGTCCAACGACATGGCTAAGGGATAACAAAGGCGACACATGACCTTTCTAATATTCAATTTGGATGTAGAAGAGTATTTTTTCGAGGGAGAGGGGGATCACCGGGCTAGAGCCGCAAACATGACTCTGGCAAGGCGGCAACATCATCATCAGACGTCATCCGGTAACATGTGAATGTTCGGTTGGAACGGAGGCAGCTAGGATCCGACGAAACTAGGGGGAAAAAGCTAAAAAGAAGGACAAAAATGGGACCCCTCCCCTCCCAACTCCGGCCGACGAGTCCACCGGTGGGAGAAGGGCGAGGGACCTTGACGCGACGGAGCAACGGAAAGGCTGTGTGAAGCAAGATTCTTGCGATGGTGTGAGACAGATAGTCGTAATGTCAAATGCCCTTCGCCATGGTGGATGCAATCTTATAACTCCTGTTCTTTTGACATCAGAACGAATGAGTTGAGGATCCATCTCTCATTTTTTCGGGAAGACGATGTAGTAAAATATTCTACTCCCTCCGGCCCATATTAATTGACTCAAATTTATCTAGATTTGAATAAATCTAGACACTATTTAGTATATAGGTTTATCCAAATTTTAACAAATCAAAATCAATTAATATGGATCGAGAGAGAGTAGTATTTCTATTTTGGATAGTGTCTTACACGTACATATGGAAAGTGCACATGTTTCTAGCATTTTGGCTGACTTGGCCAAGCTAGGCCATGAATGGGACGAAAGGACGTGTCTCCCCGACAAAACTAGCAACGTGGGAGAAGCGAAACGATCCTTTTGTCCTCTCGCCGTTTTGTTATGCATTCTTCTGAATCGAAAAGCCATTTCCCATCCGCCTCTCCAGCGTCAAATAATCCATATGCACATCTTTTTCAGGAGAATTGAGCTGTGTCGTGCACGTAGGTAGAAACAATCATTTTCGTCTCGTTCCATTTGCTCGATCGTGACATGCTGCCTAGTAGTAGTACTAGTACCATTTTGGGCGACAGAGGAAGGACCGAGGGTGATTTTACAAGTGTTGACCCGGACATGTTTTTGTGAGTCTTCGTACCAGCCAAAAGAGCAGTAGTACTACTGCCACCGTGCCACAGTTTGTTACAACTTCCGAGTCCGAGTAAACAATTCAAATTTGTCACAAGCAGGAGAAAAGGAGATAGATCGGGTACCACGAACATGCATGCTGCGTGGGACCACGACGCAATATTTTCCTAGGCGCACCTTTTTATTGCACCAAGAGAGTACAAATGGGCCCTTTTTCTCTAATGAAACATTGTTTGCCCTTTATATTACTAGTAAACGTGCACGTGTAACACGCGTCATTAAAATGTACACGTCTTTTATATTCTATTTATTTTTAATCAAGTTTATTTGTATGTAATTCTTGTTCATCGAGCCACTTAGATATGTCTTATGGCCAAAAGGTGCAAGTGTGTGTGCGCAATGCACGATTCATGCACACATGAATCCACAAAAAAATATGACTACAATTTCTTGCAAAAATATTATAATTTCACTTAGATCTTTTGTGATTGCAGCACTAAATAATACTCCACCTCTATGCGGAAAGTGTCTTTGTCTCCCTAGCACCAATGCTATCTTTATTTTAAAAAATAAAACCATATTTTATAGGTTTCAAAAATTTCTAAAAGTAGTTCTGGACATAATCAATGCTGTATCCGACAAACATGCAAAATTGCCACGCATAATTCTTTGTATTTTGGCTTACACAAAAATAAAAAATCTGATAAAATTTAGGATTTGAAAAACATACTTGCACACATGTACACTTTTGTCATTTTTACATCTCAGACATGCAAAGTATTTGAAATTGATATTTTGCACGATTATGGGATAAATCATGAGTTATATCCAGATTTAAAAAAATATTTTTTGAAACTCACAAACATGATTTTGAATTTTTTAAAATGACAAAAGCATTAGAGCTCGG
Organism: Avena sativa; assembly: GCA_916181665.1. NCBI lineage: Eukaryota > Viridiplantae > Streptophyta > Magnoliopsida > Poales > Poaceae > Avena > Avena sativa. The sequence continues at coordinate 464,528,330 of OV702293.1, forward strand.
GAGCCAAAAATCTCCACTCACCTCTACAAGGTTTTTTTTCCCCATATCAAGTCACTTTTACAAGGCCATACCAAATGATTCAACTTTTGCCTAGTTAACACACGTTTGACACCCACCTCTCCGTTATCTTTGTATGACTAAGAGCATCTCTAGTCGTGCCTATAAAAGGCCAGAAACTGTAAAATAACCGCTATTTTACCGTGCCGCGAGAAATTTGTCGACCTAGTCGAGCCCGTAAAAGATGTCGGCCCTTACTTTTTTTTAAGGGCGATGGAGAAACCCCCCGCTTGGCCGGTACATACTCCGTCCGATAGGCCAACCCGAGCCAGAACCCTATTTGCGTGGCGCGCTGAATCTTCCCCTCCCCTTTCCTCGTTCTCCCCGCCTCCTCGCAGCGCCGCCGCAGATCCACGCCGCGCCGCCCCTCCTTTCCGGTGCGATTAGCCTCCGCCCAGCAGATAGGTCGTTAGATCCTCCCATTCTAGTACAAGATCAGCCGTTATGTGGGCTTCTGCGAGCTCCCACCGCCGGAGTTGACCGCCGCGGTCGCCGTTAACTGCCAAGGTATGGCCTCCTTCAACCTCGACGGGCAATTTCTGGCTACATGGTCGGTGACAGATCTATTCGTGCTTGCATCAGATGAGTTCATCAATGAGCGAGAGCGAGCTGTTTTTTTCCGATGATTCTTCCTCCTCCTCTGACTCGGACATCGACGACATCCTCCAGGACGACGATGTGGAGCACCTGGCGGTCGTCCTCGCCGTGAAGGAATTTGAAGATAGGTGGAGGCTGTTGAACATGCGGCGTGGGTCGGTGCCAGGGAGGATAATTCTCCCCCGGAATCGGTGGCGCGGCCACGAAGCACTGATGGAAGATTATTTTGTCGAGGTACCCACCTATCCCCCGCATCTCTTCCGTAGACGATTTCGGATGCGGCGAGAATTGTTCGTCAAAATCGTCAAAGAGTGCGAGGCCAAATCCCCATATTTTCAGCGTCGGAGAGACGTCACCAACCAGCTAGGGTTTAGCGCGTACCAGAAGATCTCTGCAGCTATGCGTGTGATTGCGTATGGAGTGCCTGCTGATTACTGTGATGAGTATCTTCGCATTGGCGAAGGCACTACCATAGAATCCGTTAGGCGATTTGCCAAGCTGCAAAGTTGGCAACAATGACTACACAATGGGCTACTATCTAGACGATGAAATATATCTAGATTGGGCAACTTTTGTGAAGACAATTCATAAACCTGAAACAAGGCAATAAGCCGTTTTTGCCGATGCACAAGAGGCAGCCCGGAAGGATATTGAGAGAGCATTTGATGTTCTTCAAGCTAGGTCTGCAGTTGTGAGAGGTCCAGGGAGGTTCTGGGATGTTCAAACCCTCAAGAACATAATGACATGTTGTGTCATTCTTCACAACATGATCATTGAGGATGAGAGAGACCTGAACTTGGAGTGCTTCTATGATAATGTGGGGAGCCGAGTGATTCCACAAAGGAACCCCGATCGTCTCCAAGCTTTTCTTGATTCCTACAAGGCTATTGAACACCCAGAAACCCACTCGCAGCTCCAGAAAAACCTCATCGACCACCACTGGGCAAGGCATGGCCGTCAATAAGCAGATCTTGTGTTTGGCCTATGTTTGGGCTGTTTGTACTATTTGTGGATTTGTTGCAATAACTTGGCCTATGTTTGGCCGGTTTTGAACTATTTGTTTAATTCGTTGAAACAATTGTTGTAATTTGATTTGAATAATCTTGTATTGTAGGTGACTATTTGTTTATTAAATTTGTGCTGTGATTTGCTGAAATTTGTGACATGAAATGGACATATATCCTGCCAGTTTTACCGTTCGGAAACTCGCGGCGCAGAATGGAGCCTGTATAGAAACCAATTTTCCGCGACCTGTACTCGCGATTTACGGGGCGAGATTTTACAGACACGACTAGAGATGCTCTAACTTATACTTGAACCATGACTAATGCACTTGCGCACCCGGCATGGCTCATTTCGAAATCCAGCATTATGCAATGGTGAGACATGCTCAAGCATGATTCGTTCAAAAGATATGTAGGTCCATAGAAGCCATCTTAGCTACGACTAGCAATTGACTTTGTAAATATAGTTTCTAACAGATGATTGGAGCCCTTAAGGCCTCCTTTGATTCTCAGGATTTCTATAGGATCCGGATCCTGCGATTTTTTTCCTTTCAGAGCCGTTTGATTCATAGAATTGCATCCTATAGGATTAGTTCCCGTAGGAACTGTATAGTTCATTTCTGCAGGAAAATTTGCATGATGTCATACCTCATGGTAAAAATCCTTTGTCGCAATCAAACAACCATTTGTGAGATTTTGTGTGTCCAAAGGATTCAATTGGGCAGGGCATTCCAATCCTTTGTTTTTCCTATTCCTTTGAATTTCCTACCATATGAATCAAAGGAGGCCTAAACATGAATGACACAATTTAGTACCAATTCAGCTCATCAAATCAACTTATATGATAGAAATGAGAATGTCAAGGCTCATATTTAAGCCGACGACCCGTGGGCATCCTAAGCGAGAGAACATGCGATACTATAAACAACAAACACATATGTAATTGTCGACAACTATAATACTCACTGCGATCCATAATAAGTGTCGCTGATTAGTAACATTATATATATATTTATTCAAAGTATTCTAAACACTTCGAATATGATGACACAATACAGGTCGAAAAAAGATCATGGAATAATCACAATGGGTGGGTGGCCTTAGCAATACCAGCTCAGCACCCAATGAATGGACCGCTGGCATGTGGGGTCTCGCGGCACCGGTCCGATATTCCCGCGATCTCAATGGCCCAATTGTTTTGGCCCCGGCTCCAAGAAAGAAAGACATCCGGCTCCGGGCTCAGCTCCACCATTTCCGCGGCTGTCCACCGCGGCGGCGGCCTCGATACCCGTCCGACCCATCTCGGCACCGCAACCCTACCGGCCACTCGCGCCGCGCCTGCCCACCACGCGTCTCCCCTCCCCAATTTCGCGGCGGCCTATATAAAACCCGCCTACCCCGTCCCCCTCTGACCATTCTCCTTTCCCCTCACCGATCCGCTCCCGGCCATGCCTCCCCTCACGAGCTCCCTCCTCTCGCGCTCCACCGCGGGGCCCGGCTCCGCCCGGGTCACCGCCGCGGCCACCGCCGCGATCTCCAAGCCCGCAGCCGCCGTCGCGGAGGCAGGCTCGTCCCCGTCCCCGTCCCCGTCCCCATCCGCGCCTGCCCATCCTCTCCCCGCCCGCGGCCAGACCCCGCGCCGGTCCGCGTCGCCCTTCGCGTCCGGGCTCGCGGGCCGCCTCTTCGGCGGCCACCGCGCCGCCAGCCGCTCGTCGTCCTCCGCCGCCGCCGTCTTCGAGCGCCGATTCGCCTCCGCCGGTAAGGACCGCGACCCTGTCTCCCCGGTTCCAGTCATCGCGTCTCGGTTTGGTCTCTTTTTCCCTCTCTCTCGCTAACGTGTCATCTGCTTGTTTGTTTCGTTCTTCGGCAGCCACCAAAAACGTCTACGATGAAATCCTCACCGGCCTCGCCAAGCCTGGAGGGGGAGCCAACTTCGGCAAGTACTACAGCCTACCGGCCCTCGCCGATCCGCGGATTGGTGAGTTGTTTTCGACCTTTCCAACATTATTTGCGCGCCCTGGTCCGCTATTATGGCGTGGGATGTGCCTTATCTGGGTTGGTTCTAAGTTTGTGACTCTGCGTTGGGTGGATTGAGAATTCAGCGGGGCCATGTGTCAGAGTGGATGAATTGTTTCATAACTTTCGTTCTCTTTGTAGATAATACGTAGTAGTCTCCGATCTGCTATTGTGTTGGATATATGGTGTGTAATGTTGGTGAAATTTGGATGCTCGACGTGTTTCCTTGAGTGAAATTCTGAAGTCTCGTGATGGAATTGGTCTCTGGATGCATAGCTGTTTTTTTTCTGTTTATTATAAATCTGCTTATACTACTGAATTGTGTGAAACGATGAAGATCTGACTCATCACTTTTTCCTATCAGATCGTCTCCCCTACTCGATAAGGATCCTTCTCGAGTCGGCAATCAGAAACTGCGATGATTTCCAGGTCACCGGGAAGGACGTTGAGAAGATTCTCGACTGGGAGAACAACTCCACCAAGCAAGTTGAAATCCCGTTCAAGCCAGCCCGTGTCCTCCTCCAGGTATTGTTCCTGCCATCGTCTCCACTTTCCTGTTCCGTGCTGTCCAGTTTCTGTGGGAAGAATAATTGTGAGTTGGAAAGATTCGAGTCAATAGCTTTTGATGGCAGGAATATTGGAAATGCAGGTCCACCGTCCTATCCTTTCGAGATAGTGGAGGTCCCTGATCCCCATGTCTTATGCCCATTTTATTCTGTGTTATATGATTGCTGCTGTCTCTTCAGTTGTTTAAAGATGGTTGTATGCCCCAGCCCAGCCCCAGTAGGTGTAGATTTCCTTATAAAATCAGCTGCATCGTCATCTCATATCATTATTCTAATGGCAATTATTAAAGTCAACACTTCCTATTTTAGTCTTGCAAGTGGTAGTGTAAGCTGGATATTTTATTCTGATGCTATGATTCTGATGCGACATTTGATGATGGGAATCTTCGTTGTGCTTTCAGAAATTCAGTTTCACCAATTTTCTTTTTATGTAGGATTTCACTGGTGTCCCAGCAGTTGTTGATCTTGCTTGTATGAGGGATGCTATGAGCAAACTTGGCAGTGACCCAAACAAAATTAACCCTCTGGTGAGTTTATAGACCAGTGGTTACATTATCTACCTTCTTGTCTTGATATCTTCTTGGAAATATATTTGGTGTGCCTGTTTGATGATGTAATGTGCCGTTAGTATGCCACATTTTGATATGTGATGTTACAAGTAAGAAGCTTATGGTTGATCTATTGATAACTAAGTTGCATACTTTAACCATATCTGTTGAATGAACTGCTGCATTGACTTGAGAATTTCTGTTCGCTAATATGCTTTCGATGTGTTTTGCGACTGACTATTCTGGAATTCTTATAGCATTTCTGTGCTCCCTAGTTTATTATTATCACAACACCTATGGTCTCGTGTTGTTTAATCATTTAACTAACACTTAGGTAGAAAGTGTGATTGTGATGTAATTCTGAACTGATATGCTTTACTGGACACCGACTTCCAATATTGATGGTTTTTATGCCTTTGTGAGTTGCTAGTATTAAATCTCATGGTTAGTCCCTTAGTCTACCATACCATTCCAGTTAGACCAATTCTGGTATCTATTCTAGTTAGTGTTTGAATGGTATTTGTAACTTCTTAATCCTACATCAAAATATCGTCTAATTGATTAAGTGGGAGTTTTCAAAAGATAATCCATATAAACTTTTCCCTTCAGGATGGGTCTTATGCAGTCTTCTATTGCTCTCTTTGTCAACTGACCCTCAGGGGGTAGCTTAGCATGTCAGTTTTATGCTTGTATCTTTGTGCTGTTGCTGATATTGCTGGGTGTATATTTTTTCAGGTACCTGTAGACCTTGTTGTTGACCATTCAGTACAAGTTGATGTGGCAAGATCAGAAAATGCTGTTCAGGCAAATATGGAGCTTGAGTTCAGCCGTAACAAGGAGCGGTTTGGGTTTTTGAAATGGGGTTCCACTGCATTCAATAACATGCTTGTTGTTCCACCCGGATCTGGAATTGTCCACCAGGTATTACAACAAACCAATTCTTTTGATCTTTCTCAACATTCCTGGGAATTATTTCCATTAGTAAACACTAATGACAATTCCATTTTTAGGTGAATCTTGAATATCTGGCCAGGGTCGTGTTTAACAATGGTGGGATCCTTTACCCTGATAGTGTTGTCGGCACTGATTCTCACACAACTATGATAGATGGTCTTGGTGTTGCTGGATGGGGAGTTGGTGGTATAGAGGCAGAAGCAACAATGCTTGGCCAGGTGAAGTTAATATTATTTGCTAACAGTTTTTATCTCATACTATGCTTGCAATGATCTATGAAATTACTAAAAGAAAGGTTGTCCAACAAGGTTACCAACAAAGCTTTCGATTCAGTGTTTGTTTATGTTTGGGACTTGTCGCAGAAAAAATGGTGTTTGTGGAGGGGGTGGGGATGGGATGTTTGTTGGGATCACTTATTTATGCCAATTATCTGAATTAAGTGTGGTTTATTCTGCAGCCAATGAGCATGGTCTTGCCAGCAGTTGTTGGTTTCAAGTTATCAGGGAAGCTGAGGAATGGAGTTACAGCCACAGACTTGGTTCTGACAGTAACTCAAATGCTTAGGAAACATGGTGTCGTTGGGAAGTTTGTTGAATTTTATGGTACCCCTCAATCATCATGCCATTATTTTCATATCTGGGTCACTTTTTTTACGAGCTTCTCTAATGTTACATACTATTCAATTCCAGGGGGCGGTATGGGTGAATTATCACTGGCCGATAGGGCTACTATTGCAAACATGTCACCAGAATATGGTGCAACTATGGGTTTCTTCCCGGTTGATGCAAAGACATTGGACTACTTGAAGCTAACTGGCAGAAGTGATGAAACTGTATGTTATATGCCGTGATTGCATTTGATTTGCATCTTATAACTGCACATGCATCTTAACTAATATTTTTTTGGCGGTTGCATTCTTTAGGTGGCCATGATAGAGTCTTACCTGCGCGCTAATAATATGTTCGTCGACTACAGCCAGGTGATTTCATACTTTTGTCTGAAGATAATTAGTTTGGTATATGTTATTATTTATTTACTTATGATACTGATACTTCTCCCTTGGTGTAGGTTCAAGCTGAAAGAGTGTATTCATCTTATCTGGAACTTGACTTGGATGAGGTGGAACCATGTCTGTCGGGACCAAAACGGTAATGTACCTGGGTAATTCTTATCCTTAGCGTATGCTTGGCCTCATTCATCACTAAACTGAAGATATACTCAACAGGCCTCATGATAGAGTTACGCTAAAGAACATGAAGTCTGATTGGCACTCTTGCCTAGACAGCGATGTAGGATTCAAGGTAAGAATTTGCTCTGTAGATTCCCCCACTGTGATTCTCGTGCTATGTGCCACCATCTTGTTTATTTATTGACAAGATGAAACTCCCATTAGGTTAATCATTCATGTACACCCTATGAAAATACTATGTTGATTAGCTGACTGGAATTCTACTTTTATAATATTGTAAAAAAATCATATGCAAACAGTTTACACCCTGCTAATTTTCTATACTTTATTTAATTCTTCTATGCTCACCACCAACTTTTTTACAGGGTTTTGCTGTCCCAAAGGAATCACAGGGTAAAGTTGCAGAGTTTTCCTTCAAGGGGACACCAGCAAAAATAAAGCACGGAGATGTTGTTATTGCGGCTATCACTAGTTGCACCAACACGTCAAATCCTAATGTGATGCTGGGAGCAGCTTTGGTCGCGAAAAAGGCTTGTGATCTTGGCCTTGAGGTTTGTCCCTTGATTTTGTCTTGTCTTCAACTTTATGATTTCTGCTTTGACTTAAATGTCCTTACTCATTTTGTTTATATATAGCACATGCTATTGTTAACCATAAGAGGAACTACATCATGTTGGTAGTAGTTTAAAACTTTATATTGTCATGTGCAACATGTTCCTATTAAGACCGAGATTATTTTCATGATCAAAGTTATTGCATCCTTTTCTCTTATTATGACTAAAGTGTAAGATTTAATGTATACTGTTTCTTTGCTTATGTTCTAATAATTTTCTGTTAGCCAACTGTTGCTTTAATTTAACATTACTGGTGTTAATTAGGTGAAACCTTGGATTAAAACAAGCCTTGCGCCAGGTTCTGGTGTTGTGAAGAAGTATTTGGACAAGAGGTGACTATTGCTTCTCCAGATTCCAAGTTTTCTTTTATTTTAGAACCTTGGTTAATTTTTTTAAAATTTTCCTATGCAGTGGTCTGCAGAAGTATCTAAACCAGCTTGGCTTCAATATTGTTGGCTATGGTTGTACAACCTGCATAGGAAACTCTGGAGATCTTGATGAATCTGTAGCTGCTGCTATTTCTGAAAATGGTGAGATTGACATCCCTTGATGTGTATGGCATGCATTGTTGTAAAAAACTGCATTTTTACTGACTTTTCCTCTTTCAGATGTTGTCGCTGCTGCTGTGTTGTCTGGAAACAGGAATTTTGAAGGACGTGTCCATGCATTGACCCGAGCAAATTATCTCGCTTCTCCTCCATTGGTTGTGGCCTATGCCCTTGCTGGCACGGTAAGAGAACATGCATTCCCAATGTTTAAACATCTGTGTATTACGGTATTACCTGTTGAAGCACCGGAACAAATCAAGAATGTCATCATTTATGTAATGCTACTACTTGGACTGTACCAGTATAATTCGTTAGTGCAGTTCAAATTTCTGCCTAATTACTTTTTTGGTTTTCTTTGCTAAACCATGTAACTACTGGCACAAAACAATAGTGTTGTTTATGTAATTCTATTTTTACTATTGAACAATACAATTCATTAGTGTGAGGAGGGCCTAGATCTACTAAGCTAACTAGTTTAAAATTCTCCCTAGTTAATCTTTTGATTTTCTTTGCTCAACTGTGGAATGTGCTGCAGGTTAATATTGATTTTGAGAAAGAACCAGTTGGCATCTCAAAAGATGGGAAAGAGGTTTACTTCAGGGATATTTGGCCTACCACTGATGAGATTGCTGAGGTCAGCACTGCAACTATGATTTTTGTCCTATTTATCTCTATTTGTTCTTTGAGAACATATTTGATATTTTTTCATAATCCTCATAGTTGAGCTATTAATTCTTAATAGGTTGTCAAGTCAAGCGTTCTCCCAGATATGTTTAAGGGCACATATGAGTCAATCACCAAAGGAAACCCAATGTGGAATGAGCTGCCAGTATCAGCAAGCACTCTCTACCCATGGGATCCAAAATCAACATACATCCATGAGCCTCCTTATTTCAAGGATATGACAATGACCCCTCCTGGGGCACGGCCTGTGAAAGATGCGTATTGTCTTCTCAACTTCGGTGACAGTATCACAACTGATCACATATCCCCTGCTGGCAGCATCCACCCAGACAGCCCAGCTGCCAAATTTTTGAAGGATCGCAGTGTTGAAAGGAAGGATTTCAACTCATATGGTAGTCGAAGAGGGAACGATGAGATCATGGCTAGGGGAACTTTTGCAAATATTCGTCTTGTGAACAAGTTCTTGAAGGGAGAGGTTGGCCCGAAAACCATCCATGTTCCATCAGGGGAGAAGCTTGCTGTTTTTGATGCTGCAATGGTAATAATGCTAAAACTTCATCAAATCCAAACTTTGCTTTTTAGTGATGCAACATATGAGGCTACATACAAATTCATTGAGTGATTTTTCATTATTTATGTTCTTCTCTTTTTGACAGAAATACAAGAATGAAGGGCATGACACTATTATTCTGGCCGGTGCTGAGTATGGCAGTGGAAGCTCCAGGGATTGGGCTGCAAAGGGTCCAATGCTCCAGGTAACAAGCTTCCCTCGTATAATTTCTTCGCCTACACATGATGCGAACTGTCTCTAACATGTGCGCTTTCACTTGGTGGCTGCAGGGAGTCAAGGCTGTGATAGCCAAGAGTTTTGAAAGGATTCACCGTAGCAATCTTGCTGGAATGGGCATTGTCCCTCTATGCTTCAAGGCTGGGGAGGATGCTGACAGTCTTGGCTTAACTGGGCATGAGCGCTACACCATCCAGCTTCCGACCAATGTGAATGAAATCAAGCCTGGTCAAGATGTCACGGTCACAACCGATGATGGAAAGTCGTTCACGTGCACACTCCGCTTTGACACTGAGGTACCTGTGTTCACCCCTGAGTATTTTTCTAGACCAATGTTGTTGATCACCTATAGTGATTTCTGATGATGCGTTTTCTGATTACTCTTCAGGTGGAGCTAGCATACTACACCCATGGTGGTATTCTACCATATGTCATCAGGAAGATCGCTGCTGAGCAATAGAGTGTTCCTGAGATGATTGCGATGAGGCAAATTGTAATTGTTGTAAACAGTTTCTTTAGCAAGTCCCATTTGAGGAATACTCCTCAAATAAACATCTGAGATATCTGCAGACAACTCAGAAGTTTTGAGCGCGTAAGGACGTTAGATGATCATCGTCCAGTTTTCCTTTTAAGGCACGATGTTAATAATATGCCTCACAATTGATGAGATGCATTTGCATATTGTAAGTATCTGTGAACACTGGAAAGTGGAATCAGCCGAAGGAATGTCTACGATTTTTATATGCATGGTTTCACTGAACAATATCCATGTATTCCCCCCGTTTCTTGCTGACAATGCCAAGTCCATTAATCTGAGCCAGATCAGATTTGGTATGACAATGCCATAGTCCATCGATCTGAGACAGATCAGATTTGGTAATCGAGACTTTGAGAGGGATCTGAGTGATCTGTGGTTGTTGGCCATAGGGTAGTGCAAATTGGTTATCAACTTGCCATGAAATTCAGGGTCTTATTATTTCGCAGTACTCATGATTGGAGAAACATAGGGTTAATTGTTCACATAAATCCTACAGTACATAAATTAGAAACACAAGAATGTACATGTAGGACTTTACTAGAGGAGGATTGTATGTTCTTTTTTCACTAATTTGTTTCTAGTCATTGATAAATTACCTTATTGCATGCAAAGTAGTCACATGAATCATATGTTTTTTAAGCCAACAAACCAGACTTGGCAAAATAGAATTCTCTTAAATTTCTACAAAAAACATTTGACTAAGATTGTATCGCCGGACTTAAAATATACATCTTAACTATGATGAAACCACGAGGATGTGTGATACTCCCTCCATATGGATGAGTTCGTGGCCAAATTAGTTTCCCTATTAACAGTTCAAGTACAGTTGATATAGTTGAAGCACAGCTAAAAACATGGTTTTTTTTGGATGGAATCTTTGGCGTCAGCCTATAGGCTTTCTACATTATGAACGGAGGTAGGAACTTGTATGGTTTGGTCTTTTACATTTTTCTCTTTCCTTTTGAGGATTTAGGATAAACTTGCTAAGCTAAAACCAACCATGGCTGCACGGTCGACTGAAATTAAATCGGCTGCCCCTTTCTCCTCTGTTTAGAACCTCAACTCGCTGCTGTACGTGTGCTCTACCGCCGCACGTCGCATCCTCCTGCACCGCACCTCTCCTCCGCCGAGTGGCGACACCGGCGCCGGCAGAGAGGCCACCAATCTTTCCACCCGACTTCCTCCACTTCACAACCTGCAGCACCTCAGATAGTCAGATCTGTTCTACTCCAGCACCGGCGACTGATGTCTTGTTGGCATTTACGTTTACAGAACTGAACCAAACACGTTCCTTCCTTGGTCGTTCCCCCGGTCGGTTTCCACCGCCTTCCTTGCTCGTTTTGGGTTCGACCACACACCCAATCCCGGTACCCACCGCCCCCTCCTCGTTCCCCTCCCGTCTCCAGCCGCCGAGGATCTCCACCGCCGGTGCCCTCCCGTCCCGTTCCTCCCCCGTTCCCAATCCAGCTCTATCCTATCCCCCAGCGCCAGCTCTACCTGGGCACCCGCGCGTTCTAGGGTTGGCCCTTGTCTGTTCTGGGGTTTGGCCTTGCCGCGTTCTCGCCCCGCCTCACAGGTCTCGCCGGCACCCTCCGCACCGTCCGAGCCTCCGGCACGGTCGCCCAGTCGCTGCTCGCTCGGATTCCGCGCACACCTCCTCGCCGAGCTCCGCGCAACATCGCCCCAAAGGCCCAAACCAACACGCATACGCATCTAACTAACACAGGCGCCGCCTCGCCGAATCGCGGACGGTTCCCCCATGGCGTCGACGGGGCAGCACGACGGGGACGACGTCGACCACTACGAGGTACTCTGCCTCCCGTCGGGCGAGGAAGGCGCCGCGCTGAGCGTCGAGCAGATCGAGAAGGCCTACCGCACCCAGTCCCGCCTCCGGCACCCAGACAAGCGCCCCGACGACCCCAACGCCACCGCCGACTTCCAGGGCCTCGCCAGCTCCTACAAGTTCCTCCGGGACGAGTCCCTCCGCCGCCAGTTCGACGCCCGCCTCCGGGGCCGCCGCGAGGCCGCGGCCCGCGCCGCCGCCACCGGGGTCAAGCGGCGGAAGGCCGTCTCTGACCTAGAGGAGCGCGAGCGCGCCTTCGCATCCGGTGGAGGCCAGTACGTCGACCCCGACGAGCTGGCCAGGCGAGAGGACAAGAGGAAGGCCGCTGACATCAAGCGCGAGCTGGATGCGTTCGCCGCGAGGAAGAACTCCTTCATCCCAGGCAGCTCTGCTTCGACCTCGGTAATGTCACGTTATTCCTTGAATCTGTCCAGTTCGTTCGTTTCTTCGTGTTGTATTTGGTTGCATTGTACTCTACTAGTAGCTGCAACTGACACTATTGCTGCCTTGTGGGATGGTGATTCCTGGGGAATTTCTTTAGCCCTTAGATCTGAAAAGACAATAGGATGCATCTCAACTAGTTGATCAGAGGGGTAGGTTAACTGCTATTGTAGACTTCGGTGGAGCAGCGTATAACTGCTAAGTTTGTGGGTTAACATAGGGTCAGGAGGAGTATTTCATCATCCAAAGTTGCCATGTGACCTTGTGTAGATTATTCAGCATCAAACATCTTCTTTCCACACACCATAGCTTTGTCTTATGCTACTGAAGAGAAGGGGCATTCCGGGGGGGAATTGCTTTAGCCTATAGAATTAAAAGGAAAAATGATGCGCCTTAACTACCTTACTCCTGAATTATTTCTGAAGAGTGATATTTGATCAGAGGGGATATATTTCTGAAGAGTGATATTTGAATGCCCGCACTGACCACAGCTTGGTTATTCTCTTCTTAGGCACATGGAGATAAGAAGAGAGGAACTCCAGAGAACGGAGTTAAGACTGACAAGGGGAAGGTCTTGAAGGTTTCATGGGAAGGGGGCGCAGAGTACTATACTGCTGCAAAGTTGGAAGAGATATTTAAGCAATTCGGCAAGGTTGAAGACATTCTGATCAAGGCCAGAAAATCAAGGAGCAAGGGTTCAGCAATTGTTGTCATGGCTTCGAAAGAGGCAGCAGTAAGTCTCTTTTCTTCTTTTTGTCTTGGATATTTTTCTACTTAAGTCTTAGGGGCAAAGTGATAGATCTTGACTTAGCTCAGGACAATTAGTTCATTTTAATCTGCAGCAACATAGGAGTCCATAAGAAAAATTTACGAAGTTTGCATACTGTGTTTAATAATTAATCGTGCGTGACATGTTGCTTTGCTCTATTTATGGTTCAATACCGATGTCATTTGTATCATTTCCAGAACCGTCTCGTGGAACTTTACGAAGCTGCATTATCTGTCTCGAATTTGATTATATATTTTAGCTATGCATCTAACCAATACTTGTTGATTTATCAACAGAAAACTGCACTGAAGAACCATTCTGTGTACAACGTCTTCCCAGTCCCATTGATGGTTGCTCCTCTTGAACAATCGGGTGGGTCACCAGCATTCGCAACTCCAACACCTGAACCGAGGGTAAGCGACATCGATGGAACTGGATTCTGCGATATGGAAGCATCAGTATTCCGGAAACTTCAAGAGGTACTTGAATGAAGTTTCGAACAGAATTTTTGTTTCGCAACCAATTTGGTTCTTCACTTCTCATTGTATTTGTTAAAATACATATTCATATATTCCTTGTTCAGTGAACAAAGAGAAACCAGTTTAGAATTCTACTCCCTCCGTTTCAAAATATAAGATGTTTTAGAATTGTGAAGAAAATGTATCTAGACTTGTTTTAGTGTGTAGATTCACTTCAAACCTGAGTGAACCTACATACCAAAAGTAGTCTAGATACATTTGCCTCACAAAGCTAAAACATCTTAGAGCATGTATAATGGGAGGTGCTTAGAGGAGTGCTTACAAAAATAAACCAACCATTTTGCTAAGCATTGGTGCTTATTTCTATAGAAGAGGTGCTTAGTTAGACATCTAACTAGTATAAATAAGCACTGGTGCTAAAAGAAAAACCGGTTTATTTTTCTAAGCACCGTCCTAAGCACCTTGCATTGTACATGCTCTTATATTTTGAAACGGAGGGAGTATTTAGTTTCTTTTACAAGGTACTCCCTCCGTTTCAGAATATAAGATGTTTTAGATTTGTGAAACAAATGTATCTAGACTTCTTTTAGTATATAGATTCACTCAGTTGTGGAGTGAATCTAGACACTAAGGGTGTGTTTGGAAGAGCTCCACTCCACTTCACTCCACTTCAACTCTAAACTCCACTCCACCAAAGTGCTCTAGAGCAGCCAAAATAGTGTTTGGCTCATAAAGTAGCTTCAGATTCAGATTAGAGCATTTGGATGAAAATGCATGTAGTACCCACTCATTTCCTTTATTCTTTAAAATTTTCCTACCGATCGGATACGTAATAGAAAAGGGAAATACCACATGTGCACATAATATATCTTACATATTCTTATGATAGCATCAAAATTATTTCCTTTGCAAGCACATACAACAACACGCACGTTAGAGAAAAGATGTCCAATCTACTGCCTAATAATATGCATACACACCAAACCATATATGCATAAAGCCATGCCTATAATATTGGTTTGTCAAGGGCTCACGGAAAATCTGTACACCAAGTACAGATCATGTACATGTACATCAATAAAAAATATGTCAACTGATCACCCATATGCATCGAGCAGTAAGGAGAGTATTTGTTTATCACTGCAATCTGTAGTTCTGTACACCTTGTACAGAGACCACGTACATCAACAGAAAGTAGTACAGGAAATCAGCGAGCTCCTTCCAAGATTGATTACGGGATCATAGTCGTGCTGCTATTGAAGGTCGGGGTGAGTTCCTGGTACAGGGAGAATTTGCGAAGCGCTGTCCCCCGAGCATGCAGGAAACGAGCCCCGAGCAGGCAGGAAATGAGTAGACGACGAGATTTTACCGGAATAAAGACTCGGCGGCTACCTCCTGGTGTTCTGGTAGTATGGCGATGGGCCGCCTTATTCCGGCGACGAGGTACTTGAGATGGACGAGAAGCGAGCAGGGAGTGGAGGTGCGAAGGGAGGGTGGCCAGGGGTGAAGGAGAGAAGTGCGTGCCTCGAGGGAGACAGAAAGGAGGGCGCCGGAGCTGCTCTATTAGGGATCCATCTCGCTGGAGATGGTGGCGGCGGGGTTCCCGATTCCCCTGTTACCATCGGGGAAGAAAAGGAGAAAAACCTTTCGGTATGTTTAACTAGCTAGTGGCATTGGTGGGTAAATATACTTCAGGGAAGGTGAAGTGAAGCTAGTGAAGCACCTGTTCTGCTGCTTCGGCAAAATGAACTAGCAGCGTATCCGGCTTCACTCCAGCAGATAGGTGGAGTTTGTGTGTTTGGGATGGCTTCGGCTGCTTCACCTGTGAATTGTTGGAGCGGAGCTGTCCCAAACATACCCTAAAACAAGTCTAGATACATTTTTTTCACAAACCTAAAACATCTTATATTTTGAAACGGAGGGAGTAGCTGTAACATGCATTGTGCAGTGTGTCAAATCAATGAAACTTATAAATGCCTTGTTGACCTTGCAGGCCCAAAAGAGGAAGCAATGTGGATAATTGGTGCTTCGTGGAACATGAGCTCAACCTACAGAGGACATTTGCGGTCTCAAGTCACTTCATCTGAGGATCATCAGGACAGTTCAGTTACAAAGTCGAAACAGTTTTCTAGCTTTTGTAGCTGATATACTGTTGTCAGTCCAGCACATGCTTGGCCCAGGTTGTACGTACCCAATTACTGTCATTGTGTGCTTGTGCTCCAACTCTGTATTCTTACAGGTATTCTTTTTGGAGTATTTTGTACTTGTACTCCTCTAGGCAATATTTGCTAGGAAGTGAAAGGAAAACAAAAACCCTGCACTGTTGATACTTGCATTCCCCGTGCTGCTCTTCTTTATTCCTTTTCGCAGCTGGCTCTGGACTTCTTTTAGTTTGGAGTGAATCTACACACTAAAATAAGTTAGACACATGCAGGTGCAAGGATCCATGTGCTCTGGAGTGGGGGTAGTCTCTCCCTCTAAACTAGTAGGGTGTGCGGCTGCATCCTCTATCGCACTGGTCTATCCTTCCACACCTTCTTGCAACTTCGGAGTGCCAGATGCCTCGCCACTGACGCCTTTCTGGGTACAGTCCTGGGCATCTCAGAAACAGGCAGGACTACTTCCAGCTGAGGAGACCAGGGCGGCTCTCAAAAATGTCTTCGAGTGCTACCGGGCGAGAGATTGGCTGTTCTCTGTGTTTTTAGTTTTCTGTTAGCTGGAACTTTGCAGTCTCTTTGTTTTTTGTACTCGTTGTATAAGACTCTGTTTCTCTGGTTTCATTTGAAAATGGAACCGGGGCTCCCCTGTTTGGGGCCCTTTTGATCTAAAAAAACTACTGCATTGAAACAGTACACACTTGCTAGGACATGACATAAGAATTGAACATGTAGTCACCCAGTTCCTATACTAGTTAAATAACTAATCCGTGGGCATTTCAGCATATTTCACTCTATGATCTCGACATTTCAAAGCAAACAGTACACCACATAATAACAATACAACATTAATACAGCATAGATACAATGAATTTGTCAGGTCTGTAGTAACCATCTCCGAGATGTCACTAATCGAGCATGTGGCACATCGACAGGCCAAAGGAACAATAAGGTAGCTCCATAAAGCAGTTTTGTCAGGCAATAAGGTTGCCATGTTAGTTGCAAGGGAATTATGACAAACACTTTGGTGCAAGAAACATTTTTTTATAAGAGCATATATTAATATCGTGAGAATACTAATTACACCTAGCCTCTGTAACAATACAATGGCTTAACGGCCTTACGGATGCACACAACCCAGAAAGAAGAAAAATTACAAAAAAGAAAAATCATGCTACAATGATCAATTTCTTATAGCAACGACACTAACATCACCAAAACAACACCCGAAGTCCAACCTCTTCAATAACGATGCCTCAAAGTAAACCGTGCACAAGCGTCGTCGTCGCCCGATCAAAGGTCATAAGTTTTCACCCTAGAGAAAGTCCTCTCTTACAAAACAATATCTTCAACAAGGCCATTGCCAAGCACAACCAATTAAGATAAGATCTTGGATTTTCACCCTGCAAGGTAAGACTGTAAACTCATCGTCACAAAGACTCAAATCACCATCGCTAGCCCACATATTCATGTTTTCATGAAATTCTCCGCATCTGACTTCACCATGGATCGTCAAAGATATGAAACATGCTGGTAACAGATAACAGAGCTTTGCAACGCTCCCTCTGAAACCAAATGGCCATAAAAAACACGGGTACACACAAATGAATTCCTTCCAATCCAGCAATCTCTCCAGGCATGATGCGCCAATAGGATTTCACCAGCGGAGCCTTTTGAAACACGCCGCTCCATGCCAGAACAACAAGGACAGACAACCAGCTGATCTTCGTCTTGACGCGGGAGAAACCCTAGGACCACCTCCTTTATACATGTCGATCCAGCAGTCCCCACACCGCCGACCGGCTGCCGACCCCCTCTGGCGATAGAGGAGGCAAGAGAATGAAAAAACCACGCGCACGTGCCATCCCGCTTGTCGCTGTCCTATGCAAGATGCCTAGCACGACGCTGCAAGCCGAGCACGAGCACCATACCGCCTCCCCACGCACCATCCGGGCGACTGATGGCCGCATCGATAGCGGGTCTAGGCGGGATCCTAGACCTATAGCCACCGTCTCCACCTCCCGTGCGGACGCCCAAGGGTAGACGCCGGCACCACTGAAATGGATCGTATGGGCACCTAGAGGGGGGGGGGGTGAATAGGTGCTACTCATTTTTAGTTCTTTTTCAATTTTAGGCTTGACACAAAGTAAATTCTCTAGATATGCAACTACAAGAATTTCCCTATATGCAAACCTATCTACTAAACACGTAAAGCGAGGAGCGAGGAAACCGTAGTGGAGCACGTAGAGACATAGGGATTTGTTTTACCGTAGTTCCTTCCTTGTTAAGTGAAGTACATCTGCGTTGGAGGGGTGGGCGATTCCAAGACCACCACGCCACAATAGGCCTCATCCTATTCTCCGATGGATCTCGCCATAAAAGGCCTGATCCACCTTCTCCACTATTGGTACCCTTCGACGCGGGAACCGGAGCCTTTACAACTCTAGCGGGGCACACATCCACAACAGAATTGGAGGCTCCCATAATGACAACAAGCTATCACAAGAACAAGGATTATCAATATAATCAAAACAAGGATCTAGATATTTGCAAGAAATACTAGACCGAAGATTCTCCAAATGAATGGAGAGGAGGTGAAGCTCTTGATTGCAGTTGATGAACATCGAGCCCTCCTCCTTTGATTCCCCAAGGTGGGGCCGGACAATCCGGCCTAGGAGTTTTGGCTTTAGTTTCTTCTTCCTGATTGCCCTTGACATGACTTGGAGTGCCAGGGCCGGATAATCCACCCCTTGGGGCCAAAGAATCCGGCCTGGGATTTTCAGAACTTTCATGCTCGTCTTGATTTCCCCTGGAGCGTGTTGGAGTGCCAGGGGCAGATAGTCCACCCCTTGGAGGGGGCGGATAGTCTGACCTGGGACTACCATTTTGCCCAGAAGACAGATAATCTTTAGGAGGTTGTGGTGTTGGTGCAGTAGTTTCTCCAGCAGTAGGGGCTTGTTGATCTTGTGTAGATGAGGGCTCCACTTGAGTGGAGCATTGTCCTTCCCGATCCGCCACAAGGGGTTCCTCAATGGGGCAGAAAAATCCCACGCCCATTCTTCTTATGGCATCTTGGGGTATTTCAACATCTGCATCACAAACATCAACTTGCCCCACATGGGAGCCATCATTTTCATCGAATTCCACAGTACAAGATTCTACAACAATTTAGGAGAGCTTGTTGTAGACTCTATAAGTGTGTGATTCGGCACCGTAACCAACAAAAATACCTTCTAAAGCCTTAGACTCAAATTTAGACAAACGAACTCCTTTGATGAGAAATAAACACTTACAACCGAATATCCGGAAATATGATATGTTGGGCTTGTTACCAGTAAGTATTTCATATGGTGTTTTATCCAAGATCTTGCGAAGGTAGAGCCGGTTTGATGAGTGACATGCGGTAGATATGGCTTCAACCCAAAAGTTGTATGGTGACTTGAATTCAGCCAACATTGATCTAGCCATATCCATCAAAGTGCGGTTCTTCCTATCGGCTACACCATTTTGTTGAGGGGTGTACGCAGGGGAATATTGATGTCTTATCCCCTCTTCACTTAGAAATTCATTTAATGTGTAGTTCTTGAACTCGGAGCCGTTGTCACTTCTTATTGCCAAAATGGGGACATTGTGTTGACGTTGGACCTCATTGGCAAAATCAATGGCACTTTGTTGAGTCTCACTCTTTAGCTTGAAAAAATAGACCCATGTGTATCTTGAGTAGTCATCGACTATCACCAAGCAATATTTCTTCCCACCGAGGCTAGCATGAGATGGAGGACCAAATAAGTCCACATGAAGTAATTCCAAGATCCTCTTTGATGAAACAATAGTTTTCCTCTTGTGGGTAGAGTCGTGCATCTTCCCTTCAACACATGCCCTGCAAACACGATCTTTGGCAAAGGAAACATTGTCTTTTAGTCCAAGGATGTGGCCACCCTTGTGAAGACTTAACAAATTTCTCATGTTGACATGGGCTAGATGGCGATGCCATAACCAGCCCACGTCGGCCTTTCTGAATAAGCACATCGGACCCACAGTGGTTTTACCCGAAAATTCCACCACATACAGGTCATTTTCGACGTACCCAACGAAAGCGACCTTTAGAGACTTGCTCCACAAGAGTACCACTAAATCATCATCAATGAAAACAACAAATCCCATCTTACCAAGGGCATGAACAGAAAGTAAATTGTAACCGAGGGTCTCAACAAGCATGACATCCACGAGAGAGACATCATGGGCAACCACTACCTTGCCAAGACCCAATACCTCAGATTTAGACTTATCACCATAGGAGACTGTAATATGATCATGATTTGGTCTCATATCCATGATGATCTCTTTGATTCCGGTTATATGACTAGTGCATCCACTGTCCAACACCCATTTAGAACCACCGGAAGCATAGCCCTCGGAACCTCTTGCCATAAGGCAAGTGGCGTTCTTGTTGATGATGTTTTTGTTCGGGGAGTCGAAGAGAGATGTTGGTGTAGATGTGGTGACTATAGCAGCCACCTCTTGAGAGCTATCATCCTCATCTTCATCTTCACTTCCCGAAGTATACTCCTCTTGAGCCACTAAGACAATCTTTGGTTGCTTCTTGAATGGAGCACTCTTCTTCACAAATTGCTTCTTTCGTGGAGCCTTTGACTTCTCTTTGAGAATGAGTATTCCTCCATTATCTTCTCTACTTTGATAAGTACACTCAGCTACAAAGTGCATCCGGTCTCCACAATTGAAACATGTTCTTAGCTTGGGGCCGTTTTCCCTTCTCCCATTTGGTCCACTCTTGTGTTCTAGTTCAGATTTGGCTTTGGCTGGATCCTTCCAAAAATTTCTAGCATAGAAAGCCATGTATTGTCCATGAGATCTATTTACATCCTCGGGACAGTCCATATCTTCTATGTCATCTTCATCTTGATCAGCCACACTTGTATTTAAGGCCATGTTGACTCCCTTTTGCATCCCAATGGCTCGTGCACATGCATCTTCGGCATTCTTGGTAGCCACTTTGAAAGATGCCATTTCTTGCATAACCTCATTGGATGTCATTAGGTGGTAGTTATGCCTTACTCGGAGACTCTTCAAATCCGCGGGCTCAAAAGGCATAAGAGCACTAACATACTTTCGCTTGATCCAAGCATCATCAACATGAGAAGCACCATGATTTCTGAAAGTGGTGGCTATTGACTTGAGCCGCCTATACATGTCCTCATGATCTTCTCCATCCAACATATAGAACCCTTCATCTTGGTTACTCAAAGCATCATACCTATTTCTTCTCATGCTTTTCATTTCCAATGAAGAGCTCGGTGAGGGCATCCCAAGCTTCCTTAGCTGTGTTGAGATGCTCTATGTGTGGCATGTCTTTGGTACCCACACCAAGCTGAATCATGTGTAGAGCCGTTGCATTGAGTTGACTGTCTACAACCTCTCTTCTTGTTAGGATGTTTGGATCTCCAACATGAATACCATTCTCTATGATTTTCCACAACTCAATGGAGGAGCTGCACACATGAGACTTCATAAAAAATTGCCATTGATTAAAAGTAGATGTTGAAAGTTTGGGTGGATCACCCCTATTATGTATATGAGGGTGTGGGATAGGTGGATCAGGTGAATACACATGGGAAACCTCATTGTATCCTTCCTTACCACTATCCTTTTTCAAGGAGGAGATCTTACTAGTGCCATCACCAACCACCTCATTCTCTTTGGAATCGGTGTTACCCTTTTCCTTGGATTGCGGAGTGGTATCCTTAGAGGTAGATGGAGGTGGTGCCGTGGATCGGGAGAGACGCATTATCATTTGACGCATCTCTTCCATCTTAGCCCAAAACGTATCTACTTTCCCGAACACTTTTGCTATTGTTTCTCCTCTAAACTTGTGTGATTTGGATACAACTAACACAGACTGACGCTATTTTTAGCAGAATTACCCTGGTGTCTAGTTTTTGTGCAGAAAATCAACTATCAGGAAAAATCCCGAAAAATATGCCAAAAATCCTATTTCACCAGAAGATCCACAGAGCCAGAGTACGATACGGAGTGGAGGCCTGGGGGGCCCACACCCTTGCCAGGCGCGGGCCAGGCATGGCGGTGCCTAGGGAGGGTGTGGCCACCCTAGGCACTCCCTCGGGCTCCCTCTTCGCCTATAAGTTACCTCTTAACCTAAAAGCCGAGGGGGGGGGTCGTCGTTTTTCCAGAAAGAGTTCCGTTGTGCCGCCACCACCAGAATCCGCGATTCGGATCCAGAAACTCTGTTCTGGCACCCTACCGGGACGGGGAATTTGGGGAGGATCATCGCCATCATCATCACCAACGCCTCTCCATTAACCATCAGTGTTTCCCTCATCCATGAGTGAGTAATCCCCCGATGTAGGCTATGGGTATGGTAAGTATTGGATGAGTTCTATCATATAATCGAATAAGATTGTTAGGGCATGGTGCCTAGTATCTCTATTAGTGCTATTTGACTTTGTTGCAACTTGTTGTTCTTAATGCTTGTCACTAGGGCCCGAGTGCCATGATCTCAGATATGAACTTATTATTGAATCATTATGATAGTATTGTTTGTGATCTTATCTACAAGTTGTGTACACATATCATTGTCCGGATCCAAAGGCCCCGAAGTGACAGAAATTGGGACAGCCGGAGGGGATGGCTGTGGTGTGAGGATCACATGTGTTAACGGAGTCTTAATGCTTTGCTCCGGTGCTCTATTAAAAGGAGCACCTTAATTGCCAGTAGTTCGCTAGAGGCCCTGCTGCCACGGGCTGGCACGACAAAAGATGTTGTGCAAGTTCTCATTGCGAGCACGCATGACTATATATGTAGCACATGCCTACGATTGTTTAGTACTTGGATGCTTTATCTTATTTATCTGCAATTGCCCTAGATCTTGAAGTTACATGTTTAGACTCGTCCATGCAGCGCCCGTTCATCCATCCCTATGCCTACCGCACTCATATTCTACTGTTTGCTACTACTGTTACTATTGCTCCAGTTTTACTGCTGCTGTTGCTTTGCTGTTGCTACTACAAACTGTTGCTACTGATAAACTTCTGTGAGCAAGAACTATTTCCAGGTGCAACTGAATTGACAACTCAGTTGTTAAGGCATGCAAATATTCTTTGGCTCCCCTTGTGTCGAATCAATAAATTGGGTAATACTACCCGCGAAGACTGTTGTGATCCCCTATACTTGTGGGTCATCAAGACTATTTTCTGGCACCGTTGCCGGGGAGCATACCTTTAATTGTAAGTTCACTTGGATCTACTATTGTTCACTGCTACTCCTTTTATTATGGGTAAGTCTCGTTATGGAAAGTTTCCTATTTTACCATCCACTACAAGAAGAGGTACAGTCCTAAACACCTTTGTTGCTCTTGATTCACTGTTTGTTATAAGTAAGCTTGTCACACCACCACCACATACTCATGCTACACACACTGCTACTACTGCTGAGTCTGAAACTGCTTTTGATACTCATGATGTTACTTCTACTGTGCTTGATGGGAGTGGTTCATTAGGTCATTTCCTAGATGCTACTATGGCTAGTCTAGGAAATACTGAAACTCCTAGTGAAGACAGTGTTACACCTGTTAGCTCACCGGAGTCTAGAGAGAGTTATGATATTAATGATGGTTACATTTGTTGGAGATATGCCCAAGAGGCAATAATAAAGTGGTTATTATCATATCTTCATGCTTATGATAAATGTTTACATACCATGCTATAATTGTATTAACCGGAAACATTAATACTTGTGTGATTTGTAAACATAAAAGAGTCCCTAGTAAAGCCTCTTATTAAACTAGCTTGTTGGTTAATATATGATCATGGTTTCCTGATCATGAACATAGAAGATGTTATTAACAACAGGGTCATATCATTAGGAGAATGATGTGATGGACATACTCCTATAGTTAAGCGTAGCATAAAGATCAAGTCATTTAATATAGTTCATTTGCTATATGCTTTCTGATACATAGTAACCCAATTTCTTTGACCATGAGATCATGCTAATCACCATCACCGGAAGGATGCTTTGATGACATCAAACACCACACCGTAACTGGGTGGCTATAAAGGTGGCATTGAGTGTTCGGAAAGTATGTGTTGAGGCACATGGATCAAGAGTGGGATTTGTCCATCCATATGACGGATAGATATACTATGGGCCCTCTCGGTAGAATGTCATCCAATTAGCTTGCAAGCATGTGACTGGTTCACAAGGATCACATATCACGGGAACGAGAAAAGAGTACTTATCAGTAACGAGGTTGAACTAGGTATGCAGAGATACCGACGATCAAAACCTCAGATAAGTAAACTATCGTGAGACAAAGGGAAATTGGTATCGTATGTAAGTGGTTCATTCAATCGCAAAGTAATCATAGAAATATGTGGGAGCCATATGAATTTCCAGATTCCTCTATTGGTTATTGATCGGAGAAGTGTCTCGATCATGTCCGCATAATTCACGAACCGTAGGGAGACACACTTAAGGATTCGTTGTTGTTGAGTAGTTATGGAATGATGAGTAAGAGAACGAATATTGTTCGGAGTCTCGGATGGGATCCAGGATATCACGAGGAGATCCGGAATGGTCCAGATAATAAGATTCATATAAGGAAAGTTCTGTTTCGGAGTTCGGAAATGATTCCGGTGATTTCACCAGGAATGTTCTAGAAGGGTCTGGAAGGTCCGGCACTCCAGAGGGGAAGGGTACATGGATGTGTCATGACAATGTGGAATGGTTGCATCATGTACTAGGTCACTTGGCTGGGCAATATGGAGAGAGAAATCAAATCCAAGTTTGAAAGTCAAACGCCAGTTTGAAAAAGTCAAATCCGAAGTTTTTCTTGGTGGAGGGAGAGTAGGAAACCTACTTAGGGAGGAAGTCCTACTCCCTCCACCCTCCGGCCAAGGAGGAGGAGTTGGAGGAGGACTCCCTCCTCCCAACCGCCTCCCTCCCACCTATATAAGGAGGGGTAGGGCGCCCCCCTCCCCACACACCTAAACCCTAGCCCTTGGCGCCACCACCTCCAAGTGTTGCCGCCGCCTAGGTCTCCTCTTCTAGCCGACTTGGGGCAAACCCTAGCTTTCCCTAGCCGCCGACCAAGCCCACCCCTTGGTGCCTCTAAACCCTAGATCACCAAGGCCCTCTCTCATACTCCACCATACTCGCTCTGGCTTAAGGCGAAGCCCTGCGAGATCTCCCCTCTACTTTCGACACCACGCCGTCGTGCTGCCGGATTCACGAGGAGAGTGCTACAACCTCCGATGCCTGCTGGAACAAGGGAGAGGAAGGTCTTCATCGAGTATTGTACGTGTGACCGACTGCGGAAGCGCTGCCGGAATGCAGCGCCGGAAGGATTGTCTACATGATCTTGAGATCGGAAGTGTATGACTACATCATCCACAAGAATCTGCTCTCGTTAACCGCTTTGGATCTTCGAGGGTTAGTACTCTATCGACTCGTTGCTGCAATCTAGTAGATAGATCTTGGCTTATGTGTGTTCATGCGATAGATTTTTTTTGTTTTCCATGCTACGAACCCCTACAACGTTGAGTTTACTGATGAATTTGTTGAAGAGTGCCGAAACACACATGGTGCTAGTGCTATTAAGAGTCTCCTTGCAAGACGTACCATTATTCCTAAACTATCCTCTGATCCTAAGTTTGCCACCTCTCCCATAGATATTAAAGATAAAGATTATGATTTCTCTCTTGATATATCCTATTTATACATTGTTGAGAAAGAACCTTTTTGTGGGACTGAAAATGAGAGTGATGTAGCTCATATGAATGAGCTTTCTACTATGAGTGCTTTATTCTCTGATGATTTTAAGATGTGTAAGTACTTTGTTACCAAGATCTTCCCTTTTTCGCTAAAAGGAGAAGCTAGGGCTTGGTTTAATAGATTGCCTCCTGGTTCCATTGATAGCCCTGATTGCTTGATTGCTTCTTTCTTCCAGAAATATTTTCCTCCCAGTGCTAGACATGCTGCTTTGCAGAGACTTTTGATTTTAAACAGGGAGAAGAAGAGAAATTGCCTGAGTCATGGACAAGGTTTTGTGCCTTGATTCATGCACATCCTGGATGTCAATTGCCTAAGAATGATCTTCTTGATATTTATTATAATGGACTAACTGATGATTTTAGGACATACCTAGATAGTTTTGCTGATTGTGTTTTCAGGAAGAGAACTCCTACAGATGCTAAAGAATTAATGGCTAAAATAAGCAAGAATTATGATGATTGGACTTCAACTGAGCTAAATACACCTGAGCCTATTAAACCTGAACCAGTTGTGCCTGAACCAGATCCAATACCAACACCAAAGAAGAGGGGAGTTATTGCATTAAATGATGAAGTGATGAAGGAAGCTAAGAAGTGTCTAAAGGAGAAAGATATTAGATCTGAAGATGTGAAGGTTCAGGCATTTTCTCGTATAACCTCACTAAAGATGGGGCCATTTTAATCTAGCTCCTATAGAAGAATTATGTAAGCAATTCCCCACTCATCTACTATCGAGGTACACTCTCTCCACTTTGATGAAGGTGATATTCCCTATGGTAAGCCTCCTGATCAATGCTTAGAGGAACTTGACACATTTATAGTTAAACAAGGTAATTTTAATAAACAAGTTCAGAATCATTTATTGGAAAACTCTAGAGCTATTAACGAGTTGAAAGATATTGTGGAAAGAACTTATAATGATATTAAAATGCTTTGTAAACACTTTCAAATGGATCAAACCCAACTTGATCAACTTGCTAAGGTACAAAAAGATATGCTAGTTAATGCCTCAGGAGATAAACATGCTAATGGAATTAGAACTAGGAGTGGTATAGTTGTTCAAGATCCTTTATATCCTGAAGGACACCCTAAAAGAATTGAGCAGGATTCTCAACAAGGTGAAAGTAGTGGTAGTCCTCGTAAGAGAAAGAAAAAGAAACATAAGGTAGTTGAGGAACCACTTGAACCTGCTGTAGATCCTAATAGTATATCTGTCTCTGATGCTGAAACTAAGAGTGGTAATGATAAAAATGATGCTCCTGATAAGGAGGAAGTTGAGAAAGAACCTTAGAAGCACACTAAGAACACTAGGTACACTAAGGAAGATTTTATTGCTAAGAAACATGGTAGTGAGAGAGAACCTTGGGTGCAGAAACCTATGCCTTTTCCAGGTAAGAAACACAAGTCAAAGGAGGAAGAACACTACAACAAGTTCTGTGAGTGGATGAAACCTTTATTTTTGCAAATTCCTTTGACTGATGCTATTAAGTTGCCTCCTTATTCAAAGTATATGAAGGATATTATCTCTAATAAAAGAAATATTCCTAATGAGGAGATTTCTACTCTGCTTGCTAATTATTCCTTCAATGGCAAGGTTACAAAGAAACTTGGTGATCCAGGTATACCAACTATTTCTTACTCTATTAAGAATAATTATGTTAGAACTGCTATATGTGATTTGGGAGCTGGAGTTAGTGTTATGCTTTTTTCTCTCCACAAGAGACTCCAGCTAGAAAAGTTGATACCAACTGATATATCTTTGCAAATGGCTGATAAGTCAACTACTATTCCTGTTGGTATATGTGAGGATGTTCCTGTTCAAGTGGCTCATAATTGCTTGGTTTTAACTGATTTTGTTGTGCTTGAGATGCCTGAAGATTATAATATGTCTATTATTCTTGGGAGACATTTTCTTAATACTTTAGGTGCTGTCATCAATTGTAATCAAGGAAACGTAACTTTTAATATTAATGGCAAAGAGCATACTATTTATTTCCCCAAGAAGGTTGCTAAAAGCTATTGCCTGAATTCCATTGAAAATATTGAGAGCATCAAGGTTGGAGAAATTTATTGTCCCATTCCACAAGAAATTTTTGAAACTATTATGATTGGGACCATTGCTATCAAGTATGAGGTAACATAATCACCTTGTGGAATGCAAAGTTTTGTTTCATATACGATTGTTTTGGTAACAAGACTTGATCATCCTTGTTAACAAAAGGATTTAATGAACAAAATAATGTTTTCACTATGGTTATACTTGCTTTCTTTTACTTTTCTCCTTCCTAGTCTTTGCCTTTTTCTTTTGCTAGATTTGGTTTTGTTAGTTGTTTGCTTGTTAAAGTGTCTTAGAACTTCTGTAGTTTAGTTTTTGGGTTTGCTTTTGTTTCTTCTAAAAAAATCTTTTCTGCGAGAAAATCAATTTTCATACCCTAAAATTTGGCCAAAAATAAAGTTTCCCGAAAAATCACAGAAAATTCAAAATAAATTTTCCTCGAAAAAAGGGGCAGAGGGACACCTGAAGTGACCCAGGGGGGAACCCCAGGCTAGCACACCCTTGGTGGGCGCGGCCAGCCCCGAGGTGGCGCATGGCTGGCGTGTGGCCCACCTGGGCCCCTCCAAGGTGCCTCCTCCCAGCCATCTTCTTTCTCTCTCCCGAAAACACCGGAAAACTTTCTCAAGCTCGAGTTCCTGCTGTTCTTGCTCGTGATTTTTTATCTCCTTGCTCAGCCCATCTTTGTTGCTGATTTTTGGAGGGATTGCTCCTTGGTATGTGCCTCCTCCGCTTGTCCAATTAGATTTGTGATTGGTAGATTGTATCTTGAGTATTTTGCTGCTATAGGTGACAGGTTGTGTGAGCTTGCATGCTTGTTCTATGCTTAGAGATTTCATTTTGATGCATGTGTAGCCCTCTAGCAAGTTCCTATAGTAGTTTCGCATCATTTATCAACTTGGAAATCACTTGGTTTGATGTTTATCTAATTTTTTTAAAAAAGAGGTCATGGATAACCACACATTTGGTGAAATATTTGAGAGTGCTGCACCTAGAAGGGCAAGGCCTTCAAGATCATCCTCCCAAGCTAGGCCCTCATACAATGAGAATCTCATTACACCGCAATTTGGCGACGAGGGAGATGAGAGGGAGGCTCACCCTCCCACCTTTCCTTGCCTAACCTTTTTGCGGGATGCTGGAATTCTTGATGATTTTCTAACCTTGGTTCGGAGGGTTGGACTAACAAGCTATATGCAGGATGAGAGCGTGCAATATGCAACGCTTACTAAAACATTTGTGGAGAGATTTTCTTTTACTAACAACTTGTTCAAGCCAGATGTGTCTTTCAAAATTTATGGCAGGCCTTACACCATGACATTGAAGAAATTTTGTGAGGCCCTGGGACTTGGTACAGCTGGGTCGGCAAAGAAGATTCCATCTCAACCCGCTGATTTGTTGGAGCTCTACCGTGGGATAACTAATGATGATGACCGTAGAGCCCAAACGGGAAAGATAAGAAATATTCAACTCACAGCCATCAGTTACTTTGCTTATTATCTTGCCACTAGTGTTCTTGGTAGGGAGAACACTAGTAATATTTCTAACTATCATTTGGCCTTCATAGCTGCTGCGCTCAACAATGAAACTAAGTACAATCTTGGTTCTCTCATTGCTCGTCGCTTAGCTGCTAAGGGACCCATTTATGGGGGAATTATTGTTGCACATGTTGTTGCTGCCTTGGACCTTGCTGTTGATCCAAATGATACAGTTTTGGCCCCTCAGAGGCTTGATTTGGCTGCTATGAAAGCACATCATTTTGTCACTACTGGCTCTACCCTTGAGAGCTTGGTTTATAGATTGTTGTTTATTGACGGGGAAGAGAGAGATCCCTCTCCCAAAACCACTTTGTTCAATATTTCCCAGGGACCTTTGTCATGATCCAAGAAGGAGATGGATGACAAGCTGCGCATTCTTGGCTTCCATGGACACTATCAGGGGGACACGCCCTCATACGACCCCTCTGTGTACTATGCAGATGAGTCCTCAAATTCATACCAGGACGAAGGGGCCCCCTCGACGTACTACGGAGGTGCACCTTCTTGGTCACCATGGAGTTGAGCCCCACTTAGGCCAAAAGCCTAAGCTTGGGGGGAGGTATACCGACATCACACTCATCTATATATCATGTTTCGTCGGTCCTTTGTATATCCATTGTTTCTCTTTCTTTTTGGTTTTTGTTTCTGCTTTCTCAAAACACAAAAATACCAAAATTATTTTCGTTGTTTCTCTTGGTTTGTTTCTTTGATTTTTAGCTTTGGTTTGCCTTAAAGAGAAATCCAAAAGGATTTTTCTTTGTTTTTGCTTTATTTGCTTGCTTTGAAAAATCAAAAATACCAAAAATATTTGTTGTTCTTCTTTGGTTTTGTGAATTCTTTGCAGAGTTCAGCCATCCTCAATGGATTTTGGTTTCATGTTATTATTCAAGTCACACAAGTGAAGGGCAATAATGAAGATTAAGACAACTTGAGGTGAGGTAAGATGCTGGTAACGAACTCTATTTCTTTTCATTTTCGTACATATACTCATCATGGTGAGCATGCTTAGTCTGTTCATATAAGGTGTATGTTATTGATGGATGCTTAGTAGTTCTTTCTTTCTTGTGATTAGCTCCAGCTTGCTAATAGTTTGTAGCATGCCATATGAATGTTTGCTTGCATTGTTCTATTCATAACTTGGTATGACATTGTGGTATCCTCCTCTGAATGTTTCATGTGAATCGACTTGGCACATGCTCACGCATGCATATGACTAAACAATAGTCAGTAAGCCTCGGTGATTTATTTTGCCTCAGAGTTCTTGTATCATTTTCATGCCATAATTAGTCTTGTTTTGTTGCAAGCATGATTATCTGTCACATCCCAAGATTTTCCAAATCTTGTAATGTGAAAAATAAAATAAACAAAATAAATTTTTATTGAAAGTCAGGGTGAAAAGAAACTATTTGTTTCTAAATGGAAACTTAAAACCCCATCTTGAACAAACTTTGGATAAAGTTTGAATCTAACAAAAATCCCAATCAAGAGAAATGCATTCCTCAATGAATGTATCTGGAAATTTAAACACTGGGAAAATAAATCCAAACCCTAAACCCTAAGGGAATAAAATCATTTCCAAAGTTATCCCCAAGCCTATGGATTTGATCTATATAAAAATTGATAAACAAACATTCACAAATGATCAAGAAAGGCAAATAGAAATATTATAAGACCATAGAAATTGGTTTCACTCAATTTGGAATCATAAACAAAATCTTATGAATTTAATAAGATAAAAGAATTGATTTCCCAAAGCTATTAAAGAACCTATCTAGAAACCCATACCAAATGGTGAGCAATTAATCCTAAAAGGATTTAAAAGGATAAACAAATAATAAATAAGATTTCACAAATTGGAATCACCAAGTTTGGATCTCTAAATAAAAAGATATGGATTTTATAAGATGAAGAAAGAAATATTAAATAAAGAATATTTAAAGACCAAATCAAATCTTTGCCTAATCCATTAAGCAAATGGAATGATTATAATCCCAATCCAAATAAAATGAAAGGATAAAGAATCTTCCAAAATAAAATAAAATGGCATAAACCAAATTCTATTTGAATAAAGACAAATCCAATTTTAATTGATTAATAAAACATATGAAAATCTTTTCCAAATAATTCAAGGTGAATTACTTGACACCCTATTAATTTAATAAAACTTACTGAAAAGTTTTTGTGGAAAAGTGAAATTTAAATAAGGATTAAAAATATCCTAAATCTTATATGAAGTATTGAAAAGGCCTAATTTAAATAATTAAAGGACCCTAAAAAGAATAAGATTTTTATTCTAAAAATGTTTTCAGATTGTAATATTAAGCAGTGTTTGAATCCACACAAAATTTGAGAGAGGTTTGAATTCAAATAGATGTTTGAATAGACAAAACAAAATCAATACAGAAATAAGAATTGGAAAAAGGAAAATATATCTGAACAAAAAAAATATGAAACGGACTCGACCCAACTAAGCCCAGTTAGCCCACTCCCTCTCTCCCCGCAAGAAAACGGTTCGCACTTAGAAACTCACCCACTCAGCGACTGACCGGTGGACCCCCGTTCCCTCTCTTTCTCTCATGCTGCCAAGCGGACCCCACCTGCCTCGTCAGCGTCTTCAACCGCGGACCCGTTCCTTCCCCTCACCTCGCCGGCCGTTCCTGGCTATAATCGCTCGCGTAAATTCGCGTCAATGCCTCAGCAATTCAACCCCGTGACCACGCAGTGATAAACGCCAGCATCTCCTCTCTCTTTCCCCTCTCTCGCCCGACTCTCTCTGCCCTCAGGCTGCCCTCATTGCTTGCAACAACCTCCCTGTCTCCGACAAGCTCGCAACCGAATTCCGGCAGCCCCGCGCCACCCCTTGCCTCCTCGAGCACACGGACTTGACCTCCAGACCCTGGCGCATCTCCCTGCCTCCTCAGCTCAGTCGCGCGTGCCCCACATCATCGGCAGCGACCACGACTGACTACGCCACCGTCTGCCATTTCTCCGGCGACGTTCCCAGGTAGAGTTCGACCGCGCCTTCCCCTCCTGTGGATGCACCCGTTCTTGCTATTTCTGTGCGCAGCTAACACAATATTTTTCGTGCCTTGGCATCGCCTGTACTCTTACCAGCGAAGACGAACAGAGCGTGCCCGACGCCGAGCAAACTCCGGTGAGCAATCCAGGGCAACCACGAGCGCCCCTCGACCCAAGAAGACTACGTTGAGCATCAGCACGAACCAGCAAACCCGGTGAGCTTATTCCCCATCCACCTTGCTTCCTGTATCGCCGGCAACCTCGCTGCCAGAGCACCGCCGCCGCCCAGCCGCCGCCAGCGCCGCTCATTCTAGGTCAAGCTCGCAGCAGCTGTTGGATTTGGATCGCGTGGATAGGATAGAAACTTAAACGAAGGGGTACGAGTTATCCTGTGCCGCTCGATCTATTTTAATCCAACGCCTCACATCGCTTGATCCGCGCGAACCGGTATCGCCCAGTAGAATCATGCCACGTGGGCTGTAGTTGATTTAAAAGACAGAAACATTTCTATTAGTAGTTTGAATTTGTAAATTGCATAACTTTTGATCCACACGTCCAAATTTTGCAAATTTTATATCAATGGATTCAGAAAAGCAAGCCCTAGCCAACCATGCCATTTGTTTAGTAAAAAGCTTTTGGTAAAATGTTTGTTTTTGCAGAAACTTATGTATGCTTGTTTAGGTTATAAAAATTATTCTAAAATGATTTTGGGGATAAAATCTTTGGGAAATGGTGTGTTTTGAACCTACTGACCATAGGAATCACTTTGTGGTTTCAAAAATGTATTTGGAGATGCAAAAGAATGAAACTTGGATTTAAAACCAATTCTAGTCAAATAAAATATGGCTTATTTATTAAAAATGGTTTTGGAAGAAAACCTTTGGAAAATGTGTTGTTTTAAACACTCTGACCCTAAACACAAGGTTTTATGGTTTGAAAACATATTTTGTGAATCCTATAGATTAATGCCTTATAAAAACATTTCTACACCACATAAAATGATACTTTGTTTAGAAAAGGGTTTATAAATTGAAACCTTTTGCAAATGACTTTGCCACTTTATAAAATGACCAATAGGTGTTTCCAAATGTTGATAACCTATTAGAACCCACTTTTACAAATAAAACAATCTCTTGCATGCTTGCATGCATTGTTATGTTTTATTATTTTATGTGATGTTTTGCTTGATTGGTAGATTGAAATTGTGCCCTGCTTGATTGAATTGTAGTGACTTGAAGAGTGTGATTGTTGCAAGGACAAGAAGTGAACTTATATTCTCTACCAAAAAGGCAAGTGATGCTTCATACCTTTGTCCCATTATTTTCACTATGCATTAGTGATATTTCTAAGTAAGACTTGCATGGAATTTTACTAAGTATAAACCTTGCTATGGGAAATCCTAGTAGATGAAACCTTAGTAGAAATTTCCTAAGTTAAGATCCCTACTACTATCATGCTTAGCTTAGCTAGTAGAAAAGAAGGGTGGAATATATATTCAAGCTATGGAAAAATTTCTAAGTCTGAGGACTTGTGTTTTGTTTAATAAAACAACTAAGTGAATGAATCACCTGGGTGGAAAGGGACTTGCTTGGTGGTTTTTGGTTGAGTGGTTACATAAGGGCCATTTTTATGGTTTACCTTGTGTATCTCACTTGTGGATGGCCACCCAGGAACAAAGAGATTTGAGATGTCAAATGTTGAGAAGCTTCAAGTGCAGCCACTTGGCATTATGGGCTCTGCCTAGATCACATAGGTTGCTAGAACTTAGCCATTTGGACAGTTGGTGGTAGTGGGATGATAGGTTGGAACGCGTCCATTTGGTCTAAGGAAAGGCTTCTGAAAGATCTTGTCTTGGTGAAACCAAGTCTTGTGGGGAAAGTGCACCACCTCTGCAGAGTGTAAAAAAATCTAAGTACTTAGCCATGTCCCTGGTAAAGGACAATTTGAGCATCAAGACATGGAAGCTATCAAGAATATCATCATCCAAATTTGTAAGTTAAAAACTTGTGGATTGAACAAGGGTTAAAGGATCTTCATTCTTTGATTGGTAGATGCCTTGGGTGATTTTTTTCAAGCAAAAACCTAGTGTTTTCAAAAGATAAGGAAAAATCTATTTTTGAGCAATGCAAGCCTCAACTCCACTTTGCCAAATGCATATAGATGCTAGACACCACTATACTACCATAGTATCACTTGCCAATACAATTCAAATGTATTGACCCTTGTGGCTGTAACTTGTTATGTTGCAGGTTTGTTTGATTTAGTGAAGTGTGTTGATTAGGATTACAAAGCCTACAACCAACATGTCTGCCTGTGGCACTTTGAAGATGAAGGACCCCATGTTTATAGATATTCTGCTGCAATGTAATGTAATAGCCAAATGAGCTATGTAAGATGTAATAACTTATTTTATTCCTGGTTATAAAGTTGTATTATGACCTTTGTTTCTTGATATTACATCTTAATTGTGGATGATAGCTATTGATCCAGGGACTAGCATTGCAATCACATGGATCTTTTTTTCCTTTATAAAGGAGGGATCTTACAGATGGTATCAGAGCATTGTGTTGCCTGTAGGATTTGTAACCCTAGGATTGGACAAAACCCCTTAGAAAAATAGGAGTTGTATTTGTTCCAAAACTTATTTACAAACAATCTTGTAAACTCTTTCCTCAACCATTTTGATTTTGATTCTACATCTCTTCTATTTCAAACTTGATGGGAAAACCTACCCCATGGCCAAAGACTTCACCATGTGCAAAGGACTTCAACAACTCTAATGACTTCAACATCTTCAACTCTAATGACTTCAACATCTTCAACATTTTCACCAAGGACTTCAACCTTGGATAGCACTAAGGACTATAAGTGAGACAAGAAATATTGCCCAAGACTTGAAGACTAAGGAAACACAATCAGAAGGAACCATCATCACCTTTGAAGTTTTGTGACCAAGAATTTTCCCAAGGAAACCATGATCTCATGCAAGAAGAATCAGCCAAGAAGGATGGAAAGATCACAAGTGAACCATATAGATGGACCACCATATTTAGTTTAAGTCAAACCCACCAACTTATGTGGTGTAACAAAAATATTTTTGGTTGCCTAAAAATATGCTTGAACCTTGTTGTTTGAGTGAAATGTTTGTTTGTGATTGCTTGCACATTGCTTGTGTGAATTGTGATGAGTGTGATTAAAATTATAACCTTAGAAATATCTTGCCTATTCTAATCTCAATCCAACCACAAACAGATGACTTCTCCAAGAAACTCCAACATTAAGGATGGTGACAACAACAACAACAACAACCAAGAGGATAACATGAGAGAGCTTATAGCAACCCAAAACCAGTTGAGCCAAGTGACAACTCAGCTTTTAGCCAACAACAATGGACTAGACCCAGCCATACAAAGGATTTTGAAACTGCAATCCCAATTGTTGCAAGGATTGGTTACTCAAATGATCAACATGAGAGAAAACTCTTCCCAAAGAGTTTATGACAACAAGGATGACAAAGATGCTATTCTAGAAGGAACCCAAGCTTGCAATATTTGTGGAGACAAGGATCATACATCCAAGGAGCATGAAGATCAATGCCCCAAGAAGAGAGAAATATTTCCCACCTTTGAGGTGAGGTATGAAGAGCATGAACTCGAAGAACTGCTAGCTTTGGAGAGACCCAAAAAGAAGAAGAAGGACAAAAGCCATGTGCAATGTTACACTTGCAAAGAGATGGGACACTATGCCAATGAATGCCTAGAAAAGAAGAAGAACCAAGGAAACAAACAAGAGAAAATGATACCAAAGGAAAAGAAAGATATTAGCCAAGAGTGGTGCAACAACTGCAAAGAGCTAGGACATTATGCAAGCAATTGTCCAGAAAAGACGAAGCACAAGATAAACAAGCCTATGAAGGATCTCAGCCTTGTCACATGTTTCAAATGCAAGGAGCTAGGCCACTATGCAAACCTCTGTCCAGAAAAGTTACATCGAGATCCCAAGCAATCCAAAGTAATCTAGTTGGAAAATATTTTAAGGGTGGTAGTACCCTAGATGCTTTGAATCAACTTGTAACCCTAGCCTTCCCAAATCTCGGGACGAGATTTATTTTAAGGGTGGTAGCCTGTCACATCCCAAGATTTTCCAAATCTTGTAATGTGAAAAATAAAATAAACAAAATAAATTTTTGTTGAAAGTCAGGGTGAAAAGAAACTATTTGTTTCTAAATGGAAACTTAAAACCCCATCTTGGACAAACTTTGGATAAAGTTTGAATCTAACAAAAATCCCAATCAAGAGAAATGCATTCCTCAATGAATGTATCTGGAAATTTAAACACTGGGAAAATAAATCCAAACCCTAAACCCTAAGGGAATAAAATCATTTCCAAAGTTATCCCCAAGCCTATGGATTTGATCTATATAAAAATTGATCAACAAACATTCACAAATGATCAAGAAAGGCAAATAGAAATATTATAAGACCATAGAAATTGGTTTCACTCAATTTGGAATCATAAACAAAATCTTATGAATTTAATAAGATAAAAGAATTGATTTCCCAAAGCTATTAAAGAACCTATCTAGAAACCCATACCAAATGGTGAGCAATTAATCCTAAAAGGATTTAAAAGGATAAACAAATAATAAATAAGATTTCACAAATTGGAATCACCAAGTTTGGATCTCTAAATAAAAAGATATGAATTTTATAAGATAAAGAAAGAAATATTAAATAAAGAATATTTAAAGACCAAATCAAATCTTTGCCTAATCCATTAAGCAAATGGAATGATTATAATCCCAATCCAAATAAAATGAAAGGATAAAGAATCTTCCAAAATAAAATAAAATGGCATAAACCAAATTCTATTTGAATAAAGACAAATCCAATTTTAATTGATTAATAAAACATATGAAAATCTTTTCCAAATAATTCAAGGTGAATTACTTGATACCATATTAATTTAATAAAACTTACTGAAAAGGTTTTGTGGAAAAGTGAAATTTAAATAAGGATTAAAAATATCCTAAATCTTATATGAAGTATTGAAAAGGCCTAATTTAAATAATTAAAGGACCCTAAAAAGAATAAGATTTTTATTCTAAAAATGTTTTCAGATTGTAATATTAAGCAGTGTTTGAATCCACACAAAATTTGAGAGAGATTTGAATTCAAATAGATGTTTGAATAGACAAAACAAAATCAATACAGAAATAAGAATTGGAAAAAGGAAAATGTATCTGAACAAAAAAATATGAAACAGACTCGACCCAACTAAGCCTGGCCCAACTAAGCCCAGTTAGCCCACTCCCTCTCTCCCCGCAAGAAAACGGTTCGCACTCAGAAACTCACCCACTCAGCGACTGACCGGTGGACCCCCGTTCCCTCTCTTTCTCTCACGCTGCCAAGCGGACCCCACCTGCCTCGTCAGCGTCTTCAACCGCGGACCCGTTCCTTCCCCTCACCTCGCCGGCCGTTTCTGGCTATAATCGCTCGCATAAATTCACGTCAATGCCTTAGCAATTCAACCCCGTGACCACGCAGTGATAAACGCCAGCATCTCCTCTCTCTTTCCCCTCTCTCGCCCGACCCTCTCTGCCCTCAGGCTGCCCTCATTGCTTGCAACAACCTCCCTGTCTCCGACAAGCTCGCAACCGAATTCCGGCAGCCCCGCGCCACCCCTTGCCTCCTCGAGCACACGGACTTGACCTCCAGACCCTGGCGCATCTCCCTGCCTCCTCAGCTTAGTCGCGCGTGCCCCACATCGTCGGCAGCGACCACGACTGACTACGCCACCGTCTGCCATTTCTCCGGCGACGTTCCCAGGTAGAGTTCGATCGCGCCTTCCCCTCCTGTGGATGCACCCGTTCTCGCTATTTCTGTGCGCAGCTAACACAATATTTTTCGTGCCTTGGCATCGCCTGTACTCTTGCCAGTGAAGACGAACAGAGCGTGCCCGACACCGAGCAAACTCCGGTGAGCAATCCAGGGCAACCACGAGCGCCCCTCGACCCAAGAAGACTACGTTGAGCATCAACACGAACCAGCAAACCCGGTGAGCTTATTCCCCATCCACCTTGCTTCCTGTATCGCCGGCAACCTCGCTGCCAGAGCACCGCCGCCGCCCAGCCGCCGCCAGCGCCGCTCATTCTAGGTCAAGCTCGCAGCAGCCGTTGGATTTGGATCGCGTGGATAGGATAGAAACTTAAACGAAGGGGTACGAGTTATCCTGTGCCGCTCGATCTATTTTAATCCGACGCCTCACATCGCTTGATCCGCGCGAACCGGTATCGCCCAGTAGAATCACGCCACGTGGCCTGTAGTTGATTTAAAAGACAGAAACATTTCTATTAGTAGTTTGAATTTGTAAATTGCATAACTTTTGATCCACACGTCCAAATTTTGCAAATTTTATATCAATGGATTCAGAAAAGCAAGCCCTAGCCAACCATGCCATTTGTTTAGTAAAAAGCTTTTGGTAAAATGTTTGTTTTTGCAGAAACTTTTGTATGCTTGTTTAGGTTATAAAAATTACTCTAAAATGATTTTGGGGATAAAATCTTTGGGAAATGGTGTGTTTTGAACCTACTGACCATAGGAATCACTTTGTGGTTTCAAAAATGTATTTGGAGATGCAAAAGAATGAAACTTGGATTTAAAACCAATTCTAGTCAAATAAAATATGGCTTATTTATTAAAAATGGTTTTGGAAGAAAACCTTTGGGAAATGTGTTGTTTTAAACACTCTGACCCTAAACACAAGGTTTTATGGTTTTAAAACATATTTTGTGAATCCTATAGATTAATGCCTTATTAAAAACATTTCTACACCACATAAAATGATACTTTGTTTAGAAAAGGGTTTATAAATTGAAACCTTTTGCAAATGACTTTGCCACTTTATAAAATGACCAATAGGTGTTTCCAAATGTTGATAACCTATTAGAACCCACTTTTACAAATAAAACAATCTCTTGCATGCTTGCATGCATTGTTATGTTTTATTATTTTATGTGATGTTTTGCTTGATTGGTAGATTGAAATTGTGCCCTGCTTGATTGAATTGTAGTGACTTGAAGAGTGTGATTGTTGCAAGGATAAGAAGTGAACTTATATTCTCTACCAAAAAGGCAAGTGATGCTTCATACCTTTGTCCCATTATTTTCACTATGCATTAGTGATATTTCTAAGTAAGACTTGCATGGAATTTTACTAAGTATAAACCTTGCTATGGGGAATCCTAGTAGATGAAACCTTAGTATAAATTTCCTAAGTTAAGATCCCTACTACTATCATGCTTAGCTTAGCTAGTAGAAAAGAAGGGTGGAATATATATTCAAGCTATGGAAAAATTTCTAAGTCTGAGGACTTGTGTTTTGTTTAATAAAACAACTAAGTGAATGAATCACCTGGGTGGAAAGGGACTTGCTTGGTGGTTTTTGGTTGAGTGGTTACACAAGGGCCATTTTTATGGTTTACCTTGTGTATATCACTTGTGGATGGCCACCCAGGAACAAAGAGATTTGAGATGTCAAATGTTGAGAAGCTTCAAGTGCAGCCACTTGGCATTATGGGCTCTGCCTGGATCACATAGGTTGCTAGAACTTAGCCATTTGGACAGTTGGTGGTAGTGGGATGATAGGTTGGAACGCGTACATTTGGTCTAAGGAAAGGCTTCTGAAAGATCTTGTCTTGGTGAAACCAAGTCTTGTGGGGAAAGTGCACCACCTCTGCAGAGTGTAAAAAAATCTAAGTACTTAGCCATGTCCCTGGTAAAGGACAATTTGAGCATCAAGACATGGAAGCTATCAAGAATCTCATCATCCAAATTTCGAAGTTAAAAACTTGTGGATTGAACAAGGGTTAAAGGATCTTCAATCTTTGATTGGTAGATGCCTTGGGTGATTTTTGTCAAGCAAAAACCTAGTGTTTTCAAAAGATAAGGAAAAATCTATTTTTGAGCAATGCAAGCCTCAACTCCACTTTGCCAAATGCATATAGATGATAGACACCACTATACTACCATAGTATCACTTGCCAATACAATTCAAATGTATTGACCCTTGTGGCTGTAACTTGTTATGTTGCAGGTTTGTTTGATTTAGTGAAGTGTGTTGATTAGGATTACAAAGCCTACAACCAACATGTCTGCCTGTGGCACTTTGAAGATGAAGGACCCCATGTTTATAGATATTCTGCTGCATTATAATGTAATAGCCAAATGAGCTATGTAAGATGTAATAACTTATTTTATTCCTGGTTATAAAGTTGTATTATGACCTTTGTTTCTTGATATTACATCTTAACTGTGGATGCTAGCTATTGATCCAGGGACTAGCATTGCAATCACATGGATCTTTTTTTCCTTTATAAAGGAGGGATCTTACAGCATCCAACTCCCCAAAACCAATTTTGCCAATAGTGTCCACCATACCTACCTATTAGCATCATTTGCTATTCAGTGCATATTCTATATGCCTTGTTTTCTTCCATATAATATGTTTGACTGTTTTGAGAAAGTTAGTTAGTAAAGCTCTCACGAACTTGATGGCACACTTTATTCCTTGCACTTAATAAGCCTGAACCATTGTGACTGTCCATGAAAGTTATATGCTTGCAAATTATAGGCTGGGAGTTAGCAGAACCGTGCTGTCACGGGGAACGCTTTCAACACTTATGGATACATATCTAGTTGATACCTTGCTCTTTTGTGTGCGGATGTCGTCGGTGTGTAATAACAGGGGAGATTGCGAGTTCATGGAGTATATATATGTGTTAGAGAAACACATGGGCCACTAGCCTAAGCCATGCCTAATCATGGTGGAAACTTGCAGCATCACCATAATGAGCATTCTGTGAAGCATCCTCAATAAAAAGCTACGCACATGGTAAAAAAAAGATCGCTGAGATGCTCATTGTTTGCTTGCCTTATCATTTTGATTATGGGATAGCTCCTGTATCATGTGCAAGGGGTACCCCGTTGGCGGTTCTCTATGATATGCATGTATGTACAATGACAAGAACTTGCAGGTAACCAAAGTTGAATAGCATGCAGAGCGACCCTCGTACTCAAGGGACATGAGATTTCCAGTTTATGGTCTGTCAAGCATATAACTCATATTGGACCTCACTTTCACCATTAACCACATGAAGATGTCTATGATAGGGGCAATGAGAGCTCAAAGCTAATGAGTACCTTCCTTTCAGCATTAGGAAGCCTTTCAAACCTTTCAAAACCTTGTTCACTCCCTTGTTGAGTCATCACTTATTCTATGAGCACCCTCTTGAGAGCATAGTTATCATTCTTGTGTTTGTCTCAAAACTTGGTTAATTATGTCATGACTTTGATGCTTGTATCTCGGATATCTTTACTTCTAGTCTTCATGTGAACTTCAGAGGTGCCTTGGCATTATACTGTGCTCTACAAACAAAGGCAAGCGAGATACCACTCTATCATACCTTATTATGAGCATTTCAATGTTGCTTATGTTTATGTTTCATGCTACTTATTATTATTGAGTTGGTTTCTCTTCATAGCTTGCAATGACTATTGAGTAGACTTGGTTGCATACTTCTTATTATGAATAGTTTAAGTATCTACTCCTGTGCTGAGAATATATATATCATATGAAGCAAATGTATTCGTGAAAGTTTTTTTATCGCACTCAGTTTTCAACTGAATTGCTTGAGGACAAGTAATAAGCTAAGCTTGGGGGGAGTTGATAGGTCCAAAACGTATCTACTTTCCCGAACACTTTTGCTATTATTTCTCCTCTAAACTTGTGTGATTTGGATACAACTAACACGGACTGACGCTGTTTTCAGCAGAATTACCTTGGTATCTAGTTTTTGTGCAGAAAATCAACTATCAGGAAAAATCCCAAAAAATATGCCAAAAATCCTATTTCAACAGAAGATCCACGGAGCCAGAGTACGAGACGGAGTGGAGGACTAGGGGGCCCACACCCCTGCCAGGCGCGGGCCAGGCCTGGCGGCGCCTAGGGGGGTGCAGCCACCCCAGGCACTCCCTCGGGCTCCCTCTTTGCCTATAATTTACCTCTTGACCTAAAAACCAAAGTGGGTTCGTCGTTTTTCCAAAGAGTTCCGCTGCGCCGCCACCACCAGAAGCCGCGATTCGGATCCAGAAACTCCGTTCTGGCACCCTGCCGAGACGGAGAATTTGGGGAGGATCTGTTGGAATTATGCCCTAGAGGCAATAATAAAGATGTTATTATTATAATTCTTGTTCATGATAATGTTTATATTCCATGCTAGAATTGTATTAAGCGGAAACTTTAATACTTGTGTGGTTTGTGAACAACACCGTGTCCCTAGTATGCCTCTATGGACTAGCTCATTGATTAATGATGGTTAAGGTTTCCTAACCATAGACATGAGTTGTCGATTGATAATGAGATCATATCATTGGGAGAATGATATGATGGACATACACAAACTAAGCAAAGCAATTAGATCGTGTCATCGTGTTCATCTTTGCTGAGCTTTTCTTATGTCAAATATTGTATTCCTTAGACCATGAGATAATACAACTCCCTGGTATCGGAAGAAAGCTTTGAGGTCATCAAACGTCATCCTATGAGAGGGTGATCATAAAGGTGTCTCTCAGGTGATCGGAAAGTACCTGTTGGGTTGTATGTATCGAGATGGGATTTGTCCCTCCCAAGTCGGAGAGATATACTTCGGGCCCACTCGGTAATCGATATCAACACCGCTTGCAAGCATGTGGTTAAGGAGTTAATCACAAAGTGATATCGGATTACGGAACGAGTAAAGTACTTGCTGTGAACGAGATTGAACTAGGTATGACGGTACCGACGATCAAATCTCGGGCAAGTAAAATATCGCGAGACGAAGGGAATAATATATGGGATTGATTGAATCCTGGCATCGTGGTTCATCCGATATGATCATCGATGAATGTGTGGGAGTCAATATGGGTTTCCAGACCCCGCTGTTGATTATTGATAGAAGATCATGTCTGCATGTTCTCGAACCCGAAGGGTCACACACTTAACGTGTCTTGACGCTAGGATAGATTGGATAATTGGTTTATGAGTTTTTGTTCGGAGTCTCGGATGGGATCTGGGACATCACGAGAGGTTCCGGAATGGTCCGGAGAATAAGATTCATATAAGGCAATGCAGTTTTTGGAGTTCGGAATTGTTTCGGGTTAATCGGTATTGTACCGGAAGCTTCTAGAACCTTCCGGAGGGGGACCAACGTGGCCCCACCTGCCGGGAGGGGGCATGGGCCTATGAGGGAGTGCCCTGGCCGCATTGGGCCAGGGGCACAAGGCCCCATAGGGCCCAACCGGCCAAACAAGGGGAAACCCTAATTGGAGCTTCTAGAAGGAAGGGGGGGGGGGGAAACTTGCCCCCCACTCCTCCCTCCTTTGGCCGCCGGCCTAGGACTTGGGGGAGGGGTTAGGGCTGGCGCCCACCCCTCTATATATAGAGGGCTGGGGCGCACCACCCTCCCACACCTTCCCCTCAAGCCTAGTCGCCCTGCTGCCCTCCTCTCTCTCTCCCTCCCGACTGCGTGTAGGCAAAGCCCTGCTGCAGAAACTCTCCACCACTTGCACCGCGCCATCGCGTTATAGATCCAATCCGTCTCTCCACCATACTTGCTGGACCGAGGAAGGAGGAGACGTCGAGGTGCCACACGTGTGCATCTCCCGGAGGCATCGCCACTTGCGGTGCTAGATCGGATCGGATCGCGAGGAGGAGAAGCGAGTACGACTACATCACCCACGTTCCGACGAACGTTCCGCTGTGCGAATCTTCAAGGGTATGAAGATCTCATCTAATCTCTCTCGTTGTTTGCATCTCCTAGATTAGATCTTGGCTTTCCCGTTCGCATCCGTAGAATTTTTTCATTTACTATGCTGCGAAACCCTTCAGGATCATCGCCATCGTCATCACCAACGCCTCTCCATCAACCATCAATGTTTCCCTCATCCATGAGTGAGTAATCCCCCGCTGTAGGCTATGGGGATGGTAGGTATTGGATGAGTTCTATCATGTAATCGAATAAGATTGTTAGGGCATGGTGCCTAGTATCTCTATTAGCGCTATTTGACTTTGTTGTAGTTTCCAACGTTTTGAGATCGTTCATGGTGACTACTTCCAGAGAATCACTCCCATCTCCCTTGGAACCCATACTTCTGTTAGGCGGTTAATCCCGAATAAAGAGCCGAGGCTATAATACCAATTGAAATGGATCGTATAGGAACCTAGAGGGGGGTGAATAGGTGCTACTCAATTTTTAGTTCCTTTTCAATTTCAGGCTTGACACAAAGTAAATTTTCTAGATATGCAACTACGAGAATTTCCCTATATGCAAACCTATCTACTAAACACGTAAAGTTAAGATCGAGGAAACCGTAGTGGAGCACGCTGAGACACATGGATTTGTTTTACCGTAGTTCCTTCCTTATTAAGGGAAGTACATCTGCGTTGGAGGGGTGGGCGGTTCTAAGACCACCACGCCACAATAGGCCTCACCCTATTCTCCGATGGATCTCGCCACAAAAGGCCTGATCCACCTTATCCACTATTGGTACCCTTCGAGGCGGGAACCGGAGCCTTTACAACTCTAGCGGGGCACACATCCACAACTGAATTGGAGGCTCCCGTAATGACAACAAGCTGTCACAAGAACAAGGATTATCAATATAATCAAACAAGGATCTAGATATTTGCAAGAAATACTAGATCGAAGATTCTCCAAATGAATG
Organism: Avena sativa; assembly: GCA_916181665.1. Classification (NCBI taxonomy): domain Eukaryota; kingdom Viridiplantae; phylum Streptophyta; class Magnoliopsida; order Poales; family Poaceae; genus Avena; species Avena sativa. The sequence continues at coordinate 464,573,294 of OV702293.1, forward strand.
GAGAGGAGGTGAAGCGCTTGATTACAGTTGGTGAAGATCGAGCCCTCCTCCTTCAATTCCCCAAGGAACGGGGCCTTTGGGTGGATGAAGGTGGAGATCTCTTGGATGGAACTTGAGGAGCAGATCTTGTCTTTTTCTAATGAACTAATAGTTCTGGCATGAGGGGGAAGGAGGGTTTAAATACCCCTGCCCAGAACTGGCCGTTGGAGAAGTTTGGGGGCGGATTATCCGCCCCCCCTACTAGGGGCGGACTATCCGCCCTGGGGAAAAATCCGCCCCCTAGATAGAAAGTCCGGGGGAAAATCCGCCCCCACATAGTGGGTCACGCCGAGGTTGACTTGGTCAAAATCCTCGAGGGGGCGGATTATTCGCCCTCCTCAAGGGGCGTACTATTCGCCCCTAGGAAAAAATCCGCCCCAGAGGCAGAAAGTCCAGGGGAAATTCTGCCCCCCTCTCTGAGTGACGCGCTGTGGTGGCCTTTGCAAAAATCCTGGGGGGAGGGGGGGGGGGGCTGGGCAAAAGCTTCGGCCCTGGCCGGAAAATTCAGGAGATATTTCGCCCCCATACAGTGGGTCGCGCCGATGCGCCCTTTGAGATTGGGGGAAGGCGGATTATCCGCCCCCCAAACCACTTTGAAGCTTCTTTTCAATGCTAAGACCTGCATCACTTCAACACACATTAAATAATCCTTGGTATTGTTATCTAACACACAAAACACTAGGGATCATGAAATGTTTTTTCAACCACGACCATGGTGCGGCCCCATTGCCATGGGCAGAAGCCACCCAGCGCAGGCGCCACAAGCGAGGGGAACCGCCGCCGTCCTAGCACTCGCTCCTAGAAGACCACCGACCCCGTCACCGTCCGCCCCCTTTGGCGTCGGGCAAGGGGGAGGGGGGGGGGGACACGGGAGTGTCATCTAGTTCCTTAAAATTGGGGGAGATGAGATATCCTCGGTGAAACATATGAATAGCATTGAACTTGGAATCAAATTTGCATAGTTATTTGGTACTTCCTCCGATCCATATTATTTATCGTTGAAATGGATGTATCTAGCACTAAAACATATCTAGATACATTCATTTTAGTGACAAGTAATATGGATCAGAGGGAGTACTTGCTATCACGATCAACATGTGTACATCAACTACCGAAAACTTTGGTTACATTTTTCAAGTGTTTACCTTTGCCATGTACTCCCCCCGTTTAGAAATATATAAGATATTTTAGATTTGTAAAATAAATGTATCTAAACACCTTCTAGTGTTTAAATTCATTTGAACCTACGCACAAAAATATGTTTAGATACATTAACTTCACTAACCTAAAACATCTTATATTTCCAAATGGAGAGAGTACACTGGAACAACATAACAAGTGAATAGAACTTTGAAATGGAAAATGAGGAAATGAACATCAAAGGCAATTAATCCATGTCGTATGTAAGAATGTGCAGCTGATGAAATTATTATGAACAGAAGACACAAGTAGCAATTCGCATTCTAGCGCTCGGATGAAGTCGGAAGATGTAATTTTCAGATGTAATACAAGCAGCCGCGACACTGGACAGGGTCGCGCCATTTTTACAACAGTACAAATCACGGAGACACGTCACCGCCCTCTTGTCCCCTTCCCTCGCTTGGTTGTCTCGGCTCCGGTTGGATAGGCCCGTGCTCCACCCATGGCCACGCCGCTGGTCCTCGCCTCCCGCGGCGCCAACGCCACCGCCACTATCCCGTACGCGTCCCAGCACCTCGCCGCCTCGACCTCCAACGAGCCCCCACCACGGTTGCGGCCCAGGCGCGGCGGCCCCGGCAGCAGCACCACCAAGTCGCTGGTCCTCTCCCACGCCGCCGCCGGCCGCCTGGACGACGCTCTGGAGGCCCTCGCGGCCGCCGGGAGCCGGGACGCGTTCCTACACAACGTCGTGATCCGGGGCTTCGCCGACGCGGGCATCCCGGGCGGCGCGCTGGCCGCCTACCGCGCCATGCTGTCCGCGGGCGCGCGCCCCGACCGCTTCACCTTCCCCGTCGTCGTCAAGTGCTGCGCGCGCCTCGGGGATCTCGAGGCCGGCTGCGCGGCGCACTCAGCAGCGATCAGGCTTGGTGTGGCTGGCGCCGACTTGTACACGGGCAATTCCCTCCTCGCGTTCTACGCCAGGCTCGGCATGGTGGACGACGCCGAGAGGGTGTTCGAGGGAATGCCGATCAGGGACATCGTCACGTGGAACTCGATGGTGGACGGGTACGTGTCCAACGGCCTCGGGGCGCTAGCGCTGGACTGCTTCAGGCAGATGCACGAGGCTCTAGAGGTGCAGCATGATGGTGTTGGGATCATAGCTGCCCTCGCCGCTTGCTGCCTGGAATCGTCCTTGATGCAAGGGCGGGAGGTCCATGCCTATGTGATCAGGCACGGTCTAGAGCATGATGTCAAGGTTGGCACCTCTCTTCTTGACATGTACTGCAAATGTGGCGCCATTGCTTATGCAGAGAGCATGTTTGCAACGATGCCATTGCGGACCGTGGTGACATGGAATTGTATGATAGGTGGGTATGCGCTGAATGGCCTGCCCGATGAGGCATTGGATTGCTTTGTGCAAATGAAGGCGGAGGGCCACCAGGTGGAAGTGGTCACCGCTATCAATCTGCTAGCTGCCTGTGCTCAGACCGAAAGCTCGCTGTATGGAAGGAGCATTCACGGTTACATAACCAGAAGACAGTTCCTTCCTCACGTGGTGCTTGAGACTGCTCTTCTCGAGATGTACAGCAAAGTTGGCAAAGTGAAATCGTTTGAAACGATATTTGGTCAGATGTCGAACAAAACTCTGGTATCATGGAACAATATGATAGCTGCCTACATGTACAAGGAGATGTACAGGGAAGCGATCACGTTGTTCTTGCAACTGCTGAATCAGCCTCTCCACCCTGATTATTTCACCATGTCAGCAGTAGTACCGGGATTCGTTTTGCTCGGGTTGCTGAGACAATGCAGGCAAATGCACAGCTACATTATCAGGTTAGGTTATGGGGAGAGCACTCTCATTATGAACGCAGTTATGCATATGTATGCGAGGTGTGGTGATGTATTGTCCTCAAGGGAGATATTTGACAAAATGGCAGCTAAGGATGTCATCTCTTGGAACACAATTATAATGGGCTATGCGATTCATGGTCAGGGGAGAACTGCATTGGAGATGTTCTCTGAAATGAAATGTAGTGGTCTACCACCAAATGAGAGTACCTTTGTGTCTGTGTTGACTGCTTGCAGCGTCTCAGGCTTGGCAGATGAAGGCTGGACGCAGTTCAACTTGATGCAACATGAGTATGGTATGATCCCGCAGATTGAACACTTCGGATGCATGACTGATCTTCTGGGCCGGGCAGGTGATCTTAAGGAGGTGCTGAAATTCATTGAGGAAATGCCAATAGCTCCGACATTCAGGCTTTGGGGCTCCCTTCTGACTGCAAGCAGGAACAGGAATGATATCGATTTAGCAGAATATGCAGTAGAGAGGATATTCGAACTAGAGCCAGAGCATGATAACACAGGTTGCTATGTTCTTCTTTCTTCCATGTATGCTGATGCTGGGAGATGGCAGGATGTTGAGAGAATAAAATCGCTGATGATGGAGAAGGGGTTGCGAAGGACGGATGCGAGAAGCATTGTTGAGCTTCATGGCGTCACCTGCAGTTTTGTCAACGGGGACATGACACACCTGCAGAGCAAGACGATTCATGAAGTGTCCGATGTTTTGTCAAGAAAGATCGGTGAAACTGATGACCTAAAAAATCAGTCTGGCCTAATCTCTTTGACGTCAAGGAGAACAACGACAATGCCTAACAAGCATAGTGTCAGGCTGGCGGTCGTCTACGGTCTAATATCATCCGAGGCCAGAACCCCAATTCTTGTCAAGAAGAACGTGCGTATATGCGACGACTGCCATCACGCGCTTAAGTTGATATCGAAATATTCAGGACGGAGGATTGTTGTTGGCGACACAAATATCTATCACGAATTCTCAGATGGCTCTTGTTGCTGTGGTGACTATTGGTGAATGTTGATGACAATCTTGAATGCTTTTCAGCAAAAGGAAGAGAAAGCCAGGATGCAGATGTGCTGTCATGACAAAGTGCAAGTGCATCATGTCCCAGGCTCAGACCTCACGCAGCTTCTGAATTCTGGGGTCATGCTGCTACAGCACCAGTACAATCTTCAGGGAACATACATGCGAGATGAATTCCCATGTATTCGTCGCATCGGCTCCAAGAACAATTTTGAGGGAATGCCGCTGGTACTGGGCATCACACGCTGGATTGAAAGAAGATTCACCTTTTGTACTAATTGAAATTGTCAACATAGACATGATGTACAAAGTCCGTTCTTTTCATCTGAAAATTTTGGAATTACAGGAATCTCAGTGTATAGTTGTATAACATATACATCATACATTGATCAAATGCAAAATGAAAGTTGCTTTTCATTCCCATTTCTTGGCAAAGACAAACTCAATTAGGAATGGCTAGTAAGGCCAGTGATTTACTGATTTTCTCTCACAATACACTGACCATCTCACAGTACTAACTTACAACAAAATTAACAAAGACAAACAGCAGCAGCATGGAACATATTGGGCGCATCTAGCTGCGGTGGTGAGGGGATCCCGCGCCGCATCTACGCCCCGCCGCGGCGCTTGGCCTCCTCGGCCTGAACCATGCGGCGCGAGGCCTCGGCGACGCGCTCCAGGGCCTGGTCGACGGCGTCGCGGCCGCCGATGAGGAGCCGCGCCACCACCTCCGGGTCGCGCTCGCCGCGGGCCTCCTCGAACTCGCGCCGCGCGTTGGCGCGCAGGGACTCGCGCCACGGCACGCCGCGGTCATCGGGCCACTCGAAGAGCCGCGTCGCCCGGAGGATGTCCCGGTACAGGCCCAGCGCCTCCCGTCGCGAGCTCGTCAGCCGCCGGCGCGCCTGGGCCTCCAACGCGTCGTCGTCGAGGAGGGAGGAGGAGGACGAGGGGGCCTTCTTGGAGAGGTGGCGGTCGAGGAGCTCGTCGATGGTGTCCGGCCCCTCGTGGATGGATCGGAGCGGCTGCGACACGGGCGCCCCCCTCGTGGCGGCGAGGGCGCGGAGGAGGGAGGAGCTGCGGGTGCGTGTGGCGACGGCCATGGTTCCGTGTCGCGGTGTGGCTCGGTCGGGTTCGAGTTCGATCTGGTGCTGGTGCTGGTGCTCTGGGTCGCTGGGCGATGGGTTCCTTGTACAACTCCAAATCTGGCCAACCGGCCGGCCCGGCACGGCCCCTGACCGGCACGCGGTAAACGGGCTGGCACGCGGCACGGCCCGTCGTGGCCCGCCAGGCCACGTGTCGTGCCGGACCGGCACGCGTGCCCAGCCTGGCGGTCTGGGCCCGGCCCTGGCGCTACATGGGCCGGTCCGCGGCACGTTTGGCCCGCGGGGCCGTTCTGGCCCGTTAAACCTGTTTTTTCGTGTTTTGTCTGTTTTTTCGATTTGAGTCCGAAAAAATGCTAAAAAATATCCAAAAATGCAAAAAAAATAGTAAAATGACACAAATTTTTATATGGGATAAAAACTGAGCTTTATTAATGTTGCCTCATTAAAAAACCTTACATCCCTAGCAAGGAAAAAGATAACAACCTCTCGAAAAGAAAAGAAAAATTATATCAACTAATTAGTTCCCTCGAACTGATATCAGATGAAACTCGACATGCCTATGCAAGTGACCAGTTCCATGTCCCTTGTGCAAGATGAAGAGACGGTCGCATCTTTTGCACCTAACTTGGTGCACTTCGACACCATCTATCATAACAAATTCTTCATCGTAGTCCTGCTCCCAAAGATGGCGTCTTCTTCTTGGTTGATTGGGGTTGGGGGTATCGGTTGGTTGGGATTTGGTTCAGCAGCCATGAGAGTGGTGGTGTGGGGAATGATAGTGGTGGTGTGGAGAATGAGAGTGGTGGGTTGCTCTATTTAAAGGAAAATATGGAGGAAAAAGTAAGGGAGGGGCAATATGGGGATATAAGATTTACAAATTCCTACCCTTGCCCTTGCCCTTGGCCTGCTCCTTCTCCCAGGCAGCTCTCGGCTTTTTACCGAAAGGCGGCATGAAGTCATCATCGTCATCCTCCACTGATGCCTCACCCTTACCCTTCGACGATGCCTCGTCCTTGCCCTTTGATGATGCCTTTTTCTTGGCCTTCTTGGCCTGCTCCTTCTCCCAGGCAGCTCTCGCCTTCTTCTCGAAAGGCGGCATGAAGATATCATCTTCGTCATCGCTCTCTTCTATCCACAACGAAGGTTGATCAATAAACCTCTCTCTCGAAGCTTCACAACCAAATTTCAGCTTGGTCCACCTTGCATTGATCCTGAGAAGTTCTTGTCGTATTTCCTCAGATTTCCTCGATGGCCACCCTTTTGTACATAATGCCTCACCCAGCTCATTGAGAAAAACATCACTACCGATGAGTTCCTCAAATGGAACTTGGATCTTGTCTATTCTAAAATTTCTAGCAAGACGCAAAAGGTGTTCAGACATCAGGGGTAAAAAACTACGATCGGATGGAAAACTCGACATGTTGGCATGCTTACTCACCTTAATGGATAGGTGGGTTTTATAGACTCGGAAGGAAAGGGCGGGAAGGAAAGGGCGGGAAGGAAAGGGAGACAAGTTTGTATGGGGATAAAAATTGGCCTTCATTATTAGCTGCCTCATCAAAACCTTCCATCCCTGGGAAGGGAAAAGAGTACAACTGGCTCTAAAAAGAAGAGAAAATTACACAAGAGAATAAAAATTACAAAGAGATTAAAAAATCCTACAACTAAGTTTCGTCTTGGTCTTCAGTCCACTGCATAGCTTCGAACGCGGCTATCAGTTTTGGGTTCTCGGTGGTGTGCCGGGCTCTTCTTCTTGCTAGTTCTCCATCTTTGACAGACATCAGTGTTTTCACCATATCAGGAGTGAGACTAGTTCTTCTATCATCAATTATTCTTCCAGCAAGACTGAAAGCAGACTCCGATGAGACAATTGAGACAGGCACCGATAGCACATCCCGTGCTAATATGGAAAGCACCGGATATGTTGACCTTTTCTCCTGCCACCACTGAAGTATGTCGAAGTCATCGTCGTCATCATCATTAGTAGCAAGTACCGCACTGTTCAGATACTTTGCTAACTCCCCTCCACCTTGAAGCATGGGAGTTTGTGTGGATGAGCTCGGCGTGGCCGTGGAAGTACCAAATATTTGGCCCCACACTTTTTTCTTACCCCTACCGGATGCCGGTACCGTCGGAGGTCTGTGTGCCACAACTGGGCCATACTTAAGCTCGTACTTAGAATAAACATCCTGTAGCTTGTCCTTGACATCAAGTGAATATTGATCATAGCTAACATTTACGGTTAAACTTAAGAGCGAAAGAACCCCACTAAACCCTTCCATTTTAGCCCTAGGATCCAAAATAAATGCGATAGCATAGAGCAAAGGGATAGTTTGCCAATATTTGAGATATTTTTGTTTCATGTTATAGACGGCTACTAGTAAGGTGGCATCATTTTCATACTCTTTCAGGTGTTGGGCAATTTCCAAAATATGATGCACAATCAAATGAGATGTGGGATAATAAACCGCAGATAAAGTGACAGTTGATTCATAAAATGTTGCTAGAAACTTAAAGATTGATCCAGCAACGTGCCAAGTAGCTTCACCAAGTAAAGGTTCCCCGTCATTTTGATGAAAATTTGCATTAACAAATGCGGAAAATTAAACTTGGTCACGTATAACTAACTGAAGCATCAGATATGTAGAGTTCCATCTAACCGGCATGTCTAGATGAAGTAGGAATTTTGATGCATATACTTCAAATATAGGAATTAGAGTATTCATTGCAGTAGTATTTGCAGAAGCATTATCCAAAGTTACTGCAAATATTTTGTCGGTAAGACCAAATTCAGTAACAACTTTAAGTATAACATTAACAATATTCACACCATTGTGTGATACATCGATTAACTCAAATCCTATTATCCTTTTATTTAATTCCCATGATGAGCTAACATAATGAGCAACAATAGTAATATAATCTTGCTTAGCACGACCACTCCAAATACCAGAAGTTATGGAGACTGAAAAAGTTGACGATACTAATTGTTCTTTCATAGCGACACAACCTGCTTTGGCTAGCTTTTTCATATCCCTAGTTGTAGTTTGTCTAGAGACTGGTGTAAAACTAGGGGTGTGAGCAGTTCTAATATATTCAACAAACCAGGAGACTCGCCAAACCCTAATGGTAAATCATTAACGACAATCAATGTTGCAAGAGCATCTCTTTGACGAGCTGAATCATAGACAAATATGAAGGGTTTCGCGGCATAGTAAATTAAAATTTTCTACGTAAGCGAACAGAGGGAAGGTGTGTGGGGGGTGGTGCACCCCCACCCCTCTTTATATAGAGGGGTGGGCGCAGCCCTAGCCCCTCCCCCAAGCCAAGCCGGTGGCCCCAAAGGAGGAAGAGTGGGGGGCAAGGAAACCCCCTTTCTAGAAGGTCTATCTAGGGTTTAAACCCTCTTTGGCCGGCTGGGCCCTATGGGGCCTTGTGACCCTGGCCCAATGCGGCCAGGACACTCCCTCATAGGCCCAAGCCCCCTCCCGGAAGGTGGGGCCACATTGGTCCCCTTCCGGAAGGTTCTAGAAGCTTCTGGTACAATACCGATTAATCCGGAACAATTCCGAACTCCAAAAACTGCACTGCCTTATATGAATCTTATTCTCCGGACCATTCCGGAACCTCTCGTGATGTCCCGGATCCCATCCGAGACTCCGAACAAAAACTCATAAACCAATTATCTAATCTATCCTAGCGTCAAGACACGTTAAGTGTGTGACCCTGCGGGTACGAGAATATGCAGACATGATCTTCTATCAATAATCAACAGCGGGGTCTGGAAACCCATATTGACTCCCACACATTCATCGATGATCATATCGGATGAACCACGATGCCAGGATTCAATCAATCCCATATATATATTCCCTTCGTCTCGCGATATTTTACTTGCCCGAGATTCGATCGTCGGTACCGTCATACCTAGTTCAATCTCGTTCACAGCAAGTACTTTACTCGTTCCGTAATCCGATATCACTTTGTGATTAACTCCTTAACCACATGCTTGCAAGCAGTGTTGATATCGATTACCGAGTGGGCCCGAAGTATATCTCTCTGACTTGGGAGGGACAAATCCCATCTCGATACATACAACCCAACAGATACTTTCCGATCACCTGAGATACACCTTTATGATCACCCTCTCATAGGATGACGTTTGATGACCTCAAAGCTTTCTTCCGATACCAGGGGGTTGTATTATCTCATGGTCTAAGGAATACAATATTTGACATAAGAAAAGCTTCGCAAAGACGAACACGATGACACGATCTAATTGCTTCGCTTAGTTTGGGTCTGTCCACCATATCATTCTCCCAATGATATGATCTCATTATTAATTGACAACTCATGTCCATGGTTAGGAAACCTTAACCATCATTAATCAATGAGCTAGTCCATAGAGGCATACTAGGGACACGGTGTTGTTCACAAACCACACAAGTATTAAAGTTTCCGCTTAATACAATTCTAGCATGGAATATAAACTTTATCATGAACAAGAATTATAATAATAACATCTTTATTATTGCCTCTAGGGCATAATTCCAACAGTCTCCCACTTGCACTAGAGTCAATAATCTTGTTTACATTTGGCAACAATCTCACACCCATGGCACTGAGGTGCTGATCATGTTTTACACGTGGAAGAGGTTTAGTTAACGGATCTGCGACATTCAGATCTGTATGTACTTTGCTAATCTTCAGATCTCCATCTGCTATATAATCTCGGATTATATGAAACTTGCGGTTGATATGCTTGGTCTTTGGATGATATCTTGGTTCCTTAGCGAGTGCTATGGCGCTAGTGTTGTCACACAATATCTCCAGTGGGTCCAATGCACTTGGAACCACGCTAAGCTCAGTGATGAAGTTTCTGATCCAAACTCCTTCACTTGACGCTTCTGCAGCAGCCATGTATTCCGCTTCTACTGTAGATCCCGTGATCACGCTTTGCTTGCAGCTTCTCCAGCTCACAGCTCCTCCATTCAAAATATACACGTATCCTGTCTGAGATTTAGAATCATCCTTGTCGGTGTCAAAACTAGCATCGACGTAACCTTTTACGACGAGCTGTTCATCACCCCCATAGACTAAGAACATTTCTTTAGTCCTATTTAGGTACTTTAGGATGTTCTTCACGGCTGTCCAGTGTTCCACTCCTGGATCACTTTGATATCTGCTCGTCAAACTAAGAGCATTGGACACATCCGGTCTAGTACACAGCATGGCATACATGATAGAACCTATGGCCGAGGCATAAGGCACTTTGCTCATAGCTTCCCTATCATTTACCGTAGCTGGACACTGAGCCTTGCTCAATATCTTACCTGACAACATAGGCACTGAACCTTTCTTTGCCTTATCCATTCTGAACCTTTTCAGAACTTTGTCTAGGTATGTACTCTGGCTTAAAGCTATCAGACGTCTTTGTCTATCTCTATAGATCTTGATGCCCAATATATAAGCAGCTTCACCTAGGTCTTTCATTGAAAAACACTTGTTCAAATAACTCTTCACATCGTTAAGCATGTTAATGTCATTTCCAATAATCAATATGTCATCCACATATAGTACCAGAAATGTCACCGAGCTCCCACTCACTTTCTTGTAGATACAAGCTTCGTAGCAATTTGGAACAAATCCAAAGCTCTTGATCACTTGATCAAAACGAAGGTTCCAACTCCGAGATGCTTGCTTCAGTCCATAAATGGAACGCTGAAGTTTGCATACTTTATCAGCATCCTTAGGATCGACAAAACCTTCGGGTTGCATCATATACAACTCTTCATCAATTTTGCCATTGAGGAAAGCAGTCTTGACATCCATCTGCCATATTTCATAATTATGAAACGCAGCAATTGCTAATAAAATCCGAATGGACTTAAACATCGCTACGGGAGAGAAAGTCTCATCGTAGTCAACACCTTGAACTTGTCGAAAACCTTTCGCGACAAGCCGTGCTTTATAGACGGTAACATTACCATCCGCGTCCGTTTTCTTCTTGAAAATCCATTTGCACTCAACGGCCTTTCGGTCGCTAGGAGGGTCCACCAAAGTCCATACTTGGTTTTCTCTCATGGATCCCAATTCGGATTTCATGGCCTCTAGCCATTTCTCAGAGTCTGGGCTCATCATCGCTTCCTCATAGTTCGTAGGTTCACTGTCTTCTACTAACAAGACAGTTAAGACAGGGTTGCCGTACCACTCAGGAGGGGCACGCGACCTTGTCGACCTGCGACGTTCAGTAGCAGCATCGTCCAAAGCTTCATGATCCTTATCATTAACTTCCTCTATCATTGGTGCAGGCGGCACTGGAACAATTTCAGGTGCTGCGCTACTCTCCAATTCAAGAGAAGGTTCAATAACCTCGTCTAGCTCTACTTTCCTCCCACTCACTTCTTTCGAGAGAAACTCCTTCTCAAGAAAGGAACCGTTCTTTGCGACAAACACTTTGCCTTCGGTTCTGTGATAGAAGGTATACCCAATAGTTTCCTTAGGGTATCCTATGAAGACGCATTTCTCCGCTTTGGGTTCGAGCTTGTCCGGCATCAACTTCTTGACGTAAGCTTCGCATCCCCAAACCTTAAGAAACGACAACTTAGGTTTAGCACCAAACCACAGTTCATATGGTGTCGTCTGAACAGATTTAGATGGCGCCCTATTTAAAGTGAATGCAGCGGTTTCTAATGCATAACCCCAAAATGATAACGGAAAATCAGTAAGAGACATCATCGATCGGACCATATCTAATAAAGTTCGATTCCGGCGTTCAGACACACCATTGCGCTGTGGTGTTCCGGGTGGCGTGAGTTGCGAAACAATTCCGCTTGCTTTAAGATGCGTGAGAAAATCATAACTCAAATACTCGCCCCACGATCGGATCGCAGAAACTTAATCTTTCTGTTACGATGGTTCTCCACTTCATTCTGAAATTCCTTGAACTTTTCAAATATTTCAGATTTATGTTTCATTAAATAGATATACCCATATCTACTTAAGTCATCGGTAAAAGTGAGAAAATAGCGACATCCACCGCGCGTCGAAACACTCATCGGTCCGCATACATCGGTATGTATGATTTCCAACAAGTCCGTTGCTCGCTCCATCATTCCGGAGAACGGAGTTTTGATCATCTTGCCCATGAGGCATGGTTCGCATGTGCCAAATGATTCAAAATCAAGAGACTCCAAAAGTCCATCAGAATGGAGTTTCTTCATGCATTTTACACCAATATGACCTAGACGACAGTGCCACAAATAAGTAGTATTATCACTATCTACTTTGCATCTCTTAGCCTCAATGTTATGGATGTGTGTTTCATCCCTTTCGAGATTTAGAAGAAATAAACCATTCACAAGAGGTGCATGACCATAAAAGATGTTACTCATATAAATAGAACAACCATTATTCTCCGATTTAAATGAATAACCGTCTTGCAATAAAAACGATCCAGAAATAATGTTCATGCTCAACGCAGGCACATAATAACATTTATTAAGGTTTAAAACTAATCCCGAAGGTAAAACTAAGGAGAGCGTGCCGACGGCCATCACATCAACTCTTGATCCGTTGCCAACGCGCATCGTCACCTCATCCCTCGCAAGCCGCCATCTATTCCGTAGCTCCTGTTTCGAGTTACAAATATTAGCAACCGAACTAGTATCAAATACCCAGGCACTACAACGAGGGCTAGTAAGGAAAACATCAATAACATGTATATCAAATATACCTTTGATGGTGCCAGCCTTCTTGTCCGCTAAGTACTTCGGACAGTTGCGCTTCCAGTGACCCTTGTCCTTGCAATAGAAGCACTCAGTGTCCGGCTTAGGACCAGACCTGAGCATCCTCTCAGCAGGGGCAACGCGCTTGCCGCCGCCTTTCTTGAAGGGCTTCTTTGCACCCTTACCTTTCTTGAAGGTGGGCTTGTTGACCATCAACACATGATTATCCTTTTTGATGTCCACTTCCGTGGCCTTCAGCTTTGCGAAGAGCTTGGTGATCGTATCAGTGGAACCAATCTGATTATGAGTCACTACAAAACTTTTGTAGCTGGGAGGGAGTGATTGCAGAACCCTGTCAATCTTGAGCTCCTCTGGAATCGTGCATTCCAATTGCTCAAGGCATTGAGTGTAGCCCGTCATCTTAATGGCGTGCTCACTAACGGAACTCCCTTCCTCCATCTTGCAGTTAAAGAACTTCTCAGAGATCTCATATCTCTCAGAACGGGCCTGAGTCTGAAACATGGTTTTCAGCTCTTTGAGAATCTCAAAGGGCCCGGGATAGTCTTCAAAACGATTTTGAAGTTCCGGTTCCATAGCAAACAACATGGTGCTCTTAATCACACCATAATCATATTTACGCGACTGATAAACAACTTTCTCATCAGCCGGCGCAGTTGCAGCAGGGGGGTCACCTAACGCTTTCCCAAGGACATAGTCCTTTTGACCGCCAGAGAGAATGATTCTTAGATTGCGGAACCAATTGTTGAAGTTAGACCCATTGTTTCTAAGCTTTTCCTTCTCAGTGAAAACGTTGAAGTTGAAGTTGGATTTAGCCATGTGATCTACAGTATTTGCAAGTACAATTTAGACTATGTTCATGATAACTAGTTCAACTTTTAATCAAATTACTAGATGAACTCCCACTAAATTCAACATCCCTCAAGTTGTTTAGTGAACACGATCCAAATTCACCACACCTAATCCGATCATCACGAGAAGAGATGTGGCTTCAATGGTGGACAACAAAGTGTCGATCATATCATCCATATGACTCATGCTTAACCTTTCGGTTCATGTGTTCCGAGGCCATGTCTGTACATGCTAGGCTCGTCAAGTTAGACCCAAGTATTTCCGCGTGTGCAAAACTGGCTTGCACCCGTTGTATGTGAGCGTAGAGTCTATAGCACCCGATCATCACGTGATGCTTGGACACGACGAACTTTCGCAACGGTGCATACTTGGGGAGAACACAGTTTTTATCTTGATCTTTAAGTGAGGAATCATCTTATAATGCTACCGTCGCGATCTAAGCATAATAAGATACATAAAAGGATAAACATCACATGCATATAACTTTATGTGACATGGTATAGCCAATCTTCGCGCAATGATCTCCATCTTGTGTGTGCCGGAATGATCTCCATCACTCCACCATGATTGCCTCCACCATGAATAGCAACTACCACTATTGCTAACTACTTAGCGATAAAGTAAAGCTATTACATGGCATATAAGAAGTTGACTCGCAGGTCATACACAATTATAAAGACAACCATATGGCTCCTGCCGAATGTGTACTCATCGACATGCAAGTCGTAAAACATTACAAAACATGATCATCGCATACATTATACACATCACATCTTGGGCCATACCATATCACAGAAAACACTCCCTGCAAAAACAAGTTAGACGCCTCTACTTTGTTGTTGCATGTTTTACGTGGCATGGGAGTAGATGCTAAGAACGATTCTTACCTACGGAAAGCCACAACGGTGATATTATGGTTGCCAAAATCCAGTGTAGATCCCATGACAACTATAGTGAGAGAAACTGACATCCACCAGCCGCATGTGTGGAACAAGCCACACGTCAAGTGCGGAGCCGGTCTCGCGAACGACGTCGCGTAAGGTTGGCCTGGACCGCTTCAATCTCACTATCCCGCGTCATAAGAAGAACACAAACAAGAGGCTTGCAACAGAAAACATCAACGCCCGCAACAACCATGTTGCGCTCTACTCGTGAATCACATCTACGCATAGATCTAACTCTGATACCACTGAAGGGTTTCGTGGCATAGTAAATCAAAATTTTCTACGGAAGCGAACAAAGGGAAGATGTGGGGGGGGGGGTGGTGCGCCCTCACCCCTCTTTATATAGAGGGGTGGGCGCAGCCCTAGCCCCTCCCCTCCAACCCTAGCCACCCTGCTGCCCTCCTCTCTCCTTCCCGACTGCTTGTAGGCAAAGCCCTGCTGCAGAAACTCTCCACCAATTGCACCGCGCCGTCGCGTTGTAGATCCAACCCATCTCTCCACCATACTTGCTGGACCAAGGAAGGAGGAGACGTCGAGGTGCCGCACGTGTGCATCTCACGGAGGCATCGCCACTTGTGGTGCTAGATCGGATCGGACCGCGAGGAGGAGAAGCGAGTACGACTACATCACCCACGTTTCGACGAACGTTCCGCTGTGCGAATCTTCAAGGGTATGAAGATCTAATCCAATCTCTCTCGTTGTTTGCATCTCCTAGATTAGATCTTGGCTTCCCTCTGTTCGCATCCGTAGAAAATTTTGATTTACTATGCCGCGAAACCCTTCAAAATATACCCCGGGAGGTGCCGTCGGGGTTGAAGTTGATCCTGCTCTGGATCGCCGCGGCCTCTCCATCTGCCCTGGCGTGGGTCCTCGCGTGCCTCGTCATGTGGCCGTTCCCTCCTCCCACCTGCAGAGCAAACTTGCTCGAGCAACCCAGATGCAAGCACCGAGCTCTCATCTTCGTCACACCTTCGGCGTCAATATATTATTCTTCCTCAAAGTGCTGCCAGATGCTAGAGGTTTTTTTCCGCCTCTTGCTATCGGTAGAGGTGGAAATTTGGCTAGCAGAAGTGGTGGATGTATTAGGAGAACTTGTGTTTGATGGTGTTGGTTGCTCGAAGGGGGTATATGGATATTGCATGGTGTCGATGTTGTCATTGCCGTGGAAGGGAGAAGTATTGAAGTCGGGAGGAATATTGATATCGACCCCCAAATCTTCGGGATTGAAAAGAAACTGGTTGGGATTAGCCATGTGTTGGTGTAGGATATGAGAGAGGGGTTGGATGGTGTGGAGATTGATAGGGGTGTGCTGCCCTTTTTATAGCAAAAATTTGATCAAATTCGGACCAAAAAAACCTTCCCAATGACCTAAAACCCTAAAAATACAAAAAATGGACCAAACTACCCTCAAACCCTAACCAAACAGTCCAAATGATAAAAAAACGCCCCCTGCCCGGTCCCCCGCTCCCCTCGCTCCCCCTGCCCCCCCCCCCCCCCGTCGATTCAAAATTCCAAACGCCCCCCTCCCCCCCCCCCTCCCGAAAATTCAAAAATGGCGCCCAGCCCCGCTCCCCCTGACTCCACGCGTGGCGGGCCGCTCGCGTGCCTGGCGGGCCGGCCCGCGTGCCGCCCTAAACGGGCCGTGCCGTGCCTGGCCCGCGTGCCTGGCCTGCCGACACGGGCACGACACCCGCGTGCCACGGGCCGGCACGGGCCCGCCAGCCGCGTGTCGTGCCGGGCTGGTGCCGGGCCTTTTTCGGCGTGTCGCGGGCCGGCCCGCCCAGGCACGGCCCGATGCCAGATTTGTACAACTCTGAATTGGTTTTGGTCGCGACCGAGCGAGCTACGAGCGTGTAGTTTCGGATCACGGGAGAACTATTTTGTAACTAATTCACGTGAAATGGGAAACATGACAAATCATCCAGAGTTTTTTTTGACACAACCAGAGGGCAGGAGGCAATGATTTTATTTTATTTTCGAAAATTTTACCAATGTATTAATAATCATCAACAATAGTATAAAAAAGACTAAACGTAATAAAAAAATATAAATACATCAATAGACCACCTAGCGATGACTACATGCATTAACGCGAGCCGAAGCTACGTTGCCGTTCTCGCCCCTCGGTTGCAGACAAGACTACAAGATCTTGTACATATGCTGCAAAATAGGACAACGAATACAGTTATAGTGTACAAGTTCTAGGGTTTTAGGTCATAAAATATCAAATATGTAGAGGTGGGACAAGTGGAGTCCTACTTTTACATCCATATTCTAACTCTAAATTAAGTGGAACAAATGGGATATGAAAGATTTATCAAATCTTAGTTATCATACTTATCCCACTTAGTTTATAATTAGACTAGGGGTCCAAAAAATGAGAACTCACTTGATCCCACTTCTAAATCCCTATAAAATATAGAATACTCATTCAGATGATATAAACTAGGGCAATAACAAAATTTCAGATGATGTAAAATAGGACCCCACATCTTGTATTCTATATTCACAATCGCATAGTGGCTAGAGTAAGTCTAGACATGAAGGATGCACACAACCAAAAACAAAAGAAAAATAAAACAAAGACCTCGTCGAAACAAATAGAGACTAGCAACAACAATAGAAACACCAATGTGGACATCAACTCGACTCCCAAAAAATTTCTCTAAAAACGATGCCTCTCGGAAGGTAACAATACACGAGCACCGGTGTCTTCCGGTCTAACCAGCATAGCTAGATCCTAGGTTTTCACCCTAGAGAAGGTTCAATCTCTAGATAATGCCTTCAACAAGGAGATGACTAGGGAGTCACCATTGCCATGTACAACCATCAAAGGTCAGACCTAATGTTTTCACCCGAGACATTGATATACGGATCTCCAATAGCACCGCCAAGAAGTCTGCCATTTGTCACCACCACATGGCGAACTGCTACAAAGTGCTACTCGCCGGGCACATATACGACTTCACCTCATCTATCTTGATCATTCTCAGCGCTAGTAACTACCATGTATCACTCAACATGAGTGTGGAGAATCTTTGTCCATCGACCCACCTTGACAAACCCACATTTGTCCGAACCATGGTAACCGTGGCTACCAGGCATAATCGACATACCTTAAGGTGTCGGTGCAAGTGGAAATTAGTCGGCAATGGCCTTCCGCCATCACTGGCAATGATGATGCAACCCTCTGGCCCCTCGATTAAGCACACCGAAAATGAAATCATCAGCCAAACGCCATGCCAAATCCCAGGGCCAAACTCGAACGAATGCCAAACTGCATGCGTGGTCATGGTGGGGTGCGCCATCAAGGAGTTGGAGCGCATGGTGGTCAGGTCAGCGGCGATCCTCAACAACTTCGGCGACCTCCAGGGAGAGGCGGTGGATACCCTTTGGACTTCTACAATCTTTGTGATGGAGGAGTCTACCCAAGCAGACCTCATCTAATAAGGATATACTCGCTCTTTTCCAGAATATAGGATAGTTTAGCATTTTTTTCTTCTAAAAGTTATGTATCTAAACGAATTTTAGTGTGTAGATTCGGAGTAAAATAAATAAATCTTCACGCTAAAACGTGTGTAAGTACATATGTTTCAAAAAGAAAGGCTAAAAATTCATTATATTTTTAAAAGTATCCGGAACCGAAGCTGGTTTGTATTAGTCCACTGAGTAACAAAAACGCGCTACTTGCTCGTTCAAAGGAACCGATTGGCGCTGACTGAAAAAACGAGCAGGGCAAGGAGATAAAGAATATAGTGAGTGAAAGAGACATTAATTTGGTGATTGTATAGTAGCTTTCGCTCTGACTTGGTAAGTTAATTACGCACTCCCCGTCTAACAATAGTAATGTTTTCATATGAGCTTTCATATTTAGCATTGAGACTTCTTCCTAGAGCGCCGAGTCATGTTTTTTTGGGGGAAAACCTTTATTGATCGTAACTAGCAATAGTCTTGTTGTAGGCATTAATTTTAAACTATTGGACTTTCTTTATGATGAAAAACTAAGATTTTCGATCGGACGATGACAAATTATGCATTTTTCTTGGAGATGTTGCTTTTAGAAAATCTCATTTAAATTTCAAGTATTGTCTTCTATTGGTGGTTTGAGTGCTAGTGTTGCGAGTGGTTCATCACCATGGCATGATTTTTTCCAGGATGAAAACCCAAGATTTTCGATCGGGTGATGATAACTTTTGTGCATTGTTTCATTCTTGTAGGCGTTGCTTTTGAAAGATCTCGTTTGAAGTGCAGGTGTTGTCTTTGGTAGTGATTTGAGTTTGAGTACTACCGTTGCCAGTGGTTCATCACCGCGACACGGTATTTGTTTTTTTAGATGTGTGCATTCGTGATATCTTTGATCATCTTGTTGCTACAGAGGCTGAGTGTAATTAGTATTTTTATGATACTAACATATTCTCTTAGTCAAAAGTTTGTTTGTGGCATAGTTCGTTCGTTGGCACGTATCAATCATCATCTCGCCTTCATTTCTTGGTCAACTCGTGAGCATCTTACCTGCTATGAATACGTTAGGGGTGAAAAACTAGAGTATTTGCCCAATGGCCGGCTTTGGTTAGTAGGTTTATGCGTGGACATTACTAGTTTTGTTTGTGTGGCATTCACGTCACTCTGTTTTGCGCTCGTCAAAATGCATGACAGCTTACGAAGTTGAAGATAATTTGAGACTTAAACTGGGAAGGAGCTCTCTGCTGTTGACTTTGGGCACATGATTTGAGTGCTAATCTTCTACTCTAACCTCGATCTATTGGGTAGGACGAAAAACAATCGGTACTAGCGGCGACCAGAAGTCTTCTTTCTTAATTTATTTGGGATCCCTGCTCTATGTGATGCCAAAAAACAAGATTTGTGGAACAAAACTCATTTCTAACCTTTCGAGGAAAGGAACAGACAGGTCAATGGAAACGAGAAATCGTCGTGACCTTCACCTCCCAGTCTGATCTCTCACGCGTACGGCGTACATCTCGCGACCTGATCAAATGCCCGCGCGCCATGGTTGCAGCTGATCCTGCAGCTCACCCGGCTGCAGATTGTGCGACGGAGGGTTTTGAGATGAAGCGCCGTGAAGCTGCAACGTCGTCCCTGCGGCGGGCGCTTCTTCACTTCTTCTTCCTGGTCTTGTCGTCATCGCAGCTGCGCGGCGCGAGGTCGGCGCCGGGAGAAGCGGAGGCGCTCGTGGAGTGGAAGGATAGCCTGACGCTGCCGTGGGCCGGTGCGCTCGCCTCCTGGGACAGGAAGGCCGCCGCCAACTCCACGGTCGCGGCGTGCTGGTGGCAGGGCGTGTCGTGCGACCCCTTCGGCCGCGTCGTGGGCGTCGACGTGGCCGGGACCGGCCTCGCCGGCACGCTCGACGCCCTCGACCTCTCGTCGCTGCCCAGCCTCGCCGCCCTCAACCTCAGCTTCAACTCGCTCACCGGAGGACCGTTCCCGTCGTCGTCGAACGTCTCCGCGCCGCCGCAGCTGCTCAGCATCACGTCCGTTGATTTCTCCAACAACAACCTGTCAGGCCCGATCCCGGCGGTGCTGCCCACGTTCATGCCCAACCTCGAGCTCTTGAACATTTCTTCCAACCAGCTCACCGGCGGCATACCGCCGTCCCTCGCGAACCTGACCAAGCTTCAGAGCCTTGTTCTCGGCAAGAACCTTCTCTCCGGCGGCATACCCCCCGCGCTCGGCTCCATCTCGGGGCTACGGGTGCTCGAGCTGCACAGCAACCCGCTGGGCGGCGCGATCCCCGCCTCTCTCGGCAACCTCCTGTCGCTAGAGCGCATCAACGTCAGCATCGCCCAGTTGGAGTCCGCCATTCCGAGCGAGCTCAGCCGCTGCACCAACCTCACCGTCGTTGGCCTCGCGGTCAACAAGCTCTCTGGGGAGCTGCCTGTGTCGTGGGCCCAGCTGACCAATGTACAGGAATTCAACGTCTCCAAGAACATGCTCACCGGGGAGATCCTGCCGGACTACTTCACGGCGTGGACCCGTCTCGCCGTGTTCCAGGCCGACAACAACCGTTTCGTCGGCGGGATCCCCACGGAGGTCGGCATGGCGTCGGGGCTGGAATTCCTCTCCTTCGCGACCAACAACCTCTCCGGCGGCATCCCGGCGATCATCGGAAGCCTGACGAACCTCAGGCTGCTGGACCTCGCCGAGAACGGGTTTTCGGGCACCATTCCACGGACCCTGGGCAACCTCACGAGGCTAGAGACGCTTCGGCTGTACAACAACAAACTCACCGGCCGGTTGCCGGATGAGTTCGGGAACATGACGGCGCTGCAGAAGCTGTCCGTGAGCACCAACATGCTGGAGGGCGAGCTGCCGGCCGGGCTTGTCCAGTTGCCGGACCTCATCTACATCGTCGCCTTCGAAAACTTCTTCTCCGGCGTCATCCCGCCGATTTCCAGCCGCCAGCTGACCGTCATCAGCATGGCAGACAACAATTTCTCCGGAGAGCTTCCGCAGGGGCTGTGCTTGAGCGCCTCCAGGCTGCTGTACCTTGGCCTGGACCGGAACCAGTTCACCGGCACCGTGCCTGCTTGCTACCGCAACCTGACCAAGCTGGTGCGCATCAGGATGGCACACAACCGGCTTGCCGGCGACGTGTCGGACATCTTCGGCTCGCATCCCAACCTGTACTACATCGATCTGTCCGGGAATTCGTTTGGTGGTGAGCTCACGGAGCACTGGCCTCAGCAGCTAAAGAGCCTCCGCTATCTGAACCTGGACGGCAACAAGATCACCGGCACGATTCCTCCCGGCTTCGGCAGTATGCCTGCACTCAACGATCTGAGCCTGGCATCGAATCTTCTCACCGGCGCGATCCCGCCGCAGCTCGGCGAGTTACCATTGCTCCTCAATCTGAACCTCAGTCACAACAGGTTGTCAGGACCGATCCCTCTGACACTGGGGAACGTCACCACGATGCTGAAGCTGGACCTATCCGGGAACGAGCTCGACGGCGGCGTGCCCGTGGAGCTGACGGAACTGAGCCGTATCTGGTACCTGAACCTGAGCGGCAACAACCTCACAGGCGAGGTGCCGGCTCTGCTTGGCAAGATGAACTCGCTGACCGACTTGGATCTCGGTGGCAACCCGGGCCTGTGCGGCGCCATTATTTCCGGCCTGAAACCTTGCGGCTCGGATGATGATTCCGGAGCTGGGCCACGGCGATACAGCAAGAGGCTGGTCCTCGCTGTCGCTCTCTCTGTCGGTGCGGCGCTGCTCGTCTCTATGGCTGCGCTTGCTTTCCTGCTGGTGGTCCGCAAGAAGAAGAAGAAGAAGAAGAGGCGAGCCGGCGGCCAAGACACTGCTGGAGGAGCAGAGACAACGACGGCGGCGAACGGCAGCACGACGGCTCAGCCTCTTCTGCAGGCGTCCATATGGAGCAGGGAGGTGGAGTTCTCCTTTGAGGACATTGTGGCCGCCACGGAGCACTTCAACGAGGCCCACTGCATCGGCAAGGGGAGCTTCGGGAGCGTGTACCGCGCCGAGGTCCCCGGCGGCCACTCCCTGGCCGTGAAGAAGCTCGACGCGTCGGAGACAGCAGGGGATGCGTCGTCCTGGGGCGTCAGCGAGAAGAGCTTCGAGAACGAGGTGAAGGCCCTGACGCGCGTCCGGCACCGGAACATCGTCAAGCTCCACGGGTTCAGCGCCACGGGCGGGTGCATGTACCTGGTCTACGAGCGCGTCGAGAGGGGCAGCCTCGGCAAAGTTCTCTACGGGGGCGGCGAGGGCGGCGGCGAACGCAGCGGCGAGAGGTTCGACTGGCCGGCGAGGATGCGGGCCATCAGGGGCCTCGCGCACGCGCTGGCCTACCTGCACCACGACTGCTCGCCGCCCATGATCCACCGCGACGTCTCCGTCAACAACGTCCTGCTGGACGCCGATTACGAGACGCGGCTGTCGGACTTCGGCACCGCGAGGTTCCTCAGCCCTGGTCGCTCCAACTGCTCCACCGTCGCAGGCTCCTACGGTTACATGGCACCAGGTAATACCTTAATCACTCGCCATTATTGCTTGCTGGCCCGGGCGCAAGCAAGCTCGCACTGACCGGCATTGCGTTTATTTCTTGCCACAGAGCTCGCCTACCTCAGGGTGACGACCAAGTGCGACGTGTACAGCTTCGGCGTGATCGCCATGGAGATCCTGACGGGCAAGTTCCCTGGCGGGCTCATCAGCTCGCTGTACAGCCTCGACGAGACGCAGGTCGGCGTCGGCAAGTCGTCGGCGCTCCTGCTGCTCAGGGACTTGCTGGACCACGGGCTGGAGGCTCCTGACGGGCAGCTCGCCGCGAAGGTGGTGTTCGCCTTCGTCGTGGCCCTGTCCTGCGTCCGCACCAACCCCGACGCCCGCCCCACCATGCGCATCGTCGCAGAGGAGCTCGAAACTAGCAAGAGATCGGCCTTGGACAGGCCGTTCGGGGCGATCATGATCGGCGATCTCCTTAGTTCACGGGTATAAATATGACACGTACTGTACTATCTTGTACGGTACATGCCAGTTTGGGAGGTGGTATATATTGGTTCGTTCGATTTTTTTTGGGTACATGCGTGACTGGTGCTTTCTTGGATTAGTTCCACGTTCATTTCCGTACGAAATGTGCAATTTGTATATGATGTGCTCAGTACAAACAAGTTCTGTTTTTCTTTCCTGTTTGGCAATTCTCAAGCAACTGTACAGTCTCAGTCTATTACTCAACCTGAAGTTGCAGTACCTTTGCTTGACTCGCATCATCAATGGAATTTGCTTGACTCGCATCATCAAAGTAACTTATCAACCTCAAGCAAATGTATCTAGACTTGTTTTAGTATATAGGTTCACTTAACTTTGAAATGAATCTACACAGAAAAAAATATAGATTCATTTTTGTCATAAACCTAAAACATCTTATATTTTGAAACGGAGGGAGTACGTTGATAAGTTACTTCTCATTGTTTTAATTTGCATTTCTACCAGGGTTTATTACCCACAGATTGCATTTTTTGTAGGCGCGTTGAAATTTGGCTCTTCATCTTTGTCTGTTCATTCTTATTTTTTGTTAGGTCACATGTGAGGGAAACGACAAAGTTATTAGAAATATGCCCTAGAGACGGTCATGTGCTCCTGATATTTCTTGATTCATGAGTTATTTATATTGTTCTTATTCTGTCTGGGAAATTAAATAATGGGGGAAGCTACCCATGGTTAATTATCTATTAAATAAATACGAAATAAGTTATTTATACTAGTCTCATGATGTGTGCCCTCGCACACGCCTACCACTGAACATAAACCTTAGTTTCAGGTAGAGGTAAAGGGGAGAGACAACGGTGAGGCAAACGTAAGCTTGTGATAGGCTAGCTGGTCGGGGCTGACCTCCCTTAACGGCGGCGGTGTCCCTGGGGTGGCGGCGGTGTCCCTGGGGTGGCGACGGTCCAGAGGCCTTCCGGGTGGTGCTGGGCGGCGGCGCCGGTGGCGAGGCTGCGACGCAGCGCGGCGGTGGCGCAGCTGCTAGGGAGCGTGGCGGCGGCGCCTTTCCCGGGCCCGATCTGGGCCTAGGTGGGTCGCGCGTCCGCGGCTGCTTCTCCTCGGCGGCATGGCGTCTTGCAGTGTCGGCATGGCAGGGCCCTCGGCGAGGCAGACCCGACGTTTGGCGCTGGCACCTCCAGGCCCGGATCTGGGCCCTTCGGGCCCAATCTGGACTTCGATGGGCTGGCGCGTCTGCTGCACAAGCGCCCTCTGAACATGGTGGCGACGACGGTGATCGGGATGGGGATAGCGGAACAGCAGCCTGCCTGTTGCAGCTAGGTGACAGGGGCTTTACGGGCCCTTCGGGAGCCTGACCGAGCCCGCCAAGCCTGGTTTGACCCTGCTACTCAGCTCGGTCGGCGACCGCCTTTCGGCGGTGGAGGTGGGCTCCTCCCGCGTGGTCGCAGGGCTGCTGTCCCTAGCCAGTTCTATGTCGTTTTCCTGTTTTCGGGTTGCTTGCTATGTCCACGATGAGGCGATGACGATGGTGGCGCAAGATCGTGGTGGCACAAGTTGGTATGCGACGAAGCTGGTGGTGGCACGCCGTATCGCCCGGGGTTTTTTGTAGGTGGGGTTAGGGAGAAATCTCTGTCGGCTGGTCCGTCTCCGTCGCGGTGCCACCCTCGGATGGCGCCATTCCTTCTTAAAGGGCGTCACGGATATCCCCGGCCTACTATACTCCAAGTGCCGGGGGAAACCCTAGGTCCAGTGTTCTGGCCCGGGTAGCAACGCCGTGTCAACGGCGTTTCCCTTCTTGAAGGTGTTGTCTTGGTACTAGGCGTGTCGGTGTGTCTGAAGCATGGTGGGACTATTTTGGTTGGCGCAACGGTTGCGGGTCATCCTAGTCTCTTCGAATCGTCGTTTCCATCATTTCTTTTCTTTTTGGGCGTGTTTTAGCTGATGTCCCAGCATTCTCGGTTGGTCGAATTCTTGTATCAGTGTGGTTGCTTTGTTTATAAAGCGGGGCGAAAGCCTATTTCGAGATAGGCTATAGCTAAGTGGACAACGAGCCCAAATGTATGTACTCCTAAATCTTGTTGAAGTCTCGGTCCATAACTAAGAGTGTTTGGATTTGGTCCAGACCAAATTGAAGAGTGTAGAAAAGTATAGACTTTGACTTACATACTGTCAAGCATTGACATATCAATGGCTACCAATGAGCCCCATCAAGAAGGGTTTTATCACGAAGAGGGCATAATTTGCTTCGTACTGTTGAGTATCTAATTGACCCGATTACAGGTTCGTGGAATGAGACACTAATCCGTGCGAATCGCCTAGTGAATCTAGAATAAATTCTTAGAATACCTTTTGAATGAGCACTTAATTAAAGATTTCATCGCTTGGCATGACACAAAGAAGTGCACATTTTCAGTCCAATCGGCATATCGTCTAGAGTGGAAACATTAGAGCATCTCTAACCGATGGCCTAAAGTTTAGAGGAGTAAACCTCCCGAGAAAATTTAGAGAAGTAAAAGTACTCCTCTAACCAAAACGGTTTCTAACCGATTTCCTAAATTTAGAGGAGTAATCATGTGATCACCGCAAAAATCGATCAAATTTGGCCGAAATAAGGTCAATTCAAACTGAATTTAAAACCTACTATTTCATTTACATTAATTTATGCATATTACACCCAAAATTTGGTCGAATTTCACTAAAAATTCGACCGGATTTGACCTAAACCTAACCTAATCATCCCAGCCAAAGGAGGAGGAGTCGCTGTCGAGGTTGATGACCGTCGACGCTGGCGTTCCTCCTCGACAAGCTCTGGGTTGAGACTGGTGAGCGCTGCCTCCATCGTCGTGTCACGGCGCTTTGCCTTAAGGTGCTCGCGGGCCTCCTGATCCTCCCGCCGCTCGCGATCGAAGACGAAACGAAGACCAGCCGGCTCTAGATCCGGTATTCCCAGGAAGTCGAGCTCGTCGCAGTCAGAGCCGTGGAGCTCGACGTTCTTCACGGCATATGCGAAGGCCGCCTGCTCCGCGGATTGGAAGCTCCCAATCCACACCTTCCTCTTCGTGTTCCGGTCGGTGATCTCGACCACCCACGAGCCCCACGATAGCTGCCGCACACCGCGATAGACCAGTGCAGCCGGCACCGGCAGGTAGAGGGTGCCGGCGGACCGGCGAGGTTGCCGTCGATGTTTCGGTGGCGCCAAACGTGGAGAGGAATGGTGGCGGGGAGCGGGAGCGACGCGGGGCTGCCGCGGGGGGCTGCGGTGGCGCCGGGCGCTGGGTATGGGCAGCGAGAAGATCCAGTCATCTGGGGGTGTGGGGGTGGCTGTGGTGGCGGCTAGGGGTGTCGGTGGTGGCCGACGGTGGAGGAGAGGTCGAGGTGGAGGCAGTGTGAACACGCGAAGAAGAGAGAATCTTTTTCTTGGAAGTGGCCGCGGACTCCTATATTTACTCCTCCACGACACTGATAAGTAAAAAAAAAACACTTAAACTTTTTAAAGTTCGGTTAGATCCGATTAAAAGAGTAAAATAGCATCTTTTACTACACTAACCGGTTTTAGAGGATCAGTTAGAGATACCCTTAGTTCGAATCCAGTCCGACGATCAGATTGACAGAACTCCTCGTGAGTGAATCCAGTTTTGGGAAGTAGTGTGGAAATTATAGATTGCAAGCAAGGTTAAAATATACTTACTCCATTTTAAAATATAAGATGTTTTAGGTTTATAAAAAAAAAATATCCGGACTTATTTTAGTATATAGATTCATTCTAACATAAATAAACTTACATACTAAAAGTAGTTTAAATACACTTATTTTATAAAACTAAAACATTTTATATTTTAAAACGGAGGGAGTAGTTGACCAAAGCTCTGCGTGGAGTAATCCGGGCAATGGCGATCTTGGCGTCTAGACATATACACGTGCCTCCCCGATGCACTGTGCGCCAGAATGGTGTGTGGAAGATACGAGACATCTTTTGTTCACTTGTGAAAGGGCAAGAAAAATCTGGAAGGAGCTCGGCTTATGGGATTTTACTGAGCATTCCTTGGTGGCCGGCTGATTTAGTCCCGTTGTTCCAAAGATCTTATTGTGCAGCAAAAAGCATCAATCATCGTTGCTTGCTCAGTATGGGGACCTTTTTTGCGGAACCCGCAAACGCTTACATGTATATACACTCACTCCTATAAACGTACGCATATGTATCTATGAGCACCTTCGAAAGACTGAGCTTTGAGACTGATCCGATAGATCTTGAGCTTGATGAACTCACCATAGACACATCGTTATCGACGAAAACGTCTCCTCCCACTGAAGAATATTCCGCCTTTTACCTGGGATTTAAAATCTGGTGCCTTCTAGCCATCCAACCACATGTTGGTTCTCTTAGTATGGGGATTCAAAAGTTGATCGCGGTCGGCCGTTGGTACATATGGTTGCAAAAAGCGTGAATTTGTTAAATGTGCCCAAGTGGTGAATCATGTGACCTCAGTTTTTGTTATTAACACTTTGATGACAGGGGTGGACCTAGAATCAAAATGACCTAGCGTCACTGTCTTAGTCATACATAATTTTTATCTAAGTTAAGGGTGTCACACATGAATAAAACATAACAAAAGAAATCAATTTGCACCGGGTGTCCCGTGACACATGCTACCATAACCTGGGTACGCACCCGATTTCAGAGCAACTAAACCATCAGCAAACAAAGGGATATATCCTAGCTAATGCATGACTTTCTTATCAATTGATCCACTCCACCAGAATCTTGTGATGAGGGATATGGTGATACGTAAGGGCACTAGACACAAATGATCACATCTCCACGCATGAAAACTTACATGGATTCATACGTTGATTAATGAAGAACGAGAGAAGCATGTTTGTTGCAAGCAAGTGATCTTAGTGCTTCCTAATGTAAACAAGCGCATGTTCTCCGAATAGTGTGTTGCCATTCTTACGGTTTTATTTAACAACCAACACTACAGTGCCACCAAATTCACATGAGGTAGCACATCTTATCTAATGCAACCTCCAGGCCCACCATAAAGGAATCCAGCATGATCAATAGGAGTACTAGAGTAGCATTTTTCATCGGTGACCACCTGGGGTAAGTCTGCCACGATTGGGCTGCTATTCCCATCTTGATCAATGAGTCGAAGGTCGGTGAATGATGCAGCGTGAACCATACCACCATTTGGCAGGGAACCACTTCCCATTGGAGGAGTCATAAGTTCCTTTTTAGATGTGACAAATGCACCAAAACCCATTATGGTTGACTTTTGTGCTAAGTAGGTGAACGACGACTTTGGAAAGTATCCCACTCCAGTGGGGATGTTGTTGAAGCCATAATAAACCCACCAGTCTCCAGAATTTTTTTCCTACAGTTGATAAGGATTTAGGTTAAGACCATTTTGGGAGGTGGTATATATTGGTTCGTTCGATTTTTTTTGGGTACATGCGTGACTGGTGCTTTCTTGGATTAGTTCCACGTTCATTTCCGTACGAAATGTGCAATTTGTATATGATGTGCTCAGTACAAACAAGTTCTGTTTTTCTTTCCTGTTTGGCAATTCTCAAGCAACTGTACAGTCTCAGTCTATTACTCAACCTGAAGTTGCAGTACCTTTGCTTGACTCGCATCATCAATGGAATTTGCTTGACTCGCATCATCAAAGTAACTTATCAACCTCAAGCAAATGTATCTAGACTTGTTTTAGTATATAGGTTCACTTAACTTTGAAATGAATCTACACAGAAAAAAATATAGATTCATTTTTGTCATAAACCTAAAACATCTTATATTTTGAAACGGAGGGAGTACGTTGATAAGTTACTTCTCATTGTTTTAATTTGCATTTCTACCAGGGTTTATTACCCACAGATTGCATTTTTTGTAGGCGCGTTGAAATTTGGCTCTTCATCTTTGTCTGTTCATTCTTATTTTTTGTTAGGTCACATGTGAGGGAAACGACAAAGTTATTAGAAATATGCCCTAGAGACGGTCATGTGCTCCTGATATTTCTTGATTCATGAGTTATTTATATTGTTCTTATTCTGTCTGGGAAATTAAATAATGGGGGAAGCTACCCATGGTTAATTATCTATTAAATAAATACGAAATAAGTTATTTATACTAGTCTCATGATGTGTGCCCTCGCACACGCCTACCACTGAACATAAACCTTAGTTTCAGGTAGAGGTAAAGGGGAGAGACAACGGTGAGGCAAACGTAAGCTTGTGATAGGCTAGCTGGTCGGGGCTGACCTCCCTTAACGGCGGCGGTGTCCCTGGGGTGGCGGCGGTGTCCCTGGGGTGGCGACGGTCCAGAGGCCTTCCGGGTGGTGCTGGGCGGCGGCGCCGGTGGCGAGGCTGCGACGCAGCGCGGCGGTGGCGCAGCTGCTAGGGAGCGTGGCGGCGGCGCCTTTCCCGGGCCCGATCTGGGCCTAGGTGGGTCGCGCGTCCGCGGCTGCTTCTCCTCGGCGGCATGGCGTCTTGCAGTGTCGGCATGGCAGGGCCCTCGGCGAGGCAGACCCGACGTTTGGCGCTGGCACCTCCAGGCCCGGATCTGGGCCCTTCGGGCCCAATCTGGACTTCGATGGGCTGGCGCGTCTGCTGCACAAGCGCCCTCTGAACATGGTGGCGACGACGGTGATCGGGATGGGGATAGCGGAACAGCAGCCTGCCTGTTGCAGCTAGGTGACAGGGGCTTTACGGGCCCTTCGGGAGCCTGACCGAGCCCGCCAAGCCTGGTTTGACCCTGCTACTCAGCTCGGTCGGCGACCGCCTTTCGGCGGTGGAGGTGGGCTCCTCCCGCGTGGTCGCAGGGCTGCTGTCCCTAGCCAGTTCTATGTCGTTTTCCTGTTTTCGGGTTGCTTGCTATGTCCACGATGAGGCGATGACGATGGTGGCGCAAGATCGTGGTGGCACAAGTTGGTATGCGACGAAGCTGGTGGTGGCACGCCGTATCGCCCGGGTTTTTTTGTAGGTGGGGTTAGGGAGAAATCTCTGTCGGCTGGTCCGTCTCCGTCGCGGTGCCACCCTCGGATGGCGCCATTCCTTCTTAAAGGGCGTCACGGATATCCCCGGCCTACTATACTCCAAGTGCCGGGGGAAACCCTAGGTCCAGTGTTCTGGCCCGGGTAGCAACGCCGTGTCAACGGCGTTTCCCTTCTTGAAGGTGTTGTCTTGGTACTAGGCGTGTCGGTGTGTCTGAAGCATGGTGGGACTATTTTGGTTGGCGCAACGGTTGCGGGTCATCCTAGTCTCTTCGAATCGTCGTTTCCATCATTTCTTTTCTTTTTGGGCGTGTTTTAGCTGATGTCCCAGCATTCTCGGTTGGTCGAATTCTTGTATCAGTGTGGTTGCTTTGTTTATAAAGCGGGGCGAAAGCCTATTTCGAGATAGGCTATAGCTAAGTGGACAACGAGCCCAAATGTATGTACTCCTAAATCTTGTTGAAGTCTCGGTCCATAACTAAGAGTGTTTGGATTTGGTCCAGACCAAATTGAAGAGTGTAGAAAAGTATAGACTTTGACTTACATACTGTCAAGCATTGACATATCAATGGCTACCAATGAGCCCCATCAAGAAGGGTTTTATCACGAAGAGGGCATAATTTGCTTCGTACTGTTGAGTATCTAATTGACCCGATTACAGGTTCGTGGAATGAGACACTAATCCGTGCGAATCGCCTAGTGAATCTAGAATAAATTCTTAGAATACCTTTTGAATGAGCACTTAATTAAAGATTTCATCGCTTGGCATGACACAAAGAAGTGCACATTTTCAGTCCAATCGGCATATCGTCTAGAGTGGAAACATTAGAGCATCTCTAACCGATGGCCTAAAGTTTAGAGGAGTAAACCTCCCGAGAAAATTTAGAGAAGTAAAAGTACTCCTCTAACCAAAACGGTTTCTAACCGATTTCCTAAATTTAGAGGAGTAATCATGTGATCACCGCAAAAATCGATCAAATTTGGCCGAAATAAGGTCAATTCAAACTGAATTTAAAACCTACTATTTCATTTACATTAATTTATGCATATTACACCCAAAATTTGGTCGAATTTCACTAAAAATTCGACCGGATTTGACCTAAACCTAACCTAATCATCCCAGCCAAAGGAGGAGGAGTCGCTGTCGAGGTTGATGACCGTCGACGCTGGCGTTCCTCCTCGACAAGCTCTGGGTTGAGACTGGTGAGCGCTGCCTCCATCGTCGTGTCACGGCGCTTTGCCTTAAGGTGCTCGCGGGCCTCCTGATCCTCCCGCCGCTCGCGATCGAAGACGAAACGAAGACCAGCCGGCTCTAGATCCGGTATTCCCAGGAAGTCGAGCTCGTCGCAGTCAGAGCCGTGGAGCTCGACGTTCTTCACGGCATATGCGAAGGCCGCCTGCTCCGCGGATTGGAAGCTCCCAATCCACACCTTCCTCTTCGTGTTCCGGTCGGTGATCTCGACCACCCACGAGCCCCACGATAGCTGCCGCACACCGCGATAGACCAGTGCAGCCGGCACCGGCAGGTAGAGGGTGCCGGCGGACCGGCGAGGTTGCCGTCGATGTTTCGGTGGCGCCAAACGTGGAGAGGAATGGTGGCGGGGAGCGGGAGCGACGCGGGGCTGCCGCGGGGGGCTGCGGTGGCGCCGGGCGCTGGGTATGGGCAGCGAGAAGATCCAGTCATCTGGGGGTGTGGGGGTGGCTGTGGTGGCGGCTAGGGGTGTCGGTGGTGGCCGACGGTGGAGGAGAGGTCGAGGTGGAGGCAGTGTGAACACACGAAGAAGAGAGAATCTTTTTCTTGGAAGTGGCCGCGGACTCCTATATTTACTCCTCCACGACACTGATAAGTAAAAAAAAAACACTTAAACTTTTTAAAGTTCGGTTAGATCCGATTAAAAGAGTAAAATAGCATCTTTTACTACACTAACCGGTTTTAGAGGATCAGTTAGAGATACCCTTAGTTCGAATCCAGTCCGACGATCAGATTGACAGAACTCCTCGTGAGTGAATCCAGTTTTGGGAAGTAGTGTGGAAATTATAGATTGCAAGCAAGGTTAAAATATACTTACTCCATTTTAAAATATAAGATGTTTTAGGTTTATAAAAAAAAAATATCCGGACTTATTTTAGTATATAGATTCATTCTAACATAAATAAACTTACATACTAAAAGTAGTTTAAATACACTTATTTTATAAAACTAAAACATTTTATATTTTAAAACGGAGGGAGTAGTTGACCAAAGCTCTGCGTGGAGTAATCCGGGCAATGGCGATCTTGGCGTCTAGACATATACACGTGCCTCCCCGATGCACTGTGCGCCAGAATGGTGTGTGGAAGATACGAGACATCTTTTGTTCACTTGTGAAAGGGCAAGAAAAATCTGGAAGGAGCTCGGCTTATGGGATTTTACTGAGCATTCCTTGGTGGCCGGCTGATTTAGTCCCGTTGTTCCAAAGATCTTATTGTGCAGCAAAAAGCATCAATCATCGTTGCTTGCTCAGTATGGGGACCTTTTTTGCGGAACCCGCAAACGCTTACATGTATATACACTCACTCCTATAAACGTACGCATATGTATCTATGAGCACCTTCGAAAGACTGAGCTTTGAGACTGATCCGATAGATCTTGAGCTTGATGAACTCACCATAGACACATCGTTATCGACGAAAACGTCTCCTCCCACTGAAGAATATTCCGCCTTTTACCTGGGATTTAAAATCTGGTGCCTTCTAGCCATCCAACCACATGTTGGTTCTCTTAGTATGGGGATTCAAAAGTTGATCGCGGTCGGCCGTTGGTACATATGGTTGCAAAAAGCGTGAATTTGTTAAATGTGCCCAAGTGGTGAATCATGTGACCTCAGTTTTTGTTATTAACACTTTGATGACAGGGGTGGACCTAGAATCAAAATGACCTAGCGTCACTGTCTTAGTCATACATAATTTTTATCTAAGTTAAGGGTGTCACACATGAATAAAACATAACAAAAGAAATCAATTTGCACCGGGTGTCCCGTGACACATGCTACCATAACCTGGGTACGCACCCGATTTCAGAGCAACTAAACCATCAGCAAACAAAGGGATATATCCTAGCTAATGCATGACTTTCTTATCAATTGATCCACTCCACCAGAATCTTGTGATGAGGGATATGGTGATACGTAAGGGCACTAGACACAAATGATCACATCTCCACGCATGAAAACTTACATGGATTCATACGTTGATTAATGAAGAACGAGAGAAGCATGTTTGTTGCAAGCAAGTGATCTTAGTGCTTCCTAATGTAAACAAGCGCATGTTCTCCGAATAGTGTGTTGCCATTCTTACGGTTTTATTTAACAACCAACACTACAGTGCCACCAAATTCACATGAGGTAGCACATCTTATCTAATGCAACCTCCAGGCCCACCATAAAGGAATCCAGCATGATCAATAGGAGTACTAGAGTAGCATTTTTCATCGGTGACCACCTGGGGTAAGTCTGCCACGATTGGGCTGCTATTCCCATCTTGATCAATGAGTCGAAGGTCGGTGAATGATGCAGCGTGAACCATACCACCATTTGGCAGGGAACCACTTCCCATTGGAGGAGTCATAAGTTCCTTTTTAGATGTGACAAATGCACCAAAACCCATTATGGTTGACTTTTGTGCTAAGTAGGTGAACGACGACTTTGGAAAGTATCCCACTCCAGTGGGGATGTTGTTGAAGCCATAATAAACCCACCAGTCTCCAGAATTTTTTTCCTACAGTTGATAAGGATTTAGGTTAAGACCATTTACATTTAGTTTATGCATTTAATTGTAAGGACCAACTTTAGCTTATAAACAATGATACACCTTTATCAGCCATGTAGTGAGATTTTCTCAAGTGAAATACAAATTATCATGAAATGAATACACAATAAAATTACAAGTCTTATTACCTTGTTCACCCTGAGAGTGATATTTTGTATAGGTCCATCCGGTAGATGAGAAACTGTATGTATAGCATCACCTGGAGCTATAACAGCGCCATTCACCCTTATGAAACCAGGGCATCGCATGTTGAAGCAGCCGGTTGTAACATATCCATCTCTCTGTTGCATATATTTTTGTGTTTGAGTCTAAAACCTTATAAAGTGTGTATTTTATATCAGCCCAAGATCACTTTTTCGGTAATAGTAAGATCGGTCATCAAATCATGATGCATAGCATCATTATCACATTACTGTCCATAATGTATAAAAGTGAGGATGTGAGTCGCCATAGAGTTCTGGATGAATCTGTTGAACAAAGGGGACAAATAAGATAAACATTGCCTCACGCTTTACGAAGATTAAAAATGTGGAAGATATGAAAAAACAATCTGATAAGTGTAACATAGACAACCTGGTTATGCTGTTAGATAAGTAAGCCATATTTTCACGGGTGTTAAGTTACACGGTTCTAGTGGGTGCACAATTTTTAGAATAAGAACATGGCTTTAAGTTTTCTTAAAACTTTGAAAGCAATCACATGTAAATGTATATTTTCCCAACATATCCATGAAATTTTGTAAGGGAGTTTATCTTGCAAATATTTCTTTTATCATATCAAGTTAATTTCTTAGTCGTAGCACACAAATAAATATGATCAAGTGATTTGTTTGTATCATTATGCATGTTTAATTTGAGAGCAAAGATGTTGGCATATTATTGTTGGCATGAATCCTTGTTGTCATGTGATTACTGAAATATCATACTTGTAGAAATTCAATACCCAATTTATTGTTTGAATTAGAGCCTATGTGTGAAGGAAGAGAGAAAATGTCACTTACATGCCAGCCAACTTGAATTGTATTACGACTTGATGTATTACCATCTCCGTCATGAAAAATCCAAAATGTTGTCGAACTTAGCTGGCCGGGTTTTAGTTTGTGCCCATACACATCCATGGTGGCATGTAAGCCATAGTAGTTATCCTTAGGACCACCATATGGTGTTTGATGTCCTACAAACTGCAAGGTAAAATTGCTAAAAACTACACAACACCAAGATAAATTATGACTTGTACAAATTCAGAATGCTTAAACCAGAAAACATTCCAAAATTTAGGGAAACACCTTTTTGTTCAGCAAAACTTGCTCTAAAAATAGTTCGCACATTACACAATGTTTAGTATTGTATTAAAATGCCTGAACGATGACATCAAAATTTAAAATGGTAAAAGTAATGGAATAGGTTGGTCGAGTTATTATATGAGGTCTTGGCACTATCAACTAATTTACTTTTCCCACACTAATATGTCAACAATATTCCTCGTGTGCTCATTCTCGTACTTCCTTTGTTTCTCCAAAGTCATTGTGGCTATGTGTTCCTAAGGAAAGTCCCATGCCATATTTTTAAATAGTAAATACTAGACATTCTTATATAATCCTCACAACCAGGTTACTAGAAATCTAAGGTTTAGTCAGATGATTAGCAGAAAAGCAAAAAAATGCACATAATATCATGATTTGGAGTACAATCTTCTCTACAACAAATTTATAAGAAAAAAGGTATGTCATGAGGCATTACCACATAGTTATAATTAGTACATATTTAGTCCTTATACTTATTTTTACCAACACTACTACATTGTTTCTCTTTATTCGCTAAAGTCTTCAAAGATGATACTTAGTAAAAATGCATATGTATGCTCATTGACTTGATAGCATGACCTTACAAAACATAATACAATGTCAATTAGTGTTGTTATTATGTAGGGCATATGGCAATCATACTATTAGACATACAAAATTTGTGGCGATTTACTAGAAAATAAATGTAATAGCTATAGCGCAATGAATATCATAATATTTTGTGTGAAATATCATACACATGTTTTTATTTTCCAAAAATAGAATATAATAATGTGTATTATATTACTAGAGAAAACCAAGACATGATACCTATTTAACATTTAAGAAACCATATATTATGTTCATTGCACCTCAATTTTTTTGTTGTATAATCATAATTACAATAGTTAAGTAAACAAAGTGTATATAAGAAAATTGAACTCACATATGGATCAACCCATGAACTAGAACCTTGTCCAAAAATTGTGGCTTCAATGGATTTTGACTTCAAGCCCATCAAA
This sequence comes from Avena sativa, assembly GCA_916181665.1. Taxonomy (NCBI): domain Eukaryota; kingdom Viridiplantae; phylum Streptophyta; class Magnoliopsida; order Poales; family Poaceae; genus Avena; species Avena sativa. The sequence continues at coordinate 464,609,579 of OV702293.1, forward strand.
TATTGTTTTGTCGGACCATGGACCACATCTTTTTCTAGCGGACCAATGACCTACAAGTAAAATAATATGTATGTTAAGTGGGTAATACTACATATAGAGCATCTAGTGTAGAATCGGCTACAATCCAATGTTTTATTTTCTTATTTTGTTATCACAACACTAATAAGGTACTAACCACTTTGAGTATAGACGCTGATATTTTAGTGGCATGATTTGGTGGAATCCATCTATTATGGAAGGAATACATCAGCTAATGACATTAGTCCTTTCAACATTGATATGTGTTTGTAGTGGTTCTATCTAGTAACCGTTCCATATTCTTGACTTCACCAAATCCATATTAATTGAATGGTTCTTAAAGACCACCATATCGTTGAAGGAAAAAATAAATTAATATAGGAAAATGAGAAATGTTGGGAATAAGGGCAGTGACATGTTCAAATTGACCCATATTAACATGTCTTAGAAAATTCTATGGTGTCAAATTTCCCACGCATTTTGATAAACTTGATGCAAATCTTGGTAGAAAATAAAGTAAGAGATTTGTAGTGCCACTACTAGTGCTCTACTGGTAGATTCAATGTCAATGAGGTAGCATATGCAAGCAGTGATAGATTCTAAAATGGAAATATCCTATGGAAAACAAAATTGTTTCTGGAACATCGGATCTACTAACCCCATCTTGGTTTGTCATGATGAGCAAAAAATAACATCTTCTTATAACTACAAACCTACATGGTCTAAATTATGTATAAACAAGTTCCTCCCACCCCCAATTCCTTGACTATTGATAACCCATCTATATTATTTATTTTGTTGTAACCCTACTGTGACATAATATGACTTTATGACCCTGAAGAATATATTTGTCCTATATTCAATAAACAAAACTTGTTAGTTTTACAAAATAATTAACATAGTATTACAACTCGCCATAGGTTTACCTCTCCATCAGTAGGGTGCAACTCAAAACCTCCACTTTGAACTGCATGATGAATAAAGAAACATACAATCGCTCGTCGAAGTAGAGTAAGTCTAAACATTTTCTATGTGAAAAGATAAAAACATGCACCGAGAAGTGAGATCAATATGTAGGCCTTGTGTAGTATATAGGGTGAGGGGGTTCAGATATTTCCATAAAAGACTATTAATTATAGCAAACATTTAGTATATTTTTTTAAATATTTATTTAATGCACTCAACGAATATACCTGGCCTTTAATTATGATAAATATTTAATGTATAATTATGCAAAAAAAATATTTAATGCATTCTTGAAATATTTGAGGCATTAAACATTTATTATATATTTATGCAAAATATTTCTTTAGGGTATACTACAAATATATTTAATGCCATTAAACCATATAATTCAAATTTTTGTAAGGTTTCCCATATAAATTTAGTGCATATTGTCCTAAATCTATCTTTAATTCTAGAATATAGTAAGTTTGTTTTCTATATGGGTAAATCTTCTTTGATGCTAGATGGAATATAGGAGTCTGCAATCATTGTGACTACATGGTTCAAATATTTTAATAAAATGGGCCTCTAATTACATGAAATATTTAGTATATATTGATGCAAAATCTATATTTACTACACTCTACCTTTTTATTTAATAACATTAAACCATATAATATAATTTTATATAAGTATTAAATATTTCTCTGGCATATGTCCTCATGCAAATTAATTGAGTATCAACCTAAATCTATGAGAGTAAATCTTTATTTGATGCAATCTTCACTAAATGAGTGCACAAGCATTCAATCTAGACATATCAAATACTATAAAAATGACCTTTACTTACCACAAACATTTAAAATATATTTGTGTCCAATCTTTATTCAATGTACCCTAAATATTTCATCGACTAACACATAGAAATTAATAAATATCTTCCTAAATCTATGTCAGATCTTGTAGTTTTAGGTCCCGTAGGGGCAGATTTAGAATTTTTGCATTTTGCATTCATGTATATGATTTTTTTACAAAGGCAACAAATGGAATTTTTCTACGTAGCATATTAGGATTGGATCATCAAGGTGAATGCAATAAATTTTGACATGGCCTTTGTTAAATCTTAGGTCATTGCATAATTTAGAATTAGGAAATAGTCCATAAAATATACTCCCTTCGTCCGAAAAAGGATATCATAGATTTGTCTAAATTTACATGTATTTATATACTAAAATACATCTAGATACATACGAATTAGGATATATGTGACATCACTTTCTAGGAGGGAGTATATAAATAGCCACCATGGTGAAGAATGCAATTATGGGTCGATCTGGCCAAGCTGGACAACCCCAGGTTTAGTCACATGTGTCATGGCTCAACCAAATATTTTGCTTTATGAATAAGGCATCTGGGCCAGATGAAATTCCTATTGAGTTCAATCGGGCTTGTTGGGCCATAATCAGACATGACATTATGGACCTCTTTGAAGATCTATATAGGGAAACGTTGGATATTTATACACTCAATTTTGGTATCTTTATTTTACTATCAAAATCCCTTGATGCTCATGTATCTAACAAGCATAGGTCTATTGTACTTATGCAATTTTTATACAAGTTAATTACAAAATTTGCCACGGTTAGGGTGGAACCTTACATGAATAAAGTGATTTCTGGTTGTCAATCTCCTTTGATTAAAGGTAGAGAAATATTATGGATAGGGTCATGTCCTTGCATAAAGACGAAGATGTCACAGCGGACCAAGGGAAGTAAATCAAACAACCATGCTTTTGTAAAAAAAGCAGTAATGAAGAAAAAGTTGTTGTCATGCTCTGTTTCTATTGATGTTTTCAATGGGAACTTTTGTTTGTAATACGTTTAAGTTCACCGAAAAACCACCTTCCTAGTTCCAAAGCTATCCGTTATTTCTCTGGTTTGTTTTCATCGGTCATAGTGACCTGTAGTAAGACTTGCTTAGCTTAAAAATTGATCCTTGGTTTGATCATATATGTTGTTTTTATCGTTTTGGGTGATTACCCATTTTTTCTTCCTTTTTATTTTGCTTCTACAAAGAAAAATGTGTTATGTTATCCTATAAATATGGAACCCGGCTCCAATTTGGAGGCATCTGGCAAAAAACAAAATCCCAAAATCTAGCGTGCGAACGTCAGTTTCTGGCTCTCGCATGTGACGTAATCTCAGCCATTCATTTTTGGACCAACGCCTAGGATGGCAACTTCAAAAAAAGAAAAGGAAAAAAGATAAAATTATCGGACCCACATATTGCTTTGCCCTGGCAACTTTTGGTGGCGTCGCGCGTGTCCGCGCTAGCACATTTCGAAAATATATTGTCAGGAATCGCTCGGTCCATCCCACCAGTATCTTTACATTGAGGAATCCTATTATTTCTACAGTCTACCCAACCTCTGGCCGTGGCACCCACCGGTTTCGAATTTTGATACCTTCAGGCGCGATACGAGATTGGGGAGCTCCTATCGATCGCTCATAGCGGGGTGATCCTATAGGCCGACCTGGGCGGCAACTACCAGCCGTCGCAAAACGTCACGCAGGGGGTGTTGGGCCGGCCCAATGCCATTTTCGTTCTTTCTTTGTTCTTTTTTGTTGTTGTTTCACTTCTAATTTTTTGTGTGTTTTTCATATTTTAAATTAAAAATATTTTTGATTGAAACATTCATGAATCTGATTTTTTTTGAATTTGAATACTTTTTAAAATTGAACATTTTCAAATCTGAGCACTTTTCAAAATTGAACTTTTTGAATTTAATGATTTTTTAATTTAAAAGTTTTTGAATATATGAACAATTTTATTTCTGAACACTTTAAATTTGAAACTTTTTTGAATTTGAACAGAAAAAGAAACATAAAAGAATTAGAAAAGAAAAGAAAATGACAAAGATAAAGAAATATTGTATGTATTGTGCTTTTTTTTGCAAATTATTGTACTTGAAGTACTGCACATGATTATGTAGAGTTGGGAATCGATAGGAGAGACAAAGCATACCTGAAATCTCTGGGCGTTGAGCTACCGAGAAGACTTGAAGTACTTATATCTTTCTTGTTTTGAAGAATGCAAGGATTAGAAATCAGAACCAGCTAGCCACGAAACATGTTATCTGTTTTAAATGCTGCTAGCTATTCTAACATGGGGTTGGCATTTCAGGTCTACCGTAAATGTTATGAACTTGGGTTGTGCTTGACACTCTTGGAAAACGTGTGGGTACAGTTTGAAACTGTAATAAGAAAAATAAATGGAGAAGTAATTAAGAGGGGACACCAACAGGAATCGGTGGGAAAATAGGGATTGTTGTGTTCATTGTCGGTATGAATTGAAAATAAACTTGCATTGACATATGCAACATCTGATTACCTGCAGTGTAGGATTTCCTAATCCTTGGATCCAGTCTAGAAAATCTTTAATCTTTGAGTAAATTCCAGTTTTTACCCCCTAGTTTTATATTTTTGACACTAATTACCCATTTAACAATTTTTCATTAATATTATCCCATTTAGTGGAAGTTTTGTCAATTTTTACCCCTTTTAAAAAACTAGGAGCAATCTACAATGTGAATCCTGGCTGTCGTAGCGTGGTGACGTCGCTCTTCTTCTCCTATGGTTTTTTTCACCCCCGAATCAGTCTAATAGTTGAGCCGTGTCCAATTTTTGACTCATGGTTTTATGTATACGTACCACTGCTTCAATGATGCAATCGATAAACGTCGAGGTAATCACTATGGATCTTAGAGGCTAGGCAGCGATCACACTAAGTGTGTTCCTTTGTTAATTTGTGTGGTGCATCTGGCTGATGGTGATATCACGTACACAGCTACTGGCTCATTTGAAATATAGTATCTAGCAGGCAACCCAAGGGAGACGTCATCGAAAATTGATTTGCTACAGAAATATAATTCATATGTGCCACTTACTTCGTATTCTTCCGATTTGATCAGCGCATGTGATTTATATGCTTACACTGTTACATAGGACTATTCGGATGGAATCTAACACAACTCGGGCACATGCATATGGACCCTGTGTAGACATAGGTCCGGTTATTTCCCACTTACCAGATGGAGTAAATAATTTTTGGGGGTGCGGGAAAAACATGAGGGAAGGGAACTAGTATATGACAGATCATGTGCAAATTTTAGTAGGGGTAAAATTTGGCAAAACGTTCGCTAAATAGGATAGTACAGATGAAAAGTTGTTAAGGGGTAATTAGTGTCAAAAATATTAAACTAGGAGGTAGAATCTGGAATTTACTCTTAATCTTTACAAATAAAATTCAAATAACTAACGAAACATTGAAGAAATCATCCGCGTAGAGGAGACAGCAACATCTCGAGGTGAACCTGATAGGCCGTAATGGCAAGGCAGTAGGTGGTGCATACAGGGCTCTTCCAGCATTCACTTGGTTCATGGAGGGCAAACATAAAGTCAAGGTATAATCTTCGCATGCATACTTACATGGAGAATCCCTGCTTTAATTCGTCTTGAGGCACACAAAATCAAAAGGAATTAAGTGAGAGAAGAAAAATGTTAGGGAACAACCAAAGAAACATACTCAACAACAAAATTAGATCTGTAAAAAACTACACCGACCCGAGCCGAGCAACCTCCCCACCAGACGCACAGTTAGAAAATAGGAATAGAACACTGACAACAGTGACGGAGAAAGGATCGGCAGTTTAGAGGGGGCCAAACTTGATAATTTCCAATTAGGGGGGGGGGGGGGGGGGGGGGCAACTAAGCTAATTTCTAAAGCAAATGTCTAATCTAGCATTAAGCAATAATTTCCTTCATGTTGCACAATGCCATAGGGGGGCCAGGCCCCTGCTGGTCCTCCTAGCTCCGCCACTGACTGACATGGATGTGTCATGACATGTGTCTGGCTAGATATTCCGCGGTTACTGTGGGCATTTGTAGAGGCAATTTTTTTAAAACCTGAGTGTATAATTAAGCAGAATGTTGACCCGGTTTTCAGGCTTTCAGTACGTGCAAGACAATGGTCATTATGAATATTATGAAGTCGTTGATGATTATATTCACAATAGATTACATGATAGATTATAACCGATTAGAACACACTGCTAAAAAGGGGAGAATGACTGCTTACTCTAAACTATGCGATGCTGATTCTAACCAATTCCTATCCTTGATCTCGGCAGCCCTCGGAGGGTGAGGGATTGCTCTTGTGATGTATGGAACATCGGCATTTGCTTTGTCTTTTTGATCGGTGTCATCATCGCTTTGTGCTTGTGGCCACTGGTAGAAGATGGTGGCACTGGACAGCTGTGTTGGTGGCTCGCTGTTGAGATTGATGTCAGAGTGTTGTTGGATGGGCCACCAACGGAGGAGGAACCGGAGAACTCCTGTGGATTTTTGATGTTGCACATGATATCATAGTCCTTGTTTTCATGGTGCCACTGCGGACGGTGAATGGATAGTGAGTTCTTGGTCTGACCAAAACCTGACCAGCTTGAGAGTATGAACTGAGACAAAATATGTACCTTTTTAGGTATTGTATCCAGCTCTTCCTTCCGATGGCAATGTCAGCACTATGCTCGAGCTCTGTCCTCGTCTCCACGGATTGTTGCTGGTTCGACTGTCTGCGGCCTCTACAATGTGCGAACCACGCTATAACCGGAGCAAAAGGATCTGGCAGACCCTCAATCACTTGCACTGCGTTTTAGGCTGCAAGACAGAGCAGTTAACTGGAGCTGAGCAATCTAAGGGACCACACCCAACTGAACCGTGTTTAGGTGTCCACTGTATTAGTTATTTTTTTCTACTGTTGGTTCATTATTCAGATGATATGCATTGTCATTTAACAGCTTCACTCGAATAGGATATGTACATTTTTTTCAACAAAATCAGCGAGTGTTGCAAGTCTGTAAAATAGGTGTCAGGCTTTGTGTGTAGTACCATTACCGAAGAGTTCTTCTGGATAGCTCTTACATAAAACATCGTTGGTGAAATGTTGTGTGGTAAACACCTCTTGGCATCACTCATCCTTGATCTCTATGTAGACAATGTTTTTCCTGTAAGAATTTAATTTTGTTTGTTAGCATAAAAAGGTAGGAAAATTGAAAGAGTCAAACATCAAAAGCGGCTAACAAACTAACAAACCGTAACATTTGAATTACTCTAAGCCACCTCCACACCAAAGTAATATTTAATTCTGTGTACATTATTGCTGAAGAGTTCGGATGGAAAATACACTATCCTTATATATAGTGGGGGTAATCTTACGTACAGCCTAAGTGAGCACCCAAATGGCCCATGAAGAAAGCAAAGGTTCAGATGCCTGGGAGGAAAAAGGCTCTTTCTCTACTACTTAAAAAATAGGAAGTGTTCCGTTTTCTGCTAGGCAGCATTTCGCTCTTCCTTCGTCGCGCTTCGTCGCTTGCGCTCCGCCCGTCGTCGGGGCTCTTTGTTCTGGCCCCACCCCATCCGAACCCGTGCGCTGTGCCTACCACCCTCCTCCCTCCATCTTCCACCCTCTCCCCCGCATACGGCGCCCCTCACACCGACCGCCAGATTCGGCAGACTTGTGACCGCCTCCACCATGCGGATCCAACATTCACCGCATGCATCAGGTCGTAACCGCCGCTCCCTGCCTCAACTATCCCTGACCTCCACCTTGGACGCCCGAGGCCCTCCACAGATGGCAACCACGAGGATCAGCACGGAGGTGATCTGGGTATGGAGGCCCGGATCTGACCTCCCCTCCTCCTCCCTCTCTCTAATCCATTCTCTCATATCGCAGGTAAATTTCATTCATGTTTTAGCAAATCTGCAGCAATCAGACCATTTAACATGTGTTATGATTTTTTTGCAGTGAAATTTAGGTCACTAGATACGAATTGAAGCATGGTTTCTGAAATTTTACCATATGATGTACTCTGAATTTTGTAGAAAAGGTAGTGATTTGAGCAGCGAGACCCATATTCTATGCCACTCCTGACAACCCCAATACCATGGCAGGCCTATATCACTAAGGTATTTTATATGTCTTCAATGTATCTTATTTGAGCTAAGCATCAAGCATCTTCAGAACTTCAGAGTATTTATTGCTAGGTCATTTGTTTGTATCTTATTTGAGCTAAGCATCAAGCATCTTCAGAACTTCAGAGTATTTATTGCTAGGTCATTTGTTTGTATGTGGAAACGCTCTCCAATTATTTTCATAATACCTTCCTATAAGGGATTATGTGACCATGAATGAGAAGCATACCCAGATGCCTTGTGGATATGGTCTTGTTTCTTTTCATCCATCTATTGTCGACATGGTTTTGGAGAATAAACAAGCTATAGATGGAGTAGCGGTAAGCCACTTCACCATCTACTCCAAGGACCACTGTCGCCTACAGCGAGGACACTTCCGCATTCGCTGACCATCCCAAGACGGAGGAGCCGATTGCTCGGGGCGTGCACGCTGCACTGGGAAAGCGTCTTCACCAACCCTGTCTTCTCGCGGGAGGACGACCTTTCTCCAATAGGTTATGCGTCTCAACCGCCATACAAGTCTAGGAAAATCTAATCTCAGCCCGAGGACCAATATCGCTTGGTATAGTGAATTCCTGGAGTGATGATTTTGAGTGGTATTGAATCTGTAATCTTATCGTTGCTTGCATGCTTGCAGGAATCCATGATCTCATGATAATAGGAAGTGTTCCACAATAGCTGGTTGTTTCATAGCCAAGCATGATACAGGTACGGTATGATGATGATGTGCATTGATTTATTCGTTCTTTAGTAAGAACACTTGATTTAGTTGGACACATTGGATTTTTTATGTAAACTTGTTTTCCTGTTGTGAGGTTTATAATGTTCATTGCGCCAATTGCTTTTGGTTAGAGGTCAGAGTTGATGCAGTGAATGCGATACAGTCTAACGGCTTGTTCATGACACTCTTCACCCTGAAGTTCATATGGTACCGCTCCTGCTTGCACCGCTGTATTAGAATATTTCTTTATTTATTTTATATCCAATAGATGTTTGATTATTCCTGTAGCTCTAGATGTCAGGACATCCCTAATTAAGCATTGGTCAAATTGATATATTAAACCCCAAATTGGTTTATGTGCTAAAATAAACACAATTACGTATTAATTCTCAGCTTCAGTTTTGCACTGCAAATTATTTGTTGTACAGGTCCAGTTACAGTTTCATGCCCTAGCGTAGAGGTCATGTTCTTTTTTGGCTTCTGATGCAGGTGCATGATATTTTTTGGCAATTGGAATCTTAACAAAGAGAGTGGCCAAAATCAAGATCAATTATCCATCCATGTGCCCTTTCTATGAAGAGAGGTGTGTATATTGCATAGACTAATACACTAGATTGATTTCTAATAAATTTAGCCCTCTACAGATATAATTTGTTGAGATATTAATCATCTTCTAAAAATTTATTCCCAACTGACTTATTTAGATTTCAATAAAGAAGCTTGTCTTAAAGTAAGCAGCAATTTTTTGCTATACTGTTAAATATTGGTAGCTTACTCCACAGAAAGTTCACACGATTATTAAGAAGATTGTGTGCTGTGCGGTCCAATAGATTTAGAGATGGCATCTCCAATAATCTGTACCTACAATGGTGATCATCACCTAATACTTATATCCTAATACCACAAAATTTTAAATGAAACGATGGGTGTGTAATGTTAATTTTAGTTTAATGTAGAAACATATTATATTATTTTTTCTCTTCCAGTTGGAAATTTTAGTAGTCCTTTTAAATAAATTTTTTTGGTTCCCTCGGTTTGACATGTTCAAATATATAAGTGACAAAACTAATGAAGTTCCTTCCGTTAGTTCAAATTTAAAATAAACTTCATTTCTATCAATTAGCATACCACATTAGCGGATTTCGCTTATATGATCCATGAAGGGTATGCTTCTTGAAGAAGTGGCGCTTTTTTGCAACTGAAAGCATCATGGTTTTTAAAGCGTCGAGACTCCCTGGCATCGCAAAGCGTCCACAACGCTTTAGATTATCGAGCTAGGTGACCTGGAAGGGGAAATTGGGCCTGCCTAGGAGTTAAAAAAGAGGGGAGAGGGTTCACGGACCTAGGGTTGACCGAAATGATTCAAAGAGAGACACACATGCTCTCTCCCTCTCTGGCGGCCAGCTCGTCGTCCTCCAGATCTGCTCCTGCTCCGGTGGATTCCTCCCTCCTCCGCTGACCTCCTCCTCTCCGGCCAAGCTCGAGGGCTTCTCCTCCACCTGGCGCAGCCATTCCCCAGTAGGGCACCAAGATACCGCTCCTCTTCCTCCTCCTGGTCTCTTTCCTCTCCCGCCTCAGCTGCTCTGTTTTTGGTGGAGAGCTTTTCTGTTTGCTATTTTTGTGGTGGTCGTGGTGCTTTCAGGCGCTTGAGTAATCACCATAAAGCGTCGCCTCGCTTCGCTCTTCAAGCGCCTAGGCATCGAGGCGCCCCCCCCGGCGCTTTAAAACGCTCAAACGCTTTAAAACACATGGAAAGCATTCTATGAACTGTGATTCTTCCATTTCTGCCTAGATACAAGGCCCTCTACCTGAACTGTTGGATCACTGAGGTTATATATTGATTTTTTATGTTTCACGTTTTCTCCTTCACACTTGCTATAGCGATAATCAACAAGGTGTGGTGTTCAGAAGCGCCCAACACTGATTTGGAGCTGTCTGCGGGTTTTCGTGCCTACGTCTACACGAGTTATATGCTATACAAGTGCAGACCCTACTTGCTGCCGGATACTGCTCATTGTCTGAAGTCTAAGGTCTATCCTGAGAAGTGTCCTGCATTTTGTTGGACCTGCCTAGCAGTGAGGCACCATGAGACATGCATATTATTTTGGATGTTTTTAGTCTTCTCTTGGCAATTCAACACCGAGCTGTTCATACATTGGATTCACTGTATACATATCATACGTCATTCAGTGATACACCTATATATTATGAGAAGCCAACATCATATATAGATTTAAGTCTATTCTCTACAAAATCACCCATTACAGAAGTGTCCCCATTTAGAGTGACACATGCATATACTGAACCAAAATTTGCATCAAACTGTAAGTGGTGGAAAACATACCAATTTAAGGTTCTTTAAGAAATTTCCAAAGAGCATAAGCTAGCACATGGGAGAAATGCATGTTTTAAATCCCTTGCGATCAGTTTAGTTCATCTGATGCATCTGTTCTCTTTGGGCTGGTAGATTCTACTACTCCCTCCGGCCCATATTAATTAACTTGGATTTGTCAAAATTTAGATGAATCTATATACTAAATAGTATCTAGATTCATCTAAATCTAGACAAATTTGAGTCAATTAATATGGGTCGAAGGGAGTAGCTATATCAGGTGCAAATTTTTCAGCTTGAAGACTGGTTACATCATTACAAAAAAATTACAGCATGAAGCAAGCCACACAAGTTTATCAAGAAAATGTTCTGGGACTTGGAAGACATATCACAGACTTAATTTTTTTATACAAAATATAATTAGGATAGTTTATCCAAATAGTATAAAATCAGGGATGCTTTGCATACATTCTGGGTCTGATGGACAACACTATCCCAGCTAAATACAAATAGTACCCAGTAAGTGCAAATCCACATATAGAATGTCTATGCAATCTATCACTAGCGGACATTGATAACTAGGCAAGGTCTCCAAAAAAGAAGATCTACACACATGCCAAATCCGGGTCTGACGGTCTTTATGGGCCACTCTTTATGTCATTGCTGGCGGTGGTGAGCGGGGGTGAACTACACCCCAGTGTGGTGGGGCGCGGCATACAACAACACATGGAGAATGGTCAACGACAAATTCGGGTCTAACGGTCTTTATGGGCTGCTCTTTATGTCATTGCCGGTGGTGGTGAGCAGGGGCGACATGCACACGGTGGGGTGCGGTATACCAGATGAAGAATGATCAACGACATACAAGACACCTAGGAGTTGTTATCAGCTTCACTCCTATTTCCACATTGACCTTCCAGCATAGCTGAAACTCTGAAGCAATTGATGTGGTGGTATTCTTTCAGATTGCTCAGACAGTTATTTTCGGCGTTTCAGCATGAGGTCATGGACGGACCAGAACGAGGTGTGGGAAGAGTATGCCTGCCCAGGTGGCTAGAATGGTCAGTCCAGGGTTCCTCTGATCTTCGATTGTTTTTATCTAATCTGTCATCGAGAGTGTAAATGTTTCCAGACAACAAGTAATTCTGTGTATTTTCTTATACCAATGGATTCTTGCATCTCAGGTTAATTTAGTCTTGTGATGATCAACAAAGAAACAGACAGATGTGCAAAGTAGCAATGATCTACTGATTATACACCGATTCTTTCAGTCATGTAGTTCAAATATTTTGTCTGGTTGTCTCCATTGCAGGACCATGTGGTGTCATTCTGTGTGGTAATGCTTTGATGCATCCTTAATGAAGGTGATTTTCATTGCTAGAAATCTCCCTTCTTCAGGTAAAATTGTACTGTATTCTCTTTCGAACACCTATGGTTATTAAAGTATGGACAAAATGAAGGCTCGAGGTAAACATAACTTTACATTGAGAGCTGAAGTTCATGTAGTTTTCATCAAAACTGTTTTCTTGGATGATAGAGTAAATGCATTATATGTATGACTAATGTATGCTTTCACAGGAATGCCTTTGTTTTTACCTGAAAATGAAGCAACAACAGTAAGCGTGAAGTTCAACATGAGGTCAAGGATGGACCAGAATGAGGTGTGGGTAGAGTATGCATGCCCCGGCGGCTGGAATGGCCAGCCCCTGAAACAAAAATGAGTTGATTGACAGGGTTCCTAGCTATGATCTGGCTTATTTTTCTCTTATCTATGATTGAAAGTTTAGATGTTTTTTAGTCTGTGACAATTAACAAAGAACAGAATGATATACTGATTATACTCCAATTTCTGTTGGTCATGTAGCTCAAATATTTCTTATAGTTGCCTCCATTGCAGGACCATTTTGTTCCCTTCTGTGTGGTAATGATTTGACGCATCCTGAATGAAGCCGAGTTTCATTGCTAGGATTTTTCTCTATTGTATTTTCAAACGTAAAGTGCTATTTGTCAAGTAAATAGAATATTGGGAATCATGTTCCTCTTATTTTGGTGGCTTGAAAATCAGGTGAATGGCTATATATGCATTAACTCTGTATAAGAATTCTATTTAGAGGTAAAAAGAAAATTTCCTTTTTGAGGTAAAATTGTACCTCTTGTGAACACCGGTAGATATTAAATCAGGGCAACATGAAGACTTTGAGGTAAAACATATTTTTATACTGAGCGTGAAGTTCATGCATCTTTCATCAAAACTTTTTTCTTTGATGACGAAGTAAATATTTCCTATGTATAACTAATGTATGCTTTCATAGAAAGGCCTTTGGTTTGACATGGAAATGAAGCAACGATGGATCCGATCACAAAGATAATGAGCAGACAGTGAGGGATTAAGCTGACACTTGTTGCGTAGCAAAAGTGAGGCAGATAGGAAACAAGTGCGAGAGGACATAATGGTGAATTATATTGTACACTTCAATTTTAATACAAAGACCTCCCTATATACTACACTTCAAGTGATGTATTAATTTCTGCCAAGTACTTGTGAACTCTGTAAGCTAATAAATTTTTCTTTCATAAAACCAATCTAAACTGGTATTTGGATGTTTAAAAATAGGAGAATTAATTGTGTTATGTTATTCTTTTTATGGGTTATGGGGTATGGGAACGATTATGAAATTTGTCAGAAACATTGAGGCAGACTGACATCGCTGAGTGGCACGTCCTTGGAGTTTCATGACTACCAAATACAATATTAATGATGTTGTAGTGGGGTAACTATTAAGCATAATGGTGATGCAATGGCGCCCCTGTGGGAAAAGAGAAGGGATGACATATGCGTGTTTACATATGCAAGGGATGACAAATGAATCATTTTCATGTATTTGCGATTCTATGAGGGAGGGAGGGAGGTGCTACATGTACGATTTTTACATGTGCGGCAAGGCAAGAAACACTTGAGAGCCCGTGGCAACGCACGGGCATGTTTCCTAGTATAGACAAACAATGGTGAAGGCTGACATCTTGATCACTGAGGCGGTTTAGTATCACAGCATCAGGCTGACATCTTGATCACTGAAATGGTTTAGTATCACAACAGCATATCCCAGGTATCAACTATTTTAGTCGTTTTTTGAGACAAATACATTCATCCACAGTTTGTGAGACAAAGCAATGGAGAAGAATAACATTTTTATTAAAAACATGAAGTAATGAATAGCATCAATTTCAATATTGTAAAATAAGGTATTTGCTAAAGAGTAGTGGTCATACCACTTAAACTGGAGAGACTTTCTACAGCACAATCCTCTTGAGCAGGCTTCTACATTAACTTCACAACACCATCATAGATATGGAAAAACCAAAGACAAAGCTTTAGTAGTAAGTACCCCCTAATATTTGCTGGAGCCCGAAAGGCCTTAAGATCGCTATTTTAAAGATAACATTCACGAAAGATGGGAAATCGTTGCCATAAAACTACATATTCTAGTGCAGATGTATGGTAGAACTTTATCGGAAAAAAAAAGATGGTCTTGTAGAAAATTTACAGATGTACCAACCTCCTCAACAATGTACGTACACATGAATCCCTCCAGGTTTATATTCATGTACAAAGACAAAAATCAGGTAAGCAATACATAATCTTTCAGATCGAGTCAGTAATCTATTCCATTAAGGAATTGCATTAGCATGTCCAAGATATGCTGCATTTGTACGCGGTGCCCAAAATAACAGCAAAAACTACATCATTATCCATATATCTCCCACCAGCCAATGTGCCAACTATGTCATTAACCTACAAAATATCATTAATTATCCTGCATATAAAATATATACGCAAACAATGTTTGCGTCCCCCTTAACAGAGAAAAATCAATGAAAAACAGAAGCAACGCTAGGATACATAGAAATTAGAATTATGTGATCAAAGACACTATAGATATGGTGTTTTACCCACACTAAAATTTATGTATCCAGCCCCTATCTCTCAGCGGCCTCTCTCAACACAGCCGCAACATTCTCACCAACCAGATTAAGAAGTAACCAAATAACACATCATAGTCAAAGTAATTATGGTTATTATGGGATGATTGACAAATTAGCTCAGATACCATCAACCGAAAAACATACTATTCTTACTACATCTCAAAATATGCCTCGTAACAAAGCTCAACCAAGAAGCATACTGACCTTTCATCAGTGAAATAAATAGACCAGTTTGGATGTAATGTAATGACTGAAAACGAAGTGCCAGAAAATCTAACGAATCAAAATGAAATAATATTTAATCGCCACTACACTATTAAATTCAACACCTACAGCATATACAATGGCTGAGAAGATAATCTTATTTTACCCCTCCACGCTATCTGGAAATGACCGTAGGAACATATCTATCAGTTAATTAATTTCGATTATGAAAATGTGTGACTAAGACATAACAGTAGGTTCCTTTAAAAATTGTGCCCACCTCCAAACTGCAAGATCTTCTTTCGATGTAGAAAGTTCTTCACACAACTATTCTCTTTTAAAACACATGCAATCCCAAATGGTAGCACTATATTGACATACGAATCACCGGAAGAGGTTAACCTTTTGGCAAAATATTTATATCCATAGACCAAGAGGCCAAGCATAGGCCCAAAGAAAATTATCATGATTATGCAGAAAACTAAGATAGTGCCAGCATTACATACTTTCTCTATTACCAAATTGTATTTTACCTTTCAATTACGACGTTGATGGTGCGAGAACCCCTTACATTAGTGAGATAAATACCACACTGATAGACAAAAGCTGGCTGCATCTTCCTGAACAATAGTAGATCACCTAATATAGCAAAGATTGATGCATTGACATGAAATGAGATTTCCTTGTAATATGTGCTGACAACACATTCATCACCTTGTGATTTCCTTGTCTGCACATAGTCCCTTCTTATGCACCACTGTCATAATTATTATTTCTTGACGATACTCAAGCAGCCCCACAATTACCATTAATATCACCAAGCCCTTGGGACTGCACACTGCACACGGCTGCCTTGCTGCTGAAACGAACTAATCTGATGGGCTATCTGTATTAGAATAAAATTGCGTGTTAACGACAGGCTGTGATGTTAGAAAAGAGTAAGATGACCTTACAAAACCACAGATCGACATGAATACGCTAAAACTATACCGAGAAACCTAAAAATCACAAATGTAATCGATGGCAGAGATCAATGATTTTTGTCCCCATGGTCCTATATTCTATTGTACGTACATGGTAAGCAAAATTAAGATAGTGTGGCAAGCAACATGAAGAGATCAAGCATTGGTGAACGAACCTGATTGAAAAGGGAGGTTTCCAATGTGGACGGAGATCATGGCACGCTAGAAGGGAGAAGGCGTTGGTTCCAAGGTGGTCGGTGTAGCCGCCAAACGCCGGGCAGCCTCCGCTTCGTCCTAGAGGACCTGCGCCGCCGGGCACCACCGGCCGCGTGGATGGCCGCCTCGGGAGCCAGCATGGGCGAAAGAGAGAGAAACCTGAGGCGGAAGGAGTGTTGAAGTGCCCGCGTTGTGCCCGCGTGCGAACGCCTGTGCCGAAGATGATGCATCTACTACAGGAAAGAGGGAGGCTGGAGCACCGTCCAAGCAAACGGAGCAGGGGCGGTCGGGGCAAAGTTTGTATACATAACAACAGAGAGGGAGAGAGGAAGGGGAAGAGACGGGCCGAATGTAGAGGAAGTCAAAATCTAATGGTGGTTTGGCTAGAGCGGTGGTGTCGTGAGCTGTTCGCATCTAGAGAAATCGAACACAACGATCAGCGGTGGCCTCGCTCGACGTGGCACCGGAAACCGGAAACAACCAAATAGAATCTAGGGAAAGAGGACCCTGCGCTGGTAATTGAGAACAAACGGCTCCAAAAAAAAAAACGAAGCTGCGTGCGTCTATAGGGATAACTCGTACGGTACCCATTCGGTAATCTAAAGACGTGGATCGCTATTAGGCTGTGTGGTGATGGGAAGTACTGTAGATGTGCAGAACTTTCACATCTACAGTGCGGGTCGCTGAGGTGGCAAGGCAGATCGATGGTTGAACTGTTTGTCTTTCATATATGTAGTAATGGGTTCACCCAACTAAATAGTATAGTCCTTTTATTTTGCAAACTATGACTTCTGCCGCAAAGCTCCCTGTTGCCATCCGTCATCGCTGCTAGACTAACCATGAAGGTGAACATTCAGTCATCGAATCCATTTCGCTCTAGCCTCCTCTATTCCCTTAAGTTCGTCCTTTTCTTTTGAATGACGAAGCCACAACGTCGTTGCTTCTCTTTTTTTATCTTCTGCTTGAACCCTACAGCTCACTTACCATCCTCCTCTTTTTAACCTTAGAACGCTTTTCCAATCATCTTCGTCATCGTCTCTCTTTTGCTCATAGCGAAAGGCGCGAGGGAGCTTGCCGACACGGATAAGACGCTCGTGCTCGCGCCTCCCTTCTCTTCGCCACGACGCTGTCGCCACGTGTCTGCGATCGTCATGATCTCCCTCACGGGGGTGGTCGCTGTTGTTGAAGTATGATCGAAACTCATTAAAGAGGCTAACTTCTGACGAGCAGAACAAGGTCCGTCGCCGGTAGGGTTGGGCTGAAGCTTACGGATAGTTGAAGTCCTAGGTTTCCTCTTGTAAGCCATCGGCTATGATATGTTGCATCTGTGAAATCTCGGCCTTGTGTAAACACTTCCCAATATAGTGAAGTTTCGTTAGCTGGTGCCCATGGTTTTTCCCTTTCTTTCTTGGATAGATTTTCCACGTTAAACCATGTGCCCCTACCTTGATTTCGTTTTCTTTTTTGTTATTTGCTTGTCATGTTTATATCAACCGTCGTCATCGTCGCCTTATTCATCTACATCTGTTGCTACCGCATCCACAGCAACAAGAAAGCTGACACCGGTGTGCGACGCGTGGACCTGGAGTTGGCCCGCTTCTGAAGTAAGCAGTAAATGGACTATCAGTGGAATAGACATCTTTTTTGTGGTTAATACATCCATTCGACATCTCATCTCATGTCATCTAGGTTTAGTTGTTTAGATTGGGGACAATTGCCTAACTCCAATTAACTTTGTAACCATGTTAGGAAGTAACAGTTCACAATCAACGACGATGCTTGATGAGGCGCATGTCTTACTTCTTTAACCAATCACTCTGTAACTATGTCTTAATTCTGAAATTCATTGGCATATAAAGCGGCCTAGTACACAAAATGAGTGATCCACTATTTCTAAAATTCAGAAGAGTGGTCAGGTACACAAAATGAGAGATCAGATATTTCTTTGTACAATTCCTGATGGCACACAGCAAAAATGAGGGACCGACTGTTTTCCAGTTCTTCGCAGGATGCACGAAGAACACGTGAACAGTTATCGTCCACCATTGCTTGCACCGCACACGCGAACCTCTCGATTGTGTGTTTTGGCGGAAGAAGACCGGGAACAATATAAACATTCTTTTCTTTCGGGGAAGTATACTAAACATTCTATCAAGAAGTCAATAGCAACTGTATGCAAATATAAATAACAGAATGTATAAAATTCTTTCGTAGAGAAGCGGAGATTTGGCGCACATGCGCGCTAGTAATAATTTTATGAGTACTAAAAATGAAATTCAAATTTCTAAGCTCCAAAAAATTCTGAAAACAAATAGAGATGTAGCCCATGATATATACTATAGAGTATCACATTTTCAAGTCTCCAAAAAAATCAGGTTTTATCATTTTTCTGCAGACCATAATAAAAAAATTGCATTATGATTATGCATTTTGTAGGATATATCATGGGCAAAGTCCATAATTGTTTTCAATTATAAATATGATTTTTGAATTTTTTTTATACGCGGTGAGCACGAGAGCTGTTAGAAATAATGGGTTAAATGTGTGATTTTAAATTTTCCCTAAATCTTAAAGCCCATGTATGTGGAAGCCATATGTGATTTGGCCCAAGTTGGTGGCAACTCACATGTGTGTGGCAAGAACTGTGGGAGCTAAAGTTTAGTCCCACATTGAAAGTTGAAGGAGATTTGCACCACCTTATAAGATGGAGTGTTGCACCACTTTGTAACTGAATGACAATAAGAGAGCTACACGCGCGCTCCTCCTCCTTTTCCGACACCACCGCTCGCACGCAAGCTCGCTCGCTCGCCTCGTCACGACGCGCGCGTGCCGCGGGTTGCGGGAATCTCGCCGAGCCGAGCTTTATTTTGCTGCTCAAGAAAATGTGTGCGGTTAGACAGACGTGATAACAGTTAGGGGATTCGGGTCGCTTCCGAATCGTGGGCTATCTGTAACCGACCGGAACGTGCGTGACGTGGGCTTGGTCCACTTCGTGTCCTGTACGGGATTTCCGAGCTGCTCTATATAAACGCATATGCGGCTTCCACAACGTACGACACCAAACCAATTTAGGATTTTGTCATCCTCTCTGCTTGCGCCGCCACCATAGTCTACTCCATCCCGCTTGCCGGCGTGCACCGGTGGTCGGGAGAGCAGGTCTCCGAAACCACTCGCCTTTGTGGTCCTGTACGGGAGAAGGCGAATAAGGTTTTTAGGAAGCGCTTCGCGCGACTGCTCGAGTTTATCATCACGTCGCGTCTTCCCGGTCGTTAAGCCGGACCTTGTGCGTGTCGTCTTCAACGCCGGCTTCTTCGACAGGATACTGCACCAACAACGACTACATCGAGAACCGATCAGTACGTACACCGTCATCAGATCTGTTGTTTTACTATGACTGTTAGTGTGTATAGTCTGCTACTGTTCATATTGATCAATACATCTAGTATGTTAGAGGTTCACATGATTGTAGCTGTTGTTGTCATGATTTATATTCTGGAATTAATCGTGAAATTATGCGTAATATTCCAACAATCCAAAAACCTTATTATAGGCAATTTACTGAATTAAACATGAGACACTTGGCCGATGCTATAAAGCCGAAAAAGTTTACCGGTGTTCATTTTAAGAGGTGGCAGTATAAGACCACTATGTGGCTACAAGCTCTGAACGTATTTGAGGCTAGTGAGGGTTAACTGAAGGAACTATATCTGACGAGGTTCAGAACAAGTTCAATGAAACCAATCTTGCCTTTGTAGGATGCGTTCTGAGTGTTCTTGACAACAAGCTGTTTGATGTGTATATGCACATCAAAGATGGAAAAGAGCTCTGGGAGGCACTGAACGCTAAGTTCGGTGTAGCAGATGTCGGCAGTGAGTTGTACATCATGGAGAGCTTTCATGATTATAAGATGGTTAACAATCGTTCTGTAATTGAGCAAGCTCATGAGATACAGTGCTTTGCCAAGGAGCTTGAAATCCTCAAGTGTATCTTACCCGATAAGTTTGTGGCTGGGTGCATTATTGCAAAGTTGCCTTCTTCGTGGAGGAACTTCGCCACAACTCTCAAACACAAGAGACAGGATATATCGGTTGAAAACCTGATAGCGTCTCTTGATGTTGAGGAGAAGGCTCGGGCTAAGGACACTCTTGAGAGAGGAGGCGAGGGTCAGTCTAGCGCCTACATGGCGCAGAAGAAGACCTTCGGCAAGAACAAAGGAAACTATAAGCCCTCGTTCCACAAGCCTGAAAAGACTACAACCTTCAAGAATAAGAAGAAGCTGAACAAGGCCGAGCTACATTATTATTCATGTGGAGAGCTCGGCCACTTTTCCAAAGACTGCCAGATCGTGCAGATCGCAGAGGGAAAGATGGGAAGACTGTCAACGTCGTGACCGCTAGCAACACTGATGGGTACGGTAATTTATTTATTGTTCTTTCAGTATTTCAATCACCATGTTGGTGGATTGATACGGGTGCTAATGTTCATATGTGTGCTGACATCTCAAAGTTCACTTCTTATCAGGTCGCTCGGGATTCAGCCGTCCTAATGGGGAATGGATCACATGCTTCTGTTCGTGGTGTTGGCACGGTGGATCTGAAGTTTACTTCCAGAAATATCGTGCAACTGAGGAACGTGTAACATGTCCTTACTATGAATAAGAATCTCGTTAGTGGCTCCCTTCTCTGTAGAGATGGGTTTAAGGTTGTGTTAGAGTCCAATAAAGTCATTGTTTCGAAACATGGACAATTTGTTGGTAAAGGTTATGAGTTCGGAGGCTTGTTTTGGTTTTCACTTTCAGATTTTTGTAATAAATCCAGGAATCATATTGTGGTGATGTTAATGATGATACCAGTGTTTGGCAATCTCGTTTATGTCACATTAATTTTGGTTTGATGTCTCGGATGTCCAGTATGAGTTTAATTCCGAATTTCACTATTGCCAAAGGTTCTAAGTGCCATAGTTGTGTGCAATCAAAGCAACCTCGAAAGCCTCACAAGGCTACCGAGGAGAGAAACTTGGCACCTATAGAACTCTACATTCTGATCTATGCGAGATGAATGGTGTGTTGAAAAAAGGTGAAAAGAGATATTTCATGACGTTGATAGATGATGCTACTAAATTCTGCTATGTTTACTTGTTGCAAACTAAAGATGAGGCTTTAGACTACTTTAAAATCTATAAGGCCGATGTTGAAAATCAACTAAAGAGAAAGATCAAGCATCTTAGGTCGGATTGTGGCGGTGTGTATTTTCCCAAAATATTTGATGAATTCTGTCAGGAACACGGAATTATTCATGAGAGGACGCCTCCCTACTCGCCCCAATCAAACGGGGTTGCCGAGAGGAAAAACCGCACGCTAAATGACTTGGTGAATTCAATGTTAGCCACTGCTAGTTTATCAAAGGCATGGTGGGGGAGGCTTTGTTGACTTCTTGTCATGTCCTGAATAGAGTTCCTAACAAGAATAAGGAAAAGACCCCTTATGAGGAGTGGGTTGGGAGAAAACCATCAATTTCGTATCTGCGCACTTGGGGGTGTTTGGCGAAGGTCAACATACCGATTCCCAAGAAACGCAAGCTCGGACCCAAGACAGTGGATTGTATCTTTCTAGGATATGCTCCACGGAGTGTAGGCTATAGATTTCTGGTGGTTAAATCTGAGGTACCTGATATGCATGTTGATACTATAATGGAATCTCGTGATGCAACATTCTTTGAGAATATTTTTCCTATGAAAGATATGCATAGCATTGGTAGAATTTCTTCTAAAATACTTCCTGAATCTAGTGCATCTATTGAGAATTCTGAACAACCACATGAGGAATTCCTTGAGAAGGATGACGATGAACCTCTCACGAGGAGTAAGAGACAGAGGATTACAAAATCCTTTGGTAATGATTTCATCGTGTACCTTGTGGACAATACACCCAGATCCATTGCAGAGGCATATGCATCTCCTGATGCAGATGATTGGAAAGAAGCTGTCCAAAATGAGATGGACTCAATTCTTTCTAATGGAACTTGGGAATTATCAGAACGACCCTATGGTTGCAAACCTGTGGGCTGTAAGTGGGTGTTCAAGAAGAAGCTAAGGCCTGATGGTACTATTGAGAAGTACAAGACACGGCTTGTAGCTAAGGGCTACACACAGAAAGAAGGCGAAGATTACTTTGACACATGTTCACCTGTCGCTAGACTGACCACCATTCGAGTACTACTGTCCCTGGCTGCCTCTTATGGTCTTCTCGTTCATCAAATGGACATGAAGACAGCTTTTCTTAATGGAGAGTTGGAAGAGGAGATCTACATGGATCAGTCGGATGGGTTTGTGGTAAAGGTGAAGAGACAAAGGTGTGCAAGTTATTAAAATCTTTATATGGCCTGAAACAAGCACCTAAGCAATGGCATGAGAAGTTTGACAGAACTCTACTTTCCGCTGGCTTTGTCATTAATGAGGCATATAGGTGTGTTTACTATCGCCATGGTGGGGCGATAACGTTATATTATGTTTGTACGTGGATGATATTCTGATCTTTGGTACAAACATGAAAGTGATAAATGAAGTCAAGTCTTTCCTTTCAAAGAGTTTTGATATGAAAGATCTGGGAGAGGCTGATGTGATTCTGAACATCAAGCTTATTAAGAACGAGAATGAGATTATTTTAACGCAATCTCATTATGTTGAGAAGGTCTTGAGCCGATTTGGCTTTAATGATGGCAAGACTTCTCCAACACCTTATGATCCCAGTTTGACATTACGAAAGAATAAGAAGGAACCAACAGATCAGCTGAAATATTCACAAGTTGTTGGTTCTCTCATGTACTTAGCAAGCGCTATAAGACCCGATATATCTTTTGCTGTGAGAAAGTTGAGTAGGTTCATGTCTAACCCGGGTATTGATCATTGGCATGCACTTGAAAGGGCCATGCGCTATCTATGTGGTACAATGAGCTATGGGATTCACTATTCAGGGCACCCTACTGTGCTTGAAGGATATAGTGTTTCGAACTAGATCTCTGACGTTGATGAACTCTACGCCACGAGCGGGTATGTGTCTACCCTTGGAGGTGGCGCAGTGTCATGGAGGTCTCGTAGAAAAACCATATTGACGAGGTCAACTATGGAAGCTGAGCTTACTGCTTTAGACACAACCACTGTTGAGTCAGAATGGCTGCATGAGCTCTTGATGGACTTGCCTGTGGTTGAGAAACCTGTGCCGGCAATCCTTTTGAATTGTGATACCCAAACTGTTATTGTCAAAGTGAACAATTCTAAGGATAACGCGAAGTCATCAAGACAAGTGAAGAGACGTTTGAAGTCTGTCAGGAAATTAAGAAACTCCGGAGTAATAACTGTTACGTATATTCAAATAGAAAAAACCTGGAAGATCCCTTTACAAAGGGACTATCACGAAATATGATAGAAAGTGCATCGAGGGAGATGGGGTTGAGACCCATGGATTTCACACCTAGTGGTAACCCAACCTATATGATCGGAGATCCCGTGAATTAGAACCTGGGAAGAACAAGCTAGTGGTTTGACTGAGGAGAGTAGTTGGTAACCCTCTTTATGTGAATATGCATAACTGTCATAATCTATAAGGCAGGTTGGCAACACGCCTTAATGTGTTTCTATTGGCTTTAACTAGCAAAGATGCTATCCTACAGGACATTCTTGAAAGAACACACCTATATGAGCTTGACTGTAAACGTCGCGATCTATGAGACTTGGGTGATCTCTAGTAAACTCATGAAGAGACCAGTGAGTATGACGCATATGCTCCAACCCGCGGGGTAGGCTACTGGCATCCAGGTACTAGTTATGATTTTGAGTGAAATCTATTGGCACCAAACTTGCAATTCAAGGTTCATCCATTGTTCAAGTTGTTGATAGACGTAGTTCAAGATTTTAGGCGGAAGTTCAACTTAACAGTCTCTGCTGAAACACTGGTATATAAACAAGTAGCAAGGATTGACAAATCTTCAAATGGGCTTTTGAGATCTGATGGGCGATTGTTAGAAATAATGGGCTAAATCATTAGACCCATGTGTGATTTCAGATTTTCCCCAAATCTCAAAGCCCATATATGTGGAAGCCCATATGTGATTTGACCCAAGTTGATGGCAGCTCACATGTGTGTGGCAAGAGCTGTGGGAGCTAAAGTTTAGTCCCACATTGAAAGTTGAAGGAGATTTGCACCACCTTATAAGGTGGAGTGTTGCACCATTTTGTAAGTGAGTGACAATAAAAGAGCTACACGCGCGCTCCTCCTCCGATGTCGCCGCCGCTCGCACGCACGCACGCCTCGTCACGACGCGCGCGCCGCGGGTTGCGGGTGAGCCGAGCTTTATTTTGCTGCTCAGGAATATGTGTGTGGTTAGACAGACATGACAACAGTTAGCGGATTCGGGTCGCTTCCGAATCGTGGGCTATCTGTAACTGACCCGAACGTGCGCGACGTGGGCTTGGTCCACTTCGTGTCCTGTACGGGATTTTCGAGCTGCTCTATATAAACGCATGTGCGGCTTCCACAACGTACGACACCAAACCAATCTAGGGTTTTGCCATCCTCTCTGCTTGCGCCGCCATCGTAGTCTACTCCATCCCGTTTGCCGGCGTGCACCGGCGGTCGGGTGAACGGGTCTCCGGAACCACTCGCCTTTGTGATCCTGTACGGGAGAGGGCGAATAAGGTTTTTTGGAAGCGCTTCGTGCGACTGCTCAAGTTCGTCATCACGGCGTGTCTTCCCGGTCGTCAAGCCGAACCTCGTGCGCGTCATCTTCAACGCCGACTTCTTTGACAGGCTACTGCACCAACTGCGACTACATCGACAACCAATCAGTACGTATACCGTCATCAGATCTGTTGTTTTACTATGGCTGTTAGTGTGTATAGTCTGTTACTGTTCATGTTAATCAATACATCAAGTATGTTAGAGGTTCGCGTGATTGTAGGTGCTGTTGTCATGATTTATATTCTAGAATTAATCGTGAAAATTATGCCTAATATTTCAACAAAAGCTTATGCATAAGAAGAACTTTTAGTACTACATAACTTATTTATGGGGATCTTTTCGTTACACTTATGGATGCATACTCAATATTTCATCTGGGACAAGTGGGATAAGTGGGACCCCACTTTTCAACCCCTAATCTAACTCTAAACTAAGTGGGATAAGTGGGATATGGATAAGTGAAATAACTGGAATTTGACACACATCCTCCTATCCCTAATCTAACTCACTTAGTTTAGACTTAGACTAGGGTCTAAAAGTGAGATCACATTTGTCATACTTCTGCATCCCTAATTTCATCCATAGGTCGATAGCGGGACTTCGGTTTCGAATTCGGCAACTTAAAGTTCACAAACCTAATTTTATTGGGTGTTAGGTTAATGTGATGATGTGCATTAATATTCATTTGGTGTTTCTAGAATAAATTTGGAATGGGTAAGAAATACTAGCCTCGAGTACTATCACGAGAATGAAAGCATTGTCCTGGTATGTTTTCATCCCAGCCTGAATCGTTTTTAATCTCTTGAGTTTTGAAAATGAGCAGGTTTGACTTCTGCGCTCGACAACCCACAACAAAAGAACTTTCTCATGAAAGACCGAAAATCCAAAAACGCGTTGGACCAAACCAAACCGTACGCAAGCTGTGGTGCCGTCCTTCCACGAAAACACCCCTCCAAATCCCCCGAGAAAAAAAACCATCGAAATCACACCCCCTGCAAACCACGACGCTCGCGTCTGAAAATTCCCCACTCCAGCGATGTCTCGGGCTCCTGCTCCGGCGACCACCACCATCACGACGACGTACGGGTGCGCGGCGTGCGGCGCGGACCTGAACCTGTCGGCGGCGCACCTGTACCCGGCGGGGGTCTACTTCGAGGCGGGGAACAAGGGCACGCTGTCCTTCTCGTGGGTGGACGAGTCCAGGCTGCGGTTCGCGGCGGAGGACAGGATCCGGCCCTTCTTCGAGACGCTCGACTACTGGGGCATCCAGCGGAAGCGCACCCGCATCAGCTGCGACGCCTGCGGCCGCCTCCTCGGCTACGTCTACGACGACGGCCCCCCGGTCATGGAGGGCACGGGCCAGTTCGGGATGGGGCCCAGCCAGGTCATTCCTCGCCGGCCCAGGTATAGGTTCAAGATCAAGGCTGTCAGCACGGCCGGTTCTGCCTCCGCGCACTGATAGCTGAAACCCGTGGTCAGTTGGGAGTGTATGGCTTGTTTCTGCAAATTGCTCTACTGTAAATTGGTACACATGTGATCTGTCTGGTGGTGTTTCTCAGCTTGATTTTGCATACTACTCCCTCTATTTCAAAATATAAGATGTTTTAGATTTATAAATAAAATATATCTAGACCTTTTATAGTATTAGGTTCATTTCAAACTTGTGTGAGCCTGTACACTAAAAGAAGTTTAGATACATTTTATTCATAAAGCTAAAACATCTTATATTTTGAAACGGAAAAAGTACATCTGAACAAACTAGAAGCAACGTCGATATGAATATATTAGAATCTAATATCCCAACTCACTTCCAAAGCAATAGCAAGATCATTTTCAGCAAAAGAGAGCAATACAAACTTTTTTTATGTTCACAAAAGAAATCAACATGAAAATGCACTTAAATGCGCTTTTTTTCCCAGAGACTTCATGTATTGATCAGAAAGTTTAAGGGAATTAGAACTTGGATAAGGACAACGTTATTTCAAGCGGTGACTATACATGGAGAGATAGAAAAAGATTATAGTGGAGCAAACAACTGAACATATTTCAGGGCACCAAAACCGTATTACTTGCACATGCAGTTGGGTAAACTTGCAGAGATACACACCAATTATATAACACACGCATATGTATATATATTTGGCATAGATGACACTCTGTAGCCCCATTTCCATGCCAAATACATCCATCTAAAGTGACTGATCAGCAAAGCTAGGGCACAATGACAGAAGATAATACTGGAACAACTGGCACGATAGTTTCGACAAAGGCAGAAGCAAACGATCATACATAATATGTACATATAGCATACATATACACGCATATCGCCCTGACAGAAACAAAACCACAATGGGTAGAACCATCTTCACTGACACAATAGAGCAGAATTTTGATCAGACAGTTCACCGCGAGGGTGACGCATCAAGCATATGATAAACATAAGCCACATACCTACAACATAAAGGAGGAAAGGTAAATTCAAATGGCATGCCAAAGAAAAGAATCAAAATCAAAACAATTAAAAGGACCTAAGACCCCATGGAATAGTACAGCTTAGATGGTTCATGCCATGAAGACCATAGGAAGAACAGAATGACTAAGATTACACATATTATTTGACATTCATAAATCTGCGACGACCAGGAGACAAAGGGTTTGGCTGAAGATATTTTTTTCCAAAACTTCTTGACTATCAAAAGACGTCATTCCCATTAGAATTGCCTTGGGTTGAGAGAAAAGGCTCATTCAGGAAAGAAGATAGAGTAGGATCAATCAACAAGCATATGACGATATGTGCAACCCAAGCAATCGATATAATAAGAGTTGTTCTATGGTACCCTCAATGTCAACACCTGGATTTTTAATCCCAGATGCCTGTTATGCCATATATCGCAATCCTAGGATTACCATTTTTGCGAGACATAACAAATTGGTACCATAGTTCATCATCCATTACAAACCATAATAAAGGTTTTACAAATAAAGGATCTCATGATCTAGTCTTAATACAATCAACGAAGCGGAAAAAAGTAACGGTAGCGTGGGCGGAACTCCATCTTCAGGGTCACAGACAATGCTGACGATGGGAGATGATCCTAGTTGTCATACACTTCCTGTTGTCCATCATCCTGGTAGTCCTCCTCATAGTCTGGCCATGGGAATAGCCAGGGACAAAGCCATGAGTACTCTTGAAGTACTCACAAACTATCACTAACAAGTAAAATGTTTCAAGTAGGAATCCTAAGCTTTAAGTTGTTTTTCAAAAAGCCAAATTTATCTCTAACTAAGTTTAGAAGTAAAGAAAACTAGTTTAATGTTCTACAACACCTAAGTGGGAACTTAATTTTCAAGTCACAACCCTGTTGTAGTCAAGTCAAGTCAGATTCATTTCATAAGTCATTTTGAAAACAT
The DNA here is from genome assembly GCA_916181665.1 of Avena sativa. NCBI lineage: Eukaryota > Viridiplantae > Streptophyta > Magnoliopsida > Poales > Poaceae > Avena > Avena sativa. The sequence goes on from OV702293.1 coordinate 464,638,134, forward strand.
CTGACGACGGAACAGTATGGCCACTCCAACTGTCCAAAATTATTCATTTATCACTTACCTACTCGAGGACGAGCAGGAGTTAAGCTTGGGGATGCTTGATACGTCGGAAACGTATCTATAATTTTTGATGCTCCATGCTTGTTTACTATCTACTTTGCTTTGCTTTGTCTACACTTTGAGGTGTTTTTATATCTTTTATGGAACTAACCTATTAACAAGTTGCCACAGTGTCAGTTGCCTGTTTTCTTCTGTTTTTGGTTCCAGAAAGGCAGAAAATCAATATTCTCGGAATTAGACGGGACAAAAAGCCAAAGTCAATATTTTACCGTGTGCGTCACGAAGTCCAGAGGGGAGACAGAGAGGCGAACCAGGGCCGCTACACCCCTAGGCACGGGTGGGCCCACCCCGTGCCTGGGCAGGGTGTGGGGCCCCTGGTCGCCTCCTAGCATCGCGTCTTTTCCTATAAGAAGCCCCCGATGCAGAAACCCTAGGCACCCGATCAAAACTCTACGAAACCTTCTATAGCTGCCGCCACCGTCATCCCTAGATCGGGGGGATCTGAAGTTCTTCCCGGCACCCTGTCGGAGGGGAGATTATCCTGGAGGCCTTCTTCTACGGTATGATGCGTGAGTAGTTCCACCTTGGACTATGGGTCCATGTAGTAGCTAGATGGTTGTATCTCCTCCTTGTGCTTTCATGTATAGATCTTGTGAGCTCCGTTCATGATCAAGATCTAATCTAATTGTAATCATGCATGTTGTGTTTGCGGGGATCCAATGGATATTGAGATTACTATGTTAGATTGATTAATGGTTTTGTATTTATGATACTATCATGTCTGTGTTGTTTGTGATCTTGCATGCTCTCTGCTGTTAGTAGCTATCTTGGCCAAGTAGTTGCTAGTGAATCCACGAGGAGGTATTTATGCTCGATAGTGGCTTCATGCCTCTAGTTTCCAAGGGAAGTGACAGAAATCTCTTCGGTTGTAGATGTGTTGTTGCTACTAGGGAGAAAACAACAGTCTCTTGTTAATAGAACAAGTGGATTGTTTACCTTACACACTTTGCTTAAAGCAATTGTCGGTTGCTTACACCTTAATACTGGAGGGGGTTCAGATGATAACCTGAAGGTGGACTTATAGTCATAGATACAGTTGGATGGCGGTCTATGTATATTGTTGTATTGCCCAATCGAATCTCATAGGATCTTTTTGTCTGGTATTGCATTGTTATGCCTTGCTCAGTTCCTGTCAATTGTCCTGTTGTAATTTGTTTACCCTTCATGCCATGTTGTTTATCTAAGGAGAGCACCTCTAGTGAACTATGGACCCCGGTCCAATCTTTACCATTGATACATCTTACACTGTTACCTATTTACTTCCTGCAAACCGTTACCTTCCACACCATATGTTTAATCCTTTGTTACAGCAAACCGATGAGCTTGACAACCTCATTGATTCATTGGGGCAAAGTCTTGAGTTTGTGTTGTGCAGGTCTCCGCGTTGCTTACAACACCTATATGACGTTTCCTTCCTCCTAGTGGTTCGATAACCTCGGTTTCTTACTGAGGGAAAACTTGCTGCTGTGCTGCTTCACACCTTGCTCTTGGGGTTCCCAACGAAGCACTCCTACATCAACTCAGCGCCGCATCAAGCCTTTTCTGGCGCCGTTGCCAGGGAGGCTAAGGACGTCTTCACAAGGGGAGTCCTCCACTTCCTTTCTCTTTACTTTGTTTTTAGTTTGCTTAGTTTCTTTTTCTTGGTTTTGTTTGCCTCTCTTCAAAAACTCCAAAAAAATTAGTTTAGTTTGGTTTGCTTTTTCTTATCAAAAACACAAAAAAATGAGTTCCTACTCTAGTTGCCACCTTACTCTAGTTCACCATGTTACTCCCCAGGTTCACCCTGAAGGACCTTTCAATAGGTAGTGGCTCTATAATTAGGAAAGAAAATATTGAAGAATTCTTCAATCATGTTAGCAAACATGAGGATATTGAGGATAGATCTATAGCAGAGCTTGCTCCTAATTATGAAATCGATGTAGCTTCTTTAGTTCATATGTTGGAGTCTAGGTTTGTTAGCCTTAACCCCATGATGGAAATTTTGTTCCTAAAACTAAAAGAAGAAAAGAATGCTGAAAAGAGAGAATTTATTCTTGAAACTTTACTCAAAGAGTTCCATGATGTTGCTAAGGAAGCCAAAAAGGTCATTGAGCATTTTAATATGCTAGGCTCATGTGTAGATGTTGTGGGTTCTTCGGATAAAACCAAGCCTAGAGAGGAATTTAAGATACCCATACCCTTTAAGTTTGTCGGTATGCATGAGGCCTTTAAAAAGAATTTTGATTGGATCATTCCTGAAAATCCTTTTGATAAAAGTAGTAAACCAAAGAGATATGAGAAGGGATCCTCCAAAACTCATTTGGATGAGATACCTTTCATAGTTGAAGATTTTGCAAGTATTGATCTTAATTCTTCATTTGAAAATACCTGATTCTTCTTGCTTCTTGTGCCTAACTTAAAGGCGTTAAAGAAAAGTACTTGTTGGGAGATAACCCAAGAGTTTCCTTGAGTCTTGGAAGTTATTACTTCTGTAATGACCTCTCCTTATCCTTTTTGTTTGATTTTTGTGCCAAGAATGACCTCTAATGAGAGGGAAGTAAGATTTGGGGAGTTGCTCTCCCGAAACAGATTTCTGTCCTCCACCATAAAAATTCGTGAGGAGTCTCTGTAACTCGGATTGAGCTCAAAATTTACTAATAAATCCCCCAGTATGTTAGATAACTTTCGTTAGTTCAACACTTTTTTGATTTGAGCAACATAAGATTTTCTAAAAAATCGGCTTATACTTATAAAAGGTATGTTTTGACAGATTTCTGTCATTATTTGCATTTGCTTCTTATTGATTCCTTTTTGAGTTCTCTTTAGGTGAATTGAGCTTTTTGAAGGAGTTACTACAGTAGCTTATGTTTTTAGTGAAAAGTCTTGCTGTTCCAAAGCTTTACCTAAAGGTCTATTATCTTTTGAATACACTAATATTGTTAATGAAGATTGTGTGAAGTTTTCTATGAAGGAAAAATTTCAGGTATAGAGAGAGAATGATGTAATGAGATGAAGAATGGACAAAAGCTCAAGATTGGGGATGCCACCCCGGTGTCACCCCAAGAAATATCCAAGAGGTACAAGCGTCAAAACTTGGGGATGCCCAAGGCATCCCCTTCTTCATCAATAAAAAGCTCAGGTCTGTCTAGACACTCCGTTTTTATTGTTTCATGCACAAGTTGTGTTGTTCTTGGAGCGTCTTAGTTTTCCTTTAGTTTTCTTAGTTGTTTAGTTTGCTTGAATAAAGTAGTTTGGACCCCCGTTCTAGCCGTGTTGTTTTTAAATAAGTTGCTTGGTGTTGGAAAGGAGTAGGAAGTTCCTGCTTGAAAGTGCAAGAGGAGCTTGCATTGACTGTGACTTAGATTTTAGCATGTCATCCTAGGTGTTGTTTTAACCTTATGCTTATTGATTATTGTTGTAGCATGTCTTGCTCCAAACAATTGGGATTGCTTAGTGTGCCTTGAAGAAATTATGCATTGTTTTAGCATGCAAAAGCATAGTATTGTGGTATTATCCTTTGATGCTTTGTTTGGGTTGACTTGGCACATGCTCACACCATGTTATGACTATGAACAAGTCACCATAGCCTCTATGATCATTTAGTCCTTGACTTGTAGTACCACTCTATGATTTGATTAGTAATGTTTTGTTGCTCTGCATGATTATGGCCATTATTGCTCTCTTAGTTGGTTGCTCCCAGTCTTTTGCTAGCCTCCACTTGTATAAGTAAGTTCTACTCATGCTTCCAAGTCCCAACAAACCAAGTTATTTCAAAGTGTCCACTATAAACTCCTATGCATGGTGTGTTACACCATTCCAAGTATATTCTTGTTTTCAGCTATCTTCCAATTAAAAAAACTATTTTGTTATGTGAAAACTTAGTGACTAAAGCTCTCACGAAATTGATGGCACACTTTATATTCTTTGCCCCTAATAAAATTGAACCGTTGTGTCATCTATGTTGTATATGCCTACACTTATACATTGGAATTAACAGAACCATGCTGTCATGGGGAATGTTTTCAACATTGCACTTGTAATTTGTACTCAGTTGATATCATGCTCTTTTGTCTATGGATGTCACTGGTGTGAAAATAAAGAGGGAACTTGTAAGTCCATGGAGTATATATTTTGTGTTAGAGAAATGTCTGGGACGCTAGCCTAAGCCATGCCTAATCATGGTGGAAACTTGTAGCATCACCATAGTGATCTATCTATGAAGCATCCTCAATAAAAATCTATGCATATAGTAAATAAAAATATCGCTGAGATGCTCATTGTCTGCTTGCCTTGTCATTTTGATTATGGGATAGCTCATGTACCATGTGCAAGGGGTACCCCGTTGGCGGTTCTCTATAATACGCATGTACTTATAATGACAAGAACTTACAGGTGACTGAAATTGAGTAGCATGAGGTGTGGCCCTCGTATTCAAGCGACTTGAGATTGCCAACTTATACTTTGTCAAACATATACTCCATAGTTTGTTCACTTTAACCTTAATCACTTCAAGATGCTTATGATAGGGGCAATGAGGGCTCAAGGCTAACAAGTACCATAATTTTTGGAAGCTCTTTTTGAAACTTGAAATCCCTGCTTCCTTTATAAAAGGCCTTTCTTCCACTATTATGTTGAGTCTCCACCTTCTACCTTTAGGCATCTCAAAAATTATTCTTTTATCACTTACCTACTCGAGTACGAACAGGAGTTAAGCTTGGGGATGCTTGATACATCGGAAACGTATCTATAATTTTTGATGCTCCATGCTTGTTTACTATCTACTTTGCTTTGCTTTGTCTACACTTTGAGGTGTTTTTATATCTTTTCTGGAACTAACCTATTAACAAGTCCACACTGCCAGTTGCATGTTTTCTTCTGATTTTGGTTCCAGAAAGGTAGAAAATTAATATTCTCGGAATTGGACAGGACAAAATCCAAAGTCAATATTTTACCGTGGGCTTCCTGAAGTCCAGAGGGGAGACGGAGAGGCGAACCAAGGCCGCCAGACCCCCCCTAGGCATGGGTGGGCCCACCCTGCGCCTGGGCAGGGCGTGGGGCCCCTTGCCGCCTCCCATCCTCGCCTCTTCGCTTATAAGAAGCCCCTGATGCAGAAACCCTAGGCATGTTGGAGATATGCCCAAGAGGCAATAATAAAGTGGTTATTATCATATCTTCATACTTATGATAAATGTTTACATACCATGCTATAATTTTATTAATCGGAAACATTAATACTTGTGTGATTTGTAAACATAAAAGAGTCCCTAGTAAAGCCTCTTGTTAAACTAGCTTGTTGGTTAATATATGATCATGGTTTCCTGATCATGAACATAGAGATGTTATTAACAACAGAGTCATATCATTAGGAGAATGATGTGATGGACATACTCCTATAGTTAAGCGTAGCATAAAGATCAAGTCATTTAATATAGTTCATTTGCTATAAGCTTTCTGATACATAGTAACCTAATTCCTTCGAACCTGAGATCATGCTAATCACCATCACCGGAAGGATGCTTTGATGACATCAAACACCACACCGTAACTGGGTGGTTATAAAGGTAGCATTGAGTGTTCGGAAAGTATGTGCTGAGGCACATGGATCAAGAGTGGGATTTGTCCATCCATATGATGGATAGATATACTCTAGGCCCTCTCGATGGAATTTCATCCAATTAGCTTGCAAGCATGTTAATAGCTCACAAGGGATCACATATCACGGGAACAAGAAAAGAGTACTTATCGGTAACGAGGTTGAACTAGGTATGCAGAGATACCGACGATCAAACCTTGGATAAGTAAACTATCGCGAGACAAAGAGAAATTGGTATCATATGTAAGTGGTTCATTCGATCGCAAAGTAATCGTAGAAATATGTGGGAACCATATGAATTTCCAGATTCCTATATTGGTTATTGATCGGAGAAGTCTCTCGGTCATGTCCGCATAATTCACGAACCGTAGGGAGACACACTTAAGGATTTGATGTTGTTTAGTAGATATGAAATGTTAGTAGGGAAACCGAATGTTGTTCGGAGTCTCGGATGGGATCCGGGATATCACGAGGAGATCCGGAATGGTCCGGAGAATAAGATCCATATAAGGAAAGTCCGATTCCGGAGTTCGGGAATGATTTCGATGTTTTCATCGGAGAGGTTCTAGAAGGTTCACCGGACCAGAAGGGGAATGGTCCATGAATGTGTCATGGGTAAGTGGAATGATTGGATCATGTCCTAGGTCACTTTGGTTGAGAATTTGCGAGAGAGAATTAAAGCTCTAAATTGAAAGTCAAAAGGAAGGTTTGAAAAGTCAAACTCGAACAATAGTTTCCTAGTGGAAGAAGGAAAGAGTCCTTCCTTCTATCCAACTTGGGTTTGGGTATGGATTCAAACTCCCCTCTCCCAAGCCTCCCTCCCTCTCATAAATAGAAGGGGAGGGCTGCCCCAAAGAACACAGCCAGCCCTCCCCACCCCGTGCGCCACCGTCGGCTCGTCGCCGTCGCCCTAGTCGCTGCTGACACCACCTCCTCCTCTCCGTCCTTCTAAACCTAGATCGCCGGAAACCCTAGATCCACCATAACTCGCAGCGGCTTAGGCAAAGACCTGTGGGATCTTCCCTCTGCTTCCGACACCACGTCGTCGTGCTTCCGGAATCGCGAGGGGAGAAGTACAACCCCTGCTGCCTACTGGAACAAGGGAGAGGAAGGTCTTCATCGAGTACCGAACGTGTGACCGACTGTGGAAGCGCTGCCAGAACACAACGCTGGAAGGATCGTCTACGTGATCTTGAGATCGGCAAGTGTACGACTACATCACCCACGAGAATCTGCTCTCGTTAACCGCTTTGGAATCTTCGAGGGTGAGTGCTTCTATCGACTCGTTGATACAATCTAGTAGATAGATCTTGGCTTGTTTGTATGCATGCGGTAGAATTTTTTTGTTTTCCATGCTACGAACCCCTACAGTGGTATCAGAGCCGTGTCTATATGTAGATCTATTGCACGAGTAGAACACAATGGTCATTGTGGGTGTTGATGTTTTTGTTGTCCATTGCTTCTTCTGTACTTTGCATCTTGCGGGATGGTGGGATGAAGCGGCCCGGGCTAACCTTACATGACATCGTTCATGAGACTTGATCCACGCTTGACATGCAACTTGTATTGCATAAGTGGCTTTGCTGGTGCCTGTTTCTCCCAACATAGTGAAGATTCAATTTACAACGGGTGATTGATAATACTAGTATCAACATTGTGGTTCTTGTTCGTAGTTAGAACGACACTTTTTGAAAGCCCCAAACCACGTAAAACATGCAAAGAAAATTAGAGGCGTCTAACTTTGTTTTGCAGGGGTTTGCTGTGATCTGATATGGCCATGATTGTGATTATATATGATGTATGCAATGTTCCTTATTGTAAGTCGGCAACCGGCATGAGCCATATGGTTGTCTTTTAAATTTCGTTAAGGCCTGCGTGTCTATTCAAAGTAGTTGTAATAGTTGATGCTGGTGGACGACAACCATGAAGCGGCGCCATTGACCTTGACGCCATACCGGTGATGATGGAGATCATGTTCGTGCTTGAAGATGGAGATCGGAAGCACAAGAATATAGGCCATATCATATCACATATTATGAATTGCATGTGATGTTAATCCTTTTATGCATCTTGTATTGCTTAGTTCGCGACGGTAGCATTATAAGATGATCCCTCTCACAAAATATCAAGTTATAGAGTGTTCGTCCTTAGTAGGCACCGTTGCCAAAGCTCGTTGTTTCGAAGCATCACGTGATGATCAGGTGTGTTAGATTCTGCGAGTGTATACAATGGGAGCAAGCCAGATTTTCTCACACGGAAGCTAAGGTTTGATCTTGACGAGCCTAGCATGTACAGACATGGTCTTGGAACACAGAATACCGAAAGGTAAAGCATGAGTCATATAGATGATATGATGAACATGATGATTGTTCGCCTTTGAAACTATATCATGTCATGTGATTATCGGACTTGGTGTAGTGAATTTGGTTTGTGTGATCACTAAAACAATGTGAGCGATATTGTTTTGAGTGGGAGTTCAACAGCAATATGATTAAAAGTTGGACACTATTTATCATAATTTAAATCAAAGTGAATTTGCATAGTTGTTGTAGTCATTGGCATCTGTTTACCACCTTGCGCTTAGTTATAATTGACACAATAGAACTATAGAATTCTGGATAGTTACTTTACGAACTGGTATCATATTGTTTTGATATGTTAATCTAAAGTTTAAAAGTCCTATTGCAAATTTTCAGTAAGTTCTGGTTACTCCGTGAAATTTAATAATTGTTATTAAATCAAGAGTAACAATTCCAGTGTTAGTATATAAGTATCATGTTTATCTCCATGATTCTTGATATTCAAAAGATTGTTTTAATATCAAGGTTATCGGGGAGCTGAAAGAATTGTTTCAGAAACCATCATGTGTGAACGATATTATGATATCTAAAACAAAGTTTTGGTTATAACATGATAGAGTATAATATACTCCCTCCGACCCATATTAGTTGACTCAAATTTGTGTAGATTCATATGTATCTAGCACTAAAAGATGTCTAGATACATACAAATTTAGACAAATCCAAGTCAACTAATATGGGTCGGAGGGAGTAGAAAAATTCATGTTCTCATATTTGATGAGAATTTACAAAAGGTTGGATACGATGGTCGTCCTAATCCTCCAAAAGGTTTTGGAGAGCAACATTATACTCGTAATTCACTGTTATAAGCTAACGTAGCTTGATCATGAATAGTTCCATGATAAGGATGAATATTTGATGTAGCTTAAATGTTTACTACACTAAAAGATTACTAAATAATGGAATTTGAAAGAACACCAAACATTTGATGATGGTGATCTACTTCAAAGTGCAAGTCCAAAGACATTGGTATTTAACTATACATGTTTTGGACTATGTGTCATAAGTATGGCGCCACTGTTGATGTTGATAGATTCTTTTGAAAGGATAAAGAAATACTGAAAGAGAAATCTAAGAAATATTTGGCAGAAGAGAAAAGACTAGAATTGTTCAGCTTAGGTATATAGAGGATATACATGTTATGGTTGTATTCTTTGCTTGTTAAACAATGTAGTTCTTGAGTATTGGATACTGAATTTGTTGATGTGAATCGTCATACGAAACAACACAATTCATGAACTACAATGGACTAAAGTAACTAGCAAAAGAATATGTGATGATGCTCATCGAGAACAAATAAAGGGTTGTTGTGTCGCTCGTTGAAATCAACACTTACCTTCAAGATTTGTTTTCAATAATTTTTATTTCGACCAGGTATTATGAGAACAAAAGCGTTGTTCAAATAATTGTCGCAATCCATAAAATATGGATGATTTACAAATCTCGTTGTAGAAATCACAACCATAAAACTAGTGCTAAAAATGTCAAAAGGCAAATTGATTGAAAGATCACTTAGGAAGTGACATCGCCATTTAAATTATATTGGAAAGAAAGCATGAAGAAACTCCATGTGGATGGAATTTTGGAGTCTTTTGATTTTGATCAAATGACGCTTGCGAAACTTTCCTAGAGATAATTAAAACTCCGTTCATAGGCCAAAAGTGAACGAATGACTAGCTTATTGGAAATTGTACATGTAGATGTATAAAGCCCATTATGTGTAGTCAAGAGCGATGTATTTCAACTTCATATGCTTTCTCCGAAAATTTGAGTGAATATATGAATATTTACTTAATGAGGATGAAATGTGAAACATTTGAAAAGTTCGAAGACTTACAAGATGAAGTGCAAAATCAATGTAACAAGAAAATAAAAGAATTTATGATAGGATCATAAAGGGAGATATTTGAGTTACAAGTTTAGCATAACACCTAAGATTTGAGGAATCGTTCCATGGATTTGTGTTTCCCGAAATACCATATGAGTATGGAATAATCGAGATATGCAATGAAACCTTGTTTGACATGGTAAGATCAAAGGTGCAATTCATAAAACTGCCATTATATTTTAAAGATTAAAAGCTTTAGAGACTACCGTCTTTTCACTGAAAAGAGCTCCACCATGATCCGTTGAAATGACACCATATAAAGTTATGGTTTGGGATAAAACCTAAGTTGTCCTTTCTTAAACATTGGTATGCTATGCATAAGAAAGATGTTTGCAACCAAAATTAGATGAACATATCTTTGTATGTTATTTTGAATAATAGTTGAGTATTCCTCCATAACACCAAAGACAAAAATGTTTGTCGCTTACAACGTCAAGTTTCTTTGAGAAAGGAATTTTCTATGAAAAGTTAAGTGGGAGGACAATAGAACTTTGATAAGGTTAAAAGAACCCTAGCTATATGTGCAAAGTTGTGCAGCGCCGAAAAGTGTTCCGGAGGCAGCAACAATGCTCATGGCTCACGTGCCTCAAAGGTTGTGGTCACGGAGGTCTAAGTTCCTATTGAACCAATTGAAATGGATCGTATGTGTCACATCCCAAGATTTTCCAAATCTTGTAATGTGAAAAATAAATAAACAAAATAATTTTTTGTTGAAAATCAGGGTGAAAAGAAACTTTTGTTTCTAAAAGGAAACTTAAAATCCCATCTTGAAAAAACTTTGGTTAAAGTTTGAATTCAACAAATCCAAATCAAGTAAAATGCATTCCTCAATGAATGTATCTGGAAATTTGAACACTTGGAAAATAAATCCAAAACCCTAATGGAATAAAAACCATTTCCAAGTTATCCCCAAGCCTATGGATTTGATCCATATGAAAAATTGATCAACAAACATTCACAAATGATCAAGAAAGACAAATAGAAATAATATAAGACCATAGAAATTGGTTTCACTCAATTTGGAACCATAAATAAAAATCTTATGGATTTAATAAAGGAATTGATTTTCCAAAGCCATTAAAGACCTCATCTAAAATCCATACCAAGTGGTGAACAATAGATCCTAAAAGGATTCAAAAGGATAAACAAATAATAAATGAGATTTCACAAATTGGAATCACCAAGTTTGGATCTATAAATAAAAAGATATGGATTTTATAAGACAAAGGTAAAATTATTAAATAAAGAATATTTAAAGACCAAATCAAATCTTGGCCTAATCCATTAAGTAAATGGAGTGAATTTAATCCAAATCCAAATAAAATAAAAGGATAAAGAATTTTCCAAATAAATTAAAATGGCAATAACCATTCTATCCCTATCTTAATAAGGACAAATCTCTAAATAAGAATACATGAGAAAATGATATTTGGAATTCACCCAAGTGGAATAAAAGTTGTTAATCAACTTAAATAAAATAAAACCTCCAAATAAAAATTTGGGAATTAAAACTATATTAAATTCCATTGGAATTAAAACAAGTACCCAATCTTAAATGATTAATAAATCTTATTAGAATACTTTCCAAATAATTCAAGAAGAATTATTTGAACCAACTAAACAAATAAAAACCTACTGAAAGGAATTGGGAAGTTTAAAGAACTTAAATGGAGATTTTATTAAATAAATCAAACCCTATTTTATTAAATAACTAAAGATCCACTTTATTTAAATAATAAATGGATCCTAAAACAAATAAAAAATTATTATTTCATTTTGAGATTTGGATTATGTTGTTAAACAGAACCAAATTCAAATGAAAAGTTTGTTGTTTGTTTGAACTGATTTGAACCTTGTTTGATTGCTTGAATAATTGAGTGAAAATCAAAACAGAAAATAGATTTAGGAAAAGAAAAAGAAAACAGACAGAAAAAAATAGGAAAAGGACAGCCTAGCCCAGCAACCCACTAAGGCCCAGAACAGCCCAGTTCTCCTCTTCCTCGGTGAATCGTTTTTCACCTGTTAACTGACCCACAGAGACACAGACCGGTGGACCTCCTCCTCTCTCCTTTTCCCACTGACTGGTAGGCCCGCTATCACTGTTCATCGTCTCCTTCACCCACCCCGCAGCGACCAGTTCTTCTCCCCCGTTCTGCCGTTGATTTCTCCGGCTTAATTCGTCATAACGTCGAGCCTTTACCTCGCCTTGAGCACGCAGATTGAAACGCCTGTGTCTTCTCTATAAATCCCCTCTGACACCCCGCGCTGGCACGCCTTAGACCGCCCCTAATTTCTCCCCCGAGCTCCTCTGTCTCCAGCGAGCTCCGCGAGCAATTCCGGCCAGTGCCTGCCTCCCTTTGCCCCTTGGATGCTACGAACTCGTTCACCATCACCGTGCACTTCTTCCAGTACCTCCCACCTGTCTGCTAGTGCCCCACAGCCTTGCCTTCGTCTTCGTCCAGGAACCACCGCCGTCTGCCTCGTCTCCGGCGAAGCCCACAGGTAAATTCCGGCCGCCCCTTTCCCTCTCGTTCATGCACATGACCTTGCCTTGGACCCGCACATCTAACCGAGTCTTCACCTTGCCTTGGAGTGAACCACAGCGACGTCCACGATGACCACCCGACGCACCCGACGCCGTCCTCCACTCCGGCGAGCAATCGCAGTCGTGCCAGAGCGCCCCTCGCCCGACCAACATTTCCCCGAGCTTCGCTGTGTCCTCCTGAGCCTGGTGAGCATCTCCCCTTTCTCCCTCACCTCCTGTAGCGTCACCTCCGTCGTCGACCGACCGCTCCGCCGCCGTTAGCCACCGCAGCGCCGCCAGTTGATGGTCTGATTGTTAGCAGCCGTTCGATCTATATCTAGCGCTCACGATTAGTTCACTTAACACCGAAGAGGTATGTCCTCTGGACCGCACGATTTAATTTAGATCCAACGCACTGTAGCACACGATCCGGCCGAACCGTTATCAACCAATGAAATAGTGCCGCGTGTCCCAGAGCTGTTTAAAAAACAGATTTGAAAACAGAAACTTTTGCAAACTTCAAACCCTTGTATATTTGGATCCACACGTCCAAAAATTACAAATTTGATGTCGTTGGAATCAGCAAGACAAGCCCTAACCAACCCTGCCCTTAGTTTAGCAAATAGTATCTGTTAGCTTGTTTGTTTTTGCAGATTCTTTTGTGTGCTTGCTAACATTAGAAAAATTGTTTAAAAATTATTTTTGAGATCAAACCTTTGCCAATTAGTTTGTTGTGACCTTACTGACCCTAGGAACCAACCTGTGATTTGGAAAATGATTTTGGAAAAGTATAGGATGGATTAATTAGTTTAGTCCATTTCTAGCTAACTAAAAACTATAGTTTTGTTTATGAAAATGTTTTTGTAAAGAAAAACTTTTGAGAATTGGTTTGGACCAAACCTACTGACCCAAAACACCAAGTTTTGCAATAGCAACTCATTTGGTGAAACAAAATAAGGAATCCTTGATTTAAAACCATTTCTAGTCAAATAGAAATGTGGGTTTCATAAAAATTGGTTTTGAAGGAAAACCTTTGGAAAATGTTTTGTTTTAAACTCACTAACCCCAAAACCCCAAGTTTGTGATTTGAAAACAAATTGGGTGAACCCTATAGGTTAAATGCCCTAGTAAAAATATTTCTTCACCACATAAAATGACCAAATAGGTGCCTTGTTTGAAATTGGTTTTGTAGTAAAACCTTTTGCTAATGACTTTGCCATTTTGGTAAATGACCAATTTGGAACTTATAAAGTTTAAGAAGCCTAGTGGAGACCATCCTTACAATAGAACCAACCTTTGCATGCTTATGCATGACTTAGATTCCAATGTCTATGACCCACTAGGAACCACTTTTTCAAACAAAACAAAGCTTGGCATGCTTGCATGCATTGCTTTGACTTTGTCTTTTTATGTGTGTTGTTTTGCTTGATTGGTAGATTGAGTTTGTGCCTTGCTTGATTGATTTGTAGTGACTTGAAGAGTGTGATTGTTGCAAGGACAAGGAGTGAACCTATACCCTCTACCAAAAAGGCAAGTGATGCTTCATATCTTTTGTCCCATTACTTTCACTATGCATTAGTGTTTTTGCTAAGTAGGACTTGCATGGATTTTTGCTAAGTATAACTATGCTATGGGAAAACCTAATAGATGAAGCCTTAGTAGAAATTTCCTAAGTTAAGATTCCTACTACCTTCATGCTTAGCCTAGCTACTAGAAAACAAGGGTGGTTTATATATTCACACTATGGAAAAATAATCTAAGTCTGAGGACTTGAGTTTTTATTTAACAAAAACAACTAAGTTAATGAATCACCTGGGTGGAAATGGAAGGAATGGTTTATGTTGAGTGGTTACTCAGGGCCCATTCAATGGACTACCCTGGTGTATCACACTTGTGGATGGCCACCCAGGAACAAAGAGATTTGAGATGTCAAATGTTGAGAAGCTTCAAGTGCAACCACTTGGCATTATGGGCTCTGCCATGATCTTAGGTTGCTAGAACTTAGTCTTTTGGACAGTTGGTGGTAGAGGGAATGATAGGTTGGAACGCGTCCATTTGACTAAGGAAATGCTTCTGAAGGATCTTGTCTTGGGAAACCAAGTCTTGTGGGGAAAGTGCACCACCTCTGCAGAGTGTAAAACCTAAGTACTTAGCCATGTCCCTGGTAAAGGACAATATGAGCATCAAGACATGGAAGCTTCAAGAATCTCATCACTCCAATTTCTAAATAAAACTTGTGGGTGAACAAGGGTTAAAAGGATCTTCAGTCTTTGATTGGTAGATGCCCTGAGTGGATCTTCAGTCTTTGATTGGTAGATGCCTTGGGTGTTTTTCCAAGCAAATCTTCAGTCTTTGATTGGTAGATGCCTTGAGAGGATCTTCAGTCTTTGATTGGTAGATGTCTTGGAAAGTTTTTGCCAAACAAAACTTAGTATTTTCAAAATGATAGGAAAAATCTATTTTGAGCAATGCAAACCTCAACTCCACTTAGCCAAATGCATATAGATGATAGACTCCACTATACTACCAAAGTATCACTTGCCAATACAATTCCAATGTATTGACCCTTGTGGCTGTAACTTGTAATGTTGCAGGTTTGATTGATTTAGTGAAGATTGATTGATTAGGATTACAAAGTCTACAACCAACATCTGCCTGTGGCACTTTGAAGATGAAGGACCCCATGACTATAGTTATTCCGCTGCAATGTAATGTAATAGCCAAATGAGCTATGTATTGATGTAATAAAATTATGTTATACCTGGTTATAAAGTTGTATTATGACCTTTGTTTCTGATATTACATCTAAACTATGGATGCTAGCTATTGATCCAGGGACTAGCATTGTAAACACAGGGGACTCAATCTTTTTTAAAGGTTGGGGATGTTACAGCTGGTATCAGAGCATTGTGTTGCCTGTAGGATTTGTAAACCTAGGATTGGACAAAAAACCCTTAGAAAAATAGGAGTTGTATTTTGTTCCAAATATTTACAAAAACAATCTTGTAAACTCTTTCCTCAACCATTTTGGTTTAAACTCTACATCTCTTCTATTTCAACTTGATGGTAAAGCCTACCCCATGACCAAAGACTTCATCATGTGCAAAGGACTCCATCAACTCTAATGACTTCAACTTCTTCAAGTGACTACAACATCTTCAGCATGTTCACCAAAGACTTCCAACTTGGATATCATTAAAGACTACAAGTGATACAAGAAATTTTGCCCAAGACTTGAAGACTAAGGAAAGACAACTTAGAAGAAGCCATCATCACCTTTGAAGTTTTGTGACCAAGACACAAGAATTCTCCAAGGATACAAAGATCTCATTCAAGAAGAATCAACCAAGAAGGATGGAAACATCACAAGTGAACCATGTAGATGGACCACCATATTTTAGTTAGGTCAAACACACCAACTTATGTGGTGTAACAAAAATATTTTGTTGCCTAAGTATGTGCTTGAAACTTGTTGTTTGAGTGGAGTGTTTGTTTGTGATTGCTTGCACATTGCTTGTGTGAATTGTGTTGTGTGTGATTAGAATTATTTCCTTAGAAAAACCTTTTGCCTATTCTAATCCCAACCCAACCCAAAACAGATGACTTCCCCAAGAAACTCCAACATCAAGGATGGTGACAACAATAACCAAGAGAAGCACATGAGAGAACTCATAGCAACCCAAAACCAGTTGAGCCAAGAGACAACTCAGCTTCTAGCCAACAACAATGGATTAGACCCAGCCATACAAAGGATTTTGAAGCTTCAATCCCAATTGATGCATGGATTGGTTACTCAAATGATCAACATGAGAGGAAACTCTTCCAAAGGAGCTAATGACAACAAGGACGACAAATATGTTATTCTAGAAGGAACCCAAGTTAGCAATACTTGTGTAGTCAAGGATCATGCAACCAAGGAGCATGAAGATCAATGCCCCAAGAAGAGAGAAAGATCTCCCACTCATGAAGAGCATGAACTAGAAGAACTCCTAGCTTTGGAGAGACCCACAAAGAAGAAGAAGAAATGCCCCAACACTAGCAAGAGGGATATTACACAAGTGCAATGTTTCAATTGCAAAGAGATGGGACACTATGCCAGTGAATGCCCAGAAAAGAAGAAGAGCCCAGAAGACAAACAAAAGCTAGTGAAACCCAAGATGAGAAAGGATATTAGCCAAGTATGGTGCAACAACTGCAAAGAGCTAGGACATTATGCAAGCAACTGTCTAGAGAAGATGAAACACAAGATAAACAAGCCTATGAGGGATATCAGCCAAGTCACATGTTTCAAGTGTGGAAACAAAGGACACTATGCAGATGTTTGCCCAGAGAAGCCACTTCAAGACCTCAAACTTATAACCTGTTTCAAATGCAAGGAACTAGGCCATTATGCAAACAATTGTCCAGAAAAGTTGAACAAGTCTATGGAGAAACTCAACCTTGGCCCATGAGTCAAGAATGGAAACCAAGGACACAATGCAAAAGTTTGCTTAGAGAAGTTTCCCCAGGATCCCAAGAAGGCCAACATGTAGTTTAGTTGGAATTTTTTTTAAGGGTGGTAATACCCTAGCTGTTTGAGCCAACTTGTAACCCTAGCCTCCCCAAATCTCGGGCCGAGATTTATTTTAAGGGTGGTAGCCTGTCACATCCCAAGATTTTCCAAATCTTGTAATGTGAAAAATAAATAAACAAAATAATTTTTTGTTGAAAATCAGGGTGAAAAGAAACTTTTGCTTCTAAAAGGAAACTTAAAATCCCATCTTGAACAAACTTTGGTTAAAGTTTGAATTCAACAAATCCAAATCAAGTAAAATGCATTCCTCAATGAATGTATCTGGAAATTTGAACACTTGGAAAATAAATCCAAAACCCTAAACCCTAATGGAATAAAAACCATTTCCAAGTTATCCCCAAGCCTATGGATTTGATCCATATGAAAAATTGATCAACAAACATTCACAAATGATCAAGAAAGACAAATAGAAATAATATAAGACCATAGAAATTGGTTTCACTCAATTTGGAACCATAAATAAAAATCTTATGGATTTAATAAAGGAATTGATTTTCCAAAGCCATTAAAGACCTCATCTAAAATCCATACCAAGTGGTGAACAATAGATCCTAAAAGGATTCAAAAGGATAAACAAATAATAAATGAGATTTCACAAATTGGAATCACCAAGTTTGGATCTATAAATAAAAAGATATGGATTTTATAAGACAAAGGTAAAATTATTAAATAAAGAATATTTAAAGACCAAGTCAAATCTTGGCCTAATCCATTAAGTAAATGGAGTGAATTTAATCCAAATCCAAATAAAATAAAAGGATAAAGAATTTTCCAAATAAATTAAAATGGCAATAACCATTCTATCCCTATCTTAATAAGGACAAATCTCTAAATAAGAATACATGAGAAAATGATATTTGGAATTCACCCAAGTGGAATAAAAGTTGTTAATCAACTTAAATAAAATAAAACCTCCAAATAAAAATTTGGGAATTAAAACTATATTAAATTCCATTGGAATTAAAACAAGTACCCAATCTTAAATGATTAATAAATCTTATTAGAATACTTTCCAAATAATTCAAGAAGAATTATTTGAACCAACTAAACAAATAAAAACCTACTGAAAGGAATTGGGAAGTTTAAAGAAATTAAATGGAGATTTTATTAAATAAATCAAACCCTATTTTATTAAATAACTAAAGATCCACTTTATTTAAATAATAAATGGATCCTAAAACAAATAAAAAATTATTATTTCATTTTGAGATTTGGATTATGTTGTTAAACAGAACCAAATTCAAATGAAAAGTTTGTTGTTTGTTTGAACTGATTTGAACCTTGTTTGATTGCTTGAATAATTGAGTGAAAATCAAAACAGAAAATAGATTTAGAAAAAGAAAAAGAAAACAGACAGAAAAAAAATAGGAAAAGGACAGCCTAGCCCAGCAACCCACTAAGGCCCAGAACAGCCCAGTTCTCCTCTTCCTCGGTGAATCGTTTTTCACCTGTTAACTGACCCACAGAGACACAGACCGGTGGACCTCCTCCTCTCTCCTTTTCCCACTGACTGGTAGGCCCGCTATCACTGTTCATCATCTCCTTCACCCACCCCGCAGCGACCAGTTCTTCTCCCCCGTTCTGCCGTTGATTTCTCCGGCTTAATTCGTCATAACGCCGAGCCTTTACCTCGCCTTGAGCACGCAGATTGAAACGCCTGTGTCTTCTCTATAAATCCCCTCTGACACCCCGCGCTGGCACGCCTTAGACCGCCCCTAATTTCTCCCCCGAGCTCCTCTGTCTCCAGCGAGCTCCGCGAGCAATTCCGGCCAGTGCCTGCCTCCCTTTGCCCCTTGGATGCTACGAACTCGTTCACCATCACCGTGCACTTCTTCCAGTACCTCCCACCTGTCTGCTAGTGCCCCACAGCCTTGCCTTCGTCTTCGTCCAGGAACCACCGCCGTCTGCCTCGTCTCCGGCGAAGCCCACAGGTAAATTCCGGCCGCCCCTTTCCCTCTCGTTCATGCACATGACCTTGCCTTGGACCCGCGCATCTAACCGAGTCTTCACCTTGCCTTGGAGTGAACCACAGCAACGTCCACGATGACCACCCGACGCACCCGACGCCGTCCTCCACTCCGGCGAGCAATCACAGTCGTGCCAGAGCGCCCCTCGCCCGACCAACATTTCCCCGAGCTTCGCTGTGTCCTCCTGAGCCTGGTGAGCTTCTCCCCTTTCTCCCTCACCTCCTGTAGCGTCGCCTCCGTCGTCGACCGACTGCTCCGCCGCCGTTAGCCACCGCAGCGCCGCCAGTTGATGGTCTGATTGTTAGCAGCCGTTCGATCTATATCTAGCGCTCACGATTAGTTCACTTAACACCGAAGAGGTATGTCCTCTGGACCGCACGATTTAATTTAGATCCAACGCACTGTAGCACACGATCCGGCCGAACCGTTGTCAACCAATGAAATAGTGCCGCGTGTCCCAGAGCTGTTTAAAAAACAGATTTGAAAACAGAAACTTTTGCAAACTTCAAACCCTTGTATCTTTGGATCCACACGTCCAAAAATTACAAATTTGATGTCGTTGGAATCAGCAAGACAAGCCCTAACCAACCCTGCCCTTAGTTTAGCAAATAGTATCTGTTAGCTTGTTTGTTTTTGCAGATTCTTTTGTGTGCTTGCTAACATTAGAAAAATTGTTTAAAAATTATTTTTGAGATCAAACCTTTGCCAATTAGTTTGTTGTGACCTTACTGACCCTAGGAACCAACCTGTGATTTGGAAAATGATTTTGGAAAAGTATAGGATGGATTAATTAGTTTAGTCCATTTCTAGCTAACTAAAAACTATAGTTTTGTTTATGAAAATGTTTTTGTAAAGAAAAACTTTTGAGAATTGGTTTGGACCAAACCTACTGACCCAAAACACCAAGTTTTGCAATAGCAACTCATTTGGTGAAACAAAATAAGGAATCCTTGATTTAAAACCATTTCTAGTCAAATAGAAATGTGGGTTTCATAAAAATTGGTTTTGAAGGAAAACCTTTGGAAAATGTTTTGTTTTAAACTCACTAACCCCAAAACCCCAAGTTTGTGATTTGAAAACAAATTGGGTGAACCCTATAGGTTAAATGCCCTAGTAAAAATATTTCTTCACCACATAAAATGACCAAATAGGTGCCTTGTTTGAAATTGGTTTTGTAGTAAAACCTTTTGCTAATGACTTTGCCATTTTGGTAAATGACCAATTTGGAACTTACAAAGTTTAAGAAGCCTAGTGGAGACCATCCTTACAATAGAACCAACCTTTGCATGCTTATGCATGACTTAGATTCCAATGTCTATGACCCACTAGGAACCACTTTTTCAAACAAAACAAAGCTTGGCATGCTTGCATGCATTGCTTTGACTTTGTCTTTTTATGTGTGTTGTTTTGCTTGATTGGTGGATTGAGTTTGTGCCTTGCTTGATTGATTTGTAGTGACTTGAAGAGTGTGATTGTTGCAAGGACAAGGAGTGAACCTATACCCTCTACCAAAAAGGCAAGTGATGCTTCATATCTTTTGTCCCATTACTTTCACTATGCATTAGTGTTTTTGCTAAGTAGGACTTGCATGGATTTTTGCTAAGTATAACTATGCTATGGGAAAACCTAATAGATGAAGCCTTAGTAGAAATTTCCTAAGTTAAGATTCCTACTACCTTCATGATTAGCCTAGCTACTAGAAAACAAGGGTGGTTTATATATTCACACTATGGAAAAATAATCTAAGTCTGAGGACTTGAGTTTTTATTTAACAAAAACAACTAAGTTAATGAATCACCTGGGTGGAAATGGAAGGAATGGTTTATGTTGAGTGGTTACTCAGGGCCCATTCAATGGACTACCCTGGTGTATCACACTTGTGGATGGCCACCCAGGAACAAAGAGATTTGAGATGTCAAATGTTGAGAAGCTTCAAGTGCAACCACTTGGCATTATGGGCTCTGCCATGATCTTAGGTTGCTAGAACTTAGTCTTTTGGACAGTTGGTGGTAGAGGGAATGATAGGTTGGAACGCGTCCATTTGACTAAGGAAAGGCTTCTGAAGGATCTTGTCTTGGGAAACCAAGTCTTGTGGGGAAAGTGCACCACCTCTGCAGAGTGTAAAACCTAAGTACTTAGCCATGTCCCTGGTAAAGGACAATATGAGCATCAAGACATGGAAGCTTCAAGAATCTCATCACTCCAATTTCTAAATAAAACTTGTGGGTGAACAAGGGTTAAAAGGATCTTCAGTCTTTGATTGGTAGATGCCCTGAGTGGATCTTCAGTCTTTGATTGGTAGATGCCTTGGGTGTTTTGCCAAGCAAATCTTCAGTCTTTGATTGGTAGATGCCTTGAGAGGATCTTTAGTCTTTGATTGGTAGATGTCTTGGAAAGTTTTTGCCAAACAAAACTTAGTATTTTCAAAATGATAGGAAAAATCTATTTTGAGCAATGCAAACCTCAACTCCACTTAGCCAAATGCATATAGATGATAGACTCCACTATACTACCAAAGTATCACTTGCCAATACAATTCCAATGTATTGACCCTTGTGGCTGTAACTTGTAATGTTGCAGGTTTGATTGATTTAGTGAAGATTGATTGATTAGGATTACAAAGTCTACAACCAACATCTGCCTGTGGCACTTTGAAGATGAAGGACCCCATGACTATAGTTATTCCGCTGCAATGTAATGTAATATCCAAATGAGCTATGTATTGATGTAATAAAATTATGTTATACCTGGTTATAAAGTTGTATTATGACCTTTGTTTCTGATATTACATCTAAACTGTGGATGCTAGCTATTGATCCAGGGACTAGCATTGTAAACACAGGGGACTCAATCTTTTTTAAAGGTTGGGGATGTTACAGCTGGTATCAGAGCATTGTGTTGCCTGTAGGATTTGTAAACCTAGGATTGGACAAAAAACCCTTAGAAAAATAGGAGTTGTATTTTGTTCCAAATATTTACAAAAACAATCTTGTAAACTCTTTCCTCAACCATTTTGGTTTAAACTCTACATCTCTTCTATTTCAACTTGATGGTAAAGCCTACCCCATGACCAAAGACTTCATCATGTGCAAAGGACTCCATCAACTCTAATGACTTCAACTTCTTCAAGTGACTACAACATCTTCAGCATGTTCACCAAAGACTTCCAACTTGGATATCATTAAAGACTACAAGTGATACAAGAAATTTTGCCCAAGACTTGAAGACTAAGGAAAGACAACTTAGAAGAAGCCATCATCACCTTTGAAGTTTTGTGACCAAGACACAAGAATTCTCCAAGGATACAAAGATCTCATTCAAGAAGAATCAACCAAGAAGGATGGAAACATCACAAGTGAACCATGTAGATGGACCACCATATTTTAGTTAGGTCAAACACACCAACTTATGTGGTGTAACAAAAATATTTTGTTGCCTAAGTATGTGCTTGAAACTTGTTGTTTGAGTGGAGTGTTTGTTTGTGATTGCTTGCACATTGCTTGTGTGAATTGTGTTGTGTGTGATTAGAATTATTTCCTTAGAAAAACCTTTTGCCTATTCTAATCCCAACCCAACCCAAAACAGATGACTTCCCCAAGAAACTCCAACATCAAGGATGGTGACAACAATAACCAAGAGAAGCACATGAGAGAACTCATAGCAACCCAAAACCAGTTGAGCCAAGAGACAACTCAGCTTCTAGCCAACAACAATGGATTAGACCCAGCCATACAAAGGATTTTGAAGCTTCAATCCCAATTGATGCATGGATTGGTTACTCAAATGATCAACATGAGAGGAAACTCTTCCAAAGGAGCTAATGACAACAAGGACGACAAATATGTTATTCTAGAAGGAACCCAAGTTAGCAATACTTGTGTAGTCAAGGATCATGCAACCAAGGAGCATGAAGATCAATGCCCCAAGAAGAGAGAAAGATCTCCCACTCATGAAGAGCATGAACTAGAAGAACTCCTAGCTTTGGAGAGACCCACAAAGAAGAAGAAGAAATGCCCCAACACTAGCAAGAGGGATATTACACAAGTGCAATGTTTCAATTGCAAAGAGATGGGACACTATGCCAGTGAATGCCCAGAAAAGAAGAAGAGCCCAGAAGACAAACAAAAGCTAGTGAAACCCAAGATGAGAAAGGATATTAGCCAAGTATGGTGCAACAACTGCAAAGAGCTAGGACATTATGCAAGCAACTGTCCAGAGAAGATGAAACACAAGATAAACAAGCCTATGAGGGATATCAGCCAAGTCACATGTTTCAAGTGTGGAAACAAAGGACACTACGCAGATGTTTGCCCAGAGAAGCCACTTCAAGACCTCAAACTTATAACCTGTTTCAAATGCAAGGAACTAGGCCATTATGCAAACAATTGTCCAGAAAAGTTGAACAAGTCTATGGAGAAACTCAACCTTGGCCCATGAGTCAAGAATGGAAACCAAGGACACAATGCAAAAGTTTGCTTAGAGAAGTTTCCCCAGGATCCCAAGAAGGCCAACATGTAGTTTAGTTGGAATTTTTTTTTAAGGGTGGTAATACCCTAGCTGTTTGAGCCAACTTGTAACCCTAGCCTCCCCAAATCTCGGGCCGAGATTTATTTTAAGGGTGGTAGCCTGTCACATCCCAAGATTTTCCAAATCTTGTAATGTGAAAAATAAATAAACAAAATAATTTTTTGTTGAAAATCAGGGTGAAAAGAAACTTTTGCTTCTAAAAGGAAACTTAAAATCCCATCTTGAACAAACTTTGGTTAAAGTTTGAATTCAACAAATCCAAATCAAGTAAAATGCATTCCTCAATGAATGTATCTGGAAATTTGAACACTTGGAAAATAAATCCAAAACCCTAAACCCTAATGGAATAAAAACCATTTCCAAGTTATCCCCAAGCCTATGGATTTGATCCATATGAAAAATTGATCAACAAACATTCACAAATGATCAATAAAGACAAATAGAAATAATATAAGACCATAGAAATTGGTTTCACTCAATTTGGAACCATAAATAAAAATCTTATGGATTTAATAAAGGAATTGATTTTCCAAAGCCATTAAAGACCTCATCTAAAATCCATACCAAGTGGTGAACAATAGATCCTAAAAGGATTCAAAAGGATAAACAAATAATAAATGAGATTTCACAAATTGGAATCACCAAGTTTGGATCTATAAATAAAAAGATATGGATTTTATAAGACAAAGGTAAAATTATTAAATAAAGAATATTTAAAGACCAAATCAAATCTTGGCCTAATCCATTAAGTAAATGGAGTGAATTTAATCCAAATCCAAATAAAATAAAAGGATAAAGAATTTTCCAAATAAATTAAAATGGCAATAACCATTCTATCCCTATCTTAATAAGGACAAATCTCTAAATAAGAATACATGAGAAAATGATATTTGGAATTCACCCAAGTGGAATAAAAGTTGTTAATCAACTTAAATAAAATAAAACCTCCAAATAAAAATTTGGGAATTAAAACTATATTAAATTCCATTGGAATTAAAACAAGTACCCAATCTTAAATGATTAATAAATCTTATTAGAATACTTTCCAAATAATTCAAGAAGAATTATTTGAACCAACTAAACAAATAAAAACCTACTGAAAGGAATTGGGAAGTTTAAAGAACTTAAATGGAGATTTTATTAAATAAATCAAACCCTATTTTATTAAATAACTAAAGATCCACTTTATTTAAATAATAAATGGATCCTAAAACAAATAAAAAATTATTATTTCATTTTGAGATTTGGATTATGTTGTTAAACAGAACCAAATTCAAATGAAAAGTTTGTTGTTTGTTTGAACTGATTTGAACCTTGTTTGATTGCTTGAATAGTTGAGTGAAAATCAAAACAGAAAATAGATTTAGAAAAAGAAAAAGAAAACAGACAGAAAAAAAATAGGAAAAGGACAGCCTAGCCCAGCAACCCACTAAGGCCCAGAACAGCCCAGTTCTCCTCTTCCTCGGTGAATCGTTTTTCACCTGTTAACTGACCCACAGAGACACAGACCGGTGGACCTCCTCCTCTCTCCTTTTCCCACTGACTGGTAGGCCCGCTATCACTGTTCATCGTCTCCTTCACCCACCCGCAGCGACCAGTTCTTCTCCCCCGTTCTGCCGTTGATTTCTCCGGCTTAATTCGTCATAACGCCGAGCCTTTACCTCGCCTTGATCATGCATATTGAAACGCCTGTGTCTTCTCTATAAATCCCCTCTGACACCCTGCGCTGGCACGCCTTAGACCGCCCCTAATTTCTCCCCCGAGCTCCTCTGTCTCCAGCGAGCTCCGCGAGCAATTCCGGCCAGTGCCTGCCTCCCTTTGCCCCTTGGATGCTACGAACTCGTTCACCATCACCGTGCACTTCTTCCAGTACCTCCCACCTGTCTGCTAGTGCCCCACAGCCTCGCCTTCGTCTTCGTCCAGGAACCACCGCCGTTTGCCTCGTCTCCGGCGAAGCCCACAGGTAAATTCCGGCCGCCCCTTTCCCTCTCGTTCATGCACACGACCTTTCCTTGGACCCGCGCATCTAACCGAGTCTTCACCTTGCCTTGGAGTGAACCACAGCGACGTCCACGACGACCACCCGACGCACCCGACGCCGTCCTCCACTCCGGCGAGCAATCGCAGTCGTGCCAAAGCGCCCCTCGCCCGACCAACATTTCCCCGAGCTTCGCTGTGTCCTCCTGAGCCTGGTGAGCATCTCCCCTTTCTCCCTCACCTCCTGTAGCGTCGCCTCCGTCATCGACCGACCGCTCCGCCGCCGTTAGCCACCGCAGCGCCGCCAGTTGATGGTCTGATTGTTAGCAGCCGTTCGATCTATATCTAGCGCTCACGATTAGTTCACTTAACACCGAAGAGGTATGTCCTCTAGACCGCACGATTTAATTTAGATCCAACGCACCGTAGCACACGATCCGGCCGAACCGTTATCAACCAATGAAATAGTGCCGCGTGTCCCAGAGCTGTTTAAAAAACAGATTTGAAAACAGAAACTTTTGCAAACTTCAAACCCTTGTATCTTTGGATCCACACGTCCAAAAATTACAAATTTGATGTCGTTGGAATCAGCAAGACAATCCCTAACCAACCCTGCCCTTAGTTTAGCAAATAGTATCTGTTAGCTTGTTTGTTTTTGCAGATTCTTTTGTGTGCTTGCTAACATTAGAAAAATTGTTTAAAAATGATTTTTGAGATCAAACCTTTGCCAATTAGTTTGTTGTGACCTTACTGACCCTAGGAACCAACCTGTGATTTGGAAAATGATTTTGGAAAAGTATAGGATGGATTAATTAGTTTAGTCCATTTCTAGCTAACTAAAAACTATAGTTTTGTTTATGAAAATGTTTTTGTAAAGAAAAACTTTTGAGAATTGGTTTGGACCAAACCTACTGACCCAAAACACCAAGTTTTGCAATAGCAACTCATTTGGTGAAACAAAATAAGGAATCCTTGATTTAAAACCATTTCTAGTCAAATAGAAATGTGGGTTTCATAAAAATTGGTTTTGAAGGAAAACCTTTGGAAAATGTTTTGTTTTAAACTCACTAACCCCAAAACCCCAAGTTTGTGATTTGAAAACAAATTGGGTGAACCCTATAGGTTAAATGCCCTAGTAAAAATATTTCTTCACCACATAAAATGATCAAATAGGTGCCTTGTTTGAAATTGGTTTTGTAGTAAAACCTTTTGCTAATGACTTTGCCATTTTGGTAAATGACCAATTTGGAACTTACAAAGTTTAAGAAGCCTAGTGGAGACCATCCTTACAATAGAACCAACCTTTGCATGCTTATGCATGACTTAGATTCCAATGTCTATGACCCACTAGGAACCACTTTTTCAAACAAAACAAAGCTTGGCATGCTTGCATGCATTGCTTTGACTTTGTCTTTTTATGTGTGTTGTTTTGCTTGATTGGTAGATTGAGTTTGTGCCTTGCTTGATTGATTTGTAGTGACTTGAAGAGTGTGATTGTTGCAAGGACAAGGAGTGAACCTATACCCTCTACCAAAAAGGCAAGTGATGCTTCATATCTTTTGTCCCATTACTTTCACTATGCATTAGTGTTTTTGCTAAGTAGGACTTGCATGGATTTTTGCTAAGTATAACTATGCTATGGGAAAACCTAATAGATGAAGCCTTAGTAGAAATTTTCTAAGTTAAGATTCCTACTACCTTCATGCTTAGCCTAGCTACTAGAAAACAAGGGTGGTTTATATATTCACACTATGGAAAAATAATCTAAGTCTGAGGACTTGAGTTTTTATTTAACAAAAACAACTAAGTTAATGAATCACCTGGGTGGAAATGGAAGGAATGGTTTATGTTGAGTGGTTACTCAGGGCCCATTCAATGGACTACCCTGGTGTATCACACTTGTGGATGGCCACCCAGGAACAAAGAGATTTGAGATGTCAAATGTTGAGAAGCTTCAAGTGCAACCACTTGGCATTATGGGCTCTGCCATGATCTTAGGTTGCTAGAACTTAGTCTTTTGGACAGTTGGTGGTAGAGGGAATGATAGGTTGGAACGCGTCCATTTGACTAAGGAAAGGCTTCTGAAGGATCTTGTCTTGGGAAACCAAGTCTTGTGGGGAAAGTGCACCACCTCTGCAGAGTGTAAAACCTAAGTACTTAGCCATGTCCCTGGTAAAGGACAATATGAGCATCAAGACATGGAAGCTTCAAGAATCTCATCACTCCAATTTCTAAATAAAACTTGTGGGTGAACAAGGGTTAAAAGGATCTTCAGTCTTTGATTGGTAGATGCCCTGAGTGGATCTTCAGTCTTTGATTGGTAGATGCCTTGGGTGTTTTGCCAAGCAAATCTTCAGTCTTTGATTGGTAGATGCCTTGAGAGGATCTTTAGTCTTTGATTGGTAGATGTCTTGGAAAGTTTTTGCCAAACAAAACTTAGTATTTTCAAAATGATAGGAAAAATATATTTTGAGCAATGCAAACCTCAACTCCACTTAGCCAAATGCATATAGATGATAGACTCCACTATACTACCAAAGTATCACTTGCCAATACAATTCCAATGTATTGACCCTTGTGGCTGTAACTTGTAATGTTGCAGGTTTGATTGATTTAGTGAAGATTGATTGATTAGGATTACAAAGTCTACAACCAACATCTGCCTGTGGCACTTTGAAGATGAAGGACCCCATGACTATAGTTATTCCGCTGCAATGTAATGTAATAGCCAAATGAGCTATGTATTGATGTAATAAAATTATGTTATACCTGGTTATAAAGTTGTATTATGACCTTTGTTTCTGATATTACATCTAAACTGTGGATGCTAGCTATTGATCCAGGGACTAGCATTGTAAACACAGGGGACTCAATCTTTTTTAAAGGTTGGGGATGTTACAGTATGGGCACCTAGAGGGGGGGGGTGAGTAGGTGCTAACCAATTTTTAATAATTTTTCAATTTTAGGCTTGACACAAAGTAAATTCTCTAGATATGCAACTACGAGAATTTCCCTATATGCAACCCTAACTACTAAGCACACCCACAACTGAATTGGGGGCTCCCGAGATGACAACAAGCTGCCACAAGAACAAGGTTTATCAATATAAACAAAAACAAGGATCTAGATATTTGCAAGAAATACTAGATCGGAGGTTGTCCAAATGAATGGAGAGGAGATGAAGCGCTTGATTGCTGATGATGAAGATCGAGTTCTCCTCCTTCGATTCCCCAAGGGATGGGGCCTTTGGGTGGATCTAGGTGGAGCACTCTTGGATGAAGCTTTTAGATCTGATCTGGCCTTTTTCGTGATGAATCAAGAGTTCTGGCAGGAGGGGGAGGGCTGGGTTAAATACCCCCTCCTCAGATCTGGCCGATGCACAACTTTGGGGGCGGATTATCCGCCCCCCACTTGGGGCGGATTATCCGCCCCTGGGAAAACTCCGCCCAAGGGCGGATTCTCCGGGGGAAACTCCGCCCCCTCTCTGGGGCTTGCGCCTTGGTGAAGCTTGGTGAAGATCTTGGGGGGCGGATAATCCTCCCCCCCCCCCGAGGGGCGGATTATCCGGCCTAGCCGGAAAGTCCGGCCAAAATTCCGCCCCCTCTCTGGGGCTTGCGCCTTGGCGATGAGCAAGGGGGGCGGATTATCCGGCCCTCCTGAGGGGCGGATTATCCGGCGGGGCCGGAAAATCCGGCCAAAATTCCGCCCCCCTTCTGGGGCTTGCGCCTGCTTGGGCAACAAAGGGGGGGCAGATTATCCGCCCCTGGTGGGGCCGGATTATCCGCCCCCAAAGGCAGAGTCCTTTTCCCTTTGTTCTCAAATAGAGCTGCAACACTTCAACACGCATTAAATGATCCTTGGTATTGTTATCTAACACACAAAACACTAGGGATTAAGAAATGTTCTTTCACCAAGTAGGTCGGGTAAACAATCAAATACCAAGATTTGAGAGTTAAATCATTATTTCACAATAATGATCCAACTACATGCAAAGAAGCGATGATGGGCCCTGACTCTGTCAAATGGTTTGAAGCCATAAAATCCGTGATAGTTCCATATAGGAGAGATCAAGCTTTGAACTTGCAAGACCCTCTGAAAAGGTGCAAGACCCTACAGTCGTATTTGATTCTATAAAGAAATAGACATGGATGTTTCACATCTATGAAATTATCGACATGTCGGGAAAGAGTTCACGATAATATTCAAATAGTTGACTATGACAAGATCCGATCTTTCATTAAGTGATATTTAGTCTAGATGTATTAATGTAGCAACCACTACATATAATTTTGTTATGTGGTAGTTGAATAAACAAAACAAGTTCTTCTAATAGAATGGTTACCTAGGACGTGTGCATGATACGGTCCAAAGGGTTTTTGTTAATTCAAAGGATGCTAAAAGCATATGCAAACTTCAATGGTTGAAGTAAGCATCACGGAGTTGGAATCTTCACTATGATGAAACTGTTAAAAGAGTTTAATTTCATCGGAGACGATGAAGATGCTTGCATTTGCAAGAAATTAAGTGGGAGCGCTAAGACATGTTTCTAATACATTATG
Organism: Avena sativa; assembly: GCA_916181665.1. Taxonomy (NCBI): domain Eukaryota; kingdom Viridiplantae; phylum Streptophyta; class Magnoliopsida; order Poales; family Poaceae; genus Avena; species Avena sativa. Next base: position 464,668,198 of record OV702293.1, read on the forward strand.
TGGAATACATATTGTTGATTGGAAATGATGTCTTTTTATTGACAAAGGTTAAGAATTTCATCTCGATGAAAGGCTTAGGCAGAACCCGAATATTTGGCATCAATGTCTATAAGGATAAATTATGATGCCAATATGGTTGTGCCACAAGTACATAGATGAGATACTGAATGAGTTCAATATGGAAACTACAAGAAAGGTTCTTGTTGCACAGGGAGGATTGAATAAAGATTTAAGTATTTTTGATACTTGATAGATAAAATCACAAAGAGTATTTTATCAATCATGCTGTGATGTGTACAAATCCAGATATTTCCTGTGCTCTAAATGTTATGAGCGTATACCAGAATGATTCATAAGATGATTATTGGACGATAGTAAAGATATTCTTATGATCTTTTAGAAGAACTAAGAATATATTATTTTGTAGAAGTGACAAATAGATGGTTAGTTCATTGTAAAAGAATTACATTGATACTAGTTTTGTCACGAAGTACAAATTAAGTTTATCTCAATCTAAACTAAGGGTGGCACAATATGATGGAAAATAAGTTCCATAATGGATTTGGATGAGTTCCAAAGTTAAGACATTGTGACATATACTACAACAAAAGGCTAAGTATATGACTGCTATTATAGCAGCAAAAGAGGGCATTTATGTCAAGTAGTTTATTATCAAACTAGGTGTGGTTCACAACGGGATAGTACTATGAAGATATATTGTACGACAATATTATCAACATGTTTTAACCCCAGGGAACTAAAGGTCTCACCAAAGGACCAAAAATATACAAAGCCATCTCATTAGAGAATGAGTGATGCATAGAGACACAAAGACATGCAATTACACACGGACCTGAAAGTGTCGGATCCGGAGATCAGTTGACCACTAGCAATCGTGTAAATACAACAATAGAAAGCCATAGGTGTTGAATGCACAAAGGTTTGAAACTAGATTATTGACTCTAGTGCAAGTGGGAGACTGTTGGAGATATGCCCAAGAGGCAATAATAAAGTGTTTATTATCATATCTTCATACTTATGATAAATTTTTACATACCATGATATAATTGTATTAACTGAAACATTAATACTTGTGTGATTTGTAAACATAAAAGAGTCCCTAGTAAAGCCTCTTGTTAAACTAGCTTGTTGGTTAAAATATGATCATGGTTTCCTGATCATGAACATAGAGATGTTATTAACAACAGGGTCATATCATTAGGAGAATGATGTGATGGACATACTTCTATAGTTAAGCGTAGCATAAAGATCAAGTCATTTAATATAGTTTATTTGCTATAAGCTTTCTGATACATAGTAACCTAATTCCTTCGACCATGAGATCATGCTAATCACCATCACCGGAAGGATGCTTTGATGACATCAAACACCACACCATAATTGGGTGGTTATAAAGGTATCATTGAGTGTTCGGAAAGTATGTGTTGAGGCACATGGATCAAGAGTGGGATTTGTCCATCCATATGACGAATAGATATACTCTGGGCCCTCTCGGTGGAATGTCATCCAATTAGCTTGCAAGCATGTGACTAGCTCACAAGGGATCACATATCACGGGAACGAGAAAAGAGTACTTATCGGTAACGAGGTTGAACTAGGTATGCAGAGATACCGACGATCAAACCTCGGATAAGTAAACTATCGCGATACAAAGGGAAATTGGTATCATATATAAGTGGTTCATTCGATCGCAAAGTAATCGTAGAAATATGTGGGAACCATATGAATTTCCAGATTCCTCTATTGGTTATTGATCGGAGAAGTGTCTCGGTCATGTCCGCATAATTCACGAACCGTAGGGAGACACACTTAAGGATTCGATGTTTTTTAGTAGATATGGAATGTAAGTAGGGAAACTGAATGTTGTTCAGAGTCTCGAATGGGAACCAGGATATCACGAGGAGATCCGGAATGGTTCGGAGAATAAGATCCATATAAGGAAAGTCCGATTCCGGAGTTCGGGAATGATTTCGATGTTTTGATCGGAGAGGTTCTAGAAGGTTCACCGGACCGGAAGGGGAATGGTCCATGAATGTGTCATGGGTAAGTGGAATGATTGGATCATGTCCTAGGTCACTTTGGTTGAGCATTTACGAGAGAGAATTAAAGCTCTAAATTGAAAGTCAAAAGGGAGGTTTGAAAAGTCAACCTAGAACAATAGTTTCCTAGTGGAAGAAGGAAAGAGTCCTTCCTTCTATCCAACTTGGGTTTGGGTATGGATTCCAACTCCCCTCTCCCAAGCCTCCCTCCCTCTCATAAATAGAAGGGGAGGGCTGCCCCAAAGAACACACAACCAGACCTCCCCACCCCGCACGCCGCCGCCTAGCCGCCGACACCACCTCCTCCTCTCCGGCCTTCTAAACCTAGATCGCCGGAAACCCTAGATCCACCATAACTCGCACCGTCTTAGGCGAAGCCCTACGGGATCTTCCCTCTACTTCTGACACCACGCCGTCGTGCTGCCGGAATCGCGAGGGGAGAACTACAACCTCCGCTACCTGCTGGAACAAGGGATAGGAAGGTCTTCATCGAGTACCGAACGTGTGACCGACTTTGGAAGCGCTGCCGGAACGCAGCGCCGGAAGGATCGTCTACACGATCTTGAGATCGAAAAGTGTATGACTACATCACCCACGAGAATCTGCTCTCCTTAACCGCTTTGGAATCTTCGAGGGTGAGTGATTCTATCGACTCGTTGCTACAATCTAGTAGATAGATCTTGGCTTGTTTGTATGCATGCGGTAGAATTTTTTTCCATGCTACGAACCCCTACAAGGCACCCGATCAAAACTCCACGAAACCTTCGGTAGCCGCCGCCACCGTCGTCCCTAGACCGGGGGGGAGGGTCGGAAGTTCTTCCCGGCACCCTGCCAGAGGGGAGATTATCCCGGAGGCCTTCTTCTCCGGTATGATGCGTGAGTAGTTCCACCTTGGACTATGGGTCCATGTAGTAGCTAGATGGTTGTATCTCCTCCTTGTGATTTCATGTATAGATCTTGTGAGCTCCGTTCATGATCAAGATCTAATCTATTTGTAATCATGCATGTTGTGTTTGTGGGGATCTGATGGATATTAAGATTACTATGTCATATTGATTAATGGTTTTGTCTTTATGATACTATCATGTCTATGTTGTTTGTGATCTTGCATGCTCTCCGTTGTTAGTAGCTATCTTGGCCAAGTAGTTGCTAGTGACTCCAAGAGGGGGTATTTATGCTCGATAGTGGGTTCATGCCTCTAGTTTCCAATGGGGTGACAGAAATCTCTTCGGTTGTAGATGTACTGTTGCTACTAGGGAGGAAATAACGGTCTCTTGTTCATAGAACAAGTGGATTGTTTACCTTACACACTTTGCTTAAAGCAGTTGTCTGTTGCTTGCAACTTAATACTGGAGGGGGTTCGGAAGATAACCTGAAGGTGGACTTCTAGTCATAGATGCAGTTGGATGGCGGTCTATGTATATTGTTGTATTGCCCAATCGAATCTCATAGGATCTTTTTGTCTGGTATTGCATTGGTATGCTTTGCTTAGTTCCTGTCAATTGCCCTGCTGTAATTTGTTTACCCTTCATGCCATGTTGTTTATCTAAGGAGATCACCTCTAGTGAACTATGGACCCCGGTCCAATCTTTACCATTGATACATCTTCCACTGTTACCTGTTTACTTGCTGCAAACTATTACCTTCCACACCATACGTTTAATCCTTTGTTACGGCAAACCAGTGATCTTGACAACCTCACTGATTCGTTGGGGCAAAGTCTTGAGTTAGTGTTGTGCAAGTCTCCGCGTTGCTTACAACACCTGTGTGATGTTTCCTTCCTCCTACTGGTTCGATAACCTCAGTTTCTTACTGAGGGAAAACTTGTTGTTGTGCTGCTTCACACCTTGCTCTTAGGGTTCCCAACGAAGCACTCCTACATCAACTCAGCGCCGCATCAACCATCTGTCATCTTGGGAACTGCATAGGTGGACAATCATCACGAGGTAGCCTCAGCTCAAACCTCAGCAGCAAGGGAACCCATACTAAGATATATAAACTTCCAGTCAAGCCCTACCCAAATTCGGGAATTGTGGTTGTACGATAAAATTGGAAGAGTATCACATCCAAACTCAACCATCAGTTTTATAAAGGGCTAAGGCTCATGCCTCAACATTTTCACCATCAAAATCATCTGGTGTTCACAACACATGTCAAAACATTTCATTAAAATGACTCATCATTCTAAGGTTTTCATTATCATTTTCACCAAGTATTCTCATCTAAAGTGATCAAGTTTTATGCTTAGCACTAGCCACTAAGTTGGGGTAATCACTAATGAGGGTGCTAATCAAGTGGGCTTATCCAAATCTAGTCTCATGCCTCAGTATGACATTTAGTTCTATATAACTTAGGCTAAGTTTTATGCTTTTTATGCTACCTATAATATCTTTCCAAAACTCACAAGTTACTAAGTAAAAGTAATAAAGAATTTTGATAAAGAAATAAAAGAATAAAGCTTGCAAGTAAAACTGGGATTTGGTATAATAAAGTCGTATAACCAAAGCACGCCTAATGCATCTTGCATAGGTTAACTAGTAGGTTTAGGCTTGCATAGTTCACTTGTAGTATTAAGCTTGCATAGGTAACATGCAAGTGGTAGCTTGCCTTGATTGGTGCAGTGGTTGAAGTTCTCCTTTGCTTCTTCGTAGTAGTCTCCTTCCTCTTCGTATCCTTGGTCGGTACTAGCATCTATAAATAAATACGAGATACATAATCACCAAACAATACTTAACTACTTCTATTTGGCTCACAAAGGTTCACACTAGATGATCTAGCATCATCACTATCATCACAAGAATTAAAGACCTAGTCTTAGTTATTTTATTTTAGAAAAGTAATTTCTACTCATTGAAAACTACTTAAGATTTAATATTATCCAATTAAAATATGGGATCATGTTGACACATGTCATCACTACATATTTTACTACTTGGGAATATGATTTAAAGTGGTGTCACAATTTAATAAGGTTTAACAATCGTATTTTAATTAATTAAAGTGACTAGAAATGCCTATGGTGCATTCTTTTAATACTTGTCCATTATTACTGCAAGTAAACTAGATATTTTTATATATTCAGAAAGATCTTGTCAAATGTGATTTTTGAGAGTTGGAATCAACTCAAAAGCATTTATGGTTGATTTTTGAAAAATGTTTGAATGCATAAAAGTCTCTGTCTTGTTATTTTCACTATAGGTGATCTATAATTTTAAATGGTTTAAATCCAACGGGCTTGGATTAAGAATTTCCATACCTTTCTAACAAAATTATTTTCATGCAATTTGGTTCAGTAAAACTCTCTGAATTGATTTTTGAATCAACAGACATAACTAGGGTTTGAACTAAATTGAAAAATCTAAGTTTGAACTAACTGGGTTGCACGAGAGAGCTAGATGGGCCGGCCCACTACACACAGCGCGCGCGGGCTGCTGACAGATGGGGTCCACCAGTCAGCGGGACTAACTAAACGAAACGGTATCTACGAATCTTAGGCTTACGATCTAATTCTAATCTAACGGCTGAGAATCGTCGTCGACGACGAACTACTCCGACGAGGAACTAAACCTAACGCGGCGGTGGGGGTCTGGCGAGGCTCACCTGGGCTCCAGCTAGGGTTGGCGACGGGGGCGAATGAGGTTGTCGACGACGGCGGAGAGAATGGCGGCGACGACAGGTCTTGGGGTGGTCGAAATCAACGACGCCCTTCTCCTCCAGCAGCGACGGGCTCCGGCCAAATTCCGGCAAGAGAGAGATCGCCTTGCTCCGGGAAGAAGTAGGGGAGGATCAGTGAGGAGTGGTGAGTGTTGGGGTGTGAAGAAATGAGGCAGGGGAGGCCTCTATTTATACTACGGCGAGGGGACCGAACGGTGCGGGTGCGAGCTCGTCGGTGACGACGCTACAGGCGGCTAGCGGCGTGGCTGAGGCTAGGGGACAGTGCTGTGTTCCCTAGCGATTGTTGCTGGCTTAAAGGCGAAGCGTGGGGCAGTGTGTTTTGGTCGGGAGCGTGCGACGCTCTACGCGGACGCGGAAGTGTTTACGACGCCGTGCGGCGTGCGGCAGCTGCGGGTCGCGCGGTAGCGAACGGGGGTATCTGCGGGGTTGCTGTGATCATGGCGCGCGTGCGCGGCGAGGGCAAGGCGCGGTCTATGCGAGGCGGTCGGCTACGGCGAGCTGGCGCGCTCTGTACATGGCATAGAGGTATAGGGCGCGGCGGTGCTAGGATGGTCCAGGACTCCGCTACGGTCGAGGCTGGGACAGGGGGTGGCGGTGGAGTGCGGCGTGTCTGGTGCGCGTCGTGGGCGAGGGCGGCGATGCTCCTGGTGTGCTCTCCACTGTCGGCCGGCGACGAACAAAAACGGGCAGCGCTCCACTGTGCACCACGGCTAAGAGGGGTTTTGTCTAGGGATTGGCTAGGCTCAGGAGAGACAAGGGAGTTAAGAGGGGACCAAAGGGTTCGAAGATCACTGCTCAAAACAGTGTAGTTAGGCCAGGATTTATTTGTGTCTGCGAGGTGTTTGATGAAATGCCCGCAAGAGATTTATATTTGAATTTTTGGATGAAATTTGGTGGGTGCTCTAGTCATATACTTGGTAGTATCTGGTTGTTTGGATTTGTCAAGGTGAACTGGTTTGGTTGGGTTTTGAGAAATGGTGATGTTACCATATGAACTAGATTCAATTTTGAATTGTCCTTGACATAGATTTTCAAAATGTTTCTGTGGGTTTGCAAGGTGGGCTTGGGTCCACTTTTACTTGGTCTAGCAAGGGGTGAAAAGAATTGGATTTGTTTCTGTTAGAAATCTTGTACTAGAAACAATCAAAGTGGTTTAGTGATTAACTTTGGTCAAAATGACCATTAGCTCATATTGTTTATATTTGAATTTCTATTGATTTGATTCTGCTTGGAATTGATTTAGACGATGTTGTTTTTATCTTTAAACCAATCTTTGCCATTCATAACAATCAAACAAGTCATTGCAAGTATTCATACATTCATCATACACACATGCATTTACATTGATTTTTAATTAATAAAAGTTTTTATTAGCCCTAAACTTGCGTGATTAGAACTTGATAATCTTGATTAATATTTTTAGGATGTTACACTCAAGTACTCCTCCTCTGTTTCAAAATATAAGATGTTTTAGCTTTATGAAATAAATGTATCTAGACTACTTTTAGTATATAAATTCACTAGAAAAGTAGTCTAGATACATTTACATCACAAAGCTAAAACATCTTATATTTTAAATAGAGAGAGTAAATAACAACTCTTTCTTGTCAATCCGAAGGCTTACATCAGTTTATACTAGTCTCGAAAAGATGACTAGTACAATTTATACTACTAGCAAAATTGGCACCGCAAGAAAAATAGGCTATAGACAGGGCCGGCCCAACAGAGTCCAAGTCGGCCTGTTGTTACTGTGCTATCATTTGGTAGAAAAATACTCTCTTCTTCCGCGAGACCGCGACCGCGAGGAGTCGTGCGTGGGTGCCGCGCGATATCCGATGTGCAGCTCCGGCGCCACCGCCGCCTCGACCCCTCCCGCCAGCATGTACGACGCTTACGCCAAGATCTCCACGTACCTGCTCCGCCGTCCTCCTGCAACAATAGCCCTATCCCGGCAGCAGTGCCCTTGGCCTCCCCCCGATCCAAGATCCCACGGCACCGCCGCCAAGGCGGCCGAGCTCGTCATGCGGTTCCAGGAGCAGGACTATGCGCTCATGGAGGCGGGCCGACCTTGCCTCCAACGGTGGGTTGGAGCTGCTGTGGATGTGGTCACGTGGAGGAGGTCGGGGAGGTGGTCGCGTAGGAGATGGGAGAAGGTCGACGAAGTGGTGCCGTGATTGCGAGGGGAAATGGAAGGATTCCATGTGAGGATCCCTTCGCGTGTTTCGGCAGTCCAAGGCGTCGCCGGCGCGTCGTCTTTGTCCGCGTCTGTCCTTCCGGGTGCTCATCGACACCGATCCGGCATCGGTATGTACCTACCCAATTTCTACCTGCTCGGTCCAATGAAAGAATGCACACGACTTGCTGCAAAATATTCAGATGGTAGTAGTATATGTTGCGCATCGGTTTTGGACCTGGACGCTCCACAATCCAGCACTCCACCTCGCAGTGCTGCTGATCTGATCACTATTTACTGCTCGTCGAGTTGATTCTAGTACTTTTACGGCATGGACTGCGATGTGGGCCTCAACAATTTCTTTCGGATGATAATATGTTACCAATAGTTGATTCAGCGAAAGCAGTCGATAGATGCTACTCCATTTTCTTTGGAAAGCAAAAGGTCCTGCTCAAACTAATGTTGCATATAAGTTTTGTGCTATGACATTTCTCAAATGAATACTGAAATTGCACTCTAAATATTGAGTATTTCTTAGTACATCATTGTCATTTTTGGTGTTGCCTGCACTGGAGAGAGATACCAAATATCAGTTGAAACAAATGGGTACCAAGACAAATATGCAAATATAATCGACGGAAATATGCATCACACAAATATGTTTATACATCTGTACTGAATCTGCAAGAACATTGCAAATAGATAGAGTTTGTATTAACAACATCAACGAGATACTCAACTGAGGAAGTACAACGACACCTCAAAAATGGAAACAGTTCAAGCCAATTGTTGGTCAGATGCAACATATCTAGAGTAATGTCAGGTAAAGTTATAACACTCAGATGCGTTGTCCCATTGGAACATGCTGAAAATGACCAAGCTTGTATTTCACTTATGTAACAGAATCAAACCCTCATGAACAACTACAATGGTCGACTTTAGCGAGTTTTTCAGAAACATTTCAACAGACAGTTGCACAATTTAGGACAACAGATAGATAATTTTCTCGCCAAAAAATGTTTTGTTTAGCTTCAGTGCATAGGGCAGGCAAAGTTTTACCCTATGTTAGATAGAAGATTACAGCGGGTCTATGTTTTTTGAGATGCAGCATGCTGGAGGTGATCTGCCTTTTGTATTCATATTCAATATCATGCAATATGTTAAAATAATTCTTTCATGAAATTAGTACATACTTAATTTTTTTTACACAGGGTTGCGGTTTGTTGATCAGGGAGGACCTCCTCAGCAAGTATGATGATGAGATGGGCAACTACTGCACAACGGGTTTGAACAATAGTATACACAAGATGCACTGGCTTCCGCGATCCATCTTTTGAATGAGAAGGAACAAGAAATTTTACAGTAGAACACACTTGACTCTGTATGTTCAGTGTTGTTTTTTTTACAGAGAAACACACAGCTCATGACATATGTGAGCCATTTTGTAATAGAAAAGTCGGTGTTGTACAAGACATCATTTCATACATTTCAAAAAGATTCCTTAAGCTCACGCTCAGACTGGTATGCCATGATCAAAAGGGGACTTGCCGTGAGATATATACATCCTACATACTGTTATACAGAGCCTACACATTACACAAGATGTTGTGATGCATGCATTGAGCAAATATATTGAGGGCACCTAGTTTTCTGACACACTGATATTTCAAAAGAAAATTATAACCATTCTGAAGCGTACTTGTATGTGAAAACATTATATATATAACCCTTGGAGCAAAAGTCAACACTTCATACACAGAGGCTGAAGGTTCAAGAAGTTTAAATTCAACATTTCTCACTGTCAACACGTTGAATGAACATGCCATATTTCTCATCTTTGTCCATAAGCCTGACTGAACGAAATATTATACACACTGAATATTTTGTTTGAAGACCGTTTCTTTAAACTTGCTCGCGTCTTGATAACTACACTGCAGGACTCTTCACGCTCCTCCATGACATCATCTTCAGCATCCATGTTTCAGAGCTGTCATCGTCAATGTAAGATTCATGTTACTAGTAAGTAAATCATGTCTAAAAAATAACTATATGTGCAAGATGAAAAGACAGGTGATTTTCCTGATCATAAGTAAATTTTGTTCTCTACTGCTGCAATACTTTCCTCTCTTTTCCATTACAGCCACAAACAACTTGATGAAATTTCAACATATCATTGTTTTGCATTGAGTGAGTATACTTTACTCCTTACAGATTATGTGAAATAGTTATATTTTACAAGTCAAAATGAACATTATAGCTCACATTACTATTTTGACAACTAGATAACTTCATCTGAACGAAATGTACTTGAAGATCAATAATAGTGGGAGCCCCGGAAACATTGCAACATACTGTCTCATGCCCAAATATTTAGTAATGCATCATCTTATATGGGCATATGGGCTATACTTTCTAATTGGCGAACAATATCTCTGGTAAAGTGGAAATATTAAGCATATATGCTTCGCATGATCATGCACTATCGAAGCATATAAGGGGGAAACAACTGACAACCTTCATGTAATTCAACTGGATTTGTAGTGATTTTCTGAGCACTGATAATTAAAGTATTGAACTGGACAGCGTGTTTTCTAGATTCTGATACGAACACCATTTTGAATAATGCATACAAATTATAACCACAAGAAAATTATGGCTCTGTTTCATGTGTACTAGATGTATTAAAAGACAGTCAATGGTGTGAAAACTAGCTAACAGCTGGCCATGATTAGCTAAAAGGATTCTGTATTATCTAGTTACAGGGGATTGAATAAGGTATGTTTAGTCATAGGAGTTAAGTGCCAAGTCGGGGAGTGGACAGATTAGACGTCTTTGTTGTACTTATTCTGATTGCCATGGTTTACCAAAAAATTATGTTAGGCAAGTTTTAAAATCTTCCATTAAAATAGTGAAATATCTTTACTTTTGTAGTAGAAGCTTCAGCTTCTAATTCTTCTTTTGCCGCTCCTCAAGTGGTTATAAAACTTGACAGCATTGCAAGGTTCATGTCACTGCTCTATTAAATCATTAACTAAGATGACACTGATTCTTAAACTATATAAAATTCTTTCTATGTACGAAATTTCTTGCAAAATATTGTGCCTCAGGTTGTTGAATACATATACATTGTCGATTCTTTGACATAACTATACCTGTGAGACTGAACTGATTCATCAAGCATGGCTTCCTATTACCGCTGAACACTTGTGTGACTTCGCTTTCTGAATTCTTTCATCTGGGGAGCCTATGTGAGAGAGAGGGAGAGGGCAGGGGTGATGAAAGGGAACATGTACCTCCTGCTTCAAGCGGAGATAAGGCCCAACGAATTTTGTGGTGCAATATTGTATCTGCTTCCTTTCTCACACTGATATTAACCTGGTAATTCAGACATGGTTCATACCCTGCAACCACTGGAACTGGATGATGTTTTGTACTAAGATCTAATGAGCATGACATATGGGTGCATGGTTTAAGTGCAGCTGTGAATATTATGATGTTTTCAAACTCAGTTAAGTTTTGCAATTGTTGCTACAACTTACGGTGACTGACTTTACCAATGGAAGAATATTTTGGCAACTCAATCTGTCAAACAAGAGGCAAACAATTCTCGCTCGTCCCAAATTAACCTAGCAATTGAACAATTCTGACAAGGGAAAAACAATCTGAAACTTAGATTGAATTCATAAAATGAGTTTGCCAAACATACTTTCATGCGAACTAAACCGTGCCGAGGGACTCTGCAGATGGGTATGGAAGCTGTCATGGAGTCGGGGTCAGGCGTCACGGAGATCAGAGCAGGGGTTTGGCGGTGTGGATGGCGGTGGAGGAGACCTCCCGTGTGGAGGGAGCGGCGGCGTGTAGAGAGTGGAGAAGGGTGGCGGCGACGCGAGTGGAGGGTGCAAGAAGTGGCAGCGGCGGCGCGTGTCCGGGGAGAGCGGCGCGCGTCCTGTTCGAGGAGAAGTGGCGGCGGCGGCGCACGATCTCTTCGTTCGTTTGGTTCTAGGCTCGACCTGGTCATTTTGTTCTGGACCGTTTTGATTATTTTTCTCACAATAAATACTAAATGGGCCTATTGGATCAAATTAATCTAAGTCGTTAGATCGGAATATACTACTCATGTTTAAAGAGTAGTAAAATGTACTAAAACCCCTATAATAATTAACCTAAGAGCATAAGCCACTGTCAGGCAAATGCATATGCCAATACGATCTTCAAAATCAGGAAAGGACGCTTACCTCAGATGCGTCCTAGCTCGATGTCTGCACGACGCACCCCGTCGTTGCCGGACTGGTTCTTGCGGACGCGGCATCAGAGGAAGATGATGCAAATAGCGGCCGTGACCGCGACCGCGACCCCGAGGGTCACGGCGATCAAACCGCGCCCGCGGCGACGAGAAGGGAGAAGAGAAAGAGGCTTCCGTGCTTGGCACTGGCGGAGCTAGCGCAGAATTCCGGGGGGGGGGGGGGGGGGGGGTAGGGGGCAAAACTGAAAAGATGGATGTTTGAGGGGGCCAGATTACTCTATTTCTTCACACCAAAGTTCCTACTAAAAATTTTCTTCACTAATTCTTCAAAATCTGGAGGGGCGGTGGCCCCCCCCTGACATACACATAGCTCCGCCGCTGGTGCTCGGCGTCCGAGCCGGCGTCAAGCTGCTCGCCGGCGCAGGTCGCCGTGAGCGCCAGGATCGTGAAGACGACGACTGCTGCGGAGTGCATTGGAAGAAGTCTATCCTCGCGCTCACTGGTAATCAAAGAAGAAGAAGATCAGCAGCAGCATTTTTTTTTAAGAAGAAGACGACGACGACTCGCACAATTATATAGGAGCTTTGCCGGGTGGGGCGTTTTGGTGCCCGGGCGTACCGGAGTACAGTGGCGGAGCTATGCATATGTCAGCAGGGGCCACCGCCCCCCCAATTTTTGAAATTTTATTGAAGGAAATTTTTTTAGAAGGTTTAGAATGGAATTTTTTTTAGCCTTTTGCCTCCCAGACCATGAAGTTTTGTATTTTGCCTCCCCCCCATGGATCCTTGCCAAGCTCCGCCACTGCCGGAGTAACCCAAGCTACACGACCAGATGGTTATTGAAATTTTTATGTACGAGAGAGTCCGTAAGTTCACTCTCGTTGCTGTCCACGTAGGCTACAGGCCACGGAAAAAGTCCATAAAAAAACTTAAAATCTTTTTTTTTAAAAGGGGGAGGGGGTCTCGAAGGACCCCGACTACCGCATATATAGGACCAACAGAGGAGAAGGAAAGAGAGAGAACGAAAGGGGGGAAATGAGAGTCCATTGATGACTTCGATAAAAACTTGAACTTCTAGAGCCTACATAAATCGGACCCCCAAATCTAAATCCCAAAATCGGCACACTGGGTTCTTTGATCTCGATCTAATTTCAATCTTGAGACCCATTTCTAAACAGGGATTCACTAACATGGTCGGGATTTCGCCGAGGGAGAGAGTAGTGAGCGGTTCGACACATGTCTAGGACGAAATAACTTGGGCCAGTTCGTTGCGTCCCATACATTCGTCTCCATTAGCGCTAGAGCAAGTGGCCCAGATAGTTCAGCTTCTCCATTCGTGACGTCCCCTGGCATTCCTCCTTGGCTCCAACGATGGCCATGGCGACGAGCAAATGATTGGTAGTGATGATCATTTTGAAGGCGCTTATACGACGGCGAAGGTAATGTACCCGACATACTCGTGCGGTAGTCGTAGTTAGTCGTCTCTCCGAGGCGTTAGGGTGGTGGTCAAGGTTAGATTTTTTGCCGATTTGGGACAATTTATTCGCTGTGATTGCTCGTATTAGTAGTGTTGGGTGATATTTTTTGGTTTATTTAAGTTCAATCATGGACCCAATGGATATTTTGACCGTTAGATTTCACATTGGTGGACAGTTCGTCCGCTATGGTCCTAGTTTGGATTACGTTGGAGGCGATGAAGAAATGACAAAAAATGAGAGGGGCAAGTTCTCCCTGCAGGAACTAACAGATCATATGCAGCTGAAGGATTCAATGAAATATTATTTTCTTGTTCCTGGGAATGGGTTGTTAGATGGTTTGATGTTTTTAAACAATGACAATAGCTGTTTGAAGATAGCAGACTACACCATGGCATCGACACACGCATAGTACCTCCTTCCTGGGTTCTGGGCACTCTAGGATATCCATCTAGGCACCTTCCTTGGCGGATTACATCCGCAAAGCTTCGCTAGCTCGTATGCCATTGGATTTTCCTGATAAGGCACCGACCACCTAACTTCTGCCCCCTCCTTCTTCTGGCAGCTCCACGGAATCCAGGAGCGGAAGATGCACCGAAAGACCACAACATTCTTCGCGTCGCCGCCGCGCGGTGCGCCACCCCTGTCCTATTCCCAAATTTCCTTAACCCTAACCCAGCTCCCCAATTATTTCTTTCACTGCGCGGGTAACGGCTCCAACCCGCAATGCGGTTAAGTTAGCGCAACCCCAAACCCCTCCTCTGACAGAAATCCCGTCATGTCACCTTTTTGCAGCCTAAAACGTCTCAGGGTTGAAATTAGACTGAGATCACAAAACTCAGAGTGCCGGTTTCAGGGGTTAGGATTTGGGGATTCGATTTAGTTAGGCTCTACGAGTTCAAGGTTTTTATGGGCTTTTCCTTGACTACTGCAACATGACGCCCACGTGGTATGAACATAGGTAGATGCGTGTGCATGGAAGTATGAGTTACCAAGATAACAAGAAATAATACTCCATGTTACAATTTAGGTTGCATATAAGATTTTATCAATGTCAAATTATACAACATTTGACCAAGTAGTTTAATACAACTATAAATTTATATGATTTCAAAGTAATATTATTAGAATTGTCTTATAATATATACATTTTATATCATACATATTCATATTATTTTGTATATTCTATTTTGTATATTCTTGATCAAACTTCGCAAAGTTTGACTTGCACGCAAAATTATATGCAACATAATATGGGATGGAGGGAGTACCATAAAGCAACAACTTTTTTTGGTCAAATTTATCACAGGGCACCACTTTTTTGTTAGGCCCTGCAATCCACTTTCCTAAGTTCATATAAATGAAAAAAGGATGGGTTAGAGTGTCTTGCATTTTCTTAGATCATGGATAACTCGGACGAGTTCTTCAATACTGCCATCAACACGTCGCCATACGATTCCGACGATAACACCGAGCTTCGGGTGGTCGTGGCTCTCCTCGTCCATGGCCACATGGAGAACCAAAGGCCGCGGTTTAGGGGCTCAGTGCCGAGATGGAGCCCAACACTGAACCGTAACCGAGAGGCCAGCCATGATCACCTGTGGCAGGACTACTTTCACTGTACCGATCGTTGCACAAGGCCGCTCTTTTTTGGCGCCGCTTACAGATGTCAAGGGAAGTTTTCAAGCATGTTCTTCATGGATTGAGGGCTTATGTTAACTACTTTCGGCCAAACAAGGATGCCACAGGTAAGCTTGAATTCACTTCTTATTCATAATGATCTCAATGTGCTTCAGCGCTCTATTGTGTTTGCTAGGCTTGTGGGCGACAATGCTCCAAAGGTGAGCTATGAGATCAAAGGTCACCATTATGACAAAGTTTACTATCTCGCCGATGGTATCCATCCTCCCTAGACCATATTAGTGATGGCAATCGACAAACCTACAGACGAGGCCGATAGTAGGTTTGCTGAAGACCAAGAGGTCGCTTGGAAGGATGTGGAGCGGACATTTGGTGTCCTTCAATCTCGTTGGGCCATTGTTCGGCACCCTGCTATGATATGGAGCATGGAGCAAATGTGGGATGCCATGACAGATTGTGTGATCATGCACAACATGATCATTGAGGAGGAGCATGCTGACAACGAATATGACCAAATGTGAGAGTTTCAAGGTGAGTTGGTTGCGCCATAGCCCGGTTCACCAAATGACTTTGCAGATTTTCTCACGGTCCATCATGAAATACGAGACCATACAAGTTACAACCAACTCTAAAATGATTTGGTTAAACATACGTGGAATCACGATTGGAAGCCACTAGTCCTTTATTTCGTTCTATTTGAATTTAAATGATTATAATAAACTATGCATGAATGACTACTTTGTTTATTTTTATGAACTATGATGCCTAAATTTGATTCTCCCACTATTTACACTATATGTATGTGCAAACATGGAGAAAAACATTAAAAATGGCCCAACGACGGACAAATGGGGGTCACCGTTATTGCCTCGGGTGTGATCGAGATTAAGCGGCGTGGGAGGACATGGGCTGCCGGCATGTCCGCGGGTCAACACAAACGGACGGATTCTAACAGAATCGCTATCCGATTTGGAGGGCGCCATGGAGTTGCCCTAATGAAAAAACTGAAACATCCAAAGAAAAAAAAACTAGGATGTTTTAATGTAATTTTTGTAAATAGAATCTTGTGAATTTCGGTCCAAGAAAGTAAGAAGTGACACCATCCGAGAAAATTTGGCTAAAAATGATGGTTATTAACTCAAGATAACTATATAAGCAATGGTGGCTAGATGTGTACGGTAATGAGCGTGTTTTACAAAAGCAAGTCGATCAGAAGCCAACAATTTTGCAATTAAGATGATTCAAAGAATACCCGACAAAAAAAAAAGATGATTCAAAGAAAGAAACTACTGTTTTCGTCGGCTGGACCCGGGCGATCGCCGTTGCACACGAGCGTTATAGATCACACACAGCTGTCGCCCCGACTACATTCCTAGACGATCGAGAAGCCGATTAGCTGAAGTGGAATGGGTGGGCGGGGAGGCCAACCCGAGCCTGACGACTTCTTCTTGGCTTGGAAAAATTCCTATCACATCATCAGCATGATTAGCAGAATTTAGAATAGCTTGTGCTTCAACACAACCCTAATGTGTTGTGAGCAAAAGGATAGAAGTTGTTACAACGCACTGCATATAATTTCTTCCAGTTCGTGCAAGAAAAGCAGCGGAAAATGGTGAATGCGTGTTAGCTGGAGTAAGCTAAATTAAGGTCCTGCTGGTTGTTGGTTCTTCGGAAGAAGTATATGTGCTAAATTATGTGCGTGCCTCGAATCACTTCTTCCCCTGATGCTCTGACGTATTCGAGGCACGCACGAGAACAGGCAGGCAGTAGCCTAAATGGATCTAGTCTAGTCTAGTCACGAGGGCATAATGCCACGACGTTGCATCCGAGATTTGGACAATTTGCCTAGGCGTTGCCACTTGGTGTGGTTACATTATATTTAGCGACGATAAAAGTTTATTATATTTTGTCATAAAGATTTTGTGGTTACTGACCATTATACTTGCAGGATCAACACATATGTAGGTTAGTGCAAAAGGATTTGTGAACTTTGTATAACTGAATCAAACACTCTTCCTTTTCCGTGCAATTTTATTCTTGAAGTGAGTCTTGCAATCCTTAAATATCCGGCTATCTAGTACGCAATCGAAAATCAATGCAAAATAACCCTTCACCACATCAAAACCTAGACATTTTAAGAAGATAATCATGATATGCTACATGTTTCTACATATAGTGCAAGCATGGGTCATAAATACCACAAGTTCAGGTCATGGAAATAGTCGCTAGATGATAATAAGAATAATTCGAGTAGAATGTCCCTGATCTGAACAAAGCAGATCTAAACAAATATGCAATTTAGCATTCACATAATCAAATTTCCTTTGCATTCAACAATACAAGTGCTTCAATATAGAGGGGTAAACAACATTTAAGAAGAAGAAAAATTCCAGAGCAAATAAGTTAAAATTGTTCCAACAAGAATCATGGTTATTTGGTTCTCATTTTTGTTAGTTTGTATGCCACCAAACTAGAAGATCATTTGAAAGCTAAACACTGAAACAATATTAATTGGTAATTAGATAAAAGACAAATAGTATAGTAATATAATATATATCTTAATTGAGAGCATTGCAAGGAAATCATATGCTACTATTCTGTCAAAATCAAAGGTGCAATACATGTCGATGTAAACTGATAATGTAATAGAAGAGTGGAAGTTTCAAGAAGTTTGGGAGAAATATGTAAAAACGATTTACATTCTTTCAAAAACACTACCTCGAACTGATTAGTACTACAATGCATATATGAAATTCATTTCCACAAGCCATATTAATGGATGAAATTGTACATTAGAAATTAAGGAATGACAAAAAGTCAAAATAACTCTGTGATGTAAAACCTATGCAAATTTTGGTGGGATTATGCAGAATGGTGTTCCTTCCCCACACAAAAAACAAATGGAACATGAGTCGTTGGATTCAAAGAACTATATTTGGTGAAGATATTCGTCTTTTAAGATTCTAACTCTATGAATCAAGGACGAAACTTCTATCAGAAAATTTAGAAGGTTCAAATCTTACAATACTTTCGAGTCAAATTGGCTATGCGTGTGTTTTCCACAAAAAAAGAAGTATAACGATAGAGACAAAGAATGCAATATGTAAATAATCTAAATTAGATACCACTTAATTGATGGCATGTACTCCTGGTGCATCTCCTATCCCTAGAAAATAGAATATACTGAACTATTGGAAGTTCAAATGTGCACAAACTTCATCGTGGATGCTGCAAAATAGTAGTCTCAATAGTTGTTGATAGCAATTATGTACCAAGGTTAAACTTATATGCTAATTAGTAACTGAACTATAGCCAAAGACTAAAGGCGGATCTAATACATAAATGCCTACTTAGTACAATCCTAAATCCTTACGAAAGCACCATATTCTGTATGGCCAGGAAAATATACCTTCTTTTGAAACATGAATATACAGAACGCAGGGACAAATCAAAACTGAACTGAAGCTACAATATTGTTCGTTTGAGTAAAATTAACATGTACACATATTATTAAGCACAATCCTAAATCCTTACGAAAGCACCATATTCTGTATGGCCAGGAAAATATACCTTCTTTTGAAACATGAATGTACAGGACGCAGGGACAAATCAAAACTGAACTGAAGCTACAATATTGTTCGTTTGAGGAAAATTAACATGTACACATATTATTAAGCATCCCTTTAAGTGAATGTCATGCATAAAACAATACTTCAGCAGCGGAAAAGAATCAATATAGTCCTCAATTCACATATATTTTTACTGCATAAAGAAAGTTCGGTGAAGGCCAGAAATTTCATAATCTCAGCTCACCGAAATTATGCATGAGAGTAAAAATACGAACCTTGTCGGCTGGTACATACAGAGCAGTGATTGCGTCGCTTGTATTTTGTTTGGGAGTTACAATAATATTGATCTTGTCTTTGGCAATGTTTGCCTAGATGGACATCCCCTGTTCTTTTTTACTACAGTAGTGCTAGTGTCGCTCTGCAATAGAATGAAACTACCAGAATTGCTACTTTATTTTTTAAACAAAATATGCATTCATACTGACCTCGTTGCATCCTGAATCTTATATCGCATAAGCCTGAGGTCTCATCTCCATTGGCGCTGCTGACCTGACTTGAAAACTGGCTAACCTTCATGCCAACAAACTGGATGTTACCTGATCGTGCTCACTCCACAAAGTAAGAATGGCTGTTTTTCTGCATAAAATATAGTATTTGATTGATATCTTACCATGGCATGTGTTGAAGACCAGCAATGTTTAGAATTTCCTAAAACTAATCACACTTAATGGACCTTGAAGACTCTAAGAATCTAATGGACATCTTAAAAACCATCTAAATCCACATCAATACTTTATTTACAAAAGGCCGAAGGCAACCTCAGGGGGCAGCTAACTCAGCGGCTGCCGATGCTATTTTTTGTTGGATATGCATCTAGGGGTAGCGCTAGATCGCCAACTCATTGCTGGGAGAGGGAGGCAGGGAAGCTTACCCAATCCAGTCGATGTTGTCGTCACGAAGCGCTGGCAACCAGCCACAATAGTGTAACAGTCGAGATCAACACATAGCAGCAGAATTTGCAAGCCATCCTGTGGGCAGCAGCACAATAGAGGAAGGGGATATAGTGCGGCCCATCAACCGGCCATGTCGAGCATGCTGCCGTAGGAGGAAAATCACAATAACGACAGTCGTGGCCAGCAACACGAGGGTGTGGGACTGGCCACGACCCCAAGAAACAATGTGGCTGCACAAGAGTTACACCCTCATGGCTCATGTAATGTAGAGATTAATGCAGAGATGGGTCTATAAGGCTAATCTAAGAACAATTTATAGAGCTAAGGAAAATATAGAGAAAAGAGCAGCAAACTGATCACATTTTCTGATCGCCTAGCTCATATAATAGATTTCATGCCATCGGATAAGAAAAGGTAGCCTGCATCGCTCCCCTGAAAATATATGATGCCATTCTTTCTGTTCCCCCTTTTCTCTATTTTATAATAACTGCAGTTACCTTCAAGTACGATAAGGAAATATCAGCAAGACTGGGTGGTATGACTAACATACATTGTAACTTAAATCCAGCAAAACTGGGTGATATGACTAACATACATTGTAACGTAAATATCACCAGAAATCTTGTTATCTAGAAAGCACTGAATTTCGATCTGCATCACAACTTCTGAACCTGCACATGACAATATAGCCTTGCAGATCCAAAAGCAAAAAAATCAACTTAGATCCACATGCATCTTCTCTTATATAAACTCAACAAAGATGACCTAAGAAGATCAGAATCTCTTGAATCCATAACATGAATGTACAACATGGTCATGCATACTCTATTATAAAAACATCACCTATTATTGCAGGAAAGACTGATTCGAACCAAGAAAGCAGAACCAAACAACACAAAATAACAGTAAACTGATAAAATAAAAGAACAGACCAAACTACACAACAAACCAAAACAACATGTCTAACAACCAAACGAAAGGAAAATAAGACTTGAACAACAATTCCCAAACCCCATCTCGATTACCAGATCTACCACAGGTGCTTCACATTAAAAATAGTGGCGTGGTACAAATTACAGAGATCCAAAACAAATACAACAAATAACAACAAGACCTCAAGAAATGCAGAAAGGACCCTAAAAACGCAATCGGATCCCTCGCAACCGCCGGCGAGCGGAGGAATCGAATGACGACCATCCATGCCGGGACCGGGGTAAAACCACTTGGCCACAGTAGGACGAACGACGTCGTCGTGAATCCTCAAAGAACGGGCCTCACGAGGAGGTTGAAGGCCTGACGCCACGGCGACAGGAACTGGAGTAGCCGCCCTACGGCATCTTGAGTCGGCGGCCAATCCAGGGCCACCGAGGTTGATCTTCAAGCAATCCAAACAACACCAGCACTTCCCTGTAGCTTTCTAGCTTCACCGCCAGCACCGTCCATCTCCCACCTCGCTCCGCCACCATGGCAGCAAGGAGAAAGGAGAGGAACCTTGCAGGGAGAGAGGACAGAGTTGCCACCGACGCTGACCTCGGAGGGGCTGTAGAAGGATCAGTCTTCGCCGCCTTCGGCTTCCACCATGGAAGCGCTGCCGCGGGGAGAAAATCCGCCACACAGAGCAGAGTATGGTCAGAAGACTCCAGCTCCATAACCCCATTGCACACCTTATTGGGAGGGATGCACGAGCTCCTTATCCTCCCATGCAGCATCGCCTACCACCAGCGATGTGCAGCGAGGAAGAAGGCACCCATGGCGCAACAAATCTGGCCACCAAGATCCGTTGACCGACCCTCAGACTCCATATAGGTAAACTCTAGACAAATACTATACCTAAAACTACAGCCAGCACCATCCCATCGCTCTCTCCGCACTGCAGGGCCGCCGGGAGAAGCTCTGGTCCATCCCGGATTCACGGAAGAAGATACCAGAGACGAGCGGTTTCTGGAGAGAATAGAAAGAAAGAAAGGGGGCATCGAAGCCGATCGAGGAGGGCAGCGAGTAGCAACGCAGTGACGCAACAACACGTCCATAGGCCCACTTCCAGCGACAAAAAAAGGCCCACAGGCAGAGAAATAAGACCGCCTCACGCACCTCAGGAGAACTGAGAAGGCTTCCTGCCGTTTATGCTTAAGCAAAGTAACAAGAAAATTAGTACAGTTTTACGTGTTTCCTTAGTTAGTAAATAAAGCCCTCACAGTAGAAACTGAACTTCTTAAAGTAAGCAACTAAACCATAGATTAAAATCCAATGCATATATACCTCACTTGGTAGAGTGCGCGTAATTGTTAAAGTTGTCATGTCAAGAACAACCCGAGTTCCAGCTGTCAGCTTTTCTTTGTCAACTTTGCTTCTGCAGCCAACCACATAGCGTGGCCCTCTACTGGCTTTGACGATAACTTCAACAAAAACAGGTTTCAGTGGCTATAAGTATAGTATTGCTAAACTGATAATAAAAAGGCTTATTGCCATGAGTAAAAAGAGTTCATGTACCTACGCAGAATAACATGCAATATAATGACTCTTGTATCATTGTTTGTACAGAAAAATATTTTTCTAAAAACCAACCAAACTGGCCTTTTCCCTTACATCTTTCAGTGTCCAATGGCCGAAGTACTTCACAAATAATTTGGCCCACACTCTGCAAGGACTTCAAGTCATCTTCCTTTTTATCATAATCTTTCTTTGCCTTTTTTAGGTTCTCCCTAGCTGCACATAAATTAGTAAACTTATTAAACAACAACTATCT
This sequence comes from Avena sativa, assembly GCA_916181665.1. NCBI lineage: Eukaryota > Viridiplantae > Streptophyta > Magnoliopsida > Poales > Poaceae > Avena > Avena sativa. Next base: position 464,690,732 of record OV702293.1, read on the forward strand.
AACAAAACTTGAATAATGCCGGCCGGCCATAGTTCAACATAATCTTTATTAAAAAAGTGATCCAGCAGAGAACATTGACATGTGGACAACAGGACAAGCGAAACAAGTATTATGCATGTGCCAGATTGAGTATTAATTTGAATATCAAAGGTACAACAATGTCTGGTCAGGTAATCGATCCCAATAAGTTCATTCTTTTTTACTGTCAGTTGGAGACAGACATCTCTCCATTACATGTTTCTCTTTGAATAGTAGATTAGGACATGATGAGTATTTAGCGATACTTTGAGAAGTTTGCTCTATTCCATTTATTCTTTATTCCGGTCAATTTGTTTGTGATGTTACTTCTAAGAGATGGTAAAGTTTGAATCTGCTTTTTTGTTTAGGATTAATTTGAAGTCAGTAGTTTGTAGGGAATGCTAAACCTGGACGTCATTTAAACATTTAGCTAGTCAATTAACTCAATTTGTGGTTGTAATCTAGTGCATTCCCTGGGTGGGGAGTTCTTTGTAGTTTTTTTACTTCATCATGAGGCAATTGCAATCTGAAAAGATTATATTTATTATTTTGAGTGATTGAGATACTGGGTAATCACTGTTCTTGCCGCTGTGAAATCCAAGTTCTGTGCTTAAGGTGTCAAGGAGCTCAGGTTTGGTGAACTTTGTATCCAAGTTCTATGTTTATGTGCCTGTTATTTTTCTAGTTTCTCCTTCGCACCTTGTACTGTGTTCCTGGTGATATGGTGGTGAACACGAGCCTGTACGGATTCGTCCTTCCCTTGGTTTGGATTCCATTAGTGGATGTTTTTCACTCTTCTTGTGGTTATGCTTATATACAGCTGACTTATACAAATAATTTCAATGCAACATTGTTTGGTGAGGCTCAGAGCATCTATAACTTAAAGGTGTGAAAGATACAAAATAAGTTTGGTACGCCCTCCGACCCATATTACCTGACTTAGATTTGTCAAAATTTGACTGAATCTATATACTAAATTAGATTTGTCTAGATTCATCCAAATCTAGACAAATTTAAGTCAACTAATATGAGTCGGAGGGAGTACCATTATGTTTTTACTAATTGTTGCTAACATCTAATTTGAGAAGAGGATGGTTCAACACTACATCCCAAATTCCTCTCATTCCCATCTTGTAAAATCCCCTGAACCTCACCTAAATCGAGGCACATCAAGTTCGCAACACCCTATAACAACCTAAAATCACATATTCAGCGAACAATTAGCAACCAAATCATGCCGAGAACCAACAGCCCAACTGCCCAAGCGTCCTCGAGGCAGGATAAGGCACGCAGTGCCCGAACTCGCACTGGGTCAAACGGAAAACCTTGACAGCAAACCCTCCTAAATAATCACGGAAAACCAGATCTTCTCCTCCACTAGCCAGCAACCCTAGCCAGGACCCGCGGATACCTCAGAGAGAGTCAAATGGTCTAAATCCTAGAGATCGAACAAGCATCTAGAACACATAATACAAGAGTGGGGGAAGGAGGCCTGGTGATACCTGTGCGGACCCTCGTCTCCAGCTCGCGGCAGTTCAGGAGCTTATTGCGGTAGTCGGTGACCACGGTGCGCCGGCGGGCGGAGGCGGCATCCTCACCCTCTGACATCGCTTCCTCGACAGCGGCGTATCGGCTTTGCTTTATTTATGGTCTCTTCTTGCACAACCGAACTCCGGTCTGGTGCGGACATTAATCTATACTAGATGACCCTGCGCGCTTTGCCGCGCCATCCTCTGTTTAATGGCATTTAAATTATGTGGCAGGGATGTTTGTTTGCCTTTTGCTTTCAGTTCATTGTGGTCTTGGCTTGTTCATAGAACGGTGGAGGCCGACCTAGGGTATACGGTGGCATCTGTCGTGATTCATCAGTTCTTGATGGCAGTCTGTCTCAAAGTGTACATGCCTGCAAGACCACAACATGATGCCCTTTTATACTTACAATACACTACAATTTCAGTTGTTAGAATAGTTCTATAAAACTTAAAATTGTGCACGGATCTAGCACGTACCACTCACTTCCAATAAAAAACCAACTCAACACTTGATATCTAAAACTACCATGCGATAGTATAGATCCTTTACCATCAAAAAATTATTTTTTTAATAGCTAAAAAGCAAGACTATGAACATGACTGCTACAGGAAGAAAATGAAGATCACAAAATTGGCTACATGTCTTTTTTCTTGTGATGGCAAAAATCAAGATCGTAAATGCATTGATATATCTATCTGTAAAGTTAGTGGAAAATAGAGAACTTACTCTATGCCCATAAAACATAAATTCACTTAATAGAGTTAGATGAATAGTCTGGCAGACAAATAGTCATTCAGGTCTTTAGATAGTTGTGATTGTGCTAACAGTATCTGTTACCAATCATTTGAAATAGTCTATTGTTAAATCATACTGCAAATTAAGATATGGTCCATGTACACACACAATGATTGACTCAATGAAAAAACTGATCCTCACACACAATGTCTCTTAACATAATACATTGACCTCTAGAATATATAATCTGAACAACAAAGAGGAAACACAAATTAAAGGGATAAATTACCGAGGATGAATAATATATATCCAAAAACGGTGTAGCATGGCATGAAATTGCAAACCACAGATCTTCCTTAGTCTTCCATAGCGTAGCGCTGACCACCACCTCTCCATAGCGGAACACCAGGAGCACGTCGTCAATAGCTTGGTCGAGCCTACCATGTGCAAGGTGAACAACTCTAAGTTGCTGCTGCAGAGCCATGAGCTAACGGATACAATAATAATTGATTAAGTCAAGAATGGATCGCCCTATTCTTCCAATATATAAATCCTTGAGTTGAGACTTAGTGATGTTAGGAGCACAGAAATACTATTCTAATACCAGATTAATTTCATCAATACTAAATCACTATATTCTTCCAATACATTTAAAATTGATATTTCATCTTTCACACATATATCAAACGTAACACATTTAGTAAGCAATTCACTTAATATGGCATGTAACCTAACAAAAGTATCAAACAATATACTTCCTCCGTGCAGAAATAACTGACTTGAATTTGTCTATATTCAGCATGTATCTAGACATATCTTAGTGCGTATACATGCGAATTTAGAAAAATCCAAATCACTTATCTTGGACGGAGGGAGCATGAAATTTCATTTCCACAACTAAAGTTTGAGGGTAAAACAATCCGATGGAGTAAAATAACTTCTCCACAAACTGGAGGTGCATAAATAATCGAATGCATTTTATTAGTTTTTGCAACACGGTACTTACCACATAATTGCCATCTCTCACACATGATGCTCACGCCTTGCTACTGCCGAATGCAAAAAATTCCCTCCCACAAAAATAATCATCATGGAACCTAAGGCGAGTCCACATATTCTCGACCACCATAGATTGTTGCTCTGACAGGCATTCCATTGAAGACCTAACGAACAAGTAAAATTATTGAGAACAGATGCCTGGTGAAGTTGTAAAGGGAACCGATACGCCATTAGAAGTGCAAGGTTATCTAAGAAATTTGCAAGTTGCAATATAAAAAAAGTGTATCACCAATCCAACACAAAGGTTTGCATAATTGCTAATACCTCCCTAAGGTCAAATCTTAGCTTTGTGTTTAGCTTTGAGTGAGAGAGAGAGGTGGGACGGGATGCATACCTTGTCGGATTTGCCGGGGTCGAGGTAGAGGCAAACAGGTCAGGACGTGGACGCGGACCCTAGAGGCATCCGATGTCCCATCCAGCACCGCCATAGCACGTCCTGGTCAGCGGAGCGACACACGGCAAGGATCATGGCGGCCTCCTGCAGCTCCTATACCACCTTCTCCGCCAAGCTCTGATGCGTCTGTGTCGTCGTCCCTTCCTAGGGGAAAACAAATTCACATTCGGGAAGGCCACGGACGTCCCGTCCAGCTCCGCCGAAGTGCATCCTCATCGGTGCCGTGGCACACAATGAGGTCTGCGGTGGCCTCCTATAGCTCCTACAGTCCTACGCCGACTACTCCTCTACCCTCCAATACGTCGCCAGCCATTGCCTCTCCGCAGGAGAGGGATAGAGAGGTGGAATTTGGGATGGGTAGGGGTGTGGCGCCGACCTGTGCGGGTGGTTAGGAATTATGGTGTGTAGAGGAGGAATTGAGTCGATTCACTTTTTCTTGAAAAAATCCGCTTCACGCAATGCTCGCACCAACATGTCGACAAATAGCCCTAAACAAGGCGATTGGCTCGTGCAAGGAGAGCTCGCCAATCATAGGGAGTTTAGTGCTCTTTTAATATGTCTGTCCCCAGCAGATGAAATGTGTGATAACCTACAGCTATACATAGAAAAGAAGAATCACCAGTACGTCGATGCTCAGGAATTCTGATTTATTTTTACGTACAGCAGAATATGTGTTACAGTCAATTACCTAAAGTATATGAATCTTTAGCTCTTCATTGAGAATAAACGTGCTTGTTGAGAAGCCATTATTCAGCTAAAGTAAAGATGGAAATTTGATACCTAAATCAAATTATTATTTGGAAGAGTAAAATATTTATAGTCAGTGGCTAATACAGAGGTCGATTAAGTCTGAACTAAAATAAGATAGAGATCAACTCCACACGGAGCAGAGGTCTAACTTAACCATACGACCAAACTGGTGGCTTATGGTTTGATCTTTTTCTATGACTACAAAAATGCCATCGTAGGAGATTTACACAAAAAGAACAACGAAAAATGTGCGGAATATCAAAAAAAATGTAAAGCTTCACACAACCCTCATGTGCAAGCCACTATAATTTATAAGAGCCACCCATACTTATAGAAGAAAAGGAATTAAAAATATTAGTAATAGATTTCATATTCAAAATGATCCATAGCATTAAGAGTAATAAAGTTTCCACCCGACCCCCGCGTCGCTCTGCTCGAGCGACACGGGGAAACCACCCCTGCCGCTAGCTAGATATCCTCCACAGGCTCCTCTCAGCCGCTGCCGCTGGCTCTGCCGTAGTGGCGGCGGCCCCGACCTCCAAAGGTGGTGCGGGGAGAGCTCGCGGTGGACGCGATGGATGGGGTTCCTCCCTCGCGGCGGCTCGGTATGGGGGTGTTGGCGGGGTTCCGACGGAGGCGCACTGGCTGGTCTCGGTGCAGCTTGGCGCTGTGCCGTCGCGGGGTGGCTCTCGCACTCGCGGGGCTTGCGGCGGTGGAGTGGCCGCCTCCCGTGGTGGCCGCGTCTGGCCCGATCTGGACCTGGTGGGGCCGCGGCCCGGGCCGGCGGCTGGGCTGCTGGTGTGCACGCGCTCAGCTTCTGCTGGCTGCGTGCGGCGCGTCGTGGCTGCGATCGGAGGAAGTTGTGGAGGACGGTGGCGGCGGACAACAGGCTGGGGTGCTCCTCCGGCGTCAATCGTGGGTGATGCGGATGCCGGGGCGGCAGCCCCGGGGACGCGGCGGCGGTTCGGTGGTCGGCAGCCAGGGGTTTGCCTTGATGTGGCGGTCGCGTGGAGGACGACTGGGCTGGCAGTGCTTCGGCGGGATGGTCTCGTGGAGGTCGCGCCCAGTTTCATCGGTGCCTTGCGGCTTTGGTGGGCTGCTGCGTGTGGCTGGCGAGGGCGTGGTGGCCCTCGCGGGCATCCCCATGGCAGAGGTGTGCCATGGTGCTTGGATGGCGGCGCGGCGGCGCCGCTCTTTGGTGGGCGAGGCGAGTTCCCGACGTCTCGCGATCTGTGGCAGGTTGGCGTGAGGAGCTCCCCTGCTATGCGAGGAGGCCGGAGCGACGGCTTCGGATCGTGTTGGTGGTGGTGCTCTGCCTTTGGCTGCGCGGGCGGTGGGGCATGACTCTGTGGGCGTGGGCGTCGTCTCTCTCGTCGGTGATCTTGCTCGTCGGGCAGCATGGACTGTCTCTGTCATAGTCCATTGGAGGTGGTGGTCTAGGTCTCCGGACCAAAGTCTATCCCGATTTGGTCGGTGCCGACAGCGGTGGCGCTCGAGGGCGCCGTTCACCCTCTTGGGGGAGTTGTCGTGGAGCCCCGACACCCCTCCGTCCATCACTCCGGGGTGAAAACTCAAATCTGTCTTGCCGGATTGGATGACGACGGCGTCTTCTGGACGTCGTTACCTCCTTGGAGGCGTCATTTTTCGGAGAGAGGGGAGCCTTTCTTCCGATTCTTGTGATGCTGGTTGAGTCGATGTCTTCGAGCCCTGTCGGCGTGCGAGTACCGCTGGCGTGTTCCCTGCGGACTGCCTCTCATCATGAAGCCTGAGAGGCCTAGCTGTTTCCTTCGGCTCTGACTTCCTTTCCGGGGACATGGACCAGGCTTTTCGTAGCGCCCTCTATTGCCGTTGTGCTGGTGTCGTTTGGCGGTGCTTTAGACCTAGTCGTGCTAGGTCGCGTGGCCTCGTCTTGGTTTTGCCGTTTTTCTGAAAATTATGCCGCTTAGGGTATGTTTCGGTCCGGTTCCCCTTTTAACCGGACATATGTATATATATGTATGTATCGGGTTTTGGCCGGTTTCCCTTTCAAACCGGCCAATTCTCTTCTTCTAATAGAAAGAATAGGCAATGCTCCTGCTGGTTGCTCCAAAAAAAAATTCATATTCAAAATCAAGAAATGATTTTAAATAGACATTAGATAGCAAGCAGACTAATCAAACTTGTTGCGTATTCCACGAACGGAACCCAGGTTGATTCACACTGAACTCATCGAGGAAAATTCCTCAAGTACGTACTTATGAAAAACTGAACTCATTCTAGTTACTTCACAGAAAATTTGGGTGGACAAAGTAATATTTATGCACAACATACTTGGGTGGTAAATTTGGGTGGACAAAGTGATATTAGCGCATTTAAGTGCATTTGTGCCCTCTATTGCCGTTGTGCTGGAGTACTATACCTGCCTGACGCCCGCCCCAGTTCAATCAAGTAAAGACGCCACCGCCGTTTCTTTTAAAGTTTTTTTTACGGAATCGAAATACTTTCTAATTGACTTAAATTTGTCTAGATTTAAATAAATCTAGACACTATTTAGTATATGGATTCATCCAAATTTACCACATTGATCGCACAACAAACTGGAAGCAACGGAAATACTTTGTCGAAATACTTTCTATTTAGACACTTCCAGTTTTGCTGCTTGAAGAGGATTTTTGGGCCTGCTAACCCCCTCGGTGAATTCGGTATGGGAAGCCATCTTGCTCTGTAGGCTTCGTACCTAGTATAAACAGGGTGTGCCCATTGTATTCGGTATGGGAAGTCATCTTGCTCTGTAGGCTGTTAGGGCTGCATAACCAATAAATCGCCATGGTATGATTGCCTCTTGACAGAGTAAGTGAAGCATGAAACTGCATAGACTTCGTGTTCAGAAGAATGTAAAGCTTTTCGTTTTGATTATTGGTATCCTACAGTTTATTTTGAGTTACCTCTTGCCTGCCAGTGGAGAAGATCTATTTGTTTGCTGAATTTTGCAGTGGTTGTTTTATTTGATAAGTTGAGGAGATTCATCTATAATGAGGTGTTGTGCCCTGACTTTGCTGATCAGTCACTTTAGATGGATGTATTTGGCATGGAAATGGGGCTACAGAGTGGCATCTATGCCAAATATATATATACATATGCGTGTGCTATATAATTGGTGTGTATCTCTGCAAGTTTACCCAACTGCATGTGTAAGTAATACGGTTTTGGTGCCCTGAAATATGTTCAGTTGTTTGCTCCACTATAATCTTTTTTCTAGCTCTCCATGTATAGTCACCGCTTGAAATAACGCTGTCCTTAATTATACAAGTTCTAATTCCCTTAAACTTTCTGATCAATACATGAAGTCTCTGGAAAAAAAAGCGCATTTAAGTGCATTTGCATGTTGATTTCTTTTGTGAACATAAAAAAAGTTTGTATTGCTCTCTCTTGCCGAAAATGATCTTGCTATTGCTTTGGAAGTGAGTTGGGATATTAGATTCGAATATATTCACATCGACATTGCTTCCAGTTTGCTGTGGTGTGGAAGGTAGGAATGTTGTGCTGTGAAGTTTTGTTTGGCAACTCTTTCATAACCATTTACTTATTTACTCTCGGATATTTTGATCAAATTGTTTGGTATGAGCTTACTAGAAAATGCTAATTAATTGTTAATTATTATTATGACCTTAGTCAAATTCACATCGTTCAAGAATCAGCATCCAACATGGAAATTTTAGTTTGGCAGTTGATAAATTATTCAAGGTGTTTTATTTTTCGCAATTGGAGGTATTTGAGAAGCAGCTGATCATGAAATCACTTAGTGAAGAAGTAGCTGCTCCAACCCGCGAATTGGCTGCCATTGATGCCCTCTAAGCCAATTCGATTTTTATCAATATATTTATGTATTACTTAAGCTGTAGTTTTTGTTATTTTGTTCAATTAGAGGCCAAAACTGTGTGCAAGATGATGTATGTATGTACTTGAGATGCTGAAATGACCAACACAATAAAGTTCTCTCATAAAAGCTAAAACTTTAGTAATCTTGGACTGGATTTAGCATTGCGGTTGGTGTAAAAGCTGTGATTACGTCTGCATGTAATAGTCTTGGATTGGAATTTCGTGCTGACTAAAACCATGGCTTGTGTGAGGAATGCGGCACCATGGCATAGCTTCGTGGTTGGTCTTAGGGGACACATATGGACTTGCAAGTTGGAATGGGGATAATAGGTTCATGGATACTTTTTTTCATGGCTATTGTAGTAAACAAAACGTGTTATCTGAATGCTAGATTAGTGACTGGACCTATTTTTCATGGCTATTGTAACACTGAAGGTTATTTTATAATGAAGATACTGCTGAAGTATATGCTTTTTGTACCTGCTTAACGCATGCCATTTGTGTTTTTTTTATTTTTGGTTAGCAAGGCTATGATATCGTAAAGTGCTTCAAATGGTTTGTGTATATCGTAAGTCATAGCCGTATGAGTTCAGTAATGTACATTCTCTGGCTTCTTATTTCAAATGTAAAGTTTGTACCCAAACTCTAATGAGATGTCATCTGCAGTTACAACCCAACCAAAGACGTATAGATCGCATGAAAAAAATTAAGCGACAACAACAAAAAGGGGCGCAGCAAAGCGCGCTGGGTCCTTCTAGTTCCCTCTAATCCGAATGGGTATGGACCAATCTTGAACTCTTTATGTTTTCAGTTACGTTAGTATGAGAAGGTTCCCAAGTTCTGCGAGGTACGCGGGCTTCTAGGTCTATACAAAATGCGGTAATGGTTTCCATAGGCCGGAGGACATGGTGTCTTGTGAATGGATGATAGCAGTAGCAGGCATGAGCCAATGACTCCGGGGTCGTTGACGTGGGGGGCTATGCACCACGAGGTGGCAGAGGAGCTAGTGCTGGGCGGAACTATGGTTGTGCTCGTGGTGCTCACGCTGATTGGAGGGAAATGAAGCCTTTGATGACATGGACTCAGACTTGGAGAAATCAACCATCACAAACGTCCCGATCTTGTAGGATCGGCAATGTTGGCGATAATCTTTTCTTAGTTGAGTCGTTTTGGAAATCATCAAATTTCGTGGTCGGTTTGGTTTGCATGCCATGTAGGTGAGTAGTACTAGTTCGGTTAGGACTTTGTTACAATGTCGGTTTAAACTAGGTTTTTCTTGTGCACGTAGGTTTAGTATTAGTCTTCAGGTCGGCTTGTAAGTTGTAGGTCTAGCTTGCATATATAAGTAAGGGTAGACATGAGTTTTGTAACCCCGGAGAAGAGAAGAAATAAATAAAATTCAAGGGTACACTGCGTACCCGTGGCCACAAGTTTTCTCGTGCTCATCTAGTTTGATGTGATTGCTCATCTAATTTGATGTGATTGATCCTGTGGACGAATTCTAACAGGCAATAGAGGAGGGTGCTAGGAAGAAATATGGAACTCTAGTGACAGTGGAGAAGGACAAGATGGGGCTCTACTGGTAATCTGCCGGAGTCCCCGCTGAAAGCTCGGGACAAGAAAAGACCCAAGAGAGGATGGATCGGCAACCTCTCTAGGGGGGATCGCCAGGACCAATGATAATATGTTGGTGGAACTGCTGGGCGGCAAATTTGTCACCGGCAGTTCGTTCGCTCTTGGACCTCTGATCAAGAGCAGTCAAGACCAGATATTCTCTTTTTTTCCAAGTATCATCTTAATAATAATAGCACCGAGGTTTTACGTTGTAAGTTAGCTTTTGAGCATAAATGATAGCAGAGCTAGAGGTTTGGTCTTGTTCTAGAATGTTAATAATAAAATGATTTTGATTTACACTTCTCCCAATTTTACGGGGTTCTATGGTGAGTCAAAGTGGGAAGATAGGCATCTTTCTTTGGATTGCCTTCATAATCTTAACAATCGTCAGGGGTTGCTGTGGATTGTTATAGGTGATTCAACGAGATTATGTATTCTCATGAGATGGAGGGGGCAACTCCAGACCAACCTGTATGATGCAGGAGTACCGAGATTTTCTGAACGACTGTAATCTTCATGACATGGGATTTTTAGGGGGCATATCCACATGGCGAAGAGCATAAGTCTGCAAGCTGAATGGAAAATCCTTTTCCCGATGGCAGCAACTACTAACGAACAACACAACCGGTCTGATCATAGACGGATAGTGGTCAACACGGAACACTGTGATGCGTTGGCAATTACTTGGAGGGGAGGAGGAAGCACTACAGAAATGACGCCGTGCGTCGACGGCCGGCTACTACGTCAATGGCCAAATGTCGGAGCCGTCGTCATAGCAACGGACAGTCCAGCCCAGCTTCCGAGCCCTCGGCATAGCATAGCCGTCGGTGTAGACACCGGTACGCCGAGGGTCATCGTGGGCGTATCCTAGCCCTCGGCGTACGGGGTGGTCGCGTGGCACTGGCCGGCCAGGCCAGGACGGAGCCCTAATGGCGTCATCCGTATGCCGATAGACGCCATCGGCATAGCCTATGCCGACGGTCACCCTCGGCGTACGGCCAGTCTACGCCGACGGTCACCCTCGGCGTACTGCAGTACATTTTTTTATTTTTTCTACCAAATTATGAACTTATTTTATATTTGTATTTATTTATTAGTATCAATTATTTAGGTTCTATTTTATCAATTGGATGGATTTGTAGCCTCCGAATAATAGTCTTCACGCCCACATGAATTGTCGAATCTTCTCACAACTTGAGAAATTTGTATGTTTGTAAGTGTTATTATCACATGTGTGTGAAATTTATAAGTTACATTTTTTTTGTGAAGTTGTTCAAAGATTCAATCTTTTTCCTACGCCAAACCATTTTTTACACCATTTACCACCAAGTGTGATCCCCTTCTCGAACATGCGTTAACACTTAGTAAAATCCCAGATCTTTAATTGGAAACTTCCGTCGCGGGTCAACCGGAGCCTATTTTAATTATGGAAAAGTATTCGTCCCAACCTTTGCTTTGCATGTACATATATCTTAAACAAACCAAAATAAATAGAAAGGTCCACCGGAATATCTTGATTTATATAGGGGGGAAACTTCCGGTTCCGGTGAAACCGGGTAGGATAGTGCCGCACCTTGTGAACCAACATGGTTTTACATCATCATATGACCTTAACAAACACAAAACAAGGGAGAGCTGCCCCGGACTACCCCTGTCAGAGGAACGTCTAGGGGGTAGACGATCCGAGGCCCACAGATCAGGGTTCCGCGGCAAACCGTGCTCCGGGGCGTAGGAATACCTCAATAACTTGCATGTGGCCCTAGCACATGCATGGAGGTGTAGTGTTGCGTTGAAACATGCAAAACCTAGTCCCCGGGTGGATGTGTCCCCCTTCTCGGACATGCACTGTAACCTAAAAGGGAACGTTCTGGACTTATATAGGGGGAAACTCCTGGTTCCGGTGAAACCGGGTAGGATAGTGACGCACCTTGTGAACCAACATGGTATTACATCATCATATGACCTTAACAAACACAAAACAAGGGAGAGCCCCTGTCAGAGGAACGTCTAGGGGGGTAGACGATCCGAGGCCCACAAATCAGGGTTCCACGGCAAACCGCGCTCCGTGGCGTAGGAATACCTCAAGAACTTGCATGTGGCCCTAGCACATGGATGGAGGTGTGGTGTTGTGTTGAAACATGCAAAACCTAGTCCCCGGGTGGATGTGTCCCCCTTATCGGACATGCGCTGCAACCTAAAAGTGAAGGTTCTAGACTTCTATAGGGGGAAACTCCCGGTTCCGGTGAAACCGGGTAGGATAGTGCCGCACCTTGTGAACCAACATGGTTTTACATCATCATATGACCTTAACAAACACAAACAAGGTAGAGCTACTCTGGACTACCCCTGTCAGAGGAACGTCTAGGGGGGTAGACGATCTGAGGCCCATAGATCAGGGTTTTGCGGCAAACCGCGCTCCATGGCATAAGAATACCTCAAGAACTTGCATGTGGTCCTAGAACATGCATGGAGGCGTGGTGTTGTGTTGAAACATGCAAAACCTGTTGGAGATATGCCCAAGAGGCAATAATAAAGTGGTTATTATCATATCTTCATACTTATGATAAATGTTTACATACCATGCTATAATTGTATTAATAGGAAACATTAATACTTGTGTGATTTGTAAACATAAAAGAGTCCCTAGTAAAGCCTCTTGTTAAACTAGCTTGTTGGTTAATATATGATCATGGTTTCCTGATCATGAACATAGAGATGTTATTAACAACAAGGTCATATCATTAGGATAATGATGTGATGGACATACTCCTATAGTTAAGCATAGCATAAAGATCAAGTCATTTAATATAGTTCATTTGCTATAAGCTTTCTAATACATAGTAACCTAATTCCTTCGACCATGAGATCATGTTAATCACCATCACCGGAAGGATGCTTTGATGGCATCAAACACCACACCGTAACTGGGTGGCTATAAAGGTGGAATTGAGTGTTCAGAAAGTATGGGTTGAGACACATGGATCAAGAGTGGGATTTGTCCATCCATATGACGGATAGATATACTCTGGGCCCTCTCGGTGGAATGTCATCCAATTAGCTTGCAAGCATGTGACTGGCTCACAAGAGATCACATATCACGGGAACAAGAAAAGAGTACTTATCGGTAACGAGGTTGAACTAGGTATGCAGAGATACCGACGATCAAAACCTCGGATAAGTAAACTATCGTGAGACAAAGGGAAATTGGTATCGTATGTAAGTGGTTCATTCGATCGCAAAGTAATCGTAGAAATATGTGGGAGCCATATGAATTTCCAGATTCCTCTATTGGTTATTGATCGGAGAAGTGTCTCGGTCATGTCCGCATAATTCACGAACCGTAGGGAGACACACTTAAGGATTCGATGTTGTTGAGTAGTTATGGAATGATGAGTAAGAGATCGAATGTTGTTCGGAGTCTCGGATGGGATCCGGGATATCACGAGGAGATCCGGAATGGTCTGGAGAATAAGATTCATATAAGGAAAGTCCTGTTTCGGAGTTCGGGAATGATTCCGGTGTTTTCACCAGGAATGTTCTAGAAGGGTCTGGAAGGTCCGGAACTCCGGAGGGGAAGGGTACATGGATGTGTCATGACAATGTGGAATGGTTGCATCATGTACTAGGTCACTTGGCTGGGCAAAATAATTTGAAAAAGTCAAATCTCAAGTTTGCATGGTGGAGGGAGAGTATGAAACCTACTTGGGGAGGAAGTCCCACTCCCTCCCACCCGCCGGCCATGAGGAAGAGTTGGAGGAGGACTCCCTCCTCCCCAAACCGCCTCTCCCCTCCTATATAAGGAGGGGTAGGGTGCCCCCTCTCACAACACCTCAAACCCTAGCTTTGGCGCCTCCACCTCCAAGTGCAGCCGCCGCCGACGCCTAGGGTTTCCCCTCCAACTCGGCGACTTGGGGCTTCCACAAGCCCTAGCCGCCGGCCAAGCTCCCCCTTAGTGCTTCTAAACCCTAGATCGCCAAGGCACCTCTCTTGCTCCACCATACTCGCTCCGGCATAAGGCGAAGCCCTGCGAGATCTCCCCTCTACTTCCGACACCACGCCGTCGTGCTGCCGAAATCGCGAGGAGAGTGCTACAACCTCCACTGCCTGCTGGAACAAGGGAGAGGAAGGTCTTCATCGAGTACCGAACGTGTGACCGACTATGGAAGCGCTGCCGGAACGCGGCGCCGGAAGGATCATCTACGCGATCTTGAGATCGGCAAGTGTACGGCTACATCACCCACGAGAATCTGCTCTCGTTAACCGCTTTGGATCTTCAAGGGTTAGTATTCTATCGACTCGTTGCTACAATCTAGTAGATAGATCTTGGCTTGATCATAGATTAGATCTTGATTGTGTGTTCATGCGGTAGAAAGTTTTTGTTTTCCATGCTATGAACCCCTACAATGGTATCAGAGCCGTGTCTATATGTAGATCTGTTGCACGAGTAGAACACAATGGTCATTGTGGGCGTTGATGCTTTTGTTGTCGATTGCTTCTTGTGTACTTTGCATCTTGCGGGATGGTGGGATGAAGCGGCCCGAGCTAACCTTACATGACATCATTCATGAGACTTGCTCCACGCTTGACATGCAACTTGTATTGCATAAGTGGCTTTGCGGGTGCATGTTTCTCCAAACATAGTTAAGATTCAATTTACAACGGGTGATTGGCAATACTAGTACCAATGTTGTGGTTCTTGTTCGTAAGTTAGAACGACACTTATTGAAAGCCCCAAACCACGTAAAACATGCAAAGAAAATTAGAGGCGTCTAACTTTGTTTTGCAGGGGTGTGTTGTGATGTGATATGGCCATGATTGTGATTATATATGATGTATGCAATGTCCCTTATTGTAAGTTGGCATATGGTTTGATGTATGCAATGTCCCTTATTGTAAGTTGACATATGGTTGTCTTATTAAATTCCGTTAAGACCTGCATGTCTATTCAAAGAAGTTGTAATAGTTGATGCTAGTGGACGAAAACCATGAAGCGGCGCCATTGACCTTGACGCCACACCGGTGATGATGGAGATCATGTTCGTGCTTGAAGATGGAGATCAGAAGCACAAGAACAAAGGCCATATCATATCACATATTATGAATTGCATGTGATGTTAATCCTTTTATGCATCTTGTATTGCTTAGTTCACGACGGTAGCATTATAAGATGATCCCTCAAGCACACAATTTCAAGTTTTAAAGTGTTCATCCTTAGTAAGCATCGTTGCTAAAGCTCGTTGTTTCGAAGCATCACGTGATGATCGGGTGTGTTAGATTCTGCGAGTGTATACAATGTGAGCAAGCCAGATTTGCTCATGCAGAAGCTAAGGTTTGATCTTGATGAGCCTAGCATGTACAGACATGGTCTCGGAACACGGATCACCGAAAGGTAAAGCATGAGTCATATAGTAGATATGATGAACATGTTGATTGTTCGCCATTGAAGCTACATCAACTCTGGTGATGATCGGTTTTCATGTGGTGGATTTGGTTCGTGTGATCACTAAAACAATGTGAGGGATATTGTTTTGAGTGGGAGTTCAACGGCAATATGATTAAAAGTTGAACACTATTTATCATAAATTAAATCAAAGTGAATTTGCACAATTGTTGTAGTCATTGGCATCCGTTTACCACCTTGTGCTTAGTTATAATTGAGATGATAGAACTATAGAATTCTGGTTAGTTACTTTACGAACTGATATCGTATTGTTTTGAAGTGTTAATATAAAGTTTAAAAGTCCTATTGCGAACTTTCAGTAAGTTCCGGTTACTCCATGAAGTTTAATAATTGGTATTAAATCAAGAGTGACAATTCCAAGTGTTAGTGTATGAGTATCATGTTTGTCTCCATGATTCTTGATATTCAAAGGATTGTCTTAATATCAAGGTTATCTAGGATCTGAAAGAGTTGTTTCAGAAACCATGATGTGGGGAAGATATTGTGATATCTGAAATGAAGTTTTGGTTGTAACATGATAGAGTATAATATGGCAAAAGTCATGTTCTCATATTTGATGAGAATTTGCAAAAGGTTGGAGACGCTGGTCATCTTAATTCTCCAAAAGGTTTTGGAGAGCAACATTATACTCACGATTCACCGTTATAAGCTAAAAGTAGCTTGATCATGGATAATTCCATGATAAAGGGTGAATATTTGATGTAGGTAAAATGTTTACTACACCAAGAGATTACTAAAGAAAGGAATTTGAAAGAACACCAAACATTTGATGATGGTAATATACTTCAAAGTGCAAGTCCAAAGACATTGGTATTTAACTATACACGCTTGGGCTATGTGTCATGTGTATGGCTCCACTATTGATATTGATAGATTCTTTCAAACAAAAAAGGAAATATTGAAAGAGAATCTCATAAATATATGGTAGAAAAGAAAAGACTAGAATTGTTCTGCTTAAGTATATAGATGATATACACGTTATGGCTATATTCTTTGATTATTAAACAATGTGGTTCTTAAGTATTTGATACTGAATTTGTTGGTGTGAATCGTCATACGAAACAACACAATTCATGAACTACAATGGCCTAAGTAACTAGCAAAAGAATATGTGATGATGTTCACCGAGAACAAATAAAGGGTTATTGTGCTGCTTGTTAAACATCAAAGCTTGCCTTCAAGATTTGTTTTATCAGGTATTATGAAAAACAAAAGGGTTGTTCAAATAATTGCCGTAATCCATAAAAGATGGATGATTCACAAATCTCGTTGGAGAAATCACATCCATAAAACTAGTGCTAAAAATGTCGAAAGACAAATTGATTGAAAGATCACTTAGGAAGTGACATCGCCATTTAAATTATATTGAAAAGAAAAAATGAAGAAACTCCATGTGGATGGAATTTTGGAGTCTTTTGATTTTTGATCAAATGACGCTTGTGAAACTTTCCTAGAGATAATTAAAACTTCTCATAGGCCAAAAGGGAACGAATGACTAGCTTATTGGAACTTGTACATATTGTTGTATGAAGTCCATTATGTGTAGTCAAGAGCGATGGATTTCAACTTCATATGCTTTCTCCGAAAATTTGAGTGAATATATGAATATTTACTTAATAAGGATGAAGTATGAAACATTTGAAAAGTTCAAAGATTTTTAAGATGAAGTGCAAAATCATTGTAACAAGAATATAAATAGTTTATGATAAGATCATAAAGGAATATATTTGAGTTACAAATTTAGCATAATACCTAAGATTTAAGGAATCGTTCCGTGGATTTGCATTTCCTAAAATACCATAAGAGTATGGAGCGTTCGAGATATGTAATTAAACCTTGTTTGACATGGTAAGATCAAAGGTGTAATTCATAAAACTGTCATTATATTTTAAAGATTAAAAGCTTTAGAGACTACCGTTTTCCACTGAAAAGAGCTTCATCATAATCCGTTGAAATGACACCATATAAAGTTATGGTTTGGGATAAAACCCAAGTTGTCCTTTCTTAAATATTGGTATGCTATGCATAAGAAAGATGTTTGCAACCAAAATCGGATGAACATATCTTTGTATGTTATTTTGAATAATCGTTGAGTATTCCTCCATAACACCAAAGACAAAAATGTTTGTTGCTTAGAACGTCAAATTTCTTTGAGAAAGAAATTTTCCGTGAAAAGTTAAGTGGGAGGACAATAGAACTTTGATAAGGTTAAAAGAACCTTAGCTATATGTGCAAAGTTGCACAACGCCGAAAAGTGTTCCGGAGGCAGCAACAATGCTCATGGCTCACGTGCCTCAAAGGTTGTGGTCACAGAGATCTAAGTTCCTATTGAAACAAGTAGGTCGGGTAAACAATCAAATACCAAGATTTGAGAGTTAAATCATTATTTGACAATAATGATCTGACTACATGCAAAGAAGCGATGATGGGCCCTGGCTCCGTCAAATGGCTTGAAGCCATAAAATCCGTGATAGTTCCATATACGAGAGATCAAGCTTTGAACTTGAAAGACCCTCTGGAAAGGTACAAGACCTTACAGTTGTATTTGGATCTATAAAGAAATAGACATGGATGTTTCACATATATGAAATAGTCGACATGTTGGGAAAGAGTTCACAACAATGTTCAAAGGTTGTACATGACAAGATTTGATCTTTCATAGCGATATTTAGTCTAGACGGATTAATGTAGCAACCACTACATATAATTTTGTTATGTGGTAGTTGAATAAACAAAGCAAGTTCTTCTAATAGAATTGTTACCTAGGACGTGTGCATAACACGGTCCAAAGGGTTTTTGTTAATTCAATGGATGCTTAAAAAACATATGCAAACTTCAATGGTTGAAGTAAGCATCGTGGAGTTGGAATCTTCACCATGATGAAATTGTTAAAAGAGTTTAAATTCATCAGAGACGATAAAGATGCTTGCATTTGCAAGAAATTAAGTGGGAGCGCTAAGACATATTTCTAATACATTATGTGGAAGACATATTGTTGATTGGAAATGATGTATCTTTTATTAACACATATTAAGAATTTCATCCCGATGAAAGACTTAGGCAAAACCCAAATATTTGGCATCAATAGACGCTAATATGGTTGTGCCGAAAGTACATAGATGATATATTGAATGAGTTCAATATAGAAACTACAATAAAGGTTCTTGTCGCACAGAAAGGATTGAATGAGTTCAATATTGATGATATATTCTAGTGTATTGACACTTGGTAAGTGAAACAAAGATTTAAGTATAGATTGATACTTGATGTATGAAATCACAAAGAGTAATTATATCAATCATGTTGTGATATGTACAAATCCAGATATGTCCTATGCTCTAAATGATGTGAGCATATACCAGAATGATTCATAAGATGGTCATTGGACGATAGTAAGGATATTCTTATGATCTTTTGGAAGAACTAAGAATATATTGTTTTGTAGAAGTGACAAATAGATGGTTAGTTCATTGTAAAAGTACTACATTGATACTAGTTTTATCACAAAGTACAAATTAAGTTTATCTCAATCTAAACTAAGGGTGGCACGATATAATGGAAAGTAATTTCCATAATGGATTTGGATGAGTTCCAAAGTTAAGACATTGTGACAGATACTACAACAAAAGGCTAAGTATATAACTTCTATTGTAGCAGCAAAAGAGGGCATTTGTGTCAAGTAGTTTGTTATCAAACTAGGTGTGGTTCACAGCAGGATAGTACTATGAAGATATATTGTACGACAATATTATCAACATGTTTTAACCCCAGAGAACTAAAGGTCTCACCAAAGGACCAAATTTATACAAAGCCATCTCATTAGAGAATGAGTGATGCGTAGAATACGCAAAGACATGCAATTACACACGGACCTGAAAGTGTCGGATCCGGAGATCAGTTGACCACTAGCAATCGTGTAAATACAACATCGGAAAGCCATAGGTGTTGAATGCACAAAGGTTTGAAACTAGATTATTGACTCTAGTGCAAGTGGGAGACTGTTGGAGATATGCCCAAGAGGCAACAATAAAGTGGTTATTATCATATCTTCATACTTATGATAAATGTTTACATACCATGCTATAATTGTATTAACAGGAATACTTATGTGATTTGTAAACATAAAAGAGTCCCTAGTAAAGCCTCATGTTAAACTAGCTTGTTGGTTAATATATGATCATGGTTTCCTGATCATGAACATAGAGATGTTATTAACAACAGGGTCATATCATTAGGAGAATTATGTGATGGACATACTCCTATAGTTAAGCTTAGCATAAAGATCAAGTCATTTAATATATTTCATTTGCTATAAGCTTTATAATACATAGTAACCTAATTTCTTTGACCATGAGATCATGTTAATCACCATCACCGGAAAGATGCTTTGATGACATCAAACACCACACCGTAACTGGGTGGCTATAAAGGTGGCATTGAGTGTTCAGAAAGTATGGGTTGAGACACATGGATCAAGAGTGGGATTTGTCCATCCATATGACAGATAGATATACTCTGGGCCCTCTCGGTGGAATGTCATCCAATTAGCTTGCAAGCATGTGACTGGCTCACAAGGGATCACATATCACGGGAACGAGAAAAGAGTACTTATCGGTAACGAGGTTGAACTAGGTATGCAGAGATACTAACGATCAAAACCTCGGATAAGTAAACTATTGTGAGACAAAGAGAAATTGGTATCATATGTAAGTGGTTCATTTGATCGCAAAGTAATCGTAGAAATTTGTGTGAGCCATATGAATTTCCAGATTCCTCTATTGGTTATTTATCGGAGAAGTGTCTCGGTCATGTCCGCATAATTCACGAACCGTAGGGAGACACATTTAAGGATTCGATGTTGTTGAGTAGTTATGGAATGATGAGTAAGAGACCGAATGTTGTTCGGATTCTTGGATGGGATCCGAGATATCACGAGGAGACCCGGAATGGTCCGGAGAATAAGATTCATATAAGAAAAGTCCTGTTTCGGAGTTCGGGAATGATTCCGGTGTTTTCACCAGGAATGTTCTAGAAGGGTCTGGAAGGTCTGGCACTCCGGAGGGGAAGGGTACATGGATGTGTCATGACAATGTGGAATGGTTGCATAATGTACTAGGTCACTTGGCTGGGCAAAATTATTTGAAAAAGTCAAATCTCAAGTTTGCTTGGTGGAGGGAGAGTAGGAAACCTACTTGGGGAGGAAGTCCCACTCACTCCCACCTGCCGGCCATGAGGAGGAGTTGGAGGAGGACTCCCTCCTCCCCAAACCGCCTCTCACCTCCTATATAAGGAGGGGTAGGGTGCCCCCTCTCCCAACACCTCAAACCCTAGCTTTGGCGCCTCCACCTCCAAGTGCAGCCGCCACCGACGCCTAGGTTTTCCCGTCCAACTCGGCGACTTGGGGGCTTCCCCAAGCCCTAGACGTCGGCCAAGATCCCCCCTTGGTGCTTCTAAACCCTAGATCACCAAGGCACCTCTCTTGTTCCACCATACTCGCTCTGGCTTAAGGCGAAGCCCTGCGAGATCTCCCCTCTACTTCCGACACCACGCCGTCGTGCTGCCGGAATCGCGAGGAGAGTGCTACAACCTCCGCTGCCTGCTGGAACAAGGGAGAGGAAGGTATTCATCGAGTACCGAACGTGTGACCGACTACGGAAGCGCTGCCGGAATGCAGTGCCGGAAGGATCGTCTACGCGATCTTGAGATCGGCAAGTGTACGACTACATCACCCACGAGAATCTGCTCTCGTTAACCGCTTTGGATCTTTGAGGGTTAGTATTCTATCGACTCGTTGCTACAATCTAGTAGATAGATCTTGGTTTGATCATAGATTAGATCTTGATTGTGTGTTCATGCGGTAGAAATTTTTTGTTTTCCATGCTACGAACCCCTACAAAACGTAGTACCCGGGTGGATGTGTCCCCCTTCTCGGACATGCACTATAACCTAAAAGGGAAGGTTCTGAACTTATATAGGGGGGAAACTCCCGGTTCTGGTGAAACCGGGTAGGATAGTGCCGCACCTTGTGAACCAACAAGGTTTTACATCATCATATGACCTTAACAAACGCAAAATAAGGGATATCTATGCTGGGCTACCCCTATCAGAGGAACGTCAAGGGGGCAGACAATCCGAGGCCCACAGATCAGGGTTCCGCGGCAAACCGCGCTCCGTGGCGTAGGAATACCTCAAGAACTTCCATGTGGCCCTAGCACATGCATGGAGGTGTCATGTTGTGTAGAAACATGCAAAACCTAGTCCCCGAGTGGATGTGTCCCCCTTCTCGGACATGCGTTGTAACCTAAAAGGGAACATTCTGGACTTATATAGGGGGAAACTCCCGGTTTCGATGAAACCGGGTAGGATAGTGCCGCACCTTGTGAACCAACATGGTTTTACATCATCATATTACCTTAACAAACACAAAACAAGGGAGAGCCACGCCGGGCTACCCCTGTCAGAGGAACATCTAGGGGGTAGACGACCCGATGCCCACATATCAAGGTTCCACGGCAAACCGCACTCCGTGGCGTAGGAATACCTCAAGAACTTGCATGTGGCCCTAGCACATGCATGGAGGTGTGGTGTGGTGTTGTGTTGAAACATGCTAAACCTAGTCCCCGGGTGGATGTGTCCCCCTTAACGAACATGCGTTGTAACCTAAAAGGGAACGTTTTGGACTTATATAGGGGGAGCTCCCAGTTTCGGTGAGATCGGGTAGGATAGTGCCGCACATTGTGAACCAACATGGTTTTACATCATCATATGACCTTTACAAACACAAAACAAGGGAGAGCTACGCCGGGCTACCCCTGTCAAAGGAAAGTCTAGGGGTAGATGATCCGAGGCCAACAGATCAGGGTTCTGCGGCAAACCACGCTCCGTGGCGTAGGAATACCTCAAGAACTTGCATGTGGCCCTAGCACATGCATGGAGGTGTGGTGTTGTGTAGAAACATGCAAAACCTAGTCCCCGAGTGGATGTGTCCCCTTCTCGGACATGCGTTGTAACCTAAAAGGGAACATTCTAAACTTATATAGGGGGGAAACTCCCGGTTCCGATGAAACCAGGTAGGATAGTGTCGCACCTTGTGAACCAACATGGTTTTACATTATCATATTACCTTAACAAACACAAAAAAGGGAGAGCTACGTCGGGCTACCCCTGTCAGAGGAATCTAGAGGGGTAGACGATCCGATGCCCACAGATCAGGGTTCCGCGGCAAACCGCGCTCCGTGGCATAGGAATACCTCAAGAACTTGTATGTGGCCCTAGCACATGCATGGAGGTGTGCTGTTGTGTTGAAACATGCAAAACCTAGTCCCGGGGTGGATGTGTCCCCCTGGTATGTCCAAAATGTATCTACTTTCCCGAACACTTTTGCTATTGTTTCTCCTCTGAACTTGTGTGATTTGGATACAACTAACACGGACTGACGCTGTTTTCAGCAGAATTACCTTGGTGTCTAGTTTTTGTGCAGAAAATCAACTATCAGGAACCCCCCCGGAAAATATGCCAAAAATTATATTTCACTAGAAGATCCACGGAGCCGGAAGACGAGACGGAGAAGGGGCCTGGGGGCCCACACCCCTGCCAGGCGCGGGCCCACCTCTGGCCGCGCCTAGGGGGTGCAGGAACCCAGGCACCCCCTCGGCCTCCCTTTGCGCATATAAGTTGCTTCTCTACCTAAAAACCGAGGGGGGTCGATAGTTTTCTATAAAGAGTTCCGCTCCGCCGCCGCCACTAGAAACCGAGATTCGGATCCAGAAACTCCGTTCTGGCACCCTGCCGGGACGGCGAATTTGGAGAGGATCATCGCCATCGTCATCACCAACGCATCTCCATCGACCATCAATGTTTCCCTCATCCATGAGTGAGTAATACCCGCTATAGGCTTGGGGATGGTAGGGATTGGATGAGTTCTATCATGTAATCGAATAAGATTTGTTAGGGCATAGTGCCTAGTATCTCTATTAGTGTTATTTGACTTTGTTGCAACTTGTTGTGCTTAATGCTTGTCAATAGGGCCCGATACGTCGGAAACGTATCTATAATTTTTGATGCCCCATGCTTGTTTAGTATCTACTTTGCTTTTCTCTGTCTACACTTTGAGGTGATTTTTACATGTTTTCTGGTACTAACCTATTAACAAGTTGCCACAGTGCTAGTTGCTTGTTTTCTGCTGTTTTTTGTTTCAGAAAAATTAGTAAAGAAATGTTCTCAGAATTGGACGTGACAAACGTCAAATTCAATAACTTTCTGTGGGGAACAAGAAGTCCAGAGGGGAGCCGGAGAGGCGTGCCAGGGCAGCCGCACCCCCCTAGGCGCGGGTGGGCCCTGCCCCGCGCCTAGGCAGGGTGTGGGCCCCCTGGCCACCTCCTCGGCCTCCCCCTTCGCCTATAAGAAGCCCCCAATGCAGAAACCCTAAGAACCCGATCAAATCTCCACGAAACCTTCTGTAGCCCCCGCCACCGTCGTCCCTAGATCGGGGGATCTGAAGTTCTTCCCGGCACCCTGCCGGAGGGGAGGTCATCCCAGAGGCCTTCTCTCCGGTATGATGCGTGAGTAGTTCCACCTTGGACTATGGGTCCATGTAGTAGCTAGATGGTTGTATCTCCTCCTTGTGCTTTCATGTATAGATCTTGTGAGCTCCGTTCATGATCAAGATCTAATCTATTTGTAATCATGCATGTTGTGTTTACGGGGATCCGATGGATATTGAGATTATTATGTTGGTTGGATTAATGGTTTTGTCTTTATGATTCTATCATGTCTGTGTTGTTTGTGATCGTGCATGCTCTCCGTTGTTAGTAGCTATCTTGGCCAAGTAGTTTCTAGTGACTCCAAGAGGGGGTATTTATGCTCAATAGTGGGTTCATGCCTCTAGTTTCCAAGGGAAGTGACAATAATCTCTTCGATTGTAGATGTGATGTTGCTACTAGGGAGAAAAAACGGTCTCTTGTTCATGGAACATGTGGACTGTTTACCTTACACACTTTGCTTAAAGCAGTTGTTTTATTGCTTGCAACTTAATACTGGAGGGGGTTCGGATGATAACCTGAAGGTGGACTTCTAGTCATAGATGCAGTTGGATGGCGGTCTATTTATATTGTTGTATTGCCCAATCGAATCTCATAGGATCTTTTTGACTAGTAATTGCATTGTTATGCCTTGCTCAGTTCCTGTCAATTGCCTTGCTGTAATTTGTTTACCCTTCATGCCATGTTGTTTATCTAAGGAGAGCACCTCTAGTGAACTATGGACCCCGGTCCAATATTTACCATTGATACATCTTCCACTGTTACTTGTTTACTTGCTGCTGTAACACCCTCGCCTGATAAGGCTGAGTTCATGTGTATAGTACCAAGCCCTGGATCGGTTCACTGGCACACACAGTACAAAACGATACCAAATATAATTGTGCATCATAAATACAACGAATATGATCCAGAATTTACATTATTTATTCAAGTACACAGCGGAAAATGAATACAAGGTAGATCTCCATCCTTCAAATGTGCCACAGGCGAACAATTGTTGAGTGGAGTCTCGTGACCTATGAACGATCACTCAAATACGATATAACCTGCAACATGAAATGTTGCAGCCACGAATGGTCAATACATTGAATGTATGGCAAGTAGGCTAAAGTGGTTAACAACAGATCTATCAACTACATGCTTATTTGGCCAAGTGGAGTTCAGGCTCATTTGCATAAAGCAACAATTTTATCCTAACATTTGTAACAAAGTAGTTTTCCAATACGATAAATAGGACACTCTGGTTCACTCCCAGGTGCTCCTACCCAATTATGTTCACCCAACAAGTTTTAAGTAATTAAGAAATAAGGATGAGTGAGAAATATCATAGCATCAGTATCAGGTTGCTCAAATTGACCGGGGACACGGCTATTCGATTAGTTTATACACCCTCCAGGGGTTAGTACACTTTACCCATGTGACTTGGCCAGCCCAGCTCGTACCACCACTCTCATATTGGGTGATGATAGGAAGAAGTCCAAGAAGGAACCGTTCGGGAAGTAGCTCCCCAATCCCGACGCGCACCGGTCCAACCTACACTATCTACATCTCTGGATACGCGGGTTCGAGTTACCACAACCTACTGAGTTCAACCAACCGCCCATTTCATTATTGGCACATGGTTGCACACGAAAGCTTCCAAACAAAGAAACCAATCATTTCTCAGTGTCCTGGGCGGCATTCCCCACCATAAATACACTCGATGACCCAATCAATGCCATTCCGCCCAGGTGGTTCATTAAAACATATTGGTTTGTCATTTAGCAAAACATAAGCCTTTCAAAACATATAACTTTTCATGATGTGATTCCCTTCCTCGTCTAAATAGCATAGCTAAGCAATCTACCAATACGATGGCTCATAAACAAGGAATGCTAGGGAATAATATGGGATATAGCATAGCATATACACATCAATTCCTACAGATGCAATTCTACAAAAACATCTGCAATGCATAGGAAAACAATAGGACATTTATGACCAAGATAGCACCACTTGCCTTTGTTGTAGATGTAGTCGATTAGATAATCCTTACAATTATATTGGCCTCTTTCATAATAACCACAATACTTGTAATCATAGTAGTTGCAATCACAGTAGTTGCACTCCTCGCAATCTAACGTTTGAAGCAAACACAACAAACACCATTCAAAACATTGCAAACATACAATAGTGCAACATTACAAGAAAACAATGATGAACAGATGCATGCATGACGATTTAATGAGTCACAATGGTTGTTACTTTAGTTCTCTAAACGTAGTTAGATTACATGATGCATGTGGAAGGTCATTTAATGCACTAAAGCTTTTATTACTAAAGTTGTATCGATTTAATATGGTGTATACCACTTTAATTGAACTAAAGATATTTATGTCGTATTAAATTGTGAACTAGATGCCACTGGATAGGTAATACAATTTAGAGACAGTGGCAATTTGAATCACCTAAAAAGGAGCTATAGATATTTTCCTATGATTAAAACACTATTTCAATGGGTTTAAATATTTCTGTATGAATTTCTGTTTTAACAGTACCAAATAATTTGTCATGCAATTTCTCTATATAGATATTGTCAATACAAAACCTTAGCACTTGGATTCACCCTAATCGGAGTTATAGATCTTTTTGTATGATTTAAATAGTATTTAATGGTTTTAAATGATTCATATAGTTTCTTTTGTCTAAAAATCAAGCTAAAATTATATCTGTAATGTCCATTGAATTGTGATTTCAGGGACATATTATTTGTAATTTTCTAAGTAGAATTTATTTTCTTGTGAATTTATTACTCTAAATAAGCCATTAAACCATTTAAATCTTCACGGCAAAACCTTACAGTCAAAGGCTGAAATAATTGCATATTGATGATCCACATGGAACCAACTTTCCATCGGTATATCATTTATATTTTTGTGACAATAAATTAATTTACTATGAATTTAATGATTTTAAAGCCATTAAAACTAATTAAATTGCTACGGGTTAAATAATCTGCAAAGGCTAGATCCAACCAGATATTATTAAAGTACATTACAGTAGCTTCAATTTTATATATTATTCATATTTTTCGGAGTTACAAATAATATCTTATGAATTTATTAACCTAAAAGACCATCAAAACTAATTAAATTACTGCAGTAACCACGTACAGTAAAATTTGGATCTATTCTGATAAGATGATTCTACGTAAAATTATCTTCAATTTGATATATTATACGTAATTTTGGACACTGTACGAATTTCTAATGAATTTTACAAGTTAGATCTATAATATGCAATTTTAAATTCGAACGGAATATTCCAGGGAAATTCGAACGGAATATTCCAGGGAATATTTCGCTGACTGGACAGGTTGATTTTGCATGCTGACTGGGACTAGATGTTGACCTGACATTGACGTGGCGTTGATGAGAAAGATGACCGGGATGACGACATGGCACGCACCGATTTGATTGGATCTCGACCGTCTGGATAGGATCCGGTGGCTAGAAGAAGAGATTGACCCGATTTTGGCTCAGAATAGACAAGAAATAGATCTGTGTTAGAGAGACAAATCCGTAGGCCAAATTGAAAAACTCAGAACATGAAAGTTGTGGGGAATCATTATTCCTACCTTCTCACCAAAAGAATTTGGATTTGAAGAAACGAGCGCGAGTAGATCTTGGATTTACACCGTAAGATCTGAAATATTGCGATACGAAATTCTCCGGCTGTGGTGGATGAAAAGAGGTGAGGTTTGTCGGGATTTAAAGATTTTGACGATCCCTACAACTTTTGTTTTTTGACCGAAGGCAAACGACGAAGTCTAGATGGGTTAAAAAGCGAAATAAGATTCGGACATATGTAGATTCGGGATTTCGAGAAGAAAAACTCGTACAGCTATGGCTCCACGAGTTTATATGGAGGTTTGAGATGGTGTAGAGATAAGCCTTGGAGTAGGGAACAAGTAGAAACAAACGGAAGTCAATTTGGAGTTGTAGAAAAAAGTTATTAGAGTTTGAGTAGAGATAGGTATAGAAAATCAATTTTCGCACGCTTTTTAAAGCAACCAACCGATCGATCTGTATGTGGCTGGCTGACTCGTCCGGTCGGTCCGGCTGGGCCGGCCCGTTTAGTTTTTTTACTTGTTTCGCTCATATCTTTTGCATACGAACTTCAAATGACATGATTCTTGTTTCTAAATTTTTCTAAAATCGAATAGATTATTTTAGGATCAAATTTGTAATCTTTTTTACTAGTTTGGAAGTAGTGGTTTATAAATCCTTGTATAATCCATTTTATTTATATCTTTATTTGTTTGTATTTATTTCATAACTTTTTCATACTAGCTCCAAATGAGCTCAATTTTGTTTCTAAAATTTTGTAATATTAATTGGATCTTTTTAGGCTATAATTTAGCAATAATCGCTGCCTTAGCAATAGTGGGTTTTATAAAGTCAATTTAATTCCTTTAGGAACATTTGGGCAAATCAACTATAGGATTTAGATACCAGGATTTGGATTCAGTTTGTGAGAACTTTGCATGGATGTAATGAAATGCTTATGAATGCTTCATGATTTTCATTTTGAAATCTTGCACACCAATTCTTCAATCCATAATCAATTCAAGCCCTTTTGCCTATATGGCTACTTAGGTCATAACAAAAGAATATAGGATTTTGAATTCAAGGTTAAGAGGATTTTCTATTCAAAAAGTTTCTTCTTTTTGAGAATTTTCAACAAAGTCAAACAATCAATCAATCTTATTTATTTATTTCACATTCCAAAATTAGGAAAATTTTGGGATGTGACAGACTACCACCCTTAAAAGAAATCTCGTCCCGAGATTTGGGAAGGCTATAAAGAAAGAAAGGTTCGGGATCCATTAGGGTGCTACCACCCTTAAAATAGAATTGAATAGGTCATTTCTCGAGGATTCACTTAGCTCAGCTTGGTTCTTCTTTAGACTTTTATTGGCACAATGTCTCTAGCACATTCTAAACATCATGATTGATGGATTCCAAGAAAACACTACTTGAACTAGCAGAACTCTCATGGTGGTCAATTAGGGGATGTTTACTTCACGGTGCCCATCAATAATGGTTGGAATTCATCCTTACCGTATATTCCTACGCTTAGCAATGAATGCTTTTATAGAGGTGGAACAATCTATCATTCTAAGGTTTAGGCTCAACGCCGGCTCTCTGCTAAGGCTGAAAGGCACTCAAGATTCGCAAAGCCAATAGTACAAGAGCGAATAATAAGAGTAATAGGAGGAAATGTGAATCACGTTTTTCTATCACTCGGGCATTCTCACTTGCCTTGAAGAATGTTTCCATGGGCACGAACTAATTCTCTATGTATACTCCCATGTATCCAATCAACAAAGCTACTACTAAAACTAAGCTATCGATACTTCAACTTTCAGGTTGCGTAATCTACTACATAACATCATGTGCAACACTTTATACTTTCACATCCTTTTTCCATTAGGCAAAGCATTCTCTTTCCTAAATGTATTGTGTTGTCAAACCTTCCGCTTAACACATCATTATATCTCCCAGGGTTCAAGATAGGGAAGAATAGATTCTATAGGAAGGAAACGACTAAGAAAATAATCCTACCCATAACTATATGAAGCATTCAATGTCACAAACAAGCAAACAATCATAAGGAATCAACACACAAGCAAATACTTGTATAATAACATTACAGGGGTCTAAATATAGAAGTATATAACCACAAAATAGTTTGAAAGCATTGGGAACAATACTAGAGTAAAACATAGCAACATATAAGCACTAAACTAAATCTGTCAAAACGGTACAGCAGGTTTCACGAATTTTTCTGACCGACTTAAACTCGTCAGGAATTTTAGTAAATTTTTGTGCATGTACTACAGGTAATTACGCTCCAGATCCTATTGTTTTAGATTTTTCTGAGTTACCAATAAAATATGAAAAATCGCGCGGTACTACAGGTCCGGCAGAAAACTGCAGCAGTAATTCCACGAATTTCAATCAATTCACACCATTAAACTAATTTAAAAACCTCATCACAATTTTAGAAACATTAGAGTTCAAAACTAACTGATACTAAACAAAGCATCACACAAAATAGCTCAATACAACCAAGCAAACAACCTATATTGTCATACCACGTAAGTTGGTAAGAACAATATGCTAACACGATAGCGATGATCTCCTAAAGAGATAAAATATGATGGTCCAGACCTACCCAAACTTGGTGAGATGTTCATTTTTGTCATGTTATTTGTTCTTTACTTGTGGGCCAACTCTCATATAGTGATTTGCTTTATAGAAAACTACTAATAATATTTTCCAATTCTTGTAGTTTTTATGGTAGATCACTTCTTCTACTAATCAAATGAATGGACATCTACAAGTTTGAACAAGGAGAGGTGTTGGAAAATGATAGACAAGGAATATAAGAACTCTAATATGTATAAAATATGATAGTTCTCCTAATAGAGGTCTTCTATTGCTAATCCATTTTTAAGGTCACGATCCTACAGTCAACACACAGCTCTGATACCATCTTGTAACACCCTCGCCTGATAAGGCTGAGTTCATGTGTATAGTGTCAATCCCTGGATAGGTTCACTGGCACACACAGTACAAAATGATACCAAATATGTCGTGGGAATGGTCACGGCAGATGCTGCAATCGGCAGCGAGTAGTAGAATGAGGGGCAAGGGTGGCCATCCATCTGCGGTGCGAGATGAGGGCGGAGACACAAGGTTTTACCCAGGTTCGGCCCCCCAGAGGGTAAAGACCTACTCCTGTTTGATTGTATTATGATGGTGGTACAATAGGTGAACTCGGCGGCTAGGCGGCGAGTCGCTTGGGTGTATGATGGAACGTATCTCTACACGCCCTGCAGGGAGGTTTATATAGGGTTACCTTCCCTAGGGTTTACATATCTCAACCGAATCAGTTAAGGCTTCGGTACTTGTTTAACCTAATCCGACTAGGCCTATCTACTCGCCCAGGCCTTCAGTTTCTAGTCGCTTGGACTCACACCGGGCCTCGATCTAGTCGCCGTCTTGCAGGCCCACTCGCCAGTTCCTGGGCCAGTCGGAAAACGTCCTGCTGGGTATACCCCGGTGGGCATATCCCCATCAGTAGTCCCCGAGGCCGTCATTGATTGGGCGCAGGTGGTTGCTGGCAGTCGGAGTATACGACTTCAAAGCAAGCATCCAGTCGAATCGTCGGCGGGCTCCTAAATAAAGGAGAAAACTAATCATTCTGATCGCAGCTTTGGCGAGTCGAATCGGCGAAATACTCAGTCACTATCGTAGTGATCGGGTCGGCGAGCCGAGTGGCTGAAGTTGGACCGTTAAACGTGGTCAAACTAGCCGTTGTGGTAATCCAATGGTAACTTTCAGCGTAATCACCGTATAGTAACGGCTCCCCGATTTGGCGGGTAACAACCGCTATATAAGGGGAATGGTAGGCGATCGGAGAACCACTTCCTCGTTATTTCCTCCGATTGCGCGCTCCTTTGCTCTCCTCCGCGTCGCGATCCAGTCGAACTGAAATCCTCCGACCTCCCCAAATCTTCTCACGAATGGCCCCCTCCACCGAACCATGGGGCAGGTCCAAGTGTACGAGGGCGCTCCTGGCTTCCTTCGAGGAAGCAGGGATCCTACGCGCCGGTAGGTGGCGCATCCCCGCGGCCGGAGAGGTGACTCCGGATCCGCGCGAGGGAGAGTTCATTTGCTTCACCAGCCACCTAGAACGGGGGCTGGGATTCCCTACGTCCCTGTTCTTCCGGCGCTTCTGCGCCTACTACGGGATCCAACCGTCGGACCTGGGTCCGCACAGCATCGAGCAGCTCGCCATCTTCGTGGCGTTCTGCGAGTGCTACCTGGGCTGCCGGCCCTACTTCCCTCTATGGCAAGATCTGTTCCACGGACGGATCAGTCGCGAGGAAGCGGGCGGCCCAATGCTTGCCGCGGGTGGCCTGACATTCCAGCTGAAGTCGAAGGCCTCGTTTTTTGACTTGATGCTGCCTGCCAAGGCGGCGAGCGAGTGGAAGAAGTCTTGGTTCTACGTTACCGAGGCGACTCCGGAGGGCGAGGCGGCGATCCCACGATACTCCGTCGACCGGCCCGAACCGCGCCGACTCCAAGTCGGCAAGCTCCCCACCGACCAGCGGATGGTCGTGGACGAAATGCTTCAAACCATCCGTGGTCTGAAGAAGAAGGGCCTCCAGACAATTAACTTATACAACTGCTGGCTCGGGCGGCGGCTCGTCCCTCTGGCTCAGCGCGACCACTATATGTACCAATACACGGGCCGGGAGGACTCGACGAAGTCCTGCCTCGCCGAGTGGAGGATCGAGGACTACATCCCAGCACTGAAGAAGATCACCCAGGCGGTGTACCTGGACGCAAAGGCCGGGGTCGCCCCCTACACCGCGAAGCATCCAGCCCCAACGGTAAGTCACTTTGCATCATTCGCAGTCGCAGTTTATGCAGTCGCGGTCATTCTAATTTCATCTTGTGCTCATTGCAGCTATTCCAAGTGGTGGAAGGATGGCTCCCGCCTTCAGACGACGAGAACTCG
The DNA here is from genome assembly GCA_916181665.1 of Avena sativa. NCBI lineage: Eukaryota > Viridiplantae > Streptophyta > Magnoliopsida > Poales > Poaceae > Avena > Avena sativa. The sequence goes on from OV702293.1 coordinate 464,723,268, forward strand.
AGCTCGTCCGTCCGGGACATGGGCGAGTCGCCTCCCGCCAAGGGCAACACCGAGAGCGACGAGAGCAACGGCGACGACGAATCCGAGGAGGAGGTCGCCCCGCTGGTTCGCAAGACCCGCGGGCAGCGTCAGCGTGAGCTTGAGGCGAGTAAAAGCCTCGAGCGTCATGATCATGATGATGACGAACTTCCGGAGACCACCTCGCGCCGCCAGGCCACTCCGTCGAAGAAGAAAAAGAAGAAGGAGAAGGAGGTGAAGGCCCCTCCGAAGAAGAAGAAGAAGCCGGTGAGACCGGCCTCCCCGCCGCACTCGGCGAGCAGCTCCGACGCCACCAGCTTGGCCAAGGGCGAGGCGCCGCCGACGGTAACCGCGCTGGACACGGCCACTGTCCTGAGCGAGGTGCCACTGGCCTCGATGCCTCCGCCATTCGCCCCAGTCTCTGGGCTAGGGTCCGCTCCGGTCGCGGTGGCTTCACCTCGCAGGGAAGCTCCCGCTGAAGATGTATCAGAGGCTCCCGTCGCAGCCTCGACGATGAAGAAACCATTCGTGTCTTGGGCACACGATGTCTTGGAAATGGGCCTCAGTCGCCGACTGGGCCCCGAACTAGAGAAGCCGGCCGGCATCCGCACGGGGCTACGCTTCATTCCAGTCGCCAAGTGAGTTTTTCTCACCTACTTTCGTCTTTCTATGTATTTTGATTATTTTGCTCACGCGATCAACTTGTAGGACCGGAGCTAAAAAGATAGGCCATCCGACCGTGGCCAAGGTGCCACCCGTCGTCAGCGAGGAGGATCCCTCCCGGAAGAGGAAGGCGGACGAGGTCGTCGTCCCCACGGATAGCGCCAAGAAGGCCAGAAGCGACGAAGTCGTCACGGTGTCTGATGACACGGCGATCGCGCCGAGTGAACCATCATGGAGGCAGCCTTACCGATCAAGGAGGGCGCTCCTTCGCCTGGGGCGGCCGAGCCGGCCTCCTTCGGTGCCGGAGCCTCCATCGCGACGTTCCCGCGCTTCATGACCAAAGCGGCTAGAGCGAGTGGTACTTCGCCGTCGAGCCGCGTGCCTGGGGACGCCGATACGGAGGTCGAGCAGCGTCGCGGGCACACGCCAGCCCTTCTCGCGTATGTGGACGCGATACAACTTCATGGCATGCTTGGCGCCGCCATCCAGGTATGTCCAGTCCCCGAGGATCAGGCCGGTGTATTGCAGCGGTCTGATTCTTTTAGCATCTTGTTTTATTTTTCGCGTCCAGTCCCCGAGTGCGCACTCGCTGAATTTCAGCGGGTGGGCACTTTAGGGTTTTTTTTTATTGCCAGTCCCCGAGTGCGCACTCGCTGAATTTCAGCGGGTGAGCACTTTAGGGTTTTTTGATTGCCAGTCCCCGAGTGCGCACTCGCTGAATTTCAGCGGGTGAGCACTTTAGGGTTTTTTGATTGCCAGTCCCCGAGTGTGCATTCGCTGAATTTCAGCGGGTGGGCACTTAGGATCTCGCTGTTGTTAATTCTTCTGGGTATGTGTGCAGGGCTTGCAGCGTGAGTCGGCTGACCGGCTTGACGCGAAGCGTTGCGCGGAAAAGGAGTTGGCCACCGTCCAAGAGGCGAACGAGGAGCTCCGGGCGATTGCTACGAAAGCAGAAGAGGCCCGCCAGGGACTTGTCCCAGCGAGTGAGTTGGAGGCAGCTCAATCGGCGATGGGCTCGGCTGAGAAGCGTATCGCCGACCTCGAACGCGAACTGAAGGAGGCGAAGGAGGAAGCGAGTTCGGCGGATGGGCGAGCCAAGGCTGCTATTACAGCCGCCGCAGAGGAACGTAAAGTTTCTGACGCCCTTGTTGCTAGGCTTCAGGACGACTATACTTCTCTTCAAAGCTTCATCACGGATCTCTCCCGCCCCTTGATTGGTAAGTGTGCCTGCTCTAGCCTGTTGCATATGCGTTGTATATTGTTTGATGTACTCACTGTCATCTTCTGTCCACAGGTCGGATCCTTGATAGCACGGAAGAGGCGAGCTCATTCGACGCACGGCAGTGTGTAGCCACACTGATCGATTCGGCGACGTTGTCGGCGACGTGCATACGGGCATACCTTCAGGAGATGTCGCCTACGGAAGTAATTCCCAGCGACCTCGTCGAGGTGTGGAGGTACTTGGAGAAGGCGTCGTCGGTCGTTGAGTTCATGACGCGATCGGCGTTCTGGCACGGAGCGGCGACGGCGCTTAGCCTTGGGCTTGCTCACTTCCCGGAGGACTTCGATCTGGACGACGTGACGAGTGGCTACCCGTCGTCGACTGGCGCGGTGGATATCTCCGAGGTGCTCAAGTTGAGGGACCGTGCCGCGGTGTACTCCGAGCGCGTCTGGGCGATGGGCGACCTCCTTCCTTACCAGGAAACGGTCGTCGCACCCAACGACCCTGAGCCGCAGCACCGGGACTTCAAGGTCGAGCAGCCCTTTCGTGCGGCGATGGCGGGTGATCTGACGACGTATCCATCGAACCCGTACACTCCCTTCATCCGCAATCGCAAGGGTGATGGCGAGTCGTCGTCGAAGCCTGCAGAGTGAACTAGTTTGCCCTGGGGCGTTAGTAGCAGTTCTGCCGTTGGGCATACTATGTATTTTGAGACAATTTGCGACATGCTATTAATGAGATATCGTGTTTTGTGCGATTTGTCATGTGTTTTTATTTTGATTGAGGGTTGAGCAAGTTCCCGAGCGCGTCCGCCCTTTTTATGGGGTTTACCTCGTTTGTTATGTGTTTGCTGTTTTGGATGTTTTTTTTATTGAGATCGACTCGCCCGAGCTCAGAGAGCCAGTCGCACGGCGACTCCCATGAGTGCTCTGTACTTTGCCGTTTTCCCTTACACGAACGAGGTCGGGTGGCCGAGTCCCCGAGCGTGGTACTTGGTTGTTCTAGGCGCGACTCGAGGGTGGGTGAGGACTTGGCGCGTTGGTTTGAGCGCATCACTCCTGCCTGGCCCGTTGGGTCAGTCGCATGGCGAGTCCTGGGCATGCTCTCATACTTGGCGTTTTCCCTAGCCGCTCGCGCTGAACTGGTCGTCAGTCCCCGAGCGTGGTACTTGGCCGTTCGAGTCGCCATGTCGAGGATGCGGAGGATTATTGTCGCTGTGAGAAGCGACGGCAGTTGTCTTGGCTCGTTGAGCCAGTCGAGCTGGGCGACTCCAATGGGGCTCCGGGTAGGCGTTTTTCGTGGACATTACAAGACCTGGGGTATCCCAGTACCCTTGCAGCACACTACTTGGCCATTCCGATCGCGGTACCAAAGGTTGACTTCTGCGGTTAGCTTGACACTGTTATTACGAGTGCGAGTGGCACAAGACACGGAGAGTAGGCGCAATTTGCGATAACCAACATTTTTATTTCATAGCGACTGGAGGATACATATGTGGAGTTCTAGGAATAGAACTTCCGTAGGAGGTTTACATTCGATGGTCGCTTGACGTCGAGTTTGCCGTCCCCGCGGACGTCGATGAGGTAGTAGGCGTCGTTGCCGAGTACTCGCCCTATGGCGAATGGTCCCTCCCATGGGGGGGATAGCTTGTGCATGACCTTCTTGTCCTGGATGAGGCGCAACACCAGGTCGCCTTCTTGGAAGGTGCGAGTTTTCACCCGTCGGTTGTGGTAGCGGCGGAGTCCTTGCTGGTAGATGGCGGTGCGCGAGCGAGCTAGGTCGCGTGCTTCGTCGAGTTGGTCGACTCCATCCTGTCGTGCGAGTTCGTTTGCAACCTCCGTGTAGTGGACGACCCTTGGCGAGTCGTGCTCGAGGTCGGTGGGCATGACTGACTCGGCGCCGTACACCATGAAGAAGGGGGTGAACCCTGTTGACCTGCTGACTGAGGTGCGGATGCCCCAGATAACGGAGGGTAGCTCCTCGACCTAGCACCCGGCGGTGTGCTCGAGTGGTACTTGGATCCGCGGCTTCAGGTCGTGGAGGATGCTCTAGTTGGCCCGTTCGGCTTGTCCGTTGGACTCTGGGTGGGCGACTGACGCCAGGTCGAGCCGGATGTGGTGTTCCTCGCAGAACTCGGCCATGGCTCCTTTGGCGAAGTTGGTGCCGTTGTCCGTGATGATGCTGTTCGGGAAACCGTAGCGATATATGAGCTCGCGTAAGAACTTGGTGGCGGTCTTCCCGTCGCATTTCCGGACTGGCTTGGCCTCCACCCACTTTGTGAATTTATCGACCGTGACCAGAAGGTGGGTGTAGCCGGAGGGGGACTTTTTGAAGGGGCCTACCATGTCCATACCCCACACGGCGAACAGCCAGGTGATGGGGATTGTCTTGAGTGCTGAGCTCGACATGTGTGTCTGGTTGGCGTACTTCTGGCACCTGGCGCACCGTTGGACGATGTCGACAGCGTCGGCATGTGCGATGGGCCAGTAGAAGTCGTGCCGCATAGCCTTGGCGACCAGAGAGCGGGCGCCGGCGTGATGGCCGCAGTCGCCGGAGTGGATGTCGTGGAGGATCTTGCGTCCCTCGGCGGGTTGGACGCAGCGTTGGAACACGCTGGTCACGCTGTGCTTGTGCAGCTCGCCGTCGATGATGGTGAAGGATTTGCATCAGCGTGCAATCATCCGGGCATCCGTCTCGTCTGTCGGCAAGGTGCCAGCCTCCAGGTAGGCGATGTAGGGCCTGGTCCAGTCGTCTGGCTCGGCGACGAGTGCGACCAGGGCCACCTCCGGCTGCAGCGGGACTCCGATGTCGATCTCCCTTGGGGGTGAGACTGACGGCTTGGTGATCGTGTCGAGGAAGACGCCGGCGGGTGGTGCGAGTCGAGCCGACCCGATGCGAGAGAGTGCGTCAGCCTCCTCGTTCTTCCGCCTGTCGATCCACTCGACGGAGTAGCCTGCAAAGTGTCCCCCCAGCTTATCTACTGCTTGGCGGTATGCCGCCATTGTGGGGGAGACGGTGTCGCAAGTGCCGGCGACTTGCCCCGCGACGAGGTCGGAGTCTCCGTAGCAGCGTAGGCGATGGACGTTCATCTCCTTGGCGGCTCGCATGCCATGGAGTAGTGCCTCGTACTCGGCCATGTTGTTGGTGTAGGGGGTGAAGTCGAGGCAGAGGACGTAGCGGAGTTTGTCGCCCTTTGGTGAAGTCAGTATGATCCCTGCTCCTGCCCCGTCTGCGTTCTTGGAGCCATCGAAGTGCAGGCTCCAGTAGTGGAGGTATGGCAGTTTTTCTGGCTGCTGGGCTTCTTCCCAGTCGGCGATGAAGTCCGCTAGAGCCTGCGACTTGATCGCTTTTCGTGGCTCGTACTTGATGTTGTGGACGCCGATTTCGATGGCCCACTTAGCGACTCGCCCAGTCGCCTCACGGTTGCGGATGATGTCCTGCAACGGTGCTGAGGAGACGACCGTGATCGGGTGCTCCTGGAAGTAGTGCGGCAGGCGCCGCTGTGCTCTGAAGACCGCGTATACCAGTTTCTGGTACTGCGGGTATCGCTGGCGTGACTCGGTGAGGACCTCGCTGATGTAGTACACCGGTTGCTGTACCGGGCGCTCCTTTCCTTCCTCCGGTCGCTCGACGACCATGACGGCGCTGACGACGCGCTCAGAGGCCGCGACGTAGACCAGCATGGGTTCTTTGTCGACGGGGGCGGTGAGTAACGGTGCTGCGAGTAGCACCTTCTTGAGGTCGCGGAGTGCGTCGTCCGCCTCCTTGTCCCACTAGAAGGTGGGGTTTTTGCGCATCAGGCGGTATAGGGGCATCGCCTTTTCGCCCAGGCGGGGGATGAAGCGACTGAGAGCCGCTACTCGCCCGGCAAGCTTCTGGACGTCGCGCAGGCACTCAGGTTTGCCGAGTCGAGCGATCGTGTCGATCTTTGTGGGGTTCGCCTCGATCCCGCGCTTGGAGACGACGTACCCCAGTAGTTGCCCTCCTGGTACACCGAAGGTGCATTTGCCTGGGTTGAGTTTTATCTTGTATTTCCGCAGGTTGGAGAATGTTTCCGCCAGGTCGGCGAGTAGATCGCCCTGGCGAGCAGATTTCACGACCATGTCATCGATGTAGACGTGGATGTTGTGGACAATTTGGCTCGCGAGGCACTCCTGCATGCTCCGCTGGTAGGTCGCCCCGGCGTTCTTGAGGCCGAAGGTCATGGCGGTGTAGCAGAAGGCTCCAAAAGGCGTGATGAACGCCGTCTTCTCCTCGTCCTCAATAGCCATTTTGATCTGGTTGTACCCGGAGTAGGCGTCGAGGAAACACAGCGACTCCGATCCCACGGTGGAATCGATTATTTGGTCGATCCGCGGGAGGACAAACTGCTCCTTCGGGCAGGCGCTGTTCAAGTTTGTGTAGTCGATACACATCCTCCAGGTCCCGTTCTTATTCTCGACCAGAACTGGGTTTGCCAGCCACTTGGAGTACTTGATTGGCCGGATGAAGCCTGCAGCAAGTAGACGCTGCACTTCCTCGGCGATAGCTCGGCGGCGCTCTTCATTGAAGGGCCGCAACGACTGCTTGACGGGTCGCACTTTGGGGTCGGCGTTTAGTTTGTGCTCAGCGAGCTCCCTAGGGACACCAGGCATGTCAGAGGGCTTCCATGCGAAGATGTCCCTGTTCTCATGGAGGAACTCGATGAGCGCGCCTTCCTAGGCTGGGCTCATCCCTGTTCCGATCGTCACCGTCTGGCTGGAGTCGCCTGGGACTAGCTCAACGGTGCGGGTGTGCGTCGTTGCCTCGAAGGCTGAGGTGTTTGCGCCCTCTGAATTGGGCTTCTTGAGTATGGTGGGGTCGTCATTTTTCACCCCGCTCGCGTACTTGGCGAGCTCGTCGGCGTGGTTGGCCTCTGCCGCGATGACGGTGTCGGCGAGTTCAGCTCCTTTGGCCTCGCACTCGGCGGCCATGTCGGGGTCGCCATTGATGGTGGTGACGCCGCACGCCCGGGGAGCTTCATCGCGTTGTACGCGTAGTGGGGCGCTGCCATGAACTTGGCGAACGCCTGGCGCCCCAGGACGCAGTGGTAGGGGCTGTGGAAGGGTACCAGCTCGAAGACGATCCGCTCGGTGCGGAAGTTTGCTGGCGTGCCGAAGGTGACTGGCAGCGTGACCTTGCCGATCGGGTACGCCTTCCGACCGGGGACGATGTCGTGGAACATGGTGTGGGTCGTCTCGATCATCGACTGCGGGAGCCGCAGCCGCCTGAAGGTGTCTAGGTACAGGATGTTGATGGAGCTGCCGCCGTCCATCAATGTCTTGGGGAGCCATTAGTCGCCCACCTTTGGCTTGACCACCAGGGCGACTCGGCCTGGGTACTCGATGCGTGGCGAGTGGTCCTGGCGGCTCCAGGTGATGGGCTGCTCCGACCAGTTGAGGAACTGGGGAACATCCACCTGGGCCACCGCGTTGACGGCGACGGCGCGGGTGATGACCTTCTTCTCGCGCTTCGTGTTGAAGCCTGTGAAGGTATGGAGCGAGCCGGCCACGTTGCCGAATTTTCCGCCGTTTGGCGGGTTGTTGTCGGGGTCCTCCCGTGCTCGCCGTGCCTTCTCGATCTCCCTGAGGGTGTGGCAGTCGGTGGTCGTGTGCGTTGCGGGTTTCCCTTCCCTGCTGTGAAACGCACAAGGTTGGTTAAGGAGGGCGCGGGGTCGAACCTTGGCTTGGCTTTGTAGTTGCCGCCGTTGCGGCGTTGTCCTCCGTCGCGGCGGAAGCTCTTGGGCTCACGTTGCGCATGCCCGGCGTTGGCGACGAAGTCGACTCGCCCGTCCTGCGGCGCTTGCCAGTGAGGCGAGTGTTGCTGTAGCGTAGGTCGTACCGCCGTCCGTTGTCGTTGCCGCTCGTGCGGCGTTGACCTCCTGACTCGTCGTCGGTTTCCTGGTTTGGGTCTTCTTCCGCGTACCGTTTGGCGATCTCGAGGAGATCCGGTATGTTGTCGAGTGTGCGAGAATGTCGCTTGAGCTTGGCGACCAAGGGCTCGTAGCGGCACGATGTCTTGAAGCAATGGATCGCGGTGTCCGGGTGGATGCCGACCGCGTTGTACCATAGTTCCTGCCACCGCTGGACCCAGTTGCGGGTCGACTCGCGGGGTCCCTGGACACATCGCTCCAGGTCCTCGATGGTGGTGGCGCGGGTGTAGGAGCACTCGAAGTGCCTGACGAAGGCGTCGCGCATCTCCTCCCAGGAGTCGATGCTGTCCTGGGGGAGGGTGTTGATCCACTGCCTGCACGTCCCCTCCATCATCAGGGGGAGGTAACGGGCGGCTAGCAGGTCGGTGTGGCCTGCGATCCCCATCGCCATGAGGTATGTATCGAGCCACACGGAGGGGTTGTACGAAGGGTCATACTTTTCTATCTCCTTCGGCGCCTTGAAGTTCGCCGGGTACTTCTCACCTCGGATCATCGGTCCGAAGCACCTGGGACCGAGTCAACTTAGCGACCCCATCGGCTCGCCGTCGCGGCGATTGACTAGGGTGTGTCGCAGGTCGTCAGGCTGGCGTGCGTGCCAGCTTTGGTTGTTGATGATGTGGGTGCGGGCGTCGATGGGTTGACCGTTGGCGGCGACGAAGTTGGTCGCTGGCCTGGGGTCGTTGGTGGAGAGTGCCGCATTCGCGGGTCGGTGTTAGAGCTGCAATGGCTCTGGTGGCGGGCAGTTGAGGGTGTTTGCCGCTAGTGGGCGGCCGCTTGAGGCCGCTCTGCTTCCCGAAGAATGCGAGTACACTCGACCTTACGAGTTGGCACCTGCGTTTTGCTGCTCGACGGCCTTCGCGAGCAGGGCCCTGACATACTGGATCTGTAGGGCGCCGTCGCCGGTGGCCGTGATGTTGTCAGCCGCTGCTCGGACCGCCACGAGGTTGTCCATCGGGGTGGAGAACAGTGGGAGGCCATTCGCGTCTCGCTCCCGTGAGGAGACTACTATCCGCGGCTGATCCCTGGGGGGTGTGCGGTTGGGTGGAGGTGGGGCGCCCATCGCCGTCGACCCTGGAGGGGGCCGGGCACTTCCTCCTGGTGGCGCGTTCTCGCAGATCGCGCGCTCGGCCGCGCGGGCTGGGTCGTTTTCGTCGTCGAAGTTCAGGGCGCGCCCCTGAATGGTAGGGTTCAGGCGGGTCCTGATTCGCTGCGCGTGGTAACGCGACAGCTCCTGCGCCGTCACCTGCTCGAGGCAAAAAAATTCGCGCTCGGCCTGCTCCTTGCGGACTGCCTCCGCCAGCTTCAGGCGGAGTTCCTCGACCTCCGTTGCCGTGGCGTTGGGAGGGATCGGGATGGAGAACGGATCCTCCGACGGATCGGTGCCAGTCGCCATATAGGTTGCAGCGTGGCGACCAGTCCCGTCGCGGAGATCGGCGGAGTTTTCCGACCCGGAGTCGAAGTCGAAGATCCCAAGGATGGAGGGATCCTCGAAGTCTCCCACGTTGGATACCTGGGTGATGGAGCCCGCGGGTGAAGCCGCGGTGATGGATCCGGCGAGTGATGCCGGGGTCGCCGAGTCGGCGTCGTCGTTGAGGGCCGCGTCTTCCGCGGCCGCGGAGTTTTCGGCCACGTCACTGTGGGCCGAGTTGTACTCGGAGGCGAGGCGATGGATCGTGCGGACCTGGCTCTCAGAGAGCCGATCGCGTGGTGGCGACTCGCGGATGCGAGCCGAGTCCTCCGAGACGATGATGTCGGTGAGGCCGACGAAGAGGCTGATCGTGCCTACTGGCAAGATCATGTTGTGCGTGACGGGTCGCGCCGCCGGGACGTAGCTACTTGGCAAGATCTAGAGCATCTCGCCGATCGCTATCATGCGGCCGGTGGCGACCGACTCGTTGATGGGTAGATTGGATCTCGCCGTAGAACACCGGCCAGACCGGCCAGGCCCCACGGTGGGCGCCACTGTCGTGGGAATGGTCACGGCAGATGCTGCAATCGGCAGCGAGTAGTAGAACGAGGGGCAAGGGCGGCCAGCCATCTGCGGTGCGAGATGAGGGCGGAGACACAAGGTTTTACCCAGGTTCGGCCCCCGGGAGGGTAAAGACCTACTCCTGCTAGATTGTATTATGATGGTGGTACAATAGGTGAACTCGGCGGCTAGGCGGCGAGTCGCTTGGGTGTATGATGGAACGTATCTCTACACGCCCTGCAGGGAGGTTTATATAGGCTTACCTCCCCTAGGGTTTACATATCTCAACCGAATCAGTTAAGGCTTCGGTACTTGTTTAACCTAATCCGACTGGGCCTATCTACTCGCCCGGTCCTTCAGTTTCCAATCGCTTGGACTCACACCGGGCCTCGATCCAGTCGCCGTCTTGCAGGCCCACTCGCTAGTTCCTGGGCCAGTCGGAAAACGTCCTACTGGGTAATACCCCGGTGGGCATATCCCCATCAAAATATAACTGTGGATCATAAATACAACGAATATGATCCAGAATTTACATTATTTATTCAAGTACATAGCGGAAAACGAATACAAGGTAGATCTCCATCCTTCAAATGTGCCACAGGCGAACAATTGTTGAGTGGAGTCTCGTGACCTATGAACGATTACTCAAATACGATATAACCTGCAACCTGAAACGTTGCAGCCACGAATGGTCAATACATTGAATGTATGGCAAGTAGGCTAAAGTGGTTAACAACAGATCTATCAACTACATGCTTATTTGGCCAAGTGGAGTTCAGGCTCATTTGCATAAAGCAACAATTTTATCCTAACATTTGTAACAAAGTAGTTTTCCAATACGATAAATAGGACACTCTGGTTCACTCCCAGGTGCTCCTACCCAATTATGTTCACCCAACAAGTTTTAAGTAATTAAGAAATAAGGATGAGTGAGAAATATCATAGCATCAGTATCAGGTCGCTCAAATTGTCCATAACCGGGGACACGGCTAATCGATTAGTTTATACACCCTGCAGGGGTTAGTACACTTTACCCATGTGACTTGGCCAGCCCAGCTCGTACCACCACTCTCATATTGGGTGATGATAGGAAGAAGTCCAAGAAGGAACCGTTCGGGAAGTAGCTCCCCAATCCCGACGCGCACCGGTCCAACCTACACTATCTACATCTCTGTATACGCGGGTTCGAGTTACCACAACCTACTGAGTTCAACCAACCGCCCATTTCATTATTGGCACATGGTTGCACACGAAAGCTTCCAAACAAAGAAACCAATCATTTCTCAGTGTCCTGGGCGGCATTCCCCACCATAAATACACTCGATGACCCAATCAATGCCATTCCGCCCAGGTGGTTCATTAAAACATATTGGTTTGTCATTTAGCAAAACATAAGCCTTTCAAAACATATAACTTTTCATGATGTGATTCCCTTCCTCGTCTAAATAGCATAGCTAAGCAATCTACCAATAGGATGGCTCATAAACAAGGAATGCTAGGGAATAATATGGGATATAGCATAGCATATACACATCAATTCCTACAGATGCAATTCTACAAAAACATCTGCAATGCATAGGAAAACAATAGGACATTTATGACCAAGATAGCACCACTTGCCTTTGTTGTAGATGTAGTCGATTAGATAATCCTTACAATTATATTGGCCTCTTTCGTAATAACCACAATACTTGTAATCATAGTAGTTGCAATCACAGTAGTTGCACTCCTCGCAATCTAACGTTTGAAGCAGACACAACAAACACCATTCAAAACATTGCAAACATACAACAGTGCAACATTACAAGAAAACAATGATGAACAGATGCATGCATGACGATTTAATGAGTCACAATGGTTGTTACTTTAGTTCTCTAAACGTAGTTAGATTACATGATGCATGTGGAAGGTCATTTAATGCACTAAAGCTTTTATTACTAAAGTTATATCGATTTAATATGGTGTATACCACTTTAATTGAACTAAATATGTTTATGTCGTATTAAATTGTGAACTAGATGCCACTGGATAGGTAATGCAATTTAGAGACAGTGGCAATTTGAATCACCTAAAAAGGAGCTATAGATATTTTCCTATGATTAAAACACTATTTCAATGGGTTTAAATATTTCTGTATGAATTTCTGTTTTAACAGTACCAAATAATTTGTCATGCAATTTCTCTGTATAGATATTGTCAATACAAAACCTTAGCACTTGGATTCACCCTAATTGGAGTTATAGATCTTTTTGTATGATTTAAATAGTATTTAATGGTTTTAAATGATTCATATAGTTTCTTTTGTCTAAAAATCAAACTAAAATTATATCTGTAATGTCCATGGAATTGTGATTTCAGTGACATATTATTCGTAATTTTCTAAATAGAATTTATTTTCTTATGAATTTATTACTCTAAATAAGCCATTAAACCATTTAAATCTTCACGGAAAAACCTTACAGTCAAAGGCTGAAATAATTGCATATTGATGATCCACATGGAATCAGCTTTCCATCGGTATATCATTTATATTTTTGTGACAAGCAATTAATTTACTATGAATTTAATGATTTTAAAGCCATTAAAACTAATTAAATTGCTACGGGTTAAATAATCTGCAAAGGCTAGATCCAACCAGATATTATTAAAGTACATTACAGGAGCTTCAATTTGATATATTATTCATATTTTTCGGAGTTACAGATAATATCTTTTAATTTATTAACCTAAAAGACCATTAAAACTAATTAAATTACTGCAGTAACCACGTACAGTAAAATTTGGATCTATTCTTATAAGATGATTCTACGTAAAATTATCTTCAATTTGATATATTATACGTAATTTTTGGACGTGGTACGAATTTCTAATAAATTTTACAAGTTAGATCTATAATATGCAATTTTAAATTCGAACGGAATATTCCAGAAAATATTCCGCTGACTGGACAGGTTGACTTTGCATGCTGACTGGGACTAGATGTTGACCTGACGTTGACGTGGCGTTGATGAGGAAGATGACCGGGATGACGACATGGCACGCACCGGTTTGATTGGATCTCGACCGTCTGGATAGGATCCGGTGGCTAGAAGAAGAGATTGACCCGATTTTGGCTCAGAATAGATAAGAAATAGATCTGTGTTAGAGAGACAAATCCGTAGGCCAAATTGAAAAACTCAGAACATGAAAGTTGTGGGGAATCATTATTACTACCTTCTCACCAAAGGAATTTGGATTTGAAGAAACGAGCACGAGTAGATCTTGGATTTACACCGTAAGATCTGAAATATTGCGATACGAAATTCTCCGGCTGTGGTGGATGAAAAGAGGTGAGGTTTGTCGGGATTGAAAGATTTCGACGATCCCTACAACTTTCGTTTTTTGACCGAAGGCAAACGACGAAGTCTAGATGGGTTAAAAAGAGAAATAAGATTTGGGCATATGTAGATTCGGGATTTCGAGAAGAAAAACTCGTACAACTATGGCTCCACGAGTTTATATGGAGGTTTGAGACGGTGTAGAGATAGGCCTTGGAGTAGGGAACAAGTAGAAACAAACGGAAGTCAATTTGAAGTTGTAGATAAAAAGTTATTAGAGTTTGAGTAGAGATAGGTATAGAAAATCAATTTTCGCACGCTTTTTAAAGCAACCAACCGATCGAACTGTATGTGGCTGGCTGGCTCGTCCGGTCGGTCCGGCTGGGCTGGCCCGTTCAGTTTTTTTTTACTTGTTTCGCTCATATCTTTTGCATACGAACTTCAAATGATATGATTCTTGTTTCTAAATTTTTCTAAAATTGAATAGATTATTTTAGGATCAAATTTGTAATCTTTTTTACTAGTTTGGAAGTAGTGGATTTATAAATCCTTGTATAATCCATTTTATTTATATCTTTATTTGTTTGTATTTATTTCATAACTTTTTCATACTAGCTCCAAATAAGCTCAATTTTGTTTCTAAAATTTTGTAATATTAATTGGATCTTTTTAGGCTATAATTTAGCAATAATCGCTGCCTTAGCAATAGTGGGTTTCATAAAGTCAATTTAATTCCTTTAGGAACATTTGGGCAAATCAACTATAGGATTTAGATACCAGGATTTGGATTCAGTTTGTGAGAACTTTGCATGGATGTAATGAAATGCTTCATGATTTTCATTTTGAAATCTTGCACACCAATTCTTCAATCCATAATCAATTCAAGCCCTTTTGCCTATATGGCTACTTAGGTCATAACAAAAGAATATAGGATTTTGAATTCAAGGTTGAGAGGATTTTCTATTCAAAAAGTTTCTTCTCTTTGAGAATTTTCAACAAAGTCAAACAATCAATCAATCTTATTTATTTATTTCACATTCCAAAATTAGGAAAATTTTGGGATGTGACGGCTGCAAACCACCATTACCTTCCACACCATATGTTTAATCCTTTGTTACAGCAAACCGGTGAGCTTGACAACCTCACTGATTCATTGGGGCAAAGTCTTGAGTTTGTGTTGTGCAGGTCTCCGTGTTCCTTGCAACACTTGTGTGACATTTCCTTCCTCCTACTGGATCGATAACCTCGGTTTCTTACTGAGGGAAAACTTGCTGCTGTGCTGCTTCACACCTTGCTCTTGGGGTTCCCAACATAGCGCTCCTACATTAACTCAGCGCTGCATCAAGCTTTTATAGCACCGTTGCCGGGAAGGATAAAGACGTCTTCACTAGGGGAGTCCTACACTTCCTTTCTCTTTACTTTGTTTTTTGTTTGCTTTGTTTATTTTGCTTGGTTTTGTTTGCCTCTTTTCAAAGAACCCAAAAAAAATAGTCTAGTTTGGTTTGCTTGCTTTATTCAAAAATCCCAAAAAAAAGTTCCTGCTCTAGCTGTCGCTGCTGTTTTTGGCTTGCCCACCTTTGCCAAAATGAACTCTACTGAGAACACCAAGTTGTGTGACTTCACTAGCACCAACAACAATGATTTCCTTAGCACACCTATTGCTCTACCTGCTCTTCATGCTACCTTTTATGAAATTAAGCCTGCTTTGTTGAATGTTGTGATGAGAGAGCAATTTTCTGGTGCTGGTTCTGATGATCCTATTGACCATCTCAATAGCTTTGTTGAACTTTGTGAGATTCAAAAGTATAAGGATATAGATGGAGATATTATTAAGCTCAAGCTTTTTCATTTCTCCTTGAGAGGAAAATATAAAGAATGGTTGCTATCTTTGCCTAAATATTGTTGATTCTTGGACTAAGTGCAAAGATGCTTTCATTGGAAAATATTATCCTCCCGCTAAGATTATATCTATGATAAATGACATTATGAAATTTAAACAACTTGATAGTGAACATGTTGCTCTAGCTTGGGAAAGAATAAAGTCTTTGGTTAAGAATTGCCCCACACATGGACTCACTGCTTGGATGATTATCCAGACTTTTTATGCAGGTTTGAACTTCTCCTCAAGAAATTTGTTGGATTCCGCTGCTGGAGGTACCTTCATGGGCCTCACTTTGGGTGCTGCAACAAGGCTGCTTGATAATATGATGGTTAACTACTCTGAATGGCATGTTGAGAGAGCTCCACATGGTAAGAAGGTAAATTCTGTTGAGGAAACTTCCTCTTTGAGTGAAAAGATTGATGTTATTATGGCTATGCTTGTTTATGGGAAAGCTCCTTTAGATCCTAATAGTGTTCCCTTAGCCTCTTTGGTTGCTCAAGAAGAGCAAGTTGATGTGAACTTCATTAGAAACAACAATTTTGGCAACAATACTTATGGTAATTATAGGCCTTATCCTCCTAGTGGAAATGCTTATCAGGGTAGATCTGGAATGCCTAGTGAAGAGAGGATTCTAGAAGTTGAGAGATCCACTAAAAACTTTATGAAAATGCAATATGAGCAAAACAAGATTTTCACTAAAACTATGGAGGAACAATCTATCATTTTGAAAAATATTAGTCATCAGCTTGAGAATTTGAATAGAGAAATTCCTAGGTTACATTCAAAAAAATTGAGCGCTGAGAAAAATATATCCTCTTTGTCTGAAGCTCAAACTTCCTTGGTTAATAAAATGGCTGCTAAACCTGAAACTATGGAAAATACCTTTGCTACTGCTCACGCCATACAAGTTACTATTGATGAAAATGTTAGGCTGTTAGCTCAACTTCATGCTAAGTGGGAAAGGGAAGCTAAAATTAATAGAAACAATAGTGTGTGCACTATCACCACTAAACCACAAGTAGTCCATGTCCCTCCTCCTACTACGCCTAAGCCTATTGAGCCTACTACTAGTGATGCTAAGTTTGTCTTTGATATTGATGGTTGCAATATTTCTGAAGTGATTATGTTCCTACAAAAGCTTGCTAGAAGTCCTGATGCAAGTGATATGCATGTTGCTTTCACCAAACACATTACAGATGCTCTTGTTAAGATTAAGGAAGAGAAGCTAAAACACAAAGCTTTTATTCCTAGGAAAGTAGAAGATAGTTGGGAACCCATTATTAATATATAAGTGAATGACTTTGATCTCAAAGCTTCATGTGATCTTGGTTCTAGCGTCTCTATTATGCCTAGGAAGATTTATGAAATGCTTCATTTGCCACCATTGGAAGATTGTTATTTGGATGTCTCAATCAATGATAATGCTAAGAAGAAACTCATGGATAGTATTAATAATGTTCTCATTATGGTTATGCTTATGTCCCTATTGATTTCTATGTTTTGGATGTTGAATACAATGCTTCTTGTCCTATTACTTTGGGAAGACCTTTTCTTAGAACAGTTGGTGCCATTATTAATATGAAAGAAGGCACCATTAAATATCATTTTCCATTCAAGAAAGGTATTGAAAACTTCCTTATGAGGAGAGAGAAGTTGCTTTTTGCTCCTCCTTTGAAAGCAAGGTTTGATGTTAATTCTTCTTCATTTGAAAATACTTGATTCTTCTTGCTTCTTGTGCCTAACTTAAAGGCGTTAAAGAAAAGTACTTGTTGGGAGATAACCCAAGAGTTTCCTTGAGTCTTGGAAGTTATTACTTCAGTAATGACTTCTTATTATCCTTTTTGTTTGCTTTTTGTGCCAAGAATGACCTCTAATGAGAGGAAAGTAAGATTTGGGGAGTTGTTGTCCCGAAATAGATTTCTGCCCTCCACCAAATAAATTCGTGAGGAGTCTCTATAACTCGGATTGAGCTCAAAATTTACGAATAAATCCCCCAGTATGTTAGATAACTTTATTTAGTTCAATTTTTTTATTTGAGCAACAGAAGATGTTCGAAAAAATCGGTTTCTACCTGCTGGTCTGTTTTGACAGATTTCTGCCATTATTTGCATTTGCTTCTTATTGATTCCTTTTGGGGTTCTTTTTGGGAAACTGAGCTTTTTGAAGGAGTTACTACAGTAGCTTGTGTTTTTAGTGAAAATCCTTGCTGTTCCAAAGCTTTGCTAGGGGTCTAATTTCTTTTGAATACATTAATGTTGCTAATGAAGATTGTGTGAAGTTTTGTATGAAGAAAAAGATTTCAGATGTAGAGAGAGAATGATGCAATGAGATGAAGAATGGACAAAAGTTCAAGCTTGGGGATTCCACCCCGGTGTCACCCCAAGAAATATCCAAGAGGTACAAGCATCAAAGCTTGGGTATGCCAAAGGCATCCCCTTCTTCATCAATAAAAAGCTCAGGTCTGTCTAGACACTTCATTTTTATTGTTTCATGCACAGTTGTGTTGTTCTTGGAGGGTCTTAGTTTTCATTTGCTTTGCTTAGTTTGTTTAGTTTGATTGAGTAGTTTGGACCCCCGTTCTTACTGTGTTGTTTTGCAAATAAGTTGCTTGGTGTTGGAAAGGAGTAGTAAGTTCTTGCTTGAAAGTGCAAGAGGAGCTTACATTGACTGTGACTTAGACTTTAGCATGACATGCTAGGTGTTGTTTTGACCTTATGCTTAGTGATTATTGTTATAGCATGTCTTGTTCCAAACAATTGGGATTGCTTAGTGTGCTTTGAAGAAATTATGCGTTGTTTTAGCATGCAAAAGAATAGTATTGTGGTATTCTCCCTTGAGGGTTGTTTGGGTTGACTTGGCACATACTCACACCATGTTATGACTTTCACAAGTCACCATAGCCTCTATGATCATTTAGTCCTTGACTTGTAGTACCACTCTATGCTTTGATTAGTAATGCGTTGTTGCACTGCATGATTATGGCCATTATTGCTCTCTTAGTTGGTTGCTCCCAGTCTTTTGCTAGCCTCCACTTGTATGAATACGCTCTACCCATGCTTCCAACTCCCAAGAAACCAAGTTATTCCAAAGTGTGCACTATAAACTCCTATGCATGGTGTGTTACACCATTCCAAGTATATTCTTGTTTTCAGCTATCTTCCAATTAAAAACTATTTTGTTATGTGAAAACTTAGTGATTAAAGCCCTCACAAATTTGATGGCACTTTATATTCTTTGCCCCTAATAAACTTGAACCATTGTGTCATCTATGTTCTATATGCTTGCACTTATACGTTGGAATTAGCAGAACCGTGCTGTCACGGAGAACGTTTTCAACATTGCACTTGTACTTTGTACTCAGTTGATATCATGCTATTTTTTCTATGGATGTCACCAGTGTGAAATAAAGAGGAAACTTGTAAGTCCATGGAGTTTGTATCCTGTGTTAGAGAAACGTCTAGGCCGCTAGCCTAAGCCATGCCTAATCATGGTGGAAACTTGCAGCATCACCATAGTGACATCTATGAAGCATTCTTCTTATAAAAAAGAGACACATTGAGAAAATAGGAAAGAGAGAAAAAAAGCACCATATTCCCATGGTAAATAATAAGATTGATGAGATGCGCATTGTCTGCTTGCCTTGTCATTTTGGTTATGGGATAGCTCATGTACCATGTGCAAGGGGTACCCCGTTGGCGATTCTCAATGATATGCAAATACTTACAATGACAAGAACTTATAGGTGACTAAAGTTGATTAGCATGAGGTGTGTCCCTCGTATTCAAGGGACTTGAGATTGCTAACTTATACTTTGTCAAGCATATACTCTATCTTTGTTCACTTTAACCTTAATCACTTCAAGATGCTTATGATAGGGGCAATGAGGGCTGAAAGCTAACAAGTACCATAATTTTTGGAAGCTCTTTTTGAAACTTGAAATCCCTGCTTCCTTTACAAAAAGGTCATTCTTCCACCACTATTGATTATCCACCTTCTACCTTTAGGAACCATTAAGGAGCATAGTTGTCATTCTGTGTGTAGTGTTCCAAAGCTTATTGATTGATGCATATTATGATATTACTTGTTCTTATTATAATTGTTTCTAGTCACCCTTGTGAACTTTGAAGGTGTTCTACGCATCTATTTTCTACTCTATGAGGGACAAGCTGATTGCCACTATGCTATGTTTTATGTATGTGAAACAAACAAATGTTTTTCAATGCATTATATTCATGATATTTGTTTGTAGCTTGTCATGTTACATGCATAGTTACTTTGTCCTATTGTTAGAACTCCATCTTTCATGCACATGTTTAGAGTTCTTTGATCTGAGCTTTCAATGCTTTCAAATGGTTAGATCTTTATTGTGAGGGTGCATGTCACCTCAAAAATTATTCTTTTTATCACATACCTACTCGAGGACGAGCAGGAGTTAAGCTTGGGGATGATTGATACGTCAGAAATGTATCTATAATTTTTTATGCTCCATGCTTGTTTAGTATCTACTTTGCTTTGCTTTGTCTACACTTTGAGGTGCTTTTTACATGTTTTCTGGTACTACCTATTAAAAAGTTGCCACAGTGCCAGTTGCCTGTTTTCTGCTGTTTTTGGTTTCAGAAAAGTTAGTAAAGAAATATTCTCAGAATTGGACGGGAAAAATGTCAAAGTCAATAACTTTCCGTGGGGAACAAGAAGTCCAGAGGGGATCCGGAGAGGCGTTCCAGGGCAGCCGCACCCCCCCTAGGCGCAGGTGGGCCCTGCCCCGCGCCTAGGCAGGGTGTGGGGCCCCTAGACACCGCCTCGGCCTCCCCTTCGCCTATAAGAAGCCCCTGATGCAGAAACCCTAAGAACCCGATCAAATCTCCACGAAACCTTCTATAGCCGCCGCCACCATCGTCCCTAGATCGGGGGGATCTAAAGTTCTTCCCGGCACCCTGCCGGAGGAGAGATCATCTCGGAGGCTTCTCTCCGGTATGATGCGTGAGTATTTCCACTTGGACTATGGGTCCATGTAGTATCTAGATGGTTGTATCTCCTCCTTGTGCTTTCATGTATAGATCTTGTGAGCTCCGTTTATGATCAAGATCTAATCTATTTGTAATCATGCATGTTGTGTTTGTGGGGATCCAATGGATATTGAGATTATTATGTTGGTTGGATTAATGGTTTTGTCTTTATGATTCTATCATGTATGTGTTGTTTGTGATCTTACATGCTATCCGTTGTTAGTAGGTATCTTGGCCAAGTAGGTGCTAGTGACTCCAAGAGGGGGTATTTATGCTCGATAGTGGGTTCATGCCTCTAGTTTCCAAGGGAAGTGAAAATAATCACTTAGGTTGTAGATGTGTTGTTGCTACTAGGGAGAAAACAATAGTATATTGCTCATGGAACATGTGGACTGTTTACCTTACACACTTTGCTTAAAGCAGTTGTCTGTTGCTTGCAACTTAATACTGGAGGGGGTTCGGATGATAACCTGAAGGTGGACTTCTAGTCATAGATGCAGTTGAATGGCGGTCTATGTATATTGTTGTATTGCCCAATCGAATCTCATAGGATATTTCTGACTAGTAATTGCATTGTTATGCCTTGCTCAGTTCATATCAATTGCCCTGCTGTAATTTGTTTACCCTTCATGCCATGTTGTTTATCTAAGGAGAGAACCTCTAGTGAACTATGGACCCCGGTCCAATCTTTACCATTGATACATCTTCCATTGTTACTTGTTTACTTGCTGCAAACCACCATTATCTTCCACACCATACGTTTAATCCTTTGTTACAGCAAACCGGTGAGCTTGAAAACCTCACTGATTCATTGGGGCAAAGTCTTGAGTTTATGTTGTGTAGGTCTCCGGGTTGCTTGCAACACCTGTGTGACGTTTCCTTCCTCCTACTGGTTCGATAACCTCGGTTTCTTATTGAGGAAAAACTTGCCGCTGTGCTGCTTCACCCCTTGCTCTTGGGGTTCCCAACGAAGCGCTCCTACATAAACTCAGCGATGTATCAGGGCCCAAGTGCCATGATCTCAGATCTGAACTTATTATTGAATCATTATGATAGTATTGTTCGTGATCTTATCTGTAAGTTGTGTACACATATCATTGTCCGGATCCAAAGGCCCCAAAGTTACAATAATTGGGACAACCGGAGGGGATGGTTGTGGTGTGAGGATCACATGTGTTCATGGAGTGTTAATGCTTTGCTCCGATGCTCTATTAAAAGGAGCACCTTAATTGCCAGTAGTTCCCTAGAGGCCCCGCTGCCACGGACTGGCTGGACATAAGATGTTGTGCAAGTTCTCATTGCGAGCACGTATGACTATATATGGAGCACATGCCTAGGATTGTTTAGTACTTGGATGCTTGTTATTATTTATCTGCAATGACCTAGATCTTGAAGTTACATGTTTAGACTCGTCCATGCAACGCCCGTCCATCCATACCTATGCCTACCGCACTCGAATCCCACTGTTACCGTTACTCTTACTATTGCTCCTGTTCCACTGTTGTTGTTGTTTTGCTGTTGCTACTACAAACTGTTGCTACTGATAAACTTTTGTGAGCAAGAACTATTTACAGGTGCAGCTAAATTGACAACTCAGTTGTTAAGGCTTGCAAGTAATATTTGGCTCCCCTTGTGTCGAATCAATAAATTGGGTAATACTACCCGCGAAGACTGTTGCGATCCCCTACACTTGTGGGTCATCACCCCCTTCTCGGACATGCGTTATAACCTAAAAGGGAATGTTCTGGACATATATAGGGGGGAAACTCCCTGTTTAGGTGAAAACAGGTAGGATAGTGCCGCACCTTGTGAACCAACATGGTTTTACATCATCATATGACCTTAACAAACACAAAACAAGGGAGAGCTACGTCGGGCTACCCCTGTCAAAGGAACGTCTAGGGGGTAGACGATCCGAGGCCCACAGATCAGGGTTCCGTGGCAAACCACGCTCCGTGGCGTAGGAATACCTCAAGAACTTGCATGTGGGCCTAACACATGCATGGAGGTGTGGTGTTATGTCGAAGCATGCAAAACCTAGTCCACGGTTGGATGTGTCCCCCTTCTCGGACATGCGTTGTAACCTAAAAGGGAATGTTCTAGACTTATATAGGGGGGGACTCCCGGTTCCGGTGAAACCGGGTAGGATAGTGCCGCTCCTTGTGAACCAACATGGTTTTACATCATCATATGACCTTAACAAACACAAAACAAGGGAGAGCTATGCTGGGCTACCCTTGTGCGGTGACCCAGCATACCACTGCATGATGTAGTACACTATAGTCGTTGACATAACACCAATGAAACACCGTTCACTAGTATTACATCCCTCGGAGTGGTCCAACAGAAACACAGCAGGTCCAAGACATGACTATAGGTTACAACTCAACTCTTTACACAAAATCCAGAGAACACTCTAGGTTAAAGAGAGAGAAAGAAACTTCTTACAAAGAAGAATCAGAAATAAACAACTCAAAAACTATCATACTATTAAGACTAGTATCTTAACTAATGGTTTGGCATTGCTGCTACTGCAATACACTATAGAAAAAGGTTCTATGGCTAGAGAATATATTCCTATCTAATCGGTAACTTCGTCTTCACTTGAGTTGATGTATATGTTGACTTTCTTGACTTCATTGAAGAGCTTTAGCTTTTGATGATAATTCCTGGAGCATAACTTGATGTAGACGGCGTCTTAATGTCTTCAGAATCTAGCAAGGGTTAAGAAGATACGTTGAGTACGAGCGTACTCAGCAAGTTCACTAGAAAAGGAGTGTTTGATGCACTATATCTACAGCCACGGACCGTAGGTCGTAGGCAATGCAAGTTTGCATAAACATTTCTTCAAAGGTTGCTTTTATTCTGAAAAGATATGTCCGTCAGCCTTCACGGGTTTACCAGAACTTTCATGGAGTTCCTTTCCCGCCGCGTTCGCCGCTCCTTCGCGGAACAGGGAGTAAAAAGTTACAGTTCTTACACTCTGCAGAGGTGCGTTACTTTACCCATGAGAGACCTTAGCCTTGTTGCACAACCAAGTCATGAACTTGTCCATACTTCCTTGGTATGGGGCCCAGTCTAAGATCCAAGCCAATCAGTTCCCTCTGCACGACCTCATATGTCTGCACGATCCTTCAGGGCCGGCTAACCTCCGTTAAGCCCCCTTTCGGGCAGGCTAAAACCCTGATGAGTTCCCGAAGACTCTATGACCTGGTGTTTCCCTAGCAAGTGCCATATTAAAATGGTCCATCCACTAAACACCATCCATAGATAATTTAGACACCAAAAGTGTGGGGCGTAAGGGTGCCCACCCATATGTTGTATCCGCACAAGGAATCACAACGTCACGTTAAGGTCGTCTTACCTCCATACGGGAGGAAAAGGATACGGCTGACTTCTCCATACAATTCCATATCTAATGGTTAACGCATAATATACGGCGCAAGAATCACTCGAGACATTGGTTGTTAAGTCCTAGATGATATGTTCCTTTACCACCGGAACTTTCATAGTAGGTTATTACCTCATGGTAAATAACCTATAATCATATTATTATGAAAATAGTGTTTTCTGACCTTTTTCAAATGCAAGTGATAACAACACTGGATTTGTAAAATACTTTACAGAAAATAACCAAAGGACATGAGAAAGTGTGAACTTGCCTTTTGTGATTGCAAGACTATGCACTCACGGTCTTCAAGATAATATAAGATCCACTATCTGAAATCAGCACCATTGGTCCGGTAAGGACTAATGTTTAAAGAAGCAAGATGCTCTTATGCATAAGTAATGTAATGCACTTTATAAACGCGAATCCCGGGGATAATGTTGTTCTAGGGTTTGGAAACTGGAATTGGTTTCTTTAGAATGTGTTGTCTTTTTAGATAAGTTTTCTATTTGTGCTTCTTATTAAGGCTTGTGATTGTGTGTGAAACAACATGTAATTATAACATCATAAAACAATGAGATATACACAAGTGTGAAATGCTACTCAAGATTGCTTATACTATAATTGTTTATATTCAATATTTTACTTTACAAGTAATGTTACTTACAAAGAACTTAAGTGTTATCAATCCAAAGTATATAAGTAAAGTATAAAATAATGTGATTACTATTAATTGTCATATGTTGACAGAAGTGGCAAAACGAATAACTTTTGAAGAAAAGATTTCTTTAATAAGGTTTGAACAATCCTGATAATTTTTAGAATAGGATTAATAGAATGTGATTGGTTTTGTTTATGCTTGCTTGAATAGTTTGGACTTGAGATGCTATAACTTAATTATAATAGACCAAAGTTAACTATAAAATACATAACAAAGTCTTTAGCATAGTATTTGAAGTATGGTAGACTAAAGTTAACTTTTAAAAACATAGAATGACTTAGAGTATATTGCTTATGTTATTTGTACCTTGTGTACTTTATAATGTTTTCTTAAAGTCACTTAAGATTGTTTATACTTTTATTTGGTGTAGTGGTTTCTTGATTTTATAATGGAATAGAATCATTTATCTTTTTGTGAATGAATGGTTAGATTTGGTAATCAGGGAAATGACATTACTTAACTACTTATGGTTCACGGTTAAAGTAAAGGAATAGGTTTTATCTTATTACAGGAGATTTTATATTAAATAAGGATCCTTTTATAAAATAATGTACACTTATGGTTGAAGGATAATTCAATAAAATTGTATTTAAAATGTGTTAAACCTTTTTGACTTCATATTATCAATATTCAAGACTAATACTATTTATTAGACTTTAATTAGTTAATTTTATAATATTAGCAAATTTTATTTATCCTAATATGAATTATTAACTAAAGAAATAGGTTTAAATTCAAGTTATTAAAGTGTTTTAACTTTTTATTGAACTCAAAAGTGGAATATTATATTTATAACATGTAGGTATTATTTTTGTTATTATTTTAGTATTTTACATTTATTTTTGTGATTTATAAATAATAAGATATGATTTTATAAGATTTACTACTTTATAAATACTTAATAAAAAATAAACATTTAATTAAGTGACGTAAGAATGTATGATTATAGTTTTAAAGTATTGTTTTTATTTTTCTAAGATTTTTGGTATTTTATTTATATTTTAATATTTATCAATATTTAAATATGGATTATCTAAGTTTTATTACTTATAAAACCTTTATTAAATAATATTTATTTAAATAATTATCATAATAATATTTGAAAATAGTTTTAAGTTATAGATTTTATTTTTCTAAACATTTTCATATATTACACATATTTTCTGAATTATAAAACAATAGTTATTGAATTTACAATGTTTAATCAATTTCTGAAAATAATAAAATGAATTACTGCATCATTGTGACATCGGCACAGAGTTGTGGTTGTTTTACACCGGGGTAGAACTTACCCACAGGGACAAGAGGTCCCAAGGCCACCTCAGCTGCCACACGGGCAAAGATGGACCCACCTTGGTGTTGACCGAGACTTGGTCACACGGCAGAGTCAACTGACGCCGGCAACCCTACGGTGGCGGCGCTACGGTGTATGCGGCAATGTGTTTCTGCACGACTCGTAAGCTCCTCTTCCTAGGCTACCTAAAAACAGCGGTGCGAAGTTCTGGGGCGGTCTAAAACCTCACGGGCGACGACGACAACGGCACAAGCACGGCGGCGCTCGGTGACAGGACGGCACAGATGACGAGGAAGGCTAGTAGAAGGTTCTTTCAAACCAGGAGCTTACCCTCTTTGCGATAGGAAGCTCGACGAGGTTGGAGGAAGGCTGCAGCAGCAGTAGTGGTGACGGCAGTGGTCGTCGGGCTCCAGGAAGATGGAGTCACTGGCATCGGTTTGGGGGCTCCCCTCCTTGATTCAATCGGTGAGGAGGAAGATGGAGGTGAGGCGGAGCTTCTAGCACTGTCTCCGGGGCACTAGGTGGCATAGAACGGTGGCGATTCATCGACGCCCGTCGGCTTAGGTTTTCGGGTTTGAGAAACAGAAGAGAGAGAGAGGTTGTTTGGAAAGGGAACAAGGATGGGATCGAAGCAGAGCACCATGATGTCCTTATCTCCTCTCTAGAAGACGGCGGGCGATGCTGACGAACGGCGATGGCGGCGCCACCGAGCTGCTTGTCGCTGAGGAGGAAGACGACAGATAGGAGGGACAAAGTGGTATTGGGCCAAGTTGGGCTGGCTTGGGCCAGGTGGGCTGTAGTGTGGTGTGTGTGAGCGACGGATAGGGCGAAGGAAAAATGGGCCTCGGGCCAGTTTCTGGTCTGAGTCCATTTTTTTTATTCTTTCCTATTTTCTGTTTTATTTTCAGGTTTGAATATAACACCTTTGATTGAATTTTTTTATAGAATTTATTTTCTGGATAATTGTAGTAATAATGGTTAATGTTTAAATTCATTTTGAGAGCTTTTATTATATAGTGTTATTTTTCTTTATTTTCTTTATATAAACCCTTTTTGATATTTTGGAAAGGCCTTTGTTATTAATTTTCTTTCTATAATAAACTATGGATTTATTATATGATATTTTCTTATTTATTATAAAACTTAATTTGAGTTAACTTATAGTTTGGAGGGAAGTGTATATATATGGTGATCCTTTTCTTATTATATGATACATAAAGTTCTAGGGAATTAATATGGTTAATAGTGTTCTCATGAATTTAGGAAATAGCAAGGTTTATATTTTGTGATAACTAGCATAAGAGTTAGGGTGTGAATTATAATTACTTACCCTAGGGTTTAGGGTTCTTATTATACTTATATCTTTTATTAATATGAATAAAGATCAATGGGTAAAACATATTGTCTTTATGTTTGTAATCATTATTGTTATCACCTTTTTAAAATAATAAGGTTATTTTCTAGAATAGTTTATTAGGAAGAATTAATTAAGATAGTTCCTAAGCACATGTGATCATGTTAGTTGGAAATGACAAAGATGTGCTTAAGTTATTTGCTATAGGAAAATATTTCTATGAACCATTGTGAATTTAAGATGATAAATCAATCAGATGAAATGAATACTATGTTTGGTTAATGATTTAGGATTTAGTGTTTACCAAGAATTCCTATCTTCCATAATTCACAATTCTGGACTTCTGATTAAGGAATTCCTTTCCTAGATATATCACTCCTTCATATCCATCATCATGTGTTAACATGATGAGCTTTACTTCACAAGAATACTCTTATCAATAATTTCTCCACCTAAATCCTTTTGTAAACGCAATGAGTTTGACAATAAAGCTTTCATAATCTTCTTATATCCATACTTGGTTATATCAAACTACTTTGCTAATGATAAACTCTAATCCATTAAGGAAGTGCTTCTAACTCCATTTATACACTTCTTTTATCTTCATCACTAATAATATTCCAATAGATGTATAAATCAAACTACTCTCCTCAAAAACTTATGATCTTTTTAAGAGAAATACACTACTTCAATAACTCCATGCTACTCTAGCTTTAACTTAATCATACTATCGTATCTCTACTTGACTCCAATATCTTATACTCAACTTCACATTATATCATGGTGACTTGTCATGGCTTACCTAGAATAACATATCTATACTAGGGTTCAATCATGTTATATCCACCAATGTCACTTATACATGATATAAGTGTAAGATCCCTCCTTTATAAAGGAAAAGGATCCCTGTGATTGCAATGCTAGTCCCTGGATCAATGCTAGCATCCACAGTTTAAGATGAAGTACACAGATACAAAGGTCTTTATTACATCCATTCCAGAGATAAACATAGTCTTTACAACTCCAAGGCCACAGGCCTAGTACAAGAGTTTGAATAAGTAAATACGTAAAAGTCTTCATCTTCATGTGCCACAGGCAGACATGTTGAGTGTAGACTCATGACACCTAATCCTCATCAGAGTAACCTGCAACATCACAAGTTACAGCCACAGTGGGTCAATACTTTGGAATAGTATTGGCAAGTGATACCTTAGTATAATTTTAGGTGGACTAGATACTATATGCAATTTTTGGCTAAGTGTAGCTTGGCTTGCTTTGCTCAAAATAGGTTTTACCTATTAGTTGAAATCACTAAGTTTTTCTTTGTCAAAGCTTTTCCCAAGGAACCACCAATAGACATTGAGGTCCTTCACCCTTGTTCACCCTCAAGTTTTTACTTAGAAATTGAGATGAGGAGATTCTTGATAGCTTCCATGTCTTGATGCTCAAGTTGTCCATTACCATGGACTTGGCTAAGTACTTAGATTTTTCCATGTGCAGAGGTTGTGCACTTTCCCCACCAGACTTGGTTTCACCAAGACAGGACCTTTCAGAAGCCTTCCCTTAGACCAAATGGACGCTCTCCAACCTATCATTCCCACTACCACTAACTGTCCAAATGGCTAAGTTCTAGCAACCTATGTGGTCCAGGCAGAGCCCATATTGCCAAGTGGCTGCACTAGAAGCTTCTTAACACTTGGCCTCTAAAATCCCTTTGTTCCTGGGTGGCTTACCACAAGTGAGATACACAAAGTAAACCATAGAAATGGGCCTTGTGTAACCACTCAACATAAACCAATCCTTCCATTCCACCCAGGTGTTTCATTAACTTAGTTGTTTTATTAGGCAAAACACAAGTCCAAAGACTTAGAAATATTTTCATCATAGCATGTATATTTCACCAACCCTTGTTTGCTACTAGCTAGGCTAAGCATGGCATAGATAGTAACTTAACTTAGAGATTCCCTAGCCATTCTACAACTACTAGGATTTCCCAACATGGCATATAAGCAAAATAATAACATGCAAGACTTAGCAAAATATTTCTAATGCTTAGTATAAAACATGGGGATAGAAATATTCATGAAGTACCACTTGCCTTGGTAGTTTGGAGAGTAGCTACACTCCTCACAATCACAATCACTAGCACCAAAATCTACAAAAGAATCATAGCCACAATCACATACCAAACATATACAATCAAAAATATATGCATGCATGCAAAATGATATGTGATGATTTTTAAAACTCAACAAAGCAAGTAAACAGTACTGATTCATAAACAAGTTGAAAACTTGCCAAACAACATTTATTTAAACCCTAAATCATTTCCCAAACATTACATATACTCAATTTAGTCCTACACAAGTTTCTGCAAATAAAACCTTTTTAACAGAAGCAAAACATTAAACACATTGCATATTTAGAAAGAGCTTGCTCTCCTGATTCCAACGATATAAAATTTGTCAAATTTTAACGTGGGGATCAAAAGTTATAGCCAAATCAAATTCAAACATTAATCAGATTCAAATCCTGTTTTAAATCTAAACTCCAGCCACACGTCTGTTTCTAATTGGCCCATACCGTTTTGCGTTGGATCACGCTTCTGGGCCGTTGGATCTACTTAACCCCCACGGCTCAGATCTATTCGTAACGGTTCGTTAAGTGAACTAATCCTACGCGCTGGATCTAGATCTGACGGCTACGAATCAAGCGACCAAAACTGAGCGGCGCTAGCGGCAGCTACTGGCGGCGGCGAGCTCTGCCTACGGCGGCGCGGCGCTACAGGTCGTCCTGGGGTCATCGGAGGGGCTTACCACAACCGTGGCGACGTGCTGATGCTCAACCTGGCGGCGGCTTGGCAAGGGGCGCACGGAGTGGGCTGCTGGAGCTCGTCGGAGTTGCGGGTGGCGTCAGGTTCGAGTAGACGGCAACGTTGGCGATGCTCCTGGTCTCCCTAGCACAAACAAGCGGCACCAGATGATGCACAAGACAGTGGCGAACAACTTCGTGTGAGTCAGAGGCGAAGGGGCGCAAAGGGCTTACGGAATTTGGTCGCCGGAGTCGAGGTTGTTGTCGGGAGCTTGCGGTGTTAAACGGAATCGACGACCTGGGGCAGTATAAAGGGAACCAGTGGTGTCAGTAGTTGCGCAAGAAAGTGGCGAGGCTGTCTGCAAGAACCAGAGGGCAAGGGGCGCACGGGACTCACCGAAATCGGTCGCCAGAGTGCTCTCTGACTGCGGCGGTGCGAGGTGGAATGCGGGCAGCCTGGGGGCGCTTTGTGCTCGGAGTTTGGGGGGAAATGGAGAGGGGGCAGAGCGGGTTTAAGTAGCACGGTCGCGAGATAGATTTACTCCAGCATTCAACATGAATTGACGCTGCGAATCAATAAAGGGAACTCCTGCGTGATTTGGGGATGAACCAGTCACTGGGTGGAGACGACGATGGTCGTGTGGGCTGTGGCTGTCAGCGAGAGGAAAGGAGAGGGAGTGGGTCCTGCCTGTCAGTCACTCAGCGGGTGCGGGGGTGAGTGAAAGAAAACGGTTCGCGGGGTGGGGTGTTGGGCTTAGCTGGGCTGGTTGGGCCAGATTCGGCTGGGTGATATTTTTTTCTCTCTTTAGGCTTTTTCTTTTTTTTGTTTGTTTTTCTGAAATGGTTTTCAACCTCAATTCAAATCTGTTTGAATCCAAAGCTTTCCAGGGTTTTTGTACAATAAATCTTGTACTCAAATAAGTGCCAAACACATGTGTTCACTCAAACACACTTGGGTCTTTTGGAAATAAAAATAAACCATGCCTTAATGAGGTGTGATAATAGGCATAGAATTGGTTTTATTTCATATTTTGCTTTGAGACTTTGCTCAAATTTTGAAATCACTTGGGTTTTGGATTCTAAACATTACTGAAAGGTTAACAACACCTTTCTCAAAACAAGTAGCACAAGGGCTTGAGTAAACTTACATAAAATAATAAGCACAAATGCTTCTGTTTTGAATTGATTTGTTTGAAATGAAAATCATATGCTCATGGATGCATGGATGATATGCATAAGTTTGAAACATGATTTTGAGGATGTTACAAATAGGAAAGCGCACAACCTCTACAGATGGAAAAATCTAAGTACTTAGCCAAGTCCATGGTAATGGACAACTTGAGCATCAAGACATGGAAGCTATCAAGAATCTCCTCATCTCAATTTCTAAGTAAAAACTTGAGGGTGAACAAGGGTGAAGGACCTCAATGTCTATTGGTGGTTCCTTGGGAAAAGCTTTGACAAAGAAAAACTTAGTGATTTCAACTAATAGGTAAAACCTATTTTGAGCAAAGCAAGCCAAGCTACACTTAGCCAAAAATTGCATATAGTATCTAGTCCACCTAAAATTATACTAAGGTATCACTTGCCAATACTATTCCAAAGTATTGACCCACTGTGGCTGTAACTTGTGATGTTGCAGGTTACTTTGATGAGGATTAGGTGTCATGAGTCTACACTCAACATGTCTGCATGTGGCACATGAAGATGAAGACTTTTACGTATTTACTTATTCAAACTCTTGTACTAGGCCTGTGGCCTTGGAGTTGTAAAGACTATGCTTATCTCTGGAATGGCTGTAATAAAGACCTTTGTATCTGTGTACTTCATCTTAAACTGTGGATGCTAGCATTGATCCAGGGACTAGCATTGCAATCACAGGGATCCTTTTCCTTTATAAAGGAGGTATCTTACAGATGGTATCAGAGCACTGTGTTGCATGTAGGATTATGACCCTAGGATTGGAAACCACTAAGGAAAAAATTTCAGCAACTTCTACACTTGTCTATTCTTCTCGTAAAACTTTTCTAATGTTCTCTCTCATCTCTATTTGTAGATGAACTCCATCAATGAAGTTGTAAGGAAAGGACCACTCATGACAATGACTTTGGAGTGTGAGACAGAATTCCCCAAGGCTCTCAAGGACCTCATGGTTGCATTAGAGATACAAGGTGCAGCCGTGTACAAAGGTTTTCCTGTGATGGATGAAGGAGTGGAATACTGGTGGGTGCAACTTCACTTGTATAAAAACAAGGAAGACAACCACCAGGAAAAAGGATTCTGCATGTTCACCAATTCAGTGGTGCACACTACATTCTTTGAATCAGCAAGGGATGCAGCTTGGAAGACCATCAAAGAACTTGGTGATAGAGTCAAGTGTAGAATGCTCAACCTCCAAAATGATCTAAAGGAAGAGAAGAAACATACCCAAGAGTTGGAAGCCACCAACCAAACCTTAAGAGGAGACATTATAGACTTAGTGATGGAGACATGTGAGCAAGATAGGCTGATTGCTTCTAGAAACATTGTGTTAGCCAACAGATCCAGTGAGATAGGATTGTAAACGTACTTCGTTAGTTGGACCACCACTTATCACCTTATTTTCCAAATGTTGCTTTAAAATAAGATTGAACCTTGGTTGTTGAAATGGATCCATGTATGCCATGACTTGTGTGTTTTGCTTTCCAAAGATATGTATGTGATGTTTTGCCTTGTGTTGTAACTTGAATTGTGTTGTTCTAACTTTTTCTATCTTATAAATAGATGCCTACTGTTACCATCAGCACTGTTGAGGAGTTCCAGGTTACCCGCTTTGGTCCTCGTATTGTTGAGCTTACCACTTTGCTCAATCTCCCTCTTCCTACCATCATGGTGCTTCCCCTCACCAAGTTTGAGAGGAAAGACCTTTGGGGCTTCAAGGTCAACCAGCCCGGACGCCAGACAGAGCCTACCACCGAGGCCATCGTCTTCAAGATCATGCATGATGACAAGGAGAGAGGCCTTGAGGTAGTTATGCAGGATCTGATAGGACGTCTTCTAGGGAGACACTCCCGACAGGTTAGAGGTACTCACTTCCACGTCTTCGGTAGACGTGATGAGGGTGGAGAGTCCATCGACTTCGAGGACGATTCGAGGGACACAACAGAGCCGATTCGCCTATACCTCCAGGACTTAGAGTCTCTCATTAGGCACGTGGACACTGATAGGACCAACGTCATGCTCAACAATGACGAACTCCAGGTGCAGCTTCGCGAGAAGGACAAGATCTTTGCGGAGCAAGATGAGATAGTCAAGGAAATGGAGGCGAAGTTCGAGAGCCAGGACAGGAAGTTCAAGAGTCAGGAGAAGCGAGTCCATGATAGGAATAAGAAGATCCGGGACATGACTGAAGAACTGCAGGCCAAGGACTTCGAGCTCGAGCATCAGCAGACGGTGATTGAGAGGCTTCGTTCCCAGAAGAGGGCTCTCAAAGCCAAGATAGAGACCTTGACCACTAGTGTCGAGGAATACAAGACCGCGATGGAGAATGCAGGTCTTACCTTTGTCGAGGAGGAGGTTGATGCCGAGGAGTAGATTTGACTACTCACTTATCATTTATTATCGTACTTGTTGCTTGAGAACTTGTTATTATGTTACATGCTTGGTGATTTATGTGATGTATTGTGCATGAAAGCATCTACGGGTATCTCATTCTTATCTCTATTGAACAACCACAGATGCCTCCCCGTCATGCAAACCCCAACAACAACATCACTCCAGAAATGCAGCAAATGATGACCGCTCAAACTCAGCTGATGCAGATGATGACGACGTTCATCCAGAACCAAAACAACAACAATAACAACAATAACAACAACAACAATAACAACAACAACAACAACCCACCGGGTTTTAACATGCTTACCAGGTTCTTGAGATTGAGGCCAGCAAAGTTCTCAGGAACAACTGATCCCATGGCGGCCAATGATTGGTTACGCTCTGTGAACAAGGACTTGGTAACTGTGGGCTGTACTGATGCTGAAAAAGTCAGATTTGCAGCACATTTGCTAGAGGGACCAGCCGCCACTTGGTGGGATAACTTCCAGATCACCACTCCCATAGAAGATGTGACATGGGCTATCTTTGAGGATGGCTTTCGTACTACTCATATCTCATCTGGAGTGATGAGTCTGAAAAATAAGGAGTTCCATAACCTGAAGCAGCGCCACCGCAGCGTGGCTGAATATATTGAAGAGTTCAACAATCTGGCACGATATGCACCGGATGAAGTTGACACTGATGCTAAGAGGAAAGAAAAGTTCCTTGAAGGGTTGAATGATGAGCTGAATCTGCAGTTGCCTGTGGCCTATGTTCCCACTTATCAGTCTCTCTGTGACAAGGCTGCTATTTTGGAGAACAAAATAAAGCAAGTTGAAAGCAGGAAGAGGAAACACTCTGACAAGCACAGCTCGGGATCGTCACACAAACGATCCCATTATGATGACAGTGGAAGCTCAGGATCCCACAAGCATGGGAAATTCAACAAGCACCACAACCACAACCGTCATGACAACAAGCATCACCGTAGTCATGACAATGACAAGTACAAGAACCACAAGGGTGGATACAAGAGTCACCACAGTGGTAATGGAAGTGGAAGTGGAAGTCAGCCTGTCAAGAAGGACATTAGTCAGGTTGAATGCTTCAAGTGCAAGAAGATGGGGCATTATGCAAATGAATGCCCAGAAAAGAAAGTTGAAGGACCCAACAAGCCCAACCCTTTTCAGAAGGGACAGGTTAACCACATCAATGTGGAGGAAGTCTATGAGGAGCCTGATGCTGTTGATGGTAAGTTCAGACTCAATTCTATTCCAGCATTTGTTCTTTTTGATACTGGAGCATCGCATTCATTCATATCAAAAGCATTTGTTGATAGAAATGGGTTTCCAACTGAAAACATTGGGTGTCCAATAAAAGTTAGTTCTCCGGGTGGAGATATGATAGTAAGCCTTGGATGCCGGGATCTAGTAATAGAGTTTGGAAAGCATAAATTTCCAGTGAGTCTGATAATCCTAGATTCCCAAGGACTGGACGTAATATTGGGAATGGATTGGATGGCTAAATATGAAGGAGTACTAGATTGTGCTAATCGTACTCTTGCACTCACAACCCCGGAAAGAAAACGGATTAAATTCAAGTCTAATTTTGAGCCAAAAGGGAGTAAGCTAAATTCTCTTAAGGGGGTTAGCATAGACAATGTGCCAATCGTGAGTGAGTATCCGGATGTGTTTCCAGAAGAATTGCCAGGAATGCCACCAGATAGAGATGTGGAGTTTTTTATAGATTTGGTACCAGGGTCTGGACCAATAGCAAAGAGACCGTATAAGATGTCAGTTGATGAACTGAAAGAACTCAAGAAACAACTTGGAGAACAGCTGCAGAAAGGATTTATTCAACCAAGTTCTTCATCTTGGGGAGCCCCAGTTTTGTTCGTGGAGAAGAAAGATAGAAGTCAAAGGTTATGCATAGATTACCGTTCACTTAATGAAGTGACTATTAAGAACAAATATCCTTTGCCTAGAATCAATGACTTGTTTGATCAGCTAGAAGGAGCTTGTGTGTTCTCAAAGATTGATCTCCGGTCAGGTTATTTTCAACTCAAGATAAGAGAACAAGACATACCTAAGACAGCTTTCACCACAAGGTATGGATTGTATGAGTATATCGTGATGCCATTTGGGTTGACCAATGCTCCAGCATACTTCATGAATATGATGAACAAGGTGTTCATGGAATTCCTTGACAAGTTTGTTGTCGTTTTCATCGATGACATTTTAGTCTACTCCAAGAGCAAAGAGGAGCATGAAGGACATTTGCGTTTGATACTTGAGAAGTTAAGAGAGCATAAACTTTATGCCAAATTCAGCAAGTGTGAATTCTGGTTGAATGAAGTTGGATTTCTTGGACATGTTATGACAAAGGATGGTGTAGCAGTTGATCCTGCTAAAGTTTCAGCTGTAACGGAATGGGAATCTCCCAAGTCAGTAAAAGAAGTTCGTAGTTTCCTTGGCTTAGCGGGTTACTACAGAAGGTTCATTGATAATTTCTCCAAGGTAGCTAAACCCATGACGGAATTACTAAAGAAGGACAAGAAGTTTGCTTGGTCTGAAGTATGTGAACTCATCTTTCAGGAGTTGAAGAAGAGACTTGTGACAGCACCAGTCTTGTGTTTGCCAGACTTGGAAAAAGATTTCCAAGTATATTGCGATGCATCTCATCATGGATTGGGTGAAGTACTTATGCAAGAAGGAAAAGTTGTGGCGTATGCCTCGAGACAACTCAAAACTCATGAAGTGAACTATCCTACTCATGATTTAGAGTTAGCCTCTGTTGTCCATGCACTCAAAACATGGAGGCACTATCTTTTGGGAAAGCGTTGTGAAGTGTTCACAGATCACAAGAGTTTGAAGTATATCTTCACCCAGAAGGAAATTAATATGAGACAAAGAAGATGGCTGGAACTCATTAAGGACTATGACTTAAGTTTGCAATACCACCCCGGTAAAGCAAATGTTGTAGCAGATGCTCTAAGTCGTAAGGTTTTTGTGAATGGCCTTACCAAAGGAGAATTGCCAGATGATTTGTGTGCCCAATTCAGAAAACTCAGATTGGAGATTGTGCCTGAAGGACATCTCATGACTTTGGATGTTCAACCCACTTTGTTGGACAAGATCAAAGAAGCCCAGAAGATTGATGAAGAAATCGAAGAGATTAAAGAAAAGATTGGCAAAGGAAAAGCCAAAGGGTTCCATGAAGACGAACAGGGTACTTTATGGCATGGGAAACGTATCTGTGTTCCCCAAGATCCGGAGCTACGGAAACTGATTTTGCAAGAAGCACACAACTCTCCGTATTCCATTCATCCGGGTAACACCAAAATGTACATGGACATGAAGGAAAGATTTTGGTGGAATAATCTCAAGAAGGACATCGCCGAACATATTGCCTTGTGTGATGTGTGTAGTAGAGTGAAGGCGGAACATCAGAAACCAGCAGGTTTGCTTCAACCACTACCCATTCCTGATTGGAAGTGGGACAAGATTGGTATGGACTTCATTACCGGATTACCAAGGACCAGGTCAGGATATGATTCTATTTGGGTAGTAGTGGATCGCCTAACTAAAGTGGCTCATTTCATACCCGTGAAGACAACCTACACAAGTGCTAAGTTAGCCAAAATCTATATGTGTAGAATTGTATGTCTACATGGAGTGCCCAAGAGTATTGTGTCTGATAGGGGAACTCAATTCACTTCTCATTTTTGGAGACAGTTACATGAGTCATTGGGAACGAGGTTGGAATTCAGTACTGCTTTTCATCCTCAAACTGATGGACAAATAGAAAGGACCAATCAGATTCTTGAAGACATGTTAAGGGCATGTGCCCTAGACTATGGAGCCAGTTGGGATGAAAGTCTGCCTTACGCAGAATTCTCTTATAACAACAGCTATCAAGCCAGCATTGAGATGGCACCATTTGAGTTTCTCTACGGAAGAAAGTGTACCACCCCATTGTTATGGAATGATGTGGGAGAAAGAAGTCTATTCGGACCAGATCTTATCAAAGAAGCCAAAGAGAAGGTCAAGTTGGTTAAGGACAGGTTGAAGATAGCACAGTCCCGACAGAAAAGCTACGCAGATCCTAAGCGTAGAGAAGTCACCTACGAAGTTGGTGATAGAGCTTATCTTAGAGTGTCACCACTTCGTGGAGTGAAGAGGTTCGGAGTCAAAGGAAAATTGGCACCAAGATATGTTGGACCGTTCAAGATTCTGAATCGTAAAGGAGAAGTTGCCTATGAAATTGAACTGCCAGAATCTCTGTCAGCTGTCCATAATGTGTTTCATGTGAGTCAACTTAAGAAATGTCATCCAGAAATGGAAGAAACTTCTTTGAAGGATACTATACCTTTGGAGGAGGTTCAGTTGGAGAGTGATCTCACCTATGAAGAGAAACCTATCAAGATTCTTGAGACTGCAGAAAGAGTCACACGGACCAAGACTATCAAGTTTTTTAAAGTCCAGTGGAACCATCATTCCGAAGAAGAAGCAACATGGGAAAGAGAAGATGATCTTCGGAAAGACCACCCTCACCTATTTGCTAGCCAATCCGAATCTCGAGGGCGAGATTCACCTTAAGGGGGTTAGATTTGTAACATCCTCAAAATCATGTTTCAAACTTATGCATATCATCCATGCATCCATGAGCATATGATTTTCATTTCAAACAAATCAATTCAAAACAGAAGCATTTGTGCTTATTATTTTATGTAAGTTTACTCAAGCCCTTGTGCTACTTGTTTTGATAAAGGTGTTGTTAACCTTTCAGTAATGTTTAGAATCCAAAACCCAAGTGATTTCAAAATTTGAGCAAAGTCTCAAAGAAAAATATGAAATAAAACCAATTCTATGCCTATTATCACACCTCATTCAGGCATGGTTTATTTTTATTTTCAAAAGACCCAAGTGTGTTTGAGTGAACACATGTGTTTGGCACTTATTTGAGTACAAGATTTATTGTACAAAAACCCTGAAAAGCTTTGGATTCAAACAGATTTGAATTGAGGTTGAAAACCATTTCAGAAAAACAAACAGAAAAAGAAAAAGCCTAAAGAGAGAAAAAAATATCACCCAGCCGAATCTGGCCCAACCAGCCTAGCTAAGCCCAACACCCCACCCCGCGAACCATTTTCTTTCACTCACCCCCCGCACCCGCTGAGTGACTGACAGGCAGGACCCACTCCCTCTCCTTTCCTCTCAATGACAGCCACGGCCCACACGACCATCGTCGTCTCCACCCAGCGACTGGTTCATCCCCAAATCACGCAGGCGTTCCCTGTATTGATTCGCAGCGTCAATTCAAGTTGAATGCTGGAGTAAATCTCGCTCGCGACCGTGCTACTTAAACCCCCTCTGCCCCCTCTCCATTTCCCCCCAAACTCCAAGCACAAAGCGCCCCCAGGCTGCCCGCATTCCACCTCGCACCGCCGTAGTCAGAGAGCACTCCGGCGACCGATTCCGGTGAGTCCCGTGCGCCCCTCGCCCTCTGGTTCTTGCAGACAGCCTCGCCACTTTATTGCGCAACTACTGACACCACTGGTTACCTTTATACTGCCCCAGGTCGTCGATTCCGTTCAACACCGCAAGCTCCCGACAACAACCTCGACTCCGGCGACAAAATTCCGTAAGCCCTTTGTGCCCCTTCGCCTCTGACTCACACGAAGTTGTTCGCCACTATCTTGTGCATCATCTGGTGCCGCTTGTTTGTGCTAGGGAGACCAGGAGCGTCCCCAACGTCGCCGTCTACTCGAACACGACGCCGCCCGCAACTCCGACGAGCTCCAGCAGCCCACTTCGTGCGCCCCTTGCCAAGCCGCCGCCAGGTTGAGCATCAGCACGTCGCCACGGTTCTGGTAAGCCCCTACGATGACCCTACGACGACCTGTAGCGCCGCGCCACCGTAGGTAGAGCTCGCCGCCGCCAGTAGCCGCCGTTAGCGCCCCTCAGTTTTGGTCGCTTGATTCGTAGCCGTTAGATCTAGATCCAGCGCGTAGGATTAGTTCACTTAACGAACCGTTACGAATAGATCTGAGCCGTGCGGGTTAAGTAGATCCAACGGCCCAGAAGCGCGATCCAATGCGAAATGGTATGGGCCAATTAGAAATAGACGCGTGGCTGGAGTTTAGATTTAAAACAGGATTTGAATCTGATTAATGTTTGAATTTGATTTGGCTATAACTTTTGATCCCCATGTTAGAATTTGACAAATTTTATATCGTTGGAATCAGGAGAGCAAGCTCTTTCTAAATATGCAATGTGTTTAATGTTTTGCTTCTGTTAAAAAGGTTTTATTTGCAGAAACTTGTGTAGGACTAAATTGAGTATATGTAATGTTTGGGAAATGATTTAGGGTTTAAATAAATGTTGTTTGGCAAGTTTTCAACTTGTTTATGAATCAGTACTTTTTACTTGATATGTTGAGTTTTAAAAATCATCACATATCATTTTGCATGCATGCATATATTTTTGATTGTATATGTTTGGTATGTGATTGTGGCTATGATTCTTTGTGTAGATTTTGGTGCTAGTGATTATGATTGTGAGGAGTGTAGCTACTCTCCAAACTACCAAGGCAAGTGGTACTTCATGAATATTTCTATCCCCATGTTTTATACTAAGCATTAGAAATATTTTGCTAAGTCTTGCATGTTATTATTTTGCTTATATGCCATGTTGGGAAATCCTAGTAGTTGTAGAATGGCTAGGGAATCTCTAAGTTAAGTTACTATCTATGCCATGCTTAGCCTAGCTAGTAGCAAACAAGGGTTGGTGAAATATACATGCTATGATGAAAATATTTCTAAGTCTTTGGACTTGTGTTTTGCCTAATAAAACAACTAAGTTAATGAAACACCTGGGTGGAATGGAAGGATTGGTTTATGTTGAGTGGTTACACAAGGCCCATTTCTATGGTTTACTTTGTGTATCTCACTTGTGGTAAGCCACCCAGGAACAAAGGGATTTTAGAGGCCAAGTGTTAAGAAGCTTCTAGTGCAGCCACTTGGCAATATGGGCTCTGCCTGGACCACATAGGTTGCTAGAACTTAGCCATTTGGACAGTTGGTGGTAGTGGGAATGATAGGTTGGAGCGCGTCCATTTGGTCTAAGGGAAGGCTTCTGAAAGGTCCTGTCTTGGTGAAACCAAGTCTGGTGGGGAAAGTGCACAACCTCTGTAGATGGAAAAATCTAAGTACCTAGCCAAGTCCATGGTAATGGACAACTTGAGCATCAAGACATGGAAGCTATCAAGAATCTCCTCATCTCAATTTCTAAGTAAAAACTTGAGGGTGAACAAGGGTGAAGGACCTCAATGTCTATTGGTGGTTCCTTGGGAAAAGCTTTGACAAAGAAAAACTTAGTGATTTCAACTAATAGATAAAACCTATTTTGAGCAAAGCAAGCCAAGCTACACTTAGCCAAAAATTGCATATAGTATCTAGTCCACCTAAAATTATACTAAGGTATCACTTGCCAATACTATTCCAAAGTATTGACCCACTGTGGCTATAACTTGTGATGTTGCAGGTTACTCTGATGAGGATTAGGTGTCATGAGTCTACACTCAACATGTCTGCCTGTGGCACATGAAGATGAAGACTTTTACGTATTTACTTATTCAAACTCTTGTACTAGGCATGTGGCCTTGGAGTTGTAAAGACTATGTTTATCTCTAGAATGGCTGTAATAAAGACCTTTGTATCTGTGTACTTCATCTTAAACTGTGGATGCTAGCATTGATCCAGGGACTAGCATTGCAA
The DNA here is from genome assembly GCA_916181665.1 of Avena sativa. NCBI lineage: Eukaryota > Viridiplantae > Streptophyta > Magnoliopsida > Poales > Poaceae > Avena > Avena sativa. The sequence continues at coordinate 464,764,216 of OV702293.1, forward strand.
TCACAGGGATCCTTTTCCTTTATAAAGGAGGGATCATACAATAAGCATTCGATCTAGGTGACAAAAGCATGCTCATTAGAATCCTTTGATCATTTATGGCTTAGGTTTCCAGTTGGCTAATCAAGGCCTTTATCAATACAAAATTACAGTTGTATTGAAATTATCTTCTTAGTATCACTATTGGATTAAGGGATGCTATTCATGGACTATGATTACTTAATCCAATAGGATTACTCCTTGGTATCTATCTTCAGGATTCATCCTTATAATCTTCTTTACTACCATATAATTATATATTACAGACAACTCTTCTATCATTTCAGAAGTGAGTTAACTCCATCAACTGTCACATTGATTTCATTCTCCTCAAACTCTCCCATTCTATAGATGATATCTAACTCTAGCATTACCATCTATATCTTCTTACTTCTTTCTCTAAAGGTTTTAGAGTGGATTCTATGATAAGGACAAGAATTGATAGATTAAGAATTGGTGAATCAATAGTTGATTACTCAACATTGATGAACAACAGATATTGAGATAGGATTCTATAAGGATGGATATGGAAAGAAAGACATATGGTGAATGATCTTGACTTGATTTCTTTCCTACTTAATCTCACTAAAGGTTAAGACTGTATTACCATGATACTCATGGTATAAGTAGATGAGATTAAGATATATCCAGATTTAGTTGTTACATTCCTATTACTTAAGTTATGTTTATAACTTGGTATTCATGAGTTTTGTAATGAATACTATGATATGATCACCTAAGGATCAAATATAAATCATTAAGTAATGTATAATGGTTTAGTTTCATTATATTTGATCTACCCTTAGATCAAATTACCATTACCCAAAATAATGTTTTTAGCAAAGGTCATATTGAAACGTATCGCAGTCAACTTGATGATCTACTTCAATTCCATAAAGTTGAGAGAAGCTTCAATCACTTTGACAAGTTTTGTTCAAAAGCGCGAAAATTATTCAGATTTTCTATGCATGAATGCAATGCACACATCTGTGTTCAGCTTATTTCTAAGCTCTAATGCTGGGATGTTACAGACTCTCCCCCTTAAAATAAACTTCGTCCCTGAAGTTTGTAAACTCTTTTGTTTCAGAATGAGGAATTTTCATGTATTGGTTACGACAAGTCTTAGCTCCATGGTAACCTCAATAGGAATAACTGTAGTATTCTATATCCAGATCCTTTCTTTGAATTCTCACCATACTTGGCAATCTTCAAGTTGTTGTCTCCATCCTCCAAAGTTCTTTTTATTTTATCATCGAACTTCCTTACTATATTATGCAAGGTCTAGGAAGTATCACTAAAACAAGTTTTAAACTTCAATTAGCCAGTAGTTGTGGTCAAAAGATTATATTTTTGTTTTTTCATAATATGGTTTATGCTGGTATTCATTCCGAAGGTTGGATTTGAATACATTTGGTCCATACCATCGAAATTTCTTGTTTCACTACACATGTCCAATTGTATGTGCTTTATTCTCTCTTAAGGATCACTTAAGATTTGTTTCCTCTAGAATTAGTATGTTAAAATTAATCTAGTTTATCACCTTCAAGCTTACTTTAGTATGCTTTGGACCATATGTTATTATCACATTAATTACTTCTTCAACTTCCTTATATTAATTGCTTTAAGGTTTGAGTAATACTACCTTGAAGTACACTTCGATCTTTCATCCAGACATACTTCCAAAAATACTTCAATAATAATGACTCCTTTTAACCTTATGAAAATAAGGCTTAAGTTGTCATAGGTCAGTATTTCTTCTTCCACCTTTACTTGGAATTCGGATAATAGTACTTCCGTTTACTATTTACTCTCCCTCTTAGGGTTTACTAATGGTCTTCAAACTGTCTGTATAGTATTTATTGGCTTTAGAATTAGAATATTGGTCTCTATCCAGCTTATACTCTACCTAGTTAGGGTCTTATAAAAGATTGTATGCTGTATCCACACAATTGTGGATCTCCGAAGTGAATCTTTTAGCATTATTTGTTTTACTTACTATTTGGACACTTTCGCTTTGATAGATCTGACTTCGCGAAACGTTTCGAAAGACGATCGCTTAAAATTTTATACTCCTTTAGGTCTTACTTAGCTTAAGCCAAGTTTTATGCTCTTTATGCAACCATTAAGATGATCTGGTTAACTATGTCAACCATCACCGGCTGCGGACAAGATACCAACTGTGGATCATAATACCGACTATGGATCAAATACCAGCTGCGGATCATCCTAGGTTGTGGGTATTAACCTACGGTTTCCAACATCCTTATGGCATTCTCTCTGAACTGTCAAAGCTTGAATACCACTTTGGTTCCAAAACTTCTTCTTTGTACTAATTCATGATACTTACACGAACTAGATACTACTACTTCATTAACTTCTTAGCAACATCACCTATTTTGGGTGAAATTAAGTTTATTACTTCTTGTTGCTCCTTATACTTCCTACATTAATCTTCCTTCTCATAGCTGGCTAAGAATGATCTGATCTTGATCCATCCTCCAAATTGAGTTGATAATCCTTACACTTGGCTTCATTCTTCATGTAAGTCTTCAGCTTGGTCTTTGAAAATCGTCACTCCCTTACAAGAATTCCCATTCCTATCTAGGTCTATAACATCAAGCAATAACTGGATGTTGCAACATGCATTTGCACATCGAGTCAAACTTCATGTACAGATCTAGTCAATCAAGAAGATCCAAGAAAAACAAATAAATCCAAATGTGGTACATATAACACACAATATTCTAAGCCCAAAGTATAGTAGTTGAGTATAATATTCATGCTTAGTTGTGTAGTATATGACACCTCCTCATATAGGTTTACATCGTGATACTTAGCACATAGGGTCAAACTATTCTTTATCTCAATATTTACCCAATTGCTCAAGTGCAACAGGATAATCTTAAGCAAAGTGGTCTCAACTTGGTTTTAACTAAACTTTTGTCTCACCTATGGAATGACTAGCTATAACCATCCTTCCTTTATTAATAAACTATCCTCACATGATCTCTCTAAATGACTAATAAGTTTCTATTGAACCCCTAAAATTGAAGGTTATCACTATTTTATGACACCTTTGACTTCTATCATAGTTCTACCATGTTATTTTCATACTTATACTTTAGGATAATTTACTAATTTCTTGTCATATTTACACTCTCATCATGGTTTCGGAGCTAATCTCACCATGATCTCGTTATGTTTTACCTATACATCATGATTTAGGAGTTAATCTCACCGTGATGACTTTGTTTCTCATTGTACTACCATTGATTATTAGCATGATTTCACTTCATCACATAGAATTATCAAGTGAATCCCACATGATTACTACTCATTACATCAACATTAAGACTACTTCCTTATGATGTCTTACACTTTATCCTGATCTATTGTGACCAATTAGCTTTCGTACAGTATCTTGGTGGGTTATGTCTCCTTCGGAAGACACTAAATAGCACTATACCGAGAAAAGATAAAATAATTACTCCTAAGAAAGAATGACTTAAGTATCTAGTGACAACATTATCCTCAAGTGGATACTCATCACAAGTCATAAGAATATTTGGTTTAGGTAAGATGGCTCCTATAGTCACTATCCAACCTACAGATCTTCCTAAAATGGTTTTAATCCTAAGGTCAAAGCATATGCTCTGATACCAACTGCGGTGACCCAGCATACCACTGCATGATGTAGTACACTATAGTCGTTGACATAACACCAATGAAACACCGTTCACTAGTATTACATCCCTCAGAGTGGTACAACAGAAACACAGCAGGTCCAAGACATGACTATAGGTTACAACTCAACTCTTTACACAAGATCCAGAGAACACTCTAGGTTAAAGAGAGAGAAAGAAACTTCTTACAAAGAAGAATCAGAAATAAACAACTCAAAAACTATCATACTATTAAGACTAGTATCTTAACTAATGGTTTGGCATTGCTGCTATTGCAATACACTATAGAAATAGGTTCTATGGCTAGAGAATATATTCCTATCTAATCAGTAACTTCGTCTTCACTTGATTTGATGTATATGTTGACTTTCTTGACTTCATTGAAGAGCTTTAGAATTTGATGGTAATTCCTAGAGCATAACTTGATGTAGACGTCGTCTTAATGTCTTCAGAATCTAGCAAGGGTTAAGAAGATACGTTGAGTACGAGCATACTCAGCAAGTTCACTAGAAAAGGAGTGGTTGATGCACTATATCTACAGCCACGGACCGTAGGTCGTAGGCAATGCCAGTTTGCATAAACATTTCTTCAAAGGTTGCTTTTATTCTGAAAAGATATGTCCGTCAGCCTTCACGGGTTTACTAGAACTTTCATGGAGTTCCTTTCCCACCGCGTTCGCAGCTCCTTCCCGGAACAGGGAGTAACAAGTTACAGTTCTTACACTCTGCAGAGGTGCGTTACTTTACCCATGAGAGACCTTAGCCTTGTTGCACAACCAAGTCATGACCTTGTCAATACTTCCTTGGTATGGGGCCCAGTCTAAGATCCAAGCCAATCACTGCCCTCTCTGCGACCTCATATGTATGCACGATCCTTCGGGGCCGGCTCACCTCCGTTAAGCCCCCTTTCAGGCAGGCTAAAACCCTGATGAGTTCCCGAAGACTCTATGACCTGGTGTTGCCCTGGCAAGTGCCATATTAAAATGGTCCATCCAGTAAACACCATCCATAGATAATCTAGACACCAAAAGTATGGGGTGTAAGGGTGCCCACCCATATGTTGGATCCACACAAGGAATCACAACGTCACGTTAAGGTCGTCTTGCCTCCATACGAGAGGAAAATGATACAGCTGACTTCTCTGTCCCATTCCAAATCTCATGGTTAACGCGTAATATACGGCGCAAGAATCACTGGCGACATTGGTTGTTAAGTCCTAGATAATATGTTCCTTTACCACCGGAACTTTCATAGTAGATTATTACCTCATGGTAAATAACCTATAATCATATTATTATGAAAATAGTGTTTTCTGACCTTTTTCAAATGCAGGTGATAACAACACTGGATTTGTAAAATACTTTACAGAAAATAACCAAAGGACATGAGCAAGTGTGAACTTGCCTTTTGTGATTGCAAGGTTATGCACTCACAGTCTTCAAGAGAATATAAGATCCAATATCTGGAATCAGCATCATTGGTCCGGTAAGGACTAATGTTTAAAGAAGCAAGATGCTCTTATGCATAAGTAATGTAATGCACTTTATAAACGCGAATCCCGGGGATAATGTTGTTCTAGGGTTTGGAAACTGGAATTGGTTTCTTTAGAATGTGTTGTCTTTTTAGATAAGTTTTATATTTGTGCTTCTTATTAAGGCTTGTGATTGTGTGTGAAACAACATGTAATTATAACATCATAAAACAATGAGATATACACAAGTGTGAAATGCTACTCAAGATTGCTTATACTATAATTGTTTATATTCAATTTTTACTTTACAAGTAATGTTACTTACAAAGAACTTAAGTGTTATCAATCCAAAGTATATAAGTAAAGTATAAAGTAATGTGATTACTATTAATTGTCATATGTTGATAGAAGTGGCAAAACGAATAACTTTTGAAGAAAAGATTTCTTTAATAAGGTTTGAACAATCCTGATAATTTTTAGAATAGGATTAATAGAATGTGATTGTTTTTGTTTATGCTTGCTTGAATAGTTTGGACTTGAGATGCTATAACTTAATTATAATAGACCAAATTTAACTATAAAATACATAACAAAGTCTTTAGCATAGTATTTGAAGTATGGTAGACTAAAGTTAACTTTTAAAAACATAGACTGACTTAGAGTATATTGCTTATGGTATTTGTACCTTGTGTACTTTATAATGTTTTCTTAAAGTCACTTAAGATTGTTTATACTTTTATTTGGTGTAGTGGTTTCTTGATTTTATAATGGAATAGAATCATTTATCTTTTTGTGAATGAATGGTTAGAGTTGGTAATCAGGGAAATATCATTACTTAACTACTTATGATTCACGGTTAAAGTAAAGGAATAGGTTTTATCTTATTACAGGAGATTTTATATTAAATAAGGATCCTTTTATAAAATAATGTACACTTATGGTTGAAGGATAATTCAATAAAATTGTATTTAAAATGTGTTAAACCTTTTTGACTTCATATTATCAATATTCAAGACTAATACTATTTATTAGACTTTAATTAGTTAAATTTATAATATTAGCAAATTTTATTTATCCTAATATGAATTATTAACTAAAGAAATAGGTTTAAATTCAAGTTATTAAAGTGTTTTAACTTTTTATTTAACTCAAAAGTGGAATATTATATTTTTAACATGTAGGTATTATTTTTGTTATAATTTTAGTATTTTACATTTATTTTTGTGATTTATAAATAATAAGATATGATTTTTATATGATTTACTACTTTATAAATACTTAATAAACAATAAACATTTAATTAAGTGAAGTAAGAATGTATGATTATAGTTTTAAAGTATTGTTTTTATTTTTCTAAGATTTTTGGTATTTTATTTATATTTTAATATTTATCAATATTTAAATATGGATTATCTAAGTTTTAATACTTATAAAACCTTTATTAAATAATATTTATTTAAATAATTATCATAATAATATTTGAAAATAGTTTTAAGTTATAGATTTTATTTTTCTAAACATTTTCATATATTACACATATTTTCTAAATTATAAAACAATAATTATTGGATTTACAATGTTTAATCAATTTCTGAAAATAATAAAATGAATTACTGCATCATTGTGACATCGGCACAGAGTTGTGGTTGTTTTACACCGGGGTAGAACTTACCCACAGGGAATGACAGGAGGGCCCAAGGCCACCTCAGCTGCCACGCGGGCAAAGATGGACCCACCCTGGTGTTGACCGAGACTTGGTCACACGGCGGAGTCAACTGACGCCAGCGACCCTACGGTGGTGGCGCTACGGTGTATGCGGCAATGCGTATCTGCACGATTCGTAAGCTCCTCTTCCTAGGCTACCTAAAAACAGCGGCGCGAAGTTCTGGGGCGGTCTAAAACCTCACCGGCGACGACGACAACGGCACAAGCACGGCGGCGCTCGGTGACAGGACGGCACAGAGGACAAGGAAGGCTAGGAGAAGGTTCTTTCGAACCAGGAGCTTACCCTCTTTGCGATAGGAAGCTCGACGAGGCCAGAGGAAGGCTGCAGCATCAGTAATGGTGACGGCGGTGGTCATCGGGCTCCAGGAAGATGGAGTCACTGGCATCGGTTTGGGGGTCCCCTCCTTGATTCAATCGGTGAGGAGGAAGATGGAGGTGAGGCGGAGCTTCTAGCGCTGTCCCCGGGGCACTAGGTAGCATAGAACGGTGGCGATTCATCGGCTCCGTCGGCTTAGGTTTTTGGGTTTGAGAAACCGAAGAGAGAGAGAGAGGTTGTTTGGAAAGGGAACAAGGATGGGATCGAAGCAGAGCACCACGAAGTCCTTATCTCCTCTCCAGAAGACGACGGGCGGCAGCGGGCATCGCGATGCTGACGAACGGCGATGGCGGCGCCACCGAGCTGCTTGTCGCTGGGGAGGAAGACGACGGATAGGAGGGACAAAGGGGTATTGGGCCAAGTTGGGCTGGCTTGGGCCAGGTGGGCTGTAGTGTGGTGTGTGTGAGCGACGGATAGGGCGAAGGAAAAATGGGCCTCGGGCCAGTTTCTGATCTGAGTCCATTTTTTTATTCTTTCCTATTTTCTGTTTTATTTTCAGGTTTGAATATAACACCTTTGATTGAAATTTCTTTATAGAATTTATTTTCTAGATAATTGTAGTAATAATGGTTAATGTTTAAATTCATTTTGAGAGCTTCTATTATATAGTGTTATTTTTCTTTATTTTATTTATATAAACCCTTTTTGATATTTTGGAAAGGCCTTTGTTATTAATTTTCTTTCTATAATAAACTATGGATTTATTATATGATATTTTCTTATTTATTATAAAACTTAGTTTTAGTTAACTTACAGTTTGGAGGGAAGTGTATATATACATGGTGATCCTTTTCTTATTATATGATACATAAAGTTCTAGGGAATTAATATGGTCAATAGTATTCTCATGAATTTAGGAAATAGCAAGGTTTATATTTTATGATAACTAGCATAAGAGTTAGGGTGTGAATTATAATTACTTACCCTAGGGTTTAGGGTTCTTATTATACTTATATCTTTTATTAATATGAATAAAGATCAATGGGTAAAACATATTGTCTTTATGTTTGTAATCATTATTGTTATCACCTTTTTAAAATAATAAGGTTATTTTCTAGAATGGTTTATGAGGAAGAATTAATTAAGATAGTTCCTAAGCACATGTGATCATGATAGTTGGAAATGACAAAGATGTGCTTAAGTGATTTGCTATAGGAAAATATTCCTATGAACCATTGTGAATTTAAGATGATAAATCAATCAGATGAAATGAATACTATGTTTGGTTAATGATTTAGGATTAGTGTTTACCAAGAATTCGTATCTTCCATAATTCACAATTCTGGACTTCTGATTAAGGAACTCCTTTCCTAGATATACTACTCCTTCATATCCATCATCATGTGTTAACATGATGAGCTTTACTTCACAAGAATACTCTTATCAATAATTTCTCCACCTAAATCCTTTTGTAAACATAATGAGTTTGACAATAAAGCTTTAATAATCTTGTTATATCCATACTTGGCTATATCAAACTACTTTGCTAATGATAAACTCTAATCCATTAAGGAAGTACTTCTAACTCCATTTATACACTTCTTTTATCTTCATCACTAATATTATTCCAATAGATGTATAAATCAAACTACTCTTCTCAAAATCTTATGATCTTTTTAAGAGAAATGCACTACTTCAATAACTCCATGCTACTCTAGCTTTAACTTAATCATACTATCTTATCTCTACTTGACTCCAATATCTTATACTCAACTTCACATTATATCATGGTGACTTGTCATGGCTTACCTAGAATAACATATCTATACTAGGGTTCAATCATGTTCTATCCACCAATGTCACTTATACATGATATAAGCATTCGATCCAGGTGACAAAAGCATGATCATTAGAATCCTTTGATCATTTATGGCTTAGGTTTCCAGTTGTCTAATCAAGGCCTTTATCAATACAACATCACAGTTGTATTGAAATTATCTTATTAGTATCACTATTGGATTAACGGATGCTATTCATGGACTATGCTTACTTAATCCAATAGGATTACTCCTTGGTATCTATCTTCAGGATTCATCCTTATAATCTTCTTTACTACCATATAATTATATATTACATACAACTCTTCTATCATTTCAGGAGTGAGTTAACTCCATCAACTGTCACATTGATTTCATTTTCCTCCAACTCTCCCATTCTATAGATGATATCTAACTCTAGCATTACCACCTATATCTTCTTACTTCTTTCTCTAAAGGTTTTAGAGTGGATGCTATGATAAGGACAAGAATTGATAGATTAAGAATTGGTGAATCAATAGTTGATTACTCAACATTGATGAAAAATAGATATTGAGATAGGATTCTATAAGGATTGATACGGAAAGAAAGACATATGGTGAATGATCTTGACTTGGTTTATTTCCTACTTAATCTCACTAAAGTTTAAGACTGTATTACCATGATACTCATGGTATAAGTAGATGAGATTAAGATATATCCAGATTTAGTTGTTACATTCCTATTACTTAAGTTATGTTTATAACTTGGTATTCATGAGTTGTGTAATGAATACTATGATATGATCCCCTAAGGATCAAATATAAATCATTAAGTAATGTATAATGGTTTAGATTCATTATATTTGATCTACCCTTAGATCAAATTACCATTACCCAAAATAAGGTTTTTAGCAAAGGTCATATTGAAACTTATCGCAGTCAACTTGATGATCTACTTCAATTCCATCAAGTTGAGAGAAGCTTCAATCACTTTGATAAGTTTTGTTCAAACGCGCGAAAATTATTCATATTTTCTATGCATGAATGCAATGCACACATCTGTGTTCAGCTTATTTCTAAGCTCTAATGCTGGGATGTTACACCCTGTCAGATGAACGTCTAGGGGGTAGACGATCCGAGGCCCACTGATCAGGGTTCCGCGGCAAACCGCGCTTCGTGGCATAGGAATACCTCAAGAACTTGCATGTGGCCCTAGCACATGCATGGAGGTGTGGTGTTGTGTTGAAACATGCAAAACCTAGTCCCTGGGTGGATGTGTCCCCCTTGTCGGACATGCGTTGTAACCTAAAAGGGAACGTTATGGACTTATATAGGGGGAAACTCCTGGTTTCGGTGAAACCGGGTAGGATAGTGCCGCACCTTGTGAACCAACATGATTTTACATCATCATATGACCTTAACAAACACAAAACAAGGGAGAGCTATGCCGGGCTATCCCTGTCAAAGGAACGTCTAGGGGGTAGACGATCCGAGGCCCACAGATCAGGGTTCCGCGGCAAAGCGCGCTCCGTGGCGTAGGAATACCTCAAGAACTTGCATGTGGCCCTAGCACATGCATGGAGGTGTGGTGTTGTGTTGAAACATGCAAATCCTAGTCCCCAGTTGGATGTGTCCCCCTTCTCGGACATGCGCTGTAACCTGACGGTTCTGGACTTATATAGGGGGGAAACTCCCGGTTCCGGTGAAACCGGGTAGGATAGTGTCGCACCTTGTGAACCAACATGGTTTTACATCATCATATGACCTTAACAAACACAAAACAAGGGAGATATACGCCGGGCTACCCCTGTCAGAGAAGGTCTAGAGGCGTAGACGATCCGAGACCCACAGATTAGGGTTCTGTGGCAAACCGCACTTCGTGGCGTAGGAATACCTCAAGAACTTGCATGTGGCCCTAGCACATGCATGGAGGTGTGGTTTTGTGTTGAAACTTGAAAAACCTAGTCCCCGGGTGGATGTGTCCTCCTTCTCGGACATGCGCTGTAACCTGAAAGGGAAGGTTCTGGACTTATATAGGAGGGAAACGCCTGGTTCCGGTGAAACCGGGTAGGATAGTGCCGCACCTTGTGAACCAACATGGTTTTACATAATCATATGGCCTTAACAAACACAAAACAAGGGATATCTACGCTGGGCTACCCCTGTCAGAGGAACGTCTAGGGGGGTAGACGATCTGAGTCCCACAGATCAGGGTTCCACGGCAAACCGCGCTCCGTGGCATAGGAATACCTCAAGAACTTGTATGTTGTAACATCCCAGCATTAGAGCTTAGAAATAAGCTGAACCCTGATGTGTGCATTGCATTCATGCATAGAAAATCCGAATAATTTTCGCGCTTTTGAACAAAACTTGTCAAAGTGATTGAAGCTTCTCTCAACTTTATGGAATTGAAGCAGATCATCAAGTTGACCGTGATAAGTTTCAATATGACCTTTGCTAAAACCTTATTTTGGGTAATCATGATTTGATCTAAGGGTAGATCAAATGTACTAAAACTAAACCACCACATATTACTTAATGTTTGATGCTGATCCTTAAGTGATCATTCCATAGTATTCATTACAATAATCCATAAATACCAAGTTATAAATATAACTTAAGTAATAAGAATGTAACAACTAATTCTTGATCTATCTTAATATCATCTACTTATACCATGAGTATCATGGTAATACCTTACTTTAACTCTCTAGTGAGATTGAGTAGGAAAGAAACCAAAGTCAAGATCATTCACCATATATCTTTCTGTCCATATCAATCCTTATCATCTCTATTGAATCATATCCTTATATTTGTTGTTCATCAATGTTGAGTAATCAACTATTGATTCACCAATTCTTTACCTATCAATTCTTGATTTATCAACTCTTGTCCATATCATAGCATTCACTTAGGCTCTTAAGAGAAAGAAGTAAGAAGAGGTAAGTGCTAATGCTAGATTCAGATATCATCTATAGGATGGGAGTGTTGGAAGAGAATAGGATCAATGTGATAATTGATGGAGTTAATTCACTCCTGAATGGATATAAGAGTTATCTTGAATAAAGATATATATGGTAACAAAGAAGATTACAAGGATGAATTCTGAAGATAAGTTACCAGGAGTAATCCTATTGAATAAAGTAGGTATAGTAAATGAATAATCTCTCTTAGTCAGATAAATTCACTGAGAAGATAATTATAATACAACTATAATGTTGTATGGATGAAAGCCTTGATTAGCCAACTAGAAACCTAAACCACAAATGATCAAAAGATTATAATGATCATGCTTTAGTCACCAAGATTGAATGCTTATATCATGTATAAGTGACATTGGTGGATACAACATGATTGAACCCTAGAATAGATATATTATTCTAGATCATCCATGACAGGTCACATTAATATAATGTGAGTTTGGAGTATTAGTTACTGGAGTTAAGTAGAGACAAGACAGTATAATTAAGCTGAAGCTAGAGTAGCATGGAGTTATTGAAGTAGTGTTATTCCTCTTACATGATAGTAAGCTTTTGAGAAAAATAATTTGATGTATACATCCATTGGAGTAATATTAGTGATGGTGATTAAGGAAGAATATGAATGGAGTTAGAAGTAACTACTTGTTGGATTGAAGGTTATCAGCAGTAGAGTAGTTGATATACCCAAGTATGGATATGAGAAGATTATGAAAGCTTTAGTGTTAAGCTCATTGCATTTATAAATAGATTTAGAAGAATAAAAGGTGGATAAGAAGATTCTTTTGAAGTACAGATCATCATGATTAACACATGATGATGGATAGGAAGAAATAATATATCTAGGACAGGAATTCCTTAATTAGAAGTCAAGAATTATAAAATATGGAAGATAGGAATTCTTGGTAAACACTCAACTTTAAATCTTTAACCAAACATAATATCCATTTCATATATTTGATCAATCATCTTATTTCCATAATGCTTTATAGGAATATTTTCTTATAACAAATCACTTAAGCACATTTTTTCATTTCCAAATGTTATAACCATATGTGTTTAGGAGTTATCCTTATCAATTCTTTTCCATAAGACATTATAGAAACTAACTTTCTATCTTAAAGGGTGATATCATTAAAGATTATACACATAAAGGCAATATGTCTTAACCATTCACCTTTATTTATAACGATAAAAGGGTATTCCCATATTAAAACTTCCAGAATTCATGGTAAATACTTATAATCCCAAACCCTAACTTCTATTTCAATCATGACTGTCAATATATAAGTAAGGTCATAACCAAGATTATTAAAACAATATTCACCCATTAGTGGAATTGGGACAATAGAAGTTACTATATTAAGAACTTTAATAATTAAAACATCCTATATAATGATAGCTATATAAGAATAAATATGGATATATTCTTGGTGTGTCCTTAGTTATCTTAAACTATTCTCATTATATTCATTAAGAGGAAACAGTGAAATCATTTTTATAGGATCATACACAAATCCTAAAAAACCAAAACCCTAGTTTCTAATTATTCCATTTAATATAATAACTTCTTATATGTTTATGAATAAGAGAATGGAACAAGAGTAAATAAATAAAGTACATAATAATAATTCATACCAGAATATTAAGTACAATTTTCTAAAGAAAAATTTCTAGAAAACTTAAAACAAAAGTGTAAATACAAAACAAGAAAGGAAAACAGAAAACAGAAAAGAATAAAAAATGGACTCAGTCCAGAAACTAGCCCGAGGCCCATTTCCTCTCTTCCCTATCTACCGCCCATAAGCAGCAGCATACAACTTTCTCTTTCACTTTGTTACGGCCCACCTGGCCCAGCATCAGCCCAGTGCCGGCCCGCATACCCCTTCGCTTAATTCCTTTTCTTCTTCCTCTCGCCAGAAGGACGCGCCGGCGTAAGCAGCTGCCTGGCTCAAGCTCCGCCATCCATCGTGGTCGCCATGATTCGTGCCGAGGCTGTCGACATCAGGAGGGGATAAGAAGGACACGACGACGCCTCGCACATCCTTATCCCCACTCCCTTCCTCTTCCTCCTGAGTTTCTCCTCTGACCCGAAACCTAGGTTTAGAAACCGATGAGTCGACGATGCTCTACCTCCCCCCAGGCACCACCGAGCACACTCCTGCCTCCACCTCGTCTCCCTGATCCTTCCTGCCAAACCACGCAACCTAAAACGGTCACTGTACCATGAATCGAGACGTCCTTCCCGAGGTCCGGCCGCCGCCGTCTACCTCAATTCCGGTCACGAATCACGTCACCGACCCTCCAGCGAGCTTCATGGTGAGCATCTGATACTCTGGCACCCTTCTAAACCGTTGATTGCTTCCTGGTTGGCTTTGCCGACGTGTGTTGCATACTGCCGCCGTAGTTGCTCGTTGTTGAGCTATTTCCGATGACCAAATAGGAGCGGCGCCGCCACAACTATGCTCAGCGTACTCCCCTGCATAGAAAAACCCTAGCCGCGTTTTCCAGAACCCTCTCTGTCGCCATTCCGAATGCGATTCCGGTGAAACTCCGATGAGCCCGCGTGGCAGCCAACGTGGCTACAGGCCCATTTGTTCATCTCTCTGGCTAGGTTAGTTCAGAGTGTAAAAATATTACAGCTTCGTGCTATGGTCATCTTGACGTCATGCCTTCGTCATCCTTGACCAGGTCCATTGTTGACTATTCTACTGCCCATGTGGCATCCAACGTGGCCAGTACCCTACCGATCAGTGACTAGGGCTAGATGAGTACTTGGTATAAAAAGTCAGTACCTGTTTAGAAAATAAATAAAACAATATACATTAAAAACAAATAAATTCCAGAAATCAAATAAAATGAATAAACATTTGAGTGTCTACATGCAACCGATTATGGATGATTTGAACCACTCTTGGATACAAGAGACGTTGACATATGACCGAGCATCAAAGAGAAACTTCTTGATGAAAGTTTGGTTGCAGTATACCATGCATGACATGCCCGGGTATGCCCTAACATGCGGATGGTGTATAACTGGTAAGTGTCCATGTCCAGTGTGCATGCACCGACTTGAGTTCCTTTGGCTAAAGTCGGGTCGCAAGTATGTTGCGTTTGACATGAATCGACAGTACCTCAAAAGGAATCATCCATTCAGAGAAGATAGAAAGAGCTTCAAGAAGGGAAAAGTTGTGCATGAAGTAAAAGAGGTACCAAAGTTCGATGGTGCAACTGTTGATGTCGAGCTACGTGCTCTCGTGCCCGCGGCGCCGGGAACTGGCCATCAATTTGCGGGGTATGGTGTAACGCATAATTGGACTCACATGACAGCCTTAACGAAACTCGTGTATTACAAGGACCTCGAACTTCCCCATAACATCGATGTGATGCACACCGAAAAGAATGTCGGGGAGTCCCTTTTTCACACAGTCCTGAATATTCCTGGGAAGTCAAAGGATAATTTCAAGGCTAGAGTCGATGTTGAGAAGCTTTGTGATAGGAAGAGATTACACATGCAGCCTCCTACTGTCCGTCGAAAGAATTGGTTCAAGCCGCATGCCTACTACTGCCTTGATAATGTCCAAAAGAAGGAGTCATTCAGGTGGCTCAAATACGTCGTGATGTTCCTTGATGGTTATTGTTCGAATATAAGTAAGGGAGTCACTCTTTCGACAGGACAAGTCATCGGGCTCAAGAGTCACGACTATCATATATGGATTGAGCGGCTGATGCCGATGATGGTTCGAGGGTATCTCCCCGAGAAAGTCTGGCGAGTTCTTGCGGAGTTGAGCCATTTCTTCCGCACGCTCTATGCTAAGCAGATATGTCCTCTGGTTATTGAGAAGCTGCAAGTTCAGGTGCTGGAGTTGCTATGCAATTTGGAGATGATCTTTCCGCCAGGCTTCTTTACTCCGATGGCACATCTCATTGTGCACCTCGCGAACAAGGCACTCTTGGGGGACCCGGTGCAATTTCGTTGGCAATTTTGTATTGAGAGAGAGTTTAAGTATATTTGAAAGATAACTGGAAACAAATCCAAGATTGAAGCATGCATAGCTGAAGCAACATGCCTTCGGGAGATGGCAGATGCCGCGACAACCTACTGGCCCGATGATGTTCCCACTATGCATAACCCGGTCTCTTGTTACAATGTCGACCTGCCCAAGAATGACCCCAAGCTCGAACTATTCCAATTTCCCGGTGGCAAGGCCGGTAAAGGACTAAAATAAGATCACATATGCCATACATGTATCAAACAAGATCACATCATTCATACATCATTCAAACATGTATCAACATGATCACATCATTCATACATGTATCAACATCGTCACACATGCATAGACAATAAAACCCTACAACTCTGGAGGAGACGGGGTGTAGCCGCCGACCGTCGGCGTATCATGACATTCTTGTAGTGCCGGCCCAGTAGCCATGGCCTTCAGGTAGCCCATGCGTCTATCGTCGCCAACAGGCGGCATATAGCACTGCCCATATGGGAGAGGGGAAGGTAGATGTCGGGGTGGGCTATGGGCCCAACAAAATTGACGACCTTGCCCACACAACGTGCGACCCAAACGATGGACAATAAAATATCCCTGGGGATCCCAATCATTCCCCAATCCCAAATCGATCGATCACATTTGGTGTCGGTGTCTCCGTCCCCGTCGTCCACGAGCTCCTCGGCTACAGGCAGGAGGTCTACTGGGACGAGCTCTCCGACGAGCAGCGCGTCGACCCCACCTGGGCCACAGAAAATCACCACGCGTGGATCACCTACTTCACCAAGCGACGAGACTAGAAGGTCGCTGCCTATGAAGGTGGAGGCCCCCGGTCGGCGAGGGGAACTCTGTCGGCCGCCTCACCTATTTGCCGCCGATCTCGCGTCGACGGGGAAGCTCGTGGATGTGTCGGCGCATGGCACCGTCATCTTCCTCCTCGGTGACGAGCAACGACGACAACGACGAAGATGAAGACTACACCGTCTTCTACTGCCTCTTCGGGATGAACTAGGATTAGTTTATTTCTATTTAAATTTAAAATTTTATTTTAGTTTAAATTTCGTGAAATCTTGTATGAACTCGTCTACTATCTATGAATTTCATAGTATTCTATAAATTTCGATCAGATTTGCCCGTTTTCGTTGACCTGGACGTGGGATTGCGGCTGGGAATTCGCTAAACCCAGGCCAAGATATCTCGTCGGCGCACCCCACAATGTCCAACCTTTGCGCTGAATTTTTCACTAGGGGGCAGTACGGCTGAAGATGCTCTTAGTTGCGTAGCACCCAAGTTATTTGCATTGCTTTGGAGGGCCCGTCTATATTTGCTCCGTACACTGACTTTTTAACATGTGCGTCATTTGCGATTTCAACACAGCTGATCTCATATTCTCATCTCACTGATGATGATCAAACCGAACATGGAGATGATCAGAGGGCTATTTTCATCGTCTTTGGTGAACTATCTGAATTTTTCCGTAAAAAAAATCTATCTGTTTGTTTCTAGCTACAGAGCAACAACAAGTATCTCGGCAAAAAAATCTATCCGTTTGTTTTTTCAGAATAAGCTCCTCAAGCACCACACTACCTGCTATATCAATAAGAAGAGCCTCATCCACCTAGTTTTATTCTTTCCCTGTTATTGAATGATGCTGTGCTTTGATTAATAAAGTCTGTTGTTTCCCTTAAAAAAAATATCTCGGCAAAAAAGTACCTGAATCGTATATACAGGACAGAATAATATAACGGATATGCTGATGGTGCATGCGATCAGAGGGACGGGAGGGAGGGCCTCAGCCCATCGAAGTTTTGCCGCCGAGAAGAAGTACTAGAAGGAACTTTTTTTTTTTTTTTTGAGGGAGGTTAGAAGGAACGGTTAAGTAGGCAGAAGAAGTTGGCTTCCTACGAATGAAGCCTGGAATATTCTCACCGCTCCTCCGCATTTACATAACAGATCGAGCGACACCTGTGCGTACTCCCACAGTTCACTCCCATCGCAAAAAACCCCAACGCCGCGGCGGCGGATCGCACGAGCACTTTCACCGCCGGGACGCACACGCACGTAGGAGATTCACGCGTAATGGCGGGCAACCAGGTCCACGTGCTCTCGGCGCTGGACGGTGCCAAGACGCAGTGGTACCACTTCACGGCGATCGTCGTTGCCGGCATGGGCTTCTTCACCGACGCCTACGACCTCTTCTGCATCTCCCTCGTCACCAAGCTCATCGGCCGCATCTACTACACCGTGCCGGGGTCGCCCCACCCGGGTAGCCTGCCCCCTACCGTCGCCGCGGCAGTGAACGGCGTGGCGTTCGTCGGCACACTCTCCGGGCAGCTCTTCTTCGGGTGGCTCGGCGACAAGGTGGGCCGGAAGAGCGTGTACGGCATGACGCTGCTGCTGATGATCATCTGCTCTGTCGCGTCCGGGCTATCGTTCGGGCACACGCCCACGACCGTCATGGCCACGCTCTGTTTCTTCAGGTTCTGGCTCGGCTTCGGCATCGGAGGCGACTACCCGCTGTCCGCCACCATCATGTCTGAGTACGCCAACAAGCGCACCCGAGGCGCGTTCATCGCCGCCGTGTTCGCGATGCAGGGTTTCGGCATCCTCGCCGGCGGCGCCGTGGCGATCGGGGTCACCGCGCTGTTCAAGAACCTCTTCCCGGCGCCACCGTACGCCGTGAACCCCGCGGCATCCACCCCAGAGCAGGCGGACTACGTTTGGCGCATCGTCCTCATGCTCGGCGCGCTCCCCGCCGCGCTCACCTTCTACTGGCGGATGAAGATGCCCGAGACGGCGCGGTACACGGCGCTCATCGCCAAGAACGCCGAGCGCGCTGCCGCCGACATGTCCAAGGTGCTCCGTGTCGATCTCACCACCAAGCCGGTGGAACAGGCCGGTGATATCGAGGCGGGCAACAAGGCCGCCACGTCGCCCTCGTTCGGCCTCTTCTCCTGGGAATTCATCCGCCGGCACGGGCTCCACCTGGTCGGCACGGCGTCGACGTGGCTCCTGCTCGACATCGCGTACTACTCGCAGAACCTGTTCCAGAAGGACATCTTCAGCGCGATCGGGTGGATCCCGCCGGCGGCGACGATGAGCGCGCTGGACGAGCTGTACCACATCGCGCGTGCGCAGAGCCTGATCGCGCTGTGCGGCACGGTGCCGGGGTACTGGTTCACCGTGGCATTCATCGACTCCGTGGGCCGGTTCAAGATCCAGTCCATGGGCTTCTTCATGATGACGGCCTTCCTGCTGGGCCTGGCCGTGCCGTACGACTACTGGACCAGCAAGGGCCACCAGATCGGGTTCGTCGTCATGTACGCGCTCACCTTCTTCTTCGCCAACTTCGGCCCCAACGCCACCACGTTCATCGTGCCGGCGGAGATTTACCCGGCGAGGCTCCGCGCGACGTGCCACGGGATATCGGCGGCGTCGGGGAAGGTGGGCGCCATCATCGGGTCGTTCGGCTTCTTGTACCTGGCCCAGAGCCCAGACGCGGCCAAGACGGCTCACGGGTACCTGCCCGGCATTGGTGTGCGCAACTCGCTCTTCGTGCTCGCCGGATGCAGCTTGTTGGGGTTCATGCTCACGTTCCTGGTGCCGGAGCCCAAGGGGAAGTCGCTGGAGGAGATGTCACGCGAGAATGAGCCTGAACATTGATAGGGTTAGCTAGTCTACTCCTAGATAATCAGCCATGAATTTCGCATCTAGATTTAGCAAATAGGGTATCATGACATGGTGAAATAATCGTCGGAGTCATTTTTGGAAGTAGAGGTACTTCTCTTTACTTGTCGAAGTAGAGTTGAGTAGGCTAAAAAAAACTTGTACTGCACGTGCTGTGAGGTTAAGGGGACTTCTTCTACCCCATCGTGTGCTACAGTGAAACTTGAAACAAATTACAATTGAATGTGTTCTTTCTTGCTACTATCCCATTTTGTATACCTGATGTTCTTAGCATTAGATTTCGCTTTTGTATTGCTGCAGTTTTTTTTTTTTTGTGAACTGCTGCAGTTGATACCACATGAATGATGAATGATTGGCACTTACACTGCCGGTGTGTTTAGCAAATTTCGCGATTCAGAATATTCAACGCCAGTCCGCCTATACACATCAAGTGAGACTAGAAAAATATGTACACAAATAAAGAACATCTTACATTCTACATTTGCATGAGTGCAAGGTAAGCACTCCACTGCGAAATATGATAAAATGGTTCACTAGAACGTGAAATCAGCCGAATTGATCAGTGTCACCTAGAGAACAGTTATTGGCCTTCTATATCTAAAGATGTAATTGGTGAGACTCCTGGGGCTTACCACAAGCGTTTAGCAAGTTGGGCCGTCAGATGAACGCTAAGAGAGAATCCCAACCATGCATTCACTGTAAGACTTTATTATCCCTCTCTAACAGTAATTTGCATCCACGCTAGATGCACTGTTTTGATTGCTGCAGCTGGGTCCGAGTGGTGCTCAGCTCTATACAAAGTACTCCCTCCATTTAGAAATGGGTTAATTAGATATATGCCATTGCAATTTCTAGTTATTTGAGAAATGCCACTACAATTTTTAACTTTCGAAAAATACCACTGTAATTATCTACACATTTGATAGATGCCATTATGCATATTTACACACACAATCAGTCAATTTTATCCCGGTATTTCCGCTGTACATACGTATATGTGGTGGGCCATACCAAATGGAAGTCCTTTGCACAGGGTCGGAGCACGATTACAAAGTGCGGAGCAGCCATTGAGGATATACTGTGGAAGAGCCTCGCCATGTGCAATCCTTCACTCGTACTCGGTCTGGGAGTTGCAGGCTGGTCCCGCGCGAGCCGATCCCTGTGTGGCCGCGAGCCACCAGATAAGCGACGTGGGATCAGGGGCTCGTGTCCCCATCATCCTTCCCGAGGTCGGCATGTAGGTGCTCCTCGCCATGGCCGCGAGAAGAAGCCGGCCGGAGATCGTGTCCCCGTCTTCCTTCACTGCGCCGCCGCAGGCCGTGCGCCTCGCTGTCCGGGACGGGGAGGAGGCGGCGGGGCCCTGTGCTTGCCGGGACAGGGAACATGCGGCCGAGCCATGCGCTGGCCGGAATTGGAATGAGGCGTCGGCGCCTTAGCCGAACTGGGAGGAGCGGCGCTGTTTGGCTGAGCGGATGGAAGAGCAGGAGGAGGAACGAAGAGGAATTCTTGACATGTTCTGTTGAGATAGGACCCAGTCCACGTCCTATGCTAATACGGGTGGGGCAACTTGTATATCTACTAAGATGGTACAAATACAGATGTATATTGACAAGTATTTGTGTTTAGGTGGGCAAAATGGCATTTGTCAATGGTATAAAGAATTGCAGTGGCATTTTTCAAAAGGTAGAAATTGTAGTGGTGTTTTTCAAATAGCCAAAAATTGCAATGGCATATATCTAATTAACCCTTTAGAAATATAAGATGTTTTAGATTTGTCTAAACACTAAAAGGTGTCTAGATATATCTTATTCACAAATCTAAAACATCTTATATTTCCAAACGGAAGGAGTAGCTGCTGCATGACACTGAAGATCACTTAACTCTAATAGCCCCGCCAAAATTAGGGGCGCTAAAAGCCACATGCAGCGCGTTGCAATCACGTATAGCGCTTGGCGCTGGTAGCAGCTTCACTTGAGGCGCAAATTTGCAGTGCCCGTCAAGCAGCAGAAAGTAGCTCCCAACATGCACAGCAAATTGCAGCACGCACGTCCAACACAAATAGGAAACACACATATATGTAATAAAAAAGATCAAAGAAACCAAAATAAATCTACAATAAAATTGTCTATTTATTACTACAACACTAGCAAATAGTACAAGAACAACCCAACAGGAGAGCGCTGGCGGCGGCGAGCCGCGCGTGCAGGGGCGGAACCAGGGTATGGGCTTAAGAGGGGCAAAGTGTGCATGTTATTTGTTTGAGGGGGGGGGGGGGGGGGGGGGGGAGCTTGCTAAACTACCACAAAGAACGCCCGTCCATGGCTACTATTATAAAAACCATGAGCATAGGGGGGGGGGGGGGCGTCGCCCCTGCTCGTCCCCCCTTGTCTTCGTCCCTGCGCGTGCGGCACTGGGAAAGCCATGTGGGGTGGCTGCGACGGATCTACAACTGGAGAGCGCCGGCAGGGACGAATCGGTGCAGCGGTGGCGCCGGAGTGGGTGAGAAGAAATGGGGGAAGACGAGGACGCAGGCGCGGGGAAAATTCAACGCAGTGGTTGGCTCTTCGCGCGCGAGCAAGAACGCTGCAGCCTCGATGAAGAAGGAATTGATGAAACCAAGGCCCCCAGAAATCGGCGCCTTCCTCTTCCGATGCGGGCGCGAACGTGCCCGCCAGCACTCCTCCAAGTCGATGAAACCCTGGAGCCTTCGGAAGCCAGAAGGATCTCTGCAGATCTAGATCCCCAAACCATGTCTCCTCCTTCCTACATCGGACCTGATGGACTGAGATCGAACTGACAAAGCCGGACCGCCGCCCGACCCATTCTCTCCTCTATTTGCCCTAAACGCCAATGTTAACCTCCGCGAAGCAAACAATTTTGCTTCGGGGAGCTTCACCAGGGTGGATAGGAGGTGGGTGCGAGCAGGAGATAGGGGACGACACGTGTGGGAAGGGGTGGAGGAGAAGGAGGGTAGGCTACCGGGGGTAGGTGGGGCCGAGGCGCCATGGACATGAACCAAGATGGTTCCGCCATGAACATAGCTCCGCACCGCTACAGTAGCCTATCGGCCCACATTGTGCCTGACGTGAGCTCTGGATTATATGTTGAAGGCAGGTATAAACATTAAAGCTAGAGGCCAATGTAGTTTGTAAATATGGGACAGCCTGGTTTAGATGAGATATTCAACATGTGTCATGCAAATTAGAGGATTCTATATTGCACTAAATTTGGTTAGAACTCATCCAAATTTAACAAAAAATTAGATGAAAGAATTCTGATATAAAATTTAGAGAAAGTCTTTTGAGGTTTGTGGCACGAATATTAAACCTTGTGGGCCATACTTGTCAGACATAGCCTGCGTAGTGGGGCCAAGAACGGATTACTATTCGGAACCTTATCGAACAACCATCGAACACGTCGCACGATCGGTTGCCCGGTTCCCGGCCGCAACACGTCACGAACCCTCGCAGCCGCCCGATCATCCAATCCCACGGCTCAGACCGCGTGTGGCCACGCTTCCAAAGGCACACACCGCGTCGGAAGCCAGCTCCGATTCGTCCACGTGACGCCGTCGTGGTATCTTCTGCCGCCATAAATAGACGCCTCCGCCTCCTCCGGCTACGTACTACTCCAGCTTCGACAAAGGGCTCCATCGAGATGAAACCGATCACGCGCGCCAAGGCTTGGGCGAGCTTGTTGCTCCGGCTGTTGGTCGCCGCACTGCTCCTCGTGGCAACGCCTCCCTCTGTTGCGGCGGCGGATGCCTCGACGGCGACGAAGGCCTCCGGCGGGCCGGTGATCGGCATCGACCTGGGGACGACCTACTCGTGCGTGGGCGTGTACCGGAACGGGCACGTGGAGATCATCGCCAACGACCAAGGGAACCGCATCACGCCGTCCTGGGTGGCCTTCACCGACTCCGGCGAGCGGCTCATCGGCGAGGCCGCCAAGAACCAGGCCGCCTCCAACCCGCTCCGCACCGTCTACGACGCCAAGCGCCTCATCGGCCGCCAGTTCGACGACGCGGAGGTGCAGCGGGACATGAAGCTTCTGCCGTACAAGGTCGTGGAGAAGAACGGGAAGCCGCACGCGGAGGTGGAGGTGAAGGACGGCGACGTGAGGCTTCTCAGCCCGGAGGAGGTCAGCGCCATGGTGCTCACGCGGATGAAGGAGACGGCCGAGGCGTACCTGGGCGAGAAGGTCCGGGACGCCGTGATCACCATCCCGGCATACTTCAACGACGCGCAGCGCCAGGCCACCAAGGACGCCGGCGCCATCGCGGGGCTCAACGTCGTCCGCCTCATAAACGAGCCCACCGCCGCCGCCCTGGCCTACGGCCTCGACAAGGTGGATGACAAGAAGGAGCAGAACGTGCTGGTGTTCGACCTCGGCGGCGGCACCTTCGACGTCAGCGTGCTCGCGCTCGACGGCGGCGTCTTCGAGGTCCTCGCTACAAACGGCGACACCCACCTCGGCGGTGAGGACTTCGACCAGCGTGTCATGGACCACTTCATCAGGCTAGTCAAGCGGAAGCACGGCGTCGACGTCTCCGGCGATGCCCGCGCGCTCGGGAAGCTCCGCCGCGAGTGCGAGCGCGCCAAGCGGGCGCTCAGCAACCAGCACCAGGTCCGCGTCGAGATCGAGTCGCTGGTCAACGGAGTGGACCTGTCGGAGCCGCTCACCAGGGCCAGGTTCGAGGAGCTCAACGCCGATCTCTTCCGCAAGACCATGGCGCCCGTCAAGAAGGCCATGGCCGACGCCGGGCTATCCAAGGGCGACATCGACGAGGTCGTGCTTGTCGGCGGTAGCACCAGGATCCCCAAGGTCCAGCAGCTCCTCAAAGACTACTTCGGCGGCAAGGAGCCTCACAAGGGTGTAAACCCCGACGAGGCCGTGGCATACGGCGCCGCAGTGCAGGGGAGCATCGTGCGCGGCGATAACGCCGGCATGGTGGTGCTCGACGTGACGCCGCTGACGCTCGGCATCGAGACCGCGGGAGGCGTGATGACAAGCGTGGTCCCCCGGAACACGCCGGTGCCGACGAAGAGGACCAAGATTTTCACCACCTACGAGGACAGGCAGACCACGGTGACGGTCATGGTGTTCGAGGGCGAACGGAGCATGACGAAGGACAACCGGCTGCTCGGCAAGTTCGACCTAACCGGGATCGCGCCGGCGCCGAGGGGCAAGGCCCAGATCGAGGTCACCTTCGAGGTGGACGTGAACGGCATCCTCCACGTCCGGGCGGCAGACAAGGGAACCGGCAGGTCGGAGAAGATCGAGATCACGAGCGCCGCTGACCGCAGCATCACCCAGGAGGAGATCGAGCGCATGGTCCGCGAGGCGGAGGAGTTCGCCGAGGAGGACCGGATGGTGAAGGAAAAGGTGGACGCGCGGAACAAGCTGGAGGCGTACGTGTACAACGTCCGGACGACGGTGGATGGCGAGATGGGGCGGAAGATGGACGGCGACGACAGGGAGAGTGTAGAGGCGACGGCGAGGGAGGTGAGCGAGTGGCTCGACGCCAGCCCGGACGCCACGAAGGACGAGTACGTGGAGAAGCTCAAGGAGCTGGAGGATGTCTGCAACCCTGTCTTTGCAGCGGCCTACGAGAAGTCCGGCGGTGGTCAGGGCGAGGCCACTGAAGAGGACGACCACGACGAGCTTTAGAATTTCAGTTACCAACTTTAGTCTGCTGATTTATTGTTTTTATAGCTTATAAGTAAGATTATGATTTTCATGTACTAGCAGGTTTTTGTTTCTGTTATCTTAGTAGTATATAAGATTATTATACTTGAACTATGCATTGACCAGAAAGTGTTGTTTGGCTAGATAGTATTTTCAGAATCTTGGAACATAGGAAGTCTGACTAGAATTTCTAAACGAATAAGTTCAGTATCCCGTGAGAGCAGGGTGAAATCCAAATGATGGCCTAGAAATTCATGATGAAATTTGCATGCTTAAGAGGAAAACTGAGAATACGAGGCCAAGAGACCTGATTGTCAGTTCAGGCGAACCATCGGCGTGCATCACAAAGACCTACACTAACAGCGTAAACCGTATGAAACAATACTACAAGATGCCTCCCTGCACTAGCACGTACTGAAACATCTTTGGAGTTTTGGCAATATGTATTTGATGAGGTTGGTAAAACAAGCATACGGTGTGTTTTGATTTTCTTGGTGGCATACGGCGTCGCCAAGTGCGTTGCGCCGTCAGTTAGCCGGGTTCATGAAATGCCAGTTGGCCGAGGAGCATATTTGATCTGAAGATCGGCCTGATGCTTGACGAGCAGATCAGTATTGTCTTCTCTCTCACAGAGGACGGCGTAGTTAAGTGCGGCGTAGTGAAAGAAACAAGGTTCAGTTCATGTAGCTAGTATATAACGCTGAAGGTTTCAGAAGGGATGCCTCTGTGCTCTGCAGTGCATGGTGAGGTAAAAATGGATCTAATGTATATTATCAAGTTATCGACTACTTGACAGGAATGAGATTTTGAATAATTCCGGATGATTTCTTCTCGCGGGTTATATGATTTCCAATCAGTATAAACTTCGGTGCAGCAGGTTTTTATTTGTTCCTGCAGTTTGCCTTCTCAATGTGCTTGGAGGCGGCATATACCAGACCCACATAACGTGAGTACTCAGACTTTGAATCAAATGTTCTAGGAGGAGTACTTACTTTGAATCAGAAACTATGAGTACTAAAACTTTTCTTTGATCGTGTGTGATATTGCTACCTGTAGTGGTCAGAAACCCAGAATCATGTGACATTTTGCTGCACTAGGTTTGGGAGCAACTTTCAAGTAAATAGTTAGGTAACTAGCACGTTCTCTGCTTATTATGCTGCTATCAATGGGGCTGAGAAACCGTAGATGTGGAACAATGACTAGCATTGATGTGATCTATATTAGTAGTAAGAGTTGGGATATATACTCAAATTCGTGAGCTATATATCCAGTTTAGCATCGTTTTCCTAGCTGATGCATTAATTGGCCTCCAACTGCTCCTTGAGATACTTGGTAAACTGTGGTTTTATCTGCTGCAATAATTTTCTAGACCAGTTACAAGTTGGAAAAAGCACACATGGGAGATGTATTAGAGGCGCGTTCTGAAGAGAGCATCGTCGACAAACGCTTCACCGCCAGCTGATGAAGCAAAGGAAAGAAAGTGCACCGACAGACCAATGGATTGGTGGCACTGGTCTGGCTTTATTTCATTGGACCATGAATAGGGGAAGACGGTTCAGTGAGGTGTGGGTTTGATATCAGGTAAAATAGACTCCCGGAGAAATTTCTGCAGCTATCGATTCTCATATCTAGATGGGTTGAGCTGGTGTATGCTGTGTTAATGTATCTCCTCCATGAGTTTTGCTTCGAGTTTTGAAAACACAAGGACAACCAGGATTGGCTGATATCCCTTCATTCCTCCAAATCGAAGAGGTATTGGTCTTGCGTTTTCAATTTTCTAAGTTTAGAAGTAGCATGGTATTAGTACGCAAGATGAAGCTACTGTTGGTTATCTTAATGAGAGTTGATCAACCTTATTAGTAATATAATAAAGATAAGACAATGATTTGCACTAAGAAATACTATAGTAATTTATTTGTTCCTTTTGAGTTTGTTTAATTATTTAAGACCCAATGTTGACATTTTTTTAGTTTTGAAAAATCCTACATAGAAAATATTTTCAAAAAAATCACAAAAAATTCTATGCTATTTTCTAGTACAAAGAAGCCACCAGGCCAAAGGATTCTTGCAGGAGGACCCAGGCGCCGAAAGAGCACTGGTGGCGCGGGCAAGGAAGGTGGTCGCGCCACCTACCCTTGTGGGCCCCACATGGGAGTTAAGTGAGAGGCAAGTGCCTAGGTTCATCTCGTCCACTCAAAACCCGACCAGGTATCTCTCGTTTTTTTCCTGTTCTCCCTTGCTACTCAAAATTCGATCTCCAAGTTTGGGCACTCTTTTTCAAATCTCTTTGGTGGAATTGATCCTTGATATGTGACTCCTCATCTCATCCAATTTATATTTGAGTTGATGCTTTATATTTGGAGAAAATTACTGCTCTTGGTGTCACCACTCCTGCATGAGGAATCCATGGATTTGATCTTTTTAAGTTAATATGAGGCATAGACTTGCTTGGTAGAACCTCCTTGAGTATATTAAACTAGTCATAACTTGCTATATCTAATTGTTTGGTGATTTTTGTTTAAGTGCTGGAAGATCACCAACACCATGAGCAAAGGAAAGGCCTTCTTGGTTCATCCTTTGGAAGGTCTAGGTGGGCTGCTGCCAAAGTTTCACTGATGAACTATGAGGACGACGAGGATTGGGAAGACATGATGCTCTACAAGATGGAGGCTTTGGATGTGTATTCCACAGGGTGGCAAGACACAGAGGTGTTGGAGCGTTAGGGGATAAGAGATGATGTCAACTACTTCACCAACACGACGGGGTTGTTTGACTTCTCTCAAAATGAGAAGAAAACGTATGTTGATTTGAGTCGAGAGTTCCTCTCCACCTTCAGGTTTGACTACAAGAAGGCAAAGATAGGTAAGAGAGGTAAGCAGGCTATAAGAAAGTTTGATGTTTATTTTTTTATGAAAGGAGAGATGTTAACTATGATTTTGGATAATTTCTGCCAAGTTGTACGTCTCTCAAACACTGGTAGTTGGGATTAAATCCCTAATGATTCTGATTCTAAACTTGGAGCATTTTGGAAGGTCATTAGTGTAGATGTTCTTGATGAAATTCATATAGGGAAGCTCACTCATATTCAACACCCTAGGCTTAGATGCTTTGCATTTTTCTTCTTAGGGATTCCTATCTATAGACAACTCCTCCGCTTGCATGGGTCATGTGTTACATTTATTAAAATGTGCAAAAGAAGGTAAGAGATTGAAATATAATTTGGGAGTTATTCTTGCTAGAACTTTATCTTATGCCGTGTCACATAATAGTAGCACACCTCCTTATTGTGGAGCAATAGACACTATGGTTTTTAATATATTAAGGATGACATGAATTTTGTTGACAAGGGCATTTTAGTTGAGGAGTCTATTCGTCTAGATGTAACCGTCTTGGAAAACATGAGCATGTTGGTCTGGTACAATGGTAATTATTATACTTACTAGTACATGGTTAGGAGTGTCAACTTTTCCACCACACACCTTCCTCTTCTTGACTATTTTGATAGGCTCACTAACAAGTGGATAATTCCGGATGGGACTCCCTCTCCATGTGATGACGTGCCTGCACATCATGAATACCCACCATGGAGGACGGCAAATCAGGATTATGAGTTCGGACCGAGCAGTTGAGCGCCATACCAGCAGTACTAGCTTTCACCCAAGCTTGGGGTAGTATGATTTCCTCACTTCCTTTTCATTGTCTATACCATGTTTATATTGTTTAAGTTGTAATATTAATTCTTAAAAAAAATAAGAAACACAAAAAGATTTCTACATTGTTGTTCCTTGCATGTTATTTTAAGTAGAAACTAAAAACCAAAAAGATTTCATTTATTTCTTTTGCTTACTTAATTTCTGGTTATTTACCTTGTTCTTCTAAAAACTAAAAATAAAAAATCATTTACTAGAATTATGAGATAAAAGAGTTGCGGAATCTGCACGACATTGTTCACCATTTTATTTATCATCTTTTTTTCTGCAAGTATGATTAAGTTGAAATTCATGGAGCTAGTGTAAATTTTCATCCCCTACATGTAAAACAATTGGATAAATTCCTAGGATGTCTAAGTAGAGAAAACCTAGGAATTATCAGCGTGGTAGTTTTTCTTGACATATTTTGATTATCATTGCTAAAGTAATTCAACTGATCTTGAAAGCAACTCCAAGTGAGTTCAATGATATTATATGCATGATAACTACTTTGACAACTCTCTTGATATCCCACTATAAAATTTATTTGAGAAGAAACTTGCAGCACTCTTGGTTAACATGTTATAAATGAAGTCCTGCACGACCCAATTTGCATTTGATCGACTTTATTCTATATGTGAGTGTGTTGTGTAGTTTCAGTTACGAGATAAAGAGCAACAATGATGAATCAAGGTGTATGAAGTGATTTAATGGGTATGACACATTTGGTATGTTTATGCACGCAATTTAACAATAGCAAGTACTTGCAAGATGGTTTCATTAATACTTAGGGAAGTGGTAGTGGAAGTTTATCATGTATGTGTTCTCTTAGCTATATAATGATGCAAGTTAGATGCTATTAGGTAATATTTTATCTTTGATTGAAATATAGTAGCTCTAAAGAAAGGTCTATGAATCCCATTGTGCTTGCTATTGTAGGCTTGGCAAACATTCAATGATGAATATATATATTCCTATGTTTTTAAAATATAATGACTAATGTTTGGATGAATGTCCAGTTTTCCAAATGATGAATCTCATCATAGAGTCGGATATAAGTTTGAATGATAGTATCTTTAGTTGATAATTCAAGCTTATTTGCTAGCCTAAAAACCAATTCCGCCAAAATGGCAGTCATGTGTTCGTGGGCAAAAATCCTTGAGCCATAACCTAAAAAAAGAGTAAACTCAATGATCTAGCATATTATTACCATGATTGATATATATGAAGTGCAAGTATGCAAAGTGAAGTTGTGAGAGTGATGGAAGTTCAAAGTTCAAAAAAGGGGCAAAACTCCTTCCTCTCATCCAAGACATGAAGCTTAGAAGCAAGTGTCTTTCCTACTTCCTTCCCACCTTAAAGTTGTCAACTAAAGATACTAACTATCTTACTTATGTACGGATTCACTATGAGTGTTTAAATGTTGAAAGACTGCAAGGACACAATAATACCAGAGTATTTAGTTCACAATGCAAGCATGATGAAAGAATCAGAGGCTTCAAAACCTTATTATATTGAATCAATCAAAACCGATGGGAGAACTTTGTTCATTGCAACTATCAATTGATCTTGATTAAATATTGTCACTATATATTATCTTTCTTGCAACATGTATAAACATTGGAACAACAATATAATGAACTTTTTTTCTTCATGGTTTTGATTTCTTCCATTTGTTGGGCCATTTGGAATGTTCGTACCAAGATCACCTTTGATAAGCATGTTTTCAAATCTCCAAGTGAAATCACGTTTTTCTCGATTACTTTGTTGATGTATTGGACGAGTCTTCAGAAGGGAGAGGACAAGAACACGCTTGTTGTTGGCGCTGATAAGCTAACACAAACGAAGATTTATGACTTCACCGGAAGAAGCTTCGCTTGTCCTAGCCCCCTGCCGATGATTACTAAAGCTCGAGTCCTTGTGTTCCCGCTGCCCTTGAATCCAGTTAGTTCTCCTTGTTGGGAGTTGTTTCCTCCCGGTTGTTCTTTTTGTTTTTTTATGGAGTCCAGACATTTGTTTCTATTCCTAGTTTGATTCATAGCTGAACTTTTGTCAAATTGTATAGTGGTACTAGGTTTTTACCCCACGTGTGCATTCGACGACGAATGCTCATAGTGTGTTTTGTGGTACTGCCCCAACAGCTTCAGGATCCATATCCCCTCTCCTTCAAATAATTATAACAAAAAACTCGGACTTATTATTTCCGTTGTTAAGTGGAAACGGGTGAAGGCCGGTTGGAAAAAAAGATGCCACTCGTTCTAATAGCAAATCAAAGGCCGGAAGCAAGCCTCCCGATCCATGCGTCTACGCGCCTACCAGTACACTGTAGGAAACGATCATGACAGAGCAGGTACCAGCTATGGACTGTACCGAATGATCACATACACGGTCAGTCGGCACTTGGCGGTCACTCCTGCAAGCCTTTAAAAGCGAATCGCAGGCGTAGTGGAATAAGATTATCCTCTTCCTCCCTCCTTCCCTCCTCCTATAACTGTGGTCCATGGCAAAGTTAAATCTCATCATCGTCCCCTGCTTCGCAGCTCTCGTCCTCCTCGGCGCGATGGCTTCCACCAGCGAGGTTCCCACGTTTGTGAACCCCAAGCTCCAAAGATGAATTTTCTATTGCATTATAGCAATACTTGTTTTATGGAATACTAATATTTTTAAGTCTTTTCTGTGTGAACAAGTGGCGGAGCTTGACATTCAAGTTGATATGCCCAACAACACGAATCATATATAAATTTTGAGTAATATTTAAATTTTTAGCATAAATATTAGATATATCTCTAATATGTTTTCTGGAGTAAGGGGGGCCATTGCCCCCCTAACTCTAGAAAAGCTCTAACACTTCAAACAAGGAGCCCTTGATTTCATGTTGCCCCTTGGAAGGCTTCGCGACAGCCATGGTGACTACTCTTTCATGCACGTATAACTTTGCACCGAAGCCTCTGTATCAGCAATGTATGGGATTTGTTTGGTGAAAAGATCGGCGAGGAAATATTCCAGAAAAACTAACAACTAGGCTCTGGAAGGTTACTAGGGGCGACTTCTTTTAGGCTCTTGCTTATGCATAAGCTGGCTTATAGGAAATGGTGGGAAGAAACTGTGGTGAGAATAAGCTATTAAAAATTGTATGATTGACTTCTTTCGGGCTTCTGAAAATTTGGCTTATTGATATCTTGAACTATGAAATATCTGTAATACCCCTAATGTCTCCTGAATAAGTGATCATACCATATGCAAGTTAGTTTTTAGTTAAAAAATGAGCTATAAATGAAAAAGAAAATTATCAAAAGTCAGATAATAATTAAAATATCTCTTAGTGCTTTCAAATTTACAATAACAATAACGGTCTGTAAGCAGTGCAAGTTTTTTACTATTCCATGCTATTTGTAAAAAAGTACGCTTCCATACATCCATATCCTAAACAGATCAGGAGTATGTTAATTAAAAGAAACAGGATAATCAATATTAAACCAACAGTTACATGTTTGCCGTACTTTAATTTTTAGACGGCAAAGCATTACGTTAGGTGTGGTGGCAGTCTCCTGTAAATACAGCTAAAAGGGAGGGGCAAGTCAATATACCGATTCGGTTCCAATCATAGAAGCTCGGGAAACTGCTCCTCGGACGATTCTGAGATTGCACGCGATGTTAGCTTCAGGGTAGAAATAAGCAGCCCAACAGCCGAAGACTTCTTTTCGGTTTCAGCTGCCCACCACCTCGAAGCCGGCCTGGAAGCTAAAAAGAAGTCGCCCTAGAACGGCTAAGTAGATGAGTTGGAGCTTTTGCATCTAGTTCATGTAATATGGGCAAGTGGTGGTTGCGTGGTAGTTTCCTAGAGCCGTTTCGATCCATGTTTGCTTTCAAACTGGAACTCCTACCCCCTAGGAAACTAGCTTGATAAAGGTCAACGCTCCTGTTCAAGCATCGATGACGCATAACGGGAGGCTAGCTCAGTAGATTAGTTCTTTAGTTTAGAAGTAGTGAATGCTTTGCTTTCTTTTCTTTAATCAAATCGTTCGTGAATTCCATCCAAATAGTAAATAGTTTCCTTTACTTCTAGTGGCTCTTATGATTTCGTTTTCTAAAATGGAACTGGGGAGAAATCCCTAAGATTAATATGGAAAAAAAGGAAAGGCAGCAATCTCATAGATAAGCTGGAAAAAAGAAAGGACAAAGAAGATGCTGGAAACAACTTCAACATGAAATTTGAGAAGAAAGATTTAAATACTTCCTCCATTCTAAAATAAGTGACTTGAGTTTGTCTAAATTCGCATGTATCCACATACTAAAACATGTCTATATGCATTTAAACATAGACAAGCACAAGTCACTTATTTTGTGATGGGGGGAGTAGTGAGAATTGTGGAGACTGTTGTCACTTTAGGTCAGAATGCACTAAACAAAAGCAAAAAAAAGCCTAACTCGAATAGGGACAAGCGTTGGGGTGATTGTAAAGGAAAAAACCCTTCACGGTACACCTAATATATGTGTCTGCTCTGAATCCCTGTTTACCACATCTTTCTCGGATTAATGGATAGTTGACTCTGTTCAACCTCACATATTGGGTAAAATAAAAAATGTTCTTATCATTCAAAACAAATCCTTCAAATCTTCGATTTACGAGCATCAAAGAAATTAACCTCAATGGCGCCGTTTTACATGGTCAAGTGAACGTTCAGACCCCACCCTCAAGAGAACTGATCGAATGTTCTGGACGAGGGATTGGGAGCTTCTCTTGCCACACGACTAGCTTGAGTGCTCAACATCATCAATGGCCGTCCTTGCAGTTCCTCAAAGCTTGTGGTTGAGGCGTGTCTTGTGAGTGGCAGCACAATTGTTCACTACGACTCCCATCGCAGATCAACATCCAAGGCGCCCCTTGCTCAAGCACTTGGTCGACGTCACACTCAGAAATTGGCGACACAGCACGACGATGCTCATCTTCGTACCCGCCGGCGTGTCTCCTGTCACCGCCACTTCGTGGTTAAATAATTATCATGAGAAATGTGTGTAAATATACCTGCATCAAATGTTCACCCCTTCCAATAGAAAACTTTTCGTATCTGAAGAACAATGCTGGCATATTTAACGTGGACAGTATATAGAAGAATAAAGAGTAGAAAACAATTAGTTACAGTATATACTGAAGAAAAGAAAATATAAGTGTATAAACAATGGACAAGAAAAATAATTAAAGAAAATGAAAGAAAAGTTGAGAAATAAACAAAAAAGGGAAATTCCCACCCGCCTCCCTGAAGGAGATCGAGCTCCTATCTGCCGCCCTTTGCGGCATATAAAGTCTTGACATCGAGTGTTCCTTCATGGTCTGCATTTGGTAGGGCCCACTAGACAAGGATTGTATTACATACATCATAAAAAAAATTGATAAAAGAATTATATTAATACCAAATAGATATTAATTAAACATGGCCTCTATAACAACATAATGTCAAGAAGGCATCATCGATGCACACAGTCGGGAAAAAATGCCGCCAAAATAATCAACGAAGCAGCAGGAACTACCACCTACAACGACAACACCCAAACTACAAAAAGTGTTTCTCATGGATTTTTATTGCAAGAAAGTCTGAGTAAACTCCAAACAATGTCTTCAATAAGGAGAGAATATAGATCCACCATTGTCCGGTACAACCAGTGAATGTCAGACCTAAGGTTTCACCCCGAAAATCCATACTTGCTGCTCAAAGAACACGACCAAAAATAAAGCCCCCATGTGTTGCCCGCTTGCCGAGTGTGCTGCAAAATACCGATCATCTGGCTCACAGTCTTCGCTACACCAATCCCATGCCATCGAGATCTACTGAACTTTCAGTCGCAACCATCTTGATATTCCCCATCAATTGTGAGCACCTAATAATAGTCTTGATATTCCCCATCTTGATATTCACGCTCTCAACCCATAGTTGTATCATGGTCAAGCATGGATGGTCATGGTCACCCTCCAGAAGTTTTGGGAAGGGACGGAGCCCAATGGACCGACTCTGATGCACATGCATATGGGTCTAATAATTATTTTACTTATATTTACCAAAAAGGCCCGATGCATCAGGTTAGCCCACCAACACTCATGTACACCTTGTGCATCGAGGTAACAGCTTTCTTTCTTGAATAGGGAATAGGCCCGAAGGGCCCATAAGCTGTATTAAGTGGCGAAACAATTATATAAAGGATCCTGCTCCAAATATGATTTACATCGAGGTCCTCATAGTTTCTAAGAAAGACATGAAGGAAAGGGGAAACACAATTAGGTCCTTCTTCTCCGCCTGGGCTACAAAATTTAAAGTAGTTGCCACTGTTGACGACACATGGATTATGCCACTTGAGTCGCCGTCAACATGGAGTGCCAAGCTGCAATCGTAGATCCTCTGAACTGGCACATCATCCTGGAGGAAGAGAGAGTCGTGGTGCCATCTACACGTCATAAGGCGAAGTGGTTTCTATTGGCCCTATATCACATTGGCAGACAAAGCCTTCATGGATGAACACCGTAGTTCAACAACAGCTTCCGACCTACGCACGAGCACGCACAATCCTATTCCCCTTCTCCCAGCGCCGACGCGCTCCAAGTTGAGATCCTCCTCTCCATCTCCTTATTGGCTAAGAGACAATCCAAGCTTCGATCTCACGACGCCGGAGAAGACTGCACTTATTGTCTGAGCTTGCCCCGACATCCTTCCTCTTCTTCGTCGATGTGAAGACCGACAGAACTGCATGGCGATAGCTTCCCACCGGTGTGCGTGACCGACGGAGCAGCTGAGCTCCAAATGTCGGCTTTATTAGCAGAGATCCCTAGGCTATGTGTCACCGCCTGCGAGTGTTCCTGCCACCGGAACACCACAACAAGCACCATCCAGCATTGGTCGCATCAGAGCCATGCACGAAGCTCCGATGACCTACTCCCATACGCCACGTGATCAGGACACAACCTAAAGCTAACAGGGCTGGTCCTGAGGTTTTTTAGGGGCCCGGGACAAAACTAAACTCAGGGGCCCTATAGGCATAAATAAATGCAAAGTGTTACAATAAATTTTTGAAGTGTGCATGGAAGCAATATATTTTTTGGGTTAAAGCAACATTTGATATCCAATAATATGTATTATTTTGAAATTTTCTTCTAACATTATTAGCTGTGAAGTCATTATGATTAACCCAAATTCCCGTCGAACTCCCTCGGCTAGGTTTTAGCTCGTGCCCATACACATCCATGGTGTCATGGAAGCCATAATAGCTGTTGCCAGGACCTCCGGGTGTTGTTTGATG
Source organism: Avena sativa (assembly GCA_916181665.1). NCBI lineage: Eukaryota > Viridiplantae > Streptophyta > Magnoliopsida > Poales > Poaceae > Avena > Avena sativa. The sequence goes on from OV702293.1 coordinate 464,800,574, forward strand.
CACTGCGTACCGCACAATGAAAGCAAACAAATAGACAGTATGACAACTAAGAAATGGATGAAGAAAACTTGTAATAATAACATTCTATAAATATAGAAATCTTAAACTCAGCATAGTTCGAAAACTCAAGGCAACCGTACCATTTTCTATAAAGCAACATTGACTTGTAAAATAATTAGTTCACATATTTCATGTTGTTTGGTCCTAATATGGTAGTACGTCAACAAACATGCGGATAGTATAATATCTTTTGGAGTCTGAATAGTTTCTTCGTCCTATTACATGATACATGAACCATTAGGATAAACAATTTACTCCCTATGCCACCAACGTGTCAAGACTAAAACCTCGTGTGGTTGGTATATCATTGCGGTGACCCAGTATACCACTGCATGTGTAGTACACTATAGTCGTTGACATGACACTCACAGAACACCATTCCGTAAATATCACATCTCTCAGAGTGGTACAACAGAAACATTGCGGGTCCATATTACAAACATTCACACATTATTATTATTACAATACCAGAAGTTCAAGACTTCAAAAGGATTCAACTTACCAACCAAAATATAAAGTGTTTCAGCGGAATTTAAAAGTAGCAACTCCGACTAGGAGTTGAGCTCAGCAGCTTATTCTATAGAGTTCATGTTGCTCGGCTCCGTTGGTTACTACTAACTAGGGTACTTAGTTGGACTCGTTATCATCAACACCATAGCGGATTTCGTAATCCACTCCTTCAACACCTCCTGACAGGTCAGGCTCCTCGTAGAACACATCTTCTTGACATTCGGCTGCATACATTGGCACGTCTTCGGGATCCTCGAAGTCTAAGAAAAGGATCAAAGGAAAGGATGAGTAACAGCGTTACCCAACAAGTTCATTATATGCAAAGTGGAAAGTTTGATGCTCTAACTACCACCTCGGACTATAAGTGTTTGGCACTATGCAGTTTTTATAAATCTTTCTTCAAAGATTGATTTTATTATAAAAATCTATGACCATCAGCCTTCACAGGTTGACCAGAACTTTCATGGAGTTCCTTTCCTGCCGCGTTCGTAGCTCCTTCCCGGAACAGGGAGTAACAAGTTACAATTATTACACTCTGCAGAGGTGCGTTACTTTACCCATGAGAGATCAACTCCTTGTTGCACAAGCGGGCGTACTTTCCCGTCCACAATTCCATGATGTAGGGCCCAGTAGTTGGTCCAAGCCAATCACTGCCCCCTTCGCGACCTCGCATGCCTCATTGGTGTACACCATGCCCACATAATGAATTACGTCAATGGTTTGTACAAACCGTTAGATGCCAGAACTATCGTGGGACGATGAGGGTTTCCACCCATATGCTGCATATCCTTTACGAATTACCAATTAATATGCACGCTACGAGGATAACATCCATGACCTTCACATCCGGCTTCATGCGAGAGGAAGAAGATACAACTGACTTCTCTGTCCCATTCCAAATCTCATGGCTAACGCGTAATATACGGCGCTAGAATCACTGATGTCAGGGGTTATTAAGTCCCTAATTGTTGCAAATAGAACACTAAGTTCTATTGCTCCATTATATCATCACTTAGGATGATATCTAAGATTTCTTTATTTGTGGAAATAATATTTTCTTTCTTTAGAGTAGATATGATAACACACAATTTGCAAATACTTTGATAAAGACTCTTCAAAGGATATGAGCAAGTGATAAACTTGCCTTGTGATTGCAAGGTAGTGAAGTCTGATGCTTGCACTGGACCTTGAGCTTCTATGTCTACAAAAACATCATATTGCCCGGTAAGGACAATATTTAAAGAAGCAAAATGATTATGCAAAGTAATGTAACGCATCATTTAACTTGATATGCTTTCTCCCCATTATTAATAGAATTCTTTTCAATAATAAAGGATTTATAAATATTAATTTTCAATATTTATAATAGAATATTGTATTCTTTTATTTTATTTTCCTTTTATTGATTTAATGATTCTTTTAAGAATTATCACTTAGATATAAAAAATTGTTATTAAAGATTTGTTTAGTATTTTTCTAAATTACTACAATATTAATATATAATGAAAGTACTTTTTATTTATTTTATCATCTTTCAATAATTTTGTAAAATTCCATAAGTAATATATAAATTACAAAATTCATAATAAAATTTATATGTCTAAAATTTTATATCTTAATTTATTTGGATAGTTTGGATTATTATGAATCCAAAAATATTTTATTTATAATTTTTGGACTTTTATTTTATTTTCTAGAATTTAATTAATTTAGGGGCATTTTGGTCCTTTCCTAATTATTAAAATAGATTCTAAATGAATTGGGCTGGCCTTTTGGGTTTATTGGGCCCTTATGGACCAGTAGGGCAGGGTCAAAACAACCACCCCGAAGGGTTTTCGGCCCACCCAGCCCACTCATTCGATGTCTCCTCTCTCGAGCTCACCCCTCTCCTTCTCCTTCCCCGACCCCCTGGTCAGTGGTGTCGCCGCCGATGATTCCCGCCGTCGTGGACCGCCCTGGCCGTCTCCGTGGTGCAGGAAGAGGTTGTCGACTCCGCTCTTCCCTCCTGTCCAACTGGATTTGGACATGGAGCTCTCTTGTGACAGATCGATGCCGTCCCGAACCCTAGGGTTTGGTATTGGCGTTGATCCTGGCACCGCCGCTGCTGTTGTGTGTTGTGGTGATTCACCTCGCCCCTAGGCGTGGCTATGGTCGTCGTCGTGGCGCTGTATGGGTCCCAGCGCCCCCCTGGGGATGCTCCCCGTGCCGCCATGGTCGTCGGCCACCTGTTCTTCCTCTTCTAGTCTCCAGCGAGGATATTTGGTGAGTCACTCCTCTCCCCTCGTGCTCTCTGTACTAAGCCAATCTATGCTAGATGTTGGTGGTGACCTTCCTGGTTACTGTCCTATCCTGATTAGGGTTCTCGGTTTTACTTAGGGTTCATACCATGTTGTGGACTAGATACTGATGAATTGGATCATGTGTTGATTGTCCCTAAGCATGCTAAAGGATTGTTAGTTGTGGTTTGCTGCTTAAGATGAACTGTGGTGGTGCTAGTGGCTTATCAGATGATTCTATGAATCAATTTTGATGTGGTCAAATGATAAGGTTTCTACAGAAGCAATATTTGGGAATCTTGTGGTTTACTGCTTCACCACCGTCATTACTTGGTTAATGACAGTGAGTGTTGTGTGATGAAATCACTGTATTAACACCTGTTGGCTTAAGAATTCAGATGTAGTTTGAGATCAAATGGTTTCAAACAGTGAATATATAAATAGGTGAATATCTTGTTTATGATTCCTGTGTTTAAGAACAGGAAAATGATTTACAGTGGTTTTGTTGAATCTGTGAAGATTGAATGCTTAACCTGATTAATATAAATTTGTTCTTGTGACACCATCTTTGGATGGCACACATGTTAGATTCTATTTCATTGTTTGGGTTGGTCCCAGCTTAAAATGAGTTTGGCTATAAAGATAAGTAGAAGTTTTCCTTTCTTAAATCCCTAAGACCAGTGATGTTGGTCTGAGGTTTAGGGATTTAGACCTCTATCTAGTTGGTTCACATGAATTGATTCTGATAGTGATACCAGCTGTTATTGCTTAAATCAAAGTTGGGAAAATATGCTTCTAAGCTTGATAACTTATATAGATCCATAATATTAGATTCTAAGGTGCTACTCTTGTCTTAGAGATGTGCCTAGAAGTTTAATCTTAGCTATGTTCATTCTTGAATTGGAATATAGCTTGATATCTAAATCAATGATGTTGTTCTGAGATTTAGTTGGATCCTTATGCTTTTCTGTTTGCTTTTAGAGTTTAAAACCTCAGTGATGGATTCACCCCACTTGGGCGCTTTCTAAGAGTTTGAATAAGATACAGATCATGTATGCTTGTCTAATCTTAGACAGATAGATCATTTGATGGTCTATTTACTCACCACTTTACTTGATGTTGTGGTTGATCTTGTTGGAGATATGCCCAAGAGGCAATAATAAAGTGGTTATTATCATGTCTTCACACTTATGATAAATGTTTGCATATCATGCTATAATTGTATTAACCGGAAACATTAATACTTGTGTGATTTGTAAACTAAAATAAGAGTCCCTAGTAAAGCCTCTTGTTAAACTAGCTTGTTGGTTAATATATGATCATGGTTTCCTGATCATGAACATAGAGATGTTATTAACAACAGGATCATATCATTAGGAGAATGATGTGATGGACATACTCCTATAGATAAGCGTAGCATAAAGATCAAGTCATTTCAATAGTTCAATTGCTATATGCTTTCTGATACATAGTAACCTAATTCCTTCGACCATGAGATCATGCATATCACCTTTACTGGATGGATGCTTTGATGTCATCAAACACCACACCGTAACAGGGTGGCTATAAAAGTGGCATTGAGTGTTCGGAAAGTATTGGTTGAAACACATGGATCAAGAGTGGGATTTGTCCATCCACATGACGGATAGATATTCTCTGGGCCCTCTCGGTGAAATGTCATCCAATTAGCTTGCAAGCATGTGACTTGGTCACAAGGGATCACATATCACGGGAACGAGAAAAGAGTACTTATCAGTAACGAGGTTGAACTAGGTATGCAGAGATACCGACGATCATAACCTTGGATAAGTAACATATCGTGAGACAAAGGGAAATTGGTATCGTATGTAAGTGGTTCATTCGATCGCAAAGTAATCGTAGAAATATGTGGGAGCCATATGAATTTCCAGATTCCTCTATTGGTTATTGTTCGGAGAAGTGTCTCGATCATGTCCGCATAATTCACGAACCGTAGGGAGACACACTTAAGGATTCGACGTTGTTTGAGTAGTTATGGTATTATGAGAAAGAGACCGAATGTTGTTCGGAGTCTCGGATGGGATCCGGGATATCACGAGGTGATCCGGAATGGTCCGGAGAATAAGATTCATATAAGGAAAGTCCCGTTTCGGAGTTCGGGAATGATTCCGGTGTTTTCATCGGGAATGTTCTAGAAGGTTCCGGATTGTCCGGCACTCCGGGGGGGAAGGGGTACATGAATGTGTCATTACATATTGGAATGATTGCATCATGTACTAAGTGTTCTTGCTGTCCCAAATAAAGGATTAAATTGAATCCTAAAACAGAAAAGTCAAATGTCCAGTTTGAAAGTCAAACGGCTAAAACAAGAAACTGTGGGAAACAAGCAAGAGGAGTTGGAATCGACTTGGAGGAGGAGTCCCACTCCTCCAAGCCGGCGGCCAGCCCTAGGCCGAGTTGGGGAGGGACTCCCTCCCTCCCCTGGCGCGCCAGCCCCCTCCCATCTATATAAGGAGGGGCAGGGCTCCCCTCCTAGACACACAAGTTTCCTATCCTCTAAACTAAACCCTAGATCTAGACCCCGGTTTAGAGCTATTCGGTTTAGAGCCTTCTAATTGGTTTAGAGCCCTCTAATTGGTGTGTCTAATTACTAGACCACTAATAGCCTCTCTCATAAGCTCCACCATACTCGCACCGGCTTAAGGCGAAGCCCTGCGGGATTTCCCCTCTACTTCCGGTACCACGCCGTTGTGCTGCCGGAATCGCGAGGAGAGTGCTACAACCTCCGCTGCCTGCTGGAACAAGGGAGAGGAAGGTCTTCGTCGAGTACCGAACGTGTGACCGACTACGGGAGCGCTGCCGGAACGTGGCGCCGGAAGGATCGTCTACGCGATCTTGAGATCGGAAAGAGTACGACTACATCACCCACGAGAATCTGCTCTCGTTAAACACTTTGGAATCTTCGAGGGTGAGTTATTCCATCGACTCGTTGCTGCAATCTAGTAGATAGATCTTGGCTTGTTTGTTTGTATGCGATAGAAAATTTTTGTTTTCCATGCTACGAACCCCTACAGTGGTATCAGAGCCGTGTCTATATGTAGATCTGTTGCACGAGTAGAACACAATGATCATTGTGGGCGTTGATGCTTTTATTGTCGATTGCTTCTTGTGTACTTTGCATCTTGCGGTATGTTGGGATGAAGCGGCCCGGGCTAACCTTACATGACATCGTTCATGAGACTTGCTCCACGCTTGACATGCAACTTGTATTGCATAAGTGGCTTTGCGGGTGCCTGTTTCTCCTAGCATAGTTAAGATCCAATTTACAACGGGTGATTAACAATACTAGTATCAATGTTGTGGTTCATGTTCGTAAGTTAGAGCGACACTTATTAACAGCCCCAAACCACGTAAAACATGCAAAGAAAGTAGAGGCGTCTAACTTTGTTTTGCAGGGGTGTGCAGTGATGTGATATGGCCATGATTGTGATTATATATGATGTATGCAATGTTCCTTATTGTAAGTCGGCAACCGGCAGGAGCCATATGGTTGTCTTTAATTTCTGTTAAGACCTGCGTGTCTATTCAAAGTAGTTGTAATAGTTGAAGCCGGTGGACGACAACCATGGAGAAGCGTCATTGACCTTGATGCAATGTCGGTGATGATGGAGATCATGTTCGTGCTTGAAGATGGAGATCGAAAGCACAAAGAAGAAAGGCCATATCATATCACATATTATGAATTGCCTGTGATGTTAATCCTTTATGCATCTTGTATTGCTTAGTAGACGACGGTAGCATTATAAGATGATCCCTCATGCACATAAATTTCAAGTTCTAAAGTGTTCACCCTTAGTATGCACCGTTGCCAAAGCTTGCTGCTTCGAAGCACCACGTGATGATCGGGTGTCTTTGATTCCGCGGGTGAATACAACGTAAGCAAGCCAGATTTGCTTATGCGGTAGCTAAGGTTTGATCTTGACGAGCCTAGCATGTACAGACATGGCCTCAGGAACACGGATTACCGAAAGGTAGAGCATGAGTCATATAGTAGATATGATGAACATGTTGATTGTTCGCCATTGAAGCTATATCAATTCTCGTGATGATCGGTTTTGATGTGGTGAATTTGGTTCGTGTGATCACTAAAACAATGTGAGGGATATTGTTTTGAGTGGGAGTTCACCTAGATTAATTTAATTATTAATTAGAACTCAATTTATCATAAACTAAATCAAAGTGAAATTGCATAGTTGTTGTAGTCATTGGCATCCGTTTACCACCTTGCGCTTAGTTATAATTGAGATGATAGAACTATAGAATTCTGGTTAGTTACTTTACGAACTGGTATCGTATTGTTTTGAAGTGTTAATCTAAAGTTTAAAAGTCCTATTGCAAACTTTCAGTAAGTTCCGGTTACTCCATGAAGTTTAATAATTAGTATTAAATCAAGAGTAACAATTCCAAGTGTTAGTATATAAGTATCATGTTTGTCTCCATGATTCTTGATATTCAAAGGATTCTCTTAATATCAAGGTTATCTAGGATCTGAAAAAGTTGTTTCAGAAACCATGATGTGTGGAAGATATTGTGATATCTGAAACGAAGTTTTGGTTACAACATGATAGAGTATAATATGGCAAAGTTCATGTTCTCATATTTGATGAGAATTTGCAAAAAGGTTGGAGACACTTGTTGTCCTAATCCTCCAAAAGGTTTTGGATAGCAACATTATACTCATAATTCATCGTTATAAGCTAAAAGTAGCTTGATCATGGACGATTCCATGATAAGGGTGAATATTTGATGTAGGTAAAATGTTTACTACACCAAGGGATTACTAAAGAAAGGAATTTGAAAGAACACCAAATATTTGATGATGGTGATCTACTTCAAAGTGCAAGTCCAAAGACATTGGTATTTAATTATACACGCTTTGGACTAGATGTCATATGTATGACTCCACTATTGATGTTGATAGATTCTTTCAAACTGAAAAGGAAATACTGAAAGAGAATCTCATAAATATATGGCAGAAAAGAAAAGACTAGAATCGTTCAGTTTAAGTATATAGATGATATACATGTTATGGCTATATTCTTTGCTTGTTAAACAATGTGGTTCTTAAGTATTTGATACTGAATTTGTTGGTGTGAATCGTCATACGAAACAACACAATTCATGAACTACAATGGCCTAAGTAACTAGCAAAAGAATATGTAATGATGTTCATCAAGAACAAAATAAAGGGTTATTGTGTTGCTTGTTAAACATCAAAGCTTGCCTTCAAAGATTTGTTTTATCAGGTATTATGAGAACAAAAGGATTGTTCAAATAATTGCCGTAATCCATAAAAGATGGATGATTCGCAAATCTCGTTGGAGACATCACATCCATAAAACTAGTGCTAAAAATGTCGAAAGACAAATTGATTGAAAGATCACTTAGGAAGTGACATCGCCGTTTAAATTATATTTGAAAGAAAACATGAAGAAACTCCATGTTGATGGAATTTTGGAGTCTTCTGATTTTTGATCATATGACGCTTGTGAAACTTTCCTAGAGATAATTAAAACTTCGTTCATAGGCCAAAAGGGAACGAATGACTAGCTTATTGGAACTTGTACATATTGTTGTACGAAGTCCGTTATGTGTAGTCAAGAGCGATGGATTTCAACTTCATATGCTTTCTCCGAAAAATTTGAGTGAATATATGAATATTTACTTAATAAGGATGAAGTATGAAACATTTGAAAAGTTCAAAGACTTTCAAGATGAAGTGCAAAATCATTGTAACAAGAATATAAACAGTTTATGATAAAGATCATAAAGGAAGATATTTGAGTTACAAGTTTAGCATAATACCTAAGATTTAAGGAATCGTTCCGTGGATTTGCATTTCCCGAAACACCATAAGAGTATGGAGCGTTCGAGATATGTAATTAAACCTTGTTTGACATGGTAAGATCGAAAGGTGTAATTCATAAAACTGCCATTGTATTTTAAAGATTAAAAGCTTTAGAGATTACCGTTTTTCCACTGAAAAGAGCTCCATCATAATCCGTTGAAATGACACCATATAAAAGTTATGGTTTGGGATAAAACCCAAGTTGTCCTTTCTTAAACATTGGTATGCTATGCATAAGAAAGATGTTTGCAACCAAAGTCGGATGAACCTGTCTTTGTATGTTATTTCGAATAACTGTTAAGTACTCCTCCATAACATTGGAGACAAAAGTGTTTGTCACTTAAAACGTTAAGTTTCTTTGAGAAGGAATTTTTCGTGAAAAGTTAAGTGGGAGGACAATAGAAACTTTGATAAGGTTAAAAGAACCTTAGCTGTATGTGCAGAGTTGCGCAGCGCCGAAAAGTGTTCCGGAGGCGGCAACAATGCTCATGGCTCACGTACCTCAAAGGTTGTGGTCACGGAGATCCAAGTTCCTATTGAAACAAGTAGATCGGGTAAACAATCAAATACCAAGATTTGAGGGTTGAATCATTATTTGAGAATAATGAACCGACTACATGCAGAGAAGCGATGATGGGCCCTGACTCCGTAAAATGGCTTGAAGCCATAAAATCCGTGATAGTTCCATACACGAGAAATCAAGTTTTGAACTTGAAGGACCCTCGAGAAAGGTGTAAGACCTTATAGTTGTGTCTGGATCTATAAAGAAATAGACATGGATGTTTCACATCTAGTCGACATGTTGGGAAAGAGTTCACAACAATGTTCAAAGGTTGACTATGACAAGATTTTGATCTTTCATAGTGATATTTAGTCTAGACGGATTAATGTAGCAACCACTACATATAATTTGTTATATGGTAGTTGAATAAACAAAACAAGTTCTTCTAATAGAATCGTTACCTAGGACATGTGCATAACACGGTCCATAGGGTTTTGTTAATTCAAAGGATGCTAAAAGCATATGCAAACTTCAATGGTTAGAGTGAGCATAGCGGAGTTGGAATCTTCACTATGATGAAACTGTTAAAAGGGTTTAATTTCATCAGAGACAATGAAGATGCTTGCATTTGCAAGAAATTAAGTGGGAGCGCTAAGACATATTTCTAATACATTATGTGGAAGACATATTGTTGATTGGAAATAATGTATCTTTTATTAACACATATTAAGAATTTCATCCCGATGAAAGACTTAGGCAAAACCCAAATATTTGGCATCAATAGACGCTAATATGGTTGTGCCAGAAGTACATAGACAAGATATTGAATGAGTTCAATATAGAAACTACAAGAGAGGTTCTTGTTGCACAGAAAGGATTGAAAGAGTTCAATGTTGATGATATATTCAAGTGTATTAGCACTTGGTAAGTGAAACAAAGATTCAAGTATAGATTGATACTTGATGTATGAAATCACAAAGAGTATTTATATCAATCATACTGTGATATGTACAAATCCAGATATGTCCTATGCTCTAAATGTTGAGAGCATATACCAGAATGATTCGTAAGATGATCATTGGACAATAGTAAGGATATTCTTATGATCTTCTGAAAGAACTAAGAGTATAATATTTGTAGAAGTGACAAATAGATGGTTAGTTCATTGTAAAAGTACTACATTGATACTAGCTTTGTCACAAAGTACAAATTAAGTTTATCTCAATCTAAACTAAGGGTGGCACAATATAATGGAAAGTGAGTTCCATAATGGATTTGGATGATTTCCAAAGTTAAGACATTGTGACAGATACTACAACAAAAGGCTAAGTATATGACTGCTATTATAGCAGCAAAAGAGGGCATTTGTGTCAAGTAGTTTGTTATCAAACTAGGTGTAGTTCACAGTGGGATAATACTATGAAGATATATTGTGCGACAATGTTATCAACATGTTTTAACCCCAAAGAGCTAAAGGTCACACCGAAAGACCAAATTTATACAAAGCCATCTCATTAGAGAATGAGTGATGCGTAGAAACGCAAAGACATGCAATTACACACGGACCTGGAAGTGTCAGATCCGGAGATCAGTTGACCACTAGCAATCGTGTACATACAACACCGGAAAGCCGTAGGTGTTGAATACACAAAGGTTTGAAACTAGATTATTGACTCTAGTGCAAGTGGGAGACTGTTGGAGATATGCCCAAGAGGCAATAATAAAGTGGTTATTATCATGTCTTCACACTTATGATAAATGTTTGCATATCATGCTATAATTGTATTAACCGGAAACATTAATACTTGTGTGATTTGTAAACTAAAATAAGAGTCCCTAGTAAAGCCTCTTGTTAAACTAGCTTGTTGGTTAATATATGATCATGGTTTCCTGATCATGAACATAGAGATGTTATTAACAACAGGATCATATCATTAGGAGAATGATGTGATGGACATACTCCTATAGATAAGCGTAGCATAAAGATCAAGTCATTTCAATAGTTCAATTGCTATATGCTTTCTGATACATAGTAACCTAATTCCTTCGACCATGAGATCATGCATATCACCTTTACTGGATGGATGCTTTGATGTCATCAAACACCACACCGTAACAGGGTGGCTATAAAAGTGGCATTGAGTGTTCGGAAAGTATTGGTTGAAACACATGGATCAAGAGTGGGATTTGTCCATCCACATGACGGATAGATATTCTCTGGGCCCTCTCGGTGAAATGTCATCCAATTAGCTTGCAAGCATGTGACTTGGTCACAAGGGATCACATATCACGGGAACGAGAAAAGAGTACTTATCAGTAACGAGGTTGAACTAGGTATGCAGAGATACCGACGATCATAACCTTGGATAAGTAACATATCGTGAGACAAAGGGAAATTGGTATCGTATGTAAGTGGTTCATTCGATCGCAAAGTAATCGTAGAAATATGTGGGAGCCATATGAATTTCCAGATTCCTCTATTGGTTATTGTTCGGAGAAGTGTCTCGATCATGTCCGCATAATTCACGAACCGTAGGGAGACACACTTAAGGATTCGACGTTGTTTGAGTAGTTATGGTATTATGAGAAAGAGACCGAATGTTGTTCGGAGTCTCGGATGGGATCCGGGATATCACGAGGTGATCCGGAATGGTCCGGAGAATAAGATTCATATAAGGAAAGTCCCGTTTCGGAGTTCGGGAATGATTCCGGTGTTTTCATCGGGAATGTTCTAGAAGGTTCCGGATTGTCCGGCACTCCGGGGGGGAAGGGGTACATGAATGTGTCATTACATATTGGAATGATTGCATCATGTACTAAGTGTTCTTGCTGTCCCAAATAAAGGATTAAATTGAATCCTAAAACAGAAAAGTCAAATGTCCAGTTTGAAAGTCAAACGGCTAAAACAAGAAACTGTGGGAAACAAGCAAGAGGAGTTGGAATCGACTTGGAGGAGGAGTCCCACTCCTCCAAGCCGGCGGCCAGCCCTAGGCCGAGTTGGGGAGGGACTCCCTCCCTCCCCTGGCGCGCCAGCCCCCTCCCATCTATATAAGGAGGGGCAGGGCTCCCCTCCTAGACACACAAGTTTCCTATCCTCTAAACTAAACCCTAGATCTAGACCCCGGTTTAGAGCTATTCGGTTTAGAGCCTTCTAATTGGTTTAGAGCCCTCTAATTGGTGTGTCTAATTACTAGACCACTAATAGCCTCTCTCATAAGCTCCACCATACTCGCACCGGCTTAAGGCGAAGCCCTGCGGGATTTCCCCTCTACTTCCGGTACCACGCCGTTGTGCTGCCGGAATCGCGAGGAGAGTGCTACAACCTCCGCTGCCTGCTGGAACAAGGGAGAGGAAGGTCTTCGTCGAGTACCGAACGTGTGACCGACTACGGGAGCGCTGCCGGAACGTGGCGCCGGAAGGATCGTCTACGCGATCTTGAGATCGGAAAGAGTACGACTACATCACCCACGAGAATCTGCTCTCGTTAAACACTTTGGAATCTTCGAGGGTGAGTTATTCCATCGACTCGTTGCTGCAATCTAGTAGATAGATCTTGGCTTGTTTGTTTGTATGCGATAGAAAATTTTTGTTTTCCATGCTACGAACCCCTACAGATCTTGTGGTAGCTTGATCTTGTGGTTGATCTTGTGCTCCCCTAGTATTTTCAGCTCCTGGCTTGTCCTTGATCTAGCCCATCATCTCCTGATCCTGATGGCTTGACCTTGGTCTTTCTATCCACCTGATCTTCCCCCTCCTTATGTCACCATCTTGGTGATGTGCTCCTGGGTTTTGGTTGGTTTGATCTAGCTTGGCTTGGTTTAGCTGCTGGTTGTTGTGCTTGGTTTAGTTGCTGGCTGCTATGCTTGGTGTGTAAAAGCAATGGAATGGTGTGGGGATTGATTTCCCACGGCTGTGTTGACAGTTTTGTTTGGTTGTGCTGCTGCTGTGGTGTTGACAGCACACACCATGCAGTTTGGTGTGTGTGCTGCTTGTGTGCTTGCTGCACAGATGTGGATATGTTCAGAATTTTTGAAAGTTACTTTCGTCTTGTTACTTCTACCTGGTTGGTGAAACTTGCCCCTCTTTACTGTTATTTGCCTTATGGCTTGAATTTATGAAATATACATTCTTTCATATTGGTGAAACTTGCCCCTTTTTATAAGATTACTCAATGATGAACCTTGATCAGTGCACTTCACAAACAAGTCCGAGAGTAATACCATTTTAACCTTAACTTTCTTTATTTTTTTGTTTGTGTTTGTTTTGCAAGTACCAGACTTGGAAATTCAAGATTCTAGTTTAGGTTTTCTTCTTTATTTGTAGAATAGTCAAATGTAATATTCTTTATTCTTTTGTAATTTTTGTTCTATCCTTTTGTAATCTTTATTTTATTATTGTGTAATAAATATTGTACTATTATCTATTAAAGAAATATTATTTTTTATTTATTTACTACTATAAAAGTTATGGATGATTTTCATAAGTTACATTTTTGTAACTTATTTATTGAATGAAATTATGAAATGGAGATTCTTATTCTTAATTGCCTTCTTTATATAAAGTTTGAGTTATTATTGGTTAACTGTTAATTGAATCAAATATTCAAACATTATTCAAAATTCTTTTGAATTATAATTCAAACACTTAAGTTTTAAATTCAAATTTCATTTCCCAAAACACATAAATCCACAAAGATCATATCAAAGTCTATAACAATCATCCTTCAAGACTATATCTATTCTCAAAGTATGAAAGAAACCTTGATCACTTTAGGTTTTTATTTGGCGAAAATTTTACCCACATTTGCACAGATGAATGCATGCAACATTCCAAATTCTTAAATCTACCCTTCGTTAGTTCCTAAATGCTGGGATGTTACAATCATATAATTCCATTGTTTTTCAAAATCACTCGCTCTAACATCTCCTAGTAAATTTGCTGTTATCTTTTTAAAATGGTAAAAACTAATATTTGTTTACAATCGTCACAATATGTTACACATTGTTGTTATTGAGTATTGTATACTTGTCAGCAATATAATATTTAGAAAATATATTTGTATTTTTTGAAAAATCATGTCATGATACTTCTTGTAGATTTAAAGTACTACTATATTCATTGCACCTCAAAGTTGTGTACTGGATAACTATGGGTAAACATGTAAGTAAATTAAGTAAATATCAGAAAATATAAATCACATATGGTTCATCATATGAATTAGAATCTTGTCTGGAAGATGTCATCACAAATAAGTTTGAATTCAAATATTTCATATTTTGTTTGGTTGGACCATCCAATGAATCGAGTAATCGTGAATCATTTTCCTTCAACTAAAATGGTGAATACATGTCAATAGGGAATAAAGTCATACTATGCTTCCAATGTAAAATATGGAATAAAAAGGAAATGGTGTTATTTTTATTCCTAAAAAATCTTAAAATGACAGTAACAAGCACACTAATCACTTCAGGAGTACTTGATCTGTTGGAATTAGAAGATTATAAAATCAATGTACTCAATTCATGTATGTAGTGCTTCCCAAATAGTTTTTTATTCCTGGTGGTTATATTGAATAATATCCCACATTCTAAACTATTGATCCATTGTCATTTCATGGTTATCATGAATCACCATGTTGCATAACTTGCAATAAATGAAGTCAAAATGCCAACAAACGGTGAAAATAAAATAAGCCACTAGTCCACCTCATCCACAAAGACCAACATACTAGCCTTGGAAGGGTAACAACGTATTCTAACTAGTTTACACTAATCAAACATAAAAAAGGTAGTAGCATGTGTCATTATCCAAATATGTACATTGCAACAATGTTTGGTAGTATCATTTTTTGTGCTTAATTGCTAGATCCGATGCTAATGGACCAAGATCCCAAAGTAATGTATGTGTGAACCCTATGCTAACCTAAGAGACAAAAGTAGTTTCCCTAACATCAGATCTACTAACCCCGCACCTTGAATTGGTTATATGGATGAAAAGCAACATATATGGTCATTAACTCTTTAGGATCTGGATTATTTATAGACCAGTTCAATGGAGTATCCCAACCTTGTCTTAATTTCTTGAAAATCAAAACACAATAACATGATTTAAGATAAAAAATAACTAGTCCCTACTTCAACATACAGCATATCATAATAGTATAATATGCTACTACAACACATAATTGGAATACCTCTTGGACGCATGGTGTGGCATAGTCGAATACCTTCGGTTTTAAAATGCATAAAAAATAAGCGTAGAGCAATTTCTCTTCCAAGTATAGTAAGCCTCAACATTCTGGTATCTAAAAGGATGAAGGTCACTATAGGCATTGAGAACTATTTATAGATTCGTTGTATCATATGCCGGGATAAATAAAATAATATTTTAGCAAATATTTCATTTATTACAATAGAAAATGCGATATATGTAAAAATAATATTTAATGCTAATAAAGAATTAAAAATTTATTTTCGTGAAGTGAAAATCATTTGTACTATTAAGAGTGCAATAGGTCATAAATTCAATATTTGCATAAATATTTTTTAATGCCAGCCAACTGTACATATTGACTATAGAAATAGATCTTTCTTTGATTAGATTTTTGGCAAAATTAAAATAGATGATAAACCATTGATGACTATAACAATAGAATGATTTGTATAGACGAATGGTGAATACCACTTGTCACTATTCACATCGAATCCATATGATTTTTTAAATGAACCCACAATATTTGATCCTATAAAATACAAAAATTACACCTTCCATAAATTTCAATATGATGTACACAACCCCCGTTCCAAATTAATTGCCACAACTTTGTCTAGATATGCATGTATTTATATGATAAAATATGTGTAGATACATATTTATCTAGACAAAGCTAAAATGCGTGTAGATATATGTTTGTCTAGACAAAGCTATGCCAATTAATTTGGAACGGGGTGAGTAATAAACTATTAATAGGTGGAAAAAATCATAGTGCCATGCTATTTTCTTGTTAGTACATTTGTTGATCGGTGGGTACAAATGGTAGCACAAAATATATACAGGTTTATACAAGTTCAACGACAGTGCACATTAACCACCATACTTCCTATTTGTGTGACAAGATTATCACTATATGCTCGAGGGTGAACCCGAGGAGGTCTCGAGCTTATCTATGATGGATGATCATATCTGAAATCTGTATGGTTTTTTAGGTACCTTGATCGACGGACACCTGATATCCACAAGTGTACGAGATCACCGAAATCTTTGATGAGAAATATTACACCTAAATTTTTAGTTTGACACGATGCGGCACAAGAATACCAATAAGACTTTACTAGCTAGGGCGTCACTCTCCAACACACATCTGTATCAATATTATCAAAAGCAAGTGGTGAATGTATCG
Organism: Avena sativa; assembly: GCA_916181665.1. Classification (NCBI taxonomy): domain Eukaryota; kingdom Viridiplantae; phylum Streptophyta; class Magnoliopsida; order Poales; family Poaceae; genus Avena; species Avena sativa. The sequence goes on from OV702293.1 coordinate 464,817,208, forward strand.
GCTGAACCAAAATAGTAAATAAGAAAATAGTAACAGTTTTTCATAAGAAAGATTTAAGTCGTAACTCTCAATGGCTAAAAGCCATAGCCATTAGATGATTGGTGGGACACTGCATGGATGAGAGCAATCGTATAATAATAATACTCCCTCCGGCCCATATTAATTGATTTTGATTTGTCAAAAATTGGATAAACCTATATACTAAATAGTGTCTAGATTTATCTAAATTTACAAATTCAAGTCAATTAATATGGGTTGGAGGGAGTATAAATGTCATGGTGCTTGGATCTAACAGCATAACATGGTCCTACGTGCTTACCTGAGAACTTGCACGATATCTATTTTACCCTCCCATTTCACAAGGTAGGGCTATTAAAAAAAGTTTGGGCTCGCAAACTGTCTGACCTTGATTTGTTAGAGGGTTGGCTCGTGTTCGGCTAGAGACCTTAACAAGCCGAGCTCAAGTCTCAACTGAAGTTCGCGAGCTTTTTGTCTCGAGCTCGAACAGGCCGAGAAAATTTCTACAGGAGCTAGGTCTTTAGTTTGCATGCACCTTGGTGACCAGCACGAGTAGCCCAACATAGTTTATGAAAAACAATAGCCCGCACGCTTGCCTCATCATAACTTGTTCGCTGCTTATACTGCAGCCCATTAAAGTATTCTAGCTTAGCAAGGCCCATAAAAGCCAACATCCCGACAGTGACGGAGCCAGAGTTCCAAGTCTGTGTTGACATTTCAACTATGTGATGTCAAATACATATATTTTTACTAGTTTTTTTTTTATATTTTTTGCAGAATTTATACTTGTCAATAAAGAATTTGCTAAAAACCTGTGTGGTCAAGTGACCACACAACTCTCTGCGTGGCTAATACAACATACGATTTTAGTACCACCTCGCCAAGGCAGTGGTGTGAAGGTTAACTAGAGTCTATAAATTGAAGGATCAGCGGCGTAGAAAACAACATGATGAAATTTAAGCCTGTGCTGACTATCGAAATGCAATCGTTCGAGTTTGGCTCGTTGACACCCCTATCATTAGGGCTAGTTAAGGAACTTAGGGTAGTTAACAATGAACTTTCCAGTCACTCGGATCAACGCATTAACTATTTATGAACACACGAACTCTTCAAATTAAACCATACCCCCTTGTTTTCCCTACATGTCATCATTCGGTCCACAGGTTCAACACTATAGAAGTAATACACTATGTAGATATGATGAGTCAATAGAAGTTCGGAATTAAAATCATGCCGCCTGGGACCTAGTAACATGTTTTGCGCATAGCAAAAGTTTATTAACATATGTACTAAAATATATTCAAAACAAACACCACAAATGAATCGTCCCACCTAATAAGATTGAGTTCATGTATACAATGTTAATCCCTAGATCGGTTCACTAGCACGCATAATATCGTTAGATATCAAAGAATAACCGTGCATCATGATTATAATGTACATAATCCAGAATTTGCAAATTATTAAAACTTGCATGGATCTAGGATAGCTCAAACTGGCATAGGAAGACAAATATTGAGTGGAGTCTCGTGACCTATAACGATCACTCGGTAGTGGAATAACCTACAACACTAAAGGTTCGAGCCGAACAAACTTGCTCAATACTTTAAATGTATTGGTAAGTAGTCTAAAGGTCATTATAACAGACCTAACACTAGGTAGAGTTTTGTCTCATTTTCATAAAGTAATAGTTTTATCCTATCATTTTTAATAAAGTACTTTACATAAATAGTACACTCTGGTTGATAACAGGTGCTCCTGCCCAATTAAGTTCATCCACAAATTTTATGTAATTTAAAAATTGGGATGAGAGAGAAATTATGATGGCCTATAGTCTAGTTACTCAAATTATCCATAACCAGGGACACGACTAAGTACTTAGTTTGACACTCTACATAGGTTAGTTCACTTTGCCCAAGTCAATTGGTCAGCCACTTTTACCAGTACACTCATTTTGCGCCATGGTCGAGAGAAGTCCAAGATAAGACCATTCAGGAAGAACTCGCCATAGAAAACCTACACTATTATACATATCATCCACATTGGATTCGATTCACCATAACCTACTAAGTCAAGACAACATCCACTCACATCAGTCTCGGGATCCATGCCAATAGGATCTCCCTCTTTGTTCGGGCCACAATTATTCTCCCCAGCTCCAGAAACCGCGTCGCCGCCCACTAGATCTGCCTCGCATAGCCCCTCTATGTCCCACTGGGATTTGCCTCCCACCACTCCTGCGCCACGTAACTCTCCACTTCCCCCGCATGCGGTGCCGCTACAGCCACCATAGAATGCACACATAATGTAGATGCTCGCCAAGCAGGGGGTAACTCATACCTAGGAAGCTATCTAATGTATCTGTTAGAACTAATTCCATTTCCTCATTCCTTCTTCTTACGGACATGCACTTAAGGATCACAACTGGCAATCTGCAATCTGTGAAGAATTTAATGTCTTACTGTAGAATAACACTTGGTCGTTCGTTCATTGTCCTGCAGGTGTCAATATTGTCACGTGGAAATGGATTTTTTTAGCAGAAATTAAATCATGATGGATCACTATCTTGCTACAAAGCCATATGGGTTGTCCGAGGATTTACGCATCATGAATGGGTGGAGAATGCCTTTTAGGGAGAGACTTTTAGTCCGGTGGTCAAACCAGCAACAATTCGGGTGGTGCTTGCCTTGGCTACATCTAATGCTTGGCCAACACACCAAATGGATGTGAAGAATGCCTTTTTGCATGATAATCTCCAAGAAATTGTCATTTGTCAACAACCTCCGTGCTTTGCTGATCCCAAATTTCCAAGCCATGTTTGTTGTCTCATAAAGTCACTTTATGGTCTTAAGCAAGCCCCACATACATGGTTTTCTCGATTCACTTCCTTTCTCCTTTTTCTTGGTTCTGTAGCTTCCAAATGCGATTCATCCTTATTCATCTTTTGACGAGACACCCACATTGCATATTTACTTCTTTATCAAGATGAAATCATCTTAACTGCCGACACCACCACTCTTCTTCGGTCCTTTATATCTTCCCTTGCCACTGAGTTTTTTAGCACCCCAGATAAAACCACTACTAGAAAATCGCATGTTATTTTGTTATGCATCATCAAGACATCATCATGCATATTATTTTTGCCTGAAACTATTTTGCGAAAGGTTATGTTGTTTTCTAAACTAGCTCTCCTTAAATTTCAAATCAAAAATCTCGGTCTGTTCGGATCTTGTACTTGTCTTAAACTACTTACAAAATATATTTTTAAAAACAAATTAAATAAACCAACTATTTTAAAACCCGGGGAGGCAGCCCAGCCCGTAAGCCAGGCCACCTACCACCCTGGCATGTTCTGGCCTGGCCCAATCTGACCAAACCCCCTCTCTGAAAACCCTAACCCTATCCCTTTTCCAAACCCTAGAACCACACCTACCTACTCCCTCACCTGCCGCCGCCAACCCACGCCAACACCACCACACACGCTCCTCATCCCACCTAGGATCGACACGGCCTTGCGGTCATCGCCCCACCTCCATCGCACGCGTTACACGCCAAATGCGCACAACATCCGATCCCCACCAACCCCTGGGCCTTCACACGCCTCTTCCTGGCCACCCTCGCTCGCAAACCACCACGCCCCCCATCGCGTTGACCGGCCCTACCCCTTCGACGACACGCGCTTTTCCCTACTCGCGAGCGACGCACCCGTCCTTCATCGCCTCTCTCCCGTCCCGCACGCCATCTCCTCCCTCCTCCCCGATCGGCGCCGCCGCCGGCCTCTCCTTTACCTCGCCGAGCCCTGCGGCCTCCCGGAGTTCCGCCGTCGCCTGTTGTCCTTACCCCACCAGGCCTTGCGAGCATAGCTCCCTGTCGTCTCTCCCTTGATCGCAGGACCTCGCCGCCTAGCCTCTCCTCCCTGGCCGCCTCGCGCCCTCCCATTGCATCTCCCGGCCACCGTCGACCCCGTCGGCCCTCCTCTCCTTCCCCAGCCAAGCGTCGCCCGCTATAATGCCTCTGCGCCCTACCAGGCCGCTGCGCCCCTTCCCCTTCAACGAGGCCGCTCAACCCTGTCGACCTCGCCCGTCCTCGACAACCGTCGCCCTCACCTCCTCTACGGCCTCCTGTCGCTGCCCCGCCATGGTCGTCCTCCACCGAGCTCTGCGGCCACCGTAGCGTGCCCGCGTCCATCGCCTCTGCATCGTCTGCGGCCGGCTCTCCTCCGCGTACCAAGTGCTGCAGCAAGCCCCACCGCCACATGATCTGTTCCTCTTGAGCCGTGTTCATGCGATACCCCTGCAGGGACATTCTCTCTATTTCCGCAGTGCGTTTGGAATTGATGTGTGTTGGAGATAATACATGTGGATAAACGGTGGAGACCTAGTTGGTGTGGTATCGTCGTCCCCGGTTTTCACCAAGATGGGTTGCCAAGATCTCCTTCTCGGACCCTGATGACCCCATGATCTCCGCTGCAGAACAACAAGGCCTTCGGAGTGGAATCAACAAGATCTACCGCCGGACGCCAAGCACTCTTTCACGGACCCGAGGATCTGAAGACCTCCTTCCCGGATTCAAAGACCGATCTTGTCGAACCCTCGGTGAACCCCAAGACCACCGAGACCCCTCAATGTGTGAATCTTTTTCCCGAGCCCTTATTCTTATTACTAGCAGCATAGGGTGTGAAGAGCAAGCATCAAGTTTTCCCTCAGTTGAGACCGAGGTTATCGAACCAGAAGGAGGAAGGAAACGTCACACAGGTGTTGCAATCAACGCGAAGACCTGCACAACACAAACTCAAGACTTTGCCCAACGAATCAGTGAGGTTGTCAAACTCACCAGTTTGCTATAACAAAGGATTAAACGTATGGTGTGGAAGGTAATGGTTTGCAGCAGGTAAACAAGTAACCGTGGAGGATGTATTAATGGTAAAGATTGGACCGGGGTCCATAGTTCACTAGAGGTGCTCTCCTTAGATAAACAACATTGCATAAAGGGTAAACAAATTATAGCAGGGCAATTGACAGGAACTGAGCAAGGCATAACAATGCAATTACTAGTCAGAAAGATCCTATGAGATTCGATTGGGCAATACAACAAGATACATAGACCGCCATCCAACTGCATCTATGACTAGAAGTCCACCTTCAAGTTATCATCTGAACCCCCTCTAGTATTAAGTTGCAAGCAACAGACAACTGCTTTAAGCAAAGTGTGTAAGGTAAACAGTCCACATGTTCCATGAACAAGAGACCGTTGTTTTCTCCCTAGTAGCAACAACACATCTACAACCGAAGATATTTCTGTCACTTCCCTTGGAAACTAGAGGCATGAACCCACTATCGAGCATAAATACTCCCTTTTGGAGTCACTAGCAACTACTTGGCCAACATAACCACTAGCAACAGAGAGCATGCAAAATCACAAACAACACAGACATGATAGAATCATAAAGACAAAACCATTAATCAAACCAACATAATAATATCAATGTCCATCGGATGCCCGCAAATACAACATGCATGATTACAAATAGATTAGATCTTGATCATGAACGGAGCTCACAAGATCTATACATGAAAGCACAAAGGAGGAGATACAACCATCTAGCTACTACATGGACCCATAGTCCAAGGTGGAACTACTCACACATCATACCGGAGAGAAGGCCTCCGGGATGATCTCCCCTCCAGCAGGGTGCCGGGAAGAACTTCAGATCCCCCCGATCTAGGAACGATGGTGGCGGCGGCTACATATGGTTTCGTGGATTTTGATCGGGTACTCAGGTTTCTGCATCGGGGGCTTCTTATAGGCGAAGGGGGAGGCCGAGGAGGCGGCCAGGACAGGCAAACCCTAGCCAGGCACGGGCTAGGGCCCACCCGTGCCTAGGATGGGTCTGGCTGTAGGGTTCGCAGCATAGAAAACAAAAAATTTCCTACGATGGGAACAACTATGTACCAAGATCTATCTACTAGATACAAACAACAAGAGGATGTATATCCGTAGAGAACATACCCTTGAAGACCGACTGAAAGGACTATATCTTCCCATGATGTTTTCGGTGTTAAATGACAATCCCAACCGTGTTTTTAATTGTGCTCTTGAGTTTCAGGGGAAACGTCGTTGATGTCTCCTTCTATTGTGATGGATGCTCTCTTGTGATCTTTTGAAGACGGTGGCCTTTTAGTCTTCTCCTAGTTTCTTTCCGGTTGTTGTTTTTAGGTCACCGTACTATTAAGAGGGGGTCCATTTTGGAAGGCTGTGGGAAATCACTTGTTCTTGCACAAACCTATATGCACCGCCACAGCCATCCCATTTTCCCGTGAGAGAGCGTGTTCCTGTTCGGTTGGAGCCTTTTGTGTCTCACCGGAACTTCCGGTCATAGGCCGGAAGTTCCGCTCAAACTTTTTCTGCGGGCTGTTCTACAGTTTGTTCCGATGCTAGTTCCGCCCCAAGTTTCGGTGGCGGCTCAGTAACCTTCTGTTTGGAGGTGTGCTATTTGCCGAAACTTGGCCGGAACTTGCATCGGAAATTGTCCTGCTAAAAGTTCCTGAGCGGAACTTCCGCCAGAAGCCGGAACTTCCGGTCAGATTCGCTTCGCGACCCAAAAGTTCCGCCTCATGTTCCGCCCCAAGTTCCGGTGGCGGCTCAGTAACCTTCTGTGTCGAAGTGTGCTATTTGCCGGAACTTGCTCGGAAGTTCACCGGAACTTCCGGTCTGTTTTGACCGGAACTTCCGGTTGCGCTTCTGGAGCGGGCGTCAACGGTCTGATGACCGTTGGAGCCAGGCTGGGCGGAACTTTCGGCCTCTCACCGGAACTTCCGGTGAGGTCGCAGGGGCTGTAACAGTTCAGCGCGGGGGGGGGGGGCTATATAAGGCACCCCCTTCTTCCTCTCTCCTCCTCTCGAATTTTTCTCTCTCCTCCATTAATGCTTGAGCTTCACCTCACTAGATCTCTCTCTCTAGCCACTCAAATGACTTGATCTTTTGAGAGGTGAGGGAGGTGACCTAGATCTACACTTCCACTAAAGAAGATTTGATTTCCCCACCCATCCTTTGTGGATCTTGTTGCTCTTGGGTTTCTTGGAACCCTAAACGGTGTAGGGCATCCCCGGAGCTAAGGCGTGTGTTGTAAAGCTTCGAGGTGTCGTTGAGGGCCTCCAATTGAGTTGTGGAGCCTCCCTCTCAACCTTGGTGTAAAGGTTTCGGTTGGCGCCTTCAAGGTCACCAGTTAGTGGATTGTGAGGCCTCCTTTGTGGGGGAGCTCACCGGAGAAGAAGGTGAGGCCTTTGTGGCACTCGGGTGACCTTGTGTGGCCCCGACACCTCTCCAACGTAGACGTAGCTCCTTGGGAGTGAACTACGGGAATTACATCTCCGTGTCCCCTCTCCGGTTACTTCATTCCCTTCCTTTACTCCTTGCTATTTACTGTTTTTGTGGTTGGTGGTTGTTTTCTTGCATTTAGGTTGTTCACTTAGTTGCATATCTAGATAACTTCCTTTCTCGTTGAGCCTAAAAGTGAAAAACAAATTAAAACTGGGTAGACGCCTATTCACCCCCCCTCTAGTCGTATCAAGTCGGTACTTTCAATTGGTATCAGAGCCTAGGCTCTTATTTCGGGCTTTACCGTCTAAGAGACTATGGCCGACGAAGGGGGTAGTGAAACCGAAAAATCCAAGAACTTGGCCACTATGGATGACCTCAAGCAACTGGAGTCATCCATGATGTCCAAGTTCGAGGAAATGATGACTCTCTTGCTGTCTCTCAAGCCAAACCCCATGGTTGCTATTGACACACCCCAACCCAACAAGGTTCCTCGCACCGTTACGGTGTCCGCCCCCGGGGTAACTCCCGTGGCTGCCACCACTCACTTGGGACTTGGTTTTGTTGCTCAAACCTCTACCAAGGTTCCAAGTGAGAACATCGAGGAGCCCGAGAACCCAACTTCCAAAGAGAAAAATGGAGGAAAGGACTACTCGGTGGCACCCCCACCGCCGAAGTACACTCCGGATCCACCCATCCCCATGCCACACATTATACCTCAAGGAGCACCACCCATGCTAGATACGTCAAATTTCGCCAATTGGCAATATCTAATGCGCTCACATATTTCCAGCTCATCCATTGAGTTAATGAGGATTGTGGAGGATGGATTCTCTCCATTTGACCCAAAGAAGTTGACACGAGGTGAAGTGGTGGACAAGCAACTCAATGCCACAGCTTTGGGAATGATTCAAAAGGCCTTGACTCCAAAGGATTTTGCTCACATTCGCCAATTTGATACTGCCAAGGGAGCTTGGGATCAACTCACCGAGCTCTTTGTTGGGAATGCTAGCATCCAAAGCTCCAAGTTTGATGAGATCAACAACGAGTGCGATGGTTTTGCAATGCAAGATGATGAGACCCCTGAAGACATGTATAGGCGCCTTAAGGTCCTTTGTTCCACTATGAGGGACCTTGGGGCTCACTATGTTGATGACAAGTTTATGAAGAGGAAGTTCATTCAAGCTCTTCTCCCATTTGAAGAACAAAAGCTCAACTCTATCAAGGGAAGAACCAACTTTCACTTAATGACCTCCCAAGAAGTCTTGAGTGAAGTAATTGCCATGACTATTGCGAAGACGAATGCGGAGTCCGCTCGAGCTAGAGCCATTGGATCAACAAAAGTGAACCTTGCTTTGAAGGCCAAGGCTATTGAAGTTGATGATGATACATCAAGTGAGTGGTCTCAAGAGGATCTCAAATGTGCCTTCAACGAACATCTTGCTCTCACTTCAAGGGCCTTTTGGAACAAGTCTGGATTCAAGTCAAGATCAAGGGACAACTCAAGATTCAACTCACCCAACAAGTCTCCCAAAGCAAGGTCATGCTACAATTGCAACGACAAGAGTCACTTCGTGGCCAAGTGTCCCTTTGAGAACCGTGAAGACAATGGTGGTCGTCTCATTCGCAAGGTCAAGTCAAGACCTCCTCATCCCTTGAACAAGAACTACGCCGTCAAGAACGCCACTAACAAGGAACGAGCAATTGTGGTCCATGAAGAATATCTTTCGGGCACGGATGAAGAAGAAGAAGATGAAGTTCATGGTGGGGAGATTGTGGGGGTTGCTGCTATTGCCACTACCTCAACTCCACGTCTATCCCTCTTCGACTCGCCAAATGAAAATATCATCTCCTCCAACCAAAAGTGCTTCATGGCCAAGGCCACCGAGGTATCACCGAAACCCACTCCTCAACCTATCTCTAGTGAGCCTTCCTCTCTTGATCTTGTTGGTCTAGAGGTGAAGAAAGAGATGATTGACATGTGTGAATTTGTTGCTACCTTAGATGAAGAAACTAAAAACTGCTTTCAGTCCTTACTTGCATAACTTGAAAATGCTAGAGATGCCTTAGATGAAAAGGAAGAACTTCTTGACTTGCTAAGTAAAAATGAAAGAGATGCTGCCGATGAAATTGCCTCTCTCACTCAAAGTCTTGAGGATGAACAAAATATGAGAATTAATCTCGAAGAAAATGTGTCTAAGCTTGTAGATGATCATAACAACACTTTGACCTCTACAATTAAAGAACGTGACCATGCTCTTGCTTTGATTAAGGTTCTCAAGAAAGAAAATGCTGAGTTTGTGGGTGGTCATGATAGGACTCAAAAGGATCTTGAGAAACTCAAAGAGGAACACAAAGCCTTGGAGAGTAAATTCTCAAATCTTTTTGAAGCTCATGAACAGATTCAAACCCAATTAACTTGTGATCTTTCTAAGTCTTCCGCTGTGCAAATTATAGACTTGTCTAGCTCTCCTAACCCTTGTTGCAAGCATGAGCATCTCATAGAGGAAGTCAAGGTTTTGAAGGATCAACTTGCCAAGACTAAGAAGAAGAAGAAGAACAAGAAGAATAAAAAGAACAAGGGCATGGCCCAAGGAGTACCAAATGGCCTAACCCTCTTGCAAAGTGACAACTTTGCCGGAAAGAACAATCCCTCTTATATTCTTTGCAAATCTTATGATGGTCATGTATATGCTAGATATGTGGGAACATCTTACACGCATGATTATCATTGGGCCATTTGGGTGCCAAAGGTTATTGTCACTAACAAAAGGGGACCCATTGCAAAATGGGTACCTAAAACCAAGGCTTGATTTTCTTGTAGGACTATGCTTCTGGCGGATCAAAATGGGTGCTTGATAGTGGTGCCACGAGTCATATGACCGGAAGCAAGTCTATCATGACCGAATTGAGACCCAATATTGCCAACACCATGGTCTCCTACGGTGACAAAACAAGCTCTCAGGTTTTGGGTTTGGGCAAAGTGGTGGTAACCCCGGATGTATCCTTGGTTGACGTCATGCTTGTCAAAACTCTTGGTTACAACTTACTCTCTGTTCGTGCTCTTGCTCTTATGGGTCTTTCTTCTTTCTTTAATTCTCATTCCGTGGTCCTCATGTGGAGCAAGTCTCTCAAGGTGGCTTTTGTAGGATATGTAGAACATGACTTATATGTGGTGGACTTTTCAGGGACCACTACTCCTCATGCTCTATGTCTCTATGCTAAAGCCGACAAGGGCTGGTTGTGGCATCGCCGCCTAGCCCATGTTAACATGAGGACTTTGCAAAGACTTCACTCCGAGGGCCACATCCTTGGAATTAACGATGTTTCTTTTGCCAAAGATCGTGTTTGCAGGGCTTGTATTGAAGGGAAGATGCATGAAACTCCTCACAAAGCGCTCAATCAAATCACTACCGAGAGATGTTTGGAGCTCTTGCATATGGATCTCTTTGGTCCTCCCTCTCATGACAGCCTTGGAGGCAAGAAGTATTGCTTGGTTATTGTGGATGATTTCTCAAGATACACTTGGGTGTTCTTTTTCAAATACAAGAGTGAGACTCAACAAACCGTCATTGACTTTGCTAATGAGGTTCAACGGAAGCATAATGCAACTATTCTCTCAATTCAAAGTGACAATGGCACCGAGTTCAAAAACTATACCTTGGATGAGTTTCTCAGTGATGAAGGAATCAAGCATCAATACTCCACTCCCTACACCCCTCAACAAAACGGAGTTGCCGAAAGGAAGAATCACACATTGATGGATGCGGCTAGGTCTATGCTAGCTGAGTTCAAGTCTCCATACAACTTTTGGGCCGAGGCCATCTCCACCGCTTGCCATGCAACCAACCGGCTTTATCTCCGCAAGAATAAGAACAAGACCCCCTATGAACTTCTCACCGGGAAAAAGCCTAATGTTAGCTACATTCGGGTGTTTGGTTGCAAGTGCTACATTCTCAAAAAGGGAGTTCGGTTGTCAAAGTTTGAATCCAAGGCTCAAGAAGGAATTTTCGTTGGTTACTCAAATCAGTCCCATGCTTATAGAGTCTACAACAAAGCCAATGGAAGAGTTGAAGAGACGAGCAACGTGAAGTTTGATGAAAATCATGAGTCTCTTGTTAGGCAAGATGGTGTTTGTGATCCAAGTGATGAAATTCCTCCCAAGGCCATAGGAAGAATGGGTGTGGGTTTCCACCTCCCCATTGAGGATCCCCTTATGGACGAAGGAGAAGGACCAAGCTCTACTCAAGTGGAGCCCTCACTCTCACAAGATCATCTTGCACCTCAAGGACCTACTTTCTTGGCACAAGCTCCCTCAAGCTCTTCCGAAGCTTCCCATGCTCATGACTCTCCAAGCTCTAAAGAACAAGCTCTTCATCAACAACATCAACCTCCCCACGATGGGGCTCCTCCTCAAGGCACCTCCCACGGACAAGCTCTTCATCAACCTCATCAACCTCCCCAAGATGGGGCTCTTCCTCAAGGTCATGGTTCTCCCCAAGGTCAAGCTCGTCAAGATCAAGAGCAAGTCAATGATCCTCAAGGATCCTCTCCAAGTGATGACTCACCCGAAGTGGAAACTGATGAAGATGACCCTCGTGTTCGTGCTTATAGTCAAGGGGGCGGCTCAATTGTGGGAAATGACCAAGTGGTAGCTCAAGAATCTCGAATTGAAGCACAAGCCCGTCGTCAAGCCTATCGTCTCGCCAAGATTGTTCGAGATGGCCATATCCTTGATAATGTCTATGGAGATTTCAATAAAGGTTCCACTACTAGGAGGCAACTAGCTTCCTTTTGCTCTCACCATGCATTTATCTCTCTTGTGGAACCACAGAAAGTCTTCGAAGCTCTTGAAGATGATGATTGGCTTGATGCTATGAACAAGGAACTTCACAACTTCAAGAGGAACAATGTTTGGACATTGGTTGAGCGGCCTAAAGACTGTCAAAACGTCATTGGAACCAAGTGGGTCTTCAAGAACAAGTGCGATGCGAATGGAATTGCCGTGCGCAACAAGGCAAGGTTAGTTGCCCAAGGATACTCACAAGTTGAGGGCATCGACTACGGTGAGACTTACGCCCCCGTTGCTCGCCTTGAATCCATTCGTATGCTTCTTGCCTTTGCTACCCATCATAACTTTAAATTGCATCAAATGGATGTTAAGAGTGCTTTTCTTAATGGTCCTTTGAAAGAGTTGGTATACGTCAAGCAACCTCCGGGTTTTGAGGATCCACTTTTCTGAACCATGTCTACAAGCTCAATAAGGCACTCTATGGCCTCAAGCAAGCCCCACGTGCGTGGTATGATTGCCTTAGGGAGATCTTGTTAGACCGTGGCTTCGAAGTGGACCTCATTGATCCCACTCTTTTTACTAAGAAAGTTGGAGGCCACTTGTTCGTATGCCAAATCTATGTTGATGACATTATCTTTGGGTCTATTAACAAAACTTTTAATGAGGATTTTGCCAAGCTCATGACCGACCGCTTCGAGATGTCCATGATGGGGGAGTTGAAGTTTTTCCTTGGATTTGAAGTCAAGCAATTGAGGAAAGGGACTTTCATCAACCAAGCCAAGTACATCCAAGACATGCTCAAGAAGTTCAAGTTTGATCAAGTCAAAGGTGCCAAGACTCCCATGCCAACTAAGGTTAATATTGATCTCGATCCCAAGGGTAAGGAGGTGGATCAAAAACTCTATCGATCGATGATTGGTTCTTTGCTCTATCTTTGTGCATCAAGACCGGATATTATGTTGAGTGTGGGTATGTGTGCAAGATTTCAAGCCGCACCAAAGGAAAGTCACATGGTGGCTGTCAAGAGGATCTTTCGATATTTAGTTCATACCCCAAACTTTGGGTTGTGGTACCCCAAGGGAGCCAGCTTTGATCTCATTGGTTACACGGACTCGGACTGGGCTGGTGACAAAGTGGGAAGAAAGTCAACCTCCAGAGCTTGTCAGTTTCTCGGAAGATCTTTGGTTTGTTGGTCCTTGAAGAAGCAAAACTGTGTGTCTATGTCTACTGCCGAAGCTGAGTACATCTCTGCCGCAAGCTGTTGTGCTCAATTGCTATGGATGAAGCAAACTTTGAAGGATCTTGGACTATCTTTTGACAAGGTGCCTCTTCTTTGCGACAATGAGAGTGCCATTGCTATTTCTCACAATCCCGTGCAACACAACCGGACCAAGCACATTGAGATTCGTCATCATTTCATTCGGGACCATGTTGCTAGAGGAGACATTTCTTTGGAGTATGTTCCCACCAAGGCAAATCTTGCGGATCTATTCACGAAGCCTCTTGATGAAGCAAGGTTCCGAGAGTTAAGGCATGAGCTAAATATCATTGATTCGAGCAATGTTGCTTGAGCCCTTGCACACCTACCCATGTCTCAATGTGTATCTTGTTTGGATGTAGGCATGGATTTAGGGGGAGTGTAGTTCCTCTTATGAACAAACACTATCCCTATTATGCGCACATTAAAGTTTTCATACTCTATAGTCTCTAAAGGAGACCATTTGAGCTTCATGATGAGTGTTGGTAATGAACCCAAGATATATCTTCGCGGTGTCAAGCCATTTACTCTTATATAAGGTGGCTTCGGCCACCGACTCGTTTTTTATTTTTGTCTTTGACCTTTTTGTTGTTCTTGGTTTTTGTTAGTTTTGGTTCTTCACAGTTTGAGCTATCTATCCTAAGACTTTCCTTACCTCAAGCCCTCTTTATTCCCTGCACAAGTTCTTCCTTGTTGTCTTCCTAACCTGAGATGGTCTTCCTGGCGTCAGCGGAACTTCCGGTCAGTCTGAGCCGGAAGTTCCGGTCCTTGACCGGAACTTCCGGTGGTGCTCCCTGTCCTATATAAGGTGGGCCCTGGGGGAAAACGGGATCTTCTTCCTTTTTTCCCCCAAGACCCATCTTCTATTTGGAGCGCCGCCGGCCAGGACCTCTCCACGAAGGTGCTCCGGCCCCTTCGTCTCCAACCTCTCCTCCGTAGAAATGCTCCGTGGGATCCTTCCCCACCTCGATCTCCCGCCATGGACTCCGGTATTTGCCCTCAACTCCCTCCATTAATGGAGATCTTGCTCTCACCATGGCTTGAGTTAGGGCACACCTTGTCTAGGCTAGTTCTTTGGCTAGAACTTGTTGGAAGATCTTGGTAGGCCTAGGGTATCATGTTTGAGTAGATTGGTCCAATACATCCTAGAAAAATCTGTGCACTTGTGGCTTTTAGATCAACATCTAGTGAACTCCTGTTTGGAACCGTCAGTTCGTGGCCTCACCGGAACTTCCGGTGAGCCACGACCGGAACTTCCGGTGGACCACTTTCACCGGAAGTTCCGGCGACAATGCAACTTTTTCTGTTTGTATTTTTCCAATCTATTTCCTTTGTTTCCTCTTCCGAACTTGTGCACTTATCCCACCTTCCCTCCCTACTCTTGTGCTTTCTTCTCAGGGCAAGGAGATACCCGCCAAGGCAAGCATGCCCGCCATCCATCCTCTGACATTCCTCCTGAGATTGATGAGGAAGATGCTGAGGTTGTGCATCCGACCGCTCAGACTACTCGTCAGAAGGCTGCTGCTGCCCGCCGTGCTGCTGCTGCTGCAGGGAAGAGGCCTGCTCTTGCTCAGAAGGCCACTGCTGCTGGGCCAGATATGACCAAAGCCAAAATTTCCAAGTGGTCTCAGAAATCTTACTCTGCATTCAGGGCTACGGATCCCTACCTCGTGCCTCGTGATCTTTCTTGGACCCTCATTTTCACACCTGTCGTCAGGAACAGATTTATGAAGAAATTTATGCATCAAAGAAGAAGTTTGTGGTTGATCCTCAAAAGTACATCAATGTGACTCACATGGAAGAGAAGCAAGTTTACTTTGGAGAGGCTCTTGATATCTGCCAGAAGTTTGGGCTGATTCCCCTCATGGAGCACCGTCAGAACTTTGATGTGACTGCTATTGCTCAGTTTTACTCAACTCTGTTTCTTCACATGCAGTCCTCTACTGAAGGTGTGATGAAGTGGATGACCAGGTACATGTTTCTTACCGCCACTTGGGCTGAGTTTGCTGAGCTTCTTGGCTATCCCATTCAGCCTGGCCGCGGGACAAATGGTTGGCGTGTTCATGGTCCTGAAGCTGCTGATCCTGAGGTCCTGGAGCCTCTCTACATTGAAGGGTGGGGAACTGTTGGATTTGTGAATCATCTGCTGCCAGTTTTTGACATCATGCGCAGGGTGTACTTGAACACCATCTCTCCCAAGGCTGGCAACTTTGATCAGTTTCATGGGTATCAGGTTGACCTCATGCATCAGACTTATCTTCGCCGGGACACTGACAGGTCAATGGATATTATGCACTTCATCTACTCAGAGATGCGGGCGGCTCTCATTGAAAAGCGCTCCTGCATCTATGCTCCTTACATTCAGACTCTCATCAATTCCAAGTGGGTTGAGAAGACTGGCAACCCCTTCCCTCAAGACAACATCACCATTCATGAAGAGAAAAAGATCCGTGTGAGTATACACCAGAAGCCTCGTACTCAGGAAGAAAAAGAAGCTGCTCTCAAGAAGGCTCGAGATGTTGCTAGTGGTCCCTCCTCTGCTCCTGGTGGCCCTAGTGCTGGTGGTCCTTCTCTCCAGAGGTAGCCGTCTTGGGCAAAGAAGCTGCTTGGGAAAGTGAAGAAGACTTTCTGCTTTCTGCAGGACCGCGAGTATCAGGCTTATGTTGATCAGCGTCACAATATTCAGCGCCAGAAGGCCATCATGGCAGCCCTCAACATTCCTTGCTCACCGGTCACTAGCTCTGTCACTGTTCCCAAGGAGGATTGGATTCGCGACAACTACAACTGGTCCGAGGATGAGTCTGAGGAGGAGGTCACTGGTCTGCTTGAGCAGGGTCACCGGGTCCCTGAGTCTTCTCCTCCTGCCCCTTCTCGTGGCTGGGATGAGTAGATTGATCTCTTCTTCCTTTTTGGTGTCTCGATGCCAAAGGGGGAGAAAGATGTCTATGAGGTTGTCTACGGGATTTGCATGGGTTGAGTCGCGAGCCTGTTCTTGCCTTTTGATCTTTTCTTACTCGCGAACTCTCTAGTTTATTTGTGTGCTTGTGGTTTTATGTCCGTGAACTTATGTGTGCTTGTGGACCATGTGGTATGCTATGTTTGAGACTATGTGGTATCTTATTCAATGCCGTGAGTGTGGTATCTTGTTGTCAACTTATGAGCTGTTGCATATGGTGGTGGAGCCTCATTGCTCTTATTGTTATTAGTACTCCTTTTGTCTCCACCTCATTTAGTTGGTTCTGGTATGATCTCTATCCCTTTTTGTACCTTGCACTTGTGCTATCTTTGCAATTGTTAGGGGGAGCCTCCGTGTATGTGTGCTAGTCCTGTCCTTAGAGGTCTTCTCTCTACCTTGCACACATACAGGGGGAGCTTGCCCCGTCCATTGCAAAGATTGCTTTGATTCTATGCAAATCTGTGGGATTGTCATCTAACACCAAAAAGGGGGAGATTGAAAGGACTATATCTTCCCATGATGTTTTTGGTGTTAAATGACAATCCCAACCGTGTTTTTAATTGTGCTCTTGAGTTTCAGGGGAAACATCGTTGATGTCTCCTTCTATTGTGATGGATGCTCTCTTGTGATCTTTTGAAGATGGTGGCCTTTTAGTCTTCTCCTAGTTTCTTTCCGGTTGTTGTTTTTAAGTCACCGTACTATTAAGAGGGGGTCCATTTTGGAAGGCTGTGGGAAATCACTTGTTCTTGCACAAACCTATATGCACCGCCACAGCCATCCCATTTTCCCGTGAGAGAGCGTGTTCCTGTTCTGTTGGAGCCTTTTGTGTCTCACCGGAACTTCCGGTCATAGGCCGGAAGTTCCGCTCAAACTTTTTCTGCAGGCTGTTCTACAGTTTGTTCCGACGCTAGTTCCGCCCCAAGTTCCGGTGGCGGCTCAGTAACCTTCTGTTTGGAGGTGTGCTATTTGCCGGAACTTGGCCGGAACTTGCATCGGAACTTGTCCTGCTAAAAGTTCCTGAGCGGAACTTCCGCCAGAAGCCGGAACTTCCGGTCAGATTCGCTTCGCGACCCAAAAGTTCCGCCTCATGTTCCGCCCCAAGTTCCGGTGGCGGCTCAGTAACCTTCTGTGTCGAAGTGTGCTATTTGCCGGAACTTGGTCGGAACTTGCTCGGAAGTTCACCGGAACTTCCGGTCTGTTTTGACCGGAACTTCCGGTTGCGCTTCTGGAGCGGGCGTCAATGGTCTGATGACCGTTGGAGCCAGGCTGGGCGGAACTTCCAGCCTCTCACCGGAACTTCCGGTGAGGTCGCGGGGGCTGTAACAGTTCAGCGCGCGGGGGGGGGGGGGGGGGGCTATTTAAGGCACCCCCTTCTTCCTCTCTCCTCCTCTCGAATTTTTCTCTCTCCTCCATTAATGCTTGAGCTTCACCTCACTAGATCTCTCTCTCTAGCCACTCAAATGACTTGATCTTTTGAGAGGTGAGGGAGGTGACCTAGATCTACACTTCCACCAAAGAAGATTTGATTTCCCCACCCATCCTTTGTGGATCTTGTTGCTCTTGGGTTTCTTGGAACCCTAAACGGTGTAGGGCATCCCCGGAGCTAAGGCGTGTGTTGTAAAGCTTCGAGGTGTCGTTGAGGGCCTCCAATTGAGTTGTGGAGCCTCCCCCTCAACCTTGGTGTAAAGGTTTCGGTTGGCGCCTTCACGGTCACCGGTTAGTGGATTGTGAGGCCTCCTTTGTGGGGGAGCTCACCGGAGAAGAAGGTGAGGCCTTTGTGGCGCTCGGGTGACCTTGTGTGGCCCCGACACCTCTCCAACATAGACATAGCTCCTTGGGAGTGAACTACGGGAATTACATCTCCGTGTCCCCTCTCCGGTTACTTCGTTCCCTTCCTTTACTCCTTGCTATTTACTGTTTTTGTGGTTGGTGGTTGTTTTCTTGCATTTAGGTTGTTCACTTAGTTGCATATCTAGATAACTTCCTTTCTCGTTGAGCCTAAAAGTGAGAAACAAATTAAAACTGGGTAGACGCCTATTCACCCCCCTCTAGTCGTATCAAGTCGGTACTTTCACCGACAAAGCTTAACGAGTCCAAACTCGTGGTTGATGTAGACGATCTCTTGCCGATCTCAAGATCGAGAGGAAGTCCTAGCGCCGCAAAATAGCAGCACATCCGTGCTCGCACACACGTTCGAGGCACCGAGCAACCTCCGCCTCCTCGCTCCAGCGATGCAGCGTAAGCACAACTCTTTCTTGCCGAATAGCCACCGGGAACATGTATCTCGCTAGTCCGATACCTACATCTTCTATTCATCCTTATCATGACGCTTTCATGATCAAGCTACTATAGCTTATAAAGGCGAATTGTGAGTATAACATTACTTTCCAAAACCCTTTTGGATGATTAGGATGTCTAGCATCTCCAACCTTCGTAAATTCTCATCCAATATGAGAACATATATTATACTCTATCATATTGCAACCAAAACATTGTTTCAGATATCGTTATATCTGCCACACATGATGGTTTCTGAAATAATTCTTTCAGCTCCTAGATAAACTTGATATTAAAACAATCAAGAATCATGGAGGCAAACATGATACTTAAGATACTAACACTGGAATTGTTACTCTCGATTTAATACTAATTATCAAATTTCACGGAGTAAACAAAGTTTGCTGAAAGTTTGCAATAGGACTTTAAACTATAGATTGACACCCAACACAATACGATACCAGTTTGTAAAGTATATATCCAGAGTTCTATAGTTCTATTATCTCAACTACAACTATGCATAAGGTGGTGAACGAATGCCAATTACTACAACAAATTATGCAAATTCACTTTGATTTAATTTTATGATAAATTGAGTTCTACTAATCCAAATTAGAAATGAACTCCCACTCAAAAACGACATCCCTCGTGTCTTTTTGGTGATTACATGAACCAAATCCACTACACCAAGTCCGATCATCACGTGAGTCGGTGTAGGTTCAAAGGCGAGCATCCATATGGTCATCATATCAAAACATATGACTCATGCTTAACCTTTCGGTCCGTGTGCCAAGGCCATGCCTGTACATGCTAGGCTCGCCAAGTAAGAACCTTAGTATTCGCGTGTGTAACTGTCTTACACCCGAGGTATGCTTGTGGATTCAAGTACACCCGATCATCACGTGATGCCTTGAAGCGACGAAACATTGTCGGTGCATACTTAAGGAAGAACACATTTTTATCTTGATATCTAAATGAGGGATCATCTTATTATGCTAATAAAATGCCAAACAAGCAATATAAGATGCTATCAAACATCACATGTTTATAAGTGAAATGATATGGTTCCCGCATATGATCTCCATCATGTGCACCGTGGTATGATCTCTATCATACCTTTATGTGTAAGGCCAATGTCTATGGAACTTACACGCTATGTGTGTTGTAAGAGTATCATCTCATACTTCTACTTACAACATCACCATATCATAACACTAGCCCATCAACAATCTAAACTAGACGCCTCTAATTTATCCATTGCAAGTTTTACGTGGCTTAGGGCTTTCGAAGATAGAACCGTTCTTACCTACGAACATGAACCACAACGAGGATAACCAAATTGTTGACAACTCATTGCAAATTAGATATTGACTATAGTAGGAGAGACAGACACCCGCTAGCCACTTATGCAAAACTAGTTGCATGTCAAGCGTGGAACAGGTCTCATGTGCGAGGACATGTAAAGTTTGTCCGGGCCGCTTCATCCCACTATGCCACCAATATCCAAAGTACAACTAAGAAGTAATAAAATGATCATCATCGCCCACATACTCATATGTGTACTACCCATGCAAAGTATCTACGCATAGATCCGGCTCTGATACCATTGTAGGGTTCGTAGCATAGAAAACAAAAATTTTCCTACGATGGGAACAACTATGTACCAAGATCTATCTACTAGATACAAACAACGGGCGGATGTATATCCGTAGAGAACATACCCTTGAAGATCGACAAAGCTTAACGAGTCCAAACTCGTGGTTGATGTAGACGATCTCTTGCCGATCTCAAGATCGAGAGAAAGTCCTAGCGCCGCAAAACAGCAGCGCATCCGTGCTCGCACACACGTTCGAGGCACCGAGCAACCTCCGCCTCCTCGCTCCAGCGATGCAGCGGAAGCACAACTCTTTCTTGCCGAATAGCCACCGGGAACATGTATCTCGCTAGTCCGAGACCATGGGGAATAAATACTAGAGGGGGAGAGAGATCCTTCACGAGGAGGTGTGAGTGAGAGAGAGGGAGGGGGGCTCCTTTTATAGGGAGAGGGGGGAACCCAAGGGGCCATGCGCCTAGCCATGGGGCTGCCCCCACCTCTTCCACATTCATGTGGGTGGACACTCACCACTCACTCAAATGCCTTTCAATTCCCTCCACTCAAAAACCCACTCAAATTCCCATTAAATTTCCACCAAATTTAATGCAAACTCTCATTAAATAAAACTCCTTTTATTTATTCAGAATTTTGTCAATTACTTTAATGACAAACATTCACATATAACCCCTTGCTAGTATTTCATTTCACATGCAGAAACACTTTCTGCAATTTCACCCGAAAACCCGTTTCGGTATCTAGTGAAATAAATTCCTGCACTTGTTATTCTTTTCGGCATGAAACTTTTGCTCTAATTGGATGTCGGTGTCTCTTAAGTGTGTCACCCTACGGTTCGTGAATAATGCGGACATGATCGAGACCCCTCTCGGATCAATAATCAGAAGCGGGATCTGGAGACCCATACTGACTCCCACACATTCAACGATGACTTTCTTGTGATCGTCGGAACCTTTTACGCTAGTATCTTAATCCTTTTGTTTCACGATATATTACATGTCCGAGATTCGATCATCGGTATCTCCATACCTAGTTTGATCTCGTTACTGACATGCACTCTTTTCTCGTTCCCGTGATATAACATTCTAGTGATCAAATCACTTGCTTGCAAGCTAATCAATGTGATATCACCGAGAGGGCCCAGAGTATATCTATCCGTCATCGGGATGAACAAATTCCACTCTCGATCCATGGGCCTCAACATAACACTTTAGTAGTTCTGAATCCATCTTTATAATCACCCTGTTACGGTGTGACGTTTGATGTTATCAAGAAACTCTTTCGGTGTTAGTGATTGACATGATCTCATGGTCTAAGGATTAGGATCACTTCGTAAGTTGTTATAGCAATATAAACTCAATGACTTTGATCGTAATGCTATACTTCGGATGAATGTTCATCACATCATTACACTAATGTTTTGACCTCGTTATTAACAACATCCAATGTCCATGATCAGGAAACTTTGATCATCTTGTTAATGAACGAGCTAGTTTATAAGAGAGGCATAACTAGGAACTTCCTTTTTGTTTATTAAACACACATGTATTAACATTTCCGTATTAATACAATTATAGCATGTAAAATAAACATTTATCATAAACAAGGAATACGATAATAATCACTTTATTATTGCCTCTCGGGCATATTCCCTTCACTGGCCCCTCTGTCTGGCCTTCCGGGCTCCCCTCTGGTGTTCTTGTTCCCCACGGAAAGTAATTGATTTTTTCGTTTGTCCCGTCCAATTCCGAGAATATTTCTTTACTAACTTTTCTGAAACCAAAAACAGCAGAAAACAGGCATCTGGCACCGTTGCAACTTTTTAGTAGGTTAGTACCAGAAAACATGTAAAAAACACCTCAAAGTGTAGACAAGTAAATCAAAGTAGATACTAAACAAGCATGGAACATCAAAAATTATAGATACGTTTTCGACGTATCAGCTAATATGATCAATTGCAATCCTATACCCACCCCAATTGACACCCAATCCAAGCTATCTACGATCGACGACACATCATTTTATGATTCGTCTTTGTAATGTAGCCTAGTAGGGGCTCTCCAATACTTGACACTTCCTAACATATCTTACGAATTACAACAAGTGTGTCTCTTTATGCATGCTCCCATGACCACCCATTTTTCAGCTCATTAAATGAACATAATACAGGGGACAACTCATTTCGGTCTGCAACACTACCGCTCCTCATCGCATGATCTGAATTGATACCCGGAAGTCTATATCGGGATTTTGTGTGTTCCTGGGGAGCAATCTTGTGTGTTGGTCATCGAAGAGGCAGCCCATCAGAACGAATTGTGTCGCTGAATCTGTTTGGATGCGACAACTGCTTCATGAGCTACATTGCCCTCCATGTCGAGCCACCAAGGTATATTGTGACAACGGCAGTGCAATATCTCTCTCAAGCATGACTCGCGGGAGCATGACTCTCTCAAGCAACACACAACTCATGATCAAACGGACCCCACGACCTTGTAGCCACAGTCAGCGCTGGAAAGAAGAATGACACACATAAAAAAGGGCACCGCCCACCCATCGGCGAACCGAGAGAAAGATGACCAGGAAAATAGAAGCCGATGCAGACGAGGAGGTGTCGCTACCTCACACTGCCAGCCCCGCATGTACATGGTCCCAATTGTCATGGACCGATTCAGAGAAGCAAGAAGCGGTGGACTAGGCGGATTATACGGACATCTCCTTCTTAACCTCTTCATAAATAAAAATAACCGGACTAAAAGACAACGATCCAAGCGAGGCCTCAGTGTTTGAACAACTCTAACGGACCCTGTAAAAAGCCCTAGCCGGTATTATTTCTGCCATTTTTTCAGTTTACCGTTGTCCCCATATCTTCATTCTTTCCACACTTGTCTACTTTTGAAATAGTCAGGCGGGTCCCCTGTCCTGTCTCCGTGTGTGATACACCGATTCACCGAGTGAGTGTTTCTTACCGTAGTTTTCCCTATATCTTAAAGCGCGCAAAACGTGGGCCTGAATAGAAACCGAACTTCAGCCCCAGCCTTTAAAACAAGTATGGTTCACCGAACATCGGCCCACGCATGCGCTATATGTACCGTGTGAGGGGTGGATACGGGTCAAAATCCGGCAGGAGTCCTCGCCCTCTCCTCTCCCTCGCCGGCACCAAATCCACTGCGCTCCACCGACCTAAAGCCACCTCCAGCCACAAATTGGCCCAGTTGGCGAAACGTAGATGTCGAGGACACCTTCTAGTGGGGTTGGGGCGGTTGGGCATGGGCAAATACGCTCCCGCGCGGTTGTGGAACTGTCATCACCACCGGCTCCGTCGAGGGGGAGTGGAAGGATCGCGTGGCGTCTCTCGCCGCGAAGAAGGGGGCGTCACAGAAGTGGATGAACATGGGTGATGCCGTCGGCCTTCCTTCACTAGTAGAACATTACCGACTACGGCGCGGAGGCTGGGAGCTCGTGTGCCTCTGTCCGACGTGCTTCTACCCCACCCCTGCCCTTGGATAGTGACGATGATTACGAGCTCGGGGTCGACGACAACGCCGAAGAGGACGACATGTCGAAGGGCAAAGTGGTCGTCGCCACAGACTTTGTCGATGACGATGACGCTGAGCGGGCCGCCATGGAGCTCATGCTCTACTGTTACCCGCGAGGAGTAGCTGAAGCGCGAAGTAGCAAGCCAGGGAGAAGGAGCTCACGACGCCCCGTATTAAGTAGGAGATCATCGACATCTCCTCTGACTCTGACCGACCATGTTGGTGTCGCGCCCTACGGCTCCGGTGGGGATTCCCGAGGCCAATTTCGTAAGGGTTAGGTTTTAGCTGCAGATCTTTTGATCGGAGTTCATCTTTTTTACAAAAACTCAATGGTCCAATGATCCAATGTATGATCATTTTCGTTCTATGTCAGCATTTTGCTACCATAACAAGTTCAGGTTTTTAGTTTCTCTTATGTCCCATGCATTTGCGAACTAAATAGCACGAGTTCGAATCCCTTTATACATGTTAAGGGTCCGAGTTTACACTATGCCCAATCAGAAATTCTTCTACATGGGTTCGGTGTTAAGCATAGGCGCATCTGTAGAATGGTCAGGGTGGTGGTTGTACCACCATGGAAGCATTTCGCTTGCATGCAAACAACGACACTCATGGGGGTGGTGAATGCTGGGAAGAGGTGAAGACACCGCTGGAGTGGATATTATAACGACAGTATAAACAATGAGAAAAAAACACATTTCTCCTTGTCTGGTCAGTGGTCACGTGCTTTTCCTGTCAAAAGATAATCCGCATCAGCGACGTGGACTTCTCGTCAATTAGTGGGCCGAGCTTACTGGGTCCCAGTTCCTATTTCTCTAAAAAACGAGTCTCAGTTCCCACTGCACTCCTCGTTCTTCTCTATCTTGGAATTTTCTTGCTAAAATCTGATCAAAATAAAAAACTTCAATAGAATCTGACCCCTAAAAAAAACTATTTCTGAATATTGACGCCATTTAAGACGACGTTGAAGTTGTGCAGATCGGTGCCAACGCGAAGAAGCTGGGAGACAGACCAAAGGTGTCGGAGGTGAGTTCGGCGCTGTATCACTTGGCGCCGACCTCCCGAGGCTGCCTCCCGGCTGCTATGTGTTGGCGCAGATCTGCACAACTTTGGAGCCATTTAAATTGCACCGACTCTAGGTATCAGATTTGGAAATAGTTTTACCAAAGAGTCAGACGTGGAATTAGTTTCATAAAAATGTCAGATTTGGCAAAAAAAAAACATCTCCTTGCCTCCTCTAGAAGATGACTAAAAACCCTAACTCAAATTCCCGGCACACGACTAGTGTAGGGGCTAGCGATCCCATGCAGGCTGCAGTGTTCCAGCCGCACAAAATTCAGCAGTCCAGATCTTTCCCTAGTGGCTACTTTTTTTTTTTTTGACATGTTCCCTAGTGGCTACTAGTTCGGTTGATTGTTTCAAAAAACAACTATACTCCAAAGTTGTTCGGTTGTTCCCTAATCCTAGGCGTGTAATTTTTTTGACCCCTAAAATCTTGAATTTCTCTATGCGGACCGCAGAAAGAAGGAGTCTACTCAGCTAGATGGGCCCTGTGCTACCGGGTTGTACCACTGGTCCAGTAGACATTTTGTTAAGAAACTGAGGACTAGTATTGTCTAAAAGGTACCCCCCGCATCGTCGCGACAACATTGGCCCATGCTTTGATCGACCCCCCTGGCTTGTCTGCTCCCACGCACGCACGAGTCCCAGTTTCTCAAAAAAAAAAAAAAAAACGCACGAGTCCCAGTTCCTATCCCCCCCCCCCCCCCCCAAAAAACAAACGAGTCCCAGTTCCCACTGCGCTCCTCGTTCTTCTCTTGTCTCCTTGCCTCCTCTGGAAAATGCCTAAAAACCCTAATAACCCAAATTCCCGCGACGGCTCACGACTAGCGACCCCCTGCAGCAGGCTGTAGTGTTCCAGCCGCACAAAATCCAGCAGTCCAGATCTTTTCCTAGTGGCTACTCTGCCTACTCTGAGATGGCTACTCTGCTCCCTAATCCTAGTTCGGTTCATTGTTTCACTCGGAAATCTTGAATTTCCCTATGCGGACCGCATAATTTGGCGTTTCGGAAAGAAGGAGTCTACTCAGCTAGATGAGCTAGTTCGGTTGGTCAAAAACTCAGCTAGATCAGCTTCCTTGGAGCCACCAAATCTTAAATGAAGCAAATACTAATTTGGAAGGGTTGGGCACCGGCCGGCGCGATGCGAGTCCTTCCTTCATCACCCTAATGCATGCTAAATCGAGTGCTGCGCGCCTACAGCTGATAAAGTAATGCTTCGGCAGTGAGAAAACGACTAGTACTTCAGCTGCCTACTCTGCAGCCAGAATATATCTCGAAACACCAGACGCGTGTGCACTCGATCTCATCCAGATTTGGCTAGCACACGCGTGGTACACGGAAGAATCCATCAATCAAGCCTCAAACTTGGCTGTGCAAAAAGCTCGCCATTCTGTATTGGATCGGTATAGGCAGGTAGTGATAAATAGCAAGCTTCAAGAAAACAAGGAGCCAGTGCGTACAATTGTCACATTAGCAGAACCGCCGGTGATTTGTTCCAGGGACGTAGCCAGCTTCTCACCTTGAGGGGGGCAAAATTAACATGAGGGGGGCAGACTTGACTAAATCAATAAGAAATTAGAGTTTTAGTGCCTAGAGTTCTTCATAAAATTAAAACCATGGGGGTGGCTAAGCCCCCCCTCGTCCCCCCTTGTCTCCGTCCCTGATTTGTTCATGAAGATATCATCAAATTATGGGTGGGTTATAGTATTAATAGAACCAGTAGTAGTGCTAGCAGGCAACCAGTCAGAAGTTTATTTGGGCCATGTGGTGAATATCAAGGACGCCGCAAATATACGTACGCATGGTGGTAGCTTGCGGGATTGGTTGTTGTTCGTTTCGGTTCAGTCAGTTGTTATATTTCTTGTTATGTGCTTCATCCCACTGAGTGTCAGCGACCAGGACCCATCAGCCAGTGTCATTGGAGGCGGGGACGGTGAGGGCTCGCAAGCGGACCGGCCCAAGAGGAAGAAACGGGCTCCGGCCTGGCTCGCCAAGGGCCCATGGGTGACATGACCTCGGCTAGCCCGATCACGTAGGATGAGTGCTATTTATGTGAGATCGCTAGACTCGAGATACTTGGCTTGTAACGAATGAATGAACGGCAGTGCCGTCTGGACCTGGCTCGGTGGGTGGTTGGGTGGTTCCGGCCAGGATAATACAACTTCCCTGAATTCTCGCATCTACGATTCCCCTAGTAGCTAGCCGATCCTTACAAGTGGTATTCAGAGCCATTCTGATCCCCAATTCTTCGAGCTAGAATTTCCCCACCATTCATATCCTACTCGATTTTCTTCTCGCTGCCGCTCGGAGGCGATGGAGGGATTATCCGAGGAGTCCAAAGCTCTCTACGAGCTCTTGAAGGCAGATACATCGGAGGAGTATGACAAGCGCTTCGTCGAGTACAAGAAGGAGGTGACGAACATGATCAAGCCCTTCGTCACCGACACAGGCAGGCAGCTCAAGACCGTCACTGATTCGATCGTCGACATCCGTTCTACGCTGAGTGCAGATCTGGTCGAGACCAAGGCGCAGATCGGTGAGGAGCTCGACTCACTCCGAAATTCGCTCTCATCGGAGATCGCTCAACTTACGGCCGCGATTGGGCGCATCGCGCGGCCAGATCCGGACGTTTTGGCGTCTGCTCCTTCAGCCTCCCACCACCGGGAGCCTGGAGAGAGTGCCGCCGGCCTAGACGGGCGCCGCTGTGAACACACAAACCGGGGGTTGGTGTGTGTGTGGAGCACACACCTCCTCCGGTCGGAGGTATGCACCCCGGCCGGAATCCTGCTTTTGCTTCTAATTCTTCTCCTGGAACTTTACATGGAACTGATGCTGGTCATGCTCCACGCACGGATTTGCCACAATTCGATGGGTCCAACCCAAAACCGTGGCAAAGGCGTTGTGAGGATCACTTTCAGAGATGGCAGACACCAGATTCAATGTGGGCGACATATGCGTCTAAGCAATTCATTGGAGATGCGGCGACATGGCTGGAGTCGTACCTGCAGTTGCACAGGCGCCCAAATTGGTCAAACTTTGTGGCAGCGGTGATGGCGAGGTTCAGCAGAAATCAGCATCAAATCCTGGCTAGGCGACTCATTCATATCACTCAGGATTCGACAGTTGAAGACTATGTGTCTCGGTTCTCTGCCTTGATGGACCAGATCGCTGCATATGAGCCGTGTTTGGACCAAGTGCACTATACAACTAAGTTCCTAGATGGATTGAGGCCCGGAGTGCGCTTGCTGGTCGCGCTTCAGCAGCCGCGTAGCTTGGATATAGCTTATTCGCTTGCCTTGCTTTATGAAGAATTGGAGGACGATTGTGCAGCTACTGGCCCTGTTTACCAGCCGGCTCCAGTAACCAGGCGCACCTATCAACCATCTCAATTCTCACCAGCTCAGCCTCCGCCACCTCCTTCTCGTTGGGTTTCCAAATTGGTTGAGGAGAAAAAAGCTGCAGAAGGACAGAAGCAACACTCTGATGATAATAAATGGCAAAGTCTGAAAGCTTACCGTCGCTCCAAGGGCTTGTGCTTCATATGTGGTGAGCGTTGGGGCCGTGATCATCAGTGCAGAACTTCTGTTCCCTTGCATCTGGTTCAAGAGATGGTGCACTCGATGCAATTGACAGCTGACGATAGTGAGGAAAATACTGAACCCGAACAGCCAGTTCCTGATCAACAACTGTTGGTGCTCTCTTCGGCAGCCATCCAGTCTGGGCGCTTTGAACCTCGTACAATGAAGTTGCAGGTGCAGATTCAGGGCCATGAATTTCTCTTCTTGGTGGACTCTGGTAGCTCTGCCTGTTTTATTGATAAAAGCAAGGTTCAGCTCCTACAAGGCAGTCAGCCACTCGTTACTCCAGTGTCTGTTAAGGTGGCTGGTGGAAATGTGCTTCAGAGTACTGAGTTTTTTCCTCATCTGTCATGGTCAGCCGATGGAACTCAATTCTGTGACTCTTTCAGGATCCTTAGTTTGGGGGGTTATGATGGAATCATTGGGCTGGATTGGCCGGGTAAACATAGCCCAATGCTCACCCATTGGGAGCAAGGGTGGATTGCAATTCACCATGAAGGGAAACAGGTCGTGTTGCATGGTGAAGGATCTGACCAGTGTACACATGCGCTGATTGAACTGCACCTGGTGCGTGACTCGGATCCAGCTAAGGCACCAACCCCTCCTCCTGAAGTACGAGCAATTCTCGATCAATTTGCTTCAGTATTTGAGGCGCCGGTGGGCTTGCCGCCGCGACGGCGTTACGATCATCACATTCCACTCATTCCTGGCGCTCGGCCGGTCTCTGTGCGTCCTTACCGTGTGGCTCCAGAGCTGAAGACAGAAATCGAGCGGCAAATTAGGGAGTTGTTGGACCAAGGAGTAATTACCCATAGCAACAGCGTTTTTGGCTCTCCAGTTTTGTTAGTGAAGAAGGAAGATTTCACGTGGAGGCTTGTCATCGACTATCGGCATCTCAATGCTCTGACAATCAAAGGGAAGTACCCCCTACTTGTAATTGATGAACTGGTCGATGAGTTAGCAGGAGCGCGTTGGTTTTCTAAACTGGACCTTAAGGCCGGATACCATCAGATTCGTCTCGCGCCAGGAGAGGAACACAAGACAGCCTTTCAGACGCACAACGAACATTATGAGTTCAAAGTGATGGCGTTTGGGTTGACTAGCGCTCCTGCGACCTTCCAACACGCCATGAACGCTTCTCTCGCTCAAGTACTACGGAAGTTTGCCTTAGTATTCTTCGACGACATCCTCATCTACAGCTCGTCTTATACTGCACATTTGCAGCATCTTGAGGAGGTTTTGGCTATCTTGAAACGTGATAATTGGCAGGCCAAGATGTCCAAGCGCACATTTGCACAGGAAAAGATCACGTACCTAGGACATGTGATCTCCGTGGAGGGTGTAGCTACGGATGATTCAAAAATTGATACGATTCGCGATTGGCCCACACCATCGAACCTGAAGGAGTTGAGGGGATTTATCGGCCTCACCGGTTATTACCGGAAATTCATCCAACATTATGCTATCCTGAGTCAACCGTTGTCTGCCTTGCTGAAGAAGGGTGCACTTTTTGTTTGGTCTGACACCGTAGAAACTGCATTCCATGTACTGAAGCGTGCCCTGATCACAGCACCGGTTCTAGCCCTTCCGGATTTCACCCAGCAATTCGTTATTGACACGGATGCATGTGACGTGGGTATCGGGGCAGTTCTCTCACAGAATGGGCACCCATTGGCGTTCGTCAGTCGTGCATTGGGTCCGCGAAATCGCACACTTTCAGTTTATGAGAAAGAGTACTTGGCCATTCTCCTCGCGGTACAACAATGGCGCAGTTATCTTCAGATTAGTGAGTTCATTATCCGCACAGACCACAAAAGTTTGACTCACCTCACTGATCAACGACTTCATACTGAGTGGCAACAGAAGGCGTTGACAAAAATGATGGGACTGCAGTATAAAGTTCAGTATAAAAAAGGTATTCACAATGGTGCCGCGGATGCCCTATCTCGCCGACCCATTCATGAATTCCAGCTTTTTTCTGTGTCGACAATGCAGCCCATCTGGCTATCATCGGTTAGGGACAGTTATGCAAATGATCCTCATGCCCAGGCACTTGTGCAGAAGTTAGCACTCGACCCTTCTGGTGATTTGCCATTCAAACTAGACCATGGAGTTTTGCGTCGCAATGGTCGCATATGGGTGGGCAATGATCCTTCTCTGCAGCGTCAGATAGTTTCAGCATTTCATGACAGCCCGCTAGGGGGGGGCACTCTGGCTTTCCAGTCACATACCGTCGCCTTATTTCTTTGTTCAGCTGGGCAGCAATGAAGAGCATGGTTAAAGAATATGTCCGTTGTTGTCAAGTGTGTCAGCAAGCGAAACCGGAGCGCCTTCCTCCTGCTGGACTCTTGCAACCCTTACCAATACCATCTGAACCATGGGAAGTGGCCACGATGGATTTCATTAGTGGGCTTCCAAAATCTCGTAACTATGATTGCATCTTGGTCATTGTGGACAAGCTCTCCAAATTCGCCCACTTCATCCCTCTTAGCCACCCTTACACTGCTCAAAAAGTAGCCGAATTGTTTGTGGATAACATTTTCCGCTTGCACAGTTTACCACAGGCCCTCGTGTCTGATAGAGATCCAGTTTTCACAAGCACATTCTGGCAGTCAGTTTTCCGCGCCACCGGCACTCAGCTTAGGATGAGTACAACCAACCATCCAGAAACCGATGGACAAACAGAGCGTGTGAATCAATCCATCGAGTGCTATCTCCGTTGCTTCATCAGCGCTCATCCGCACCACTGGGCGAAGTGGCTCTCCTTGTGCGAATTCTGGTACAATACAAACTGGCACTCCTCTCTTGGAAAGTCCCCTTTTGAGGTTCTCTATGGCCGACAACCGCGCTATTTTGGCATCACAGCATCTGACAAGATTGCTTCTGTTGATGTGGAAGAGTGGCTCCGAGAGCGTTCATTGATCTTGGCATCAGTTCGTCAACACTTGCTCCGAATGCAGCAGAGGATGAAAGTTCAGGCTGACAAACATCGCACAGAGAGGAATTTTGAGGTAGGCACTGAGGTATTCTTGCGTCTTCAGCCATACATCCAGTCTTCGGTTTCTAAGCGCGCAAATCATAAATTGGCCTTCAAGTTCTTCGGCCCATTCAGAATTCTAGAACGAGTGGGCAAGGTGGCCTATCGCTTGGACTTGCCACCGTCCAACAAAGTGCATCCGGTGTTTCATGTATCCCAGTTGAAGCAATGTGTCGGTTCTACTACCCAGGTATCTTCCTTGCTTCCACCAGCTACGGCTATGTTCCAGATTCCTGTTCATGTTCTGCAGAGGCGAGTGCACCAGCGGGGACATCGCACAATTCCTTAGGTCAAGGTACAGTGGAGTGGTGGCTCAATGGAACAAGCAACTTGGGAAGACCTGGAGCTCCTTCGTCAGCAATTTCCATATGCACAGTTTTCAAGACAAGGGGATTGTCAGCGACCAGGACCCATCAGCCAGTGTCATTGGAGGCGGGGACGGTGAGGGCTCGCAAGCGGACAGGCCCAAGAGGAAGAAACGGGCTCCGGCCTGGCTCGCCAAGGGCCCATGGGTGACATGACCTCGGCTAGCCCGATCACGTAGGATGAGTGCTATTTATGTGAGATCGCTAGACTCGAGATACTTGGCTTGTAACAATGAATGAACGACAGTGCCGTCTGGACCTGGCTCGGTGGGTGGTTGGGTGGTTCCGGCCAGGATAATACAACTTCCCTGAATTCTCGCATCTACGATTTCTCGCATCTACGATTCCCCTAGTAGCTAGCCGACCCTTACACTGAGTCAGTTGTCCTTGCGTCATGTTGTCCCATGTGTTAATTAATTATTCGTCTCCTAACCTGCATACTAGTATTCAGAAAAGCATCCGTACTATTTTCGAACCAAGTGAACAAAAGTCTTATACTACCTAAGAGCAAAAGGGGACCTTAAATTCTGGACATCGACCTACGCAACACAGCAAGGTTGCATCGGCATGTGTCTGGTTTTATTCATCAATGCAAGAGACGGTTTAGCTATTGCTTCCTTCCAAGTCCCTGAACAAAAATATTCCGCGAGAGGTCTAGAGAAACATATAGTATATGACTGTGTATCACACCATCCCACGAGAGAACTGCCAACGTTCGACACTTCGACTTACATGTGTCAATGATCAAGTATAGATATCAGTTGAGGTTGTTGCATGTGTTTTTTCAGACAAGCCAGTTGCTTATTAGTTTCAAATGTCTACTTTTTCCTAATACTCACTCCGTTTCAAAATATAAGATGTCTTAGGTTTATGAAGCAAATGTATCTAGACTTATTTTAATATATAGGTTCACTTAACATAGGGATGAATCTACACACTAAAATAAGTCTAGATTCATTTTCTTCACAGACCTAAAACATCTTATATTTGAAACGGAGAAAGTATATCGCAACGAAATATATTCTATCGAGAATGTCTACGTTGGTTCAAATCCAGCTCGGCCTAAAAATCTAGGACTTTGCAGTAGAAACACAGCCCTATTTGCAAAACCAGCGCTTTGGATTCCAGGCCAGAGAGAGCTCCACCGTTCGAATATTGTTCATAGTCTAATTTCTTTCAATCACGCGCCGCCACGTAGACATTCATATTATCCCTTTTTATAATCTTTTCACCGTTTACACTTTTCTACCTTTGATCATTTTCGCAACTTTCCCACTGTTACTATTCGATGGGTTTTTGTTTTTTACCCACGTTTACAACAGTATTTTCTACCTCATTTTCCAACTACTAGGCGGTAACTTTCTTTTGCAACTTTCGGGTTGCATTGTAACTTCCTGACTGTAATTACCCTGCGCTTACGGTGGTATTTCTTTTATAACCATTTTTAACTACTTGACGGTAATTTTTGCACACGTCTTCCCAGCCGACACTTCCCGAGGGATACTTACCATGCATCTAGGATAATTTTTTAGCTCCGTTTGCTACTTGACATCAATTTTTGAGGGTGAGTAATTTTCGGACCGCAATTTGCACGTAGTTCAATTTGGATGTACATTTTTATTCTTCAACACTATTTCCAAATACTACTGTTGTTTTTTGCAGTAACTTCAGATAACAATATTAACTACTTACGGTGTAACTTCCACTAGATATAATGGCGTGATGGATTCCAGGCCAGAGAGAGCTCCACCATTCGGACATTGTTCATCGTCTAATTTCTTTTAATCACGCGCCACGTAGACTCGTCTTATCCCTTTTTATAATTGTTTTACCGTTTACACTTTTCTACCTTCGATCATTTTCGCAATTTTCCGACTGTTACTATTCGATGGGTTTTTGTTTTTATCTATGTTCACAGCAGTATTTTCTAGCTCATTTTCCAACTACTAGGCGGTGACTTTCTTTTGCAACTTTCCGGTTGTAACTTCTTGACTATAATTACCCTGCGCTTACGGTAGTATTTCTTTTACAACCAATTTTAACTACTCGACGGTAATTTTTGTACACGCCTTCCCAGCCGACATTTCCCGCGGGATACTTTCCATGCATCTAGGATAATTTTTTAGCTCCGTTTACTACTTGATGGTAAATTTTTGAGGGTGAGTAATTTTCGGTCCGCAATTTGCCAGTAATTCAATTTTGATGTACATTTTTTATTCTTCAATACTATTTCCACCATCCGTGGGCTCTTTTGTCTGAGAAAATACTACCGAAATACTACTATTGTTTTCTGCAATAACTTAAGACAACAATATTAACTACTTACGGTGTAACTTCCACTAGATATAATGGCACGATGGATTCCAGGCCAGAGAGAGCTCCACTGTTTGGACATTGTTCATCATCTAATTTCTTCCAATCACGCGCTGCCATGTAGACGTTCGTCTTAT
Source organism: Avena sativa (assembly GCA_916181665.1). Classification (NCBI taxonomy): domain Eukaryota; kingdom Viridiplantae; phylum Streptophyta; class Magnoliopsida; order Poales; family Poaceae; genus Avena; species Avena sativa. Next base: position 464,851,463 of record OV702293.1, read on the forward strand.
CCCTTTTTATAATCTTTTCATCGTTTACACTTTTCTACCTTCGATCATTTTCGTAACTTTCCGACTGTTACAATTCGATGGGTTTATGTTTTTTACCTACATTCACAACAGTATTTTCTAGCTCATTTTCCAACTACTAGGCGGTAACTTTCTTTGCAACTTTTCAGTTGTAACTTCCTGACTCTAATTACCCTACGCTTACGGTGGTATTTCTTTTAAATTTTTAACTACTCGATGGTAATTTTTGCATACGCCTTCCCAGCCGACATTTCCCAAGGGATGCTTACCATGCATCTAGGATAATTTTTTAGCTCCGTTTACTACTTGACAGTAAATTTTTGAGGGTGAGTAATTTTCGGACCGTAATTTGCCAGTAATTCAATTTTGATGTACATTTTTATTCTTCAACACTATTTCCACCATCCGCGGGCTCTTTTGTCTGAGAAAATACTACCAAAATACTACCAAAGTACTAACTAGTGTCTAAATACAACTAAATTTAACAAATTTCAACATCTGAGATGGAGGGAGTACTATTTTCGTAACATTAAAATTTCATACTACCTTTTTGTGTTTCTTGTTGTTGTTAGGCCCGAGTAATGAAGGGGAGTTACCATGACAGGTGCATGCGATGGTTGGAGGTGACCACTTAGTTAGTACTCCCTCCGTTTCAAAATATAAGATGTTTTAGATTTATGAAGAAAATGTATCTAGATTTCTTTTAGTGTGTAGATTCACTCCAAACCTTAGTGAACCTACATACTAAAAGAAGTCTAGATACATTTGCTTCATAAAGCTAAAACATTTTATATTTTAAAACAGAGGGAGTAGTGAGTTAGGGTGAACTCGCAAGTTGGATATGGGAGTTGCCACCTCCCTGGGAGAAAGAGTGATCCAAGTGAGATGGCATGGACGAGGCTATCCACGAGTCAGCGTTGTTGGCGGCATCATCATCTGCGCTCCTTTGTGCCACTTACACCTCAATCGACGGCCACCACCACCTGGTCACCGCCACAGTTTTTCATCTGCATCGACGACTAGGGCCTCCATTGCTGGCCACCATAGCCTTGGCAGCGCCACCGCTTCACTAGCACTACAACACGTATCGTGTGCCCTGGCGCTTATAAACGACGAGGCACACGTCTAGTCGCCGTGCTCGCGCTAGCGCAAAAAAAAGCTGCCATGAATAAGTGTGTCGGGAAAAGTTTTTAGACGATTTTTTTTTTGCTCGGCACATCATTATTGCCGAGCTAGCGCTTCCGTGGCGCCATCGATGATGTGACATGCCACATAAGGGAAAGACGGTGGAACTTTAGTGTCGTGTCACCTATATCGAGTGGCGTGTATTGTATACCATCAGGTGATACTGAGAATTAATAACAATAATAGTGATCAAGTTAGATTTGCTAATTCCATTTAAAATAAAAAATCCAATTGACATTGAGATACAATTTCGTTCCAATTATAGGATTTGGGCCTCTCTCTATTGATTACAACAAAATTGGGTTTCATGCAACTCCAAAAGCAAAGAAAAATAAAACTAACCTAACCTAATCCTTCACTTCTCCACTTATTCGGAGAAATCTACCTACATCTATTCTTGAGCCTCTCTCTATTCTGCTCGCACGCTACAATGAAGACAGACGCATCCATATGACTGCCATCTTGCGAGCGCCCCATGATGCCGATCTCGCCGTGGATTTGAAAGATAAATTAGATCAGTTATAAAAAGAACGAGAAGGGTGGCGATGGTCGGTCGATAGATGAGATTAGTACAGAGGATGAAGAATAAACCTGCAGATTGAATACGACAATGGACGAGAAAGGCGGGGCTAGTGTGCGCAAGATCCGGTATGGCTAGCCCACGACAAGATCGGGAGAGCTGACGGCTCTCTCTATGTAAAAAGACGGTTCTCTAGGTTATTTAAATTTGTTTTAGTTTTTCTGTTGGGGGTACTTTTTGAACCATGATGTGATTAATTTAGGATAAAAGAGACATCTAGGGGACTAGAGTACGCAACCGACTACACCTGATTACTTAGACTAGTCAGATAGTGGGAATAACATAGGTAATAACATGTTTAATTTCGTTGTTATCGCTCGAGTTGGAAATGGCACAGAGAAGGGTGTGCGTGTAGCGATGCCACCCGCGGGGTGAAAACCCTCAGAGTGTTCGGCGACGGTTGTACCTTTTGGTGTCACTCACTTCACCACTAGCATATCATCTTGTGGTTCTAGCACTGTGTCCAAATCGAGATAAACCCATGAGTTGGTCTTCCCGGTTTACCTACTTGCTGTATCTAACAAAAAAGACCCAAGTATCGAGAATCACATATTCGCATGAGTGTGCACACAACAATACATCCTAAATAACAGCGCAAAACACACACAGTCATAGTAAATTCTAGGGAATGATTTGATTGGAAGAGATAACTAAGAGCATTTCTTGCTCAACTTGGATCACATTCTGGACTGTCGTTGCCCGCTCAACCCATCGGTCCCCATATGGACGAAGCCGCCGGCCGGCCGCCGGTCACGCGCGCACGCGCACCGGCGGCATATGCACCACGATGTCTGCGCGGCGGACCGGCGGCGCGGGATCCTCCCCGGAGAAAGATGCGCGGCAGCAGCAGCAGTATAGGATGACGCCGAGGACGAAAAGAGCCGCTGCTCCCGCGACGGCGATCCCAGCGATGACGCCGGCGCTCAGGCGGTGACGCGGAGGCGCGCCCGGCGCAGCGTGGACACGTGTCTCCTCCTTGGTCGGCTCCAGCGGTGATACGCCGGCGACGAGCGCCGCGAAGAGGAAGACGGCAAGGAGCCGACGGAGGGCCGCCATGTCTGATGTCTCGTGTGTGGAGTGAAGGAAGACGGCTAGGAAGACTATTTAAAGGGGACCGCTGCTTGTCGAAACGCTAATTGCTGCCCGCTGCGGCGCGGGCGACTCGCGCCGCACAGGGCACTCCCCTGTTGGCCTGGCCCATTTACGGTGCTGATGTTCTTTTGAGTCTTTTTTTTTTCGTTTTCTCCTTGTTTTCTTTTTCCTTTTTCTGTTTTCTTTTTCGTTTTCCTTTTTATTACTTTATTTTCCCTTTTATCAAACAATGTTCATTATATTTTTTTTAAAAGCACGTTTTAAAAATTGGTTTATTTTTTGAATTTGGTTCATGGCATTTTTGAAATTGGTTTATGATTCCTAATTTGGTTCCCGATTTCTAAAATTTGGTTTATGATTTCTAAAATTTTATGAATTTTGAATTTTGGTTTATGGTTTTTAAATTAGTTCATTTTAAAAAAAGTTGGTTCATGATTTTTGAAATTTTCTTCATGATCTTTTAAAATTTGGTTCACGATTTTCACAATTTGGTTCATGAGTTAAAAATATTAGTGAATTTTCTAGAAAATTATTACTTTGTAAAATTTGGTCATAAATTTTGAAACATGCTACGGATTTATTAAAAAGCTTCACTTCTTTTACAAAATATTTTTAATTTTTTTTAGATTTATAAATTAATAAACTCAAAAATAAGAACAAACATTAAAAAAACATACATGTATCATACAATGTACAGGAGCGTGCAAGAAAAATATAGAGTCAAACGTCCAAGAGCGTGGAAGCTGATTCTGTTGACAAGTCAGACTAGATATACCTAATCTATCTATCTATCTACTAATTTTCCTCTAAGTAGGTTCGTTCGTCATAATTTTGGTTCCGATTTTTGGTTGAATGGTTTTTCCCCTGGCTATTTGAGGATATTACAGGGCATATGCCATCGCTAAGAAAGTTGGACGGTTGGCCTCGTCTTCCCCGAGGAAAGGCACACCCTCCTATTTCTTTTTTTTCTGAATTTTTGGGTCACGTGATTCTGAATTTCCTCATAGCTGCTTTGAGCAAGGGTGGGTGGGAGGGTGCTTTGATATGGGTATAGAATTCAGCTAGAGCGAGATCTCCGACCTTTGCAGCACGCTGCTTGTGCTCGAGCTCTGCAGCTCCATCAGCCAGCGGGTTTGTGGACGAGCACCAGTCGGGGTTCAAGGCCGAACAGGTTGTTCCAGAGCTGCTGGCAGTGGTTCCAGCGAATCTCAATGCGTTGACTTTCACCCTGGGCATATTGGTCCGCATATATTGTACAACTTTAACTGCGCATATTGGTCTGCAAATATTGTCTCAACGGGGGATTTTCTTCAGTACCATTGTCGCTCTTTTGATCCACCCTTGTTGCTTGTGAGTTATATTGTTGGCTGAATCCGTAGACTTGAAAGATAATCTAATGCTCAATTATTGAGTATAAGATTTGCTAGAATGAGTATCGGAAGTACTGTAATATTGCTCCATTATTAGCACTTGTTTTTGCAGTCTCAGCCAAAAAATGATTGTAATTGTCATTTCTCAGTAGCAGCAGCGAGAACACTATTGTGCAGAGTCTACTTGCTTGCATAGAATTAAACTACTTTGGACTTTTTAGCTATGATGTTTCAAACACCATTGTTTAACTCTACATGCTGCAGACTAATGTGTAGGAGTACTATTGTTGGTCATTGATGAGTTAGTTTGGTTGCATTTTTCACCTTAATCCTGTAAAACATGTGTATCTCATTAGCAGGCATTGTGTAACCAGTTTATTGACGGAAATCCACTTTTGATCCGGGAGCATATGCTCCTGGTAGCAATTTTTTTTAAAGAAAAGGTCAAAAAATTCGGCAATTTTTTTTGGGACGTAGTCGTTTTATGTAAAACTGATACGTTCTGTGTCCTCTATGAAAAAGACGAAAAAATGTCTCATTACTCGCATTTTTAAACGACAGATTTTGTCTTTTTACACATGATACAAAACATATCGGTTTTCTATAAAACGACTTTGGGAGCACATAGAATGTCAAGATATACGCGCCAAATTTCTTAACCGAATTTTTTGACATTTTAACTTGCGTTCAAAATCCAATTCAAAAACCGGGAGCCAAATAACGTCACGTCCGTTTCTTGTCAAATTTGAATAATTAATATACAATTTTATTATTCACAATTATTATTAAAAAATACATTAGTGAAATAAGAAAACAATGAACACATTTATCACTTGTTGCAACGATACGAATATTTAGCTAGTAATATACTAACATGAAGGAGTGAAAATAAAATAAACCGGCCCATCTCAAGTTGACCCCAGGCGGCGCGAGCAACATGTTAGTGGGCTGGTTCTCGGATTTGTACTTGGACCAGTAATGAGGGGCGACTCGTGCGTGCGTGGGAGCAGAGAAGCGACGATGCGGCAGATACCTTTTAGACAATACTATGCCTCAGTTTCTTAACAAAATGTCTACTGGACCAGTGGTACAATCCGGGTAGCACAAGGCCCACCTCCGTCGTGGATCCATCTATTGCGTGGAAAATGGATGGAGTCCATGGTATGTCCAGTGTCTTCCACCTTTGCCACATCCATCGAAGCCTTCAGCCAATTTGGACGAAAATAATTCATAAAAATAATAAATTCATGAAATAAACTCTGGCCAAAAGAAATTTACTCCACTAACCCTTTTTGCAACGCCGTACACGGTGGCGTGCCACTCTGAAGAGCAGCGCCATGACGCGTGGCTCGCGCGTGGCCTCGTGGGCCCCGGTTCCTCTAGTGCGGCGCCTTGCATTGTGGCGCCACACTGTGTAGTGCAGCGTCAGCGTGCCTGGCGCCGCACATTAGGTTTTGTACCAGCGCGACACCAGCCCTCCCCGACCCAGCCTCATTCCTCTCGCACACAGAAGCGCATGGCGGCTAGGGTTCGTCGCCGCTGGTGATTCTCCTCTCAAGAAATCGACAGATCTGAGCATTTTGGCCAAGGATCTTCCTCCCAATCCCTCCCCCAGGTATCTCCTCTCGATCCCATCCGAAAATCCCTTGCTATTTGTCTCCTTTTAGTCAAATTTCGGTGGAACACTAGTTTCAATTGGATTTGGAGGTTGATTTGAAGCATCGACATGTTTATTTGATGTTTAGGTTTAGAAATACTTGTAAGATGGATAGTGGTCTCCTAGGTTGCAATTTCTCTTTATATTATGAAGCATTGCCAATATATATTACCAATTGTATGGTTACATCTAGGTGTGTTGATTTTTGTTCATGTAGGATGAAATTTTTGTTCATGTTAGAACTATAGTTAGAACTATTGCCAATATATATTACCAAGTCTAGATGCTAGAACTATAGGTAGAGTAGGATGAAATGCTAGAGTAAGATGCTAGAACTATTTTTGTTCATGTTACAATTATAGGTAGAGTAGGGTAGGATTTTTGTCATGTTACAATTATAGCTAGAGTAAGATGGAGTATATGTGACAACTATAGTTGGAATAAGATGGACTTTTTGTATTTGTTCCTATTCTCTCTATTGTTTTGAATATGTAGGATGTCTCTAAACCCCCTGCTAAACAATGCTCACTATGATGTTCAACACCGTGCCTACAAGATGTCGGAGAAGAGACATGTACTAAAAACTTCCATGCAAGTCGAACAAGATGCCATGTTTGTTTAGATGGAAATCTTACATTTGCCATTGTATGTTTGCAGGAGCTTCAACCCCTTCGACTTAGGTACCACGAGATCTCATCCGGCAAGATCTGTTATGATGAGCGGTACACTCCGTACATCCAGCAGCTAGGACACCTTCCCTTTATCCATATGGCCACTCGGTCCACACCGGCCTTCAACCCTGCTGCGATCACCACGCTTGTGGACCGGTGGAGGCCGGAGACGCACACCTTTCACCTTAGGACCGGTGAGACTACGGTCACTTTGCATGACATGGGCATGATCCTGGCACTCCCAATCGAGGGAAACCCTATGTGCATAAGCTCAGATTCAGACGGGTGGCGTGAGCAGATGGTCGACCTTATAGGGAAGGATCCACCCGAGGCTATAAACAAGAAGGGGGAAAGACCGAGGGTCGCTGCCGGGGCTACTTTTACTTGGATCATCCAGAATTTCAAGATTTGCCCCGAGGATGCCGATGAGGAGATGATCAAGACATAGACTCGTGTGTATGTGTGGTACATCATCACGAGGACTCTCTTTGTGTCTTCACGCATCACTCATTCTCCAATGAGATGGTATCATATAAATTTGGTCTTTTGGTGAGACCTTTAGTTCCTTGGGTTTAAATCATGTCGATACTATTGTCGTACAATATATCTTTAGTGTTAACCCATTGCGAATCACACCTTAGTTTGATAACAAACTACTTGACACAAATGCCCTCCTTTGCTGCTACTATAGCAGTCATATACTTAGCCTTTTGTTGTAGTATCCGTCATAATGTCTTAACTTTGGAATTCATCCAAATCCGTCATGTAAACTCTTTTCCATTTCATTGTGACACCCATAGTTTAAATTGAGATAAACTTAATTTGTATCTTGTGAAAAATTAGTATCAATGTAACACTTTACAATGAACTACTTGTAATTGTTTGTCGCCTCTACACAAATATATTCTTAGTTCTTCCAAGAGATCATAAGAATTTCCTTACTATTGTCTAATGATCATTTTATGATTTATTCTGGTATATGATCATAACAGTTAGAGCATAGGACATATCTAGATGTGTACATATCATGGTACGATTGATCAAAACATTCTTGTGATTTCACTCATCAAGTGTCAAAGCACTTGAATCTTGTTTCACTTATCAAGTGTCGATACACTTGAATCTTGATTCAATTCTTTTCCATGCGACAAGAACATTTTCTTGTCATTTCTATATTGAACTCCTTCAATATCTCATATATGTATGTTTGGCATAACTATATTAGCGTCACGGTCTCTCTATGTAGACATTTATTCTAAATATTCGGGTTTTGCCTAAGTCTTTCATCGAAATAAAATTCTTAACCTTTGTCAATAAAAGATACATCATTTTCAATCAATAAGATGTCCTCCACATAATGTATTAGAAATATGTCTCAGCGCTCCCACTTAATTTCTTGCAAATGCAAGCATCTTCATCGTCTTTAGATGAAAACTCCTTTTTCATCACGGTGAAGATTCCAACTCCGCGATGCTTACTTCAACCATTGAAGTTTGCATGCCCCTTTTAGCATCCTTTGAATTTAAGAAAACCCTTTGGACCGTGTCTTGTACACGTCCTAGGTAACCATTCTATTAGAAAATTTTGTTTTGTTTATTCATCTACCATATACCAAATTATATGTAGTGGTTGCTACTTTAATCCATACAAACTAAATATCGTTATGAAATATCAAATCTTGTCATAATCAACTCCTTGAACATAGTCGTAAAATACTTTACGACATGTCGACTATTTCATAGATGTGAAACATTCATGTCTGTTTCTTTATAGATCCAAATACGATCGATAGGTTTTTACACCTTTCCGGAGGGTCTTCCAAGTTCAAAACTTCATTTCTCGTGTATGAAACTATCACGGATTTTATGGCTTCAAGCCATTTGACGGAGTCAGGTCCCATCATCGCTTCTTTGCATGTAGTGGGTTGATCATTGTCAAACAATAATGATTTACTCTCAAATCTCAGCATTTGATTGTTTATCCGACCTACTTGGTTCAATAGGAACTTAGACCTCCATGACCACAACCTTTGAGGCACGTGAACCATGAGTATTCCAGATGCCTCCGGAACATTTTCCGGCGCTGCACAACTCAGCACATATAACTAAGGTTTGTTAACCTTATCAAAGTTCTATTGTCCTCCCACTTAACTTTTGCGAAAATTCCTTTTTCAAGAAACTTCATATTTCAATCGACAAACCCTTTTGTCCTTGGTGTTATGGAGGAATACCTAATTGTTATTTGAAATAACCTACAAAGACATGCTCATCCGACTTTGGTTGTAAACATCTTACTTATGTTTAGCATACCAACATTTAAGAAAGGACAACTTGGTTTTTACCCCAACCCATAACTTACATGGTGTCATTTCAACGGATCAATATGGAGCACTTTTCAGTGTAAAAGAGGTAGTCCCTAAAGCTTTTAATCTTTTAAAACATAATGGCAGTTTTATAAATAACACCTTTGATCCAACCATGTCAAACAAGATTTCGATACAAATCTCAAACACTCCATATAACTATGGTGTTTCGGGAGATGTAAATCTAGGTGTTTTGCTAAACTTGCAACTCAAATAAATCCCTTTATGATGAAATCATAAATCATTTATTTTCTTGTTACACCTGCAACTCAAATAAATCCCTTTATAATAAAATCATAAATCATTTATTTTCTTGTTACAATGATTTTCCACTTCATCCTAAAAGTATTTGAACGTTTTCAAATATTTCATACTTCTTTATCATTAAGTGAATATTCACTCAAATTTCCAGAGAAAGCATATGAAGTTGAAATCCATCGCTTACGACTACACATAATGGACTACATACATCGATATGTATAAATTCAAATATTTTAGTCGATCATTCTTCTTTGGCCTTTGAACGAAGTTTTAATTATCTCGAGAAAAGTCTCACAAGCGTCACTTGATCAAATCAAAGACTCCAAAAATCTATGAAAATAGAGTTTCTTCATATTTTATTTCCAATATAATTTAAACGGTGATGCCACTTCGTAAGTGATCTTTCAATCATTTGTCTTGCGACATTTTAGCATTAGGTTTTATGGATGTGGTTTCTCCAACTAGATTTGTAAATCATCCATCTTATATGGAATACGGTAATTATTTGAACAATCTTTGTTCTCATAATACCTGATTTAAATAACTATTATTAAAATAAATTTTGAAGGCAAGCTTCGATGTCAACGAGAAATACAAACAACGGTTTGTTTGTTTTTTATGAACATCATCACATATTCTCTTGCTAGTTACTTAGGCCATTGTGGTTCATGAATTGCGTCGTTAAATATGAAATTTCATACCAACCAATTCGGTATCCAATACCCAATAACCACATTGTTTAACAAGCAAAGAATACAACCATAACATGTATATTATCCATATACCTAAATTGGATATTTCCAATCTTTTATTTTCTGCCAAATATATTTTATAGATTCTCTTTCAGCATTTCCTTTTCCTTTTTTAAAAGAATCTATCAACATCAACAGTGACGCCATATACATGACACATAGTCCATAACATTTATATTCAAATACAAATACCTTTGTACTTGCACTTTGAAGTAGAACACCATCATTAAATGATCGGTGTTCTTTTAAAATCCATTCTTTAGTAATCTTTTAGTGTAGTAAACACTTTACACACATCTTCTATTCATCCTTATCATGACAACTTTCATGATCAAGCTAATGTAGCTTATAAAGGCGAATCGTGAGTATAACGTCACTTTCCAAAACCCTTTTGGATGATTAGGATGTCTAGCATCTCCAACCTTCGCAAATTCTCATCCAATATGAGAACATACATTATACTCTATCATATTGCAACCAAAACATTGTTCCAGATATCGTTATATCTGCCACACATGATGGTTTATGAAACATTTCAGCTCCTAACTTTGATATTTAAAAACAATCAAGAATCATGGAGGCAAACATGATACTTAAGATACTAACACTGGAATTGTTACTCTCGATTTAATACTAACTATTAAATTTCACGGAGTAAATAGAGTTTGATAAAAGTTTGCAATAGGACTTTAAACTTTAGATTGACACTCAACACAATACGATACCAGTTCGTAAAGTATATATCCAGAATTCTATAGTTATATTATCTCAATTACAACTATGCATAAGGTGGTGAACGAATGCCAATGACTACAACAAATTATGCAAATTCACTTTGATTTAATTTATGATAAATTGAGTTCTTCTAATCCAAATTAGAAATGAACTCCCACTCAAAAACGACACCCCTCGTGTCTTTTTGATGATTACATGAACCAAATTCACTACAACAAGTCCGATCATCACGTGAGTCGGTGTAGCTTCAAAGGCGAGCATCAAATGGGCATAATATCTTCCATATGACTCGTGCTTAACCTTTCGGTCCGTGTTCCGAGGCCATATCTGTACATGCTAGGCTCGCCAAGTAAGAACCTTAATATTCGCATGTGTAAACTGTCTTACACCCGAAATATGATCATGGATCCAAGAACACCCGATCATCATGTGATGTCTTGGAGAGACGAAACATAATCGGTGCATACTTAAGGGAGAACACATTTTTATCTTGATATCTAAATGAGGGATCATCTTATTATGCTAATAAAATGCCAAACAAGCAATATAAGATGCAACAAACATCACATGTTAATAAGTGAAATGATATGGTTCTTGCACTTGATCTCCATCATGTGCATCATGGTATGATCGCCATCATACCTCTATGTGTAAGGCCAAGGTATATGGAACTTACACGTTATGTGTGTTGTAAGAGTATCGACTTATACTTCTACTTAGAACATACCATATCATGACACTAGCCCAGCAACAATCTAAACTAGACGCCTCTAATTTATCCATCACAAGTTTTACGTGGCTTAGGGCTTTCAAAGATAGAACCGTTCTTACCTACGAACATGAACCACAACGAGGATAATAAAATTGTTGACAACTCGTTGCAAATTAGATATTGACTATAGTAGGAGAGACAGACTCCCGCTATCCACTTATGCAATTAGTTGCATGTCAAGCGTGGAACAGGTCTCATGTGCGAGGACATGTAAAGTTTGTCCGGGCCGCTTCATCCCACTATGCCACCAATATCCAAAGTATAACTAAGAAGCAATAAAATGACCATCATCGCCCACATACTCATATGTGTACTAACCGTGCAAAGCATCTATACATAGATCCGGCTCTGATACCATTGTAGGGTTCACAACATAGAAAACAAAAATTTTTCTACGATGGGAACAACTATGTACCAAGATCTATCTACTAGATACAATCAACGGGCAGATGTATATCCGTAGAGAACATACCCTTGAAGACCGACAAAGCATAACGAGGTTAAACTCGTGGTTGATTTAGACGTTGCCGATCTCAAGATCGAGAGGAAGTCCTAGCGCCGCAAAATAGAGGCGCATCCGTGCTCGCACACACGTCCGAGGCATCGAGCAACCTCCGCCTCCTCGCTCCAGGGATGCAGCAAAAGCAAAACTCTTTCTTGCCGAATAGCCACCGGTAACATGTATCTCGCTAGTCCGAGACCATGGGGAATAAATACTAGAGGGGGAGAGAGATCCTTCATGAGGAGGTGTGAGTGAGAGAGAGGGAGGGGGCTCCTTTTATAGGGAGAGGGAGGAACCCAAGGGGCTATGCGCCCAACCATGGGGCTGCCCCCTCCCCTCCTTTCATTCATGTGGGTGGACACTCCACTCACACAAATGCCTTTCAATTCCCTCCACTAAAAAACCCACTCAAATTCCCATTAAATTTCCACCAAATTTAATGCAAACTCTCATTAAATAAAACTCCTTTTATTTATTCAAAATTTTGTCAATTACTTTAATGACAAACATGTTGGAGATATGCCCAAGAGGCAATAATAAAGTGGTTATTATCATATCTTCATACTTATGATAAATGTTTACATACCATGCTATAATTGTATTAACCGGAAACATTAATACTTGTGTGATTTGAACTTGAAATCAAGTTTTGAACTTGAAGGACCCTCGAGAAAGGTGTAAGACCTTACAGTTGTGTTTGGATCTATAAAGAAATAGACATGGATGTTTCACATCTATGAAATAGTCGACATGTTGGGAAAGAGTTCACAACAATGTTCAAAGGTTGACTATGACAAGATTTGATCTTTCATAGAGATATTTAGTCTAGACGGATTAATGTAGCAACCACTACATATAATTTTGTTATGTGGTAGTTGAATAAACAAAACAAGTTCTTCTAATAGAATTGTTACCTAGGACATGTGCATAACATGGTCCATAGGGTTTTGTTAATTCAAAGGATGCTAAAAGCACATGCAAACTTCAATGGTTCAAGTAAGCATCGCGGAGTTGGAATCTTCACTATGATGAAACTGTTAAAAGAGTTTAATTTCGTCGGAGACGATGAAGATGCTTGCATTTGCAAGAAATTAAGTGGGAGCGCTAAGACATGTTTCTAATACTTTATGTGGAAGACATATTGTTGATTGGAAATGATGTATCTTTTATTAACACAGGATAAGAATTTCATCTCGATGAAAGACTTAGGCAAAACCCAAATATTTGGCATCAATAGACACTAATATGGTTGTGCCGAAAGTACATAGATGATGTATTGAATGAGTTCAATATAGAAACTACAAGAAAGGTTCTTGTCGCACAGAAAGGATTGAATGAGTTCAATATTGATGATATATTCAAGTGTATTGACACTGGGTAAGTGAAATAAAGATTCAAGTATAGATTGATACTTGATGTATGAAATCACAAAGAGTATTTATATCAATCATACTGTGATATCTACAAATCCAGATATGTCCTATGCTCTAAATGTTATGAGCATATACCAGAATGATTCATAAGATGATGATTGGATGATAGTAAGGATATCCTTATGATCTTTTGGAAGAACTAAGAGTATATTATTTCGTAGAAGTGGCAAATAGATGGTTAGTTCATTGTAAAAGTATTACATTGATACTAGTTTTGTCACAAAGTACAAATTAAGTTTATCTCAATCTAAACTAAGGGTGGCACAATATAATGGAAAGTAAGTTCCATAATGGATTTGGATGAGTTCCAAAGTTAAGACATTGTGACAGATACTACAACAAAAGGCTAAGTATATGACTTCTATAATAGCAGCTAAAGAGGGCATTTGTGTCAAGTAGTTTGTTATCAAATTAGGTGTAGTTCAGAGCGGGATAATACTATGAAGATATATTGTATGGCAATATTATCAAACATGTTTTAAACCCCAAATAACTAAAGGTCTCACCAAAGGACCAAAATTATACAAAGCCATCTCATTAGAGAATGAGTGATGCGTAGAGACGCAAAGACATGCGATTACACACGGACCTGGAAGTGTCAGATCCGGAGATCAGTTGACCACTAGCAATCATGTACATACGACACCAGAAAGCCATAGGTGTTGAATACACAAAGGTTTGAAACTAGATTATTGACTCTAGTGCAAGTGGGAGACTGTTGGAGATATGCCCAAGAGGCAATAATAAAGTGGTTATTATCATATCTTCATACTTATGATAAATGTTTATATACCATGCTATAATTGTATTAACCGGAAACATTAATACTTGTGTGATTTGCAAACATAAAAGAGTCCCTGGTAAAGCCTCTTGTTAAACTAGCTTGTTGGTTAATATATGATCATGGTTTCCTGATCAAGAACATAGAGATGTTATTAACAACAGGGTCATATCATTAGGAGAATGATGTGATGGACATACTCCTATAGTTAAGCGTAGCATAAAGATCAAGTCATTTAATATAGTTCATTTGCTATAAGCTTTCTGATACATAGTAACCTAATTCCTTCGACCATGAGATCATGCTTATCACCATCACCGGAAGGATGCTTTGATGACATCAAACACCACACCGTAACTGGGTGGCTATAAAGATGGCATTGAGTGTTCGGAAAGTATGGGTTGAGACACATGGATCAAGAGTGGGATTTGTCCATCCATATGACGGATAGATATACTCTGGGCCCTCTCGGTGGAATGTCATCCAATTAGCTTGCAAGCATGTGACTGGATCACAAGGGATCACATATCACGGGAACGAGAAAAGAGTACTTATCGGTAACGAGGTTGAACTAGGTATGCAGAGATACCGACGATCAAAACCTCGGATAAGTAAACTATCGTGAGACAAAGGGAAATTGGTATCGTATGTAAGTGGTTCATTCGATCGCAAAGTAATCGTAGAAATATGTGGGAGCCATATGAATTTCCAGATTCCTCTATTGGTTATTGATCGGAGAAGTGTCTCGGTCATGTCCGCATAATTCACGAACCGTAGGGAGACACACTTAAGGATTCGATGTTGTTGAGTAGTTATGGAATGATGATAAGAGACTGAATGTTGTTCGGAGTCTCGGATGGGATCCGGGATATCATGAGGAGATCCGGAATGGTCCGGAGAATAAGATTCATATAAGGAAAGTCCTGTTTCGGGGTTGGAGAATGGTTCCGGTGTTTTCATCGGGAATGTTCTAGAAGGTTCCGGAATGTCCGGCACTCCGAAGGGTACGGGTACATGAATGTGTCATAACAACTTGGAATGGTTGCATCATGTACTAGGTGTCATCGATGAACAAAATAAAGGGATAAATAAAATCCTAGTTTGAAAAGTCAAACGCCAATTTGAAAAGTCAAACGGCTATTTTGTTTGGTGGAGGGAGAGTAGGAAACCTACTTGGGGAGGAAGTCCCTCTCCCTCCACCGTCGGCCAAGGAGGCCGAGTTGGGGAGGGACTCCCCTCCCCTTGGCCGCGCCCTCCCACTTATATAAGGAGGGGCAGGGCTGCCCCTCCTAGACCTACACCTTGCCCTCTCTAAACCCTAACCCTAGCCGCCGGCCACCACCATAGCCGCCGCCCCCTAGGGTTTGCCCTAGCCGCCGAGTTGGGGCTTCCCCTTGCCCTAGCCGCCGGCCTAGCTCCCTCTACTTGGTGTGTCTAAACCCTAGATCACCGAGGCCTCTCTCATAGTCCACCATACTCGCTCCGGCTTAAGGCGAAGCCCTGCGAGATCTCCCGTCTACTTCCGGTACCACGCCGTCGTGCTGCCGGAATCGCGAGGAGAGTGCTACAACCTCCGCTGCCTGCTGGAACAAGGGAGAGGAAGGTCTTCATCGAGTACCGAACGTGTGACCGACTGCGGAAGCGCTTCCGGAACGCAGCGCCGGAAGGATCGTCTACGCGATCTTGAGATCGGCAAGTGTACGACTACATCACCCACGAGAATCTGCTCTCGTTAACCGCTTTGGAATCTTCTAGGGTGAGTTCCTCTATCGACTTGTTGCTATAATCTAGTAGATAGATCTTGGCTGTTTGTGTGCATGTGGTAGAAAATTTTTGTTTTCCATGCTACGAACCACTTCAAAACATTCTCATATAACCCCTTGCTAGTATTTCATTTCACATACAAAAACACTTTCTGCAATTTCATCCGAAAACCCGTTTCGGTATCTAGTGAAATAAATTCCTGCGCTTGTTATTCTTTTCGGCATGAAACTTTTGCTCCAAATGGATGTCGGTGTCTCTTAAGTGTGTCACCCTACAGTTCGCGAATAATGTGGACATGATCGAGACCCTTCTCGGATCAATAATCAGAAGCGGGATCTGGAATCCCATACTGTCTCCCACACATTCATCGATGACTTTCTTGTGATCGCGAGAACCTTTTACGCTAGTATCTCAATCCTTTTGTTTCGCGATATATTACATGTCCGAGATTCGATCATCGGTATCTCCATACCTAGTTTGATCTCGTTACTGACATGCACTCTTTTCTTGTTCCCGTGATATAACATTCTAGTGATCAAATCACTTGCTTGCAAGCTAATCAATGTGATATCACCGAGAGGGCCCAGAGCATATCTATTCATCATCGGGATGAAAAAATTGCACTCTCGATCCATGGGCCTCAACATAACACTTTAGTAGTACTGAACCCATCTTTATAATCACCCTGTTACGGTGTGACGTTTGATGTTATCAAGATACTCTTCTAGTGTTAGTGATTGACATGATCTCATGGTCTAAGGATTAGGATCACTTCGTATGATGTTATATCAATATAAACTCAATGACTTTGATCATAATGCTATACTTCGGATGAATGTTTATCACACCATTACACTAATATTGTGATCTCGTTATTACAACATCGAATGTCCATGATCAGGAAACCTTGATCATCTTGTTAAGTAGCGAGCTAGTTTTATAAGAGAGGCATAACTAGGAAATTTCTGTTTTTTTATTATACACACATGTATTAACGTTTCCGTATTAATACAATTATAACATGCAAAATAAACATTTATCATAAACAAGGAATACGATAATAATCACTTTATTATTGCCTCTCGGGCATATTCCCTTCAAAATGTTGTTGTATATTTCTGCATTACCTCCAAGCCTTGTTATGTTTCGGATCTCTTTGGGTTGTTTTTTTAAGGGGTTTCGGGTCTCTTTGTTAGAGTTTATTTGACGGAAACCCTTTCTATAACCGGGTGCCGTTATGAAAAAAACATTTTTAAAATAATTGAAAATTTTGAAAACATATATGATCATGTGTAGCTTCATGTTTGAGGTGCACACAAAGCCATTCCATCGAAAACGGGTATGTTTTGTGTGTTGTGTAAAAAAGACAAATTTTTGCGTTGTGAAACACGTTACTTTAGCACCAAATTTTGTCTTTTTTGTACAACACACCCAAAATGTTCATTTTTGGTGAAACGACTTTGCACACACCTAAACCTTGAAGTTCTACGCGCACATATTTTTTTGATTTTTTTTAGCATTTTAAATTTTGATAAAAATCAAATTCAAATAAAGGATACATATGCACCCGGGAGCAAAAAAAAAAGCTATTTGAGCTTCTCATTGAAATATAAGCCAATAAATCTAGCCAAATGGGTCGCGTTGGCTGTTGGCTTTTCGAAAGCCGGCGCATGGAATTTGCTGGCCGATCAAAACGACTTTCGAGGTGCTCCACAAGCTTTTTAGAGGAGTAAAAATAGCCCTTTAACCGATATTAGTTTCTAATTAATATTTTAAAGTTAGCGGAGTAAATCAAACGATCATCTCCAAATACGATCAAATTCAACCAAATTTAAACCAAATTTGAAACCAACACATCTATTTAACATAATATATACATAGTACAACCAAAAGTCGGTTGAATTTGACTAAATTCAACCGGATTTGAACTAAACCTAACCTAATCCTCATCCCCCTCGAAGGAGGAGGAGTCGCTGTCGAGCTCGATGACCTTCGGCGCTGTCGACGGGCCAACCGAGATGCCGACGTCCTCCTCCCTCAGCCTGGCCGGTGCCGGAGCTATCAATGCCCCGCAGCATCGGCGACCCCCTTCTTCTTTGTCGTGTCGGCCTTTCGGTGGGTGTTGCGGTCGGTGGTTTCGGCGACCCACGCCCCCCAAACTACCGCTGCCGCATGGCACGGTAGACCGGCGTCGGCGGCACCGGCAAGTCGAGGGTGCTCGCGGAGCGACATGGCTGCACCCAGCACTTGGGTGGCGCCAATCGCGGAGGAAAAGGAGTGGAACGACAGCAGGAAGAGGAAATAGGCTTGTGCTCATGACGGGGGGCTATGGTGCCAGCTAGCGCTGGGGATTGGTGGCGGAGACGGCCGACGAGAGGACCCGGCCATCGCGGGGCTCTGCCGGTGGCTGTCGTGGCAGGGGGTGTCGATGGTCACCGGAGACGAAGGAGAGCATGAGGCGAGTGGTGTGAACGCGAGGAGAATGGGGGAAATCATTTACTCGTCGGTACGACCGACTCCTATATTTACTCATCGGCTGCACCGATGAGTATTTTTTTACTCCATTAACACCGTTTGGACATCGATTAGATACAGTTGGAGGAGTAAAAGAGCATCTTTTACTTCTCTAACCGATTTTTTGGGATCGATTAGAGATGCCCTAAGAAACTATCCTCGTTATTCTACCTATTTATAAGAAACCTGCCACCTCAACCATGTTTGTCCGTGCGTCGACCTCGTGCCGATCGGTTTTTTGTCTGCTGATTTCGAATGCGAGATTAGTATGCACATGAAACCTTATGTACGAAAGCCATCTGGCCGGCCATATTGATGATAGCATGCCAATTGACATGGTTATACCCTACGGATACATGATCTTAGCATACCTAGTCCAGCCCAAGGAAGGCCCACGAGAACATGCGCCGGCCCATGAAGACTTTCGGGTGGCCAGGGCCCATGACACCTTCGGATCCTTGGAGAACAAGATTAGAGTAGATAGAATATTCAAAGGGGCAAACCCTAGAACCTGTAACCAACTTGATCTGTGCCCGAGACCTGCCTATCTCTATATAAAGGCCAGGAGGGCACGACGAGGAGGCTCTCTCGCATACCACTGCATACACACCTCCACGCCAGATTGCATCTGGGCACCCCTGTAACTTTCGGTTCTGCCGTAATCAAGAGCAGACAAGCAGGAGTAGGGTTTTCCGTCCGGGGGCCTGAACCTGGGTAAACCTCGTGTCCCCGTGTTGCTTGTTTGCTAACCGTTCCGTGATCTCCAGCATCCCCATATTCTCCAAAACCCAAGTCCATAACAATAGGCATTGACGAGATTAAACCCCGTCAATTGGCGCCGTCTATGGGAACTGGGGGCGCTGATTGTGCGATCGTGACGGTCCCAACCAAAGCGATCTACAACTCCGCGGCGACAGAGAGTCATCTCCTCTTCAGCGTCTTCGACTTCACCGCCCACTCACCAGCCACCCTGAAGGACTTCGAGCCCGTTGGCGACGGACTCGAGATCCTGTTCGGGAGCTTCTGCTTCTAGGTGGGGCAGACCGGCACTCTCCGCCTCCTAGAGCGGGTGCCCCTGCCATCGATCAGGTCCGCTTCGTGGGCCCCACACCCCGTGCTACGCACATCGCCATCAACAGATGAGTCCTATGACAGCAGCAGCTGCAACTCAGATCTGTGCGAGCCACCATCAGAGGAAGGGACCTACGGTTCCGGATCCGAAAGCTGCAGCAGCAGCGATCCAATCTATGAGCGCTACCAATGCACCGTAGTCGTCCAGAGTGACGCGGAACACCACGCGCCTAACCCGTCACCTAACCCGCAGGGTAGAAACGACGAGAACAAAAGAAGCCAGTCCCCCTGCCCAGGGGACGACACCGATCGGGTCATCCACCTCAGCGAGGAAGGATGGGCTCAAGCACGCGAAGCCGTGGCAGGCAACAAGATCCTGCCCGTGGGTGCCTCACGGGACCTGCTGATGGCATACCACATGCTCCTAATCGAGGAGCACAAGAAGCAGGTGAAGATGCAAGAGGTGCTTGACAAACGCAAGCAAGCATCCTCGGATTCGAGCGCGCAGCGAGGTGCACTCTCCGCCATGGGCATTGGCTCCAGCTCGCACGGCAACCATGGCCACAAGCACCGTTCTCGCACGGAGAACATGGATCCCAAGGCACGCCGCGAGGTGACTCGGGCCCTCAACGCGTCCTTAATGGAGATGGATGTTGATAGCAACGTCATCCCAAAGACGCCGCAAGCTGTGATCATGGCTGCCACCGCGTACCTCGCGTCCTATCTAGCTCCGGAGGGGGACCCAAAAAGGGCCATGCACAAGTCCGCGCTTATCGGACTCGGACTCGTTGGAGCTGCGCTCCACGGAGAAGCTCCTGTGGAGCCAAAGAAGAAGACCGCGTTCAGGTTCAACCGCAGCCCCACGCCCTCATCCGAGGATGAAGAGCACGACCTTCCTCGAAGGCACAAGAGCTCGTGCCATCGCAGCCGCGATTACGACGCTCGAAGAAAGCTCACCTAGCGCAAGGTCAACAAAGCGCGCGCCAAGCGCGCATGCTCGTCCGAATCCGAGGAGGATGACGACGAAGGAGAACTCTACGGACACGGATGCCGCGAAACTTCAAGCTTCCTTCGGACACTCCGAAATTCGACGGCACACAGGACGCCAAGGCGTGGCTCAGCGACCACCTGTCGTCCGTCAAGCTACACGGCGGAAACAAGGAAACCGCCATGCAATGCCTTCAGCTGCAGCTGACAGGCGCAGCTTGGATCTGGCTCAGCAGCCTATCCTCGGGATCCATCCGAAGCTGGGAGGAACTGGTGTACAGTTTTGTCCGAAACTTCAAGGGCACCAGCAAGAGGCCAGCCTCGATCGAGGAGCTGCGAGCCTGCACCCAACGAACGGGTGAATCCATTCGCTCGTACATACTGTGCTGGTCCAACACCAAGAACTCCGCGGCGCACATCTTTGAGGAGAGAGCTATCGACGCCTTCAAGGACGGCATCAAACGCCAGGACTTTAAGGAAGAACTTGGGCGCGTCAAGCCCAAGACACTCGACCACCTCATGGACATCGCCAACAGGTGGGCCGATGGCGAGGAATCCGTCCATCGAGCGCACGCGGAGGAGGAAGATGACTACGGCCGGCGACGTGAGCGCCGTAGCAAGAGAAGATCGCGCGTCTACGATGATCGCGATGGGCCCGACATGGACGCGGCTGGCTATGCCGACCGCCACAACAACGACAACCGCAGCAGTGACGGATACCACGGAAGCAACTTCCGCGACGGAGGACGCCCAACGCAGTCATGGCAACGTCGAGGCCGTGACAACGGACCCTCAGCATACGACAAACTGTCGGGTCCATGCACCATCCACTTCTACATCGACAAGCAGGATGGTAATAAGAAGTCAAGCCACATGCTCAAGGACTGCCGCGAGTTCTAGAAACTCAGCGAGAGCATGGCTCAGATGAGGCAGCAAGCCCCGAACCCTGGATACAGGAACACACTTGCACCAGGTGAGATCGCACATGGAGCTCCTCCATCACCACCTGCGGGACCTTCGAACCACCCAATCGCACCCGCGCAGAATAACGGTGGGCACGGGTACCCCACGCCGAAAGGATCGCTGATGATCCAAAAAGGGCGCCCAACGAACAGGGTGCAGAAGAAAATCACCCGCCAAATTAATCTGGCCGTGACCGCTTCGCCCGCCATCCCTGAGTACCTCAGCGGATCGGAGTCCTGCATCACGTTCAGCCATTCGGATCACCCTTGCCAGGTCTCTCGCCTAGGTCATGCTGCCCTGGTGCTCGAGGCGCAGATCGCAGGGTTCGACATGAGCTACGTCTTCATGGACGGTGGCAGCGGCATCAATCTGATCTTCGCCAGTACCTTGGCAGCAATGCGGATCCCGCTGTGCAGCCTGGAACAATCTGATACAACGTTCCACGTCATCTTCGGCAAGCCGGATAACTTCCGATGCGAGCGACTCGAGTTCGAAGTGGTGGACTGGCCATCACAATACCATGCCATGCTCGGACGCGCGGCATTCGCACGATTCCTGGCAGTACCGCACTATGCATACCTGCTACTCAAGATGTCAGGACCCAGGGGCGTCATCATGGTCCACGGGAGCTTCACCCGATCGGACCACTGTGACAGGGACTTCACCAGAATCTCCCAGTCATTCGGCATGCAGGAGGAGATCGTAAGGCTCCGCGAGGTGATGGACAACGGGGCATCCCCAGTCGCAAGACAGAACGCACCAGACATGTCCTTCGACTCCACCGTCAACACAAAGAAGGTGCAAGTTGTCGTGGTATTGCCGAAGAGTACGCCATGGAGGGGTCCTTATAGTGCGTGTTTAGAGACGTGGGGTAAGGCGGACGGTTGACGGGTACGAGGTAACACAGCTTACCCAGGTTCAGATCCCACAACGATGGCGGAATCCTACTCCTGCTATAAATCACTATAAGGGCAATACGCCGAGTTACAGGGATTGGTTCGCTGTGCGAGGTTGTGTGAAGTTGTCTATGATCGTGCCCTAAAGGCTCCCATAGGCCCGACTTATATAGTCGCCAGGTCCTAGAGTTACAGGGAAAAGTCCTAGCCGGACAGGTTACAGAGTCCTACAGCGTCTATTACTAGTCTTGTGTATCTTGCACTCCAAGGCTCCGGGTACGTTGGTGACTCCACCGTAGCCTTCCTTCATCCGGCATGGGCCTCCCTTCTGGATCCATCTAACTGGGCCGCCTAGCAGGCCATAGACTATGCTACCGACTATGGGCCACCCGGGTTATCCGGATAAGTGACATGCTATGAGGATACCCATATAGCATATCCCCAACAGTAGGCCCCGGAGAACTCCGAGATCTTGCACCGTCTTGCCTCTTCAGATGAATGCTCCGTCTAGTTGGATGTCGGCAAATCGTCAAGCAATATCTTGTAGTCCTCCCAAAGAACCCTGCAAAGCTTTCTCCGTCTTCAACTTGTAAGCCAGAAAAATGTTGAATCTTCCATCGTACTCTTCCATAGTCGGATTGAATCCGTCTATGTCAGAATCTTCGATGTGACGGCTCATCTACCCATGTCAGCTAGGACGACATAGGCTTAGGTCAGCGACGCCTCGTAACTCACACATGCAGAGAACGCAATCATATCCGATTTTCCCGCGCGAGTGATACTAACCGTTGGCGGCGACGGTTGGAGACGTGGCGAAATTTCCGCGCACGTTTGCGAACACGTCGTCTACGCGGAAACCGTTCGATCAAGCTGCACGAATCTTGACGCCGAGGATGATAAATAGTACCCGTGGGGAAATTTTCACTTTTTACCTCATTCTCCTCGCATCATCTTCTTCCTCCAGCCGCGCGTCTCCTCGAGCTCTCCACGAGAAACCTCGAAAAAACCCTAGCTCCAATCTGCACCAGTCGCACCCAATCTTCACTCCATGGCTAGCAGTAGCACTCCTCCATCAATGGCGACGTCGAGCGAAGCCGCGGCGAAGCCGGCGAGCTCTGTCGTCGTGCCCCTAGAGGGCTTGGTCATCCCCGCATCAGCGACGATCGAGTCCACTAGCGGCGACCCAAGTTTGGCGGCGCTAGAGCCACTGGAGGAGGAGCCAGACTCGCACAAGGGCGACTGGCGCGGCTCGGACATCACCGACCGCGACATCCAAGAGATGGTCGCCAAAGGCTACCTCCCCGCGACGGAGGGACTTGCCTGGCGGGCGGCGCCGGCCGGCGAGGTGACACCTTCTCCCCAAGCCAGAGAAAAGGTGTACCTAAAAGCTCAGCTGGTACGCGGCGTTTCTCTGCCTATCTCCAACTTCTTCCTCTCCGTCTTAAACCACTATAGGGTCCAGCCCCAGAACCTTTCCCCCAATAGTATCTTAGTGTTTAGCAACTTCGCGGCACTTTGCGAGGGGTATCTACGGATAAGGCCTAGGTTAGACCTTTTCGTGTACTTCTTCACCGTCAAACATGAAGCCGGACACAGCAAGGAAGAGCTTAGGAACTACGGCACCATAAGCTTCAAGATTCGACCTGGCCGGCGGTTCCCCCGACATCGTCGGCCACGAGTCCTGCAAGAATTGGCAACAGACATACTTTTACAGCCTAGACATTCCCCTGGCTGGCCGACAAGTTTCGTACCCGGACTTCATAGACGGAGCTGGCGCTGAAGTTTCCACATGGAGATCCCAAGCCTCCCTTCCCTCCGACCTCGACGCTTCTCGAGCGATAAGTCGGATCGAATGGTTTGTAGAGACGGGTTTGACCGGCTTGGACCTAGCCCGTAACATCCCTAAAATCATGTTTTCAAAGATTTCATATCATCCATGACAGCAGAATCATTTAGGGATAAATTTCAAAGTCATTACAAAAACAGAAGCATTTGGGTGCTTGTTATTTTATGTAAACAAGCATTGATCCAATGCCACTCTCTAATGAGAGAATATTTGTTTCAAACCAAGGATTGTTTGATCATGAGATGGTGTGGTTGAATTCCAAGCTTGGACAAAATTTTCCAAAACAAATTATAGTTTTAAAACCTTTTCATATCTTTATCAAATCTTGTGCTAAGGCACTGTTATTTTAAAATTTTCAAAGGAACCAAGCAAGTCCAACAAGACAGCATGGTTTTATACTCAAAATTATGCAGGTTTCACTTTATAAAAGGCCAGAAAGATTTGGAATTCAAATGCTTTTGAATTCATTTGAAAAGGTTTCCTGAAAATCAATTTAGAAAAAGAGAAGGAATTAGAAAACAGAACTGGGCCTGGCGCTAGCTTTTCGGCCCAACAGACAAAGCAGCCCACCCGGGGTTTTTCTTTTCCCTCTGTTTCTCACTGCAGCCGCGTGCACCCACCCACCGTGCCCCGTCAGCTTCGTCCTCAATCAACGCGCGGCCGAGCCACTCCGCCGTTACCTCGCCGCAGTCACTGCCCGCTTAAATCCCATTGATGCAGGGAGTAATCGCCGCCCCACTCCTGGCTATTTAATATCCTCTGCACCACGACCATTTCCCCTCACACCAATCGCTCGCTCCGCCACCAGGCTGCCACAATTGCGCATTGCAACGCCGCAGACAGAACCAGCTCCGACGACTGATTTCGGTGAGACGCGACCGCCCCTTGCCTCTGCTTCAAACAAACATGACCAGCACATTCTGGCGCATCTCCTGATGCTTTTATCTTGCCTTCTCGTGACCCAGGTTGTCGACTCCGTTAGCCTCTGCAAGCGACAACACCGCCTCCCAACTCCGACGAGGAATACTGGTAAACTTCGAGCGCCCCTTGTTTCCCCTCTGACCCTATCATGTTCGCCACGGCCTAGCGCACCCCCTGACCCATCTGGTTCATGCTAGGGAGATCTAGAGCCTCGGCAACGTCCTCGTCCGCAAACACCCGACGCCGCCAGCAACTCCGACGAGGTCCTGCCGCTGCGTTCGTGAGCCCCTCGACAAACTACTGCCACGTTGAGCTTCCGCGTGACCTTGCGAGTCTGGTAAGCCACGCCACACACCCCAGCCCCTCCTGTATTCGCCGGACCATCGCCGCCAGTAGCGCCGCCGCCAGCACCTAGCTGCGCCGCCAGTCTTTGGTCGCATGCTTAGCAGCCGTAGGATCTAGATCCAGCGCTCTAGATTAGATCTGGAACGAAGCGGTAAGTGACGATCTGAGCCGTGCATGTTAAGTTAGATCTAATGGTCCACGAGTGTGATCCGGTGCGAATCGGTATCAGCCAATCAGACGCTGCCGCGTGGCTAGTTCTTTGTTTTAAAATCTGAATTAGATCTATTAGTGTTTCAAACTTGTAAAATTCATAAATTTTGATCCCCACGTTCAAATTTTGTAAATTTTATATCATTGGAATCAAGAGAGAAAATCCTATCTGTTTATGCTATGTGTTTAATGTTTTGCCTCTGTAAAAATGGTTGTTTTTGCAGAGACATTTGTAGGCTTAATTTGAGTATAGAAATTATTTGAAAAATGTTTTAAAAATCAAATAAAGTTTATTTTGTGTATCTTGGTCTTGTTTATGTTTCAATACATTACCCTTGTCTTGTTTGGTGTAAAAAAACCATCACATGACATTTGCATGCATTCATATATTTTTGTTTGTATAATTTGTTATGTGATTTTGGTGCCATTATTTTATGTGTATATTTTGGTGCAAATAGTGATTGTGGTTGTGAAGATTGTTGCTACTCCCCAAACTACCAAGGCAAGTGGTGCTTCATGATTTTATTCCTATATTTTTCACCTATGCACTAGAAATATTTTGTATAGGACTTGCATGAATATATTGTTAAGTATCTATATGCTATGCTTGGGAAATCCTAGTAGTTGTAGAATTGTTAGGAATTTCTCTAAGTTAAGATGCTTACCATTGCCATGCTTAGCCTAGCTAGTAGCAACCAAGGGTGGTTATATAATCATTCTATGTGAAATATTTCTAAGTTTTTGACTTGTGTTTTTGCTTAATAAAACAACTAAGTGAATGAAACACCTGGGTGGAATGGAAATAATGGTTTGTGTTGAGTGGTTACACAAGGCCCATATCTATGGTTTACCTTGTGTATCTCACTTGTGGAAAGCCACCCAGGAACAAAGGGATTTGAGATGCCATATGTTAAGAAGCTTCTAGTGCAGCCACATGGCATTATGGGCTCTGCCTGAATCATATAGGTTGCAATAACTTAGCCATTTGGACAGTTGGTGGTAGTGGGATGATAGGTTTGGAGCGCGTCCATTTGGTCTAAGGGAAGGCTTCTAAAAGGTCCTGTCTTGGTGAAAATCAAGTCTTGTGGGGAAAGTTCACAACCTCTGCAGATGGAAGAATCTAAGTACTTAGCCATGTCCCTGGTATTGGACAACTTGAGCATCAAGACATGGAAGCTATCAAGAATCTCCTCATCCCAATTTTCTAAGTTAAAACTTGTGGTTGAACAAGGGTGAAGGTTCACCAATTTCTATTGGTGTTTCTTTGGGAAAGTTTTGTCAAAGAAAAACTTAGTGTTTTCAACTAATAGGTAAAACCTATTTTGAGCAAAGCAAGCCTAAGCTACACTTAGCCAAATTCATATAGTATTTTAGATGTTAATACTCTACTAAGGTATCACTTGCCAATACTATTCCAATGTATTGACCCACTGTGGCTGTAACTTGTGATGTTGCAGGTTATTCTGATGATGATTAGGGGTTATGAGTCTACACTCAACATGCTTGCCTGTGGCACATGAAGATGAAGACTTATTTATATTATTCTATATTTGAACTCTTGTATTAGGCCTATGGCCATGGAGTTTGTAAAATACTATGTTTGTCTCTGGAATGACATGTAATAATGACCTTTGTTTCTGTGTACTTCATCTTAAACTGTGGATGCTAGCATTGATCCAGGGACTAGCATTGCAATCACAGGGATCCTTACCTTTATAAAGGGAGGGATCTTACATATGGTATCAGAGCACTGTGTTGCCTGTAGGATTATGACCCTAGGATTGGATTAGAAACCACTAAGGAAAAAATTTCAACAATTTCCACACTTGTCTTTTTCTTCTCGTAAACTTTTCTAATTCTTCTTTCTCATCTCTATTTGTAGATGAACTCTATCAACGAAGTTGTAAGGAAGGGACCACTCATGACCATGACCTTAGAGTGTGAGACTGAATTTCCAAAGGCCCTCAAGAACCTTATGGTTACCATGGGGATACATGGTGCAACTGTGTACAAAGGTTTCCCTGTAATGGATGAAGGAGAAGAATATTGGTGGGTGCAACTTCACTTGTACAAAAACAAGGAAGACAACCACAAAGAATCAGGATTCTGCATGGTCACCAACTCAGTGATGCAATCCACATTCTTTGATTCTGCAAGGGATGCAGCTTGGAAGGCCATCAAAGAGCTTGGTGATAGACTCAAGTGCAGAATGCTCAACACCCAAAATGACCTTAGAGAAGAAAAGAAACATACCCAAGAGTTGGAAACTACCAACCAACAACTAAGGGAAGACATCATAGACTTGATTTTGGAATCTTGTGAACAAGATAGGCAGATGGATACTAAGGATGCTTTGATAGCCATTTTGTCTAGTGAGTGAGAGTTGTAGCATACTTCGTTAGTTGGACCACCACACCTATCATTTTATTTCCAAATTTTTTTCTAAGTGAGGTTGAACCTTGTATGCTTGTAATGGATTTATGTATGCCATGACTTGTGTTTGATTGCAAATAATATGCTTGTGTTACCTTGACTTGTGTATCTCTAATAATATTTATTCTAAGCTTTTCTATCTTATAAAATAGATGCCTAATGTTACTATCAGCACGACTGAAGAGTTCAAGGGAACTCGTTTTGGCACTCGTCTTATTGAGCTCACTAGTGTGCTCAATCTTCCGCTTCCTAGCATCATGATGCTTCCCCTCACCAAGTTCGAGAGGAAGGACCTCTGGGGCTTCAAGGTTACTCAGCCAGGACGCCAGACTGAGCCAGCCACAGAGGCCATCACTTTCAAGCTCATGCATGATGACAAGGAGAGAGGCCTAGAGGTAGTCATACAGGATTTACTTGGGCGTTTGCTAGGGAGA
This sequence comes from Avena sativa, assembly GCA_916181665.1. Lineage (NCBI taxonomy): Eukaryota > Viridiplantae > Streptophyta > Magnoliopsida > Poales > Poaceae > Avena > Avena sativa. Next base: position 464,880,018 of record OV702293.1, read on the forward strand.
CACTCTCGGGAGATTAGAGGTACTCACTTCCATGCCTTCGGAAGACGCGACGAGGATGGTGAGGCCATTGACTTCGAGGATGCTGCTAGAGATACGATAGAGCCGATTCTTCTATACCTCCAGGACTTAGAGGTTCTTCTTAGGAACCTAGATACTGATAGGACCAACGTCATGCTTAGCAATGACGAACTCCAGGTGCAGCTTCGTGAGAAGGACAAGCTCTTCACGGAGCAAGATGAGATAGTCAAGGAAATGGAGGCCAAGTTTGATAGTCAGGATAGAAAGTTCAAGAGTCAAGAGAAAAGAGTCCAAGATAGGAACAAGAGGATTCGAGAGATGACTACAGAACTAGAGGCCAAGGACTTCGAGCTTGAGCATCAGCAGGGTTTGATTGAGAGGCTTCATTCACAGAAGATGGCTCTCAAAGACAAAGTAGAGGCCTTGACTACCAATGTCGAGGAATACAAGATCGCTATGGAGAATGCATGTCTTACACTTGTTGATGAGGAGGTTGATGCAGAGGAGTAGTGATGACTACTCATTTACCTTTCATTTACCATGATTTTGATTATTGAGTCGCAATGACCATCCAACATGTGTATGGCTTGCTATTGGTGTGTTTACTTTTCCAAACTTGTTGTCTATGTTGTTGAACTTTTGTTATTTTGATGTTTGTTTGTGATTGTCTGTGTGATGTATTGTGCATGTTAAGCATCTATGGGTATCTCATTCTTATCCTTATTGAAAACCACAGATGCCTCCTCGACGTGCCAACCCCAACCCAAACAACAACAATGTCACCCCAGAGATGCAGCAGCTGATGACAGCTTAGACACAGCTGATGCAGATGATGACCACCTTTATACAGAATCAGAACAACAACAATAACAACAACAACAATCAGAACAATCCACCAGGATTTGACATGCTCACCAGATTCCTAAGACTGAGGCCAGCAAAGTTCTCAGGAACTACTGATCCCATGGTGGCCATTGATCGGCTACGCTCAGTGAACAAGGATTTGGTAACTGTCAGCTGTACTGATGAGGAGAAAGTCAGGTTTGCAGCTCACTTGTTGGAAGGACCAGCAGCTACATGGTGGGATAACTTCTAGATCACCACTCCCATTGAGGATGTGACATGGGCTATCTTTGAAGATGGTTTTCGTACAGCTCACATCTCATCCGGAGTGATGAGCTTGAAGAAGAAGGAATTTCATAACTTGAAGCAGCACCACCGCAGCGTGGCTGAATATATTGAGGAATTCAACAATCTGGCGCGTTATGCACCGGATGAAGTTGACACTGATGCCAAGAGGAAAGAGAAGTTCCTCGAAGGACTGAACGATGAACTGAATCTGCAATTATCTGTGGCCTAAGTACCCACCTATCAATCTCTTAGTGATAAGGCTGCCATCTTGGAGAGCAAGATGAAACAGGATGAAAGCAGGAAGAGGAAACACTCTAACAAGCACAACTCGGGATCGTCTCACAAACGTTCCCATTATGATGATAGTGGGAGTTCTGGATCCCACAAGCATGGGAAGTACAATAGCCACCACAACCACAACCGTCATCATGACAACAAGCATCACCGTAGTCATGACAATGACAAGTACAAGAATCACAAGAGTGGGTACAAGAACCACCACAATGGAAGTGGAAGTGGTAGTGGAAGCCAGCCTGTCAAGAAGGATCTTAGTCAGGTTGAATGCTTCAAGTGCAAGAAGATGGGGCATTATGCAAATGAATGCCCAGAAAAGAAAGTTGAAGGACCCAACAAACCCAACCCTTTCTAGAAGGGACAAGTGAACCACATCAATGTGGAAGAAATTTATGAGGAGTCCGATGCTGTGGCTGGTAAGTTCAAACTCAATTCTATTCCAGCACTTGTTCTTTTTGATACTGGTGCATCACATTCATTCATATCAAAAGCATTTGTTGATAGAAATGGGTTTCCAACTGAAAACATTGGGTGTCCAATAAAAGTAAGTTCTCTCGGTGGAGATATGATAGTAAGTCTTGGATGCCGTGATCTAGTGATAGAGTTTGGAAAACATAAGTTTCCAGTGAGTCTGATAATCCTAGATTCCCAAGGACTAGATGTAATTTTGGGAATGGACTAGATGACCAAGTATGAAGGAGTACTAGATTGTGCTAATCGAACTATTGCACTCACAACCCCGGAAAAGAAACGGATAAGATTCAAGTCTAACTTTGAATCAAAAGGAAGTAAGCTAAATTCTCTTAAGGGGGTTAGCATAGACAGTGTGCCAATTGTGAGTGAATACCCAGATGTATTTCCGAAAGAAATGTCGGGAATGCCACCAGATAGAGATGTGGAATTTCTTATTGACTTGCTACCAGGATCAGGACCAATAGCAAAGAGACCATACAAGATGTTAGTTGATGAGTTGAAAGAACTCAAGAAACAACTTGGAGAACAGTTGCAGAAAGGATTTATTCAACCAAGTTCTTCATCTTGGGGAGCACCAGTTTTGTTTGTGGAAAAGAAAGATAGAAGTCAAAGGCTATGCATAGATTATCGTTCACTCAATGAGGTGACTATCAAGAACAAATACCCTTTACCTCGAATCAATGACTTGTTTGATCAACTAGAAGGAGCCTGTGTGTTCTCAAAGATTGATCTCCGGTCAGGTTATTTCCAGCTCAACATAAGAGAACAAGACATACCTAAGACAACTTTCACCACCAGGTATGGATTGTATGAGTACACCGTGATGCCATTTGGTTTGACCAATGCACCAGCTTATTTCATGAATATGATGAACAAGGTGTTCATGGAGTTCCTTGACAAGTTTGTTGTCGTTTTCATCGATGACATTTTGATCTACTCCAAGAGCAAAGAAGAGCATGAAGGACATTTGCGTTTGATACTTGAGAAGCTTAGAGAGCATAAGCTATATGCCAAATTCAGCAAGTGTGAATTTTGGTTGAATGAGGTTGGATTTCTTGGACACGTTGTGTCAGGAGATGGTGTAGTAGTTGATCCCGCTAAAGTGTCAACTGTAACTGAATGGGAATCTCCTAAGTCAGTAAAAGAGGTTCGTAGTTTCCTTGGCTTGGCAGGATACTACAGAAGATTTATTGAGAATTTCTCCAAAGTTACTAAAGAAAGACAAGAAATTTGCTTGGTCTGAAGGATGTGAACTCAGTTTCCAAGAATTGAAGAAGAGACTAGTGACAGCACCAGTCTTATGTATGCCAGATCTGGAGAAGGATTTCCAAGTATATTGTGATGCATCTCATCATGGATTAGGTGCAGTGCTAATGCAAGAAGGGAAAGTTGTGGCTTATGCCTCGAGACAACTCAAAACTCATGAGGTAAATTACCCAACTCATGACCTAGAGTTAGCCTCTGTTGTCCATGCACTCAAAACATGGAGACATTATCTTTTGGGAAAGCGATGTGAATTATTCACAGATCACAAAAGTTTAAAGTATATCTTCACCCAGAAAGAAATCAACATGAGACAAAGAAGATGGCTAGAACTCATCAAGGACTATGACTTGAGTTTGCAATACCATACCGGTAAAGCAAATGTGGTAGCAGATGCTCTAAGCCGTAAGGTATTCGTGAATGGCCTTACTAAGGGAGAGTTGCCAGATGATCTGTGTACCCAATTTAGAGATCTTAGATTGGAGATTGTACCTGAAGGACATCTCATGTCATTAGATGTTCAACCCACTTTGTTGGACAAAATCAAAGAAGCCCAAAAGACAGACAAGGAAATTGAAGAGATTAAGGAAAAGATTGGAAAGGGAAAAGCCAAAGGATTCCATGAAGATGAACAGGGTACTTTATGGTATGGAAAACGTATTTGCGTTCCGCAAGATCCGGAGCTTCGGAAACTGATTCTACAAGAAGCACACAACTCACCATATTCCATTCATCCGGGTAACACCAAAATGTACATGGATATGAAAGAAAGATTTTGGTGGAATAATCTCAAGAAGGACATCGCCGAACATATTGCTTTGTGTGATGTATGTAGTAGAGTGAAAGCGGAACATCAGAAACCAGCAGGATTGCAACAACCACTACCTATTCCTGATTGGAAGTGGGACAAGATTGGCATGGATTTCATCACTGGATTGCCAAGGACCAGGTCAGGATATGATTCTATTTGGGTAGTAGTGGATTGCCTAACTAAAGTGGCTCATTTCATACCCGTGAAGACAACCTATACAAGTGCTAAGTTAGCCAAGATCTATATGAGTAGGATTGTATGTCTGCATGGAGTACCCAAGAGTATTGTGTCTGATAGGGGAACTCAGTTCACTTCTCATTTTTGGAGGCAACTACATGAGTCATTAGGAACGAGATTGGAATTCAGCACTGCTTTTCATCCTCAGACTGATGGTCAGACAGAAAGAACCAACCAGATTCTCGAAGACATGTTGAGAGCGTGTGCTCTAGATTATGGAGCTAGTTGGGATGAAAGTCTTCCTTACGTAGAATTCTCTTACAATAACAGCTATCAAGCCAGTATTGAGATGGCACCATTTGAGTTTCTCTATGGAAGAAAGTGTACCACCCCATTACTATGGAATGGTGTGGGAGAAAGAAGTTTGTTCGGACTAGAACAAATCAAAGAGGCTCAAGATAAAGTCAAACTAGTTAAGGACAGATTGAAGATAGCACAGTCTCGACAGAAAAGCTACGCAGATCCTAAGCGTAGAGAAGTCACCTATGAAGTGGGTGATAGAGCTTATCTTAGAGTGTCACCACTTCGTGGAGTGAAGATATTTGGAGCCAAAGGAAAATTGGCCCCAAGATATGTTGGACTATTCAAGATTCTGAGTCATAAAGGAGAAGTAGCTTATGAGATTGAATTTCCAGAATCATTGTCTGCCATTCACAATGTGTTTCATGTGAGTTAGCTTAAGAAATGTCATCCGGAGATGGAAGAGACTTCTTTGAAGGATACCATACCTTTGGAGGAGGTTCAATTGGAAAGTGATCTCACTTATGAAGAAAGACCCATCAAGATTCTTGAGACTGCAGAAAGAGTTACTCGGACTAAGACTATCAAGTTCTGCAAAGTTCAATGGAACCATCATTCCGAAGAAGAAGCAACATGGGAAAGAGAAGATGATCTTCGGAAATACCACCCTCACCTATTTGCTAGCCAATCCGAATCTCGAGGGCGAGATTCACCTTAAGGGGGTTAGATTTGTAACATCCCTAAAATCATGTTTTCAAAGATTGCATATCATCCATGCGTGCATAATCATTTAGGGATAAATTTCAAAGTCATTAAAAAACAGAAGCATTTGGGTGCTTGTTATTTTATGTAAACAAGCATTGATCCAATGCCACTCTCTAATGAGAGAATACTTGTTTCAAACCAAGGATTGTTTGATCATGAGATGGTGTGGTTGAATTCCAAGCTTGGACAAAATTTTCCAAAACAAATTATAGTTTTAAAACCCTTTTCATATCTTTATCAAATCTTGTGCTAAGGCACTGTTATTTTAAAATTTTCAAAGGAACCAAGCAAGTCCAACAAGACAGCATGGTTTTATACTCAAAATTATGCATGTTTCACTTTATAAAAGGCCAGAAAGATTTGGAATTCAAATGCTTTTGAATTCATTTGAAAAGGTTTCCTGAAAATCAATTTAGAAAAAGAAAAGGAATTAGAAAACAGAACTGGGCCTGGCGCCAGCTTTTCGGCCCAACAGACAAAGCAGCCCACCCGTTTTTTTATTTTCCCTCTGTTTCTCACCGCAGCCGCGTGCACCCACCTGCTGATAGCCTGACCCCACCGTGCCCCGTCAGCTTCGTTCTCAATCAACGCGCGGTCGAGCCGCTCCGCCGTTACCTCACCGCAGTCACTGCCCGCTTAAATCCCATTGATGCAGGGAGTAATCGCCACCCCGCTCCTGGCTATTTAATCTCCTCTGCACCACGACCATTTCCCCTCACACCACTCGCTCGCTCCGCCACCAGGCTGCCACAATTGCGCATTGCAACGCCGCAGACAGAACCAGCTCCGATGACTGATTTCGGTGAGACGCGACCGCCCCTTTGCCTCTGCTTCAAACAAACATGACCAACACATTCTGGCGCATCTCTTGATGCTTTTCTCTTGCCTTCTCGTGACCCAGGTCGTCGACTCCGTTAGCCTCCGCAAGCGACAGCACCGCCGCCCAACTCTGACGAGGAATACTGGTAAACTTCGAGCGCCCCTTATTTCCCCTCTGACCCTATCATGTTCGCCACGGCCTAGAGCACCCCCTGACCCATCTGGTTCATGCTAGGGAGATCTAGAGCCTCGGCAACGTCCTCGTCCGCAAACACCCGACGCCGCCAGCAACTCCGACGAGGTCCTGCCGCTGCGTCCGTGCACCCCTCGACAAACTACTTCCACGTTGAGCTTCCTCGTGACCTTGCGAGTCTGGTAAGCCACGCCACACACCCCAGCCCCTCCTGTATTCGCCGGACCATCACCGCCAGTAGCGCCGCCGCTAGCACCTAGCTGTGCCGCCAGTCTTTGGTCGCATGCTTAGCCGCCGTAGGATCTAGATCCAGTGCTCTAGATTAGATCTGGAACGAAGCGGTAAGTGACGATCTGAGCCATGTGTGTTAAGTTAGATCTAACGGTCCACGAGTGTGATCCGGTGCAAATCGGTATCAGCCAATCAGACGCTGCCGCGTGGCTAGTTCTTTGTTTTAAAATCTGAATTAGATCTATTAGTGTTTCAAACTTGTAAAATTCATAACTTTTGATCCCCACGTTCAAATTTTGTAAATTTTATACTGTTGGAATCAGGAGAGAAAATCCTATCTGTTTATGCAATGTGTTTAATGTTTTGCCTCTGTAAAAATGGTTGTTTTTGCAGAGACATTTGTAGGCTTAATTTGAGTATATAAATTATTTGAAAAATGTTTTAAAAATCAAATAAAGTTTATTTTGTGTATCTTGGTCTTGTTTATGTTTCAATACATTACCCTTGTCTTGTTTGGTTTAGAAAAACCATCACATGGCATTTGCATGCATTCATATATTTTTGTTTGTATAATTTGTTATGTGATTTTGATGCCATTATTTTATGTGTAGATTTTGGTGCAAATAGTGATTGTAGTTGTGAAGATTGTTGCTAATCCCCAAACTACCAAGGCAAGTGGTGCTTCATGATTTTATTCCTATATTTTTCACCTATGCACTAGAAATATTTTGTATAGGACTTGCATGAATATATTGTTAAGTGTCTATATGCTATGCTTGGGAAATCCTAGTAGTTGTAGAATTGTTAGGAATTTATCTAAGTTAAGATGCTTACCATTGCCATGCTTAGCCTAGCTAGTAGAAACCAAGGGTGGTTATATAATCATGCTATGTGAAATATTTCTAAGTTTTTGACTTGTGTTTTTGCTTAATAAAACAACTAAGTGAATGAAACACCTGGGTGGAATGGAAAGAATGGTTTGTGTTGAGTGGTTACACAAGGCCCATATCTATGGTTTACCTTGTGTATCTCACTTGTGGAAAGCCACCCAGGAACAAAGGGATTTGAGATGCCATATGTTAAGAAGCTTCTAGTGCAGCCACATGGCATTATGGGCTTTGCCTGGATCATATAGGTTGCAATAACTTAGCCATTTGGACAGTTGGTGGTAGTGGGATGATAGGTTTGGAGCGCGTCCATTTGGTCTAAGGGAAGGCTTCTGAAAGGTCCTGTCTTGGTGAAAATCAAGTCTTGTGGTGAAAGTGCACAACCTCTGCAGATGGAAGAATCTAAGTACTTAGCCATGTCCCTGGTATTGGACAACTTGAGCATCAAGACATGGAAGCTATCAAGAATCTCCTCATCCCAATTTTCTAAGTTAAAACTTGTGGTTGAACAAGGGTGAAGGTTCACCAATTTCTATTGGTGTTTCCTTGGGAAAGTTTTGTCAAAGAAAAACGTAGTGTTTTCAACTAATAGGTAAAACCTATTTTGAGCAAAGCAAGCCTAAGATACACTTATCCAAATTCATATAGTATTTTAGATGTTAATACTCTACTAAGGTATCACTTGCCAATACTATTCCAATGTATTGACCCACTGTGGCTGTAACTTGTGATGTTGCAGGTTATTCTGATGATGATTAGGGGTTATGAGTCTACACTCAACATGCTTTGCCTTTGGCACATGAAGATAAAGACTTATTTATCTTATTCTATATTTGAACTCTTGTATTAGGCCCATGGCCATGGATTTTGTAAAAGACTATGTTTGTCTCTAGAATGACATGTAATAATGACCTTTGTTTCTGTGTACTTCATCTTAAACTGTGGATGCTAGCATTGATCCAAGGACTAGCATTGCAATCACAGGGATCCTTACCTTTATAAAGGGAGGGATCTTACATAGCCATGTGCTGGTTCATCAGGTGAATCCAACCTCTGCAGCACCGCGCGAAGATGATGCACGAGTATACCAGCGACAGAAGGGATAGCCTCCGCATCTTCGTGGATAACTTCTCGAGCGACTCCGTCAAGCTCCACCTTAAGGACATTGTCAAGGTGAAGGATAAGAAGCGCGGCTTCACCATCACCTACGACATGTTTGTAGACGGCAAGTGCCCAAAGGTAGGTTTTTATTTTCTGTTCATGACATATACTCCAGTTCTTCCGTCTTGCAAATGTCATTTTTTCTAACACGGCGACTTCTTACTTAACAGCTTAGCGATCTAGAGCAGGGTAACCTGGCTGCCCAAATCTATGATCCAAAGATGAAGGAAGTCATGGTCGTGTCCGACGACGAAGCTCTGTTGGCGCGTTAGCGGAAGAGCTCCACCTCTGACGCTGCCGACGGAGGCAAGAAGAAGAAGACGGATGGTGGAGCCTCCAAAAAGTCTACCGTCGCCTTGGAGGTGGAAAAGAGAAGAACCACCGGGTTCTTTGCCAAAGCACCCCCACTAGTGTAAGCTTCTCATTGTTCGACATTGTCTATTTATCTGTCTTGCTCCTGTACTTACGCATTTTTGCACGTTTCAGGAAGAAAGCCACGACCAGCCTCAAGAAGACCTCCAAAAATTTGGGGGCTTCTCAAAATATCAAAGACATGCTGCATCGTGACGCCTCCCCCGCCATCGCCCCTGCTACTCCTGCCGTCAAACCCTCGTCTGCCCCAACAAGCTCATAGGCTAAGGAGGCATCATGCCCTTCCGCCATGGAAGTGGATTCTGGCGCCTCTACTGAACTGGCTGTTGTCGGCGAGCAGGCAACGCAAGAGAGCACCGCTCAACAAATGGCTGAAGCTCCGGCTAAGTATGCCATCGGTGGCGGCAAGGCGGGGGTGGAAGCTGGTACTTCTGCCAAAGGCAGCGCCCTTGCTCCCCAGAAACCTTTTGAGTTCCCCAAGATAGTCTACCCGGCACTTACGCCGAGCAGCACAACTCTGGTTCCTGGAGCAGCATCGACATCTTCGACATGCGGTCTTGAGGAGCTCCTCCGACAAGCAGAAATATTGCGAGGAAATAACATCTCCTTTGGCAAGCTGCTAGCCGAGAGCGCTACAAACCTCAAGATTATTGCACTTGTAAGTTTTACTTTGCCTTTTGCTTTTCATATGAGTATCCCACTATAGCCCCCGAGGATGTAGATGGAAAACCATAGGTTTTGCATCTTTATGCTCTAAGAGTGACTAAGCTAGAAAACTTCTCATTGTAGCCCCCAAGCTGTCGGGGATATAACCCCAGATACCCCAGAGTTCGGGTATAAAGAGACCTATGCAAAGAAATAAACGGTTGAATGGAAGAAAAGTATTCAAAAAGGACAGATATAAATAAAGATAAAGGAAATAGAGAGTAAAAATAAAGATAAGAAAGGCAAAAAGATGATATGGGCTGACGTAGGCATATCTCGGCCCAAACTTCATTGTCTCAGGCCGAATTAGGCCTCTATGATCCAAACTAGTGGATAACTGGCCAAATAAACGAACTGACCCGGCTGGGCCGAATCAACCCAGCCGGCCTACCCCGCCACCTCGTCTCTATGGGCAAGATCGAACTAAACCCAACCCACCACGGGCCGATAGCATCGATCAGCGGAGAGCCCCGCATGGGCCGACGTCGGACTTAGCGGCCCACCAGGCGCCGAGCTACCCCACGCCCGCGTGTTCCTCCCCCGGGTGGGCTGGCACGAGGAGCTCGGCCCACCGCGGGGTCTTCTCCAGTGCCAACCCAGCGCTCCCAAGACAACCCGAGTGGGCCTACACAGCCTAAGTCGGCCCACCACGGGATCGCTGCCATCCGATCGACCTGAAGCTCGGCCTGGGCTGCTGCTTCGCCTCATGGGCCGAGCTATACAAGATCCGGATGGGCCCTTGGTTGTTTAATTCGGCTGAGGCCAGAAACAATTCGGCTGGGCCTTTGTCTCTAGTAAATAAGACCAGGCCGAACCAGCTAAGAAGAAGGCCGAGATACCACTTCGTCAGGGGCGTCCGGGCCGAAGTATTTCACTCCGAACGCCTCCGTATTCGTCTCCTGAAGGTCCCTCGACCACTACCGCAACACGCCATCAAGTCAGGACAAGCACCGCAAATATCGTGCCAGTCTTGGGAGCCCACCAGCTCAGACTGGCACATGACATATGGAATATGCCCATGGCATCTAACAAGATGCTAGGGATATGCTCTTGGCATCAAATAAGATGCTAGGGAATATGCCTGGCATCTCCAAAGATGCCAAGGCATATGCTGAGCATCTCTAGAAGATACCCAGAATATGCCATCTAGATGCCAAACGTGTAGAACAAGTCTTGTCCCCTGGGCTCCCCTTTATAAGGAGCACCAGGGGGATCGTTAGAGAGGGAGGCCCTGGAGGGCTCTTCTCCTCTCTGCTCGCTAGGATCTCATCTTCTTCTTCCTCCTCCACTCTCACAGAGAGATAGAGAGGCATAGGAAATACAGCTCAAGGAGCAAGATTGTAGCCACAAGTATGGCAAGATTATAAGAGATTAGATATAGAGAAAGAGGTGTTATCTCCACATGAGAGCCTCAATCCTAGATACATCCTATTTCTCTTTGTTCATACGAGTGCGGTCTTCACTGCATCATCCCTCCCCGGATTCCTCCACGTCCATCGTCCCCAACTTTAGCCTACCCATGGTATATGTCGTGACACCACCACGACATTTGGCGCCCACCGTGGGGCCTTTTAGTGGCGTTGGTTGGGTTTCCATCCGGACGGGAGCATCTTCATCAACTTCTTCCTCATAGGGCTCATTCAGCTCCACCAAGTGAACAGAGAACAAAGAGGTAAGCGCAGAGGCTCTCCAAGTCTGACTCATCAAAGCAGGTAAGACTCAGCAAGAAGGACTCAAGCACTACTCCAAGCTTAATGTAAGTACCAGGTAACTCAGCAGGGCAGGTATGACTTAGAAAGACTCACTCAAACACTTCTCCAAGTATACTGTAAGTGCCAGATAACTCAACCACCTACACTCAATCCTTCACCCCGGGGAGAAAATAACTTAACCCGGGGACTAGTCAACTTATCCGTAGAGTCACCTTTGGATTAAGAGAACATTATGTTGATTTAGATCTGTATTTGAGTCAGCTTATTTATAACTCGGATAGAAGTTGAATCAGCTTATTTATGATTCAGATAGATTTTGAGTCAGTAAATTTATGCTTTGGATTGACCTGTAACTCAGCTCACCAGCCAGCTTATTTATAACTTGGATAGAATTTGAGTCAGCTTATTATGATTCAGATAGAATTTGAGTCAGTTTCTTTATGCTTTGGATTGACCCGTAACTTAGCTCACCAACCAGCTTATTAATAACTCGGATAGAATTTGAGTCACCTTATTTATGATTCGGATAAGATTTGAGTCAGCTTATTTATAACTCAGATAGAATTTGAGTAGGCTTATTATGATTCAGATAGATTTTGAGTCAGTTTATCTATGCTTAGAATTGACCTGTAACTCAGCTCACAGACCAGCTTATTGCTGATTCAGATAGAATTCGGGTCACCTTATTTATGATTCGGATAAGATTTCAGTCAGCTTATTTATAACTCGGATAGAATTTGAGTCAGCTTATTATGATTCAGATAGAATTTGAGTCAGTTTATTTATGCTTTGAATTATCCTTTAACTCAGCTCACCAGCCAGCTTATTGATAATTTGGATATAATTTGAGTCAATTTATTTATGCTTCGAATTAACCTTAAACTCAGCTCAGTAGCTTGTCTCTGATTCGGACTAACATTTGATTCAGCTTGCCAGGGTATATTATAATTCGGATTTGTATTCGGATTCGGCGTACTAAGCATATCTCTGATTCGGGCCGAAGCTTGATTCAGCTCGCCAGATTGCCAGGTTATGTTATGACTCGGATTGATGTTTCACTATCTTGCCAGGTTACCCCATATCTCGGACAACTATTTGCCAGCTTATCATATCTCGAATCTATATCTCATATCTACATCTCGAATCAGATCTCTCAGCGGTTAGCCCTATTATCATATCCCAAAACTAAATCTCGGATCTATATCTCGGATCCATATTAAAGGCAAATTAACATCATCTCACCAAATTAAGTTATATCGTGGCAAATAGATGACTCGGATTTGAGTCATATACCTCAGATTTGAGTCAGGTGACTCAGATTTGAGATGTAAGTCAAATATGAGTAAAGTAACTCGGATTTGGAATTAGATGACTTAGATTTGAGTCATATAACTCGGATTTTGAGCCAGATAACTCAGATTCGAGACATAAGTCAAATATGAATAAAGTAACTCGGATTTGGAATCAGATGACTCGGATTTGAGTCACATAACTCGGATTTTGAGCCAGATAACTCAGATTCGAGACATAAGTCAAATATGAGTAAAGTAACTCGGATTTGAGTCATATAACTCGGATTTGAGTCATATAACTCGGATTTTGATCCAGGTAACTCAGATTCGAGACATAAGTCAAATATGAGTAAAGTAACTCGGATTTGGAATCAGATGACTCGGATTTGAGTCATATAACTCGGATTCTAAGCCAGATAACTCAGATTCGAGACATAAGTCAATTATGAGTAAAGTAACTCGGATTTGAGTCATATAACTCGGATTTTGAGTCAGATGATTCAGACTCAAGACATAAGTCAATTTTGAGTAAAATAACTAGGATTTGGAAACAGAAGACTAGGATTAAAACTTACCCAAAGAAGTTAAAAGAGCAGTGCCCAAGAAGGCCAGAACTCATGACTTGCCCAAAGGGGTTAAAAGAGCAGTGCCCAATAAGGCCAGAACTCATAACTTACCCAAAGTGGTTAAAAGAGCAGTGCACGAGAATGCCTAAACTCGTAATTTACCCAAAGGAGTTAAAAGAGCAGTGCCCAATAAGGTCAGAACTCATAACTTACCCAAAGTAGTTAAAAGACCAGTGCCAAAAAAGGCCAGAAGTCATAACTTACCCAAAGAGGTTAAAAGACTAGTGCCAAAAAAGGCCAGAAGTCATAACTTACCCAAAGAGGTTAAAAGACCAGTGCCAAAAATGGCCAGAAGTCATAACTTACCCAAAGAGGTTAAAAGACCAGTGCCAAAAATGGCCAGAAGTCATAACTTACCCAAAGGGGTCAGAAGATCAGTGCCCCAGAAGGCCAGAATCAATAACTTACCCAAACAGGTTAAAAGGAACAGTGCCCATAGGGGCTGGGTGTCACGAGCTTACCCAAAAGGGTTATAAGTCATAGAGCTATACGACCAAGATATAATAACTCGGAAAATAACTCTGGGAATATTTGAATTTAAAGCCTATGCACGACTCTGCGAGTCCCACATAGCCTCGGGGACTAATGTCGGGGATATAACCCCAGATACCCTAGAGTTCGGGTATAAAGAGACCTATGCGAAGAAATGAACGGTTGAATGGAAGAAAAGTATGCAAAAGGGACAAATATAAATAAAGATAAAGGAAATAGAGAGTAAAAATAAAGATAAGAAAGGCAAAAAGCTGATATGGGCCGACATAGGCATATCTCGGCCCAAACTTCATTGTCTCAGGCCGAATTAGGCCTCTATGATCCAAACTAGTGGATAACTGGCCGAATAAACGAACTGACCCGGCTGGGCCGAATCAACCTAGCCGACCTACCCCGCCACCTCGTCTCTATGGGCCAGATCGAACTAAACCCAGCCCACCACGGGCCGACGTCTCTCTCGCCTGCATCGCCTCTCCCCACGCTTCCCTCCGGCTCCCGCGCAGTGCTCCACGACGCCAGACAGCATCGATCAGCGGAGAGCCCCGCGTGGGCCGACGTCGGACTTAGCGGCCCACCAGGTGCCGAGCTACCCCACGCCCACGTGTTCCTCCCCCGGGTGGGCCGACACGAGCAGCTTGGCCCACCGCGGGGTCTTCTCCAGTGCCAACCCAGCGCTCCCAAGACAACCCGCGTGGGCCTACACAGCCTAAGTCGGCCCACCACGGGATCGCTGCCATCCGATCGACCTGAAGCTCGGCCTGGGCTGCTGCTTCGCCTCATGGGCCGAGCTATACAAGATCCGGATGGGCCCTTGGTTGTTTAATTCGGCTGAGGCCAGAAACAATTCGGCTGGGCCTTTGTCTCTAGCAAATAAGACCAGGCCGAACCAGCTAAGAAGAAGGCCAAGATACCACTTCGTCAGGGGCGTCCGGGCCGAAGTATTTCACTCCGAACGCCTCCGTATTCGTCTCCTGAAGGTCCCTCGACCACTACCGCAACACGCCATCAAGTCAGGACAAGCACCGCAAATATCGTGCCAGTCTTGGGAGCCCACCAGCTCAGACTGGCACATGACGTATGGAATATGCCCATGGCATCTAACAAGATGCTAGGGATATGCTCTTGGCATCAAATAAGATGCTAGGGAATATGCCTGGCATCTCCAAAGATGCCAAGGCATATGCTGAGCATCTCTAGAAGATACCCAGAATATGCCATCTAGATGCCAAACGTGTAGAACAAGTCTTGTCCCCTGGGCTCCCCTTTATAAGGAGCACCAGGGGGATCGTTAGAGAGGGAGGCCCTGGAGGGCTCTTCTCCTCTCTGCTCGCTAGGATCTCATCTTCTTCTTCCTCCTCCACTCTCACAGAGAGATAGAGAGGCATAGGAAATACAGCTCAAGGAGCAAGATTGTAGCCACAAGTATGGCAAGATTATAAGAGATTAGATATAGAGAAAGAGGTGTTATCTCCACATGAGAGCCTCAATCCTAGATACATCCTATTTCTCTTTGTTCATACGAGTGCGGTCTTCACTGCATCATCCCTCCCCGGATTCCTCCTCGTCCATCGGCCCCAACTTTAGCCTACCCATGGCATATGCCGTGACACCACCACGACACAAGCATTTAGATGGAATGAACTATTCCGACTAGATGCTTTAAGAGTAGCATATGCAGTGTTTATAAATTTCAATACTGTAGCCCCCAAGCCTCTAGTTTTAACTGAATTAGTTCCGACTAGATGCTTTAAAGAAAAGCTAAGAAGATATCCGAGTTAAAAACTTTATACTGTAGCTCCCAAGCTTCTAATCGAGAACTGAATTAGTTCCGACTAGACGCTTAAAGAAAAGCTAAGGATATTACTAAGTTAAAAACTCTCGCTGTAGCCCCCGAGCGTCTAGGTGGAGAAATTCCGACTAGATGCTCCAAGTAGACTAAACAACGGTTTAACTTTGTTCTTTTTTTCCATAGAATGAGAATGCTCGGAGGGGTATGGCCAATGACAAGTACCAGAAGAGGCGTGCAGATCTTGAAGCCGAAAAGGGTAAAACTGCCATCTTGAAGGAACAGATCATCAAAAACAAGAGTCTGTTTTCTTTTTGCGCATCCCGTCTTGGTTTTGTGCCTACATTCTCTGAGTACTTACTATGTACTTTGTTTTCTCCGACTTTGCAGAACATGTTGCCAAGGCCAAGGATATTGTTGAGCCCTGCAGGACTCCGCCTCCGCGGAAATCAAGATCCTTAAGGAGGAGAGGAAAGACATGCTAAAAATGCATGAGGATTCAATGAAGGCCCTGCAGGACTCCACCTCCACGGAAATCAATCGCTTGAAGGAGGAGCTTGTGATCTTAAAAGATCAAAAGCAAGCTGCCGATGAGCAAAACCAACGCCACAGCGAGGCGTATAAGCTCCTCCAACAAGAGAAAGAATCCCTGGTGGACACCCTCTGGCAGGCTAAGGCCAGCATCTTCAGTAAGTTTCCTCCGCCTTGTATTTCTGTAGTCTGGATACTTTGAATTTATTGAACTCATGTGCTCCTTGTCGGAATTTGCAGCTCCTATGGGTTTAACCCGATCGCCTCCTTCGGACAAGGAATGCATAGTTCTTGTCGGAAACTTCATCAACACCTCCATCACCCAAGCCAAAGAGATTGCCAAGCCCCTCCAGATACACATCAAAGCCTCGGACTCCATGGCGAAGTACTCGGAGATTCTGTGCCGAGCCCCCGAGCGTGTCACAAGCTGGAAAGCTTCATGTGCATGGGCTGGCGCAAGGATGGCGCTGTCAATGGTGAAGGCACACTACGAAGGTGCCGACATCGACACGGTGACCTCTGGTATCCCCGACGTCGACGATGACGACAAAGAGATTGATCATGAAGCCATCCTGTCATCACTCGCGGGCTATGACACCAGAGTTGCCGAGTTGGTGGACATCGACGTCTTCGTGCCCATGAACACCATCGACATCGGCAACCAAGATTCCTCTGAGTCCCACCATAGTGCCGACGTTGAGGGTGATTCTCCGGCTGGTGACGATGCTGCTTCCATGTCTCCTGCGCCAAAGGAATGAAAACAACTTTATAATATTTGTTTCACCTTTGGTGTATACGCAGAAAAAACTTGTTGATGTAACTTAAGGCGGAAAACAATGGTTGTTTATTTCCTGCTGCTTAAGAACTAGTTTCTAGCATTTATATATATTTTTAAGCAAGTGCTGGCTTATCCATTACTTTGGTTCTTATGCTTGACTTTTCGTGAGTCGGAAGACTCATTGTCGGAACCATGCGCTTAGGTGATGATGCCTAATGGCACCGTAAATAACCTGAGCACAAAATCGCCGATAATAAGTGCCAAAAGTCACTACTTCAGAATCCACATAAAAACGACAAAGAACATGTAGACCAGAAAACTTAAGCTAATGCCCGTAGGCGGAATTTTCACAAGTGCAAAACGCAAGGCTTGTGCATAAAAGTTTTACATGATCCGAAAATGAACACTAAAGGAGGTAAAAGACTCAGAAATATGAGTGAACCAGAGAGCTTTATTTCATTGATCATATAAGAGATACACAATTAGATAAAAATGCTAAGTGTAAAAAGGACATAGCTGTGCTATGTTCCATGGCCGATCAAGCTCCGGGTAGTCATCATCCGGGTCACGTCGCTTACGCTTATGATCCTTGTTGGGTCTATCCTTTAGTTCACGATTGTCAACAAGGTAGTAATACCCATTGAGTAGCGCCTTGCTTATGATGAACGGTCCTTCCCATGGTGAGGATAGTTTGTGCGACTTCTTCTGCTTAAGTCGGAGCACCAAATCCCCCACTTTAAACGAGCGATGCCGAACGCGGCGACTATGGTAGCTGCGTAGCTTCTACTGGTAGATGGTGGATCTTTGGCATGCCAAAACTCGCTCCTCCTCGAGAAGGTCCACATCTAGGCGTATGGATTCTTCAGTGTCATCCTCGTCGTAGGCGGCAACTCTTGGTGCATCGTGAAGAATGTCAAAAGGCAGGATGGCTTCTGTTCCATATACCATGAAATAAGGGGTGTAGCCGGTGGATCTGTTGGGTGTAGTTCGTAAACTCCACAACACAGATGGCAATTCTTCCGCCCAGGCTCTAGCTGCTCTATGTAGCGGTGCCTCAAGACGTGGCTTGATTCCCTACAGAATTAATCCATTGGATCACTCAACCTGACCATTGGATTGTGGGTGTGCCACAGAAGCAAGATCAAGTCGGATGCCTTTGTCCCAACAATATGCCTCCACTTCTCCGAGTGACAAATTGCTGCCGTTGTCGGTGATAATGCTGTGTGGGAGACTAAATCTCACCACTAGATCTCGGACGAACCTGAGGGCAGTTGCCCCATCAAGCTTTCTAATGGGTTTAGCTTTTATCCATTTAGTGAATTTGTCAACTGCTACAAGCAGATGTGTAAACCCACAAGGTGCCGTCTGTAACGGTCCCACCATGTCCAGCCCCCATACTGCAAACGACCAAGTTATTGGTACTGTTCGCAGTTCTTCAGCAGGAACATGTGGTTGTCGGGCATAATACTGGCATCCCATGCATGTCTCAACCAGCTTGTCGGCGTCCGCCTTCGCGGTCAGCCAGTAGAATCCTTGCCGGAAGGCTTTCGCAACCAACAATCGAGGAGCGGCGTGATGCCCGCAATCTCCGAGATGGATTTCGTGTAGGATTTCCATACCTTCCAGCTGGGAAACACACTTTAGGTATACGCCAGTAGTGCTCCTTTTGTAGAGTTTCCCATTGATTATGGTATAACCCTTTGCTCGTCGTACTATTTGCCGTCTTTCGACTTCGTCGTTGGGCAAAGTTCCATGTTCGAGGTATTCCATGAATGGTTTTGTCCAAGCCGGAGGGACCTTAGTCACCATGATGACGAAAGAGTCAGCTCTATCCGGGTTGTCGATGTCGGATCCCTTCACGGATGGTGTGCGCAGGTGCTCTAGGAAAACTCCTGGCGGAATTTGCTTGCGCCCTGATCCAAGCTTAGACAGCAGATCAGCCGCCTCGTTTTGTTCCCTAGGTACATACTTGACTTCGTAGCCCAAGAAGCTCTTGGCTATCTCGTCCACTTCGTCTCGATATGCCGCCATCATAGGGTTCCGCGCATTCCAGGTGCCAGCCACCTGCTGGGCAACCAAGTCGGAATCTCCACAGCAAACTATGCGCTTGATGCCAATATCCTTGGCTACACGCAGTCCGTGAATGAGTGCTTCATACTCCGCCATATTGTTTGTAGCCTCGAAGTGGATCTGCAGAACATAGTGTAGCTTGTCTCCTGTTGGTGACTGTAGCAATACACCAGCCCCCGAGCCATTGAGCAGCTTTGATCCGTCAAAGTGCATCACCCAGTACTCTGGTTCTGGCAATGGAGTAGCATCTGGCATCTCCGTCCAATCTACAACAAAATCCGCAAAGGCTTGTGACTTGATAGCGTCGCGTCTTTTGTAGGTGATCTCGAAGGCGGCGAGTTTAATGCCCCACTTCACGACCCTTCCTATAGCGTTGCTGTTATTGATAATGTCGGACAGTGGAGTCTTGCTCACCACTGTGATTGGGTGCTCCTGAAAGTAATGCCTCAGCTTCCTAGAAGCAAGGAATACTCCATAAGCTATCTTTTGGTAGTGTGGGTAACGCTGCTTGGACTCCGTCAAAACCTCGCTCACATAGTAAACTGGTCTTTGAACTCCCTGCTCATAGCCTGGTTCCTTCCGCTCTACCACGACGACGATGCTGATAACACGGTTGGTTGCCGCCATGTAAATTAACAGGGGATCTCCAGGCTTGGGTGCTACAAGGATGGGCGCTGAGGAAAGAATCTCCTTGAGCTGCTTCAATGCTACATCTGCTTCGTCCATCCACGTGAATTTGTCCGCCTTCTTTAGCAACTTGTACAGCGACAAAGCCTTCTCTCCAAGTCGGCTGACGAACCGACTAACTGCTGCAACACAAACTGTTAGTCGTTGAATGTCCTTTAGGCATGTCAGACGGTTTATGTTTAAGATGGCCTTGATTTTCTCTTGGTTGACCTTGATTCCATGTTGGGAAACAATGAACCCCAACAATTTGCCGGCTAGAACCCCGAAGACGCACTACTTAGGGTTAAGCATCATGTTGTATTTTCGGAGATTATCAAAGGTTTCTTTTAAGTCGGAGATTAAGTCATTTGACTTTTTAGACATCACTGCGATATCGTCCACATAAGCATGAACGTTCCGACCAATTTGGTCGTGGAGGCAATGTTGCATTGTCCGCTGGTACGTAGCACCTGCGTTTTTCAGCCCAAAGGGCATCGTGACATAGCAAAACGTGTCGTATGGGGTAGTGAACGAAGTGGCCAATTGGTCCGACTTCCTCATCTTGATCTCGTGGTATCCTGAGTATGCATCGAGAAAACACAAAAGTTCCGAGCCAGCCGTCGAGTCAATGACTTGGTCAATGCGAGGCAAAGCAAACGGATCTTTGGGACATGCTTTGTTCAATCCGGTGTAATCAATGCACATTCTTAATTCATTGGTTCCCTTTTTGGGGACAAGTACATGATTGGCCACCCGTTGGGTGTGAAGGACTTCTCGGATAAATCTAGCCTTAAGTAACCTAGCTATCTCTTTGACAATGGCGTGTATCTTCTCATCTCCAAAGCGTCGTAGAGGTTGTTTCACTGGTTTAAGCTATGCTCGGCAAGTTCCCTAGGTACACCTTTCATGTCGGCAGGTTGCCAGGCAAAGATGTCCCTATTATCATGGAGGAACTCGACGAGCGCGCTTTCCTATTTGGGATCCAAGTTCGTCCCAATGGCGGTGACCTTGGAGGCATCGCCTACCACAAGTTCCACCGGCTTGGTCTCGATGGCGGCCTTGAACGCAGGAGCGGAGTCGGAGATCTGCTTCTTCAACGCGGGCATCTCTGAGTCATCGACCTTGCTCTGGATCTCTTTGAATTCTTCGCTGTAGAGGACAACTTCTGCAATGGCTGCTTCATTGATCTCGCAGTCCCTTGCCTTGGTAAAGCTTCCGAATACGGTGATGATACCGCTTGGTCCGGGTATCTTGAGTTTGTTGTAGACGAAGCATGGCTTGGCCATGAACGTGTGGAATATGTCGCGGCCGAATATGACGTGCTACACGCTCTTGAAGGGGACCACCTTGAAGGTCATGCGCTCTTGGCGGTAATTATTAACATCGCCAAAGGCAACCTGAAGTGTAATGCACCCAAGGGACCGAGCCTCCCGACCAGGAACTATGCCGTGGAAGATGGTGTTGGTCTGCCTTAGGTTTGGCTCCATCAAGTTCATCTTCTGCAGTCTATCCAGGTACATGATGTTGATGGTGCTTCCACTATCCATCATACACTTGGTGAACTCCACGCCGTCAATCAAGGGGTTGATGACCATGGCGTACTGGTTCTCTGTAGGTATAAGGTCTAGGTGGTCCGTCCTGTCCCAAGTTATGGGTGCCAAGGAAGGTGTGGTAGACTGGAGCCTTCTTTGCGAAGGGGTTCTTGCCCTTGTCGTCGCTCTTGGCGGCGTGCTTGGGGTCAACGTCTTCGTCCATATCACTTGAATCCTTGGACTCCTCTTGCTTCTTCTTCCCTTTGCCCTTGCCTCGCGGTCTGTTCTTCCGACTTTGCTTGTAGCCGGACTCCGAGTCTTCCTTGAGGTCGTTGACGAACTTGCAGTGTCGATTGGTATGGGTGGCCTTGCCGTTGGCATCGAGGTGTATGAGGCACAACATATCGCGGTACTCCTCGTTGGTTTGGGGAACGCGGAGCAGCGCCGAGGTGGTTTCACTTCCTCGTTGCTTCCCACGACTAGCTCCCCTTCCTCGGCCACATTGTCCGCCTTCTCCCCATCTTTCAAAAGTCATGGCGACCATGTCGGTAGATTGCTTTTCTTCTGGAGCGGTTTTTCGCTTTGTACTACTGTTCCTCCGAGCTTGAGTTGGAACGGCTGTTGCCGGCAAGGAGTCACGAGCATCGTCGTCGGCAGCTGCGAACTCACTAGCCAACTGAATCATCTGGTTCAAGTCAAGCTGGTGATTGTCCTGTAAGCGCTTCAGCTTATGTCGGAGCAGCGTGCCCCTTTCCAACCCATCGAAGAAGGCGGCCATGGCGGTCTGAGCATGCACTCCTGCGCAGGAATTCTTCATATCCAGCTAGCGGGAGAGGTAGGCGCGAGATGTCTCGTCTTTCTCTTGCACGCACCGCTGTAGATCGCCCATAGTGCAGGGACGCTTGTATGTACCCTCAAAGTTCTTGGTGAACGCTTCTTGCATGTCCAACCAGTTGTAGATAGATTTCTTTGGCAATTCATCGATCCATTGACGGGCCATGCCCGCCAACATTAATGGGAGGTACTTGACAGCGACGTTGGGGTTGCCTCCGGCAATCTCCACCGCGTTGCCATAGTCCTGCAACCATGTGGCTGGCTTGGCAGTGCCGTCATAGGGCTTGATGGTCTTGTCAATCCGGAAACCTTTGGGGTAAGTTGCGGATCGTATTGCAGGTCCAAAGCAACGTGGTCCCATGTATGGTCCTTCCCGGGCCTCGTGGATCTTATCAATCCGCGAACGTGCATCGTACGGCTCCGGGTTCTTCTTCTATTTGTCAACAGGGGATGGGCTGCATGAACGACACGGGCCTCCTCCGCCATGGTGACTGCTTGGTGGTGACGGAGGCGGAGGTGGCGGTGGGTTAGCCTTCTTGCTGTTACCCTCCTGTGACGCCTCACGCCTGCCACGTTGCTTGTCGGACGTGGAGGGTCGTGGTGTGACCTGCTCCTGTGCCCGTGGTTGCACTCTCCGTCATGACGGGTCTGCTCCACGTTGTCGTGGATGACGATGCTGCACTCCTTTGGTGGGGGCATATCCGTACGATGGTGAGCTTTGTAATCTTCGCGATGTCGGGGAGATCGGGGCGGTGGCAACGGGCGATGAGGTCGGGCCTTTTCTCCATGATCGGAGGATATGGGGATAGCGTCCTTCCTGTTGCGCACATCCCCCCGTCTTCGTTCTGATGAACCCGTCTGGGACCCGACATCAAGAGGAGATCTTTCCCTTGGCGGTTTGTACTGGCTAGACTGTAAAAGCGCTGGGTCAGACTTGAGCCTCTGAGAGGTGGCCTTTTCCTGCTGCTTCACCGCCTTGGCCACTAGGTCATAGACCTGTTCCACTGCCTCAGGCGATCTATCCTGCTCCAGAAGGGTCTTGGCGACGACAAAGTTAAGGAGTGGGGTGGGCATCACCTGCTTGCCTTCACTGTCAATGTATGGATTGGCCTGTGCCGGCTTCGAGGGATCCCATCCTAGGTTACGCCGCACACCAGGATCGTTGATGACGCGAGCCGGAGCTTTCTTAGCCTTCTACTGCTGCAGTAAAGTCTTGTACTCAGCCTCCATTGCTCTAGCTTTCTCTATGGACTTCTACGCGTTGACCAGATCTTGATCTAGTTTAGCGCCTTGCTCCGTGATGGCCTGCGCTTCCTCCAGCAGCTGCTGGCGCTTCTCATCAAGCTGGGTCACGTTCCGGATATGAGCAACAGTTAGTGGCTCGACGAGGAGATTGTCGTACATCACTCTATCAGCTGGAGTAACTTGGGCTGCTGAAGACGTAGATGCTGGAGGTGGCAAGTTTGCGGTGTTGTTGTTTCTCGGGCCGGTGCCGAGTTCCTGCGGCTGCTGCACTGGGTTAGGCGGAGGAGGCATGACTTTTGCGCGATCATCGTCAGCAGCAATAAGTGCCCCTTCCCCTTTTCCAGTGTCGTAGGCGGAGCTTGTCCGGGTTGATCTTCATCCATCGCCGTCCCAATGGTGACGAACACCCCTCAAGGCGTGACGGCGTTGTTGGCTTGCTCGTCGCGCGAGTACTCCTCCTCCATCTCCTGCATAGCAGAGTCTAGCTCTTCTGGACTGAAGTCTATCTCCTCTGAATCTACACTGAAATCAGCATAAGGCGCGTCAATGATAGAGTCGGAGGGTGCCAGGACTTCCTCGATGACGGGCGGTGGAGGTGCAACGGCCTCGACGTTGACTGGAGGTGGTGGTGTTGCTACGACGATGGCTGCAGGAGGCGGTGGTGGCGGCTGCTGAATAGGAGGTTCTTCGTCTTTGAGCGCAAGCTCCATCTGGGCTTCCGCATCAGCTTCTGCGTCGCTGTTGACGGTGGTCACCATCTCTTCGAGGGTAAGGCGTCCTGTTGCCTGCTGCCGTCTTAGAGAATGTCGGAGAAGCGTGCCACGGTCCAGTCTTTCCACGAAGTGATACAAAGCGTTATCATCGGGGTAGTGGGCCAGATCGGCTCGTATACGGAGCCACCTGGCCAGGTAATCGCGGGGGTTTTTGCCCTCTCTCTGGATGCAGCGCGCCAGATCGAAGATGGTAACCACACCGATGAACTTGGATCTCTGTTGTTCAGACGCACGGACGAAGTCGGCGGATTTGCAGTGATCTTCCACCTTTATATCCTTCACAGGGGCGGTTTGGGTGGGCCTTGAATTTTTCCGATCTTTGCTGGCAAACTCCGAGGAGAGATCCGACATTGATCCTTCCGCGAACGTATCCTGCCCGTAGGCGGTCCGTGCGGGCCTCGGTGATCTTTCCCGGCAAACTCCGAAGAGAGATCCGACATCGAACCTTCCGCGAACGTATCCATCCCGTAGGTGGTCCGTGCGGGTCTTGATGCTCCTCCGACTCCCAGGGAACTAGTGCCCGAGTCGGTTTCGCCGATGAAGAGGTGGATGTATCCGATCGGAACGATCGAACACCGCGTAGGGTTCGTCTTCGCCGGGATCCAGAACTCGTCAGGAGGGACGATCGGAACGTTGCTGGAGAAGAGAACGCGACCGATGGCTACAGTTTCGCTGATTCCCGCGAATATCTTGGTCCTCGCCCGCTGAAGAGCCTGAAGAGCCTCTTGCCCCACGGTGGGCGCCAACTGTCGTGGTATTGCCGACGAGTACGCCATGGAGGGGTCCTTACAGTGCGTGTTTAGAGACGTGGGGTAAGGCGGACGGTTGACGGGTATGAGGTAACACCGCTTACCCAGGTTCAGATCCCACAACGATGGCGGAATCCTACTCCTGCTATAAATCACTATAAGGGAAATACGCCGAGTTACAGAGATTGGTTCGCTGTGCGAGGTTGTGTGAAGTTGTCTATGATCGTGCCCTAAAGGCTCCCATAGGCCCGACTTATATAGTCGCCAGGTCCTAGGGTTACAGGGAAAAGTCCTAGCCGGACAGGTTACAGAGTCCTACACCGTCTATTACTAGTCTTGTGTATCTTGCACTCCAGCGCTCCGGGTACGTTGGTGACTCCACCGTAGCCTTCCTTCATCCGGCATGGGCCTCCCTTCTGGTCCATCTAATTGGGCCGCCTAGCAGGCCATAGGCCATGCTACCGACTATGGGCCACTCGGGTTATCCGGATAAGTGACATGCTATGAGGATACCCATATAGAATATCTCCAACACAAGTCCACCCGATGGATGCCTCCAAGACGGCGTTGATCGCCAACGACCTCAGTTCCGCATAGAAAAGCGTGCTCGTTGAATTCCTCCGTGAGCGCTGGGAAATCTTTGCCTGGTGTCCCGCGGACATGCCAGGAGTTCCTAGGGAATTCGCCGAGCATGCACTCAACGTCTTTCCAGACGCCAAGACCGTCAAACAGTCCATCCGACGACTGTTCGAACAGCAGGCCGAAGTAATCGGAGTCGAAGTCAACAGACTAATCGACGCAAACTTCATCATGGAGATCAAGGAGAGCGAGTGGCTCACCAACACCGTGATGGTCCCCAAAAAGGACACGCACATCCTGCGGATGTGCGTGGACTTCACATTGCTGAACAAGCACTTCCCGAAGGATCACTTCCCTCTCCCTCGGATCGATCAGATCATCGATTCGACTGCAGGATGCGAGAAACTCTCCTTCCTCGATGCCTACTCAGGCTACAACCAGATCCGACTAAAGGTCGAGGATCAAGAGAAAACGGCGTTCATCACGCCATTCGGAGTGTTCTGCTACAACACAATGCCCTTCGGGCTGAAGAACGCAGGAGCCACGTACCAACGATGCATGCAGGCATGCCTGAAGGACCAGATCAGCCGCAACATCCAAGTCTATGTCGACGACATAGTCATCAAAACAAGGGAGGCCAAGACGCTCATCGACGATCTCCGCGAGACGTTCGATAACCTTGATCGATACAAGATCAAGCTAAACCCAGAAAAGTGCGCCTTCGGCATCCCATCTAGTCAGCTGCTAGGCTACTTCATCTCCCAGCGAGGGATCAAGGTGAACCCGAAGAACATCCAGGCCATAATGTCCATGGAAAAGCCGAAGAACCTCAAGGGCGTCCAGCAGCTTTCCGGGCGAATCGCGGCATTGAGCAGGTTCATCAGCCGCATGGGCGAAAAAGCTCTGCCGTTCTATCAGCTGCTACGCAAGGCAGACAAATTCGAGTGGACGCCCGAGGCGGGCGACGCATTCGATGATCTAAAGCGGCTGCTCTCTACCTCGCCCGTCTTGCTCACGCCAAAGGAGCGCGGGCCTTTACTGCTATACATAGCAGCCACACACCAGGTGGTAAGCACCGTGGTCGAGCGACCCGAAGAAGGCAAGACCCACAGGGTCCAACGCCCAATCTACTACCTCAGCGAGGTATTGACGCTGATAAAGCAAAGGTACCCTCACTACCAGAAACTCGCCTACGACATGTTCATAACGGCTCGTCGGCTGAGCCACTACTTCCAGGAGCATCAGGTGATGGTCGTCAACGAGGCGCCCCTGAACAGCATCCTGAACAACCCGGAGGCCACAGGACGTGTGGTCCTGTGGGGCATCAAGCTGTCACCTCTAGACATCGTCTACGAGAAGCGCCACGCGATCAAGTCTCAGGTCTTTCCGGACTTCCTCGTCCACTGGATGGAACTGCACCTGCTAGACACACCAGACATGACACAGTCATGGACGATGCACTTCGACGGCTTGAAGCGCGAGGCCGGAGCAGGAGCCGGGGTCATACTTACCTCCCCGCAGGGCGACAAGATGAAGTACGTCCTTTGGATGAAATTTCGAGCCTCCAACAACGATGTCGAGTATGAGGTCCTCATCCATGGCATGAGGATGGCCAAGATCTGCGGCGCGACGCACCTGGTCATCTATGGAGACTCGAACCTCGTCGTCCAGCAGACGATGAACGAGTGCGACGCACACGCCGCCAACATGATTGCGTACCGCGCACTCTACAACGCACTCAAAGGAGACTTTGATGGCTGCGACCTTTGGCACGTTGGGAGAGAAAGCAACAAAGAGGCCGACAAACTCGCCAACATCGGCTCCACCTGCACGCGGGTGCCACCAGGTGTGTTCCTCGAACAGATCTGCGTGCCATCCATCAAAAGGAAATTCCCAAAGGGATCACCTGAAGAAGCAGAGCACTCAAGGGTCGTGCTACCCGACGGTCAGGAAGGACCCGAAAAACTCGACACAGAGGTCGCAGTGGTCAACCTGATGCAGGTCATGGCAGTCGAAGAAACGTGGACACAACCGTACCTCAGGTAGTTGATAGATGGAGAACTGCCTGATAGCCCGATAGATGCCCGTCGCATATCTCGCCGGTCCAGGGCCTTCACCATCATCAATGGCGAGCTGTACAAGCGCAGCATTTGCGAGGGCATCTGCGGCCATCATGCGGGCAGCCGCGCCCTAGTTGCCAAAGCTCTACGAGCTGGGTTCTACTGGCCAACGTCCATGAACGACGCCAAGGACATCGTCCGAAGGTGCAACGGGTGCCAGAGGTTCGCAGATAAACCACACGCACCAGGGTCAGAGCTCAGGCCCATACCCCTGGCCAGGCCCTTCGCCCAATGGGGCCTCGACATGATCGGCACACTGCCCAAGTCCTCGAAAGGAGGCCACGTCTACCTCCTGGTCGCAGTCGACAAATTCACCAAGTGGATCGAGGCTATGCCCGTTACTAACCAAAAGGGCAAAACGGCTGTCAAGTTCTTCGAATCCATTGTTTACAGGTTTGGCGTGCCGCATAGCATCATCACCGACAATGGGTCGAACTTCATCTCCAAAGAGTTCCAGGACTTCTACGAAGACCTCGGAATCAATACCACCTACGCCTCCGTGGCGCACCCGCAAACAAATGGGCAGGTGGAAAAGGCCAACGGCCTCGTCGGTGGCGGCATCAAGAAACGCCTCATGAGCCTACTCCAGCAACTCGCAGGAGCCTGGACGCAAGAGCTACCCTCCGTTATTTGGAGCTTGCGCACGACGCCAAACAGCCCAACTAGCTACACGCCCTTCTTCATGGTGCACGAAGCCGAAGCCGTGCTACCCGCAGAGGTACGCCACAAGGCCCCACGGGTCGTCGCCTACAACGAGGCTGAATCGATGGCCGCACTTGAAGACGCCGTCGACACACTCGACGAAGCACGCGACATCGCCGCAGCTCAATCAACGGTCTATCAATAGAGCCTCCGCAACTATCACAGCCGTCGGCTGCGCCCAAGGTCCTTCGTCGAAGGAGACCTAGTCTTGCGACTCAAGCAAGAGCGACCGAAGAAGCTCGAGTCGCCCTAGGAAGGACCCTATATCGTCACTGAAGTCATCCCAGGTGGCGCCTATCGCCTCAAGCACGTGGAGTCTGGAGTCACATACTCCAACCCATGGAACGTCGCACAATTGCGATGCTTCTACCCTTAGCTACCTCCCTGTTTTTTACTTTCAATCAGGCTATTCAGCCAAGACTACTCAGCCGAACAATGTACCTCCTCCTTACGATATGAATAAAGCTAAGTGTCTTGCCCCAAATTATTTGTCTATTATTCGCATTTTTCTTCATACTACAACACACTCGGGGGGCTCCCCTCACCTCACGACTTCGTCGACTGAGAATAATGCGTGTACACCTAAGTAGATGACCACGTCAGGCTAACGAAAAGGGCACACATACAAATAAAGAACCACGTGCTAACAACAATAAACCTTTACAACAAAGGGAACAACACGCCCAGTCGAATACATACAAATTTTACATCTATCTTTTTACAGGTCCTACCTATTCTGGAGAATCACCTGCGCACGCTTCTCAAAGAGATCTACAATTTGTTCAGCATACTGCCTCACAGCCGCATAATGTGGACACATACCCCACATACCACCATCCGGCCGAAGAGGCGGCCCAGCTGCCATAGCAGCAAGATCTACATCAGGACGATGCAGCCGAACAAGGGAAAGCGTAGCCTTCACACCTGCAACAAGCTAATGCCGTACCAGCTCCCTAACATGATGCACATCTCGAAACTTCTCCAGCAGGCCCCAGAGAGTTCATGGCGCCTCATCCAAAGGAAACATCACGTGCAGAACTGACGCCAACGAGGTCTTCACTTGACGCAGCACCCGCGACACCTGGTGAACACGATCCTGCACAGTCGCAAGGACCATGGCACGATCGCGGTCCAGAAAAAACCGCCGGCCTCCATGTCCTGCTGGGTCAAGCAGTTGATCCGAACAGCAACACGCTCCTTTTCCTCCTTAGGAACAAGTTTAGCACCTGCAACAATGGCAAAGTAAGATGACATGCCAGTAGCCGCATCCGAACAACTTAGAAGCAGCTCGAAAAACGTACATTGAAGCTGTTCGGCCAGACGACACAACTCCCCAATTAAATATTCCTCTCTAGCAGCGCCTCACTCCATATTCGGTTTCCAAACATCGGCATGTCCGCACACTCCAAGCAATTCTTTCTCAAGAATACGGATGCGATCATGAAGAAACGCAAGCTGTGACGCACCATCCAAAGATGGCCACAGCTGCGGCGCATACGAAGTGTCAGCGGGACCATCACCCGAAGGTCCCTAAGGGAAAAGAAGGCAGCGATATGAACAACCACACAAATGGACAAGGAACTCGGAGATTCATTATATGCAGCAAAAAGCCACTGCATGGCATAAGGATTGTTCATAGACATAATTACAACAAAAGAAACAAAAGATATCCTACAACTATAAGGCCTAAGAAGCCGCATCCTGGGTAGCCTCAGAACCGGACTGCCTACTCTTGGCCTCCCCCTGCTGCCTCAGCGCGTACTCAGCCAACAAGTCAATCAACTTCGGCCCATAACATTTACAGCGGGCAGCATAGAGGGCGAAGACTACCTTAGATACGTCAGCAGTCGTTGGCATCTGGGAGGTGACCCGATGAAGATCCAGCTCCGCTCCAGACGCCAGGGCCATCGCCAACCCGATGGATGCACTGATGCCTTTGTGCTTGCGCTTGTATGGTACAGGCACGTCGGCTGACATCGCATCCGCCAGTGAGTCGACATCCTCGAGGGCGACACCCTTGGGGACGATCTCCTTGTAGAAGCGCCCAAGAACCTCCTTGGCCTTGGCGAGTGAGCCAACCACGGTACCGCAGCGGTCTTCGACCGACGCAGTGGCATCATCCAGAGCACTTCCGTGCTCCAGAGCACCGCAGTAAAACTCGACGCCTGCGGCATCTAAACAAACGGAAGAGGCAACATGAATAAAAGGAAATATAATAAAAGAGAAGGAAGCCAACAAGGAAAAGACGAAACCACTCACCCGAAATAGCCTTGGCAGCTGCCATCAGCTTGTCGGCTACCTCTTTCTCGCGCTAGGCCGCAGCGGTGGCGAGTTGCTCCTCGCGGTTCGTAGCCTCCTGCTGCAGGCGCTCCTTGGCCGCGGCTGCATTGGCTAGCTCCTCCTCGAGGCGCTCCTTCACACCAATGTCATCCTCGGCCTTCTTCTCCGCTCACCCAAGGCTATTTTTGAGAGCATCAAGCTCGCGGAGAGTGGTATTGTTGTCCTCTGCAAACAGCAGAACACTTATCAGATCAAAGAAAAGGAAATAGAAGAAGACGCAAAAAGCTCAACCATGTACCCTGAAGCTGTTTGAAGCTGGCCTCCAACGCCAGGTGCTGCTGCACCAGTTGGTTGGCGCCTTGCACAAAAGGCTGCGAAAGACACTACTTGTCAAAAGAAAGGCTCGGGGGCTACGCCCAAAGAACGAGCAAGACAGAATACACACACGAAAAGAACGCTCGGGGGCTCCCCCCGAGGCAAGTACAAATAAAAAAAGGCATGATTAGCAGATCACCCGAAACATGCTCGGGGGCTCCCCCCGAGGCACGAAGAAAAAATGATCAGTAGATCATCCGAAAAGGCTCGGGGGCTCCCCCTGTGGCAGAAAACAAAAACACTTACGTGGTTAGACGGCGACTCCAAAGGTTCGCCTGCAATCTTCTGAGGGACAACCACCTGAGCCTCCTGCGGAGAAGGGTTCGGAGCAGCACCCTCAGAGGTGGCCACCGTCTGAGGAGAAGGAGGAGCAACCTTTGACTCCGCCACCATCTCCCGAGCACCATCGCTAAAGGAGCCATCGGAAGAGTGGCCGCAAAAGAAAACATCAGACAAGATCAATCAACCAAAATCAAAAGAAAGCAAAAGGCAACTGGAAAAACTTACGAGTCAAAATCGCTCAAGTCGAAGACAGGCGGGGTCCTCCTGCCCTTCTTCTCTTCCTTCTTCCGCTTCGCCGGCGGGTGCGGCGCTACAGCCCACACGGGAACGGCCGGAATACGAGAGGAAGAGCCCCCATGATCCCCACTGTGACACTCAAGGCACAACGGGTTCCTAGGCGTCGGTGGAGTCGAAGCATCTGACGATTTGCTAGAACTCCGTGTCCGCTTTCGAGTGTGCTCCTCGCTCGACTCAACGGCTTCTTCGGCCGGCGACCGCACCGATGGAAGCTCAAACATGGTGTCCACTACCTCATTGTCCGGTGCATCCGGAAACAATTCGGGCAGTGGAGGCGACATGCCCGGTACCTTTAATCCCTGCACAAAAAGAAACAAAATTTCAGTACACAAACAAGTGCAAAGAAAACGTAGTCAAAAAATGCGCTACGCGCACGTCCCAGATCTACACCTGCAGAACCAGACGAGAGGCGACGAATGGAGGAGTCAGCGACTTCCCCGGGATATCCTCTCTAGCCTTGTACTTCAGCAGTGGACGAAGAATCCCGTCGAGATCCCTCTTGGAGAACTCCTCAGCCGAAACCCTAGTCGGATCACGACGACCAGAATAAAGGAACATTGGGTGCGCCCTAGCCTGGAGCGGCTGCACTCGACGTTTAAGGAAGGTGCGGATGATATCCACACCGTTCACTTCTTTATCCGGAATCAACTAGAGATCCTACACCCGACGATAGAGCCCCTCTATCTCCGCCACCTTGCCATCCAAGATCTGGTTCTTCCAGGACCTCTTCGGCTCGATTTTTCGGGAGGGGTCGAAAGGAGCAAGACCAAAATTCTGTCCGGCCATTGTGGAGTCGCGGATGTAAAACCACCGCCTCCGCTAGTACTGGACAGACTCGGACATAGAAAAGGAGAAGAAAAGCAAGTTGGATTTAAGGGAAATGATGCAGCCCCCAATGGGATAAACACCATCGGATCTCTTCACGGAATAGAGCTTTCGAAAGAGGCCAAAGTGTGG
Source organism: Avena sativa (assembly GCA_916181665.1). Classification (NCBI taxonomy): domain Eukaryota; kingdom Viridiplantae; phylum Streptophyta; class Magnoliopsida; order Poales; family Poaceae; genus Avena; species Avena sativa. The sequence goes on from OV702293.1 coordinate 464,912,297, forward strand.
CTTGATACTGAGCCAGCACTCGCAGAATGTGATGAAGCAGGCGACATGAAGGAGAGAGTTTGGGGAAAGATGATGAAGCTGGACGCCATAAAGAAAAAGCAATCCACGGAGAAAATCGTGGATTGGAAAGAAAGGCCCCGAAGGACAAACGCGATGAACATGACCCGAAACCCAGCGGGAGGACGGGGAATTACCTCGTCGCCGGGGACTCTAACGGCCTCCCTATCCTGCGGGATAAGACCCCGCTCACGGAGCTTGCGGAGGTCACCCTCACGCGTCTCCGATCGCCGCCAGCCACCATCGGTGACGCAGGTGGCGATGGAACCCTTTTTGCCGCCGGCGGCAGCACTGGTACCAACTGTAGTGGAGGACTTCTTGGGCTTCCCCATCGCAGTGCGGCGGTGATAGTGATGAGCACGCAGAATTAAGGAAGGAAAAGCTCGGGGAAATTCCAGTGCGTAGTGAGAAAAGCTCAAGGAAGATGGGAGCAGTGAAACATGAATGGCTGCGGTGAAAACAAACTAACCTTTCCCCAATGATTATAAGGACGAGAACGATGCACGGCGACCGTCCATCAGGAAGACCTAGAGCCAACATCAAGATCTGACCATCCACGTGTCAGCACAGCAGCGAACCGTCTCTCACACGCCGTCCACTACGCACGGAAATCGAGGCGACGCCGTAATTATCTCCACGCCGCGCGTGACCAGTTAACTCAAAGTCAGAAGGTGGGACCCATGTTCGTCCAGTCACGTCATCTCTGGCGCCGCAGACGCTTGAGGTCACTGATTGTCAGCACTGACGTCATCAAAAGCTATACTAGCAACGGTTACAATTCTTCGGCTACACATTTAAGAGTACTCACTTGAATCTACGATTCAACTAACTACTCGGGGGCTACTCCTACCAGGAGCGCTGGCCGCGCACCCAAAAAAATCAAAGCAATACGCCATAGAACTATTCTTCGAGTCCTACGTCGAGTCTGCGACTCCACTACGGACTCGGGGGCTACTCCCATAGGGAGGATGGATTCAAGCATTCGAAAAATACATGTCCTACGGACCTGAAGCCAAACAACGGCCTAATTAAAGTCTCTGCTCGAGTCTACGACTCGAACAGACACTCGGGGGCTACTCCCATAGGGAGCGCTGGTCGCGCACCCTATGAATTATTCGACTGCGATCCTTCAGATCAGCATGCAAAAACTTTTCGGCAACTCAGCCCCAATTAACGCTAAGTGAGTAACATCCTCCTTGGCCACCCGAAACACCTCCACGGTGATAATCATTAGGATGATGTGTCTGTGACGCAAAGATAAGACCTACAGATATCATCTGATGGCCTGGCAACGCACACGCCTGTGCTCTGCTAGTAAGAATCCGTGCCAACAGGCATGATGAAAAATCCTGACGGACGCGTTGGGTGTATCATTTAAAATTCACTGGAATTCCACTCCTGTAAGTCCTCCGCGGCCTGAGTCGAATTACGCCAGCATATGTTCCGGGTTCGAGTCGAGGGACTCGAATCTGAAGAAGATCGTGTTGTTTTGTCCTAAGATAGTTAACTGACCCTGATCTGTCAGGAGAGTCAGGCACACGCATCAACAATCCCTACGCACTAAAATTATTCTCTAGACATACAGAGATAGCTACACCCGAAGGATTGAAGAGTCCTCAGCCGAATCTACGATTCGACTGAACAATCGGGGGCTACTGACATGGTTATACCCTACGGGTACACGATCTTAGCATACCTAGTCCAGCCCAAGGAAGGCCCACAAGAAAATGCGCCAGCCCATGAAGACTTTCGGGTGGCCAGGGCCCATGACACCTTCGGATCCTTGGAGAACCTCTGTAGATAGAATATTCAAAGGGGCAAACCCTAGAACCTGTAACCGACTCGATCTGTGCCCGAGACCTGCCTATCTCTATATAAAGGCCAGGAGGGCACGACGAGGAGGCTCTCTCACATACCACTGCATACACACCTCCACGCCAGATTGCATCTGCGCACCCCTGTAACTTTCGGTTCCGCTGTAATCAAGAGCAGACAAGCAGGAGTAGGGTTTTCCCTCCAGGGGCCTGAACCTAGGTAAACCTCGTGTCCCCATGTTGCTTGTTTGCTAACCGTTTCGCGATCTCCAACATCTCCATCTTCTCCAAAACCCAAGTCCATAACAATGGGCATTGACGGGATTAAACCTCGTCACCAATCATAGGGACACACGCTGCCATCGGACAAACATAGTGCATAAAACCACTGTTTGAATAGCATGCCCTTCCAAATGCTTCTTATTACCTGTAATGAAGAATGTAATCCGAATGATTGAGTAATATAAATTTTGATTCGCAAAAAAAATGCTTCTTCTTACAACAATGTGTCATGCATGCCCACTGGCCACTGAGATTCGTTGATATAACAAATGCATGCAGTGGGTAAACGTATAATTATCTATTAACTAGCATAGTGGTCCTAGCAAATGCGAGGGTACCACCTAATTTTATTAATTATCTTGTTCAAATATTTCAGATCTAACTATTAAAATAATTCACATCATGTGACATCTCTTTGTAGAGCCGGGGTGATCTTCCTCCCATTTCGAAAAAAGGTGTCTTTTAAAAACCATGTTTGTAGATGCATTTAATTTCACTAATTGGGATTTTTTATGAAGTATTATGTTAGTAGTGCTTGCACTCAGTTATAGAGAATCATCAATAATCAACCAACTTGTCAGCTAAAGAAGAAATTGATGAACAACTCAATGCATTGGCCTTGAACATCATTTATATAGCCATGACATCAGAGTACATGACACATATTTGTGCATACTCCACTTCCAAGGAAGCTTGGGATCATCTCACAATGTTGTTTCAATGCTTGCATAAAGACTTCCAAGTTTGAAGAAGTCGAATCCAAGTCAAATGCTTTTGCAGGAAGAGATGGTGGATCCATCGAAGATGTCTATATAAGAGTCACGGCCCTTCAAATCTGGATGATAGATCATGGAGCCGATAATGCGGATGTTTTGATCAAGTGCAAGTTCATGCAAGCCATCTTGCCTGTCAAGGAGCACATGGCAATGTCAATTCGTGAGACCGGATTATTTGACATTGAGTTCCATGGATGTGCTAAATGAGTTCTTCTCATTGGGAATTGTGAATACGAATGCATTTGATTATCTTGTTTGCTCACAACGCTTGGAACAACCAAATCTTGCATTGAAGGCAAAGGCAAGCTTTGTTGATGATGAATGAGTAGAGTTGGAGGAAGAGAAACGAACATAAGAAGACATCATGTTCACCTACCATGACCACTTGACTCTAGCATCTAGAATTTTGGATCAAAGGTAAGAACTCAAGGCTACATGGATCAAAGCCAAGTGGATCTAGAGCGAGATATTACTAAAATTTTGGAAAAAAATCATTTGATTGCCAAGTGTCCCTATGAACCCAAAGAAAAATGTGGTGGAAGACTTATTCGCAAGGATAGGTCCAAGTGATCCTGACATAAGAACTACACAACTTCTCCAACTACAACTCCCCCAACAAGAAGTCTCGACTGAAGTATATGTTGGTAGCTCATGAATAATACGTTTCGGGAGAAGAAGTTAGTGATGATGAAGAGCTCAAGGTTGTGGGGGTGGCCGCCATCGCCACTGTATCCACAACCCCCGCTCCTACTACTTCCCCCCATGAGTCCCCCAGTGAGAACAAGGTCACTATCAATGGCACATGCCCCATGACTAAGACCTTGTTGGTAACTCCTCCTCCCTCACCATCCACATCCTTATACCCTCTCTTGGTGATGCTTTTAGTATTAAAGTGAAACTTGAGATTGTGGGGTTGGAAGAGTTCTTGAACAACATGGAAGGCTCAACAAAAGATCATGTCGAGGAATTTATGAACCATTTAGGTGAAGATCAAGAGCTTCTCGGGGAGAAAGAAGATACCATCTCAGAGATTCTTGGGTATGCTAGAGATTTCATCGATGATATTGTGGCCTTATATCAAGATATTGAATAATATCAAAGCCTAAGAGCTAAGCTTATGGAGCCTCGAGTTGAGCTTGAGGATTCTCACAATATGTTTATATCTAATCTTGTTAAAGGACATTATGATACTCTCACTCTTGTTAAAGTTCTTAAAATGAAAAGGTTGAATTAATTTGGGGTTGGTCATGCCAAGGTACTTCAGGATTAGGAGAACCTTGACAAAGATCATTAAGCTTTGGAAAGCAAATTATCTAGTCTCTCTATGTCTCATGAACATCTTCAAATTTAATAGACCAAAGAAAAGTCTAGGATTCCTCCTTTATTGATAATCTAAGTGTAATGGTATTTTAACTCTACTTGTGATCATGGAGATCTTATTGAGGAGAACAAGAAGTTGAAGGACACTATTGACAAGGGCCTTGTGACATGTATTTGAGGAGAAAAGAATCTCAAGCCTTTTGAGAAATCAACGAGACAATGTTACTAAGTAAGGATTTGAGTTTCTAAGAATAAGAAAATCTTACATGCTCCCACTTCCCAAATAATCCCTTTAGTGAAGGATGGGAAGAAATCCGCTAGGGATATCCGTCGGCTCGTTGATCCTGAGGTTGGTCACCCTGCATTCTTGGCTGTGGTCGGCCACCAGCAGCTTAGTCGACCCAATTGCCTCGAGGTTGGTGAAACCTGTGGATAAGAAGGGATCCTTTTGGCGATGTGTCGCCTGCTTGGCCTCATAGTCACGAGAATTCTTGGCCCGCGCCGCCACCCTATATTGCCCATCTCCATCCATGGCCTCTGCCTCCAACGAGCAAAATTGCCGTGAGTCCTCTATGATTCTTGCCCATCATGATCATGGAAAGCTATGACTTCCTTTGAGTTCATAGATTGTTGCAAGAATCGGAAGGCGTCTTGATCGGAGCAGTAGAAGAAAGGAAGGAAGAAATATGAACATTACAAAATACGAAGATGGGATAAGAAAAAGTTAGGGGAATGGCGGTTTTGTACTTATGAGTGATGACCCACAAGTGTAGGGGATCGCAACAGTCTTCGCGGGTAGTATTACCCAATTTATTGATTCAACACAGTGGCTCCCCTTGTGTCGAATCAATAAATTGGGTAATACTACCTACGAAGACTGTTGCGATCGCCTACACTTTTGGGTCATCAAGATAAGGAGGCAGTTGAGGAGGAACTTGAGAAGCACACTAAGAACACTATATACACTAAGGAAGATTTTATTGCTAATAAACATGGTAAAGAAAGAGAACCTTGGGTGCAGAAACCTATGCCTTTTCCAGGTAAGAAACACAAGTCAAAGGAAAAAGAACACTACAACATGTTTTGTGAGTGGAGGAAACCTTTATTCTTGCAAATTCCTTTGACTAATGCTATTAAATTGCCTCCTTATTCAAAGTATATGAAGGATATTGTCTCTAATAAAAGGAAGATTCCCAATGAGGAGATTCCTACTCTACTTGCTAATTACTCCTTCAATGGTAAGGTTCCAAAGAAACTTGGTGATCCAGGTATACCAACTATTCCTTGCTCCATTAAGAATAATTATGTTAGAACTGCTTTAAGTGATCTAGGAGCTAGAGTTAGTGTTATGCCTTTTCCCCTCTACAAGAGACTCCAGCTAGAAAAGTTAATACCGACTGATATATCTTTGAAATTGGCTTATAAGTCAACTACTGTTCCTGTTGGTATATGTGAGGATGTTCCTTTTCAAGTAGCTCATAATTGCATGTTTTTAATTGATTTTGTTGTGCTTGAAATGCCTGAAGATGATAATATGTCTATTATTCTTGGGAGACCTTTTCTTAATACTGTAGGTGTTGTCATCAATTGTAATCAAGGAAAAGTAACATTCAATATTAATGACAAAGAGCACACTGTCTATTTCCCCAAGAAGGTTTCCAAAAGCTATTGCCTAAACTCCATTGAAAATATTGAGAGCATCAAGGTTGGAGAAATATTTTGTCCCATTCCACAAGAAAATTTTGAAACCATTATGATTGGGACCATTGCTATCAAGCTTGAGGTAACATAATCACTTGGTGGAATACAAAGTTTTGCTTCATCTAAGATTGTTTTGGTAACCCCTTGTGTCGAATCAATAAATTGGGTAATACTACCCGCGAAGACTGTTGCGATCCCCTACACTTGTGGGTCATCAAGATAAGGAGGAAGGTGAAGAAGAACCTGAGAAGCACACTAAGGACACTAGATACACTAAGGAAGATTTTACTGCTAATAAACATGGTAAAGAAAGAGAACCTTGGGTGCAGAAACCTATGCCTTTTCTAGGTAAGAAACACAAGTCAAAGGAAAAAGAACACTACAACATGTTCTGTGAGTGGATGAAGACTTTATTCTTGCAAATTCCTTTGACTAATGCTATTAAATTGCCTCCTTATTCAAAGTATATGAAGGATATTGTCTCTAATAAAAGGAAGATTCCCAATGAGGAGATTCCTACTCTACTTGCTAATTACTCCTTCAATGGTAAGGTTCCAAAGAAACTTGGTGGTCCAGGTATACCAACTATTCCTTGCTCCATTAAGAATAATTATGTTAGAACTGCTTTAAGTGATCTAGGAGCTGGAGTTAGTGTTATGCCTTTTTCCCTATACAAGAGACTCCAGCTAGAAAAGTTAATACCAACTGATATATCTTTGCAAATGGCTGATAAGTCAACTAATGTTCCTGTTGGTATATGTGAGGATGTTCCTTTTCAAGTAGCTCATAATTGCATGGTTTTAATTGATTTTGTTGTGCTTGAAATGCCTGAAAATGATAATATGTCTATTATTCTTGGGAGACCTTTTCTTAATACTGCAGGTGTTGTCATCATTGTAATCAAGGAAAAGTAACATTCAATATTAATGACAAAGAGCACACTGTCTATTTCCCCAAGAAGGTTGCCAAAAGCTATTGCCTAAACTCCATTGAAAATATTGAGAGCATCAAGGTTGGAGAAATATTTTGTCCCATTCCACAAGAAAATTTTGAAACCATTATGATTGGGACCATTGCTATCAAGCTTGAGGTAACATAATCACTTGGTGGAATACAAAGTTATGCTTCATATAAGATTGTTTTGGTAACAAGACTTGATCAACCTTGTTAACAAAAGAATTTTAATGAACAAAATAATGTTTTCACTATGGTTATTCTTTCTTTTACTTTTCTCCTTCATAGTCTTTGCTCTTTCTATTGTTAGCTTTAGTTTTGCTAGTTGCTTGCTTGTTAGAGTGTGTTAGAACTTCTGTAGTTCGGTTTTTGTTTGCTTTTCTTCTTCTCAAAAAAGTCTTTTCTGCGAGAAAATCAATTTTCATACCCTAAAAATTGGCCAAAAATAAAGTTTCCCGAAAAATCCCAGAAAATTCAAAATAAACGTTTCCTCGAAAAAAGGGGCAAAGGGACACCTAGAGTGACCCAGGGGGCCACCTCAGGCCACCACACCCCTAGTGGGCGCGGGCACACCACAGGTGGCGCTTGGGTGGGGTGTGGCCCACCTAGGCCCCTCCAAGGTGCCTCCTCCCAGCCATCTTCTTTCTCTCTCCCAAAAACACTGGAACACTTTCTCAAGCTCGTGTTCTTGCTGTTCTTGCTCGCGATTTTCGATCTCCTTTCTCGGCCCATTTTTGCTGCTGATTTTTTGAGGGATTGCTCCTTGGTATGTGCCTCCTCCACTTGTCCAATTAGATTTGTGATTGATAGATTGTATCTTGAGTATTTTGCTACTATAGGTGTCAGGTTGTGTGAGCTTGCATGCTTGTTCTATGCTTAGAAATTACATTTTGATGCATGTGTAGCCCTCTAGCAAGTTCCTATAGTAGTTGCTCATCATTTATCAACTTGGAAATCACTTGGTTTGATGTTTGTCTAAAAATTTCAGAAATAAAGAGGTCATGGACAACCACACATTTTGTGAACTATTTGAGAGTGATGCGCCTAGGAGGGCAAGGCCTTCAAGATCATCCTCCCGAGCCAGGCCCTCATACTATGAGGATCTCATTACACCGCAATTTGGCGACGAGGGAGATGAGGGGGATGCACACCCTTCCACCTTTCCCTGCCCAACCTTTTTGCGGGCTGCTGGGATTGTTGAGGATTTTCTAACCTTGGTTCATAGGGTTGGTCTAACAAGTTATATGCAGGATGAGAGCGTGCAATATGCTACGCTCACTAAAACAATTGTGGAGAGCTTTTCTTTTGCTAATAGCATGTTTAAACCAGACGTGTCTTTCAAAATTTATGGTATGTCTTACACTATGACATTGAAGAAATTTTGTGAGGCCCTGGGACTTGGTACAGCTGGGTCGGCAAAGAAGATTCCAGCTCAACCCACTGATTTGTTGGAGCTCTACCACGGGATAACTAATGATGATGACCATAGAGCTCAAAAGGGAAAGATAAGAAATATTCAACTCTCAACTATCAGGTACTTTGCTAACTCTCTTGCCACTAGTGTTCTTGGTAGGGAGAACACTAGTAATATTTCCAACTATCATTTGTCCTTCATAGCTGTTGCGCTCAACAATGAAACTAAGTACAATCTTGGTTCTCTCATTGCTCGTCGCTTAGCTGCTAAGGGACCCATTTATGGGGGAATTATTGCTGCGCGTGTTGTTGTTGCCTTGGACCTTGTTGTTGATCCAAATGATACAGTTTTGGCTCCTCAGAGGCTCCCCCTGATACTTTGTCACTACTGGCTCTACCCTTGAGATCTTGGTTTATTTATGCTGTTTATTAACGGGGAAGAGATAGAGATCCCTCTACCCCAAACCACTTTGTTCAGTATTTCTTAGGGACCTTTGTCACGCTCCAAGGAGGAGATGGATGACAAGATGTGCATTCTTGGTTTCCATGGACACTATCAGGGGGACGCGCCCTCATACGACCCCTCTGTGCACTACACAGGGGAGTCCTCGAGCTCGTACCAGGATGAAGGGGCCTCCTCGACGTACTACGGAGGTGCACCTTCTTGGGCACCATGGGATTGAGCCCCACTTAGGCCAAAGCCTAAGCTTGGGGGAGGTATACCGACATCACACTCATCTATATATCATATTCAGTCGGTTCTTTGTATATCCATTGTTTCGCTTTCTTTTTGGTTCTTGTTGTTGCTTTCTCAAAAACACAAAAATACAAAAAAAATATTTTTGTTGTTTCTCTTGGTTTGTTTCTTGCTTTTCAGTTTTGGTTTGCCTTAAAATAAAAATCCAAAAAGATTTTGCTTTGTTTGCTTTTGCCTTGTTTGATTTTGTTTGGTTTGTTTTTGCTTTGTTTGCTTGCTTTAAAAATTGAAAACACCAAAAATATTTGTTGTTCTTCTTTGGTTTTGTGAGTTCTTTGCAGGGTTCAGCCGTCCTCAGTGGATTTTGGTTTCATGTTATTATTCAAGTCACACAAGTGAAGGGCAATAATGAAGATTAAGACAACTTGAGGTGTGGTAAGAGGTTGGTAACAAACTCTATTTGTTTTCATTTTTGTACATATACTCATCATTGTGAGCATGCTTAGTCTGTTCATGTAAGGTGTATGTTATTATGGATGCTTAATAGTTCTCGCTTTCTTGTGATTAGCTCCAGCTTGCTAATAGTCTATAGCATGGCATATGAATGTTTGCTTGCATTGTTTTATTCATATTTTTATTTTGCCTCAGAGCTCTTGTATCACTTTCATGCCATAATTAGTCTTGTTTTGTTGCAAGCATGATTATGACAGTTATTGCTCTCTCGTTTGTCGCTCCCTCTCTATTGCTAGCCTTCACTTGCACGGAGTATGATCTCTACTCGTGTTTCCAACTCCCCAAAACCAATATTGCCAACAGTGTCCACCATACCTACCTATTAGCATCATTTGCTATTTCAGTGCATATTCTTTATGCCTTGTTTTCTTCCTAGATACCACTCTATCATACCTTATTATGAGAATTGCAATGTTGCTTATGTTTATGTTTCATGCTACTTATTATTATTGAGTTGGTTTCTCTTCATATCTTGTAATGACTATTGAGTAGACTTAGTTGCATACTTCTTATCATGAATGGTTTAAGTATCTACTCCTGTGCTGAGAATATTTACATCATATGAAGCAACTGTGTTCGTGAAAGTTCTTTTATCGCACTCAGTTTTCAACTGAATTGCTTGAGAACAAGCAATAAGCTAAGCTTGGGGGGAGTTGATACGTCCAAAACGTATCTACTTTCCTGAACACTTTTGCTATTGTTTCTCCTCTAAACTTGTGTAATTTGGATACAACTAACACGGACTGACGTTGTTTTCAGCAGATTTACCTTGGTGTCTAGTTTTTGTGCAGAAAATCAACTATCAGGAAAAATCCCAGAAAATATGCCAAAAATCCTATTTCACCAGAAGATCCCGGAGCCAGAGTATGAGACGGAGTGGAGGCCTGGGGGGCCCACACCCCTGCCAGGCGCGGGCCAGGCCTGGCCGTGCCTAGGGGGTGCGGCCACCCCAGGCACCCCATCGGCCTCCCTCTTCGCCTATAAGAAGCCTCTTGACCTAAAAATCGAGGGGGGTCATCGTTTTTCTAGAAAGAGTTCCGTTGCGCCGCCACCACCAGAGACCAAGATTCAGAACCAGAAACTCCGTTCTGGCACCCTGTCGGGACGAGGAATTTGGGGAGGATCATCGCCATCGTCATCACCAATGCCTCTCCATCAACCAATAATGTTTCCCTCCTCCACGAGTGAGTAATCCGCCGATGTAGGCTATGGGGATGGTCGGGATTGGATGAGTTCTATCATGTATCGAATAAGATTGTTAGGGCATAGTGCCTGGTATCTCTTAGTGCTATTTGACTTTGTGGCAACTTGTTGTGCTTAATGCTTGTCACTAGGACCCGAGTGCCATGATCTCATATCTGAACTTATTATTGAATCATTATGATAGTATTGTTTGTGATCTTATCTGCAAGTTGTGTACACATAGCATTGTCCAGATCCAAAGGCCATGAAGTGACAGAAATTGGGACAACCGGAGGGGATGGCTGTGATGTGAGGATCACATGTGTTCGCGGAGTGTTAATGCTTTGCTCCGGTGCTCTATTAAAAGGAGCACCTTAATTGCCAGTAGTTCCCTAGAGGCCCCACTGCAACAGGCTGGCTGGACAAAAGATGTTGTGCAAGTTCTCATTGCGAGCACGCATGACTATATATGGAGCACATGCCTAGGATTGTTTAGTACTTGGATGCTTATTCTTATTTATCTGCAATGCCCTAGATCTTGAAGTTACATGTTTAGACTCGTTCATGCAACGCCCATCCATCCATCCCTATGCCTACCGCACTCGAATCCTACTGTTTGCTACTACTGTTACTATTGCTCCTGTTTCACTATTGTTGTTGCTACTACAAACTGTTGCTACTGATAAACTTCTGTGATCAAGAACTATTTCCAGGTACAGCTGAATTGACAACTCAGTTGTTAAGGCTTGTAAGTATTCTTTGGCTCCCCTTGTGTCGAATCAATAAATTGGGTAATACTACCCTCGAAGACTGTTGCGATCCCCTATACTTGTGGGTCATCACACAGCAGGAAGTTTTCTCTCAGTTATGAAACCAAGGTTATCGAACCAGTAGGAGCAAGGAAATAACTCCAAGATGTTGCTAACAACTTGGAATCCTGCACAACACAAACTCAAGACTTTGCCCCAACTTATAGTGAGGTTGTCAATCTCACTGGTTTGCTGAAAACAAAGGATTAAACATATAGTGTGGAAGGTAATGGTTGCTTGCAGAAAGTAAATAGTAACTGTAGATGATGTAACAATGGTAAAGATTGTACCGGGTTCCATAGTTCACTAGAGGTGGTCTCCTTAAGATAGATAACATAACATGCTGGGTAAACAAATTACAGCGGGGCAATTGATAGGACTGAGCAAGGCATATGCAATACTAGACATTCATGATCCTATGAGATTTGATTGGGCATTACAACAATATACATAGATTTCCATCCAACTGCATCTATGACTAGTAATCCACCTTCAGGTTATCATCCGAACCCCCTCCAGTATTAAGTTGCAAGCAACGGATAACTGCATTCAGCAATGTGTGTAAAGTAAACAATACAATTGTTCCATGAACAAAAGATTGTTGTTTTCTCCCTAGTGGCAGCAACACATCTACAACCTTAGAGATTTTTGTCACTTCCCCAGATTCAATAGAGGCATGAACCCACTATCGAGCATAAATACTCCCTCTTGGAGTCACTAGCATATACTTGGCCAAGATAGCTACTAGAAACGGAGAGCATGCAAGATCTCAAACAGCACAGACATGATAGAATCAATAATCATAAGACATGATAGAATCAATAATCAATCTGACATAGTATCTCAATATCCATCGGATCCCCGCAAACACAACATGCATGATTACAAATAGATGATCTTGATCGTGAACGGATCTCACAAGATCTAAACATGATAGCACAAAGGAGGAGGAACAACCATCTAGCTACTGTATGGACCCATAGTCCAAGGTGGAACTACTCACGCATCATACCGGAGGCTAGCATGGTGATGAAGAAGGCCCCCGGGATGATCTCTCCCCTCCGGCAGGGTGCCGTGAAGAGATTCAGATCCTCCCGATCTAGGGACGATGGTGGCGGCGACTATGGACTGTTTCATGGAGATTTCATCGGGTCCTTAGGGTTTTGGCATCGGGGGCTTATATAGGCGAAGAGGCGAGGCAGGAGGGCGGCCAGGGCGCCCACACCATAGGGCGGCATGACCTAGGGTGGGCCCGTGTGGCCCTAGGGTGTGGCGGCCCTGCAGCCCCCCTTCGGCTGCCCTTCGGTCTCTATGTTCGTTCCGGTGAAATATTGACTTTGGCTTTTGTCCCGTCCAATTATAAGAATATTTCCTTACTAGCTTTTCTGAAACCAAAAGCAACAGAAAAAAGGCTACTAGCACTGTGGCATCTTGTTAATAGGTTAGTCCCAGAAAATGTATAAAAATACCTCAAAGTGTAGACAAAGCAAAGCAAAGTGGATACTAAACAAGCATGGAACATCAAAAATTATAGATACGTTTACGATGTATCAAGGATCACCAAGCTTAACTCCTGCTCGTCCTCGAGTAGGTAAGTGATAAAAAAGAATAATTTTTTAGGTGACATGCACCATCACAATCTTGATCAAACTATTTGCAAGCATTGAAAGCTGGAATCAAAGTACTCTAAACATGAGCATGAAAGATGAAGTTCTAATAATATGACAAAGTAACTATGCTGCAACATGAAAGGATACAAACAAAGATCATGAATAACAATGCATTGAAGACGTTTGTTTGTTTCACATATAGAAAACATAGCATAGTGACATTCGGCTTGTCCCCCATGGAGTAGAAAAATATAAATGCATAGGACACCTTCAAAGTTCATAAGGGTGACTAGATACAAATAGTTCAAGAACAAGGAATATCAACATTATGAATCAATCAATAAGTTTTGGGACAATGCACATAGAACTAAGAATGACAACTCTTCTCTCTTAATTGGTGCCTAAGGATAGAAGGTGGAGACTCAACATAAAAGTGGAAGAAAGGCCCTTCAAAGGGAAGCAGGGATTTCAAGTTTCATAAAGAGCTTCCAAAAATTATGGTACTTGTTAGCTTTCAGCTCTCATTGCCCCTATCATAAGCATCTTGAAGTGATTAAGGTTAAAGTTAACAAAGTATGGAGTATATGCTTGACAAAGTATAAGTTGGCAATCTCATGTCCCTTGAATACAAGGGTTGTTCCTTATGCTACTCAACTTTAGCTACCGGTAAGTTATTGTCATAGTAAGTATATGTGTATCATAGAGAACTACCAACGGGGTACCCCTTTCCCCATGACGTAGGAGCTATCCTGTAACATCCCAAAAATATTGAACAAGGTTATCAAATTCCAATCACCAAAATTAGGGTTAACAAAAACTTTTGTTAATTCAAATCATTATGAATGCATGTGTGTATGTGATGATGGTATGAATGCATGAATGGACTTGTGTGATTGTGTGAATATCAAGGAATGGTTTAAAGATGAAAACAACATCATGTAAATCAAATCCAAGCAGAAAAAATCAAGAGAAATCCAAAAACAAACAAAATAAGCAAATGGTCATTTTTGCCAATCTTGCTCACTAGACCACTTTGAGTGTTTCTAGTCCAAGATTTCAAACAGAAACATTTCCATTTATTTTCACCCCTTGCCAGACCAATTAAAACTGAACCCAAGCCCACCTTTCAAACTCACAGAAACAATTGGCAACTTGATTCAAATGACAATCCAAAATTGAATCTAGTTCATATGTGAAGATCACCAATTCTCAAAAACCAACTAACCAGAGACTACCTAGTATGTGACTAGTAAACCCACCAAGTTTGAACCAAAAATTTAAATTCAAATCTCTTTCGGCCATTTCATCAAACACCTTGCAAAGAGAAATCAAACAAAACACTATAGTGAGTAGTGATTTGGCCAACCTTGTTCCCTCTCTAGCTCACAGCACCCCCTTAGTAGATCATCTAGCTCATTTAACAAGCTTTAGCTCACTGTGAGCTTGCCATTGCCATCAATGGTGAGCATGCCGAGCCTCAACTTGCTACCCCATTGTCGAAAGCAAGCTAGGAGAAGCTCTAGCCTCGCCAACCTTGTCTAGGAAACTAACCACCGTCCACCGCCACCACCTGTCCAACACCAAAGCAATGCCAGCCCCTGGACCACTCAGCCCAAGCATGCCCAGCCTCTCTATGAGCGTGCCGAGAGCACGCCAAAGCGTCACACGTGACACGCGAGCACAGACCGCGCGCCGCCCTTGCCGCTTGCGTGCGTGATCACCACCCTCCTAGGAACCGCCAGGACATGCCCATTCATCACCGCGCGACCAGGAGAGCTCGTGCACCATTAAAACTTTCGTCGGACCCGCCTAGAGCACCGCAGCGTTCCGACCAACTCGCACCGCCCCACGCCGAGCAACCATGTCGTTGAGCTTCGCCAGGGAGCACAGCACCGCCCCTACCATCGCCCATGCCTTTAGCTCGCTGTGCAGCCGACCCCGACGAGCTCAACCCGCGCCCTTCGGTCCACTCGCTGAACTATAAATAGAGGCTACCCCCGTTCGATTTGAGCACACCATCACACTCCCCTCTATCTCAGAACCACCCCACCACATCCCCGGAGCAAGGCGAGCAGCAGGTCGTCGGAATTTCGCCGGAGTTTGCCGCCGAGGAGGAGAAGAGAAGCTGTCGATTGGAGCCGCCCCAGGAGGAGCCACCGGTACCAGGAGGATCATCGTCGTCGACTTCGTCGTTCGGCCCCATCGCCGACCCTTGCCTGAGCCCCGGTGAGCCTCACACGACCCCCACTGGCCGCGCTAGGGTTTAGTCTCGCCGGCGTTGCCCGACGGAGACGATAAGTCACAGCCGTTCGATTAGATGTTGATCGTGTGGTTTAGATTGCCCCGTACCCCTTCGCACCCCCTGTCTCGCTGACTGGTGGGGCCAACCACTTAAACTCACCCGCGCGTGCGTTATGCACCGTGGGCCGGCCCAGTTAACATCCCACGCAACCTAGTTAGGTTGAATTTAGATTTTCCAATATAGTTCAAACTTAGTTCTGTACCTAGATTCAAAAATCAACCTAGCTCGATTCACTGAACCAAATTGCATGAAACCAATTTATCCAAGCCCGTTGGATTCAAATCAATTGGAATTGTAGATCACCTAAAGTAAAAATAACAAGGAAGAAGCTTTTCTGCATTCAAACATTTTTTAAAAATTCAACCACAAAAGCTTTTGAGTTGATTCCAACTCTCAAAAATCACATTTAACAAGACCTTTCTAAATATATAAAAATATCTAGGTTTACTTGCAGAAATGATGGTCAAGCAATAAAAGAATGCCTCAAAGGCCATTCTAGTCACCTTAGTTAATTAAAATAAAAAAGGTTAAACCTTATTAAATTGTGACACCACTTTAAATCACATTCCCATGTACTGAAATATGTGGTGATGACATGTGTCAACATGATCCCATGTTTTAGTTGGAGAATATTAAATCTAAAGTAGTTTTCCAATGAGTAGAAATTAATTTTCTAAAATAAAATAATCAAAACCTTGCCTAAATGTGTGTAATGTTAGAGATGATGCTAGATCATCTAGTGTGAACCTTTGTGTGCTAAATAGAGTAGTTAAGAATTGTTTGGTGATTGTGTACCTCGTATTTATTTATAGACGCTAGTACCGACCAAGGATACGAGGAGGAAGGAGGATACTACGAGGAAGAAGCCGAGGAGAACTTCAACCACTGCTCTGCACAAGGCAAGCTACTACTTGCATGTTACACATGCAAGCTAACACATGCAACAGTGAAAACTATATGATCTATGCAATGCATTAGGCATGCATTAGTTAGACTACCTGATTACCACAAACCCAGTTTTACTTGCAAGCTTAGTTCTTTTATTTCTTTATCAAAGCTCTTTAGTTTGGTTTACTTAGTGACTTGTAGATGGTAGAAAAATGTTTTAAAGGTATCATAAAGAGCATAAAACTTGAACTAAGTTAGATAAATCTTGATGTCATCCCGAGGCATGAGATTGAACTTAGATCAGTCATACTTGACTATCACCCCTCATTAGTGTTCACCCCCACTTGTAGATGCTAGTGCTAAGCATAAAACTTGATCACTTTAGATGGGAATACTTGGTGAAAATGGTTATGAAAACCTTAGATTGATGAGTCATTCTAATGAAATGTTTTGACATGTGTTCTTGAACACCATATGATTTTGATGATGAAAATCTTGAGGCATGAGCCTTAACCCTTTATAAAACTGATGATTGTCTGGATGCGATACCATTTCAATTTTACCGTACAACCACAAACCCGAAATTTGGGTAGGGCTTGACTAGAAATTTATATACCTTAGTATGGGTTCCCTTGCGGCCAAGGTTTGAGCTAAGGCTACCTTGTGAAGATTGTCCACCTGTGCAGTTCCCAAGATGACAGTTGGTCATGGTTGGGAGGCCAAACTCACAGGAGAGGTGCCTATACTAGGGCGTGTAATTGAAAGGTTAGGATTGATTATCCGCATACTGAGTATGGTGAATTCAGGATTGTTCCTGAAAGATGTATCAAATATTGTGGTGAAAGTGTACCACCTCTATAGAGTGTCAAACTATTCGAATAGCCGCGCCCGCGGTTATGGACAGTTGGAGTGGCCATACTGTTTCGTCGTCAGATGTTTTCAAAATGACTTGTGAAATGATTCATGACTTTGACTTGACCATGGCAGAGTTGTGATATGAAGCTCAAGCTCCCATTTAGGTGTATAGAACTTTCAACTAGCTTTATTTGCTTCTGAATTCAGTAGAGATAAATCTGGCTTTTTGCAAAACAACCTAGAGCCTAGTACTTCCTACTCAAAACCCCTTCACTTGTTAATATTAGTTTGCGAGTACTTAAAGAGTACTCATGGCTTTGTCCCTGGCTATTCCCGTGTCCAGACTATGAAGAGGACTATCAGGAGGATGGACCACATGAAGGTTACGACAACTAGGATCATCTCCCATCATCATCATTGCCTGTGACCATGAAGAGTGAGCTTCGCCCACGCTACCATTATCATTATGTTATTCTGTCGCTTGAGTGTATTAAGACTGGATCAGGAGATCCTTTATTTGTTGTAAGACTTTATGTATGGTTTGTAATGGATGATGTACTGTGATATCCAATCTATTATGTCTCGCAAAAATGGTAACCCTGGGATTGCGATGTATGGCATAACAGGCATCTGGGATTAAAAATCCGGGTGTTGACAAGTTGGTATCAGAGCCATCCTGACCATAGGAGACCCTAGTTTAGAATGGACGTTTGAACCAAAAACTTAGTTTCAAAACCAAGGAAGTGAGTATTTATGAAAACTTATTCTCATTCTTATCACTTAGATTCTTTCATGAAAATTCATGTTCCACAAAAATTCTTGCAAACTTACATAAAATTTGACACACTTGATCACTCTACTAACTTACTCATCCTATATTTGTTGGGAATATGCCCTAGAGGCAATCATGTATGATGAGATTTCCCATTGTATTCATAAAGAAATAAAGTTGTCCTTGTATAAACATCTGATGTGTATCATTGAATATGTGATTCGGTTGTGGAACTATGCATTAATGTTGTTTGTACTAAATGTCCTTGGTCGTCGAGGTTGTGCTGGACACACAACTTAGACCAATGTGAAAGTCGGATTGATGACTCGGTTCCACTTGTCATGGGCATGGTGATGCCATTCCGACTTACACAGATTCGGCTAAAGAGTTTAGCGAGTCGGATTGACCCATATTGAGGTACAACGAACAAGTAGTCATTTGTATATCTCAATCAATGTAATCCTTAGACCTGAGGTTGTTGCATAGTCTGGGTTGAGGATCACCGACTTAGGTTCTGTCAAACGCTGATCCCTAACTGGGCAGCTATAAAGGCAGAGTTCGGGTCGGCTGAGAATCAAGCTGCGTGATGTGAATAACCAAGATGGGATTTTTCCCCTCCACTCGGAGAGATATTCTCTGGGCCCTCTCGGAAGATATGATTTGGAAAGCATGGCCATGCACGACTGGGTTAAGTGTTAACTGAGGCGGTCGACTAAGAGTTCGCCGGGTGAATCACTTATCTCGGATCGAGAAGAGAGTCGGACTATTTAAGGGATGACAAATATTCGCCTATAGTCTGACAAGGCATATCGTGAGGCAAAAGGGACTCGGACGTAAGTCGCATTGGAAAGGCAAGTCGTCATGACTCATTGGTACTTGGGAGTCGGCACGTTCTGCTAGGAGCCGCTGACGACTGATCGATTGTGAGTCGGACTCCAATCATGTCCGAGTAACCAAGAGAGCGGGAGCAAGTCCGGGTTGGACCCAAGCCGGAAATCTGGCCGGGTTGGACCCGAGCCGGATTAGGACTGAGTCAGTGAGTCGGACTCGCGGTGACTAGTGTTATATGGGCTTTAGTGAATGGGCCACGAGAGTGGAGCCCACGTTCACTCCCTATATATAGTGGAGCACCGTAACCGAGAAAGGTTAATCGTTGATCAGTTAGGTCATTCCATGTGTTGGAAACCCTAGCTCCACAGCAGTCCTGCCGTCGATACGAACCTAGCAGTTCGCCGCCGGTGCTCCTCCTTGTACGTGTGGATACCGGCAGAGGTGTTGTACGATCAGCACCAGGACGATCGGATCGCAAAGGACTGCACTACATCAACTGACGCACTTCATCAGTAATCCACAACTGCGCGTCTAGTGGTAAACCTCGTGGCCTTCTACCTCAGCTAGATCTTGGATCACCATGTTAGAGGGAAATTTTGTTTTATCTCTACGTGGCCTCACAGTAGTATCAGAGTAATAGCTTTTGGTTTTAGGCTCGAGATCTCGCATATGTGATATGCGGTAGGCTGTAGATAAGATCTATATGTTGTTTTGGTGGTCGATCTATGAGATAGATCGGTTTTGTACGAGTTTGATTGGATCAACTATACTCGGGTAATGGTAGATCTGATTTCCGTGATCATACTGCTGAGGTCGTGGAACAACATACCCCTACCGGTCGGCTTCCGCCATCGGGGTAGACTGTGACACGTAAATCCAGAGGCGGTGATCGAAGGTAAAAAGGTTTGATCGAATAGGAACAATGGTCGGAATCCATGTCCAGATCGTAGATGAGATCTATGTTTTCGGAAAAATCGTCGGGCGCTGCCCCTTCGATCCCCGCCCGCTATCCGGCTAGCGGGACCGCCAGCTTCGCCCTGTCGTAGCGCCTTAGATGTCGTTGCAAGTTCCACAACGCCGGTAGATATTGTATCTATGCATAACTTGTTTTTGCAGGAAGTTGTGAATGGTATGGTTCATGTGCATGTGATGTATGTGTGTAATCCATACGTGATCTTCGAATCACGGTTTTTTGTCAGCCGGCTGGAGCCTAGGTGCTGTCATTTTATTGTATAACGACCTACGTGTCGGATTCTCTATGTAATTTACTTTGCTAAGCTAGTGTAGCTGTTTGGAGAATCCGGATGGCATGCAAGGCGATGTACATGTCGGTGACATGGAGTAAGACGGCAAGTGACAAGAGTTGGCATGAGTCGGATTACAGGCTTTGTAGAGATGGAGATCGCCATGAAGAGGGCCATACCATTTCACATTATAATTGCTTTATTCTGTGTTGTTGTTATGTCTCTGTTTTACCTCTATTAGATAGTCGGTAAAATTTAATCCCTCAAAGAAGGTCTAGTCTGTTTTCCCGCCAGTGTTTGCACCATCACAAGTCGGACATTTTTGGTAGTGGGCTCATAAAATTGAGGTGCTGCCAATTCTTTCCGACTAGGTGGTTCGAGTCGGACTCTTACTGCGAAAACACTCGGTAAGCTAGACGGGTCTATCACAACGGTTGTGGGGCTCGGGGAAAGGTCGGATGGGAGCCGGGGCATGTGATGCCACCCGTTCAACATGAGTCGTATGAGATACGATTGACAAGGAGTTGTCTACCTAGATCACTTGGCGGCTAGCGGTGATGCTAAAGCTCACTAGTCGACTTGCTTATTTAGGATCCTGAATCACTAAGCAACCATCAGAGGGGTGTTGGTTCTAGTGGGAGCATAAAATATTAAAATGTTTAATATGCTTGCTCTTTTATGAATACATGTCTTAAGTGTTTTGCATATTTTCTGTTGTAGATCATGGCACCAAGTAGCAGTCACTCTCAGATATCCGGTTTTACGTTGAGAACTATTCTTGAGAAAGATAAACTGAACGACACTAATTTTACCAACTGGTATCGAAATCTGAGAATTGTTCTCAAACAAGAAAAGAAGGACCATGTCCTAGACAACACACTTCCACATGAGCCGAATGAGAATGCGACTGTCGCTGCCACCAATGCCTACCATCGGGCTAAGGATGAGTCCACGGATATTAGTTGTCTTATGCTTGCTCACATGGAACCGGACTTGCAAAAACAGTTCGAGAATGTTGAGGCCTACAATATGATCGAAAGCCTAAAAAAGTATGTTCCAGGCTCAGGCGAAGACTGAGAGGTATCAAGTCTCTCAGGATTTGCTGAGTTGCAAGCTTAAGGATGGTGATCCACTGAGTCCACATGTGATCAAAATGGTTGGTTACATGCAGTCTTTGGAGAGGCTTGGCTACCCCATTAGCGAAGAGTTTGCTACGGATATAATTCTGAACTCTCTTCCTAGTGCATATGGGCAGTTCATTTCGAACTACCACATGCATGGTATGGATAAGAAGCTCACTGAATTGCATGGGATGCTCAAGCAGGCAGAGGCGGATCTCAAGAAGGGCGCCAGTCAAGTGTTGATGGTGCATAATAAGGCTAAGTTCAAGAAGAGTTCTTGGACTAAGAAGAAGGCTAAGTCAGGAGGAAAGCAGGCTCAGGACCCGGTCCCAAGCGCTTCCTCAGGGACTAAGCCATCTCCTTCAGCCGGATCCACTTGCTTCTATTGCAAGGAGGATGGCCACTAGAAGAGGAACTACAACAAGTACTTGGCCGACAAAGCCAAGAGTGGAGGTATGACTTCCGACTCAGGTACACTTGTTTGCAATGTTATAGACATATATCTTGCTGGTGCACCTAATAGTTCTTGGGTATATGATACCAGATCAGTTATTCACATCTGCAACTCGTTGCAGGGACTGGTAAGAACTAGGAGCGTAGGAAGAGGCGAGGTTGATATTCGAGTCGGCAACAAAGCAAGAGTTGCTGCGTTGGAAGTCGGCACGATGCAGCTTCCTTTACCTTCCAGATTCATTATGGAACTGAATAATTGTTATTATGTTCCAGTGCTCAGTCGAAACATTATTTCTGCTTCATGTTTGATGAGGCAAGGCTATGAGTCTAATATCAAGAATAATGGTTGTTCTTTGTATTTGAATGATATGTTTCATGGCTTTACACCCGTCCAGGACGGGTTATTTATTTTGAATCTTGATGGTGAGTCGGTTTATAACATAAATGTTAAAAGGTTGAAACCAATTGATCTGAATATGACTTACTTTTAGCACTGTCGGCTTGGTCATATAAGTTGGAAACGCATGAAGAAGCTCCATGATGATGGACTCCTAACTTTGTTCGACTTGGAGTCGTTCGATACATGCGAATCTTTCCTACTCGGCAAAATGACCAAGACACCTTTTGCAAAGAGTTGCGAAAGGGCGTCCGACTTGTTGGGACTAGTACATAGTGATGTATGTGGACCAATGAGCACGACAGCCAGGGGTGGTTATGAGTACTTCATTACCTTCACTGATGATTTGAGTAGGTATGGATATATCTACTTGATGAAACATAAGTCGGAAGCCTTTGAAAAGTTCAAAGAATTCCAGAATGAAGCACAGAATCAACTCGGCAAGAAAATAAAGTTTCTTCGGTTGGACCGAGGAGGCGAGTACATGAGCCATGAGTTTGATGACCATCTGAAAAGTTGTGGAATAGTTCCTCAACTTACTCTGCCAGGAACGCCGCAAAGGAACGGTGTTTCAGAAAGGCGGAATCGGACCTTGTTGGACATGGTACGGTCAATGATGAGTCGGACAGATCTGCCTTTATCATTTTGGGGTTATTTTCTAGAAACATCGGCGTTCACACTAAACAAAGTACCATCAAAATCGGTAGAGAAGACACTGCATGAGATGTGGATAGGCAAAAAGCCGAGTTTGTCTTTTCTTAAGATTTGGGGTTGTGAAGCATTTGTCAAGCGACTTCAGTCGGACAAGCTTACGGCCAAGTCGGGTAAGTGTATTTTTGTGGGGTATCCGAGGGAAACCTTGGGTTACTACTTCTACAACCGAGAAGAGGGAAATGTGTTTGTCGCTCGGAATGGTGTCTTCCTTGAGAAAGAGTTTCTCAGTAGGGGAGTAAGTGGGAGCACGGTGCAGCTCGAAGAAATTCGAGAGGAACCGGCTAGTAGCGAGTCGGAAAAAACCTTGGAGGTTGAGTCGGACGTGGCAGTTGAGCTAGCAGCAGTGCCTGTACTATGAAGATCGGCAAGATTACGAAGTGTTCGTGATGTGTTACTGTTAGACAGTGATGAGCCGGCAAATTATTCGGAAGCAATGGTGGGATCTGATTCCGAGTCATGGCTTGGAGCCATGAGATCCGAGTTAAAATCCATGGATGAAAATCAAGTTTGTAACTTGGTTGATCTGCCAGACGGTGCAAGACCCGTCGAGTGCAAATGGGTCTTTAAGAAGAAAACTGATATGGATGGAAATGTTTCCGTCTATAAAGCACGCCTTGTGGCGAAGGGGTTCCGACAAGTTCAAGGAGTTGATTACGACGAGACTTTCTCGCCCGTAGCGATGCTTAAATCAGTTCGGATCATGTTAGCTATAGCGGCCTATTTCGACTATGAGATATGGCAGATGGATGTCAAAACGGCTTTCCTTAACGGAAATTTAACCGAGGACGTGTATATGATAAAGCCCGAGGGTTTTGTGGATCCGGCTAATGCTGACAAGGTGTGCAAACTTCAGAAATCCATTTATGGGTTCAAGCAAGCATCTCAGAGTTGGAATATTCGCTTTGATGATGTAGTCAAATCGTTTGGCTTCATCAAGAGTGATCATGATTCTTATTTATACAAGAAGTTTAGTGGGAGCAAAGTAAACTTTCTAATCTTATATGTGGATGACATATTACTGATTGGAAATGATGTCCAGATGTTGCAAGAAACCAAGGAATCATTGGAAAGGAGTTTCTCAATGAAAGACTTGGGTGAGGCAACATACATCCTCGGAATCCGGATCTATAGAGATAGATCAAGGAGGCTCATTGGATTGAGTCAGAGTACTTATTTGGACAAAGTGTTGAAGAAGTTCAACATGGAATCGTCTAAGAAGGGGTTCTTACCGATGTCCCATGGTGTAAAACTTAGCAAGACTCAGTGTCCTTCGACAACTGATGAGCAAGTCGGATGAGTGCGATTCCGTATGCTTCTGCAGTTGGATCCATCATGTATGCCATGATTTGTACTAGGCCGGATGTTTCATATGCTCTAAGTGTTGTGAGAAGATACCAGGCTGATCCTGGAGAAATCCACTAGACATCGGCTAAAAATATCCTAAAATACTTGAGAAGGACTAAGGATATGTTTTTGGTTTATGGTGGTGAAGATGAACTCAGTGTAAAGGGTTACACGGATGCGAGTTATCTTACCGACTCTGATGATTCTCGTTCGCAATCCGGATACGTGTTTATTATAAACGGAGGTGATGTGAGCTGGAAGAGTTCCAAGCAAGAGACTGTGTTTGCATCTACAACACAGGCAGAGTATATTGCCGCCTCGGAGGAAGCAAAGGAAGCTATTTAGATGAGGAATTTCCTCATGGATCTTGGTGTGGTTCAGGGCTCGTCCAATCCGTTAGACGTGTATTGTGACAACAATGGTGCTATTTCACAAGCCAAGGAACCTAGACAACACCAGAAGAACAAGCACATACTCATGCGGTACCATCTGATTCGCCAGTTCGTGGATCAGGGTGATATCAAGTTATGCAAGGTACACACGGATGCAAATATTGCGGATCCGTTGACAAAGCCGTTACCCCAGCCAAATCATGAGGTGCACCTGAGAGACATGGGCATTAGATGCCTAGACATGTGATGTCGGAATATTGACTCTAGTGCAAGTGGGAGACTGTTGAGAATATGCCCTAGAGGCAATCATGTATGATGAGATTTCCCATTGTATTCATAAAGAAATAAAGTTGTCCTTGTATAAACATCTGATGTGTATCATTGAATATGTGATTCGGTTGTGGAACTATGCATTCATGTTGTTTGTACTAAATGTCCTTGGTCATCGAGGTTGTGCTGGACACACAACTTAGACCAATGAGAAAGTCGGCTTGATGACTCGGTTCCACTTGTCATGGGCATGGTGATGCCATTCCAACTTACATAGATTCGGCTAAAGAGTTTAGCGAGTCGGATTGACCCATATTGAGGTACAACGAACAAGTAGTCATTTGTATATCTCAATCAATGTAATCCTTAGACCTGAGGTTGTTGCATAGTCTGAGTTGAGGATCACCGACTTAGGTTCTGTCAAACGCTGATCCGTAACTGGGCAGCTATAAAGGCAGAGTTCGGGTCGACTGAGAATCAAGCTGCGTGATGTGAATAACCAAGATGGGATTTTGCCCCTCCACTCGGAGAGATATTCTCTGGGCCCTCTCGGAAGATATGATTCGGAAAGCATGGCCATGCACGACTCGGTTAAGTGTTAACCGAGGCGGTCGACTAAGAGTTAGTCGGGTGAATTACTTATCTCGGATCGAGAAGAGAGTCGGACTATTTAAGGGCTAACAAATATTCGCCTATAGTATGACAAGGCATATCGTGAGGCAAAAGGGACTCGGACGTAAGTCGCATTGGAAAGGCAAGTCGGCATGACTCATTGGTACTTGGGAGTCGTCACGTTCTGCTAGGGGCCGCTGCCGACTGATCGATTGTGAGTCGGACTCCAATCGTGTCCGAGTAACCAAGAGCCTGTCGGGTCACACACTTAAGAGCGGGAGCAAGTCCGGGTTGGACCCAAGCCAGAAATCTGACCGGGTTGGACCCGAGCTGGATTAGGACTGAGTCAGTGAGTCGGACTCGCGGTGACTAGTGTTATATGGGCTTTAGTGAATGGGCCACGAGAGTGGAGCCCATGTTCACTCCCTATATATAGTGGAGCACCGTAACCCAGAAAGGTTAATCGTTGATCGGGTAGGTCATTCCATGTGTTGGAAAACCTAGCTCCACAGCAGTTCTACCGTCGATACGAACCTAGCAGTTCGCCTCCGGTGCTCCTCCTTGTACGTGTGGATACCAGCAGAGGTGTTGTACGATCAGCACCAGGACGATCGGATCGCAAAGGACTGCACTGCATCAACTAACGCGCTTCATCAGTAATCTGCAACTGCGCGTCTAGTGGTAAACCTCGTGGCCTTCTACCTCAGCTAGATCTTGGATCACCACGTTAGAGGGAAATTTTTGTTTTATCTCTATGTGGCCTCACAATATTATTATAGATGGACGTGAAGTATAGCAAGTTCGATCAGTTGGGGAATGGAGGAGATCTCATGTTTGAGCATGACTTGGACCAGCTTTCGGAACTTCTGGAGCGTCTACACCCCGAGTTCTTCGAAGCTCAGCTCAACAATCAGGAAGGAGAAGAATTGCAATGGCTGATTGTTGCAAGTCTCCGAGGATTGAATCCCCCACCTTAGAGGGAATTCAGTTCACCATTAGAGAGAACAACTGGCTAGATGGACTTGCCAGGGCCATGCAGGAAGCTCTTGCCCGTCTGTGTGGGCAAAGCATCAATCAGATCAAGGGTACCCACTTTGAGTTCTATCCAAGGCGTGATGTTATGGTACAGCCACTGGAGGCACCATATCACCCCGAGCTGAAGAACCAAGTGGACCATCCCAGCTTCATGATGTATGGCCGGCAGAAGGAATTAGACAATGTCCGCTCCTACGCCAACCACAACCACTCCATCGCTGTCAATAAGGATCAGACCATCGCCATGCTAGTGAAAGATCGCAAGTCTTGTTGCCGTCAGCTTGACAAGAAGGAGCACATCATTGCCCGCCTTCGTCACAGGATCACACACTTGGAGGAGACCATCCACGAGAGAAACATCCAGCTTGAGGCGAGGGAGAATGCAGGGGAAGACCTTCGTGGAGACCCCTACTCTTACCTCGGTGATGATGATGACTTTCTGGAGGATCAAGCCATGGCCTTCTTCACCGATGAGGATGACTTCGCCTTCATTGATGATGATGATGAAGCCACTGATTCCAAGGAATAGTAGCACTTGAGCACTAGCGTTAGTGAGTTGTATCTGGTCCCACTGTATCTTAGTTTCACAGAATGGTTCTTAAAACCATCTGTTTTTCCTTGTTGTGGTGTGTGTTGTATTGTGTGAATGAATGAATGAAAAGCAAGTAGCTAGAAAAATTTGAGTCAAACTTCAAAACTTTTCAAAAACAAAAGAAAACCCCTAAACCTTAGAAATTTCCCTCTTTTCTCATGATCTATCTCAATCATCAGATGCCTCGCGGAGGAAGCAATTCATCCCTAGACCTGATGTTGCAAATTTTGCAAATGTTGGTTTCTGACCGTGAAGCTGAAAGAGCCGAACGTCAAGCCAACTTAGCCACCCTTCAAAACATAGCTCAGATGGCCAACAACAACCAAGGCCATGGAAATCGGGACAACCATGGATCCAAGCTCAAGAACTTTCAGAACACCAATCCACCTATCTTCACTAAGTCAGAAGATCCCCTAGATGCCGATGATTGGATACAAACCATGGAGAACAACTTGGAAGTCGCCGGAGTGGAGGCTAATGAGAAAGTACTGTTTGCCACCCACTATCTGGCCGGATATGCAAGAGCATGGTGGAACAACGTTCGTGCCATGAATGGAGGCCAAATGATGACTTGGGATGAATTCAAGATCAAGTTCAGCAAAACCCATGTGCCCTCGGGTTTGATCAAGAGGATGAGAGATGAATTCAGAGAACTAAAGCAAGGGAGGATGACAGTAGTTGAGTACCGTGACAATTTTTGTCATTAGCTAGGTATGCACTGGATGAGATTGACACAGAAACCAAGAAAAAGTAGAGATTCTTGAACGGTCTGCACGATGACATGCAGACAGTTTTAGTCAACATTCCTTTTGCTGACATTGAAGCCTTAGTAGACTCTGCCATTCAGATGGAAGGCAAGATCAACCAAGCTAATGAGAACCGCAAGCATCGCATGATGCATCAACCAGGAACCCACCATACACCAAAGTATCGCCCCAACCCATCTCCAGGATTTTCCCCAAGAACCAATAGACCCCCGATGAACCGTCCAACCTATCCCAACCGTGGAAACCCAAGGCCCAGAGGAAACAACAACAACCCCGACAACCCTAGCAATTTCAATCGTGCACCACCCAAGTTCGACAACAACAATGTCGCCACCAACACCAACACTGCCCCGAGGACTGGAAGCAATGTTGTGCCTGTTGCAGCAAAGGACAAGTCCCAAGTGACTTGTTATGAATGTGGAACCAAGGGTCACTATTCCAATGAGTGCCCCAAGAAGACTGTCGCAGCCCCCAATGCCAATGCCCCAGCTCAGCAGCAGCGTCGTGTTCAACCTGGAAGAAGATTTGCCCCGAGGAATTCACTCAACCGCAACGGCCGCCTGTTTCTCATGCATGCTGAAGAATCCCAAGAAGCGCCAGATGTCGTGCTGGGTATGTTTTCTATTAACTCAGTACTTACAAGAGTGTTGTTTGATTCTGGAACATCGCACTCATTTGTTATTGAAGAATTTGCATGCACTAGTATGATTCAACCAACAAAATCGAAGCATGTTATGATAGTTCAAATACTTGGCTCAACTACCAAAGCTAGACAAATTTGCAAGGCCGTACCTATATGAATCCATGGCATAGATTTTTATGATAATCTAATAGTACTCGGAACTAAAGGATTAGAAGTAGTACTAGGAATGGATTGGATGTCGAAACATAAAGGATTAATCGACTGTGCCAAGAAAGCCATAAGCATGACCAGTATAGCCGGAATATTAGTAGAGCATGTATATGAAACCTTGCCCCGTCAATTCAAGTGCAACAAGAGTCTATCCCAACCAACCATTGACCAAGTCAGAATAGTCTGTGAATACCCCAATGTATTTCTAGATGTTTTGCCCGGTATGCCCCCAGATCGGGATATCGAGTTTATCATTGAACTAATCCCTCAAACCGGACCCATAGCTCAGAGACCTTATAGTATGAACCCATCCAAATTAGTGGAACTGAAGAAGCAACTGGATGCTATGCTGGAGATAGGATTGGTTCAACCAAGTGTGTCGCCATGGAGATCACCTGTCTTGTTTGTGGACAAGAAAGATGGAGGTAACCGTTTGTGCATGTATTATCGAAAGTAGAATGATGTCACCATCAAGAACAAGTACCCACAACCGAAGATAGAAGATCTTTGACCAGTTGACCGGTGCCAAAGTTTTTTCTAAGACTGATCTTAGAACTAGTTATCATCAACTCAAGATTCGCGCAGAGGATATTCCAAAGACTACCTTTACCACCTAATATGGACTGTATGAGTACACGGCCATGTCTTTTGGATTAACCAATGCCCCCAATTATTTCATGAACATCATGAATAAGATTTTTATGGACTTCCTGGATTAGTTTGTCGTTGTTTTCATCGATGACATTCTGATCTATTCCAAATCAGAAGAAGAACATGAGCTACACCTAAGGACCATCCTTGGAACCCTTGGGGAGCATCAGTTGTATGCCAAGTTTTGCAAATGTGAATTCTGGTTACAGGAAGTAGGATTCCTCGGACATACCGTATCAACCTGAGGAATTGCCATTGACCCCGCAAAGGTGAAAGATGTTGAAGATTGGCAAGCCCCAACCACTCAAACCCAAGTTCGTGCATTTCTCGGATTAGCGGGATACTACCGCAAGTTCGTAGAAGGATTCTCGAGCATCGCAAGACCCATGACCCAATTGTTGAAGAAGGATAAGAAGTTTGAATGGACAGACAAATGTGAAGCGAGTTTTCAAGAACTCAAGAAGAGATCGATTTCAGCCCCAATCTTGATCATGCCGGATATTACAAAGCCTTTGATGTGTATTGTGACGCATCCAAGATCGGTCTCGGATGTGTGCTAATGCAAGAGGGCAAAGTTATATCTTATCTATCCCGACAACTGAAGCAACATGAGCAGAATTATCCTACCCATGACCTTGAACTAGCAGCCGTAGTTCTAGCCCTGAAGACATGGAGGCATTATCTTATGGGAAACCATTGTGAGATTTATTCGGATCATAAGAGCCTGAAATACATTTTCACTCAGAAGGAGCTGAATATGAGGCAGAGAAGATGGATAGAGCTAATCAAGGACTATGATCTAGACATTCACTATCACCCCGGTAAAGCCAATGTGGTAGCAGATGCCCTTAGTAGATTTCCATGCCGCTTGAACTCCATGATTCTAAAGGAGCAACCAAGTTTGCACAAGGAGATGGAGGATTTCAGGATGGAATTAGTAAGTGAAGGATTTTTGGCTAGAATAAAACTTCAACCTACTTTGATCGGTCAGATCTAGGAGGCGTAGAAAGGAAATGCTAGTATCGACGGAATCAAACGTCGTATCGGTACACGCAAAGTACCCGGATTCACCAAAGATGAATAAGGAATTTTCTGGTACAAAGGACGTATCTGTGTGCCAGCAGACTTAGAATTGAAGCAAGCTATTTTTAAAGAACCCCATGATACTCTTTATTCTATCCACCCCGAAGGAACGAAGATGTATCATGATTTGAAGGAGAAATTTTGGTGGCATCAGATGAAGAGAGAAATCGGAAGCTACATCGCCAAGTGTGATATTTGTCAGAGAGTCAAGGCGGGACATCAGAGACCCGCATGAATGTTGCAACCATTACAGATTCCAGAATGGAAGTGGGATTTAGTTGGAATGGAATTGTAGAGGTCCCAACCTTTAATAAGGTAGAGATCCCTGTGTTTACAATGCTAGTCCCTGGATCAATAGCTAGCATCCACAGTTAAGATGTAATATCAAGAAACAAAGGTCATAATACAACTTTATAACCAGGAATAAAATAATTCATTACATCTTACATAGCTCATTTGGCTATCTCATTACAATGCAGCAGAATATAGCAATAGCATGGGGTCCTTCATCTTCAAAGTGCCACATGCAGTCATGTTGGTTGTAGACTTGTAATCCTAATCAATAAACTTCACTAACATCAAAAAAACCTGCAACATAATAAGTTACAGCCACCAGGGTCAATACATTTGAATTGTATTGGCAAGTGATACTATGGTAGTATAGTGGAGTATATCATCTATATGCATTTGGCTAAGTGGAGCTTAGGCTTGCTTTGCTCAAAATAGATTTTTCCTTATCATTTGAAAACACTAAGTTTTTGCTCGACAAAATCACCCAAGGAATCTCCCAATAGAAATTGGTGATCCTTCAACCCTTGTTCAACCACAAGTTTTTAACTTAGAAATTTGGATGAGGAGATTCTTGATAGCTTCCATGTCTTGATGCTCAAATTGTCCTTTACCAGGGACATGGCTAAGTACTTAGATTTTTCACTCTGCAGAGGTGGTGCACTTTCCCCACAAGACTTGGTTTCACCAAGACAAGATCTTTCAGAAGCCTTCCCTTAGACCAGAATGGACGCGCTCCAACCTATCAATCCCCTACCACCAACTATCCATTTGGCTAAGTTATTGCAACCTATATGATCCAGGCAGAGCCCATAATGCCAAGTGGCTGCACTTGAAGCTTATCAACATTTGACATCTCAAATCTCTTTGTTCCTGGGTGGCCATCCCCAAGTGAGATAAACAAGGTAAACCATAGAAATGGGCCTTGTGTAACCACTCAACACAAACCATTCCTTCCATTCCACCCAGGTGATTCATTCACTTAGTTGTTTTATTAAACAAAACACAAGTCCTTGACTTAGAAATATTATATAGCATGAATATAATCCACCCTTGTTTTCTACTAGCTAAGCTAAGCATGATGGTAGTAGGAATCTTAACTTGGGAAATTTCTACTAAGGTTTCATCTACTAGGATTTCCCATGGCATAGTTTATACTTAGCAAAAATTCCATGCAAGTCCTTCTTAGAAATATCACTAATGCTTAGTGAAAATAATGGGACATAAGTATGAAGCATCACTTGACTTTTTGGTATAGAATATAAGTTCACTCCTTGATCTTGTAATATTCACACTCTTCAAATTCCACTACAATTCAATCGAGCAAGCAATATTTCAATCTACCATTCAAGCAAACATCACATAAAATAATAGAAACAAAGCAATGCATGCAAGCATGCTAAAGATTGTTTTATTTGGAAAAGTGGTTTCTAATAGGTTATAAACATTCTAAAACACCTATTAGTCATTTTATATAAGTGGAAAAATCATTTGCAAAAGATTTTACTTTAAATCATTTTAAACCAAATCAATATTTTATGTGGTTGAAAATGCCTTTAGCAAAGTAATAATCTATAGGGTTCATCAAAATATATTTTTAAATCATAAAACCTTGTTTTTAGGGTCAGAGAGTTTAAATCAAAACATTTCCCAAAGGATTTCCTCAAAAAGCATTTTCAATAAATAAACATTATTTTTATTTGACTAGAAATGTTCTAAATCAAAGATTTATTCTTTTGATTCACAAAATATGTTTTTGAAACCACAAGTTGGTTTAGATGGTCAGTAGGTTCAAACAAACCATTTGCCCAAAGGTTTTATCACAAAAATAATTTTAGAATGAATTTTATATTCTAAATATGCCTACACAAGTTTCTACAAAAACAACCATTTTACCAGAAGCAATTCATTAAACAAAGTGCATGGTTGGAAATTACTTGTCTTGCTTATTCCATTGATATAAAATTTGCAAAATTTGGACGTGTAGATTGAAAGTTATGCAATTTACAAAATCAAACATCTAATAGATTAGTTTCTGTTTTTAAAACAAAAGGCTGGCCACGTGTTGTGTTTTGATTGGTCAAAAATGGTTTGCGAGGATTGAGCTCTGTGGAGCGTTGGATCTTACTGAAATCGCACGGTGCAGATGGAGCGTACCGGTTCGTTTAAGTCAACCTATCTAAGCCGCTGGATCAAAATCTAACGGTGCACAGCAGCTGGTCAGTAACTGGCGGCGCGAGCGACGGTGGCTAGCGGCGGCGCGGTCAGACGACAGCGGAGCTGGCAAATTAGTAAGCAAGGGGGTAGAGGAGTATCTCACCAGAATCGCCACGACGTACTGGTGCTCAACGTGGTTGTCGCAGGGCAGGGGCGCACGGACGGGTCGGCAATCTCTCGCCAGAGTTCAAGACAGCGTCGGTTGCGGTCAATCGTCGTCGAGAGCGACGCTACGGATCACAAGAGAGCAAGTAAACCATGTCGTTAGATGCACTGGAGAGTGGGTAGTATGTGCGTGTGAAAGAGAGGGAGAGGGAAAGTCAGTAGATACCACGAAGGGTCGCCTGAGTAAATGGCAGACGGTGGCGCATTCAGTCGAGGTAGTTGCCGATGATAGGGGCATGCGCGAGCGAGCTAGGAATACTGGGAGATGCGCCAGAGGCCAGGGAGGGTACTCGTGTGGTTTAGGGGGCGAGGGGAGGCGAGGAGCTGCCGGAATTTGCTCGGAGGTTCGCCGGAACAGAGCGTGGTCTCTGGCAAAATTAGCGCAGCCCGGTGGCGAGCTGGTGCGAGCGAGAGAGGGGAAGTGGAGAGGGGAGACATGCGCCTTTAACGAGCATGGTCACGGGGATAATTACTGAGCCATTAATCATGAATTCAACTCGCGAAATCAACGCAGAAATGCTCAAGATGAACAGGTCGTGGGGATGACGATGATTGCGTGGCAGTGGGGTCGCTTCATCAGCGAAGGAGAGAGAGGGGAGGTGGGGTCCAGACGCCAGGGACTGAGCGGGTTTGTTTGCGAGTGGAAAAACATTTCGCGAGAGGGTTGCCGGGGTGGGCTCATGCTGGGCCAGATGCTTTGCTGGGCTGGGTAGGTTTAGTGGGCTGGTTCTTTTCTCTCTTTTTTTAATTTGTTTCATTTTTCTTTTTCCATTTCTAATATTCTGTTTTGATTTTGTTTAAACTTTTCAAACAACAATTTGATTTCAAATTTCAACCAAACTTTGTGAATAATCAAACACTACTTACTAACACATTCTAAAGTCAACTTTAGAATAATATATTTATTCTTTTTTAGGGAATATTAATTAATTAAAATAGGCCCTTGTATTAATTCAAATAAGATTTAATAATGTTTTTCAAACTCCATTTCAAATCTAAATCTTTCCAAATATTTTCAGTAGGTTTTATTTGTTTATTTGGGTGTCAAAAAATTCACCTTGAATTATTTGGAATGTTTTTAATATGATTTATTAATCATTTAAAATTGGGTATTTGTCTTTATTCCAATGAAATTAAATATAGTTTTAATTCCATAAATTTTATTTGAAAGATTTCTTTGATCTTATTTAAGTTAATTAAACAACTTTTATTCCACTTGGGTAAATTCGAAATATTATTTTCCCATGATTTAATTAATCATTTCTAATAGGGATTTTGTCTTTATTAAAATGGAAATGGAATTTGGTTAATGCCATTTTATTTAATTTGAAAATTCTTTATCCTTTTATTTTATTTGGATTTGGATTATATTTATTCTATTTTCTTATGGATTAGGTCAAGATTTGCTTTGGCCTTTAAATATTCCTCATTAAATAATTCTTTCTTTATCTTATAAAATCCATATCTTTTTATTTAAAGATCCAAACTTGGTGATTCCAATTTGTAAAATCTTATTTAATATTTATTTATCCTTTTAAATATCTTTAGGATTATTTGCTCACCATTTGGTATGGATTTTTAGATAGGTGCTTTATTAGCATTGGAAATTCAATTTCTTGATCTTATTAAATTCATAAGATTTCATTTATGGCTCCAAATTGAATGAAATCAATTTCTATGGTTTTATAATATTTCTATTTGTCATTCTTGATCATTTATAAATGTTTGTTGACAAAATTTTATATGGATCAAAACCATGGTCTTGGAGATAACTTGGAAATGTTTTTATTCCATTAAGGGTTTTAGAGTTTTGGTTTATCTTCCTAGTGTTTAAATTTCCAGATGCATTTATGAAGAATGCATTCCACTTGATTTGAATTTAGTTGGGTTCAAACATTATTCAAAGTTTGTTCAAGATGGGATTTTAGGTTTCCATTTAGAGATAAAAAGTTTCTTTTCACCCTAAATTTCAACAATTATTTATTTTGTTTATTTATTTTTCACATTACAAAATTTGGAAAATTTTGGGATGTGACAGGATACCACCCTTAAAATAAATCTCATCCCGAGATTTGGGAAATATAGGGGTTACAAGTTGGCTCAAAGCAACTAGGGTACTACCACCCTTAAAAATTTTCCAACTAGATTACTTCTTGGCTTGCTTGGGGTTTTGATGAAGCTTCTCTGGACACTTGTCTGCATAATGGCCTAGCTCTTTGCATTTGAAACACATCACTTGGCTATTATATTTCTTTTCCTTTGGTTTCATTGCCTCTTGTTTGTTTCCTTGGTTCTTCTTCTTTTCTGGGCATTCATTAGTATAGTGTCCCATCTCTTTACAAGTGTAACATTGCTCTAGGGTAATATCCTTCTTGCTAGGGTTGGGGCATTTCTTATTCTTCTTGGGTCTCTCCAAAGCTAGGAGTTATTCTAGTTCATGCTCTTCATATTTCACCACAAAGGTGGAAAATCTTTCTCTCTTCTTGGGGCAGTTACTAGAGATATGACCTTCTTCTTCACAAGAGTAGCAACACTTTGTGGTCACTTTGTATTTGGCCTTATGATGCATGGTTTTGACTTTGCCTTCATCCTTCATGGTAGAAGTTGTTCCCTTATGGAGGTTTCCAAACATTTGATGCATTCCATCTTGTTTCATTTGTTGAACTATAGGATAGATGGGGCATTGGATAGGGACATGATCATTTCTTTCACATAGGAAACAAGTAGCTTGAGATGTGGGGCATTGATTAGTTGGATGTTTCTCTTCACAATTGGGGCATTGATCTTCATGCTCTTTGGAAGTGTGATCCTTGTTTCCACAAACATTGCAAGCTTGGGTTCCTTCTAGAATATCATCCTTGACATCCTTGTTGTCACAAACTCCTTGGGAAGGGTTATCTCCCATGTTGATCATTTGACTTGTCATACTATGCAACAATTGGGTTTGGGTTTCCAAAAACCTTTGCATGGTTGGGTCTAAGTCATTGTTGTTGGCCCAAAATTGAGTTGTCACTTGGTTCAACTGGGTTTGGGTTACTATGAGTTCTCTCATGTTGATCTCTTGGTTGTTGTTGCCATCCTTGGTGTTGGAGTTTCTTGGAGTAGTCATCTGTTTGGGTTGGATTGGGATTAGAATAGGCAAAATATTTCTAAGGAATTAATTCTAATCACACACATCACAATTCACACAAGCATTGTGCAAGCAATCACAAACAAACATTCCATTCAAACAACAAGTTTCAAGCACATTTTTAGGCATCAAAATATTTTTTTGATACACTACACAAGTTGGTGTGTTTGATCTAAACTTAATATGGTGGTCCCACTATATGGTTCACTTGAGATCATTCCATTATCCTTAGTTGCTCCTTCTTGAGCAAGACCATTGTATCCTTGGAAAATTTCTTGTGTCTTGGTCACAAAACTTCAAAGGTGATGATGGTTCCTTCTAGGTTGTGTGTCCTTAGTATTCAAATCTTGAGTAACATTTCTTGTCTCACTTGTAGTCCTTAGTGATGTCTAAATTGAAGTCCTTGTTGAGACTAAGGTTGAAGTCACTTGAGTTGGTGAAGTCCTTTGCTCATGTTGAAGTCTTTGGCCATGGTTGAGGCTTTATCCATCAAGTTTGAAATAGAAGAGATGTAGAGTTAAAACGAAAAGGTTGAGGAAAGAGTTTACAAGATTGTTTGTAAATAAGTTTTGGAACAAATACAACTCCTATTTTTCTAAGGGGTTTTGTCCAATCCTAGGGTTACAATCCTACAGGCAACACAGTGCTCTGATACCATCTGTAGAGGTCCCAACCTTTAATAAGGTATAGATCCCTGTGTTTACAATGCTAGTCCCTGGATCAATAGCTAGCATCCACAGTTAAGATGTAATATCAAGAAACAAAGGTCATAATACAACTTTATAACCAGGAATAAAATAATTCATTACATCTTACATAGCTCATTTGGCTATCTCATTACAATGCAGCAGAATATAGCAATAGCATGGGGTCCTTCATCTTCAAAGTGCCACAGGCAGTCATGTTGGTTGTAGACTTGTAATCCTAATCAATAAACTTCACTAACATCAAACAAACCTGCAACATAATAAGTTACAGCCACAAGGGTCAATACATTTGAATTATATTGGCAAGTGATACTATGGTAGTATAGTGGAGTCTATCATCTATATGCATTTGGCTAAGTGGAGCTTAGGCTTGCTTTGCTCAAAATAGATTTTTACTTATCATTTGAAAACACTAAGTTTTTGCTCTATAAACTCACCCAAGGCATCTCCCAATAGAAATTGGTGATCCTTCAACCCTTGTTCAACCACAAGTTTTTAACTTAGAAATTTGGATGAGGAGATTCTTGATAGCTTCCATGTCTTGATGCTCAAATTGTCCTTTACCAGGGACATGGCTAAGTACTTAGATTTTTCACTCTGCAGAAGTGGTGCACTTTCCCCACAAGACTTGGTTTCACCAAGACAAGATCTTTCAGAAGCCTTCCCTTAGACCAGAATGGACGCGCTCCAACCTATCAATCCCCTACCACCAACTATCCATTTGGCTAAGTTATTGCAACCTATATGATCCAGGCAGAGGCCATAATGCCAAGTGGCTGCACTTGAAGCTTCTCAACATTTGACATCTCAAATCTCTTTGTTCCTGGGTGGCCATCCCCAAGTGAGATACACAAGGTAAACCATATAAATGGGCCTTTTGTAACCACTCAACACAAACCATTCCTTCCATTCCACCCAGGTGATTCATTCACTTAGTTGTTTTATTAAACAAAACACAAGTCCTTGACTTAGAAATATTCTATAGCATGAATATAATCCACCCTTGTTTTCTACTAGCTAAGCTAATCATGATGGTAGTAGGAATATTAACTTGGGAAATTTCTACTAAGGTTTCATCTACTAGGATTTCCCATGGCATAGTTTATACTTAGCAAAAATTCCATGCAAGTCCTTCTTAGAAATATCACTAATGCATAGTGAAAATAATGGGACATAAGTATGAAGCATCACTTGCCTTTTTGGTAGAGAATATAAGTCGACTCCTTGATCTTGCAATATTCACACTCTTCAAATTCCACTACAATTCAATCAAGCAAGCAATATTTCAATCTACCATTCAAGCAAACATCACATAAAATAATAGAAACAAAGCAATGCAGGCAAGCATGCTAAACATTGTTTTATTTGGAAAAGTGGTTTCTAATAGGTTATAAACATTCTAAAACACCTATTAGTCATTTTATATAAGTGGCAAAATCATTTGCAAAAGATTTTACTTATAAATCATTTTTAAACCAAATCAATATTTCATGTGGTTGAAAATGCCTTTAGCAAAGTAATAATCTATAGGGTTCATCAAAATATATTTTTAAATCATAAAACCTTTTGTTTAGGGTCAGAGAGTTTAAATCAAAACATTTCCCAAAGGATTTCCTCAAAAAGCATTTTCAATAAATAAACATTATTTTTATTTGACTAGAAATGTTCTAAATCAAAGATTTATTCTTTTGATTCACAAAATATGTTTTTGAAACCACAAGTTGGTTTAGATGGTCAGTAGGTTCAAACAAACCATTTTCCCAAAGGTTTTATCACAAAAATAATTTTAGAATGAATTTTATATTCTAAATATGCCTACACAAGTTTCTGCAAAAACAACCATTTTACCAGAAGCAATTCATTAAACAAAGTGCATGGTTGGAAATTACTTGTCTTGCTGATTCCATTGATATAAAATTTGCAAAATTTGGACATGTAGATTAAAAGTTATGCAATTTACAAAATCAAACATCCAATAGATTAGTTTCTGTTTTTAAAACAAAAGGCTGGCCACGTGTTGTGTTTTGATTGATCAAAAACGGTTCGCAAGGATTGAGCTCTGTGGAGTGTTGGATCTTACTGAAATCGCACGGTGCAGATGGAGCGTACCGGTTCGTTTAAGTCAACCTATCTAAGCCGCTGGATCAAAAGCTAACGGTGCACAGCAGCTGGTCAGGAACTGGCGGCGTGAACGACGATGGCTGGCGGCGGCCCGGTCAGACAGCGGCAGAGCTGGCGAATTAGGAAGCAAGGGGGAAGAGGAGTATCTCACCAGAATCGCCACAACGTACTGGTGCTCAACGTCGTTGTCGCAGGGCAGGGGCGCACGCACAGGTCGGCAATCTCTCGCCGGAGTTCAAGACAGCGTCGGTTGCGGTCAGTCGTCGTCGAGAACGACGCTACGGAGCACAAGAGAGCAAGTAAACCATGTCGTTAGATGCACTAGAGAGTGGGGAGTATGTGTGTGTGAAAGAGAGGGAGAGGGGAAGTCAGTAGATACCAGGAAGGGTCGCCGGAGTAAATGGCAGACGGTGGCACATTTAGTCGAGGTAGTTGCCGATGATAGGGGCACGCGCGAGCGAGCTAGGAATACTGGGAGATGCGCCAGAGGCCAGGGAGGGTACTCGTGTGGTTGAGGGGGCGAGGGGAGGCGAGGAGCTGCCGAAATTTGCTCGGAGGTTTGCTGGATTAGAGCGTGGTCTCTGGAAAAATTAGCGCAGCCCGGTGGCGAGCTGGTGCGATCGAGACAGGGGAAGTGGAGAGGGGAGATAGGCGCCTTTAACGAGCATGGTCGTGGGGATAATTACTGAGCCATTAATCGTGAATTCAACTCGCGAAATCAACGCAAAAACGCTCGGGATGAACAGGTCGTGGGGATGGAGATGATTGCGTGGCAGTGGGGTAGCTTCGTCAGCGAAGGAGAGAGAGGGGAGGTGGGGTCCAGACGCCAGGGACTCAGCGGGTTTGTTTGAGAGTGGAAAAACATTTCGCGACAGGGTTGCCGGGGTGGGATCTTGCTGGGCCAGATGCTTTGCTGGGCTGGGTAGGTTTAGTGGCTGGTTGTTTTCTCTCTTTTTTTTAATCTGTTTCATTTTTCTTTTTCCATTTCAAATATTCTATTTTGATTTTGTTTAAACTTTTCAAACAACAATTTGATTTCAAATTTCAACCAAACTTTGTGAATAATCAAACACTACTTACTAACACATTCTAAAGTCAACTTTAGAATAATATATTTATTCTTTTTTAGGGAATATTAATTAATTAAAATAGGCCCTTGTATTAATTCAAATAAGATTTAATAATATTTTTCAAACTCCATTTGAAGTCTAAATCTTTCCAAATCTTTTCAGTAGGTTTTATTTGTTTATTTGGGTGTCAAAAAATTCACCTTGAATTATTTGGAATGTTTTTAATATGATTTATTAATCATTTAAAATTGGGTATTTGTCTTTATTCCAATGAAATTAAATATAGTTTTAATTCCATAAATTTTATTTGAAAGATTTCTTTGATCTTATTTAAGTTAATTAAACAACTTTTATTCCACTTGGGTAAATTCGAAATATTATTTTCCCATGATTTAATTAATCATTTCTAATAGGGATTTTGTCTTTATTAAAATGGAAATGGAATTTGGTTAATGCCATTTTATTTAATTTGAAAATTCTTTATCCTTTTATTTTATTTGGATTTGGATTATATTTATTCTATTTTCTTATGGATTAGGTCAAGATTTGATTTGGCCTTTAAATATTCCTCATTAAATAATTCTTTCTTTATCTTATAAAATCCATATCTTTTTATTTAAAGATCCAAACTTGGTGATTCCAATTTGTAAAATCTTATTTAATATTTATTTATCCTTTTAAATATCTTTAGGATTATTTTCTCACCATTTTGTATGGAGTTTTAGATAGGTGCTTTATTAGCATTGGAAATTCAATTTCGTGATCTTATTAAATTCATAAGATTTCATTTATGGCTCCAAATTGAATGAAATCAATTTCTATGGTTTTATAATATTTCTATTTGTCATTCTTGATCATTTATAAATGTTTGTTGACAAAATTTTATATGGATCAAAACCATGGTCTTGGAGATAACTTGGAAATGTTTTTATTCCATTAAGGTTTTAGAGTTTTGGTTTATCTTCCAAGTGTTTAAATTTCCAGATGCATTTATGAAGAATGCATTCCACTTGATTTGAATTTAGTTGGGTTCAAACATTATTCAAAGTTTGTTCAAGATGGGATTTTAGGTTTCCATTTAGATACAAAAAGTTTCTTTTCACCCTAAATTTCAATAATTATTTATTTTGTTTATTTATTTTTCACATTACAAAATTTGGAAAATTTTGGGATGTGACAGGACTTTATCACCGGATTGCCTACATCTAGTAGGGGAAATGACTCTATTTGGGTCATAGTTGATAGATTGTCCAAAGTCGCTCATTTCTTACCGGTCAAGACCACTTACTAGAGTTCTAAACTAGCATAGTCGTATATGGCTAGAATCGTCAGTTTTCACGGAGTACCCAAGAATATTGTATCGGATCAAGGAACTCAGTTTACCTCTATATTTTGGAAGAAATTCCAAGAAGGATTAGGATCTAGACTGGATTTCAGCATCGCGTATTGCCCTCAGACCGATGGACAAACAGAGCGAGTAAATCAAATACTCGAAGATATGTTGAGAGCATGTGTGCTAGAGTATGGATCTAAATGGGAAGACTGTCTGCCTTTCACAGAATTTTCTTACAACAACAGTTATCAAGCCATCTTGCAAATGACCCCATTTGAATTCATGTATTGAAGGAAGTGTTGTACCCCTTTGAATTGGTCGAAAGTAGGAGAGAGTCAGATTTTCGGACCCGACATCCTACGAGAAGCCGAAGAGAAAGTTCACAAGATCCGTAAGCACCTCAAGACCTCCCAATCCAGACAGAAGAGTTATGCCAACAACAGACGTCAAGACCTCGCCTTCAATATCGGAGATTTTGTGTATCTCGAAGTGTCACATTTGAAGGGAGTGCAACATTTCCAGCTCAAAGGAAAGTTAGCCCCCAGATATATCGGACCCTTCAAGATTCTGAATCATCAAGGAGAAGTATTGTATCAACTGAAACTACCTGAGGAGATGTCTGCAGTACATAATGTGTTCCATATATCGTTACTTTGCAAATGCCTAGAAGTCCCGGAGAAGACTGAAGTTTTCAAGAACATTAATCACCGAACCATCAAGATCAACGATGACCTGACGTATCCCGAAGTACCCATCCATATTTTGGAGGAAGCTTCCAGGACAACCAGGACCCGAAGCATCAAGTTTCTCAAGATTCAGTGGAGTAACCCCACTGAAGAAGAAGCTACCTGGGAAAGAGAAGATCACATCAAGACGGAGTTTCCTGACCTCTTTAAATCCTAGTTTTCTTTTTCTTCTTTCTCAAATCTTGAGACGAGAGTTTGTTTAAGGAGGGAAGCTTTGTAACATCCCAAGAATATTGAACAAGGTTATCAAATTCCAATCACCAAAATTAGGGTTAACAAAAACTTTTGTTAATTAAAATCATTATGAATGCATGTGTGTATGTGATGATGGTATGAATGCATGAATGGACTTGTGTGATTATGTGAATAGCAAGGAATGGTATAAATATGAAAACAACATCATATAAATCAAATCCAAGTAGAAACAAATCAAGAGAAATTCAAAAACAAACAAAATAAGCAAATGGTCATTTTTGCCAATCTTGCTCACTAGACCACTTTGAGTGTTTCTAGTCCAAGATTTCAAACAAAAACAT
Source organism: Avena sativa (assembly GCA_916181665.1). NCBI lineage: Eukaryota > Viridiplantae > Streptophyta > Magnoliopsida > Poales > Poaceae > Avena > Avena sativa. The sequence goes on from OV702293.1 coordinate 464,954,914, forward strand.
TTCAATTTCTTTTCATCCCTTGCTAACCCAAGTAAAAGTGAACCCAAGACCACCTTTCAAACTCACAGAAACAATTGGCAACTTGATTCAAATGACAATTCAAAATTGAAATTGGTTTATATGTGAAGATCACCAATTCTCAAAAACCAAGCAAACCAATTTACCTTGACATTTCCAACTAACCAGAGACTACCTAGAATGTGACTAGTAAACCCACCAAGTTTGAACCAAAAATTCAAATTGAAATCTCTTTCGGCCATTTCATCAAACACCTTGCAAACAGAAAACAAACAAAACACAAAACACTATAGTGAGTAGTGATTTGGCCAACCTTGTTCCCTCTCTAGCTCACAGCACCCCCTTAGTAGATCATCTAGCTCATTTAACAAGCTTTAGCTCACTGTGAGCTTGCCATTGCCATCAATGGTGAGCATGTCGAACCTCAACTTGCCACCTCATTGTCGACAACAAGATAGGAGAACCTCTAGCCTCGCCAACCTTGTCTGGGACACTAACCACCGTCCACCGCCACCCCCTGTCCAACGCCAAAGCAATTATAGACCCTGGACCACTCAGCCCGAGCGTGCCCAGCCTCTCTACGAGCGTGTCAAGAGCGCGCCAGAGCGCCGCATGCGACACGCGAGCACAGACCGTGCGCCGCCCTCGCGGCTTGCGTGCATGATCACCACCCTCCCAGGAACCGCCAGGACATGCCCATTTATCGCCGTGCGACCAGGAGAGCTCGTGCACGATTAAAACTTCCGTCGGACCCGCCCAGAGCACAGCAGCGTTCCGACTAACTCGCACTGCCCCACGCTGAGCAACCATGCCGTTGAGCTTCGCCAGGGAGCACAGCACCGCCCCCTAACGTCGCCCATGCCTTTAGCTTGTTGTGCAGCCTACCCCCGACAAGCTCAGCCTGTGCCCTTCGGTCCCCTCGCTGCACTATAAATAGAGGCCACCTCGGTCGATTTGAGCACACCATCACACTCCCCTCTCTCTCAGAACCACCCCACCTCATCCCCGGAGCAAGGCGAGCAGCAGGTCGCCGGAATTTCGCCGGAGTCTGCCACGGAGGAGGAGAAGAGGAGTTGTCGATTGGAGCCACCCCAGGAGGAGCCACCGGTACCAGGAGGATCACCGTTGTCGACTTCCTCGTTCGCCCCCATCGTCGACCCTCGCCTGAGCCCCGGTGAGCCTCACACGACCCCCACTGGCCACGCAAGGGTTTAGTCTCGCCGGCGTTGCCCGACGAAGACAATAAGTCACAGTCTCGCTGACTGGTGGGGACAACCACTTAAAATCACCCGCGCGTGCGCTGTGCACCATGGGCCGGCCCAGTTAACATCCCGCGCAACCTAGTTTTTTAATTTAGATTTTCCAATTTAGTTCAAACTTAGTTATGTACCTAGATTCAAAAATCAACCCAGCTCGATTCACTGAACCAAATTGCATGAAACTAGTTTTGTTAGAAAGGTACTGGAATTCTTAATCCAAGCCCGTTGGATTCAAATCAATTGGACTTGTAGATCACCTATAGCTAAAATAACAAGGCAGGAGCTTTTCTGCATTCAAACATTTTTTAAAAATTCAACCACAAAAGCTTTTGAGTTGATTCCAACTCTCAAAAATCACATTTAACAAGACCTTTCTGAATATATAAAAATATCTAGGTTTACTTGCAGAAATAATGGTCAAGCAATAAAAGAATGCCTCATAGGCCATTCTAGTCACCTTAGTTAATTAAAATAAAAAAGTTAAACCTTATTAAATTGTGACATCACTTTAAATCGCATTCCCATTTACTGAAATATGTGGTGATGACATGTGTCAACATGATCCCATGTTTTAGTTGGAGAATATTAAATCTTAAGTAGTTTTTCAATGAGTAGAAATTACTTTTCTAAAATAAAATAATCAAAACCTTTCCTACATATGTGTAATGTTAGAGATGATGCTAGATCATCTAGAGTGAACCTTTGTGTGCTAAATAGAATAGTTAAGAATTGTTTGGTGATTGTGTACCTCATATTTATTTATAGATGCTAGTACCAACCAAGGATACGAGGAGGAAGGAGGATACTACGAGGAAGAAGCCGATGAGAACTTTAACCACTGCTCTGCACAAGGCAAGCTACTACTTGCATGTTACCCATGCAAGCTAACACTTGCAACTATGAAAAATATATGATCTATGCAATGCATTAGGCATGCATTAGTTATACTACCTGATTACCACAAACCTAGTTTTACTTGCAAGCTTAGTTCTTCTATTTCTTTATCAAAGCTCTTTAGTTTGGTTTACTTAGTGACTTATAGATGGTAGAATTTTTTTAAAAGGTAGCATAAAGAGAATAAAACTTGACCTAAGTTAGATAAATCTTGATGTCATCCTGAGGCATGAGATTGAACTTAGATCAGTCACACTTGACTATCACCCCTCATTAGTGTTCACCCCCACTTGTGGATGCTAGTGCTAAGCATAAAACTTGATCACTTTAGATGGGAATACTTGGTGAAAATGGTTATGAAAACCTTAGATTGATGAGTCATTCTAATGAAATGTTTTGACATGTGTTCTTGAACACCAAATGATTTTGATGATGAAAATGTTGAGGCATGAGCCTTAGCCCTTTATAAAACTGATGGTTGTTTGGATACGATACCATTCCAATTTTACCGTACAACCACAATACCTGAAATTTGGGTAGGGCTTGACTGGAAATTTATATACCTTAGTATGGGTTCCCTTGCGGCCAAGGTTTGACCTGAGGCTACCTTGTGAAGATTGTCCACCTGTGCAGTTCCCAAGATGACAGTTGGTCATGGTTGGGAGGCCAAACTCACAGGAGAGGTGCCTAGACTAGGGCGTGTAATTGAAAGGTTAGGATTGATTATCCACATACTGAGTATGGTGAATTCAGGATTGTTCCTAACGGATGTATCGAATATTGTGGTGAAAGTGTACCACCTCTGCAAAGTGTCAAACTATTCGAATAGCCGCGTCCGTGGTTATGGACAGTTGGAGTGGCCATACTGTTCCGTCGTCAGATGTTTCCAAAATGACTTGTGAAATGATTCATGACTTTGACTTGACCACAACAGAGTTGTGATATGAAGCTCAAGTTCCCACTTAGGTGTATAAAACTTTCAACTAGATTTCTTTGCTTCTGAATTCAGTAGACTAGCTTTTTGCAAAACAACCTAGAGCCTAGTACTTCTTACTCAAAACCCCCTTCACTTGTTAGTATTAGTTTGCGAGTACTTAAAGAGTACTCATGGCTTTGTCCCTATCTATTCTCGTGGCCAGACTATGAAGAGGACTATCAGGAGGATGGACCACAGGAAGGTTACGACAACTAGGATCATCTCCCATCGTCAGCATTGCCTGTGACCATGAAGATGGAGCTTTGCCCATGTTACCGTTATCATTACGGTATTCTGTTGCTTGAGTGTATTAAGACTGGATCATGAGATCCTTTATTTGTTGTAAGACCTTACGTATGGTTTGTAATGGATGATGTACTGTGATATCCAATCTTTTATGTCTCGCAAAAATGGTAATCCTAGGATTGCGATGTATGGCATAACAGGCATCTGGGATTAAAAATCTAGGTGTTGACATATCCCATATCAAAATGACAAGGCAACAGACAATGAGGATCTCAGCAATCTTCTTATTTACCATGGGAAAATGGTGCTTTTTTCTCTTCTTTCCTCTTTTCTCATTTTATCTTTCTTGTATCTCTTTTTTATATAAAAAGAGTGCTTCATAGATTGCTCACTTTGGTTATGCTGTAAGTTTCTACCATGATTAGGCATGGCTTAGGCTAGCGGCCCAGGCGTTTCTCTAACACATATAAATAATTCCATGGACTTACAAGCTCCCCTTTTATTTCACACCGCCGACATCCATAAACAAAAGAGCATGATATTAACTGGGTAGATATTTGCAGGTGTTGAAAACATTCCCTGTGACAACACGGTTCTGCTAATTCCCAACTTATAAGTGCAAGCATATACAACATAGATGACACAATGGTTCAAGTTTATTAAGGTAAGAAAAATAAAGTGTGCCATCAAGTTTGTGAGAGCTTTAATCACTAATTTTCACATAACAAGTTTAATTTGGAAGATAGATAAAACAAGAATATACTTGGAATGGTGTAACACACCATGCATAGGAATTTATAGTGGACACATTGGAATAACTTGGTTTCTTGGGGGTTGGATGCATGAGTAGAGCTTACTCAATACAAGTGGAGGCTAGCAAAAGACTGGGAGCGACCAACTAAGAGAGCAATAATGGTCATAATCATGCAAAGCGACAAAACATTATCAATCAAAGCTTAAAGTGGTACCACAAGTAAAAAACTAAATAATCATAGAGGCTAAGGTGACTGGTTCATAGTCATAACATGGTGTGAGCATGTGCCAAGTCAACCCAAACTAAGCATCAAAGGAGAATACCACAATATTATGCTTTTGTATGCTAAAACAACGCGTGATTCTTTCAAGGCATATTAAGCAATCTGAATTGTTTGGAACAAGTAACACTACTAGAGAAAAGGCTATAGGAGACATGCTTATACGAGGCACATTTAGACATATGCGCCTCCTATAAAAATAGGTGAGGCGCACTTTGCGATATGCGCCTCTAGTATAAAAATAGGCGAGGCGCATATGATAAGAATGCGCCTCCTATAATCCCTGTATGGACGGAATCTAGCAGCCCCATATTATGCGAGGCGCATTCTAGTCATATGCGCCTCCTATATATCAGATAGGCGAGGCGCATATGGACAGAATGCGCCTCGCATATTCTGTGTGGGCCCGCGTGTTGGTAGGTGCACGAATATGCGAGGCGCATATGGCTATATGCGCCTCCTATATTTGATAATATGCGAGGCGCATATGGCCATATGCGCCTCAAGTAACTCCTGCGGGCCCGGGCGGTGGTAGGTGGCCGCATATGCGAGGCGCATATTGCTATATACGCCTCCTATAGTTTGAATTATAGGAGGCGCATATTGTGCAATATGCGCCTCGCATAACCTGGCACCACTTTTTCCCAGTTTTTTGCACATGGAGGCAACTAGCTACACGCGCGCGCCTGCCCACCCACACACAACATCGCCCGCGAGCCCCACCCGCGGCCCCACCACACACATCCCTGCGACCCCTTCCTCTCGCGTGACAAGCCCACCTCTTCCTTGGTCCACCCCTGCCGCCTCCCTCCTCTGTATCTCCCCATCCCGAGGCCGCCGCCGCCGCTCTGCCTCACCGCAGGTCAGCGCCTCCACCGGAGCCCGGTGCCCCCCCCCCCCCCCCCCCGCTGAGCCTGCTAGCTCGAGCTCCCTTGCGCCCCGTCGCCATGGTCGCGACCGCCCCTGCAACCCGCGTCGTCCCGCATGCCCTCCGTCGCCGTCACCTGGGTCACCTTCCACTCCGCCTACAACTTCGGGTACCTCGTGAAGCTCCTCATCAGCCGCAAGCTGCCGCGCACCCTCCCCGAGTTCCTCGGCATGGTGCGCGTCTTCTTCGGCGAGGGCGTGTACGACATCAGGCACGTGATGACCCGCTGCGGCGGGATCTACGGCGGGCTGGACCGCGTGGCGGCGTCGCTGGGCATGGAGCACGCCGCGGGGAGGTCACACCAGGCCGGCTCCGACAGCGCGCTCACCTGGGACGCGTTCCGCCGTATCCGCGAGGTCTACTTCCCCAACCAGAGTGTGCGCGGCTTCGCCGGCGTCCTCTTCGGGCTCGAGCTCGAGCTCGAGACCGACCTCGCCGACGCCGCCCCCAGCGCCGCCAGCGAGAAGGTCATCAATTTCCCTTCATGTACTAGTAGCCTATATAGCGTCCCTTGATTCCCTGATTTGGGGATGAATAACATTGGGGGAGAAATCCGTTCTTTGGTTGGTTAATTTTCCTGTGTTATTAATCCGCTTTGAATTTTGTTCAGTTTTTTGTCTGGTATAATTGGTAAATCGATCTCTTCCATTGCAGAGCAGAGGAGGAAAAACAGAGCAACTTGAGCAGAGTGAGAGAAACAGAGCAGAGGAGGAAAAACAGTTTTTTGTCATGCAGGTAACTACTCCTATCATCTGATTCTCTCTTTCTGGAGCTGCTATCAGAACATCATGAACACACCTTTGAATTTCCTCAGGTGGCAGCAGCTCGTTCACGGGGACGCCACCGAGCTTCAGCGACACATCCCCTGCTCTGTCCGACTAACAGACTCAACGTTAACATCGTACAGATCCTGTTGGAGCTGAGGAACCTGGAGACCAACCTAACAGCGCCCCAGTTTGAGCTAGTCATGAGTAGCCTTCTCTGAATTTCTCCCTCCGTTCTCTGAAAACTACATCGCTGTAGCTAATTAGTAACCACTTGTAGTAACGGCAATTAAACTTCCTTGTGTTTGTTCCCTGATGTTTCGACAGAGGAGGCTGCTGTCCAGGTATGACCCGGCGCGAGGCTTGTCTGGCCAGTTGTAGAGAGCGCACGCGACCTGAAGAGGAAACAATACAGTAGTAGCTAAGTAACATAAATAGCAAGCAAAACCAGAGCGTGCCCTGTAGGAGTGGAGGACTGAAGCAAAGATCTTCACAACCCAATGTGTGACCTTTTTCTGAGCCCCATATTTTTATAATATACAATATTTCATGTTGCATATAAATTATTCATCTCGCATACATGTGATTGTGAACTTGTACTCGGAGGTGTAATGTGATTGTGAACTTGTACTCGGAGGTGTGAACTTGTGGCACAAACACTTGATGTATGAACTTGTATGTCATGATTGATGTGTAATGTATTGTATTCATGTTGGTTCTATTATGCTTTGGCAAATTGCAAGTTTCTGAAAAATTCTGTGCTCTTTATACTGTATTCTGGACTATATTGTATATTTGAATATCTGTATATTATTATTTATAGTGGTCTGTAAAACTTGAATTTCGAAAATATTACCGGAGGCACATATAGGATACTATAGGAGGCGCATATACTATAAATATCCGAGGCGCATTGTAAAAAATATGCGAGGCGCATATGATATGCGCCTCCTATACTTCACATATGCGAGGCGCATATCGATATGCGCCTCGCATATTATTATGCGAGGCGCATATCGATATACGCCTCGCATATGTGAAGTATAGGAGGCGCATATCATATACGCCTCGCATAAGAAATACCCGAGGCTTGAAGCTAGAGGCGCATGTGATATGCGCCTCGGATAGGCTTTTAGGTGCGCCTCGCATAGGCTTTTCTCTAATAGTGTAATGCTATAGCAATAATCACTAAGCATAAGGTCAAAACAACATCTAGCATGACATGATAAAGTTTAAAACACAGTCAACAAGCTCCCTTTTGTATCACTATAAGCATGAAACTTTCTACTCTTTTCCAACACCAATCAACTTATTTGAAGCAACACAGCGAAAGCGGGGGTCCAACTACTTTATTCAAGCAAACTAAAAAAACAAAAACCAAAAAAACTAAGACGCTCCAAAAACAACACAGCAGTGCATGAAACAATAAAAACGAAGTGTTTAGAAAGAGACCTGAGATTTTTATTGATGAAGAAGGGGATGCCTTGGGCATCCCAAGCTTTGACACTTGTACCTCTTGAATATTTTTTGGGGTGACACGGGGTGGCATCCCCAATTTTGAGCTTTTTTCCATTCCTCATCTCATTACATCATTCTTCCCTTACACCTGAAAATTTCCTTCATACAAAACTTCACACAATCTTCATTAGCAACATTAGTGTATTCAAGAATAATAAACCTTTAGGTTTAGTTTCAAAGCAACAAACTTTCATTAAAAATACAAGATACTGTAGTAATTCCTTCAAAAAGCTTAATTTACCAAAGAGAACTCAAAAAGAAATTGATAAAGAGGCAAATGCAGATAATGGCAGAAATCTATCAAAACAGACCAATAGGTAAAAACCAATTTTTTCGAAGACCTTATGTTTCTCAAATCAAAAAGTGTTGAACTAATGAAAATTATCTAACAACCTGGGGGATTTATTCAGAAAATTACAGCTCAATCCGATATACAGAGATTTTTCACAAATTTTTACAGTGAAGCGCAAAAATCTGTTTCGGAACAACAACTTCCCCAAAATCTTACTTCCCCAAATCTTACTTCCCTCTCATTAGAGGTTATTCTTGGCACAAAAATCAAATAAAAAGGATAAGAAGAGGTTATTACAGAAGTAATAACTTTCCAGACCCAAGAAAACTATTGGGTTATCTCCCACAAAGTACTTTTCTTTAACGCCTTTAAGTTAGGCATAGAAATATGCTCACATAAGAAATATGAATTGAAGTAAAAGAGAGCATCAAGAAGCAAATTCAAAACTCATTTAAGTCTAACACACTTCCTATGCATAGGAATCTTGTAAGAAAATAAATCAAAGAAGCACATAGTAACAAGAATGGGTAGATAAAACAAGAGCAACTTCAAAACTTTCAGCACATAGAGGGGTGTTTCAGTACCATGAAAACTTCTATAACCATATTTTCCTCTCTCATAATAATTTTCAGTAGCCTCATGAATAAACTAAACAATATAACTATCACATAAAGTATGCTTTTCATGATCTACAAACACATAACTTTTCTCAAGCTCAAAAATAGTGGGATTGAAACCTTCAAACCCACTTTTAATAATTTTATAACAAGATGACTGATCATTCTCAAGAGGTATGGGGTTCCAAGATAAAGTCAAGACCTCTCCAATCTCATTTTCAATAGTAGTACTATTAATATTATCAACCAATATAGGACCATCATCTAGAGCTTTATCATAAACATTTTCTAAGCAAAACTCTTTAGTACCATGCATTTTGAAATTAGGCGCAAATAAAGTATTATCATAAGATTTATCAAAATAGCATGGATTATCATAGGTAACAAGAGCATAATTATTATCACAACACCCCCTGGCCCCGGATTTCCATATAAAGGATACGACAAGGATAAAGACCCTCTTTAACTTGAATTCTAATTGATTGGATATCGCGCATAAGGAATTGAAGGAAGACGCGACGTTTTATTCCACGGAATCCCCAACGAAAAATGCACACTATTCCCTCTTTTCTATCGAATCAGTCATAACCACTACCTACATTCCACAAAATAGTACACCACAAGTAGGAGCTAATGAATAGGCCTGCAATTCCGTAGAAAGACATCACGATCTCCTGTGGAAAAAAGAATTTGTTGAGATGGAAGTATAGATATAATATTCTTACCAAGATAACTGGAAGCCCCAACCGATAAGAATCCTAGTGAACCAAGAAAAAGAATACATGCCCAGAAAAAATACCCCTTTTTCGAGAACCTTTTAGAAGTTCTAAGCGATAATGGTTTTATGAAATCCTCTAGGATGTTAATTGGTAAAAGGATTGGGGTTGGTTTAATATATTACTCAAAATAGCTCACTGCTTTTTTGTTAAGACCCGCATAAAAATATGTTGCTGACGTGAGTAAAGCTAAAGCAACAGTAGTATTTATATCATTCGTGTCATTTCTCTAGAAAAAGAACTAGAGGTAGTAAGTCTATTGACTACAAGCAAGGTAATGACTACACGGATATCACATAGATCTAGGTTATGATATCCCTAAAATCCTATCATCCAAATCCTAAAACCATTGCAATCCCAAATAATGCATAGAAATCAATTATGAAATCGTATATTATAGCATTTATGAAAGCACTTCACTATGAGATCAATGATGTGTTCTCAAGTCACTGTTCTGATTCTCTTGGCAGATTCATGTTGTCAAAAGACAAAACCAATCAAGGTACTCCAACTAGAAATGACCAAACAACGAATCCACCTCGTCTCCCCCTCAGAACATATGGATCTCCAGTTTTCTTCGTGAAGGATTCAATCCAGCCACAGGTTCCCCTACGTCTACCTTGTTACGACTTCACCCCAGTCGAAGACCCCACCGTGGTATCGCCAATAAGACCACCAAAGGCCTTTGTGGCACTAGTGGTACACAGAAGTCATGGGTGATCATTGGTCCGATGGTTCGGGCGAAACCAATTCCCAGGGTGTGAAACGGCTTGCACGTCTTGATTTCTACCTGCACAGCCAAAAGGAAAGAAGGAATTGTAACACCTCATAGACTTGGGTCAAATCCCATTGGCCATATGTTTCAGATCATAGCAGATATTTCAAAAGGATCCACAGGAACATAACATTCATCCTCCTTCGGTAAGCATGGGGGACAATCAAATAATATAAGGGATAAATAGTTACTCTCATTAGAAGGTAGGCATGGGTAGCTAATCCATTTTTCATCCTTTTGTTCATCACTCTCCTCCTCTTTTTCATCTAATGAGTTTCTAGTTTCAGCAATTTCTTATTCCATAGGCTCCTGCAAGGCATTAGTCTCTTCTGTTTGTGGAAAGCATCTATTAAAATATTCAAGAATATAGACATTTTCTTCCTTGTAATTATCAAAGCAAAATTTAAGTATATCATAAACCACATATTTATAAGGTGCATCATCGGTATTTTCAAGCAAACTAGCAAGTTCAAATGCACCCTTCCAAGCAGTAAATTCTTCAATTTGTTCCACATCATAAAAGTCATAATTTCCTTTAACGTAAGAAGATATGGTAACATTATCATTATACTCACATTGAAAAGGGAGGTGTTTGTACCTCCTACAGCAACAATATTTATCAAAGCAATAAGTAACATTATAAGTAGAGCACACGTTTCTATCAATGGTATTCAATTTATCAATGTGTTCCCATAAGTGTTTCCCTTTTTGTGACTAGCGGTGTTCCTTATAATAATATTTTTGTTCTTCCATGAACCCACCTTGCCAATAAGAACTAGTTTCAAAAAACCAACCATTCATAGAAATCATGACAAAGCAAGGCAATAACAGACCAACAACTATAGTAGGAACTATTTTTTTTGTGTTTTTGATAAGAAAATCAAACCAAACAAAACTAATTTTTTTGTATTTTTTGATAAAAAGAAGCAATCAAAACAAAGCAAAAATAAACTAAGCAAAACAAAATCAAAGTAAAGAGAATGGTTATGAAAGACTCCCCTTGTGAAGTTGTCCTTAAATCCCCGGCAACGAAGCCAGAAAATATCTTGATGCGGCCCAGTAGTATCGCTTCGTTGGGAGACCCCAAGAGGAAGGTATGATGAGCACAACATCAAGTTTTTCCTCAGTTATGAAACCAAGGTTATGGAACCAGTAGGAGCAAGGAAAAAACTCCAAGGTGTTGCTAAAAACTTGGAATATTGCACAACCTAAACTCAAGACTTTGCCCCCAACTTACAGTGAAGTTGTCAATCTCATTGGTTTGCTGAAAACAAAGGATTAAACGTATAGTGTGGAAGGTAATGGTTGCTTGTAGAAAGTAAACAGTAATAGTAGATGATGTAACAATGGTAAAGATTGGACCGGGGTCCATAGTTCACTAGAGGTGTTCTCCTTAAGATAGATAACATAACATGTTGGGTAAACAAATTACAGCGGGGCAATTGACAGAACTGAGCAAGGCATAACAATGCAATACTAGACATTCATGATCCTATGAGATTTGATTGGGTATTACAACAATATACATAGACCGCCATCCAACTGCATCTATGACTAGTAATCCACCTTCAGGTTATCATCCGAACCCCCTCCAGTATTAAGTTGCAAACAACGGATAACTACATTAAGCAATGTGTGTAAAGTAAACAATACAATTGTTCCATGAACAAAATATTGTTGTTTTCTCCATAGTGGCAACAACACATCTACAATCTTAGAGATTTGTGTCACTTCCCCAGATTCAATAGAGGCATGAACCCACTATCGAGCATAAATACTCCCTCTTGGAGTCACTAGCATCTACTTGGCCAAGATAGCTACTAGAAATGGAGAGCATGCAAGATCTCAAACAACACAGACATGATAGAATCAATAATCATAAGACATGATAGAATCAATAATCAATCTAACATAGTATCTCAATATCCATCGGATCCCCGAAAACACAACATGCATGATTACAAATAGATCTTGATCATGAACGGAGCTCAGAAGATCTAAACATGATAGCACAAAGGAGGAGGAACAACCATCTAGCTACTGTATGGACCCATAGTCCAAGGTGGAACTACTCACGCATCATACCGGAGGCTGGCATGGTGATGAAGAAGGCCTCCAGGATGACCTCTCCCCTCCAGCAGGTGCCGGGAAGAGCTTTAGACCCTCCTCCCTCCTCCTCTCCCTGATCTAGGGACGATGGTGGCGGCGGCTATGGACTGTTTCGTGGAGATATCATCGGGTCCTTAGGGTTTTGGCATCGGAGGGCTTATATAGGCGAAGAGGCTGGAGGGCAGCCAGGGCACCCACACCATAGGGCGGCGCGCCCTAGGGTGTGGCAGCCCTGCAGCCCCCCTTTGGCTGCCCTTCGGTCTCTGTGTTCGTTCCGGTGAAATATTGACTTTGGCTTTTGTCCCGTCCAATCCCGACAATATTTCCTTACTAGATTTTCTGAAACCAAAAACAACAGAAAACAGGCAACTGGCACTATGGCATCTTGTTAATAGGTTAGTCCTAGAAAATGTATAAAAATACCTCAAAGTGTAGACAAAGCAAAGCAAAGTGGATACTAAACAAGCATGGAACCTCAACAATTATAGATACGTTTACGACGTATCAATCTCCACCCTCTCCAACATCTCCAACATCATCACCATGATGAAGAGGGAGTAGTCAATCCATGTACTATTGTTTTGTGGTAGCAGCTTGATATATTTCTCTCTTGTTCTTCATATATCTAGTACCATACGAGCTGCCCATCATGATTATGGTCATATATGTAATTTCTATGTGGTGGATATTTATTCTTTGATTTGTTATATGAGATTGGAACCTATTTTGTGTAAGATGTATTGGTAGATGCATATCATTTAACTCGTTATTAATTACTTGTTTTGATCCAACTTGCATGCAAGAACTTGTATGGGGAGAAGTGTGTATTAGATGGAGTGGCATGGTGGTAGTGATCGAATTGTGACAACAATATTCAAGAACTACTTTGGTTTTTATCTTTCTTTTGCTGCCTCACTAGGGATAAAGCAAAATCATGTGCTATAATTATCATGTGGCAGTGAGATAATCTTGTTAGATCAAGGTAGTATATTTGTATTTCAAACATCATGTCATATTACTTAAAGCTATACTCTGATTTGTTCTTAATTCAAGATTGCATGGAGTTTCCCTTTCTTAAGGAGTATAAGAGAGATGTGTTTCATCTCTATATTAGGATGTGATGGCCATATGAATGCTTATCATACACATATAGAAGTTTCATGAATATTTATCATTGATGAATTGTTTTATGATCACCACAACTTAAAAAGAGAGTAGACAAGTGAACCCATGAACCCCAGTCGAATTTTAATCATAAGAAACACCTTTCCATTGCAATTACTACCTTTTATATTTTCTACAATTTATTATTTCAAAAATACAAAAATACTTTTCCTACTTGCAATCACTCATAAAAACTGAAAAACAACTTTATCTTTACATATCTCATATAGTTTGCATTACTTTACTTTATTTAGTTTATTTATTTCAGTTTACTTTATATTATATTTCATATTACTAATACGAAATCTTGTGCTTGATAACCACTTGGTGGAGTTGGTGAAAGAAGACAAATTAATTTTCTTTATAGGTTGCTTGACAAGGAGAAGATGAATAAACTTCCATAACCAATTCCCCGAGATTTCGATATAAACCCTTGAGTTACCCTTGTGGGGAAATAATATTGCTACAACACTCTGCACTTGGAGTCCCAACAAAAAGTGGCCACGATTGTTGCCATCACCTCTCCTCCTATTTTTCTTTGAACAATCAATGCCACAAGGATCAAGGTGTCGCCCAAGACCTCCGATAGCTCCTGGCGCAAGTTAAGAGCAAGGAAACGACTCATCATGCTAGGATATGCTCTTTGCCCATGACTAGGAACCGGCAATAAGGATGTGACGGTGATGCGCATGCCCCAAAGGCAATGATGGCAGGCTAGCTTGGAGGCCTACACGTTTTTGGGCTTCTGTTATCTCCGGGGAAACCAGGGTTCCCATGTTGACTATGTATGGGTCATAGAACGCCTTGCCTTCCAAGAGGGATGGTAGGGTCCCTGTTGAGCGGCTTGTCAAAGATATTGCGTCTATCTCAGGTGGCCTTAGCCAGACACCGAGAAGGAACCCGCAAGCCCTGAACCACAAAATGATACATCAGCCTTGATGCACCACTAGAGGACCTGAGAAGGAAGACGCCATCACTGATGTGGCAAAAGCATTTGTGTGGCTTGGACTGGTCTGGATGTTGTCCGTGGCACGGGCATCTACAACAAGGCCATTGCGCAAGCCTTTCCCTTATGGTGAAAGGAGAAAGGTGATGCGCAGAGAAAGACCCAATTGTATCCAACTAAAACTAACGGAGTCCCAGGCCTGGCCAGTCAAAGTGGCCTCCAAGTGACCTGACAGATCAGATGGATCTGGAACCCGGGGTTAGATGTCAGGCTAAGGACAAGACCCGGGAACCAAAAGTTGATCAAGCACGAATACCAAGACCAAGAGGGCACGAACCTGTCGCGCATCAGTTACCAGTGTAAGGTAGTTTGTTGATAGCCATAGGGAGCTCTCTAGGCCATTGTAGTATCCACTTGAGATATAAAAGGAGGACAATGGCATTGGGGAAAGGGGAAGTGGAACCAAAGAAGGTTCTTGGGCCGAGATAAGGAGTCCAATCATAGGGATACTAGATAAGGTGGAGAGGGGAATCCATGGCGAGTCACCACCGAGAATAGAAGTAGGTCATCTCTTTCCTATGAACCCCGACAAGGTATCAACTCTCTATATGATGAGGTCATAGGTACCACGTGGACCAAGACAACCAGAAAGTGGCCCACCTAGGACCATGGTGGTCAACCACGATAACTCAGGCCCCAAGTGGGGGCCCAAATGCCATCGCCTTGGCGGACAATCTAAGGTGTATCGTCGAATGGATTTTTCGGGATATCAAGTTACTCCGGCGAGATCGGATCTAGATAATATTAGGGTTTTGTATAGGCGCTGCCACTTGTAAATACATCTCAACATTCTGAAATCCTAGCCCCCACTATGAATATAAGGAATAGGTGGGAGGACAAATTGGAAAAATCTCATTGTACATAAGAAGACACCATATCTAGCGCATGAGAGGCCAGACTGATCTCTGCTTCCCTCATCAACCATTAGTGATATCGAGCTTTACCTCGAGATCACCCGAGCAGACTACGTAAAAAAAGTGGACATTCTCGTGTAGATTTGTTGCCAATTAATATGATTTTATTAGGATACCAACAATGTGGATCCATCAAGCTCGGTAAAAGGTTGTTACACCCTATCTCACACAATTTCCAGGACCACCATAAAGGAATGTACCATTATGGATAGGAGCAATAGAGTGGCATTTTTCATCGGTAACGAACTTGAGTAAGTCTACCAAGATGGGTTTGCTACTTCCATCCCGATCAATGATTCGAAGGTCGGTGAAAGATGCGGCGCGACCCAAGCCATCATTTGGGAGGAAACCGCTTCCCATTGGAGGAGTTGGATCCGCCCTAATTGAAACCACGGCGCCACCAAAAGCCATTTGCTTTGCCTTATCCGCTAAATAGGTGAACGATGACCGTGGGAAGTATCCTACCCCTGTGGGGACACTATTCAAGCCATAGTACACCCACCAATCTCCACTCGTTTGGTCCTGCACGCATTTAGGATTCTTATCAAGTTAATAAGGTAAGCATGTCTTGATAAAACAAAAGAAAGCCTCTCAAATATTTTTTCGAAATTTGACTATAAGCAACTAACTCTATTGATTAATTTTCAAAAGTAGTATGATCTATGTGGTATGGTTTGATGAGGAAACTTAATCCTTGAAAATAGTGTTACTTTTAAATATATAACACGAAAGATGGCATTCGCACCTTAGGCACTCTTAGCGTGATATTCGGTATGTGCCCATCAGGAACATCAGAAACTTGTATAGCATCACCTGGAGCTATAACAGAGCCATTCGCCCGTACAAAATCAGCGCAATCCATGTTGATGCATCCGGTTGTAACATGTCCATCTCTCTGCGGCATATATGTGCATAGAAGGATAAAAATAAATTAATGATTTATGTAATGGCCATATCACATGCCAGCAAATAATTCACATCGCATCATTATCACATTACCGTCCAAACGGTATAGAAGTGAGGATGTGAGTCACCGTAGCGTTCCGGATGAATCTATAGAGCAAGGCATACGAGTTAGAAAACTTTCTTTGGACTGAAAGTTTAAGGAATATAGAATACGTGACCATATATTTTCATTTACAAATAATTTTGTTAATGTTATAACCTCGACCGTCAACTTTTTAGTGATGGTTATCACATAATGCTTGAAGAAAATACAATTTTTATTTAGTTATCAAAATGGGAGTGGTGTGTTTTGTCCCATAAATCAAGATCAAGTTATTGCAATGCATGTACTACTAAATGCAGTGCCTGAATTAAAAGGTTTTGTTTTAATGCAAAGAAAAGGTAAAACTTACATGCCAGCCAACATGGATCGAGTTAAAACTTGATTCAACACCATCTCCATCATGATAAACCCAAATTGCAGCCCCACTCCACTGCCCGGGTGTTAGTTTGTGGTTGTACACACCCATGGTGGTATGTAAACCATAATAGTTGTCATTCGGACCTCCATAAGATGTTAGGTGTAGTGCAAACTGCATAGTGAAAGATCCCATATAAATAACATACACGACATCTAAGGGGAATATATTAGCAAAAAATGCAGACATAATATTTTAAAAATGTAGGATGCTTATAAACAAAATGGTCCAAAACTCGATGTATATTATTTCTATCGAGAACTATTAACATGTAGAAGAGTCATTTGGAAGGTGCTAGTCAAATATGAAATATGTGTCAATCAAGATCACAAAAAAGTAGTAACATTAAGGAAGAAATAGCTTGTTAGAGTTACTATATAGAACCAAGAACCATTAGGATAACTAACTGAATTCTTACCCTAACCTTTTCAAAAGATACTAACTATGCTCGATTTTTCTTGTATATCTTTTGTTTCTCCAATGGAACTTGTTTTATGTTCCTCTAAGAATTTTGTGTCATCTTTTGAAAGAGTGAAAACTTAAAATTCTTGTAAGAACCTACAACCACGCTACCATAAATTGGTGTTAGGTGCATATATATCAAATGATCAACACAAAATTAAACACTTGCACAATTTTCATGATCTCATCTAGGGCATTCTCACTAGGAAATTGACAAGAAAATGAACATAACATTAGCCTATAATATGGTAATATAGGGTGGGTGGAGGAGGAGAATACAAGGTTTAGGTACAGCCAGCTTGTGAGTTTGTAGATGTAGTTCCCGGTGAAAGGGATACATCGACTAAAATGGAGGAGTGGAATACTGAAATCTAGAAAGCAATATGAAATCCTATTGCTACGAGTAACGAACCACATAATATAGTGTCATCTGTTTTCTGATATCAAATACCAACATCCTTACCATAAATTGGCTCTCTTAGTGGGTAGATTTAACTAAGTCCCATTAATGCTTTGTCCAAATATACATATTAGACATAATCATTTTCCATACTTTAAATGACATATTATGCAACTACAGTGCATGATCGAATTAGCTAACAATTTGGATTGATGCAAATAACAATCCAAAGCACAATGCCAAATATGTATGTGAAAGGTTCATTCCACTAGTTTTATCTATGATGTTACATATGTACAATGGCCTACTATATAATATCTAAAATTTAATTTAATATGTATACATAAACACGAAAAGGAAAAAAACATTGTGCTATGATAATGCGCAAATTATCCCACTACTTATCCAAGAAAAAATGATTATTTTCCTACCAAATAAATTAGTATGTAAATGCAACGAGAAATACATCACATTTTGCTAATAACATGTTGATAAAAAATCGATATACATAAATTTTAATAACACAAAATGTAAGTAAACGGCTAAGAGAAGATGTAAGCTTAGTGTAACTCACAAATGGTTTATCCCATGTACTAGGATCTTGTCCAAATGTCATTGCTGCAATGGAGCTTGAATTCAAGCTTTTCGGATTTTGTTTAGTCGAGCCATGGACAAAATCATGTAGATCTGAGTAATTTTCCTTAAACTAAAAGGGTAAATATATATTAGGAGGGAAAATTTACATAAGAAGCATCCAATGGAGAATCAAGAACTTGAAGCTAATGTTTAATTCGTAGCTAAAACATTTATTATCTAGGAATTAGTCCACTTAGAGGGTAAATTGTAACAGGCTAATGTTGATTATTATATTATCATGATTTTGTTGAATCTAGTTATTATTACAAAGAATATACACAAGTTGGTGTCTCTAGTTCTTCCCATATAGCTATGTGTTTGTGGTGATTCCACCCATTAATTGTTCCAATTTTTTAACTTATTTACACATCTTCATATCATGGTTGTTCTGCAAGTAGATCCGTTTCCAATGGGCCATTATCCGAATTTGGTGCATGGACTCTACATGGCCACCTGCTAGGGAAGATAATCGTGGGATTCCTAAGATCCTATGTTCTCACAAAACCTTGGATTGGTTTAATGAATGCCAATCATCATCATATATTTACTAACCATCTATCATCTAATTTATGTATAGACCAACTCTCCCATCATTCCCTAGCCTATCGATAATCCAAGATCATTCCCTAGCCTATCCATTACACGACAGATAAATATTTATTTATGCCATTAAGGAAAATATGAGTTCCTACTTCAATACACAACATATGGTGTTCCCATGCATATAGGATTACCTTTTGAATAGTGGGGCGCAGCTGAACACCTCTAGTTCGAAGTGCATGAAAAAAGAAACATAGAGCAATCGCTTGAAGAATTAGAGTAACTTTAAACATTTTGATATGTAGAAGGATGAAGATTACTGTACACACCGAGGACTATATATAGGCAGATGTCTTATAGAGGGTGTTATAAATGCTTTCATTGATACAAAATCTTTCTATATTGCCAATTAAATAATATGATATCTATTTGTAATATAAGGCGTAAATTTTCCACCGGTGCCACCGGATCATAATAAACTAATTGACTACAGGACAAAACTTTTAATGTCCGCCATATATAAGCATTTAATCCATATAACAAAAATCTTTCTTTAATGGTCGAAAAGATATCGCATTGTACACCTTGGATCCACATTGCAAAAAAGATAGGACAATAATGTATTAGCCTACAAAATGTAAATGTGTAAAGATATATCAACACCTTCTTTTTAGAAAAGAGTATATATTAATATCACGAAGATATATTAACACCTATACTCTGAATATTAATTATATATATATTATTTTATACATCCTCAGCCTTGAGGCACGATATTTTTCAATAAAGATGTGCAAGATATGACATAATAAATCATTTCAAATGTTCACGGTGCTTGCACGGCAACATGTATCTACACGTGGCACTGGTTCTCAATCAATCACGTGTCATTGTAGGCGTTGAACCTTCTCAGATCAATACTTGCTGTCTCTAGGGAGGTCCGAACCTATCTAAACCGTTGTGCACATGACGAACACTTGATACTCGCAACATATGTTTATCTCAGCCCCAAAGCAAAACACAGCATGGAACTAGGAAAAAAACCAAGGATGGCTACTCTCTCTGACCGGAGATAAGTGAGGATTTGTCTAGATTTGTATGTTTATAAACACGTCCTAGTGTAAGATTTATACGAATCTAGACAAATTCAAATCATTTATTTCTAGATAGTGCGAGTCCATAAACCACGCGAGCTAACAAAATGACTGAACAAACTAATCAGGGACATGAAGACAAAGCGGTCCTGCTCTCTGGATTCCTCACAGGCTTCAGCCTGGTCTCTCGCCAGTTCTAGTTCAGACCGAGGACTACGGGAGCAGAGCTCTTGGAGTGGAACCATCTTAATCTTGTTCTGTTTCTCCACGCAACGGGAAAAACCTTTCGCACAGAATGATATTCCTCGCCGGAGCACCTGTTGCCATCCTCCTCAAATAAATGTCATTCAGGTTCGCGATGTGAGCAACCGGAGACAATTTTGATCAACGCGTGGTGAATGGTGGGAAGAGATGCAGACACTGCTGAAGCAGAAACGATGAAATAACAACTCAACCATGTCATCGCGTGCGCCATTCCTTTCCCTCGTTCGACGGCCTCCTCGCCAGATCACAACGACGGCGACGTCAATGTCTTACTAGGACAGGTGTAGCCTAGGACAGCTAGATCACCCGACATGTAATTTTCAGTTTCTCAGTGTTTTCAGGGCAACGGAGCACTTGACAGATTTTCTGAATCTTTTAGCACCCGCTGGTATATACTTCCTCCGTTTTAAAATATAAGATGTTTTAGATTTATGAAGAAAATATACTTAGACTTGTTTTAGTGTGTAAATTCACTCCTAACCCGAGTGAACCTACATACTATAAAAGGTCTAGATATATTTGCTTTACAAAGCTAAAACATCTTATATTTTAAAACGGAGGGAGTATGTGACACTGGAAATTTTCAGCCAAAACATAACTCTGAAAGTAAGATGATATATCGGTTTGAAAATTGTAATCAAAATTAATCCTCTTCGGTCTTTTCCCGAAACTTCAGCGAATTGGACTTCTCGGCAATTAGTGGGCCGAGATTAGTGGGTAGCCCCCAATTACTGGTCCTATTTACAGCCAGCCCATAACAACTCAACCAGAGCCTGAGACCCTCGTTCGACGGCCTCCTCGGTAGATCACAACGACCGCGACGTCAATGTCTTGCTTACAGCATCTCTAGCACAGCCCATATTTCTTCAAACCGAAAACACGGAGTTTGATCTTTCGAACTGTTCAGTTTAAATGGTTTTAGTTATGGCGCAGATTAGAAATCGAACTCGCGAACTGAAAAACCAAAAATCAAACTTCGCGCGAAAATGTGCTGTGATGATCTTGTGAAATTAACCCCATTCTTACTCCGATCGAGCTACATTCGTCAATAATTTACATAAACTAGCCAAAATACAGTCTCACGTGCCGGTCCGTCTGCGTCATTGTCATCGTCATCGCGAGGGGGAAGCGCCGGCAGTGGCGGGCTGCACGAGCCGGCGAGGGGAGGGGGGAGGGGGGCTCGGCTTCTCCTTCGCGCGCTGCCCGGCGCGCAAAAGCACGCGGCCACTTCCGTGTCGCCCGCTTCCAAGTGTCGTCGGAGCGCGCCAGCCTGGCGCGGTCTGCCTCCGACCACACACCCAGCGGACGCGGTGCTGGATTCCTACCGCCGATTCGCCCCCCTCCCCTACCTATGCGTCTTAAGCGCCCCATTACGGACGGAGGGGTGGTGGCGGCAGCGGCGGAGCGGCGTCAGCAGCGGCGGAATTGCTCGTTGTAGAGGAGGCAGGCGACGGCGGAGGGAGTGGTAGTGGCGGAGGGGAGTAGGGTTTGAAAACCAAACTCCCCTCCACGGCCTTTAACACGGGGCGGCCGCCGAGTTTCCTGGGCCCCGAACTCGTTTTACGGGCCAGGCCGCGAGTTCGGACTCTGTTCCGAGCCTCTTTCGGCCTGGACCCGTATTGTCTCCGGACTTTTTCGGTTTCAGCCCGTTTCACAGGCTGTGTTAGAGTTGCTCTTAGGGCAGGTGTCGGCAGGACAGCAAGATCACCCTACATGAACTTTTCAGTTTCTTAGTGTTTTCAGGGCAACGGAGCACTTGACAGATTTTCTGAATCATTTTGCACCTGCTGGTGTATATGTGACACTGGAAATTTTCAGGCAAAACATAACTCTAAAAGTAAGATGAGATGTCGGTTTGAAAATTGTAATCAAACGAGAATAGCGTTTTTTATGAAGAGACTTTTCTGACAAGAGAAAGAAGGTGTTAGAGCATCTCTAGCAGAGGCGTCATTTTGCAGCGATGCAGCGCGCCATCCTGATACAACGCTAGATAATCGCGTGTCCTCTGTCGGAGGCGCTAATTTGCAGAGAGCGCGACTCGGCAAAAATTGTGCCTCCACCAGGCGCTGCAAACTACATCGCGCGCTACCAGTACAAACCAAAAACACAATAGCAACTATCACAAACAAGATCAAAATGGACCAAATAATTCATGCATAAATGGCTCTAAAAATCCTCGAATCATCTAAATGACATAGTTCAACCACAAATGAGATAGTTCATACACACACATCATCATCACTTGTCAACCACAAATGACATAGTTCTTCCACGGGTCTTCCACTTCTCCTCAGTCGCGAGCACGTTGTAGCAATGGTGCAATGTAAATGGCTTGGCGAGGATTTTCTTGCCCTTCTAGGTCTTCTTTCCATCTTCTCGATACATGCCTTGACCCATGGTATTCTACATTGTGAACAAAGTAGAATAAATGAGCAAAGAAAATATGCACATGCCAACAAAATAGTAGAACACAATAGAATAACTTACCCTATCGACATCATTGGTGCCACTTGGGTTGATATCATCAACCATCTTTTACACACTTGCCTACCTTGAACAATCGGTGTTGATGACCGACCAGCGGGACAAAAGAGAGCGGTTGGTGCGACGAGCTCCACTTGTGTTGTTGGCATCAAAGTACTCCTTCATTATTATCCAATATGTGTCTCTACTTTGGTCGGTGCCAACCGACGGATCCATGCCAATCTTCAACCAAGTTTTGCAAAGCAACACATTCTCATCTACGGTGTAGTTTGCCTTCCTACCAGCTGGCGCTTCCACCATGCCCTCGCCGTCCTCGTCCACCTCATTCTCCTCATCTTCATCATTTTCATCTACATGTTGCGTTTGTGCAAAATATGAACCGGCAACCTCCATAGTCTCCAAGAAATTTTCGTCATCGACACTACAATGTATGCACATGTCACAATCCTACTAAAACATTCACATGTATCTCAAAAAAAGAGAATTTTTATCTTGTTGCCATTTCATCGAGCATGTTGTGTAAGACAATATGAGACAATATTGAGGGGACACCACAACACACGATTGCGGTCCTGGGGGTTCTCATTATATAGACATCACATGATAAATGTTAGATACAAGATTAGGACTCTAACTCTAAACATATACGGACACATTACGTATTCTGATAGCCCCCCTCAATCTCAACCGGAGACAACATGTTGATATTGCGTTTACACTCCTCGAACATAGGAAGAGGTAAGGGTTTAGTGAATATATCTGCGAGTTGATCCTTTGACGAAATGAATCGAACTTGCAGAAGCTTCTGAGCTACTCTTTCTCGAACAAAGTGAAAGTCAATTTCAATGTGCTTCGTCCGAGCATAAAATACTGGATTCGACGAAAGATATGTATCCCCCATGTTATCACACCATAGAACAGGTGGAGATAGCTGTCGAACACCAAGTTCTTTCAACAATGCCTCAATCCAAATAACCTCAGCCGTAGCATTAGCAACTGATTTGTATGCTGCCTCTGCACTGGAGCGTGAGACTGTTGCTTGCTTGCGAGCACTCCAAGCAACTAAGTTACCTCCATAGAACACTGCAAATCCCCCCGTGGATCAACGGTCATCCACATCACCAGCCCATTCGGCATCAGAAAAAGCCGAGATAGCGGTAGATGAGGAGGGGCGAAGATGCAACCCATGTCCAATAGTGTGCTTGACAAATCGAAGAATCCGTTTGATAGCAGCAAGATGATCTTCAGTAGGAGACTGCAGAAACTGACATACTCGATTCACAGCAGATATCAGGCCAGGTCATGGTGAGATACTGTAGGCCACCAACTATAGTACAATAATCAGTAGCATCGTCAGGGCGAAGCTGTGGACTGTCCGCATAAAAAAGTTTGGTGGTTGCTGACATTGGGTGTGACGGCGGTGTTGCACTTCAGCATCCCGGCGCGTTTGAGAAGATCATGAGCATATTTCCGTTGTGTAAGTGTAAGACCAGTAGAAGAACGGGCAACCTCCAATCCCAAAAAGAAGTGAAGCGGACCAAGATCTTTAACTGCAAATTCCTGACAAAGACCAAGCACCAAACGATCAATAGCAGAGTCGGTCGAACTGAGCACAATGATATCATCCACATACACCAGAGGATAGATGGTCATAGCCGGTCGATGCAGAATAAACAGGGACGTGTCAGCATTAGACGGTACAAATCCTTGCTGACAAAGAACATCCCCAAGGCGAGCATGCCACGCACGTGGAGCCTGTTTCAGGCCATAAAGAGCTTTATCCAGGCGACATAGATGATTGGGGCACTGAGGATCTTCAAAGCCGGGTGGTTGACGCATAAAAACTTCCTCTTCGAGAATACCGTTGAGAAAGGCGTTCTGAACATCCAACTGCCGAAGAAACCAGCCTCGGGAAACAGCAAGAGAGAGCAACAAACGAATAGTCGTCGGCTTGACCATGAGACTGAATGTATCATCATAATCCAAACCTTGGTGCTGTTTTAATCCCTTGGCTATAAGACGTGCCTTATATCGCTCAATATTTCCATTGGCATGACGCTTCACTTTGAAGATCCATTTGGAATCAATAATGTTGACACCAAATTTTGGGGGAACAAGTCGCCAAGTGTTGTTCTTGATCAATGCATCAAACTCCTGTTCCATAGCCGCACGCCAGTGCGGGACACCAAGAGCGGCACGGAAGTGTCGAGCTTCATAGGATGGATTAGCAGCAACATCAGCAAAACAAGCAGCCATCCAGGCGACCGTGCCGTCAGACCGTTGCTTGGGCTGACGGACGCCACCCTGAAGTCGAGTAACCGGTCGCAGCGGAGCAGAAGACACAGGAGCAGTCTCAGGAGTAGACGAAGTAGAAGATCCGTGCTCGGAGGCCGTAGACGATCCGGTTGAGGCTGTAGAGACCGGGGATGACGCGGGCGTCGAGGACGATCCTGTCGGGGATAGGGACACGGGCGCTGGGCCGGATGGACTAGCAACGGGCTCGGGCCCGTACGTATGCAGGAGCGAGGCAGGCCGGCGGTTCACTGGATCGGGTGCAGGAGCCGAGCGCTGGGGAGGCTTCCGCATGCGATCGATGTCCGCCGACACGGACGTGCCAGTAGGCACAGGGGATGACGCAGTCGGACTCGGCGAGGGCGAGGGCGATGGAGGGTCGGTTAGCAGCTCAAGACGAGCACCACGACCGATACCTGCACCATGGTTAGGAAGCAAAACAGGGGCATGCGCAATATGACATGGTTATATCCCATGGGTACATGATCTCAGCATACCTGGTCCAGCCCGAGGAAGGCCCACGGCAACTATACGCCGGTCCATGAAGATTTTCGGGTGGTCAAGGCCCATGACGCTTTCGGATCCTTGGAGAGCAAGACTAGAGTAGATAAGAAATTCAAAGGGGTAAAACCCTAGAACCTGTAACCGACTAGGTCTATGCCCGGGACCTGCCTGAGTCTATATAAAGGCTAGGAGGGCACGACCTAGATCTCTCTCTCTCATACTTTCGCATACACACCTCCACGCCAGATTGCATCTGCGCACCCCTGTAACCTTCGGTTCCGCCGTAATCAAGAGCAGACAAGCAGGAGTAGGGTTTTCCCTCCGGGGGCCTGAACCTGGGTAAACCTTGTGTCCCTGTGTTGCTTGTTTGCTAACCGTTCCATGATCTCCAGCATCCCCATCTTCTCCAAAACCCAAGTCCATAGCAATGGGCATTGATGAGATCAAACCTGTAAGTCCTCCGCGGCCTAAGTCGAATTACACCAGGATATGTTCCAGGTTCAAGTTGAGGGATTCGAACCTGAAGAAGATCGTGTTGTTTCGTCCTAAGACAGTTAACTAACCCTGATCCGTTGGGTGAGTCAGGCACACGCATCAACAATCCCTACACATGAACTATTCAAGGTCAGACAGTGGGACCCATGTTCGCCCAGTCAAGTCATCTCTGGCGCAGCAGACGCTTGAGGTCATCGACCATCAGCACTGACGTCATCAAAAGCTACACTAGCAACAGCTACAATTTCTTCGGCTTCAAAGCTAAGAGTACTCACTCGAATCTACGATTCGACCAATTACTCGGGGGGCTACTCCTATTAGGAGCACTAGCCACGCACCCAAAAGATGAATAGAAGCGAATTGTTGCTTCGAGTCCCTAGTCGAGTCTACGACTCTACTATGGACTCGGGGGCTACTCCCATAGGGAGGACGGATTTAATCATCCGAAAATTTTTGTGTCCTACGGACCTGAAACGGAACAACGGCTGAATAAAAGTCTCAGCTCGAGTCTACGACTCGAACAGACACTCGGGGGCTACTTCCATAGGGAGCGCTGATCGCGCACCCTATAAATTCTTCGACTGCGATCCTTCGGATCAACATGCAAAACTTTTCGGCAACTATGCCCCAATTAAACGCTAAGGGAGTAACATCCTCCTTGACCACCCGAAACACCTCCGCGGTGATAAACATTCGGATGTTGTGTCTGCGACACAAAGCTAAGACCTACAGATATCATCTGATGGCCTGGCAACGTACACGACTGCGCTCTGCTAGTAAAAACCCGTGCTAACAGGCACGATGAAAAATCCTAACGGACGCGTTTGGTACATCAGTTAAATTCACTGGAATTCCACTCCTGTAAGTCCTCCGCGGCCTGAGTCGAATTACACCAGCATATGTTCAGGTTCAAGTTGAGGGATTCAAACCTGAAGAAGATCGTGTTGTTTCGTCCTAAGACAGTTAACTGACCCTGATCCGTCGGGTGAGTCAGGCACACGCATCAACAATCCCTACACATGAACTATTGAAATACAACGCAGCCTTCACACCTGCGACGAGTTGCTGCCTCACCAATTCCTGGACACGGGTCACGCTCCGGAATCTAGACAGAAGACCGGACAGGGTTGTTGGCACAACATCCAGGGGAAACATAACATGCAGAGCCGACGAGAACGAAGTCTTCACTTGGCGAAGCACCCGCGATACTTGGTGAACGCGATCCTGCACCGTTGCCAGAGCCATGGCACGGTCGCGATCCATCCAGAAGAACCCGCCAGCTTCCATGTCCTACTGAGTCAAACAATTGATCCGAACAGCAACACGCTCCGTCTCCTCCCTTGGAGCAAGGTTAGCACCTGCGATACTCGCACAAAAGTAAGATGCCAGGCCAGCATACGCATCCGAAGAAATAAGCAGCAGCTCGAAAAAACTTACACTAAAGCTGCTCAGACAGTCGAAGCAATTCCGCCATCAAGTACTCCTCTCTGGCTGCATCGCGATCTGCCTCGGACTTCCAAACATCGGCGTGACCACGCACCCCAAGCAACTCCTTATCAAGACTACACACACGGTCTCGAAGAAAAGCAAGTTGTGACGAATCATCCAAAGATGGCCACTGCCGTGCTGCAAGCGGGGTGTCAACGGGATCAGCACCCGAAGGAACCTAGAGCAGCAGAAAAGAAAAGGACATAAACACTCAGACAACGAAGAACACAACTCAGCAAAATTCATTAAGTGGATAAACGCCACTACGTGGCACAGGGATTTTGTTTCTTCAACATAATTACAGCAAAAGAAAATTACAAACTATCCTACAGCTACAACGCCTAAGATGCGGCGCCCTGAGTCGCCTCAGAGCCGGATTGCCTCGCTTTGGCTTCCCCCTACTGCCGTAGCGCGTACTCGGCTAGCAGATCAATCAGCTTGGGCCCATATCGCTTGCAGCGAGCAGAATAGGTAGCGAAGGCTACCTCGGATCCATCCGCAGTCGTCGGCATCCGGGAGGTGATCTGGGGAAGGTCCAGCTCCGCTCCATCTGCCAAGGCCATCGCCAGCCCGACGGACGCGCCGATGCCCTTCTGCTTGCGCTTGTACGCCGCAGGCGCTTCGACTGACAACGCCTCCGCCAAAGCTTCAACATCATCAAGAGCCGCGCCTTTGGGGACAAGCTCCTTGTAGAAGCGGCCAAGGACCTCCTTGGCCTTGGCAAGTGAGTCGACGACGGTGCTGCAGCGATCTTCGACCGCTGCAGTAGCATCATCTAGAGCACTCCCGTGCTCCAGAGCGCTGCGGTCAAACTCGATGCCTGCGGCATCTGAGACAATAAAGAAAAGGAATGTAGAAAGCACCCAGAAGAAAGACAAGAAAAATAAAAGGGGCAAAAGAAGATACTCACCCGAAACAGCCTTGGCAGCAGCCATGAGCTTATCAGCCACTTCTCTTTCACGCGCAACCGCAGCAGTGGCAAGCTGCTCCTCGCGGTATGTGGCCTCCTGCTGCAGGCGCTCCTTAGCCTCGGCCGCAGTAGCCATCTCCAGCTCAAGGCGCTCCTTCGCACCAACGGCGACCTCGGCCTTCTTCTCCGCTTGACCAAGGCTCTTTTTGAGATCATCGATCTCACGAAGGGAGGTGTTATGCTCCTGTGCATCCAAAAAGTACACGTGTCAGATAACAGGACAAGAATATACGAAGAAGCAAACATCAAAGGCATAATAGTACCTTGAAGCTGTTTGAGGCTGGCCTCCAGCACCAGGTGCTCCTGCACCAGTCGCTTGGCATCCTGCACAAAAGGCTGCAGGAAGAAGACCTACCAGTCAGAAAAAGGACTCAGGGGCTACGCCCACCAGAAAAAACCAGAAGCAAGACACACACACGAAAACGCTCGGGGGCTCCCCCCGAGACTCGAAGAACAAAACAAGAAAACTCTTTTACAAATGCTCGGGGGCTCCCCCAGTGGCAGGAGACTTACATGATCCAATGGCGACGTCGAAGGTCCGCTAGCAAAATTCTGAGGCGCAACCATCTGAACCTCCCGCAGAAGAGGGTTCGGAGCAGCGCCCTCAGAAGTTGCCACCGTCTGAGGAGGAGGGACACAACTTTCGACTCCCCCATCATCTCTCGAGCACCATCACTGGAGGAATCGTTGGAAGAGTGCCTGCACAAGGACAAATCAGCACAAGCACAAAGTCAACAGCACAGGAAAAACAGTACAGAGGAAACTTACGAGTCCAGCGAGCTCAGGTTGAAGACAGGAGGGGTCCTTCGGACCCTCTTCTCCTCTTTTATTCTCTTCCTTCTTCTCTTCCTTCTTTTCTTCCTTTTTCCGCTTCGCTCGCGGGTGCGGTGCTACAGCCCGCACAGGAATAGCAGGAATAGGGGAGGAAGAGCCTCCATGCCCATCACTATGGCGCTCAAGACACAGAGGATTCCTAGGAGTCGGAGGAGTCGAAGCATCCAAAGACTCGCTGGAGCTCCGCGATCGTTTGTGAGTGTGGTCCTCGCTCGACTCGTTGGCATCTTCAGTCGGAGATCGCGCCGATGGCAGCTCGGACATGGAATCCACCAAATCATTGTTCGGAGCATCCGGATATACTTCGGGTAATGGAGGCGACATACCCGGCACTTTGAAGCTCTGCACAAGAGAAGAACAATTTGTCAGCAAACAAATACAAAACAATGCAGTCGACAAATAGCGCTACGCGCACGGATCTACACCTGTGGAACAGGAAGCGAACAAGAAAACGGAGGAGTCAGCGACTTCCCCGGGATTTCCTCTCCGGCCTTGAACTTCAGCAGCAAGCGAAGGGCCCTGTCAAGATCTCCCTGGGAGATTTTCTCAGCCGAAACCCTCGTCGGATCACACCGGCCAGCATAAAGGAACATTGGGTGCACCCTAGCCTGGAGTGGCTGCACCCGACGCTCGAGGAAGATGCGGATGATATCCACACCATTCACTTCCTTCTCCGGAATCAACTGGAGATCCTCCACCCAACGATATAGAGCCTCTATCTCTGCTACCTCGCCATCCAAGATCTTGTTTTTCCAAGACCTTTTTGGCTCAATCTTCTGGGAGGGGTCGAAAGGAACAAGACCAAAGTCTTGCCCAGGTACTACGGAGTCGCGGATATAAAACCATCGCCTCTGCCAGTACTGGACAGATTCGGACATGGAAAAAAGAAAAGAAAAGCAGATTGGGCCTGAGAGAGATGATGCAACCCCCAATGGGATAAACACCATCCGAACCAGATTGCCTCTTTACGGAATAAAGTTTCCGGAAGAGGCCAAAATGCGGCTCAATACCGAGCCAGCACTCGCAGAAAGTGATAAAACAAGCAATGTGAAGAAGAGAATTGGGGGAAATATGGTGCAATTGGACACCGTATAGAAAAAGTAGTCCACGAAGGAAGTCGTGGACTGGGAAGGAAAATCCGTGCAAAACAAAGGCAAGGAACATAACCCGATACCCAACGGGGGGACGGGGGATTACCTCATTGCCTGGGAGTTTAACGGCCTCCCTATCTTGTGGGATCAGGCCCCGCTCGCGAAGCCTGCGGAGATCACTCTCCCGCGTCTCCGGTCGCCGCCAGCCACCGTTGGTGACACGGGTAGTGGCGGCACTTTTCTTCCCTCCGGCGGCGCTGGTGCCAACCGCAGACGATGACTTCTTCGGCTTCCCCATCGCGGTACGGTGGCGCTGGCAGCGAGAGCGCAGAATGGACGAGGGCAACGTGAAGGAATATTCTACCGCGCAGCAAGAGCTCTCAGAACGCAAGGAAGCAGTGAAAGCAAGAACAGATGTGGTGAAAACAAATTGATGTTTTCCCCAATGATTATAAAGACGAAGACGATGCACGACAGCCGTTCATCGAGAAGACCTAACGCCAACGGCAGGATCTGGCCATACACGTGTCAACATCACAATGAGCCGTCGCTAACACGCCATCCACTACGCGCGCAAATCGAGGCGACGTCATAATTATCTCCACGACGCGCGTGACCGGTCAATTCAATGTCAGACAGTGGGACCCATGTTCGCCCAGTCAAGTCATCTCTGGCGCAGCAGACGCTTGAGGTCATCGACCGTCAGCACTGACGTCATCAAAAGCTACACTAGCAACAGCTACAATTTCTTCGGCTTCAAAGCTAAGAGTACTCACTCGAATCTACGATTCGACCAATTACTCGGGGGCTACTCCTATCAGGAGCGCTGGCCGCGCACCCGAAAGATGAATAGAAGCGAACTGTTGCTTCGAGTCCCTAGTCGAGTCTACGACTCTACTATGGACTCGGGGTCTACTCGCATAGGGAGGACGGATTTAATCATCCGAAAAAATTTGTGTCCTATGGACCTGAAACGGAACAACGGCTGAATAAAAGTCTCAGCTCGAGTCTACGACTCAAACAGACACTCGGGGGCTACTCCCATAGGGAGCGCTGATCGCGCACCCTATAAATTCTTCGACTGCGATCCTTCGGATCAACATGCAAAACTTTTTGGCAACTATGCCCCAATTAAACGCTAAGGGAGTAACATCCTCCTTGACCACCTGAAACACCTCCGCGGTGATAAACATTCGGATGCTGTGTCTGCAACACAAAGATAAGACCTACAGATATCATCTAATGGCCTCGCAACGTACACGACTGCGCTCTGCTAGTAAAAACCCGTGCTAACAGGCACGATGAAAAATCCTGACGGACGCGTTGGGTACATCAGTTAAATTCACTGGAATTCCACTCCTGTAAGTCCTCTGTGGCCTGAGTCGAATTACACCAGCATATGTTCCAGGTTTGAGTTGAGGGATTCGAACCTGAAGAAGAACGTGTTGTTTCGTCCTAAGACAGTTAACTGACCCTGATCCGTCGGGTGAGTCAGGCACACGCATCAACAATCCCTACACATGAACTATTGAAATACATAGTTGCACCCGAAAGATTGCAGAGTCCTCAGCCGAATCTACGATTCGACTGAACACTCGGGGGATACTGACATGGTTATATCCCACGGGTACATGATCTCAGCATACCTGGTCCAGCCCGAGGACGGCCCACAGCAACTATACGTCGGCCCATGAATATTTTCGGGTGGTCAAGGCCCATGACGCTTTCGGATCCTTGGAGAGCAAGACTAGAGTAGATAAGAAATTCAAAGGGGTAAAACCCTAGAACCTGTAACCGACTAGGTCTATGCCCGGAACCTGCCTGAGTCTATATAAAGGCTAGGAGGGCACGACCTAGATCTCTCTCTCTCCCATACTTTTGCATACACACCTCCACGCCAGATTGCTTCTGCGCACCCCTGTAACCTTCGGTTCTGCCGTAATCAAGAGCAGACAAGCAGGAGTAGGGTTTTCCCTCCGGGGTCCTGAACCTGGGTAAACCTTGTGTCCCCGTGTTGCTTGTTTGCTAACCGTTCCACAATCTCCAGCATCCCCATCTTCTCCAAAACCCAAGTCCATAGCAATGGGCATTGATGAGATGAAACCTCGTCACAATATCTGCAAATTGATCAAGCTCAGTAGGTAAAGAAGATGACAAAGTAGCAGAGGTGGATGATGAAGTGCTCGAAAAATGGAAAACATGCTCATCAAAGACAACATCACGGCTGATATAGTTCCTATGACTAGGGACATGGATACACTTGTACCCTTTATGTAAAAGACTGTAACCGAGGAACACACATTGTTTAGAGTGAAACTCGAGTTTGTGTTTATTATAGGGGCGAAGGTTTGGCCAACAAGCGCAGCCAAAAACTCGGAAGAAAGTATAATCCGAAACTTCACCCAACAACCGCTCAAGAGGTGTTTGCATATTAATGACTCGTTTTGGCATGTGATTTATGAGGAAGCAGGCTGTAACAAAAGCATCACTCCAATAGCAAAACGGGAGAGAGGCATGTGGAAGAAGAGTAACACCTGTTTCAACAATGTGGCGGTGCTGGCGCTCAGCACTTCCATTCTGTTGGTGGGTGTGAGGACAGGACACACGGTGAGCAATACCAAGCTGCTGAAAGAAGAAATTCAACTTAATATACTCACCCCCCCACACACACAATCAGATTGAACATATTTTATTTTGTTCAAGACGTGCCTTATATCGCTCAATATTTCCATTGGCATGACGCTTCACTTTGAAGATCCATTTGGAACCAATAATGTTGACACCAGATTTTGGGGGAACAAGTCGCCAAGTGTTGTTCTTGATCAATGCATCAAACTCCTATTCCATAGCCGCACACCAGTGCGGGACACCAAGAGCGGCACGGAAGTGCCGAGCTTCAGAGGATGGATCAGCAGCAACATCAGCAAAACAAGCAGCCATCCAGGCAACCGTGTCGTCAGACCGTTGCTTGGGCTGACGGACGCCACGCTGAAATCGAGTGACCGGTCGCAGCGGAGCAGGAGACACAGGAGCAGTCTCAGGAGTAGACGGAGCAGAAGATCCGTGCTCGGAGGCCAAAGACGATCCGGTTGAGGCTGCAGAGACCGGGGATGACGCGGGCGTCGAGGACAATCCTGTCGGGGATGGGGTGCGGTTGGAGACGCGGGCGCTGGGCCGGATGGACCAGCAACGGGCTCAGGCCCGTACGTCAGCAGGAGCGGGGTAGGCCGGCGGTTCACTGGATCGGGTGCAGGAGCCGAGCGCCGGGGAGGCGTCCGCATGCGATCGACATTCGCCAACACGGACGTGCCATTAGGCACAGGGAATGACGCAGTCGGACTCGGCGAGGGCGAGGGCGATGGAGGGTCGGTTAGCAGCTCAAGACGAGAACCATGACCGATACCTGTACCATGGTTAGGAAGCAAAACAGGGGCATGCACAATATCTGCAAATTGATCAAGCTCAGTAGGTAAAGAAGATGACAAAGTAGCAGAGGTGGATGATGAAGTGGTCGAAAAAGGGAAAACATGCTCATCAAAGACAACATCACGGCTGATATAGTCCCTATGACTAGGGACATGGATACACTTGTACCCTTTATGTAAAGGACTGTAACCGAGGAACACACATTGTTTAGAGCGAAACTCGAGTTTGTGTTTATTATAAGGGCGAAGGTTTGGCCAACAAGCGCAGCCAAAAACTCGGAAGAAAGTATAATCCGAAACATCACCCAACAACCGCTCAAGAGGTGTTTGCATGTTAATGACTCGTGTTGGCATGCGATTTATGAGGAAGCAGGCTGTAACAAAAGCATCACGCCAATAGCAAAACGGGAGAGAGGCATGTGCAAGAAGAGTAACACCTGTTTCAACAATGTGGTGGTGCTTGCGCTCAGCACTTCCATTCTGTTGGTGGGTGTGAGGACAGGACACACGGTGAGCAATACCAAGCTGCTGAAAGAAGACATTCAACTTAATATACTCACCCCCCCAATCAGATTGAACATATTTTATTTTGTGATCAAGGAGACGCCCAACTACCGAAGAAACCAGCCTCGAGAAACAGCAAGAGAGAGCAACAAACGAATAGTCATCAGCTTGACCACGGGACTGAATGTATCATCATAATCCAGACCTTGGCGCTGTTTGAATCCCTTGGCTACAAGACGCGCCTTATATCGCTCAATATTTCCATTGGCATGACGCTTCACTTTGAAGATCCATTTGGAATCAATAATGTTGACACCATATTTTGGGGGAACATGTCGTCAAGTGTTGTTCTTGATCAATGCATAAAAATCCTGTTCCATAGCCGCACGCCAGTGCGGGACACCAAGAGCGGCACGGAAGTGCCGAGCTTCAGAGGATGGATCAGCAGCAACATCAGCAAAACAAGCAGCCATCTAGGCGACCGTGCCGTCAGACCGTTGCTTGGGCTGACGAACGCCACGCTAAAGTCGAGTGACCGGTCGCAGCGGAGCAGGAGACACAGGAGCAACCTCAAGAGTAGACGGAGCAGAAGATCCGTGCTCGGAGGTCGGAGACGATCCGGTTGAGGCTGTAGTGACCGGGGATGACGCGGGCGTCGATGACGATCCTGTCAGGGATAGGGGCGCGGTCGGAGACGCGGGCGCTAGGCCGGGTGGACCAGCAACGGGCTCGGGCCCGTACGTCAGCAGGAGCGGGGCAGGCCAGCGGTTCACTGGATCGGGTGCAGGAGCCGAGCGCCGAGGAGGGGTCCGCATGCGATCGACGTCCGCCGACACGGACGTTCCAGTAGGCACAGGGGATGACGCAGCCGGACTCGACGAGGGTGAGGGCGATGGAGGGTCGGTTAGCAGCTCAAGACGAGAACCACGATAGATACCTGCACCATGGTTAGGAAGCAAAACAGGGGCATGCACAATATCTGCAAATTGATCAAGCTCAGTAGGTTAAGAAGATGACAAAGTAGCAGAGGTGGATGATGAAGTGGTCGAAAAAGGGAAAACATGCTCATCAAAGACAACATCACAGATGATATAGTCACTATGACTAGGGACATGGATACACTTGTACCCTTTATGTAAAGGACTCTAACCGAGGAACACACATTGTTTAGAGCGAAACTCGAGTTTGTGTTTATTATAAGGGCGAAGGTTTGGCGAACAAGCACAGCCAAAAACTCGGAAGAAAGTATAATCCGAAACTTCACCCAACAACCGCTCAAGAGGTGTTTGCATATTAATGACTCGTGTTGGCATGAGATTTATGAGGAAGCAGGCTGTAACAAAAGCATCACTCCAATAGCAAAACGGGAGAGAGGCATGTGCAAGAAGAGTAACACATGTTTCAACAATGTGGCGGTGCTTGCGCTCAGCACTTCCATTCTGTTGGTGGGTGTGAGGACAGGACACACGGTGAGCAATACCAAGCTGCTGAAAGAAGACATTCAACTTAATATACTCACACCCCCCCCAATCAGATTGAACATATTTTATTTTGTGATCAAGGAGACGCCCAACTGCCGAAGAAACCAGCCTCGAGAAACAGCAAGAGAGAGCAACAAACGAATAGTCATCGGCTTGACCACGGGACTGAATGTATCATCATAATCCAGACCTTGGCGTTGTTTGAATCCCTTGGCTACAAGACGCGCCTTATATCGCTCAATATTTCCATTGGCATGACGCTTCACTTTGAAGATCCATTTGGAATCAATAATGTTGACACCAGATTTTGGGGGAACAAGACGCCAAGTGTTGTTCTTGATCAATGCATCAAACTCCTGTTCCATAGCCGCACGCCAGTGCGGGACACCAAGAACGGCACGGAAGTGCCGAGCTTTAGAGGATGGATCAGCAGCAACATCAGCAAAACAAGCAGCCATCCAGGCGACTGTGATGTCAGACCGTTTCTTGGTCTGACGGACTCCACGCTGAAGTCGAGTGACCGGTCGCAGCGGAGCAGGAGACACAGGAGCAACCTCAGGAGTAGACGGAGTAGAAGATCCGTGCTCGGAGGCCGGAGACGACCCGGTTGAGGCTGCAGAGATCGGGGATGACGCGGGCGTCGAGGACGATCCTGTCGGGGATAGGAGCGCGGTCGGAGACACGGGCGCTAGGCCGGATGGACCAGCAACGGGCTCGGGCCCGTACGTCAGCAGGAGCGGGGCAGGCCGGCGGTTCACTGGATCGGGTGCAGGAGCCGAGCGCCGGGGAGGCGTCCGCATGCGATCGACGTCCGCCGACGCGGACGTGCCAGTAGACACAGGGGATGATGCAGTCGGACTCGGCGAGGGCGAGGGCGATGGAGGGTCGGTTAGCAGCTCAAGACGAGCACCACGACTGATACCTGCACCATGGTTAGGAAGCAAAACAGGGGCATGCGCAATATCTGCAAATTGATCAAGCTCAGTAGGTAAAGAAGATGACAAAGTAGCAGAGGTGGATGATGAAGTGGTCGAAAAAGGGAAAACATGCTCATCAAAGACAACATCACGGCTGATATAGTCCCTATGACTAGGGACATGGATACACTTGTACCCTTTATGTAAAGGACTGTAAGCGAGGAACACACATTGTTTAGAGTGAAACTCGAGTTTGTGTTTATTATAAGGGCGAAGGTTTGGCCAACAAGCGCAGCCAAAAACTCGGAAGAAAGTATAATCTGAAACTTCACCCAACAACCACTCAAGAGGTGTTTGCATATTAATGACTCGTGTTGGCATGCGATTTATGAGGAAGCAGGTTGTAGCAAAAGCAT
Source organism: Avena sativa (assembly GCA_916181665.1). Taxonomy (NCBI): domain Eukaryota; kingdom Viridiplantae; phylum Streptophyta; class Magnoliopsida; order Poales; family Poaceae; genus Avena; species Avena sativa. The sequence continues at coordinate 464,991,925 of OV702293.1, forward strand.
CACTCCAATAGCAAAACGGGAGAGAGGCATGTGCAAGAAGAGTAACACCTGTTTCAACAATGTGGCGGTGCTTGCGCTCAGCACTTCCATTCTGTTGGTGGGTGTGAGGACAGGACACACGGTGAGCAATACCAAGCTGCTGAAAGAAGACATTCAACTTAATATACTCAACCCCCCCCCCCCCCCAATCAGATTGAACATATTTTATTTTGTGATCAAGGAGACGCCCAACTGCCGAAGAAACCAGCCTCGAGAAACAGCAAGAGAGAGCAACAAACGAATAGTCGTCGGCTTCACCACGGGACTGAATGTATCATCATAATCCAGACCTTGGCGCTGTTTGAATCCCTTGGCTACAAGACGTGCCTTATATCGCTCAATATTTCCATTGGCATGCCGTTTCACTTTGAAGATCCATTTGGAATCAATAATGTTGACACCAGATTTTGGGGGAACAAGTCGCCAAGTGTTGTTCTTGATCAATGCATCAAACTCCTGTTCCATAGCCGCACGCCAGTGCAGGACACCAAGAGCGGCACGAAAGTGCCGAGGTTCAGAGGATGGATCAGCAGCAACATCAGCAAAACAAGCGGCCATCCAGGCGACCGTGTCGTCAGACCGTTGCTTGGGCTGACAGACGCCACGCTAAAGTCGAGGCGCGGCGACGAAGACAGCGGTTGGCGTCAGACGTTGAGGAGGCGGTGGAGGCAGAGCGGAGGTAGATGGCGCTTGGGGTATGGGGATGGGTGTACGAAGCGCGCGCCGAGCGGCCGCGCTATTCCTCGCCGATTTGGGTTTGTGTTGCCCACCCGCCGCACCGGCCGTGCGCTTTATGGTATTGCTCCTCCCTTTAGGTGGCGCGATTGGCGGGAGTTGCGTGGCGTCGGAGTTTGTCCGCGGTGGCACGGAGAGTTGGCGAGTCGCGGTGCTCCCCGCGGTGATCCCTGAGGCGCCCGAGCCATTCCCAACGCCAGCGCTAGGGTTTGACGCGGTCGGTGGCGGGATTGCGCCGGCGCCAGCGCCGGCAGTGGGGGGACAGAGTGGGAAGGGGTTGGTGGGGAGCCGTCCATCGCCGCATTACGCCGGCGACCGTGCGGAGGGGAAGCCGGAGGGGAGAGGTCACGCGCGTGGGTGAAATTTCCGGACGGTTGGTTGTTCCCGCGCGAGCCGAGCGATAGCGCGCGTTGTAGTCCGAGCGCCATATATCCTGCTCCAAATAGCGCAAAATGCCGCGCCGCGCTAAAATTTTACGGCGCACGGGATTATAGCGCCTCTGCTGGAGCAATTTGCAGCGCGCGCGGTAAAAAGAGCGATTAATTTAGCGCCGCGCCGCGTTGTTATAGTGCCTCTATTAAAGATGCTCTTAAGAAACTTCATTTACGTAAGTGGGAGGAAGTTTGTCAGCCACAAGACATGAGTGGCCTAGGGTCCAGGGATCTTAATATTATGAATAAATATTTATTTAGTAAATAGCTCTGAAAATTAGAAACCTTCGAGGGGATCTGGCAGAGATCTAGTTAGAACTAAATGTATTTTTAAGTACTCTTTCTCAAGAAACCTACCCAATCTCATTTCCAGCGGGATGTGATGAATATTTTAGGACCCTGCTATCTGGCGACCGTCTTGTAGAATGTAAAGTTTGGCGGATAATTCAAACAAGGTTATGCATGTTCATTAGGTGTGCTTTCTTCCTAATTTGGAGCATTGCATGCCATGTTGTCAGCTTTTTAAAATTTATTTAGTCTCTAAACACAAAATGACAAAATTGCTAATGTCATGTGCATTAAATGCAAAATTTGAAAATTCAAAATGTTTTATAGATCAAATCGTTTTGACCGGGTAAAACATAAGTTATCCATCCTACGAACAAATCATGTGTTTTTAGTTTTTATTGCGTGTGAAAACAAAAATGTGTACTTCTCCAATTTAGAATCCGTTTTCACCGAGTCGATGGCGACGAAGTCTCACTATCCTAACAACTTGTCTATAGTTTCCATATCAAGTAAGTCTACCACACATATAATTAACTAAAATAAAGATAACCATGGTTTAAAAAATATAGTAACCACAAAGAGAACTAGAGTTATCCTCGAAATTGCAAAGTTACCCACGGAGAGTTACCCATAACATTGTATGATAATTATCCACTAATAATACGAGAGTTATCCAGCCTTCAACATGTAAGTTATCCACCTAATAACATGTAAGTTATTCACCACTATAAAAATTGAAACATATCAACAAGGGATCTAGTTTCGAAGATCTCGTCGCGGCTACCTAGCGATGAAAACGGATCTTAAATTGAACGACTGGTTTAATCTATAAAATATTTTGAATTTTTAGTTGATCTTTAGTTGGCCCTGTTTGTTTTGTGGTTTAGTATGACTTAGGTGGGAGCGCACTCCACATAGTGTCCGCCAGATTTTGTATTTTTTAGACCGGTCTGAGAGTATATTTCCTGATATTTTATAGGTTTTGTAGGAAGGTTATTGGTAATGAGAAGAGAACTCTCGGTTATGAAGATACTCGGTTGGAGGACAAAACCCTTAGAGAATGTTATCCCAGACTTTATCTCCTAATTTTTAGTGTAAACATAACAGTGGCTAAAGTCACTAGTAGGAAAACGGCTATACATGCAAATCTATTAGGGCGTGTTTGTTATCTGCATGCTTTTTTTTTGGTCCGGCCCGTCAGTTCCTTGCCGTGAAGGTTAAGGCTCTTGAACAGTTCATCAACATCAACCTCCTTCCTGGACCTCCCCCTCCCCCGCCTTAGAACTTTTATCCATGGCGGCCGCTTCATCTCGAGAAAACCCTAACCCTAATCACGCCTCAGATGTACTAAAGATGGGCAACCAGGCAGATCAGCCCCTTGATCAACACGAGTCGACCCCTTGATCAGGCCGAGTCGATGATGAGGGGAAGAGGGTGTTTGAGTTGCTGGATCGCTTGTTCGTTGACGGTGATTGAGATTGCTGCCGCCGGGATTAAACCCTAGCAAAGACTAGGTTTACTATATCAGTTCCTGCTGTCCACGTTTATCAGAAAGTAAAAAAAAAATAGTGTCATCAGAGAAGTAAATAGAAGCCTGAAAAAAGCTAGTAGATCAATGGGCTGCGTGTGGGCTTACCTGAGCTGTTGTGGACAGAGAGTGACCTGTTGTAGAACATGGGCTACATCTGCTCCAAAGGTTCTGCTTAATCAGTGTTGGGAAAAGCTCCTCTCGTGGAAATATGCCATGCTGGCATCTCTCTTGAGCGCCCACCCTGAACAATCGCACCGGCGGCGGCACTCCTCTTACATCCCGATTATCTGCGCGAAGCATGGAACAAGGCCACGATCTTGATTCCTGGAGCAGAAAAGGTACTCCGTATAATATGTCAGCTCAGTCGTTAGTCACAGCGTATATGCAGTATAGTTTTAAAAACCGGACCGATGCCTCCTATATACAGCTAGTCATAGCATATATGCAGTGTATATGCAATATGGACTGGTAAACATTTTTTTTTAGTTTCTTATTGTTTGGACCGATGTCTCTTAAAAAACCGACAAACCCATCAATTTAGGTTTTTTCTATTAAACCATCGAATCAGTCCAATTTTTGAAACTACTATGATATGGAGCCAGGCCTAGCTAACTACTCCCTCTGTTTCAAATTACTCCGCGCGCACGCTTACCTAGGTGGTCTAGTATTCTCTCATTTTTCATCAAAAAATTCTTAGAATTTTTGGTATAAGTAGTACATATTTCATACTATCTATTTCAAAAATTCGCGGATTTTTTTGAATGAAAAATGAGAGAGTACTAGTTCACCTACATAAGCGCGCCGGCGAAGTAATTTGAAACAGAGGGAGTATTTAATCAAGCTTTAGGGATCCGTACCTATCGCACAGCCCCAAATGACAACGTGGGTGCTAGTATCATAAGGTGTATCATGCATGTCAACTTGATAAAAATTTGATGTGACATTATAATTAATGATAAGAGTGGTGGTTAGAGTATCATACTCCTTCCGTCACGGTTTGGAGGGTGTTTAGAGAGATTGTTGGGATCTAGGTGGGCACTTGATTGGGGCCAGATTTGTGCCAAAAGCATGTAAATTCGCTGAAAGAAAAAATTGACCTAATAATTACTCGGCGTCATATTAAACGTAATTACTCAATGGAAACAAGGTGTTTAGACGCATGTATTGATGGAGTTGCATGCAATAATTAATTTCTTGGCTGCATGGAGTAGAAAGTAGAGAGAAAAATGGACATTAATTCTGTGATTAAGTCTAACGCGTCTAGGAGAAGAGAAGTTTTGGAAACACATGATTTTTATAAGACCCCTCCAAACCGTGAGGCTGGTCATAGTGGTAGTATCATATTAGTACTATCATGCATATGATACTAGTGTATGATACTATCTCCATAGTGCATGGTATCATAAGGTACTATCATATTAGTACTATAATACTGATTTTTAGAATCTCAATACAAAATTATGTACAAAATCTATTTGTATGAAGATTTTTTATTTTATGTGTTATGATACGGTATTTACCTATGATATTCTAACTATCTCTTTCTTTATTGTTGTGCCACATCAGATTTTTTTCAACATGACATACATGACAGAGTACTAGTTATGATATTCCCACTAGGACCAGTCTAATGGAGTGAGTAGGTATAATGATAAGTAAATCTTGTAGTACACATATTTAACATAAAGATTCACAAATTAATAGATATATCATTACTACTCCATTCGGTCCGGTCTATTAGGCAGCATATAGTTTAAGAACAACTTTGACCAATAATTTTGGTCAACAAATTTTATATAATACATCACAAAAATTATATCATTGATTTATCTTCAAAAGTAGTTTTCAATGGTATATTTTTTGGATATATATTGTACTTCCTCCGATTCAGTTTATTAGACACACACGTAGTTTAAAAAAATCTTTGATCATCAATTTAGACCAATAAAATATGCAATATATATATCAAAAAATATATCATTAAAAACTACTTTTGAAGATTAATCCAATGATATAATTTTTGTGATGTATTATATAAAATTTGTTGACCAAAATTATTGGTCAAAGTTGTTTTTAAACTAGGCTACGTGCGCGCCTAATAAACCGGATCAGATGGAGTATATTTTATTGATCAAAATTAATGGTTAAAGATTTTATTAAACTACATGCGTGTTTAATAAACCGAACAAGAGGGAGTATAATACTATTATGATATTTTCACTATGACCAGTCTAAGTAAACTAAAATTAGGATGACGTGGCAGCTAGCGACGTCGGAGAGGAGTCACGCGGACAGGGACATCCTGGAGCTGGACCGCCGTGGCGATTCGCTTCCCGTGCTACGTTCAGAGACTAGCAGCGATCGATCCGGAGGAGGACGGAGCGAACTTGTCGACCATGCCATTTTCCAAGTTATCCTACACATAACCGCGCACGTGCTGCGTCAGCTCGACCCACCAAGCCAAAACTATACCTATGCGGAGTATACTCCGGGGCACTATGCTGCATTCACACAGTTGTCAAGCGTGCGATCGTAAACAGTTGGTGCCAGAAATAATGCATCGTTCATGGTGACCTGTTTGACAGCTCGTCGAGAACTGCTCGCCACACGTACATAAATAATTAATTTCGGGCCTACTGAATAGCGACCGTAAACGGCAAAGAGGGCACAACACACACACAAAGAAGGGACATGTCCATTTCAAACCCTAAACTCTCGTAGAGGTCCGGCGGTTTGAACCCTCAAGGATATGCAACTGTTTATGACTCTGTATATAAGCGCGCATGTATTTGAGCTAACCAAAAGCTGCCACTTCGATGCACGGTGCGGCGGAGGAGCTCCGGCGAGTAACGAATAGGCGTCGGAGGAGAGTGCGGCGGAGGAGCTCCGGCGAGTAACGAATAGGCGTCGGAGGAGATAGCCGGGGTGCAGGAAAGGGGAAAAACTCTAGGAGCTCACGTTGATTGCTTGGGATAGGTTAGATGAGAATACTCAATAAGTGACCGAAGGCAGTTGACGCTCTCTGTGTCGCTCCCGCGAGCGATGCGAAGAGTCCCGGCGGCGCCTCCCCTTCGACCCCACCCAGTCCCTCCCCTCCCCTCGCCGCCGCCAGGGGCGTCATCGGATGAAGCCCGTGTGCGCCGGCGGCGGCGGGGCCCCTCTCCCCCCTCTCGCGGTGGCGGCGACGCGGGCCCCCACGGCCGCTGAGGGCGCTGTGCTACTCGTAGGGCGCGACGGCGCGAAGCTCCGGTGTCGGCGCGGTGGCTACATGGTCTAGTCCTCCCATCCCGTCGGCGGCTCGATCTTGGTTCCCGGCTTCATGGTCCAGTCCTCCCGTCCCCGGCGGCGCAAGCTTGGTTCCCAGCGCGCGGACGGCGGTCAGAAGCATCGGCGTACAGGTCCTCTTGGCTGCGCGTCGGGTCGCTCGACAAGCGATGCAGGGTTGCAGGAACTCCCGGCGGCGGCTCTTGCAGGGCCCGATTTGGGCCAGATTGGGCCCGATCTGGGCCATGCGGGTGCTGGCCAGGGCCCTTGGTCACCAGACGGGGCAGGTGCCCCTCCTGGTTGCGGGGCGACCGGGACACTAGATCTGGGTCGGGCGGGCTTAGATCTGGTGGTTGTTGGAGATATGCCCTAGAGGCAACAATAAATGTAGTTATTATTATATCTTTGTGTTTATGATAATTGTTTATATTCATGCTATAATAGTATTAACAAGGAAATATTAATACTTGTGTGATTTGTAAACTAAAATAGAGTCCCTAGTAAAGCCTCTTTATAATGCTAGCTTGTTGGTTAATAAATGATTGTGGTTTCCCTATCATGAACATTGAGATGTTATTAACAACAAGATCATATCATTAGGAGAATGATATGGTGGACATACTCCTATAGAAAAACGTAGCATAAAGATCAAGTCATTTTAATAGTTCAATTGCTATATGCTTTCTGATACATAGTAACCTAATTCCTTCGACCATGAGATCATGCATATCACCTTTACCGGATGGATGCTTTGATGACATCAAACACCACACCGTAACTGGGTGGCTATAAAGGTGGCATTGAGTGTTCGGAAAGTATTGGTTGAGACACATGGATCAAGAGTGGGATTTGTCCATCCATATGACGGATAGATATACTCTGGGCCCTCTCGGTGAAATGTCATCCAATTAGCTTGCAAGCATGTGACTGGCTCACAAGGGATCACATATCATGGGAACGAGAAAAGAGTACTTATCAGTAACGAGGTTGAACTAGGTATGCAGAGATACCGACGATCATAACCTCGGATAAGTAAACTATCGTGAGACAAAGGGAAATTGGTATCGTATGTAAGTGGTTCATTCGATCGCAAAGTAATCGTAGAAATATGTGGGAGCCATATGAATTTCCAGATTCCTCTATTGGTTATTGTTCGGACAAGTGTCTCGATCATGTCCGCATAATTCACTAACCGTAGGGAGACACACTTAAGGATTCGACGTTGTTTGAGTAGTTATGGAATAATGAGAAAGAGACCGAATGTTGTTTGGAGTCTCGGATGGGATCCGGGATATCACGAGGAGATCCGGAATGGTCCAGAGAATAAGATTCATATAAGGAAAGTCCTATTTCGGAGTTGGAGAATGGTTCCGGTGTTTTCATCGAGAATGTTCTAGAAGGTTTTGGAATGTCCGGCACTCCGAAGGGGAAGGGTACATGAATGTGTTATATCAAGTTGGTATGATTGCATCATGTACTAGGTGTCATCGCTGAACAAAATAAAGGGTTTAATCAAATCCTAGTTTGAAAAAGTCAAACGCCAATTTGAAAGTCAAAGGGCTATTTTGGGAAGTGGAGAGGGAGGTGGAAACCGAGTTGGGGAGGAGTTCCTGTTGGAGATATGCCCTAGAGGCAATAATAAATGTAGTTATTATTATATCTTTGTGTTTATGATAAATGTTTACATTCATGCTATAATAGTATTAACAAGGAAACATTAATACTTGTGTGATTTGTAAACTTAATTTGAAGTCCCTAGTAAAGCCTCTATATAATACTAGCTTGTTGGTTAATAGATGATTGTGGTTTCCCTGTCATGAACATTGAGATGTTATTAACAACAAGATCATATAGTTAGGAGAATGATATGGTGGACATACTCCTATAGATAAGCGTAGCATAAAGATCAAGTCATTTTAATAGTTCAATTGCTATATGCTTTCTGATACATAGTTATCTAATTCCTTCGACCATGAGATCATGCATATCACCTTTACCGGATGGATGCTTTGATGACATCAAACACCACACCGTAACTGGGTGGCTATAAAGGTGGTATTGAGTGTTCATAAAGTATTGGTTGAAACACATGGATCAAGAGTGGGATTTGTCCATCCATATGACGGATAGATATACTCTGGGCCCTCTCGGTGAAATGTCATCCAATTAGCTTGCAAGCATGTGACTGGCTCACAAGGGATCACATATCACGGGAACGAGAAAAGAGTACTTATCAGTAACGAGGTTGAACTAGGTATGCAGAGATACCGACGATCATAACCTCGGATAAGTAAACTATCGTGAGACAAAGGGAAATTGATATCATATGTAAGTGGTTCATTCGATCGCAAAGTAATCGTAGAAATATGTGGGAGCCATATGAATTTCCAGATTCCTCTATTGGTTATTGTTCGGAGAAGTGTCTCGATCATGTCTGCATAATTCACGAACCGTAGGGAGACACACTTAAGGATTCGACGTTGTTTGAGTAGTTATGGAATGATGAGAAAGAGTCTGAATGTTGTTCGGAGTCTCGAATGGGATTCGAGATATCACGAGGAGATCCAGAATGGTCCGAAGAATAAGATTCATATAAAGAAAGTCCCGTTTCGGAGTTGGGGAATGGTTCCGGTGTTTTCATCAGGAATGTTCTAGAATGTTCCGGAATGTCCGGCACTCCGGGAAGGGGAAGGGTACATGAATGTGTCATTGTAAGTTGGAATGATTGCATCATGTACTAGGTGTCTTTGCAGTCCAAAATAAAGGGTTTATTTAAATCCTAATTTGAAAAGTCAAACGGCTAGTTTGAAAGTCAAACGGCAAGTTTTGGAAAGAGGAGGAGTGGGAAACCGAGTTGGGGAGGGATTCCCTCGTCCAACCGCCGGCCCACCTCCAAGCCGAGTTGGGGAGGGACTCCCCTCCCCTTGGCCGCACCTCCCACCTATAAAGGGAGGGGCAGGGCTGCCCCTCCTAGCACACAAGTACCTCTCCTCCAAAACCCTAGATTGGCGCCACCACCTCCTGCTGCTGCCGCCACCTCCCAGGGTTGCCCTAGCCGCCGACTTGGGGTGCCCCAAACCCTAGCCGCCGGCTCTAGCACCTCCTCCTTGGTGTGTCTAAAACCTAGATCGCCGAGGAGCCCTCTCATACTCCACCATACTCGCTCCGGCTTAAGGCGAAGCCCTGCGAGATCTCCCCTCTACTTCCGGTACCACGTCGTTGTGCTGCCGGAATCGCGAGGAGAGTGCTACAACCTCCGCTGCCTGCTGGAACAAGGGAGAGGAAGGTCTTCGTCGAGTACCGAACGTGTGACCGACTGCGGGAGCGCTGCCAGAACGCAGCGCCGGAAGGATCGTCTACACGATCTTGAGATCGGAAAGAGTACGACTACATCACCCACGAGAATCCGCTCTCGTTAAACACTTTGGAATCTTTGAGGGTGAGTTATTCCATCGACTCGTTGCTACAATCTAGTAGATAGATCTTGGCTTGTTTGTTTGTATGCGGTAGAAAATTTTGTTTTTCCATGCTACGAAACCCTACAGTGGTATCAGAGCCGTGTCTATATGTAGATCTGTTGCACGATTAGAACACAATGGTCATTGTGGGCATTGATGATTTTATTGTCAATTGCTTCTTGTGTACTTTGCATCTTGCGGGATGTTGGGATGAAGCGGCCCGGGCTAACCTTACATGACATCGTTCATGAGACTTGCTCCACGCTTGACATGCAACTTGTATTGCATAAGTGGCTTTGCGGGTGCCTGTTTCTCCTAGCATAGTTAAGATCCAATTTACAACGGGTGATTAACAATACTAGTATCAATGTTGTGGTTCTTGTTCGTAAGTTAGAACGACACTTATTGAAAGCCCCAAACCACGTAAAACATGCAAAGAAAGTAGAGGCGTCTAACTTTGTTTTGCAGGGGTGTGCTGTGATGTGATATGGCCATGATTGTGATTATATTTGATGTATGCAATGTTCCTTATTGTAAGTTGGCAACCGGCAGGAGCCATATGGTTGTCTTTAATTTATGTTAAGACCCACGTGTCTATTCAAAGTAGTTGTAATAGGTGAAGCCGGTGGACGACAACCATGGATAAGCGTCATTGACCTTGATGCAATGCCGATGATGATGGAGATCATGTTCGTGCTAGAAGATGGAGATCGGAAGCACAAAGAAGAAAGGCCATATCATATCACATATTTTGAATTGCATGTGATGTTAATCCTTTATGCATCTTGTATTGCTTAGTAGACGACGGTAGCATTATAAGATGATCCCTCATGCACATAAATTTCAAGTCATAAAGTGTTCACCCTTAGTTAGCACCGTTGCTAAAGCTTGTTGTTTCGAAGCACCACGTGATGATCGGGTGTGTTAGATTCTGCAAGTGCATACAACGTGAGCAAGCCAGATTTGCTCATGCGGAAACTAAGGTTTGATCTTGACGAGCCTAGCATGTACAGACATGGTCTCGGAACACGGATCACCGAAAGGTAAAGCATGAATCATATAGTAGATATGATGAACATGTCGATTGTTCACCATTGAAACTATATCAACTCTCGTGATGATCGGTGTTGATGTGGTGGATTTGGTTCGTGTGATCACTAAAACAATGTGAGGGATATTGTTTTGAGTGGGAGTTCACCTAGATTAATTTTATTATTAATTTGAACTCAATTTGTCATAAACTTAGTCTAAACTATTGCAAATATGTTGTAGATCAATGGCAGCCCCTACCATCAATTTTAATGCGTTCCTAGAGAAAGAAAAGTTGAAAAACAATGGAAGCAACTTCGCGGATTGGTTCCGCAATTTGAGGATTGTCCTCACAGCTGGTAATTTGACCTATGTGCTGGATGCACCGCTGGGTGACTCACCTGCAGCCGATGAAGTAAAGAATGTTTACCTCACTCGGAAGACTCAGTACTCCACAGTTCAGTGTGCTATCTTGTATTGTTTAGAATCGGAGCTTCAGAAAAGGTTTGAGAATTCAGACCCATATGATATTGTCGAGGATCTCAAATTGATCTTTGAGACTCATGCGGCAATTGAAAGCTATGAGGCTTCTGAAAAGTTCTTTAACTACAAGATGGAAGAGGGCAGCTCCGTCAGCGAGCATGTGCTTAAGATGTCTGGGCACACAAACAAACTTCAAAGCTTGGGTATAGTGATTCCCAATGCTTTGGGGATTTACCGTGTCCTCCAATCACTGCCACCAAGTTACAAGAACTTTGTGATGAACTACAACATGCAAAACATGAACAAGACGTTGCCAGAACTCTTTGCCATGTTGAAATCTGCAGAAGTGGAGATCAAGAAAGAGCACCAAGTGTTGTTGGTCAATAAGACCACCAAATTCAAGAAAGGCAAGTCTAAGCAGAAGGGACACTTCAAGAAGGGTGGTAAGAAAGTTACCACACCGACGAAGAAAACCAAGGCTGGACCTAAGCCTGATACTGAGTGCTTTTACTGCAAGGGAGAAGGTCACTGGAAGCGGAATTGCCCAAAGTACTTGGCGGATTTGAAGAACGGCAACATCAAGAAGAAAGGTATATCTGATATACATGTTATTGATGTGTATCTCACTAGTACTCGTAGTAGTGCCTGGGTATTTGATACTGGTTCGGTTGCTCATATTTGTAACTCGAAACAGGTGCTGTAGAATAAACGGAAGCTAGCGAAGAACGAGGTGACGATGCGCGTTGGAAACGGATCAAAGGTTGATGTGATCGCGGTCGGCACGCTACCCCTTCATCTACCATCGGGATTAGTTTTATACTTAAATAATTGTTATTTGGTGCCTGCGTTAAGCATGAACATTATATCAGGATCTTGTTTATTGCGAGATGGTTACTTGTTTAAGTCCGAGAATAATGGTTGTTCGATTTATATGAGTAATATGTTTTATGCACATGCACCTTTGATAGATGGTCTATTCTTATTGAATCTCGATAGTGGAAATACACATATTAATAACATTGAGGCTAAACGTTTGAAATCGAGCGATAACTCGACCTATATGTGGCACTGTCGTCTTGGTCACATTGGAGTGAAGCGTATGAAGAAACTCCATTCCGATGGACTTCTTGAATCACTTGATTTCGAATCACTTGATAGATGCGAAGCATGTCTGATGGGTAAAATGACTAAGACTCCATTTTCTGGTATGATGGAGCGAGCTACGGACTTGTTGGAAATCATACATATCGATGTGTGTGGTACAATGAGTGTAGCATCGCGCGGTGGTTATCGTTATGTTCTTACCTTCACGGATGACTTGAGTAGATATGGGTATATCTATTTCATGAAACATAAGTTCGAAACTTTCGAGAAGTTTAAGGAATTTCAAAGTGAGGTAGAGAATCAACGTAACAAGAAGATTCAATTTCTACGTTCTGATCGTGGAGGTGAATATCTAAGTTACGAGTTTGGCGAGCATTTGAAGAAATGCGGAATACTTTCGCAGTTGACACCGCCGGGAACACCACAGCGTAATGGTGTGTCCGAACGTCGTAATCGAACTCTCTTAGATATGGTTCGTTCTATGATGTCACTTACATATTTACCGCTATCATTTTGGGGTTATGCATTAGAAACAGCCGCATTCACTTTAAATAGGGCACCGTCTAAATCCGTTGAAACGACACCGTATGAATTATGGTTTGGGAAGAAACCTAGATTGTCGTTCCTTAAAGTTTGGGGGTGCGAAGCCTATGTAAAGAAGTTACAGCCGGACAAGCTTGAACCCAAAGCGGAAAAATGCATCTTCATAGGATACCCGAAGGAAACTATTGGGTATACCTTCTATCATAGATCCGAAGGCAAAATCTTCGTTGCCAAGAATGGATCCTTTCTAGAGAAGGAATTTCTCTCAAAAGAAGTGACTGGAAGGAAAGTAGAACTTGACGAGGTTGTTGAACCTTCTCTCGAAATTGCGAGTAGCGCAGCACCGGAAGAAGTTCCTGTGGTGCCTGCACCAATAAGAGAGGAAGCTAATGATGATGATCATGAAACTTTGGTTGAAGTTGCTACAGAGCCTCGCAGGTCAACGAGAACTCGTACCACTCCAGATTGGTATGATCCTGTTATGAGTGTCATGTTGGTGGACAACACCGATGACCCTGAGACATATGAGGAAGCGATGATGAGCCCAGATTCCAATAAATGGCAAGAAGCCATGAAATCCGAGATTGGATCCATGTACGAAAACCAAATATGGACTTTGGTGGACTTACCAGATGGCTGGAAGGCTGTCGAGAACAAATGGATCTTCAAGAAGAAAACAGATGCTGATGGTAATGTTACTGTCTATAAAGCTCGACTTGTCGCAAAAGGGTTTCGACAAATTCAAGGAGTTGACTACGATGAGACTTTCTCACCAGTAGCGAAGTTAAAGTCTGTGAGGATTATGTTAGCAATCGCTGCATATTATGATTATGAGATATGGCAGATGGATGTCAAAACAGCATGTCTCAATGGAGACATTGATGAAGAGTTGTATATGATGCAACCCAAAGGTTTTGTCGATCCTAAAGATGCTAACAAGGTATGCAAACTTCAACGGTCCATCTATGGATTGAAGCAAGCATCCCGAAGTTGGAATCAACGTTTTGATAAGGTGATCAAAAGTTTTGGTTTTATACAAACTTATGGAGAAGCTTGTATTTACAAGAAAGTGAGTGGGAGCTCTGTAGCATTCTTAATACTATATGTAGATGACATATTGTTGATTGGGAATGATGTAGACCTTCTTAATAGTGTCAAAGAATATTTGAATAATAGTTTTTTCAATGAAGGATCTTGGCGAAGCAGCTTACATATTAGGCATAAAGATTTATAGAGATAGATCGAAACGCCAAATATCATTGTCACAGAGTACATATTTGGACAAAGTTCTAAAGAAGTTTGGAATGGAAGATAGCAAGAAAGGGTTCTTGCCCATGTTGCCCAATACGACCTTGAGTAAAACTCAAAGTCCGACATCGGCAGAAGATAGAGAAAGGATGAGTAAGACTCCCTATGCCTCAGCCATAGGATCTCCAATGTATGCCATGCTATGTACTAGACCCGACATTGCATATGCTGTTAGTTTAACTAGCAGATATCAAAGTGATCCAGTAATGGATCATTGGACAGCGGTCAAAAACATCCTTAAATACTTGAGAAGAACTAAGGATATGGTTCTTTCTTATGGAGGTGATGAACAGCTCGTTGTTAATGGTTACACCGATGCTAGTTGGAACACCGATCCGGATGATTCTAAATCACAATCTGGATATGTATTTATTTTGAATGGTGCAGCTGTTAGCTAGAGGAGTGCAAAGCAAAGCGTTGTGGCGAGATCTTCAACTGAATCAGAATACATGGCTGCTTCGGAGGCTTCACAAGAAGCGATATGGATGAAAGAGTTCATTACAGAGCTAGGTGTGGTTCCTAATGCGCTGGACCCAATGTCTATCTACTGTGATAACATGGGCGCCATAGCCAATGCGCAAGAACCAAGGTCACACAAGAAGCTGAAGCACATCAAGCTACGTTTTCACGCTATTCGAGAACATATCCAAGATGGGGATATAAAGATTTGCAAAGTACACACAGATCTGAATGTGGCGGATCCGTTGACTAAACCTCTCCCGAGGGCAAAACATGACCAGCACCAAACTGCCATGGGTGTTCGGTATATTACCATGTAATCTAGATTAGATGACTCTAGTGCAAGTGGTAGACTGTTGGAGATATGCCCTAGAGGCAATAATAAATGTAGTTATTATTATATCTTTGTGTTTATGATAAATGTTTACATTCACGCTATAATAGTATTAACAAGGAAACATTGATACTTGTGTGATTTGTAAACTTAATTTGAAGTCCCTAGTAAAGCCTCTATATAATACTAGCTTGTTGGTTAATAGATGATTGTGGTTTCCCTATCATGAACATTGAGATGTTATTAACAACAAGATCATATCGTTAGGAGAATGATATGATGGACATACTTCTATAGATAAGCGTAGCATAAAGATCAAGTCATTTTAATAGTTCAATTGCTATATGCTTTCTGATACATAGTAATCTAATTCCTTCGACCATGAGATCATGCATATCACCTTTACCGGATGGATGCTTTGATGACATCAAACACCACACCGTAACTGGGTGGCTATAAAGGTGGCATTGAGTGTTCGGAAAGTATTGGTTGAAACACATGGATCAAGAGTGGGATTTGTCCATCCATATGACGGATAGATATACTCTGGGCCCTCTGGGTGAAATGTCATCCAATTAGCTTGCAAGCATGTGACTGGCTCACAAGGGATCACATATCACGGGAACGAGAAAAGAGTACTTATCGGTAACGAGGTTGAACTAGGTATGCAGAGATACCGGCGATCATAACCTCGGATAAGTAAACTATCGTGAGACAAAGGGAAATTGATATCGTATGTAAGTGGTTCATTCGATCGCAAAGTAATCGTAGAAATATGTGGGAGCCATATGAATTTCCAGATTCCTCTATTGGTTATTGTTCGGAGAAGTGTCTCGATCATGTCTGCATAATTCACGAACCGTAGGGAGACACACTTAAGGATTCGACGTTGTTTTGAGTAGTTATGGAATGATGAGAAAGAGACCGAATGTTGTTCGGAGTCCCGGATGGGATCCGGGATATCACGAGGAGATCCGGAATGGTCCGGAGAATAAGATTCATATAAGGAAAGTCCCGTTTCGGAGTTGAGGAATGGTTCCGGTGTTTTCATCGGAAATGTTCTAGAATGTTCCGGAATGTCC
Organism: Avena sativa; assembly: GCA_916181665.1. NCBI lineage: Eukaryota > Viridiplantae > Streptophyta > Magnoliopsida > Poales > Poaceae > Avena > Avena sativa. The sequence goes on from OV702293.1 coordinate 465,008,013, forward strand.
GGCACTCCGGAGGGGAAGGGTACATGAATGTGTTGTATCAAGTTGGTATGATTGCATCATGTACTAAGTGTCATCGCTGAACCAAATAAAGGATTAATTCAAATCCTAGTTTGAAAAGTCAAACAGCTAGTTTGAAAAGTCAAACGGCTAAATTTGGAAAGAGGAAAAGAGGAGGAGTGGGAAACCGAGTTGGGGAGGAGTTCCCTCCTCCAACCGGCGGCGCCCACCCAAGCTGAGTTGGGGAGGGACTCCCCTCCCTCCCCTTAGCCGGCCGGCCCCTCCACCTATATAAGGAGGGGCAGGGCTCCCTCCTAGCACACACAAGATCCTCTCCTCCAAACCCTAGCCGCCGGCGTCGCCACCTCCACTGCCGCCGCCGCCGACCTAGGCCAAGCCGCCGCCGCCTAGCAACTCTAGCCGCCGGCCAAGCTTCCTCTTCGGCGTGTCTAAACCCTAGATCGTCGAGGGACTCTCTCATACTCCACCATACTCGCTCCGGCTTAAGGCGAAGCCCTGCGAGATCTCCCCTCTACTTCCGGTACCACGCCGTTGTGCTGCCGGAATCGCGAGGACGGTGCTACAACCTCCGCTGCCTGCTGGAACAAGGGAGAGGAAGGTCTTCGTCGAGTACCGAACTTGTGACCGACTACGGGAGCGCTGCCGGAACGCAGCGCCGGAAGGATCGTCTACGCGATCTTGAGATCGGAAAGAGTACGACTACATCACCCACGAGAATCCGCTCTCGTTAAACACTTTGGAATCTTCGAGGGTGAGTTATTCTATCGACTCGTTGCTACAATATAGTAGATAGATCTTGGCTTGTTTGTTTGTATGCGGTAGAAATTTTTTGTTTTCCATGCTACGAAACCCTACACCTAGCCGCCGCCGACACCTCCTCCTCCTCCCGGATTTCTAAACCCTAGATTTCCGTGAAACCCTAATCCACCATAACTCGCATCCGGCTTAGGCGAAGCCCTGCGGGATCTTCCCTCTACTTCCGACACCACGCCGTCATGCTGTCGGAATCACGAAGGGAGAACTACAACCTCCGCTGACTGCTAGAACAAGGGAGAGGAAGGTCTTCATTGAGTACCGAACGTGTGACCGACTACGGAAGCGCTGCCGGAACACAGCGCCGGAAGGATCGTCTACGCGATCTTGAGATCGGCAAGTGTACGACTACATCACCCACGAGAATCTGCTCTCGTTAACCGCTTTGCAATCTTCGAGGGTGAGTGCTTCTATCGACTTGTTGCTACAATCTAGTAGATAGATCTTGGCTTGTTTGTGTGCATGCGGTAGAATTTTTTTGTTTTCCATGCTACGAACCTCTACATGGCGATGGCGCTGCTACTTGGCGGCGGGGATCTGCGGTGGCAGCGGATATACTGGGGGATAGAGGAGTAGGGACTCGCTCTAGGGTTGGCGGCGACGGAAACCCCCTTGCTGCAGTGTGGCGGCGGGGCTTCACGAGCCCAGGTGGGCTCGGCCAGGCCAGATAGGGCATGGTTTGTCCTTGCTGCTACATCCGGTCGGCTATCGCCCTTCGGCGGTGGAGGTAGTTCCCTCCCGCGGATTACTGTACTGTCAACCCCCGCCGCGGTTTCTCCTCTTCGGTCGTACCAGCCTGCCACTGTGGGTCGTGGTGAGACGGCGATGGTGACTGCAAAAATGTGATGGCGTGTGCTAGTGGGCGATGAGTTTGGTGGAGCAATCCGAAGCGTCTGGGTGTGTGGTTTTTTAAGGGGTCAGGAGAAATCCTTGTAGTCTTGACACCGACGTGGTCACGCTTGCAGGTGTAGTCGTCCTTCCTGAAGGACGTCGGGTGAATCTCTTCCCCACCTCCCATAGCGTACCGAGGGAAACCCTAGGACCAGTCCGAACAGTAACGTCGTTGTCGTCGTTGTCCTTCTTGGAGGTGCTGCTTGATACGCGATGCTTTGGAGCGCTAGGAGCGTGGTGGTATTTCTTCGGAGGGCGCAGCGATTGCGGGTCATACTCGTTTTCGTCAAGCCACTGTTGTCGGCTTTGTTTTCTCTTCTTTTTATTTTTCTTTTTCTCTGTTGTTTCTTTGGGCGTTGTGATGTCTGGCCCAGCAGCTGTCTCAACCGTTGTTATATTAATATAGCTGCGCGTATGCCTGTTTCGAGGAGGGATAGGTTAGATGAGGCGGGGAGGCTCGGCATCATCGCCTCCGTCAACGACAACGGTGGCCGGAGCAGGTTCTCGTCGGGGAAGAGCTTGGGGTAGAGCAGGTCATCGGCTTTGGCTCTAGTTGGACCGGGGGGACCCGCGGAGCTATGGGAGATGATAGGCCGCTCGTACGTGGTCGGGGACGAAGGAATCATACATGGCATGCGGGGGTCGGTCTTGGTAGATTCATGCTTCCATAGATGTGCCCTCTGGCGCGGAGGAATCTGGACCGTGGTCAGAGATTCGGTGTGGCGATGACATAGGCCCGAGCCACCACTGGCACGGGCGGGAGTTGCGTGGAGTTGACTATGCATGCCCGAGCTACCATGCACGACCTAGCTCCTGCATCTCTCCTTGCATGTCCTCGTCCCTCGCCTCCCCCCCCCTTCCCGACCACCTCCGAGAGAAGGAAGAGAAGCATAAGCAAGCCGGCGGCCTCTGCCTCTCCACATCTTGGCTATCACCGGTATTGGACACGGTCATGCTTCCATGATATTTCAAGATGGGGAGAGATGGATCGAAAGATGAACATGACATGTGGGCCCATATAGTCAGTGTAACAATGGGCATACCCGACCGGGATTATTCTTATCCTGGTTTGGCAAACAGCTCTAAGGTTTAATTTAGTCAGGTATTTAACAAGTTAGGTGCAAACGAAAGGGATTTGAACGTGAAGATTTAGGCTGGTCATAGTAGAGATAACTTCATTAGTAACTAAGAGTCCAACTCCACACTTTTTCTTATCTGGCAATGAGTTAATAAGGAAAGAGATAAATAGAGTACTACCTCTATTTGAGATTATTAGTCCTGAGAGTTTTTTTATATTGTTTAACATTATAAGAGTTATCTTATTTTATTATTGTCTCTCCTCCGATGCATTTTTTTTCTCTCACTTCTCTCGTGCATGTATCACTATGTGTGCATGTCTATATTAATGAGAAAGAGTTATAAAATGTCTTGGTATTAGGACTAATAATTCTAAACGGAGGAAGTAACTAGCTATATAACGGTAACATCACACATATTAAGACAAAGTGAGTCTATAATCTAATCAATGACATTGCATATTACTACACTTAAATTATTTTCCACTATATAATCTATACATAACATATACTCCCTTCGTTTCAGTTTACAAGGCCTACGCGTATATCTAGGTTATCAATTTGACCTATATAATTTAAATTATATAATATAAAAATTATATCATTAGAAAATACAAAGTCTAAAGTTTCTGGTGATATAATTTTTTGTAATATATACATCATACTAAGTTGCTTAATTTGGCGACATAGAACTACGTGCAGAACTTGTAAACGGAAACGGAGGGCCTGTTAGTAAGTCTAAATTATTATGAACTGTGACCGGCCTTAAATAGCCGTGAGAAAGGAGACGTCGCTCCAGCCAGCTCCAGAGCATTTTACTAGTTCGTGGCACGAGCCGCACGACGCGCATCTTCTTCTTTTAAAATACTCCCCTGAATACGCGCGTCTTATTAGGGAAGCATTGAGTGTCGCGAATCGTCCGGACCCTGCAGATAATTGATGGAATCATTGATTGAATATCCGCGGGCATATATTTAATGTGGATTAACTGACACCACAGACACACACATACTCCTAGCAGATATTCCCTGAAAGAATGAATACAGACATGTGATCCGCCGCCCGATCTGAGCTGGGCAGATCGGCATCAGTCCACTGATGGTCAAGCTGCACCAATCTGTCCACTCTTCTGCCCCTCAATTCAATTCAATTCAATTCAATGGGCACCGCTGCCTGCCTACACTGGAGTGGAGTAGGAATATACATTTAGTTCCGGCGAGCACCACCAAACCAGCACTTCAACTACTGCTGACGAGGCACACGTCGTTTCAATTTTTTCCACGCAAATGTACCGAATTTGCTTCCGACTCCCAAGCTTCAGCATGAGAGTACAGTTTAGGGTTTAGGAAACAGTTCTAATTGCAGATGATTCACTTCCTCAAAGCTAGAAACAGTGACCTCGGTGCCACCGCAGTGCACGGGCGGTACCACCGCTGACACTAGAGCGATCCCTGCACGCCGATTGACACAAGAGGCCCCACCTGCCATTGCCCAACTCCAACGGACATTTTTCCACAAGACTAGTGGCGGGGAGGACCACGGCCGCTAAAAGGACAGGAAGGCAGGTGTCAGCTTTCCTCCGGCGTCTGCGCAGCTAAGCAAAAAAAAAAAAAAAGAAAGAGAAGGCGGGCGCGAAACATGGCGCGACCTCCGTGCCGCGACAGCGCTCACGTGCCGCCCCGATCGATGCCCCGACCAAAGCCCACTACCACTACAGTCCATTTTGGCGCTCATAATTTGCATAAAGCTATCACAATTAGGTCTAGGTTAGCAGGTTAGTGACGATTTTGGTCATTTTCTCTAAATACTATAGAGTTTGGGAAACAGTTACAAAGCATGCTACTTGCTCTCAAATTTATGATTTTAGATTTATCTATATATTCGAACGTATCTATCTCTAAAATATGACTGGATACACCTAAATTTAGACAAATTTGGGGGTCATTGACTTGGATCAAGAGAGTAATATTTTTTATACTAATCTAATTGCAAATATGACTGATAGCACCCGTTTGATAGGGCTGAATTGTCAAAGAGGTGAGGTGGTCATGGGCCCACCTGTCAACCTCATTATCTCCTCAATTCTTCCTTATTCACTCCACCATCACCCGTGCATCACAGAACTGCCCTCGCCTCCGATTAGTCTATCACCATTCCACACTCCCTCGTATGCATATGGTGACCACATCGGTGCCAACGCGACGGCTTAATTGCACGCCACCGATCATCTTCTCATGACCTCTACCCCCCTCCCGCCATTTCCCTGGCCATATACTCTCCTCCTCCTCCCCCGTAATGAGCACACCCGAGCACCTCTTCCCCTGACCTCGCGCTCGTCGGTATCAGCTCCGATGACACCCTCTCCGCGCTTCGCCGCGTAGCTCGCTCTCGTCAAGGACGATCCCGAAGAGGCGCCGCACGTGGCGCACACGGTCACGCGTCAGTGGTATTGTCATCAATGAGCGACGTGGACCGTTGCCACCATACGACATCCTCCGCCTCATCAGACGCAAGAGGGATCCCAGCATCGACGGCTCTTCGGCGAGGAGACCGGAGCAGGCGTGGTCATCGTCGCGCGACTACCTATGTAGCACGCTGAATGTGGAAGTGCGGGATGACCTAGAGGACTACCCCGACCTGAAGAAGGCCGAGCGGGACTCCTACAACCATGTGTCGCTGGCGACCCTCGAGTTCACACTCGCCTGGTCCAAGGCCAAGGCGGAGCAGGGGGAGGCGGAGCCCAATGCCGGCTCATGGGGCACGCCACGCGCCGTTAGGCCCGCCTCAACCGCGACATCATCATCCTCAACGATAGCGACCAGGAGGCCGAGCCGAGGCAGTGGTGCACGGGCGATCCTAGAAAGGCAGTAGGCGCCCACTGAAGGATGAGCCATCGAGCGTCGACGATTACAATGGCAGCTAGACGTCGTTCAACCGCTGTCTCGGATGAACTAGGCTTTCTAATTTCATGTTGGTTTATTCTCGTTAAATCTTGTATAAACTTTATAAACACATCTAAATATGTAGTATGAATTTGCCTATGTTTTATTTAAATTTGCCGTGATTTTAAATTTTTTGTACGTCGGTCTTGGTGGAGCGGCCGGGAACATGTTTCCGTGGGCACCCAAAGGGCACATGTTTGCGCGGGCACTATGCTTGCAAAATACTCCAGTGCGTGATGCGATCGAGATCCGATCACGGGGCTCCACCAGCCATAGTCTCGACCGACCAGTCTGTCACGTTGTACAACTGCTCGGAGTGATTTTTGGACGACCTTCTGGCCTGGGGCGAGTAATAAAGATAAGTCAGTACACCGGCGGTGAGCGGGGAAAGCGAGATAACGCTTGTCGTTTCAGACGTCTGTTACCGTCGGCGTGGTCTGGCCGGCGTGCAGCGTGCCAAACAGAGAGAGCACGGGGAACAAGTAGAAAACTGATTAACAATTTGAGTTGGCAATGAGATATTCCAATTCTTGTCGCAGACAAAACATAGCCGTACCAGTACACATGATGATGATGAGATCTATCCACGCATCGAAGCAGAAACAAATCTGAAACCAACATCCTCCTCCATCGGTCTCTCCGGTCCAAAAAAAGAAAAACGAAAATGAAAGCTACGAACAACGAGTAAACAAAAAATTAAGCATGCATCCGTCCATCGTCCCTACTAGTACGATACGAGATCAAAATGCATTTAAGCACTCCATTAAACCTTGATGATGATTTTCCTCGGAGCAGTTACCGCTGCCAGATTATTGCTTGCCCTTCTTGCTCTACGGCGGGCGAGTAAATGAGTAGTAGTAGTACTACGTCTTGTGTTCCGTCTATTTGCTCTCGGCGGCGGCCGTGGCGGGCTTGCGGAGGACCACCATGTGCATGGGCGAGAAGATGCCGGTCTCTCCGCCGACGGTGAGGTGCTGCGCGGTCTCGAAGAGCATCTCGTGCACCTCCACGACGCCCTTGGGCGCGATCCGGAGCAAGGTGAGCACGCGGACGACGAGGGAGTTGCGCCAGTATGCGAAGCGGCCCATCTTGAGGCGCGTCCACCAGGGGAGGGAAGGGGGCAGGGCGAGGTCGATCTCCTGGACCACCTCGAAGCCCACCTCCTTGGCGATGGAGGCGATCTCGTCGTAGTGGCGGAGGCCCGGGAGCGCGTCGCCACGCTCGATGCCGTGGATGGCCTCGACGTGCGCGGGGTCGTCGGCGCGGTAGAGCGCGGTGGTGACCCACTCGTAGGAGACGTAGAGGGCGCCGGGCTTGAGCACGCGGAAGACCTCGGCGTAGACGTCCTGCAGCTTGGGGGCGTGGCAGGTGGCCTCGATGGAGTACGCGGCGTCGAAGGAGGCGTCGTCGAAGGGCATGGCCATGAAGTTGCCGCAGACGACCTCGCACTGCGAGTCGAGTCCGGCCTTGCGGTTGTGGGAGCGTGCGCGGTTGACCTGGTACTCGTTGATGGTGATGCCGACGACCTTGGAGCCGGAGTGGGCGGCGATGGCGCGCATGGGCCCGCCGACGCCGCACCCGACGTCGAGGAGGCGGTGTCCCGGCTTGGCCTTGAGGAGGTCTGCGACGCGCTCCTCGTGGACGCGGGTGGCGTCGCGGTCGGAGCGGCCGGGGAGGGCCGGGGAGAAGTGGAAGGACTGGCCCCAGCCCCACTCGTAGATGTCGGTGACGAGGTTGTAGAAGGTGTCGACGAAGGCGGGCACCTTCTCGGCGGAGGCGGCGGTGGCGGCCGTCTCCTTGGGGGCGCGGAAGAAGGACCAGTACTGCGTGTACTTGTCCTTGACCTTGTCGTCCGTGATGGATCCCATCTTGAGATCCACCCCGCGCTTGCCCTTCACCTCCGCCGCGCCCATCACCCACACGAACCAGTACACCAGGCCAAGCCCGACCACGGCGGCCGTCCACGCCATCGTCGCCGCCTCCATCTCTCGAACGAACCCGGGGAGCTCAAGCGGCTCTCGCGCGAGGAAGAGAGACAGACAGACAGACAGACAAAGGGGGGGGGGGGGGGGGGGGGGGAGGAAGAGGTGGAGAAGAAACAGAGCGGACGAGCAGGGGATTTGGCCGGGCTTCCTTTGAAATATAACGAGCACGGACGGAGAGACGACCCGTGTTTTTTTCCTTTTGGGTGGAGGGACGCTTTGCGCGTGAGGGTGAGATCCGATCGGACGGCGGTGCGGATTTGGATGGAGCGGCACTTGATTGATTGATTGATTTTTTTTTTTAGGCGTGCGCGCGTGAGGAGGTGCAGGCAGGCAGGCAGGCTCCACCCGTCCTCCAGCCGAGACCAGCGGAGGCAGCCAGCCAGATAGTTTTTGGCACCATGTAGTAGAGCGCGCTGGCAGCCTGACAGTACTGCGTGGGTAGGATGGGGATGAGCGGAGACGAGAGGCGAGGGACACCGTGCCTGCCGTACTGCCATGTGTGTGGTGACGTGTACGGCGTTGTCCCTTTCCTCTCTCCCGCGTGCTGTCGCTGGCAGAATCTGTGCCTATTTTCCTTGCTCAAAACTGGAAATGAATTTTTTCGTAAAGAAGGAAAAATGCGCAGGGAGTTGGCAGTCTGATTTGATGCATCGTCTTTTCTCGCTGGACGATGTGACCGGACGGAACAAAGGGCAGCCTGGATTGTTCGCTCGAGGTGATGTCGATCATGTGACGCAGCAACAGCCTCTTTGGTTCTAACGAGATCGATTTTACCGATCAACCTCTCCAAAGTGCCCGCGCCATCTTTCGCAGGTATACTATTGGCAAGGCGCCGTCCGTCCTGTCAGTGATCATTATTTTGCATCTTACTAAGACAGGATCACTGCTGTTTCGTAGTCTGCGTGCATGTTTAAGGGCAGGGCTAATACAGCTAATAGTTCGTGTGTTTGGTTGTCAGCACCATTGCTACCATGGTAACATTGCACCATTATTTTGGCCGTCTAGACATGACTGAGGTGAGCTGGGACGGGAAAATCAGCCGTTGGGCCATGTTTTGCGGCCCATTTGATAGTGTGCGTACATCAATTTCCGCATGGGTAAGACATGATTGCTCCTTTGACAGTCCGTAGCTAGTATGGCTGCCTATGTGTTTGGTTGTTTACACCCTTGCTGGTATGTTAAACTCTGTTGGATAGAGGTGAGATTAGCAACCAGAGTTTAGGGGCAAAACTATAAAATAGTAGACATATATCAGTTTAGCGGTTCACGATATTGATGACAATACACATAAGTTCAAGACATGACATGACACGACACACCAATAAGTTCAACATGATAAGCACTACTTACTAATGACGACATGGTCTAATAATGAAAAATCAGCAGACATAACTCACTCATCATGGATGCTTCTCTAGAATGCTACTGGGTGCGTAGGGCACCTCTTGAAGATCTCAGTTTGACTATATCCGTAGATGACCACCTTGTATATCTTTGAATAGATCTTCTTCGAGATCGGGAAGTAGCCACACTTCAGATCATGAGCTATAGCAATTGTTGGCCACCACTAATCCAAGCAAGCTTTGTCATTGACATCATTGATCATCATGTCCCAGGTGTATCCTGACATCGTCTTGAGGGTTGCCTTATCCGGTATGTTGTCTAAATAATGCCCGAGTGCATTTGGGATAGGACACAATCCCAACACCGGTGCTATCATCAGAACTAGGTTGGGGTCACTCCCTCATCCGAGTGGCCAATATTGGTTGGCATTCTTGTTCTTTTTTTGCGATCTTGTTGGAGCCCTTGTCAGCTTCCTTTTCCAGGCTATCAATCTTCAAAGCCCGCACAAAGATAACATTGCATGCTTACCAAGGAAAACAAAGCACAAATATGCAAGATACAAGCTGCTCATGTAAGTTGCAGAGCATAGTAATTTCAACATGATCATGATAACATAGCAAGGTAGTCCTAGGAAGAACATAAAATAGTTGAAAAAGGTATGTACAATGTATCATATGTTGCCAACGTTGGAGTTCCCAAAACTCTATGCATGTGGCATTCGATACACATCATATTCAACGATGTTGTGAGGAAACTAAGTCGCATGCACAAGCAATATAGTGTTTACACAGAACTAGGTTCAACCAACACTCTGAAATTAGATTGTGTGAAATTATAATCATGGGCATAGGAAACAAAATAATGAGGGACAAATCATAGTGGATCATATAAGAGACATAAGAATATAACAAGCTCATAGATCTCAAGAGATGATCCCTTAGTCCGAGGGATTGTTCCATACTATCTATCCCTTTGGGAAAAATACTAGCTACTAAAGCCCATCTCTAGATAATTACTACATGTGGAATTGTCCTACTCATTGACGGTTGGATGAAAGTGGAAACATTGCTTCATATCGTACATGTTTAGTGGTTTATAAAACTTACTGCATGTGAAAATGGACACACAACATTTACAGAACAAGGTTAATGAACCTAGTCGAATGCACAAGCAATGTACAAACCACTCGGTTCAATAACATGTCCCTAAAAGTGCATGTTGTCAGTTTAATCATTGACAAATATTTATCCATGACCTACTGTGAGTTCATTCAGAGGAAGATTATGAATCTACTGGTGTACATTGTTGAAACTAATCTACAACAGACTACTCATCAACTATCGATCTACAACCGACAACAAATTCCAGAACTTACAAGAGCATGAACAGTAAACCCCAAATCAGGAAACCCCTAGACTAGAGGCTATCCGAACCGATCTACATCAAATGCCATGGAGAACTATAACCATAACTAGAATGTGTTGATCTAACGTATAGATGGCTCGGATAAAGGTGGTATAGATTACCAACATTGTGGATTCCATGAAGCACTCACAGATGCAGCACATGTGTTAGTGTAACCGTCGAGGAAGAGACATACGTTGAGGTCGCCTAGATCTCCTTCCCCGTTGGTGCCGCTGTCGTCGATGGTTCACGAAAGATGCGTCGCCGGCAGCGGAACCTCCGATAAGGAGAATGAGATAGTGGAGATGAAGAAGAGTGTGCGGCGAGGATGTTTATGGCACGTGATCTAGAAGGTACGTGTCGTCTCCATCCCCTTTCCCATGCATGCAGCGGAGAGACATTTTTCCGCTCGCCCGGGTCATGCTCCAGGAAAAAGGCCTATTCCGGCGTTGTCACTAGGCCTGCCTATGTGCTTCTTTAAGAATTGTGTTGTACACAACACGGGGGTCCTGCCGGCAGCCCAACGGGCTGAATTCTTCTCCCATCGGGAAGCTCGGGGGTAATATAGCCTATCAAACGCGCCCTTAGGTTACCGCATGATACGCGCAATTTGCATTACCTTTCTATATCATAATTTACCTCTATTCATTGATATTTGTCTTATTATGAGGTATTACTTATGTATTTTCATCTGTTTATGCATGTTGGATGATTCCTGGAGGATGGACTGCTGGTGTCTGGATTCTAATGGAAAAGAAGGTGTTTCAGTGCAATTTCGTGAAGATCAGAAAAATACTAGAAAAATATGGAAACATATTATTTTACCAGAAGACGAAGGAAGCCAGAAGGAGGGGCGGAGATGGGCCTCAGGGGGCCCACACCCCCTAGGCGCGGGACCACCTGACCCCGTGCCTAGGGCAGGTGTGGCCCACCTGCCCAGTCTCCGACTCTGCCCATTCGCCTATATCTTCCCTACGGAATCCTAACACCAGGGGGCGACCACAGATAGATTTCCGCCGCCTCTGGGGGGCGGAAAACACCGAGAGAGAAAGATCTCTCCAGCAGACAGATTTCTGCTGGGGGAATTCCTTCCCGGAGAGGGGAGACCGTCTCCATCAACACCATCATCAAGCTAGGCTTCATCGGGATCATCATCATCATCATCCACACCATCATCTCCACCAGCACCATCATCACCACTCAGTCACGCTATAACAATTGTGTTGGATATTGCTTTAGTTCTTAGGGGAAACTTTCCCGGTGTTGATTACTATTGTAGTTGATGCTTGTGAGTGGAATCATTGGATTATTGTTTATATTTATATTGTTATCCATTATCATATCATCTTTGATCTTGATCCATATGATGTCTTGTGAGTAGTTCGTTTAGTTCTTGAGGACATGGGAGAAGTCATGTTGTTAGTAGTGAATCTGTGATGAGTTATTATTCAATGGTTTAGTATTTAATTGTGGTGCTATTCTTCTAGAGGTGTCATGTAAATGTCGACTACATGATACTTCACCATTTATGGGCCTAGGAGAATGCATTGTGTATTTGGCTACTAATCGCGGGGTTGCCGGAGTGACAGAAACGTGAACCCCCGTTAGGAAACCTTTGCACAAGGGAGTGTTTTCTGGCACCGTTGCTAGGGAGTGAAGCGCTATTGAAGAGTGGAACTGGTAAGGGAAACTTTCATTGTGAGTATTGCCCTTGTTACTGCTTGTTACTTTGTTTCCAATATGGATAACCCACTTGGTTTTCTGTTTGGGAAAACTACTACCACTGCTAGGGTAGTAGATGAACCACCTCCTGTTGAGATAGATCCTTTTAAGATACCTAAAAGTATTGTTAATCGTGTTATGGATAATTATTATGTTGGGGATGTAATCGTCCATCCCGGTGATCACTTGCTTTTTATCCATGAATTATGCGGGTTGTTTAAGTGTGCAGGTATCATAATTGAATAGGTGAAGAATAAGTTACTCTTCATATCCTTGAAAGGAAGAGCTGAAGAATGGTATAAGCTACTGAAGAATGGACAATCCATGGAATGGGAGGAGATGGCATCTCTCTTTTACTCTAAATTTTATCCTCCCAGTGAGATTCATAAGGATAGAAATCTTATATATAACTTTTGGTCTCTTGATGGAGAGAGTACAACTCAAGCTCGGGGGATATTGAAGTTACTAATGCTTAAATGTCCTATTCATGAACTCCCCAACAATATTATTCTGAATAACTTTTATGCTAGGCTTTCTCTTCATGATAAAGATTTACTAGATGCTTCTTGTGCTGGATCATTCAAACTTATGAAGGAAGAAGCTAAATAGGATCTTCTAGACCATATTCAAGAGAACACTGAAGCTTGGGAGAATGACAAAGGAAGAAAGTCAGGTATAAACTATGATTATGAATGCATTAAATCTTTTATGGGAACTGACAGCTTCCGTGATATTAGTAATGACTTTGGTCTTGATTCCCAAAGTATTGCCAACTGTTTTAAGTCCTTTGCCTCTTACATTGAAATTCCCAAGAAAAAGTGGAATAAGTACCATGCTCCGTATAAATATGTTGTTAGTCATGCTCCTGTTAGCAGTACTCAAGTTTGTACTACTAATCATATTGTGCCTAAACCTCATGTTGAGAAAATGCCTTTCCCAGCTAAGGTAAAGGAGTATTCTATGATTATCAGTGCAAATGACAAAGGTACAATAAAAACTATGGAGCCTGGTAAGCATTTGAGTGATGAACCTGTGGTAGCTATTGTGAAAGACTCTATCACTAGAAATATAGAGGATGAGCACATTGTCTTCTGTGAAGATGCTTATAATATTATTTCTCATCCTAGTAAGTCTAGAAAAGTTAGTATTACTGTGCTTTCTGTTAAAATTGGTGATCATTTCTACTATGGTTTATGTGATATTGGTGCTAGTTCTAGTGCTATTACTTATGAGCTTTACAGGGAAATTATGCATGAGATTGGTCCTTGTGAGCTTGAGGATATTGATGTGGTTATTCACCTTGCTAACAAGGAAACCATTTGCCCCATTGGCATTATAAGAGATGTGGAGGTTCACTGTGGTAAGATTAAGTATCTTGCTGATTTTTTAGTGCTTAATTTAGCAGCTAGCAAAACATCTCCTATCATTTTTGGTAGACCTTTCTTGAACACTTATGGAGCTATTATTGATTGTAAGAAGGAATTTTTTTAACTAAGTTTGATGGAGATTCTTATGAGTTTAACTTTTCCAAATTTGCTAAAGCTCCTTGTGAAAATAGCTTGCCTAATAAAGATTTAAGGATGGAACAACTTGCTTCTATTGATCCAGTCTATGACCTTGGACATCTTTTTGATAACTGTATGTATGCTTATTCTGATGATAAAGTTGTTTCCAGTGGCAGTTATATTGTTAACTTTATTCAAAGTGCTACTGAAAGTTATTTTGAGAGAGGGAAACATGGTTTTATGCATCTCAATGATGTTAAGTTTCCCCGTTTTATGTTGAAAGCTTTAAAGTTGCATCTGTTTTGTCTTCCTATGATAGTGGCTTTTTGTTTCAACAATTCGGTTTCTCATGATACCCCCATGCATAGGAAGTGGGTTAGACTCAAGTGTGTTGGTTATTTGCTTTTTGATGCTCTCTTTCACTTCAGATATATATCTCCTATGTGAGCATATTTGGAAGTTTCAAGCCTAACTTAAAGGCATTAAAAAAAAGTACTTGTTGGGAGATAACCCAAGAGTTAGGTCGAGTCTTGGAAGTTATTACCTCTGTAATAACCGCTCCTTATCCTTTTTGTTTTGGTTTTTGTGTCAAGTTCAACTAATTTTGTGAAGTAGAGGAGTTGTGAAAAGTGGCTGTCCTGGGACAGATTTTTTGTGCTGCATTGAAAAAATTCGTGAGGAAGCTCAGTACTTCGGATGGATCTGCATTTTTCTGAGATTGTTCTCCAAGTTGTTACCCAACTTTCATCAGTTTTGCACTTTTTGATTTGAGCAACAGAAGGTCTTCGAGAAAATCAATCTTTATCTGCTGGTCTGTTTTGGCATATTTGTGCCATCATTTGCATTTGCCTCTTACAGAAGCTTTTGTTTTGATGGGTTTTCAGTTAAAGTGTGTACCAAAGGTTTATTGTTTTTGCTTACACTAATGTTGTCATTGAGCTTGTGCAAGGGTTTTGTAAGAAGGAAATTTTCAGGAGAAAGAGAAAAGGAATCTGCAGAGTTCGTCTTTGAATAGGTAAAAGAGGTGAAAACAGAAGGTTCGTGAAACCCCAACCTTTTTATATTTTTGATGTTTTAATACATAAGGAAGACTACGAGACGAAAATAAAGAGCAAACGGAGACCGGGGTGGATAAACCCACCCCCGACGCAGGCCCAGCCTGGCCGCGCCTAAGGGGGGTGTTCCCCTCCCCCCCTCGAACTCCATCTCCATCTAGTTTCTGTGTCGAAACCTTCCTTATGCATTGAATCTTCGTAATATATAACCCCCTGGGTTCCCCGAGGTTCGTGCATCGTGTTCTCATCATGTTTTCGTTTCAGTCTATTTCTGTCAGGAAATCTTCTCAAGTTTAGAGCACCATGGCCTCCGCCAACGACAAAGGGAAGAAACCCGTGGAGATAGAGTTGAAAGAACAAACCACCGCAGGAACAAGGGGAAGGAAACCTACTTTTGTAGGATCAATTAACACTGTGGATGCTTTTTCTCGTCACATGCAGGGAATCGTAGCCTTCGGTCTAGAACTCATATACTTCCCTGAGGCAGCGGAAGCCCTTCGAACCACCAACGAGTTTTGTGATAAGTACCGTGCTTTGAGGATGAAGGTGGATATGCTTCAAGAGGAAAATAACAGGCTTCGTAAGATGCTGTAAGATTTCCTGACCCATGACAAGAGAACACCACCACCACCAAAGGAGTAATTCGTCATCAGGTTTGGCATCCCCTTGGCTTGTTCCAAGCTTGGGGGAGTGTCGCGATATCACCACCATTATCTTTTATCTTTTACCTTTTTAGTGGATTCATATCTGTGGTAGAGAGGTTATCTTATAGTTTGGTTTGCATGTGGAAGTATCTCTCCTTAGTTGATTATCTATGTATCCCTTGGTGTGAGTGCCTTTATTGAATATTAATGAGAAGTCTCATCTTTTACTTTTTGCACTTCTTATTTTTAGTTTGCAATCTCTATTATATGATGGATCTTGTTGATCAGTATTGGCACCACTTTGGGATCATCAAGTGGATCTAAATTGGTTTTGGCAAACCGAGTTCTAGTCAGTGGCTTTAGTTTGAAAAAGAAAAAGAAAGAAAGAAAAAGCTTACAGGTATTTGGTATCATTTGTTTTCTTTCTTGTTGGCTCATAAGCTTAGTATTCTTTATTTAAGATTCTTTTGTGTCTTCAAGGAAGATTGCATGTTTGGCTTTATTACTTGTATGTTTGATTGTTTCTTTCAACTCTCTTGCTTGATACCCAGCCTTGCTAACCAAAAACCTGTTTTGAGAAGGCATACTTCTCATGTTTTCAGAATCCTTTGAACCCAAAAGTTTTGCCACTTGTGTCCACCATATCTACCTAGTAGCTTTTGCTATTGCAAGCAAATTCTCAAGCTTCATCTACCTTTTTAATTAAAAAGTATTTTGTTATGTGAAAACTAGTTAGTAAAGCTCTCACGAACTTGATGGCACACCTTATTTACTTGCCCCTAATAGATGTAGGGGTTCGTAGCATGGAAAACAAAAATTTTCTACCGCATGAACACACAATCAAGATCTAATCTATGATCAAGCAAAGATCTATCTACTAGATTGTAGCAACGAGTCAACAGAGTACTAACCCTCGAAGATCCAAAGCGGTTAACGAGAGAAGATTCTCGTGGATGATGTAGTCGTACACTTCCGATCTCAAGATCGCGTAGACGATCCTTCCGGCGCTGCGTTCCGGTAGCGCTTTCGCAGTCGGTCACACGTTCGGTACTCAATGAAGACCTTCCTCTCCCTTATTCCAGCAGGCAGCAGAGGTTGTAGCACTCTCCTCGCGATTCCGGCAGCACGACGGCATGGTACCGGAAGTAGAGGGAAGATCTCGCAGGGCTTCGCCTTAAGCCGGAGCGAGTATGGTGGACTATGAGAGAGATCCTCGACGATCTAGGGTTTAGACGCACCAAGGAGGAGGGTCTAGGGCCGGCAGCTAGGGCTTGGAGCAGCCCAAGTCAGCGGCTAGGGTTGCCCTAGGCGGCGGCAGCAGGAGGTGGCGGCGCCGGGGCTAGGGTTTGCGGGGTGGAGGTGTTGTGTACTTGGAGGGGCAGCCCTGCCCCTCCTTATATAGGTGGAGGGAGGCGCGCCAGGGGAGGGGAGTCCCTCCCCAACTCGGATCCCAAGTGGGCCGGCGGTGGAGGGGAGGAACTCCTCCCCAAGTAGGTTTCCTACTTCCCCTCCACCTTCCAAAATAGCCGTTTGACTTTTCAAATTGGCGTTTGACATTTTCAAACTAGGATTTGATTAAACCCTTTATTTTGTTCAGCGATGACACCTAGTACATGATGCAATCATTACAACTTGGTATGACACATTCATGTACCCTTCCCCTACGGAGTGCCGGACATTCCGGAACCTTCTAGAACATTCCCGATGAAAACACCGGAACCATTCTCCAACCCCGAAACAGGACTTTCCTTATATGAATCTTATTCTCCAGACCATTCCGGATCTCCTCGTGATATCTCGGATCCCATCCGAGACTCCGAACAACATTCGGTCTCTTACTCATCATTCCATAACTACTCAACAACATCGAATCCTTAAGTGTGTCTCCCTACGGTTCGTGAATTATGCGGACATGATCGAGACACTTCTCCAATCAATAACCAATAGAGGAATCTGGAAATTCATATGGCTCCCACATATTTCTACGATTACTTTGCGATCGAATGAACCACTTACATACGATACCAATTTCCCTTTGTCTCACGATAGTTTACTTATCCGAGGTTTTGATCGTCAGTATCTCTGCATACCTAGTTCAACCTCGTTACCGATAAGTACTCTTTTCTCGTTCCCGTGATATGTGATCCCTTGTGACCAGTCACATACTTGCAAGCTAATTGGATGACATTCCACCGAGAGGGCCCAGAGTATATCTATCCGTCATATGGATGGACAAATCCCACTCTTGATCCATGTGCCTCAACCCATACTTTCCAAACACTCAATGCCACCTTTATAGCCACCCAATTATGGTGTGGTGTTTGATGTCATCAAAGCATCCTTCCGGTGATGGTGATTAACATGATCTCATGGTCGAAGGAATTAGGTTACTATGTATCAGAAAGCTTATAGCAAATGAACCATATTAAATGACTTAATCTTTATGCTACGCTTAACTATAGGAGTATGTCCATCACATCATTCTCCTAATGATATGACCCTGTTGTTAATAACATCTCTATGTTCATGATCAGGAAACCATGACCATATATTAACCAACAAGCTAGTTTAACAAGAGACTTTACTAGGGACTCTTTTATGTTTACAAATCACACAAGTATTAATGTTTCCTGTTAATACAATTATAGCATGGTATGTAAAAATTTATCATAAGTATGAAGATATGACAATAACCACTTTATTATTGCCTCTTGGGCATATGTCCAACAGTCTCCCACTTGCACTAGAGTCAATAATCTAGTTTCAAACTTTTGTGTATTCAACACCTATGGCTTTCCGGTGTTGTATGTACACGATTGCTAGTGGTCAACTGATCTCCAGATCTGACACTTCCAGGTCCGTGTGTAATTGCATGTCTTTGCGTCTCTACGCATCACTCATTCTTTAATGAGATGGCTTTGTATAATTTTGGTCCTTTGGTGAGACCTTTAGTTCTTTGGGGTTAAAACATGTTGATAATATTGTCGTACAATATATCTTCATAGTATTATCCCGCTGTGACTACACCTAGTTTGGTAACAAACTACTTGACACAAATGCCCTCTTTAGCTGCTATTATAGCAGGCATATACTTAGCCTTTTGTTGTAGTATCTGTCACAATGTCTTAACTTTGGAACTCATCCAAATCCATTATGGAACTTACTTTCCATTATATTGTGCCACCCTTAGTTTATATTGAGATAAACTTAATTTGTACTTTGTGACAAAAACTAGTATCAATGTAGTACTTTTACAATGAACTAACCATCTATTTATCACTTCTACAAATAATATACTCTTAGTTCTTCCAAAAGATCATAAGAATATCCTTACTATTGTCCAATGATCAACTTATGAATCATTCTAGTATATGCTCATAACATTTAGAGTATAGGACATATCTGGATTTGTACATATCACAGTATGATTGATATAAATACTCTTTGTGATTTCATACATCAAGTATCAATCTATACTTGAATCTTTGTTTCACTTACCAAGTGTCAATACACTTGAATATATCATCAATATTGAACTCATTCAATCCTTTCTGTGCAACAAGAACCTTTCTTGTAGTTTCTATATTGAACTCATTCAATATCTCGTCTATGTACTTCTGGCACAACCATATTGGCGTCACAATTTATCCATATAGACATTGATGCCAAATATTCGGGTTCTGCCTAAGCCTTTCATCGAGATGAAATTCTTAATATGTGTTAATAAAAGATACATAATTTCCAATCAACAATATGTCTTCCACATAATGTATTAGAAACATGTCTTAGCGCTCCCACTTAATTTCTTGCAAATGCAAGCATCTTCATCGTCTCCGACGAATTTAAACTCCTTTAACAGTTTCATCATAGTGAAGATTCCAACTCCGCAATGCTTACTTCAACCATTGAAGTTTGCATATGCTTTTAGCATCCTTTGAATTAACAAAACCCTATGGACCGCGTTATGCACATGTCCTAGGTAACAATTCTATTAGAAGAACTTGTTTTGTTTATTCAACTACCACATAACCAAATTATATGTAGTGGTTGCTACATTAATCCGTCTAGACTAAATATCGCTAATGAAAGATCAAATCTTGTCATAGTCAACCTTTGAACATTGTTGTGAACTCTTTCCCAACATGTCGACTATTTCATAGATGCGAAACATCCATGTCTATTTATTTATAGATCCAAACACAACTGTAAGGTCTTACACCTTTCTCGAGGGTCCTTCAAATTCAAAACTTGATTTCTCGTGTATGGAACTATCACGGATTTTATGGCTTCAAGCCATTTTACGGAGTCAGGGCCCATCATCGCTTCTTTGCATGTAGTACGTTCATTATTCTCAAATAATGATTCAACCCTCAAATCTTGGTATTTGATTGCTTACTCGACCTACTTGGTTCAATAGAAACTTTGACCTTCGTAACCACAACCTTTGAGGCACGTGAGCCATGAGCATTGTTGCTGCCTCCGGAACACTTTTCGGCGCTGCGCAACTTTGCACATATAGCTAAGGTTCTTTTAACTTTATGAAAGTTCTATTGTCCTCCCACATATCTTTTCACGAAAAATTCCTTCTCAAAGAAACTTGATGTTCTAAGTGACAAACACTTTTGTCTCCGATGTTATGGAGGAATACTTAACAGTTATTCGAAATAACATACAAAGGCAGGTTCATCCGACTTTGGTTGCAAACATCTTTCTTATGCATAGCATACCAATGTTTAAGAAAGGACAACTTGGGTTTTATCCCAAACCATAATTTTATATGGTGTCATTTCAACGGATTATGATGGAGCTCTTTTCAGTAGAAAAAACGGTAGTCTCTAAAGCTTTTAATCTTTAAAATATAATGGCAGTTTTATGAATTACACCTTCGATCTTACCATGTCAAACAAGGTTTAATTACATATCTCGAACGCTCCATACTCTTATGGTGTTTCGGGACATGCAAATTCACGGAACGATTCCTTAAATCGTAGGTATTATGCTAAACTTGTAACTCAAATATCTTCCTTTATGATCTTATCATAAACTATTCATATTCTTGTTACAATGATTTTGCACTTCATCTTGAAAGTCTTTGAACTTTTCAAATGTTTCATACTTCATCCTTATTAAGTAAATATTCATATATTCACTCAAATTTTCGGAGAAAGCATATGAAGTTGAAATCCATCGCTCTTGACTACACATAATGGACTTCGTACAACAATATGTACAAGTTCCAATAAGCTAGTCATTCGTTCCCTTTTGGCCTATGAACGAAGTTTTAATTATCTCTAGGAAAGTTTCACAAGCGTCATGTGATCAAAAATCAAAAGACTCCAAAATTCCATCCACATGGAGTTTCTTCATGTTTTCTTTCCAATATAATTTAAACGGCGATGTCACTTCCTAAGCGATCTTTCAATCAATTTGTCTTTCGACATTTTTAGCACTAGTTTTATGGATGTGATTTCTCCAACGAGATTTGTGAATCATTCATCTTTTATGGATTACGGCAATTATTTGAACAACCCTTTTGTTCTCATAATACCTGATAAAACAAATCTTGAAGGCAAGCTTTGATGTTTAACGAGCAACACAATAACCCTTTATTTGTTCTCGATGAACATCATCACATATTATTTTGCTAGTTACTTAGGCCATTGTAGTTCATGAATTGTGTTGTTTCGTATGACTATTCACACCAACCAATTTAGTATCAAATACTTAAGAACCACATTGTTTAATAAGCAAAGAATATAGCCATAACATGTATATCATCTATATACTTAAACTGAACAATTCTAGTCTTTTCTTTTCTGCCATATATTTATGAGATTCTCTTTCAGTATTTATTTTCTGTTTGAAAGAATCTATCAACATCAATAGTGGAGTCATACACATGACACATAGTCGAAAGCGTGTATAATTAAATACCAATGTCTTTGGACTTGCACTTTGAAGTAGATCACCATCATCAAATGTTTGGTGTGCTTTCAAATTCCATTCTTTAGTAATCTCTTGGTGTAGTAAACATTTTACCTACATCAAATATTCACCCTTATCATGGAATTATCCATGATCAAACTACTTTTAGCTTATAACGGTGAATCGCGAGTATAATGTTGCTCTCCAAAACCTTTTGGAGGTTTAGGACAACTAGTGTCTCCAACCTTTTGCAAATTCTCAACAAATATGAGAACATGACTTTTGCCATATTATACTCTATCATGTTGCAACCAAAACTTTGTTTTAGATATCACAATATCTTCCACACATCATGGTTTCTGAAACAACTCTTTCAGATCCTAGATAACCTTGATATTAAGACAATCCTTTGAATATCAAGAATCATGAAGATAAACATGATACTTATATACTAACACTGGAATTGTTACTCTTGATTTAATACCAACTATTAAATTTCACGGAGTAACCGAAACTTACTGAAAGTTTGCAATGGGACTTTTAAACTTTAGATTATAACTTCAAAACAATACGATACCAGTTCGTAAAGTAACTAACCAAAATTCTGTAGTTCTATCATATCAATTATAACTAAGCGCAAGGTGATAAACGGATGCCAATGACTACAACAATTATGCAAATTCACTTGATTTAACTTATGATAAATAGTGTTCAACTTTTAATCATTTTGCCGTTGAACTCCCACTCAAAACAATATCCCTCACATTGTTTTAGTGATCACATGAACCAAATCCACCACATCAAAACCGATCATCACGAGAGTTGATGTAGCTTCAATGGCGAACAATCAACATGTTCATCATATCTACTATATGACTCATGCTTTACCTTTCGGTGATCCGTGTTCCGAGACCATGTCTGTACATGCTAGGCTCGTCAAGATTAAACCTTAGCTTCCGCATGAGCAAATCTGGCTTGCTCACGTTGTATACACTCGCATAATCTAACACACCTGATCATCACGTGGTGTTTCGAAACAACGAGCTTTAGCAACGGTGCTTACTAAGGATGAACACTTTAATACTTGAAATTGTGTGCTTGAGGGATCATCTTATAATGCTACCGTCGTGAACTAAGCAATACAAGATGCATAAAAGGATTAACATCACATGTAATTCATAATATGTGATATGATATCGCCTTTCTTCTTGTGATTCCGATCTCCATCTTCAAAAACGAACATGATCTCCATCATCACCGGTGTGGCGTCAAGGTCAATGGCGCTGCTTCATGGTTGTCTTCCACCAGCATCAACTATTACAACTACTTTTAATAGACACACGGGTCTTAACAGAATTTAAAGAAAACCATATGGCTCCTGCCGGTTGCCAACTTACAATAAGGAACATTGCATACATCATATATAATCACAATCATGGCCATATCACATCACAGCACACCCCTGTAAAACAAAGTTAGACGCCTCTAATTTTCTTTGCATGTTTTACATGGTTTGGGGCTTTCAATAAGTGTCGTTCTAACTTACGAACAAGAACCACAACATTGATACTAGTATTGTCAATCACCCGTTGTAAATTAAATCTCAACTATGTTGGGAGAAACAGGTACCCGCAAAGCCACTTATGCAATACAAGTTGCATGTCAAGCATGGAGCAAGTCTCATGAATGATGTCATGTAAGGTTAGCCCGGGCCGCTTCATCCCACCATCCCGCAAGATGCAAAGTACATAAGAAGCAATCGACAACAAAAGCATCAACGCCCACAATGACCATTGTGTTCTACTCGTGCAACAGATCTACATATAGACACGGCTCTGATACCACTGTAGGGGTTCGTAGCATGAAAAACAAAAAAATTCTACCGCATGAACACACAATCAAGATCTAATCTATGATCAAGCCAAGATCTATCTACTAGATTGTAGCAACTAGTCAACAGAGTACTAACCCTCGAAGATCCAAAGCGGTTAACGAGAGCAGATTCTCGTGGATGATGTAGTCGTACACTTCCGATCTCAAGATCGCGTAGACGATCCTTCCGGCGCTGTGTTCCGGCAGCGCTTCCGCAGTCGGTCACACGTTCGGTACTCGATGAAGACCTTCCTCTCCCTTGTTCCAGCAGGCAGCGGAGGTTGTAGCACTCTCCTCGCGATTCCGGCAGCACGACGGCGTGGTACCGGAAGTAGAGGGAAGATCTCGCAGGGCTTCGCCTTAAGCCGGAGCGAGTATGGTGGACTATGAGAGAGATACTCGACGATCTAGGGTTTAGACGCACCAAGGAGGAGGGTCTAGGGCCGGCGGCTAGGGCTTGGAGCAGCCCAAGTTGGCGGCTAGGGTTGCCCTAGGCGGCGGCAGCAGGAGGTGGCGGCGCCGGGGCTAGGGTTTGCGGGGTGGAGGTGTTGTGTACTTGGAGGGGCAGCCCTGCCCCTCCTTATATAGGTGGAGGGAGGCGCGCCAGGGGAGGGGAGTCCCTCTCCAACTCGGATCCCAAGTGGGCCGGCGGTGGAGGGGAGAAACTCCTCCCCAAGTAGGTTTCCTACTTCCCCTCCACCTTCCAAAATAGCCGTTTGACATTTCAAATTGGCGTTTGACATTTTCAAACTAGGATTTGATTAAACCCTTTATTTTGTTCAGCGATGACACCTAGTACATGATGCAATCATTACAACTTGGTATGACACATTCATGTACCCTTCCCCTCCGGAGTGCCGGACATTCCGGAACCTTCTAGAACATTCCCGATGAAAACACCGGAACCATTCTCCAACCCCGAAACAGGACTTTCCTTATATGAATCTTATTCTCCAGACCATTCCGGATCTCCTCGTGATATCCCGGATCCCATCTGAGACTCCGAACAACATTCGGTCTCTTACTCATCATTCCATAACTACTCAACAACATCGAATCCTTAAGTGTGTCTCCCTACGGTTCGTGAATTATGCGGACATGATCAAGGCACTTCTCCGATCAATAACCAATAGAGGAATCTGGAAATTCATATGGCTCCCACATATTTCTACGATTACTTTGCGATCGAATGAACCATTTACATACGATACCAATTTCCCTTTGTCTCACGATAGTTTACTTATCCGAGGTTTTGATCGTCGGTATCTCTGCATACCTAGTTCAACCTCGTTACCGATAAGTACTCTTTTCTCGTTCCCGTGATATGTGATCCCTTGTGAGCCAGTCACATGCTTGCAAGCTAATTGGATGACATTCCACCGAGAGGGCCCAGAGTATATCTATCCGTCATATGGATGGACAAATCCCACTCTTGATCCATGTGCCTCAACCCATACTTTCCAAACACTCAATGCCACCTTTATAGCCACCCATTTATGGTGTGGTGTTTGATGTCATCAAAGCATCCTTCCAGTGATGGTGATTAACATGATCTCATGGTCGAAGGAATTAGGTTACTATGTATCAGACACCTTATAGCAAATGAACTATATTAAATGACTTGATCTTTATGCTACGCTTAACTATAGGAGTATGTCCATCACATCATTCTCCTAATGATATGACCCTGTTGTTAATAACATCTCTATGTTCATGATCAGGAAACCATGATCATATATTAACCATCAAGCTAGTTTAACAAGAGGCTTTACTAGGGACTCTTTTATGTTTACAAATCACACAAGTATTAATGTTTCCTGTTAATACAATTATAACATGGTATGTAAACATTTATCATAAGTATGAAGATATGATAATAACCACTTTATTATTGCCTCTTGGGCATATCTCCAACAATAGACCTGAACCATTGTGAACATCGAAGTTGTATATACTTGCATCTATACGTTGGAATTAGCAGAACCGTGCTGTCATGGGGAACGTTTTCAACATTTAACTTGTACTCTGTACATAGTTGATATCGTGCTCTTTTGTCTATGGATGTCAACGGTGTGAAATAAAGAGGGAACTTGTAAGTCCATGGAGTTTGTACCTTGTGTTAGAGAAACGCCTAGGCCGCTAGCCTAAGCCATGCTTAATCATGGTGGAAACTTGCAGCATCACCATAGTGAGTCATCTATGAAGCATCCTCAATAAAAAGCTATACACATAGTAAATAAAAAGATTGCTGAGATGCTCATTGTCTGCTTGCCTTGTCATTTTGGTTATGGGAAATCTCCTGTACCATGTGCAAGGGGTATCCTGTTGGTGGTTCTCAATGATATGAAAATACTTATAATGACAAGAACTTACCTGAACCCAAAGTTTAGTATGCATGAGGAGTGGCCCTCATATTCAAGGGACATGAGATTGCCAACTTATATTTCGTCAAGCATATACTCCGCCTTTGTTCATTTTAACCTTAATCATCTCAAGATGCTTATGATAGGGGCAATGAGGGCTCAAAGCTAGTAAGTATCATAATCTTTTGGAACCTCTTTATGACTTGTAATCCCTGCTACCCTCTAAGAAGAGACCTTTCTCCCACTTCCAAGTTGAGTCAGTAAACCTACTTCCTCTCTATCTCCAGCAAGCTTTTGAGTTGTTGTGTTTCAAGAATTCATATGATGATTTATTCAATCATGTTTTTCATCTTCCTTGTTTGCACAAAACTCTTATCTATTGAGTATTACTTTGAAAGCCTTCACTTGTGAAAAACCTTTTTGAGCAAAGAGTGCTCCTGTTTTGAAACTTCTACAAAAAGCTTTTGTGAAACTGTTTGCCAGGTGTTCTCTGACCAAGAACAAGTTTGCCAATTCCACTTATGATTTATCTTTATGCATCTCTATTGTGACTGATGTACTTGGTTGCAAGCTAAGTTATATAATGGTGAGTTGCTTTTTTCTATGAGTTGTGCAATGGTAAGTGTGATGCTTCTTGTTCGTATTCTTTTATCGACACTTCACTCCATAAACCTGTGGACATGTTTACTGAGCTCAGTTTTCGCTTGGGGACAAGCGAAGTCTAAGCTTGGGGGAGTTGATACGCCCAATTTGCATCACCTTTCTATATCATAATTTACCTCTATTTATTGATAGTTGTCTTATTATGAGGTATTACTTATGGCTTTTCATCTGTTTATGCATGTTGGATGATTCCTGGAGGATGGACTGCTGGAGTCTGGATTCAGATAGAAAAGAAGGGGTTTCAGTGCAATTTCGCGAAGATCAGAAAAATACCAGAAAAATATGGAAACATATTATTTTACCAGAAGATGAAGGAAGCTAGAAGGAGGGACGAAGCTGGGCCTCAGTGGGCCAACACCCCCTAGGCGTGGGCCCACCTGACCCTGCGCCTAGGGCAGGTGTGGCCCACCTGCCCGGCCTCCGACTCCGCCCCTTCGCCTATATATTCCCTACAGAACCCTAACACCAGGGGAGCGACCACAGATAGATTTTCGTCGCCTCTGGAGGGCGGAAAACACCGAGAGAGAAAGATCTCTCCGGCAGACAGATTTCTGCCAAGGGAATTCCTTCCCGGAGAGGGGAGACCGTTGTCATCAACACCATCATCAAGCTAGGCTTCATCGGGATCATCATCATCATCATCCACAGCATCATATCCACCAGAACCATCATCACCACTCCGTCCTGCTGTAACAATTGTGTTGAATATTGCTTTAGTTCTTAGGGGAAACTTTCCTGGTGTTGATTACTATTGTAGTTGATGCTTGTGAGTGGAACCATTGGATTATTGTTTATGTTTAGCTTGTTATCCATTATCATATCATCTTTGATCTTGATCCATATGATGTCTTGTGAGTAGTTCGTTTAGTTTTTAAGGACATGGGAGAAGTCATGTTGTTAGTAGGGAATCTGTGATGAGTTATTATTCAATGGTTTAGTAATTAAGGTGTGGTGCTATTCTTCTAGTGGTGTCATATGAATGTCGACTACATGATATTTCACCATTTATGGGCCTAGGGGAATGCATTGTGTATTTGGCTACTAATCGCAGGGTTGCCGGAGTGACAGAAACGTGAACCCCCGTTAGGATATCTTTGCACAAGGGAGTGTAGGATCTTACAGTTTAAGGCTGTGGTTAGATTTATATCTTAATTACTTTCCTGTAGTTACGGATGTTTGCAGGGGGTTTAATCACAAGTATGTATTAGTCATAGGAAGGGCGGTATGTTAGCATAGGTTCACCCACACAACACTTACAAACACCAGAGAAGAGTACTCAGCTATTTGAAGCGAAAGCACTTGACAGATTCCCATGTGTCCTCGAGAACGTTTGGTCCTTATAAGTATTTCCACTGGCTTGTCCTTTGCTAAGAAAGGATTGGGCCACTTGCTCCGTTTGTTCGTTACTTCTGTTACTTGCTCCTTGTTTTGTTGCCTTGTAAAAAAACCACTAAAAATCCGTTTGCTAAGTATTCACAGGGATTTCCTGCTCCACACCACTGTTTAGCACCTTCTGCTCCTCGTTGGGATCGACACTCCTATTTATCGAAAGTACTACGATACACCCCCTACACTTGTGGGTCATCACCGCACAGGCACCTTCTAGCGATGGATATATAATATTTCTCATCCTATAAAGAATATTTTGCTCCGTTTCATAAATAAAACTACACGGCAAAATCAGTACAAAATATGAAAAAACCTTTTTCAAAACATACCAAAGACAATAGAAAAGTATAGGACCAGTCGCACCCTCCACGAAGCTCCCGGGACTACTAACTAAAGGAGAAACAACCCCTCCTTGTGAAACCATCGAACATCCTCGCCTCATATCGACCAATATGTCACCGAAGAAGGCCTCATGCCATCTAGGTCCATGGCATGTAACAGTGATCTCGCCAGCAGACAACAAAGACCGAGAACAAGGCAACTAAGCCATATATATATGATAGGAGGCCACCGAAATCACCCTACAATGGAACCAAATAATCCTCAAGACAGCGTCCGAGCTTGCCCATTAACAACAACAAGGAACAACATAGTGATACCAGAGCTCCATGACAATGCCCCCAAGAAAGTGATGACATAGAGCATCGTTGTCATCGACTTCGAAGTCATGGGTTTTCAATCGGAGCCGTGGCGCGTGGATGACCACAATCATGAAATCAAAAGGGTAAGGCCACCTACAGGCATCGCTGTCGTTGGTGCCAGAGAACCCATCTTTCAGCCAAAATCATCACAACGTCATGCAGGGTATCGCGGTTGACCCGCTGCCACAAAAGTATGCCTCTAGGACATGATCTGGGATCCGTGATTGAGAATGCCTTCCCAACCCTAGGATCCCCGATGCCGATTCCTCTCGCTGTGTCCACATGGATAAGGAGAGAATCCACAAAAACCATCGCAGTGTCACTTGCTGGAGAGCGGGTCGTGCAGTCCACCTTTGGAGGCCGTGACCCCGACATCCAAGGTATCACATCGTTGGGGAAACATACCTAGGAATGGATATGATGACATGTCTGGGACCACCTGTCCTAGATCCGACCTGCAAACGAGGGGCAGATGGGTATGGCAACGAAGGGCGGCAAGTACGATGTATGCAAGCCACCACGCATGCAACCCGGAGAGCCCATGTCAGATCTGTCCTAGTACCATCTAGTCCTAGGCCCGCCAGCCCTCCTCCGACCACATTCACTGACGCTCCTACTGCACCACACACTGCAGTCATCGCGCTTATCCCCGTCGAGGCTCATTGGGTCCCACCGGAGAACTGCTTGGTAGACACCGCGCGACCAAGTCCGCACCACTGCAATTTTTTTATGCCCCACGTCGATGACCTTGTGCGCACCTTGTGCGCGGGTGAAAGAGATCTTGTCGCCACCGGCAATAAGTGGGCTTCTCCCGTCAACTCTCGTTGGGCAAGCAGGAGGAAGGGAGGGATGAAAGAAGGTTGGGGCGAGGTATGGTTAGAGCTCACAGTTGCCCACATGGGGACGATGCATATGCTACGCGAAACGTTTCCCTAATTATCATCTGCTATACAATATTTTAACATCTCTTGACTAAAATAAGTACCACTAACTTTGGTGAACTTACTTCAGTTACATACTTGTAAGTTGTCTTGAGAAACATGGTTTGTATTTATGTAGAGTGAATTTTGGAAACCAAAACCGGTTCACAAGTGCTCTTTAAGATCTTTGCCATGGATCAGTCCGACGAATCTAAAAGGGAAGTATTGCAACATAAAACAAACTTAGTCAAACTTACATCACGTTGGGCCGCCGTCCAAAATTTACTTAGAAACTTAGAAAATCAGCATAATAAGTTTTGGAAGTTTAACCATAGTTGTTTTATTTTTTGCAAATGCTCATACTATTTGATCACGTAAGTAATAACTCAATATGTATCTTCTTGATTTTGTCAATATTTAGCAAAACTTACAAATACGCTTATTTCTTCTAAGATCTAGAAAATTTGTGCATCGAATGCTAAGAATGTCTTGGCTCGGGATTTAAACCACGGATTTTCGAAGGAGAGTTGGGTTGGTGATCAAGATCTTAAGCCTGGTCATCCTTAAGTCCAGACGCACACTTATCTATATGTTTTCTTAACATTTTGAAGTAAATGGAATAAGTACGGTGCATCTTAACAATTTTTGACTAGACCATAAGCAACTCAAAAAGGGCAACTTCATGTTTACCACTCATGCACATGTAATAGTTCATCTTATTGTGATTTGGAAGCCTAATGGAATTATATAATGTATATACGACCTATGTAGTTTCGAGGAAAAATGGAAATTATATAACTAGTAAACTGTTCCCTTGATGAACAAAGAAGTATACCAATACAAAATGAACATATAACGTGTTTCCGTATTATTTTTTTCCAAAAGAGTGACTACATCAATTTCTCGCTTAAGATCTATAATTTTTTTTAAAGTCAAGCTACGAAAAGTTTGATTAAACTTTTAGAAAAAACAATCAAGAAATATTATATTATATAGATATCCTGTGAAAATATGTTTCATGATATATGAAAGGGTATGAATTACGTATTATAAATATTAATATTTTTCTTTAAAAACCTGGTCAACCCTAAGATAGTTTGACTTTTTTTTAAAAAAATACCTTAAGCCTTGGGACGAGGTATCACTTCTCCTATCTGAGAGTACAACAAATGCACGTAAATTGCCGTAAGAAACCTTTTTTTCCGTAAGTGGAGAGGAGGGAATAACTATATCCTTTTTGACAAGGGAGGAAATAAAGATATGATAACAAAGACAAATTATTCTCCTCCCTAAAAAAAATGACAAATTATTCTCCCGTACTACGGGTTGTGGAGAGAAAGGAGACATTAGCATGAGCTTCACCTATCCATTTGGCATCCCGGGGGGTTCCCTCTGGCTCGGGGAACTCCTGGATGAGTCGATTCAACTTATCGACTCCAGGATATGTAAATTTGCCCAAGACAACAATTTTCATAAATTGACGCTTCTCGGGAATGTTCATGCTGACCGTTCAATGTATGGCATGGACTAAAAGCACAATTATTTGTGTCTCATCTAAGACATCTATTTTAAGAAGAAGGGAGTAATTTTCTTTTTCACCGTTTTTCCTGCAAAAGTCAGTCTCTGCCGTGCAATTAACAGCCACAAAGTCTGGTCACTAGCTTTGCCGGATGGCAACTGGTACTAGTGGGGAATACGGGAGTGGGACAAGCGGACAAGGCCACACCGGGCCAGCTCACGCCTTCTTTTCAGCTGGAGATCACTGAAACGGGATATACCCCCTCTGTCTTTTCTTGGTGCGTCTTTTCCACAAAGCAGCTTTGCTGCACGCCTGTTGGAAAGTCGGAGCGAGCCGAATGGTCCATCATCCCGGCAAAAGTCCTTTTTGTACACCGAAAGGTGTCGCCGGTGGTAGGGCTCGCGAAGGCGAAGCAGATCCATATGCCGAGATCACATGCTCGGCAACCATGCTCTCGCTCGACGGTCAATTTCCTTAAATATTTTCCTTTTAAATCTGCACTGAAGTGCATCCATTTTTGTTTAGATTTCTATGATAATAATAACTGCCGCAGACTCTCAGGTACTCGAATCAGTTCACCGGCCAGAAATTCCAATCGGAACACCCGCGCCGCCGAGAGAGAGAGAGAGGGCAGATTCCCCTCCCGTGGCGTCCGACACATGAGAGAATCAAAGACGCGAAAAGGAAGGAGCTCCTTGGCACGAGCCCGGTATGTCTGTATGTCGACACCCACCGCCCACCGGGTGGCGCGTGCTGCGACATCCTGCCTCTGTGCTCGCGCGTGATCTGAACGGAAACAGAGAAAGCCGGCGCGCGCGATGCAGGTTTTCCTTTCCACCCGCACGGCCACAGGGCCAACAACTGGCAGCCTTTCAGGCGGACCAGCCCACCGTTGCGTCAACAACCCGCGCACATCTTGCTCGGACTCAGCACGCGGGGAGATGATATGTGCCGCTCTTTAGCGGCATGTCTCAAAGCATCTTCACTTGTTGGCCGAATCCAGAGCGAAATTTGGTCCGTTTTTTGGCCGGACTGAACTTGTTTTCGGCCTGGGTACGCCCATTCTCCCACCTGCGTACCCAGGCCGAGTTCCCAAATTCGGCTAAAATTCATCAAATTCAGACGATTTTCATTGAGTTGGACGAATATAGGCGGAGTACATCAAATTTAAACGAAACTAGTACATAAATAAACTAAAAAAGGCCGCCGCCGGTGCCTTCTCCTCGCCGTCCTACATGCCGAGGTTGTCGTAGAACGACGTGTAGCCAGGATCGGCTCGGCCGTCATCCTCGCCGCCGTCGTCGTCATCGCTCGGCGACTGGTTCTGGCGGGAGCTGCCCTGGCCAGGGTCGCCGTACCTTCATGGCTGGTACGACGGGCCTGCGTCCTCGTCGTCGTCGTCCAGGACGTAGAGCGGGGCGCCTTGGTAGACGAGCTGACGTCCAGAGAGCGCCCGACGCCGTGCGGCCTGCTCCTCGGCCTGCTGCTGCAGGCCGAGGATACGCTGACGTTCCGCTTGCTCCCAGTCCCTCCTGGACCATTCGAGGATGTCCGGCGAGGAGGGCTCGACCAGCGGCATCGTCGGCGTCAGCGGCAGGGTCGGCGTAAGCGGCGGCGCTTCGCGGAGCGACTGCTCCAGCGCCATCTTCAAGGCGGCGTCCTCGGCCGGCGCCGAGCCTTCCGCCTTGGGGCGGCGTAGGCGCAGGTGGCCTCTTGGCGGCGTGGGCGCATACGGCTCGTTGATGACGATGCCGCGCGCGCGTGCGCGGCGGTGAGCGCGCCGGCGAGACAGCCTCGCGCTTCACGGCTGTCGGCGTGCGAAGCGGGGCGCTACCGGAAGAGTGGGACGCCGAAGCGGAGGAGGACGAGCTCATGCTCGCCATCCTCCTCGGCGCCCAGTTTGCCGGAGCACGCTGACCCCTGGCTGCCGGCGTCGGGTTGCGCGGGAAGCCGAGCCGCGGCGTGTTCCCGCGGTTGATGTGGTCCAGCACTGCGGCGAGCGTACGCCCTGGTCCGCTCCACCACCGCCGAGTTTTTGCGCGCCGGCGGGGACTCGTCCGGCGGTCCCTCGTGGTGGGCGAGCTCCTGCTGGCGCCGCTCCTTGAAGAAGTGCGCCCAGTACTAGAGGTCGTCGGCGCTCACCGCTTCGGCGGGGTTATCCATGCCGGCGATGTACTCCTGTACATCATACGGCAGCTCCTCCGGCGTCGGCCCCGGCGGGTTTGGGATGCCGCCGACGCTTAGCGTCCAGCCCGGAGGCATACGCGTGTCCGGCGTCGCCATGTACCCCGCCTCGTACAGCATGCGCGCCTCCCAAGTTTGGAGGGTGCGCCGGCCGAAGCCGTTCACCGCAGCGCCGTCGCCGGGGTAGCATTCGCCCATGGTGAGAGAAGGGGGAAGGGGAGAGCTCGCCGGAGTTGGGCTTGTGGGTCGGGGAGATGTGAGAGAGTGCGAAGATCTCCGGCGAGGTGTACAGCTTATAAAGGCCGAGGTTGGCGGTGAGGGCGGGAGGGGTGTAGCGGCGAGGGCGGGAAAAGTGGAAACGACGGGAACTTAGTGACCGCCGGTCCGTCGCGGGAGCCGAAGCGGCGACGGTGGCGCCGTAATTCGGCGACGCGTGGCCGACGCGACGGGCAGTTATTGCCCGGCGGTCGCCGTGTGGTTCCGAGGATGACGACGACTCGGCTTCCGTCACTGACGCGGCGGGTCCACGCGCTGCTTCGTTTTTTTCCGCCGAAATCGCTGAGTCCGGCGTCCCCAGGGCGTACCCGGAAACCTGGGTTCGGCCTGGGTAGCCCGGACCAAAAATGGCCGAAATCCGGCCGAAAACAAGTCCTTGGGTACGCGACTGGGCCGATTTTCGGCGTCTGGACCAAAATTCGGCGTCCGGATTGGCCTCCTGAGTAGGCGAGTGGAGATGCTCTTAGTCGCGCCGCTTCAGGCAGAGTCGATATGGGCTGGCCCATCGTATGGTTTGATTGCTGTTTTCTATGGTGGTTCGACCGCTTGAATACACCTACGTTTTATAGATGAAGACAAATATACCTTTTCGCCAGGCGATTAGGGTTTAGAGGCGATCCTGACGGCGACCCCTTTGCCGCCGGCTGGTCGACCGAGTTTCTCACCGGAAACCACCCGGTAGTCTGGACCGCTGCGCTGGGACTGCTTCACGGGGTTGGCTCTGCCCAACTGCCCGGTCGCGACGGGTGGTCTGGCTTTGGGTTCCGATCTGGTGATGGCGGAGTCATCTGCGAAGGCGGGGACAAGATCGCGTCCGCAGATGGAAGGGGAAGAGGACATTGATGCGCTTCTCAAGCGTTTGAACCTGAAGGGAGAGGAAAAGAGAGGTGTCAGGATTGCTGGTGATCGTCTGAACAATCTGAAGGAGGAGGTCAAGTGGATCGCCATTGGAAGGGTTCATACGTCCAAGTCCTTCAGCCCAAGCTCGTTGTTTGAAACCCTGCATCACGCATGGAATGCTGCAAAGGAAATCAAGCCAAGGGTGTTGGAGAAGAATCTGTTCCTCTTCCAGGCTGCCTGTTTAGGTGACTGGACGAGGATGATGGAGGAGGGACCCTGGATATTCAGGGATCAGGCTGTTATTCTGGCGGAGTATGATGGGTTTTCTCCAACGAACTCCATACCGCTGAATCTGATGCATGTGTGAGTTCGGATCCCCAAGATCCCGGACCTTTTTCGGAAGCATGATGTGGTTGAAGATCTGGCATCACGTGTGGGGAAGGTGTGTTCAATTGAGATGAGACCTTCCTCAATCCAGGATTATGTTAGAGCACGAGTGCAGATGGATGTCATGCTGCCCCTGGTGCGCTTTGTCACCCTGGAGATCGAGGGTAAACCAGACCTGGTTTTCCAGGTGCTTTATGAAAAAATTCCAAAGTTCTGTAATGTGTGTGGACTTTTGGGACATTTCCACCTGGAGTGCGGCAATGGTGTGCATGCTCCAGAGGCGATGGAGTACGGGAGATGGATGCTGGCGGATATCCCATGGAATAGGCCAAAGCAGAATAATTTTGGTGAACGGGCTGAAGGTCCAAGAGGTGGTCGCACGGGGGGCAGAGCCCCAGGAAGAGGTGGTGGTCGAGGACGTGGGAGAGAAGGCCCGCTGGAGCGCGAAAACAAGAAGCGCTCTTCCGGAGAGGCGGCCCTGGATGTTGGTAGTAAGAATGCATCCCCGCAGAAACTACTACCGGGGACCAACACGGGGGAGGCGACCATGGTGGCTCGTGAGCTGGAGATGTCTAAGGCTGTAGTGCCTTTCGGAGGGAAGCCCACGGGTATTCCTCCGTTTCCACCTGCATATACGCCACCAAGGAGCAAGAAGAAACCACGGCAGGTGGGGGTCACCTATGAAGAATGTGGCCATTGAGCAGGCGACCTCCAATGGGGAGGACCGCCGAGGCCAATGAGTGTTCTAGGCCTGAACTGCCGTGGCCTAGGTGGCGGCGCGACAGTTCGTGAGCTTCGTGATTTAGCGAGGCGTTTTTCTCCTTCGACTTTGTATGTGGTGGAGTCTCAACTTCAGAAAAATTGAGTGGAGGGGTTAGCTCACACATTAGGTTTTGATAAGGCTTTTGCAATAAACAGTTTGGGACGTAGTGGAGGTCTCGGTGTATTTTGGAATAATGATATAAACATAGAGATTTTACCTTACTCGCAATACCACCTTGATGCAGTGGTGAGAGAGGAGGGAAAGGAGCCGTGGCGTCTCACGGTTGTTTATGGTGAAGCACAAGTAGGTGAGCGTTTCAAGACGTGGGAAATTCTCAGATTTATTCGCTCGGCGAATGATTTACCATGGCTTTGTATTGGGGACTTCAATGAGGTTCTTTACAGATCGGAGCACATGGGGATCACCGAACGAAGAGACAGCCAGATGGTTGGTTTCAGAGAAGCGGTTGATGTGTGCGGCCTGTGCGATCTTGGGTATAGGGGCGTGCCATGGACCTTCGAAAAGAAGGCGGTCGACGGGTCATTTAGTCGTACCAGGCTGGATAGGGCCCTGGCATCCCCCAGTTGGTGCGAACTGTTTCCAATGGCAGTGGTTCATCATCTTGCAACAGTGGTGACCTCGGATCATCTACCTTTGAGGCTTGATTTTCAGCCAAGGAGGTTGGTTAGGAGACAAAAGAGAGTGTTTCGGTATGAGGTTATGTGGGAGAGCCATGAGGAGTTCTCGCCTCTGCTGAAGGAGTGTAAGGAAGCTACTTCGGGGGGTACACTAGCTGATTTGCATGAGAAACTTGATCGGGTGGCTGGTAACTTGTCGAAGTGGGGGCGTGAATCCTTTGGAAGTGTACAGGCAAGAGTACGGCAGCTGCAGGGCCAGCTTCAGGCTCTTTGGAGTGCACCGGATAGGCTGGGGTCGACGGAGGAGGAGAAGAGTATAACAACCGAGCTGACGGAAGCCCTAGAGAGGGAAGAGGTTATGTGGCGACATAGGTCGCGAGTGCAGTGGTTGGCAGAGGGCGACAAGAACACAAGATTCTTCCATCTGCATGCTAGCCGTCATCGAAAAAAGAACAGGGTGGTGGAGCTACGGAAGGAATATGGTACTCTACAAGTCGGGGAGGTAGAGAATGGCACATTGGCTAGTGATTTTTATAAAGATCTATATCGGTCTGAAGGAGTAGAGGAGATGGAGGCAGTACTTGACAAGGTTCCATGCCGCGTTAGCGCTGCTATGAATGCCAACCTTTGTGCTCCTTTTGAATACAAAGAAATTAAACATGCTTTGTTTGAGATGTACCTAACCAAGGCGCCAAGGCCGGACAGATTTCCAGCGCATTTTTTCAGAGGAATTGGGATATCTGTGGGACTGAAGTATGCAAGGCCATTCTTTTAGTGCTGGCAGGAGTTGAAAGCCTAGAGGTGATCAATAAGACCTTCATAGTGATGATACCAAAGGTTGCAAGCCCACAGGAGATGGGACAGTTCAGGCCAATCAGCTTATGCAATGTGATATACAAAATTGCATCTAAGGTGGTGGCGAATAGACTGAAGGTGATTTTGCCAGAGATCATCTCAGAGGAGCAGTCAGCATTTGTACCGGGAAGGTTAATAACGGACAATATTATCACTGCTTATGAATGCTTGTATTTTATGAAGCGGAACAGATCCAAAAACACAGATTCTATGCGCTGAAACTCGACATGAGGAAAGCGTATGATAGAGTCGAGTGGTGTTATTTAGAGGCTATTATGTTGAAGCTTGGTTTCAGCAGTACATGGGTGGCCTTGATCATGCGCCTGGTCACATCGGTATCATTCACGGTTCTGTTCAATGGTACACCGCAGGATGAGTTTAAACCTACGCGAGGGATCCGTCAGGGTGATCCAATTTCCCCATATTTGTTTTTGATGGCAGTAGAGGGCCTTTCGTGCCTCTTAAAAAATTTGAATCCATCATCGGTGCTCAATGGCATTAGGGTGGCCTCCACGGCTCCGGTTGTGAACCACTTACTCTTTGCAGATGATAGCCAGCTGTTTTTCGAAGCAACTGTGGAGGGAGCAAGGGAAGCAAAGGAGGTGCTTGAGAGGTACTACCGAGCTTCTGGTCAACGAATTAATATGGACAAATCTTCTGTTTATTTCAGCAAGGGGTGTCCAGATATGGTGAGAGAAAACATCAAGGGTGAGATTGGTGTGGAGAAAGAAACTCTCAAAGATAAATATCTTGGCCTTCCATCCGATGTTGGGAGATCGAAGAATGGCTCTTTTAAGTACTTAAAAGATCGTGTCTGGCAGAAAGTCCTGGGATGGTTAGAACAACTTCTGTCAGTAGGAGGAAAGGAAATTTTGATTAAGTCAGTGGCTCAGGCAGTCCCTACTTTCTCAATGGCTTGTTTCAAACTACCAAAGGGTCTCTATGAACACATAAACTCAATGCTAAGGAAATTTTGGTGGGGTAGCAAAGAAGGAAAGCGCCGAACATGTTGGGTCTCGTGGGAGACGATGACTCAACCTAAATACGCAGGAGGGCTGGGATTCCGCGACATAGAATTATTCAACCTTGCTCTACTGGCTCGCCAAGCATGGCGTATTCTATCGGAGCCAAATACCCTGAGTGCACGTGTTCTGAAGGCTGCCTACTTCCCCAATACAGATATTCTGGATGCGGAGGTGGGTTCTCACCCATCGCAAATATGGCGGGCGATCATCGAGGGTAGAGATGCTCTGAAGATCGGCTTGATTAAGAGGATTGGAGATGGGAAGGATACGAGGGTGTGGGAGCACAATTGGCTCCCTCGAGACACCAGGCTTCGGCCTGTGGCTCCTCGTCGGTCAGATGCACCAGAGCTGGTGAGTGACTATATTGATCAGGCTGCGGTGTCATGGCGTGAAGACAGACTTGAAGAATTCTTCTTACCCATGGATGCTGAGATCATACGGAACATCCCACTGTCAACTCGGATCCAAAAAGATTTCTGGGCTTGGCATTTTGAGAGGAGTGGGGTGTTCACGATTAGGTCGGCGTATAGAGCCTTGGCTATGACTAAATACACCAGAGAGGGGTGGCTGGAAAACCGTGCAGGCTCCTCCAATGCGATGGATGAAGGCAAATCATGGTGCAAGCTCTGGAAAATACAAGTCCCCTCGAAAGTGAGAATTTTTCTATGGAGGCTGGCTCAACACTCTCTTCACACGGGTGATCTGAGCCATTACCGAAACATGGCACCAACCCCCGCTTGTTCGATCTGTGGACAGGAGGATTCGTGGCGCCATTCCTTATTAGAGTGTCAGATGTCTCGCTGCATTTGGGCTCTAACTGCAGCAGAATTAGTGGAACACATATCACTGTCAGCTGAGGGTTCGGCGAGGAAGTGGTTGTTCTCTCTGTTTGATACTCTGAAGAAGGAGGACTTGACGAGGACGCTGGTGACTCTATGGGCAGTATGGCATGCGAGACGGAAATCCATCCATGAAGATATCTTCCAAAGCCCAATGTCCACAATTCTTTTTGTCGAGAGATTTCTGGAGGATCTTAGTATGAGTGCTCCAAAGAAGCAAACCCTGGCCATGGTGACGGATGTTCGATAGAGGAGCCGGCGCTGGACTCCCCCACCCATTGGGAGGGTGAAGATCAATGTTGACGCGGCAGTGGCAACAACGGCGGCCAAAGGGGTAGTGGGTGCTGTCTGTAGATCGTTGGAAGGAACTTTCTTGGGAGCTTCGGCAGTGGGGTTCTCAGGTATCACTGACCCGGGCTCTCTTGAGGCGATGGCATGCAGGGAGGCTATGGCCCTAGCGACAGACTTGCAAATGGGACTTGTCCATGTTGCAAGTGATTGCATGGTGGTGATAATGGCGTTGAGGACCCAATATCTGGGGGTGTTTGCGAGTGTGATAGAGGAGGTGAAATACACAGCAGCTCGCATCAATGCTACGTTCAGCCATGAAGGACGAGCATGTAATATGGAGGCACATACCTTGGCAAGGACTGTATCCTCCTTGTCTGTAGGTCATCACGTCTGGTTCCTAGCCCCACCTGAGGGCTTAAACATTCCTGTAAACATCAATATCATCTGAATAAAGCAGGAAGTTCTCAAAAAAAACCAACGTTTTATAGATAAAGCAAAATGCAGGTACATAGATATAACAAGCAACCTCACCGGCCGAAGCCACAAAAAAATGGGAAAAGTCTGAGCATCCGCTAGGGACACAGCACAACAAAGCCTAAGAAATAAACAAAAAAGATGGGATGAGGACAACACTCAGATCGCCGTAGGGATCAAGAAGTAGCCGGAGCCTAGAAGAGGAGCGCCGTCATCCTCAAGGCCCGAAGAGTGTCTTCGAAGGACGCCGGTAACGCCGTCTCACCAAAGGGGACCACTACTGCAGGAAGGCAAGCAGAGCAAAAATAGAGTCAGACACACGGGTAGAATAAATCCTCTCAATCACCATCTTGTTTCTCACATTCCACAAAGTCTAGGTAATGGCTGCAAACATGAGCCAGAAGAGGCGGCGCCCCCCTCCAGCCCTGTTTGCCTGGGTCTGCAGGAACTTCCCGAGCTCTTGTGCCTGCCATGCAGTTCCCGACGCCTCCCGAACAAAACTTCACAAAAACCGAGCCGCCGCGCAGGAGAACATAATATGGGCACATGTCTCCGATGTCCCACATAGGGGACAGAGGCCATTGCTCGGGCCATTGCGTTTGGCCACCTCCACTCCCGAAGGTAAGAAGTGATAGAGCAGCCGCTAGACGAAAATGCAAAGACTAAGGGGAAGGGGGGCTTTCCAAAGGGGCGATTGTAGGGATTCGTAGCATGGAAAACAAAAAAATTCTACCGCATGAACATACAATCAAGATCTAATATATGATCAAGCCAAGATCTATCTACTAGATCGGTTCAACAAGTTGACAGAGTACTAACCCTCGAAGATCCAAAGCGGTTAACGAGAGCAGATTCTCGTGGGTAATGTAGTCGTTCACTTGCCGATCTCAAGAACGCGTAGACGATTCTTCCGGCGCCGCGTTTCGGTAGTGCTCCTACAGTCGGTCACACATACGGTACTCGATGAAGGCCTTCCTCTCCTTTGTTCCACCAGGCAGCAAAGGTTGTAGCTCTCTCCTCACAATTCCGGCAGCACGATGGCATGGTGTCGAAGTTTAGAGGGGAGATCCCAAAAGGCTTCGCCTAAGCCGAAGCGAGAATGGTGGAGTAGAAGAAGGCCTCAATGATCTAGGGTTTAGAGGGCGTCGAGGGGAGGGTGTTGCCGTTGGCTAGGGGCTAGGGTTTAGTCCCCAACTCGGGTACTAGAGGAGATCCCTAGGAGGTGGAGGTTTAGAGAGGGGAGGCGCCCTACTAGGGTTTGGGTGTGGGGTGCCATGGGGGGCGCCCCCTCCCCTCTATTTATGATATGGAGGGGCGGTTGGGGAAGGGGAGTCCTTCCCCAACTCCACCTCATGTGGCCCGCGCAAGGGAGAGGGAGGATTCTCCCTTAGGTGGGTTTCCTTCTCTCCCTCCACTTGGAAATCATTGTCCCAGTTTGACTTTTTCAAACCGCCTTTTTATCTTTCAAACTAGAGTTTAATTTCTCTGTTCCAAGTGTCCAGCCAAGTGACCTAGGACATGATGTTGGAGATATGCCCTAGAGGCAATAATAAATGTAGTTATTATTATATCTTTGTGTTTATGATAAATGTTTACATTCATGCTGTAATAGTATTAACAAGGAAACATTAATACTTGTGTGATTTGTAAACTTAAATTAAAGTCCCTAGTAAAGCCTCTATATATTACTAGCTTGTTGGTTAATAAATGATTGTGGTTTCCCTATCATGAACATTGAGATGTTATTAACAACAAGATCATATCGTTAGGAGAATGATATGGTGGACATACTCCTATAGATAAGCGTAGCATAAAGATCAAGTCATTTTAATAGTTCAATTGCTATATGCTTTCTGATACATAGTAACCTAATTCCTTCGACCATGAGATCATGCATATGACCTTCACCGGAAGGATTCTTTGATGACATCAAACACCACACCGTAACTGGGTGGCTATAAAGGTGGCATTGAGTGTTCGGAAAGTATTGGTTGAGACACATGGATCAAGAGTGGGATTTGTCCATCCATATGACGGATAGATATACTCTGGGCCCTCTCGGTGAAATGTCATCCAATTATCTTGCAAGCATGTTACTGGCTCACAAGGGATCACATATCACGGGAATGAGAAAAGAGTACTTATCAGTAACGAGGTTGAACTAGGTATGCAGAGATACCGACGATCATAACCTCGGATAAGTAAACTATCGTGAGACAAAGGGAAATTGGTATCGTATGTAAGTGGTTCATTCGATCACAAAGTAATCGTAGAAATATGTGGGAGCCATATGAATTTCCAGATTCCTCTATTGGTTATTGTTCGGAGAAGTGTCTCGATCATGTCCGCATAATTCACGAACCGTAGGGAGACACACTTAAGGATTCGACGTTGTTTGAGTAGTTATGGAATGATGAGTAAGAGACCGAATGTTGTTCAGAATCTCGGATGGGATCCGGGATATCACGAGGAGATCCGGAATGGTCCGGAGAATAAGATTCATATAAGGAAAGTCCTGTTTCGGGGTTGGAGAATGGTTCCGGTGTTTTCATCGGGAATGTTCTAGAAGGTTCCGGAATGTCCGGCACTCCGAAGGGGAAGCGTACATGAATGTGTCATACCAAGTTGGAATGATTGCATCATGTACTAGGTGTCATCGCTGAACAAAATAAAGGGTTTAATCAAATCCTAGTTTGAAAAGTCAAACGTCTATTTTGGGAAGTGGAGGGGAAGGTGGAAACCGAGTTGGGGAGGAGTTCCTCCCCTCCACCGCCGGCCCCCTTGGGAAACCGAGTTGGGGAGGGACTCCCCTCCCCTGGCGCGGCCCCTCCACCTATATAAGGAGGGGCAGGGCTGCCCCTCCTAGCACCCAACACCTCCACCCGCAAACCCTAGCCCTAAGCCGTCGGCCCTCCTGCAGCCGCCGCCGCCCTAGGGCAAGCCATCGCCGCCGCCTAGCTAACCCTAGCCGCCGGCCAAGCCTCCTCCTTGGTGTGTCTAAACCCTAGATCGCCGAGGAGCTCTTTCATAGTCCACCATACTCGCTCCGGCTTAAGGCGAAGCCCTGCGAGATCTCCCCTCTACTTCCGGTACCACGCCGTTGTGCTGCCGGAATCGCGAGGAGAGTGCTACAACCTCCGCTGCCTGCTGGAACAAGGGAGAGGAAGGTCTTCATCGAGTACCGAACGTGTGACCGACTGTGGGAGCGCTGCCGGAACGCAGCGCCGGAAGGATCGTCTACGCGATCTTGAGATCGGGAAGAGTACGACTACATCACCCACGAGAATCCGCTCTCGTTAAACACTTTGGAATCTTCGAGGGTGAGTTATTCCATCGACTCGTTGCTACAATATAGTAGATAGATCTTGGCTTGTTTGTTTGTATGCGGTAGAAAATTTTTGTTTTCCATGCTACGAAACCCTACAGTGGTATCAGAGCCGTGTCTATATGTAGATCTGTTGCACGAGTAGAACACAATGGTCATTGTGGGCGTTGATGCTTTTATTGTCGATTGCTTCTTGTGTACTTTGCATCTTGCGGGATGTTGGGATGAAGCGGCCCGGGCTAACCTTACATTACATCGTTCATGAGACTTGCTCCACGCTTGACATGCAACTTGTATTGCATAAGTGGCTTTGCGGGTGCCTGTTTCTCCCAGCATAGTTAAGATTCAATTTACAACGGGTGATTGTCAATACTAGTATCAATGTTGTGGTTCTTATTCGTAAGTTAGAACGACACTTATTGAAAGCCCCAAACCACGTAAAACATGCAAAGAAAGTAGAGGCGTCTAACTTTGTTTTGCAGGGGTGTGATGTGATGTGATATGGCCATGATTGTGATTATATTTGATGTATGCAATGTTCCTTATTGTAAGTTGGCAACCGGCAGGAGCCATATGGTTGTCTTTAATTTTGTTAAGACCCGCGTGTTTATTCAAAGTAGTTGTAATAGTTGAAGCCGGTGGACGACAACCATGGAGAAGCGTCATTGTCCTTGATGCAATGCCGGTGATGATGGAGATCATGTTCGTGCTTGAAGATGGAGATCGGAAGCACAAAGAAGAAAGGCCATATCATATCACATATTATGAATTGCATGTGATGTTAATCCTTTATGCATCTTGTATTGCTTAGTTAATGACGGTAGCATTATAAGATGATCCCTCATGCACATGAATTTCAAGTCAT
This sequence comes from Avena sativa, assembly GCA_916181665.1. Classification (NCBI taxonomy): domain Eukaryota; kingdom Viridiplantae; phylum Streptophyta; class Magnoliopsida; order Poales; family Poaceae; genus Avena; species Avena sativa. The sequence goes on from OV702293.1 coordinate 465,051,526, forward strand.
AAAGTGTTCACCCTTAGTTAGCACCGTTGCTAAAGCTTGTTGTTTCGAAGCACCACGTGATGATCGGGTGTGTTAGATTCCGCAAGTGTATACAACGTGAGCAAGCCAGATTTGCTCATGCGGAAGCTAAGGTTTGATCTTGACGAGCCTAGCATGTACAGACATGGTCTCGGAACACGGATCACCGAAAGGTAAAGCATGAATCATATAGTAGATATGATGAACATGTCGATTGTTCGCCATTGAAACTATATGAACTCTCGTGATGATCGGTGTTGATGTGATGGATTTGGTTCGTGTGATCACTAAAACAATGTGAGGGATATTGTTTTGAGTGGGAGTTCACCTAGATTAATTTAACTATTAATTAGAACTCAATTTGTCATAAACTTAGTCTAAACTATTGCAAATATGTTGTAGATCAATGGCGGCCCCTACCATCAATTTTAATGCGTTCCTAGAGAAAGAAAAGTTGAAAAACAATGGAAGCAACTTCGTGGATTGGTTCCGCAATTTGAGGATTGTCCTCACAGCTGGTAATTTGACCTATGTGCTGGATGCACTGCTGGGTGACCCACCTGCAGCTACTGCTACCGATGAAGTAAAGAATGTTTACCTTGCTCGGAAAACACAGTACTCCACAGTTCAGTGTGCTATCTTGTATGGTTTAGAATCGGAGCTTCAGAAAAGGTTTGAGAATTCAGACCCACATGATATTGTCCGTGATCTCAAATTGATCTTTGAGACTCACGCGGCAATTGAGAGCTATGAGGCTTCTGAAAAGTTCTTTAAATGCAAGATGGAAGAGGGCAGCTCCGTCAGTGAGCATGTGCTTAAGATGTCTGGGCACGCAAACAAACTTCAAAGCTTGGGTATAGTGATTCCTAATGCTTTGGGGATTTATCGTGTCCTCCAATCACTACCACCAAGTTACAAGAACTTTGTGATGAACTACAATATGCAAAACATGAACAAGCAGTTGCCAGAACTGTTTGCTATGTTAAAATCTGTAGAAGTGGAGATCAAGAAAGAGCACCAAGTGTTGATGGTCAATAAGACCACCAAATTCAAGAAAGGCAAGTCTAAGCAAAAGGGACACTTCAAGAAGGGTGGTAAGAAAGTTACCGAGCCGACGAAGAAGACCAAGGCTGGACCTAAGCCTGATACTGAGTGCTTTTACTGCAAGGGAGAAGGTCACTGGAAGCGGAATTGCCCAAAGTACTTGGCGGATTTGAAGAACGGCAACATCAAGAAGAAAGGTATATCTAATATACATGTTATTGATGTGTCTCTCACTAGTACTCGTAGTAGTGCCTGGGTATTTGATACTAGTTCGGTTGCTCATATTCGTAACTCGAAACAGGTGCTGCAGAATAAACGGAAGCTAGCGAAGAACGAGGTGACGATGCGCGTGGGAAACGGATCAAAGGTTGATGTGATCGCGGTCGGCACGCTACCCCTTCATCTACCATCGGGATTAGTTTTATAGTTAAATAATTGTTATTTGGTGCCTGCGTTAAGCATGAACATTATATCGGGATCTTGTTTATTGCGAGACGGTTACTTGTTTAAGTCCGAGAATAATGGTTGTTCGATTTATATGAGTAATATGTTTTATGCACATGCACCTTTGATAGATGGTCTATTCTTATTGAATCTTGATAGTGGAAATACACATATTAATAACATTGAGGCTAAACGTTTGAAATCGAGCGATAACTCGACATATATGTGGCATTGTCGTCTTGGTCACATTGGAGTGAAGCGTATGAAGAAACTCCATTCCGATGGACTTCTTGAATCACTTGATTTTGAATCACTTGAAAGATGCGAAGCATGTCCGATGGGTAAAATGACTAAGACTCCATTTTCTCGTATGATGGAGCGAGCTACGGACTTATTGGAAATCATACATACCGATGTGTGTGGTCCAATGAGTGTAGCATCGCGCGGTGGTTATCGTTATGTTCTTACCTTCATGGATGACTTGAGTAGATATGGGTATATCTATTTCATGAAACATAAGTCCGAAACTTTCGAGAAGTTTAAGGAATTTCAAACTGAGGTAGAGAATCAACGTAACAAGAAGATTAAATTTCTACGTTCTGATCGTGGAGGTGAATATCTAAGTTACGAGTTTGGCGAGCATTTGAAGAAATGCGGAATACTTTCACAATTGACACCGCCGGGAACACCACAGCGTAATGGTGTGTCCGAACGTCGTAACCGAACTCTCTTAGGTATGGTTCGTTCTATGATGTCACTTACAGATTTACCACTATCATTTTGGGGTTATGCATTAGAAACATCCGCATTCACTTTAAATAGGGCACCATCTAAATCCGTTGAAACGACACCGTATGAATTATGGTTTGGGAAGAAACCTAAATTGTCGTTCCTTAAAGTTTGGGGTTGTGAAGCCTATGTAAAGAAGTTACAGCCGGACAAGCTTGAACCCAAAGCGGAAAAATGCGTCTTCATAGGATACCCGAAGGAAACTATTGGGTATACCTTCTATCCGAAGGCAAAATCTTCGTTGCCAAGAATGGATCCTTTCTAGAGAAGGAATTTCTCTCGAAATGGAAGGAAAGTAGAAATCGACGAGGTTGTCGAACCTTCTCTCGAACTTGCGAGTAGCGCAACACCGGAAGAAGTTCCTGTGGTGCCTGCACCAATAAGAGAGGAAGCTAATGATGATGATCATGAAACTTCGGTTGTAGTTGCTACGGAGCCTCGCAGGTCAACGAGAACTCGTACCACTCCTGATTGGTATGATCCCGTAATGAGTGTCATGTTGGTGGACAATACCGACGACCTTGCGACTTATGAGGAAGCGATGATGAGCCCAAATTCCAATAAATGGCAAGAAGCCATGAAATCCGAGATTGGATCCATGTACAAAAACAGAGTATGGACTTTGGTGGACTTACCGGATGGCCGGAAGGCTGTCGAGAACAAATGGATTTTCAAGAAGAAAACAAATGCTGATGGTAATGTTACTGTCTATAAAGCTCGACCTATCACAAAAGGGTTTCGACAAATTCAAGGAGTTGACTATGATGAGACTTTCTCACCAGTAGCGAAGCTAAAGTCTGTGAGGATTATGTTAGCAATCGCTGCATATTATGATTATGAGATATGGCAGATGGATGTCAAAACAGCATTCCTCAATGGAGACATTGATGAAGAGTTTTATATGATGCAACCCAAAGGTTTTGTCGATCCTAAAGATGCTAACAAGGTGTGCAAACTTCAATGATCCATCTATGGATTGAAGCAAGCATCCCGAAGTTGGAATCAACGTTTTGATAAGGTAATCAAAAGTTTTGGTTTTATACAAACTTATGGAGAAGCTTGTATTTACAAGAAAGTGAGTGGGAGCTCTGTAGCATTCTTAATACTATATGTAGATGACATATTGTTGATTGGGAATGATGTAGACCTTCTTAATAGTGTCAAGGAATATTTGAATAATAGTTTTTCAATGAAGGATCTTGGCGAAGCAGCTTACATATTAGGCATAAAGATTTATAGAGATAGATCGAGACGCCTAATATCATTGTCACAAAGTACATATTTGGACAAAGTTCTAAAGAGGTTTGGAATGGAAGATAGCAAGAAAGGGTTCTTGCCCATGTTGCCCAATACGACCTTGAGTAAAACTCAAAGTCCGACAACGGCAGAAGATAGAGAAAGGATGAGTAAGACTCCCTATGACTCAGACATAGGATATCTAATGTATGCCATGCTATGTACTAGACCTGACATTGCATATGTTGTTAGTTTAACTAGCAGATATCAAAGTGATCCAGGAGTGGATCATTGGACAGCGGTCAAAAACATCCTTAAGTACTTGAGAAGAACGAAGGATATGGTTCTTTCTTATGGAGGTGATGAACAACTCGTTGTTAATGGTTACACCGATGCTAGTTGGAACATCGATCCGGATGATTCTAAATCACAATCTGGATACGTATTTACTTTGAATGGTGCAGCAGTTAGCTGGAGGAGTGCAAAGCAAAGCGTTGCGGCGAGATCTTCAACTGAATCGGTATACATGGCTGCTTCGGAGGCTTCACAAGAAGCGATATGGATGAAAGAGTTCATTACAGAGCTCGGTGTGGTTCCTAGTGCGCTGGACCCAATGTCTATCTACTGTGATAACATGGGCGCCATAGCCAATGCGCAAGAACCAAGGTCACACAAGAAGCTGAAGCACATCAAGCTACGTCTTCACGCTATTCGAGAACATGTCCAAGATGGGGACATAAAGATTTGAAAAGTACACACAGATCTGAATGTGGCGGATCCATTGACTAAACCTCTCGAGGGCAAAACATGACCAACACCAAACTGCCATGGGTGTTCAGTATATTACCATGTAATCTAGATTAGATGACTCTAGTGCAAGTGGGAGACTGTTGGAGATATGCCCTAGAGGCAATAATAAATGTAGTTATTATTGTATCTTTGTGTTTATGATAAATGTTTACATTCATGCTATAATAGTATTAACAAGGAAACATTAATACTTGTGTGATTTGTAAACTTAAATTGAAGTCCCTAGTAAAGCCTCTATATATTACTAGCTTGTTGGTTAATAAATGATTGTGGTTTCCCTATCATGAACATTGAGATGTTATTAACAACAAGATCATATCGTTAGGAGCATGATATGGTGGACATACTCCTATAGATAAGCGTAGCATAAAGATCAAGTCATTTTAATAGTTCAATTGCTATATGCTTTCTGATACATAGCAACCTAATTCCTTCGACCATGAGATCATACATATCACCTTCACCAGAAGGATGCTTTGATGACATCAAACACCACACCGTAACTGGGTGGCTATAAAGGTGGCATTGAGTGTTCGGAAAGTATTGGTTGAGACACATGGATCAAGAGTGGGATTTGTCCATCCATATGACGGATAGATATACTCTGGGCCCTCTCGGTGAAATGTCATCCAATTAGCTTGCAATCATGTGACTGGCTCACAAGGGATCACATATCACGGGAACGAGAAAAGAGTACTTATCAGTAACGAGGTTGAACTAGGTATGCAGAGATACCGACAACCATAACCTCGGATAAGTAAACTATCGTGAGACAAAGGGAAATTGGTATCGTATGTAAGTGGTTCATTCGATCTCAAAGTAATCGTAGAAATATGTGGGAGCCATATGAATTTCCAGATTCCTCTATTGGTTATTGATCGGAGAAGTGTCTCGATCATGTCCGCATAATTCACGAACCGTAGGGAGACACACTTAAGGATTCGATGTTGTTGAGTAGTTATGGAATGATGAGTAAGAGACCGAATGTTGTTCGGAGTCTCGGATGGGATCCGGGATATCACGAGGAGATCCGGAATGGTCCGGAGAATAAGATTCATATAAGGAAATCCTGTTTCGGGGTTGGAGAATGGTTCCGGTGTTTTCATCGGGAATGTTCTAGAAGGTTCCGGAATGTCCGGAACTCCGGAGGGGAAGGGTACATGAATGTGTCATACCAAGTTGTAATGATTGCATCATGTACTAGGTGTCATCGCTGAACAAAATAAAGGGTTTAATCAAATCCTAGTTTGAAAAGTCAAACGCCAATTTGAAAAGTCAAACGGCTATTTTGGGAAGTGGAGCGGAAGGTGGAAACAGAGTTGGGGAGGAGTTCCTCCCCTCCACCGCCGGCCCCCTTGGGAAACCGAGTTGGGGAGGGACTCCCCTCCCCTGGCGCGGCCCCTCCACCTATATAAGGAGGGGCAGGGCTGCCCCTCCTAGCACCCAACACCTCCACCCGCAAACCCTAGCCCTAAGCCGCCGGCCCTCCTGCAGCCGCCGCCGCCCTAGGGCAAGCCGCCGCCGCCTAGCTAACCCTAGACGCTGGCCAAGCCTCCTCCTTGGTGTGTCTAAACCCTAGATCTTCGAGGAGCTCTCTCATAGTCCACCATACTCGCTCCGGCTTAAGGCGAAGCCCTGCGAGGAGTCCCCTCTACTTCCGGTGCCACGCTGTTATGCTGCCGGAATCGCGAGGAGAGTGCTACAACCTCTGCTGCCTGCTGGAACAAGGGAGAGGAAGGTCTTCGTCGAGTACCGAACGTGTGACCGACTACGGGAGCGCTGTCGGAACGCAGCGCCGGAAGGATCGTCTACGCGATCTTGAGATCGGGAAGAGTACGACTACATCACCCACGAGAATCCGCTCTCGTTAAACACTTTGGAATCTTCGAGGGTGAGTTATTCCATCGAGTCTTTTCTACAATCTAGTAGATAGATCTTGGCTTGTTTGTTTGTATGCGGTAGAATTTTTTTGTTTTCCATGCTACGAAACCCTACACATGATGCAACCATTACACTTTTCATGACACATTCATGTACCCTTCCCCTTCCAGATCGGTGAACCTTCTAACCCTTCTAGAACATTCCGGTGAAAACATCGAAACCATTCCCGAACTTCGAAATTGGACTTTCCTTATATGAATCTTATTCTCCGCGGATCTCCTCGTGATATCCCGGATCCCATCCGAGACTCCGAACAACATTCGGTCTCTTTACTCACATTCTATATCTACTAAACAACATCGAATCTTTAAGTGTGTCTCCCTACGGTTCGTGAATTATGCAAACATGACCGAGACTCTTCTCCAATCAATAACCAATAGAGGAATCTGGAAATTCATATGGCTCCCACATATTTCTATGATTACTTCGTGATCGAATGAACCATTTACATACGATACCAATTTCCCTTTGTCTCGCAATACTTTACTTATCCGAGGTTTGATCGTCGATATCTCTGCATACCTAGTTTGACCTCGTTACCGATAAGTACTCTTTACTCGTTCCTTTGATATGTGATCCCTTGTGAGCCAGTCACATGTTTGCAAGCTAATTGGATGATATTTCACCGTGAGGGCCCAGAGTATATCTATCTGTCATATGGATGGACAAATCCACTCTTGATCCATGCGCCTCAACACATACTTTCCGAATACTCAATGCCACCTTTATAACCACCCAGTTACGAAGTGGTGTTTGATGTCATCAAAGTATCCATCCGGTGATGGTGATTAACATGATCTCATGGTCGATGGATTTAGGTTACTATGTATTGAAAGCTTATAGCAAGTGATCTATTTAAATGACTCGATCCTATGCTATGCTTAACTATAGGAGTATGTCCATCACATCATTCTCCTAATGATATGACCTTGTTGTTAATAACATCTCAATATTCATGATCAGGAAACTATGATCATATATTAACCAACAAGCTAGTTTAACAAGAGGCTTTACTAGAGACTCTTACATGTTTACAAACCACACAAGTATTAATGTTTCCGGTTAATATAATTATAACATGGTATGTAAACATTTATCATAAGCATTAAGATATGATAATAACCACTTTATTATTGACTCTTGGGCATATCTCCAACATCGATGTCCAACGCAACTCCGGGCTTTGGAAAAGGGCCCAGTATGCCGAACTCACTGAGAACTCTCCCGACGGGTGCAGCCGCCAAGCGGCCGAGTCCGAAGCCTCTCACAAAGAAGCCGGAAGAGCCGCCATCAGATGCTGGAAATCCTCCGTCTCGGCCACACTAAAGGTCCGGTGAAAGAAGATGTTCCAGCGGCCCTCTCGAAAGGCTTTAGCAACAAGGGATGACATGGAGGTGGTGATGGCGAAGAAGGCGGGTAACTGCTCCCCCAAAGGGACTGGCAGAAGCCAAGGGTCCAGCCAAAACTACACCCCCTGACCGCTACGAGTGACAAAGGAGATGCCTAAATCAATGAAGTGTTTAGTATCCTGGATGTCTCTCCAGAATTGAGAATCCTCCCCACGCTCGCACGCCAATAAGGGGCGAGCATGCTCGATCGTTGCTTCCTACTTCCACACAGACTCGATTGTTGCTTTCCACGTCTTGATTGGTAGTGACCAAAATAAAATGTCTCGATTGATAGTAATAAATTTCATGCGCTCCATGGTTTACTGGACACGAGCTAGCTAGCACAAGTCTGTTTCCAAACCACAAATAACCGCAATTTTATTTGAATATTCATGAAGATTTTACAAAAAACATGAACAGAAATTTAAAAATCATGACTATTTTAAAAAAACATGAACATTTTTTCAAAAATAATGAACCAGTTTTCAAAAATCATGAAAAATCCAAAAATCATGAGCATTTTCAAAACATCATGAACCAAAATTCAAAATTCATGAACCATCGAAAACCATGAACAAAATTTTGAAAAACATGAACCAAATTCAGAAAATCATGTACCAATTTTAAAAATAACGAACCAAAAATTCAAAAAAACGCAATTTGTTTTTAAAAAATAATGATTTTATAAAATATAATGAACTCTTTTAGAACATAATAAACAGAAAAAAAAGAAAAAGAAAACCGAAAAAAGAAACAAATAAAAAGAAAAAAGATGCAAACTGGGCGGGCCCACCGGAGTGTGCACTCTGTGCGGCGCTAGCCGGCCGCGCCGCCAGCCGGCGGCATATATCGTTTCGCAGCACGCGCGTGCCCATTGCTATAGCAAGTCCACACAAGCCTGCAAAGTCCAGGGCCGTCTGTGGTCTTCACGGGACTTGCTCCCCTCTGCTTTGGAGGTGCCATTCCTCTGATCTAATCGGAGGAGGGAACATATGGAATGTATTTCAATTTTTGCGAGGAGTGTGTTCCTGGCCATAATGCGTTCAAGATCTTTGGTTCTCACCGTCAATTAAGTGATCGGCCCACGCGGCTTCCTAAGCATATGGTGTAAGTGTAGCTTTGTGCATGCAATGTTTGCTATGGTCAGACATCATGTCGTTAGGAGAAAAAGAGATCTTGCCCTAGGGCACAATCCTTCCAACGCTGGCCTCCGGCGGCTCCCCCTGCCGAAAACCTAGGTCATCGGTGAGGGGGTCACCCGATCCATGCGTGTGGATAGTTTTAGCCAAAGTAGATTCGTTTTTAGGCTGTTCATCGTCTTGGTTCGGGGGCGGCGATGGCAGCGCTGAATAAGTTTTCTTCAGATCCTTTCCCAATGAATTCGAAGACCATTCTATTCAAGCAAGGATGGTACGACGGTGGCGGCATCCTTGTGGTGGATGTGTGTCCTCAGGATCCACCGTTGCGGCGGTGTTTGCTCTAGCGCCGACATGGAACCTGGGAGATAGTCAAGGAGCGGATGCAGATTGTGATCTGCATCGACGCATTTGGAAGATGGTGGATCGCATGCTGGGTTCATGGTTCTTGGATGGCAGGTATGGTTTCCTCCTCCGACGTCTTATTCGTGCGGGGGTGCTAGATCTGGAGTTCGATGGCGTGTCTGGGGTGTTGCCCCGGTCTGATTCATTCAACGACAATGGTTTCACCTTGAGTGAGCCACCTTGGAGGTCCGCAAAGCTACATATCAGCGCTGGAGCCGCTTCGAGCTCGAGTGAGGTTGTGATCCGTTATTTCCTTTGGTGGCTTCCATTGTGGTGTCAGAGGCAGGTGACATATGTTGGCGTCAAGCTAAGAGGATTTTACGGTCTAGATAGTACTTTTCTTTCTTGGCTGGCGGTCTTTTGTGCAAGTGCTTGTGTTTTGCTGTTTTTTCAGTTTTATCAGGTCGATGTCTACGTGGCTTGTATTATGATATTTATGATATAAATAATACACGTATTACCATGCGAAAAAAAGACATCTCTATCCCTTATACGTCCCGATTTCTTCAAGCAATTATATTTTGTTTAATTGATGAACAAAGTCTGATGGTATCTCTGAAAGAAATTCTCTTCACATGTAATTATAATCCAAAATCAATTAGACGAGGGCATCACATACAACATTCATTACGCATTTGAAAAGTTGTTTATGAACATCTACCATTTCTGGCCCAGATTGTTAGAATAGGTATGACACTACCAACACTGCCGCGTGCGGACACCGCCGCTGTTTCCGTGCAAAACCGGGGTACAAGCCGTCGATCCAGCATACCGCCAATTTAACGCCGGATGTTTCCGAGGCAATTTAAATAAAAATAACCTAAAAATCAAACAAATTTAAATAATAAACCTTCCGACAAACAATTTCACATAGACTAACCCTTTTCTGCAACTCTCGCCCGCGCGCGTGGCGCCGCATACATGGGTGCAACTCCACGACGCACGGCACTGCAGACTTGCCTAGCTGGCAAGATTGCCACGCTGGCGAGCACTTGCGGCGTCAGGTTGCATGTGGCCGCAATCACTATAGCAACGCCAGCTTAAACGGCGCTGCACCCTTGCACACACTGGCGTGGTGGGTCCTGACATCGCAAGTGTGGCGCCATGGTAGGCGGTGCCGCACCCTTAGCTGCAGCGCCGTGGTGGATGGCGCTGCACGTCGAGCACGATTTAGCCGCGCCAATGGACGGAGACCGCGACCCCCTTCGGCACCTCCAGGCAGTGTGTCGCCGCCTAGGCCATGTCGGCATGGCTCGTCAACTCCCGACTGCATGAGTTTCTCACGCAAGCTCCTGAACTTGAAGTCCCCGGTGCGCGAAGGCCGCCCACCGCCAGTATATTGTGAACAGTTTCGCAGCATAGTAAATCAAAATTTTCTACGGATGCGAACGGGAAAATCCAAGATCTAATCTAGAAGATGCAAACAACGAGAGGGATAGATGAGATCTTCATACCCTTGAAGAAATCGCACAGCGGAACGTTCACCAGAACGTGGTTGATGTAGTCGTACTAGCCTTCTCCTCCTCGCGATCCGATCCGATCCAATGCCGCAAGTGGCGACGTCTCCGAGAGATGCACACGTACGGCACCTCGACGTCTCCTCCTTCCTCGGTCCAGCAAGTGGGGTGGAGAGATAGATTGGATCTACAACACGACGGCGTGGTGCAAAGGTGGAGAGTTTCTGCGGCAGGGCTTCGCCTACACGTAGTCGGGAGAGAAAGAGAGAGGAGAGGGCAGCAGTATGGCGGCTAGGGTTTTTTGGGGTGTGGGAGGAGGGTGTGCCCCTGCCCTCTTTATATAGAGGGCTGGCCGGCTTCCCTTGCCCCTCCTCCAAGCCCTAGGGCCGGCGGCCACATGGGTGGAGTGGGGGGCAAGTTTCCCCCCTTCTAGAAGCTCTTCCTAGGGTTTCCCCTAGGGCTTGGCCGGCTGGGACTATGGGGCCTTGTGCCCCTGGCCCAATGCGGCCAGGGCACTCCCTCGTAGGCCCACGCCCCCCTCCGACAAGTGAGGCCACGTTGGTCCCACTCCGGAAGCTTCTAGAACCTTCCGAAACAATTTCGAAATCCAAAAACTATTTTCCCTTATATGAATCTTATTCTCCGGACCATTCCGGAACCTCTCGTGATGTCCTGGATCTCATCCGAGACTCCGAACAAAAACTCATACACCAATTATCCATTCTATCCTAGCGTCGAGACACGTTAAGTGTGTGACCCTACGGGTTCGAGAATATGCAGACATGATCTTCTATCAATAATCAACAGCGGGATCTGGAAACCCATATTGACTCCCACATATTCATCAATGTTCATATCGGATGAACCACGATGCCAGGATTCAATTAATTCCCATATATATATTCCCTTCGTCACGCGATATTTTACTTGCCCGAGATTCGATCGTTGGCATCGGCATACCTAGTTCAATCTCGTTCACAGCAAGTACTTTACTCGTTCCGTAATCCGATATCACTTTGTGATTAAATCCTTAACCACTTGCTTGCAAGCGGTGTTGATATCGATTACCGAGTGGGCCCGAAGTACATCTCTCTGACTTGGGAGGGACAAATCCCATCTCGATACATACAACCCAACAAGTACTTTCCGATCACCTGAGAGACACCTTTATGATCACCCTCTCATAGGATGACGTTTGATGACCTCAAAGCTTTCTTCCGATACCAGGGAGTTGCATTATCTCATGGTCTAAGGAATACAATATTTGACATAAGAAAAAGATTCGCAAAGATGAACACGAGGACATGATCTAATTGCTCTGCTTGATTTGGGTCTGTCCATCATATCATTCTCCCAATGACATGATCTCATTATTAATTGACAACTCATGTCTATGGTTAGGAAACCTTAACCATCATTAATCAATGAGCTAGTCCATAGAGGCGTACTAGGGACACGGTGTTGTTCATAAACCACACAAGTATCAAAGTTTCCACTTAATACAATTCTAGCATGGAATATAAACTTTATCATGAACAAGAATTATAATAATAACATCTTTATTATTGCCTCTAGGGCATAATTCCAACAGTCTCACACTTGCACTAGAGTCAATAATCTAGTTTACATCTCGCAACAATCTAACACCCATGGCACTAAGGTGATGATCATGCTTTGCTCGTGGAAGAGGATTAGTAAATGGATCTGCGACATTCAGATCTGTATGTACTTTGCTAATCTTCAGATCTCCATCTGTTATATAATCTCGAATTATATGAAACTTGCGATTGATATGCTTGGTCTTTGGATGATATCTTGGTTCCTTAGACAGTGCTATGGCGACAGTGTTGTCACACAATATCTCCAGTGGGTCCAAGGCACTTGGAACCACACCAAGCTCAGTGATGAAGTTCCTGATCCAAACTCCTTCACTTGACGCTTCTGCAGCAGCCATGTATTCCGATTCTACTGTAGATCCCGCGATCACGCTTTGTTTGCAGCTTCTCCAGCTCACAGCTCCTCCATTCAAAGTATAAACGTATCCTGTCTGAGATTTAGAATCATCCTTGTCGGTGTCGAAACTAGCATCGACGTAACCTTTTACGACGAGCTGCTCATCACCTCCATAGACCAAGAACATTTCTTTAGTCCTATTTAGATACTTTAGGATGTTCTTTACGGCTGTCCAGTGTTCCACTCCTGGATCACTTTGGTATCTGCTCGTCAAACTAAGAGCATTGGACACATCCGGTCTAGTACACAACATGGCATACATGATAGAACCTATGGCCGAGGCATAAGGCACTTTGCTCATAGCTTCTCTATCGTTTACCGTAGCTGGACACTGAGCCTTGCTCAATATCTTACCTGACAACATAGGCACTGAACCTTTCTTTGCCTTATCCATTCTGAACCTATTCAGAACTTTGTCTAGGTATGTACTTTGGCTTAAAGCTATCAGGCATCTTTGTCTATCTCTATAGATTTTGATGCCCAATATATAAGCAGCTTCCCCTAGGTCTTTCATTGAAAAACATTTGTTCAAATAACTCTTCACATCGTTAAGCATGTCAATGTAATTTCCAATAATCAATATGTCATCCACATATAGTACCAAAAATGTCACTGAGCTCCCACTCACTTTCTTGTAGATACAAGCTTCGTAGCAATTTGGAACAAATCCAAAGCTCTTGATCACTTGATCAAAATAAAGGTTCCAACTCCGAGATGCTTGCTTCAGTCCATAAATGGAACGCTGAAGTTTGCACACCTTATCAGCATCCTTAGGATCGACAAAACCTTCGGGTTGCATCATATACAACTCTTCATCAATGTTGCCATTAAGGAAGGCAGTCTTGACATCCATCTGCCATATTTCACAATCATGAAACGCATCAATTGCTAATAAAATCCGAATGGACTTAAACATCGCTACGGGAGAGAAAGTCTCATCGTAGTCAACACCTTGAACTTGTCGAAAACCTTTCGCGACAAGTCGTGCTTTATAGACAGTAACATTACCATCTGCGTTCGTTTTCTTCTTAAAAATCCATTTGCACTCAACGGCCTTTCGGTCGCTAGGAGGGTCCACCAAAGTCCATACTTGGTTTTCTCTCATGGATCCTAATTCGGATTTCATGGCCTCTAGTCATCTCTCAGAGTCTGGGCTCATCATTGCTTCCTCATAGTTTGCAGGTTCACTGTTGTCTACTAACAAGACAGTCAAGACAGGGTTACCGTACCACTCAGGAGGGGCACGTGACCTTGTCGACCTGCGACGTTCAGTAGTAGCATCGTCCGAAGCTTCATGATCCATGTCATTAGCTTCCTCTATTGTTGGTGCAGACGACACTGGAACAATTTCAGGTGCTGCGCTACTCTCCAACTCAAGAGAAGGTTCAATAACCTCGTCTAGCTCTACTTTCCTCCCACTCACTTCTTTCGAGAGAAACTCCTTCTCAAGAAAGGATCCGTTCTTTGCGACAAACACTTTGCGTTCGGATCTATGGTAGAAGGTATACCCAATCGTTTCCTTAGGGTATCCTATGAAGACGCATTTCTCCGCTTTGGGTTCGAGCTTGTCCAGCATCAACTTCTTGACGTAAGCTTCGCATCCCCAAACTTTAAGAAACGACAACTTAGGTTTAGCACCAAACCACAGTTCATACGGTGTCGTCTCAAAGGATTTAGATGGTGCCCTATTTAAAGTGAATTCAGCGGTTTCTAATGCATAACCCCAAAATGATAACGACAAATCTGTAAGAGACATCATCGATCGCTCCATATCTAATAAAGTTCGATTCCAGCGTTCAGACATAACATTGCGCTGTGGTGTTCCGGGTGGCGTGAGTTGCAAAACGATTCCGCTTGCTTTAAGATGCGTGAGAAAATCATAACTCAAATATTCACCTCCACGATCGGATCGTAGAAATTTAATTTTCCTGTTACGATGGTTTTCCACTTCGTTCTGAAATTCTTTGAACTTTTCAAACGTTTCAGATTTATGTTTCATTAAATAGATATACCCATATCTACTTAAGTCATCAGTAAAAGTGAGAAAATAGCGATATCCACCGCGCGTCGAAACACTCATTGGTCCACATACATCGGTATGTATGATTTCCAACAAGTCCGTTGCTCGCTCCATTATTCCGGAGAACGGGGTTTTGATCATCTTGCCTATGAGGCACGGCTCGCACGTGTCAAATGATTCAAAATCAAGAGACTCTAAAAGTCTATCAGAATGGAGTTTCTTCATGCATTTTACACCAATATGACCTAGACGACAGTGCCACAAATAAGTCGTATTATCACTATCTACCTTGCATCTCTTAGCCTCAATGTTATGGATGTGTGTTTCATTGCTTTCGAGATTCAGAAGAAATAAACCATTCATAGCAGGTGCATGACCATAAAAGATGTTACTCATATAAATAGAACAACTATTATTCTCCGATTTAAATGAATAACCGTCTTACAATAAACACGATCCAGATATGATGTTCATGCTCAACGCAGGCACATAATAACATTTATTAAGGTTCAAAACTAATCCCGAAGGTAAAACTAAGGAGAGCGCGCCGACGGCCATCACATCAACTCTTGATCCGTTGCCAACGCGCATCGTCACCTCATCCCTCGCTAGCCGCCGTCTATTCCGTATCTCCTATTTCGAGTTACAAATATTAGCAACTGAACCAGTATCAAATACCCAGGCACTACAACAAGCGCTAGTAAGGTAAACATCAATAACATGTATATCAAATATACCTTTGATGGTGCCAGCCTTCTTGTCCGCTAAGTACTTCGGACAGTTGCGCTTCCAGTGACCCTTGTCCTTGCAATAGAAGCACTCAGTGTCCGGCTTAGGTCCAGACTTGAGCTTCTTCTCAGCAGGGGCAACGCGCTTGCCGCTGCCTTTCTTGAAGGACTTCTTTGCACCCTTACCTTTTTTAAAGCTGGGGGGCTTGTTGACCATCAAAACATGATTATCTTTCTTGATGTCCACCTCCGCAGCTTTCCGCTTAGCGAAGAGCTCAGTGATCGTATTAGTGGAACCAATCTGATTATGAGTTACTAGAAAACCTTTGTAGCTAGGAGGGAGTGATTGCAGAACTCTGCCAATCTTGAGATCCTCTGGAATCTTGCAGTCTAGTTGCTCAAGGCGTTGAGTGTAGCCCGACATCTTAATGGCGTGCTCACTAACGGAACTCCCTTTCTCCATCTTGCAGTTAAAGAATTTCTTAGAGATCTCATATCTCTCAGAACGGGCCTGAGTCTGAAACATGGTTTTCAGTTCCTCAAGAATCTCAAAGGGCCCGGCGAACTCCTCAAAACGATTTTGAAGGTCCGATTCCATAGCAAACAACATGGTTCTCTTAATCACACCATAATCATCTTTGCACGACTGATAAACAGCTTTTTCATCAGCCGGTGCATCTATAGCAGGGGCGTCACCTAGCGCTTTCTCAAGGACATAGTCCTTTTGTCCGCCAGCGAGAATGATTCTCAGATTGCGGAACCAGTTGGTGAAGTTAGACCCATTGTTCTTAAGCTTTTCTTTCTCAGCAAAAACGTTGAAGTTGAAGTTGGACTTAGCCATTTGATCTACAAAATTTGTGAAGGGTTTCGCAGCATAGTAAATCAAAATTTTCTACGGAAGCGAACAGAGGGAAAGCCAAGATCTAATCTAGGAGATGCAAACAACGAGAGAGATTGGATTAGATCTCCATACCCTTGAAGATTCGCACAGCGGAACGTTCGTCGGAACGTGGGTGATGTAGTCGTACTCGCTTCTCCTCCTCGCGATCCGATCCGATCTAGCACCACAAGTGGCGGTGCCTCCGTGAGATGCACACGTGCGGCACCTCGACGTCTCCTCCTTCCTCGGACCAGCAAGTATGGTGGAGATATAGATTGGATCTACAGCACGACGGCGTGGTGTATATGGTGGAGAATTTCTGCCGCAGGGCTTCGCCTACAAACATTCGGGAGGGAGAGAGGAAGGGCAGCAGGGCAACTGGGTTTGGAGGAAGGTGTAAGGGGGTGTGTGAGAGGGGGCGCACCAGCCCTATATATATAGAGGGGGGTGCGGCCAGCCCTAGCCTCTCCTCCAAGCCTATCTCTAGTTTAAACAATTTAAACTCTCCCTTATCTAGAAATCCTATCTTATCTTATCTCTAGTTTAAACGATTTAAACTCTCTAGGATCGGCTGGGCCCTATGGGGCCTTGTGCCCCTGGCCCAATGCGGCCAGGACACTCCCTCATAGGCCCATGCCCCCTCCCGGAAGGTGGGGCCACGTTGGTCCCCTTCCAGAAGGTTCTAGAAGCTTCCGGTACAATACCGATTAACCCGGAACAATTCCGAACTCCAAAAACTGCACTGCCTTATATGAATCTTATTCTCCGGACCATTCCGGAACCTCTCGTGATATCCCGGATCCCATCCGAGACTCCGAACAAAAATTCATAAACCAATTATCCAATCTATCCTAGCGTCGAGACACGTTAAGTGTGTGACCCTGCGGGTTCGAGAATATGCAGACATGATCTTCTATCAATAATCAACAGCGGGGTCTGGGCACCCATATTGACTCCCACACATTCATCGATGATCATATCGGATGAACCACGATGCCAGGATTCAATCAATCCCATATATATATTCCCTTCGTCTCGCGATATTTTACTTGCCCGAGATTCGATCGTCGGTATCGTCATACCTAGTTCAATCTCGTTCATAGCAAGTACTTTACTTGTTCCGTAATCCGATATCACTTTGTGATTAACTCCTTAACCACATGCTTGCAAGCGGTGTTGATATCGATTACCGAGTAGGCCCGAAGTATATCTCTCCGACTTGGGAGGGACAAATCCCATCTCGATACATACAACCCAACAGATACTTTCTGATCACCTGAGAGACACCTTTATGATCACCCTCTCATAGGATGACGTTTGATGACCTCAAAGCTTTCTTCCGATACCAGGGAGTTGTATTATCTCATGGTCTAAGGAATACAATATTTGACATAGGAAAAGCTTCGCAAAGACGAACACGATGACACGATCTAATAGCTCTGCTTTGTTTGGGTCTATCCATCATATCATTTTCCCAATGATATGATCCCATTATCAATTGACAACTCATGTCTATGGTTAGGAAACCTTAACCATCATTGATCAATGAGCTAGTCCATAGAGGCGTACTAGGGACACGGTGTTGTTCACAAACCACACAAGTATTAATGTTTCCGCTTAATACAATTCTAGCATGGAATATAAACTTTATAATGAACAAGAATTATAATAACATCTTTATTATTGCCTCTAGGGCATAATTCCAACAGTCTCCCACTTGCACTAGAGTCAATAATCTAGTTTACATTTGGCAACAATCTCACACCCATGGCACTGAGGTGCTGATCATGTTTTACACGTGGAAGAGGTTTAGTCAATGGATCTGCGACATTCAGATCTGTATGTACTTTGCTGATCTTCAGATCTCCATCTGCTATATAATCTCAGATTATATGAAACTTGCGGTTGATATGCTTGGTCTTCGGATGATATCTTGGTTCCTTAGCGAGTGCTATGGCGCCAGTATTGTCACACAATATCTCCAGTGGGTCCAATGCACTTGGAACCACGCCAAGCTCAGTGATGAAGTTTCTGATCCAAACTCCTTCACTTGACGCTTCTGCAGCAGCCATGTATTCCGCTTCTACTGTAGATCCCGCGACCACGCTTTGCTTGCAGCTTCTCCAGCTCACAGCTCCTCCATTCAAAATATACACGTATCCTGTCTGAGATTTAGAATCATCCTTGTCGGTGTCGAAACTAGCATCGACGTAACCTTTTACGACGAGCTGTTCATCACCCCCATAGACTAAGAACATTTCTTTAGTCCTATTTAGGTACCTTAGGATGTTCTTCACGGCTGTCCAGTGTTCCACTCCTGGATCACTTTGATATCTGCTCGTCAAACTAAGAGCATTGGACACATCCGGTCTAGTACACAGCATGGCATACATGATGGAACCTATGGCCGAGGCATAAGGCACTTTGCTCATAGCTTCCCTATCATTTACCGTAGCTGGACACTGAGCCTTGCTCAATATCTTACCTGACAACATAGGCACTGAACCTTTCAATGCCTTATCCATTCTGAACCTTTTTAGAACCTTGTCTAGGTATGTACTCTGGCTTAAAGCTATCAGGCGTCTTTGTCTATCTCTATAGATTTTGATGCCCAATATATAAGCAGCTTCACCTAGGTCTTTCATTGAAAAACACTTGTTCAAATAACTCTTCACATCGTTAAGCATGTTGATGTCATTTCCAATAATCAATATGTCATCCACATATAGTACCAGAAACGTCACCGAGCTCCCACTCACTTTCTTGTAGATGCAAGCTTCGTAGCAATTTGGAACAAATCCAAAGCTCTTGATCACTTGATCAAAACGAAGGTTCCAACTCCGAGATGCTTGCTTCAGTCCATAAATGGAACGCTGAAGTTTGCACACTTTATCAGCATCCTTAGGATCGACAAAACCTTCGGGTTGCATCATATACAACTCTTCATCAATGTTGCCATTGAGGAAAGCAGTCTTGACATCCATTTGCCATATTTCATAATCATGAAACGCAACAATTGCTAATAAAATCCAAATGGACTTAAACATCGCTACGGGAGAGAAAGTCTCATCGTAGTCAACACCTTGAACTTGTCGAAAACCTTTCGCAACAAGCCGTGCTTTATAGACGGTAACATTACCATCCGCGTCCGTTTTCTTCTTGAAGATCCATTTGCACTCAACGGCCTTTCGGTCGCTAGGAGGGTCCACCAAAGTCCATACTTGGTTTTCGCTCATGGATCCCAATTCGGATTTCATGGCTTCTAGCCATTTCTCAGAGTCTGGGCTCATCATCGCTTCCTCATAGTTCGTAGGTTCACTGTCTTCTACTAACAAGACAGTCAAGACAGGGTTGCCGTACCACTCAGGAGGGGCACGCGACCTTGTCGACCTGCGACGTTCAGTAGCAGCATCGTCCGAAGCTTCATGATCCTTGTCATTAGCTTCCTCTATTGTTGGTGCAGGCGGCACTGGAACAATTTCAGGTGCTGCGCTACTCTCCAATTCAAGAGAAGGTTCAATAACCTCGTCTAGCTCTACTTTCCTCCCACTCACTTCTTTCGAGAGAAACTCCTTCTCAAGAAAGGAACCGTTCTTTGCGACAAACACTTTGCCTTCGGTTCTGTGATAGAAGGTATACCCAATAGTTTCCTTAGGGTATCCTATGAAGACGCATTTCTCCGCTTTGGGTTCGAGCTTGTCCGGCATCAACTTCTTGACGTAAGCTTCGCATACCCAAACTTTAAGAAACGACAAGTTAGGTTTAGCACCAAACCACAGTTCATACGGTGTCGTCTCAACGGATTTAGATGGAGCCCTATTTAAAGTGAATGCAGCGGTTTCTAATGCATAACCCCAAAATGATAACGGCAAATCAGTAAGAGACATCATCGATCGGACCATATCTAATAGGGTTCGATTCCGGCGTTCAGACACACCATTGCGCTGTTGTGTTCCGGGTGGCGTGAGTTGTGAAACGATTCCACTTGCTTTGAGATGCGTGAGAAAATCATAACTCAAATATTCGCCCCCACGATCGGATCGTAGAAACTTAATCTTTCTGTTACGATGGTTCTCCACTTCATTCTGAAATTCTTTGAACTTTTCAAACGTTTTAGATTTATGTTTCATTAAATAGATATACCCATATCTACTTAAGTCATCGGTAAAAGTGAGAAAATAGCGATATCCACCGCGCGTCGAAACACTCATCGGTCCGCATACATCGGTATGTATGATTTCCAACAAGTCCGTTGCTCACTCCATCATACCGGAGAACGGGGTTTTGATCATCTTGCCCATGAGGCATGGTTCACATGTGTCAAATGATTCAAAATCAAGAGACTCCAAAAGTCCATCAGAATGGAGTTTCTTCATGCGCTTTACACCAATATGACCTAGACGACAGTGCCACAAATAAGTAGTATTATCACTATCTACTTTGCATCTTTTAGCCTCAATGTTATGGATCTGTGTTTCATCCCTTTCGAGATTTAGAAGAAATAAACCATTCACAAGAGGTGCATGACCATAAAAGATGTTACTCATATAAATAGAACAACCATTATTCTCCGATTTAAATGAATAACCGTCTTGCAATAAACACGATCCAGAAATAATGTTCATGCTCAACGCAGGCACATAATAACATTTATTAAGGTTTAAAACTAATCCCGAAGGTAAAACTAAGGAGAGCGTGCCGACGGCCATCACATCAACTCTTGATCCGTTGCCAACGCGCATCGTCACCTCATCCCTCGCAAGCCGCCGTCTATTCCGTAGCTCCTGTTTTGAGTTACAAATATTAGCAACTGAACCGGTATCAAATACCCAGGCACTACAACGAGGGCTAGTAAGGAAAACATCAATAACATGTATATCAAATATACCTTTGATGGTGCCAGCCTTCTTGTCCGCTAAGTACTTCGGACAGTTGCGCTTCCAGTGACCCTTGTCCTTGCAATAGAAGCACTCAGTTTCTGGCTTGGGTCCAGACTTGAGCTTCTTCTCAGCAGGGGCAACGCGTTTGCCGCCTCCTTTCTTGAAGGGCTTCTTTGCACCCTTACCTTTCTTAAAGGAGGGCTTGTTGACCATCAACACATGATTATGCTTTTTGATGTCCACCTCCGCAGCCTTCAGCTTTGCGAAGAGCTCGGTGATCGTATCAGTGGAACCAATCTGATTATGAGTCACTACAAAACTTTTGTAGCTGGGAGGGAGTGATTGCAGAACCCTGTCAATCTTGAGCTCCTCTGGAATCTTGTAGTCCAGTTGCTCAAGGCGTTGAGTGTAGCCCGACATCTTTATGGCGTGCTCACTAACGGAACTCCCTTCCTCCATCTTGCAGTTAAAGAACTTCTTAGAGATCTCATATCTCTCAGAACGGGCCTGAGTCTGAAACATGGTTTTCAGCTCCTCGAGAATCTCAAAGGGCCCGGGATAGTTTTCAAAACGATTTTGAAGTTCCGGTTCCATAGCAAACAACATGGTGCTCTTAATCACACCATAATCATCTTTGCGCGACTGAAAGACGGCTTTCTCATCAGCCGGCGCAGTTGCAGCAGGGGGGTTACCTAACGCTTTCTCAAGGACATAGTCCTTTTGTCCGCCAGACAGAATGATTCTTAGATTGCGGAACCAGTTGGTGAAGTTAGACCCATTGTTTCTAAGCTTTTCTTTCTCAGCAAAAACGTTGAAGTTGAAGTTGGACTTGGCCATGTGATCTACAGTATTTGCAAGTACAATTTAGACTATGTTCATGATAAATAGTTCAACTTAATCAAATTACTAGATGAACTCCCACTAAATTCAACATCCCTCAAGTTGCTTAGTGAACACGGTCCAAATTCACCACACCTAATCCGATCATCACGAGAAGAGATGTGGTTTCAATGGTGGACAACGAAGTGTCGATCATATCATTCATATGACTCATGCTTAACCTTTCGGTTCTTGTGTTCCGAGGCCATGTCTATACATGCTAGGCTCGTCAAGTTAGACCCAAGTATTTCCGCGTGTGCAAAACTGGCTTGCACCCGTTGTATGTGAGTGTAGAGTCTATAGCACCCGATCATCACATGATGCTTGGACACGACGAACTTTCGCAATGGTGCATACTTGGGGAGAATACAGTTTTTATCTTGATCTTTAAGTGAGGAATCATCTTATAATGCTACCGTCGCGATCTAAGCATAATAAGATACATAAAAGGATAAACATCACATGCATATAACTTTATGTGACATGGTATAGCCAATCTTCGCGCAATGATCTCCATCTTGTGTGTTCCGGCATGATCTCCATCACTCCACCATGATTGCCTCCACCACGAATAGCAACTACAACTATTGCTAACTACTTAGCGATAAAGTAAAGCTATTACATGGCGTATAAGAAGTTGACTCGCAGGTCATACACAATTATAAAGACAACCATATGGCTCCTGCCGGTTGTGTACTCATCGACATGCAAGTCATGAAACATTACAAAACATGATCATCGCATACAATATACACATCACATCTTGGGCCATACCATATCACAGAAAACACTCCCTGCAAAAACAAGTTAGACGCCTCTACTTTGTTGTTGCATGTTTTACGTGGCTCATGGGAGTAGATGCTAAGAACGATTCTTACCTACGGAAAGCCACAACGGTGATATTATGGTTGCCAAACACCGGTGTTAATCCCATGACAACTATAGTGAGAGAAACTGACATCCACCAGCCGCATATGTGGTACAAGCCACACGTCAAGTGCGGAGCCGGTCTCGCGAACGATGTCGCGTAAGGTTGGCCTGGACCGCTTCAATCTCACTATCCCGCGTCATAAGAAGAACACAAACAAGAGGCTTGCAACAGAAAACATCAACGCCCGCAACAACCATGTTGCGTTCTACTCGTGAATCACATCTACGCATAGATCTAGCTCTGATTCCACTGAAGGGTTTCGCAGCATAGTAAATCAAAATTTTCTACGGAAGCGAACAGAGGAAAAGCCAAGATCTAATCTAGGAGATGCAAACAACGAGAGAGATTGGATTAGATCTTCATACCCTTGAAGATTCGCACAGCGGAACGTTCGTCGGAACGTGGGTGATGTAGTCGTACTCGCTTCTCCTCCTCGCGATCCGATCCGATCTAGCACCACAAGTGGCGGTGCCTCCGTGAGATGCACACGTGCGGCACCTCGACGTCTCCTCCTTCCTCGGACCAGCAAGTATGGTGGAGAGATAGATTGGATCTGCAGCACGACGGCGTGGTGTATATGGTGGAGAATTTCTGCCGCAGGGCTTCGCCTACAAACAGTCGGGAGGGAGAGAGGAAGGGCAGCAGGGCAACTGGGTTTGGAGGAAGGTGTAAGGGGGTGTGTGAGAGGGGGCGCACCATCCCTCTATATATAGAGGGGGGGGGTGCGGCCAGCCCTAGCCTCTCCTCCAAGCCTATCTCTAGTTTAAACAATTTAAACTCTCCCTTATCTAGAAATCCTATCTTATCTCGAGTTTAAACGATTTAAACTCTCTAGGATCGGCTGGGCCCTATGGGGCCTTGTGCCCCTGGCCCAATGCGGCCAGGACACTCCCTCATAGGCCCATGCCCCCTCCCGGAATGTGGGGCCACGTTGGTCCCCTTCCGGAAGGTTCTAGAAGCTTCCGGTACAATACCGATTAACCCGGAACAATTCCGAACTCCAAAAACTACACTGCCTTATATGAATCTTATTATCCGGACCATTCCGGAACCTCTCGTGATATCCCGGATCCCATCCGAGACTCCGAACAAAAATTCATAAACCAATTATCCAATCTATCCTAGCGTCGAGACACGTTAAGTGTGTGACCCTGCGGGTTCGAGAATATGCAGACATGATCTTCTATCAATAATCAACAGCGGGGTTTGGGCACCCATATTGACTCCCACACATTCATCGATGATCATATCGGATGAACCACGATGCCAGGATTCAATCAATCCCATATATATATTCCCTTCGTCTCGCGATATTTTACTTGCCCGAGATTCGATCGTCGGTATCGTCATACCTAGTTCAATCTCGTTCACAGCAAGTACTTTACTCGTTCCGTAATCCGATATCACTTTGTGATTAACTCCTTAACCACATGCTTGCAAGCGGTGTTGATATCGATTACCGAGTGGGCCCGAAGTATATCTCTCCGACTTGGGAGGGACAAATCCCATCTCGATACATACAACCCAACAGATACTTTCTGATCACCTGAGAGACACCTTTATGATCACCCTCTCATAGGATGACGTTTGATGACCTCAAAGCTTTCTTCCGATACCAGGGAGTTGTATTATCTCATGGTCTAAGGAATACAATATTTGACATAGGAAAAGCTTCGCAAAGACGAACACGATGACACGATCTAATAGCTCTGCTTTGTTTGGGTCTATCCATCATATCATTCTCCCAATGATATGATCCCATTATCAATTGACAACTCATGTCTATGGTTAGGAAACCTTAACCATCATTGATCAATGAGCTAGTCCATAGAGGCGTACTAGGGACACGGTGTTGTTCACAAACCACACAAGTATTAATGTTTCCGCTTAATACAATTCTAGCATGGAATATAAACTTTATCATGAACAAGAATTATAATAATAACATCTTTATTATTGCCTCTAGGGCATAATTCCAACAATTTGCAAGTACAACTTAGACTATGTTCATGATAACTAGTTCAACTTAATCAAATTACTAGATGAACTCCCACTAAATTCAACATCCCTCAAGTTGTTTAGTGAACATGATCCAAATTCACCACACCTAATCCGATCTTCACGAGAAGAGATGTGGTTTCAATGGTGGACAACAAAGTGTCGATCATATCATTCATATGACTCATGCTTAACCTTTCGGTTCGTGTGTTCCGAGGCCATGTCTGTACATGCTAGGCTCGTCAAGTCAAACCCAAGTATTTCTGCGTATGCAAACTGGCTTGCACCCGTTGTATGTGAACGTAGAGTTTATAGCACCCGATCATCACGTGGTGCTTGAACACGATGAACTTTCGCAACGGTGCATACATGGGGAGAACACAGTTTTATCTTGATCTTTAAGTGAGGAATCATCATATAATGCTACTGTCGCGATCTAAGCATAATAAGATACATAAAAGGATAAACATCACATGCATATAATTTTATGTGACATGGTATAGCCAATCTCCACGCAATGATCTCCATCTTGTGCGTGCCAGCATGATCTCCATCACTCCATCATGATTGCCTCCAGCACAAATAACAACTATAACTATTGCTAACTACTTAGTGATAAAGTAAAGCTATTACATGGCGTATAATAAGTTGACACACAGGTCATACACAATTATAAAGACAACCATATGGCTCCTGCCGGTTGTGTACTCATCGACATCCAAGTCGTGAAATATTACAAAACATGATCATTGCATACAACATACACATCACATCTTGGGCCATACCATATCACAGAAACACTCCCTACAAAAACAAGTTAGACGCCTCTACTTTGTTGTTGCATGTTTTACGTGGCTTATGGGAGTAACAAGCTAAGAACGATTCTTACCTACGGAAATCCATAACGGTGATATTATGGTTGCCAACATCCGGTGTAAATCCTATGAAAACTATAGTGAGAGAAACTGACATCCACCACCCGCATGTGTGGAACAAGGCACACGTCAAATGCGGAGCCGGTCTTGCGAACGAGGTCGCGTAAAGTTGGCCTGGACCGCTTCGATCTCACTATCCCGCGTCATAAGAAGCACACAACAAGAGGCTTGCAACAGAAAACATTAACGCCTGCAACAAACATGTTGCGTTCTACTTGTGAAACACATCTACGCATAGATCTAGCTCTGATACCACTGAAGGGTTTTGCAGCATAGTAAATCAAAATTTTCTACGGATGCGAACGGGAAAAGCCAAGATCTAATCTAGGAGATGCAAACAACGAGAGGGATAGATGAGATCTTCATACCCTTGAAGAAATCGCACAGCGGAACGTTCAAAAGAACGTGGTTGATGTAGTCGTACTAGACTTCTCCTCCTCGCGATCCGATCCGATCCAACGCCGCAAGTGGCGACGCCTCCGAGAGATGCACACGTACGGCACCTCGACGTTTCCTCCTTCCTTGGTCCAGCAAGTGGGGTGGAGAGATAGATTGGATCTACAACACAACGGCGTGGTGCAAAGGTGGAGAGTTTCTGCGGCAGGGCTTCTCCTACGCGCAGTCGGGAGAAAGAGACAGGAGGGCAGCAGTATGGCGGCTAGGGTTTTTTGGGGTGTGGGAGGAGGGTGCGCCCCTGCCCTCTTTATATGGAGGGCTGGCCGGCTGCCCTTGCCCCTCCTCCAAGCCCTAGGGCCGGCGGCCACATGGGTGGAGTGGGGGCAAGTTCCCCCCTTCTAGAAGCTCTCCCTAGGGTTTCCCCTAGGGCTTGGCCGGCTGGGCCTATGGGGCCTTGTGCCCCTGGCCTAATGCAGCCAGGGCACTCCCTCGTAGGCCCACGCCCCCCTCCGACAAGTGGGGCCACGTTGGTCCCACTCCGGAAGCTTCTAGAACCTTCCGGTACAATACCGAACATTCCGAAACAATTCCAAAATCCAAAAACTGATTTTCCTTATATGAATCTTATTCTCCGGACCATTCCAGAACCTCTCGTGATGTCCTGGATCTCATCCGAGACTCCGAACAAAAACTCATAAACCAATTATCCATTCTATCCTAGCGTCGAGACACGTTAAGTGTGTGACCCTACGGGTTCGAGAATATGCAGACATGATCTTCTATCAATAATCAACAGCGGGATCTGGAAACCCATATTGACTCCCACATATTCATCGATGATCATATCGGATGAACCACGATGCCAGGATTCAACTAATTCCATATATATATTCCCTTCGTCACGCGATATTTTACTTGCCCGAGATTCGATCGGTGGCATCGGCATACCTAGTTCAATCTCGTTCACAGTAAGTACTTTACTTGTTCCGTAATCCGATATCACTTTGTGATTAACTCCTTAACCACTTGCTTGCAAGTGGTGTTGATATCGATTACCGAGTGGGCCCGAAGTATATCTCTCCGACTTGGGAGGGACAAATCTCATCTCGATACATACAACCCAACAAGTACTTTCCGATCACCAGAGAGACACCTTTATGATCACCCTCTCATAGGATGACGTTTGATGACCTCAAAGCTTTCTTCCGATACCAGGGAGTTGCATTATCTCATGGTCTAAGGAATACAATATTTGACATAAGAAAAAGCTTCGCAAATATGAACACGATGACACGATCTAATTGCTCTGCTTGATTTGGGTCTGTCCATCATATCATTCTTCCAATGACATGATCTCATTATTAATTGACAACTCATGTCTATGGTTAGGAAACCTTAACCATCATTAATCAATGAGCTAGTCCATAGAGGCGTACTAGGGACACGGTGTTGTTCATAAACCATACAAGTATCAAAGTTTCCGCTTATTACAATTCTAGCATGGAATATAAACTTTATCATGAACAAGAATTATAATAATAACATCTTTATTATTGCCTCTAGGGCATAATTCCAACATATTGTGGATCTCCCGCACCTGCAGCTGCTGCTCCACGACGTGCCGCTCTGAGCTGTCCTCGTTGTAGCTCGCGTCAAGCTAGTCGAAGAGGGCCGAGTAGTAGTGGATGGTCTCCACGAAACAGGCAAGGAAAGAGCCAGAGTGGCTGAGGTCCTGCTCCACCATTGTCACCACCTTCAGCTCCAACCTATGTATGATTCATGGTCCATATAGCAAGATTAGTACATCAAATTAAGGTGATTATGTTGAGAACTAGGACAAACTCGAACATTTAGCATTGCCAAGCAAATGACATACTAGACAAGATGATAGTCATTTCAGTTTAATAATCGACCTTTGTGGCACTTGGAACAAAGAAAGTTGAAAAACTTTTTTGCATGAAAAGCTAGTCATGATGATAAGAACGTTTAGCTTGATCTAGTAACTTTCTTCTCGGATCAAACGGAGTATACTTGCAGTAGAGTAGTTTATATATTTCTTCTCGGATCACCAAAGATCATGGAAGAACATAGAAAGTTAGTCATAATGACGAACTTTTAGAGCTCCTAAATTAACGCCATCTTTTTATGTTAGTCATTAGATCAATCAATGGCGTACTTGGAATAGTACCGTCGGTGCTTGATGCTTGACGCCAAGATGACTTGACACTTGTGAAGTGAAAAGTCTGAAGATTCATTTCACAATGGAAGGCGGAAGAAGCATAGCATAGTACAGTACTCCCTCTGTTTCAAATTACTCCGCGCGCACGCTTACCTAGGTGGACTAGTACTCTCTTATTTTTTATCCAAAAAAAATTCTGGATTTTTGGTATACGTAGTACACATTTCATACTATCTATTTTAAAAATCTCAGGATTTTTTGAATGAAAAATGACGGAGTAATATCCCACCTACATAAGCGTGCCAGCGGAGTAATTTGAAACAGAGGGAGTACCTTTGGATGAGTCAGAGAGTGTTGGTGTCGTTTCCAGTGACGTCGTAGAGCGAGTGGTGGAGCCAATGGACGGTGACGGCCTCTCGCCGACGTGTGTCAACGCCCAGCTTCTCCGGTCAAGGTTCCCTGCCTTGTCCGCCATGGGGCAGAACTCGATCGAAGAGCAGGCCTAGCGTTTTCGCGAAGTCCGACAACCGCTTCCCGGTGGCCCCGAGCGCCTCCATGGACGCGGTCCTCCCCCTCGAACACACCTCTCGGATGGCCTGGTTGGCCGAGAAGTGGAAGAACTTGAAGAAGGGGCTGATGCCGCTGAACACCTGGAACGCGGCAGCGATGCTAGAGTTGACGAGGCGGGAGGCGACAGGGGAAGCGGCCTTGGGGAGCGACGCGTAGAGGCCGAGGCAAGAGTTGACGAGGCGTGCCGACATGGCCTCGGCGAAGGAGGCGGCGACACACTACATGGAGGTGCCGAAGGGGATGGCCGTCTTCGTCCACTGGTGCAGCAAAGTCGTGCTCGACGTGCAACGCCATCCAGCACGGCGCTGCAGGTAAGGGTGCGGCACCGCCTACCATGGCGCCAACGCCGTACCTGAGAAATTGGAGGCCCGATGCAAAATATGAAAGTAGGCCCCCACGAAAATGTTCATTTTTTATTATCATATTGGTAATACAATTTTTATTTAGAACAAATGTTTCTAAAAGCAACACGCCGTGGGACGACGAGAGGGCACCAAGATGAGGGAAAAACACGCAAAGAAACCGCCCGCGCCTGGTGGCCCTAAACTGGCAGTGACACAACCGCAATGTCTTCCTCGCCTTGTCCCCACATCCGTTAATAGCCTGCCACCGGTCAACTATTTAGGCGACAAGCCAGCGTGTCTCATCCCACACGGCGGAGTAACTATAGTGGTGTGGTGGCGACCTCGCGCAGGGCAACAATCGCCCACCGAAGGAGGAGCCGCCGAGCGACAACGACTACACAAAGTTTTACCGCCGACTGGTCATTTAGTTTAGGTTTTTTATTCATTTTTATTGTATTTCGTTGACCCCTGTATAGAAACTCGCCATTGTCTATGACTATGCCGTTTCGATCTTATTTGAGCAAAGTTTCATTGTATTCATATTAAAAAAAAACATCTTGAAGCGACTGGACAAAACCAACACCCTAAGAAGGCGGCATCACGCGGATCCACAGAAATAGCGCCGGCGAATCGTGTGGAGGGCACTAACGGGCTGAAGATGCTGTAAGGGCTACCAATAAATCCATAAATCCCGTCAATTACCGATTCATTCAGCTAGAAGAGGAAAGGTAAAGAGAGACAACGGAATCTAAAGAGAGAGACAACAGAAAATCGATGGAGAGTAGTATTTGTTTTTTTTTTCTTAGAACAAAGTACGAAGTAGTACTACTAGCTATTTCTAAAAACGTGGAGCCAGAAAAGGCCTGAAGTAACATTTTGGGGTCCATACAAATTAATTAGTAATAAGCAAAATTTGAGGCCCTAAATTTGGGGGGGAGGGGCTGTGCAGTTGCACACTTTGCATATCCTTGTCATACGGGCCTGCATGGCGCCACACTTGCGATGTCGGGACTCACCATGCCAGCGTGTGCAAGGGTGTAGTGCCGTTTGAGCTGGCGTTGCCACAGTGGTTGCGGCGCCGTGCAACCTGGCGCCGCAAATGCACGCCAGCGTGGCAATTCTGCCGAGCCGGGTCCCGCCGCGCCAGCTAGTCAAGTCTGCAGCGCCGTGCGTCGTGGAGTTGCGCCCATGTGTGCGGCGCCGCGCGTGAAGGAGTTGCAGAAAAAGGTTAGTCTATGTGAAATTGTTTGCTGGAAGGTTTATTATTTAAATTTGTTTATCTTTTAGATTATTTTTATTTAAATTGCCTCTTTCTGACGAGCTGACACGCCGTCCGAGCGCGTAGGCTGCCACCGCCCACCAGCTAGCTGTCGCGCGCTGCAGGACGCGCCCCAGAGCCGACCGCGATCTCTACGCCTGCTTGCGCCGTGCGCTCCCGGTAATGGATCGAGCTACCGCTGCCCCGCAAGTAGCGAGACTGCGGGCCGGAGATTGGAGATCTATCAGCTAAACGCAGCGGCAGGCCAGGCCTTTTCCTCGGCCATGGCCTGCGTACAAGCATCTTCGTTGGATTTTTATATGCTGCAGCAGTATGTACCGCGTCCGTGCCATGCATGCACCGCGCTGGTTCCTGCAAATAACCGCGCGCACGCCCGGCCGCGGCCGTGTGGATAATCAAGTCGAGTATGCTTAACAACACGTACAGGTCTAATCGAGTTGTGTGAAATATGCAGCAGTATGATAAAATATACTCCTCCGTCTAAAAATATAAAATATTTAAGCTTTGTAAAACAAATATATCTAGATAAATTTTACACAAAAGTTATTTAAATATATTTGTTTTAGAACGCTAAAATATTTTATATTTCTGAACCGAGGGACTACTACTTAGCATGTTTTGATACGCTATCCCTGACTTTTTGATTGAGCCTGTTCAATCAGATATTTTGTCGTCATTTGAATAAAAACGGGGCGGCGAAACTTCAAAAAAAAAAAAGCTAAATGATACGCCGAGGTGGTCTGGTGTCGCAAGCAGTGGCGACAGCATAGCCCAGCCATGATATGGGCCTGAGATGGGCCAGGCGGGCCGCGTGCAAATGTGTGGTGTTACTTGGCAGACTCGATCTGGAGCATCGCGACCAAGATGCGGTGTTGCTACCTTCCTTCCTGGCCGGAGAATAATGGCCTAGGTCTTGCGCACCCGTTTTGGCGCGTTTCTCTCAAACTAACTGATCATACTACTCTCTAGTACTTTCTCTGTTTCAAATATCTAGATGGGCTAGTATTCTCTTATTTTTCGTTTAAATTTTTTTCGAGATTTTTGAAATAGCTAGTACGCATTTCATACTATCTAGTTCAAAAATTCTAGGCTTTTTTTGGATAAAAAAATGAGGGAGAACTAGCCCACCTAGATAAGAATGCGCGGAGTAATTTGAAACAGAAGAAGTACCAGTAAAGGCATCTCCACCCATAGCACCAATAGCTTGTCCGACATTTGCCTGCTGGACATAATACTATTGGGATTGATGACACGATATACCAAAAAAGACCGGGCCAGTGCCCACACCGGCATCCCCGATAGCACTCAGCAGTTTTTGTTTTTTACCACCACCTCTCTCACTTGCAGCCCTCCTCCACAACCAAGCACCTCCATGGCATGAAGGCGTCAGCCTCCTACCCACCTAGCGCACCCTACCACCACCACAACGTGTTGATACCGCCCTCCCTCCATCACATCATGTCGCCACACGCACTACACGCGCCGCCTGGATCTTGCCCCACCGACTTCTCTCGTTCATGCAGTACAATACAACAACGAATCCTAGTCCAGACTCCCACGCGGCGCCGTGGACTGCCGTGTCAATGTACAAGAAGCTACAGTGGTGCTACTGATCCGATGAGGCCCATATGTGAATATCGGTGGAGCACCCCGATAGTTGTGTGGCGCGGTGGTCAGTGCTGACTTGGAGGAGAGAGAGAGGTGGTTGCATGTCTAGGAGAGAGGTAGGCGGGGAGAGAAAATTGAGAGAGAGAGAGAGAGTGGAATCTTTGGGACTATTTGGTTACCTAGATTCTTGTCTCCTTGGGTGCATGGCCATGGAGAAACGACTCAAAAGCCATGTTCTCCACCTTGTTTGGTTGCCCATGAATTATAGGTTATATTGGCTGAGAAATAAATGGCACGTTGACTGGTTGGCTGCATGTATTTTAGGGCCATCAACAACCACACTAACTCCAATGCTAAACATACTAAACTCACACCAGGAAAGAGCTAGCAGCCATGGGGGGTAGCACAACGAAGGCGGCCAGGAAGTAGGACACTAGTGGGGAGAGCGTCTATATGAGGGTGCCACTATGGGAGCATCGCGCCTAGTGGCACGGAGTGGCGGTACTCTGGTTCCTGTAGTGGGAGACTACATAGACGACCCGATAGTTCTTCACAGTACTAACTCGAGGTCGAGCTTGGCACCGAGTAGAGGCCCGTCGTCCTTAGCTTCTCGGTCGTCTGTTCAGTGCTCACTCTCTCTTTCCATGGTCAAAAATTGAGTGGAGGTGAGACTACTATCGAGGTTCTGATGGTGCCAAACTCTAAAACTTCAAACTTCTTTGAACTCTTGGCACAACAAATAACACATGAGCAAGAACATGAATTCCTCTATCTCCACCGAAACAATAACTTTCAACATGAAAGTTGTGGGCAATAGCAAGATCAAGTTATGCTTGGAATGAAACTTTGTGTTGGAATTATGCCCTAGAGGCAATAATAAAGATGTTATTATTATAATTCTTGTTCATGATAAAGTTTATATTCCATGCTAGAATTGTATTAAGCGGAAACTTTAATACTTGTGTGGTTTGTGAACAACACCGTGTCCCTAGTATGCCTCTAAGGACTAGCTCATTGATTAATGATGGTTAAGGTTTCCTAACCATAGACATGAGTTGTCGATTAATAATGAGATCATGTCATTGGGAGAATGACATGATGGACAGACCCAAACTAAGTGGAGCAATTAGATCGTGTCATCGTGTTCATCTTTGCGAAGCTTTTCTTATGTCAAATATTGTATTCCTTAGACCATGAGATAATACAACTCCCTGGTATCGGAAGAAAGCTTTGAGGTCATCAAACGTCATCCTATGAGAGGGTGATCATAAAGGTGTCCTTCAGGTGATCGGAAAGTACCTGTTGGGTTGTATGTATCGAGATGGGATTTGTCCCTCCCAAGTCGGAGAGATATACTTCGGGCCCACTCGGTAATCGATATCAACACCGCTTGCAAGCATGTGGTTAAGGAGTTACTCACAAAGTGATATCGGATTATGGAACGAGTAAAGTACTTGCTGTGAACAAGATTGAACTAGGTATGACGGTACCGACGATCAAATCTCGGGCAAGTAAAATATCGCGAGACGAAGGGAATATATATATGGGATTGATTGAATCCTGGCATCGTGGTTCATCCAATATGATCATCGATGAATGTGTGGGAGTCAATATGGGTTTCCAGACCCCGCTGTTGATTATTGATATAAGATCATGTCTGCATATTCTCGAACCCGAAGGGTCACACACTTAACGTGTCTCGACGCTAGGATAGATTGGATAATTGGTTTATGAGTTTTTGTTCGGAGTCTCAGATGAGATCCAGGACGTCACGAGAGGTTCCGGAATGGTCCGGAGAATAAGATTCATATAAGGCAATGCAGTTTTTGGAGTTCGGAATTGTTTCGGGTTAATCGGTATTGTACCGGAAGCTTCTAGAACCTTCCGGAGGGGGACCAACGTGGACCCACCTGCCGGGAGGGGGCATAGGCCTATGAGGGAGTGCCCTGGCCGCATTGGGCCAGGGGCACAAGGCCCCATAGGGCCCAGCCGGCCAAACCCTAGGGAAACCCTAGGGAGGCTTCTAGAAGGGGGGAAACTTGCCCCCCACTCCTCCCTCCTTGGCCGCCGGCCCTAGGGCTTGGGGGAGGGGCAAGGGCTGGCCGCCCACCCCTCTATATAAAGAGGGCTGGGGGCGCACCCCTCCTACACCTCCTCCTCAAGCCCTAGCCGCCCTGCTGCCCTCCTCTCTCTCTCCCTCCCGACTGCGTGTAGGCGAAGCCCTGCTGCAGAAACTCTCCACCACTTGCACCGCGCCGTTGCATTGTAGATCCAATCCATCTCTCCACCATACTTGCTGGACCGAGGAAGGAGGAGACGTCGAGGTGCCGCACGTGTGCATCTCTCGGAGGCATCGCCGCTTGCGGTGTTAGATCGGATTGGATCGCAAGGAGGAGAAGCGAGTACGACTACATCACCCACGTTCCGTCGAACGTTCCGCTGTGCGAATCTTCAAGGGTATGAAGATCTCATCTATTCCCCCTCGTTGTTTGCATCTCCTAGATTAGATCTTGGCTTTCCCGTTCGCATCTGTAGAATTTTTTTGATTTACTATGCTGCGAAATCCTTCAGTGGTATCAGAGCTAGATCTATGCGTAGATGTGTTTCACGAGTAGAACGCAACATGGTTGTTGCGGGCGTTAATGTTTTCTGTCGCAAGCCTCTTGTTTGTGTACTTCTTATGACGCGGGATAGTGAGATCGAAGCGGTCCAGGCCAACCTTACGCGACCTCGTTCGCGAGACCGGCTCCGCACTTGACGTGTGGCTTGTTCCACACATGCGGCTGGTGGATGCCAGTTTCTCTCACTATAGTTGTCATGGGATTTACACCGGAGTTTGGCAACCATAATATCACCGTTGTGGCTTTCCGTAGGTAAGAATCGTTCTTAGCTTGCTACTCCCATAAGCCACGTAAAACATGCAACAACAAAGTAGAGGCGTCTAACTTGTTTTTGCAGGGAGTGTTTTCTGTGATATGGTATGGCCCAAGATGTGATGTGTATGTTGTATGCGATGATCATGTTTTGTAATGTTTCACGACTTGCATGTCGATGAGTACACAACCGGCAGGAGCCATATGGTTGTCTTTATAATTGTGTATGACCTGTGTGTCAACTTCTTATACGCCATGTAATAGCTTTACTTTATCGGTAAGTAGTTAGCAATAGTTGTAGTTGCTATTCGTGGTGGAGGCAATCATGGTGGAGTGATGGAGATCATGCCGGCACACACAAGATGGAGATCATTGCGCGAAGATTGGCTATACCATGTCACATAAAGTTATATGCATGTGATGTTTATCCTTTTATGTATCTTATTATGCTTAGATCGCGACGGTAGCATTATAAGATGATTCCTCACTTAAAGATCAAGATAAAACTGTGTTCTCCTGATGTATGCACCGTTGCGAAAGTTCGTCGTGTTCAAGCATCACGTGATGATCGGGTGCTATAAACTCTACGTTCACATACAACGGGTGCAAGCCAGTTTTGCACACGCGGAAATACTTGGGTTTGACTTGACGAGCCTAGCATGTACTGACATGGCCTCGGAACACATGAATCGAAAGGTTAAGCATGAGTCATGTGAATGATATGATCGACACTTTGTTGTCCACCATTGAAATCACATCTCTTCTCGTGAAGATCGGATTAGGTGTGGTGAATTTGGATCATGTTCACTAAACAACTTGAGGGATGTTGAATTTAGTGGGAGTTCATCTAGTAATTTGATTAAGTTGAACTAGTTATCATGGACATAGTATAATTTGTACTTGTAAATATTGTAGATCAAATGGCTAAGTCCAACTTCAATTTCAACGTTTTTGCTGAGAAAGAAAAGCTTAAGAACAATGGGTCTAACTTCACCAACTGGTTCCGCAATCTAAGAATCATTCTCTCTGGCGGACAAAAGGACTATGTCCTTGAGAATGCGCTAGGTGACGCCCCTGCTGTAGATGTGCCGGCTGGACTATGTCCTTGAGAATGCGCTAGGTGACGCCCCTGCTGTAGATGTGCCGGCTGATGAGAAAGTTGTTTATCAGTCGCGCAAAGATGATTATGGTTTTATTAAGAGCACCATGTTGTTTGCTATGGAATCGGACCTTCAAGATCGTTTTGAAGATTATCCCGGGCCCTTTGAGATTCTTGAGGAGCTGAAAATTATGTTTCAGACTCAGGCCCGTTCTGAGAGATATGAGATCTCTGAGAAATTCTTTAACTGCAAGATGGAGGAAGGGAGTTCCGTTAGTGAGCACGCCATAAAGATGTCGGGCTACACTCAACGCCTTGAGCAACTGGACTGCAAGATTCCAGAGGAGCTCAAGATTGACAGGGTTCTGCAATCACTCCCTCCCAGCTACAAAAGTTTTGTAGTGACTCATAATCAGATTGGTTCCACTGATATGATCACCGAGCTCTTCGCTAAGCTGAAAGCTGCGGAGGTGGACATCAAAAAGGATAATCATGTGTTGATGGTCAACAATCCCCCCAGCTTTAAGAAAGGTAAAGGTGCAAAGAAGCCCTTCAAGAAAGGCAGCGGCAAGCGCGTTGTCCCTGCTGAGAAGAAGCTCAAGTCTGGACCTAAGCCAGACACTGAGTGCTTCTATTGCAAGGACAAGGGTCACTGGAAGCGCAACTGTCCGAAGTACTTAGCGGACAAGAAGGGTGGCACCATCAAAGGTATATTTGATATACATGTTGTTGATGTTTTCCTTACTAGCCCTCGTAGTAGTGCCTGGGTATTTGATACTTGTTCAGTTGCTAATATTTGTAACTCGAAACAGGAGCTACGGAATAGACGGCGACTTGCGAGGGATGAGGTGACGATGCGCGTTGGCAACGGATCAAGAGTTGATGTGATGGCCGTCGACACGCTCTCCTTAGTTTTACCTTCGGGATTAGTTTTAAACCTCAATAAGTGTTATTATGTGCCTGCATTGAGCATGAACATCATATCTGGATCGTGTTTATTGCAAGACGGTTATTCATTTAAATCTGAGAATAATGGTTGTTCCATTTATATGAGTAACATCTTTTATGGTCATGCACCTGCTGTGAATGGTTTATTTCTTCTGAATCTCGAAAGGGATGAAACACACATCCATAACATTGAGGCTAAGAGATGCAAAGTAGATAGTGATAATACTACTTATTTGTGGCATTGTCGTCTAGGTCATATTGGTGTAAAACGCATGAAGAAACTCCATTCTGATGGACTTTTGGAGTCTCTTGATTTTGAATCATTTGACACATGCGAACCATGCCTCATGGGCAAGATGATCAAAACCCCGTTCTTCGGAATGATGGAGCGAGCAACGGACTTGTTGGAAATCATACATACCGATGTATGCGGACCGATGAGTGTTTCGACGCGCGGTGGATATCGCTACTTTCTCACTTTTACCGATGACTTAAGTAGATATGGGTATATCTATTTGATGAAACATAAATCTGAAACATTTGAAAAGTTCAAGGAATTTCAGAATGAAGTGGAGAACCATCGTAACAGAAAAATTAGGTTTCTACGATCTGATCGTGGAGGTGAATATTTGAGTTATGATTTTCTCACGCATCTTAAAGCAAGCGGAATCGTTTCGCAACTCACGCCACCCGGAACACCACAATGGTGTGTTTAAACGCCGGAATCGAACTCTATTAGATATGGTCCGATCAATGATGTCTCTTACTGGTTTTCCGTTATCATTTTGGGGTTATGCATTAGAAACCGCTGCATTCACTTTAAATAGGGCACCATCTAAATCCGTTGAGACGACACCGTATGAACTATGGTTTGGTGCTAAACCTATGTTGTCGTTTCTTAAAGTTTGGGGATGCGAAACTTACGTCAAGAAGTTGATGCCGGACAAGCTCGAACCCAAAGCGGAGAAATGCGTCTTCATAGGATACCCTAAGGAAACTATTGGGTATACCTTCTATCACAGAACCGAAGGCAAAGTGTTTGTCGCAAAGAACGGATCCTTTCTTGAGAAGGAGTTTCTCTCGAAAGAAGTGAGTGGGAGGAAAGTAGAGCTAGACAAGGTTGTTGAACCTTCTCTTGAGTTGGAGAGTAGCGCAGCACCTGAAATTGTTCCAGTGCCACCTGCACCAACAATAGAGGAAGCTAATGACAAGGATCATGAAGCTTCGGACGATGCTGCTACTGAACGTCGCAGGTCGACATGGTCGCATGCCCCTCCTGAGTGGTACGACAACCCTGTCTTAACTGTCTTGTTAGTAGACGACAGTGAACCTGCGAACTATGAGGAAGCGATGATGAGCCCATACTCTGAGAAATGGCTAGAGGCCATAAAATCCGAATTGGGATCCATGAGCGAAAACCAAGTATGGACTTTGGTGGACCCTCCTAGCGACCGAAAGGCCGTTGAGTGCAAATGGATCTTCAAGAAGAAAACGGACGCGGATGGTAATGTTACCGTCTATAAAGCACGACTTGTCGCGAAAGGTTTTCGACAAGTTCAAGGTGTTGACTACGATGAGACTGTCTCTCCCGTAGTGATGTTCAAGTCCATTCGGATTTTATTAGCAATTGCTGCATTTCATGATTATAAAATATGGCAGATGGATGTCAAGACTGCGTTCCTCAATGGCAACATTGATGAAGAGTTGTATATGATGCAACCCGAAGGTTTTGTCGATCCTAAGGATGCTGATAAAGTGTGCAAACTTCAGCGTTTCATTTATGGACTGAAGCAAGCATCTCGGAGTTGGAACCTTCGTTTTGATCAAGTGATCAAGAGCTTTGGATTTGTTCCAAATTTCTACGAAGCTTGTATCTACAAGAAAGTGAGTGGGAGCTCAGTGACATTTCTGGTACTATATGTGGATGAAATATTGATTATTGGAAATGAAACTAACATGCTTAACGATGTGAAGAGTTATTTGAACAAGTGTTTTTCAATGAAAGACCTAGGGGAAGCTGCTTATATATTGGGCATCAAAATCTATAAAGATAGACAAAGACGCCTGATAGCTTTAAGCCAGAGTACATACCTAGACAAAGTTCTGAAAAGGTTCAGAATGGATAAGGCAAAAAAATGTTCAGTGCCTATGTTGTCAGGTAAGATATTGAGCAAGGCTCAGTGTCCAGCTACGGTAAACGATAGAGAAGCTATGAGCAAAGTGTCTTATGCCTCGGCCATAGGTTCTATCATGTATACCATGCTGTGTACTAGACCGGATGTGTCCAATGCTCTCAGTTTGACGAGCAGATACCAAAGTGATCCAGGAGTGGAACACTGGACAACCGTGAAGAACATCCTAAATTATTTAAATAGAACTAAAGAAATGTTCTTAGTCTATGGAGGTGATGAACAACTCGTCGTAAAAGGTTACGTCGACGCTAGTTTCGACACCGACAAGGATGATTCTAAATCTCAGACAGGATACGTTTATATTTTGAATGGAGGAGCTGTGAGCTGGAGAAGCTGCAAGCAAAGCGTGATCGCGAGATCTACAGTAGAAGCGGAATACATGGTTGCTGCAGAAGCGTCAAGTGCAGGAGTTTGGATCAGGAACTTCATCACTGAGCTTGGCGTGGTTCCAAGTGCCTTGGACCCACTGGAGATATTTGTAGGGGTTCGTAGCATGGAAAACAAAAATTTTCTATCGCATACAAACAAACAAGCCAAGATCTATCTACTAGATTGTAGCAACGAGTCGATGGAATAACTCACCCTCGAAGATTCCAAAGTGTTTAACGAGAGCAGATTCTCGTGGGTGATGTAGTCGTACTCTTTCCGATCTCAAGATCGCGTAGACGATCCTTCCGGCGCCGCGTTCCCGCAGCGCTCCCGCAGTCGGTCACACGTTCGGTACTCGACGAAGACCTTCCTCTCCCTTGTTCCAGCAGGCAGCGGAGGTTGTAGCACTCTCCTCGCGATTCCGGCAGCACAACGGCGTGGTACCGGAGGTAGAGGGGAGATCCCGCAGGGCTTCGCCTTAAGCCGGTGCGAGTATGGTGGAGCTTATGAGAGAGGCTATTAGTGGTCTAGTAATTAGACACACCAATTAGAGGGCTCTAAACCAATTAGAAGGCTCTAAACCGAAACAGCTCTAAACCGGGGTCTAGGTCTAGTTTCTAGTTTAGAGGATAGGAACTTGTGTGTTGTGGGAGGGGAGCCCTGCCCCTCCCTTTATAGGTGGGAGGGCTGGCGCGCTAGGGGAGGGAGGGAGTCCCTCCCCAACTCGGCCTAGGGCTGGCCGCCGGCTTGGGGACTCCTTCCCCAAGTCGGTCTCCTCTTCTCCTCTTTCCGAAAACTGGCAGTTTGACCGAAAACTGGCAGTTTGACTTTTTCAATTAGGATTTGAATTAACCCTTTATTTCGGACAGCGAGAACACTTAGTACATGATGCAATCATTCCAACTTGCAATGACACATTCATGTACCCCTTCCCCCCCGGAGTGCCGGACATTCCGGGACCTTCTAGAATGTTCCCGATGAAAACACCGGAATCATTTCCCAACTCCGAAATGGGACTTTCCTTATATGAATCTTATTCTCCGGACCATTCCGGATCACCTCGTGATATCCCGGATCCCATCCGAGACTCCGAACAACATTCGGTCTCTTTCTCATAATACCATAACTTACTCAAACAACGTCGAATCCTTAAGTGTGTCTCCCTACGGTTCGTGAATTATGCGGACATGATCGAGACACTTCTCCGAACAATAACCAATAGAGGAATCTGGAAATTCATATGGCTCCCACATATTTCTACGATTACTTTGCGATCGAATGAACCACTTACATACGATACCAATTTCCCTTTGTCTCACGATATGTTACTTATCCGAGGTCATGATCGTCGGTATCTCTGCATACCTAGTTCAACCTCGTTACTGATAAGTACTCTTTTCTCGTTCCCGTGATATGTGATCCCTTGTGACCAAGTCACATGCTTGCAAGCTAATTGGATGACATTTCACCGAGAGGGCCCAGAGAATATCTATCCGTCATGTGGATGGACAAATCCCACTCTTGATCCATGTGTTTCAACCAATACTTTCCGAACACCCAATGCCACTTTTATAGCCACCCTGTTACGGTGTGGTGTTTGATGACATCAAAGCATCCATCCAGTAAAGGCAATATGCATGATCTCATGGTCGAAGGAATTAGGTTACTATGTATCAGAAAGCATATAGCAATTGAACTATTGAAATGACTTGATCTTTATGCTACGCTTGTCTATAGGAGTATGTCCACCATATCATTCTCCTAACGATATGATCTTGTTGTTGATAACATCTCAATGTTCATGACAAAGAAACCACATCATCAATCAACCAACAAGCTAGTGAAGTATAGAGGCCATACTAGGGACTTCAAATTAAGTTTACAAATCACACAAGTATTAATGGTTTCCTTGTTAATACTATTATAGCATGAATGTAAACATTTATCATAAACACAAAGATATATAATAATAACTACATTTATTATTACCTCTAGGGCATATCTCCAACAGTCTCCCACTTGCACTAGAGTCATCTAATCTAGATTACATGGTAATATACCGAACACCCATGGCAGTTTGGTGTTGGTCATGTTTTGCCCTCGGGAGAGGTTTAGTCAACGGATCCGCCACATTCAGATCTGTGTGTACTTTGCAAATCTTTATATCCCCATCCTGGATATGTTCTCGAATAGCGTGGAAACGCAGCTTGATATGCTTCAGCTTCTTGTGTGACCTTGGTTCTTGCGCATTGGCTATGGCGCCCATGTTATCACAGTAGATAGACATTGGGTCCAGCGCACTAGGAACCACACCCAGCTCTGTAATGAACTCTTTCATCCATATCGCTTCTTGTGAAGCCTCCGAAGCAGCCATGTATTCCGATTCAGTTGAAGATCTCGCCACAACGCT
The DNA here is from genome assembly GCA_916181665.1 of Avena sativa. Lineage (NCBI taxonomy): Eukaryota > Viridiplantae > Streptophyta > Magnoliopsida > Poales > Poaceae > Avena > Avena sativa. The sequence continues at coordinate 465,093,725 of OV702293.1, forward strand.
TTGCTTTGCACTCCTCCAGCTAACTGCTGCACCATTCAAAATAAATACGTATCCAGATTGTGATTTAGAATCATCCGGATCGGTGTTCCAACTAGCATCGGTGTAACCATTAACAACGAGCTGTTCATCACCTCCATAAGAAAGAACCATATCCTTAGTTCTTCTCAAGTACTTAAGGATGTTTTTGACCGCTGTCCAATGATCCACTCCTGGATCACTTTGATATCTGCTAGTTAGACTAACAGCATATGCGATGTCGGGTCTAGTACATAGCATGGCATACATTAGAGATCCTATGGCTGAGGCATAGGGAGTCTTACTCATCTTTTCTCTATCTTCTGCCGATGTCGGACTTTGAGTTTTACTCAAGGTCGTATTGGGCAACATGGGCAAGAACCCTTTCTTGCTATCTTCCATTCCAAACCTCTTTAGAACTTTGTCCAAATATGTACTTTGTGACAATGATATTTGGCGTTTCGATCTATCTCTATAAATCTTTATGCCTAATATGTAAGCTGCTTCGCCAAGATCCTTCATTGAAAAACTATTATTCAAATATTCCTTGACACTATTAAGAAGGTCTACATCATTCCCAATCAACAATATGTCATCCACATACAGTATTAAGAATGCTACAGAGCTCCCACTCACTTTCTTGTAAATACAAGCTTCTCCATAAGTTTGTATAAAACCAAAACTTTTGATTACCTTATCAAAACGTTGATTCCAACTTCGGGATGCTTGCTTCAATCCATAGATGGACCGTTGAAGCTTGCATACCTTGTTAGCATCTTTAGGATCGACAAAACCTTTGGGTTGTATCATATACAACTCTTCATCAATGTCTCCATTGAGGAATGCTGTTTTGACATCCATCTGCCATATCTCATAATCATAATATGCAGCGATTGCTAACATAATCCTCACAGACTTTAGCTTCGCTACCGGTGAGAAAGTCTCATCGTAGTCAACTCCTTGAATTTGTCGAAACCCTTTTGCGACAAGTCGAGCTTTATAGACAGTAACATTACCATCAGCATCTGTTTTCTTCTTGAAAATCCATTTGTTCTCGACAGCCTTCCGGCCATCCGGTAAGTCCACCAAAGTCCATACTTGGTTTTCGTACATGGATCCAATCTCGGATTTCATGGCTTCTTGCCATTTATTGGAATCTGGGCTCATCATCGCTTCCTCATATGTCTCGGGGTTATCGGTGTTGTCCACCAACATGACATTCATAACGGAATCATACCAATCTGGAGTGGTACGAGTTCTCGTTGACCTCCGAGGCTCTGTAGCAACTTCAACCGAAGTTTCATGATCATCATCATTAGCTTCCTCTCTTATTGGTGCAGGCACCACAGGAACTTCTTCCGGTGCTGCGCTACTCGCAATTTCGAGAGAAGGTTCGACAACCTCGTCGAGTTCTACTTTCCTTCCAGTCACTTCTTTCGAGAGAAATTCCTTCTCTAGAAAGGATCCATTCTTAGCAACGAAGATTTTGCCTTCGGATCTATGATAGAAGGTATACCCAACAGTTTCCTTCGGGTATCCTATGAAGACGCATTTTTCCGCTTTGGGTTCAAGCTTGTCCGGCTGTAACTTCTTTACATAGGCTTCGCATCCCCAAACTTTAAGGAACGACAATTTAGGTTTCTTCCCAAACCATAATTCATACGGTGTCGTTTCAACGGATTTAGATGGTGCCCTATTTAAAGTGAATGCGGCTGTTTCTAATGCATAACCCCAAAATGATAGCGGTAAATCTGTAAGTGACATCATAGAACGAACCATATCTAAGAGAGTTCGATTACGACGTTCGGACACACCATTACGCTGTGGTGTTCCCGGCGGTGTCAACTGCGAAAGTATTCCACATTTCTTCAAATGCTCGCCAAACTCGTAACTTAGATATTCACCTCCACGATCAGATCGTAGAAATTTAATCTTCTTGTTACGTTGATTCTCTACCTCACTTTGAAACTCCTTAAACTTCTCGAAAGTTTCGGACTTATGTTTCATAAAATAGATATACCCATATCTACTCAAGTCATCCGTGAAGGTAAGAACATAACGATAACCACTGCGCGATGCTACACTCATTGGACCACACACATCGGTATGTATGATTTCCAATAAGTCTGTAGCTCGCTCCATCATACCAGAAAATGGAGTCTTAGTCATTTTACCCATCAGACATGCTTCGCATCTTTCAAGTGATTCAAAATCAAGTGATTCAAGAAGTCCATCGGAATGGAGTTTCTTCATACGCTTCACTCCAATGTGACCAAGACGACAGTGCCACATATAGGTCAAATTATCGCTTGATTTCAAACGTTTAGCCTCAATGTTATTAATATGTGTATTTCTACTATCGAGATTCAATATGAATAGACCATCTATCAAAGGTGCATGTGCATAAAACATATTACTCATATAAATCGAACAACCATTATTCTCGGATTTAAACAAGTAACCGTCTCGCAATAAACAAGATCCCGATATAATGTTCATGCTCAACGCAGGCACCAAATAACAATTATTTAAGTATAAAACTAATCCCGATGGTAGATGAAGAGGTAGTGTGCCGACCGCGATCACATCAACCTTTGATCCGTTTCCCACGCGCATCGTCACCTCGTTCTTCACTAGCTTCCGTTTATTCTGCAGCTCCTGTTTCGAGTTACAAATATGAGCAACCGAACCAGTATCAAATACCCAGGCACTACTACGAGTACTAGTGAGATACACATCAATAACATGTATATCAGATATACCTTTCTTCTTGATGTTGCCGTTCTTCAAATCCGCCAAGTACCTTGGGCAATTCCGCTTCCAGTGACCTTCTCCCTTGCAGTAAAAGCACTCAGTATCAGGCTTGGGTCCAGCCTTGGTTCTTTTCGTCGGCGTGGTAACTTTCTTACCACCCTTCTTGAAGTGTCCCTTCTGCTTAGACTTGCCTTTCTTGAATTTGGTGGTCTTATTGACCATCAACACTTGGTGCTCTTTCTTGATCTCCACTTCTGCAGATTTTAACATAGCAAATAGTTCTGGCAACTCTTTGTTCATGTTCTGCATGTTGTAGTTCATCACAAAGTTCTTGTAACTTGGTGGTAGTGATTGGAGGATGCGGTAAACTCCCAAAGTATTAGGAATCACTATACCCAAACTTTGAAGTTTATTTGCGTGCCCAGACATTTTAAGCACATGCTCACTGACGGAGCTACCCTCTTCCATCTTGCAGTTAAAGAACTTTTCAGAAGCTTCATAACTTTCAATTGCCGCATGAGTCTCAAAGATTAATTTGAGATCCTCGACAATATCATATGGATCTGACTCTTCAAACCTTTTCTGAAGCTCCGATTCTAAACCATACAAGATAGCACACTGAACTATGGAGTACTGATTCTTCCGAGCGAGGTAAACATTCTTTACTTCATCGGTAGCATCAGCTGCAGGTGGGTCACCTAGCGGTGCATCCAGCACATAGGTCAAATTACCAGCTGTGAGGACAATCCTCAAATTGCGGAACCAATCCGCGAAGTTGCTTCCATTGTTTTTCAACTTTTCTATCTCTAGGAACGCATTAAAATTGATGGTAGGGGCTGCCATTGATCTACAACATATTTGCAATAGTTTAGACTTAGTTTATGACAAATTGAGTTCAAATTAATTAATGAAATTAAACTAGGTGAACTCCCACTCAAAACAACATCCCTCACATTGTTTTAGTGATCACACGAACCAAATCCACTACATCAACACCGATCATCACGAGAGCTGATATAGTTTTAATGGCGAACAATCATCATGTTCATCATATCTACTATATGATTCATGCTTTGCCTTTCGGCGATCCGTGTTCCTGAGGCCATGTCTGTACATGCTAGGCTCGTCAAGATCAAACCTTAGCTTCCGCATAAGCAAATCTGGCTTGCTTACGTTGTAGTCACCCGCGGAATCAAAGACACCCGATCATCACGTGGTGCTTCGAAGCAGCAAGCTTTGGCAACGGTGCATACTAAGGGTGAACACTTTTAGAACTTGAAATTTATGTGCATGAGGGATCATCTTATAATGCTACCGTCGTCTACTAAGCAATACAAGATGCATAAAGGATTAACATCACATGCAATTCATAATATGTGATATGATATGGCCTTTCTTCTTTGTGCTTCCGATCTCCATCTTCAAGCACGAACATGATCTCCATCATCACCGGCATAGCATCAAGGTCAATGACGCTTCTTCATGGTTGTCGTCCGCCAACTTCAACTATTACAACTATTTTGAATAGACACGCAGGCCTTAACAGAAATTAAAGACAACCATATGGCTCCTGCCGGTTGCCAACTTACAATAAGGATCATTGCATACATCAAATATAATCACAATCATGGCCATATCACATCACTGCACACCCCTGCAAAACAAAGTTAGACGCTTCTACTTTCTTTGCATATTTTACGTGGTTTGGGGCTTTCCATAAGTGTCGTTCTAACTTACGAACAAGAACCACAACATTGATACTAGCATTGTTGATCACCCGTTGTAAATTGGATCTTTACTATGCTAGGAGAAACAGGCACCCGCAAAGCCACTTATGCAAAACGAGTTGCATGTCAAGCGTGGAGCAAGTCTCATGAACGATGTCATGTAAGGTTAGCCCGGGCCGCTTCATCCCAACATACCGCAAGATGCAAAGTACACAAAAAGCAATCTACAATAAAAGCATCAACGCCCACAATGACCATTGTGTTCTACTCGTGCAACAGATCTACATATAGACACGGCTCTGATACCACTGTAGGGGTTCGTAGCATGGAAAACAAAAATTTTCTATCGCATACAAACAAACAAGCCAAGATCTATCTACTAGATTGTAGCAACGAGTCGATGGAATAACTCACCCTCGAAGATTCCAAAGTGTTTAACGAGAGCAGATTCTCGTGGGTGATGTAGTCGTACTCTTTCCGATCTCAAGATCGCGTAGACGATCCTTCCGGCGCCGCGTTCCCGCAGCGCTCCCGCAGTCGGTCACACGTTCGGTACTCGACGAAGACCTTCCTCTCCCTTGTTCCAGCAGGCAGCGGAGGTTGTAGCACTCTCCTCGCGATTCCGGCAGCACAACGGCGTGGTACCGGAGGTAGAGGGGAGATCCCGCAGGGCTTCGCCTTAAGCCGGTGCGAGTATGGTGGAGCTTATGAGAGAGGCTATTAGTGGTCTAGTAATTAGACACACCAATTAGAGGGCTCTAAACCAATTAGAAGGCTCTAAACCGAAACAGCTCTAAACCGGGGTCTAGGTCTAGTTTCTAGTTTAGAGGATAGGAACTTGTGTGTTGTGGGAGGGGAGCCCTGCCCCTCCCTTTATAGGTGGGAGGGCTGGCGCGCTAGGGGAGGGAGGGAGTCCCTCCCCAACTCGGCCTAGGGCTGGCCGCCGGCTTGGGGACTCCTTCCCCAAGTCGGTCTCCTCTTCTCCTCTTTCCGAAAACTGGCAGTTTGACCGAAAACTGGCAGTTTGACTTTTTCAATTAGGATTTGAATTAACCCTTTATTTCGGACAGCGAGAACACTTAGTACATGATGCAATCATTCCAACTTGCAATGACACATTCATGTACCCCTTCCCCCCCGGAGTGCCGGACATTCCGGGACCTTCTAGAATGTTCCCGATGAAAACACCGGAATCATTTCCCAACTCCGAAATGGGACTTTCCTTATATGAATCTTATTCTCCGGACCATTCCGGATCACCTCGTGATATCCCGGATCCCATCCGAGACTCCGAACAACATTCGGTCTCTTTCTCATAATACCATAACTTACTCAAACAACGTCGAATCCTTAAGTGTGTCTCCCTACGGTTCGTGAATTATGCGGACATGATCGAGACACTTCTCCGAACAATAACCAATAGAGGAATCTGGAAATTCATATGGCTCCCACATATTTCTACGATTACTTTGCGATCGAATGAACCACTTACATACGATACCAATTTCCCTTTGTCTCACGATATGTTACTTATCCGAGGTCATGATCGTCGGTATCTCTGCATACCTAGTTCAACCTCGTTACTGATAAGTACTCTTTTCTCGTTCCCGTGATATGTGATCCCTTGTGACCAAGTCACATGCTTGCAAGCTAATTGGATGACATTTCACCGAGAGGGCCCAGAGAATATCTATCCGTCATGTGGATGGACAAATCCCACTCTTGATCCATGTGTTTCAACCAATACTTTCCGAACACCCAATGCCACTTTTATAGCCACCCTGTTACGGTGTGGTGTTTGATGACATCAAAGCATCCATCCAGTAAAGGCAATATGCATGATCTCATGGTCGAAGGAATTAGGTTACTATGTATCAGAAAGCATATAGCAATTGAACTATTGAAATGACTTGATCTTTATGCTACGCTTGTCTATAGGAGTATGTCCACCATATCATTCTCCTAACGATATGATCTTGTTGTTGATAACATCTCAATGTTCATGACAAAGAAACCACATCATCAATCAACCAACAAGCTAGTGAAGTATAGAGGCCATACTAGGGACTTCAAATTAAGTTTACAAATCACACAAGTATTAATGGTTTCCTTGTTAATACTATTATAGCATGAATGTAAACATTTATCATAAACACAAAGATATATAATAATAACTACATTTATTATTACCTCTAGGGCATATCTCCAACAATATTGTGTGACAACACTGGCGCCATAGCACTCACTAAGGAACCAAGATATCATCCAAAGACCAAGCACATCAACCACAAGTTTCATATAATCCGAGATTATATAGCAGATGGAGATCTGAAGATTAGCAAAGTACATATAAATCTGAATGTCGCAGATCCATTGACTAAACCTCTTCCACGTGCAAAACATGATCAGCACCTTGGTGCCATGGGTGTTAGATTGTTGCCAGATGTAAACTAGATTATTGACTCTAGTGCAAGTGGGAGACTGTTGGAATTATACCCTAGAGGCAATAATAAAGATGTTATTATTATAATTCTTGTTCATGATAAAGTTTATATTCCATGCTAGAATTGTATTAAGCGGAAACTTTAATACTTGTGTGGTTTGTGAACAACACCATGTCCCTAGTATGCCTCTAAGGACTAGCTCATTGATTAATGATGGTTAAGGTTTCCTAACCATAGACATGAGTTGTCGATTAATAATGAGATCATGTCACTGGGAGAATGACATGATGGACAAACCCAAACTAAGCGGAGCAATTAGATCGTATCATCGTGTTCATCTTTGCGAAGATTTTCTTATGTCAAATATTGTATTCCTTAGACCATGGGATAATACAACTCCCTGGTATCAGAAGAAAGCTTTGAGGTCATCAAACGTCATCCTATGAGAGGGTGATCATAAAGGTGTCCTTCAGGTGATCGGAAAGTACCTGTTGGGTTGTATGTATCGAGATGGGATTTGTCCCTCCCAAGTCGGAGAGATATACTTCGGGCCCACTCGGTAATCGATATCAACACCGCTTGCAAGCATGTGGTTAAGGAGTTACTCACAAAGTGATATCGGATTATGGAACGAGTAAAGTACTTGCTGTGAACGAGATTGAACTAGGTATGACGGTACCGACGATCAAATCTCGGGCAAGTAAAATATCGCGAGACGAAGGGAATATATATATGGGATTGATTGAATCCTGGCATCGTGGTTCATCCGATATGATCATCGATGAATGTGTGGGAGTCAATATGGGTTTCCAGACCCCGCTGTTAATTATTGATATAAGATCATGTCTGCATATTCTCGAACCCGAAGGGTCACACACTTAACGTGTCTCGACGCTAGGATAGATTGGATAATTGGTTTATGAGTTTTTGTTCGGAGTCTCAGATGAGATCCAGGACGTCACGAGAGGTTCCGGAATGGTCCGGAGAATAAGATTCATATAAGGCAATGCAGTTTTTGGAGTTCGGAATTGTTTCGGGTTAATCGGTATTGTACCGGAAGCTTCTAGAACCTTCCGGAGGGGGACCAACGTGGACCCACCTGCCGGGAGGGGGCATAGGCCTATGAGGGAGTGCCCTGGCCGCATTGGGCCAGGGGCACAAGGCCCCATAGGGCCCAGCCGGCCAAACCCTAGGGAAACCCTAGGGAGGCTTCTAGAAGGGGGGAAACTTGCCCCCCACTCCTCCCTCCTTGGCCGCCGGCCCTAGGGCTTGGGGGAGGGGCAAGGGCTGGCCGCCCACCCCTCTATATAAAGAGGGCTGGGGGCGCACCCCTCCTACACCTCCTCCTCAAGCCCTAGCCGCCCTGCTGCCCTCCTCTCTCTCTCCCTCCCGACTGCGTGTAGGCGAAGCCCTGCTGCAGAAACTCTCCACCACTTGCACTGCGCCGTCGCGTTGTAGATCCAATCCATCTCTCCACCATACTTGCTGGACCGAGGAAGGAGAAGACGTCGAGGTGCCGCACGTGTGCATCTCTCGGAGGCATCGCCGCTTGCGGTGTTAGATCGGATCGGATCGCGAGGAGGAGAAGCGAGTACGACTACATCACCCACGTTCCGTCGAACGTTCCGCTGTGCGAATCTTTAAGGGTATGAAGATCTCATCTATTCACCCTCGTTGTTTGCATCTCCTAGATTAGATCTTGGCTTTCCCGTTCGCATCCGCAGATTTTTTTTGATTTACTATGCTGCAAAACCCTTCACTTCGAACGGTCGATTATGTGCGACAAATCTAACGAAAAACACCCAAAAAAGCTTCAACTTTGATCTTAATTCTTAGAAGATATAGTTCACGAAACTCGGCGCTCTGGGTTCCTCTCTCTTTAACCTCAATCAAGATGCTTCCATAGATTCCTATGTGATCAGCCTCCATGCCCTTAATCACCTCCAAGCAGTCCGATGCAACCTGGATTGGTCCAAGCACTAGGTCCTCCGCCACGTCCAGCGCCTCCCGACACGTCAGCGCTTCCAACGTGCTTGGATGGCAAAAACAATGGCCGAAGCGCCTAGAAACACGCCCTCCGGCGATCGTACAACCGATCCAACAACCCCGTTCAATGCAGATCGTACTCACCTAACACCTCGTATCGCTAGAGTCACCAACATGGGCCTTGTACGCTCTCTCTCTAGACCAACTTCACAAAAATTGTCAATTCAATAGTTTCTAGCGGGCCTGGTTAGGAACTGTTTTGTTTTGTGCAGCGTACTAGCCACAACACGGACTAGGCACGGTCATCCAACCGGCCTGTTTTCTTCTCCGCAGGCCCAGCTGGACTCCGTACAACCTACCAAACGCATCTGTTAGGACCGAGTCATTTTAGGTGGGACAAAAGAAGATGAAAGTTTGTTGCCAACAAGCTTAATCGTTTCCTTGTATGCCGAGATCTAGTGGGGAGAGTGTGTCTGACAAAATTTTGGCTATTAGGGCTACCGGTGGAGATCCCTGATCTATCCTACGACAAGTGGTCATGTCACCGCCGAACTGAAGAGAAATCCCATCCAAAACCAGATCAACAAGCAAATGCAATACTCCGGCATGTCTAGTTGTTAATCTACACGGATGGGATGTAAACACGCTATCGACTGCGCATTTGTTGCATGCGCATTGTTTTAGTTCTAGGAATCAAGGTTAATCCCCCCTGGGATCATCCCGCATAAGGAGGCCCACGATCTATGTAACTAGCTAGCCTGCAAGGCAGGATATTCGATCGATCGGTCCCGTACGCGCAACCGTCCATCCGTCGACTCACGAGCAGGAGGAACACACGCAACCGGCCGGGCGACATGATTAACCGAGCGAGCGAGACCCTAGTATTCGCCAACGCATCGCCACGTCGGCATGCAGCCGACCTGACGCCGGCCGATCGGGACAGCGACGCTGCTGGCTGGCTGCTCTAGTGCTCCGTCCAACGGCTCGAGAAGGCAGCGGGATAATCAGGAAAACCGCCAGCCGGCCCGGCCGCGTCCACCTCGCCAGCAGAGAGCAAAAAGCCGCACCAAGCTAGGTACTCGATCCCATCGACCGTAGCTCCTCGCCGTTATTTTATGGAAAATGATACATATCTCCCGGACGATACGAGCATTTCATCGTCCGGATCGTACCACGCTGCTCGTCATGTACGGAGAAAAGGAGCCGGGTTCCACCGCGCCTTGTTCCATCTCCTGCCCAGCTGGCCCACACCCACGTCTTCTCTCTCCCTCATTTGTTTCCTTAGCCCATCCATCCCCAAACAGCCCGATAACTCCATTGATGAACTTAGGCACCACCTTGCTGCTCTTGCTCGCCTTCCTCCCTCGTGCCCAATCCCACACCATTCCCTCTCCACAACCATCCCCATACCCGTCCACCCCTGGCAGGAAGTGAGCTTAGGAGGTAGAGCACGAGCCCCGGGCCTTTTGCCGACCCTCCATCACCGCGCCTTGTGCCCACTCACGCGCGAAGCACGGCGATGGAGGCGCTCGTCGCCGGAGTTGTTGCCTCCCTGCTCTCTTGGGCTTGCCGATAGAGGCGGCGCGCCTGGGCTTCTCCACCTTCGCCAGCTCCGCCGCTGACTGGAGCAGCCACGGAGCAGCAGACCTTGCTGCCACGGCGTGGTTGCTGCCAGCGGCGACCGAACTTGCTTCCACGGGTGGCCGAGCTTGTTTCCAGCGCTGGCCGAGATTGCTTCCATGGACAGCCTTGGTCGCTGCCATGGGCGGCCGTGGTTGCTGCCAGCGGTGGCCGAGCTTCTTTCCATGGGCAGCCGTGGTTGCTTCCACCGGCGGCCGTGGTTGCTGCCAGCGGTGGTCGAGCTTGCTTCCACCGGCGGCCGTGGTTGCTTCCAGCTTGCCTGGCCTGGGGCTAGAAGTTTTTCCGCGAGGTCTTCCGGCTAAATTCTCCGGCGATGTCTCTAGCGAAGTAGGATTTTTGCTATATTAGAAGAACTTTTTTGCTACAACCGTCTTGTGGTTTTGCTACAACTGTGTCAACTATTTGCTACAAGGTCTCCGACGAGAATCATAGCGAATTTTTCTGACGATGTTTTCGGCGAAGTCGGTTTTGCTACATTAGCATAATTTTTTTGCTGCATAGGTTTCCGGCGAGGTCTCCGGCGAGACGTTCTATTTCTGAAACGAACCGTTTTTTTGCTTCGAAAGCAAAAGCGAAAACTTATATAGCAAATGCGGGATGTTTTGCAGCAAATGAAGACACGTGGCGTGAGGAGAAGCGGGACGACCGGAGGACTCAGAGCATTGTCCTTATTTTATGCGCCGCAGTGTCGTAGCGCTCGCTGGTCGGTAGCTGCCCGCGGCCGTGTAGGCGCCCGTGCCGACTGCAACCTAGTTACAGAGTACTCTGAATTCCTCGAGTGACACGAGCGCTCGCTAGTCGGTAACTGAGCGGGATTTATTTACATAAAAAATGGAGAGAGATTCCATTCCGTTTCAGGTCTGATTTGCCGTTTTCTGCGTGACCGCCCGATCCCGGTCCACCATGGCCAGACCACAACTGGCTGAGCTGGTCATTGCCAAGGGAATAACTGTCGCTCGGGTTTGTCATCCTGAACTTAATTCCCAGGTTACATCTTCCGTGATCCTCCTGCACTGTTCGCCCCCGCAAGTTGTGTGGACCTCTAGTAGAGTGGTAGTACATGTTGCTGGGTAGCTATACCGACAGTGTTGCTTGCTACTATAAGCTGGCGTCACCACAGGACGACGCGCGTGATACGCCGACGGCAAAAAACCATCGGCGTAGGCTCCTCGACAAAGGTCTTTCTCGGCGGAGCACATGCAGGCCGTCGGCGTACCGAAATACTGTTGGTGTATGCTAGCTGCCCTTCGGCATAGCGGCCGTCGGCATAGCCTGTCAGCCGGTTGCATTTTTTTAAAAAATATAATATTTTTATTTTTTTCAATTTTTTAATTTTTTTCTCAAATTTTTTTAATCTTTGAATTATTTGACTCATTAATCTCTCCCTTTGAATATTTTTAACACTAATTACACTTAATATTTAATTAAATTACAGTTTTGGTCAAACTTTCCGGTCGGTCACCCATCCTCACTACTCCAGCTCTAGACGCTTAACTTTCTTGTTCCTTCAGAATCTGTTTTCGCAAAGCAATTCACACATTGTTGTCAGTTCACACATTTATTCCGCAAAGAAAATGAAAAATGGCTTTTTGGTGCGATGAAAAGGAAAACTTTCTTCTGCAACATTGTTCGCCATCCCATGATACACATGTATGCATAATATGGACACATTATCACAAATTATGCCTTGATTCTAGCCATAACATTGGTCATTTGATCCGAAAGCCAAGAAACCTCGAATGAGATAGATCATTTTGTGAAGATTTTTTTAGACATAGTCAATATACCAAGTTTGATATTTTTCCTTGTAACTATTTCACATAATATGACACCACGCGAATGTTTTGCATTGTTTAGATCGTTTTTGAATTTCTTATGCCCGTTTTAAACTATATATAATGTTTTATGTTTCACTTAATTTTTATTTATAAATGTGTAATATTTAAGTGTAGATAGATAGATCTTATTTTTCTACAAATTTTGATATATTATTTCTATTTTCCGAATTAGAATGATTTAGCTATGATTTTTTAAAGTTTAATGAGGTAAAAAGACGGCGTAGGCTATGCCGAGGACAGCCGTCGGCGTAGCATAGGCTACGCCAAGGGCAATTCTACGCCGATGGCTGCTTTGAATGGCTGGCCTGGTCATGGCCTACGCCGACGGCTCTAGCGTCCGGCCGTCGATGTATCCATCCATTCCTGTAGTGCATGGCACCGAGGAGTTGCCGTAAGCTAGCTGCAAGAGCAAGTGAAACAAGCATACCTAGGCATATGGATCGGCTTGACAAGGAGTCTATTCTTGGACGAGCTCATGTCGCTGCAGCGGCTGCCGGCGGAGGCGTTGGCGGCGGTGCCGTGGAGCGCGGCGTACCCTGGCAGCGACAAGACATGATAACTTATGCTACTGGCAATTAATGACATGCGATTTCACTCATCACTAATATATATTTTAGGGCCAAAACAAATGTGGTGGTAGTATATTTTCGCAGCGAGGGCACCGAAATGTATGCAAAACATGTAAAGAGTAAATAAAAGTCTTAAAGTTCCGAACATGGCCATGCATGGCCAACCAGAAAATATTCAATCTCTCTCAGTTTGGTTAATCATCTAGAAAACTACGCATCTTAGAAAAGCACCAAGTGATTCAGCATCTAGAAACTACAATCACATACATTTAGGACAATCACAAAACCATAATCACGGTGAACTAGACGAGCTTACTATACCTAGCCTGACCTGTATAGATCACTTAGCGAAGACTACAAATAGTAGCACGGCAGGAAAGCGCGTCGCCGTCCTCGACCCTTCATCACCGGAGCCGTGCAAAGCTTGTCTTAGTAGAAAGAACCAGCGTACTAAAGTAGCAACCATCACCAATAATGACATCCCAAATTAAAAAGAAATCATGTCCAAAGCCTGATGGACAAGCAAATGCAGTACTCCGTCAAGTCTAGTTATTGATCCAATCGGATGTAAACACGCTAAGCGATTGCGCTTTTGTTGCATGCGCATTGTTTTAGTTCTAGGAATAATCAAGGTTAATCCCCCTGGGATATATCATCCCGGATAAGGAGGCCCACGATCGATCTAGCTAGCCTGCAAGCGAGCATATTCGATCGGTCCCGTACGCGCAACTGTCCATCTATCTCCTCACGAGCAGGAGCACACGCAACCGGACGACATGATTAACCGAGCGATCGAGACCGTATTCGCCAACGCATCGCCACATCGGCATGCAGCCGACCTGACGCCGGCGGATCGGGACAGCGACGCCGCCGCTGGCTGCTCCGTCCGAGTCCGACGGTCCGTCCGCTGGTTAATCAGGAAAAACGCGTCCACATCGCCAGCAGAGCAAAATGCCACACCTAGCTAGGTACTCGATCCCATCTACTACCATATAGCTCGCCCGTTATTGTGGGCGCCGGAGTGTCGTAGCGCTCGCTAGCTCCCCGTGGCCGTCCAATGGGAATTACAGTACTTAGAAAAATGGAGAGAGATTCCATTCTGTTTCAGGTCCGATTTGCCGTTTTCTGCGAGACCGACCGATCCGTGTCCACCATGGCCACACCAGAACTGCTGAGGTGGTCGTTGCCAAGGGAATAACTGTCGCTCCCGGTCCACCATGATGGCCACACCAGAACTGGCTGAGGTGGTCGTTGCCAAGGGAATACCTGTCGCATGCTTGGGTTTGTCATCCTGAATTTAATTCCCAGGTTGCATCTTCCGTGACCCCCTGCACTGTTCGGCACCCCAGCAGCAAGTTGTCCGTATGGACCTCTCGTAGAGTGGCATGGCGTGCTGCTGGCTAGCTACTGACACCGTTGCTTGCTCGCTAGTCGCTAGTATAAACTGGCGTGGCGCGAGGAGCTGCCGCAAGCTAGCTGCGAGAGCAAGTGAAAAAGGCATACACTGAATCTAGCATTAGAACCTAGTTAGGCATATGGATCGGCTCGACGAGGAGTCCTTCTTGGACGAGCTCATGTCGCTGCCGCTGCCGGAGGAGGAGGCGTTGGCGGCACGGCTCGCGTCGGGCAGCGGCACGATGATGAGCGACCTCCTCTTCTACGGCGGCGAGCAAGGCGCACCCGAGGCGAGGAGGAGTGGCATGGAAATGGGGCCGTTTCATGAGCCCATGGCGCCACTGCAGGCCGCGCCTCCGCACCCGCGCGAGGAGTTCAACTTCGACTACTTGAGCGAAGTGTGCAACCCGTACAGGAGCTTCGCCGTCCCTGATGCGGCCGGCCAGGCGTTCACGGCCGAGGACGAGACGTGCCGTGATAAGCTGTTTGATCATGGACATGGTGGTGGGTCGACGACGTTCATCTTCGGAGGAGGAGGTGCCGTGGAGATGACCGGCGTGATCAGAGGCGTCCCCGGCGCCCACCCTAGGAGCAAGCTCAACGGCGGCGCTCCGTCGAAGAACCTCATGGCCGAGAGGCGGCGGCGGAAGCGGCTCAACGACCGCCTCTCCATGCTCCGCTCCATCGTGCCCAAGATTAGCAAGGTAACACTTTGCCGTGCTCGTGCTGGAGCATGGACAGATGGACCGTACCGTACCCGGTTAATTAACATGCGTTGAGTTAATCAATCCAACTGTAGATGGATAGGACTTCGATCCTTGGGGACACCATAGACTACGTGAAGGAGCTAACGGAGCGGATCAAAACCCTCCAAGAGGAGATCGGCGCCACCAGGCCGGAGGAGCTGAACCTGCTGAGCACAGCGAACAATCTCTCCAGCGGTAGCAACGACGAGATGATGCCGACGATGAGGAATTCCACCAAGGTACGTACGCGCGTACGCAGGAATTAACATATTGATCACATAAATAGCTGGATAATCCATGTGTGTGTGCTTTACAGTTTGATGTCGAGAAGCGAGCCGATGGCGACACCAGGATCGAAATCTGCTGCGCGGCGAACCCCGGGGCGCTGCTGTCGACGGTGAACGCGCTGGAGGTGCTGGGCCTGGAGATCGAGCAGTGCGTCTTGAGCTGCTTCGGTGACTTCGGCATGCAAGCCTCCTGCTCGCAGGTAAGCCATCAATCTTATTTGGGTTTTGCATCTCAAACACTCCTCTCGATCTGTCTAATAAAATCTTCCCAGACTTCTTGATTGAATCTATGTTCTCTGCGCTGTGTGGTATGTAGAAGGAGGGGAAGAGGCAAGTCATAAGCGCCGACGACATCAAGCAGGCATTGTACAGGAGCGCTGGCTATGGAGGTAGGTGTCTCTAAGCTAGCTAGGAAGCTAAGCTAGAGTTGGAGCCCGTCAGTTCATTAAGCTGCAGAACAACCTCTGTTTGCATATATTATTTCCATGTTTTTTTTGGTTGAGAGATGTCTGCATAAATTAATGTAGCGTGTTTTTTTTGCAAACAGTGTACAGTAGAATGTTTATCTTGAAATTTTTGAGTAGTGTTCAAAGTTCTGCTGTTGTGCGACCGACTTGTAATCATCGCTGGGACGTGTCTCTCTATATGTGTGTGGGGGGAGAGGAGTGTACTAGAGTTAAGCGACATGAAAAGATACCATTTGTTTTGTTGTATTTGGTTGCACACTATTACAGCTTCTTGTTTCTTCTGCAAGTTTAGCTGTTTCCTGACAGGAATGGCTCATAAGGTTTGTCCTGGGCTACCATATGGGCATATATGAACAAACGGTGTTGAAGAATTGCGTACATAGGGAGCATATGTGAACAGGCCGTGAAGATCACACTGTATGCTCAACAATCCCTCCGTTGATCCACTACAGCAGGCTAGTGGAATAATCATCCACGAAAGAACAATATCACAATATGCATTTTACATCATGATATACTGAGATCCCTATATAAGGAGAGATCGTTATTTCATGGTCTTACCCCAAATGATAGGATTGAAGACACGCATCCATGAGTAAGCGTAATTTTGACACCTATATTGAAATGTGCGGTAGAAAGATGAGTAAAATTGCGACTGAAAATAGACGACTCTAATTGAATTTACATGTTTTCTCAAAAATATAAACTACCTTTCATGTCGAAACACCCGGAAATATATCTCATCACTCTCTCTCGAAGTAGGCTTTCGCCCCGCTATATTAATATAGCAATCACACTGATACATGAGTTTGAAAACAAAAGAAATGTTGGGGCAACAACACAAACATGCCCAAAAAGAAAAGAAATGGAGACAATGGTGAATCGACGAAGTGATGATAACTCGTAACCGATGCGCCCTCCGACTTGGCCCACCACGCTCCAAGCACCCCGATGTGCCGAGTAGCAAGCAGCACCTTCCTAAAGGGAAGCACCGTCCACACGACATTGCTGCCCGGACCATGGTCCTAGGGTTTCCCCTGGCACTCAAAATAAAGTGGAAACAGAGGATTCCCACGACGCCCTCCAAGAAGGAAAGGTGCCACTCGACGGCGGCACCGCGTCAGGGTCGGACGAGCCGACAGGGATTTCTCCCGACCTCCGCCCACAAAAAAACCCTGACACATCGGAGCACAACCACCCATCTTCGCCGCCCACCAGCATACACCACCACGATCTTGAAGTCACCATCACCGTCTCTTCAAGGACACTGGCATGTGACCTGAATAGCAGAGACACACGACATCGCTGGAACGAGGGACTACAGTCTCGCAGCCGCGGGAGGAACCTCCCTCCACCGCCGAGAGGCAGTCGTCAACCAGACAGAGCTGCCAGGACACACCAGGCCCAAACAGGCCTGCCATACCCATACGGGTCCGCAAAGCCCTAGCCACACTGCTGCAATGGGCAAGCCGCAGCACCGCCGTCCCCAATCCTTAGCCTTGTCGTCACCGCCACCTACAGAAAGCTCCAGAGACACTGCACCTGGCCCACCCAAGCCCATCTGGAGATGAGATGCCCAGATCTTGCCGGGGACGAAGCCATCAGCGCTGCATATCCATGGTTCCCTGCCGCTGCTCGACGCCACCACCAGCTCCCCCCAGCCGCGCCGGACCAGAGGATCCCTAGGAGCACCACCGCCTGGGGGAAGAAGGGACCCGACCCCAAGGCGCGGGGAGAAGCAGACCCCCGCCGCCGGCGTCGCCCGGGCTACCGCCGGCGTCGCCCGGGATACGCCCGGCGACCCTTGCCAGCGACGGCGGTGGAGGAAGGAGAAGAAGGAGGTGTCCAAGGCGGCCGGAGGTAGGGACAACCCCGTCGCCCTCGGGGGGGGGGGGGGGGCGAGAGGGGTGGGTGTTCTGTTTCTTTTCCGAACAAATTTCCTGTGACAGGATATCTCATCACCTAGGGGGTGGGGAATCTAGAAGATGGTTGTATAACTCGATAGGTGCCAAAATCGGATGGGAGGTAGGGAATAGACGTCTATGTTTCTAATGAAATTAGTTGAAGGGAATAGACGTCTGTGTTTCTAATAAAATTAGTTGATTTTACTGATATTTTTGGATAAATAAAATTCTCCCAAAATTCAACTAGGTGAACATATATGGAAATATTGCTATATTCGTGACAACTCTGCTCATCCCACTTTGAGATGTCCTGTGCTGAAGCAGCCGCGGCCCGTTCCTGTGATGGCTGGCAGTGGCAACGAGCTGAATTTATTTTCTCATATTCCCGACAATGTGGTTCGTGATCATCTGGAGGCTAATCAGACTCCCATAGCCCCTGTTCGTGTTTCTGGGCAGATGGTTTCTGCAGATGTGGCTCAGCGCCAGATTGCTAGGAGGTGTCCTGTTCGTAGTCAGTGGAAATGGGAAGCTTTGCCTTATGGGGAGTCTGCTTTTCTCGCGAGTTTCCCGTTCCTGGAGGATCTGGATAGAGTTGATTGGATTCAGGTGCTGGTGCCCCTGAGCACCTCTCAGCTTTCCTTCTCGGTTTATCGGAAGCATGAGGTGCCCCACAAGTTTGAGTTAAGGCAGGTTTGGCTACATGTCGAGGGAGTGCCACATTATTTGCGCTCCTTCTGGGGTTTATGGGCTTTCGGTGGCCTTATGGGGACTACTTTGGATGTGGACTTATTCAGTTTGCGGAGGCGTGGAGTGGTTCGGATTCTTGTAGCTATGACTGATGTCAGTGTTTTTATGAAGCTCCAGGATTCGATGGGACACTATCTCTTGACTGATGCAGTGGTTAAGCTCAAGGCTTATGAGCTTCGTTTTTGTTTGGAGCCTAAGGGTTATGTTTCGGAGCCTGAGTTTGTCCCTTTTTTATGGAGGAAGAGGGATGATGATCCTGATGAGTATTCCAATGAGAAGCCCTCCGAGGACGCTATGGATACTTATGATTATTTTGGTGGTTCGCAGGGTGTTGGGGCGGGCTCTTCTTCCACCACGGTAGGAAAGGGGGGCTCGGTGCAGCCACCTACCGGGCAACGTGTTCAGTTGGACAGTTCAGTGCATGTGTTATGCAATGCAGGAACTACTGCTTCGCCTCCGGTACAGCTGATTGCAGTCACTCTGTTCAATGCTAGTCCATCTACACGGAGTGGAATGGAACTTCTCGAGGCTCTTCCGATGGACTCACCTTTGCGTGGAGCTAGGCCTGTGCTGAGTTCGCCCCGTGTTTCTCCTTCACAGCTTCAGGAGGCTCTGCAGGCTGCTCGTGGTTCTGTTGGAAAGGCTTGTGTTACTCCTACTTCGGCTTCTCCCGCGCACCGGGGGGGGGGGGGGGGGGCTATACCGGTCATACAGGAGGTGCTCGATGAGTCTTCGACGCGGAGGCTAGCCCAGGAGGGGCTGGTCGACCGCGATGGTGGTGGCCCGGCATTGCTGGGTGATGGTCAGACCCAGGCGGGGTTAGGCCTATCGCTGGATGCAGGCGCGCGACACTCCGTGGGTGGAACCCCACCCCGCAGGAGTTCGCGTCATGGCACAGACACCTTGGGGGCTTCGGTTACGGATGAGGATTCCTTGGGTAAGGCTATGCGGAGGAAGGCAGAGAAGAATTTGGACTACCAGGGTATGGTGAACTCTTCCAAGTCCTTTATTTTTTTCTCTAATTCTTCTATTGTTAATAAGTTAGGTAATGTTTGTGTTAGTTTGGGTACATCTGTACATGAAGTTAATTTTTCTAGTTCTGCTTTGTGACATATGGAGGTTGATCGTCTAACGGTTACTCTTAAGGTCTATGGTGTTCTTGATTCTTCACCAATGGAGGAGGAGTTGCATGCCACAATAGATGGGCAACTGCTGTCTCACTTAGTTGGTGAGGTATCAGAGGTGGGCTTTGATGAGACTGGGATGGGTTCATTATATGAGCTGACAACTTCTGGTCGAAAGTCAAAGAGACAGAAATCTCGCAAGAGGTCCCGTGTATCCA
Organism: Avena sativa; assembly: GCA_916181665.1. Taxonomy (NCBI): domain Eukaryota; kingdom Viridiplantae; phylum Streptophyta; class Magnoliopsida; order Poales; family Poaceae; genus Avena; species Avena sativa. The sequence continues at coordinate 465,113,587 of OV702293.1, forward strand.
AAACTCCAATTGTTTCTCAATGAATGGCATGTTTGCAAATAGCATAGGTCTTCGTGACTTGGCTAAACTTTTTTTTTTGCTGATTATGTGAGAGATCATAAGTTGGATTTTTTGGGTATTTTGGAGACTAGTAGACGTGATTTCTCACAATCTCAACTCAATCGCCTTTCCGGTGGAGTAGACTTTACGTGGGTATCACGTTTGCCACGTGGGAGGTCCGGGGGAATCCTGTTAGGCGTCAGAGATGAGACTATGGAAGTCTTAGCCAGTTCAGTTGGAGATTTTTTATTAAACTCCATATCCGTAACAAGGCCGATGATTTTGTTTGGTCTCTAGTCGCTGTTTACGGGACTGCCCAGGACATTTATAAGGCCGAATTTTTACGTGACTTGGTAAATCTTGCTAAGGACAATCCATACCCTATCCTCATAGGTGGTGATTTCAACTTGCTAAGATTCCCTCATGAAAAAAGTAGGTGCCGTTTTGATGAACATTGGCCTTTCATTTTTAATGTTGTTATCGACAGCTAGGACTTAAGAGAGGTGACAATGTTGGGAAGATAGTTTACTTGGGCTAATAGTCTTCCAGAGACTACATACGAAAAATTGGATAGAGTGCTGATGGATACCGATTGGGAGACCAAATTCCCTACGATAACTGTCCGTGCTCTAGAGCGTATTGAGGCTTTGTCGGACCATGCTCCAATCCTTTTGTCTATTGGGAGACCTCCACGGAAATCCAAAAACTGAACTTGGATGGATTGATCATAATGGGTTCTTTGATTTGGTGAAGGCTATTTGGGAAAACCCGGTAAAAGGTCAAACGCCTATACAACGATGGAATAACAAAATGAGTGCCTTACACAAATTCCTTCGTGGTTGGGCTAGACACACTACTGGAATCCTTAAAAAAGAGAAAATACGCCTTTCAACTATTATCGATGATTTAGAGGCTTCAGCAGAAGTAAGACTTTTGATTGCACAAGAGATTGAGCTTAAAAACCAATCGAATGCGGAAATTCTCAGACTTCTTCGTGAGGAAGAACTCAAATGGTACCAACGCTCTAAGGCTAAATTCATCCTTGAAGGAGACGCGGATACAAGATACTTCCATGATGTTGCCAATGGCAAGCATAAGAAGAAACTTATTTACTCTTTAATTCAGGATGAAGGTACGATTGAGGGTCAGGAGCATCTAAAATCTTATATTACAAGTTATTATAAATCCTTGTTTGGGGCACCACCAGAAAATTCATTTTCATTGGATGAGTCTCAGACAGAGAATATCCCCCAGGTTTCTGTTGATAAAAACAACTTCCTGACTGCTCCTTATTCGGAGGAGGAAGTCAAGAAAGCTGTTTTCCAAATGGAACATAACAAAGCTCCAGGTCCGGATGGCTTTCCAACGGAATTCTATCAGAAATTCTGGGAAGTGATCAAGGGGGGTCTGATGCAAATGTTTGAGGTTTTGCAAATTGGTCAGCTAGACCTTTTTATACTTAATTTTGGTAACATAATTTTATTACCTAAGGTTAATAATGCAGAACGAATACAACAGTATCGTCCAATCTGCCTGCTTAACGTTAGTTTTATTTTTTTTTACAAAAGTTGCCACGATTAGATTAAACTCAGTAGCTGATCATGTTGTACGCCTTTCATAAACGACTTTCATGCAAGGGAGAAACATCCTGGATGGGCTGGTAATCTTGCATGAAACAATCCATGAGCTGCACTCAAAAAAATTAAATGGAGTGTTGTTCAAGATTAACTTTGAGAAGGCCTATGATAAAGTTAATTGGTCTTTTCTCCAGCAAACACTCTGTATGAAAGGTTTTTGGAGGAGTGGTGTGCTCTCATAAAGTCTTTTGTGTCTGGTGAAAGTGTTGCTATAAATGTCAACGATTACACTGGCAAATATTTCCAAACCAGAAAAGGGCTAAGACAAGGGGGTCCACTATCACCTATACTATTTAATATAGTGGCTGATATGTTGGCTATCCTTATTGAGAGAGCCAAGGCTGATGGCCAAATTGAAGGATTAGTTTCACATCTGGTTGATGGTGGAATCTCTATTCTTCAATATGCTCACGATACAATCTTGTTTATGGAACATGATTTGGAGAAAGCTAAAAATCTGAAATTAATATTATCAGCATTTAAGCAACTCTCTGGATTGAAAATAAACTTCCATAAAAGTGATTTGTATTTTTTTGGCGAGGCCATAAACGATGCCCACCTTTATGCCGAACTTTTTGGTTGTGGCCAGGGGCAGTTTCCAATCAATTATTTGGGAATATCGATTCACTATCGGCGTCTCACAATTGCAGAATGGAAACTCGTTGAGGAAATACTATAGAAACGTCTTAATAGTTGGAAAGGAAAATTACTATTCCTTAGGGGAAAGACTTATACTCATTAATTCAGTACTCACAAATATGGTACTCTATATGATCTCGTTTTTCCAATTGCCAAAAGGTGTCTTGACAGAAGTGGATTACTTCCACTCAAGATTCTTTTTGCAAGGGGATAGTGAGAAAAAGAAATATCAACTGGCTAGATGGAATATGGTCTGCCGACCCAAGGAATACGGTGGTCTTGGCATACATGATTTGCAAGTCAAAAACACCGCACTCCTAGGTAAATGGCTCTTCAAACTTCTATCGGAAGAAGGAGTCTGGAAAACCATTTTATGGTGGAAGTATGTTGGATCAAGAGCCGTGTCTCAGGTTGTCTGGAAACCTGGGGATTCACACTTTTGGGTCGGACTCATGGCATCCAAAAAATACTTTTTTTGGTTTGGAGCTTTCAATATTAAGGATGGATCACAAATTAGGTTCTGGGAAGATAAATGGCTGGGCCAAACCTCTCCCCGTGAACAATATCCGGCTTTATATTCGATCGTTAGACATAAAGGGGATACACTTTCCAAAGTAATGGAAAATAATATGCCTAATGTGTCTTTCAGACGAAGTCTCATAGGCCCTAGATTGGTGTCTTGGAACAATCTTTTATTAAGACTATCCAGGATACAGTTGTCTGAGGGGGTGGACAAATTCAAACGGAATTTACTACAGAGTGGTAAATTTTCTGTTGATTCCATGTATAAAGCTTTGATCCAACCTAATATTCCAATCGATGATAATAATAAAATTTGGAAGATGAAAATACTCCTTAAAACAAAGATTTTCGCATTGGGGTATCTATGTAAAGGGGTTATTCTCACAAAGATAATCTTGTTAGGAGGAATTGGCATGGAACTATACAATGTGTTTTTTATCACCATAATGAGACAATACGACATCTGTTTTTCAGTGTAAATTTGTTCATGCTATATGGTCAATCATCCAAATAGCTTCTGGTTTATCTCCTCCACGTCGGTGTTCAATGTATTTGGCAACTGGTTGAATGGAATTGAGGATAAATATGGGACTTTAGTTAGGGTAGGAGCGCTTGCCATTATTTGGTCGCTTTGATTATGTAGAAATGACAGAATTTTTAATAACATTGGGTATTCTCCCTTGCAGGTTATCTATCGAGCTACGGCCATCCTCCGATCATGGACCTCTCTACAACATATGGAGTTCCGCGACTTGTTTGTGGAGGGCTGTATACGATTGGAGGACACGGCGAGGGATATTTTTTCCTGACATGGATAAAAGCGTTATCTTCGGATAGATCTGTCATAGAGTTATGGAGGATTTTTCTTTATTTTTCTCGACTTTTTGTAATTTTGGTACTTCCGCTTTGGACTCGAGTCGTGTATCCTAGTGATGCAGAGGCCGGGTATAAACTTTAAAATAATAAAACGTTTATTTCCAAAAAAAATGGAGATTACACTACCGAAGTGAATCAGCGAAAGGTAGAATGAAAAGATTGACACAGTGATGTATCAAAAATTCAAGTACTTTGGGGGATTCTAATCTCTTTTGGAGAGGCTGGTATACAGGGCTGATCCCACAACGAACCTACTTGAATCTAGCGTTCTTCTCCACTTTAGCTCTCCCAACAAAGTGATATCCTTTTAATAATGGTAGTTCTTGAGGTGGTCTGCTTACATTCACAATCTCCGTGAGGCATTTCACACACTCAGGATGCTCATAAGGAAACTCCAAGTGTTTAGAGTTCCTCACAACCCAAAAATCTTCTAAGAGCTCTAAGCTCTCTGGAAATACAGATCTCAGATTGCTCCACCATGGTTGTTGGGTTCAACCCCACCTGACAACGTTTTTTTGGTTTCACACCGATTCGGTTTGACTTAGCAGAATAGAGGATGTTAGAAGGAAACACGGGCACGGCAGTATCACCCCTTAGGGGCATCTCCGCCGGGTCGACCCAACGCGTCCTAGTGCGTCTGAACTTGTCGATGCGGACGCGCGAAACATGTGCGGCGTCCTAGCGGCACGACCCATCCAGACGAACGCGTCCGGCTCAACCCATGCGTGCACAAAATCTGGGCAATGGTTGTGTCGGCCTGGACGCACACGGATCAGGCGGGTGTCCTGCCAGTCGGCCACTCAGGACCCATATGTAAATGAAACATTAGTACTTCTAGATTTTCATTAGATTAGCTCTGCCAGTTACAAAAAAGACGTTTAAACTAAATAGGGGAGGGGGATGCTACCGCTACGGCTACTACTGCTGGAGGAGGACGTCGCGATGGCTACTCGCCGCCATTGTCGCGGCCACCGTTGCCGCTGCCGCCGGCCTTATCGATCGCCGCCCTAGCAGACCAGATGACCCGCTACTGGAGGCATTCACCGAAACGGTTGCGCGCTAGACCGCGAATCATCGCCTTGCTCGTCGCCTTCCTGCAGTCCTCCGCCGTTCGGTTCGCTAGGGCCTTCTCCATCTTGGCGGCCTAGTGGACCCTCCCCTCCTGGTCGGCGAGTCCTGGCCGCAGCAATGGAAAACATCTGGTTCTGGGCTTCTGTCTTAGCCGCGAGTAACTCCGCCGGAGAAGGAGCTGGAGCCGGAGCTAGAGCACCATTGGGGCCTAAGACTAGCGCCTGCGCGATCTGCAGGGGGACGACGATCGCCTCCTCAGCCTCCGGCTGATCTGCCTCCTCCCCCTCCTCCTCATCGTTCTCCTCCATCTCCGTCTCGTCACCGTCGACAAGAACTCACTCCTCCTTCGCCGCCGAGTCGGCGACGTGCTCATGTTGCGCCGCTTCCGCCTCATTGCGCGCTTTGGCGGCATGGCGAGGCTCACTTATGACGACCTTGGCGGCCTCCTTGGTCACCTCCTCCAGCATGGTCATGGCCGCCACGATGGAGCCTGAGACCAAGGGGCCGAAGCCGCGACACCCCAGTGATCCCCGAGCGTGCTACGTAAGTAACCCCAACCCTAAATCCCCAATTCTTTCAGCGAAAGCGTGGCGGTAGATTTATAGCTCAAATCGGTGATATAATTTGATGATTTGGATGCTATTTAGGGCCACTTGAGGAGGAATTAATGGTAGAAATCGATTATGGTGGTTTTTTTTTGCAGATTTGGGTCTTCCAAGAGCTATGTAGATGGCAAGCAAGCTAGGTTTGATGGGTGTAAAGCAGACACATGGTCTCCTCTATGGCTCACAGATTTCATGCAGCAGCTAGGATACTCTGAACCAGATAGATATGTTATGTACTGGCTACTTCGTGGAATGAATTTAGACACATGGCTAAGGATTGTGGACTGTGATACTAACACTTTGAGCATGATTGTTGTAGTTCCAAAGTTTCAATATTTTAAGCTTTTTGTTGAACACAAATACATGGATTTTGGAACTATAACAAAGGATGATGTTGTCATTTCTGGTTCCCCTAGCCCGCCTCCTGTGTTAAGCCCTGGCAAGAGGAATTGTAAAGCAGCAGCAGGCAGGAACAATGTAGGTTGCAGCAGTAGCAGTGTTCCACTTAGGCAGGAGCGGAATATTGGGCATGAGGTGAGAACAAGTAGGAGGAATATGGTTGTGGAAGAAGAAGCTCAACACTACACAGACAATGACAGTGATGACAGTGAAACTGATACAAACTGGCAGGACTCTGACAATGATTTAGAAGCTAATGATGATGATTTGTATTAATGTTGTGAATGCATTATGTCCTGATGCTCAACACAAGTTTTATGTAAGGTGTCTACATGAGAAATTTGTTAAGAATGTGTGGAGAGGAGATATTTTGAAGAACAAGCTATGGCAAATTGCAAGGGAACAAGGCAGGAAGATTAGCAGAAGTACATAGATAAGATGGACGCACTAGACCAAGGAGCATTTGAATATTTGGATGCAATTGATCCAAGGCAATGGTGCAAGGAATATTTTGAAGATATTCCAAAATGTGATTTGCTTCTAAACAACATATGTGAAGTTTTCAACAAGTGAGTATACTTTCAAATTGTGACCTGCTTTTCCATATAATGGCAGTATAGTGTGGTTAACTTTGCTTATAAACTGTTGTAGGTACATTATTGATTTTAGAGAACTTCCTATAGTGACTAGTCTAAAGAATATCATGGATCAGTTAATGATCAGGTTTTTTATTAAAAGGAAAGAAATATCTGAAATCTGTGGTTCGATTTGCTCCAAAATAAGGAAAAAGCTTGATAAGAACATAAATTTTGCAAACAACTATGATGCAATTCCTGCTGCAGAGCACCTTTTCAAGGTTGTTGATTTACATGGTGAATATGAGGTAAGAATAGATAGAATGGAGTTCTCATGCAGGTAGTGGCGGCTCTTTGGAATTCCATGTAGACATGCATGTGCTGCTTTCAGGCATGAGAGGATCAAGCTGGAATCAGTTGTCCACAAGTGTTACATCATTGATGCATTCAAAGCTACTTACAACCATGTGATAATGCCATGTAGTGATCCTATAGCGTGGAAAAAATGAATGGGCCTACAGTGACACCACCCAAATATGACAAGAAAGTTGGTAGGCCTAGCAACAAGAGAAGGAACAGCCCACTTGAAGAGGACGGTGGCACTAGAATCAATAGGCATGGTATAATTGGCCAACGTAGTGTGTGTAATGTTGCTGGCCACAACAAAATAAAATGTCCAGAACTTGGTAAAGGTCTAGTTGTATCACAGCCAGAGCAACCGGTTGCAGCCCATCCAGAGCAACCAGCTGCAGCACAACCAGATGATCAAGTCAGTGTTCCTAATGATCACCCTGGATTTCAAACAGAAGAAGAGCCTGTTCCAATCCAGATTGTAGTACCTGATGATCATGCACAACCTACAAAGAAAATTCCAGTGAAAATGAATCCATCCAAGGTACACTTCTGCAATTTATTTGAATTTATGCATTCCTGTTAAGTTATCTCTTGTATTGTGACTCATGTTCAAATTTGTGCATTTCAGAAAATAACATTGACAAAAATGACTACAAGTGCAACAACAAGTGTTGTTGAATCTTCTATGAACTATGATATCACCTCATCTAGTGTAATTCATATTCTTCAAGATCAAGTGAGGTCTCTTGTCCATTTTATTCTTTGCATGCAACAACTATTTATAATGTGCTCACTCTCTTCTTTGCAGGTTTTAGCCACCCAATTGTCTCAAACTCCACCACCAGGTGGTCTACCTAAAAGCTAGTTCATTGCTAGCTGTAGAGGTGAACTCCCCCAATGACAACTATAGCAACCCTGGGTTTGAAGAGAAGGAAGAAGGTGGGACAAAAGATGGAGAACCAAGTCCCCAAAGTTTAGATGACATAAATGGAATAGTTTGCATATTTTGGACATGACTAGAATAATAGGTTCATATTTTGGCTAAGTTTGTACTGAAACCTGAAGCTCTGATATAGATAAGGTTTCACACAAACCATGTAAGTGCAAACTTGTTTGGAGTGCACTTTAAATCTGCCACTAGTTACTTTTGGCTAGGTTTGTACTAAACCTGATGGTCAAGCTAATATTTGTTCATCTCAAACCTGATGATGCTGAGTAATGTGATAATCCATGGTGTGATCTTCTTAAATTACATAGCTTGTCACATATCACAAACATCCATCTTCCTAGCAGTAGTACATCAAACAAACACTACTGAAAGGGCATGTATGCCCCCATGTGTGGTTTTGGTAATTAATGACAATCTCTATGGACTAATGTGTAAATTGAGTTTCACTTGTAGGTTTGTCCATTGGCATCGCTTGGGCCATGTGTTGGTCTCAAGGTTAGAATCATGAAGAAAGAAGGAGCTTGAAGGTTGATCAAGACATGTGCAAAGAGTTGCATCAAGATGGATCAACCTCAAGTAGGGAAGAAGAAGGGCGAGCTCAAGATGCGCCATCTCTAGAAGATCTCATGCTTGAAGCTTTCCATCCTCGTGCTCATGGAATGATGAAGATAAGTTCAAAGAAGAGGTTTCCCCATGGAGTATGGGGGAGCAATTTGCAAGTCTTCATCTTCATCAAGCAAGAGCATCCAAGAAAGGTGTTCCCACTATAGAAGAATAAGACGGTCTACATTAAGTTCAAGTGGGATGCTCAAGGAAAAGTTATGTTCTTGATAGGGATTTTCTTTTGCCGGTCTCGTATTGTTAGTTGGGAGACCGGGTTTAGGATTGATAGTCGTACTATCAAGAGGGGCTCTCAAGCGGGTGTCTCGTTTGCATCGTTCGGAGAAAGCTCAAACCTTTGCATTCATAGCATCGTCTTTCTTGGTTGTTCTTTGGTTCTTGTCCATGAGAGGATCTAGAGCTTGTGGTCATCATCTTAACAAGCTCTAGTTCATCATCTAAGGATTTCACTTGCATATCTTATTGCGGTTTTTGATCTTTCGAGTTTTCTGGCTCCACACCTTGTGGGATACTTCACATATATGTTCACATAGCCACACTATTAAGAGGGGCTTTCCGTTGGGTAACTTGATCACATCGTCATAGGGAGCTCAATCCTTTGCATACTTTGCATCTTCCTATTTTGTTGCTTCTTGGTGTTTCTCCATGTGAGGTTCTTGATCTTGTTTCTAGCTCTTCAACAAGCCCAAGTTCATCTAAAACGGAATTCGTATGCATCTTCTATGGTGTTTTCGAGTTTGAAGGTTTTATCGGTTCTTCGTGTAGGGAGGCTTCTTACCTTACTTTATTTGGTTCTATCCTTATTTTATGGACTATGATGTTTCTCTGCACCATCTTATAGATCCTGTTGTCCTCGTCAAAACAAGCCCAAGATCATCGAAATCGGAGTCCGGACGCAAAAGTTATCGCAGTTTTCGTGTGCCCTGTTTTGTTCCGGCGGAAATTCCGGCGGGACCGAGCCTGTGGCCGGAATTTTCGGCGACCGCCGGAAATTTCTGGCGAACCCGGAAAATTGTTCTGTATGTTGTTTCGGTTTGTACCTGAACTTTCGGTTTTGACCGGAAATTCCGGCGGGTGATCCGGTGGCGCGGATTTCGTCGCCGGACGTGTTCGCCCAGCGCATCTTGCTTCAAACAGTCATCCCCCTTGAAGGGGTATAAAAGGGGGGCTTCTTCCCCAAAGTTCTAAGGCTCTTGAGCATGTTTTTTACCACCATTCTTGATCCCTTTGAGCTTTCTTCCTCTCCCTTCCCTCCTATGATTCTTGCATCTTTTTGAGGGCTTTGGAAAAGGAGATCTAGATCTACAATCCCCACCAATCAATTCCTCCTCTAAGTGAGGGGAACCCTTTGGATCTAGATCTTGGAGTCATTTGTTGGTTTCCACCATTGTTCTTCCTCCCTAATTTCTCCTTAGCACTTGTTGCTTTGGTGGGATTTGAGAGTGGAGGATTTGAGCACCCTTGGTGTTCTTGCATAAGTGTTGAGCTCTCCATTTAGATTTGTTCGAGTGAGAGACCGTGAGCTTGTTACTCTTGGAGGCTGACCTCCTAGTTGGATTGGCGGTTGGTGCCGTGGTGTCCTCTTCGTGGAAGATTGTGAAGAGACCCGGGCTTCTCCTTCGTGGAGCTTGTGAAGTGGTTGTGGAGCTTGCCATCTCCGGAGTGGAGGAAAAGCTAGCCATAAGGAGGTGTCCTCTTCGTGGAGCTTGTGAAGTGGTTGTGGAGCTTGTGAAGTGTTGTCCTCTTCGTGGAAGATTTGTTGGATTCTGTTCGTCATTATCTTTTCAACAAAATTGGTTTCATCCCGTTTGGAGTTCGGATGCAAAAGTTATTGCGTCTCTGGTTTTCTGGTTTCTGGAATTTCCTTGACCGGAAGGTCCAGCTTGCCATCGGAAGTTCCGCTAGGGAATTTTTGCCGCCATAAGTTCCGGTGGAAGTTCCGGGTCTTCTTCCGCTCAAGTTCAATAACCTTCTATTTTGGATGTGCTATTTGACGGAACTTCTGTCAGAATTTCAACCGGAAGTTTCGCTCCCACCGGAAGTTCCGGCTAGGGACCGGAAGTTCCACTCAGGCCTAGTTGCTGCCAAAAGTTCTGGTTGAACTTATGGCTCTTGTTCCGCTCACGCTCAGTAACCTTCTGTTTTGGATGTGTCTATTTGACGGAACTTTGGTCGGAACTTCCACCGGAAGTTTCGCTCCCACCGGAAGTTCCGGTGGACCGGCGAAAGTTCCGGCCATGACTCGCTTTTTCTGTTTCTCGCTCTGCAGTTTTTGACCGTTGGTTGTGTGCCACCGGAACTTCCGGTGGAACTTCCGGCCTTCCACCGGAAGTTCCGTCCAGGGGTCACGAATGCCCATAACGGGCAGATCTGCGAGCCCTTTAAAATGGGCTCCTCTTCCCCTTCGTGGGCTTGAGCTTTTCTTCTTGGTTCTTGGCTTTCTCTCTCTCCTCCATTGTTAACCTTGAAGAATATTTCCCTCTCCCTTTCCCTTCCTATGATTCTTGCATCTTTTTGAGGGATTTGAGAGAGGAGATCTAGATCTACAATCCCCCCAAGCCAAATCCCTTCACTGTGAAGGAATCATTGGGATCTAGATCTTGGAGAGTTTTTGTATTCTCCTCTTGTGTTCTTCTTCCCTTATTCCCCCAATAGCTTTTGTAGCTTTGTTGGAATTTGGGAGAGAAGGACTTGCCCTTGCATTTGGTGCATAGGTTTGAGTTCTCCTCGGAGATTCGGCGAGTTCAAGATTGTGAGCTTGTTTCTCTTGGGTTCCTTGGAACCCTAGATGGTTGTGTGGTTGGGTTGTTGACCTTTTGTGGTCTTGTTGACCTTTTGTGGTCTTGATTGACCTTTTGTGGTCTTGTTGCCTTTTGTGGCGTTGTTGGCCTTTTGTGGCATTATAGCCTGTTGTGGCTTTGTTGTTGGGAGCCTCCAATTGAGTTGTGGAGTTAGCCCCAATCTTGTACGGGTTCGGTGACCGCCCTCAAGCGTCCCATAGTGGAGCGAGTGCCCGCCTTTTGTGGTGCGCACTCGGGAGAATAGGGTGAGACTTTTGTGGCATCGGTGAGTTGCGTGCTTCCGCATCCGGGGTGAGGCCTGTGTGGTGTTGGGTGAGCATCGAGCCACCACACCTCGAGGTGAGCCATTTGTGGCGTTCGGAGAGCATTGCGCCATCGCACCTCTCCAACGGAGACGTAGCTTGTTTGGAAGTGAACTTCGGGAAACAAATCTTCGTCTCCGCGTCCATCGGTTATCTCTCAACCGAGCCCTTTACTTATGCACTTTACATTGTGATAGCCATCGTGCTTGAAGTATTTATACCTTGCTATCACCTTGTTGCTTGTATTGCTTAGTATAGGTTATTGGTGCACCTAGGTGAACTTAGTGGCTAGGTTTTGTGCTCAATAAATTAAACGTTAGTTTTATTCCGCATTTACTTGAGCCTAAGCCGTAATAATTTTAAAAGCCTATTCACCCCCTTCTAGGCGACTTCCTTTGTACTTTCAACTACTTAGCTACAACAAAATATAGCATTACAACAATGAGAAACATTAATGCACCAAATACATTCCTACAGATCTCAATTAGATCATCTATCTTCTTAACTACAAGATCAACCTTCTTCACCACATCTTCCATCTTCTGAAGCCCATCTTGCAGAGCTATTTCATCCTATGTTTCTTCAGTTCCTATGGCACCCACTAAATCAACCTTGCCAATTGCAGAGCTCTAACCATTACTAACAAGAAAATCCACATAGTTATCTTCTCCATATTCCTAGTAGTAGTGGTTGCAAGGGTTGGGTGAAACCAGTGGCACAAATCAGAGCCAAATAAGAAAAAAAGCATAAAACTGAGTCCACATAACATCCAACAAACTACAACTTACACGATGGTTAGGGCATTTGTAGAAGACACCTCCTGGATTGGCACTCGATTGAGAGACGAGGCGAGTGGTCTTGCGAAATCGGCAACATGGACATGCCACCAACAGCAGTGTCCCCGATGGTAGAGGCGGCGGGAGAGGAGCTATTGCCGCTATTGCATCTAGCGCTTGCGACGAGGATCGACAAGCTGGCTTCCCAACACTCGAGCTTGCGAAGGCGCTCATGGCGATCTAATGGGAACGAGAGAGCCCACAGAGGTGTGTGTGTGGTGTGTGGGGGGGGAGGTGAAGGGCTAGGGATTTAGAAGCTAAGGGTGCGTTTGGTAGCCCGTGGGAACCCAGATACTCCCATCTCAACATAGCTCAACTGAATATTTCAGCAGTGCCGACCTCATACGAAAAGGGCCTCTCGGCCAGGCCGGGTTACGAAGCTCAAATCGAGCTTCACAACTCGGCACTGCCCGCTCCATCCCGCAAGTCGATCCAGCGCGATAGGGGTCAAACACCCTCAGGCTTATTTCCCCCGTAGGCACCTCTCGCGACCGAGCAACCGAGCTGCATATGCGTGTGTCCTGGCAGCGGCGGTGCATGGCGGAGCTCTTCCACGACGCGGGGCTCGACGTGGAGCTCGCCCAGGACGCATCCTCACGACCGGCGGTCCTAGCTCGACGCGGAGCTCGTCTGCTCACAGCTGCTCCGCCGGCCAAGTCGCCAGGATGCAGAGCTCGTCTGCCCGGAGCTCCTCTCGCCAAGTTGCACGACCGACGGCTCCAGCACGACCTGTGTAAAGCCGCAGGCCAGCTCATCTTGCCGGCGTCGGAGCTGGCCCCTAGCCCGCCGTCAAGGATCTGATTGCTTTTTTGTTTTTAGTCTAAGGACCTGATTGCTTTCTTCTTTTCTGTCCAAGGACCTCTATGTAAAAAATTGGACAACAACCTGTTTTAACTCACACAAGCCGCCAAATAACATCTCGGTCAATCTTTTTTAAGCAAACCCGGGATACCAAACACGCAACAAATTTTGTACTGAGCTTGTCTAAGGACGTACGCACATAGATTTCAGGCGAGAGATTCCATTCCGCCGTTTTCAGGTCTGCTTTGCCGTTTTCTGCGTGGCCGACCGAGATCCCGGTCCACACCATGCATGGCCACACCACAACTGGCTGAGCTAGTCCTTGCCAAGGGAATAAACTGTCGCTCGGGTTTGTCATCCAGAATTTAATTCCCAGGTTGCATCTTCCGTGATCACGTCCACTGTTCGGCGCGCACAAGTTGTGTGGACCTCTCGTAGAGTGGCATTACGTGCTGCTGGCTGGCCAGCTACTGAGACAGCGTTGCTTGCCAGTTTAAGCTGGCGTGCTAGCTGCGAGAGCGAGTGAAACAAGCATACACCACTGAATCTCTACCACCAGATCCTAGGTATATGGATCGGCTTGAGGAGGAGTCGTTCTTGGACGAGCTCATGTCGCTGCCGCTGCCGGAGGAGGAGGCGTTGGGCAGCGGCACGATGATGAGCGACCTCCTCTTCTACGGCGGCGAGCAAGGCGCACCCGAGGCGAGGAGGAGTGGCATGGAAATGGGGCCGTTTCATGAGCCCATGGCGCCACTGCAGGCCGCGCCTCCGCACCCGCGCGACGGGTTCAGCTTCGACTACTTGAGCGAAGTGTGCAACCCGTATAGGAGCTTCGTCGTCCCTGACGCGGCCGGCCAGGCGCTCACTCATCCCCGCCACGACCACGACCACGACCCCATGGCGAAGGACGAGACGTGCCGCGATAAGCTGTTTGATCATGGTGGTGGGTCAACGATGTTCAGCATCGGAGGAGGAGGAGGAGGAGGTGCCGTGGAGATGAACGGCATGATCAGAGGCGTCCCCGGCGCCCACCCTAGGAGCAAGCTCAACGGAGGCGCTCCGTCCAAGAACCTCATGGCCGAGAGACGACGGAGGAAGCGCCTCAACGACCGCCTCTCCATGCTCCGCTCCATCGTGCCCAAGATTAGCAAGGTAATTGTCGTGCTCGTGTGACCTAATTAATTCCTATATATACTCAGATAATTAATCAATTGAACTGCAGATGGATAGGACTTCGATCGTTGGGGACACCATAGACTACCTGAAGGAGCTAATGGAGCGGATCAAAACCCTCAAAGAGGAGATCGGCGCCACCACGCCGGAGGAGCTGAACCTGCTGAGCACAGCTAAGAATCTCTCCAGCGGTAGCAACGACGAGATGATGCCGACGATGAGGAATTCCACCAAGGTACGTACGTGTGTACGCAGGAATTAACATATTGATCACACTAATGGCTAATCCATGGGTGCGCGCTTTGCAGTTTGATGTCGAGAAGCGAGCCAACGGCGGCACCGGGATCGAAATCTGCTGCGCGGCGAACCCAGGCGCGCTGCTCTCGACGGTGAGCGCACTGGAGGTGCTGGGCCTGGAGATCGAGCAGTGCGTCTTGAGCTGCTTCGGTGACTTCGTCATGCAGGCCTCCTGCTCGCAGGTAAGCCATCAATCTTATTTGGGTTTTGCATCTCAAACACTCCTCTCGATCTGTCTAATAAAATCTTCCCAGACTTCTTGATTGAATCTATGTTCTCTGCGCTGTGTGGTATGTAGAAGGAGGGGAAGAGGCAAGTCATAAGCGCCGACGACATCAAGCAGGCATTGTACAGGAGCGCTGGCTATGGAGGTAGGTGTCTCTAAGCTAGCTAGGAAGCTAAGCTAGAGTTGGAGCCCGTCAGTTCATTAAGCTGCAGAACAACCTCTGTTTGCATATATTATTTCCATGTTTTTTTTGGTTGAGAGATGTCTGCATAAATTAATGTAGCGTGTTTTTTTTGCAAACAGTGTACAGTAGAATGTTTATCTTGAAATTTTTGAGTAGTGTTCAAAGTTCTGCTGTTGTGCGACCGACTTGTAATCATCGCTGGGACGTGTCTCTCTATATGTGTGTGGGGGGAGAGGAGTGTACTAGAGTTAAGCGACATGAAAAGATACCATTTGTTTTGTTGTATTTGGTTGCACACTATTACAGCTTCTTGTTTCTTCTGCAAGTTTAGCTGTTTCCTGACAGGAATGGCTCATAAGGTTTGTCCTGGGCTACCATATGGGCATATATGAACAAACGGTGTTGAAGAATTGCGTACATAGGGAGCATATGTGAACACAGGCCGTGAAGATCACACTGTATGCTCAACAATCCCTCCGTTGATCCACTACAGCAGGCTAGTGGAATAGTCGTCCACGAAAGAACAATATCACAATATGCATTTTACATCATGATATACTGAGATCCCTATATAAGGAGAGATCGTTATTTCATGGTCTTACCCCAAATGATAGGATTGAAGACACGCATCCATGAGTAAGCGTAATTTTGACACCTATATTGAAATGTGCGGTAGAAAGATGAGTAAAATTGCGACTGAAAATAGACGACTCTAATTGAATTTACATGTTTTCTCAAAAATATAAACTACCTTTCATGTCGAAACACCCGGAAATATATCTCATCACTCTCTCTCGAAGTAGGCTTTCGCCCCGCTATATTAATATAGCAATCACACTGATACATGAGTTTGAAAACAAAAGAAATGCTAGGGCAACAACACAAACATGCCCAAAAAGAAAAGAAATGGAGACAATGGCGAATCGACGAAGTGATGATAACTCGTAACCGATGCGCCCTCCGACTTGGCCCACCACGCTCCAAGCGCCCCGATGTGCCGAGTAGCAAGCAGCACCTTCCTAAAGGGAAGCACCGTCGACACGACATTGCTGCCCGGACCATGGTCCTAGGGTTTCCCCTGGCACTCAAAGTAAAGTGGAAACAGAGGATTCCCACGACGCCCTCCAAGAAGGAAAGGTGCCACTCGACGGCGGCACCGCTTCAGGGTCGGACGAGCCGACAGGGATTTCTCCCGACCTCCGCCCACAAAAAAACCCTGACACATCGGAGCACAACCACCCATCTTCGCCGCCCACCAGCATGCACCACCACGATCTTGAAGTCACCATCACCGTCTCTTCGAGGACACTGGCATGTGACCTAAATAGCAGAGACACACGACATCGCCGGAACGAGGGACAACAGTCTCGCAGCCGCGGGAGGAACCTCCCTCCACCGCCGAGAGGCAGTCGTCGACCGGACAGAGCTGCCAGGACACACCAGGCCCAAACAGGCCCGGCCATACCCATACGGGTCCGCAAAGCCCTAGCCGCACTACTGCAATGGGAAAGCCGCAGCACCGCTGTCCCCAATCCTTAGCCTTGTCGTCACCGCCACCTACAGAAAGCTCCAGAGACACTGCACCTGGCCCGCCCAAGCCCATCTAGGGTCCTCCTGATCCCATCTGGAGATGAGATGCCCAGATCTTGCCGGGGACGAAGCCATCGGCGCTGCATATCCATGGTTCCCTGCCGCTGCTCGACGCCACCACCAGCTCCCCCCAGCCGCGCCGGACCAGAGGATCCCTAGGAGCACCACCGCCTGGGGGAAGAAGGGACCCGACCCCAAGGCGCGGGGAGAAGCAGACCCCCGCCGCCGGCGTCGCCCGGGCTACGCCCGGCGACCCTTGCCAGCGACGGCGGTGGAGGAAGGAGAAGAAGGGGGTGTCGAAGGCGGCCGGAGGTAGGGACGGCCCCGTCGCCCTCGGGGGGGGGGGGGAAGAGGGGTGGGGGTTCTGTTTCTTTTCCGAACAGATTTCCTGTGACAGGATATCTCATCACCTAGGGGGTGGGGAATCTAGAAGATGGTTGTATAACTCGATAGGTGCCAAAATCGGATGGGAGGTAGGGAATAGACGTCTATGTTTCTAATGAAATTAGTTGAAGGGAATAGACGTCTATGTTTCTAATAAAATTAGTTGATTTTACTGATATTTGTGGATAAATAAAATTCTCCCAAAATTCAACTAGGTGAACATATATGGAAATATTGCTATATTCGTGACAACTCTGCTCATCCCACTTTGAGATGTCCTATGCTGAAGCAGCCGCGACCCGTTCCTGTGATGGCTGGTAGTGGCAACGAGCTGAATTTATTTTCTCATATTCCCGACAATGTGGTTCGTGATCATCTGGAGGCTAATCAGACTCCCATAGCCCCTGTTCGTGTTTCTGGGCAGATGGTTTCTGCAGATGTGGTTCAGCGCCAGATTGCTAGGAGGTGTCCTGTTCATAGTCAGTGGAAATGGGAAGCTTTGCCTTATGGGGAGTCTGCTTTTCTCGCGAGTTTCCCGTTCCTGGAGGATCTGGATAGAGTTGATTGGATTCAGGTGCCGGTGCCCCTAAGCACCTCTCAGCTTTCCTTCTCGGTTTATCGGAAGCATGAGGTGCCCCACAAGTTTGAGTTAAGGCAGGTTTGGCTACATGTCGAGGGAGTGCCGCATTATTTGCGCTCCTTCTGGGGTTTATGGGCTGTCGGTGGCCTTATGGGGACTACTTTGGATGTGGACTTATTCAGTTTGCGGAGGCGTGGAGTGGTTCGGATTCTTGTAGCTATGACTGATGTCAGTGTTTTTATGAAGCTCCAGGATTCGATGGGACACTATCTCTTGACTGATGCAGTGGTTAAGCTCAAGGCTTATCAGCTTCGTTTTTGTTTGGAGCCTAAGGGTTATGTTTCGGTGCCTGAGTTTGTCCCTTTTTTATGGAGGAAGAGGGATGATGATCCTGATGAGTATTCCAATGAGAAGCCCTCCGAGGACGCTATGGATACTTATGATTCTTTTGGTGGTTTGAAGGCTGTTGGGGCGGGCTCTTCTTCCACCACGGTAGGAAAGGGGGGCTCGGTGCAGCCACCTACCGGGCAACGTGTTCAGTTGGACAGTTCAGTGCAGGTGTTATGCAATGCAGGAACTACTGCTTCGCCTCCGGTACAGCTGATTGCAGTCACTCTGTTCAATGCTAGTCCATCTACACGGAGTGGAATGGAACTTCTCGAGGTTCTTCCGGTGGACTCACCTTTGCGTGGAGCTAGGCCTGTGCTGAGGTCGCCCCGTGTTTCTCCTTCACAGCTTCAGGAGGCTCTGCAGGCTGCTCGTGGTTCTGTTGGAAAGGCTTGTGTTACTCCTACTTCGGCTTCTCCCGCGCACGGGGGGGGGGGGGGGGGGGGCTATTGTGTTGGGTCACTCTCCCCCTAGGCCAGCGGAACCGGTTCTGGAACCGGTCATACAGGAGGTGCTCGATGAGTCTTCGACGCGGAGGCTAGCCCAGGAGGGGCTGGTCGACCGCGATGGTGGTGGCTCGGAATTGCTGGGTGATGGTCAGACCCAGGCGGGGTTAGGCCTATCGCTGGATGCAGGCGCGCGACACTCTGTGGGTGGAACCCCACCCCGCAGGAGTTCGCATCATGGCACAGACACCTTGGGGGCTTCGGTTACGGATGAGGATTCCTTGGGTAAGGCTATGCGGAGGAAGGCAGAGAAGAATTTGGACTACCAGGGTACGGTGAACTCTTCCAAGTCCTTTCTTTTTTTTCTCTAATTCTTCTATTGTTTATAAGTTAGGTAATGTTTGTGTTAGTTTGGGTACATCTGTACATGAAGTTAATTTTTCTAGTTCTGCTTTGCGACATATGGAGGTTGATCGTCTAACGGTTACTCTTAAGGTCTATGTTGTTCTTTATTCTTCACCAATAGAGGAGGAGTTGCATGCCACAATAGATGGGCAACTGCTGTCTCACTTAGTTGGTGAAGTATCAGAGGTGGGCTTTGATGAGACTGGACTGGGTTCACTATATGAGCCGACAACTTCTGGTCGAAAGTCAAAGAGACAGAAATCTCGCAAGAGGTACCGTGTATCCAAAACTCCAATTGTTTCTCAATTAATGGCATGTTTGCAAATAGCATAGGTCTTCGTGACTTGGCTAAACATTTGTTTTTTCCTGATTATGTGAGAGATCATAAGTTGGATTTTTTGGGTATTTTGGAGACTAGTAGACGTGATTTCTCACAATCTCAACTCAATCGCCTTTCCGGTGGAGTAGACTTTACGTGGGTATCACGTCTGCCACGTGGGAGGTCCGGGGGAATCCTGTTAGGCGTCAGAGATGAGACTATGGAAGTCTTAGCCAGTTCGGTTGGAGACTTTTTATTAAACTCCATATCCGTAACAAGGCCGATGATTTTGTTTGGTCTCTAGTCGCTGTTTACGGGGCTGCCCAGGACATTTATAAGGCCGAATTTTTACGTGACTTGGTAAATCTTGCTAAGAACAATCCATACCCTATCCTCATAGGTGGTGATTTCAACTTGCTAAGATTCCCTCATGAAAAAAGTAGGTGCCGTTTTGATGAACATTGGCCTTTCATTTTTAATGTTGTTATCGACAGCTAGGACTTAAGAGAAGTGACAATGTTGGAAAGACAGTTTACTTGGGCTAATAGTCTTCCGGAGACTACATACGAAAAATTGGATAGAGTGCTGATGGATACCGATTGGGAGACCAAATTCCCTACGGTAACTGTCCATGCTCTAGAGAGTATTGAGGCTTTGTCGGACCATGCTCCAGTGCTTTTGTCTATTGGGAGACCTCCACGGAAATCCAAAAACTGAACTTGGATGGATTGATCATAATGGGTTCTTTGATTTGGTGAAGGCTATTTGGGAAAACCCGGTAAAAGGTCAAACGCCTATACAACGATGAAATAACAAAATGAGTGCCTTACGCAAATTCCTTCGTGGTTGGGCTAGACACACTACTGGAATCCTTAAAAAAGAGAAAATACGCCTTTCAACTATTATCGATGATTTAGAGGCTTCAGCGGAAGTAAGACTATTGACTGCACAAGAGATTGAGCTTAAAAAACAATCGAATGCGGAAATTCTCAGACTTCTTCGTGAGGAAGAACTCAAATGGTACCAACGCTCTAAGGCTAAATTCATCCTTGAAGGAGATGTGGGTACAAGATACTTCCACGATGTTGCCAATGACAAGCATAAGAAGAAACTTATTTACTCTTTAATTCGGGATGAAGGTACGATTGAGGGTCAGGAGCATCTAAAATCTTATATTACAAGTTATTATAAATCCTTGTTTGGGGCACCACCAGAAAATTCATTTTCATTGGATGAGTCTCAGACAGAGAATATCCCCCAGGTTTCTGTTGATAAAAACAACTTCCTGACTGCTCCTTATTCGGAGGAGGAAGTCAAGAAAGCTGTTTTCCAAATGGAACATAACAAAGCTCCAGGTCCGGATGGCTTTCCAACGGAATTCTATCAGAAATTCTGGGAAGTGATCAAGGGGGGTCTGATGCAAATGTTTGAGGTTTTGCAAATTGGTCGGCTAGACCTTTTTATACTTAATTTTGGTAACATAATTTTATTACCTAAGGTTAATAATGCAGAACAAATACAACAGTATCGTCCAATCTGCCTGCTTAACGTTAGTTTTATTTTTTTTTACAAAAGTTGCCACGATTAGATTAAACTCAGTAGCTGATCATGTTGTACGCCCTTCACAAACGGCTTTCATGCAAGGGAGAAACATCCTGGATGGGGTGGTAATCTTGCATGAAACAATCCATGAGCTGCACTCAAAAAAATTAAATGGAGTGTTGTTCAAGATTAACTTTGAGAAGGCCTATGATAAAGTTAATTGGTCTTTTCTCCAGCAAACACTCTGTATGAAAGGTTTTTCGGAGGAGTGGTGTCCTCTCATAAAGTCTTTTGTGTCTGGTGAAAGTGTTGCTATAAATGTCAACGATTACACTGGCAAATATTTCCAAACCAGAAAAGGGTTGAGACAAGGGGATCCACTATCGCCTATACTATTTAATATAGTGGCTGATATGTTGGCTATCCTTATTGAGAGAGCCAAGGCTGATGGCCAAATTGAAGGATTAGTTTCACATCTGGTTGATGGTGGAATCTCTATTCTTCAATATGCTCACGATACAATCTTGTTTATGGAACATGATTTGGAGAAAGCTAAAAATCTGAAATTAATATTATCAGCATTTAAGCAACTCTCTGGATTGAAAATAAACTTCCATAAAAGTGATTTGTATTTTTTTGGCGAGGCCATAAACGATGCCCACCTTTATGCCGAACTTTTTGGTTGTGGCCAGGGGCAGTTTCCAATCAATTATCTGGGAATATCGATTCACTATCGGCGTCTCACAATTGCAGAATGGAAACTCGTTGAGGAAATACTATAGAAACGTCTTAATAGTTGGAAAGGAAAATTACTATTCCTTAGGGGAAAGACTTATACTCATTAATTCAGTACTCACAAATATGGTACTCTATATGATCTCGTTTTTCCAATTGCCAAAAGGTGTCTTGACAGAAGTGGATTACTTCCACTCAAGATTCTTTTGGCAAGGGGATACTGAGAAAAAGAAATATCAACTGGCTAGATGGAATATGGTCTGCCGACCCAAGGAATACGGTGGTCTTGGCATACATGATTTGCAAGTCAAAAACACCGCACTCCTAGGTAAATGGCTCTTCAAACTTCTATCGGAAGAAGGAGTCTGGAAAACCATTTTATGGTGGAAGTATGTTGGATCAAGAGCCGTGTCTCAGGTTGTCTGGAAACCTGGGGATTCACACTTTTGGGTCAGACTCATGGCATCCAAAAAATACTTTTTTTGGTTTGGAGCTTTCAATATTAAGGATGGATCACAAATTAGGTTCTGGGAAGATAAATGGCTAGGCCAAACCTCTCCCCGTGAACAATATCCGGCTTTATATTCGATCGTTAGACATAAAGGGGATACACTTTCCACAGTAATTGAAAATAATATGCCTAATGTGTCTTTCAGACGAAGTCTCATAGGCCCTAGATTGGTGCCTTGGAACAATCTTTTATTAAGACTATCTAGGATACAGTTGTCTGAGGGGGTGGACAAATTCAAACGGAATTTACTATAGAGTGGTAAATTTTCTGTTGATTCCATGTATAAAGCTTTGATCCAATCTAATATTCCAATCGATGATAATAATAAAATTTGGAAGATGAAAATACTCCTTAAAACAAAGATTTTCGCATGGGGGTATCTATGTAAAGGGGTTATTCTCACAAAAGATAATCTTGTTAGGAGGAATTGGCATGGAACTATACAATGTGTTTTTTATCACCATAATGAGACAATACGACATCTGTTTTTTCCGTGTAAATTTGCTCATGTTATATGGTCAATCATCCAAATAGCCTCTGGTTTATCTCCTCCACATTCGGTGTTCAATGTATTTGGCAACTGGTTGAATGGAATTGGGGATAAATATGGGACTTTATTTAGGATAGGAGCGCTTGCCATTATTTGGTCGCTTTGATTATGTAGAAATACAGAATTTTTAATAACATTGGGTATTCTCCCTTGCAGGTTATCTATCGAGCTACGGCCATCCTCCGATCATGGACCTCTCTACAACGTATGGAGTTCCGCGACTTGTTTGTGGAGGGTTGTATACGATTGGAGGACACGGCGAGGGATATTTTTTCCTGACATGGATGAAAGCGTTATCTTCGGATAGAGCTGTCATAGAGTTATGGAGGATTTTTCTTTATTTTTCTCGACTATTTGTAATTTTGGTACTTCCGCTTTGGACTCGAGTTGTGTGTCCTAGTTATGCAGAGGCCGGGTATAAACTTTAAAATAATAAAGCGTTCATTTCCAAAAAAAATGGAAAGATTACACTACCGAAGTGAATCAGCGAAAGGTAGAATGAAAAGATTGACACAGTGATGTATCAAAAATTCAAGTACTTTGGGGGATTCTAATCTCTTTTGGAGAGGCTGGTATACAGGGCTGATCCCACAACGAACCTACTTGAATCTAGCGTTCTTCTCCACTTTAGCTCTCCCAACAAAGTGATATCCTTTTAATAATGGTAGTTCTTGAGGTGGTCTGCTTACATTCACAATCTCCGTGAGGCATTTCACACACTCAGGATGCTCACAAGGAAACTCCAAGTGTTTAGAGTTCCTCACAACCCAAAAATCTTCTAAGAGCTCTAAGCTCTCTGGAAATACAGATTTCAGATTGCTCCACCATGGTTGTTGGGTTCAACCCCACCTGACAACGTTTTTTTGGTTTCACACCGATTCGGATTGAGCAGAATAGAGGATGTTAGAAGGAAACACGGGCACGACAGTACCACCTCCTTAGGGTCATCTCCGCCGGGTCGACCAAACGCGTCCTAATGCGTCTGAACTTGTCGATGCGGACGCGCGAAACATGTGCGGCGTCCTAGCGGCACGACCCATCCAGACGAACGCGTCCGGCTCAACCCATTCGTGCACAAAATCTGGGCAATGGTTGTGTCGGCCTGGACGCACGCGGATCACGCGGGTGTCCTGCCAGTCGGCCACTCAGGAGCCATATGTAAGTGAAACATTAGTACTTCTAGATTTTCATTAGATTAGCTCTGCCAGTTACAAAAAAGACGTTTAAACTAAATAGGGGAGGGGGATGCTACCGCTACGGCTACTACTGCTGGAGGAGGACGTCGCTATGGCTACTCGCCGCCATTGTCGCGGCCACTGTTGCGGCTGCCGCCGGCCTCGTCGATCGCCGCCCTAGCAGACCAGATGGCCCGCTACTAGAGGCGTTCACCGAAACGGTTACGCGCTAGACCGCGAATCATCGCCTTGCTCGTCGCCTTCCTGTAGTCCTCCGCCGCTCGGTTCGCTAGGGCCTTCTCCATCTTGGCGGCCCAGTGGTCCCTCCCCTCCTGGTCGGCGAGCCCTGGCCGCAGCAATGGCAAACATCTGGTTCTGGGCTTCTGTCTTAGCCGCGAGTAACTCTGCCGGAGAAGGAGCTGGAGCACCATTGGGGCCTAAGACTAGCGCCTGCGTGATCTGCAGGGGGACGACGATCGCCTCCTCAGCCTCCGGCTGATCCGCCCCCTCCCCCTCCTCCTCATCATTCTCCTCCATCTCCGTCTCGTCACCGTCGACAAGAACTCACTCGGCCACCACCTTAGCAGTCGTAGCCACACACTCCTCCTTCGCCGCCGAGTCGGCGACGTGCTCATGTTGCGCCGCTTCCGCCTCATTGCGCGCTTTGGCGGCATGGCGAGGCTCACTTACGACGACCTTGGCGGCCTCCTTGGTCACCTCCTCCAGCATGGTCATGGCCGCCACGATGGAGCCTGAGACCAAGGGGCCGAAGCCACGACACCCCAGTGATCCCCGAGCGTGCTACGGTAAGTAACCCCAACCCTAAATCCCCAATTCTTTCAGCGAAAGCGTGGCGGTAGATTTATAGCTCAAATTGGTGATATAATTTGATGATTTGGATGCTATTTAGGGCCACTTGAGGAGGAATTAACGGTAGAAATCGATTATGGTGGTTTTTTTTGCAGATTTGGGTCTTCCAAGAGCTATGTAGATGGCAAGCAAGCTAGGTTTGATGGGTGTAAAGCAGACACATGGTCTCCTCTATGGCTCACAGATTTCATGCAGCAGCTAGGATACTCTGAACCAGATAGATATGTTATGTACTGGCTACTTCGTGGAATGAATTTAGACACATGGCTAAGGATTGTGGACTGTGATACTAACACTTTGAGCATGATTGCTGTAGTTCCAAAGTTTCAATATTTTAAGCTTTTTGTTGAACACAAATACATGGATTTTGGAACTATAACAAAGGATGATGTTGTCATTTCTGGTTCCCCTGGCCTGCCTCCTGTGTTAAGCCCTGGCAAGAGGAATTGTAAAGCAGCAGCAGGCAGGAACAATGTAGGTTGCAGCAGTAGCAGTGTTCCACTTAGGCAGGAGCGGAATATTGGGCATGAGGTGAGAACAAGTAGGAGGAATATGGTTGTGGAAGAAGAAGCTCAACACTACACAGACAATGACAGTGATGACAGTGAAACTGATGCAAACTGGCAGGACTCTGACAATGATTTAGAAGCTAATGATGATGATTTGTATTAATGTTGTGAATGCATTATGTCCTGATGCTCAACACAAGTTTTGTGTAAGGTGTCTACATGAGAAATTTGTTAAGAATGTGTGGAGAGGAGATATTTTGAAGAACAAGCTGTGGCAAATTGCAAGGGAACAAGGCAGGAAGATTAGCAGAAGTACATAGATAAGATGGAGGCACTAGACCAAGGAGCATTTGAATATTTGGATGCAATTGATCCAAGGCAATGGTGCAAGGCATATTTTGAAGATATTCCAAAATGTGATTTGCTTCTAAACAACATATGTGAAGTTTTCAACAAGTGAGTATACTTTCAAATTGTGACCTGCTTTTCCATATAATGGCAGTATAGTGTAGTTAACTTTGCTTATAAACTGTTGTAGGTACATTATTGATTTTAGAGAACTTCCTATAGTGACTAGTCTAAAGAAGATCATGGATCAGTTAATGATCAGGTTTTTTTATTAAAAGGAAAGAAATATCTGAAATCTGTGGTTCGATTTGCCCCAAAATAAGGAAAAAGCTTGATAAGAACATAAATTTTGCAAACAACTATGATGCAATTCCTGCTGCAGAGCACCTTTTCAAGGTTGTTGATTTACATGGTGAATATGAGGTAAGAATAGATAGAATGGAGTTCTCATGCAGGTAGTGGCGGCTCTTTGGAATTTCATGTAGACATGCATGTGCTGCTTTCAGGCATGAGAGGATCAAGCCGGAATCAGTTGTCCACAAGTGTTACATCATTGATGCATTCAAAGCTACTTACAACCACGTGATAATGCCATGTAGTGATCCTATAGCGTGGAAAAAATGAATGGGCCTACAGTGACACCACCCAAATATGACAAGAAAGTTGGTAGGCCTAGCAACAAGAGAAGGAACAGCCCACTTGAAGAGGACGGTGGCACTAGAATCAATAGGCATGGTATAATTGGCCAACGTAGTGTGTGTAATGTTGCTGGCCACAACAAAATAAAATGTCCAGAACTTGGTAAAGGTCTAGTTGTATCACAGCCAGAGCAACCGGTTGCAGCCCATCCAGAGTAACCAGCTGCAGCACAACCAGATGATCAAGTCAATGTTCCTGATGATCACCCTGGATTTCAAACAGAAGAAGAGCCTGTTCCAATCCAGATTGTAGTACCTGATGATCATGCACAACCTACAAATAAAATTCTAGTGAAAATGAATCCATCCAAGGTACACTTCTGCAATTTATTTGAATTTATGCATTCCTGTTAACTTATCTCTTGTATTGTGACTCATGTTCAAATTTGTGCATTTCAGAAAATAACATTCACAAAAATGACTACAAGTGCAACAACAAGTGTTGTTGAATCTTCTATGAACTATGATATCACCTCATCTAGTGTAATTCATATTCTTCAAGATCAAGTGAGGTCTCTTGTCCATTTTATTCTTTGCATGCAACAATCTATTTATAATGTGCTCGCTCTCTTCTTTGCAGGTTTTGGCCACCCAATTGTCTCAAACTCCACCACCAGGTGGTCCACCTGAAAGCTAGTTCATTGCTAGCTGTAGAGGTGAACTCCCCCAATGACAACTATAGCAACCCTGGGTTTGAAGAGAAGGAAGAAGGTGGGACAAAAGATGGAGAACCAAGTCCCCAAAGTTTAGATGACATAAATGGAATAGTTTGCATATTTTGGACATGACTAGAATAATAGGTTCATATTTTGGCTAAGTTTGTACTGAAACCTGAAGCTCTGATATAGCTAAGGTTTCACACAAACCATGTAAGTGCAAACTTGTTTGGAGTGCACTTTAAATCTGCCACTAGTTACTTTTGGCTAGGTTTGTACTAAACCTGATGGTCAAGCTAATCTTTGTTCATTTCAAACCTGATGATGCTGAGTAATGTGATAATCCATGGTGTGATCTTCTTAAATTACATAGCTTGTCACATATCACAAACATCCATCTTCCTAGCAGTAGTACATCAAACAAACACTACTGAAAGGGCATGTATGCCCCATGTGTGGTTTTGGTAATTAATGACAATCTCTATGGACTAATGTGTAAATTGAGTTTCACTTGTAGGTTTGTCCATTGGCATCGCTTGGGCCATGTGTTGGTCTCAAGGTTGGAATCATGAAGAAAGAAGGAGCTTGAAGGTTGATCAAGACATATGCAAAGAGTTGCATCAAGATGGATCAACCTCAAGTAGGGAAGAAGAAGGGCGAGCTCAAGATGCGCCATCTCTAGAAGATCTCATGCTTGAAGCTTGCCATCCTCGTGCTCATGGAATGATGAAGATAAGTTCAAAGAAGAGGTTTCCCCATGGAGTATGGGGGATCAATTTACAAGTCTTCATCTTCATCAAGCAAGAGCATCCAAGAAAGGTGTTCCCACTATAGAAGAATAAGACGGTCTACATTAAGTTCAAGTGGGATGCTCAAGGAAAAGTTATGTTCTTGATAGGGCTTTTCTTTTGCCTGTCTCGTATTGTTAGTTGGGAGACCGGGTTTAGGATTGATAGTCGTACTATCAAGAGGGGCTCTCAAGCGGGTGTCTCGTTTGCATCGTTCAAAGAAAGCTCAAACCTTTGCATTCATAGCATCGTCTTTCTTGGTTGTTCTTTGGTTCTTGTCCATGAGAGGATCTAGAGCTTGTGGTCATCATCTTAACAAGCTCTAGTTCATCATCTAAGGATTTCACTTGCATATCTTATTGTGGTTTTTGATCTTGCGAGTTTTCCGGCTCCACACCTTGGGGGATACTTCACATATATGTTCACATAGCCACACTATTAAGAGGGGCTTCGGTTGGGTAACTTGATCACATCGTCATAGGGAGCTCAATCCTTTGCATACTTTGCATCTTCCTATTTTCTTGCTTCTTGGTGTTTCTCCATGTGAGGTTCTTGATCTTTTTTCTAGCTCTTCAACAAGCCCAAGTTCATCTAAAACGGAATTCGTGTGCATCTTCTATGGCGTTTTCGAGTTTGAAGGTTTTATCGGTTCTTCATGTAGGGAGGCTTCTTACCTTACTTTATTTGGTTCTATCCTTATTTTCTGGACTATGATGTTTCTCTGCACCATCTTATAGATCATGTTGTCCTCGTCAAAACAAGCCCAAGATCATCGAAATCGGAGTCCGGACGCAAAAGTTATCGCAGTTTTCGTGTGCCCTGTTTTGTTCCGGCGGAAATTCCGGCGGGACCGAGCCTGTGGCCGGAATTTTCGGCGACCGCCGGAAATTTCCGACGAACCCGAAAAACTGTTCTGTATGTTGTTTCGGTTTGTACCTGAACTTTGGGTTTTGACCGGAAATTCCGGCGGGTGATCCGGCGGCGCGGATTTCGTCGCCGGAACGTGTTCGCCCAGCGCATCTTGCTTCAAACAGTCATCCCCCTTGAAGGGGTATAAAAGGGGGGCTTCTTCCTCAAAGTTCTAAGGCTCTTGAGCATGTTTTTTACCACCATTCTTGATCCCTTTTAGCTTTCTTCCTCTCCCTTCCCTCCTATGATTCTTGCATCTTTTTGAGGGCTTTGGAAAAGGAGATCTAGATCTACAATCCCCACCAATCAATTCCTCCTCTAAGTGAGGGGAACCCTTTGGATCTAGATCTTGGAGTCATTTGTTGGTTTCCACCATTGTTCTTCCTCCCTAATTTCTCCTTAGCACTTGTTGCTTTGGTGGGATTTGAGAGTGGAGGATTTGAGCACCCTTGGTGTTCTTGCTTTGCATTCTTGCATAAGTGTTGAGCTCTCCATTTAGATTTGTTCGAGTGAGAGACCGTGATCTTGTTACTCTTGGAGGGTGACCTCCTAATTGGATTGGCGGTTGGTGCCGTGGTGTCCTCTTCGTGGAAGATTGTGAAGAGACCCGGGCTTCTCCTTTGTGGAGCTTGTGAAGTGGTTGTGGAGCTTGCCATCTCCGGAGTGGAGGAAAAGCTAGCCATAAGGAGGTGTCCT
This sequence comes from Avena sativa, assembly GCA_916181665.1. NCBI lineage: Eukaryota > Viridiplantae > Streptophyta > Magnoliopsida > Poales > Poaceae > Avena > Avena sativa. The sequence goes on from OV702293.1 coordinate 465,142,592, forward strand.
CTTCGTGGAGCTTGTGAAGTGGTTGTGGAGCTTGTGAAGTGGTGTCCTCTTCGTGGAAGATTTGTTGGATTCTATTCGTCATTATCTTTTCAACAAAATTGGTTTCATCCCGTTTGGAGTTCGGATGCAAAAGTTATTGCGTCTCTGGTTTTCTGGTTTCTGGAATTTCCCTGACCGGAAGTTCCGGCTTGCCATCGGAAGTTCCGCTAGGGCATTTTTGCCACCGTAAGTTCCGGTGGAAGTTTCGGGTCTTCTTCCGCTCAAGTTCAATAACCTTCTATTTTGGATGTGCTATTTGACGGAACTTCTGTCAGAATTTCAACCGGAAGTTTTGCTCCCACCGGAAGTTCCGGCTAGGGACCGGAAGTTCCGCTCAGGCCTAGTTGCCGCCAAAAGTTCCGGTTGAACTTACGGCTCTTGTTCCGCTCACGCTCAGTAACCTTCTGTTTTGGATGTGTCTATTTGACGGAACTTTGGTCGGAACTTCCACCGGAAGTTGCGCTCCCACCGGAAGTTCCGGTGGACCGACGGAAGTTCCGGCCATGACTCACTTCTGTAGTTTTTGACCGTTGGTTGTGTGCCACCGGAACTTCCGGCCTTCCACCGGAAGTTCCGTCCAGGGGTCACGAATGCCCATAACAGGCAGATCTGCGAGCCCTTTAAAATGGGCTCCTCTTCCCCTTCGTGGGCTTGAGCTTTTCTTCTTGGTTCTTGGCTTTCTCTCTCTCCTCCATTGTTAACCTTGAAGAATCTTTCCCTCTCCCTTTCCCTTCCTATGATTCTTGCATCTTTTTGAGGGATTTGAGAGAGGAGATCTAGATCTACAATCCCCCCAACCCAAATCCCTTCTCTGTGAAGGAATCATTGGGATCTAGATCTTGGAGAGTTTTTGTATTCTCCTCTTGTGTTCTTCCTCCCTTATTCCCCCAATAGCTTTTGTAGCTTTGTTGGAATTTGGGAGAGAAGGACTTGCCCTTACATTTGGTGCATAGGTTTGAGTTCTCCTCGGAGATTCGGCGAGTTCAAGATTGTGAGCTTGTTTCTCTTGGGTTCCTTGGAACCCTAGATGGTTGTGTGGTTGGGTTGTTGACCTTTTGTGGTCTTGTTGACCTTTTGTGGTCTTGATTGACCTTTTGTGGTCTTGTTGCCTTTTGTGGCGTTGTTGGCCTTTTCTGGCATTGTAGCCTGTTGTGGCTTTGTTGTTGGGATCCTCCAATTGAGTTGTGGAGTTAGCCCCAATCTTGTACGGGTTCGGTGACCGTCCTCAAGCGTCCCATAGTGGAGCGAGTGCCCACCTTTTGTGGTGCGCACTCGGGAGAATAGGGTGAGCCTTTTGTGGCGTCGGTGAGTTGCGTGCTTCCGCATCCGGGGTGAGGCCTTGTGTGGTGTTGGGTGAGCATCGAGCCACCACACCTCGAGGTGAGCCATTTGTGGCGTTCGGAGAGCATTGCGCCATCGCACCTCTCCAACGGAGACGTAGCTTGTTTGGAAGTGAACTTCGGGAAACAAATCTTCGTCTCCGCGTCCATCGGTTATCTCTCAACCGAGCCCTTTACTTATGCACTTTACATTGTGATAGCCATCGTGCTTGAAGTATTTATACCTTGCTATCACCTTGTTGCTTGTATTGCTTAGTATAGGTTGTTGGTGCACCTAGGTGAACTTAGTGGCTAGGTTTTGTGCTCAATAAATTAAACGTTAGTCTTATTCCGCATTTACTTGAGCCTAAGCCGTAATAATTTTAAAAGCCTATTCACCCCCCTCTAGGCGACTTCCTTTGTACTTTCAACTACTTAGCTACAACAAAATATAGCATTACAACAATGAGAAACATTAATGCACCAAATACATTCCTACAGATCTCAGTTAGATCATCTATCTTCTTAACTACAAGATCAACCTTCTTCACCACATCTTCCATCTTCTGAAGCCCATCTTGCAGAGCTATTTCATCCTATGTTTCTTCAGTTCCTATGGCACCCACTAAATCAACCTTGCCAATTGTAGAGTTGTAACCATTACTAACAAGAAAATCCACATAGTTATCTTCTCCATATTCCTAGTAGTAGTGGTTGCAAGGGTTGGGTGAAACCAGTGGCACAAATCAGAGCCAAATAAGAAAAAAAGCATAAAATTGAGTCCACATAACATCCAACAAACTACAACTTACACGATGGTTAGGGCATTTGTAGAAGACACCTCCTGGATTGGCACTCGATTGAGAGACGAGGCGAGTGGTCTTGCGAAATCGGCAGCATGGACATGCCACCAACAGCAGTGTCCCCGATGGTAGAGGCGGCGGGAGAGGAGCTATTGCCGCTGCTGCATCTAGCGCTTGCGACGAGGATCGACAAGCTGGCTTCCCAACACTCGAGCTTGCGGAGGCGCTCATGGCGATCTAATGGGAACGAGAGAGCCCACAGAGGTGTGTGTGTGGGGTGTGTGTGGGGGGGGGGGGGGTAAGGGCTAGGGATTTAGAAGCTAAGGGTGCGTTTGGTAGCCCGTGGGAACCCAGATACTCCCATCTCAACGTAGCTCAACTGACTATTTCAGCAGTGCCGACCTCATACGAAAAGGGCCTCTCGGCCAGGCCGGGTTACGAAGCTCAAATCGAGCTTCACAACTCGGCACTGCCCGCTCCATCCCGCAAGTCGATCCAGCGCGATAGGGGTCAAACACCCTCAGGCTTATTTCCCCCGTAGGCACCTCTCGCGACCGAGCAACCGAGCTGCATATGCGCGTGTCCTGGCAGCGGCGGTGCATGGCGGAGCTCTTCCACGACACGGGGCTCGACGTGGAGCTCGCCCAGGACGCATCCTCACGACCGGCGGTCCTAGCTCGACGCGGAGCTCGTCTGCCCACAGCTGCTCCGCCGGCCAAGTTGCCAGGATGCAGAGCTCGTCTGCCCGCAGCTCCTCTCGCCAAGCTGCACGACCGGCGGCTCCAGCACGACCTGTGTAAAGCCGCAGGCCAGCTCATCTTGCCGGCGTCGGAGCTGGCCCCTAGCCTGCCGTCAAGCTCGCACACGAGCTCAGCAAAGCCTCCTAGGATCTGATTGCTTTTTTGTTTTTAGTGTAAGGACCTGATTGCTTTCTTCTTTTCTGTCCAAGGACCTCTGTAAAAAATGTGGACAACAACCTGTTTTAACTCACACAAGCCACCAAATAACATCTCGGTCAATCTTTTTAAAGCAAATCCGGGATACCAAACACGCAACAAATTCTGTACTGAGCTTGTCTGAGGACAGCTTGTATGAGTGAAGATAGTGATTCTGTGTTAACACACCCTAACAAACACACCCTAAATATATCACACGATCGATCGGTCCCGTACGCGCAACCGTCCATCCGTCGACTCACGAGCAGGAACACACGCAACCGGCCGGGCGACATGCATGATTAACCGAGCGATCGAGACCGTATGCAGCCGACCTGGCGCCGGCCGATCGATCGGGACAGCGCGCTGCTGGCTGGCTGCTCCGCCCGACGGCTCCCGGCCCGGCCGGCCGCGACGCGTCCACAATTCAACATCGCCAGCAGAGCAAAATACCGCGGCCGGCTAGGTATGTACTCAGATCCCATCCACCGTAGCTCGCCGTGGCGCCGGGTTGGCGTTAGTTTCGGCGCCGGAGTGTCGTAGCTCTCCCTAGCTAGTTACGGAGTACTACCCTGAATTCCTCCAGCTCGGCGATTAGGTTGCGAGAGAAGAGAAGTCCGGTCCTCGATCGACATGAGGATTCATTTTTAACAGCCCAGTGGCCGCGAGAGTTGCAGATTTCAGGCGAAAACGACGTACGCACATAGATTTCAGGCGAGAGATTCCATTCCGTTTTCGTTTTCAGGTCTGATTTGCCGTTTTCTGCGTGGCCGACCGAGATCCCGGTCCACACCACTGAGACAGCGTTGCTTGCCAGTTTAAGCTGGCGTGCTAGCTGCGAGAGCAAGTGAAACAAGCATACACCACTGAATCTCTACCACCAGATCCTAGGCATATGGATCGGCTTGAGGAGGAGTCGTTCTTGGACGAGCTCATGTCGCTGCAGCTGCCGGAGGAGGAGGCGTTGGGCAGCGGCACGATGATGAGCGACCTCCTCTTCTACGGCGGCGAGCAAGGCGCCCCCGAGCCAAGGAGCGCCCTGGAAATGGGGCCGTTTCATGAGCCCATGGCGCCACTGCAGGCCGCGCCTCCGCACCCGCGCGACGGGTTCAGCTTCGACTACTTGAGCGAAGTGTGCAACCCGTATAGGAGCTTCGTCGTCCCTGACGCGGCCGGCCAGGCGCTTACTCATCCCTGCCACGACCACGACCCCATGGCGAAGGACGAGACGTGCCGCGATAAGCTGTTTGATCATGGTGGTGGGTCAACGATGTTCAGCATCGGAGGAGGAGGAGGAGGAGGAGATGCCGTGGAGATGAACGGCATGATCAGAGGCGTCCCCGGCGCCCACCCTAGGAGCAAGCTCAACGGAGGCGCTCCGTCCAAGAACCTCATGGCCGAGAGACGACGGAGGAAGCGCCTCAACGACCGCCTCTCCATGCTCCGCTCCATCGTGCCCAAGATTAGCAAGGTAATTGTCGTGCTCGTGTGACCTAATTAATTCCTATATATACTCAGATAATTAATCAATTGAACTGCAGATGGATAGGACTTCGGTCGTTGGGGACACCATAGACTACCTGAAGGAGCTAACGGAGCGGATCAAAACCCTCAAAGAGGAGATCGGCGCCACCACGCCGGAGGAGCTGAACCTGCTGAGCACAGCTAAGAATCTCTCCAGCGGTAGCAACGACGAGATGATGCCGACGATGAGGAATTCCACCAAGGTACGTACGTGTGTACGCAGGAATTAACATATTGATCACACTAATGGCTAATCCATGGGTGCGCGCTTTGCAGTTTGATGTCGAGAAGCGAGCGGACGGCGACACCAGGATCGAAATCTGCTGCGCGGCGAACCCCGGGGCGCTGCTCTCGACGGTGGGCGCACTGGAGGTTTTGGGCCTGGAGATCGAGCAGTGCGTCTTGAGCTGCTTCGGCGACTTCGGCATGCAGGCCTCCTGCTCGCAGGTAAGCCATCAATCTTATTTGGAATTTACATCTTAAACACTCTACTCCTCTCTGTCTGGCTAATAAAATCTTCCCAAACTTCTTGATTGAATCTATGTTCTCTGCGCTGTGTGGTATGTAGGAGGGGAAGAGGCAAGTCATAAGCGCCGACGACATCAAGCAGGCATTGTACAGGAGCGCGGGCTATGGAGGTAGGTGTCTCTAAGCTAGGTAGGAAGCTAAGCTAGAGTTGGAGCCCGTCAGTTCATTAAGCTGCAGAACAACCTCTGTTTGCATATACTATTTCCATGTTTTTTTTGGTTGAGAAATGTCTGCATAAATTAATGTAGCGTGTTTTTTTTTGCAAACAGTGTACAGTAGAGTGTTTATCTTGAAATTTTTGAGTAGTGTTCAAAGTTCTGCTGTTGTGCGACCGACTTGTAATCGTTGGGCATGTGTCTCTATCTATGTACGTGTGCGTGGGGAGAGGAGTACAAGATTTGGGCGACACTAAAAGATACCATTTGTGTTGTTGTATTTGATTGCATACACTATTACAGCTTCTTGTTTCTTCTTCAAGTTTAGTTGTTTCCTGACAGGAATGGTTCATAAGGTTTGTCCTACGCTATCATATGGGCATATATGAACAAATAGTGCTGAAGGATTGCATTGGATACATAGGGAGCATATATCACTATAGGAATCCGAGGCACCGAGTCGTAGGCTTTTTATCGGGACCGTTGGCATAGCTACTGTATGCCTACGGCCAAAAGAACACCATCGGCATATCTGGGCCGTTGGCTTCGTGGGAGATATGTCAACGACCATCATTGGCACGGCTTTGCGATAGATATGCCGAGGGCCACCGTCGCATAGTTTGATCGTAGGCATAAGTACTTGCCATGTGTCCCTTGCGAACCCCAATGCGACGGAACCGGGATGGCGTTACACGTATGCCGACGGTGAAACGGAGGACCGTCGGCATAGCCCCTCTCGTAGATATGCCGACGGCATAGATCTTTTCCATCTTTTCTCAGATTTTTGCTGCCATTTCCTTCGATTTACTTATGTATGCATTTGTTTTTTATGCATTGTAATTTTACTTACTACTAATATATCACATAAAACCAAACAATCTAAAGGTTTTTATTCGTTGACATTTTATTATGATCACATATGGGCTCACATAAAATGATATACTTACTACTAATATATCATTTAAAATCAAACTATATAAAGTCTTTGATTCTTTGAAGTCAAAGACGCCCAGCGCAATGCCGACGGTCCCAACGAAGCGTCGTCGGTATAGCTCATTTCCCCCTTTTCCCCTAACTTCTATTTACTATATTGAATTTATATTTAAATTATTTTTAATTGTACTTTTATTTACTTGTAATAAATCACATAAAATCAAATGGTATAAAGGTTTGAATCTTCATTTTTTTTAGGATCACACGTGGGCTCACATAAAATGATATACTAGGAAACCCTAGTACGAGGGTCAACCAGAGGGAATAATTTGAAATTTTAAGACCAACCTCTGTTTTGCATGTAGCTATGGTTTAAACAAACCAAAATAAATCTAAAAGTTTTTATTGGTCAACCTTCATACGGAGAACGCTAGATGGGTAGATCTATGGGCCCCTAGGTCTAGGTTTCACTGGAAAAAGACAGCCAAAGCGTTAAAAACACTCAAAAACTTGCATGTGACCCTAACGGATGTTTAATAGAGTGGTGGAACGCTTAGATAGGAAATATATAGCTCTCGGGTGTGATCCAGTTGACATGCATGCGATGACACTTAGAAATATTCTGCACCTATACCTAGAAACTCGACTACCAATCAATCAGAGGGAAATCTTGTGGAATCTTGGGCTCAAACCCGGTCTACCATGTTTCTATGACCTAACCTAAAAAATATATATATATAGAAGTCTGTTGGACAACCATCGTTGGACGCTGGTCAACGGGTAGATTTGTGGGGTTCCCGGTTTAGGTTTTCGCTAGAAAAAGATCCTCGGAGTGCCAGGATCATTCAAAAACTTACATTTGGGCCTATCATATGTTTACAAGTGTGGTGGAAGACTTAGCTAGGCAATATCTTGCTCCTTCCGGGTGGGAGCCTATTCACATGCATGTGCTAACACTTACTCCCTCCATTTCAAAATATAAAATGTTTTAGCTTCCGTGAAATGATTGTATCTAGATATTTTAGTGTGTAGATTCGGAATGAACTTACGCTAAAAGGTATCTAAATACATTTCTTTCAAAAAAAACTAAGACATCTTATATTGTGCAACAAAGGGAGTAGAAAGGTGTAAATGTTCAACACCTGTAGCTTGAAACTCCCACCGTGGGTCAATCAGAGGGAAAACTGGTGGAATAATGGGCTCAAACTTATTTTAAAAATGTGAGCTTTTATTACTCACCTAATGTTTATATCCGGCCTCCGTATAACCAAAATGCATACGGCCGATTAGACCACACGACTAGAAAACAGAATCTGAATACCAAAATTACAAATAACTCTAAGAAAATAATGGGTCTTGTGGTAGATCAATCCGCAAATCAGGCGGCCATCCATATTGGGAGAAAATATCCCTCCTCATGTACTCCAATCGCGTACACCCCTTCGCAAATAAGTCGCGAAACTCCATACTTAGAGATTAGTACATGATCGAAGAATAGCGTGGCCCAATAGATAACCTGCAAGGAAGAAGACATAATATTATTAAAAATCTTGTTATTTCTACACAGTCAAAGCGATCAAATAATGGCAAGCACTTCCACCCTAAACAAAGTCCTATATTTATCCTTAATCGCATGCAACCAATTGCCAAATATATTGGCCACCGAACGTAGGTGAGGAGGGATAAACCAGAGGCTATTTGGATGATTGACCATATAGCACGAGCAAATTTACACTGAAAGAATAAATGTCTAATTGTCTCATCATGATGACAAATGACGCATTGCGTACTTCTATGCCAATTCCTCTTAATAAGATTATCTTTTATAAGAATTACTCTCTTACGAAGATACCAAGCGAATATCTTCCACTAGTAGAAAACGCCCCATTGGTCCCGAATGGTAAGGGACATTAGTCCCGGTTACCCAACCGGGACGGGGCAATCGGGACTAAAGCCCCAATCTTTAGTCCCGGTTGCCCCACCAACCGGGACAAATGGGGGCACACGTGGCGGCGTCAGAGCGCGAGGGGGGGTGGAGCATTAGTCCCGGTTCGTAACACGAACCGGGACTAATAACCTGCTGCCGCGGCAGAGATTTGGCCCATTTCTCTGTCGCGGCAGAGAATTCATTTTGGCACATTTTGTTGCCGCGGCAGCATTTTTGCCACTTTTTGTGCCGCGGCAGAGAATTCATTTAGGTTGTTTTATTGTTTATTTAGTGTTTTGCACTTATCAATGAAGGAACCTTATATTACACAAGATCATCATGACAATATTACATTCAATACACGGATCGAGTTCATGCACTACATACAAAAGTTGCTATTCGATGCTACCGGCCAATTCCTTCAAAGTTGATATTTTTACAATCCCTATTGTCTATACACAGCAGAATAGTATTCCCCTTTCGGGTCTAGGACTTCTGCATCCAAGAATCCCGCCAATTCCTCCTGAATTGCTCGTACGCGATCCTTTGGCAGAAGACCGTCTCGTAGACGTTCGATCTGATTTAAAAAAGGAGTCAGCCTATATGAATGAAACTAAACACAATTTGTTTGAAATTAAAAACTATATAAATTGTTTACGTATGTGGAGTTTCTCTAAATTTCTTCCCTTCTCATCGCACGTCTGCCGGATGAACTCGCAAACATAGTATCCACATAGATTGTTACCTGGTCCCTGCGTCAGGCACTTTACGAGAACAAAGTTCAATCAAAATAATAATCAAGCATGATAATAACTGTATCAAAACTAGAATCAAAGAGATGCGCGGATATAGCTAGTGGTGCTTACATTTAGTGGTTGAAATGTAAGCTCCTCTTTCCAAACACCCCTAGCCTTGTTGGTGAACCGTTTCCAAGCGCTGCCCGGCGTAGAAAACGAATAAAATAAGTTATTAAGTACTTGATATCATAAAATTCACGAACGTTGCCGATATAGTGTCGTAATGATTAGAATTACCGCTGGAGAAGTATTTGCATGTCCTTCCACGTCTCAAGGGGTTTATGTTTCGAGTCCATGACTAGTACACGCCCTTTGTCAAGTTGAATGATTAACAGAATATAGTGGTACCTGCGAATGCATAACTAATCAATTATATACTTAACATCGAGTAAGCGAAATAGAAAGTGTATACAAGACAATAACACTCACTGGAAGTTGTAAGGAAATAGTATTTCCCTTTTGGTTTCTTGAAACCTTAACGCGTGTACTATATTATCCTCCGTATCCTGGGGGCTTATTTTGAGATTAGCTTCATGAACCCAATATGGGTCAATGAAGCCAATGTCATAGATTTGTCCTCTGCTGCATTCAAGAATCTTCATTCTGCATATTACAGTATGATTATATACATGCAATAAACAAAATAATATAGCTGGAGACTGTTGGGGTTCGTAGCATGGAAAACAAAAAAGTTTCTACCGCATGCAAACAAACAAGCCAAGATCTATCTACTAGATTGTAGCAACGAGTCGATAGGGGAACTCACCCTCAAAGATTTCAAGCGTTTAACGAGAGCAGATTCTCGTGGGTGATGTAGTCGTACTCTTGCCGATCTCAAGATCGCGTAGACAATCTTTCCGGCGCTGCGTTCCGGCAGCGCTTCCGCAGTCGGTCACACGTTCGGTACTCGATGAAGACCTTCCTCTCCCTTGTTCCAGCAGGCAGCGGAGGTTGTAGCACTCTCCTCGCGATTCCGGCAGCACGACGGCGTGGTACCGGAAGTAGAGGGGAGATCTCGCAGGGCTTCGCCTTGAGCCGGAGCGAGTATGGTGGACTATGAGAGAGCCTTGGTGATCTAGGGTTTAGACACACCAATTAGAAGGGGCTAAACCAGCGTCTAGGGCAATTAGAAGCTCTAACTCGGCGTCTTGGGAGAAATCCCTAGGCTGTGGCTAGGGTTTAGGTTTAGAGGGAGGCAACTTGTGTGTCTAGGAGGGGAGCCCTGCCCCTCCTTATATAGGTGGAGGGAGGCGCCGGCCAAGGGGAGGGAGTCCCTCCCCAACTCGGATCCCTAGTGGGCCGGCGGTGGAGGAGGAACTCCTCCCCAACTCGGTTTCCCACTCCTTCGCCACTTTCCAAAATAGCCGTTTGACTTTTCAAATTGGCGTTTGACTTTTCAAACTAGGATTTGATTAAACCCTTTATTTTGTACAGCGATGACACCTAGTACATGATGCAATCATTCCAACTTGCAATGACACATTCATGTACCCTTCCCCTCCGGAGTGCCGGACATTTCGGAACCTTCTAGAACATTCCTGCTGAAAACACCGGAACCATTCTCCAACCCTGAAACAGGACTTTCCTTATATGAATCTTATTCTCCGGACCATTCCGGATCTCCTCGTGATATCCCGGATCCCATCCGAGACTCCGAACAATATTCGGTCTCTTACTCATCATTCCATAACTACTCAACAACATCGAATCGTTAAGTGTGTCTCCCTACGGTTCGTGAATTATGCGGACATGATCGAGACACTTCTCCGATCAATAACCAATAGAGGAATCTGGAAATTCATATGGCTCCCACATATTTCTACGATTACTTTGCGATCGAATGAACCACTTACATACGATACCAATTTCCCTTTGTCTCACGATATTTTACTTATCCGAGGTTATGATCGTCGGTATCTCTGCATACCTAGTTCAACCTCGTTACTGATAAGTACTCTTTTCTCGTTCCCGTGGTATGTGATCCCTTGTGAGCTAGTCATATGCTTGCAAGCTAATTGGATGACATTCCACCGAGAGGGCCTAGAGTATATCTATCCGTCATATGGATGGACAAATCCCACTCTTGATCCATGTGTCTCAACCAATACTTTCCGAACACTCAATGCCACCTTTATAGCCACCCTGTTACGGTGTGGTGTTTGATGTCATCAAAGCATCCTTCCGGTAAAGGTGATATGCATGATCTCATGGTCGAAGGAATTAGGTTACTATGTATCAGAAAGCTTATAGCAAATGAACTATATTAAATGACTTGATCTTTATGCTACGCTTAACTATAGGAGTATGTCCATCACATCATTCTCCTAATGATATGACCCTGTTGTTAATAACATCTCTATGTTCATGATCAGGAAACCATGATCATATATTAACCAACAAGCTAGTTCAACAAGAGGCTTTACTAGGGACTCTTTTATGTTTACAAATCACACAAGTATTAATGTTTCCGGTTAATACAATTATAGCATGGTATGTAAACATTTATCATAAGTATGAATAAATGATAATAACCACTTTATTATTGCCTCTTGGGCATATCTCCAACAGAGACTAAATTAATTATAGAATTAGTACTTACAGACAATAGGCACTGATGATCGATTTGTCCAAGGCGTCTTGATTGAATAATTGAAATAGTTCATCAAATTCAATGGATATCATGTCATCCTTTTCTTTCCCATGATGCTTTTTTGTAACCCTCAGCACTATCCACTTAGCCCCGGCGGACGTGGCATGCATGTACCAGTTATGCAATCTTCGCATTTTTGTTGAAAGATTGTTTACCTCCTCAGGTTTGACGAGAGGTTTGCCGTACTGGTATTTGTATGCTACTTCACTCACGGGGAAGAACTCTAACTGGGATAAGTACTGGGCAATACTCATACCTTGAGCAGCGGCAGCTTCTCCGTATTGTGCAACTACCTCTGGATCATACTGCTCTTCGGCCCCATATTTGCTCGACCCCACATTGGTTTGAGAAATCACCTTGAGAGGGGCGCAAGTCTGTTTTGCTTGTTCTCCGAGCTGGGCAACAGATTTCCCGCTTGCATCAGTACTGCTCTTCGAGGCTTTTTGTGCCGCATGTGACTTGAGAATAGAACGGTCATAGTCTGATGACAGCTTTGGCTCGGGTTGATGAAGATTCTTTAGCATTTTCAACACTTTGGCTTTTTCTTCTTTGGTGCTGGGGAACTCTGGCTCTTTCGGCCGCCTCAGCTTAGCGAAAAACGCTGTCGTTTCCGCATCAACGATCGCCACAATCTCCTCTTCAGTACAGTCATAATCTCTCTTGGGAGGAACCTTTGGTACTTTTGGAAGAGACTCTTGTTTACGTTTCGGCGATCGCTTACGACGCACAGTAGCGGTACGCTTACGCTTTTTATCCTGAGGCGCCGGCGATGGCTGCACTGGAGATTGGTGAGGCGAAGGAGCCGGGTGAGGCGACGAAGACGGCTGCCACGGCGGCGACGACCTCGCTGGAGACGGGTGAGGCGGCGGCGAAGATGGCCTTGGCGTGTGATTTCGAAGCACGATACATTCCTTCGGCCATAGAATGGTGACGTTTTTTGCGTCACCCAGCACAGTCAAACCACTTTATTATTGCCTCTTGGGCATATCTGCAACAGTCTCCCACTTGCACTAGAGTCAATAATCTAGTTTCAAACCTTTGTGTATTCAACACCTATGGCTTTTTGGTGTTGTATGTCCACGATTGCTAGTGGTCAACTGATCTCCGGATCTAACACTTCCAGGTCCGTGTGTAATTGCATGTCTTTGCGTCTCTACGCATCACTCATTCTCTAATGAGATGGCTTTGTATAATTTTGGTCCTTCGGTGAGACCTTTAGTTCTTTGGGGTTAAAACATGTTGAAAATATTGTCGTACAATATATCTTCATAGTATTATCCCGCTGTGAACTACACCTAGTTTGACAACAAACTACTTGACACAAATGCCCTCTTTAGCTGCTATTATAGCAGTCATATACTTAGCCTTTTGTTGTAGTATCTGTCACAATGTCTTAACTTTGGAACTCATCCAAATCCATTATGGAACTTACTTTCCATTATATTGTGCCACCCTTAGTTTAGATTGAGATAAACTTAATTTGTACTCTGTGACAAAACTAGTATCAATGTAGTACTTTTACAATGAACTAATCATCTATTTGTCACTTCTACAAATAATATACTCTTAGTTCTTCCAAAAGATCATAAGAATATCCTTACTATCGTCCAATGATCATCTTATGAATCATTCTGGTATATGCTCATAACATTTAGAGCATAGGACATATCTGGATTTGTACATATCACAGTATGATTGATATAAATACTCTTTTTGATTTCATACATCAAATATCAATCTATACTTGAATCTTTGTTTCACTTACCAAGTGTCAATACACTTGAATATATCATCAATATTGAACTCATTCAATCCTTTCTGTGTGACAAGAACCTTTCTTGTAGTTTCTATATTGAACTCATTCAATACATCATCTATGTACTTTCGGCACAACCATATTAGCGTCTATTAATGCCAAATATTTGGGTTTTGCCTAAGTCTTTCATCAGGATGAAATTCTTAATATGTGTTAATAAAAGATACATCATTTCTAATCAACAATATGTCCTCCACATAATGAATAAGGAATATGTCTTAGCGCTCCCACTTAATTTCTTGCAAATGCAAGCATCTTCATTGTCTCCGATGAAATTAAACTCTTTTAACAGTTTCATCATAGTGAAGATTCCAACTCCGCTATGCTTACTTCAACCATTGAAGTTTGCATATGCATTTAGCATCCTTTGAATTAACAAAACTCTTTGGACCGTGTCATGCACACGTCCTAGGTAACCCTTCTATTAGAAGAACTTGTTTTGTTTATTCAACTACCATATAACAAAAATTATATGTAGTGGTTGCTACATTAATCCGTCTAGACTAAATATCGCTATGAAAGATCAAAATCTTGTCATAGTCAACCTTTGAACATTTTTGTGAACTCTTTCCCAACATGTCGACTATTTCATAGATGTGAAACATCCATGTCTACTTCTTTATAGATCCAAACACAACTGTAAGGTCTTACACCTTTCTCGAGGGTCCTTCAAGTTCAAAACTTGATTTCTCGTGTATGGAACTATCACGGATTTTATGGCTTCAAGCCATTTGACGGAGTCAGGGCCCATCGTCGCTTCTTTGCATGTAGTCAGATCATTATTGTCAAATAATGATTTAACTCTCAAATCTTGGTATTTGATTGTTTACCCGACCTACTTGTTTTAATAGGAACTTAGATCTCCGTGACCACAACCTTTGAGGCACGTGAGCCATGAGCATTATTGCTGCCTGCGGAACACTTTTCGGCGCTGCGCAACTCTGCACATATAGCTAAGGTTCCTTTAACCTTATCAAAGTTCTATTGTCCTCCCACTTATCTTTTCACGAAAAATTCCTTCTCAAAGAAACTTGACGTTCTAAGCGACAAACACTTTTGTCTCCGGTGTTTATGGAGGAATACTTAACAGTAATACAAAGACAGGTTTATCCGACTTTGGTTGCAAACATCTTTCTTATGCATAGCATACCAATGTTTAAGAAAGGACTACTTGGGTTTTATCCCAAACCATAACTTTATATGGTGTCATTTCAGCGGATTATGATGGAGCTCTTTTCAGTGGAAAACGGTAGTCTCTAAAGCTTTTAATCTTTAAAATATAATGGCAGTTCTATTAATTACACCTTTGATCTTACCATGTCAAACAAGGTTTTAATTACATATCTCGAACGCTCCATACTCTTATGGTGTTTCGGGAAATGCAAATCCATAGAACGATTCTTAAATCTTAGGTATTATGCTAAACTTGTAACTCAAATATCTTCCTTTATGATCTTTATCATAAACTATTTATATTCTTATTACAATGATTTTGCACTTCATCTTGAAAGACTTTGAACTTTTTTAAATGTTTCATACTTCATCCTTATTAAGTAAATATTCATATATTCACTCAAATTTTCGAAGAAAGCATATGAAGTTGAAATCCATCGCTCTTGACTACATATAATGGATTTCATACAACAATATGTACAAGTTCCAATAAGCTAGTCATTCGTTCCCTTTTGGCCTATGAACGAAGTTTTAATTATCTCTAGAAAAGTTTCACAAGTGTCATGTGATCAAAAATCAAAAGACTCCAAAATTCCATCCACATGGAGTTTCTTCATGTTTTCTTTCCAATATAATTTAAACGACGATGTCACTTCCTAAGTGATCTTTCAATCAATTTGTCTTTCGACATTTTTAGCACTAGTTTTATGGATGTGATTTCTCCAATGAGATTTGTGAATCATCCATCTTTTATGGATTACGGCAATTATTTGAACAACCCTTTTGTTCTCATAATACCTGATAAAACAAATCTTGAAGGCAAGCTTTGATGTTTAACGAGCAACACAATAACCCTTAATTTGTTCTCGATGAACATCATCACATATTCTTTTGCTAGTTACTTAGGCCATTGTAGTTCATGAATTCTGTTGTTTCGTATGACGATTCACACCAACAAATTCAGTATCAAATACTTAAGAACCACATTGTTTAATAAGCAAAGAATATAGCCATAACATGTATATCATCTATAGACTTAAACTAAACAATTCTAGTCTTTTCTTTTCTGCCATATATTTATGAGATTCTGTTTCAGTATTTATTTTTTGTTTGAAAGAATCTATCAACATCAACAGTGGAGTCATACATATGACACATAGTCCAAAGCGTGTATAATTAAATACCAATGTCTTTGGACTTGCACTTTGAAGTAGATCACCATCATCAAATGTTTGGTGTTCTTTCAAATTCCTTTCTTTAGTAATCTATTGGTGTAGTAAACACTTTACCTACATCAAATATTCACCCTTATCATGGAATTATCCATGATCAAGCTACTTTTAGCTTATAACGGTGAACTGCGAGTATAATGTTGCTCTCCAAAACATTTTGGAGGATTAGGACAACTAGTGTCTTCAACCTTTTGCAAATTCTCATCAAATACGAGAACATGACTTTTGCCATATTATACTCTATCATGTTGCAACCAAAACTTTGTTTTAGATATCACAATATCTTCCACACATCATGGTTTCTGAAACAACTCTTTCAGATCCTAGATAACCTTGATATTATGACAATCCTTTGAATATCAAGAATCATGGAGACAAACATGACACTCATACACTAACACTTGGAATTGTCACTCTTGATTTAATACTAATTATTAAACTTCATGGAGTAACCGGAACTTACTGAAAGTTTGCAATAGGACTTTTAAACTTTAGATTAACACTTCAAAACAATACGATACCAGTTCGTAAAGTAACTAACCAGAATTCTATAGTTCTATCATCTCAATTAAAACTAAGCGCAAGGTGGTAAACGGATGCCAATGACTACAACAACTATGCAAATTCACTTTGATTTAATTTATGATAAATAGTGTTCAACTTTTAATCATATTGTCGTTGAACTCCCACTCAAAACAATATCCCTCACATTGTTTTAGTGATCACACGAACCAAATCCACCACATCAAAAACCGATCATCACGAGAGTTGATGTAGCTTCAATGGCGAACAATCAACATGTTCATCATATCTACTATATGACTCATGCTTTACCTTTCCGTGATCCGTGTTCCGAGACCATGTCTGTTCATGCTAGGCTCGTCAAGATCAACCTTAGCTTCCGCATGAGCAAATCTGGCTTGCTCATGTTGTATACACTCGCAGAATCTAACACACCCGATCATCACGTGGTGCTTCGAAACAACGAGCTTTAGCAACGGTGCTTACTAAGGATGAACACTTTAAAACTTGAAATTGTGTGCTTGAGGGATCATCTTATAATGCTACCGTCATTAACTAAGCAATACAAGATGCATAAAAGGATTAACATCACATGCAATTCATAATATGTGATATGATATGACCTTTCTTCTTGTGCTTCCAATCTCCATCTTCAAGCACGAACATGATCTCCATCATCACTGGCATTGTATCAAGGTCAATGACGCCGCTCCATGGTTGTCGTCCACCAGCTTCAACTATTACAACTACTTTGAACAGACAAGCGGGTCTTAACAGAATTTAAAGACAACCATATGGCTCCTGCCGGTTGCCAACTTACAATAAGGAACATTGCATACATCATATATAATCACAATCATGGCCATATCACATCACAGCACACCCCTGCAAAACAAAGTTAGACGCCTCTAATTTTCTTTGCATGTTTTACGTGGTTTGGGGCTTTCAATAAGTGTCGTTCTAACTTACGAACAAGAACCACAACATTGATACTAGTATTGTCAATCACCCGTTGTAAATTGAATCTTGACTATGTTGGGAGAAACAGGCACCCGCAAAGCCACTTATGCAATACAAGTTGCATGTCAAGCGTGGAGCAAGTCTCATGAACGATGTCATGTAAGGTTAGCCCAGGCCGCTTCATCCCACCATCCCGCAAGATGCAAAGTACACAAGAAGCAATCGACAACAAAAGCATCAACGCCCATAATGACCATTGTGTTCTACTCGTGCAACAGATCTACATATAGACACGGCTCTGATACCACTGTTGGGGTTCGTAGCATGGAAAACAAAAAAAATTCTACCGCATGCAAACAAACAAGCCAAGATCTATCTACTAGATTGTAGCAACGAGTCGATAGGGGAACTCACCCTCGAAGATTTCAAGCGTTTAACGAGAGCAGATTCTCGTGGGTGATGTAGTCGTACTCTTGCCGATCTCAAGATCGCGTAGACGATCCTTCCAGCGCTGCGTTCCGGCAGCGCTTCCGCGGTCGGTCACACGTTTGGTACTCGATGAAGACCTTCCTCTCCCTTGTTCCAGCAGGCAGCGGAGGTTGTAGCACTCTCCTCGCGATTCCGGCAGCACGACGGCGTGGTACCGGAAGTAGAGGGGAGATCTCGCAGGGCTTCGCCTTGAGCCGGAGCGAGTATGGTGGACTATGAGAGAGCCTTGGTGATCTAGGGTTTAGACACACCAATTAGAAGGGGCTAAACCAGCGGCTAGGGCAATTAGAAGCTCTAACTCGGCGGCTTGGGAGAAATCCCTAGGCTGTGGCTAGGGTTTAGGTTTAGAGGGAGGCAACTTGTGTGTCTAGGAGGGGAGCTCTGCCCCTCCTTATATAGGTGGAGGGAGGCGCCGGCCAAGGGGAGGGAGTCCCTCCCCAACTCGGATCCCTAGTGGGCCGGCGGTGGAGGAGGAACTCCTCCCCAACTCGGTTTCCCACTCCTTCGCCACTTTCCAAAATAGCCGTTTGACTTTTCAAATTGGCGTTTGACTTTTCAAACTAGGATTTGATTAAACCCTTTATTTTGTACAGCGATGACACCTAGTACATGATGCAATCATTCCAACTTGCAATGACACATTCATGTACCCTTCCCCTCCGGAGTGCCGGACATTTCGGAACCTTCTAGAACATTCCTGCTGAAAACACCGGAACCATTCTCCAACCCTGAAACAGGACTTTCCTTATATGAATCTTATTCTCCGGACCATTCCGGATCTCCTCGTGATATCCCGGATCCCATCCGAGACTCCGAACAATATTCGGTCTCTTACTCATCATTCCATAACTACTCAACAACATCGAATCCTTAAGTGTGTCTCCCTACGGTTCGTGAATTATTCGGACATGATCGAGACACTTCTCCGATCAATAACCAATAGAGGAATCTGGAAATTCATATGGCTCCCACATATTTCTACGATTACTTTGCGATCGAATGAACCACTTACATACGATACCAATTTCCCTTTGTCTCACGATATTTTACTTATCCGAGGTTATGATCGTCGGTATCTCTGCATACCTAGTTCAACCTCGTTACTGATAAGTACTCTTTTCTCGTTCCCGTGGTATGTGATCCCTTGTGAGCCAGTCACATGCTTGCAAGCTAATTGGATGACATTCCACCGAGAGGGCCCAGAGTATATCTATCCGTCATATGGATGGACAAATCCCACTCTTGATCCATGTGTCTCAACCAATACTTTCCGAACACTCAATGCCACCTTTATAGCCACCCTGTTACGGTGTGGTGTTTGATGTCATCAAAGCATCCTTCCGGTAAAGGTGATATGCATGATCTCATGGTCGAAGGAATTAGGTTACTATGTATCAGAAAGCTTATAGCAAATGAACTATATTAAATGACTTGATCTTTATGCTACGCTTAACTATAGGAGTATGTCCATCACATCATTCTCCTAATGATATGACCCTGTTGTTAATAACATCTCTATGTTCATGATCAGGAAACCATGATCATATATTAACCAACAAGCTAGTTCAACAAGAGGCTTTACTAGGGACTCTTTTATGTTTACAAATCACACAAGTATTAATGTTTCCGGTTAATACAATTATAGCATGGTATGTAAACATTTATCATAAGTATGAATAAATGATAATAACCACTTTATTATTGCCTCTTGGGCATATCTCCAACAGAGACTAAATTAATTATAGAATTAGTACTTACAGACAATAGGCACTGATGATCGATTTGTCCAAGGCGTCTTGATTGAATAATTGAAATAGTTCATCAAATTCAATGGATATCATGTCATCCTTTTCTTTCCCATGATGCTTTTTTGTAACCCTCAGCACTATCCACTTAGCCCCGGCGGACGTGGCATGCATGTACCAGTTATGCAATCTTCGCATTTTTGTTGAAAGATTGTTTACCTCCTCAGGTTTGACGAGAGGTTTGCCGTACTGGTATTTGTATGCTACTTCACTCACGGGGAAGAACTCTAACTGGGATAAGTACTGGGCAATACTCATACCTTGAGCAGCGGCAGCTTCTCCGTATTGTGCAACTACCTCTGGATCATACTGCTCTTCGGCCCCATATTTGCTCGACCCCACATTGGTTTGAGAAATCACCTTGAGAGGGGCGCAAGTCTGTTTTGCTTGTTCTCCGAGCTGGGCAACAGATTTCCCGCTTGCATCAGTACTGCTCTTCGAGGCTTTTTGTGCCGCATGTGACTTGAGAATAGAACGGTCATAGTCTGATGACAGCTTTGGCTCGGGTTGATGAAGATTCTTTAGCATTTTCAACACTTTGGCTTTTTCTTCTTTGGTGCTGGGGAACTCTGGCTCTTTCGGCCGCCTCAGCTTAGCGAAAAACGCTGTCGTTTCCGCATCAACGATCGCCGCAGTCTCCTCTTCAGTACAGTCATAAGCTCTCTTGGGAGGAACCTTTGGTACTTTTGGAAGAGACTCTTGTTTACGTTTCGGCGATCGCTTACGACGCACAGTAGCGGTACGCTTACGCTTTTTATCCTGAGGCGCCGGCGATGGCTGCACTGGAGATTGGTGAGGCGAAGGAGCCGGGTGAGGCGACGAAGACGGCTGCCACGGTGGCGACGACCTCGCTGGAGACGGGTGAGGCGGCGGCGAAGATGGCCTTGGCGTGTGATTTTGAAGCACGATACATTCCTTCGGCCATAGAATGGTGACGTTTTTTGCGTCACCCAGCACAGTCAAATCCCCTTCACCAGCAGGGTAGTGAAGATCCAAAACCTCAAAGGTGGGCATGATTTCATCCACGCCGACAACAGCGTAGCCCTCTGGAACCGGACGACAGTGGTAAGTTGGTGTGGGTCCAATTGGTAAGGCATAGTCGACCGCCACCTTCATTGATATGTTCACAACTTTGACATGTAGCTCGCAGTGTGTCATCTCTGTGATATCATCCACTGGGTAGCCAACAGGAGCCATCGTCGGTGCATCATCGTCATCGCCATTGTCATCACCCGGGACCTCGGTGGAAGCCACACTGCGTTTTCGATTATTCGATAGGCCGGTAGCATCGAATGCAGTGTGCTGCTGAGATGGGCCGGTAGTACTTTGCTCTTTAAGTGCGTTAATTTCATCTTGTTGTTGCTTTAATCGTTCTTCAATTAAACGCAGTCGCTCTTTCTGACTATCTGCTTCAACTGCCGCCCTGTCCTTTCTCCTCTGACGGCTTCTATCAGGATATTTCTTCCTCTCTTCGGGAAACCCAGTCCTCCATGGTTGGGAGCCTCTTGTGCCTCGTGTTCGTCCATCATGTTCCTTATTTCCAAGGGCGAGTGTGAGCTCATCATTCTCTCTATAGGGAATGAAGTCCCCATCTTTAACAGCCTTTACTGCTTTTCTGATCCTCTCGATTGGCAAGGGGTCTTCTTTATGTCGTATGTTATATATACACCTCCCTTCCGAGTCCAACGTTCCCCAATGCCCGTAAAACCAATTCCTTGCACGTTCTACCCAATCGTCTGTCTCTGGGGTGATCTTTTTATCACGCAGTTCCTGCTCAAGTTTCTCCCACTTAGGAATGCCAGCCCTATAGCCACCTTGCCCCATAGCATGGTGATACTTCTTGTTAGCAGAATTCAGCTTATTCGTTTCAGACATTTTCTTAGCTTTTTCTGATTTCTTGTATTCCACAAACTCAGCCCAGAATGGTTTTATCTTCTCAAACTGAATATTCTTGAAATCGGGAGTCTTCTTTTTCACGACATAGTCAAGGTGCAATCTTTTCTTCTAGTTGGTGAAACACCGGGCCATCTTCTTCAAAGCCCACTCCCTGACCTTAGCCTCCATGGCTCTCCCATGTTGTAAGGCGTCCTCAACTGGATCCTCCGCATTTGGATCCAGCTCTATCTTCGGTAGTTTGAAATTAACCATGATCCTCTTCCACAGTAAATCTTTGGCGTGGTTAGGGACAAATAAACATGTTCCCTCTTCATCCGCATTAGCAGGCCTATTCCAATTTCTAATGGTGATCGGGATTAAGTCCCTAACGATTACTCCGCATTGTGCCACAAATTTGGTTGCGACAACTTCGGGAGCCGTCGGTTTGCCGTCTTCAGCGACATCTTCGATCCTGAACCTCTCATGGTCTTGCAACTTTTTGGTTGGGCCTCGTCCGCTCTTTTCAGTAGATTCCTTCGATCCGGAGGGCTAAAAGAAGAAAGATCATCGTTACTATTTCTATATAGATAGCAGATGATTAATTAATGAATTGATTTATATTACATGCACCTCGCCGGAGCGGTCGTCTTCTCGATTACACAAGGCATCGCCTTCTCCCTCGCGGAAGGCAACACCTTCAACCTCAAACAAGTTGTCTATTTCGGTAAAAAGAGGATCACCCTCACCGGAGTTGTTCAGAAACGTTGATACGTCTAAATTATCTTCCCCACAGATCACACCTTGGATCAACTCTTCCTTTTTCCGTCTCTGACGTGTGGGTCCATATTTTCCACATAGGTGGAAAAACGAATAAGTCAAAGCGGCTAAAGGTGAAAGTTAAGTACGGTGTTGAGAGATATAAACCCTAATTTAGAGAAACCCTAATATATGCATACACAATAATAAAAATGAAGAGAAACCCTAAACCCTAAACCTAGCTACAAAAAGGAAACCGTGTAGTAGATAGGCACATCGTCGAACCCACATGCACCTAAGTTGCTTGACAATGTGAATTGGGTCTGGGGCTACCCACAGTGACTGACCAGTGGGGCCGAAGACCAATAATACCAAAGTAATTAATAAACCTAATAATACCTAACTAATAATAAACCTAATAATCGAAACACCGAAAAGAAAGGGAAACAATCAACACATGGCATCGATGCAATGCTCAAGCAAGTATGATGATATGACAAGTTAATTTGCATTGGAATGTAACCCTAAGACATGCTCGACGATTTAATCGGGGTTCCGAGGGGTGAAAACCCTAACTCGGGGAAACTCCGGAACATATGAGAGGGGTGCATTTGTTCTTCTAATTATACTTGTCATTTAAGTTGTTGAACAATGCATGATTATAGGTTAAATAGATAGGTTTCATTTTTCTGAACAATTTGATATATTATTTGTATTTTTCTGACTTATAAACAATAAGTTATTGATTTTACAATATTAAATCATTTTCTGGAATTAAAAACAAAAAGGCAAATAGATTTTACACCGGGGCGACCCCTAGCCAGTGAGACTGATAGATGGGCCCTAGTGCCAACTCAGCCTCCATGCAAGCAAGCAGGCCCCACCGAACCCTGGTTATTTTTCACCAGTTCACAGTCTACCCACTGGGGCTGGCCGGTGGGCCCGGGCCATGGCCACCTCGGCGCCCGCTCAGCTTGCCGGTGAGCACTGTGCGGTGGCCGGCGACGTTGCTAGAGGGCTCGGGAGGGGGCGTGCGCGGGTTTGTTCGAAAGAGGGCGTCGAGGCGAACCTAACTAGTAGGGCACCGCCCGGATTTGGTCACCGGAATAGGGCACGCGACGACATGCAGCGGCGGCGGATGGCGGCGGACGGCGCGGGAGAAGGACAGAGCACGAGGGGAGGAAAGAAGGGGTCCCAGAGAGTTACAAGCTCACCCTCGACGCGTGTGTAGCCTTGGCGGGGACGGAGGAGATCGGCAGCAACGGTGATGGCAATGGCGGAGCTCGTCGGTGACGGGGAAGACGCGGTCGATTCCAGTCGCGCGGCTTCGATTCCTTCGGCGAGGAGGATAAGCACAGCGAGGCAGCGCGTGGAGGCCGACGGCGAGACGATGGTTGGGCAGCCTGACGGCGTCCGAGCGGTTGTCCTCGCGGCGGCGGCGATCTCTGTTGCGGGTGAGTGAGAAAGAGGAACGGGGAAGAAGGAGAAGGGGCATGGTTATAAAGGGGAGGGAGTATACGTCCCGGTTGGTGGCTCCAACCGGGACTAAAGGGGCATACGTTCTGGTTGGAGCCACCAACCGGGACGTATACTCCAATTTTCAGCAGCTGAAGGGGCGCGCGCGCAGGGGGTCTTTAGTCCCGGTTGGTGGCTCCAACTGGGACATATTCCCCTGTTTTCAAATTTTTCAGGTATTTTCTCTCTGTTCCCGCCTTATTTTTTATTTTGGGGTTTAAATTTGTATTGTTTTTATTTTTGAATATTAATTTGGAATTTAGAAAAACTTTAAACATAAAAAGTGTTTGGATTTGAATAAATAATTCAAAACCATTTTCTGTTTTAAAAAATAATTAATGTAACCATTTAAAATATGAACCATTTACAATTTAAAATGAATTAACTTATATTTTTTTAATATCAACTTGGAATTTAGAAAAACTTTAAACATAAAAAGTGTATGGATTTGAATAAATAATCCAAAACCATTTTCTATTTTTAAAAAAATAATTAATGTAACCTTTTAAAATGAATTAACTTATATTTTTGAATATTAGTTTGGAATTTAGAAAAACTTTAAACATAAAAAGTGTTTGGATTTGAATAAATAATTCAAAACCATTTTCTGTTTTAAAAAATAATTAATGTAACCATTTAAAATATGAACCATTTACAATTTAAAATGAATTAACTTATATTTTTTTAATATCAATTTGGAATTTAGAAAAACTTTAAACATAAAAAGTGTATGGATTTGAATAAATAATCCAAAACCATTTTCTATTTTTAAAAAATAATTAATGTAACCTTTTAAAATGAATTAACTTATATTTTTGAATATTAATTTGGAATTTAGAAAAACTTTAAACATAAAAAGTGTTTGGATTTGAATAAATAATTCAAAACCATTTTCTGTTTTTAATGGGCGGAAAAAAAGGACGGAAAATAATGGGCGGAAAGAAAATTTGATTAGGATAGAACTGGAATTAAAGTACATAACGCAACTAACACAAAGTTACATAGAAGAACTGAAAATTAAGATACATGGCCAGATTAAGCCACAATCGGCCGAACTTGTTTTGCAATGTTGGAATAATTCAGTCATGCTCCTGCCTACACCTGTAATACTCGCCACTGTAATCGTCGTACTCGCCGCGGCCGTCGTCGCTATCGTCGTCGGGGTCGCCGTAGTTGAACCTTGAAGGTTGAGTACGAGTGGGTTGGACTTGAGGGTAGCGCAGGCGGGGGCTAGAGTCGGCGGCCGTGTCGTAGGCCATGACGCTCTGGAGAGTCCGGCCGCGCCACCACAGCCGACGGCCAGCCTCGTTGAAGTTCGGAGGAGGTGGGCCCTCCTCCTCGTGCCTGGCGAGTGCCCTCTCACGCCGATCCACGAAGAAGGCTTCCCAAGTCGGGAAATAGTCGGGATGCCATCTGGGATTCCTCCACTGCTCCGGCGTGAGCTCGAAGTAGTAGTGGTTCGTGATGGCCATCCGATGCGCCACACCTAGAGGGACAGGGGGAACCGGCACGCCTCCGGCGCTCAGCATCCAGCCAACGGGGACACAGTAGCTCGGTGGGCAGGGGTAGTTCGAGGCGCAAAGCGCCTCCGCCTCCCTGGGAGTTAGTGCTACGGTGGAAGCCATGGGAAAGAGTGATGAGGTTGTAGATATGAGTCTAGAGATGTGCAATGACAATGGAGGCCAACCCTACATATATATAGTGAAGAACTGGCGGGAAGAACTGGAGGGAAGAACTGGCGGGAAAAATGGCGGGAAGAAAAATGGCGGGAAAAATGGCGTGTCGACATTATGTCGTGCGGCGTGTACCTTGTCCCGGATGGTGTCACCAACCGGGACTAAAGATGAACCTTTAGTCCCGGTTGGAGACACCAACCGGGACAAAACACGAGTCAACACTAATAATAGGGGTGAGTGTTGGAAAATGGAAAAGGGCTTTTCCGTGCGACAAAAAGGAAAACTTCCTCCTGCAACATTGTTCTCCATACCAATGTCCACACACATGCATAATATGGGCACAACATCACAAACTATGCCATGATTCAGCACATAACATCGGTCATTTGGACCGAAAGCCATGAAACCTCGAACATGATAGGTCATTTTGTGAAGGTTTTTTCGAAACATGATCAATATACCAAGTCTGGTATTTTTCCTTTCAACTATGTAACAAAATATGACACCACGCGAAGGATTTTCATTGTTCGGATTTTTTTGAATTTATTATGCCCGTTTTGAATTATCTGAATTTCTAACTATGGTCGAACCGGTGTGCATGAAGATAGGGGACAAGCATCGTTAGAACTTGCATTGGATCTCTGAAGAAACCACATATTGCGAGTCTAAAAATGATTTTTTCAAAAAATCACGGGCGATAGATCATGTACCTGTAGTACAAACCGGACCCACTTCCTGTCGATTCGGCAGACATTTGTCCTTTTTACCCGGGATGGACGAAAAGGTTTGAGATGTACCGGTTGGGAGATAGTCCATGTAAGGTGGTCTAGTATTTTAGGAAAATGGGACGGTAGCATTCTGAAACGGCATTTTGGTGGTTACTTCACAAAACGACCCATTTTTTGCGCTCGGAAAATGGAGAAGGGCTTTTCCGTGCGACAAAAAGGAAAACTTCCTCCTGCAACATTGTTCTCCATACCAATGTCCACACACATGCATAATATGGGCACAACATCACAAACTATGTCGTGATTCAGCACATAACATCGGTCATTTGGACTGAAAGCCATGAAACCTCGAACATGATAGGTCATTTTGTGAAGGTTTTTTCGAAACATGATCAATATACCAAGTCTGGTATTTTTCCTTTCAACTATGTAACAAAATATGACACCACGTGAAGGATTTTCATTGTTCAGCAGACATTTAGTCCCGGATGTAGTCACAAACCGGGACTAAAAATATTTTCCGCCATTTCCCACCTCTTCCCGCCAAGTTTTCCCGCCCTTTCCTTTCTACTAGAGCTTTTAGTCCCGGATGTAGTCACTAACCGGGACTAAAGATATTTCCCGCCATTTCCCAAAGCTTCACGCCAAGTTTTCCCGCCCTTTCCCTCTATATTTAGGGTGATCGTGTCATGGCTATCCACACATCCACACCTTCCTCTCTTAGAACAACGGACAACGCCTACTGGGCCATTCTGACCCTCGAGGAGACCGAGGCGCTGTGCGCCTCCAACTACCCTTGTCCGTCGGGCTGCCGGCCGCCCGCCGGCTGGATGCTGAGCGCTGGAGGGGTTCCTGTCCCTCCTGTCCCTCAAGGTTCCGCACGCCAGGCGGCCATCACAAACCACTTCTACCACGAGCTCACGCCGGAGCAACGGATGGATTCCCAGTGGGATCCCGACAACTACGACACCTGGAATGCCTTCTTTGCTAATAGGCGGGAAAGGGAGCTCGCCAGGTACGAGGGTGATGGCCCGCCACCGGTGAACCACAACGAAGCCGGCCGTCGTTTGTGGTGGGCGAACCGTACTATCATCGGAGTGATGCGCTACATCGCCGGGGGAGACCATCCTCGCCTACGGTGCCCACGAGTCCACCCGCCACAGGCCCCACACTGTCCCGGCGGTAGCGGCATCGTCTTCCAGGAGACCCCTCTCCCACCCGCCGTGAATCCGAGGCTGGAATGGCCCCTGGTATATGCCATGGATGGGCTGAGGATCCCCGGAGTGGAAGGTGACGATGACGATGATGATGACGACGACGATGAAGACCCTGAAGCTGCGTACTATAGGACTAGGCATGATTATGACTAAAGGGGGCGGCTTTAGTCCTGAGTGTTAGCTAGTCCCGGTTTGTCCCGGTTTTTAATATTAATAAATGTCTTGAGTGTTACCTAATAAATAGAGGGAAATGCCTATATAAAGAGAGGGTTCATATTTAGTCCCGGTTGGAGAAACCAACCGCGACTGAAGGGATTGCGGCAGAGTGGGCCAGGCAACACTAATAATAGGGGTGAGTGTCGACATTATGTCGTGCGTCTTGTACCTTGTCCCGGATGGTGTCACCAACCGGGACTAAAGATTAACCTTTAGTCCCGGTTGGAGACACCAACCGGGACTAAAGATGAGTCAGCACTAATAATAGGGGTGAGTGTCGACATTATGTTGTGAGTGTCGACATTATGCCGAGCTGCTTGTACTATAAATATGCATCCTTGTGAGTCCAGTCCTTCAGCCAGTTTGAGGCATCTCCAAGATGGTTTTAGAGAGCAGGGACACCACTACGGCCAGTTTCAGGGAGATGCCGACGGAGCCCAGTCCTCCGGCATCTCCGAGAAACTGGTCATAGAGGCACTCCCTAATATGTGAAATTAGTTAGCTCCGAGGCGTATTGATCTAGTTAGTGAAGTTACAAGATGCAAGATGGTTTTCGAGAGCAGGGACACCACTGCGGCCAGTTTCAGGGAGATGCCGACGGAGCCCAGTCCTCCGGCATCTCCGAGAAACTGGTGATAGAGGCACTCCCTAATATGTGAAATTAGTTAGCTCCGAGGCGTATTGATCTACTTAGTGAAGTTACAAGCTGCAAGATGGTTTTCGAGAGCAGGGACACCACTACGGCCAGTTTCAGGGAGATGCCGACGGAGCCCAGTCCTCCGGCATCTCCGAGAAACTGGTCATAGAGGCACTCCCTAATATGTGAAATTAGTTAGCTCCGAGGCGTATTGATCTAGTTAGTGAAGTTACAAGATGCAAGATGGTTTTCGAGAGCAGGGACACCACTACGACCAGTTTCAGGGAGATGCCGATGGAGCCCAGTCCTCTGGCATCTCCAAGAAACTGGTCATAGAGGCACTCCCGGTCCAGCCACAAAACGGGACTAACACTGAAGACATTTATTAATATTAAAAACTGAGACTACAAAACCGGGACTAAAGGCCACAACCCGCGAAAGATATCCTTCGGTCAAGCCACAAACCGCGAAAGACATGAACTAGAGTTACATAATATGAGCATGAACTTCTTGGCATATGTCATTCCTTATGACCGCTTCAGACGTAACCATGGAGCATCTTCTTTACTTAACGGAATGCTTGGGTCAGTTTTCACTGTGAAGGGCGGAATTTCATCAAACTTATTATAATCTTCTGACATGTCTGTCTTGTCCTCGATTCCCACGATGTTTCTTTTCCCTGAAAGAACTATGTGACGCTTTGGCTCATCATATGATGTATTCGTTTGCATATTTTTTCTTTTTTTCGGTCTGGAGGACATGTCCTTCACATAGAAAACCTGAGACACATCATTGGCTAGGACGAATGGTTCATCTCTATAACCAAGATTGTTGAGATCCACTGTTGTCATTCCGTACAA
This sequence comes from Avena sativa, assembly GCA_916181665.1. Classification (NCBI taxonomy): domain Eukaryota; kingdom Viridiplantae; phylum Streptophyta; class Magnoliopsida; order Poales; family Poaceae; genus Avena; species Avena sativa. Next base: position 465,171,679 of record OV702293.1, read on the forward strand.
CTGGTCTATCTTTACCCCTTCCCCATTCAGGTTGACCCATTTGCAGCGAAACAAAGGGACCTTAAAAGAGACTCCATAGTCTAGTTCCCATATCTCCTCTATGTAACCATAATATGTGTCTTTTTGTCCATTCTCGTCTATTGCATCAAAGCGGACACCACTATTTTGGTTGGTGCTCTTTTTATCTTGGGCGATCGTGTAGAATGTATTCCCATTTATTTCGTACCCTTGGAAATTCAATACAGTAGAAGATGGTGACGCGGCCAACAAGTATAGCTGATCTCCAACAGTGGTGTCATTCAAGAGATGTGTCCGCATCGAACCACCGAAAGACTTCATGTGTTCATCTGTAATCCATGATTCAGGCTTCCCCGGGTTTTTGGAGCGTACAATATTCTTGTGTTCCTCGATATACGGAGCTGCCAAGGTGGAATTATGTAGAACTGTGTAGTGTGCTTTAGTGAAAGAATCCCCGTCCCTACATATCATTGCTTTCTTTCCCAGCGTGCCTTTTCCACTTAGTCTTCCCTCATGCCGCGAGTCAAAAACACCAATCGGCTTAAGGTCAGGAATAAAGTCAACACAAAACTCAATGACCTCCTCTGTTCCATATCCCTTGGAGATGCTTCCTTCTGGTCTAGCACGGTTATGAACATATTTCTTTAAGAGTCCCATGAACCTCTCAAAGGGGAACATATTGTGCAGAAATACCGGACCGAGAATGGCAATCTCTTCCACTAGATGAACCAGGAGATGCGTCATAATATTGAAGAAGGATGGTGGGAACACCAATTCAAAACTAACAAGACATTGTACCACATCCTTATGTAACCTTGGCAGAATATCTGGATTGATTACCTTCTGAGATATTGCATTGAGGAATGCACACAGCTTCACAATGGGTACTCGAACATTTTCCATTAGAAGCCCCCTCAATGTAATCGGAAGCAACTGCGTCATAATCACGTGACAGTCATGAGACTTCAGGTTTTGGAACTTTTTCTCTGCCATATTTATTATCCCCTTTATATTAGATGAGAAGCCCGATGGCACCTTGATACTGTAAAGGACTTCAAAAAAGATTTCCTTCTCTGCTTTGGTAAGAGCATAGCTGGCACGACTTAAGTGATGCTCTTTATCCGTCTTGTTATGTGTATGCATGTTCTTTGGGTCTTTCATAATTTGTTGGTCCTCCCATGCTTCAGGTGTATCTTTTGTCTTCCCATACACGCCTAGGAATCCTAGCAGGTTCACGCAGAGATTCTTCGTCACGTGCATCACGTCGATTGAAGAGCGGACACGCAGGACTTTCCAATATGGCAGCTCCCAAAATATAGATTTCTTCTTCCACATGGGTGCGTGTCCTGTAGCGACGTCGTTCGGAACTGATTGACCGCCGGGACCCTTTCCAAAGATTACTTCTATGTCCTTGACCATACCAAATACATCATCACCAGCAGGGAGTTCAGGCTTCTTCCGGTGATCTGCCTCACCTTTGAAATGCTTGCCTTTCTTTCTTACGGGATGATTGGTCGGAAGAAATCGTCGATTCTCCAGGTACACAACCTTCTTGCATTTATGCAAATATGTACCTTCGGTCTTATCTAAACAGTGGGTGCATGCCTTATATCCCTTATTTGTCTGTCCTGAAAGGTTACTAAGAGTAGGCCAATCATTGATGGTTACGAATAACAACCCTCGTAGATTAAATGGCTCCTGTTTGTTCTCATCCCACACACGTACACCTGGTTTGCCCCACAACTGTAAGAGTTCTTCAACTAATGGCCTAAGGTACACATCAATGTCGTTGCCCGGTTGCTTCGGGCCTTGGATGAGCACTGGCATCATAATGAACTTACGCTTCATGCACAACCAAGGAGGCAGGTTGTAGATACATAGAGTCATGGGCCAGGTGCTGTGACTGCAGCTCTGCTCCCCAAAAGGATTCATGCCATCCGTACTTAGACCAAACCATAAGTTCCTTGCGTCACCTGCAAAGTCTAGGAAGTCTCTCTCGATTTTTCTCCACTGTGACCCATCAGCAGGGTGTCTCAACTTCCCGTCTTTCTTACGGTCTTCTTTGTGCCATCGCAACAACCTGGCATGCTCTTTGTTTCTGAACATGCGTTTCAACCTTGGTATTATAGGAGCATACCACATAACCTTAGCAGGAACCCTCTTCCGGAGGGGCTCTCCCTCAACATCACCAGGGTCATCTCGTCTGATCTTATACCGCAACGCGTTGCATACCGGGCATTTATCTAAATTCTCATACTCCTTACCGCGGTAGAGGATGCAGTTATTGATGCATGCATGTATCTTTTGCACATCTAATCCCAGAGGACAAAGAGTCTTCTTTGCTTCGTAGGTACTCTCGGGAAGTTCGTTATGTTTTGGAAACTTCGGCTTCATTATTTTCAGCATCTTTTCAAATGAGGAGTCAGTTAGACCACATTCTGCCTTCCATCGCAACAATTCCAGTGTGGTACCGAGCTTTGTGCTGCCATCTTCACAATTTGGGTACAACAATTTCTTGTGATCTTCTATCATGCCCTCTAACTTCAACTTCTCATTTTCTGTTTCACAGTCTCGCTTTGCCTCAGAAATGACCCTATCAAGTTCATCAGCCGGCTCATCTGATGCCCGTTCTTCACCACTTTCCTCTCCATTGTCTTCCATTGCAGTATCACTGTATTCAGGAAACATATGATGATAGTTGTTATCATCATCTTCTTCTTCACCATCTTCCATCATAACCCCTCTTTCCCCGTGCTTGGTCCAGCAATTATAGTTGGGCATAAAACCTTTCATAATCAGGTGGCCGCGAATGATTTTCGAGGAAGAGTACTCCTTGTTGTTCCGACATTGAACACATGGACAACGTATAAATCCATTCTCTTTATTTGCCGTAGCCACATCGATAAATTTATCCACGCCTTTGATATACCCGGCTACGCGCCAGTCACCGTACATCCATTCCCGACCATTCATCTGCATCATATAAGTAAGTTTATCAAAAAACAGGACATCATAAATAGTGAAATAACCAATTCACACCGACACATGAATTGTATCAATGACCTAGAAAAGATAAGATTGCTAACCTCGATCGAGGGAAATAACGAGGAGAAAGCTCAATTGCGTCTCGGACACCTTCTATATTTTTGTTCTATGAGAAATTCAACGGGATTATTCACTCAAACATTTCAATAAACACCTTCAATGCATGCATGAGAAAAAACTAGCACACCCCCTCACACCTTCCACCATTCAAAAAAACAGAGTGGAGGCAGAGGGGGCTGGGGCGTTGCATTTATAGAGGGCAGGGGGTCTTTAGTCCCGGTTGGAGCCAGCAACCGGGACTAAAGGTGCGTGCCACGCCACGTGGATGTGGACGCAATCTTTAGTCCCGGTTGCTGGCTCCAACCGGGACGTATTGCCCTTACCAACCGGGACGCATGCCCCCTGGCCCCGTGCCCGCTCCAACCGGGACGCGTGCCAGCATTAGTCCCGGTTGGTGGCGCAACCGGGACAAATGCTCTGAGGGGTCGCGAACGGATAGCCCTTTTTCCACTAGTGTTCGTTTTTAGGGGTATTTTTATCTTCCAAATTTTACTATTTTTTTTGGAGCAACTGGCAAGAGCTCTACCTTTTCAATTAGATAGAGGGAAAACCCAACACATAGTACAGATGGGCATGTTTTGATTAAGGTGGAAACATGCCGAAAGCACCAGGTAAGAACAAAAAAGAAATAAAACGTCTAATCAGGCTCCGCTTGAATGTCAGGCCCAAAGGGTGCAATGTAGCGTGTGTTTTTTGCAAACAATGTAGAGTGTTCATCTTGAAAATTTGAGTAGTATCCTAAGTTCTGCTGTTGTGCGGCTGGCCGAGTTGTAATCGCCGAGCACGTGTCTCTCTCTTTGTTTGTTTGTGTGTGTGGGTGGGTGTGTGTGGGGGTGGGTGGGGGGGGTGGAGGGGGGGGAGTATAGTACATACTAGAGTTGGGCGACATGAAAAGATACCATTTGTTTTGTTGTATTTGATTGCACACTATTACAGCTTCTTGTTTCTTCTGCAAGTTTAGCTGTTTCCTGAAACGAATGGCTCATAAGGTTTGTCCTGGGATATACCATGCATATATGAACAAACAGTGTTGAAGGATTGTTTACATAGTGAGCATATATGAACAAAGCCCTGAAGAGTAACTATCACACTGTACGCTCAACAATCCCTCCGTTGATCCGTTTCAGCAGGCTAGTTGAATAGTCCACGAAAGAACAATATCACAATATGCACTTTAGATCATGATATATTGAGATCCCTATATAAGGGATGAACGTTATTTCATGGTCTTATCGCAAATGATAGGATTGAAGACAAGCATCCATGCGTCGTAAGCGAAATTTTGATACCTATATTGAAATGTTCGGTAGAAAGATGAGTAAAATTGTAACAAGTCTTGTTTCATGGTCTTATTTCATGGAGCGTTGCGAATCTCCGATGTATGTTACCATCATGGAACAAGTCTTATAATAATGGTGGTTCGAGTCTTTATGGCGATGAGAAACTGGCTTGATGGTTTTTGACTCTTAGCAGTGGCATTAAAAGTGGGAGCGTAGCGCAGGAAAAGTTTACAGTCTTACCTAGCATAAGGTAGCAAAATTTCCTAGAGACCGAGCACATGTAGCAAAAAACTATCCATTGAAAACTAACAAAAACTAGAGACAGGGCACATGGCCCTTAAAAAGCTAATGAACACCTATCAAATTGTACCAAAACTATAGCAACTACTAAACTAGCAAAATCTAGTGAAACCTAGCACAATGTAGCAAATCCTAGAATAAGATAGCAAATCCTAGCCAATGAAAAGTAGTAAAAACTAGTGAAAAAAGCACATGCACCTTGAAAACTACTAGAAACCTAGCATAATTTCCATAATTTAGCAACTAAAACCTATCAATATCATGTGAACAAAGCACAAGAACTAGGTAAATATAGCCACAGAACACTAGCACCCTAAAATCAAAGCGAAATGGAGACATGAAGGTTGGGAAACGAAGTGGATGGAGAAGGATTTGAACTCAGAGGGAAGTTTCCGGCGCCAGAGTTGGATCCTCCCACTGGGGAGTCCGTCGGTGGCGCGTCCTTCCTCCAGATCTCTCACCTACAGAAGAAGGACACGAATCATCCCTAGGGTTTCAACACGGAGGCAACAAATCTGGCATGGTGTTGTCGCAGGGCTTGCGCGAGAACTACAGATTGAAGGAGGATGGGGTGAGAAACAAACCGGAACGAGGACGGTGGCCAGCGTTGGTCATGGACGAAGCAGTCACCAACGGCGTGGAGGTCGCTCTGCCATCGCCTCCCTCTTCGCCTGTGTTGGCCCGGACTTCCCTGCGTGAGCGGGAGAGCGCGGATCTGAAGCAACTATTGTAAGCAACTTTGGGAACACGGCCGGGTGGTGGAAGTGTGCGATCCCCAGGGAAGATGTATCGTTTTCCCAAACTTAATCGTATCCTTGTGTGCCAGGAGTGGGGTGAGAGTGCCTGACAAAATTTTGGCTATTGGGGCTAATGGTGGAGTAGGAATCAAGGTTAATCCCCCTGGAATCCTCACGGATAAGGGGGCCCACGATCTATGTAGCTAGCTGCAAGCAGCATATTCCATCGGCCCTGTACGCGTAACCGTCCATCCATCTTGTCACGAGCAGGAACACACGCAACCGGCCGGGGCGACATGATTAACCGAGCGATCGAGACCGTATTCGCCAACACGTCGCCACGTCGGCATGCAGCCGACCTGACAGACGCCGGCCGATCGGGACAGCGACGCCGCTGCTGGCTGCTCCGTCCGACGGCTCCCGGCCCGGCCCGGCCGCGTACGCGACGCGTCCACAGTTCAACATCGCCAGCAGAGCAAAATACGTACCGCAGCAAGGTATGTACTCAGATCCCATCCACCGTAGCTCGCCGTGGCGCCGGGTTGGCGTTAGTTTCGGCGCCGGAGTGTCGTAGCTCTCCCTAGCTAGTTACGGAGTACTACCCTGAATTCCTCCAGCTCGGCGATTAGGTTGCGAGAGAAGAGAAGTCCGGTCCTCGATCGACATGAGGATTCATTTTTAACAGCCCAGTGGCCGCGAGAGTTGCAGATTTCAGGCGAAAACGACGTACGCACATAGATTTCAGGCGAGAGATTCCATTCCGTTTTCGTTTTCAGGTCTGATTTGCCGTTTTCTGCGTGACCGACCGATCCCGGTCCACCATGGGCACACCACAACTGGCTGAGCTCTGGTCATTGCCTAGGGAATAACTGTCACTCGGGTTTGTCACACACCGAATTTAATTCCCAGGTTGCAATCTTCCGTGATACCCCTGCACTGTTCGCCCCCGCCCCGCAAGTGGTGTGGACCTCGGTAGAGTGGTAGTATATGCTGCTGGCTAGCTACTGACAGCGTTGCGTTGCTTGCTACTATGCTGCTGGCTAGCTACTGACAGTGTTGCTTGCTACTATAAGGACACGTGGTACATGCACGGCGTCCTACCGGCATGATCCATTATCATTCGGATAAACGAGTTCGGTTTGACACATCCATGCATAAAATCTAGACAACGGTTCCATCGGTCCGGACGCGTGCGGACAGAGGGGCGTGTACTGCCCGTTGGTGCCGTTGGCCCACCCGTCAGCCACCGCAGCGTTGATTCAGATGCCCTCCTGACTGGACACTTCAATGCCATCTTTTCGGCATTCGCGTCGGTATATGATGCCGGTCCTTTTAAACTGACCGCCCATGGCCATCTTCTCTCACACCACACCATACTCTCCTCCTTCTACTTTCTGTTCTCCACTACCGGTAGCTAGTCATGGCCGACGGCAATGGATCGAGGGGAGGGCGTGCCGGCTGTGGACGTCGAGGGAGGTGCGGAGGATGCGGCCAAATCAGCGCACCACCACGCTCTCCCTCAATGACGCCGTCGCCCGACAAGGTCGACCCAGACACCCAGTTCGCCGTGGCCATCCACTTCAGCATGCCGAGTGACAGGTCGCTCCTGCCCCGCAGATGTAGGAGTTCGTAGCATGTAAAACAAAAAATTTCTATCGCATGAACACACACAAGACAAGATCTATCTACTAGATTATAGCAATGAGTTAATATAGTACTAACCCTCGAAGATCCAAAGCGGTTAACGAGAGCAGATTCTCGTGGATGATGTAGTCGTACACTTCCGATCTCAAGATCGCGTAGACGATCCTTCCGGCGCTGCGTTCCGGCAGCGCTTCCGCAGTCGGTCACACGTTCGGTACTCGATAAAGACCTTCCTCTCCCTTGTTCCAGCAGGCAGCGGAGGTTGTAGCACTCTCCTCGCGATTCCGGCAGCACGACGGCGTGGTGTCGGAAGTAGAGGGGAGATCTCGCAGGGCTTCGCCTTAAGCCGGAGCGAGTATGGTGGAGTATGAGAGAGGCCTTGGTGATCTAGGGTTTAGAGGGCACCAAGGGGAGGGCTTGGCTGGTGGCTAGGGTTTGGGGAAACCCTAACACGCCGAGTTTAGAGGAGCCCTAGGCGGCGGCGACTTGGATGAGGCCGGCGGCTAGGAGGCTAGGGTTTTGGGTGTGAGAGGTGTAGGCTAGAGGGGCAGCCCTGCCCCTCCTTATATAGGTGGGAGGGCGCCGGTTGGGAGGAGGGAGTCCTCCCCCAACTCGGCCTCCTTGGCCATCAGGTGGAGGGAGGAGGACTTCCTCCCCAAGTAGGTTTCCTACTCTCCCTCCACCAAGCAAACTTGCTGTTTGACTTTTCAAATTGGCGTTTGACTTTTCAAACTAGGATTTGATTTCTCCCTTTATTTTGCCCAGCCATGATACCTAGTACATGATGCAACCATTCCACATTGTCATGACACATTCATGTACCCTTCCCCTCCGGAGTGCCGGACCTTCCGGAACCTTCTAGAACATTCCCGATGAAAACACCGGAATCATTCCCCAACTCCGAAACAGGACTTTCCTTATATGAATCTTATTATCCGGACCATTCCAGATCTCCTCGTGATATCCCGGATCCCATCCGAGACTCCGAACAACATTCGGTCTCTTACTCATTATTCCATAACTACTCAACAACATCGAATCCTTAAGTGTGTCTCCCTACGGTTCGTGAATTATGCGGACATGACCGAGACACTTCTCCGATCAATAATCAATAGAGGAATCTGTAAATTCATATGGATCCCACATATTTCTACGATTACTTTGCGATCGAATGAACCACTTACATACGATACCAATTTCCCTTTGTCTCACGATAGTTTACTTATCCGAGGTTTTGATCGTCGGTATCTCTGCATACCTAGTTCAACCTCGTTACCGATAAGTACTCTTTTCTCGTTCCCGTGATATGTGATCCCTTGTGAGCCAGTCACATGCTTGCAAGCTAATTGGATGATATTCCACCGAGAGGGCCGAGAGTATATTTATCTGTCATATGGATGGACAAATCCCACTCTTGATCCATGTGCATCAACACATACTTTCCGAACACTCAATGTCACCTTTATAACCACCTAGTTATGGTGTGGTGTTTGATGTCATCAAATCATCCTTCCAGTGATAGTGATTAGCATGATCTCATGGTCGAAGGAATTAGGTTACTATGTATCAGAAAGCATATAGCAAATGAACTATATTAAATGACTTGATCTTTATGCTACGCTTATCTATAGGAGTATGTCCATCATATCATTCATCTATTGATATGACCCTGTTGTTAATAATATCTCTATGTTCATGATCAAGAAACCATGATCATATATTAACCAACAAGCTAGTTTAACAAGAGGCTTTACTAGGGACTCTTTTATGTTTACAAATCACACAAGTATTAATGTTTCCGGTTAATACAATTATAGCATGGTATGTAAACATTTATCATAAGCTTGAAGATATGATAATAACTACTTTATTATTGCCTCTTGGGCATATCTCCAACAGTCTCCCACTTGCACTAGAGTCAATAATCTAGTTTCAAATCTTTGTGTATTCAACACCTATGGCTTTTTGGTGCTATATTTACACGATTGCTAGTGGTCAACTGATTTCCGGATCTGACACTTCCAGATCCGTGTGTAATTGCATGTCTTTACGTCTCTACGCATCACTCATTCTCTAATGAGATGGCTTTGTATAAATTTGGTCCTTTGGTGAGACCTTTAGTTCTTTGGGGTTAAAACATGTTGATAATATTGTCGTACAATATATCTTCATAGTACTATCCCGCTGTGAACCACACCTAGTTTGATAACAAACTACTTGACACAAATGCCCTCTTTTGCTGCTATTATAGCAGTCATATACTTAGCCTTTTGTTGTAGTATCTGTCACAATGTCTTAACTTTGGAACTCATCCAAATTTATTATAGAACTCTCTTTCCATCATATTGTGCCACCCTTAGTTTAGATTGAGATAAACTTAATTTGTACTTTGTGACAAAACTAGTATCAATGTAGCACTTTTACAATGAACTAACCATCTATTTGTCACTTCTACAAAATAATATACTCTTAGTTCTTCCAAAAGATCATAAGAATATCCTTACTATCATCCAATGATTATCTTATGAATCATTCTGGTATATGCTCATAACATTTAGAGCATAGGACATATCTGGATTTGTACATATCACAGTATGATTGATGTAAATACTCTTTGTGATTTCAAGCATCAAGTATCAATCTATACTTGAATCTTTGTTTCACTTACCAAGTGTCAATACACTTGAATGTATCATCAATATTGAACTCATTCAATCCTTTCTGTGCGGAAAGAACCTTTCTTGTAGTTTCTATATTGAACTCATTCAATATATCATCTATGTACTTTCGGCACAACCATATTAGCGTCTATTGATGCCAAATATTTGGGTTTTTCCTAAGTCTTTCATCGGGATGAAATTCTTAATATGTGTTAATAAAAGATACATTATTTCCAATCAACAATATGTCTTCCACATAATGTATTAGAAACATGTCTTAGCGCTCCCACTTAATTTCTTGCAAATGCAAGCATCTTCATTGTCTTCGATGAAATTAAACTCTTTTAACAGTTTCATCATAGTGAAGATTCCAACTTCGCGATGCTCACTTCAACCATTGAAATTTGCATATGCTTTTAGCATCCTTTGAATTAACAAAACCCTATGGACCGTGTTATGCACATGTCCTAGGTAACAGTTCTATTAGAAGAACTTGTTTTGTTTATTCAACTACCACATAACAAAATTATATGTAGTGGTTGCTACATTAATCCGTCTAGACTAAATATCGCTTAATGAAAGATCAGATCTCGTCATAGTCAACTCTTTGAACATTGTTGTGAACTCTTTCCCAACATGTCGACTATTTCATAGATGTGAAACATCCATGTCTATTTCTTTATAGATCCAAACACAACTGTAAGGTCTTACACCTTTATCGAGGGTCCTTCAAGTTCAAAACTTGATTTATCGTGTATGGAACTATCACAGATTTTATGGCTTCAAGCCATTTTATGGAGTCAGGGCCCATCATCGCTTCTTTGCATGTAGTCCGTTCATTATTCTCAAATAATGATTCAACCCTCAAATCTTGGTATTTGATTGTTTACCCGACCTACTTGGTTCAATAGAAACTTTGACCTCCGTAACCACAACCTTTGAGTCATGTGAGCCATGAGCATTGTTGCTACCTCCAGAACACTTTTCGGTGCTGCGCAACTTTGCACATATAGATAAAGTTCTTTTAACCTTATCAAAGTTCTATTGTCCTCCCACTTATGTTTTCACGAAAAATTCCTTCTCAAAGAAACTTGACGTTCTAAGCGACAAACACTTTTGTCTCCGATGTTATGGAGGAATACTTTACAGTTATTCGAAATAACATACAAAGACAGGTTCATCCGACTTTGGTTGCAAACATCTTTATTATGCATAGCATACCAATGTTTAAGAAAGGACAACTTGGGTTTTATCCCAAACCATAACTTTATATGGTGTCATTTCAACGGATTATGATGGAGCTCTTTTCAGTGGAAAAAGGTAGTCTCTAAAGCTTTTAATCTTTAAAATATAATGGCAGTTTTATAAATTACACCTTTGATCTTACCATGTCAAACAAGGTTTAATTACATATCTCGAACGCTCCATATTCTTATGGTGTTTCGGGAAATGCAAATCCACGGAACGATTCCTTAAATCTTAGGTGTTTTATGCTAAACTTGTAACTCAAATATCTTCCTTTATGATCTCATCATAAACTATTTATATTCTTGTTACAATGATTTTGCACTTCATCTTGAAAGTCTTTGAACTTTTCAAATTTTTCATACTTCATCCTTATTAAGTAAATATTCATATATTCACTCAAATTTTCGGAGAAAGCATATGAAGTTGAAATCCATCGCTCTTGACTATACATAATGGACTTCATACAACAATATGTACAAATTCCAATAAGCTAGTCATTCGTTCCCTTTTGGCCTTTGAACGAAGTTTTAATTATCTCTAGGAAAGTTTCACAAGCGTCATTTGATCAAAATCAAAAGACTCCAAAATTCCATCCACATGGAGTTTCTTCATGTTTTCTTTCCAATATAATTTAAACAGCGATGTCACTTCCTAAGTGATTTTTCAATCAATTTATCTTTCGACATTTTTAGCACTAGTTTTATGGATGTGATTTCTCCAACGAGATTTGTGAATCATCCATCTTTTATGGATTACGGCATTTATTTGAACAACCCTTTTGTTCTCATAATACCTGATAAAACAAATCTTGAAGGCAAGCTTTGATGTTTAACGAGCAACACAATAACCCTTTATTTGTTCTCGATGAACATCATCACATATTCTTTTGCTAGTTACTTAGGCCATTGTAGTTCATGAATTCTGTTGTTTCGTATGACGATTCATACCAACAAATTCAGTATCCAATACTTAAGAACCACATTATTTAACAAGCAAAGAATACAGCCATAACATGTATATCCTTTATATACCTAAACTGAACAATTCTAGTCTTTCCTTTTCTGCCATATATTTATGAGATTCTCTTTCAGTATTTCTTTTCTGTTTGAAAGAATCTATCAATATCAATAGGGGAGCCATATACATGACACATAGTCCAAAGCATGTATAGTAAAATACCAATGTCTTTGGACTTGCACTTTGAAGTAGATCACCATCATCAAATGTTTGGTGTTCTTTCAAATTCCTTTCTTTAGTAATCTCTTGGTGTAGTAAACATTTTACCTACATCAAATATTCACCCTTATCATGGAATTATCCATGATCAAGTTATTTTAGCTTATAACGGTGAATCGCGAGTATAATGTTGCTCTCCAAAACCTTTTGGAGGATTAGGACAAACTAGTGTCTTCAACCTTTTGTAAATTCTCATCAAATATGAGAACATAAAATTTGCCATATTATACTCTATCATGTTGTAACCAAAACATCATTTCAGATATCGCAATATCTTCCATACATGATGGTTTCTGAAACAATTCTTTTAATTCCTAGATTACCTTGATATTGAAACTATCTTTCGAATATCAAGAATCATGGAGATAAACATGATACTTATATACTAACACTGGAATTGTTACTCTTGATTTAATACCAACTATTAAATTTCATGGAGTAATCGAAACTTACTGAAATTTTGCAATGGGACTTTTAAACTTTAGATTAACACTTCAAAACAATACGATACCAGTTCGTAAAGTAACTAACCAAAATTCTATAGTTCTATCATCTTAATTATAACTAAGCGCAAGGTGGTAAACGAATGCCAATGACTACAACAACTATGCAAATTCACTTTGATTTAATTTATGATAAATAGTGTTCAACTTTTAATCAAATTGATGTTGAACTCCCACTCAAAACAATATCCCTCACATTGTTTTAGTGATCACACGAACCAAATCCACCACATCAAAACCGATCATCACGAGAGTTGATGTAGCTTCAATGGCGAACAATCAACATGTTCATCATATCTACTATATGACTCATGCTTTACCTTTTGGTGATCCGTGTTCCGAGACCATGTCTGTACATGCTAGGCTCATCAAGATCAAACCTTAGCTTCCGCATGAGCAAATATGGCTTGCTCACGTTGTATACACTCCCAGAATATAATACACCCGATCATCACATGATGCTTCGAAACAACGAGCTTTAGCAACGGTGCTTACTAAGGATGAACACTTTAAAACTTGAAATTGTGTGCTTGAGGGATCATCTTATAATGCTACCGTCGTGAACTAAGCAATACAAGATGCATAAAAGGATTAACATCACATGCAATTCATAATATGTGATATGATATGGCCTTTCTTCTTGTGCTTCCGATCTCCATCTTCAAGCATTAACATGATCTCCATCATCACCGGTATGGCGTCAAGGTCAATGGCGCCGCTTCATGGTTGTCTTCCACCAGCATCAACTATTACAACTACTTTGAATAATAGACATGCAGGATTTAACGGAATTAAAAGACAACCATATGGTTCCTGCCGATTGCCGACTTACAATAAGGAACATTTCATACATCATATATAATCACAATCATGGCCATATCACATCACAGCACACCCCTGCAAAACAAAGTTAGACGCCTCTAATTTTCTTTGCATGTTTTACGTGGTTTGGGGCTTTCAATAAGTGTCATTCTAACTTACGAACAAGAACCACAACATTGATACTAGTATTGTCAATCACCCGTTGTAAATTGAATCTTAACTATGTTGGGAGAAACAGGCACCCGCAAAGCCACTTACGCAACACAAGTTGCATGTCAAGCGTGAAGCAAGTCTCATGAACGATGTCATATAAGGTTAGCCCGGGCCGTTTCATCCCACCATCCCACAAGATGCAAAGTACACAAGAAGCAATCGCCAACAAAAGTATCAACGCCCACAATGACCATTGTGTTCTACTCATGCAACATATCTACAAATAGACACGGCTCTGATACCACTGTAGGGATTCGTAGCATGGAAAACAAAAAATTTCTATCGCATGAACACACACAAGACAAGATCTATCTACTAGATTGTAGCAACGAGTTAATAGAGTACTAACCCTCGAAGATCCAAAGCGGTTAACGAGAGCAGATTCTCGTGGATGATGTAGTCGTACACTTCCGTTCTCAAGATCGCGTAGACTCGATGAAGACCTTCCTCTCCCTTGTTCCAGCAGGCAGCGGAGGTTGTTGCACTCTCCTCGCGATTCCGGCAGCACGACAGCGTGGTGTCGGAAGTAGAGGGGAGATCTCGCAGGGCTTCGCCTTAAGCCGGAGCGAGTATGGTGGAGTATGAGAGAGGCCTTGGTGATCTAGGGTTTAGAGGGCACCAAGGGGAGGGCTTGGCTGGTGGCTAGGGTTTGGGGAAACCCTAACACGCCGAGTTTAGAGGAGTCCTAGGCGGCGGTGACTTGGATGAGGCCGGTGGCTAGGAGGCTAGGGTTTTGGGTGTGAGAGTTGTAGGCTAGAGCGGCAGCCCTGCCCCTCCTTATATAGGTGGGAGGGCGCCGGTTGGGAGGAGGGAGTCCTCCCCCAACTCGGCCTCCTTGGCCGGCGGGTGGAGGGAGGAGGACTTCCTCCCCAAGTAGGTTTCCTACTCTCCCTCCACCAAGCAAACTTGCCGTTTGACTTTTCAAATTGGCGTTTGACTTTTCAAACTAGGATTTGATTTCTCCCTTTATTTTGCCCAGCCATGATACCTAGTACATGATGCAACCATTCCACATTGTCATGACACATTCATGTACCCTTACCCTCCGGAGTGTCGGACCTTCCGGAACCTTCTAGAACATTCCCGATGAAAACACCGGAATCATTCCCCAACTCCGAAACAGGACTTTCCTTATATGAATCTTATTCTCCGGACCATTCCAGATCTCCTCGTGATATCCCGGATCCCATCCGAGACTCCAAACAACATTCGGTCTCTTACTCATCATTCCATAACTACTCAACAACATCGAATCCTTAAGTGTGTCTCCCTACGGTTCGTGAATTATGCGGACATGACCGAGACACTTCTCCGATCAATAACCAATAGAGGAATCTGGAAATTCATATGGCTCCCACATATTTCTACGATTACTTTGCGATCGAATGAACCACTTACATACGATACCAATTTCCCTTTGTCTCACGATAGTTTACTTATCCGAGGTTTTGATCGTCGGTATCTCTGCATACCTAGTTCAACCTCGTTACCGATGAGTACTCTTTTATCGTTCCCGTGATATGTGATCCCTTGTGATCCAGTCACATGCTTGCAAGCTAATTGGATGACATTCCACCGAGAGGGCCCAGAGTATATCTATCCGTCATATGGATGGACAAATCCCACTCTTGATCCATGTGCCTCAACACATACTTTCCGAACACTCAATGCCACCTTTATAACCACCCAGTTACGGTGTGGTGTTTGATGTCATCAAAGCATCCTTCCAGTGATGGTGATTAGCATGATCTCATGGTCAAAGAAATTAGGTTACTATGTATCAGAAAGCATATAGCAAATGAACTATATTAAATGACTTGATCTTTATGCTACGCTTATCTATAGGAGTATGTCCATCATATCATTCATCTATTGATATGACCCTGTTGTTAATAACATCTCTATGTTCATGATCAGGAAACCATGATCATGTATTAACCAACAAGCTAGTTTAACAAGAGGCTTTACTAGGGACTCTTTTATGTTTACAAATCACACAAGTATTAATGTTTCCGGTTAATACAATTATAGCATGGTATGTAAACATTTATCATAAGCATGAAGATATGATAATAACTACTTTATTATTGCCTCTTGGGCATATCTCCAACAGCAGATTCGTGACCCTGGTCGGCGACGAACCGCCCTCGCTTGTCATGCTGTGAGCGAACGGTTTTAGGACCACCAGGTAGCCGTCGATCTGCAGTTCGACCACCTTGGCCGGTTGTACCTCGGCAACGACTGGGAGTGAATCGCCCGCGCACACCAGATCGAAGCGGGCAACATCGTCGTCTTCAAGTACGATGGTGAAGGAAGGCTCGGTGTTAGCGTCTTTGATGACACCATGTGTCGTTGCTGCTACCACTCTGAATCCTACTCCGACTCCAACGAGTAGGCTAGGTTGTGCGCGTGCCATGTATGATGTATCAATGTAGGCATTGGCCATTTGCAATGAAAATCTTTATTCCTAGAACATTTGTTACAAGCACACCACACATCTAAAACTACGTGCCGCCGTCAGCGCTTGGGAAGGCGGGTGCGACGGGTCAGATACACCATTCGTTATTGAGAGACCGGATGATCGCCTCCTACGTCTGCGTCTCCTCTTCAGCTAGGTCGAGGCGGGCACGTAGGGAAGCGTCGTCAGGATTGGCCTGCACCGCTTCCCGTAGGTCACCACGCACCAATGCGAGCTGGTCCCGTTGACGTTACTCTCGCAAAAAGACGTGTTCCTCCACCTCCATCATGAAAGGCTCGCCGGCAGGGGGTATTCATGCCCCATCAGTGCCCCTGCCAGAACTCTTGATTCGTTCGACAAAGTTCAGTACTGCTCTTCAAGTTCCAAGCGATATCTCCATCCTCATCTACCCAAAGGCTCCGATCTTAGGGGAATTGAAGGAGGATGCCTCGATATTCATCAACATCAATCAAGCGCTCAACTTCCCCTCCATTCACTTGAAGGATTCTCGATCTAGTATTTCTTGCAAATGTCTAGTTCACAATATCGATTATTTGATAATCCTTGTTTTGTGGTAGCTTGTTATCATCACAGGAGCATCCAATTCAGCTGTGGATATGTGTCCCGCTAGCGTTGTAAAGGCACCGGTTTTCGTCACGAAGGGTCACAATAGTAGAAAGGTGGATTAGGTCTTTGATGGCGAGATCCATCGAAGAATAGGATGAGGCCTATTGTGGCATGGTGGTTTTAGAACTACTCTCCCCTTCAACGCAGACGTACTTCCTTTAATAAAGAAATAACTGCGGTCAAACAAATCCCATCAAACTACGAATTAACTGTTGGCAGAGGTAAAACTGTCTTATCACAAATCTATGGCTCAGATCCGTCTTGGGAGGGCGATCGAATGACCAGAATGTCCAATCGCTATGGAACCCGCCAGGACTTGTGCCTATTATACTTTTATATAGATATAAACGTCGCAGAATCCTTTTAGCTCGACGATTGGCCGGGACACCTCGATCGCTGCCGGCGACAAACAACGTCTGGTTGTGGACGCAAGATTGAAAATTTTGGGCGAAAAACGACGTACTACATGGACGATAATAATTGCCTTCATGCTGCAGCTAGCCAACTGGACTTAAAAAAATGTGGAAGATGCCATTCCATTTGTGAGGCTGCTAGCTTTGCCATTTTCTGCGTGACCACGCCCGTGGCCATACCGAAACAAGTTTCTAGTCAAGGAATGATTGTCGTTTAGGTTTGGCACACTGCATTTAATTAGTTCCCAGGTAGCTCCATCCACTGGCCCCTACACACTGCAAGTTGGGCGCCGCGTTGCTTTGCTGCTGCTATAAGCGTGAAGCAAGCTAGGGGAGGAATTCCGATCCCACTATCCCAGACTCCCAGTACCTAGCTAGGCGTCATGGATCATCTTGACGACGAGTCGTTCTTGGACGCGCTCATGTCGCTCCGGGGGGAGGAGGTCCCGGAGCCGGCGAGAGCGCCGTGGCAGGCGTACGCTACGCCGGCTGGCGGCATGGTGGCGAACGACCTCCTCTTCTACGGCAGCGAGGGCGCCGGCCAAGCGAGGATCCACGACGTGCGGCCGTTCCAGGACCTGCTTGCCCCCGTGCCGCCTGCCGCGCCTCCGCACGCGCACGGTGAGTTCAACTTCGACTACCTGAGCGAAGTGTGCAACCCTTACAAGAGCTACGTCAGCGGCGTCAATGGGAGTAATGGGGTCGTCGACGCGGCCGGCCAGGTTCTCTCTCGCCCCCTCCACGACGCCATGGCGGAACACGAGACGCGCGGCGATAAGCTGCATCACGGTGGCTCGTCGTCCTCCCCGACGACGTTCATGTTCGGAGGAGGAACCACCGGGGAGATGGCCGGCATGATCAGGGGCGTCTCATCAGGCGCCCACCCTAGGAGCAAGATGCTCCACGGCGGCGCTCCGTCGAAGAACCTCATGGCCGAGAGGCGGCGCCGGAAGCGGCTCAACGACCGCCTCGCCATGCTCCGCTCCATCGTGCCCAAGATTACCAAGGTGCGAACCGATGATACACAGCTGATTGTCCAGTGACCTAAATAAATTAACCTGCCTTCTTGATTTCTGCCGACATGTGATCGAATGGTTAATCGCGCTGCAGATGGATAGGACTTCGATCCTTGGGGACACCATAGACTACGTGAAGGAGCTAACGGAGCGGATCAAAACCCTCGAGGAGGAGATCGGCGCCACGCCGGAGGAGCTGGACCTGCTCAAGCTGAACGCTGCCAAGAATTTCTCCGGCGGTAGCAGCGACGAGATGACGATGAGGAATTCCACCAAGGTACGCGTGTGGCGCAGGTTAATTACACGATCGATCGGAACTAAAGTACTCATCATGTAAATCGACTTAGCAGTTTGTCGTCGAGAAGCGTGGCGACGGCGGCGCGAGCATCGAGATCTGCTGCACGACAACCCCTGGTGTGCTGCTCTCGACGGTCAGCGCGCTGGATGTGCTGGGGCTGGAGATCGAGCAGTGCGTCGTCATCTGCTTCAGTGACTTCGGCATGCAGGCCTTCTGCTCACAGGTAAGTAGGCGATTAATCTTGGGATTTTTATGCATCTTAAACACTCCTATCTGGCTAAAATTTCCGTAATTGTTTTGCTGGAATTAATGCATTTTGTGCGTGAACTAATTCGATCGTCAACGCATGGTCTAACGATAGGAGGAAGGGAAGATGCAAGTGACAAGAACCGACGAGATCAAGCAGTCCTTGTACAGGAGTGCAGGCTATGGAGGAACGTGCCTCTAAGCTACAGACCAAGCCAGTCACTCCATCAACAAGCCTGCAGAGCAATCTGTTGCTAATCTTCGATGACTATGAGTGTATATTTGCATGGACGACCTTTTTGAGGAATATTTGCATGAATTAATGTGGTTTATCTTGTAAGTTCCTTAATAGTTTTTTAGGTTAAAATGTTTGTGACCGGTTTTGAAAACGCTGGGTCTATCATGTGACATGTCGATGTATGGAGTGGAGTGGAGTATTGGATTTGGGTGACAGGCAAAGATACCAATTGTTGATGTATTCGGTTGCACACTGCTGCAGCTTCTTGTTTCTTATGAATCCTGACAGCAATGGTTCCTCATGTTTTGTCTTGGGCTATCATGTGGGCATATATGAACAAACAGTTTTGAAGGATTGGTACACAGTGGCATATGTGAACAAGCACTGATGAAGAGTAACTATCATACTGTACAATCAATTTTGGAGCAGGAACAAGTGATCCCACTGTTGATCCGTTCCATCAGGATAGCTGAATAGTCCACAGAACGTTTTCACAAAAAAAAAAGTCCACAAAACAACATTAGTGCACTATATGCATTTGACCTCATGCCACATTGGCATCCCTGTATATGCGATGGATCGTTATTTCATGGTCTTATCCAAAGTGATAGAGTTCAAGACAAACATCCACGAGTGTGCGTAATGTCGACAACTGCGTTGGTATGTACAACTAAAACATGACAAAAATTCTGACTAAAAAATATGACTAAAATTGTATGTCGTGTAGGGATGGAAAGTGGTAGTGGATAATCTGAAATATCCTATTTTCATGTTCAAGAAAACTGAAAATGCATGTGAAAATATCCACATCAGACCGAAATGAAAATGGTTGTGAAAAATATTTGTGGGATTTCTTCGATGTATGCAAATGTGTATATGAAATGTTGCATCCAAACAAATTTAGCCAATTTCAACAATTCTAGCCCTATATGCCAACTATCCAACCTAAAAACCTAACATGTAATCAATTTTTTTTTTGAATTAGGCTGACCCTACAACTATTACTTGCATTATAGTACCGTAACATATTTATTTGTCTACCAGTATGTGGTTGACTTATTGCATGACATGAGTGATGGGTCTATTATTTTGTATTGCGTAGTTACTGACTTTTTCTTTCAACTAATATCCCACTGAATTTATAAGACATTTGTATTCGTTCAATTATTGAATTAACATATGATCCATATTTTTTAGAAGAATATGATCCATATATCTATTCGAGTAATATCCATTCATATTCAATAACATTTTGTCCATATTATGTGTGTACTAGTGATAACTTGAGTAAATATTTATACAATTGACCAAACTTGTTTGGATTGTAAGTGATGTTGTTTACCTCTATCGATGGTAAGATGGACTTTCCCAATGGTCTTTCATGTCAATGTTGCAAGCTCTTCCACTAAAGTAAAATTTTATTTTGGTGGCAAATTACTTATCACCGGCTGCAAAACATGTATAGTGACATGTTAAGCTCTAGACAAGAGATGTGTGTTCCCATGTTGTACTTGTGGTGCTCCGTTTCTTAGTATTTTCTGGATATCTACTAATAATCAGCAGGGCCGGCCCTGGGGGGGGGGGGGGGGGGGGGACCGGAGGGACAGCCGCCCCAGGCCCAAAAATTTGGGGGGCCCTCCCCAGACATGTGCATAGAGGCTATAATAGATTTTAGAAAAGGTAAAAAATAGCAGTTTTGAGTTTTTTATTAGGCTAGATTGAGCCCTCTATTTTGCTCGACATACACATACGTTTCAGATTTGGAGTCCATCACGGCAGCACGTATCTAACTTGCGATTAGATCAGCTATCCTCTTTGATTGTATCGTATGAAGAGTAACACGAGCACTTTGAGGAATGTAGTTGAGTAACACGAGCACTTTGAGGAATGTAGTTGAGTTAGCACTACTTCCTCCGTTTCGGTTTACAAGTCATTCACGTGTATCTAGATTATCAATTTGACCTATATAATATAAAACATATATTATTGAAAAATACAAAGTTTTCGATGATATACGTTTTATAATATATACATCATACTAAGTTGCTCAATTTGGCGACATAGAAGTACGCGCAAGACTTGTAAACCGAAACGGAGATAGTAGTTCTTGTTGACGAACATAGTAATATAGATCTAGAGGATGATATCGGTACAGAGGAGAATGATGACATAAACACGGGTAATAACAATGTAAGTGATCATGATATCGCATTTGATTCATCTCCTACAAAATCTGCTAGTGTTGATGAGGAACCAATTAGTATGGTTATTTATGATCCGACATCGAGAAGTTATTGGACGAGATTGATATTGATTTTATTATCACTGACTTCGCTTCTAGGAATACACGGAGAATTTTTTAAGGTAATATGTAAACATTGTCATTTTTATATGAATATTGCAAATGGGTATACTTGAAGTATTTATTCTTCATCATTTCATTCTTGTATATCAAAAAAAAAAGAAGGGTCCCAAAATGTTAGTTTCGCCCCGGGCCCCTGAAATCTCAGGAACGGCCCTGATAATCAGAAAAGGAGGTAGTACAACATAAGCCAGACATGGCGGGTTACCTAGCCAAACATGTCGGACGATTCTAAAGGGAACTACAAGCAAAGTTATGAGCCTCTTGATTATGAGTTCTTCTCCGGTGGACGAAGGTGCAATTCTCAAACGATCGACGATGAAAATGGAGCGAAAAGTTTATGTTTTTTCATAGAAAAATGAAAACGGAATGAAAATATGGAAACTGAAACATAATTTTATGGTGAAATGAAACCAGAATTCTTTTGGCATAACCGAAACAGACACAGGGTGTTCCAACGGAACAGATGCAAAAACGGAAATTCCGTTTCCACCTAATACGGAATTTCGGTTTTTAGAGTTTAATGTGCATGGCCCAGTTCAGCCGACCTAATATGTGATCTTGTTAAGAAAAACTACCAAAGCGACCCATCCCAAAGATAACGAGAACCTAATCCCTTCACGAGTGTGAAAACCTTCCATGGTTCGACCCTTCCCTATTTCCTAGTACGATGAGCAGTCATGATAGGGTTAGGGATCATGTTTGCCGTTTCGTCGCGATGCTTGAGTTTTTCTTCATGATTCAAGTGATCATTTGGTTCCGATAAACATTCTTTTTCCGCTCAGGCTCCTTACTATATTCGGTCCGCATCTGCTTCTGACAATATTTGTATCCATATTTCTTTTTGGAATTTCTGTATTTACTTCTGTTTTTGCAAAAATATGTGAAATGTGTCTACACTTAGCTCTATTTTTAGTGCTCCATTTTTTCATCTGGCCCGCATCTCTCACGACTCAGGTCGATATATGAAAGAGTAACGCTACACCTATGGACTACTTTTTACAGAAACAGACGTACGGGATTACGTGGAATCACCTCGCGCATTCACAGCCCGAAAATCAGGGAAGAAAAAAAAATCAACCAAGCAGCTGTTAGCACGTCCGTCCGTAGGGGTTTTTGTAAGCAAGTATTCCCTAAGTCTAGTTTTTCCGTATACTAGTAATCAAGCACGTGTACATGCACGTTTTTCTATCATAAAAATACGTAGACGTATGAACTGATATATTACAACAAATCTTATGCGCTCAACAAAAAAGATACAATTTCATAAATCTCATTAAAAAGATGAACTTACTCGCTCTACTATTGGATTTTCATTTTTGAGTAAAGGATAGCATGTATCATCTTATAGAGTGCAATCCTTATACACATGTCATAATTAGTATACCTTGTACATTAAAATTGAAAGTCATATAAACTTGTTACAATCACCATAGCTTGCAAGTACCACAAAAAACACTACCTTTTGCACTTTTAAGAAAGAATTGGGAGTCGGTAATAATAATAGTAGCAGGAAATTGTACAAGAGAAGATAAACTAAAGAGCTTGCATCACTATTTTGTCATCTATTATACAGTGAGGTGACATTTCCATGCATAATAAAGAAAGTTTATCAGACTTATATACATTCATGTGTTCCCATCGGTGTCTTTTTCTTTGAAAAGATAACAACTCCATGCCATGGAAACAAAATTAATCTCCACCTCAACTAATCTACATCGGTCCCTTTGTGTTAGAAAAAAAAACATAACAGGGGTTATCGATATTTGCAAAATGTGGCAAGTGAAGTTATGGACCGCAGGCAACAAACAAGCAGCATGGCGAGAAGGTAAAAATGAGATCAATAACTGGCCACGAATATAGAGTTGCACATATCCCTATATAGCTACAGAAAAACATTTCGAGCTGATGTATTACAGAAGACAAAACAAACTTTTGGACCATAGTTTCAGAGTTTCAGTGAAGCTACTTCTAACAAATTAGATCATATATTTATCGGTGCAAGCCTTCTTCGCATGGTTCCCTCGCCTTTTCCCGCAAATCACCACCATTCAAGCAAGAAATCCTTTAAACCATTCACATGGAACCAATGAAAATATTATGAAACAAAAAGGTCATCAGGTTGGGCAATCAGAAATTACGTTGCAGCATTGTGGACATACACACCTTCTCCTTCGGCAGATAAACCACACTAAATATAATTATGAACTACCAACCATGCATAACTTCTCATCATTCAACATAATCCCGGTGAAAATAGTGGCTGGCCATATATTTGCAATATGACTTGTAGTTTTTTGTAACAGCCATACGAAAACAGTAATGGCTCATACATTTACAGCGTTACTTGTAATCTTGACGGCGAAGGAACAAAATAGTGCATGTTACAAATGGACATGATATTGAAAGTGTAGATATGATACTCTCTATTTGAAGATGGAAGCTCGTTGATCTGAAGGAAGAACATATCTAATCAGAGATGCTTTCCCTAATATTTCATTGTCGTCTGCAATACATATATAGATTGCTGCAAAAAACCTAGTCACTCTGACAGGAATTTCAATTCTAGCCTGAGAGGGGAGATCAATACTACTATAAACCATGATTAAGAATAGAAATAGTCAAAGAAAACGAACGTAAGCATGAATATGATGGCCTGCTCGGCTTGGGTACCTATATGTTCACACAAAATTATCAACAACAATAAATTAAGTTATACCCAGAAAGTAAAATTCATTGTAGTTACCTTTGCAGGAAACTGTTTCAGCAGTTTCCCTGGTCTTTAACAGACCGTTTTACGACGACCTTCCGAGCTCCCATATCACCTTGATGCTCTGACTCATTCTTGCTCTGGTTCCAATCTAGCAACCCACATCGCCTCCCTAGCTGCAGATACTTGGCACAACAAATCATCACCTGTCAAGAAAATGCATACCCAATGTACAGTTGCAGGAGTCATACAAAACTATGTTTTCAGCCAATCAACACGATTCTAAGAAAAAGTTCACAAATGAAGAACCTTGTATCATGTCTGAACAAAATAATATGACCATATGTAGGCTCTTCTAAAATCTAGCTTGGAGATGGGCACGTAGATCTGTACGGAAACAACCTCCGCATAATTCAACTGATTGAGAAACAATTGCGGAAATGCAGATATGAACAAAGAGGAGAATATGGAGAAGAATTTAACCTCTATGGATCAGCATAGAAAACCTTATACATTCCAATTATTGCAGTTCAATTTCTCCAGCGGGTACCTAAGGAAGAGCAGCTCGGCAAAATCTTCACTGTCATATCTCAAGAACAGGGATGACAATGTGGGAGAGAGAGAGATAGAGAGAGAGAGTTATGCAGAACGCAAATGACTATCAAGACGGCAACAAGGGTGCTTCCGGTTGGCCGCGCGTGGAAAATTGCCCAGAACGACTCCGGATGCAATGGTGTTTTCTGCCGACTGTAAGAGGATGGTCGTTGAGGAAGATTCTAGAGGAAGCAGTTCCACGGATCTAGCCTTAGTGGCAGCATTTCCGGAGCGCTTGGCATCATGGCGGAGGCTCTCCCGAATCCTGCGTGGCGTCGAGCTCTAGGCCGTCGCGTCGGGGGAGTGGGGCGCCTGAGGGCGACGATGAGGGGCACGGGAGGGGACAACCGCTGACGGCCTGACGCGTGGACTGGCGGGCAGACATGTGCGCGTGGATAGGTGTGGACAGAGGAACGTCGGCGATGTGGGCGAGTCCTCCAGCGGCAAGCGCGTTAACCGCTGGGTAAGGCGATGGGGTTAATGGTGAGTTTCGCGTGGGACAATGTGATGAGCCGATAAAGACGGAAGAAATCTAGACTGTAGGATATATTGGTTAAACGGCTAGGATCTATTGGATTTAACCCTCTGGGTCTTTGTAGATTTTTAATATTATGTAGATGTAGATGTAGATGAAAACTGGGCTGCTTTTTAGGCCACCCAACTATTTTCCAGCCAGCCCACACTAAACGCTCTCCTACAACGGCCTATCCTCTCGGCCTCCGGCGCGGGGAGGACGACGCGATGCCTCCACCGTCTCTCCCGCTCCTCCTCCTCCTCCTCCCCAATCCAGACCCTAAACCCTCTCCCCACCTCCGCTTCCCGCCTCCACGGCCCCAGCACATCCCTCGCGCTGTCCCCGTGCCCGCGGCCACTCGTCTCCTCCTCCTCCTCCTTCGCCGTCGCCGCCGTCAACGAGGACGAGGAGGATGTCGTCCTCGGCGACTGCCTCGTCTTCGAGGACGAAGCCTTCGAGGACCTCGACCTCGGACGCCCGTCGCCGCGACGCGCGACCTCTCGCCCCAGCCGGAAGCCAGCGTAGGCGGCAGGGGCCGGTAGCGGGAGCAGCCTGGTACCGGAGCGGTGGAAGGACGCCGTGGAGGAGATCAACCTGACGAAGAAGGAGAAGCGCCGCATCGCCCACGGGCTGCGCTTCGGGAGCCGCCTCGACCGGCGGGTGCCCTCCGCCGTCGCCGCTCCCGACGAGTACCGCGCCTACCGCGAGGGAAGGCTGGACGCGGAGCTCGGGCACGTCGCGCGCGACTACGTGGAGCCTCTCGAGGAGAAGTCCCGCGCCGCGAGGCTGGATGCGGAGCCTGGGTGCGTCGAGCGTGACCGCCTGGAGCCGCTCCAGGAGAATTCCCGAGCGTACGGCGAGAAGGTGGAGGCACCATCGCCTCCCGATCCCGGGACACGCGTGGCGCCAAGGAATCCGAGGATGGGGATGTCTGCGGGCGGCCTTGAGGACATCGCGGAGCTGTTTAGCAAGAGCTCCAGAAGTGAGTTCCTGTACTTTTGTTTTGCACACGGAATTTTCTTTCAGACTCGTTGCTGAAAAACATCATTGCACAGTAGGCGAATTACAGAAAATTTGCGTTTAGCGTACCAATGAGCCAACTGCATTCTCCCTATTTTAGAAACAAAGCCAAATGGAGTAGAAAAAAAGCATGTAATTAGACAATTGCAGATTTATTCTGGTACACCAAAAGTTACATTACTTAATATAATCAGAGAAGTGGCTGAAGTTATTGTTGAAATCTGCAATGTCTTATGCCTGGTTGATTGTCCGCATCGCTAATCGATTATGGGTTATCCGCAGTCCAGTGCCAGGTTATGAACTTTTATTGGTATTGAATGTACTTAGTTTGTCCAAATGTTCAGAATAATACTTAGAATTTACTATTCACTTAAAATTAGTGCCCAGAGTGCCAGGTTATGAAATTGTTGGTACTGAATGTACTTAGTTTATCCAAATGTTCAGAATAATACTCACAAGTTACTATTCATCTTACCCAGATGCATGATTTGGATCTTCAGGACAGATATTATTTCCAAGGTATCTGTGATGCTTAGTGTACTATATAGTCATGATGGCCATACTTTAATTGCCCAGATGCATGATTTTGTGTAAGGCATACTTTAATTGCCTAAAGTCAAGCTTTGATCAATAATATGTCAATTATGTTATGTTATATGAAATTGATACCGTGGGATTTGTTTCTGAAAGCACATTATTATAATTGCGATTTTGTAACAATTAGCAGAACATTATCCAAAAAAATACACTTGAAGTGGAAACTTTTACAATCAAAATATGCCATACATTTGGAAACAGAGTACTATGATAGACTGATAGTTCTGACTTTTTTTAGATTATGCCGACTGCTGTGAGGCATCTATATGACCTCCAGTTTGGTCTATTATACACAAATTAGTTTGATATATTTGGAATTAACTGTATTTTTTCTATGTTTTATATTTCTTCTAACACTGCAGTTGTTCCTATGAATAATCTGCTCTGTACTTTAGGTCGCCGGAAACTATTCACGGATGAGGAAAAGACTCTTCTGAACAAGAGATTACCTGATCTGGAAGCTACTGCTTTTTTAAGTGGTCCTGTTTAGAGTATTTTAGCTCTGTCAAGTCATTTGTAAATGTGTCACATAAGCCATCAATAATGTTGGAAACAGTAAAATATGATTGTGATATTTTACCCTTTTAATATACTGACCTTTAACATCCACGCATGTTCTGCCTCATGGCCAGTTCTGTACGATGTTTGTTACTTCCATGTTAGCTCCTGCTTATTGATAGTTAATACACCTTGTATTCTTCTTGTAGAGCAAGTGGCTGCCCCTTCACACCCTTGCTGCATCAAGAGACTTCTATCTATTGGACAATCTTCTGAAACATAAAGTTGATGTAAATGCACTTGATAAGGTAATTTCAACTGCAAAATTTAGCTATTTCATCTTAAGCAAACAATTTTGCAAAATGCAGGGTATCGTTGTGATAAATTTTTACCATTAATGGCCTTTTCTGTTTTCCTCAGGATGGTTTCCCTGCAATTCGTAAAGCAGTTATTCGAAGAAGCATGCTATTATCAACTATCTCTCAAGGAATTCAGCAAATCCATTCATCTGTGATAAAGTGAGTATATTCTATGTTTAGCTAGCTTTGAAACAGCTTTATACAGCATATTGCAGGAACTTATTGTTACATTAGGTGATGAGGTTAATCTTGAATAGTCTGTTAATGTTGTTTCATGTTAAGTTATTGCATTGGCCATTTTATTGTGTTAAGGTATAGCGCCTCCTGTTGGCATTTACTGCTGTGGGTATAGATTTTTTATGTTCAGTATTCTGTATTATTTTTGGTTGTTAATTCCTTGAACCAATGTGCAATTTTGGTGATACAGGATGGTGCAACCCTAATGCATTATGCTGTCCAGACAGCATGCAATCAGAGTACAAAGACTAGTGCTATACAATGTTGACATCAATCGACCAGATGATGTATGTTATGCTCAATAATTGTCTTGTCTTCTTTGTTTTCTTGTGGGTTAATTGCTTTAACTTATTCAATTCTCAGTATGGCAGGACGCCATTGCATCTAGCCGTGCAAACACAGAGAACAGATATTATGAGGCTACTTTTAATAAAAGGTGCTGATAGAACTATGAAAACTCAAGTAAGTAATTTTATAATATTCTAGTATTTCACAGATGATTCAGTATGAACATGTTATGCCTTGTTACCCATTAATGATATCAGGTTCCTAGCTCAGTCTTGTTTATGACCACTCTAGTTTCCTGATTTAGATGTTTAGATTAGGACTCTGGGCAGTGGCATATTCTGACAGTTGTTCCAATGAGCTTCGAGAAAGAAGTTACACTTTGTTTATAATAGTATACTATCAATCCTATTAAGCCTTGGACCATGATTTCACACGACTTTATTTTTTGAATTCCAAAAAATTATTTAAGTAAAAAATGAATAAGTAATAATAATCATGAATTCAAATAACACTAAAATGAATTTTACTTTTTTGCCTTTTTCTATTTAATATGGAATAATTTATATCTATAAATCAGTAAATCCGAATTCGACAAATAATATGTCTAATTCGATTAGGAAAATGAAAGGAATCCTAATATGACATCCATATCCTGCAAGGTTTTCCAAATAAAAATCATTTAATAGTGTCCAAATCTTCAAAAAATCATCTAAAAATATCTCTTTTGAATTTGAGAAATCTAAAAAATTGGTAAACGACATCGGACCTAACTTTTCGCGTATATCGATTTTCATATAAAAAACCTTTTGATTCGAGGTCGTATGCAAAACTTATGGCCGTTTTACCGAGACATACAATTTAGTGCCATAACTTACTGCCGACACGTGGGTGAGTGTGCGCCAGGGGTAATTGGCTTAGCGCTCGGCACGCGCGAGCCTAGGACACCGGGGGTACATGTAGGGTCAGGGTTCTGGTGGGTCACGCCTTAGCGCCGACATGCGGGTTATGGCCACGTGGCTATTGTGGGGCGCCGGTGATAGTTAGCGCTAGCGGAGTTCTTATTTAGTACGCCGACGGTATGTTTTTTCTATGTCTTTTTCTAGTAGTGTACCCACCCAATAACATGTAAGTTATCCACCACTACAAAAATTTACCCATAGATAGAATATAAACGTTCATCTAGCGGCTTGGCTTCGTCGTCCGTCGCCGCTCTCGCGCCGTACGGGTGACTCAGCCTCGAAAGACTACCGCGTCAAACATCAAGCTTAATTTTTTCAAAGGAATTAAATCTAAACTTCTTTTGCATACGATACAATAAATGGGGTCTTATGCCCCGCCCACCCACCATCCTAAGTCGTAGTGAACAAATGTAACTGCGTAACCAGTAGTCTAGCGGCTCGGCTTCATCGGCTGTCGTCGCTACCGCGACGTACGGGTGACAAAGCCTCGAAGGGTGTTAGCATCGACGAGTGATGAAGGATCGGTACCCTAACACCTAGGCTATACCCGTTGCAAGAAACTAAAGCTATCTGGGCATTAACGAGGATGACTCGATAGTTTTGTCTTTTTCTGCATGTATGCGAGAACATCTCTGTCCAACCCGTTTATATGGTGGGTAACTTATGTGTTATACGGTGTGTAACTTACGTACTATGACATGGATAACTCACGTGTTAGGGGTTGGTAACTTTTTGATCCAAAAAATTTCATCGAAACATATCAACATGGGATCTAGTTTTGAAGATCTCGTCGCAACTAGCCCAACGGTGAAAACATATCCTAAATCGGACGAACGGTTTGATCTACAAAATATTTTGAATTTTTGGTTTGATCTTTAGCTAACTCTGATTTATTTTATCGTTTAGTGGCATTGTTCAAGAATTCGGCCGATTAATCAGTTAAATGGCCATTTAATTGCTACTCGGAGGATAGCTGAAGCGAATAGCACATATTCGGTGTGTTAATTGGCCAGGGCAACTAAATGGCATTTAATCGGCTGTCAGCCCGATTAATCGTCATCGATCAGGTAACTGCAAGGGCAGACCGAGGCCAATATTTGGCCCGTGACCCCGCCCAGCCCCCTCCCGCTCCCAAATCACTATGGTTAGGGCTCCTCCTGCCCCTTGCTGGGACTACAGCCTGGGAGCATGGTATAATACCAGAACGTCCAGGTTACAATTCTACCTCTTGTCTAAGCTTTTTACATGCTTACGATAGAATATTTTAGTATATTAGTATATAGCTAGGAGCATGGTATAATACATAAATAACTATATATATGTTAGAATATATTGTCATTTGCCTATTTAATCGACTGATTAATGGGTGACTGATTAATCGCTACTCACAAGCCGAACGAGCAGTTACCAGTTACCGAATTCCTGAACAATGTTTAGTGGCGCGCGTCTCTCACGGGGAAGGAGTGGAGCGATTCGAACAACTTAGCCCGCCTAGTTTTTCATCCCACATAGCATTCCTGTATATATAAGGGGTTAATTGTTCCGTCTATCCCATGCCGTAAGATACCTTTGCAAATAAAACAAAAAACAAGTGCACAGTCGATATAGATATGAGAGAAGACTAGACAAGTTCCAAATATAAAATAGAAAATTGTTGGATAGTCTATGAACCTGCCAATGAGGAGTAAGATATGTCTGTGGACCAAAGAGTGCACACAAGTAGATTGAGATGCCCATAAACACTTGAGTTGCTGGAAAAGATGTGTGTCTGCGTCTGGTACCAAATTGGACATGGCTCCAACGGACATAATTAAGTAGTATGGTTGAATGAGGCAGTGCACAAGAGAGACATGTGCATGTGGTTATAGTTGGGTACATTCATGGTAGGTTGAATTTCTTGGTGTCAACAGAGACGAACCAACGGTAGTATGGCAAACACACGATCGCTGCATTGGAATGTCGGCAGGCACGTGGGCGATTGATATGTTGGATCTAGAAATGTCTGCAGGCAGAAGGGCGCCACTTGCGACGCCCGTGGTTGGCCTTGGTGGAGGATGTTGGGTCGTCTTACCACAGTACTGCTTGTGAGGACCGACGGGAGCAAGAGTGTAGAGGACGACGGGCGGTACATGTTGTTCCCCATTTGTTAAAATATAATAGCAATTTAGGCCTGTTAATTAATTAGGTGCTACTTATGTATTACTCCCTTGATTCTAAAATAAATTACTTAACTTTGTCTAGATACGCACACTACAACATATGTATCTAGATAAAATCGAGTCATTTATTTTGGAACGGAGGGGGTAGAAACTAAACAAATTTGGTCCCATCCCTCAAATGCTTTGAACCAAACAAAACATGGGATAACCTAATTTGGATCATCCCATCCGGCAAAATATGGGTGCTCCATCCCATCACTAGCAAAAGCCAACCACAGAAATATCGCTAAAAAAAGAAAGAGGACCACTGCAGTGCCGACGCCAATCAGTCCCTTGAGCTGGAGATCTATCAATTCCTGATACAGTTAGTGCTGCATATATATATATATATACCAGTCCGTCGGGAGCTCAAGAGGCAGAAGTGCAAACCCAGCTACTTGTCTGAAAGAAACAAAATGAGCTCAGTGAAACAGCAGGTGACTGAGGCGAGGGACTTGCGGTCGTCGCTGCCCGGAAACAGGCCGCACGCTGTAATGATCCCGTTCCCTGCGCAGGGCCACATCAAGCCGCTGCTCAAGCTCGCCAAGCTGCTCCACGCTCGGGGCTTCCACGTCACCTTCGTAAACAACGAATTCAACCACCGCCGTCTGCTGCGCGCCCAGGGCCCTGGCGCTCTCGACGGCGCGCCGGGGTTCCGGTTCGCCACCATCGCTGACGGCCTCCCGCAGTCAGACCACGACACCCAGCAGGACAACCCTTCTCTCACCTACTCCACTATGACAACCTGCCTTCCGAGGTTCAAGGAGCTCGTCTCCAAGCTCAACAACGAGGCGGAGGCCTCAGAGGGCGAGATGCCGCCCGTGACCTGTGTCGTAGCGGACAGCCAAATGTCGTTCGCCCTCCGTGCCGCGGTAGAGCTTGGCCTCCGCTGTGCCTCGTTCTGGTCAGCCAGCGCATGTGGCCTTATGTGCTACGCTCACTACAAGGACCTCGTTGAACGTGGCATCTTCCCTCTCAAAGGTGAACTTTTTCATGGCCTCTGTTCATACTTCCATCTTAGTAAAATGTACAATCAACACAAGTTGCAATTCAGGTTTATGGCATAGTTCTCAATCAACTGAGAATTAGTCACACCCATATGCTATTTAGTTATATATAATAGATAAGATCTGTACGGCTACGATTTTACAAGTGAACTTATATATGATTAGGATTTAATCACGATAATTTATAGAAAAAGATGGAGATTAAACATATTTGAAAGTTAGAAACAAAGTTCTAGATTAAATCTCATGTGTTAATATTTTACAAAAGCTATCAAATGGTTGAGATTCCAAATCTATGTCCATTAGAGGTTTAATAATATATATCATACAAAATGGTTATTCGAAGTTACAAAATATATACAACACGAGACGAAGATGTGCATGTATGGATCCTGGTCATCTGAATATATTTACCAAGTTGGATGTGTGGATATGAGAAAATGATTATTAATTGATAAGAGTTGCTGATATATGCAGACGAAGCACAGTTGAGCAATGGATACTTGGACATGGTCGTCGACTGGACACCGGCGGTGCCCAAGGACCTGCAGCTGCGTGACATCCCCAGCTTCATGCGCAGCACCGACCCAGACGACATCGTTTTCAACTCCTTTATCCACGAGACGGCCAGCATGTCGCAGGCGCCCTGTGTTGTCATCAACACCTTTGACGAGCTGGACGCGCGGCTGCTCGAGGCGATGTCCAAGTTCCTACCGCCCATCTACACCGTGGGACCGCTGCACCTGATGGAGCGAAACAACGTGCCAGAGGAGAGCCCGGTCGCCGGCCTCGGCTTCAACTTGTGGAAGGAGCAGGACACGCCGCTCAAGTGGCTCGACGGCCGTGCGCCGCGATCCGTGGTGTATGTCAACTTTGGAAGCACCACGGTGATGTCGAACAAGCATCTGCTGGAGTTTGCGTGGGGGCTGGCCAACACCGGCTATGCCTTCCTGTGGAACCTGCGCCCGGACCTCGTCAAGGGTGACGAGGCTGCGCTACCGCCAGAGTTTTCTGCCGCCACCCAAGGGCGGAGCATGGTATCCACCTGGTGTCCGCAAGAAAAGGTGCTGGAGCACCAAGCCGTGGGTGTTTTCCTGACGCACTCCGGCTGGAACTCCACGTTGGAGAGCATTTGCGGTGGCGTGCCTATGGTGTGCTGGCCGTTCTTCGCCGAGCAGACGACCAACTGCAGGTTTAAGCGCACGGAGTGGGGAATCGGGATGGAGATCCCAGATGACGTGAAGAGGGACGAGGTGGAAGCCATGATACGGGAGGTCATGGAGGGGGAGAAAGGGTGTCACATGCGTCGGCGTGTGCTGGCACTCAGGGAGAGTGCGGTAGCCTCGGGGAGCCCATGCGGCCGGTCCATGCGCAACGTTGACAGGATTATCAACGAGGTGCTGCTGGCTTGAAGCAGTCAATATTGTAAAGGGCCCCGATTATTTTGATCTCATGTGTAAACCACCACCCCGTAATAATAAAATAAAACCATAGTATTTCCGGAATGAACTTGTTTACTTATTCCCAGACAGTACATTGTCCTTCAGAATAATCTATCTATCTATATACTCCCTCCGACCCGTATTAATTGACTTGGATTTATCTAGATTTGGATGAATCTAGACATTATATAGTATATAGGTTCATCTAAATTTTCAAAAATCCAAGTCAACTAATATAGGTCGGAGGCAGTACTAGTTTTCCTTGAGGTAGTTTCGTGCATTGCCCTTTTTCCGATTCTGGTTTTGCCCTGCGTGTTTGGACAATTTACATGATTTGCCACCGCAAAGTCAATAGATGGTTCGTTGTACGCTGAGCAGGAACAGACCAGCGGTGCCGGTCTCCGCCACCGATTAAGCCCGAGGTGGACCTGCAGCAACAAAGGGAGGTCGATGTCAGGGCGGCGCAGAGGCCGGAGCACCGCCGACGATTATGCTCGAGGTGGACCTACAAGAACAAAGGGAGGTCGACGTCCGGCCGGCGCTGGAGCTTGCAGATGGAGGCGATGGAAGGCGGCACCGCTCGAGGAAGGAGCAGGGACCATTTTCTAATTAATAGATCCTCTAAAAAAACTAAAAAATGGAGCAGCGCAAGCACAACATGTGAACACACATCTCTTTTCTGGAGCTTAACATGTCAGCATAGTTTCACAGACGATGATAAGAAATTTGCCACCATATAGTCGCGGGGCTTGAACCATTGACAGGAAATACAATTGGAAAAGTCCATCTTACCATCCGGAGTTGACAGAGGTAAAACGACCTCACTTCCAATCCAAGCAAGTTTAGTTAACCGTATAAATATTTACTCAAGTCATCACTAGTACACACAATATATGGACACGATGTTATAGAATATGAATGGATGCATATATGGATCATATGTTAACTCAATAACTGAATGAATATGAATATCTTACAAGTTCAGTGGGTTTTAGTTGAAAGAAAAAGTCAGTAACTACGCAATACAAAATAATAAACCCATCACGCATGAGTCATGTA
Source organism: Avena sativa (assembly GCA_916181665.1). Classification (NCBI taxonomy): domain Eukaryota; kingdom Viridiplantae; phylum Streptophyta; class Magnoliopsida; order Poales; family Poaceae; genus Avena; species Avena sativa. The sequence continues at coordinate 465,206,585 of OV702293.1, forward strand.
ATGCAATAAGCCAATAAGTCAACTATATATTGGAAGACAAGTAAATACACTACTGTAGTACAAGTAATAGTTTCTAGGGTCGATCTAATTAAAAAAATTGACTACATGTTTGGTTTTTAGGTTGGATAATTGGTATATAGGGATAGAATTGTCGAAATTGGCTAACTTAATTTTGTTCACATACAACGTTTCATATACACATTTGCTTCAAAATCCAACACAACATTTGAATACGTGAAATAAATCCCATGAATATCTTTCACAACCATTTTCATTGAGGTCGATATTCTCACATCCATTTTCACTTTTCTCGAACACTAATATAGGATATTTCAGATTATCCACTACCACTTTCCAACCCTACACACGACATACAATTTTAGTCATCTTTCTTCAGTCACAACTTTAGTCATGTTTCAGTGGTACATACTAATGCAGTTGTCGATATTAAAGCTACGTACAATCCCGATATATAATGTCGGTAACTAATCACTAAACCTATCCTAGATTTAATAATCGACATTTCACACACTTATGGACGTTTGTCTTCAATTCTATCACTTCGGATAAGACCATGAAATAACGATCCATCCCATATACAGGGATAGATGTCAATTGATCATGAGGTAAAATGCACAGTGCACTAATGGTGTTTTGTGCACTATTCAGCTATCCTGGTGGAATGGATCAACGGTGGGATCACTGGTTCCTGCTCCAAATTGATTGTACAGCACGATAGTTACTCTTCAGTGCTTGTTCATATATGCCATTGTGTGTACCAATCCTTCAAAACTGTTTGTTCATATATGCCCACATGATAGCCCAAGACAAAACATGAGAAACCAATAACCATTGCTGTCAGGATTCATAAGAAACAAGAAGCTGCAGCAGTGTGCAACCGAATACATCAACAATTGGTAACTTTGCCTGTCACCCAAATCCAATACTCCACTCCACTCCATACATCGACATATGTCACGTGACACACCCGGTTTCAAATCCGGTCACAACATTTTAACCTAAAACACTATTAAGAACTTTCAAGATAAACACCCACATCAATTCATGAAAATACTCCTCAAAAAGGTCCATGCAAATATGCACTCATAGTTATCAGTTTACCCACATATTGCTGTGCAGGCTTGTTGAAGGGAGTGACAGGCTCAATCTGTAGCTTAGAGGCACGTTCCTCCATAGCCTGCACTCCTGTACAAGGACTGCTTGATCTCGTCGGTTCTTGTCACTTGCAGCTTCCCTTCCTCCTATCGTTAGACCATGCGGTGACGATCGAATTAGTTCACACAGAAAATGCAGATTAATTCCAGCAAAACAATTAGGGCAATTTTAGCCAGATAGGAGTGTCTAAGATGTATAGAAATCCCAAGATTAATTGCCTACTTACCTGTGAGCAGAAGGCCTGCATGCCGAAGTCACTGAAGCAGCTGACGACGCACTGCTCGATCTCCAGCCCCAGCACCTCCAGCGCGCTGACCGTCGAGAGCAGCACACCAGGGGTTGTCGTGCAGCAGATCTCGATGCTTGCGCCGCCGTCGCCACGCTTCTCGACGACAAACTGCTAACTCGATTTACATGAGTACTTAGTTTCGATCGATCGTGTAATTAACCTGTGCCACACGCGTACCTTGGTGGAATTCCTCATCGTCATCTCGTCGCTGCTACCGCCGGAGAAATTCTTGGTAGCGTTCAGCTTGAGCAGGTTCAGCTCCTCTGGCGTGGCGCCGATCTCCTCCTCGAGGTTTTTGATCCGCTCCGTTAGCTCCTTCACGTAGTCTATGGTGTCCCCAAGGATCGAAGTCCTATCCATCTGCAGCTCGATTAATCATTCACATGTCGGCAGAAATCAAGAAGGCAGGTTAATTTATTTAGGTCATAGGGCAATCAGCAGACAGCAGTGTATCATCGGTTCGCACCTTGGTAATCTTGGGCACGATGGAGCGGAGCATGGCGAGGCGGTCGTTGAGCCGCTTCCGCCGCCGCCTCTCGGCCATGAGGTTCTTCGACGGAGGTCCGCCGTGGAGCATCTTGCTCCTAGGGTGGGCGCCTGATGAGACGCCCCTGATCATGCCGGCCATCTCCCCGGTGGTTCCTCCTCCGAACATGAATGTTGTCGGGGAGGACGACGAGCCACCACCGTGATGCAGCTTATCGCCGCGCGTCTCGTCCTCCACCACGGCGTCGTGGAGGGGATGGGGAATCACCTGGACTGCCGCGGCGACGACCCCATTATTCCCATTGACACCGCCGACGCAGCTCTTGTAAGGGTTGCACACTTCGCTCAGGTAGTCGAAGTTGAACTCGCCGTGCGCGTGCGGAGGCGCGGCAGGCGGCACGGGGGCAAGCAGGTCCTGGAACGGCCGCACGTCGTGGATCCTCGCTTGGGCGGCGCCCTCGCTGCCGTAGAAGAGGAGGTTGCTCGCCACCATGCCGCCCGCCGGCGACGCGTACGCCTGCCACGGCGCTCTCCCCGGCTCCGGCACCTCCTCCCCCCGGAGCGACATGAGCGCGTCCAAGAACGACTCGTCGTCAAGATGATCCATGACGCCTAGCTAGGTACTGGGAGTCTCTGGGATAGTGGGATCGGAATTCCTCCCTAGCTTGCTTCACGCTTATAGCAGCAGCAAAGCAACGCGGCGACCAACTTGCAGTGTTAGTGTAAGTGGATGGAGCTACCTGGGAACTAATTAAATGCAGTGTGCCAAACCTAAACGACAATCACTCCTTGGCTAGAAACTTGTTTCGGTATGGCCACGGGCGTGGTCACGCAGAAAATGGCAAAGCTAGCAGCCTCAGAAAATGGAATGGCATCTCCACATTTTTTTTTAGTCCAGTTGGCTGCAGCATGAAGGCAATTATTATCGTCCATGTAGTACGTCGTTTTTCGCCTAAAATTTTCAATCTTTGCGTCCACAACCACGACGCTGTTTGTCGCCGGCAGCGATCGAGGTGTCCCGGCCAATCGTCGAGCTAAAAGGATTCTGCGTAGGTTTATATCTATAATAAAAGTAGATCTTCTGACCCAAATTAGTTAACTTGGTTTTGTCTAAATTCGGATATATCTAGCACTAAAACAAGTTTAGATACATCCGAATCTAAATAAATTTGAGTCAAGTAATTTGGATCAGAGGGAGTATAATAGACGCAAGTCCTGACTGGTTCCACAAGGATGGGACGTTTTGGCTGTTCGATCGCCCTCCCAAGACGGATCTACATTGTATATTTGTTGTAAGACAGTTTTACCCCTACCAACAGTTAATTTTCGTATTCTGATGGGTGCGCACGTGCTACCTCTTAGGTGAGCCACATTGTTTTGCATCCTAGATTCTCTCGGTCTCACCTGTCGGTCTTAGCTGTATTAATTCTGTGGGGTATTTGTTACTCCCTCCTTCACTGTTTGTAGGGCGGCTAATCAAATTTGGGTTTTTTCAAAACTGCAACATTTCTAGGCGCATAAGAATTAATTGTTGATTAATATGACAGCTTTCCTCCCAACTTCATATGCATGCAATAGTCTCCTATCACTGCATGCGTCTTAATCGCTCACTAATAGGTCTAATTTTCAGCCAATACGTTCACGCCTAGGTCCGTGAGATTTTTGTAGAACGTCCTGCAAACCGTGAAGGAGGGAGTAGATAGTGAGGATGTGAGAGGCCGTCCCTATAGAATAATATTTTATACATGATCCATACTTCCTTCTATTCGATTTATATACTTCTTTATATGCAGGTTAGACCAGAGCTCTCCTCCGGAGCTCCTTGTCTCATGCGAAAGGCTGCAGATCCGACATACTAAAGAACAACAAGATGTTGGAGTTGTGCTTGTGGCGCATCAAGCCTTTGTTTTCCACCACCCTACACCACTGCACAACGATGTGAGCACCGTCGCCTCAAAACCAGCGCATCATGACCTAGACCTACTCGAGCCGGACTAAGTCTCACCGCCTTGAATCCCCTCCGCAGCCCAACAGCGGTGCCAGCAAGAGCACCTGCAAGATAATCGTGCTACTCATGCGAGCACGTGCCAGATCTGGCGCCTACTCCGTCGCCCAACAGATTGACCCCATCACCGCAGCTTGTACATCTGGTGCCGCCGCCAGACACGTTAAACCCCGCACCATCGCCGCAACCTGTTGAATGCAGCACCCCGGTATCGCCAAGCCGTGCCCCATGCTATAGCACTGCCACGTCCACTGCGAGAACGCACCGAACACCTTTGGGAGAAGGGTCCCGCCGCCACCACTGCGAGGCCGACAACAACAACGAAGATGAGGGTGCCAGAGGGAGGGACTCCCAGCAGCAAACGCAGTAGGATCCCTCGAGTCGCTCTCAAGCAGGATCTTTGTTCAAACTCAAATATTGGTATATTCAATCTGTCATGGGATTGTGATATTTAAGTGAATACAATGCCAGTGGCCCCTTATTACTATTACTACCTGAATGCTCGTGCGTTGCTATAGATTACAAATTACTTGTGTACCAAGATACTATCTAACATGTTATGCAATTTTATTGATACCCTATGTCAAGTGCAGTATTAAACAAAATGCAGAATTTTAGAAATGTTACATTAATTTGTAACCGAAATGAGATAACCAAACTAATTATTTCAACAAAAAAGATAATAATACCACAACTAGCAAAAAGGAGCACCTATGATAAATGTGTTCTTTTGTCAAGAAAGGTCGAGAGGAGCTCATGTCTTGGACCGATAGAAATAAATTTGCAAAACAAAATAAATGTAGTGGCATGATATGATTTTGGTTTTCTTTTTTTTTTAGCTAAATTTGTTTGTGTTTATATTAACTGCTAATTATTATCTCATATGCAAATAATTTTATTTTTGTAAATGGTAGAAAAGGATAGTTACATGCTTTTTATCCAAAATAAAAGAGACTAGACAAATAGGCGAGCTTTGCCTCGCCGCCTGCATAGCATCATCACACAAAGTAACCTTTGATTTGTAACAGCCAGGCATAACGCGTATGTGTTCTTAGTGCTACTGTCCATGACGACATTGCATCCCTCCTCTAACAACCGAGCCTTCTCGACAACCTCTCCCTTCTTACTAAGGGCGATTTAGACAACCAATCAAAGGATAAACTATGACTGCTGCCTAATTAGAGTTAAGATGAATAACACAAACGGCAGATAAGCTGAGAAGAGCCATAGCTAACCCAGACTTTAGAGGTTCTTTTTTCAGAGCAGGAAAATGGAAAATCAAGTTCATCTTAAAAAACTCTAGCAACACGACATGCTATAATCAACGAAGGCGTACAACTGGGAATTCAAGGTATATTAAAACTCATAAAAACAATGTTGCCTTCAAGATAAAACTTCGGAAACTGAAAGGATATATCTTAATGAAAGAGTATCGGAACAAGGTGACATCGTGTTACATATCTCCTGCCAAATGAGTAACATATTCCTATCAAATGAGCTAGACATTTCAGCTAGTGCAGTGGAGAGCAGAGCATAAGATTCAGCCTAAAGTGTATCGGTGCTTTTTTACAAACAAAAACTCAAAAACACCATCTCAACTGTGGAGTTTGTGCATGCTGCTGTAATTGGTATCATGTACCCAAATCACATCGGAAGGAGGAAAGCTGTCCAAATCATACGAACGTCAGTTTGAAAAAAATAGAGACATTGAATCGCGATCTTGTTGGTGCAACTCTCCTTGGTACACCTATTAGTGTTAGGTGCCAATTTACCATCCATAACTGATTTCCAAGTGCACTCAACGCATGCTAGAAACCACCGGTGTTGGTTAGTTGCAGGTTGTTGGCTGTAATTGTGAGCCTAAACATTTTGTCCCGAAAAGCACATACATTAGAACATATCAAAATTGACAGGAAATCACACAGAAAAAATCAATGACTACCAAGACTACATGAGTGATCTTAATGGGCAGTTATGTGTCATTTCCAGTTGATTTGATTGAAATAGGCAACCCTCCTTACCAATCTTCTCAAATATGATGCATAGCGGCATAGATCCTACACTCAGCTGCATGATCAGCTCGCCGGTAATATCACAAATGCTAGGCCACATATACAATCATATGGAAGTCTACCTCTAACGCGGAGCAATAATATATGCATTGTCTGTTCTGATGTATACTCGAGAACCATATCTGGCAAAGATACCTAGTAACTTGTATAAAAGAATATCTCCAAGGGCAAAAATCTGGTAAAAGAAAGTAACAGCCCAAACAACAGATCATCTTATGTTTCTATTTTTACATGTACAGCCGCCCTGGAAATAGAAAAATAGTCTCACCTTGAAAAGGAATGAAGCACAACACCACAAGGATTCATGACCAGCAAACAAAAAAAAACATAGACAGACAGACCCAACACAGATATATGTACACAAAGGACCTATAAGAAAGGGAATTTCAGAGAAGCAGAACAGAGCACACCTCCTAACAAAATGAACACAAAAAAGGTATTGATGGATTTGGCTTTGTCAAGACAAATTGTTCATCATTAGGAATTTAGTCAAATAGAACTAATTTCTCACCTGGTTCATCAAAAGCTTTCTTTCAATTTCTCCCATCACAGGAACATGCCTATCCAGTTCCTACAAAATTGCACAAATGATTATAGCTCTAGAGAATCAAGGTTACACACACAGTTTTAGTTATCTTGACATATATTACGCCATTCATTTGCAACAAAAGTCAGAAATACACTGGCTCGCCATTTAGTTCACAATCTATGCACCCAAGTCTCCGCAAAAAATTATTCAATGTAAAGAGCTAACAGAAACTCATATGGCACATTCTCGCTGATCAGCAAGGTGAGTGTCGAGCCAGTGCTTAACAAAAACACTAACTTCTTTTCATTTTTCGCAAATCCGACCGTGTTTCATGTATGGTGCTTCAAGGTAAAAGAATACATTTGGCCTTCCTAAGCTCATAGATCTCGCTTATGCTAGACCCATGAAAAAGAATCACAACAGCATGCCACCAACTTGTCATCGATCAATCACATCTATCGAATCGTAAGAATTGTAGTGGGTATCTTGTATACTACTCAAGATTACCAGGCAAGTCAACCAGGGGAGACTTTGCCAGGGTACAGTACTCCCTCCGTCCTAAAATAGATGTCTTAGATTTGTTAAAATTTTGGATGAATCTATATTCTAAATAGTGTCTAGATTCATCCAAATTTTTACAAATATGAGACATCTATTTTAGGACGGAGGGAGTATGATATATTATAATGTATATGCACATACCATACGGAAATAAATCATTGTTCTTCCTCCACCGAATCTCAAAGTAGTATCAGAGACGCAGATGCAAGGCAATCAAAGCCACCCGAGACATGTACATCATGGCCCAAGTTACCACGTGTTGCCGACCCTCTTGCTGGCAAGGCTGCGACAACTTCGGTGTTGCCGAAGCGTACATATGGCAAGCATGCATGCTGGACTGAGGGCCGATGGGGAGAGCATGGAGTAGCAAACCAATATCCAAGCTGTGCAATGCTAGAAAAACAACAATAATTGGTGTCACAAGGATCAACTTGAGATATTCCATGTTCTTTAGGACAGATCATTCCGGGAATACAACTTTGATGTAAGCCAAAACTAACTCAACAACCAAAGCACACCAACGAACACCTTCAGATGAGCATGGAAGGAGAAAAAATACAAACATATGTGAATATTAGCGTTCACTGCGCCGCCTACAAAATGTTCTGCACCGTGTGATAGATCTTGTGGGATTGGGATTGCACCTACAATCAGTGGCCCAAATGCAAGGCTTAGCGTGTGTTTCACTTTTCTCTTTGTTTTAGTATTGCCAGAACAACATGCCATGTAGAAGAGCCAGACCACCCGGTTGGAGGTGGTGAAACCCAAACTCTAGTTTTACTGGGGCCTAACTGAAACATTTGAACCAAGACAACGCCCTCCAAGAACACAATAGAAAAAAATGAAATGTTCTGACAGTTAAATATGTGTTAGCTTCGTTAACTCCCGAAGTCACGAATATCAGAGAACAACATTGATAGTAGTATTATGCATATATAACTTATATATCTTCGGTCCCAGCTAATTTTAACAAAATTAAAGAAAGACATGAGTTAACTCTGTCAGCAAAGTAGCATACGCTAAGTTGTTGTTTTCTGAAATTTCAGCTAGCATCAATGTGATTACATGCAGAAACCAACATGTGAGTCATGCGTATATTGCAACCGCTAGCTTGAATAAACAAAGATCCATAAACTATACCAAGTAAACCAAGGGCCAAAAAACACTGGGTATAAAGCTTCCCATAAAAGAATCTCATACCTGCATAAAAGTATCAATCACCAAAATCCCCTGTCAAATATCATGGTCTATCTTTATCCTGGGTGTCAATAACATGTTGTGTACAAATCAGAAACTTCAGTATGGAAAATGCAGAAACCGAACAAATTAGGAGATTCATAGTGTACTTAAATAGCATATTAGATAATTCTCTCCATGCTGACTTCTTGAATATGAAGTTTTGTACAATTCTTGTCTAGAGAAATATTGTCATGAATATATAAGAATGGTATAAAGTGGAGATTTCTGTAAAAATCGTGTAATGGATGATAAACCCAGATCTATGTATACCTACAACCAGAAGATATAAGATTTGTGTAAAAGAAACATACCAGTGCTACCTAACAGAAAGTACACTGCAATATACAAAGTTGTATAGTTGACTATTTTTTTAGTAGTAACTTTGTACATCCATAAGAATTATTAAGTACCAAGAACATATATTATTATATTCTGAACAAAATTATCACTAATGCTTATATAAACTTTACAAATATGCTTGATTTCATTAAGGAAAATAAGAGTATCTAGGAGAAACGGAAACAAAACTACATAATGAAGTAGATAAAAAGTTTACTTAGGGCAATCTTATTGAACAAGGTAGAAAAAGTAGCAGCATAAGTATGTTTTAGACGATGTTATAGACACAAATAATAAGGGAAGACTTAAGAGCCAATATTACTCTCACAGAGGTAATTTTGGGATGCATCAGAATCATCTTTAGAAGATGAGCAGGAAATTTTGTATAAGACTGAGTACGTGCAGACTAAAGTTTTCCATCCATCCAATATATTATATATGGAAGGGTACATGTTATCACTAACATGAACCGGTCATATGTTTGAAAATAATAGAGAACAACAAGCAAGAGCCATACTTCGAAGCTCTTCGGAATGCTTCATGGCACTTTCATAGTCCCTTGCAGATAATAGATCTTTAGTTTGGATGAGGACGGACAAATAATTTACCAGTGATGTAAAGGCTTGAAACATAGTGAACTCGATTATTTCTGCTGAGATTGTATATTATAAAATCTATTAAGCTAGGACATGATGAGATTCATAGTTCATGGTTTCCGATGGTCTACTATAAAATATACAGTCGAGTGCAGCAACCTAGAATCTTAGAAGAGTGGAGTAAGAAAATATTCTAACCAAAGTATGTTTCAGATCTTGTTCGGAATGGATACCTGACTTTCGGGGAATCTGTTTAAGAATACTTTTTGTGATTGCCAGAACTACTTCAGCTTCATCAGCCTGCATAGTAATAGAGAAATAATTGTGATGTAAATATAAAAAGGGTGCAAGCTGGACGCACAAAACATATTTGCATAATATTACACTGTTTATTGTCTAACCTCACTTGGTTTCAAACATCGAGAAGTTAAGTTCCCATAGAATTCAAAGGGCATTTCCCACAAGTGTAGCTTGCACACTCCAAATCAAAGCGAAGATCAGAAGAGGGCTAATCAATATCCACGGCTACACAGTGTACATTTAGTCCTAACTTCATCTTCTAATTTTTAATTTGTTCAATTTTCCACCCTGCAAAATAAAATGTTTCCATTCTAATTTCTAAATGAACTGATGGGCATATATTTATGGAGATGCAACTGCAAGAGTAAAGCTAAGAGACTAATGGCATAATATCTTGTGTTAACCAAAATTATTATTTACAATGGTAAGTTATCTCCTGTGTATACACCGATTCTCAGTAATCCATAGACTCCCTTGGGTGTAATGAAATTTTGATTTCTATCATGGCATAGTGTACTTCTGCCTCATGAAGAATATGGAGTGACTGTAATATTAGATCTTTCAATGGATTTAGTCGGTGGAGTTCGAAAGTAGGATTCCATACTCTGTCACCACAGGACACTTGACTGCAAGTTAAAATTGAAGTTCTTATTTCCATCTCATTTTATGTTTACAGAATTTGCAGTACAACTTCTATCTTGCCACAAATAGTAACAAACTGCATACTGTTGAATTTATCGGTTAATATGCATCTGATTAGGTTTGTCTCAATCAATGAATCAAGTAATTAACAACATGGACATGGATGATAATTGATATGTCATAGATTAAATATTGCTATGGTTTTCTTGGTCTGGTGATTCCAAACTGAATCCCAGGAATTATAGAAGCTGGGTGATGATTGCATGATTGATAAAATCACTACTACACATCACTCAAATATTAGATTCAACAAGCCTGGTCAAAACCGGAGTTGTACCACCACACCCAAAGCATGAACCCATAGCATGTAAGTTACGCTATAGTTTTCACCACACAACCTGCATCATCAGAAATGGGACGATGCGCCGAGGATACTCACCAGCGTGTAGGGGTCAATCAACAGCCGCTCTTGTCGTTGTCATCAGAGGAGAGCAGCAGTAGGTCGAGCTCGAGATCAGACTGTGGCAGTCGTTCCCGTCAGAGGAGAGGAGCAACAGGTTGCCGTCGGAGGAGAGCAGCAGTAGGTTGCTGTCGGAGGAGACCAACCAGCTCTTCCACGTATCAGACTGTGGCAGTCGTTCCCGTTAGAGGAGAGGAGCAACAGGTTGCCGTCGAAGGAGAGCAGCAGTAGGTTGCTGTCGGAGGAGACCAACCAGCTCTTCCACGTATCTACAACGGCAGTCTAGTACTTGTCCTTCGCCCGGTCCGGGAGGGGGCTTCGCCTGCATGCCTAGAAGCGAGCATCGCCGTCGCGAAAAAGCTATTCCCTTGTCCCGCCAGGCGGAGGCATGGCCGGTCCTGAGATATCGGGAGCCCTGGGCGAAGCTAGAATGTGGGGCCCTGTAATATAAAGATTCGAATAATTATCATATGTACTCCCTCCGTTCTAGTGAATAAGACCTAGTATATCTTTTTTGGCCAAACTATACGTTGTTTGACTTTTGAAAAAAAAGCCTTATTCATTGGAACAGAGATAGTATGAAGTATTACCATTTACCAATAAACAGTTAAGGTGCATCCAAAAGCATGATGCATATTAGCAAATTTGCACATCTCTGCTATGTGAATAATCACAACAGATTTAAGGAAAACAAAGTTCTACGGGAGAAATATGACTGCTATTGAATATCACCAATAGAAAAAAAAACTTTCTTAGGGAGTACTCACATCAGTTTCAAGAACAAGATTACATTATGATATGTTGAATCGTACTGTCTTATTGGATGTTGGTCATCAAAGAAACCAAATCCTCCATCTGGGCAAGGGGTGAAGTAGCTGCAGTACAAACACCATTATACTGTCAAAAAATCACAAACACACAAATACCTAACAAATGAAAACACGGGAATTCAAAGCAGAGACATGACCTGTTCTTGCACACATCACAACAAGCTTGGTGATCACCCTGGAGGGTTCGTACATCCTCATCTTCCAATAAATCTGATCGCTAGTGAAGAACAAGGTCTGGAAAACAACATTCGATCTGAATATGAGCACGAAAGAGACTTGGGTATATTAGCCGAGGCCTCGCGAGAAATCGCTTTGCAAATGGTAGCCGGCGTGAAGCCGCGTCTCCAATTCTCAGACCGTCGCAGTTGAGGATTGGAGGCCCCCCACGATCTAGTGATTTTTCTTCCAGTGGATCCTGATCTAGCGATCTATCCCTTCACATGAGTGTGCCCGCGAGGATGCCTGTTCGCTCCGTGCTCGCACCCACTTCTACTTCAGAAATCCTGCTCCTTTTGGGTGAGGCCCAATTTAGTGCAGAGGACAACTTCTAGGGGACCCTTCGCATCTGGTGCCCGGAGCGGCCGCCCCTCTGGCCCTACCCCAGGGCCTCGATGCCGGTGTAGATGTTGGGGGCGGTCGTTGACGCTGGTGTAGACGATGGGGCCGGCGGCAGAGTGGTTGTGGTGGGCGTAGAGAAGGAGGAGGCGGCGGAGTGGCTGTGGTGGGCGGCAAGGAGTCCAACACCTCTGACACGCCAGCCGCCCCAGTCCGACCCCGACATATCCCTGTCCCGTTGGCCGCATCACCGTCATCGGTCCTCCCACCTCCGACTTGTCGAGGTGAAGCTCCCCATCGGGGACGGCGGCGCAAACCCTAGGGGTCCGAGGATCGAGCAGCTTCAGAGAGAGTCATCGTGGAAGAAAAGGGATCGTTTCGGGCTTTTCGTTGTCTTCGGGGCTGAGGAAGACCCACACGCAGTTCTGTCAGGTCCACGGGCAGCGACAGGGAGCAACGAAGGCCCACATACAGGGGCACAAAACTGGTAAAACGCTCGCAAATGGCCTCATATCGCTCGGTTTTGCTCAGGCTTAAACCATAGAGTAATTTAACACACGTGCGGCCTTACATATACATACGCAACCAAGTACTGCCAGCACATGACACAACGACCAACACAAACACGTACCACGCCCACGTATTGCGGCCTATAAAAAAGCTAGAAATAAAATGCCAGAGGACAACCCCTTCCGACCATCACCTACCCACGTGGGAGCGACCGCACCTACCCCATCACCACATCCCGACCAACCCTTCCATCCCCATCGAACCACCCCGCCTCCGATGCTCCCTGCCTAGCCATAGTGCCGCCGCTAGCAAGCCCCTGGCCCCGGTTCTCCTCCACCTCGACCCCACCGTATTCCGCCATCCTGCGCGCTACCACAACCGCCAGCAACCATGGTGGCGGTCTGCTCTCGTTCGTCTCCTGCAGGTCCCTACCGCCACCTCTACCTCATGCTTCCCCTGCATCTTCGGCTGCCGCTGCACGCCCCTCCTCATCGAACCCTGCTCCTTGCCGCCTGTGAGTGCGCACCGCCATTGGATCCCTTGCCCCCGAGCTCACCAGGATTGGGAGGCAAGAGAGTTGCAATCAAAGTTATGAGCCTCTCCTGGTTGAACGGTGTCCCTGGAGCCTGGATTGACTGTTAACCGGGGTTGCGTCAGGGTGATCCACTGTCACCATACCTCTTCCTTCTGGTAGCGGATGTCCTGCAACAACTGATCATGAAGCACCCTCTCCTAGGCCACCCGCTCTTTGATGGGGAGCCCTGCCCCGTGCGGCAGTACGCTGATGACACTCTGATCATCCTGCGGGCTGGAGAAGCTACTGCGACTCGCCTCAAGTTGCTGCTTGATCAGTTTGCTACTGCAACCCGTTTGGCCATTAATTTGCACAAGAGCACCCTGGTTCCTATGAATGTTTGCAGAGCTGAGCTTGATCGCATCCAGGCTATACTCGGCTGCCGTGTCGAGGGGTTCCTACAAACTTACCTCGGCCTCCCTCTCTCGGCGAAGAAGCTCAAGATTGCACACTTTGCCCCCATGATCACCAAGGTTGATAAGTACCTTTCTGGGTGGGCTGCTATTTTGCTATTATTTGGATGGCGCATCGTCCTGCTGAATTCGGTCCTTGACGCCCTCCCCACCTTCGCCATGGGGGCCTTGGAGCTGCCCCCAGCTCTGCTTCGCGCTATCGAAGGGCTACGGCGTGCTTTCCTCTGGGATGTTAAGGACCGTGCGAGCGGGGGGCCAGGTGCCTGGTTGCCTAGGATGTTGTCTGCAGGCCAAAGCATGAGGGCGACCTGGGGATTAAACGCCTTGCTGCTAAGAATGAGAGCCTCTAGATGAAACTGATTCATAAGCTACATGCTGACCATGATGCTCCCTGGCCCCGATGGGCATGGAACTCGGACAACAGGCACCCCTGGCTGGGTTTCACTGGAAGCACCTCCTGAGCCTGCTCCTGCTGTAGGTGTTCATAGCATAGAAAACAAAAAAATTCTACCGCATGCACACAAACAAGCCAAGATCTATCTACTAGATTGTAGCAACGAGTCGATAGAAGTACTCACCCTCGAAGATTCCAAAGCGGTTAACGAGAGCAGATTCTCGTGGGTGATGTAGTCGTACACTTGCTGATCTCAAGATCGCGTAGACGATCCTTCCGGCACTGTGTTCCGGCAGCGTTTCCGCAGTCGGTCACACGTTCGGTACTCGATGAATACCTTCCTCTCCCTTGTTCCAACAGGCAGTGGAGGTTGTAGTTCTCCCCTCGTGATTCCGGCAGCACGACGGCGTGGTGTCGGAAGTAGAGGGTAGATCCCGCAGGGCTTCGCCTAAGCCAGTGCGAGTTATGGTGGATCTAGGTTTTCCCGGTGATCTAGGGTTTAGAAGACCGGGAGGAGGAGGAGGAGGTGTCAGCGGCACCTAGGGCGATGGCGACGGGCCGGCGGCGGCGCAAGGTGGGTCGGCGGCGGCGGCTCGGGTGGAGAGGGGCTAGGGCTTGTGTGTTGGGGCAGCCCTCCCCCTCTATTTATGAGAGGGGGCAGCCTTGGGAGGGGTGGCTTTGAATCCAAACCCAAACCCAAGTTGGATTGAGAGAAGGACTTGTTTCTTCTCCCACTAGGAAACCATTGTTCCAGTTTGACTTTTCAAACTTCTCGTTTGACTTTCAATTTAGAGCTTTAATTCTCTCTTGCAAATGCCCACACCAAGTGACCTAGGATATGATCCAATCATTCCACTTACCCATGACACATTCATGGACCATTCTCCTTCTGGATCGGTGAACCTTCTAGAACCTCTCCGATGAAAACTTCGAAATCTTTCCCGAACTCTGGAACCAGACTTTCCTTATATGAATCTTATTCTTCAGACCATTTCAGATCTCCTCGTGATATCCCGGATCTCATCCGAGACTCCGAACAACATTAGGTATCCCTACTAACATTCCATATCTACTAAACAACATCGAATCCTTAAGTGTGTCTCCCTACGGTTCGTGAATTATGCGGACATGACTGAGACACTTCTCCGATCAATAACCAATAGAGGAATCTGGAAATTCATATAGCTCCCATATATTTCTACGATTACTTTGCGATCGAATGAACCACTTACATATGATACCAATTTCCCTTTGTCTCGCGATAGTTTACTTATCCGAGGTTTTGATCGTCGGTATCTCTGCATACCTAGTTCAACCTCGTTACCGATAAGTACTCTTTTCTCGTTCCCGTGATATGTGATCCCTTGTGAGCCAGTCACATGCTTGCAAGCTAACTGGATGACATTCCACTGAGAGGGCCCAGAGTATATCTATCTGTCATATGGATGGACAAATCCCACTCTTGATCAATGTGCTTCAACCCATACTTTCCGAACACTCAATGTCACCTTTATAGCCACCCAGTTACGGTGTGGTGTTTGATGTCATCAAAGCATCCTTCCGGTGATGGTGATTAGCATGATCTCATGGTCGAAGGAATTAGGTTACTATGTATCAGAAAGCTTATAGCAAACGAACTATTGAAATGACTTGATCTTTATGCTACACTTATCTATAGGAGTATGTCCATCACACCATCTCCTAATGATATGATCTTGTTGTTAATAACATCTCAATATTCATGATCGAGAAACCACGATCATCTATTAACCAACAAGCTAGTATTATAAAGAGGCTTTACTAGGAACTCTAATTTAGTTTACAAATCACACAAGTATTAATGTTTCCGGTTAATACTATTATAGCATGAATGTAAACATTTATCATAAACACAAATATATAATAATAACCACTTTTATTATTGCCTCTAGGGAATATCTCCAACAGTCTCCCACTTGCACTAGAGTCAACTAATCTAGATTACATGGTAATATACCGAACACCCATGGTGGTTTGGTGCTGGTCATGTTTTGCCCTCGGGAGAGGTTTAGTCAACGGATCTGCCACATTCAGATCTATGTGTACTTTGCAAATCTTTATGTTACCATCTTGGACATGCTCTCGAATAGCGTGAAAACGTAGCTTGATATGCTTCAGCTTCTTGTGTGACCTTGGTTCGTGCGTATTGGCTATGGCGCCCATGTTATCACAATAGATAGACATTGGGTCCAGCGCACTTGGAACCACACCGAGCTCTGTAATGAACTCCTTCATCCATATTGCCTCTTGTGAAGCCTCTGAAGCAGCTATGTAATCCGATTCAGTTGAAGATCTCGCCACAACGCTTTGCTTTGCACTCCTCCAGCTAACTGCCGCACCATTCAAAGTAAATAGTATCCATATTGGGATTTAGAATCATCCGGATCGGTGTTCCAACTAGCATCGGTGTAACCATTAACAACGAGTTGTTCATAACCTCCATAATAAAGAACCATATCCTTAGTTCTTCTCAAGTACTTAAGGATGTTTTTGACCGCTATCCAATGATCCACTCCTGGATCACTTTGATATCTGCTAGTCAAACTAACAGCATATGCAATGTCGGGTCTAGTACATAGCATGGCATACATAAGAGATCCTATGGCTGACACATAGGGAGTCTTACTCATCCTTTCTCTATCTTCTGCTGTGGTAGGACTTTGAGTTTTACTCAAGGTCATATTGGGCAACATGGGCAAGAACCCTTTCTTGCTATCTTCCATCCAAACCTCTTTAGAACTTTGTCCAAATATGTACTCTATGACAATGATATTAGGCGTCTCGATCTATCTCTATAAATCTTTATGCCTAATATGTAAGCTGCTTCGCCAAGATCTTTCATTGAAAAACTATTATTCAAATAATCCTTGACACTATTAAGAAGGTCTACATCATTCCCAATCAATAATATGTCATCTACATATAGTATTAAGAATGCTACAGAGCTCCCACTCACTTTCTTGCAAGTACAAGCTTCTCCATAAGTTTGTATAAAACCAAAGCTTTTGATCACCTTATCAAAATGTTGATTCCAACTCCGGGATGCTTGCTTCAATCCATAAATGGACCGTTGAAGTTTGCATACCCTGTTAGCATCTTTAGGATCGACAAAACCTTTGGGTTGTACCATATACAACTCTTCATCAATGTCTCCATTGAGGAACGCCGTTTTGACATCCATCTGCCATATCTCATAATCATAATATGGAGCGATTGCTAACATAATCCTCACAGACTTTAGCTTCGCTACCGGTGAGAAAGTCTCATCGTAGTCAACTCCTTGAATTTGTCGAAACCCTTTTGCGACAAGTCGAGCTTTATAGACAGTAACATTACCATCAGCATCTGTTTTCTTCTTAAAAATCCATTTGTTATCGACAGCCTTCCGGCCATCCGGTAAGTCCACCAAAGTCCATACTTGGTTTTCGTACATGGATCCAATCTCGGATTTCATGGATTCTTGCCATTTATTGGAATCTGGGCTCATCATCGCTTCCTCATATGTCGCAGGGTCATCGGTGTTATCCACCATTATGACACTCATAACGGGATCATACCAATCAGGAGTGGTACGAGTTCTCGTTGACCTGCGAGGTTCTGTAGTAACTTCAACCAAAGTTTCATGATCAACATCATTAGCTTCCTCTCTTATTGGTGTAGGCGCCATAGGAACTACTTCCGGTGATGTGCTACTCGCAAGTTCGAGAGAAGGTTCAACAACATCGTCGAGTTCTACTTTCCTTCCAGTCACTTCTTTCGAGAGAAACTCCTTCTCTAGAGAGGATCCATTCTTGGCAACAAAGATTTTGCCCTCGGATCTATGATAGAAGGTATACCCAATAGTTTCCTTCGGGTATCCTATGAAGACGCATTTTTCCGCTTTGGGTTCAAGCTTGTCGGGTTGTAACTTCTTTACATAAGCTTCGCAACCCCAAACTTTAAGAAACGACAATTTAGGTTTCTTCCCAAACCATAATTCATACGGTATCGTTTCAACGGATTTAGATGGTGCCCTATTTAAAGTGAATGCGGCTGTTTCTAATGCATAACCCCAAAATGATAGCGGTAAATCTGTAAGTGACATCATAGAACGAACCATATCTAAGAGAGTTCGATTACGACGTTCGGACACACCATTGCGTTGTGGTGTTCCCGACGGTGTCAATTGTGAAAGTATTCGGCATTTCTTCAAATGCTCGCCAAACTCGTAACTTAGATATTCACCTCCACGATCAGATCGTAGAAATTTAATCTTCTTGTTACGTTGATTCTCTACCTCACTTTGAAATTCCTTAAACTTCTCAAAAGTTTCGTACTTATGTTTCATGAAATAGATATACCCATATCTACTCAAGTCATCCGTGAAGGTAAGAACATAGTGATAACCACCACGCGATGCTACACTCATTGGACCACACACATCGGTATGCATGATTTCCAATAAGTCCGTAGCTCGCTCCATTATACCAGAAAATGGAGGCTTAGTCATTTTACCCATCAGACATGCTTCGTATCTTTCAAGTGATTCGAAATCAAGTGATTCAAGAAGTCCATCGGAATGGAGTTTCTTCATACGCTTCAATCCAATATGACCAAGACGATAGTGCCACATATAGGTCGAGTTATCGCTCAATTTCAAACATTTAGCCTCAATGTTATTTATGTGTGTAATACTACAATCGAGATTCAATAAGAATAGACCATCTATCAAAGGTGCATGTGCATAAAACATATTACTCATATAAATCGAACAACCATTATTCTCGGACTTAAACAAGTAACCGTCTCGCAATAAACATGATCCGGATATAATGTTCATGCTCAACGCAGGCACCAAATAACAAGTATTTAAACTAATCCCGATGGTATATGAAGAGGTAGCGTGCCGACAGCGATCACATCAACCTTTGATCCATTTCCAACGCGCATTGTCACCTCGTTCTTCGCTAGCTTCCATTCATTCTGCAGCACCTGTTTCAAGTTACAAATATGAGCAACCGAACCAGTATCAAATACCCAGGCACTACTACGAGTACTAGTGAGATACACATCAATAACATGTATATCGGATATACCTTTCTTCTTGATGTTGTCGTTCTTCAAATCCGCCAAGTACTTAGGCAATTCCGCTTCCAGTGACCCTCTCCCTTGCAGTAAAAGCATTCAGTTTCAGGCTTAGGCCTAGCCTTGGTCTTCTTCGCCGGCATGGTAACTTTTTTACCGCCCTTCTTGAAGTTTCCCTTTTTCTTAGACTTGCCTTGCTTCTTGAATTTGGTGGTCTTATTGACCAAGAACACTTGGTGCTCTTTCTTGATCTCCACTTCTGCAGACTTTAACATGGAGAAGAGTTCGGATAACGACTTGTCCATGTTTTGCATATTGTAGTTCATCACAAAGTTCTTGTAACTCGGTGGTAGTGATTGGAGGACACGGTGAATCCCCAAAGCATTAGGAATCACTATACCCAAGCTTTGAAGCTTGCTTGCGTTCCTAGACATCTTAAGCACGTGCTCACTGACGGAGCTGCCCTCTTCCATCTTGCAGTTAAAGAACTTTTCAGAAGCCTCATAACTCTCAACTGCCGCGTGAGCCTCAAATATCATTTTGAGTTCACGGGCAATATCATGTGGGTCATGGTTCTCAAACCTTTTCTAAAGCTCAAATTCCCAACCATACAAGATAGCACACTGAACTGTGGAGTAATGATTCTTCCGAGTGAGGAAAACATTCTTTACCTCATCGGTAGCATCAGCTGCAGGCGGGTTACCTAGCGGTGCATCCAGCACATAGGTCAAATTACCAGCATTGAGGACAATCCTCAAATTGCGGAACCAATCCACGAAGTTGCTTCCATTGTTTTTCAACTTTTCTTTCTCTAGGAACGCATAAAAATCTATGGTAGGGACCGCCATTGATCTATAACATATTTGCAATAGTTTAGACAAAGTTTATGACAAATTGAGTTCTAATTAATAGTTAAATTAGTCTAGGTGAACTCCCACTCAAAACAATATCCCTCACATTGTTTTAGTGATCACACGAACCAAATCCACCACATCAAAACCGATCATCACGAGAGTTGATGTAGCTTCAATGGCGAACAATCAACATGTTCATTATATCTACTATATGACTCATGATTTCCCTTTCTGTAACATCCTAGTATTTAGGACCTAAAGAAGGATAGATTTTGGAATAGGTATTGTTGCATGCATTCATTTGTGAAAATGCGGGTAATTTTTTTTTGCCAAATAAAAACCTTGAGTGATCAATGTTTCTTTCTTACTTTGAGAGTAGGTTTAGTCTTAAAGGAGGATTGCTATAAACTTTGACATGATCTTAAAGGAATGGTGTGTGTCTTAAAAATGAATTTGAATTTTAAATTTGAATGTTTGAATAATAATTAAAATGATTTGGATATAAGATTTGAATTTTAAATTAATTAAGAGAAAAGTTGTGTAACTTAAATCTTATTCAAAAGCAATATGGTATATGAAGTTCATTTCTTATTCATAAACAAATTACAGAGATTAATTTACTGAAGTTATTCCAAACTTTACAATTCACACAAGAGAAAAGAATAAAATATTCTTTATTAATAAATATATAATATTCATTAAAAATAAACCAAATAAAGATTACAATAATTATAAAAGGAAAATTACAAAAGATTAAGAAAAGTACATTTGTATATCTACTAACTATCCTATATCTAAAACTACACTAAATCTTCATCTTTGTCTTTGTACCTGCAAGCAAAGATTAAATAGGAAACAAATAAGATTAGTGTTAGAATGTTTCTCTCAGATATGTCAGTGAGGTGCACTTGACAATCTCATCATTGAGAAATGATAAAGGGGCAAGTTTCACCAATATGAAAGATTTCATCTTTCATAAATTCAAAGCCAGAATGCAAATGACAGCCAAAAGGGACCAATTCATCAGCCAGGGTAAAAGTAGTTTGGTAATGGTAAGTTCAAATTTTTTGAACCTATCCACATGTGCATAGCAGGCGCACAGGCTGCACACACACACAACATGCAAAAGGGTGTGTTGTCGACCTCACAAGCACAACTAGATATCACAAAACCATAGCACAGCCGTGGAGGAGCACACTAGTGCATCATTCCACTACACAACACACCAGCACAGCCAGGCTGAACATCAGTTAAACCAAGAACAGCAACCAAACCAACCACCCAGATCAATCCAAACATCACCAGGATGGTGACATAAGGAGGGGGATGGATCAGGTGGATAGCAAGGTCAAGCCCAGGAGCTAGGAGGAGAAGGCAAGCTCAAGATCAAGCTCAGGAACCAGCAAAAGTAGATCAAGATCATCATTAATATACTACACCAACATCAAATCTTGTGGTGAGTCTCATAAAACCATCACATGATTTCATCAGGATATCTAAATAAAAGCATGTGTTGTTTTATGAGATAATCTCTCAATAACCACCCAAGAGGAGTGAATCTATCCTAGAGATTTCAAGTATAAGGATAAGAAATCAAGCTCAACCACAAACACTAAACCCTCAGACCAGCATCACTGGGTTCAGTGTTATTTTTGCAACTTAGATCATTTTCATTTGATCTTACCAGATCAGGGAACATCTCTCAAAGAGAGAGTAGCACCTCTAAATCTATAAGATTCAAACAAACTATTGCCTAACTAACTAGGAATCACATCCTAGAGCCTTAGACCAACATCATAGGCAGGAAAGATAATAAAAACTTCCATATCATCTTATCAGTTTTAATCAGAAGCATAATTAAGCTAAGCCTAGAAATAAGACTCAATCACTTGTGTGCCAAATCATATTGTTATCACAAGGACAGGTTGTATATGAACTAAAACCAATCCTTGTTCAGAATCCACACATAAAAAGGACAACCAAATATATATCATTTTCCTGAAGCTAAGTGTGAGGAATCAACATTAAAATGAATCTATACATCCACAGAAAATCATTACATATAATGATTTGATTCAGAGTGTATCATCTCAAACAAACCCATATTATAATTGAGTAAGCAACCATTGAGAGAAAACTACTGTCAGTATGAGAAATCTGACAGTAGAGTAAACTCTCAGACCAACAACATAATCCAATCAAGGATTTT
The DNA here is from genome assembly GCA_916181665.1 of Avena sativa. Classification (NCBI taxonomy): domain Eukaryota; kingdom Viridiplantae; phylum Streptophyta; class Magnoliopsida; order Poales; family Poaceae; genus Avena; species Avena sativa. The sequence goes on from OV702293.1 coordinate 465,228,721, forward strand.
ATTGAAATAACTAGCATGGATCATGGTGGATTACCACTAGGACAAATCTGACAGGCAACTAGTATCATCAAAGCTACTATCAATCCTTAACCACAACAGACAATCATTTACCATGATCAAATATGATCAACACTAGATCTAAAGAAATCATAGATATGATCAGCAGGGGGTGATGAGCCCTAATCCAGAGATGAACCCAGTCAGCACATAATCACTCAACATGAGAAGCCACTAGCTACACACCAACAAGAATCAAGGCAGTAGCATGGACAAACACCATAGAGACCACTTACCCGAGGTCCTCGCTGATGAATCGAAGAGGAAGCAGAGGGGCCGACGAACCGCGGCAGCACAGGGAGCACCCAGAGGGGCACTGTAACCTGCACCTGCCATGGCGGAGGCCGCAGCAGCGCACGAGACCAGCACACCACCGCAGGCGGGATCGCGGCGGCGGCGATAGCAACTTTTCCGAACCCTAGGGTTCGGGAATGGGGTGGAACTGACCACGGGGAAGCCCTGGAGTCAAATCCAAGTGGATAGGACAAAAGAGCATTGTTGACAACCCCAACCCGCACCATGGCAGCGGCCAGAACGGCCGAAGACGGTGAGAATCGACGGTGGCAGCATCGCCGGCCACGGGGGCGAGTCAGGGGAGGAGGAGATAAGGTCGAGGGAGAGAGAGGAGGCAGAGTGGGATGGGTGGGCCAAAACCCTTCGGGGTAGTCATTTGACCCTGCCCTATTGGGCCACCTTGGCCCAATAAGCCCAAGGGGCCAGCCCAGGTTACTTAATAAATCTTTTGATCAATTGGAAAAGACCAAAATACCCCTAACCTCAATAAAATTATATAAAATAAAATAATAGTCCAAAAATTATAGATAAAATATTTTTGGATCCATAATAATCCACTATGTCCAAATAAAATAAGATATCAAATTTTGGACATTCAAATTTTTTATAAGAATTTTGTAATTTAAATATTCCTTATGGAATTTTACAAAAAAATTGAAAGGTGGTAAAAATAAATAAAAATCACTTTAATTATTTATTAATATTATAGTATTTTTGAAAAGTACTAAATAAATATTTAGTAATAAATTTAATATATAATTAATAATTCCTAAAAGGATTATTAAATCAATAAAAGTCAAATAAAGGGAAATAAAATAAAATAACTCAATATATTTTATAGATATTAAAAATAATATTTATAAATCCTTTATTACTCAAAAAGGAACTTTTTGGGGAAAATGCATATAGAATTAAAGAATGCATTACATTACTTGCATAATCATTTTGCTTCTTTAAATATTGTCCTTACCGGGCAATAATGATGTTTTTGTAGAACTAGAAGCTCAAGGTCCAGTGCAAGCATCATACTTCACTACCTTGTCATCACAAGGCAATTTCATCACTTGCTCATGTCCTTTGAAGAGTCTTTATGAAAGTATTTACAAATTGTCTATTATCATATATGCTATAAAAGAAAGAAAATATTATTTTCATAAATAAAGAAATCATAGATATCATCCTAAGTGATGATATAATGGATCAATAGAACTTAGGGTTCTATTTGCAACAATGATGATCAAGTAGGGACTTAACAACCCCTGACATCAATGATTCTAGTGCCGTATATTACGCGTTAGCCATGAGATTTGGAATGGGACAGAGAAGTCAGCTGTATCTTCTTCCTCTCGCATGAAGCCGGATGTGCAGGTCGTGGTTGTTATCCTCGTAGCGTGCATATTGATTGGTAATTCGTAAAGGATATGCAGCATATGGGTGGGAACCCTTATCGTCCCACGATAGTTCTAGCATCTAACGGTTTGTACAAACCATTGCCGTAATTCATTATGTGGGCATGGTGTACACCAAGGAGGAATGCGGGGTCGCGAAGGGGGTAGTGATTGGCTTGGACCAACTACTGGGCCCCACATCATGGAATTGTGGACGGGAAAGTATGCCCGGTTGTGCAACAAGGAGTTGATCTCTCATGGGTAAAGTAACGCACCTCTGTAGAGTGTAAGAACTGTAACTTGTTACTCCCTGTTCCGGGAAGGAGCTACAAACATGGCAGGAAAGGAACTCCATGAAAGTTCTGGTCAACCTGTGAAGGCTGATTGTCATAGTTTTTGGAATAAAATCAATCTTTGAAGAAAGATTTACAAAAACTGCATAGTGCCAAGGATTTATAATCCGAGGTGGTAGTTAGGGCATCAAACTTCCCACCTTGCATATAATGAACTTGTTGGGTAACGCTGTTACTCATTCTTTCCTTTGATCCCTTGCTTAGACTCTGAGGATCCTGAAGACGTGCCAATTTATGCAGTTGAATGCCAAGAAGATGTGTTCTATGAGGAACCTGATCTGTCCGGAGGAGTTGAAGGATAGGACTACGAGATCCGCTACGGTGTCGATGAGAACGAGTCCACTTAAGTGTCTAGTTAGTAGTAACTAACGGAGCCGAGCAGCATAAACTCTATAGAATAAGCTGTTGAGCCCCACTCCTAGTCAGAGTTGTTACTTTTAAATTTCCACTGAACATCTTATATTTTGGTTTGTAAGTTGGATGTTTTGGAAGTCTTGAACTTCCAGTATTTTAATAATAATAATGTGTGTACTTTTGCAATATGGACCCGCAATGTTTCTGTTATACCACTCTGAGGGATGTGATATTTACGGAACGGTGTTCTGTGGATGTCATGTCAACGACTATAGTGTACTACACATACAGTGGTATGCTGGGTCACCGCAGTTGGTATCAGAGCAAATTGCTTTGACCTTAGGTTGGAAACCTATTAAAGGGTATTACATGTAGGAAAGGTAGCAACGATAAAGAATTCTCTAAAAGTAATATAATGGGTATTCAAATGAGAATATTCCTTTATATATTTTAGTGCGATAATTCTTTGTTATGATGCAATATATCATTGGATACTAATCAAAATTATTTTCCTGATATACAGAAATATGGCACCAAAGTTTCCAAAACAGACTTTGATAAGGAAAGAGGAGACTCTTGATGATTATCAAGGATCATTTACAGATCAACTTCGTCAACTTTTAAAGCTCTTTAATTGTCCAACTAGAATTCAAGTGAACACTATCACTTACCTAGATGGCCGGATGTTATCCAAGTATCGTGTGAGTATCCAACTTCCATAGAAGCTTGGATTATATCACGATCTACCCATAGGAGAAGGTTGGAGTCATTTAGCAGCGTATCATGTTGCTGTTGTAGAGGCAATAGCAAATATCCGGGAGCAGAAAACGAAGGAGCTAGAAGGTAGCACATTCTCTGTGATACCTCATGATTCTATAGACTCGGAGCCTATACCGGATCATCTTACTTTGGTTAAGCATCCTAAGTTAGCTTTGAAGTTTATGGATAGATACCGAACACTCGTTGCGTCTTTTTATAAGACTCATCAAGTGATTGCTAAAGACAAAAATGATATGTTAGAGGATCTAACTGATCCGTAAAGGAGGAATCAGTTAGCATTCCAGCTGGAGAAAGAAGGAGTTAGTAGTACAACACCTATCTTTAAGGATATACCGATAGATCCGGAATCTTTTATACCATATCCATACTCACCAAGACCTGAACCTACACATGATCCTACTATAGATATGAGGTATGCAGTACCATAGGGCTCAGAGGATGGTTCTGACTCAGAACTTCCTATTGAGAATTCAGATGGTTGGAGGATGGGATCATATAATGGATCTCATGAACACCAGATATCCACAGATGGTTCTGACAGAAATGTTGGACAATCCAGTTGTATGGGTGAAAGAATGAACCTTAATAATAGAAGTAGAAATACCATGTCAATAGATGATCAGGATGAAGAAGAGGATCCTGAAGAGAGAGTGTTTGAATCATCAACATCTTCTCAAAACCCAGGGAATATACATTATCGAGTATTCAATTATCTTGTCCACGAGAGCACCTGGGAAGCAGCAGGATCTGCGTATTCTGTTGACAACTCAAGGAATGTAGCTCAGGTGATGCAGGATGGAGATAATGTTGAATATGTTTCTGATGACTTTTTAGCTGAGCTGGAGGGAATCGATGCGCTCAGGTTGAGTAATGACTCAAGTCCTGACACTTCAGATACAGAGTATGTTCCTTCTGGAAGGCCATATGTTCCACAAACTGTGCGACGAACAACACGTCATCACGGTTGGACATCAGGCATGTACGATGAGCGCAGTTACTATTAGAAAGAGACAAGTAGTCAACAGTATCAAGCATTGTGTATTGTACTCTAAAGAATAAGGTAGTTAGATGATTACGGTAGTTTGTGAATATACCTATATGGTATATGTTGTAAGAACTTTGTATCATTATGATAATATGTATAATATGTGAAATGCATATTTGGATTTTCCTTGGATCTTCATTGTGTGACTAGTTCTGTGCGTAAAGTCGAGCTCAGAACACATGTGCATGATGTAATTATGAGTATTCGCTTTATGTTGCAGGACTAGGGGGTCATGGATACAAGTGTAGAAATGGAAACTGAGCAGCAGCGGATGGAGTGTGAGGCCAAGGAAAAGTCCGATGCTGATACAACAAATCAAGGAGCATTACCACCACCACCAATGAGGCCGTTAATGGAGCAGAACTTTATGCATTGCATGCAAATGATGCAAGAGAACCAGAACAAGTTCATGGAGGAGTTGCTGGGGCGAGCAAATCAGAGGGCACCTGAAGGAGGAGGAGTGAGTTTATCTGATTTCCAGAATGCAAGACCGTTACCTTTTGCATCAGCTCCTGAACCAATGGATGCAGAAGACTGGCTAGCAGATACAGAAAGGAAGCTAAAAACTATGGGTTGCAATGATGAGGAAAAATTGAGGTATGCAACTCATCTGATGACTGGACATGCAGCATCATGGTAGGAAAATCAGTTAGCCATGCAACAACCAGGAAGGGAGTTTACCTGGGAGGAGTTCAAGCAGAGATTTCGTGAATATCATGTTCCGGAAAGTGTCATGGAGTTGAAGCGGAGATAGTTTGAGGAGCTTCAGCAAGGATATACTAGTGTCATGAAGTACATCCGGGAGTTTACCCAACTGTCTCACTGTGCTGAGAAGGATGTTAACACTGAAGAGAAGCGGAAGAAGCGTTTCCTGCATGGATTAAATCCGTTTGTGAGGATGCAGCTAAGGTTAGCCAATAAGCAAAGTTATCAGCAGTTGTTAGATGCAGCCATTATTTTTGAAGATGACTATAAGAATGTCCAAGAGGATCGGAGAAAGAGAGCCAAGAAGGAAACCAAGAGAATTCAGGCAAGCAAACCAAAACCTAACCTGGAGTTCAAACCTCGGAATAGAAATTATGGCAACAACAACAATAACAATAACAAGGGCAGTAGTGGAAATCAATCTAATCCGAGAAGGAATGTTATCTGTAACAACTGTGGAATTCCAGGGCATTTCCAGAGGGAGTGCAAAAAGCTTGTAGTGATCTGTTACGGTTGTGGCCAGAAGGGGCATATCAAGCCAGATTGTCCGAGCAAACCACCTGGAGGATGGCCTACCAAGGGAGGAGGACAAGCTAGTGAAGGAAATGGATAGCCCAATAAAGGGCGAAACAATGGCAAGAACAACAATGGCAAGAGAAACCGACCAACCGGAAAACTGAACTGTGCAACTCTCGAGGAGGTGGATAATTCGGAGCATGCAGTGATAGGTACGCTCAATATCCTTACCAATCCCGGCAAAGTTCTATTTGATACTGGTGCAACTACTTCATTCATTTCTGAAGAATTTTGTGACAAGTTCGGGATTAGAAGGGCAACGTTAGAAAGTCCTATGACCGTAATTACGGCAGGAGGGAATGTGATTATACGCTACATAAAACAAGATCAGGTTATCTTGATCTATGGTTGTACATATTTCGCAGACCTTTATGTGATTCCTTTGAAGGGAATTGCAGTAGTACTAGGGATGGATTGGATGATGGAACACGGAGCTCAGATAAATTGTGAGGAGAAGACTGTCTCAATCAAAAATCCAAGTGGAGCAAGGATAGTTTACCAAGAAGATAAACACAGACATATCATGGTGGATCTGCAGTTGAATTCAATGAAAGAAGTTAAATTAGAAGAGATCCCTGTAGTTAATGAATTCCAAGATGTTTTTCCAACGGAATTACCAGGAATGCCACCAGACCGGGAGATAGAGTTCACAATTGACCTAATACCTGGTACAACACCAATAGCTCAAGCACCCTATAAAATGGGACCCAAAGAGTTGAAAGAACTCAAGGAGAAAATTGACGAGTTAGCAAGAAAAGGATTTATACAGGAAAGTGTATCTCCATGGGGAACACCAGTAATCTTTGTGGATAAGAGAGATGGTGGAAGACAGATGTGTGGTGATTATAGAGATCTGAACAACGTGACGATCAAGAATAAGTTTCCTTTACCAAGAATTCAAGATTTGTTTGATCAAGTGAAAGGAGCTGGAGTATTTTCAAAGATCGATTTAAGATCTGGATACCATCAAATAAAAATCAAGCCGAAAGATGTTCCAAAAACAGCATTTGTCTCAAGATATGGACACCATGAGTATCTGGTGGTACCATTTGGTTTGACCAATGCACCGACAATATTCATGAATCTGATGAACAAGATCTTCATGCCATATTTGGATAAGTTTGTCATCGTCTTTATTGATGATATTCTGATATATTCCAAGGATAAGGAAGAGCATGCTGACCATTTGAGAACAGCATTGCAGACTTTAAGAGAACATAAGCTTTATGCTAAGTTTAGTAAGTGTGAGTTTTGGTTAGATGAGGTAGAATTCATCGTTCATGTGATCAGTAAGGATGGGATTGCTGTGAATCCATCTAAAGTTCAGTCGGTACTAGAGTGGACTACACCGACCAATGTGAAGCAAATTCGAGGTTTCTTAGGAATGGCTGGTTATTATCGGAGATTCATTGAAGGTTTCTCCAAAATAGCCGGACTAATGACCAAATTATTAAGGAAGAATACATCATTCAAGTGGGATGAGAAGTGTGAAGCAAGTTTTCAAGAGTTGAAGACTAGATTAACCACAACTCCAATCTTAGCAGTTCCTGAAATAGGGAAGGATTTCACTGTATATTGTGATGCATCTAAAGAAGGTTTGGGTTGTGTATTAATGCAAGATCGGAAAGTGATTGCTTATGGTTCAAGACAATTGAAACCACATGAAGTCAACTATCCAACTCATGATTTAGAGTTAGCAGCAATAGTCTTTGCGCTGAAAGGATGGAGGCATTTTCTTGATGGAGACAGATGTGAGTTATACACTAACCATAAAAGTCTCAAGTATTTCTTCACTCAAAAGGAATTAAACATGAGACATAAGCGTTGGTTGGAATTAATCAAGGATTATGATTTAACAATCAATTACACCCCAGGGAAAGCAAATGTTGTAGCAGATGCTTTAAGCAGAAAGAATGCAGATATTCAGCCAAGCAATAGAGAGTTACCAAAAGAGTTACAAATGCACTTGGAAAGGTTAGAACTTCAATTCATTAGGACAGAGGTTCTTGGAGGATTAGCAACTATACAGGTAGTTGCAGAGCAGGACAGTGATCTTAAACAAGAAATTTTTAGACATCAAGAAAAAGATCCTTTTATTGCTGAGGAAATTCGGAGGATATCTCAAGGGCAAATATCAGTTTTTCGCCTTGGATATTATGGATCTTTATGGTTTCAATACCGTCTATGTGTTCCAGATGTGACTGAGATCAGAAATGTCATACTCAAAGAAGCACATGATACACCTTATTCTATACATCCAGGGAGTACCAAGATGTATATGGATTTGAAAGAACTATTCTGGTGGAATAACATGAAAAGAGATATTGCTAAATATGTATCTGAATGTCATACTTGTCAAAGAGTGAAAGCTGAACATCAAAGTCCAGCATGACCATTACAACCCTTAGAAATTCCTGAATGGAAATGGGAGGAAATAGGCATGGATTTTATCACAAGATTACCTATGACACCAAAAAGGAAGGATATGATATGGGTAATTGTGAACCGACTCACTAAGAGCGCACATTTTATTCCAGTGAATCAAAAGGATAATGCCGAGAAATTAGTTGAAGTATATGTTAAAGAGATAGTAAGTAAGCATGGAGTACCCAAAAAGATCGTAACTGATAGGGGATCAGTGTTTACTTCAGCATTTTGGAAGCAATTGCATGAAGCACTTGGTTCAAAATTAGATTTCAGCACGGCATATCATCCTGAAACAGGAGGTCAAACTGAAAGAACAAATCAAATACTAGAAGACATGTTGAGAGCCTGTGCACTAGATTTTGGAGGAACATGGGAAGATCACCTACCATTGGCAGAATTTTCTTACAATAATAGCTATCAGAGTAGCCTGAAGGCAGCTCCATATGAGATTCTGTATGGAAGAAAGTGTAGATCACCAATATGTTGGTATGAACATGGAAGCAGCAAAGAATTTGCACCAGATTATATCAAGGAGAGACAAGACATCATTGATAAGATCAGGGATAGATTGAAAATAGCCCAGAGCAGGAAGAAAAGTTATGCGGATCAAAGCCGAAGATCATGGCATCCAGAAGTGGGAGATATGGTCTATTTGAAAGTAAGTCCAATGAAAGGAGAAAAAGATTCGGAGTTAAAGGGAAATTGAGTCCAAGATATATTGTACCATTCAAGATACTGAGTCAAAAAAGAACTATAGCTTATGCTTTAGAGTTACCATAAAGATTGGCTCAAGTGCATAATGTTTTCCATGTGTCACAACTTCGCAAATGTTTGAAAGTTCCTGATGATGCAATAACACATCAAGAGATAGAACTACAAGCAGACCTAACTTATATTGAAAAACCCTGCAAGATTCTGGAAGAAAACTGGAAAAGATTGAGGAACAGGGTAATCAAATATTGCAAGGTACAATGGGAACATCACCCTGAGAGAGAAGCCACATGGGAGAAGGAAGAGGATTTAAGAAAAGCTTATCCAGAACTATTCAGGTACATCTCCACAAACTTGGGACGAAGTTTAATTTAAGGGGGGAAGTCTGTAACATCCCAGTATTTAGGACCTAACGATGGATAGATTTTGGAATAGGTATTGTTGCATGCATTCATTTGTGAAAATGCGGGTAAAATATTTTTTTAAAAAACCTTGAGTGATCAATGTTTCTTTCTTACTTTGAGAGTAGGTTTAGTCTTAAAGGAGGATTGCTATAAACTTTGACATGATCTTAAAGGAATGGTGTGTGTCTTAAAATGAATTTGAATTTTAAATTTGAATGTTTGAATAATAATTAAAATGATTTGGATATAAGATTTGAATTTTTAAATTAATTAAGAGAAAAGTTTTGTAACTTAAATCTTATTCAAAAGCAATATGGTATATGAAGTTCATTTCTTATTCATAGACAAATTAGAGAGAATAACTTACTGAAGTTATTCCAAACTTTACAATTCACACAAGAGAAAAGAATAAAATATTCTTTATTAATAAATATATAATCTTCATTAAAAATAAACCAAATAAAGATTACAATAATTATAAAAGGAAAATTACAAAAGATTAAGAAAAGTACATTTGTATATCTACTAACTATCCTATATCTAAAACTACACTAAATCTTCATCTTTATCTTTGTACCTGCAAGCAAAGATTAAATAGGAAACAAATAAGATTAGTGTTAGAATGTTTCTCTCAGATATGTCAGTGAGGTGCACTTGACAATCTCATCATTGAGAAATGATAAAGGGGCAAGTTTCACCAATATGAAAGATTTCATCTTTCATAAATTCAAAGCCAGAATGCAAATGACAGCCAAAAGGGACCAATTCATCAGCCAGGGTAAAAGTAGTTTGGTAATGGTAAGTTCAAAAATTCTGAACCTATCCACATGTGCATAGCAGGCACACAAGCTGCACACACACAGCATGCAAAAGGGTGTGTTGTCGACCTCACAAGAATAGCTAGATATCAGAAAACCACATCACACCCATGGAGGAGCACACTAGTGCATCATTCCACTACACAACACACCAGCACAACCAGGCTGAACAACAGTTAAACCAAGAACAGCAACCAAACCAACCACCCAGATCAACCCAAACATCACCAGGATGGTGACATAAGGAGGAGGATGGATCAGGTGGATAGCAAGGTCAAGCCCAGGAGCTAGGAGGAGAAGGCAAGCTCAAGAGCAAGCTCAGGAACCAGCAAAAGTAGATCAAGATCAAGATCAAGATCATCATCAATATACTGCACCAACATCAAACCTTGTGGTGAGTCTCATAAAACCATCACATGATTTCATCAGGATATCTAAATAAAAGCATGTGTTGTTTTATGAGATAATCTCTCAATAACCACCCAAGAGGAGTGAATCTATCCTAGAGATTTCAAGTATAAGGATAAGAAATCAAGCTCAACCACAAACACTAAACCCTCAGACCAGCATCACTGGGTTCAGTGTTATTTTTGCAACTTAGATCATTTTCATTTGATCTTACCAGATCAGGGCACATATCTCAAAGAGAGAGTAGCACCTCTAAATCTATAAGATTCAAACAAACTATTTCCCAACTAACTAGGAATCACATCCTAGAGCCTCAGACCAACATCATAGGCAGGAAAGATAATAAAAACTTCCATATCATCTTATCAGTTTTAATCAGAAGCATAATTAAGCTAAGCCTAGAAATAAGACTCAATCACTTGTGTGCCAAATCATATTGGTATCACAAGGACAGGTTCTATATGAACTAAAACCAATCCTTGTTCAGAATCCACACATAAAAGGGACAACCAAATATATATCATTTTCCTGAAGCTAAGTGTCAGAAATCAACATTAAAATGAATCTATACATCCATAAAAAATCATTACATATAATGATTTGATTCAGAGTGTATCATCTCAAACAAACCCATATTATAATTGCAGTAAGCAACCATTGAGAGAAAACTACTGTCAGTATGAGAAATCTGACAGTAGAGTAAACTCTCAGACCAACAACATAATCCAATCAAGGATTTTATTGAAACAACTAGCATGGATCATGGTGGATTACCACTAGGACAAATCTGACAGGCAACTAGTATCGTCAAAGCTACTATCAATCCTTAACCACAGCAGACAAACATTTACCATGACAAATATGATCAACTCTAGATCTAAAGAAATCATAGATATGATCAGCAGGGGGTGATGAACCCTAATCCAGAGATGAACCCAATTAGCACATAATCACTCAACATGAGAAGCCACTAGCTACACACCAAGAAGAATCAAGGCAGTAGCATGGACAAACACCATAGAGACCACTTACCTGAGGTCCTCGCTGATGAATCGAAGAGGAAGTAGAGGGCCGACGAACCGCGGCGGCACAGGGAGAACCCAGAGGGGCGCTGCAACCTGCACCTGCCACGGCAGCGGCCGCAGCAGCGCACGAGACCAGCACACCACCGCAGGCGGGATCGCGACGGCGGAGACAACAACTTTTCCGAACCCTAGGGTTCGGGAATAGGGTGGAACTGACCATGGGGAAGCCCTGGAGTCAAATCCAAGTGGATAGGACGAAAGAGCGTTGTCGACAACCCCAACCCGCACCACGGCAGCGGCCAGAACGGCCGACGACAGCGAGAATCGACGGTGGCGGCATCGCCGACCACGGGGGCGAGTCAGGGGAGGAGGAGATAAGGTCGAGGGAGAGAGAGGAGGCAGAGTGGACTGGGTGGGCCAAAACCCTTCGGGGTAGTCATTTGACCCTGCCCTATTGGGCCACCTTGGCCCAATAAGCCCAAGGGCCAGCCTAGGTTACATAATAAATCTTTTTATCAATTGGAAAAGACCAAAATACCCCTAACCTCAATAAAATTATAGAAAATAAAATAATAGTCCAAAAATTATAAATAAAATATTTTTAGATTGACAATAATCCACTCTGTCCAAATAAAATATGATATCAAATTTTGGACATTCAAATTTTTTATAAGAATTTTGTAATTGAAATATTCATTATGGAATTTTATAAAAAAATTAAAGGTGATAAAAATAAATAAAAATCACTTTCATTATTTATTAATATTATAGTATTTTCGAAAAATACTAAATAAATATTTAGTAATAAATTTAATATATCTTCTTCCTCTCGCATGAAGCCGGATGTGCAGGTCGTGGCTGTTATCCTCGTTGTTGGAGATATGCCCTAGAGGCAGTAATAAATATAGTTATTATTATATCTTTGTGTTTATGATAAATGTTTACATTCATGCTATAACAGTATTAACAAGGAAACATTAATACTTGTGTGATTTGTAAACTAAATTAGAGTCCCTAGTAAAGCCTCTTCATAATACTAGCTTGTTGGTTAATAGATGATTGTGGTTTCCCTATCATGAACATTGAGATGTTATTAACAACAAGATCATATCATTAGGAGAATGGTATGATGGACATACTCCTATAGATAAACGTAGCATAAAGATCAAGTCATTTTAAATAGTTCAATTGCTATATGCTTTCTGATACATAGTAACCTAATTCCTTCGACCATGAGATCATGCTTATCACCATCACCGGAAGGATGCTTTGATGACATCAAACACCACACCGTAACTGGGTGGCTATAAAGGTGGCATTGAGTGTTTGGAAAGTATGGGTTGAGACGCATGGATCAAGAGTGGGATTTGTCCATCCATATGACGGATAGATATACTCTGGGCCCTCTCGGTGGAATTTCATCCAATTAGCTTGCAGGCATGTGACTGGCTCACAAGGGATAACATATCACGGGAACGAGAAAAGAGTACTTATCGGTAACGAGGTTGAACTAGGTATGCAGAGATACCGACGATCAAAACCTCGGATAAGTAAACTATCATGAGACAAAGGGAAATTGGTATCGTATGTAAGTGGTTCATTCGATCGCAAAGTAATCGTAGAAATATATGGGAGCCATATGAATTTCCAGATTCCTCTATTGGTTATTGATCGGAGAAGTGTCTCGATCATGTCCGCATAATTCACGAACCGTAGGGAGACACACTTAAGGATTCGATGTTGTTGAGTAGTTATGTAATGATGAGTAAGAGACCGAATGTTGTTCGGAGTCTCGGATAGGATCCAGGATATCACGAGGAGATCCGGAATGGTCCGGAGAATAAGATTCATATAAGGAAAGTCCTATTTCGGGGTTGGAGAATGGTTCCGGTGTTTTCATCGGGAATGTTCTAGAAGGTTCCGGAAGGTCCAGCACTCCGGAGGGGAAGGGTACATGAATGTGTCATAACAAGTTGGAATGATTGCATCATGTACTAGGTGTCATCGCTGAGCAAAATAAAGGGATAAATCAAATCCTAGTTTGAAAAGTCAAACGCCAATTTGAAAAGTCAAACGACAAGTTTGCTTCGTGGAGGAAGAGTAGGAAACCTACTTGGGGAGGAGTTCCTCTCCCTCCACCGCCAGCCAAGGAGGCCGAGTTGGGGAGGGACTCCCCTCCCCTTGGCCGCGCCCTCCCACCTATATAAGGAGGGCTGCCCCTCCAAGACCTACACCTTGCACCCCACCAAACCCTAACCCTAGCCGCCGGCCACCACCATAGCCGTCGCCGCCCTAGGGTTTCTCCCAAGCCGCCGACTTGGGGCATCCCCTTGCCCTAGCCACCGGTATAGACTCTCCTCCTTGGTGTGTCTAATCCCTAGATTACCGAGTCCTCTCTCATAGTCCACCATACTCGCTCCGGCTTAAGGCGAAGCCCTGCAAGATCTCCCCTCTACTTCCGGTACCACGCCGTCGTGCTGCCGGAATCGCAAGGAGAGTGCTACAACCTCCGCTGCCTGCTGGAACAAGGGAGAGGAAGGTCTTCATCGAGTACCGAACGTGTGACCGACTGCGGGAGCGCTGCCGGAACGCGGCGCCGGAAGGATCGTCTACACGATCTTGAGATCGGGAAGAGTACGACTACATCACCCACGAGAATCCGCTCTCGTTAACCGCTTTGGAATCTTCGAGGGTGAGTTCCCCTATCGACTCGTTGCTACAATCTAGTAGATAGATCTTGGCTTGTTTGTTTGCATGCGATAGAATTTTTTTGTTTTCCATGCTACGAACCCCTACAGTGGTATCAGAGCCGTGTCTATATGTAGATCTATTGCACGAGTAGAACACAATGGTCATTATGGGCGATGGTGCTTTTATGATCAATTGCGTCTTGTGTACTTTGCATCTTGCGGTATGATGGGATGAAGCGGCCCGGACTAACCTTACATGACATCGTTCATGAGACTTGCTCCACTCTAAACATGCAACTTGTATTGCATAAGTGGCTTTGCGGGTGTCTGTCTCTCCCATTATAGTAAGATCCAATTTACAACGGGCACTTGATAGTTCTAGCATCAACGTTGTGGTTCTTGTTTGTAAGTTAGAGCGACACTTATTGAAAGCCCCAAACCACGTAAAATATGCAAAGAAAATTAGAGGCGTCTAACTTTGTTTTGCAGGGGTGTGCTGTGATGTGATATGGCCATGATTGTGATTATATTTGATGTATGCATGTTCCTTATTGTAAGTTGGCAACCGGCAGGAGCCATATGGTTGTCTTTAATTTCTGTTAAAGACACGCGTGTCTATTCAAAGTAGTTGTAATAGTTGAAGCTGGTGGACGACAACCATGGAGCAGCATCATTGACCTTGATGCAATGCCGGTGATGATGGAGATCATGTTCGTGCTTGAAGATGGAGATCGGAAGCACAAAGAAGAAAGTCCATATCATATCACATATTATGAATTGCATGTGATGTTAATCCTTTATGCATCTTGTATTGCTTAGTTAACGACGGTAGCATTATAAGATGATCCCTCAAGCACACAAATTTCAAGTTTTAAAGTGTTCATCCTTAGTTAGCACCGTTGCTAAAGCTTGTTGTTTCGAAGCACCACATGATGATCGGGTGTGTTAGATTCTGCAAGTGTATACAACGTGAGCAAGCCAGTTTTGCTCATGCAGAAACTAAGGTTTGATCTTGACGAGCCTAGCATGTACAGACATGGTCTCGGAACACGGATCACCGAAAGGTAAAGCATGAATCATATAGTAGATATGATGAACATGTCGATTGTTCGCCATTGAAGCTACATCAACTCTCGCGATGATCGGTTTTGATGTGGTGGATTTGGTTCGTGTGATCACTAAAACAATGTGAGGGATATTGTTTTGAGTGGGAGTTCACCTAGATTAATTTAAATATTAATTAGAACTCAATTTGTCATAAACTTATATGGCGGCCCCTACCATCAATTTTAATGTGTTCCTAGAGAAAGAAAAGTTGAAAAACAATGGAAGCAACTTCACGGATTGGTTACGCAATTTGAGGATTGTCCTTAATGCTGGTAATTTGACCTATGTGCTGGATGCACCGCTGGGTGACCCGCCTGCAGCTACTGCTACCGATGAAGTAAAGAATGTTTACCTCACTCGGAAGAATCAGTACTCCACAATTCAGTGTGCTATCTTGTATGGTTTGGAATCGGAGCTTCAGAAAAGGTTTGAGAATTCAGACCCACATGATATTGTCCGTGAACTCAAAATGATATTTGAGGCTCACGCGGCAGTTGAGAATTATGAGGCTTCTGAAAAGTTCTTTAACTGCAAGATGGAAGAGGGCAGCTCCGTCAGTGAGCATGTGCTTAAGATGTCTGGGCCCGCAAACAAACTCCAAAGTTTGGGTATAGTGATTCCTAATTCTTTGGGTATACATCGTGCCCTCCAATCACTACAACCAAGTTACATGAACTTTGTGATGAACTACAATATGCAAAACATGGACAAGACGTTGCCAGAACTCTTCTCCATGTTGAAATCTGCAGAAGTGGAGATCAAGAAAGAGCACCAAGTGTTGTTGGTCAATAAGACCACCAAATTCAAGAAAGGAAAGTGTAAGAAAAGGGACACTTCAAGAAGGGTGGTAAGAAAGTTACCGCACCGACAAAGAAGACCAAGGCTGGACCTAAGCCTGATACTGAGTGCTTTTACTGCAAGCAAGAGGGTCACTGGAAGCGGAATTTCCCAAAGTACTTGGCGGATTTGAAGAACGGCAACATCAATAAGAAAGGTATATCCGATATACATGTTATTAATGTGTATCTCACTAGTACTCGTAGTAGTGCCTGGGTATTTGATACTGGTTCAGTTGCTCATATTTGTAACTCGAAACAGGTGCTGCAGAATAAACGGAAGCTAGCAAAGAACGAGGTGACGATGCGCGTTGGAAATGGATCAAAGGTTGATGTGATCGCGGTCGGCATGCTACCGCTTCATCTACCATCGGGATTAGTTTTATACTTAAATAATTGTTATTTGGTGCCTGCATTGAGCATGTACATTATATCGGGATCTTGTTTATTGCGAGACGGTTACTTGTTTAAGTCCGAGAATAATGGTTGTTCGATTTATATGAGTAATATGTTTTATGCACATGCACATTTGATAGATGGTCTATTCTTATTGAATCTCGATTGTAGTATTACACACATAAATAACATTGAGGCTAAACGTTTGAAATTGAGCGATAACTCGACCTATATGTGGCACTATCGTCTTGGTCATATGGGAGTAAAGCGTATGAAGAAACTCCATTCCGATGGACTTCTTGAATCACTTGATTTTGAATCACTTGAAAGATGCAAAGCATGTCTGATGGGTAAAATGACTAAGACGCCATTTTCTGGTATGATGGAGCGAGCT
The DNA here is from genome assembly GCA_916181665.1 of Avena sativa. NCBI lineage: Eukaryota > Viridiplantae > Streptophyta > Magnoliopsida > Poales > Poaceae > Avena > Avena sativa. The sequence continues at coordinate 465,245,489 of OV702293.1, forward strand.
ACAGACTTATTGGAAATCATACATACCGACGTGTGTGGACCAATGAGTGTAGCATCGCGCGGTGGTTATCGTTATGTTCTTACCTTCACGGATGACTTGAGTAGATATGGGTATATCTATTTCATGAAACATAAGTCCGAAACTTTCGAGAAGTTTAAGGAATTTCAAAGTGAGGTAGAGAATCAACATAACAAGAATATTAAATTTCTGCGTTCTGATCGTAGAGGTGAATATCTAAGTTACGAGTTTGGCGAGCATTTGAAGAAATGCGGAATACTTTCACAATTGACACCGCCGGGAACACCACAGCGTAATGGTGTGTCCGAACGTCGTAATCAAACTCTCTTAGATATGGTTCGTTCTATGATGTCACTTACAGATTTACCGCTATCGTTTTGGGGTTATGCATTAGAAACAGCCGCATTCACTTTAAATAGGGCACCATCTAAATCCGTTGAAACGACACCGTATGAATTATGGTTTGGGAAGAAACCTAAATTGTCGTTCCTTAAAGTTTGGGGTTGCGAAGCCTGTGTAAAGAAGTTACAGCCGGACAAGCTTGAACCCAAAGCGGGAAAATGCGTCTTCATAGGATACCCAAAGGAAACTATTGGGTATACCTTCTATCATAGATCCGAAGGAAAAATCTTCGTTGCCAAGAATGGATCCTTTCTAGAGAAGGAATTTCTCTCGAAAGAAGTGACTGGAAGGAAAGTAGAACTCGACGAGGTTGTTGAACCTTCTCTCGAACTTGCGTGTAGCGCTGCACCGGAAGAAGTTCATGTGGTGCCTACACCAATAAGAGAGGAAGCTAATGATGATGATCATGAAACTTCGGTTGAAGTTGCTACAGAGCCTCGCATGTCAACGAGAACTCGTACCACTCCTGATTGGTATGATCCTGTTATGAGTGTCATGTTGGTGGATAACACCGATGATCCTGAGACATATGAGGAAGCGATGATGAGCCCAGATTCCAATAAATGGCAAGAAGCCATGAAATCCGAGATTGGATCCATGTACGAAAACCAAGTATGGACTTTGGTGGACTTACCGGATGGCCGGAAGGCTGTCGAGAACAAATGGATTTTCAAGAAGAAAACAGATGCTGATGGTAATGTAACTGTCTATAAAGCTCGACTTGTCGCAAAAGGGTTTCGACAAATTCAAGGAGTTGACTACGATGAGACTTTCTCACCAGTAGCGAAGCTAAAGTCTATGAGGATTATATTAGCAATCGTTGCATATTACGATTATGAAATATGGCAGATGGATGTCAAAACAGCGTTCCTCAATGGAGACATTGATGAAGAGTTGTATATGATGCAACCCAAAGGTTTTGTCGATCCTAAAGATGCTAACAAGGTATGCAAACTTCAAAGGTCCATATACGGATTGAAGCAAGCATCCCGGAGTTGGAATCAACGTTTTGATAAGGTAATCAAAAGTTTTAGTTTTATACAAACTTATGGAGAAGCTTGTATTTACAAGAAAGTGAGTGGGAGCTCTGTAGCATTCTTAATACTATATGTTGATTGTGAATGATGTAGACCTTCTAAATAGTGTCAAGGAATATTTGAATAATAGTTTTTCAATGAAAGATCTTGGCGAAGCAGCTTACATATTAGGCATAAAGATTTATAGAGATAGATCAAGACGCCTAATATCATTGTCACAAAGTACATATTTGGACAAAGTTCTAAAGAGGTTTGGAATGGAAGATAGCAAGAAAGGGTTCTTGCCCATGTTGCCCAATACGACCTTGAGTAAAAATCAAAGTCCAGCAACAGCGGAAGATAGAGAAAGGATGAGTAAGACTCCCTATGCCTCAGCCATAGGATCTCTAATGTATGCCATGCTATGTACTAGACCCGACATTGCATATGCTGTTAGTTTAACTAGCAGATATCAAAGTGATCCAGGAGTGGATCATTGGACAGCGGTCAAAAACATCCTTAAGTACTTGAGAAGAACTAAGGATATGGTTCTTTCTTATGGAGGTGATGAACAGCTCATTGTTAATGGTTACACCGATGCTAGTTGGAACACCGATCCGGATGATTCTAAATCACAATCTGGATACGTATTTGTTTTGAATGGTGCAGCAGTTAGTTGGAGGAGTGCAAAGCAAAGCGTTGTGGCGAGATCTTCAACTGAATCGGAATACATAGCTGCTTCGGAGGCTTCACAAGAAGCGATATGTATGAAGGAGTTCATTACAGAGCTCGGTGTGGTTCCAAGTGCGTTGGACCCAATGTCTATCTACTGTGATAACATGGGCGCCATAGCCAATGCGCAAGAACCAAGGTCACACAAGAAGCTGAAGCACATCAAGCTACGTTTTCACGCTATTCGAGAACATGTCCAAGATGGTGACATAAAGATTTGCAAAGTACACACAGATCTGAATGTGGCGGATCCGTTGACTAAACCTCTCCCGAGGGCAAAACATGACCAACACCAAACTGCCATGGGTGTTCGGTATATTACCATGTAATCTAGATTAGTTGACTCTAGTGCAAGTGGGAGACTATTGGAGATATGCCCTAGAGGCAGTAATAAATATAGTTATTATTATATCTTTGTGTTTATGATAAATGTTTACATTCATGCTATAACAGTATTAACAAGGAAACATTAATACTTGTGTGATTTGTAAACTAAATTAGAGTCCCTAGTAAAGATTCTTCATAATACTAGCTTGTTGGTTAATAGATGATTGTGGTTTCCCTATCATGAACATTGAGATGTTATTAACAACAAGATCATATCATTAGGATAATGGTATGATGGACATACTCCTATAGATAAGCGTAGCATAAAGATCAAGTCATTTTAAATAGTTCAATTGCTATATGCTTTCTGATACATAGTAACCTAATTCCTTCGACCATGAGATCATGCTTATCACCATCACCGGAAGGATGCTTTGATTACATCAAACACCATATCGTAACTGGGTGACTATAAAGGTGGCATTGAGTGTTTGGAAAGTATGGGTTGAGACGCATGAATCAAGAGTGGGATTTGTCCATCCATATGACGGATAGATATACTCTGGGCCCTCTCGGTGGAATGTCATCCAATTAGCTTGCAAGCATGTGACTGGCTCACAAGGGATCATATCTCACGGGAACGAGAAAAGAGTACTTATCGGTAATGAGGTTGAACTAGGTATGTAGAGATACCGACGATCAAAACCTCGGATAAGTAAAGTATCCTGAGACAAAGGGAAATTGGTATCGTATGTAAGTGGTTCATTCGATCGCAAAGTAATCGTAGAAATATGTGGGAGCCATATGAATTTCCAGATTCCTCTATTGGTTATTGATCGGAGAAGTGTCTCGATCATGTCCGCATAATTCACGAACCATAGGGAGACACACTTCAGGATTCGATGTTGTTGAGTAGTTATGGAATGATGAGTAAGATACTGAATGTTGTTCGGAGTCTCGGATAGGATCCGGGATATCACGAGGAGATCCGGAATGGTCCGGAGAATAAGATTCATATAAGGAAAGTCCTATTTCGGGGTTGGAGAATGGTTCCGTTGTTTTCATCGGGAATGTTCTAGAAGGTTCCAGAAGGTCCGGCACTCCGGAGGGGAAGGGTACATGAATGTGTCATAACAAGTTGGAATGATTGCATCATGTACTAGGTGTCATCGCTGAGCAAAATAAAGGGATAAATTAAATCCTAGTTTGAAAAGTCAAACGCCAATTTGAAAAGTCAAATGGCAAGTTTGCTTGGTGGAGGGAGAGTAGGAAACCTACTTGGGGAGGAGTTCCTCTCCCTCCACCGCCGGCCAAGGAGGCCGAGTTGGGGAGGGACTCCCCTCCCCTTGGTCGCGCCCTCCCACCTATATAAGGAGGGGCAGGGCTGCCCCTCCAAGACCTACACCTTGCACCCCACCAAACCCTAACCCTAGCCGCCGGCCACCACCATAGCCGCCGCCCTAGGGTTTCTCCCAAGCCGCCGACTTGGGGCATCCCCTTTCCCTAGCCACTGGTCTAGCCTCTCCTCCTTGGTGTGTCTAATCCCTAGATCACCGAGGCCTCTCTCATAGTCCACCATACTCGCTCCGGCTTAAGGTGAAGCCCTGCGAGATCTCCCCTCTACTTCTGGTACCACGCCGTCGTGCTGCCGGAATCGCAAGGAGTGTGCTACAACCTCCGCTGCCTACTAGAACAAGGGAGAGGAAGGTCTTCATCGAGTACCGAACGTGTGACCGACTGCGGGAGCGCTGTCGGAACGCGGCGCCGGAAGGATCGTCTACACGATCTTGAGATCGGGAAGAGTACGACTACATCACCCACGAGAATCCGCTCTCGTTAACCGCTTTGGAGTCTTCGAGGGTGAGTTCCCCTATCGATTCGTTGCTACAATCTAGTAGATAGATCTTGGCTTGTTTGTTTGCATGCGATAGAATTTTTTTGTTTTCCATGCTACGAACCCCTACAGTGGTATCAGAGCCGTGTCTATATGTAGATCTATTGCACGAGTAGAACACAATGGTCATTGTGGGCGATGGTGCTTTTATTATCAATTGCGTCTTGTGTACTTTGCATCTTGCGGTATGATGGGATGAAGCGGCCCGGGCTAACCTTACATGACATCGTTCATGAGACTTGCTCCACGCTAAACATGCAACTTGTATTGCATAAGTGGCTTTGCGGGTGTCTGTCTCTCCCATTATAGTAAGATCTAATTTACAACGGGCACTTGATAGTTCTAGCATCAACGTTGTGGTTCTTGTTCGTAAGTTAGAGCGACACTTATTGAAAGCCCCAAACCACGTAAAATATGCAAAGAAAATTAGAGGCGTCTAACTTTGTTTTGCAGGGGTGTGTTGTGATGTGATATGGCCATGATTGTGATTATATTTGATGTATGCAATGTTCCTTATTGTAAGTTGGCAACCGGCAGGAGCCATATGGTTGTCTTTAATTTCTGTTAAAGACCCGCGTGTCTATTCAAAGTAGTTGTAATAGTTGAAGCTGGTGGACGACAACCATGGAGCAGCATCATTGACCTTGATGAAATGCCGGTGATGATGGAGATCATGTTCGTGCTTGAAGATGGAGATCGGAAGCACAAAGAAGAAAGGCCATATCATATCACATATTATGAATTGCATGTGATGTTAATCCTTTATGCATCTTGTATTGCTTAGTTAACGACGGTAGCATTATAAGATGATCCCTCAAGCACATAAATTTCAAGTTTTAAAGTGTTCATCCTTAGTTAGCACCGTTGCTAAAGCTTGTTGTTTCGAAGCACCACGTGATGATCGGGTGTGTTAGATTCTGCAAGTGTATACAACGTGAGCAAGCCAGTTTTGCTCATGCAGAAACTAAGGTTTGATCTTGACGAGTCTAGCATATATAGACATGGTCTCGGAACACGGATCACCGAAAGGTAAAGCATGAATCATATAGTAGATATGATGAACATGTCGATTGTTCGCCATTGAAGCTACATCAACTCTCGTGATGATCGGTTTTGATGTGGTGGATTTGGTTCGTGTGATCACTAAAACAATGTGAGGGATATTGTTTTGAGTGGGAGTTCACCTAGATTAATTTAACTATTAATTAGAACTCAATTTGTCATAAACTTAGTCTAAACTATTGCAAATATGTTGTAGATCAATGGCGGCCCCTACCATCAATTTTAATGCGTTCCTAGAGAAAGAAAAGTTGAAAAACAATGGAAGCACTTCGCGGATTGGTTACGCAATTTGAGGATTGTCCTCAATGCTGGTAATTTGACCTATGTGCTGGATGCACCGCTGGGTGACCCGCCTGCAGCTACTGCTACCGATGAAGTAAAGAATGTTTACCTCACTCGGAAGAATCAGTACTCCATAGTTCAGTGTGCTATCTTGTATGGTTTGGAATCAGAGCTTCAGAAAAGGTTTGAGAATTCAGACCCACATGATATTGTCCGTGAACTCAAAATGATATTTGAGGCTCACGCGGCAGTTGAGAGTTATGAGGCTTCTGAAAAGTTCTTTAACTGCAAGATGGAAGAGGGCAGCTCCGTCAGTGAGCATGTGCTTAAGATGTCTGGGCACGCAAACAAACTCCAAAGTTTGGGTATAGTGATTCCTAATTCTTTGGGTATACATCGTGTCCTCCAATCACTACCACCAAGTTACAAGAACTTTGTGATGAACTACAATATGCAAAACATGGACAAGACGTTGCCAGAACTCTTCTCCATGTTGAAATCTGCAGAAGTGGAGATCAAGAAAGAGCACCAAGTGTTGTTGGTCAATAAGACCACCAAATTCAAGAAAGGCAAGTCTAAGCAAAAGGGACACTTCAAGAAGGGTGGTAAGAAAGTTACCGCACCGACGAAGAAGACCAAGGCTGGACCTAAGCCTGATACTGAGTGCTTTTAGTGCAAGAAAGAGGGTCACTGGAAGCGGAATTTCCCAAAGTACTTGGCGGATTTGAAGAACGGCAACATCAAGAAGAAAGGTATATCCGATATACATGTTATTGATGTGTATCTCACTAGTACTCGTAGTAGTGCCTAGGTATTTGATACTGGTTCAGTTGCTCATATTTGTAACTTGAAACAAGTGCTGCAGAATAAACGGAAGCTAGCAAAGAACGAGGTGACGATGCACGTTGGAAATGGATCAAAGGTTGATGTGATCGCGGTCGGCACGCTACCTCTTCATCTACCATCGGGATTAGTTTTATACTTAAATAATTGTTATTTGGTGCCTGCATTGAGCATAAACATTATATCGGGATCTTGTTTATTGCGAGACGGTTACTTGTTTAAGTCCGAGAATAATGGTTGTTCGATTTATATGAGTAATATGTTTTATGCACATGCACATTTGATAGATGGTCTATTCTTATTGAATCTCGATTGTAGTATTACACACATAAATAACATTGAGGCTAAATGTTTGAAATTGAGCGATAACTCGACCTATATGTGGCACTGTCGTCTTGGTCATATCGGAGTAAAGCGTATGAAGAAACTCCATTCCGATGGACTTCTTGAATCACTTGAAAAATGCGAAGCATGTCTGATGGGTAAAATGACTAAGACTCCATTTTCTGGTATGATGGAGCGAGCTACAGACTTATTGGAAATCATACATACCAATGTGTGTGGACCAATGAGTGTAGCATCGCGCGGTGGTTATCGTTATGTTCTTACCTTCACAGATGACTTGAGTAGATATGGGTATATCTATTTCATGAAACATAAGTCCGAAACTTTCAAGAAGTTTAAGGAATTTCAAAGTGAGGTAGAGAATCAACGTAACAAGAAGATTAAATTTCTGCGTTCTGATCGTGGAGGTGAATATCTAAGTTACGAGTTTGGCGAGCATTTGAAGAAATGTGGAATACTTTCACAATTGACACCGCCGGGAACACCACAGTGTAATGGTGTGTCTGAACATCGTAATCAAACTCTCTTAGATATGGTTCGTTCTATGATGTCACTTACAGATTTACCGCTATCGTTTTGGGGTTATGCATTAGAAATAGCCGCATTCACTTTAAATAGGGCACCATCTAAATCCGTTGAAACGACACCGTATGAATTATGGTTTGGGAAGAAACCTAAATTGTCGTTCCTTAAAGTTTGGGGTTGCGAAGCCTATGTAAAGAAGTTACAGCCGGACAAGCTTGAACCCAAAGCGGGAAAATACGTCTTCATAGGATACCCAAAGGAAACTATTGGGTATACCTTCTATCATAGATCCGAAGGCAAAATCTTCGTTGCCAAGAATGGATCCTTTCTAGAGAAGGAATTTCTCTCGAAAGAAGTGACTGGAAGGAAAGTAGAACTCGACGAGGTTGTTGAACCTTCTCTCGAACTTGCGTGTAGCGCAGCTGAAGGGTTTCGCAGCATAGTAAATCAAAATTTTCTACGGAAGCGAATAGAGGGAAAGCCAAGATATAATCTAGGAGATGCAAACAACGAGAGAGATTGGATTAGATCTTCATACCCTTGAAGATTCGCACAGCGGAACGTTCGTCGGAACGTGGGTGATGTAGTCGTACTCGCTTCTCCTCCTCGCGATCTGATCCGATCTAGCACCACAAGTGGCAGTGCCTCCGTGAGATGCACACATGCGGCACCTCGACGTCTCCTCCTTCCTCGGACCAGCAAGTATGGTGGAGAGATAGATTGGATCTACAGCACGACGGCGTGGTGTATATGGTGGAGAATTTCTGCCGCAGGGCTTCGCCTACAAACAGTCGGGAGGGAGAGAGGAAGGGCAGCAGGGCAACTGGGTTTGGAGGAAGGTGTAAGGGGGTATGAGAGGGGGCGCACCAGCCCTCTATATATAGAGGGGGGTGCGGCCAGCCCTAGCCTCTCCTCCAAGCCTATCTCTAGTTTAAACAATTTAAACTCTCCCTTATCTAGAAATCCTATCTTATCTTATCTCTAGTTTAAACGATTTAAACTCTCTAGGATCGGCTGGGCCCTATGGGGCCTTGTGCCCCTGGCCCAATGCGGCCAGGACACTCCCTCATAGGCCCATGCCCCCTCCCGGAAGGTGGGACCACATTGGCCCCCTTCCAGAAGGTTCTAGAAGCTTCCGGTACAATACCGATTAACCCGGAACAATTCCGAACTCCAAAAACTGCACTGCCTTATATGAATCTTATTCTCCGGACCATTCCGGAACCTCTCGTGATATCCCGGATCCCATCCGAGACTCTGAACAAAAATTCATAAACCAAGTATCCAATCTATCCTAGCGTCGAGACACGTTAAGTGTGTGACCCTGCGGGTTCGAGAATATGCAGACATGATCTTCTATCAATAATCAACAGCGGGGTCTGGGCACCCATATTGATTCCCACACATTCATCGATGATCATATCGTATGAACCATGATGCCAGGATTCAATCAATCCCATATATATATTCCCTTCGTCTCGCGATATTTTACTTGCCCGAGATTCGATCGTCGGTATCGTCATACCTAGTTCAATCTCGTTCACAGCAAGTACTTTACTTGTTCCGTAATCCGATATCACTTTGTGATTAACTCCTTAACCACATGCTTGCAAGCGGTGTTGATATCGATTACCGAGTGGGCCCGAAGTATATCTCTCCGACTTGGGAGGGACAAATCCCATCTCGATACATACAACCCAACAGATACTTTCCAATCACCTGAGAGACACCTTTATGATCACCCTCTCATAGGATGACGTTTGATGACCTCAAAGCTTTCTTCCGATACCAGGGAGTTGTATTATCTCATGGTCTAAGGAATACAATATTTGACATAAGAAAAGCTTCGCAAAGATGAACACGATGACATGATCTAATTGCTTCGCTTAGTTTGGGTCTATCCACCACATCATTCTCCAATGATATGATCTCATTATCAATTGACAACTGATGTCTATGGTTAGGAAACCTTAACCATCATTGATCAATGAGCTAGTCCATAGAGGCGTACTAGGGACACGGTGTTGTTCACAAACCACACAAGTATTAATGTTTCCGCTTAATACAATTCTAGCATGGAATATAAACTTTATCATGAACAAGAATTATAATAATAACATCTTTATTATTGCCTCTAGGGCATAATTCCAACAGTCTCCCACTTGCACTAGAGTCAATAATCTAGTTTACATTTGGCAACAATCTCACACCCATGGCACTGAGGTGCTGATCATGTTTTACACGTGGAAGAGGTTTAGTCAATGGATCTGCGACATTCAGATCTGTATGTACTTTGCTGATCTTCAGATCTCCATCTGCTATATAATCTCGGATTATATGAAACTTGCGGTTGATATGCTTGGTCTTTGGATGATATCTTGGTTCCTTAGCGAGTGCTATGGCGCCAGTGTTGTCACACAATATCTCCAGTGGGTCCAATGCACTTGGAACCACGCCAAGCTCAGTGATGAAGTTTCTGATCCAAACTCCTTCACTTGACGCTTCTGCAGCAGCCATGTATTCCGCTTCTACTGTAGATCCCGCGACCACGCTTTGCTTGCAGCTTCTCCAGCTCACAGCTCCTCCATTCAAAATATACACGTATCCTGTCTGAGATTTAGAATCATCCTTGTCGGTGTCGAAACTAGCATCGAGGTAACCTTTTACGACGAGCTGTTCATCACCCCCATAGACTAAGAACATTTCTTTAGTCCTATTTAGGTACCTTAGGATGTTCTTCATGGCTGTCCAGTGTTCCACTCCTGGATCACTTTGATATCTGCTCGTCAAACTAAGAGCATTGGACACATCCGGTCTAGTACACAGCATGGCATACATGATGGAACCTATGGCCGAGGCATAAGGCACTTTGCTCATAGCTTCCCTATCATTTACCGTAGTTGGACACTGAGCCTTGCTCAATATCTTCCCTGACAACATAGGCACTGAACCTTTCAATGCCTTATCCATTCTGAACCTTTTCAGAACTTTGTCTAGGTATGTACTCTGGCTTAAAGCTATCAGGCGTCTTTGTCTATCTCTATAGATCTTGATGCCCAATATATAAGCAGCTTCACCTAGGTCTTTCATTGAAAAACACTTGTTCAAATAACTCTTCACATCGTTAAGCATGTTGATGTCATTTCCAATAATCAATATGTCATCCACATATAGTACCAGAAACGTCACCGAGCTCCCACTCACTTTCTTGTAGATGCAAGCTTCGTAGCAATTTGGAACAAATCCAAAGCTCTTGATAACTTGATCAAAACAAAGGTTCCAACTCCGAGATGCTTGCTTCAGTCCATAAATGGAACGCTGAAGTTTGCATACTTTATCAGCATCCTTAGGATCGACAAAACCTTCGGGTTGCATCATATACAACTCTTCATCAATGTTGCCATTGAGGAAAGCAGTCTTGACATCCATTTGCCATATTTCATAATCATGAAACGCAACAATTGCTAATAAAATCCGAATGGACTTAAACATCGCTACGGGAGAGAAAGTCTCATCATAGTCAACACCTTGAACTTGTCGAAAACCTTTTGCGACAAGCCGTGCTTTATAGATGGTAACATTACCATCCGCGTCCGTTTTCTTCTTGAAGATCCATTTGCACTCAACGGCCTTTCGGTGGCTAGGAGGGTCCACCAAAGTCCATACTTGGTTTTCGCTCATGGATCCCAATTCGGATTTCATGGCTTCTAGCCATTTCTCAGAGTCTGGGCTCATCATCGCTTCCTGATAGTTCGTAGGTTCGTTGTCTTCTACTAACAAGACAGTCAAGACAGGGTTGCCGTACCACTCAGGAGGGGCACGCGACCTTGTCGACCTGCGACGTTCAGTAGCAGCATCGTCCGAAGCTTCATGATCCTTGTCATTAGCTTCCTCTATTGTTGGTGTAGGCGGCACTGGAACAATTTCAGGTGCTGCGCTACTCTCCAATTCAAGAGAAGGTTCAATAACCTCGTCTAGCTCTACTTTCCTCCCACTCACTTCTTTCGAGAGAAACTCCTTCTCAAGAAAGGAACCGTTCTTTGCGACAAACACTTTGCCTTCAGTTCTGTGATAGAAGGTATACCCAATAGTTTCCTTAGGGTATCCTATGAATTGGGTTCGAGCTTGTCCGGCATCAACTTCTTGACGTAAGCTTCACATCCCCAAACTTTAAGAAACGACAACTTAGGTTCAGCACCAAACCACAGTTCATACGGTGTCGTCTCAACGGATTTAGATGGAGCCCTATTTAAAGTGAATGCAGCGGTTTCTAATGCATAACCCCAAAATGATAATGGCAAATCAGTAAGAGACATCATCGATCGGACCATATCTAATAGGGTTCGATTCCGGCATTCAGACACACCATTGCGCTGTGGTGTTCCGGGTGGCGTGAGTTGTGAAACGATTCCACTTGCTTTGAGATGCGTGAGAAAATCATAACTCAAATATTCGCCCCCACGATCGGATCGTAGAAACTTAATCTTTCTGTTACGATGGTTCTCCACTTCATTCAGAAATTCTTTGAACTTTTCAAACGTTTCAGATTTATGTTTCATTAAATAGATATACCCATATCTACTTAAGTCATCGGTAAAAGTGAGAAAATAGCGATATCCACCGCGCGTCGAAACACTCATCGGTCCGCATACATCGGTATGTATGATTTCCAACAAGTCCGTTGCTCGCTCCATCATACCGGAGAACGGGGTTTTGATCATCTTGCCCATGAGGCATGGTTCGCATGTGTCAAATGATTCAAAATCAAGAGACTCCAAAAGTCCATCAGAATGGAGTTTCTTCATGCGCTTTACACCAATATGACCTAGACGACAGTGCCACAAATAAGTAGTATTATCACTATCTACTTTGCATCTCTTAGCCTCAATGTTATGGATGTGTGTTTCATCCCTTTCGAGATTTAGAAGAAATAAACCACTCACAAGAGGTGCATGACCATAAAAGATGTTACTCATATAAATAGAACAACCATTATTCTCCGATTTAAATGAATAACCGTCTTGCAATAAACACGATCCAGAAATAATGTTCATGCTCAACGCAGGCACATAATAACATTTATTAAGGTTTAAAAGTAATCCCGAAGGTAAAACTAAGGAGAGCGTGCCGACGGCCATCACATCAACTCTTGATCCGTTGCCAACGCGCATCGTCACCTCATCCCTCGCAAGCCGTCGTCTATTTCGTAGCTCCTGTTTCCAGTTACAAATATTAGCAACTGAACCAGTATCAAATACCCAGGCACTACAACGAGGGCTAGTAAGGAAAACATCAATAACATGTATATCAAATATACCTTTGATGGTGCCAGCCTTCTTGTCCGCTAAGTACTTCGGACAGTTGCGCTTCCAGTGACCCTTGTCCTTGCAATAGAAGCACTCAGTGTCCGGCTTAGGACCAGACTTGAGCTTCTTCTCAGCAGGGGCAACGCGCTTGCCGCCGCTTTTCTTGAAGGGCTTCCTTGCACCCTTACCTTTCTTGAAGGTGGGGTCTGGTTGACCATCAACACATGATTATTCTTTTTGATGTTCACCTCCGCTACTTTCATTTTAGCAAAGAGCTCAGTGATCATATCAGTGGAACCAATCTGATTGTGATCAACTACAAAACTTTTGTAGCTAGGAGTGTCGATCTTGAGCTCCTCTGGAATCTTGCAGTCCAGTTGCTCAAGGCGTTGAGTGTAGCCCATCATCTTAATGGCGTGCTCACTAACAGAACTCCCTTCCTCCATCTTGTAGTTAAGGAATTTCTTAGAGATCTCATATCTCTCAAAATGGGCTTGAGTCTGAAACATGTTTTTCAGCTCCTCGAGAATCTCAAAGGGCCCGGCGAACTCCTCAAAACGATTTTGAAGATCCGATTCCATAGCATACAACATGACGATCTTAATCAAATCATAATCATCCTTGCGCGACTGATAAACAGCTTTTTCATCAGCCGGCGCATCTATAGCAGGGGCGTCACCTAGCACTTTCTTAAGGACATAGTCCTTTTGTCCGCCAGACAGAATGATTCTTAGATTGCGGAACCAGTTGGTGAAGTTAGACCCATTGTTTCTAAGCTTTTCTTTCTCAGCAAAAACGTTGAAGTTGAAGTTGGACTTGGCCATTGGATCTACAGTATTTGCAAGTACAATTTAGACTATGTTCATGATAAATAGTTCAACTTAATCAAATTACTAGATGAACTCCCACTAAATTCAACATCCCTCAAGTTGCTTAGTGAACACGATCCAAATTCACCACACCTAATCCGATCTTCACGAGAAGAGATGTGGCTTCAATGGTGGACAACGAAGTGTCGATCATATCATTCATATGACTCATGCTTAACCTTTCGGTTCATGTGTTCCGAGGCCATGTCTGTACATGCTAGGCTCGTCAAGTCAAACCCAAGTATTTCCGCGTGTGCAAAACTGGTTGCACCCGTTGTATGTGAGCGTAGAGTCTATAGCACCCGATCATCACGTGATGCTTGGACACGATGAACTTTCGCAACGGTGCATACATGGGGAGAACACAGTTTTATCTTGATCTTTAAGTGAGGAATCATCTTATAATGCTACCGTCGCGATCTAAGCATAATAAGATACATAAAAGGATAAACATCACATGCATATAACTTTATGTGACATGGTATAGCCAATCTTCGCGCAATGATCTCCATCTTGTGCGTTCCGGCATGATCTCCATCACTCCACCATGATTGCCTCCACCACGAATAGCAACTACAACTATTGCTAACTACTTAGCGATAAAGTAAAGCTATTACATGGCGTATAAGAAGTTGACTCGCAGGTCATACACAATTATAAAGACAACCATATGGCTCCTGCCGGTTGTGTACTCATCGACATGCAAGTCGTGAAACATTACAAAACATGATCATCGCATACAATATACACATCACATCTTGGGCCATACCATATCACAGAAAACACTCCCTGCAAAAACAAGTTAGACGCCTCTACTTTGTTGTTGCATGTTTTACGTGGCTTATGGGAGTAGATGCTAAGAACGATTCTTACCTACGGAAAGCCACAACGGTGATATTATGGTTGCCAAACTCCGGTGTTAATCCCATGACAACTATAGTGAGAGAAACTGACATCCACCAGCCGCATGTGTGGTACAAGCCACACGTCAAGTGCGGAGCCGGTCTCGCGAACGACGTCGCGTAAGGTTGGCCTGGACCGCTTCAATCTCACTATCCCGCGTCATAAGAAGAACACAAACAAGAGGCTTGCAACAGAAAACATCAACGCCCGCAACAACCATGTTGCGTTCTACTCGTGAATCACATCTACGCATAGATCTAGCTCTGATACCACTGAAGGGTTTCGCAGCATAGTAAATCAAAATTTTCTACGGAAGCGAACAGAGGGAAAGCCAAGATCTAATCTAGGAGATGCAAACAACGAGAGAGATTGGATTAGATCTTCATACCCTTGAAGATTCGCACAGCGGAACGTTCGTCGGAACGTGGGTGATGTAGTCGTACTCGCTTCTCCTCCTCGCGATCCGATCCGATCTAGCACCACAAGTGGCGGTGCCTCCATGAGATGCACACATGCGGCACCTCGACGTCTCCTCCTTCCTCGGACCAGCAAGTATGGTGGAGAGATAGATTGGATCTACAGCACGACGGCGTGGTGTATATGGTGGAGAATTTCTGCCGCAGGGCTTCGCCTACAAACAGTCGGGAGGGAGAGAGGAAGGGCAGCAGGGCAACTGGGTTTGGAGGAAGGTGTAAGGGGGTATGAGAGGGGGCACACCAGCCCTCTATATATAGAGGGGGGGTGCGGCCAGCCCTAGCCTCTCCTCCAAGCCTATCTCTAGTTTAAACAATTTAAACTCTCCCTTATCTAGAAATCCTATCTTATCTTATCTCTAGTTTAAACGATTTAAACTCTCTAGGATCGGCTGGGCCCTATGGGGCCTTGTGCCCCTGGCCCAATGCGGCCAGGACACTCCCTCATAGGCCCATGCCCCCTCCCGGAAGGTGGGACCACGTTGGCCCCCTTCCGGAAGGTTCTAGAAGCTTCCGGTACAATACCGATTAACCCGGAACAATTCCGAACTCCAAAAACTGCACTGCCTTATATGAATCTTATTCTCCGGACCATTCCGGAACCTCTCGTGATATCCCGGATCCCATCCGAGACTCCAAACAAAAATTCATAAACCAAGTATCCAATCTATCCTAGCGTCGAGACACGTTAAGTGTGTGACCCTGCGGGTTCGAGAATATGCAGACATGATCTTCTATCAATAATCAACAGCGGGGTCTGGGCACCCATATTGATTCCCACACATTCATCGATGATCATATCGGATGAACCACGATGCCAGGATTCAATCAATCCCATATATATATTCCCTTCGTCTCGCGATATTTTACTTGCCCGAGATTCGATCGTCGGTATCGTCATACCTAGTTCAATCTCGTTCACAGCAAGTACTTTACTCGTTCCGTAATCCGATATCACTTTGTGATTAACTCCTTAACCACATGCTTACAAGCGGTGTTGATATCGATTACCAAGTGGGCCCGAAGTATATCTCTCCGACTTGGGAGGGACAAATCCCATCTCGATACATACAACCCAACAGATACTTTCCGATCACCTGAGAGACACCTTTATGATCACCCTCTCATAGGATGACGTTTGATGACCTCAAAGCTTTCTTCCGATACCAGGGAGTTGTATTATCTCATGGTCTAAGGAATACAATATTTGACATAAGAAAAGCTTCGCAAAGACGAACACGATGACACGATCTAATTGCTTCGCTTAGTTTGGGTCTATCCACCACATCATTCTCCAATGATATGATCTCATTATCAATTGACAACTCATGTCTATGGTTAGGAAACCTTAACCATCATTGATAAATGAGCTAGTCCATAGAGGCGTACTAGGGACACGGTGTTGTTCACAAACCACACAAGTATTAATGTTTCCGCTTAATACAATTCTAGAATGGAATATAAACTTTATCATGAACAAGAATTATAATAATAACATCTTTATTATTGCCTCTAGGGCATAATTCCAACAGCAGCACCGGAAGAAGTTCATGTGGTGCCTACACCAATAAGAGAGGAAGCTAATGATGATGATCATGAAACTTCGGTTGAAGTTGCTACAGAGCCTCGCAGGTCAACGAGAACTCGTACCGCTCCTGATTGGTATGATCCCGTTATGAGTGTCATGTTGGTAGATAACACCGATGACCCTGAGACATATGAGGAAGCGATGATGAGCCTAGATTCCAATAAATGGCAAGAAGCCATGAAATCCGAGATTGGATCCATGTACGAAAACCAAGTATGGACTTTGGTGGACTTACCGGATGGCCGGAAGGCTGTCGAGAACAAATGGATTTTCAAGAATAAAACAGATGCTGATGGTAATGTAACTGTCTATAAAGCTCGACTTGTCGCAAAAGGGTTTCGACAAATTCAAGGAGTTGACTACGATGAGACTTTCTCACCAGTAGCGAAGCTAAAGTCTATGAGGATTATATTAGCAATCGTTGCATATTACGATTATGAAATATGGCAGATGGATGTCAAAAAAGTGTTCCTCAATGGAGACATTGATGAAGAGTTGTATATGATGCAACCCAAAGGTTTTGTCGATCCTAAAGATGCTAACAAGGTATGCAAACTTCAAAGGTCCATATACAGATTGAAGCAAGCATCCCGAAGTTGGAATCAACATTTGGATAAGGTAATCAAAAGTTTTGATTTTATACAAACTTATGGAGAAGCTTGTATTTACAAAAAGTGAGTGGGAGCTCTGTAGCATTCTTAATACTATATGTAGATGACATATTGTTGATTGGGAATGATGTAGACCTTCTAAATAGTGTCAAGGAATATTTGAATAATAGTTTTTCAATGAAAGATCTTGGCGAAGCAGCTTACATATTAGGCATAAATATTTATAGAGATAGATCAAGACGCCTAATATCATTGTCACAAAGTACATATTTGGACAAAGTTCTAAAGAGGTTTGGAATGGAAGATAGCAAGAAAGGGTTCTTGCCCATGTTGCCCAATACGACCTTGAGTAAAACTCAAAGTCCAGCAACGGCGGAAGATAGAGAAAGGATGAGTAAGACTCCATATGCCTCAGCCATAGGATCTCTAATGTATGCCATGCTATGTACTAGACCTGACATTGCATATGCTGTTTGTTTAACTAGCAGATATCAAAGTGATCCAGGAGTGGATCATTGGACAGCGGTCAAAAACATCCTTAAGTACTTGAGAAGAACTAAGGATATGGTTCCTTCTTATGGAGGTGATGAACAACTCGTTGTTAATGGTTACACCGATGCTAGTTGGAACACCGATCTAGATGATTCTAAATCACAATCTGGATACGTATTTGTTTTGAATGGTGTAGCAGTTAACTGGAGGAGTGCAAAACAAAGCGTTGTGGCGAGATCTTCAACTGAATCGGAATACATAGCTGCTTCGTAGGCTTCACAAGAAGCGATATGGATGAAGGAGTTCATTACAGAGATCGGTGTGGTTCCAAGTGCGCTGGACCCAATGTCTATCTACTGCGATAACATGGGCGCCATAGCCAATGCGCAAGAACCAAGGTCACACAAGAAGCTGAAGCACATCAAGCTATGTTTTCACGCTATTCGAGAACATGTCCAAGATGGTGACATAAAGATTTGCAAAGTACACACAGATCTGAATGTGGCGGATCCGTTGACTAAACCTCTCCCGAGGGCAAAACATGACCAACACCAAACTGCCATGGGTGTTCGGTATATTACCATGTAATCTAGATTAGTTGACTCTAGTGCAAGTGGGAGACTATTGGAGATATGCCCTAGAGGCAGTAATAAATATAGTTATTATTATATCTTTGTGTTTATGATAAATGTTTACATTCATGCTATAACAGTATTAACAAGGAAACATTAATACTTGTGTGATTTGTAAACTAAATTAGAGTCCCTAGTAAAGCCTCTTCATAATACTAGCTTGTTGGTTAATAGATGATTGTGGTTTCCCTATCATAAACATTGAGATGTTATTAACAACAAGATCATATCATTAGGAGAATGGTATGATGGACATACTCCTATAGATAAGCGTAGCATAAAGATCAAGTCATTTTAAATAGTTCAATTGCTATATGCTTTCTGGTACATAGTAACCTAATTCCTTCGACCATGAGATCATGCTTATCACCATCACCGGAAGGATGCTTTGATGACATCAAACAACACACCGTAACTGGGTGGCTATAAAGGTGCCATTGAGTGTTTGGAAAGTATGGGTTGAGACGCATGAATCAAGAGTGGGATTTGTCCATCCATATGACGGATACATATACTCTGGGCCCTCTCGGTGGAATGTCATCCAATTAGCTTGCAAGCATGTGACTGGCTCACAAGGGATCACATATCACGGGAACGAGAAAAGAGTACTTATCGGTAACAAGGTTGAACTAGGTATGTAGATACCGGCGATCAAAACCTCAGATAAGTAAACTATCGTGAGACAAAGGGAAATTGGTATCATATGTAAGTGGTTCATTCGATCGCAAAGTAATCGTAGAAATATGTGGGAGCCATATGAATTTCCAGATTCCTCTATTGGTTATTGATCGGAGAAGTGTCTCGATCATGTCCGCATAATTCACGAACCGTAGGGAGACACACTTAAGGATTCGATGTTGTTGAGTAGTTATGGAATAATGAGTAAGAGACCGAATGTTGTTCGGAGTCTCGGATAGGATCCGGGATATCACGAGGAGATCCGGAATGGTCCGGAGAATAAGATTCATATAAGGGAAGTCCTATTTCGGGGTTGGAGAATGGTTCCGGTGTTTTCATCGGGAATGTTCTAGAAGGTTCCGGAAGGTCCGGCACTACGGAGGGGAAGGGTACATGAATGTGTCATAACAAGTTGGAATGATTGCATCATGTACTAGGTGTCATCGCTGAATAAAATAAAGGGATAAATCAAATCCTAGTTTGAAAAGTCAAACGCCAATTTGAAAAGTCAAACGACAAGTTTGCTTGGTGGAGGGAGAGTAGGAAACCTACTTGGGGAGGAGTTCCTCTCCCTCCACCGCTGGCCAAGGAGGCCGAGTTGGGGAAGGACTCCCCTCCCCTTGGCCGTGCCCTCCCACCTATATAAAGAGGGGCAGGGCTGCCCCTCCAAGACCTACACCTTGCACCCCACCAAACCCTAACCCTAGCCGCCGGCCACCACCATAGCCGCCGCCCTAGGGTTTCTCCCAAGCCGCCGAATTGGGGCATACCCTTGCCCTAGCTGCCGGTCTAGCCTCTCCTCCTTGGTGTGTCTAATCCCTAGATCATCGAGGCCTCTCTCATAGTCCACCATACTCGCTCCGGCTTAAGGCGAAGCCTTGCGAGATCTCCCCTCTACTTTCGGTACCACGCCGTCGTGCTGCCGGAATTGCAAGGAGAGTGCTACAACCTCCACTGCCTGCTGGAACAAGGGATAGGAAGGTCTTCATCGAGTACCGAACGTGTTGTTGGGGTTCGTAGCATGGAAAACAAAAAATTTCTACCGCATGAACACACAATCAAGATCTAATCTATGATCAAGCCAAGATCTATCTACTAGATTGTAGCAACGAGTCGATGGAATACTAACCCTCGAAGATCCAAATGGTTAACGAGAGTAGATTCTCGTGGGTGATGTAGTCGTACACTTGCCGATCTCAAGATCGTGTAGACGATCCTTCCGGTGCTGCGTTCCGGCAGCACTCCCGCAGTCGGTCACACGTTCGGTACTCGATGAAGACCTTCCTCTCCCTTGTTCCAGCAGGCAGCGGAGGTTGTAGCACTCTCCTCGCGATTCCGGCAGCACGACGGCGTGGTACTGGAAGTAGAGGGGAGATCTCGCAGGGCTTCGCCTTAAGCAAGAGCGAGTATGGTGGACTATGAGAGAGCCTTGGTGATCTAGGGTTTAGAGGCACCAAGGGAGAGAGAGCTAGGCCGGCGGATAGGGCAAGGGGAGAGCCCCAACTCGACGGCTAGGCAAACCCTAAGGGCGGCGGCGACTTGGTGGAAGCCGGCGGCTAGGGCTAGGGTTTAGAGGAGAGAGGTGTAGGGAAGAGGGGCACCCCTGCCCCTTCTTTAATAGGTGGGAGGGAGGCGCGGTTGGGAGGAGGGAGTCCTCCTCCAACTCCTCCTCCTTGGTCGGCGGTGGAGGGAAGAGGGCTTCCTCCCCAAGTAGGTTTCCTACTCTCCCTCCACCAAGCAAACTTGCCGTTTGACTTTTCAAATTGGCGTTTGACTTTTCAAACTAGGATTTGATTTATCCCTTTATTTTGCTCAGCGATGACACCTAGTACATGATGCAATCATTCCAACTTGTTATGACACATTCATGTACCCTTCCCCTCCGGAGTGCCGGACCTTCCGGAACCTTCTAGAACATTCCCGATGAAAACACCGGAACCATTCTCCAACCCCGAAATAGGACTTTCCTTATATGAATCTTATTATCCAGACCATTCCGGATCTCCTCGTGATATCCCAGATCCTATCCAAGACTCCGAACAACATTCGGTCTCTTACTCATCATTCCATAACTACTCAACAACATCGAATCCTTAAGTGTGTCTCCCTACGGTTCGTGAATTATGCGGACATGATCGAGACACTTCTCCGAACAATAACCAATAGAGGAATCTGGAAATTAATATGGCTCCCACATATTTCTACGATTTCTTTGCGATCGAATGAACCACTTACATACGATACCAATTTCCCTTTGTCTCACGATAGTTTACTTATCCGAGGTTTTGATCGTCGGTATCTCTGCATACCTAGTTCAACCTCGTTACCGATAAGTACTCTTTTCTCGTTCTCGTGGTATGTGATCCCTTGTGAGCCAGTCACATGCTTGCAAGCTAATTGGATGACATTCCACCGAGAGGGCCCAGAGTATATCTATCCGTCATATGGATGGACAAATCCCACTCTTGATCCATGTGTCTCAACCCATACTTTCCGAACACTCAATGCCACCTTTATAGCCACCCATTTACGGTGTGGTGTTTGAAGTCATCAAAGTATCCTTTCTATGATGGTGATAAGCATGATCTCATGATCGAAGGAATTATGTTACTATGTATCAGAAAGCTTTATAGCAATTAAACTATTAAAATGACTTGATCTTTATGCTACGCTTATCTATAGGAGTATGTCCATCATATCATTCTCCTAATGATATGACCCTGTTGTTAATAACATCTCTATGTTCATGATCAGGAAACCATGATCATATATTAACCAACAAGCTAGTTTAACAAGAGGCTTTACTAGGGACTCTTTTATGTTTACAAATCACACAAGTATTAATGTTTCCTTTTAATACAATTATAGCATGGTATGTAAACATTCATCATAAGTATGAAGATATGATAATAACCACGTTATTATTGCCTCTTGGACATATCTCCAACAGTCTCCCACTTGCACTAGAGTCAATAATCTAGTTTCAAAACTTTGTGTATTCAACACCTATGGCCTTCTGATGTCGTATGTACACGATTGCTAGTGGTCAGCTGATCTTCGGATCTGACACTTCCAGGTCCGTGTGTAATTGCATGTCTTTGCGTCTCTACGCATCACTCATTCTATAATGAGATGGCTTTGTACAAATTTGGTCCTTTGGTGTGACCTTTAGTTCTTTGGGGTTAAAACATGTCGATAATATTGTCGTACAATATATCTCCATAGCATTATCCCTGCTGTGAACTACACCTAGTTTGATAATAAACTACTTGACACAAATGCCCTCTTTTGCTGCTATAATAGCAGTTATATAGTTAGCCCTTTTGTTGTAGTATCTGTCACAATATATTAACTTTGGAACTCATCCAAATTCGTTATGGAACTCTCATTCCATCATATTGTGCCACCCTTAGTTTAGATTGAGATAAACTTAATTTGTACTTTGTGACAAAACTAGTATCAATGTAATTCATTTACAATGAACTAACCATCTATTTGTCACTTCTACAAAATAATATATTCTTAGTTCTTTTACAAGATCATAAGAATATCTTTACTATCGTCCAATGATTATCTTATGAATCATTCTGGTATATGCTCATAACATTTAGAGCATAGGACATATCTAGATTTGTACATATCACGGTATGATTGATATAAATATTCTTTGTGATTTCATACATCAAGTATCAATCTATACTTGAATCTTTGTTTCACTTACCAAGTGTCAATACACTTGAATATACCATCAACATTGAACTCATTCAATCCTTTCTGTGCGACAAGAACCTTTCTTGTAGTTTCTATATTGAACTCATTCAATACATCATCTATGTACTTTCGGCACAACCATATTAGCGTCTATTCATGCCAAATATTTGGGTTTTGCCTAAGTCCTTCATCAGGATGAAATTCTTAATATGTGTTAATAAAACATACATCATTTCCAATCAACAATATGTCTTCCACATAATGTATTAGAAACATGTCTTAGCGCTCCCACTTAATTTCTTGCAAATGCAAGCATCTTCATCGTCTCCGATGAAATTAAACTCTTTTAACAGTTTCATCATAGTGAAGATTCCAACTCCGCGATTGACATGGTTATACCCTACGGGTACGTGACTTCAGCATACCTGGTCAGCCCAAGGAAGGCCCACAGCAGACATACACTGGCCCGTGAAGAATTTCGGGTGGCCAAGGCCCATGACGCCTTCGGATCCTTGGAGAGCAAGACTAGCATAGATAGGAAATTTAAAGGGGTAAAACCCTAGAACCTGTAACCGACTAGGAATATGCCCGGGACCTGCCTAAGTCTATATAAAGGCCAGGAGGGCACGTCCTAGATCTCTCGACTCATACTTTCGCACACGCACCTCCACGCCAGATCGAATCTGCGCACCTGTAACCTTCGGTTCCGCCGTAATCAAGAGCAGACAAGCAGGAGTAGGGTTTTCCCTCCGGGGGCCTGAACCTGGGTAAATATCGTGTCCCCTAGTTGCTTGTATGTTAACTGTTCCACGATCTCCAGCATCCCCATCTTCTCCAAAACCCAAGTCCATAACAATGGGCATTGACGAGTCGAAACCTCGTCAATTGGCGCCGTCTGTGGGAACCGGGGCTGTTGATTGTGCGATCGTGACGGTCCTGACCCGATCGATCTACAACTCTGCGGCGACGGAGAATCACCTCCTCTTTGGCACTTTCGACTTCACCGCCCACTCGCCGGCCACCATGAAAGATTTCGAGCCCGTAGGCGACGGACTCGAGATCCTATTCGGGAGCTTCTGCTTCCAGGTGGGTCAGACTGGCACCCTCCGCCTTCCATAGCAAGTGCCCCTACCATTGATCAGGCCCGCCTCGTGGGCTCCACACCCTGTGCTACGCACATCGCCATCAACAGATGAGTTTTACGATAGCAGCAGCTGTAACTCCGATCTGTGTGATCCACCTTCAGATGAGGGAACCTACGGTTTCGGATCCGAAAGCTGCGGCAGCAGCAGACCAATCTACGAGCGCTATCTATGCGCCGCGGTCATCCAGGGCAACGAGGAAACACCTAACCCGCCGCCCAACCGGAACTCCAACCCGCAGGACAGAAACGGCGGAAACGGCGAAAACAGAAGAAGCCAGTCCCCCCCCACCCGACGGGGAAAACAACGGCCACGTCATCCAACTTAGCAAAGAAGCATGGGTCCAGGCACGCCGTGCCGTAGCAGGCGACATAGTCCTACCTGCAGACGCCTCACCTGAACTACTGATGGCATACCACTTCCTCCTCATCGAGGAGCACAAGAAGCAAGTCAAGATGCAGGAGACGCTCGACAAACGCAAGCAAGCAGCCTCCAAGTCCAGCGCGCGACGAGCTGCGCTCTCCGCCATGGCACCAGGCTCTAGCACAAACGGAAACCAGGGAAACAAGCATCGCTCTCGGGTGGAGAACATGGATCCCAAGGAGCGCCGTGACGTGACCCGAACTCTCCACACATCGTTCATGGAGATGGACGCTGACGGCAACGTCATCCCGAAGACGCCGCAAGCCGCGATCATGGCAGCCACTGCGTATCTCGCGGCTCACCCGCCTCCGGAGGGGGACCCAAAAAGATCCATGCACAAGTCCGCGCTCACCGGACTCGGACTTGTCGGAGCTGCACTCCACGAAGACGCTCCTGCGGAGCCGAAGAAGAAAGCTCCGGCCAGGCGCGACCGGAGCCCCACCCTTTCATCCGAAGAAGAGGAGGAACACGACCTTCCTCGAAGGAAGAAGAGCTCGCGCCACCGTAAACGCGACTACGACGCCCGAGACACGCTTACACAGCGCAAAATCAACAAAGCGCGAGCGAAACGTGCATGCTTGTCTGAATCCGAGATGGACGAAGATGAAGGAGAACTCTGTGGAGCCCGATGCTTCAGCAGTTCTGTTCGACGAACACAGATGCCACGCAACTTTAAGCTTCCTTCGGATACTCCAAAGTTCAATGGCACGCAGGATCCAAAATCCTGGCTCAGTGACCATCTGTCATCTGTCAAGCTGCACGGAGGTAACAAAGAAACCGCCATGCAATGCCTTCAGCTGCAGCTGACAGGCGCGGCGCGGGTCTGGCTCAGCAGCCTATCATCAGGATCCATCCGAAGCTGGGAGGAGCTCGCTTACAGCTTCATCCGAAATTTCAAGGGAAGTAGCAAGAGGCCCGCCTCAATCGAAGAATTGCGAGCCTGCACTCATAAAACGGTTGAATCTATTCGCTCGTACATACTACGTTGGTCTACCACCAAGAACTCCGCAGCACACATCTCCGAAGAGAGGGCCATCGACGCCTTCAGGGACGGCGTCAAACTCCAAGATTTCAAGGAGGAACTCGGGCGTGTCAAGCCCAAAACACTCGACCACCTCATGGACATCGCCAACAGGTGGGCAGACGGCGAAGATTGCATTCACCGAGCACAATCGGATGAAGAAGACGACTATGGCCGAAGACGGGAATGCCGCAGCAAGAGAAAATCGCGCGTCTACGAGGATCGTGACGGACCCGACATGGTGGCGGCCGGCTACACCGACCGCCGCAACGACAACAGCCGCAACAGCGGAGGATACCGCGGAGGAAACTTCCGCGACAACGGACGCCCAGCACAGTCGTGGCAGCGCCGCGACCGCGACAACGGACCCTCAGCATATGACAAACTTTCGGGTCCATGCACCATCCACTTCTACATCGACAAACAGGATGGCAAAAAGAAAGCCAGCCACATGCTCAAGGACTGCCGCGAGTTCTAGAAACTCAGCGAAAGCATGGTGCAGATGAGGCAACAAGCCCCAATCCCTGCGTTTGGAAACGCACCCGCGCAAGGAGAAATAGCGCTCGGAGCTCCGCCACCGCCGCCTATTGGAGGCCCAAACCATCCAGTCGCACCGGCACAGAACAACACTGGGAACGGATACCCCCCACCGAAAGGAGCACTAAATATGATCCAGAAGGGACGCCCCATGAATAGGGTGCAGAAGAAGATCACCCGACAAATCAACTTGGCCGTGGCAACTCCGCCTGCAATCCCTGAGTACCTCAGCGGATCGGAGTCCTGCATCACATTCACTCGCGCGGATCACCCTTGCCAGATCCCTCGCCCAGGTCATGCTGCCCTGGTGTTGGAGGCGCAGATCGGAGGCTTCGAGATGAGTCGCGTCTTCATGGACGGCGGCAGCGGCATCAACCTAATGTTCGCAAGCACGCTAGCAGCAATGCGGATCCCGCAATGCAGCCTGGAATAGTCAGACACAATGTTCCACGGCATCGTTCCAGGGAAGGGCATATTCACCCTGGGCAAAATAGGGCTCGACGTCATCTTCGGGAAACCGGACAACTTCCGGCAGGAGCGACTCGAATTTGAAGTGGTGGACTGGCCGTCACAATACCACGCCATCCTGGGGCGTGTAGCATTCGCAAGGTTCCTGGCCGTCCCACACTACGCATACCTACTACTCAAGATGCCAGGACCGAGGGGCATCATCACGGTCCACGGGAGCTTCACCCAATCGGACCAATGCGACAGGGATTTCAACAAAATCTCCCAGTCTTTCGGCATGCAAGACGAGCTTGTAAGGCTCTGCGAGGTGACGGACAACAGGGCACCCCCAGTCACAAGGCAGAACGCACCTGACATGTCCTTCGACTCCACCGTCATCACCAAGAAAGTGCAGGTCCATCCGACGTACGCCTCCAAGACGGCCCTGATCGCCAACGACCTCAGCTCCGCATAGGAAGGCGCGCTCGTCAAATTCCTCCGTGAGCGCTGGGAAATTTTTGCCTGGTGTCCTGCGGACATGCCAGGAGTTCCCAGTGAATTCGCCGAGCACGCACTCAATGTCTTTCCAGACACCAAGCCAGTCAAGCAGTCCATCCGGAGACTGTCCGAGCCACGAGCTGAAGCTATCGACAAGGAAATCAATAGACTACTCGCCGCAGACTTCATCAGGGAAATCAAGGAAAGCGAGTGGCTTGCAAACACAGTTATGGTCCCAAAGAAGGACACGGACATCCTGCGGATGTGCGTGGATTTCACGTCACTAAACAAGCATTGCCCAAAGGACCACTTCCCTCTTCCTCGGATCGATCAAATCATCAATTCGACTGTAGGTTGTGAGAAACTCTCCTTCCTCGACGCCTACTCAGGCTATAACCAGATTCGACTCAAGGTCGAAGATCAAGAGAAAACGGCGTTTATCACACCGTTCGGAGTAGTCTGCTACAACACAATGCCCTTCGGGCTAAAGAATGCAGGTGCCACGTACCAGCGATGCATGCAGGCCTGCCTCAAAGACCAGATCGGTCACAACGTCCAAGTCTACGTTGACGACATAGTCATAAAAACCAGGGAGGCAAGGACACTCATCGACAATCTCCGCGAGACGTTCGATAACCTTGATCGCTACAGGATCAAGCTCAACCCCGAAAAATGCGCCTTCGGCGTCCCATCGGGTCAGCTGCTTGGGTACTTCATCTCTCAGCGAGGGATCGAGGCGAACCCGGAGAAAATCAGAGCCATCATGGAAATGGAGAAGCCGAAAAACCTCAAAGGCGTCCAGTAACTCGCAGGGCGAATAGCGGCGCTAAGCAGATTCATCAGCCGCATGGGCGAGAAGGCCCTGCCATTCTACCAACTATTGCGCAAAGCAGATAAATTCCAGTGGACGCCAGAAGCCAACGACGCATTCGAAAGCCTCAAGCGGCTTCTCTCCACCTCGCCCGTCTTGGTCACGCCAAAGGAGCGCGAGCCTCTGCTGCTCTACATATCAGCCACACATCAGGTGGTCAGCACCGTACTAGTGGTCGAACGACCCGAAGAGGGCAAGACCCACGGGGTCCAACGCCCAATCTACTACCTCAGCGAGGTACTCACTCCAACAAAACAGAGGTACCCTCACTACCAGAAACTCGCCTACGGCGTGTTCATGACGGCTCGACGGTTGAGCCACTACTTCCAGGAGCATCAGGTGATGGTCGTCAATGAGGCACCCCTGAACAGCATCCTGAATAACCCGGAGGCCACAGGACGCGTGGCCCTGTGGGGCATCGAACTGTCACCTTTGGACATCGTCTACGAGAAGCGACTCGCAATCAAATATCAAGTCCTTCCGGACTTCCTGGTACATTGGATGGAGCTGCAGCTGCCAGACACCCCAGACATGTCGCAGTCATGGACGATGCACTTCGACGGCTCCAAGCGTGAAGCTGGAGCAGGAGCAGGGGTCATACTGACCTCCCCGCAAGGGGACAAGATGAAGTACGTCCTTCGGATGAAGTTCCGAGCTTCTAATAATGAGGCGAATACGAAGCCCTCATCCATGGCATGAGGATGGCAAAGATATGCGGCGCAACGCGCCTGGTCATCTATGGATACTCCAACCTCGTCGTCCAGCAGACGATGAACGAGTGCGACGCACACGCCGAAAACATGATCGCGTACCGCGTGCTCTACAACGCACTCGAAGGAGAATTTGACGGCTGCGAACTTCGGCACGTCGGAAGAGAAAGCAACGAGGAAGCCGATAGACTGGCTAACATTGGCTCCACCTGTGCAAAGGTGCCACCAGGCGTGTTCCTCGAACAGATCTGCGTGCCATCAATCAAGCGGAAATTCCCTAAAGGATCACCCGAAGAAGCAGAACACTTGGGGGCTGCACTACCCGAAGGTCATGAAGGACCCGAAAAATTGGACACCGAGGTCGCCATGGTCAACCTAATGCAGGTCATGGTAGTCGAAGAAACATGGACGCGACCATACCTCCAGTTCCTGATAAATGGAGAACTGCCTGACAGCCCAACAGATGCCTGGCGCATATCTCGTCAGTCAAAGGCCTTCACCATCATCAATGGCGAGCTGTACAAGCGCGGTATTACGGGTGTACTACAACGGTGCATCACCATCGACGACGGCAAAGCCATACTCCAAGACATCCACGAGGGCATATGTGGCCATCACGCAGGCAGCCGCTCCCTTGTCGCCAAAGCTCTACGAGCCGGATTCTACTGGCCAACGGCCATGACCGATGCAAAGGACATAGTCCGAAGATGTAATGGGTGCCAACGGTTTGCCGACAAACCGCACGCACCTGGGTCTGAGCTCAGACCCATACCTATAGCCTGGCCTTTTGCTCAATGGGGTCTCGACATGATCGGCAAACTGCCAAAGTCCTTGAAAGGGGGACACGTTTACCTCTTGGTTGCAGTCGACAAGTTCACCAAGTGGGTCGAGGCCATGCCGGTCACCAACTAGAAAGGCAAAACTGTTGTCAAGTTCTTCGAATCCATCGTCTACAGGTTCGGCGTACCACACAGCATCATCACCGACAATGGATCGAACTTCATCTCCGAGGAGTTCCAGGACTTCTGCGAAGGCCTTGGGATCAACATCACGTACGCCTCAGTGGCACACCCGCAAACGAACGGACAAGTGGAAAAGGCCAACTGCCTAATCGGCGCTGGTATAAAGAAGCGCCTCATGAGTCCACTCGAAAGGAAGGCTGGAGCCTGGACGAAAGAGCTACCATCCGTCCTGTGGAGCTTACGGACTACGCCAAATAGCTCCACCGGCTACACGCCGTTCTTCATGGTGCACGGAGCTGAGGCCGTGCTACCAGCCGGAGTACGCCACCAGGCCCCCAGGGTCGTCGCATACAACGAAGCCGAATCCACGGCTGCACTCGAGGATGTCGTCGACACACTCGACGAAGCAAGAGACATAGCAGCAGCTCGATCAGCGGTGTACCAGCAGAGTCTCCACAACTACCACAGCCGACGGCTGCGCCCAAGGTCCTTCGTCGAAGGAGACCTCGTCTTGCAACTCAAGCAAACGCGACCGAAGAAATTCGAGTCACCATGGGAAGGACCCTACGTCATCACCGAAGTCATCCCAGGTGGCGCCTATCGCCTCAAGCACGTGGAATCTGGAGTCACATACTCCAATCCATGAAACATCACGCACTTGCGACGATTCTACCCCTAGCTACCTACCCCTTACTTTCCATAAGGCTTTTCAGCCAAGGCTACTCAGCCGAACAATGTACTTCCTCCATCACGATATAATTAAAGCTAAGTGTCTTGCCCCAAACTTCAGTTCGCTACTTTGCAACTTTACTTTATGCTACAAACGCACTCAGGGGCTCCCCCACCTCACGATTTCATCGACTGAGGATCAAGCGTGTACACCTGAGTAGCTGACAACGTCAGGCAAACGAAAAAGACACGTACTCAATCAAAGCACTGCGTGCTCACAAACCTTTACAACAAAGGGCACAACACGCCCAGCCGAAATATATAAAGTTTACATCTATCTCTTTTTTTTAGGTACTACCTATTCTAAAGAATAACCTGAGCACGCTGCTCAAACAAATCTACGACCTGTTCGGCATACTGCCTTACATCTGCGTAATGCGGACGCATGTCCCACTCATCATCATCCGACCGAGGAGGTGGCCCAGCGGCCACAGCAGCCAAATCTACATCAGGACGGTGCAGCCTCACAAGAGACAAAGCAGCCTTGACTCCGGCGACGAGCTGTTGCGGCACCAACTCCTTGACGTTGCTCACGCTCCGAAACTTCGACAGAAGACCCGCAAAGCTTGTCGGCACAGCATCCAAAGGAAACATGATGTGCAGCACCGAGGCAAGCGACGTCTGCACCTGGCGAAGCACCCGCGACACCTGGTGCACACGGTCCTGCACCGTCGCCAGTGCCATGTCACGGTCACGATCCATCCAGAAGAAGCCACCGGCCTCCATGTCCTGTTGGGTCAAGCAATTGACCCGAACAGCGACACGCTCTTTCTCTTCCTTCGGAGCAAGGTTAGCACCTGCGACAATGAAACAAATTAAAAGGCAAGGCCAGCAGGCTCATCCGAAGAACTGAGCTACAGCTCGAAATAAAGAACAACTTACATTGAAGCTGCTCAGATATCCGAAGTAGCTCTGCCATCAAATACTCCTCTCTGGCTGCACAGGTGCCCGCCTTGGACTTCCAAACATCGGCGTGACCACGCAACACAAGTAACTCCCTCTCAAGACTACGAACACGGTCCCGAAGAAAAGTGAGTTGAGAAGGGTCATCCAAAGATGGCCGCTGCTACGCTGCGGGTGAGGTGTCAACAGGGTCAGCACCCGAAGGAACCTAGAGCAGCAGAAAAAGAAAGGGACACAAACATTTAGACAATGGCAGAGCACAACTCAGAAGAATTCATTAAACATATAAGGCCACTACGTGGCACAAGGATGGTGTTCTTAAAAATATTTACAGCAAAAGTAGACTACAAACTATCCTACATCTACAAAGCCTAAGACGCGGCACCCTGAGTCGCCTCGGAGCCAGACTGCCTAGCTTTGGCCCCGCCCAGCTACCGCAGTGCATACTCAGACAGCAAATCAATGAGCTTGGGCCCATATCGTTTGCAGCGAGCGGAGTAGGCAGCAAAGGCTACCTCGGATCCATCCGCAGTCGTCGGCATCCGGGAGGTGATCTGAGGCAAGTCCAGCTCCGCTCCAGCCGCCAAGGCCATCGCCAGCCCGACGGACATGCCGATGCCCTTCTGCTTGCGCTTGTACGCCGCAGGCGCTTCGGCTGATAAAGCCTCCGCTAGGGCATCCACATCATCGAGGGCCACGCCCTTAGGAACAAGCTCCTTGTAGAAGCGGCCAAGGACCTCCTTCGCCTTGGCAAAGGAGCTGACAACGGTGCTGCAGCGATCTTCGACCGCCACAGTAGCATCATCTAGAGCACTGAGCACCGCGGTCAAACTCGATGCCTGCGGCATCTGAGACATAAAAAAAAGAGAAGACATGAAGAAAAGCAGCACAGAAGAAGACAGGAAACACGAAGAAACAGGTAGAAATACAGCACTTACCCAAAATAGCCTTGGCAGCAGCCATGAGCTTCGCCGCCACCTCTCTCTCGCGCGCAGCCGCAACAGTGGCCAGCTGCTCCTCACGGTCCGCGGCCTCCTGCTGCAGACGCTCTTTCGCTTCGGCTGCCTTAGTCAGCTCTAGCTCGAGGCGTTCTTTCGCACCAACGGCGGCCTCGGCCTTCTGCTCCGATTGACCAAGGCTCTTCTTGAGAGCGTCGACCTCACAGAGAGAAGTGTTATGCTCCTCTGCATTCAAAACAAGCAAGCGTTAAAAAATAGGACCAGAATAAATAAGAGAGGCACTAAAAGGCAGATAGGTACCTTGAAGCTGCCGAAGGTTGGCCTCCAGCACCAAGCGCTCCTGCACCAGCCGCTTGGCCTCCTGCACAAAAGGCTGCAGAAAAAGAAATAGCAATAAGAAAAAGGACTTGGGGGCTACGCCCAACACAAAGGAGTAAAAGCAAAATTCGCACACGAAGACACTCGGGGGCTCCCCCCGTGACATGAAACAAAGGAACTTACATGCTCTGATGGCGACTCCGAAGGCCCGCCTGCGAAATTCTAAGGCGCAACCACCTGCACCTCCCGCACAGGAGGATCTGGAGCGGCGCCTCCCGAAGTCGCCACCGTCTGAGGAGGAGGAGACGCAATCTTTGACTCCCCCATCATTTCTCGCGCACCATCGCTGGAGGAGTCGCGGGAGGAATGCCTGCACACGAAGCAATCAGCACAAGTGCAAGAAAAAAGGACAGTAACATCACAAGAAACTTACGAGCCGAGCGAGCTCAGGTCAAAGACAGGAGGAGTCCTTCGGGCTCTCTTCTCCTCCTTTTTCTCTTCCTTCTTCTCCTCCTTTTCTTCCTTCTTCCGCTTCGCTGGCGGGTGCGGCACTACAGCCCGCACAGGAATGGTAGGAATGGGAGAGGAAGAACCTCCATGACCGTCATCATGACGATCCAAGCACAGAGGGTTTCTGGGAGTCGGAGGAGTCGAGGCATCCGAAGACTCACTGGAGCTCCGAGATCGTTTACGCGTATGGTCCTCACTCGACTCATCGGCATCCTCCGCCGGAGATCGCGCCGACGGCAGCTCAGACACGGACTCAACCACTTCATTATCCAGAGCATTCGGATACTTTTCGGGCACTGGCGGCACCATGCCTGGCACTTTGAAGCTCTGTAAATCCAGAAGGGACTTTGTTAGCAAACAAAGGAAATAAACATGAAGTCAACAGAAAAACGCTACGCGCACGAATCTACACCTGCGGTACGGCAAACGTCAAAGAAAATGGAGGAGTTAGCAACTTCCCCGGGATTTCTTCTCCAGCCTTGAACTTCAGCAGCGCGCGAAGGGCCCTGTTAAGATCCCCCTCGGAGATTTTCTCAGCCGAAACCCTCGTCGAATCACGGCGCCCAGAATAAAGAAACATCGGGTGCGCCCTGGCTTGGAGAGACTGCACCCGACGCTCGAGAAACGTCCGGATGATGTCCACGCCGTTCACTTCCTTCTCCGGAATCAGCTGGAGATCCTCCACCCGACGGTAAAGGGCCTCTATCTCCGCCACCTCACCATCCAAGATTTGGTTTTTCCAAGACCTTTTCGGCTCAATCATTTGGGAGGGGTCAAAGGGAACAAGACCAAAATCTTGCCCGGGCACTACGGAGTCGCGGATATAAAACCATCGTCTCCGCCAGTACTAGACAGATTCGGACATGGAAAAAGAAAAGAAGAGAAGATTGGGACTAAGGGAGATGATGCAACCCCCAATAGGATACACACCATCCGAACCAGATTGCCTCTTCACGGAATAGAGCTTCCGGAAGAGGCCAAAGTGCGGCTCAATGCCAAGCCAGCACTCGCAAAAAGTGATAAAACAAGCAATATGGAGAAGAGAATTGGGAGACAGATGATGAAGCTGAATCCCATAGAAGAAGAGCAGTCCACGGAGGAAGTTGTGGACTGGAAAAGAAAACCCACGAATAACGAAGGCGAGAAACATAACCCGATACCCAGCTGGGGGACGGGGGATAACCTCATTGCCAGGGAGTCTAACGGCCTTCCTATCTTGTGGGATCAGACCCCGCTCACGAAGCTTGCGGAGATCGCTCTCCCGCATCTCAGATCGCCGCCAGCCACCGTCGGTGACACGGGTAGCGGCGGCGCTTTTATTTCCTCCGACGGCGCTAGTACCAATGGCAGACGAGGATTACTTCGGTTTCCCCATTGTGCTACGACGGCGCCGGCGGTGAAAACGCAGAAACGGCGACGGAAATGTGGAAGGAAATCCTAGCGCGCAGCAAGAATCGCTAGAGCACAAGGAGGCAGTGAAAACAAGAACTGATGCGGTGAAAACAAACCGCGGCTTTCCCCAATGATTATAACTTCGAAGACGACGCACGGCAGCCGTCCATCCAGAAGACCTAACACCAACGGCGGATCTGACCGTACATGTGTCAACATCACAACGAACCGTCGTTACCACGCCGTCCACTACGCGCGGAAATTGAGGAGACGCCGTAATTATCTCCACGCCGCGCATGACCGGTCAATTCAAAGTCAGCAAGTGGGACCCACGTTCGTCCAGTCAAGTCATCTCTGGCGTAGCAGACGCTTGAGGTCATTGATCGTCAGCACCGATGTCATCAAAAGCTATACTAGCACCAACTACAATTCTTCGGCTCCACAGCTAAGAGTACTCACTCGAATCTTCGATTCGACTAAATACTCGGGGGCTACGCCTATCAGGAGCGCTGGCCGCGCACCCGAAAGACGAATAAAGACAAAGTATTTCTTTGAGTCCTACGTCGAGTCTATGACTCCACTACGGACTCGGGGGCTACTCCCATAGGGAGGATGAATTTAAGCATCCGAAAATTTTCGTGTCCTACGGACTTAACAACTGAACAATTGTCAACACCCGGATTTTTCAATCCTAGATGCCTGTTATGCCATACATCGCAATCCCAGGATTACCATTTTTGTGAGACATAACAGAATTGGATACCATAGTACATCATCCATTACAAACGATACATAAGTTCTTACACAAATAGGGATCTCATGATCCAGTTCTTAATACAACATCAAGCAGCGGAATACGTAATAATAACGGTAGCGTAGGCGAAGCTCCATCTTCAGGGTCACAGGCAATGCTGACGATGGGAGATGATCCTAGTTGTCGTAACCTTCCTCGGGTCCATCTTCCAGGTACTCCTCTTCATAGTCTGGCCATGGGAATAGCCAGGGACAAAGCCATGAGTACTCTTTAAGTACTCGCAAACTAATACTAACAGGTAAGGGTTTTTTGGATAATAGGACACTAGGCTCTAGGGTTGTTTTGCAAAAAGCCAGGTTTATCTCTACTAAGTTCCAAAGCTAGTCACAATTTTATAACTCCTAAGTGGGATCTTGTAATTCAGGTCACAACTCTGTTGTGGTCAAGTCAAAGTCTTAATTCGCTTCACAAGTCATTTTGAAAAGTCTGACGGGGGAACAGTATGGCCACTCCAACTGTCCATAACCGTGGGCGCGGCTATTCGAATAGTTTGGCACTCTGTAGAGATTGTACACTTTCACCACAACATTCGATACATCCGTCAGGAACAAATCCTGAATTCACCATACTCAGTATGCGGATAATCAATCCTAACCTTTCAATTACACGCCCTAGTATAAGCACCTCTCCTGTGAGTTTGGCCTCCCAACCATGACTCACTGTCATCTTGGGTACTACACAGGTGGACAATCTTCACAAGGTAGCCTCAGCTCAGACCTTGGCCGGGAGGGAACTAATATTCTCCAAACTAAACATGGGATCATGTTGACACATGTCATCACCACATATTGTAGTCCATGGGAATGTGATTTAAAGTGGTGTCACAATTCAATAAGATTTTACCCTTTTATTTTAATTAATTAAAGTGGCTAGAAATGCTTATGGAGCATTCTTTTATTACTTGAACAATATTTCTGCAAGTAAACCTATATATTTTTATATATTCTGAAAGGTATGGTTAAATGTGATTTTTGAGAGTTGGAATCAACTCAAAAGCTTTTAGGGTTTAAATTTGAAAAATGTTTGAATGCAGAAAAGCTTCTGCCTTGTTATTTTTACCATGGGTGATCTACAGATCCAAATGACTTGAATCCAACGGGCTTGGATTAAGCATTCACAGACCTTTCCAACAAAATTGGTTTCATCCAATTTGGTGCACTGAATCAATCTGGGTTGATTTTTGAAGTTGGGTGCTGAAGTGTGTTTGAATTAAAATAGAAAAAGATTTAATTTGAATTGCTGGGCTGCGCGGGAAAATCTAACGGGCCGGCCTGCTAAGCGCAGTGCTCCCGCGGGCTGCTTAAGTGGGTGTCCCCACTCGTCAGTGACACGGGGCTGGGCAAAGCGATATGGGGCAACGTGGATCGTTTGATCTAGTTCTAATCTAACGGCTGGGAGTCATCGTCGACGCGAGACAGCTCCGGCAAGAACAAAACCTAGCGCGGCCAGTGAGGGTCGCTGGGGGCTCACCGGGGTACGGGCGAGGGTCGGCGAGGCGGGCAAACGACGAAGTCGATGACGGTGAACTCAGGAGTGGTCACGGCAGCTCCTGGGGCGGCTCCAATCGCTGGCTCCTTTCTTCTCCGGCAGCGGCAGGCTCCAGTGAAATTCCGGCGAGGTGGTGCTCGCCTTGCTCTGAGAATGGTGTGGCACGATCAGTGAGGAGAGGGGAGTGAGATGGTGTGAAGAAATTTTGCGGGGGTGGCCTCTATTTATAGTCGAGCGAGGGGACCATCGGGGCGCACGGTGAGCTCGTCGGGGGCGACGTTACAGGCGGCTAATGGCATGGGCACGGGTAGGGGACGGTGTTGTGTCTCCTGGCGATGCTCAACGACATGGTCGCGAGGCATGGGGCGGTGTGGTTTGGTCTGGAACAGGCGGTGCTCTGCGCGACAGAGGCGGCATCTTCGACGGCGGGCGGTGGATGTGCGGCACAGGGCGGCAAATGGGGATGTCTGGCGGTCTCCTGGGTTGATGGCGATCGTGTGTGCACGCGGCGAGGGCGGCGCGCGGTCTGTGGGTGATGGTCGAGGGTGGCGCTCTGGCGCACGCTCATCATGGTCTGGGCGCGGCTTGTGCGCGTGGTCCAGGGCTTGGCAACGCTTGCGACTGGGACAGTGAGTGGCGGTGGACGGTGGGCTGCCTCCTAGACAAGGTTGGCACGGCTAGTTTTTCCTCTAGCTTGCTGTCCACAATGGGGTGACATGGGGGTGCTCGGTTGTTCACCATTAATGGCAATGGCAAGCTCACAGGGGTGCTAGTATTGGGCTAATCTTTCTAGATGATCTACTGAGTTGTGTGTGAGCTAACTAGGGAACAAGTTAGGCAAGAATCACTGCACACTATAGTGTTTGATGTTTTGTTTGATTTGTCTCTGCAACCTGTTTGATGAAATGGCCGCATGAAATCAAGTTTTGAATTTTGAAATGATTTTTGGTGGGTTTGCTAGATTGGTGCTGGTGAGTCTGCAGATGCTTGGGTTTTGAAAGTTGAGCTTGTTTGAGTGGTTTTTGAAAGAGTGGGATCTTCCCATATGAAGAAGATTCAATTTTGAATTGTCATTTAAACTATGCATTTGAAAGTTTCTGGATGATCACAAAGTGGGCCTTGATACCTTGTTATGAGTACATTCAAGGGGTGCAAAGATCCAGAAAAGTTTCTGTTAGGTTTTGAAAGTTTGAGACAGCCAAAGTAGGTACGGGAGTTAAATTGGTCAAAATGACCATTCACTTAATATATTTGTTTTGATTTACTTGTCTTTAGGAAAAGTGTGGGAAATGTTTTAGATGATGTTTATTTCACCTAAGAAACATTTTACAAGCAATGGTTCACACAAACAAGGTGGTTTTAAAGGATTTCAAAAACTATGCATACACATATGCATGCATTCATGAGTTTATTTAGAAAAGTTTTTGTTAACCCTAATCTTGATGATTAGTATTTGATGATCTAAATTTGGTGTTTTGGGGATGTTACAAACCTTCCCCCCTTAAACAAAATCTCGTCCCGAGATTTGAAAAAGGACGAAAATATTACCTAGGATTTGAAGAGATCGGGAAACTCCGTCCTGATGTGATCTTCGCGCTCCCATGTAGCTTCCTCTTCTGTGTGGTTGCTCCACTAGATCTTGAGAAACTTGATGCTTCGGGTTCGGGTAGTTCGAAAAGCTTCTTCCAAAATGCGGATGGGCACTTCGGGATAGGTTAGGTCATCGTTGATCTCTATGGTCTGATGATCGATATTCTTGAATACTTCGGTCTTTTCGGGGACTTCGAGACATTTGCGAAGTAATGAGATATGGAACACATTGTGCACAGCTGACATCTCTTCGGGTAGTTCCAGTTGATATGATACTTCTCCTCGACGGTTCAAAATTTTGAAAGGTCCGATATATCTGGGGGCTAACTTTCCTTTGAGTTGGAAACGCTGCATTCCCTTCAATGGCGACACTTTCTTCCGTACATGAATTCAAATGGGGCCATTTGCAAACTGGCTTGGTAACTATTGTTGTATGAAAATTCTGCAAACGGCAGACAGTCTTCCCACTTGGATCCATATTCTAGCACACATGCTCTAAGCATATCTTCGAGTATTTGGTTTACTCGCTCCGTTTGTCCATCGGTCTGAGGGTGATACGCGGTACTGAAATCTAGGCGGGATCCTAAACCTTCTTGGACTTTCTTCCAGAATCTCGAGGTAAACTGAGTTCCTCGATCCGATACTATGTTCTTGGGGACTCCGTGCAAACTAACTATTCTAGAGATGTACAACTCCGCTAGCTTTGAACTTTGATATGTGGTTTTGACGGGCAAGAAATGGGCGACTTTGGACAATCTGTCCACTATGACCCAAATAGAGTCATTTCCCCTACTAGAAGTAGGTAATCCAGTGATAAAGTCCATTCCTACAGAATCCCATTTCCATTCCGAAATTTGCAAAGGTTGCAACAATCCAGCGGGTCTTTGATGTTCGGCCTTGACTCGCTGACATATATCACACTTGGCGATATAGCTTCCGATTTCTCTCTTCATCTTATGCCACCAAAATTTCTCTTTCAAATCTTGATACATCTTTGTTCCTCCGGGATGGATAGAATAAAGAGTATCATGAGCCTCCTTCAAGATAACTCCTTTCAACTCTGAATCTGCTGGTACACAAAGGCGTCCTTTGTACCACAGAACTCCTTCTTCGTCCTCGGTGAATCCGGGTACTTTGCCTGTACCGATACGACGCTTGATTCCGTCGATACTAGCATTTCCTTTCTGCGCCTCTTTAATCTGACTGACCAAAGTGGGATGAAGTTCTATGCTAGCAAAAAATCCTTCACTTATTAATTCTATTCGAAAATCTTCCATCTCCTTGTGCAGACTTGGTTGCTCCTTCAAAATCATGGAGTTCAAGCGGCACGGCAATCTGCTAAGGGCATCGGCTAGCACGTTGGCTTCACCAGGGTGATAGTGAATGTCCAAATCGTAATCCTTGATTAGCTTAATCCATCTTCTCTGCCTCATATTCAACTCCTTCTGAGTGAATATATACTTTAGGCTCTTGTGATCCGAATAAATCTCACAACGATTTCCCATCAGGTAATGTCTCCATGTCTTCAGGGCTAGAACTACGGCTGCAAGTTCGAGGTCATGGGTTGGGTAGTTTTGCTCGTGTTGCTTCAATTGCCGCGATAGATAAGATATAAAATTGCCTTCTTGCATTAGCACACATCCGAGACCAATCTTGGATGCGTCACAATACACATCGAAGGGCTTCGTGATATCCGGCATGATCAAGATTGGGGCTGAGATCAATCTCCTCTTGAGTTCTTGAAAACTCGCTTCACACTTGTCTGTCCATTCAAACTTCTTGTCCTTCTTCAGCAATTGGGTCATGGGTCGGGCGATACTCGAGAATCCTTCTACGAATTTGCGGTAATATCCCGCCAATCCGAGAAAAGCACGAACTTGGGTTTGAGTGGTTGGGGCTTGCCAATCTTCTACATCTTTCACTTTGGCAGGGTCAATGGCAATTCCTCCGGCTGATACAATGTGACCGAGGAATCCTACCTCCTGTAACCAGAATTCACATTTGCTAAACTTTGCATACAACTGATGCTCTCTAAGGGTTCCAAGAATGGTCCTTAGGTGTAGCTCATGTTCTTCTTCTGATTTGGAATAAATCAGAATGTCATCAATGAAAACAACGACAAACTTATCCAGGAAGTCCATAAAAATCTTATTCATGAGATTCATGAAATAAGCGGGGGCATTGGTTAATCCAAAAGACATGACTGTATACTCGTACAATCCATATCTGGTGGTAAAGGCAGTCTTTGGAATATCCTCTGCACGAATTTTGAGTTGATGATAACCAGTTCTAAGATCAATCTTAGAAAACACCTGGGCACCGGTCAACTGATCAAACAAATCTTCTATCTTAGGCAAGGGGTACTTGTTCTTGATGGTGACATCATTCAACTTTCGATAATCCGTACACAAACGGTTACCTCCATCCTTCTTGTCCACAAACAAGACAGGTGATCTCCATGGGGACGCACTTGGTTGAGTTAGTCCAATTTCTAGCATGGAATCCAGTTGCTTCTTCAGTTCTTCTAACTCCGATGGGTTCATACTATAGGGTCTCTGGGCTATGGGTCCTGTTCCGGGGATTAGTTCAATGATAAACTCGATATCCCGATCTGGGGGCATACCGGGCAAAACATCTGGAAATACATCAGGGTATTCACAGACTATCCGGACTTGGTCAATGGTAGGTTGGGCTAGACTCTTGTTACACTTGAATTGGCGAGGTAAGGTTTCAGATATATGCTCGACTGATATTCCGGTGGTACTGGTCATGGTGATGGCTTTCTTAGCACAGTCAATCAATCCTTTATGTTTGGACATCCAATCCATTCCTAGTACTACTTCCAAACCTTTAGTTCCGAGTACTATTAGATTAGCATAAAAATCTATGCCATGCATTTAGATAGGGACGGCTTTGCAAATTTGCCTAGCCTTGGTGGTTGATCCGGGAATTTGTACAATCATCACATGCTTCAATTTGGTTGGTTGAATTTTACTAGTGCAGGCAAATTCTTCGGTGACAAATGAATGCGATGCACCAGAATCAACACTCTTGCAAGTACTGAATTAACATAAAACATACCCAGCACGACGTCTGGCGCTTCCTGAGCTTCTTCAGCATGCATGAGAAAAAGACGGCCATTCGGTTGAGTGAATTCCCTGGGGCAAACCTCCTTCCTGGCTGAACACGACGCTGTTGCTGAGCTGGGGCATTGGTATTAGGGGCTGAAGCATTCTTCTTGTTGGGGCACTCGTTGGAATAGTGGCCTTTATTTCCACAGTCATAACAGGTCACTTGTGACTTGTCCTTGGCTGCGACAGGCATAGCATTGCTTCTAGTCCTCGGGGCAGTGTTGGGGTTGGCGGTAGCATTGTTGGTATTGAACTTGGGTGGGGCACGGGTGAAATTGCTAGAGTTGCCGGGATTGTTGTGATTTCCTCCAGGTCTAGGGTTTCCACGGTTGGGATAGGTTGGACGGGTCATAGGGGGTCTGTTGGTTCTTGGGGCAAATCCGGGAGATGGGTTGGGGCGATACTTTGGGGTCTGATGGGTTCCTGGTTGATGCATCATGCGACGCTTGTGGTTCTCATTGGCTTGGTTGATCTTTCCTTCCATCTGGATAGCAGAGTCGACAAGGGCTTCAATATCCACAAAGGGAATATTGACTAACATTGTCTGCATCTCGTCATGCAGACCATTTAGGAATCTTTCTTTCTTCTTGGCTTCGGTGTCTATCTCGTCCGGGGCATACCTAGCTAATGACAAAAATTTGTCACGGTATTCCACTATAGTCATCCTCCCTTGCTTCAACTCTCTGAACTCGTCTCTCACTCTCTTGATCAAACCTGGTGGCACATGGGTTCTGCTAAACTTGACCTTGAATTCCTCCCAGGTCATCATCTGGCCTCCGGTCATGGCACGAATACTGTTCCACCATGCCCTGGCATCTCCGGCTAGATAATGGGTGGCGAATAGGACTTTCTCGTTGGCTTCCACTCCTGCTACTTCTAGGTTATTTTCCATGGTTTGCAGCCAATCATCAGCGTCTAGGGGTTCTTCTGACTTGGTGAAAACGGGTGGGTTGGTATTCTGAAAATTCTTGAGCTTAGATCCGTGGTTGTCCTGATTTCCGTGGCCTTGGTTGTTTGGGATAGCTGGGCTATCTGTTGCAGAGTGGCTATGTTGGCTTGAC
The DNA here is from genome assembly GCA_916181665.1 of Avena sativa. NCBI lineage: Eukaryota > Viridiplantae > Streptophyta > Magnoliopsida > Poales > Poaceae > Avena > Avena sativa. The sequence goes on from OV702293.1 coordinate 465,287,704, forward strand.
GTTTCGCTCTTTCAGCTTCGCGGTCAGAAGTCAACATTTGCAGAATCTGCAACATCGGGTCCGGGGCTGAACCACTTCCTCCACGTGGCATCTGAAGATTGATATAGATCATGAGAAAAGAGGGAATTTTCTAAGGTTTTGGGTTTTTGAAAAGTTTTTAGAGTTTGACTCAGGTTTTTCAAGCAACTTGCTTTTTCATTCATTCATTCACTCGATACAACACACACCACAGCAAGGAACAACAGATGGTTTTAAGAACCATTCTGGAAACTACGATACAGTGGGACCGACTACTACTCACTATGCTAGTGCTCATTGCTACTACTCCTTGGAGTCTATGGCTTCATCATCTTCATCATCATCGATGAAGGCGAAATCATCCTCATCGGTGAAGAAGTCCATGGCCTGATCCTCCAGAAAATCATCGTCATCGCTGAGATAGGAGTAAGGGTCTCCACGAAGATCCTCTCCGGCATTCTCCCTTTCCTCTAACTGCATGTCTCTCTCGTGGATGGTCTCTTCCAGAGATGAGATGCGGTGGCGAAGACGGGCAATAATGCGCTCCTTCTTGTCGAGCTGCGAGACTTGAGATCCTTTGCTAGCATGGCTATGGTCTGATCCTTCGTCTTGATGATGGCAGACTTGTGGTTGCAATAGTCACGGCAGTTGTCCAACTCCTGCTGACGATCATACATCATGAAGCTAAGGTGGTCCAATTGAGTCTTCAGCTCGGGGTGGTATGGGGCTTCTAGTGGTTGTCCATTTGCATCACGCCTTGGGCAAAACTCAAAGCGAGTACCCTTGATCTGATTGATGCTCTGCCCACACAGACGGGAAAGAGCTTCCTGCATTGCTCTGGCAAGTCCATCGAGCCAGTTGTTTTCCCTCAAGGTAAACTGAATTCCCTCCGTAGTGGGAGGTTCAATATTTCCTCGGAGACTTGCAACAATTAGCCACTGCAGATCTTCTCCTCCTTGATCATTGAGCTGAGCTCCGAAGAACTCGGGGTGTGGACGCTCCAGAAGTTCCGAAAGCTGATCCAGATCCCTCTCAAAGATAAGGTCTCCTCCATTCCCAAGTTGGTAAAACTTGCTGTACTTCACGTCCATCTATAAAAATAGAGGATGAGTAGATTAGCAGAGTGATCAAGTGTGTCAAAATTTTATGTATTTTGCAAGAGTTTTTGAGGAACATGAAGTTTTATTAAAGAATTAAAGAGGTAAGAATGAGAATAAGTTTTCGTAAATATTTTTGTTCTTCGGTTTTGAAACTAAGTTTTTGGTTCAACGTCCAATCTAACTAGGGTCTCCTATGGTCAGGATGGCTCTAATACCAACTTGTCAACACCCGGATTTTTCAATCCTAGATGTCTGTTATGCCATACATCGCAATCCCAGGATTACCATTTTTGCGAGACATAACAGAATTGGATACCATAGTACATCATCCATTACAAACGATACATAAGTTCTTACAAAAATAGGGATCTCATGATCCAGTTCTTAATACAACATTAAGCAGCGGAATACGTAATAATAACGGTAGCGTAGGCGAAGCTCCATCTTCAGGGTCACAGGCAATGCTGACGATGGGAGATGATCCTAGTTGTCGTAACCTTCCTGGGGTCCATCTTCCAGGTACTCCTCTTCATAGTCTGGCCATGGGAATAGCCAGGGACAAAGCCATGAGTACTCTTTAAGTACTCGCAAACTAATACTAACAGGTAAGGGGTTTTTGGATAATAGGACACTAGGCTCTAGGGTTGTTTTGCAAAAAGCCAGGTTTATCTCTACTAAGTTCCAAAGCTAGTCACAAATTTATAACTCCTAAGTGGGATCTTGTAATTCAGGTCACAACTCTGTTGTGGTCAAGTCAAATTCTTAATTCGCTTCACAAGTCATTTGAAAAGTCTGACGGGGGAACAGTATGGCCACTCCAACTGTCCATAACCGCGGACGTGGCTATTCGAATAGTTTGGCACTCTACAGAGATTGTACACTTTCACTACAACATTCGATACATCCGTCAGGAACAAATCCTGAATTCACCATACTCAGTATGCGGATAATCAATCCTAACCTTTCAATTACACGCCCTAGTATAAGCACCTCTCCTATGAGTTTGGCCTCCCAACCATGACTCACTGTCATCTTGGGTACTGCACAGGTGGACAATCTTCACAAGGTAGCCTCAGCTCAGACCTTGGCCAGGAGGGAACTAATACTAAGGTATATAAGTTTCCAGTCAAGCCCTACCCAATATTTGGGTATTGTGGTTGTACGCAAAAATTGGAATGGTATCGCATCCAGACAACCATCAGTTTTATAAAGGGCTAAGGCTCATGCCTCAACATTTTCATCACCAAAATCATCAAGTGTTTGGAAACACATGTCCAAAACATTTCAATAGAATGATCCATCATTCCAAGGTTTTCATAACCATTTTTCCACCAAGTATTCCCATCTAAAGTTGATCAAGTTTTAAGCTTAGCACTAGCATCTACAGGTGGGGGTAGTACTAAGGAGGGGTGGTAACTAGTGGGGTTTTAACTAAGTTCAATCTCATGCCTTAGGATGACATCAAGGTTATCTGGCTTAGGCCAAATTTTATGCTCTTTATGCAACCTTCGGCACAACTGTCTAATATCTACCAAACTCTTAGGTAGACTCTAAGTAAGCTTTGATAAAGAAATAAAGTAACAAGCTTGCACATAAAACTAGGATTTGGTTTATTAAATGGGTATGATCACATATGCTTAAGGCATATAGTAGTCATATCACAAGTATGGGTTTTTGGCATTAGTAGGGTATCTTGCAAGGGTTAACTTGCATCAGTATAAGCTTGCATAGGTCAACTTGTTTAGTAAGGCTTGCATCAGTGTCAATATAAGCTTGCCTTGTGTAGAGCAGTGGTTGAAGTTCTCCTCGGCTTCCTCTTCGTAGTATCCTCCTTCCTCCTCGTATCCTTGGTCGGTACCAGCGTCTATGAATAAATACGAGGTACACAATCATCAAACAATACTTAACTACTTGCAATCATCACACACAAGGGTCCAGCTACTTGTGAAAGAGCGAAGGAAAGTGCGCAGTCGATACATCTAGACCGCTTAAGTAAAGTGAGCGGTCGTAATGGATCGAGAGTCGGAGAGATGCCTCATCTCGGAGCGTCACGAAGTGCCTTCCAGGGGAGGTCGACTCGGGAGCTATAGATGATCTAGCATCATCTCTAACATTACAAGGTTAAGGCTTGGTTTAAATCTTTTTTTATTTTTAGAAAAGTAATTTCTACTCATTGAAAAATTACTTAAGATTTAATATTCTCCAAACTAAACATGGGATCATGTTGACACATGTCATCACCACATATTGTAGTCCATGGGAATGTGATTTAAAGTGGTGTCACAATTTAATAAGGTTTTACCCTTTTATTTTAATTAATTAAAGTGGCTAGAAATGCTTATGGAGCATTCTTTTATTACTTGAACAATATTTCTGCAAGTAAACCTATATATTTTATATATTCTGAAAGGTACGGTTAAATGTGATTTTTGAGAGTTGGAATCAACTCAAAAGCTTTTAGGGTTTAAATTTGAAAAATGTTTGAATGCAGAAAAGCTTCTGCCTTGTTATTTTTACCATGGGTGATCTACAGATCCAAATGACTTGAATCCAACGGGCTTGGATTAAGCATGCACAGACCTTTCCAACAAAATTGGTTTCATCCAATTTGGTGCACTGAATCGATCTGGGTTGATTTTTGAAGTTGGGTGCTGAAGTGTGTTTGAATTGAAATAGAAAAAGATTTAATTTGAATTGCTGGGCTGCGCGGGAAAATCTAACGGGCCGGCCTGCTAAGCGCAGTGCTCCCGCAGGCTGCTTAAGTGGGTGTCCCCACTCGTCAGTGACACGGGGCTGGGCGAAGCGGTATGGGGCAACGTGGATCGTTTGATCTAGTTCTAATCTAACGGCTGGGAGTCATCATCGACGCGAGACAGCTCCGGCGAGAACAAAACCTAGCGCGGCCAGTGAGGGTCGCTGGGGGCTCACCGGGGTACGGGCGAGGGTCGGCGAGGCGGGTGAACGACGAAGTCGACGACGGCAAACTCAGGGGTGGTCGCGGCAGCTCCTGAGGCGGCTCCAATCGCTGGCTCCTTTCTTCTCCGGCAGCAGCAGGCTCCATTGAAATTCCGGCGAGGTGGTGCTCGCCTTGATCTGAGAATGGTGTGGCACGATCAGTGAGGAGAGGGGAGTGAGATGGTGTGAAGAAATCATGCGGGGGTGGCCTCTATTTATAGTCGAGTGAGGGGACCGTCGGGGCGCACGGTGAGCTCGTCGGGGGCGACGTTACAGGCGGCTAATGGCATGGGCACGGGTAGGGGACGGTGCTGTGTCTCCTGGCGATGCTCAACGACATGGTCGCGAGGCATGGGGCGGTGTGGTTTGGTCTGGAACGGGCGGTGCTCTGCGCGACAGAGGCGACGTCTTCGACGGCGGGTGGTGGCTGTGCGGCATAGGGCGACAAATGGGGATGTCTGGCGGTCTCCTGGGTTGATGGCGATCGTGTGTGCACGCGGCGAGGGCGGCGCGCGGTCTGTGGGTGATGGTCGAGGGTGGCGCTCTGGCGCACGCTCGGCATGGTCTGGGCGCGGCTTGTGCGCGTGGTCCAGGGCTTGGCAACGCTTGCGGCTGGGACAGTGAGTGGCAGTGGACGGTGGGCTGCCTCCTAGACAAGGTTGGCACAGCTAGTTATTCCTCTAGCTTGCTGTCCACAATGGGGTGACATGGGGGTGCTCGGCTGTTCACCATTAATGGCAATGGCAAGATCATAGGGGTGCTAGTGTTGGGCTAATCTTTCTAGATGATCTACTGAGTTGTGTGTGAGCTAACTAGGGAACAAGTTAGGCAATAATCACTGCACACTATAGTGTTTGATGTTTTGTTTGATTTGTCTCTGCAACCTGTTTGATGAAATGGCCGCATGAAATCAAGTTTTGAATTTTGAAATGATTTTTGGTGGGTTTGCTAGATTGGTGCTGGTGAGTCTGCAGATGCTTGGGTTTTGAAAGTTGAGCTTGTTTGAGTGGTTTTTGAAAGAGTGGGATCTTCCCATATGAAGAAGATTCAATTTTGAATTGTCATTTAAACTATGCATTTGAAAGTTTCTGGATGATCACAAAGTGGGCCTTGATACCTTGTTATGAGTACATTCAAGGGGTGCAAAGATCCAGAAAAGTTTCAGTTAGGTTTTGAAAGTTTGAGACAGCCAAAGTAGGTATGGGAGTTAAATTGGTCAAAATGACCATTCACTTAATATATTTGTTTTGATTTACTTGTCTTTAGGAAAAGTGTGGGAAATGTTTTAGATGATGTTTATTTCACCTAAGAAACATTTTACAAGCAATGGATCACACAAACAAGGTGGTTTTAAAGGATTTCAAAAACTATGCATACACATATGCATGCATTCATGAGTTTATTTAGAAAAGTTTTTGTTAACCCTAATCTTGATGATTAGTATTTGATGATCTAAATTTGGTGTTTTTGGGATGTTACAACAATGCTTGAACTAAAAGTCTCCGCTCGAGTCTACGACTCGAACAGACACTTGGGGGCTACTCCCATAGGGAGCGCTGGTCACGCACCCTATGTAATCTTCGACTGCGATCTTTCGGATCAGCACTCAAAAGCTTTTCGGCAGCTCTGCCCTAACAAAACGCTGAGTGAGCAACGATCTTCTTGGCCACCCGAAGCACCTCCGTGGTGACAAATGTTCGGATGCTGCGTCTACGACGCAAAGATAAGACCTGCAGATATCATCTGATGGCCTGGCAACGCACACGACTGCGCTCTGCTAGTATAAATCCATGCCAACAGGCGTGATGAAAAATCCTGACGGACGCGTTGGGTACATCAATTAAAAACACTGGAATTCCACTCCTGTAAGTCCTCCGTGGCCTAAGTCGAATTACGCCAGCATATGTTCCGGGTTCAAGTTGAGGGACTCGAACCTGATGAAGATCGTGTTGTTTCGTCCTAAGACAGTTAACTGACCATGAGCCGTCGGCTGAGTCAGGCACATGTATCAACAATCCCTACACACGTATACTGTTAATACCTAGTTGCACCCGAAGGATTGAAGAGTCCTCAGCCGAATCTACGATTCGACTGATCACTCGGGGGCTACTGACATGGTTATACCCTACGGGTACGTGACTTCAGCATACCTGGTCCAGCCCAAGGAAGGCCCACAGCATACATACACTGGCCCGTGAAGATTTTCGGGTGGCCAAGGCCCATGACGCCTTCGGATCCTTGGAGAGCAAGACTAGCATAGATAGGAAATTTAAAGGGGTAAACCCTAGAACCTGTAACCGACTAGGACTATGCCCGGGACCTGCCTAAGTCTATATAAAGGCCAGGAGGGCACGTCCTAGATCTCTCGACTCATACTTTCGCACACGCACCTCCACGCCAGATCGAATCTGCGCACCTGTAACCTTCGGTTCCGCCGTAATCAAGAGCAGACAAGCAGGAGTAGGGTTTTCCCTCCAGGGGCCTGAACCTGGGTAAATCTCGTGTCCCCTAGTTGCTTGTCTGTTAACCGTTCCACGATCTCCAGCATCCCCATCTTCTCCAAAACCCAAGTCCATAACAATGGGCATTGACGAGTCGAAACCTCGTCTGCGATGCTTACTTCAACCATTGAAGTTTGCATATGCTTTTAGCATCCTTTGAATTAACAAAACCCTTTGGACTGTGTCATCCACACGTCCTAGGTAACCATTCTATTAGAAGAACTTGTTTTGTTTATTCAACACATAACAAAATTATATGTCGTGGTTGCTCTATTAATCCGTCTAGACTAAAAATCGCTTAATGAAAGATCAGATCTTGTCATAGTCAACCTTTGAACATTGTTGTGAACTCTTTCCCAACATGTCGACTATTTCATAGATGTGAAACATCCATGTCTATTTCTTTATATATCCAAATACGACTATAAGGTCTTGTACCTTTCCAGAGGGTCTTTCAAGTTCAAAGCTTGATCTCTCGTATATGGAACTATCACGGATTTTATGGCTTCAAGCCATTTGACGGAGTCAGGGCCCATCATCGCTTCTTTGCATGTAGTCAGATCATTATTGTCAAATAACGACTTAACTCTCAAATCTTGGTATTTGATTGTTTACCCGACCTACTTGTTTCAATAGGAACTTAGATCTCCGTGACTACAACCTTTGAGGCACGTGAGCCATAAGCATTGTTGCTGCCTCCGGAACACTTTTCGGCGCTGCGCAACTCTGCACATATAGCTAAGGTTCTTTTAACCTTATCGAAGTTCTATTGTCCTCCCACTTAACTTTTCACGAAAAATCCCTTCTTAAAGATACTTGACATTCTAAGCGACAAGCACTTTTGTCTTTGGTGTTATGGAGGAATACTTAACTATTATTCAAAATAACATACAAAGATATGTTCATCCGATTTTGGTTGCAAACATCTTTCTTATGCATAGCATACCAATTTTTAAGAAAGGACAACTTGGGTTTTATCCCAAACCATAACTTTATATGGTGTCAATTCAACGGATTATGGTGGAGCTCTTTTCAGTGGAAAAACGGTAGTCTCTAAAGCTTTTAATCTTTAAAATATAATGGCAGTTTTATGAATTACACCTTTGATCTTACCATGTCAAACAAGGTTTAATTACAAATCTCGAATGCTCCATACTCTTATGGTGTTTCGAAAAATGTAAATCCATGGAACGATTCCTAAAATCTTAGGTATTATGCTAAACTTGTAACTCAAATATCTTCCTTTATGATCTTATCATAAACTATTTATATTCTTGTTACAATGATTTTGCACTTCATCTTGAAAGTCTTTGAACTTTTCAAATGTTTCATACTTCATCCTTATTAAGTAAATATTCATATATTCACTCAAATTTTCAGAGGAAGCATATGAAGTTGAAATCCATCGCTCTTGACTACACACAATGGACTTCATACAACAATATGTACAAGTTCCAATAAGATTGTCATTCGTTCCCTTTTGCCTATGAACAAAGTTTTAATTATCTCTAGGAAAGTTTCACAAGCATCATTTGATCAAAAATCAAAAGACTCCAAAATTCCATCCACATGGAGTTTCTTCATGTTTTCTTTCCAATATAATTTAAACGGCGATGTCACTTCCTAAGTGATCTTTTAATCAATTTGTCTTTCAACATTTTTAGCACTAGTTTTATGGATGCGATTTCTCCAACGAGATTTGTAAATCATACATCTTTTATGGATTACGGCAATTATTTGAACAACCCTTTTGTTCTCATAATACCTGATAAAACTAATCTTGAAGGCAAGCTTTTAACGAGCAACACAATAACCCTTTATTTGTTCTCGATGAACATCATCACATATTCTTTTATTAGTTACTTAGGCCATTGTAGTTCATGAATTCTGTTGTTTCGTATGACGATTCATACCAACAAATTCAGTATCAAATACTTAAGAACCACATTGTTTAACAAGCAAAGAATATATCCATAACATGTATATCATCTATATACTTAAGCTGAACAATTCTAGTCTTTTCTTTTCTGCCATATACTTATGAGATTCTCTTTCAGTATTTCTTTTTTCTATTTGAAAGAATCTATCAACATCAATAGTGGAGCCATACACATGACACATAGTCCAAAGCGTGTATAGTTAAATACCAATGTCTTTGGACTTGCACTTTGAAGTAGATCACCATCATCAAATGTTTGGTGTTCTTTCAAAATCCTTTCTTTAGTAATCTCTTGGTGTAGTAAACATTTTACCTACATCAAATATTCACCCTTATCATGGAATCATCCATGATCAAGCTACTTTTAGCTTATAACGGTGAATCACGAGTATAATGTTGCTCTCCAAAACCTTTTGGAGGTTTAGGACAACTAGTGTCTCCAACCTTTTGCAAATTCTCATCAAATATGAGAACATGACTTTTGCCATATTATACTCTATCATGTTGCAACCAAAACTTCGTTTCAGATATCACAATATCTTCCACACATCATGGTTTCTGAAACAACTCTTTCAGATCCTAGATAACCTTGATATTAATACAATCCTTTGAATATCAAGAATCATGAAGATAAACATGATACTTATATACTAACACTGGAATTGTTACTCTTGATTTAATACCAACTATTAAATTTCACGGAGTAATCGAAACTTACTAAAAGTTTGCAATGGGACTTTTAAACTTTAGATTAACACTTCAAAACAATACGATACCAGTTCGTAAAGTAACTAACCAGAATTCTATAGTTCTATCATCTCAATTAAAACTAAGCGCAAGGTGGTAAATGGATGCCAATGAATACAACAACTATGCAAATTCACTTTGATTTATGATAAATAGTGTTCAACTTTTAATCATATTATCGTTGAACTCCCACTCAAAACAATATCCCTCACATTGTTTTAGTGATCACACGAACCAAATCCACCACATCAAAACCGATCATCACGAGAGTTGATGTAGCTTCAATGGCGAACAATCAACATGTTCATCATATCTACTATATGACTCATGCTTTACCTTTCGGTGGTCCGTGTTCCGAGACCATCTCTGTACATGCTAGGCTCGTCAAGATCAAACCTAAGCTTCCGCATGAGCAAATCTGGCTTGCTCACGTTGTATACACTCGCACAATCTAACACACCCGATCATGACGTGGTGCTTCGAAACAACGAGCTTTAGCAACGGTGCTTACTAAGGATGAACACTTTAAAACTTGAAATTGTGTGCTTGAGGGATCATCTTATAATGCTACCGCCGTTAACTAAGCATTACAAGATGCATAAAAGGATTAACATCACATGCAATTCATAATATGTGATATGATATGGCCTTTCTTCTTTGTGCTTCCGATCTCCATCTTCAAGCACGAACATGATCTCCATCATCACCGACATTGCATCAAGGTCAATGACGCCGTTCCATGGTTGTCGTCCACCAGCTTCAACTATTACAACTACTTTGAATAGACACGCGGGTCTTAACAGAATTTAAAGACAACCATATGGCTCCTGCCGGTTGCCAACTTACAATAAGGAACATTGCATACATCAAATATAATCACAATCATGGCCATATCACATCACAGCACACCCCTGCAAAACAAAGTTAGACACCTCTAATTTTCTTTGCATGTTTTACGTGGTTTGGGGCTTTCAATAAGTGTCGTTCTAACTTACGAACAAGAACCACAACATTGATACTAGTATTGTCAATTACCCGTTGTAAATTGAATCTTAACTATGTTGGGAGAAACAGGCACCCGCAAAGCCACTTATGCAATACAAGTTGCATGTCAAGCGTGGAGCAAGTCTCATGAACGATGTCATGTAAGGTTAGCCCGGGCCGCTTCATCCCACCATCCCGCAAGATGCAAAGTACACAAGAAGCAATCGACAACAAAAGCATCAACGCCCACAATGACCATTGTGTTCTACTCGTGCAACAGATCTACATATAGACACGGCTCTGATACCACTATTGGGGTTCGTAGCATGGAAAACAAAAAATTTCTACCGCATGAACACACAATCAAGATCTAATCTATGATCAAGCCAAGATCTATCTACTAGATTGTAGCAACGAGTCGATGGAATACTAACCCTCGAAGATCCAAAGCGGTTAACGAGAGCAGATTCTCGTGGGTGATGTAGTCGTACACTTGCCGATCTCAAGATCGTATAGACGATCCTTCCGGTGCTGCGTTCCGGCAGCACTCCCGCAGTCGGTCACATGTTCGGTACTCAATGAAGACCTTCCCCTCCCTTGTTCCAGCAGGCAGCGGAGGTTGTAGCACTCTCCTCGCGATTCCGGCAGCACAACGGCGTGGTACCGGAAGTAGAGGGGAGATCTCGCAGGGCTTCGCCTTAAGCCGGAGCGAGTATGGTGGACTATGAGAGAGCCTTGGTGATCTAGGGTTTAGAGGCACCAAGGGAGAGAGAGATAGGCCGGCGGCTAGGGCAAGGGGAGAGCCCCAACTCGACGGCTAGGCAAACCCTAGGGGCGGCGGCAACTTGGTGGAAGCCGACGGCTAGGGCTAGGGTTTAGAGGAGAGAGGTGTAGGGAAGAGGGGCACCCCTGCCCCTTCTTTTATAGGTGGGAGGGAGGCGCGGTTAGGAGGAGGGATTCCTCCTCCAACTCCTCCTCCTTGGTCGGCGGTGGAGGGAAGAGGACTTCCTCCCCAAGTAGGTTTCCTACTCTCCCTCCACCAAGCAAACTTGCCGTTTGACTTTTCAAATTGGCGTTTGACTTTTCAAACTAGGATTTGATTTATCCCTTTATTTTGCTCAGCGATGACACCTAGTACATGATGCAATCATTCCAACTTGTTATGACACATTCATGTACCCTTCCCCTCCAGAGTGCCGGACCTTCCGGAACCTTCTAGAACATTCCCGATGAGAACACCGGAATCATTCTCCAACTCCGAAACAGGACTTTCCTTATATGAATCTTATTCTCCGGACCATTCCGGATCTCCTCGTGATATCCCGGATCCCATCCGAGACTCCGAAAAACATTCGGTCTCTTACTCATCATTCCATAACTACTCAACAACATCGAATCCTTAAGTGTGTCTCCCTATGGTTCGTGAATTATGCGGACATGATCGAGACACTTCTCCGAACAATAACCAATAGAGGAATCTGGAAATTCATATGACTCCCACATATTTCTACGATTACTTTGCGATCGAATAAACCACTTACATACGATACCAATTTCCCTTTGTCTCACGATAGTTTACTTATTCGAGGTTTTGATCGTCAGTATCTCTACATACCTAGTTCAACCTCGTTACCGATAAGTACTCTTTTATTATTCTCGTGGTATGTGATCCCTTGTGATCCAGTCACATGCTTGCAAGCTAATTGGATGACATTCCACCGAGAGGGCCCAGAGTATATCTATCCATCATATGGATGGACAAATCCCACTCTTGATCCATGTGTCTCAACCCATACTTTCCGAACACTCAATGCCACCTTTATAGCCACCCAGTTACAGTGTGGTGTTTGAAGTCATCAAAGTATCCTTTCGGTGATGGTGATAAGCATGATCTCATGGTCGAAGGAATTAGGTTACTATGTATCAGAAAGCTTTATAGCAATTGAACTATTAAAATGACTTGATCTTTATGCTACGCTTATCTATAGGAGTATGTCCATCATATCATTCTCCTAATGATATGACCCTGTTGTTAATAACATCTCTATGTTCATGATCAGGAAACCATGATCATATATTAACCAACAAGCTAGTTTAACAAGAGGCTTTACTAGGGACTCTTTTATGTTTACAAATCACACAAGTATTAATGTTTCCTTTTAATACAATTATAGCATGGTATGTAAACATTTATCATAAGTTTGAAGATATGATAATAACCACTTTATTATTGCCTCTTGGTCATATCTCCAACACGTGTGACCGACTACGGGAGCGCTGCCGGAACGCGGCGCCGGAAGGATCGTCTACACGATCTTGAGATCGGGAAGAGTACGACTACATCACCCACGAGAATCCGCTCTTGTTAACCTCTTTGGAATCTTCGAGGGTGAGTTCCCCTATCGACTCGTTGCTACAATCTAGTAGATAGATCTTGGCTTGTTTGTTTGCATGTGATAGAAAATTTTGTTTTCCATGCTACGAACCCCTACACTCGTAGCGTGCATATTGATTGGTAATTCGTAGAGGATATGCAGCATATGAGTGGGAACCCTCATCGTCCCACGATAGTTCTGTCATCTAACGGTTTGTACAAACCATTGCCGTAATTCATTATGTGGGCATGGTGTACACCAAGGAGGCATGCGGGGTCGTGAAGGGGGCACTGATTGGCTTGGACCAACTACTGGGCCCCACATCATGGAATTGTGGACGGGAAAGTACGCCCGGTTGTGCAACAAGGAGTTAGTCTCTCATGGGTAAAGTAACGCACCTCTGTAGAGTGTAAGAACTGTAACTTGTTACTCCCTGTTCCGGTAAGGAGCTACGAACGCGGCAGGAAAGGAACTCCATGAAAGTTCTGGTCAACCTGTGAAGGCTGATTGTCATAGTTTTTCGGAATAAAGTCAACCTTTGAAGAAAGATTTACAAAAATTGCATAGTGCCAAGGATTTATAATCCGAGGTGGTAGTTAGAGCATCAAACTTCCCACCTTGCATATAATGAACTTGTTGGGTAACGCTGTTACTCATTCTTTCCTTTGATCCCTTGCTTAGACTCTGAGGATCCCGAAGACGTGCCAATGTATGCAGCTGAATGCCAAGAAGATGTGTTCTACGAGGAACCTGATCTGTCCGGAGGAGTTGAAGGAGAGGACTACGAGATCCTCTACGATGTCGATGAGAACGAGTCTACTTAAGTGTCTAGTTAGTGAAGGGTTTCGCGGCATAGTAAATCAAAATTTTCTACGGAGCGAACAGAGGGAAAGCCAAGATCTAATCTAGGAGATGCAAACAATGAGAGATATTGGATTAGATCTTCATACCCTTGAAGATTCGCACAGCGGAACGTTCGTCAGAACGTGGGTGATGTAGTCGTACTCGCTTCTCCTCCTCGCGATCCGATCTGATCTAGCACCACAAGTGGCGATGCCTCCGTGAGATGCACACGTGCATCACCTCGACGTCTCCTCCTTCCTTGGTCCAGCAAGTATGGTGGAGAGATAGGTTGGATCTACAACACGATGGCGTGGTGCAATTGGTGGAGAATTTCTGCAGCAGGGCTTCGCCTACAAGCAGTCGGGAGGGAGAGAGGAGGGCAGCCGGGCGGCTAGGGTTGGAGGGGAAGGTGTTATGGGTTGGTGCGCCCCCACCCCTCTTTATATAGAGGGGGGGCTCAGCCCTATCCCCTCCCCCAAGCCCAAACCGGCGGCCCCAAGGAGGAAGAGTGGGGGCAAGGAAACCCCCCTTCTAGAAGGTCTATCTAGGGTTTAAACCCTCTTTGGCCGGCTGGGCCCTATGGGGCCTTGTGCCCCTGACCCAATGCGGCTAGGGCACTCCCTCATAGGCCCAATCCCCCTCCCGGAAGGTGGGGCCACGTTGGTCCCCTTCCGGAAGGTTCTAGAAGCTTCCGGTACAATACCGATTAACCCGGAACAATTCCGAACTCCAAAAACTGCACTGCCTTATATGAATCTTATTCTCCGGACCATTCCGGAACCTCTCGTGATGTCCCGGATCCCATTCGAGACTCCGAAAAAAAACTCATAAACCAATTATCCAATCTATCCTAGCGTCGAGACACGTTAAGTGTGTGACCCTGCGGGTTCGAGAATATGCGGACATGATCTTCTATCAATAATCAACAGCGGGGTCTGGAAACCCATATTGACTCCCACACATTCATCGATGATCATATCGGATGAACCACGATGCCAGGATTTAATCAATCCCATATATATATTCCCTTCGTCTCGCGATATTTTACTTGCCCGCGATTCGATCGTCGGTACCGTCATACCTAGTTCAATCTCGTTCACAGCAAGTACTTCACTCGTTCCGTAATCCGATATCACTTTGTGATTAACTCCTTAACCACATGCTTGCAAGAGGTGTTGATATCGATTACCGAGTGGGCCCGAAGTATATCTCTCCGACTTGGGAGGGACAAATCCCATCTCGATACATACAACCCAACAGGTACTTTCCGATCACCTGAGAGACACCTTTATGATCACCCTCTCATAGGATGATGTTTGATGACCTCAAAGCTTTCTTCCGATATCAGGGAGTTGTATTATCTCATGGTCTAAGGAATACAATATTTGACATAGGAAAAGCTTCGCAAAGATGAACACAATGACACGATCTAATTGCTTCGCTTAGTTTGGGTCTGTCCACCATATCATTCTCCCAATGATATGATCTCATTATTAATCGACAACTCATGTCCATGGTTAGGAAACCTTAACCATCATTAATCAATGAGCTAGTCCATAGAGGCGTACTAGGGACACGGTGTTGTTTACAAACCACACAAGTATTAATGTTTCCGCTTAATACAATTCTAGCATGGAATATAAATTTTATCATGAACAAGAATTATAATAATAACATATTTATTATTGCCTCTAGGGCATAATTCCAACAGTCTCCCACTTGCACTAGAGTCAATAATCTAGTTTACATTTGGCAATAATCTCACACCCATGGCACTGAGGTGCTGATCATGTTTTACACGTGGAAGAGGTTTAGTCAATGGATCTGCGACATTCAGATTTGTATGTACTTTGCTAATCTTCAGATCTCCATCTGCTATATAATCTTGGATTATATGAAACTTGCGGTTGATATGCTTGGTCTTTGGATGATATCTTGGTTCCTTAGCGAGTGCTATGGCGCCAGTGTTGTCACACAATATCTCCAGTGGCTCCAATGCACTTGGAACCACGCCAAGCTCAGTGATGAAGTTTCTGATCCAAACTCCTTCACTTGACGCTTCTGCAGCAGCCATGTATTCCGCTTCTACTGTAGATCCCGCGATCACGCTTTGCTTGCAGCTTCTCAGCTCATAGCTCCTCCATTCAAAATATACACGTATCCTGTCTGAGATTTAGAATCATCCTTGTCGGTGTCGAAACTAGCGTCGACGTAACCTTTTACGACGAGTTGTTCATCACCCCCATAGACTAAGACCATTTCTTTAGTCCTATTTAGGTACTTTAGGATGTTCTTCACGGCTGTCCAGTGTTCCACTCCTGGATCACTTTGATATCTGCTCGTCAAACTAAGAGCATTGGACACATCCGGTCTAGTACACAGCATGGCATACATGATCGAACCTATGGCCGAGGCATAAGGCACTTTGCTCATAGATTCCCTACCATTTACCGTAGCTGGACACTGAGCCTTGCTCAATATCTTACCTGACAACATAGGCACTGAACCTTTCTTTGCCTTATCCATTCTGAACCTTTTCAGAACTTTGTCTAGGTATGTACTCTGGCTTAAAGCTATCAGGCGTCTTTGTCTATCTCTATAGATCTTGATGCCCAATATATAAGCAGCTTCACCTAGGTCTTTCATTGAAAAACACTTGTTCAAATAACTCTTCACATCGTTAAGCATGTTAATGTCATTTCCAATAATCAATATGTCATCCACATATAGTACCAGAAATGTCACTGAGCTCCCACTCACTTTCTTGTAGATACAAGCTTCGTAGCAATTTGGAACAAATCCAAAGCTCTTGATCACTTGATCAAAACGAAGGTTCCAACTCCGAGATGCTTGCTTCAGTCCATAAATGGAACGCTGAAGTTTGCATACTTTATCAGCATCCTTAGGATCGACAAAACCTTCGGGTTGCATCATATACAACTCTTCATCAATGTTGCCATTGAGGAACGCAGTCTTGACATCCATCTGCCATATTTCATAATCATGAAACGCAACAATTGCTAATAAAATCCGAATGGCCTTAAACATCGCTACGGGAGAGAAAGGCTCTTCGTAGTCAACACCTTGAACTTGTCGAAAACCTTTTGCGACAAGCCGTGCTTTATAGACGGTAACATTACCATCCGCGTCTGTTTTCTTCTTGAAGATCCATTTGCACTCAACGGCCTTTCGGTCGCTAGGAGGGTCCACCAAAGTCCATACTTGGTTTTCGCTCATGGATCCCAATTCGGATTTCATGGCTTCTAGCCATTTCTCAGAGTCTGGGCTCATCATCGCTTCCTCATAGTTCGCAGGCTCACTGTCATCTACTAACAAGACAGTTAAGACAGGGTTGCCGTACCACTCAGGAGGGGCACGCGACCTTGTCGACCTGCGACGTTCAGTAGCAGCATCGTCCGAAGCTTCATGATCCTTATCATTAGCTTCCTCTATTATTGGTGCAGGCGGCACTGGAACAATTTCAGGTGCTGCGCTACTCTCCAATTCAAGAGAAAGTTCAATAACCTCGTCTAGCTCTACTTTCCTCCCACTCACTTCTTTCGAGAGAAACTCCTTCTCAAGAAAGGAACCGTTCTTTGCGACAAACACTTTGCCTTCGGATCTGTGATAGAAGGTATACCCAATAGTTTCCTTAGGGAATCCTATGAAGACGCATTTCTCCGCTTTGGGTTCGAGCTTGTCCAGCATCAACTTCTTGACGTAAGCTTCGCATCCCCAAACTTTAAGAAACGACAACTTAGGTTTAGCACCAAACCACAGTTCATACGGTGTCGTCTCAACGGATTTAGATGGTGCCCTATTAAAAGTGAATGCAGCGGTTTCTAATGCATAACCCCAAAATGATAACGGCAAATCAGTAAGAGACATCATTGATCGGACCATATCTAATAGAGTTCGATTCCGGCGTTCAGACACACCATTGCGCTGTGGTGTTCCGGGTGGCGTGAGTTGCGAAACAATTCCGCTTGCTTTAAGATGCGTGAGAAAATCATAACTCAAATACTCGCCCCCACGATCGGATCGTAGAAACTTAATCTTTCTGTTATGATGGTTCTCCACTTCATTCTGAAATTCCTTGAACTTTTCAAATGTTTCAGATTTATGTTTCATTAAATAGATATACCCATATCTACTTAAGTCATCGGTAAAAGTGAGAAAATAGCGATATCCACCGCGCATCGAAACACTCATCGGTCCGCATACATCGGTATGTATGATTTCCAACAAGTCCGTTGCTCGCTCCATCATTCCGGAGAACGGTGTTTTGATCATCTTTCCCATGAGGCATGGTTCGCATGTGTCAAATGATTCAAAATCAAGAGACTCCAAAAGTCCATCAGAATGGAGTTTCTTCATGCGCTTTACACCAATATGACCTAGACGACAGTGCCACAAATAAGTAGTATTATCACTATCTACTTTGCATCTCTTAGCCTCAATGTTATGGATGTGTGTTTCATCCCTTTCGAGATTTAGAAGAAATAAACCATTCACAATAGGTGCATGACCATAAAAGATGTTACTCATATAAATAGAACAACCATTATTCTCCGATTTAAATGAATAACCGTCTTGCAATAAACACGATCCAGAAATAATGTTCATGCTCAACGCAGGCACATAATAACATTTATTAAGGTTTAAAACTAATCCCGAAGGTAAAACTAAGGAGAGCGTGCCGACGGCCATCACATCAACTCTTGATCCGTTGCCAACGCGCATCGTCACCTCATCCCTCGCAAGCCGCCGTCTATTCCGTAGTTCCTGTTTCGAGTTACAAATATTAGCAACTGAACCAGTATCAAATACACAGGCACTACAACGAGGGCTAGTAAGGAAAACATCAATAACATGTATATCAAATATACCTTTGATGGTGCCAGCCTTCTTGTCCGCTAAGTACTTCAGACAGTTGCGCTTCCAGTGACCCTTGTCCTTGCAATAGAAGCACTCAGTGTCCGGCTTTGGACCAGACCTGAGCTTCTTCTCAGCAGGGGCAACGCGCTTGCCACCGCCTTTCTTGAAGGGCTTCTTTGCACCCTTACCTTTCTTGAAGGTGGGGGGATTGTTAACCATCAACACATGATTATCCTTTTTGATGTCCACCTCCGTAGCCTTCAGCTTTGCAAAGAGCTCGGTGATCGTATCAGTGGAACCAATATGATTGTGAGTCACTACAAAACTTTTGTAGCTGGGAGGGAGTGATTGCAGAACCCTGTCAATCTCGAGCTCCTCTGGAATCTTGCAGTCCAATTTCTCAAGGCGTTGAGTGTAGCCCGACATCTTAATGGCATGCTCACTAACGGAACTCCCTTCCTCCATCTTGCAGTTAAAGAACTTCTCAGAGATCTCATATCTCTCAGAACGGGCCTGAGTCTGAAACATGGTTTTCAGCTCCTCGAGAATCTCAAAGGGCCCGCGATACTCTTCAAAACGATTTTGAAGGTCTGATTCCATAGCAAACAACATGGTGCTCTTAATCACACCATAATCATCTTTGCGTGACTGATAGACAACTTTCTCATCAGCCGGCGCAGTAGCAGCAGGGGCGTCACCTAACGCATTCTCAAGGACATAGTCCTTTTGACCGCCAGAGAGAATGATTCTCAGATTGCGGAACCAATTGGTGAAGTTAGACCCATTTTCTTAAGCTTTTCATTCTCAGCAAAAACGTTGAAGTTGAAGTTGGACTTGGCCATTGGATCTACAGTATTTGCAAGTACAATTTAGACTATGTTCATGATAAATAGTTCAACTCAATCAAATTACTAGATGAACTCCCACTAAATTCAACATCCCTCAAGTTGTTTAGTGAACACGATCCAAATTCACCACACCTAATCCGATCATCACGAGAAGAGATGTGGTTTCAATGGTGGACAACGAAGTGTCGATCATATCATTCATATGACTCATGCTTAACCTTTCGGTTCTTGTGTTCCGAGGCCATGTCTGTACATGCTAGGCTCGTCAAGTTAGACCCAAGTATTTCCGCGTGTGCAAAACTGGCTTGCACCCATTGTATGTGAGCGTAGAGTCTATAGCATCCGATCATCACGTGATGCTTGGACACGACGAACTTTCGCAACGGTGCATACTTGCGGAGAACACAGTTTTTATCTTGATCTTTAAATGAGGAATCATCTTATAATGCTACCGTCGCGATCTAAGCATAATAAGATACATAAAAGGATAAACATCACATGCATATAACTTTATGTGACATGGTATAGCCAATCTTCGCGCAATGATCTCCATCTTGTGCGTGCCGGCATGATCTCCATCACTCCACCATGATTGCCTCCACCACGAATAGCAACTACAACTATTGCTAACTACTTAGCGATAAAGTAAAGCTATTACATGGCGTATAAGAAGTTGACTCGCAGGTCATACACAATTATAAAGACAACCATATGGCTCCTGCCGGTTGTGTACTCATCGACAAGCAAGTCGTGAAAACATTACAAAACATGATCATCGCATACATTATACACATCACATCTTGGGCCATACCATATCACAGAAAACACTCCCTGCAAAAACAAGTTAGACGCCTCTACTTTGCTGTTGCATGTTTTACGTGGCTTATGGGAGTAGATGCTAAGAATGATTCTTACCTACGGAAAGCCACAACGGTGATATTATGGTTGCCAAACTCCGGTGTTAAACCCATGACAACTATAGTGAGAGAAACAGGCATCCACCAGCCGCATGTGTGGAACAAGCCACACGTCAAGTGCGGAGCCGGTCTCGCGAACGACGTCGCGTAAGGTTGGCCTGGACCGCTTCAATCTCACTATCCCGCGTCATAAGAAGAACACAAACAAGAGGCTTGCAACAGAAAACATCAACGCCCGCAACAACCATGTTGCGTTCTACTTGTGAATCACATCTACGCATAGATCTAGCTCTGATACCACTGAAGGGTTTCGCGGCATAGTAAATCAAATTTTCTACGGAGCGAACAGAGGGAAAGCCAAGATCTAATCTAGGAGATGCAAACAACGAGAGAGATTGGATTAGATCTTCATACCCTTGAATATTCGCACAGCGGAACGTTCGTCGGAACGTGGGTGATGTAGTCGTACTCGCTTCTCCTCCTCGCGATCCGATCCGATCTAGCACCACAAGTGGCGATGCCTCCGTGAGATGCACACGTGCAGCACCTCGACGTCTCCTCCTTCCTTGGTCCAGCAAGTATGGTGGAGAGATAGGTTGGATCTACAACGCGATGTCGCGGTGCAATTGGTGGAGAATTTCTGCAGCAGGGCTTCGCCTACAAGCAGTCGGGAGGGAGAGAGGAGGGCAGCAGGGCGGCTAGGGTTGGAGGGGAAGGTGTGATGGGTTGGTGCACCCCCACCCCTCTTTATATAGAGGGGGGCGCAGCCCTAGCCCCTCCCCCAAGCCCAAACCGGCGGCCCCAAGGAGGAAGAGTGCGGGGCAAGGAAACCCCCCCTTCTAGAAGGTCTATCTAGGGTTTAAACCCTCTTTGGCCGGCTGGGCCCTATGGGGCCTTGTGCCCCTGACCCAATGCAGCCAGGGCACTCCCTCATAGGCCCAAGCCCCCTCCCGGAAGGTGGGGCCACGTTGGTCCCCTTCCAGAAGGTTCTAGAAGCTTCCGGTACAATACCGATTAACCCGGAACAATTCCGAACTCCAAAAACTGCACTGCCTTATATGAATCTTATTCTCCGGACCAATCCGGAACCTCTTGTGATGTCTCGGATCCCATCCGAGACTCCGAACAAAAACTCATAAACCAATTATCCAATCTATCCTAGCGTCAAGACACGTTAAGTGTGTGACCCTGCAGGTTCGAGAATATGCGGACATGATCTTCTATCAATAATCAACAGCGGGGTCTGGAAACCCATATTGACTCCCACACATTCATCGGTGATCATATCGGATGAACCATGATGGCAGGATTCAATCAATCCCATATATATATTCCCTTCGTCTCGCGATATTTTACTTGCCCAAGATTCGATCGTCGGTACCGTCATACCTAGTTCAATCTCGTTCACAGCAAGTACTTTACTCGTTCCGTAATCCGATATCACTTTGTGATTAACTCCTTAACCACATGGTTGCAAGCGGTGTTGATATCGATTACCGAGTGGGCCCAAAGTATATCTCTCCGACTTGGGAGGGACAAATCCCATCTCGATACATACAACCCAACAGGTACTTTCCGATCACCTGAGAGACACCTTTATGATCACCCTCTCATAGGATGACGTTTGATGACCTCAAAGCTTTCTTCCGATACCAGGGAGTTGTATTATCTCATGGTCTAACGAATACAATATTTGACATAGGAAAAGCTTTGCAAAGATGAACACAATGACACGATCTAATTGCTTCGCTTAGTTTGGGTCTGTCCACCATATCATTCTCCCAATGATATGATCTCATTATTAATCGACAACTCATGTCCATGGTTAGGAAACCTTAACCATCATTAATCAATGAGCTAGTCCATAGAGGCGTACTAGGGACACGGTATTGTTTACAAACCACACAAGTATTAATGTTTCCGCTTAACACAATTCTAGCATGGAATATAAACTTTATCATGAACAAGAATTATAATAATAACATCTTTATTATTGCCTCTAGGGCATAATTCCAACAGTTAGTAGTAACTAACGGAGCCGAGCAGCATAAACTCTATAGAATAAGCTGTTGAGTCCCACTCCTAGTCGGAGTTGTTACTTTTAAATTTCCGCTGAACATCTTATATTTTGGTTTGTAAGTTGGATCTTTTGGAAGTCTTGAACTTCCAGTATTGTAATAATAATGTGTGTACTTTTGCAATATGGACCCGCAATATTTCTATTGTACCACTCTGAGGGATGTGATATTTACGGAACGGTGTTCTGTGGATGTCATGTCAATGACTATAGTGTATTACACATGCAGTGGTATGCTGGGTCACCGCACTTTCGGTGATCCGTGTTCCGAGACCATGTATGTACATGCTAGGCTCGTCAAGATCAAACCTTAGCTTCCGCATGAGCAAATCTGGCTTGCTCACGTTGTATACACTCACAAAATCTAACACACCTGATTATCACGTGGTGCTTCGAAACAGCGAGCTTTAGCAACAGTGCTTACTAAGGATGAACACTTTAAAACTTGAAATTGTGTGCTTGAGGGATCATCTTATAATGCTACCGTCGTGAACTAAGCAATACAATATGCATAAAAGGATTAACATCACATGCAATTCATAATATGTGATGTGATATGGCCTTTCTTCTTGTGCTTCCGATCTCCATATTTAAGCACGAACATGTTCTCCATCATCACCGGTATGGCGTCAAGGTCAATGGCGCCGCTTCATGGTTGTCGTCCACCAGCATCAACTATTACAACTACTTTGAATAGACACGCAGATCTTAACGGAATTTAAAAAACAACCATATGGCTCCTGCCGGTTGCCAACTTACAATAAGGAACATTGCATACATCATATATAATCACAATCATGGCCATATCACATCACAGCACACCCCTGCAAAACAAAGTTAGACGCCTCTAATTTTCTTTGCATATTTTACGTGGTTTGGGGCTTTCAATATGTGTCGTTCTAACTTACGAACAAGAACCACAACATTGATGTTTGAACTATCAAGTGTCCGTTGTAAATTGAATCTATACTATGATGGGAGAGACAAACACTCGCAAAGCCACTTATGCAATACAAGTTGCATGTGAAGCGTGGAGCAAGTCTCATGAATGATGTCATGTAAGGTTAGCCCGGGCCGATTCATCTCATCATACCGCAAGATGCAAAGTACACAAAAAGCAATTGATAATAAAACCACCACCGCCCACAATGACCATTGTGTTCTACTCGTGCAACAGATCTACATATAGACACGGCTCTGATACCACTGTAGGGATTCGTAGCATGGAAAACAAAAAATGCACACAAACAAGCCAAGATCTATCTACTAGATTGTAGCAACGAGTCGATAGAAGCACTCACCCTCGAAGATTCCAAAGTGGTTAACGAGAGCAGATTCTCGTGGGTGATGTAGTCGTACACTTGTCAATCTCAAGATCGCGTAGACGATCCTTCCGGCAATGCATTCCGGCAGCGCTTACGCAGTCAGTCACACGTTCGGTACTCGATGAAGACCTTCCTCTCCCTTGTTCCAGCAGGCAGCGGAGGTTGTAGTTCTCCCCTCGCGATTCTGGCAGCACGACAGCATGGTGTCGGAAGTAGAGGGTAGATCCCGCAGGGCTTCGCCTAAGCCGGTGTGAGTTATGGTGGATCTAGGTTTTCCCGGTGATCTAGGGTTTAGAATACCGGGAGGAGGAGGAGGTGTCGGCGACGGCTAGGGCGACGGCGACGGGCCGGCGGCGGCGCAAGGCGGGTCGGCGACGG
Organism: Avena sativa; assembly: GCA_916181665.1. Classification (NCBI taxonomy): domain Eukaryota; kingdom Viridiplantae; phylum Streptophyta; class Magnoliopsida; order Poales; family Poaceae; genus Avena; species Avena sativa. Next base: position 465,311,589 of record OV702293.1, read on the forward strand.
CGGCGGCTCGGGTGGAGAGGGGCTAGGGCTTGTGTGTTGGGGCAGCCCTCCCCCTCTATTTATGAGATGGGGGCAGCCTTGGGAGGGGTGTGTTTGAATCCAAACCCAAACCCAAGTTGGATTAAGAGAAGGACTTGTTTCTTCTCCCACTAGGAAACCATTGTTCCTGTTTGACTTTTCAAACTTCCCGTTTGACTTTCAATTTAGAGCTTTAATTCTCTCTTGCAAATGTCCACACCAAGTGACCTAGGATATGATCCAATCATTCCACTTACCCATGACACATTCATGGACCATTCTACTTCCGGATCGGTGAACCTTCTAGAACCTCTCCGATGAAAACTTCGGAATCTTTCCCGAACTCCGGAATCGGACTTTCCTTATATGAATCTTATTCTCCGGACCATTTAGGATCTCCTCGTGATATCCCGGATCCCATCAGAGACTCCGAACAACATTCGGTATCCCTACTAACATTCCATATCTACTAAACAACATCAAATCCTTAAGTATGCCTCCCTACGGTTCGTGAATTATGCGGACATGACCAAGACACTTCTCCGATCAATAACCAATAGAGGAATCTAGAAATTCATATGGCTCCCACATATTTCTACGATTACTTTGCGATCGAATGAACCACTTACATACGATACCAATTTCCATTTGTCTCACGATAGTTTACTTATCCGAGGTTTTGATCGTCGGTATCTCTGCTTACCTAGTTCAACCTCGTTACCGATAAGTACTATTTTCTCGTTTCCGTGATATGTGATCCCTTGTGAGCCAGTCACATGCTTGCAAGCTAATTGGATGACATTCCACCGAGAGGGCCCATAGTATATCTATCCGTCATATGGATGGACAAATCCCACTCTTGATCCATGTGCCTCAACCCATACTTTCCAAACACTCAATACCACCTTTATAGCCACCCAGTTACGGTGTGGTGTTTGATGTCATCAAAGCATCCTTCCGGTGATGGTGATTAGCATGATCTCATGGTCGAAGGAATTAGATTACTATGTATCAGAAAGCTTATAGCAAACGAACTATTGAAATGACTTGATCTTTATGCTACGCTTATCTAGAGGAGTATGTCCATCACACCATTCTCCTAATGATATGATCTTGTTGTTAATAACATCTCAATGTTCATGATCGAGAAACCACGATCATCTATTAACCAACAAGCTAGTATTATAAAGAGGCTTTACTAGAAACTCTAATTTAGTTTACAAATCACACAAGTATTAATATTTCCGATTAATACTATTATAGTATGAATATAAACATTTATCATAAACACAAAGATATAATAATAACCACTTTTATTATTGCCTCTAGGGCATATCTCCAACACCCGCTATATCGCAGCATCCCGTTTTGTGTGATTGGGAATGGCCCAAACACTGCCTTCTGGCTCAACACCTGGATTGGGGCAACCGCCCACTGTGCGACAAACTGCCTGCTCTCTTCTCGCACGCCCTGGACCCCAACATTTCTGTTCGCGACGTCCTCTATGGCAAGATCGATCGGGCCCTGGCCCCCCGTCTTAACGTTGCTGGCGCTTATCAACTCCAGATCATGTATCCCCACCTGGCGGGGCTCTCCCTCACCAACGACGAGGACGTGAGGTCCCTCTCCAAATGCAGAAAAAATAATGGCGCCCTAGATGCATCTGCTTTCTATCGGCTTGGGAATTGGGGAGGGGTGGATGCGCCTTACCACACCTTCGTTTGGGTGAATCATGCCATGTCCAAGGTGTAGTTCTTCGGTTGGCTGCTGTCACGTGGTCGCATCCAGTCGAGAGCTGCGCTGCTGAAGAAGAACATCCTCTCGGAGCTGGAGGCGGTCTGCCCCATTTGTAGGCATGCGTCCGAGACGGCGGACCACATCATCTTCGGCTGTAGGTTTGCGTCCGTCTTCTGGACAAAGCTGGGGTACGCCTTCCCGGTAGCTGCTGACACCCGTCAGCTCCACTCCTACGATGCTTCCATGCCCGCTAGGGTGCCAAAGAGCACAGATGACACTTTCAGCCTCCTCTGCTATTGGAACTTGTGGAAGCACCGCAACATGGTGGCCTTCAGGGAGCAGAACCCCAGCCTCCCTCTCCTTGTCAAGATGTGTCGTGACGATGCTCACCTATGGAAAGCTCGGCTCCCTAAGGCTCATGAGCCGGATGCCGCTGCCTGGCTCGCCTGCCTGGGTGATCGCTAGGCTGCCCTTAGAGATGGTCTTTGTTTCCTCCCCTGCTACCTGCTCTCTCCCTGTAAAACTATACGACCCATGGGTCTTCTATAAATGAAAATATTCAGGTGGAGGGTTTTCTCCCTCCCCCGTTGACCATTCAAAAAAAAGTTATGAGCCACTTGATTTTGAGTTCCTTCTCTCCTGGACGAAGATGCAATTCTCAAAAGATTCATGATTAGTTACTCCCTCCGTCCGTAAATAAGTATATTTTTGTTATAAATCAAACTTAATAAAGTTTTATTAAAAGATATCAATATTTATAAACTAAATTAATACCATTAGATTTATTTTAAATTTAATTTTATAATATATTAATTTAATATAATATATATTTTTATATTTTTCTACAAATTTAATTAAATTTAATTTAAATAAAAACTAAAAGTACACTTGTTTGCGGATACAAGAGCGGCTTGCACTTCTCACGACTCACGTCTATATATGAAAACTGGGTTCCTTTTTGGCCCATCGTACTACTTTCCAGCCAGCCCAGACTAAACGGTTGCCTACAACGGCCTATCCTCTCGGCTTCCGGCGCGGGGAGGACGACGCCATGCCTCCACCGTCTCTCCCGCTCCTCCTCCTCCCCTTCTCCTCCCCAATCCAGACCCTAAACCCTCTCCCCAACTCCGCTTCCCGCCTCCACGGGCCCAGCAAATCCCTCGCCCTATCTCCGTGCCCGCGGCCACTCCTCTCCTCCTCCTCCTTCGCCGTCGCCGCCGTCAACGACGACGACGAGGATGTCGTCCTCGGCGACTGCCTCGTGTTCGAGGACGAAGCCTTCGAGGACCTCGACCTCGGACGCCCGCCGCGGCGACGGGCGACCTCTCGCCCCAGCCGAAAGCCAGCGGCGGCGGCAGGGGCCGGTAGCGGGAGCAGCCTGGTGCCGCAGAGGTGGAAGGACGCCGTGGAGGAGATCAACCTGACGAAAAAGGAGAAGCGCCGCATCGCCCACGGGCTCCGCTTCGGGAGCCGCCTCGACCGGCGGGTCCCCTCCGCCGTGGCCGCTCCCGACGAGTACCGCGCCTACCGCGAGGGTAGGCTGGACGCGGAGCTCGGCCACGTCGCGCGCGACTACGTGGAGCCTCTCGAGGAGAAGTCCCGCGCACGCCGCGCAGCGAGGCTGGCTGCGGAATCTGGGCGCGTCGAGCGAGACCGCCTGGAGCTGTTCCAGGAGAATTCCCGCGCGTACGGCGAGAAGGTGGAGGCTCCGCCGCCTCCCGATCCCGGGACACGCGTGGCGCCGAGGAATCCGAGGATGGCGACGGCTGCGGGCGGTCTTGAGGACATCACGGAGCTGTTTAGCAGTAATGAGTACGTGCCGGGCGAAATGGAGGATGGCAAGAGCCCGAGAAGTGAGTTCCTGAACTTTTGTTTTGCACACCGAATTTTCTTTCAGACTCGTTGCTGAAAACCATCATTGCACAGTAGGAGAACTACAGAAATTTTGCGTTAGCGTACCAATGAGCCAACTGCATTATCCCTGTTTTAGAAACAAAGCCGAATGAAGTAGAAACAAGCATGTAATTAGACAATTGCAATTTTATTCTGGTACGTTAAAAGGTACAGTACTTGATATAATCAGAGAAGTGGCTGAAGTTATTGTTGAAATCTGCAATGTCTTATGCCTGGTTAATTGTCTGCAACGCTAATCCATTATGGGTTATCCGCACTCCTGTGCCAGGTTATGAACTTACTGGTACTGAATGTACTTAGTTTGTCCAAATTTTCAGAATAATACTTAGAAGTTACTATTCAACTTACGATTAGTGCCCAGAGTGCCAGGTTATGAAGTTGTTGCTACTGAATGTACTTAGTTTGCCCAAATGTTCAGAATAATACTTAGAAGTGGAAACTTTTACAATCAAAATATGTCATACATTTGGAAGCAGAGTACTATGATAGACTGATAGTACTGCCTTTTTTTAGATCATGTCTCCGTGAGGCATCTATTTGACCTCTAGTTTGGTCTATTATACAAAAAATAGTTTGATGTGTTTGGAGTTAAACTGTATTTCTCTAGGTTTTATATTTGTTGTAACACCCGATTGTTCTTATGAATCATCTGTTCTGTACTTTAGGTCACCGGAAGCTATTCACGGATGAGGAAAAGGCTCTTCTGAACAGGAGATTACCTGATCTGGAAGCTACTGCTTCTGTAAGTGGTTCCTGTTTAGAATATTTTAGCTCTGTCAAGTCATTTGTAAATGTGTCACATAAGCCACCAATAATGTTGGAAACAGTAAAATATGATTGTGATATTTAGAATTTTAATTAATGACCTTTAACATCCACGCATGTTCGGCATCATGGCCAGTTTTGTATGATGTTTGTTACTTCAATGTTAGCTCCTGCTTATTGATAGTTAATACACCTTGTATTCTTCTTGTAGAGCAAGTGGCTGCCCCTTCACACCCTTGCTGCATCAGGAGACTTCTATCTATTGGACAATCTTCTGAAACATAAGGTGGATGTAAATGCACTTGATAAGGTAATTTTGACTGCAAATTTGAGCTATTTTATCTTAAGCAGACAATCGTGTAAAATGCAGGGTATCGCTGTGATATATTTTACCATTAATGGCCTTTTCTGTTATCCTCAGGATGGTTTGCCTGCAATTCATAAAGCAGTTATTTCGAAGAAGCATGCTATTATCAACTATCTCTTAAGGAATTCAGCAAATCCATTCATCTGTGACAAAGTGAGTATATTCTATCTTTAGCTAGCTTTGAAACAGCTTTATATAGTATATTGCAGGAACTTTTTGTTACATCACGTGATGGGGTTAATCTTGAATAATCTGTTCATATTGTTTGTTTTCATGTTTAAGTTATTGCATTGGCCGTTTTATTTGTGTTAAGGTATAGGCGCATCCTGTTAGCATTTACTGCTGTGGGTATAGATTTTTTATGTTCAATGTTCTGTACTCCCTCCCTCCGGAAAAAGATGTCACAGATTTGTCCAGATTCGCATGTATCTAGACGCGTTTTAGTGTATAGATACATGCGAATCTAGACAAATCTGCGACATCCTTTTCTGGACGGAGGAAGTATTTTTTTGGTTGTTAATTCCTTGAACCAATGTGCAATTTTGGTGATACAGGATGGTGCAACCCTAATGCATTATGCTGTCCAGACAGCATGCAATCAGAGTATAAAGACTCTAGTGCTATACAATGTTGACATCAACCGACCAGATGATGTATGTTAAGCTCAATAATTGTCTTGTCTTGTTTCGTCTTGTTTGTTCTTATGGGGTAATTGCTTTAACTTGTTCAATTCTCAGTATGGCTGGACGCCATTGCATCTTGCCGTGCAAACACAGAGAACAGATATTGTGAGGCTACTCTTAATAAAAGGTGCTGATAGAACTATGAAAACTCAAGTAAGTAAATTTCTAATATTCTAGTATTTCACATTCAGTATGAACATGTTATGCCTTGGTGGAGTTCTTACAAGCTCATTTCACATAACTTACCCATTTCTCTAATGATATCAGGTTCCTAGCTCAGTCTTGTTTATGACCCCTCTGTAGTTTTCTAATTTAGATGTTAGATTAGGACTCTAGGCAGTGGCATATTCTTACTATTGTTCCTAATGACTTCTACTGACTGAGTGTGTACTTTTGTTTGATGTTTACCACAGGATGGCTTGACCCCATTGGACTTATGTCTTCGATTGGGTCATCATGTGAGGACATATGAGCTTATCAAATTACTCAAAAACTTCCGACTACCAAAGAAACATGACTCATATTAACTCAAGGACGGTGTTCGACCCTTGCCAATGTAACTGGAGTTTATTTCTAGAGCTGAACTAGCTGTGATGCAACTTCCTGCAGTGCATGACAGAATTGCTTCCAGTTGCAGATAGGTACAATGCACTCCTTTTGAAGCATTTCTGCTATTCTGTTGACCTGACCCGAAGCAACTGTTGACAGAATGTACTTGCTGCTGTAGGGAAACAAACTACCTGGGTTATGGTCTACCCATGAAAACTGTATCTTTCATGTGAAAAAGGTCAATGATGTAAAAAATTAGAGGTGAGCCACTGAGCTGTCACAAACTCTAGATAGTCCAAACACTGTTACCAAATAATTTAGGTAAGATGTGTGTTTGTATGAGTTTAGAATGACATTACTTCCTTTTTGGGGGGGGCGTTGAAATATTGTTAGGTCATAAATCTAGAACCACATAATACAAATAGTCCATTCATCAAGAAACCCAGTTTTTTTGACACCTTTACCGTAGGGGAAAGCCCCTACGGTGTAAACCCAGTTATTTTCCATTCTTGTCTTCTTTATGTTACTCTATTACTATATCTATTTGCCATTTAGGAAGAATGGAATGAAAGTTTTCCTCATAGTTTTAAACGGTGGTTGGCTGAAGGCGTACTTAGTGCTATATTCTTCTATACCTGGGCATAACTCGGGCGGGGCCAAAAAAAGGCAGATGGTAGATACCTAGGCCCCAGCCTGACCCAGCCCTGACCATCGGTCTGCAGATTTAGGCCTGATCCTGGCCCGACGCATGGAAAAAATCCGAAAATGTCCAGGCTGGCCCGGACGGCCCAGCTCGACCACACCTTAAATCATCTGTTTGGCAGGCCCGAGCCTTGCCCGGCCCAGCCGTCGGGCTAAAAACACAGGCCCGAGCCTGGCCCGGGATTTTCGGGCCAGGATGGGCTCCCCATGCCCAGGTTTGATTCTTCATATCTACTTGAGATAATGAGCTCTGTGCCACTAACATAAGGCATAGAATAAATCGCATGTCAAGCTATCAATTGCCCAGACAGTATTCATTCTTGGTATCAAAATCCGACTGCATGCTTTCAGTGGAGCTATACTTAATACATCGTCCCTGGGTTAGTACACTAGCAGTACTATGTTGCTTTTCATTAGTTGATCAGTAACTGGGAAATTGGCCTTGAAATACTTTCGCAGAGGTATATGCATAGTCCATCCTGATTATCACTAGTACTCCCTCCGTCCCAAAATAAGTGACTTGCATTTGTCTAGTTTCGTACGTATCTAGACCTGTTTTAGTATCTAGATACATGCGAATCTAGATAAAGTCAAGTCACTTATTTCAGGACGGAGGGAGTACATTACTATCATAGTGTTGCCATGAAAAATTTCAGACATGACATGTGCAAAGTCACGACCGTTCTTCTTATATCAGTGTTCAATGTGTGCTGCTTGCTTGCCTGATTCCTGGACCATTCTTTGGTCCATGGTAAAGACTGGCATAAATTTAATTCCATCTGTATAGATCCTTTAAGATTAGCATGTACTCCCTATCAATATTGTCATATAATAACTGGGCGTCCTTGCACCTCCCTATCAATATTTGCTTCTCTTTGCGTTGCCTGCACTTTAATTCAAACATCTCAGAGTGCATTGCCTTTATAGCAGGAGCATGTTTAAACCATCAAAACATTGTAAAATCATTAGGCACATACTCAGAAACTTACCGGAGATTAGGATGTAAGAGAAACCTGAAAGCGATGCTCCCGAATTAGTCCATGTAGATGACATCGCCTTTTTTGTTCTCGCCTCAAATTGTCAGTAGTACTAGCATTGAAAGTACTCAGCGGTTTTCCATGGTTTTCTCTGTCGAGTCACTCTATTACTACTATATATCTGTTTTGTAACAATAAAAGGTCGCATGCATCAATTGATATAGAGACTGGGACTATGTTCCCATTTCGAAAAAATATATCTGTTTTGTACCATTTTAGAAAGAATGAAACTTCAGTTTTCCTGACAGTATGTTACTGGGCCCAAGGTGTACGTATTTGTTCTATGTTCTTCATATATAATTGAGACAATTATCTCTGTGCAACTTAAAAATTCATAGATGAAGCTATCAAAGTATCAATCGTCTCAGACGGAATCCATTCTTGATACTTCAAAATCGTGCTGATTTTGAGGCATCTCACCTGGGAGCAGACCGAGTGCATGCTTCCAGTGGAGCTATGCTTAACGTCCCTGCGCTTGTATAGGAGTAATACTACTCCCTTCGACCCATATTACTTGACTTGGATTTGTCAAAATTTGGATGAATCTATATACTAAATAGTGTCTAGATTCATCTAAATCTAGACAAATTTGAGTCAACTAATATGGGTCGGAGGGAGTAGTATATTTCTTCTAATTACTTGATCATTAACCAGTAAATTGGCCTTGAGGGAGGCAAGCCTAATGCATCCTCTTTATCCCCTATACTTTCCTAGCCTTGTGTGGTCACCAGAAATTTCAGATATGACATGTGCAAAGTCATGACGGTTCTTGTAATATCAATGTTTAGTGTGCTTTGCCTGGTCCCTGGACCGTTCTTTGGTCCCTTTAAGCGGAGCATTTACAACATGGATCGCCGTATATAGTACTAATTCAATTGCCTGCACTTTAATTCAAACATTGCACTGCTTTTATAGCAGCGGCACGGCTAAACTATGAAACCATGCTACTACTACTGAACTAGTCTAAGTAGACTAGTCCATGTCGTCTACATGGAGTAGTAGTAAAATTAAGACACCAGTAGTGATTCATAAGTTACCGCAGGTTAGAATGGAGGAGAAGGTTACCCAGAAGTTAGCCAAGCTGCTGAACTCCATGTAGACGCCGCCACCTTTGTGTTCTCGCGTCAGTTGTCAAGTTAGGGAGGTCTCAAACATCGGTAGTACTAGCAAGAGGACATCCATGCGCACCTCCCTATCAATATTTGCTTCTCTTTGCATTGCCTGCACTTTAATTCAAACATCTCAGAGTGCATTGCCTTTATAGCAGGAGCATGTTTAAACCATCAAAACATTGCAAAATCATTAGGCACATAGTGATTCAGAGACTTGACGGAGATTAGGATGGAATAGAAACCTGAAAGGGGAACGATACTCCCTAACTACTACATGTAGATGACATGACCTTTTTTGTTCTTGCCTCAAATTTTCAGTAGTACTTCCATTGAAAGGATTGGAACAGTTTAATTGCTCCCAGCATAAGCACAGAGAGAGCTCGGGTTATGGTCTACCTATGAAATCTGGAAGGTTAATCTTTGATAAGGGAAAAGGTCAATGATGTGCAAAAAAGAAGAGGTTTGCCACTGCGATGTTACAAACTGTAGATAGTCCAATAACTGTTGGAAAATAAGATCTGCATATGTGTGAGTTCAGGATTGCGTTATCTCCTTTTTCTCTGGGCTGCTGAAATATTGTTAGGTCATAAGTGTAGTATTGCATAATACAAAGACTCCATTCACCAAGACACCGTGTTGTTTTCCATGGTTTTCTCTCTTGAGTCACTCTATTACTACTATATCTGATTATACCATTATAGAAAGAACAAAATTTCAGTTTTCCTGACAGCAGTTAAAGGGGCCCAAGGTGTACGTATTTGTTCTATGTTCTTCATATTTAATTGACACTATTATCTCTGGGCAACTTAAAAATTCATAGATGAAGCTCTCAAAGTATCAATCGTCTCAGACAGAATCCATTCTTGATACTTCAAAATCGTGCTGATTTTTTTGAGGCATCTCACCTGGGAGCAGACCGAGTGCATGTTTCCAGTGGAGCTATGCTTAACGTCCCTGCGCTCATATAGGAGTAATACTATAGTATATATTGCTTCTAATTACTTGGTCAGTAGCCAGAAAATTGGCCTTGAGGGAAGCAAGTGTAATGCATCCTCTTTATCACTATACTTCCCTAGCCTTGTGTGGCCACCAGAAATTTCAGATATGACATATGCAAAGTCATGACAGTTCTTGTAATATCAACGTTTAATGTGCCTTGCCTAGTCCCTGGACCGTTCTTTGGTCCCGTCAAGCGGAGCATTTGCAACATAGATCGCCGTATAGTAATTCAATTGCCTGCACTTCAATTCAAACATTGCACTGCTTTTATAGCTGCGGCACGGTTAAACTATGGAACCATACTACTACTGCTGAACTAGTCTAAGTAGACTAGTCCGTGTCATCTACATGGAGTAGAAGTAAAAGTAACACACCGGTAGTGATTCATAAGTTAGCCGCAGGTTAGAATTGAGGAGAAACCCAGAAGGTAAACGAAGCTGGGCTGGGCTGCCCATGCCCAGGTTTGATTCTTCTTATCTAATTGGGATAATGAGCTCTGTGCCACTAAAATAAGCCATATACTACATTGAATGTCAAGCTATCAGTTGCCCAGACAGTATTCATTCTTAGTACCTCAAAATCCGATTGCATGCTTTCAGTGGAGCTATATACATCGTCCCTGGGTTAGTACTATGCTTGCTTTTCATTAGTTGATCAGTAACCGGGAAATAAGATCTGCATTTGTCTGAGTTCAGGATTGCGTTATCTTCCTTTTTTCTGCGCTGTTGAAATATTGTGAGGTCATAAGTGTAGCATCACATAATACAAAGACTCCATTCACCAAGAGACTGTGTCGTTTTCCATGGTTTTCTCCCCCGAGTTACGCTATTACTACTATATCTCTGTATACCATTTTAGAAAGAACGAAACTTCAGTTCTCCTTACAGTATGTAAATGTGCCCAAGGTGTATGTATTTGTTCTATGTTCTTCATGTATAATTGAGACAATTATCTCTGTGCAACTTAAAAATCCATAGATGAAGCTATAAAAGTATCAATCAGTCTCAGACGGTATCCATTCTTGATAACTTCAAAATCGTGCTGATTTTGAGGCATCTCACCTGGGAGCAGACCGAGTGCATGCTTCGTCCCTGCGCTCGTATAGGAGTAATAGTGTGCATTGCTTCTAATTACTAGGAGTACTACTAGTGTATATGAATAATACTACTAGTGTATATTGCTTCTGATTACTTGGTTATTTTTTTAAAAATAATACGATTTTTTTATTAAATTCCACAAATAATACACAATTTTGACAAATTCCAAATCTAGCGCGGCCGCGGGGTTTGAACTCCTGTCAAGGACCTTTCGAAAGTTTAACTCCAGTAATTTAATTAAAAAAATATTATTATTAAAATTGGAATTGTGTATTATTCATGGAGTTTAATAAAAAATCGTATTATTAAAAACGGATTTGCTAGTTCTCAGCAGTCGCCTCTTTCACCGTTCGATTACCTCGTGATTCGTGCAAAATGAAAGTTACACATGAGTTGCAACTCGGGTGTACCTGAGAATGTAATGAGTTGCAACTAGGTTGCAACTGAGAATTATCACGAATATTAGGATGACATCAGCGACTTAGACATAAGAAGTTTTCAGGCGCCTGAGATCTAGACACTTCCTATTAAAAAATAGCGATTACTTGACCAGAAACCAGAAAATTGGCCTTGAGGCAAGCAAGTGTAATGCATCCTCTTTATCACTATATACTTCCCTAGCCTTGTTTCGTCACCAGAAATTTCAGATATGACATGTGCAAAGTGATGACAGTTCTTGTTATATCAACGTTTAATGTGCCTTGGCTGGTCCCTGGACCTTTCTTTGGTCCCTATAAGCTGAGCATTTACAACATGGATCGCCGTATATAGTACTCCCTCCGCTCCGGTATGAAGGCCTCTAGCGTTTTTTTAGTTGTTCCAAATTGTGGAGAAAGAATTAAATGACTGATTTTATGTTCTCCTAAAAACGCTCCTGTCCTCTCATTTTGATTGCATGCAGCATGCACTGCTGTTTTGATCCATACAACACGGAAACTGAATCGGGTCGACCTCCTAATTGATGGAGCATGCACTGCTCCTTCCTATTCTCCGCCTAAAACTACTCCGCTGATTGGCCCTTCGATCGATCTCCTGCTGATTGCTAGACCCAATCGTTTCATGTCTCGGTCCTGCTGCCAATTCTCAGCAGCCCTTTATACCGGAGGGGAGGGAGTAGTAGTAATTATACCGGAGCGGAGGGAGTAGTAGTAATTCAATTTCCCGCACTTTAATTCAAACATTGCACTGCATTTATAGCAGTACTCCTACTACTGCTGCTGAACTAGTCTATGTAGACCAATTCATGCCGTTTACATGGAGTAGAAGTAAAATTAACAGACCAGTAGTACCACAGGTTGGAATGGAGGAGTAACCCAGAAGCTGCTGAATTAATCTTTGTCTGAGGACGTCGCCTTTATGTTCTCGGCGTCAAGTTGTCAAACCAGGGAGGTCTCAAGCATCAGTAGCAGTAATTACAGCAAGCATGGGAAGGACTTGAGCAGTTGAGCTGTTCTCGTCGCAGCGGGAGAGGTCTCACCTCACCGGCCGGCAGATCAACTCACACCAAGGTGACCAGACCGGACCGTAGCAGAGCAGACTGGCAAAGCTCCACGCGCGCGTGCCAGTGCGGCATTACTCCTCCGGTCTCAACGATCATGAATTGAATCGGAGTAGTACTACTAGCGAAGCGGAGGCGAAGCTAGGCGGCATGGGGTGATCACTGGGCTCTCTGCCTGCGGCTGCCTCTGGCTCTGGGCTCTCGCTGGAGCGGGGGGTTGGGTCGGGGAGACTGGCGGGAGTGAATGAGGAATCTTTGTCTGACGACGTCGGGGTCAGGGCCGTGCACCTCATCTACAGCCGGCCGATGCGTGTAAATGTAAATGGCAGTGGCAGCAGGGCCCTGAGCAAAGTGACCATGCCCCATATTCTCTCCATGTCTACCGCCTGCTGTGTCGTCGTCGTCTATCTTTGATGGATGGATGGGTGCTTTTCCCTGCCACCTCATTTACTCCGGCCTCCCCCGTTTCCATTAACTTCCCCTAGTTACTTCTTTGTGATTCTCCCAACCACCCCTCCCTGGCTATGAATGATGGGAGCTTTGCCCTTTCGAATCCGTGCTGTGATCTCCCCATCGGCTCGTGATCGGAATTCACTCCGCGGTGTCGTCTTTACTCTCTCGCGAGTCCCAATGCCCATAAGCCGATGATGATGGTGATGATGATGGAGTGTACAAAATTATCGTTCCAGAGTCGAGAGCAATATTGGTGGTGTTATGTGAACCGTCCTCTGCTTTCTGAAGTACTATACTTGGTGGGAGAAAATGTGAGTGTCTCCATGCAGATGAGCTGTTTATATTCTTTCTAGGGTTTTCATTTTCCATTCAAATTCTTATCGGAACTTCTCGCCGGGGCAAGCAGCATGGAGCAGAGAGGGCGGCCAGTCACGGCCCCAATGGTTGGAGTACATGGCATGCATCTGATCTCTTCTGCCTGCCTGCCTGCCTGCCTCTCTCTACCAGCGATAGCTTCTCTCTGAGTCTGAGCACAAGAAGGTCGGAGCAAGCTGCACTGCGCGCCGTGACGAGCTACAGTGCGCGGAAACAGTGCTTTGTCCAACTCTCTCTCCCCTTGTTTTCCCCTCCCTCTCTTCTCGTTCTTTAATTTCGTGTTTCGAATTGAATGGGATAAATACAACAACGGACAGCGAGTAGTAGGGGGAAAGAGAGCGAGCATGCGCGGGCACGGAGGGAGAGGAGCTGGAGCATTTATTCGCGTTTCCTCGCCCTACCAGTACAGGTTGGAAGCTGCAGTGCAGCGATGCGTAATCAATAGTACGATAGTATTAATTAGTACTAGTAGTACAAGGAGATCGGTGTGCAATATGCACGGCTCGTGAACTGATTCCCAAGTTCTTTGTGCACGGAAAGTCGTCAGGCAATTTTCGTGCAAAAAAAAAAAATGCGTTCGCTTAAATGGTTCAGAGAGACTTTTTTTTTGCGAGTAGTATGCTAGAGACCTGATGGTCAGACTTCGGACTAAACTTTTACATCTAGGAGCATGTGTGCATAGACCCTGGAAATATAAGAGCAAAGCTTGCAAGCATGTCACTTCTACATTTTTATCTTTCCTGGGAAGTGTCTTGACAACACTTTCTGTGTCCGTGTGTTCAGACTACTGCAATCACCATCTGGAGGGCCTCGAAACTGAACTGTTCTGACGGGGCATCGTCAGGACACTTAACAGTCACTAGTAGTACTACTAGTATTTGCCTCTTGCAGTCAGTACGTTGTAATGTTCTTTTGGTTCCAGTGGTCGACAGATCACGCAGAAGGGGTGAAGTAGTCTTGATGCACGTTTCTCTCCGTCCAATCCTCTCTTCAGACGAGTTCTCCGTTCATGCAGAAGGGGTGAAGTCTTGGTGCACATTTCCCACCTGTACATATGATGAGAAATTAGGACCATGACATGCCTGCAACTCCACAACATATAGGCGGGTGGTGCCTTGGATTAACATGAGCAGTACTAGATTATATGGGATAAAATCTTTATCTGATGCATAGCGTGCATGGCTCCAGTTTAAGCTACTCAATCAAGCGGGTTGCGCTAGGCATAGAACCTTTATCTTTGTATGAATTTGCAAGAGGCATGAACAGTATATATATGAATGCATGCAGCGTAAGGATGTTTCTCCCAAACACACAACAATGCCTAACAATTTAACTGCATGCGTGCATGATCTAGTATCTAACATATACAGACAGATCTGTGGGGGGATCACCGAACATGGGCAATCCTGAGACCAGCATGTATCTCGTGCGTAAGTAGGAGTTAAGCTGCATCCTGCGTATAAGATGTTTTGGCGGAGGTAATACAAGATTACACAGAGATCAGGCACAGATGGACCGCCGATTGAGCTGACGAGATCAAAACCTAGACGTACGTACGTACGCGATGCATGCACCCGGTGTGCTCATACCTGGAACGGCCGGGCAGGCGCCATGGTCGGCGTGCGGACGCCGGACGAGATAGTTAGCTCCGCAACATGAACACACGCATGAAAGAGCACTAAGATATTGGCACGGCTCAATCAGATCGATCACACCGGCGAGCTCACGCGCAGGGGAATCGTCTGAGTGAGTCGAGCCAACATCATAGTGACCATTTCAACCTCCCGGACCAGCAAGCTTCTCGAGTCCCCCTTCGCATGGCACGAGCACAAGGGAGAAGAGCGGCAGGTTGCTCGAGATCGAGACGGAGAAGAGAGTCTTGACTCGGAGGCTGTGGAGGAGTAGAGATTGTGTGGATAGAGCTGCGAAGTGGATGGAGGGGGAAGGGCTCCAACTTATGGAGGAGGAGGAGGCCCGGCCGGCGGTGCGGTGCGGTGCGGGTGTGGGTTGAGGAAAGAAGGGGCATTGAAGAGCCCCGGCTACCAAATGAGTAAAGACAGGCTGCAGCATTAATGGAAACACGGCCCTCTCTCTACCACCACCATAGCTCTGTCTCTGTCTTTCCCTCGTTCTCTCTCTCTCACACACATAAGTATGCAGGAGAGTACATCGATGTGCATGCATGTATGTAGGTGCGACGACATAAATTGAGATTCCCTCCTCTAGCCTGCCTGCCTGCCTGCATGTTTGTGTGCAACCCGCCGGGGGCCAGCATGCAATGCGAATTACTCCATGGCCATGTGTGTGTCGCCTAGAGAGAGAGAGAGAGATGGAGAGGACGATGGTAGGTAGCTATAGGAGCTAGGAGTCCATGGCCATGGCGGAATGGCGTCGTAGGCTTGCACCACTCCGCCACCACCGCCGGAGGAGATGAGAGCGTCCGTCCGGCCATAACTGCGAGCTCATGCATGGGGGTGGGAGACGAAGCGAAGGGAGCGGGAGGCATGCTGCCATGTTATAGGGGATGGAATAAATGTGTGTGTTGTGGGACGGGAGTATGCCACGGCTACGGATCGGACGGCAATGCGCGCGATCGGGACCTGCGTGCTCCATCGGCCGCTTCATTAATTCCATCCCCTAGGTTTCCATGGGGCCGTTTTTTAGCTGGATGGACGCAAGCAAGCGCGTCGGAGATGATGAGGACGATGGAGTACGTGGGGTTGGGGGGGGCTTTTAATTTGATTGATCCCCGGGAGTGACATATGGTTGGTTACGGTACTGCTTAGAGCATTTACCACCGGCTGACAAGAGAGCACGTACTGTACGTACGTGGTGGTGAGCTCGAATGCATGTGCCGTCGCAGGGCGACTTAAAGCTGGATCGACAATCTTTTTATGATGACGATGGCTACATAGAGCAGGAGTTGCAGCTGGTTAGGGCAAGATGAGCCATCCGTTCGGAATTTAGAAGCATGGAGTGAATGGGTTGTAAGGAGCGAACCGTTCGGAATTTAGAAGCATGGAGTGAATGGGTTGCAAGCAGTTCGATTATTTTGATATACGGTGGATATGGCGAGTGTCATGCTGAATCGATTGCCGCCTGGCCACTTCTTGAGGTGTCCACTCAATATTGGCGTCCATATTGTAAAGGTTTGCTACAAGTATAAAGCACCCCAAACTTAATGAAAATTGTATCATGGCCCCTAGACCATTGAACCGTTAGTGTCGCGGTCAGAACAAGTGGACGACGCGCTGTTATCATCATTACTCCCTTGCTGTTGCCGGCCGGCCTAATTTGTTGATGACAACCGAGAAGTGTTCGTGGATTTTTTTACAAATATGACCCTCTGCAATTTGCCATCGCCAAAAATACCCTCATCGTGCCGCAAAAGCCAAAAATACCCTGGCGGGAGGCTGAAAAGGCGACACGTGTCACCTCCCGCCACGGGGGGTGGCGGGATGTTCCTCCCGCCACAGGGGGTGGCGGGATGTTCCTTCCGCCAGGAGGAATGGCGGGATGAGGTGGGCCCCACGGCCGGGCCAGCGGGGAGGTTCGACTTGGCGCTGGCGGGAGGTTCGACTTTGCACTCGTGCTGGTGGGCCCCACGGCGTCATTCCGCCACCGCCAAAGGCGAAAGGAACATCCCGCCACCCCCTATGGCGGGAGGAACATCCCGCCACCCCCCGTGGCGGGAGGTGACACGTGTCGCCTTTTCAGCCTCCCGCCAGGGCATTTTTGGCTTTTGCGGCATGAGGGGGGTATTTTTGGCGATAGGAAATTGCAGAGGGTTATATTTGTAAAAAAATCGTGTTCGTGTGAGTGTCTCTAAGGACCCGCGACATAGAGCCGGGGTTGTTTGCAATGAACTGTTGAATCGGCCAAATCACGCGACACCAAATCTCGACATCATGGACGCACGGGAAAACACACCAACATGCACATGCCTTCAGCTATGCCAATAATCACCACCGGAACGAGGTCAAGATGGAGAGGACTTATGTCGTGTCGACAGTGACGCCATCGCCTCGACACGAGCAATGGGAGATCAAAAAACCATAGCGAGACAAGGAGCATCCCCACGCTCCCTCACCCGCTGAGAGCATAGGGGGCGGCGATCCACATGGTGGAAGAGGAGGGTTATTGGAGGCGGAGATAGGGAAGGCGACGATGACGAGGTTTAATCTCGTCAATGCCCATTGTTATGAACTTGGGTTTTGGAGAAGATGGGGATGCTGCAGATCGCGGAGCGGTTAGCAAACAAGCAACACGGGGACACGAGGTTTACCCAGGTTCAGGCCTCCGGAGGGAAAACCCTACTCCTGCTTGAACCGAAAATTACAAGGGTGCGCAGATGCAATCTGGCGTGGACGTGTGTATGCGGTGAGTTGAGAGGTGCCCTTCTCGTCGTGCCCTCCTAGCCTTTATATAGAGATAGGCAGGTCTCGGGCATCAGGTCGAGTCGGTTACAGATTAGGGTTAGCCTCTTTAAAATTCTATCTACTCTAGTCTTGTTCTCCAAGGATTCAAAGGTGTCATGGGCTTGGTCCACCCGAAAGTCTCCGCAGGCCGTGTATGTTCTCGTGGGCCTTCTTTGGGCTGGACCTGATATACTAATGTCGTGTACCCGTAGGGTATAACCATGGCAGTAGCCCCCGAGTACTCAGTCGAATCGTAGATTCGGCTGTGGACTCCTCAATATTTCGGGTGCAGTTAGTACTGCCCAAAAGAGAAAAAATGATTTTAGTTCGTAGGGATTGTTGATGTGTGTGTCTGACTCTCCTGACGGATCAGGGCCAGTTAACTGTCATAGGACAAAACAACACGATCTTCTTCAGACTCGGGTCTCCGGACTCGAATCTGGAACAAATGCTGGCATAGTTCGACTCAGGACGCTGAGGTCTTACAGGAGTTGAATCCCAGTAGTTTTTGAGTGATGTATCCAACGCGTTCATCAGAATTTTTCACCGTGCCTATTTGACACGGTATTTTACTGGCAGAGCGCAGTCACGTGCGTTACCAGACCATCAGATGATATCAGTAGGTCTTATCTTTGTGCCGTAGACACAACATCCGTAATGTTGTCACCACGGAGGTGTTTCGGGTGGCTAAGGAAAATGTTTCCTACTTAGCGTTTGTTTGGGCAAAGTTGCCAGAAAGTTTTTTGTATTTTGACCCGAAGGATCGTAGTCGAAGAATTCATAGGGTGCGACCAGCGCTCCCTATGAGAGTAGCCCCCGAGTGTCTGTTCGATTCGTAGACTCGAGCAGAGACTTTTAATTCAGTTGTTTTAGCTTCGGGTTTGTAGGACACAATTTTTTCGGATGCTTGATCAATCCTCCCTATGGGAGTAGCCTCCGAGTCCGTAGTGGAGTCGTAGACTCTACGTGGGAGTCGAAGATAGTTGAGAGTTTTAGTTCTTCAATCATTTCTCGGGTGCGCGGCCAGCGCTCCTGATAGGAGTAGCCTCTAAGTAGTTGTTCGAATCGTAGATTCGAGGAAGTACTTGTTTTATCATTCGAAGAATTCCAGCTGTTGCTAGACTTCTTGATGACGTCAGTGCTGACGATCGATGACCTCAACCGTCTACGGCGCCAGAGGTGACATAAGAGGACGAACGTGAGTCCCACTTTCTGACTTGAAGTTGACTAGTCATACGCGACGTGGCGAGAATTATAGCGTCTCCTCGATTTCCGTGCATAGTGGACAGTGTGTGGGCGACGGTTCGCTGCTGTGTTGACACATGTATGGTTGGATCTATCCCTAGTGTTAGGGCTTCTGGATGAACGGTTTCTGTTCGTTGTCTTCGTCCTTATAACCGTGGGGGAAACAGTGAATTTGTTTTCACCCCTTGCCATTTGCTTTCCACCATTGTCTCCATTTTCGCGAGAACTTGCTCTCTTGCACGCACTGGACGTTCTTCGGTCCTTTCCTTCCTCATTTCTTCACGCGCATCGCCATCGTCGATGCTCCACCATGGTCAAGTCGAAGAAGGCCTCCGCCGGAGCAGGCTCGAGCGCCGCCGACAGCGGCAAGAAGGTTGCCGGTGCCACGGGCATCATCGACGACAACTGGAGGCGCACGGAGGTGCGCGAGGGTGACTTGCGCAAGCTGCGCGATGCGGGCCTGATCCCGCAGGACAAGGAGGCTACGAAGCTTCCAGGCGATGAGGCAACTCCCCGTCCACCCGTAGGGTTTCGGGTGATGTTCGTCACGTTTTTTCTTCGCGGCTTATCGCTTCCTTTCCATGATTTTCTTTGTGGACTCTTTTTTTTTCTATAGCATCCAACTTCATCATCTTTCGCCCAATTCTCTCCTCCACATTGCGTGTTTTATCACTTTCTGCGAGTGCTGACTCGGTATCGAGCCGCACTTTGGCCTCTTTCAGAAACTCTATTCTGTGAAGAGGCAATCTGGCACCTGCGGGGTCTACCCGCTCGGCGGCTGTGTCATTTCCATCCGATCTTCTGTTCTCTTCTTTTCTTTTTCTATGTGCGAGTTCGTCCAATACTGGTGGAAGAAGTGGTTTTATATCCGCGAATCCACAGTGGACAGACAAGAGTTTGGCCTTGCTCCCTTCGACTCCTCCCAGGAGATCCTTCTGAAGAGATCCTGGAAGAACCATGTCCTAGAGGGCGAGGTGGCGGAGGTAGAGGAGCTCTACCGTCGGGTGGAAGCGCTCCAGATGGTTGCGGAGAAGGAGGTTAATGGTGTGGATATCATCCACACCTTCCTCAAACATCGGGTGCAGCCGCTCCAGGCGAGGGCACATCCGATGTTCCTTTACACTGGCCGCAATGACCCAACGAGGGTTTCGGCCGAGGAGCTGTCCAGGGGCGACCTCGATAGGGCTCTTCGGCCGCTGCTGAAGTTCAATGCTGAAGAGGACCTCCCGAAGAAGTCCTTGACCGCCCCCTTCAGTTCTTCGAATCCCGTTCCTCAGGTGTAGAACTGCGTCATGCGCGTTGCGCTCTTTTACGATTGTTGTCTCCATATGAATAGCGTTGCTAATCACGTCTTTTGTCTTCTTTTGTAGGAACTTAAGATAGCTAGCATGATGCCTCCGCTGCCTGAAAAATATCTGATTGCGCTTGACAACGAGGTTGTGGACTCTGAGTCCGAACTTCCACCGGCGCAATCTCTGACCCAAGAAGCCCCCGAGGCGAGTGAGGGGCAGAACCGAAAGCGCCCACGGAGTGAATTTTCGGATGCGTCGATGTCGCCTACTCCTCGTGGCCCTTCCTTCCTGGAGCAGCATGGTGGGGATGAAGGTGCCTCCTCTACACCTTTCCCTGCAATTCCAATTCGGGCGATGGCGCCGCAGCCGTCGGCGAAAAAGAAGAAGGAGAAGGCCACGCTGGTCTTCAATTTGTCAGACATCGACTCGTAAGTAGTTGCATATGCGTTTCTATTCTGTAATTTGCGTGTGCTATGTTTTCTCTTGTTCTTGATCGATACCTTCCTTGCAGCAACTCCTCGGAGGGCTCCCTTGCTGAGGGCACTCAGGAGGCCATAGGGGAGTCGAAGCCGATGGCCCCTCCCTTTCAGATGGTGGCCGACTCTAAGGATGACGCTCCGAATCCCTCCTCGCGAGAGGCTCGGGTAGTCGTTACTCAAAAGACCGCACACGAACCTTCAGAGTATCCGTATGAGCACGTAAGTTTTGGCTCCTTTGTTTTGTAGGGGGAGCCCACGAGCCCTTTTTCGGATCATCTGTTGCGCTAGTTTTAGCTCTTGTGGGGCATAGCCCCCGAGCTCATTCTGATGCTTGTTTGTGTTTTGTTTTTGCAGCCCTTCGTACATAGCGCCAATCTCCTGATCCAGCAGCATTTGGCATTGGAGGCCAACATGCGGTAGCTGCAAGGTAAGTAGTTTGATCATCCGTTGCTTATTTCGATTGTTTCCTTGCTTTCGATTGATCCTTTGTTCTTGGTGTTTGTAGATGAAAATAATGCGGCCCTTCGTCGGTTGGACGCTCTCGACAAGAGCCTCGGTCGAGTGGAGAAGAAATCTGCAGATGCTGCTGAGGCGAAGGAGCGCCTGGAGAAGGAGGTAGCTGCTGCTGCCGAGGCTCAGGAGCGCCTGCGGAAGGAGTCTGCGGATCGCGAGAGGGAGCTTGCTGCTGCGGCTGCCGCTCGCGAGAAGGAGATGGCCTAAAGGCTGATGGCCGGGGCCAAGGCTTTCTCCGGTTAGTTTATTTGATTCGTCCTTGCTTTTCTTATTTGGGTCCTTTTCTTCTTCGGGTCCTTTTCTTCCAAGGCTTTCTCTGTTCTTATTCGGGTCCTTTTCTTCTATCTTTGTCTCAGATGCTGCAGGCATCGCGTTTGATCGCGGTGTGATGGAGCACGGAAATGCTCTGGATGATGCTATCGTAGCGGTCGAAGATCGCTGCGGTACTGCTGCTGGTGCCTTGGCGAAGGCCAAGGGGGGATGCTCCAACGCTTCTACAAGGAGATCGTCCCCAAGGGCGCTGCTCTTGAGGATGTCGACGCGTTGGCGGATGCCTTGTCAGAGGATGCTCCTACGGCCTACAAGCGCAAGCAGAAGGGCCTTGGCGCCTCGATGGGGTTGTCCATGGCCATGGCATCCGGAGCAGAGCTGGATCTGCCGCACATCACCTCCCAGATGCCAACGGCTACCGATGGCTTAGAGGTAGCTTTCGCTCTCTTCGCCTCCCGCTGTAAGCGTTATGGGCTGAAGCTCATTGAACTGCTAGCGGAGTACGCGGCGAGGCAGCAGGAGGAGGTGAAGAGCAGGCAGTCTGGCTCTGATGCCACTCCGGATGCTGGTGCCTAGGCTCTGATGTTGTAGTTTAGGATAGTTTATCCTCTATCTTTTGTAATGTATGCTTTTGTCGGTGAACAATCTTTCCTTGTGCCACGCAGTGGCCTTTAATGTATATAAAGTATTTTTCGAGCTATCGCTAGAGATGTGTGTGATTTTCATCTTTCTTACTTGTTTTTATTTAGGGTCCTTCGGGAGGGGCACCCGTTGGTACTTTGACTGCTCCAGATCCACGACCATCGTTGGATGATGCGTTGTAGCTTGTTTTTCTTCGCGATCGCGTCCATAGCTTAGAGAAAGAGATCCTTGGCGTTCGAGGCCACGCGGACGTGTGGAAGTCGAAGGCTAAGCGAGCTACCGCCAGGGAGGAGTATTTGATGGGGGAGCTGCGGCAGTTGAGCGAGCAAGTGCAATGTGAGTTTCCTTGAGATGCTGCTCGTTTTCGAATGCGCCTTGTTTGCGTGTCACCTTATTCTGAGTTTGGTGCAGGAGCCAATCTCGTTCCAAAGGAGGAGAAGGATCGCGTTACTGTTCGGATCAATTGTTTGACCCAACAGGACTTGGAAGCTGGCAGTTTTTTTTGGATGGACCGTGACCGAGGCCACCGTCCTTGCGACGGTGCAGGATCGTATGCATCAGGTGTCGCGGGTATTGAACCAGGCGAAAACTTCCTTGGCGTCGATTTTGTATGTCATGTTCCCCCTAGACGAGGCACCTTCCACTCTTTGGGGTTTGTTGTCGAAGTTTCGAGACGTGGGTCACGTGAGGGAGTTGGTGCAGCACCAACTGGTTGTAGGGGTGAAAGCTACCCTTTCGCTTGTTCGTCTGCATTGTCCTGACGTCGATCTCGCGGCTATGGCGGCTGGGCCGCCTCTTCGGCCAGACGGTAGCCTCTGGGACATGCGCCCGCATTATGCGGCTATTAGGTAGCATGCCAAAGAGATCGTCGATATCTTTGAGCATCAGGCACACGTGATTCTTCAGAATAGATAGACCCTGTAAAAAGATAGATGTAAAACTTGCTTATATTCGAGTGGGCTTGTTATGCCCTTTTCTGTAAAGTTTATTTGTGCTAGCACGTGGTGCTTTTGTTGTATGCATGTCCTTTTCGTTAGCCTGACATGTTCAGCTACTCAGGTTACATGCGTTATTCTCAGTCGACGAGGTCATGAGGTGAGGCGGATCCCTCGAGCGTGTTATAGCGAAAAGTAATTGCAAGGTAAGAGGAATTTTCGGGCGGGGACTTAGGTTTTATTCATATCGTAACGAGGAGGTACATTGTTCGGCTGAGTAGCCTTATTGGAAATAAAGGGATAATTAGGGGTAGAAGCATCGTAGACGTGCGATGTTCTAGGGGTTGGAGTATTCGACTCATGACGCGATGTCCATGAGGCGATAAGCGCCGCCTGGGATGACTTCTGTGACGATGTAGGGTCCTTCCCAGGGTGACTCGAGCTTTTTCGGCCGCTCTTGCTTGAGTCGTAGGATGAGGTCTCCTTCGACGAAGGACCTTGGGCGCAGCCGTCGGCTGTGGTAGTTGCGGAGGCTCTGCTGGTAGACCGCTGAGCGAGCCACGGCGATGTCACGTGCCTCGTCGAGTGTGTCGACGGCGTCTTCGAGTGCGGTTGTTGATTCGGCTTCGCTGTAGGCGATGACCCGTGGGGCCTTGTGGCGTACCTCGACAGGTAGTACGGCTTTGGATCCATGCACCATGAAGAAAGGTGTGAAGCTAGTTGCATTGTTCGGCGTTGTGCGTAGGCTCCAGAGGATGGAGGGTAGCTCCTCTGCCCAGGCTCCCGCAAGCCGTTCGAGTGGGCTGAGCAGGCGTTTCTTGATGCCGCCGCCTATGAGGCCATTGGCCTTTTCGACCTGCCCGTTGGTCTATGGGTGTGCCACAGAGGCGTATGATATGTTGATGTTGAGGCCCTTAAAGAAGTCCTGGAATTCCTTCGAGATGAAGTTCGAGCCATTGTCTGTGATGATGCTGTGCGGCATGCCGAACCTGTACACTATGGACTCGAAGAATTTGACGGCTGTTTTGCCGCTTTGGTTGGTGACGGGTATGGTCTTGATCCACTTGGTGAACTTGTCGACTACTACTAGGAGGTAGACGTGGCCTCCTTTCAAAGATTTGGACAGTTTGCCGATCATGTCGAGGCCCCATTGGGCGAAGGTCCAGGCCAGCGGTATGGGCCTGAGCTCCGATCCTGGTGCGTGTGGCTTGTCCGTGAACCTTTGGCAGTCGTTGCATCTTCTGACAATGTCCTTGGCATCATTCATGGTCGTTGGCCAGTAGAATTCAGCTCATAAAGCTTTGGCGACAAGGGCGCGACTGCCTGCATGATGACCGCAGTTGCCTTCGTGGATGTCTTAGAGGATGGTTTTGCCATCACCGATGGTGGTGCACCTTTGGAGTACACTCGAAATGCTGCGCTTGTACAACTTTCTATTGTGGAGGGTGAATGCTTTAGACCGGCGAGATATGTGTCGGGCATCTGTCGGGTCGTCGGGCAGTTCCTTGTTTAGCAAGTACCGAAGGTATGGCTGCGTCCATGTCTCCTCGATTGCCATGACCTGCATCAGGCTAACGAGCTCGGCCTCCGTGTCGAGCTTTTCGGGCCCTTCATGTCCTTCGGGTGGCGCAGCCTCCGAGTGATCTGCTTCTTCGGGTGATCCCTTGGGTTATTTCCTTTTGATAGAGGGTACGCAGATTTGTTCGAGGAACACACCTGGTGGCACCCGTGCACAGGTTGAGCCGATGTTGGCGAGTTTGTCGGCCTCCTCGTTGCTTTCTCTTCCAACGTGACGAAGCTCGCAGCCGTCAAAGTCTCCTTCGAGTGAGTTGTAGAGAGCGCGATAAGCGATCATGTTGGCTGCGTGGGCGTCACATTCGTTCATCGTCTGCTGGACGACGAGGTTCGAGTCACCGTATATGACTAGGCGCGTTGCGCCACAGATCTTTGCCATCCTCATGCCGTGGATGAGGGCCTCTTATTCGGTCTCGTTGTTGGAGGCGCAAAATTTCATCTGAATTACGTATTTCATCTTATCGCCTTGCGGGGACGTCAGTATGATTCCAGCTCCTGCTCCAGCCTCACGCTTGGAGCCGTCGAAGTGCATCGTCCACGAATGCGTCATGTCCGGGGTGTCCAGCAGCTGGAGCTCCATCCAGTGGACGAGGAAGTCAGGGAGGACCTGAGATTTGATGGCCTTGCGCCGCTCATAGACTATTTCTAGGGGGATAGCTCGATGCCCCACAGGGCTACCCGCCCCGTGGCCTCGGGGTTGTTCAGGATATTGGACAATGGTGCCTCGTTAATAACCATTATCTGGTGCTCCTGGAAGTAGTGGTTCAGCCGACGAGCCGTCATGAATACGCCGTAGGCAAGCTTCTGGTAGTGAGGGTACCTTTGCTTTGTTGGTATCAGTACCTCGCTGAGGTAGTAGATTAGGCATTGGATCCCATGGGTCTTGCCATCTTCGGGTCGTTCGACCACGAGTACGGTGCTTACCACCTGGTGTGTGGCTGCGATGTATAGCAGCAAAGGCTCTCGGTCCTTGGGCGTGACCAGGACAGGCGAGGTGGAGAGTAGCCGCTTGAGTGCTTCGAATGCGTCGTCTGCTTCGGGTGTCCACTTGATTTTGTCCGTCTTGCGCAGCAGCTAGTAAAAGGGCAGGGCCTTTTCACCCATGCGGATAATGAATCTACTCAGTGGAGCGATGCGCCCAGCTAGTAGTCGGACACCTTTGAGGTTTTTCGGCTTCTCCATGGTCAGTATGACCTGGATTTTCTTCGGATTCACCTCGATCCCTCGTTAGGAGATGAAGTAGCCGAGTAGTTTGCCAGATGGGACGCTGATGGCGCACTTTTTTGGATTCAAATTGATCTTGTAGTGATCAAGGTTATCGAACGTCTCACAGAGATTGTCGATCAATGTCTTGGCTTCCCTGGTCTTGCTGACTATGTCGTGGACATAGACTTGAATGTTGCAACCGATATGGTTCTTCAGACACGCCTACATGCACCTCTGGTATGTGACACCTGCGTTCTTCAGCCCGAAAGGCATGGTGTTGTACTCCGAATGCCGTGATGCACGCCATTTTCTCCTAATCTTCGACCTTCAGCCGAATCTAATTGTAGCCTAAGTAGGCGTCAAAGAAGGAGAGTTTATCGCATCTTGCAGTCGTCGATGATCTGATCGATCCGAGGAAGAGGGAAGTGGTCCTTGGGGTAGTGCTTGTTGAGTGACGTGAAGTCTACGCACATCCAAAGGATGTCCGTGTCTTTTTGGGGACCAACATAGTGTTGGCTAGCCACTCGCTCTCCTTGATTTCTCGGATGAAGTTGGCATCGAGTAGTCTGTTAACTTTGATTCCAACTGCTTCTGCTCGTGGTTTGGACAGTCGTTGGATCGACTGCTTGACCGGCCTTGCGCCGGGGGACACATTGAGTGCGTGCTCGGCGAATTCCCTGGGAACTCCTGGCATGTCCGTAGGACACTAAGTGAAGATTTGCCAGCGCTCACGGAGTAATTCAATGAGCATGCTTTCCTATGCGGGGCTGAGGTTGTTGGCAATCAGCGCCATCTTGGAGGCATCTGTTGGATGGACCTACACCTTTTCCGTGTTGACTGTGGAGTCAAACGACATGTCAGGTGAGTTTTGCCTGGCGACTAGGGGTGCCTCGTTGTCTGTCACCTCTCGAAGCCTCGTGAGCTCCTCTTGCATGCCGAACGACTGGGAGATTCTGTTGAAATCTCTGTCGCAGTGGTCCGATCGGGTGAAGCTTCCCTGGACTGTGATGACGCCCTTGGGCCCTGGCATCTTGAGCAGCAAGTACGCGTAGTGCGGTACTGCTAGGAATCTTGTGAACGCCACGCGCCCGAGGATGGTGTGATACTGTGATGGCCAGTCCACCACTTAGAACTCCAACCGCTTGCATCGGAAGTTTTCGGGCTTGATGAAGATGACATCGAGCCATATCTTTCCGAGGGGATAGATGCCCTTCCCTAGGACTATGCCATGGAATGTCGTGTCAGATTGTTCCAGGCTGCACAGCGGGATCCGCATTGCCGCGAGGGTGCTGGCGAACATCAGGTTGATGTTGCTGCCACCGTCCATGAAGATGCGGCTCATCTTGAATCCTCCGATCTAGGCTTCAAGCACCAGGGCAGCATGACCTGGGCGAGAGATCTGGCGGGGGTTATCCGAATGATCGAACGTGATGCAGGACTCTGAGCCACTGAGGTACTCAGGGATGGCGGGCGGAGCGGTTACAGCGAGGCTGACCTGTCGAGTGATCTTCTTTTGCACCCTATTTGTAGGGCGTCCCTTCTGGATCATCATGGACCCTTTTGGTGGAGGGTATCCGTCTGTGCCGTTATTTGGCGCAGGTGCGATTGCTGGATTCGACGGTCCCACGGGTGGTGGTGGAGGAGCTCCGTGGGTGATGTCACCTGGTGTAGGTGCGGGTCCGAACCTAGGGTTCACGATATGTCGTCGCATCTAGGTGAGACCCTCGCTGAGTTTCTGGAACTCGTGGTAGTCCTTGAGCATGTGGTTGGCCTTCTTTTTGCCATCCTGCTTGTCAATGTAGAAGTGGATGGTGCAGGGACCTGACAACTTGTCGTATGCCGAGGGTTCATCATCACAGCCGCGACGCTGGCATGTTTGTGTGGGGCGTCCTCCGTCGCGGAAGTTGCCTTCGTGGTATCCTCCGCTACTGCGATTGCCATCGTTAGCCAGCCGCAACCATGTCGACTCCGTCGCGGTCGTCGTAGACGTGCGATCTTTGCTTGCTGCGTCCATATTCCTCCTCATCATCCGAATGCATTCAGTGGAGGGAATTCTCACCATCTTCCCACCTATTGGCGATGTCCATGAGGTGGTCGAGCGTCTTGGGCTTGACGCGTCCAAGTTCTTCCTTGAAGTCCGGACGCTTGACACCATCCTTGAAGGCGTCGATTGTCCGTTCTTCGGAGATGTGCGCGGCTGAGTTCTTGATGTTGGACCAGTGCAAGATGTACGAGCGGATGGATTCGCCCGTATGTTGAGTGCAGGCCCACGGCTCCTCGATAGAGGCTGGCCTCTTGCTGGTACCCTTGATATTTCAGATGAAACTATACGCCAGATCCTCCCAGCTTTGGATGGAGCCTGAGGACAGGCTACTGAGCCAGATCCAGGCTGTGCCTGTCAGCTGCAGTCGAAGGCATTGTAGGGCAGTGTTCTTGTTACCACCATGCATCTTGACGGACGAGAGGTGGTCGCTGAGCCAAGCCTTCGGATCCTACGTGCCATCGAACTTCAGAGTGTCCGAAGGGAGCTTGAAATTTTTCGGCATCCGTGTGCGCTGAACAGATCTGCTGAAGCATCAGGCTCCGCACATCTCTACATCGTCATCCTCTTCGGATTTAGCTGAGAACGTGCGTTTGGCGCGTGACTTGTCGACCTTGCGTTGGGCGAGGTTGTTTCGAGCGTCGTAGTCGCTGCTGCGACGTCTTGGACTCTTGCGACGTCGAGGTAGATCATGCTCATCCTCGTCGGGTGAGAGTGTGGGGCTGCGGTTGAATCGTACCGCAGCCTTTTTCTTTGGCTCTGCGGGAGCTTCATTATGGAGCGCAGCTCCGACGAGTCCGAGTCCGGCTAGCGCGGACTTGTGCATGGCGCTCTTCGGGTCCCCCACCGGAGGTGGATGGGACGCGAGGTATGTGGTGGCTACCATGATTGCAGCCTGCGGTGTCTTCGGTATGACGTTGCCATTGACATCCATCTCCATGAAGGACGTGTTGATGGTTTTGGTGACCTCACATCGTGTGGCGGGGTCCATGTGCTCTGTGCAAGAGCGATGCTTGTTGGCATGATTGTCGTGCGAGCTGGAGCCACCAGCGGCGGAGAGCGCAGCTCGCCTGAAAAAGTTTGTCGAGTTCCTCCTGCAGTTTTACCTGTCGGTTGTGCTCGCCGATGAGGAGGAGGTGGTACGCCATCAGCAGACCCCGTGAAGAATTCACAGGTAGAATCTTGTTGCCCGCCATGGCTTCGCGTGCCTGGCGTCATCCTTCCTTGTTGAGGTTGACCCTCTGGTAGGCGTCAGTGTCGCCTTCGTTGGGCTGGAGGGTGTGGTTTCCTCCGTTTCGTTCGTTCTCATCCTCCGGGTTGGGTGGTGGGTTGGGTGTGCTCGAACCTGGTGGCACTTCCGATTCACCATGGATAACCACGGCGCATTGGTAGCGCCTGCGGATTATGTCGTTGTTGCCGCAGCTTTCGGATCCGGAACTGTAGGTTCCTTCGTCTGATGGAGGGCCGCACAGATCTGAGTTGCAGCTGCTGCTGTCATAGGACTCATCTGTCAGCGTCGACGTGTGTAGCACGCTGATGGGTGGAACCCACGAAGCGGGCCTGATGGATGGTGGCGGCACCCGCTCCGGGAGGCGGAGAGTGCCGGTCTGCCCACCTGGAAGCAAAAGCTCCCGGACAGAATATCGATCCCGTCGCCTACGGGCTCAAAATCCTTCATGGTGGCTGGCGAGTGGGCGGTGAAGTCGCAAGCGCCGAAGATGAGGTGGCTCTCCGTCGCCGATGAGTTGTAGATCGCTTCGGATGGGACCGTCACGATCGCACAATCAGCACCCCCGATTCCCACAGACGGCGCCAATTGACGAGGTTTAATCTCGTCAATGCCCATTGTTATGGACTTGCGTTTTGGATAAGATGGGGATGCTGGAGATCGCGGAACGGTTAGCAAACAAGCAACATGGGGACACGAGGTTTACCCAGGTTCAGGCCCCCGGAGGGAAAACCCTACTCTTGCTTGTCTGCTCTTGATTATGGCGGAACCGAAAATTACAGGGGTGCGCAGATGAAATCTGGCGTGGAGGTGTGTATGCGGTGAGTTGAGAGGTGCCCTCCTCGTCGTGCCCTCCTAGCCTTTATATAGAGATAGGCAGGTCTCGGGCATCAGGTCAAGTCGGTTACAGATTAGGGTTAGCCCCTTTAAAATTCTATCTACTCTAGTCTTGTTCTCCAAGGATACGAAGGTGTCATGGGCTTGGGCCACCCGAAAGTCTCCACAAGCTGCGTATGTTCTCGTGAGCCTTCCTTGGGCTGGACCAGGTATACTAATATCGTGTACCCATAGGATATAACCATCTCAGATGATGTAGTGGCTATGTCTTAGCAACCTCGGTAGATGTGCAAGCATGCAGTCTTCACCGACCGACCATCATGCATTGAGGCCAACCCACCATTGTTCATCTGGAGGATTGCTCGCTCCGTCCGAGGAAGATCCCTATCGCGCAAGCCACCACGATACTACTCGATAGGCTGGCACACCATCTGAACTGCAAGACGTCCTATGTGGCTAGCACTAAGATAAAAGACGAAGAACTACAGTCCAAAGCAGAGTCAAGTCCCCAATATGACGCTTCCATGGAGGGTATGGCATCAAAGAAGCCATCATCGCCTGATCTGACAAGCCGAATTTGAGCTTTTCACCCGAAACATGAGACACTTGACGAAGGAGGTGCTAAAACTCCTCGATGACACCTCAAAGGAAACGACTCCCTCAGACGTTGTCGTCATTGGCCCTGAAAGGCAGGGGCTTTTTCCCGGAGCATGGTACCTCATCACCACAACCGAAAACCATGTGTTCATCATCTAGAGCTCCTGCGCTGAGCCGCCGACCATTTCCACTCAAAGCTCTAGTCTTGGCAGAGCACCCTATCGGCAGCACGTCTAGCAGGCCAGATCGGGGGAAACCATGCCCACCAAAGGTCAAGCCATCAGAGAGGGGTACTACCGAGCTGCAAAGCGGCCACTGGTGGAAACAGCCCTATAGGTCCCGGTTGGTACGGGGCTTTAGTCCCGGTTGACCAACCGGGACGGGGCAATCGGGACTAAAGCTCTAACCTTTAGTCCCGGTTGCCCACACGTGGCAGCAGCAGAGGGCGAGGGGGGTGGAGCATTAGTCCCGGTTCATAACAGGAATCGGGACTAATAACCTTCTGCCACGGCAGAGATTTGGCCCATTTCTCTGCCGCGGCAGAGAATTCATTTTGGCACATTTTGTTGCCGCGGCAGCATTTTCGCCACTTTTTGTGCCGCGGCAGAGAATTCATTTAGGTTGTTTTATTGTTTATTTAATGATTTGCACTTATCAATGAAGGAACCTTATATTACATCATGAATATCATGACAATATTACATTCAATACACGGATCGAGTTCATGCACTACATACAAAAGTTGCTATTCGATGCTACCGGCCAATTCCTTCAAAGTTGCTATTTTTACAATCCCTGTCTATACACAGCCGAGTAGTATTCCCCTTTTGGGTCTAGGACTTCTGCATCCAAGAATCCCGCCAATTCCTCCTGAATTGCTCGTACGCGATCCTTTGGCAGAAGACCGTCCCGTAGACGTTCGATCTGATTTAAAAAAGGAGTCAGCCTATATGAATGAAACTAAACACAATTTGATTGTAATTAGAAACTATAGAAATTGTTTACGTACGTGGAGTTGCTCTAAATTTCTGCCCTTCTCATCGCACGTCTGCCGGATGAACTCGCAAACATAGTATCCACATAGATTGTTACCTGGTCCCTGCGTCAGGCACTTTACGAGAACAGAGTTCAATCAAAATAATAATCAAGCATGATAATAACTGTATCAAAACTAGAATCAAAGAGATGCGCGGATATAGCTAGTGGTGCTTACATTTAGTGGTTGAAATGTAAGCTCCTCTTTCCAAACACCCCTAGCCTTGTTGGTGAACCGTTTCCAAGCGCTGCCCGGCGTAGAAAACGAATAAAATAAGTTATTAAGTACTTGATATCATAAAATTCACGAACGTTGTCGATATAGTGTCGTAATGATTAGAATTACCGCTGGAGAAGTATATGCATGTCCTTCCACGTCTCAAGGGGTTTATGTTTCGAGTCCATGACTAGTACACGCCCTTTGTCAAGTTGAATGATTAACAGAATATAGTGGTAGCTGCGAATGCATAACTAATCAATTATATACTTAACATCGAGTAAGCGAAATAGAAAGTGTATACAAGACAATAACACTCACTCGAAGTTGTAAGGAAATAGTATTTCCCTTTTGGTTTCTTGAAACCTTAATGCGTGTACTATATTATCCTCCGTATCCCGGGGATTTGTTTTGAGATTAGCTTGATGAACCCAATATGGGTCAATGAAGCCAATGTCATAGATTTGTCCTCTGCTCCATTCGAGAATCTTCATTCTGCATATTACAGTATGATTATATACATGCAATAAACAAGGTGAGATAGCTGGAGACTAAATTAATTACAGAATTAGTACTTACAGACAATAGGCACTGATGATCGATTTGTCCAAGGTGTCTTGATTGAATAATTGAAATAGTTCATCAAATTCAATGGATATCATGTCATCCATATCTTTCTCATAATGCTTTTTTGTAACCTTTAGCACTATCCAGTTAGCCCTGGCCTTTGTGGCATGCAAGTACCAGTTATGCAATCTTCGCATTTTTGTTGGAAGATTGTTTACCTCCTCAGGTTTGACGAGAGGTTTGCCGTACTGGTATTTGTATGCTACTTCACTCACGGGGAAGAACTCTAACTGGGATAAGTACTGGGCAATACTCATACCTTGAGCAGCGGCAGCTTCTCTGTATTGTGCAACTACTTCTGGATCATACTGCTCTTTGGCCCCATATTTGCTCGACACCACATTGGTTTGGGAAATCACCTTGAGAGGGGCGCAAGTCTGTTTTGCTTGTTCTCCGAGCTGGGCAACAGATTTCTCGCTTGCATCAGTACTGCTCTTCGAGGCTTTTTGTGCCGCATGTGACTTGAGAATAGAACGCTCATAGTCTGATGACAGCTTTGGCTCGGGTTGATGAAGAGTCTTTAGCATTTTCAACACTTTGCCTTTTTCTTCTTTGGTGCTGGGGAACTCTGGATCTTCCGACCGCCTCAGCTTAGCAAAAAACGCTATCATTTCCGCATCAACAATCGCCGCAGTCTCCTCTTCAGTACAGTCATAAGCTCTCTTGGGAGGAACCTTTGGTACTTTTGGAAGAGGCTCTTGTTTACGTTTCGGCGATCGCTTACCACGAGGCACAGTAGCGGTACGCTTACGCTTTTGACCCTTAGGCGCCAGCGATGGCTGCGCCGGAGATTGGTGAGGCAACGGAGCCGGGTGAGGCGACGAAGACGGCTGCCGCGGCGGCGACGACCTCGCTAGAGACGGGTGAGGCGGCGGCGAAGATGGCCTTGGCGTGTGATTTCGAAGTACGATACATTCCTTCGGCCATAGAATGGTGACGTTTTTTGCGTCTCCCAGCACAGTCACATCCCCTTCACCTGCAGGGTAGTGAAGATCCAAAACTTCAAAGGTGGGCATGATTTCATCCACGCCGACAACAGCGTAGCCCTCTGGAAATGGACGACAATGGTAAGTTGGTGTGGGTCCAATTGGTAAGGCATAGCCGACCGCCACCTTCATTGATATGTTCACAACTTTGACATGTAGCTCGCAGTGTGTCATCTCTGTGATATCATCCACTGGGTAGCCAACAGGAGCCATCGTCGGTGCATCATCGTCATCGCCATTGTCATCACCCAGGACCTCGGTGGAAGCCACACTGCTTTTTCGATTATTCGATAGGCCGGTAGCATCGAATGCAGTGTGCTGCTGAGATGGGCCGGTAGTACTTTGCTCTTTAAGTGCGTTAATTTCATCTTGTTGTTGCTTTAATCGTTCTTCAATTAAACGCATTCGCTCTTTCTGACTATTTGCTTCAACTTCCACCCTGTCCTTTCTCCTCTGACGGCTTCTATTAGGATATTTCTTCCTCTCTTCGGGAAACCCAGTCCTCCATGGTTGGGAGCCTCTTGTGCCTCGTGTTCGTCCATCATGTTCCTTATTTCCAAGGGCGAGTGTGAGCTCATCATTCTCACTATCGGGAATGAAGTCCCCATCTTTAACAGCCTGTACTGCTTTTCTCATCCTCTCGATTGGCAAGGGGTCTTCTTTATGTCGTATGTTATATATACACCTCCCTTCCGAGTCCAACGTGCCCCCATGCCCGTAAAACCAATTCCTTGCATGTTCTACCCAATCGTCTGTCTCTGGGGTGATCTTTTTAGCACGCAGTTCATTCTCAAGTTTCTCCCACTTAGGAATGCCAGCCCTGTAGCCACCTTGCCCCATAGTATGGTGATACTTCTTGTTAGCAGCATTCAGCTTATTCGTTTCAGACATTTTCTTAGCTTTTTCTGATTTCTTGTATTCCACAAACTCAGCCCAGAATGGTTTTATCTTCTCAAACTGAATATTCTTGAAATCGGGAGTCTTCTTTTTCACGACATAGTCAAGGTGCAATCTTTTCTTCCAGTTGGTGAAACACTGGGCCATCTTCTTCAAAGCCCACTCCCTGACCTTAGCCTCCATGGCTCTCCCATGTTGTAAGGCGTCCTCAACTGGATCCTCCGCATTTGGATCCAGCTCTATCTTCGGTAGTTTGAAATTAACCATGAGCCTCTTCCACAGTAAATCTTTGGCGTGGTTAGGGACAAATAAACATGTTCCCTCTTCATCCGCATTAGCAGGCCTATTCCAATTTCTAATGGTGATCGGGATTAAGTCCCTAACGATTACTCCGCATTGTGCCACAAATTTGGTTGCGACAACTTCGGGAGCTGTCGGTTTGCCGTCTTCAGCGACATCTTCGATCCTGAACCTCTCATGGTCTTGCAACTTTTTGGTTGGGCCTCGTCTGCTCTTTTCAGTAGATTCCTTCGACCCGGAGGGCTAAAAGAAGAAAGATCATCGTTACTATTTCTATATAGATAGCAGATGATTAATTAATGAATTGATTTATATTACATGCACCTCGCCGAAGCGGTCGTCTTCTCGATTACACAAGGCATCGCCTTCTCCCTCGCGGAAGGCAACACCTTCAACCTCAAACAAGTTGTCTATTCCGGTAAAAAGAGGATCACCCTCACCGGAGTTGTTCAGAAACGTTGATACGTCTAAATTATCTTCCCCACGGATCACACCTTGGATCAACTCTTCCTTTTCTTCGTCTCTGACGTGTGGTTCCATATTTTCTGCATAGGTGGAAAAACGAATAAGTCAAAGCGGCTAAAGGAGAAAGTTAAGGAGAAACCCTAATATATACATACACAATAATAAAAATGAAGAGAAACCCTAAACCCTAAACCTAGCTACAAAAAGGAAACCGTGTAGTAGATAGGTAACTCTAGCTAAAATCAACTAAAATCAATATTCCAGAGTTCCGAGGGGTGTAAAACCTAGTTCGGAGAAACCTCGGATGCATATGAGAGGGGAACATGAGTATAAGGCTACAAAAGGGAAACTATCCAGGAGATAGGTAACACTAGATACTAACAAAATACCATATTGGAATCGATTTAAGAGGGTTCGGAATGCCCTGGCGAAGGCACATCGTCGAACCCACATGCACCTAAGGGGTATTAATGATTCCTTATCTAAGATAGGGGTTTTAAGTTGCTTGACAATGTGACATCTGATCTCATCTCATCACGTTCTCCTGTCATACTAGATTCTCTGCATCTGATACATCATCTGGATGGACCAGAACTGACAGCTATGCATGGCTAAGCAGACACAGATACAAGCTCTAGCAGTGTACACAAGCCAAACCTAGTTATGCTAGGAGCAATGGATCAGGTAATATAAGCTCAAGGGAGTATGCAATAGATAGGATACTCTATCTATCGATAAAGACCACAGTAGAATCGTATGCATCATGGCAAGAATTGAAATGCTTTCGAAATCATAGGATTATATCATGGTGGGGCTATGCTTACCTTTGCCCGTTGATAGAAGATAAATAGATCTTCGGAAGCCTTGTACTTGACTTGATTATAGTTGGTCAAGTATTGTTCGTCGATCTTCTATGGTCTTGATCTCGGTCTTCGATCTCGATCTCGATATCGTATTCTACCGAGAAGAACCAAATCACCGGAAAGAAAGGGAAACAATCAACACATGGCATCGATGCAATGCTCAAGCAATGATGATGATACGACAAGTTAATGTGCATTGGAATGTAACCCTAAAGCATGCTCGACAAGTTAATCGGGGTTCCGAGGGGCGCAAACCCTAACTCAAGGAACTCCGGAATCACCTGTTAGGGTTACTAGGGTGTTCTAATTAAACTTGTCATTTAAGTTGTTGAACAATGCATGATTATAGCATAGATAGATAGTTCTCATTTTTCTGAACATTTTGGTATATTATTTGTATTTTTATGAATTACAGATTAAAAGTTATTGAATTTACAAGTTTTATTCAAATTCTGAAATTATTAAATCAAATGTTTAAACCTTTTGCACCATAGTAACAACTAGCCATAGTGGCTGACAGGTGGGGCCCGGAGCCACCTCAGCAGCCACGCAAGCAAAGGGGAAACAGAGTCATCTGTCACCAGAGAAGGAGCTAGCCCTAGAGGCTGACTGGTAGGTCCAGGGCCACGTGGATGCCACCTAGACGCCACGTTGGGCTCGCCGGAGACACGTCAGACGACGATGGTAGGCAGCGGAGGAGAGCAAGCGGGGCTGCGGGACTTGGCGTGCTGGAATCAGCGCATCCAGGCAGACTCAAAATTGGCGACGCCGCCCTCTGTTGGTTGCCGGAGCAGGTGGTACAACGACGGCCGACGGCGGCGAATGGGATCTAACGGCGCAGGCATGAACTACAGCGAGAGGGTAAGAAAGGAGGCATACAGAAGGTTCGCTTGCTCACCCTGAGCGCGTGAGGTTGGTCGGAATGAGCGCGGGAGGTCGAGGTTAAGCGAATCGACGCCGGCGAGCACGGTCGGGGTCGAGGAAGACGGAGTCGTGGGTGATGACTGGTGCGCGCACGGACGGAGGCGGCGGTGCTGGCGGATGGAACGCGTGGGCTCGGGCAGCCTGACGGCGTCGGGGGCGGCGAGCTCGGGCAGCCTGCCGGCGTCGGGGACGATTGTGCGCGCGTCGGTGAAGCAGAGAAGTGAAATGGAGAAGGGAAGAAGAAGAGGCGCGCGCAGTTATAATGGAAGGACCTTTAGTCCCGGTTAGTGGCTCCAACCGGGACTAAAGGGTTACGTCCCGGTTGGAGCCACCAACCGGGACGTATACTCCAATATTTTCAGCAGACCAAGGGTTGGCGCGCAGGGGGTCTTTAGTCCCAGTTGGTGGTTCCAACCGGGACATATTCCCCTGTTTTTAAAAAATTTCAGGTATTTTCTCTCTGTTCCCGCCTTATTTTTTATTTTGGGGTTTAAATTTGTATTGTTTTTTAAATGATAATTAATTTGGAATTTAGAAAAACTTTAAACATAAAAAGTGTTTGGATTTGAATAAATAGTTCAAAACCATTTTCTGTTTTAAAAAATAATTAATGTAACCATTTACAATTAAAAATGAATTAACTTATATTTTTTAATATCAATTTGGAATTTAGAAAAACTTTAAACATAAGAAGTGTATGGATTTGAATAAATAATCCAAAACATTTTCTATTTTTAAAAAATAATTAATGTAACCTTTTAAAATGAATTAACTTATATTTTTGAATATTAATTTGGAATTTAGAAAAACTTTAAACATAAAAAGTGTTTGGATTTGAATAAATAATTCAAAATCATTTTCTGTTTTAAAAAATAATTAATGTAACCATTTAAAATATGAACCATTTACAATTAAAAATGAATTAACTTCTATTTTTTTAATATCAATTTGGAATTTAGAAAAACTTTAAACATAAGAAGTGTATGGATTTGAATAAATAATCCAAAACCATTTTCTATTTTTAAAAAATAATTAATGTAACCTTTTAAAATGAATTAACTTATATTTTTGAATATTAGTTTGGAATTTAGAAAAACTTTAAACATAAAAAGTGTTTGGATTTGAATAAATAATTCAAAACCATTTTCTGTTTTAAAAAATAATTAATGTAACCATTTAAAATATGAAATATTTACAATTTAAAATTAATTAACTTATATTTTTTAATATCAATTTGGAATTTAGAAAAACTTTAAACATAAAAAATGTTTGGATTTGAATAAGTAATTCAAAACCATTTTTTGTTTTTAATGAGCGGAAAAAAGGACGGAAAATAATGGGCGGAAAGAAAATTTGATTAGGATAGAACTGGAATTAAAGTAAATAACGCAACTAACACAAAGTTACATAGAAGAACTGAAAATTAAGATACATGGCCAGATTAAGCCACAATCGGCCGAACTTGTTTTGCAATGTTGGAATAATTCAGTCATGCTCCTGCCTACACCTGTAATACTCGCCACTGTAGTCGTCGTACTCGTCGCGGCCGTCGTCGTCGTCGTCGGGGTCGCCGTAGTTGAACCTTGAAGGTTGAGTACGAGTGGGCTGGACTTGAGGGTAGTGCAGGCGGGGGCTAGAGTCGGCGGCCGTGTCGTAGGCCATGACGCATTGGAGAGTCTGGCCGCGCCACCACAGCCGACGGCCGGCCTCGTTGAAGTTCGGAGGAGGTGGACCCTCCTCCTCGTGCCTGGCGAGTGCCCTCTCACGCCGATCCACGAAGAAGGCTTCCCAAGTCGGGAAATAGTCGGGATGCCATCTGGGATTCCTCCGCTGCTCTGGCGTGAGCTCGAAGTAGTAGTGGTTCGTGATGGCCATCCGACGCGCCACACCTAGAGGGACAGGGGGAACCTACACGCCTCCGGCGCTCAGCATCCAGCCGACGGGGACACAGTAGCCTGACGGGCAGGGGTAGTTCGAGGCGCAAAGCGCCTCCGCCTCCCTGGGAGTTAGTGCTACGGTGGAAGCCATGGAAAAGAGTGATGAGGTTGCAGATATGAGTCTAGAGATGTGCAATGACAATGGAGGCCAACCCTACATATATATATAGTGAAGAACTGGCGGGAAGAACTGGAGGGAAGAACTGGCGGGAAAAATGGCGAGAAGAAAAATGGCGGGAAAAATGGCGTGTCGACATTATGTCGTGTGGCGTGTACCTTGTCCCGGATGGTGTCACCAACCGGGACTAAAGATGGACCTTTATTCCCGGTTGGAGACACCAACCGAGACAAAACACGAGTCAACACTAATAATAGGGGTGAGTGTTAGAAAATGGAAAATGGCTTTTCCGTGCGACAAAAAGGAAAACTTCCTCCTGCAACATTGTTCTCCGTACCAATGTCCACACACATGCATAATATGGGCAAAACATCACAAACTATGCCGTGATTCAGCACATAACATCGGTCATTTGGACCTAAAGCCATGAAACCTCGAACATGATAGGTCATTTTGTGAAGGTTTTTTCGAAACATGATCAATATACCAAGTCTGGTATTTTTCCTTTCAACTATGTAACAAAATATGACACCACGCGAAGGATTTTCATTGTTCGGATTTTTTTTGAATTTATTATGCCCGTTTTGAATTATCTGAATTTCTAACTATGGTCGAACCGGTGTGCATGAAGATAGGGGACGAGCATCGTTAGAACTTGCATTGGATCTCTGAAGAAATCACATATTGCGAGTCTAAAAATGATTTTTTCAAAAAATCACGGGCGATAGATCATGTACCTGTAGTACAAACCGGACCCACTTCCTACCGATTCGGCAGACATTTGTCCTTTTTACCCGGGATGGACGAAAAGGTTTGAGATGTACCGGTTGGGAGATAGTCCATGTAAGATGGTCTAGTATTTTAGGAAAATGGGACGGTAGCATTCTGAAACGGCATTTTGGTGGTTACTTCACAAAACGACCCGTTTTTTGCGCTCGGAAAATGGAAAAGGGCTTTTCCGTGCGACAAAAAGGAAAACTTCCTCCTGCAACATTGTTCTCCATACCAATGTCCACACACATGCATAATATGGGCACAACATCACAAACTATGCCGTGATTCAGCACATAACATCGGTCATTTGGACCGAAAGCCATGAAACCTCGAACATGGTAGGTTATTTTGTGAAGGTTTTTTCGAAACATGATCAATATACCAAGTCTGGTATTTTTCCTTTCAACTATGCAATTATAGTTGGGCATGAAACCTTTTATAATCAGGTGGCCGCGAATGATTTTCGAGGAAGAGTACTCCTTGTTGTTCCGACATTGAACACATGGACAACGTATAAATCCATTCTCTTTGTTTGCCGTAGCCACATCGATAAATTTATCCACGCCTTTGATATACCCGGCTACACGCCGGTCACCGTACATCCATTCCCGACCGTTCATCTGCATCATATAAGTAAGTTTATCAAAAAACAGGACATCATAAATAGTGAAATAACCAATTCACACCGACACATGAATTGTATCAATGACCTAGAAAAGATAAGATTGCTAACCTCGATCGAGGGAAATAAAGAGGAGAAAGCTCAAGTGCGTCTCGGACACCTTCTATATTTTTCTTCTATGAGAAATTCAACGGGATTATTCACTCAAACATTTCAACAAACACCTTCAATGCATGCATGAGAAAAAACTAGCACACCCCCTCACACCTTCCACTATTCGAAAAAACAGAGTGAAGGCAGAGGGGGCTGGGGCGTTGCATTTATAGAGGGCAGGGGGTCTTTAGTCCCGGTTGGAGCCAGCAACCGGGACTAAAGGTGCGTGCCACGCCACGTGGCTGTGGCCAAACCTTTAGTCCCGGTTGGTGGCTCCAACCGGGACGTATTCCCTCTTACCAACCGGGACGCATGCCCCCTGGCCCCGTGCCCGCTCCAACCGGGACGCGTGCCAGCATTAGTCCCGGTTGGTGGCGCAACCGGGACAAATGCTCTGAGGGGTCGCGAACGGATAGCCCTTTTTCCACTAGTGGGCACAGGTACCGCCATGGAAGTCATCGCAGGTAGAACAGCGTGCAACTACCTCAGAGATGCATTGTCGATGGCGCACGATCTAAACGCCAACGCAGGCCAACTGGCGGGTGCGGTCTGCAGCGCACGCCGTCCGCTCCAACCCGAACGAGGCCCACATGACCCAGATCGAGCACGAAGGGCCCAAATCTGGGCATACAGACCCGCGCCGCCATGGAGGCTAGCCGCACCATCTTCGACATCCCACATCGCCCACCCCGTCGCCTGCCCACGTGAACGCCACCAGCCGCCACACCAAGAAGCGTTGGGCTTCGCCCAGCCAGAGTAGCAGCAAAACCGCGCTTGGACCCGAAGAGGATAGAGGTGGGTGGGGTGGGGGAGAGGAGGAGGAGGAGGCAGAAGAACCGCAGTCCACCTCATCGGCACACCTCCGACGTTGCACCAAAGCCCATCCCCGAGTGTCGCTGCGCGGACCACCAACCAGTGCACCCAGAACCTCGCCACACCACTCCAAGGATCTCGCGTCGCAGCATAACGGTCCCGCCGCTGCCAGTACCGTGTGGGCTTTGCATGTCGCCCCCCTCTGGCAGTGGCCAGGAGAGAGGGAGATGCAGGAGGCGGCCGGGAAGAAGCTAGGGTTCCGCTCGTGTCACTCCACAAGAGCGACGCGGGGGTGACATAGTTTTTCCCCTGTGATTAGTGTAGCAAGCGGGGCGTGGCGAGATTAGTCTCTAGTGCAATTTACCTGAATGTAGAATTAAACAAGGATGGAGACCTTCTAGTACAATTTGTACTAATCCATGTGTTTTCCGGGATATGCGGGATCCAGATTTTGCAACTCTACATGTGATGATCCGGAGCCGAATAGAACTCGATCGGTATATTATCCTCATCGTATATGTTCCTTTTTTTGCGTTCAATCTTATATGTTCGTCGTATACGATGAGGAGAGAAGCTTTAGGGTTTAATTTGCTACTACTCCGCATATGATCCTCGTCTCCTCACGGCACGCTACAGCTTTATACGAAACCAAGCACTGTGCAGAGAGCAGGCTACAGCGGCAGGAGAAA
Organism: Avena sativa; assembly: GCA_916181665.1. NCBI lineage: Eukaryota > Viridiplantae > Streptophyta > Magnoliopsida > Poales > Poaceae > Avena > Avena sativa. The sequence continues at coordinate 465,353,593 of OV702293.1, forward strand.
CGAAGCCACAATGAACAAGAGAGACATGAACAGTGCGCGCAACAACCAGATAGAGAAGCGGCCTACTTATATGCGTACACGTACGTAGAGCGTCCATCACGCGCGTACGCCGGCCACAGTAGTACACTACCACTCCGCCATCGATCCGCGGCTTTCGATCACCAGCCGTGCGTACAGTACCTGTACATTACGCACTGACGACCACACTGAGACGTACGGTTGTGCAGGCCAGGGTTGCGCGCGCGTCATGAGCGAGCGGAAACGGCGAGACAAAGAGAGAGAAACGCGAGGCGCGATCGTAGCGGCGCTGGCAGGACGCGCCGGAACGGCTCTTGGTGCCTCGCCGTGATCGGGGTCGGGGGATCGACCGATGGTCCCTCCCTGCCTTCCAACGTTCCGCTAGCCTATTAGCTGCACGGAGGAGGGGGTTGATGACCAGAAGGTTGGGGGGGTCCGTATGTGGTGCCTGCTGCATGTTGCGAGCTGCGGTTGCGGATGCAGGCGGGGAGGGTTAATGCGGGGAATCTTGTCCTGCCACCACCGGCCGGCTCCGCTCTGTCCTCCGGCCCCGCCGCCGTTAATGCTTGTCGTCGTCGTCGCCGGACCCATGGCCATGCCCGCGTGTTTGGCGCGAGGATCAGCTCCGGATCGAGGCACCGATCACAATGGACCTAGAGGGCGCACTAGGCCCGGCCAAATGCTGAGTATGGAGTTGCCCAGGTGTGGACCGTGTGATGGCCCATGACGCTGGGAAATTTCCTTCCTCGAAAGATTGGCCTGGGGAGCCGTCCATACCAGACCCAAGTATGCAGCCCAAGTTAACGGCGAACTAACCGAGCCTTTGGTTCCCTCAAGAGGAATCCGTCAAGGTGATCTCATCAGCCCCTATCTTTTAATCTTGTGCATGGAAGGGTTATCTTGTCTTCTGCCACAAAAAAAAAGTCCAAGGTGAGCTACAAGGCATTAAAAATGGTAGACTTGGACCTTCTATATCACATCTACTGTTTGTAGATGACAGTATTTTCTTAGCGAGGAGTGACAAGAAAAGTGTTGATGCCCTATACAGTACTTTGAACACATTTTGTGCGGGCTCGGGTCAGAAGATCAACTTGGAGAAGTCTACGATATTCTTCGATAAAGGTTGTCAAGAGAGTGTCAAGGAGGAGATCAAAATGAAACTTGGAGTTCAAAATGAGTCTCTTCAAGATTCCTACCTTGGTATGCCCACACAGATTGGCCGTTCTCCAATTATCATCTTCCGCTACTTATTTGATCGGATGTGGAGACGGGTTAATGGCTTATCAGATAGGAATGGAATTATGTTGAAGGCGATTATTCAGGCCAATTCCGACTTACGTGATGAGTTTCTTCCTGCTTCCTATTGCGACATGTGAGGAGATGAGGACAATTACCGCTGATCACTCGTGGGGTTTTAAAGATGGTCGAAAGAAGATGCATTGGAAATTGTGGGAATGGCTATCTTCTCCAAAGAGTTTCGGAGGGATGGGCTTTCGTGATATGGAGTTGTTCAACCAGGCTATACTCTGGCCGATCCGAGTTCCCTATGTGCTCGGGTGCTTCGAGGTCGATACTTTCCTGATAGTGATTTTTGGAATGCTCCGTGTCCAAGGTCGGCTTCATATACGTGGCGCAGTATTCTGCATGGCAGGAAGTTATTGAAGAGGGGAGCTCTATGGCACATCGGTGATGGGTAATCAACAAAAATATTGGGAGATCGCTGGATTCCTGGTGTTGCACCGTGTTCTCTCAATCCCCTGGTTCCCCTCATGAGCTCTTTGCTTGGAGATTCAGACTCTTGGAACGAAACATGTGTCCGTACTGTTTTTGACGAGGACGTGGCAAACAAGGTGCTTCCTTTTTTGGCGATGATGATGGGCTCGGGAGAGGATTTTCTCACGTGGACTCACAACAAACTTGGGATTTACACGGTCTGACTATGGATGGCAATGGGTATCTGATATCCGTATATCCGACGGGCCTGTTTAAATGGAGAGGGTATGGTAAAAATTATATCCACAGGGCTAATTAGTGGTTAGAAATCATACCCACCGGATCTAGTGGAGGCGGGTATGGAGGTGTCAGACCCGAACCGCATATCCGCGTAGCCGCATATGATAAGTGGACCCCACATGTAAGTGTCAGCTGTCAAGCAAATCTCACATGTATTGTTGCTAAATGTATTATTTGTTGTTGTCTAGTCTATTTTGCTATGAGACTATTGTCAAAAATGTCTAATTGCTGTCATTTTTTTGCGGGTTAAAATACCCGTTGGGGCCCGTATACTCGGCGGGTGACGGGTATGGTAGGGATTTGTACCTGCTGATGTAATCGAGGGCGGGTCGCGGAGCGGGGAAATGGGACGGGTGCGGGTATGGGGGTGCAGGATGTTAAACATCATGTATAGTTTGTACATGTATTGTTCTTTATTCCGGTTGTACAAGTCCTTTGCCTACACGGTAAGGCAATCTCCGGTTGTATAAGTCCTTAACCTACACGGTAAGGCAATCTCCTGTACGTATCCCAGCTCATATAAATAAACACCTCACGGGCCTAGGTTGGCACCGCTGCAATATTTGTTTTTCATGGTACCAAAGCCAATCTTCCTGATCACATCTGAGAAATCGCCATGAGCTTCCCCTCTTCCTCTTCAGCGTCTACGATGGCGGGTGGATCGCTCGGAGGGATCGTGACCGAAAAGCTGACGAGGGAGAACTATCTGATCTGGCAATCTCAGGTCTTGCCGGAGATTCGAGGTGCCCAACTCATGGGGTATCTGGACGGTTCGGTGGCGGAACCGACAAAGGAGATCAAGACGAAGGACAAGGATGGGGTCGAGGTGGCAATCCCAAATCCTGATTATGCACGATGGATCTCTCAGGATCAGTTCGTGCTTGCTTACCTTCTCCGGAACATGACGAGAGAGGTGTTGACGCAGCTGGTAGGACTCACGAGTTCCGTTGCTGTGTGGAAGAAGGTGACGGAGATGTTCTCGTCACAATCAAAATCTCGGATAGTGCACCTCCGCACTCAGCTTACTCAGACAAAGAGGGAGAATTTCGCATCGGGTGCGGCCTATTTTGACCGCATAAAGTCTCTGACCGATGAGATGTCAAGTGCCGGCAAGCCCCAAGACGATGATGATGTCGCCTCCTACGTGCTCGCCGGTCTGGATGATGAGTACAATGGCTTTGTGGCAGCGATCACGGCCTTGATCAGGGCTCAGCAATCCGTGAGTCTCGGCGATCTATATTCACAATTTCTCTCATATGAATCTCGCCTTGATAGCCAAAACCCTAGAGGTGGTAATGGTGGTGATCCCTCCGCTAATGCTGCAACTCGTGGAAATTGGAACCGCAACAAGGGTGGTCGAGGTGGTGGGCGAGGCAACTTTGGTGGCAATGGTGGCCGTGGACAAAACGGCGGTGGAAACCACTACTACGGTGGCAATAATCAAGCAGGGAGCGGCAACTACGGTGGCGGAAATTATGGAGGCTACCAGCAGCAGCGTCAAGGTGGAGGCCGTCCCAATGGTCAACAGGGTCGTGACGTCACATGTCAAATTTGTGACAAGGAGGGACATCCTGCGTTTCAGTGTTGGAAAAGATTCAACAAGAATTTTCAGAGTCCTCAACGCTCTGCTAATGCAGCTTCGGGGTCGTATGGTGTTGACCCTGCCTGGTACACTGATACGGGTGCCAGTAATCACATCACAGGAGAGTTGGATAAATTGACCATGCGTGAGAACTACAATGGTCAAGATCAGATTCATGGTCCAAACTGCAAAGGTATGGACATACATCACATTGGTCATTCGTTATATCATACCCCAGTCATAATTTTCGCCTCAATGATATCTTACATGTTCCTGATGCCACGAAAAGTCTTCTCTCTGTTCATCATCTTGCAAAAGATAATCATGCTTTCCTTGAGTATTGGCCTAACTTTTTCTCAATTAAGGGCCAGGACACGCGGGAAATTCTTCTTCAAGGTAGATGCGTGGGGGGTCTCTATCCTATGCCATCTCCATCCAAGTCATCGAGGAAGCAAGCTTTGGGGGTTCAATCTTCGTCGCATTGGCATAGACGTCTAGGTCATCTGTCTTCAATCGTCGTTCAATAAATTCTTTGAGATAATAATATTCCTTTTAGTGAGTCAAATAAAGAGTCAGTTTGTGATGCTTGTCAAAAGGCCAAGAGCCATCAGTTACCTTATCCTAAATCTTCTAGTGCATCTTCAACTCTTTTAGAGCTTGTGTTTTCTGATGTATGGGGTCCCGTTACTTCCTCTATTGGTAGAAATAAATATTATGTCAGTTTTATTGATGATTATAGCAAGTTTACTTGGATATATTTGCTTAAAAATAAGTCTGATGTGTTTCAGAAATTTCATGACTTTCAGCATCATGTAGAACGATTCTTTGATAAAAAAGATTTTGGCTCTTCAATCTGATTGGGGTGGTGAGTACCACAAACTCAATTCCTTTTTTCAGCGTGTCGGTATCTCGCATCATGTCTCTTGTCCCCATGCACATCAACAGAATGGTTCAGCTGATCGAAAGCATCGACACATTGTCGAGGTTGGTCTCTCATTACTAGCTCATGCTTCTATGCCTCTTAAATTTTGGGATGAAGCGTTTCAAACGGCGTTTTTTTTGATAAATCGTCTTCCTAGTCGTGTCATTGATAATCATACTCCTATTGAGCGCCTTTTCAAAAATAAGGGTGATTATTCGTTTTTACGAATTTTTGGGTGTGCTTGTTGGCCCAATCTTCGCCCTTATAATTCTCGCAAGTTACAGTTTTACTCTAAGCAATGTGCTTTTCTTGGATATAGTGGTCAACATAAAGGCTATCGATGTCTTGATATTTCCACTGGTCGTATCTATATCTCTCGTGATGTTGTTTTCGATGAGTCTATTTTTTCCTTTTGCCTCTCTTCATCCCAATGCCGGTGCTCAACTTCATGCTGAAATCAGTCTTCTCCCTTCAAATCTTGGTCCTATGTTTGGAGGTATTGATGTACGAACTGATGATGATGCTAATCCTGCTAATTATCCGGTTGGCGAGTTGTTTGTGCAGGACACAAGTGATTTTTTGGGTGCTGACGCTTCTGGTTACAGTTCGGGAGACAGCCCGAGTATTTCATCGGGATCCTCAGACCGATCGGGTGCAAACGGGCCTCCTGGTTCCCGTCAAGTGGAGCATCCAAACCAGCCAGGAAGTTTTGATCAACCACTTCAGGCACGTACAGGTGCAAATGGGTCTTCTGCTGGTTCTCGTCGAGTGGAGCACCAGGACCTGCCCGGCGACTCTCCCGCGCAAGGGCAAGGACGTGTGACAGCGACAGAAGTCTCTCCCCTGTTGGCATCGGGATCTTCTACGGGCGTTACTCCCTCCACAGGTACGCACACAGGCACGCAGGGATCATCCGCGGCTGAGCCTTTTGTCTTTTCCCCTGGTAGCGCGGGATCCAGATCTTCTGCACCAGCAGCGCATGTGCAACCTGCTGTAGAGGGACGTCCACGTCCACGCACACGTTTACAACATGGAATTGTGCAGCCAAAAATTATCACTAACGGGCGAATTCGGTATGACCATCTTCGCTTTGCAATTTTTTGCTCTACTGGTGAACCAGAAACTGTCGAGGAGGCATTGGGTGATCCTAGTTGGAAGATAGCTATGGATGAAGAATATTCTGCTCTCATGCGTAATCATACGTGGCACTTGGTTCCTGCTGATTCTGGGAGGAACATAATAGACTGTAAATGGGTCTATAAGGTAAAGCGCAAGGCTGATGGTACTATTGACAGGTACAAGGCCAGGCTTGTTGCCAAAGAATTTAAGCAACGATATGGTATTGACTACGAGGATACTTTTAGTCCGGTAGTTAAGGCTGCGACTATTCGACTGGTTCTGTCTTTAGCAGTGTCGAGGAATTGGAAGCTCAGACAACTTGATGTGAAGAACGCGTTCTTGCATGGTGTTCTGGAAGAAGAGGTCTTTATGCGACAACCTCCTGGTTATATTGATACTTCTCGTTCAGATTATATTTGTAAGCTTGATAAAGCTCTCTATGGCCTAAAGCAGGCTCCTCGGGCGTGGTATGCTCGACTCAGCTCTAAACTTCAGCAACTTGGTTTTTCTGCATCACAGGCTGATACTTCGTTATTTATCTACAACAAAGGGGGAGTGACGATCTTTATGCTTATATATGTTGATGATATTATTGTAGTCAGTTCCTCAAACACAACTGTTGATGCTCTTCTTCATGATCTTGGTATGGCTTTTGCATTAAAGGATTTAGGAGAGCTGCACTTCTTCTTGGGAATAGAAGTTAAGAAGGTTCATGATGGTGTTATTTTGTCTCAGGAAAAATATGCTAATGAATTACTTACACGTGTGAACATGAAGATGTGTAAACGTGTTGACACTCCTTTGTCAACTTCAGAGAAGCTGTCCTTGACTAGTGGTGAAGTGTTGAGTAGTGAAGATTCTACTCGATACAGAAGTATCGTAGGAGCATTGCAGTATATCACTTTAACTCGACCAGATATTGCCTATTCTGTCAATAAGGTTTGTCAGTTTTTGCATGCACCTACTACAGTACATTGGACAACGGTTAAGAGGATTTTGCGATATTTGCGTGGAACCATCTCTGTTGGCTTGCGGTTAAGTAAGTCTGAGTCTATTCTTATTAGTGCATTCTCTGATGCTGATTGGGCAGGTTGTCCATATGATCGAAGATCTACGGGTGGTTTTGCTGTATTCTTTGGATCTAACTTAATCTTATGGAGTGCGAGAAAACAAGCTACAGTTTCTCGCTCAAGTACAGAAGCTGAGTATAAAGCTTTAGCAAATGCCACTGCTGAGGTAATTTGGGTACAAACCTTGTTAAAGGAGCTGGGAGTACCACAACCAAGAGCTGCATGTTTATGGTGTGATAATATTGGAGCTACGTATCTCTCCGCTAATCCTGTATTTCATGCAAGGACAAAACACATAGAGGCGGATTATCACTTTGTTCGTGAGAGAGTAACTCAGAAGCTTTTGGACATACGGTTTATACCTTCAGGAGATCAACTAGCGGATGGTTTTACTAAGGCACTCTCTACTAGTCTACTAAAAACTTTTAGACGCAATCTTAACTTAGATAAGTTATGATTGAGGGGGAGTGTTAAACATCATGTATAGTTTATACGTGTATTGTTCTCTATTCCGGTTGTACAAGTCCTTTGCCTACACGGTAAGGCAATCTCCGGTTGTATAAGTCCTTAACCTACACGGTAAGGCAATCTCCTGTACGTATCCCAGCTCATATAAATAAACACCTCACGGGCCTAGGTTGGCACCGCTGCAATATTTATTTTCCACAGGACCCGCACCTCGAACCCAGCGGGTGTCATCTGGAGGTCCGATCGGCTTGGCACGAGAGGAGACTGTTATGCATGGTTTCCTGTAGTGAAAGGGGCCGTGGCATGTCTTCAACCTTCAGTTCTAATGAGAAAAGCTGGAAGGCCTTGTGCGCAATTGGAGCACCTGGAAAGATGAAGATAGCCTTATGGCGTTTTGCTCACGATTGTCTCCCTAGTAGCCAGCAACTTCTACATCGTCAGATTCCAGCCTCTGCGTGTTATATTCACTGTTCTGCAGAAGAGAGAGTCGAACATGCTTTGCTCCTCTGCCCTTTTGCTCGCAAGGTTTGGTCTGAGGTGAAAGATACCTTCAGTGTCGACCTGAACCTCAAAGGTTCAGTCAGTCCTAAACAATGGTCGTTTGATTTCCTGGCTAATTGCAGTCATCAGCAGGCGACTACCCTTGCAGTCACTTTCTGGCATTAGTGGGACACAAGGAACAAACTTCGTGAGGAGGGCGGGAGTGTTAATCCTAAATCTGTTACCATGAAGATCAAGGCTTATGCTAACATTATCATCACTCACCTCTACACATCTGATGCAAACCAAAGACGTGAGCCCAGTCCTGCAGTCCCTTGGACTCCGCCGCCGGTTGGCACCCTGATGGTTAATGTTGATGCAGCGCTTTTTGCATCGTCAAGAATTATTGGATCTGGAGTGGTAATCAGAGATTATAAGGGCAACTGTGCTGCAGCTCGCTGTGACAGTTTCCCAAATGTTTAGATTCCGGAGCTAGCTAAAGCTTTGGTTGTTCACCGTGCGCTCGTCTTCGCGCAAGAGGAGGGCATGGATTCGCTACAGACTGTTTATCGGTGGTACAACAAGCTCGGTCATCGTTCGGGGATCGCTCTACTTATGCTCCGATCGTTGAAGATATCAAGACCTTAATGAACTCTTTTAGTTCATCATGTTAGTAGAGTGCAAAATTTTGCAGGGCATTGTCTTGCATGGTCATGTGAAATGTTGTCTAGTTCAGTGTGACGTGGTGTGTCTCCAGAGTGCATTCGTGCAGACAATTTGTATTGAATCTCTATTTAGTTGATCAATAAAGCACACCCGTTTCTCTAAAAAAAATGTTTATCGAATGAGAAATCAGTTCCTCTTGCTTGTAGGTGCTTTGCTCCGCGTGTCCCCTCATTGGATTGCTCGCTTCGTCAACGCACAAGGAGCGCACCACCACTGCGTTGCCACTAGGTTGGAAATCGACACCCGCATAACTACCCGCAAAAAAATAGGAAAATGATGGCCTCCTCCGGGGGGTCCATCCTCCTGATCCCCCGGGTCTTCCTCCCGCATAGCATGGGGTGGGTCCGCCCATGTTCCATCTTTTTCATGTGGTTACCTTATCCTTTTACAGAGATAAAAAAAAACCCAAACGCATCTTCTCGCCGCCCCAGCTAGCTCGGCCACACCAGCCACCCGCCCCCACTGCCGCTGGTCGCCGGATATCGAGCTCTCGCTCGCCCGCCGTGCCCGCATGCTCAAGCTCGCCCGACGTCGTCTTGCTCCTCCGCCGGCGCGCGGGTTCCGCTGCTCCATCTAGCCCATAGGCTGGCGTCGAGGACGACAGACTCTCCACTGGCATGGGCCTCATCGTCCCTACCGCTCCCCTTTCTCCTACCTCCGGCAAGGAGAGGTGGCTGACGCCGTCCCATCCCGCTCTGTGCCGCCGCTCACCTCTACTACACGTGATGGCCGCTGCTGCTACACGCGTCGGATCCCTCTGCTACACGTGAGCCTTCGTAGCTACACGCTCCGGGTCGCCGCCGCTACATACTTCGCGTCGCTGCTGCTACGCGCGGCCAGCGCTGCTGCTACACATGCCGAGCTCTTCTGCTATACGCGCATAGCGTCGTTGCTACATGCTACAAACGTGTACCATGGCTCGAGGAAAGTCTCCGACGAGGTCTCCGCGAGTCTCCGGTGAAGTCAGATTTGCTACATTAGCAAAAACATATTGCTACACATGTCGAGCTCTTCTGCTACACACGAATGGCGTCGTTGCTACATGCTACAAACATGGCGCCGAGGAAAGTCTCCGTCAAAGTCTCCGGCAAGGTCTCCGGCGAGTTTCTGGTGAAATCAGATTTGCTACATTAGCATAATTTTTTGCTGCACGGTCTTCGGCGAAATCTCCGGCGAGATCCAGTTTTTTATTTATTTTCTAGACCGAACCGTTTTCTGCTACTTGTAGCAAAAACAAGTCTATTTATAGCAAAAACGGATATATTTGTAGCAAAAGCGGGATTCTGAGGCACTTTTTGGGACACGTGTCAGCAGGAGGACCCGAAAGATTTTGGAGAATTATCCCTGGGGACACGTAGCACTGTCCAAAAAATATGGACAACGATCTGCGTCCTTCGAAGGATGCGTGCGCTCCCAGCCTCCGGGTCCTGGTGTAGCCACGTGTCCAACTAGCCTCTAATCCCACTTTTGCTGCATATAGCAAAACATATGTCCCGTTTTTGCTGCATGCAGCAAAATAAAAGTTTTACCTATTAAATAAAAAAAGCTCGCTGGAGACCTCGCCGGAGTCGTATAAGCATATTGTTTTTGTTAATGTAGCAAAAAAAATCTCCCAGCTATTGCTGCGTGTAGCAAAAAATCGGTTCATCAAAAAATCATAAAAAGAAAGAGCAACCTCACCGGAGACCTCATTGGAATCCTCGTAGCAAAAAAGTATATACTATTGTAGCAAAATCGCTGGACGGTTGTAGCAAAAAAAAGTTTATCGGATACCGACTTTGCTGGAGACCTCACCGGAGAATTCGCCGGAATCCTCGTAGCAAAAAAGATATGCTAATATAGCAAAATCACCGGACGGTTGTAGCAAAAAATAAATTCACAGAAGACCTCGCCGAAGATCATATAGCAAACAAATTCTTCTAATGATGCAAATTGACAGAAACGTATGGAGCAAAAAGTTCTATGATGAAAAAACTACAGAACATTTGTAGCAAAAACCTTTGAACGATGCAACCTGAAAAACTACATTAGCACAAACAATTATCATAAGCTGCAAAACCATAGAACTGTGCTAGCAAATGTCGGCACCACTCGCAGCAACCCCAACTCCGGTTGGCAGCACCAACCCGCCCCGCCATGCCTCGGCTACCTTGCAGCACTGTCGTCTACTCCTTTCAGCAGCAGGCGTCGCCGTTGGTAGCATCGCTGATGTGGCTGCTTAACAATGCTCATAGCCCCCAACTTGGGGTAGTGACCGTCGACCATGATTCGAGTCGGAGAAGAAGATGGTGTTGGGCACTGAAGCCCTCCTCGCCATAGCAGATGGCCAGAGGCGAACGGCGGCCATCGGCGCGCGGTAGCGGCGGGGAAGGAGCTTCGGCAGGCGACGGCGCGGTGGGCGGGTGCAGGAGGTGGCGCGACGCGGCGATAGAGATGGCGTTGAACGGTGGCGGGGAAGAAGCTCCGGTAGGCGACGGCGGGAAGGAGCTCCGGCAGTCAGCGGCGCCGTGAGCGGTTGCGGGAGGCGGCGCGACACCGGGGTGCAGCGGCGATGCGGTGAGCGGGTGCGGGAGGTAGCGCGGCACGACGACGGAGATGGCGCTGACCGGTGGCGGGGAAGGATCTCCGATAGGCAACAGCGGTAAGGATCTCCGGCAGGCGGCGGCAGCGTGAGCGGTTGCGGGAGGCGGCGCGGCACCGGGTGCAGCGGCAGGCGCACGACAAGGCAATTTCCATGTGTTTCCCTGGTTCTCTCTCGTGCGGGAGGAAAATGATAAGATGTCGTGGTGGGCTCTCCAATGACACGCGTCGCAAGCTGGACTCGGAGGAGACGAAGACGTTCGGCCGGAGACGGAAGCATTTTCCAAAAAAATATAGACAAAAAGATATCTCATCCCGCTTGACACCCTAGCTGCCACATATACCAGTGGGCCAATGGCCACGCGTCCATGCTAGCACGTCACCGTTTCTGCTGTCACCAAAGCCCGCCCCTCAGGGCAAAAAAAAAAAACAGAGCCCGCCCCGGTGCCCTTGTGTCTTCCTGCCTGGTTGTGTGTGTGCTTGGACGCTGCCTCTCGCCTGGCCATCTCTGACCTTCTTCCATTACAAAAATACTCCTATACCTCACGCTTTTCTTTGGACGGTACAAGTCAAAATTATCAGCAAAAGTTTTTTACCTCCCGAATAACAATTTTGCACCGCATATCGAGGATGGCACATAGTTTTACACAGTGGTATTGTCAATACAACACTGATATACACGTGATGATTATCAAACGATTCTCGTACGACGGCGATGCTCAACCGTCGCCTTAGCTGCCCATGCACCCACTCATCCGTCCGATTCTTTGCCATACCGAAATCGGCCACGAACTATCGTCCGTGAAGCAATTTCTTTATCAATACGTGCACATAAATGGTGTTCTGGTAGGTGGAAGGCAACTAGTCATCATGTATTGTCGTGGTTGACTGGACGCAGACATATTATAACACGGTGTGACTATACGACATGCACATTGGGTCCGGCTTAGCTAACAGGTTAACCCATCCCAGTGACCGTTACCCATCATGAAAGGCAAGCTTCGGCCTAAGTGTTACAAAAAACCAGCCCACCTCGTATGTGCTCTTCAACCTTTCCCCATATCTTTTCAACCACTCCACACTTCTCTTCTCCCTCTCTATGCACGAAATTTTCAGTCGGCGGCGGAGGGAGCTAGAAGAGAGCTAGGCGGCGCGTGACAGAGATCCACCAGAGATCCACCGTGGGATGGATGTATGCATGCATTTATGGTTATTAATTTAAATTTAAGTAGATATATGGAGTTTCTTCATTGAGATTGATCTAGGTTTTCAGAATTGCGAGAAATCTCGTGTTCACATAACTTTTGCATTTGAACTCCGTTTTTTATGAACTTCTTTTTGCGAATGATAGACTTGTATTACTCAAAGAGTCTCAGTATTTATAATCGGTAAGGCTAATGTCCAGTAGCTCCTCCGGACCAGAATGCAGCCAGACAACAGTGCGACCCTGAGTTCTACCTAAATTAGCCATATAATGACTATATTTATTTTGACAACGCCTTACATGAGTAACACAAGTATCTTGGATCTTAAGTAAGATCTTAATTTCCTTTAAGATGGAAGAGTGAATTGATCGATCCACCTCTCCGGACTTCACCAGCTTCACTATCTCCAAGCAATCTATTTCAACCAACAACGGAAGGCCATACCAATGAAGTGCAAGTGCCAACCCTCCAATAGCGCATGTATTTCAACACTAAGTGGATCTTTACAAAAATGCAGACTGCAACATGCAGAAAATATGATGTTACCATCATGATCTCTAGCAATCATACTCACACCAGATTTCCCATCCTTATACGATCCATCCATACTTAGTTTGCACCATCAGATCGGTGTTTTTCCCAAGTAAGATGCCCGAGGTTTAAAGGAGGAGAATGAAACCTGTCTATGACAAACTTCCCTTTGACAATATCCTCGATTGTATGATGTTTAATTTAAATCAAAGGTTCCATACAACTTGTGAGGAAACGATGTGATGCTTCAAGTGGTGGTGGAAATTTATCATGAGTAATCTCATTATGGATGTTAAACATCCATAGAACCATGAGCACCATGCAAATCCTAGTCTTAGACAGGCCTAAAAGCACGTTAAAGAGCCACTCTATTCCAGAGTTTTATAATTTCTCACAATTCGGAAGCTGCCATATCTCAGCCATGGAAAACCAGAGCTGCTTAGCAAGAGGACATCTCATAAATGGATGGAAGCTATCCAATGTCTTGATACCACATACCGGGCACAAATCATTTTGTTCTAGAGTACGCATGCATTTATTCTACCAAGTCGGCAATTAATCCGTCATAAGACGCCATGTAAAGTGTTGAACCTTTGGGGAGTATCATTTTTCCAGATTAGATCCCAATCCTTCCTTCTACAATCAGGTGCCGAACTGGAAGATTATGTGTTCTCCCTCTAATTCATCCATAGCAAGTCCATAAGCACTTCGTACAGTGAAAAGTCCGTGTTTTTAGGGGCCCAAGCAAGCCGATCAGGTAACATCCTTGGGGAGGGGCTAATTTTTATAATCTCCATGGCATCAACTAGCAAGAAATATTGGTTTAGCAGATCCACTTTCCAAGCACCACGTTGATCAATCATGTCTGATACAAAACAGAGTATGCATCTCCTCTTCAAAGATATCGGTCTAATTTACGAATCCATGCATCCCACCAAATTTTAATACTCTGGACATTACCAACACACCACACTAAATCTTTATTTAACAATTCGAGACCATAAGATATGGCCGTCCAGGTTGAAGAATCATTACCGGTGAATATAGTATCCTCAAGACTTCCATTGGGGTAGTACTTTGCCTTCAGCACCCTATCACACAAACTATCAGGTTTATCAAGTAGCCTCCAAGCTTTCCTGGCCAAGAGAGCTTGATTAAACTTCCTGAAGTCTCTAAAGCCAAGACCACCTTGTTTCTTTGGTCTTTGTAATTTTTCCCATGCCTTCCGGTGAGTTTTTTCTTGCCATCTTTTGCACTCCAATAGAAATTTCTGATCAACTTGGTGAGATCATCACACACTGAGAAGGGAAATTTGAAGACACCCATGATATAAGTTGGAAGAGCTTGCGCAATAGCTTTAATAAAGATTTCCTTGCAACCTTGGTCTAGGTTCCCATCACCCCACATCAAGAATCGTTTTGTTAATTATGCTTGCAAATTTTGCAACTTGCCTCTCGACATTCGGATTTTAGGGATAGGCAAGCCCAAATATTTCTCTTCAAAGTTTAAGGAGGACACATTCAGCACTGTACTTACCTCCTCCTCCTCCTAGATGTTGGTTGGGAATGCATCACCAAAGAGCATTGAGCACTTTGCAGGGTTTATAAGTTGACCCGTAGCCACAACATAGCTATCCAATACACGATGAACACATAAGGCTTGCTCGCAGTCAGCCTTAAGAAATAAAAAAGTATCATCGTCAAAGAGAAGATGGGACACACCAAGAGCACACCGACATGCTTTGATTGGAGATAAATTGTTTTCAACAATTTACCGTCAGCAACAAAAAGATATAAAAATAGAGAGAGTGGATCACCTTGCCGTAGCCCACACGATGGTGCAAATCAATCCAAGAGGGTCCTATTAAACTTTAGAGAATATCTCACAGACATCACACGCGTCATTATCTGTGAGAGAAACCTAACTTTTGTATCACTTGCCTCAAGAACGACCAATCAACTCTATCGTATGCCTTTGAGAGATCAAGTTTATAGGCACACAAACTTTTTTTAGAATCTTTCTCCTACTTAATATGGTGGATGCATTCAAAAGCCAGCAATGCATTATATATGATCAAACGTCTAGGAAAAAAATGCACTCTAGGCTGGTGAGATGATATCATCTAGTAAAGGACGCATTCTATTCACCAAACACTTAGAGACCACTTTGTAAATATCATTACAAAGTCTTATTAGCCTATACTCTGAAAGCTTTGTTGGATTATTCAATTTTGGTATTAACACAATCGAAGTATTATTATCACCAATAGGCATAATACTTGTTCTAAAAAATTCTTGGGCGGCTCCAATAATTTTTTCTTTGAGAATATCTCAATTACGCTGAAAACACCTAGCCGAGAAACCATTCGGGTCAGGCGCCTTAAGAGGCCCAATATGAAATAAAGCATTGGAAATTTCCTCCTCGGTGAAATCAGCACTAAGTGACCCATTGATCTCATCCATGATGCGTTGTTCAAACAAGTCAATGACCGGGTCACCCAGTTCAGATTAGGGTCAGCACTAAATAAATTTTGGAAATACTCAGTCGCCATGTGCTGCATTATTACAACATCCTCGTGGACTTCACCCACATAATCCACTAACCTTCCAATTTTATTTTTCCTGGCTCTCCATACCACCTTACTGTGAAAGTATTTTGTGTTATGATCACCCTCTTTTAACCAAGTCAAATGTGATCTCTGTAACCACATCATCTTCTCTCGGTACAGAAGCTCATTCATGTGCATAAGTTCCTCAAGTTGGGATTTTGATTTCTGAATCTCCTATTTCATACTCCCAAATTTTAATTTGCTCCACGCCTGGAGTTTATCCATAGTTTTCGAAGGGCATTATCAACATCACCCAAGCCGTGGATATCAGCAATAGAGTCCCAAACATTTTTTATAACTCTAGGAAACGTATGATCATGCTCCCACATCACTTCAAATTGCTGAGCTCTCTTGCAACCAATTTGGGGAATCTCCTGCTCAAATTTAATTAGTAGAGCCACATGATCCGAGCATGGAGTAACCAAGTGCGTGACCGGGTAAAACGGAAATATATTGCGCCAAGCATTAGTAGCAATAGCTTGGTCACGTCGGACTTTGACATTTGTTGTCCCAGATCGCGTATTATCATATGTATTAGGGATTCCAACAAAGCCCAAATCAATAAGACCACAAAGATATAAAGTATCCCTGAACGCTGACATTTGAGGTTCAGCTCTAGGTGTTGAGAAGAAGTGTTCAAAACCCCCCACATGCACTCATTGAAATCCCCGGCTACTAGCCACAGCATATCAGATCGTGAATGTAACTCATTTAACTTGTCCCACATAAGATGTCTATGTTCACCATGTCGCTCCCCATAAATACATGTTAATCTCCAAAAATGATCATCAATTGAAGAGTGGACAAAAACATCAAGGAATCTAGCAGTAACTCCCTGAACATCCATAGTTAAAGATTCATGCTAAAATAATGTCAAACCTGAAGGAAATATGCCCTGAGAGACAATAATAAAGTTGTTATTATGTATATTTCAAGTATATGATAGATGCTTATTTTTCATGCTATAATTGTATTAATAATGAAACGTTAATACATGTGTGTTTAATAAACAAACATAAAGTTCCTACTTATGTTTCTCTTATAAACTAGCTCGTTGATTAACAAGATGATCAAGGTTTCCTGATCATAGACATTGGATGTTTTTAATAACAATGTCACAACATTATTGGGATGGTGTGATGAACATTCATCCGAAGTATAGCATTACGATCAAAGTCATTGAGTTTATATTGCTATAACATCACACGAAGTAATCCTAATCCTTAGACTGTGAGATCATGTCAATCACTAACACTGGAAGAGTATCTTGATAACATCAAACGTCACACCGTAACAGGATGATTATAAAGATGGGTTCAGAGCTACTAAAGTGTTATGTTAAGGCTCATGGATCAAGAGTGGAATTTTTTCATCCTGATGACGGATAGATATACTCTGGTCCCTCTCGGTGATATCACATTGGTTAGCTTGCAAGCAAGTGATTTGATCACTAGAATGTTATATCACAAGAACGAGAAAAGAGTACATGTCAGTAACGAGATCAAACTAGGTATGAAGATACCGATGATCGAATCTCAGACATGTAATATATCGCAAAACAAAGGGATTAAGATTTTAGCGTAAAAGGTTCTCACGATCAAAAGAAAGTCATCATTGAATGTGTGGGAGCCAGTATGGATCTCCAGGTCCCGCTTCTGATTATTGATCTGAGAGGGGTCTCGATCATGTCCGCATTATTCGTGAACCGTAGGGTGACACACTTAAGAGACACCGGCACCATTTGGAACAAATAGTTTCATGTTGAAAAGATTTACAAAGCGCAGGAATTTATTTCACTAGACACTGGAACTGTTTCGGGTGAAATTGCTGAAAGTGTTTCTGCATGTGAAATGAAATACTAGCAAGGGGTTATATGTGAATGTTTTTCCATTAAAGTAATTGAATTTTTTTGAATAAATAATAGGAGTTTTATTTAAAGAGAGATTGTATTAAATTTGGTGGAAATTTAATGGGATTTTTTGAGTGGGATTTGAGTGGAGAAGTGAAGGGACAAATTGTGAGTGGATGCTCCACCCACATGAATGGAGGAAGGGGTGGGGGCAGCCCCCATCTGCCGGCCACCCCTTGGGGTGCCCCTACCTCCTATATAAATCCCCCCTCTCACTCCTCACTCATACCTCTTCGTGAAGGATCTCTCTCCCTCTAGTTTATCCCCCATGGTCTCGGACTAGCGAGATACATGTTTCTGGTGGATTTTCGGCAAGAAAGAGTTGTTGCTTCCGCTGCATCACTGGAGCGAGGAGGCGGAGGTTGCTCGGTGGCTTGGACGTGTGTGTGATCACGGATGCGCCGCTGATTTGTGGCGCTAGGACTTCCTCTCGATCTTGAGATCGGCAAGCATTCGTCTACATCATCCACGAGTACAATCTTGTTAAACTTTATCGGTCTTCAAGGGTATGTTCTCTATGGATATATATCCGTCCGTTGCTTGTATCTAGTAGATAGATCTTGGTACATAGTTGTTCCCATCGTAGGAAATTTTTTGTTTTCTATGCTGCGAACCCTACAAAACCACCAGAAAAACCATTGCTATCAATATCCCCCCCGCCCCCCAATCCATGTTTTTATGAACTTAGGCTCATTTTGAATATAGCAATAAGATCTACAAGCAAGGGAGATTTTAAATGTCAGGCTTCATTAGGCTCGAGCCTCACCTCCAATTTTGCAAAAACAAATATCAAATATATAGGCTCTAGTTGTTTACCAATTCTTTGGAGCTTCTCCTGGTATTTGCTCATGCGTTCACAATAGGGAAAATCATGGAAGAAAAGAAAAGGAAAGTAACCAACCGTTTTCTAGGATGGATAGTAGGTGTTTTTTAGGGAAATAGCCGGACTCCGTCCTGCGATGCTTTATTAATATCAAACCAAAGTTACATCGTCTATGAATTTATCAAAAATAAATCTAGGGGTCTCATCGACCCAATTACAAGAAGATTTATAGTTAATACAAGTCCTAGCTAAGTGATGAGAAATTTCGTTTGCTTCCCTTGGATAATATTGAAATTGAACTATACCAATCATAGAGGCTTCGTCGATGCAACTCGCATACACCGTTGATGATCCACCCCACCATGCTTCTTCTCTTAAACAGGTATCAATAGTATCTGTAGAGTCAAACTCTGCTAAAATATTATTACACCCATGTCGATTAGCTAGAGATAAACCTTCCCTCATAGAAATCGCTTCTGCAGAAGAATCTGAATCAATATTTGGGAGATATAGTGTGGAAGAAGCAATAAACATTTCGTCCTCATCACGCAAGATTGCTCCTGCAGCACCTAAAAAAGAGTCACGGTGAAAAGAACCATCCATGTTCAGATTAACTTGTCTAGGACCTGGCCTCATCCATTTAGTAGTAGGAACACAGGGTTTTGCCATATACTTTGTTGCATTAGCTGGGATTGAAAGAACCAACAGTATGCACTGGTTAATAGGAGGTACTGATTCAGCATGTGTTATTCTACGTCGCACCCACCATAAATACCAGCACCTGGTAGCAATAACTTTAGAAGTTCCCAAATTATCAAAACCTGGGAGGGTAGTAGTTGGTCTATCAAGCAAGGATTCCAGGACTACTGACCCAGAACGGTCTAGGACCATTGCCTCCTCGATGTGTTCCGAAATACCAAAAGCCTCCAATAGATTACGAGCCGGCTAACATTGAAACAAAATGTGCAAAATGTCTTCGGCTGCTAAGTGGCAAACGGGACATTCCCCACTATTACCAATATGCCTATTCACCAAAATTGATTTCAAAGGAAGGATACTGTGTAGAGCTCTTGCATTCCTTCTTTGTTTGTCCTGAAATGTTACTAAGAGCAGGCTAATCATTGACGGTTATGAACAACAATGATCGTAGGTTAAATTCCTCTTGTTTGTGTTCATCCACATACGTACACCTGTCAGTGCCATGGCTGTAAAATTTCTTCAACTAATGGCCTTAGGTACACATCAATGTCGTTGCCGGGTTGCTTCGGGCCTTGGATGAGCACTGACATCATAATGAACTTCCGGTTTATGCATAACCAAGGAGGAAGGTTATAGATACATAGAGTCATAGACCAGGTGCTATGACAGCAGCTCTGCTCCCCAAAAGGATTCATGCCATCTATATTTAGACCAAACCATAAGTTCCTCGCATAAACTATAAAGTTCGGATAGTTTCTCTCGATTTTTCTCCACTGCGATCCATCAGCGGGGTGTCTCAATATCTCGTCTTTCTTACGGTCTTCTTTGTGCCATCACAACAACTTGGCATGCTCTTAGTTTCTGAATAAACGTTTCAACCGTGGTATTATAGAAGCATACCACATCACCTAGGCGGAACCCTCTTCCTGGGACACTCTCCCACAACATCACCAAGGTCATCTCGTCTGATTTTATACCGCAATGCAGTGCATACTGGGCATGCATCCAAATTCTCGTACTCCTCACCGCGGTATAGGATGCAGTCATTAATGCATGCATTTATCTTCTGCACCTTTAATCCTAGAGGGCAAACAACCTTCTTTGCTTTGTACGTACTGGCGGGCATTTTGTTATCCTTTGGAAGAAGCTTCTTTATTATTTTTAACAACTTCTCAAGTCCTTGTTTGTCACACAGATCTCTGCCTTCCATTACAGCAATTCTAGTATGCTACCTAGCTTTTTGTGGCCATCTTCGTAATTCGGGCACAACAATTTGTTGTGATCCTCTAACATCTGCTCAAATTTCAACCTCTCCCTTTTGCTTTCTCATTCTCCCTTTGCATCAGCAATGGCTCGACCAAGATCATCATCTGGCTCATATGATGTATGTTCTTCTGCTTCTTCTGCATCATTGTCTTCCATTGTAGTACCACCATATTCAGGAGACATAGGATAGTTATCATCATTCTCCTTTTCTGCGTTGTCTTCCATTGTAATCCCTCTTTCTCCATGCTTGGTCCAACAATTATATCCAGACATGAAACCAGACCAAAACAGATGGTCGTGAAGGACTCTTGAGGAAGAGTATTCCTTCTGATTCCGACAATCACCACATGGACAACATATAAAACCATCCGCTTGTTTGCCTCGGTCACACCGAGAAAAGAACGCACGCCTTTAATGAACTCGCTAGAGATTCGGTCAGTGTACATCCATGGCCGGCTCATCTGCATTATATAAGTATATCAAACAGAATGACGATACTAAAATTAGTACTAGACTAAAAAATAAAAGCACACAATGTGACGACATACTACATACTGAAACTATGCACTGATTTAAAACTTTCTACTCCATATTTTAGTCCCGGTTGGCACACCAGTCGGGACTAAAGGGGATGCGCAAGGCTGGGACCGTCATGAGCCCGTTCAGTCCCGGATGGTGTCTCCAACCGGGACTAAACATGGGTGAAGACATTATTTGGTACGTGGCGACACAGATACATGGGTGAGTGTCGACACTCACGTCGACACTATGTCGTGAGTGTCGACACTATGTCGTGAGTGGCGGCACTATGCCAGTGAGTGGCAACACTATTTTGGTGGGTGGAGACACTATGACAGGGGTGAGTTTCGACATTATGTCGTGAGTGTCAGACACTATGTTGTGCTGCTTTATATATATAGGCATCCTTGTGAAGTTATCAACTGCAAGCAAGATGGTGTGCGAGAGCAGGGACACCACTACAACGGCTTCTCGAAGATGTCTTAGGATCCCGTCCTTAGACATCTTCGAGGAGCTCGCCATAGAGTCACTCCCTAATATGTGAAATTAGTTAGCTCCACTGGTGTATTAATCTAGATAGAGAAGTTATAAACTATAAGATGGTGTGCAAGAGCAGGGGCACCACTATGGCGGAGCTTCTCGAAGATGTCTTGGTATCCCGTCCTCAGACATCTTCGAGGAGCTCGCCATATAGGCACTCCCTAATATGTGAAATTTGTTAGCTCCCCGGCGTGTTTATGTTTTTGGTTCTTGCTTGTTGCAACCTCCGATGATTAAAATGCTAGGGCGCAACTATATATGTGTGCCATCATTTCGGATGTGATAGTGGGGGCAGTGTGAGCCTGCCTTCTGATATGCACAAGGACATATATTAGGCATACTACTAGGCTCTCTCATGCCGCCCCTGTGATTTTTGTGTCCAATATAAGTAAGAGGCCCTATAATACTTGATCTTTATAGTTTTGTTCTTATTTTTGTTACAATGGGTTTTGCGAATTAACCTTATTTTTATTACAATTTGTGAGTTTGCTAAAGGTAGGTAGAAGAAGAAGGGCATTTTGTTCTTGTACGGTGGGATGATGCATATGTGAATCAAATAAATTTCGAGACTATATGCCAAACCAAGATATAGATAGGATCAACTTATGTATATCTCTAAGCTTCTATAAATCAAATGAATTTCGAGACTAGCTATGTGCCAAACTAGATATATATAGAATCCACATATTGAAAATGATATTTATCTTGGATTTCATTACATTAATATAAGATATATAGAATCCACATCTCATGTTAATTATTGCAAAACATTACTACCAAACTAATAAACCCACAAATCCCTCCATTTCTAGAGCATGAAATGAGCTAAATGAAAGATAAAAGAATGAAGTTTCTAACATTTTAGAACCCTTGGATAGATGTGGAGACGAAAAATCTTGACAAATCTTGAGAAAAAATGGC
This sequence comes from Avena sativa, assembly GCA_916181665.1. Taxonomy (NCBI): domain Eukaryota; kingdom Viridiplantae; phylum Streptophyta; class Magnoliopsida; order Poales; family Poaceae; genus Avena; species Avena sativa. Next base: position 465,375,592 of record OV702293.1, read on the forward strand.
ATGAACTCGAGCTTGAGGGAAGAAACAGAGGGAGACGCCACCAGCAACTTGAAATGGCTTGGGCAGGGGAGGAAGATGTTGGAGATATGCCCAAGAGGCAATAATAAAGTGGTTGTTATTATATCTTTGTGTTTATGATAAACGTTTACATCCCATGCTATAATTGTATTAATAGGAAACATTAATTCTTGTGTGTTTTGTAAAAAATAAAAGATTCCCTAGTAAGCCTCTTATTCAACTAGCTTGTTGATTAGTAGATGATCATGGTTTCCTGATCATACAAATTGAATGTTATTAATAACAAGATCATGTCATTGGGAGAATGATGTGATGGACACACTCCTATAGTTAGCATAGCATAAGATCAAGTCATTTAGAGTTTGTTTGCTACAAGCTTTCAAATATATAGTAACCTAATCCTTCGACCATGAGATCATGTTAAACACCATCACCGGATGGATGCTTTGATGACATCTGATGCGCCTGACGTGGAGCACTTCGTTGGAAACCCCAAGAGAAAGGTGTGATGAGCACAACAACAAGTCTTCCCTCAGTAGAGACCGAGGTTATCGAACCAGGAGGAGGAAGGAAACATCACACAGGTGTTGCAAGGAACACGGAGACCTGCACAGGCAAACTCAAGACTTTGCCCCAACGAATCAGTGAAGTTGTCAAGCTCACCGGTTTGCTGTAACAAAGGATTAAATGTATGGTGTGGAAGGTAATGGTTTGCAGCAAGTAAACAAGTAATAGTGGCAGATGTATCAATGGTAAAGATTGGACCAGGGTCCATAGTTCACTAGAGGTGCTCTCCTTAGATAAACAACACGACATGAAGGTTAAACAAATTACATCAGGGCAATTGACAGGAACTGAGCAAGGCATAACAATGCAATTACTCGTCAGAAAGATCCTATGAGATTCGATTGGGCAATACAACAAGATACATAGACCGCCATCCAACTGCATCTATGACTAGAAGTCCACCTTCAGGTTATCATCCGAACCCCCTCCAGTATTAAGTTGCAAGCAACAGACAACTTCTTTAAGCAAAGTGTGTAAGGTAAACAGTCCACATGTTCCATGAACAAGAGACCGTTGTTTTCTCCCTAGTAGCAACAACACATCTACAACCGAAGAGATTATTGTCACTTCCCTTGGAAACTAGAGGCATGAACCCACTATCGAGCATAAATACCCCCTCTTGGAGTCACTAGCAACTACTTGGCCAAGATAGCTACTGAAAGTACCGACTTTGATACGACTAGAGGGGGTTGAATAGGAGACTACCAATTTTTAATTTGTTTCACACTTTTAGGTTTAACGATAAGGAAAGTTATCTAGATGTGCAACTAGGTGGACAATCTATATGCAAGATAAATTACAACAACCACAAGAACGGTAAAGGACAAGAAGTAAAGGAAGGGAACGAAGTAACCGAGGCGGGGACGGGGAGATATAATTCTCGTAGTTCACTCCCAAGGATCTACATCTATGTTGGAGAGGTGTCGGGGCCACACAAGGTCACCCGAGCGCCACAAAGGCCTCACCTTCTTCTCCGGTGAGCTCCCCCATAGAGGAGGCCTCACAATCCACTAACTGGTGACCTTGAAGGCGCCAACTGAAACCTTTACAACAAGGTTGAGGGGGAAGCTCCACAACTCAATTGGAGGCCCTCTACGACACCTCGAAGCTTTACAACACAAGCCTTAGCTCCGAGGATGCCCTACACCGTCTAGGGTTTCAAGAAACCCAAGAGCAACAAGATCCACAAAGGATGGGTGGGGGAAATCAAATCTTCTTTGGTGGAAGTGTAGATCTAGGTCACCTACCTCACCTCTCAAAAGATCAAGTCGTTTGAGTGGCTAGAGAGAGATATCTAGTGAGGTGAAGCTCAAGCATTAATGGAGGAGAGGGAAAATATTTCGGATGAGTGGGAGGAAGAAGGAGGGCGCCTTAAATAGGCCCCCTCCGCATTGAACCGTTAGAGCCCACATGACTTCACCGGAACTTCCGGTGAGGGGCCGGAAGTTCCGCCCAGCACGGCTCCAACGGTCATCAGCCCGTTGACGCCCGCTCCAAAAGATCGACCGGAAGTTCTGGTCAAACTGACCGGAAGTTCCGGCCGAACTTCCAATGCAAGTTTCGGCAAATAGACCACTTCATACAGAAGGGTACTGACCCTTCAGCGGAACTTGGAGCGGAACAAGGGGCGAAACTTCTGGGTCACGAAGCAAGTCTGACCGGAAGTTCCGGTGCCTGACCGCAAGTCTGACCCAAGAATCCCACACAGGTGGCGGACCAATGACTTCCTCCTCAGACTCATCCTCAGACCAACGGCACTTGTCGCGAATCCAATCATCCCTGGGAGCAGTGACAGAGCTAGTGACCGGAGAGCAAGGTACGTTGAGAGCAGTCATGATGGCCTTCTGGCACTGAACACTGTGACGTTGGTCGACATACGCCTAATACTCGCGGTTCTAGAAAAAGCAGAAAGTCTTCTTCACCTTCCCAGGCAGCTTCTTTGCCCAAGATGGCTGCCTCTAGAGAGAAGGACCACCAGCACTAGAGCCACCAGGAGCAGAGGAGGGACCACCAGCTTCATCTCGATCCTTCTGGAGAGCTTCTTCCCTTTCTTCTTGAGAACGAGGCTTTTGGTGTTTACTCACACGCAACTTCTTCTCCTCATGAATGGTGTTGTGGGATTCAGAGAAACAAGTACCAGTCAGCTCAAGCCACTTGTGATTGATGAGAGTCTGAATATAGGGAGCGTAGGGGCAGGAGCGCTTGTCAACAATAGCCTGCCACATCTCTGTGTAGATAAAGTGCATGACATCCATTGGCATGTTAGTGTCACGACGAAGATAAGTCTGATGCATGAGATCAACCTGATAGGCATGAAACTGATCAAAGTTGCCAGCCTTGGGAGAGATGGTGTTCAAGTACACCCTACGCATGATGTCATAAACTGGCTACAAATGATTCACAAAACCAACAGTGCCCCACCCTTCAATGTAGAGAGGCTCCAGGACCTCAGGATCAGCAGCTTGGGCGGTATGAACACGTCAACCATTTGCTCCTTTGCCAGGCTGAATGGGATAGCCAAGGATCTCAGCAAACTCAGACCAATTGGCGGTAAGCAGCACACCATTAGTCATCCACTTCATCACACCTTAAGTAGAGGAGCTCATGTTCAAGTGAAGGGTTGTATAAAACTGAGCAATAGCAGTCTCATCGTAGTTCTGATGGTGCTCCATGAGGGGAATCAGCCCAAACCTCCTGCAAATATCGAGAGCCTCACCAAAATATGCATGTTTCTCTTCCATGTGACCCACATTGATGTACTTCTGAGGATCAACCACAAACCTTGTCTTCGTAGCATAGATCTCAACAAATATTTATTCCTGACAGCAGTTGTGGAAAAGAGGATCCAAGCAGAGACGGTCACGAGGAATGAGGTAGGGATCCTTACACCTGAATTCAGAGTAAGCCTTCTGATACCATTTGGAGATCTTGGCCTTGGATATGTCAGGCCCAGCAGCAGTGGTCTTCTGAGAGGCAAGAACATGCCTCTTCCCTTCAGCAGCAGCAGCACGACGAGCAGCAACAACCTTCTGACGGCTAGTCTAAGAGGATGGACGCACCACCTCAACGTCTTCTTCATCGATCTCAGTAGGAATATCAGAGGATGGTTGACGGAGACGCTTGCCTTTGCGGGAACCACCTTGCCGTGAGAAGAAAGCAAAAGAATAGGGAGGGAAGGTGGGGTAAGTGCACAAGTTCGGAAGAAGGAACAAAAAGGAGATTGGAAAAATACAGTCGGGAAGAAATTGCACTGTTGCCGGAACTTCCGCTGAAGCGCCGGAACTTCCGGTGAAAACGGTCCACCGGAAGTTCCGGTCGTGGCTCACCGGAAGTTCCGGTGAGACCACGAACTGGCGGTTCAAAGCATGCAGTTCACTAGATCTAGATCTACAAGCCACAAATACAAAAAATTCCAAGAATGTATTGGACCAATCTACCCTAGCATGATTCCCTAGGCCTACCAAGATCTCCCAACAAGTTCTTGCCAAAGAACTAGGTTAGACAAGGTGAGCCCTAACTCAAGAAATGGTGAGAGAGCTAGATCTCCATTAATGGAGGGAGTTGAGGGCAAATACCGGAGTCCATGGCGGGAGATCGAGGTGGGGAAGGTTCCCACAAAGCAGATCTGAGGAGGGGTGTCCAGAGGCGAAGGGGCCGGAGCTCCTTCGCGGAGAAGTCCTTGCCGGCGGATGCTCCAAATAGAAGATGGGTATTGGGGGAAAAAGGAGGAAGATCCCGTTTTCCCCTAGGGCCCACCTGAACTTGTGCAATAATAACACAATAATAACCAAACACAAGAAGAAGCTGTAGGGTTTCGTAGCATGGAAAACAAAAAATTTCTACCGCATACAAACAAACAAGCCAAGATCTATCTACTAGATTGTAGCAACGAGTCGATGGAATAACTCACCCTCAAAGATTCCAAAGCGTTTAACAAGAGCGGATTCTCGTGGGTGATGTAGTCGTACTCTTCCTGATCTCAAGATCGTGTAGACGATCCTTCCGGCGCTGCGTTCCGGCAGTGCTCCCGCAGTCGGTCACACGTTCGGTACTCGACGAAGACCTTCCTCTCCCTTGTTGCAGCAGGCAGCGGAGGTTGTAGCACTCTCCTCGCGATTCCGGCAGCACAACGGCGTGGTACCGGAAGTAGAGGGGAGATCTCGCAGGGCTTCGCCTTAAGCCGGAGCGAGTATGGTGGAGTATGAGAGAGTCCCTCGACGATCTAGGCTTTAGACACGCCGAGGAGGGGCTAGTGCTGGCGGCTAGGGTTTCACCTAGGCGGCGGCGGCGGCGAGTGCCCTAGGGCCGGCGGCGGCTTGGAGGCGGCGGCGGCTTGGTACTAGGGTTTGGAGGAGAGGATCTTGTGTGTCTCTAGGAGGGAGCCCTGCCCCTCCTTATATAGGTGGAGGGGCCGGCCGGCCAAGGGGAGGGAGAGGAGTCCCTCCCCAACTCGGCTTGGGTGGCGCCGGCGGTGGGGAGGAGGGACTCCTCCCCAACTCGGTTTCCTCCTCTTTTCCTCTTTCCAAAATTAGCCGTTTGACTTTCAAACTAGCCGTTTGACTTTTCAAACTAGGATTTGAATTAATCCTTTATTTGGTTCAGCGATGACACTTAGTACATGATGCAATCATACCAACTTGATACAACACATTCATGTACCCTTCCCCTCCGGAGTGCCGGACATTCCGGAACCTTCTAGAACATTCCCGATGAAAACACCAGAACCATTCCCCAACTCCGAAACGGGACATTCCTTATATGAATCTTATTCTACGGACCATTCCGGATCTCCTCGTGATATCCCGGATCCCATTCGGGACTCCGAACAACATTCGGTCTCCTTCTCATCATTCCATAACTACTCAAAACAACGTCGAATCCTTAAGTGTGTCTCCCTACGGTTCGTGAATTATGCAGACATGATCGAGACACTTCTCCGAACAATAACCAATAGAGGAATCTGGAAATTCATATGGCTCCCACATATTTCTACGATTACTTTGCGATCGAATGAACCACTTACATACGATATCAATTTCCCTTTGTCTCACGATAGTTTACTTATCCGAGGTTATGATCGTCGGTATCTCTGCATACCTAGTTCAACCTCATTACCGATAAGTACTCTTTTCTCGTTCCCGTGATATGTGATCCCTTGTGAGCCAGTCACGTGCTTGCAAGCTAATTGGATGACATTTCACCGAGAGGGCCCAGAGTATATCTATCCGTCATATGGATGGACAAATCCCACTCTTGATCCATGTGTTTCAACCAATACTTTCCGAACACTCAATGCCACCTTTATAGCCACCCAGTTACGGTGTGGTGTTTGATGTCATCAAAGCATCCATCCGGTAAAGGTGATATGCATGATCTCATGGTCGAAGGAATTAGATTACTATGTATCAGAAAGCATATAGCAATTGAACTATTAAAATGACTTGATCTTTATGCTACGCTTATCTATAGGAGTATGTCCATCATATCATTCTCCTAACGATATGATCTTGTTGTTAATAACATCTCAATGTTCATGATAGGGAAACCACAATCATCCATTAACCAACAAGCTAGTATTATATAGAGGCTTTACTAGGGACTTCAAATTAAGTTTACAAATCACACAAGTATTAATGTTTCCTTGTTAATACTATTATAGCATGAATGTAAACATTTATCATAAACACAAAGATATAATAATAACTACATTTACTATTGCCTCTAGGGCATATCTCCAACAGTCTCCCACTTGCACTAGAGTCATCTAATCTAGATTACATGGTAATATACCGAACACCCATGGCAGTTTGGTGCTGGTCATGTTTTGCCCTCGGGAGAGGTTTAGTCAACGGATCCGCCACATTCAGATCTGTGTGTACTTTGCAAATCTTTATATCCCCATCTTGGATATGTTCTTGAATAGCGTGAAAACGTAGCTTGATGTGCTTCAGCTTCTTGTGTGACCTTGGTTCTTGCGCATTGGCTATGGCGCCCATGTTATCACAGTAGATAGACATTGGGTCCAGCGCACTAGGAACCACACCTAGCTCTGTAATGAACTCTTTCATCCATATCGCTTCTTGTGAAGCCTCCGAAGCAGCCATGTATTCCGATTCAGTTGAAGATCTCGCCACAACGCTTTGCTTTGCACTCCTCCAGCTAACTGCTGCACCATTCAAAATAAATACGTATCCAGATTGTGATTTAGAATCATCCGGATCCGTGTTCCAACTAGCATCGGTGTAACCATTAACAACGAGTTGTTCATCACCTCCATAAGAAAAAACCATATCCTTAGTTCTTCTCAAGTACTTAAGGATGTTTTTGACCGCTGTCCAATGATCCACTCCTGGATCACTTTGATATCTGCTAGTTAAACTAACAGCATATGCAATGTCGGGTCTAGTACATAGCATAGCATACATTAGAGATCCTATGGCTGAGGCATAGGGAGTCTTACTCATCCTTTCTCTATCTTCTGCTGATGTCGTACTTTGAGTTTTACTCAAGGTCGTATTGGGAAACATGGGCAAGAACCCTTTCTTGCTATCTTCCATTCCAAACCTCTTTAGAACTTTGTCCAAATATGTACTTTGTGACAATGATATTTGGCGTTTCGATCTATCTCTATAAATCTTTATGCCTAATATGTAAGCTGCTTCGCCAAGATCCTTCATTGAAAAACTATTATTCAAATATTCCTTGACACTATTAAGAAGGTCTACATCATTCCCAATCAATAATATGTCATCCACATATAGTATTAAGAATGCTACAGAGCTCCCACTCACTTTCTTGTAAATACAAGCTTCTCCATAAGTTTGTATAAAACCAAAACTTTTGATCACCTTATCAAAACGTTGATTCCAACTTCGGGATGCTTGCTTCAATCCATAGATGGACCGTTGAAGTTTGCGTACCTTGTTAGCATCTTTAGGATCAACAAAACCTTTGGGTTGCATCATATACAACTCTTCATCAATGTCTCCATTGAGAAATGCTGTTTTGACATCCATCTGCCATATCTCATAATCGTAATATGCAGCGATTGCTAACATAATCCTCACAGACTTTAGCTTCGCTACTGGTGAGAAAGTCTCATCGTAGTCAACTCCTTGAATTTGTCGAAACCCTTTTGCGACAAGTCGAGCTTTATAGACAGTAACATTACCATCAGCATCTGTTTTCTTCTTGAAGATCCATTTGTTCTCGACAGCCTTCCGGCCATCCGGTAAGTCCACCAAAGTCCATACTTGGTTTTCGTACATGGATCCAATCTCGGATTTCATGGCTTCTTGCCATTTATTGGAATCTAGGCTCATCATCGCTTCCTCATATGTCTCAGGGTCATCGGTGTTGTCCACCAACATGACACTCATAACGGGATCATACCAATCTGGAGTGGTACGAGTTCTCGTTGACCTGCGAGGCTCTGTAGCAACTTCAACCGAAGTTTCATGATCATCATCATTAGCTTCCTCTCTTATTGGTGCAGGCACCACAGGAACTTCTTCCGGTGCTGCGCTACTCGCAGTTTCGAGAGAAGGTTCGACAACCTCGTCGAGTTCTACTTTCCTTCCAGTCACTTCTTTCGAGAGAAATTCCTTCTCTAGAAAGGATCCATTCTTGGCAACGAAGATTTTGCCTTCGGATCTATGATAGAAGGTATACCCAATAGTTTCCTTCGGGTATCCTATGAAGACGCATTTTTCCGCTTTGGGTTCAAGCTTGTCCGGCTGTAACTTCTTTACATAGGCTTCGCATCCCCAAACTTTAAGGAACGACAATCTAGGTTTCTTCCCAAACCATAATTCATACGGTGTCGTTTCAACGGATTTAGACGGTGCCCTATTTAAAGTGAATGCGGCTATTTCTAATGCATAACCCCAAAATGATAGCGGTAAATCTGTAAGTGACATCATAGAACGAACCATATCTAAGAGAGTTCGATTACGACGTTCGGACACACCATTACATTGTGGTGTTCCCGGCGGTGTCAACTGCGAAAGTATTCCGCATTTCTTCAAATGCTCGCCAAACTCGTAACTTAGATATTCACCTCCACGATCAGAACGTAGTAATTTAAACTTCTTGTTACGTTGATTCTCTACCTCACTTTGAAATTCCTTAAACTTCTCGAAAGTTTCGGACTTATGTTTCATGAAATAGATATACCCATATCTACTCAAGTCATCCGTGAAGGTAAGAACATAACGATAACCACCGCGCGTTGCTACACTCATTGGACCACACACATCGGTATGTATGATTTCCAATAAGTCCGTAGCTCATTCCATCATACCAGAAAATGGAGTCTTAGTCATTTTACCCATCAGACATGCTTCGCATCTATCAAGTGATTCGAAATCAAGTGATTCAAGAAGTCCATCGGAATGGAGTTTCTTCATACGCTTCACTCCAATGTTACCAAGACGACAGTGCCACATATAGGTCGAGTTATCGCTCGATTTCAAACGTTTAGCTTCAATGTTATTAATATGTGTATTTCCACTATCGAGATTCAATAAGAATAGACCATCTATCAAAGGTGCATGTGCATAAAACATATTACTCATATAAATCGAACAACCATTATTCTCGGATTTAAACAAGTAACTGTCTCGCAATAAACAAGATCCCGATATAATGTTCATGCTTAACGCAGGCACCAAATAACAATTATTTAAGTATAAAACTAATCCCGATGGTAGATGAAGGGGTAGCGTGCCGACCGCGATCACATCAACCTTTGATCTGTTTCCAACGCGCATCGTCACCTCGTTCTTCGCTAGCTTCCGTTTATTCTGCAGCACCTGTTTCGAGTTACAAATATGAGCAACCGAACCAGTATCAAATACCCAGGCACTACTACGAGTACTAGTGAGATACACATCAATAACATGTATATCAGATATACCTTTCTTCTTGATGTTGCCGTCCGCCAAGTACTTTGGGCAATTCCGCTTCTAGTGACCTTCTCCCTTGCAGTAAAAGCACTCAGTATCAGGCTTAGGTCCAGCCTTGGTCTTCTTCGTAGGCGTGGCAACTTTCTTACCACCCTTCTTGAAGTGTCCCTTCTGCTTAGACTTGCCTTTCTTGAATTTGGTGGTCTTATTGACCAACAACACTTGGTGCTCTTTCTTGATCTCCACTTCTGCAGACTTCAACATGGCAAAGAGTTCTGGCAACGTCTTGTTCATGTTTTGCATATTGTAGTTCATCACAAAGTTCTTGTAACTTGGTGGTAGTGATTGGAGGACACGATAAATCCCCAAAGCATTGGGAATCATTATACCCAAGCTTTGAAGTTTGTTTGCGTGCCCAGACATTTTAAGCACATGCTCGTTGACGGAGCTGCCCTCTTCCATCTTGCAGTTAAAGAACTTTTCAGAAGCCTCATAGCTTTCAATTGCCGCATGAGTCTCAAAGATCAATTTGAGATCCTCGACAATATCATATGGGTCTGAATTCTCAAACCTTTTCTGAAGCTCCGATTCTAAACCATACAAGATAGCACACTGAACTATGGAGTACTGAGTCTTCCGAGTGAGGTAAACATTCTTTACTTCATCGGCAGCATCAGCTGCAGGTGGGTCACCCAGCGGTGCATCCAGCACATAGGTCAAATTACCAGTTGTGAGGACAATCCTCAAATTGCGGAAGCAATCCGCGAAGTTGCTTCCATTGTTTTTCAACTTTTCTTTCTCTAGGAACGCATTAAAATTGATGGTAGGGGCTGCCATTGATCTACAACATATTTGCAATAGTTTAGACTAAGTTTATGACAAATTGAGTTCAAATTAATAAATTTAATCTAGGTGAACTCCCACTCAAAACAGTATCCCTCACACTGTTTTAGTGATCACACGAACCAAATCCACCACATCAACACCGATCATCACGAGAGTTGATATAGTTTCAATGGCGAACAATCGACACGTTCATCATATCTACTATATGATTCATGCTTTACCTTTCGGTGATCCGTGTTCCGAGACCATGTCTGTACATGCTAGGCTCGTCAAGATCAAACCTTAGTTTCCGCATGAGCAAATCTGGCTTGCTCACGTTGTATACACTTGCGGAATCTAACACACCCGATCATCACGTGGTGCTTCGAAACAACAAGCTTTAGCAACGGTGCTAACTAAGGGTGAACACTTTATGACTTGAAATTCATGTGCATGAGGGATCATCTTATAATGCTACCATTGTCTACTAGGCAATACAAGATGCATAAAGGATTAACATCACATGCAATTCATAATATGTGATATGATATGGCCTTTCTTCTTTGTGCTTCCGATCTCCATCTTCTAGCACGAACATGATCTCCATCATCACCGGCATTGCATCAAGGTCAATGACGCTTCTCCATGGTTGTCGTCCATCGGCTTCAACTATTACAACTACTTTGAATAGACACGCGGTCTTAACATAAATTAAAGACAACCATATGGCTCCTGCCGGTTGCCAACTTACAATAAGGAACATTGCATACATCAAATATAATCACAATCATGGCCATATCACATCACAGCACACCCCTGCAAAATAAAGTTAGACGCCTCTACTTTCTTTGCATGTTTTACGTGGTTTGGGGCTTTCAATAAGTGTCGTTCTAACTTACGAACAAGAACCACAACATTGATACTAGTATTGTTAATCACCCGTTGTAAATTGGATCTTAACTATGCTAGGAGAAACAGGCACCCGCAAAGCCACTTATGCAATACAAGTTGCATGTCAAGCGTGGAGCAAGTCTCATGAACGATGTCATGTAAGGTTAACCCGGGCCGCTTCATCCCAACATCCCGCAAGATGCAAAGTACACAAGAAGCAATCGACAATAAAAGCATCAACGCCCACAATGACCATTGTGTTCTACTCGTGCAACAGATCTACATATGGACACGGCTCTGATACAACTGTAGGGTTTCGTAGCATGGAAAACAAAAAATTTCTACTGCATACAAACAAACAAGCCAAGATCTATCTACTAGATTGTAGCAACGAGTCGATGGAATAACTCACCCTCGAAGATTCCAAAGCGTTTAACGAGAGCGGATTCTCGTGGGTGATGTAGTCGTACTCTTCCCGATCTCAAGATCGTGTAGACGATCCTTCCGGCGCTGCGTTCCGGCAGCGCTCCCGCAGTCGGTCACACGTTCGGTACTCGACGAAGACCTTCCTCTCCCTTCTTGCAGCAGGCAGCGGAGGTTGTAGCACTCTCCTCGCGATTCCGGCAGCACAACGGCATGGTACCGGAAGTAGAGGGGAGATCTCGCAGGGCTTCGCCTTAAGCCGGAGCGAGTATGGTGGAGTATGAGAGAGTCCCTCGACGATCTAGGCTTTAGACACGCCGAGGAGGGGCTAGTGCCGGCGGCTAGGGTTTCACCTAGGCGGCGGCGAGTGCCCTAGGGCCGGCGGCGGCTTGGAGGCGGCGGCGGCTTGGTACTAGGGTTTGGAGGAGAGGAACTTGTGTGTCTCTAGGAGGGAGCCCTGCCCCTCCTTATATAGGTGGAGGGGCCGGCCGGCCAAGGGGAGGGAGAGGAGTCCCTCCCCAACTCGGCTTGGGTGGCGCCGGCGGTGGGGAGGAGGGACTCCTCCCCAACTCGGTTTCCTCCTCTTTTCCTCTTTCCAAAATTAGCCGTTTGACTTTCAAACTAGCCGTTTGACTTTTCAAACTAGGATTTGAATTAATCCTTTATTTGGTTCAGCGATGACACTTAGTACATGATGCAATCATACCAACTTGATACAACACATTCATGTACCCTTCCCCTCCGGAGTGCCGGACATTCCGGAACCTTCTAGAACATTCCCGATGAAAACACCAGAACCATTCCCCAACTCCGAAACGGGACATTCCTTATATGAATCTTATTCTACGGACCATTCCGGATCTCCTCGTGATATCCCGGATCCCATTCGGGACTCCGAACAACATTAGGTCTCCTTCTCATCATTCCATAACTACTCAAAACAACGTTGAATCCTTAAGTGTGTCTCTCTACGGTTCGTGAATTATGCAGACATGATCGAGACACTTCTCCGAACAATAACCAATAGAGGAATCTGGAAATTCATATGGCTCCCACATATTTCTACGATTACTTTGCGATCGAATGAACCACTTACATACGATATCAATTTCCCTTTGTCTCACGATAGTTTACTTATCCGAGGTTATGATCGTCGGTATCTCTGCATACCTAGTTCAACCTCGTTACCGATAAGTACTCTTTTCTCGTTCCCGTGATATGTGATCCCTTGTGAGCAGTCACATGCTTGCAAGCTAATTGGATGACATTTCACCGAGAGGGCCCAGAGTATATCTATCCGTCATATGGATGGACAAATCCCACTCTTGATCCATGTGTTTCAACCAATACTTTCCGAACACTCAATGCCACCTTTATAGCCACCCAGTTACGGTGTGGTGTTTGATGTCATCAAAGCATCCATCCGGTAAAGGTGATATGCATGATCTCATGGTCGAAGGAATTAGATTACTATGTATCAGAAAGCATATAGCAATTGAACTATTAAAATGACTTGATCTTTATGCTACGCTTATCTATAGGAGTATGTCCATCATATCATTCTCCTAACGACATGATCTTGTTGTTAATAACATCTCAATGTTCATGATAGGGAAACCACAATCATCCATTAACCAACAAGCTAGTATTATATAGAGGCTTTACTAGGGACTTCAAATTAAGTTTACAAATCACACAAGTATTAATGTTTCCTTGTTAATACTATTATAGCATGAATGTAAACATTTATCATAAACACAAAGATATAATAATAACTACATTTATTATTGCCTCTAGGGCATATCTCCAACAGAAGCAAGAGACACAAAAGGGTCGGTGGCCGAGGCCACATTATATAAGAGTAAATGGCTTGACACCGCGAAGATATATCTTGGGTTCATTACCAACACTCATCATGAAGCTCAAATGGTCTCCTTTAGAGACTATAGAGTATGAAAACTTTAATGTGTGCATAATAGGGATAGTGTTTGTTCATAAGAGGAACAACACTCCCCGTAAATCCATGCCTACATCCAAACAAGATACACACTGAGACACGGGTAGGTGTGCAAGATACTCAAGCAACATTGCTCGAATTAATGATATTTAGCTCATGACTTAACTCTTGGAACCTTGCTTCATCAAGAGGCTTCGTGAAAAGATCCGCAAGATTTTCCTAGGTGGGAACATACTCCAAAGAAATGTCTCCTCTAGCAACATGGTCCTGAATGAAATGATGATGAATCTCAATGTGCTTAGTCCGGTTGTGTTGCACGGGGTTGTGAGCAATAGCAATGGCACTCTCATTGTCACAAAGAAGAGGCACCTTGTCAAAAGATAGTCCGAGATCCTTCAAAGTTTGTTTCATCCATAGCAATTGAGCACAACAACTTGCGGCAGAGATGTACTCAGCTTCGGCAGTGGACATAGACACATAGTTTTGCTTCTTCGAGGACCAACAAACCAACGATCTTCCAAGAAATTGACAAGCTCTGGAGGTTGACTTTCTTCCCACTTTGTCACGAGCCCAATCCGAGTCCGTGTATCCAATAAGGTCAAAGTTGGCTCCCTTGGGGTACCACAACCCAAAGTTTGGGGTATGAACTAAATATCGAAAGATTCTCTTGACCGCCACCATGTGGCTTTCTTTTGGCGCGGCTTGGAATCTTGCACACATACCCACACTAAACATAATATCCGGTCAGGACGCACAAAGATAGAGCAAAGAACCAATCATAGAGCGATAAAGTTTTTTATCCACATCCTTACCCTTGGGATCGAGATCAAGATTAACCTTAGTTGGCATGGGAGTCTTGGCACCTTTGACTTGATCAAACTTGAACTTCTTGAGCATGTCCTGGATGTATTTTGCTTGGTTGATGAAAGTCCCTTTCCTCAATTGCTTGACTTCAAGCCCAAGGAAAAACTTCAACTCCCCCATCATGGACATCTCGAAGCGATCGGTCGTGAGCTTGGCAAAATCCTCATTAAAAGTTTTGTTAATAGACCCAAAGATAATATCATCAACATAGATTTGGCATACGAACAAGTGGCCTCCAACTTTCTTAGTAAAAAGAGTGGGATTGATGAGGCCCACTTCGAAGCCACGGTCTAATAAGATCTACCTAAGGCAATCATACCACGCACGTGGGGCTTGTTTGAGACCATAGAGTGCCTTATTGAGCTTGTAGACATGGTTCGGGAAAAGTGGATCCTCAAAGCCCGGAGGTTGCTTGACGTATACCAACTGTTTTAAAGGACCATTAAGAAAAGCACTCTTAACATTGTCACATCCCAAGATTTTCCTAATCTTGTAATGTGAAAAATAAAATAAACAAAATAAATTATTGTTGAAAATTAGGGTGAAAAGAAACTTTTTGTTTCTAATTAGAAACTTAAAAACCCATCTTGAACAAACTTTGGTAAAGTTTGAATTCAACAAAATCCAAATCAAGAGAAATGCATTCCTCAATGAATGTATCTGGAAATTTAAACACTTGGAAAATAAATCCAAACCCTAAACCCAAATGGAATAAAATCATTTCCAAAGTTATCTCTAAGTCTATGGATTTGATCCATATAAAAATTGATCAACAAACATTCACAAAGGATCAAGAAAGACAAACATAAATATTATAAAACCATATAAATTGGTTTCACTTAATTGGAACCATAAATAAAATCTTATGAATCTAATAAGATAAGAAATTGAATTCCCAAAGCTAATAAAGAACCTATCTAGAAACCCATACCAATTGATGAGCAAATAATCTAAAAGAGATTTAAAAGGATAAACAAATAATAAACAAGATTTCACAAATTCGAATCACCAAGTTTGGATCTCTAAATAAAAAGACATGGATTTTATAAGATAAAGAAAGAAATATTAATTAAAAAATATTTAAAGACCAAACCTTGACCAAGTCCATAAACAAATGGAATGAATTTAGTCCCAATCCAAATAAAATAAAAGGATAAAGAATTGCCAAAGTAAAATAAAATGGCATAAACCAAATTCTGTTGGAATAAAGACAAATCCAAATTTTAAATGATTAATAAATCATATTAAAAACCTTTTCGAAATAATTCAAGATGAATTATTTGAACCCAAATAAACAAATAAAAACCTACTGAAAGGGTTTGGAAAGTTTTAAGAATTTAAATGGAGATTTAAAAATATTATTAAATCTTATCTAATTAAAACTAGAGCCTATTTGGAATAAATAAAAGACCCCAAAATGAATAAGGTTTTATCCAAAAATTGACATCAGAATACAATACTAATCAGTGTTTAAAGCTACACAAAATTTGGCAAGGTTTTGAATTCAAATGGGTGTTTGAATTAATTAAACAAAATCAAAACAGATTTGAAGAAAAAGAAAAAGAAAAGAAACAGGAAGAAAAAAATATAAACAGACTCGACCCAACTAAGCCTGGCCCAACTAAGCCCAGTTGGCCCACCTCTCCTCTCGAACCGTTATTCACTCAGAAACGCACCCACTCAGCGACTGACCGGTGGACCCCGTTCCCTCTCTTTCTCTCACGCTGCCAAACGGACCCCACCGCCAGCTCCTTCTTCCCCACCTGTCGCTGACCACGCCCCTCACTCCGCCGGCCGTTGTAGGTGATTAAGACGCGGCTAAATTCGCATTACTGGCGCAGTTAACCGACCCCCCGACCACGCCATATTACTCGCCTGCGTCTCCCCTCCATTTCCCCTCTGTCACCTCACCTTAGCGCGCCCCCAGGCCGCCCAATTTTTCCCTACATCGCCACTGTCCCCGACAAGCTCCGGCGATGATTCTGGCCGAACCCTGCCGCCCCTTGCCTCCCCGAGCACACAGGCACATTCCCCAGACCCAGGCACACCTCTCCGTATCGTCAGCTCGCCCCCGCGTGCCCTAGAACTTTGGCAATGACAACAACCGCCGCCGCCACCGTCTGCCTCCGCTCCGTCAGCTTTTCCCGGTGAGTACTGACCGCCCTTCCTCCTCCCGTTGATGCACGAATGATCGCCAACCTCGTGCGCAGCTAATGCCATTCTTGCCTTGTCTTCTTGTGCACCGTAGCGTCGCCCCCCGTCGACGTCTGAGCGAGACCGACGCCGCCACTGACTCCGGCGAGGAATCCCGACTGATCTCGTGCGCCCCTTGACAAACTGCAAGCGAGTTGAGCTTTGTCGTGATCTCCTGAGCCTGGTGAGCATCTCCTTACTTTTCCTCGCTTCCCCTAGCACCAGCTCCGCCGCTAGCCGAGCATCGTCGCCGCTCACCGTCGCTCGGCATGGCCAGTTCATGGTCGTTGTGTTGTTAGCCGTTAGATGCAGATCGTAGGGATGCGATAGAATCACTTAACACTGAAGGGGTACGCAACCAGCGCCGTGCGATGTAACTTAAATCAAACGGTTGCTGTCTGTCGATCCAACCGAACCGGTACAGGCGAATTAGAACACGACACGTGGCCAGACTCTGGTTTTAAAAACAGATTTGAATCTATTAGACATGTGATTTTGTAAATTCCATAACTTTAAATCTACACGTCCAAATTTTGCAAACTTTATGTCGTGGGAATGGTCACGGCAGATGCTGCAATCGGTAGCGAGTAGTAGAACAAGGGGCAAGGGCGGCCAGCCATCTGCGGTGCGAGATGAGGGCGGAGACACAGGGTTTTACCCAGGTTCGGCCCCCCGGAGGGTAAAGACCTACTCCTGCTAGATTGTATTATGGATGTGGTACAATGGGCGAGCTCGGCGGCTAGGCGGCGAGTCGCTTGGGGGTATGATGGAACGTATCTCTACACGCCCCGCAGGGAGGTTTATATAGGCTCACCTCCCCTAGGGTTTACATATCTCAACCGATTCAGTTAAAGCTTCGGTACTCGTTTAACCTAATCCGACTGGGCCTATCTACTCGCCTATGCCTTCAGCTTCCAGTCGCTTGGTTCCTCGCTAGGCTTCAATCCAGTCGCCGTCTTGCAGGCCCACTCGCCAAGTCTTGGGCCAGTCGGAAACGTCCTGCTGGGTATACCCCGGTAGGCATATCCCCATCAGTAGTCCCCGAGGCCGTCGTCGATTTGGCGTAGGTGGCTGCTGGCAGTCGGAGCATACGGCTGCTGAGTAGACATCCAGTCGAATCAACGGCGGGCTCCTGTATAAAGGAAAAACTAATCACACTACTCGCAGCTTTGGCGAGTCGAGTCGGCGAAACACTGTCATAGTGGTTGGGTCGGCGAGCCGAGTGGCTGAAGTTGGACCGTTAAACATGGTCAAACTAGCCGTTGGAGTTAATCCAACGGTAACTTTTGGCGTAATCATCGCGCGGTAACGGTTCCCTGATTTGGCGGGTAGCAACCGCTATATAAGAGGAATGGCTAGCGATCAGAGGACCACCGTCTCACCATTTCCTCCGATTGTGCGCACCTTTCGCCTCCCTCCGCACCGCGACCCAGCCAACCGGAAATCCTCCGAGACCCCACAAATCTTTCCGCCATGGCCCTCTCCACCGAACCTTGGGGCAGATCGAAATGCACTAGGGCGCAACTGGCTTCCTTTGAGGAGGCCGGGATTCTGCAAGCCGGCTGCTGGCGCATCCCCGCGGCCGGAGAGGTGACTCCAAACCCGCGAGAGAGGGAGTTCATCTGCTTCACCAGTCATCTCGAACGGGGGCTAGGGTTCCCCACGTCCCTATTCTTCCGGCGCTTCTGCTCCTACTACGGGATCCAGCCGTCGGATCTGGGCCCCCATAGCGTCGAGCAGCTCGCCATCTTCGTGGCGTTCTGCGAGTGCTACTTGGGCTGCCGGCCCTACTTCTCTCTTTGGCAAGATCTGTTCCATGGACGGATCAGCCGCGAGGAGGCGGGCGGCCCAATGCTCGCCGCGGGTGGCCTAACCTTCCACCTGAAGTCGAAGGCCTCATTCTTCGACCTGATGCTGCCCGCCAAGGCAGCGAGCGACTGGAAAAAAGTCATGGTTCTACGTTGCCGAGGCGACTCCGGAAGGCGAGACGGCGATTCCGCGGTACTCCGCCGATCGGTCCGAGCCGCGCCGCCTTCAAATCGGCAAGCTTCCCGGTGACCAGCGGATGGTTGTCGACGAGATGCTTTAGACCATCCGCGGTCTGAAGAAGAAGGGCCTCCAGACGATAAACTTGTACAACTGCTGGCTCGGGCGGCGACTCGTCCCGCTGGCCAGGCGCGAGCACTACATGTACCAGTACACCGGTCGGGACGACTCGACAAAAGCTAGCTTGACCGAGTGGAGGCTCGATGACTACACCGCGGCCCTGAAGAAAATCACCCAAGCGGTGTACTTGGACGCTCAAGCTGGGGTCGCCCCCTATACCGCGAAGCGCTCAGCCCCAACGGTAATCACTTCGTATCATTCGCAGTCGCAGTCCTTTTGCAGTCGCGGTCATACTAACTTCAATTTGCCTTTGTTGCAGCTGTTCCAAGTGGTGGAAGGGTGGCTCCTGCCCTCGGATGACGAGAATTCGAGCTCGTCCGTCTGAGACATGGGCGGGTTGCCCGCTAGGAGCGACGAAGGCGACAGCGACGACGAATCCGAGGAGGAAGCTGCCCCGCTGGCTCGCAAGACCCACGGGCAACGTCAGCGCGAGCTCAAGGCGAGCAAGAGCCTCGAGTGCCATGATGATGAAAAAGAACTTCCGGAGACGACCTCGCGCCGCCAAGCTACTCCGTCAAAGAAGAAGAAGAAAGAGAAGGAGGTGAAGGCCCCTCCAAGAAGGAAGATGAAACCGACGAGGCCGGCCTCGCCACCACACTCGGCAAGCAGTTCTGATGCCCCCAGCCCGGCCAAGGACGAGGCGCCGCCGACGACGGCCGCGCTAGACACGTCCACCATCGAGGTGCCCCTAGCGTCGATGCCTCCGCCATTCGCCCCGGTCTCGGGGCTGGGGGAGGCTCCGGCCACGGCGACTTCGCCTCGCAAGGAAGCTCATGTCGAAGAAGTTACAGAGGCTCCGGTCGCAGCTTCAACGATGAAGAAGCCGTCCGTGTCTTGGGCACGCGACGTCCTGGACATGGGGCTCAGCCGCCGACTGGGCCCTGAGCTGGAGAAGCCAGCCGGCCTCCGTACGGGGCTGCGCTTCATTTCGGTCGCCAAGTGAGTGCACTCGCCTTCCTTTGTCTCCCATAATCATTGAATTATCTTGCTTATATGATCAATGTACAGGACCGGAGTGAAGAAGATGGGCCATCCAACCGTGGCTAAGGTGCCGTCCGTCGTCAGCGAGGAGGATTCTTCCCGCAAGAGGAAGGCGGACGAAGTCGTCGTCCCTGCGGATGGCGGCAAGAAGGCCAAGGGTGATGCCGTCGTCACGATTTCTGACGACACGGCGGCCGCGCCGGCTGGTCCTGCAACGGAGGCGGCCGCGTCCACGAAGGAGGGCGCTCCGTTGCCTGGAACGGCCGAGCCGACCTCTTTTGGGGCGGGTGCCTCTATCGCCACCTTCCCGCGCTTCACGACCAAGGCGGCCGCGGCGAGTGGAACTTTGCCTTCGAGCCACGCTCCAGGAGTCGCCGACGCCGAAGTCGACCAGCGTCGTGGGCATACGCCAGACGCGATACAACTCCACGACATGCTTGGTGCAGCCATCCAGGTACATACAGTCCCCGAGGATCAGGTCGGTGTTTTGCAGCGGCCTGATTCTTTTAGTGTCTTTTATTCGCTTTTCGCATCCAGTCCCCGAGTGCGCACTCGCTGAATTTCAGTGGGTGGGCACTTTAGGAATTCCTTTGAGTACCAGTCCCCGAGTGCGCACTTACTGAATTTCAGCGGGTGGGCACTTTAGGAGTTTCTTTGATTGCCAGTCCCCGAGTGCGTACTCACTGAATTGCAGCGGGTGGGCACTTTAGGAGTTTCTTTGATTGACCTTTTCGTGATGTGCAGGGTCTGCAGCTTGAATCGGCCGACCGATTGGCGGCGAAGCAGCGCCCGGAAAAGGAACTGGCCATCGTCCAGGAGGCGAACGAAGGGCTTCAGGCTGTTGCCGTGAAGGCAGAGGAAGCTCGCCAGGGGCTTGTCCCCGCTAGTGAATTGGCGGCAGCGCAGTCGGCTTTGAGTTCGGCCGAACAACGGATCGCCGACCTCGAGCGCCAGCTGCGGGAGGCGAAGGAAGAAGCAAGCTCAGCCGATGGGCGAGCCAAGGCCGTCGTTGCAGCCGCCGAAGAGGATCGCAGAGTGTCGGAAGTCCTTATTGCTGGGCTTCAGGACGACCATACGTCGCTTCAATGCTTCATCATGACCCTCGCCCGCCCGTTGATTGGTAAGCGCGTCTGCCTCTTTCAGTAGCTGTGCCATTTGTGGTGTCCGTCGTATTCATTATTGTCTTCTACTCGCAGGTTGCATCATCGACAGCGCGGAAGAAGCAAGCACGTTCGACGTGCGGCAGTGTGTGAGCACGCTTGTCGATTCGGCCATGTTGTCGGCGACGTGCATCCGTGCCTACCTCCAGGAGATATCGCCCACGGAAGTGATTCCCAGCGACCTCGTTGAGGTGTGGAGGTATTTGGAGAAGGCGCCCGCGGTCGTGGAGTTCATGACGCGGTCGGCATTTCGGCGCGGGGCGGCGACGGCGCTTAGCCTTGGTCTTGCCCACTTCCCCGAGGACTTCGACATCGACGATGTGACGAGTGGCTACCCATCGTCGATTGGCGCGGTGAGCTTTTCGAGGTCCTCAAGTTGCAAGACCGCGCCGCCAAGTACTCGGAGCGTGTCTTAGCGATGGGCGACTTCCTCCCGTACCAGGAGACGGTCGTTGTGTCTGGCGACCCCGAGCCACCGCATCGTGATCTCAAGGTTGAGCAACCCTTCCGCGCGGCGATGGCAGGTGAACTGACGACGTATCCGTCGAACCCGTACACGTCGTTCATCTGCAATCGCCGGGGAGTTGGCGAGTCGTCGTCTAAGCCTGCAGAATAGGATAGTTTGCCATGTGGCGTTAGCAGCAGTTCTGCCATGCGGGCATATTTTGTAATGCGAAACAATGCAACATGCTATCGAATGAGATGTCGTGTCTATTTTGGTAATTGTCAAGTGTTTGTGATTGTTGTTTGAACGAGTCCCCGAGCGCGTCCGCCCTTTTGTGGGGTTTACCTCGTATGTGGTGTGTTTGGTGTCTCTATGTGTTTTATTATTGTGGTCGACTCGCCCGGACTCGAAGAGCCAGTCGCTAGGCGACTCCCTTGAACGCGCTGTACTTTGCCGTTTTCCCGTGCGCGAACGAGGTCGGGTGGCCGAGTCCCCGAGCATGGTACTTGGCTGTTCCAGGCACGACTCGAGGGTGAGTGAGGACTTGGCGCGTTAGTTTGTGCGCGTCACTCCTTCCTAGCCCGTGGGGTCAGTCGCGTGGCGAGTCCTGGGCATGCTCTCCTACTTGGCGTTTTCCCGGACCGCTCGAGGTGAACTGGTCCGCAGTCCCCGAGCGTGGTACTTAGCCGTTCGAGTCGCTATGTCGAGGATGTGGAGGATCGTGGTCGCTGTAAGAAGCGTAGGCGGTAGTCTTGGTTCGTAGAACCAGTCGAGCTAGGCGACTCCAATGGGGCTCCGGGTAGGCGTTTTTCGTGGACGATGCAAGACCTGAGGTAGCTCAGTGCTCTTGCACCGCACTACTTAGCCGTGCCGATCGCTGTACCAAAGGTTGACTTCTGCGGTTAGCGTGATGCTGTTATTATGAGTGCGAGTGGCACAAGACACGGAGAGTAGGCGCAATTTGTGGTAACCGTTTCTTTTTATTTCATATCAACTGGAGAGTACATATGTGGGGTTCTAGGCGTAGAACTTCCGTAGGAGGTTTACATTCCATGGTCGCTTGACGTCGAGTTCGCCGTCCCCGCGGACGTCGATGAGGTAGTAGGCGTTGTTGCCGAGTATACGGCCGATGGCGAATGGTCCCTCCCATGGAGGGGAAAGCTTGTGCATGCCCTTCTTGTCCTGGATGAGACGCAGCACCAGGTCGCCTTCTTGGAAGGTGCGAGTTTTCACCCGCCGGCTGTGATAGCGGCGGAGTCCTTGTTGGTAGATGGCGGTGCGCGAGCGAGCTAGGTCGCGTGCCTCGTCGAGTTGATCGACTCCATCCTGTCGTGCGAGTTCGTTCACAGCTTCCGTGTAGTGGACTACCCTTGGCGAGTCGTGCTCAAGGTCGGTGGGCATGACTGCCTCGGCGCCGTACACCATGAAGAAGGGGGTGAATCCCGTCGACCTGTTGACCGAGGTGCGGATTCCCCAGATGACGGAGGGTAGCTCCTCGACCCAGCACCCGGCGGTGCGCTCGAGTGGTACTTGGAGTCGCGGCTTTAGGCCGTGGAGGATGCTTTGGTTGGCCCGTTCCGCCTGGCCGTTGGATTCCGGGTGGGCGACTGACGCGAGGTCGAGCCGAATGTGGTGCTCTTCGCAGAATTCGGCCATGGATCCTTTGGCGAAGTTGGTGCCGTTGTCCGTGATGATGCTGTTGGGGAACCCGTAGCGATATATGAGTTCGCGTAGGAATTTCGTGGCGGTCTTCCCGTCGCATTTCCGGACTGGCTTGGCCTCCACCCACTTTGTGAATTTGTCGACTGCGACCAGGAGGTGGGTGTAACCGGAGGGAGCCTTCTTGAAGGGGCCCACCATGTCCATGCCCCATACGGCGAATGCCCAGGTGATGGGGATTGTTTTGAGCGCTGAGCTCGGCACGTGCGTCTGGTTGGCGTACTTCTGGCACCCGGCGCACCGCTGGACAATGTCGACAGCGTCGGCGTGTGCGGTGGGCCAGTAGAAGCCATGTCGCATAGCCTTGGCGACGAGGGAGCGGGCGCCGGCGTGGTGGCTGCAGTCACCGGAGTGGATGTCGTGGAGGATCTTGCGTCCTTCGTCGGGTTGGACGCAGCGTTGGAACACGCCGGTGACACTGCGCTTGTGGAGCTCACCGTCGATGATGGCATAGGACTTGCATCGACGGGCGATCATCCGAGCTTCCGTCTCGTCTCCCGGCAAGGTGCCGGCTTCCAGGTAGGCGATGTAGGGCTTGGTCCAGTCGTCTGGCTCGTTGACGAGTGCGACCAGGGCTGCCTCTGGTTGGAGCGGGACTCCGATATCTATCTCCCTTGGGGGAGAGACTGATGGCTTGGTGATCGTGTCGAGGAAGACGCCGGCGGGTGGTGCGAGTCGAGCCAACCCGATGCGAGAGAGGGCGTCGGCCTCCTCGTTCTTCCGCCTATCGATCCACTTGACGGAGTAGCCTGTGAAGTGTCCGCCCAAATTGTCCACTGCTTGGCGGTACGCCGCCATGGTGGGGGAGACGGCGTCGCAGGTGCGAGCGACTTGTCCTGCGATGAGGTCAGAGTCGCCGTAGCAGCGTAGGCGGTTGACATTCATCTCCCTGGCGGCCCTCATGCCGTGTAGTAAGGCCTCGTACTCGGCCATGTTGTTTGTGCAGGGTGTGAAGTCCAGGGAGAGGACATAGCGGAGCTTGTCGCCCTTCGGAGAGGTTAGCACGATCCCTGCGCCTGTGCCATCCGTGTTCTTGGAGCCATCAAAGTGCAGGCTCCAGTAGTGGAGGCATGGCAGCTTCTCTGGCTGCTGGGCCTCTTCCCAGTCGACGATGAAGTCCGCTAGGGCTTGCGATTTGATCGCTCTTCGTGGCTCGTATTTTATGTTGTGGACGCCGATCTCGACGGCCCACTTGGCGACTCGCCCGGTCGCCTCACGGTTGTGGATGATGTCCTGCAACGGTGCGGAGGAGACGACCGTGACCGGGTGCTCCTGGAAGTAGTGCGGCAGGCGTCGCTGTGCCCTGAAGACCGCGTATACCAGCTTCTGGTACTGCGGGTACCGCTGGCGCGACTCGGTGAGGACCTCGCTGATGTAGTAGACCGGTCGCTGTACTGGGCGCTCCTTTCCTTCCTCCGGTTGCTCGACGACCATGACCGCGCTGACGACGCGCTCGGAAGCCGCGACGTAGACTAGCATGGGTTCTTTGTCGACCGGGGCGGCGAGTAGCGGTGCGGCGAGTAGCACCTTCTTGAGGTCGCGGAGCGCGTCGTCCGCCTCCTTGTCCCACTGGAATGTGGGGTTCTTGCGCATCAGGCGATATAGAGGCATTGCCTTTTCGCCCAAGCGGGGGATGAAGCGACTGAGAGCCGCTACTCGCCCAGCCAGTTTCTGAACGTCGCGGAGGCACTCGGGTTTGCCGAGTCGGGCGATCGTGTCGATCTTGGTGGGGTTCGCCTTGATCCCGCGCTTGGAGACGACATAGCCCAGTAGCTGTCCTGCGGGTACACCGAAGGTGCATTTGCCTGGGTTGAGCTTTATCTTGTATTTTCGCAAGTTGGCGAACGTTTCCGCCAGGTCGGTGAGTAGGTCGCCCTGGCGAGCGGACTTTACGACCACGTCGTCGATGTAGACGTGGATGTTGCAGCCAATTTGGCTCGCAAGGCATTCTTGCATGCACCGCTGGTAGGTCGCCCCGGCGTTCTTGAGGCCGAAGGTCATGGCGGTGTAGCAGAAAGCTCCGAATGGCGTGATGAACGCCGTCTTCTCCTCGTCCTCGACAGCCATTTTGATCTGGTTGTAACCAGAATAGGCGTCGAGGAAACACAGCGATTCCGAGCCCGCGGTGGAATCGATTATCTGGTCGATCCACGGGAGGACGAACTGCTCCTTTGGGTAGGCGCTGTTCAGGTTTGTGTAGTCGATACACATCCTCTAGGTCCCGTTTTTCTTCTCGACCAGGACTGGGTTTGCCAGCCACTTGGAGTATTTGATTGGCCGGATGAATCCTGCAGCGAGTAGACGCTGCACCTCTTCGGCGATTGCTCGGCGGCGCTCTTCATTGAAGGGCCGCAGCGACTGCTTGACAGGTCGCACTTTGGGGTCGGCGTTTAGCTTGTGCTCAGCGAGCTCCCTGGGGACACCGGGCATGTCAGAGGGCTTCCATGCGAAGATGTCCCTGTTCTCACGGAGGAACTCGATGAGCGTGCCTTCCTATGCCGGGCTCATGCCCGTCCTGATCGTCACCGTCTGGCTGGAGTCGCCTGGGACCAGCTCGACGGTACGGGTGTGCGTGGTGGCCTCAAAGGTTGAGGTGTTTGCGCCCTCCGAGTTGGGCTTCTTGAGTATGGTGGGGTCGTCGTTGTTGACCCCGCTCGCGTATTTGGCGAGTTCATCCGCGTGGTTGGTCTCCGCCGCGATGACGGCGTCAGCGAGCTCGGCGCCTTTGGCCTCGCACTCGACGGCCATGTCGGGGTCGCCGTTGATGGTGATGACGCCGCATGGCCCGGGGAGCTTCATCGCGTTGTACGCGTAGTGGGGCGCTGCCATGAACTTGGCGAACGCCTGGCGCCCCAGGACGCAATGGTAGGGGCTGTCGAATGGCACGAGCTCAAAGACGATCCGGTCGGTGAGGAAGTTTGCTGGTGTGCCGAAGGTGACTGGCAGCGTGACCTTGCCGATCGGGTACGCCTTCCGACCGGGGACGATACCGTGGAACGTGGTGTGGGTCGTCTCGATCATCGACTGCGGGAGCCGTAGCCGCCTGAAGGTGTCCAGGTACATGATGTTGATGGAGCTTCCGCCGTCCATCAATGTCTTGGGGAGCCAGTAGTCGCCGACCTTAGGCTTGACCACCAGGGCGACTCGACCTGGGTACTCGATGCGTGGCGAGTGGTCTTGTCGACTCCAGGTGATGGGCTGCTCCGACCAGTTGAGGAACTGGGGAACGTCCATCTGGGCCACAGCGTTGACGGCGACGGCGCGGGCGATGACCTGCTTCTCGCGCTTCGTGTTGAAGCCCGTGAAGGTGTGGAGCGAGCCGGCCACTTTGCCGAATTTTCCACCGTTTGGCGGGTCGTTGTTGGGGTCCTCCCGTGCTCGCCGTGCCTTCTCGATCTCCCTGAGGGTGTGGCAGTCGGCGGTGGTGTGCGTGGCGGGCTTTCCTTCCCTGCTATGAAACGCACATGGTTGGTTAAGAAGAGCCGCGGGGTCGAACCTTGGCTTGGCCTTGTAGTTGCCGCCGTCGCGGCGTTGTCCTCCATCGCGGCGGAAGCTCTTGGGCTCGCGTTGCGTATGCCCGGCGTTGGCGACGAAGTCGACTCGCCCGTCACTGCGGCGCTTGCCGGTGAGGCGAGTGTTGCTGTAGCGCAGGTCGGACCGTTGTCCGCTGTCGTTGCCGCTCGTGCGGTGTTGACCTCCTGACTCGTCGTCGGTTTCCTGGTTTGGATCTTCCTCCGCATACCGTTTGGCGATCTCGAGGAGGTCGGGGATGTTGTCGAGTGTGCGAGAGTGTCGCTTGAGCTTGGCGACCAGGGGCTCGTAGCGGCACGAGGTCTTGAAGCAATGGATCGCGGTGTCCGGGTGGATGCCGACCGCGTTGTACCAGAGTTCTTGCCACCGTTGGACCCAGTTGCGGGTCGACTCGCGGGGTCCCTAGACGCATCGCTCCAGGTCCTCGATAGTGGTGGCGCGGGTGTAGGAGCACTCGAAGTGCCTGACGAAAGCGTCGCGCATCTCCTCCCAGGAGTCTATACTGTCCTGAGGGAGGGTGTTGATCCACTGCCTGCACGTCCCCTCCATCATCAGGGGGAGGTAACGGGCGGCTAGCAGGTCGGTGTGGCCTGCGATCCCCATTGCCATGAGGTATGTGTCGAGCCAGACGGCGGGGTCGTACGAGGAGTCGTACTTTTCTATCTCCTTCGGCGCCTTAAAGTTTGGCGGGTACTTCTCGCCTCGGATCATTGGTCCGAAGCACTTGGGGCCGAGTCGACTGAGCGACCCCATGGGCTCGCCGTCGCGGCGATTGGTTAGGGTGTGTCGCAGGTCGTCGGGCTGGCGTGCGCGCCAGCTTTGTTTGTTGATGATGTGGGTGCGGGCGTCGATGGGTTGACCGTTGGCGGCGATGAGGTTGGTCATCGGCCTAGGGTCGTTGGTGGAGAGTGCCGCGTTCGTGGGTCGGTGTTGGAGCTGCGGTGGCTCCGGTGGTGGGCAGTTGAGTGTGTTTGCCGCCATTGGGCGGCCGCTCGAGGCCGCCCTGCTTCCCGAGGAACGCGAGTATACTCGACCTTGCGAGTCGGCGCCCGCTCTTTGCTGCTCGACGGCCTTTGTGAGCAGGGCCCTAACGTATTGGATCTGCAGGGCGCCGTCGCCGGTGGCCGCGATGCTGTCGGCTGCTGCCCGGCCTGCCACGAGGTTGTCCATAGGGGTGGAGAACAGTGGGAGGCCGTTTGCGTCTCGCTCCCGTGAGGAGACGACTATCCGCGGCTGGTCCCTGGGGGGTGTGCGGTTGGGTGGAGGCGGGGCGCCCATCGCCGTCGACCCTGGCGGGGGTCGGGCGCTTCCTCCTGGTGGCGCGTTCTCACAGATCACGCGCTCGGCCACTCGGGCCGGGTCGTTTTCGTCATCGAAGTTCAGGGCGTGCCCCTGAACGGTGGGGTTCAGGCGCGACCTGATCCGCTGTTGGTGGTAGCGCGATAGCTCCTGCGCCGTCACCAGCTCGAGGCGGAATTTCTCGCGCTCGGCTTGCTCCTTGCGCACTGCCTCCGCCAGTTTCAGGCGGAGTTCCTCGACCCCCGTCGCCGTGGCGTTAGGAGGGATTGGGGTGGAGAATGGATCCTCCGGCGGATCGGTGCCGGTCGCCATGTAGGTCGCAGCGTGGCGGCTGGTTCCGTCACGGAGGTCGGCGGAGTTCTCCGTCCCGGAGTCGAATTCGAAGATCCCGAGGATGGAGGGGTCCTCGAAGTCTCCCATGTTGGAGACCTGAGTAATGGAGCCCGCGGGTGAAGCCGCGGTGATGGATCCGGCGAGTGACGCCGGGGTCGCCGAGTCGGCGTCGTCGTTGAGGGTCGCGTCTTCCACGTCCGCTGAGTTTTCGCCCACATCGCTGTGGGCCGAATTGTACTCGGAGGCGAGGTGATGGATCGTGCGGATCTGGCTCTCAGAGAGCCGATCGCGTGGCGGCGACTCGCAGATGCGAGCCGAGTCCTCCGAGACGATGGCGTCGGTGAGGCCAACGAAGAGGCTGATCGTGCCGACCGGCAGGATCACGCTGTGCGTGACGGGTCGCGCCGCCGGGACGTAGCTGCTCGGCAAGATTTGGAGCATCTTGCCGATCGCTATCATGCGGCCGGTGGCGACCGTCTCGTTGATGGGCGGATTGGATCTCGCCGCAGAACACCGGCCAGACCGGCCAGGCCCCACGGTGGGCGCCACTGTCGTGGGAATGGTCACGGCAGATGCTGCAATCGGCAGCGAGTAGTAGAACGAGGGGCAAGGGCGGCCAGCCATCTGCGGTGCGAGATGAGGGCGGAGACACAGGGTTTTACCCAGGTTCGGCCCCCCGGAGGGTAAAGACCTACTCCTGCTAGATTGTATTATGGATGTGGTACAATGGGCGAGCTCGGCGGCTAGGCGGCGAGTCGCTTGGGGGTATGATGGAACGTATCTCTACATGCCCCGCAGGGAGGTTTATATAGGCTCACCTCCCCTAGGGTTTACATATCTCAACCGATTCAGTTAAAGCTTCGGTACTCGTTTAACCTAATCCGACTGGGCCTATCTACTCGCCTGGGCCTTCAGCTTCCAGTCGCTTGGTTCCTCGCTAGGCTTCAATCCAGTCGCCGTCTTGCAGGCCCACTCGCCAAGTCTTGGGCCAGTCGGAAACGTCCTGCTGGGTATACCCCGGTAGGCATATCCCTATCACTTTATGTAGAGGGAGTGTCCCAACCTTTATTAACATAAGGTGGTGTCCCCTGTGTTTACAATGCTAGTCCCTGGATCAATAGCTAGCATCCACAGTTAAGATGTAATATCAAGAAACAAAGGTCATAATATAACTTTATAACAAGGAATAACATAATTTTATTACATCTTTACATAGCTCATTTGGCTATTATATTACATTGCAGCGGAATAACTATAGTCATGGGGTCCTTCATCTTCAAAGTGCCACAGGCAAATGTTGGTTGTAGACTTTGTAATCCTAATCAACACACTTCCACTAAATCAATCAAACCTGCAACATACAAGTTACAGCCACAAGGGTCAATACATTTGAATTGTATTGGCAAGTGATACTATGGTAGTATAGTGGAGTCTATCTTCTATATGCATTTGGCTAAGTGGAGTTGAGGCTTGCATTGCTCAAAATATATTTTCCCTTAATATTTGAAAACACTAAGTTTTTGTTTTGACAAAATCTTTTCCAAGACAACTCTCAATCAAAAATTGAAGATTTCAAAAACCCTTGTTCAACCACAAGTTTTTATCTTAGAAATTTGAATGATGAGATTCTTGATTGCTTCCATGTCTTGATGCTCAAATTGTCCTTTACCAGGGACATGGCTAAGTACTTAGGTTTTACACTCTGCAGAGGTGGTGCACTTTCCCCACAAGACTTGGTTTCCCAAGACAAGATCTTTCAGAAGCCTTCCCTTAGACCAAAATGGACGCGTTCCAATCTATCAAAAACTACCACCCTCTGTCCATATGGCTAAGTTCTTGCAACCTATATGATCTAGGCAGAGCCCATAATGCCAAGTGGCTGCACTTGAAGCTTCTCAACATTTGACATCTCAAATCTCTTTGTTCCTGGGTGGCCATCCACAAGTGATATACACAAGGTAAACCATAGACATGGGCCTTGTGAACCACTCAACTAAAATCCACCAAGCAATTACCATTCCACCCAGGTGATTCATTAACTTAGTTGTTTTATTAAACAAAAACACAAGTCCTCAGACTTAGAAATTTTTCATAGTATGGATATATATTCCACCCTTGTTTTCTATTAGCTAGGCTAAGCTTGATACTAGTAGGAATCTTAACTTAGGAAGATTTCCACTAAGGTTTCATCTACTAGGTTTTCCTGTAGCAAGGTTTATACTTAGCAAAATTCCATGCAAGTTTTACTTAGAGAAAATCACTAATGCATAGTGAAAGTAATGGGACAAAAAGTATGAAGCATCACTTGCCTTTTTGGTAGAGGGTATAGGTTCACTTCCTTGTCCTTGCAACAATCACACTCTTCGAGTCACTACAATTCAATCAAACAAGGCACAAACTCAATCTACCAATCAAGCAAAACAACACATAAAATCATAAAGTCAAAGTAATGCATGCAAGCATGCCAAGCTTTGTTTTTGTTTGAAAAGTAGTTCCTAATGGGTCATAAACATTTGAAAACATCTATTGGTCATTTTGTAAAGTGGCAAAGTCATTTGCTAAAGGTTTCACCTCAAAAACCATTTTTAAAACAAAGTATCATTTTATGTGGTGTAGAAATATTTTTTTACTAGGGCATTAATCTATAGGGTTCACCAAATAAGGTTTCAAACCATAAAACTTGGTGTTTGGGGTCAGAGAGTTTTAAAACAAAACATTTTCCAAAGGTTTTCTTCCAAAACCATTTTTAATAAATAAACCACATTTCTATTTGACTAGAAAGGGTTTTAAATCAAAGAATCATTATTTTGTTTCACCAAATACATTTTTGAGTCCACAAAGTGTTTCCTATGGTCAGTATGTTCAAATCAATCCAATTGCCAAAGATTTTATCCCCAAATTCATTTTTAAACAATTTTCACATCTTTAATAAGCATACAAATGTTTCTGCAAAAACAACCATTTTTCCAGAAGCTTTTTACTAAACAAAAGGCATGGTTGGCTAGGGCTTGTCTTGCTGATTCCAATGATATAAAGTTTGAAAATTTTGGACGTGTGGTTTAAAAGTTGTGCAATTTACAAAATTGGAAATCTAATAGATCAAATCTGTTCTTTAAATCAACTACAGGCCACGTGGCTGTTTCCTATTGTGCGGTACCGATTCGTGTGGATCGAGCGATTCAGACCACAGGATTAAAAGGGGCATGTGCGTCTCAGATCAACGCATACCCTTTCGTTTAAGTGAACTATCCTATCGCTCCGATCTAGATCTAACGGCTCTCAGTGCTTCGACCAGAAACTGGCGGCGCTGGACTCTGACGCGCGGCGGCGGCGGCTTGACAGTGGTGTCGCCGGTGTTGCAGGAAGCGAGAAGGAGGGAGAGGGTTCTCACCTGGTTCGCTGAATGATGCTGATGCTCAACGTGGTACTGGTTGGTGAAGGGGTGCACGAGGACAGGCGGGATTCCTCACCGGAGTTGGGTCTGGCGACGGATGCACGCGGTCGAGGTCGAGGACGATGCTACGGGTCACGAGAAGGCAAACCATAAGCATGGTTAGACGCGTACGATCAAGGAGATGCTGTGCGCGTGAAGGAGAAGAAGAGGGGCGGTCGGATTCTACCTGGGGAGCTCGCCGGAGAAGAAGACAGACGCAGCGGCGCTCAGAGCTTGTCGAAGACGGCGTTTTGGGGCGCCCGCGGTTGAACGGAGGGTACTGGGAGGAGCGTCTGAGAGTGGTGAGCGTGCTCGTGTGCTCGGGGAGGCGGGGGATGGCGAGGCTTGGCCGGAATTGGTCGACGACGGTGGTCGGAGCAGAGGGTGTGCAAGCTCGATTCAGGCAGCCTGGGGGCGCATTTGGGGGAGGAGACAGAGGGGAAAGGAGGAGAAGGGCGAGGCGATTTAGACAGCGTGCTCGCGGCGAGAGATTAATGCTGCATTAAGGTGTATTCAACCGAAGAATCAATGGCAGCAATGGTGGCGAGTTTAACGCGAGGAGGAAGAAGGTGAGCTGGAGGGGTGGGGTCTGCTGTCAGCGAGGTGGAGGAAGTGGGAGTGGGGCCTGCTTGTCAGTCGCTCTGCGGGTGTGCGTTTGGGTAGGAAAACGCTTCGCGCGTGGGGGAGAGAAGCTAGGCTGGACTGGGTCCTGTTGGGCCAGTTTGTTGGGCTGGGTCTTTTGCTTATTTTTTTCTGTCTGAAACCTTTTTCTTTTTCCAATTTCAATTTCTGTTTTGAAATTCAAACAACCAAACAATACTCAAATCAATTCAAACAATCACCAAACTTGTATTGAGTTTTGGTTCTGTTTGACCATATAAACCAAAGTCCAAAAATAAAATAAAATAATTTTATTCTTTTTAGGATCTATTTAATAATTAAATAAAATAGACCATAGTTATTTAATCAAATAGGGTTTGATTTATTTAATAAAATATCCATTTGAAATCTAAATATTTTCCAAAACCAAATCAGTAGGTTTTATTTGAAAATAGAGAATACTTGGAAAACTTATTTAAAACAAAATAACATTTTAATTTTTGGTTCCATTAATAATTATAAAATGGACCTTAGTTATTAAATCAAATAGGATTTGTTTTATTAAAATATTTATTTTGAAATCTAAAATAAAACCAAAATACTTTAGTAGGTTTTATTTAAAAAATAAAATACTTAGAAAACTTATTTAAAATAAACAAATAAATAAATTTTAGTGTTTATTTAAAATGGGAAAAGCCTTTACTTCAATAAAATTGGATATTAAATCCTTATTATTTTATTTAAATAAACCTTTACTATTTTTATCAAAACTAAAAGTCTTAATTCAAAAGCTTGGCCAAGGTTTAATTTGGCTCTATAAAATAATCTTTATTTATAAATCCACCTTTTCTTTTGAAAACCAAATCTTTTTATTGAAAGATCCAAAATGGTAATTTTAAATATTTTGAAGTTTATTGTTCATTCAACTTTTTAAATCCCTTTAGGACTTTATTTGATTCAAATAGGTTTTGAAAGTTTCCAAATGGATTCAAAAAGTTTCTTCTCACCTTGAAATTCAACAAAGTTTTATTTTATTCATTTTTTTTTCACATTACAAGATTTGGAAAACCTTGGGATGTGACACTTCATATCATTGGATTCAGCAGGACAAACCCTAGCCAGCCATGCACTTTGTTTAGTAAAAAGCTTCTAGTAAAATGTTTGTTTTTGCAGAAACTTATGTATGCTTGTTTAGGATATAAAAATTAATCTAAAATGATTTTGGGGATAAAATCTTTGGAAAATGGTTTGTTTTGAACCTACTTACCCTAGGAAACAAATTGTGGTTTCAAAAATGTATTTGGTGAAACAAAAGAATGAATCTTTGATTTAAACCATTTCTAGCCAAATAAACTTATGGTTTAATTGTTAAAAATGGTTTTGGAAGGAAACCTTTGAGAAATGTTTTGGAAATAAACTCTCTGACCCTAAACACAAGATTTTATGGTTTGAAAACATATTTTGTGAACCCTATAGATTAATGCCTTATTGAAAACATTTTTACACCACATAAAATGATACCTTGTTTTAAAAAGGGTTTATAAAGTGAAACCTATTGCAAATGACTTTGCCACTTTATAAAATGACCAATAGGTGTTTCCAAATGTTTACAACCTAGTAGAAACCACTTCTACAAATAAAACAACCTATTGCATGCTTGCATGCATTACTTTGATTTTATCATTTTATGTGATGAATTGCTTGAATGGTAGATTGAAATATTGTTTGCTTGATGGAATTGTAGTGATTTGAAGTGAGTGAACATTGCAAAGAACAAGGAAGTGAACTTATACTCTCTACCAAAAAGGCAAGTGATGCTTCATACTTTTGTCCCATTATTTTCACTATGCATTAGTGATATTTCTAAGTAAGACTTGCATAGAATTTTGCTAAGTATAAACCATGCTATGGGAAATCCTAGTAGATGAAACCTTAGTAGAATTTTTCCTAAGTTAAGATTCCTACTACTATCATGCTTAGCTTAGCTAATATAAAACAAGGGTGGAAATATATTCACACTATGGAAAAATTTCTAAGTCTGAGGACTTGTGTTTTGTTTAATAAAACAACTAAGAGAATGAATCACCTGGGTGGAATGGAAGGAATGGTTTGTGTTGAGTGGTTCGCAAGGCCCATTTCTATGGTTTACCTTGTGTATCTCACTTGTGGATGGCCACCCAGGAACAAAGAGATTTGAGATGTCAAATGTTGAGAAGCTTCAAGTGCAACCACTTGGCATTATGGGCTCTGCCTTGATCATATAGGTTGCAATAACTTAGCAAAATGGACAGTTGGTGGTAGGGGAATGATAGGTTGGAGCGCGTCCATTTTGGTCTAAGGGAAGGCTTCTGAAAGATCTTGTCTTGGTGAAACCAAGTCTTGTGGGGAAAGTGCACCACCTCTGCAGAGTGTAAAATATAAGTACTTAGCCATGTCCCTGGCAAAGGACAATTTGAGAATGAAGACATGGAAGCTATCAAGAATCTCATCATCCAAATTTCTAAGTTAAAATCTTGTGGTTGAACAAGGGTTGACAGGATCACCAATTTCTATTGGAAGATGCCTTGGGAATATTTTGTCAAAGCAAAAACTTAGTGTTTTCAAATGATAAGGAAAATCTATTTTGAGCAAAGCAAGCCTAAGCTCCACTTAGCCAAATGCATATAGATGATAGACTCCACTATACTACCATAGTATCACTTGCCAATACAATTCAAATGTATTGACCCTTTGTGGCTGTAACTTGTTATGTTGCAGGTTTGATTGATATTAGTGAAGTTTAATGATTAGGATTACATGTCTACAACCAACATGTCTTCCTGTGGCACTTTGAAGATGAAGGACCCCATGCTATTGGTATATTCTACTGCATTGTAATGAGATAGCCAAATGAGCTATGTAAGATGTAATAATTTATTTTATTCCTGGTTATAAAGTTGTAATATGACCATTGTTTCTTGATATTACATCTTAACTGTGGATGCTAGCTATTGATCCAGGGACTAGCATTGTAAACACAGGGATCTCTACCTTATTAAAGGTTGGGAACCTTACAGATGGTATCAGAGCATTGTATTGCCTGTAGGATTTGTAAACCTAGGATTGGACAAAACCCCTTAGAAAAATAGGAGTTGTATTTGTTCCAAAACTTATTCACAAACAATCTTTTAAACTCTTTCCTCAACCATTTTGGTTTTGATTCTACATCTCTTCTATTTCAAACTTGATGGACAAACCTTCCCCATGGCCAAAGACTTCACCATGTGCAAAGGATTTCATCAACTCTAATGACTTCAACATCTTCAACTCTAATGACTTCAACATCTTCAACATTTTCACCAAGGACTTCAACCTTAGATATTACTAAGGACTACAAGTGTGACAAGAAATGTTGCTCAAGACTTGAAGACTAAAGAAACACAACTTAGAAGGAACCATGATCACCTTTGAAGTTTTGTGAACAAGACACAAGAAATTTTCTCTAAGGATACAAAGATCTTGTTCAAGGGGAATCAACCAAGAAGGATGGAAAGACCACAAGTGAACCATATAGATAGACCACCATATTTAGTTTAAGTCAAACCCACCAACTTATGTGGTGTAACAAAAATATTTTTGGTTGCCTAAAAATATGCTTGAAACTTGTTGTTTGAGTGGAATGTTTGTTTGTGATTGCTTGCACATTCCTTGTGTGAATTGTGATGTGTGTGGTTAGAATTATTTCCTTAGAAATATTTTGCCTATTCTAATCCCAATCCAACCCAAACAGATGACTTCTCCAAGAGACTCCAACATCAAGGATGGTGACGACAACAACAACCAAGAAGACAACATGAGAGAACTTATAGCAACCCAAAACCAGTTGAACCAAGTGACAGCTCAATTCATAGCCAACACCAGTGGGGAAGATCCAACCCTGCAAAAGTTTTTGGAAACCCAAAGCCAATTGTTGCATAAGGGGACTGATCAAATGATCAACATGGAAGGCAACTCTTCCAAAGGAGTTTGTGACAACAAAGATGACAAAGATGTTATTCTAGAAGGAACCCAAGCTTACAATATTTGTGGAGACAGGGATCACACTTCCAAGGAGCATGGAGATCAATGCCCCAACTGTGAAGAGAAACATCCAGCTAACTAGTGCCCCACATCCCAAGCTACTTGTTACCTATGTGAAGGAAATAATCATGTCCCTATCCAATGCCCCATCTATTCCATAGTTGAACAAAGGAAACAAGGTGGAGTGCAACAACTGATTGCAGACTACCATGAGAGAGCCAAGTCTACCAAGAAGGATGAAGACAAAGGAAAATCTCCACTTGTACCCCCATGCAATATGACCCAATTTAAAGGACCAAAGAAGAGGCATATGAATTATCCAAGGAGCAATAGAAGGTCAAAGAAACCAGTAGACATTCCTACCTATGAGATAACATATGAAGATCATGAACTAGAAGCACTCCTAGCTTTGGAGAAACCCAAGAAAAAGAAGGACAGAAGCCATGTGCAATGTAATCATTGTAAAGAAATGGGACATTATGCCAGTGAATGTCCAGAGAAGAATAAGTATAAGGAGATTGGCCAAGTATGGTGCAACAACTGCAAAGAGCTAGGCCATTATGTAGCAACTTGTCCACTGAAGATACGTGATGAACTCAATCTTATCACATGTTACAACTGTGGTAACCAAGGACATTATGCAAGCAACTGTCCAGAAAAGATGAAGCACAAGATAAACAAGCCTATGAAGGATCTCAGCCTTGTCACATGTTTCAAGTGTGGAAACAAAGGACACTGTGTAGATGTTTGTCTAGAGAAATTTCAACAAGACCCCAAGCAAGCCAAAATGTAATTTAGTTAGAATTTTTTTAAGGGTGGTAGTATCCTAGATGCTTTGAGCCAATTTGTAACCCTAGCCTCCCCAAATCTCGGGACGAGATTTATTTTAAGGGTGGTAGCTTGTCACATCCCAAGATTTTCCAAATCTTGTAATGTGAAAAATAAAATAAACAAAATAAATTATTGTTGAAAATTAGGGTGAAAAGAAACTTTTTATTTCTAATTAGAAACTTAAAAACCCATCTTGAACAAACTTTGGTAAAGTTTGAATTCAACAAAATCCAAATCAAGAGAAATGCATTCCTCAATGAATGTATCTGGAAATTTAAACACTTGGAAAATAAATCCAAACCCTAAACCCAAATGGAATAAAATCATTTCCAAAGTTATCTCCAAGTCTATGGATTTGATCCATATAAAAATTGATCAACAAACATTCACAAAGGATCAAGAAAGACAAACAGAAATATTATAAAACCATATAAATTGGTTTCACTTAATTGGAACCATAAATAAAATCTTATGAATCTAATAAGATAAGAAATTGAATTCCCAAAGCTAATAAAGAACCTATCTAGAAACCCATACAAATTGGTGAGCAAATAATCTAAAAGAGATTTAAAAGGATAAACAAATAATAAACAAGATTTCACAAATTGGAATCACCAAGTTTGGATCTCTAAATAAAAAGACATGGATTTTATAAGATAAAGAAAGAAATATTAATTAAAAAATATTTAAAGACCAAACCAAACCTTGACCAAGTCCATAAACAAATGGAATGAATTTAGTCCCAATCCAAATAAAATAAAAGGATAAAGAATTGGCAAAGTAAAATAAAATGGCATAAACCAAATTCTGTTGGAATAAAGACAAATCCAAATTTTAAATGATTAATAAATCATATTAAAACCTTTTCCAAATAATTCAAGATGAATTATTTAAACCCAAATAAACAAATTAAAAACCTACCGAAAGGATTTGGAAAGTTTTAAGAATTTAAATGGAGATTTAAAAATATTATTAAATCTTATCTAATTAAAACTAGAGCCTATTTTGAATAAATAAAAGACCCCAAAATGAATAAGGTTTTATCCAAAAATTGACATCAGTATACAATACTAATCAGTGTTTAAAGCTACACAAAATTTGGCAAGGTTTTGAATTCAAATGGGTGTTTGAATTAATTAAACAAAATCAAAACAGATTTGAAGAAAAAGAAAAAGAAAAGAAACAGGAACAAAAAAAAATATAAACGGACTCGACCCAACTAAGCCTGGCCCAACTAAGCCCAGTTAGCCCACCTCTCCTCTCGAACCGTTATTCACTCAGAAATGCCCACTCAGCGACTGACCGGTGGACCCCGTTCCCTCTTTTTCTCTCACGCTGCCAAACGGACCCCACCGCCAGCTCCTTCTTCCCCACCAGCCGCTGACCATGACCCTCACTCCGCTGGCCGTTGCAGGCGATTAAAACGCGACTTAATTCGCATTACTGGCACAGTTAACCGACCCCCCGACCATGCCATATTACTCGCCTACGTCTCCCCTCCATTTCCCCTCTGTCACCTCACCTTAGCGCGCCCCCAGGCCGCCCAATTTTTCCCTACA
This sequence comes from Avena sativa, assembly GCA_916181665.1. Classification (NCBI taxonomy): domain Eukaryota; kingdom Viridiplantae; phylum Streptophyta; class Magnoliopsida; order Poales; family Poaceae; genus Avena; species Avena sativa. Next base: position 465,414,352 of record OV702293.1, read on the forward strand.
CCGCCACTGTCCCCGACAAGCTCCGGCGACGATTCCGGCCAAACCCTGCCGCCCCTTGCCTCCCCGAGCACACAGGCACATTCCCCAGACCCAGGCGCACCTCTCCGTATCGTCAGCTCGCCCCCGCGCGCCCTGGAACTTCGGCAACGACAAAAACCGCCGCCGCCACCGTTTGCCTCCACTCCGTCAGCTTTTCCCGGTGAGTACTGACCGCCCTTCCTCCTCCCGTTGATGCACGAATGATCGCAAACCTCGTGCGCAGCTAATGCCGTTCTTGCCTTGTCTTCTTGTGCACCATAGCATCGCCCCCCGTCGACGTCTGAGCGAGACCGACGCCGCCACTGACTCTGGCGAGGAATCCCGACTGATCCCGTGCGCCCCTTGACAAACTGCAAGCGAGTTGAGCTTCGTCGTGATCTCCTGAGCCTGGTGAGCATCTCCTTACTTTTCCTCGCTTCCCCTAGCGCCAGCTCCGCCGCTAGCCGAGCATCGCCGCCGCTCACCGTTTCTCGGCACCGCCAGTTCGTGGTCGCTGTGTTGTTAGCCGTTAGATGCAGATCGTAGGGATGCGATAGAATCACTTAACACTGAAGGGGTACGCAACCAGCACCGTGCGATGTAACTTAAATCTAACGGCTGCTGTCTGTTGATCCAACCGAACCAGTACAGGCGAATTAGAACACGACACGTGGCCAGACTCTGGTTTTAAAAACAGATTTGAATCTATTAGACATGTGATTTTGTAAATTTCATAACTTTAAATCTACACGTTCAAATTTTGCAAACTTTATATCATTGGATTCAGCAGGACAAGCCCTAGCCAACCATGCACTTTGTTTAGTAAAAAGCTTCTAGTAAAATGTTTGTTTTTGCAGAAACTTATGTATGCTTGTTTAGGATATAAAAGTTAATCTAAAATGATTTTGGGGATAAAATCTTTGGCAAATGGTTTGTTTTGAACCTACTGACCCTAGGAAACAAATTGTGGTTTCAAAAATGTATTTGGTGAAACAAAAGAATGAATCTTTGATTTAAACCATTTCTAGCCAAATAAAATTATGGTTTAATTGTTAAAAATGGTTTTGGAAGGAAACCTTTGAGAAATGTTTTGGAAATAAACTCTCTGACCCTAAACACAAGATTTTATGGTTTGAAAACATATTTTGTGAACCCTATAGATTAATGCCTTATTGAAAACATTTTTACACCACATAAAATGATACCTTGTTTTAAAAAGGGTTTATAAAGTGAAACCTATTGCAAATGACTTTGCCACTTTATAAAATGACCAATAGGTGTTTCCAAATGTTTACAACCTACTATAAACCACTTTTACAAATAAAACAACCTATTGCATGCTTGCATGCATTACTTTGATTTTATCATTTTATGTGATGAATTGCTTGAATGGTAGATTGAAATATTGTTTGCTTGATGGAATTGTAGTGATTTGAAGTGAGTGAACATTGCAAAGAACAAGGAAGTGAACTTATACTCTCTACCAAAAAGGCAAGTGATGCTTCATACTTTTGTCCCATTATTTTCACTATGCATTAGTGATATTTCTAAGTAAGACTTGCATAGAATTTTGCTAAGTATAAACCATGCTATGGGAAATCCTAGTAGATGAAACCTTAGTAGAATTTTTCCTAAGTTAAGATTCCTACTACTATCATGCTTAGCTTAGCTAATAGAAAACAAGGGTGGAACTATATTCACACTTTGGAAAAATTTCTAAGTCTGAGGACTTGTATTTTGTTTAATAAAACAACTAAGAGAATGAATCACCTGGGTGGAATGGAAGGAATGGTTTGTGTTGAGTGGTTCACAAGGCCCATTTCTATGGTTTACCTTGTGTATCTCACTTGTGGATGGCCACCCAGGAACAAAGAGATTTGAGATGTCAAATGTTGAGAAGCTTCAAGTGCAACCACTTGGCATTATGGGCTCTGCCTGGATCATATAGGTTGCAATAACTTAGCCAAATGGACAGTTGGTGGTAGGGGAATGATAGGTTGGAGCGCGTCCATTTTGGTCTAAGGGAAGGCTTCTGAAAGATCTTGTCTTGGTGAAACCAACTCTTGTGGGGAAAGTGCACCACCTCTGCAGAGTGTAAAATCTAAGTACTTAGCCATGTCCCTGGCAAAGGACAATTTGAGCATCAAGACATGGAATCTATCAAGAATCTCATCATCCAAATTTCTAAGTTAAAATCTTGTGGTTGAACAAGGGTTGAAAGGATCACCTATTTCTATTGGAAGATGCCTTGGGAATATTTTGTCAAAGGAAAAACTTAGTGTTTTCAAATGATAAGGAAAATCTATTTTGAGCAAAGCAAGCCTAAGCTCCACTTAGCCAAATGCATATAGATGATAGACTCCACTATACTACCATAGTATCACTTGCCAATACAATTCAAATGTATTGACCCTTTGTGGCTGTAACTTGTTATGTTGCAGGTTTGGTTGATATTAGTGAAGTTTAATGATTAGGATTACAAGTCTACAACCAACATGTCTTCCTGTGGCACTTTGAAGATGAAGGACCCCATGCTATTGTTATATTCTGCTGCATTGTAATGAGATAGCCAAATGAGCTATGTAAGATGTAATAATTTATTTTATTCCTGGTTATAAAGTTGTAATATGACCATTGTTTCTTGATATTACATCTTAACTGTGGATGCTAGCTATTGATCCAGGGACTAGCATTCTAAACACAGGGATCTCTACCTTATTAAAGGTTGGGAACCTTACAAACATCCATTTGATGCAACTTGAAGTTATGATGAGTAGCAAAATCAAGAAGCATACGAATGGATTCAAGGAGAGCAACGGGGGCATAAGTCTCACCGTAGTTGATGCCCTCAACTTGTGAGTATCCTTGGGCAACTAACCTTGCCTTGTTGCGCACGACAATTCCATTCGCATCACACTTGTTCTTGATAACCCACTTGGTTCCAATGACGTTTTGACAATCTTTGGGCCGCTCAACCAATGTCCAAACATTGTTCCTCTTGAAGTTGTGAAGTTCTTCGTTCATAGCGTCAAGCCAATAATCATCTTCAAGAGCCTCGAAAACTTTCTATGGTTCCACAAGAGAGATAAAAGCATGGTGAGAGCTAAAGGAGGCTAGTTGCCTCCTAGTAGTGGAACCTTTATTGAAATCTCCATAAACATTATCAAGGATATGGCCATCTCGAACGAGCTTGGCGAGACGATAGGCTTGACGGCGGGCTTGTGCCTCAACACGAGATTCTTGAGCAACCACTTGGTCATTGCCACCATTGGAGCCCCCGCCTTGACTATAAGCACGAACACGAGGATGATCTTCATCAATCTCCACTTCGGGGGAGTCAACATTTGGAGTGGATCCTTGAGTATCATTGGCTTGCCCTTGATCTTGACGAGCTTGACCTTGAGGAGAGCCGTGACCTTGAGGAGGATCCCCATCTTGGGGAGGTTGATGTAGTTGATGAAGAGCTTGCACTTGGGAGGTGCCTTGAGAAAGAGCCCCATCTTGGGGAGGTTGATGTTGTTGATGAAGAGCTTGATCTTTGGAGCTTGGAGAGTTATGAGCATGGGAAGCTTCGGAAGAGATTGAGGGAGCTTGTGCCAAAATAGTAGGTCCTTGAGAGGCAAGATGATCTTGTGAGAGTGAGGGCTCCACTTGAGTAGAGCTTGGTCCTTCTCCTTCGTCCACAAGGGGATCCTTAATGGGGAGGTGGAAACCCACACCCATTCTTCTTATGGCCTTAGGAGGAATTTCATCACTTGGATCACAAACACCGTCTTGCCTAACAAGGGACTCATGATTTTCATCAAACTTCACATTGCTCGTCTCTTCAACTCTTCCATTGGCTTTGTTGTAGACTCTATAAGCATGGGACTGATTTTAGTAACCAACGAAAATTCCTTCTTGAGCCTTGGATTCAAACTTGGACAAACGAACTCCTTTCTTGAGAATGTAGCACTTGCAACCAAACACCCGAAAGTAGCTAACATTTGGCTTTTTCTCGGTGAGGAGCTCATAGGGGGTCTTGTTCTTTTTCTTGCGGAGATAGAGCCGGTGGTTGCATAGCAAGCGGTCGAGATGGCCTCGGCCCAAAAGTTGTATGGAGACTTGAATTCAGCTAGCATAGACCGATCCGCATCCATCAAAGTGCGATTCTTCCTTTCGGCAACTCCATTTTGTTGAGGGGTATAGGGAGTGGAGTATTGATGCTTGATTCCTTCATCACTAAGAAACTCATCCAAAGTATAGTTCTTGAACTCAGTGCCATTGTCACTTCGAATTGAGAGAATGGTTGCATTGTGTTTCCGTTGAACCTCATTGGCAAAATCGATGACGGTTTGTTGAGTCTCACTCTTGTATTTGAAAAATAACACCCAAGTGTATCTTGAGAAATCATCCACAATAACCAAACAATACTTATTGCCTCCAAGACTATCATGAGAGGGTGGACCAAAAAGGTCCATATGCAAGAGCTCCAAACATCTCTCCGTGGTGATTTGATTGAGCGCTTTGTGAGGAGTTTCATGCATCTTCCCTTCAATACAAGCCCTGCAAACACGATCTTTGGCAAAAGAAACATCGTTAAGCCCAAGGATGTGGCCCTTAGAGTGAAGTCTTTGCAAAGTTCTCATGTTAACATGGGCTAGGCGGTGATGCCACAACCAGCCCTTGTCGGCTTTAGCATAGAGACATAGAGCATGAGGAGTAGTGGTCCCTGAAAAGTCCACCACATACAAGTCATGCTCTACATATCCTACGAAAGCCACCTTGAGAGACTTGCTCCACATGAGGACCACGAAATGCACATTAAAGAAAGAAGAAAGACCCATAAGAGCAAGTGCCCGAACTGAGAGTAAATTGTAACCAAGAGTTTTGACAAGCATGACGTCAACCAAGGATACATCCGGGGTTACCACCACTTTGCCAAAACCCAAAACCTGAGAACTTGTTTTATCACCGTAGGAAACCATGGTGTTGGCAATATTTGGCCTGATATCCGTCATGATAGACTTGCTTCCGGTCATATGACTTGTGGCACCACTATCAAGCACCCATTTTGATCCACCGGAAGCATAGTCCTACAAGAAAATCAAGCTTTGGTTTTAGGTACCCATTTTGCAATGGGTCCCCTTTTGTTAGTAACAAGAGCGTTTGGCACCCAAATAGCCCAATGATAATCATGCGTGTAAGAAGTTCCCACATATCTAGCATATACATGACCATCATATGATTTGCAAATAATATAAGAGGGATTGTTCTTTCCGGCAAAGTTGTCACTTTGTAAGATGGTTGGGCCATTAGAGGGCCCTTGAGCCATGCCCTTGTTCTTTTTCTTCTTCTTGTTCTTCCTCTTCTTCTTAGTCTTGGCAAGTTGATCCTTCAACACCTTGATCTCCTCAATGAGATTCTCATGCTTGCAACAAGGGTTAGGAGTGCTAGACAAGTCTATAATTTGCATAGCGGAAGACTTAGCATGTTCACAAGTTAGTTGAGTTTGAAGTTGTTCATGGCTTCGAAAATATTTGAGAATTTGCTCTCCAAGGCTTTGTGTTCCTTTGAGTTTCTCAAGATCTTCTTGAGTCCTATCATGACCAACCACAAACTCAACTTTTTATTTCTTTAGCACCTTAACCAAAGCAAGAGCATGATCACGTTCTTTAATTAGAGAGCACATGGTGTTGTTATGATCATCTACAAGCTTAGACACTTTCTTCAAGATTAATTCTCATATTTTGTTCATCCTCAAGACTTTGAGTGAGATAAGCAATTTCATCGGTGGCATCTCTTTCATTTTTACTTAGCAAGTCAAGAAGTTCTTCCTTTTCATCTAAAGCATCCCTAACATTGTCAAGTTGTGCAAGCAAGGACTCAAAGCAAGTTTTAGTTTCTTCATCCAAGGTAGCAACAAATTCACACATGTCAATCATCTCTTTCTTCACCTCTAGACCAACAAGATCAAGAGAAGAAGGCTCACTAGAGATGGGTTGAGGACTGGGTTTTGATGTTACCTCGGTGGCCTTGGCCATGAGACACTTTTGGTTGGAGGAGATGACGTTTTCATTTGGTGAGTCGAAGAGGGATAGACGTGGAGTAGAGGTAGTGGCAATAGCAGCAACTCCCACAATCTCTCCACCATGGACTTCATCATCATCATCTTCATCCGTGCCCGAAAGGTATTCTTTATGGACCACTATTGCTCGTTCCTTGTTGGTGACGTTCTTGACGGCGTAGTTCTTGTTCAAAGGATGAGGAGGTCTTGACTTGATCTTGCGAATGAGACAAGACCACCATTGTCTTCACGGTTCTCAAAGGGACACTTGGCCACGAAGTGACTCTTGTCGTTGCAATTGTAGCATGACCTTGCCTTGGGAGACTTGTTGGGTGAGTTGAATCTTGAGTTGTCCCTTGACCTTGACTTGAGCCCAGACTTGTTCCAAAAGGCCCTTGAAGCGAGAGCAAGATGTTCGTTGAAGGCACACTTGAGATCTTCTTGAGACCACTCACTTGATGTATCATCATCATCAACTTCAATAGCCTTGGCCTTCAAAGCAAGATTCACTTTGGTTGACCCAATGGCCCTAGCACGGGCGGACTCCGCATTCTTTTTGACAATGGTCATGGCAATTACTTCACTCAAGACTTCTTGGGAGGTCATTAGGTGAAAGTTGGTTCTTCCCTTGATAGAGTTGAGATTTTGTTCTTCAAACGGAAGGAGAGCTTGAATGAACCCCCTCTTCATGAACTTGTCTTCAACATAGGTGGCCCAAGATCCCTCATAGTGCAACAAAGGACCTTGATCCACCTATACATGTCTTCGGGGGTCTCATCATCTTGCATAGCGAAACCATCGCACTCGTTGTTGACTTCATCAAACTTGGAGCTTTGGATGCTTGCATTCCCAACAAAGAGCTTGGTGAGTTGATCCCATGCTCCCTTGGCGGTGTCGAATTGGTGAATGTGAGCAATGTCCTTTGGAGTCAAAGCCTTTTGGATCATCCCCAAAGCTGTGGCATTGAGTTTCTTGTCCACCACTTCACCTTGTGTCAACTTCTTTGGGTCATATGGAGAGAACCCATCCTCCACAATCCTCATTAACTCAATAGAAGAGCTAGAAATATGAGAGCGCATTAGATATTGCCAATTGGTGAAATTTGAAGTGTCTAGCATAGGTGGTGCTCCTTGAGGAATAATGTGTGGCATGGGAATGGGTGGATCCAGAGTGTACTTTGGCGGTGGGGGTACCGCCGAGTAGTCCTTTCCTCCATTTTCCTCTTTGGAAGTTGAGTTCTCGGGCTCCTCGGTGTTCTCACTTGGAACCTTGGTAGATGTTTGAGCAACAAAACCAAGTCCCAAGTGAGTGGTGACGGTCGTGGGATTCACCCCGGGAGCGGTCACTGTAACGGTGGGAGGAAGCTCGGTGGTTTCGGGTGTGTCAAGAGCAACCATGGGGTTTGGCTTGAGAGACTGCAAGATAGTCATCATTTCCTCGAACTTGGACATCCATAATGGCCAAGCTCTTAGGGTTTTCGGTTTCACTACCCCCTTCGTCGGCCATTGTCTCTTAGGCGGTAAAGCCCAAAATAAGAGCCTTGGATCTAATACCAAATGAAAGTACCGACTTTGATACGACTAGAGGGGGGTGAATATGCGACTACAATTTTTAATTTGTTTCACACTTTTAGGCTTAACGAGAAGGAAAGTTATCTAGATGTGCAACTAGGTGGACAATCTATATGCAAGATAACTTATAACAACCACAAGAACGGTAAAGGACAAGAAGTAAAGGAAGGGAACAAAGTAACCGGAGCGGGGACGCGAAGATATAATTCCCGTAGTTCACTCCCAAGGAGCTACGTCTATGTTGGAGAGGTGTCGGGGCCACACAAGGTCACCCGAGCGCCACAAAGGCCTCACCTTCTTCTCCGGTGAGCTCCCCACAAAGGAGGCCTCACAATCCACTAACCGGTGACCTTGAAGGCCCCAACCGAAACCTTTACAACAAGGTTGAGGGGGAAGCTCCACAACTCAATTGGAGGCCCTCAACGACACCTTGAAGCTTTACAACACAAGCCTTAGCTCCGAGGATTCCCTACACCGTATAGGGTTTCAAGAAACCCAAGAGCAACAAGATCCACGAAGGATGGGTGGGGGAAATCAAATCTTCTTTGGTGGAAGTGTAGATCTAGGTCACCTCCCTCACCTCTCAAAAGATCAAGTCGTTTGAGTGGCTAGAGAGAGAGATCTAGTGAGGTGAAGCTCAAGCATTAATGGAGGAGAGAGAAAATATTTTGGATGAGTGGGAGGAAGAAGGAGGGTGCCTTAAATAGGACCCTCCGTACTGAACCGTTACAGCCCACACGACTTCACCGGAACTTCCGGTGAGGGGCCGAAAGTTCCGTCCGAACTTCCGATGCAAGTTCCGACCCAAGTTCCGGCAAATAGACCACTTCATACAAAAGGGTACTGACCCTTCAGCGGAACTTGGAGCGGAACAAGGGGCAGAACTTCTGGGTCGCGAAGCAAGTCTGACCGGAAGTTCCGGTGCCTGGGCAGAAGTTCCGCTCAGGAACTTTCTGGCAGGAGAACTTCCGGTGCAACTTCCGGTGGAACTTTCGGCAAATAGAGCATACCAAAACAAAGAGTTCTGGGAGCTCACCGGAAGACCCAGCGGAACTTGGATCGAAACAAAGGCCAGATCTGCCCGCAGAAAAATCCTGAGCGGAAATTCCGGTGCCTGGCCGGAAGTTCCGATCAAACAAAAGGGGCTCCAACAAAACAGAAACTCGCTCTCTCACGGAAGAGTAGGATGGCTGTGGCGGTGCATATGGGGTTTGTGCAAGAATAAGAGATTTCCCACAGCCTTCCGAGATGGACCCCCTCTTAATAGTATGGTGACCTAAAACAATAAAAAGAGAGAAACTAGAAGAAAACTACAGGCCGCCGTCTTCATGAGATCCCAAAGAGAGCATCCACACAGTTTAAGGAAACATTTGCAACATTTTTCCTGAAACTCAAGCACACGGTTAGATCACAAATGGGATTGTCATTATCACCAAAACAGCATGGGAAAATATAGTCCTTTCAGCTACTAACAACGGAGAGCATGCAAGATCACAAACAACACAGACATGATAGAATCATCAAGACAAAACCATTAATCAATATCCATCAGATCCCCACAAACACAACATGCATGATTACAAATATATTAGATCTTGATGATGAACGGAGCTCACACGATCTATACATGAAAGCACAAAGGAGGAGATACAACCATCTAGCTACTACATGGACCCATAGTCCAAGGTGGAACTACTCACGTATCATACCGGAGAGAAGGACTCTAGGATGATCTCCCCTCCGACAGGGTGCCGGGAAGAACTTCAGATCTCCCTCGATCTAGGGACGATGGTGGCGGCGGCTACAGAAGGTTTCATGGAGATTTGATCGGGTGATTAGGGTTTCTGCATCGGGGGCTTCTTATAGGCGAAGGGAGAGGCCGAGGCAGTGGCTAGAGGGGCCACACCCCTCCCAGGCGCGGGGCAGGGCCCACCCGTGCCTAGGGGGGTCTGGCTGCCCTCGCACGCCTCTCCGTCTCCCCTATGGACTTCTTGTTCCCCACAGAAAGTTATTGACTTTGGCTTTTGTCCTGTCCAATTCCGAGAATATTTCCTTACTAGCTTTTCTGAAACCAAAAACAGCCGAAAACAGGCAACTGGCTCTATGGCAACTTGTTAATAGGTTAGTACCAGAAAACATGTAGAAAGCACCTCAAAGTGTATACAAAGCAAAGCAAAGTAGATACTAACAAGCATGGAAGATCAAAAATTATAGATACATTTCCAACGTATCAACATCAAACACCACTTCATCACTGGATGGTTATAAAGGTGGCATTAGGTATTCTGAAAGTATGTGTTGAAGCACATGAATCAAGAGTGGGATTTGTCCATCCATATGACGGAAAAGATATACTCTGGGCCCTTTTGATGGAATGTCATCCAATTGGCTTGCAAGCATGTGACTAGGTCACAAGGGATGTCATATCATGGAACGAGTAAAGAGTACTTATTGGTAACGAGGTTGAACTAGGTATAGAGATACCGACGATCAAACCTCGGATAAGTAAAGTATCGCACGACAAAGGGAAACGGTATCATGTGTAAATGGTTCATTTGATCACGAATTCATCGTAGAAATATGTGGGAGCATTTATGGATTTCTAGATCCCACTATTGGTTATTGATCGGAAAGGTATCTCGATCATGTCTGCATAGTTCACGAACCGTAGGGAGACACACTTAAGGATTCGATGTTGTTTAAAGTAGATATGGATCGAGAGTTGGAGGATGAATGTTGTTCGGAGTCTCGGATTGGATCCAGGACATCACGAGGAGATCCGGAATGGTTTGAAGAATAAGATTCATATAAGGAAAGTGGTTTTCCGGGGTTTGGAAATGTTTTTGGTGTTTTGACCGGAACCTTATAGAATGTTCTGGAAGGTCCACCACTCAAGGAGGGGTCGCTTGGGATATGGCATGCCCTAGGGGATGGTCATACCAAACCCTAAAGGGCCAATTCAGCCAAGACCAGTAGAAGGGTCAAACCCTAGTTTGAATAGTCAAATCCTAGTTTGAAAGTCAAACTCTAGTTTTTGGTAAGAGGGAAGTCTAGGTGGAAAAGGTTTCAACCTCTTCCTTTGGAGGCCGAGTTGGGGAGCGACTCAACTAGGGCTGGGAACACCCTTGGCCGCCCCCACCTATATAAGGAGGGGTGGGGGCGCACCCCCTTGCACCTCTTGCCCTTGGCGCCTAACCCTAGTTGCCGCCCCTCTTCTCTCTCGTCCATCGTCCTGCTTCGGCTTAGGCGAAGCCCTACAAAAATCTCTCCTCCTCCACCACCACCACCACCAAACCATCGTGTTGTTGGGATTTCGAGGAGATCTACTACCTCTGCTACTTGCTGGAACAAGGGACAGGAAGGTCTTCATCGACTACCATATGTGTGACCGACTGCGAAAGCGCTGTCAGAACGTGGCACTGAAAGGATCGTCACACGTTCTTAAGATCGGGAAGTGATCGACGACATCAACCACGATAATTCGATCTCGTTAAGCGCTTTGGATCTACAAGGGTTAGTTCTCTACAAACTCGTTGCACTAATCTCGTAGATTAGATCTTGGCTTTTGTGTGTTCCCATGATAGAAATTTTTTGTTTTCCATGTTGTGAACCCTACACAAGAAGATATATTAGGGAAATAGTCCCGGTTTGTCCCGGTTCGTGTAACAAACCGGGACTAAAGGGTCTAGCGCTAGTCCCAGCCTGTCGTATGGACATTAGTCCTAGTTTGTTACACAAACCGGGACTAAAGGTCCCATTCGAACCGGTACTAGTGGCGGCCAGGCCCTGTGGCCGTTTCTAGTTGTTGGGATCGGGGCATTAGTCCCAGTTTGTAGCAGAACCAGGACTAATGGTTTGTACCAAAGTCCTGTTTTCTACTAGTGAAACCCAAGCCCCTGATACGTCAAATTTTCATCACCATTCCATGTCATAATTTTCTTCTATTCATTGATATATTTCATATTAAGAGGTGATACTTATGTTATTTCATCTGTTTTTGCATGTTGGATGATTCTTGGAGGATGAACTGCCAGAGTTGGGATTCTGATGGAAAAAGCGGTGTTTTGATGCAATTTCGCAAAGATCATAAAAATACCAGAAAAACTATAGAAAATTATATTTTCCTAGAAGACAAAGGATGCCAGAAGGGTGTTGGAGATATGCCCTAGAGGCAATAATAAATATAGTTATTATTATATATCTTTGTGTTTATGATAAATGTTTGCATTCATGCTATAATAGTATTAACAAGGAAACCATTAATACTTGTGTGATTTGTAAACTTAATTTGAAGTCCCTAGTATAGCCTCTATACTTCACTAGCTTGTTGGTTGATTGATGATGTGGTTTCTTTGTCATGAACATTGAGATGTTATCAACAACAAGATCATATCGTTAGGAGAATGATATGGTGGACATACTCCTATAGACAAGCGTAGCATAAAGATCAAGTCATTTCAATAGTTCAATTGCTATATGCTTTCTGATACATAGTAACCTAATTCCTTCGACCATGAGATCATGCATATCACCTTTACCAGATGGATGCTTTGATATCATCAAACACCACACCGTAACAGGGTGGCTATAAAGGTGGCATTGAGTGTTCGGAAAGTATTGGTTGAAACACATGGATCAAGAGTGGGATTTGTCCATCCACATGACGGATAGATATTCTCTGGGCCCTCTCGGTGAAATGTCATCCAATTAGCTTGCAAGCATGTGACTTGGTCACAAGGGATCACATATCACAAGAACGAGAAAAGAGTACTTATCAGTAACGAGGTTGAACTAGGTATGCAGAGATACCGACGATCATAACCTCGGATAAGTAACATATCGTGAGACAAAGGGAAATTGGTATCGTATGTAAGTGGTTCATTCGATCGCAAAGTAATCGTAGAAATATGTGGGAGCCATATGAATTTCCAGATTCCTCTATTGGTTATTGTTCGGAGAAGTGTCTCGATCATGTCCGCATAATTCACGAACCGTAGGGAGACACACTTAAGGATTCGACGTTGTTTGAGTAGTTATGGTATTATGAGAAAGAGACCGAATGTTGTTCGGAGTCTCGGATGGGATCCGGGATATCACGAGGTGATCCGGAATGGTCCGGAGAATAAGATTCATATAAGGAAAGTCCCGTTTCGGAGTTCGGGAATGGTTCCGGTGTTTTCATCGGGAACATTCTAGAAGGTCCCGGAATGTCCGGCACTCCGGAGGGGGAAGGGTACATGAATGTGTCATTGCATGTTGGAATGATTGCATCATGTACTAAGTGTTCTCGCTGTCCGAAATAAAGGGTTAATTCAAATCCTAATTGAAAAAGTCAAACTGCCAGTTTTCGGTCAAACTGCCAGTTTTCGGAAAGAGGAGAAAGAGGAGGAGAGGTGGAGGCCGAGTTGGAGGAGGGTTCCTCCCCTTGGCCGGCGCACCTCCCAAGGCCGAGTTGGGGAGGAACTCCTCCCCTTGGCCGCCGGCCCTCCCACCTATAAAGGGAGGGGCAGGGCTCCCCTCTCTAGACACACTAGTTCCTACCCCTCTAAACTAAACCCTAGATCTAAACCCCGGTTTAGAGCTATTTTGGTTTAGAGCCTTCTAATTGGTTTAGAGCCCTCTAATTGGTGTGTCTAATTACTAGACCACTAATAGCCTCTCTCATAAGCTCCACCATACTCGCACCGGCTTAAGGCGAAGCCCTGCGGGATCTCCCCTCTACCTCCGGTACCACGCCGTTGTGCTGCCGGAATCGCGAGGAGAGTACTACAACCTCCGCTGCCTGCTGGAACAAGGGAGAGGAAGGTCTTCGTCGAGTACCGAACGTGTGACCGACTACGGGAGCGCTGCCGGAACGTGGCGCCGGAAGGATCGTCTACGCGATCTTGAGATCGGAAAGAGTACGACTACATCACCCACGAGAATCTGCTCTCGTTAAACACTTTGGAATCTTCGAGGGTGAGTTATTCCATCGACTCGTTGCTACAATCTAGTAGATAGATCTTGGCTTGTTTGTTTGTATGCGATAGAAAATTTTTGTTTTCCATGCTACGAACCCCTACAGTGGTATCAGAGCCGCGTCTATATGTAGATCTGTTGCACGAGTAGAACACAATGGTCATTGTGGGCGTTGATGCTTTTATTGTAGATTGCCTTTTGTGTACTTTGCATCTTGCGGTATGTTGGGATGAAGCGGCCCGGGCTAACCTTACATGACATCGTTCATGAGACTTGCTCCACGCTTGACATGCAACTCGTTTTGCATAAGTGGCTTTGCGGGTGCCTGTTTCTCCTAGCATAGTAAAGATCCAATTTACAACGGGTGATCAACAATGCTAGTATCAATGTTGTGGTTATTGTTCGTAAGTTAGAACGACACTTATGGAAAGCCCCAAACCACGTAAAATATGCAAAGAAAGTAGAAGCGTCTAACTTTGTTTTGCAGGGGTGTGCAGTGATGTGATATGGCCATGATTGTGATTATATTTGATGTATGCAATGTTCCTTATTGTAAGTTGGCAACCGGCAGGAGCCATATGGTTGTCTTTAATTTCTGTTAAGACCTGCGTGTCTATTCAAAATAGTTGTAATAGTTGAAGCTGGTGGACGACAACCATGAAGAAGCGTCATTGACCTTGATGCTATGCCGGTGATGATGGAGATCATGTTCGTGCTTGAAGATGGAGATCGGAAGCACAAAGAAGAAAGGCCATATCATATCACATATTATGAATTGCATGTGATGTTAATCCTTTATGCATCTTGTATTGCTTAGTAGACGACGGTAGCATTATAAGATGATCCCTCATGCACATAAATTTCAAGTTCTAAAGTGTTCGCCCTTAGTTAGCACCGTTGCTAAAGCTTGTTGCTTCGAAGCACCACGTGATGATCGGGTGTCTTTGATTCCACGGGTGAATACAACGTAAGCAAGCCAGATTTGCTTATGCGGTAGCTAAGGTTTGATCTTGACGAGCCTAGCATGTACAGACATGGCCTCAGGAACACGGATCGCCGAAAGGCAAAGCATGAATCATATAGTAGATATGATGAACATGATGATTGTTCGCCATTAAAACTATATCAGCTCTCGTGATGATCGGTGTTGATGTAGTGGATTTGGTTCGTGTGATCACTAAAACAATGTGAGGGATGTTGTTTTGAGTGGGAGTTCACCTAGTTTAATTTCATTAATTAATTTGAACTCAATTTGTCATAAACTTAGTCTAAACTATTGCAAATATGTTGTAGATCAATGGCAGCCCCTACCATCAATTTTAATGCGTTCCTAGAGAAAGAAAAGTTGAAAAACAATGGAAGCAACTTCGCGGATTGGTTCCGCAATTTGAGGATTGTCCTCACAGCTGGTAATTTGACCTATGTGCTGGATGCACCGCTAGGTGACCCACCTGCAGCTGATGCTACCGATGAAGTAAAGAATGTTTACCTCGCTCGGAAGAATCAGTACTCCATAGTTTAGTGTGCTATCTTGTATGGTTTAGAATCGGAGCTTCAGAAAAGGTTTGAAGAGTCAGACCCATATGATATTGTCGAGGATCTCAAATTAATTTTTGAGACTCATGCGGCAATTGAAAGTTATGAAGCTTCTGAAAAGTTCTTTAACTGCAAGATGGAAGAGGGTAGCTCCGTCAGTGAGCATGTGCTTAAAATGTCTGGGCACGCGAATAAACTTCAAAGCTTGGGTATAGTGATTCCTAATACTTTGGGAGTTTACCGCATCCTCCAATCACTACCACCAAGTTACAAGAACTTTGTGATGAACTACAACATGCAGAACATGAACAAAGAGTTGCCAGAACTATTTGCTATGTTAAAATCTGCAGAAGTGGAGATCAAGAAAGAGCACCAAGTGTTGATGGTCAATAAGACCACCAAATTCAAGAAAGGCAAGTCTAAGCAGAAGGGACACTTCAAGAAGGGTGGTAAGAAAGCTACCATGCCGACGAAGAGGACCAAGGCTGGACCCAAGCCTGATACTGAGTGCTTTTACTGCAAGGGAGAAGGTCACTGGAAGCGGAATTGCCCAAAGTACTTGGCGGATTTGAAGAACGGCAACATCAAGAAGAAAGGTATATCTGATATACATGTTATTGATGTGTATTTCACTAGTATTCGTAGTAGTGCCTGGGTATTTGATACTGGTTCGGTTGCTCATATTTGTAACTCGAAACAGGAGCTGCAGAATAAACGAAAGCTAGCGAAGAACGAGGTGACGATGCGCGTAGGAAACGGATCAAAGGTTGATGTGATCGCGGTCGGCACGCTACCTCTTCATCTACCATCGGGATTAGTTTTATACTTAAATAATTGTTATTTGGTGCCTGCGTTGAGCATGAACATTATATCGGGATCTTGTTTATTGCGAGACGGTTACTTGTTTAAATCCGAGAATAATGGTTGTTCGATTTATATGAGTAATATGTTTTATGCACATGCACCTTTGATAGATGGTCTATTCATATTGAATCTCGATAGTGGAAATACACATATTAATAACATTGAAGCTAAACGTTTGAAATCAAGCGATAACTTAACCTATATGTGGCACTGTCGTCTTGGTCACATTGGAGTGAAGCGTATGAAGAAACTCCATTCCGATGGACTTCTTGAATCACTTGATTTTGAATCACTTGAAAGATGCGAAGCATGTCTGATGGGTAAAATGACTAAGACTCCATTTTCTGGTATGATGGAGCGAGCTACGGACTTATTGGAAATCATACATACCGATGTGTGTGGTCCAATGAGTGTAGCATCGCGCGGTGGTTATCGTTATGTTCTTACCTTCACGGATGACTTGAGTAGATATGGGTATATCTATTTCATGAAACATAAGTCCGAAACTTTCGAGAAGTTTAAGGAGTTTCAAAGTGAGGTAGAGAATCAACGTAACAAGAAGATTAAATTTCTACGTTCTGATCGTGGAGGTGAATATCTAAGTTACGAGTTTGGCGAGCATTTGAAGAAATGTGGAATACTTTCGCAGTTGACACCGCCGGGAACACCACAGCGTAATGGTGTGTCTGAACGTCGTAATCGAACTCTCTTAGATATGGTTCGTTCTATGATGTCACTTACAGATTTACCGCTATCATTTTGGGGTTATGCATTAGAAACAGCCGCATTCACTTTAAATAGGGCACCATCTAAATCCGTTGAAACGACACCGTATGAATTATGGTTTGGGAAGAAACCTAAATTGTCGTTCCTTAAAGTTTGGGGGTGCGAAGCCTATGTAAAGAAGTTACAGCCGGACAAGCTTGAACCCAAAGCGGAAAAATGCGTCTTCATAGGATACCCGAAGGAAACTATTGGGTATACCTTCTATCATAGATCCGAAGGCAAAATCTTTGTTGCCAAGAATGGATCCTTTCTAGAGAAGGAATTTCTCTCGAAAGAAGTGACTGGAAGGAAAGTAGAACTCGACGAGGTTGTCGAACCTTCTCTCGAAATTGCGAGTAGCGCAGCACCGGAAGAAGTTCCTGTGGTGCCTGCACCAATGAGGGAGGAAGCTAATGATAGTGATCATGAAACTTCGGTTGAAGTTGCTACAGAGCCTCGGAGGTCAACGAGAACTCGTACCACTCCAGATTGGTATGATTCCGTTATGAATGTCATGTTGGTGGACAACACCGATGACCCCGAGACATATGAGGAAGCGATGATGAGCCCAGATTCCAATAAATGGCAAGAAGCCATGAAATCCGAGATTGGATCCATGTACGAAAACCAAGTATGGACTTTGGTGGACTTACCGGATGGCCGGAAGGCTGTCGAGAACAAATGGATTTTCAAGAAGAAAACAGATGCTGATGGTAATGTTACTGTCTATAAAGCTCGACTTGTCGCAAAAGGGTTTCGACAAATTCAAGGAGTTGACTACGATGAGACTTTCTCACCAGTAGCGAAGCTAAAGTCTGTGAGGATTATGTTAGCAATCGCTGCATATTATGATTATGAGATATGGCAGATGGATGTCAAAACAGCATTCCTCAATGGAGACATTGATGAAGAATTGTATATGATGCAACCCAAAGGTTTTGTCGATCCTAAAGATGCTAACAAGGTATGCAAACTTCAACGGTCCATCTATGGATTGAAGCAAGCATCCCGAAGTTGGAATCAACGTTTTGATAAGGTAATCAAAAGTTTTGGTTTTATACAAACTTATGGAGAAGCTTGTATTTACAAGAAAGTGAGTGGGAGCTCTGTAGCGTTCTTAATACTATATGTGGATGACATATTATTGATTGGGAATGATGTAGACCTTCTTAATAGTGTCAAAGAATATTTGAATAATAGTTTTTCAATGAAGGATCTTGGCGAAGCAGCTTACATATTAGGCATAAAGATTTATAGAGATAGATCGAAACACCAAATATCATTGTCACAAAGTACATATTTGGACAAAGTTCTAAAGAAGTTTGGAATGGAAGAAAGCAAGAAAGGGTTCTTGCCCATGTTGCCCAATACGACCTTGAGTAAAACTCAAAGTCCGACATCGGCAGAAGATAGAGAAAGGATGAGTAAGACTCCCTATGCCTCAGCCATAGGATCTCTAATGTATGCCATGCTATGTACTAGACCCGACATCGCATATGCTGTTAGTCTAACTAGCAGATATCAAAGTGATCCAGGAGTGGATCATTGGACAGCGGTCAAAAACATCCTTAAGTACTTGAGAAGAACTAAGGATATGGTTCTTTCTTATGGAGGTGATGAACAGCTCGTTGTTAATGGTTACACCGATGCTAGTTGGAACACCGATCCGGATGATTCTAAATCACAATCTGGATACGTATTTATTTTGAATGGTGCAGCAGTTAGCTGGAGGAGTGCAAAGCAAAGCGTTGTGGCGAGATCTTCAACTGAATCGGAATACATGGCTGCTTCGGAGGCTTCACAAGAAGCGATATGGATGAAAGAGTTCATTACAGAGCTGGGTGTGGTTCCTAGTGCGCTGGACCCAATGTCTATCTACTGTGATAACATGGGCGCCATAGCCAATGCGCAAGAACCAAGGTCACACAAGAAGCTGAAGCATATCAAGCTGCGTTTTCACGCTATTCGAGAACATATCCAGGATGGGGATATAAAGATTTGCAAAGTACACACAGATCTGAATGTGGCGGATCCGTTGACTAAACCTCTCCCGAGGGCAAAACATGACCAACACCAAACTGCCATGGGTGTTCGGTATATTACCATGTAATCTAGATTAGATGACTCTAGTGCAAGTGGGAGACTGTTGGAGATATGCCCTAGAGGCAATAATAAATATAGTTATTATTATATATCTTTGTGTTTATGATAAATGTTTGCATTCATGCTATAATAGTATTAACAAGGAAACCATTAATACTTGTGTGATTTGTAAACTTAATTTGAAGTCCCTAGTATAGCCTCTATACTTCACTAGCTTGTTGGTTGATTGATGATGTGGTTTCTTTGTCATGAACATTGAGATGTTATCAACAACAAGATCATATCGTTAGGAGAATGATATGGTGGACATACTCCTATAGACAAGCGTAGCATAAAGATCAAGTCATTTCAATAGTTCAATTGCTATATGCTTTCTGATACATAGTAACCTAATTCCTTCGACCATGAGATCATGCATATCACCTTTACCAGATGGATGCTTTGATATCATCAAACACCACACCGTAACAGGGTGGCTATAAAGGTGGCATTGAGTGTTCGGAAAGTATTGGTTGAAACACATGGATCAAGAGTGGGATTTGTCCATCCACATGACGGATAGATATTCTCTGGGCCCTCTCGGTGAAATGTCATCCAATTAGCTTGCAAGCATGTGACTTGGTCACAAGGGATCACATATCACAAGAACGAGAAAAGAGTACTTATCAGTAACGAGGTTGAACTAGGTATGCAGAGATACCGACGATCATAACCTCGGATAAGTAACATATCGTGAGACAAAGGGAAATTGGTATCGTATGTAAGTGGTTCATTCGATCGCAAAGTAATCGTAGAAATATGTGGGAGCCATATGAATTTCCAGATTCCTCTATTGGTTATTGTTCGGAGAAGTGTCTCGATCATGTCCGCATAATTCACGAACCGTAGGGAGACACACTTAAGGATTCGACGTTGTTTGAGTAGTTATGGTATTATGAGAAAGAGACCGAATGTTGTTCGGAGTCTCGGATGGGATCCGGGATATCACGAGGTGATCCGGAATGGTCCGGAGAATAAGATTCATATAAGGAAAGTCCCGTTTCGGAGTTCGGGAATGGTTCCGGTGTTTTCATCGGGAACATTCTAGAAGGTCCCGGAATGTCCGGCACTCCGGAGGGGGAAGGGTACATGAATGTGTCATTGCATGTTGGAATGATTGCATCATGTACTAAGTGTTCTCGCTGTCCGAAATAAAGGGTTAATTCAAATCCTAATTGAAAAAGTCAAACTGCCAGTTTTCGGTCAAACTGCCAGTTTTCGGAAAGAGGAGAAAGAGGAGGAGAGGTGGAGGCCGAGTTGGAGGAGGGTTCCTCCCCTTGGCCGGCGCACCTCCCAAGGCCGAGTTGGGGAGGAACTCCTCCCCTTGGCCGCCGGCCCTCCCACCTATAAAGGGAGGGGCAGGGCTCCCCTCTCTAGACACACTAGTTCCTACCCCTCTAAACTAAACCCTAGATCTAAACCCCGGTTTAGAGCTATTTTGGTTTAGAGCCTTCTAATTGGTTTAGAGCCCTCTAATTGGTGTGTCTAATTACTAGACCACTAATAGCCTCTCTCATAAGCTCCACCATACTCGCACCGGCTTAAGGCGAAGCCCTGCGGGATCTCCCCTCTACCTCCGGTACCACGCCGTTGTGCTGCCGGAATCGCGAGGAGAGTACTACAACCTCCGCTGCCTGCTGGAACAAGGGAGAGGAAGGTCTTCGTCGAGTACCGAACGTGTGACCGACTACGGGAGCGCTGCCGGAACGTGGCGCCGGAAGGATCGTCTACGCGATCTTGAGATCGGAAAGAGTACGACTACATCACCCACGAGAATCTGCTCTCGTTAAACACTTTGGAATCTTCGAGGGTGAGTTATTCCATCGACTCGTTGCTACAATCTAGTAGATAGATCTTGGCTTGTTTGTTTGTATGCGATAGAAAATTTTTGTTTTCCATGCTACGAACCCCTACAAAGGGGAGGCGGAGTTGGGCCACAGGGGGCCCATACCCCCCAGCCGCGGGCCACCCTAGGTCACGCCTACAAGGGGTGTGGCCACCCTAGCCCACCTCTGGCTCCGCCTTCTTGCCTATATATTCTCCTAGAAACCCTAAAGTCAGGGGGAGCAACCACAGAAAGATTCCACCGCCTTTGCGGGGCGGAAACCACCGAGAGAGAAAGAGCTCTCCGGCAGAGAGATTTCTGTCGAGGAAATTCCTTTCCTAAGAGGGGAGATCGTTGCCATAAACACCGTCATCAAGCTGGACTTCATCGGGATCATCATCATCATCCACACCATCATATCCACCAGCACCATCATCACCACTCCATCCCGCTATAACAATTGTGTTGAATCTTGCATAGTTCTTTGGGGAAACTTTTCCGGTGTTGATTACTATTGTAGTTGATGCTTGTGAGTGGAACCATTGAATTGTTGTTTACGTTCAGATTGTTATCCATCATTATATCATCTCTGATCTTGATCCATATGATGTCTCGTGAGTAGTTCGTTTAGTTCTTGAGGACATGGGAGAAGTCATATTGTTAGTAGTGGAATTGTGTTGAGGTATTATTCAATGGTTTAATATTTAAGCTATGGTTCTATTCTTCTAATGGTGTCATGTGAACATCGAATACATGATACTTCACCATTTATGGGCCTAGGGGAATGCATTGTGTATTTGGCTACTAATTGTGGGGTTTCTGGAGTGACAGAAACCTGAACCCCCGTTAGGAAACCTTTGCACAAGGGAGTGTAGGATCTCAGAGTTTAAGGCTGTGGTTAGGTTTTTATCTTAATTTCTTTATTGTAGTTGCGGATGCTTGCAAGGGGTTTAATCACAAGTATGTATTATTCCAAGTAAGGTCGGTACATTAGCACAAATTCACCCACACAACACTTATAAAACCAAAGAAGATTAATCAACTATATGAAACGAAAGCACTTGACAGTATTCCCATGTGTCCTCGAGAACGTTTGGTCCTCATAAGTATTTCCACTGGCTTGTCCTTTGCTAAGAAAGGATTGGGCCACTTGCTGCAATTATTTGTTGTCTTTATTTACTTGCAATTTATTTCTTTGCTTTATCAAAAAAAACTAAATATCCATTTGCTAAGTATTTACAGAGATTTCCTGCTCCAAACCACTAGTCAACACCTTCTGCTCCTTGTTGGGATAGACACTCCTATTTATCAAAAGTACTACGATACACCCCCTATACTTGTGGGTCATCAAGACTATTTTCTGGCGCCGTTGCCGGGGAGTGAAGCGCTATTGAAGAGTGGAACTGGTAAAGGAAACTTCTACTATGAGTATTGCTTTTTATTTCTGTTTGTTACTTTGTTTCCAATATGGATAACCCACTTGGTTTCCTGTTTGGGAAAACTACAACCACTGTTAGGGTAGTAGATGAACCACCACCTGTTGAGATAGATCCTTTTAAGATACCTATAAGAATTGTTGATCGTGTTATGGATAATTATTATTTAGGGGATGGAACTGTCCATCCCGGTGATCACTGATACGTCGAAAACGTATCTATAATTTTTGATGTTCCATGCTTGTTAGTATCTACTTTGCTTTGCTTTATCTACACTTTGAGGTGCTTTTTACATGTTTTCTGGTACTAACCTATTAACAAGTTGCCATTGTGCCAGATGCCTGTTTTCTGCTGTTTTTGGTTTTAGAAAAGTTAGTAAAGAAATATTCTCGGAATTGGACGAGACAAAATTCAAAGTCAATTACTTTCTGTGGGGAACAAGAAGTCCAGAGGGGAGACGGAGGCGCAAGCCAGGGCGCCTAGACCCCCCTGGCCACGGGTGGGCCCTGCCTCGTGCCTGGGAGGGGTGTGGGGCCGGCCGCCTCCTCGGCCTCCCCCTTCGCCTATAAGAAGCCCCCGATGCAGAAACCCTAAGCACCCGATCAAATCTCCACGAAACCGTCTATAGCCGCTACCACCATCATCCCTAGATCGGGGGGATCTGAAGTTCTTCTCGGCACCCAGCCGGAGGGGAGATCATTGCGGAGGCCTTCTCTCTGGTATGATGCGTGAGTAGTTCCACCTTGGACTATGGGTCCATGTAGTAGCTAGATTGTTGTATCTCCTCCTTTGTGCTTTGATGTATAGATCTTGTGAGCTTTGTTCATGATCAAGATCTAATATATTTGTAATCATGCATGTTGTGTTTGTGGGTATCTGATAGATATTGAGATTATTATGTTGGTTTGATTAATGGTTTTGTCTTTATGATTATATCATGTCTGTGTTGTTTGTGATCTTGCATGCTCTCCATTGTTAGTAGCTATCTTGGCCAAGTAGTTGCTAGTGACTCCAAGAGGGGGTATTTATGCTCGATAGTGGGTTCATGCCTCTAGTTTCCAAGGGAAGTGACAATAATCTCTTCGGTTGTAGATGTGTTGTTGCTACTAGGGAGAAAACAATGGTATCTTGTTCATGGAATATGTGGACCGTTTACCTTACACACTTTGCTTAAAGCAGTTGTCTATTGCTTGCAACTTAATACTAGAGGGGGTTCGGATGATAACCTGAAGGTGGACTTCTAGTCATAGATGCAGTTGGATGGCGGTCTATGTATCTTGTTGTAGCCCAATCGAATCTCATAGGATCTTTCTGACTAGTAATTTCATTGTTATGCCTTGCTCAGTTCCTTTCAATTGCCCCGCTGTAATTTGTTTACCCTTCATGCCATTTTGTTTATTTAAGGAGAGCACCTCTAGTGAACTATGGACCCCGGTGCAATCTTTACCATTGATACATATTCCACTGTTACTTGTTTACTTGCTGCAAACCATTACCTTCCACACCATACGTTTAATCCTTTGTTACAGCAAGCCCGTGAGCTTGGCAACCTCACTGATTCGTTGGGGCAAAGTCTTGAGTTTGTGTTGTGCAGGTCTCCACGTTTCTTGCAACACCTAAGCTCGGTATCTACTGAGCGAAGACTTGTTGTTGTGCTCATCACACCTTGCTCTTGGGGTTTCCAACGAAGTGCTCCACACCAACGCATCAACAAGTTTTCTGGCACCGTTGCCGGGGAGGCCAAGGACGTCTTCACTAGGGGAGTCCTTCACTTCCTTTCTCTTTACTTTGTTTTTAGTTTGCTTTGTTTCTTTTGCTTGGTTTTGTTTGCCTCTTTTCAAAAAACCCAAAAAATTAGTCTAGTTTGGTTTGCTTGCTTTATTCAAAAATACAAAAAATTAGTTCCTGCTCTAACTGATGTTGTTGTTTTTGGCTTGCCCACCTTTGCCAAAATGAACTCTGCCGAGAACACCAAGTTGTGTGACTTCATTAGCACCAACAACAATGATTTACTTAGCGCACCTATTGCTCCACCTGCTCCTGATGCTACCTTTATGAAATTAAGCCTGCTTTGTTGAATCTTGTGATGAGAGAGCAATTTTCTGGTGCTAGTTCTGATGATCATACTGCCCATCTCAATAGCTTTGTTGAACTTTGTGAGATGCAAAAGTATAAGGATGTAGATGGAGATATTATTAAGATCAAGCTTTTTCCTTTTTCCTTTCTCCTTGAGAGGAAAAGCTAAAGAATGGTTGCTTTCTTTGCCTAAAAATAGTATTGATTCTTGGACTAAGTGCAAAGATGCTTTTATTGGAAAATAATATCCTCCTGCTAAGATCATATCTATGAGAAGTGACATTATGAAATTTAAACAACTTGATAGTGAACATGTTGCTCCAGCTTGGGAAAGAATGAAGTCTTTGGTTAAGAATTGCCCTACTCATGGACTCACTGCTTGGATGATTATCCAGACTTTTATGCAGGTTTGAACTTCTCCTCAAGAAATCTGTTGGATTCAGCTGCTGGAGGTACCTTCATGGGCCTCACTTTGGGTGCTGCAACAAGGTCCTCGATAATATTATGGTTAACTACTCTGAATGGCATGTTGAGAGAGCTCCACATGGTAAGAAGGTGTAACATCCCAAAACTATCAAACAATGATTATCAAATTCCAATCACCAAAATTAGGGTTAACAAAAACTTTTGTTAATCAAATCATATGAATGCATGTGTGAATGGGATGATTGTATGAATGCATGAGTGGACTTGTGTGATTGATCTAAATAGCAAGGAATGGTTTAAAGGTGAAAACAACATCATCTAAAACATTTCCAAGTAGAAACAAATCAAGAGGAAATCCAAAAATAAATCAAATAAGCAAATGGTCATTTTTGCCAATCTTGCTCACTAGGCCACTTTGAGTGTTTCTAGTCCAAGATTTCAAATAGAAACTTTTCCATTTGTTTTCACCCCTTGCTAGACCAAGTAAAAGTGAATCAAAGCCCACCTTTCAAACTTGCAGAAACATTTGGCAACTTGATTCAAATCACAATTCAAAATTGAATCTGATTCATATGTGAAGATCCCACATGTTTTAAAACCCAACCAAACCAGTGCACCTTGACCAATCCAACTAACCAGAGACTCCCTAGTATGTAACCAACACACCCAGCAAGTTTGAATCCAAAATTCAAATTTGAATCTCTTGCGGCCATTTCATCAAACACCTTGTAATCAGCAAACAAACAAACACAAAACACTATAGTGAGCAGTGATTTGGCCAACCTTGTTCCCTCTCTAGCTCACACTACACTCTCAGTAGATGATCTATCTCAATTAACAAGCTTTAGCACCACTGTGAGCATGCCATAGCCATCAATGGTGACCATGTCGAGCCTAACTTGTCACCCCCATGTTGACAGCAAGCTAGGAGAAGCACCAAGCCTAGCAAGCATGTCTGGGACACTCTCCACCGTCCATCGCAACTCCCTGTCCAAGCCTCGAGCGCAGCCAGCACCTGGACCACACGGAACGAGCATGCCAAGCTTCTCTGCGAGCGTGCCAAGAGCGCGCCAGAGCGTCACCCGCGACACCCAGACCACAGACCGCGCGCCGCCCTCGCCGCATGCAAGAAGGATCGCCAGCACCCTAGGAACACCCCAGACACGCCCGTTCGTTGCCGCACGACCAGGACAACCAGTGCACCATGAATTTTCCCGTCGGACCCGCTTAGAGCGCCACGACGTTCTGACCATTTCGCACCGCCCCATGCCGCATAGCCATGCCGTTGAGCTTCGCCAGGGAGCACAGCACCGCCCCTATCGTCGCCCATGCCATTATCCCACTGTGCCGACGACCACGACGAGCTCAGCCCGCGCCCGTCGGTCCCCTTCAGGCACTATAAAAGGAGGCCACCCCCGCACGAATTCTTCACACCATCTCACTCCCCTTTCTCTCAGAAGCACCCCACCTCACTCCCGGAGCAAGGCGAGTAGCGCATCACCAGAATTTGGCCGGAGTCTGCCGCTGCTGGAGGAGAAGGGAACTGTTGATTGGAGCCGCCCCAGGAGGAGCTGCCGGTACCAGGAGGATCACCGTCGTCTACTTCATCGTTCGCCCCTGTCTTCGACCCTTGCCTGAGCCTCGGTGATCCCCCATCGACCCCCACTGGACGCGCTAGGGTTCGAACTCGTCGCGTCATGTTCAGGCATGGATGATGAACCACAACCGTAGATCTAGCCTCTAATTCTACGACCATAATCACACCCTACCCCTTCGCCACTCTCTGTCTCACTAACGAGTGGGGACAAAAGCTTAACCAGCCCGCGCGTGGCTATGCGTAGTGGGATGGCCTAGTTAACGTTCCCGCGCGACCCAGTAATTCCCATTTAGGTTTATTCTTTTAGTTTCAAACTCAGTTCTATACCTAGATTAAAAAATCAACTCAGCTTGATTCACTGAACCAAAAAGCGTGAAACCAATTTGGTTAGAAAGTTCCTGGAATTCTTAATCCAAGCCCGTTGGATTCAATCCATTTAGATTTGTAGATCACCTATAGTAAAAATAACAAGGCAGAAGCTTTTCTGCATTCAAATATTTTTCAAAATTCAACCATGAAAGCTTTTAAGTTGATTCCAACTCTCAAAAATCACATTTAACCATACCTTTTAGAATATATAAAAATATCTAGGTTTACTTGCAGAAATAATGGTCAAGCAATAAAAGAATGCCCCATAGGCATTTATAGTCACTTTAATTAATTAAAATAAAAAGGTTAAACCTTATTAAATTATGACACCACTTTTCCCATGTACTGAAATATGTGGTGATGACATGTGTCAACATGATCCCATGTTTTAGTAGCTTTTCAGTGAGTATAAATTACTTTTCTAAAATAAAATAATCCAAACCTTGCCTTAATGTTTGTAATGTTTGTGATGATCCTAGATCATCTAGTGAAAACCTTGGTGTGATAATAGAAGTAGTTATGTATTGTTTGGTGATTGTGTATCTTGTATTAATTTATAGACGCTACTACCGACCAAGGATATGAGGAGGAAGGGTAATACTACGAGGAAGAAGCCGAGGAGAACTTCAACCACTTCTCTGCACAAGGCAATCAATCTAGCAAGCTATTAACTGAGCAAGCTTATACTTGCAATTATGCAAGCCAACACTTGCAACTATGAAAGTTAGATAGCCTATGCAATGCATTAAGCATGCTTGGTTATATCATTTGGATTATACCCAATCCTAGTTTTACTTGCAAGCTTGGTATTTTATTTCTTTACCAAAGCTTTCTATTAGAGTTTATTTAGTGACTTGTAGATTTTAGAAAGATATTTAAAGGTAGCATAAAGAGCATAAAACTTGACCTAAGTTAGATAATCTTGATGTCATCCTAAGGCATGACATTGAACTTAGTAAGATACACTTGATTACCACCCCTCATTAGTGTTTACCCCCACTTGTAGTTGCTAGTGCTAAACATAAAACTTGATCACTTTAGATGGGACTAATTGGTGAAAATGATTATGAAAACCTTAGACTGATGAGTCATTCTAATGAAAAATTTTGACATGTGTTTCCGAACACCAGATGATTTTGATGATGAAAATGTTAAGGCATGAGCCTTAGCCCTTTATAAAAATGATGGTTGTCTGGATGCAATACCATTCCAATTTTACCGTACAACCATAATACCCGAAATTTGGGTAGGGCTTGACTATAAATTTATATACCTTAGTATGGGTTCCTGATACGCCCAATTTGCATCACCATTCTATATGATAATTTACCTCTATTCATTGATATTTGTCTTATTATGAGGTATTACTTATGGCTTTTCATCTGTTTATGCATGTTGGATGATTCTTGGAGGATGGACTGTCGGAGTCTGGATTCTGATGGAAAAGAAGGCATTTCGGTGCAATTTCACGAAGATCATAAAAATACCAGAAAAATATGGAAACATATTATTTTACCAGAGGACGAAGGGAGCCATAAGGAGGGACGAAGAAGGGCCGCAGGGGGGGCACACCCCTAGGCGCGAGCCCACCTGACCCCGTGCCTAGGGCAGGTGTGGCCCACCTGCCCGGCCTCCGACTCCTCCCCTTCGCCTATATCTTCCCTACGGAACCCTAACACCAGGGGGTGACCACAAATAGATTTCTGCCGCCTCTGGGGGCGGAAAACACCGAGAGAGAAAGGTCTCTCCGGCAGACAGATTTCTGCCGGGGGAATTCCTTCCAGGAGAGGGGAGACCGTCGCCATCAACACCATCATCAAGCTAGGCTTCATCAGGATAATCATCATCATCCACATCATCATCTACACCAGCACCATCATCACCACATCGTCCCGCTGTAACAATTGTGTTGGATATTGCTTTAGTTCTTAGGGGAAACTTTCCCGGTGTTAATTACTATTGTAGTTGATTCTTGTGAGTGGAACCATTGGATTATTGTTTATGTTCATATTGTTATCCATTACCATATCATCTTTGATCTTGATCCATATGATGTCTTGTGAGTAGTTCGTCTAGTTCTTGAGTACATGGGAGAAGTCATGTTGTTAGTAGTGAATCTGTGATGAGTTATTATTCAATGGTTTAGTATTTAAGTTGTGGTGCTATTCTTCTAGTGGTGTCATGTGAACGTCGACTACATGATACTTCACCATTTATGGGCCTAGGGGAATTCATTGTGTATTTGGCTACTAATCGCGGGGTTGCCGGAGTGACAGAAACCTGAACCCCCGTTAGGACACCTTTGCACAAGGGAGCGTAGGATCTCAGAGTTTAAGGTTATGGTTAGATTTATATCTTAATTACTTTCCTGTAGTTACAGATGTTTGTTGGGGGTTTAATCACAAGTATGTATTAGTCCTAGGAAGGGCGGTATGTTAGCACAGGTTCACCCACACAACACTTACAAACACTAGAGAGGAGTATTCAGCTATTTGAAACGAAAGCACTTGACAGAATTCCCATGTGTCCTCAAGAACATTTGGTCCTTATAAGTATTTCCACCGGCTTGTCCTTTGCTAAGAAAGGATTGGGCCACTTGCTCTGTTTGTTTGTTACTTATGTTACTTGCTCTTTGTTTTGTTGCCTTATCAGGAAACCACTAAAAATCTGTTTGCTAAGTATTCACAGGGATTTCCTGCTCCATACCAATGTTTAGCACCTTCTGCTCCTCGTTGGGATCGACACTCCTATTTATCAAAAGTACTACGATACACCCCCTATACTTGTGGGTCATCAAGACTATTTTATGGTGTCATTGCCGAGGAGTGAAGCGCTATTGAAGAGTGGAACTGGTAAGGGAAACTTCTACTGTGAGTATTGCTTTTGTTACTACTTGTTACTTTGTTTCCAATATGGATAACCCACTTGGTTTTCTGTTTGGCAAAACTACTACCACTGCTAGGGTAGTAGATGAACCACCTCCTGTTGAGATAGATCCTTTTAAGATACCTACAAGTATAGTTAATCGTGTTATGGATAATTATTATTTTGGGGATGGAACTGTCCATCCTGGTGATCACTTGCTTTTTATCCATGAATTATGCGGGTTGTTTAAGTGTGCAGGTATCACAACTGAACAGGTGAAGAAAAAGTTACTCTCCATATCCTTGAAAGGGAGAGCTGAAGAATGGTATAAGTTGCTGAAGAATGGTATAAGCTGCTGAAGAATGGACAATCCATGGAATGGGAGGAGATGTCATCTCTCTTTTACTCTAAATTTTATCCTCCCAGTGAGATTCATAAGGATAGAAATCTTATATATAACTTTTGGCCTCTTGATGGAGAGAGTACAGCTCAAGCTTGGGGGAGGTTGAAGTTACTAATGCTTAAATGTCCTATTCATGAACTCCCTAACAATATTATTCTCAATAACTTTTATGCTAGACTTTCTCTTCATGATAAAGATTTACTAGATGCTTCTTGTGCTGGATCATTCACACGTATGAATGAAGAAGCTAAATGGGACTTACTAGATCGTATTCAAGAGAACACTGAAGCTTGGGATAATGACAAAGGAAGAAAGTCAGGTATAAACTATGATTATGAATGCATTAAATCTTTTATGGGAACTGATAGCTTCCGTGATATTAGCAATGAGTTTGGTCTTGATTCCCAAAGTATTGCCAGCTATTAAGGTATTTTCCTCTTACATTGAAATTCCCAAGAAGAAGTGGAATAAGTACCATGCTCCTTATAAAGATGTTGTTAGTCATGTTCCTGTTAGAAGTACTCAAGTTTGTACTACTAATCATATTGTGCCTAAACCCCATATTGAGAAAATGCCTTTCTCAGCTAAGGTAAAGGAGTATTCTATGATTATTAGTGCAAATAGTAAAGGTACAATGAAAAATGTGGAGCCTAGTAAGCATTTGAGTGATGAACCTGTGGTAGCTATTGTGAAAGACACTGTCACTAGAAATATATAGGATGAGCACATTGTCTTCTGTGAAGGCGCGTCTAATATTATCTCTCATCCTAGTAAGGCTAGAAAAGCTAGTGTTCCTGTGCTTTTCTGTTAAAGTTGGTGATCATTGCTACTATGGTTTATGTGATATTGGTGCTAGTTCTAGTGCTATTCCTTGTGAGCTTTGCAGGGAAATTATGCATGAGATTGGTCCTTGTGAGCTTGAGGACATTGATGTGGTTATTCACCTTGCTAACAAGGAAACCATTTGCCCCATTGGCATTGTAAGAGATGTGGAGGTTCTTTGTGGTAAGATTAAATATCCTGCTAATTTTGTAGTGCTTAATTCAGCAGCTAGCAAAACTTGGCATATCATTTTT
This sequence comes from Avena sativa, assembly GCA_916181665.1. NCBI lineage: Eukaryota > Viridiplantae > Streptophyta > Magnoliopsida > Poales > Poaceae > Avena > Avena sativa. The sequence continues at coordinate 465,445,325 of OV702293.1, forward strand.
GGTAGACCTTTCTTGAACACTTGTGGAGCTATTATTGATTGTAAGAAGTAAAAGGTTTTAACTAAGTTTGATGGAGATTCTTATGAGTTTAACTTTTCCAAATTTGCTAAAGCTCCTTGTGAAAATAGCTTGCTTAATAAATATTTCAGGATGGAACAACTTGCTTCTATTGATCCAGTCTATGACCTTGGACCTCTTTTTGATGACTGTAAGTATGCTTATTCTGATGATAAAGTTGTTTCCATTGATAGTTATATTGTCAACTTTATTCAAAGTGCTACTGAAAGTTATTTTGAGAGAGGGAAACACGGTTTTATGCATCTCAACGATGTTAAGTTTCCCCGTTTATGTTGAAAGCTTTAAAGTTGCATTTGTTTTGTCTTCCTATGCTTGTGGCTTTTTGTTTCAACAATCCGTTTTCTCGTGATACTCCCATGCATAGGAAGTGGGTTAGACTCAAGTGTTTTGGCTATTTGCTTCTTGATGCTCTTTTTCACTCCAGATATATATCCTATGTGAGCATCTTTGGAAGTTTTAGGCCTAACTTAAAGGCATTAAAGAAAAGTACTTGTTGGGAGATAACCCAAGAGTTTTGTTGAGTCTTGGAAGTTATTACCTCTGTAATAACCGCTCCTTATCCTTTTTGTTTTGGTTTTTGTGTCAAGTTCAACTACTTTTGTGAAGTAGAGGAGTTGTGAAAAGTGGCTGTTCTGGGACAGATTTTTGTGCTGCATTGTAAAAAATCGTGAGGAAGATCAGTACTTAGGATGGAGTTGCATTTTTCTGAGCTTGTTCTCCAAGTTGTTACCCAACTTTCATCAGTTCTGCACTTTTTGATTTGAGCAACAAAAGGTCTTCGGAAAAACTAATCTTTACCTGCTGGTCTGTTTTGACAGATTTCTGCCATCATTTGCATTTGCCTCTTACAGGAAGCTTTTGTGTTGATGGGTTTTCAGTTGAAGTGTGTACCAGAGGTTTATTTTTTTGCTTACACTAATGTTGTCATTGAGTTTGTGCAAGGGTTTTGTATGAAGGAAATTATCAGGAGAAGGAGAACAGGAATCTGCAGAGTTCGTCTTTGAATAGGTAAAAGTGGTGAAAATAGAAGGTTCATGAAACCCCAATCTTTTTATATTTTTGATGTTTTTAATACATAAGGGAAGTTACGAGACGAAACTAAAGAGGAAACAGAGCCCGGGGTGGAGAAACCCACCCCAGGCGTGGGCCCAACCTAGCCGCGCCTGAGGGGGGTGTTCCCCCCTTGAACTCCATCTCCGCCTCGTTTCCGTGTCAAAGCATTCATTATGCATTGAATCTTCGTAATATATAACCCCCCGGATCCCCCGAGGGCCATGCATCGTGTTGTCGTCATGTTTTTATTTCGATCTGTTTCTGTCAGGAAATCTTCTCAAGTTAGAGCACCATGGCCTTCGCTAACGATAAAGGCAAGAAGCCTGTGGAGATAGAGTTGGGAGCACAAACCGCCGCAGGACCAAGGGGAAGAAAACCTACTTTTGTAGGAGCAACTAACACTGCAGATGCTTTTTCTCGTCACATGCAGGGAATCGTAGCCTTCGGTCCAGAACTCATATATTGCCCTGAGGCAGCGGAAGCCCTTCAGACCACCAATGAGTTTTGTGATAAGTAACGTGCCTTGAGGATGAAGGTGGATATGCTTCAAGAGGAGAATAACAGGCTTCGTGAGATGCTGGAAGATTTCCTGACCCATGACAAGAGAACACCACCACCAAGGGAGTAATTCATCATCAGGTTTGGCATCCCCTTGGCTTTTTCCAAGCTTGGGGGAGTGACGCGGTATCACCACCATTTTCTTTTATCTTTTACCTTTTTAGTGGATTCATATATGTGGTAGAGGGGTTATCTTATAGTTTGGTTTGCATGTGGAAGTATCTCTCCTTTAGTTGATTATCTATGTATCCCTTGGTGTGAGTGCCTTTATTAGAATATTAATGAGAAGTCTCATCTTTTACTTTTTGCACTTCTTATTTTTAGTTTTCAATATCTATTATATGATGGATCTTGTTGTTCAGTATTGGCACCACTTTGGGATCATCAAGTGGATCTAAATTGGTTTTGGCAATCCGAGTTCTGGTCAGTGGCATTAGTTTGAAAGGAAAAGAAAGAAAAAGCTTACAGGTATTTGGTATCATTTGTGTTCTTTCTTGTTGGCTCATAAGCTTAGTATTCTTTATTTAAGATTCTTTTGTGTCTTCAAGAAAGATTGCATGTTTGGCTTTATTACTTGTATGTTTGTTTGTTTCTTTCAACTCTCTTGCTTGTTACCCAGCCTTGCTAGCCAAAAACCTGTTTTGAGAAGGCATACTTCTCATGTTTCCAAAATCCTTTAAACCCAAAACTTTTGCCACTTGTGTCCAACATATCTACCTAGTAGCTTTTGCTACTCCTAGCAAATTCTCAAGTTTCATCTACCTTTCGAATTAAAAAGTATTTTGTTATGTGAAAACTAGTTAGTAAAGCTCTCACGAACTTGATGGCACACTTTATTTACTTGCCCCTAATAGACTTGAACCATTGTGAACATCGAAGTTGTATATGATTGCATCTATACGTTGGAGTTAGCAGAACCGTGTTGTCACGGGGAACATTTTCAACATTGCACTAGTACCTTGTTATACTCAGTTGATATCGTGCTCTTTTGTCTATGGATGTAAACGGTGTGAAATAAAGAGGGAACTTGTAAGTCCATGGAGTTTGTATTCTGTGTTAGAGAAACGCCTGGGCCGCTAACCTAAGCCATGCCTAATCATGGTGGAAACTTGCAGCATCACCATAGTGAGTCATCTATGAAGCATCCTCAATAAAAATCTATACACATAGTAAATAAAAAGATCGCTAAGATGCTCATTGTCTGCTTGCCTTGTCATTTTGGTTATGGGAAAACTCCTATACCATGTACAAGGGGTACCCCGTTGGCGGTTCTCAATGATATGCAAATACTTACAACGACAAGAACTTACCTGGACCCAAAGTTGAGTATGCATGAGGAGTGGCCCTCATATTCAAGGGACATGAGATTGCCAACTTATATTTCGTCAAGCATATACTCCATCTTTGTTCACTTTAACCTTAATCATCTCAAGATGCTTATGATAGGGGCAATGAGGGCTCAAAGCTAGATAGTACCATAATATTTTGGAAGCTCTTTATGACTTGTAATCCCTGCTACCCTCTAAGAAGGGACCTTTCTCCTAGTTACCAGTTTGAGTCAGTAAACCTACTTCCTCTCTGTCTCCAGCAAGCTTTTGAGTTGTTGTGTTTCAAGCATTCATATGGTGATTTATTCAATCATGTACTTTATCTTCCTTGTTTGCACAAAACTCTTATCTATTGAGTATTACTTTGAAATCCTTCACTTGTGAAAAACCCTTTTGAGCAAAGAGTGCTCCTGTTTTGAAACTTCTACAAAAAGCTTTTGTGAAGCTGTTTGCCAGGTATTGTGACTGTTGTACTTGGTTGCAAGCTAAGTTATATAATGGTGAGTTGCTTTCTTCTATGAGTTGTGCAATGGTAAGTGTTATGCTTCTTGTTCGTATTCTTTTATCGACACTTCACTCCATAAACCTATGGACATATTTACTGAGCTTAGTTTTCGCTTGGGGACAAGCGAAGTCTAAGCTTGGGGGAGTTGATACGCCCAATTTGCATCACCATTCTATATCATAATTTACCTCTATTCATTGATATTTGTCTTATTATGAGGTATTACTTATGGCTTTTCATCTTTTTATGCATGTTGGATGATTCTTGGAGGATGGACTGCCGGAGTCTGGATTTTGATGGAAAAAAGGCGTTTGGGTGCAATTTCGCGAAGAACAGAAAAATATGGAAACATATTATTTTACCAGAGGACGAAGGGATCCAGAAGGAGGGACGAAGAAGGGCGGTAGGGGGCCCACACCCCCTAGGCACGGGCCCACCTGACCCCGCGCCTAGGGCAGGTGTGGCCCACCTGCCCGGCCTCAAACCTCCGCCCCTTCGCCTATATCTTTCCTATGGAACCCTAACACCAGGGGGAGACCACAGATAGATTTCCGCCGCCTCTAGGGGCAGAAAATACCGAGAGAGAAAGATCCCTCCGGCAGACAGATTTCTGCCAGGGGAATTCCTTCCCGAAGAGGGGAGACCGCACTACTAGGAAAATGCCTATTAGTGGCGCACCATTTTGGGACTTCTGTGGCGCATATGGGATACACCACTGTGATCTCGCCACTAAATTGCAGTTTTGTGGCGCATATTGCCAAAATGTGCCATAGAAGTCCCGAACCAGATCTCAAACTTCTGTGGCGCATTTGGCCAATATGCGCCACAGAAGTTTTTTTCAAATTTCAAAAAAAAACCCGGCTAGATCTGGCCGGAGGTGGTGCTCGCCGAAGATGGGGGTCGCCGATGGAGGAGAGAAGGAGGTCGCTGGTGGAGGAGGTGGAGGTCGCCGGTGGAGGAGAGGAGGAGGCCACCGGAGGAGAAGTAGAAGGTCGCCGGAGGAGGAGCTCGTCGGGGTGGAGGAGGAGGGACGTGGGAGGAGGAGGAGCTCACCGGGATGGAGGAGGGAAGATCTCACCGGAGTAGAGGAGGGATAAGCTCACCGGGGTGGTGGAGGAGGAGGAGGAGGAGAAGCTTAACGGGGTGGAGGAGGAGGAGGAAGAGGAGGAGGAGGATCTCACCGGGGTGGAGGAGGAGGAGAAGGTGAGGAGAATGAGAGAAAAGGTGAGGAGGGGAAGGGTGGAGGAGTGGAAGAGTATAATAGAGGGATAAGGGGCGGGATTCAAATTTCGAATTTTGGCCAAGACTTCTATGGCGCATATGGAAGAAATGCGCCACAGAAGTTTGTCCTCCTTTTTTATTTTTTTGCAGGAAAAAACGATCTTTTGGTCATAACTTTTTACTCTTTTCGAATTTTGAAAATCTAAATAATCGCTAAACGACCACGTGTCGTTGAGAGCGGATGCGAAATCTCGTTCTCGTCATTTTGGTATATTATACGTATTTTTCCGACATCATATGCAAAAGTTACGGTCGTTTTACCATGGCATAAACTTTTTTTGCATAAAAAGTCGAAATGCATGTTTGTTAATTTTCCTACAAACTAGACCATATTACCTATCACTATGTGAAAGGATTTTATTTTTTGAAGTGTTTTTCATTTTCTATTATTTTTTGCAAGGCTAAAAAGGCGATCCTCAAGGGAGGGGTAGAATCTGTTTTTCCTATTTCAACTTCTGTGGCGCATGCGTCTATATGCGCCACAGAAGATGAACTTCTGTGGCGCATATGGTCATATGCGCCACAGAATATTGGTCAGAGTACAGTCAATGAGATTTCGTGATAGGGTCCACCCGAGCTTTCTGTGGCGCATATGTCCATATGCGCATGTGGACATATGCGCCACAGAAGTTGGAACTTTTGTGGCGCATTTTTCCTATATGCGCCACAGAAGTGTGAAGACTTCTATGGAGCATTTGCTGAAATGCGCCACTGGACAACTTTTGTGGCGCATGGTCAGAACCATGCGCCATAGAAGGTCTGTCTATCTATAGCTAGTTTCCTAGTAGTGCCGTCACCATCAACACCAGCATCAAGCTAGGCTTCATCGGGGTCATCATCATCCACATCATCATCTCCACCAGCATCATCATCACCACTCCGTCCTGCTGTAACAATTGTGTTGGATATTGCTTTAGTTCTTAGAGGAAACTTTCTCGGTGTTAATTACTATTATAGTTGATGCTTGTGAGTGGAACCATTGGATTATTGTTTATGTTCAGATTGTTATCCCTTACCATATCATCTGTGATCTTGATCCATATGATGTCTTGTGAGTAGTTCGTTTAGTTCTTGAGGACATGGGAGAAGTCATGTTGTTAGTAGTGAATCTGTGATAGGGTTGTCAACGAGCCAAACTCGAGCGAACATTGTTAGGCTCGGCTCGAGCTCGGTAGAAGCTCGAGCCGAGCTCGAGCGAGCCTACGTTGACCTTCGAGCCTACATCTAAGCTCGAGTTCGGCTCGACCAAATCTCGAGTAGGCTTGAGCTCGGTTCGTTGAAGCTCGGTAAGAAAATTTTAGTATATCGACATGCAGCTACATAGCAAGAAAATAGTAAAGCTTGAAAAAAGAATAGCAGAAATGGCTTGGAGTTTCATATAATAGTAATACAGTGCCAACATGCCAGCATAATTATTTTAGTGGTCTTACAACAGATGGAATAATAATAACAGTCTTAATTTTGTGACTGTATAAAAATCACGAGCTTTATCGAACTGTTTAAGTTCGGCTCGACGAACCTCGCGAGCTCGAAAACAGGCTCGAGCTTGATTTGTTATAGAGATGAATCAAGCTCGAGCCGAACTGTTAACGCGCCGAACTCGCACAGTTTGTCAAGCCCGAACTTTTTTAACAGCCCTAATCTGTGATGAGTTATTATTCAATGGTTTAGTATTTAAGTTGTGATGCTATTCTTCTAGTGGTGTCATGTGAACGTCGACTACATGATACTTCACCATTTATGGTCCTAGGGGAATGCATTGTGTATTTGGCTACTAATCGCGGGGTTGCCGGAGTGACAAAAACCTGAACCCCCATTAGGACACCTTTGCACAAGGGAGCGTAGGATCTCAGAGTTTAAGGCTGTGGTTAGATTTATATCTTAATTACTTTCCTGTAGTTTCGGATGTTTGCAGGGGGTTTAATCACAAGTATGTATTAGTCCTATGAAGGGCGGTATGTTAGCACAGGTTCACCCACACAACACTTACAAACACCAGAGAAGAGTACTCAACTATTTAAAACGAAAGCACTTGACAGAATTCCCATGTGTCCTCGAGAACGTTTGGTCCTTATAAGTATTTCCACCGGCTTGTCCTTTGCTAAGAAAGTATTGGGCCACTTGCTCCGTTCGTTCGTTACTTCTGTTACTTGCTCTTTGTTTTGTTGCCTTGTTAGAAAACCACTAAAAATCCGTTTGCTAAGTGTTCACAGGGATTTCCTGATCCATACCACTGTTCAGCACCTTCTGCTCCTCGTTGGGATCGACACTCCTATTTATCAAAAGTACTATGATACACCCCCTATACTTGTGGGTCATCAGTTCCCTTGCGGCCAAGGTTTGAGCAAGGCTACCTTGTGAAGATTGTCCACCTGTGCAGTTCCCAAGATGACAGTTGGTCATGGTTGGGAGGCCAAACTGACAGGAGAGGTGCCTATACTAGGGTGTGTATTTGAAAGGTTAGGATTGATTATCCGCATACTGAGTATGGTGAATTTAGGATTTGTTCCTGACGGATGTATCGAATGTTGTGGTGAAAGTGTACAATCTCTGCAGAGTATCAAACTATTTGAATATCCGCATCCACGGTTATGGACAGTTGGAGTGGCCATACTGTTCTGTCGTCAAATATTTTCAAAATGACTTGTGAAATGATTCATGACTTTGACTTGACCACAACAGAGTTGTGTTATGAAATTCAAGTTCCCACTTAGGTGTTATAAAACTTTCAACTAGCTTTGTTTGCTTATGAACTCAGTAGACATAAATCTGGCTTTTTGCAAAACAACCCTAGAGCTTAGTATATCCTACTCAAAACCACTTCACTTCTTAGTATTAGTTTGCGAGTACTTAAAGAGTACTCATGGCTTTGTCCCTGGCTATTCCCGTGGCCAGACTATGAAGAGGAGTATCAGGAGGACAAACAGCAGGAAGATTACGACAACTAGGATCATCTCCCATCGTCAGCATTGCATGTGACCATGAAGATGGAGCTTCACCTACGCTATCATTATTATTACGTCATTCCGCTGCTTGAATTGTATTAAGACTGGATCATGAGATCCTTATTTGTTGTAAGACCATATGTATGGTTTGTAATGGATGATGTACTCTGATATCCAATCTGTTATGTCTCGCAAAAATGGTAATCCTGGGATTGCGATGTATGGCATAATAGGCATTCGGGATTAAAAATCCGGGTGTTGACAGAAGGTAAATTCTGTTGAGGAAACTTCCTCTTTTAGTGAAAAGATTGATGTTATTATGGCTATGCTTGTTAATGGGAAAGCTCCTTTAGATCCTAATAGTGCTCCCTTAGCCTCTTTGGTTGCTCAAGAAGAGCAAGTTGATGTGAACTTCATTAAAACAATAATTTCAACAACAATGCTTATGGTAATTATAGACCTTATCCTCCTAGTGGAAATGTTTATCATGGTAGATCTGGAATGCCTAGTGAAGAAAGGATTCTAGAAGTAGAGAGATCCACTAAGAATTTTATGCAAATGCAATATGAGCAAAATAAGATTTTCACTAAAACTATGGAGGAACAATCTATTATCTTGAAAAACATTAGTCATCAGCTTGAGAATTTGAATATAGAAATTCCTAGTTTACAGTCAAAAATTTTGAGTGTTGAGAAAAATATATCCTCTTTGTCTGAAGCACAGTCCTCCTTGATTAATAAAATGGCTGCTAAACCTGAAACTATGGAAAACACCTTTGCTATTGCTCATGCCATACAAGTTACTATTGATGAAAATGTTAGGGTTTTAGCTCAACTCCATGCTAAGTGGAAAAGGGAAGATGAAATTGATAGAAACAATAGTGTGCGCACCATCACCACTAAACCACAAGTAGTCCCTATTCCTCATCCTACTATGCCTAAGCCTATTGATCCTAGTACTAGTGATGCTAAGTTTGATTTTGATATTGATGGTTGCAATATTTCTGAAGTGATTATGTTCCTGCAAAAGCTTGCTAGAAGTCCTGATGCTAGTGATATGCATGTTGCTTTCACCAAAAACGTTACAGATGCTCTTGTTAAGATTAAGGAAGAGAAGCTAAAACACAAAGCTTCTATTCCTAGGAAAGTAGAAGATAGTATGGAACCCATTATTAATATACAAGTGAATAACTTTGATCTCAAAGCTTCATGTGATTTTGGTTCTAGTGTCTCTATTATGCCTAGGAAGATTTATAAAATGCTTGATTTGCCACCATTGGAAGATTGTTATTTGGATATCCCACTCAATGATAATGCTAAGAAGAAACTCATGGGGAGTATTAATTATGTTCTCATTATGGTTAACAATGCTTATGTTCATGTGGATTTCTATGTTTTGGATGTTGAATACAATGCTTCTTGTCCTATTACTTTGGGAAGACCATTTCTTAGAACAGTTGGTGCCATCATTGATATGAAAGAAGGCACCATTAAATATCATTTTCCATTAAAGAAAGGTATTGCACACTTCCCTATGAGGAGAGAGAAGTTGCTTTTTGCTCCTCCTTTGAAATCAAGATTTGATGTTAATGCTTCTTCATTTGAAAATACTTGATTCCTCTTGCTTCTTGTGCCTAACTTAAAGGCGTTAAAGAAAAGTACTTTTTGGGAGATAACCCAAGAGTTTACTTTAGTCTTGTAAGTTAATACTTCAGTAATGACCTCTCCTTATCCTTTTTGTTTGCTTTTTGTGCCAAGAATGACCTCTAATGAGAGGGAAGTAAGATTTGGGGAGTTGCTGTCCCGAAACAGATTTCTGTCCTCCACCATAAACATTCGCGAGGAGTCTCTGTAACTCGTATTGAGCTGAAAATTTACGAAAAAATCCCCCAGTATGTTAGCTAACTTTCATTAGTTCAACACTTTTTGATTTGAGCAACAGAAGATGTTCTAAAAAATCGGTTTCTACCTGCTGGTCTATTTTGACAGATTTCTGCCATTATTTGCATTTGCTTCTTATTGATTCCTTTTTGAGTTATTTTTGGGAAATTGAGCTTTTTGAAGGAGTTGCTACAGTATCTTGTGTTTTTAATGAAAAGCCTTGCTGTTCCAAAGCTTTGCCAGAGGTCTAATATCTTTTGAATACATTAATGTTGCCAATGAAGATTGTGTGAAGTTTTGTATGAAGGAAAAATTTCAAGTGTAGAGAGAGAATGATGCAATGAGATGAAGAATGGATAAAAGCTCAATCTTGGGGATGCCACCATGATGTCACCCCAAGAAATATCCAAGAGGTACAAGCGTCAAAGCTTGGGGATGCCCAAGGCATCCCCTTCTTCATCAATAAAAAGCTCACGTCTATCTAGGCACTTCATTTTTATTATTTCATGCACAGTTGTGTTGTTCTTAGAGCGTCTTAGTTTTTGTTTGCTTTGCTTAGGTTGTTTAGTTTCTTGAATAAAGTAGTTTGGACCCCGTTTTCGCTGTGTTGTTTTGCAAATAAGTTGCTTGGTGTTGGAAAGGAGTAGTAAGTTCTTGCTTGTAAGTGCAAGAGGAGCTTGCATTGACTTTGACTTAGACTTTAGCATGACATGCTAGGTGTTGTTTTGACCTTATGCTTTGTGATTATTGCTGTAGCATGGCTTGTTCTAAACAATTGGGATTTCTTAGTGTGCCTTGAAGAAATTATGCGTTGTTTTAGCATGCAAAAGCAAAGTATTGTGGTATTCTCCTTTGATGCTTTGCTTGGGTTGACTTGGCACATGCTCACACCATGTTATGACTCTCACAAGTCACCATTAGCCTCTATGATCATTTAGTCCTTGACTTGTAGTACCACTCTATGCTTTGATTAGTAATCCTTTGTTGCTCTGCATGATTATGGCCATTATGCTCTCTTAGTTGGTTGCTCCCAGTCTTTTGCTAGCCTCCACTTGTATGAGTAAGCTCTACTCGTGCTTCAAACTCCCAAGAAACCAAGTTATTCCAAAGTGTCCACTATAAACTCCTATGCATGGTGTGTTACACCATTCCAAGTATATTCTTGTTTTCAGCTATCTTCCAATTAAAAACCATTTTGTATTGTGAGAACTTGGTGACTAAAGCCCTCACAAACTTGATGGCACACTTTATATTCCTTGCCCCTAATAAACTTGAACCATTGTGACAGCTATGTTGTATATTCTTGCACTTATACGTTGGAATTAGCAGAACCGTGCTGTCACGGGGAACGTTTTCAACATTGCACTTGTACTTTGTACTCAGTTGATATCATGCTCTTTTGTCTATGGATGTCACCGGTGTGAAATAAAGAGGAAACTTGTAAGTCCATGGAGTAAATATTCTATGTTAGATAAACGCCTGGGCCGCTAGCCTAAGCCATGCCTAATCATGGTGGAAACTTGCAACATCACCATAGTGAGCTTTCTATGAAGCATCCTCAATAAAAAGCTATGCATATAGTAAATAAAAATATTGTTGAGATGCTCATTGTCTACTTGCCTTGTCATTTTGGTTATGGGAAAGCTCCTGTACCATGTGCAAGGGATACCCCGTTGGCGGTTCTCTATGATATGCAAATATTTACAATGACAAGAACTTACATGTGACTGAAGTTGAGTATGCATGACGTGTGGCCCTCGTATTCAAGGGACTTGAGATTGCCAACTTATACTTCATCAAGCATATACTTCATCATTGTCACTTAACTTTAATCATTTCAAGATGCTTATGATAGGGGCAATGAGGGCTAAAAGCTAACAAGTACCATAATTTTTGGAAGCTCTTTTTGAAACTTGTAATCCCTGCTTCCTTTATATAACACCCCAGTTTTACTTAATCAATATTTAGGGTTGATTGTGCATTACATGAGCATCATCATTTAAATTATGCATTGAAGAAAATAAATCAAATCCTAAAATCCTAGTTTTCTCCCTCTATTTGAAATCAATTCAAATGGTTTGAATTTTGAAAACACCAAAATTATTGGAGCCCAAATGGACTAAAAGGGCCCCAAAATATTATACTAGTTTTACAAACCTCGCTGGTATTTTCAAATTACCCAAAATAGATTCAAAATGGAAATACAAAAACAGAATTTGAAAACAGAAGAAGAAAAGCTTTTGTAAATAAAAAAGAGCAGCCAGCGCTTAACAGACCGCAGCCCACCTCCCTCTTCTCCCTACCTGTTGCCCAGCATGCAAGCCAGCAGCTTCCTTGCAAGCCCTGCCGCGGCCCAGGAGCAGCCCACCCAAGCCCGTACCTGTTTGTCGCCTTCCTGGAGTCATCTTCCACCTCCCGATTAGCCGAAGCTGCTCGTTGTCGGCACGTCGTCGGCCGCCCCGCGTGGAGATGCCTGCCGCCGCCCTCTGGGTGAGGATAAGACCCTCCTCGAGCATGCCTCTTTCCTCCCCTGGCTACCTTTCTCCCCTGGCTCTCCCCTCCCCTCTTTCTGCGAGCAAACCCGAAACCCTAGCCCGCAGAACTGCCGGCGCCCCACCGACCCGTGCCGCCCCGAGCTTTGCCAACACGCCCACAAGCTCCGCCTCGCCAAGATGAGCTTCCTCGTCAACCGAATCGAGCCCACAGGCCTCCTGTCGCTGCAATTGACCACCCCGTCCCCGATGCCGGCAGCCGTCGTCGCCATGGAATCCGGCCTCACCTCGCCTCTCCGACCCTACCTCGAGCTTCAGGGTGAGCTCAAGGTTATTCGGAACCTCTCCTAGCTTCTCCTCTCTCCCTGGTTCACCCTGCCGTCGAACGCTGCCGCGCTCCGCCACCAGTAGCTGTCGTCGTCGTTCTTCCAGCTACCAATCAGGAGCGGCGCCGCCACTTTGTTGCTCGTCGCGGCCGTACGGTTCTAACCATGTGCTCAGATCGTGCGAGCTCAGCCGCAAACACCGGCGCCGGTGAACCTCTGCAGGTGGCCGGCGGTATGACATCACCATGACGCCAGCTGCAGGACAGCCTGGTCAAACCGGCCCCCTGTCCCACTTTTGCTGCGTGGGGGCTGAGGTGGCTAGTGCCCCACCTGTCTGTCTCTAGGGCTAGCCCAGCCCTCTGTGTAAAAAGTATTTCCAATTTTATTTAAATTAAGAAAAGGTTTAATAATTTTAGAAATTTTTTTAAATTTGTAAATTCAATATCTAATTATATGTTTATCTAAAAAATACAAATAATATATCAAAATGTTCAGAAAAATGAAACCTATCTAACTAAGATATCATCATGCATTGTTCAACAACTTAAATGACAAGTATAATTAGAAGAACATAGTAACCCCTCTCATATACATCCGGAGTTTCCTCGAGTTAGGGTTTTTACCCCTCGGAACCCCGATTAAATTGTCGAGCATGCCTTAGGGTTACTTTTCATTACAATTTAACTCATCATATCATCATCCTTGCTTGAGCATTGCATCGATGCCATTGTTGATTGTTTCCCTTTCTTTCCGGTGTTTCGTTCTTTCCGATAGAATACGATATCGAGATCGATATCAAAGACCGAGGACAACACCATCGAAGATCGACGAACAATACTTGACCAACCATAACCAAGTCAAGTACAAGGCTCCCGAAGATCTGCTTATCTGCTATCAACTCGCAAAGGCAAGCATAGCCCTGCCATGATATAATCCTATGATTTCAAAAGCATTTCTATTCTTGCCATGATGCATATGATTCTATTGTGGTCTTTTATCGATAGATAGAGTATCATATTTATTGCATTACTCCCTTTGAGCTTATATTACCTGATCCACTGCTCCTAGCATAACTAGGTTTGGCATGTGTGCACTGCTAGAGCTTTTATCTGTGTCTTGCTTAGCCATGCATAGCTGTCAGTACTGGTTCATCCAGATGATGTATCAGATACAAATAATCTAGTATGACAGGAGAACGTGATGAGATGATATCAGAGGTGATATGAGATTAAACATGCTAAGGCTTGTATGGGAGGCCACGGTGGGATGTGGTTTTTCTAGTCCCATGCTCGCCACCATTCGGACCTGAGTTCTTGCCTTTGGAACCAAGACGAGCGTGCAACCACACGAGGCCTAGAAAACCTCACGAGCAACTAACTTTCCTAGTAGATTCCATGAGTCACATAGTTCGGGCGTTCCATTCTACATATGCATAGAAAACCGTTTGAAAGATTTGTCGGGTGAAGGTGCATTCATAACAGGTAGGTAAGCATGGACCGGGTTGCTTGGGGTCGATGGGTCCCCTAGTGAACTAACCTTGCCTCACATCTTTAAGTACCGGATTTGGGATTTGACCCGTTACGGTGGGACCATACTTATTGCGTGACTCATGGTCTCGGCGAAAGCAAGGTAAAGGTCGTGTCTAACCACCCTCTACCGGCCTTCCAAGGAAGAGGGCTTATCTAGTGGCATTAAGAGAAGGTTAGTACGTGTGGGTAAAGTTGTACACCCCCGCAGGGTAATAATCTTTTCGAAAATCCGTGTTCATGGTTATGAACGTTTGGTGACCAGATTCTAAGATCATAGAGAACTATAACCTAATCGTAAAACTTGGCAGATCAACGTGTGCTTAAGGATGCTTCCTCATGGGTACGAGGGGGTGATCCTAGTTGGTAGATGATGATGACTTGCTGGATATAAAGATAATGATCAATATTTTTGGAGATGTCGCTCCCTTATCCCCTTTTAAAATACTCTGAATAGACGAGCTTCTTCTCCCTCTTGTTTTATAAACAAAAGATGGCTTTATGAAAAACAACTCCACCAGCCATAAGTCTTGCAGAGTACACCCTGTACTCGCCCTTGCTTTGTTGATACTTTTGGCAGAGTAAGTGTTCCCTGAAGATCAGTTTGGTACTACATCGACATCGATGAGTAGCTTGGGGTTCCCGGCCGGCAGCCTGGAATCTATAGGCTGGGACATCATCGTTATGCTTCAGGCCTCTTAGACCATTTGTTAAGTTTGCTATACTTAATAGCATAATTTGCCTTCCGTTGTTTGATGTTTGTGGTCAGTGACCTCTTCTTGTAATAATTTGGTTCTCTGCTCAGTTATGAGCTTGCTGTAATAAATTTTGTGTCGTAGGGTCACTGTTGTGTTACCGATTCTTCATTGGATATTCTTGACCTCAAGGTTAAGCTTATGTCAGACGAAGGTTTGGGATTTGTTTAGCCCTGATCCCAGGGGTGTCACACTTTACAAAAAGGCCTTTCTTCCACCATTATTGTGTCTCCACCTTCTACCTTTAGGCACCATTAAGAGAGCATAGTTGTCATTCTATGTGCAGTGTTCCGAAGCTTATTGATTGATGCATATTGTGATATTACTTGTTCTCGTGCCATTTGTTTCTAGTCACCCTTGTGAACTTTGAAGGTGTCCTATGCATCTATATTGCTAGTCTATGAGGGACAAGCTGATTGCCACTATGCTATGTTTTCTGTATGTGAAGCAAACAAACGTTTTTCAATGCATGTTATTCATGATCTTTGTTTGTAGCCTTTCATGTTGCATGCATAGTTACTATGTCCTATTGTTAGAACTCCATCTTTCATGCACATGTTTAGAGTTCTTTGATCCTAGCTTTCAGTGCTTGCAACTGGTTGGATCTTTATTGTGAGGGTGCATGTCACCTAAAAAATTATTCTTTTTTATAACTTACCTACTCGAGGACGAGCAGGAGTTAAGCTTGGGGATGTTGATACGTCGGAAACGTATCTATAATTTTTTGATGGTCCATGCTTGTTAGTATCTACTTTGCTTTGTCTACACTTTGAGGTGCTTTTTACATGTTTTCTCGTACTAACCTATTAACAAGTTTCCACAGTGCCAGATGCCTGTTTTCTGCTGTTTTTGCTTTCAAAAAGTTAGTAAAGAAATATTCTCGAAATTGGACGGTACAAACGTTAAAGTCAATTACTTTTCGTGGGTAACAAGAAGTCCAGAGGGGAGACGGAGGCGTAAGCCAGGGCGCCCAGACCCCCTGGGTGCGGGTGGGCCCTGCCCCGTGCCTAGGAGGGGTGTGGGGCCTCTAGCCGCCTCCTCGGCCTCCCCCTTCGCCTATAAGAAGCCCCTGATGCAGAAACCCTAAGCACCCTATCAAATCTCCACGAAATCGTCTATAGCCACCGCCACCATCGTCCCTAGATCGGGGGGATCTGAAGTTCTTCCCGGCACCCTGCCGGAGGGGAGATCATCCCAGAAGCCTTCTCTCCGGTATGATGCGTGAGTAGTTCCACCTTGGACTATGGGTCCATGTAGTAGCTAGATGGTTGTATCTCCTCCTTTGTGCTTTCATGTATAGATCTTGTGAGCTCCGTTCATGATCAAGATCTAATCTATTTGTAATCATGCATGTTGTGTTTGCGGGGATCCGATGGATATTGAGATTATTATGTTGGTTTGATTAATGGTTTTGTCTTTATGATTCTATCATGTCTGTGTTGTTTGTGATCTTGCATGCTCTCCATTGTTAGTAGCTATCTTGGCCAAGTAATTGCTAGTGACTCCAAGAGGGGGTATTTATGCTCGATAGTGGGTTCATGTCTCTAGTTTCCAAGGGAAGTGACAATAATATCTTCGGTTGTAGATGTACTGTTGCTACTAGGGAGAAAACAACGGTCTCTTGTTCATGGAACATGTGGACTGTTTACCTTACAAACTTTGCTTAAAGCAGTTGTTTGTTGCTTGCAACTTAATACTGGAGGGGGTTCGGATGATAACCTGAAGGTGGACTTCTAGTCATAGATGCAGTTGGATGGCAGCCTATGTATCTTGTTGTATTGCCCAATCGAATCTCATAGGATCTTTCTGACTAGTAATTGCATTGTTATGCCTTGCTCAGTTCCTGTCAATTGCCCCGCTGTAATTTGTTTACCATCCATGCCATTGTGTTTATTTAAGGAGAGAACCTCTAGTGAACTATGGACCCCGGTCCAATCTTTACCATTGATACATCTTCCACTGTTACTTGTTTACTTGTTGCAAGCCATTACCTTCCACACCATATGTTTAATCCTTTGTTACAACAAACCGGTGAGCTTGACAACCTCACTGATTCGTTGGGGCAAAATCTTGAGTTTGTGTTGTGCAGGTCTCCGCGTTGCTTGCAACACCTGTGTGACGTTTCCTTCCTCCTTATGGTTTGATAACCTCGGTCTCTACTGAGGGAAGACTTGCTGTTGTGCTCATCACACCTTGCTCTTGGGGTTTCCAACGAAGTACCCCACACTAGCGCATCAATCACTTGCTTTTTATCCATGAATTATGTGGGTTGTTTAAGTGTGCATGTATCACAACTGAACTTGTGAAGAAGAAGTTACTCTCTATATCATTGAAAGGAAGAGCTGAAGAATGGTATAAGATGTTGAAGAATGGACAATTCATGGAATGGGAGGAAATTGTACCTCTCTTTTATTCTAAATTATATCCTCCCAGTGAGATTCATAAGGATTGGAATCTAATATATAACTTTTGGCCTCGTGATGGAGAGAGTACAGCCCAAGCTTGGGGGAGATTGAAGTTACTAATGCTTAAATGTCATATTCATGAACTCCCTAACAATATTATTATTAATAACTTTTATGCAAGGCTTTCTATTCATGATAAAGATTTATTAGATGCTTCTTGTGCTGGATCATTCACACGCATTAAGGAAGAAGCTAAATGGGATCTTCTAGACCGTATTCAAGAGAACACTGAAGCATGGGAAAATGACAAAGGAAGAAAGTCGGGTATAAACTATGATTATGAATGCATTAAATCTTTTATGGGAAATGATGACTTTCATGATATTAGTACTGAGTATGGTCTTGATTCTCAAGTTCTTGCAAATTGCTTTAAGGCCTTTGCCTCTTATATAGAAATTCCCAAAAAGGAGTGGGACAAGTACCATGCAACTTATAAAGATGTTGTTAACCATGTTCCTGTTAGAATCACTGAAGTTTGTACTATTGATCCTATTTTGCCTGAACCTTATATTGAGAAAATCCCTTTTCCTGCTAAGGTAAAGGAACATTCTATCATAGCTAATGTGGTTAGCAAAAGTACAAAGAAAACTGTGGAACCTGATGAGCAAATAAACATTGAACCTGTAGTAGCCGTTGTGAAAGATCTTGTCACTAAAAATATAGAGGATGAGCACATTGTATTCTGTGAAGACGCTTCTAATATTGTCTCTCATCCTAGTAAAGCTAGGAAAACTAGTGTCCTTGTGCTTTCTATGAGAATTGGTGATCATTGCTATTATGGTTTATGTGATATTGGTGCTAGTTCTAGTGTTATTCCTTATGAGCTTTATAGGGAAATTATGCAAGAAATTGGTCCTTGTGAACTTGAGGACATTGATGTGGTTATTCACCTTGCTAATAGAGAGACAGTCTGTTCAATTGGCATTGTAAGAGATGTGGAGGTTCTTTGTGGTAAGATTAAATATCCTGCTGATTTTCTAGTACTTGGTTCAGAAGCTAGTAAAACTTGTCCTATTATCTTTGGTAGACCTTTCTTGAATACTTGTGGGGATATTATAGATTGTAAGAAGGAGAAGGTTTTAACTAAGTTTGATGGAGAATCTTATGAGTTTAATTTTTCCAAATTTGCTAAAACTCCTTATGAAAATGAATTGCCTAATGAGGATTTCAGGGTTGAATAACTTGCTGATATTTCTCTTGCTCCTAACAATGCCTTGCAGCAGTATATGGAAGATCATGAAATTCAGGTTTTCATGAAGGAAAGAAATAAGATTGACGAGATTTTCCTTCGTCAACCTGAGTTAATTAAGCATAACCTACATGTGGAGGATTTGGGTACCACACTACCACCTAAAGGGGATCCTGTTTTCGATTTAAAACCTCTAACTGATGATCTTAAATACGCTTATCTAGATGATAAGAAAATATATCCTGTTATTATTAGCTCTAAACTTTCAGGAAAGGAAGAGGAAAGATTATTGGAAGTATTGAAGAAACACCGTGGAGCTATGGGTTACACTCTTGATGATTTAAAATGGATTTCTCCTACTATATGTCAGCATGCTATTAATATAGAACCTGATGCAAAACTAGTTGTTGAACATCAACACCATTTAAATCCTAAGATGAAGGATGTGGTAAGAAATGAGGTATTAAAACTCCTTGATGCTGGTATTATTTACCCTATTGCTGATAGTCAATGGGTTAGCCCTATTCATTGTGTCCCCAAGAAAGGGGGATCACCCTAATAAAATAATGAGCTTATACCTCAAAGAGTAGTTGTTGGTTATAGGATGTGCATTGATTTTAGAAAGGTTAATAAAGTTACTAAGAAAGATAATTATCCTCTTGTAATGGTGGTAGCCTGTCACATCCCAAGATTTTCCAAATCTTGTAATGCGAAAAATAAATGAATAAAATAAAACTTTGTTGATTTTCAGGGCCAGAAGAAACTTTTTGAATTCCAATGAGAATCTTCAAACCTATTTTGAACAATTAAATCCTAAAGGGATTTAAAAAGTTAAAACATTTAATAAAGGAAAATAAAATATTTTGGAAATACCATTTTGGATCTTTAAATAAAGAGTTGTGATTTTCCAAAGAAAAGGTAGATTTATAAATAAAGATTATTTTATAAAAGCCAAATTAAACCTTGGCCAAGACTTTGAAACAAAAGGGTTTTGCTTTGATTAAAATAGTAGAGGTTTATTTAAAATAAAACAAAAAGGATTTAATATCCAAGTTTTATTAATAAAGGTTTTATTATTTCTAAACCATCAAAACTTGTTTATTTGTTTAAAATAAGTTTCCCAAGTGTTTTATATTTTCAAATAAAACCTACTGAATGGTTTGGTACTATTTTAGTTTTCAAAATAAAGTTTTAATAAAACAAATCCTATTTGATAACTAAGGCCCATTTTATTTAATTATTAATGGACCTTATAATAAAAATGTTATTTTATTTTAAACAAGCTTTCCAAGTATTCTTTACTTTCAATTAATACCTACTGATTTGGTTTTGAAAGTATTTGGATTTCAAAAGAAGATTTTATTAAATAAATCAAACCCTATTTGATTAAATAACTAAAGGTCCATTTTATTTAATTAATGAATGGATCCTAAAAATGAATAAAAAATATTATTTTATATTGGAATTTTGGATTATGTTACTGAACAGAATCAAGTTCAAACTTTCAAAGTCTGGTGATTGTTTGTCTTGATTTGATTGTTGAATTATATGTTTGAAATTCAAAACAGGAAAATAGAAATAGAAAAAGAAAAGGATTCAGAAACAGAAAAAAAATAAGAATAGGTCGACCCAACCCAGCAGCCCAACAGGCTCAGAACCAGCCCAACTATTCCTCCCGCGACGAAACGTTTTTCACTCGCAACCAGACCCGCAAAGGGAATGACTGGTGGACCCTCCCCTCCTTTCTTTTCCCACTGCCAGGTAGACCCCACTCTTTCCTGTTCATCATCCACACCCCGCGCTAATTTCTCCTCGCCGTTTCCTGCCTTAACGCCGGCGATCAATTCGTCATAACACGGCCGCCATTACTCGCTTTGACCATGCTCGATAAAACGCCAGCGCCTTCTCCTCCTTTCCCCTCTGTCACCACACCTCGACTCGCCCTCAGGCTGCTGAATTTTGCCAGAGACCATCCTTTGCTCCGACGAGGTTCGGTGTCGATTCCGGCCAAGTATCCCCTCCCCTTGCCTCCCTGACCATGCACCCAGACTCACCACTTCTCGGCGCATCTCCCAGTACCTTTCTTTCGACCGCGGGCGCCCCAGAGCGTCAACTACGACAAGCTTCCGAACGCCGCCGCGTCTGCAACCTCTCCGACGACCTCCCCCGGTAAGCACTGACCGCCCCGCGTCTTCTCGATCACGCAAGCATCTTTGCCATGGCCTTGCGCAGCTAACCAAGTCCTCCATTTGTCTTCTCGTGGACCACAGCACCGTCCCCGACCACGAACAGGACCGCCTGACGCCGTTCTCGACTCCGGTGAGAAATTAAGACGAGCCCTGAGCGCCCCTTGCCGAGCCGACCACACGCCGAGCATCGCCACGTCCTCGTGACCTCGATGAGCCTACTCCCTCCCTCTCTTGCTTCCTATTTTGCCAGCGCCGCCACTATCTGACCGTCGCCGCCGCTA
Source organism: Avena sativa (assembly GCA_916181665.1). Classification (NCBI taxonomy): domain Eukaryota; kingdom Viridiplantae; phylum Streptophyta; class Magnoliopsida; order Poales; family Poaceae; genus Avena; species Avena sativa. Next base: position 465,466,176 of record OV702293.1, read on the forward strand.
GCCACTGCCGGCGCCGCTCGCATATGGTCAAACACGCTAGCACCGTAGGATCTCGATCCGACGCTTGCGATAGATCGCTTAAGCCGCGAAGGGGTACGTTCTCTGGACCGCACGATTTAATTTGATCCAACGCACCGTGTTGCCGATCCACCCGAACCGGTATCGGCAAATAGAAAAGTGCCGCGTGTCACCTGCTCGATTTAAAAACAGATTTGAAATCTGATTGAGATATGATTTTCAAACCCTTGTAACTTTGGATCCACACGTCCAAAAATTACAAATTTTATGTCGTTGGATTCAGGAGAACCAGCCCTAGCCAACCATGCCCTTAGTTTAGCAAATAGTATCCATTAAAGGGTTTGTTTTTGCAGAAACATTTGTGTGCTTATTTAGGGTAGAAAAATGATTCAAAAATGTTTATAAGGTTAAAACCTTTGCAAAATTGTTTTGATGTGAACTTACTGACCCTAGGAACCAACCCATGGTCTTGGAAATGGATTTGGTAAAATTTAAGATGGATTATTTGACTTAACCATTTCTAGCCAAATGAAAATAATGGTTTTATTTTAAAAAGTGTTTTTGGAGCAAAAGCTTTGGGAAAATGATTTGAAACAAACCTACTAACCCAAAACACCAAGTTTTGCAATAGCAACTCATTTGGTGAACAACTTAAAGTTGTTACCTCGATAAAAATATTTTCCACCACATAAATGAGGATTGGATTTAAAAATGGATTTGGGACAAAACCCTTTTGCAAATGACTTTTCCACTTTGGAAAAATGACCAATTTGGAACTTACAAAGTTTAGAAGCCTAGTGAAGACCATCTTTGCAAATAGAATCATCTCTTGCATGCTTACATGCATGATTTAGATCCCATTGTTTTGTGTGTGTGAATTGTTGAATGATTAATGGTTTGGAATGCTACTTGATACTATGCTTGCTTGATTGATTGTAGTGAAATTAGAAAAGTGTGAGACTAGCAAGATCAAGGAGTGAACCATCATTTCCCTACCAAAAAGGCAAGTTACACTATCATCTAAAGTCCTACTATTTTCATTATACTTAGTGGATTTTGAAAACATGCATGAAAATAATTTTATACTTATTCTATGCTAAATCCTAATAGGATACCCTATACTTTCCTTAGAGAAAACATTGTAGTTGTACATGCTTAGCCATGCTGTATTGGGAAAAGAGATACATGTTGAGATTTTACAAAGTTGAGAAAAGGACTTGTGTTTTATATAATAAAACAAGGACTCAATGAACCACCTAGGTGGAGGATACTTTAAGTTTTGGAGAAGGTGGCAACAAAAGGAACCATGTCTATGGTGATCTCTTTGTGTTGTGCTCCAAAAGAAAACCCACCTAGGAAACTTAGAGATTGAACATGTTTCTCCAATTGTGGCTTTCGTGTGCAACCACATGCTATTATGGCTCTGGCTTAGTCAACTACATTGGGAAGACCCATGCATTGTCTTCAGTTTACTGGACATGGGGATCTGGAATGCTTCATGTGTGCTGAAGACAAGCTAGCAATGGTGTATGGGAGGACCCTTTGGAAAGACTTCGTCACATTCTCAATCTGCCAGTACTCCATCTTGGTGAGCACTAATCCAGTAGGCCACTGGTGGCAAAAGTATGGGATTGTGACATGTGGGTAAAGTGTACTCCTTCTGCAGAAGATAATAAAATCTAAGTACTTAGCCGTGTCCCCGGTTATGGACAATACTGAGCAACTAAAGTTTGAACTATGGGAGATCTCGACATTCCAACTTCTAAAATAAAAACTTGATGCACTTGAGTGTCTACCAAGGAATTCAAAGAGATTTTGTTAAGCTTGATGCACTTGGGGTTACCAAGGAGCTCAAGAGATTTTGATGAAAACATGAACACTTGGGGTTACCAAGGAACTCATGAGAATTTATAAAACTTGATGCACTTGGGGTTACCAAGGAGCTCAAGGGATTTTGATAAGAACCAAAACCATTTTGAAAAGATAGGATAAAATATTGCTTTGTGCAAATAAGCCTTAAACTCTACTTAGCCAAAATTGCATGTAATGATAGGATCTACTTATAATCTACATAGTAGTGAAACTTGCCAATACAATTCAAATGTATTGACCCTTGTGGCTGTAACTTGTAATGTTGCAGGTTTGATTGTTTTTAGTGAAGATTGTTTGATTAGGATTACAAAGTCTACAACCAACATCTGCCTGTGGCACTTTGAAGATGAAGGACCCCATGACTATAGTTACTCCGCTGCAATGAAATGTAATAGCCAAATGAGCTATGTTTGATGTAATAAAATTATGTTATTCCTGGTTATAAGGTTATATTATGACCTTTGTTTCTTGATATTACATCTAAACTATGGATGCTAGCTATTGATCCAGGGACTAGCATTGTAAACACAGGGGACACCACCTTATGTTATATAAAGGTTGGGCCACTCCCTCTACAGATGGTATCAGAGCATTGTGTTGCCTGTAGGATTTGTAAACCTAGGATTGGACAAAAACCCTTAGAAAAATAGGAGTTGTACTTGTTCCAAAAACTTATTTACAAAACACTTGTAAACTCTTTCCTCAACCATTTTGGTTTCAACTCAACATCTCTTCTATTTCAAACTTGATGGAAAAACCTACCCCATAGCCCAAGACTACACCATGTGCAAAGGACTCCCTCAACACTTCCAACTCTAATGACTTCAACTTCTTCAACTCTAATGACTTCAACATCTTTAGCACGTTCACCAAGGACTTCCAACTCGGATATCACTAAGGACTACATGTGAGACAAGGAAATCTTACTCAAGATTTAGAGACTGAGGGAATGCAAAAGTTAGAAGGAGTTCACTTCACTAGAAGACAAGGTAACCAAGAGTTTTTCCCAAAGAACCATGATCTCATGTAGGAAGAGGCAACCAAGAAGGATGGAAAGATCACAAGTAAACCATATAGATGGACCACCATATTTTAGCTAAGTTAAACCCACCAACTTATGTGGGGTAACAAAATATTTTGTTGCCTAAGTGTGTGCTTGAGCATTGTTGTTTGAGTGAAATGTTTGGTTTGTGATTGCATGCACATTGCTTGTGTGAATTGTGATATGTGTGATTAGAATTGATTCCTTAGAAAAAAACCTTTTGCCCATTCTAATTTTCCCTTCAACCCGAACAGATGACTACTCCAAAAGACTCCAACATCAAGATTAATGACACCAACACCAACCAAGAGAACAGCATGAAAGAGCTCATAGCAACTCAACACCAGTTAAACCAACTGACAGCTCAGTTCATAGCCAACACTAGTGATAAAGATCCAGCACTTCAAAAGTTTTTGGAGGAACAAACCCAACTGATGCTTAAGGTGACTAATCAAATGATCAACATAGAAGAAAACTATCCCAACAGAGTTTATGACAACAAGGATGACAAGAATGTTATTCTGGATGGAGCCCCAGCTTGCATTATTTGTGGAGACAAGGATCATACTTCCAAGGAGCATGAAGATCAATGCCCCAATTGTGAAGAGGAACATCCTGTTGGACAATGTCCTATTTCTCAAGGTACATGTTATCTTTGTGAAGGAAACAACCATGTCCCTATTCAATGCCCCATCTACTCCATGGTGGAACAAAGGAAACAAGAAGGATCCAAGTCTACCAATAAAGGAAAAGGACCACTTATACCTCCAAACAAGACAACCCAATTCAAAGGACTAAAGAAACCCAAGAAACAAAAGCAGGACATGAGCCTTGTGCAATGTCGTAAATGTAAGGAAATGGGACACTACTCTAGTGGATGCCCAGAGAATAAGAAGAATAAAGAGATTGGCCAAGTGATGTGCAACAATTGCAAAGATCTAGGCCACTATGTAGCAACTTGTCCACAAGAGCCACGTAAAGAACTCAAGGAGATCCACTGTTTCAACTGCAAGAACCCAGGACATTATGCAAGCAACTGTCCCGAAAAGATGAAGAACAAGTTGAACAAGCCTATGGAGAAACTCAACCTTGGCCCATGAGTCAAGCATGGAAACTAAGGACACAAATGCAACTGTTTGCTTAGAGAAAGTTTTCCCAGGATCCTAAGCAAGCCAAGATGTAATTTAGTTTGAAAATTTTTAAGGGTGGTAGTACCCTAGGTGTTTTGAGCCAACTTGTAACCCTAGCCTCCCCAAATCTCGGGACGAGATTTATTTTAAGGGTGGTAGCCTGTCACATCCCAAGATTTTCCAAATCTTGTAATGCGAAAAATAAATGAATAAAATAAAACTTTGTTGATTTTTAGGGCCAGAAGAAACTTTTTGAATTCCAATGAGAATCTTCAAACCTATTTTGAACAATTAAATCCTAAAGGGATTTAAAAAGTTAAAACATTTAATAAAGGAAAATAAAATATTTTGGAAATACCATTTTGGATCTTTAAATAAAGAGTTGTGATTTTCCAAAGAAAAGGTAGATTTATAAATAAAGATTATTTTATAAAAGCCAAATTAAACCTTGGCCAAGACTTTGAAACAAAATGGTTTTTCTTTGATTAAAATAGTAGAGGCTTATTTAAAATAAAACAAAAAGGATTTAATATCCAAGTTTTATTAATAAAGGTTTTATTATTTCTAAACCATCAAAACTTGTTTATTTGTTTAAAATAAGTTTCCCAAGTGTTTTATATTTTCAAATAAAACCTACTGAATGGTTTGGTACTATTTTAGTTTTCAAAATAAAGTTTTAATAAAACAAATCCTATTTGATAACTAAGGCCCATTTTATTTAATTATTAATAGACCTTATAATAAAAATGTTATTTTATTTTAAACAAGCTTTCCAAGTATTCTTTACTTTCAATTAATACCTACTGGTTTGGTTTTGAAAGTATTTGGATTTCAAAAGAAGATTTTATTAAATAAATCAAACCCTATTTGATTAAATAACTAAAGGTCCATTTTATTTAATTAATGAATGGATCCTAAAAATGAATAAAAAATATTATTTTATATTGGAATTTTGGATTATGTTACTGAACAGAACCAAGTTCAAACTTTCAAAGTCTGGTGATTGTTTGTCTTGATTTGATTGTTGAATTATATGTTTGAAATTCAAAACAGGAAAATAGAAATAGAAAAAGAAAAGGATTCAGAAACAGAAAAAAATAAGAATAGGTCGACCCAACCCAGCAGCCCAACAGGCTCAGAACCAGCCCAACTATTCCTCCCGCGACGAAACGTTTTTCACCCGCAACCAGACCCGCAAAGGGAATGACTGGTGGACCCTCCCCTCCTTTCTTTTCCCACTGCCAGGTAGACCCCACTCTTTCTTGTTCATCGTCCACACCCCGCGCTAATTTCTCCTCGCCGTTTCCTGCCTTAACGCCGGCGATCAATTCGTCATAACGCGGCCGCCATTACTCGCTTTGACCATGCTTGATAAAACTCCAGCGCCTTCTCCTCCTTTCCCCTCTGTCACCACACCTCGACTCGCCCTCAGGCTGCTGAATTTTGCCAGAGACCATCCTCTGCTCCAACGAGGTTCGGTGTTGATTCCGTCCAAGTATCCCCTCCCCTTGCCTCCCTGACCACGCACCCAGACTCACCACTTCTCGGCGCATCTCCCAGTACCTTTCGTTCGACCGCGGGCGCCCTAGAGCGTCAACTACGACAAGCTTCCGAACGCCGCCGCGTCTGCAACCTCTCCGACGACCTCCCCCGGTAAGCACTGACCGCCCCGCGTCTTCTCGATCACGCAAGCATCTTTGCCATGGCCTTGCGCAGCTAACCAAGTCCTCCATTTGTCTTCTCGTGGACCACAGCACCATCCCCGACCACGAACAGGACCGCCTGACGCCGTTCTCGACTCCGGTGAGAAATTAAGACGAGCCCTGAGCGCCCCTTGCCGAGCCGACCACACGCCGAGCATCGCCACGTCCTCGCGACCTCGGTGAGCCTACTCCCTCCCTCTCTCGCTTCCTATTTTGCCAGCGCCGCCACTATCTGACCGTCGCCGCCGCTAGCCACCGCCGGCGCCGCTCGCATATGGTCAAACACGCTAGCACCGTAGGATCTCGATCCGACGCTTGCGATAGATCGCTTAAGCCGCGAAGGGGTACGTTCTCTGGACCGCACGATTTAATTTGATCCAACGCACCGCGTTGCCGATCCACCCGAACCGGTATCGGCAAATAGAAAAGTGTCGCGTGTCACCTGCTCGATTTAAAAACAGATTTGAAATCTGATTGAGATATGATTTTCAAACCCTTGTAACTTTGGATCCACACGTCCAAAAATTACAAATTTTATGTCGTTGGATTCAGGAGAACCAGCCCTAGCCAACCATGCCCTTAGTTTAGCAAATAGTATCCATTAAAGCGTTTGTTTTTGCAGAAACATTTGTGTGCTTATTTAGGGTAGAAAAATGATTCAAAAATGTTTATAAGGTTAAAACCTTTGCAAAATTGTTTTGATGTGAACTTACTGACCCTAGGAACCAATCCATGGTCTTGGAAATGGATTTGGTAAAATTTAAGATGGATTATTTGACTTAACCATTTCTAGCCAAATGAAAATAATGGTTTTATTTTAAAAAGTGTTTTTGGAGCAAAAGCTTTGGGAAAATGATTTGAAACAAACCTACTAACCCAAAACACCAAGTTTTGCAATAGCAAATCATTTGGTGAACAACTTAAAGTTGTTACCTCGATAAAAATATTTTCCACCACATAAAATGAGGATTGGATTTAAAAATGGATTTGGGACAAAACCCTTTTGCAAATGACTTTGCCACTTTGGAAAAATGACCAATTTGGAACTTACAAAGTTTAGAAGCCTAGTGAAGACCATCTTTGCAAATAGAATCATCTCTTGCATGCTTACATGCATGATTTAGATCCCATTGTTTTGTGTGTGTGAATTGTTGAATGATTAATGGTTTGGAATGCTACTTGATACTATGCTTGCTTGATTGATTGTAGTGAAATTAGAAAAGTGTGAGACTAGCAAGATCAAGGAGTGAACCATCATTTCCCTACCAAAAAGGCAAGTTACACTATCATCTAAAGTCCTACTATTTTCATTATACTTAGTGGATTTTGAAAACATGCATGAAAATAATTTTATACTTATTCTATGCTAAATCCTAATAGGATACCCTATACTTTCCTTAGAGAAAACATTGTAGTTGTACATGCTTAGCCATGCTGTATTGGGAAAAGAGATACATGTTGAGATTTTACAAAGTTGAGAAAAGGACTTGTGTTTTATATAATAAAACAAGGACTCAATGAACCACCTAGGTGGAGGATACTTTAAGTTTTGGAGAAGGTGGCAACAAAAGGAACCATGTCTATGGTGATCTCTTTGTGTTGTGCTCCAAAAGAAAACCCACCTAGGAAACTTAGAGATTGAACATGTTTCTCCAATTGTGGCTTTCGTGTGCAACCACATGCTATTATGGCTCTGGCTTAGTCAACTACATTGGGAAGACCCATGCATTGTCTTCAGTTTACTGGACATGGGGATCTGGAATGCTTCATGGGTGCTGAAGACAAGCTAGCAATGGTGTATGGGAGGACCCTTTGGAAAGACTTCGTCACATTCTCAATCTGCCAGTACTCCATCTTGGTGAGCACTAATCCAGTAGGCCACTGGTGGCAAAAGGATGGGATTGTGACATGTGGGTAAAGTGTACTCCTTCTGCAGAAGATAATAAAATCTAAGTACTTAGCCGTGTCCCCGGTTATGGACAATACTGAGCAACTAAAGTTTGAACTATGGGAGATCTCGACATTCCAACTTCTAAAATAAAAACTTGATGCACTTGAGTGTCTACCAAGGAATTCAAAGATATTTTGTTAAGCTTGATGCACTTGGGGTTACCAAGGAGCTCAAGAGATTTTGATGAAAACATGAACACTTGGGGTTACCAAGGAACTCATGAGAATTTATAAAACTTGATGCACTTGGGGTTACCAAGGAGCTCAAGGGATTTTGACAAGAACTTGAACACTTGAGTGTCTACCAAGGAGTTCAAGGGATTCTTGGAAAAGAGATTTGACAAAGGACCAAAACCATTTTGAAAAGATAGGATAAAATATTGCTTTGTGCAAATAAGCCTTAAACTCTACTTAGCCAAAATTGCATGTAATGATAGGATCTACTTATAATCTACATAGTACTGAAACTTGCCAATACAATTCAAATGTATTGACCCTTGTGGCTGTAACTTGTAATGTTGCAGGTTTGATTGTTTTTAGTGAAGATTGTTTGATTAGGATTACAAAGTCTACAACCAACATCTGCCTGTGGCACTTTGAAGATGAAGGACCCCATGACTATAGTTACTCCGCTGCAATGAAATGTAATAGCCAAATGAGCTATGTTTGATGTAATAAAATTATGTTATTCCTGGTTATAAGGTTATATTATGACCTTTGTTTCTTGATATTACATCTAAACTGTGGATGCTAGCTATTGATCCAGGGACTAGCATTGTAAACACAGGGGACACCACCTTATGTTATATAAAGGTTGGGCCACTCCCTCTACAAGGCATAAGCCTTTTGTTTTATGTAATGCTCCTGCTACCTTTCAGAGATGTATGCATGCTATCTTTCATGGTTTTTGTGAAGAAATTGTGGAAGTTTTCATGGATGATTTCTCAGTCTATGGAACTTCTTTTGATAATTGTTTGCACAACCTTGATAAAGTTTTACAGAGATGTGAAGAAACTAATCGTGTTCTTAATTAGGAGAAATGCCACTTCATGGTTAATGAAGGGAATGTTCTTGGACACAAAATTTCTGAAAGAGGAATTGAAGTAGACAGAGCCAAAGTTGAAGCAATTGACAAGATGCCTTACCCTAGGGATGTAAAAGGTACTCGCAGTATCCTTGGTCATGTTGGTTTCTATAGAAGGTTTATTAAAGATTTCTCCAAAATTTCAAAGCCCCTTACTAATCTTCTTCAAAAAGATGTACCTTTTGTTTTTGATGATGATTTTAAGGAAGCTTTTGAAACTTTGAAGAAATCTTTGACTACTGCTCCTATTGTCCAACCACCTGATTGGAATTTACCCTTTGAAATTATGTGTGATGCTAGTGATTTTGCTGTGGGTGTTGTTCTTGGGCAACTTATAGGTAAAAATTTGAATGTTATTCATTATGCTAGCAAGACTCTAGATGCTACTCAAAAGAATTATGCTACTACTGAAAAGGAGTTCTTAGTTGTAATCTTTTCTTGTGATAAGTTTAGACCTTATATTGTTGATTCAAAGGTTACTATTCATACTGAACATGCTGTTGTTAAGTACCTTATGACAAAGAAAGACGCTAAGCCTAGGCTTATTATATGGGTGTTGCTTTTACAAGAGTTTGATATGCATATTGTAGATAGGAAAGGTGCTGAAAATCCTGTTGCTGATAATTATCTCGTTTGGAAAACATTTCTTTTGATCCTATGCATGTTAATGATAGTTTTCCAAATGAACAATTGGCTGCAATAAGGGTAAGCCCGCAGGAGAGTCCTTGGTATGTTGATTATGCTAACTTTATTGTTTCCAAGTATTTGCCTCCAACCTTTACAGCCCAACAAAGAAGGAAATTCTTTTATGATCTAAGACATTACTTTTGGGATGACCCACATTTATATAAAGAAGGATTAGATGGTATTATGTGGAGATGTGTCCCAGAATATGAACAACAAGAGATATTGAGAAAATGTCATGGCAGTGCTTATGGAGGACATCATGCTGGGGATAGGACCACACAAAAAGTTTTACAATCTGGTTTTTATTGGCCTACTCTTTTTAAGGACGCAAGGAAGTTTATTTTATCATGTGACGAATGTCAAAGAGTTGGTAACATTTCTAGACGCAATGAAATGCCTATGAATTATTCTCTTGTTATTGAACCTTTTGATTGTTGGGGATTTGACTTTATGGGTCCTTTTCCTCCTTCAAAAGGGTATACTCATATTCTTGTTGTTGTTGATTATGTTACAAAGTGGGTAGAATCCATACCTACAAACAGTGCTGATGGTAAGAATTCTTTAAAAATGCTTAAAGATGTTATTTTTCCTAGGTTTGGTGTGCCTAGATATCTTATGACTGATGGATGTTTTCATTTTATTCATGGTGGTTTTAGGAAGACTCTTGCTAAATATGATGTTAACCATAGAATTGCTTCATCTTATCACCCCCAAACCAGTGGGCAAGTAGAACTTTCAAATAGAGAAATTAAACCTATCTTGCAAAAGACTGTTAATAGATCTAGGAAAAACTGGGCTAAAAAGTTGAATGACGCTTTATGGGCTTATAGAACTGCTTATAAAAATCCTATGGGAATGTCTCCTTACAAAATGGTTTATGGTAAAGCTTATCACTTGCCTCTAGAATTAGAACACAAAGCTTATTGGGCAGTGAAAGAACTTAACAGAGATTTTAAACTTGCTGGTGAGAAAAGATTGCTTGACTTAAGTACCTTAGATGAGTGGAGAAGTGAAGCTTATGAAAATGCTAGACTCTTTACGGAAAAAGTAAAAAGATGGCATGATAGGAGAATTTTCAAAAGGGAGTTCCATGTTGGTGAGAAAGTTCTTTTGTATAGGTCTCGTCTCAGATTTTTTGTAGGGAAACTACTCTCAAAATGGGAAGGACCTTTTGTTATTAATGAGGTGTATCGTTCAGGGGCTATTAAAATATCTTCTTTGAAGGACAACACTACACAGGTGGTGAATGGTCAAAGGCTCAAACATTATATTTCTAGAGATTCTTATAATGAAGATGTTGGTATTATTCAAATGGTGACCCCGGAAGAATTTATTAGAACCAAACTCCAGAATCTGCAGAGTCTATCTCTGAATAGGTAAAAAGTGTTGCAAACATAAGGTTCGTGAAAACCTTATCTTTTTATATTTTTGATGTTTTTATTACATATGGAAGGTTATGAGACGAAACAGAGGAGGAAACGGAGCCTAGGTGGGCCACATCCACCAGTGGCGTGAGCCCCAGCTGGTCGCGCCACCAGGGGGTGTGAGCCTCCTGGAGTCCGTCTCCGCCTCATTTTCGCACAGTACCTTCCTTATGTTGTAAAACCTCGAATATATAACCCCCCAGATTCCCCGAGGTTCGTGTATCGTGTTCTCGTCGTGTTTTCGTTTCGATCTGTTTCTGTCAGGAAATTTTCTCAAGTTTAGAGTCACCATGGTCTCCGCCGACGACAAGGGCAAGAAGCCCGTGGAAGATGATCCTCAAAACCCCAAGGAGGAGGAGATATTGGTTGGGGATGAAGAGGACGTGAAGGGGGACAAGCATCCAGACACCTGCGCTACTGTTGCAAGCATTGGAGTGGTGGAAAACCCCTATCAAGCTCAGGAGGACAGCACGGATGTCTACAGGAGGAAAACCCCCGCGTCATTGCCTCGCTCCACGGTCACTTCCTCCACGCACCAAGAACCCCTTCCATACTCTTATACATGAGAAACTATTCCAAAAGGTGCCCAAATGGAAGTTGCCCTCTAGTTGGGATATGCCTCGTTCTAACCATGCAAGGAAGTAACACTCTAAGAAGGAAGAGTGGGGAAAGAATAACAAGGACTGGGATTCTCGGCCCGACATGATCATGAACTGCATTGAGCATAATTCAGAGTTGATTCGTAATCTGACCTTTGAGATAGAGGACTTGAGGAAGCTGGTTGAAAATCTCAACAAGGGAACACCACCACCACCGAAGGAGTAATTCATCATTAGGTTTGGCATCCCCTTGGCTTGCTCCAAGCTTGGGAGAGTGTCGCAGTATCACATCATTATCTTTTATCTTTTTACCTTTTACTAGATTCATATCTTGGATAGAGAAGTTATCATATAGGTCGGTTTGCATTGTGGAAGTATCTCTCCTTAGGTTGGTTATCTATGTATCCCTTGGTGTGAGTGCCTTTATGGAGTATTAATGAGAAGTTTCATCTTTTACTTTTTGCACTTCTTATTTTAGTTTGCAATCTATATTATATGATTGATCTTGTTGATTAGTATTGGTATCACTTTGAGAGAATCAAGTAGATCTAAATTGGTTTTGGCAAACCAAGCTCTGGTCAGTGGCAACACTTTTTGAGGTTTGAAAGGAAAAGAGAAAAGCACTTACAGGTATTTTATATCGTTTTCTTTCTTTCTTGATTGGCTCATAAGCTTAGTATTCTTTATTTAAGATCTTTTGTGTCTTCAAGGGAGGTTGCATGTTTGACTTTATCACTGGTATGTTTGCTTGTTTCCTTCAACTCTTTTGCTTGCTACCCAGCCTTGCTAGCCAAAAACCTGTGTTGAGAGGGAAGACTTCTCATGCATCCAATCCTTTAAACAAAAACCTATGCCATTTGTGTCCACCATATCTACCTATTAGCATTATTGCTATTCCAAGTAAATTCTCAACATTCATCTATATTTCAAATTAAAAATTATTTTGTTATGTGAAAACTAGTTAGTAAAGCTCTCATGAACTTGATGGCACGCCTTATTTTCTTGCCCCTAATAAACTTGAACCATTTTGTCATCAAAGTTGTATATGCTTGCACCTATAAGTTGGGATTAGCAGAACCGTGCTGTCACGGGGAACACTTTCAACACCTGTAAATATCTACCCCGTTGATATCATGTTCTTTTGTTTATGGATATCGTCGATGTGAAATAAAAGGAGAGTTTGTAAGTCCATGGAGTTATGTATGTGTGTTAGAGAAATGCCTGGGCCGCTAGCCTAAGCCATGCCTAATCATGGTGGAAACTTGCAGCATCACCATAGTGAGAAATCTATAAAGCTTTCTTCTTGTAAAAAAAGAGACACATTGAAAAGAGGAAAGAGAGAAAAAAGCACCATTTTCCCATGGTAAATAAGAGATTGCTGAGATGCTCACTGTCTGCCATTTTCCCATGATAAATAAGAGATTGCTGAGATGCTCACTGTCTGCTTGCCTTGTCATTTTGATATGGGATAGCTTCTGTATCATGTGCAAGGGGTACCCCGTTGGTGGTTCTCTATGATACACATGTACTTACTATGACAAGAACTTACCTGTAACTAAAGTTGAGTAGCATGAGGAGCATCCCTCGTACTCAAGGGACATGAGATTGCCAACTTATATTTCGTCAAGCATATACTCCATCTTTGTTCACTTTAACCTTAATCACCTCATGATGCTTATGATAGGGGCAATGAGAGCTCAAAGCTAGTAAGGACCATAATCTTTTGAAAGCTCTTTATGAACTTAAAATCCATGCTTCCCTCTAGGAAGGGCCTTTCTTCTACTTCTAAGATGAGTCAGTAAACCTATTCCTCTCTATCTCCAGCAAGCATTTGAGTTGTTATGTTTCAAGCATTCATATGATGATTTATTCAATCATGTTCTTTATCTTCCTTGTTTGCACAAAACTCTTATCTGAATGAGTATTACTTTGAAAGCCATCATTGTGAAAATCCTTTCATGTTTGAGCAAAGACTACTCCTATAACTTCTTTGCAAAAGCTTTACTTGAAAACTGTTTGCCAACTGTTCTCTGACCAAGAACAAAGTTTGCCATTCCCAATTATGATTTATCTTTATGCAACTTTATTGTGACTCTCATACTTGTTGCAAGCTAAGTTATATAATGGTGAGTTGCTTTCTTCTATGAGTTGTGTATTGGTAAGTGTGATGCTTCTTGTCCGTATTCTTTTTATCGACACTTCACTCCATAAACCTGTCGACATATTTACTGAGCTCAGTTTTCGCTTGGGGACAAGCGAGGTATAAGCTTGGGGAGAGTTGATATCTCCAATTTGCATCACCATTCTATATCATAATTTGCTTCTATTTATTGATATATTTCATATTAAGAGGTGATACTTATGTTATTTCATCTGTTTTTGCATGTTGGATGATTCTTGGAGGATGAACTGTCGGAGTCAGGATTCTGATGGAAAAGCGGTGTTTTGATGCAATTTCGCGAAGATCAGAAAAATACCAGAAAAACTACAGAAAATTATATTTTCCTAGAAAACGAAGGATGCCAGAAGGGGAGGCGGAGTTGGGCCACAGGGGGGCACACCCCCCAGGCGCAGGCCACCCTGGGCCGCGCCTACAGGGGTGTGGCCACCCTGGCCCACCTCTGGCTCCGCCCTCTCGCCTATATCTTCTCCTTGAAACCCTAAAGTCGGGGGGAGCAACCACAGAAAGATTCCGCCACCTCTGCGGGGCGGAAACCACCGAGAGAGAAAGAGCTCTCCGGCAGACAGATTTCTGTCGGGGAAATTCCTTCCCGGAGAGGAGAGATCGTCGCCATCAACACCGTCATCAAGCTATACTTCATCAGGATCATCATCATCATCCACACCATCATCTCCACCATCACCATCATCACCACTCCATCCCGCTGTAACAATTGTGTTGAATCTTGCATAGTTCTTAGGGAAAACTTTCCCGATGTTGATTACTATTGTAGTTGATGCTTGTGAGTGGAACTATTGAATTATTGTTTATGTTCAGATTGTTATCCATCATTATATTATCTCTGATCTTGATCCATATGATTTCTCGTGAGTAGTTCATTTAGTTTTTGAGGACATGGGAGAAGTCATGTTGTTAGTAGTGGAATTGTGTTGAGGTATTATTCAATGGTTTAATATTTAAGTTGTGGTGCTATTTTTCTAGTGGTGTCATGTGAATGTCGACTACATGATACTTCACCATGTATGGGCCTAGGGGAATGCATTGTGTATTTGGCTACTAATTGTGGGGTTGCCAGAGTGACAGAAACCTGAACCCCCATTAGGAAACTTTTGCACAAGAGAGTGTAGGATCTCAGAGTTTAAGGATGTGGTTAGATTTTTATCTTAATTTCTTTCTTGTAGTTGCGGATTCTTATAAGGGGTTTAATCACAAGTGTGTATTAGTCCAAGTAAGGTCGGTACATTACACCGGTTCACCCACGTAACACTTATAAAATCAAATAAGATTAATCAACTATATGAAACGAAAGCACTTGACAGTATTCCCATGTGTCCTCGAGAATGTTTGGTCCTCATAAGTATTTCCATCGGCTTGTCCTTTGCTAAGAAAGGATTGGGCCACTTGCTGCAATTATTTACTGTCTTTATTTAGATGCACTTTATTTCTTTGCTTTATCAAAAAACCCTAAAAATCCGTTTGCTAAGTATTTACAGATATTTCCTGCTCCAAACCACTAGTCAACACCTTATGTTCCTCATTGGGATCGACACTCCTATTTATCAAAAGTACTACTTGTGGGTCATCACCCCCCCCAAGGTAGTTCAGCTGTGTCATAAGGGCATCTCCATCGGATTGACCTAACCAGTACGAGCATGTCCAAATGTATTCGCGCGAACACACGGGATGTGCGCGGCGTCCCAGCGGTACGACCCATCCGGACAGACGTGTCCGGCTCGACCCATCCGTGCATCACATTTGGGCAACAGTAGCATCAATCCGAACGCATCGAGGACCGCACGGGTGTCTGCCAGTCGGCCGGTCTAGTCCCATATATAAGTGAAACATTACTACTTAAACTTATTTTTCATTGGATTAGGGCCTACCAATTACAAAAAGGCACATCTAAACAAAATAAAAAATGACTACTACTACTGGAGGAGGCCGTCCCTACGGCTAGTTGTCGTCGTTGCCGCGGCCACCATTGCAGCTTCCACCATTGTCGCGGCCACCGTTCCTCCTCGAAGGCCAACACATGCGCATCGGTCATGCGCTAGGCCAGCAACGTGGCCTGGAGGTCGACAACGTCGATTTCCACCTCCGGGTAGCGGGTGTGGCACATGTTCCAGATCTTGGTCCAGTTGACGATCTTGCGACGAGGCATGGCTGCTGGTGGTTGGCGCTTTTTTGGCTGCTGGTTTGCTCTTGCTTGGGCTTGTTGTATCTGCCGCGTCGGCTGCCCTTTTTTATAGACTGCGACGAAAGCGGGAAACAACCGGAAAAGAGCACAAAGTTTTCTCGCTGCGGTAGGCGAGGCGCGCGCGAAAAATGGAATTCTTTGATGGCGGGAAACGCCGGCCGCGCAGGAAGCCGCCAACGTTGATAGCCGACGTTGCGTTGCTATTAGTGTCTCATCGCGAGGATGTCAAGCGATGACAACGAGGACATACGGACAGGTGGACCGGATCACTAAGCGCGGTTGACCGGACAAATCGGACCCTGGCCTAAAAGCGACCACAGACCAAGGAAAGAAATGAATTGTTTCGGTCAGCCGTTTGAATCGGCCCGATGCCGATGCCCTAACCTCTTAGGAACAGATTAATGAATTAATGTGCTTACAGGCCACGAGGAAGTCTGATCGAAGCAAGTCATGGAATATCCTATAAGACTTTTCCTAGTTGTGGCACCGTATAAGATCAGATCTTTGTGTACGATAAAAGGCCTTAGAAGGCCTGTTTTGTGTGTACGCCTAGTATTATTGTGAACTGTATTTTTGGGGGTATTGTCAACTGTACTTAGCAGCATTGAAGGGGCAATGTATTATTATCAACTTTATTTTATTTTATATTTTGCGAAATTTTATCGATCTATTAATAATCGGCAGCAGTACAAAGAGTCTTAAAATTAATAAAAATTATAAATACTTTATTGCGCCACCTAGCGACGACTACAGACATCAACACGAGCCGAAGGCGCGTCGCGGTCCCTGCCCTTCCATCACCGGAGCCGGGCAAAGCTTGTCACACTTAAGCTTGTTGTAATAGACAGACAGAAAGTCGTCATGCTAAGTCTCATAGGACCAGCGCACAAGAGCAGCAACCATCACCGATGATGACAACCGTAGACCGGAAGAAACTAACCTCAAACCACAAGAACAAATACGGAAATGATAGGATCCGACTTCACGTGTCCTCAGCCGGCGCTAGACGCATCATCGGAACAAGGATAGGGCGGGAAAGAACTTACTCTGACTTCAGGACGCAGCCGTCGCCTCAATATTCTGAAGAAGACACTAAAAAAACGGATTTGCTAGTTCTCAGGCGCATGAGAACTTCTTAAGTCTCAGTCGCCTCTTTCACCGTTTGATTTACCTCGTGATTCGTGCAACATATGAGTTGTAACTCGGGTGTAACTGAGAATTTAATGAGTTGCAACTAGGTTGTAACTGAAAACCAGTACAAATCTTATGAGTTGCAACTAGGTTGCAACTGAGAATTAGCACAATTATTAAGATGACATCAGCGACTTAGACATAACTAATTCTTAGACGCGACACTCTCTAAAAAAAGCTAAATAAAAACAAAAGCCCTTCGGCTAGCGAGAGGACATGGTCCGCTGTACCTTCGGGATCCTGGCTTACGAAAGGCTGTTTTGGCATTTACAAATGGTCCTACCGTGCCGAACGCGTGGTCTAGATCGAAGTTGATTCCGTTAGCAGAAGTCTTGTAGCATCCATCAATCAAGCATTATATACAGGAGTAGCTCTCGAGTCCAGACCATATGTACAGTATTACACAGGACACAACAATACTCGAAAATGCAACTCTACATATACGAGGGTGTCCGGGGCTTATCCCTGCCATGCATTTGTTTGAGATTCGTGCACGTTTTTACATAGAGAACCTTGGAGTTATAATTATCTTTCATTTGCACAGCCCTCAATATTTTCAAATTAGACCTTCTACGTCTGGTTATTTACATACTAGTTATTACAAATTCGATATGAGCTAATGGATTTGGATCACAGGAATCGGGTCATGTTTGAGTTAGTAAAGAATTAGTACATACTAGAGCATTAACTAGAGAATTAGTACAGAATTAGCCAGCCACATAAGTAATTTCCGTTCACTGTGGTACAGAACCACTTTTTTTAACAGAGACTATACTTACGGAACTATATCTGGGGAGTTAGTACAGAATTACTCAGCCACGGAAGAAAAAGGACAAAACAGATCTAGGGGGAAAATTACATCAATCAAGAATCATAGGAAGAAAATAGGAACGAAGTTCTGAATTTATATTGATTTTGACCATTCACAAAAATTGAATGTTTCTGAACATGAGCAAAAAAAAGTTGCAAAAAAGGATTTTAATCCCGTTCCAGTTAGATCTGTTACAAAAACAAGATCAATAGAAATAAAAACTGAACAGAACTTCCATGTAGCGTCTCTTTCCTTTTTAATGTACAATGAGCCATGCGTGAATAAACAAGCAAAAGAAAAAATGCTCCAGGATACCTGATTTAGAACAGGATACAATCATGAACAAAAACCATCAGAGAACCGGATTACCTTCCACATACATGAGCTACACAATCATGGATCTAGTTTTCCCTCCACATACATGAACAAGAATTGGAGAAACTAAATCCAGATCGGAAAAAATATAAACAAATTCCACAAGCAAGAAAAAAATCTCCAAAATAAAAATAATGAAAGCAATTAAATCCAGATCTGGAACAATGGCCACGGCCCTCCTTCCTTCCGGCCGGCCGGCCGCCGCGGGATCCAACCCGACGGTTGCTGCACCTATTCTAGTCGCCGAATTAAGGAGAGGCCTTGGAGCACGGTGGAGGTCCCAGCCCCGGGCATGGTCGGAGGAGGAGGAGGATCCGAGTGCGGCCTTGGAGCACGGTGGAGGTCCCAGCCCCGGGAGTGGTCGGAGGAGGAGGAGGATCCGAGTGCGCGGTCGTCGTCTGGCGGTTGTGCGACAGGTAGGGTGCGGTGAGTTCGGGCTGTGGGGTGCGGGACACGATCGAGGTGTACATGCCCCACTTTGGTGTCTATAGGGGCGTGAAGATGGACTTGCCTAGGATGAAAGTGCAAAACTGTGCATCGCGAATCTTGACGTCCTGTACACCATCGATGGAGTCGTTGAGGGGCAGCGGTAGTACGGGCTCCGGTTCCGGCTCCGAGCGGCCGCGGCCGCACGTCGTACTGCTGGCCAGCCCTGTGGCAAGCCACGTGATTCCCCTGGCAGAGCTAGCACGGCGTCTCGTCGAGCACCACGGCTTGGCAGTGACGCTCGTCACCTTCGCCAACCTCTCCCTGCTACCGGCGCATGGCCTCGCCAGCTGCCTCCCTCCGGCGACCGTCTCCACTGCCGTGCTCCCCGCCGTCGATATGGACGACGTCCCCGCCGACAACATGGTCCAGGTGTTCACGCAGCTGAGCCGTCGCTCGCTGCCGAACCTCGGGGCCCTTCTCCGCCGCATCAGCGCCACTGCCGGGCCGCTCGCGGCGTTCGTTCCAGACATCTTCTGCTCCGAGGCGGTGCTCGTCGCCGGCGAGCTCGGCGTTCCGGCCTACTTCTTCCTCCCCAGCAACCTGAACTGGCTTGCCCTTGAGCGACATTTGGTGGAGCTGCAGCACGGCCTGCCTCCCGGCGAGTACCGTAGCTTCTCGGGAGATGTGGAGCTTGGCGAGGGTGTGACGCTGCGCCACGGAGACCTGCCCGCCTTATGCCGTGACCCCAACAGTCCGGATTTCCAGCAAGTTGTAGTGAATGCCCGGCGGTACCTCCTGGCCGACGGCTTTCTGGTGAACACCTTCGAGGAGATGGAACCTGCTCTGGTGGAAGCGTTCAAGCTGGCGGCGGGACATGGCGCGTTCCCGCCGGTGTTCGCCACCGGGCCGCTCATCCGCCGGTCAGAACCAGAACCCGACGTCGGCGACCGGGACTGCTGCCTGGAGTGGTTGGACCGCCAGCCGATAGGCTCGGTGGTGTATGTCTCCTTCGGCAGCATCGGAGCGCTGTCTCTGGAGCAGACCACCGAGGTTGCCGCCGGGCTAGAGGATAGCGGCCAAAGGTTCCTGTGGGTCGTGCGGATGCCAAGCCTGACGTCCGAGTCGAAGACAACAGCAGCAGCAGCAGCAGCAGCAGCAGCAGGTGGAAACGACCCGTTGGGCTGGCTCCCCGAGGGCTTCTTGGAGAGGACGGCGGGCAGGGGCCTCGCCGTGAGGGCGTGGGCGCCTCAGGTGCGCGTGCTGTCCCACCCAGCCACGGCGGCCTTCGTGTCGCACTGCGGGTGGAACTCGACGCTGGAGAGCGTGCAGTCCGGCGTGCCGATGGTCGCGCTGCCGCAGGGCATTGACCAGGGAATGAACGCAACTGTCTTGGAAGGGAAGAAAGTCGGCATGGCGCTGCGGCCGCCGGCGCGAGAGGACGGCATCGTGGTGCGTGAGGAGATCGCGACCGCCGTGAAGGATCTCCTCGTGGGGGGAGAGAAGGGCCGGGCCGTACGGCGCCGGGCCGGAGACATGCAGCGAGCGGCGGCGCGTGCATGGCTGCCGGAAGCAGGGTCCTCGCGCCGCGCGCTTGAAGAAGTCGCCACCAAGTGGAAGGTGGCATGTGGCATGGAGAAGTGATGTGATGTGTATTAGATTTTATGTCATATTTCTTGTACACAATTATAGAGTAGTATTCCAAGTTGTTAGGCTATTCTCTTGAAGATTATGCTGTTTGTTTTATCTCTTTAGATGTAACAAACCTTGATTCTATCCTCTCTGTAAACGCCACGCGTGAGGCTGTTTCACGCTTATATTAACACGAAGCCGGTACTCCGAAAGGAGGTATCGTTCCCTGCCAATATCGAGTAGATCAATTTGGTATCAGAGCTTTCCTTTTCCATGACCTAGCTGCCAGAAAACAATCCCACGACAAAATCCCGATCTGCCGCGCGCCGCTGCTCCTTGCTGCCGCCGCTGCCTCTCGGGAAACACAACCTCTACGACCCCAACACAAGCCTCGACAAAATCAAAACCAAGCCCCGTACGATCCCAACAAAAAGCCTCGCCAAAAAAACCCAAAACCAAGATCCGTGTCTCCCTGGTGGTCATGACGTCCGCGTCCTCTTCATCGACAACGATCTCCACCGCGCTCGGAACCCCCCCCCCCCGTCAAGCTGACCCGGGCCAACTTCCTTCTTTGGAAGACCCTGGTCTATCCTCCCCTCTGCGGTGCTCAGGTCCTCGGCCTCCTCGATGGGACTGACGCCGCGTCGGAGAAGAAGCTGGAGGTTGAAGATGAAAATCAGAAGAAAATCATAATCCCCAACCCTGCATATTCGGTATGGCTCTCGAGGGATCAGACTGTGCTCGGGTTCCTCGTGAACTCGCTGTCGCCGGAAATCATCCCCCACGTCGTCGGCCTTGCCACATCCGCTGAGGTGTGGTCTGTCCTCACCAAGATGTTCTCCTCCCACTCTCGCACGAAGATCAATCATCTGAGAGGGGCGCTGAACAACACCAAGAAAAACGAGTTGACTGTCGCGCAGTTCTTCGCCACAATGAAGGGCTTCAGCTCCGAGCTCGCTGCTGCGGGCAAAGTCGTTGAAGAAGACGAGATGGTGGGCTACATCATCAACGGCCTCGACGCACGCTACAACGACCTCGTCTCCTCCGTCAACGGCAACCCTGGTACCACTCTAGATGATCTTTTTAATCAAGTTTGTGCTCACGATCTTCGCCGAGAAATGCTGTCAGAAACAGGCCAACACAACAGCTTCACCTCCTCCGCCAACCTCGCCGCTCGCCCTCCTCGCGACACCAGTCGTGACTCACGTCCTCGTGGTGATCGCGGTCGCTCACCCGACCGCGGTGACCGCATGTCACGTGGTGATCATGGTGGTGGAGACCGTCGTGACGGCGGTTGGAGGCGCCGCGATGGTAACGGCCGTGATGGGCGCCGTGATTGGCGTCGCGATGATGGACGCGATGCACGCCGTGATGATGGTGGACGCCGCCGCGATGACGGTGGCCGACGCCATGACGATGGAGGACGGAGGGATGATGGAGGGTGTCGTCGTGGCCATGCCCCCACACCCTTCGTTGACGTGACGTGTCAAATCTGCAAGATACATGGTCACCCCGCCAACGAATGTTGGTGGCGTTATCAAGATCGCCATGACTCTGATGATGGAGATACAAAGGGTGCGCATGTGGCATCCTACGGCGTCGACACCAACTGGTATCCTGACTCGGGTGCCACTCACCATGTCACATCAGAGTTGAGTAAACTCACTACACACGACAAGTACAATGGACGAGATCGCGTCCACACAGCCAATGGCAACGGTAAGCAAATAAGTCATATTGGTCATTCAACACTATGCACCCCCAACAGTTCTTTACATCTCAATGATATTCTTCATGTTCCTAGTGCTTCCAAGAACCTTTTGTCTGTTCATAAACTTACACTTGATAACAATGTGTTTCTTGAGTTTCACCCACAATTCTTTTTGATCAAGGATCAGGCCACAAGGAAGATTCTGCATAAGGGACCATGCCATGGTGGTCTCTACCCGCTAGTGCCCTCTCCTACTGGGTCTCACAAGCAAGCCTTCGTCACAATAAAGCCGTCGTCCTCTACATGGCATCGTCGTTTAGGACACCCTTCATCCTTTATTGTTCAACAAGTACTTAGGAAAAATAATATCTCCTACTCTCCTGAAATAAATCCATACATTTGTGATCCTTGTCAACTAGCTAAGAGTCATCAACTGCCATATCCTGTCTCTACTAGTGTTTCCACTGTTCCCTTGGAACAAGTTTTCTCTGATGTATGGGGACCAGCACCTGTGTCTGCTGGCAAACATTCATATTATGTAAGCTTTATTGATGATTTTAGCAAATTCACTTGGATTTATTTACTCAAAAAACGTTCCGATGTTTATCAAGTATTTCTCAATTTCCAGCAACTAGTTGAAAGAAAATTTGCTAGGAAAATTATTACCATGCAAACTGATTGGGGAGGTGAGTATGAAAAGCTAAATGGCTTTTTCCAAAAGATTGGAATCACTCATCATGTCTCTTGTCCTCATGCTCATCAGCAAAATGGCTCTGCTGAAAGAAAACATCGTCACATTGTTGAAGTAGGTCTTGCTTTACTTGCTAATGCATCTATGCCCCTCAAGTTCTGGGATGAAGCTTTCCTCACCGCCACTTTTCTCATCAACCTTCTCCCTAGCAAGGTAATCAATCATGACACCCCAGTAGAACGTCTCCTTCACACTAAACCAAACTATGAGTCTCTTAGAGTCTTTGGTTGTGCTTGCTGTTGGAGATATGCCCTATAGGCAATAATAAAAGTAGTTATTATTATATCTTTGTGTTTATGATAAATGTTTACATTCATGCTATAATAGTATTAACAAG
The DNA here is from genome assembly GCA_916181665.1 of Avena sativa. NCBI lineage: Eukaryota > Viridiplantae > Streptophyta > Magnoliopsida > Poales > Poaceae > Avena > Avena sativa. Next base: position 465,489,298 of record OV702293.1, read on the forward strand.
GAAACCTTAATACTTGTGTGATTTGTAAACTTAATTTGAAGTCCCTAGTAAAGCCTCTATATAATACTAGCTTGTTGGTTAATAGATGATTGTGGTTTCCCTGTCATGAACATTGAGACGTTATTAACAACAAGATCATATTGTTAGGAGAATGATATGATGGACATACTCCTATAGATAAGCGTAGCATAAAGATCAAGTCATTTTAATAGTTCAATTGCTATATGCTTTCTGATACATAGTAATCTAATTCCTTCGACCATGAGATCATGCATATCACCTTTATCGGATGGATACTTTGATGACATCAAACACCACACCGTAACTGGGTGGCTATAAAGGTGGCATTGAGTGTTCGGAAAGTATTGGTTGAGACACATGGATCAAGAGTGGGATTTGTCCATCCATATGATGGATAGATATACTCTGGGCCCTCTCGGTGAAATGTCATCCAATTAGCTTGCAAGCATGTGACTGGCTCACAAGGGATCACATATCACGGGAACGAGAAAAGAGTACTTATCAATAACGAGGTTGAACTAGGTATGCAGAGATACCGACGATCATAACCTCGGATAAGTAAACTATCGTGAGACAAAGGGAAATTGATATCGTATGTAAGTGGTTCATTCGATCGCAAAGTAATCGTAGAAATATGTGGGAGCCATATGAATTTCCAGATTCCACTATTGGTTATTGTTCGGAGAAGTGTCTCGATCATGTCCGCATAATTCACGAACCGTAGGGAGACACACTTAAGGATTCGATGTTGTTTGAGTAGTTATGGAATGATGAGAAAGAGACTGAATGTTGTTCGGAGTCTCGAGTGGGATTCGGGATATCACGAGGAGATCCAGAATGGTCTGGAGAATAAGATTCATATAAGGAAAGTCCCGTTTCAGAGTTGGGGAATGGTTTCGGTGTTTTCATCGGGAATGTTCTAGAAGGTTCCGGAATGTCCGGCACTCCGGGGGGAAGGGTACATGAATGTGTTATATCAAGTTGGTATGATTGCATCATGTACTCGGTGTCATCGCTGAACAAAATAGAGGGATTAATCAAATCCTTGTTTGAAAAGTCAAACGCCAAGTTTGAAAGTCAAACGGCAATTTTGGGAAGTGGAGAGGGAGGTGGAAACCGACTTGGGGGAGGAGTTCCTCCTCCCACCGCCGGCGCACCACCAAGCCGATTTGGGGAGGGACTCCCCTCCCCTTGGCCGGCCGGCCCCTCCACCTATATAAGGAGGGGCAGGGCTCCCTCCTAGAGACACACAAGATCCTCTCTTCCAAACCCTAGCCCCAAGCCGTCGCCGCCTCCATAGCCGCCGCCGGCCCTAGGGCAAACCCTAGCCGCCGTCTAGCTAATCCCTAGCCGCCGGCTTGCCCCCTCCTTGGTGTGTCTAAACCCTAGAACACCGAGGGACTCTCTCATACTCCACCATACTCGCTCCGGCTTAAGGCGAAGCCCTGCGAGATCTCCCCTCTACTTCCGGTACCACGCCGTTGTGCTGCCGGAATCACGAGGAGAGTACTACAGCCTCCGCTGCCTGCTGGAACAAGGGAGAGGAAGGTCTTCATCGAGTACCGAACGTGTGACCGACTACGGGAGCGCTGCCGGAACGCAGCGCCGAAAGGATCGTCTACGCGATCTTGAGATCGGGAAGAGTACGACTACATCACCCACGAGAATCCGCTCTCGTTAAACACTTTGGAATCTTCGAGGGTGAGTTATTCCATCGACTCGTTGCTACAATCTAGTAGATAGATCTTGGCTTGTTTGTTTGTATGGTAGAAAATTTTTGTTTTCCATGCTACGAAACCCTACAGTGGTATCAGAGCCGTGTCTATATGTAGATCTGTTGCACGAGTAGAACACAATGGTCATTGTGGGCGTTGATGCTTTTATTGTCAATTGCTTCTTGTGTACTTTGCATCTTGCGGTATGTTGGGATGAAGCGGCCCGGGCTAACCTTACATGACATCGTTCATGAGACTTGCTCCACGCTTGACATGCAACTTGTATTGCATAAGTGGCTTTGCGGGTGCCTGTTTCTCCTAGCATAGTTAAGATCCAATTTACAACGGGTGATTAACAATAGTAGTATCAATGTTGTGGTTCATGTTCGTAAGTTAGAACGACACTTATTGAAAGCCCCAAACCACGTAAAACATGCAAAGAAAGTAGAGGCGTCTAACTTTGTTTTGCAAGGGTGTGATGTGATGTGATATGGCCATGATTGTGATTATATTTGATGTATGCAATGTTCCTTATTGTAAGTTGGCAACCGGCAGGAGCCATATGGTTGTCTTTAATTTCTGTTACGACCCGCGTGTCTATTCAAAGTAGTTGTAATAGTTGAAGCCGGTGGACGACAACCATGGAGAAGCGTCATTGACCTTGATGCAATACCGGTGATGATGGAGATCATGTTCGTGCTAGAAGATGGAGATCGGAAGCACAAAGAAGAAAGTCCATATCATATCACATATTATGAATTGCATGTGATGTTAATCCTTTATGCATCTTGTATTGCTTAGTAGACAACGGTAGCATTATAAGATGATCCCTCATGCACATGAATTTCAAGTCATAAAGTGTTCACCCTTAGTTAGCACCGTTGCTAAAGCTTGTTGTTTCGAGGCACCACGTGATGATCGGGTGTGTTAGATTCTGCAAGTGCATACAACGTGAGCAAGCCAGATTTTCTCATGCGGAAACTAAGGTTTGATCTTGACGAGCCTAGCATGTACAGACATGGTCTCGGAACACGGATCACCGAAAGGTAAAGCATGAATCATATAGTAGATATGATGAACATGTTGATTGTTCGCCATTGAAACTATATCAACTCTCGTGATGATCGGTGTTGATGTGGTGGATTTGGTTCGTGTGATCACTAAAACAATGTGAGGGATATTGTTTTGAGTGGGAGTTCACCTAGATTAATTTTATTATTAATTTGAACTCAATTTGTCATAAACTTAGTCTAAACTATTGCAAATATGTTGTAGATCAATAGCAGCCCCTACCATCAATTTTAATGCGTTCCTAGAGAAAGAAAAGTTGAAAAACAATGGAAGCAACTTCGCGGATTGGTTCCGCAATTTGAGGATTGTCCTCACAGATGGTAATTTGACCTATGTGCTGGATGCACCGCTGGGTGACCCACCTGCAGCTGATGCTGCCGATGAAGTAAAGAATGTTTACCTCACTCGGAAGACTCAGTACTCCACAGTTCAGTGTGTTATCTTGTATGGTTTAGAATCGGAGCTTCAGAAAAGGTTTGAGAATTCAGACCCATATGATATTGTCGAGGATCTCAAATTGATCTTTGAGACTCATGCGGCAATTGAAAGCTATGAGGCTTCTGAAAAGTTCTTTAACTGCAAGATGGAAGAGGGCAGCTCCGTCAGCGAGCATGTGCTTAAGATGTCTGGGCACGCAAACAAACTTCAAAGCTTGGGTATTGTGATTCCTAATGCTTTGGGGATTTACCGTGTCCTCCAATCACTACCACCAAGTTACAAGAACTTTGTGATGAACTACAACATGCAAAACATGAACAAGACGTTGCCAGAACTCTTTGCCATGTTGAAGTCTGCAGAAGTGGAGATCAAGAAAGAGCACCAAGTGTTGTTGGTCAATAAGACCACCAAATTCAAGAAAGGCAAGTCTAAGCAGAAGGGACACTTCAAGAAGGGTGGTAAGAAAGTTGCCACGCCTACGAAGAAGACCAAGGCTGGACCTAAGCCTGATACTGAGTGCTTTTACTACAAGGGAGAAGGTCACTGGAAGCGGAATTGCCCAAAGTACTTGGCGGATTTGAAGAACGGCAACATCAAGAAGAAAGGTATATCTGATATACATGTTATTGATGTGTATCTCACTAGTACTCGTAGTAGTGCCTGGGTATTTGATACTGGTTCGGTTGCTCATATTTGTAACTCAAAATAGGTGCTGCAGAATAAACGGAAGCTAGCGAAGAACGAGGTGACGATGCGCGTGGGAAACGGATCAAAGGTTGATGTGATCGCGGTCGGCACGCTACCCCTTCATCTACCATCGGGATTAGTTTTATACTTAAATAATTGTTATTTGGTGCCTGCGTTAAGCATGAACATTATATCGGGATCTTGTTTATTGCGAGACGGTTACTTGTTTAAGTCTGAGAATAATGGTTGTTCGATTTATATGAGTAATATGTTTTATGCACATGCACCTTTGATAGATGGTCTATTCTTGTTGAATCTCGATAGTGGAAATACACATATTAATAACACTGAGGCTAAACGTTTGAAATCGAGCGATAACTCGACCTATATGTGGCACTGTCGTCTTGGTCACATTGGAGTGAAGCGTATGAAGAAACTCCATTCCGATGGACTTCTTGAATCACTTGATTTCGAATCACTTGATAGATGCGAAGCATGTCTGATGGGTAAAATGACTAAGACTCCATTTTCTGGTATGATGGAGCGAGCTACGGACTTATTGGAAATCATACATACCGATGTGTGTGGTCCAATGAGTGTAGCATCGCGCGGTGGTTATCGTTATGTTCTTACCTTCACGGATGACTTAAGTAGATATGGGTATATCTATTTCATGAAACATAAGTCCGAAACTTTTGAGAAGTTTAAGGAATTTCAAAGTGAGGTACAAAATCAACGTAACAAGAAGATTAAATTTCTACGTTCTGATCGTGGAGGTGAATATCTAAGTTACGAGTTTGACGAGCATTTGAAGAAATGCGGAATACTTTCACAATTGACACCATCGGGAACACCACAACGTAATGGTGTGTCCGAACGTCGTAATCGAACTCTCTTAGATATGGTTCGTTCTATGATGTCACTTACAGATTTACCGCTATCATTTTGGGGTTATGCATTAGAAACAGCCGCATTCACTTTAAATAGGGCACCATCTAAATCCGTTGAAACGACACCGTATGAATTATGGTTTGGGAAGAAACCTAGATTGTCGTTCCTTAAAGTTTGGGGATGCGAAGCCTATGTAAAGAAGTTACAGCCGGACAAGCTTGAACCCAAAGCGGAAAAATGTGTCTTCATAGGATACCCGAAGGAAACTATTGGGTATACCTTCTATCATAGATCCGATGGCAAAATATTCGTTGCCAAGAATGGATCCTTTCTAGAGAAGGAATTTCTCTCGAAAGAAGTGACTGGAAGGAAAGTAGAACTTGACGAGGTTGTCGAACCTTCTCTCGAAATTGCGAGTAGCGCAGCGCCGGAAGAAGTTCCTGTGGTGCCTGCACCAATAAGAGAGGAAGCTAATGATGATGATCATGAAACTTCGATCGAAGTTACTACAGAGCCTCGCAGGTCAACGAGAACTCGTACCACTCCAGATTGGTATGATCCCGTTATGAGTGTCATGTTGGTGGACAACACCGATGACCCTGAGACATATGAGGAAGCGATGATGAGCCTAGATTCCAATAAATGGCAAGAAGCCATGAAATCCGAGATTGGATCCATGTACGAAAACCAAGTATGGACTTTGGTGGACTTACCGGATGGCCGGAAGGTTGTCGAGAACAAATGGATCTTCAAGAAGAAAACAGATGCTGATGGTAATGTTACTGTCTATAAAGCTCGACTTGTCGCAAAAGGGTTTCGACAAATTCAAGGAGTTGACTACGATGAGACTTTCTCACTAGTAGCGAAGCTAAAATCTGTAAGGATTATATTAGCAATCGCTGCATATTACGATTATGAGATATGGCAGATGGATGTCAAAACAGCATTCCTCAATGGAGACATTGATGAAGAGTTATATATGATGCAACCCAAAGGTTTTGTTGATCCTAAAGATGCTAACAAGGTATGCAAACTTCAACGGTCCATCTATGGATTGAAGCAAGCATCCCGAAGTTGGAATCAACGTTTTGATAAGGTAATCAAAAGTTTTGGTTTTATACAAACTTATGGAGAAGCTTGTATTTACAAGAAAGTGAGTGGGAGCTCTGTAGCATTCTTAATACTATATGTAGATGACATATTGTTGATTGGGAATGATGTAGACCTTCTTAATAGTGTCAAGGAATATTTGAATAATAGTTTTTCAATGAAGGATCTTGGCGAAGCAGCTTACATATTAGGCATAAAGATTTATAGAGATAGATCGAAACGCCAAATATCATTGTCACAAAGTACATATTTGGACAAAGTTCTAAAAAGGTTTGGAATGGAAGAAAGCAAGAAAGGGTTCTTGCCCATGTTACCCAATACGACCTTGAGTAAAACTCAAAGTCCGACATCGGCAGAAGATAGAGAAAGGATGAGTAAGACTCCCTATGCCTCAGCCATAGGATCTCTAATGTATGCCATGCTATGTACTAGACCCGAGATTGCATATGCTGTTAGTTTAACTAGCAGATATCAAAGTGATCCAGGAGTGGATCATTGGACAGCGGTCAAAAACATCCTTAAGTACTTGAGAAGAACTAAGGATATGGTTCTTTCTTATGGAGGTGATGAACATCTCGTTGTTAATGGTTACACCGATGCTAGTTGGAACACCGATCCGGATGATTCTAAATCACAATCTGGATACGTATTTATTTTGAATGGTGCAGCAGTTAGCTGGAGGAGTGCAAAGCAAAGCGTTGTGGCGAGATCTTCAACTGAATCGGAATACATGGCTGCTTCGGAGGCTTCACAAGAAGCGATATGGATGAAAGAGTTCATTACAGAGCTGGGTGTGGTTCCTAGTGCGCTGGACCCAATGTCTATCTACTGTGATAACATGGGCGCCATAGCCAATGCGCAAGAACCAAGGTCACACAAGAAGCTGAAGCACATCAAGCTACGTTTTCACGCTATTCGAGAACATATCCAAGATGGGGATATAAAGATTTGCAAAGTACACACAGATCTGAATGTGGCGGATCCGTTGACTAAACCTCTCCCGAGGGCAAAACATGACCAGCACCAAACTGCCATGGGTGTTCGGTATATTACCATGTAATCTAGATTAGATGACTCTAGTGCAAGTGGGAGACTGTTGGAGATATGCCCTAGAGGCAATAATAAAAGTAGTTATTATTATATCTTTGTGTTTATGATAAATGTTTACATTCATGCTATAATAGTATTAACAAGGAAACATTAATACTTGTGTGATTTGTAAACTTAATTTGAAGTCCCTAGTAAAGCCTCTATATAATACTAGCTTGTTGGTTAATAGATGATTGTGGTTTCCCTGTCATGAACATTGAGATGTTATTAACAACAAGATCATATTGTTAAGAGAATGATATGATGGACATACTCCTATAGATAAGCGTAGCATAAAGATCAAGTCATTTTAATAGTTCAATTGCTATATGCTTTCTGATACATAGTAATCTAATTCCTTCGACCATGAGATCATGCATATCACCTTTATCGGATGGATACTTTGATGACATCAAACACCACACCGTAACTGGGTGGCTATAAAGGTGGCATTGAGTGTTCGGAAAGTATTGGTTGAGACACATGGATCAAGAGTGGGATTTGTCCATCCATATGACAGATAGATATACTCTGGGCCCTCTCGGTGAAATGTCATCCAATTAGCTTGCAAGCATGTGACTGGCTCACAAGGGATCACATATCACGGGAACGAGAAAAGAGTACTTATCAATAACGAGGTTGAACTAGGTATGCAGAGATACCGACGATCATAACCTCGGATAAGTAAACTATCGTGAGACAAAGGGAAATTGATATCGTATGTAAGTGGTTCATTCGATCGCAAAGTAATCGTAGAAATATGTGGGAGCCATATGAATTTCCAGATTCCTCTATTGGTTATTGTTCGGAGAAGTGTCTCGATCATGTCCGCATAATTCACGAACCGTAGGGAGACACACTTAAGGATTCGATGTTGTTTGAGTAGTTATGGAATGATGAGAAAGAGACCGAATGTTGTTCGGAGTCTCGAATGGGATTCGGGATATCACGAGGAGATCCGGAATGGTCCGGAGAATAAGATTCATATAAGGAAAGTCCCGTTTCGGAGTTGGGGAATGGTTCCGGTGTTTTCATCGGGAATGTTCTAGAAGGTTCCGGAATGTCCGGCACTCCGGGGGGAAGGGTACACGAATGTGTTATATCAAGTTGGTATGATTGCATCATGTACTCGGTGTCATCGCTGAACAAAATAGAGGGATTAATCAAATCCTTGTTTGAAAAGTCAAACGCCAAGTTTGAAAGTCAAACGACAATTTTGGGAAGTGGAGAGGGAGGTGGAAACCGACTTGGGGGAGGAGTTCCTCCTCCCACTGCCGGCGCACCACCAAGCCGAGTTGGGGAGGGACTCCCCTCCCCTTGGCCGGCCGGCCCCTCCACCTATATAAGGAGGGGCAGGGCTCCCTCCTAGAGACACACAAGATCCTCTCCTCCAAACCCTAGCCCCAAGCCGCCGCCGCCTCCATAGCCGCCGCCGGCCCTAGGGCAAACCCTAGCCGCCGTCTAGCTAATCCCTAGCTGCCGGCTTGCCTCCTCCTTGGTGTGTCTAAACCCTAGAACACCGAGGGACTCTCTCATACTCCACCATACTCGCTCCGGCTTAAGGCGAAGCCCTGCGAGATCTCCCCTCTACTTCCGGTACCACGCCGTTGTGCTGCCGGAATCATGAGGAGAGTACTACAACCTCCGCTGCCTGCTGGAACAAGGGAGAGGAAGGTCTTCATAGAGTACCGAACGTGTGACCGACTACGGGAGCACTGCCGGAACGCAGCGCCGAAAGGATCGTCTACGCGATCTTGAGATCGGGAAGAGTACGACTACATCACCCACGAGAATCCGCTCTCGTTAAACACTTTGGAATCTTCGAGGGTGAGTTATTCCATCGACTCGTTGCTACAATCTAGTAGATAGATCTTGGCTTGTTTGTTTGTATGCGGTAGAAATTTTTTGTTTTCCATGCTACGAAACCCTACACTTGCTGGCCAAATCTTCGCCCCTACAACAAAAGAAAACTTGCTTTTCGTTCCACTCGATGCGTTTTCTTGGGCTATAGTCCTCGTCATAAAGGTGTTAAGTGCTTAGAGGTATCAACCGGTCGTGTTTACATCTCTAGGGATGTTGTGTTCGATGAAAATATTTTTCCTTTTTCAGAACTCCATCCAAATGCCGGTTCTCGCCTCCGGAATGATATTCTTCTTTTACCACAATATACTTCACATAATGGGGATGCATTAGTTAATGACTATATGACTTTGCCTATTATACCGATTGTTACTAATGAAGACACTGCAGAAATTAATGGTGCAGCAGGTACTCATGTGGACCAACAAGAAACAGCAGAAAATTTGAGGAAAAGCAATACAGAAACAAGGCAAAACACTGTTTTTTGCCCGCCAAACAGTGCTGCCCCCGATGAAGATCCGATCCGGTGTGATCCCGAGAGATTCTCTGCCACGCCTGGTCTCGTACGTGGACCCACTGCCTCGGGGCGTGGGCGTACAGCGTCCCGGTCTCCACCTGCCACGCGCCTGCATCGGTCCAGCTCCTGGACTCCTCCTCGGTCGCGCTCTTCATCTACTCCGCGTCGATCACGTCACGCCAGCCCAACCGCGTCAGACTCGCCAGGCTCGCGCGCCTCGGGGCGTGGGCGGACCCCGCCTCGGTCGAGCCCCTCATCCACTCCGCGTCGACCACGTCACGATCGCCCAGCCGCGTCAGGTTCGCCAGGCCCGCGTCGCGAGCGGTCCCTTTCGCGGACCCTGCCAGGGTCACGATCACGAACCCCACCTGGGTCGCGGACTCCACCTGGGACACGATCGTGGACACCACCTCGGATGCGCTCAGAGTCTCCACCTCGGTGCTCGCCCGTGACATCCTTGGAGTCCCCTGTACGGGTGACAATGTTTCCTCTCCGTCTCCAGCTGTTGATAGCGATAGCAGCCATGATATTGGGGCCAGCATGTCACCAACTCCTCCATTGCCTCAACATGAACCAAGAACAAGGCTGCAAAAAGGTATAAGAAAGCCCAAAATATATACTGACGGTACAGTTCCATACAGTTTATTCACATCTACAGGTGAACCTCGTACATTGTTGGAAGCTCTTGAGGATGACAGGTGGCGAAAAGCAATGGAAGAAGAGTATAATGCTCTAATACAAAATAAAACATGGCATCTTGTTCCTCCGCATTTTACAAAAAATCTTATTGACTGTAAATGGGTGTATCGTATCAAGAAACATGCAGATGGTACAATTGACAGATACAAGGCACGCTTGGTTGCAAAAGGCTTCAAGCAAAGATATGGCATCGACTATGAGGATACCTTCAGTCCCGTTGTCAAGGCAGCAACTATCAGAATCGTTCTGCCTATTGCTGTTTCCAGGGGCTGGAGTCTGCGGCAGCTAGATGTCAAGAACGCGTTTTTGCATGGCGTTTTGGAAGAGGAGGTCTACATGAAACAACCCCCAGGTTTTGAGTCTTCCGCTACTCCGCATTATATTTGTAAACTTGACAAAGCTCTTTATGGACTCAAGCAAGCTCCTCGAGCACGGTATTCCAGGCTTAGCACCAAGCTGCAACAACTTGGTTTTACTCCCTCTAAGGCAGATACTTCACTCTTTGTTTACAATAAAAAGAATGTCATGATATTTGTTCTAATCTATGTTGATGATATCATAGTCACTAGTTCGTCAAATCAGGCTATCACTGCTCTTCTTGCTGATCTTAATAAAGATTTTGCACTCAAGGACTTGGGAGATCTGCACTTCTTCTTGGGTATTGAGGTAAAGAAAACTCAGAATGGCTTACTTCTTACCCAGGAAAAATATGCTATGGACCTGTTAAAGAAAGTGGGTATGACAAAGTGCACACCCTCTCCTACACCCTTGTCTTCCACTGAGAAATTGTCTTTAACTGAGGGAACTCTCCTTGGTCCTGATGATAGTACACAATACAGAAGCATTGTAGGTGCCTTACAGTACTTGACGCTCACAAGGCCTGATATTTCTTTCTCAGTAAATAAAATTTGTCAATATCTTCATGCTCCAACAACTGCTCATTGGACAGCTGCAAAAAGAATTCTAAGATATGTTCAGGGTACTATACATGTTGGTCTTACTTTCCAAAGGTCTTCATCTAGTTTGTTGAGTGCATTCTCAGATGCAGATTGGACAGGCTGTTTAGATGATAGAAGATCCACTGGAGGTTTTGCTATATTTATTGGACCAAATTTGGTATCATGGAGTGCAAGAAAACAAGCCACAGTGTCAAGGTCTAGTACAGAGGCTGAATACAAAGCATTAGCGAATGCTACGGCAGAATTAATATGGGTTGAAGCTTTGCTTGGAGAACTTGGTGTTCCTCTGAAGGTAAAACCCTGTTTATGGTGTGATAACTTAGGAGCTACATATTTATCAGCAAATCCAGTTTTTCATGCAAGAACTAAACACATTGAGATAGACTATCATTTTGTTCGAGAAAGAGTTGTCAACAAAATGCTTGAGATCAAGTTTATATCTAGTCAAGATCAAGTTGCAGATGGTTTCACAAAAGCCTTGGCAGTCAAAAATTTAAATGAGTTTAACGTAATCTTAACCTTTCAGAAGGTTGTGATTAAGGGGGGCTATTAGATTTTATGTCATATTTCTTGTACACAATTATGGAGTAGTACTCCAAGTTGTTAGGCTATTCTCTAGAAGATTATGCTGTTTGTTTTATCTCTTTAGATGTAACAAACCTTGATTCTATCCTCTCTGTAAACGCCACGCGTGAGGCTGTTTCACGCTTATATTAACACGAAGCTGGTACTCCGAAAGGAGGTATCGTTCCCTGCCAATATTGAGTAGATCAATTATGTGCAGTGCAGTGCATGCCTGGATGTCCACCGATCATCATCCTATCTGTTTATCTTTAGCTTTCGGTGGCGGCTTATTTTAGCTTGCTGTGTGGAGTTGTATTTCTGCAGCGTTGAACTCGGGTGGTCTCATTCTAATAAAATGGGCCCGAGGGAGTGATATTTTTTGTTTAGGTTCATCCAAAATTTGACAAATCAAAGTTAATTAATATGGACCGGATGGAGTAAAAAAATCATCATCCCAGCCTCGCTCTGTATCGGTCTACCGGATGACTCAGCCAAAATATAGTATTTTATCTCTTATAGTCAGCTGATGTCACCTTATTGTACTTGCTCTTACTCCCATAAGAAAAATGAGGTGCCGGCAGGCAATGTGAACATCTGAACACTGTACACTACTACTCCGCCATGACTCCCCATCGATCCGTCGCTTTTGATCACCAGCCGTGCGTACAGTGGTACTAGTACATACGTGCGCACTGACGACGACGCCGAGACGGTTGTGCATACGTACGTAGCAGCATACATGCGCGCGGTTGGGCGTCACGAGTGAGCGGCCGGCATTGAATCGAGCGGAAACGGCGAGACAAAAGAGACAAAAGCGGGGCGCGGATCGTAGCGGCGTTCGGATCTCGATCGACCGAACCGTATTTTTTGCCAAATTTGTCCAAATCTAAAAAGTTTAACCAAGTTTGACCCTTCTCCGAAACTAATATGGAATCTGACCCATGGGATCGGCGCCATTTAAAATGGCGCTGAAGTTGTACAGGTCGGCGCCAAGATAAAGCAGCTGGGAGGCAAACTAGGGAGGTCGGCGCCGTATTAAACGGAGCCGACGTCGGCGCCATTTTAAACGGAGCCGACCTCCTTCAGGTCGGTTTTCTGTTTTGTGTGCACCGAACTGTACAACTTCGGCGCCATTTTAAACGGCGCCGATCCCAGGGGTCAGATTCCGAATTAGTTTCGAGAAAGGGTCAGACTTGGTTGAACTTTTCAAACTTGGGCAGATTTGACAAAAAATACGACCGAACCGATGGTCCCTGCCCTCCAACGTTCCGCTAGTGCTGCCTTGCATGTTGCGAGCTGCGGTTGCGGATGCAGGCGGGGAGGGTTAATGCGGGGAATCTTGTCCTGTCACCAGACCACCGCCGGATCCGCTCTGTCCTCCGGCCCCGCCGCCGTTAATGCTTGTCGTCGTCGTCGCCATCGCCGGACCCATCGCCATGCCGCTCGATCCATGCGTGTTTGGCGCGCAAGGATCCTCTGTTTTTTTCTTGATATACAAGCAAGGATCCTCTGTTAGCTCGGATCGAGGCACATAACACAAGGGCGTGGAGGGCGCATTAGGCCCACGCACATGATGCGGGCTAAGCAAGGCCCTCAAGCGAACCGATGTGAAGCAAGGAGGCTCAAGTTGCCACACAAAATGGACAGCGCTATCCCGCCCGCTGAGGGAGGGTGTAGTTGAAGCCCGCGTACGGAGGCAATCTGGTCCGCGGCCCATTTAACGTGACAACAACGTTATGCTGGCGGTTTTCTCGAGGGTGAAGTTTGTGACTAGCTATTGGCCGCTTGAAGTGCACGCACAGTGTCATGGGCCGTGGCCCATCGACATCGTCTTCTTCCTGCTGCTGCCATCACTCGCGCGAGCACCACCTCCTTCCTTCGGTCGTCGGCGAGCACCCCCAAACCCTAAGATCTCTTCCTCGCCTCCGCCGGCGACACCGTGGCCAGCCACGTTGTCCCCGTCTCCGGCGATGTACTGGCCGACCGGACATCCCTCTAACCCCTCCAACCTACACCTCGAACCCTAAGACTAGTCGCCGGCGACATACCCTACGCTAACCCTAAGTCCGACGAGACCCAACCACCCCAACCCTAAGATCTCTTCCTCGCCTCCGTCGGAGAAGCTGCAGCCAGCCGCGTTGTCACCGTCTCCCGTGAGGTCCTTGCCTCACCTCCAATGGGGCGTCGCGGCCAGCCGTGTCGACATCGGCGAGGTCTTCCTCCTCTCTGCTGGAAACTATCGGGCCTAGCCCATAACTAAATCGTGTGAAGGAGAGGGTGTGTGGCGCAGTTGACTCGCGTCGCATTAAGTGGCAACTAGCATTTCGCGTGTAGTTTCCAGATTATTTCTGATTTGTTTTTTTTTAACTATTTCTGCTGTTTGTTTCTGTTTCTTTTATGTTTTCCCAAGTTCAAACTTTTAAAAATTAAAACTAAACCTTTTCAAATTTGAACATTTTCAAAATTTGAAAAAATCACAAATCTAAACAAATTTTAAATTTGAAAAATCTTCAAATGTTAACATTTTTGAATTAAAAACTAGAAAATAAAATACAAAAAGAAATGGAAGAAAACAACCCACATGTCTCTTACTGGGCCGCGATAGGATCGCCCATTAAGGATCTATAAGGTGGAACCTACACCCTCCGCAGCGGGCGGGGTATAGGCTCACCTTTTACAGCACAACATAAATGTCTCGTCAGTCAAAATCTTGAAAGAGTTTATGACCGCAATCCCTGAAGGAACAAGTTTAAATACAAAAGCTCATAACTTAGCTCGATTCTTTCTTGTTAGGACAAGGTCGAGCCATATATGTCTCCTAGGACCTTATGATCATGTAATGATGCCTAAAGCAAGAAATTATTCTAAAAGAACTATGTGTCGGACGATTTGACTGTCCAAACGTAACATATGTACGTCCCGTGGCAGCGTGGAGCGGCGGTGGGAAATTTCCTTCCTACTATTCTCGTTTTTTTTTGCTCGTGGAGTAGCCTAGGCCAGGCCCAACTCAACTGAACGCGAAACCCTCGTTCCTCTCGCTCGTAGGTACGGTGATGCTCCTATGCGTGTCTCGTCGCTGGCTCGCTCCCTGCATCGTTGCACAACAAGCGTGCCACCACTTCTCTGCCCCACATGTCGTGGCCATGCTGGGAGGCCGCCGTTCGGTTGTCAACAGAGCTCGCCCCACCGCCCTTCCCAACAGTCCAACACGTATATACCTAGCCTATGCGTTTTACCTAACCTATTTGATCACGATACCATCGTAGCAGAGACGCATACGTACATACCCTGTTCGGTCGCGAGCCAAGGTAGGGCGGGCACCCGACCTCGCCCTACCGAGAGCTCCGCCAGTGTCTACAATGTTATGGCATCGACTCGGTTACACATCATCGGTGGGGTGTAACATTCCACCGCGTCGCAGAGTTGTGTGTGATGCTAAATGGTCATGTGACACCGGCCGCATGTTCCTGGATGCGGGTCACGTGGCTCCTGAGTGCAATGCTATGCTATGGGATGACCCGTCACACAACTTTCATCACCTTCTGTAAACATTGTGTTGTCTTCGAAATCGAGTTAAAGCTAATAAAGAGACAAACTCGGGCAATATAAGTCTGTTGCATTAAATAAATCAACGACAACGCTAACGATGAGGCGAAGCAATTTCTTCGTGATCAGAAGAGGGAATGCCAGCAGATCTCCTTCCAGATGATGGATGTTATTAGTGGATTGAGATACTTAGCTTATCATGATGTGGAGTATGTGCCCGATGAGGATGATGACTCTGTTCACGCTGTTGAGTCTGTTTCTGGTGAAGATGATGAAGAGAAGGAGGGGGAGTAATAATGCTTGTACACATATTTTATAATTATTATCTGAGTTATTTTATTGTCTCTCTACCTTATTTTTAGAGAATTTATTGTCTATACCCGTTTACCTTTCTAAAAAAAAATTGATTAAAGGCCATAGCGACAAAGTCCAATCAGCCGAAGGAACTATGGCTTAACAATTGTTTGAAATTGATTTCATGTTTGAGGAGTAGAAAATGAAGATATATTTTCCACCGATTTCAAGAATTAACGAATGAGAAAATCCACAATTTGAAGGAACTCCTCAAACCAAAGAAGCTCCTCAATCGAACAAGCTCCTCAAACTGGATCAACTCCTCAAAGTGAACCTTCAACCTCAAGTCAAGCGACTGACAAATCTCATTTCATGTGTGTACATCGTTTTCAAGCAGATATGTCATGTAGAGGAGTGTTACCTCTTGGTTTTTGTAATTTCTCATATGTGTATCAATTATTGAGTATTTCATTTCATATTTGTGCCTTTCCTTATAAAATATTTTAATTTCTTGAAGGTATTGGTTCTTCTTCTACTATTGATAAGGTCATGTGAGGCTCAGATGAACTAAAGAAGTGATTGGGTACTATTTTTTGTATTCCCTACTACAGTACTATTTTTAGTTTTTAGTCTTATGTACTAAAACATATGTCAATGTTAGCCATGGTATCAAATTTTTTTTTGAAAGGAGTGCGGTAGGAGAAGCTTCTACATCGATTTTGTTTATAGAATAATAAGAACCCAAATCTGCGTCCGTGAAGACTTGAACCTAGGTGGTTGTACTGTACATCCACTTCCGTAATCAAGTGAGGTAGGCTCACTTCTTTTGGTGTTATTATAGGTACTAATATAATAAGAGTTTTGTATCAAATTCCAGTGATATTATAAGGGTTTTGTAGTTGTCAATTAGTATAGCTTTGAATATGTCCTTTTATTTTTTTAAGATAGGTACTAATATACTTTTTATCCACTCTCTTGGAATCTTGATTGATGAAAAATGTGGCTAAATAGCTTAGTTAGCCACACACCTAAGGCATCACCACACCTCAATTGGGATTTGGGACATCATCGGGGCCAATGGCCTTTTCTCCTTTCATCCTTTTAGGGCCTCCGTCACCTCAAGCTCTTGGATCGTCCGCATGAACCCCATATTTGAAGTTCCTTCTATGTAAAACCGAGTACAAAATTGAAGGGAATATGCCCGAGAGGCAATAATAAATTGGTTATTATCGTATTCCTTGTTCATGATAAATGTTTATTTTACATTCTATAATTGTATTAATACGGAAACGTTAATACATGTGTGTTTAATAAACAAAAAGGAAGTTCCTAGTTATGCCTCTCTTATAAACTAGCTCGTTGATTAACAAGATGCTTAAAGTTTCATGATCATGGACATTGGATGTTATTAATAATGAGGTCACAACATTAGTGTAATGATGTGATGAACATTCATCCGAAGTATAGCATTACGATCAAAGTCATTGAGTTTATATTGCTATAACAACTTACGAAGTGATCCTAATCCTTAGACCATGAGATCATGTCAATCACTAACACCGGAAGAGTTTCTTGATAACATCAAACGTCACACCGTAACAGGGTGATTATAAAGATGGGTTCAGAACTACTAAAGTGTTATGTTGAGGCCCATGGATCGAGAGTGGAATTTATTCATCCCGATGACGGATAGATATGCTCTGGGCCCTCTCGGTGATATCACATTGATTAGCTTGTAAGCAAGTGATTTGATCACTAGAATGTTATATCATGGAAACGAGAAAAGAGTACATGTCAGTAACGAGATCAAACTAGGTATGGAGATACCGATGATCGAATCTCGGACATGTAATATATCGCGAAACAAAAGGATTAAGATACTAGCGTAAAAGGTTCCGACAATCACAAGAAAGTCATCGTTGAATGTGTGGGAGTCAGTATGGGTCTCCAGATCTCGCTTCTGATTATTGATCCGAGAGGGGTCTCGATCATGTCCGCATTATTCGCGAACCATAGGGTGACACACTTAAGAGACACCGACATCCATTTGGAGCAAAAGTTTCATGCCGAAAAGAATAACAAGCGCAGGAATTTATTTCACTAGATACCGAAACGGGTTTTCGGGTGAAATTGCAGAAAGTGTTTCTGCATGTGAAATGAAATACTAGCAAGGGGTTATATATGAATGTTTGTCATTGAAGTAATTGACAAAATTCTGAATAAATAAAAGGAGTTTTATTTAATGAGAGTTTGCATTAAATTTGGTGGAAATTTAATGGGAATTTGAGTAGTTTTTTGAGTGGAGAAAATTGAAGGGCCATTTTGTGAGTGGAGTGTCCACCCACATGAATGAGGGAGAGGTGGGGGCACCCTCCATGGCCGGTGGCCATGCCCTCTTGGGCTGACCCCCCTCCCCTATATAAGGAGCCCCTCCTCTCACTTCTCACACACACCTCCTCGTGAAGGATCTCTCTCCCCCTCTAGAATTTATCCCCCATGGTCTCGGACTAGCAAGATACATGTTCCCGATGGCTATTCGGCAAAAAAGAGTTGTGCTTCCGCTGCATCGCTGGAGCGAGGAGGCGGAGGTTGCTCGGTGCCTCGAACGTGTGTGCGAGCACGGATGCGCTGCTGTTTTGCGGCGCTAGGACTTCCTCTCGATCTTGAGATCGGCAAGAGATCGTCTACATCAACCACGAGTTTGGACTCATTAAGCTTTGTTGGTCTTCAAAGGTATGTTCTCTACGGATATACATCTGCCCATTGTTTGTATCTAGTAGATAGATCTTGGTACATAGTTGTTCCCATCGTAGGAAAAATTTTGTTTTCTATGCTGCGAACCCTACAGTGGTATTAGAGCCGGATCTATGCATAGATGCTTTGCACGGGTAGTACACATATGAGTATGTGGGCGATGATGATCATTTTATTGCTTCTTAGTTGTACTTTGGATATTGGTGGCATAGTGGGATGAAGCGGCCCGGACAAACTTTACATGTCCTCGCACATGAGACCTGTTCCACGCTTGACATGCAACTAGTTTTGCATAAGTGGCTAGCGAGTGTCTGTCTCTCCTACTATAGTTAATATCTAATTTCCAACGAGTTGTCAACAATTTGGTTATCCTCGTTGTGGTTCATGTTCGTAGGTAAGAACGGTTCTATCTTCAAAAGCCCTAAGCCACGTAAAACTTGCAATAGATAAATTAGAGGCGTCTAGTTTAGATTGTTGCTGGGCTAGTGTTATGATATGGTGATGTTGTAAGTAGAAGTATGAGATGATACTCTTACAACACACATAGCGTGTAAGTTCCATAGACCTTGGCCTTACACATAAAGATATGATAGAGATCATACCACGGTGCACATGATGGAGATCATATGCGGGAACCATATCATTTCACTAATAAACATGTGATGTTTTGATTGCATCTTATATTGCTTGTTTGGCGTTTTATTAGCATAATAAGATGATCCCTTATTTAGATATCAAGATAAGAATGTGTTCTTCCTTAAGTATGCACCAACAATGTTTCGTCGCTTCAAGACATCACGTGATGATTGGGTGTACTTGAATCCACGAGCATATCTCGGGTGTAAGAAAGTTACACACGCGAATACTAAGGTTCTTACTTGGCGAGCCTAGCATGTACAGACATGGCCTCGGAACACGGACCGAAAGGTTAAGCATGAGTCATATGTTTTGATATGATAACCATATGGATGATCGCCTTTGAAGCTACACCGACCCACGTGATGATCGGACTTGGTGTAGTGGATTTGGTTCATGTAATCACCAAAAGGACATGAGGGATGTCGTTTTTGAGTGGGAGTTCATTTCTAATTTGGATTAGTAGAGCTCAATTTATCATAAATTAAATCAAAGTGAATTTGCATAATTTGTTGTAGTCATTGGCATTCGTTCACCACCTTATGCATAGTTGTGATTGAGATAATAGAACTATAGAATTCTGGATATATACTTTACGAACTGGTATTGTATTGTGTTGAGTGTCAATCCAAAGTTTAAAGTCCTATTGCAAACTTTTAGCAAACTCTGTTTACTCCATGAAGTTTAATAATTAGTATTGAATCAAGAGTAACAATTCCAGTGTTAGTATCTTAAGTATCATGTTTGCCTCCACGATTCTTGATTGTTTTAATATCAAGTTTATCTAGGAGCTGAAAGAATTGTTTCAGAAACCATCATGTGTGGCAGATATAACGATATCTGAAACAATGTTTTGGTTGCAATATGATAGAGTATAATATATGTTCTCATATTGGATGAGAATTTGCAAAGGTTGGAGATGCTAGACATCCTAATCATCCAAAAGGGTTTTGGAAAGTAATGTTATACTCATGATTCGCCTTTATAAGTTACAATAGCTTGATCATGAATGTCGTCATGATAAGGGTAAATAGAATATGTATGTAAAATGTTTACTATACTAAAAGATTACTAAAGAATGGATTTTGAAAGAACACCGATCATTTGATGATGGCGATCTACTTCAAAGTGCAAGTCCAAAGGTATTATTATTTGAATATACACGCTTTGGACTATGTGTCATATATATGGCGCCACTTTTGATGTTGATAGATTCTTTTTAAAAGGAAAAGAAAATGCTGGAAGAGAATCTATAAAATATACTTGGCAGAAAAGAAAAGATTGGAAATATCCAATTTAGTTATATGGATCATATACATGTTATGGTTGTATTCTTTGCTTGTTGAACAATGTGGTTCTTGGGTATTGGATACCGAATTGGTTGGTATGAAATTTCATACGGAACGACGCAATTCATGAACCACAATGGCCTAAGTAACTAGCAAGAGAATATGTGATGATGTTCATCGAAAACAAACAAACCGTTATTTGTATTTCTCGTTGACATTAAAGCTTGACTTCAAGATTTGTTTTAATAATAGTTATTTAAATCAGGTATTATGAGAACAAAGGTTGTTCAAATAATTACCGTATTCCATATAATATGGATGATTTATAAATCTAGTTGGAGAAATCACATCCATAAAACCTAATGCTAAAATGTCGCCAGACAGATGATTGAAAGATCACTTACGAAGTGATATCACTGTTTAAATTATATTGGAAAGAAAACATGAAGAAACTTCATATTCATGGATTTTTGGAGTCTTTGATTTGATCAAGTGACGCTTGTGAGACTTTCCACGTGATAATTAAAACTTCATTCAAAGGCCAAAGAAGAATGAACGACTAAATTATTGGAATTTATACATATCGATGTATGTAGTCCATTATGTATAGTCGTAAGCGATGGATTTCAACTTCATATGCTTTCTCCGGAAATTTGAGTGAATGTTCACTTAATGAGAAAAAAGTATGAAATATTTGAAAACGTTTCAAAGACTTTCAAGATGAAGTGCAAAATCATTGTAATAAGAAAATAAATGGTTTATGATTTTATCATAAGGGATTTATTTGAGTTACAAGTGTAACAAGAAAAATAAATGAATTATGATTTTATCATAAAGGGATTTATTTGAGTTACAAGTTTAGCAAAACACCTAGATTTACATCCCCTGAAACACCATAGGAATATGGAATGTTTGAGATTTGTAATGAAACCTTGTTTGACATGGTTGGATCAAAGGTGTTATTTATAAAACTGCCATTATGTTTTAAAAGATTAAAGCTTTAGAGACTTCCGCTTTTTACACTGAAAAGAGCTCCATCTTGATCCGTTGAAATGACACCATATGAGTTATGGTTTGGGGGTAAAACCCAAGTTGTCATTTCTTAAATTTTGGTATGCTAAACATAAGTAAGATGTTTACAACCGAAGTCGGATAAGCATGTCTTTGTAGGTTATTTCGAATAACAATTGGTTATTCCTCCATAACATCAAGGACAAAAGGGTTTGTCGCTTGAAACGTGAAGTTTCTTGAAGAAGGAATTTTTCATAAAAGTTAAGTGGGAGGACAATAGAACTTTGATAAAGTTAACGAACTTTAGCTATATGTGCTGAGTTGCGCAGCGCCGAAAAATGTTTTAGAGGCAGCCAGAATGCTCATGGATCACGTGCCTCAAAGGTTGTGGTCACGGAGATCTAAGTTCTTATTGAACCAAGTCGGTCGGATAAACAATCAAATACTAAGATTTGAGAGTAAATCATTATTGTTTGACAATAATGAACCGACTATATGCAAAGAAGCGATGATGGGCCCTGACTCTATCAAATGGCTTAAAGCCATAAAATCCGTGATAGTTCCATACACGAGAAATCAAGTTTTGAACTTGGAAGACCCTCCGAAAAGGTGTAAAAACCTATCGGTCGTATTTGGATCTATAAAGAAACAGACATGGATGTTTCACATCTATGAAATAGTCGACATGTCGTAAAGTATTTTACAACAATGTTTAAGGAGTTGACTATGACAAGATTTGATCTTTCATAGCGATATTTAGTCTGGACGGATTAAAGTAGCAACCACTACATATAATTTGTTATATGGTAGATGAATAAACAAAACAAAGTTCTTCTAATAGAATGGTTACCTAGGACGTGTACATGACACGGTCCAAAGGGTTTTGTTAAAATTCAAAGGATGCTAAAAGGGCATGCAAACTTCAATGGTTGAAGTAAGCATCACGGAGTTGGAATCTTCACCTCAATTAAAAGGAGTTTTGATCAGGAGACAATGAAGATGCTTGCATAAGCAAGAAATTAAGTGGGAGCGCTGGGACATATTTCTAATACATTATGTGGAGGACATCTTGTTGATTAGAAATGATGTATCTTTTATTAACAAAGGTTAAGAATTTCATTTCGATGAAATACTTAGGCAAAACCCGAATATTTAGCGTGAATGTCTATAGTGGATAGACTGTGACGCCAATATGGTTGTGCCAAACGTACATATATGAGATATTGAAGGAGTTCAATATAGAAACGACAGAAACAGTTCTTATTGCATGGAAAGGAATTGAATCAATATTCAAGTGTATCGACACTTGATAAGTGAAACAAGATTCAAGTACTTTGACACTTGATGAGTGAAATCACAAGAATGTTTTGATCAATCATACCATGATATGTACACATCCAGATATGTCCTATGCTCTAAGTGTTATGAGCATATACCAGAATGAATCATAAAATGATCATTGGACGATAGTGAGGATATTTTTATGATCTTTTTGAAAGAACTAAGAATATATTTGTGTAGAGGTGACAAACAATTACAAATAGTTCATTGTAAAGCGTTACATTGATACTAGTTTTGTCACAAGATACAAATTAAGTTTATCTCAATTTAAACTATGGGTGGCACAATGTAATGGAAAGGAGATTCCATGATGGATTTGGATGAAATCCATAGTTAAGACATTGTGACGAATACTACAACAAAAAGGCTAAGTATATGACTGCTATAGTAGCAGCAAAAGAGGGAATTTGTGTCAAGTAGTTTGTTATCAAACTAAGGTGTGGTTCACAACGGGCTAACACTAAAGATATATTGTATGACAATAGTATCGACATGTTTTAACCCCAAGGAACTAAAGGTCTCACCGAAAGACCAAATTTATACAATGCCATCTCATTGGAGAATAAGTGATGCGTGAAGACGCAAAGACATGCAAATACACACGGACCTGAAAGCGTCAGATCCGTAGATTATGTTAACCACTTGCAATTGCGTATATGGAACACCGGAAAGCCATAAGTGTTCAATACGCAAAGTTTTCAAACTAGATTATTGTCTCTAGTGCAAGTGGGAGACTGAAGGGAATATGACTGAGAGGCAATAATAAAGTGGTTATTATCGTATCCCTTGTTTATGATAAATGTTTATTTTACATGCTATAATTGTATTAATACGAAAACGTTAATACATGTGTGTTTAATAAACAAAAAGAAAGTTCCTAGTTATGCCTCTCTTATAAACTAGCTCGTTGATTAACAAGATGATCAAAGTTTCTTGATCATGGACATTGGATGTTGTTAATAACGAGGTCACAACATTAGTGTAATGATGTGATGAACATTCATCCGAAGTATAGCATTACGATCAAAGTCATTGAGTTTATATTGCTATAACAACTTACGAAGTGATCCTAATCCTTAGACCATGAGATCATGTCAATCACTAACACCGGAAGAGTTTCTTGATAACATCAAACGTCACACCGTAACAGGGTGATTATAAAGATGGGTTCAGAACTACTAAAGTGTTATGTTGAGGCCCATGAATCGAGAGTGGAATTTGTTCATCCCGATGACGGATAGATATGTTCTGGGCCCTCTCGGTGATATCACATTGATTAGCTTGCAAGCAAGTGATTTGATCACTAGAGTGTTATATCATGGGAACGAGAAAAGAATACATGTCAGTAACGAGATCAAACTAGGTATGGAGATACCGATGATCGAATCTCGGACATGTAATATATCGTGAAACAAAAGGATTAATATACTAGCATAAAAGGTTCCGACGATCACAAGAAAGTCATCGTTGAATGTGTGGGAGTCAGTATGGGTCTCCAGATCCCGCTTCTGATTATTGATCCGAGAGGGGTCTCGATCATGTCCGCATTATTCGCGAACCGTAGGGTGACACACTTAAGAGAAACCGACATCCGTTTGGAGCAAAAGTTTCATGCCGAAAAGAATAACAAGCGCAGGAATTTATTTCACTAGATACCGAAACGGGTTTTCGTGTGAAATTGCAGAAAGTGTTTATGCATGTGAAATGAAATACTAGCAAGGGGTTATATGTGAATGTTTGTCATTAAAGTAATTGACAAAATTCTGAATAAATAAAAGGAGTTTTATTTAATGAGAGTTTGCATTAAATTTGGTGGAAATTTAATGGGAATTTGAGTGGTTTTTTGAGTGGAGAAAATTGAAGGGCCATTTTGTGAGTGGAGTGTCCACCCACATGAATGAGGGAGAGGTGGGGGCACCCTCCATGGCCGGCGGCCATGCCCCATTGGGCTGCCCCTCCCCTATATAAGGAGCCCCTCCTCTCACTTCTCACACACACCTCCTCGTGAAGGATCTCTCTCCCCCTCTAGAATTTATCCCCCATGGTCTCGGACTAGAGAGATACATGTTCCCGGTGGCTATTCGGCAAGAAAGAGTTGTGCTCCCGCTGCATCGCTGGAGCGAGGAGGCGGAGGTTGCTCGGTGCCTCGAACGTGTGTGCGAGCACGGATGCGCTGCTGTTTTGCGGCGCTAGGACTTCCTCTCGATCTTGAGATCGGTAAGAGATCGTCTACATCAACCACGAGTTTGGACTCGTTAAGCTTTATCGGTCTTCAAGGGTATGTTCTCTACGGATATACATCCGTCCGTTGTTTGTATCTAGTAGATAGATCTTGGTACATAGTTGTTTCTATCGTAGGAAATTTTTTGTTTTCTATGCCGCGAACCCTACAAAAATTATATGGGTACGGCCAGGCTACGAGTTTGCCTCTTTTGATATTTTCATGGCCACAATCATAATATTTATGCATCAATAGTTAGGTCACGAAAAATAAAGACCTTTCGTAAAACTACTGTATCTTAGAAACCATATAAAACAAAAAATGTGTAATAGTTAAACTAACCATAGTACATGTTTTCAAGAGAAACATGAGCCACCCAGCATGATGGGCATAAACATATGATCGGTTGAATTGAACCGTGGCCGGGGCGCACCCCTTGTGCAATATCGGCTAGTGAACTATTGCTTCATCGAGGAACCTTCAGGGAAGAAGACTAGTACATGTCCGTTGGGCATATGAGCTTGACACTGTGGCGTGGATCCCAGGCTCTGACAGCAACTCTGAGATTTACACCGATAAGGAATCTTTGCATATAGTAGCTGACAAATATATGACAGACTCTCTCTCCCTCTCATTAACTCTTAATCCTAGATTTTAAAGGGTCATATAATTCAGAATAATTATCAAATTTAAAATCTTTTTCAACCTATATATTTATTTCGATTAAATCTTTTAAACAAGCCTAAAATTAACAAATTAAAAACTTAAATTTCGAAACACAGTAAAACATCATGATTCACAATGAAACAACATAAAAGGGTTCCCTATCATTTTTATTTATCAAACACATCTAACACAAGTTTAAAGTACGACGAAGCACAGAAAGACAAAGTTTGAAACACAACGAAACAAAATGTTTTAGAATAAAACTTACAAGGTGTAACTTTTTTGGAAAGTTTTATCAAGTTTGAATAGTCAACTTTTAAATTTTTTCAAAATATATTAAATATTAGTCTTGTTCGAAGCCCTCTTCACTAGGAACTCAAATATTCAAACTTTTTTAGACCAGTTTTCTAGTTCAAAAACTACACAAGTTTGAAATTATCAAAGAAAAGATAGTAGGCTAAAAGAGAGAATAGTCTGATATGAGAGAGAGGGAAGGGGCATGCACGCTATATGGTCCCTGTTATTCTGAAAACAACTTTTGTGAAGTCCGTCTAACCACAACTAAATCCGCATTAAAACTGAAGTACCCAATTGGAAATAAAAATCAGTCTGCATTCGGCTTTAATAGTATCCCAACTAGCCCGTCCATATTGGCTGACCATTGTATATCCTATTTTTATATGCTTAAGAGGGGGGGTGGTCGCTCTTGGATTAACCCACTGTGATTTGTACGTGTTTTCAAGGGATTTATCATACCGCAACAATCCATCTTCATTGATATGATCTTGTCAAATTCAAAAAGGAACAATTATCTCTTCATTCTTTTGAGAAAGATGACACATGATCCAAAAAAGACTCACGCGAGTCGCCACCATTGCTATAAAGGTGTTTAACCGCGATAGAGGTTGTCCGATGGTACATCGGATTTGCGGAAGAGGTAGAAGAGGATCATGGCCCCATCTGTTGTGTGTTGAATGTACCTCCACTCCTATTTCACGAATAGTGTTTCTTACAGTCTAGATGAATGTTTTGTTATCATAATCCTTGTAGGTGTCTGAATGTTCTCTTATTCATCTACCTCGTAGAAAGGTAGGCTAATATAGCTCGAGCATGCCAAACTACCTCTATCCCTCTATGAAGTATTTTCTTTTTTAGGATTTACTTTGTAAGAACTTGCTTGGTTCCACAGAAAAACATAACTATCAAGATAACATAAGTTTCAATGTATGTCAACATGTCACCCATGGTAGAAGCATAGTAACCAGAAGTCTAGGGTTTCTGTCCTATTTGTCGGCACCATTGTCGGTCCGCCCTACCTCTGATGGCCTTCCAGGCCTTGGAGGTGCGATGGACCATATCGTCTTGTTGACGGGAGAGGGTTCCCATTTGCTATTTTAGTTTTTTATGTGTTCTTTGGGACAGTGAGATGGTGGCGATATCCCGACGTTGGAATAACCACGGATGTGCTTGCTCCGGTGGTGCACCAAGCGCCGATGGATCTTCTGGGACTCGGTCAGTTTTTATGTTTGTTGGCGTGATTTCATGTTTGGCTCTTTCAATCTACAGTTCCCATCATTGGCGATGGTTCCTACTCTAATGTGATGGTTGTTTGGGGCTGTAGCATAACAGCTTCCTCGTCTGTTTACTAAAACAATCTTTACTATGATGATCTTTGCCCGTTTCAAACAATGTTGTACCTATGGTTCGCTCCCGTGCGTGTAGTCTTCTCTAGATGATTCAGTGACATATCTAGATAGTCACCCATGCCGAGACAATGCTTCAGTTTTTCCATATGTCTCCTAAGGGGAGGCGGGCTATGCTAAGGAAATGATTTGCATTTTGATTTTGCTCCACTTGATATGTCCATCGTCTATGATAATGATGCCTAAGGTACAAATTCTATTGTTTTTAAAACACGTAACAAATAGTTCATTGGACCAACCGCTACGTGGGTTCGGTTCCAAGAAAAAGGTGATAGAGATTTGAATTGCTTCACATTTTCTACTTTGTTAGAGGTTCTTTTTGTCAAAGGCCACTCCTTGCTTTTCTCCCTGGCAAGCGGGTGTGATGTACTTGCTCCCGAAACAATGGTTCGTTTGAGCTGGCATCGACTTGTTTTTTTTTGAACGGCTCGCATCGACTTGTTGGTTTTACTTTTTCACCTCACACAATGAATTGGTTATCTACTCTCTTTGTTTAGAATAAGTGACTTAAGTTTGTTTTAATTTGAATATACATATACACTAAAATGCGTTTAAATATATTTAAATAACTCAAGTCAGTTATTTCTGAATAGAGGAAATACTATGTATCGAACTATTTTGAAGAGAGCTTTGAATTTATTTATTTTTGCATACATGGACGGTCTTATTATGCTCCAATGAATTTTACCATCCCTACGACTCAAGTTGTGTTGTTGAACTATGACATGGTTAATTTTAAAAAAGCTGTGAAATTTAGCAACAAGTAGATAACATCACAACACTAAATCAAAGATTTTTCGAAAAAAAAACACTAAGTCAAAGAAACATTAGAATTGACAAAAACAAGGTAGACAACGGAGTCACGATAATCTATACCTAATAATAAAGGACGAAGTGTTTCTTCCGGTCCAACACTTTTTTAGACGATTTTGCCCTATAGTTCGAAGATAATTACCCACTTTGCCACCCCTAAGTCATCCGGCCAGGCCTTGCCGTACGTGTGCATGAAACACCATGTTAGGTACACCTACCTGGCCCACTACGTCTTGACTAGGCATAACTATAATGCCCGGTTAATATCCTAGGAAATTTTTTATTTCTATCTATGATGGGCCAGAGGCCATACCATGTGAGTGGCCTTTAAAAAGTCAGTTGAAATTACATACGCTAAACACAGACATGGATATTTTGTGTTTAATAGTACCACCTCGCCTATTTAGACCGAGTCTTTCCAGTTTATACACATTCGCAAATTGCTTGAGATATCAGCAAGCCAAGTTGGGAATATATAAGCAGCTGAAAGATACGATTGCTATGATCGAAGGAAATTAATTGGGATGGACTGTGGGCTATTTGTGCATGATCGAAGGAGCTAATTAAACCGGCGACCCTTAATTGAAAAGGTGCGCGGCTGCTGCTGGCCGAGGAGAGGCGGCCATGGCGCAGGAGGTGGTTGGCGACGGGATGTTGCAGAAGGAGGAGGCGTCTGGGACAGCGGCGGGGCCAGGGGGCGGAGCGACCCTGTATATATAGTGACTACAAGTTGAACGTTTGTCAAACTCCATAAATTATGTACATACTATTTTATAAAGTTGTTAGATCCTTCTACAGAATGAAAATAAAATTCTTTGATGTTTCAAGCTGATAAACTTGCATTTTCTATCTAAATAATTTGCTGATTGAATTTGACAAATCTAAAACAAAATGCGATTGTTCATCAAGAAACATAGTGAAGACATTTTTGGCAAAATAGACTCATGTGTATGGTTTGGGTAGTCACCGAATTTAGAGAATTCATTAAAATATTAGTGCAAATGAGAGAATTAGTTTTGACGCTTCGTTGGACTGTGTAGGGTTACGAAATAAAAATTAAGAATCACGCTCACCATTATCACAAGCCACTACACCAAAGGGGCCTGCAATCTAATCTGACGGGTATACTTATTACATGTTCATCATAAATAGGAAGAAAACCGTGACCACCATCGACAATAATGATAAACACGAGAAGAGTCAAAATAGATGATTTTTTCAAACGGATTGAGTATTTATTTTTACCGATGCAATGCACGCGGTGTGAGCCTTGGGCGACCAGTTCAGCTGGGTTGTGTCCTTTTCTTTTCATTTTTGGGTAGCTTGGAAACAATTTCTCAGACTTTATATCCTTTTAACTCCAATACGACTTTTCTATTATATATTAAATTATAAATTTATAAACTGTAAAGTGAATATTTATTTTATTTCTCTTTTTTTAAATTATCGATCCGGTGCAACGCACGAGCATTTCTGCTAGCCCAGCCTATTTTCGAGCAAATAAACAAGGTAGACAACGTAATATTTTCGAGCAAAAAAAAAGAAAATATTACGCGCGAAGCTCGGCAGGGCATTCACCGGGCCCAAAGATCAGAGGCTCGGCGGGCAGACCCGCCGTACCGCACCATGCGGCGGGTGGCCCCCTCTGATCCGAAAACGAAGCTTCCGCGAAGCAGCGCGGCTCTGTTCTGGCTCAAAAAACCGCCACCTCTTCTCTCCCACACCGCATCCATCCACCACCACCATCGACCACCATGTCTCCGCCTTCCCCGCCAGATCCGATCGACCCCGCCTCCGCGCCGGCGATGGACTCCGCGCTCCCTTCCGCCGTCCTCGCAACCATCCTCTCCCGCCTCGACGTCCGCTCCCTCCTCCTCGCCGCCGCCGCCTGCCGCTGCTTCCGCTCCTGCGCCTCCAGCGCCCTCTGCTTCCTCACCGCCTTTCACCTCCTCGTCGGTGCCCCGCCCATCTGCTTTCCCTCGCATCGTATCGTATCGTATCGTATCGAGACAAACACCGACCGACCGCAGCTGATTACGTTTTCGTGTCTGTGTATGTGACTCAAGGAGGTGGCGCTCACGCACGACCTGCTCCGCCCGCTGCTGCCGCGGAACCCGAGCCTGCGGAGCCTCCGGCTGGACTGCGAGAAGCTCGAGGACGCCGCCGTCGACTGCCTCGCTCGCCCCGGCCTGCACGAGCTCACCCTCCTCAACTGCAACAACATCAGCGGCCGCCTTCTCCGCGAGCTCAGCGCCACCTGCCAGGATCTCAGGTAACCCTTCCCACACGCCCCGTCGCTCTGTACTTTGTGATTTGTTTTGCCGCTTGGGCATGGCGAATTATGTTTTGCTTCTGTCGCGGAGCATGATGTTGGCCTGCTCTCAGATGCCTAATATTTTACTCGCATGTAGGGTGCTTTCTCTGAACTCGCTTGCTGAGCGTAGAGGCCTGGCGATGGGATTCTCTGATCTGCAGGCATTGCTCAATGGATGTTCCAATTTGGAGGTATGTCGGGATCGGTTTGATCTCAGTCACTGGTGTACAAATCATAATATCATTTAATTGATGGCACCGTGCAGATCCAGTATGATGCTACTTCTCGTTGACTCGACCCCCATTGCATGATTTGAATTAGTTAACTAAAACCAGCAGACCCTTAGGTCAAAGCTGAAAAGCTTTTGCCATAAACCATAGATATTGCTGTCAGATAGACCGATTTACCTTCTTTTTACTTTGAGATCTGAGTACCTTCATTGGCCTGTAATTGAACTGACAGCTTCTGTACTTTTTATTTGCAGTCTCTCAGCTTGGCACTTGATTTCTCGAAGTTCGATAATCCCAATTTCAGCCATGTGTGGTCATCTGCTTCTGAAGGCTTGTCGTCTCTTGAAATTGGTTATATTCCTTTGTCAATGTTGCTTGCACTTCTGACTGTGGCTGTGGAGTCACAGCAAAGCATGGATTATGTCAAGGCACCAGTGTTTTTTCCTAGCCTTCAGAAGTTGTGCCTCTCGGTTGACTTCATTACCGACCATTTGATTGGGTCCATATCAACAGCACTTCCATCATTGACACATCTGGACCTTCAGGATGCACCGATCATGGAACCTGAATCCGCAACAGATCTCACAAATGCTGGTCTTCAGGAGATCAATCCGAAGGGCAAGTTGAAGCACATTTCCCTCATTAGAAGCCAGGAGTTCTTGTTCACGTCTTTCCGGCGCGTCAATGATCTGGGAATTCTGCTCATGTCTGAAAAGTGCTCAAATCTTGAGAGCATCTGTCTTGGTGGTTTCTCCCGTGTAACAGACACCGGGTTTAGGGCTATCATCCACTCTTGTTCAGGTCTGCATAAGCTTAAGGTGTCCAATGGAAGCCGTCTCACTGATCTTGTTTTCCATGACATTGTTGCCACTTCACTCTGCCTAACACATGTGAGTCTGAGATGGTGTAATCTGTTAACTGATGTTGGGATTGAGAGGCTGTCATTCAACAAGGATCTCAATGTATTGGATCTTAGAGATTGCAAGAGTCTGGGCGATGAAGCTGTGAGAGCTCTGAGCTGCCTTCCCAGGCTGCACATATTAATGTTGGATGGAACCGATATCACTAATCAAGCATTGAAGTATCTGGGCGCTGGAGCATGCCCGTTAACTTCATTATCTATGAGGGGCTGCTATAAGCTGACAAATGACTGCATACCATTGCTGTTTGCCGGTTCTGTTAAAGAGAGCCTACGTGTGTTGGATCTCTCAAGAATCCCAAGTATCACTGATGATGGTGTCATGTTGATAGCGCAGAGCCGGACTCCTCTTACTGAGCTCCGGTTGCGAGAGAATCCAGAAATAGGGGATGCTACAGTGATGGCTCTTGCATCCATGCAGTTTGATGGTGGAACTTACGGCAGTACCTTGCAGCTGCTGGACCTCTATGACTGCTGTGCGATCACACCGCTCGCAATGCGGTGGTTTAAGAAGCCGTACTTCCCAAGATTGCGATGGCTAGGGCTAAGAGGCAGCATGAACAGGATCATGGTGGATGCCCTTGTTCGAAGCCGCCCTTTCTTACACATGTCGTGCGCTGGAGATGAACTGGGGACTTCATACTGGGACGCATCTGCCGATTGGTATCGGCATGATGACGATGATTCTGAAGATCTCGAGCCCTGGCAGCTAGACGGTGAGCCAGTATCTGACACTGAAACAGTCGTCGGAGAATAATGCCGTGTGCCATGTTTGTTTGCCTCAAAATGATCACAAGGCACTTATCAGCCATGAGTTGATCTCTTGTTGTACCACCAGATAAAGACATTTTTCTTGCTGTTACCTTTCCTCATGTGCCTGTTTCGTGTGTATATGGCAACCTGTTTGTTGTTACATCACTCCATGTATGTTATATTCAGATTGTAGACAGTGCAAGGACAGGAAATAATCATTGGTCCAATAGCCACAAACCTCTGATGTTTTGTAATATTCTGCCAGATGTAATCGTTATTGAATTAATCAAGCGTCTGCTGTTAGTATGGCATTGTTGAGCCAATTTTGGCAAATACAAGATCATACGTTTTGAGCTGAGCATGTGAACAGTGTAACATCCCATTCCATAGTGCAAAAGGTTTATACTCCCTCCGTTTCAAAATATAGGATGTTTTATTTTTTGTGAAACAGATGTATCTATAGACAACTTTTGTGTAGGTTCGGAGGGAACTTTACACTAAAAATATCTTATATTATGAAAGAGGGAGTGCTCTATATGTTTTCCCCAAGTAGGAGGTCTGAATATTATCAACGGTTTTTACAAGCTCGAGCTCCAGTGCTCTTAGGAGATATATATATTTTTGGCCATTACAAATACAGAAAAATCATACATGTCAATATTGAAGTATTATGTGAAATTAAATCCTCCATGAAAAAAAGACATGCATGTGATTTGTGCATAAAAAAAAATGATCACCACCGTATGCTATATTAGCTGTGAATCGGCTACGAGAAAATACTCTTTCACAGTTTTCTTTACAAGTTTGTTGTGTTTGTGGCGGCAACCTTCAGGCTTGCTGATGTGGTTCATAGCAGATGTGGTTCGTGCTATGCTCGTTGCTCACATGGAGTGGTAGTATTCTTGTACTCCAAATTCTGCCTGCTATAAAGATATGGTACTCTTTGGCTACTCTTGAAAAAACAACTTTGTAGTGTGTTCATATTAAATTTTCACAAATCTTTAGAACATGAAAATCATTTCTCTATTTTACAGATTTTCTCAGAGATGAGAAGGTGCCCATCTGTCAGACAGAGCCCAGCACAGAGGGTGCAGTGGGCCGTCACTGTGCGGCAGCATCTGACTCTTCTCCGACCTGCGACGAGCGGCCACTTCCTATCTCCTACCGACCTCTCTCTCTCCATCCACTTAGGTCTCTGTAGGGAGCGGCGATGTCGGCACCCGTGACGGTTTACGGGCCGGCGATCTCGCCGGCGGTGGCGCGCGTGGCGGCGTGCCTGCTGGAGAAGGACGTGCCGTTCCAGCTGGAGCCGGTGGACATGTCCAAGGGCGAGCACAAGTCCCCCTCCTTCCTCAAGCTCCAGCCCTTCGGCCAGGTCCCCGCCTTCAAAGACCACCTCACCACTGTCTTCGGTCGGTACCCACAGTCTTGCTACTACCACTGCAACAGATTTCTGCTTCTCTACTGCAAGTGTCATTCAGTAATAAAGATTGCAAATCTACCTGGATCTGCGTGAATTTCATCAGTAATCGCACAGTTTCAGAATTTAGGGGTACAATTCCAGAGTTACCTGTGTACCAGCAGTGCATATGTGAGGATAACTGAGTGGTACTTGAATCTGAAAGAACTGAAGAAAAAAATCTAATAAAATGGTCGTTTGTGTTCACAAGTTGTATGCTTCATCTTTGGCAGAGTCAAGGGCCATTTGCCGTTACATCTGTGACCAGTACTCAGACCGCGGTAACAGGACTCTCCTAGGCCGGGAAGAAGACGGGGCGGTAGGCCGTGCTGCCATCGAGCAATGGATAGAGTCTGAAGGCCAGGCATTTAACCCGCCGAGCTTGGCCATCGCATTCCAGCTCACGTTCGCCCCGCTTATGGGTAGGGCCACTGACATGGCCGTGGTCGAGCAGAACGAAGCGAAGCTCGCCAAGGTGCTTGACGTGTACGAGCAGCGGCTGGGGGACAGCCAGTACTTTGCGGGCGACGAGTTCACACTTGCGGACCTTGTCCACATGCCCAACACTGAACTTCTTGCGAGCAAGACCAAGACGGCGGGATTGATCACCGAGAGGAAGAATCTGTCCAGATGGTGGGATGAGGTCTCGGTTCGTCCGTCATGGAAGAAGGTTGTTGAGTTGCAGAGTGTACCACGCCCCCCTAGATCTTGAGGCTCCCTTCCTTTTTTATCTGAGCAGCTTCTAATGCACCAGTCACATTATGTATGTGTTGCCATCACTGTTACTCTATGTTAATTGTGTGAAAGCCTCAGGCCGCTTTGTACTAGTACATGTAATTCTGCTGCCTATCTCTGGTACTATTGACACTGGATGACTATGCTTTAATAAATAATGGCTGTCTGTATCAATTGATGCAGCAGCCAGGGGTTTCCCCTTGTCGAAAAAAATCTCTTGTACTATTGAGTTTATGCATGGTTGTAGTTGGATATGTTCCTCTGGTTTCTCAACGTAGTGCTGTAGGAACATGATTCAATGGATTGATAAATTTGTGCATTCAAAATATTTTAACAAAAATGTTGGTTGCTACCTCGTGAATTTCAGCGGTCATTCTAGCAGTCTATTTACCTGTGCAAGATTGGTATCTTGATTCATTTTTTCAGTCCATTATTTTCTCTAACTGGTAGTATTAGGATTGAGCTACATGATTCAAGGATGACAATGATGACCGGTTGTCACTTGTAGCATCTGGCTTTCTCAGAGATATTCAGCTAAATTCGTTCTAGGCTGTGATGGAAGTTGAGAAACAAATAGAGTCCTAGCATTTAGGGAGGTAAAAATGTCCGGAGAATTCTCAAATATGTTGAGCTGATAGCATTAGTGGCTGAAGGGAAAGCTTAAGAATGTTGATTTCAGTTGTTCAGGATTTACTGATTATGACTTGGGTTTAATGCATTATGGCAGTTTGTACCATTATCAGTAATCTAATCTGGAAACTTAGGCAAATCCATTCCTCTTCATACCAGTATCATTATCTTTTTTTTCCGATAAGGACCAGTATCAGTATCTAATCTGGAAAACTTAAGAAAATTGCAGGCACTACTCCTAAAAAATCAATTTTGTATTTCTACCAAATGTAACATATTAAAATCTAAGCACATTGAGAGTTGCCCTTGTTTTATATTCCATCAGATCGACAGTTGGATTATATCTGGCTCCATCTGAGGGATGTTACCTTTTGCCTAAAATCTTATTCTTTTACTCTGACAGAAGTCACCCAGATCTTCGTCACTGCTGGTACTTGATGCCAATCTTCTTATGGTTGCCAAATTCTCGTCAATTGGCCCATATGCAATATCGCTAGCTCCTCATACGTTTTTTTTTCTCAACTCAATTTATTAAAGACTAGATTGTAAATAAATAATGCTGTTCTGCAGGGCTTGTTTGCTACTACAGACACTATGATAGCTGCAAGCAAGAATCAAGATTCCCCCTTTCTCTTTACACTTTCTCTTTTCCAGTTGTGTTGTGCTAGGTAGCAAGGGCAAGGCAAGTATGGAATTTCATCTTTTGTTTCTTTAAATACCTTGCACTGAAACCTGTTGCTACCATTCCTCATTGCCATTGCATAGCTTGCAAAGAGATCAATCAAACCAAGAGAAAAAATGGCAACGGGCTTGCAAGTGTTTGGCCAGCCAGCATCCACCGATGTTGCCAGGGTTCTGACATGCCTCTTTGAGAAGAACTTGGAGTTTGATCTCGTCCGCATTGATACATTCAAGAAACAGCATAAGCTTCCTGAGTTCATTAAGCTGAGGGTAGGATGCTTCGATCACTTCTCATACAGTTTCATGTCTTGAATGAGTGAAAACCTGTAATAATTTCCTATATATCTTTTTGCAGGATCCGAGTGGGCAAGTGACATTCAAGCATGGCGAAAAAACTCTTGTTGGTAAGGAGAACATGAACACAATGATCCATTACATTTTTTTCTTCATTTTCTTTTGAGGATTGTAAGGTGATGTGAACCTTGTGTGCAGATCCGAGGGCTATTTGCCGGTACCTCTGTACCCAGTTCCCAAATCAGGGAAACAAGAGCCTCTATGGAACTGGTTCTCTGGAACGCGCGTCAATAGAACAGTGGCTGCAAGCAGAGGCTCAAAACTTCAACCCTCCCAGCTCTGCCCTCGTCTTTCAACTGGCATTTGCTCCTTACTTGAACATTCCTCAAGACTTTGCAGCTATTGCAGAGAATGAGAGGAAACTCCAGCAAGTCCTCAATGTTTACGATGAAATACTCTCAAAGAATGAGTACCTGGCTGGGGACGAATTCACCCTGGCTGACCTTTCTCACCTTCCAGACTCACAGTACATTGTGGATACTGAGAGGGGGAGGAAGCTCTTCACTTCCAGGAAGAACGTGGCAAGGTGGTTTGACACAATCTCGAGGCGCAAGGCATGGGAGCAGGTAGTCAAGATGCAGATGGAGCATCCTGGCGCGTTCGAGTAATGCATTGGCGCTTCCGAGCAAGTGTCGAGTTCATCTCGAACAGCTCATCGTTGATCGACCTGGCTTCTACCGTGCCGTGTTCTTTCGTCATCGTTGCAACTTGTGTTGTCGTCATTTGTCAAATCCCCTACATACATTGTCTTGTGAACCAAAATAATACGAGGCCTGTTTGTGATGTCTGATGTAACTCGTGTGTTTAATGTGTTTCTGTCTTGGTGTATCCTCAAATGAATAATTTTTTTATTTGACTGCGAGCTTTGTTTATCTGATTACCATTTTGTTAACAGAAGAAACTTGATTTATCAGTTTTATATCACTGAATTTCCTTGCAGTTAGTTCTACTTTGCTAACTGTTGTATTCAAATGTTCTATCATATTGCATTCCGGTTGCACACCATGTATGTGCGTAATTGATGATGTTCAGAAACGTACTCACAATATGAACTACATTCGCATTCCAGTTGCACACTATGTGCATTATTAACTCACGGTGCTTTGTGAATCCTGAGAGAGGCAAAAAGCTCATATTCAAAGAATGTGGCAAGGTGGTTTGACAAAGTAACCACGCTGGTGCACTGTGCATATAAGCCTCATATTCTTGTGTCCTGGATAAAAAATGATGCTTATTAATATATTGTAGTTAAACTTATCTCAGTACCTACCTATGTAGTTACAATAAAATATTAAGGCAATTCGAATTAACATGGATATGAGATAAATACTACTTTAATAAAATATTATTTATCTTTATATTTAAGAAAGTATAGACAAAATCACTTTAATAAAGATATCTACAGAACATGCTTTCACAATTTGTATCCCAAGATGAAAATCTTCCATTTGCTCGTGTAATTTATTCCTATATATTAATTTTTTTTTCCACATAATTCATGAAAAATATTTTGGTAGATCATAAGAATGTCTTGTGTCCACATGTTTTGATACAAATTCCCATGGAAAATTTTCTTGTATTTTAGTTCTCATGTATTTAAAATAATGTTGTTATCCCAAGAAGAAACTTGCACTATGATGGATTTAGTAGTGCTAATATTGTTGTTATTTTGTGCTAAACAATAAGATTAACTATTCGAAACATTTTTTTACAAAAACTAACTTTAAAACTCTGTTAATGATACCAAGTTCATTAAAAAGTATCATACTAAATTATTTTCAAAGAGGCGTGTCAGAACCCTGACATACTTAGTAAAACGATATGTTCTTTAAAAGTTCATGTTCGATAAAGTATAAAAAATTATGAAAACATTAAAGACGGAACAAAACACCAAAACAAACTGAAAGCGGCAAAAAAAAATAAACATGCATGAGAAGAAAAATAATTACCCTGAGATACCCACTCTTGTAGGTGGGTGGGTGGGGGTGGGGGCTGCCTCTGCCTCTCTCATATTGGATTTTTCAACATTGACAGAATGAACCCCACACAGTAAATACTAAAAAAATCACAATGAATTTAATAATACTATTTTCCTATAAAATCCAAAACAATTGAAAGATTGAAACACTATATTCAAAATAGTAGTTCGAAATTTTGATTAACTATGACCAAAATTCATTGAAATATGAACAAAGTAATTGAAATTCAAAATGTCTATTCAATGTTTTTGAAATGAACTAAAATATGACTCGATTTTATAAAATTTATGTTAACTTTGATAGAAATTTTATTGCAATAAATGAAATTTCATCAGAACAATATTTTAAATAATATGGATTTTGTGGGAGTTAACTAAAAGTTTAGTGAAATAATATTTGAAATTTATAATAAGATATCTTTTCATAAAAATCAACATCCATTCTTCTACTTTCTAGTTACTATGGCTGAGGTCACAACGTAACTTTTGTTCAACCTTGTTCTTTTTCAAACAAGCCTCCCTTAGGGGGGCAGGTTCCTGCATTCCAATAACAAGAATAAAATTAGTCTGGTTAATGAGCAAAACCAGATCCAAAACCTCACAATAAGAAAGATAGAGTGACTAACAACTTGAAGTCAACCTAGCTAAACTTGGACTGAAGCACCACCAAGCAAAGAAAAGAACCCACTGGCAAAGCCGATATGCATGACACACAAACAAAACATGAGATACATTTTGCAAAGCAAGGGTACACCTACATCCACACTTTTTTTAGACATTTTTGGTGTACCAAAATTTTGATATTGTAGTATAATAGTTATATTGATTTGTGAAGTTTGAGGTTTATAAGTTATGCTATTTGAGAGAAACCAAAAAGGAAATGATGAATTTTATATTGACATATATTTTCTACCAGTTGTTCTTTTTGCGTGACCGCATACTATAAGTTTTCTCATCTGAGTATTCTGTGTGACATAGTATAATCTTGTACTACACTCTTCTGTTTTTGTAGTTTTTTGTTGTGATTTAGTATTAATAAAATCAAAAGTTAGTAGAGGTGTAGGTGTTATGGTGCTCACTCACAACTTGTAAGCACTATTCTTGGATTGGCACAAATCCTAGTGTTCATCAGATCCATCATATTGCACTCTGATCCCGATTACCATAGAGCATCTCCAACATATGATGTATAATAGGGTACTCGAAAACATTTTTAGGTCACTTTTTTTGACTTTTAGGGCACCAAATCAAAATATGCCATACTAGATGATGTATAATAGGGCACCCAACATGAAATGCAAGTGTGGGGAGCGACGGGATGGAGGTCCAGCTGGCGGTTGGGCGGTTGCGCGCGACCATTTTATGTGGTATGGTTGTGCTTTAGTGTCCCAAATTTTTATCGCCAACTACAAAGTTTTAGGGTGTTATGTAGAAAATTTCCTTTTTTAGGGATAGATCATCGGTTGGAGCATCATTTTAGCCTCTTGTGTCCTATAATTTTTTTTGCATCATCTGTTGGAGATGGTCTTACACTGCATAATGGAATTGATTTGGTTAACGAGGAAAACCGAACCCAAAACCTCATAATGCTTTGTAAATTAAAAAAACTAAGCGAAAACCCTGACAATAGGAGATCAACCTAGCTAAACTAGGACTGAAACCTCGCCAAATGAAATGGATCTGCCGACAACGAACATAATCCACTACACACAATCATATTTCTTAATACATGTTCTTAGGTTGGGAGTTGGTATATAAGAGCAACTCTAACGGTACCTGTAAAAACGCAAACCGTATATCGAGTTTACGTGCCACTGGAAGCAAGAAAAACGAAGCCCATAAACTGGACCCCTGAAAGAGAATTCTACACGAGCTGTTTTCAAACAATAAAAACATATGATTTCAACATTTGAACCAACACTGATCAATACTCCAACAATCAAACGATGCAATGGTTCATAGTTTTTACATCAAATTGTCGAGATAACAGCAACCCAAACATAGATTGGAAAATGTTCAACCATCGGATCCATGATGAATGCAAGAGATCATCAAACCATACCGTCGTCGCCAAGCCCATCACGCACACCTCAATCACCACCATTCATAGGATATTCACCTAGGCCATGTGACGATGCACCACCCTCTTGACGCACCATCTTCCTCCTCTCCAAGATGTCTGAAAACATCATTTGATGCAACTCCAATTGTGCTTCACTCATCTTCGAGGTATCCATCATCATGATCTCCTTCTCCTTGGCCATGAGCTCCTTCATTTCCTTGGCCTCCTTTATCTTGAGCCTCCTCTCCTCTAGCTCGGTTTTGTACTTGGCATCACTTCGGATTGCTTCCCACCTTGAATGCTTCATAACCATCTTCTTGTCACGCATCATCATCTTCATCTCCAACGTCTTAGTCATCAACAATTCCTTTGACTTCACTATCTCATCAATCTTATCCCTCAAAGATGATGATTCGGCTTCAAGCTTCACCCTCTCCTTTGACTTCTTGTTGTCTTCCGGCTTCCCATTGTTCCTTCCTCCATTTTCATCATCACTGGCATCGTCCATTTCCTTCATGGCCTCCGCTGCTGCTTCTTGATCCCTCAAATTTCATTTTGGTATATAATCAAGAAACTTCCAACAATGGTGAAGGTTGAACGATTTGTTCTTGGATCCCTTCATTTCCTTGTACCTCTCTTGTGCAATGTATTCCTAAATTGCACAATGAGATGACCGATAAACTCTTATCCATAGCTCAACTAGAAGAGAAGAACAATGATCTCACATATTCATCCGGAGAGACGCCACTTGGAGGATTGTTCCGCACTTGCTGCATAGCTCTGGCCCAATGGCTACAAGTCGGTTTGATCACATCCCATCATCCTTGTAGAGACCGATATGAGCGAGAGAACAGCTGGGCAACACGATGCATAAGTTTGGAGAACTTATCTTTGATATGCTGCCAATAGCGCTTGCCAGTTTGGTCTATGTCAGTCACCGCATCGAGGGACACTTGTGACCATGCCTGCACCAAGCAAGTGTCCTTGATATCAGTTTAGTTCACCTTCCTCTTATTATTTGTCAACTATGCTTGAGCTGCGTCGAACACCTCCTCCTCGATCTCTTCCAATTCAGCCTCAGGGTCCTCGTCTTCATTATGGTCATCATCATCACCGAACTGAAGTCGCTGGCCGGTGATGTCTATCGCACTCTCGTTAAGCAGATCGGCATACGCTGCCATGACCTCGTGCGTATTGTAACAACATCATATTAAGAATAAGAACTACATAAACCCAATTACGACGCGATGGAGAGGGCGAAGGTCATACCTTACGGAGGCACTGCCGAGCATGGTGCCTACACAAGCCGAGGTGTCCTGCAGGTCGACCACGACAGAAGGGGACACAGTGGCAGTGGGCGGATGCTGAGCGGCGATGGGCAGAGGATGAGTGACATGAGGGAGTCCTGAGCGGGGCACAACCAACTTTGTCTTCTTCGACGCACGTGGCTTCGGCATCGTGGCGATGGTAGGTGCCTGCTGGGGCTAGGCCGATGTCGACGTATCAGTGACCAGCGGGGTGCTGTTGTTCCCAACCTCTTCCTCTTCGACTTGCAGCCATACACAATCATCTGGGCAATGGATCCTGTGGGCGGGGCCCTTGAGCCAAATCCGGTGGCGAGGCTAGGCTGTTAAGGCGGCGTGGCCTCACCAGCGACGGGCGGGAGCTCACTGGGGTCCATGGGTTTGGATCCGGTGCGCGGTGGCGCTGGAGAGCGAGTGGGAGGGAGATCGGCGGCGGTGGAACATGCAGGAATAGGGGAATTGAAATGTCTCTCCCGCACGAACATATTGAGCGATACGAGACACTCTTGGTTCGGCTGCCCGCACTGCGATTTTAGGGTTTGCATGGATGGTTTTCCTGCAAACGGTAAAAAATAATACAGTTCTCGGAAGTTTACGTGTACCTCTAGAGCGTCAGGTTTTTGCGAAAACCTAAAACTGGTTGTTTTTATACAGTTAGAGTTGATCTAATCAGATAATAGTAGTGTTCAGCAGATCCATTATGGAAAACACTATCTAACAGTCGGGGGATCGAGCACGTTCTCGCCCCCTGCCTCCATCTTCGGACGCATGTCCTGTGGGCCCTACTTCTTATCTCTTCCCACCTTATCTCTTCCCACCTTATCTCTTCCCCACATCCTGGCAACTCACATCACGATCCCTCTTGACTCCGTGCATCTCCATGCCTCACACTCGAGCTGTCCGCCGCCTCACGCCGCCCTCTATGTCGCCGGTGAGCCGTGGCTCACCGGTGCTGCCGCCTCTTGCCTCCCCGTCCCACCTCCTCACCTGGCGAGGTAGTAGAGTACGTCGGCGAGGCGGTCTGTGGTGGCTGCTTGCCGCCAGCACCGTTTCCCTCCAAACGGCGAGGGAGCGGAGGACGTCGGCGAGGAGGTCTATGGTGGATGCTTGCCACGAGCGCCCGCTGCCCTCCATGGTGTCAAACTCTCCGGATGCGTCTGACCATGGAGACGCGGCGGCAAAACTGAGCACTCATCATCCTCGTGCTGCTATTTCCATGGGGCACGAAGCTCCAAGT
The DNA here is from genome assembly GCA_916181665.1 of Avena sativa. NCBI lineage: Eukaryota > Viridiplantae > Streptophyta > Magnoliopsida > Poales > Poaceae > Avena > Avena sativa. The sequence goes on from OV702293.1 coordinate 465,531,849, forward strand.
CGTCCTCTACTCGCTCGCTGCTACAAACGGTCGTCGACGTTGCTATGAGAGGCCGCCGATGCTGCTACAAACGGCTACTGCAATCCGCATGTCCACGACTGCTATAACCGGCCAAAGATGCTGCTACATATGGCCATCCGACTCTGCTACAAATAGTCGTCGACTCTGCTACAAACGGCTATTGCAATCCACGCGCAGATGACTTTGCTGCAAATGTTTATGTGGATTTGCTACATTGGTTCTATGGATTTGTAACATAGAAGAATTTTTTTTGCTGCGAACCTTCTTGTGAACTTGTATTACTCCCTCCGTCCAAAAATAGATGTCTCAGATTTTTGAATGAATCTAGACACTATTTAGTATATAGATTCATCCAAATTTTAACAAATCTAAGACATCTAATTTGGGACGGAAGGAGTATATAATATTTTTTGATACAATCAAAGAATTTTTTCCTACAACTGTTTTATGTTTTTGCTATTTTAGTACAAAATTGTTGCTACAAGGTTTTGCTACAGTAGCACAAGGTTTTTTTTTCCGGCGAGGTCTCCGGTGATGTTTTTGGGAGGTCTTTTTTGCTACAATAGCATCTAATTTTTGCTACGACGTATCCGGCGAGATCTCCAGTGAGGTCTCCAGCGAGATTTCTATTTTTCATTGTCTCGCGAACCCTTTTTTTTTGCTGTTTCAAGTTTATGGAAGCAAAAGAGGGAGAGGAGGTTGACGATCTGATCGGATGGTCAAAATTCGTCTGTTCGTGTTAGAGTATATCACGGTTTGGACATATTAGGTAGTTTCATATTGTAATCCAATTCTATCTCTAGTAGTCTTCTTGCCCTCCAAGTCTTCTAGTACTATATAAACAGCCCAATGGCTCACGTTGTAACAACCACAGGCAATATCAATACAGATAATATTCCGCAATTCTACATGGTATCAGAGCGGTTCGTTCCGTCTAGGGTTTAGCCACCGCTTCCGCCGCCCCGCCCCCGGGGAGATCCTTCTCCGCCGGGGGCCGCGTAATAGTAGATTAGATCTTATTTAGCCAAAATTTTCTCGCCGGCCGCTTGGCCGACGTTTCTTCTTCTTTCGCCGATCATAGATCGGATTGCGTCGTCCACAACCACATGTCGTCATCACGCGCCTCTACTTCAACCTCGGCGTCGACTCATCTCCGGCAAATCATCGCCAACGATCGTGCCAAGGAGGCTCCGCGCGGCGCCCCAAGGGATGCCTTCACGCGCTGCGTCGGCTTCTCCGTCCTCACGTCGTCACCTCGCCGGCCCATCTTCGCCAACATCGACCGGGACGCACGTCCCCGAGTACGCGCCTCGCCGTCAACAAAGTGCTGCACCTTCATCACCCGTGGTCATCATCGCCGACAACCATCTACACCAACAACATCGTCACATCATCGCCGCCACCACCAATCATGGTCATCGTCAACGCCAACAAGTTCTTCTACTCGAGCGACGTCGTGCTCATACAAGCGGAAAATACGGGTTTAATTCCCGAAATCAACTACCACAACAGTTTAATCGCCATCAACATCTACCTCGTCGTCTTCGTCCACCACGACCTCGCCGCCAGAGTCGCAGTCTAATTTTTTATTTTGCACTAAATTTATTTTCTTCTTGCAACTACTTCATCTACTCCGACAAATCGGCGGACAACTTCTACGCCCCGACCGTTCACGAAGAATTTCTCTGCTGCTCCCTCCGGCTCTGGCGCGCATGGCTCGTGATGGTTCCTGTCTTCGCACGTCTGATATTGGCAACATCGACGCGTGCCTTCTTCCCCGGCATGCTCCCGAGTTTGGCAAGCTCGGTAAGGCGTGTCGCCTACCTCGACTACTCCAACTCAAACTAGGTCTACTTCAACCACTACGGCGAATTCTCCCGGCTCAATGACGACATCGACCACAACACAACGACATCATCAACTTCATCAACGGCGACTACATCACCAATGGCATCATCGACCACGACTACAACGCCCTACTTTCGGCTACATCGACATCGACATCCTCTTCCATCTCCGTCTTCGGATTATGCTCCAGTCAGACCGTTCGCGTCATTAACGATCCGACTGCGGGGGAGTGTTAGAGTATATCACGGTTTAAACATATTAGGTAGTTTCATATTGTAATCCAATTCTATCTCTAGTAGTCTTCTTGCCCCCCAAGTTTTTAGTACTATATAAACAACCCAATGGCTCACGTTGTAATAACCATAAGCAATATCAATACAGATAATATTCCGCAATTCTACGGTTCGGACGGCTGGCGACCCGGGGATACGGAGGTTTGATCCTCCGGGGGACGCTCAGCACGCCCCATCCATTATACTGTACGTCTGTACCGTACCCCGATCACCTCACACGCAAAGGCACGCGCAGCGCAAGAGAGACAGAACTGCAGATCGGATCATCGTGTCCTTTTTTATTTTAACCGAGCACACCTTTGCTGAACACACACTGTGATCAAAAGCCATTCGTTCAGTGATGCGTCTTTTACGGCTGATTTAGCCCATCTCACCTTAATCCCTTGCTTGGCAGGCACTCGTCACCGTACAAGGATCTAGCCTATAGCCTCCAATGCTTTGCCAATATCCGATCTCGAGAGTATCTTTCGTGTTGGTTAAGCCCATCGGCAAAGGATGATCGCCCCTGGGGGAGAAGAGATGCATGCTTCCGTTTCTGCATATATGGATGCCGTGCTGGAGACAACATGGCCGCTGCCTCCAAGCAAGAATCCATCCATCCATATGGTCCCTTTATCTCTTTGCTGATCGACAGCTTTCGCTTTCGCCGTCCTGTGCTAATCCTCTGCCCGCAAGGCAAGCATATTGGGTCCGGCCCACGATACTATAAATCCACCGCCTGTGGATCCCAGACTCCATCACTCAGTCGCTTCACTCACTGCTGATCATCGCCGGCCTGCTCCTCGATCCGAGACATTTGAGCGAGAGCTAGAAATTTGAAGCAATGGCGGCAGGACTCCAGGTGTTCGGGCAGCCGGCGTCGACCGACGTGGCGAGGGTGCTCACCTGCCTCTTCGAGAAGAACCTCGAGTTCGAGCTCGTCCGCATCGACACCTTCAAGAGGGAGCACAAGCTCCCCGAGTTCATCAAGCTGCGGGTACGTGCTGTGCCTGACAGCTCCGTCCATCGTGCAATTTCTTGGCTAATTTCGTAGTTTCACAATTTCTCGCTCTCGTCTCTGCAGGATCCTACTGGGCAGGTGACCTTCAAGCATGGTGACAAAACTCTCGTTGGTAAGAGCACAACTCCAGTTAAACGTTTGAAATGCACTTTTTTTTTCTGATTCTCGTCGGGGATTTAAAATTTTCTGAGAAATTCATGTGAGATTCAATTGACTAGGTAGTGGATATACTGGAATCTCAAATTTTGGTCGATGGGAGCACTACCATAATTAGGCAATGATGTGGCTCTTCTACTCTTGTGGCAGACTCAAGGGCTATATGCCGGTACCTGTGCACCCAGTTCCCGGAAGACGGCAACCGCGGCATCTACGGCACGGGGTCGCTGGAGCGCGCGTCCATAGAGCAGTGGCTCCAGGCGGAAGCCCACAGCTTCGACGCCCCGAGCTCCGAGCTCGTCTTCCACCTGGCCTTCGCGCCGCTGCTGAGCATGACCCCCGACGAGGCCCACATCGCGGAGAACGAGAGGAAGCTGCAGCAGATGCTGGGAGTCTACGACGAGATCCTCGCCAAGAACCAGTACCTCGCCGGCGACGAGTTCACGCTCGCCGACCTGTCCCACCTGCCCAGCTCCCACTACATCGCCGCCACCACCAGGGGCAGGAAGCTCTTCACCTCCAAGAGGCACGTCGCCAGGTGGTACGACGCCATCTCCAGCCGCCCGTCCTGGCAGCAGGTGGTCAAGATGCAGAGCGAGCACCCCGGCACGTTCGAGTGATGATCGGTCCAGCTACGTACGTGGCAACCTCGTCGTATCGTATATGTGATCGACGGCAACCGGATTCTTCGTTGGGCTTCATACGTACCGTGATACGTCTTCGTCAAGGGTCCCTCATCCGTCTACGTTCGTCCGTCGTCGTGTCGGCTAGAATAATGTGAAGCCCTAAACCGGTGTCCTCGTAATATTGTCTTCAATTTTGCAACACCATTGTCCTTCAAGGGGTTGTAATGCTCAGTTGCTTTCAGTTAATTAAACAAATAAAATGTTCCCAATCGAGTGGTGTTGTTACCCGTTTCTCCTACATGTGACTTCATTTCACACAGATCGATGGCACGATCTGTATGTTGCAGGATGATCCGATGGTTGCTAGAAATATCAAATTCCTGACAGGTGACTTCTAGAAAATTCCAAGGCTCAAAATATACATTCATAAATGTTATGTATACATATCTTTAGGATTTCAATGTATTTTTCGTTTTTGTTGAGTTGTTTTGTACTGTTCGCTGTTTCTTTTAATGCCAAAGTCCTATTCGCAAAAACAAAACTAAGGATAATGTGATTTATAAAAGAGATCTCTTTATAAAAATAAACACATTTACTTGTTACACCATGACTTGTGACTTTTGAAATATCTAGGAATTTCTCTAGATGAAAAAATGCACTCACTCACTCCGTCCTAAATATCTAGGAAGCCTTTTTTTTTGGCCAAGTGCTTCTGAAAATTCGAGATGGATGATGGCTTGTAGCAACTTATATGTATATTATGTTAAAGGACACGACATTGCCCTTAACATAGCACTGTAGATTCTCATTTCTTGGTGTATATTGGGAATTAAAGATGAAATTTATTAACATTGTATAGAGAGATTAGAGATGAATCTATAGTATGATTTGTAGATTAGTGATGTCACTCTTTCCCAAACTTACCCCAGACTATATGACATAGGATTTAGTCTGATATTTCTATAGTTGATATATTTAATTATGTCTGGGGATGATCCATATTAGGAGGAATCTTTGGAGAGAAATTTTGCAAGCGTGCGTAGGATACATTGTGCCCATGTGTCTCTCACTTATATTCTTAAGTGGAGTACAACTTTAGATGACATTATCTTTGTTAACTTCCTTTTATAAATTGACGAGCCTTGCGGGTGTGCATTTTCCACATAAATATGCATGGAAGATCATACTCCTTGAAAGCTCAAGATTTTGTTTGATTGGTTGTTAGATTAAGTATTCTCACAAAATATAATGTGTTGAGGAGAAATTGGAAAGGAGATAAGCAATGCTAATTTCATGGTCAATGAAACCCCGTATCATATTTTTCTTAGTTGATTCTTGTCTACACAATGTGTTATAAATTTGAGATATATACCCAATCTTTGTTAATATTTTTTTGGGGCATGGTTTCCTAAATTTCACAAGCAGGAGAAATTCCCAGTTTCGGTTGGAGTTGCTGTCGTTTTCTGAAAAAATTGGCACTTTTGCGACCAAGTTTAATTCGAGAAGTGTATTGTTGGCCATTCATCGACTTTCATGCAGAGAGAATCATAGAACCAATGGGCAATATTATGGGAAGTAACATTATACGAACATGGGAAATGAGGTGTGCAATGCGACTATGGGGTGTCGCCAAGATGTGAGATGAAGACCAAAGAATGTTTTGTTACACCAAGCTCGTTGTGACTATTTAATTGATGCTGGTTGGTTATTTTATGGGTAGTATGGTTATAGTTTTTTGTTGTAATTCGTAGGAGTCACCTACGAACTTCTAGATGATCATCTATTGTTCTTTCTTTACTTTTGTTGGTTGAGACAGTGTTTGACAACCATGTGCACTCACTGTTAGTACTGACAACTCTATGGGTTTTGATGATAGAAACCAGATGCGCAAGCCTCTTCTTCAAAAGGAAAAGGATTTGACAAGAGAAATATCAACATTGTAAGAGCATAATGTGCTCTTTGAACACAATGGATGGATAAAATGAATATAAAATCTTCAAACTGGTACGTTGAATAATTGCCACATGTCAAAACACTATTTGCATGTAAGACACGAAGAAAAATCATGTATGTGTGTTTACCACAAATTTATATGCACTATTTGTGATTATTCCCCAACTTGTTTATGTTTTGCTAAATTTTATGTATGTGTGCCTACTTATCCTCTGTATGATTTTTTTCACGAACTTTGAAACTCCTAGGTATCGCTCTCACTAAGGAACCACATCAAATTTTTTGCTTCGGCCAAATGTCTGGATGGTAATGACATTAATATGTGTTGGAAATATTGGGAGCATTCTAATTATTGTGTTGGGAATATACTGGCATGAAAGATTGGGTGCATGCTTTTGCTTAGTGCAGTGCTTGGAGCTAATCTCTAGCTCCATGTTTTTGTATTTTTTACTTAGCAATATTTTATCTTATTAATAAAATATGCAATGTGGAAACCTATTGTGATTAAAGAAAGATTACGGGCCCTGCAAGGGGCACGTTCAGCGGATGAGTATTCCAGACGGTAGTTTATGATAGTCCCCACTAGAATGAGGGCTTTTTGTAGATTTCATTTCTCGAGTGTATGAGCTTTGTCCAAGTCCTTTTCTTTTGCCTCCTGCACAATAAGATGTGACGGTATCTGTCATGTCATGAACTAATGATTTTATCTTATATGCACGTGGTCATATTTTAAAATTAACATATACCTCTAGTACTATTTTCTAACCTATCTATTAATGCTTGTTAACAAGTTAGCACATATGGTAAGATCCCTTGGGTCTTGGAGGTGCGGTGGACCACATCCCCTCACCGGTGAGAGAGTTTTTCTTTTTAGACTATTCTTTCGTGTCTCTTACGGGATGGTGAGACAATGACTATATCCTGAAGTTAGAATAATATTCTTCCCACCCTATTCTCGCTCCGTTGGTGCGTATAACGCCAGCGGAGGGTGCATGAAGTCATGTGTTCGACGAATCTTCTAGAATATGGTCCGTTTTGGTGTTCGTTTGTGTGATTTCAGGTCAATCTCTTTCGATCTACGGGTTTCATCATTGGTGATGGTTGCTGCTTTGGTGCGCTAGTCTTTTGGAGACTTAGCATGATGATTTCCGGATGTCTACTACAAGAAGATCTACCACGACAAGCTTTGCCCGGCTCCAGTGATGGAGGAGCGAGAACAGCGGCGTGCCTTTGGTTTGTGCTAGTGTTTATAGTTGTCGCTAGATGGTCCATAAAACTATGTATTTTTTTAGACCTCTTTGTATTGTTGTTGATGGTTTTTAATAGATCGGTGGAATTTTTGAAAAAAAAATCGCAGGCAGTAAGTTACACTACCCATATAGACCTCATGCAGTAAGTTACACTACCCATATAGACCTCATACAGTTGAGCAAAAACAGGGCTAATCAAATCTTGAACTTCGGATCTTGCTCAAACGCCCACTCTTCTTAAACGGTTTTGCTAGTTCTCAGGCGCCTGATAACTTCTTAGGTCTCAGTCGCCTCTTTTACCGTTCGATTTACCTCGTGATTCGTAAGATGAAAGTTACACATGAGTTGCAACTAGAGTGTAACTGAGAATTTAATGAGTTGCAACTAGGTTGCAACTGAGAATTGATACAAATATTATGAGTTGCAACTAGGTTGCAACTGAGATTTTAGCAGAAATATTAGGATGACATCAGCAACTTAGACATAAGAAGTTCTCAGGCGTCTGAGATCTAGACACTCCCCTTCTTAAAGCAGACAAATCTAACTGCCCTCTGGTGAAAATGGTCGGAAATCCACGCCTTATAACTTGTGGGTATAATCATGCATTCATGCTGCCATGGCAACACATGCGAGACAATCTTGTCACATAGACAAGCATCCCCTTTCCCTTTGGTGCCCATTTGATCGCTTTCGTCTTTGCCTCTTTTTTCCCTTTGATTTTCAGCTTTAGATTTACCCCTTGAAGAAGCAAAGAATTTTGTTCGATCTCCCCGAGCGCCTTGGCAACTAGTATATATAAGCAGACCAACCTATCACCGATCCAAATCAAGCATTGCTCACACCTTTGCAGCATCCCATTTTAGCTCCGAGCTCTAGCTTCGCACTCGAGGTCAGTGCAATGGCGCCGACGAGCGTGAAGGTGTTCGGGTCGCCCAAGTCGGCGGAGGTGGCCCGCGTGCTCATGTGCCTGTTCGAGAAGGACGTGGAGTTCCAGCTGATCCGCGTCGACGCCTACCACGGCGCCAAGCGCATGCCCCAGTACCTCAAGCTCCAGCCCCGCGGCGAGGCGCTCACCTTCGAGGACGACAGCCTCACCCTCTCCGGTAAGCACTGACCGGCGGCAATGGAGATAGTGCATTGTACGTATGGTTCAGCGTTGGTTTCTGATGCGTGCCATGTGTTTGTTCGTGGAATGTGGATGCAGAGTCTCGGGGGATCCTGCGGCACATCTCCCACAAGTACGCGAAGCAGGGCAACCCGGACCTGATCGGGTCGGGGGCGCTGGAGCGCGCGTCCATCGAGCAGTGGCTGCAGACGGAGGCGCAGAGCTTCGACGTCCCCAGCGCCGAGATGGTCTACAGCCTCGCCTTCCTGCCGCCCGCCATGCCGCAGCAGCACCAAAACGGCAACGGGAACGGCAATGGCAATGGCAATGGCTATGGCGACGGCGACCGCAACCGCAACGGCATGGGCAATGGCGTGGTGAACGCGTCGACAAACCGCGTGGCGGCCGGGGCGCCACCAGGCACGACCAAGGAGAAGGTGGAGGAGATGCGGAGGCTGTTCGAGAAGAGCCAGAGGGAGCTGGAGAAGTTGCTGGACATCTACGAGCAGCGCCTGGAGGAGGCGGCGTACCTGGCCGGGGACAAGTTCACCATCGCCGACCTGTCGCACCTGCCCAACGCCGACCGCCTCGCCTCCGACCCGCGCTCCCGCCGCATGTTCGAGCGCCGCAGGAACGTCAGCCGCTGGTGGAACGACGTCTCCCGCCGCCAGTCCTGGGCCTACGTCAAGAGCCTGCAGCGCCCGCCCTCCTCCAACGGCGCCGGCGCCGACGCCGTGCAAGCGCAGAACGGACAGAAGCGCGTCGACGGCAGCGACAACGACGGCAAACTCCAGCGTGACCAGTACGGCGGCAACGACAACGGCCACCAGCACAGCCAGTACGGCGAGGCCAGGGACTACCAGCAGGAAAGGCCGTCCGCTGACGGGCGGTACTGATCGATGACGATCCAGCAAGAACTTGGAATTTGAGACGATGGGTTGACAAGTGTTTATTTGTTTTCTGTCTGATGATGCAGGGGCGTACAAGTGATAAGTCCAATTGCTTACTGCACGTACGTGTGCTTTTTTGTTTTGAATTGCTGCTCCTTTTTTCCCTACCGTCCATGGTGATGACATCTCGTGTTGTAATAAGATGTTAACCCTTCTCTCAATGGAATTGTAGTTTTTTATTTTGTGTCCAAGAATCCGATTTCAGTATCCTTCAATTAGATTTATGAAGTTGACTTGCATTTTCTTATATCACTTTAAAATGGGTATGTCTAATTTTCTATCCATTGAGAATTTGATTAGGGCAACTCCAACGCCTATCGCACAAACAGGGAGCAAGGCTCAACGGCCCCCGCAAACAAACTGCTTTCCGTGGATCGGGCCGTTTTGTCGCACTCTGGGTCGCATGTCCTCACATGGCCTGCTAGTTAGTGGTAGAATTTTTTTAGTCTTACAACTAAAGAAAGTAAAATACAAGTGCAAAATAAACCTAAGCTACCTAAACTAAATCGCCCCTGGGCCGCAGCATAGCTAGTTTAGGTGTGCCTGGTAACATCGGTTTAGCTAGCTGGGCCCTCGCTGGCCACACCACCTGAGCTTTCTTAGCCCTCGCCATCGGAGTTTCCTTGGCCCTCCGCTCCGGCATTGTCAAGCCTGCCACGCCACACCATGGCCTCGTTGGCCTAGCGGTGCCTCTCGACGGCCAGCTTACGCCTCTTGGGCCGGGAGATGCTCATGCGAGCTCGCCGGTCCCTTGCGTCTTTCGCTTGGGCGGTCATAGCGGCTTCCTCAGCAAATGCCACGTCTCACCCGCCCGCGCCATCGCAACCGTGTCCGCCCATAACCGATAGGCTGCCATCTGTGCGACAGCGAGGGAAATCTTTTGGTGTCACGCCTCTTCTACCTCCAGCGTGGCAAGGAGGGAACCCTACTGGCGGCGCGCATCTTCTGCCGCCTAGCGCGCCATCTGATCTACCCAGGCTCTCGTGCTCATCCGCCATGAAACAGCGGCCGTACTCCTCCATCTCGGCATCGCGCAAGAATCTCGACAACGTTGTGCTCGATGGGTGCATCGGAGGTCTCTAGATTCTGCTCCTCGACTAACGATGCATGTAGGGGATCCTCCTCCACTTCTGCGTCACAATCCTCCATGTCCTCCTCTTCTTGGTAGCGCTCGAGCACGGCCTGGCTGTTCAGCGCCCAGGTCGGCAAGACATAGTGGTCGTGCTGCTGTCCAGGTCTCGACGGCTCGGTCTTATACACATGGCAGCCTTGTTAGCAAAGTAGAGGTCGGAAGACTCACAGCTAGGCAGGGGAAGCTGGGAGGGAAACGGTGGCGCGAGCGGGGGGATGGAGGGGACTGTGTCAACCACCAGTAATGGGGCAGGTACGCCTGCACATAGCAACATGCCAGACTGCTGGCCCCGTAAATGGGCCGGCCCATTCGGTGCACTGCCACTTGCTGATACATTCCAAATATATCTATTTCTTCAAGTACTTTGCTCGGTAATTTGCTCCAGAATCTCATCAGATTGGGATAAAACTGCTGAATCTCACATTGTTTTTAGCAAAAGTCTTATTTCTATATTTTTCCGTAGGAAATTTAAGTGGAGAAAAATACCACGCTAGTTTTTTTATCGGAACAAGGACCCTAGGGCTTGGAAACTCATGAGAGGCCGCAATGCCCAAACGATCCTAGGTGGCGTGCCCACTAGTTGGCCCCACACCACCTAAGGCTGTTTGGCCCTCGAGCGTCGTCTCATCTCCTTTTGTGTACCCCTTATATACCTAAAAAACACCTGGACAGAAGCACAAAGCTTTTCACGAAACATAGCGTCGCCACCATTAGATCTTTATTTCGAGGGTCAGATTAACCATTCTCTCCAAGACGTAGAGGGGATTTCAACGCCGTCTCTCCCACCACCATCACCAACGTCATCTCCATCAACCATGTGCTCATTCTTTATGACCATGAGTGAGTAGTTCTCTGTAGGCATGTGAGGTGGATGGGGATTTCATGAGATTGATCATGTAATCATGCATGTATGTTGAGATTTGAGGTGTTTATCTTGAGGATGTTGTTATATGAGTCTTGATGCACTTTTGCTATGTTTAATGCTTGTTACTAAGGACCGAGTGACATGATTTTAGTACTGTACTTTTATTGCCCCATCATATATATGAGTTTAGTATTTATGTGCAAAGTGTATTACATGTTGTTATGTTGATCATGTGAACCCTAAAGTGACAGTTAAGGAAAATAAGGGGGATATGTGATAGTTTTAGGATTATGTGTGTCCATGGAGTGTTAATGCATTATTACGGGCTATTCGAAAGGATAGACCTTAATTACCTATAGTTCTAAGTTGGTCCTGGTGAAATGGAAAGGTAGAACAATAGATATTGTGCAAATTTCTCTTGGTTAGTATGTATAACTATATTTAGAACACACACCTATACACAACAGAATTAGAGTTGAATATCATGTTATTTGTATTTATATTATATGATCAATCTTATTCGTGCAATACCCCGCTATCACCTCATTCCTACTCTTTTAGAGCATGTTTGATTCAAGGGATTTCTAAAGGAATTCTATAGGATTCCAATCCATAGGAAATGTTTCCAATAGGATGTGTTTGTTTCAAAGGAATAAATCCTTCAAAATTCCTATGCATGTATGGCTTTCCTACACTACAATATATCCTATAGGATTTCTAACAAGAAGTGAGAACTCTTGAAAAAATTCATTTGTGTCTATCACAACTATGACATGTATCTAAACCCTATAAAATTTCCTGTGTTTTTCCTGCGGTGCAATCAAACAGTTTATCTTATCGATTCCTGCATTTTTCATTCCTATAGGATTCTAAGTGTCATGCCATTCTATTCCTGTATTTTTCCTATTCCTATGTCTTACAAATCCTTTGAATCAAACAAGCCTAGAAACTGAAAGTTACAAGTTCACTATTTCCGATAAAAACTGGAAATCTGTTGTTATTATTTACTGTTTGCTTTACTATTTTGTTTCAACTGCTACAATCACCACTTGTTTCTTAAGAATATTGATACACATGTATGGTTGAGAGTGATGTCTCAATTGTTAAAGTATTATTGGTATCCTAATGCTCTCTTGTGTCGAACTATAAATTTGGGTAATATTTCTTTTTTCTTTTCGAAATGGGGATGTACCCCGGCCTCTGCATCCTAGGATGCACACAGCCCTTTTATTACTCAAAGTCTTAAAGTCTTAAAATGCCAAATACATATCAAAAGATGAAAGAGGATTGATACAAACACCAACCATCTGAAGAGATAAAAAAGTCTAAAGATACATAGCATACAAACGCTAAACATCTCTCAATCTACTAGAAGGACGCCACGTAGCCTGGTAGAAGATATCCTGAGCAACCATCATCAGACGGCTGCATCCAGAAACCATCAAATCTCGGTGCTGCTCCGGGAGCAAAAAAGCCCAAAGCTGGATCCATTGGGACGCTGATATTATAACCTGCAAAAAAGAAGGAACTCGCACCCTGTTAAAGATGATAGCATTGCGACTCTTCCAAATAGACCAACATATAGCCGATACCCCTATACGTATTCGAGCTTTGTTAGCCCTATCCATCCCATTTAACCAATTCCCAAACATATTAGTAATATTGGTCGGAGGTGGAAGATTGTATGTAAAATAAACAATTCGCCATATAATCTAGCACAGGGGCATTCAATAAAAAGGTGTTCAATTGTTTCTTCCCCATCACAAAAACAACATTTTTTGCATCCTTTCCAATTCCTTTTAACTAAATTAACTTTAGTTAACAAAACCTTTTTATGTAAGAACCACATAAAGATCTTAATCTTTAGGGGTAGTTTAAGCTTCCATAAATATTTTGTAGGGAGGCTCTGATGATCATTCATCATATCCTCATACAAAGATTTGACAGTGAAAACTCCATCCGTGGATAGCTTCCACCTAAACACATCCGGCTCACTAGTCAAAACAACCTGCATCAATCTCTGACATAGATGCAACCATGCATCCCATTTTGTCCCAGTCAAATTCCTCCTAAAGCCTATGTTAAGAGGATTGTGAGATAAGACATCATGAACAGATACATTTTTCCTATGCACAATATTGTAGAGCGAAGGATACTGTTGGGAAAGGGGCGTCTCCCCTAACCAAACATCTTCCCAAAATCGAGTTATTACCCCACTCCCAACTTTGAAGAACCCTCTGGTAAAGAATCCATCCTTTACCTTCATTAGTCCTTTCCAAAATGGGGAATCCGTCGGTTTAGCTTCTACCTGTGCTAGAATTTTGTTTTTAAGATATTTATTATGAAGAATTTCCTGCCATACCCCATTCTCTGAAAGTAATTTATATAACCATTTGCTCAAAAGACATTTATTTTTAACTTCTAACACCTCAATGCCCAATCCACCCTGATCCTTGGGGCGACAAATTATATTCCACTTAGTTAATCTATATTTTTTCTTATGTTCATCACTTTGCCAAAAAAATCTTGAACGATAGAAGTCTAATCGTTTTCTAACACCTTTAGGTATTTCCAGAAAAGATAACATGAACATGGGCATACTTGTTAATACAGAGTTAATTAGCACTAATCTATCTCCATATGACAAAAGTTTACCCTGCCAACATCCTAACTTTCCTTCAAAACGATTCTCGACAGGATTCCACTCCGAATTTCTAAGCCTTCTATAGTGAATAGGTATCCCAAGATACTTGAAAGGCAAAGAACCTGAGTCGCACCCGAATATATCTCTATACTCATGTTCATATTCTTTTGCCTTCCCAAAGCAATAGACCTCACTTTTGTGGAAATTGATTTTAAGCCCCGAAAGTTGCTCAAAAATGCAAAGTATCAGCTTCATGTTTACAGCCTTCATAAGATCATGTTCCAAGAAAAGAATTATGTCATCTGCGTATTGAAGGATGGAAATCCCTCCCTCAACTAGATGTGGGATTAAACCACCAACCTGTCCATCTTCCTTAGCTCTAGCTATGACGATGGCCAGCATATCTGCCACAATATTAAATAGCATGGGGGATAAAGGATCACCCTGTCGTACCCCCTTTCTTGTTTGAAAAAAAATGACCGATGTCATCATTCACTCTAATTCCAACACTTCCCCCTTGAATGAAATTTTCGATCCACTTGCACCATAAAGGGTCAAAACCCTTCAAACGAAGAGATTGAAGTAAAAAAGGGCCATTTTACCTTATCGTATGCTTTCTCAAAATCTATTTTGAAAATCACTCCATCTAGCTTTTTCGAATGAAGCTCATGGATGGTTTCATGTAAAATAACTACGGCCTCCAGAATATGTCTTCCAGGCATAAAAGCTGTTTGAGTCGGTTGAATCACCTTGTGAGCTATCATAGAGATTCGATTCGTGGCCACTTTAGTAAAAAATTTGAAGCTTACATTTAAAAGGCAGATCGGTCTATATTGCTGGATCTGAACCGCATTTTCTTTCTTAGGCAGGAGAGTGATAACCCCAAAATTTAGTTTATAAAGAGGTAACTCGGCTGTTTGCAACTGTGCATCACTTGCTAGGCGGACAAATGCCTTGGGCATGTCTTCCCCGACCCATAAATAGACCAATTCAGACACTTTTAGTGTCTGAAATGCGGGATGCCTTTGGCGTTGTTCTTAATTGCAATGTCAACTATAATCCCACTATCAACTCGAAATATCATACCCACTTGCAATTAACAAATTTTAGTTACAACTACACTTGCAGCTGAAAAATCTTAACCTAGTTGCAACTCACGAAACGCACAAATCAATATACAAATGCAATGAATTACAAGCTGACTCTAAGTTAATTCTTAATCAATCGAGAATTAGCAAACACCTTTTCTCTAAATCCTGAAAATATCATAACAACTGTCGAGAAAAAGGTTAACGAGCAAAGGCGAGGAACTCCTTTTCATGCAGAGAAAAAACTCAGGCGTATCCTTGTGAGAGTCAGGCGTAACCTTCTGTATTACGGGCTATTCAGTTCACGCATGCATGACCGCACTAGACCAAAGCTGGATCAAGAGCCCAACAAGTGATGGTCAAGTACAACACCTGACCGGATGGACGATGGATTCGTTCCATGCTAGTAGTACGTACGTACTACTACACGGCAAGACCTCATGCATGAGGCTAGCCAAGGAGGGAGACCGGTGCGAGTGCGATCGACGAACACATATGAGTTCACGGCCGGCCGGTTGTCGCCTAGGTAGAAACCACGAATTGATTCTCGGGAAATGTGCTCGCTCACTAGGTCCTTCAAACACCGACTTAATTATTACGGCACTTCTACGTACTCTGTCGGACGCCCGGCCCGGCCGGCCGTGTTTTACTCTCTATATATATTGGACGTACTAGTACGTACACACACTCAGCTCCGTCAGTTGCCATGGTGACCTTCACGGCACGCCGGAGCGACCCCGAGCTGGTGCGTCCGGCGCGGCCGACGCCGGCCGAAACCAAGGCCCTCTCCGACCTCGACGACCAGTGGCCGCTGCGGTTCTACGAGTCCATCGTCGGGTTCTTCAAGACCCCGCCGGCCGGGGAAACCGTCACGCCTGGCAAGGTGGCTAGGGGCATCAAGGCGGCCGTGGCGGCCGCCCTGGTGTACTACTACCCGATGGCCGGACGTCTGCGCAAGCTCCCTGATGACGGGAACAGGCTCGTCGTGGACTGCACGGGAGAAGGGGTGGTGTTCGTGGAGGCGGCCGCCGACGTGCGGCTCGAGGACCTCGGCCAGCCGCTGGTGCCGCCGTACCCCTGCGTCCAGGAGTTCCTCGGAGACGCCGGCAACACCAGAGACGTGGTTGGCAAGCCGTTGCTCTTCCTACAGGTAATGCTTCTTCATTGTGGTCCGTTTGTTCTCTCTTGTGTTCATCAGTCTATGGCTTAATTATTTGTGGGTGGAAGTATATTGGTTTTCATCATATTTATTAGTATGAGGTTTTGAACACCGTATTCACTATGCATGATGTGGTTTGCAGGTGACGGAGCTAAAATGTGGAGGATTTGTGATCGGGCTTCACATGTGCCATTGCATTGCCGATGGTTTCGGCATCCTTCAATTCATCAATTCTATAGCCGACTTTGCACGCGGTGAACTTGTACCGACCACTTTGCCCATGTGGAAACGAGACATCTTCAAAGCACGTATGCCGCCCTCCATCGCACATGTCTACCCAGCATACAGACCATTTATATACGGGTTAGAGTGCACCGGAGACGACGTGATGCTATCTACTCCACCAGAAAGCATGGAGGTGCAATATCTATTCTTCGGGCCAAAAGAGATTGAAATTTTAAGGAGCCATGTCCCGGAGCACCTCTCCAAATCGACCACAACATTTGAGCTCCTTACGGCTGTCATGTGGCGGTGTCGCACATTGGCACTGGGTTATGAGCCAAGCGAGAAGGTGCGTGTCATGTTTACTTTGAACACACGTGGGAGAAGCGTTTATTGTGAAAACATAGTCCCACGTGGTTACTATGGAAACGCACATTTCTCCCCCATGGTCGAGATAACCGTGGATGAGTTAGCCAGGAAGCCGCTCTCACATGTACTTGAGCTGATGCGCCAAGTCAAGTTGGACACCACGGAAGAGTGCATGAAGTCGATGGTGGATTTGCTAGCGTTATGGCGAGAGTGGTCACCTTTTTGTATGGACAGAACATACGAGGTTAGTGATGCAAAGTGGGTTGGAGGAGATACGCTCAAGTTTGGGAAGGCTGAGTTGGTTGCTGCTGGCACACCGCATGCTGGGGATTTCACTTCAAAATTGATAAGCTATCACACCAAGTGTAAGAATAAAGATGGTGAGGACTCAACAGTGGTCTCAATTTTGCTGCCTAAACTCGCAATGGAGAAGTTCACAAAGGAGATGGCAAGTTGGTTGAAGAAATAAATTGAAAAGGAACCACGATAATTTAGCCTATTGTGTTGTAAGCATATGCTATTTACTTTACCTGTTATATGTGGTTTTCTGGTCCAAACATAGACCAAATACTGTGTTATCTTTATGTATTGTCTTAGATGTTATATTGTTTTATAAAGAAAGATAAGTAAGAATTTTCTCTCTGTAATATGTACTATAAATTTATAATATGTATTGCTAATTCAGCATGCCAAAGTTCTTTGGCCACTCTATTCATGCGATGGAAATTTGCAAAATAATTTTTATTTCATTCGAAACTATAAGGACTATGGATGAGCATCATCCTCCCCCTACCTCTTCGTCTTCCTACTCCTCCACTTCCCCCTTTCCACCACTCATGAGGACTAAATCCTCCTAATTTCTATTTAGGCATTGTATTCATGGGAGGAAAAGGTTCAGACTATTTTTTTTCGAAACTATAAAATGGATGAACCTCTCCCTCTTCGTGTCCCCTCCCCCTCCCCCCTCCCCTCCCCCCCCCCCCCCCCCCCCCCCGCACGCGTGCGCCCTTTTTCCGCTGCTCGCCGCGTCTAGATCCAAGCCATGTTTTGAACGGTAGTTTAAATATACGTTTTCCGTCTATACAAATTCTACGTAAAACTATATAGTGTGTGAACTAACATGTTTCACTATTGCAATTTTAGACTACTGAAATCCATCAAAAAATTCAGACATACAGTAGTAGCAAGACCTAGGACATATAAGGCGTTGCAAAGCGGAAATTTAATTCGGCTCAATGGTGCATATGGATCACTATTTGAAAACACATTCTAAATTGTAAAAAAAAAGAAAACATGTTCTCATGTACATCCGGATATCATATGTTCGTGCACAAATTTACGGAGAAATGAACATTTTTGTTCCATGTGGAAAAGACAAATTTCGATGCTCCAACATAACTGTTCATGATTTTTTTTACATAATCCACATAAAATGTTCATTTTTTTCCGAAAATTCGTGTGCAAACGTAGAATGTCTAGATATACATGTGACATTTTATTTCATATATTTTGAAATTTAAAAATTTAATTTTAATTATTATTCATAATAGGTTCATATGGACAAAGGAGCCAAACGCAAAGTAAATTGCATTACAATTTTTTCTTGGTTGAGGTAGGAGACCCAAAAACACAATAGGAAGGACCTCGCAAAAGTCGAAACGAACGACAGACATACGGAATTACAGACCCAGTAATCAACATCACACGCAATGCGAAACAACTTAATTTAGACTTGACTCGTGTGCGTGCGCGCCTTGATCAAATTTCAGATTTATTTCAAAAGACAAATGTTGGTGCTGCACACGATCGACGATCAGCTCTGCGGGAGGAGCTTGTCGCCGTCGTTGTCCTTGGGCTTGGGCTTGGCGAGCGTGGCCTGCCTGGCTCGCACGCGCGCCTGCAACCGCGCCATGGCCTGCATGCAGTGCACCGCCGCCTCCGCCTGCCGCCGCACGTACGCGCCCCGCGCCACCGCCTGCAGCCTCACCAGGCTCTTCAGTGCCTTGAACGCCCGACGCGCCTGCACATGCAGTGTAAAAATTACTTTCAGAGTTCATTCCGGTGGACGAGGAGGGATCAACGATCAGAGTTCATGCATGGTCTCCGCACGTACCAGGTGGGCTCTGAAGTAGGCCTGGATGGTGACGGCGGCGACGTCCTCCCGGGCGAAGCCCTCCCTGCACAGCAGCGCGTACTCGTCGTTGGAGCAGACCGACTCCGCTTCCTTTGCCGGCTCTGCCTCGGCGGCCTTGACAACGTCGCCGCCGTTGCCACGGGGACGAGGGGTGGTGTCGCAGACGGCGCCGGCGACTGCGCGCGCAGCATTTTGCGGTGTCTGAGCCGCCGCCTTGCCCGCGGAGCTGATCGGGCGGCTTCGCGTGTTGCCCGCCGTCGACTTCGTCTTGGCCGCCTGTGCGGCGGGGCCGCTGCCGCTGGTCACGCAGCACACGCGATTCGTTTTGCCGGCGGGCGTCGAAGGGGTCCGTGGCGTCCGCGAAGGAGCTGTAGCAGGAGCATGCGCCGTTACAGACGACACAGCTGCCGCGGGAGCCGGCGCCGCTGGGACGCGGCGGACCTGCTGCGCGCGGCGCGGGGTCCGGGAGCGGACGCCGCAGAGGCGCCTCGCGCCGGGCGTGCACGGCGTCTTGGGTGTCTTGGGCGTGCGCGCGCCGCCGCGGACGGCGTCCCCTGCGCCGCCCGTGCCGCAGCAGCTGGTGGTGAGCGGCGTCCGCACGCTGCTGTGGTCCGCGTCGACGGGGGCGAGGGCGCTGCCCCCGGACGGACGGTGATTGGGGCCGATGCAGCAGATGCACGCCGCGCTGCTGCGGCGCCGGGCGACGTCGCCGGAGGGCTTGGACGGCATGAGGCAGCACATCGCTCGCGATCTCCCCATGGCAGAGTGCGTCGCGTCGTTGGGGTAGCCGATGGATCGAATGTGGCGCTGCTGACTTGTGAGGATGGCCGGCTGGCCGGCGACGTGCTTTATATATAAATGGAAGCGGGAGACAAGACGATCGACACGATGAGATGTGCGCGCCTCTACGGACGTGGGTGTTTTGTTTAGGGTTAGCGTGTGAGAGTGGATACAGATTGCGGTGATTTCGTCTAGTTTTTGTGTGATCTCGCTGGTGGCAACGATGAGAACGTGCCGGGATGGAATGGAATGAAGGAGCCATGGTTTTCCTTATTTTAGCCATGGATTTGTGAACGGATCAACTAGACGAAATGTGGTGCCGGGCTGCCGGCACAGCGCACGCTCCGTTCACTTCGCATTGGAACAGCCACGGCCCATAGTAGAACGGTAATCATGGACATCTGGAGTTCTGGCCTGGAGGTAGAGAAAACAAGCCACCCTTCAAAGTGGAGGCCCAATGACCCTGCCTATCTAGTTCCATTTTTTTCTGAACGGAATCTAGTTCCAGTTTGACACTTTTTTTTGCGGGTTCCAGTTTGACACTTACTAGTGCATTCAAAACAATACAAGGCCCCATGTATATTTTTTAACGAAGTATGTATTCTTAAAAAATAGACTAACAAAATATGTGCAATATACCACAAGAAATATAGCATTACAATCTTGTATAGATTTTTTTCTATAAAAAATATATATGAATATCGCGAAGATACTAATTACACATAGTCTCTACAACAATGTAGTGACACTACGGATGCACACAAACCTATAAACACAAAGAAGAATAAGAAGAAAAAAATCTGCCACGGTGATACATTCATTATATCAGCTGAACAAACACCACCAAGACAACACACAAAGTCCAAATTCTCCAAACACGACGCCTCCGAGCGGGAAAAAGTGCACATGCACCGTCGTCACCCGATCATAGATTATAGGCTTTTACCCTAAAGAAAGTATGTGTTCTCGGAACAATATCTTTAACAAGGCTATTGTCAGGCACAATCAATTAAGATCAAATCTTAGATTTTCACCCTCAAAGATAAGACTTTGTAGACTTTGTACTTCTCATTGTTGCCGCCCCACTTGCCGACGTCGCTGCTACGAGTCACGAATCATCAAGAAATTTCTTTATCGCCACGAAGACTCGAACCACCATTGCTAGTCCTCATATCTCAGCGTCCATGACATTTTGTGCCTCTGACTTCATCGTGGAACTCAAAAGACATGTCCCATGATGACAACACACAACAACGCTTCGCGACGTTCCCTCCTGAAACCGAACGATCAGAAAAACAAGGGTGTGCCCTACCAAATTCCATCCGATCCAGCAATCTCCATGCAATGAGGCGCCCAAGGGAGTTCACCAGAGGAAATCTTCTAAAACTCATCACCAGCCAGATCAACGAGGGCAGGCTTCAAGCAAAACACCGTCTTGGAGAGAGAAAAACCCTAGAACTGCTTCCTTATTCGAGAACACCAGCAACCCCCCATGCCATTGGACGGAGCAGCAAAAGAGGATGCAACCGCAGAAGCATCCAAAAATTCCACCCATTGAAGTTGGCCAGCCCAGATCGGGCCCTAAGGCCTAGACCATTGACTCACTGCCACACCACGGAGGATTTGGCCGGAGCTTCGCATACTGTCTCCTAACCATCACCCCGGCTACAGGATGTGACACCAAGTACAAACACCACCGTCCCACAAACTGCCCATGGAGACGCCGCCGTGATACCCTGTCCTCCCTTCCATCCTTTGTCGAGAGATGGGGCCGCCACTGGCACCGACATCAGTGGCTGTGCCGGCTAGGATCTCCTGCATGGGGGACAATGAGAGGCAGGGAAGATCGCCTTCGGACTCGCTCGGTGGAGAGCGACCCAGGAGGGCGTTTTCCCATATCGTTGGGTTTTCATTTAGGAGCTTTGTCTCTGGGTAGAATAAGTTTCCTATGGTATATTTTTGTGGGTTATAAGTCATTTTTTGTTTTCAAACTGAGAATAAGGTAATACAATGAGGACTTATATGCATATAACTGGTAAGGAGGGTTGATGCCTTCCTACCCACCGGAGTCCAGGGATGAGCCGAGAACCAACTTGTGGTTGGATGGCAAGGAGAGCAGTGGTACCCCCAACCCACCAGGGATCAAACCCCAGGTTTGACGCCTTGGTGTCTCATAAAGGCGTAATATTCGTTAGTGGGAGGCGGCGTTCCCATCGACAGCGAGGAACCTGAGGTGACTTCATCAATCTCAAGACCTGCCAGATTAGTCTCTCATACTCAGCCTTTCGGGGACGCTCATAGGGGTAGGGTGTGCATGTGCGCGTTCATAGGGGTGATTGTATATATGTATTTGTGAGTATCTGCGTATGTACTGGGTTTTATAGGGGTGAGTGTATGTAGGTGTATGTATGTATGTATGTATGTATGTATATATGTATGTATGTATGCATATGAGTCATTGAGGTCTCGTACAAACGTGAGGCTGAGGGTTTCGTCATTGATGGCCTAGCCAACATCAGCGAGGGAGTCGACGAGGGTCTCGACCTTGGCACACTAGTAGATTATGGAGATATTCCCTTGAAGCAAACTCGGCTTCAACCTAAATGGCATGATGCTTCTTTATGTCGCATAATAGGTTCTCAATGGCGTCCCGCATCGTGCGCGTGATGGAGCCAGGACGCATGATGATGCCTAGGAGGTCAACGAAGATGGATCCTTCGATCTATTAGAGGACCGTGAAGTCGACACGACCCCGTTTGAAGATGTAAAAGTGTTGTAGGGCAAGGACATGCCGATGACGTGGGTCGTCAAGCCATAGTAGTCGAGAGCAACGAGAAAAGGTCCCGCCAATTGGTGGAGTTGGGTTCATTGAGATCTAGGGTAACTGGGATGTGGAGTTTGATAGATGTGGTGAAGGTGGAGGGGCTTGGTGTGGTGGGGTGGGTATGGTGGTTTCGATGATGGCCGCATGCTTGCTTTTGTCGCTAGTAGCGGTGGTTTGCCTACCGAGTTCAGCCTCGTGGGCGTCGAGTTCTTCGGCACGAGCTTGGAGCTCATGCTCCTTGGCTTTGATCTATTTGGGAGTCATGGTGAGGGAGGGAGGGAGGGAATATTAGGGTTTTAGGGGACGACAACTAGGTTTAGGAGTCGGTCTGCTTTGATGCCATGCAAAGGTGTAGTACTCGGGTTGCTCAATCGCACACCTCAAGGTCGAGTCCTCCTCTTTATATTCTCGGATTACATGATGGTTTACAAGATTGTTACAAAAAAAATTCCTAACTGATTAGGTAGGCAAGATCACAGGAGATCTGCGTAGTATAGTTAACAATTATTTTGATCTATTGGAATTATTTAAAAATTCTTAGCAATATGAATTTTGAAACCAAAAATTGAGAGTTAAACTAAATAGACGGGTGCATCCCAAACTCTCTATCGAAATGAGCTTACCAGAATGCTATTTGAGTTACTATGATTTCATTTATTTATTAAAAAAATTAGGTGCACCTTGGAATTCATAGCCACGTGAGAGGAATAGGAGAAGAGGGTAAATAATGTGAGGGTTTGAATTAAGGAGGGTGACATGGGCCCTACGAGCATTTTTTTTTAAACAATATGATTTATTTTAAAAAAATCATAAATAATACACGAATTTGAGGAATTGCGAATCTAGCGCGGCGTCGGTACCGACCAGTATCCGTCGGTGCTTGAAATACCGATTAGACCTATCGGCATTTGAACTACCGACTGGTCTCTCTTTCCTTTGTTAAAAACAAGATGATGACATGATCAGTATTTGAAATGTTGATAGGTTGTGGTCGGCATTTCAAACACCGATAGGGTGTGGTCGGTATTTTAAACACCGACGCCGAGCTAGATTCACAATTCCTCAAATTCGTGTATTATTCGTAAATTTTATTAAATAAATATTATTATTTAAAAAAATAGCGCCCTACGATATAGCATCATCTAAGCCAAAATTTAATTTTGATAGGAGGGTATTTCAAGTGGTTTTAAGATTTGAGGGTGGGGAATCAACTTAGAACTAAGTGATGGTTCTAAATTAAACTCTAGGACACGTTTAGGGTGGGGGGTGGGGGTCCGGCCTAGTATATATCATGGCATACATGATGGATCTGACTGCAGAACCATATGGAATCGCACTCATCCGATTTCGCTCATCAGTTGTCGAAGGACACCGAGTCTTGCTAAGTTTTACACCATGAGACATCGGTAAGAACCCCTTCTTAGACGATTCCAAGCGATTTACTCTTCGGCGTCATTATTCGCCTTGGGAAGGAGATGGGGACGCCAAACTCCTCTTCCCCGCCAGCCAACTCGAGATGAAGATAAGGGCTTCCCGTTGGATACTTGCCTCTGCACGGGCCTTGTCGAGCCGAGAGAGTGGAATTTGCATCTAGTTTCAAGACGAAACGAGAATAGAATTTGCATCCAGGGGGTAATATAGACTTCGTTGTAGGAAAGGTTAAGCACAAATTGTCATAGGACCATCTTCTGTCTACCCTAGGGCCTCGTTTGGTTAATCCCACCAAGGCAGCGATTGGCATGGATTTTGGCCCAATCCAGGTCGTGCAGCCTGGCGAGGTTTTT
Organism: Avena sativa; assembly: GCA_916181665.1. Classification (NCBI taxonomy): domain Eukaryota; kingdom Viridiplantae; phylum Streptophyta; class Magnoliopsida; order Poales; family Poaceae; genus Avena; species Avena sativa. Next base: position 465,556,052 of record OV702293.1, read on the forward strand.
TTTCCAGCCTAGAATTTTGTTGTTGTTCGTTTACTCCTGGACTGGATAATTTCCCCAACCCACCCCGTCCATCTATACTGACTCGGGTTGGAAAAAAAGTATCGCCATCTGACGTCTGGAAAATTTCCACAAGCCGAGACAGACAGTACTATCGCTCCAAGGCTGATTCCTGTGGCTTAAACGAACGGAAATAGATCTCGGAGGTTACTTGAGGTTAATACCCATATGGATTGGGTGAAGGGGCCGGATCAACCACATCCATGCCCTGGATCTATTCCATGCTGGGGTAAACGAACGGGGCCTAAAAGAACTTAGGTGCCTTTGGTTCACATGGTTTAAAAGGTTGAAGAGGGGGTATGAAAATATATAAATTGAACGAGATGTCTGTTGAATTCTGTATTACATGGAAACACTTAAGGGGAAGTACGATTCAAGGTGCTTAGAAAATTAAACCAGATTTTCTTTAAGCATCCGGTCTTACTTTACAAGACAAGTTCTTAATTAGACACCTCTACTGTAGAAATAAGCACAGTTGTTTTAAGAAAAATTGGTTTATTTTTGTTAGCACCTTGCGTTTGTAGATGGCCTAATTGTGCAGTAGAAGTTACAAAAACAAGCTTTCTCTGAACGATTTTCTATGAGGATAATTGAGACAAAGGAAGTGGAGTCAATAAATTGCCCATCGGAATTACATGCAAAGTGAAATGTTGAAACAATCATATGGTTTCTAACTCAGACAAATCATACAAGCTTTCATCGACAGACCAAACAAGCTTTTATGAAAGAAAAAAATAGGAATCAGATTCTCGAGAATTTCTATGAGATTCCTTCCAATGAAGAGAAATAGGCGGTTTGGGCATAAAGGTGGAGTCTATAATTATGCAGTGCCTCCTAAGTTGATTAAACCTTGAGCCGAATAGCCACCTCCGAGCAGCTCTTCTTATAGTATACTAAAGATCAGCGTAGGCAGGAGCTGTGATGACTAATAACAGGAAGCTTTTACGTGTATCTGGATTGGATATAGTACTGAAATATATGTCTATGCTCAGTCTGAATCAAGCATTAGTGTCATGGTGTGATCAGCATACATATCGCAAATAATATACGCTACGAGCCTATAATACAACGACAAGTTTATACTGAAATGTACTTCAAATGAATGGGTTGGCACGATGTTTTTATCTTATTAATAAGCATGCCTAGCTGATTTTGAGGCTTTGGGTACGTCATGTTTGCCTGGACCAATAGGTCCATATTCTCCGTGATCATTAGCTCGAAAGATCGATATTCTAATTAAGATGCACAAAAGACTATACACCCGGCTTTATAGATCACAAGGCAAGGCAAAACAACTGCTCGAGCACTCGAAAGGTAGCTAGGCTGACAAAACAACTTTGAAAAAAATGACTGAAAAGTATGAGTGCTGTCTTATGTGGCCTTATTTCCATTTGGCCAGTGAAGTGGAGTCTCTGTCACAAACACAAAAGTCCCTAACTCTATCTGTATTGTATGGAGTATAACAAAGTGACTCTCGATCGTAACATCAACTAATCTGGATTAGCAAGTAGGGGAGATCGAACAGGAGTGGAAGTGGGTTGGTTACAAATTCGATAGCCCTGCTGCAAGTGTGCAGCAGAAACGGGTAAGTTGGATTCGGCAACCAATATTAACAGTGTAGCTGGCCGATCGAATCGGTGCTGCGAATTCGACAAAATTTTATATGCGCAAATTGCCACTCCAACAGAATTTGCTTTCGATTTAAATAACAAGCATATCAGAACCAAATGCCCGTCCCTTTTCCGTCTCTCAGCTTTTGGGCAGTTAGGGTTCTCCACTGACAAACGTATATCTCCTTCTGTATGCCATGCTGAGGAGGACCAAGATCTTTCAGCTCAGGTCTTGCTTGCGTATCCGGTCCTGACATGGACAAATCAAAGACCAGAAAAGGCAGGGGGGTAAAACTTGACCACGAATGGTGCACTTGCCCGCATCAGATTTACTTTCCCTGACCAAATCTTTGCTGGATGGAATCGGTTCGATCCAAAGTTTGACCGCACGGTGACAACTGACAAGAGCTTAGGGATTGATGGAACATGTCGAGCTTAGCTCAGCAATCTGTTTTCCTTTTCTTGCAAATAGACTATTTTTTTAGATGAAAAAGGATCGCTCCCTCGGCCCTATTTTATTGAAAAAACGAGACCACCCGAGTTCCACACACAACAGAACACACGCCACAACATCTAAAAACCCAGTATGGAAGCAAGAACTAAAACCAAGTCTAAACATCCCTTAAATCACAAACAAACTTGCAAATAGACTATGTAATGTACTCACCTCTTTTACGAAAAAAAAATAAAACCCTTCAGAAATTTAGGGTACATTTCTTGCAAATAGACTATCGTTTTGCCATCTCTAGCCTCGACTAGGCTTGTCTCTCGTCTCTGCCAGTCATCGAGCTAGTCCCTTGTCGTGATCCTAACTATTATGACCACGGGTGGCACACTTGTTATCATCAGATTTACTTTTCGATCAAATATTTGCTAGAATCTCATGCAAAACACTAATTTACGAGAATATGTTCGATACCAACATCGAGCACACGTTGGCACAACTAGGGAATTACGAGAGAATCTCGGGATTAGCTCATTACTTTATGTTATTAGTGTATGTTTACCTTTTACCCTCAAATTTATTAGTGTAGCACTTATCTTGGGAGACCAGGGCGGCCCACTTGTGGGTTAGAATCTATGGCTCCATGGGAGGCCTAGTCAAAGAGACAGACAAAGGCTCATCCGACTATGAGAAGGCCTAGAAAAAATATGTACTATAGCCGGATAGGATTCTTCCTGCAAGCCCTAGGACGGCTATATAAGCAGGCCATCAGGCAGCCTTTAGGGCAGAGGCAATGACAACACAACTCACACAGACGAACCTATCTTCAATCCTCTGTGACAAGAGAGTAAATTGTCTAGATATGCAACTAGGTGACAATTCTATGTGACAAGGTTGAAGCAAGCAAGGAGCACAAAGTAAATTCATGTAGTAAAGGAAAGGGAACGGAGTAACCAAAGAGTAGACACGGTGATGTAACTCGTAGTTCCTTTTTTTGAGGGAAAGTACGTCTATATTGGAAGCGTGTGAAGCCACAAAGGGCACCAACGCCACAAATGTCTCACACTATTCTCTTGAGAGTGCACCAAAAAGGCGAGATCATGATCCACTATACAGTGATCTTGAAGGCCCGACCAACATCTTTACAACAGGGTTAAGGCAATCCCCACAACTCAATTGGAGGCTCCCACCGTCTTCATGAATCCTTACAACAAATACCATGAGCTCCAAGGACGAGCACTTCCGTCTAGGGTTTCAAGAAGAAAGAGTAACAAGATCCACAAGGGAAAATAAGGGAGAATCGGATTTCCTTTGGTGGAAGTATAAATCTAGGTCATCTCTCCCAATCTTCAAAACATCAAGAAGTCTGGGTGACTATAGAGAGATCTAGGGAATTGAAGCTTTTGTATTAGTGGAGGAGAGAGAGTGTGAGAGTGGTAGGTGGGGAGGAAGAATAAGGACCCTTTAAATAGGAGGCCTGAATCCAACCATTATGTTCCACCTGCTCTTAAGCGGAACTGCCGACCAAGGGGAAAGGCACTATCAGTCAGCTCATGTTCCTAGCGAGAGGGAGTCCTGCTAACAAGTTGAAGCAGCAGTTCATAACACTACCGGTCTACTTCCGCGCGGGACACTATGCTAGTTGTTTAGTGGAGCATCACTAGAAGCAGCGCTACGAGTGGCAGTGTCAGTCAAGAAAAACTAGCATGGCCTAGGAGCATACTGGCACTATCATAGCCCTGTCGGGCCACATACAGTACCAAAAACACCCCTCCCAAAAGCTCAGCGGCACTGCTGGTACTAGAGCTGGCACTACCAGCATAGAAACTGGTAGAACACAAGCTGGAGATAGGATGGTTTTGGGGGTGCATCTAGTTTGTGAACATGAAGACAGTTCCATCTTACCTTCCCAAGCATGCCCCCTATTGATAGTACAGTGTTCAAAACGAGGGGCCTCGCTCCATTTTGTGCAAAGTTTATATGAATATATAGCTCAATAACACATTAGTCAACATAAAAGGACTTGACATCTACACAAAAACACATATCTAGGGAAATGCCCTTTCAACCATCTTTAGTAAAGTGTGATTTACGTCATAATTGTTTGTTTTTATCTCCACCTGACCAATACTTTCCATCATTTTTTATTTTCTCTCCTCTCAACATTTTGTTCTTCCAACCACCAAATATGCATCCCTGATTTAAGATTGATTTTGTTGACGTTGTTGGCTCCATGTTATTTCCACCATTGGCACAAGTCCACCACGGTTGACAATCCCACGTCGCTGAAAACTATTGGGTGTCCTCATGTGGCGTGTGAGGATATGGTCTATTGAAGCCTTTTAGTAAGACCAAGCGGTGAATATCACACTGCCAATTAGGCTTGTGACCGAGGGTCACATGGACATTGCACATGACAAAAGAGGGCTGTTAAACCTCTCACTAAGCCACCATCCTCGGTACCCCTTCACTCGACTATGCATACACGCATGAAGGAGTCCGAGACCATCATCCTTGATTGTCCTGATAAGGTTATCGATGCTCTAGCAATAAATGTAAGAGGAAGAGGGGTACCTAGTGTTGGGGTTCCGGGTGCAGAAAACAAAAATTTCCTACGTCCGATCGCCCTAATGCCCAAGATCTGCCTATTAGTAATGTAGTAACGGCCAAAGGTTTCGGATACATACCCTTGTAGTGCGAAAACGGTTAACGTTCCGAGTGTAACGTGGTTGAAGTAGTCGTTCTTGTAGCCGGCCTCAATGTCGCGAAGCTCCTCACAAGTCACCTCTGATACGTCGGAAACGTATCTATAATTTTTGATGTTCCATGCTTGTTTAGTATCTACTTTGCTTTGCTTTTTCCACACATTGAGGTGATTTTTATATGTTTTCTGGTACTAACCTATTAACAAGTTGCCACAGTGCCAGTTTCCTATTTTCTGCTGTGTTTGGTTCCAGAAAAGCTAGTAAGAAAATATTCTCGGAATTGGATGGGACAAAAGACAAAGTCAATAGTTTATCGAGGAGAACACGGAGTCCAGAGGAGAGACGGAGGGGGGCCACAGGGCAGCTGCACCCCCCAGGCGCGGGCCCACCCTGGGTCGCGCCTGGGATGGGTGTGGGCCCTCTGGCCGCCTCCCAGCCTTACATCTCCACCTATAAGAAACCCCGTGCCTAAACCCTAAACAACCGATCAATATTCCACGAAACCGTTTGTAGCCGTCGCCACCATCGTCCGGAAGGTGAGGGGGAACTGAAGCTCTTCTCGGCACCCTGCCAGAAGGGAGATCATCCCGGAGGCCTTCTTCTTCATCATGCCAGCCTTCGGTATGAAGCGTGAGTAGTTCCACCTTGGACTACGAATCCATGTAGTAGCTAGATGGTTGTATCTCCTCCTTGTGCTTTCATGTCTAGATCTTGTGAGCTCCGTTCATAATCAAGATCTCATCTATTTGTAATCATGCATGTTGTGTTTGCGGGAATCCGATGGATATTGAGATTACTATGTCAGATTGATTAATGGTTTTGTCTTATTGATTCTATCATGTCTGTGTTTTTTGTGATCTTACATGCTCTCCATTGTTAGTAGCTATCTTGGCCAAGTAGTTGCTAGTGACTCCAAGAGGGGGTATTTATGCTCGATAGTGGGTTCATGCCTCTATTTAATCAAGGGAAGTGACAGAAATCTATAAGGTTGTAGATGTGTTGTTGCCACTAGGGAGAAAACAACGGTCTCTTGTTCATAGAACAAGTGGATTGTTTACCTTACACACTTTGCTTAAAGCAGTTGCCTGTTGCTTGCAACTTAATACTGGAGGGGGTTTGGATGATAACCTGAAGGTGGACTTCTAGTCATAGATGCAGTTGGATGGCGGTATATGTATCTTGTTGTATTGCCCAATCGAATCTCATAGGATCTTTATATCTAGTATTGCATTATTATGCCTTGCTTAGTCCTGTTAAATGCCCTGCTGTGATTTGTTTACCCAACATGCCATGTTTGTTTATCTAAGGAGAAAACCTCTAGTGAACTATGGATCCCGGTCCAATCTTTACCATTGATACATCTTCCACTGTTACTGTTTACTTGCTGCAAACCACTTTTACCTTCCACACCATACAGTTAATCCTTTGTTACAGCAACCGGTGAGATTGACAACCTCACTGTTCATTCGGGAAAGTCTTGAGTTTGTGTTGTGCAGGTTTCCAAGTTGCTTGCAACACCTTTGAGACGTTTCCTTCCTCCTACTGGTTTGATAAACTTGGTTTCTTACTGAGGTAAGACTTGCTGCTGTGCTGCATCACACCTTGCTCTTGGGGTTTCCCGACGAAGCGCTCCCACGTTGACGCAGTGCCATCAAGATTTTCTGGCGCCGTTGCCGGAGAGGCTAAGGACGTATTCACAAGGGGAGTCCTCCACAACCTTTCTCTTTGCTTTGTTTTTAGTTTGCTTAGTTTCTTTTGCTTGGTTTTATTTGCCTCTTTTTATCAAAAACTCCAAAAAATAGTTTAGTTTGGTTATCAAAAACACAAAAAAATTAGTTCCTACTCTAGTTGCTGGTCTGTTATTGCATTTCTTGGTCATGCTTTCTATCAATGGATGGTTTCTTTGAAACTAGTTCTTATTGGCAAGGTGGGTTCACGGAATAACAAAAGTATTATTATAAGGAACATCGTTTGTCACAAAAAGGGAAACACTTATGGGAACAAATTGATAAGTTGAATACTATTGCTAGAGACGTGTGCTCTACTTATAATGTTACTTATTGCTTTGATAAAACTTGTTGATGTAGGAGGTATAAACACCTTCCTTTTTAATGTGAGTATAATGATAATGTTACCATATCTTCTTATGTTAAGGGAAATTACGACTTTTATGATGTGGAACAAATTGAAGAATTTATTGCTTTCAAGGGTGCATTTGAACTTGCTAGTTTGCTTGAAAATACCGATGATGCACCTTATGAATATGAAGTTTAAGAGATACTTAAATTTTGCTTTGATAATTACAAGGAAGCAAATGGCTATATTCTTGAATATTTTAATAGATTCTTTCCAAAAATGGAAGAGACTAATGCCATGCAAGAGCCTATGGAAGAAGAAATTGTTGAAATTGGAAGCTCATTAGATGAAAAATAGGAGGAGAGCGATGAACAAAAGGAGGAAGAATGGATCTACCCATGCCTACCTTATAATGAGAGTAACTCTTTTCCTCTTATATTATTTGATTGTACCCCATGCTTACCAAAGGAGGATGAATGTTATGTTCTTGTGGATCCTTTTGAAATATCTACTTTGGGTAAAACCTGTGAAGGTTTTAATCCCACTATTTTTGAGCTTAATAGAAATTATGTGTTTGTAGATCATGAAAAGCATGCTTTATGTGATATCTATATTGTTGAGTTTATTCAATATGCTACTGAAAGTCTACAAAAAATGTGATTTTCTGTGACGCACATTCTATGGCGATTGAGTAAAAAATGTCATATTTTATGAAAAAACGTCACAGTTTAGATGAATCCCTGACTTTTTTACTGAATCGTCACAGAATGTGCGTCATATATTATCACATTTGTTGTATTATGAGAGAGGTAAACATGGTTTTATGCATCTCAATAATATTAAGTTTCTTATCTTTATGTTGAAAGTTTTGAAGTTACTCTTGTTTTATCTTCGTATGCCCGTCACTTTGTTCCTTGTGAATTTATTTGCGTGCAAGGTCCATATGCATAGGAAGTGGGTTAGACTTAAATGTATTTCGAATTTGCTTCTTGATGCTCTCTTTTACCTTAATTCATATTCCTTATGTGAGCATCTTCTCAAACTATCATGCCTAACTTAAAGGCATTAAAGAAAAGTACTTGTTGGGAGATAACCCAAGAGTTTTCTCGAGTCTTGGAAGTTATTACTTCAGTAATGACCTCTCCTTATCCTTTTTGTTTGATTTTTGTTCCAAGAATGAATTCTAATGAGAGGGAAGTAAGATTTGGGGAGTTGATGTCCCGAAACATATTTCTGTCCTCCACCATAAAAATTCGTGAGGAGTATATGTAAGTTGGATTGAGCTGAAAATTTACGAATAAATCCCTCAGTATGTCATATAACTTTCCTTAGTTCAACACTTTTTAATTTCAGCAACATAATGTCTTCCAAAAAATCGGTTTTTACCTGCAGGTCTATTTTGACAGATTTCTGCCATTATTTGCATTTGCTTCTTATTGATTCCTTTTTGGGTTCTTTTTGGGAAATTGAGCTTTTTGAAGGAGTTGCTACAGTAGCTTGTGTTTTTAGTGAAAAGTTTTGTTGTTCTAAAGCTAAACCCAAGGGTCTATTATCTTTTGAATACACAAATGTTGCTAATAAAGATTGTGTGAAGTTTTGTATGACGGAAAAATTTCAGGTGGAGAGAGAATGATGTAATGAGATGAAGAATGGACAAAAGCTCAAGCTTGGGGATGCCACCCCCGGTGTCACCCCAAGAAATATCCAAGAGGTACAATCGTCAAAGCTTGGGAATGCCCAAGGCATCCCCTTCTTCATCAATAAAAAGCTTAGGTCTTTCTAGACACTTTGTTTTCATTGTTTAATGCACATTTGTGTTGTTCTTGGAGCGTCTTAGTTTTCGTTTGATTTGCGTAGTTTGTTTAGTTTGCTTGAATAAAGTAGTTTTGACCCCTGTTCTTGTTGTGTTGTTTCAAATAAGTTGATTGGTGTTGGAAAGGAGTAAAAAGTTCTTGCTTGAATAGTGCAAGAGGAGCTTGCTTTGACTGTGACTTAGACTTTAGCATGTCATGCTAGGTGTTGTTTTGACCTTATGCTTAGTGATTATTGCTATAGCATGACTTGTTCCAAACAATTGGGATTGCTTAGTGTGTCTTGAAAGAATCATGTGTTGTTTTAGCATACAAAAGCATAGTATTGTGGTATTCTACTTTGATGCTTTTTTTGGGTTCACTTGGCACATGCTCACACCATGTTATGACTATCAACATCACTAGGGATGTATATTGTGATATGATATTGTCCTTCTCACACCTTGATCTCCATTGAGCGCTTTGGCATGATGTCCATCTTTGTAACATCCCAGCATTTAGGAACTAACGAAGGGTAGATTTAGGAATTGCAGATGTTGCATGCATTCATTTGTGAAAATGTGGGTAAATTTTTCGCCAAATAAAAACCTAGAGTGATCAAAGTTTCTTTCGTGCTTTGAGCTTAGGTATAGTCTTGAAGGATGATTGCTATAGACTTTGATATGATCTTTGTGGATTAGAGTGTTTTGGGAAATGAAAATTTAATTTTAAACTTGAGTGTTTGAATTATAATTCAAAAGAATTTTGAATATTGTTTGAGTATTTGATTTAATTAAGAATTAACCAATAATAACTCAAACTTTAAATAAAAGAAGATAATCAATAAAATGAATATTCCAAAAACTTCATTCAATAAAGATGTTACGCAAATGTAACTTATGTACATAAGTAACAATCTTTACAAAAATATATAAATAAAAGAATAATATTTCTTTATTAATAATAGTACAATATTTATTACAAAAGAATAAAAAAATAAAAAATACAAAAGAATAAATTAAAGATTACAATTGAATCAGAGAGTTTTTACAAGTGAATATTCTATAAATAAAAAAGAAAAACCTAAACTAAGGTCTTGATCTTCAAATCTGGTACCTGCAAAATAAACATAAACAAAAGAAAGAAAGTTAAAGTTAAAAGGATATTACTCTCAGACTTGATAGTGAAATGCACTGATCAAGGTTCATCATTGAGTAATTTAAGGGGCAAGTTTCACCAATATGAAAGAATATATCTTTCATAAATTTAAGCCATAAGTCAAATAAACAGCAAGGAGGGGCAAGTTTCACCAGCCAGGTAAATGGTAACCTGATGAAAGTAACTCTGAAATTCAGAACATATCCACAACTTGTGCAGCAGGCACACAGGCAGCACACACACCAAACTGCATGGGTGTGCTGTCAGCACCACAACAACAGCACAATTAAACAAAACCATCAACACAGCCGTGGGAAGCCAATCCCCACACCATTCCATTGTTCTTACACACCAAGCACAGCAGCCACCAGCTAAACCCAGCCAAAGCCAAGCTAAATCACACCAATCAAAACCTTGGATCACACCACCAAAATGGTGACATAAGGAGGGGGTGGATCAGGTGGATAGCAAGACCAAGATCAAGCCATCAGGACCAGGAGGTTAAGGGCTAGATCAAGGACAAGCTAAGAGATGGAAATACCAGGAGAGCATCAGATTAAGCTACCACAAGATCAACCACAGGAAACCCCACATCAAGTGATAGTGGTGAGTAAATAGACAGTCATATGATCTATCTGTCTAAGATTAGACAAGCATACATGATCTGTCTTTTATTCAAATTCTCAGAAAACACCCAAGTGGGGTGAATCCATCACTGAACTTTAAACACTGAAAGCAATCAGAAAACTATAAAGATCCAACTTAGATCTGAGGACAACATCATTGATCTAAGCTATCAAGCTATATTTCAATTCAAGAATGAATATATCCAAGAACTAAACCTCTAGGCACATCTCTTCAATTAGAGTGGCACCTTAGGATTTAATCTTATGTATCTATATAATTTATCAAGCTTACAAGCATCTTTCCCCAACTGTGATTCAAGAAATAGTAGCTGGTATCACTACCATAACCAATCCATGTGAATCAACAAGATAGAGGTTTAAATCCCTAAACCTCAGACCAACATCATGGGTCTTAGGGATTTAAGAAAGGAAATTTCTACTTATCCTTGATACCAAACTCATCTCAAGATTGAACCAAACCAAATCAAGAAATAAAATCTAGTCTTGTGTGCCATACAAGAATGGTGTCACAAGAACAGTTCTAAATTAATCAGGTTAAGCATTCAATCTTCACAGATTCAATCAACTAACTATACATCATTTTCCTGACATCACAGGAATCATAATTAAGAAAATCCATATGTATATCTTCAGTGTTTGAAACCATTTGATCTCAAACTACATAAGAATCCTTAAGCCAACAGTGCTAATACAGTAATTTCATCACACAACACCCACTATCATTAACCAAGTAATGACAGTGGTGAGTTACTAAACCACTAGCTTTCCCAAGCATTGCTTCTAAAGCAATTTTACCATCTGACCATATCAAAATGAATCCATAGAATCATCTGACAAACCACTAGCATCACCACAGCTAACCATCAGCAGTAATCCATAGCAAGACACCACTTAACAGGTTCAAGGAGCATCAACACATGATCCAATTCATCAAACATTTAAACAACATAGGGATTTGAACCCTAAGCAGAACTAAGAATCTTAATCAGGATATGACCCTAGTCAGGAATGGCCAGTACCAACATCTATTATAGGATGGCCTAGCACAGAGAGCACGAGGGGAGAGGAATAACTTACCGAAGGTCCTCGCGGTAGGATAGAAGAGGAAGCAGAGGGGCCGACGACCATGGCGGCACGGGGAGCACCCCAAAGGGGGCGTTGTAACCCACACAACGCCACAGCGGCGACCATAGCCACGCCTAGGGGCGAGGAGCATCTCCACGGCACACGACAGTAGCGGTGGCGTCAGATCAACGCCAACCCCAAACCCTAGGATTCGGGACGGCATCGATCTAGTCACAGGGGGCTCCAGGACCAAATCCAATTGGACAAGAGGGTAGAGCGGGGCCAACAACCTCATCCTGCACCACGACGGTGGCCAGTAAGGCCCACGGCGGCACGAATCGCCGGGGACAGCATCGCTGACCACGGGGTCGAGGAAGGAGAAGGAGAGAGGTGAGCTCGAGAGAGAATAGAGAGTGTTGGGCTGGGTTGGGCCAATACCCCTTCGAGGTATTTTTTTTGTCTTTGCCCTACTGGGCCACAAGGGCCCAATAAACCCAAATAGCCATCCCAGATCATTTAGAGCCCGTTTTAATAAATAAAATACCAAAATGCCCCTGAACTTAAATAAATTCTAGAAAATAAAATAAAGGTCCAAAAATATAAATAAAACATTTTTGGATTCACAATAATCCAAACTATCCAAATAAATTAAGAGATAAAATTTTGGACATATAAATTTAATTAAGAATTTTGTAATTTATATATTCCTTATGGAATTTTACAAAATTATTGAAAGTTGATAAAAATAAATAAAAATCACTTTCATTATATATTAATATTGTAGTATTTTATAAAAATACTAAACAAATATTCAATATCAATTTTGGGTATTTAATGATAATTTCTAAAGAAATTATTAAATCAATAAAAATTCAAATAAAAGGAAATAAAATAAATAAATACAATATTCTATAAATATTAAAAAAATATTTATAAATCCTTAATTAATTAAAAAGGATTTTTCTTTAAGTTAAATAATAGGGAAGAATACTTATAAAGTTAAATAATGCATTACATTACTTTTGCATAATCATTTTGCTTCTTTAAATATTGTCCTTACCAGGCAATAATGATGTTTCTGTAGACATAGAAGCTCAAGGTCCAGTGCAAGCATCAGACTTCACTACCTTGCAATCACAAGGCAAGTTCATCACTTGCTCATATCCTTTGAAGAGTCTTTATCAAAGTATTTGCAAATTGTGTGTTATCATATATACTCCAAAGAAAGAAAATAATATTTTCACAAATAAAGAAATCATAGATATCATCCTAAGTGATGATATAATGGAGCAATAGAACTTAGGGTTCTATTTGCAACAATGATGATCAATTAGGGACTTAATAACCCCTGACATCAGTGATTCTAGTGCCGTATATTACGCGTTAGCCATGAGATTTGGAATGGGACAGAAAAGCCAGTTGTATCTTCTTCCTCTCGCATGAAGCCAGATGTGCAGGTCGTGGCTGTTATCCTCGTAGCGTGCATATTAATTGGTAATTCATAGAGGATATGCAGCATATGGATGGGAACCCTCACCGTCCCACAATAGTTTTGGCATCTAACGATTTGTACAAACCATTGCCATAATTCAATATGTGGGCATGGTGTACACCAAGGAGGCATGCGAGGTCGCGAAGGGGGCAGTGATTGGCTTGGACCAACTACTGGGCCCCACATCATGGAATTGTGGATAGGAAAGTACGCCCGGTTGTGCAACAAGGAGTTGATCTCTCATGGGTAAAGTAACGCACCTCTGCAGAGTGTAAGAATTGTAACTTGTTACTCCCTGTTCCGGGAAGGAGTTACGAACGCGGCAGGAAAGGAGCTCCATGAAAGTTCTGGTCAACCTGTGAAAGCTGATAGTCATAGATTTTCATAATAAAATCAATCTTTGAAGAAAGATTTACAAAAACTGCATAGTGCCAAGGATTTATAATCCGAGGTGGTAGTTAGAGCATCAAACTTCCCACCTTGCATATAATGAACTTGTTGGGTAACGCTGTTACTCATCCTTTCCTTTGATCCCTTACTTAGACTCTGAGGATTCCGAAGACGTGCCAATGTATGCAGCTGAATGTCAAGAAGATGTGTTCTACGAAGAGCCTGACCTGTCAGGAGGTGTTGAAGGAGTGGATTACGAAATCCGCTATGGTGTCAATGATAACGAATCTAACTAAGTATCCTAGTTAGTAGTAACCAATGGAGCCGAGCAGCATGAACCATATAGAATAAGCTGCTGAGCTCAACTCCTAGTGGAAGTTGCTACTTCTAAATTCCACTGAAACACTTTATATTTTGGTTTGTAAGTTGAATCCTTTTAAAGTCTTGAACTTCTGGTATTGTAATAATAATAACGTGTGAATGTTTGTAATATGGACCCGCAATGTTTCTGTTGTACCACTCTGAGGGATTTGATATTTACGGAACAGTGTTCTGTGGATGTCATGTCAACGACTATAGTGTATTACACATGCAGTGGTATGCTGGGTCACCGCAGTTGGTATCAGAGCAAATTGCTTTGACCTTAGGTTGGAAACCTAGTAAAGGGTATTACCTATAGGAGAGTGTAGCAACGATAAAAGAATTCTCTAAAACTAATATAATGGGTATTCAAATGAGAATATTCCGTTATATGTTTTAGTGTGATAATTCTTTGTTATGATGCAATATATTATTGGTTACTAATCAAAATTATTTTTCTGATATACAGAGCTATGGCACCAAAGTTTCCAAAACAGACTTTGGTAAGGAAAGAGGAGACTCTTGATGATTATCAAGGATCATTCACATACCAATTTCGTCAACTTTTAAAGATTTTTAGTTGTCCAACTAGAATTCCAGTGAACACTATAACCTACTATGATGGCCGGATGTTATCCAAGTATCATGTGAGTATCCAACTTCTAGAGGAGCTTGGATTATATCACGATCAACCTATAGGTGAAGGTAGGAGTCACTTAGCAGCATATCATGTTGCTGTTGTGGAGGCGATAGCTAATATCCGGGAACATAAAGCCAAGGAGTTAGAAGGTAGCACATTTTCTATGATACCTCATGATTCTATAAACTCGGAGCCTATACCAGATCATCTTACTTTGGTTAAGAAGCATCCTAAGTTAGCTTCCAAGTTTATGGATAGATATTGAACACTTGTTGCATCTTTTTACAAGACACATCAAGTGATTGTTGAAGATAAAAATGATATGTTAGAGGATCTAACTGATCCGGAGAGGAGGAAGCAGTTAGCAATCCAGTTGAAGAAGGAAGCAAGTAGTAGTGCAAAACTTATCTTTAAGGATATACCTATAGATCCTGAATCTTTTATACCATATCCTTATTCACCAAGACCTGAACCTATACATGATCCTACCATGGATATGAGGTATGCAGTACCACAGGGTTCAGATGATGGTTTTGACCCAGAACTTCCTATTGAGAATTCTGATGGTTGGAGAAGGGGATCGTATGAAGGATCTCATGAACACCAGATGTTCACAGATGGTTCTGATAGAAATGTTGGACAATCTAGCTGGATGGGTGCAAGAATTAACCTTAGTAACAGTAGTAGAAATACCATGTCAATAGATAATCAGGATGAAGAAGAAGATCCTGAGGAGAGAGTGTTTGAATCATCAACATCTTCTCAAAACCCAGGGAATATACATTATCCAGTGTTTAACTATCTTGCCCAAAGGAGCACCTGGGGATCAGCTGGATCTGCGTATCCTATTGACAACTCAAGGAATGAAGCTCAGGAGATGCAGGCAGGAGATTATGTTGAATATGTTTCTGAAGACTTTTCAGCTGAGCTGGAGGGAGTCAATGCTCTCAGGATGAGTAATGACTCAAGTCCTGACACTTCAAATACTGAGTATGTTCCGTCTGGAAGGCCATTTGTTCCACAAACTGTGCGACAAACGACACGTCATCACGGTTGGACATCAGGCATGTATGATGAGCGTAGTTACTACTAGAGGTAGGCAACTATTTAGAGGTATCAAATATCGTGTATTGTACTCTAAGAAATAAGAAAGTTAGATAAATAAGGTAGTGTTGTGATTATACCTATATGGTATATGTTGTAATGACTTTGTATTATTATGATATTATGTATAATATGTGAAATGCATATTTGGATTTTCTTTGGATCTTCATTGTGTGACTGGTTCTGTGTGTAAAGTCGAGCTCAGAACACATGTGCATGATGTAATTATGAGTATTCGCTTTATGTTGCAGGACTAGAGGGTCATGGATACGGGTGTAGAAACCGAAGCCGAACAGCAGCGGATGAACATGAGGCCAAAGAGAAGGCCGATGCAGATGCAGCAAATCAGGGAGCATTGCCACCACCACGACCAATGAGGTCGTTAATGGAACAGAACTTTATGCAGTGCATGCAAATTATGCAAGAGACCCAGAACAAGTTCATGGAGGAGTTGCTGGGACGAGCAAATCATAGGGCACCTGAAGGTGGAGGAGTGAGTCTATCTGACTTCCAGAATGCAAGGCCGTTACCTTTTGCATCATCTCCTGAACCAATGGATGCAGAAGATTGGCTAGTAGATACAGAAAGAAAGCTGAAGACTGTAGGTTGCAATGATGAGGAGAAATTGAGGTATGCAACTCATCTTCTGACTAGACCTGCAGCATCATAGTGGGAGAATCAGTTAGCCATGCAACAACCAGGAAGGGAGTTTACTTGGGAGGAGTTCAAGCAGAGATTCCGTGAATATCATGTTCCGGAAAGTGTTATGGAGTTAAAGCGGAGAGAATTTGAGGAGCTTCAGCAGGGATATACTAGTGTCATGAAGTACATCCGGGAGTTTAGTCAACTATATCGTTATGCTGAGGAGGATGTTAACACGGAGGAAAAGAGTAAAAATCGTTTTCTGCATGGATTAAATCCATTTGTGAGGATGCAGTTGAGGTTGGCTAATAAGCAAACTTATCAGCAGTTGCTAGATGCAGATATTACTTTCGAAGATGACTACAAGAATGTCCAAGAGGATAGGAGGAAGAGATCCAAGAAGGAAACCAAGAGAATTCATGCAAGTAAACCTAAACCCAATCTGGAGTTCAAACCCCGGAACAAGACCTATGGCAACAATAACAATAACAATAACAAGGGCAGTGGTGGAAATCAATCCAATCCTAGAAGGAATATTATTTGTAACAATTGTGGGATTCTAGGGCATTTCCAGCGGGAATGCAAAAAGCCTGTAGTGATCTGTTACGGTTGTGGTCAGAAGGGGCATATCAAGCCCGATTGTCCGAGAAAACCACCAGGAGGTTGGCCTACCAAGGGAGGAGGACAAACCGGTGGAGGAAATGGACAGCCCAATAAAGGAGGAAATAATGGCAAGAACAACAATGGCAAGAGGAATAGACCTACCGGGAAGCTGAACTGTGCAACCCTCTAGGAGGTGGATAATTCGGAGCACGCAGTGATAGGTACGCTCAATATCCTTACCAATCCCGGCAAAGTTCTATTTGATACTGGTGCAACTACTTCATTCATTTCTGAAGAATTCTGTGATAAGTTCGGGATTAGAAGGGAAACGTTAGAAAACCCTATGACCGTAGTTACGGCAGGGGGGAATGTGATTGTACGCCACATTAAAAAAGATCAGGTTATCTCGATCTGTGGTTGTACATACTTTGCAGACCTTTATGTGATTCCTTTGAAGGGAATTGCAGTAGTGTTGGGTATGGACTGGATGATGGAACATGGAGCTTAGATAAATTGTGAGGAGAAAACTATCTCAATCAAAACTCCAAGTGGAGCAAGGATAGTTGTAACATCCCAGCATTAGAGCCTAGAAATAAGTTGAACCCAGATGTGTGCATTCCATCCATGCATAGAAAATCCGAATAAGTTTCGCGCTCTTAAACAGAACTTATCAAAGTCATTGAAGCTTCTCTTAGCTTGATGGAAATTGAAGTAGATCATCAAGTTTACTATAATAAGTTTCAATAAGACCTTTGTTAAAATCTCATTTTTGGGTAAGAGAGAGAGAGATATATTTGATCTAAGGGTAGATCAAAAGTACTATAAGTTAAACTCTAATATAATGTGAATTATATGGATCATTAGATGACCATATTATAGTATTCATTATAACCATTCATAAGTACCAAGTTAAGGATATAAAACAATAATGAGAATGTAACCATTATATCTTAAATTCCATTTGCATACATTCTGAGACTCATAGTAACACCTAATCCTAAAAACTCTTTTGATGAGTTGGAGTTGGAAAGAGATTAAGTCAAGATCATCCCCTATATATAAATATATATAAATTTTTCTTTGTATTCAATCTTTAGGGAATTTATCTCAATATCTGTTGTTCATCAATGTTGGATAATTCCCCATTGATTCACAACTTCTTTAACTATCAGTCTTTGATCTATTATTTGATCTTATCAAAACATCTACTCAAATTTTATAATAAGGGAAAAGACCATTAGTAACCTTAATCCAATATAAGATACTAAGGAGATAACTTTCAGACAATAAAAAAAGATTGATAAAGCTCTGCTTAGCCAATTAATAATTCAGTAATAAATGATTAAAGAATTATAATGGTAATGTTTTGGCCACCAACATGGAATGCTTATATTTAGTATAGGTAATACTAGTGGGTAGAACATGATTGGAACCTTAGTAAAGATAAGTGATCCTAGAGAAGTCTTTGCAAACCACATAAATATAAGTTAGGGATTGAGGTGTAAGCCATGAGGGTTAAGTACTTGTAAGATGGTGTTACTCAACTAAAGTTAGTGTAGCATAAAGTCATAAAAGTGGTGTTATTCATCTTTAAGGAAGACTGGGAGTAGAGTTTGAAGGAATTACTAGTTGGATGGAAGATTGTTAACAGTAGAATAGTAAATACAACCAAGCAAGGATCTCAGAAAGCTCTGAAGTGTCTTTGTGTCAAACTCATTGGATTCATCCATGAGTTTAGAAGAAAGACATATTGAATAAGAAGGTTTTAAGAAGTAAGTCCATCAAACTAACCATGATGATGGATAGAAAGAGGTATTATATCTAGGAAAGGAATTCCTTAATTAGAGACCCCAGATTGTGAAATATAATTATATGTTATAGATCATTTTCTTATTTAATCTTGGTAAGCAATCAACTCTAAGTCCTAAATCAAACATAATATCCATTTTATACAATTGATCCATCATCTGATGCCTATAACACTTTATAGAAATATTTCCCTATAACGAATAACTTAAGCATATCTCTGTTAATTTCAACCACCATCACTATATGTGACTAAGTATATTTTTTATAAGTTCACTTCTATAAAACACTCTAGGTATAGCTTCTATTAAAAGGGAGATTTCATCCAATAATATATACATATGGCAATATGCTTAGTTATTAAACCCTAACTCTTAAAAGGAATCTAAGCTTATACAAAACCCTAAAGCCAAGGGTAGTACTCATAATTCAAAACCCTGAACTTTTTTGTTTATCACATACATTGATATTTTACAAAATTAATGGGAGTAATAATCACCATATCAATGTCTTTATATTTCATGCAGCAAATGATGGTATAAAATCATTATACTTATATATAAAGTTTCTATTCAAACTATGAGCTCACTAAAATTAAGTTGATAAGAAAATAAGAGTATATCATTCAATAAATCTCTAACTAAAATAAGTAGAGAAAAATAATAAGAAAGGTTTATATAAAATACTAATTAGGGGGATCACATTAAGTAAATAAAAGAAATACAAAAGAGGATATAATAAAAATTTATAATTGAGACTAGGTATATTTTGGTATTGTTGTAAATGTCAAGGAAACAAGTTATACAAAGAAAGATTCAAAATATAAATCAAATTCAAATATGAATAAGAAAACAGAAAATAGAAAAAAGATAAAACAAATAAAAAAACCAAACCTGGCCGCAACCAAACAACTCTACACCTATCTGACGCCTATGTGCAGCCCATAAAAAGCCCAGTAACCAGCTCTGTCCTTTTCCATATGAGACTGACAATTGGCGTCAGGAGAGGACCACGGGTTGAGCTAAATAAAACATCAGGGGTTATCCGCAAAACGAGCATCGTCGTCACCGTCACGCACACAGGCAGCTCGTTGGCGGAGCTTGCCGCCGCCCGATGCCGTCATCGCCGTCACTGCACCAAGATACTCGTCGCCGTTGCCAGGATGGGATAAGAAGGCCACCGCAATGCATTGCCTCCATCCCTATCCCCAGTCCCTCCTTATCCTCTCAGATACGAACGAGACCGAACTCTAGCTCGCCGGAGCCACTCTTTGCCATCGAACCACATATCCCCACACCATTCTGAGCCGTCATGGAGAAGCGCCGTCCTCTGTAGATCCTGGGTAGAAGCTTGCATCAAGGGGAGCACTAGGGCGGGTGAATTTGGTCGTGTTCCTTTGCAGCAGTTCGTCGGAATCCTCGTCGGGAAGCTCGATTCCGGCCGCGCCTGTCCTCGCCAACCACTCAATCATCATCAGGGTGAGTTCATGAATCCTCCAGCATCCTTGAATCATTTGATCTTGTTGTAAATCGCCGTTTCACTGTAAGCCACCGTCGGCCACCATCGGAGCTCGTCGGAGCTGAGGCTCCAATGACCATTTCTGAGCGGCGCTGCCACTATTAGGTTATGTAGGCCGCGCTGATTCAAATTAGATCCATCTTGTTTACTAGGGCGCCGTGGATCATCGCCGATGATCACTCCCCAACGGCGGTGGTGGTGCTGACGTCATGCTCACCTCAAGATCGAGCCACGTCAGTTCTTTTGACCAGTCTTTGCCTCGCGTGGTGGATGACATGGCTCAGGGCCCACATGTCATCGATAGTTAGTAGAAGGGGGTCAGTAGAAAAGGCATTTCTTTGACCTCAGAGCTGAGGTGGACAATGGCCCACTAGTCAGTGACTGGGGCTAGCTTTGGGTGCGGTATAAAAAGTATTTTTTGTTAAGAATTAAATAAAATGTTATAATCCAATTAATATTATTCCAGAAATTTAATAAATGATTAAATCCTGTTTAATTAATAACTTTTGATTTATAATTCAGAAAAATGTGTATAATATATGAAAATTTTCAGAAAAATAAAATATACAACTTACAACTATTACCAAATATTGTAATGATAACTATTTAAATAAATAGTATTTAGTAAAAGTTTTATAAGTAATAAAACTTTAATAATTCATATTCCTATAATGATAAATGTTTGTAATATAAGTAAAATACCAAAAATCTTAGAAAAATAAGAATTCCAATTTAAAACTATAATCATATATTATTATTTCACTTAACTAATATTTATTATTAAGTAATTATAAAGTAATAAGAATTATAAAAATCATATCTTATTATTCATAAATCACAAAAATAAATATGAAATACCAAAATGATCACAAAAATATTATTTACATGATTAAAAATCTACTAATCTCCTTGGGAGTTAAATAATTTTGTTTTGAATATTTTAATAACTCAAATTCAAAATTATTTACTTCATTAATAATTCATATAAAAATAAATAAAAAATTACTAATATTCCTAAAATGAGTTCAATAAGTCTAACAAATAGTATTAGTCTTAAATATTAATAACATAATGCCATAATGGTTTAAAACATTATAAATGTTCTTATTTTAAAAGAATCCACCACCTTAAATAAAAATTATCTCTAAAAGGAATTCCATTAATAATAAAATCCTTAAAGAACAACTTGCAAACAATCAAATCTTTTCTAAAACCATATTAATCACCAAATTACAAAAAACTACTACAACACTATATAAATTCAAAAGTAGTTAAGTAACCTTATGTTGGGTTCATAAACTATATCCACTTATTGAGAAAAGATAAATGATATTACTCCATACTCACATCCAGAAACCATTACTCAAGTAACATAATAAACATTCTTAAGTAACTTAAAGTACACATTTCAGATATACAAGATACCAAGGTATAAGTACGATATTTTCAAAACTAGCTACACTTTAAAGTTAACTCTAGTCTACAAATCTTAATATAACACTATAAGCATTATTATATGTTTTATAGTTAACTTTGGTCTGAAGTAGTTAAACTATAAATTAACTCAAACCAAACCATTTGAACAAACAAATAACATCAACCACCACTAACTAACCACACAATTTGTCTAGACCCTAGAAGAGAAACCTTTTCTTCGAAGGTTATCCTTTTTGCCACTTTAAGTAAGAAACCTTATATAAGTAATCCTAACCAGTATGTCATAAGTATGTATATTTTACTCCTACATATGTGTTGACTCCAACCACTCATAAACTCTAATAAAAGTATAACTACGAAATTTATCCAAAAGGACCACACATTCCAAATTAACCACTTTCGGAATCTAAACCTTAGGACAACGTTGTTTCCCGGATTTGCGCTTAGACGTGCATCACATTACTTATGCATAAAAGCATATTGCTTCTTTAAACATTTGTCCTTACCGGACCAATGATGTTGATTTCAGATTTTGGATCTTATACTGACTCGAAGTCCGTGAGTGCATAATCTTGCAATCACAAAAGGCAAGTTCACACTTGCTCATGTCCTTTATTTATTTTCTGTAAAGTATTTTACAAATCCAGTGTTGTCTTCACCTGCATTTGAAAAAGGCCAGAAAACACTATTTTCAATAATAATGAGGACTATTGATTATTGATCCAGGGTGATCAGCTAATCTATTAAATCTGACAGTCGGGATACCACTGTTCAAAACTATATCACCTAGGACTTAACAACCAATGTCGCCAGTGATTCTTGCGCCGTATATTACGCATTGACCATGAGATTTGGAATGGGACAGATAAGTCAGGTGTATCTTCTTCCTCTCGCATGAATCCGGATGTGCAGGTCGTGGCTGTTATCCTCGTAGCGTGCATATTAATTGGTAATTCGTAGAGTATATGCAGCATATGGGTGGGAACCCTCAACGTCCCACGATAGTTCTGACATCTAACGGTTTGTACAAACCATTGCCGTAATTCTTTATGTGGGCATGGTGTACACCAAGGAGGCATGCGGGGTCGCGAAGGGGGCAGTGATTGGCTTGGATCATCTTCTAGGCCCCACATCATGGAATTGTGGACGGGAATAAGCTGTCTGGTTGTGCAACAAAGAGTTGATCTCTCATGGGTAAAGTAACGCACCTCTGCAGAGTGTAATAACTGTAACTTGTTACTCCCTATTCCGGGAAGGAGCTGTGAACGCGGCGGGAAAGGAACTCCATGAAAGTTCTGGTAAACCCGTGAAGGCTGGCGGACATAGATTTTCAAAATAAAAGCAACCTTTGAAGAAATGTTTATGAAAACTTGCATTGCCTACGACCTACGGTCTGTGGCTGTAGATATAGTGCATCAAACACTCCTTTTCTAGTGAATTTGCTGAGTACGCTCGTACTCAAAGTATCTTCTTAACCCTTGCTAGATTCTGAAGCCTTAAAACGATGACTACATCAAGATATGCTCTAGGACATATTCAGACCAGCTAAAGCTCTTCAACGAAGTCAAGGAAGTCAACATCTATCTCAACTTAAGTGAAGACGAAAGATATTGATCAGATAGGAATATTATCTCTAGCCAAAGAACCTATTTCTATAGTGCGTTGCAATAGCAGCAATGCCAACCTCTTAATCTGAATATTAGACTTAGTAGTATAATCATTCTTGCGTTGTTAATTTTTGATTCTTATCCGTAAGAAACTTTTCTCTATCTTATTAACCTAGAGTGTCCTCTAGATCTTATGTAAAGAGTGAGTTGTAACCTTCAAGCCATGTATTGGACCCGCTGTGTTTCTGTTGTGCCATTCCGAGGGATGTAATACTAGTGAACGGTGTTTCATTGGTGTTATGTCAACGACTATAGTATACTACATCATGTAGTGGTATGCTGGGTCACCGCAATAGTTTACCAAGCAGATAAGCACAGTCATATTATGGTGGATCTGCAGTTGAACTCAATGAAAGAGGTCAAATTGGAAGATATTCCTATAGTAAATGAATTTCAAGATGTTTTTCTAGCAGAGCTACCGGGAATGCCACCAGATCGGGAGATAGAGTTCACTATTGGTCTAATTCCTGGTACAGCACCAATAGCTCAAGCACCATATAAGATGGGACCCAAAGAATTAAAAGAACTCAAGGAGAAAATTGATGAGTTAGCCAGAAAAGGATTTATTCAGGAAAGTGTATCTCCATGGGGAACACCAGTAATCTTTGTGGATAAGAGAGATGGTGGAAGAAGGATGTGTGGAGATTATAGAAATATGAACAACGTTACTATCAAGAACAAGTATCCTTTACCAAGGATCCAAGATTTGTTTGATCAAGTGAAAGGAGCTGGAGTATTTTCAAAGATCGACTTAAGATCTGGATACCATCAAATAAAAATCAAACCGGAAGATGTTCCAAAGACAGCAATTGTCTCAAGATATGGACACCATGAGTATCTGGTAGTACCATTTGGTTTGACCAATGCACCCGCAATATTCATGAATCTGATGAACAAAATCTTCATGCATATCTGGATAAGTTCCTCATAGTCTTTATTGATGATATTCTGATATATTCCAAGGATAAGGAAGAGCATGCTGATCATTTGAGAATAGCATTGCAGACACTAAGAGAACATAAACTTTATGCTAAGTTTAGTAAGTGTGAATTTTGGCTAGATGAGGTAGAATTCCTCGGACATGTGATCAGTAAGGA
Source organism: Avena sativa (assembly GCA_916181665.1). Taxonomy (NCBI): domain Eukaryota; kingdom Viridiplantae; phylum Streptophyta; class Magnoliopsida; order Poales; family Poaceae; genus Avena; species Avena sativa. Next base: position 465,580,361 of record OV702293.1, read on the forward strand.
TGGAATTGCTGTAAATCCATCTAAAGTTCAGTCAGTACTAGAGTGGAATGCACCAACCAATGTGAAGCAAATTCGAGGTTTCTTAGGAATGGCTGGTTATTATCGGAGATTCATTGAAGGTTTCTCCAAAATAGCTAGACCAATGACCAAATTGCTAAGAAATAATACACCATTCAATTGGGATGAGAAGTGTGAAGCAAGTTTTCAGGAATTGAAGACCAGGTTAACCACAGCTCCAATCTTAGCAGTTCCTGAAACAGGGAAGGACTTTATAGTATACTCTGATGCATCTAAGGAAGGTTTGGGTTGTGTGTTAATGCAAGATCGGACGGTGATTGCTTATGGTTCAAGACAACTGAAACCACATGAAGTCAATTATCCAACTCATGACTTAGAGTTAGCAGCGGTAGTTTTTGCGCTGAAGGATGGAGGCATTTTATTTATGGAGCCATATGTGAGTTATACACTGACCATAAAATTCTCAAATATTTCTTCACCCAAAAGGAATTGAATATGAGACAGAACCGTTGGTTGGAACTAATCAAAGATTATGATTTAACAATCAACTATACTCCAGGGAAAGCAAATGTTGTAGCTGATGATTTAAGCAAAAAGAGTGCAGACATTCAGCCTAGCAACAGGGAGTTACCAAAAGAGTTACAAATGGACTTGGAAAGATTAGAGCTTCAATTCATTAGAATAGAGGTTCTTGGAGGATTGGCTACTATGCAGGTAGTTGAAGAGCAAGACAATGATCTTAAGCATGAGATTTTCAGACATCAAGCAGAAGATCCTTTTATTGCGGAGGAAATTCGGAGGATATCTCAAGAGCAAAAATCAGTTTTTCGCCTTGGAGATTATGAGTCTTTATGGTTTCAAGACCGTCTTTGTGTTCTAGATGTGATTGAAATTCGTGATGTCATACTCAGAGAAGCACATGAAACACCATATTCTATACATCCAGGAAGTACTAAGATGTATATGGACTTGAAAGAAATATTCTGGTGGAATAACATGAAAAGGGATATTGCTAAATATGTATCAGAATGCCATAATTTCCAAAGGGTTAAAGCTAAACATCAAAGTCCAGCATGACCATTACAACCTTTAGAAATTCCCAAATGGAAGTGGGAGGAAATAGGTATGGACTTCATCGCAGGATTGCCCATGACACCTAAACGGAAGGATATGATATGGGTTATTGTGTACAGACTCACTAAAAGTGCACATTTTATTCCGGTAAATCAAAAAGATAATGCCGAGAAGTTAGTAGAATTTTACGTCAAAGAGATAGTAAGTAAGCATGGAGTGCCCAAAAAGATCGTAACTGATAGGGGATCAGTGTTTACTTCAGCATTTTGGAAGCAATTGCATGAAGCACTTGGTTCGAAGTTAGATTTTAGCACATCCTATCATCCCGAGACAGGAGGTCAAACAGAAAGAACAAATCAAATACTAGAAGACATGTTAAGAGCTTGCGCATTATATTTTGGAGGTACATGGGAAGATCATCTACCATTGGCAGAATTTTCCTACAATAATAGCTATCAGAGTAGTCTGAAGGCAGCTCCATACCAAGTTCTGTATGGAAGGAAGAGTAGATCACCAATATGTTGGTAAGAGCCTGGTAGCAGCAAAGAATTTGCACCAGGCTATATCAAGGAAAGATAAGATATCATTCATAAGATCAGGGATAGATTGAAAATAGCTCAGAGTAGGCAGAAAAGTTATGCTGATCAAAGTCAAAGATCTTGGCATCCAGAAGTGGGAGTCATGGTATACTTGAAAGTAAGTCCAATGAAAGGGGTGAAAAGGTTCGGAGTTAAAGGAAAATTGAGTCCAAGATACATTGGACCATTCAAGATATTGAGTCAGAACAGAACTATAGCTTATGCTTTAGAGTTACCATCAAGATTGGCTCAAGTGCATAATGTTTTCCATGTGTCACAACTTCGTAAATGTTTGAAAGTTCTGGATGAAGCAATTACACATCAGGAGATAGAAGTACAAGCAGACTTGACCTATGTTAAAAAGCCCTGTAAAATTTTGGAAGAAAACTGGAAAAGGTTGAGGAATAGGGCAATCAAATATTGCAAGGTACAGTGGGAACATCACCCTAAAAGGGAAGCCACTTGGGAGAAAGAAGAGGATTTAAGAAAAGCCTATCCAGAACTATTCAGGTACATCTCAACAAACTTCGGGACGAAGTTTAATTTAAGGGGGGAAGTATGTAACATCCCAGCATTTAGGAACTAACAAAGGGTAGATTTAGGAATTTGAGATGTTGCATGCATTCATCTGTGAAAATGTGGGTAAATTTTTCGCCAAATAAAAACCTAGAGTGATCAAAGTTTCTTTCGTGCTTTGAGCTTCGGTATAGTCTTGAAGGATGATTGCTATAGACTTTGATATGATCTTTGTGGATTAGAGTGTTTTGGGAAAAAATTTAATTTTAAACTTGGGTGTTTGAATTATATTTCAAAAGAATTTTGAATATTGTTTGAGTATTTGATTTAATTAAGAATTAACCAATAATAACTCAAACTTTAAATAAAAGAAGATAATCAATAAAATGAATATTCCAAAACTTCATTCAATAAAGATGTTACACAAATGTAACTTATGTACATAAGTAACAATCTTTACAAAAATATATAAATAAAAGAATAATATTTCTTTATTAATAATAGTACAATCTTTATTACAAAAGAATAAAAAAAATAAAAAGTACAAAAGCATAAATTAAAGATTACAATTGAATCAGAGAGTTTTTACAAGTGAATATTCTATAAATAAAAAAGAAAAACCTAAACTAAGGTCTTGATCTTCAAATATGGTACCTGCAAAATAAACATAAACAAAAGAAAGAAATTTAAAGTTAAAAGTATATTACTCTCAGACTTGATAGTGAAATGCACTGATCAAGGTTCATCATTGAGTAATATAAGGGGCAAGTTTCACCAATACGAAAGAATATATCTTTCATAAATTTAATCCATAAGTCAAATAAACAGCAAGGAGGGGCAAGTTTCACCAGCCAGGTAAATGGTAACCTGATGAAAGTAACTCTGAAATTCAGAACATATCCACAACTTGTGCAGCAAGCACACAAGCAGCACACACACCAAATTCAGAGAGTGTTGGGCTGGGTTGGGCCAATACCCCTTCGGGTATTGTTTTGTCTTTGCCCTATTGGGCCACAAGGGCCCAATAAACCCAAATAGCCAGCCTAGATCATTTAGAGCCCGTTTTAATAAATAAAAGACCAAAACGCCCCTGAACTTAAATAAATTCTAGAAAATAAAATAAAAGTCCAAAAATTATAAATAAAACATTTTTGGATTCACAATAATCCAAACTATCCAAATAAATTAAGAGATAAAATTTTGGACATATAAATTTAATTAAGAATTTTGTAATTTATATATTCCTTATGGAATTTTACAAAATTATTGAAAGTTGATAAAAATAAATAAAAATCACTTTCATTATATATTAATATTGTAGTATTTTAGAAAAATACTAAACAAATATTCAATATCAATTTTGGGTATTTAATGATAATTTCTAAAGAAATTATTAAATCAATAAAAATTCAAATAAAAGGAAATAAAATAAATAAATACAATATTCTATAAATATTAAAAAAAAATATAAATCCTTAATTAATTAAAAAGGATTTTTCTTTAAGTTAAATAATAGGGAAGAATACTTATAAAGTTAAATAATGCATTACATTACTTTTGCATAATCATTTTGCTTCTTTAAATATTGTCCTTACCAGGCAATAATGATGTTTCTGTAGACATAGAAGCTCAAGGTCCAGTGCAAGCATCAGACTTCACTACCTTGCAATCACAAGGCAAGTTCATCACTTGCTCATATCCTTTGAAGAGTCTTTATCAAAGTATTTGCAAATTGTGTGTTATCATATATACTCCAAAGAAAGAAAATAATATTTTCACAAATAAAGAAATCATAGATATCATCCTAAGTGATGATATAATGGAGCAATAGAACTTAGGGTTCTATTTGCAACAATGATGATCAATTAGGGACTTAATAACCCCTGATATCAGTGATTCTAGCGCTGTATATTACGCGTTAGCCATGAGATTTGGCATGGGACAGAAAAGCCAGTTGTATCTTCTTCCTCTCGCATGAATCCAGATGTGCAGGTCGTGGCTGTTATCCTCGTAGCGTGCATATTAATTGGTAATTCGTAGAGGATACGCAGCATATGGGTGAGAACCCTCATCGTCCCACAATAGTTTTGGCATCTAACGGTTTGTACAAACCATTGCCGTAATTCAATATGTGGGCATGGTGTACACCAAGGAGGCATGCGAGGTCGCGAAGGGGGCAGTGATTGGCTTGGACCAACTACTGGGCCCCACATCATGGAATTGTGGACAGGAAAGTACGCCCGGTTGTGCAACAAGGAGTTGACCTCTCATGGGTAAGTAACGCACCTCTGCAGAGTGTAAGAATTGTAACTTGTTACTCCCTGTTCTGGGAAGGAGCTATGAAAGCGGCAGGAAAGGAACTCCATGAAAGTTCTGGTCAACCTGTGAAGGCTGATGGTCATAGATTTTCATAATAAAATCAATCTTTGAAGAAAGATTTACAAAAACTGCATAGTGCCAAGGATTTATAATCCGGGGTGGTAGTTTGAGCATCAAACTTCCCACCTTGCATATAATGAACTTGTTGGGTAACGTTGTTACTCATCCTTTCCTTTGATCCCTTGCTTAGACTCTGAGGATTCCGAAGACGTGCCAATGTATGCAGCTGAATGTCAAGAAGATGTGTTCTACGAAGAGCCTGACCTGTCAGGAGGTGTTGAAGGAGTGGATTACGAAATCCGCTATGGTGTCGATGATAACGAATCTAACTAAGTATCCTAGTTAGTAGTAACCAATGGAGCCGAGCAGCATGAACCATATAGAATAAGCTGCTGAGCTCAACTCCTAGTGGAAGTTGCTACTTCTAAATTCCGCTGAAACACTTTATATTTTGGTTTGTAAGTTGAATCCTTTTGAAGTCTTAAACTTCTGGTATTGTAATAATAATAACGTGTGAATGTTTGTAATATGGACCCGCAATGTTTCTGTTGTACCACTCTGAGGGATGTGATATTTACGGAACAGTGTTCTGTGGATGTCATGTCAACGACTATAGTGTACTACACATGTAGTGGTATGCTGGGTCACCGCAATCTTGCCACTAGTTTGACGTCAAGTCCACGGCACCTCCAGTAAGTCGACCATCGAAATGATGACTATTACTACACAACTTACTAACATCAAAGTAAACTACTTTACGCTCGTAACGACCAAGACCATATCAAATCGCATGCCCTCCTACAGAATAAAGTTAGACGTCTCTATTTTATATTTTGCAAGTTTTACGTGGTTATTAGGGATTTCGCAATAGAACCGTTTCTTATCTACAAACTTTTCAAACACAACGTGGATCCATATAGTTGTCTCTACTACACCCCTTTCAGGGCTCTCCGTTGTAAATGCTATATCAACTATTAAAAGAGATCCATACACCCGCTAGCCACTTATACGGAACAAGCCGTATGTCGAGCGTGGAACCAGTATCACGTAAGAATATGCGTAAGGTCAGTTCAAGCCGTTTCATCAAGCAATACCACGATATAAAAAGTACATGTTGGAGGATAACAACTATAGGATCAATGCCCGCAGAAACCATGTGCATAGTGGTCGTACAACATTACCACGCATAGATCGAATCTGATATCACTGTTGGGTTTCGGTGCAGAAAACAAACAAAAATCCTAAGTCGCCTAATGCCCAAGATCTATCTATTAGTAATGCAGTAACGACCGAAGGTTTCAAAGACATACTGAAAGTGCAATAGATGTCGCCTAGAAGGGGTGAATAGGATTTTGTTTAGGCTCAAATAAATGCGGAATAAAATCTAACGTTTAATTTATTAAGCACAAAACCTAACCACTAGGTTCACCTAAGTGCACCAATAACCTATGCTAAGCAATATAAGCAACAAGGTGATAGCAAGATGAACTACTTTAAGCATGATGGCTATCACAATGTAAAATGCATAAGTGAAGGGCTCGGTTGAGAGATAACTGATGGACACGGAGATGAAGATTTTTATCCTGAAGTTCACTTCCAAAGAAGCTACGTCTCTGTTGGAGAGGTGCGATGGCACAATGCTCTCCGAATGCCACAAATGGCTCACTTCGGGGTGTGGTGGCTCGATGCTCAGCCAATGCCACACAAGGCCTCACCCTGTATGCGAAGGCACGCAACTCACCAATGCCACAACAGGCTCACCCTATTCTCCTGTGAGCTCGCCAAAAATGCCTACTCACGATCGACTATGGGACACTTGAGGGCGGTCACCGAACCTATAAAAGGATGTGGCTATCTCCACAACTTAATTAGAGGCTCCCAACAACAAAGCCACAAAAGGAAACAAAACCACAAAAGGCCACAAGGCCACAAGCTCGAGGTCATCCCACAATGGATGCCTCAAGAAATGAGCACACCAGCCACACAACCGTCTAGGGTTCCAAGAACCCAAGAGTAACAATCCCACAATCTTGTACTCGTCGAATCTCTGTGGAGAACTCAAACCTATGCAACAAATTCAAGGGCAAGTCCTTCACTCCCAAACTCTAGCAAAGTTACAAAAGCTATTGTGGGGATAATGGAGGAAGAACACAAAAGGAGAACAAAAAACTCTCCAAGATCCAGATCCCAATGATTTATTCACAAAGTAGGGATATGGTTCGGGGGGATTGTAGATCTATATATCCTCTCTTAAATCCCTCAAAAAGATGCAAGAATCATAGGAGGGGTAAGGGGAGAGGACAAGCTCTTTAAGGTTGACAATGGAGGAGAGAGAGAAAGCCAAGAGCCAAGAAAAGAGCTTCTTGCACATGAAGGGGAAGAGGGGCCCCCTTTAAAGGGCCCCCAGATCTGACCATTTGGGCACATTCGCGACCCTGGCCAGAACTTCTGGTGGGTGGGCGGAACTTATGATGGGACTCAGTCAACAGTCACAAAACTGCAACACGGAAGAGATAAAAACAACCCGAGCTAGAACTACCACTGGGCACCGGAAATTCTAGCCTAGCTGGAACTACCGCCAACACTTCCAACCAAAAATATGTCAAATAAAACAGACCAAACAGAGAAGTTGGTGAGGATGAGCGGAAGAAGAGCCGGAATATCACCCGGTACTACCAGCGGCAAATATGCCCGACGATACTTCCGGTGCTTGGTCGATACTTCCGATGGGGATGGAACTACCACCTTAACTTCCAGCCAAGATTCCACCAAATAGAAACACCCCAAACAAAAGAGGTTACTGAATGCATCCTAGGGGCATCGAAACATTTGTCGGAATTTCACCCGGTACTACCGGCGGCAAAATGCCCTAGCGGTACTACCGGTGATGGGCCGGAACTTCTGCCCAGGGAAGTTTCAGAAACCAAAACTGCAATATCTTTCGCAACTGAACTCCAAACAATATGAAACCAATTTTGTTGGAAAGATAACGACGAGTAGAATCGAAGGGAGAAAATACCATGAATAAATATGTGAGATATTTCCTAGGGTGTGGAGACAAAAAAACTCGCAAGATCAAAAACCACAATAAGATATGCAAGGGAAATCCTTATTTGATGAGCTAGAGCTTGTTATGATGATAACCACAAGCTCTAGATCCTCTCATGGACAAGCACTAAACAAAAACCAAGAAATATGATGCAAGAATGCAAAGGTTTGATATCTCTCTGAAAGATGCGATCGAGTCACCCACTCAAGAGCCCCTCTTGATAGTACGGATATCTATACTAAACCCGGTCTCCCAACTAACAACACGAGACTGGCAAAAGAGAAACCCTATCAAGATCATACCTTTGCCTTGAGCATCCCACTTGAGCTTGATGTAGACCATCTTGTCCTTCTCAAGATGGAACACCTTTCTTGATTTCTCTTGCTCGCTCTTGCTTTATGAAGACTTGCAAATTTCTCCCCCATACTCCATGGGGAAACCTCTTCTTTGAACTTGACTTCATCACTCCATGAACACCGAGGATGGGAAGCTTCAAGCATGAGATATTTTAGAGATGGCATATCTTGAGCTTGCCTTTCTTCATTCCTTCTTGAGGTTGATCCAACTTGATGCAACCCTTTCCACTTGTCTTGATCAACCATCAAACATTTTTCAAATTCGAGACCAACACGTGACCCAAGCGATGCCAATGGACAAACCTACAAGTGAAACTTAATTTACACATTAGTCCATAGATATTTTCATCAATTACTAAAACCACACATGGGGGCATACATGCCCTTTCACATACCCTTGTAATCCGAAAGCGGTTAACATTTCGAGGGGAACATGGTTGAAATAGTCGTTCTCATAGCCGACCTCAAGGTCGCGAAGCTCCTCGCAGGTCACCCTTACTCCATCATCGTGCAGAAGTCCGGCTCACGACATACAAGGTTAACCAAGTGTGTCCCCTCGTGGTTTCGTACACATACAGTGTATGATGACGACCTTCGGCTCCCCGATCCCTGCTGGGAGTGCAAAAGTAGATCTCTGGCTTGGAATCTCAGCAGAGCAACGACACGCTTCTAGTGAGTCGTCTCTTGCGCGAGCAGTCCTGTCATGGGACCATACTAGTGCAAGGAGACAACTAGAGAAAGAGGAGAGGGAGGGAGGAGCCACATAGCGGAGGGAGGAGGGATCCCAACTCGTGCCCTTGTTGTGTTGTGTCTCTCCTCCTCCAAGGGGGGCTTTATATATAGGGGAAGGGGGCACCCTTACCCCCTCCAAGGCAACCCTAGGCGTCCAAGAGGGGGCAAGGAGCAGCGGCCAAGAGAGGGGCAGCCCTAGGGCGCCCCTAACCCTAACCCTAGCTGTCAGTCAAGGAGGGTAGCCCGAGGCACCAAAAACCCTAGGCGCATGGCCCTCCCTAGGAAGTTTGGACCATTAGTGGAATACCCTTTCAAATTAGATTTTAATATTAATTACATTAATTAATATGTAAATACATATTATAAAATCCGATTTGACCCGAAACACCTTTCGGTTCCCCTCCAATTTCCCCCGAACGACTTCAGAACTTCCCAAAACAATTCTGGTTCTCTCAACATAACTTTTCTAATTTCCCTTTCTCTCTCCGAACAACTTCGGATCTCTCCCTGAAACAATTCCGTCTTTCTCTTTCTCTATTGTGATTCCAACTTACAGATGATCTCTAGCTTATCATACCCTTAAGTGTATCTCCTCATGGCTCAGGAATGGCACAGACATGATCTCTATCAATGATCAACAGCGGGATCGGGATGACCATATTGACCCTTGTACATTCCATGATGACGATTTTATTTGAACCATAACTATCAAGTCTAATTCCCTTTGTTTCTTTGATACGAATTGTCCGAGATCCGATCATTTGGTATCACATACCTTATTCAATCTCGTTACCGACAAGTACCGTTTCACTTGTTACCGCGATATTACATCCCCGTGACCTAGCACATGTTGCAACATTATAGATGTAATCTCACCAAGTCGGCCTTAAGTATATTACCCGTCACTGGGTGAACAAATCCCGGTATTGATTTATAGGCCTCAACTTGTTCCTCTGGAATACCCAACATACACCTTTATAATCATCATTTCACTGAGCGATGTTTGATGTAGTCCAAGCAGCCTTGAGAAACAGTGATTAATATGATCTCACGGTCTAAGGAGAAGGAGACTACGTTTCTAACTATTGCAACGATGAACCGTATGACTTGATCGCGTCACAATCTTTGGGTAATGTCTGTCACATCATTCACTAATGATATCACCTTGTTGTCAATTGGCACTATCACCCATGATCTTGAAACCTTGATCATCGATTGCCCAACGAACTAGTATGAATAGAGGCTACTAGGGACTTCTGTTTTATATCACACATGTAGCAATGTTTCCACTTGATACAGTTATAGCATAATATGAAACTATTATGAACTTATTGGAATATGACAATAATAACTATTTATTGTTTGACTCTAGGGAATATTCCCTTCACCTAGTATGACAATGAGATCTAGTCTTCACCAGCCTGGCCGAGATAGTCAAGGACCTCGCGAAGTCCTTCAGGGACAACAAGCCAACTAACATGCACCCCGTATATATAGTTATCATGTACGCCATTGGCTTCACTGAGGAAAGCACCGATGTTGGCTCTATACTACCTTATTGACAACAAGGCACATTGTGTCAACATTTTTGGCATGTAGAGGAGCACATGACCCTTTTATTGGGACCTATCTGAGCAAGCAATACTACTAGTTATAGGGTTTGTTGTGGTCCTTGGGTGGTGATGCATGCATATTTTGATGAATTATGTTGATAATTTATTTTTTTATGGTAGCTAGGGGTTAAAATTTCATGATGGCATGTATATTTTGATGAGGTGGTATATACGAACTTCTCATATGCTGGTGAACTTGCGGTGGTAAAATGTCACCAATTTTTTTATGAGAATACCAATCACGTTGTAGACAAAGGTGCACATCACGGCTTACTAATTAGGATCAAAAATTTCATAATGGTTGTCCAATTTGTCGTGATAATGAAGCTCCTACTTTTTCAAGGGTTGTGTATGATCATTTTATGTAACATGGGAATGACATGGTAAACTCACAACATTGAAAGGAAGGTAAGCATATCGGGACTCACATGGCCTATCATACACAAATATTTGCATCGGTGGATCCTAAAAGGCTAACGAGTAGCCATCCAAATGAAGGGAAGATAGTAGCTCAAACCATACAGTTAGTATCAATACATGCTACCAATCATGTGACACAACATGATCCTGGTGGGGAATGTTCTAGGAAAGCGAGAAATATATGCAGGCTACCAAACATAAGATCATCCCTAGTCGTGTCCCTCAACCGGCGCCCAAAGGTCTATTGGGCATGCTAGAAAAAAATCCCGCTCATGCGATTTTCTATCTGGCACAACCCAACAGCGTGTCCAGCGTCCCTGGGCCATCCTCAACCCGTAGGGCGCATACGCGCATGCCTGACACAAGCTGCACATGACGTTACGTCGGATGTAGAGAGGCGGGTCAACCCTGTCATTAGAACAATGAGTGGTTATTAACGGCAGGGAAGGTTACCTAGGCGAAGGCAGGGGAGACGTCTCGCTGTCGTTGCACCTTCCCCATGCGTCTCGACCGTGCCTTCGCCATCGGCGACGTTAATGTGCACCCACCGCTCCATCCCACCCTTTCTCATTGCTTCCCACCTCTGTCTTACGCCCACTCCTCTGGCTATAAGCTAGACCGTGCGGCTCGCCATGCTCACTCAATTCTCCATCTCCTACATTTTCCCCTCCCATGCAACGATGACACTCCTATCCACCACCTACTCAATGCTAGGCCACAGTGTCCTGGCGCCGGATCCAAACCCAAGCCCACCACCTTCGAACAATGACAACTTGTTCAACTATAGCGAGCCTGGCGAGGAGGGTGAGGAGGATAAGTGGAAGGAGGGGCTGCTGATGGATTTAGAGCAAACAGTGTGCCTCGCCTCCTACGAGATGGAACGCTAGGAGAGGAACATAACTCGATCCATGGAGGAGACGAACACGAGCCACAAGGAGATCTCTAGCGAGCGAGCAGCGATGGATGAGTCCGCTGGGCTGTTCATGGTCTACGAGCGCCAAAGGATAACCGATATAAACGCCTAGCGCCTTGCTAAGATCGTGCCTGTGAGGCCTAGCGGGTTGGTAGGGACGAGGAGTCACATCGTGTCACGTACTGCTCTAAAGACTCGGAGGCGCAAGGAACGCCTCACACACCAGCATCAGAGGTTCACCGGCGGAGGCTTGAAGACAGGGCTCAAAAGACCACACAAGCTTAAAGTATACTACGTAGATGCCGCCATCCCCGAGTCGCTCACGCGAGGCGACTCTAGGGCTTCCTTCTCCAGACCCTAGAAGCCGCCGCCGGTCGGGGGTGGCGGCCATGCCTTGGTCACCGAAGGTGATGGGCGGTTTGCGTAGCCTCCACTGATCACCTTCGCTAGGGGTAGGCACCTTGGGGTTACGCCAGTGGTTTTGGGCTACGGGCTGCACAGGCTGCTCGGATGGGAGGCGCAGAGGAGCAGATGGGGATCTAGTGCGATCCTGAAGGTGGCAGCTGCCCTGCGGTGATGCCGCATCCTGGCTTTGGCCCAATCTCTAGGTTTGACCATGGGCTCGAAAGAGCCAAAGGCTGGCCCGCTCATTCCGCTCGCCGGAAGCCGTCCGGTGGTGTGGGGACTACTGCTTCGGTATGAATAATGGTGGTAGTCCTAGGGTTTCTTCAGCGCGAACACGAAGATCTGCTTGTTGCCTACCCTTGTTGATCTAGCCTGGAGAGGCAAGTTCTGGAAGGCTCTGCCGATGAACTTCCATGGGCGCATCATGCTTGGAGATTGCTAGATCGGAAGGTTTTCGGTCATGCGTACCCACATTTTTTCTGGTCGTTTGGTTTCAGCGGGAGCATTGTGAAGCTCTGCTATTTTTTACCATCATGTGTCATGTCTTTGACGATCCATGGTGAAGTCAGATACGAAGAATGTCTGGAAAACAGGAACATGAGGGCAGTGATGGTGATTTGAGTCTTTATGACAACGAGGAACTGGTTGCATGATCTGTGACTCGTAGCAGTAACTATTTGTGAACGCGACGACATCGCACGTGACGGTCCACGAACCTAGTGGTCATGCCTGGAGACCTGGCACCTTTCCCATTATGGTTCAGCGTAGGCACGGCCCTTAGGGAAAATAGGATTTCTGGCGGATGCCCTGCCCGATACCAGCATCTAAGAGCATCCCCACTTGTTGTGGCATTTCCATGCCTACATTGTACTCCGAATGAAGCAAAATAATCCGGATGGATAAATTTTTGGGTCTAGGAATGGACTTTTTCCAGCCGTGTTTCCATCTCGCCCACGCACTCTCTCGACGCCAGCCACTCGCCACACGCTCTCCCGACGCTGGCCACTCGCCATGAGGCAGAGGGAGCGCGCGCCCATGCACGGCCTCGACGCCGCTATCAAGGCATGCACTCCTTCCCGCGGTGACGGCGTCCTCTTCCGGCTGCGGTGGTGGGGATAGCGGTCGAGGAGGAGACTCCCATGCGCGATGTGGCGAGGCGCGCCTACTTGGGACGGACGTCTTCCGCTGCAGGGGCCCGGCCGGGCTTATAGCGCCGTGCTGCTCCGGCGATGCCCGCATCGCCAACGGCGACCTACGCACGGAGTGGTCCCGTGGCGGCGGCTCCCTCCGTGGAGGAGTGGACGACGAGGCGCGGCAGCTGCAGGATCGGACATCGTATGCGGCGGCACGGTCATGCCGGGCGAGCCGGAGACCGGTCCTTCTCCTTGACCGCCACAACTTTGACGACGGGCTTGGGCTCCATTGTCTCCTTGGTGCTCGACGTCTCCGCGAGCGATAGGTCAAGCGGGGGACAAAGAGGAATCGTAGGAGGAGAGAGAAGTCACGGTGGGGGAGATATGGGGCGTGGGGTCAGATGGGACATCATGGGGGAGAGGGAGTGGCCCGTTTGCTTTGTCCGGCGTTTCCAGGGTATTTCCGGGTTCCTGGGATCAGCCTGGGAACCCCGGACGTATTTGGGGCAAAAATCGGCCTAGAAACGCTACTTGGCCATTTTTGGCATTCGGATAAAAAAGTGGCTTGGAAAGGGCTTGCTGGGAATGCTAGTAGATATGCTCTAAAAGTCCCACACTCGTAAAAATCCGGCGGGTTTTGGTGCCAAAAAGCGGTCCGAGTAGATATCGTATCATCGAGCTGGCCCATAAAAAATTTCAGGGCATGGAAAATCAGACCGACCGATTGCTATATCTTCGGTTCGGAGGGTTTGATACGGACCGAGATCCTTCATCCCCTCCTTCCCCTCCTCCACACCTCCGCCTCCTGCAGCTCAAATCAAAGACCTTTGGCGAAGAATTCGCGGCCGCTAGTTGCAGATCTGACGCCACAGCATGAGCCACCGGGGAGCTTCGAGGGGTGTTGGCGGCGGCCAGGTTGGTCGTGCCTCCCAAGCATGCCGTTGGAGCGACGACGATGAGGAGGAGCACCGTCACTATGTGCGTGCCGACGGCGCATGAAAGCGTGCGGCCCTGCACTATCGCTACCACGACGCACAAGTGTCGCGGAAGCTGCTCTGGCGCGGTGGAGGAGTTCGAGCGCTGCCGCCGCAACACAGAGGAGGGGAGCTACTTCAGAGCCGTGTGTCTATCGCTGCCGACGATGGAGGACGAGGAGCTGCAGGGATATGACCCGACGGCTTTCGGCTCCGGTTTCACAGCGGAGGACTTCGTCGACGACGCCGAGCTCGAGCGCATCACGGCGCTCATCGTCCAGCACAGCGCCGCCGAGGAGAAGGAGAAACGGATCCGCCGCCAGCGCTACCTCGACATCGATGGCATCCTGCTCGAGCAGGGCATCATGCGCGAGCAGGAGGACCTGCTCCGGCGCAAGGAGTGGGAGCGCGAGCAGAAGATGCAGGATGACAAGTACGTCGACCTTGTCACCGACGAGGAATGAAGCTTGACGCCGCCGAGCTCAACCACGTCGTGGCTGCACCCGTAGGCTCTGGTGAGGGCTGGCTTTTGGTTTTTAGGTTTAGGGTTAGGGCGGCGACCACCCTAGATCCATCCTCGCATCGTATTATCTCTGTTTTGTAAGTAGGATCGTTGAATCGCGGCAATGAACTGGTGTTTGTGAATATAAACTCACGCCAGATTTCAAATTTCTCGTAATTTACAGTCTCGTATGCGGTGTCTGATCCGCTATCGCTATTTTCAGCCCATAAACACGAAAAACTCGGACCCGCAAAATACTACCTTTGTTTTACAATATAAGCTTTTTTAGAGAACTGCTTTAGCTAACTGAAAATGCTTATATTGTAAAACGGAGGGAAGTGGGAACACGGTAGGCACGACTGTCCCCGTGTAGCAGATACAATTTGCTTATTAGAGTATCCGCTAGAGAGATGCTCTTAGACAGTCCGGGAAGTGGGAACACGGGCGGGCACGGCTGTCCCCGTCTACATCCAAGCGAGGGTTGGGGCAGGCGACCCAACGGCCCTAGCGAGCTCGGGTCTGCGTGCAAATGTGGTGAATTGCCGCGTTGTTCGGTTGGGTGGTTTCTGGGGCTAGTATCAGCGGCAGGGGCAGCGGATCGATACGCTCCGGGATTTCTTCGGGTCTGCCGTGCGTTTTCCGGTAAATTCCTCTTCTAGCTGCTCCTCCGTCCACGCATCGCGTGCGCAAGTGGCCTGAGCATCTTTCTACTGTACTAGCTAGTATTAACATGTCTTGCCGGGACAGAGACGTCTCGGTAGAATATTGGCGAGGAAGAGACTTACTTGACCACCCTCGGCCCGTAAATGGATATATTTTCAATGCAGTCGTCCTCAGCTTTTACAGACCAAGTGCCTTTGATTCAGGTCGGCGCGATCTTCCGGTCGAGATCTTGGAAATGGTTTAAGCTGCCTGTTTCATCGTAACTACTACTCCACTGCAGTAGGTACGCTGACTGACCGTCACCATCGTGGGGACAAGGTTATAATACTACTACTGGTACTAGCTACTAAGGACTATTGACTAAAGTTGATGAAGGGTGTGGGTAACATGAAACAGGCCTAACTCATTGCGTTGTTTACGCATACACCAATGCATATTAGTCCAAGCTTCCCTCCAAGCAAGGATAGTCAATCAACAACTGCACAAATTTGTTGTTAATACATGCAGGTTTGGAAATCTAAATGCAGGCAGCTCTAGAGCTAGCTTCTCCTCAGAACAGCCTTTCGCTGTGCTATATTAATATAACAATCATCTGATACAACTGTAACATCACTGTTTGGGCAACACAAACCAAGCCCCAAAAAAGCAAATAAATAAGAGAAAACAATACCAACACCTACGGTTCGACGAAAAACAGAGATGACTCGTAAATGTTGCGTCCTCCGAAGAATTTTCACCATGCTCCTAGCTCTCCGAAGCACCGGGAACCAAGCAGCACCTCCAAAAAGGAAAACGACGACGACGACGGTGTTGCTATTGGACGATTTCTAAGGTTACCCTCGGTACGCATCCTAGGGTTTCCCCCGGTACACTATGGGGGGTGGGGTGGGGAAGAGGTACGCCCGACGCCCTGCAGAAAGGAAGGCATCACCGCATCAGTGCCGAGACGACACGGATTTCTCCCGACCCCCAAAAACCACATCCCCTGGCGCTCTGTATCGCTCAGCCAAGCCTGCCAGCCACCAACACACGCCACCACGGTCCTGCAATCACCACCATTGTCTCATCATGGCCCATGTTGCGAGGCCGATAAGACCAAGAAGCAGAAACTCCGACAAGGGTCAGTGGCACGCGGGAGGGATTTGTCTTCACCGCCGGGAGGCGGTAGCCGAACGGATGCAACACCAGGACAAACCAGTCCCTTACCAGCCCGACCGATCCCGAGAGGGCCCGTGAAGTCCCGCTGCCGCACTACAGCAGGGGCACCACCGACACCCCCATCCCCAGCACCAGAACCTGCTCCTCGTCCACCGGAGGAGATGCCACCGCGCCCGGTATGGCATGTTCAGGCCCAGATCTAGGTTGCTAGGGCACATGCGGCCGCACTCCGACGATCGGGCGGCCGCGTGCAGGCTACCACGCCTCCCAGCGGCCAACGTCTGTGCCGCTGCTTCGCACACCACCCGGTCGTTGAGCTGGGCTGCCGCCTACCGAGGTCCACGCCACCATTAGGAGGACCCGCCCCACATTCGCGCGCGCGGGAAGAAGTTGTCCCTTGCCGCCAGCCCTGCTCGGGAGAGGCCCGGCGGTCCACGGCGGCGGTAGTGGAGAAGGAGGAGGAGGGGGCGGAGGAGGAGAGAGGTAGGGTTCGCTCGTCGTCCGTGGGGGGAGGGGGGCGAGCGAGGGAACAAGAGGATTTTTTCGGTTCATCTTCTGCCTTAACAAGTATAGTAGGTTGTGAGCATAGGGCTACGGTACCTCCACGGAGGTCTTCCACATATACTAGCAACGAAACATTTGCAGAAATTACTAGTAGCAAAAGAGTTGGACAAAACTCTGCTTGCAAGTACATCTGGATGTATTTAAACAGACTATATGTTGTGCCCACATATATGATATATATCACGACATTTTAGTAGAGGTCGATCTAGAGCTATCTAGGTACTCCCTCCGTTTCAAAATATAAGATGTTTTAGGTTTGTGAAGAGAATGTATCTAGACTTGTTTTAGTGTGTAGATTCACTCTAAACATGAGTGAACCTATATACTATAAATAGTCTAGATACATTTGCTTCACAATGCTAAAACATCTTATATTTTAAAACGGAGGGAGTAAGGGAGTACGTAGGAGTAGGAGAGATGTGCTACGTACTAACTTATAACAAAGTACTAGTTGTAGTACATCTACACAGGGCTACGGCAGCTCCACGAAGCTCCCCAGTATATACTACTACTAGCAAAGAAACATGCATGGACTAGAAAATGTAGCAGGTAGAACATGGGTATACCTTGCAGCCCTGCTAAACTCTGGACTGAATTGCTGAACCATACAACGGTCCGGCGGAAAACACACGGAGGCCGGGGCCACTGGAGCGATTTTCAAATATTTGAAGTGCCAATGATTGAATCATCTTTGCAAGTTGCAAGGACCGCGCCAAATCTTTTTGCTCCTTCAAACCCCTATAAATACCGCCCCCCGCGCAGCAAGCTTCGCTCAGAGCACACCACACGAAGTCCGAAAATGGAGACCTCAGTCGAGAGCTGGTGGGTGCTGCCCCTGACCTTGATCCCGGCCATCTCCGGCGGGCAGCACGACGGAAGCACCACCACCACCACACTCGCCGCCATAGCCACTAGCTTCCTCTACCTCGCAGTCTTCGCTTTCCTCGCGTGGGCGGCAGCCGCGCTGCTCTACTGGGCTCACCCCGGTGGCCCTGCATGGGGAAAGTACTGGAGGGGAAAGGGGCAGAGCCTCGTGGTCGTGGGGGGATGGGGACGTGTGATCCCTGGTCCGAAAGGGCTCCCCGTCGTCGGCAGCCTCGGCCTCATGTCCGGGCTCGCGCACCGCTCGCTGGCCGCCGAGGCGGCGCGCCGGCCCGGGGCCAAGCGCCTCATGGCGCTGTCGCTCGGCCCCGTCCGCGCCGTCGTGGCCTCCCACCCGGACGTGGCCAAGGAGATCCTCGACAACCCGGCCTTCGCCGAACGCCCGCTCAACCACGCCGCCTACGGCCTCATGTTCCACCGCTCCATCGGCTTCGCGGAGCACGGCCCCTACTGGCGCGCGCTCCGGCGCGTGGCGGCGGGCCACCTGTTCGGCCCGAGGCAGGTCGACGCCTTCGCGCCGTACCGCGCGCGCGTCGGGGACGACGTGGTCGCGGCGCTCCGCGGTAGCGCTAGCGCCATCGGCGACGGAGGCGTCGTGCGGGTGCGCGACGTCCTCCGCCGCGCCTCGCTCTACTACATCATGCGGTTCGTGTTCGGCAAGGAGTACGACGTGTCGGCGCGCTCGGCGTCCGGGGAGGTGGAGGAGCTGCTGGAGATGGTGCACGAAGGGTACGAGCTCCTGGGCAAGGAGAACTGGTGCGACTACTTCCCGGGCCTCGCCGCCGTCGACCCGCAGGGCATCGGGGCGCGGTGCGCCGAGCTCATGCCGCGGGTGAACCGCTTCGTGCACGGCATCATCCAGGAGCACCGCGCCAAGGCCACCGGATCCCCAGGAGAGGCGCGCGACTTCGTTGACATACTGCTTTCCCTGCAGGAGAGCGAGGGGCTCGCCGACGCCGACATCGCCGCCGTGCTCTGGGTACGTAACTACCATATCTAGCTAGACCAAATCTGCCTACATAAACTACTTCTATGGCATCGGTTCCATTTGGAGTGTGTGCAAATCAAATCACTCCTACTACTTTTGTTGTGATTCGTAATCTGAGTAAAATAGCAAAACTTTTTCGAAAAGCTAGTTAGCGTTCGTGCAAATTTAAAAATCTACCAACTGTGCATCTTTGTTTTTGTTTCCTTTCTATGCAAAGAATCAGATAAATGGAGTGCTTTGCGGCACACTAGCTACACGAGTGACATAAATAAATAAATGAAATTGGTGGTTATTTATTTGTGTTGATCAGGAGATGGTGTTCAGAGGAACGGACGCCATGGCCGTGCTGATGGAGTGGACCATCGCGCGCCTGGTCCTCCACCGCGACGTCCAAGCCAACGTGCACCAGGAGCTGGACGAGGTGGTCGGCCGGAGCAGCCACGTCACCGAGTCCGCCGTGCCGGCGCTGCCGTACCTGCAGGCGCTGCTCAAGGAGGCCCTCCGCGTGCACCCGCCGGGCCCGCTGCTGTCGTGGCGCCACAGGGCGATCACGGACACGTACGTCGACGGCCACCTCGTCCCCGCCGGCACCACGGCCATGGTGAACCAGTGGGCCATGAGCCGCGACCCGGACGTGTGGGACGCGCCGCTCGAGTTCCGTCCCGAGCGGTTTCTGGCCGGCGGCGAGGCCCCGGACGTGTCCGTGCTCGGCGCCGACGGCCGTCTCGTGCCGTTCGGGTCCGGCCGGAGGAGCTGCCCGGGAAAGTCCCTGGCCATGACCACCGTGACCGCGTGGATGGCCACCCTGCTGCACGAGTTCGAGTGGATGCCGGCTGGCCCCGGCCCCGCCGCGGGCGTCGACCTGTCGGAGGTGCTCCGCCTGTCGTGCGAGATGGCCGTGCCGCTCGAGGTCAGGGTCCGCCCAAGGCGCCAGTCGTGAGGCTGCTGCTGCTGCTGAAGCCTGTGCCACCATGGTCGATCGACTTCGACTTCACCGCGTAGCTCGTAGCCGTGAACCCTGTCTGTGCTTCACGAAAGTTAATAAGCCGAGCTGCTGGTAAGAAATGTGCACCGGCTAAGCTCACTACGTATTTGGTTCAGAATTTCAAACTTTCTGTGTGATTTCTATGTACTCCCTCCGTTTGGAAATATAAGATGTTTTAGGTTTGTGAAGGAGATGTATCTAGACATCTTTTAGTGTCTAGATTCATTTGAACCTATACACTAAAAGATGTCTAGATACATCTTCTTCACAAACCTAAAACATCTTATATTTCTAAACAGAGGGAGTAGTATTGTGTTTCATCAGGTGTGGCCGTGTGAGTATAAGGTCCCCACACGGTGTACAAATTGCAAAACAAAATCTATAAAGATTGTGTGTTCAGTGTGCTATACTACATCGTTGCTTGTCATGCTTACATGTGCACTGTTGTCGTGGGTCGCCTTCCATTGTCAGCAACTGCTTGTCTCCTGAGTCTGAAAGAAATTCGTCGGGTCTGGTCTTTTTGAGCAATTCCCACAAAATACAGGCCCCATTTAGAAACAGAAATTAAACTCTTTCCTACTGAACACCTATATATTTGAACAAGCCCCGGTTCACACTGAATTCTTTCAAGTATAAAGAGAAAGTAAAATGGCAGAAAACATGAAAAGGAGACGCCAATTTTGGATGTCGGGGATGTGATATTGATTGAGATATACTCCTGACTTGGGTTTGCCTAGTAGATACATTCGACTTTCGGCAAACCCAAGTCAGTTATTTCAACAACAGAGGGAGTTGAACCATTCTTCAATAGAGCCATGCTGAACGAATTCTCAAACGTGGCATGGAGCTGAGATATATACAACAAAAAGAAGAGAAAAATAAACATGGATGGGACAAGCTATTTCTGAAAAGCAAGACATGAGAATTTCATAAGGGAATCGAATAGACTTGCCACAGAGACCAACACACAAAAGGGATTCTTGCTTTCCGGTCGCCCAATTATTCAGGGCTGCACCAACAAAAGGTAAGATCCGACATACTACTACAGAACTTACACCCAACAACCTGGACTCCAACTCTATCAATTGGTACATAAAAAGGATAATCCAACCAGTGCCTGTCTATATAGAATACATTAGCTGAGCACAATATCTGATGGTAGATATCAAACTTTCCTCAATCAGTCCCACACATTTCACATGGGAGCTCGCTTTGCATCATACAGTTTTCGAACTCAGGTGACTTCTGTATATGATGTAGATGCTCCACCAAGCACAGATACAACTGATGCCAACTGAGACAGTCCACCGTCTGAGAGCATGGCCGACCTTGCACCAAGTCATATTCCCAGCTCCGAAAGAAGTCTGCGCCACCTAGGAGTCTCCTCGTTAAATATGTAGGTCAGTTTTGACACCAGGACTCCGCTACCACCAATCTGCAGTTCCAAGTTCGTGAAACACGTAAAAGTATTAGATGTATTGTTATATCAAGTACCTATATGATATGTGTTCTTAAAACTAGTTCTATATGAGGTCTGCCATCAGGTTGTTCTATTGTTGATTCGGACCGCTTCCTAACTGGTTCTGGCTCAGATGTACTGTTCACCAGTTGAATACAAAATTTTAATTTACAGATAGGGATATATTCTCCAAATGCCCACCACGATTTCCAGTTCCTATTGGCAATCAATTGGTTACCGCCGGGACTTGAAAACATGTGGTACTGGTACTGGTACTGGAACTGGTAACAGTTCACACTTATAGCTGCTGAATGGAGCTTACTATATGGTTTAAATACTTACTCTTAGCGTGCACCATGGCAAACTGATTTTGCTAATTACGTAGGTAATTTACTTAGTTGAGAATAACTGTCTGCCTCCAACACAAAATTAAATTGTTCTCAAACGAATAAAAGTTGCAAACAAGAAACTGATAAGAGGTAAAGGTTTCCATAGAAAGAAAGAGCTAGCTTACAGATCTCAGTTGCTGAATAGACTTGTAAAGTGATTTTTGTGGAACTACTATATTAATAGCATAGTAGTCCACAGCGACATTGCCATCAAGACTGCAATACACTGGACTTATAGTTGGGCCCTGTTCACATTAAAATGGAGTAAATGAAATCATAAGCTTGAGTTCAATAGATAATACAGTATTTTATCTCAATCTTTAAAATTATTACAGTATGGTTTAGAAATCAAGAACAAAGCTTTTAGTACAAGTTTGCAATGCATGATCAGCTTAACTTCAAGGAACCAAAAGTGTACAAGACTACAACTGGAATTTGGCTCAGTCAAAAGGATGTTAGAGATGTCATAGTGTTAACTGTTAACACATTATAATGATAAAAATTACAGACCCCAAGAGAAATGATGGATAGATATTCCATAGTCAATCATATGAAGAAACATCTGCCTGCTTATTTAGTGGTCACAGACTATAATCATGCAGGTTAATAAGATGCAGATATTACAATTGCTACAGATGTATAACCAACACAGTTATATTTTCAGTTATGGATACTAGACTGTATGACTATAATAAATGGAATGCGACTTAAATATATAGATAAAAATTCTAGAATCTACCCGCACAAATGTTCTTCAAATTTCTTAGCAATGATACCTGTAATCCACATAATGATGGTTGGCTGAGAACTCTCTCTGCCACTTCTTCTGCACTATTGCCCCTCATATTTGCTGTTACCTTATATGATAAAAGGTATACTAAGTTAAGCAATTATTCCAGCATAATGTAAAACAAACTGCATAAAGATTTACCATTATCTTGCCAGACGCTGTGAGGTGAGCCTCTAGTCTTTCAAGCATCTCATGTGAAATCTCCAATGCACCTTCACGTCTGTGCAAAGATTTCCTACTTGCTACAAGTGCTGCCTGTGTAGTGTCGGAGACGTAATAAAATGAACACGACTTCTCACTTTAAGCAAATGGAACAACAATTGGAACTTTGTGAGCCTGTGCCTTTGTGAGAGCTTACCTGGCTTTCCAAAATTACCCCACCCTCAATTTCCTTCAAATTATTCTCTCGCAAAGTCGTTCCACTACTCACGAGATCCACAATAACATCAGCCATACCCATCTGAATGGACAAAAAATGAATTAGTAGCGTTCATTACTCTTAGTAGATTCTCAATAGATAGTGTCCTGTCCCAACTCACAGATTTGCAAATCAATACTCAAGACAGTATGCCAATATACCAGAGTGGCAAGACAACTCCAGTGTTCATTGCCATGTGAAGAATCAGGGTCACATCTATGGTAATTTACATCCAGTCATATACAGTACTCATACAGCATCTTGTAAAACTGCTATCATAATTAGCAAAAAAAAGAAATAAAAAATATGGCCTTGTGTATTATAATAATACCATGTAAGTGAAAAACTATGTCTAAATTTTAGCTCTTGAGTTCTCTTAAGATATATAGAGAAGTAAACCTGGCAATGGTTGGAGAACCAAACCATACCTAAATTGAAACCACGTGATATTTTCTAGCAAACTGAACCAAACTAACCCACTATAATGTGTATTGGCACCCAGCCCAAACTAAACCTTCTGCAATTCCTAACTAAACCGAACTAAACTGACGTCCGGAACTGTGGTTTTAGCCCATGGGTTGAGATCAGTTCCCTGCCAAGCTTTTAAAAATTCCTAGACGTCGTTGGCAAGAACAAATCACAGCCGCAGTGGCACTGCACCATCTCCGTCGCACCTTTCTGGCATGCAATTACTCGAATCTATGGAGAGGCACAGGCGCACAGCTTCCTAACGCGTGAACGAGAAGCCATCGAGGGGCGCAGCCGAGTCACCGCCAGCCACGGAGGGATGGCATGAAGGCCGAGTCGCTGCTGGCCGCCGGCCGCGGAGGGACCGGAGACGGGACGGCGGCCGCTTCTTCTCCTCTGTTGCAGACCCCTCCTTCAGCGCTGTCGGCTGCCTCGCCCTTGGGCTGCAGCTACTCATGCAAGGATACGGCGGCGGCAGCTATGGTGGGGTGCGGGAGGAGACGCACATGGGAATTACTAGTATGGAGTATTATTTTCTTTTGGCTCCGTCGCATACTTATCCTTGGTTCCTGGCTCGAACGCTGAACACGATGAACCTCAGTTCAAGAACCAGTTCTAAACCATAGTTCTTAACTATTAGAGACCAAACTGTTTTGGCCCAGACCAAACAGTGCCCAACTTTTCTTTTTGTAAACCCAAACTAAGATGACCCAAAACGACCCAAACCAATCAAGCCCATATGAAGAAACCAAACCATTTAGCCTGGTTAATTTAGAACCATTTCCAGATTTAAAGAGAAGTGGTGGACAGAAATGGACAACCCACAACATCTTGCCATCCAAATTTGAAATAAATACATGAAATAATCAAATACAAAGGGAGGAGATGACAATCACAAGGACAGATGGAAAATAAATAAGAAAACTGAACAAATAAAAAGAGAGCAATCTCACAGCAGGATATGACTCAAGAGCACCATCGCCAGATAGAAACGAAACATGCTTGAAACCTTTTTCTTTCAAGAACTTAGCACCTACCTGCAGCAAAATCCATAAGTCAATGATCAACAAAGAGGTGTCGATAGGGGGCAGCTTGATCAAATTTAAATTTATTCATGACCATACATGTCCAAATCCTGTAACAACCCGCATTGGTCTTTCTTCTGTCCATTGAGGCATATTTACCAACTCCTCTAGAGTATTTATGTTTTGAAAAATACCTTCCTTCGGTACCTGGTCACACAACACAATTTGACTAGTTCAGATATGAGCTTCAATTAAGGTAAGGTGAAGCTAGTACTAGTAAATGCACTGGGACAATACCATACCGCTAGGGACAAGTGACAATGTCCAAAGTCGAGAGCATCATGAATAATAACTAGATCATCATTGCCCTGAAACAGAAAATGTTACCACCATAGATCATACGAAATTAAAGGTATGCACTAACTGGGTTGAAAGATGTAGCATTAATGCATTATGCCTCAGAAACATACCTGCCCGATTTCACTGATTATGTCATAACCCACAATGCCAAGATCAAGATCCCCTGAACACAGTTTACGGACAATATCCGTGGGCCTCTGAAGCCAAACCTCCAAGTTTGGCATCTGCATAAAAAAGTGCATTAGAACTTCACCATCCATAGCCATTCATTACTCCCTTTGTTTCACAGTACTTCTTCAAAGAGGAAACCGCATAGTATTATACATTCCTGTAGATTAACCAGATATAGGCATATAATTCCAGTTCCACAACGAATATAACTCTGTCTCTGGGCTTGAAAGTTTATGCATACAACTTATAGCCGGTTGGTACATGACATAACAGGATTAGCACGTAGTTCGTGGAATAGTCAGAACTCAGTTAGTCACCAATAGGTCAGATAACACAAAATGCCTAATATTCACACCCTGAAATTTTCAGATACTCTAAAGATGTGATGATGCAGGCTGCATACCTTCTTATTTTTGGTCCTTGATTTATCAGTGTTATCTACACCGCTACACGTCAATGGTAAAAACAACTCAGAAACGCCCCCCAAGAAATTAGATGCTTTTGGGTCCAATGTTGTTTTGAACAAACTCCACAGTTGACTCTATGAAGAGATGGAATGAATTTCTTGCTGCATCACATCTTGACATATGCAGCAAGCTGATTCTCCTCTAACTAATCTAAAATAATCAGACATTTGGAAGGCCACCTTATTGATACACCAATTGCCATGTGGCATGACAAGATATTAACAAAGCTAAGAATATGGTCCTTTTTCATTAAAAAACACCTTAAACCCACAGCTTACAAAACAAAATCTTCACCCGTCATACCCAAGATGATATTCATCGTTTGACATTAGCATGGGAGTTGAATCACAATAAAATATGTCTTCTATTTGGGCATTGCTCCTGCATAGGTGTTTGAGCATGAAACGAGTGTTGCATACAAGCAAACACTGCCATGAGACAAATCCAGGGCATGCCCAGTCCCTAATCACAGCAACTTCTCATTTTCTGACCTAGATAACCTAGATACAGTACACGGAAATGGAGAGAAGATGGGGAGTGGAAAACTGACCTGCGGGATGTCGGCAATGTATTGCCTCGGGTTCGTCTGAATGACTGTCAACTGGCAACTCTGCACCCCCAAACACCACCACAACAATAGCAGCAGAATCAGCACAACCGTCACAAAATCCAATCACAGAGACGGCGGAAGAGAGCATGGGGGGTCGAGATTACCTTGAGGAGGTCTCGGGTTAGGTCTGACATGCGGCCCTTGCTGGCGATCCCGAGACGGACGGCCGTGCGGTCGGCGGACAGCGGCGCCACCTCCACCGGTTTGGCGGAGACCGCGGTCGCCGCCGCCGCCGCCCGCGGGGCGTGGAAGCGAGCCCCGCCCGCCGCTGCCGCCGCCGGGGAGAGCGAGGGCCGGACGCGGAGGGTGGAGGACGGCGGCGAGGGCGAGGGCGACGGGGAGAGGAGGAAGGACGCGAGGTCCAGCCGCGCCCCCAGCATCGCCGACATTCTGGTGTCCGTCGACGATTGGGGTGTGGAGTGTCCTCTCGCTGCGGCGAAGCGTCGGGTTGCGGCGGCGACAGGGGAGGTAGGTAGGTGGGCTGGGGCCTGGGGGCTGGGGCTGGGGGGAAACGGTGGTGGGGTTTTGGAAGGGGACAAAATGAACGGTGGGTGGGCAGCGAGGTGGACCATCATGATTCATGCGCGACGGATGGCCGTCCGTTGCCGTGGAGGCGTGGATGGATGGGTCGGAGGCTCAGAGCTGCGTGCGCGCGGATATTCCCGGTTTATTTTGGTTCCGAGGGACTCGTGGCGGGCCAGGTGGCCCGCCGTGTACTCCACGTAGGACGAAGGGGGGGGGGGAGATGAGCATTTTTCTAGGACGAGGAGGAGATAAGCATGAATACATGATCGCGTGCAGAATCTAGCCTAGTCATCACATGACTGCACACTCTAATTTATGGTTTGTTCTAGTGTACTAACATTTAGCGCATTATTTGTCCTTTGGTACTACTATGTGCTGTGTGGTATGGAAAAAAGATTATGCAGTTTGCAATCCACGCCGCCCTGCTCTTGGGTTCTCTGCATCTGGACACATTGTCTCTCAAACAGCATACCACCCAAAGTAGCACCGGTGAGCAACAGTGGTTCAGTGTGCATGTGTCACATCGGTTGTAAATTATGTACTACTATATTTATTACTCCCTCTGTTTCAAATTACTCCGCGCGCACGTTTACCTAGGTGGCCTACAATTCTCTCATTTTTCATCAAAAAATTCTTAGAATTTTTGGTATACGTAGTACATATTTCATACTATCTATTTCAAAAATTCGAGGATTTTTTTAATGAAAAATGAGGGAGTACTAGTTCACCTACATAAGCGCGCCGGCGAAGTAATTTGAAACAGAGGGAGTAGTTCCAAGATAGGCACATTTGAGAGTGGAAAAAATAAGCGTATCTTTTTTAACAATGAGAAGGGTCTAGAGGACCCTGAAGCTTCATTCATAGCAATGGGATTTTTTTTGAACCTTATAGCGTGGTATTTTACAGGGAGGAACCTAAAGATTATAGGTACTGCAACATGATCCTCGTAAATTACAAAAGAAGGACCTCAAAGGAAAACGAGAAACGCAATCGAATCCTTCTCCATCATCGTTGTTGCAGAGCTTCAAGGCAATGGCCATCGACGATGATGCCGGGGACGAGACCACTTGGGGCATAGTTGATGTGTGGCATCATGTTGAAGCTAAATATCCTCCACATTGGCTCACAGGCCTGGATGAAGAAGAACCATTGTCGCCCAGAGCATTGAGGTGTGGAGCGGCCACTTTGACCAAGGATAATGGCAGCGCATCCTCGCCATAGTTGAAGAACTCCACCAAGAAAATCTTCGTTGTCTTCTTCGGCACCAGCTGCTGTGTCCCTAAATCCACCTCTATGATGGCACATCTAGCAGCAAACATGTCAATCTAAGACATCCCAAGCTTATTTGGACATGATCTTTGTGTCGCCTTAACCGACACCTTCGGCTCCTACCATGGGAGCACTATGAGCAGGCCAAAGCATCGCACCTCACATCTGTAGCTCGAACATTTCCTGCCAAACCTTGGAGCTAGACTACTACTATCTACTCCGGTGATAACTACAAGTGCATAAATCAATTGTAGCTAGTTTTAAAAGTAAGAGTATCGAAACACAAAGAGCTATTGGTAGAGATATTTATGTCCCTGATACTATTTACTAGAGAGTACTTTTAAGTTATTTCTAATTCCAAGTAATGGTGTATAACGAGTGTGTTTGAATGAGTGCGAAAGTAAACAAGAACAAAGTAAATTACTAAAGTA
The DNA here is from genome assembly GCA_916181665.1 of Avena sativa. NCBI lineage: Eukaryota > Viridiplantae > Streptophyta > Magnoliopsida > Poales > Poaceae > Avena > Avena sativa. Next base: position 465,608,645 of record OV702293.1, read on the forward strand.
AACAGGAACATGCGAGTGTGATTGTGGGGGTGACAATATGGTTAAGGAGTTTTCGAGGAGTGTAGGATACACCGCTAACATTGGTATTAACTACGAGTAGGATAAACCTATGTCTTTGGTTATAACATATGTGGGGAGAGCTCCATAATAATATGTGCCTAGAAAACCATCGGCCATCACATCTCTAAATAACCACTACAACAATCTTCGGCAACCGCCTATGGATCCATTGCAATTAAGGGTTACCCCATGGATATCGATATGAGCTTATTGAATCCCTCTTTACCCCCCTATCCATATGGTAGCGCGTCGAACACGGTATGTCACTCACGTCGTATGCAATTTCATACTTCCAAGGGTAATTCCCTCAGTAGTCTCAAAGGCAAATATTATGTGGTCGACTTCACATAATATCTAGTTAGAGAACTAACACATGTTTATAGCACAACGTAACATATCATCTTTATTTCATATTATAATATTACTAGGGTTTCTCCATCTCTCCCCAAGAATAAAGAAACTACTCATACATGAACTAGCAAGCTAAAATCTTGTCTTCTGGGAAGTTATAGATGGTAGTATAACATTGAAACATAAGTCATTCCTCTCCTTCCAGAGGTTCCAGGCTGCAACTATAAAAACTTTCATGAATATAGTTTTTTGTCCAACCCCTTTTACCTTGCTTAATAATTTGTAGACGATTTCCCTGACTATTCCACTTATTCCAAGAAGTTGCCAACATTGGCTGCTGAACGGGCAATTAAAGAACAGATGTTCTACTGTTTCTTTAGAGTTGTTGTTGCAAATAAGACAGTCAAAATTAGAGACATTGTTATATTGTCTTCTTCTGAGCATATTTTTCATGTTCAACCTGTCAGATAAAAGCAACAAACAGAAGAACTTAAGCTGGGACGTGCACTTGCTTTTCCATAACCATTTGAACGAGACATGTGGGTGAATGTATCTAAAGCAGAACTTATAGAATTTACTAGCTGTGAAGTCATATGATCCCAGACATAGGTCCATACATCATTACCTAAGTCATTCATTTCCACAATGCTGACTCTTGCTTGTAATCCCTTAAGATCATCCATAGCTTGTGGAGAGATAGGTAAGGCAAAGTTAGTAGCAAGATCAGGTGCAGTCAAAAACTCTCTCATTGATGAGTCCTCCTTAATAGTAAAAGAAAATGCACTTGGAAAGATATCAACTGCAATGCCATCAATCTAGCCGTCCTTCCACATTAGTAATGTAGTGCCTGTTTTAACCATACAGGTAGTGATACCTCTGTAATTTGGGAATAGTTTTATAATTTCTTTCCACCGGAATGATCCACATGGATCAGAAGCATGAGGTACTTTCCCATTGTAATAAGCATTCCAAATTAGATGCACCCAAGGGGTATCCAATTTGTTATAAAATTTATGTAAGTATTTGAGCAAAAGTGCTTCATTCTGAATTTTTAGGTTTAGTACACACATACCTCCTTTTTCCTTGGGTCTGCACACTTTATCCCAGGCAATCAGTGCATACCAATGTTCTCCATTATCATCCTTCTTATTCCATAAGCATTGTCTTCTAATCTTGTCCACGTATTCTATGATTTTTGGTGAATTCTTAAGTGAGAACATGGGGAACATAAGAACAAATGTCAAGAGAGAATTAATTGAAGTTGTTCTTCCACCGTATGACATCATCATGTAGTTTGTAGTGAGATTTCTTCCAACTTTGTCCACAAGTGGCATCAAATCAGTAATCGTAGGTTTGGTTGTTCACAAAGGTAGGCCCAAATATGTAAAAGGCATTTATCCAAAGACACAACCAGTGAGATTAGCTAGAGCATTAGTTAACTGAGCATTTATGTTCATATGGATCATAATTGATTTACTACAATTGATATACAATCCAGTGGAGGCAGCATAAGAATCAAGAATCTTCTTCCTTGTGGTGACTTGCTCAATGTTGGCAGGCATAATTATAATGGTGTCATTTGCATATTGCACAATGGGGTAGCCCATACTATAGTTGCAGGTAAAGGGTGCTTCAATCATATGAAGAGAATAAGCTTTGTTGACGGCAGATTGTAGAAGATCAACAGCCAAGACAAATATCAAGGGTGAAAGAGGATCCCCTGTCTTACCTCCCTTTGTAGTAAATTTGTCTCCCAGGGACTCCATTAAGCAGAACTGAAGACTTTCTAGAACCAAATATAATCTCAATCCATTTCAACCATTTGTCATCAAATCCCATTTACTTCGTTGTTTTGATTATAGCTTGGTGATCTTGTGTCAAATGCCTTTGCAAAATCCAATTTTAGTAGAATGATTTCCCTTTTAGAATGATCACATTGATGAATAAATTCAAATGCCCATGCTAGAAAATCTTGAATGGATCTCCCTTTGAGGAAGCCATACTGATTTTTGTGGACAATATTGAGAACCACCTTATGTAATCTATTTGCCAACACCTTTGTAATGATTTTTAGGCAACAATTAAGTAGAGTGATAGGTCTATAATCATTAACAGTTTCAGGTGTCCTCCTTTTAGGGATCAAAGTGATATGCCCCATACTTAAACTTTCCAAATTCAATTTTCCATCATGGAAGTCTTGACACGGACTGTAAATATTTGTTTTAATAATATGCCAGCATGATTTAATAAAATGTTCACTAAATCCATATGGTACTGGAGCTTTATCAGTAGGCATATGCTTTACAACGAGGTCAATTTCTTTAGTTGTGAATGGAGCTGAGAGATCAGCAAGTCCAGGTCCTGGTTGTATGAGATCCTCAAGGTCCATTGTCATTTATGGGTTATGGGTGGTACCTAACCTCTCCTTAAGTACTTGATAAATAGTTTTTTCCTTATCAGCATGAGAAGTGACCACAGAACCATCAACCATACTAATTCGAGAGATGTTATTCCTTCTATACCTCTCGGTGGCCATTGCATGAAAAAACTTTGAGTCTTCATCCCCAAATTTTGTCCATCTGATAGCGCATCTAGTTTCCCAATATTGTTTCTTGTAGTCTAGCAAGTTGAGTAAATGTTGCTTTAAAATTCTCCTAAAATTGTTCTATGGGATTGCTAAATATGTTCTATCTTCAATTTTGTCCAATCCCAAAAGGGCTTTATTAGAATTATCAATACAGATAGAAAGTTTGGAAATTGACTTGCTCCAATGTTTCAGATCATATCTAAGCCTCTTGAACCTGGCATTCAGAATGGCAACACTGTTACCTCTAAATATGGTAACGTGTATGACTTAACCATGTTAGGAAAAAAAATAAAAGGCAATCATGTCCTGACTACAAAACACAAAACAAAAAAAGCAATCGGTTTCGGGAGCATTGGGCTTGGGTTCCCGCAACGATGCCGGCGAGAAGAGCTGTCGGCGAGCGCCAACCGCCGCCGCCATGCGCCTCCACGTGCCGCCACACGCGTCCTGCCGATGGTCCTCTCACGGGTCTGCCGACACGCGCGCCCTGCTGCTCGTCCTCGTGCGGGTCTGCCGGTGATGAGCTCGGGGCAAATGCGACGTGGCCGGTGATGACCTCAGGGAAGTATCCGACATGATGAGCGCTCGAAGAGAAGGAGGCATGCCGGTGTGTGTGTGTGGGGGGGGGGTGAGGGATGGGAGAGAAGGAGACGTGTAGGCCGGTAACCCCTAGCGGCTGGATTTTTTGGGCTGGACTCAGTGAGCTTCACAGCCGAGTAGGACTGAGGGGTTATTTTCGCACTACCTGATGGAGCTGACCCGTCCTACCAATCGGCAAAACATGGGTAGGATGAGAATATCTAAGTTGTCCCTAGCTACCAAACACACCCTAAGGATACATGTCGGTAGGAGGACTAGGAGTTCCCCCTCCGAAAAACGCTCAGCAGTTCCCTTCTTAAAATACAAGGGGTTTGCATTGATCAAGAAGAAGATCTTGTCCAAAGCTTTTGTCTCGTGTTCAAGAAAAAACTATAGTGCTCTCAAGTTTGAGTCCAACGATTTACCCGCGAGGGGGCAAACACACCACCATCGTGCGTCCTCCACCGATTGGAGCTGGTGGCACACCGCGCCCACGCCGAACACTGATGCCCAAAACTCGAGCGTGAGTGGTGCTGCTGCTGCCATACTGGTCAGACAGAATCACCTGCTGCAGCGTTGGACCGGTGCGCCGCGTCGCGCACACCCACAGCCACATCCCATCGATCGGCACGGGCGCTCGTCGACGGACGGCCACCGGTGGCACCGCACACGTCCCGGGCCCCGCCCATCCACTCCCCCCCCCCTCCCGACCGCCGTTACAAAAGCCGAGAGGCGCAATCCAATCTGCAGTGCAGGCCTGATCCTCCTCCTCTGTCCTCCCGCGCGCCGCGAATTCCCGTGGAGCCACAAAAGCGCAAGCCTCCAAACGCCGCGCCACACACACACGCACCGCCCCGGGCACGCATCCCAAAGACGAACGTCGCCTCGCCGCCCTCCTTCGCTCCCAACCGCTCTTTTTGTCCCTTTTAGTTTACTTCCTTTTTCGCGTTCGCCCTCCCAGCGCGCCCCGCCCAGCGCCGGCGCCGGACCGCCGCCCCGGCGGAGAAACCCTAGAGCCCCGAGCCGTCCGTCGGGAGCGTCGGCGCCGGGCCCGTCGGGTCCATGACGTCGTGCGGGTGCCTGGTGGTCGAGAAGGTGGAGGACCACGGCGGCGGCGTCGCCAGGGGGAAGGGGATGGCCGGGTGCGGGTGCGGCTTCTGCGCGGGGGAACGGCGGTTCGAGACCATGTTCCCCATCTACGTCATGGGCAGCTCGCGGACGCGCGGCCTACTCGACGTCGCGGCGGGGGACCCCATATGGGACGACGTCAAGTCGGAGGCCAGGTCCGAGGTGAGCACTGTCCAGACAATCTCTCCTGCGGATCGATCAGAGATTTACTTGCCTCTGCTGAACTTGATCGCGGTTTTCTGTTCTTCCGTGGATGCTGATCTTGGGGTCAGGGTGAGGAAAAAATTGCAGTTCTTTTGGGTGGGTAATTTCTGCCTTTCTGGGTTCAGTTGACTCAATTTTTTGGTTCCATGCGGCAACTAGCATATCTGTTCTTGTTCTTTTTCAGTTTAGCCTTTTCTAGCTTCAGATTTTGATAGCACCTGTGTCTGCTGTGTGTCGAGTGACTGAGTGAAGCGCTAACTAAATATCAAGACCAACGGATGATATTTAATCGCTTAAATAAATTATACTTGATGTGGTAAAAATGGTAGTACAGTACTACCTCTGATCCATAATAAGTGTCGCAGTTTTGATCCATAATAAGTGTCCAGTTCAAAACTGCGGCACTTATTACGGATCGGAGGGAGTACTTCCTTTTAGTGTTTTTGACTTCTTCTTCTCCTGAATTTCATGTTGTGTAGTACTAGTAATACTTGAACAGAGTAATTTATGGAGGCAAAAGTGCAATCAATTGAAACCATGTGTTGTGAGCTACAAGCCTCGGTGTGTTTTTCTGTTGTCACTTCAGAGGGCAACTCCTGAATGAAAAAGAAAAACATTTCAGGCAACTAACATCTGATGATGCGGAAATCAGATTGTCTATAAAAATTGCATGAACTCTGATTGTCTATAAAAAGTGTGTGAAATCTGATTGTCGTGTAGTAGTTGATAGCTCAGTTTAGCCCAAGTAATTTATGGAGGCAAAAGTACAATCAATTGTAACTATGTCGTGTGAGTTACAGCTTCAGTTCTTTTACTACAGTATGTGTCATGACTTCTGAGGGCAGTTGTGGAAAAAGAAAAGGACAACATTTCAGGCAACTTAGATTTCAGAATGCTGAAATCTGAGTGTGATATAAAGGTGTGTGAACACCAATAAAACTCAGGATCCATAACATTTCTTCTCAACCAGCCGTAAACATGAGTTGAGCTTTATGCATGAGCTTTGGTTTGGACTGTTGACTTTTATACTGTTACGGCCTTATTGCTATACTTCATATCATGTTACTCCTAGTTTTACCTGATGCCTGATGGCTGTATTTCCATTTGGCAGGCAGAGAAGGAGCCTATTTTAAGTAGCTTCTTATATGCAAGTGTGTTATCTCACGACTGTCTGGAGCGGGCGTTGAGCTTCGTCCTTGCAAACAGGCTTGAAGATCCAACACTGCTTGCGACTCAGCTAATTGACATTTTTAATGATGTTATGATGAACGACGTAGATATACGCCGTTCCATTCGCCTCGATGCACAAGTGAGTGCACTGTTGTCTTGTCGAGATACCATGTTCGGTGTGTGTGCATGTTTGTTCTGTATCAATGCATTAATGGTCTCCCTGTTCAAATTTAGGCTTTCAAAGGCAGAGATCCTTCATGTGCACAATTTAGCTGGGCCCTACTATACCTAAAGGTATGTGCTTTCTATGTTAGTACTTCCTCCGTCCGGAAATAAGTGACTTTTATTTGTCTAGATTCACATGTATCTAGACGTATTTTAGTGTATAGATACATGCGAATCTAGAAAAATGCAAGTCACTTATTTCTGGACGTGGACGGAGGGAGTACCATGTTGGCATATGGTCTAGGTAGTGAGGACTTGGTTGTTCTTTTTTACTTAGTATAGCTTTACTCCAGTTTTGATTGTACATCTGTACTCCTACATTATCTAGTACTTTTGCGGACATAAATGACCATTAATTTTAGTTGCCCTATCATTCATATCTGCATAAGGCAACAAGACTCATCTTGCTTGCAAACTACTTCAGGGTTATCATGCGTTGCAGTCCTATAGGATAGCTCATGTGTTATGGAACCAAGGCCGTAAGGTTCTGGCGTTGGCACTGCAAAGCCGTATTAGTGAGGTGAACCTTCCTTTCTTTAAATGCAGATTTTTTTTTGGTATAAGCATGCCTTCTCTGTTGGAGTAACGTATGCTATTATATTCGTTCCAGGTTTTTGCAGTGGATATACACCCAGGTATATCATTGGTGTATCGTAATATCTGTTCAAAATCAAATCTTAGCCATATGGTTTTTAGCCTATTTTATTACCTTCGTGGAATTTTGTCCTGTTGCCTTTACTAGTGCGTATGGGTTGGTTGCTTGCCTGCTTGGAGAGATGCATGTTAAGTTATCCTAGTAAACATCTTAATTCGTACCAAGGTTTCTTTTTTGTAGTAGATTCGTAGTCACTGCAAACAGTTCTGTAGATATTGTAGTGTTCTCTCCAAACTTAATTGTACAACTACTAAATAAGTGTTTCTTGTTATGGGTTAATTGATAGTTACAAATTAGACCATTAAACTGTGTTTTTCCACTTTTTGATAGAGTATAGAAGCATTGCTCATGTCTTGATAATTTATGAACATTGCTTACATACGAGGCTGCAATTATTTCATATGAATTTATATAACTATCAAATTCTTAAATGTAACTCATGTTCAGATGTTATTTAGTTGTGGGATCTGACCTGAGCAAACAGTATTACACGGTTGTTTGTCTTTTGAGTTTTGAAAAGTGGAATTTTCATCATAAATCATATTTTGGTATGCTCTGGTATTAGACTATTAGTTTCTTCTCTTAACATTCTTTATTGCTAAATCCACAGCTGCCAAAATTGGGGAGGGAATATTGTTGGATCATGGAACAGGTTTAGTCATTGGTGAAACTGCTGTTGTTGGCAATTGGGTTTCATTAATGCAGGTGCAGTGCATAATCTAGTTCTTGCTACTTCTAATTCTAAAATAAAGCACTACATCTTGAAACAATTTTGAATTCCATCCACAATTCACCTTCTTTTCCTTCTTGCTTAGACTGCTAGATATGTTTTAATATCTATGTTGATATAGTTCCAAAATATTGTTCTTCAAATAATTGAATATTTATTTTGTAAGTTCTCATATAATGTTATAAATAGATGATCTGACGCTGATAAGTATCTATGCACACACCATTTTTTATTCAGTCGGTGAACATTTTTCTTGCAGTTGTAAATCATGCAATTCACATTAGTTGAATGCTTCAAAGGCTCCAGAAACATTTCAGTTTGTGCTGTACCAGATAAGAGAAGAACAGTTAGGAAAACATAAGGGCGCTCGTTTTGTGCTTTGTTACCATACATGTTTTCCTTCCATTTTCTAAAATCTTGTGACACAATTGTAGTCCTCCCTAGGTGTAAATATATACCTGGAGATTAGCCTTCTACCCTATTTATGTATGCTCCCATGCTGGTTTGTTTGTGGTCCAAATTTTAATCCTAGAAGATTCCTAATTGTTCTTTAGGAAAAGCCATAGCAAAAATGGAAGTTAACCAGCTTACCAGTAGGCCTTTGCTACAGGGTGTTACACTTGGAGGTACCGGCAAGGAGCATGGAGATAGGCACCCCAAGATCGGTCAGGGGGCTCTTCTTGGAGCTGGTGCTACTATCCTCGGCAACATAAATGTAGGCGAAGGTGCCATGATTGCAGCTGGTTCCCTTGTTTTAAAGCATGTGCCTCCCCACAGGTTAGAAAAAAGTTACTGTTAATTTATATTTTTAAATGACAATGCTTCAATTCCAAATTTAGTTAGTAATGAACATTTCGAGATAGCATCTTTGTTTTCCTTCTTGCAATACAACATCCTTTGAAACAGGGCAAACCTGAAGAATGCATAATCTGAATGCTGTTATTCACTGTAGTATACTGCATTTGCTTAATTGAGCTAGCAGATGTATACCTTGCACATTCCATGCAAAGAAGGGGGAATTATAAGTATTTTGAAGTTTCTATGGAGTGTGCTTTAGGATACTGTTTTTTTCCATGCTCATCCAATTTCCATTCAATTAGCTTGACATACCGAGGCCCATCATTAGTTAATAGTCAATTTTAAAATATAGTCCTTGAAATGCTGGTGGAATCATGCTCATATGGATAATTTGGTCATTTTATTCCCTTCTGAATTTGAACATTGTTCCTTGTAACCTGGTGGTCCTGACAAGGATCTATAATATTCTCCAAGTTCAGACTTACGTTAGTGGTAATGTTAAAATATAAAAGGAATATATGCATTTCTTTTTAAATGCATACACTGAAGCTTAAAGCCTGCGATTCAGTATGCTTTTCCATATTCCAAGGACTAGTCGTGTGCATTTTGTGGATATATAACTTGTGTTATCACTTCAGTCACGACGAGTCCAGCACCATGATTGGTACATGCTTCATGTTGATTGGTGTTTTGATACTTTTTTCCTTGTGTTCAAAAGCATGGCGGTAGGAAATCCTGCGAAGGTAGTCGGCTATACAGAGAAGGAGGATCCTTCTTTAAGTATGAAGCATGGTAAGTAGTATGTGCACAGAATTATGCGAGCTGTGTTTCTCTTTTAGCTACGTGTTGTTAACCTACGCTTTTGCCGTTTTTTCCTTTTTAACCTAGACGCAAGACGAGATTATTTCGAGCAAGTCGCCGGTAGTTTCTCAGAAGACAGATCCAACGGTGAGTCTCCCAATTTACGGTGATGTGTCTGTGTATAATCGCCAGTTATCCACTTCCTGTTATTCTACAGCAACTCGTCTCATGTTCAGGAAAGTGTCTTCTGTGCAAGAAGTGCCGTGAACTGAAACTCCGATGAAGTGGCGACACAAGGAATGCATCTCTCTTGAATTTCCTACTTCCTGGAGCAGGAGCACGCTGCTGGATGTTCGGTGATGCATGAGTGCTTCTCCTCTTCGTTGAGGAACCCTCTTGGGAGGAGGCCATGCACGCACGACGGTCTCCTGAAGCTTCCCAGATGTATATTTTGCTGCGCCCTTTTAACTGGCGCAATAATGTGGAGATGTATTTCTGTAAAGCTGGGAGGAATGGTACAAGTCTTCTGTGGAGATCTCCAGCTGCAGTACTGTGTACCTGAGAGTAGCGCTTGTGACCTTAAATACCTGGAGCAACTTATCTGAATCAACATAGAAGTAAGGCAGTTGTCAGTGTACTGTAGTCTTTGCATTCCCATGTCTGAATACAAATCTAATTAACCCCTCTGTCTAGATTTGCATGATAAAACATGTCTAGACAAATGCAAGTCATCTATTTCTAGACGGAGGGAGTATTTAATAAGACACAAGTAACTGTCAAATGACTACTTGCCATGTTCCCGAGTCAATTTAATCAGCCAAGAAGATCCTCTGTAACCACGTTGTACGTTCGTCCACTGCTTCCCAGAGTATGAACAAGATTAGAGCATTAAGAAGGGAGATTTAGGAGGTTTAATCTTTGACAGCAACGGAAGAGAGATGATAAAATTGGCCCCTCTTGGGGAAGAAGGGGAGATCAGTGGCTCAACAAATCAAGCCGTTAGAGAGTAGAGACCATTTGCATCGTGCTCCGGAAGTTCGGGGGGCTGAAACTTCCGGCCCACCTTTGGGGCAACTTCTGGGCCTATACAGAGAGATGTCACAAGGGTGTCAAGGCAGTATCACCCCTTTATCCAATTTGGACCTCATACTTTCTTACTTTCTAGCAATTATGTAGAGCGTGGATAAGAACGAAAGTTGGTCCGAAGAGTAGAGTAGGGACCGATGAGGGGCTTGGGGACCCGAGACTGTTCGCGAGCTTCACATGATTGTGGTGCAATTCGGCCCTGAAATTGTCTTCGTCATAGTAAACAAAGGGTAGGGTACAATTGGTATGAACACTGGCTTTGCGGTTAACAACGATGGCCTGTGTGGCATCATCGGCATATTTCGGTCAGCGGATGTGGCCATAGATGCGAAACATTTTAGTCTGCACCATATCGACGCGATAGTGACACCAAAGAAGGGTGGTTTGACTCCATGGCGTTTCACTGGTTTGTATGGAGAGTCGAGAAGAGAGAACCGACACTCTAGTTGTACTTTGTTGTGGCATCTTCACTCGCTCCAAAGTTATCCCTGGCTTTATATTGACGATTTCAACGAGACAACAAATGGCCTAGAGCACTTCAGTGAGCACGGAAGGGAAAAGTAGCAAATGAGAAATTTCAGAGACATTGTTGATGATTACGACTTGCAAGATCTTGGCTACACCGGTGTGCCGTATACATGGTATAATAAGCAACCGGGGGCAGCGAGTGTTAAAGCGAGGATCAGCCATGCAATGGCCAATAAGACGCTATTACTTTTGTTCCCGATGTTCCCCGCGTAGCATCTCTCGTCGATACAATCTGATCGTTGCTTCGTGTTGACATCACTAGAGAAGCAAGTGAAAAGAAATGCGCATAGTGGCCAGCATACTTTTCGCTACGAGAATGTGTGGCAAACCCACAAAGATTATGACAAGGTGATCTCGAACATGTGAAATGCGTCAGCGCAGGAAGAAGGATAACATACATTGCACAAGCGCTAAAAAATATGCAATCCGACATGAGTTCCTAGGGTAATGAGACTTTTGGTAATTTCAAGCATAGCTGAATCCAAAAGCACTCGGTCCATACTGGTCCATCTCGTGAGGAGAAAAGGCTCACTAGAAAAATTAACGAGGTGCTGTACAGGAGGAGGTGTGGGTACCGCAGAGGTTGCGTGTGATCTGGCTTAAGGCCGGTGATCGCAACTCGACATATTTCCACGCTCATGCAGCAAAGTGTAAAGCAGAAATAAAATTACCGTGCTGCAGAGGAGCAATGGATCTCCTTGATCGCAACTCAACTTTGGTAATTTGCATCCATCCAAAGCCTCATATCATCAATCTGGATTACGGCTATGTTTAAGGCGGGCGTTGGCATGAGCTGCTTCCCAGCCTTATCAATATAAGGGGTAGCCGTTGGTTTCTCTGCCCTAGCCGTTGATTTTCGACGACATGCGCGGGAACACGTAGTGCTTTCTGCTGCGCGAACAACCTCTTGTACTCTGTTTCCATGGCTTCCATCGCCTTGATTGAGTCCTTCGCCTTCGCAAGTTCCATGTTGAGCCTCGTGCTTTGCAGCCCCGGCTCTGACCCATGGCCACCTTGGGCGTCGCCCAAGGGCCCATGCCGGGGAGGGGCCCATGACCGCATGCTCTTATGTAGTTCCTGTCCAGTTGCAAAGGCTCAGCCAAGAAATGCATGCAGTCAGGGATCAGAGAGAAAATAAACACAGCACACCACCATGCACGCGACCGGGAGAGGAAACGACGAAGATTAGGCAGAGATTTGATCTGAAATCATCGTCGAGTGTACCAGAGGCGTTTCTTTACATTGGCTTCCTCTCGGCGTCTCCCTTGCTGTCGTCCGACCCGATTGCCTCATCGCCTCGGCCACCTGGAGATCGCACCGAGCACCTGAAGGCTCTGACTCGATTGGGGTTTTAGAATTCAATTGATCAATTTTGTTGGGAATTTCGTCTGCTCCTTGTCCCGCTACTCATGGCCCTACTCGCCCACGTGCCCCTGGTATATATAATCGTCCATGAAGCCATGCTCTAGTGTCATTTAATCCTTGTCGTTTTGACTCATTAGCCAGTAAGAAAAGCATCAGCCATGTTACATTTTATATTAGGGTTCTAGCTTCACGTATAATCTATTTAATTTCTTCACAATGATTTGATGTCAGTGTAGATTCTTTAGTTTGTTACGGATATAGATTGAAACTACTGAAAAAAAATTTGGGGTTACAATAGCTTGGCTACATATTGTATTGAGAAGGATATTTTATACAACATTGATCTTAAGATTGTCCTCAATGTTTTTGCATCTAGAAATCCTGAAGAAGATTTTCTAAGCACCGAAGCATTATTGAAGATGGACTCATCGGAATCTGGTTCTTATTTGAGGTAATCAAACTAGCAGAAAAATCTACTTTGTTATATTTTGCTATTCCTTTTTTTCTATCAGTAATATGACATTGTTTAAGTGCTTAACAATTATTTATAGGCATCACAGACTAAAAGTGTGTGGTTAGATGTTAACTTTTAATATTTTGCAAGTGAAAGTAGAGACATATGTGTACATATATCTAGCAAACATATATATTATCAATATATATTATCCTTAGGGGCCTATGTCGTCAGCTTTGCCCTAGGGCCTCGCAAAATAAAGAGCCGGCCCTGGTGCTTTGCTCCGTGATGTACTTGGCCTCCGCAAGGATTTCTTGGCGTTTCTCGTCTAGGTGGGCGACATTCCAGATATGATCCACGGTTACTGGCTCAACGAGGGTTTCGTCGAAGATGACCTTGTCAGCCGGAGTAACAAAAATGTCGCTCGCCCTCGAAGGTGGATGACGGTGGCGGAGGATTTGCTTGACTGGTACCGCTGGGTCCAACAATCAGTTCACGCGCTTGCTGTAGAGGGATGGCCAGAGGGGCATGGCCTTTGCTGCGTTGCTAGGATCTACAACATCCTTACCTGTGGCCATGATCCTCCCGCATTGTCTACTCCTAGCAGAGCTACTCGGGCTTTTGGGTTCCCTTGGTTTTCCTAGCGGAGATGCTGAGAAACATACAATGCAGATAACCAAGATTTAGTATAGATTTATAAGAAGAAAGGAATCATCGTATAAACACGGGGGACATGGAAAGACAAATATAACCAAATAAATATGGAAGTTGGCAAGTAGCAAACACTTTATAGGTATTCTATATATGGCTCCGCTATAAGGAAACAAGCAATAGTAACCGGGACTAGGATTAAAGGTTCCGTCCTTTAGTCCCGGCTGGGCACAAATCGGGACGACAAAATCGGTACTAAAGGTCCCGTCCTTTAGTCCCGGTTGACCATAAATCAGTACTACAAAATCAAGACTAAAGGTCCCGTTCTTTAGTCCTGGTTGGCCACAAACCGGGACCAAAGGCCCTCCACGTGGCTGCGGTCGCGTTTTGGGGATGGAGGACCTTTAGTCCCAGTCGTAACAACAACCGAAACTGTCCTTTAGTTCCGATTGGTAAAAACAACCGAAACTAAAGTTCACTACCTCTTTAGTCCCGATTGGTATCTCAAACCAGAATTCCTAGGCCTAAACATGACCGAGACTAAATCTTACATTAGCTTCGGACAAAAGGCCTACTTTATACTAGTGAAGTCACCCCAAATGACTTTCCTCTCCGGAAGTGGCAGAAAAGATCAGTTTCATCATGGCCGTGATCAGTTCGTCCTTTTAGTATAGATTTATAAAAAGAAGGGAATCATCGTATAAACATGAGGGACATTGAAAAACAACTATAACCAAATAATAATGGAAGTTGGCAAATAGCAAATACTTTATAGGTATTCTATATATGGTTTCCTTATAAGGAAACAAGCACTAGTAGAAAAAGGGCTCTTAGTCCGGGTTGGGAGTAGGGTTTAGTCCGAGTTATCCAATAGAGACTGAAGGTCCCGTCTTTTAGTCCCGGTTGACACAACCCACATCTAAAGACCCTCCACATGGCTGCGGTCGTGTTCTAAAAATAAAGGCCTTACAACCGGGACTAAAGACTCCTGATTTGAAATACCAACCGGGACTAATGGGGTAGTGACCTTTAGTCTCGGTTATTGTTATCAAACGGGACTAAAGAGTCCTCCAGCCGAATGGTAGTCATATGACCGTTACTAAAGCTTACATTAGCTCTGGACAAAGACCTATTTTCTACTAGCGAAGCCACTCCAAATGACTTTCCTACGCTCTCTACAAGAAAGAAGATCAGTTTCATGATGGCTGTGATCAGTTCGTCCTTTGATAAAATCTTGCATAGGTGTACCTCTAGTGCAACGTCCTTATGGATGCGCACAATGGATGGTACACTCTTACGTGTTGTAACCGTATTGGGATAGACGCAGCCGCTGCCCGGAGGAGGACGAACATACAGGGAGGAATGGCAATGTCGAGCTGGGGTTTTGGTCGAGGGAGTCTAGTCCTTTTTATATTGGTATACCACCTCACCGTGTGGTCGAGCTAGAGCATCTCTAACCCCCACTTTCACCCAAACCCCTCTAATCTCTATAAAACCCCAAACCCTTCCAATCCACTAGGTATGGGTAGTGTATTGAGTATTGAAAAAATACACTAAAACTTAGGGAAAAGTGGAGATAAGCAGGGATTGAATTGGTCCAATACTCTAGAATAGAACATGCTTTTAGCAACAAATGAGGATTTAGGGTTTGGTGGGGATTATTCCTTCTAATCCCTATAAAAACTCTAGTACCAACAAGGCCTAACGGAGAAACTGAAAAAACCGAGTAATGTCACTGTACTCGGAAATTTGCGGATCCAAAATCGTCTGCACAGAACGGACACCTTAGCTGAAACATAAATTTTCGAATCCATGCACTCGCTGCAAAATTCGACAAAGAACTGGTTCAATTATTCACAAACAGCAGCGATTAAACTTAATTTACAACTTAGTGCAGCGATTCAAAAGCTGTGACGTCTAATTAGAGTAGCTACGGGGGAATCCGCCGCGTCCCAGGCCAAAATCGAGCTCCGGCGAGCTTCAGGACGCGTTGGAGAGCTCCGACGCGATCACTCAGAGATGTCGATCAGGTCCGCCACCTGCAGCTTGATGACGAGGAGCGCTGCCCGCTGCCTCTCCCTGGCCTCGTGCGCCTTCATGAGCATCTCCAATGCGAGCATCTCCTCGTCGGAGTCCTGTGCAAAGTCGGAGGCGGGCGGGGTGGACGGCAAGCTCCATTCATCGTTGGAGAGGGATGGAGGAGCGCGCGAGAACCCCTGTCCAAAGGGACGCGCGTCGGCATGTGCGTACCTACGGATGATGTGGACGGGCTCCAGCAATGGCGTGTAGCGCAAACCAACGAAGGCTTGGTGGAGGATGAAGGTCGCAGTTGGTCCACCTCCGTGCCACCCGCTTCTTCGCGCCATCTGTGCGGACAAGGCACTTCCTCTCCTTGTCAGAAAGGTCACCGCATAGTCGCGGGTGGCGGCCGCTGTCTCCTCCACCGCCGCTACAGCCTCCTCCCACCCAAACTTTGCACGACAGCTGAACATTTAGCCGATCTACCGCTGACACTCGTGGAATTGCTCGCCGGAGGTTTAAGTGCAGGCGGCGGCGGAGCTAGGGTCCGATGCGGGAGCGAGTGAGGGTTTCACCCTGCATTCGCCGATCCGGTCGGTATTTATACTGACCCAGCGCTCGTTTTCACGGGCCACCAAAAAAGATTTTTCAGGCCGATCCATAGTCGGAGGAGGACAACGTCCACTAGGATGATGCTATCGTCGAGGGAGGGATAGACCGACAGGAGGCCATCCTTGCATCCATCAAGTTGGACCACAGCGAGGCGGCACAGGACGCCATCACTGCCATGGACTATGCCGTCGAACAACACGTCATCACGCTGTCACGGGCCTCGGCGGCATGGGAGGCCAAAGGCCACCAGCACATGACCGACGAGCGGCTGCGCCAGGACACGAACGTGGCGGCGAGGGAGAGGGAGGCCGCGGCGAAGGAGAGGGAGGAGAGGGATGTCCAGGCGGCGATGGTGGCTGCCGAGGCCACGTAGCGCGCCCAACGGGAGGCACGGGAAGAGGCCATGGTGGCCACCCTTACCGCCCGCTACCGCGGCCGTCAGGCTGTCATAGTCGGCTTCGACCAGCGGCTCGCTGAGATGCATGCGTATCGCTCGTATATGGTGGACACTGAAGCTCGATCACCGACGAGGCTGAACCCGAGCGAGGCTGTCGAATAGGTCTTTGGAGCCGGGCCGAAGTTGGAGGGCCGGGCAGCGCACAACCACGAAGTGGCCATGGCGACACGAGAGAGGGAGAGGATGTCCCTCGCCCGCCTCCGGCGTAGGAACGCTGCTGCAGCGCGCCACCGCCAAGCGAAGGAGGCGACGATGGCCTGGATGGGCCAAGGCCACCGTGTCGGCCACACCCAGGAGGACGGCAGCGATGACAGCCCATCGACCATGTAGTTGTAGGCTAGTTAGGTTTAATTACCACGTTAACTGTAGATTAAGTTCATGTACCGGTTCTCAAACTATCATCAAAACATTTTGTTCTTAGGCCATGTACTATGTGGGTTCGGCTCATACCAAAATATGTCAGAGCTAGGAATCGATACTATTTTGCTACTATGTATGACTCCGATTCAATGCAGAGATGGACACATGCAACCAATATTTTATACATGTATGCATGCCTATTCTCACCAATCTCTCTCTTTCTTCACTCTATACCACGTGGGGTAGGACACCCTGACCCATACATGCATGCTTACTTTGTCAGGAAAGAACCGAACCAAATATTTGATTCGCTTTTTGTGTCAGGCTCTATGAGCCGATTCTTTGGAATGTATCGAACCGATTCAGAAGAGAGGAGAGAGACGATTAGAATCGCTTTTAGCTCACATAGTGAATGGTCTTATGACTACTGGGCATATGGATGCGCTGAAATGGACCATTACGCAGGTCCAACTTTTCGTTTTTATGACTACTGGCCCGTGGATGCGCCGAAATGAACCATTTCACGGGTCCATTTGCAGGTGGCCGTTAGACCAAAAATGCTAGACCTACAGATGAATTTGTTACGGACTGGCTTACAGGCTGATGTGGCACACAACCCCATGCCATCAGTCCGGACAGATCGGACCCGCCCGATCAGTTTGTGGAAGGTTGTTGAAGTTGCCTAAGGAAATGTTCGAACGAAACATTTTTTTACTTATTATTATATGTAGGGGTAATTATTCTTTTGCCACTAGAGGTCATGTTAAACTCAGTTTTGCCACTAGACCTGAATAGTGCTCAGTTTTGCCCATATTCTGTGTGCAGCAACTCATTCCATGAATCTACCGTTTCCGTAAGGTCAACACCCTTGACTTGGCCGTTTCAGGTGGGGCTAGACGGAGAGGCATTTGAAAAGGTGACCGTTGCTTGTTCTGTTTTATCTACAAGGTGGGGCCAGGCGGAGAGCCGTGGGACCCACTATGCTACCGTTGCTCTGCTTTATTTAAAAGCGTCGGAACGCGCCGCCGGAGCTTGCATCGCTGAGCAAAATTGAAGCTCGCATCGGTCCGAGCGGGTGAGCGGGAGGAGGCCACGCGCAGAGGTGGGAGGGGTGACCCGTTTTGGTAGCTACGAGCCAAGAGCGGCGACCGAGAGGGCACCGCTGACGGGGAGCGCCTCCGCCGACGGGAGTTGTGGAGGGCGTAGCTCTCTGTTAGAGCCAGAGGGGTTATGCGCGGCGGCGTTCAGATCCTCTTCCGCTCCGTGGTCCATGTTTTCTTCTAGCTCCCGAGCCACCTCGCGGTTCGACGTTCCGACGCACATGGAGATGCCGATCTTGCTCTGTCCGCGGTGCCGGGCGGCCGTTGATCGGAGGATCTCGCGCACACCGAAATACACCAATCGTCCGTTCTACGTGTGCAGCGAGAAGGGGGTAAGAACCAGGGCAATTTCACTATTTTTGTGGTCGGGATATTTGAGCAAAGATAAAATGCTTGCAGATATTTTTTGGTATGTGCTTGCAGATAAAATGCTTCTTTCTTTGGGTCGATGTTCTGGCCCAAACGCTGATTAATGAGCTGCTAGACGAGCACGAAGAATGGTTGCCCATCATGCCACAGATTGCATCGGTCGGCGCGCGAGCTACTGCAGAAGAGACGGAGGGCGGAGGCAGAGCATGCATTGACAGAGAGGTAGCTATAGAGCTAAGGAGGGTGAACCAAAAGATTAGTAAGTTGAAAGATCAATCACAGATTTGCAATTACATTTGGACAGTTGTATTTGGGATTGTAATCGCACTAGGTGTAATATTGACATTGAATGAAAAGGCATGAATTTGTGATGAATTTGTAACCTTAAAATAGTACGAACTTGTAACCTTGAATTTGGGATGAATTTCAAAGCTGTAAGTTAAGTAATTTTATCATATTTCAGCTGGCCTTTTCCTTGATGCAAAATAAGGGAACGATGAAAAAGTGAAAAGAAAACAAAAATGGGTGCGACTAGGGACTCGAACCCTAGACCGCTTGGTTTGGTAGCGTTAAGGACTGCTCTGGTAACTAGTGGGGCAGGTGGAAAGATGTTGAGAAGGAACAGGAACAATGTCAGCTATAGTTAATCAATCCATTGGTTTAGGGTTTTACAAAAAAATTATACTCAATGTTTATGCACGTGGAGTTGTGACCTGCTGGCCGTGTATACACGAGCATTTCGTTTTAGAAAATATATACAATTGTACTCAATGTTTGTGCAGTGGAGCTGTGAGTTTTCATGTGATGATCCATGAGCACAAGCAAACAAATAAGGTATAATAACTTGAGATGCAAGATCATCACACAATAAAACTTAGATAAATACGATAGGGTAGTTAACCGGTACACAGATAGATAATTAGTCCAAGGACACGACACGAAGACACGGAAAGACATAGGAAAACAAAAAAAATAGAAAATGCTAAAAAAACATGACGGCTTGAAACACTCTTTGGCCGCATCAGCTCCTTGGTCGCACCACCGTCTTCACCATCGTCTTCACTTGTTGTACGGGAGGCAGTGGTGACAATGGGAATTTTTTCACATTTGCCACACTTTTTATCTGAAATTTGCATATTTGCCACATAACCACCACATGTCAGTGACACAGAAAATGGCAAATATGCAAAGTGCAAAGAAAAGTGTGGCAAATGTGCAAATCCCCCACTGACAACGCCCGAAGAAGAAGATGGACTCGCAGTCGGTGAAGATGTTGTAGGTGGTGAAGAAGATGGACTCGCAGCTGCACCAATAGACCTCGCCGAGGAGGGCGTACGCGTCGAACCAGTTGGAGAAGGTGACCGTGAGCAGCTTCAGGGCGACGCCATCACGAGACTCGTTGATGTGGTACATGACGGGTGAGCCCCGTGGGAGGTGGGAGAAGCCCTCGTCGAGGAAGTCTTTGAGAAGCTCCTTCTCGCCCCTCCACTTGGACTTGGCCTACACACGGAGGGTGTTCTCGACGAGGACGCCCGCCGGGTACTACCGCTCCGGCAGGGTGCGCGGACGGCGGAAGGTAGGTCCGGTGTACTGCATCTTGGCTCATTGCACGGACGGTGGAAGGTGCAGTGGAGAGGGAGAGGGAGAGGAAGAGAGGCTTGGCTCACTCGGTCGGTGTGTGTGGGAGAGGAAGAGAGGCACCCCCTTTTAAAGACTCGAAGACGAGTCGTCCGGTGCGCATGCGTATCCGGTGCGCCGTGCGCGTGTGTATCCGTTGGCAGTAGACGAGGCGTCGTGGTGCGCGTGTGTATCCGTTGGCAGTAGACGAGGCGTCGTGGTGCTCGTGAGAATCCTTTGGCAGTTGATGCGCGTGTGTATGTGCGGTGACCCAGCATACCACTGCATGGTGTAGTACACTATAGTCGTTGACATAACACCAATGGAACACCGTTTCATCTGCATTATATCCATCAGAGTGGTACAACAGAAACATCGCAGGTCCAAGACAACACTTAATATTACATATAGCATCTTACAAAAGATCCAGAGAGCTTCCTCGGACAGTGAGGAATATTATACAGAAAGAACCAGAAAGATCCACTCGAAGTTACTTTAGAAGTACTACTATTAATATATGTAAGGATTGAAATTAATACTATAGTATTATTCTATAGAAGTAGGTTCTAGATTCTAGGAGTTTTATTTCTATTCTACGCTTCATCTTGTCTTCGCTAGATTCCGATAAGGTCTTCGACTCCGTTGATCTCCCTTAGATATCTTCAACTCTTCAAGTGACTTATTTCTGGAAATGCCATTGGGTTCTCCAAGATCTAGCAAGGGTTAAGAAGATACGTTGAGTACGAGCGTACTCAGCAAATTCACTAAAGAGAAGTGTTTGATGCACTATCTACAGCCACAGACCATAGGTCGTAGGCAATGCAAGTTTTCATAAACATTTCTTTAAAGGTTGCTTTTATTATGAAAAGCTATGTCCATCAGGCTTCACAGGTTTACCAGAACTTTCATGGAGTTCCTTTCCCGCAGCATTCGCAACTCCTTCCCGGAACAGGGAGTAACAAGTTACAGTTCTTACACTCTGCAGAGGTGCGTCACTTTACCTATGAGAGATCTTAGCTTTGTTGCACATCCGAGTTATAGGCTCGTTCACACTTTCTTGGTATGAGGCCCAGACTAAGATCCAAGCCAATCACTGTCCTTCTCCGCGACCCCGCATACACCACAACTGTTGGATGTCCAAACTCAAGGTACACTTTTCCCTGTATAAAACTGCTATACCATAGTTGGACACACACAACAACCATTAACACTAGATATCTGTCTTTTTGTAAGCCCAGATCCACGGTAGACTTCCCCCGTATAAAACGGCTATACCCACGAGCTGCAACTTACAAATTCCCAGAACAGTGTCCAATGCAAGCGAAAGGGAGCTGATCCCGCTGACTTCTCCGTCCCATTCCAAATCTCATGGTTAACGCGTAATATATGGCACAAGAATCACTGGTGACATTGGTTGTTAAGTCCTAGATAATATGTTCCTTTACCACCAGAACTCTTATAGTAGGTTATTACCTCATGGTAAATAACCTATAATCATATTATTATGAAAATAGTGTTTTCTGACCTTTTTCAAATGTAGGTGATGACAATACTGGATTTGTAAAATACTTTATAGAAAATAATCAAAGGACATGAGGAAGTGTGAACTTGCCTTTTGTGATTGCAAGATTATGCACTCACGGTCTTCGAGATAATAGAAGATCCAGTATCTGAAATCAGCATAATTGGTCCGGTAAGGAGTAATGTTTAAAGAAGCAAGATGCCATTATGCATAAATAATACTATGCAATTTTATAATTCCCAAAGTGAAACCCTTAATATTTTGAATAAGTTGATCTTAGGTATCTTCTTTAAGATTGGGTTTATCTTTAAGTTTATTTCATAAGCAATGACATTGATAAGGAACTTAAGTGTTAACAATCCAAAATATACAAATACGGATAGAATAATGTGATTATGATTAATTGTTATCTGATGATTGGAATGAAAAGTCCTTGAGTTGAGTTGTTAAGAGCTGAAGGAACTAATATAGACTTGTTTATGTGAAGTAGAAAAAAGAATAACATTTGAAGGAACTAGTGTTAGTTAAGGTTAATTAGCCTTAAGGTTTATTAGGTTTTACATTCAGGTTGGTGATGGTTATGAATGGTGTTAAGTTATCATATTTTAATTGACGATACAAGTGACTAAAGTTAACTTTAAAACATGAATAAACTTCAAATGAGATGTTTATGATTATTTAGACCAAAGTTAACTATAAAAATAGAAGTGAATTGTAAGATATGATGAGTTTTAGAGTAGTATCTAGTTTTAGGGTTTTGGCACATGTGATTAAGGATGATCCTTTTTAATTTAAGTGAAAGATAAATTTAATAATATGCAATTTATTAATGGGAGCATAAATAGATGATCTTACAAATTTATTTGAGTTTAGAGTCTGACATGGTTATACCCCGCGGGTACATGATCTCAGTATACCTGGTCCAGCCCAAGGAAGGCCCACGGCAAACATACGCCGGCCCATGAAGACTTTTGGGTGGCCCAGGCCCATGACGCCTTCGGATCCTTGGAGAGCAAGACTAGAGTAGATAGGAAATTCAAAGGGGTAAAATCCTAGAACCTGTAACCGACTAGGTCTATGCCCGGGACCTGCCTGAGACTATATAAAGGCTAGGAGGGCACGACCTAGATCTCTCGACTCATACTTTCGCATACACGTCTCCACGCCAGATTGCATCTGCGCACCCCTGTAACCTTCGGTTCCACCGTAATCAAGAGCAGACAAGCAGGAGTAGGGTTTTCCCTCCGGGGGCCTGAACCTGGGTAAACCTTGTGTCCCCGTGTTGCTTGTTTGCTAACCGTTCCACGATCTCCAGCATCCCCATCTTCTCCAAAACCCAAGTCCATAACAATGAGCATTGATGAGATCAAACCTCATCAATTGGCGCCGTCTGTGGGAACTGGGGACGCTGATTGTACGGTCGTGACGGTCCCAACCCGATCGATCTACAACTCTGCGGCGACGGAGAGTTACCTCCTCTTCGGCGCTTTCGACTTCACCGCCTACTCACCGGCCACCATGAAAGACTTCGGGCCCGTAGGCGACGGACTCGAAATCCTGTTTGGGAGCTTCTGCTTCCAGGTGGGGCAAACTGGCACCCTCCGCCTCCCTGAGCGGGTGCCCCTACCATCAATCAGGCCTGCTTCATGGACCCCACACCCTGTGCTACGCACAACATCATCAATAGATGATTCCTACAACAGCAGCAGCTGCAACTCCGATCTATGCGATCCGCCGTCGGATGAAGGGACCTACGATACCGGATCTGAAAGCTGCGGCAGCAGCGGACCAATCTACGAGCGCTACCAATGCGCCGTAGTCATACAGGCTGACGGGGATCAGCACACACCCAACCCGCCACCCAACTCGAACCCCAACCAGCAAGACAGGAACGGCGGGAATAGAAGAAGCCAATCCCCCCGCCCAAAGGGGAAAACAACGGCCACGTCATCCGCCTTAGCAAAGAAGGATGGGCCCAGACACGCAACGCCGTGGCAGGCAACACAGTCCTGCCTGCAGACTCCTCCCGGGATCTGCTGATGGCCTACCACCTGCTCCTGATCGAGGAGCACAAGAAGCAGGTCAAGATGCAGGAGGTGCTCGACAAGCGCAAGCAAGCAGCCTCCGAGTCCAGTGCGCGACGAGCTGCGCTCTCCGCCATGGGCATTGGCTCCAGCTCGAACGCCAACCAAGGCAACAAGCACCGCTCTCGGGTGGAAAACATGGACCCCAAGGAGCGTCGGGAGGTGACCCGAACCCTCCACACATCCTTCATGGAGATGGACGCTGACGGCAACGTCATCCCGAAAACGCCGCAGGCCGCGATCATGGCAGCCACTGCGTATCTCGCGGCTCACCCACCTCCGGAGGGGGACCCGAAAAGAGCCATGCATAAGTCCGCACTTACCAGACTCGGACTTGTCGGAGCTGCGCTCCACCAAGAAGCTCCTGCGGAGCCGAAGAAGAAAGCTCCGGCCAGGCACGACCGGAGCCCCACCCCTTCATCCGAAGAGGAAGAGGAACACGACCTCCCTCGAAGGAAGAAGAGCTCGCGTCACCATAAACGCGACTACGACGGCAGAGACGCGCTCACAGCGCAAAATCGACAAAGCGCGAGCCAAGCGCGCATGCTCGTCCGAATCCGAGATGGACGAAGACGAAGGAGAACTCTGCGGAGCCTGATGCTTCAGCAGATCTGTTCGACGAACAAAGATGCCACGCAATTTGATGGGGGAATGCCAATCGGGGTATACCCACGAAGCGGAGTCGCCAGATGGGATCGAGCCGACTGAAGCCAATCCCAGAGCGGGTCGACTCGCTGGATATGACGACTGGCGCATGCTGGACCCAAACGACTGGCGCCGACTGGAGGCCCAAGACGGCGACTCCGATAGAAAGCCCACTGAAGCACTTGTAAACCCTAACTGGCTGCATATATAAAGCCACCAAGGGCACCCCCAAGGGGTACGTCATATTAGATCTAGTCTCTCCCACCGCCTTCGGCGGCTTCATTGTAAACCAATCTATGATCATATACTGGATTGATAGCAGGACGTAGCGATCCTCCACCGAGGGGACGTGAACCTGGGTATATCGTGTGCCAATCTCGCTCCCGAATTCTCCTATGTCGCCTTGCCCCCTCTACGTAAGCTACCCCCAGTAGCATCTGCCGTGCAATACCACGACAGTTGGCGCTCACCGTGGGGCAAGCGGTGCTTGGAGGGTGATAATCCGGACGGGATCCCTCATCCTCGCCGGCGGCCAGATCGTATCTGGCACGACATGCAAGAATTGCCATCCAGGAGACTGGTGGTTGGGAGCCGATCGGTCCGATTAAAAGACGACCCAACGGCGCGAGTTCATGATCGTCTGGATTACGGGTCCGCGTCTGTGCGTGTCACGCGATGGTCAAGTAGCAGATTGAGGCGGGGAATCGTCAGGGTCAGGCGGTCCTGACCCGCTGTTTGTCAGCTGCCAATTCATTCTCGGGGCTGTCTCTGGACTCGGCAAGCACGTACACGGCTCAACTACACTGACGTCCTCCTGATTGCACTGGCCTCCAAGATTAATTTCTGCCCCGCGTATCAGGTGTTATATTTCTAATTATTTGTCTTTTTCTGAATTTCAGTCTACAAATATTTTCTTCGATCCATACTACCTTTTAGTGTGCAGACTAATCAGTCCAAGTCATCGAAAAAGAAAAACAACACAGAGGAGAGGCAATCGCCTTTGTCCACAGTGACGACGATGCCGTGCCGACTCCGACCAAAATACGGCCAACTCCGTTTGTTGCGATGACTCGGTGTCGGCTCCGACAGAAGATCGGCTGACGCTGCCGCGCGACCTAGTCTGCCGCGTCCACTCCTTCCGGCTAAACGCCGCACCATCCCATCACTGAATCGCCATCACTGCCTCGCCACACTCGGGGACTCACCGCCGCGGGCTCACCCATCATGGACTCGCCACGCTCAGTGCGGACTCGCCTGCCGCGTCGACTTCGCCATAGCGCGACCTCCGTCTGCCGCATCGACCCCGTGTCCGCCGCGTCGACATCGCCATAGCACGACCTCTGTCCGCCGCGTCGACCCCGTGTCCGCCGCGTCGACATCGCCATAGCGCGACCTCTGTCCGCCGCGTCGACCCCGTGTCCGCCGCGTCGACTTCGCCATAGCGCGACCTCCGTCTGCCGCGTCGACCCCGTGTCCGCCGCGTCGACTTAGCCATAGCGCGACCTCTGTCCGCCGCGTCGACCCCGTGTCCGCCGCGTTGACTTCGCCATAGCGCGACCTCCGTCCGCCGCGTCGACCCCGTGTCCGCCGCGTTGACTCTTTCCGGCTACGTCGAACGCGCACGCCGCACCTACTAAGGGACCTTTATCGTCCGAGTCGCCAGAGAGGGTCGCGTGCCACGCTGCATGGACTCACCACTGGGTGTCTCTTCCCCTGGAAAAAATCAATTCGCCTTTGTCAACCTTTGAAAGAGCGACTCGCAATGGACAAGTAGTGCGGACGAGGACTCGCAAACCGAGCCTCGGTTCGTCCACGAAAAACGCTAACCGAGAGCCATCATTGGAGTCGCCTTGCTCGACTGGCCTTCCGGGCCAAGACAAATGGCAGTGCTACACAAACAGCACCATGTCCTCCTCAACCTTAGATAGTGCGACTCGCATGGCCAAGTACTGCGGACGAGGACTCGCAAACCGAGCCTCGGATCGTCCAGGAAAAACGCCAAGACGAGAGCCATCTTTGGAGTCGCCATGCGACTGGCCCCCCGGGCCAAGCCGAGAGACTCGCTAACAGAAACAGCGCAATGAACATCATCGCGGACTCGCAATCATCGCGGACTCGCCACGCTCGGGGACTCTCCCCTCGCGGACTCGCAATCATCGCGGACTCGCCACGCTCGGGGACTCTCCCCTCGCGGACTCGCAATCATCGCGGACTCGCCACGCTCGGGAACTCTCCCCTCGCGGACTCGCAATCATCGCGGACTCGCCACGCTCAGGGACTCTCCCCTCGCGGACTCGCAATCATCGCGGACTCGCCATGCTCGGGAACTCTCCCCTCGCGGACTCGCAATCATCGCGGACTCGCCACGCTCGGGGACTCTCCCCTCGCGGACTCGCAATCATCGCGGACTCGCCACGCTCGGGGACTCTCCCCTCGCAGACTCGCAATCATCGCGGACTCGCCACGCTCGGGGACTCTCCCCTCGCGAACTCGCAATCATCGCGGACTCGCCATGCTCGGGGACTCGGTGCTCGCCGGTCGCCCGACCTCGCCACTTGCCGTGCTCGGCAGCAACCGTTACTATTTTCAGAATATGCATCTCTAAAGAACCTCAAGTCGCCTCTACAAGCCAACTCGAGCCTCGGGGACTACTCCTAGGCATGCAGTGTGTACGCGTGGTTCCACGACCGCGGCTCGCCCTCGTGCACTCGCCCTCGCGTACTCAACACGCTTGGGGACTCGCCTCCGCGGACACTCGCCCTCGCGTACTCAACGCGCTCGGGGACTCGCCGCCGCGGACACTCGCCCTCGCGTACTCAACACGCTCGGGGACTCGCCGCCGCGGACACTCGCCCTCGCGTACTCAACGCGCTCGGGGACTCGCCGCCACGGACACTCGCCCTCGCGTACTCAACGCGCTCGGGGACTCGCTGCCGCGGACACTCGCCCTCGCTACTCAACGCGCTCGGGGACTCGCCGCCGCGGACACTCGCCCTCGCGTACTCAACGCGCTCGGGGACTCGCCGCCGCGGACACTCGCCCTCGCGTGCTCAATGCGCTCGTCGACTCGCCGCCGCGGACACTCGCCCTCCCGTGCTCAATGCGCTCGTCGACTCGCCGCCATGGATTCGCCCTCGCGTACTCAACACGCACGGGGACTCTGCACCGCGAACTCGCCCTCGCGTACTCAACACGCTCGGGACTCGCCACCGCGGACTCGCCCTCGCGTACTCAACAAGCTCGAGGACTCGGCGCGCTACAGACAGCGCCACTCGCCAGTCTCCCAACCTCGCCACTCGACATGTTCGGGGACTCGGCACGCTCCATGTTCGGAGACTCGCCGCAACTGGCGGCTTCACCAACACCCTACGTCTTTTGCCAATTGGTCATCACCGACTGGCTCACGCCGACTGCCTCCCGCTTCACGATTCTTTTCTTTGTTCATGAGATCGTCGCCGATTCGTCATGGCCCATCGTCAAGACTCTCCGCGCCCTGCCTCAAGCCCGCGTCGAATCGACAACGCGCTCGGGGACTACTGATGGGGGAATGCCAATCGGGGTATACCCACAAAGCGGAGTCGCCAGATGGGATCGAGCCGACTGAAGCCAATCCCAGAGCGGGTCGACTCGCTGGATATGACGACTGACGCATGCTGGACCCAAACGACTGGCGCCGACTGGAGGCCCAAGACGGCGACTCCGATAGAAATCCCACTAAAGCACTTGTAAACCCTAACTGGCTGCATATATAAAGCCACCAAGGGAACCCCCAAGGGGTACGTCATATTAGATCTAGTCTCTCCCACCGCCTTCGGCGACTCCATTGTAAACCAATCTATGATCATATACTGGATTGATAGCAGGACGTAGCGATCCTCCACCTAGGGGACGTGAACCTGGGTACATCGTGTGCCAATCTCGCTCCCGGATTCTCCTACGTCGCCTTGCCCCCTCTACGTAAGCTACCCCCAGTAGCATCTGCCGTGCAATACCATGGCACAATTTCAAGCTTCCTTCGGATACTCCGAAGTTCGATGGCACGCAAGACCCAAAGGCATGGCTCAGTGATCATCTATCATCCGTCAAGCTGCACGGCGGGAACAAAGAAACCGCCATGCAATGCCTTCAGCTGCAGCTGACAGGCGCAACACAGATCTGGCTCAGCAGCCTATCATCAGGGTCCATCCGAAGCTGTGAGGAGCTAGCTTACAGCTTCATCCGAAACTTCAAGGGCACCAGCAAGAGGCCCGCCTCAATCGAAGAGTTGCGCGCCTGCACTCAACGAACAGGCGAATCCATTCGCTCGTACATACTATGCTGGTCCAACACAAAGAACACCGCAACCCACATCTCCGAAGAGAGGGCCATCGACGCCTTCAGGGACAGCGTCAAGCGCCAAGACTTCAAGGAGGAACTTGGACGCGTCAAGCCCAAAACACTCGACCACCTCATGGACATCGCCAACAGGTGGGCTGACGGCGAAGATTCCATTCACCGAGCATAATCGGAAGAAGAAGACGACTACGGTCGACGGCGAGAGCGCTGTAGCAAAAGAAGATCGCGCGTCTACGATGATCGCGACGGACCCGACATGGTCGCGGCTGGCTACGCCGATCGCCGTAACAACGTCAACCGCAACAGTGGCGGATACCACGGAGGAAACTTCCACGCCGAACCAACCAGTCGCACCAGCACAGAACAACGCTGGGAACGGGTATCCCCAGCTGAAAGGAGCACCGATGATCCAGAAGGGGCGCCCCACGAATAGGGTGCAGAAGAAAATCACCCGACAGATCAACCTGGCCGTGGCAACCCCACCCGCCATCCCTGAGTACCTAAGCGGATCGGAGTCCTGCATCACGTTCAGTCGTTCGGATCACCCTTGCCAGATCCCTCGCCCAGGTCATGCTGCCCTGGTGCTGGAGGCGCAGATCGGAGGTTTCGAGATGAGTCGCGTCTTCATGGACGGCGGCAGCGGCATCAACCTGATGTTCGCAAGCACTCTAGCAGCAATGCGGATCCCGCAGTGCAGCCTGGAACAATCATACACAACGTTCCACGGCATCGTCCCAGGGAAGGGCATATTCCCCCTGGGCAAAATATGGCTTGACGTCATCTTCAGCAAGCCGGACAACTTCTGACTGGAGCGGCTCGAATTCGAAATGGTGGACTGGCCATCACAGTACCACGCCATCCTCGGGCGCGTAGCATTCGCAAGGTTCTTGGCTGTCCCACACTATGCATACCTGCTACTCAAGATGCCAGGACCAAAGGGCGTCATCACAATCCACGGGAGCTTCATCCGATCGGACCAAAGCGACAGAGATTTCAACAGAATCTCCCAGTCATTCGGCATGCAGGAGGAGCTCCTAAGGCTCCGCGAGGTGACGGACAATGGGGCACCCCCAGTCGCACGACAAAACGCACCTGACATGTCTTTCGACTCCACCGTCAACACAAAGAAGGTGCAAGTCCATCCGACGGATGCCTCCAAGACGACGCTGATTGCCAACAACCTCAGCCCTGCATAGGAAGGCGCGCTCGTCGAATTCCTCCGTGAGCGCTGGGAAATCTTCGCCTGGTGTCCTGCGGACATGCCAGGAGTTCCCAGGGAATTCGCCGAGCACGCACTCAATGTCTTTCCAAACACCAAGCCCGTCAATCAGTCCATCCGGAGGCTGTCCGAGCCACGGGCCGAAGCTATCACCAAAGAAATCAACAGACTACTCGCTGCAGACTTCATCAGGGAAATCAAAGAAAGCGAGTGGCTTGCAAATACAGTGATGGTCCCAAAGAAGGACACGGACATCCTGCGGATGTGCGTGGATTTCGCGTCGCTAAACAAGCACTGCCCAAAGGACCACTTCCCTCTTCCTCGGATCGATCAGATCATCGATTCGACTGCAGGTTGCGAGAAACTCTCCTTCCTCGACGCCTACTCAGGCTACAACCAGATTCGACTCAAGGTCGAAGATCAGGAGAAAACGGCGTTTATCACACCGTTCGGAGTATTCTGCTACAACACAATGCCCGAACGCAGGTGCCACGTACCAGCGATGCATGCAGGCATGCCTCAAGGATCAGATCGGTCGCAACGTTCAAGTCTATGTCGACGACATAGTCATCAAAACCAGGGAGGCAAGGACACTTATCGACAATCTCCGCGAGACGTTCGACAATCTCGATCGCTACAGGATCAAACTCAACCCCGAAAAGTGCGCCTTCGGCGTCCCATCGGGTCAGCTGCTTGGGTACTTCATCTCTCAACGAGGGATTGAGGCGAATCCGAAGAAAATCAGAGCCATCATGGCGATGGAGAAGCCGAAAAACCTCAAGGGTGTCCAGCAGCTCGCAGGACGAATAGCGGCGTTGAGCAGATTCATCAGTCGCATGGGCGAGAAGGCCCTGCCATTCTACCAGCTGCTACGCCAGGCAGATAAATTCGAGTGGACGCCCGAAGCTGATGATGCGTTCGAAAGCCTCAAACGGCTTCTCTCCACCTCGCCCGTCCTGGTCACGCCAAAGGAGCGCGAGCCTCTGCTACTGTACATAGCAGCCACGCACCAGGTGGTCAGCACCGTGCTAGTGGTCGAACGACCCGAAGAAGGCAAGACCCACGGGGTCCAACGCCCAATCTACTACCTCAGCGAGGTACTGACGCCAACAAAGCAGAGATACCCTCACTACCAGAAACTCGCCTACGGCGTGTTCATGACGGCTCGACAGCTGAGCCATTACTTCCAGGAGCACCAGGTGATGGTCGTCAACGAGGCACCCCTGAACAGCATCCTGAATAACCCAGAGGCCAGATGACGCGTGGCCCTGTGGGGCATTGAGCTGTCACCTCTGGACATCATCTACGAGAAGCGACTCGCAATCAAATCCCAAGTCCTCCCGGACTTCCTCGTACATTGGATGGAGCTGCAGCTGCCAGATACCCCAGACATGTCGCAGTCATGGACAATGCACTTCGACGGCTCCAAGCGTGAAGCTGGAGCAGGAGCCGGGGTCATACTGACCACCCCGCAGGGCGACCAGATGAAGTACGTCCTCCGGATGAAATTCCGAGCCTCCAACAACGAGGCCGAATACGAAGCCCTCATCCACGGCATGAAGATGGCAAAGATCTGTGGCGCAACGCGCCTGGTCATCTACGGTGACTCCAACCTCGTCGTCCAGCAGACGATGAATGAGTGCGACGCACACGTCGAAAACATGATCGCGTACGGCGCGCTCTACAATGCACTCGAAGGAGAATTCGATGGCTACGAGCTTCGCCACGTCGAGAGAGAAAGCAATGAGGAAGCTGACAGACTCGCCAACATCGGCTCCACCTGTGCAAAGGTGCCACCGGATGTGTTCCTCGAACAGATCTACGTGCCATCCATCAAACGGAAATTACCCAAGGGATCACCCGAAGAAGCAGAACACTCGGGGGCTACGCTGCCCGAAGGACACGAAGGACCCGAGAAACTGGACACAGAGGTCGCTATGGTCAACCTGATGCAGGTCATGGCAGTCGAAGAAACTTGGACGCGACCATACCTCCAGTTCTTGATAAACGGAGAACTGCCTGACAGCCCGACAGATGCCCGGCGCATATCTCGTCGGTCAAAAGCCTTCACCATCATCAATGGCGAGCTGTACAAGCGCAGTATTACGGGTGTACTACAAAGGTGCATTACCATCAGTGACGGGAAAGCCATCCTCCAAGACATCCACGAGGGCATCTGCAGCCATCATGCAGGCAGCCGCTCCCTTGTCGCCAAAGCTCTACGAGCTAGATTCTACTGGCCAACGGCCATGAGCGACGCAAAGGACATCGTCCGAAGATGCAATGGGTGCCAAAGGTTCGCCGACAAACCACACGCACCTGGATCAGAGCTCAGGCCAATACCTATAGCCTGGCCCTTTGCCCAATGGGGCCTCGACATGATCGGCAAACTGCCAAAGTCCTCGAAAGGGGGGGGGGAGGCACGTTTACCTCTTGGTCGCAGTCGATAAATTCACCAAGTGGGTCGAGGCCATGCCGGTTACCAACCAAAAGGGCAAGACCGCCGTCAAGTTCTTCGAGTCCATTGTCTACAGGTTCGGCGTACCGCACAGCATCATCACCGACAATGGATCAAACTTCATCTCCAAAGAATTCCAAGACTTCTGCGAAGGCCTCGGGATCAACATCACATACGCCTCAGTGGCTCACCCGCAAACGAACGGGCAGGTCGAAAAGGCCAACGGCCTAATTGGCGCTGGCATCAAGAAGCGCCTCATGAGCCCACTCGAACAAAAGGCCGGAGCCTGGACGAAAGAGCTGCCATCCGTCCTATGGAGTTTGCGTACTACGCCAAACAGCTCCACCGGCTACACATCGTTCTTCATGGTGCATGGAGCCGAAGCCGTGCTACCAGCCGAAGTACGCCACCAGCCCCCCCGGGTCATCGCTTATAGTGAAGCCGAATCCACGGCTGCACTTGAAGACGCCATCGACACACTCGACGAAGCAAGAAACATAGCAGCAGCTCGATCAGCGGTGTACCAGCAGAGTCTCCGCAACTACCACAGCCGCTGGCTACGCCCAAGGTCCTTCATCAAAGGAGACCTCGTCTTGCAACTCAAGCAAGAGCGACCGAAGAAATTCGAGTCACCATGGGAAGGACCCTACATCATCACCGAGGTCATCCTAGGTGGCGCCTATCGCCTCAAGCACGTGGAGTCTGGAGTTGCATACTCCAACCCATGGAACATCGCGCACTTGCGACGATTCTACCCCTAGCTACCTACCCCTTTACTTTCAATAATGCTTTTCAGCCAAGGCTATTCAGCCGAACAATGTACTTCCTCCATTACGATATAAATAAAGCTAAGTGTCTCGCCCCAAATTTTCGTTTCGCTATATGCAACTTTACTGTATGCTACAAACGCACTCGGGGGTCCCCCCACATCACGATTTCATCGACCGAGGATCACGCGTGTACACCTGAGTAGCTGACAACGTCAGGCAAACGAAAAGGACATGTACTCAAACAAAGCACTGCGTGCTTACAACAAACAAACCTTTATAACAAAGGGCACAACACGCCTAGTCGAAATATACAAATTTTACATCTATCTATTTTACAGGTACTACCTATTCTGAAGAATAACTTGAGCACGCTGCTCAAACAAATCTACAACCTGTTCGGCATACTGCCTTACAGCCGCATAATGTGGACGCATGTCCCACTCATCACCATCCGGCCGATGAGGTGGCCTAGCCGCCACAGCAGACAAATCTACGTCAGGCCGGTGCAACCTCACAAGGGACAAAGCAGCCTTCACTCCTACGACGAGCTGTTGCCGCACCAGCTCCTTGACATTATTCACGCTCCGAAACTTCGACAGAAGACCCGCAAGGCTTGTTGGCACGACATCCAATGGAAACATGACATGCAACACCGATGCAAGCGACGTCTGCACCTGACGAAGCACCCGTGAAACCTGGTGCACACGATCCTGCACCGTCGCCAGAACCATGGCGCGGTCACGATCCATCCAGAAGAAGCCGCCAGCCTCCATGTCTTGTTGAGTCAAGCAATTGACCCGAATAGCGACACGCTCTTTCTCCTCCCTCGGAGCAAGGTTAGCACCTGCGACACTCGCACAAAATAAGACGCAAGGCCAGCAGGTGCATCCGAAGAACTGAGCTGCAGCTCGAAACAAAGAACAACTTACATTGAAGCTGCTCAGACAGTCGAAGCAGTTCCGCCATCAAGTACTCCTCTCTGGCTGCACCGCGATCTGCCTTGGACTTCCAAACATCGGCGTGACCACGCACCCCAAGCAACTCCTTCTCAAGACTACGAACACGGTCTCGAAGAAAAGCAAGTTGTGATGAATCATCCAAAGATGGCCGCAGTTGCGCTGCAGGCGAGGTATCAACGGGGTCAGCACTCGAAGGAACCTAGAACAACAGAAAAGCAAAGGACATAAACATTTAGACAGAGAAGAGCACAACTCAGCAGAATTCATTAAGCATATAAAGGCCACTACGTGGCACAAGGATTTTTGTTCCCCAACATAATTACAAGCAAAAGAAGATTACAAACTATCCTACAGCTACAACGCCTAAGACGCGGCACCCTGAGTAGCCTCGGAGCCGGATTGCCTCGCCTTGGCCTCCCCCTGTTGCCGCAGCGCATACTCAGACAGCAGATCAATGAGCTTTGGCCCATATCGCTTGCAGCGAGAAGAATAGGTAGCAAAGGTTACCTCGGATCCATCCGCGGTTGTCGGCATCCGGGAGGTGATCTGGGGAAGGTCCAGCTCCGCTCCAGCCGCCAAGGCCATCGCCAGCCCGACGGACGCGCCGATGCCCTTCTGCTTGCGCTTGTACGCCGCAGGCGCTTCGGCCAACAAAGCCTCCGCCAGGGCGTCAACATCATCAAGGGCCGCGCCCTTGGGGACAAGCTCCTTGTAGAAGCGGCCAAGGACCTCCTTCGCCTTGGCAAGGGAGTTGACGACGGTGCTGCAGCGATCTTTGACCGCTGCAGTAGCATCATCTAGAGCACTACCGTGCTCCAGAGCACCGCGGTCAAACTCGATGCCTGCGGCATCTGAGACAAAAAGATAAGGAATGAAGAAAGTAGCACAGAAGAAGACAAGAAAACGAAAAGAAAGAAGCAAAAATAAGGTACTCACCTGAAACAGCCTTGGCAGTAGCCATGAGCTTGCCCGCCATGTCAAGCTGCTCCTCGCGGTCCGTAGCCTCCTATTGTAGACGCTCCTTAGCTTCGGCTGCCCTGGCCAGCTCTAGCTCAAGGCGCTCCTTCGCACCAGCGGCGTCCTCAGCCTTCTTCTCCGCTTGACCAAGGCTCTTCTTGAGAGCATCAATCTCACGGAGGGAAGTGTTATGATCCTCTGCATTCAAAACATACAAGCGTCAGACAGCAAGATCATAATGCAAAACGAAAGAAGCACCAAAGCATCCAGGTACCTTGAAGCTGTCGGAGGTTGACCTCCAGCACCAGGTGCTCCTGCACCAGCCGCTTGGCATCCTGCACAAAAGGCTGTAGGAAGAAGAACTACCAGTAAGGAAAAAGGACTTGGGGCTGCGCCCAACACGAAGGAATCAAAGCAAAAATTCACACACGAAAACGCTCGGGGGCTCCCCCCAAAGACTTGAAGAAAGAACAAGACAATAAAAAATTTCAGACGCTCGGGGGCTCCCCCCGTGACAAGAAACATAGGTACTTACATGCTCTGATGGCGACTCCAAAGGCCCGCTCGCAGCCTTCTGAGGCGCAACCACCTGAGCCTCCTGCGGAGAAGGGACCGGCGCAACACCCTCAGAGGTAGCCACCATCTGAGGAGGAGGAGACGCAACCTTTGACTCTCCCATCATCTCCCGAGCACCATCGCTAGAGGAGTCGTGGGAGGAATGCCTGCACACGAAATAATTAGCACAAGCACAAAAGTCAACAGCAAAAATACAGCAGTATAAAGGAAACTTACGAGTCCAGCGAGCTCAGGTCGAAGACAGGAGGAGTCCTTCGGACTCTCTTCTCCCCCTTCTTCTCTTCTTTCTTCTCTTCCTTCTTTTCTTCCTTCTTCCGCTTTGCTGGTGGGTGCGATGCTAGAGCCCGCACAGGAATGGCAGGAAAAGGGGAAGAAGAGCCTCCATGCCCGTCACTGTGACGCTCAAGGCACAGAGGGTTTCTGGGAGTCGGAGGAGTCGATGCATCCGAAGATTCGCTGGAGCTCCGCGATCGTTTGCGAGTATGGTCCTCGCTCGACTCGTTGGCCTCTTCAGCCGGCGATCGTGCCGAAGGCAGTTCGGACACGGAATCCACCACGTCTTTATCCGGATCATCCAGAAATAATTTGGGTAGTGGCGGCACCATGCCCGGCACCTTGAAGCTCTGCAAAAAAGAAAATACTTTGTTAGCAAACAAAGGAAAATAAATACGCAATCGACGAAAAGCGCTACACGCACGAATCTACACCTGTGGAACAACCAGCGTCGAAGAAAATGGCGGAGTCAGCGACTTCCCCGGGATATCCTCTCCAGCCTTGTACTTCAACAGCGTACGAAGGGCCTTGTCGATATCACCCTAGGAAAGCTTCTCGGCCGAAACTCTCGTCGGATCACGCCGCCCAGCATAAAGAAACATCGGGTGCGCCCTAGCCTGGAGAGGCTGCACCCGACGCTCGAGAAACGTGCGGATAATATCCACGCCGTTCACTTCCTTCTCAGGAGTCAACTGGAGATCCTCCACCCGACGGTAAAGGGCCTCTATCTCCGCCAATTCGCCATCCAAGATCTGGTTTTCCAGGATCTCTTCGGCTCGATTATCTGGGAGGAGTCGAAAGGAGCAAGACCAAATTGCTGCCCAGCCACTGTGGAGTCGTGAATGTAAAACCATCGCCTCCGCCAGTACTGGACAGATTCGTACATAGAGAAAGAAAAGAAAAGGATATTGGCCTTGAGGGAGATGATGCAACCCCCAATGGGATACACACCATCCGAGCCGGATTGTCTCTTCATGGAATAGAGTTTCCGGAAGAGGCCAAAGTGTGGCTCGATGCCGAGCCAGCACTCGCAGAAAGTGATGAAACAAGCAATGTGAAGAAGAGAATTGGGCGAAAGATGATGCAGCTGGATGCCGTAGAGAAAGAGCAGCCCACGAAGGAAGTCATGGATTGGGAAGGAAAACCCACGAATAACGAAGGCAAGAAACATAACCCGATACCCAGCGGGGGGACGGGGGATTACCTCGTTTTCGGGGAGTCTGACGGCCTCCCTATACTGCGGGATCAAGCCCCGCTCGCGAAGCCTGCGGAGATCACTCTCCCGCGTCTCTGATCGCCGCCAACCACCATCGGTGACATGGGTGGTGGTAGCGCCTTTCTTCCCTCCGGCGGCGCTGGTACCAACTGCAGATGACGACTTCTTCATTTTCCCCATCGCGCTCCGGCGGCGCTGGCGGTGAGAATGCAGAAGGGAAGAAGGAAATGTGGAAGAATATTATAGCGCGCAGCAATAACCCCTCGAGCACAAGGAGGCAGTGAAAACAAGAGTAGATGCGGTGAAAACAAACTGCAGCTCTCCCCAATGATTATAACGGCGAAGACGACGCACAACAACCGTCCATCAAGAAGACCTAACGCCAACGGCAAATCTGGCCATACACGTGTCAGCATCACAACGAACCGTCGTTACCACGCCGTCCACTACGCGCGGAAATCGAGGCGACGCCATAATTATCTCCACGCCACGCGTGACCGGTCAATTCAAGGTCAGCAAGTGGGACCCACATTCGTTCAGTCAAGTCATCTCTGGCGTAGCAGACGCTTGAGGTCATTGATCGTCAGCACTGATGTCATCAAAAGCTATACTAGCAACAAATACAATTTCTTCGGCTTCGAAGCTATGAGTAGTCACTCGAATCTACGATTCGACTAAATACTCGGGGGCTACTCCTATTAGGAGCGCTGTCCGTGCACCCGAAAGATGAATAAAAACGAACTATTTCTTCGAGTCCTACGTCGAGTCTACGACTCCACTAAGGGCTCGGGGGCTACTCCCATAGGGAGGATGGATTTAAGCATTCGAATTTTTTTGTGTCCTACGGACTAAACACTGAACAAGCGCCTGAATAAAAGTATCCGCTCGAGTCTACGACTCGAACAGACACTCCGGGGCTACTCCCATAGGGAGCACTGGTCGCGCACCCTATGCATTCTTCGGATCAAGCACGCAAAAACTTTTCGGCAACTCTGCTCCAACAAAACGCTAAGAGAGCAACGTCCTCCTTGGCCACCTGAAACACCTCCATGGTGATAAACATTCGGATGCTGTGTCTGCGACATAAAGATAAGACCTACATATATCATCTGATGGCCTGGCAACGCATACGACTGCGCTCTGCTAGTATGAACCCGTGCCAGCAGGCGCGATGAAAAATCCCGACGGACGCATTGGGTACATCAATTAAAATCACTGGAATTCCACTCCTGTATGTCCTCCGCGGCCTGAGTCGAATTACACCAGCATATGTTCCAGGTCCGAGTTGAGGGACTCGAACCTGAAGAAGATCGTGTTGTTTCGTCCTAAGACAGTTAACTGACCCTGATCCGTCGGGTGAGTCAGGCACACGCATCAACAATTCCTACACATGAACTATTGAAATACATAGTTGCACCCGAAAAATTGAAGAGTCCTCAGGCGAATCTACGATTCGACTGATCACTCGGGGGCTACTGACATGGTTATACCCCGCGGGTACATGATCTTAGTATACCTGGTCCAGCCCAAGGAAGGCCCACGACAAACATACGCCGGCCCATGAAGACTTTCGGGTGGCCCAGGCCCATGACGCCTTCGGATCCTTGGAGAGCAAGACTAGAGTAGATAGGAAATTCAAAGGGGTAAAACCCTAGAACCTGTAACCGACTAGGTCTATGCTTGGGACCTGCCTGAGACTATATAAAGGCTAGGAGGGCACGGCCTAGATCTCTCGACTCATACTTTCGCATACACGTCTCCACGCCAGATTGCATCTGCGCACCCCTGTAACCTTCGGTTCCGCCGTAATCAAGAGCAGACAAGCAGGAGTAGGGTTTTCCCTCCAGGGGCCTGAACCTGGGTAAACCTTGTGTCCCCGTGTTGCTTGTTTGCTAACCGTTCCACGATCTCCAGCATCCCCATCTTCTCCAAAACCCAAGTCCATAACAATGGGCATTGATGAGATCAAACCTCGTTAGAGTCATTTTTAAGAGTGGTTGAGGGATGGATATTATTCGCCTCTTTATACATGAGTGATATATAATATTTATTTCAAAGGAGTTTAATTTGAATTTAAGATTTAAAAATATTTAAAGGATAATAGTTATATTTAAGTTTTATTTTAATTATGGATTTAGACTTAGTAATCAAACTTTAAAGGTTTTAGTGTTTTTATAAGAAAATGTGATTATTTCTTACTTAAGAAATAATTTTAAGGATTAACAAAGTGGTTATTTCATTTGATTAAAATAAGTAATGAGTTTTATTTATCTCAAAATGTTTTTGAATAATATACATGGTATTTTTCTAGTGAATATACTTATTAAAGATCTTAAAAATGAATTTTATTTATTTTAAGTCTTACCTTTATTTTTATAAAATTCTTTAAAGAATTAAGTGTATTTAAATATTTCATTTATATTTTATTTGTAAAAACTCTAAGTTAGTATTTTTATAAAATAGCAAAGTTATTTTTATACACAAAAATGATTTTTATTTATTTTTAGGATTTTTCCTTATTTAATGAAATTTCACTTAAGATTTAATAGTGTTTAATCTTTATTTTCATTTTATTAACTTAAATAAGTAAAGTTGTATTTTTCTTAGGTGGATTTTATTTTGTGATAATTCTAATATATTAAATATATTTTTATGACTTTTGTATAATTTTCTATAGCTGGAAATGTTTAAAGGTTATTTTGGTAATTTATTTATTTTTCTTTTATTTTATTTCTTATTTTATTTTGAAATGGGACTTGTACCCAACATTGGGCCAAATTGGCCCAGCAGAGGGGGTACTGGATCGGTCAAATCGACCCAGCCCGCACTCACCTTATCCCCTCGAAGCCTCTCCTCCTCTCTCCTTTCTCCTCGTGTTCCTGGGCGCTGCCACCACCGGCTTGATTCCGGCGAGGCAGACCGCTGAGACCACCTCCGTTGGCTGCCAGAGCTCTGCCTTCCCCAGACGAACCTAGCTCTCCAATTCGATTTGTGTATTATGTTCCTACGTGCCCACCACCAGCCCCAAACCCTAATTCCCCATTTTTCCATTACTTCGGCAGGACGGCATGGTTCTCGGCAACCCCGGTGATATGGCGAGGGCGTTTGGATGCTGGGACTTGCTAGTGGTGTGGGCTGAGGCAGTGCAGCGTCATGGCTCACCTCGTGTGGCTGTGCCGCCGTGCTGAGCTTCATCTCTCTGCCGTCGCCACATCTGCTACTTCGTCGGCGAGTTTAGACTCGTCATCAGGTAGGTACCACTTCCCCTTTCTTACAACCTCTCTCAATCCTAGTGTACAATCTTAATTAGATTTCTTGTTCCGACATGTTTTGGATGCTTGATGTTTCACAGTGGTTTGCTCAGTGATCAATTGTGTGCCTATGACCCTTATCTTGATTGAGTGCTCCTGATGCTAGTGGTATAAGTTGTTAATAGTATTAAATATAATGAGCCTCTGTTGTATTCTGATGAATTCATACTTGGAATATAAGATGTTGAAGCTTGCTTATGTGCTTGATGCTTTGAATCTACTATAACTATACCTTGGCTTAATTTGTGATCTCCTGATTAGGATGATTGTTATGAGTGGCAATAGATTTGACTACAAAGTTGATTCCTGGTAACCATCCTAGGAAATGATTTGTTGTCTTGTGGGAATAAGCTTTACAAGTAAAGCTTGCCCATATTATTGTTTATGTCTACATGACAGGGATTATGTGATAATGTAAAGGTCCCCTTTGAATGATTTCTGTTGACTAGCACCTGAACCAAGCATGCACAATTGTGCCTGGTTATCACTGTTGTGATTAGCTGTGTGGAAAATATGATCAAGTTGATAATCTTCTAGCTTCCATTATGTTGAGCAGTG
Organism: Avena sativa; assembly: GCA_916181665.1. Lineage (NCBI taxonomy): Eukaryota > Viridiplantae > Streptophyta > Magnoliopsida > Poales > Poaceae > Avena > Avena sativa. The sequence continues at coordinate 465,649,434 of OV702293.1, forward strand.
AATACATATCTATCTGATTCCTAATGTTTGTATTTAGGAAAATGATTTGAATGCTTAATAAGTGAGGAAGTGACGTATACTATCAACATGATAGTCAGATAGTTATAAATGATTCATAGGATTTGGCTAGAGAGATGATTTTCTTTCATTTGGGCTGATGCAATTGTCTCTTTTAGCAAGGCTTATGCTTAATAGCTACCACTGTGGTGCCTCCCTTGGAGTGTTCATATTGGTTTTTCTATTTGCATGAACTGCTGTGAGCTTGATTGACTAAAACTTGATAAGATCCTATACTTGGCCTCTGATGCAAAGGCTGAGGCCAAACTCTAAATAAGAACAAAGATTATGATGTAGCTTTCTAATTCTCTATGAGGGATATACATAGCATCTCTATGTAGATCTGAGAGAATACCCTCCTCCTAGATGATCATCTAGTTGAAGGGTATAGGAGTGGATTTGATGTGTGTTAGTCTCTTTATTTTCCCAAGATGCTGATGCAAAAGACAATACAGATGCTGAAAATATTGTAAAGTTCTACCTGCTACAAAGATATGACTGTTGATCTTGTTCTGCTACTAATGTAAGCTTCCATGCATCCTGTCCTGGAAATCCTTCTCCTCGTTATTCCTTGCTGGATCTACTTTTAATCCTATCCTGATACTTGATATACTGGCTAGTTCTTCTTTGGACTACTAGTGCTTCTTGCCTCCTCCTACCTTGTAACCATGTTGCCTTTGCCATGAATCCCTCTATTCCTAGCTCCTGGATGGCTCCAAGGAGCAACCAGAGTTGGTTGAGGGTGAGGTATAACACTCTGGTGGTAACTTTGTGCGGGTGTGTCGTGGAGTGTGGCCAGGTACTTGTTGGCTACGGCTGTTTCCTTCTTATCTGGTTTCCTGGTTTGCTGTGGTGTTGATAGCAGCTACTTGCATGTTGATGCGCAAGTTGCTTGCAAGTGGGACCTGCTGGTGTGGATGAGATCAAGTGAAAACTTGATATTTGTGGAATCTTTATCTTATTACTTTAACTGTCATGGTGAAACTTGCCCCTCTCCAGCCTATGATGTTGTACTGAGGCAAAATATACTGATATGAACAGATGCTACTTTCTGGTGAAACTTGCCCCTTTCTAAAATTTAGCTCAATGATGAATTTTTAACAGTGCAACTCACTATTCACTTCTAAGAGCAAACTAACGAACTAATCATTCTTTTCTTTTGTTTTTGTTTTGTTTTATTTTTGTTTTGTTTTCAGGAAATGAAGATCAAGAAGAAAATGCCAGATGATGTAGGGATAAAAGAACAGTAGTTTAGGAATTTATTAGTATCAAATCTTGTAATTTATTTTTTTGTTTAATATATTGTGAAAACATTGTATTATTGTATTCAATTCAATAAAGTTTACTTATTTCCTTTTTTATTTATTTTACAGTTCTGTTGTAAGGACAATGTCATATAAATTGTTGTAATAAAGAATGTTGTTATTTATTTCAATTGTAATTCTTTTTCCCTACTTATTTGTTTTCTAATTGTTAAGATAATGTCTTATATAAAGAATTCTTTTATTTATCTATTGTAAAATAAAACTATATATGCATATATATTTATATTAATAATGAATCCTTGTTATATTATTTATGTAATCATTTTATTTCAAGTTATTAAAATATTTCGAATTTCCATTTGTGTATCTTATAAATTCATTTGAATTTGATAATTGAAATTCAAATACGTATTTGAACAAATTTCCTCTCGAATCAAAGAATTCTACAAAGGTCATGTCGAAATCTATAGCACTTGCTCCGAAGTTTCCTTCAGTACAAGAGAGATCCCCATCCCTCTGTAGCTCTTTTAGTTTTGCACGGAAATTCCCCGGATTTTATTATGCATGAATGCAATGCACAAACCTGTGTCCTCTCTATTTATAGGTGCTAATCCTAGGATGTTATAGACTCTCCCCCTTAAAATAAACTTCGTCCTCGAAGTTCGCACCCTCTTACGTTTCGGAAGATAAGATTGACTTCTTCAGATCCTGATGACTCTTTTAATTCCGGGATGAAGATAATTGTTGTATCTTCATTCAAGCTTTTCCGTGGATCCTCTTCTGATTTGGAATGAGCCAACTTCTAATTCCATTTGATGTATAAACTTCTTTGGAATCTAGCACTTCAGCCCTGATCAGATCCTCTTGAGTGCTTTCATATTAGGACATCTATTCAAGAAGTGTCTAAGTTTTTTTAGAAAGTCTCCTTATGGTAAGATTCTGGTTTATACATTTGCTAAATATAGCTTGACTCTATTATTCATCTATTTGTGATATACTTAGTCCTTATGGCTTACTTTTTAAGAATGTTTTGGCTTTCTCCTAAACCTTCTCCGTATATCCACTCTCGATGCTTCATTATTCACTCTCCCCCTTGAGATTTTCTAATGGCCTTTTGAGGAACAAATGGTACATCCACATAATTGGGAAATAGTGGTGCAAAATCTCTAGCTCCTTAATTGCATGTATAAGGTAACTTTTATCATTAATACTGTTTTGACTTACCACTTGCTTTGTTGTGATTGTTTCTGTTATTGACTTCATTTATGGTTTCATACTTTCGCTTTCCTGAGGATGTATCTTCTTCACCTACACCCTCCTTTGATGGTGATTTTGTGGATGTTATGGCTCTTCCCACTAATGTTCCATAAACCTCCTGATGTTCCGGACAACATGATTTCTTGTGTCCTAGGGTTCCACACTTATTACATTTCCCCTGAAATGCTCCTACATTACTTTCTTCATTTGGATTGGGGGGAATACTTGGAGTAGATGATAACCCCATTATTGGTTCTATTACTCCTGCTGTCCTTCCATGAGTTAACTACGGTTTTAAGAAGTTCCTTTTCATGTGTCCTGGTTCTCCACATTGGTAACATACTATCTTAGGTTTTGGACACTCCTTCAAAATGTGGCCCCGAATTCCACTATTGTGACATATCTTCTCTGTTTTGTATGTTATATGTGGATCCGGACAATTCTTCATCATATGTCCTCGGACCTGACCTGTTGTGGTCTGTTCTTGAATTCTCTTTTTCTTTCCTTCAGGTGCATCAATCTCATTATCTACTGATATTTGTGCACTATCCACCAACTCCTGGAACTCCTTTGCACGCACAATCCTAAGCTGCATCTTCATAATAGCTTGTAGTCCTTTCATGAACTTCTTTTGTCGTTTCGCCTCCTTGTTTACTTTCTCACTAATGTACTTGGATAAACGGTTAAACTCTCGTACATGTTTTAGGACTGGAAGATTCTTTTTCTCTAAGGCTTCATTATCCTTCCTTTTCCCATTGTTCTTATGAACAAATTCTTCTCGAAACTTCTTTTTGAACTCAGCCCAGGTATTGACACCTCCTTCCAGAATCACGAACTTGAACTTTTCCCAACACATGGCTGGCGGTTCCGGTCAATAGATAAGTTGCATAACGTACCTTTTCTTCATCCTTGCATCCCACACTTTTAAGCTTATGGGATGTATCCATCAACCAATTCTCCGCCTCCATAGGTTCTTCAACCATGGAAAAACTCCAGTGTTTGGTTTCTAAAAATTCCACCAGTTTAACCCTTGGATGTAATTCCTTGAATTGCTTCTCTTGACTAACCTTTAATGTCTTCTGATAAAACTGGTCCTGCCTCTCTGTTTCAACCTTTCTTCCTTCTTCAATACTCCTCATATACTGAAGAACCTCCTCTTTGGTGGTTACATACGGCCTTTGACTGGGTCCTTCCTTCAGAATTGCCTGGTTAGCCTCCTTTTATTGTATCACCAACATCTCATGAGCTTTCATCTTTCCAACATTAAAGTGATAATTCGCCTCTCCCTCACGCGAACCCATTTTCCCTTCTAGACCTATACATCAAGTAAGGACTCCATGAAACATCATGCATATGCCCATAAAGTTCAAACTTCATGCACAGTCCTAGTCACATAATAAAATCCAATAAAATCCAACTAATCCAAATGTTACCTCTAGCAAACATACATCAAAAGCCTGTAGAAACAATACTTCGAGTAAAACATCTCTTGTACTTAGGCTTTGATGTTATACACTACAATTTTTGATACATATAGTTTATGGACTTCTACTGTTATAAACCTATTTGTATGTCTCATAATGTTCTTAGCCTCTAAAATTACACCATTTTCCCATTTGCAAAGGGATAAATTTTGGTAAAATTTGATCCGATTCTAGAGATAGTTGGTTAAATCACTCTATAATTGGTGATAACTTAATTATCCTTGGAGTTACACACTAAACATCATCCTCACATTTCTACCCTTTGTTTCTAATCTTAACTTCCCTAAGCACATTTGTTATAACAACGAATAATTCTCAAATTTTAACAAGTTTCCTAACCTATATAGATCTACCTGTACTACAAGAATACTGTCTTGTCATTCATGCCACTATAGATTTGGCATATTACATGGGGCTAGATAAGCATAACCCTATTTATTACGCTTGATAAGATTCTATTCTTCATATAATAGCTTTTAGTAAAACAAAACATTAGTTACTTCCCCTACAAAAACATGTTGTTTAAGGTTTTGGGCATACTCCCCTGGTATTTACCACTAGTATCAAGATAATAACAAAGTTTTACTTCATTTCATGGCTTCTCTTAGTAAGATAGCACCATGATTTACTACTCCCTGATGAGGTACTCTGACTTGGTGATATACTACTCTAGTTTAGTTATAGTATAGAATAGTCTAGTAGAAGATATATTGCCTACTTATGAAATACTGGATAGGTACTTCCTAAATTAAATAGTAGATAAGTATCATTGATAAGAAAAGAAGTAACCTAAAAATTCCAATTAAGTGTGAGAAGGTTATTCTCAAGTGAATACTCATCACTTGTATAAGTAAATATGGTGTAGATAAGATGGCTTCATATAGTCACTATCCAACCTAGAGGTTCTACCCATTTACTAGGTTTCCAACCTAAGGTCAAAGCGTATGCTTTGATACCAACTGCGGTGACCCAGCATACCACTGCATGGTGTAGTACACTATAGTCGTTGACATAACACCAATGGAACACCGTTCCATCCGCATTATATCCCTCAGAGTGGTATAACAGAAACATCACGGGTCCAAGACAACACTTTATATTACATATAGCATCTTATAAAAGATCCAGAGAGCTTACTCAGACAGTGAGGAATATTATATAGAAAGAACCAAAAAGATCCACTCGGAGTTACTTTAGAAGTACTACTATTAATATATGTATAAGGCTTGAAATTACTACTATAGTATTATTCTACGGAAGTAGGTTCAAGATTCTAGGAGTTTTATTTCTATTCTACGCTTCATCTTGTCTTCGATAGATTCCGATAAGGTCTTCGACTCTGTTGATCTCCCTTAGATATCTTCAACTCTTCAAGTGACTTATTTTCTAGAAACGCCATTGGGTTCTCCGAGATCTAGCAAGGGTTAAGAAGATACGTTGAGTACGAGCGTACTCAGCAAATTCACTAAAGAGAAGTGTTTGATGCACTATCTACAGCCACAGACCATAGGTCATAGGCAATGCAAGTTTTCATAAACATTTCTTCAAAGGTTGCTTTTATTCTGAAAAGTTATGTCCATCAGCCTTCACGGGTTTACCAGAACTTTCATGGAGTTCCTTTCCCGCAACGTTCGCAGCTCCTTCCCGGAACAGGGAGTAACAAGTTACAGTTCTTACACTCTGCAGAGGTGCGTCACTTTACCCATGGGAGATCCTAGCTTTGTTGCACATCCGAGTTATAGGCTCCTTCACACTTCCTTTGTATGAGGCCTAGACTAAGATCCAAGCCAATCACTGTCCTTCTCCGTGACCCCGCATACACCACAACTGTTGGATGTCCAAACTCAAGGTAGACTTTTTCCCGTATAAAACGACTATACCTTAGTTGGACACACACAACAACCATTAACACTAGATATCTGTCTTTTGTAAGCACAGATCCATGGTAGACTTCCCTCGTATAAAACGGCTATACCCACGATCTGCAACTTACAAATGCCTAGAACAGTGTCCAATGCATGCGAAAGGGAGCTGATCCAGCTGACTTCTCCGTCCCATTCCAAATCTCATGGTTAACGTGTAATATACGGCGCAAGAATCACTGGTGACATTGGTTGTTAAGTCCTAGATAATATGTTCCCTTACCACCGGAACTCTTATAGTAGGTTATTACCTCATGGTAAATAACCTATAATCATATTATTATGAAAATAGTGTTTTCTGACCTTTTTCAAATGTAGGTGATGACAATACTGGATTTGCAAAATACTTTACAGAAAATAATCAAAGGACATGAGCAAGTGTGAACTTGCCTTTTGTGATTGCAAGATTATGCACTCACGGTCTTTGAGATAATAGAAGATCCAATATCTGAAATCAACATCATTGGTCCGGTAAGGACTAATGTTTAAAGAAGCAAGATGCCATTATGCATAAATAATGCTATGCAATTTTATAATTCCCAAAGTGAAACCCTTAATATTTTGAATAAGTTGATCTTAGGTATCTTCTTTAAGATTGGGTTTATCTTTAAGTTTATTTCATAAGCAATGACATTGATAAGGAACTTAAGTGTTAACAATCCAAAATATACAAATACGGATAGAATAATGTGATTATGATTAATTGTTATCTGATGATTGGAATGAAAAGTCCTTGAGTTGAGTTGTTAAGAGCTGAAGGAAATAATATAGACTTGTTTGTGGGAAGTAGAAAAAAGAATAACATTTGAAGGAACTAGTGTTAGTTAAGGTTAATTAGCATTAAGGTTTATTAGGTTTTACATTAGGGTTGGTGATGGTTATGAATGGTGTTAAGTTATCATATTTTAATTGACGATACAAGTGACTAAAGTTAACTTTAAAACATGAATAAACTTCAAATGAGATGTTTATGATTGTTTAGACCAAAGTTAACTATAAAAATAGATGTGAATTGTAAGATATGATGAGTTTTAGAGTAGTATCTAGTTTTAGGGTTTTGGCAAATATGATTAAGGATGATCCTTTTTAATTTAAGTGAAAGATAAATTTAATAATATGTAATTTATTAATGGGAGAATAAATAGATGATCTTACAAATTTATTTGAGTTTAGAGTCATTTTTAAGAGTGGTTGAGGGATGGATATTATTCACCCCTTTATACATGAGTGATATATAATATTTATTTAAAAGGAGTTTAATTTGAATTTAACATTTAAAAACATTTAAAGGATAATAGTTATATTTAAGTTTTATTTTAATTATGGATTTAGACTTAGTAATCAAACTTTAAAGGTTTTAGTGTTTTTATAAGAAAATGGGATTATTTCTTACTTAAGAAATAATTTTAAGAATTAACAAAGTGGTTATTTCATTTGATTAAAATAAGTAATGAGTTTTATTTATCTTAAAATGTTTTTGAATAATATACATGGTATTTTTCTAGTGGAATATACTTATTAAAGATCTTAAAAATGAATTTTATTTATTTTAAGTCTTGCCTTTATTTTTATAAAATTCTTTAAAGAATTAAGTGTATTTAAATATTTGATTTATATTTTATTTGTAAAAACTCTAAGTTAGTATTTTTATAAAATAGCAAAGTTATTTTTATACACAAAAATGATTTTTATTTATTTTTAGGATTTTTCCTTATTTAATGAAATTTCACTTAAGATTTAATAGTGTTTAATCTTTATTTGCATTTTATTAACTTAAATAAGTAAAGTTGTATTTTTCTTAGGTGGATATTATTTTGTGATAATTCTAATATATTAAATATATTTTTATGATTTTTGTATAATTTTCTATAGCTGGAAATGTTTAAAGGTTATTTTGGTAATTTATTTATTTTTCTTTTATTTTATTTCTTATTTTATTTTGAAATGTGCCTTGTACCCAACATTGGGCCAAATTGGCCCAGCAGAGGGGGTACTGGATCGGTCAAATCGACCCAGCCCGCACTCACCTTATCCCCTCGAAGCCTCTCCTCCTCTCTCCTTTCTCCTCGTGTTCCTGGGCGCTGCCACCACCGGCTTGTTTCCGGTGAGGCAGACCGCTGAGACCACCTCCGTTGGCTGCCAGAGCTCCGCCTTCCCCAGACGAACCTAGCTCTCCAATTCGATTTGTGTATTATGTTCCTACGTGCCCACCACCAGCCCCAAACCCTAATTCCCCATTTTTCCATTACTTCGGCAGGACGGCATGGTTCTCGGCAACCCCGGTGATATGGCGAGGGCGTTTGGATGCTGGGACTTGCTGGTGGTGTGGGCTGAGGCAGTGCAGCGTCATGGCTCACCTCGTGTGGCTGTGCCGCCGTGCTGAGCTTCATCTCTCTGTCGTCGCCACATCTGCTACTTCGTCGGCGAGTTTAGACTCGTCATCAGGTAGGTACCACTTCCCCTTTCTTACAACCTCTCTCAATCCAAGTGTACAATCTTAATTAGATTTCTTGTTCCTACATGTTTTGGATGCTTGATGTTTCACAGTGGTTTGCTCAGTGATCAATTGTGTGCCTATGACCCTTATCTTGATTGAGTGCTCCTGATGCTAGTGGTATAAGTTGTTAATAGTATTAAATATAATGAGCCTCTGTTGTATTTTGATGAATTCATACTTGGAATATAAGATGTTGAAGCTTGCTTATGTGCTTGATGCTTTGAATCTACTATAACTATACCTTGGCTTAATTTGTGATCTCCTGATTAGGATGATTATTATGAGTGGCAATAGATTTGACTACAAAGTTGATTCCTGGTAACCATCCTAGGAAATGATTTGTTGTCTTGTGGGAATAAGATTTACAAGTAAAGCTTGCCCATATTATTGTTTATGTCTACATGACAGGGATTATGTGATAATGTAAAGGTCCCCTTTGAATGATTTCTGTTGACTAGCACCTGAACCAAGCATGCACAATTGTGCCTGGTTATCACTGTTGTGATTAGCTGTGTGGAAAATATGATTAAGTTGATAATCTTCTAGCTTCCATTATGTTGAGCAGTGAATACATATCTATCTGATTCCTAATGTTTGTATTTAGGAAAATGATTTGAATACTTAATAAGTGAGGAAGTGACGTATACTATCAACATGATAGTCAGATAGTTATAAATGATTCATAGGATTTGGCTAGGGAGATGATTTTCTTTCATTTGGGCTGATGCAATTGTCTCTTTTAGCAAGGCTTATGCTTAATAGCTACCACTGTGGTGCCTCCCTTGGAGTGTTCATATTGGTTTTTCTATTTGCATGAACTGCTGTGAGCTTGATTGACTAAAACTTGATAAGATCCTATACTTGGCCTTTGATGCAAAGGCTGAGGCCAAACTCTAAATAAAAACAGAGATTATGATGTAGCTTTCTAATTCTCTATGAGGAATATACATAGCATCTCTATGTAGATCTGAGAGAATACCCTCCTCCTAGATGATCATCTAGTTGAAGGGTATAGGAGTGGATTTGATGTGTGTTAGTCTCTTTATTTCCCCAAGATGCTGATGCAAAAGACAATACAGATGCTGAAAATATTGTAAAGTTCTACCTGCTACAAAGATATGACTGTTGATCTTGTTCTGCTACTAATGTAAGCTTCCATGCATCCTGTCCTGGAAATCCTTCTCCTCGTTATTCCTTGCTGGATCTACTTTTAATCCTATCCTGATACTTGATATACTGGCTGGTTCTTCTTTGGACTACTAGTACTTCTTGCCTCCTCCTACCTTGCAACCATGTTGCCTTCGCCGTGAATCCCTCTATTCCTAGCTCCTGGATGGCTCCTAGGAGCAACCAGAGTTGGTTGAGGGTGACGTATAACACTCTGATGGTAACTTTGTGTGGATGTGTCTTGGAGTGTGGCCAGGTACTTGTTGGCTACGGCTGTTTCCTTCTTATCTGGTTTCCTGGTTTGCTGTGGTGTTGATAGCAGCTACTTGCATGTTGATGCGCAAGCTGCTTGCAAGTGGGACCTGCTGGTGTGGATGAGATCAAGTGAAAACTTGATATTTGTGAAATCTTTATCTTATTACTTTAACTGTCATGATGAAACTTGCCCCTCTCCAGCCTATGATGTTGTACTGAGGCAAAATATACTGATATGAACAGATGCTACTTTCTGGTGAAACTTGCCCCTTTCTAAAATTTAGCTCAATGATGAATTTTTAACAGTGCAACTCACTATTCACTTCTGAGAGCAAACTAACGAACTAATCATTCTTTTCTTTTGTTTTTGTTTTGTTTTATTTTTGTTTTGTTTTCAGGAAATGAAGATCAAGAAGAAAATGCCAGATGATGTAGGGATAAAAGAACAGTAGTTTAGGAATTTATTAGTATCAAATCTTGTAATTTATTTTTTTGTTTAATATATTGTGAAAACATTGTATTATTGTATTCAATTCAATAAACTTTACTTATTTCCTTTTTTATTTATTTTACAATCATGTTGTAAGGACAATGTCATATAAATTGTTGTAATAAAGAATGTTGTTATTTATTTCAATTGTAATTCTTTTTTCCTACTTATTTGTTTTCTAATTGTAAAGACAATGTCTTATATAAAGAATTCTTTTATTTATCTATTATAAAATATTACTATATATGCATATATATTTATATTAATAAAGAATCCTTGTTATATTATTTATGTAATCATTTTATTTCAAGTTATTAAAATATTTCTAATTTCCATTTGTGTATCTTATAAATTCATTTGAATTTCATAATTGAAATTCAAATACATATTTGAACAAATTTCCTCTCGAATCAAAGAATTCTACAAAGGTCATGTCAAAATCTATAGCACTTGCTCCGAAGTTTCCTTCAGTACAAGAGAGATCCTGATCCCTCTTTAGCTCTTTTACTTTTGCGCGAAAATTTCCCGGATTTTCTTATGCATGAATGCAATGCACAAACCTGTGTCCTCTCTATTTCTAGGTGCTAATCCTGGGATGTTACAGTATGCATGGGCACGCGGGATGAACTGAGACGATGGCAAAACTGAGTCGATGGCGCAAAGCAGGGGCTGAACTGAGACGTTGCAATGCTGAGTCGATGGGGAAGGCTGAATCACTGCGAGCGAGCTGCATGGCGCATGCATGGCAGGCCTAGACAGGCGTAGCGTGCAGAGGCGACAGGCCCGGTGGCGAGCGGGCATGCGCAGGCTATACATGCCCGTGGGATTTGGCCCAACTGACCATCCGGTGTCTTCCGCCCAGCGGTGAGGGAAAAAAATTTAAGCCAATCACGTTGAAGGACGGCGTCTGTCGCGGATCGGCCGTGAGTCCTTCTAGAAGGCCAGATCGGACGACTGTCGTTAACCGCATGGACGGTTCACGCTGCAAACAGAGGAAGCTATGGATCGGCCAGGTATCCATCTCTGAGAAAAAATCGAACGGACGGGCTGGCTCGGTAGGGTTAGATGGATGGTTGGAATTGGTCAATAGGATTAGATGGTCAACAAACGAGGTTTGGAGGGATTTTGAGGGGTTTTGGCATGTCAACGTGGTTTGGGGGCAGCCAACGGTGTATTTTGAAATATGCAAATTTCAATAACTTCATTTTCGAGTGAGGAACACAGATTTGAGTTTAGATTATAATTTTCACTTTGACCAATATGTTTAAATGTTGGTCAAAGGTAAGGTTTAACCAGAATTCAAACTAGCATAAAAAATTCAGAAAAAATCAAAAAAATGGAAATCCTGTGCACATTGTCTTATAATCTCATTTACTAACTATTGAAGTTGATAAACATGATCTATATACATAGGAACGAAAGAATCATGTACCTAATGTCATATCTCGAACATCGTCGTACGAAGTCAAGGGTGAAGAGAGGTGGTACCAATTTTGGGACATGGAAATGAACAAAACTTTAGAAATGGCTTCATTTAGGAGTGACTAAGAAGGATCCATGCTTACTTTTTCATTTTCATATTTTAAATTTGTTTAAATGTTGGTCAAAGGTAGGTTCGACCAGAATTCAAACTAGCATTATTTTTTTTAAAAAAATGGAAATCCTCTGCACATTGTCTTATAATGTCATTTACTAACTATTAAAGTTGATAAACATGATCTATATACATAGGAACGAAAGAATCATGTACCTAATGTCATATCTCGAACATCGTCGTACGAAGTCAAGGGTGAAGAGAGGTGGTACCAACTTTAGGACATGGAAATGAATAAAACTTTGGAAATGGCTTCATTTAGGAGTGACTAATAAGGATCCATGCTTACTTTTTCATTTTTCATGTTTTAAATTTGTTTAAATGTTGGTCAAAGGTAGGTTTGAACAGAATTCAAACTAGCATAAAAAATTTAATAAAAATCAAAAAATGGAAATCCTCTGCACATTGTCTACATATATAGAATATATGTGTAGGAAATTTATTTGGCTGATTTAGACATGATCAAAAAAATGCTTAAAAATGAGGCCATTTACCCTACCTTTGGAGCTCTTTTTTAGCAAATTTTGACATGACTTTCTCAAAACATGTACCAACATCATTCCAACATCATTCAAACATGAGTTCTAACATAGGTACAACATCAGTTAACACAAATACAACATCAGTCATGAATGTTTCATAAATTTTACATGGTTCCCACTCAATCATCATCTACATAGTGTCGGTGCTTCTTTTTTATCCTTGTGCTTTTAGGTACGACTTTGCTCCTTGTTAACCTTGTTCTTTTTGGAACCACTTTGCTCCTTGTTAACCTTGCGCTCCTCTTGGTTGTCAGCACCTCAGAGGTCACTGCCACCATGTTGTTCGAACCGACCACAGAGCTGTACAAAACAAAGGGGATGATTGGTAAGATTATGTTAAGTGATAAATGTGAAGGGTTTCGCAGCATAGTAAATTCAAAAATTTCTACGGATGCGAATGGGAAAGACAAGATCTAATCTAGGAGATGCAATCAACGAGAGAGAGAGAGATGAGATCTTCATACCCTTGAAGAAATCGCACAGCAGAAACATTCAACAGAACGTGGTTGATGTAGTCGTACTAGCCGTCTCCTCCTCGCGATTCGATCCGATCCTACGCCGCAAGTGGCGGCGCCTTCGAGAGATGCACACGTATGGTGCCGCGATGTCTCCTCCTTCCTTGGTCCAGCAAGTGGGGTGGAGAGGTAGATTGGATCTGAAGCACGACGGCGTGGTGCTTATGGTGGAGAATTTCTGCAGCAGGGCTTCGCCTACGCGCAGTCGAGAGAGAGAGGTGGAAGGACAGCAGGGCGGCTAGGGTTGGAGGAGTGGGAGAGGGAGGGTGCGCCCCTGCCCTCTTTATATAGGGGGCTGGCCGGCCCCCTTGGCCCCTCCTCCAAGCCCTAGGGCGGCGGCCCTAAGGGTGGAGTGGGGGGCAAGTCTCCCCCCTTCTAGAAGGTTTCCCTAGGGTTTCCCCTAGGGCTAGCCGGCTGAGCCTTTGGGGCCTTGTGCCCCTGGCCCAAAGCGGCCAGGGCACTCCCCCTTAGGCCCACACAGCCCTCCGACGTTGGTCCCACTCCGGAACCTTCTAGAACCTTCCGGTACAATACCGAATACTCCGAAACGATTCCAAAATCCAAAAAATGCTTTCCTTTATATGAATCTTATTATCCGGACCATTCTGGAACCTCTCGTGATGCCCTGGATCTCATCCGAGACTCCGATCAAAAAGTCATAAACCAATTATCCATTCTATCCTAGCATTGATGCACGTTAAGTGTGTGACCCTACGGGTTTGAGAATATGCAGACATGATCTTCTATCAATAATCAACAACGGGATCTAGAAACCCATATTGACTCCCACATATTCATCGATGATCATATCGGATGAACCACGATGCCAGGATTCAATTAATCCCATATATGTATTCCCTTCGTCTCGCGATATTTTACTTGCCCGAGATTTGATCGTTGGTATTGGCATACCTAGTTCAATCTCGTTCACAGCAAGTACTTTACTTGTTCCATAACCCGATATCACTTTGTGATTAACTCCTTAACCACGTGCTTGCAAGCGGTGTTGATATTGATTACCGAGTGGGCCCGAAGTATATCTCTCCGACTCGGGAGGGACAAATTCCATCTCAATACATACAACCCAACAAGTACTTTCCGATCACCTGAGAGACACCTTTATGATCACCCTCACATAGGATGACGTTTGATAACCTCAAAGCTTTCTTCCGATACCAGGGAGTTGTATTATCTCATGGTCTAAGGAATACAATACTTGACATAGGAAAAAGCTTCGCAAAGATGAACACGATGACACGATCTAATTGCTCTGCTTAATTTGGGTCTGTCCATCATATCATTCTCCTAATGACATGATCTCATTATTAATCGACAACTCATGTCTATGGTTAGGAAACCTAACCATCATTAATCAATAAGCTAGTCCATAGAGGCGTACTAGGGACACGGTGTTGTTCAAACCACACAAGTATCAAAGTTTCCGCTTAATACAATTCTAGCATGGAATATAAACTTTATCATGAACAAGAATTATAATAATAACATCTTTATTATTGCCTCTAGGGCATAATTTCAACAAAATGTAAAGTAGTATTGGCAAGCATTGCATACCTAGTAGAACTCACAACCATAGAAGGTTGACCACCAACCATTGGAGCATCATTTTGATCATTTTTTTCTCATCATTTGGAGCCTCCATTGGCTCATCATTTTGATCATCATTTGGAGCCTCCATTGGCTCATCATTTTGATCATCATTTGGATGCTCCATTGGCTCATCATTAGGATGCTCCATTGGCTCATCATTGGGATGATCCATTTGCTCATCATCTGGATGCTCCATTTGCTCATCATTGGGATCCTCCATTTGTTTACCATTGTCGAAACGCTCTTCGAACGCTGGATCTACTGCATTATCACAGAACTTAGCAAAATGACCTTCCCCACCACACCTTGTGCACTTACGCCTCCTTGATCCAAGTCCAGTTCCTTCGCTGCGAGGTCTTATTCGACTCTTCCTCGGCCTACCTTCTGCTCTTTTCAGAACTGGAGGGCATAGATTGAAACCAGGGTCCACTATATCCCATTGTTGTTTTCCCTCCAAAGCAGGTAAGGCATGTGCATATGTGGCTTTGAACCTTGCAACAGAGTAGTAATCATGCACATACTGTTTTATGTTCCCTGCTTGATCTGAGAGAGTAGTGATAAAAAACAAGGCATGAATGCATGGCAACCCAGTTATCTGCCATTGCCTACAACTGCAAGTTCTAGCTTCTAAATCCACTGGATATCTCCATTCCCTCTTCTCTTTATCCAAAAATGATACCTCTGCTGTGGTAGCTGAGCAACGAGTCATGTCCATTTCCAAGCCTCTTGTTTTCTGCTTCAATTCATTCATCACGGAAGGGATGATAATGTGGCCCATGAATTTTGCCTCGGCTATTCCTACACGAACAAGAAACTTCTGAACATATTCTATCCTTATCTTGTCAAGCAAATCTGCCAAATAAAGACCCTTCAGTTTCCGGATCGTTGAGCTGAAAGATTCTGCAATATTATTGTGCACATAGTCAACTTTGCTCACTTCACCGAATTGGCTTCTTGCCCATAACTTGGAGTGGTGTGTTTCCAAGTATTCCTTCACTTTATCATTTTTGTATAACTGCCTCATGTGATAGTTGTGCTTCTTCACACTACAAGTCAAAGATGCTGGCCACAAATTGCCGGCATAGACCTTTCCTTTGAATTTCTTCCCAAAATTTGCAGCAAGGTGACGCATTCATTCCCTATGCTCTACTCTAGGGAACACATTGTCCACGGCAACTTCTAAACCCTTGCAAGCATCAGTATGAATTACCAACCCATTGGGATGTGAAATAGCCCGACGCAGATTCTGCAAAAACCAAGTCTAGCTCTCCTCAAATTCTGCCTCAATCACACCGTAAGCAACTGGAAATACAAAGTTGTGTCCATCAACTACACAAGCTGCTACTAATTGTCCTTTAAACCTCCCTGTGAGAAAGGTAGCATCAATAGCCAAATAGGGCCTGCAGCCGTCCAAAAAACCCCGGCGGCAAGCCTCAAAGCAGACAAAAGCCCTCCTAAAGCATTCTTTTGTCATTGTAACTCCCCTCCATGTGTACTCCATGGAGTGGTGGTCAATATCTACAATACTACCTGGGCTGGTCTTTTCCACCTCAGCCTTAAATGAGTACAACAGTTTAAAACTGTCCTGCCAATTACCATAAATAGAGTTCATAGCATGTTGTTTACCATTGAAAACCCTCATGTATGGTACCTCTATCTTGAACTTTTCTTTGAGCTTCTTCTGCAACTCCTTTGTACCCACTTGATGGTCTTCTGTCACCCACCGTTTTACTTCTTCCGCCACCCATCTTGACTTGGCTCTATTGATTGTTTCCTTTCTAAGGGTTGATTCCATGCATGTGTGCCTAAAAGGGTTCACTTTGACCTGAACATTCGTGCTATTTCGCATTTTAGATGCGTGCATCCTCCATGGACAGTCTTCAGTTGGACGGTGAACTCTATAACAGACAGTATCGCTCTTGTCAATTTCAAATGTACGCTCTGCCTTGATGTAGTATGTCACAAGTGCATTTCTACACTCACTCATGGATGCAAAGATGGACCCTTGTTCCATCTGAGGGTTCTCAGGGTCCCATTCAACAGGTGCAAGGTCTTCCTCCTCGCCCTCCTCATCATCAATCACAAAAGCGTCATTGTCACCCTCATCTCGGTTTTCAGCTTGACATGGCCATCGTAAATTCTGAACAACATCAGAATATAACCTCTCTTCATCATCTACGTATTCAGGCTCCACTTCTCTTGGAAGCCTACTGCCGGTGCCCACGCTTGACGATCCACCATGTCGACGTGCACTAACTGAATCTCCCCTAGCTGAACTGGTCTGGCTAGACCTGCCATTACGACGAGATGAATCTGCCCGAGATGATCCAACTGCCGGCACAACCACATCATTTTGCAGCCTCACTTGAAATTGCCCTTTCTCCTTATGCTTAGCAAACATGATAGCGAGCTCTCCATCATTGGTAATTGTCACCCATTCACTACTCTCATCATAGTATTTGAATTTCACTGCATCATGCAAACCCCAAGGATACGGGCCGCAAATTGTCGAAAACTCCAATTACAATCCATTGGCAGCCGATAATCAAACCCTCCTTGGAATTTCTTTTGATCCTTTGCATCCACTATGAACCTCTCCCTTCTAATGTTTACCAAGAATGCAAACTGCAACTCCATCCTAACCCACAAAAAACAGAGACGCAAATGAGCACAACAAAATAAACTGCTCGGTAAAATCAAAACGGCAGTTGCACTGCACAATAAGGCTATATTTCAACAAGACTTACCCCTCAGGAACCCAGTCGTGGACGCGACGGGTCTCCGTCCTGATGCCTGCCTCGCCAAGGTCGTCTTCGTCGTTCGCCATTTCGTCGAGCAGGTTGTGGGCGCACCGGCGGAACGAGAGCCTCCCCAGGTTGTGGGCGCACTGACAGCGCAGCAGCTTTCGCTCGAGCAGGTGTCGGTGGCGGTGGAGTAGGTAGCCACGCGGGACGGCCACGCGGTGGCGCAGGTGCTGGCGGCGCTCGTGGTGGTGGCTGTATCGGGAGCGGAGGGTGATGCTAAATCAGGGTCCGTTGGAGCAGGAGCCAGTTGCGGTGGATAAGGTAGCCACGCGGGACGGCCGCGCGCGGCGCAGGGGATGGCGGCGCTGGTGGTGGTGGCCGGAGCGGGGCGGTGGTGCTGAATCAGCGGTTTGGCGGGAGCAGGGGTTACCGTTGGCTGCGTCGCTGTGCGGTCCCACCTCTGGACCCGTCGCTGTGCGGTCCCACCTCTGGACCCACTTTCACTAGCGCCACGAGACGGAATCCTCCCAAAGCTCGCCGTTTTGTCCTCGCCATAATAGCTGCGCCCGAAGTAGTGGCAAAACTGAGCACAATTTTCGTCTAGTGGCAAAGCAATAATTATCCCTTATATGTAGAAATAATTATCCCTTATATGTATGTATGCTATTGGTGGTAATATGTGTTTTGGTGGGAAATCAGTCTAAGAAAAAATTAGACGAACAAGAAACATTGTGTACTTTATTATAGATAGAAAAAAAATGTATAAATGTGTAGATACACAGAGCATGACACACTCAGTACACACGTGCCACGTCTACGCAAGTGACAAACATCATCACGCGGCATTGTGCACTAGGTTTTGGAGGTGCCTCTCGACGACGTCGAGGCCGCATAGCTTCTTGACGTCGGCCATGGTCGCCGGCACGTCCATCTGGAACGTCATTGGTGACTCGACCGAGAACTCCGTCCTGGCCGCCCTGATGGCCTCCCGCATCGCGCAGTGCACCGACGCCGCCATCACCAGCGGCGGCTCGCCGGAGGACTTGGAGGACAGCACCCGCTTCTTGTCCCGCGCGCTGTTGATCAACTCCACATTGAGCTGCTTCGGGATGGTGTCTACCGTCGGGATCTTGTACGTCCACGTGCCGTCGTTGATCACCAGCCCGTCGGCGTTGCTCGCGTACTCCTCGTTGGTGAAAAACCCCACACCTTGCACGAATGCGCCCTCCACCTGGCCGAGGTCCACCGCGGGGTTCAGGCTCTGCCCGCAGTCGTACAACAGGTCGCTCCTCAGGATCGTCGTCGCTCCGGTCAGCACATCGATCTCCACCTCGCTCACTCCGGCACCGTAGTTCAGGTATTTTACGAAAGCCGGGTCGGGCGTCCAGTAGGCGTGCGCCGTCAAGTTCGCGCTCGCCATCGTTGCCTGGGCGATCAGGGCGCTCCATGTCACCGATGCGCCGCTAGAGTTATTGGCCTCCATGCTCTCCTTGATGGGCTTCAGCCGCTCGACTAGTATGGCGCACGACACCCGGACCGCCTCGCAGCTCGTCTCGGAGGTGGTGCTTCCGCCGGTGAAGCCGCCCTGGACCAAGCTCAGCGAGTCGGCCTGGATCACGCGCACCTTCTCCAGGAGGACCCCATCGGCGTCTAGCTTCCCCAGTCCGAATGCCGCCATCTGCTTCACCTTGGTGTACAGCCCCTGCCCGAGCTCCACGCCGCCGACCTCCACGACGATGGAACCGTCGTTCAGGATCGACACCTTCCCGGGCGTCGGCCGGAGCGTCACCGTGAACGTGATTGGCACGCACGAGATGCCGCGCTTCTTCCACTTGCTCCCGCTGTTGAACCGCTCCACATCCGCCGCCCTGCTCTGGTACTCCGGCGACGTGGCAAGCTTGTCGAACATCTCAACGAGGCTGTACGTGGCGGCATCCCCAGCGGCCTCCCCGTAGAATTTCGTGAGACTCTCGATGTCGTGGAGGTTCTTCCTCCGGATGGCGTTGGTGTCGGTGGCGAGCACCGACGCGATATGCTCGATGATGGCCTCCGCTATGAAGGATCCCTGTACTTCGCCGGGCCCTCGCATCGCCGACCTTGATGACACGTTCGTCTTGCACAACTTCAGGTCGAAGGACAGGGCGCCCCAATTGTACTTCTTCAGGGCGCCCATGATGAACAACGGGAGCATCGGGCTCACGTCAGGGGATATACCGGCGTCGATCCTTAGGTCCATGTGCAGCGCCGTGAGCGTGCCATCCGACTTGAAGCCGACAGAGTACTCCACCTTCATCGGGTGCCGCCCTCCCGCCATGATCATGTCAGTCTTGCGGTCAAGGTACATCCGGACAGGGCGCCGCAGCTTGAACGCTGCAAGTGCACATGCACATGCCACCTGAGCAACACAAACAATTCCTCCTCCATGATCAGAAGATTGTACCAGCTGAAAATTCTGCACTCTTTTGTACAAGTTGTCTGGGGACTTACAGGGCATCCCTTCTGTGCCTTCCCACCAAAGCCGCCGCCAACTCTTCTTGTGATGACACGAACATTGTGGTACGGAAGGCCGAGGAGTTCCGCGATGACATTTTGTGTGATTTCTGGAGTCTGCGTCGAAGAGTAGACCGTGATACAGTTATCTTCGTCTGGGATGGCCAAAGCGGTGTTGGTCTCCATGTAGAAGTAGTACTGGGATTCAAGTTTCACCTGTGGGAAATTAACAAACAAGATACTTGGTTTGAGCACAAATTGATCCTTGTCAGAAATTCAGAATGTAACATCCTCCTAGATTGACATATTTTTACCTCTCCTGATAAGTTATGATCAGCTTCAGACATCCCTTTGTCAAAGTCCCCAACCTGGTTAGGAGCCAAATCTGGGGGAATTCGGAAGTAGCTGTTATGTTGGATGGCATCCTCTATTGTCAAAATGGGCGGCTCAAGATTCTCGGTGTTGTACTCGATCACAGCTTGCTTCGCCGCCATATAGGCGTACTTCTGCGTTTCAGCAATCTGAAAAATAGCAAAGCCACAAAATTGTACCATACCTTCTCAGTGAACAAAGACTACTACTGCGCCGCTGGTCGTTCATTTTTGTCAAATTGAGTTCAAGTCGTTAGGAAGTAAGTACCACAATGCCAATGCTTTGACCAGCAAATTCGGAAACTGGATCACCGAAAAGCGCTTCATCTCCGAGCATCGGGTAGCTAGTTCCAATATTCTTTCCACCGACAGGAATGTCCTTTGCGGTAATAACCGTGATGACCTTTTGTGCAGCCAAAGATGATTTGAAGTTGACACCTTCTATATTAGCATGAGGGTGTGTGCCGTAGATAAATGCTCCATATAGGCAATCCTTGGGAGCAGGGATGTCATCAACATAGACAGCCTCACCTAGACAAGAACGAATATGTCAATATGACAGAAGGTGCCAACAAAAATGTGGAAGAGATATATTCAGGGATGAAGCATATTAGATGGTCCAGCATTGGCTGAAATAGTGTACTCGGGATGAACAAACGAACTACCAAATCGTCTGAGTCTTTGAAAAGAGAACTATTAAATGATATTGTTTCCAATTATTACCATAGACAAAAAGCTCATAAGTTCAGGCTATAGAAGAAATCTAAAAATACAAGTGCCAGGCCATTTAGTTATAAGGTTGACTAACACTGTCAAGAAGCCCTAACACTTGCAATTGAAGAGATAAGAGTGCAAGTTACAATTGAAGTAAACACGGTATAGAATTATACCTGAAGCTTGTAACTCTCCCCCAGCTTTCGTGATTGGCTTCCCGACTGGTTTGTAATCCTCGCTGAAAACCAGCTCCTGTCTCGAGCGAATAGGTGAATTATCGTTGGCAACCTCCGTTGAGGACTCAGCGGTACCATTGGTGATCCCATTGCGAGTAATAGCCTCTCTCGGTTCAATGAGGTCCTTGCCAAGTGAAGACATGAACCTGAACAAGAAACCGACAGCCAAGCTGACTCTGTACTCAGGGTGCGTGGTGTCTTGTGACGGTCTGATAACATCTTTCAGCAACTTAACTGCTTCAAGTACCACATGTGCAGTCACTGATTTCCCCTTGAGGAAGTCCTCAACCTTCCGAGCCCGGATAGCGACGCCGCCGTAAGCGCCAAACACGATGCTGAATTCCTCGATGAGGAGGTCTCCTAATGCTGCATCGCCTGAAGTCCTTGCCAGGAATGCAGAGTTGACATAGGACACTGCATTGCCGAACGGCCTGGGAGCTGCTCGGTAGGTCTCGAAGATGACACTCTCTGAACCCCAATCAGGGACAGATATGCTGAGCAGAATGGTCTTGGCGTCACAGGGAGGCTGCTGGAGGAACTCCTCCATCGTTAGGGGGAGCATCTTGGATGCCGTGTGGATGGTGACCGTGGCGGCCGCGGCGAGGAGAAGTGTGGCGACGTCCGACGCGAACCGAAGCCGCTGCGCCATGATAAGGTTGCCGCCGATCGTGGCGGTGTTCCGGACGAACGGCGAGGCCACCTTGCCGAGGTGGGCGGCGATCTTCCTGAATACCGGAGTGCCGTGAGATGAGAAGACCTCGATTACTTTGGAGATGGACACGGCCGCCCCGATCTCCACCCCCTTGCTGCTACTGTCGATGACCAACAACTCCGGAATGCCTGTGATGTCGATGTACTTTTCGTAGAGGTCTTGCTCCTTGTACACTCCGGCGCCGGTGTTCGACGCGACGATCTTGACTGCGGTTTCATCGAACCAGTTGGCGGCAAAGAGGCCGTGGAGCTCCTGGATGCTCTTGGGATGGTACCAGCCAGCGGAGTACTCCGGGAGAAGCTTGGCGTCGTGGGACCTGATCTCGGCCTTGAGGAAGTCGGGGAACGTGCAGACGGAGCCGGCGGAGTATTCCGGCAGCTTGGCAACGTCGGCACGGTCGTTGGGACCTTTGTTCCAGAAGGAGTTGAGGCCGAGATCCTCGAGGTCGACGTCGGCGGCGAAGCTCTTGCAGGCGTCGAGGATGGGGCGGTAGCCGGTGCAGCGGCAGAGGTTGCCGGACACGGCGTGCTCGGCCTCGGCGCAGGTGAGGCTGGAGAAGCCGGCCCGCGGCGGCGCCGGGGCGGCGGCGTGCTTGTCTGCCTTGAGGAGCGCGGAGAAGATGGACATGCAGACGCCGGGGGTGCAGAAGCCGCACTGGGAGGCGTGGAAGCCGGCGAGGCGCTGCTGGACGGGGTGGTAGCCATCGCGGGTGTTGCCGATGCCCTCGCTGGTGGTCACCGAGCAGTGGTTGAGCGTGCCGAGTAGCGTGAGGCAGGAGCTCGCCGAGAACTCGGTCACCTCGTCGGTGGCCGGGTCGTACTTGGAGATGAGCACCACGCATGCGCCGCATCCACCTGCACGCAGCAGCCGCGCAACGTCGTGAATCACAAACCGGCGTCCAAATTTGGACAAACCTACGATATCCTCGTTTAGGATGGAGGGAGTACTACAAACGCTACTGCTACCAGTTTTTCTTTCCTTAAAAGGTAAAGGAGCTAGTAGCTAAAGCCTGCTTGCGGAGAAAGAAACTGGACCGAAGAAGAAAACAGGTCCTCAAATCTAGCACTAGAGTAGCATGGACTGGCCAATACCAGAAAGAAATCCAAGACCACGCAGCTCACGTAGTCATCGTCGGGTGCTCACCTTCGCCGCAGCCGAGCTTGGGCCCCCGGACGGGCGTCTTGGTGCGGAGGAACTCCAGCAGCGTCATGGACGGGTGGACGTCCGCCGCCTCGTGCCGCACGCCGTTCACGGCCAGCACCACCACCGCCCGACCCATCTCGATCTCCACCAACTCCGACGGACACAACCCAACCCAAGAAAATGGGACGAGCCACTATCCTTTCTTTTTTTTTCTTTCCGTTTTTGACAGTAAGCCACTATCCTTTTTTTATTTTATAATAGTACGGCAGCGCGATGAACAGCTAGCTATATATGCAGTGACTCGATCGGGGAGGTGGCGTGCGAGTGCGCTCAAGATCGGGGATGAATCGGTGATGGGGACTTTTACTCTTTATTTAATTATAAAGACAAGAAGATTGGCTGAGATATGTCCCCGTGTGCATGGGCATGTCCACGTGCGGTTGTCACAAGCCACAGCTCGGCCAATCAGGAGGCAGCACACGGATTGTGTGTTTTCTGTCACTAATTCTTAGCCGTCCGATCAGATCAACTTGTCTCTCCTCGTGGGTCAACGCGCCTCTTGGCCATCTGGCCAGCCACCAGCCACGCTCGTCTTCCTACTCCTGTGAACACCACACACCTGGACAGTCGGTGGAAAACGTCGTTCAACACCAATGATCTTCCAATTTACATGGAGCAATACCATCTCCGGTTGCATTTTAATCGAAGATCACTGATCAATTGAACTTCGATGTTTGTTTATCCTATTCTCGTTGTCTTGTACTGTATATATTACTACTTTCTATATGCCTCGTGGTGTTCAACTCAGCATGACTCAATGCCCGGATATCAATCTAGTTTCTCTTCATGCCAGCAACCGGGGGTTGTATATCTCCTTTTGCCATTAACTACATTAATTCTAGGTGTGAAAGGATTACAAAAAAATATTTCATGTTGTGCCATATCAGCTTACTCCCTCCGTCACGGTTTGGAGGGCGTCTTATAAAAGCCATGCGTTTTCAAATCTCCTCTCCTCCTAGGCGCGTTAGACTTAATTACAGAATTAATGTCAATTTTTCCTCCCATCTTCCTACTCCATGCAGCCAATGAATTAATTCTTGCATGCAACTCCACCAATGCATGACACAAATCTGGCCCCAATCAGCGCTCATCTAGGTTCTAACAATCTTTCTAAAACGCCCTCCAAACCATGACAGAGGGAGTAGTATCGATCTTACTGCAGTATACATAAATGAATCTCTTATTGTGCAAGGCATAAGAATGAGATGCCTCGAAGGTCCCATTATTAGACTTACACAATGCTATCAAATTTGCTACTTTCTTCCTAGGCTTGGTGGTCAAGTGGACCAGATGGTAGTTGGATCTAGCGTCAACACAGCTCAATCAAGTCGGTCCATAAATCAAATATAAAATGCCCCATGAAGGAGGTCCACAAAAGATGCATATAATACATTATACAAAATCATAAAGGCTCCCATCAAGCTATGCATGTGGATTTTAATGGGCATTGTCTAGGTAGTTTACGATGGTAGATTTATGTTTGGAAGGGTCAAACTCGGAGATCGGAAAGGTAGCACGTTGAGACATTGATTTATACAGGTTTACGCCTCAGACAAATAGTGTCCGGTAAAAACCCTACTTCCTTTTTGTGGTGGATAGAATTATCGTAGTGTGCTCGGGTGAATCGAAATACGGATCGATATCACCTATCGGCTGGGGGTTCTAGATTCTAGATTCTAGGTGCTAGGTTATGTGCTCTCGTCCGTCATTCGGCGTCCCTGCCCAAATGACGTCCCCGCCCCCCTTATATACACAGTCGGGGCTAGGGTTACAAAATTGCCGAGATGATTTACATGTGGCAACGTCCTATTTAAGATCCTAAAGAGAATATCATATCTAATCATGAAGACATAATCATAATACCTCGCAGAATCCGTTGGGCGATACACACTGGCTTGGCTGCCAAGGCATCCTTATCCGTGACTCCTCCTGAGGCTTGAGTCTTGGTGCTAGTGGTCGATATACTACCACCGACTCGCACCATCTTGGTGCCAGCGTTATTCCCCGAATTAAGAATTTAAAATATATAATTTATATTTTTTTGAAACTTTAATCTATTATAATTGTTTGACTGTTTAATCGCGAAGGATTTTCTTTAACTCTAAGCACGGTTAATATCAGGTAAAATTACTCACTCCTTGTTAAGCTGCTCGTTCAATCACCTATTCTCAAATTGATCCAGTCTCGACACGCTTAACTTCTGAGTTTCTTACGAATAAACTTCTGATAAAAAATTATACATTACTGATAACAATATCCTATCAATCCTATTAACCGTTGGGTCATAATGTCACACGGCTTTATTGTTTGAATGTCAAAAAATTATTAGCGAGGCGCGCACGATTGCTCGCCGGAGTTGGAGGTGGCAGCTGCGGCGCTAGGGTTGGGTGTATGGACGAGTGAGGGTTTCGACCTGCACCCGCCCGAGCCGCTGGTATTTGTAGCGACCGCGTCGCGAGTAAAGCGGGCCACTGTAAAAGAAATTACGGGCCAAACATGTTCACGGGCTCGACTAGACCGACGCATAAACGACCTGACCCGTATACTCGCCGGAATTTCACAGTTCTAACCCGTTTAAGGGCTCGACTAGAGATGCTCTAAGGCGTCGTGATCTGTGACATGGCTATGACATACAACACATGATGCCTCGAGTCACGTAATTATATATGAAAAAAATGAGTGTAAGAAAAAAAATCACTTTTAAGAGAAGTTTTTCATTTGGTGACAAACTTTCAGAAATAGGCTATCATTGTCGAAATCATCTACAGTACGACAAAGTACTCCAAAATGACTTGCAACCAAAGAACATATACTCCATCATCACCCGAATGAACCACGTACAAAGCGTGGGCTTTTATTGCTTATTAGTTGAGCATATGACTCGATCAGTAGGGAAGAATCCCCGTGTTCCTGCCGTACTCGACGACGTCGTCGAAGATCTCGCCCAGGTCACCGTACTTGTACTCGAACCCTTCCCCGATGAGCTTCTTGGAAGAAACACTCACTCTTGGCTTCTCAAGGTACCCATCAACAAAACTGCAAAAAAAATGACGCATGCATGTAGATCGATCGTCGTTAAAGCCAGCAGCCTGCGACCAAAAAAACATGCATGTATAGTCTGATGATATAGTACATACCGTTCGGGTTTCATGTTGTATTGTGGGTACTTGTCCGCGAGGAGACGGGCGATCTCGGGGACGGTGGTGTTGTGGCTGCAGCAGATGTACCTCCCCGACGACGGCTCGTTCTCGGCGAGGAAGACCTCGGCGCGGCAGAGGTCGTCGACGTGGATTACCGCCACGGAGTCCGTGACCGACTGCAGGGCTTTCAGGATCTCCAGCTGTGCCTCGTCACCTGTCAACATGGAGAGGATGGCGGGGACGCTGGTTTTGGCCTGCGAGACCGGCGCCGCGCCCAGGGTGAACGCCGGCAGCAGGGTCACCAGGCCGATGCCGCTCTCCTTCGCGAACTCGCCGGCCGCCTCCTCCAGAAGCACCTTCGACACCGCGTAGTCCTGCGACCACCGTCAGCGGGTCAGGGCATGGCGTTGTGTGTGTGTCAGACCGACAGAAGATGTGTATGTGTGTGTACCCATGCCGCCGGCTTCTCGGCTCGCAGGTACGGCACGTCGGACCAGGAGCTCTCGTCCACCACCACGTGCCCGTCGCCTTCCACTGGCTTCCGGTGGTACACCGCGGCGGCGTCCGAGGAGGTCAGGATCACGCGCTTCACCGTCCCCGATTTCGCACACGACCTCATCACGTTCAGGGTCCCGTCGACGCCGGCCTGGATCAGGTCTCTCTGCCGCCGCGTCACAGAACATACAATAAGATTATTAGATCATTCATCATCCCCAAAAGATAATTTAAGATGCTTCTTGGTGAAGCTTAAAACTCCCTCGAAGGTTGGGACGTTGGGTGGGGGATAAACCTAAGGGGGTCACAATTGAAAGCGAAAAAGGAGATACTCGTTGCCGTTCAGGATTTGGAAATTTTAGAAGAGATACAGGACTTTAAGTTGTGATGAGTTGTCTATCATTTAGTGAAGTGCAATCTCATTTGCTGAACAAAAAAAAGGAGGTCTTGAGATAAAAAGAAATGAATGCCAGTTTGTTATATATGTTGTGATGAGTACCATGGTGTTACTTCCTTGTCGGTTATTCAAGGGGGTTACCATGGTGTGGTGTTATGTTGCCGTAGTTCTAGTTGGTTACTCTACAAGTTCGTGCAAATAGGTTCTTCTTATCTATCTCTATTACTACTCGAAGTTGTAGCGTGTCTCTTTAGTTGTTTAGTGCTTGCTTGCCACCGCTTGAGCCTCCACTATACCTTTGAAGGCGAGCGCAGTCGAATTCTAGTCTCGCCAAATACGCGCCTCGGTACTAACGCTTTTTTATTTTATCCCTATATCGGACCCCCTTTTGATGAACAGGCGTGAGTTACTCCGAGGATCCTTCTGGTGGATATTTTGTGGATTACGACCGCAGCTCTGATGTTCCTATGCAGCAGCCTGATGCCTTAAGTTATGGATCCGCATGATTATGTTTTAGGTTTTTTATGCCCATTTACATCATGTATGCACTCATACCTATATATTTGCTTCGCTGATGTATATGATGTAATGCTGGGACACGTGTTCTCTGTTTGGTGATATATATATTTGGATCTTGCCTATTGGCGTTACATTTCTTTTCTTTGTACATAGTCAACTCTCATATTATACATATTGTATGGTAGGGGCTGTACATACTCACTTGTGTACATCTGTCATTCTTGCTGTCCTGATGTTTACCTTGCATGTGAAGCTGTAATAAATTGTGGGTGCGGAGGAGTGCGCACGTTGATGTGTTCCGTTCGCACCTTCCAAGACCATGGCCTATTGTGGGATTTTAAGTCCCTGATAGAAATCAATTCCTCATTTATTGTGAAGAGGAGGAATCAATTCATCATTTATTTTTTAATTGCCCTGCTGCTAAATATATGTGGAGCATTGTTAGTTGGTCTATAGGTTCTCCTGACAGACCTGGAATTTTTACACAATATTTTGCATGGATTGCGAAATATACCAAGGGTTTAACAAGTGTACATGCAGTTGCGGGTCGGCTTTTTAATTGCCCTGAACGTCGGTGACTTGTTTGTATTCTGGATGGTCCTTGCTTTATTTATAAGCTGAGCGTAAAGCTTGTTTCAAGAAAATTAGGGAATAGGGCTTGTTTTGAGAAAATATCGATAAAATTGCTTGCTGAAATAATTTTCTATGCTTGTGCTTTTCTCAAATATTGGGCAGGGCTATAGAAAGAGTGACAAGCAGATGATATTGGATGGAGCAGATCTTCGCTAGTCTGTGCGTTTGAACCAGTACAAAAACTAGACTTGGGGTTATTGTTTACCTCGGGATCTGTGGACCCGATGTCCATTGGGGCGGCAACAAGGAATGCGTAGTCGCAGCCGGAAACCGCGTCGTCGAAGCTCCCTTCGACATTCAGCTCCGCACGGACGATCTCCAAGGGGCCAAGCGCTTGCAAGTCCTTTAGGTGAGAGTTCTTCTCCACATTATCTAGACCAGTAACAAAAACCAGAGACGATTCTTGGTCATCCAGAGTAACAAAACTTCCACACCACACGGGATTTGGTTACTAAGGTAACTATGTTTCGCTGATTGGATTTGGTTACCAGGAAAAAAAGCATGCAGCATCTAGTGGAATTAATATGAGCAGAAACAAGGAAGACAATGCAAGAACCGAACCGGGGTCTCTGACGGTCGTCTTGACGGCGTAGCCCTTCTCGAGCAGCGTCTTGATGAGCGCGGAAGCGATGTAGCCGCTCCCTCCGGTGACGCACGCCGTCTTCCTCCGCCCACCGCCCGCCTGAAGAGATGTCATCAGTCGATCGCGCGCGGCTGCTCACTGGCCACTACTACGTCTCCTCAGGAAATGGAACGTTGACTTGAGGCACAGAGGCTCCCGTGGCCCAAGGAAAACCTGCATATATATATGGCAACGAGCCTGCCTGGTAGCCTGTTACCCGATACCTCAACCAAGGAAGGCGTCCCTTTGGAGACATCCGATAAAATTGGAACGAGAAAACCAAGAAAGGCAACGAACCTGGCTGCTATGTGTCGACAAGTAGATGATGATGATAGAAAAAGGACGCTCGATGGATGGATGGTGAACATTTTTCTTTGGGTTAATTGGATAGATGCTATCACAATTTTTGGCTATTTAAGAAACATCACTAACTTTCATCTTCCTAAAAACGCCACTGCAATTCTTTCTACATTCTATAAATCCCATTACGCGAATGTAAACACACATGCCAGCCTGTTAGAATATTATACAGATATGGTTATTATGGTAGTTTAACAAAGTTAGGATTGTAGCCTAATTTGACTTGTAATGCATGATGATCCTTATACGTCTCTATATATCGTCTGACCGTCCGCGACGTTTCAGTTGTTCATGACGCTACCACTACGACTGCTGAGAGATGTTAGAGTATTATACGGACATATTATTATGTTAGTTTAAGATAGTTAGGACTCTAGCCTAACTTGACTTATACTCCAAGATGGTCTATGTACGTCTATATATACTCGCTCATGAGACTTAATAATAAATCCATCATATTCAGCCAATCTCTCTCTATCGTTCTATAAGACAATATACACTTGTATTTTTACTATATATACATGTATATGGTGGCCCCTAGCTGAATCAGGTCAGACGTGACAACATAAAATTGGAAAAATGATGCGATAAAATTGTGATAGAATAAAATTGGAGAAAATAATAAGAAATCTTAAAAAGCACCTCATGTAGCTCCACTTACATCTTTATATAGCTCCAGGTTTACTTTCGTGCTTGTGCACTTTGATAATGAAGTGGTGATGCAGTGTATAGGGGACGTGGCTCCTCTGACGTAGCTATCCCTGCAGTGCACTGACTTACGGTCATTGACATGTGGGTCTACCCCTGGCCGACCCACTTGTCAGGGACTCAATGGCAGGAGAGGGCACGTCAGGGGATCCTCTTCCGTGTAGGACGTGGCTCCTCTGACGTAGCTATCCCTGCAGTGCACTGACTTACAGTCACTGACATGTGGGTCCTATCCCTGGCCGACCCCACTTGTCAGGGACTCAATGGCAGGAGAGGGCACGTCAGGGGATCCTCTTCCGTGTAGGACGTGGCTCCTCTGATGTAGCTATTCTTGCAGTGCACTGACTTATGGTCACTGACATGTGGATCCTATCCCTGGCCAACCCCACTTGTCAAGGACTCAATGGCAGGAGAGAGCACGTCAGGGGATCTTCTTCCGTGTAGGACATGGCTCCTCAGACGTAGCTATCCTGCATGCACTAGTGGCTGCTGTTAATTGAAATATTTTATAGGTTGATCAAACGCCGCTTAGCTTTTGAGAGCGCACTTCATAATTAACTGAGTGTGCATATCTCGAGCGAAATTTTCCATCACAAGTTCACAATCTGAACAACTATATCATGGATTATTTGCACGTATGCCTCTTTTATGCAAAGGAACTCGACTTGGAAATTAAGCTCTATATTATGAGACTTTGAATAACGTGGTATACGAGATGTAAGATGTCTTATCATTTCCTCTAGTTTTAGTTCATCACAATTTTATGGCATGCTTTATATAATTTTAATCTGTCACGTCTAAGGCCGAATTACATATGTATATCAGGCATTATGTGTGTTTAAATGTGCACAATGGCATATATAAAATGTACTCAGAATTATAGTGGCATTTTTTAAAAGATGAAAGATGTAGTAACGTTTTACAAATAGCCAGAAATTGCAGTGGAATCTATCTAATTGACCTTTTTTCCTTTGATTGTATCCACTTGGGCTATTTTTTTTAAATAATACACCTTTTAAATAAATTCTAGAAATAATACATAAAATTCGGAATTTTGGATTCTAACATGTCTGTTACACCGATAGGTACTAATCGGTGTACTAATCGTTTGCATTTCCTTACTCAGACATGTGTGTGTGGGTGATTTTGTGCCTATTGGTGTACCGTATACCGATTAATACCTATATGTGTGCGGTAAACTGATTAGTCCCTATCGGTGTACCGTGTACCGCAATCGTGCTAGAATCCAATTTTTTAATTTTATATATTATTTTTGGAATTAATTAAAAATATATTATTTAGAAAAAATAGCTACGCTTGGCCTCTGGACCCCAACTTTTGCCTCACAGGACTTGTAAATTTACCTCCGTCTCAAACCGTAAGGCTTATTTTTATTTTAAAAAGTCAAGCTATAAAAAGTTTGATTAAACTTTTAAAAAAATATCCAAAACTATGATATTATATAGATACCGTGTAAAACTATATTTTAAAAGGTATGGATTTTATATTATAAATATTACTATTTTTCTTTAAAAAACTTGATAAAAATTATGTAGTTTGACTTAGAAAAATGACCTTAAAGCTTTGCGAAGGAGGTAGTACAGTACAATATATCGTTTAAAATTCCTTATGTATCGATCCAAGGTGGAGCACGTTGACATGTCGAGCACAACGGCGGCAGCATCTCAGATCCACAGACCACCACGAGCGATCGGGAAGAAATCGAGGATGGGTGACTTCCTTAGGTACAGAACAATCAAAGCTGTGGGCCAATACGTTGAACATTTTCACGTGACACGAGGCACTGCTCATGCAATCTACTCATCACTCATGAGCAGTACCAGATCTGGAGTAATTTACATATGGTGATTAGACAGTACTTCCTTCCTTTTAGAACGTAAGGCGTTTTAGGGCATAAGGCGTCCTTATTTTGCATGTTTTTTTAACCAAGAATTACTCTAACTATGTAAAGAGTTTTGGTATAAAACTAGTATCACTGTAAAATATTTTTTAATACGAATCCAACGGTACTAATTATGTACAATATAATTAAGATTTTGTTGCTCAATTCTTTTGGTCAAACTTTGCTTTGAAAAGTGTGTGCGCCTTAAGCCTTAAAAGGGAGGTAGTAATGTTTAGTGGTAGTTTCCCAATAGTAAAATTTCAGCACAATTCTTTAGCAGTAATTCTTTTACAAATAATTATCTTGCGACGATCTTCCGACGATACGTAACTCTTTAACAAAATATCTTTGACGGTGTAAGAATAATACTTTCTCTGTTAAAAAATATAAGACATTTTAGTTTCATTCATCGAATATATTTAGACATCTTTTAGCGTATATGTTCATAGAGATTCGGAGTGAATCTATACACTAAAAGATGTTTAGATATATTTATTTTATAAAAATAAAATATCTTACATTTTTGAACAGAGAGAGTATTTCACACTTCCTGCAACTTTTCTACGATAGGTGACTTCTTCTACAATACGATAATTCTTCAAAGGGGCGTAATCCCTATGCAACAATTCTTCGATCGCACCATAATTCTTCCATAGGACAATATATGAGCAATACTTTTTCAATAGAAATTATATTTTTTTTAATAAAAAAGAATATATTAATATCAAGTAGATATCAATTACACCTGACATCTGCACAACATAGTGTCAAAAGCTAGTCAAGAGTCGAGACATCAAGGATAGACGAAACCAAATGAATAAAACAAAAAGAAACAAAAAAAACTGCTAACTTGATTAGCGAAGCAGTGTGAACTACCGCCACCAAAGGCCACACCCAGACTTCAAAAAAGTTCTCCAAGAGCGACATCTTCAAGAAAGGAAGAATGTATAAACACCACCGTCGACTGTACATAGATCATGGATTTTCGTCCAGAAGAAAGCCCGAGTAAACTCCAGACAATGCCTTCAATAAAGATATGAATAGATATTGTCCATTGCTAGGTACAAACATTTAAGATCATACCTAGGGTTTTCACCCAGAAATCGAGACTTGGTGCCCAAAGATTACCACCAAGAATGAAGTCCTCCTGTGCTGCTGTCCCGCCTGCCAAGACTGCTGCAAAACGTAATTATCTGGCTCACAATCTTCCCCACATCCAACCTCGCCTTCTCTAACACTTCTAATCTCGAACTCGACTTGAGAAATCGAGATCAACATATCATCCGACGTCACCATCTTGATATTCCCCATCATTGTCAGCGACATGGTAACCGCGGCTAAATATGCAATTGTGCTTCTACGAGAAAATGTGTATATTTTTTGTGCATAAAATTACACATACAAGTGAAGGTACCTTCAAATTGCACATATATATACATTTGCGCACATATGTGCAATTACTCATATATGTGCAAACACACCTAAAAATAGCAAGAGTTTTCGGTGTAGAGATATGTACAAATATGCATACATGTGCAAACACACGTACAAATGCGCCTAACGCTCGGTTGACCGAGAATTCTCGATCAATCGAGCTAAGCTGGATTGTTTGCCTCATGGGTTTTGATTTTCTATGTTTAACTAAAAGCCCAATGACAATGACAACCACAACCCCGACAATGTTGGGAATATGCCCTAGAGGCAATCATGTATGATGAGATTTCCCATTGTATTCATAAAGATATTAAGTAGTCCTTGTATAAACATCTGATGTGTATCATTGAATATGTGATTCGGTTATGGAACTATGCATTCATGTTGTTTATACTAAATATCCTTGGTCATCAAAGTTGTGCTGAACACACAACTTAGACCAATGTGAAAGTTGGCTTGATGACTCGGTTCCACTTGTCATGAGCATGGAGATGCTATTCCAACTTACACAGATTCGGCTAAAGAGTTTAGCGAGTCGGATTGACCCATATTGAGGTACAACGAACAAGTTGTCATTTGTATATCTCAATCAATGTAATCCTTAGACCTGAGGTTATTGCATAGTCCGAGTTGAGAATCACCGACTTAGGTTCTGTCAAACGCTGATTCGTAACTGGGAAGTTATAAAGGCAGGGTTCGGGTCGACTGAGAATCAAGCTGCGTGATGTGAATAACCAAGATGGGATTTTGCCCCTCTACTCGGAGAGATATTCTCTGGGCCCTCTCGTGAGATATGATTCGGAAAGCATGGCCATGCACGACTCGGTTAAGTGTTAACCGAGGCGATCGACTAAGAGTTAGTCGGGTGAATCACTTATCTCGGATCGAGAAGAGAGTCAGACTATTTAAGGGATGACATATATTCGCCTATAGTCTGACAAGGTATATCGTGAGGCAAAAGGGAGTCGGACGTAAGTCGTATTGGAAAGGCAAATCGTCATGACTCTTTGGTACTTAGGAGTCGGCACGTTCTGCTAGGAGCCGCTACCGACTGATCGATTGAGAGTCGGACTCCAATCGTATCCAAGTAGCCATGAGCCTGCGGGGTCACACACTTAAGAGCGCGAGCATGTTCGGATTGGATCTGAACCTGTAATCTGGTTGGATTGGACCTAAACCGGATTAGGACTGAGTTAGTGAGTTGGACTCACGGTGACTAGTGTTATATGGGTTTTAGTGAATGGGCCGCACGAGCAGAGCCCACGTTCACTCCCTATATATAGTGGAGCACCGTAACCCAGAAAGGTTAATCGTTGTTCGGTTAGGTCATTCCATGTGTTGAAAACCCTAGCTCCACAGCAGTCCTGCCGCCGTAACGAACCTAGCAGTTCGCCGCCGGTGCTTCCCCTTGTACGTGTGGATACCAGCAGAGGTGCTGTGCGATCAACATCAGGACGATCGGATCGTGAGGACTCACTGCATCAACTGACGCGCTTCATCAGTAATCCGCAACTGCGCGTCTAGTGGTAAACCTCGTGGACTTCTACCTCAGCTAGATCTTGGGATCACCACGTTAGAGGAAAAGTTTTGTTTTATATCTGCGTGGCCCAACAGACAACAAGTTAAATATGGAAAAATAAAAAATGTAGTACATATATATACTATACTTAAACTGCGTGGGTTTCCTTTTTCCTCCTATTTTATATCCTCCCAGCGATTTTGTGGTGCTATAACTCGTGCGACTCGGTGCGCTCAACTCGGCATTCCGGAGGGTACAACCATGTCATGGTTAGGGCATCTCCATCGAGGAGATCCAATCTGTCCGAGCGCGTCCTAATCGGACCGCGCGGACACACGATACATGCGCGGCATTTTAGTGGGACGACCCATTCGGAACTCAGGCCGGATCAATCCATTCAGGCATCATATTTAGGTCACAGATGGGTCTATTCAAACAGACCTGGACGCTAGCATGTCCAGTTTTGTAGCAGACTGACCCAGTTGTAGCCACCCAATGAGCCTTCTTCTCTCTCCTTTCTCTTGGACGGGCTTGTCCGATTTTGTTTGTTTAGATCGCACTGCTGGACGTGGCTGGACGGACAGGCCGGATCACGACCTAAAAAACAGATTAAACGGACCGTTTGGGTCAGATGTTTAGGTCTCGCCGATGAAGATGTCCTTACTCCCGTGTGAGGTTCATGGGTGCCACAGGGAGCGGGACAACAAGTGCCCGCTGTTATTTCTTGTCGATAATAATGGCATGGTTTGACAACAGGGAGTAAGGACATCTTCATCGGCGATAATAATGGCATGGTTTGACAGTAAGTTTAGTCAACAAAATATAAACTATATTTAACAAAAAATATAACATTACATTTATATTAAAAATACGCTTCTAATGGTATAGTTTTTGTGACATATGATTTATATTGTTGACCAAATTTAAGATCAAACTATTTTCTTGAAGTACGTATTTGTCGGTAGTAGATATGAACGGACACGGCTGAATCTTAACAGCGTTAAGTCAAATCCACGGTGAAAATGACCTACAAGCATAGTTTTAAAAATCTGACCGGTCAGTGAACCGGTGAGGCGACTGGTTCACTGGTTTGCTGGTCAGACCACTGGTTCAGTCAGTTCGATGGCGACAAAAAATCGTTCTTTTTCATCAAAATTTAAGCAAATTTTGGAACAAAATAACCATGAAAGGTATTTATAATTTATATTTCAATATGTAATTACAAAGTCATGGTTTGTCCAAGGGGTATTGAGCTTTACATGTTTCTATTTATGCTTAGCATAAGGTTCACGAGTTCGATTCCTCTATTAAACATTTTTTCTGGTTTTTTGCTGTTTGGACCGGTGCCTCTTAAAAAACCAACGAGTTTATCAATTCAGGTTTTTTCTGATTAAACCACCAAACCAATCTGGTTTTTAAAACTATGTCTACAAGCTACTTCAACGGTTGGATAACTGTACAAGCTATAACTATGGGTAGCCAGCTATTTCCTATATTCAGAAAGAGGGAGTAACTCTTAATGCATAAAATGTCAATATAATTGAGGCTTCAGGATCATGATGATTTATCTCAGATAAGGCCTTTCACAATGGAGGTTCTTAGCGCTGTATCCTAGGCATTTTGCTTATGTGGCACTATAGTTAATGAGAAAATATGTTAAGGTTGAAACACCTCCTGCATGAAACTATGGGCAAAAAACATTGTTAGGCCAATCACATGCATGCATGTCCTCTAAATCATTAAATATAGAAACATCACTTAATAAATAATGCATTGGAGAGGTTGTCTCTTAACCATTTATTTTTCCTATAATAACGTGCTAAGATACTCCCTCCATTTGGGATTATAAGTCCCGCACGGATAATTAGGGTGCCAATTTAAACAACAAAATATAAATAGTGTAGCATAAAAATTATACCATTAGAAATTTTAGAGGTTATATTTTTTAATTATAACTTTTATGATATATAAGTTATATTTTATTGATCAAATTAATAATCTAGGTATGCGCGTAGGAACTATAATCCTGAACAGAGGGAGTACACTCCATTGTTCTACCTCCATTAACTGTAAACTTTTGAGAGAAACGAAGCATGATAAAAAAAACTGGAAAGGCGATGGGATTTAATACCTCTACATTTCATTTTGTTCTCCACACTATGAAGAGTAAAATAAGTGTCTCAGTGCAAACCCGCAAAGCAAGCCAGCCCAGACCACCTGAATCAGAACCAACGAAAAAAACACCGTTCATAAAAGCGTATGGAAGGTTTGTCAATACTACATATATATGTTTTCTATCATACTTTTTTTTGCAGTGGTTCAGATTAACATGATATATCACCGCGACTCCATAGTTGAACTGGTAGCCCAGAAGGTAACCCAAGGGCAGCCCAAATATGTAGTAGCAGCCTAGGTTGATGTATGCATGGTACCATGAGCAGCAGCAGAGACCCCTCAAATTCTCCATGTTGATAAAGCTTATCTTTGCATGGAATTGAAATTTTTACAATTTCACAGCTCAGTAATTCCATCGAGAAGAAGAGAGAAAATAAGATTTTGTCGCCTATGGGATATCATGCCATCCTTATGGTTCTCGGCAAGATTTACTACTTTTTGGTAAATTATTCCACCTCCTTTTTTCTGGTACTTACCAGAATTTTGGAATAAATCATTTCCCATGTTAATTTTCAGAGTAGAGAAGAGCGCCTAATATTTCTTGCCAGACCATGATATTGTTGCATCTTCCTCTTTCACAAAATCCTACAGCCAAGCATGAAGGAGGTTGAAACACGGATTGGTTGTTGAATCGGCAGAGGATGTCATCATCGATCACAAAGCATGTACAGTGGAGGCCAAGCATGAGACAAGGCTGAAGGAGGTTGAAACACAGATTGGCTAACGAATCGAAGGAGGATGTCAGCATCGGTCACAAAGCATCATAACATTACAAACCAGTATACTATTATCATCATATTTTTAATTTCTAAAATATCAACACAAAGCTATTTACAAGGTATATTTTTATTATTTTTTGTGGATCTATGTGATATGATTTTTTTATTTTTCTGCCACATCGGATTCGATTGTACTGCAATATACATCAATGAATCTTCTATTGTGCGAAGCATAAGAATGTAATGCCATGAATATCCCATTATTAGATTTACATAATAAGATCATGCTTGATACTTGCTTCCCATGCTCGATGGTTAAGCGGACTGGCCGATTGTTTGATCTAGCATTCTCTTGTTGGTTGTGCCGACACAACTCAATAAAGTGTGTATAGAAATCAAGCATAAGGCCCGAATAAGATCCACAAAATATGCATAGAATTCATTGTAGGAAATTATAAAAGCTACCATCAAGCCATGCATGTGGACTCTAATGGGCATATTTGTAAGTTTTAACTAGAGCCAAGTCTTATCTTTTCATATCCAAGAGGAAAAAAATGTCTGTCCATTGGCCACAACGTATAAATACCCAAGCCAGGTGGTATCGAACACCTAACTTAGAATTAAATTGGGGAAATTCCTACCTCCTTAATTGAAATTGTAGATGGTATTTCTTCCTTTAAATTCGAAGAATAATCATGACCATTGAATTGCCTAATTACTCTTTCTCCATTGATAGTTCTTGTATGTGCGCTGAATTTTTTTTGGTAAATCTATAATTCTTGTTGAAAACTTCATTATTTTTGACAAGCTAAATACACATGTATGCCAGCCACAAGATAAATAAACGTGCATGCTAGAATCTAATTTTGTAAACCGTATAATTCAACTTGGTTATACTTTGGATGGTACCAAAGGAATAAACCATGTTCTCAATGTATGACTATACTTTCACCAGGCCATTTGTTAAGCATGCAAAGAAGTGGTCGGCGATCTCTATGCTCCTTAACACAGAATACCGATGGAATCAAAATAGACCATTTTAAGCGATGTTTCCGTATTTTTGATAAGCCTACGTGGAGAGTTGGTTTCAAAACATTGATCCCATTATTAATGAGATATCACCACTGCACATAGATATTTTGGCACCATATAGTTATGGTACTTGATAAAGCATCATAGCATAAAAAATCATACTGACAGTTTAATTTATAGGATACTAGTTTACGATACTAACACCATAATACATAAAATTAAAAAATATTGTCCTAGTATCATCATATTTACTTAATAATAAAATCTCCATTCAGAGATATTTAAAATGTCTATTTCTATTATTGTTTTTCTAGACCCATGTGCCATGTACTACTAATAGATCATGGTCATGGTATGACCTCTCTTTATTAAATATTGTGCCACATCAGCTTATTACCGATAGTACCCCAATATACATCAATGAATCTTCCATTTTGTGAGGCATAAGATAATGCGATGCCATGAAGGTATTATTATTATTATTATTATTATTATTATTATATGTACACAATCACATTATGCTTGTTACTTGCTGGTAGTTGGATCCAACATCCACTTGATGGGCGTGCCGACGAAACTGAATCAAGTCTGTACATGTTAAACTTAAGGCCTCACGAAGAAGGTCCACAAAATATGCATATAATACATTTTACCAATTCATCAAGTCTGCCATCAAGCCATGCATGTGGAATATACTGCCGATTGTGTGCTAGGAGCTAAGTATGGTCCTTTTCCTGGCCTAGAGTAAAAATCAAGTGTGTTGTCCTCCATTGCCCATAATGGTAAATATGCAAGGTAGGTGGTTTGGCATATCTAGGTTAGATATAAATTGAGGAAGTTTTCTATAATCCTTCAAATGAACTCTAAGATAGTATTTCTCCCTTTAAATTCGAAGAATATTCGCTGCCACTAAACTACCCACTACCTCTTCCTCGATCTACAGTTCATATATGTGTTAAAGTAATTTTTGGTAAATCAATAATTCTAGTTGACTTCATTATTCTTGATAAGGTAAATACGCATGCATGTGAGCCACTAAGGAAGAAGAATTACCTTATTGTATAAACCTTATTGTTCAACTTGGTTTTGTTTGGATAATACAAAAGGAATAAACCATGTTCTCAATGCACGATTGCAATTTCGCGTTGTTAAGTTGGCAAAAAGTGGTCAACAGTCTCTCTGATGGCTCTTGCACACATAACGCAAACGGGATCAAAATAGGACATTCTAGGCAATGTTTACGTACTTTTTTTATAAGCCTGCGCTCGAAATTTGATTAAAGGACAATGGTCCCATTATTAATTAGACATCATATATATATATATATATATATATATATATATGTATGTCTAGTTGCAACTCATATTGTGGTGCGATATAGTTATAGTACTTGATAAGGCTTCATAGCATAAAAAAATCATGTGGTCATTTAATTTATAGGATACTAGCGGTACAATACTAACACCATAATACATATCATTACCAAATAATATCCTATGATCATCATATTTACTTAATTATAAAATCTAAATGAAGAGCTATTTACAAGGTCTATTTTCATTAGTTTTTCTAAATTTATGTGCCATGATAAAATAATAGAGCATGATAGAGATACGACATTTCTTTATTAATTGTTGTGCCACATCGTCTTACTATCGATTGTACTACAATATAAATCAATGAATCTCCCATTATGCGAGGCATAAGAATGTGACACCACAAAGGTCCCATTAGATTTACACAATGAGATTACTCTTGTTATGTGCTTCCCAACGTCGATGGTTTAGTGGACCGGACGGTAGTTGGATCTAACATCCTCTTCATGGGCGTGCCGACAAAACTCAATCAAGTCTGTCAGAAATCAAACATAAGGCCCAATGAAGGAGGTCCATAAAATATGCATATAATACATTGTACAAATTATCATGACTGCCATCAAGCCATGCATGTGTACTCTACTAGGCATATCTGCTGGTTGTGTACTAGAAGCTGAGCCCGGTCTTTTCCTGGCCTAGAGTAAAAATCAGTGTGTTGTCCATTGCCCATAATGTTAAATATCCATGGCAAGTGGTTTCTAACAACTATGTAAGAAATAAATTGGGGGAATTTCCTATAATCTTTAAATGAAACTAAGATAGAATTGCTCCCTTTAAGTTCAAAGAATATTCATGGCCATTGCACTACCTAATATCTCTTTCTCGATCTATAGTTCTTATATGTGCTGAAGTAGTTTTTAGTAATTCTATAATTCTAGTTGGCTTCATTATTATTGACAAACTAAATAAATGCACATGTCATCCACTAAGAAGAAATATTACCTATTGTTTTTAAACTTATCATTATACTTGGTCACAATTTAGTTGGTAGAAAAGTATTAAACAATGTTCTCCATCCATGACTAAAATTTCTCGCGACCATCTGTTAAGCCGGAAAAAGTGTTTAGTGGTCTGTGTTATGTCTCTTCCATCCAGAACGCTAATAGAATAAAAATAGGATATTCTACGCAATGTTTACGTATTTTGTATAAGCCTACATCCAAATTTGGTCACAAGACAATGGTCCCCTTATTAATTAGATATCATCATATACATATGTCTAGTTACAACTCATATTTTGGTGCCATATATGTATGATACTTGATAAGGCCTCATAGCATAAAAAACACGTGATGGTTTAATTTATAAGATACTAGTTTATGATACAAACAATATAATGTGTAACTTTACAAACTAGTATCTTAGTATCATCATATTTATCTATTTCTAACATCGCAAAGCAAAGCTATCTAAAAGGTCTAACTTTATTAGTTTTTCTAAATCTAGGTGCCATGACACAATAGTAGAGCATGAAACTTATATGACCTCTCTTTGCTAAATTTTTGTGTCACATCGGCTTATTATATATTGTATTGCAACATACATCAACGAATCATCTATTGTGCGAGGCATAAGAATGTGATGCCACGAAGGTCCGATTATTAGATTTACACAATAAGATCACGCTTGTTACTTTATTCCTTGGCTCGGAGGTCTAGTGGACCAACCGGTAG
The DNA here is from genome assembly GCA_916181665.1 of Avena sativa. Lineage (NCBI taxonomy): Eukaryota > Viridiplantae > Streptophyta > Magnoliopsida > Poales > Poaceae > Avena > Avena sativa. Next base: position 465,691,262 of record OV702293.1, read on the forward strand.
ATGGATCTAGCATCCTATTGCTTGACATGCCGACACAACACAATCAAGTCTGTTCAGCAATCAAACATAAGGCTCCACAAAGGAGGTCCACAAAAGATGCATATAATACATTATACGAAATCATCATGGTCGCCATCAGGCCATGCATGTGGACTTTACTAGGCACATATGCTAGTTGTGTGCTAGAAGACGAGCCCGGTCTTTTTTCCGGCTTAGAGGTAAAATCAATATGTTGTCAATTTCCAATAATGTTAAATATCCAAGGCAGGTGGTTTCGAATAACTAAGTAACAAATAAATTGGGGAAATTTTCTATTATCCTTAAAATGAAACTAAAGATAGTATTGCTCCCTTTAAATTTAAATAATATTCACAACCATTTTACTACCTAATACATCCTTCTTGATCTATAGTTTTTATATGTGCTGAAGTAATTTTTGGTAAATCTATAATTCTACTTGACTTCATTGTTATTGACAAGCTAAATACGTGTGCACGCTAGCCACTAAGAATAAGAATTACCTAATTTTTTAAACCTTATCTTTATATTTGGTCACAATTTAGTTGATAGAAAAGTAATAAACGATGTTCTCAATCCATGACTAAAATTTGCCGCGACCATCTGTTAAACCGGAGAAAAGTGTTTAGTGGTATCTCTTATGCCTCTTCCACCCAGAACACTAATAGAATCAAAATAGGACATTCTACGCAATGTTTATATATTTTGTATAAGCTTACGTCCAAATTTGGTTACAATACAATGGACCCCTTATTAATGATATGTCATCATATAAATATGTCTAGTTACATATAATATTTTGGTGCCATATAGGTATGATAATTGATAAGGCGTCATAGCATAAAAAATCAAGGAAGGTGGACCAGACGGTAGATGGATCTACCATCCTCTTGCTGGGTGTGCTGACACAACTCAATCAAATTTATCCATCAATCAAACACAAGGCTCCATGAAGGAGGTCCACAAAATATGCGTATAATACAATATACGAAATTATCATGACTTCCATCAAGCCATGCATGTGGACTGTACTAGAAATACCTGCTAATTGTGTGCTAGAAGCTAAGCCCGGTCTTCTTCCTGACCTATAGTAGAAATCAGTGTGATGTCCATTGCTCATAATGTTAAATATCCAAGGAAGGTGGTTTCGAACAACTAAGTAATAAATAAATTGGGGAAATGTCCTATAATCCTTAAAATGAAATTGAAGATAGTATTGCTCACTTTAACTTCAAAGAATATTCCGGGCCATTGAACTACCTAATACCTATTCTCGATCTATAGTTCTATATGTTCTAAGGTAATTTTGGTAAATCTACAATTCTAGTTGGCTTCATTATTCTTGATAAGCTAAATATGTGTGCATGCCAGCCACTAAGAAGAAGAATTACCTAATTTTTTGAACTTCAACATTATATTTGCCATAATTTGGTTGGTACAAAAGCAATAAATGATGTTCTCAATATGTCATGGTGTGGAACACGACATTAGCATTTAGTATGGCTTAAGAGGAAGCAATCAAGGGAAAGTGGAGGTTTCCACAAGAGGGATTGGGCATAAGTGATACGTCGGAAACGTTTCTATAATTTTTAATGTTCCATGCCTGTTTAGTATCTACTTTCTTTGCTTTGTCTACACTTTGAGGTATTTTTATATGTTTTCTGGTACTAAACTATTAACAAGATGACATAGTGCCAGTTGCCTGTTTTCTTCTGTTTTTGGTTCCAGAAAGGCAGAAAATCAATATTCTCGAAATTGGACGGGACAAAAGCCGAACTCAATATTTTACCGTGGGGAGCACAGAGTCAGAATCGAGCCGGAGGGGTGGCACCAGGGGGCCACAACCCCTGGCGGCACGGGCTAGGGTTAGCCACACCTAGGGGGGTGACCACCCTGGCCGTCCCCCTGTCTCACCTCTTCGCCTATAAAGACCCCCGATGCAAAACCCTAAGTACTCGATCAATATTCCACGAAACCGTATGTAGCCACCGCCACCATCGTCTCTAGATCGGGGGGGGGGGATCTCAAGCTCTTTCGGCACCCTGCCGAAGGGGAGATCATCCCGGAGGCCTTCTTCTTCATCATGCCAGCCTCTGGTATGAAGCGTGAGTAGTTCCACCTTGGACTACGGGTCCATGTAGTAGCTAGATGGCTGTATCTCCTCCTTTGTGCTACCATGTTTAGATCTTGTGAGATCCGTTCATCATTAAGATCATCTATTTGTAATCATGCATGTTGTTTTTGTGGGGATCTGATGGATATTTAGAATACTATGTCAGATTGATTAATGGTTTTGTCTTATTGATTCTATAATGCCTGTGTTGTTTGTGATCTTGCATGCTCTCCGTTTCTAGTAGCTATGTTGGCCAAGTAGATGCTAATGACTCTAAGAGGGGGTATTTATGCTAGATAGTGGGTTCATGCCTCTATTTAATCTAAGGGAAGTGACAGGAATCTCTAAGATTGTAGATGTGTTCTTGCCACTAGGGAGAAAACAACGGTCTCTTGTTCATGGAACAAGTGGATTGTTTACCTTACACACTTTGCTTAAAGCAATTATTTGTTGCTTGCAGCTTAATACTGGAGGGGGTTTGGATGATAACTTGAAGGTAGATTTATAGTCATAGATGCAGTTGGATGGCGGTCTATGTATCTTGTTGTATTTCCCAATCGAATCTCATAGGATCATGAATGTCTAGTATTGCATTGTTATGCCTTGCTCGGTCCTGTCAATTGCCCTACTGTAATTTCTTTATACAGCATGCCATGTTTGTTTATATTAAGGAGAACACCTCTAGTGAACTATGGACCCCGGTCCAATCTTTACCATTGATACATCTTCCACTGTTATAGTTACTTGTTGCAAACCAATATTACCTTCCACACCATACAGTTAATCCTTTGTTACAACAACCGGTAAGATTTACAACCTCACTGTTCGTTGGGGCAAAGTCTTGAGTTTGTGTTGTGCAGGTCTCCAAGTTGCTAGCAACACCTTTGAGTCGTTTCCTTCCTCCTACTGGTTCGATAACCTCGGTTTCTTACTGAGGGAAAACTTGCAGCTGTTCTCATCACACCTTGCTCTTGGGGTCTCCCAACGAGGCATCAATAACACGCCAACAAGCTTTTCTGGCGCCGTTGCCGGAGAGGCTAAGGACATCTTCACAAGGGGAGTCCTTCACAACCTTTCTATTTACTTTGTTTTTGTTTTTCTTAGTTTCTTTTGCTTGGTTTTGTTTGCCTCTTTTTATCAAAAACTCCAAAAAAAAGTTAGTTTACTTTGGTTTGCTTTCTCTTACCAAAAACACAAAAAATTAATTCCTGCTCTAGTTGGTGCTGCTGTTGGCTTGCTCTACTTTTGTCAAAATGAACTCTGCTGAGAACACCAAGTTATGTGACTTCACTAGCACAAACAACAATGATTTCCTAAGTACTCCTATTGCTCCACCTGCTCCTGATGCTACCTTTTATGAAATTAATCCTGCTTTGTTGAATCTTGTGATGAGAGAGCAATTTTCTGGTGCTAGTTCTGATGATGCTGTTGCCCACCTCAATAACTTTGTTGAACTTTGTGAGATGCAAAAAATATAAGGATGTAGATGGAGATATTATTAATCTCAAGTTGTTTCCTTTCTCCTTGAGAGGAAAGGCTAAATAATGGTTTCTATCCTTGCCTAGAAATAGTATTCATTCTTGGATTAAGTGCAAAGATGCTTTTATTGTAAAATACTATCCTCCTGCTAAGATTATATCTATGAGAAGTGATATTATGAAATTTAAACAACTTGATGATGAACATGTTGCTCAAGCTTGGGAAAGAATGAAATCTTTGGTTAATAATTGTCCCACTCATGGACTTACTGCTTGGATGATTATCCAGAATTTTTATGCAGGTTTGAACTTCTCTTCAAGAAACCTGTTGGATTCAGCTACTGGAGGTACCTTTATGACCATCACCTTGGGTGCTACAACAAAACTCCTTGACAATATGATGGTCAATTATTCTGAATGGCACACTGAGAGAGCTCCACATGGTAAGAAGGTAAATTCTGTTGAAGAAACATCCTCTTTGAGTGATAAGATTGATGTTATCATGGCTATGCTTGTTAATGGGAAAGATCCTTTAGATCCTAATAATGTTCCCTTAGCCTCTTTGGTTGCTCAAGAAGAGAAAGTTGATGTGAACTTCATTAGAAACAACAATTTCAACAACAATGCCTATAGGAATAATTTTGGTAGTAACAAAAATTATAGGCCTTATCCTCCTAATAATGGCAATACTTATGGAAACTCTTACAACAATACTAGAAGTGCCCCCTCTGAACTTGAAGTCATGCCCAAGGACTTTATTAGTAAACAAACCACTTTCAACAAGACTGTGGAGGAAAAGCTTTTGAGTGTTGAGAAAAATATTTCCTATTTGTTTGAAGCAGAGTCCTCTTTGATTAATAAAATGGCTGCTAAACATGAAACTTTGAAAAGTACCTTTGCTACTACTCATGCCATACAAGTTACTATTAATAAAAATGTTAGACTACTAGCCCAGCTACATGCTAAGTGGGAAAGAGAACCTGAAATTGCTAGAAACAATAGTGTGTGCACTATCACCACCACCAATATGGATGCCACTAAACCACAAGAAGTCCCTATTCCTCCTACCATAATGCCTAAACCCAATGAGCCTACTACAAGTGATGCTAAGTTTGATTTTGATCTTGATGGTTGCAATATTTCTGAAGTGATTATGTTCCTACAAAAGCTTGCTAGAAGTCCTGATGCTAGTGATATGCATGTAGCTTTCACCAAACACATTACAGATGCTCTTATTAAAATTAAGGAAGATAAGTTGAAACACAAAGCCTCTATTCCTAGGAAAGTAGAAGATAGTTGGGAACCCATTATTAATATGCAAGTGAATGACTTTGATCTCAATGCTTCGTGTGACCTTGTGAAAGGGCATGTATGCCCCCATGTGTTGTTTTGGTAATTAATGACAATCTCTTTGGACTAATGTGTAAATTGAGTTTCACTTGTAGGTTTGTCCATTGGCATCGCTTGGGCCATGTGTTGGTCTCAAGGTTGTAAGATGAAGCAATGTCCAAGGGCTTTGTGCCATTGGAATCATGAAGAAAGAAGGAGCTTGAAGTTTGATCAAGACAAGTGCAAAGAGTTGCATCAAGATGGATCAACCTCAAGAAGGGATGAAGAAGGGCAAACTCAAGATGCGCCATCTCTAGAAGATCTCATGCTTGAAGCTTTCTATCCTCATGATCATGGGGTGATGAAGACAATTTCAAAGAATAGGTTTCCCCATGGAGTATGGGGGAGCAATTTGCAAGTCTTCATCTTCATCAAGCAAGAGCAAACAATAAAGGTGTTCCTGATGGCGCCCACCACTTGTCGTGGGACGCTTCGTTGGAAACCCCAAGAGCAAGGTATGAAGCAGCACAACAACAAGTTTCCCTCAGTAAGAAACCGAGGTTATCGAACCAGTAGGAGAAAGGAAACATCACACAGGTGTTGGTGGCAACGCAGAGACCTGCACAATACAAACTCAAGACTTTGCCCGAACGAATCAGTGAGGTTGTCAAGCTCACCGGTTTGCTGTAACAAAGGATTAAACATATGGTGTGGAAGGTAATGGTTTGTAGCAAGTAAACAAGTAACAGTGGAAGATGTATCAATGGTAAAGATTGGACCGGGATCCATAGTTCACTAGAGGTGCTCTCCTTAGATAAACAACATGGCATGAAGGGTAAACAAATTACAGCAGGGCAATTGACAGGAACTGAGCAAGGCATAACAATGCAATTACTAGCCAGAAAGATCCTATGAAGTTGATTGGGCAATACAACAATATACATAGACCGTCATCCAACTGCATCTATGACTAGAAGTCCATCTTCATGTTATCATCCGAACCCCCTCTAGTATTAAGTTGCAAGCAACAGACAACTGCTTTAAGAAAAGTGTGTAAGGTAAACAGTCCACATGTTCCATGAACAAGAGACCGTTGTTTTATCCCTAGTAGCAACAAAACATCTATAACCGAAGAGATTATTGTCACTTCCCTTGGAAACGAGAGGCATGAACCCACTATCGAGCATAAATACCCCCTCTTGGAGTCACTAGCAACTACTTGGACAAGATAACCACTAGCAACGGAGAGCATGCAAGATCACAAACAACACAGACATGATAGAATCATAAAGATAAAACCATTAATCAAACCAACATAATAATCTCAATATCCATCAGATCCCCGCAAACACAACATGCATGATTACAAATAGATTAGATCTTGATCATGAACGGAGCTCACAAGATCTATACATGAAAGCACAAAGGAGGAGATACAACCATCTGGCTACTACATGGACCCATAGTCCAAGGTGGAACTACTCACGAATCATATCGGAGAGAAGGCCTCCGGGATGATCTCCCCTCCGGCAGGGTGCCGGGAAGAACTTCAGATCCCCCCGATCTAGGGAGATGGTGGCGGCGGCTATAGACGGTTTCGTGGATTTCTGATCGGATACTTAGGGTTTCTGCATCGGGGGCTTCTTATAGGTGAAGTGGGAGACCGAGGCGGCCGCCAGGGCGACCAAACCCTAGACAGGTGTGGGCTAGGGCCCACCCGCGCCTAGGGGAGGGGGGGGGGGGGTCTGGCCCCTCTGGCCGTCCCCTCGGGCTCTCCTCTGGACTCCTTGTTCCCCAAGGAAAGTTATTGACTTTGTCCTTTGTCCCGTCCAATTCCGAGAATATTTCTTTACTAACTTTTCTAAAACCAAAAAAGCAGAAAACAGGCATCTGTAACTATTGCAACTTGTTAATAGATTAGTACCAGAAAACATGTAAAAAGCACCTCAAAGTGTAGACAAGTAAAGCAAAGTAGATAAAAAACAAGAATGGAGCATCAAAAATTATAGATACGTTTCCGACGTATCAACATCCTCAAACTTAACTCCTGCTCGTCCTCGAGTAGGTAAGTGATAAAAAGAATAATTTTTGAGGTGACATGCACCTTCACAATAAAGATCCAACCATTTGCAAGCATTGAAAGTTGGGATCAAAGAACTCTAAACATGTGCATGAAAGATGGAGTTCTAACAATAGGACATAGTAATTATGCATGCAACATGGCAAGCTACAAACAAAGATCATGAATAATATGCATTGAAAAACATTTGTTTGTTTCACATGCAGAAAACATAGCATAGTGCCAATCAGCTTGTCCCTCATAGAGTAGCAATATAATGCATAGGACACCTGCAAATTTCACAAGGGTGACTAGAAACAAATAGCACAAGAACAAGTAATAACACAATATGCATCAATTAATAAGCTTTGGAACACTGCACATAGAATGACACCTATGCTCTCTTAATGGTGCCTAAAGGTAGAAGGTGGAGACTCAATAATGGTGGAAGAAAGGCCTTTTTGTAAAGGAAGCAGGGATTACAAGTTTAAAAAAGAGCTTCCAAAAATTATGGTACTTGTTAGCTTTCAGCCCTCATTGCCCCTATCATAAGCATCTTGAAGTGGTTAAGGTTAAAGTGGCAAAGCTGGAGTATATGCTTGACGAAGTATAAGTTGGCAATCTCATGCCCCTTGAATACGAGGGCCACACCTCATGCATACTCAACTTTGGGTCCAAGTAAGTTCTTGTCACTATAAGTATTTGTATATCATTGAGAACCGCCAATGGGGTACCCCTTGCACATGGTACATGAGCTTTCCCATAACCAAAATGACAAGGCAAGCAGACAATGAGTATCTCGGCAATTATTCTTATGTACCATGGGAATATGGTGCTTTTTTCTCTCTTTCCTCTTTTCTCAATGTGTCTTTTTATAAGAAGAATGCTTCATAGATGTCACTATGGTGATGCTGCAAGTTTCCACCATGATTAGGCATTGCTTAGGCTAGCGGCACAGGCATTTCTCTAACACAGGATACAAACTCCATGGACTTACAAGTTCCCTCTTTATTTCACACCGGTGACATCCCTAGACAAAAGAACATGATATCAACTGAGTACAACAAGGTACAAGTGCAATGTTGAAAACGTTCCCCGTGATAGCACGGTTCTGCTAATTCCAACTTATAATTGCAAGCAGAAACGGTTCCCCATGATAGTTCAAGTTTATTAGGGGCAAAGAATAAAGTGTGCCATCAAGTTCGTGATGGCTTTAATCACTAAGTTTTCACATAACAAAATAGTTTTTAATTGGAAGATAGTTGAAAACAAGAATATACTTGGAATGATGTAACACACCATGCATAGGAGTTTATAGTGGTCACTTTGGAATAACTTGGTTTCTTGGGAGTTGGAAGCATGAGTAGAACTTACTCATACAAGTGGAGGCTAGCAAAAGACTGGGAGAAACCAACTAAGAGAGCAATAATGGCCAAAAAATCATGGAGTACAACAAAGCATACTAATCAAAGCAAAGAGTGGTACTACAAGTCAAGGACTAAATGATCATAGAGGCTATTGGTGACTTGTGATATTCATAACATGGTGTGAGCATGTGCCAAGTCAACCCAAGCAAAACATCAAAGGAGAACACCACAATACTGTGCTTTTGCATGCTAAAACAACGCATAATTTCTTCAAGGCACACTAAGCAATCCCAATTGTTTGGAACAAGACATGGTATAGCAATAATCACTAAGCATAATGCCAAAACAACACCTAGCATGTCATGCTAAAGTCTAAGTCACAGTCAATGCAAGCTCCTCTTGCGCTTCAAGCAAAAACTTACTACTCCTTTCCAAACACCAAGCACACTTATTTGCATAACAACACAACAAGAACGGGGGTCCAAACTACTAAAGCAAACTAAACAAACTAAGCAAAGCAAACTAAAACTAAGACTCTCCAAGAACAACATAACTGTGCATGAAACAATAAAAAACGAAGTGTCTAGACAGACCTGAGCTTTTTATTGATGAAGAAGGGGATGCCTTGGGCATCCCCAAGCTTTGACGCTTGTACCTCTTGGATATTTCTTGGGGTGACACCATGGTGGCATCCCCAAGCTTGAGATTTTGTCCATTCTTCATCTCATTGCATCATTCTCTCTCTACACCTGAAATTTTTCCTTCATACAAAACTTCACACAATCTTCATTAGCAACATTAGCTTATTCAAAAGATATTATACCCCTGGAAAAGCTTTGGAACAGCAAGGCTTTTCACTAAAAACACAAGCTACTGAAGTAACTCCTTCAAAAATCTCAATTTACCCGAAGAGAACTCAAAAAGGAATCAATAAGAAGAAAATGCAAATAATGGCAGAAATCTGTCAAAATAGACCAGCAGGTAGAAACGAATTTTTTCGAACATATTCTGTTGCTCAAATAAAAAAGTGTTGAACTAACGAAAGTTATCTAACATACTGGGGGATTTATTTGTAAATTTTGAGCTCAATCCGAGTTACAGAGCCTCCTCACGGATTTTTTTGGTGGAGGACAGAAATCTGTTTCGGGACAGCAACTCCCCAAATCTTATTTCCCTCTCATTAGAGGTCATTATTGGCAAAGCAAACAAAAAGGATAAGGAGAGATTATTACAGAAGTAATAACTTCCAAGACTCAAGGAAACTCTTGGGTTATCTCCCAACAAGTACTTTTCTTTAACGCCTTTAAATTAGGCACAAGAAGCAAGAAGAATCAAGTATTTTCAAATAAAGAAGCATTAACATCAAATCTTGCTTTCAAAGGAGGAGCAAAAAGCAACTTCTCTCTCTCCTCATAGGGAAGTGTTCAATACCTTTCTTGAATGGAAAATGATATTTGATGGTGCCTTCTTTCATATCAATGATGGCACCAACTGTTCTAAGAAAAGGTCTTCCCAAAGTAATAGGACAAGAAGCATTGTATTCAACATCCAAAACATAGAAATCCACAGGGACATAAGCATTATTAACCATAATAAGAACATAATTAACACTCCCCATGAGTTTCTTCTTAGCATTATCATTGAGTGGGACATTCAAATAACAATCTTCTAATGGTGGCAAATCAAGCATTTCATAAATCTTCCTAGGCATAATAGAGACACTAGAACCAAGATCACATGAAGCTTTAAGATCAAAGTCGTTCACTTGCATATTAATAATGGGTTACCAACTATCTTATACTTTCCTAGTAATAGAAGCTTTGTGTTTTAGCTTATCTTCCTTAATCTTAACAAGAGCATCTGTAATGTGTTTGGTAAAGGCAACATGCAGATCACTAGAATCAGGACTTCTAGCAAGTTTTTGCAAGAACATAATCACTTCAGAAATATTGCAACCATCAATATCAAAGTCAAACTTAGCATCACTAGTGGTAGGCATAGTAGGAGGAGGAATAAGGGCTACTTGTGGTTTAGTGGTGATGGTGCACACACTATTGTTCCTATCAATTTCAGCTTCCCTTTCCCACCTCGCATGAAGTTGAGCTAACAACCTAACATTTTCATCAATAGTAACTTGTATGGCATGAGCAGTAGCAAAGGTGTTTTCCATAGTTTCAGGTTTAGCAACCATTTTATTAACCAAGGAAGTTTGAGCTTCAGACAAAGAGGATATATTTTTCTCAACAGTTAAAAGCTTTTCCTCTATAGTCTTATTGAAAGTGGTTTGTTTACTAATAAAGTCCTTGAGCATTACTTCAAGTTCAGAGGGGACACTTCTAGCATTATTATAAGAGCTTCCATAGGAGTTTTCATTATTAGGAGGATAAGGCCTATAATTGTTGTTGCTACCAAAATTATTCCTATAGGCATTGTTGTTGAAATTATTGTTTCTAATGAAGTTCACATCAACTTGCTCTTGAGCAACCAAAGAGGCTAAGGGAACACTATTAGGATCTATAGGAGCTTTCCCATTAACAAGCATAGCCATAATAACATCAATCTTTTCACTCAAAGAGGAAGTTTCCTCAACAGATTTTACCTTCTTACCATGTGGAGCTCTCTCAACATGCCATTCAGAGTAGTTAACCATCATATTATCAAGGAGCCTTGTTGCAACACCCAAAGTGAGGCCCATGAAGGTACCTCCAGCAGCAGAATCCAGGAGGTTTCTTGAGGAGAAGTTCAAACCTGCATAAAAAGTCTGGATAATCATCCAAAGCAGTGAGTCCATGAGTAGGGCAATTTTTAACCAAAGATTTCATTCTTTCCCAAGAAGGAGCAACATGTTCACTATCAAGTTGTTTAAATTTCATAATGTCACTTCTCATAGCAATAATGTTAGCAGGAGGATAGTACTTTCCAATAATAGCATCTTTGCATTTAGTCCAAGAATCAATACTATTTTTAGGCAAAGATAGCAACCATTCTTTAGCTTTTCCCCTCAAGGAGAAAGGAAAAAGCCTGAGCTTAATAATATCTCCATCTACATCCTTATACTTTTGCATCTCACAAAGTTCAACAAAGCTATTAAGATGGGCAGCAGGATCATCAGAACCAACACCAGAAAATTGCTCTCTCATCACAAGATTCAACAAAGAGGCTTAATTTCATAAAAGGTAGCATCAGGAACAAGTGGAGCAATAGGTGTTCTTAGGAAATCATTGTTGTTGGTGCTATTAAAATCACACAACTTGGTGTTCTTAGCATAGTTCATTTTGGCAAATGGGGGCAAGCCAAAGACAGCAGCAGCTAGAGCAGGAACTAATTTTTTTGTGTTTTTTGAATAAGGAAAGAAAACCAAACAAAAGAAAAAAGGCATACTAAAAACAAAGTAAAGAGAAAGGAAGTGAAGGACTCCCCTAGTGAAGACGTCCTTAGCCTCCCCGGCAACGGCGCCAGAAAATAGCTTGATGGCGCCCACCACTTGTCGTGGGACGCTCGTTGTAAACCCCAAGAGCAAGGTATGAAGCAGCACAGCAGCAAGTTTCCCTCAGTAAGAAATCGAGGTTATCGAACCAGTAGGAGGAAGGAAATGTCACACAGGTGTTGGTGGCAACGCGGAGACTTGCACAACACAAACCTAAGACTTTGCCCCAACGAATCAGTGAGGTTGTCAAGCTCACTGGTTTGCTGTAACAAAGGATTAAACGTATGGTGTGGAAGGTACTGGTTTGCAGCAAGTAAACAAGTAACAGTGGAAGATGTATCAATGGTAAAGATTGGACCGGGGTCCATAGTTCACTAGAGGTGCTCTCCTTAGATAAACAACATAGCATGAAGGGTAAAAAAATTCCAGCAGGGCAATTGACAGGAACTGAGCAAGGCATAACAATGCAATTACCAGGCAAAAAGATCCTATGAGATTCGTTTGGGAAATACAACAAGATACATAGACCGCCATCCAACTGCATCTATGACTAGAAGTCTACCTTCAGGTTATCATCCGAACCCCCTCTAGTATTAAGTTGCAAGCAACAGACAACTGTTTTAAGCAAAGTGTGTAAGGTAAATAGTCCACATGTTCCATGAACAAGAGACCATTGTTTTCTCCCTAGTAGCAACATCACGTCTACAACCGAAGAGATTATTGTCACTTCCCTTGGAAACTAGAGGCATGAACCCACTATCGAGCATAAATACCCCCTCTTGGAGTCACTAGCAACTACTTGGCCAGGATAGCTACTAACAACGAAGAGCATGCAAGATCACAAACAACACAGACATGATAGAATCATAAAGATAAAACCATTAATCAAACCAACATAATAATCTCAATATCCATCGGATCCCCGCAAACACAACATGCATGATTACAAATAGATTAGATCTTGATCATGAACGAAGCTCACAAGATCTATACATGAAAGCACAAAGGAGGAGATACAACCATCTAGCTACTACATGGACCCATAGTCCAAGGTGGAACTACTCACGAATCATACCGGAGAGAAGGCCTCCAGGATGATCTCCCCTCCGGCAGGGTGCCGGGAAGAACTTCAGACCCCCCCGATCTAGGGACGATGGTGGCGGCGGCTACAGACGGTTTCGTGGATTTCTGATCGGGTACTCAGGGTTTCTGCATCGGGGGCTTCTTATAGGCGAAGGGGGAGAACGAGGCGGCCGCCAGGGCGACCAAACCCTAGCCAAGCGTGGGCTAGGCCCACCCGTGCCTGGGGAGGGGGGTCTGGCCCCTCTGGTCGGCCCCTCGGGATCTCCTCTGGACTTCTTGTTCCCCACGGAAAGTTATTGACTTTGTCCTTCGTCCTGTCCAATTTTGAGAATATTTCTTTACTAACTTTTCTGAAACCAAAAACGGCAGAAAACAGGCATCTGACACTGTTGCAACTTGTTAATAGGTTAGTACCAGAAAACATGTAAAAAGAACCTCAAAGTGTAGACAAGTAAAGCAAAGTAGATAAAAACAAGCATGGAGCATCAAAAATTATAGATACGTTTCCGACGTATCAGTTCCCACTATAGAAGAACAAGACGGTCTACATCTAGTTCAATTAGGATGCCCAAGGCAAAGGTATGTTATTGATAGGGCTTCTCTTTTGTCGGTCTCGTATTGTTAGTTGGGAGACCGGGTTTAGGATAGATAGCCGTACTATCAAGAGGGGCTCTCAAGCGGGTGTCTCGTTTGCATTGTTCGGAGAGAGCTCAAACCTTTGCATTCATAGCATCATCTTTATTGGTTGTTATTTGGTTCTTGTCCATGAGAGGATCTAGAGCTTGTGGTCATCATCATAACAAGCTCTAGTTCATCAAATAAGGATTTCACTTGCATATCTTATTGCGGTTTTTGATCTTGCGAGTTTTCCGGCTCCACACCTTGGGATATACTTCACATATATGTTCATGGTATTTTATCCCTAGGTGATACTCAATATTTTGGAAAACATTGGTTGGATTCTATTCGTTGTTATCTTTCCAACAAAATTGGTTTCATCTTGTTTGGAGTTCGGGTGCGAAAGTTATTGCATTTATGGTTTCTGGAATTTCCCTGACCGAAAGTTCCGGCTTCTTATTGGAAGTTCTGCTAGGGCATTTTGCCGCCAGAAGTTCTGGTTCTTCTTCCGCTGACGTACTGTATCCTCTCTATTTGGTTTGTTGTATTTGACGGGATTTGGGTCAGAAGTTATAGCGGTAATACCGCCCCCACCAGAAGTTCCCTCTAGGGACCGAAAGTTCCGCTCGGGCCTAGTTGCCGCCGGAAGTACCAATTGAAAATCCGGCTCTTGTTTCGCTCACGTTCAGTAACCTTCTGTTTTGGGTGTGTCTATTTGAAGGAACTTCATTCGGAACTTCCACCGGAAGTTCCGCTCCCACCGTAAGTTCCGGTGGACCAGCGGAAGTTCCGACCAGGACTCGCGTTTTCAGATTCTCGCATCGCTATTTTTGACTGTTGGCTGTGTGCCACCAGAACTTTCGGCCTCCCACCGGAAGTTCCGGTCAGGGTCGCGAATGCCCATAACGGGCAGATCTGGGAGCCCTTTAAAAGGGACTCCTCTTCCCCTTCGTGGGCACTAGCTTTTCTTCTTGGTTCTTGGCTTTCTCTCTCTCCTCCATTGTTGACCTTGAAGAAGATTTCCCTCTCCCCTTTCCCTTCCTATGATTCTTGCATCTTTTTGAGGGATTTGAGAGAGGAGATCTAGATCTACAATCCCCCAAGCCAAATCCCTTCTTTGTGAAGGAATCATTGGGATCTAGATCTTGGAGAGTTTTGTGTTCTCCTCTTTTGTTCTTCCTCCCTTATTCCCCCAAATAGCTTTTGTAGCTTTGTTGGAATTTGGTAGTGAAGGACTTGCCCTTGCATTCGTTGCATAGGTTTGTGTTCTCCTCGGAGATTCAGCGAGTACAAGCTTGTGTGCTTGTTACTCTTGGGTTCTTGGAACCCTAGATGGTTTTGTGGTTGGATTGTTGACCTTTTGTGGTCTTGTAGCCTCCTGTGGCTTTGTTGGCCTTCTGTGGCATTGTAGCCTTTTGTGGCTTTGTTGTTGGGAGCCTCCAATTGAGTTGTGGAGTAAGCCCAAATCTTGTACGGGTTCGGTGACCGCCCTCAAGCGTCCCATAGTGGAGCGAGTGCCCGCCTTTTGTGGTGCGCACTCGGGAGAATAGGGTGCTTTTGTGGCGTTGGTGAGTTGCATGCTTCCGCATCCGGGGTGAGGCCTTGTGTGGCGTTGGGTGAGCATCGAGCCACCACACCTCGAGGTGAGCCGTTTGTGGCGTTCGGAGAGCATTGCGCCATCGCACATCTCCAACGGAGATGTAGCTCCTTTGGAAGTGAACTTCGGGAAACAAATCTTCGTCTCTGCATCCATCGGTTATCTATCAACCGAGCCCTTTACTTATGCACTTTACATTGTGATAGCCATCGTGCTTGAAGTATTTATATCTTGCTATCACCTTGTTTCTTGTATTGCTTAGCATAGGTTGTTGGTGCACTTAGGTGAACTTAGTGGCTAGGTTTTGTGCTCAATAAATTAAACATTAGTTTTATTCCGCATTTACTTGAGCCTAAACCGTAATATTTTAAATGCCTATTCACCCCCCCTCTAGGCGACAACCATTGCACTTTCACCTTGGTTCTAGTGTCCCTATTATGCCTAGAAAGATTTATGAAATGCTTGATTTGCCACCTTTGGAAGATTGTTATTTGGATGTCCCACTTAATGATAATGCTAAGAATAAACTCATGGGGAGTGTTAATGATGTTCTTAGTATGGTTAACAATGCTTATGTCCCTGTTGATTTCTATGTTTTGGATGTTGAATACAATGTTTCTTGTCCTATTACTTTGGGAAGACATTTTCTTAGAACTGTTGGTGCCATTATTGATATGAAAGAAGACACCATTAAATATCAATTTATATTCAATAAAGGTACAGAACACTTACCCATGAGGAGATAGAAGTTTCTTTTTGCTCCTCCTTTGAAAGCAAGGTTTGATGTTAATGCTTCTTCATTTGAAAATACTTGATTCTTGCTTCTTGTGCCTAACTTAAAGGCGTTAAAGAAAAGTACCTGTTGGGAGATAACCCAAGAGTTTTCTTGAGTCTTGGAAGTTATTACTTCAGTAATGACCTCTCCTTATCCTTTTTGTTTGGTTTTTGTGCCAATAATGACCTCTAATGAGAGTTAGTAAGATTTGGGGAGTTGCTGTCCCAAAACAGATTTTTGTGCTCCACCATAAAAATTCGTGAGGAATCTATGTAAGTCGGATTTAGCTGATATTTTATAAATAAATCCCCCAGTATGTTAGATAACTTTCGTTAGTTCAACACTTTTTTATTTGATCAACATAAGGTCTTCGAAAAAATCGGTTTCTATCTGCTGGTTTGTTTTGACAGATTTCCGCCATTATTTGCATTTGCTTCTTATTGATTCCTTTTTGGGTTATTTTTGGGAAATTGAGATTTTTCAGGGAATTGCTACAGTAGATTGTGTTTTTAGTGAAAGTTTTTCTGTTCTAAAGCTAAACTCAAGGGTCTATTATCTTTTGAATACTCTAATGTTGCTAATGAAGATTGTGTGAAATTTTGTATGCAGGAAAATTTTCAGGTGTAGAGAGAGAATGATGTAATGAGATGAAGAATGGACAAAAGATCAAGCTTGTAATTCCACCCCGTGTCACCCCAAGAAATATTCAAGAGGTACAAGCATCAAATCTTGGGGATGCCCAAGGCATCCCCTTCTTCATGAATAAAAAGCTCAGGTCTTTCTAGACACTTCGTTTTTATTGTTTCATGCACAAGTTGTGTTGTTCTTGGAGCATCTTAGTTTTCGTTTGGTTTGCTTAGTTTGCTTGAATAAAGTTGTTCGGACCCCCGTTCTTGCTGTGTTGTTTCAAATAAGTTGATTGGTGTTGGAGAAGAGTAGAAAGTTCTTGCTTGAGTAGTACAAGAGGAGCTTGCTTTGTCTGTGACTTAGACTTTATCATGTCATGCTAGGTGTTGTTTTGACCTTATGCTTAGTGATTATTGCTGTAGAATGACTTGTTCCAAACAATTATGATTGCTTAGTGTGCCTTGAAGGAATCATGCATTGTTTTAGCATACAAAAACATAGTATTATGGTATTCTCCTTTGATGCTTTGTTTGGGTTGACTTGGCAAATGCTCACACCATGTTATGACTATGAGCAAGTCACCATAGCCTCCATGATAATTTAGTCCTTGACTTGTAGTACCGCTTTATGCTTTGATTAGTAATATTTTGTCTCTCTGTATGATTATGGCCATTATTGCTCTCTTAGTTGGTCGCTCCTAGTCTTTTGCTAGCCTCCACTTGTATGAGTAATCTCTACTCATGCATCCAACTCCCAAGAAACCAAGTTATTCCAAAGTGTCCACTATAAATTCCTATTCACGGTTTGTTACACCATTCCAAGTATATTCTTGTTTTCATCTATCTTCCAAGTAAAAGTATTTTGTTATGTGAAAACTTAGTGATTAAAGCTCTCACAAACTTGATGGCACACTTTATTTTTCTTGCTCCTAATAAACTTGAACCATTGTGTCATCTATGTTGTATATGCTTGAACTTATACGTTGTAATTAGCAGAACCGTGATGTCATGGGGAATGCTTTCAACATTGCACTTGTACTTTGTACACAGTTGATATCATGCTCTTTTGTCTATGGATGTCCCCGGTGTGAAATAAAGAGGGAGCTTGTAAGTCCATGGAGTTATGTATGTGTGTTAGAGAAACGCCTGGGCCGCTAGCCTAATCCATGCCTAATCATGGTGGAAACTTACAGCATCACTATACTGACATCTATGAAGCTTTCTTCTTATAAAAAAAGAGACACACTAAAAATAGAAAGAGAGAAAAAAGAACCATATTCCCATGGTAAATAAGAAGATTGCTTAGATGCTCATTGTCTGCTTGCCTTGTCATTTTGATTATGGGATAGCTCTTGTATCATGTGCAAGGGGTACCTCGTTGGCGGTTCTCTATGATACACATGTACTTACTATGACAAGAACTTACGGGTGACCAAGTTGAGTAGCATGAGGTGCGGACCTCGTATTCAAGGGACATGAGATTGCCAACTTATACTTTTTCAAGCATACACTCCATAGTTTGTTCACTTTAACCTTAATCACTTCAAGATGCTTATGATAGGGGCAATGAGAGTTGAAAGCTAACAAGTACCATAATTTTTGGAAGCGCTTTTTGAGACTTGAAATCCCTGCTTCCCTTATGAAGGGCCTTTATTCCACTATTATATTGAGTCTTCACCTTCTATCCTTAGGCACCAGTTAAGAGAGCATAGTTTCCATTCTTAGTTCTATGTGCAGTGTCCCAAAACTTATTAATTGATGCATATTGTTGATATTACTTGTTATTGTGCCATTTGTATCTAGTCACTCTTATGAACTTTGAAGGTGTCCTATGCATGTATTTGCCACTCCATGAGGGACAAGCTGAATGCCATATGCCATGTTTTCTGTCTGTGAAACAAACAAACGTTTTTCAATGCATATTATTCATGATCTTTGTTTGTAACCTTTCATGTTGCATGGATAGTTACTTTGTCTTACTGTTAGAACTCCATATTTCATGCTCATGATTAGAATTCTTTGATCCCAGCTTTCAATGCTTGCAAATGGTTTTATCTTGATTTTGATGATGCATGTCACCTCAAAAATTATTCTTTTTACCACTTACCTAATCGAGGATGAGTAGGAGTTAAGCTTGAGGATGCTTGATATGTCGGAAACGTATCTATAATTTTTGATGTTCCATGCTTGTTTAGTATCTACTTTGCTTTGCTTTATCTACACTTTGAGGTGTTTTTATTTGTTTTCCGGTACTAACCTATTAACAAGATGCCACCATGCCAGTTGCCTGTTTTCTTCTGTTTTTGGTTCCAGAAAGGCAGAAAATCAATATTCTCGGAATTGGACGGGACAAAAGCCAAAGTCAATATTTTACCATGGGGAACACGGAGGCAGAATACAAGACAGAGGGGACGCACCAGGGGGCCACACCCCTGGCGGCGCGGGCTAGGGTTAGCCGCGCCAAGAGGGGTGTGTGACCACCCTGGCCGCCCCACTGCCTCGCCTCTTCGCCTATAAAGACCCCCTGATGCCAAAACCCTAAGTACCCGATCAATATTCCACGAAACTGTCTGTAGCCGCCGCCACCATTGTCCCTAGATCAGGGGGATCTGAAGCTCTTCCCGGCACCCTGCCGGAGGGGAGATCATCCCAGAGGCCTTCTTCTTCATCATGCCAGCCTTTGGTATGAAGCGTGAGTAGTTCCACCTTGGACTACGGTTCCATGTAGTAGCTAGATGGTTGCATCTCCTCCTTTGTGCTACCATGTTTAGATCTTGTGAGCTCCGTTCATGATCAAGATCATCTATTTGTAATCATGCATGTTGTGTTTGTGGGGATCCGATGGATATTGAGATTACTATGTCAGATTGATTAATGGTTTTGTCTGATTGATTCTATCATGTCTGTGTTGTTTGTGATCTTGCATGCTCTCCGTTTCTAGTAGCTATCTTGGCCAAGTAGATGCTAGTGACTCAAGAGGGGGTATTTATGCTAGATAGTGGGTTCATGCCTCTATTTAATCTAAGGGAAGTGACAGACATCTCTAAGGTTGTAGATGTGATGTTGCCACTAGGGAGAGAACAATGGTCTCTTGTTCATGGAACAATTGGATTATTTACCTTACACACTTTGCTTAAAGCAGTTATCTGTTGCTTGCAACTTAATACTGGAGGGCGTTCGGATGATAACATGAAGGTGGATTTCTAGTCATAAATGTAGTTGGATAGCGGTCTATGTATCTTGTTGTATTGCCAATCGAATCTCATAGGATCATGAATGTCTAGTATTGCATTGTTATGCCTTCCTCAGTCCTGTCAATTGCCCTGCTATAATTTGTTTACCTAGCACGCCATGTTTGTTCCTCTTAAGGAAAACACCTCTAGTGAACTATGGACCCCGGTCGAATCTTTACCATTGATACATCTTCCACTGTTACTGTTACTTGTTGCAAACCACCATTACCTTCCACACCAGACATTTAATCCTTTGTTATAGCAACCGGTGAGATTGACAACCTCACTGTTTGTTGGGGCAAAGTCTTGAGTTTGTGTTGTGCAGGTCTCCAAGTTGCTAGCAACACCTTTGAGTTGTTTCCTTCCTCCTACTGGTTCAATAACCTCGGTTTCTTACTGAGGGAAAACTTGCTGCTGTGCTCATCACACCTTGCTCTTGGGGTATCCCAACGGGGCGTCAATAACACGCCAACAACAAGCACCACCGAACACAATAATGTACCTAGGTTAGAGACCCTCTCTTTGTGGTAACACTCCTACTCCTGCAAGATTTTACTATTCAGAGCAAACTCATAGTACAGAGCGCTCTTAGAGCTGTATCCAGGATGAACTAGGGGGAAAATGGAGACTAGAAGAGACCAGCCCCGCTATGGAGGCCTCTGCCCCCTTATATATAGGTTGGGGTGCATATTAGAAGGGATGCCCGGCTGGTGGGGGCCAGCCGGTAGGATCCAGAGAAATTGTCAGCGCTATAGTGCACTTTTGTACCGACTATATGGGCATAGTACTGTGCGAGACAGATGTCTTGTCAAATAATGCGTAGCCATTGGTGCTTTAGATGACGCGAATTCTAAGTATCCGATGGGAGGCGTGGTGCTATTGCCATCATCATGCCCTTCGGATAACCGCCACTGATTCCAAGGTGCCGACTAGGGTGGGCCAACTGGCCTGGTCTTTGGGTTGACCGATTAGACAGGGCCAACCGGCTTGATCTTGGAGATGGCCAGCTGGGCAGGGTCAGCCGACCTGGTCTTGATGCTTGGTGGCCATTCGGCCTGGTTCATCTCAGGGTAATTGAAGGGAATATGCCCTGAGAGGCAATAATAAAGTGTTTATATGTGTATTCCAAGTATATGATAGATGTTTATTTTGCATGCTATAATTGTATTAATACGGAAACATTAATACATGTGTGTTTAATAAACAAATAGAAAGTTCATAGTTATGCCTCTCTCATAAACTAGCTCGTTGATTAACAAGATGATCAAGGTTTCCAGATCATAGACATTGGATGTTGTTAATAACGAGGTCACAACATTAGTGTAATGGTGTGATGAAAATTCATCTGAAGTATAGCATTACGATCAAAATTCATTGAGTTTATATTTCTATAACAACTTACAAAGTGATCCTAATCCTTAGACCATGAGATCATGTCAATCATTAACACCGAAAGAGTTTCTTGATAACATCAAACGTCACACCGTAACTGGGTGACTATAAATATGGGTTCACAACTACTAAAGTGTTATGTTGAGGCCCATGGATCGAGAGTGGAATTTGTTCATCCCAATGACGGATAGATATGCTCTAGGCCCTCTCGGTGATATCACATTGGTTAGCTTGCAAGCAAGTGATTTGATCACTAGAATATTATATCACGGGAACAAGAAAAGAGTGCATGTCAGTAACGAGATCAAACTAGGTATGGAGATACCGATGATCGAATCTCGGACATGTAATATATCGCGAAACAAAAGGATTAAGATACTAGCATAAAAGGTTTTGACGATCATAAGAAAGTCCTCGTTGAATGTGTGAGAGTCAGTATGGGCCTCCAGATCCCGATTATGATTATTGATCGGAGAAGGGTCTCGATCATGTCCGCATTATTCGCGAACCGTAGGGTGGCACACTTAAGAGACACCGACATCCATTTGGAGCAAAAGTTTCATGCCGCAAACAATAACAAGCGCATGAATTTATTTCACTAGATACCGAAACAGGTTTTCGGGTTAAATTGCAGAAAGTGTTTTTGCATGTGAAATAAAATACTAGCAAGGGGTTATATGTGAACGTTTGTCATTAAAGTAATTGACAAAATTCTGAATAAATAAAAGGAGTTTTATTTAATGAGAGTTTGCCTTAAATTTGGTGGAAATTTAATGGGAATTTGAGTGGAGTGAATTGAAAGGATTTTTGTGAGTGGAGTGTCCATCCACATGAATGAGGGGAGGGCAAGGGGGCAGCCCCATGCGCCGGCCACCCCCTTGGGGTTCCCCTTCTCCTATAAAAGGCACCCCTCCTCACTTCTCACTCACACCTCCTCGTGAAGGATATCTCTCCCCCTCTAGTATTTATCCCCCATGGTCTCGGACTAGCAAGATACATGTTCCCGGTGGCTATTCGGCAAGAAAGAGTTGTGCTTCTGCTGCATCACTGGAGCGAGGAGGCGGAGGTTGCTCGGTGCCTCGAACGTGTGTGCGAGCACGGATGCACTGCTAAGTTGCAGTGCTAAGGACTTCCTCTCGATCTTGAGATCGGCAAGAGATCGTCTACATCAACCACGAGTTTGAATCGTTCAGATTTGTCGGTCTTCAAGGGTATGTTCTCTATGGATATACATCCGCCCGTTGTTTGTATCTAGTAGATAGATCTTGGTACATAGTTGTTCCCATCGTAGGAATTTTTTTGTTTTCTATGCTGCGAACCCTACAGTAATACCCCTGACACTACGCGGGGACTTAACCCTCCGGAGAAGTTGCCGTGCGCTACCAAGTGAGTCGATGTAGATGATGCCGGCTAGAGCGTGCAATTTTTTTTGCTATAGATGACCAATTGGAGCATCCGGATGCAGAACCGATTCACACCTACTAGGTGTGCGGTGACAGAGTTGGCTAACTGGAGCAACCGAAGTCTAGAGATGAAACATCTTGCCTTTGAGGAGAGTGCTTGCATCTTACAAGATCAACGGCTCTGAGCCACTTCCTATCAGGGCAATGTTTGGTGACCGTGCCATTGCTTGTATAACAACACCCCGGATCTTTTACGGTTTGGAGCGTTGGCGCGAGCAATCCTCACGCGAACCCTCATGGTGTGCCCGGCAGTTGGATGCCAAGTCGACAGGGTGGAGGTTAATCGCCCACGTGGGACAATAAATAGGGCATGGGAACCTGAGGGAATACTCTTCGCCCACTTCTGGTTCTTTCCTTCTTCTTCTTCTTCTTCTTCTTCTTCTTCTTTTCTTGCTGCTCTATGCCCTATGCTTTTACTTCTTCCCAGTGCCGCCAGAAAAGGATTGTTAGCATAGCCGCGACAAGCCACGGATATGGGGCCTCGCATCTCAACGATGGCTCCAGAGGAGATGGCTACGGAGGGGGAGACTGGTGAGGGTCGATGGTTATGATCGATTTGATCACGAAGTACCAGTAGGGGAAGTTCCTGCCGCCGACCTCGATGGTGACAACGAGGCTCGCTCCGGAGTGAGTGCCGAACCCATAAGAGGGGGAGCGGGTTGTATTCCTAGCGCATTTTCCCCATGGATTCGGCCTCCCTACCAGTGACCTTGTCATCGAGTTCTGTGAGTTCTTTGACTTCCGGCTACACCATCTGGCACCAACACCATCACGCAACTCGCCCACTTCATCGCCTTTGCTGAGTCATATATCGGCGTGAAGCAGGATATCGTTCTATTCCTCTAGTTGTTCTTCCTCAAGGCCCAGGAGAAGTACAAGGAGGGGCCATTTGTGGACGCCAGCTGCGCCATGATCTATGCATGGCCCAACTCCCTGGTGCCGAAAATCTTATTGTCGGACACAGTCAAACTCTAGCAATGCAAGTACTTATATAAGTAGGGGTCGTTGGTGGATGCCAGTTGTGCCACGATCTATGTGCGGCCCAACTCTTCGGTGCGGAAGATCCGACTGCCAGACATAGTCAAACTCTAGCAACACACATACTTCTATGTGAAGAACATGACCAAGACTGACTGGATCAACTTGCCGGCCTTCCGTAACATCATCTCCTCGAAGAAAAGCTGGGATGCTTGGAACTAGGGGTTGAGGCAGGACATCGACCGGATGGTCAGCCAAACGAAGCTAATGGTGCAGTAGGGACTCTCCGCCCGGGACATCACTCTTAGATGGATGGCTCGCCGGGTGCTCCCGCTGTAGAACCGGGCACACAAGGTGTGCTTCGTCTCTGGGCTGATGGATCCTACTCGGACCTCCCGGCTGGAGCCTCTGAATGGTGGCCTCCGAGAATAGATCTCGATGATTTCAAAGGAGGAGATCACGGATAGCTGGTCATATGGCTTCTAGCCCTTCAACTGGTCATAGAGCGCCCCGCGGGTAAGTTTCTTTCTTGGTCGTCTGGACCTACTAACTTACCCAGTTATACTGACTTTTCTCTACCTACCTAAATAGCTCTTTGAGACACAAAAGATGTAGGATGGGATGGAGCCATCGACTGAATTCGCCGCTGATCAAAAACCACCGAAGGATCAGTCGGTGGCGCCCGAGCCAGAAGTATTCCACAGCCGGGACGATGACCCCATGCCCAACCCTCATGGTAAGCTTGTTGAGTACGAGGTTCCGGATGATCTAGCTAATGACGGGGAGGAAGATGCTAATTTTTATGTGATGCAGCCATCTAAAGTGACGACGGGCCCGACACGCCTGTGGCCACGCCCAAACCCAAGCGCCAGCGCCAGGGGGCCAACTTTAGCAAGGAGGAACTAGGCAGGAAGAAGCCGTGGAGGCTTCACAAGAGGGAGGAGATGCCCGTTGTGGTAGGGTGAGTTTTCTTCCTTAGCGCTTACTTCTCTACCGACTACAATTTTCTTTATCCTTGTTTCTTTCATAGATATGCTCGCTCAGCTCGCTGGATGCTGAGATCCCTACTGCCATCGACACCGCCCAGGTTCTCCCTCCTCCAAAGCACCATGCTCCCACTCCTCCACATCAATTAAATTGAGGTAAAAGATCCAGGTTTTACTAAACACATTAACCTGCTACATCGCTATCTTGACCATATGGACAAGAAGATAATGAAGGAATTGGAAGCCAATCTTGACATTAGTCTTCGTTCACTCAAAACTCAAAAGAAGACCGTTGAGCTCCAACCATTCCTTATAGCTTAGTTATATGTGAGATCCTGACACATGGCTTAATTGGATGGATAGGGTATCCATATTAATAAGTTGCAACTTCTTTTCCGGAAGCTCATCTAAAAATAATTCTGAGGTTAAGCGTGCTTGGACTGGAGCAATTTGAGGATGGGTGATCAACCAGGAAGTGGGTATCGGGTGCGCACGAGTTAGGACAAAGTGCTTAGAAAGACTAGTATTGGTCCGTGTGGTCAGTCTAGAAATCCTATTGAGCTGCCGGGAATAACAGCCTGGGCATGGAGAGTCCAGGGTGTTACAAGTGGTATCAGAGCCAGGTTCTCGTGGTTATATGGACGTGTGCGGGTCAGTGGCGAACATGTGGATCATGGCGCGTGTGGCCTAGAGTGGACATTGCATGGCACATGTCCCAGCACTAGGCGCACATACGTGTGCCAAGAGGGGACATTCCTGGCTTGTGGTTGATCGACGATGGCGTCGATCTTATAAGGGTGGATGTATGTGAGATCCTGCCATATGGTTTAATAGGATTGATAGGATAACCATATCAAAAAGTTGCAACTTATTTTTCGGAAGCTCATCTAAAAACAACTCTAAGGTTAAGCATGCTTGGCCTGGAGCAATTCGAGGATGGGTGTGACCGACCGGGAAGTGGGTCCTAGGTGTGCACGAGTGAGGACAGAATGCACAGAAAATACTAGTGTTGGTCTGTGTGGTTAGCCTAGAAATCCTATTGAGCTGCCAGGGATGACAGCCCGGGCACGGAGAGTCTGGGATGTTACATTAGATAAGATTAATGAGAAGCGCAGGATCCACATTATGATCTTGGAAGCAACAAACAAAACCCTCTACATGAAGCTCCGTGGTGCAAAGGCTTCATCTTTAAAATAAAGGAGCACCACAGTATCAAATAATCACAAGGGAATATTTGATCCTACCTGGCTTGATTCCAAGCTTGAGGAGATCTATAACACCTTTTAATCTACCTTATAGTTTTAGCATGTCTAATTTTCCGCATGCATATTAGTTAAATCTATTTTCTTGAGTTGCATATTCAACTCCCTTTGATAAGAAAAGAATTATGTCCAATGAATTTTTGAGCCTTTATGATATTTGATATATTCTTGGTTTTATGATTGTTGTATGAGATGTATAAATTAGGATGAGTGCTATTATACTTCTACTTTGTGACAATTTTTGGGTCTTCCACACCAATTGTACCGATAGAATATGAGAAGAATTCTCAATAGCATGTTATACTCATTTATTTGATTACAACAAGAATATATGTGAAGTAAAAGAATTATGAAATAAATAAAAATAAAGAAGTGGTTCTATCAAGAAAATTATAGAGTGAGTACAAGTGGAGGTAGATGCTCAAACTGCAACCATGAATTACTTCATACTCTGGTTGGAAGTTAGTACCTTGTATTGATATATTTTGAGTCTTCCCATGATAATAAAAATATGCCTAGCTTCTTTGCACAAGCAATACAAGAAAAAGAAAAGGAAAGATGTAGATAAACATGTGCAATGGGAAATAGACATATACATTATCATGAGAGGAAACGCAAGAGACCATCCATAGTTTTGAATAGCAAGTAGATGTGCAAAGTCGTAAACATGTTTGAGGTCACCTCACAAACTTGTTCGGTTAAACTTGATGATTGTACGATATGTTGATAATTAATATTCATATGAACTATTAGTACAAAGGTGAGGAAGCATCTAAGTCATTTGATATGTGAAAGTGTGATAGAGCTTACAATGTGATTCTATATCTGATATTATAATTGTTACATTATAATTATTGCTTCAAACGACTCTTTTTTTTAACAACCCGAGCTTCATGAACATGATGACCTTGTCCTTTGAAGCTCCTATCTTGCTCGGGGACGAGAAAGAGTCTAAACTTGGGGAAGTTGATGATTGAATTTTTAAAGCATATTTATCTTATGTTTTTGCATGAGTAGTACTAGGTTTTTAGTATTCTACGGTGCTCGCATGCATCTTTTTTGCATGTTTCCACATGATCCAAAAATATCAAGGCGTTGATGAATATATCACTTTGAGCTATCATATTGGACAAAATTATAATATTTCTGAAATAATAAAAGTCATTATTATGATTTAGCACACACCTTGGAGAAATGGCATCACGAAAGAAAGCTCCAGAAGGTTTAACGAGAATCGGTACGGCAAGCCCGACCCGTACCGTTCTCCCATACCATGTGGTAGGTTGTCTCGTCAAATACTCACCATGCGAAGAAGGATATGAAATCCGACATTCAGAGACACCAAAACACAGATAAAGCTCACCTCCGAAAGGGATCTAGAGGGGGAACTTGTAGAGGGCATCATCCTTGTTGCTACATGAGTCATCAGAGCCCAAGGCATCGTCTCCATCATCATTAACCGCCGCATCTTCATCATCATCATCACCATTCCCATCTCATTTATCATATCTTGTTGTAGTTCTAATTACTATTGTGGATTTGCACTTGTTATCATCGATCTATTCATATTCATTTCATATATTAATTATGATGTTGTCGATTGCCTCGATGAGTAAGTAGTTTACCCTGTTCATGGGGAGATGGAGAAACCATAGCAATATTATGATATCAAATAAAGATGATCTATAACTTTGGTTCATGATTATGTGTTGGTTTACTCTCTAGATATTATGTGAAGTCGACCATGTAATATTTTCCTTCGGGACTAGAGACAGAATTACCGTTGGGTATATGGTAGTACATATGCAGCTAAGTGACATAACATGTCGGCATGCTATTCATATGGTCAAGGGAGATAAGGATAGATTCAATAAGATCATATCGATATCCATGGGGAAACCCTTAATTGTGAGGGATCCGAGTGGCTTGCTTATGATCATCACAATGGTTATTAGGGATGAAATAAGAGATGGATTTCTGTGATCATTCATCTATGGAGCTCTCCCCACACATGTCATGAAGGAAGACATAGATTTATCCTAATCATAATTAACACCAATGCTTGAGGTGGATCCTACAATCCCTGAGAACACTTCGCCTTTCTATAGTTTCATTAACTTTTCAATACCATTTGTCTCATTGTTGCTTTACTCTTTAGTATTTACTTTACACACAAAACAACCTTCTTTAAACACTCTTAATTGAGATCACGGGCAGCTCACAAGTAAGCCTTGATAGATAGTGACGAGGGGCATTAAAACCATAACCAAATAGATCTTTGTGGTTCGATACTCTTATTTTGAAAACTAGCTACATTGTGCATGTGCTATTGTAGTCATTAGTGCTCCCGCGCTCTAACTGCGTGACCTGCCACTTCTGAGCTTCTGTAGGGGCGAGCTGGAATCTGTCCCATCAGTATGACTCCTGTCTAGAAGCTGCTCCTCGGGATACTCTCCGTCCAGAGAAGGCGTCGTCGGTGTCTCGGTAGGATCCTAGTCGCCCCCGCGAGAGGTTCTCGATCCCGGGGTCGCGGTCCACATGTAGGATCCGGGGTACCCCAGGTCCCACAAAGACGACGATTTCCACCATGACACATGTCTTGGGTTGATGGCCCAATAATAGTTTTATCACATATACATATATCCAAAAGTGTAGTTTCATAGAGTCAATTCTAGAAAGCACCGTCAGATGAATAATAGTGAAATAACATGACATCACCAATGGGGCCAGGTTGAAAATGTCCACCATGAGGCATGGCTTATTTTAACTCCTTAACCATCATCTCAAGTCAACAATACTCATACTCCTAATCACAAAGGCAAGATTAATTAATTTAAATGTTTGTGCCTGTTAAGTTCATGGATTAACCCCACAACTTACTTCTCCATGCCAAGCATAGACAAAAGCAACGACTTTTAAAATCTAAATGACCAGCAACATGATTTACTTGGAATTACATTGAAAGCCATATATAGGTAAATATGGTGGACGCTTGTTGGATCTTGGATGCGCAAGCACTATATCATGCTTAGTACATGAAAGGCTAGCAAGAGGGAGAATTTTTACCAATAGGAAAAACATGAAAAAGTGTCCATAGAACTACTCACTCCCTAATATGAAATATAAACTTAAACTTAAACACACAAGAGGTAAATGAGAGCTATTACTAGATGTGACACTTGCAAGATATCATGAATTCAAGAATACAGAATCATAGAAAGTGTAAGACTAATCATTCTTATGTGACTATTCATCCCTTTTTATTTCCTTCTTTTTAGCATGCAACATGAATTCCAAATTATTCCCATAGCATAATAATAGAAATCGTAAGTCAATTGGAGTTACCAAAAAAATATGAAAATTATTTTTGTGAACAGCAGCGTGGAGGAACATTTAACTCTGCATATGTTTTGTGAACTTTAACATCCAAATGGGGTTAAACTTGGTACTTTATTAAAAACTCTATAGAGTAAAACAAAAAACCTTCTTTCTACATCAAGGACTCAATGGAAACCTAAAAATATAAAAAACCCAGGTTTCCTCTCGTAAAGTGCTTTCTTTTATAGCCATCATATAGCTAGGATTCGTACCTTCATGTTTAGGAGGGGCACATATGATGAGAACTATGCTTTTGGCTTGCACTCTCATTCATCAAAATAAAATTTTCTAACAAAATACCAGGGCCCCATGGTGTGCTCATAACAATCAAAATAATAATCAAATGGAACCATGATAGAGAGCAACACAACACACAATACCAATAACAACAAAGTCTAACTTTCTTTCTATGCATTGGGATCTTATATAGGGATAAACTACAACAAATGTAAGTAGACCAATGCATAGCTATAGTTGGTAACTGAAACTTTGCACTTGTTTGAAAATAGATAGGTCACTTATAGCCTCCTATCTCATAATAATTGAAAGCACTAGAAGCAAATTTAAGAATGTAACCATCAAAAACATGCAACTTTGAAAATTTTGATATATGAAGAGGATCATAAAATGTATCAAGGCAATCATAAGTGTGCTTTAATCTTTCATAATAGTTGCAAGTACTATTTTCAATCATAATACCATGACTACAATGAGAGTTTTGAACTGAAGTTAAATACAAACCACATAAGTATTCCTAACATAAGCATATTTCTCCTCATTTGTGTGGTCATGAGAATTCAAGAATAGAGTAGGACTCTCATGAATGAGATTATCATCACAACAAGCAAGTAAATAATTTTTATCCTCAACTATTGTATATGGAGGATTATCAACAAACATAGTACCATCATCAAAAGCATTATCATAAAGCATATCTAAAACATACTCCTCATTATCATCAAAGTCGTTATTAGGAACAACAAAATCACTCATAAGTATATTATCATCAGATTCATCACTATTGTAATATGTTCCATTATTTGGCTCATCCATAACAATAGAGCTTTCAGTTTCAGAATTACTATCATATGTTGATGCGGAAAGTGGAAGCCACACATCCCCAAGATTAGGTGGTATTATAGCTTGTTTATTATACCTATAAACCTTAACTTCATATTTAATAACATAAGCATTACCATTGAAATCATTTATGCAAATTTGGAGGAGAATAGAACAATGTCCTTTCATTACACAAGCCTCATGACTAGTTTCAAGTTTTTCCTCAATAATAGAGTCTATCTCATGGGCTAAAATATAAGCAATGTATTTCTTAACTTGTTCTATATCATAGCATGAAAACTACACTCTTGATCAGAAGAAATTATAGGATCACTGTTATGCCTACATTGATTTTGAGAGTGTTTAAAGACTTCTATAGTGCAGCAAGTTATGTCATTAAATTCAAAAAATTCAATAGCCAACCGCTTAAGACGTTGAAGCAATTCATACATTCTATCTCCTTCTTTGGTTGATCTATACTCATAATAATCTTCCATAGTTCTTTCATAACCTTAAACCATAGAGATTCCATAAAGTTCCTCCGTAGTTAGGATGCATATTACACTAGTTTTTATTTCAGGTTTTTTATATGAGAAAAGTAAAGACAAATGCAAAATTGAAGGTAAATATGCAAAACTAAAGAAAACAAAAGAAATAAAAACAAGAAAAACTAAAATGGTTTGTAAATCTAAAGGGAAAGAAAAGCTTACAATGACGCACTATGATGCCTCGATTTCCCCGACAATGTCACTAGAAAATAGTCTTGATGGCACTAAACTACGTGAATGCCAACTCTTTGGAACTCTAGGTGCAGAGAGATGTAGCAAGCGTATATTTTCCCACAAAGGTGACAAGATGGTATATATCAAATTCTCGGGAAAAT
This sequence comes from Avena sativa, assembly GCA_916181665.1. Lineage (NCBI taxonomy): Eukaryota > Viridiplantae > Streptophyta > Magnoliopsida > Poales > Poaceae > Avena > Avena sativa. Next base: position 465,722,386 of record OV702293.1, read on the forward strand.
CCTAGGATGCCGCTTTGTTTTTCTGTCAATCAACCTATAGAGAAAAATAGTAAGCCTTTTGTGCAACTACACCATGTGGTTTTCAGGCACAAGGTTTCGTGAATAGATCGAAAACAACTAGTAAAATAAAGTAAATTAAACAAATAAAACAATGCCAAAAAATAGTTTGGTAGTCATCGTGGGAAATAAACTAAGTGCAAGAAATTAAACTAGAGGTAAAAGTAAAGTTCTAGGATAGTAGTAGTAATACAAATGGTAACGTAAACTAAATATAACAAGATACATATATTTCTGTTTTCGGAGTTAATTGGTATTGTAAATGAAAGTGCGGTTACAAGTAAGTAAAATGTGTTTCTTATGATTAAAAATGGACCGAGTTCATAGGTTCACGTGTCTACTCTCTCTTTAACATGGCAAGATCAAAACGGTTTCATCAAAGCATAAATATTGGTGCAACTTCATAATGTGTTTGATACACATTCATATGGGCATCATGTCCTATAATTAATATGATGCAACACATCTCACTAATACTTCTCTAGTATGGAAAACTCCTCAAACTAGATTTAAGAACATACATAGTAATACCTCTGCTACTTTGACATGATGTGGATCATATGTACTCTATGGTGTCACCAGGTGTAATACCCCAAATTTCGATGCTAATATTTCGTGATTATTTCATTTTACAAAATAAATTAAAATATGACCACGGTGCTTCTTATCGTACGTTCTGGTAAAAGAAATCTACGATATGAAAGACAAAAGAATGGAAAAAGGAATTAGGGCCAGTGCCTAGTCTTGAACCCTTGTCCTGCCGTTGGAAATAAATAGAAGCTGCCACTTGATCTATATCGTGTGAGCATAGTGCCATACTAAATCTTAGTAAGCTGGAGAAGCACGAGAGAAAAGAGACAGCTAGACTGTTTTGGGCCTCTTGTAAACTTGTCACTTTCAGGCCGTCGATCTACGGCATCTGGTTAAGAGCCCTAACAATCTGTTTCGTCTAGACCATGATTGCCAGGCTGCTTCCGCTGTGTCCTCTTGTCCGGCCGCCGGTGCTCGTTGTTTGGGTTCAGTATCTCTTCGTGAACAATACATAAACATGACAGCTTTGATAATTCAGGTTCTGAATCGATAGCTAACTGTTTAGTTGGCACGTTCAAGGTCATCCAGTTGGCTGTTTAGCCCATCCAGTAACTTGTTGATCCATTACTATTTAGGCATGCGTAAGGCCGTGTTGTGTCCATCATAATGCAGCTCATTTACGACATGCACAACTATGACCCGGTACTATTTCGGCCTGTAGAAGGCCAGGCACTATTCATTCACGCGCGTTGACTACAACCCATTTACAACATTTTGTATTAAGTCCCGTTAGGCTGGTCATAGTGGTAGTATCATGCTACTAGTATCATGTAGTGTTTGATATTATCTTCATAGTGCATGGTATCATATGATAGTTTCATACTACACTAGTAGAAAAAAAGGTTTCGGTTCGATCTAGAGTCTGACACTAGTCCTGATTTATTACAGGCTGGGACTAGTATGAGCACTAGTCCTGGTTCGTACCGTTTTTAGTGGCCAGGAGATCGAGAAAACTCTAGTCCCGGGTCATTTCGAACCATTAGTCCCGGGTCGTGATACGGTCCGAGACTAAAGGTGTGCAGACGCGGGCAACACCCTTTAGTCCCGGGCCATGATACGACCCTTTAGTCCCGGGTCGTGATACGGTCCTGGACTAAAGGGATGCGACGCGGGCAACTTAAAATTGCTATAACTTTTGCGTATGATGTCGAAAAATAAGTATAACCTATCAAACTGTGTGGAATTTTTTTTGAGTTTGATTTTAACAGCCTTATTTGGATTCCTCATATTTTTAGATTTTTAAAATTATAAATAATGGATTCCTCACATTTTTATGATTCTTTTATATTTTAAAAATTTGAAAAGGGAAAAAAGTTATTTAATTTTTTTTATTATTTAGCAAGTTTTTATTCCATATTTTGATTCCTCACATTTTTCTGGTAATAATGAATATATTATTTGTCGAATTTCGATTTACAGATTTAAAGATATTATTTATGCCATATTAAATGAATAATGGCAAAAAATGAATAAAATATTATTTTATTTAGTTTTTTACTTTCATTATATTAAAACATTATTATTACTTATTTATTGTTGTTTACTAAAATAGTTGTTTGTAGTTTTAATAAATAAAGATGTATAACATATTGATATGGGCTAATAGGATTGATATGATAGTGTGGAGAACAAGGTACAAAAGGGCTTCGCGCAAGGACATCCGGATGGAACAGAGAAGTTAAGCGTGCTAGGGGTGGAGTAGTGCTAGGATGGGTGACCGAATGGAAAGTTTGACCACAAGTGTAATTTAACCTAAGATTAAACATACTTAGTACTAAAAATGTTCCAAGTGAGAGGATTACGGGTCAAACAATTTAAAAGTTTAAGAAAAAATTAGAAAAAAAATCAATTTTTTTTTAAAAAAATAAATAAATAATTGAAAAATAATCTTTAGTCTAGGCCGTATTACGACCCGGGACTAAAGGTCCTTCATTCCCTGCAGCAAAAAACGTCCATGCGATGGCCCTCTAGTCCCGGGTTGTAACAAACCGGGACTAGAAATAGGGGCCTTTAGTCTCGATTTCATAGTCCCGGGTGCAAAACCGGGACTAAAGGCCCTTGCAAACCGGGACTATATGCCCTTTTTCCAATAGTGCTAGTATTATATTTAATGATTTGTAGAATCTCAATACAAAATTGTGCACAAGATTTATTTATATGAGGATTTTCTAGTTTTACGTGCTTTGATACGGTATCTACCTATAATATTCTAACCATCTCTTTCTTTATTAACTATTGTGTCACATTAGATTTTTGCCAACATGGCATGCGTGATACTAGCTATAATACTCCCACTAGGACCAGCCTTACCATTGAGTCCTGCTACATGCCCATGGATATTAAGAGAACACGTTAATGCGCGGCCAAGAACGACCCGTTAAAGTTCAGGTCTGTCACTGTTTTGGCCTATTAATATTATATCCTATTAGTGTGTGAGTCTATTAGTGTGCCACAATGTTACTGTGTCAGACTGTATTGGCCTATTTGTTTTTTGAGAAACACAATATAAACGCAGACGCTCACAATGCGTACACACACTCACCCCTATGAACACACACACGTACATCCTACCCCTATGAGCACCTCCGAGAGACTGAGTCGACGGGTCTTGAGATTGACGAAGTCAACACAGACGTCTCGTTATCGACGAAAACGTTGCCTCTCCCTGAAAGAATATTCTGCCTTTATGAGACACCAAATTGTCAAACCTGAGATTTGAACTCTGGTGGGCTGGGGTACCACTGTCCTTCTAACCATCCAACCACGGGTTGGTTCTCGTATTGGCCTATTTCTATACTAGCATGTTCTGCGCGTTACTGTTTCAGCCTTTTTTTATGGCCCATAACATGTACACAACAAATCAAAGACTATATTAGGACCATTAGGGAACAACCCTTTAAATATAGGCCCAATGCAGAACATGCCGCTAAATAAGCCTAGTATTGTTTCGCTTTTCAACCTAGCAGGCCCAATGTTGGTACCACCAGGTAGAGACAACGAATACTAAATTCGTACGTAGCTTACGCAATTTATCTACATATTACATCAGCTACAAAATTATAACATATTATCAACAAACTCAAGGATAAGTAAAATCCAGCATTTTAGTTGCGCGTCGAGATTGAGCCCACAGATAGCAGAAGTTTGCAGCCGTAGAGTGATATCTACAATGGAAAACGATCTTCTTGCATCCCTATCTTCAGCGATATCAACTTTTGCAGTCTAAAACTAAGAAATAACAAGTTACTATAACAAATAAGGCAAATTGTTCATTGCTAAAGAATTTTAAACTAATCTCTGGGGTTTACTATAGACCAACACGTGAAAGGAACATGACAAGAAAGTATTAAACAAGTGTTCCAAGGATAAAATTAGCAATCAAACAATGTGTGGCTTAGAATTTCACCAAATATAAACTAGTTAGGTCATTTCAGCAAATATGCAAGCAGCTGTATAGCCTAGAATGCAAGAACATGTTGAGGGACTGGGAATTTGTGGTAAACTACACAATAGTAGGGAGTTACTTTCATAGCCAAAAATGTACCGGATTTTTTTATAATGGCATCATATGTAAATTTGTAGAGTAGGGAAAGCAAACCACAAAAAAACTATATAATAGGGGATTGTTATGTAATAGCTTAGTACAAAGCATAACCAGATACAAAATTTAGTGGCATAGCTTGTGAACCTGTAGAACAGGCAATGCAAACCAACATGTTCAGTGTTCCATGTCCGAGCTCTATGCAAAGATAGACATAATAGTTAGTGTTGCAACTTTTGACCAACAAGATGGCACACAAAATTATAATCAAAATAATATGAATAGCTTAGCTGATACTACATGAAAGTGTAAGATGGTTAACCTAGAGGTGGGGTGAATAGGTTTCTACAAAATTCTTTATAATCTTTTGCAAGTTTTAGGCTTTGCGGAATATAAGTGAGCCTAAATACAAACTAGGTGAGGCAACCTAGATGATGTACAAGATACTTCAAGCTCGAAGGCTATCACAAGATAAGCAACACAAGTAAGAGATCGGTTAAGGAATAACCGAAGCATGCGGAGACGAAGATGTATTCCCGTGTTCACCACCTTTGGGAAGGGGGCTACGTCACGTTGGAGAGGTGTGAGGTTCCACAAAGGATTCCTCACGCGCCACGAAGGCTCACCTTCTTCTCCGAGCCTATCCCACGAAGGAATAGCTCACTTACTCGTGGTAGACTTTAGGGTAGTCTCCAAACCCTCACAAAATTTCCACGGGGCAAATCACAAGCCGAATGCCTCCGGGCGACCCTAGCCGCCTAGGGTTTCCCACAAACCCAAGAGTAACAAGCTAACTCGATGAACTCAAGGGGGAATGAACTTTGGCTTGGTGGAAACGTAGATCGGGACCTCCTCTTCCTTTCTACCAAAGGGATTTGGATTTGGTTGGGTAGAATGGGAGATCCTCAAGCTTTTGTGTTTCAACAATGGGGAGAGAGAGAGAGCTTCAAGAAATGATATAAACTGAATGCCTAACATACTCAAGCTGGAAGAAGGGATATTTATACTCAAGGAGAAAAACTAGCCGTTTTGAGCCAAAAACGCAAGGTCCGGTTTTAAGTTCGGTTGGTCCGGCCCACACACCGGACAGTCCGGTCCATAGCCCGGAAAACCGGGCTGAAACCGAAACTGCTCTCAGTACCCAGACTCGGATAGACTCGGAGTGAGAAAACCGGAGAACCCGGTTTGAGTCCAGATTTCCGATCCTGACACCGGACAGTCCGGTCTGGGAGCCGGTCCAACCGGTCTGAAAACCGGATCTGCAGAAAAGGCTCAGGTGGATAGGATTTCTTCTCTTCTCTCTTTGGTGATGGATTAGGTAGGAGAGAGGGATGTGTATATGGCTTAGGTGATCATCCCCAACAAGCTCATCGAGAGAACCCCTCTTAATAGTGCGGAGCTCCTAACCGGACTCAATTTACATATAAAGGGAAAACTCCGGTGCGAAGCTTCGTTATCAAAATGGGGGGGTCTCCGATAACATTTCATCACAACATTGGACTAGAACCTGTGTAAGACACTAGAAATAGCATTAGTCCACTCTAACCATGGTGTCATTGTCAACCAAAAATAGCATAGGGTAAAATACCCTTTCAATCTCCCCCTTTTTGGTTGGCGATGACAAACCGAGCTAGAGTTCGCAAAGATATTATAGACAACAAATAGACATAGTCATAGCAAAATATAAATATCCATGGTTCACACACATAGCACAAACTTGTTCAACAGACAGAACGAAAGCAGATAGTTCATACATAAAGCGAAAGGGAAAGCACAATGCCATAAGAAGCAATGAGAACGCAAGGGGCATTGTGCTAACGGCAAACCCCGAAAAACCCGTAGATAACTAATAGAACTCTACTCTTCTCCCCTATTGGCATCGAGACACCAAAAAGGAAGAGGAGGAGAGCGATGCTGATGCAGCCCAACTAGAAGAACGACGGAGGAGGCGGAGGAGGAGGAGGGACATCTTCTTCTTCAGAGTACTTGTCACTATCAGCAGCATCATCATTGTCCTCATCATCAACATGACCCCGAGCAGAGGGACCACCAGGACCACTGGGAGTAAACTGACCAGGGAAGAACCCAGAGAACATAGCATCATCAAGAGGCGGCATATCATAGTTGACATAGGGAACAGGGGCCATCTCATGACCATCAGGTGGAGGAGTGACATTCTGGGTCGCAAGATACTCATTGTGGCGACGTCTAGTTTCCTGGCTCAATTCCAAAGCCTTGTGACTCACATCATAGGAAGAACGACACATCTGGAATAGCCTCTTGAAAAACTTGGCAGTACCATCCTTTGGCCTTGGGTGAGAGGAGGACTCACCAACAGGACGACGAGAACCAACCCGAGTAGAAAAAGAAGGCCGAGGATCATGAACAGCTTTGGTGCGGTGCTCAGGAGGCCGCATCCCAGGGACCTCAGGAGTGTGTGCACGGAGACAAAGATTAAGCATTTCTTGTTCCTCACGCTCGCCTACCATCACACCAGGCAGCACCACCCGATTGAGAAGCTTCTGAACATATGCGCAGAAAGTGGGAGTCATCCTGTCCAAAGCAGCCCGCCGCAGATCACAGTACACAAAGTCACATCCATCAATCTTCCTCAGCCGACCCGGGTGACAATAGTACAACAAGTTGGCAAAATACCCACGGCAGTTGGTGGAATCGCCAACACGGGGAACAAGGGACTGACGAAAGATAGTGGCCAAGGTATGATAGTAGTAATACATGCCAGTCATGCACGGAGGACTCCACTGAGAATCACTGGGATAGCAGAAAGCAAGAGTCTCAGCAGGATTGACCTTGTGAATACAGAAGCCGCCGCCTCGACCAGTGTAGCCCATGACATCGACCAAAACAGCATAAGTAGCCTGAAAGCGCCTCGTGCCAGTCATCCAAGTCATAGTGCGATCCTCATCATCATGAAAATAGACTGTGCAAAAGAAATGACGGATAAAGTCGGGGTAATAGTCCTCCTTGAGACAGACGAGGTCGAACAGATCCATTTTCCTCAAAGCTTCATCAACATAGAAGTAATCAGAGGCTGCATACATATTGAACCACTCCAGATTGAGAGCTTGAATGTGGCCACAAGGAGTGACCCGAAACTGAGTGTAAATGTGATCCCACATTAGAGCCTGAGTCTCAGTCCAAAACTTCTTGTCAGATCCTTTATAGGTGCGTTGCTTGAAGCGATAGGGATTCTGCTTGCGGAGAGCCCGGTACTGACCAATCTCCATACCCTTCAGATTTTGACAAGGCACATCCTCAGCCTCGGCCTGAGAAGCTTGCTGCTTACCCCTGTTATCTTTGAGTTTGATGCGCCCAGAGCGAGCGCTCCCCTCAGGCTCAAGCTGCATAGACGGAGGGTTACGACGAGCCCGCTTACTCTTGTTAGCTACTTCGGGCACATACTCATGATCAGGCACATACTCATCACTAGCAGAATCAGCGTCTTCACCTGTGAAAAAGAGAGAGAGAGAGAGATTGGGAGCACAGAGATAAGTACACATGCCAAAGGAGAGGATGAGAGAAAAAGAAACTTGGATTTGGGCAAGTGCATGGTAAAATAAGAGACATTGCAGAGAGGTCCGGTGCCAGGGCCGGAGCAACCGAGCCCAGAACCGGATGGTCCGGTGCCAGGGCTGGTCGGACCGAACGCAGAACCGGACGGTCCGGTGTCAGAGCCGGAAAACCGGACTCAGACCGGACGGTCCGGTGCCAGGGCCGGAACAACCGGGTTTGAAACCGAGATCCACGGAGACCACTATGCAATGTAAAACATCATACCAATGACTCATGTACTTGCGCAAATACAGTTCTAAGCAGAGTGGGTAGGACATGGAGGAACGAGGGTGGGGAAAAAAACTAGGTGGACCCCTAATTTCTCAAATCCAACACAATGTATAGCAAAACATAGGGATTTGAGAAGGACAAGAGGAAAGGGAGAAAAGGAGTACCCGAGGACATGGCTTCCCGTGAGGGAAAGCACCAAGGAGCCCTTGAGGAAGGAGAACACCAAAAAGAGCCCGAACCACCGCGAGAGGAAGAAATTCCTTTGGTGAGAAGCCTCCAAAAGTCCTTCCTTACGAAATGGTGGCCTGATCTATGGATCCTAGGGGTGGAATCACCCTAGGAGAGGAGGGTAGGGTGGGGAGGGGCGACAATGGAGGAGGAGAGGTCGGGGGAAGTGAAGTGGAACTGTGGGAGGAGGGGGGACCAGGGAGAAGAGGGAGAAAAGAAAAAAAAACAGATCTGAAACTCGGTTTTAAGTTCGGTTGAACCGAGATCCATACCGGAGGACCCGGTCTACAACTCGGAAAACCGGAGTAGAACCGAAAATCGGTTCAGATACGAGATCCGGATAGACCCGGTATAGTATAACCGGACGTTCCGGTTCTGGTCAGGTTTTCCGACGCTGGCACCGGGCTGTCCGGTCTGGGAGTCGGTTCGACCGGGCCAAGAACCGAACAACAGAATTTTTTTTTGTTTTCGAGGATGGCATGTGCAATTAGAGGAAGATAGTAGACTCCAAAAGGGTAGAGGAAGCAGGTGATCTAGGCATGCCTATTGGAAAGAATCAATTTCAACCTCACAAAGAGCAACAATAGGCATGATTCGAAGATATCAAGAGCGAGAGGAAAGAACAAACTCAGAGAGCCTCAAGATGGAAAACATTGAAAAGCAAAGGAGGCTAGAAGGTTGTGGGGGATTTCTCCCCCTATGTTTAAGCACATGTGTCATGACGCCTCAAAGATAGATGCTTGGACTCATATCATGACACGAGATCAATTTATGTTGCACACATAGGTATGCATCAAACCAAGACATGGTAAGATGGCTATCCCTACATGTGCGGCGCAACTAGTCTACATAGCATGTTAAGAGCAATAATATAGTGCAAGAAGCAAATCAATCCAAGTTTTGGGGATCTAGGATACCGAGTTCTCGCCTCAACATGACAAACCGGGCTTCATCCAAAGGCTTCGTTAAGATATCGGCCAATTGGAACATCGTATCCACATGAGTGAGATTGATATCACCATTTGCGACATGGTCACGTAGGAAGTGGTGGCGAATGTCAATATGTTTGGTGCGGCAATGTTGGACGGGGTTTTTGGCGATCTTTATCGCGCTTTCATTGTCACATAGAAGAGGCACCATACCAAGAGACACACCATAGTCTTTCAAGGTTTGCCTCATCCATAACAATTGAGCACAACAAGATGCCGTGGATATGTATTCAGCTTCGGCGGTGGATAGGGCTGTGGAGTTTTGTCTCTTGGAATACCAACTCACCAATGACCGGCCAATAAATTGGCAAGCCCCGGAGGTTTATTTCTGGTCAACCTTATCACCTGCCCAATCGGCATCCGAATAGCCAACAAGCTCAAAAGTTGACCCCTTTGGATACCAAAGCCCGAGAGTAGGAGTGAGAACAAGGTACCTAAAAATCCGTTTGACCGCCATCAAGTGGCACTCCTTGGGAGCGGATTGAAAACGAGCACACATTCCTACACTTAACATGATATCCGGCCTAGAAGCACAAAGGTAGAGCAAGGAACCAATCATAGAACGATATACCTTTTGATCCACGTCCTTCTCACCTACTCCAAGGCCAAGTTGTCCATTTAGTGGCATGGGTGTCTTCATGGGATTAGCCTTGGCCATCTCGAACTTATTGAGCATATCCTTAATGTACTTTTCTTGAGAGATGAAAGTGCCATGAGGAAGTTGCTTTATGATGAAGCCTAGAAAGAACTTCAACTCCCCCATCATGGACATCCTAAATTTCATAGTCATCAACTCGGCAAAAGCTTTGTTATGAGATTCGTTAGTTCCACCAAAGATAATATCATCAACATATATTTGAACAATAAATAAGCCACCCCCTTTAACCCGTTTGGTGAAAAGGGTGGAATCGACCTTACCCACGCTAAACCCATCCATGAGTAGAAAATCCCTAAGGTGCTCATACCAAGCACGAGGAGCTTGCTTTAGTCCGTAGAGAGCCTTATGGAGTAGATACACATGGTTGGGATAGCGTGTGTTTTCGAAACCCGGGGGTTGAGCTACATATGCAACCTCTTTCAAGGGACCATTAAGAAATGCACTTTTCACATCCATTTGATAAAGCTTGAAGTTATGGAAAGATGCATAAGCAAGCAAGAGACTAATAGCTTCAAGACGAGCAACGGGCGCAAAGGTGTCCTCATAGTCAATACCTTCTATTTGGGCATACCCTTGCGCCACTAACCTCGCTTTGTTCCTCGTGACGACCCCGTTCTCATCTTGCTTGTTTTTGAACACCCACTTGGTCCCAATAACATTGATGCGATGATCTTTAGGCCTCTCCACAAGAGACCATACTTCATTGCGGGTGAAACACTCGAGTTCTTCTTGCATGGCAATGACCCAATCCGGATCCTCCAAAGCCTCATGTACCTTAAGGGGATCGAAGTTGGACACAAAAGCATGGTGCCCACAAAAGGTTGTGAGGTTCTTCTTCTTGGCACGGGTCTCGATCCCTCTTGATATGCTTCCAAGGATATTGTTGACTTGAAGTCCACTTGCAATGGAGGCGGCCTTAATCTTCCGAATTGTGGGTTCATGATCAACAAATTCATCTTTTGAGGGGCCTTGATCATTGACACCATCTTGAGCTTGGCCTTGAGATGGAGGTTGATCTTCTACTTGGTCTTGCTCGAAGGTTTGAGGGCTTGGTTCTTGTTCTTCGGTTTGAAAGGCATCATGAGAGATATGTTGATCTTATGATGCATTTGATGGCTCAACTTGGATAGAGCTTGGCTCTTCTTGAGTTGAGCTTCATTCTCCCCCATCATCTTGTTAAACATGAATGTGAGACTCGGTGGGCAAGATGTGCCCAATACCCATCAACTTGATGACTTGAGAAGAATCACCATCTCCTACATCACGAGAAGAAACTTGCCCCTCATGGGGTCCACTATTCTCCAAAAACTCCACGTCACAAGATACTTCAACACAACCATTAGTATTGTTGTAGTATCTATAGGCATGAGAGTTTTCCGCATAACCAACAAAAATACCCTCTATAGTTCTAGATTCGAATTTACCGAGCTTTTCCTTTTTGTTCTTGACGAGACACTTGCACCCAAATACACGGAAGTAGTTGACATTGGGCTTCTTACTTGTGAGAATCTCATATGGAGTCATGTCAAAGGGAGCACGGAGGAAGAGCCGGTTCATGTAGTGGACCGCGGTAGCAATAGCTTCTCCCCAAAAATTGTGAGGATACTTGAATTCACTCAACATTGTTCTTGCCATCTCAATGATTGTCCGGTTCTTCCTTTCAACAACACCATTTTGTTGAGGGGTATAAGGAGCTGAGAATTCATGCTTGATCCCCTCATCTTCAACAAATCCTTGCATGGTGTAATTCTTGAACTCGGTGCCGTTGTCGGTTCTAATAGTCTTGATCTCCACACCATGAGTGTGTTGAGCTTGCTTGGCGAAGATCATGAATTCCTTGAAAGTCTCATCCTTCGTCTTGAGAAGAAAGACCCAAGTATACCTTGAGTAATTCCTCCAAGGGAGTCATATGTCGAAGGCCCGAAGAGATCCATATGGAGCAATTCCAAGGGTCTTGACGTGGCCACCTTGGTAACGGAAGGATGATGCTTTCCAATTTGCTTCCCTGAAATGCAAGCACTACACACACGATCTTTCTCAAAGGAGATACCGGTTAGTCCAATAATATGTTCACCCTTTAGGAGGAGATTGAGATTTCTCATGTTGACATGGCCTAGGCGACGATGCTAAAGCCATCCCTTGTCAGCCTTGGCCATTAGACATGTAGGAAGAGATTGACTCTCTTTTGAGAGGTCGACCACATAAAGGTCGTCTTCCACGTGTCCAATGAGAACCAAGCTGAGATCATCACCTCTAAAGACCTTCACAAAAGTTCTAGAGAAATAGGAGTCATAGCCGGCATCCGCGAGATGTTTAATAGAAAGCAAGTTGTAACCAAGGTTTTCAACATGTAGGACGGTCTCAAGAGTCAAAACCTTGGAAATTACCAACTTACCATAACCAAGAACCTTTCCTTTTGAGTTATCTCGAAAAGTGATGCTTGACGTTGAGTTAACATCGTGAATGAATTGGTCAAGCCCACTCCGACCTCCGGTCATGTGATTGGTGCATCCACTATCAAACACCCATTTTGATCCACCGAAGGCATAACCCTACAAAATCAATTCTTTGATTTAGGAACCCATTGAGTAATGGGTCCCCTAGCATTAGCAACAAGATCCTTAGGTACCCAAATTGAGTACCACCTATAAGCATAACCATTTAGAGGGCCAACATATTTGGCATATATATTTCCTTGAGTGCCCTTACACAGCACATAGGAAGGATTAGACTCTCCCGCAAACTTGTGATTGGGATTGCCCTTCATGGCTCCCCCATTCACCACATTCTTTTTGACCCGGTAAACCACCTTGTCACCTTCCTTCACAAAGGTTATCTTCTTCGGTGGAATGGCATTGCTCGTGTTCTTCTTTGGATCAAAATCGACACCTTCCTTGGAAACTCTCGTCTTCTGACGGGATAAAATCTCATCTAGGATCTTTCCCTTGGAGGTAGGTGCACGACGCTCTTTCTCAAGTTGCTCTTTCAACTTCTTATTTTCCTCAATGAGGTGAGCTTGATCAAAGGTAGAGTTAGAGTTACAAGAATCATTTTCAACTATAATTGGATCCTTCAATGTACCAAGGGCTTTCTCATAGGACACCCGAAGTTGATCATGGTTCTCTCCAAGTTTTATGAGCTCACGCTTGACAAGCAAACTAGCCTTCTCAAGGTGCTCAACGTCCTTGGTAAGAGAAGCATGAGCAACTTCAAGCTCTTTCTTTGAAACATCGAGCTCTTGAGACAATGAGTTAGCCCTATCAATAGTGTCCATGTCTTTTGCTTTATCAATTTCAAAGATTTCAATTTGTAGTTTAAGAAAAGAGTTGGTATTCTTTTCCTCACAATGCTCTTGCTCAAGAAGATTGAATCTTCGTTTCTCATCATCAATATGAGATTCCAAGCTATCAATGGTCTCATCGCGTGAGCTAACAAGTTCCATTAATTGCTTGACTCTAGCACGAGCAATGGGATGAAGAGACTTCATGATAGCATACATTTCTTTTATATATTCTTTTCCAAATTCATCATTATCACTATCACTATCATGGTCACTCTCAAGATCATCCAAGACACTAGATAGGGATGGAGGAGAGACAATTACCTTGGAGCTTCTTGCCATAAGACAAGAACCGGTGATCTTGGGAATAGGAGAACTCTTGATGTAGTCCTTGGAGTAGTCGTAGGTGAGAGGTGAACCGGATTCAACATATGTCAAACCGGTCACACCCACCACTTTCTCCTTATCCCCACACTCCACGTCGGACTCGTCCTTGGAGCTCCTTGCCATGAGGCAAGTGGCAGTGACCTTGGGGTTAGGAGAGTCGTCGGTGTAGTCCTTGGTGTAGTCATAGGTGAAGATAGACCCGGGTTTGGCAAAGGCCAAACCGGCCACACCAACCACCTTCTCTTCATCCTCTTCCTCATTGTCGGATATTTATTCTTGGCCTAGGAAGCCCTTACCATCACGCCTATTGTTCCTCTTGTATCTTTCATTGATGGGGTTGGGCTTCAATCTTGGTTTGGCACCTTCTTCATATTTAGGCTTGTCAAGCCTCTTCTCATAAGGACACTTGTCGGCAAAATGGGTTGCCTCATCACAATTGTAGCACGTCCTCTTCTTCTCACTTGATCCCATTGAGCTTTTCCTTCTTCGGAACTTCATGTTCTTGGTGAAGAGAGCAAGTTGAGAGAGCATATCATCAACTCCATCACCATCACTATCTTCATCACTAGCAACATCTTCTTGCACTTGCTTGGCCTTCAAAGCTAGAGAGTGGGAAGACCCGATAGCATGGTTGATCTCCTTGATCTTTTGCCCTTCATCCGCCAAGTTATCCGTGGCAACTAGATAAGAGACTAGATCATCAGGAGTGAATTGATTAGCTCTATCGAGGAGTTGCAAGTTCAAGGCAAGCTTCTTGTCGGTGACCGCGATCATGGAGACAATCTTGGACTTGATAAGTTCATCATTCAAATTGAATCCATCATCATACTTCTCACACCCTAGGCCACCAATCTTCACGCGGAGGGCAACGGGTCTCTTGTATGCTTCAGCGATAGTTTCACCATCATGGTTCATGAACATGTTCATCTCAGACTTGGCAGCTTCATACTTGGACTTTTGAATAAGAGAGGTTCCCTCTTGGAGAATGACAATCCTATCCCAAAGATCCTTTGCGGTGGGGATGTCGCTGACTTGATCATGGAGAGTGCGGTGGATGGCACTCCTTATCTTGTCACAAGCCGTTGCATTTAGTTGACGGTCATAGTACTCACCCGGGGTGAGGTTGTTGGGATCATGAGGGTGGAAGCCGGTGCATACAATCTCCCAAAGCTCAACGCTGTCGTTGCGAAGATGAGATTCCATAGAAGCTTTCCAATGAGAGAAGTGAGTTCCATCATATTGAGGTGCAGGGCCCGAACCATTAATATGAGGCATGATGTTCTTTTGCTTAGGATAAACATAAGGGAATTGATTAGGGGGCATGGAAGTTTTTGACGAGCCGCCCTCATGAGCAGACTCGGCATCCTTATCCTTCTCGATGTCCATTGGTCTCCCTTGAGGTACTACCATTGGATTACCAAGAAAAGCCCCATCGCCAATGGCCTTAAGTTGTCCTTCTAGGTAACTCATTCGAACAAGGAGATCAAAATCCGCCTTGGCCTTTTCAAGGGCACTCTTGGCTAAGAGTTCACGAAGCTCCTTGACCGAATAAGTTTTTTCCTCCTCATCATCGGAGAAAACCATCTTTCCTCTTAGGCGGTAAAGCCCTTAAAAGAGCCCTTGGCTCTGATACCAATTGAAAGTGTAAGATGGTTAACCTAGAGGGGGGGTGAATAGGTTTCTACAAAATTCTTTATAATCTTTTGCAAGTTTTAGGATTTGCGGAATATAAGTGAGCCTAAATGCAAACTAGGTGAGGCAACCTAGATGATGTACAAGATACTTCAAGCTCGAAGGCTATCACAAGATAAGCAACACAAGTAAGAGATCGGTTAAGGAATAACCCAAGCACGCGGAGACGAAGATGTATTCCCGTGTTCACCACCTTTGGGAAGGGGGCTACGTCACGTTGGAGAGGTGTGAGGTTCCACGAAGGATTCCTCACGCGCCACGAAGGCTCACCTTCTTCTCTGAGCCTATCCCACGAAGGAATAGCTCACTTACTCGTGGTAGACTTTAGGGTAGTCTCCAAACCCTCACAAACTTTCCACGGGGCAAATCACAAGCCGAATGCCTCCGGGCGACCCTAGCCGCCTAGGGTTTCCCACAAACCCAAGAGTAACAATCTAACTCGATGAACTCAAGGGGGAATGAACTTTGGCTTGGTGGAAACGTAGTGCGGTGGGAATTAGTGAAGTGTTTGATGTATTGTTGTGGCAGCTGTCGGTGGCGAGGAAGTATATCTTGGGTGGTCGATGTCGGCTTCAGAACGGTTGGCGGTAGCGTGGCGAGGCAGATCCGGTGCAGTGCACAATGACAACACTCAAGATGGTCTAGTGCGGTGGACTTGGAAGTCGGTGAAGGAGGTCATGTGCAGTGGTAGAAGGACTCGGTGAACTAGATCTGGTGAGGTGGTCGTTGAAGTGAATCCGGTGACATGGTTATACCCCACGGGTACACAACATCAGCATACCTAGTCCAGCCCAAGGAAGGCCCATGACAAGATACGTGGCCTGCGGAGGTTTCGGGTGGCCCAAGCCCATGAAGCCTTCGGATGCTTGGAGAACAAGACTATAATAGATAGAAATTTAAAGGGGTAAACCCCAATCTGTAACCGACTCGACCTATGCCCGGGACCTGCCTATCTATATAAAGGCTAGGAGGGCACGGCGAGGAGGCTCTCCTCAACTCACCTCATACGCACCTTACGCCAGATTGCATCTGCGCACCCCTGTAACTTTCGGTTCCGCCATAATCAAGAGCAGACAACCAGGAGTAGGGTTTTCTCTCTGGGGGCCTGAACCTGGGTAAACTTCATGTCCCTGTGTTGCTTGTTTGCTAACCGTTCTGCAATCTCTAGCATCACCATCTTCTCCAAAACCCAAGTCCATAACAATGGGCATTGATGAGATTAAACCTTGTCAATTGGCGCCATCTGTGGGAATTGGGGGCTATGATTGTGTGATCGTGATGGTCCCATCCGAAGCGATCTACAACTCATCAGCGACGGAGGGCACCTCCTCTTCGGCGCTTTCGACTTCACCGCCCACTCGCCAGCCACCATGAAGGATTTCAAGCCCGTAGGCAACGGGATCAAGATTTTGTTCGGGAGATTTTGCTTCTAGGTGGGGCAGACTGGCACCCTCCGCCTCCCAAAGCGGGTGTCGCCGCCATCCATCAGGCCCGCTTTGTGGGTCCCACCCATCAGCGTGTTACGCACGTCGACGCTGACAGATGAGTCCTATGACAGCAGCAGCTGCAACTCAGATCTGTGCGGCCCTCCATCAGACGAAGGAACCTACGGTTTTGGATCCAAAAGTTGCGGCAGCAGCGACCCAATCCGCAGGCGCTACCAATGCGCCATGGTTATCCATGGTGAATCGAGACTGCCACCAAGTTCGACTACACCCAACCCACCACCCAATCCACCACCGAACCCGCAGGCTGGAAACGGAGGGAACAGAGGAAACCCTCCCCTCCAGCCCAACAAAGGCGACGCTGACGCCTACCAGAGGATCAACCTCAACGAGGATGGCTGGCGCCAGGAACGCAAAGCCGTGGCGGGTAACAAGATCCTACCTGTGAATTCTTCACGGGATCTGCTGATGGCGTACCACCTCCTCCTCATCTGTTGGGGATATGCTATATGGGTATCCTCATAGCATGTCTCCTATCCGGATAACCTGGGTGGCCCATAGTTGGTAGCATGGCCCATGGCCTGCTGGGCGGCCCAGTTAGATGGATCTAGAAGGGAGGCCCATGCTGGATAAAGGAAGGCTACGGTTGGAGTCACCGACGTACCCGGAGCCTTGGAGTACAAGACACGCAAGACTAGTAATAGGTAGTGTAGGACTCTGTAACCTGTCCGGCTAAGACTTTTCCCTGTAACCCTAGGACCTGGTGACTATATAAGTCGGGCCTATGGGAGCCTTTAGGGAACAACTTCAGACAACCTAGTGTCGACTACGACGCACCTTGCACAGCGAACCAGTCCCTGTAACTCGGCGTATTGCCCTTATAGTGATTTATAGCAGGAGAAGGATTTTGCCACCGTTGTGGGATCTGAACCTAGGTAAGTTGTGTTACCTCATACCCGTCAACCGTCCGCCTTCCCCCACGTCTCTAAACACGCACTGTGAGGACCCCTCCATGGAGTACTCAGCGGGCGAGGACCAAGATCTTCGTGGGAATTGGCGAAACCGTGGCCATCGGTTGCGTTCTCTTCTCCGGCAACGTTTTGATCGTCCCTCCCAACGAGTTCTGTATCCCGGTGAAGACGAACCCTACGCAGTGTTCGATCGTTCCTATCAGAGACATCCACCTCTTCATAGGCGAAACCGACTCGGGCACTAGTTCCCTGGGAGTCGGAGGAGCATCAAGGCCCGCACGGACCGCCTACTGGCAGGATACGTTCGCGGAAGGATCAATGTCGGATCTCTCTTCGGAGTTTGCCGGCAAAGATCGAAAAAATTCAAGGCCCACCCAAACCGCCCCTATGCAGGATATAAAAGTGGAAGATTGCTGCAAGTCCGCCGGCTTCGCCCGTGTGTATGGACAGCCGAGATCCAAGTTCGTTGGCGTGGTTACCATCTTCGATCTGGCGTGTTGCGTTCAGAGAGAGGGCGAAAACCCTCGTGATTACCTGGCCAGGTGGCTTCGCATACAAGCCGATCTGGCCCAATACCCCAACGATGATGCTATGTATAACTTTTTGGAAGGACTGGACCATGGCATGCTTCTCCGACACTCTCTAAGACGGCAGCAGGCGTCAGGACGCCTTACCTTCGAAGGCATGGTGAACACCGTCAACAACTACGCGGATGCCGAAGCGGCAGCTCAGACAGCGCTTGTGCTCATTGACGGAGCCCCTCTGATTTAGCCACCACCACCACCGCCTCCGACCGCCATCGTCGCAGATGCACCACCACCTCCAGTCATCATCGCTGCTGTTGCATCTCCACCGCCCGTCATCGAGGAAGTCCTGGCACCCTCCGACTCTGTTATTGACACACTTTATGCTGACTTCAGTGCATATTCAGAGGAGATAGATTTTAGTCCAGAGGAACTAGAATCCGCCATGCAGGAGATGGAGGAGGAGTACACGCGCGACGACCAAGCCAACAATGCCGTCACGTCTCGAGAGGTGTTCGTCACCATTGGGATGGCGATGGACGAAGATCAACCCGGACGAGCTCCGCCTACAGCGTTGGAAAAGGGGAAGGGGCCACTTATTGCTGCTGACGATGATCGCGCAAAGGTCATGCCTCCTCCGCCTAACCCAGTGCAACAGCCGCAGGAACTCGGCACCGGCCCGAGCAACAACAACACCGCAAACTTGCCGCCTCCGGCATCTACGTCTGCTGCTGCCCAAGTTACTCCAGCTGATAGAGTGATGTACGGCAATCTCCTCGTTGAACCACTGACCGTATCTCATATCCAGAACGTGACTCAGCTTGACGAGAAGCGCCAGCAGCTGCTGGAGGAAGCGCATGCCATCTCGGAGCAAGGTGCTAAGCTAGATCGAGATCTGGTCAACACGCAGAAGTCCATAGAGAAAGCTAGAGCAATGGAAGCCGAATACAAGACTCTGCTGCAGCAGCAGAAGGCCAAGAAAGCTCCGGATTGCATCATCAACGATCCTGGTGTATGGCGAAACCTAGGATGGGATCCCTCGAAGCCGGCACAGGCCAAGCCATACATTGACAGTGAAGGCAAACATGTGATGCCCACCCCACTCCTTAACCTCTCCGCCGCCAAGACCCTTCTGGAACATGATAGATCGCCTGAGGCAGTGGAACATGTCTATGACCTAGTGGCCAAGGCGGTGAAGCAGCAGGAAACGGCCACCTCTCAGAGGCTTGAGTCTGACCCAACGCTTTGCCAGTCTAGCCAGTATAAGCCGCCAAGGGACATATCTCCTCTTGATGTCGGGTCCCAGACGGGTTCATCAGAACGAAGACGGAGGGATGCGTGCAACAGGAAGGATGCCATCCCCATATCCTCTGACCACGGAGAAAAGGCCTGACCTCGTCGCCCATCGCCACCGCCCCGATCCCCTCGACATCGCGAAGATCCCAAGGCTCACCATCATATGGATATGCCCCCGCCAAAGCAGTGTGGCATCGTCATCCGCGATAACACGGAGCAGACCCGTCATGACGGAGAGCGCAGCCAAGGACACAAGAGCAGGTCGCGCCATGACCCTCTGCGTCCGACAAGCAACCGTGACAGGCGCGAGGCGTCGCAGGAGGGTAACAACAAGAAGGCTAACCCGCGGCCACCTCCGCCTCCGTCACCACCAAGCAGTCACCATGATGGAGGAGGCCCGCGTAGTTCACGCAGCCCATCCCCTGTTGACAAGAAGAAGAACCCGGAGCCATACGATGCACGTTCGTGGATCGATAAGATCCACGAGGCCCAGGAAGGACCATACCTGGGACCACGTTGCTTTGGACCTGCAATACGGTCCGCAACTTACCCCAAAGGTTTCCGGATTGACAGGACCATCAAGCCCTATGAAGGCACCGCCAAGCCATCGACATGGTTGCAGGACTACGGCAACACGGTGGAGATTGCCGGAGGCAACCCCAACGTCACCGTCAAGTACCTCCCATTAATGTTGGCGGGCACGGCCCGTCAATGGATCGACGACTTGCTGGATAAATCCATCTACAATTGGTTGGACATGCAAGAAGCGTTCACCATGAACTTTGAGGGTACATACAAGCGTCCCTACACTGTTGGCGATCTACATTGGTGCGTGCAAGAGAAAGACGAGACATCTCGCGCCTACCTCTCCTGCTGGCTGGACATGAAGAATTCCCGCGCAGGAGTGCACGCCCAGACCGCCATGGCCGCCTTCATCGATGGGTTGGAAAGGGGCACATTGCTCTGACATAAGTTGAAGCGCTTGTAGGACAATCACCAGCTTGACTTGAACCATATGATTCAGTTGTCTAGTGAGTTCGCAGCTGCCGACGATGATGCTCGCGGCTCCCTGCCGGCAATGGCCATTCCAACTCAGGCTCGGAGGAACAACAGTACAAAGCGGAAAACTGCTCTAGAATAAAAGCAATCTACCGACATGGTCGCTATGACTTTTTCAGGACGAGCTGATGGCGGACAACGTGGCCGAGGAAGGGGAGCTGGTCGTGGGCAGCAACGAGGAAGCGAAACTACCTCGACGCCGCTCCGCGTTCCCCAAACCTACGAGGAGTACCGCGATATGCCGTGCCTCGTACACCTCGACATCAACGGCAAGGCTACCCATACCAATCGACACTGCAAGTTCGTCAACGACCTCAAGGAAGACCCGGAGTCCGGCTACAAGCGAAGTCGAAAGAACAGACCATGAGGCAAGGGCAAGGGGAAGAAGAAGGAGGAGGAGTCCAAGGATTCTAGTGACATGGACGAGGACATTGACCCCAAGCACACCGCCAAGAGCGACGACAAGGGCAAGAACCCCTTCATGAAGAAGGCGCCAGTCTACCACACTTTCCTTGGCACCCCACCGTCCGACAACAGAAGACCTCTCTGAGGATCCTAATGGCTACTCTGCCCCTAGTTCCCCAGTTCCTGCGCTGGTCGGAGGTTCCAATTACTTGGGACAGGACGGACCACCCAGACCTTATCCCTACGGAGAACCAGTACGCCATGGTCATCAACCCTTGATTGATGGCGTGGAGTTCACTAAGTGTATGGTGGATAGTGGAAGCAACATCAACATCATGTACCTGGATACACTACAAAAGATGAACTTGACGAAGGCAAACCTAAGGCGGACCAACACCATCTTCCACGACGTAGTTCCTGGTCGGGAGGCTCGGTCCCTTGGGTGCATTACACTTCAGGTTGCCTTTGGCGATGTTAATAATTACCGTCAAGAGCGCATGACCTTTGAGGTGGTCCCCTTCAAGAGCGTGTACCACGTCATATTCGGCCACGTCATATTCACACGTTCATGGCCAAGCTATACTTCGTCTACAACAAACTCAAGATACCCGGACCAAACGGTGTCATCACCGTATCCGGAAGCTTTACCAAGGCAAGGGACTGCGAGATTAACGAAGAAGCCTTCGTGGAAGCTGTCCTCTATAGCGAAGAATTCAAAGAGATCCAGAGCAAGGTCAATGACTCAGAGATGCCCGCGTCGAAGAAGCAGATCTCTGACTCTGCTCCTGCGTTCAAGGCCGCCATCGAGACTAAGCCGGTGGAACTTGTGGTAGGCGATGCCTCCAAGGTCATCGCCATTGGGACGAACCTGGATCCCAAATAGGAAAGCGCGCTCGTCGAGTTCCTCTGTGAGAATAGGGACATCTTTGCCTAGCAACCTACCAACATGAAAGGTGTACCTAGGGAACTTGCCGAGCACAGCTTAAACATTGATCCAAAATGCAAACCAGTGAAGCAACCTCTATGACGCTTTGGAGATGAGAAGAGACGCACCATTGGCAAAGAGATAGCTAGGTTACTTAAGGCTAGATTTATCCGAGAAGTCATTCACACCCAATGGGTGGCCAATCCTGTCTTGTCCCTAAAAAGGTAACCAATGAATTAAGAATGTGCGTTGATTACACCGGCTTGAACAAAGCATGTCCCAAAGATCCATTTGCTTTGCCTCGCATTGATCAAGTCATTGACTCGACGGCTGGTTCGGAAATTTTGTGTTTTCTCCATGCATACTCAGGATACCACCAGATCAAGATGAGGAAATCGGACCAGTTGGCCACTTCGTTCACTACCCCATACGACATGTTTTGCTATGTTACGATGCCCTTTAGGCTGAAAAACACAGGTGCTACGTACCAGCGGACAATGCAACATTTCCTTCACGACCAAATTGGTCGGAATGTTCACGCCTATGTGGATGCTATCGCAGTGATGTATAAAAAGTCAAATAACTTAATCTCCGACTTGAAAGAAACCTTTGATAATCTCCGGAAATACAACATGATGCTTAACCCTAAGAAGTGCGTCTTCGGGGTTCCAGCCGGCAAATTGTTGGGTTTCATCGTTTCCCAGCGCGGAATCGAGGTCAACCCGGAGAAAATCAAAGCCATCTTAAACATAAACCGTCCGACATGCCTAAAGGACATTCAACGACTAACAGGTTGTGTTGCAGCAGTTAGTCGGTTCGTCAGCCGACTTGGAGAGAAGGCTCTACCGCTGTACAAGTTGCTGAAGAAGGCGGACAAATTCACGTGGACAAACGAAGCAGATGCAGCATTGAAGCATCTCAAGGAGATTCTTTCCTCAGCACCCATCCTTGCAGCGCCCGAGCCTGGTGATCCCCTGTTAATCTACATGGCGGCAACCAACCGGGTAATCAACATCGTCGTCGTGGTAGAGCGGAAGGAACCAGGCTATGAGCACGAAGTTCAACGACCAATTTACTATGTGAGCGAGGTCTTGACGGAGTCCAAGCAGCGTTACCCGTACTACCAGAAGATAGCTTATGGAGTATTCCTTGCTTCTCGAAAGTTGAGGCACTACTTTCAGGAGCACCCAATCACAGTGGTGAGCAAAACTCCACTGTTCGAAATTATCAACAACAACGACACTACGGGAAGGGTCGCGAAGTGGGGCATTGAACTTGCCACCTTCGAGATCACCTACAAGAGACGCGACGCTATCAAGTCACAAGCCTTGGCGGATTTTGTTGCAGATTGGATGGAGATGCCAGATGCTACTCCGTTACCAGAACCAGAGTACTAGGTGATGCACTTTGACGGATCAAAGCTGCTCAACGGTTCGGGGGCTGGTGTATTGCTGCAGTCAAAACAGGAGACAAGCTACACTAAGTTCTGCAGATCCACTTCGAGGCTACAAACAACATGGCGGAGTATGAAGCACTCATTCACGGACTACGTGTAGCCAAGGATATTGGCATCAAGCGCATAGTTTTTTGTGGAGATTCCGACTTGGTTGCCCAGTAGGTGGCTGGCACTTGGAATGCGCGAAACCCTATGATGGCGGCATATCGAGACGAAGTGGACGAGATAGCCAAGATCTTCTTGGGCTACGAATCAAGTATGTACCTAGGGAGCAAAACGAGGCGGTTGATCTGCTATCTAAGCTTGGATCAGGGCGCAAACGAATTCTGCCAGGAGTTTTCCTAGAGCATCTACACACACCATCTATGAAGGGAGCCGACATCGACAACCCGGATATATCTGACTCTTTCGTCAACATAGTGACAAAGGTTCCTCCGGCTTGGACAAAACCGTTCATGGAATATCTCGAACACGTAACTTTGCCCGACGACAAAGTCGAAAGACGGCAAATAGTACAACGAGCAAAGGGTTATACCATAATCAATGGACAACTCTACAAAAGGAGCACTACTGGTGTATACCTAAAGTGTGTTTCCTAGCTAGAAGGTATGTAAATCCTACGCGAAATCCATCTCGGAGATTGCGGGCATCACGCCGCTCCTCGATCATTGGTCGCGAAAGCCTTCTGGCAAGGATTCTACTAGTTGACCGCGAAGGCGGACGCTGACAAGCTGGTTGAGACATGCATGGGATGCCAGTATTATGCCCGACAACCACATGTTCCTGCTGAAGAATTACGAACAATACCAATAACTTGGCCGTTTGCAGTCTGGGGGCTAGACATGGTGGGACCGTTACAGACGGCACCATGTGGGTTTACGCATCTGCTAGTAGAAGTTGATAAATTCACTAAATGGATATAAGCTAAACCCATTAGAAATCTTGATCGGGCAACTGCTCTCAGGTTTGTCCGGGATCTAGTGGTGAGATTTGGTCTCCCACATAGCATTATCACCGACAACGACAGCAACTTGTTACTCGGAGAAGTAGAGGCTTATTGTTGGGAGAAGGGCATCCGACTTGACCTTGCATCTGTGGCACACCCACAATCCAATGGTCAGGTTGAGCGAGCCAATGGATTAATTCTGCAGGGAATCAAGTCACGTCTGGAGGCACCGCTACATAGAGCAGCTGGAGCCTGGGCGGAAGAATTGCCATCTGTGCTGTGGAGTTTACGAACTACACCCAACAGATCCACCGTCTACACCCCTTACTTCATGGTATATGGAGCAGAAGTCATCCTGCCTTCCAACATACTTCACGATGCACCAAGAGTTGTCGCCTACGACGAAGATGACGCTGAAGAATCCAGACGCCTAGATGTGGACCTTCTCGAGGAGAAGCGTGTTTTGGCATGCCAAAGATCCGCCATCTACCAGGATAAGCTACACAGCTACCATAATCGCCACGTTCGGCAGCGCTCGTTTAAAGAGGGGGATTTGATGCTCTGACTTAAGCAGAAGAAGTCACACAAATTATCCCCGCCATGGGAAGGACCGTTCATCTAAACTACTTATAAAGGCACGAAGTGCCGTGGGAAAATTGAATCTAGACCGTCCATCTGCATGCATCACACGGCCCACATTGATTTGATGTCCCCGCCCCAAAGCACCTGCCCTTCCATCCCACCCGCATCCCACGCACGCGCCCTTCAATCACGATCCCAAAAAATAGCAGCAGACAGTTTTCTCTCCTTTGGCCTCTTTCAATCCTCTCGCGATCTACTCCTCCTCCTCGATGGCTGCTGGCGCCGGATATACCGCATCCGCTTTCAATCACCAGCACTATCCCGGCCGTCCTCTTGACGGCTCTTCCGCGCCTTCAATCACCACCACTCCAATGTCTCACGGGCGGGTCGGCTGGCATCGCTCCCACTGGGTCGCACACTCCCCATTGGGTCGCCATGCTCCCCACCCAGACCCCTATTCGCGTGGAGGCGTACTGGATGCCGCCGCCCACCAACTTGCCGAACTTTCTCCGTCCGCACCTGCAGCTGCAGGCTGCAGCCGTTTCCTCCCGAAACTAAGCCAGCTGCCAGCATGCAGAAGCAAGGGTAGCCCGCCTCTCATCAGTTTTTTGTGTGTATTTGTTATTCTTTTCTAGATGTCGATGGATAGTGGCACGAATTTGTAAGTATGCGTATTCGGACGTATAGTGTGTGGTATGTGCATAAATTTAATGAATGCAGTGATATTGATAATTGTTGTCACGCTACGTGGATCTACAAACATTCATCCCGTTCAATCTGCATGATTGGATTAAGTATCACGTATTTGTATTTTTCTCTACATAGGTTATTACACATTCATACTTATCCTATGTACAACCCTCGAGCTGAACTGGGAATACAGTAAATACGTTCCGGAATGTTTGTAAGATCAAAATTCTATAGAAGATATTCTAGATCAAAATTATGTTTAACAGAGTAGGAGCCACAGAATAACAAAGGTCATGTGTTTCCTCTGTGTTGTAGAAGATTACATATATTCACTTCTGCTAAGCCGATGGCTATCAACGTCACAATGTGGAGGTAGAGCTTCTAGACAAACTTCATGTTTTACATTGTTTACCACCACTTTTTTTTACTGCTGTAGTGTGGAGGTACAGATTTTACCTGATCTATCTTCATGTTTATGTCACATATGTTAGTTTCCACTTGCGGTTGATGATTCAAACAAAAGAGGGGTTGAGAATTATTGTAGTTTCTTCTTTGAGGAGTTGATGTACAAGATTCGTCTTGGGTCGCCAAACCCAATGTAATATTGTAACCATCAACTTATTTTGAAACTATTTGCATGATGTGCTTTTCGGTGGTGCGCATAAGGAAAGAACTTTGCATGTCCATGTGATTTTGTGTTTTTTTTGTTCTGCCTTATAAATATTTTTTTTATTTTTCTGCTAGATATTATGGTTGTTCAGTTCAAGCTCCCACCAAAGGCAGTGTTCAAGCATCATGGTTGTTGATATTATATACTTGAATTGGTGCACATATGATACTCTTAACAGTTTGCATAGTTTAAGCTACTAAAAACAATATCCATGATGAGTCCAGTAAGACCCTTTGGTTAATGACCTTTTTTAGTGGTTTGCTAACACCTCCTTGTGATGCAATTTTCTCTTGGATTTAAGATAAACTGACTGAAATATGGTTGATTAGTTTTCATATATCCTGTGAGAGCCGTCTCATCAGATGGAACAAACGAAACCCCTTGTAATACTCACTGTTGTAGCCGGTAAATCCTCAATGTTTAAGGACAAAGATGAGCTCCGAGAATTTCTCCAGTCAGCCTAGGCGGTAAGGAATTTTAGGTATGCTCCTCCTCTATTTATCAATCTATTGATAGATTGATTCATCCTGGTTAGACATCTTAATAAACGAGTTGTTTCATTCTTCGCAAGACTCTGATATCTTTCAGTTGGATTAGATCTCCTTTTGGATTACTCCATATTCCATAAGTATATTTTCTTATATCCACATAGGCTTTCAAGTTATGTATTTATTTTTATGATATCTCAGATCTGAGGGAAATATGGTACCCTATGATGCAGTAGGATGTTTAAATATCAGTTCTAATCGAGGTGTAACCTTTTACGTTGTATGTCCTGCAACCATGAAGATACTCTTGGTGTCTAAACCTGCAAAAACTACATTAGCTATATCATGACCTGCGGTAACAGGATGTATTTTCTTATTGCAGCTTTTGATCAGGAGCAACCTGTAGGCAGGAAAGAGCAATGATCTTCATTAAGCTATAACCTTCTTAAATGAGGACTAAAGTTGCTCTATTTACTTTATCTCACAAGCTCACCACTAAGTGGTGCCTTCTATCGGGGAGACAAATGACACGTAATGCAGTAGATTTTCCCCTTTAATTTACAGTGAGTCACAGTTAAGTAATATTTTCTTAGTGAGAGTGGTATTTTACAGCTACAAACATAATGCTAGAAGTTAGCACGAGATTGTTCTTAGTGAGAGTGCTCATTTACTATGCATACATATATTCTTCATTCTTCAATATGGAGCACGGAGATTTACATGAGTATTTCATAATTGGTTGCTCACAATAAAACCATGCAAATTTTAAACTTCTTTTCACATGTGTTAAGCTCTTAAAGTCACATTCGAGCATTGTATACAAGTTCAGAAGTGTCACCCTTATTATTTTTGCTTCTGTAACAATGGTTGCGACATCGAGGTTGAGAGGCCGGCGAAGTGGATGAATATTGTTGTTGAGGTTGGCTAGAAGGAGGTTGAGCGGCCGACATCGAGGTTGATTTACGTTGTCGTTGAGGTTTCAGTTCAGAATTGTGCAAATCCAAATGGTTTACACATGTTCGTGTTTAATTATTTTTCTCTCACGGTACAACATACGAGATTAAGGTGATGTGAATGTACATTTTCTTGCCACTGGATATATGTCATGTTTATTGTTGTAATTGGAGAAAAGATATGTCGTTTCTCATATGTAATAACAACTTAAATTTGTGTATTTGTAATATGTTTTTGTAAACATACATCAGTTGATACGTGCATTGCACGTGCAAGCTTACTAGTCATAAGCAAGGTGCTACTCAATGGATCTTACTACCTCGTTGACAATCGAGAACTAAAGGATAGACCCAACGAGAATCATAAGCGTAAGCGACGTGACCCGGATGATGACTACCCGGAGCTTGATCGGCCATGGAACATAGCACAGCTACGTCCTTTTTACACTTAGCATTTTTTACCTAATTGTGTACCTCTTATATGATTAATGAAATAAAGCTCTCTGTTCACTCATATTTCTGAGTCTTTTACCTCCTTTAGTGTTCATTTTTGGATCATATAAAACCTTATGCACAAGCTTTGCGATTGCACTTGTGAAAATTCCGCCTACGGGCGTTAGCTTAAATTTTCTGGTCTACACGTTCTTTGTCGTTTTTATGTGGATTCCGGAGTAGTGACTTTTGGCACTTATTGTCGGCGATTTTATGCTTAGGTTATTGACGGTGCCATTGGGAATCATCACCTAAGCGCATGGTTCCGACAACGAGTCTTCTGACTCACGAAAAGTCAAGCATAAGAACCAAAGTAATGGATAAGCCAGCACTTGCTTAAAAAAATATACATGCTGGAAACTAATTCTTAAGTAGCATGACATACAACATTGTTTTCCGCATACGCATCAAAGGTGAAACAAATATTACAAGTTGTTTTTCACTCCTTTGGTGCAGGCGCCTTGGAAGCAGCGTCATCAGCAGCAGGAGAACCACCCTCGAAGCCGGCGGTGTGAAGAGACTCGGAGGAGCTTTGGTTGCCGCTATCGATGGTGTTCATCAGCACGAAGACGTTGATGTCGACCAAGTCGGCAACTCTAGTGTCATAACCCGCGAGTGACGACAAGATAGATTCATGGTTAATCTCTTTGCCATCATCATCCACGTCGGGTATGCCAGAGGTTACCGTGTCGATGTTGGCATCTTCATAGTGTGCCTTGACCATGGACAGCGCCATCGTTGCACCAGCCCGTGCACATGAAGCTTTCCAGCTTGTAATACGCTCGGGGGCTCGGCGCAGAATCTCCGAGTACTTCGCCACAGAGTCCGACACCTTGATATTAATTTGGAGGGGCTTGGCGATCTCTTTGGCTTGCGTGATGGCGGTGTTGATGAAGTTGTCGGCAAGAACCATGCATTTCTTGGCTGGAGGAGGTGACCGGGTTAAACCCATAGGAGCTGCAAATTCTAACAAGGAGCGCATGAGTTCAAAAATTCAGAGTATCTAGACTACAGAAATCCAAGACGGAGAAAACTTACTGAAGATGCTGGCCTCAACTTGCCAGAGGGTGTCCGCCAAGGATTCTTTCTCTTGTTGGAGGAGCTTATACGCCTCACTATGGCGTTGGTTCTGCTCATCGGCAGCTTTTTTCTGATCTCTTAAGATCGAGATCTCCTCCTTCAAGCGATTGATCTCCTCGGTGGCAGAGTCCTGCAGGACCTTCATTGACTCCTCATGCATTTTCAGCATGTCCTTCTCTCCTGCTTAAGAATTTTGTTCTCGCTATCTAGCTTTTGAATGTGCTTGGATTGCTCGACAATATTCTTGGCCTTGGAAATGGTTTCTGCAAGTCGGAGAAAGCAAAGTAGAGAGTGAGTACTCGGAGAATATGGGCACAAAACCAAGTCGGAATGCGAAAAAGAAAACATACGCTTGCTCTTGGTGATCTGTTCCTTCAAGAAGGCAGTTTTACCGTTTTCAGCTTCCAAGTCCGCGCGCATCTTCTGGTACTTGTCGTTGGCCATGCCCCTCCGAGCATTCTCGTTCTGTGGAAAAAAGGATAAAGTTAAAACGTTGTTTGGTCTGCTTGGAGCATCTAGCCAGAAAATTTCCACCTAGACGCTCGGGGGCTACAGCGAGAGTTTTTGACTTGGCAATATTCTTAGCTTTTCTTTAAGCATCTAGTCGGAACTAATTCAGTTCTCGATTAGAAGCTTGGGGGCTATAGTATAAAGGTTTTTACTCGGATATATGCTTAGCTTTTATTTAAGCATCTAGTCGGAACTAATTCAGTTACAACTAGAGGCTTGGGGGCTATAGTATTGAAATTTATATACACTGCGTATGCTACTCTTAAAGCATCTAGTTGGAATAATTCATTCCACCTATATGCTTGGGGGCTACAGTGAGAGGTTTTCTAACTTAGTCACTCTTAGAGCATATAGATGCAAAGACCTATGGTTTTCCGTCTACATCCTTGGGGGCTACAGTGGGATACTCATATGAAGTGCAAAAGGAAAATAAAACTTACAAGTGCAATGATCTTGAGGTTGGTAGCACTCTCGGCCAGCAGCTTGCCAAATGATTCGCTGTTTCCTTGCAAGATTTCTGCTTGTCGGAGGAGCTCCTCTAGGCCGCACGTCGGAGATGTCGGTGCTGCACTAGGGACCAGAGTAGTGCTACCCGGTGTAAGTACCGGATAGACTATCTTTGGATAAGCTATGGCTTTCTTGGGTGCAGGGGCGCCGCCAACGGCAGAAGTACCTGCTTCCACCACCGCCTTACCGCCACCGATGGCATCCTTAGCCGGAGCTTCAACCATTTGGTGGGCGGCACTCTCCTGCGTCGCCTGCTCGCCGACAACAGCGATCTCGGTAGAGGCACCTGAGTCCACTTCCATGGCGGAAGGGCCAGATGCCTCCTTAGCTTGTGAGCTTGTCGGGGAAGACGAAGGCTTGACGGAGGGAGTGGCAGGGGCGATGGCGGGAGATTCGTCGCGATGCAGCATGTCCTTAATGGTTCTAGAAGCCCCCAATGATTTGGAGGTCTTCTTCAAGCTGGTCGTGGCTTTCTTCCTGAAACGTGCAAAATGCATAAGTACAGGAGCAAGACAGATAAATAGACAATGTCAGAGAGAAAGAAGCTTACACAAGTGGGGGTGTTTTGGCAAAGGGGATCCCGGTAACTTTTCTATTCTCCGCCTCCAGGGCGGCGGTAGTCTTTTTGGAGGCTCCACCCTCCGTCTTCTTCTTCCTGTCTTCGTCGACAGCGTCAGAGGTGGAGCTCTTCCGCTTTCGTGCCAATGGAGCATCATCGTCGGACACGACCGTGACTTCCTTTATCTTTGGATCATAGATTTGGTCAGCTAGGCTGTCCTCCTCTAGATCGTTAAGCTGTTAAGTGAGAAGTCACCGTGTTAGACAATATGACATTTGCTAGACGGAAAAACTGGAGTATATGTCATACACGGAAAATAAATAACTACCTTTGGGCACTTGCCGTCTACGAACATTTCATAGGTGATGGTGAAGCCACGCTTCTTGTCCTTCACCTTGACGATGTCCTTAAGACGGAGCTTGACGGAGTCACTCGAGAAATTGTCCACGGAGATGCGGAGGCTATCCCTTCTATCGCTGGTATACTTGTGCATGAGCTTCGCGCGGTGCTGCAGAGGTTGGATTCGCCTGATGAACCAGCACATGGCTAGGTCCAAGCCGGTCAAACCCGTCTCTACGGACCATTCTATCCGCCTTATGGCGCGGGAAGCATCGAGGTCGGAGGGAAGGGAGGCCTGGGATCTCCATGACGAGGCTTCAGCGGCGGCTCCGTCTACGAAGTCCGGGTACGTTACTTCTCGGCCAGCCAGAGGGATATCTGGCCGTAGAAGTAAGTACGTTGCCAGTTTTTGCAGGACTCATGGCCGACTATGTCGGGGAACCGCTGGCCAGGACGGATCTTGAAGTTTATGGTGCCGCAATTTCTAAGTTCTTCTTTACTAGCTCCGGCTTCACGCTTGACGGTGGAGAAATACACGAAAAGGTCTAGCCTAGGCTTAATCCCAAGGTAACCCTCGCAGAACGCCGCGTAATTCCTAAGCGCTAGGATGCTGTTGGGAGAAAGGTTCTGGGGATGGACTCTATAGTGGTTTAAGACGGAAAGGAAGAAGTTGGAGATGGGCAGGGAGACGCCGCGTACCAGTTGGGCTTTTAGGTACACTTTTTCTCCGGCTTGGGGAGAAGGTGTCACCTTGCCGGCCGGCGCCGCCCACCAGGCGAGCCCCTCCGTCATAGGGAGGTAGCCCTCGGCGATCAGCTCCTAGATGTTGCGGTCCGTGATATCCGAACCGTGCCAATCGCCCTTATGGGAGTCGAGCTCCTCCTCAAGTGGCTCCAGCGCCGCTGGGTTATGGTTGCCGCTGGTGGACTCAACCACCGCAGTGATGGGGATGACCAGGCCCTCTTGGGGCACGACGATGGAGCTCGCCGGCTTTGCCGCGGCTTCGCTCGACGCTGCCATGGAAGGGGAAGTGCTTCTGCTAGCCATGGAGTGAGTTTGGAGGTGACTGACGAGAATTGGGGCTAGGGTTTTTTGCGAGTTTTGCGTGGAGAGCTAGAGGAGGCGCGCGCTGGAGGAAGAAGACGATGCGAGGAGAGAATGAGGTGAAAAGTAAAAAGTTCCACCGCAGTTACTATTTATCATCTCCAGCATCAAGATTCGTGCAGCTTAATAGGACAGTTGTCGCGTAGACGACGTGTTCGCGAACGTGCGCGGAAATTTCGCCACGTCCCCAACCGTCGCCGCCAACGGTTCGTATCGCTCGTGCGGGAAAATCGGACATGATTGCGTTCTCTGCATGTGTGAGTTACGAGGCGTCGCTGACCTACGTCTACGTCGCCCTAGCTGACATTGGCAATGAGCCGTCACATCAGAAGATTCCAGCCTGGACGGATCTAGTCCGGCTATGAAAGAGTACGATAGAAGATTCAGCATTTCTCCGACTAACAAGTTGAAGACGGAGAAAACCTTGCAGGGTTCTTTGGGAGGACTACAAGATATTGCTTGACGATTTGCCGACATCCATCTAGATAGAGCATTCCACACGAAGAGGCAAGACGGCGCAAGATCTCGGAGTTCTCCGGGGGCTACTGTTGGGGATATGCTATATGGGTATCCTCATAGCATGTCTCCTATCCGGATAACCCGGGTGGCCCACAGTTGGTAGCATGGCCCATGGCCTACTGGGCGGCCCAGTTAGATGGATCCAGAAGGGAGGCCCATGCCGGATAAAGGAAGGCTACGATTGGAGTCACCGACGTACCCGAAGCCTTGGAGTACAAGACACGCAAGACTAGTAATAGGCAGTGTAGGACTCTGTAACCTGTCCGGCTAGGACTTTTCCCTGTAACCCTAGGACCTGGCGACTATATAAGTCGGGCCTATGGGAGCCTTTAGGGAACAACTTCAGACAACCTAGTGTCGACTACGACGCACCTCGCACAGCGAACCAGTCCCTGTAACTCGGCGTATTGCCCTTATAGTGATTTATAGCAGGAGTAGGATTCCGCCACCATTGTGGGATCTGAACCTGGGTAAGTTGTGTTACCTCATACCCGTCAACCGTCTGTCTTCCCCCACGTCTCTAAACACGCACTATGAGGACCCCTCTATGGCGTACTCGTCGACAAATACCACAACATCATCGGCGAACACAACATGCAGGTAAAACTACAGGAGGAACTCGACAAACGCAAGCAGGCAGCTTCGGAGTCTAGCGCACGGCGAGCTGCGCTCTCCGCCGTTGGTGGATCCAGCTCGCACGGCAATCATGCCAACAAGAATCGCTCTCGCACAGAGCACATGAACCCCGCCGCGTGACATGAGGTCACCAAAACCCTCAACATGTCCTTCATGGAGATGGACGTCAACGATAAAGTCATACCGAAGACGACGCAGGCTGCGATCATGGCAGCCACCACGTACCTTGCATCCCATCCAACTCCGGTGGGGGACTCGAAGAGTGCCATGCACAAGTTCGCGCTAGACAGTATACAGGTGGGGCGGGCATGCTGTCTGGTGAAGTGCGGCGAGTGGTTTCAGCCGGTGCGTGTGGTGGTCATGGAGGTGTGAGCGTGAGATAGAGAGAGAGGAGCTTAGGCCTTTTTAAGGGCCATCGAGTAGAAGTGCAAGAATTTGGACTATAGAGGTCATTGATATGTTGCACACATATCTATAATTTTTGATGCTCCGTGCTTGTTTTACACCAATTGCTTTATGCTTTGCTTGCACTTCATGGCATTTTTATGCATTTTCTGGAACTAACCTATTAACAAGATGTTACAGTGTCAGTTCCTGTTTTCTGCT
Source organism: Avena sativa (assembly GCA_916181665.1). Taxonomy (NCBI): domain Eukaryota; kingdom Viridiplantae; phylum Streptophyta; class Magnoliopsida; order Poales; family Poaceae; genus Avena; species Avena sativa. Next base: position 465,756,375 of record OV702293.1, read on the forward strand.
GTTTTTCTATTCTAGGTTTTTACCAGAGGAAATATTCTAGGAATTGGACGAAACAAAAGCCAAACCTCCTATTTTTCCCGATACGAAGATGGAGTCCAAAGCAGAGACGAAGGAGAGCACCGAGGCGGCCATACCATAGGGTGGCGCGGGTCACCCCCTGGCCACGCCTGACCATGGTGTGGGCCCCTCGTGCCTCCACCGACATCACCCTTTCGCCTATATAACCCCCGAGACGAAAACCCTAGAGACGAGATCAGAAATCCATGAAAAGTTCCGCAGCACTGCCGCCACCGAAAACGAGATTTAGGGGACAGAAGTATCTGTTCTGGCACCCTGCCGGGACGGGGAATTTCCCCCGGAGCCATCTCCATCGTATCCACCGCCATCTCCATCGCTGTTGCTGACTCCCATGATAAGGAGGGAGTAGTTCTCCCCCGAGGCTAAGGGATCTACCGGTAGATATGTGTTCATCTCTCTCTCCATGGTGTGATCTTATTGTGATCATTGATATGTCGGAAACGTATCTATAATTTTTGATGTTCCATGCTTGTTTAGTATCTACTTTGCTTTGCTTTGTCTTTCTTTGAGGTGTTTTTATATCTTTTCTGGAACTAACCTATTAACAAGTTGCCACAGTGCCAGTTGCCTGTTTTCTTCTGTTTTTGGTTCCAGAAAGGCAGAAAATAAATATTCTCGGAATTGGACGGGACAAAATCCAAAGTCAATAACTTTCCGTGAGAGACACGGATCCAGAAGGAGGTACGGAGAGGCACCAGAGGGTGGCCAGACCCCCTGGGCACGGCCAAGCCTGGCCCGCGCCTGGGGAGGGTGTGGGTCCTCTGGCCACCTCCTCGGCCTTCCCCTTCGCCTATAAGAAGCCTCCGGCCCTAAAAACCTAGGGCATCCAGAAGAAATCCACGAAAACCTCTGTAGCGCCGCCGCCACCGAAGGGGAGATTCGGAGGACAGAAAGTCTCTGTTCCAGCATCCTGTCGGGACGGGGAAGTGCCCCCGGATCCATCTCCATCGATCTCCACCACCATCTCCATCACCGTTGCTGATTACCATGATGAGGAGGGAGTAGTTCTTCCTCGAGGATAAGGGCTCTACCGGTAGCTATGTGTTCATCTCTCTCTCTCTATGCATGATCTTGTGGTCATGAGCTTTGTAATCAAGTAGATCTACCTTGCTACTCAAGTGCTTAATTAGATCTCTGCTCTCCCCATGTGTGTGAAAGTGACAGCGTGCACGCCATGGTGGCACTTAGGTTTGAGTCTACATAAATACTCTTTGTGCTTTAATAGATCTATGCTTTTCCCTACGTGTGTGAAAGTGAAAGCGGGCATACCGTGTGTGGCACTTTGGCTAGATTAAATATTTGTTATGAGTTATATTTGGAGTTGGATGTCTCTATGAAATTGTGGTGTTTGTTGGAACCATCTAGCGCTCAAGGTGACAGTGTGGGGTTATCTATATTGGGGAAGACGGACTTTGGGGTGTGCTGTTATAGCCCTACCATGGATTAGAGTGTCCAACCGAAGAGTAGTTAAGAGTAGTATCATGAAGATAGGATATTTATATGAGAGAGTGTTCACTAGTGAAAGTATGATCCCTAGGCCTTGTTTCTAAACATTGAAACACCGTTTACTACTAGATCTGTTGCATGTTTGCTTGCTTCCTTCTTGTTGCCTACAGTATTTACCTCACCGTCAAGTTCTTTTCTGGCACCGTTACCACTTGTATTTCACTATCTATTCGCCGAACTAGTGCACATATGTGTTGGGGACACAAGAGACTTCTAGTATCTTGATTGCAGGGTTGCTTGAGAGGGAATACCTTTGACCACTTCCTCCCTGAGTTCGATAAACCTTGGGTAATCCACTTAAGGGAAACTTGCTGTTGTTCTACAAACCTCTGCACTTGGAGGCCCAACAACTGTCTACAAGAATAGAAGTGCATAGACATCAAGCTCTTTTCTGGCGCTGTTTCCGGGGAGGAAGGTAAAAGGCACTCACACATGTTACCCCACGGCAACAGCAAGCCAGAAAGCTCTTCTCTGGCGCCGTTTCCAGGGAGGTAAGGTAAAAGGTACTCACATCCTCCGGTGTGAGTGCTCGAAGGTATTTCTTTTAGATTCTGCAGTTTTGTCTTTTTGTTTCTTGTTTTCACTAGTTAGGCTTTATGGAAAACAACAACAAAATTATAGAGCTTTATAGTGTTTATCTTGAGTTTGGACATGAAGTGTTTGAAGAGAAAATTAAAAAACCTATGGAACTTTATTTGCTAATGCTATGGAAACGTCTAAGCTTGGGGAGGCTAGTTTTGATGAGCATGATATTTTTAGTTTCCCAGCTTTGGAAGATAGCTATTCTATTGCTTATGATGATACCAAACCTCCAATATATGATGATTACAATGATGAATATGATATTTTAGTCCACCTACTATCGAGGAGAAAATTTATTATGATTACAATATGCCTCCTATATTTGATGATTATGGTGATGAGAATAATAGTGATAGCTATTTTGTTGAATTTGTTCCCACTACAATTAATAAGAATGACTATGCTTATGTGGAGAGTAATAATTATTATATGCATGTGGCTCATGATAAGAATGTTTTATGTGATAGTTATATTGTTAATTTTGTTCATGTTGCTACTGAAAGTTATTATGAGAGAGATAAACATGGTTTTATGCATCTCAATAATATTAAGTTTCCCCTCTTTTTGTTGAAAGTTTTGAAGTTGCACTTGTTTTGCTTTCCTATGCTTGTTGCTTTGTGCTTTCATGACTTGTTTGTTTACAAGATTCCCATGCATAGGAAGTGGGTTAGACTTAAATGTGTTTTCAATTTTCTTCTTGATGCTCTCTTTTACATCAATTCATATTTCTTATGTGGGCATCTTCTCAAACTATTAAGCCTAACTTAAAGGCGTTAAAGAAAAGTACTTGTTGGAAGATAACCCAAGAGTTTCCTTGAGTCTTGGAAGTTATTACTTCAGTAATGACCTCTCCTTATCCTTTTAGTTGCTTTTTGTTGTTACCTCAATAGCAACCTCTCCTTGTCCTTTTTATTTCGTTTTTGTGCCAAGAGTAGCCTATAATAGGAAGAAGGTAAGATTTGGGGAAGTTGCTGCCCTGAAACATATTTCTGTGCTTCATTGTAAAAAATCATGAAAAATCCCAGAATGTCGTATTGATCTGTAAGTTTGTGTGCACATACCCCAGGTTATTATTTAACTTTCATTAGTTTTGCACTTTTCAATTTGAGCAACAGAAGATTTTCAAAAAAATTGATCTTTACCCGCTGTTCTGTTTTGACAGATTTTTGCCACTATTTGCATTTGCCTCTTAATCTCTTTCTTTTCGAGTTCTTTTGATCACTTGAGCTTTTAAAAGAATTTGCTACAGTAGCTAATGCTTTAATTATTGTTTTACTTGAGTTGAAACTGAACCCAAAGGTTTATTATCTTACATACACTAATGTTGCTCATGAAGATTGTGTGAAGTTTTGTATGAATGAAGTTTTCAAGTGTAGGGATAGAATGATGTGATGAGGTGAAGTATGGACAAAAGCTCAAGCTTGGTGATGCTACCCATGTCACCCCAAGAAATATTCAAGAGGTACAAACGTCAAAGCTTGGGGATGCCCAAGGCATCCCCTTCTTCATCAACAAAAATCTTAGGTCTTCTTTCAAGATACTATAATTTTTGCTTCATGTACTATGTGTTGTTCTTGGAGCATATTTGTTTTTTTAGTTTTCTTTTGCTTTGTTTGCTGCAATAAGTTGGTTGGATTCTAGCACACTTCTTTTGGAGAAGTCACACCCTGTTCTTCATTGCCTAGAACACTCTAGTTTTCACTCTTATTATTCTGTGAGTGTTCATTTTTGCTAGCACTGCGTTTAGCTTTAGTTTTCTTATTCTTTTTGCTTAAAATTTTTTATTTCTTCTTTGTAGTTAGGTGAGACAATCTCTCTGGTCTTTAATGATTATTATCTTTGTGAGTTGTTTCAAATAAGTCGATTGGTGTTGGGAGAGAGTAGAATGTTTCATGCTTATAGTGGTACAAAAAGGAGCTTGTTTTGAATGTGACTTAGACTTTATCATGCCATGTTATATGTTGCTTTGACCATATGCTTAGTGATTATTGTTGTAGCATGACTTGTTTTAAACAATTGAGATTGCTTAATGTGCCTTGAAAGAATCATGCGTTGTTTTAGCATACAAAAGCATAATATTGTGGTTTTCTCCTTTGATGCTTTATTTAGGTTGACTTGGCACATGCTTACACCATGTTATGACTATGAACCAGTCACCTTAGCCTCTATGATCATTTAGTTTTTGACTTGTAATATCACTTTATGCTTTGATTAATAATATTTTGTCGATTTGCATGATTATGACCATTATTGCTCTCTTAGTTGGTCGCTCCCAGTCTTTTGCTAGCCTCCACCTGTACTGAGTATGAGCTTGACTCGTGCATCCAACTCCCAAGAAACTAAGTTATTCCAAAGAGTCCACTATAAATTCCTATGCATGGTGTGTTACACCATTCCAAGTATATTCATGTTTTCATCTATCTTCCAAATTAAAATTTTGTTATGTGAAAATTAGTGATTAAATCTCTCATGAACTTGATGGCACACTTTATTTTCTTTCACTTAATAAAATTGAACCATTGTGCCCATCTATGTTGCTTATATGCTTGCAAATTATAAGTTGGGAGTTAGGAGAACCATGCTGTCATGGGGAACGCTTTCGACATTGCACTTATTCTATTTAGTTGATATCATGTTCTTTTGTTTATGGATCCCGGCAGTGTAAAATAAAAGGGGAGCTTGCAGGTCCATGGAGTTTGTATATGTGTTAGAGAAACGCCTGGGCGGCTAGCCTAAACCATGTCTAATCATGGTGGAAACTTGCATCAAAACCATAGTGGCATTCTATGAAGCATCCTCAATAAAAAACTATGCAAATAGAAAATAAAAAGATCGCTGAGATGCTCACTATATGTTGCCTTGTCATTTTGATATGGGATAGCTCATGTGTCATGGGGCAAGGGGTACCCCATTGGTGGTTCCTGGGACCAAAGTTGAGTAGCGTGAGGTCTCGGTACTCGTACTCAAGGGGCATGAGATTTTCAACTTGTGATTTGTCAAGTATATAACTCATATTTGCCCTAACTTTAACCTTAATCACTTCAAGATGCTTATGATAGGGGCAATGAGAGATCAAAGCTAATAAGTACCATAATTTTTGGAAGCTTTATAAAACCATTTAATCCCTACTTCCCTATGCGAAGGGCCTTTCTTTTTAATTTTTGTTGAGTCTCCATCTTCTATCTTAATGCACCAGTTAAGAGAGCATAGTTGTCATTCTGAGTTCAATGTGCATTGTCCCAAAACTTGTTGATTGATTCATAATTATGGTATCGCTTGTTCTTAAATTATTTGTATCTAGTCACCCTTATGAACTTTGAAGGTGTCCTATGCATGTATGTTTGGCTATTCCATGAAGGACAAGCTGAATATCACTCTTGCTATGTTTTCTATATGTGAAACAAACAAATTTCTTTCAAAGCATTATTCATGATCTTTTGTTTGTGTAGCCTTTCATGTTTCAACATAGTTTCTATGCCTTATTGTTAGGAATATATCTTTCATGCTTATGTTTAGAGTACTTTGATCCCAGCTATCAATGCTTTCCAATACTTTGATCAAGATTGTGATGGTGCATGTCAGCTAAAAAATTATTCTTTTTATCACTTACCTACTCGAGGACGAGCAGGAGTTAAGCTTGGGGATGCTGATATGTTGCAAACGTATCTATAATTTTTGATGCTCCATGCTTGTTTTACACCAATTGCTTTGTGTTTTGCTTGCACTTCATGGCATTTTTATGCATTTTCTAGAACTAACCTATTAACAAGATGCCATAGTGCCAGTTCCTATTTTCTACTGTTTTCTATTCTAGGTTTTTACCAAAGGAAATATTCTCGGAATTGGACGAAACAAAAGCCAAACATCTTATTTTTCCCGACACGAAGACGGGGTCCAAAGCAGAGACGGAGGAGGGCAACGAGGCGGCCACACCATAGGGTGGCGCGGGTCACCCCCTGGCCGCGTCTGGCCATGGTGTGGGCCCCTCGGGCCTCCACCGACATCGCCCTTTCGCCTATATAAACCCCTCAAGACGAAAACCCTAGAGACGAGATTAGAAATCCACGAAAAGTTCTGCAGCGCCGCCGCCACCAAAGATGAGATTCGGGGGACAGAAGTCTCTATTCTGGCACCCTATCGGGACAAGGAGTTTTCCCCAGAGCCATCTCCATCTTCTTCACCGCCATCTCCATCGTCGTTGCTGACTCCCATGATGAGCAGGAAGTAGTTATCCTCCAAGGCTAAGGGCTCTACTGGTAGCTATGTGTTCATCTCTCTCTCCATGGTGTGATCTTATTGTGATCATGAGCTTTGTAATCTAGTTGAATAAGTAGATGCTACTCTTTGTCTATTATCCTACTCATGTGCTTTTATTAATGTGATCTCCGGAGACACCTTGTCCCACGTGTGTGAAGGTGACAATGTGTCTACCGTGTGTGGCTCTTAGGCTAAAGATTACAGAAATACTTATCATGAGTTATAATTTTAGTTGGATGTCTCTATAAAATTGTGGTGTTTGTCTTGAACCATCTAGCGCCCAAGGTGACAGTGTGGGGTTACCTAGATGGGGAATACAAACTTTAAGGTGTGCTTTTATAGCCCTACGCGATGAATTGGTGTTCGTTATCCAACAGGAGAGTAGTTCAAGGTAGCATAGTGAAGAGAAGATATTTATGTGTTCAATTATGTTATCATTGTTGAGAGTGTCCACTAGTGAAAGTATGATCCCTAGGCCTTGTTTCTAAGCATTAAAACACTGTTTACAACCAGTCATGCTACATGTTTGCTTGCTGCCTTTTTTATTTCAGATTGCAATTACCACTTATAATCATCCATATTACTTGTATTTCACTATCTCTTCGCCGAACTAGTGCACATATACACCTGACAAGTGTATTGGGTGTGTTGGAGACACAAAATACTTCTTGTATCTTAATTACAGGGTTGCTTGAGAGGGATATCTTTGACTTTTTCCTCCCCGAGTTCGATAAACCTTGGGTGGTCCACTTAAGGGAAATTGCTGCTGTTCTACAAACCTCTGCACTTGGAGGCCCAACACTGTCTACAAGAATAGAAGTGTGCTTAGACATCAGTGATGAATAGAAAAATAATTACGACCATACCCCCAAGTTACCGACTTCACCATGGCCATTGGTGGTCTGAACAATAGATTGAAGGGGAGTTTCGCAGTGTTTCAAAAAGATGGGTGCGTAATGTTTCAGGTCAGTGGGAGATTTTACTGCTCGATTGAGAATTTGAATTTGGCTCTCAGCCAAGTAATAATAGAAAATGGCAGTAGACCATACTAGTACATTTTTTCAGAAATTTAAGGCTGAGAGTCACATCAACTGATCATCCATGATCACATATTTGCACTAAAAATTGGATACCTCTGTTTCAAAGGGGATAAGCGGTAAATTTTGCTGCTCAACTGAAATTTTGAATTTGGCTTTGGAAAAAGTAATACTTCCTATTTTCAGAAATTCAAGGCCGAGAGTAACATCAACTAATTTTCCATGCCCATATATTTACATAGAAATTTGGATACCTCTGATTCAATACATAAAACAAAATTTCATCACTTACACATACCAATATAGACCCCAGATTCTTCACATACACACACAAATATAGAATCACAAACAAACACAACCCAGTCTATCGATTATTGCCAAAACAAGCCTTTCTCGCTCAGTTCATGTTCTTTCATTTTCTTGGTGCAGTAGGCTTTCTTTTCGTTCTCTCTCCTTGATGTTCCACTCTGATTACATAGTGATAGGGCAAAGGTGTCCGATCTTTCGATGAGATGATGATAATCAATTTGGTGGAGTTCGGGCTTGACGATCCGACTACACGTGCAAGCATGAGCGCCAATGCAATCCCTAGGCCAATCTTCTGGAGGTTACCGATCCTGCGGGAACACGATCATCCTGACCAGCGAGGGTCTTAATTCCTACCTGAAATCGAGAACAAGTAAGAACTAATATTGGAATCAAGATATTGCGGATTAAGAGGAAAGCTTTATTGAAAAGGTGGGATCATGTATAGGTGCGAAGTACAAGAGGCCTCTGCGACGCTCGAGCCTTGGCGAAGTTGCTATGATGGCTAACTTAATGTCTAAACAAAATCCGAGTCTAGGGTGACGGCTATGGGGAGTATTTAAGGAGGAAAAGGTGGGGTTTCGGCCAGCCATGGAAGTGGTGGCCGAATCCAACCCTCGAAGTCCTTTCCCCCTCAAATACGGACTCTAAAAAGTGGCTATTTAAAATCCTGCGAAAATTACATGGGCCTGGCACAAAATAAAGGTGTCGCAGCACCATATTAAGCTATGGACGAATTCGTGAAGTATTAATCTTGAATATTTCGTCCAAGCCTTCTTTCTTCATTATGGTGGCCTCAAAGTTCTGAAATCTTCATCCATGGCCTTCTCTTGGATCATCACATGCTTGCTGCCATCTCCATGCATGGCCATGCTCCAATGCTTGTCCCTCTCATCCATGCTTGGTCCATCATTCCTAAGAGTAAGAAATACATCTGATTTAGGCAGCATCATATTCTCATGTATGTGAGGAATAGTTCCAAGAAACGAAAGTACCTGATAGTTAAGTTGTTTGGCACGAGATCTTGTGATGGGTCCTTGTATGTGTGTAGCTGTAGGTACAACGGTTGTATCAATAGAAGGGATGTCCACATCATGCTCCTCTTTTTGAATTGAAGTCGTCCTCGACGCAATCTCATCTTCCTCACCAAAGTAAGGCTTCAAATCTGCAATGTTAAACGTAGGACTAACCGTACCAAAGTCTGCAGGCAACTCAAGTTTATATGAATTATCATTTATTTTCTCTAACACCTTAAAGGGACCAGCAGCACGCGGCATTAACTTAGACTTGCGTAAATCAGGAAAACGATCTTTACGCAAATGTAACCAAACAAGATCTCCAACATCAAACACAAGATGCTTTCTCCCTTTATCCCCAACAAGTTTATACTTAGCATTCATGTGTTCAATGTTATCTTTAGTAGTCTTATGCAACTTTAATATCATTTCAGCGTGTTGTGTAGCATCCAAATTATTTGGCACCGACGAAGGTAAAGACAATAAATCAATAGGTGCACGGGGAACAAAACCATACACAATCTCAAATGGGCACATCTTTGTGGTAGAATGCAGCGAACGATTATAAGCAAATTCTATATGAGGTAAACACTCTTCCCACAATTTTAAGTTCTTTTTTAAAATAGCCCACAACATAGTAGACAAAGTTCTATTTACTACTTCAGTTTGTCCATCAGTTTTGGGATGACATGTAGTACTAAACAGCAATTTAGTCCCCAACTTAGCCCATAAACATCTCCAAAAGTGGCTAAGAAATTTAGTATCACGATCAGAGACAATAGTATTTGGCACATCATGCAAACGAACAATTTCACGAAAGAACAAATCAGCAATATGCGCAGCATCATCCGTTTTATGACAAGGAATAAAGTGTGCCATCTTAGAAAACCGATCCACAACAACAAAAATACTATCCCTCCCCTTCTGTGTTCGTGGCAATCCCAAACAAAGTACACAGAAATATCCTCCCAAGGAACACTAGGAACAGGAAGAGGCATATATAAACCATGTGGATTAAGGCGAGACTTAGCTTTTTGACAAGTAGTGCAGCGTGCCACAAATCTCTCAACATCTAGACGCATACGTGGCCAAAAGAAGTGTGCAGCAAGAACATCCTCCGTTTTTTGACACCAAAGTGTCCCATCAATCCTCCTCCATGCGCCTCCTGTAACAACAAAAGACGAACAGAACTATCCGGAATGCATAGTTTGTTAGCACGGAACACAAATCCATCATTGAAGACGAACTTGTTTCATGTTCTACCATCTCTACAATTCTGCAACACATCTTTAAATTCAGCATCATGCACATATTGTTCCTTAATAGTTTTTAATCCAAATATTTTGAAGTCAAGTTGAGATAACAAAGTATAACGGCGTGACAAAGCATCAGCAATAATATTATCTTTACCCTTTTTGTGTTTGATAACATAAGGAAAAGACTCAATAAATTCAACCCACTTTGCATGACGACGATTCAACTTAGCTTGACTACGAATATGCTTCAAAGATTCATGATCAGAATGAATAACAAATTCTTTAGGCCATAGATAATGTTGCCAAGTTTCTAATGTCCGAACCAACGCATATAATTATTTATCATAAGTAGAATAGTTCAGACTAGCCCCATTCAATTTCTCACTAAAATATGCAACAGGTTTTCCCCCTTGTAATAACACCCCTCCCAAACCAATTCCACTAGCATCACATTCAAGCTCAAAAGTCTTAGTAAAATCAGGAAGTTGGAGTAAGGGAGCATGTGTTAGCTTATCTTTCAATATGACGAAGGCCCGTTGTTGTGCATCGCCCCAAACAAAGGGCACATCCTTCTTGGTAAGCTTATTCAGCGGCGCGGCAATTGATCCAAAGTCTTTGACAAAGCGCCTATAAAAACCAGCGAGACCAAGAAAACTCCTCACTTGTGTGACCGTCTTGGGCTGCGGCCAATTCTCAATAGCTTCAATCTTGGCTGGATCCATTTCAATACCCTGTGATGTAACAACATAGCCAAGAAACGCAACTCGATTGGTGCAAAAGGTGCACTTCTCAAGGTTACCAAACAAACATGCATCACGTAAAGCATTGAAAACAACATGTAAATGGTCCAAATGATCCTCTAAAGATTTGCTATAAATCAGAATATCATCAAAGTAGACTACCACAAAACGTCCAATGAAAGCACGTAAGACTTCGTTCATTAACCTCATGAAAGTGCTGGGTGCATTAGTTAAACCAAACGGCATCACTAACCACTCATATAAACCGAACTTAGTTTTAAATGTTGTTTTCCATTCATCTCCTAATTTCATACGAATCTGGTGGTAGCCACTACGCAAATCAACTTTAGAAAACATGGTAAAGCCACTCAATTCATCAAGCATGTCATCTAAACATGGAATAGGATGACGATATCGAATAGTAATATTATTGATAGCTCTACAATCAGTACACATGCGCGAAGAACCATCTTTCTTAGGTACCAAAATAATAGGAACAGCACAGGGGCTAAGGGACTCGCGAATATGATCTCTGTCGAGTAGTTCCTGAATTTGGCGTTGTATCTCCTTTGTCTCCTCTGGATTGGTTCTATATGGCGCGCGGTTGGGCAACGTAGCACCAGGAATTAGATCAATTTGGTGCTCAATTCCTCTAATAGGAGGTAGTCCTGGTGGAAGCTCAGCGGGAAAGACGTCCTCATATTCCTGCAAAAGGTTAGCAATAGCGGGTGACAAAGGAGGCATATCCTCAAATGAAAACAAAACCTCTTTGCAAATAATTGCATAACATTGAGTATTGTTTACATCTAGTTCAGCAATATCAATTTTATTTGCAAGCATACATGGAATCTTCAAACGAATTTCAGTAGCATGGGTAGAATCAGATTTAGTGTTCTTTGGTGGTACAAAATCTGCAGCAACAATCTGATTCTCACTTTTATTTTTCTCCTCAGTTTTAGCTCTACTAGCTCTAGCAAGATCATCTTTTAAAATCTGTTCGGGAGTCATAGGTTTTAGACCAATTTTCTTTCCATCATGCATAAGAGAATAGTGATTAGTTTTGCCATTATGAACATATTCTCTATCAAATTGCCATGGTCTACCAAGTAACAAAGAACAAGCTTGCATAGGTACAACATCACAATCAACAAAATCAGAATATGTACCAATAGTAAAATGCACGCGTACCGTTCTTGTTACCTTGATCTTGTGAGAACTCTCAAACCATTGGATGTAATATGAATGTGTGCGTTTTCTTGTTGGAAGTGCAAGCTTCTCTACCATGTCAATACTAGCCAGATTATTACAACTCCCTCCATCAATGATGATCTGTATAGCTCTTTCCTTGACAACACCACGTGTTTGGAACAGGTTGTGGCATTGATCTTGCTCAGATTTTCTCAATTGCACACTCAATACACGTTGTGTAATTAAGCTCTTGTATTGATCAGCACCTTCAGCTCCCATTACCTCTGTCTCTTCATCAGCATCAGAATTGTCTCCATCTCGAGCAGAAATAAGGGCTAATGTATCTTCATCAAAGTCACTCGCTGAATCGTATTGACCATTATCCCGCACCATCATCACACGTTGTGTTGTGCACTGTCTCTCAATATGACCAAAACCCCAGCACTTGCGGCATTGTATATCCTTTGTCTTACCCGTGGATGCCATAGAAGATGCACTACGAGCAGGAGCATTGGATGACGGTGGAGGAGCAGCTGGAAATCTTGTGGTGGCCTTGGATGTGGTAGTAGCTGGTGGCAAATCACGAGAAGGAGGCGCTGATTGTCAGGATGTCCAAGTGGATGTGCGACCTGCAGAATTATTAGTCCTCCTCCATGGTGTTTGGCAATCCTGCACTTCACGTTCATCTTTGCAAGCAAGATGAAACAAACGAGTGATAGAATTATATTAATAAAATCTAATATGTGTTGAATGTCCTTGTTTAATCCACCAAAGAAACGTGCAAGCATTTGTTCAGTAGATTCAACAAGACCACACCGAACCATCCCCGTTTGCAATTCCTGATAATACTCTTCTATAGAATTTTTCCCTTGCTCTAAACGTGTCATATTCTTTAGTAAATCACGCTGATAAGTGGGAGGTACAAAACGAACACGCATAGCAGTTTTTTAAGCAGTCCAAGTACTAGAAATAGTAGTAGGATTTAAACGACAATATTCAGACCACCAAAGGGAAGCAAATTTAGTAAATTCCTATGTAGCAGCACTAACACGCATATTATCAGGATATTTTAAACATGCAAAACGTTGTTCTACTTCCATCTCCCATGTAAGATATGCATCAGGATTATATTTACCCTCAAAAGATGGAATATTTAATTTAAGCTTTGCAACATGATCATCATCATGTACCGGTGGTCGAGCGTTGCGGTAGTAATGTCGGGGACGGCCAGCAGATACATGTGGAGGTTGTTCAACCTCCTCGTCAAACAGATCGTCGTCGTCGGGGTCGTAATAGTACCCGTCGTCTGTCCCCAGTGTCGCAGCAGCAGCCGTGGCGGAAGTCTGAGGTGCGTCAGCTGCAGCGGTAGCCGCCTAGGGTGCGGCGGCAGCCGAACCAGCAGTCCGACCCGTGATCGAAATGCGCTGTGCGTCATGTGCGGGTGCTGGTGCGGGCAATCTGTTCAAAATCTCCTTAAACCGAGCGTCAAGCTTGGCGCTGAAGGATTTCTCGAGTCCATCGATCTTGTCCACGGCGTTGGTGAGCTTGGTGTCAAACTCCCCTAGGCGTGTATCCACGTCTTCAGCGCGACTGACCAAGAGCTCGGAGAAGTGGGCATGTAGTTCTTCATTCTTCATTATGGCAGGGTTCCGCGAAGTATCTGTCATGGTTAGTCCTTTAAAAAGCACAGGTATATACTACGAAAATATGGTGGAAGGCACGCGTAATCCGTCAAGCAATATACGAAGCTCTTACAAGTTCTTACCAAACAACAGGAAAAGGCGATGTGTAACCGCGAGGATTAGTGGGTCCAGAGATTGAACCGAGCGATTACCGGGAGTCGAGACACCGCACGTGGAGAATATATGTGGAGCTCTGGAAAGGCTTAGCAAAGGGTTTAGCAATTATCAAAACAGCAATGCAAAAGTTGAAAGAATGCTCAACGACGGTACTGTGCTGATCCTAGGCTAGACCGTACTAGAGACGCGAGTAGATCACCAACGATGTCACGACGCGATCCAACAAGCAATGTATGATGATATGGCACCCTGAAAAGCGAACCGAGATGTTGAAAATCACTATGATGGCGAGTGTCTAGAACTAATCTACGGAGTCTAAAAATAGGTTAGCCCTAAAATTGTTTTTCGAATTTTTGCTCCAGAAAGCGCGCAGGCGCCAAAAAAATATCGCTATAACGGCCGATGGAGAAAAGTGATCCCAGAACCAAAAACTAGTATAGCCAGAAAAAAATTTCGGAGGCGGTTACGGACTTTTTTTTTTGCTCTCCTTCTGGACTTACGACCGAACTCTGAGCTCGACACGGACTTTAGCTTAACACGGAAACAACAAAGAAGGAAACTAAAAAGAAATAACTAGGAAATAATAACTCAACTCGGACTCGTGCCGTGACAGGAAAGATGATCGGATCCGTGTCGCAGTAGGAAGGCGGAGGCGAAGTTTTAGGGTTTATGGTGGCTGGGTGTATGGCGGCGGAATATGGTGGCAGAATATGGTGGCGGTGATCGACGAGTGTGGCGGTGACTACTATGATCAGAACTCGAAACTCTAGGGGACGAGACACTAAGACCAGCAACTCAACGCGACGATGTAGACACAAATTCAACAATGCAAAAACTGAAAAGATAATGCGAGACGTAGATTGGTTATGGGATGGATCTAAACTCTAACTGTGTTTTTGGCTTTTTCGTGGGTTATAGTAAAAATAAATCTAATCTACGAAAACAGTAAAATCTCATCGAGCAACCTGAAATCTGATACCACTTGATAGGGCAAAGGTGTCCGATCTTTCGATGAGATGATGATAATCGATTTGGTGGAGTTCGGGCTTGACGATCCGACTACACGTGCGAGCACGAGCGCCAATGCAATCGCTAGGCCAATCTCCTGGAGGTTACCGATCCTGCGGGAACACGATCAGCCTGACCAGCGAGGGTCTTAATTCCTACCTGAAATCGAAAACAAGTAAGAACTAATATTGCAATCAAGATATTATGGATTAAGAGGAAAGCTTTATTGAAAAGGTGGGATCATGTATAGGTGCGAAGTACAAGAGGCCTCTGCGACGCTCGAGCCTTGACGAAGTTGCTATGATGGCTAACTTAATGTCTAAACAAAATCCGAGTCTAGGGTGACGGCTATGGGGAGTATTTAAGGAGGAAAAGGTGGGGTTTCGGCCAGCCATGGAAGTGGTGGCCGAATCCAATCCTAGAAGTCCTTTTCCCATCAAATACGGACTCTAAAAAGTGGCTATTTAAAATCCTGCGAAAATTACATGGGCCTGGCCCAAAATAAAGGTGTCGCAGTACCATATTAAGCTATGGACAAATTTGTGAAGTATTAATCTTGAATATTTCGTCCAAGCCTTCTTTCTTCATTATGGTGGCCTCAAAGTTCTGAAATCTTCATCTGTGGCCTTCTCTTGGATCATCACATGCTTGCTGCCATCTCCATGCATGGCCATGCTCCAATGCTTGTCCCTCTCATCCATGCTTGGTCCATCATTCCTAAGAGTAAGAAATACATCTGATTTAGGCAGCATCATATTCTCATGTATGTGAGGAATAGTTTCAAGAAACGAAAGTACCTAATAGTTAAGTTGTTTGGCACGAGATCTTGTGATGGGTCCTTGTATGTGTTTAGCTGTAGGTACAACGGTTGTATCAATAGAAGGGATGTCCACATCACATAGATAAACCAGATGTTCACAACACATCCTCCCTCCGTTTTCGTATACAAGGCCACAAAGTCGCATTTACCCATTTGCTTAGGCTCTAGTCTTTAATCGTACTATGTTGGATCCTTTGGCTTTATTATTTTAAAGTAGGGTGGCTCTTGCTGCCTATAATCTAAAAAAACTCACATTCATCTGCATTAGAAAAACTCACACTTTAGGTGCTGTCTCCATACCGGTTTATTAGACCAACACGTAGTTTAAGAAAAAAGCTTAAACATAAATTTTATCAAGAAAATATGAATTATAAGTCAAAAAGAATTATTATCATTGGAAATGTCATTAATCGACATCGCAACCATGAATGGCCACCAAATTCATAACAAGTGCAGATAAATGCATCAATAAAAATGGCTTAGCCTCATGAACCATTTCACAGGACCAACATACTCACGTGTCGATGTCAGAGTTCATCTTCAATTTAGACTAATATCCTCATCTATGTGTTCTCGCACTCTCACATTCTTATGCAAATTGTCCCGATCTCGAAAGTACTTTAACTCCGCATCAGTTACTTATGACTTCTATGTCAACTCGTCGAACGTTTGTCTTAGAATTTGTCCATTAGCCCGTAGTTATATGATTTCTTTATTTTGAGACAAATAAATCGACTTGGACTTGGACCATGACAACCCAACATTATATATGAACGTGCTTCTGCGGATATCTCGACCTTTTAGTATCATGCTAAATGCTTCCACATGTTCTTATTTGGTTTTTTATGGACCATATTTGTTAGGTTTTGGCATCTTCTCCTTCATTTTAATCTGAAAAGTTATCAGTTGGTAGACATGTGTAAGAGAAGATAAACTACTATAGAGAAACATGCAGACAATACATATAACATGTGCATGAAAAAATCTTACAAGTTAGTATTGCTGATTACAATCATATACATTTAACATGTGCATGATCAATTCTTATAACTTGGCATAGCTAATTACACATCATATGCATTGAAGTAAAAAAATATCTATCGGATGATACTAATAAGTATTTTATCACTAACACACAATAACGCGACTATAAAAACTTAGCTATCTGTCTGTTTCTTTATTGGAAGGTGCATGATATCACTAGACAACTCTTTGTTGAAAACTGAAACTAACACTAGTTGCAAATCAAATTAAATAAAAACCAAACTGGGCAGCATTTCAGAAAATGTTACATTTGAATCACCGAGGATGTGTCATCACAAAATATTAATCATATAGAAGACTTACAATAACTTCATGAGAGAGGGGTCCGATCACACTTACTTTTTTCGTCTGGCATGCCTCGAATTGATCCATCAGCCATGTCACTTATTTCCACAACACGGGCATAGTGGAGGATGAAAATATAAGAAGAACAATTCTTATGTAAGATTAAATACTAAATATTTTAATATAACAACACAAAACTACCGATCCTTACATTTAGGCTGAGGTGTCCAACCAAGTTACGAGATACTGTACAGCTTGGTAAAAGTTGTGCAGCACGATTATTCTTGTTCCATTTAGCGTGACGCTGCAAAAGGAGAATAGCGAGACAAATGCACAAGTAGGAATTCAGATTACGATGTGGTCTCATAGTCTTCAAGAACCATACCGTAATCTTTGGATCAAACCAGTAATTGAGAAGATCGAACCACTATTCGTTAGTCACATGTTCCAAAGGATATGTTCTTTAGATATCCTTGCTTTCCTTCCCATTGAAGTATTTATTTTTAGCCTATGGCACTGCTGGCGCAAAGAAGAGGAGAACATGTCCTTGAGAACATACTTTACATCCTCATTATCCTGCTCGAAGTTAAATTTTGTCTATCGACAAGAATGGGAACCGTTGGAGTGTTATGTGATTTAGAATATAACCAACAGCAAGCTAGAAGGCATGAGACATAGCAACATGACTTACATGTAACTTCTTGAGTAATAAATCGTAATGGTTAGGAGTGTCTTGGTGGTGCTTGAACAATGGGAAGATGGGAATATCATTGATGACAAAAATGCCTATTTCTGATGCTATAAAGCAGATTGTTCTATATCTTCTGGCATTCCTTTGTCAGGCACTTTAGAAGTGATGAAATATCTATATCTCATTTCGGGAAAAAAATCAAGCTTTTTCCGTATCATTGTCCCACTTTTAGTTAACCGTCGTGTAGGTACCAATTCAATCGTCATATCAATCTATCACGGTATATATAAGGAAGCATGCAACAATTAGCAATGCAACATGTACCTTTTTTGGTGCTAGGATGATAAGGAGCGAAGTAGTTGTTTCTGTCAGGACTAAGGGAAGATGGGAGATCAACGCTAGTTTGTTGAGATTGTACCAGCAATGTTAGGCAAGTTGACATAGGTATGCCCTACGGGTATCTATGGTTGGCCTATCTAGTTTGGCCGAGCGGGAGGCCCATATGATGATCCGCTACTAACAACAAAGCCCATGGTGATTCAGGTGTCATTAAGCCATGAAGGAATCGACTCCTTGGAGGATATGATAAAGACTAGATAGGTAACTTAAAGGATTAGCCCTAGAGCTTGTAACCGACTCTGATGCATCTTGAGACCTGGCCTCCCATATAAAGGCTAGGAGGGAGGAACGAGGAGGACCCCAAAAACCCTAGTACACATACACCCGTCAGATCTAATCTGCACATGATCGCCATCAAACCACCCTCGTAACCTTCGGTTTATCATCAATCAAGATCAGACAAGCATGAGTAGGGTTTTTTCCTCCGGGGGCCTGAACCTAGGTAAACTTCGTGCCCCGTGTTGCTTGTTTGTTAGCCGACGAAGTCTCCAACTCGCCAATCTTCCTCAAAACCCAAGTCCATAAAATATGGGCATTGATGTGTTCACCCCCCACGTCACCGGTAGGGGTGGAAGCTGGTTCAGCTGCCAATTGTTGTTGGGTATCTGGATTAGCAACTGCTGGCTTTGGAATATGTGGGATGGTATTTACTGCAGCTACTTCTGTTGGAACCGGCGGTGTGTTGTCAAGACGACACTGTTTATAATTCTTTTTTCTATCTTGTTTTGTTTGCTCTTCTTATCATGATTTATGGGCTGCGCTTTTTGTGACCTTTGTTTTGCTTTGTTCATGACATATGTTTCTGTTCCACTAGTAGCATTAGCTAGACCGCTTGTCGAAGCAGTTTGGTACCTAAATGGATCTTACATAAACCAGGTGATACCTAACACACATAAACGATACTTCAATCTATCGAAGTCCTATATATAATGAGACGCAAATAGAACAGAAAAACATCAAGGCAAGACATGGTAAACATATATGATGCATAAACTAGGCATATGTCATCACAATTTTTTTTTTGAAATGGTGGAAGTATGTGTTTTCTCTTTAAGAGTTGATCAACTTTTGTACACATCAGCTAGTTTGCTGATGTACTTGTATTAAATAGAAGAGA
Source organism: Avena sativa (assembly GCA_916181665.1). NCBI lineage: Eukaryota > Viridiplantae > Streptophyta > Magnoliopsida > Poales > Poaceae > Avena > Avena sativa. The sequence goes on from OV702293.1 coordinate 465,775,504, forward strand.
ATCCTTCCTGCTGTAGGTCCCGACGATGCTATACGCAGTCACGGGCATATCCTGTCTCATGTCTGTCGTAGCTGCGATTGGCTAAAATTCCAACAACCAACCAAGAACACATGCATCCCGACGACGTGGACGTGAAAAATGGATCTTGTACAGATGGTGGCCGACATCTAGGCAATATATATAGAAAAACGTGAAGCAGGTGGTTGGTGGCACATCACATGTGGATGGGATGGATCGTGTCCAGCTTGTTGTACTCTAGCTAGAGTACGTACTTACTGCTTCTTGGCCCTCTTATTTCCGATAAGAGAAAACCATTCTGGCATCCACATACAAAGACGTGGCGGACCATTCAGCCTCATGCTGATGTATGGATATAGTAATTCAACATTTTCAACCTTTTTTCCATATATATCCTATTGATGATATCATCTGGCTCAAAACATCTAGAGTACTTATTAATAAGCTGAGATAAAAGATGCTTCAGTTCTCTAGCTAGTTCTCTTCCAGGAGTGGTCTGGTTACATCGGTGCCTCCCCACTTGCGCACACGGCTGGAAGCTAGTTTGGCCTACAAAAGTTGACATAAAAAAGAAATATAAGTCATGAATGAATCATATATATACTATCCAGAGTTGCTAAGGTGGGACTTGTAGCTATTATATGAAACGAGCTAACATTATTCAGTTCTATCTCCATTTCCTGTAAACTTTTGAGAGGAAATTAAAGGCGATGGATGGGATTTTATACCTCTGCATTCCAATCCGTTCTCCACACTACGTAGAGTAACATAATTGTCTGCAGTGCAACCCCGCTAAGCATGCCACCCCAGACCCCCTGAAATCCATCATTGTTTGTTAATATATCATTCTTTTTTTTTGCAGTGGTTCTTCAGATGAACATGATAATATATTAATTACCCCAACTCCGTAGTTGAAGTAGTAGCCAAGAAGGAACGCAAAGGGCAGCCCAAATACGTAGTAGCAGCCTAGGTTGATGTATGCAACAAGGCCTTGCCATCCTCCTCCAATAGCAACCCCTGAAGCATATATACAGAGAGCGAGACGCTTAGGAGGTTCAGGTGACATATGAAGAAAACAAACTCATCATCTAATTCCAGGTACCTGAAATCACAGGCTGCAGGCTGTTGAGCACCATGGTCACGCCAAGCAGTCCTGCAATCTTGGAGACGGCGCGCTGGAGCTCCAAATCGCTAGTGAAGATGATGGAGAATTTCTCTCTAAAGATCAGGACGAGGAGCATGCATAGCAGTCCGATGAGGAGCGACTCGGCGATGACGACGATGACAGCGTGCATGGCTGCCCTTGGATGTCCAGCACCCAGCTCATTTGAGACTCGGACACTGATAGCAGCATTGAGGCCAACGAAGATCATGAGCGCCCATCCTTCTATGCTCATGCTGAAAACAAATTAAGCGTCCAGTAAGTTGAGAAAGAGAGTCGAGACTGAACTATTTCATGCATGTTGTCGTCATCGTCTGTCGATCTAGTAATTAAGCCGCAGTATATGTACCAGATGCCAAGCGAGTCTACGGACAGCTGCGCATCCTCAAGACCGCCGGTGAGAACCGGGATCATGCTCATGTACCAAATATCAAGGCAGAGCATGACGGCGGACTCAAGCGAGAGCTTCACGAACGCCCACATGTCTTGGAAAGCCGCCATGGACCATCCCCTCCAGCCGTCCTTGCACCACCCGATGATGTAGGCCGACTGGCACAGCGCGATGGCCCAGAGTGAGACGTCGTATGCCGCGGCGGCGCCGGGGGTTCCCCATCCCAGCACGGTGACCAGGAGGTAGGTGAGCGCGACATGGAAGCCCAGCCCCGCGACACCGATCCAGGCTTGCACCATGACCTTGCTCTGCGCCTGGAGGAACTTGCCGCTGGGGAAGTTGACTGCCAAGGAAAGGGCGCCGGGGAGGATGTACAGCGCGAAGCGTGCGGCCTCGCGTGCCACGTCGGGGTCCTGGCGCAGGGCCAGGAGCAGCGGCTCGGCAAAGACGTACAAGGGCACCATGAGGAGGGCGGCGACGCCGAGGACAATCCAGGAGCGCTGCAGGTACACGCCGAGCATGGCCACCTGGCCGGCGCCGAACGCCTGCCCGCACAGCGTCTCCAGCGCGCTCCCCATGCCCATCTGCACGCAACTCCAAGCAAGTTGTCATCATCCCCTCGATACTTAGTTAGTTAGTTACGGAGCAATGATGCGTGGGCATGGCTGGGAGCTAGCGCACGTACCATGAATCCAAGGGCGAAGGTGGAGAAGACCGAGATACCGATTGAGGCCGCGGCTAGGGGCAGGTTGCCGAGGTGGCCGACGAAGATGGTGGTGACGGAGCCGACAGCATACAGGCTAAGCGTGCTGACGGCCATAGGCGTGCCGATGCCCCACAGGAGCTTCGATTCCTCCCACACCATACGCGCAGCCTGCCCCGCCGTGTGCACCGGCGCCGCGTCTCTGTCGCCCAACCCCATGGCTTGCTAGCTCCCTCGGTCGTTCCTGCTCGCTCGTGCAATAGAAATGTGGGTTGCTTTCAGGTAGCCATCGTACGTACATATTAGGCAATGGACCGGATTTGGACATTAGCCTTACTGTTGCCTGTCCACAAAGGTATTCGTGGCCATGGATGTCTCGCTAATTTATGATACTAGCACCATAATGCATAACATTATAAACAAGTATCCTAGTAGCATCATATTTATTTATTTATTAAATCTTAATGCAAAGTTGTTTACAAGGTCTTTTTTATTATTCCCTCCGACCCATATTAGTTGATTTGGATTTGTCTAGATTTGGATGTATCTACACATATTTTAGTGCTAAATATATCCGGATTTAGACAAATTTGAGTCAAGTAATATGAGTAGGAGAGAATAGTTTTTCTAGATCTATTTGCCGTGACACTGTAATAGAGCATGTAATATGACCTCTCTTTTATTAATTGTTGTGTCACATCGGCTTATTATCCATTGTATTGCAACATACATAAATGAGTCCATTTCGATAAAATACATAAATGAATATGCATTGTGTGAGGCACAAGAACGTGACACCACGAAGGTCCCATCATTAGATTTACACGATGATATCATGCTTTCTACTTGCATCCTAGGCTCGGTGGTAAAACGACCGACCGGTAGTTGAAACTAGCATCCTCTTGATGGTTGTATCGGCAAAACTTAATACGGTCTGTCCAAAAACCAAACCTAAGAGAGCCCATGAACGAGGTTCACAAAACACGTATATAATAATATCCTATATGTGTATAACTGGACCTTAAACTCAGTCCAATAGGCTTGGCCGGATTTTTGCCGGCTCGGCGCGAGCTGGGATCGGCCCGCTGGTGCTGTTGGATCGGGCCGAGCTCTGGATACTGGACTACGGCAGTGTTGGGCTGGCTCGGGCTCGGCCCGGCTCGTCAGCTCGCCATTTTTCGAATTAGAAAAGGGCCGAATTGAGAGTAGTGGGCTGGTTTTACAAGAGGATGGTCCATTCCATCGATTGACCATATCGCTCCTCATCGTATCATCCTCCTCAGCCCAGCCGCCGCCGCGCACTATCGCCATCGCCATGCTAGCCCCGCCCTGCCCCATCGCCGTCGTGCTTGCCCCACCCTCAATTCCGCTTGTTCTCCCTCGGAAGCACTATGCTAGCTAGCCCCGCCCTGCAACGCCGCCACCACGCCGCCCTGTACTGCCGCGCTGCCGTAGCCCTATATGGCCCCTGCTGTCACGACACTGCCAAGAAAGATGGCCCCACTCGTTAGTGTCTACTGCCGCCAGGCTCGCGAGCCAGGCCGAGGTAGACCGAGTTTGGGAGAAGCTCGGGCCGAGCTCCATTTGGAGCCTCGCCGGCAGCTTCGAGCTGGCTCGAGCTTTTTGTGGTTCACCGGCGAGCTGGCTCGGTCCGGCTCGTGTCGTCAGGTGTATATATATATATATATATATATATGAGCAAGCTACTCCTTTCTCTTCGATTTTTGGCTAGCTGTGGCGATTTTTCTGTGGCGCCGACACATGTTTGGTCCGTTGATTTGGATCCTTCTGTTAAGTTCTTGTGTGCATTCTCCGTGGCGTGTGGTCTTTTTGTGCGGTTGTGTCGGTCGTACGTGGCGCTGAGGTGGGCGCGGTTTGGCGTGTCAGCGTATTGTTTGATTCGTTGGTGCCGTGGCTTGCTTTTTTTTTTCTTTGTGTTGCTTCGTGTGGCTGGCCGTAGCTAAGATATAGCCTGTCTACCGTCGCTTTCGTCTTGCAGGCTGACGTGCACTATATGCTTGGTTTTGTTCCTGTCAATGATTTTCTCGCTTGGCTCCATACTGTATATGATTGTCTGGCTTTTCTCTTTGTATACGATTGCATGGTTTTGTCTCTGTGTGTGATTGTTTCATCGGCCTTCATATCATGTCGACGCGGTGGGAGGTTCCTTGTTACAGTACGTTTTGACTGGTGTACATTATATTGTGTGTCAGTTGTACATGCGTCTTGTGGTTGTCGGTTGACACGTTGTGGCTGTGTTGCTGGCCGGTCAGCGACTCCAGTTTTGTTTGCACCTTCATCGTTCACGTGCAGTGGCCCATGGTTGCCTGATGTGTGGTTGTGTGTGCATCCAACCGGTCCCGCGTGTGGTTTCCTAATAGTTCGTTTTACCTCTCTACGTGGCCCTTCTACATCTAATAGTTGCAATAGAAATGTGGGTTGCTTCTAGGTGTGCCACCATACATTTTATAGAAATCAACTAAGGATGGCAATGGACCAGATTTGAACTGATATACCCAAATCAGATCCAGATTCATGTCCATTAGCCTCCCATTGACCTCCCACAAAGATATCAACGGCCATGGATATCGCACGCCCTAGTTTATAATACTAACACCATAATGTATAATATTACAAAAAAGTATCCTAGTATAATCATATTTATGTATTTATAAAATCTTAATGCAAATCTATTTACAAGATCTCTATTTATTAATAGAGCATGATTCTAATATGACCTCTCTTTATTAATTATTGTGCTACATCAACTTATTACAATTGTACCGCAATATATATCAATGATCTCCCATTATGCGAGACATAAGAATGTGACACCACGAAGGTCTTATTATTAGATTTCCACAATGATATCGCACTAGCTAATTTCATCCTAGGCTCAGTGGTCAAGGTGACGGGCCAGTAATGTTAGAAATAATTGGCTAAATCATTACACCCATGTGTGATTTCAGATTTTCCCTAAATCTCAAAGTCCGTGTGTGTGGAAGCACATATGTGATTTGGCCTAAGTTGGTGACAGCTCACATGTGTGTGACAAGACTAGTGGGAGCTAAAGTTGCACCACATGGGAAGTTGAACGAGAGTTGCACCACCTTATAAGGTGGAGTGTTGCACCACTTTGTAAGTGAGTGCAATAAGAGAGCTACATGCGCGCTCCTCCTCCGATGACGCCGCTGCTCGCACGCCCGCTCGTCTCGTCACGACGCGCACACACGCCGCGGGTTGCGAGAATCTCGCCGAACCGAGCTTTATTTTGCTGCTCAGGAAAATGTGTGCGGTTCGACAGACGTGTCAACCGTTAGTGGGTTAGGGTCGCTCCCGGATCGTGGGATATCTGTAACCTACCCGTACATGTGCGATGTGGGCTTCGTCCACACCGTCTCCTGTACGGCATTTTCCAAGCCGCTCTATATAAATGCATGTGCAGTTTCCACAACATACGCACAACACCGAATCAATGTAGAGGTTTTGCCAGCCTCTTTGCTTGCACCGCCACCGTAGTCTACTCCATCCTGCTTGCCGGCGTGCACCGACGGACGAGAGATCAGCTCTCTGGAACCACTCGCCTTTGTGATCCTATACGGGAGAGGTCGAATAAGGTTTTTAAAAAGCGCTCCGCGCAACTGCTCAAGTTCGTCATCATGGCCTATCTTCTCGGTCGTCAAGCCGGACCTCGTGCACGTCATCTTTAACGCCGACTTGTTCGATAGGCTATGACAAATGTTGCACCAATGACGACTTCATCGGTAACCGATCAGTACGTATACCATAATCCGATATATTGCTTTACTATGACTATTAGTGTGTATACTCTGATACTATTCATGTTGATCAATATATCTAGTATGTTAGAGGTTCACGTGATTGTAGCTGTTATTGTCATGATTTATATTTTAGAATTAATTGTGGAAATTATGCCTAATAATCTAACAATCCAAAAACCTTATTATAGGCAATTTCCTAAGTTAAACATGGGACACTTGGCCGATGCAATGAAGCCAAAAAAGTTTATCAGTGTTCATTTTAAGAGGTGGCAGTATAAGACCACTATATGGTTGCAAACTTTAAAAGTATTCGAGGCTAGTGAGGGTTTGCCTGAAGGAACTACATCAGAACAAGTTTAATGAAACCAATCTTACCTTTGTGGGATGCGTTCTGAGTGTTCTTGATAACAAGTTGTTTGATGTGTACATGCATATCAAAGATGAAAAAGAGCTCTGGGAGGCACTAAACGCTAAGATCGGTGTAGCAGATGCTCGCAGTGAGCTGTACATCATGGAGAACTTTCATGATTACAGGATGGTTAAAAACCGTTCTATAGTCGAACAAACTCATGAGATACAATGCTTTGCCATGGAGCTTGAAATCCTTAAGTGTATCTTACCCGAAAAGTTTGCGGCCGGGTGCATTATTGCAAAGTTGCCTTCTTCATGGAGGAACTTTACCATAACTCTCAAACACAAGAGACAGGAGATATCGGTTGAAAACCTGATAGCGTCTCTTGATGTTGAGGAGAAGGCTCGGGCTAAGGACACCGCTGAGAAAGGAGGCGAGGGTCAGTCTAGCACCAACATGGTGCAGAAGAGGACCTTCAGCAAGAACAAAGGGAGCTATAAGACCTCCTTCAACAGGCCCGAAAAGACTAAAACCTTCAAGAAAAAGAAGAAGAAGCTGAACAAGTCCGAGTTAGGTTGTTACACCTGTGGAGAGCTTGGACACTTTTCCAAGGACTACCCAGAATGTAAAGATCGCAAAGGAAAAGCGGGAAGACTATCAACGTCGTGACTGCTGGCAACACTGATGGGTATGGTAATTTATTTACTGTTCTTTCAGTATTTCAAACACCGTGTTGGTGGATTGATAAGGGTGCTAATGTTCATATGTGTGTTGACATATCTATGTTCACTTCTTATCAGGTCGCCCGGGATTCTTGATGTCTACGCACTTCTATTCTTGTAGACAGTTGTTGGGCCTCCAAATGCAGAGGTTTATAGAACAGCAGCAAGTTTCCCTTAAGTGGATTACCCAAGGTTTATCGAACTCAGGGAGTAAGTGGTCAAAGGTATCCCTCTCAAGCAACCTTACAATCAAGATACAAGAAGTCTCTTGTATCCCCAACACACCCAATACACTTGCCATGTATATAGGTGCACTACTTCGGTGAAGAGATAGTGAAATACAAGTGGTATGGATAATTATAAGTGGTAACGGTGCTAGAAAAGAGCTTCTGACGGAGAGGAAAAGACTAAAGGACAAAAATATGGAAGCAAGCAAACGTGTAACAGATCTAGTTGTAAACGGTGTTTCAATTTTTAGAAATAAGGCCTAGGGATCATATTTTCACTAGTGAACACTCTCAATAAATATATCTCTTCATGATACCACCCTGAACTACTCTCCGGTTGGAAACTTTAATCAATGGTAGGGCTATAACAACACTCATAAAAGTCCGCCTTCCCCAATCTAGATAACCCCATACTATCACCTTGAGCGCTAGATAGTTTCAACAAACACCACAATTTTATAAAGACATCCAACTCCAAATATAACTCATGATAAATATATATGTAGTCTAGCTTAAGTGCCACACACGACGTGCACGCTGTCACTTTCACACACGTGGGAAAAAACATAGATCTAGTAAAGCACGATGAGTATTTATATAGACTCAAGCCTAAGTACCACCATGACATGCACGCTGTAACTTTCACACACATGGGGAGAGCAGAGATCTATTGAAGCACTTGAGTAGCAAGTTAGATCTACATGATTATAAAGCTCATGACCACAACAAGATCATGCATAGAGAGAGATGAACACATATCTACAGGTAGAGCCCTTAGCCTCGAGGAAGAACTACTCCCTCCTCATCATGGGAATCGGCAATGGCGATGGAGATGGTGGTGGAGATCGATGGAGATGGCTCCGGGGGCACTTCCCCGTCCCGGCAGGGTGTCGGAACAGAGACTTTCTGTCCACTAAATCTCCCCTTTGGTGGCGGCGGCCCTGTGGACCTTTTCGTGGCTGTATGATGGATGATTTAGGGTTTCTGAGTTGGGGGCTTCTTATAGGCGAAGGAGGCAAGGTCGATGGAGGGCCAGGGGGCCCAAACCCCCCTATGAGCGCCACCAGGGCTGGCCCGCGTCTGGGGGGTGTGGCCACCCTAGTGCCCTACTCCGTCTCTGCTTCGTGGTTCCGTCTTGCTCCGGGAAAAATAATGACTTTGTCTTTCGTCCCGTCCAATTCCAAGAATATTGATTTTCTGCCTTTTCTGAAACCAAAAATAGAAGAAAATAGACAATTGGTACTGTGGCATCTTGTTAATAGGTTAGTCTAGAAAAACATATAAAAACATCTCAAAGTGTAGACAAAGCATAAGACAAATGATACAAAACAAGTATGGAGCATCAACAATTATAGATACGTTTACGACGTATCAATTCTTCCGTTATAATGGGGAATGGATCACATGCTTCTGTTCATGGTGTTGGCACGATGGATCTGAAGTTTACTTTCGGAAAGATCGTGCAGCTGAGGAATGTACAGCATGTCGCTACTATGAACAAGAATCTCGTTAGCGGATCCCTTCTATGGAGAGATAGGTTTAAGGTTTTTTTAGAGTTTAATTAAGTCGTTTCAAAATATGAACAATTTATTGGTAAAGTTATAAGTTCGGAGGCTTGTTCCAATTTTCACTTTTAGATTTTTATAATAAATCTGTGAATCATATTTGTGGTGGTGTTAAAGTTCAGGGATCCGCGACTCCGGGAGGTTCAGACCAGTGCGTCTGTGTGACGTGAGGATCGATCTCAAGGATGGATGCTGTAATTTGTGGAGGCGGATCTGAAATTTGTGGGCTGGAATTTAGTTCTTTGCAGTACAAATTAGCGACCTTTATGGAGTCTAAAGGATTCGTGTCTGTGTGCTTACTGAGGACATCTGTCCATGTGCCCCTGGGGATCTCACGAGAAATTGAGATGGGATACAGAGAATTGAGGCAGGGAATCAGACGAAATAGAGATGAGTGAGAGGATCAGGTAGAAGGACTCAAAATTCATTCACTTCAACTACAGCTGTGATCTCATCTCCCTACAGGTGGTCATAGATCTTGTGTCCGCCAGTCCGTCTCTGCCATTGATGAAGGAGGCTGAAGCACGACTGTTCAGCCATTGTTCGGTATTATGTGTAAATGAGTACGTGCTGTTGTTTGACTAAGATGATTTTATGAGTTTTTTATATTGTTTAGTTCTTCAGTTTCATTGTTTGTTTTGGTCGGTTGGTTTTGGTCAACACTAAGTAAGCCTGTAACATGAGCTGGTATGGTTCATTATATGGTAAAAAGTTTGACACAATGATGGTTTGTGCTAATTAAGTTGCTCTGATTGTGATTTTCTCATTTAGCTCGGTCCTTTGTGATTTCCACATTTACCAAAATTCTGCTAAAGGTGAAGCAGTCGGGTGTCTTGAAGATTTGAAGCTGGCCCTGTCTTGTGAATAACTGAACTCGAGAAGGACTGTTCCTCTATTTTGAAACAGTTCAGAAGCGTAAATGGTTCGCTAAATTGTTCTTTAAAAGATCAACAGGAAAGGCAATGGTGTTTTTTTTGCGGGTAAGGAAAGGCAATGGTGTTGGTCTCGAATCTTAGTAAATTACTAGGTCGTAAGGAGTTGTGTCGTAATGTTTTGCACGGTGTGATGCCGGCGTAGCAACTGCGTATTGAAAATGGCTCAACTGTAACTAGAACGTTGAATTTCAATCAATACAAAAAAGGAATTAAAAAGCCATACGTTGTTTCTGTCTACATGGTTGTCCACTTTGGTTATTATTTCCTAGATTATTAGAGAAGTTAACAGAAAATGAATCTTCATGAGCATATGTGTATATAAGTTTAGGCTTGATTCACGATCCGAAGTGATTCTAAATCTTCACGACCTCATCAAGAACACTCCGTTCCATCAAGAAAAATCCAAAGTGAAATTGTTTAGGCTCTGAGAAATATTCCGCAAAAATTGACCCGTAACAACGCATGAGCACATTTTCTATAATATAGTTATAAAACAAGAGGCAAAGAAGTCATCACGTCCTTCCTTTCCAAACCACCAATATAATATAATTAAAAAAAGAGTAAAAGAAGTCATCATGTTCATCCACATAAGATAAAAATATATAGTCCGTCAATTCTAAAATCAAGCGGATGTGATTAAAATATAAACAAAGTTATGCACACCATTGGTAAGGTACGAACAAGTCAACAGCTGACACGTAAGAGCCAAGATAATCGTCCATCCTTTCCAAACCAGCTGGCCCAAACGGTGCCTATCTTGATACAGACTGATTGGGTATTAATAATTCCATCATTGGTACGTATCAACATCACGTGGGGTAAACTCCTAAGTGATATTTAGGAAAAATAATAACTTGTATATTATGTAGAGATTACAGGGGTATATATGAGGGCCAAAACCAGCTAGGGTTTAGAGCCAAACTGACATAAGAGTCTAAACTGATTACAACAAGAATAAATCGCTAATACCCCCGCAGTAGCAACGTCTGGCTCGACGACGTTGAGACTGGACCGAATATCGCAGAAGGGTGCAGTAGGTAGCCCATTTATGAAGATGTCAGCAAACTGAGCACTGGTCGGTACATGAAGAACGCGAACCTCGCCGAGAGCCACCTTCTCGCGGACAAAATGAATATCTATCTCAATGTGCTTGGTTCGACGATGCTGAACGGGGTTGCTGGCCATGTAGACGGCAGAGATATTGTCACAGTAGACAATGGTGGCGCGCTTAAGTGGTCGATGAAGCTCGGCAAGAAGTTGACGAATCCAGACGGCTTCGGCGACAGAGTGTGCAACAGCTCTGTATTCGGTTTCAGCAGAGGACCTGGAGACCGTGACCTGCCTTTTAGATGACCAAGAAACAAGATTATCCCTCAAATAAACACAAAAACCGGATGTGGATCGTCGAGTGTCGGGGCAACCAGCCCAGTCTGAAACTGTCAAGCTTGTTGGAGAGGAAGAATTGATGAGAAGACCATGGTCAAGAGTTCCTTTGAGATAACGAAGAATGCGTTTGACATGAGAGAGATGAGGAACACGAGGATCATGCATGAAAAGACAGGTTTGTTGAACAGAGTACTATATTTTTGGACGTGTTAAAGTAGCATACTGGAGAGCACCAGTGAGACCGCGATAGAAAGTAGGATCAAGACAGGTTCACCGTCGGCAGAAAGTTTAGAACCAACATCAGCAGGTGTACGGGTAGGCTGACAATCAGTCATCTCGGCACGAGAGAGTAAATCAAGAATATACTGACGCTGAGAAAGAAAAAGAGAGGTGGGAGTACAAGAGGCGGTGACACCAAGAAAATGATGTAGAGGTCCGAGATCAGTCATAGAAAATTCAGTATGAAGAGACAAGATGATTTGTTGTAAGAAGGAGTCGGAGGAGGCAGTGAGAACAATGTCGTCAACGTAAAGGAGAAGATAAGCCGTGTGTTCGTGGGAATGAAAGAGAAATAGAGAAGAGTCAGATTTTGAAGGAGTGAAGCCGATGCTTTGAATGAAAGAGGCAAAGCGATGAAACCAGGCGCGAGGAGCCTGTTTTAGACCATAAAGAGACTTGTGAAGGAGACAGACAAAATCAGGAGTGGAGGAGTTCTCAAAATCGGAGGGTTGTTAACAGTAGACAGTTTCGTTGAGAGTGCCATTAAGAAAAGCATTTTTGACATCAAGCTGGTGAATGGGCCAGGAAGAAGAAACAACGAGACTAAGAACTATACGAATGGTGCTGGGTTTGATGACAGGAGAAAAGGTTTCATCGAAGTCAATCCCATGCTGCTGGGAGAAACCACGGCATACCCAACGAGCTTTATAATGAGAGAGAGTGCCATCCGAGTGAAATTTATGACGGAAGACCCATTTACCAGAAACAACATTGGCGCCGGAGGGTTTGGGAACGAGAGACCATGTGTTGTTTTGGAGGAGAGCATCAAATTCCTCACGCATAGCAGAATGCCAGAGAGGGTGAAGACGAGCACGTTTGTAGGTTGTTGGAATTGGGGAAATAGGTGTTGTAGTGGTGGTCGCAGAAAGATTTAGAAGGCGACGAGGAATGTGAAAACCTTGTTTGCCTCGAGTACACATAACGTGATCGTTCTCGGTAATGGTTGTGGGAACAACATTGGGAGGAATCGGAGGTGGTGTAGGCGAGGGAGAAGATGGTGTGGAGGAGGTGAGAGAGCTGTCGAACGGTGGAGGGGAGAACTCTGTCGCGACAGAGGAGACAGGGAGAGATGTTGTGGAGAGATGTTGCTGTGGCAGAGGAGGGTGTGAGCGCTGCCGCGGCAGAGGAGAGAGGTGGCGTGGCTGCCGCGGTAGAGGAAGAGGGCGCGGGTGCTGCCGCGGCAGGAGGAGCAGGCACGGGAGCTGCCGCGGCAGGAAAAACAGAAGGGGTCTCTGCCGCGGCAGAGCGCGCGGCAGCGATGATGATGGGAGGGTTGGTGTTATGGGCGGGGGTAGTTTGGGGGTGGTTTGGTGGGTGGCATCATTGGCGATGGTGTAGGAAAAGGTGTGTTCGTCGAAGATGACATGACGGGAGGTGAGAACCGAACAGAAGCGGGATCAAAACATCGGTATCCCTTGTGATCACTAGAGAGACCAAGGTGAATGCACGGTAGAGAGCGGGGTGCGAGTTTATGGGGAGAACTAGAGGTGGTGTTGGGAAAGCATACACAACCAAAGACACGTAACATGGAGTAGTCCGGAGAGGTGAGAAAAAGAGATTGGTAAGGAGTGTATAGAGGGCATGTTTTGGTTGGACGAACGTTGATGAGAAAGGTGGCGACATTGAGAGCTTGTACCCAAAAGGGTGGAGGAAGAGAGGCCTGAATTAGGAGCGTGCGGAGAATATCATTGATGGATCGAAGAGAGCGTTCAGCTTTGCCATTTCGTTGGGAGGTGTAAGGACAGGAAAAACGAAGAAGAATGCCATGAGAGAGAAAGAAGTTGCGATTTTTGGTGTTATCAAATTCACGTCCATTGTCACATTGGATGAAACAGATAGGAAGACTAAAGTGAGTATGAACATAATGTTGGAAATTTTGAAAGACGGTGTGGACGTCAGATTTTGCACGGAGAGGAAAAGTCCATATGTAATGAGAATAATCATCAAGAATAACAAGATAATATTTAAAACCAGAAACACTAGGCACGAGAGATATCCATAAATCACAATGTAATAATTCGAAAGGAAAAGATCTATGAGTGGATGAAGTGCTAAACGGTAATCGAACATGTTTGTCACACTGACAGGCATTACAAACAGAGGAATCATGAGGAGAACTAATACTAGGGATACAAAATTCCTGAAGTAACGAAGACAGCGTGGCTTTATTTGGATGCCCTAGTCGACGATGCCAAAGTCCAATGGAAGCAATCATGGCAAGATGTGTAGAGGTGGGCGCGCCATGGAGAGGATAGAGATCCCCGGAGCTATTGTACCGGGCGAGAAGCTTCCCCGTTTGAAGATCCTTCATAGATAAACCAAAGGGATCAAACTCAAGAGAGACACGATTATCAATGGTAAATTTGTGAACTGATATTAGATTTTTAATTAAAGAAGGTGCTAAAAGAATTTGACGAAGAAGAAATTGAACATGTGGACGCGATATATAGGAATCACCGGTGTCGGAGATGGGAATAGAAGATCCGTCACCAATGGTAATGGAAGAAAAGGGAGAAGAAGAACAAGCTGACAGAGAATCCAAATTCGAAGACATGTGCGAGGAAGCACCAAAATAAAAAATCCAATCCATACCTTCGATGTTATTGAGGGTAAAATTGTTCGTGGCAGCTATGAAGGCGGCCTGGTCCCAGCTTGGTGTAGAAGGCGATGACGATGGCCCGAGCGCGGTTGACGAAGATGCGTACATGTACGGCGGAGCCGAAGGAGGGCCATATATGTAAGGTGGTGCCGCATAGCCGGGGTACGAAGCCTGAGCGCTGTACACCTGTGCAGGGGGTCGAGGACCGAGAAGTACAGGGGAGCCGGTGGGCGGACGGAGGCCAGAGTTCCAAGTCGGTGCAGCGCCGTATGATGCAGGAGCCGTCCACGGCATGGACCAGGCCTGGACCATACCGGTCTAGGGATCGTGCTGGTGGCGCCAAGTTGGTGCAGCAGGGGGAGCTGTCGTTGCTGGTGCAGGGGGCACTGTCAGAGGGGGGCACGACGGCGACGGGGGCCGGTAGATGGGATTCTTGCCGCGGTAGTTGGGGCTAGGGCGCCAGCCGGCAGGAGCTTCCCCGGCAGGTGCGGACGCGGGCGGGAGGCTGTATGGGAGGAGCTGCCACGGCAGGCGCGGACGCGGGCAGCCGTGGGGTGGCAACGAAGACGTGGTGGCGCGACTCCCGGTTCTGACGAGTGTGATCTGCACTTTGAAGGACCGACCGAACCTCGGCGAAAGTGGGGCGGGGCCGCATCAGAGGTATGAACGAGGCCTGCTTGTTGAAGTCCTCGCTAAGGCCAATGAGGAGGATGTTGATGAGTGGCCGATCTTCAATGGGATCACCGAGTTCGCGGAGTTCGTCAGCGATGGAGGAGAGACGCTGACAGTAGACGCCCACAGGAGAGGTGCCTTGACAATGTTGCGAAGCTCGATGATGAGGGCGTTGACGCGGGAGTCGATGTTATCCTGAAAGAGCTGACGAAGGGCCGCCCAAAGAGCGGCGGCGGACGAGGCAGTGCGGTAGACGAGATGGAAGATCTCGGTGGAGACGCGCATGTAGATCCACTGGATGACCACTAGAATATCCTTGACCCAGTGAGGGTCGTCGGGGCGAGGGACGCAATCCGTGGCGACGTGATGAAGAAGATTGCAGCGCCCCAGGTGAACTTCAAACAGATGGCGCCAATGATAGTAGTTGTGGGCTGAGAGATCAAGGGTAATGGTGATGAAGGGAGATATATCTGTGATCGTGTCGGTGAACGACATGGTGTCTAGGGCTTGGGTGGTGGTGACGCCGACGGCAGGAGGAGAGGGTGCGCTGGTGGTGTGAAGGGGGACTAGGGTTTGAGAGGAAGAAGAGGAGGAGGAGGGAGCACCGAAAGCGCAGAATTCCGCCAGGGAGAAGAGAGACCCCGACGACGGCGGCGGAGGTGGGGTGGGCGGAGCCATGCCAGATGCGGAAAAACCTAGGCGTCTGATATCATGATATTTGGGAAGAATAATAACTTGTATATTGTGTAGAGATTACGGGGGTATATATGAGAGCCAACACCAGCTAGGGTTTAGAGCCAAACTGACCTAAGAGTCCAAATTGATTACAACAAGAATAAATCTCTAATACTAAGCTGAAACATCTTCATTGATCTAATTAATCATGAGGACATGTATCATGCAGTCATTAACCAATTCAATAGCACACTGATTAATCAGTAGAAAAATTGATTAATACCCCTATAATATTATAGGGGTATGTATGTACTACTAGTTACTAGCATACAGTATATATATATATATATAATATGGTGGTTGCACGCTGTAATGCGGTGGTAGTCTATCGTAGGGTCAAAGTTTCTAGGCATATAAAGACCGCATAAATTATATATAACACTGGTGGAAAAAGTGCATGCAGTCCCGGGCCGCAACTGGCTTTAGTCCCAGTTTTGGGTCCGGAACTGCGAAAACAGGACTAGAGCCCCCTAGTCCCGGCTCACTACGATCCGCGACTGATAACAACCACGTGGTTGTTTCAGCGCCGCGGGGGGCGGAAACCCTCTAGTCCCGGGCCGTAACATCACCCGGGACTATAAGGTTTCCTGCCGCGGCAGAGAATTGTGTGTTTCTCTGCCGCGACAGAGATTGTGTATTTTCTTTTTTTTGCCATTTCGTTCCTTTTTCGTTTTGTGTTTCACTATAATTCAAACATATATTTCAGTATACATATTATACGCTACTACATACACACTACACGTCGATGCATTTATATAATTAATCGATCCCTTGCAAGCATACATATAATCAATCATATCAAAAGGAAGAAATGTTTTGAAATTACATGTTCATTGATGAATATATATATCATATCAGCTACATGGAGATGACTAAGGCAAATCGAGTTCCACGTCATCCGCATAATGCTCTCTATGGACATCAAGGACTCCCTTCAGCATAAATCCCGCAAGCTCCTCTTGAATTGCTCTTATGCGCTAGTCTGACTCTAGTTTCTCCCGCAAATCATAATATAATGTGAGTCAACTTTCCGCTCGCTGGTCAATTTGCGGATGTACTCACAGACGTAGTGTCCACACAAATGAGTTCCCGATGACTGCTGTAAACTCTTCACCATTTTATAAGTTAACTCCTCTTTGAATGGACCTGATATTTTCTGTCTGAACCGTGTCCAACACCTGCTCGGCAAAGAAAATAAACAAAGGAGTTATTAGTTACTTGATATCAGGAAACTAATGAAAGAGGATGATATAATGCGATAATGATTGAAATTACTTATGGAGCATTGCTTTCATGTCGCTCCACCGCTCTTGGCCCCAACTTAATGAGTTGTGGACTTTAACTAGGGAGTTGTCAACTTGAATGTTTAGCAACATCCAGTGGAATCTGCGGACGTTTACATAAGCATACATGCATAGCTCATCCAGTAAGCAAAAATAAAATGTGTACAAGATATAAACACTCACTTGAAGTTGTAAGGAAATAGTATTTCCTTAACAAAATTATTCTCGGTTAAGAACCTGCACAGGTCTTCCTCCACGTCCTTGGGGTGATTCTTTAACGTATATTCATTAACGATATATGGGTCAATAAACCCAACGTCGTATCTTCTAGCTCTTTTGCATTCAAGCATCTTCATTCTGCAGAATATAATATCATCATACAAAAGGATATATAGTTAGGATATATATTAAATGCAATGAACGAGCTGAGCTACAAACTTAATTATAGAAATAAATCACTTACAGACAGTAGCAACCAATGATAGATTTGTCGAGGGCACGCTGGTTGTATAACTGAAACAGTTCGATCATTTGAACTTGTATCGAGTATGGTTTGAAGTGATGCTCCTTTCTAACGTCCACCGGAAACCAATCTTTCTGATGCTTTTTTCTGCTTGCGACATGTACCATTCGTGCAGATTTTGCATATGTGTGGATAGACGCGCGAGCTCCTCATTACTGACTAGAGGCTCCCCTTGGACATACTGCCGTACTATCTGACCCACTGGCGTATCTTCATAGCCTAAATATTGACCAAGAGACATATTTTCTTCGGTAGCAAGTGCTTTGGCCTGCGATACAGTGATTCCCATAAGTGCGACATTATTATGGGCTCTAGGGTCCATTATTTGCATGTCCATATCCATTTCAGCTCTGAAGGCCTTGTCGAGGTCTGAAATGACTTTGAGCAGGGCGACCGATTGATTCTTCTGTGCTCCGAGCTAGGCAACTTGCTTCCCGCTTTTTGCACTTGTGATTTTTTTCTTCTATGCTTGCTTAATAATCTCCCGGTCATAGTCTGATTCAAGATTCATCGATATCTAGGATGGTTGCTCAAGAAAGGACTTAGCCCACTTTTTGGTTTTTTTCATTATATACCGGTTTTGGCTCAGGCTTTTTGGGTGCAAAATGCGCCTTAACTTGGGCAGCCACATCCGCGTTAGTTTCCTCATCGGTCTTGTCATAAGGTCTCTTTAGAAGAGCCGGCGGGATGTCGACTATCTTCGTCGTTTGACCTTTCTTCGATGTGGGGCGCGGGGGACCGTCGAACTTCCGTTTCTTCAACGAGGTAGTAGTATTGCACGGAGGCGGAGGCGGAGATCGAGTTGATGTACTCCTGCTGCGGCGATCGTCAGCAGGGCGGGGTGGACTTGGAGGTTGGCGATAATCGGGTTGGGGTGAACTTGGAGGTTGACGATATTCGATGCGGGGTGGACTTGGATTCCTTGGAGTCGGTGGCCTTGGCGCCGAGCCTGGAAACTTGATGTACTTCTTATTCCATAGAATGATGTTGCGCTTGACATCTCCTAGTTTCGTAAGGCCTTTAGGCATAGCGATTTCAATCTCTAGGTCCACAAAATCCTCCACTATGTCATCCACCGTGACACGAGCATAGCCTGGTGGAATCGGAAGTGAATGGTGGAGTGCTCCAGGTAGACAAGGTAAAGCAGTGCCGATCGCCACCTTGAAGGACAGGTTGTTCATTAGCTGATGTAGCTCACATTATGCCATCTCTCTGACATCATCCACGGGGTAGTGAGGATCCTGTGCATCATCCAGCAGTGCTTGATCATCAGCCCGGACCTCCGTGGAAGCCACGCTGCTTCTCCGCTGGCTAAGATCCAATGCAGGATCATCAGCCCGCAGGTGAGTTGACGATGGCGGCCTTTGGCTAATTTCATGCATGAGGTTCTTCAGATCAGCTAGGTCCTGCTCTACCCTGGAGATCCGGTCTACCTCCCGGTCCTTCTTTCTCCGACGGCTTCTGTAACTGGCATCGTACTAAGGAAACCGTTTCTTCCACGAGACACCGACGCCTTTGCCTCGTGTTCGTCCTCCCTTTTCAGGATTCCCTAGGGCACGTGTCATCTCGTCATTCTCTCTCTCGGGACGGAACAATCCCAATTGAGCATCGTTCATTGCTTGAATAAGGTCTTGGGAGGGTTTTAGAATTTTATCATGAAATAATGTCTTCCCTGTTTCTGGGTCCAAGGATCCCCCGTGCCGGTATCACCAGTGCTTTCACCTCTCGGGCCATCCATCTTCTCCATAGTTTCCCACTTAGAGACGACACTCTTGTAGCCACCTGTCCCCATTTTATGATGGTATTTCTTTTTGGCAGCATTTAACGCGTTCTTTGCCGACTTTGCCTTTGTTTTATCAGATTGCTTGTACTATAAAAAATCGGGCACTGTTCTCTCAACTTCTCGTCTACTCCTTTGAAGTCTGGAGTTTTCTTTTTCGCGACATATTTCTCGTATAAACTTTTCTTGTGGTTCCGGTACAGTCCAGCCATCTTGCTCAGAGCCCACTCCTTCACTTTCGCTCTATTTTCAAGACCACCCATCCTTGGGGTAATACCATCTACCTAAAATTCTTCATACTCTGGAGGTAGTATGAAATGCGCTATGAGCTTCTGCCAAAGGTCATCTTTGGCATCATCGGTGACATAGCTGTTGGATTCTTCACTGGGTTTCTATGACTGATTCCATTCTTGGATGGTGATCGGCAGGTTGTCCCTAACAAGCACCCCGCATTGATTTATAAACATCCTCTGGTGCTTCTCTGGAGCAATCGGTTCACCATCATCATCTATTTCTTCGATGGTGAACCTCTGATTACCATCCAACTTTTTGTTCGGCCCTCATATCGTTCGAGCTGTCGATTGCTTCGATCCGGTGGGCTAAAAGAAGAAGAGGGGGTGATTAATATATATCTAGATCAGTTAATGAATATAGGTAACACGAGGCTTTATATATATATATATGTACCTCGCCGGATCCTGTCGAGGGGCCATCATTATTGTTGTTATTTGTTTGCCCTTCGTCCATCTGGTCTTCCCCTTGGTACATTAGGTTTTCCACTAGTCCATCAACGGATGGATTCAGATATGAGGATATCTCTTCCTCGAGCAAAATATCTTCGCCGGTAGTAATATTAAGAGGAATTTCACCTCTTATCATGCCCTGAAGAAAACCTTCACCGATGCGACCAGGATCTTCGGATGGATCCATGACTTAATTATCTATAACAAAAAGAGAGTTAAACAGGTTAGAAAAAACAATAACCCTAATAACTAAAACAAAAAAACAATAACCCTAATATTATTTGCGGTAAAACAATAATCTTAATAACTAAAACAAAAAACCCTAATATAAAAAAACTATAGAAAAAACTATAACAAAAAACCCTAATAATACTAATTATAATAATCCTAACTATAAAAAAACTATAAAAATATAAAGAATATAGAAAAAACTAAAAACAAAAAACCCTAATAATCCTAATTATAATAATCCTAACTATAAAAAAACTATAGAAAAAACTATAACAAAAAAACCTAATAATCCTAATTATAATAATCCTAATTATAATAATCCAAATTATAATCCTATTTATAATAATCCTAACTATAAAAAACTACAGAAAAAACTATAACAAAATAATTATAATTAATCCTAACACTCTAGCTAATTATAATTAAAATAATTATAATTAATCCTAACTCTAGCTAGAAAAAACTATAACAAAATAATTATAATTAATCCTAACCCTAGCTAACAATATAATCCTAATCCTAATAACAAAAACTATAATTCTAAATAATAAAAACTATAATCCTAACCCTAGCTAACTAATAATTACAAAAAAAACACCCGCCGCCCGTACCCCTCCCTCGAGCACCGATCGACGCCGACGGCAGTACGTGACGGCGCGCGGCGGGGCGGCGCACGGCGGCACGAGAGAAGGCTAGTAGCGACGCGGCACACGGTAGAGCGGCGGCACGCCGGAGCACGCACGGCGGAGCGGCACGACGGCGGCGGACAGCACCTCCCCTGCGTGTTCGTCTTCGTCTGTGCGCGCGTGCTTCGTCTTCGTCGAGGAATGCTAAGTGCTGGGCAGCACCTCCTGGCGCGCAGAATATATAGGGACACACCTTTTAGTCCCGGGCTAAGCCACCGCCCGCGACTAAAGGGTCTTTAGTCCCGGGCCGTGGCTTAACCAGCGACTAAAGACCCCCCCTTTAGTCGCAGGTTAAGCCACGGCCCAGGACTAAAGGGTTTTTTCGGCTGCTTCATTTTCGCGCGCGCAGGCACCCTCTAGTCCCGGGTCTAGCCACAACCCGCGACTAGTTTACTTTTTGTAAATTTCTTTTTTTAATTCAAATCCAATATAAAACTTTGGAAAATCATATCTTTTATTGTAAAAATCCAAATAAAACAAATAGTATGTCTATTATTATCCAAAAAATATAAAGAATCTTAATATAATATCCATTTATTTATTTGCATCATTTATAAATTATTTCATTTGTAAATTTCTTTTTTAATTCAAATCATATATAAAACTTTGGAAAATCATATCTTTTATTGTAAAAATCCAAATACAACAAATAATATGTCTATTATTATCAGAAAAATATAAAGAATCTTAATATAATATCCATTTATCTGTTTGCATCATTTATAAATTATTTCATTTGTAAACTTCATTTTTTAATTCAAATTAAATATAAAACTTTGGAAAATCATATCTTTTATTGTAAAAATCCAAATAAAACAAATAATATGTCTATTATTATCAGAAAATATAAAGAATCTTAATATAATATCCATTTATCTGTTTGCATCATTTATAAATTATTTCATTTGTAAATTTCTTTTTTTAATTCAAATCAAATATAAAACTTTGGAAAATCATATCTTTTATTGTAAAAATCCAAATAAAACAAATAATATGTCTATTATTATCAGAAAATATAAAGAATCTTAATATAATATCCATTTAGTCCCGGTTGCAGTCACAAACAGGGACTAAAGATATTTCCCGCCATTTCCTACCGCTTCCCGCCAAGTTTTCCCGCCCTTTCCTTTCTATGAGAGCTTTTAGTCCCGGTTGTAGTCACTAAGCGGGACTAAAGATATTTTCCTCCATTTCCCAAAGCTTCACGCCAAGTTTTCCCGCCCTTTCCTTCTATATCTAGGGTGATCGCGCCATGGCTATCCACACATCCACACCTTCCTCTCTTAGAACAATGGACAACGCCTACTGGGCCATTCTGACCCTCGAGGAGACCGAGGCGCTGTGCGCCTCCAACTACCCTTGTCTGCCGGGCTACCGGCCGCCCGCCGGTTGGATGCCGAGTGCTGGAGGGGTTCCTATCCCTCCTGTCCCTCAAGGTTCCGCACGCCAGGCGGCCATCACGAACCACTTCTACCACGAGCTCACGCCGGAGCAGCGGATGGATCCCCAGTGGGATCCCGACAACTACGACACCTGGAATGCCTTCTTCGCTAATAGGCGGGAAAGGGATCTCGCCAGGTATGAGGGTGATGGCCCGCCCCCGGTGAACCACAACGAAGCCGAGCGTCGTCTATGGTGGGCGAACCGTACTATCATCGGAGTGATGCGCTACATCGCCGGGGGAGACCATCCTCGCCTGTGGTGCCCACAAGTCCACCAGCCACAGAGCCACAAAAAGGCCCCACCCCCGCCTGGCGGTAGCGGCATCGACTTCCAGGAGACCCCTCCCCCACACGCCGTGAATCCGAGGCCGGAATGGCCCCTGTATATGCCATGGCTGGGCTGAGGATCCCCGGAGTGGCAGGTGACGATGACGATGATGATGATGATGATGATGAAGAAGACCCTGAAGCTGCATACTATAGGACTAGGCATGCTTATGACTAAAGCGGGCGGCTTTAGTCCTAAGTGTTAGCTAGTCCCGGTTTTTAATATTAATAAATGTCTTGAGTGTTACCTAAATATGAAGATGTTGTATTTAGAGGAAAAGGCGTATAAATAGAGCACGCTGGATTGAGCAGCCTATAAATAGAGGGAAATGCCTATAAAGAGAGGGTTCATCTTTAGTCCCGGTTGGAGAAACCAACCGCGACTGAAGGGATTATGGCAGACTGGGCCAGGCAGCACTAATAATAGGGGTGGGTGTCGACATTATGTCGTGCGGCTTGTACCTTGTCCCGGATGGTGTCACCAACCAGGACTAAAGATGAACCTTTAGTCCCGGTTGGAGACACCAACCGGGACAAAACATGAGTCAGCACTAATAATAGGGGTGAGTGTCGACATTATGTCATGAGTGTCGGCATTATGCCGAGCTGATTGTACTATAAATAGGCATCCTTGTGAGTCCAGTCCTCCAGCCAGCTTGAGGCATCTCCAAGATGGTTTTCGAGAGCAGGGACACCACTACGGCCAGTTTCAGGGAGATGCCGCTGGAGCCCAGTCCTCCGGCATCTCCAAGAAACTGGTCATAGAGGCACTCCCTAATATGTGAAATTAGTTAGCTCCTAGGCGTATTGATCTAGTTAGAGAAGTTACAAGTTGCAAGATGGTTTTCGAGAGCAGGGACACCACTATGGCCAGTTTCAGGGAGATGCCGCCGGAGCCCAGTCCTCCGGTATCTCCAAGAAACTGGTCATAGAGGCACTCCCTAATATGTGACCTCACGCGTTTGGAGATCAGATCTTAATGGTAAGTATGAAAGCCCAGTCCTGCGGTATCTCCAAGAAACTGGTCATAGAGGCACTCCCTAATATGTGACCTCGCGTGTTTGGAGATCAGATCTTAATGGTAAGTATGAATCGGGACTAAAGGCCCCCCTTTAGTCCCGGTCCAGCCACAAAATGGGACTAACACACTCAAGATTGTTTGCAGACAACACTATAAAAATGGACACATGGAGCATCTTCACTCATAAAATGTTACAATTATTACACATCATTTCTTCACGTGTGTTCCTTTCTGATCCCGCCGTATCCATGGAGCATCTTCATTCACTAACATGATGCTTGGGTCATCCTTCACCGCGAAGGGCGGAATTTCATGAAACTTATCACAATCTTCTGACATGTCTGTCTTGTCCTCCACTCCCACGATGTTTCTTTTTCCTGAAAGAACTATGTGGCGCTTTGGCTCATCGTCTGATGTATTCTTTTTCTTATTTTTTATTTTTCTAGGTTTGGTAGAAATGTCCTTCACATAGAAAACCTGAGCCACATCATTGGCTAGGACGAATGGTCTGTCTAGGTACCCAAGATTGTTGAGATCCAACGATGTCATTCCGTATTTCTTGTCTACCTCAACCCCTCCTCCTGTCATCTTGACCCATTTGCACCGAAACAGGGGGACCTTAAAAGTAGGTCCATAGTCAAGTTCCCATATCTCCTCTATGTAACCATAATATGTGGTCTTTGACCCATTGTTGTCTGTTTCATCAAAACGGACACCACTGTTTTGGTTGGTGCTCTTTTTATCTTGGGCTATCGTGTAAAATGTATACCCATTTATCTCGTACCCTTGGAAAGTCGATATAGTCGAAGATGGTGACCTAGACAACAAGTATAGCTGATCTCCAAGAGTGTTGTTTTTTATGAGATGTTGCAACCAACCGCCGAAACTCTTCATGTGTTCATCTCTAATCCAAGAGTCATGCTTTCCAGGGTTGTTGGAGCGTAAGATTTTCTTGTGTTCCTCGATATATGGGGCTTCCAAGATAGAATTCTATAGAACGGTGTAATGTGCTTCGGTGTAAGAATGTCCGTCCCTACATATTATTGATTTCCTTCCTAGAGTACCCTTTCCACCCAGTCTCCCCTCATACCGCGATTGAGGAAGACCAATCGGCCTAAGTTCAGGAACAAAGTCAACACAAAATTCAATGACCTCCTCTGTTCCATATCCCTTGGAGATGCTTCCTTCTGGCCTAGCACGGTTACGAACATATTTCTTTAAGATTCCCATGAACCTATCAAAGGGAAACATATTGTATAGAAATACAGGACCGAGAATGGAAATCTCTTCGACTAGGTGAACCAGCAGGTGCATCATAATATTGAAGAAGGATGGTGGGAACACCAACTCAAAACTGACAAGACATTGGGCCACATCATTCTGTAACCGTGGTAGATCTTTAGGATTGATTATCTTTTGAGAGATTGCACTGAGAAATGCACATAGCTTCACAATGGGTACTCGAACATTCTCTGGTAGAAGCCCCCTCAATGCAATCGGAAGCATTTGCGTCATAATCACGTGGCAGTCATGAGACTTTAGGTTTTGGAACTTTTTTCTGCCATATTTATTATTCCCTTTATATTCGACGAGAAGCCAGATGGGACCTTAATACTGCTTAGGCATTCAAAAAATATTTCCTTCTCTTGTTTGGTAAGAGCGTAGCTGACATGACCTTGAAACCATTCTGGATGCAGGCCATCTGGGTCTTTCATACGTTGATGGTCCTTTCGTGCTTTCGGTGTATTTTTGTCTTCCCATACACGCCCAAGAAGCCTAGCAGGTTCACGCAAAGATTCTTCGTCACAAGAATCACATCGATTGCATAGCGGACCTCTAAGAATTTCAAATATTGTAGCTCCCAAAATATAGATTTCTTCTTCCACATGGGTGCGTGTCCTTCAGCGTCCTTCGGAACAGATTTTCCGCCAGGACCCTTTCCAAAGGTTACCATTTGATCCAAATCTTTGACCATATCAAATATATCAGCACCAATACGCTCCTTAGGCTTCGTCTGGTGACATGCCAGACTGTTGAAATGCTTGCCTTTCTTTCTTAAGGGATGCTTGGCCAAAAGAAATCGACGATGCTCATTGTATACATTCTTCTTACAATGTTCCAAATATATACTTTCAGTCTCATCTAAATAGTGTGTGCATGCATTGCATCCCTTGTTTGACTGTCCTGAAAGGTTACTAAGAGAAGGCCAATCATTGATTGTTACGAAAAGCAATGCTCAGAGGTTAAATTCTTCCTACTTGTGCTCATCCCACACGTGTATCCCGGGTTCGTGTCACAACTATAAAAGTTCTTCCACTAATGGTCTTAGGTACACATCATTGTCGTTGCCAGGTTGCTTCGGACCTTGGATCAACACTGGCATCATAATGAACTTCCGCTTCATGCACAACCAAGGAGGAAGGTTATATATGCATAGAGTCACGGGACAGGTGCTGTGACTGGAGCTCTGCTCCCCAAAGGGATTCATGCCATCTGTACTTAGACCAAACCTTAAACTCCTTGCGTCATCTGCAAAGTCCGGGTACTTTCTATCGATTTTTCACCATTACGACCCATCAGCGGGGTGTCTCAACATCCCGTCTGACTTACTTTCCTCTTTATGCCATCGCAACAACTTGGCGTGCTCTTTGTTTCTGAATAAGCATTTCAACCGTGGTATTATAGGAGCATACAACATCACCTTGGCAGGAACCCTCTTCCGGGGGGGCTCGCCCTCAACGTCACCAGGGTCATCTCGTCTAATCTTATACCGAAGTGAAGTGCATACCGGGCATGCATCCAAATTCTCATACTCCTCACCGCGGTAGAGGATCCAATCGGTGGCATAGCTGTTGGATTCTTCACTGGGTTTCTTTGACTAATTCCATTCTTGGATGGTGATCGGCAGGTTGTCCCTAACAAGCACCCCGCATTGATTTATAAACATCCTCTGGTGCTTCTCTGGAGCAATCGGTTCAACATCATCATCTATTTCTTCGATGGTGAACCTCTGATTACCATCCAACTTTTTGTTCGGCCCTCATATCGTTCGAGCTGTCGATTGCTTCGATCCGGTGGGCTAAAAGAAGAAGAGAGAGTGATTAATATATATCTAGATCAGTTAAGGAATATAGGTAACACGAGGCTTTATATATATATATATGTACCTCGCCGGATCCTGTCGAGGGGCCATCATTATTGTTGTTATTTGTTTGCCCTTCGTCCATCTGGTCTTCCCCTTGGTACATTAGGTTTTCCACTAGTCCATCAACGGATGGATTCAGATATGAGGATATCTCTTCCTCAAGCAAAATATCTTCGCCGGTAGTAATATTAAGAGGAATTTCACCTCTTATCATGCCCTGAAGAAAACCTTCACCGATGCGACCATGATCTTCGGATGGATCCATGACTTAATTATCTATAACAAAAAGAGAGTTAAACAGGTTAGAAAAAACAATAACCCTAATAACTAAAACAAAAAAACAATAACCCTAATATTATTTGCGGTAAAACAATAATCTTAATAACTAAAACAAAAAACCCTAATATAAAAAAACTATAGAAAAAACTATAACAAAAAACCCTAATAATCCTAATTATAATAATCCTAACTATAAAAAAACTATAAAAATATAAAAATATATAGAAAAAACTATAACAAAAAACCCTAATAATCCTAATTATAATCCTAATTATAATAATCCTAACTATAAAAAAACTATAGAAAAAACTATAACAAAAAACCCTAATAATCCTAATTATAATGATCCTAATTTTAATAATCCAAATTATAATGCTATTTATAATAATCCTAACTATAAAAAACTACAGAAAAAACTATAACAAAATAATTATAATTAATCCTAACACTCTAGCTAATTATAATTAAAATAATTATAATTAATCCTAACTCTAGCTAGAAAAAACTATAACAAAATAATTATAATTAATCCTAACCCTAGCTAACAATATAATCCTAATAACAAAAACTATAATTCTAAATAATAAAAACTATAATCCTAACCCTAGCTAACTAATAATTACAAAAAACACCCGCCGCCCGTACCCCTCCCTCGAGCACCGATCGACGCCGACGGCAGCACGTGACGGCGCGCGGCGGGGCGGCGCACGGCGGCACGAGAGAAGGCTAGTAGCGACGCGGCACACGGTAGAGCGGCGGCACGCCGGAGCACGCACGGCGGAGCGGCACGGCGGCGGCGGACAACACCTCCCCTACGTGTTCGTCTTCGTCTGTGCGCGCGTGCTTCGTCTTCGTCGAGGAATGCCAAGTGCTGGGAAGCACCTCCTGGCGCGCAGAATATATAGGGACACACCCTTTAGTCCCCAGCTAAGCCACCGCCCGCGACTAAAGGGTCTTTAGTCCCGGGCCGTGGCTTAACCAGCGACTAAAGACCCCCCCTTTAGTCGCGGGTTAAGCCACGACCCAGGACTAAAGGGTTTTTTCGGCTGCTTCGTTTTCGCGCGCGCAGGCACCCTCTAGTCCCGGGTCTAGCCACGAACCGCGACTAGTTTACTTTTTGTAAATTTCTTTTTTTAATTCAAATCAAATATAAAACTTTGGAAAATCATATCTTTTATTGTAAAAATCCAAATAAAACAAATAATATGTCTATTATTATCAGAAAAATATAAAGAATATTAATATAATATCCATTTATCTATTTGCATCATTTATAAATTTTTTCATTTGTAAATTTCTTTTTTAATTCAAATCAAATATAAAACTTTGGAAAATCATATCTTTTATTGTAAAAATCCAAATAAAACAAATAATATGTCTATTATTATCAGAAAAATATAAAGAATCTTAATATAATATCCATTTATCTGTTTGCATCATTTATAAATTATTTCATTTGTAAACTTCTTTTTTAAATTCAAATTAAATATAAAACTTTGGAAAATCATATCTTTTATTGTAAAAATCCAAATAAAACAAATAATATGTCTATTATTATCAGAAAAATATAAAGAATCTTAATATAATATCCATTTATCTGTTTGCATCATTTATAAATTATTTCATTTGTAAATTTCTTTTTTAATTCAAATCAAATATAAAACTTTGGAAAATCATATCTTTTATTGTAAAAATCCAAATAAAACAAATAATATGTCTATTATTATCAGAAAATATAAAGAATCTTAATATAATATCCATTTAGTCCCGGTTGCAGTCACAAACAGGGACTAAAGATATTTCCCGCCATTTCCTACCGCTTCCTGCCAAGTTTTCCCGCCCTTTCCTTTCTACGAGAGCTTTTAGTCCCGGTTGTAGTCACTAACCGGGACTAAAGATATTTCCCTCCATTTCCCAAAGCTTCACGCCAAGTTTTCCCGCCCTTTCCTTCTATATCTAGGGTGATCGCGCCATGGCTATCCACACATCCACACCTTCCTCTCTTAGAACAATGGACAACGCCTACTGGGCCATTCTGACCCTCGAGGAGACCGAGGCGCTGTGCGCCTACAACTACCCTTGTCTGCCGGGCTACCGGCCGCCCGCCGGTTGGATGCTGAGTGCTAGAGGGGTTCCTGTCCCTCATGTCCCTCAAGGTTCCGCACGCCAGGCGGCCATCACGAACCAGTTCTACCACGAGCTCACGCCGGAGCAGCGGATGGATCCCCAGTGGGATCCCGACAACTACGACACCTGGAATGCCTTCTTCGCTAATAGGCAGGAAAGGGAGCTCGCCAGGTATGAGGGTGATGGCCCGCCCCCGGTGAACCACAACGAAGCCGAACGTCGTCTGTGGTGGGCGAACCGTACTATCATCAGAGTGATGTGCTACATCGCCGGGAGAGAGCATCCTCGCCTGTGGTGCCCACAAGTCCACCAGCCACAGAGCCACAAAAAGGCCCCACCCCCGCCTGGCGGTAGCGGCATCGACTTCCAGGAGACCCCTCCCCCACCCGCCATGAATCCGAGGCCGGAATGGCCCCTGGTATATGCCATGGCTGGGCTGAGGATCCCTGGAGTGGCAGGTGACGATGACGATGATGATGATGATGACGACGAAGAAGACCCTGAAGCTGCGTACTATAGGACTAGGCATGCTTATGACTAAAGCGGGCGGCTTTAGTCCTGAGTGTTAGCTAGTCCCGGTTTGTCCCGGTTTTAATATTAATAAATGTCTTGAGTGTTACCTAAATATGAAGATGTTGTATTTAGAGGAAAAGGCATATAAATAGAGCAGGCTGGATCGAGCAGCCTATAAATAGAGGGAAATGCCTATAAAGAGAGGGTTCATCTTTAGTCCCGGTTGGAGAAACCAACCGCGACTGAAGGGATTGTGGCAGACTGGGCCAGGCAGCACTAATAATAGGGGTGAGTGTCGACATTATGTCGTGCGGCTTGTACCTTGTCCCGGATGGTGTCACCAACCGGGACTAAAGATGAACCTTTAGTCCCGGTTGGAGACACCAACCGGGACAAAACATGAGTCAGCACTAATAATAGGGGTGAGTGTCGACATTATGCCGAGCTGCTTGTACTATAAACAGGCATCCTTGTGAGTCCAGTCCTCCAGCCAGTTTGAGGCATCTCCAAGATGGTTTTCGAGAGAAGAGACACCACTACGGCCAGTTTCAGGGAGATGCCGCTGGAGCCCAGTCCTCCAGCATCTCCAAGAAACTGGTCATAGAGGCACTCCCTAATATGTGAAATTAGTTATCTCCTAGGCGTATTGATCTAGTTAGAGAAGTTACAAGCTGCAAGATGGTTTTTGAGAGCAGGGACACCACTATGGCCAGTTTCAGGGAGATGCTGCCGGAGCCCAGTCCTCCGGTATCTCCAAGAAACTGGTCATAGAGGCACTCCCTAATATGTGACCTCACACGTTTGGAGATCAGATCTTAATGGTAAGTATGAATCGGGACTAAAGGCCCCTCTTTAGTCCCGGTCCAGCCACAAAATGGGACTAACACACTCAAGATTGTTTGCAGACAACACTATAAAAATGGACACATGGAGCATCTTCACTCATAAAATGTTACAATTATTACACATCATTTCTTCGCGTGTGTTCCTTTCTGATCCTGCCGTATCCATGGAGCATCTTCATTCATTAACATGATGCTTGGGTCATCCTTCACCGTGAAGGGCGGAATTTCATGAAACTTATCACAATCTTGTCCTCCACTCCCACGATGTTTCTTTTTCCTGAAAGAACTATGTGGCGCTTTGGCTCATCGTTTGATGTATTCTTTTTCTTATTTTTTATTTTTCTAGGTTTGGTAGAAATGTCCTTCACATAGAAAACCTGAGCCACATCATTGGCTAGGACGAATGGTCTCTCTAAGTACCCAAGATTGTTGAGATCCAACGATGTCATTCCGTCTTTCTTGTCTACATCAACCCCTCCTCCTGTCATCTTGACCCATTTGCACCGAAACATGGGGACCTTAAAAGTAGGTTCATAGTCAAGTTCCCATATCTCCTCTATGTAACCATAATATGTGGTCTTTGACCCATTGTTGTCTGTTTCATCAAACGGACACCACTGTTTTGGTTGGTGCTCTTTTTATCTTGGGCTATCGTGTAAAATGTATACCCATTTATCTCGTATCCTTGGAAAGTCGATATAGTCGAAGATGGTGACCTAGACAACAAGTATAGCTGATCTCCAAGATTGTTGTTTTTTATGAGATGTTGCAACCAACCGCCGAAACTCTTCATGTGTTCATCTCTAATCCAAGAGTCATGCTTTCCAGGGTTGTTGGAGCGTAAGATTTTCTTGTGTTCCTCGATATATGGGGATTCCAAGATAGAATTCTGTAGAACGGTGTAATGTGCTTCGGTGTAAGAATGTCCGTCCCTACATATTATTGATTTCCTTCCTAGAGTACCCTTTCCACTCAGTCTCCCCTCATACCACGATTGAGGAAGACCAATCGGCCTAAGTTCAGGAACAAAGTCAACACAAAATTCAATGACCTCCTCTGTTCCATATCCCATGGTGATGCTTCCTTCTGGCCAGCACGGTTACGAACATATTTCTTTAAGATTCCCATGAACCTATCAAAGGGAAACATATTGTGTAGAAATACAGGACCGAGAATGGAAATCTCTTCGACTAGGTGAACCAGCAGGTGCATCATAATATTGAAGAAGGATGGTGGGAACACCAACTCAAAACTGACAAGACATTGGGCCACATCATTCTGTAACCGTGGTAGATCTTCAGGATTGATTATCTTTTGAGAGATTGCACTGAGAAATGCACATAGCTTCACAATGGGTACTCGAACATTATCTGGTAGAAGCCCCCTCAATGCAATCGGAAGCATTTGCGTCATAATCACGTGGCAGTCATGAGACTTTAGGTTTTGGAACTTTTTTTCTGCCATATTTATTATTCCCTTTATATTCGACGAGAAGCCAGACAGGACCTTAATACTGCTTAGGCATTCAAAAAATATTTCCTTCTCTTGTTTGGTAAGAGCGTAGCTGACATGACCTTGAAACCATTCTGGATGCAGGCCATCTGGGTCTTTCATAGGTTGATGGTCCTTTCGTGCTTTCGGTGTATTTTTGTCTTCCCATACACGCCCAAGAAGCCTAGGAGGTTCACGCAAAGATTCTTCGTCACATGCATCACATCGATTGCATAGCGGACCTCTAAGAATTTCGAATATTGTAGCTCCCAAAATATAGATTTCTTCTTCCACATGGGTGCGTGTCCTTCAGCGTCCTTCGGAACAGATTTTCTGCCAGGACCCTTTCCAAAGGTTACCATTTGATCCAAATATTTGACCATATCAAATATATCAGCACCAGTACGCTCCTTAGGCTTCGTCTGGTGACATGCCAGACTGTTGAAATGCTTGCCTTTCTTTCTTAAGGGATGCTTGGCCAAAAGAAATCGACGATGCTCATTGTATACATTCTTCTTACAATGTTCCAAATATATACTTTCAGTCTCATCTAAATAGTGTGTGCATGCATTGTATCCCTTGTTTGACTGTCCTGAAAGGTTACTAAGAGAAGGCCAATCATTGATTGTTACGAAAAGCAATGCTCAGAGGTTAAATTCTTCCTACTTGTGCTCATCCCACACGCGTATCCCCGGTTCGTGCCACAACTATAAAAGTTCTTCCACTAATGGCCTTAGGTACACATCATTGTCATTGCCAGGTTGCTTCGGACCTTGGATCAACACTGGCATCATAATGAACTTCCGCTTCATGCACAACCAAGGAGGAAGGTTATATATGCATAGAGTAACGGGCCAGGTGCTGTGACTAGAGGTCTGCTCCCCAAAGGGATTCATGCCATCTGTACTTAGACCAAACCTTAAACTCCTTGCGTCATCTGCAAAGTCTGGGTACTTTCTATCGATTTTCACCATTACGACCCATCGGCGGGGTGTCTCAACATCCCGTCTGACTTACGTTCCTCTTTATGCCATCGCAACAACTTGGCGTGCTCTTTGTTTCTGAATAAGCGTTTCAACCGTGGTATTATAGGAGCATACAACATCACCTTGGCAGGAACCCTCTTCCGGGGGGGCTCGCCCTCAACGTCACCAGGGTCATCTCGTCTAATCTTATACCGAAGTGAAGTGCATACCAGGCATGCATCCAAATTCTCATACTCCTCACCGCGGTAGAGGATGCAGTCATTAGGGCATGCATGTATCTTCTGAACCTCTAAACCTAGAGGGCAGACAACCTTCTTTGTTTCGTACGTACTGGCGGGCAATATGTTATCTTTTGGAAGCATATTCTTCATTATTTTCAGCAACTTTTCAAATGAGGAGTCAGGTATAGCACACTCAGCCTTCCATCACAGCAATTCCAGTGTGCTGCCCAGCTTTTTCAGACCATTTTCGCAATTTGGGTACAACAACTTTTTGTGATCCTCTAACATGTGATTGAACTTCTCCCTATCCTTTTCAGTTTCACAATCTCTTCGTGCATCGGCAATGGTCCGACCAAGATCATCAGCGGGTTCATCATGTGTCTCTTCTTCATCCTTCCCTTCAGCATCCCCTATGGAAGTATCTCCGTACTCAGGGAAACCATGATAGTTGTCATCCTCCTCCTCTTCTTCGTTGTCTTCCATTATAACCCCTCTCTCTCTCCGTGCTTGGTCCAACAATTATAACTGGGCATGAAGCCGGACTTCAACAGGTGGATGTGAAGGGTTTTTGAGTCAGAGTAATCCTTCTGATTCCAACATCCATTACATGGAAAAAATACAAAACCATTGCGCTTGTTTGCATCAGCAACACTGATGAGTTCATGCACGCCATTAATGAACTCGCCAGAGCGTCGGTCAGTACCGTACATCCATTCCCGGACCATCTGCATTATAGTAAAAGTATATCAAAAACCATTACACAATATGATAAAATTATTACAAGTTATATTGAGAGCTTCTAGAGCATTAATTTTGAATTTTGAAAAATTTACATGCACCAATTTGTGAATTGGAGAAAACAATCAACATGATAAATGTGGAGTTTTTTATTATTGTTCTATCAGTGAAAACCTCATTCCATTCTAAGCTCTGAAACTCTAAAATTGCACATTTCAATTTTCAGTAACTATGTGCCTAATCAAAATTTGTTACACATATATATCAAAATCCTTCTAGCTACTTCTAGAGCATGCATGTATTGATCCATATCTCTATACTTCTAGAGCATTATAGAGCTAAAGTAGCAATAAGAGATGAAAGAATAAAGTTCTAACCTTTTAAAGCTTTGGATTTAGGTGTTGCAAACTAAATCTTGAGAAAAAAATGGCATGAACTCTCTTGCTTCTTTGAGAAAAATGGCCACCATATGCTTTAGGGCAGCAGGACAGGAAGCAGAATATATAGTGGTGGACAACTAGTCACGGGCCATGATACGACCCGAGACTAATAGTCCACGAAAGGACCAGCTGGCCTGCTCCAGGTCATTAGTCCCGGTCCGTGTGACTACGGCCGTTTCTAGCCGTTAGAGGCCTCACGACCCGGGACTAGTGCTCCCACTAGTCGCGGGCTGTGCCAGGCCGGGACTGCTGGCCTTGTTCACGTCGAACCGAAGATGGTTTTTCTAGTAGTGTAAGCATGTAAACTAACAAGAATCTGCTCGTTTTGATAGAGGGTAGTGGTAAAGTTAGGCAGTGCGTGGAGCCTGGGAAAAATATGAAGTGGAGTAAATTACAAGCCTTTTCTGACCTAACCGTTGACTAAATAAGCTAGTCATGATATAATATAATGGATTTTCATAGGAATACCCCGAATAGCTTCCCAGACTAGCAAGCTCTCACTAAGTAGGAATTAAATAGTAATGCGAGTAATAGTAAAACTTAAAGTATATGATGCACCATTTCATTTGGTAAAAAAATACAAAGGACTTCGGTGAGGTAAAAATATTAAGCTACAACAAGCATGCATTAGAAAAAGGAAATCATTCTAGGAAGGACATGATCTGGTGGAATGCTGCAGCAATCAAACAAAAAAAAATTCAATACATCATGTGATACATGGGTGGTGGAAGAGTGCACAATACTTGTGTGAGCTATCAATCTTTAAATTTAGTTATTGGTGGAAAGTTCATAAAATAATTATAACGCTAAGATGTCCTTTTTTTCTCTGATCTCCCATCGACAATGAACCATACCAATAAGAGACCCACACTGGAGTACAAAAAGTAGTATCACGAGAGTAAGACACGAGATTCGATACAAAGTAAGAGAATTTTTTAATAACTAAAGACATAGGTGAGTATAATAACGTTTCTAATAGTTATAACAAATATATCTAAATTAGAGTAAAAGTCTACATGCTTCCATTACATGATGATACCTCAATTCTTCTGTTCTTTTGTGTTACATGCCAAAATATTTTTTGATTGACAAGGTAAAACACCATGCGAAGATCTATACCAAGTTACTTATACTAAGGTGGATTGGTAGGGAAACAATTCTAACATATAAGATGTAGTGACACTTAATATGGATCAGAGGAAGTAGTACATATCTAGTCGCACTAATGCCCGGGTTACTACGCTAGTTATTAGATTTATACGATGATATCATGCTTGTTAATTGCTTTAAAGGCTCGGTATTGAAGCGGGGCATCCGGTAGTTGGATCTAGCATCCTCTTGATGGAAGTGCCAACACAAATCAATCAAGTATGTGCAGAATTCAAATATAAGGGCACATGAAGGAGGTCCATGAAAGATGCAGATAATACATTGTATGAAATGATCAAGGCTGCCACCAAGCTCATGCATATGGACTTAAATGGGCATATCTAACGGTTGTCTGCTAGGAGTAGAGCCAGGTATTTTTCATGGCCAAGAGAAAAAATCAATGTGTTGCTCATTGTCGATAACGGTAAATGTCCACAATAGATGATTTCAAACACCTACCTTAGAAATAAAATTAGGGGAAATTTCCTATAATCCTCAAAATGAATTTGAAGATAGTATTGCTCCCTTTCAATTCTAAGAATATCAATTCAGCCATTGAAATACCTAACACCTCTTTCTCCATCTATAGTTCTTCTATTTCTATAGTAATTTTTGGTAAATCTATAATTGTAGTTTGCTTCATTATTATTCACAAGCTAAATACACATGCATGCCAACAACTAAGGAAGAGGAATTACCTAATTTTGCACCGACCATATGTTAAGCCAGAAAAAAATAAGCGATCTCTCTTATAGCTCTTCTGCACAAAACTGCAATGTAATCCAAATAGGCCTTACTAAATGATGTTTATGTATTTATTAGAACGTCAAAACTTTATTACGAAACAATTTTTCCATTATTAATTAGATATCAGCAGATAAATACGCCTAGTTGCATCTCTTATTTTAGCGCCATAAAGATATGGTACTTGATAATGTGTCACAGAATAAACAATCATAATGCACAAAATTATAAACAAGTATCCTAGTATCATCGTATTTATTTATTTTTAAAATCTCAATGTAAAGCTATTTATAAGGTATGTTTTTATTAGTTTTTCTAGATATTGTAATAGAGCATGATACTCATATGACCTATTTTTATTAATTGTTGTGACACATCGGCTTATTATCGACTGTACTGTAATATACATCAATGGATCTCCCATTGTGCGAGACATAAGAATATGATGACATGAAGGTCCCATTATTAGATTTCCACAATTATTTAATGCTTCTTACTTGCTTCCTAGGCTCTTTTGTCAAGCGGACTAGCATGTAGTTGGAGCTAGCATCCACTTGTTAGGTATGCTAACACAACTAAATAAAGTCTATCTAGAAATAAAAATAAGGTACCACGGAAGAGGTCCATCAAGCTATGCATGTGGACTCTAGTAGGCATATTTGTAGGTAGGACCTAAGCCTGGAATTTTTCCTGACCTAGAGGAAAAATCAATATGTTGTCCATTGTCCATAATGGTAATTGTCTAAGGCAGGTGGTTTCGAATAGGAAACTTAAAAATAAATTGGGCAAGTTTCCTATAATCATTAAAATGAAAATTAAGATATTTTGCTCACTTCATATTAGAAGAATATTAATGGCCATTGAACTACTTAATACCTCTTTCTCCATCTATAGTTATTATTTGTTCTGAATAAAATTTTGGTACATCTATAATTCTAGTTGGCTTCATTATTGTTATCAAGTAGCATGCCAGGCACTATAAAATAAGATTTACCTAATCTTTTAAACATTATCATTCAACTTGGCTATATTTTGGAGTACAAAAGAAAAAAAAGTTCTCAATTTAAGACTAAATTTTTGCGCGACCATCTGTTAAGCCAACAGAGAAGTGGTCATCGGTCTCTCTTATGGCTCTTCTGCAAAGAACACCAATAGAATCAAAGTAGGCCATTCCAAGCGATATTTTCGTTTATTTTATAAGACTACGTCAAAACTTGATTACAAAACATTGGTCCCTTTACTAATTAGATATCATCAGATAAAATATGTCAAGTTACAACTCATATGTTGGCGCCATATAGGTATGGTACTTGATAAGACATCATTGCATAAGAAATATACGCTAGTATAATGTATAGGATGATAATAACACCATAATGCATAACATTACAAACTAGTATCCTAGTATCATCATATTTATTTATTTATAAAATATCAATGCAAAGCTATTTACAAGGTCTATTTTTATTAGTCTTGTTGGATCTATTTGTCATGATATCGTAATAGAGCATGATACTGATATGACCTCTCTTTATTAATTTTTGTGCTACATCATCTAATTACCGATTCTACTGCAATATATATCAATTTATCTCCCATTGTGCGAGGAATAAGAATGTGACTCCGTCAAGGCCCCTTTATTATTCCACAATTCTATCACGTGCATTATTTACTTCTTAGGCTCTTTTGTCAAGCGGACTAGCATGTAGTTGGATCTAGCATCCGTTTGTTAGGCATGCTGACACAATTCAATAAAGTCGGTCTAGAAATCTTCAAGAATGACATCAAGGCATGCATCGTTCAACTTGATTATACTTTGTATAGTAAAAAAATGAATAAACCATGTTCTCAATGCATGACTAAATTTCGAGCCACCATCTCCTAAGAAGATCAAATGTGTCTAGTGGTCTCTCTTATGGCTCTTCCGCACATAACACAAAGGGAATCAAAATAGGCCATTCTAAGATATGTTTCCATATTTGGTATAGGTTTACTTCAAACTTGATTAAAAGCATTGGTTTTGTTATTAATTAGATAACATCAAATAAATACGTCTAGTTGCACCTCCAATTTTGCGCCATATTGGCAAAGTAGTTGATATGGAGGCAAAACATCATACATTAGTATAATATATATGATACTAATATACGATAATGACATGCTAATGCATAACATTAAAAACTAGTACCCTAGTATCAACATATTTATTTATTTATAAATTCTCAATGCAAGCTATTAAAAAGGTCTATATTTACTAGTTTTTCTAGATCTATGTGGTGTCGTGATACTATCTAATGATACTGATGCGGCATCTCTTTGTTAATTGTTGTGCCACATGATGTATAAAAATATAAACCTACAGGACGCGCATGCTACGCCAAGGACAAAAAGCCGTTGGCGTAGGCCAAAATGCCCTCGGCGTGTGGTACGCCGACGGCTGTCCTCGGCGTAGCCTCCTCGGCAAAGCTCTCCCTCGGCGGAGCACAGACAAGCCGTCGGCGTATCGAAATGCTATCGGCGTACGCTATGCCGATGGCTTTGCCCTCGGCGTAGCGGTCGCCGGCATAGCCTGTCGGCCGGTCGCAAAAAAACTTTTAAAAAAAAGAAAAATAAATTGTTTTTATTTTTTTCTCATTTTTAATCTTTGAATTGTTTAACTCGTTAATCTCTAACTTTGAATTTTTAACACTAATTACACTTAATATTTGATTAAATTGTAGTCTTGGTAAAACTTTCCGGGCGGTCACCCATCCTAATACTACTCTAGCTCCAGCACGCTTAACTTCCTCGTTCCTTCAGAATCTGTTTCTGCAAAGTAATTCGTACATTGTTGTCAATACTATGATATCAATTCTATTAACTCTTATATCATCATGTCATATGTTTGTATTTTTTGAAAATACAAACAATTATTTTAGTAAACATTAATGAATAAGTAAAATATTATTGAATTCAAATAAAAATATAATAATTTTACTTTTTTGTATTTTTCTATTTAATATGGAATAATTAATATCTTTAAATCGGTAGATCGGAATTCGACAAATAATATGTATAAATTAATCAGAAAAATGAGAGGAATCCAAATATGATATCCATATCAACTAATCACAAAACCCCAGTTTTTGAATTAGCTATTTGTCGGTTGCTTCAGAAAATCCTCCTTTTTTGCGCTTGGAAAATGAAAAATGGCTTTTTGGTGCGACGAAAAGGAAAACTTGCATTGGATTTTTTGATAAAATAGCATATTGTGAATCTAAAAATGATTTTTTAAGAAAACATGAGCATTGTATCATGTACCTGTAGTTCATATCTAACCCACTTCCTACCGATTTGGCAGGAATTTAACTTTTTTACTAGGTGTGGACGGAAAGGTTTAGTATTCCCCTATTGGGAAATTGTCCATATAAGGCGGTCTATTATTTTTGTAAAATATGGTGGTAGCATTTTGAATTAGCCATTTGGTGGTTGCTTCACAAAACCATCTGTTTTTTGTGCTCGAAAAATAAAAAATGGCTTTTTGGTGCGACGAAAAGGAAAATTTCCTCCTGCAACATTGTTCGCCATCTCATGATGCATATATGTGCATAATATAGGAACATTATCACAAACTATGCCTTGATTCTATCCATAGCATTGGTCATTTGACCCGAAAGCCAACAAACTTCGAATGAGGTAGGTCATTTTGTGAAGGTTTTTTCAGACATAATCAATATACTAGGTTTGATATTTTTCCTTGTAACTATGTCACATAATATGACACCACGCGAAGGTTTTGCATTGTTTCGATCGTTTTTGAATTTTTTTATGCCCGTTTTAAACTATCGTCAAACTTTGTCGAACGACGGGCTGAAGATTCTTAGCTCGGGGCCGAGCCTCTAAACTTGCATTGGATCTTTGATATAATTACATATTGTGAACCTAAAAATGATTTTTGTAAAAAAATATGAGCATCGGATCATGTACCTGTAATTCATATCTGACCCACTTCCTACCGATTCGGCAGGAATTTATCTTTTTCACCAGGGGTGGACGAAAAGGTTTAGGATACCTTTGTTGGGACATTGTCCATATAAGGTGGTCTAGTATTTTTGTAAAATATGGTGGTAGCATTTTGAATTAGCCATTGGTGGTTGCTTCACAAACAGTCTGTCTTTTGTTTTCGGAAAATGAAAATGGCTTTTTGGTGCGACGAAAAGTAAAACTTCCTCCTGCAACATTGTTCGCCATCTCATGATGCACATGTATGCATAATATGGGCATATTATCACAAACTATGCCTTGATTCTATCCATAGCATTGGTCATTTGACCCGAAAGCCAAGAAACTTTGAATAAGATAGGTAATTTTGTGAAGGGTTTTTTCATACATAATCAATATACCAGTTTTGATATTTTTCCATGTAACTATGTGACATAATATGACACCACGCGAAGGTTTCTCATTTTTTTGATCGTTTTTGAATTTTTATACCCGTTTTAAACTATCGTCAAACTTTGTCGAACGACGGGCATGAAGATTCTTAGCTCGGGGCCGAGCCTCGCTAAAATTGCATTGGATCTTTGATAAAATAGCATATTGTGAACCTAAAAATGACTTTTGTAAAAAAACATGAGCATCGGATCATGTACCTGTAGTTCATATCTGACCCACTTCCTACCGATTTGGCAGGAATTTATCTTTTTCACCAGGGGTGGACGGAAAGGTTTCAGATCTCCCTGTTGGGACATTGTCCATAAAAGGTGGTCTAGTATTTTTTTAAATGTGGTGTTATCATTTTTAATTAGCCATTTGGTGGTTGAATCACAAAATTGTCCGTTTTTGTGCTCGGAAAATGAAAATTGGCTTTTTGGTGCGACGGAAAGGAAAACTTCCTCCTGCAACATTGTCTGCCATTCCATGATATACATGTATGCACAATATGGACACATTATCACAAACTATGCCTTGATTCTAGCCATAACATTGGTGATTTGACCCAAAAGCCAAGAAACCTCGAATGAGATAGGTCATTTTGTGAAGGTTTTTTCAGGCATAATAAATATTCCAAGTTTGATATTTATCCTTATAACTATGTCACAGAATATGACACCACGCGAAGGTTTCGCATTGTTTCCATTGTTTTTGAATTTTTTAAGCCCGTTCTAAACTATCGTTAAACTTTGTCGAACGTCGGGCATGAAGATTCTTAGCTCGGGACCGAGCCTCGCTAAGCTTGCATTGGATCTCTGATAAAATACCATATTGTGAACCTAAAAATGATTTTTGTAGAAAAACACGAGCATCAGATCATGTACCTATAGTTCTTATCTGACCCACTTCCTACCGATTCGGCAGGAATTTATCTTTTTCACCAGAGGTGGACGGAAAGGTTTCGGATCCTCCTGTTGGGACATTCTCCATACAAGGTGGTCTAGTATTTTTTGTAAAATATGGTGGTAGCATTTTGAATTAGCTATTTGGTGGTTGCTTCACAAAACCGTCCGTTTTTTGTGCTCGGAAAATGAAAAATGGCTTTTTGGTGCGACGAAAAGGAAAACTTCCTCCTGCAAAATTGTTCGCCATCCCATGATGCACATGTATGCATAATATAGGCACATTATCACAAACTATGTATTGATTCTAGCCAAGAAACCTTGAATGAGATAAGTCATTTTGTGAAGGTTTTTTCAGACATAATCAATATACCAAGTTTGATATTTTTTCCTTGTAACTATGTCATATAATATGACACCATGCGAAGGTTTCGCATTATTTCGGTCGTTTTTGAATTTTTTTATGCCTGTTTTAAACTATATATAATGTTTTATGTTTCACTTAATTTTTTTTCATAAATATGTAATATTTGAGTGTAGATAGATAGATCTTATTTTTCTGCAAATTTTGATATATTATTTGTATTTTTACGAATTAGAATGATTTAGTTATGATTTTTCAAAGTTTAGTGAGGTAAAAGGAAAAATAGCGACGTCGAGGCAGCCGTCGGCGTAGCATGGGATACGCCGAGGGCAATTCTACGCCGACGGCCGCGGAGGGGAGCTGGTCTGGATGATGGCTACGTCGACGGTCCCGACGTTTGGCCGTCGGCGTAGCTTCCTATTCATGTAGTGCATGGATATTCTATTATGTGCGGCATGAGAAATACATGTCATAAATGTCCCACCATTAGATTTCAGTATGAGATGACGCGTATTAATTGCTTCCGGGGCTCAGTGGTCAAGCTACACGTCCTGCTGTTGGATCTAGTATCCTCGTGATGGGCGTGGAGACACAACTCCATCAAGCCTATCAAGAAATGAAATAGGTGGCCCCATGAAGGAGGTCCATAAAAGATGCATATAATAAATTTTATGAAATCATCACGGCTACCACCAAGCCATGCATGTGGACTCTAATGGGCATATAGGGGTGTCTAATGGGAGTTGATCCTGCTCTTTATCATGGTCTATAGTAAAAAACAATGTTTTGACCATTCCTTGTAACGGTAAATTTCCAAGGAAGGTGGTTTCGAACACCTAGCAAATAAATTGGGAAAATTACCTATAGTGCTTCAAAAGATATTTAAGATAGTATTGCCCCCTTTAAGTTTGAAGAATATTCACAACATTTAAACTAGCTAATACCTGTTTTCTCTATCTGTAGTTGTTAAATGTGTTGAAGTAAGTTTTGCTAACTCGATGAGTTACGAAATACTTTCATAGCCAACTCAATGAGTTACTGTTCACCAGCTGCTAGTAGAGAAATAAGTTCGGTGAGAACCTTTTTCTTTGTGAGCTAATCTGATGGTTAGTATTTTATGTTAGTCCGGTGCCAAACTGTCCTGAGCGGCTAGATTCGATAACTAGTCATACCACAATTCGTCTTTC
This sequence comes from Avena sativa, assembly GCA_916181665.1. Classification (NCBI taxonomy): domain Eukaryota; kingdom Viridiplantae; phylum Streptophyta; class Magnoliopsida; order Poales; family Poaceae; genus Avena; species Avena sativa. The sequence goes on from OV702293.1 coordinate 465,818,612, forward strand.
TGGCCGATTGTGCTGCTTAAAGGCGTCTCAAGGGACAATACATGACGAACGGCTAGAGCTTAGCTTTAGACGCCTCTTATGCCGCCGTACCTCTATCGATATCCTTTATGACCTGACTATTCGCTATTCCTTGTCCAAGCCTTACATCTTATGCCATGATCCAGATCGATAGTCTATTGTGTTGCCCAAAGGCGGCCCGTGAGACGGAGACGGAGCAGCCGGTGTGTGGCCGCCGTCCTAGCTCAGATCTGGGCCCAATATTTTGGCCCGATCTGAGCCTGGGCGGGTCGCGCTCGACACGGGTCTGTCTTCTTCGGTTGTTTGAAGGCAGAGGCTGGTGGCTGTGGTCTGGTGGTGTGGCGGTGCCCCTGCTGCAGTGCGGCGGCGAGACTTCACGGGCCCTCTCGGGCTCGGCCGGGCCGGTAGGGCCTGGTTTGTCCTGCTGCTGCATTCGGTCGGCTTCCGTTTTTTGACGGTGGAGGATGTTCCCTCCCGCGCGCCGCTGTACCGCTATACCTCGTCGGTGTCTTTGCTTCTCGGCCCTACTGGCCTCGCTTCGTGGACCACTGTGAGACGATGGCGATGACTGCAAGATCGTGGTGGCGTGAGCTCATGGGTGGCAAGTTGGACGGAGCAATTCGAAGTGTTCGGGTGTCTGGTTTAAGGGGTCGGGAGAAATCCTTGCCGCTTCGACGCCGACGCAGCGATACCTGCGGATGTCGCCATCCTTCCTGAAGGGCGTTTGGGTACCTCTCAACCATCCCCATAGTGTACCAGGGGAAACCCTAGAACACGTCTGGGGTCCCCTTGGTTTGGTTCGGGCAGCAACGTCGTCGTCGCTTTCCTTCTTGGAGGTGCTGCTTGGTACGCAAGCTTCCGAGAGCTGGGAGCGTGGTGGAACTTCTCTGGCGGACGCAGCGATGGCGAGTCATCTCCTCTTTCATTGAACCACCGGTGTCGACATTGTTTTTCTTTTATTTTTCTCTCTTATTTCTTTTGGGCTGGTTTTGTGCGGTTGGCCTCAGCATTAGATCCCAGTTGTATCGGTCGTTGCTATATTAATATAGCGGGGCGTAAGCCCTGTTTCGAGAAAAGGCGGCCCGTGAGACCTTCCCTTCAATGAGTTGCATGTACAATGTCCTTTTGGTGCTACTACTCCTGGCCATCTGGGCATGAACCCATGCTAGGCAAAAATCTAGAGTTCGGGCGTACTGCCAACGGTGAAGAATTTCGCTTGGCATGTAGCCTCAAATGCCTCAGGTACGGAGGATAACAAACTGAGGAGAAATATGAGAGTTATTGGATTGTGTCAAATCTGTAACAGCAAGGGCGAAGATGTGATGCATGCATTATTCAGATGCCCACATGTAAGACAACTAAGCGATGAGAGGTCATATATGAGAGCTGCACCAAAACGTCATCAAGATGGCCTCCTATGGAAATATACCCAACATGGGAGCTGTGCGTATATATCGTCAAGACATATAACTTTGCTGATGGAGTAATCTTGATCCGAGCTACCGTGTAACCTGCAGAGCCATTATAAGATCGGGTAACTCGGCTTATCTGATGACGCACTCCGACCTAAGGACGAAGATGGGTCCGTAGATGCATCTAGACGACTCGAAAAACATAAAAGTTGTATGTCTCTTCAAGACGCACAAGTGTTCCTTTTGGATTATTCACAGCCTACTCCTGGTGTGACTTCCACAACCAACGTAAAAAATATAGAGTATGACAGAAACACAGTCAATCCAGATTGATTGTGTCTGAGTTAGGCTAGAATCAGGTTATTAAAGAAGTGAATTCAAGTCATTTTTTTAAGGAAAGTGTGGAGTAGATCTTTGATTGTACGGGAAGAGCAGCCTCCTCATATATATGTCAGATTGAATAAAACCAGTCGAATCTATTAATCTACGAAACTGCTTCATGTACGGCTGCCGGGCTGCGTCCTACTCGCGACGGGAAATCTTATACTTTTTGTATTCATCTACTTTTACCCTTTACCCTTGTATATATGCTTCTTGTTCTTTGTTATTTTTCCCATGGCAGAGAGTTGCGAATCCAGGAGGCTTTAGGGACGGTTAGGATGACCTTTTTTTTGAGGGTAGGTTAGGATGACCTGGAGAAGCTCATAGTCACGTGGCTTCGAATCTGAAAACACTACAGGATCAAACGGCTAGGCCGACAGCAAAAAGCCCTCGGCGTATGCCCAATTATCGTCGGCGTACGCTACGCCGAGGGCTGCCGTTAGCGTAGCCTTCTCGGCGAAACTCTCCCTCGGCGGAGCATAAATAACCGTCGGCGTATCGGCTGGCCGTCGGCGTAGTTCTTTGCCGATGGCCGTGGTGGGCCCGTTGGCGAACGGCGAGGATGCCGTTACACGGCCGGCTAATGGCGCGGCCGTTACGCCAACGGCCCGGACCTCGGCATAGAAACGCCACGTGGCCCGTGCTGGGCCGTCCTAGGCCGTCAGCTGGGCCGACGGGTACGACCCTCGGCGTATGGCAAGGCGTATGCCGACGGCCACGTCCTCAGCGTAGGGGCAGCATGTGGCAGGCGCTGGGCCTCCCAGGCCATGAGCTGGGCCGACGGTCGCGGCCCTTGGCGTATATACAGGAATACCCCGAATATCTTCCCAGAGTAGCAAGCTCTCACTAAGTAGGAATTAAAGAGTAATGTGAGTAATAGTAAAACTTAAAGTATATGATGCACCATTTCATTTGGTAAAAAAAATACAAAGGACTTCGGTGAGGTAAAAATTATTAAGCTACAACAAGCATGAATAGAAAAAGGAAATCATTCTAGGAAGGACATGATCTGGTGGAATGTTGCAGCAATCAAACAAAAAAAACAAAAGTTCAATACATCATGTGATACATGGGTGGTGGAAGAGTGCACAATACTTGTGTGAGCTACCAATCTTTAAATTTAGTCATTGGTGGAAAGTTCATAAAATAATTATAACGCTAAGATGTCCTTTTTTTCGCTGATCTCCCATCGACAATGAACCATACCAATAAGAGACCCGCGCTAGGGTACAAAAAGTAGTTTCACGAGAGTAAGACACGAGATTCGATACAAAGTAAGAGAATTTTTTAATAACTAAAGACATAGGTGAGTATAATAACGTTTCTAATAGTTATAACAAATATATCTAAATTAGAGTAAAATTCTATATGCTTCTATTACATGATGATATCTCAATTCTTTTGTTCTTTTGTTGTTACATGCCAAGATATTTTTTGATTGACAAGGTGGATTGGTAGGGAAAAAATTCTAATATATAAGATGTAGTGACACTTAATATGGATCAGAGGAAGTAGAACATATCTAGTCGCACTAATGCCCGGGTTACTGTGCTAGTTATTAGATTTATACGATGATATCACACTTGTTACTCGCGCTCGGTATTGAAGCGGGCCATCCGGTAGTTGGATCTAGCATCCTCTTGATGGAAGTGCCAACACAACTCAATCAAGTATGTGCAGAAATCAAATATAAGGGCATGTGAAGGAGGTCCACGAAAGATGCATATAATACATTGTATGAAATGATCAAGGCTGCCACCAAGCTCATGCATATGGACTTAAATGGGCATATCTAACGGTGGTTGTCTGCTAGGAGTTGAGCCAGATATTTTTCCTGGCCTAGAGGAAAAATCAATGTGTTGCTCATTGTCGATAACGGTAAATGTCCACAATAGATGATTTCAAACACCTACCTTAGAAATAAAATTGGGGGAAATTTCCTATAATCCTTAAAATGAAATTGAAGATAGTATTGCTCCCTTTCAATTCAAAGAATATTAATTCAGCCATTGAAATACCTAACACCTCTTTCTCCATCTATAGTTCTTTTATTTCTAAAGTAATTTTTTGTAAATCTATAATTGTAGTTTGCTTCATTATTTTTCATAAGCTAAATACACATGCATGCCAACAACTAAGGAAGAGGAATTACCTAATTTTGCACCGACAATATGTTAAGCCAGAAAAAAATAAGCGTTCTCTCTTATAGCTCTTCTACACAAAACTCCAATGTAATCCAAATAGGCCTTACTAAATGATGTTTATGTATTTTTTAGAACGTCAAAACTTAATTACAAAACAATTTTGCATTATTAATTAGATATCAGCATATAAATATGCCTACTTGCAACTCTTATTTTAGCGCCATAAAGGTATGGTACTTGATAATGTGTCACAAAATAAACAATCATAATGCACAAAATTATAAACAAGTATCCTAGTATCATCATATTTATTTATTTTTAAAATCTCTATGCAAATATATCTACAAGGTATGTTTTTATTAGTTTTTCTAGATATTGTAATAGAGCATGATACTCATATGACCTCTTTTTATTAATTGTTGTGACACATCAGCTTATTATCGACTGCACTGCAATATACATCAATGGATCTCCCATTGTGCGAGGCATAAGAATGTGATGACATGAAGGTTATTAGATTTCCACAATTATTTAATGCTTCTTACTTGCTTTCTAGGCTCTTTTGTCAAGCGGACGAGCATGTAGTTGGAGCTAGCATCCACTTGTTGGGTATGCTAACACAAATAAATAAAGTATATCTAGAAATAAAAATAAGGTACCACGGAAGAGGTCCATCAAGCTATGCATGTGGACTCTAGTAGGCATATTTGTAGGTAGGACCTAAGCCTGGACTTTTTCCTGACCTAGAGGAAAAATCAATATGTTGTCTATTGTCCATAATGGTAATTGTATAATGTAGGTGGTTTCGAACAAGAAACTTAAAAATAAATTGGACAAGTTTCCTATAATCATTAAAATGAAAATTAAGATATTTTGCTCACTTCATATTAGAGGAATATTAATGGCCATTGAACTACTTAATACCTCTTTCTCCATCTATAGTTATTATTTGTTCTGAAGCAAATTTCGATACATCTATAATTCTAGTTGGCTTCATTATTCTTGTCAAGCTAGCATTCCAGGCACTACAAAAGAGGATTTACCTAATATTATAAACAGTATCATTTAACTTGGCTATATTTTGGAGTACAAAAGGAAAAAAACCATGTTCTCAATTTAAGACTAAAATTTTGCACGACCATCTGTTAAGCCGGCAGAGAAGTGGTCATCCTTCTCTCTTATGGCTCTTCTGCAAAGAACACCAATAGAATCAAAGTAGGCCATTCCAAGCGATATTTTTGTTTTTATATAAGACTACGTCAAAACTTGATTACCAAACATTGGTCCCTTTACTAATTAGATATCATCAGATAAAATATGATCAGATAAATTTAAAGCGTCTATCGGATGTCTTATGTATCACGCTTTCGGATGGATCTCCTTTGACGTGAGATACGGTGCATCACCCTCGGTGTCAAGGTACCCGTATCTTATTCTTAGGTGTGGTGTATCAAAGACCTTGGTGACTTCCTATTTGCGAGTATAGGACAACATTAAGGCGCAACAGGTCCATTATTGGAGGCTTTGTTTGGTGACATGTGGTAGGGTTCGTGTTTGGTTTCTATAGATAGACATTGCCGCTAGCCGGATCAATTGGGATGGCCTCTTTCTTTGGTTTATCGATTTATTTGGATGGTCGTGTGCATCTATGAATGCAAAGGTCGGAATTATCCGAATTAAAAAAATTGTACTATAGCTTTTGTACGAAAACAAATTTTCATGTTTCCCACATGTCACAGCTGGTCCTCTATTAATGTGAAAATACAAAGATGATACTCAACACAATACTGATATGCATGTTTCAGTAAGTATAAAATATTAATATTGTAGTTTAAATTAGATATGTGAAAAACAAAATAGGATCTTATTCGGATTGGCTAAATTAAGGATCTTAGATAATTGTTACGCAATCCCATGTAAGAGGCCAAAATCACTGAATGCAAGCTCGCTTTCATACAACCTATTTGCAGGGTGGCCATTTATTAAAAACTGTTACTCATGGGTGCTGACTGCAAGATTTAAAGTCGTATTCTATTAATTTCGAATACACTGCCACTACAGGAAAAGAACGAGGCGCCGAGGGCCAGCGGTCCCGATTTGCGTCGGCACAGGCTGCACCAAGGGTAGGCAAGACGTCCGTTAACGGACCCCTGGGTCCCACTTGGCATGTGCCGACAGCTAGACCGGGCCTTCAGCCCACCTCGATACGCCGATGGCCAAGCGAGCTACGCAGTCAACGCCTTGTGCCGAGGGGGCTACGCCGACGCGAGCTCTGCTATGCCGAGGCACATGCCCGTCTTTAAAAGAACATTTTTTTGAATTGTTTGAATCGTTAATCTCACAATCATATTTTTTAAATCTAAGTAGGCCCAAAGCCGTTAGCGTAGCGAGGTGGGCCGAAGGCCCAGTCTAGCCGTCGGCACAAGCTAGGTGGGACCCACGGGTCTGTTAACGACCGTCTGGCTTGGAGCGCTGCTATGCCGATGGTACAGGCCCATCCTTTAAAAAAAAATCATTAATCTCACAAGCATCTTTTCTAAATCTAATAGGCTAAATCTCCAGTCAAATTGAATTCATGGTCAAACTTCACGAACGATCACCCATCCTTACTTTACTCCAATCTCAGCACGCTTAACTTCGTTGTTCCTTTTGGACGAGCTTCCGATAAACAAATTAGACGTTGATGATAATACTATCGTATCAATCTTATTAACCCTTGAACCATGGTGTGACACGCCTTTATTTTTAAAATTTCAAACAATTATTTAAGTAAACAAAAATAAATAAGTAAAAATAATCTTGAATTCAAATAACAATAAAATCCATATGTTTTTGCCGTTTTTATTTAATATGGAATAATTCATATCACTAAATCCATAAATCGAAATTCGATAAATAATATATCTAAATCGATCAAAAATGAGAAAAATCCAAACATGACATCCATATCATCTTTTTAATCATGCATCATGTGTTTTTACTAGTGTACTTCAAGGTTTTCTAAATAAAAGGCATTTAATTGTGTTAAAATCTTTAAAAAATCACATAAAAATCCCTTTTGAATTTGAGGATTCTAAAACATTCTAAGCTCGGGGCCTAGCCTCGCTATGGATCTCTGATGATTAGCCTATTCTAAACCTCAAAATGATTTTATCGAAAAATCATGAGATCAGATCATTTACCTATAGATCAAATCTCACCGACTTCCTACCGATTCGGCGGGAATTTGTCTTTTTCATGAGGGGTTGACGAAAAGGTTTAAGATATCCCGGTTGGGAGATTGTAAATGCAAAGTGGCCTAGTAATTTTGAAAAATGGGGTGTTACCATTTTAAAACTTTCATTTGCTGGTTGCTTCAGAAAACAACCCATTTTTTACACTCAAAAAAAAAATGAAAAAATGGTCTTTTGGACTGACGAAAAGGAAAACTTCCTCCTGCATCGCAATCCTAAGATGCACATGTGTGCACAATATGAACACATTATCACAAACTATGCCGTGATTCTAGCCATAACATTGCTCGTTTGACCTAAAAATGATGAAACCTCGAACATGATAGCTCATTTCTGAGAAGGTTGTTTTGAGATATTTGCAATATTCCAAGTTTGATATTTTTCCTTGCAACTATGTCACATAATATGACACCATGCAAAGGTTTTATATTGTTTGGATCGTTTTTAAATTTCTTATGCTCGTTTCAAACTATGATCAAAACGACGGGCATGAAGATTCTTAGCTCGGGGTTGAGACTCGCTAAACTTGTAGTAGACCTATGATGTAATAGAATATTGTGAACCTCAAAATCATTTTTTTCAAAAAATCATGAGCATCAAATCATGCACCTGTAGTTCAAACCTGACTAGTTCTACCGATTCGACAGGAATTTGTCATTTTTTATGAGGGGTGGATGGAAAGTTTTAAGATACCCCGGTTGGGACATTGTCCATTATAGGTGTGCTAGTATTTTTAAAAAATAGGATGGTACCATTTTGAAACTTACATTTGGTGGTTGATTCACAAAACATCATGTTTTTGATACTCGGAAAATAGAAAATAACCTTTTGATCCGACAAAAAGGAAAACTTCCTCCTGCAACATTATTCGACGTCCTAAGATGTATACGGGTGCATAATATGGGAACATTATCACAAACTATCTCGTGATTCTAGCCATAACATTGCTTGTTTGGCTGGAAAATCATGAAACCTCGAATATGATAGCTCATTTTTGAGAAGGTTTTTTTGATATATTTGCAACATTCCAAATTTGACATTTTTCATTGCAACTTTGTCACATAATATGATACAAATAAAACATGAAGGTTTGAATTGTTTGGATTGCTTTTAACTTTCTTATGCCTGTTTTAAACTATGGTCAAAATGGTGAGCATGAAGATTCTTCGTTCGGGGATGAGCCTCGCTAAACTTGCAGTAGATCTCCGATGAAATAGAATATTGTGAACCTCAAAATGATTTTTTTAAATCACGAGTATCAGATCATGTAGTTGTAGTTCAAATCTGACCCAGTTCCTATCGATTCGGCATGAATTTGTCTTTTTCATGAGGGATGGACGGAAATATTTAAGATACCCTGGTTGGGACATTTTCCATGCAAGGTGTTCTAGTATTTTCTAAATGGGGTGGTGTCATTTTGAAACTTTCGTTTGCTGGTTGCTTCAGAAAACACCCTGTTTTTGACACTCGGAAAATAGAAAATGGCCTTTTGGTCGGACAAATAGGAAAACTTCCTTCTGCAACATTGTTCGCCATCCTAAGATGCACATGTGTTCACAATATGGGCACATTATCACAAACTATACCACAATTCTAGTCATAACATTACTCGTTTGGCCTAAAAACATGAAACCTCGAACATGATAGCTCATTTCCGAAATGGTTTTTGAGGTATTTTCAATATTAAAAGTTTGATATTTTTTCTTGTAACTATGTCACATAATATGACAACATGCAAAGGTTTTACATTATTTGGATCGTTTTTAAAAATTTTATGCCCGTTTCAAACTATTGTCAAAACGGCAGGCATGAAGAGTCTCAGCTCCGCGCCGAGCCTCGCTAAACTGGCAGTGGATCTCTGATGAAATAGCATATTGGACACATATCCTAAAGCCACATGCAAGTTCTTGTGAAATTCTGGCGCTCAGACGGTCCTTTTCCAATGAAACCCTAGGTAGTGGGACCCGTAAGTCTACCCCTATAGCTTTCTTCGTATGAGGGTTGACCAATGTACTTTTATGTTGATTTAGATTTGTTTACGTCATATCTAAATAAAAATCAAGGTTGAGACCATGATTCCACCGGTTGCACTCTGTTTGACCCATAGAGGGAGTTTCCTACGAGAGGTCAAAGTAGTTTTCTAAGTGTTAGCGCATGCGCGTGAAGTGTCTGACACCCGGGAGCTATGTATTGCATCTAGTAAGCTTCCACGACACTTGTACATGTATGCTAGGGCTACACACAAGTTTTCGTGAGATCCTGGCGCTCTGGTGGACATTTTCCAGGGACGAGAACCGTGACGTCATTTTGTGTGGGTGGAGACTGTTATTCGTAGGGTACGAATCCCTACAATTGGTGAAAAAAATATAAACACATTAAAATTATTAAGATTAATAAATAAATGAGTATAAATATATGGCTAAATTAAATTGAAAATAAAAAAGTCTGTACCGACGGCAATGCCTGAGCTAAACCCTGACGTTTAGTTACCGCCAAATTGCCCAAGATGTCGGCATCACAACTGAGCTAAACCTAGCATAGTCAGATCCATCCAAAATAGTCCATTTCGACGGGCTTCCGCAGACAAGACAGAGTTGATAACCGAGGATGAGACTGCAACATTGCTCCTCTAAATCTAAGGTGTCAACTAAGATTCCATCAAAATTCCACCTCTAGTTAATTTGTTAAATTCTAGTTCAAAATTTTGCTTAAAATTTGTACTAAATTTTGACAAATAAACTAAAAGTGAGATTTTGGTGGGATCTCACTTGACACCCTATCTAGATAAGATACATCTGGCCATAACTGATTACAACATCATCATGCTTATGTCACAGTGTGATCATGTACATGAATACGCGTTTGACTTGATCTCTCTCACTACAGGACGCGCGCGCTACGCCGAGGGCAAAAAGCCATCGGCGTAGGCCAAAATGCCCTTGGCGTATGGTACGCCGACGGCTGCCCTCGGCGTAGCCTCCTCGGCAAAGGTCTTTCTCGGCGGAGCACACACAAGCCGTTGGTGTATTGAAATGCCATCGGCGTACGCTACGCCGATGGCTTTGCCCTCGGCGTAGCGGCCGTCGGCATATCCAGGTTACAAAAACATTTTTTTAAAAAAAAATTATCAATTTTTTTAATCTTTGAATTGTTTGACTCGTTAATCTCTCACTTTGAACATTTTTAACACTAATTACACTTAATATTTAATTAAATTGCAGTCAGCAAAATGAAACTCTGTATTTCATTTGAATCGATCTCAATTGATCCCTCGTTACTGCCCATAGGAGCTACTAATATCTTGGGAGGAGCTAGATTGTCAAAAGATAAGGAAATCTAAGCCTCGCTTATGCACCGAGAAAGATCGTAGATAGGAAAGATATGTTATGCACCAACGACGGCCCCTTCTCTTTACCTTTGTCGTCTCATACCTCCGGTCACCCGTCCTAATACTACTCCAGCTCCAGCACGCTTAACTTTCTCGTTCCTTCAGAATCTGTTTCCGCAAAGTAATTCATACATTGTTGTCAATACTATGATATCAATCCTATTAACTCTTATATCATCATGTCACATGTTTGTATTTTTTGAAATTACAAACAATTATTTAAGTGAAAATTAATGAATAAGTAAAAATATTATTGAATTCAAATAAAAATAAAATAATTTTACTTTTTTATATTTTTTTATTTAATATGGAATAATTAATATCTTTAAATCCGTAAATCAGAATTCAACAAATAATATGTCTAAATTGATCAGAAAAATGAGAGGAACCCAAATATGACATCCATATCAAAATAATCACAAACCCTCCATTTTTGAATTTTCTATTTGGTGGTTGCTTTAGAAAATCCTCCTTTTTGCGCTCGGAAAATGAAAAATACCTTTTTGGTGCGATGAAAAGGAAAACTTGCATTGGATCTTTGATAAAATAGCATATTGTGAACCTAAAAATGATTTTTGTAAAAAAACATGAGCATCGGATCATGTACATGTAGTTCATATCTGACCCACTTCCTGCCGATTCGGCAGGAATTTGTCTTTTTCACCAGAGGTGGACGAAAAGGTCAGATCCCCCTGTTGGGACATTGTCCATATAAGGTGGTCTATTATTTTTGTAAAATATGGTTATAGTATTTTGAATTAGCCATTTGGTGGTTGCTTCACAAAACCGTCCGTTTTTTGTCTCGGGAAATGGAAAATGCCTTTCTGGTGCGACAAAAAGGAAACTTCCTCCTGCAACATTGTTCGTCATCACATGATGCACATGTATGCATAATATGGGGACATTATCACAAACTATGCGTTGATTCTAGCCATAACATTGGTTATTTGACCCGAAAGCCAAGGAACCTCGAATGAGATACGTCATTTTGTGAAGGGTTTTTTGATACATAATCAATATACCAAGTTTGATATTTTTCCTTCTAACTATGTCACATAATATGACACCATGCAAAGGTTTCGCATTGTTTCAATCTTTTTGAAATTTTTATGCCCGTTTTAAACTATCGTCAAACTTTGTCGAACGACGGGCATGAAAATTCTTAGCTCGGGGCCGAGCCTCGCTAAACTTGCATTGGATCTTTGATAAAATAGCATATTGTGAACCTAAAAATGTTTTTTGTAAAAAAACATGAGCATCGGATCATGTACCTATAGTTCATATCTGACCCACTTCCTACCGAGTCGACAGAAATTTGTCTTTTTACCAGAGGTGGACGGAAAGGTTTCAGATCCCCTGTTGGGACATTGTCCATATAAGGTGGCCTAGTGTTTTTGTAAAATGTGGTGGTAGTATTTTGAATTAGCCATTTGGTAGTTGCTTCACAAAACCGTCCATTTTTTGTGCTCAGAAAATGGAAAATGCCTTTTTGGTGCGACAAAAAGGAAAACTTAGTCCTGCAACATTGTTCGCCATCTCATGATGCACATGTATGTACAATATCGGGACATTATCACAAACTATGTCTTGATTCTAGCCATAACATTGGTCATTTGACCCGAAAGCCAAGAAACCTCGAAAGAAATAGGTCATTTTGTAAAGGTTTTTTTGAGACATAATCAATATACGAAGTTTGATATTTTTCCTTCTAACTATGTCACATAATACGACACCACGCAAAGGTTTCGCATTGTTTTGATCGTTTTTAAATTTTTTATGCCTGTTTTAAACTATCGTCAAACTTTGTCGAACGACGGGCATGAAAATTCTTAGCTCGGGGTCGAGCCTCGCTAAACTTGCATTGGATCTTTGATAAAATAGCATATTGCGAACCTAAAAATGATTTTTGTAAAAAAACATAAGCATTGGATCATGTACCTATAGTTCATATCTGACCCACTTCCTACCGATTCGGTAGTAATAATTTCTTTGTCACCAGAGGTGGCCGGAAAGGTTTCAGATCCCCCTGCTAGGACATTGTCTATATAAGGTGGTCTAGTGTTTTTGTAAAATGTGGTGGTAGTATTGTGAATTAGCCATTTGGTGGTTGCTTCACAAAACCGTCCGTTTTTTGTGCTCAGAAAATGGAAAATGCCTTTTTGGTGCGACAAAAAGGAAAACTTCCTCCTTCAACATTGTTCACCATCCCATGATGCACATGTATGCATAATATGGGGACATTATCACAAACTATGCCTTGATTATAGCCATAACATTGCTCATTTGACCCGAAAGCCAAGAAACCTCGAATGAGATATGTCATTTTGTGAAGTTTTTTTAAGACATAATCAATATACCAAGTTTGATATTTTTCCTTCTAACTATGTCACATAATATGACACCACGCAAAGGTTTCGCATTGTTTCGATCGTTTTTGAATTTTTTATGTCTGTTTTAAACTATCGTCAAACTTTGTCGAACGACGAGCATGAAAATTCTTAGCTCGGGGCCGAGCCTCGCTAAAATTCAATTGGATCTTTGATAAAATATCATATTGTGAACCTAAAAATGATTTTTGTAAAAAAACATGAGCATCGGATCATGTACCTGTAGTTCATATCTGACCCACTTCCTACCGATTCGGCAGGAATCTGTCTTTTTCACTAGAGGTGGATGGAAAGGTTTCAGATCCCCCTGTAGGGACATTGTCCATATAAGGTGGTCTAGTGTTTTTGTAAAACGTGGTGGTAGTATTTTTATTGGCCATTTGGTGGTTGCTTCACAAAACCGTCCGTTTTTATGCTCGAAAAATGAAAAATGCCTTTTTGGTGTGACAAAAAGGAAAACTTCCTCCTACAACATTGTTCGCCATCCCATGATGCACATGTATACACAATATGGGGACATTATCACAAACTATGCCTTGATTATAGCCATAACATTGGTCATTTGACCCGAAACCTCGAATGAGATAGGTCATTTTGTGAAGGTTTTTTTGAGACATAATCAATATACCAAGATTGATATTTTTTCCTTCTAACTATGTCACATAATATGACAGCACGTGAAGGTTTGACATTGTTTTGATCGTTTTTGAATTTTTTATGTCCGTTTTAAACTATATATAATGTTTTATATTTCACTTAATTATTATTTACAAATGTGTAATATTTGAGTGTAGATAGATAGATCTTATTTTTCTGCAAATTTTGATATATTTTTTGTATTTTTCTGAATTAGAATGATTTAGTTATGATTTTTTTAAGTTTAATATGGTAAAATAAAAAATAGCTACGCGGAGGGCAGCCGTCGGCGTAGCATAGGATATGCCGAGGGTAATTCTACGCCAACGGCTGCTTGGCGAGGCTGGCCTGGACGTTGGCTACGCCGAGGGCCCCGACGTTCGGCCGTCGGTATAGCTTTCTATTCCTGTAGTGTCTTAACTCGCGTGAGGTGGAAGATGAACAAGAAGGGGAATTCAGAGATTAACACAAGGGTTTTGGCACTGCGTAAAATATAATGTCACATATTAACACACATGAATATATAGCCATTTTATTTCTCCCATTTTACAAGCAAACATGGTCGATCCCCACGATCCGGTAGAACACGTGGAGCCAACAAACTCGGTCCTAGCGTTACAGGCAATACCTGACGAGTTTCCGACTGTTGCCGAAAATAGGCTGAAACAATACAATAATATACTGAAACCCGATGATATAAGATGATACGTGACAATTTTGAAGAGTAGAAAACTTATTCAAAAAAAAGAGAGAAAACATGTGATACAATGAAATTAATAGGACTGAAAGTGGCTTCTTATTATTACAATTATGTCATCCTGATCGAGTACGTATCCGACTAAGCCCTTGGGATGATGCGAGAACGGAGCGGGTGCTTCATGTTGATGGTCATAGCTAGCTCCTCCGTCATGTCGACAGTGTCTTTTCCACCTTGTGTTGGTGGCAGCCACTGAAACTCCCTTACGAGGCTGCCCACGAAGTACTGCGCATGCAGTATGGCAAGCACGTAGCCCGGGCACATCCTTCGACCGGCACCAAAAGGAACCATCTTGAACTCCTTGGTCCCCGTGATGTCCACGTCGTGGTTTTCCATGAACCTCTCAGGACGGAACTCCCGCGCCGCCGTCCACACGGTCTCATCAAGCCCAAAGTCGGCCACCAAGAAGTTGATGTCGGCGTCCTTGGGCACCATGTATCCACCCAGCTCGGTGTCGCTCTGGACGCCGTGCGGGAAGACTAAGTGGCCCGTCGGGCGCAGCCGCAGCCCCTCCAACACGACGGCTTTGAGGTATGGCATGCCGCGCAGGTCGTCGTCGCCGAGCTCAGGCCTGCCAGAAACTTCCTCGTATAGCTTGGCTTGGACGTCGGGGTGGTTTACGATCTCCGCCATGATCCACTCCAGCAAGGCCACCGAAGTGTCCAATGAGGCAATCATGAACTCGGAGCAGAGGCTTACCATCTCGTCATCCGTGAGCGGGCGGCCGCCTTCTTCCGCCACGCGGAGCTCGAGGAGGGAGTCGGCGTAGCATGGGGTGCCACCGTCGCGGGGCGTGCGGATCAGCGGTAGCATCAGCTCCTTCTGCCTCTCCCGTAGCGCCACGTGCCATGCCCACCTCTTCCGCTGTAGCCTCTTGGTGATGGGCTGGAAGATGGATAAGACGGGGAACCTGCTGATGGCTTCGGAAATCTTGAACTGCATCTGCTGCATCTCGTCCAGCGCCTCCTGGCCAATCCTGACGCCGAAGGTCATGCACATGAGCAGGTCGAACAAACAGC
Source organism: Avena sativa (assembly GCA_916181665.1). NCBI lineage: Eukaryota > Viridiplantae > Streptophyta > Magnoliopsida > Poales > Poaceae > Avena > Avena sativa. Next base: position 465,833,987 of record OV702293.1, read on the forward strand.
GCGCCAACAATGGCCTCACCGTAACAATGCCCTGGGACTGGGATGCTCCTCCATCGCGGTCGCGGCGCAGCGAGGCAACGAGTGCGTCGCACACGCGCTTCCTGGCCGGCGCGAAGAGCCTGATGCGGGATGGCTGCAGTGCCTGCGAGTGCAGGTTGCGGCGGACGAGACGAAAGTAGTCCCCAAGGGGAGAGGCGGACATAGAACCCCCTAAAAATAGGGTAAAAATCTCGCTGGGCTGTGGGCGGCTGTCGAAGTTGCCGCCGCCCTTGATGAGGGCGCTGTGCGCGAGGTGGCGGTCGTTCACGAAAACGAAAGTTCGCCCGCCGAGATAGACGGAGACGATGGGGCCGTAGCGGGCATGCAGGCTGCGAAGTATTGGGCCAAGTTGATAGATCGGCCCCTTAAGCATCAAGCACTTGGCTATGAACAGGAGGGACGGCGGACCAGGTGGGAGATTCTTGCGCCCATGGCGGTTGAGCATAAATATGAGAGGAATGGAGAGCAAGGTGATACACAAGAGGATGCTGAGCCCATCCATTGTCTCTCAAATTTGGTTTGATAGCTACGTATGTGATGATGAACTTTTGTGGCGAGTATATATACTACTGTTGTGAGTGCCATTTTACAAAAAACAACCTTAGCATTTTTTAATCATCAACTCGCAGTCCACCGTTTAGTTTTGAATTTCCTCTCCTCTCACGCATACGTGAGGAACACGTACGTACTGGCTTGCCTACGATCGACTTACTAGTACCGTGTTCCTTTCTAGGAATAGTGGCGTTCCGTAAAAAGTGCATGCTACTAGTAAGTCGCGGCCAATCTAGTTTGTACACTAGTAGGGATAGACCTTCTGATTCCAGAGAAGCTTCCAAGGAGCTGACCCTCCTCGTCTCGGACGCCTCTCTCCCTCCCGCGACGCCTCCCCGAGTGAGGCAACCGAGGGCTCCCTCCTCCCGCCCCTCGAACCTCCCCTCCTCTCCCCAGCCCCCCGCCGCCGTCAGCTGCCGCCGTCGTGCCTTGCCTGTGTGGATCCCCGGTGCTGGCGGCGGCGGGATCGTTCTTCCTCGCGTGCTGGAGGCCCCGACCCGGGCGGGTGCTGATGGTGGCGGTGCGGCTCAGCCAGCCTTGGTCCGGCGGTGGCGCGGCTGACCCCGGGAGGTCACGAGGCGGCGCGAGGGTAGCTGGTGGCCGCTCGGCCCAGATCCAGGCCCGTTTGGGCCCCATCTGGGTTGGGTCGGGCTGGCAGCGGCATGCTCGGCTGCGCGTCCTGGAGTGCATCGTTGGGCTGTGGCGGGACATGGACGATGGCGGTGCTGCTGGGCGCCTACTACAGCGTGGCGGCGGGGGCTTTGCAGCCCAATATGGGTCGGGCCGGGCCGGTAGGCCTGGTATTCCTTTGCTGCCGTGTCCGGTCGGTTACCGTGAAAACGGTGGGGGTTATTCCCTCCCGCTCCGCGGCGGTGCTGCTGCATCCGAGTCCTGATCGGCTACCTGGTCGTCGTGTCTTAGGCCTCGTGTCGGTGTCCTCAGTGAGACGGAGTTGGTGGTGTCGTGATCGTGCTGGCGCGAGTTGGTGGGCGGCAAGGATGGGTGGAAGCCTATCGGGCGTTCGGGGTAGAGGTCGTTTGGGGGTCGGGAGAAATCCCTGTCGATCTTTCGACACCGACGTGGTGACGCCTACGGGTATCGCCTCTCCCTCCTGAGGGCGTAGGATGTACCCCCCTTCCCTCTCACCTCCGCGTATGGGGGAAACCCTAGGACAAGTCCGAGCAGTAGCGTCGTCATCGCCGTAGCCCTTCTTAAAGGTGTTGCTTGATACGCGGCGTTTCGTAAGTTAGGTTTGCGGTAGGAATCTGTCGGAGGGCGCAGCGGTGGCGAGCCATCTTTGTTAGTCGACCTACCTTGGCTTGATTTGTTTTCCTTTTTGCTTCTCTTACTTTTCGTTTGGGCAAGTTTGTGCTGATGCCCAACAGCTATATCGCTGTATTGGTGATGGCTATATTAATATAGCGAGGCGAAAGCCTGATTCGAGAGAGGGGGGGGGGGGATAGGCCTTCTTTGTTCACTTCATTGGTACGGTGGCGCATCTAATAGTTGCCACGCCGGTGCCGATTTTCATGGCGTGGAGAAAAGATGAAAACCGTCATCGATAATTAGCTACTACTGTCATCACACTTCGGCATGCAACCATCGACATTAACTCATATACCAAATGATGTTACTCCCTCTGTTCGGGATTATAGGTCCTACGCGGATACCTAGGTTGTTAATTTGACCAATAAATTATAACTTATATATCATAAAAGTTATATCATTAAAAAATATAACCTCTAAAGTTTCTAAAGTTTCTAATGGTATAATTTTTATGCTATAATATTTATATTTTATTGTTCAAATTAGCAACCTAGTTATCCGCGCGGGACTTATAATCCCAAACGGAGGGAGTATTGTGTAGTACACCATCCAATACAACCCATCGGCATTAACTCACCTTCAACAGAACCATCTACTACTTAGTTTAAACTGTATTTATCGATACATGTGCTTTATAAAAGATTATATTTGGATGGAAATAATGTTTTCTAGGTCATGAGCAGGGCCGGCTCTATGTTTTGTGAGGCCCTAATGCGAAGTTGACAGCATGAGCCCCTAAGACTAATGTATATATAGACATATCTAGAAATTTAGATGTACCTACTTGCACTTATAAAATATTAAAATTAACACGATAGTTTGTAGTCTTGTTCGACACAAGAATATCAACCATCCGTGTAGGAGTTCTGAATCGGTGACAGAAAGCAAAGCCCTGGATGCCGCAGAGGTCAAGGCGTCGCGTTCGCCTGATCGCGTAGAGCCAAGAGGTTGAGGCGTCGCGTTTGCTCTCATAGATTTGTTGCATTTCCAAATTCCAACTTCACGTTACTCATTCCCGTGTGGGCTCTGGGCCTTTTTTTTAAGATGTACAAGGTACTCGCTCCGTTGGTAAATAAGTCTATTTCTACTTTTTCTAAGTCAGATTTTATTAAATTTGACCAATTTCATAGATAAATATAGCAAGATATATTACATCAAATTATATTATGAAACTAAATTTAAAAACACATCTACTAGTACCAATTTAGAGTTATAAATATTACTCCATCCATCTCAAAATAAATAGTATCCGGATTCATCTAAATTTTGGCAAATCCGCGACATCTATTTTGAGAGAGTACTGCGTTTCTCTATAAAGTTAGTCAAATTTTATTAACTTTGACTTAGGACAAAACTAAAAGTACACTTATTTACGGACGGATAGAGTATAGAGTATAGAGAAATATATAATCATGGGCCCCCGTCGGCAGGGGCCCTTGGCCTTTGCACAAGGTGGCCATACCCTAGAGCCGGCCATGCTTATGTGTATGGACCAGCTTCCAGCTACTATCGTTGGGTTTTTTTATGATTGACTTTTTGTTTTTTTGTATCATTACCTTCTTTTTTCTCATAAACATTAAATTTCTTGTTTCTATGCATGCATGCACTATCATGGCTTGGATCTGGTAGTATCTATGCATGTATCATTTCCTTTTTTGTTTTTTTGTATGATTGTATTTTTGTTTGTTTGTATCATTGTTTTTTTTGTTTTCTCTCACAATCATTATTTTCTTGGCGCTATCTGACCTTCTTTTCATTTGTTTCTATGCGTCGGGTCCATTGGTGCCACCTCATCATGATGGTAATTTTTGTCTTTGTCTTTGGTTTGTGGATCATTGCTTTTTTGTTTTTACCTTTGTCTATGCATAATTGTTGTTCCGGTTGCTTCCTTGCTGGTTCTTGGTTATCTCGGTCTGCATGCTGATTGTCGTGTGTTCATGCATGCCATCTGTCCGGTGGTCTTGAAGTTTCTCTATTCTTCTTTTATTCTCGCGTGCCTCCGTTGTTCTCTTCCACCGTAATCCTAAACCTACATGCTTCTCTTTTTTGTAGGAATTTTGGAGAGGGCATGTGATTTGTTTCACGCCGACATGTGTCCTCCTGCCGGGTCTATGTGCATTTCTAGGTGAATTCTAGTGTTTTGTCTTGATTTCTGTCCTTGTGGGCCCGCATGTCATCCTCTTGAAAAAAAAACCATCGCTACTCTTTGGTGTGCCCTTATCATTCCCTTGTGTATTTGAGTTGATCGCATGCTTGGATGTCTTGTAGCTGATCACCATCTACCCATCTACTATCATTGCATTTTTTTGCTTTCTTATGATTGTTTTTTGTTTTTTTGTATCATTGCCTTTTTGTTTTTTCTCATAACCATAAATTTCCTTGTCTCTATGCATGTATGCACCATCTACTATCACCCTCATAACCATTAATTTTATTGTCTTATGTCTCATGAGGAGTTTTCATCATGAAAGAAGTCTAGCCCGGGTCTGCATGTGCAATTCCTCACAAGTTACACAACGGTAACTCAAACCCCTTCGCCTCCTGTTCAGGATCGACATTCTCCTCGCCTACATGGAAGAAGAGAATCTTTACTACCTTAGTATTAACTTTGTTGTTATTAAATTGTGCTCTAGGTTTGGTCAAAATCAGAAACCGGGAATTCTTTTTTCCAAAATTATAACCTCGTTAGTACCAAATGCAAACAACCTTATATCTTTGAATTTGCTAGTTCTCAGGCGCCTGAAAACTTCTTATGTATAAGTCACATGTCTCGCCATTGGATTTACCACGCGATTCGTGCAACGTGGGACTTACACATGAGTTGCAACTAGGTTGTAACTGGAATTTAATGAGTTGCAACTAGGTTGCAACTAAGAATTAGTAGAAATTATATAAGTTGCTACTAGGTTGCAACTGACAATTAACACAACTTAGACATAAAAAGATCTAGACACTCCCTTATATCTTATAATTACTAATCGGAGGCACAGTAGAAAACTACATGTTAATCCTGGAAAACACACATAATTAACCGTCGGATGGATAGATTAAGGCGTGTTGGCCCAAATATTCCCTTCGGCCTCCTTGCTTAGCGACGCCACATCATAGGCGTGTCGTTGAGAGACCCTAACAGACGCCTCTTACGCCTCCATGGAGAACGAACTATAAGAACAAACTAGGTAAGTAGGCGCGGCGCCGTGGTGGTATCAGTTCCGTGACAGGGTGGATGTTGTGTGTACAATGTGTGTGTATTCGATTGCTCATGATTTTTGAGTCGTAGTGGTTTAAACATGTATTCTATATGAGTGATCACAGAAAATATCAGCAAGTAGTGGTTCATTAAACTGCTATCTGACACTAATGATTTTGCACATTGAGAGGAAACACTGGCCATGTTTTGGTAGTGGTAGGAATACCAGGACGTGCCGGTTTGGTATCCAGAAAGAGAGGAAACAGAGTAAAATTTGATACACCGATATAGTAGTATTTGTAGATAATAAAACAAAAGTGCGGTTGAATAAGCTGAATATAATGGATTAAATCTAGAGACGTGTGATGTAGTGCATGCTTGTGAGCTCCCTCTCTTCTTGCCATCACTTCTTGAGCTTGTTGTCACCCTCCCACTCTACATGTCTGATCTTTGCACCTGCAGTACACCAAAGCTCATATCAGCCTACCTCAGTAATAATCATGCTCTCATGGAAATGTTCTATGTGAACACAGATGGTGCAGAAATGAGCATGAATATGCTTTGTCCTGAAAATGCCAAGTCAAAGAAGTTGTAATAATTGGCTCATATACTTGCAATCATAAATTCAGACACGTCCAAGACCATATCCAACGTAGCAGCATCTAAAGTCTGGCGAACAGGCACGAAATTATGAAAACTCAAGCACCTACAGTTGAGCATCCCAAAATAAATAGGAAACCATATCGCATAAAAGAATCAAGAAAACCAAGGTATCTTGCAGCAGACTCACAAGAGGAAGCAGGAAACCCCTGGTTTACCTAGATGCACAAATCAAAGAGAAGGAACGTGAGCCACAAAATAAACTTGTAATTCAAAAAACTGATGCAATATTTTTCGAACTGAAATAGATTTTTTTTTGAAACGGAAACAAAAATAGATAAGAACATACAAAATCCCATAGTTAGTTAAGATGGTATATTGAATTATCTAATTGGTAATTTCCCTAAATCCAACCATCTCTATATTACAGAAATTGATCTATTGATAATCTGCAATAAAAGAGAACCTAAAACTTTGAGCTGTAGACGATATACACTTATGTTTTTTTTTGTATGTGATAAGAAAAATATATGCAAGAGTCATGCCTAGAAGAGTCGGCCAGAAAGTTGACATCATTTGAAGATGCATATCGTCTCAATAAATTTGGAAGAAAATAAGCATATCAATATATTTGCAAGGAGATCTGCGGAGCAGGAAAACATACTTCATGCCAAATCACTAATAATTTTCCAACTTTAATTTTAAATGGTAACTTGTAAGTAGAAGTGCATGAACACCCATCATGCCAATTTCTTTTGGCGTACAGAAAATTTGCAATCATAGGAACTAATCAAAATAATATTGACAGAGCTTACCGGATTAATGAAGACAAACCAAATTCTAGTAAAAGAACTATAGCAGGGCAAACGGATTGGCGCCACAGACCGACACCCTCCTCAAAATTCCAAGTACCTATGACACACACAAACAAATTAGAAAAACATATCTATGCGCTTTTCAATCGCCAAATACTTTTTTCAGATTGGTGAACAATAAACAGCATGAAACCAGGAAAACATGCATAATAGGGATTGTGTGAAATGAACCTTTATTTGTGACTTTGACTGCATTCAGTATATACGAAATTTTCCTCCAACAGAGAAAGAAGAAAGCGAACATATTAATAGAACAATCTGTCGACTGCTAGCCTAGACGAATTCCGTGCCTCCAACCATCTATTTCCCAGACTTAAGGGAGGCATGAGTCCATGCTGCTGCTTCTGCTTTTCCGCCATGCCGCGGCTGCTCTCCAATGAGAGAAGCCTGGAACTGCTACAAGGAAGCTGCTCGGGCTTCGCATCAGTGGATGCCTCATGCCTCCCTTAAGTCTGGGAAATTTGTTCTTATAGTTCGTTCTCTAAAAAATACTGTAGTACCGATCGGTCCCAGTCTTCTATCTCTTCCTAGCCTCTCACACGTTCCCCGAGAGTCAAGGATCATCCTTGATGCACCATGCAGAACACTATCCAATTCGTTGTTTTTGTTGTGGATCCTTGAGCCAGGGGGCTCGCGTGCAGCTGTGGAAGCATCGGAGACAACAGAATATTGGGGACACGAGGAAACAAAAGGCAGGTTATTCTTGATCAGCTGTTTTTTTTTCTTATTTCACTTCTAAATCTGGCATGGCTTGGTTCAATTTTCTTCCCAGATTTCGAGCTGGGATCATCTTGCCTACCGCACTCCTAATAGTAAACGGAATCACTTTTGCTTCGGTATCCCCCTAAGCAATTTTTGTCTGCGAAACCGGGTTCCGGGTTTATTTTGGGTGGGTTCCGGGTGAGAGGTCGACTCATACCGGCACATATGTGTACATACAGTTGTACAGCGTATTCTACCGGGCGATGTAGAGGTGAAGACCGACCGGTCGATCGATAAATTAAAGTAAACATCTCCGGCCATTAGCGCATCTACGGTGTTTACTTAAAACTGGTACACGTGCATGCGACAACATAAAGCGATATGGGCCTTAGTACATAGATTAGTTAATCATATAATTATCTCCGGCCACTAGCGCAGCTACAATGTCTACTTCAAACTGTATACATGCATGTGACGACATAAGATACTACTCTCTCCCCTCCGTAAATAAGTGTACATCTAGCTTTTGCCTAAGTCAAACATAACTAAATTTGATCAACTTTATAGAGAAATATAGGAATATATATTACATTAAATTGTTATATTATAAAACTAGATTTAAAAATAAATCTAATGATATCAATTTAGTGTCATAATGGTACGTTGTTCTAAAAAGTTAGTCAAACATTGTAAAGTTTGACTTAGGACAAGGCTAGAAGTACACTTATTTGCGAACGGAGGGAGTACTCCCTCCATTTAAAAAATAAGATGTTTTAGGTTTGTGAAGAAGATGTATCTAGACATCTTTTAGTGTATAGGTTCAAATAAATCTAGACACTAAAAGATGTCTAGATACACCTCTTTCACATACCTAAAACATCTTATATTTTCAAACGGAGGGAGTACATAGAATAATTAGGTACAGTGTCTCCTTGAAATTAAAGTAGTCCGATCAGGCAAAGCATGTCCAGGTAGCATAACATTTTGTAAAACTCCAGATCGGTCATGCAAGTATCATGCAACTAGCATATGCAAAAGCTAGATGTCGGTTAAACATACACAAACTGGATTCTTCAACACAACCAAGATTTTAACTGGAGATCTGCACGGAGTCCAGCAATGGCGGCCAGGAGAAACGAAATTCTTCTACACGATCGAGCTGCTTCGGTGGACCAGGTTCAACGAAAGTGGGACATGCACCTTGTTTTTTCCTGGCGGCACCCGGCATGTACAAACCACCTCCGCTAGTACGACTCGAGACCTTGCAACCGGTCTTCACCCCGATCCCACCCGATTTCATATGCGATTGTTGTATACGGGGTCAGTACGACTCGGTCTCCACCCCGATCCCGCCCGGTACCCGCTACCGGGTTGAAGTTTTTGTCAGGGGGGGACACCGAAGCAAGTCTCAAACGGAATAGAGAAAGCGGTGCCGGTCGTAGGAAGAAGTGACGTACGGGGAAATTGGTGATATAGTTGATTGCTAGGTGGAAGGCAAATAGATTCCAGAGGTACCGACCCACTGGAGGCTAGCTCTTTCGATCTCTCAATTTTCCTTTTCCTGCACAAGCTTGAATTTCTTTGGTTTTCACGTGCAGACCACGCTACAGTACGACAATTTATTGTCCCGTTGGAGTTTTTTTTTTTCAAAATGGGGTTAGCCCCGGCCTCTGCATCCAAGGATGCACACAGCCTTTTATTATGAAGTCATAAGTATATAATTATTACAAATCACGGATCAGATATGCTTGATATAAAAAATCAACCATCTGAAAAGAAAACCAAAAGTCTGAATAAAAGTTGTAGGCGACTGCTAGACATTTCTCAGTCTACTAGTATGCCGCCACGAAGCCAGGTAGTAGATATCCTGAGCGACCATCACCAGACGGTTGCATCCAGAAACCATGGGCTTGCGCAGAGGCTCTGGGACAAGAAAAGCGCAGAGCTGGATCCAATGAGATGCCGAGAGGATAACCTGCAAAAAAGATTAAACTCGAGCCTTGTTAAAGATAATATCATTATGACATTTCCATATCGACCAACATAAAGCCGAAACGCCTATACGGATTCTAGCTTTATTCTCCTTATCCATCCCATTTAACCAATTTCCAAACATATTAGTGATATTGGTGGGTGGTGCAAGGTCATAAGTAAAGAAAACAATGCGCCAAATAATTTTTGCAAAGGGGCAGGCAATAAAGAGATGTTCAATAGTTTCATCTTCATCACAAAAGCAATATTTTCTGCAACCATTCCAATTTCTTTTTGCCAAATTATCTTTTGTCAATAATATTTTATTATTCAGAAACCACATGAAGATCTTAATCTTAAGTGGTATCTTAAGCTTTCATAGGTATTTCGTAGGTAATCGCCGGTGTTCATTCATGAGATCTTCATACATGGATTTGACGATGAAAATCCCATTCGTGGTTAATCTCCACCTAAACACATCTGGTTCTCCGTTAGATTTACTTGTATAAGCCTCTGACATAGATGCAACCATGCAACCATGCAGTCCATTTCGTCCCTATTAGATTTCTCCTAAAACCAATATTAAAAGGATATTGGGACAAAATGTCATATACGGAGGTGTGCTTTCTATGCACGATATTATACAAAGAAGGATATTATTGGGGGAGAGATGTATCTCCAAGCCAAACGTCCTTCCAAAAGCGTGTATCTTTCCCATTTTCAATTTTGAAAAACCCTCTAGTAAAGAAACCGTCCTTTACTTGCATCAGTCCTTTCCAAAACGAAGAGTCTATCGGTTTTGCTTGGACTTGTGCTAAGGTCTTGTTTTTGAAGTATTTATTATGCAACAACTCTTGCCAAACCCCTTTCTCAGATAATAACTTGTGAAACCATTTGCTAAGGAAATATTTGTTTTTTAGTTCTAGCACCTCAATTCCCACGCCTCCCTGGTCCTTGGGTCTACAAATAATATTCCATTGACTTAAACTATATATTTTCTTGTGTTCATCACTTTGCCAAAAGAAACGTGAATGGAAAAAATCCAATCTTTTCCTAACCCCTTTTGGTATTTCTAGAAAAGATAACATAAACATGAGCAAGCTTGTTAGTATAGAGTTGATTAACACTAATCGATCTCCATATGAAAGAAGTTTGCCTTGCCAACAACCTAATTTTCCTTCAAATCGGTTTTCTATAGGATTCCATTCAGAATTTGTTAGTTTTCTGTGATGAATAGGTATCCCAAGATATTTAAACGGTAAAGAACCTAATTCGCATCCAAATATACTCGTGTACTCATGTTCATGTTCCTTGGCTTTTCCAAAGCAATAAATCTCACTATTATGAAAATTAATTTTAAGGCCTGAAAGTTGCTCAAAAATACATAAAATCAATTTTATATTTACCACTTTCGAAAGATCATGTTCCATAAAAAGAATCATGTCGTCTGTGTATTGAAGAATGGATACCCCCGTCAACAAGATGGGGGATGAGACCACCTACTTGACCCGACTCCTTAGCCCTCGCTATTAGAATGGCCAGCATATCCACTACGATATTAAATAATATAGGTGATAAGGGATCTCCTTGTATCACACCCTTCCTTGTCTGAAAATAATGACCTATGTCATCATTAACTCGGATCCCAACACTCCTCCCTTGAACAAAATGTTCGATCCATTTGCACCATAAAGAATCAAACCCCTTCATTCTAAGTGCATGCTGTAAAAAGGTCCATTTAACCTTGTCGTAGGCTTTCTCGAAATCAATTTTAAATAGGACTCCATCCAATTTCTTGCGATAAATCTCGTGAATAATTTTAAATAGGACTCCATCCAATTTTAAATAGGACTCCACCCCTTCCAAAATATGCCTACCAGGCATGAAGGGCCTAATCCCGTTGGAGAATATGTCCCATGATTGTTTTTTAAGCAACCAGCATGAACTCTGCCTTTTCTATTAGAGAAGAGAATTGGCTAGTTTGAAAGGGAAACCGTCTGAAACATGAGACATACGTATATACAAACGGGTTCGGTTAAAAGGGGAACCAGACAAAATAAACACCCCAAGCGACACAGTTTTAAGGAAAAATCGGCAAAACCACACGAGGCCACACTACCTAGCATGACTAGGTCTTGAGCACCGCCGAACAACACCAGCACGATGGCAACATCGGGCACTACGAAAAACCTGATCCATGTCACTAGAGAGGAAGTCAGAGCCGAAGGAAACATCTAGGCCTCACAGGCTTCATGGCAAGAGGTAGGCCGTAGGAAACTCGCCAGCGGTACTCGCACGCCGACGTGCCCAAAGACGTTGACTCAACCGGCATCACTAGCATCCCAAGAATGGATCCGCCCACTCCGAAAAATGACGCCTCCAAGGAGATAACGATGTCCAAACGACACCGCCGTCATCAAATCCGGCAAGCCAGATTTAGGCTTTCACCCTGGAATGATGGACAATGGGGTGTCGGGGCTCCACGACAGTGCCCTCAAGAGGGAGAACGGCGCCCTCACACTAGTGCAGAACGGCCCATTGCTCCCGGTTGGTAAGGGGCTTTAGTCCCGGTTACCCAACCGGGACGGGGCAATCGGGACTAAAGCCCCAACCTTTAGTCCCGGTTGCCCCAGCAACCGGGACAAAAGAGCGTACAGGTGGCCGCTACTCCATGCGAGGGGGAGGAGCAATCGTCCCGGTTCGTAATACGAACTGGGACAAATAAGCTTCTGCCGCGGCAGAGATTTGACACATTTCTCTGCCGCGACAGAGAATTTATTTTGGTAATTTTTGTTGCCGCGGCAGCATTTTGGCCACTTTTTGTGTCACGACAGAGAATTCATTTATGTTGTTTTATTGTTTATTTAGTGTTTTGCACTCATCAATGAAGGAACCATTATATTACACAAGATCATCATGACAATATTATATTCGATACACGGATCGAGTTCATGCACTACATACAAAAGTTGCTCTTTGTACAATCCTTATTGTTTATACACAGCCGAATAGTATTCCCCTTTTGGGTTTAGGACTTCTGCATCCAAGAATCCCGCCAATTCCTCCTGAATTGCTCGTACGCGATCCTTTGGCAGAAGACCGTCCCGTAGACGTTCGATCTGATTTAAAAAAGGAGTCAGCCTATATGAATGAAACTAAACACAATTTAATTGTAATTAAAAACTATAGAAATTGTTTACGTACGTAGAGTTGCTCTAAATTTCTGCCCTTCTCATCACACGTCTACCGGATGAACTCGCAAACATAGTATCCACATAGATTGTTACCTGGTCCCTGCGTCAGACACTTTACGAGAACATAGTTCAATCAAAATAATAATCAAGCATGATAATAACTGTATCAAAACTAGAATCAAAGAGATGCGCGGATATAGCTAGTGGTGCTTACATCTAGTGCTTCAAATGTAAGCTCCGCTTTCCAAACACCCCTAGCCTTGTTGGTGAACCGTTTCCAAGCGCTGCACGGCGAAGAAAACGAATAAAATAAGTTATTAATTACTTGATATCATAAAATTCACGAACGTTGCCGATATAGTGTCGTAATGATTAGAATTACCGCTGGATAAGCATTTGCATGTCCTTCCACTGCTCAAGGGGTTTATGTTTCGAGTCCATGACTGGTACACGCCCTTTGTCAAGTTGAATGATTAACAGAATATAGTGGAAGCTGCGAATGCATAACTAATCAATTGTATACTTAACATCGAGTAAGCGAAATAGAAAGTGTATACAAGACAATAACACTCACTCGAAGTTGTAAGGAAAAAGTATTTCCCTTCTGGTTTCTTAAAACCTTAACGTGTGTACTATATTATCCTCAGTATCCTGCGGGCTTGTTTTGAGATTAGCTTGATGAACCCAATATGGGTCAATGAAGCCAATGGCATAGATTTGTCCTTTGCTGCATTTGAGAATCTTCATTCTGCATATTACAGTATGATTATATACATGCAATAAACAAGGTGAGATAACTAGAGACTAAATTAATTACAGAATTAGTACTTACAGACAATAGGCACTGATGATCGATTTGTCCAAGGCGTCTTGATTGAATAATTGAAATAGTTTATCAAATTCAATGGATATCATGTCATCTATTTCTTTCCCATAATGCTTTTTTGTAACCTTCAGCACTATCCAGTTAGCCCCGGCCTTTGTGGCATGCATGTACCAGTTATGCAATCTTCGCATTTTTGTTGGAAGATTATTTACCTCCTCAGGTTTGACGAGAGGTTTGCCGTACTGGTATTTGTATGCTACTTCACACACGGGGAGGTACTCTAACTGGGATAAGTACTGGGCAATACTCATACCTTGAGCAGCGGCAGCTTCTCCGTATTGTGCAACTACCTCTGGATCATACTGCTCTTTGGTTGCATATTTGCTCGACCCCACATTGGTATGGGAAATCACCTTGAGAGGGGCGCAAGACTGTTTTGCTTGTTCTCTAAGCTGGGCAACAGATTTCTCGCTTGCATCAGTACTGCTCTTCGAGGCTTGTTGTGCCGCATGTGACTTGAGAATAGAACGATCATAGTCTGATGACAGCTTTGGCTCGGGTTGATGACGAGTCTTTAGCATTTTCAACACTCTGCCTTTTTCTTCTTTGGTGCTGGGGAACTCTGGCTCTTTCGGCTGCCTCAGCTTAGCGAAAAACGCTGTCGTTTTCGCATCAACGGTTGCCGCAGTCTCCTCTTCAGTACAGTCATAAGCTCTCTTGGGAGGAACCTTTGGTACTTTTGGAAGAGGCTCTTGTTTACGTTTCGGTGATTGCTTACCACGACGCAGAGTAGCGGTACGCTTACACTTTTTATCCTGAGGCGTCGGCGATGGCTCCCGCGGCGATGGCTGCGCCGGAGATTGGTGAGGCGACGGAGCCGGGTGAGGCGACGAAGACGGCTGCCGTGGCGGCGACGACCTCACTGGAGACGGGTGAGGCGGCAACGAAGATGGCCTTGGCGTGTGATTTCGAAGCATGATACATTCCTTTGGCCATAGAATGGTCATGTTTGTTGCGTCTCCCAGTTCAGTCACATCCCCTTCACCTGCAGGGTAGTCAAGCTTCAAAACTTCAAAGGTGGGCATGATTTCATCCACCCCGACAATAGCGTAGCCCTGTGGAACCGGACGACAGTGGTAAGTTGGTGTGGGTCCAATTGGTAAGGCATAGCCGACCGCCACCTTCATTGATATGTTCACAACTTTGACATGTAGCTCGCAGTGTGTCATCTGTGTGATATCATCCACTGGGTAGCCAACATCAGCCATCGTCGGTGCACCATCGTCATCGCCATTGTCATCACCAGGGACCTCGGTGGAAGCCACACTGCTTTTTTGATTATTCGATAGGCCGGTAGCATCGAATGCAGTGTGCTGCTGAGATGGGCCGGTAGTACTTTGCTCTTTAAGTGCGTTAATTTCATCTTGTTGTTGCTTTATTCATTCTTCAATTATACGCATTCGCTCTTTCTGAATACCTGCTTCAACTTCCGCCTTGTCCTTTCTCCTCTGACGGCTTCTATCAGGATATTTCTTCCTCTCTTCGGGAAACCCAGTCTTCCATGGTTTGGAGCCGCTTGTGCCTCGTGTTCGTCCATCATTTTCCTTATTTCCAAGGGCGAGTGTGAGCTCATCATTCTCTCTATCGGGAATGAAGTCCCCATCTTTAACAGCCTTTACTGCTTTTCTCATATTCTCGATTGGCAAGGGGTCTTCTTTATGTCGTATGTTATATATACACATCCCTTCCGAGTCCAACGTTCCCCCATGCCCGTAAAACCAATTCCTTGCACGTTCTACCCAATCGTCTGTCTCTGGGGTGATCTTTTTAGCACGCAGTTCATTCTCAAGTTTCTCCCAGTTAGGAATTCCATCCCTGTAGCCACCTTGCCCCATAGTATGGTGATACTTCTTGTTAGCAGCATTCAGCTTATTCGTTGTAGACATTTTCTTAGCTTTTTCTGATGTCTTGTATTTCACAAACGCAGCCCAGAATGGTTTTATCTTCTCAAACTGAATATTCTTGAAATCGGGAGTCTTCTCTTTCACGACATAGTCAAGGTGCAATCTTTTCTTCCAGTTGGTGAAACACTGGGCCATCTTCTTCAAAGCCCACTCCCTGACCTTAGCCTCCATGGCTCTCCCATGTTCTAAGGTGTCCTCAACTGGATCCTCCGCATTTGGATCCAGCTCTATCTTCGGTAGTTTGAAATTAACCATGAGCCTCTTCCACAATAAATCTTTGGCGTTGTTAGGGACAAATAAACATGTTCCCTCTTCTTCTGCATCAGCAGGCGTATTACAATTTCGAATGGTGATCGGGATTAAGTCCCTAACGATTACTCCGCATTGTGCCACAAATTTGTTTGCGACAACTTCGGGAGTCGTCGGTTTGCCGTCTTCAGCGATATCTTCGATCCTGAACCTCTCATGGTCGGCTGCTCTTTTCAGTAGATTTCTTCGATCCGGAGGGCTAAAAGAAGAAAGATCGTCGTTACTATTTCTATATAGATAGCAGATGATTAATTAATGAATTAATTATATTACATGCACCTCGCTAGAGCGGTCGTCTTCTCGATTACACAAGGCATCGCCTTCTCCCTCGCAGAAGGCAACACCTTCAACTTCAAACAAGTCATCTATTCTGACAAAAAGAGGATCACCCTCACCGGAGTTGTTCAGAAACATCGATACATCTAAATTTTCTTCCCCGCGGATCACACCTTGGATCAACTCTTCCTTTTCTTCGTCTCTGTCGTGTGGATCCATATTTTCTGCATAGGTGGAAAACGGATAAGTCAAAGCGGCTAAGGGATAATGTTAGGTACGGTGTTGAGAGATATAAACCCTAATTCAGAGAAACCCTAATATATACATACACAATAATAAAAATATATACATACACACTATATATACATACACAATATATACATACACACTAAAAGGGAAGGGGCGCGCGGCCCTCTCGGGTGTGCATGGTACCAGCGGCGGTGGTCGGCACAGGTGGCGCTGTGGCAGTCAGGAAGGAGAGGGAGGCGGCCGGAGACAGAGGTCGACAGAGGCGGCCGGAGACGACGTGGCCGGAGATGGAGGTCGACGCAGGCGGCTGGAGACGAAGCGGCCGGAGACGGAGGTCGACGCAGGCGGCTGGAGGGCGTGGCGATGGACGGAGACGGAGGCGCTATGGCGGTCGGGGAGGAGGGATAGGCGGAATGCTCAAACAAGGATGATGATATTACAAGTTGAATTGCATTGAAATGAAACCCTAAAACTTGCTCGGCAATTTAAACGGGGTTCCGAGGGTTGAAAACCCTAACTCGGGAAACTCCGGAAACACATGGGAGGGGTTGATTTAGTTCTCTAATTAAAATTCTCATTAAAGTTGATTAGCAATGCATGATTATAGCTTAAAAAGGTAGAACTCATTTTTCTGAACATTTTGACATATTATTTGTATTTTTCTGACTTATAAATAATAAGATATGAATTTTACAATATTTAATAATTTTAAGAAATATAAAACAATTTATTACATCAGGCTGACATCATAAACAACCCAGGGCTTTTGTTACCACGACTGAACCTACCCATAGAGACTGACTGGTGGGGCCGGATCCACATCAGCAGCCCCACACGCAAAGTGGGGGGGGGGGGTTAGGGCGTTTCTCACCGGGGCTGGATCTAGCCAGAGGGGCTGACTGGTGGGACCTGGACACGCAAGCAAGCCACGTGGACCTCGCCGGAGCACGGCCAGACGGTGGCGGCTGGCGGCGCTAGGGGGCGAATGGAGACGCACAGGTAGGCCTAATCGAATCAGGGCGTCACCACGAACCTAACTAGGGCGGCGCCGCTAGGTAGAGGTCGCCGGAGCAGGCCGCACGACGGCGGCCGACGGCGACGCATGCAGATGATTGCGATGGCGACGATTCAGAGAGGGAGAGGGGAAACGGAGAGGGTCACCGGGACCGTGAGCTCACCGGGAAGCTCGTGGAGGGGTCGTTGGTGCGAGGGGAGCACAGGGGACGTCGGAATCGATGGCTCTGGACACTGCGGCTAGAGACACGCGTGTGCGGCCGGAGACGAGGACGGAAGCGGGTGGAGGCGGCGGCGCTGACGACGACGGCGGGCGTGCAAGGACGGGGCAGCCTGCCGATGACGTGGGGATCGGGGTGGTGGCGGCATCTCCCAGCTCTGTGTGTGCGTGCGGGTGAGTGAAGAGGAACGGGGAAGAAGGAGAAGGAGAAGGGGCGTCGTGTATAAAGGGGAGGGAGAATACGTCCCGGTTAATGCCAACAACCGGGACTAAAAGGTCATACGTCCCGGTTGGAGCCACCAACCGGGATGTATACTCCACTTTTTTCAGCAGACCAAGGGTTGGCGCGCGCAGGGTCTTTAGTCCCGGTTGGTGGCTCTAACCGGGACATATGACCCTGTTTTCCAAAAATTTCAGGAATTTTCTCTCTGTTCCCGCCTTATTTTTTATTTTGGGGTTTAAATTTGTACTTTTTTTAAATGATAATTACTTTGGAATTTATAAAAACTTTAAACATAAAAGTGTTTGAATTTGAATAACTAATTCAAAACCATTTTTTGTTTTTAAAATAATTAATGTAACCATTTAAAATTAAAAATGAATTAACTTATATTTTTTGAATGTTAATTTGGAATTTACAAAAACTTTAAACATAAAAAGTGTTTGAATTTGAATAACTAATTCAAAACCATTTTCTATTTTTAAAAAATAAATTAATGTAACCATTTAAACTATGAACCATTTAAAATTAAAATTGCATTAACTTATATTTTTTGAATATTAATTTGGAATTTAGAAAAACTTTAAACATAAAAAGTGTTTGAATTTGAATAACTAATTCAAAACCATTTTCTGTTTTTAAAAATAATTAATGTAACCATTTAAACTATGAACGACTTAAAATTAAAAATGAATTAACTTATATTTTTTGAATATTAATTTGGAATTTAGAAAAACTTTAAACATAAAAAGTGTTTGGATTTGAATAAATAATTCAAAACCATTTTCTGTTATTAATTTGGATTTGAATTAACTTATATTTTTTATATATTAATGGGCGGGAAAAAAGGACGGGAAATAATGGGCGGAAAGAAAATTTTATTAGGATAGAACTAAAATTAAAGTACATAACGCAACTAACACAAAGTTACATAGAAGAACTGAAAATTAAGATACATGGCCAGATTAAGCCACAATCGGCCGAACTTGTTTTGCAATGTTGGAGTGATTCAGTCATGCTCCTGCCTACACCTGTAATACTCGCCACTTTAGTCATCGTACTCGCCACGGCCGTCGTCGCTGTCGTCATCGGGGTCGCCGTAGTTGAACCTTGAAGGCTGAGTACGAGTGGGATGGACTTGAGGGTAGCGCAGGCGGGGGCTAGAGTCGGTGGCGTGTCGTAGGCCATGACGCTTTGGAGAGTCCGACCGCGCCACCACAACCGACGGCCGGCCTCGTTGAAGTTCGGAGGAGGTGGGCCATCCTCCTCGTGCCTGGCGAGCGCCCTCTCACGCCGATCCACGAAGAAGGATTTCCAAGTCGAGAAATAGTCGGGATGCCATCTGGGATTCCTCCGCTGCTCCGGCGTGAGCTCTAAGTAGTAGTGGTTCGTGATGGCCATCCAACGCGCCACACCTAGAGGGACAGGAGGAACCGGCAAGCCTCCGGCGCTCAGCATCCAGCCGACAGGGACACAGTATCCCGGCGGGCAGGGGTAGTTCGAGGTGCAAAGCGCCTCCGCCTCCCTGGGAGTTAGTGCTACGGTGGAAGTCATGGGAAAGAGTGATGAGGTTGCAGATAGAGTCTAGAGATGTGCAATGACAATGGAGGCCAACCGTACATATATATATATAGTGAGAAATGGCAGGAAGATAACTGGAGGGAAGAACTGGCGGGAAATACTGGCGGGAAGAAATGGCTGGAGAAATGCCGGGAAAAAATGGCAGGAAGAAAAATGGCGGGAAGAAATGGCGGGAATAAAAATGGCTCATTTAGAACTTGCATTGGATCTCTGAAGAAACCACATATTGCGAGTCTAAAAATGATTTTTTCAAAAAATCACGGGCGATAGATCATCTACCTGTAGTACAAACCGGACCCACTTCCTATCGATTCGGCAGACATTTGTCCTTTTTACCCGGGATGGACGAAAAGGTTTGAGATGTCCCGGTTGGGAGATATTCCATGTAAGGTGGTCTAATATTTTAGGAAAATGGGACGGTAGCATTCTGAAACAGCATTTTGGTGGTTACTTCATAAAACGACCTGTTTTTTGCGCTCGGAAAATGGAAAAGGGCTTTTCCGTGCGACAAAAAGGAAAACTTCCTCCTGAAATATTGTTCTCCATACCAATGTCCACATGCATGCATAATATGGGCACAACATCATAAACTATGCCGTGATTCAGCACATAACATTGGTCATTTGGACCGAAAGCCATGAAACATCGAAGATGATAGGTCATTTTGTGAAGGTGTTTTCGAGACATGATCAATATACCAAGTCTGGTATTTTTCCTTTCATCTATGTCACATAATATGACATCACGCGAAGGATTTTCATTGTTCGGATTTGTTTTGAATTTATTATGCCCGTTTTGAATTTTTTGAATTTCTAACTATGGTCGAACCGGCGTGCATGAAGATAGGGGACGAGCATCGTTAGAACTTGCATTGGATCTCTGAAGAAACCACATATTGCGAGTCTAAAAATGATTTTTTCAAAAAATCACGGGCGATAGATCATGTACCTGTAGTACAAACCGGACCCACTTCCTGCCGATTCGGCAGACATTTGTCCTTTTTACCCGGGATGGAAGAAAAGGTTTGAGATATCCCGGTTGGGAGATAGTCCATGTAAGGTGGTCTAGTATTTTAGGAAAATGGGACGGTAGCATTCTGAAACAGCATTTTGGTGGTTACTTCACAAAACGACTCGTTTTTTGCGCTTGGAAATAATGTTGACACTTACGAAATAATGTCGACACTCACCCCTATTATTAGTGCTGACTCGTGTTAGTGCCGACACTTACGAAATAATGTCGACACTCACCCCTATTATTAGTGCCGACTCGTGTTTTGTCCCGGTTGGTGTCTCTAGCCGGGACTAAAGGTTCATCTTTAGTCCCGGTTGGAGGGATTTCGGCATAGTGTCGACACTTACGAAATAATGTCGACACTCACCCCTATTATTAGTGCTGACTCGTGTTTTGTCCCGGTTGGTGTCTCCAACCGGGACTAAAGGTTCATCTTTAGTCCCAGTTGGAGGGATTTCGGCAGGATGGGCCAGGCAGCACTAATGATAGGGGTGAGTATCGATATTATATTGTGCGGCGTGTACCTTGTCCCGGATGGTGTCACCAACCGGGACTAAAGATGAACCTTTAGTCCCGTTTGGAGACACCAACCGGGACAAAACACGAGTCAACACTAATAATAGGGGTGAGTGTCGACATTATGTCATGAGTGTCGACATTATGCCGAGCTGCTTGTACTATAAATAGGCATCCTTGTGACTCCAGTCCTCCAGCCAGTTTGAGGCATCTCCAAGATGGTTTTCGAGAGCAGGGACACCACTACGACCAGTTTTAGGGAGATGCCGCGGATCCCAGTCCTCCGGCATCTCCAAGAAACTGGTCATAGAGGCACTCCCTAATATGTGAAATTAGTTAGCTCCCAGGTGTATTGATCTAGTTAGGGAAGTTACAAGCTGCAAGATGGTTTTCGAGAGCAGGGACACCACTACGACCAGTTTCAGGGAGATGCCGCCGGATCCTAGTCCTCCGGCATCTCCAAGAAACTGGTCATAGAGGCACTCCCTAATATGTGAAATTAGTTAGCTCCCAGGTGTATTGATCTAGTTAGAGAAGTTACAAGCTGCAAGATGGTTTTTGAGTGCAGGGACACCACTACGACCAGTTTCAGGGAGATGCCGCCGGATCCCAGTCCTCCGGCATCTCCAAGAAACTGGTCATAGAGGCACTCCCTAATATGTGACCACACGCGTTTGGAGATCAGATCTTAATGGTAAGTACGAATCGGGACAACTTCTTCATAGTCCCGGTCCAGCCACAAAACAGGACTAACACTCAAGACATTTATTAATATGAAAAACTGAGACTACAAAACCGGGACTAAAGGCCCCCCTATATATAGTCCCGGTCAAGCCACAAACAGCGAAAGTTATCCTTCGGTGAAGCCACAAACCGCGAAAGACATGAACTAGAGTTACATAATATGAGCATGAACTTCTTGGCATATGTCCTTCCTTATGATCGCTTTAGACGTAACCATGGAGCATCTTCTTTACTTAACGGAATGCTTGGGTCAGTTTTCACTGTGAAGGGCGGAATTTCATCAAACTTATTTTAATCTTCTGACATGTCTGCCTTGTCCTCGATTCCCACGATGTTTCTTTTCCCTGAAAGAACTATGTGACGCTTTGGCTCATCATATGATGTATTCGTTTGCATATTTTTTCTTTTTTCGGTCTGGAGGACATGTCCTTCACATAGAAAACCTGAGACACATCATTGGCTAGGACAAATGGTTCATCTCTATAACCAAGATTGTTGAGATCCACTGTTGTCATTCCGTACAACTGGTCTATCTTTACCCCTTCCCCATTCAGGTTGACCCATTTGCAGCGAAACAAAGGGACCTTAAAAGAGACTCCATAGTCTAGTTCCCATATCTCCTCTATGTAACCATAGTATGTGTCCTTTTGTCCATTCTCGTCTATTGCATCAAAGCGGACACCACTATTTTGGTTGGTGCTCCTTTTATCTTGGGCGATCGTGTAGAATGTATTCCCATTTATTTCGTACCCTTGGAAATTCAATAGAGTAGAAGATGGCGACGCGGCCAACAATTATAGATGATCTCCAACAGTGGTGTCATTCAAGAGATGTGTCCGCATCCAACCACCGAAAGATTTCATGTGTTCATCTGTAATCCATGATTCAGGCTTCCCCGGATTTTGGAGCGTACAATATTATTGTGTTCCTCGATATACGGAGCTGCCAAGGTGGAATTATGTAGAACTGTGTAGTGTGCTTTAGTGAAAGAATCCCCGTCCCTACATATCATTGATTTCTTTCCCAGCGTGCCTTTTCCACTTAGTCTTCCCTCATGCTGCGAGTCAGAAACACCAATCGGCTTAAGGTCAGGAATAAAGTCAACACAAAACTCAATGACCTCCTCGATTCCATATCCCTTGGAGATGCTTCCTTCTGGTCTAGCACGGTTGTGAACATATTTCTTTAAGACTCCCATGAACCTCTCAAAGGGGAACATATTGTGCAAAAATACCGGACCGAGAATGGCAATCTCTTCCACTAGGTGAACCAGGAGATGCGTCATAATATTGAAGAAGGATGGTGGGAACACCAACTCAAAACTAACAAGACATTGTACCACATCGTTCTGTAACCTTGGCAGAATATTTGGATTGATTACCTTCTGAGATATTGCATTGAGGAATGCACACAGCTTCACAATGGGTACTCGAACTTTTTCCGGTAGAAGCCCCCTCAATGCAATCGAAAGCAACTGCGTCATAATCACGTGATAGTCATGAGACTTCAGGTTTTGGAACTTTTTCTCTGCCATATTTATTATCCCCTTTATATTAGATGAGAAGCCAGACGGTACCTTGATACTGTAAAGGACTTCAAAAAAGATTTCCTTCTCTGCTTTGGTAAGAGCATAGCTGGCACGACTTAAGTGATGCCCCTTATCCGTCTTGTTCTGTGTATGCATGTTCTTTGGGTCTTTCATAATTTGTTGGTCCTCCCGTGCTTCTGGTGTATCTTTTGTCTTCCCATACACGCCTAGGAATCCTAGCAGGTTCACACAAAGATTCTTCGTCACGTGCATCACGTCGATTGAAGAGCGGACACGCAAGACTTTCCAATATGGCAGCTCCCAAAATATAGATTTCTTCTTCCACATGGGTGCGTGTCCTGTAGCGACGTCGTTCGGAACTGATTGACCGCCGGGACCCTTTCCAAAGATTACTTCTATGTCCTTGACCATACCAAATACATCATCACCGGAAGGGAGTTCAGGCTTCTTCCGGTGATCTGCCTCACCTTTGAAATGCTTGCCTTTCTTTCTTACGGGATGATTGGTCGGAAGAAATCATCGATTCGCCAGGTACACAACCTTCTTGCATTCATGCAAATATGTACCTTCAGTCTTATCCACACACAATGTGTGCATGCCTTATATCCCTTGTTTGTGTCCTGAAAGGTTACTAAGAGCAAGCCAATCATTGATGGTTACGAATAGCAACCCTCGTAGATCAAATGGCTCCTGTTTGTTCTCATCCTACGCACGTACACCTAGTTTGCCCCACAACTGTAAGAGTTCTTCAACTAATGGCCTAAGGTACACATCAATGTCGTTGCCCGGTTGCTTCGGGCTTTGGATGAGCACTGGCATCATAATGAACTTACGCTTCATGCACAACCAAGGAGGCATGTTGTAGATACATAGAGTCACGGGCCAGGTGCTATGACTGCAGCTCTGCTCCCCAAAAGGATTCATGCCATCCGTACTTAGACCAAACCATAAGTTCCTTGCGTCACCTGCAAAGTCTGGGAAGTCTCTTTCAATTTTTCTTCATTGTGACCCATCAGTAGGGTGTCTCAACTTCCCGTCTTTCTTACGGTCTTCTTTGTGCCATCGCAACAACCTGGCATGCTCTTTGTTTCTGAACATGCGTTTCAACCTTGGTATTATAGGAGCATACCACATAACCTTAGCAGGAACCCTCTTCCGGAGGGGCTCTCCCTCAACATCACCAGGGTCATCTCGTCTGGTCTTATACCGCAATGCATTGCATACCGGGCATTTATCTAAATTCTCATACTCCTTACCGCGGTAGAGGATGCAGTCATTAATGCATGCATGTATCTTTTGCACATCTAATCCTAGAGAACATAGAGTCTTCTTTGCTTTGTAGGTACTCTCGGAAAGTTCGTTATGTTTTGGAAACTTCGGCTTCATTATTTTCAGCATCTTTTCAAATGAGGAGTCAGTTAGACCACACTCTGCCTTCCATCGCAGCAATTCCACTGTGGTACCGAGCTTTGTGCTGCCATCTTCACAATTTGGGTACAACAATTTCTTGTGATTTTCTAACATGCCCTCTAACTTCAACTTCTCATTTTCTGTTTCACAGTCTCGCTTTGCATCAGAAATGACCCTACCAAGTTCATCAGCCGGCTCATCTGATGCCCGTTCTTCACCTCCTTCCTCTCCATTGTCTTCCATTGCAGTATCACTGTATTCAGGAACATATGATGATAGTTGTTATCATCATCTTCTTCTTCACCATCTTCCATCAAAACCCCTCTTTCCCCATGCTTGGTCCAGCAATTATAGTTGGGCATGAAACCTTTCATAATCAGGTGGCCGCGAATGATTTTCGAGGAAGAGTACTTCTTGTTGTTCCGACATTGAACACATGGACAACGTATAAAACCATTCTGTTTGTTTGCCGTAGCCACATCGATAAATTTATCCACGCCTTTCATATACCCGGGTACACGCCGGTCACCGTACATCCATTCCCGACCGTTCATCTTCATCATATAAGTAAGTTTATCAAAAAACAGGACATCATAAATAGTGAAATGACCAATTCACATCGACACATGCATTGTATCAATGACAGAGAAAAGATAAGATTGCTAACCTCGATCGAGGAAAATAAAGAGGAGAAAGCTCAAGTGCGTCTCGGACACCTTCTATATTTTTGTTCTATGAGAAATTGAACGGGATCATTCACTCAAACATTTCATCAAACACCTTGAATACATGCATAGGGGAAAAAAACTAGCACACCCCTCATACCTTCCACCAAGAAAAAACAGAGTGGAGGCAGAGGGCTGGGGCGTTGCATTTATAGAGGGCGGGAGCATACGTCCCGGTTTGTAACACAAACCGGGACTAAGGGGTGTGCCACGCCACGTGGCTGACGCCCAACCTTTAGTCCCGGTTTATGCCCCCATACCAACCGGGTTGCATGCCTCCGGCCCCGTGCCCGCTCGAACCGGGACTAATGCTGTTAGGAGGCACGAACGGATAGCCTTTTTTCTACTAGTGTCAAGTGCCGCCGCTGTCGGCACTAACTAAGTCAGGCTAGACTTTCAACCGGAGACCCCGACAAACCCCTCCAACGGACTATCATCCAGAAGATCCGTGCCACCCGGCGAGCAAGATCGTCGGCGAAAGTGACAACGCCCCCACCGCCCGCGGCAGCCAAAGGCATAGAAACACCACCATCTCGATCCGGAGCCGCTGCTCCGGCCTTCATGCACAGTAGTCCAGCACCTCATGCCGATCTGCCACCGACCAGGAGACGCCGGGTCCGACGCCTCGCCCACCCTAAGCGACGTCGCCGCGCCGCCGTCCGATCTCCATGTGTCACGCCTCTACCATAGAGTTGCAGGTTCCGGCCAGGGCCACCGCGCCCCAGCCAGACTGCCACCCACGTTGGCCCGCCGCGGCACCCCACCTCCACTAAATATGGTGTGGGGCCAAAATCTGCGGCCTCCACGCGACCACCGCGCAGAGAAGAAGCTAGGTCGACGCCACCCATCGCCATTGTGTCTCTAGGGCCGCCGCCCTGTTGAGGAGACATTCTGATGGTTTATTTTCAAGCAAACCAGTAAGCCGCCAAAATAAGTTGGGCTGCAGAGTGAAGGACATACAGCGCCTTATGGTGTTGATGTTCACTACTTCACTGCTTTGACACTGTTCCTGTTATCTGCCTGTCTCTACTACACACATTCAGTACTCAGCACACAAGTATATCCCCGGCCACTAGTGCAGATCCCCCCCTTTAACTCCGGTTGGGAGGGCCCTCTAACAGTGGTTCTACAACCGCTGTTGAGGGTTCGGTGTTAGAGGGGGCCCCCTTTAACACCGGTTCTTATACGAACCGGTGTTAAAGGGTGGCGCACGTGGGGCTGCCGCAGGCCTCAGCCCCACGAACCGGTGTTAAAGGTTCTTCTGCCGCGGCAGAGATTTAGGCCGTTTTCCTGCCGCGGCAGAGTTCTGCCGCGGCAGGAAAACGGCCTAAATCTCTACCGCGGCAAAGTTCTGCCTCTGCCCCGTTTTGGGCGTATTTCTGCGGGAGGGGGGGAGGGGGAATCGATCGGGAGCGGTATACACATACATCATCATCGGTACATACGTGTACATGAATAATTAAGCAACTATTATTATACACAAACATCGTCATCGGCACAAACATCGTCATCGTTCATTTTGGTGGATATCTAAAGAGTTCTCCGCCAGGCGTGACGACCTCATCAAGTATGAACCCCGCCAATTCCTCTTGAATGGCTCGTATGCGGTCAAATGGTAGGAGTTGGTCCCGCATCCGTTCGATCTGAATATATATGAAGAATGGGGTCAATATATATATAAGAATAAAACTCAACACAATTGATGGTAATAAAATAATGTTGTGGACTTTGTTTACTTACTCTAAGTTGTTCTAGTGCGGCTTGGCCCGTCACACATATCGTGTTGCGAATGAACTCGCATACATAGTACCCACATAAGTTATTGCCGGGTCCCTGATGCGCGCACTTTACGAGAATAGAGAGTTCAATCAAAATAATAATCAATAAATCATGATATAATGGAATTGGAAGCAGAATCAAATAGATACGCAGACCTAGCTAGCTAGCTAGTATTACTTACATTTTGGTCTACAAATTTTAGTTCTTCTGACCATTCACCCACGGCCCTGCCCGTGAACCTTTTCCAAACCCTGTCCGGCAAAGAAAATGGATAAAGGAGTAATTAATTACTTGTTGTCACGAAAGTTGCTGATCTAGTGCGATAATATGATTGAAATTACCTCTGGAGCATCTCTCTAAAGTCTGCCCATAGCTCTTTTTCTTTTCGTAACGAGTCCATGACAAGGACTTTTCCTGAGTCGGGTTGAATGACTAGCAGAATAAAGTGGAACCTACGCTCGCATAACTCATCATCAGTTACACTTAACATCGAGTAAGCCAAAACAGAATGTGTACAAGAGAGAGGGTAACAGTACTCACGAGAAGTTGTAAGGCAATAGTATTTCCTTTTTGGTTTGTTGTCTCAGTAAAGACCTTAGCAAGTAATATTCTCTTTGCCCGGGTTTGGTTCTTACCACTTCTTCATGAACTCTATTTGGGTCAACGAACCCAATGTCAAAAGGGCCTCCTTTCCTGCATTCCATAACCTTTTTCCTGCATAATAGTATATACATATATGGTGAGCATATATATATACATGCAATTAATGAAGTGAATGAGATGAGATATAAATTACAGAAATAGTACTTACACACAATAAAGGATGATGGCAACTTTGTCAAGTTCCTTCTGATTGAATAGAAAATGCAAGTCTTGAATGTTGAAGTCGATCCCGTCGTATCCACACAAGAAAATCTCATCTCTTATATGCGCCGTGATCCATTCTTCCTTTCTCGTCTTGCAGAAATCAAGGTACCACTTGTGCAATTTTCGCATCTTTGTTGGTAGATTCTTGAGCTCCTCTTTCTTGACGAGATTCTTCCCATACTTCCATGGCTGTATGGGGTTGGCATTGCATTTGGGCAAGTTGTCTCCCATGATGTTCAAGTATGCAATGTAACTCATCCCCATCTCATTGGCCTTTCTTTGTAGCTCTGCCTCGTAATCATTTACGGGAGGAGCGTCCCGTGTGTCGAACATTTGGAGCGGGGCGCATGATTGGTTTTCTTGCTCTCCGAGCATGGGAACTGTTTTCTGGGGTGCCTCACGACTGCTACTTTCAGTCTCCCTATGGCACCTTGCATCCGCCTTCAAAATCTGGCGCTCGTAGTCCAGCACAAGTGGGGTTTCAGGTTTCAAAAGATTTTTGTAAAACTTCTCCACCACCGCTGGATCTATTTTCTCCTTTGGCTCGGCCCGTCTAGGTGCAAAGAATTTCTTGACCTCTTATTCCGAGATCCTATTGGTCTCCTCGTCGCTGCGATTCCACGGTAAAACCGGCAATGGCTTGGCGGAAGGCTGCGGGACGTAGTTTTTTGAACTCTTTGGCGTACGGTTTCCTGCTGATTTCTTTGTGGCAGTGCTAGTGATGCTCTTTGTGGCAGTGCTCTTCCGCTTACGCTGAGGAGATGGCTGAAGCACCGGAGATGGCTGACGGGCCGGAGATGGCTGGCACGCCGGATATGGCTGGTGCGCCGGAGATGGCTGCCGCGCAGGAGATGGCTGAAGCGCCGGAGATGGCTGCCGCGCAGGAGATAGCTGAAGCGGCTCAGACTGCTGACGCTGCGGAGACGGTGGGGGTTCCAGTGGCCTCCAATTTGGAAGCACGATGTGTTCCTTCTTCCAAAGAATGGTTGTTTTCACTGCAAATTTGAGTTGAGTTTTCCCTTCACCTGTAGCATGGTCAAGTTGTGCTTCCTCATATTCCTTAACAACCTCATCCACCCCGACAATAGCATAGCCATCTGGAATCGATCGGCAGTGGTAAGTTCCACCAGCTACAGGAGGTAAGGCATAGCCGACAGCCACCTTAATGGATAAGCCCATTAATCTCACATGCAGCTCAGCATGTTCGCTCTCCGTGATCTCATCCACGGGGTATCGAGGACCCTCCATTTCAAGCGTGGGCTGCACGTTCTCCGTGGAAGCCACGCTGCTTTTCCGTGCAGAGTCTAGGCCGCCGGCAGCTTCCAATGCAGGCTCTTCGTCCCGCTGAGATGGGCCGGTAGCTTGATGGCTCTGTTGTGCATTCACTTGCGCCTGCAGCGCCGCAAGTGCATGTTCTATCTGTGTCATCCGCTCTGTACGCTCTTTTTCTTTTCTGCCGCGCCATCTGTAAGAGTCGCTCCACTCGGCAAACCCATCTTTCCACGTCATACCCCTGTGCCTCGTGCATGTCCAGGGTGTTCTTTTTTACCGATGGCGCGTGTGAGCTGGTCATTCTCTCTGTCGGGATGGAAGGTCCTGGCGGATGTTTCCTCGTATGCCGTGATGAGTTCAGTGACGGGTTTGGTAAGGAGGGTTGGGAAGATACACAATCCTGTTTCTGGGTCCAACCTTGCCCCGATTCCGTAGAACCAAGTCTTTGCACGTAGGTCCCACCCATCTGTCTGGGGTGTGATCCCTCTAGCGCGCAGGGCCTTCTCAACTTCCTCCCACTTAGGCCTCTGAGATATGTAGCCACCTGACCCCGTCCTCTGGTGATATTCCTTCTTCTTGGCATTAAGCGTATTGGTTTCTGACCTCTTTTTAGCTATAACACCTTTTTTATATGTCACAAATTCGGGCCAGTGAGGTCTTATCTTCGCAAAATATGCGTCTTCGAAATTTGGAGTCTCGCGAGCTTTGACAAATTTGTTCAATTTTGTCTTCCAGTTGCGGAAAGCGTCAGCCATCTTCTTCAGAGTCCACTCTTTGACCTTTTCCTTTATAACCGGGTTGTTTTCATCCTCCTCTAGCGGAAGGGTCAAATTTACCAACAACGAATTCCAAAGCGTTTCTTTGGATCTTTCATCGACAAAGGTACCGTCGCCCTTCTTTGGCTTATTCCAATTTTCAATTATGATTGGGATTTGGTCCCTAACAAGAACTCCAGCCTGACATACAAATTTGTCTACGGCCTTCTTGGGCTCCATCGGCCTGCCATCAACACGGACTGCTTCGATCGTGAACTTTGCACGATCTTTCAACCGATGGCTCGCGCCTTGCTTGCTCTTTTTCATAGAAGAAGATGGTTGCTGGCTGGTCGATCCAGAGGGCTAAAAGAAGAAAGAAGCGTTAATTAATACATGTAGAAGAAGATTGTTGGTGGAAGTCAGCAGAGGCTTAATCAATGCATATACCTCGCCGGACTTTGTAATCACTAAATTGCGTTCACCGGAGTCTTCATCTTCTCCATAACTACTTGAGCTGTCATCATGTCCCTCCAAGTTCAGATATTGTGAGGTGTCCTCATCAATAATGTTCTCCATTATTTCTTCTTCTTCAAGGTTTCTACTAAGTGGATCCATAGTTTCTAAAACAATAATATTATCTAGAGTAAGAGTGTAAACATTCAAGTGGACTTGGATTCATACACAAATATACATATTATTCATACAAAAATACACAAATAAATACACAAATGAAATTAAAACCCTAAGGATGCTTGATCATTTTAAACGAGTTCCGAGGGGTCCAAACCCTAATCAGGATGAGTCAGAGCTCCACAATGACACCCCCAAGAGGGTAACGTTGGCAGGATGCAAGTTTGTATACAAGTGGGGTGGGTTTGCGGACAATTATTTAGTCTCAGACAGCTACACCTACACGCAGTCCAATTTGTATACAATTTTTAATCTATGCATGTAGTACAATTTATATTAGCCGGTGAAACTATGTTGCCCGTGAACCCACCCCGCTTGACACCCTATCTATACTACTACTCCCTCCATAATTACATGCCATCTTAGTTTCGAGTTTCCTGACTTTGACCATCAAGTTCACCACCAACACTAAGTAAACAATATTATCGATGTTACAACATCAGAAACTTTACTCAAATATGAATACATGACTATAACTTTTATACATCACACATATTCCCCACATTGTTCACCAAATGATGGTTAATATTTGTTGAGGATGGAGTACAAATGTAGTATTTGAGATAAATATATGCCCATGGTTTATTTCTCTATTTCTAATCGGTTTGATTCAAAGTCTATTCATCTTGTTTTAATGTCATTTCTTTCTACAAAGTTTCACTACAAATAAGCAACAAAGACCTATCAAAAAAAAACAGAGAGACCCGCCCGTGCGGTCGCGCCAGGCCGCACCGGGGCGCCGCCGACGACTGCCGGCCGCCTGCTTCCACTGAGTGCCGCCGACGACTGCCGGACGTAGAGGCGTGGACGGAGTGGCGCCACCGTGAGCTCCACTGAGTGCCGGCCGACGATGCCACCGCGCGCGAGCTCCACACCGCCGCCAAAGGAGGAAACAGAGGAAACAGAGCTCCTCACCACGAGCACGACGGCGTCGGTGGGGTTCTTGTAGGCGTCGATGTCGTTGTTGGCTTCGGTGGCGCGCGCACGGTGGTGGTGGCGGTGGCGGTCTTGGCGCACGCGAGGGCGACGGTGGCTCCCACGGCGAGGGCTGGACGCGGCACCGGCGCGGCTGCTCTCTGCTCTCTGCTCTCTGTTTTGCTCTCTGCGTGGCGGCGGGCGGTTCGATCTGGCTCTGGGGGGAAGAAAGGAAGGGTAAGGCGCATTTAATACCCCCCCTTTAACACCGGTTCGGGGCTGGAACCGGTGTTAAAGGGGGGAATTCGTTTCGCGCGCGCATTTAACACCCACCCCTCCCCTTTAACACCGGTTCCAGCCACGGACCGGTGTTAAAGGGGGGGTGCGCGCGCAAAACAAAATAAATGCGCCCCCCCTTTAACACCGGTTCGTGTCTGGAACCGGTGTTAAAGGGGGGGGGGGCATTTATTTCATGCATTAAAGGGGCATTTTTAATTCAAAAAATAGGATATGACTTTAGAAAATTCATATCTTTTTCATTTCAACTCAGAAAAATATGAATAATATATCATAATTTTCAGAAAAATAATATCTATCCATTCATGTAAAAACATTTTATATTTACTTTACATGAAAATTTTCAAAATGATTAAAACACTTACATATAAATTTTGATTATTCAATTCAAACAAAAATAAATTGTCAAATCGTAAAACTTTGAACATAAGAAATATTAAGCATGTAAAAAGGAATATAACCCTATTTTATTATAGCAAATCATATTTTAATGCCGCATCTTCTGTATTAACATTTTTGAATTGATTGGATATTTAAATGCCGCATCTTTTATATACACTTGAATCTGACCAAGCCTCGCTCAACTTGCATTTTTTTTGATAAAATAGCATATTGTGAACCTAAAAATCGTATCATGTACCTGTAGTTCATATCTGACCCACTTCCTGCCGATTCGGCAGGAATTTGTCTTTTTCACCAGAGGTGGACGGAAAGGTTTCAGATCCCCCTGTTGGTACATTGTCCATATAAGGTGGTCTAGTATTTTTGTAAAATGTGTTGGTGGTTTTTTGAATTAGCCATTTGGTGGTTGCTTCACATAACCGTCCGTTTTTTATGCTCGGAAAATGGAAAATGCCTTTTTGGTGCGATAAAAAGGAAAACTTCCTCTTGCAACATTGTTTGCCATGCCATGATGCACATGTATGCACAATATGGCCATATTATCACAAACTATGCCTTGATTCTAGCCATAACATTGGTCGTTTGACCCGAAAGCCAAGAAACCTCGAATGAGATAGGTCATTTTGTGAAGGTTTTTTTGAGACATAATCAATATACCAAGTTTGAGATTTTTCCTTCTAACTATGTCACATAATATAACACCACGCGAAGGTTTCGCACTGTTTCGATCTTTTTTATTTTTTTATCCCCGTTTTAAACTATCGACAAACTTTGTCGAACAACGGGCATGATGATTCTTAGCTCGGGGCCAAGCCTCGCTCAACTTGCATTGTTTTTTTGATAAAATAGCATATTGTGAACCTAAAAATGATTTTTGTAAAAAATCATGAGCATCGTATCATGTACCTGTAGTTCATATCTGACCCACTTCCTACCGATTCAGCAAGAATTTGTCTTTTTCACCAGAGGTGGACGGAAAGGTTTCAGATCCCCCTGTTGGTACATTGTCCATATAAGGTGGTCTAGTATTTTTGTAAAATTTGTTGGTGGTTTTTTGAATTAGCCATTTGGTGGTTGCTTCACAAAACCGTCCGTTTTTATGCTCGGAAAATGGAAAATGCCTTTTTGGTGCGATAAAAAGGAAAACTTCCTCTTGCAACATTGTTTGCCATGCCATGATGCACATGTATGCACAATATGGCCATATTATCACAAACTATGCCTTGATTCTAGCCATAACATTGGTCATTTGACCCGAAAGCCAAGAAACCTCGAATGAGATAGGTCATTTTGTGAAGGAGATAGAACTGGAACTAATAGTAAGTTACATAAAGCCGAACTGGAACTGAAAATTAAGATAGATAAAAGAACTGAAAATTAAGATACATGGCCAGATTAAGTAACAATCGGCCGAACTTGTTTCGAAATGTTGGAGTGATTCAGTCATGCTCCTGCCTACACCTGTAATACTCGCCACTGTAGTCGTCGTACTCGCCGCCGCCGTCATCGATGTCGTCGTCGGGGTCGCCGTAATTGAACCTTGAAGGCTGAGTACGCGTGCGCTGGACTTGAGGGTAGCGCAGACGGGGGTTAGAGTCGGCGGCAGTGTCATAGGCCATGACGCTCTGGAGAGTCCGACCGCGCCACCATAGCCGACGATCGGCCTCGTTGAAGTTAGGAGGAGGTGGGCCGTCCTCCTCGTGCCTGGCGAGCGCCCTCTCACGCCGATCCATGAAGAAGGCTTCCCAAGTAGGGAAATAGTCGGGATGCCATCTGGGATTCCTCCACTGCTCCGGCATGAGCTCGAAGTAGTAGTGGTTCGTGATGGCCATCCGGCGCACCACACCTAGAGGGACAGGAGGAACCGGCACGCCTCCGACGCTCAGCATCCAGCCGACGGGGACATAGTAGCTCGGCGGGCAGGGGAAGTTCGAGGCGCAAAGTGCCTCCGCCTCCCTAGGGGTTAGTGCTACGGTGGAAGCCATGGGAAAGAGTGATGAGGTTGCAGATATGAGTCTAGAGATGTGCAATGACAATGGAGGCCAACCCTACATATATATATATATATAGTGAACTGGCGGGAAGAACTGGAGGGAAGAAAAATGGCGGGAAAAAATAACGGGAAAAAATGGCGGGACATTATTCTAAAAATGGGACAGTTGGAGGGATTTCAGGCTGGGCCAGGCAACACTAATGATAGGGGTGAGTGTCGACATTATGTTGTGCGGCGTGTACCTTGTCCCGGATGGTGTCACCAACCGGGACTAAAGATGAACCTTTAGTACCGGTTGGAGACACCAACCGGGACTAAAGATGAACCTTTAGTCCCGGTTGGAGACACCAACCGGGACAAAACACGAGTCAGCACTAATAATAGGGGTGAGTGTCGACGTTATTTCGTAAGTGTCGACACTATGTCGAGCTGCTTGTACTATAAATAGGCATCCTTGTGAGTCCAGTCCTCCAGCCAGTTTGAGGCATCTCCAAGATGGTTTTCGAGAGCAGGGACACCACTACGGCCAGTTTCAGGGAGATGCCGACGGAGCCCATTCCTCCGGCATCTCCGAGAAACTGGTCATAGAGGCACTCCCTAATATGTGAAATTAGTTAGCTCCCAGGTGTATTGATCTAGTTAGAGAAGTTACAAAGCTGCAAGATGGTTTTCGAGAGCAGGGACACCACTACGGCTAGTTTCAGGGAGATGTCGACGGAGCCCAGTCCTCCGGCATCTCCAAGAAACTGGTCATAGAGGCACTCCCTAATATGTGACCGCGCGCGTTTGGAGATCAGATCTTAATGGTAAGTACGAATCGGGACAACTTCTTCTCATAGTCCCGGTCCATCCACAAAACAAGACTAACACTCAAGACATGTATTAATATTAAAAACATGAACTAGAGTTACATAATATGAGCATGAACTTCTTGGCATAGGTCCTTCCTTATGATCGCTTCAGACGTAACCATGGAGCATCTTCTTTACTTAATGGAATGCTTGGGTCAGTTTTCACTGTGAAGGGTGGAATTTCATCAAACTTATTATACTCTTCTGACATGTCTGTCTTGTCCTTGATTCCCACGATGTTTCTTTTCCCTGAAAGAACTATGTGACGCTTTGGCTCATCATATGATGTATTCGTTTGCATATTTTTTCTTTTTTTTTGGTCTGGAGGACATGTCCTTCACATAGAAAACCTGAGCCACATCATTGGCTAGGACGAATGGTTCGTCTAAGTTCTTGTCTACCTTCATAAGATTGTTGAGATCCACGTTGTCATTCCATACTTCTTGTCTACCTCAACCCCTCCTCCTGTTAGCTTGACCCATTTGCATCGAAACAAGGGGACCTTAAAATTAGGTCCATAGTCAAGTTCCCATATCTCCTCTATGAACCCATAATACGTGGTCTTCTGCCTATTGTCTTCTGCTGCATCGAAGCGGACACCACTATTTTGGTTGGTGCTCTTTTTATCTTGGCCTATCGTGTAAAATGTATTCCCATTTATCTCGTACCCTTGGAAAGTACATACAATCGAAGATGGTGTCCTGGCCAACAAGTATAGCTGATCCCCAACAGTGGTGTTATTCGTGAGAAGTCTTTGCAGCCAGCCGCCAAAACTCGCCATGTGTTCACTTATAATCCATTCATCAGACTGCCCCAGGTGTTTGAGGCGTATTAAATTCTTGTGTTCATTGATATACGGGGCAACCAAGATAGATCTTTGTAAAACCGTGTAGTGTGCTTGATTGAGAGAATGCCCGTCCCTACATATCATTGCTTTACATCCTAGGGTGGCTTTTCCACGTAGTCTCCCCTCATGTCGTGATTCTGGAACACCAATCGCCTTAAGGTCAGGAATAAAATCAACACAGAACTCAATGACCTCCTCTGTTACATAGCCCTTGGAGATGCTTCCTTCTGGCCTAGCACGATTATGAAAATATTTCTTTAAGACTCCCATGTACCTATCAAAGGGGAACATATTGTGTAGAAATACAGGACCGAGAATGGCAATCTCTTCTACTAGGTGAACCAGGAGATGCGTCATAATATTGAAGAAGGATGGTGGGAACACCAACTCAAAGCTGACAAGACATTGGGCCACATCTATTTGTAACCCTGGTAGGCTTTCTAGATCGATTACCTTCTGAGATATTGCATTGAGGAATGCACATAGCTTCACAATGGGTACTCGAACATTTTCAGGTAGAAGCCCCCTCAATGCAATCAGAAGCAATTGTGTCATAATCACGTGGCAGTCATGAGACTTCAGGTTTTGGAATTTTTTCTCTGCCATATTTATTATTCCCTTTATATTCGACGAGAAGCCAGACGGGACCTTGATACTGCTCAGACATTCAAAAAAGATCTCCTTCTCTGCTTTGGTAAGAGCGTAGCTGGCAGGAGTTAAGTGGCATCGTTTACCCTTCTCGTTCTCAGGATGCATAGGCTCTTCAGGGGCTTTCAGACGTTGCTGGTCCTGCCGTGTTTCCGGTGTATCTTTTGTCTTCCCATACACTCCTAGAAAGCCTAGCAGGTTCACGCAAACATTCTTCGTCACGTGCATCACGTCGACTGAAGAGCGGACCTCTAAGACTTTCCAATAGGGTAGGTCCCAAAATATAGATTGCTTCTTCCACATGGGCGCGTGTCCGGCATCGTCATTCGGAACAGATAGACTGCCAGGACCTTTTCCAAAGATTACTTCTAGGTCCTTGACCATACCAAATACCTCCTCACCGGTACGGAGGACAGGCTTCCTCCGGGGTTCTGCCAGATGTTTGAAATGCTTGCCTTTCTTTCTTACTGGATGCAGGTTCGGAAGAAATCGGCGATACCCTAGGTACACAACCTTCTTACATTTATCCAAATATACACTTTTAGTCTCATCTAAATAGTGTGTGCATGCATTGTATCCCTTGTTTGTCTGCCCTGAAATGTTACTAAGAGCAGGCCAATCATTGATGGTTACGAAAAGCAATGCTCGTAGGTCAAATGGCTCCCCTTTGTGCTCATCCCACATACATACACCTGGTTTGGCCCACAGCTGTAAAAGTTCTTCAACTAATGGCCTTAGGTACACATCAATGTTGTTGCCGGGTTGCCTCGGGCCTTGGATGAGCACTGGCATCATAATGAACTTCTTCTTCATACACAACCAAGGAGGAAGGTTATAGATACATAGAGTCACAGGCCAGGTGCTGTGACTGCAGCTCTGCTCACCAAAAGGATTCATGTCGTCTGTACTTAGACCAAACCTTAAGTTCCTTACTCTCGCTCGACTTTTCTCCACTGTGACCCATCAGCGGGGTGTCTCAACATCGCGTCTTTCTTATGGTCTTCCATGTGCCATCGCAACAACTTGGCATGCTCTTTATTTCTGAAGAGACGTTTTAACTGTGGTATTATAGGAGCATACCACATAACCTTGGCGGGAACCTTCTTCCTAGGGGCCTCGCCCTCAACATCGCCAGGATCGTCTCGTATGATCTTATACCGCAGTGCAGTGCATACCGGGAATGCATCCAAATTCTCGTACTTCTCACCGCGGTAGAGGATGTAGTCATTAATGCAGGCATGTATCTTCTGCACGTCTAATCCTAGAGGGCAGACAACCTTCTTTGCTTGGTATGTATTGTCGGGCAACTCATTATTTCTTGGAAGAAGATTCTTCATTTTTACCAACAACTTTGAAAATGCGCTGTCAGTCACACCATTCTCTGCCTTCCATTGCAGCAAATCCAGTGTGGTACCTAGCTTTTTGTGGCCATCTTCGCAAGTTGGATACAACAATGTTTTGTGATCCTTTAACATCTGCTCCAGCTTCTCCTTCTCCTTTTCAGCTTCACATTCTTCCTTTGCATCAGTAATGGCCCGACCAAAGATCGTCATCAGCGGGCCCCTCTGCTCCCTCTTGATCTTCATTATCTACCCCCGTTGCAGTATCATCATATTCAGGATACATATTATGATAGTTGTCATCACCCTCTTCTTCTTCGTTGTCTTCCATCACAACCCCTTTTTCTCCGTGCTTGGTCCAACAATTATAGCTAGGCATGAAACCGGATCGAAGCAGGTGGGCGTGAATGGTTCTGGTATTTGAGTAGTCTTTCTTGTTCTGACAGTGAACACACGGACAACACATAAAACCATTGTGACCACGGTTTGCATTAGCCACAACAATGAAATTTTGGAGGCCCGTAATGTACTCGGAAGTGCGGCGGTCACCGTACATCCATTGCCGGTTCATCTGCATTAATATGTAGTATATATCAAAAATTAATAGGGAGATGACCATTTATATATATAGTACATCAATGACACATGAAAGGATAGTTGCCGACCTCAACCGAGAAGGAAGAGCAACGAGAAAACTTATTTTGAGCTCTCGGGCATTTCACCGAACACCTCTTGTGCATATGAAAAAAACACAAACTAGCACTCTTCACATCCTCTTGCTAGGCTCCAAAATGAGATAGTGAAAAATGGAAGAGTGGGGTGTGTGGGTTGCGGTGGTGTCTTATATAGCCCCCCCCTTAACACCGGTTCATGCCACGAACCGGTGTTAAAGGGGGGGGGCTGGGCGGGCCACTGTTGCAGGGTCCTTTAACACCGGTTCATGGCACGAACCGGTGTTAAAGGGGGGCTCCTTTTTTGCCGCAGGGGCCACGCTGGTACGGCCCCCCCTTTAACACTGGTTCGTAGAAGAACCGGTGTTAACGCCCTTTTCCAAGATCAACGAAAAGCCTCGTTTCCACTAGTGGGCAGTAGTCTTCCGACACTTGAATACATGGTCAGAATGAGGTATTTTTTACTAATAGAATTAGTTTATCACAAATACAATTTCCATATAGTTAGCATAGTTGTCTGGATTAATCTCGAGTTCTTTCATCCATTTTTTTACTTCAAGAAATATACTTGATACACAATATAGACAGTCTTGGACCGACGATATAGTTTATGTCTTACTTCACGATGTGTTCCCCAATTTCATATTTAATGTACTCATGTTACTCTCTGATTGAGCCATTAGATTAGTCTAACTATGAGCTATCATAACCTTTTAGACTTTTAATATATGTCCAGTTATGGTTTCATGGTCTTTGCATAGGAATTAACAGAAAAATCTTATGGACTACAATTTCTTATATGCTTGCGGCATGTAAAATTAACTTTATTTTGAGACGAATAATTCTTCACCTAGATAAAACAAAGTACACAAGCGAACCAACACACAAATCATAGTAATTCCATTATTTGTACTTTTTTGTTAATAGGGTTTTGTTTGTCCAGCGTATTTTGATTTGAAGTGACAATCCTAATTCTTTTCTTTTATATTTTTTCTTATAATTTCTACCAAGTTTAGAGAATTGAACATGTATTCCAAGAATATCTATGTAACCATACATTCAAACATGCTCTAATTCAATAAACATGGATCAATGTTCAGAAAGATGAAATCATACGATTTTAAAAGGCCCGAATTATTTGATCCTTTTAGTGCTTACCAACATGAATCAATGTCTAGATAGACGGGTCCATAGAGATGTACAGTATGTTGCCATTTTAATCTTTTTACATCTTTCGATTACCATCATTTTAGCCCATATTTACAGTTGTACTTACGAAGTTAGCATTCATGATTTTTTAGGGTGTTCAAGTATCACAACAAAAGAATAGACGGGAGCCTTCTGCAAGCTCCCTGCATACTATAGTTCTAAAAGATATTTGCAAATAAAGTGTTTTGTCATTTGTGTTCTTAAAAAAAATAGCTAGTCCATACAGGTGCAGGAACCTTAACAGGTTGTAGATCTAGATCTTTTATCCAAGACTTTAAGGTATTTTTTTGGAGATTGTGTTGCATTTTCTCCCAATGAAATAATAATATATATATCCACTATGCGGCAGCCACAGGTTATAATACCCAAATTACCTTTGGAAACATGGTTAGCTTATTAAATCCAAATGCTTCCATATTAACGGCCATAGAATTTTCTAGATTCGCATATATGTACATACTAAAAGTATGTCCATATACATAGCCATTTAGACAAATTTGTGATAGTTAATGTGGAACAAAGGATATCGAGTTTAGATATGTTATAGTCTGATACAAATGCACGCAAAATAAGTATAATTATTGTGTGCATCCAAATTAATAACATTTCTATCTTAAGATAATTATATTTCCTTGATAGAAAATTTAATTGAGAGTTAGATACAAGCATGGTGGACTAAACTTTTTCCTCTTATACAGTAGAGTAGAGTACCGTACATAATGAGGTATATAAATATATGATTATTCTGATTCATGTAACTATACATATATGTATGGCATACCGATTTCTACATATATTCCTAGGTCTTTAAATCCTATATATTTTT
Organism: Avena sativa; assembly: GCA_916181665.1. Taxonomy (NCBI): domain Eukaryota; kingdom Viridiplantae; phylum Streptophyta; class Magnoliopsida; order Poales; family Poaceae; genus Avena; species Avena sativa. Next base: position 465,874,415 of record OV702293.1, read on the forward strand.
TTACCGCTCTGATACAAGAAAATAAATATGATGATTAAAAATAATAAACAATCCATTTTTCATTTGTTAACTTGGCTGTATGCTGATTTCATTTGTGAATTTAAAACCAAATGTTTTAACCTCTACAATATTTAATATGTACATGTTTTACCCCTCGGATTACTACAAAACAAGTTTAGGCGACAAAGTTTGCACAAGGTTTGCCAATCCCCATTGCCATGTTCAACAATAAAAATCAATTAAATGGAAATTAGAAGAAGCGTAGCAAGAAAAATAAAGAACTCTTAGTTTAATGTATAAGCATCAGATTAAAAATTAAGTGAACCGAAGAGGTGGTCAAAACCAATATGGTAATATAAATATAGACATGAATAGATTTATACGTAAATTTATCATTATATGCTAGCCCGGGCGATGCACCGGTTTACAACTAGTGCTACTAAATTATATTTACAGTGATTCTAATAATACTTATTTTATTATCTTGCACTAGTGGAGACAGGGCCTCTAGTCCCGGTTTTTGAACCGGGAATAATCAAGCGGGACTAGAGGCCCAACACTAGTTCCGGCCCAGTTACCAGCCGGGACTAGTGGGTGCCCATGTGGCTGCCTCTGCGCGCTCAGGGTGCACGCCTACTAGTCCGGGTTGGTGCCACAGGCCGGGACTAGTGGGTCTCTGCCGCGGCAGTATTTTGCGCCTTTTTTTGCCACGGCAGCGCATTACCTTGGACTAGTGATTTCTCTGCTGCTGCAGCATTTTGGGCCCTTTCTCTGCTGTGGCAGAGAATTTATTTTGTATTGTTTTATTTATTTATTTTTCATTTCAAAATGGTTTTTTAATATTTGTACGCCACCACATATCGTACACGTTCTTGCATATATATAAGATAACTTATATTACGAAATCGAGCATACAAATATATACAATTTACATAGTTATATGGAGATCACAAAATACTGGGACTAGAGAACAAAATAGTTCAATTACATGGAGATCAGTAGCGCCTATTCACACTAAATTCTCCGGCATCGTCTATGATCTCTTTGAAAATAAATCCCGCCAGCTCCTCCGCAATTGCTAGTACGCGTTGCTCTGATAGTAGTTGATCCCGCATTCTCTCGAACTATATATAAGAAAAAGAAGATCAATATGTATCAATCATGATAACAAAAGGTGACGACAATAAAATGATGGTGTGAATGCATTACTTACGTCGACTCTATAATCGTTGTGTTCGGTGGTAAACGTGCGAATGAACTCGCAAATGTAGAATCCACATAGATTCGACCCCCGTGGCTGCCTCGCGTACTTTACGAGAATAGAATTCAATCAAAATAATAATCTAGAGCATCATTATTGTATTGAAACTAGAAGTAAAGAGATGCGCGGATATATCACGTGCTACTTACCGAGACCGCCTTAAACGTCAGCTTCTCACTAAATACACCCGTAACCTCGCGCTTGAACCGGATCCAAACCCTGCCCCACGAAGAAAATGAATGAATGAGTTATTCATTACCTGATATCTTAGGAAATCAACGAAATATACCAATATAGCGCGAAACTTACTTCTGGAATATGTCCTGCATGCTGCGGAAATCTTCTAGGTTTCTCTTTGATAGGTCCATGACATCAACTCTTCCCTTATCAAGTTGAATGTCTAGCAGAACCCAGTGGAAGCTGCAAACATTTATATATACATCAGTTACACTTATTAGCATCGACTAATCAAAAGTGAATGTGTACAACAGAGTAAGACCCTCACCTGAAATTGTAAGGAAATAGTATGTGGTCAGAGAAATTTTGCTCCATTAGAAACCTTAGAAGGTTTTCCTCCGTCTCCTCGGGGTTATCCGTTAGCGTGGCTATATGCACTTTATCTGGGTCAATGAACCCAATATTGTAGATTCTTTTTCTTTTACATTCTAGGATCTTCATTTTGCATAATAAGGATAATCACATGTTCCGAACTGAACAACTGAAAAATGAACATGTAGATAATGAATTCAACAACTTACAGACAATAGCAGCTTATGATGGATTTTTCCAGGGCGTCGAGATGGTATAACTGGAACAGTTCTGGAAACTCAATATGTAACTCTTCGGGTCTGAAGTAGTACTCACGTGGGACTTTGGCTACGATTATTATTCTCCCCTAATTCATGACCGTCGAGTACCATTGATGGAGATTACGCATTTGTGTTGGCAGTTCTCTCAGCCTCCCTTTGCTGACCAAATCCTCACATGCGACATATTTAGGGGCAAGTGGCATCTTGTGTAGATGGTCGAGTTGGGGGCCTAACAGTTCATCAAGAGTAATTTTCATGCTGGCTGCCAACTCCGCAACTATTAACATATCTACTGGCTATTGTGCGAGGAGTGGAACGTTTTGTGAAACCACCTTGAGGGGTGCAATCGTTTGTTTTGCCTGTTGTCCGAAAAGGGGAACGTCTGATTTTTTACTGATTGCATTTTTGGTCCCGCTTGCACCTGTGCTTGCTGATTTTTTACCGCTTGCACTTGATTTGCTTGATTTACCTGATTTTCTCTTCGCCACTTCTTTCTGAAGTGTGCGTAGATAGTCATCTGGCTGATGGTGCAACTCATATTGCGATGGTGTGTTCAGAAAATCAAGTGCATATGCCTTTTTCTTCTCGGTGTATACCGGAGCGGTCTTGGGTTTCTTCTTCGCAAAATGTACCGCCACTTCGGCCTTTGATATCGCTACAGATTCCGCATCAGTACGATTGTAAGGTCTGATGGGAAGATTCTGATGAGGCACTATTGGGAGGGGCGACATTTTCCGTTATGGGCTGCCGCGTCCTTTAGTACTCACTAACGGAGCACGCTTCCTCTTATTGTCCTTAGCGGGCGGCGAAGACTGCTGAGCCTGCGGCGGAGATCGAGATGGACTCAGGATGTGGTGGTCGTAGTCATCATGGGGTGGGATTCTTGGAGGTGATGGAGGTGGAGGTGGAGGTGAAGGAGACCTGCGACGACTCGGAGGCAGTAGTGTTATCCTTGGAGCAGAGCCTAGAAACCGTATGTTGTTCTTTTCCCAGAGAATGATCCCACCAAGTACTTCTCCCAGTGTGATCTCACCTTCAGGTCCAGGGATGTCAAGATCCATTGACTCCCACTCCTTTATGATTTGATCCACCTCGACTTTAGCATAGCTAGTTGGAATCTCACGGTCATGCCAACGTGCGTCAGGCGGACAAGGCAAAGCCGATCCGACCGCCACCTTCACAGATACGTTCTTCAATTTTTATGGAGTTCACAAGGTATCTGCTCCTTAATTCCATCCACGGGGTAGCCGGGACCGCCATCTATAGTATATATGCATCATTAGACGGGACCTCCGATTCAGCGACGCTGCTTCTCCGCTGAGATGGGTTGGCGGTAATATCGAGTGGAGGATCTTGCTGCAAGCGCGCTATTCCTCTAAGTTCGTCGATCTGCTGCTGCTGCTTGTCAAGTCTTCCTAGAAGCTGCTTGAACTTGTCTGCCTCCTCCTCCTTCCGTCGTTGCTTTGCTCTTGCTCGGCTTCTACAGGTACCTTGGTCCTTAGGAAACCCAGTCTCCCACGTGAAACTCCCGTCAAGGCCTCGGACTCGTCCTGTATGTTCGCGATTCCCGAGGACCAAGGTCAGCAAGTCATTCTCTCTATCGGATGAAACTGTTTTATTCCATCTTTAATATCTTTGACCACTTTTAGCCATGCAGTCCTGGGTACCTTTATCCCGTCACTGCAAACAAGGTCCCCTGTAAGTTCGTCATATGTACTCCCATGCCCAAGGAACCAATTTCTTGCCCTCAAATCCCATTCTTCGTGAATTGGTTCTGGAATGATCCCTTTATTATGAAGCTCTTTCTCTTTTGCATCCCACTTAGGCATGGCAGTCGCGTAGCCCCCTGGCCCCAAGTTATGGTGATATTTCTTCTTCGCAACATTTATCTTTTTTTTCCTGACTTTTCCTCTGCAACTCCTGACCTCCTATACAGCACAAATGCATCCCAGTAAGACTGCTGCTTCGCTAGATAGCCTTCGAATAATGGGGTTTTCTTGTCCTTCTGATACTGTTGCCATAATGACTTCTTCCAGTTCTTGAATAGTTCGGCCATCTTCTTTAGTGCGAACTGCTTGACTTTCTTTCTCATTTCAGCAGTCTCGTCCTCAGTGTCACATTCTGGTAGCTTGAAATATCCCATTAGGTCATTAAAAAGTTCATCTTTGAACCTATCGTCGATATACACATCACTCCATTCCGCCTCTTTGGGCTTATTCCACTCCGGAACAGTGATTGGGGTGCGATCTCTAGCAACAACTCCGCATTGTTGTACAAATAGTTGTTTTGTTTTCTTTTGTTCCAATGGTTCGCCATCTCCTGAAACCTTTGTAATTTCATAAACAGTACCCAGGGGCAACTTTTTGGCTGGGCCGCGCTTGGTTTTCTTGCTCTATGTAGAGGCCTAAGAGAAGAAACATTCGTCAACATTATATATACAACTAGGTACATCTAGTGATGATCATCGGACATAATATATATATATATATACCTCGTCGGTCTGCGTTACGCGTCCATGGGCTTCTTCCTCTTGTCTGTTGGTCTCCTCTCCCTCACCGGATGAGTTCAGATACCTCGAGGGAGATACCTCATCGGCATCGTGAATGATATCCTCGAGCAAGTGTTTCGAATATATGTCTTTGCGGACTGGGGACTAGGTGGATCAATAGTTCCTGCAAAATGCACACAATATTTATTCGAACTTAACAAAATAAAACCTAAACCCCTAAACCCGGAGGTGCGGTGGGCGGTGGCCGGTGATGGTGGCCGCGGGAGAGGCGGGCGACTAAGCGGCTACCCGCGAGAACCACCACCCTAACCCTAACTCCGGTCACCACCCTAAACCCTAAACCCGGAGGTGCGGTAGGCGGTTGCCGGTGATGGTGGCCGCGGGAGAGGCGGGCGACTAAGCCCTATTATAAACGTAAGTTACAATATTATAAATCTCATACCCTAAAAATAATAAACTAATCCTAAACTAAATACACTAATCCTAATCCTAAACTACATACACTATATATCCTAATCCTAAACTACATACATTATATACACTATATACACAAAAAAAGGAACATACACTATGTACTAATCCTAAACTACATACACTATATAATAATCCTAATCCTAAACTACATCACTATATACACTACTAACCTAATAAACTATACACACTACTCACCTAATAAACTATACTAATACACTATATACACTAATCCTAATAAACTATATACATTAAACTAAAAAATTAATCTTAAATAAAAAATCCTAACTAATCCTAATTAATCCCAACCCTAACTACTCACCGGCGGTGGTGGCGGCCAGCGGTGGCGGTGGCGCTGGCGCCGGGCGCGGGCGCTTCGTTGGAGTGGCAGCGGTGGCGCGGCCGAGCTCGATCGGGAGCGGGGCGACGCTGGTGCGGGCGCGGGAGCGGGGCGCGGCGGGCTCGGCGGTGGGCGGCATAGAGAGGGGTTGTCTTCGGCGGTTCTCGCGACGGCAGCCTGGCGTCGTCGTCGGCGTTGCTGGTTCCACGGACCGGGACTAAAGGTGTGTGTGTGTGGGGGGGTTTCGTTTTTTGCGCGCTGGGGCCAGACCTTTAGTCCCGGCTGGTAAACTAGGCCGGGACTAAAGGCCCAAATTTGCGCGCGCTGGGCCAAAAACCCTAGCGCGTGTGCTTTTTTTTCAAATTTTCAATAATATCATTTAAAACATTTAAATTATACTTTTTTGCATACTTATGAATTTGACAAAACTTTCAACATGAAAAGTTCTTGAATTTGAATAATTAATCCAAATCCATTTTCTGTTTTATCAAATAATTATTTTAAATAGTCAAATTATTAACCATTTTGCTATTATCAATTTAAAAATGCATTAACTATTATTTTTTGCATATTTTTGAATCTCACTAAACTTTCAACATGAAAAGTTCTTGAATTTGAATAATTAATCCAAATCTATTTTCTATTTTATCAAATAATTATTTTAAATAGTCAAATTATTAACCATTTGCCATTATCAATTTAAAAATGCATTAACTATTACATTTTGCATATTTTTGAATCTCACAAAACTTTCAACATGAAAAGTTCTTGAATTTGAATAATTAATCCAAATCCATTTTCTGAATAAGCTTTAGTCCCGGTTGTATCCACTAACAGGTACTAAAGATTTTTCCCGCCATTTCTCACCGCTTCCCGCCATGTTTTTCCGCCCTTTCCTCTGAACCGAGCTTTTAGTCCCGGTTGTAGCCACTGACAGCGACTAAAGATATTTTCCGCCATTTTCCACCACATCCAGCCATGTTTTACCGCCCTTTCCATCTATATATAGGCCGTCCGCGCCATGGTTATGCACACATCCACACCTTCCTCTCTCACAGAAATGGACAATGCCTACTTGGCCATTCTGACCCTCGAGGAGACGGAGGCGTTGTGCGCCTCAAGCTAGCATTGCCCACTAAGCTACCGGCCACCCGCCGGTTGGATGCTGAGTGTTGGAGGTGTTTTTGCCCCTACCGTGCCTCAAGGCTCCGCCCGATAGGCGGCCATCACGAACCACTTCTACCACGAGCAGCGGATGGATCCCTAGTGGGATCCCGACAACTATGACACCTGGAATGCCTTCTTCGCTAACCGGCATGAAAGGGAGCTCACTAGGTACGATGGTGATGGCCCACCCCTGGTGAACCACAATGAAGCCGGCCGCCGTCTGTGGTGGGCGAACCGTACTATCATAGGCGTGATGCGCTACATCATCGGGGGAGACCATCATCGCCTGCGGTGCCCACAAGTCCACCCGCCCGCCGTGAATCCGAGGCCGGAGTGAAAGGTGCCCCCGGTATATGCCATGGCTGGGCTCAGGATCCCTGGAGTGGCAGGTGACGATGACAATAATGATGACGATGACGAATAAGACCCTGAAGCTGTGTACTATAGGACTAGGCATGATTATGACTAAAGGGGGCGGCTTTAGTCCTGTGTGTTAGCTAGTCCCGGTTTGTCCCGGTTTTTAATATTAATAAATGTATTGAGTGTTAGTCCCGGTTTGTGGCTGGACCAGGAGTAAAGGGGGCCTTTAGTCCCGATTCCGTAGTCTCGGTTTTTAAATATTAATAAATGTCTTGAGTGTTAGTCTCGTTTTATGCTTGGACCGGGACTAAAGGGGGACCTTTAGTTCCGATTCGTACTTACCATGAAGATCTGATATCCAAACACGTGCGGTCACATATTAGGGAGTGCCTCTATGACCGAAGCATAGATCGGTATCAGCGTATTCAGGGAACATAGATCGGTAGTTGTCATCATCGTTCTCTTCTTCATCGCCGTCTTCCATCACAACCCCTCTTTCTCCATGTTTGGTCTAAACATTATAGCCGGACATAAAACCAGACCGAAGCAGGTGGCTCTGAATGACTCTTGCAGAAGTGTGAGCCTTCTCATTCGTACAGTCAACACATGGAGAACACATAAAACCATCCTGTCGCTTGTTCTCCTCGGCCATAACTCGAAAAGAATGCACGCCTTCTTTGAAAGCGGCAGAACGTCGGTCACCGTACATCCATGGATGGCTCATCTGTATCATACAAATATATGTCAAACACAATCACTATGCTAAAATTAGTACCACACGACGGTCTTAACGAGAAAATAGTTGCTAACCTTTTATTACACTTGGAAACAAAGATGAGAAAACTTAAGTGTGGCTCGGGAACCTCATATCATGTCTGTCTTGTGTGACCTAAACTTGCACCGCTCTAATGGACATTTCACCGGACACCTCTAGTGCATATGTATGAACAAGAAAAAAATAGCACAACAACACTCTCTCCCACCAGGAAAAAAAACAGTTCAGGGGGGGAGGGGGATGTGCGTATATATAGGGCTAGACCACTAGTCCCGGTTGGAGATACAAACCGGGACTAAAGGGGGTGCCCCCAGCGAGCGGCAGGGCCATGGCCCTTTAATCCCGGTTTGAGCCTCAGACCGAGACTAATAGGGTCTAACGGGCCGGGACATATGCTTCTGGGCGGCTCGGGCCGTCCGTCCAGGGCCATTAGTCTCGGCCCCAGCCCCAGCCGGGACTAATGTCCTGGACAAAAGGCCTATTTTCTACTAGTGTTGGTATATTTTCATATATATTTAGTCAAACTTTAACTTTGACGAAACCTATAACTACTTACAAAGGAAGGGAGTACTAATAACTATTATTGTAGAAGATGTGCTCGTTGCCCTAAACATGTGTCAACACCCGGATTTTTAATCCCAGATGGTTGTTATGCCATACATCGCAATCCTAGGATTACCATTTTTGCGAGACATAACAGATTGGATATCACAATACATCATCCATTACAAACCATACATAAGGTCTTACAACAAATAAAGGATCACATGATCTAGTCTTAATACAATCATAGCAGAGGAATAATGTAATAATAACGGTAGCGTGGGCGAGACTCCATCTTCATGGTCATAAGCAATGCTGGCGATGGGAGATGATCCTAGTTGTCGTAACCTTTCTACGGTCCATCCTCCTGATAGTCCTCTTCATAGTCTGGCCACAAGAATAGCCAAAGACAAATCCATGAGTACTCTTTAAGTACTTGCAAACTAAGACTAACAAGTGAAGTGGTTTTGAGTAGGAAATACTAAGCTCTAGGTTGTTTTGCAAAAAGCCAGATTTACCTTAACTGAGTTCAGAAGCAAAGAAATCTAGTTGAAAGTTTTGTAACACCTAAGTGGAAACTTGAATTTTCATAGGACAACCCTGTTGTGGTCAAGTCAAAGTCATGATTTATTTCACAAGTCATTTTGAAAATATCTGACGACGGAACAGTATGGCCACTACAACTGTTTATAACCGCAGACGCGGCTATTCGAATAGTTTGACACTCTTCAGAGGTGGTACACTTTCACCACAATTAATATTTGATACATCCATCAGGAATAATCCTGAATTCACCAAACTCAGTATGCGGATAATCAATCCTAACCTTTCAATTACACGCCCTAGTATAGGCACCTCTCCTATGAGTTTGGCCTCCCAACCATGACCCACTGTCATTTTGGGAACTGCACAGGTGGACAATCTTCACAAGGTAGCTTCAGCTCAAACCTTGGCCGCAAGGGAACCCATACTAAGGTATATAAATTTCCAGTCAAGCCCTACCCAAATTTTGGGTATTGTGGTTGTACAGTAAAATTGGAATGGTATCGCATCCAGACAACCATCAGTTTTATAAAGGGCTAAGGCTCATGCCTCAAAATTTTCATCATCAAAATCATCTGGTGTTCAAGAACACATGTCAAAACATTTCAGTAGAATGACTCCTCATTCTAAGGTTTTCATAATCATTTTCACCAAGTATTTCCATCTAAAGTGATCAAGTTTTATGCTTAGCACTAGCAACTACAAGTGGGGGCTAAACACTAAGGAGGGGTGGTAATCAAGTGTAACTTATCTAAGTTCAATCTCATGCCTCGGGATGACATCAAGATTTATCTAACTTAGGACAAATTTTATGCTCTTTATGCTACCTTTAAATATCTTTCCAGAATCTACAATTCACTAAGTAAACTTAAGTAGAAAGCTTTTATAAAGAAATAAAATACTAATCTTGCAAGTAAAACAAGGATTGGGTATCAAGTGGTGGAACCAATGCATGTTTCATGCATCTAGTGGGCATAGATATAATGCAAGGGTTAACTTGCAAAGTTCTAGTTTGCTTAGATAGCTTGCCTTGTGCAGTGCAGTGGTTGAAGTTCTCCTCTGCTTCTTCCTCGTAGTATCCTCCTTCCTCCTCGTATCCTTGGTCGGTACTAGCGTCTATAAATAAATACGATATACACAATCACCAAACAATACTTAACTAGTTCTATTTATCACACCAAGGTTTTCACTAGATGATCTAGTATCATCACAAACATCACAAAGATTTAAGGCACTAGTTTTATTTCTTTTATTTTAGAATAGTAATTTCTACTCATTGAAAAACTACTTAAGATTTAATATTCTCCAACTAAAACATGGGATCATGTTGACACATGTCATCACCACATATTCTCCAACTAAAACAGTGGTGTCACAATTTAATAAGGTTTAACCTTTTTTATCTTAATTAATTAAAGTGACTAGAAATGCCTATGGGGCATTATTTTATTAATTTTCCATTATTTATGCAAGTAAACCTAGATACTTTTATATATTCAGAAAGGTCTGGTTAAATGTGATTTTTGAGAGTTGGAATCAACTCAAAAGCTTTTGTGGTTGAATTTTGAAAAATGTTTGAATGCAGAAAAGCTTCTGCCTTGTTATTTTTACTATAGGTGATCTACAACTCCAAATGATTTGAATCCAACGGGCTTGGATTAAGATTTTCAGTACCTTTCTAGAAAAATTAGTTTTATGCAATTTGGTTTAGAGAATTGACCTGGGTTGATTTTTAAATCTAGGTACAGAACCAAGTTTGGAACTAAATGAAAAAACCTAAATTCAAACTACTGGGTCACGCGGGATGTTAACTGGGCCGACCCATGGCGCACAGCGCGCACGGGTGGTTTAAGTGGTTGTCCCCACCAGTCATCGATACCGGGGGTGCGAAGGGGTGCGGGGCAATCTACACCACATGATCAACATCTAATCAAACGGCTGTGAATTATCGTCTCCATTGGGCAATAATGTCGGCGAGACAGAACCCTAGCACGGCCAGTGGGGGTCGTGTGAGGCTCACCGGGGCTCAGGCGAGGGTCGACGATGGGGGCGAACCTCCTGGTACCGGTGGCTTCTCCTGGGACGGCTCCAATCGCTGGCTCCTCTCTTCCTCCTCCTCGGTAGAATCCGGCAAAATTCCGGCGACCTGCTGCTCGCCTTGCTCCGGGGATGAGGTGGGTGGTTCTGAGAGAGAGGGCAGTGTGTTGGTGTGCTGAAATCGAACGTGGGTGGCCTCTATTTATAGTGCAGTGAGGGGACCGAAGGGCGCGGGTGGAGCTTGTCGTGGTCGTCGTCATGTGGGCTAACGGCATGGGCGACGGTAGGGGACGGTGTTGTGTTCCCGGCAAAGCTCAACGGCATTTCATGAGGCGTGGGAAGGTGCGAGATGGTCGGAACATTACGGTGCTCTGGGTGGGTCTGACGAGCATTTTAATGGCGCACGGGCTCTCCTGGTCGCGCGGTGACGAATGGAAATGTCCGGGCGGTTCCTTGGACGGTGGTGATCACGCATGCAAGCGACGAGGGCGGCGCGCGGTCTATGCTCGCGTGTCGAGTGCGGCGCTCTGGCGCGCTCTTGGCATGCTCACAGAGAGGCTGGGCACGCTCGGGCTGGGTGGTCCAGGGGCTGGCTATGCTTTGGCGTTGGACAAGGGGTGGCGGTGGACGGTGATCAGTGTCCTAGACAAGGTTGGCGAGGCTACGGAAGCTCCTAGCTGGCTGTCAATGATGGGGTGGCCATTCGGGGCTTGGCATGCTCACAATTGATGGCAATGCAAGCTCACAGTGAGCTAAAGCTTGTTAACTGAGCTAGATGATCTACTGAGAGCATGTTGTGAGCTAGAGAGGGAACAAGTTAGGCACAAACACTGCTCACTATAGTGTTTTGTGTTTTGTTTGATTGTGTTTGCAAGGTGTTTGATGAAATGGCCGAAAGAGATTTGAATTTGAATTTTTGAATGAAAATTGGTGGATGTACTAGTCACATACTAGATAGTCTCTGGTTAGTTGAAAAGGTCAAGGTGCATTGGTTTGGTTGGTTCTTGAGAATTGGTGATCTTCACATATGATATAGATTCAATTTTGAGTTGTCGTTTAAATCCAGTTGCCAAATGTTTCTGGGGGTTTGAAAGGGCTTGGGTTCATTTTTACTTGGTCTAGCAAGGGGTGAAAAGAATTGGAATAGTTTCTATTTGAAATCTTGGACTAGAAACACTCAAAGTGGCCTAGTGAGCAAGATTGGCAAAAATGACCATTAGCTCCTTCTATTTGTTTTTGAATTTCTCTTGATTTGTTTCTCTTGGAAATGATTTAGATGATGTTATTTTCATCTTTAAACCATTCCTTGCTATTTATAACAATCACACAAGTCCATTCATGCATTCATACAATCATCACATACACACATGCATTCATATGATTTTAATTAACAAAAGTTTTTGTTAACTCTAATTTTGATGATTGGAACTTGATAATCTTGATCGATAGTTTTGGGTTGTTACAAACCTTACGTCCTTAAACAAAATCTCGTCTCGAGATTTGAGAAAGAATAAAAATAAAACTAGGATTTAAAGAGATCGGGAAACTCCGTCTTGATGTAATCTTGTTGCTCCCAGGTAGCTTCTTCTTCAGTGTGGTTGCTCCACTGGATCTTGAGAAATTTGATGCTTCGGCCCCTGATGGTTCTAAAAGCTTCCTCCAAAATACGGATTGGTACTTCAAGATACGTCAGGTCATCGTTGATCTCTATGGTTCAGTGATCAATGTTCTTGAAAACTTCAGTCTTCTCCGGGACTTCTAGACATTTGCGAAGAAACGATATATGGAACACATTGTGCACTACTGACATATCCTCTGGCAGTTCCAGTTGATACGATACTTCTACTCGGTGATTCAGAATCTTGAAGGGCCTGATATATCTGAGGGCTAAATTTTCCTTGAGCTGGAAATGTTGCATTCCCTTCAAAGGCGACACTTTGAGATACACAAAATCTCCGATATTAAAAGCGAGGTCTCGACGTCTCTTATCGGCATAACTCTTCTGTCTAGATTGGACGGTCTTGAGGTTCTCATGGATCTTGTGAACTTTCTCTTCTGCTTCTCGTAGGATGTCGGGTCTGAAAATCTGACTCTCTCCTACTTCCGACCAATTCAATGGGGTACAACACTTCCTTCCATACATGAATTCAAATGGGGCCATCTGCAAACTAGCTTGATAACTGTTGTTGTACGAAAATTTTGCGAACGACAGACAATCTTATCATTTTTATCCATACTCTAGCACACAGGCTCTCAACATATCTTTGAGTATTTGATTTACTCGCTCCGTTTGTCCATCAGTATGAGGGTGATAAGATGTGCTGAAATCTAGTCGGGTTCCTAATCCTTCTTGGACTTTCTTCTAGAATCTCGAGGTAAACTGAGTTCCTCGATCTGACACGATGTTCTTGAGGACTTCATGCAAACTGATGATCCTAGCAATGTACAACTCTGCTAGCTTAAAACTCTGATAGGTGGTCTTGATAGGTAAGAAATGGGCGACCTTGGACAACCTATCAACTATGACCCAAATAGAGTCATTTCCCCTACTAGAAGTAGGCAAACCGGTGATAAAGTCCATTCCAACTGAATCCCATTTCCATTCCAGAATCTATAATGGTTCCAACAGTCCTGTGGGTCTTTGATGTCCCGCCTTAACTCTTTGACAGATATCACACTTAGCTATGTAGCTTCCAATTTCTCTCTTCATCTTATGCCACCCTCCTTCAAATCCTGATACATCTTCGTTCCTCCGGGGTGGATAGAATAAAGGGTATCATGGGCCTCTTTCAAAATAGCTTTCTTCAACTCTGAATCTGCTGGTACACAGAGACGTCCTTTGCGCCACAAAACTACTTCATCTTCGGTGAATTCGGGTACTTTGCCTGTACCTATACGATGTTTGATTCCGTCGATATAGCATTTCCTTTTTGTGCCTCCTTAATCTGACTGATCAAAGTGGGTTGAAGTTCTATGCTAGCCAAAAATCCTTCACTTACTAATTCCATTCTGAAATCTTCCAAATCCTTGTGCAAGCTTGGTTGCTCCTTCAGAATCATGGAGTTCAAGCGGCACGACAATGTACTAAGGGCATCTGCTACCACATTGGCTTTACCGAGGTGATAATGGATGTCCAGATCATAGTCCTTGATTAGCTCGATCCATCTTCTCTGTTTCATATTCAACTCCTTCTGAGTGAATATATATTTCAGGCTCTTGTGATCCGAATAAATCTCACAACGGTTTCCTATAAGGTAATGCCTCCATGTCTTCAGGGCGAGAACTACGGCTGCTAATTCAAGGTCATGTGTAGGATAATTCTGCTCATGCTACTTCAGTTGGCGGGATAGATAAGATATTACTTTGCCTCCTTGCATCAACACACATCCGAGACCGATCCTGAATGCGTCACAGTACACATCAAACGGCTTCGTGATATCCAGCATGATCAAGATTGGGGCTGAAATCAATCTCTTCTTGAGTTCCTGAAAACTCGCTTCACATTTGTCCGTCCATTCGAACTTCTTGTCCTTCTTCAACAATTGGGTCATGGGTCTTGGGGTGCTTGAGAATCCTTCTACGAACTTGTGGTAATATCCCGCTAATCCGAGAAATGCACGAACTTGGGTTTGAGTGGTTGGGGCTTGCCAATCTTCAAAAAGCTTCACCTTTGTAGGGTCAACGGCAATTCCTCCGGCTGATACGATATGTCCGAGGAATCCTACCTCCTGTAACCAGAATTCACATTTTCTAAACTTGGCATACAACTAATGCTCCCTAAGGGTTCCAAGGATGGTCCTCAGGTGTAGATCATGTTCTTCTTCTGATTTGGAATAGATCGGAATGTCATCGATGAAAACAATGACAAACTTATCCAGGAAGTCCATAAAAATCTTATTCATGAGGTTCATGAAATAAGCGGGGGCATTGGTTAATCCAAAAGACATGACGGTGTACTCATACAATCCATATCTGGTGGAGAAAGCAGTCTTTGGAATATCCTCTGCGCGAATCTTAAGTTGATGATAACCAATTCTACGATCAATCTTAGAAAACACCTTGGCACCAGTCAACTGGTCCAACAGGTCTTCTATCTTCGGTAGTGGATACTTGTTCTTGATGATGACATCATTCAACTTCCGATAATCCGTACACAAACGGTTACCTCCATATTTCTTGTCCACAAACAAGATAGGTGATCTCCATGGAGACGCACTTGGTTGGATCAGTCCTATCTCCAGCATAGCATCCAGTTGCTTCTTCAGCTCCACTAATTCAGACGGGTTCATACTATATGGTCTCTGGGCTATGGGTCCGGTTCTAGGGATTAGTTCAATGATAAACTAGATATCCCGATCTGGGGGCATACTGGGTAAAACATCTAGAAATACATCAGGGTATTCACAGACTATTCTGACATGATCAATGGTTGGTTGGGCTAGATTCTTGTTGCACTTGAATTGACGGGGCGAGGTTTCAGATACATTGCTCTACTGATATTCCAGCTGTACTGGTCATGGTTATGGCTTTCTTGGCACGGTCAATTATTCCTTTACGTTTCGACATCCAATCCATTCCTGGTACTATTTCCAAACCTTTAGTTCCAAGTACTATTAGATTAGCATAAAAATCTATGCCATGGATTTGGATAGGTACGGTCTTGCAAATTTGTCTAGCTTTGGTGGTTGAACCAGGTATTTGAACTATCATAACATGCTTCAATTTGGTTGGTTAAATCTTTACTAATGCATGCAAATTCTTCGGTAACAAACGAGTGTGATGCTCCAGAATCAAACAACACTCTTGCAAGTATCGAGTTAACAGAAAACATACCCAGCATGACATCAGGCACTTCTTGGGATTCTTCGGCATTCATGAGAAACAGACGGTTGTTGCGGTTGAGCGAGTTTCCTGGGCAAATCTCCTTCCAGGCTGAACACGATGCTGCTGCTGTGCTGGGGCATTTGCATTGGGGGCTGCAGCAATCTTCTTGGGGCACTCATTGGAATGGTGACCCTTGGTTCCACATTCATAACAAGTCATTTGGGACTTGTCCTTTGCTGCAACAGGCATAACATTGCTTCCAGTTCTTGGGGAAGTGTTGGTGTTGGTGGCGGCATTGTTGTTGTTGAACTTGGGTGGTGCACGATTGAAATTGCTGGAGTTGCCGGGGTTGTTGTTGTGATTTCCTTCAGGCCTTGGGTTTCCTTCTCCACGACTGGGATAGGTCGGACGGTTCTTGGGGGGTCTATTGTTTCTTGGGGCAAATCCTAGAGACAGGTTGGGGCGATACTTTGGGGTATGATGGATTCCTGGTTGATGCATCATTCTACGCTTGCGGTTCTCATTGGCTTGGTTGATCTTGCCTTCCATCTGAATGGTAGAATCCACTAGGGCTTCAATATCAGCAAACAGGATGTTGACTAACACTGTTTGCATCTCATCATGCAGACCATTCAATAATCTCTCCTTCTTCATGGATTCAGTATCAATCTCATCTGGTGCATACCTAGACAATGACAAAAACTTGTCACGGTACTCAACTACTGTCATCCTTCCTTGCTTCAGTTCTCTGAATTCATCTCTCATCCTCTTGATCAAACCCGGTGGCACATGGGTTCGGCTGAACTTGATTTTGAATTCCTCCCAAGTCATCATCTGTCCTCCATTCATGGCGCAAACGCTGTTCCACCATGCTCTTGCATCTCCGGCCAGATAGTGGGTGGAAAACAGTACCTTCTCGTTGGCTTCCACTCCCACAACTTCTAAGTTGTTCTCCATGGTTTGCAGCCAATCATATGCATCTAGGGGCTCTTCAGACTTAGTGAAAATAGGGGGATTGGTGTTCTAGAAATTCTTGATCTTGGATCCATGGTTGTCCTGATTTCCATGGCCTTGGTTGTTTTTTTCGAAAAGGGGAGTATCCCCGGCCTCTGCATTGGTTGATGCACACAGCCTTTATTAAAAACATCCACCAATATTCATCATCCTACAACTGTTACAACTCATGGATCGCTTAAAGTTGATGCATAGATCAACCATCGAAACAAAAGAAGGAAAAAAAGATTACACATCCCGTAATCTATTATGCTGCAGCCAAAACGATTGGCTGAACATATGGTGTGCGACCATCAGCAAATGGCTGCACCCAGTAGCCATAATAACCCGCTGGTCTTGGGGTAGTAAGAACGCCCAAAGCTGAACACAATGCGCCATCATATGGATAACCTGCAAAATGTTAAAAGTTTTTGTTTTGTTAAAGATAATTTCATTTCTACACCTCCAAATAGACCAACATAAGGCAGAAACACCAATGCAAAATCTACCCTTGGTTGTTGTTGGCCATCTGAGCTATGTGTTGAAGGGTGGATAAGTTGGATTGGCATTTGGCTCTTTCAGCTTCACGGTCAGAAACCAACATTTGCAAGATCTGCAACATCGGGTCCGGGGATGAAGTGCTTCCTCCGCGAGGCATCTGAAGATTGAGATAGATCATGAGAAAAGAGGGAAATTTCTAAGGTTCAGGGTTTTTTTTTGAGAAGTTTTCAAAGTTGACTCAGATTCCCCTAGAAACTTGATTTTCATTCATTCATAACACACCATACAAACACACACCACAACAAAGAAAACAGATGGTTTTAAGAACCATTCTGGGAAACTACGATACAATGGGACCGGATACACTTACTAACGCTAGTGCTCAAGTGCTATTACTCCTCGAAGTCGGTGTCCTCATCATCCTCCTCCTCCTCCTCCTCATCATCATCATCAATGAAGGCGAAGTCATCCTCATCGGTGAAGAAGTCCATGGCCTGGTCCTCTAGAAATTCATCATCGTCACCGAGATAGGAGTAGGGGTCTCCACGGATATCCTCCCCTGCATTCTCCCTCTTCTCAAGCTACATATCTCTCTTGTGGATGGTCTCCTCCAAGTCTGTGATCCTTTGACAAAGGCGGGCAATGATGCACTCCTTCTTGTCGAGTTGACGGCGACGAGACTGGCGATCCTTCACTAGCATGGCAATGGTCTGATCCTTCTTGGAGGCGATGGCAGAGTTGTGGTTGTCGTAGGAACGGGCGTTGTCCAACTCCTTCTGCTGGTCATACATCATGAAGCTGAGGTGGTCCACTTGATTCTTTAGCTAAGGGGGATATGGTGCCTCCAGTGGCTGTCCCATAGCATCAGGCCTTGGGCAGAACTCAAAGCGGGTACCCTTGATCTGATTGATACTCTGCCCACATAGACGGGCAAGATCTTCCTGCATGGCCCTGGCAAGTACATCAAGCCAGTTGTTCTCTCTAATGGTGAACTGAATTCCCTTTGAAGTGGGGGCTTCAATCTTTCCTCGGAGACTTGCAACAATTAGCCATTGTAATTCCTCTCCTTCCTGATCACTGAGCTGAGCTCCGAAGAACTCGGGGTGCGGGCGCTCCAGAAATTCCGAGACCTAGTCCAAGTCACGCTCAAAGATGAGATCTCCTCCATTCCCCAACTGATAGAACTTTCTATACTTCACGTCCATCTATAATAATGTAGGATGAGTAAGTTAGTAGAGTGATCAAGTGTGTCAAATTTTATGTAAGTTTGTAAGAATTTCTAAGCAACATGAATTTTCACGAAAGAATCTAAATGATAAGAATGAGAATAAGTTTCATAAATACTCACTTTCTTGGTTTTGAAACTAAGTTTTTGATTCAAACGTCCATTCTAAACTAGGGTCTCCTATGGTCAGGATGACTCTAATACCAACTTGTCAACACCCGGATTTTTAATCCCAGATGCATGTTATGCCATACATCGCAATCCTAGGATTACCATTTTGCGAGACATAACAGATTGGATATCACAATACATCATCCATTACAAACCATACATAAGGTATTACAACAAATAAAGGATCACATGATCTAGTCTTAATACAATCATAGCAGAGGAATAATGTAATAATAACGGTAGCGTGGGCGAGACTCCATCTTCATGGTCATAAGCAATGCTGGCGATGGGAGATGATCCTAGTTGTCGTAACCTTTCTACGGTCCATCCTCCTGATAGTCCTCTTCATAGTCTGGCCACAAGAATAGCCAAAGACAAATCCATGAGTACTCTTTAAGTACTCGCAAACTAAGACTAACAAGTGAAGTGGTTTTGAGTAGGAAATACTAAGCTCTAGGTTGTTTTGCAAAAAGCCAGATTTACCTTAACTGAGTTCAGAAGCAAAGAAAGCTAGTTGAAAGTTTTGTAACACCTAAGTGGAAACTTGAATTTTCATAGGACAACCCTGTTGTGGTCAAGTCAAAGTCATGATTTATTTCACAAGTCATTTTGAAAATATCTGACGACGGAACAGTATGGCCACTACAACTGTTTATAACCGCAGACGCGGCTATTCGAATAGTTTGACACTCTTCAGAGGTGGTACACTTTCACCACAATTAATATTTGATACATCCATCAGGAATAATCCTGAATTCACCAAACTCAGTATGCGGATAATCAATCCTAACCTTTCAATTACACGCCCTAGTATAGGCACCTCTCCTATGAGTTTGGCCTCCCAACCATGACCCACTGTCATTTTGGGAACTGCACAGGTGGACAATCTTCACAAGGTAGCTTCAGCTCAAACCTTGGCCGCAAGGGAACCCATACTAAGGTATATAAATTTCCAGTCAATCCCTACCCAAATTTCGAGTATTGTGGTTGTACGGTAAAATTGGAATGGTATCGCATCCAGACAACCATCAGTTTTATAAAGGGCTAAGGCTCATGCCTCAAAATTTTCATCATCAAAGTCATCTGGTGTTCAAGAACACATGTCAAAACATTTCAGTAGAATGACTCCTCATTCTAAGGTTTTCATAATCATTTTCACCAAGTATTTCCATCTAAAGTGATCAAGTTTTATGCTTAGCACTAGCAACTACAAGTGGGGGCTAAACACTAAGGAGGGGTGGTAATCAAGTGTAACTTATCTAAGTTCAATCTCATGCCTCGGGATGACATCAAGATTTATCTAACTTAGGACAAATTTTATGCTCTTTATGCTACCTTTAAATATCTTTCCAGAATCTACAATTCACTAAGTAAACTTAAGTAGAAAGCTTTTATAAAGAAATAAAATACTAATCTTGCAAGTAAAACAAGGATTGGGTATCAAGTGGTGGAACCAATGCATGTTTCATGCATCTAGTGGGCATAGATATAATGCAAGGGTTAACTTGCAAAGTTCTAGTTTGCTTAGATAGCTTGCCTTGTGCAGTGCAGTGGTTGAAGTTCTCCTCTGCTTCTTCCTCGTAGTATCCTCCTTCCTCCTCGTATCCTTGGTCGGTACTAGCGTCTATAAATAAATACGATATACACAATCACCAAACAATACTTAACTAGTTCTATTTATCACACCAAGGTTTTCACTAGATGATCTAGTATCATCACAAACATCACAAAGATTTAAGGCACTAGTTTTATTTCTTTTATTTTAGAAAAGTAATTTCTACTCATTGAAAAACTACTTAAGATTTAATATTCTCCAACTAAAACATGGGATCATGTTGACACATGTCATCACCACATATTCTCCAACTAAAACAGTGGTGTCACAATTTAATAAGGTTTAACCTTTTTTTATTTTAATTAATTAAAGTGACTAGAACTGCCTATGGGGCATTATTTTATTAATTGTCCATTATTTATGCAAGTAAACCTAGATATTTTTATATATTCAGAAAGGTCTGGTTAAATATGATTTTTGAGAGTTGGAATCAACTCAAAAGCTTTTGTGGTTGAATTTTGAAAAATGTTTGAATGCAGAAAAGCTTCTGCCTTGTTATTTTTACTATAGGTGATCTACAACTCCAAATGATTTAAATCCAACGGGCTTGGATTAAGATTTTTAGTACCTTTCTAGAAAAATTATTTTTATGCAATTTGGTTTAGTGAATTGACCTAGGTTGATTTTTAAATCTAGGTACAGAACCAAGTTTGAAACTAAATGGAAAAACCTAAATTCAAACTACTGGGTCACGCGGGATGTTAACTGGGCCGGCCCATGGCGCACAGCGCGCACGGGTGGTTTAAGTGGTTGTCCCCACCAGTCAGCGAGACCGGGGGTGCGAAGGGGTGCGGGGCAATCTACACCACATGATCATCATCTAATCAAACGGCTGTGACTTATCGTCTCTGTTCGGCAATGCCGGCGAGACAGAACCCTAGCGCGGCCAGTGGGGGTCGTGTGAGGCTCACCGGGGCTCAGGCGAGGGTCCGCGATGGGGGCGAACCTCCTGGTACCGGTGGCTTCTCCTGGGACGGCTCCAACCGCTGGCTCCTCTCTTCCTCCTCCTCGGTAGAATCCGGCAAAATTCCGGCGTCCTGCTGCTCGCCTTGCTCCGGGGATGAGGTGGGTGGTTCTGAGAGAGAGGGCAGTGTGTTGGTGTGCTGAAATCGAACGTGGGTGGCCTCTATTTATAGTGCAGTGAGGGGACCGAAGGGCGTGGGTGGAGCTCGTCATGGTCGTCGTCATGTGGGCTAACGGCATGGGCGACGGTAGGGGACGGTGTTGTGTTCCCGGCGAAGCTCAACGGCATGGTCGTGAGGCGTGGGGCGGTGCGAGATGGTCGGAACATTGCGGTGCTCTGGGTGGGTCCGACGAGCATTTTAATGGCGCACGGGCTCTCCTGGTCGCGCGGCGACGAATGGAAATGTCTGGGCGGTTCCTTGGACGGTGGTGATCACGCATGCAAGCGACGAGGGCGGCGCGCGGTCTGTGCTCGCGTGTCGAGTGCGGCGCTCTGGCGCGCTCTTGGCATGCTCACAGAGAGTCTGGGCACGCTCGGGTTGGATGGTCCAGGGGCTGGCTATGCTTTGGCGTTGGACAAGGGGTGGCGGTGGACGGTGATCAGTGTCCCAGACAAGGTTGGCGAGGCCAAGGAAGCTCCTAGCTGGCTGTCGACGATGAGGTGGCCATTTGGGGCTCGACATGCTCACAATTGATGGCAATGCAAGCTCACAGTGAGCTAAAGCTTGTTAACTGAGCTAGATGATCTACTGAGAGCATGTTGTGAGCTAGAGAGGGAACAAGTTAGGCACAAACACTGCTCACTATAGTGTTTTGCGTTTTGTTTGATAGTGTTTGCAAGGTGTTTGATGAAATGGCCGAAAGAGATTTGAATTTGAATTTTTGAATGAAAATTGGTGGATGTACTAGTCACATACTAGATAGTCTCTGGTTAGTTGAAAAGGTCAAGGTGCATTGGTTTGGTTGGTTCTTGAGAATTGGTGATCTTCACATATGATATAGATTCAATTTTGAGTTGTCGTTTAAATCCAGTTGCCAAATGTTCTGGGGGTTTGAAAGGTGGGCTTGGGTTTATTTTTACTTGGAATAGCCAGGGGTGAAAAGAAATGGAATAGTTTCTGTTTGAAATCTTGGACTAGAAACACTCAAAGTGGCCTAGTGAGCAAGATTGGCAAAAATGACCATTAGCTCCTTTTGTTTGTTTTTGAATTTCTCTTGATTTGTTTCTGCTTGGAAATGTTTTAGATGATGTTGTTTTCATCTTTAAACCATTCCTTGCTATTTACAACAATCACACAAGTCCATTAAAGCATTCATACAATCATCACATACACACATGCATTCATATGATTTTAATTAACAAAAGTTTTTGTTAACCCTAATTTTGATGATTGGAACTTGATAATCTTGATCAATAGTTTTAGGATGTTACAACATGACCCTGTTTTGGGAGCTTGTCCCAGATCTGGCTAGTGTTCGTCGAGGCTGCGAATTCTTGTATTTTATCGATATTTGGGGCATTTTATTAAACTCGAGAGTTTACATCGAGGAGACTACAACCCATGAGGTTGCGTATTCTTGTACACATACGTCAATCTATTTGTTGCAGTTCATCATCGCATATGTGATATGTCCCTGTTTAGAAGATCTGCAATCAATTCGCTTGTTTTCGTTGTATACTACAACAACCAGCTTACTTAATTAGTTATCTTGTGCATCATTTAAAACACACTAGCAGGCCTGGCGCGCCAAGGTCGTGGGCGACTTCTACAATGAGACCGCAAGCCTTGATTCTCTCGTCATGGAATTCCACCGACTTAAGTCACAACCAGTCACGGTAAAAAAATCCTTGAGAATATTCAAGGAAGCGCCAATAAAATATATTGGTAAATAGGGACACCCGTGTAGTACAATATGGCCAACCAGAAGCCCAAACATGTAATAGCACACTAACTCTCGGTACATCAATGATAACACGATAGAAACAACTAGAACCCTGAATTTATTTTATTTTACTTGTCTGTTTTCAATGCTATTCACAAATCCTTGTGCTTAAAAACCATTTGGTGGTGTTGGGGACATAAGACTTGCTTTCTTGATTTGTAGGTTGTTTGAAGAGGAATGAGAAGACCATTCGAGGATTTTCCCGAGAGTTCGATATAAACCCTCGAGTTACCCTCGTGGAAAAACACGCTTTCTACATCACTCTGCACTTGTAGTCCCAACAAAATGATGTTCACGTAGATTGGTGACATCAGGCGGCTAGGGTTCCCCTAAATAATAGCCTCCCGGAGGTCGGTTGGTATTTCCGAAAAGCTCCACATGAATATGTGTCCATCGGGCCTTCACCAATGGGATTCGGTTTGATGTTATGGACTATTTTAGTATTTTGGGCGTCATTTTCTCATATGAACTCCGATTGAGGTGTTCTTTAACCATGGTTTTAGATCTTTATTATCCCGTGATGGAAAATATCACTTTTCCACCGTTCAATATTGCTAACTCCTTGTTCCTGTAACTCCTCCATATTGCCTTCGCTTGGCTCCTTTGACCGCTCTTTGTTCCTGAATATCCAGAATACCTACACACACAACAAAGGCAAGGAAAACTAACAAAATCATAATAAAACTACCAGTTATGCAAATCTCATATGGATATGAAAAGAAACAAGTAATCGTATTTAGAAAGGACACAACATTTACTATATGGAGCATGTGATGAGGAATTTCTTTGTGAAAAAGTAGGCTTGAAACACTATATAAAATCCACTCGTCAACACCCCCAAGATAAAAACAAGCTCGTCCTCGATTAAGTTTTTTTTTGGAAAAGAGTATATATTAATATCACAGGGATACCAATTACACCCAGCCTCTGCAACAACGCATTGCCCTAGCGGCCCTATGGATGCACACAACAAAGAAAAAATAAAGAAGAATTACAAAAAAGAAAAGTCCCGCTACAGAGAACTAATCCTCAAAGCAACAACACTGATACCATCAGAACAACACTAGTAGTCTCCCACTCCAATAACAACGTCTTCAAGAAGGAAACAGTGTCCAAGCACCGTCGTTGCCCGATCAAATATCATAGGTTTTCACCCTGGAGAAAGTCCTTGCTCATAAACAATTCCTTCAACAAGGTCATTGCCAGGCACAACTAGTTAAGGTCAGACCTTGGATTTTCACCCTGGAAGATAAGACTGGGAACTCCCCCTGTGTTGTCTTCCCGCACCAGTAGTCGCTGCAACGAGTCCCAGATCATGCAGCCAGATCTCCGCCGCCACAAGAACAAAAATCACCATCGCTACCCTCATATTTCCGATTTCATGGCATTCTCCGCATCTGACTTCACCATGGCTCTAAGAATGTCACTTGGTGGGAATAAAAAACAGAGCTTCGCAATGCTCCCGCTGAAACCAAACGGCTAGAAAAACAAGGTACGCACGACCGAATACCTTCCGATCGAGCAATCTCTAGGCATGATACGCCCATGGGAGTTCGCCGGCGGAGCCTTCCGGAACCCGCCTCTCCAGACCAGATCCACGAGGCCAGACATCAAGAAGATCTTCGTCTTCGTGCGAAAGAAACCAAAGGACCACAACCATTATTAGATCCGACACAGCGATCCCCACATCGACGGCCGGTTCTGGAGAACGGATCGAGCAGGCAATTATGGAAAGAGAGACGATCTAGGTCTTGAAACCCATCGCCGTACCTCCTCCACAAGATCGCCCCGCGATGCCTCCCTGGAGGAACGAACAAGAAGCAAGGGAGATGGGCGACCGCTGCGCGCCAGCACCTGTAGTCGCGCTGCCGTGCCACCTCTCTGCACCGCTGCTGCCAACCCCGCCAGGGCTCGCCGCCACTCCATGCCGACGCCACGCGCCACCACCCTCACAACCCCTGAGACGATCCGCCTCCGTGCGAAGGGGCCCGTCGAGGAAGCGCCTCCCTCGCCAGCCGCCTTCGACGGCCAGGCGCGGCCGGCGCCGGCTGCGGCAGCAGCCGAGGGAGAGGAGATCGCGGCGCCGCCTTTTCCTAGGGATCGGCGCCTCTGGAGCCGCCCCGCGCGAGGCGACCCGGGAGTCAGATCCTCGATTAAGATAGTTGATAATAATATGTTATCACCTAGCTTACAATCAATGTCTTGTATCCTTATAGGTCCTGCAAGCTCAAAATAAGATAGCTCATATTTATACAATGCAACACAAGCCTAGTTATATATAATGCAACCACTAGAGATTCATCAAAAACTTCTATGCCCCATGTCAAAATTTAATCCAACTTGAAAAAGACTTGTTGTCCCTTTATTGCACTTATTACATTTTTGTACTTCCGTTTTTGTAATGTAAAAGATGTCAAATGTAAATAGAAATAAAGTTTTTTTTATGCTACCTACCCATGCCATCTAATCAAGTCTCTCAAGTGCAAACTTTAGTTATTGATATTCTAGAAAATCTATCTCTTAGTACCGAGAGTATGCCAAAAAGGTGGTATATTTTTATCGGACTTTGTAGGCTAAGAAGGACAATTGTAACCATTACCAAGTTTTCCCTTCTTTGTATCAGATCTCTCGTATTAGTCATAGCAGTGTTCCAAATTTGGCTTGCAACGCAATCCCATAAGATAGCCAAAACTCTTACCCATCATAACATTTTTGTTACAAATGTCTAATCAAGTCATACCCAGAATCCAAGAGTTTCCGCCATAGGATCCTCGTTGGCCAACGGAATTGTTGGCACCTGATGGAACGCGATAGTGGTGTACTCCCTCCATTAGGGATTATAAGGCCCGAGAGCTTTTTTAAAATGTTAGGAATTGTAAGTCCCCTCTCATTTATTAGTCTCTCTCCTCCAATGCATGTTCTCTTTTTTCTCTATCTTCTCTCATGCATGTGTAACTATTGGTGCATGTAGTAATCAAGTGGGTGAGTTATTGATTTTCTTAATCCTATCAAAATGGTCCATAGGCCTTATAATCCCTAACAGAGGGAGTAGCAGTCAGGTAGGTATGCATACAGTGATATCGTACTTTGATTCACAAGGCATATAATCTCGGAACTTCGAAACATCAATTCTAATTGATAACTTCATCCAGAAGCACCTATCAAGACTATTATTTCCAACACTATGGGGCAGAGCCACTTCATTATTATTTATTTATGACAATCCTAAAGAGTGACAACAACAAAGTTTTAGAGAACTTATTTATTATATTTTTTCTTTCTGAGGAAATCATGGCAATATATTCTACAGGATCAAAAAAATCACAAGCTAAAATAAGATTGAACAAAGTGCATCAATGTTTTAACTTGTCGCCTATGGCCCCATGAAGAAAAACCACAAAATATGCATATACTCCATTTTACGAAATTATCAATGCTACTAGGTAGCCATCGTTTGGACTCTACTGGTCATATGTGTCGGTAGTGTGCTAGGATCTGAGCATGGTATTTTTACTAGCCTAGACTAAAAATCAGTGTGTTGTATATTGCCCATAATGGTAAATATCCAAGGCAGGTGGTTTCGAATAGTTAAGTTAAAAATAAAATGGGGAAATTTCCTATAATCATTAAAATGAAATTGAAGATATTATTTCTCCCTTTAAATTTTAAGAATATTCACGACCATTGAACTGCCTAATATCTCTTTATCGATCTATAGTTCTCATATGTGCTCAGGTAATTTTTGGGAAATCTATAATTTTAGCTGGCCTCATTATTCCTGGCTAAATACACAATCATACGAGCCACTAAGGAAGATGAATTACCTAATATTTTAAACCTTATTTTTCAACTTGGTTATAATTTGGATGGTACAAAAGCAATAAACCATATTCTCAGTGCATTACTAAAATTTCGCGCGACCATCTATTAAATCGGCAAAAATGTGGTCAACGGTCTCTCTTATGGCTCTTCGGCATTGGACACTAATGGAATTAAAATAAGGTATTCTAAGTGATGTTTACATATTTTTTACAACCCTAATTTGAAACCTTCTAACAAAACAATTTTCCACTTATTGATTGGATATAATTAGATAAATATGTCTAGTTATAACTCATATTTTGGTGCCATATAGGTATGCTACTTGATAATGCGTCATAGCATAAACAATCATATAGTAGTATAATTTATAGGATACTAGTTGATGATACTAACACCATAATGCATAATTACAAACAAGTATCCTAGTATCATCATATCTATTTATTGATAAAATCTTAATGTAAAGATGTTTACAAGGTCTATTTTAGTTTTTCTGGATCTATATGCCATGATACTTATTGATTCTAATATTACCACCCTTTATTAATTGTTGTAGCACATCAGCTTATTATCGATTGTACTGCAATATACATCAATGAATCTCCCGTTGACCGAGGCATAAGAATGTGACGCAAAAAAGCTCCCATTCTTAGATTTACACAATGATATCACACTTTCTACTTCCATCCTAGGCTCGGTGCTCAAGCAGACCGGTTGGTAGATGGATCTAGCATCCTCTTGATGGTTGTGTCGAAACAACTGAATCAAGTCTATCCATAAATTAAACATAAGAGGCCCCATGAACGAGGTCCACAAAAGATGCATACAATATATTGTACGAAATCATCAAGGCTTCCACTAAGCTATACATCTGTAATCCAGTTGGCATATCTATACGTGCTAGGACCTAAGCCTAGTCTTTTTCCTTGCCTAGAGTAAAAATCAAAGTGTTTTTCATTTCCCATAACGATGACTGTCCAAGGAGGTGGTTTCACACAACTAACTTAGAAATAAATCAGGCAAGTGTCCTATAATCCTTAGAATTGAAGATATATTGCTCCCTTTTAATTAGAAGAATATTCATGGTCATTGATCCACCTAATAGCTCCTTTTGCATCTATAGTTGTTAAATATGCTGAAGTGATTTTTTGTAAATATATAATTCTGGCTACATTATTCCTGACAAGCTAAATGCGCGTACATGCTAGCCGCTAAGGAACCAAAATTACCATATTTTATAAAAAAATTCATTCAACTTGGTTATACTTTATATGGGCCAAAAGGAAATAAAAAAGGTTCTCAATGCATGATTAAAATATCATGTGGCCATCTAGTAAACCGGCAAAAAAGTGATCGGTCTCTCTTATAGCTCTTCGGTACAGAACACCAACGGAATCAAAATTATCTATTCTAATTGATGTTTACATATTTTATTTATAATCCTAAATCAAAACTTTATAACAAAACAATTATCCCCTTATTGATTAGATATCATCGGATAAATATGTCCAGTTATAATTCATATTGTGGCGCCATATAGGTATGCTACTTGATAAGGCGTCATAGCATACACAATAATGTAGTGGTATAATTTATAGTATACTAGTTTATGATACTAACACCATATTGCATAACAATACAAACAAGTATCTAGTATATCATCATATTTATTTATAAAATCTTAACGTTGTTTACAAGGCCACTTTTTTATTTGTTTTTTATGGATCTATCTACCATGATACTATAATAGAGCATGATTCTAATATGACCTTGTAAATTCACATCATCTTGTTATTGACTGTACTACAATATACAACAATGAATCTCCCGTTATGCGAGGGATAAGAATGTGATGCCACATAGGTCCCATTATTACATTTACACAATGATATGACGCTTGCTATTTGCATCCTAGGCTCGGTGGTCAAGAGGACCGGCTGGTAGTTGGATCTAGCATCCTTTTGATGGGTGTGTCAACACAACTCAATCAAGTCTATCCAGAATTCAAACATAAGAGGACCCATGAACGAGGTCCACATAATATGAATATAATACATTGTATGAAACCAACTAGTCTGCCATTATTCTATGCATGTGGAATCTAATGGGCATATCCATAGGTTGTATGCTAGGACCAAAGCCTAGTCTTTTTTATGTCCTTTTACTTGCCTAGAGAAAAAATCAATGTGTTTCCCATTTTCCATAACGATAAATGTCTAAGGCAGGTGATTTCAAACAACTAACTTAGAAATGTTTTGAAGTGATTTTTGCTAAATCTATATTTATGGCTACATTATCCTTAGAAGGTAAATACGCATGCATGCTAGACACTAAGGAAGAATAATTACCAAATTTTATAAAACTTATCATTCAACTTGGTTATACTTTAGATGGTACAAAAGGAAATAAATCATGTTAGGAATGCATGACTAGAATTTCGTGTGACCATCTATTAAACTGGCAAAAATGTGGTCAACAGTCTCTCTTATGGCTCTTCCGCATAGAACACCAATGAAATCAAAACAGCCTATTATAATTGATGTTTACGTACTTTTTATAACCCTAAGTCGAAAATTTATGACCAAACAATTGTCTCCTTATTAATTAGATAAATATGTCTAGGTATAACTCATATTTTGACACCATATTGGTATTCTACTTGATACTAGTAGTATCCTAGTTTATGATACTAACACCATAATGCATAACGTTACAAACAAGTATCCTAGTATCATCTTATTTATTTATAAAATTTTAATGTAAAGTTGTTTACCAGGTCTCTTTTTATAAGTTTTTCTAGATCTATTTTCCATGATACTGTAATAGAGCATGATTCTAGTATGATCTCTCTTTATTAATTGCTGTGTCACATCGGTTTATTATCGATTGTACGGCAATATACATCAATGTATCTCCCATTATGTGAGGCATAAGAATGTCACGCCATGATGGTCCCATTATTAGATTTACATAATGATATCATGCTTGCTACTTGCATCATAGGCTTGGTAGTCAAGTGGACCGGCTGGTAGTTGGATCTCGCATCCTCTTGATGGGCGTCTCAACACAACTCAATCAAGTATGTCCAATATCAAACATAAGAGGCCCCATGAATGAGGTCCACAACAGATGCATATAATTCATTGTATGAAATCATCAAGACTACCATTATGCTATGCATGTGGACTCTAAATGACATATCTATAGGTTTTCTGCTAGGACCTAAGACTATGTTTTTCATTGCCTAGAGGAAAAAATCAAGGTGTTGTCCATTTTCCATAACAGTAAATGTCCAAGGCGGGTGGTTTCGAACAAATAAATTATAAATAACTCCGCGAAGTGTCCTATAATCCTTAAAAGGAAGTTGAATATATATTGCCACCTTCAAATTTGAAGAATATTAATGGTCAGTGGACTAGCTAATACCTATTTTTACCATCTATAGTTGTTAAATATGCTGATGAAATTTTTGGTAAATATATAATTCTAGCTACATTATTCCTGACAAGCTAAATACACATGCATGCTATCCACTAAGGAAGAAGAATTACCAAATTTTATAAAACCTATCATTAAAATTGGTTATACTTTAGATGGTAGAAAAGGAAATAAACATATTCCCAATGCATGACTAATATTGACCATCTATTAAACTGGCAAAAAAGAGGTCATCGGTCTCTCTTATGTCTCTTTCACACAGAACACCAATGGAATCGAAATAGGCTATTCTAAGTGATGTTTATGTATTGTTTATAACCCTAGGTTGAAACTTTATAACAGAACAATTGTCCCCTTATTGATCATATATCATTAGAAAAATATGTCTAGTTACAACTCATATTTTGATGCCATATAGGTATGCTACTTGATAAGGCGGCATAGCATACACAATCATATAGTAATACATTTTGTAGGATACTAGTTTATGACAGTAACACCTTAATGCATAAAAATACAAACAAGTATCCTAGTATCATCACATTTATTTATTTATAAAATAGTATTTAAAGATGTCTAGAAGATCTCCTTTTATTAGTTTTTCTAGATCTATGTGCCATGATACTGTAATAGAGCATGATTCTAATATGACCTCTCTTTATTAATTGTTGTGCCACATCGCCTTATTATTGATTGTACTGCAATATACATCAGTGAATCTCCTATTGTGTGAGGCATAAGAATTCAACGCCACAAAGGTCCCATTATTAGAAGTACACAATGATATCACGCTTTCTACTTGCATCCTAGACTTGGTGGTCAAGAAGACCGGCCGATAGTTGGATATAGTATCCTCTTGATGGGTGTGTCGACCCAACGCAATCAAGTGTGTCCAAAATTCAAATATAAGAGGCCCACTGGACGAAGTTCACAAAATATGCATATAATACATTATACGAAATCATTAAGGCCTCCATTAAGCTATGTATGTGGACTCTAATGGTCATATGTGTAGGTTGTTTGCTAGGATCACTAGTTTGAAAAATCTTATTGACGGCGTTCGGAAAAAAAGGTTAGTGGAATTTAACCCACACACTCCTAATCTATCGCCACTGGAGACTGCTACTGGTGGTGTGCCAGCTTGGAACGCCGCTAGTTACTAGTGGCATTTATACTACACTAAATGCCACTACTACCAAAAATTCCACCACTACCATAACGACTAGTGGTATCTTATTTAACCCGCTCGCCATTAGGCATACATATATTAGTGGTGTTAGAAAATTTCAATGCCATGAGTAAAAAATTGTGATTTAAAAAAATAAACTCATATTTTAGAGGATTTAGCTGTACACCAAATACATGTCAGTACATGTACATACATATGTTTCAACCGAATATTGAGTTTAGGTATTTGGTATAAATACCACAATACAACGTTGAGGTTGCCGTCATTGTCGCCACCGCTCAACACTATGTCGAAGTTGCCGTTGTTGTCGTCGTAGCCACAACCACATGTCGAGATAGCCGCCATCATCATCAACGAAGCCCCAGCCCCAGCCCGAGGTCGCCTCGTCATCATCACTGCAGCCCCAGCTCTAGCCCGAGTCGACTCTTCATCATCACCGCAGCCCTAGACAATTAGTTCGTGTGCTAGAGTAAACATTTAAACATCTTGCTACCTATTATTCATACATTGTTGGCATTGTGATCTACCACTGGTAGAAAACGTGCCATGCGTCCCGTTTGGTAAGGGGCTTTAGTCCCGGTTGCCCAACCGGGACGGGGCAATCGGGACTAAGCCCTAACCTTTAGTCCCGGTTGCCCCACCAACCGGGACAAATCGGTGCAAACGTGGCAGCGGCAGAGGGCGAGGGGGGTGGAGCATTAGTCCCAGTTCGTAATACGAATCGGGACAAATAACCTTCTGCCGCGGCAGAGAATTCATTTTGGCACATTTTGTTGCCGCTGTAGCATTTTCGCCACTTTTTGTGCCGCGACAGAGAATTTATTTAGGTTGTTTTATTGTTTATTTAGTGTTTTGCACTTATCAATGAAGGAACCGTTATATTACACAAGATCATCATGACAATATTACATTCAATACACGGATCGAGTTCATGCACTACATACAAAAGTTGCTATTTTTACAATCCCTATTGTCTATACACAGCCGAATAGTATTCCCCTTTTGGGTTTAGGACTTCTGTATCCAAGAATCCCGTCAATTCCTCCTGAATTGCTCGTACGCGATCCTTTGGCAGAAGACCGTCCCGTAGACGTTCGATCTGATTTAAAAAAGGAGTCAGTCTATATGAATGAAACTAAACACAATTTGATTGTAATTAAAAACTATAAAAATTGTTTATGTACGTGGAGTTGCTCTAAATTTCTGCCCTTCTCATCGCACGTCTGCCGGATGAACTCGCAAACATAGTATCCACATAGATTGTTACCTGGTCCCTGCGTCAGGCACTTTACGAGAACAGAGTTCAATCAAAATAATAATCAAGCAAGATAATAACTGTATCGAAACTAGAATCAAAGAGATGCGCGAATATAGCTAGTGGTGCTTACATTTAGTGGTTGAAATGTAAGCTCCTCTTTCCAAACACCCCTAGCCTTGTTGGTGAACCGTTTCCAAGCGCTGTCCGGCAAAGAAAACGAATAAAAGAAGTTATTAATTACTTGATATCATAAAATTCATGAACGTTTCCGATATAGTGTCGTAATGATTAGAATTACCGCTGGAGATGCATCTGCATGTCCTTCCACGTCTCAAGGGGTTTATGTTTCGAGTCCATGACTAGTACACGCCCTTTGTCAAGTTGAATGATTAACAGAATATAGTGGAAGCTGCGAATGCATAACTAATCAATTATATACTTAACATCGAGTAAGCAAAATAGAAAGTGTATAGAAGACAATAACACTCACTCGAAGTTGTAAGGAAAAAGTATTTCCCTTCTGGTTTCTTGAAACCTTAACGCGTGTACTATATTATCCTCCGTATCCTGGGGGCTTGTTTTGAGATTAGCTTCATGAACCCAATATGGGTCAATGAAGCCAATGTCATAGATTTGTCCTCTGCTGCATTCGAGAATCTTCATTCTACATATTACAGTATGATTATATACATGCAATAAACAAGGTGAGATAGCTGGAGACTAAATTAATTATAGGATTAGTACTTACAGACAATAGGCACTGATGATCGATTTGTCCAAGGCGTCTTGATTGAATAATTGAAATAGTTCATCAAATTCAATGGATATCATGTCATCTTTATCTTTTCCATAATGCTTTTTTGTAACCTTCAGCACTATCCAGTTAGCCCCGGCCTTTGTGGCATGCATGTACCAGTTATGCAATCTTCGCATTTTTGTTGGAAGATTGTTTACCTCCTCAGGTTTGACGAGAGGTTTGCCGTACTGGTATTTGTATGCTACTTCACTCACGGGGAAGAACTCTAACTAGGATAAGTACTAGGAAATACTCATACCTTGAGCAGCGGCAGCTTCTCCGTATTGTGGAACTACCTCTGGATCATACTGCTCTTCGGCCCCATATTTGCTCGACCCCACATTGGTTTGGGAAATCACCTTGAGAGGGGCGCAAGACTGTTTTGCTTGTTCTCCGAGCTGGGAAACAGATTTATCGCTTGCATCAGTACTGCTCTTCGAGGCTTTTTGTGCCACATGTGACTTGAGAATAGAACCCTCATAGTCTGATGACAGCTTTGGCTCGGGTTGATGAAGAATCTTTAGCATTTTCAACACTTTGCCTTTTTCTTCTTTGGTGCTGGGGAACTCTGGCTCTTTCGGCCGCCTCAGCTTAGCGAAAAATGCTGTCGTTTCCGCATCAACGATCGCCGCAGTCTCCTCTTCAGTACAGTCATAAGCTCTCTCGGGAGGAAGAGGCTCTTGTTTACGTTTGGAAGAGGCTCTTGTTTACGTTTCGGCGATCGCTTACCACGACGCACAGTAGTGGTACGCTTACGCTTTTTATCCTGAGGTGCCGGCGATGGCTCCCGTGGCGATGGCTGCGCCGGAGATTGGTGAGGCGACGGAGCCGGGTGAGGCGACGAAGACGGCTGCCGCGGCGGCGACGACCTCGCTGGAGACGGGTGAGGCGGCCGCAAAGATGGCCTTTGCGTGTGATTTCGAAGCACGATACATTCCTTCGGCCATAGAATGGTGACGTTTTTTGCGTCTCCCAGTACAGTCACATCCCCTTCACCTGCAGGGTAGTAAAGATCCAAAAATTCAAAGGTGGGCATGATTTCATCCACCCCGACAACAGCGTAGCCCTCTGGAACCGGACGACAGTGGTAAGTTGGTGTGGGTACAATTGGTAAGGCATAGCCGACCGCCACCTTCATTGATATGTTCACAACTTTGACATGTAGCTCGCAGTGTTTCATCTCTATGATATCATCCACTGGGTAGCCAACAGGAGCCATCGTCGGTGCACCATCGTCATCGCCATTGTCATCACCCGGGATCGTGTGGGAAGCCACAATGCTTTTTTGATTATTCGATAGGCCGGTAGCATCGAATGCAGTGTGCTGCTGAGATGGGCCGGTAGTATTTTGCTCTTTAAGTGCGTTAATTTCATCTTGTTGTTGCTTTAATCGTTCTTCAATTAAACGCATTTGCTCTTTCTGACTATCTGCTTCAACTTCCGCCCTGTCCTTTCTCCTCTAACGGCTTCTATCAGGATATTTCTTCCTCTCTTCGGGAAACCCAGTCCTCCATGCTTGGGAACCTCTTGTGCCTCGTGTTCGTCCATCATGTTCCTTATTTCCAAGGGCGAGTGTGAGCTCATCATTCTCTCTATCGGGAATGAAGTCCCCATCTTTAACAGCCTTTACTACTTTTCTCATCCTCTCGATTGGCAAGGGGTCTTCTTTATGTCGTATGTTATATATACACCTCCCTTCCGAGTCCAACGTGCCCCCATGCCCGTAAAACCAATTCCTTGCACGTTCTACCCAATCGTCTGTCTCTGGGGTGATCTTTTTAGCACGCAGTTCATTCTCAAGTTTCTCCCACTTAGGAATGCCAGCCCTGTAGCCACCTTTCCCCATAGTATGATGATACTTCTTGTTAGCAGCATTCAGCTTATTCGTTGCAGACATTTTCTTAGCTTTTTCTGATTTCTTGTATTCCACAAACTCAGCCCAGAATGGTTTTATCTTCTCAAACTGAATATTCTTGAAATCGGGAGTCTTCTCTTTCACGACATAGTCAAGGTGCAATCTTTTCTTCCAGTTGGTGAAACACTAGGCCATCTTCTTCAAAGCCCACTCCCTGACCTTAGCCTCCATGGCTCTCGCATGTTGTGAGGCGTCCTCAACTGGATCCTCCGCATTTGGATCCAGCTCTATCTTCGGTAGTTTGAAATTAACCATGAGCCTCTTCCACAGTAAATCTTTAGCGTGGTTAGGGACAAATAAACATGTCCCCTCTTCATCCGCATTAGCAGGCCTATTCCAATTTCTAATGGTGATCGGGATTAAGTCCCTAATGATTACTCCGCATTGTGCCACCAATTTGTTTGCGACAACTTCGGGAGCCGTCGGTTTGCCGTCTTTAGCGACATCTTCGATCCTAAACCTCTCATGGTCTTGCAACTTTTTGGTTGGGCCTCGTCTGCTCTTTTCAGTAGATTCCTTCGATCCGGAGGGCTAAAAGAAGAAAAATCGTCGTTATTATTTCTATATAGATAGCAGATGATTAATTAATGAATTAATTATATTACATGCACCTCGCCGGATCGGTCGTCTTCTCGATTACACAAGGCATCGCCTTCTCCCTCGCGAAAGGCAACACCTCCAACCTCAAACAAGTCGTCTATTCCGGTAAAAAGAGGATCACCCTCACTGGAGTTGTTCAGAAACGTTGATATTTCTAAATTTTCTTCCCCACGGATCACACCTTGGATCAACTCTTCCTTTTCTTCGTCTCTGACGTGTGGGTCCATATTTTCTGCATAGGTGGAAAAACGAATAAGTCAAAGCGGCTAAAGGAGAAAGTTAGGTACGGTGTTGAGAGATATAAACCCTAATTCATAGAAACCCTAATATATACCAAACTAATTAATAAACCTAATAATACCTAACTAATAATAAACCTAATAATCCAAACATCGAAAATAAAGGGAAACACTAAAGCATCGATGCAATGATCAAGCAAGTATGATTATATGACAAGTTAAATTGTATTGAAAAGTAACCCTAAAGCACGCTCGACAAATTAAGCGGGGTTCCGAGGGGCGCAAACCCTAACTCGGGGAAACTCCGGAATCACCTGTAAGGGGTTACTATGTTCTTCTAATCAAACTTGGTATATTATTTAAGTTGCTTAACAATGCATGATTATAGCTTAATTAGGTAGGTTTCATTTTTTTGAACATTTTGGTATATTATACATATTTTTCTGACTTATAAATAATAAGTTCGGGGTTCGGGGTGGCCGGAATCAGCGGTGGAGGCGATGGTCGGAGTCGGCGAGGCTTGGAGGCCGACAGCGGGGCAGCGCGTGGAGGCCGACGGCGGGGCAGCGCGTGGAGGCCGACAGCGGGGCCGAAAAATAGTATGTACAAAATATGATAATATACATATACATACACAAATACAACTAAATCATCTAACAACTAATACACCTAAAATTATCAAACCTAAATCTAACTAAAAAACTAAAGAGCTAGCCAAGTCTACCCTTTTAATTCACTGTAAGATTCCTCTTGTTCCACTGATTCCAGGGACATCTTATTTGCAATTTTTGGAGTTGTAGAACTTTTTCTATGGATTTAATACTCTAAAAAGAACATTAACTCATTTATTTAACCAAGACAAAACCTTGCTGCAAAAGCATAAAACAACTGTACAGCAATATTCTACGTGAGACACTGATTTCATACATATTTTATTTGCAATTTTTGGCCCAGTATATTATTTTCTATGAATTTTACAAGTTCCATCTAAAATCTGCCAAAAAATCGAATTAAATTAAATAGTCAAATGTGACCGTTTGACCACGCCGACGTGGCGCTGACGTGGCGCTGACCAGTTAGCGCCCTAGTCTGACTAGTCTGGACCATTGGATGTTGATCGGAGGGCTCACCGGAGCAACCGACGGTGGCGGCGGCGACGGTCGGGGCGGCGGCGGTGGCGGTCCTCGGCGGCGGCGGAAGGTGAGATGGCGTCGGGGGCGAGGTGGCGGATCTCCTCGCGGTGGCGGCGCGTGCGCAGGCGACGGCGGTTGGCGGCTGGAGTGGCGGGCGGCGTCGGTGGCGACGGCGGCGGCTCGTGGTCGTCGGGCCTGCGGGGAAAGGGAGGGAGGCGGTCAGGGGGTGGTGGCGGTGATCCCCAGCGGGCGAGCGAGGCGAGGGGGAAGGCGCGGCCACGTACGGTACCGGCGGCGGCGGTGGGCGCGGGCGGCGCTGGTCGACGTAGGTGGAGGCAGCGACGGCGATGGACAGCGTCTCCCCTGCGGCGCGTCGGCGATGGACAGCGTCTCCCCTGCGGCGCGTCGGGTGGTTGCAGAGAATGGAGAAGGGGAGAAGAAGAAGAGGCACGCGTATAAGAAGAGCCACCAACCGGGACGTATACTCCAATTTTCAGCAGATGAAGGGGCGCGCACGCAGGGGGTCTTTAGTCCCGGTTGGTGGCTCCAACCGGTACATATTCTCCTGTTTTCAAATTTTTTCAGGTATTTTCTCTCTGTTCTCGCCTTATTTTTTATTTTGGGGTTTAAATTTGTAATGTTTTTTAAATGATAATTACTTTGGAGTTTAGAAAAACTTTAAACATAAAAAGTGTTTGAATTTGAATAACTAATTCGAAACCATTTTCTGTTTTTAAAAATAATTAATGTAACCATTTAAACTATGAACCATTTAAAATTAATAATGAAATAACTTATATTTTTTAAAAATTAATTTGGAATTTAGAAAAACTTTAAACATAAAAAGTGTATGGATTTGAATAAATAATCCAAAACCATTTTCTATTTTTAAAAAATAATTAATGTAACCATTTAAAATTAAAAATGAATTAACTTATATTTTTTAAATATTAATTTGGAATTTAGAAAAACTTTAAACATAAAAAGTGTTTGGATTTGAATAAATAATTCAAAACCATTTTATTTTGTAAAAAATAATTAATGTAACCATTTAAAATATGAACCATTTACAATTAAAAATGAATTAACTTATATTTTTTTAATATCAATTTGGAATTGAGAAAAATTTTAAACATAAAAAGTGTTTGGATTTGAATAAGTAATTCAAAACCATTTTCTGATTTCAATGAGCGGAAAAAAGAGGACGGAAAATAATGGGCGGAAAGAAAATTTGATTAGGATAGAACTGGAATTAAAGTACATAACACAACTAACACAAAGTTACATAGAAGAACTGAAAATTAAGATACATGGCTAGATTAAGCCACAATCGGCCGAACTTGTTTTGCAATGTTGGAATAATTCAGTCATGCTCCTGTAATACTCGCCACTGTAGTCGTCGTACTCGCCGCGGCCGTCGTCGCTATCGTCGTCGGGGTCGCCGTAGTTGAACCTTGAAGGTTGAGTACAAGTGAGCTGGACTTGAGGGTAGCGCAGGCGGGGGCTAGAGTCGGCGGCCGTGTCGTAGGCCAAGACGCTCTGGAGAGTCCGGCCGCGCCACCACAGCCGACGGCCAGCCTCGTTGAAGTTCGGAGGAGGTGGGCCCTCCTCCTCGTGCCTGGCGAGTGCCCTCTCACGCCGATCCACGAAGAAGGCTTCCCAAGTCGGGAAATAGTCGGGATGCCATCTGGGATTCCTCCGCTGCTCCGGCGTGAGCTCGAAGTAGTAGTGGTTCGTGATGGCCATCCGACGCGCCACACCTAGAGGGACAGGAGGAACCGGCACGCCTCCGGCGCTCAGCATCCAGCCGACGGGGACACAGTAGCCCGGTGGGCAGGGGTAGTTTGAGGCGCAAAGCGCCTCCGCCTCCCTGGGAGTTAGTGCTACGATGGAAGCCATGGGAAAGAGTGATGAGGTTGCAGATATGAGTCTATAGATGTGCAATGACAATGGAGGCCAACCCTACAGATATATATAGTGAAGAACTGGCGGGAAGAACTGGAGGGAAGAACTGACGGGAAAAAATGGCGGGAAGAAAAATGGCGGGAAGAAAAATGGCGGGAAAAATGGCGTGTCGACATTATATCGTGCGGCGTGTCTAAAAATGGCGGGAACTGCATTGGATCTCTGAAAAAACCACATATTGCGAGTCTAAAAATGATTTTTTAAAAAAATCACGGGCGATAGATCATGTACCTGTAGTACAAACCGGACCCACTTCCTACCGATTCGGCAGACATTTGTCCTTTTTACCAGGGATGGACGAAAAGGTTTGAGATGTCCCGGTTGGGAGATAGTCCATGTAAGGTGGTCTAGTATTTTAGGAAAATGGGACGGTAGCATTCTGAAACGGCATTTTGGTGGTTACTTCACAAAACGACCCGTTTTTTGCGCTCGGAAAATGGAAAAGGGCTTTTCCGTGCGACAAAAAGGAAAACTTCCTCCTGCAACATTGTTCTCCATACCAATGTCCACACACATGCATAATATGGGCACAACATCACAAACTATGCCGTGATTCAGCACATAACATCGGTCATTTGGACCGAAAGCCATGAAACCTCGAACATGATAGGTCATTTTGTGAAGGTTTTTTCGAAACATGATCAATATACCAAGTCTGGTATTTTTCCTTTCAACTATGTAACATAATATGACACCACGCGAAGGATTTTCATTGTTCGGATTTTTTTTGAATTTATTATGCCCGCTTTGAATTATCTGAATTTCTAACTATGGTCAAACCGGTGTGCATGAAGATAGGGGACGAGCATCGTTAGAACTTGCATTGGATCTCTGAAGAAACCACATATTGCGAGTCTAAAAATGATTTTTTCAAAAAATCACGGGCGATAGATCATGTACCTGTAGTACAAACCGGACCCACTTCCTGCCGATTCGGCAGGCTGGGCCAGGCAGCACTAATGATAGGGGTGAGTGTCAATATTATGTCGTGCGGCGTGTACCTTGTCCCGGATGGTGTCACCAACCGGGACTAAAGATCAACCTGTAGTCCCGGTTGGAGACACCAACCGGGACAAAACACGAGTCAGCACTAATGATAGGGGTGAGTGTCGACATTATTTCGTAAGTGTCGACACAATGCCGAGCTGCTTGTACTATAAATAGGCATCCTTGCGAGTCCAGTCCTCCAGCCAGTTTGAGGCATCTCCAAGATGGTTTTCGAGAGCAGGGACACCACTGCGGCCAGTTTCAGGGAGAGACTGACAGAGCCCAGTCCTCCGGCATCTTCGAGAAACTGGTCATAGAGGCACTCCCTAATATGTGAAATTAGTTAGCTCTGAGGCGTATTGATCTAGTTAGAGAAGTTACAAGCTGCAAGATGTTTTTCGAGAGCAGGGACACCACTGCGGCCAGTTTTAGGGAGATGCCGACGGAGCCCAGTCCTCCGGCATCTCCGAGAAACTGGTCATAGAGGCACTCCCTAATATGTGAAATTAGTTAGCTCCGAGGCGTATTGATCTAGTTAGAGAAGTTACAAGCTGCATGATGGTTTTCGAGAGAAGGGACACCACTATGACCAGTTTCAGGGATATGCCGCCGGATCCCAGTCCTCCGGCATCTCCAAGAAACTGGTCATAGAGGCACTCCCTAATATGTGACTGCGCGCGTTTGGAGATCAGATCTTAATGGTAAGTACGAATCGGGACAACTTCTTCATAGTCCCGGTCCAGCCACAAAACGGGACTAACACTCAAGACATTTATTAATATTAAAAACTGAGACTACAAAACCGGGACTAAAGGCCACAAACCGCGAAATATATCCTTCGGTCAAGCCACAAACCGCGAAAGACATGAACTAGAGTTACATAATATGAGCATGAACTTCTTGGCATATGTCCTTCCTTATGATCGCTTTAGACGTAACCATGGAGCATCTTCTTTACTTAACGGAATGCTTGGGTCAGTTTTCACTGTGAAGGGCGGAATTTCATCAAACTTATTATAATCTTCTGACATGTCTGTCTTGTCCTCGATTCCGACGATGTTTCTTTTCCCTGAAAGAACTATGTGACGCTTTGGCTCATCATATGATGTATTCGTTTGCATATTTTTTTCGGTCTGGAGGACATGTCCTTCACATAGAAAACCTGAGACACATCATTGGCTAGGACGAATGGTTCATCTCTATAACCAAGATTGTTGAGATCCACTGTTGTCATTCCGTACAACTGGTCTATCTTTACCCCTTCCCCATTCAGGTTGACCCATTTGCAGCGAAACAAAGGGACCTTAAAAGAGACTCCATAGTCTAGTTCCCATATCTCCTCTATGTAACCATAATATGTGTCCTTTTGTCCATTCTCGTCTATTACATCAAAGCGGACACCACTATTTTGGTTGGTGCTCTTTTTATCTTGGGCGATCGTGTAGAATGTATTCCCATTTATTTCGTACCCTTAGAAATTCAATACAGTAGAAGATGGTGACGCGGCCAACAAGTATAGCTGATCTCCAACAGTGGTGTCATTCAAGAGATGTGTCTGCATCCAACCACCGAAAGACTTCATGTGTTCATCTGTAATCCATGATTCAGGCTTCCCCGGGTTTTTGGAGCGTACAATATTCTTGTGTTCCTCGATATACGGAGCTGCCAAGGTGGAATTATGTAGAACTGTGTAGTGTGCTTTAGTGATAGAATCCCCGTCCCTACATATCATTGCTTTCTTTCCCAGCGTGCCTTTTCCACTTAGTCTTCCATCATGCCGCGAGTCAGAAACATCAATCGTCTTAAGGTCGGGAATAAAGTCAACACAAAACTCAATGACCTCCTCTGTTCCATATCCCTTGGAGATGCTTCCTTCTGGTCTAGCACGGTTATGAACATATTTCTTTAAGACTCCCATGAACCTCTCAAAGGGGAACATATTGTGCAGAAATACCGGACCGAGAATGGCAATCTCTTCCACTAGGTGAACCAGGAGATGCGTCATAATATTGAAGAAGGATGGTGGGAACACCAATTCAAAACTAACAAGACATTGTACCACATCCTTCTGTAACCTTGGCAGAATATCTGGATTGATTACCTTCTGAGATATTGCATTGAGGAATGCACACAGCTTCACAATGGGTACTCGAACATTTTCCGGTAGAAGCCCCCTCAATGCAATCGAAACCAACTTCGTCATAATCGCGTGACAGTCATGAGACTTCAGGTGTTGGAACTTTTTCTCTGCCATATTTATTATCCCCTTTATATTAGATGAGAAGCCCGACAGCACCTTGATACTGTAAAGGACTTCAAAAAAGATTTTCTTCTCTGCTTTGGTAAGAGCATAGCTGGCACGACTTAAGTGACGCCCTTTATCTGTCTTGTTATGTGTATGCATGTTCTTTGGGTCTTTCATAATTTGTTGGTCCTCCCGTGCTTCTGGTGTATCTTTTGTCTTCCCATACACGCCTAGGAATCCTAGCAGGTTCACGCAAAGATTCTTCGTCACGTGCATCACGTCGATTGAAGAGCAGACACGCAGGACTTTCCAATATGGCAGCTCCCAAAATATAGATTTCTTCTTCCACATGGGTGCGTGTCCTGTAGCGACGTCGTTCGGAACTGATTGACCGCTGGGACCCTTTCCAAAGATTACTTCTATGTCCTTGACCATACCAAATACATCATCACCAGCAGGGAGTTCAGGCTTCTT
Source organism: Avena sativa (assembly GCA_916181665.1). Lineage (NCBI taxonomy): Eukaryota > Viridiplantae > Streptophyta > Magnoliopsida > Poales > Poaceae > Avena > Avena sativa. The sequence goes on from OV702293.1 coordinate 465,917,527, forward strand.
CCGGTGATCTTCCTCACCTTTGAAATGCTTGCCTTTCTTTCTTACGGGATGATTGGTCGGAAGAAATCGTCGATTCGCCAGGTACACAACCTTCTTGCATTTATGCAAATATGTACCTTCAGTCTTATCTAAACAGTGGGTGCATGCCTTATATCCCTTCTTTGTCTGTCCTGAAAGGTTACTAAGAGCAGGCCAATCATTGATGGTTACGAATAACAACCCTCGTAGATCAAATGGCTCCTGTTTGTTCTCATCCCACGCACGTACACCTGGTTTGCCCCACAACTGTAAGTGTTCTTCAACTAATGGCCTAAGGTACACATCAATGTTGTTGCCCGGTTGCTTCGGGCCTTGGATGAGCACTGGCATCATAATGAACTTACTAGCCTAGACTAAAAATTAGTGTGTTGTATATTGCCTAGACTAAAAATCAGTGTGTTGTATATTGCCCATAATGGTAAATATCCAAGGCAGGTGGTTTCGAATAGTTAAGTTAAAAATAAAATGGGAAAATTTCTTATAATCATTAAAATGAAATTGAAGATATTATTTCTCCCTTTAAATTTTAAGAATATTCACGGCCATTGAACTGCCTAATATCTCTTTATCGATCTATAGTTCTCATATGTGCTCAGGTAATTTTTGGGAAATCTATAATTTTAGCTGGCCTCATTATTCCTGGCTAAATACACAATCATGCGAGCCACTAAGGAAGATGAATTACCTAATATTTTAAACCTTATTTTTCAACTTGGTTATAATTTGGATGGTACAAAAGCAATAAACCATATTCTCAGTGCATTACTAAAATTTCGCGCGACCATCTATTAAATCGGCAAAAATGTGGTCAACGGTCTCTCTTATGGCTCTTCGGCATTGGACACTAATGGAATTAAAATAAGGTATTCTAAGTGATGTTTACATATTTTTTACAACCCTAATTTGAAACCTTCTAACAAAACAATTTTCCACTTATTGATTGGATATAATTAGATAAATATGTCTAGTTATAACTCATATTTTGGTGCCATATAGGTATGCTACTTGATAATGCGTCATAGCATAAACAATCATATAGTAGTATAATTTATAGGATACTAGTTGATGATACTAACACCATAATGCATAATTACAAACAAGTATCCTAGTATCATCATATCTATTTATTGATAAAATCTTAATGTAAAGATGTTTACAAGGTCTATTTTAGTTTTTCTGGATCTATATGCCATGATACTTATTGATTCTAATATTACCACCCTTTATTAATTGTTGTAGCACATCAGCTTATTATCGATTGTACTGCAATATACATCAATGAATCTCCCGTTGACCGAGGCATAAGAATGTGACGCAAAAAAGCTCCCATTCTTAGATTTACACAATGATATCACACTTTCTACTTCCATCCTAGGCTCGGTGGTCAAGCAGACCTGTTGGTAGATGGATCTAGCATCCTCTTGATGGTTGTGTCGAAACAACTGAATCAAGTCTATCCATAAATTAAACATAAGAGGCCCCATGAACGAGGTCCACAAAAGATGCATACAATATATTGTACGAAATCATCAAGGCTTCCACTAAGCTATACATCTGTAATCCAGTTGGCATATCTATACGTGCTAGGACCTAAGCCTAGTCTTTTTCCTTGCCTAGAGTAAAAATCAAAGTGTTTTTCATTTCCCATAACGATGACTGTCCAAGGAGGTGGTTTCACACAACTAACTTAGAAATAAATCAGGCAAATGTCCTATAATCCTTAGAATTGAAGATATATTGCTCCCTTTTAATTAGAAGAATATTCATGGTCATTGATCCACCTAATAGCTCCTTTTGCATCTATAGTTGTTAAATATGCTGAAGTGATTTTTTGTAAATATATAATTCTGGCTACATTATTCCTGACAAGCTAAATGCGCGTACATGCTAGCCGCTAAGGAACCAAAATTACCATATTTTATAAAAAAATTCATTCAACTTGGTTATACTTTATATGGGCCAAAAGGAAATAAAAAAGGTTCTCAATGCATGATTAAAATATCATGTGGCCATCTAGTAAACCGGCAAAAAAGTGATCGGTCTCTCTTATAGCTCTTCGGCACAGAACACCAACAGAATCAAAATTATCTATTCTAATTGATGTTTACATATTTTATTTATAATCCTAAATCAAAACTTTATAACAAAACAATTATCCCCTTATTGATTAGATATCATCGGATAAATATGTCCAGTTATAATTCATATTGTGGCGCCATATAGGTATGCTACTTGATAAGGCGTCATAGCATACACAATAATGTAGTGGTATAATTTATAGTATACTAGTTTATGATACTAACACCATATTGCATAACAATACAAACAAGTATCTAGTATATCATCATATTTATTTATAAAATCTTAACGTTGTTTACAAGGCCACTTTTTTATTTGTTTTTATGGATCTATCTACCATGATACTATAATAGAGCATGATTCTAATATGACCTTGTAAATTCACATCATCTTGTTATTGACTGTACTACAATATACAACAATGAATCTCCCGTTATGCGAGGGATAAGAATGTGATGCCACATAGGTCCCATTATTACATTTACACAATGATATGACGCTTGCTATTTGCATCCTAGGCTCGGTGGTCAAGAGGACCGGCTGGTAGTTGGATCTAGCATCCTTTTGATGGGTGTGTCAACACAACTCAATCAAGTCTATCCAGAATTCAAACATAAGAGGACCCATGAACGAGGTCCACATAATATGAATATAATACATTGTATGAAACCAACTAGTCTGCCATTATTCTATGCATGTGGAATCTAATGGGCATATCCATAGGTTGTATGCTAGGACCAAAGCCTAGTCTTTTTTATGTCCTTTTACTTGCCTAGAGAAAAAATCAATGTGTTGCCCATTTTCCATAACGATAAATGTCTAAGGCAGGTGATTTCAAACAACTAACTTAGAAATGTTTTGAAGTGATTTTTGCTAAATCTATATTTATGGCTACATTATCCTTAGAAGGTAAATACACATGCATGCTAGACACTAAGGAAGAATAATTACCAAATTTTATAAAACTTATCATTCAACTTGGTTATACTTTAGATGGTACAAAAGGAAATAAATCATGTTAGGAATGCATGACTAGAATTTCGTGTGACCATCTATTAAACTGGCAAAAATGTGGTCAACAGTCTCTCTTATGGCTCTTCCGCACAGAACACCAATGAAATCAAAACAGCCTATTATAATTGATGTTTACGTACTTTTTATAACCCTAAGTCGAAAATTTATGACAAAACAATTGTCTCCTTATTAATTAGATAAATATGTCTAGGTATAACTCATATTTTGACACCATATTGGTATTCTACTTGATACTAGTAGTATCCTAGTTTATGATACTAACACCATAATGCATAACGTTACAAACAAGTATCCTAGTATCATCTTATTTATTTATAAAATTTTAATGTAAAGTTGTTTACCAGGTCTCTTTTTATAAGTTTTTCTAGATCTATTTGCCATGATACTGTAATAGAGCATGATTCTAGTATGATCTCTCTTTATTAATTGCTGTGTCACATTGGTTTATTATCGATTGTACTGCAATATACATCAAAGTATCTCCCATTATGTGAGGCATAAGAATGTCACGCCATGATGGTCCCATTATTAGATTTACATAATGATATCATGCTTGCTACTTGCATCATAGGCTCGGTAGTCAAGTGGACCGGCTGGTAGTTGGATCTCGCATCCTCTTGATGGGCGTCTCAACACAACTCAATCAAGTATGTCCAATATCAAACATAAGAGGCCCCATGAATGAGGTCCACAACAGATGCATATAATTCATTGTATGAAATCATCAAGACTACCATTATGCTATGCATGTGGACTCTAATGGACATATCTATAGGTTTTCTGCTAGGACCTAAGACTATTTTTTTCATTGCCTAGAGGAAAAAATCAAGGTGTTGTCCATTTTCCATAACAGTAAATGTCCAAGGCGGGTGGTTTCGAACAAATAAATTAGAAATAACTCCGCGAAGTGTCCTATAATCCTTAAAAGGAAGTTGAATATATATTGCCACCTTCAAATTTGAAGAATCTTAATGGTCAGTGGACTAGCTAATACCTCTTTTTACCATCTATAGTTGTTAAATATGCTGATGAAATTTTTGGTAAATATATAATTCTAGCTACATTATTCCTGACAAGCTAAATACACGTGCATGCTATCCACTAAGGAAGTAGAATTACCAAATTTTATAAAACCTATCGTAAAAATTGGTTATACTTTAGATGGTAGAAAAGGAAATAAACATATTCCCAATGCATGACTAATATTGACCATCTATTAAACTGGCAAAAAAGAGGTCATCGGTCTCTCTTATGTCTCTTTCACACAGAACACCAATGGAATCGAAATAGGCTATTCTAAGTGATGTTTATGTATTGTTTATAACCCTAGGTTGAAACTTTATAACAGAACAATTGTCCCCTTATTGATCATTTATCATTAGAAAAATATGTCTAGTTACAACTCATATTTTGATGCCATATAGGTATGCTACTTGATAAGGCGGCATAGCATACACAATCATATAGTAGTATATTTTGTAGGATACTAGTTTATGAAAGTAACACCTTAATGCATAAAAATACAAACAAGTATCCTAGTATCATCATATTTATTTATTTATAAAATAGTATTTAAAGATGTCTAGAAGATCTCCTTTTATTAGTTTTTCTAGATCTATGTGCCATGATACTGTAATAGAGCATGATTCTAATATGACCTCTCTTTATTAATTGTTGTGCCACATCGCCTTATTATTGATTGTACTGCAATATACATCAGTGAATCTCCTATTGTGTGAGGCATAAGAATTCGATGCCACGATGGTCCCATTATTAGAAGTACACAATGATATCACACTTTCTACTTGCATCCTAGACTTGGTGGTCAAGAAGACCGGCCGATAGTTGGATATAGTATCCTCTTGATGGTGTGTCGACCCAATGCAATCAAGTGTGTCCAAAATTCAAATATAAGAGGCCCACTGGACGAAGTTCACAAAATATGCATATAATACATTATACGAAATCATTAAGGCCTCCATTAAGCTATGTATGTGGACTCTAATGGTCATATGTGTAGGTTGTTTGCTAGGATCACTAGTAGGAAAAATCTTATTAACGGCGTTCGGAAAAAAAGGTTAGTGGAATTTAACCCACACACTACTAATCTATCGCCACTGGAGACTGCTACTGGTGGTGTGCCAGCTTGGAACGCCGCTAGTTACTAGTGGCATTTATACTACACTAAATGCCACTACTACCAAAAATTCCACCACTACCATAACGACTAGTGGTATCTTATTTAACCCGCTCGCCATTAGGCATACATATATTAGTGGTGTAAGAAAATTTCAATGCCATGAGTAAAAAAATTGTGATTTAAAAAAATAAACTCATATTTTAGAGGATTTAGCTGTACACCAAATACATGTCAGTACATGTACATACATATGTTTCAACCGAATATTGAGTTTAGGTATTTGGTATAAATACCACAATACAACGCTGAGGTTGCCGTCATTGTCGCCACCGCTCAACACTATGTCGAAGTTGCCGTTGTTGTCGTCATAGCCACAACCCCATGTCGAGATAGCCGCCATCATCATCAACGAAGCCCCAGCCCTAGCCCGAGGTCGCCTCGTCATCATCACTGCAGCCCCAGCTCTAGCCCGAGTCGACTCTTCATCATCACCGCAGCCCTAGACAATTAGTTCGTGTGCTAGAGTAAACATTTAAACATCTTGCTACCTATTATTCATACATTGTTGGCATTGTGATCTGCCACTGGTAGAAAACGTGCCATGCGTCCCGGTTGGTAAGGGGCTTTAGTCCCGATTGCCCAACCGGGACGGGGCAATCGGGACTAAAGCCCTAACCTTTAGTCTCGGTTGCCCCATCAACCGGGACAAATGGGTGCACACGTGGCAGCGGCAGAGGGCGAGGGGGGTGGAGCATTAGTCCCGGTTCATAATACGAACCGGGACAAATAACCTTCTGCCGCGGCAGAGATTTGGCCCATTTCTCTGCCGCGGCAGAGAATTCATTTTGGCACATTTTGTTGCCGCGGCAGCATTTTTGCCACTTTTTGTGCCGCGGCAGAGAATTCATTTAGGTTGTTTTATTGTATATTTAGTGTTTTGCACTTATCAATGAAGAAACCGTTATATTACACAAGATCATCATGACAATATTACATTCAATACACGGATCGAGTTCATGCACTACATACAAAAGTTGCTATTTTTACAATCCCTATTGTCTATACACAGCCGAATAGTATTCCCCTTTTGGGTTTATGACTTATGCATCCAAGAATCCCGTCAATTCCTCCTGAATTGCTCGTACGCGATCCTTTGGCAGAAGACCGTCCCGTAGACGTTCGATCTGATTTAAAAAAGGAGTCAGTCTATATGAATGAAACTAAACACAATTTGATTGTAATTAAAAACTATAGAAATTGTTTACGTACGTGGAGTTGCTCTAAATTTCTGCCCTTCTCATCGCACGTCTGCCGGATAAACTCGCAAGCATAGTATCCACATAGATTGTTACCTGGTCCCTGCCTCAGGCACTTTACGAGAACAGAGTTCAATCAAAATAATAATTAAGCATGATAATAACTGTATCAAAACTAGAATCAAAGAGATGCATGGATATAGCTAGTGGTGCTTACATTTAGTGGTTGAAATGTAAGATCCTCTTTCCAAACACGCCTAGCCTTGTTGGTGAACCGTTTCCAAGCGCTGCCCGGTGAAGAAAACGAATAAAAGAAGTTATTAATTACTTGATATCATAAAATTCACGAACGTTTCCGATATAGTGTCGTAATGATTAGAATTACCGCTGGAGAAGCATCTGCATGTCCTTCCACGTCTCAAGGGGTTTATGTTTCGAGTCCATGACTAGTACACGCCCTTTGTCAAGTTGAATGATTAACAGAATATAGTGGAAGCTGTGAATGCATAACTAATCAATTATATACTTAACATCGAGTAAGCAAAATAGAAAGTGTATAGAATACAATAACACTCACTCGAAGTTGTAAGGAAAAAGTATTTCCCTTCTGGTTTCTTGAAACCTTAACCCGTGTACTATATTATCCTCCGTATCCTAGGGGCTTGTTTTGAGATTAGCTTCATAAACCCAATATGGGTCAATGAAGCCAATGTCATAGATTTGTCCTCTGCTGCATTCGAGAATCTTCATTCAACATATTACAGTATGATTATATACATGCAATAAACAAGGTGAGATAGCTAGAGACTAAATTAATTATAGAATTAGTACTTACAGACAATAGGCACTGATGATCGATTTGTCCAAGGCGTCTTGATTGAATAATTGAAATAGTTCATCAAATTCAATGGATATCATTTCATCTATATCTTTCCCATAATGCTTTTTTGTAACCTTCAGCACTATCCAGTTAGCCCTGGCCTTTGTGGCATGCATGTACCAGTTATGCAATCTTCACATTTTTGTTGGAAGATTGTTTACCTCCTCAGGTTTGACGAGAGGTTTGCCGTACTAGTATTTGTATGCTACTTCACTCACGGGGAAGAACTCTAACTAGGATAAGTACTGGGAAATACTCATACCTTGAGCAGCGGCAGCTTCTCCGTATTGTGGAACTACCTCGGGATCATACTGCTCTTCGGCCCCATATTTGCTCGACCCCACATTGGTTTGGGAAATCACCTTGAGAGGGGCGCAAGAATGTTTTGCTTGTTCTCCGAGCTGGGCAACAGATTTCTCGCTTGCATCAGTACTGCTCTTCGAGGCTTTTTGTGCCGCATGTGACTTGAGAATAGAACGCTCATAGTCTGATGACAGCTTTGGCTCGGGTTGATGAAGAGTCTTTAGCATTTTCAACACTTTGGCTTTTTCTTCTTTGGTGCTGGGGAACTCTGGCTCTTTCGGCCGCCTCAGCTTAGCGAAAAACACTGTCGTTTCCGCATCAACGATCGCCGCAGTCTCCTCTTCAGTACAGTCATAAGCTCTCTTGGGAGGAACCTTTGGTACTTTTGGAAGAGGCTCTTGTTTATGTTTCGGTGATCGCTTACCACGACGCACAGTAGCGGTACGCTTGCGCTTTTTATCCTGAGGCACCGGCGATGGCTCCCGTGGCGATGGTTGCGCCGGAGATTGGTGAGGCGACGGATCCGGGTGAGGCGACGAAGATGGCTGCCGCGGCGGCAACGACCTCGCTGGAGACGGGTGAGGCGGCCGCAAAGATGGCCTTTGCATGTGATTTCGAAGCACGATACATTCCTTCGGCCATAGAATGGTGACGTTTTTTGCGTCTCCCAGTACAGTCACATCCCCTTCACCTGCAGGGTAGTGAAGATCCAAAACTTCAAAGGTGGGCATGATTTCATCCACCCCGACAACAGCGTAGCCCTCTGGAACCGGACGACAGTGGTAAGTTGGTGTGGGTCCAATTGGTAAGGCATAGCCGACCGCCACCTTCATTGATATGTTCACAACTTTGACATGTAGCTCGCAGTGTGTCATCTCTGTGATATCATCCACTGGGTAGCCAACAGGAGCCATCGTCGGTGCACCATCGTCATCGCCATTGTCATCACCCGGGATCTCGGTGGAAGCCACATTGCTTTTTCGATTATTCGATAGGCCGGTAGCATCGAATGCAGTGTGCTGCTGAGATGGGCCGGTAGTACTTTGCTCTTTAAGTGCGTTAATTTCATCTTGTTGTTGCTTTAATCGTTCTTCAATTAAACACATTCGCTCTTTCTGACTATCTGCTTCAACTTCCGCCTTGTCCTTTCTCCTATGACGGCTTCTATCAGGATTTTTTTCCTCTCTTCGGGAAACCCAGTCCTCCATGGTTGGGAGCCTCTTGTGCCTCGTGTTCGTCCATCATGTTCCTTATTTCCAAGGGCGAGTGTGAGCTCATCATTCTCTCTATCGGGAATGAAGTCCCCATCTTTAACAGCCTTTACTGCTTTTCTCATCCTCTCGATTGGCAAGGGGTCTTCTTTATGTCGTATGTTATATATACACCTCCCTTCCGAGTCCAACGTGCCCCCATGCCCGTAAAACCAATTCCTTGCATGTTCTACCCAATCGTCTGTCTCTGGGGTGATCTTTTTAGCACGCAGTTCATTCTCAAGTTTCTCCCACTTAGGAATGCCAGCCCTGTAGCCACCTTACCACATAGTATGGTGATACTTCTTGTTAGCAGCATTCAGCTTATTCGTTGCAGACATTTTCTTAGCTTTTTCTGATTTCTTGTATTCCACAAACTCAGCCTAGAATGGTTTTATCTTCTCAAACTGAATATTCTTGAAATCAGGAGTCTTCTCTTTCACGACATAGTCAAGGTGCAATCTTTTCTTCCAGTTGGTGAAACACTAGGCCATCTTCTTCAAAGCCCGCATCCTCAACTGGATCCTCCGCATTTGGATCCAGCTCTATCTTCAGTAGTTTGAAATTAACCATGAGCCTCTTCCACAGTAAATCTTTGGCGTGGTTAGGGACAAATAAACATGTCCCCTCTTCATCCGCATTAGCAGGCCTATTCCAATTTCTAATGGCGATCGGGATTAAGTACCTAACGATTACTCCGCATTGTGCCACAAATTTGTTTGCGACAACTTCGGGAGCCGTCGGTTTGCCGTATTCAGCGACATCTTCGATCCTGAACCTCTCATGGTATTGCAACTTTTTGGTTGGGCCTCGTCTGCTCTTTTCAGTAGATTCCTTCGATCCGGAGGGATAAAAGAAGAAAGATCGTCGTTATTATTTCTATATAGATAGCAGATGATTAATTAATGAATTAATTATATTACATGCACCTCGCCGGAGCGGTCGTCTTCTCGATTACACAAGGCATCGCCTTCTCCCTCGCGAAAGGCAACACCTTCAACCTCAAACAAGTCGTCTATTCCGGTAAAAAGAGGATTACCCTCACTGGAGTTGTTCAGAAACGTTGATACGTCTAAATTTTCTTCCCCACGGATCACACCTTGGATCAACTCTTCCTTTTCTTCGTCTCTGACGTGTGGGTCCATATTTTCTGCATAGGTGGAAAAACGAATAAGTCAAAGCGGCTAAAGGAGAAAGTTAGGTACGGTGTTGAGAGATATAAACCCTAATTCAGAGAAACCCTAATATATACCAAACTAATTAATAAACCTAATAATACCTAACTAATAATAAACCTAATAATCCAAACATCGAAAATAAAGGGAAACCCTAAAGCATCGATGCAATGATCAAGCAAGTATGATTATATGACAAGTTAAATTGTATTGAAAAGTAACCCTAAAGCACGCTCGACAAATTAAACGGGGTTCCGAGGGGCGCAAACCCTAACTCGGGGAAACTCCGGAATCACCTGTAAGGGGTTACTATGTTCTTCTAATCAAACTTGGTATATTATTTAAGTTGCTTAACAATGCATGATTATAGCTTAAATAGGTAGGTTTCATTTTTTTGAACATTTTGGTATATTATACATATTTTTCTGACTTATAAATAATAAGTTCGGGGTTCGGGGTGGCCGGAATCAGCGGTGGAGGCGGTGGCCGGAGTCGGCGAGGCTTGGAGGCCGACAGCGGGGCAGCGCGTGGAGGCCGACGGCGGGGCAGCATGTGGAGGCCGACGGCGGGGCAGCGCGTGGAGGCCGACAGCGGGGCCGAAAAATAGTATGTACAAAATATGATAATATACATATACATATACAAATACAACTAAATCATCTAAGAACTAAATCATCTAACAACTAATACACCTAAAATAATCAAACCTAAATCTAACTAAAAAACTAAAGAGCTAGCCAAGTCTACCCTTTTAATTCACTGTAAGATTCCTCTTGTTTCACTGATTCCAGGGACATCTTATTTGCAATTTTTGGAGTTGTAGAACTTTTTCTATGGATTTAATACTCTAAAAAGAACATTAACTCATTTATTTAACCAAGACAAGGACCTTGCTGCAAAAGCATAAAACAACTATACAACAATATTCTACGTGAGACACTGATTCCATACATATTTTATTTATAATATTTGGCCCAGTAGATTATTTTCTATGGATTTTACAAGTTCCATCCAAAATCTGCCAAAAAAATCGAATTAAATTAAATAGTCAAACGTGACCGTTTGACCACGCCGACGTGGCGCTGACCAGTCAGCGCCCTAGTCTGACTAGTCAATGGTCCATCTGGACCATTGGATGTTGATCGGAGGGCTCACCGGAGCAACCGACGGTGGCGGCGGCGACGGTCGGGGCGGCGGCGGTGGCGGTCCTCGGCAGTGGCGGAAGGTGAGATGGCGTCGGGGGCGAGGTGGCGGATCTCCTCGCGGTGGCGGCGCGTGCGCAGGCGACGGCGGTTGGCGGCTGGAGTGGCGGGCGGCGTCGGTGGCGACGGCGGCGGCTCGCGGTCGTCGGGCCTGCGGGAAAGGGAGGGAGGCGGTCAGGGGGTGGTGGCGTTGATCCCCAGCGGGCGAGCGAGGCGAGGGGGAAGGCACGGCCACGTACGGTACCGGCAGCGGTGGTGGGCGCGGGCGGCGCTGGTCGACGTAGGTGGAGGCGGCGGCGGCGATGGACAGCGTCTCCCGTGCGGCGCGTCGGCGATGGACAGCGTCTCCCCTGCGGCGCGTCGGCGATGGACAGCGTCTCCCCTGCGGCGCGTCGGGTGGTTGCAGAGAATGGAGAAGGGGAGAAGAAAAAGAGGCACGCGTATAAGAAGAGCCACCAACCAGGACGTATACTCCAATTTTCAGCAGATGAAGGAGCGCGCGCAGGGGGTCTTTAGTCCCGGTTGGTGGCTCCAACCGGGACATATTCTCCTGTTTTCAAAAAATTTCAGATATTTTCTCTCTGTTCTCGCCTTATTTTTTATTTTTGGGGTTTAAATTTGTAATGTTTTTTAAATGATAATTACTTTGGAATTTAGAAAAACTTTAAACATAAAAAGTGTTTGAATTTGAATAACTAATTCAAAACCATTTTCTGTTTTTAAAAATAATTAATGTAACCATTTAAACTATGAACCATTTAAAATTAATAATGAAATAACTTATATTTTTTAAAAATTAATTTGGAATTTAGAAAAACTTTAAACATAAAAAGTGTATGGATTTGAATAAATAATCCAAAACCATTTTCTATTGTTAAAAAATAATTAATATAACCATTTAAAATTAAAAATGAATTAACTTATATTTTTTGAATATTAATTTGGAATTTAGAAAAACTTTAAACATAAAAAGTGTTTGGATTTGAATAAATAATTCAAAACCATTTTATTTTGTAAAAAATAATTAATGTAACCATTTAAAATATGAACCATTTACAATTAAAAATGAATTAACTTATATTTTTTTAATATCAATTTGGAATTGAGAAAAATTTTAAACATAAAAAGTGTTTGGATTTGAATAAGTAATTCAAAACCATTTTCTGATTTTAATGGGCGGAAAAAAGAGGACGGAAAATAATGGGCGGAAAGAAAATTTGATTAGGATAGAACTGGAATTAAAGTACATAACATAACAAACACAAAGTTACATAGAAGAACTGAAAATTAAGATACATGGCCAGATTAAGCCACAATCGGCCGAACTTGTTTTGCAATGTTGAAATAATTCAGTCATGCTCCTGTAATACTCGCCATTGTAGTCGTCGTACTCATCGCGGCCCTCGTCGCTATGGCCGTCGGGGTCGCCGTAGTTGAACCTTGAAGGTTGAGTACAAGTGGGCTGGACTTGAGGGTAGCGTAGGCGGGGGCTAGAGTCGGCGGCCGTGTCGTAGGCCAAGACGCTCTGGAGAGTCCGGCCGCGCCACCATAGCCGACGGCCAGCCTCGTTGAAGTTCGGAGGAGGTGGGCCCTCCTCCTCGTGCCTGGCGAGTGCCCTCTCACGCTGATCCACGAAGAAGGCTTCCTAAGTCGGGAAATAGTCGGGATGCCATCTGGGATTCCTCCGCTGCTCCGGCGTGAGCTCGAAGTACTAGTGGTTCGTGATGGCCATCCTACGGGCCACACCTAGAGGGACAGGAGGAACCGGCACGCCTCCGGCGCTCAGCATCCAGCTGACGGGGACACAGTAGCCCGGCGGGCAGGGGTAGTTTGAGGCGCAAAGCGCCTCCGCCTCCCTGGGAGTTAGTGCTACGGTGGAAGCCATGGGAAAGAGTGATGAGGTTGCAGATATGAGTCTAGAGATGTGCAATGACAATGGAGGCCAACCCTACAGATATATATAGTGAAGAACTGGCGGAAAGAACTGGAGGGAAGAACTGGCGGGAAAAATGGCGGGAAGAAAAATGGCGTGTTGACATTATGTCGTGCGGCGTGTCTAAAAATGGCGGGAACTGCATTGGATCTCTGAAGAAACCACATATTGCGAGTCTAAAAATGATTTTTTCAAAAAATTACGGGCGATAGATCATGTACCTGTAGTATAAACCGGACCCACTTCCTACCGATTCGGCAGACATTTGTCCTTTTTACCCGGGATGGACGAAAAGGTTTGAGAGGTCCCGGTTGGGAGATAGTCCATGTAAGGTGGTCTAGTATTTTAGGAAAATAGGACGGTAGCATTCTGAAACGGCATTTTGGTGGTTACTTCACAAAACGACCCATTTTTTGCGCTCGGAAAATGGAAAAGGGCTTCTCCGTGCGACAAAAAGGAAAACTTCCTCCTGCAACATTGTTCTCCATACCAAGGTCCACCCACATGCATAATATGGGCACAACATCACAAACTATACCGTGATTCAGCACATAACATCGGTCATTTGGACCGAAAGCCATGGACCGAAAGCCAAGAAACCTCGAACATGATAGGTCATTTTATGAAGGTTTTTTCGAAACATGATCAATATACCAAGTCTGGTATTTTTCCTTTCAACTATTTAACATAATATGACACCACGCGAAGGATTTTCATTGTTCAGATTTTTTTTGAATTTATTATGCCCGCTTTGAATTATCTGAATTTCTAACTATGGTCAAACCGGTGTGCATGAAGATAGGGGACGAGCATCTTTAGAACTTGCATTGGATCTCTGAAGAAACCACATATTGCGAGTCTAAAAATGATTTTTTCAAAAAATCACGGGCGATAGATCATGTACCTGTAGTACAAACCGGACCCACTTCCTGCCGATTCGGCAGGCTGGGCCAGGCAGCACTAATGATAGGGGTGAGTGTCGGTATTATGTCGTGCGGCATGTACCTTGTCCCGGATGGTGTCACCAACCGGGACTAAAGATCAACCTGTAGTCCCGGTTGGAGACACCAACCGGGACAAAACACGAGTCAGCACTAATGATAGGGGTGAGTGTCGACATTATTTCGTAAGTGTCGACACTATGTCGGGCTGCTTGTACTATAAATAGGCATCCTTGCGAGTCCAGTCCTCCAGCCAGTTTGAGGCATCTCCAAGATGGTTTTCGAGAGCAGGGACACCACTGCGGCCAGTTTCAGGGAGATGCCGACGGAGCCCAGTCCTCCGGCATCTCCGAGAAACTGGTCATAGAGGCACTCCCTAATATGTGAAATTAGTTAGCTCCGAGGCGTATTGATCTAGTTAGAGAAGTTACAAGCTGCAAGATGGTTTTCGAGAGCAGGGACACCACTGCGGCCAGTTTCAGGGAGATTCCGACGGAGCCCAGTCCTCCGGCATCTCCGAGAAACTGGTCATAGAGGCACTCCCTAATATGTGAAATTAGTTAGCTCTGAGGCGTATTGATCTAGTTAGAGAAGTTACAAGCTGCATGATGGTTTTCGAGAGAAGGGACACCACTACGACCAGTTTCAGGGATATGCCGTCGGATCCCAGTCCTCCGGCATCTCCAAGAAACTGGACATAGAGGCACTCCCTAATATGTGACTGCGCGCGTTTGGAGATCAGATCTTAATGGTAAGTACGAATCGGGACAACTTCTTCATAGTCCCGGTCCAACCACAAAACGGTACTAACACTCAAGACATTTATTAATATTAAAAACTGAGACTACAAAACCGGGACTAAAGGCCACAAACCGCGAAATATATCCTTCGGTCAAGCCACAAACCGCGAAAGACATGAACTAGAGTTACATAATATGAGCATGAACTTCTTGGCATATGTCCTTCCTTATGATCGCTTTAGACGTAACCATGGAGCATCTTCTTTACTTAACAGAATGCTTGGGTCAGTTTTCACTGTGAAGGGTGGAATTTCATCAAACTTATAATAGTCTTCTGACATGTCTGTCTTGTCCTCGATTCCCATGATGTTTCTTTTCCCTGAAAGAACTATGTGACGCTTTGTCTCATCATATGATGTATTCGTTTGCATATTTTTTCTTTTTTTGGTCTGGAGGACATGTCCTTGACATAGAAAACCTGAGACACATCATTGGCTAGGACGAATGGTTCATCTCTATAACCAAGATTGGTGAGATCCACTGTTGTCATTCCGTACAACTGGTCTATCTTTACCCCTTCCCCATTCAGGTTGACCCATTTGCAGCGAAACAAAGGGACCTTAAAAGAGACTCCATAGTCTAATTCCCATATCTCCTCTATGTAACCATAATATGTGTCCTTTTATCCATTCTCGTCTATTACATCAAATCAGACACCACTATTTTGGTTGGTGCTCTTTTTATCTTGGGCGATCGTGTAGAATGTATTCCCATTTATTTCGTACCCTTGGAAATTCAATACAGTAGAAGAGGGTGACGCGGCCAACAAGTATAGATGATCTCCAACAGTGGTGTCATTCAAGAGATGTGTCTGCATCCAACCACCGAAAGACTTCATGTGTTCATCTGTAATCCATGATTCAGGCTTCCCCGGGTTTTTGGAGCGTACAATAGTCTTGAGTTCCTCGATATACGGAGCTGCCAAGGTGGAATTATGTAGACTGTGTAGTGTGCTTTAGTGAAAGAATATCCATCCCTACATATCATTGCTTTCTTTCCCAGCGTGCCTTTTCCACTTAGTCTTCCCTCATGCCGTGAGTCAGAAACACCAATCGGCTTAAAGTCAGGAATAAAGTCAACACAAAACTCAATGACCTCCTCTGTTCCATATCCCTTGGAGATGCTTCCTTCTGGTCTAGCACGGTTATGAACATATTTCTTTAAGACTCCCATGAACCTCTCAAAGGGGAACATATTGTGTAGAAATACCGTACCGAGAATGGCAATCTCTTCCACTAGGTGAACCAGGAGATGCGTCATAATATTGAAGAAGGATGGTGGGAACACCAATTCAAAACTAACAAGACATTGTACCACATCCTTCTGTAACCTTGGCAGAATATCTGGATTGATTACCTTCTGAGATATTGCATTGAGGAATGCACACAGCTTCACAATGGGTACTCGAACATTTTCCGGTAGAAGCCCCCTCAATGCAATCGGAACCAACTTCGTCATAATCACGTGACAGTCATGAGACTTCAGGTTTTGGAACTTTTTCTCTGCCATATTTATTATCCCCTTTATATTAGATGAGAAGCCCGACGGCACCTTGATACTGTAAAGGACTTCAAAAAAGATTTCCTTCTCTGCTTTGGTAAGAGCATAGCTGGCACGACTTAAGTGACGCCCTTTATCCGTCTTGTTATGTGTATGCATGTTCTTTGGGTCTTTCATAATTTGTTGGTCCTCCCGTGCTTCTGGTGTATCTTTTGTCTTTCCATACACGCCTAGGAATCCTAGCAGGTTCACGCAAAGATTCTTCGTCACGTGCATCACGTCGATTGAAGAGCGGACACGCAGCACTTTCCAATACGGCAGCTCCCAAAATATAGATTTCTTCTTCCACATGGGTGCGTGTCCTGTAGCGACGTCGTTCGGAACTGATTGACTGCCGGGACCCTTTCCAAAGATTACTTCTATGTCCTTGACCATACCAAATACATCATCACCAGCAGGGAGTTCAGGCTTCTTCCGGTGATCTGCCTCACCTTTGAAATGCTTGCCTTTCTTTCTTACGGGATGATTGGTCGGAAGAAATCGTCGATTCGCCAGGTACACAACCTTCTTGCATTTATGCAAATATGTACCTTCAGTCTTATCTAAACAGTGGGTGCATGCCTTATATCCCTTCTTTGTCTGTCCTAAAAGGTTACTAAGAGCAGGCCAATCATTGATGGTTACGAATAACAACCCTCGTAGATCAAATGGCTCCTGTTTGTTCTCATTCCACGCACATACACCTGGTTTGCCCCACAACTGTAAGTGTTCTTCAACTAATGGCCTTAGGTACACTTCAATGTCGTTGCCCGGTTGCTTCGGGCCTTGGATGAGCACTGGCATCATAATGAACTTACGCTTCATGCACAACCAAGGAGGCAGGTTGTAGATACATAGAGTCACGGGCCAGGTGCTGTGACTGTAGCCCTGCTCCCCAAAAGGATTCATGCCATCCGTACTTAGGACAAACCATAAGGTCCTTGCGTCACCTGCAAAGTCTGGGAAGTCTCTCTCGATTTTTCTCCACTATGACCCATCAGCAGGGTGTCTCAACTTCCCGTCTTTCTTACGGTCTTCTTTGTGCCATCACAACAACCTGGCATGCTCTTTGATTCTGAACACGCGTTTCAACCTTGGTATTATAGGAGCATACCACATAACCTTAGCAGGAACCCTCTTCCGGAGGGGCTCTCCCTCAACATCACCAGGGTCATCTCGTCTGATCTTATACCGCAACCCATTGCATACCGGGCATTTATCTAAATTCTCATACTCCTTACCGCGGTAGAGGATGCGGTCATTAATGCATGCATGTATCTTTTGCACATCTAATCCCAGAGGACAGAGAGTCTTCTTTGCTTCGTAGGTACTCTCGGGAAGTTTGTTATGTTTTGGAAACTTCGGCTTCATTATTTTCAGCATCTTTTCAAATGAGGAGTCAGTTAGACCACACTCTGCCTTCCATCGCAACAATTCCAGTGTGGTACCGAGCTTTGTGCTACCATCTTCACAATTTGGGTACAACAATTTCTTGTGATCTTCTAACATGCCCTCTAACTTCAACTTCTCATTTTCTGTTTCACAGTCTCGCTTTGCATCAGAAATGACCCTACCAAGTTCATCAGCCGGCTCATCTGATGCCCGTTCTTCACCTCTTTCCTCTCCATTGTCTTCCATTGCAGTATCACTGTATTCAGGAAACATATGATGATAGTTGTTATCATCATCTTCTTCTTCACCATCTTCCATCATAACCCCTCTTTCCCCGTGCTTGGTCCAGCAATTATAGTTGGGCATGAAACCTTTCATAATCAGGTGGCCGTGAATGATTTTCAAGGAAGAGTACTCCTTGTTGTTCCGACATTGAACACATGGACAACGTATAAAACCATTCTCTTTGTTTGTCGTAGCCACATCGATAATTTATCCACGCCTTTCATATACCCGGCTACGCGCCGGTCACCGTACATCCATTCCCGACCATTCATCTGCATCATATAAGTAAGTTTATCAAAAAACAGGACATCATAAATAGTGAAATGACCAATTCACATCGACACATGCATTGTATCAATGACAGAGAAAAGATAAGATTGCTAACCTCGATCGAGGGAAATAAAGAGGAGAAAGCTCAAGTGCTTCTCGGACACCTTCTATATTTTTGTTCTATGAGAAATTGAACAGGATTATTCACTCAAACATTTCATCAAACACCTTCAATGCATGCATAGAAGAGAAAAAACTAGCACACCCCTCACACCTTCCACCAAGAGAAAAAACAGAGTGGAGGCAGAGGGGGTTGGGGCGTTGCATTTATAGAGGGCGGGAGAATACGTCCCGGTTGGAGCCAGCAACCGGGATTAAAGGTGTGTGCCACGCCACGTGGTTGTGGCCAAACCTTTAGTCCCGGTTGCTGGCTCCAACCGGGACGTATGCTCCCTTACCAACCGGGACGCATGCCTCCTGGCCCCGTGCCCGCTCGAACCGGGACGCGTGCCAGCATTAGTCCCGGTTGGTGGCGCAACCGGGACTAATGCTCTGAGGGGGCGCGAACGGATGGCCCTTTTTCCACTAGTGTACACAACAGAGACCAACATATATGTTCAGATATGCATGTTCTCCACATCAAAAATGTAATAGGAATAAGTGAAGTATATTATACATATTGTGTAACTTACAGAAATAGTGAAGCAAAGTAAATCAACTGATTAATCACATATTAATACAATCTGTTGTAGAAAAACATGCACACAGTAATATTTAAGCGAATCAAAACTAATTGTTCCTGGAGTATATTCTCTAATAACCAATGAAAAATAACTATAGGCCCTATTGAGATGCTTGTGGGGATAGACAGTACCCTGCCTAGCACAATTTGTTCGTCAATTTTGCATATACCCACTAAAATTGGTCTTAGCACAATTAAATCGGATGCCAATTGGAAAGGTGAGCATCATGGATTAACACGACTAACATTCAAATCATCTCTACAAATTATGGTTGGTGAGGAGCATGCACAAAAAAATTCTAGCAGACAAATTATTTCAAGGATTATTCTCTAAGAGCATCTCCACTCGGGGTCCCTAAAGGCCCCCTAAAGGGCTATGGGGGAGGGGTTCCGGCGCTCAAAATTGCACCCAACCCCCACCTCCCAATCTTTTTTTGTGCCGGCGTGGGCCGTTTTCTCATCTAGCGCCCCCTGGCTGAAACCAACCCATGGTGGGGGGGCAAGAGAGGGCGCCGGATAGTGATGAAAATGATGCGGGCCAATCCTGACATTGAGATAGACGGCTCATCTCCCGAGCATCGTCCCGTCGCCGGCCACATGGCGGCGAAATTCCTCGCCAGCGTGTTCTCCCGCCATGCCCTTGCCGCCTTTTTCACCGCTTCCTGGCCAGCCTTCCTGCCTTTTTCTCGTCATATGTAGGCGCGTCGGCCATCGCTATTGCAGATCTACATCTACACCATGACCAGATCCCTCTCCTGCTATATCTAGGGTGGCAGACGGAGGTAAAACGGCGGTGCCTACGCGTCCAGGAGGCGCGAGCGCTCTGGGAGGCCCGGTACCCAATCCCACCAAACACTCAGCTGCCGGGGGGATGGGCGCTCAACACTGACGGTCTACCGGTACCTCCGGTGCCGATCGACGAGGCCCTATCAGTGGCCATCTTCGTCCACTTCTGGTCCGGCCTCACGCTGAGGAGAGGTGATGGTGGAGCGTACCAGGGAGCACGCTTGACTAGGTGCTCGATGATGCGCCTCAGATCACTATAGAGCTTTGTTGGGATACCCCAAGAGGAACGTGTGATTGATACGTCGGAAACGTATCTATAATTTTTGATGTTCCATGCTTGTTTAGTATCTACTTTGCTTTGCTTTGTCCACACTTTGAGGTGTTTTTATATGTTTTCTGGTACTAACCTATTAACAAGATGCCACAGTGCCAGTTGCCTGTTTTCTTCTGTTTTTGGTTCCAGAAAAGCTAGTAAGGAAATATTCTTGGAATTGGACGGGACAAAAGCCAAAGTCAATATTTCACCGAGGAGAACACGGAGTCCAGAGGACAGACGTAGGGGAGCCATAGGGCGGCCGCACCCCCTAGGCGCGGGCCCACCTCAGGTCGCGCCTAGGAAGGGTGTGGGCCCCCTGTCCGCCCTCCTGCCTCGCCTCTTTGCCTATAAGAAGTCCCGGATGTCTAAACCCTAAGCACCCAATCAATATTCCACAAAACCGTATGTAGCCACCGCCACCATCGTCCCTAGATCAGGGGGATCTGAAGCTCTTCCCGGCACCCTGTTAGAGGGGAGATCATCCCGGAGGCCTTCTTCTTCATCATGCCAGCCTCCGGTATGAAGCGTGAGTAGTTCCACCTTGGACTACGGGTCCATGTAGTAGCTAGATGATTGTATCTCCTCCTTTGTGCTATCATGTCTATATCCTGTGAGCTCTGATACGTCGCAAACGTATCTATAATTTTTGATGTTCCATGCTTGTTTAGTATCTACTTTGCTTTGCTTTGTCCACACTTTGAGGTGCTTTTCATATGTTTTCTGTAACTAACCTATTGACAATATGCCATAGTGCCAGTTGCTTGTTTTCTTCTGTTTTTGGTTCCAGAAAAGGCAGAAAATCAATATTCTCGGAATTGGACAGGACAAAAGCCAAAGTCATTATTTTTCCCAGAGCAACACGGAACCATGAAGCAGAGTTGGAGGGAGGACACCAGGGTGGCCGCACTCACCAGGCGCGAGCCAGCCCTGGTGGTGCCTACAGGGGGTGTGGGCCCCCTGGCCCTCCATAAACCTTGCCTCCTTCGCCTATAATAAGCCTCCGACCCAAAAACCCTAAATCACCTGGCGGAAATCCACGAAAACCTCCACATGGCCACCGCCACCAAAGGGGAGATGTGGGGGACAGAAAGTCTCTGTTCCGGCACCCTACAGGGACATGGAAGTGCCCCCGAAGCCATCTCCATTGATCTCCACCACCATCTCGATCACCATTTCTTATTCCCATGATGAGGAGGGAGTAGTTCTTCCTCAAGGCTAAGGGCTCTACCAGTAGCTATGTGTTCATCTCTCTCTCTCTCTCTATGCGTGATCATATTGTGGTCATGAGCTTTTTAATGAAGTAGATCAACTCTGCTACTCAAGTGCTTCAATAGATCTCTGCTCTCCCCATGTGTGTGAAAGTGACAGTGTGCATGCCATGGTGGCACTTAGGCTAGGGTCTACATAAATACTCATCATGCTTGAATAGATCTATGATTTTCCCCATGTGTGTGAAAGTGACAGCATGCACACCGTGTGTGGCACTTAAGATAGGTTACATATATCTTTATCATGAGTATATTTTGAGTTGGTTGTCTTTATGAAATTGTGGTGTTTGTTGTAACCATCTAGTGCTCAAGCCGACAGTGTGGGGTTATCTAGATTGGGAAGGCCCTACGGTGGATTAGAGTGTCCAACCGGAGAGTAGTTCAGGGTAGTATCATGAAGAGAAAGATTTATATGAGAGAGTGTTCACTAGTGAAAGTATGATCCCTAGGCCTTGTTTCTAAACATTGAAACACCGTTTGCATCTAGATCTGTTGCGTGTTTGCTTGCTTTAGTCTTTACCTCAACGTCAAGCTCTTTTCTGGCACCGTTACTACTTGTATTTCACTATCTCTTCGCCGAACTAGTGCACCTATACACCTGATAAGTGTATTGGGTGTTTTGGGGACACAAGAGACTTCTTGTATCTTGATTGCAGGGTTGCTTGAGAGGGAATACCTTTGACCACTTCCTCCCTGAGTTCGATAAACCTTGGGTAATCCACTTAAGGGAAACTTGTTGTTGTTCTAAAAACCTCTACACTTGGAGGCCCAACAACTGTCTACAAGAATATAAGTGCATAGACATCAAGCTTTGTTCATTATCAAGATCTCATCTATTTGTAATCATGCATGTTGTGTTTGCAAGGATCCGATGGATATTGAGATTACTATGTCAGATTGATTAATGGTTTGTCTTATTGATTCTATCATGTCTGTGTTGTTTGTGATCTTGCATGCGCTCCGTTGTTAGTAGCTATCTAGGCCAAGTAGTTGCTAGTGACTCCAAGAGGGGGTATTTATGCTTGATAATGGGTTCATGCCTCTATTGAATCTAAGGGAAGTGATAGAAATCTCTAAGGTTGTAGATGTGTTGTTGCCACTAGGGAGAAAACAACGGTCTCTTGTTCATGGAACAAGTGGATTGTTTACCTTACACACTTTGATTAAAGCATTTGTGATGCAGCCCGACCTACGGTCGTTACCACATCATGGTCCCCAACTTACGCCAAGTCGTCATGGACTCCAAAGGTGAATCCGTTCCTCTATGCGAGCCCACTTCCTACCCTATTGAATGGTATGCTACTTCATACTCCGTCACATATGCATGATAGGTTCACACCGACAAGTACGGAGGCAAGGGAGGAAGCCCGGAACATCAAGCCCGACAAGACGTAGGCTTCGAAGAGGAGGCGGAAGAAGCCACGGCTAAACCACCGGAGTCTCCGGCCTACACTGGAGTCTCCGGTCCTGCTATACCGGAGTCTCCGGCCTGCACACCGGAGTCTCCGGACCGACCTCCGGACCGACCCCAGCAACCGACCCGGGGACAGTCAGTACACCACTCCGGAGATGACACCGGAGTCTCCGGCCTACACCGGAGTCTCCGGCCTACATGATGGGCCTGCGCGCCGCCAGCTGGGCCTTCGGCCCATGTACCCCTCTAGCTCGTCCAAACCCTAGTTTTATCCCTAAACTACCCCAGTTTATGTGGCTGGCCTATAAATAGAGCCCCCACCCCTTCATGTATCCCTCAGGCATAGTTGATAGACTAAAGACAACCCCCATTGTGGAATCTCTAGTTTCGCCTCATCCCCTTTACCAAGGGGACCGACTATCGTCACCAACCTCGATTGGACTTTGCATCACGCATCCATCGTTGAACAAGGCCTTGGAGTTCGACGTCTCGTCTCCAAGTTGTCAAGACCCTCCCCAAGGTGTTCTTCCCTCTCCGATGTGGATTTGAGGGAGCATGTTGACCGATCTTTCCTTGCGAGGATTCTATCGGACCGGTGGCCGCCGTTCGGGAGCAATCGGCCTTGTATCATGTGAGTTTTGCGTGTGTTCATCGTGTTCTTCGCGAGGTGTGTGTTTGCTTCCGCTACCTTCTCCCTTTCCCCTCGCTTTCCCATCGATTTGAACACGAGATCCGTGAAGATCGGGCCACCCACGAGGTTAACCCCTCCATCATCTAGTATCAGCAGCTTTTGGTTGCCACGGATTTCTCTTCGATTTGGTCTTTTCCCCATAAATTCGAAAATTCCACCAAAAACAGCCCAATTCATGTTTTGGATCGATCTGTGATTTGAGTGAGTTTTGGTTGGTTTTGATCCATGGATTACTTGCTAAACTAGTTTATCTACCTTCCCCTGCGTTCCCATGGCCTAATTCCTTGATTTCCCCATCAATCTGAGGTTTTGGTTCGAGTTTTTCCGCCCAAAACGCGTCCCGTTCGAGTTCTGGACGTTCTGGAATCTCCCGGACCGGAGTCTCCGTCCGATACCGGAGTCTTCGGACCTCCAGACCGGAGTCTCCGCCCCTCCCTGCAGACAGAAAAACTGCAGCACAATTTTGAGCATAACTTTTGCATTTCAACTCGGATTTTTGTGTTCTTTAGCTCGTCTCGAAGAAGAGAAGGAGCACTACATCATCATCCATGTTGTTCATGCTATCTACTCCATCCAAATTCCGTGAGCAAGGGGGAATCCAACAATTAAGGGTGAAGATCGTCGATGAAAGGTATAAACATTCCGCGACTTTTCCCCACTTGCATTCCTTTGTGAACCCCACTATCTTTGCGAGCAACAAACACCTATTGAGACTAGTTCCTATTATGATTGCTTGGGATATGCACATTTGATACCTTGTAGATTCCGAGCAGCTATCTCATATAGTTATCTTGTATAGTTGTTATCACAAGGAAGAGGCAAGTGAAAAAGAAAAAGAAAAAGAAAAAAAATAGAAAAAAGAAAAAGAGAAAAAGAAAGAAATATACATGTGCCTCATAGAATAGGAAGCGCAAGCTCGATGAACAACATATAGGTGGTACTTATTGTGCATATCTTTTAGCCCACCAATTTTGTGCAATCGAACTAGCGTCTCACCTTGTACTTGTGTGACACGAGCTTATAGTCTTCGCTAGGTAATCATTTGGTTCTTAGCTCACTTTCTCCGTCTCACAAGTCCCATTTATCCCACCGTGTGTGTTTCCTTGTACATATTTTCTATCTTGTGGATTGACTTGTTTTGCTTTGTGATCATTGTGGTTCTTTACTTGCCATTACGACATCTTGATTTCGGATTGGTTCTTAACATGCCACTTTCCATACCTATCCACCATAGGCCTTGCGTGTGTGTGTTTTTTGGTTAGTAGTTGGTTTTGGTGCCGCGTGAACTTCACTTTGCTTGGTTTATTGCTCTCAAGTGTGGCCACTTGCACGATACGATCTTCCAAGGTAAAGTAAGGTTCTACGTTGTATCCCTAACACCCTCTACCACTTCCATATACAACACTTGGTCTTGTGAAGCATGTCTAGGGACTCCGGAATCGAGGATGATATCTATGAAGAATCCATGATGAGCCACCATGACTACGACTCCACAAGTATAGAGGACATGACGGAGCACAACACCGACAATGGCTCCGCATGCTTTGAGGACCCGGAGCACTACACCTATGACGACCCCACATGCATGGAAGACATGGAGCTCTACGTCGACAATGGCTCCTCATGCATGGATGATATGGAGCACTACACCGACAATGGCTCCACATGCTTGGGTGATATGGAGTACTACACCAACAATTACTCCCCAAGCATGGATGACTTCGAGTGCGACATCGACGACGCCTCTCCGAGCATGGAGGACACGGAGAACTTCATCGAGTTTGATGGCTCCTCCACGAGCCATGAAGAATTCCTCCACGAGATTGATTAATGGTTTGTCTTATTGATTCTATCATGTCTGTGTTGTTTGTGATCTTGCATGCTCTCCGTTGTTAGTAGCTATCTAGGCCAAGTAGTTGCTAGTGACTCCAAGAGGGGGTATTTATGCTTGATAATGGGTTCATGCCTCTATTGAATCTAAGGGAAGTGATAGAAATATCTAAGGTTGTAGATGTGCTGTTGCCACTAGGGAGAAAACAACGGTCTCTTGTTCATGGAACAAGTGGATTGTTTACCTTACACACTTTGATTAAAGCAGTTGTCTGTTGCTTGCAACTTAATACTGGAGGGGTTTCGGATGATAACCCAAAGGTGGACTTGTAGTCATAGATGCAGTTGGATGGCGGTCTATATATCTTGTTGTATTACCCAATCGAATCTCATAGGATCTTGATGTCTAGTATTGCATTATTATGCCTTGCTCAGTCCTATCAATTGCTCTGCTATAATTTGTTTACCCTGCATGCCATGTTTGTTTATCTAAGGAGAGCACTTCTAGTGAACTATGGACCCCGGTCCAATCTTTACCATTGATACATCTTCCACGGTTACTGTTTACTTGCTGCAAACCACTGTTACCTTCCACACCATACATTTAATCCTTTGTTACAGCAAACCAGTGAGATTGACAACCTCGTTGTTCGTTGGGGCAAAGTCTTGAGTTTGTGTTGTGCAGGTCTCCATGTTGATTGTAGCACCTTTGAGTCATTTACTTCCTCCTACTGGTTCGATAACCTTGGTTTCTTACTGAGGGAAAACTTGCTGCTGTGTTGCATCACACCTTGCTCTTGGGGTTTCCCGACGAAGCGCTTCACGTTGATACATCGCCATCATCAGTGATGAGCACAGTAGTAAGTCTTCCCTTAGTTATCAAACCAAGGTTATCGAACCAGTAGGAGCAAGGCAATGACTCCAAGGTGTTGCTAACAACTTGGAACCTGCACAACACAAACTCAAGACTTTGACCCAATGTACACTGAGGTTGTCAATCTCACCAGTTTGCTGAAAACAAAGGATTAAACGTATGGTGTGGAAGGTAATGGTTGCTTGCAGAAAGTAAAAGGTAGCAGTAGATGATGTAATAATGGTAAAGCTTGGACCGGGGTCCACAGTTCACTAGAGGTGCTCTCCTTAAGAAAGATAACAAAACATGCTGGGTAAACAAATTATAGCGGGGCAATTGATAGGACTGAGCAAGGCATAACAATGCAATACTAGACATTCATGATAATATGAGATTTGATTGGGCATTACAACAATATACATATACCGCCATCCAACTGCATCTATGACTAGTAATCCACCTTCAGGTCATCATCCGAACCCCCTCCGGTATTAAGTTGCAAGCAACGGATAACTGCTTTAAGCAATGTGTTTAAAGTAAACAATACAATTGTTCCATGAACAAAAGATTGTTGTTTTATCCCTAGTAGAAACAACACATCTACAACCTTAGAGATTCATGTCACTTCCCCACATTCAATAGAGGCATGAACCCACTATCGAGCATAAATAATCCCTCTTGGAGTCACTAGCATCTACTTGGCCAAGATAGCTACTAGAAACGGAGAGAATGCAAGATCTCAAACAACACATACATGATAGAATCAATAAGCATAAGACATCATAGAATCAATAATCAATCTGACATAGTAATCTCAATATCCGTCGGATCCCCATAAACACAACATGCATGATTACAAATAGATGATCTTGATCATGAACGGAGCTCACAAGATCTAAACATGATAGCACAAAGGAGGAGAAACAACATCTAGCTACTATATGGACCCATAGTCCAAGGATGAACTACTCACGCATCATACCGGAGGCTGGCATGGTGATGGAGAAGGCCTCCAGGATGATCTCTCCCCTCTGGCAGGGTGCCGGGAAGAGCTTCAGATCCCCCGATCTAGGGATGCAGGTGGCGGCGGCTACGAAATGTTTCGTGGAGATCTGATTGGGTGGTTAGGGTTTTGGCATCGGGGTGACTTTATAGGCAAAGAGGCGACACAGAAGGGTGTCCAGGGGGCTCACACCCTGCCTAGGCGCGGCCCAGGGTGGGCCCATACGTGAGGGTGTAGCTATCCTGTGGCTCCCCTATTGTCGCCCTTCGATCTCTGTGTTCTCCTCGGTGAAATATTGACTTTGGCTTTTGTCCCGTCCAATTCCGAGAATATTTCCTTACTAACTTTTCTGAAACCAAAAACAGCAGAAAACAGGCAACTGGCACTGTGGCATCTTGTTAATAGGTTAGTCCCAGAAAGTGTATAAAATACCTCAAAGTGTAGACAAAGCATAGCAAAGTTGATACTAAAAAATCATGGAACATAAAAAATTATAGATATTACGATGTATCAAGCATCCCCAAGCTTAACTCCTGCTCGTCCTCGAGTAGGTAAGTGATAAAAAGAATAATTTTTGAGGTGGCATGCACACTACTAGGAAAAGGGCTATAGGTAATCCGCACATCCGTGGCTCACATGGTTGAAGTGCCCCACAGGTAAAATAGGTGTGGCTCACCTGTGGGAGTGCCCTACTAGTAACTAGAACAACCGTGGCACACGTGGGGTATGTGCGCCACAGATGTGTGTGGGCCAGGGGCCTACCAGCCGCATGCCACATACCCGTTGCCCACATGCGGTAAGTGCGCTACAGTTGTTAGGGATAGCCGTAGCGCACATGAGGCAAGTGCGCTACGCCTATGTTAAGCCCCCTCTGCTTCGTAAATGGGGAAACACATCCGCGGCTCACTCTGGCATGTGCGCCATGGTTGCTTTTAATGCTTGTAGTGCACTAGGGCCATGTGCGCCACGGACGTGTCGACCATTTTATTTGGCAGCTCCACTTTATGCACATGTGATCATCCACCACCCACACTTCACTTTCCCCTCCTTCTTCCTCCTTAGATCTAGTCGGGATCCTTCTCCTTCCCACCTCAATTTCTCCACTCATTCACCATTTTTAGCATGTAGAACTGGCCTTGGATGTTTACATAATAGAGTAAGCTCTCCGGTCTCGCGCACACCTCTCCTTTCCATCTTCTCGCGATCGGTCTCTCATCTTGGTAAGTTGTCCATGTAAGGATGTGTTCATGTGTATATGGATGATATGCTCATATGTATGTAGATGATCGATGCTCATGTGTGTATGGAGAGGATCGATGCTCATGTGTGTGTATATGGAGAGGATCGATGCTCATGCATGTGTGTGTATGGAGAGGATCGAGATGCTCATGCATGTGTGTATGGAGAGGATGATATGTTCATGTGTATGGATCGGTTTCTCTCTCTCATGTGTTTGTGTGTGAATGAGTTGCCATTTTTTTGCCAAAATGTTGATTCATTTCCATTTTGGCAAGACTTTGGCATTTCACAAAGGTCCTTATTTTAGGATAGGTCATGCCGAAATTTTCTATCAACCATTGCACGCATGCATTGATTATGTGGTTCTAATAAACTTCTAATTGTACCATGTACACCGTGTAGGAGAAAATGGTCCTCATAATGAGCGAAGGCATTGTGGCTAGATTTTGAAATGTGCGACGACCGACATGATACGAAATAACAAGACGAATATAATATGTCCGTGTAGAAGATGCAAACTCAACTGGTTGATCGACCCAGATTCTAGGAATCTGCAGGCGCACCTGCTCCGCCATGGTTTCATGGATGGATACACTCGTTGGATAAGCGATGACAAAGATGATGGAGACGGTGAAGGTGGGCAACATGACGATGATCATCACGGCGAGGACGGGCGAGATGATGAAGAGTCTCCTGGAGATGGTGAAGGTGCGGAAGCAGACCGAGATGATGATGATCTAGATGCCGGAGGAGCAGACGATGATGGAACAACGTGAGGCTGGGTGCAGGACCCTTATGTGCAAGAGATTCTTCTCAAGCAGACGAGTAATGCCAGGGCTGCCTCTAGAGAGAAAGCCAACCTTGCGCAACTTGAGAAAGACGCGGTTACTCCATTGTATGAAGGATGCAGGCCCGATGATACCCGGTTTAATGTAACGCTCAAGGCTATGGATATGAAGACAAAACACAAATTGAGCGACACAAGCTTCGACGATATGATGGCATTCTGACACGATCGTCTCCCGGAGGGGAACACGTGTCCAACTAGTATTAAGGACGCCAAGAAAATCATCCGTCCTCTCGATCTACCACACGTTAGATACCATGTATGCATCAAAGATTGCATCATTTATCGGGGCGAGGACGCAGAGAAAACCACATGTCCGATGTGCGGTGTGAGTCGATATAAGAAAGGGAAGATAGCAGCTCGAAAAGTGGCATGGTACTTTCTTATCACTCCTCGTCTGCAGCGCTATTTCATGGACCCTAAGGAAGCGAAGCTCATGCGATGGCATGTGGAAAGGAAGAAGCCAGGAGATGACGATGACCCCGAAAAGGATGAGGTGCTGACGCACCCTTCAGATGCTAGCCAGTGGAAAGCATTGGACCTCGAATTCCCAAAATTTGATGGAGATTCGAGGAACATCAGGCTTGGTGCGAGCACCGATGGACTCAATCCGTTTGCTAGCCAAAGCAGCATGCACAACACTTGGCCCGTGTTTATATGGATGTACAACCTCCCTCCATGGCTGTGCATGAATAAGAAGTACATACAGATGAGTATGCTAATTCAAGGGCCAAAATAGGTCCCGTCCAGATGGAAGCATAGCCAAGGGCTTTTTGGCTGAAGAGTGCATCTCTTTCTGCACGAATTATCTAGACATCGAGTACCCTGTCGGTCTTCCCGTCAACAGGCACCTTGGCAAGCTCGACGGATCTGGTCACCGAGAGGGTCGTCGCGTACTACATGCAGACTTTGATTGTCGACGTGTAGACTTTGATCAAGCAAACCTCATCGCGCTACAACATTTAGAACTAGTTGATCCTTGGGTATAGAAGCACAAAATGTTAATCGAGAAGAAGTACAATGATCGGGGCATATAGAGGACGAAGGGAGAAATAATCAAAGAGCACAACTCAGATTTCACGCGTTGGTTTAGGCAGATGCTCCTTGATAATCCCTCGCGATCGCATTCTTCTGACACGAAAAAGATCATATACACCTTGTCGCAGGGACCCATGCAAAACTTGGTGACCTATCAGGCGTATGATATCAACGTCTACACATTCTACACAGAGGATAAGGACAACAAGTGTGCTTATCAGAACTCAGGCGTAATGTTGGAATTCTACACGGATGACAACATGAAGGAAAGATTCTACGGAAGGATCGAGGAGATCTGGGAGCTCGACTACTGTGGAGAAAAGGTGCCGATGTTCCGTGTCAGATGGGTAAAGAGCATCGAAAGAGAAGACAGGTATTTCACAACCATGGTTATACCCGAAGCAGCCAAATCCAAGGCCCCGGTGCGAACGTGGCCGCGAAAAATGAACCGTGGGTACTGGCTACCAAACTGGACGATTGTTTTTTCATTACCGACCCGACAAAGCCTAGCCGTGTTGTCGTGAGGAGAGGAAAAAGAAACATCATCAGAATGGATGGAGTCGCCAACGAGCAAGACTTCGACTAGTATGGCGATCCAAAGATTAAAGATGACGACGACTATGATGCAACAACATACATCACATGAAGAAAAAGGACAACCCTACCCAAAAAAGGTAGCCCGTTCAAAATAAGAAACATTAAAGTGCCGGGGCTAAATTATTCAACCGCGACAAAGAAGGGAAAAAAGATTGTAAAAAGCTAGCTCAAAAAATATTGTAAAACGCATGGTCGAAAAAGATTGTAATATTCATGGACAAATTAGTATGACATATTTGTATCATGGACAAATTATTATGACATATTTGAATCATATTTGTACCACTTTTATGACATATATTATCACTTTTGGGCATTTTTGGAATATTTAAAAGTATTTTAAAAACAAAACAAAACTTTTATGGCATATATCACCACTTTTGGGCATTTTTTCGAACCTGGGTGCTCATAGGTTTAGAATAGAGAAGTGGGCGGAACTAGTGGGATAAGGCAGTGCTAGTGTTAACTAGAGGGGTGGCCGCCCTCTTATCTGACTAGTCCTACCCACTTAGGCGTAGCGCACCCTGGATAAGTACGCTACGGTTATCCCTAGAGCACTTGTCCAGGGTGCGCTACGCCTAAGTGGGTAGGACTAGTCAACTCGCCACGTCGTCTCTACCCTCCCCATCGTCATCAGACACAGATCGAGCCATCCCCATGAACGCGCCACCGCCGCATCCCATCCGCATCGACGCGTGCCTCGCCAGGAGGAGGAGGAGGCCGCCACGCCAGGAGGAGGAGGCCGCCTCGCCCGCACGCTCGTTCCATGGAGGAGGAGGTCGCAGTCGCTGTCGATCCGTCGAGGAGGAGGTCGCCGTTGCTCGAGGAGGAGGAGGCCACCGCATGTTCGAGGAGGAGGAGGCCGCCGCATGTTCGAGGAGGAGGAGGCCGTCGCACAGTCCGTGAAGGAGAAGGCCCTCATCGTACGTGCGCTCGTCGTCATCCTTGTCTCGGAGGTGAGCGTCGCCCTTTCCCCTCTCCCCCTCTCTCCCCTCTTGCTGCATCCAATCAGTTAGGGTTCAGTTAGGAAATTCAGTTAGGAAATGTTCAGAGTAGGAAATTCAGATTAGGAAGTGTTCTTAGGTTCTTAGGTTCAGAGTAGGATTCAGAGTTAGGATTCAGAGTAGGAAATGTTCTTAGGTAGTCTGAAATCATAGTAGTGGTTTTGTCTTCATGGTTCATGGTTGCATGGATAAATTTTGGCATCTGCTGCACATGGCCAGAGCTGAACTAGAATTATCTATGATCAACATTTGAAGAGCTTTGGCATCTGAGTGTTTATTTCTGCATGACTTTCCGCGTGAATACTTATGAGACGAACATTATTCTTTATATATTTTGAGAACTGGAAATAGGCTGGGACATGGGTTGCGCAGGCCAGAGCTGAACTAGAATTATATATCTATGATCAACATCTGAAGAGCTTTGGCATCTGAGCTAGCTGTACATGTACCAGTACTTTCATCTAGCTAGCTAACCTACACTTATATGAATGATCATCTCTTTAGATGTTAATGGTCATCTCTTATATAAGTTGTGTGTTGTCAAGTTAGTTGTTGTAGGTAAGTTGCTGTCAAGTTAGTTGTTGTCAAGTTAGTTGCTGTCAAGTTAGTTAATGTATACTGTTGTACACAAACTTGTGTGCTGCTATATATGTATTTGCTTGTTGTATTTGCTTGCTGTCATATAATCTGCATGTTGTACAGCTGCTTGTGCTTGTGATTGCTGTCATATATGTACACAGGTGCTTGTGCTTGCTATAATGACAGGTGCTTGTGCTTGTATTTGAATGTAGCACTTGAAATTGTGCTTGTGCTTGTATGAAGCACTTTATTATGTCGTGTATGCAGGTTCTTGTATGAAATGAGTCCCGATTTTTGCCGGAATGTTGATTAACTTCCGTTTCGGCAGAAATCGGGCACTCCTAGTTTAAGAAAATTAGCAAATGTCATGCCAGATTTTTCCGTGCACTTTATTACTAACCAATTATTTGTTTTTTATTAGTGCAAAGATGTGTGACAATGACGAGGCTGGCTGTTCTAAGCGCACCAGCGCTGAAGGACTCAGACCTCCGAATAAACAATTGACATTCTAGGATGCAGCCCAGCGGCTAGGAGACGATGAAGAATACCATCCTTCGGAGAGCGAGGATGATGAGATGGAAGAAACAGAGGAAGAAGCCGGAGGAACGGAGGATGATGAAACCACTGATGGCGGCGAGGGTACAGGGAGTGGTAGCAATCCTCCTAAGAAGAAGAAGAAGCAAAAGGAACGGCGCCTGAACACGGTCGGCACCGTCAGAGAGGAAATTACCGAAGTGAGCCCAACAGGGGTTCCTTTGGCGCCCGACCTTGTCGTCAGAGGGTATGGTGGGCAAGTGGCAGCGATCACCCGGACAACCATCTCGATCAACACCGAGAATCTACGGCATAAAGATAATGGCCACTTGCGCACACTCCTCTTCGAGAAGCTGCATGCAAGATACAAGTTCCCCGCTGAGTATCGGAACACAAATTATCATAGGAATGAAGTAAACAAATCCGCCCTCACAAATATGAGCACCGCCCTGGCCAGCTGGATAACCCGGATAAAGAACAAGATCTAGAAAGAAGGCAAAAGTCTCGAGGAGATCCAGAATATTGACCCGCAGATCACCGAAGATCAGTACGGGGAGTTCAAGGAATGGTGCGAATCGGAAAGAGCCGAGGCCTCGAGTAATCGGGGAAAGGTACTGCAGGCGATGAATATAGGTCATCACCATCTCGGATATGGTGGATACAGAACCACGGAGGCCAAATGGGATAAGGAGGACGAATAGTATAGAGCTAAGGGGATAGCTAACCCCTTTGCAAAACTCGAAAAGGGGCAGCTTCAAAACTTCATCAGGGCCCGTTACCATGTCGACCCAAAAACCAAACAACTCACCGCGGATCCTGCGGTGAAGGAATTCGAGGAAATTGTGGTAAGTAATTTAATTACCGCGGATCAACTCGATTGCATTCTAATCGATGAAGTCTGGTTTCTAAACAGTTCACTGTTACTTCTTCTGTAGGAGGAGGAAATTGTTGCTAGTCATGGATCCGAGGGTTCCTCATCCCAGGGGTCGATGACGGCCACCCGGTGGGATAACCCTTTTAATAGGGCGATGAACCGGGCCAAGAAAATTGAGCCGGTTAGGAAGAAGTCGTCGTCGGCTGGCCGTCTGGCCGGCCTCGAGGGTAAGAATTGGGTGGATCATTTTGGTCCACTGCCGAGGACGCGTGTGGCGCCATCAGGAAGAAGCGAGGAGGAAAACCGTGAGGTTCAAGAACTTAAGGAATAAGTGGCGCGGATCCCGCAAATCGTCCAAGACAACCTGGCAATCACCTTCACGTCCATCCTGCCTACTTTGTTTGAGTCAATAGCGAACTAGAGTGCGGGTGGTCGACAAGGGCCGTGCCCGATTCCAAGCATGGTTAGCAGCCACTCGAACAACGCGGCGCTGACGAATCAGGCGAATTATGTGTTCGTGACTCCACCCGCTAGCACCGCGACGCCGGAAGTTTTGGTGACTCCCCTGCCATCACCATGGTGCCGGACATGTTGGTGACCCCCCTTCCATCGTCGTGGCGGCATCGGAGCTCCAAGCACCCAGGTAGGGAGAATACACCGGCGGCCGGCACCGCGCCATCAAGCAGCCCCTCCGTCTCTTGCACGCCCGTCGTCATATGTGGTGCGTCGACATTATCCGATATTGATGCCATCACGGTAAACAAATTGCTTTACCGCCTTTCACGCCATCTATTACTCTTATGGCATCTCTCTGACCTATACCCGCTACACTATACCATGGTCCGCCTGTTTTCTCTCAGCCTGGCCATGCAGATCATTAGAGAGAACACACCGGGCATCGCTATAGTGGACCCCTACTACATGCGTGACGGCTGCTTGGGAAGCGCCGCTGAACGACGTATTGTGGCCTCGTACCTAAAAATAATCTTCGTGGTGAACAATATAAAGGAATATATTCTCGTGCCTTACTTTCCCGAGTAAGTCATTATTCACTCGCCACCATCGATTGGCTTAATTAGATTATCATCATTCTTTTTCTAACACATTCCATTTGAATTTTTTTGCGCAGAGATGAACACTGCACTCTCATCTCCTTATCGCCGAAGCATTCGCACTCCACGTATTTCGACTCGGGGATTCATGAAAAAAAACTACGACAAGATCAAGGAAGTTCTGGATAATGCTCTCACTGGCTATGCCTCGATGGAAGGCACCGCCTTCGTGCGTAAGAAGCTCAAGTTCGGCAGGCACGTCTTTAACCATGTAACGGAGTTCCCCTGTGTGAAGCAGTCATAAGGCAGTAAGAAGGAAGCCTACTACGCACTCCATCACATGGGGGCGTTCCTACTAGACCAGCAGAATTATACGCTGCCAGATCATCTCAAACAGTGGGGCGAAGCCAAGTCCAAGATCACTGATTCAGATATTAGACAAGAGATGTATCACATCCAGCAGCAGTTTGGGGTAATCATCTTTTGTGATTTCATGACTTCGGGGGGGGGGGGGATCTTCTACGCAGGAAATATCCCGAATAACCATGACATGGAAGATCGCCTAGAGATACAGGGTGACTATAGGAAGTTCATGACGAGAGAAGGCGTCCTCCTGTTCCCTGAGCCGAGCCAGAAGGATTGATGTTGGCCTAGTTGTAGTTCCAAACTATAGATGACCTTTGTGTGTGTGGACAAGTGTACATGCTACTACTTATCTTATTAGGTTTATGAATCATCGCTTACTTCTTTTGCTTATTATTATATATGAATCAATGCTTGGTTTTGTTGCTTACTCTTTGGTCCTTTGCTCACTTTGGTCCTTCTTTTTTCCTTACTTTATTAGTCTTTTTTCGAGAATGCCGATGATTGAAATGTCGTGGCACAGTATATATGTGAATGTGCTGCGACAGGATTGTAAGTCTTATGCTATGCACAAATCCAGATGTTGTGCATCCTACTTGGCTTACGGTTCCGTCATAGCATATTCCTGTGTCCAATGACCTAGTTATATATGAGGCATTCTTTTCGAGTTACTTTGGTCTTTTTCGAGAATAATACCTTTGATTGAAATGTCGTGGCACACTATATATATGTGAATGTGTTGTGATGGGATTGTAAGCCTTGTGTTATGCACAAGTCCAGATGTTGTCCATCTTACTTGGCTTACAGTTCCATCGTAGCATATTCTTGTGTCCAACGACCTAGTTATATATGAGGCATTCTTTTTGAGTTACTTTGGTCTTTTTCGAGAATGCCGATGATTGAAATGTCGTGGCACACTATATATATGAATGTGCTACGACGGGATTGTAAGCCTTATGCTATGCACAAGTCCAGGTGTTGTGCATCCTACTTGGCTTACGGTTCTGTCGTAGCATATTCCTGTGTCCAACGACCTAGTTATATATGAGGCATGTTTTTGAGTTACTTTGGTCTTTTTCGAGAATGCCGATGATTGAAATGCCGTGGCACACTATATATGTGAATGTGCTATGACGGGATAGTCAGCCTTGTGATATGCACAGGTCCAGGTGTTGTGCATCCTACTTGACTGACCGTTCCGTCATAGCATATTCCTGTGTCCAACGACCTAGTTATATATGAGGCATGCTTTTTGAGTTACTTTAGTCTTTTTGAGTTGGGAGTAAGTGTATCTTCATATGCGACTTTAATTATACATGTTTTTTCAATCACCGGTTAATTATTATTGTCAACTTGTAGATGACGTGGTACGTCGTGTACAAGGGACGGGTTCCCGGAGTCTACGATGATTGGGAAGACTGCCAGAGACAGGTGCACCATTTTAGCGGCAATAGCTACAAAGGGTACAACACTATGGCGGAGGAGGAAGCTAGATACACGCGCTATCTAGCGGGAGTTAGGATGAGGAACCAGATGAAGACCTACACCTTCGTCGCGGTGATTCTTATCGTCTTTGGTTGTTTATCCCGCGCTTGTTTCTAGCTAGTTTAGATGTCTAGGCGAGCTTCATTTCGAGCTCTAACTTGTTCGAGACACATGTATTCGCATGTCACCAACTACTTTTTAACTTGATCAAAACAATGTAACTTATACTATGTATTCATGTATGGGACTTATCTATTTGTATTTGTTTCAATCTTGTTTTGCAAATTGTGTATTTATATATATAACTGTATATCTTATATCTGTGTGTGTATATCTGCCTGTAATATTGTATATAATCTGTATTGTATATCATCTAGCTCTGAAATTAAAAAAACGCCCATGGCGCACATGGCATAGCTTTAGTGGCGCACTGTAACTAAAGCGCACATGCGCAGATCAGTGGTGCACTGCAATGTGTGCCACAGAAGATCTTGCCCGTAGCGCACCTACCTTCCTAGCCATGGCGCACTGGCAGGTGCGCTACGCCTATCTCGACATAACCGTAGCGCACCAGGCAGTGCGCTACGGGTAGGAGATAGCCACAGCGCGAGGCTAGTGGCGCACGACCAGTGCGCCACGGATGCCCTTTTCAGGTGCGCCACCAATGGCCATTTTCCTAGTAGTGGCACCATCACAATCATGATCAAACCATTTGCAAGCATTAAAAGCTGGGATCAAAGTACTCTAAACAAGAGCATGAAAGATGAAGTTCTAACAGTAAGACATAGCAACTATCTTGCAACATGAAAGGATACAAACAAAGATTCATGAATAGCAATGCACTAAAAGACGTTTGTTTGTTTCACATATAGAAAACATAACATAGTGACATTCAGCTTGTCCCTCATGGAGTAGCAAAACATAAATGCATAGGACACCTTCAAAGTTCATAAGGGTGACTAGATACAAATAGTTCAAGAACAAGCAATATCAACATTATGAATCAATCAATAAGTTTTGGGACAATGCACATAGAACTAAGAATGAAAACCAAGCTCTCCTAGTTGATGCATAAAAATAGAAGGTGGAGACTCAATATAAAAGTGGAAGAAAGGCCCTTCAAAGGGAAGCAGGGATTTCAAGTTTCATAAAGAGCTTCCAAAGATTATGGTACTTGTTAGCTTTCAGCTCTTATTGCCCCTATCATAGCATCTTGAAGTGATTAAGGTTAAAGTGAGCAAAGTATGGAGTATATGCTTGATAAAGTACAAGTTGGAAATCTCATGTCCCTTGAGTACGAGGGTCGTTCCTCATGCTACTCAACTTTAGTTACCGGTAAGTTCTTGTCATAGTAAGTATATGTGTATCATAGAGAACCGCCAACGGGGTACCCCTTTCCCCATGATACAGGAGCTATCCCATATCAAAATGACAAGGCAACAGACAATGAGCATCTCAGCAATCTTCTTATTTACCATGGGAAAATGGTGCCTTTTCTCTTCTTTCCTCTTTTCTATCTCTCTCTAATTTTTTTTATAAGAAGAATGCTTCATAGATTTCTCACTATGGTGATGCTGCAAGTTTCCACCATGATTAGGCATGGCTTAGGCTAGCGGCACAGGCGTTTCTCTAACACACATACATAACTCCATGGACTTATAATCTCTCCTTTTATTTCACACTACTGACATCCATAAACAAAAGAGCATGATATCAACTGGGTAGATATTTACAAGTGTTGAAAGCGTT
Organism: Avena sativa; assembly: GCA_916181665.1. Taxonomy (NCBI): domain Eukaryota; kingdom Viridiplantae; phylum Streptophyta; class Magnoliopsida; order Poales; family Poaceae; genus Avena; species Avena sativa. The sequence goes on from OV702293.1 coordinate 465,956,310, forward strand.
CCCCGTGACAGCACGGTTCTGCTAATTCACAACTTATAAGTGCAAGCATATACAACATAGATGACACAATGGTTAAAGTTTATTAAGGGCAAGAAAAATAGTGTGCCATCAAGTTTGTGAGAGCTTTAATCACTAATTTTCTCATAACAAGTTTAATTTGGAAGATAGATAAAACAAGAATATACTTGGAATGGTGTAACACACCATGCATAGGAATTTATGGTGGCTCTTTGGAATAACTTGGTTTCTTGGAAGTTGGTTGCATGAGTAGATCTTACTCAATACAAGTGGAGGCTAGCAAAATACTGGGAGCGACCAATGAAGAGAGCAATAATGGTCATAATCATGCAGAGCGACAAAACATTATCAATCAAAGCATAAAGTGGTACCACAAGTCAAAAACTAAATGATCATAGAGGATAAGTTGACTGGTTCATAGTCATAATATGGTGTGAGCATGTGCCAAGTCAACCCAAATAAAGCATCAAAGGAGAACACCACAATACTATGCTTTTGTATGCTAAAACAACGCATGGTTCTTTTAAGGCACATTAAGCTATATCAATTGTTTGGAACAAGTCATGCTACAACAATAATCACTAAGCATAAGGTCAAAACAACATCTAGCATGACATGATAAAGTCTAAGTCATAGTCAAAGCAAGCTCCCTTTTGTATCACTATAAGCAAGAAACTTTCTACTCCTTTCCAACACCAATCAACTTATTTGAAACAACACAGCGAAATAGGGGGTCCAACTACTTTATTCAAGCAAACTAAGCAAACGAAAACTAAAAACAAAAATTAAGACGCTCCAATAACAATACAACAGTGCATGAAATAATAAAAACGAAGTGTCTAGAAAGACCTGAGATTTTTATTGATGAAGAAGGGGATCCCTTTGGCATCCCCAAGATTTTACACTTGTGCCTCTTGAATGTTTCTTGGGGTGACACGGGGTGGCATCCCCAAGCTTGAGATTTTGTCCATTCTTCATATCATTACATCATTCTTCCCTTACACCTGAAAATTTTCCTTCATACAAAACTTCACACAATCTTCATTAGCAACATTAGTGCATTCAAAAGTAATAGACCTTTGGGTTTAGTTTCAAAACAGCAAAACTTTCATTAAAAACACAAGCTACTGTAGAAATTCCCTCAAAAAGCTCAATTTACCCAAGAGAACTCAAAAGGAAATCAATAAAGAGGAAAATGCAAATAATGGCAGAAATCTGTCAAAACTGACCAGCAGGTAAAATCCGATTTTTTCGAAGACCTTCTGTTGCTCAAATCAAAAAGTGTTGAACTAACAAAAGTTAGATAACAACCTGGGGGATTTATTCAGAAAATTACAGCTCAATCCGACATAAAGAGATTTTTCACGAATTTTTATAGGGAAGCCTAAAAATCTGTTTTGGGACAGCAACTCCCTAAATCTTACTTCCCTCTCCTTAGAGGCTATTCTTGGCATAAAAATCAAATAAAAAGGATAAGAAGAGGTTATTACAGAAGTAATAACTTCCAAGACTCAAGAAAACTATTGGGTTATCTCCCAAGAAGTACTTTTCTTTAACGCCTTTAAGTTAGGCACATGAAGCAAGAATCAAGTATTTTCAAATGAAAAAGCATTAAGATCAATACTCGAAATTTCTTCAACTAGGAAAGGTATATCATCCAAATGAGTAGTATAGGATCCTCTCTCAGCACTCTTGGGTTCACTACTTTCATCAAACATGTTTTCAGGAACAATCCAATCAAAATTCTTTTCTAAAGCTTCATGCATTCCTACCAGTTTAAAAGGTATGAGTATTTTAATTTCCTCTCCATTGGATTTAGTTTTATCCAACTTTTCTAATGTACCCATAACGTTTGCACATGACCTAGCATATTAAAACGATCAAAGACCTTTTAGCTTCTTTAGCAACATCATTGAACTCCTTTAGCAAGGTTTCTAGAATAAAATCTCTCTTTTCAGTATCCTCCACTTCTTTAAGTTTAACAAACATTATTTGCATCATGGGGTTAAGGTTAACAAACTTAGCCTCCATGTGAACTAAAGAAGCTGTAGCAATTTCATAATTAGGGGCAAGTTCTGCTAAGGATCTATCCTCACCATCCTCATGTTTGCTAATATGATTAAATAATTCTTCAATATTTTCTTTCCCAATTATAGAGCCACTACCTATTGAAAGGTCTTTCAGGGTGAACTTGGGGATCAACATGGTGAGCAAGAGCAAGGTGACACCTATAGGAAGAACTAATTTTTTTTGTGTTTTTATAAGAAAAAGAAAACCAAATGAAACTATTTTTTGGATTTTTTGATAAAAAGAAGCAAGCAAAACAAGGCAAAAGAAACTAAGCAAGAAAAAAACAAAGTAAAGAGAATGGTTATGAAGGACTCCCCTTGTGAAGTTGTCCTTAACTCCCCTGCAACGGTGCCAGAAAACCTCTTGATGCGGCTCAGATCACTGTAGAGCTTCATTGGGATACCCTAAGAGGAAGGTGTGATGAGCACAACAGTAAGTCTTCTCTCAGTTATGAAACCAAGGTTATCGAACCAGTAGGAGCAAGGAAACAACTTCAAGGTGTTGTTAACAACTTGGAACCTGCACAACACAAACTCAAGACTTTGCCCCAACATATAGTGAGGTTGTTAATCTCACTGGTTTGCCAAAAACAAAGGATTAAACATATGGTGTGGAAGGTAATGGTTGCTTGCAGAAAGTAAACGGTAGCAGTAGATGATGTAATAATGGTAAAGATTAGACCGGGTTCCACAGTTCACTAGAGGTGCTCTCCTTAAGAAAGATAACAAAACATGCTGGGTAAACAAATTACAGCAGGGCAATTGACAGGACTGAGCAAGGCATAACAATGCAATACTAGACATTCATGATCCTATGAGATTTGATTGGGCATTACAACAATATACATAGGCCGCCATCCAACTGCATATATGACTAGTAGTCCACCTTCAGGTCATCATCCGAACCCCCTCCAGTATTAAGTTGCAAGCAATGGATAACTTCTTTAAGCAATGTGTGTAAAGTAAATAATACAATTGTTCCATGAACAAAAGATTGTTCTTTTCTCCCTAGTAGCAACAGCACATCTACAACCTTAGAGATTTATGTCACTTCCCCAGATTCAATAGAGGCATGAACCCACTATCGAGTATAAATACTCCCTCTTGGAGTCACTAGCATCTACTTGGCCAAGATAGCTACTAGAAACAGAGAGCATGCAAGATCTCAAACAACACAGACATGATAGAATCAATAATCATAAGACATGATAGAATAAATAATCAATTTGACATAGTAATCTCAATATCTATTGGATCCCCACAAACACAACATGCATGATTACAAATAGATGATCTTGATCATGAACAGAGCTTACAAGATCTAAACATGATAGCACAAAGGAGGAGAAACAACCATCTAGCTACTGTATGGACCCATAGTCCAAGGGTGAACTACTCACGCATCATACCGGAGACTGGCATGGTGATGAAGAAGGCCTCTGGGGTGATCTCTCCCCTCCGGCAGGGTGCCGGAAGAGCTTCAGATCCCCCCGATCTAGAGACGATGGTGGTGGCAGCTACAGGCTATTTCATGGAGATCTGATCGGGTTCTTAGGGTTTTAGCATCAGGGTGACTTTATAGGCGAAGAGGCGAGGCAGGAGGACGGCCAGGGGGGCCACACCCTGCCCAGGTACGGCCCAAGGTGGGCCCGCACGTGGGAGGTTGTGGCCACCCTGTGGCTCCCCTCCGGTCGCCCTTCGGTCTCCCTATTCTCCTCGGTGAAATATTGACTTTGGATTTTGTCCCATCCAATTCTGATAATATTTCCTTACTAGCTTTTCTGAAACCAAAAACAACAGAAAACAGGCAACTAACACTATGGCATCTTGTTAATAGGTTAGTCCCATAAAGTGTATAAAATACCACAAAGTATAGACAAAGCATAGCAAAGTTGATACTAAATAAGCATGGAACATCAAAAATTATAGATACGTTTACGACGTATCACTTGACAACATCACCGTTGGGAACAACCCGCGTTTGGATTAAAAGTCTGTGGGCTTGCACTCGGCGCCGGTAATCGACCTCCTCCTCGTCCATCTAGTAGTTCCGTATTTTTTCTCTTGTTTGTTCAAATATGTATAAACTCTTTTGAACTATTTGTAAAATCGATGTTAATTTTGTATTTGGCAGTTATTTAAATTTTTTTGTATGGGAGGCACGGCTAGGAGGCAACATGCCCCCCTCCCAGATTTGTGATCTCTCCTGTGCCTCCAATACGGACGAAAAACAGCCGTGTCGGATGTTGTATAGGGGGACGAGTGGAGATACTCTAATCAATGAAAACTAACAACGACTCTAGTGAGATGTTCACACACGCTGGATAATATCCGGCGGGTTATTCTATACTCAATAAAAACTGGTTACAAACTGTAGTGACTAGTGAGACTCACTGGATACTGGTAGTATCCAAAACAATTATTTTATCCTCCTCGAGAAACTTACTTTGAACATATCAACCTCCATGTGAGTTAAACAAATTAGTGGTGCAAATAATCCTATGAACAGATGTATAAAGAAGAGGGTGGAGGGGAATTAGGGCAGCCTAACTTCTTTTCAATGCGGCGGACGATGACTCTCGCGGAGGTTGGCTGGCACGGGCGCACGTGCAATCTGCTCTTGGAGATATGCCCTAGAGGCAATAATAAATGTAGTTATTATTATATCTTTGTATTTATGATAAATGTTTAGATTCATGCTATAATAGTATTAACAAGGAGACATTGATACTTGTGTGAATTGTAAACTAAAATAGGGTCCCTAGTAAAGCCTCTTTATAATACTAGCTTGTTGGTTAATAAATGATTGTGGTTTCCCTATCATGAACATTGAGATGTTATTAACAACAAGATCATATCATTAGGAGAATGATATGATGGACATACTCCTATAGATAAGCGTAGCATAAAGATCAAGTCATTTTAATAGTTCAATTGCTATATGCTTTCTGATACATAGTAACCTAATTCCTTCGACCATGAGATCATGCATATCACCTTCACCGGAAGGATACTTTGATGACATCAAACACCACACCGTAACTGGGTGGCTATAAAGGTTGCATTGAGTGTTCGGAAAGTATTGGTTGAGACACATGGATCAAGAGTGGGATTTGTCCATCCATATGACGGATAGATATACTCTAGGCCCTCTCGGTGGAATGTCATCCAATTAGCTTGCAAGCATGTGACTGGCTCACAAGGGATCACATATCACGAGAACAAGAAAAGAGTACTTATCGGTAACGAGGTTGAACTAGGTATGCAGAGATACCGACGATCATAACCTCGGATAAGTAAACTATCATGAGACAAAGGGAAATTGGTATCGTATGTAAGTGGTTCATTCGATCGCAAAGTAATCGTAGAAATATGTGGGAGCCATATGAATTTCTAGATTCCTCTATTGGTTATTGATCGGAGAAGTGTCTCGATCATGTCCGCATAATTCACGAACCGTAGGGAGACACACTTAAGGATTCGACGTTGTTTGAGTAGTTATGGAATGATGAGTAAGAGACCGAATGTTGTTCGGAGTCTTGGATGGGATCCGGGATATCACGAGGAGATCCAGAATGGTCCGGAAAATAAGATTCATATAAGGAAAGTCATGTTTCGGGGTTGGAGAATGGTTCCGGTGATTTCATCGGGAATGTTCTAGAAGGTTCCGAAATGTCCGGCACTCCGGAGGGGAAGGGTACATGAATGTGTTATATCAAGTTGGTATGATTGCATCATGTACTAGGTGTCATCGCTGAACAAAATAGAGGGTTTATTCAAATCCTAGTTTGAAAAAGTCAAACGCCAATTTGAAAGTCAAACGGCTATTTTGGGAAGTGGAGAGGGAGTTGGAAACCGACTTGGGGGAGGAGTTCCTCCTCCCACCACCGGCCCACCTCCAAGCCGAGTTGGGGAGGGACTCCCCTCCCCTTGGCCGCGCCTCCCACCTATAAAGGGAGGGGCAGGGCTGCCCCTCCCAACACACACTCCTCCACCTCTAAACCCTAGCCGTCGGCGCCACCACCTGCTGCCGCCGCCGCCCTAGGGCAAACCGCCGCCGCCGCCTAGGTTAAACCCTAGCCGCCGGCCTAGCCCCCTCCTCGGCGTGTCTAAACCCTAGATCGTCGAGGGACTCTCTCATACTCCACCATACTCGCTCCGGCTTAAGGCGAAGCCCTGCGAGATCTCCCCTCTACTTCCGGTACCACGCCGTTGTGCTGCCGGAATCGCGAGGAGAGTACTACAACCTCCGCTGCCTGCTGGAACAAGGGAGAGGAAGGTCTTCGTCGAGTACCGAACGTGTGACCAAGTGCGGGAGCGCTGCCGGAACGCAGCGCCAGAAGGATCGTCTACGCGATCTTGAGATCGGGAAGAGTACGACTACATCACCCACGAGAATCTGCTCTCGTTAAACACTTTGGAATCTTCGAGGGTGAGTTATTCCATCGACTCGTTGCTACAATCTAGTAGATAGATCTTGGCTTGTTTTTTTGTATGCGATAGAAAATTTTTGTTTTCCATGCTACGAAACCCTACAGTGGTATTAGAGCCGTGTCTATATGTAGATCTGTTGCATGAGTAGAACACAATGGTCATTGTGGGCGTTGATGCTTTATTGTCGATTGCTTCTTGTGTACTTTGCATCTTGCGGGATGTTGGGATGAAGCGGCCCGGGCTAACCTTACATGACATCGTTCATGAGACTTGCTCCACGCTTGACATGCAACTTGTATTGCATAAGTGGCTTTGCGGGTGCCTGTTTCTCCCAGCATAGTTAAGATTCAATTTACAACGGGTGATTGTCAATACTAGTATCAACGTTGTGGTTCTTGTTCGTAAGTTAGAACGACACTTATTGAAAGCCCCAAACCACGTAAAACATGCAAAGAAAGTAGAGGCGTCTGACTTTGTTTTGCAGGGGTGTGCTGTGATGTGATATGGTCATGATTGTGATTATATATGATGTATGCAATGTTCCTTATTGTAAGTTGGCAACCGGCAGGAGCCATATGGTTGTCTTTAAATTCTGTTAAGACCCGCGTGTCTATTCAAAGTAGTTGTAATAGTTGAAGCCGGTGGACGACAACCATGGAGCAGCGTCATGGACCTTGATGCAATGTCGGTGATGCTGGAGATCATGTTCGTGCTTGAAGATGGAGATCGGAAGCACAAAGAAGAAAGGCCATATCATATCACATATTATGAATTGCATGTGATGTTAATCCTTTATGCATCTTGTATTGCTTAGTAAACAATGGTAGCATTATAAGATGATCCCTCATGCACATAAATTTCAAGTCATAAAGTGTTCACCCTTAGTTAGCACCGTTGCTAAAGCTTGTTGTTTCGAAGCACCACGTGATGATCGGGTGTGTTAGATTCCGCAAGTGTATACAACGTGAGCAAGCCAGATTTGCTCATGTGGAAGCTAAGGTTTGATCTTGACGAGCCTAGCATGTACAAACATGGTCTCGGAACACGGATCACCAAAAGGTAAAGCTTGAGTCATATAGAAGATATGATGAACATGTCGATTGTTCGCCATTGAAACTACATCAACTCTCGTGATGATCGGTTTTGATGTGGTGGATTTGGTTCGTGTGATCACTAAAACAATGTGAGGGATGTTGTTTTGAGTGGGAGTTCACCTAGATTAATTTTACTATTAATTAGAACTCAATTTGTCATAAACTTAGTCTAAACTATTGCAAATATGTTGTAGATCAATGGCAGCCCCTACCATCAATTTTAATGCGTTCCTAGAGAAAGAAAAGTTGAAAAACAATGGAAGCAACTTCGCGGATTGGTTCCGCAATTTGAGGATTGTCCTCACAGCTGGTAATTTGACCTATGTGCTGGATGCACCGCTAGGTGACCCACCTGCAGCTACTTCTACCGATGAAGTAAAGAATGTTTACCTCACTCGGAAGACTTAGTACTCCACAGTTCAGTGTGCTATCTTGTATGGTTTAGAATCGGAGCTTCAGAAAAGGTTTGAGAATTCAGACCCACATGATATTGTCCGTGATCTCAAATTGATCTTTGAGACTCATGCGGCAATTGAGAGCTATGAGGCTTCTGAAAAGTTCTTTAACTGCAAGATGGAAGAGGGCAGCTCCGTCAGTGAGCATGTGCTTAAGATGTCTGGGCACGCAAACAAACTTCAAAGCTTGGGTATAGTGATTCCTAATGCTTTGGGGATTTACCGTGTCCTCTAATCACTACCACCAAGTTACAAGAACTTTGTGATGAACTACAACATGCAGAACATGAACAAGACGTTGCCAGAACTCTTTGCCATGTTAAAATCTGCAGAAGTGGAGATCAAGAAAGAGCACCAAGTGTTGTTGGTCAATAAGACCACCAAATTCAAGAAAGGCAAGTCTAAGCAAAAGGGACACTTCAAGAAGGGTGGTAAGAAAGTTACCGTACCAACGAAGAAGACCAAGGCTGGACCTAAGCCTGATACTGAGTGCTTTTACTGAAAGGGAGAAGGTCACTGGAAGCGGAATTGCCCAAAGTACTTGGCGGATTTGAAGAACGGCAACATCAAGAAGAAAGTTATATTTGATATACATGTTATTGATGTTTATCTCACTAGTACTCGTAGTAGTGCCTGGGTATTTGATACTGGTTCAGTTGCTCATATTTGTAACTCGAAACAGGTGCTGTAGAATAAACGGAAGCTAGCGAAGAACAAGGTGACGATGCGCGTTGGAAACGGATCAAAGGTTGATGTGATCGCGGTCGGCACGCTACCCCTTCATCTACCATCGGGATTAGTTTTATACTTAAATAATTGTTATTTGGTGCCTGCGTTAAGCATGAACATTATATCGGGATCTTGTTTATTGCGAGATGGTTACTTGCTTAAATCCGAGAATAATGGTTGTTCGATTTATATGAGTAATATGTTTTATGCACATGCACCTTTGATAGATGGTCTATTCTTGTTGAATCTCGATAGTGTAAATACACATATTAATAACATTGAGGCTAAACGTTTGAAATCGAGCGATAACTCGACCTATATGTGGCACTGTCGTCTTGGTCATATTGGAGTGAAGCGTATGAAGAAACTCCATTCCGATGGACTTCTTGAATCACTTGAAAGATGCGAAGCATGTCTGATGGGTAAAATGATTAAGACTCCATTTTCTGGTATGATGGAGCGAGCTACGGACTTATTGGAAATCATACATACCGATGTGTGTGGTCCAATGAGTGTAGCGTCGCACGGTGGTTATCGTTATGTTCTTACCTTCACGGATGACTTGAGTAGATATGGGTATATCTATTTCATGAAACATAAGTCCGAGACTTTCGAGAAGTTTAAGGAATTTTAGAGTGAAGTAGAGAATCAACGTACCAAGAAGATTAAATTTCTACGTTCTGATCGTGGAGGTGAATATCTGAGTTACGAGTTTGGCGAGCATTTGAAGAAATGCGGGATACTTTCACAATTAACACCGCCGGGAACACCACAGCGTAATGGTGTGTCCAAACATCGTAATCGAACTCTCTTAGATATGGTTCGTTCTATGATGTCACTCACAGATTTACCGCTATCATTTTGGGGTTATGCATTAGAAACAGCCGCATTCACTTTAAATAGGGCACCATCTAAATCCGTGGAAACGACACCGTATGAATTATGGTTTGGGAAGAAACCTAAATTGTCGTTCCTTAAAGTTTGGGGTTGCGAAGCCTATGTAAAGAAGTTACAGCCGGACAAGCTTGAACCCAAAGCGGAAAAATGCGTCTTCATAGGATACCCGAAGGAAACTATTGGGTATACCTTCTATCATAGATCCGAAGGCAAAATCTTCGTTGCCAAGAATGGATCCTTTCTAGAGAAGGAATTTCTCTCGAAAGAAGTGACTAGAAGGAAAGTAGAACTCGACGAGGTTGTTGAACCTTCTCTCGAACTTGCGAGTAGCGTAGCACCGGAAGTAGTTCCTGTGACGCCTGCACCAGTAAGAGAGGAAGCTAATGATGATGATCATGAAACTTTGGTTGTAGTTGCTACAGAGCCTCGCAGGTCAACGAGAACTCGTACCGCTCCTAATTGGTATGATCCCGTTATGAATGTCATGTTGGTGGATAACACCGATGACCCTGAGACATATGAGGAAGCGATGATGAGCCCAGATTCCAATAAATGGCAAGAAGCCATGAAATCCGAGATTGGATCCATGTACGAAAACCAAGTATGGACTTTGGTGGACTTACCGGATGGCCGGAAGGCTGTCGAGAACAAATGGATTTTCAAGAAGAAAACAGATGCTGATGGTAATGTTACTGTCTATAAAGCTCGACTTGTCGCAAAAGGGTTTCGACAAATTCAAGGAGTTGACTACAATGAGACTTTCTCACCGGTAGCGAAGCTAAAGTCTGTGAGGATTATGTTAGCAATCGCTGCATATTATGATTATGAGATATGGCAGATCGATGTCAAAACAGCATTCCTCAATGGAGACATTGATGAAGAGTTGTATATGATGCAACCCAAAGGTTTTGTCGATCCTAAAGATGCTAACAAGGTATGCAAACTTCAACGGTCCATCTATGGATTAAAGCAAGTATCCCGAAGTTGGAATCAACGTTTTGATAAGGTAATCAAAAGTTTTGGTTTTATACAAACTTATGGAGAAGCTTGTATTTACAAGAAAGTGAGTGGGAGCTCTGTAGCATTCTTAATACTATATGTAGATGACATATTGTTGATTGGGAATGATGTAGACCTTCTTAATAGTGTCAAGGAATATTTGAATAATAGTTTTTCAATGAAGGATCTTGGCGAAGCATCTTACATATTAGGCATAAAGATTTATAGAGATAGATCGAGACGCCTAATATCATTGTCACAAAGTACATATTTGGACAAAGTTCTAAAGAGGTTTGGAATGGAAGATAGCAAGAAAGGGTTCTTGCCCATGTTGCCCAATACGACGTTGAGTAAAACTCAAAGTCCGACAACGGCAGAAGATAGAGAAAGGATGAGTAAGACTCCCTATGCCTCAGCCATAGGATCTCTAATGTATGTCATGCTATGTACTAGACCTGACATTGCATATGCTGTTAGTTTAACTAGCAGATATCAAAGTGATCCAGGAGTGGATCATTGGACAGCGGTCAAAAACATCCTTAAGTACTTGAGAAGAACTAAGGATATGGTTCTTTCCTATGGAGGTGATGAACAGCTCGTTGTTAATGGTTACACCGATGCTAGTTGGAACACCGATCCGGATGATTCTAAATCAAAATCTGGATACATATTTACTTTGAATGGTGCAGCAGTTAGCTGGAGGAGTGCAAAGCAAAGCATTGTGGCGAGATCTTCAACTGAATCGGAATACATGGCTGCTTCGGAGGCTTCACAAGAAGCGATATGGATGAAAGAGTTCATTATAGAGCTGGGTGTGGTTCCTAGTGCGCTGGACCCAATGTCTATCTACTGTGATAACATGGGCGCCATAGACAATGCGCAAGAACCAAGGTCACACAAGAAGCTGAAGCACATCAAGCTACGTTTTCACGCTATTCGAGAACATGTCCAAGATGGGGACATAAAGATTTGCAAAGTACACACAGATCTAAATGTGGCGGATCCGTTGACTAAACCTCTCCCGAGGGCAAAACATGACCAACACCAAACTGCCATGGGTGTTCGGTATATTACCATGTAATCTAGATTAGATGACTCTAGTGCAAGTGGGAGACTGTTGGAGATATGCCCTAGAGGCAATAATAAATGTAGTTATTATTATATCTTTGTGTTTATGATAAATGTTTACATTCATGCTATAATTGTATTAACAAGGAAACATTGATACTTGTGTGAATTGTAAACTAAAATAGGGTCCCTAGTAAAGCCTCTTTATAATACTAGCTTGTTGGTTAATAAATGATTGTGGTTTCCCTATCATGAACATTGAGATGTTATTAACAACAAGATCATATCATTAGGAGAATGATATGGTGGACATACTCCTATAGATAAGCGTAGCATAAAGATCAAGTCATTTTAATAGTTCAATTGCTATATGCTTTCTGATACATAGTAACCTAATTCCTTTGACCATGAGATCATGCATATCACCTTCACCGGAAGGATACTTTGATGACATCAAACACCACACCGTAACTGGGTGGCTATAAAGGTGGCATTGAGTGTTCGGAAAGTATTGGTTGAGACACATGGATCAAGAGTGGGATTTGTCCATCCGTATGACGGATAGATATACTCTGGGCCCTCTCGGTGGAATGTCATCCAATTAGCTTGCAAGCATGTGACTGGTTCACAAGGGATCACATATCACGGGAACGAGAAAAGAGTACTTATCGGTAACGAGGTTGAACTAGGTATGCAGAGATACCGACGATCATAACCTCGGATAAGTAAACTATCGTGAGACAAAGGGAAATTGGTATGGTATGTAAGTGGTTCATTCGATCGCAAAGTAATCGTAGAAATATGTGGGAGCCATATGAATTTCCAGATTCCTCTATTGGTTATTGATCGGAGAAGTGTCTCGATCATGTCCGCATAATTCACGAACCGTAGGGAGACACACTTAAGGATTCAACGTTGTTTGAGTAGTTATGGAATGATGAGTAAGAGACCGAATGTTGTTCGGAGTCTTGGATGGGATCCGGGATATCACGAGGAGATCCGGAATGGTCCGGAGAATAAGATTCATATAAGGAAAGTCCTGTTTCGGGGTTGGAGAATGGTTCCGGTGATTTCATCGGGAATGTTCTAGAAGGTTCCGGAATGTCCGGCACTCCGGAGGGGAAGGGTACATGAATGTGTTATATCAAGTTGGTATGATTGCATCATGTACTAGGTGTCATCGCTGAACAAAATAGAGGGTTTATTCAAATCCTAGTTTGAAAAAGTCAAACGCCAATTTGAAAGTCAAACGGCTATTTTGGGAAGTGGAGAGGGAGTTGGAAACCGACTTGGGGGAGGAATTCCTCCTCCCACCGCCGGCCCACCTCCAAGCCGAGTTGGGGAGGGACTGCCCTCCCCTTGGCCGCGCCTCCCACCTATAAAGGGAGGGACAGGGCAGCCCCTCCCAACACACACTCCTCCACCTCTAAACCCTAGCCGCCGGCGCCACCACCTGCTGTTGCCGCCGCCGCCCTAGGGCAAACCGCCGCTGCCTAGGTCAAACCCTAGCCGCCGGCCTAGCCCCCTCCTCGGCATGTCTAAACCCTAGAACGTCGAGGGACTCTCTCATACTCCACCATACTCGCTCCAGCTTAAGGCGAAGCCCTGCGAGATCTCCCCTCTACTTCCGGTACCACGCCGTTGTGCTGCCGGAATCGCGAGGAGAGTACTACAACCTCCGCTGCCTGCTGGAACAAGGGAGAGGAAGGTCTTCGTCGAGTACCGAACGTGTGACCGACTGCGGGAGCGCTGCCGGAACGCAGCGCCGGAAGGATCGTCTACGCGATCTTGAGATCGGGAAGAGTACGACTACATCACCCACGAGAATCCGCTCTCGTTAAACACTTTGGAATCTTCGAGGCTGAGTTATTCCATCGACTCGTTGCTACAATCTAGTAGATAGATCTTGGCTTGTTTGTTTGTATGCGATAGAAATTTTTTGTTTTCCATGCTACGAAACCCTACATCTGCCTGGTCTAAGGAGGAAGCAGGGCCGATGGCATCGAGCGAGGTTGGGAGGAGGCGACACGTCAGGGCGGCCGGAGCCCGGTGGGAGCCGGAGGTGCGGATTGGCTTGAGCGGCGGACGGCCACATATGCAACAGGGGATAGGGTTGGGCGATGGTGGGCGATGATATGCGCAACAACATAGGTGGAGAAGCTCTAGGAGGCGGGAAAGAGGGCAAGCGGCTGAATCAGGCGGCGGAATCGCTTGAGAGGATGATAAGTTTTTTTTTAGCTGGGAAATTAGCTAAGTAACAGTCCTGATCGATCAAATTAACTATGACCCGCGCTAATAAACATCACTACTAATAAACTACTACTGGCGTTCCGTTATATTTGCACATCACTACTATTTTCGTTCAGGAAGACTGTTAGGTCCAACTTACACGTTCTTTTTTTCTCAAACGCCGCCAGTACTACGTAGTGGTGGCGTTCCACCTTTTCTGAATTCCAATAGTGGCATGTAATTTTTTTTTGCACTCCATTAATAAAATGAGTCCTATAAAAGTTTTCCTACTAGTGGACCTAAGCCTGGTCGTTTTCGTATCCTAGAGGAAAAATCAATGTGTCGGCCAGGTGGTTTCGAACGACTAAAGTATGGACAAGTTTCATATAAGCCTTAAAGTGAAATTCAAGATACATTGTTCCCTTTAAATTAGGAGAATATTCATGGCCATTGAACTACATAATATCTCTTTCTCCATCCATAGTTCCTACATGTGCTGAATTAATTTTTGGAAAGTCTATAATTATGGCTACATTATTCTTGACAAGCTAAATACATGTGCATGCTAGCCACTGTCGAAGAAGAATTATCTAATTTCACAAAACTTGTCATTTAACTTGCTTATAATTTAGACGGTACAAAAGGAAATGAACCATGTTCTCTATGCATGACTAAAATTTTCGCGCGATTATCTATTAAACCGGCAAAAAATTGTAAGCGGTCTCTCCTATGTCTCTTCCACATAGAATGCCAATAGAATGAAAATTTGCCATTCTAAGAGATGTTTACGTATTTTTGATGACCCTTAGTGAAAACTTTATTACAAAACAATTGTCCCATTATTAATTAAATATCATCAGATAAATAAGTCTAGTTGCACCTCATAGTTTAGTGCCATATTTTTGGAAAGTCTATAATTATGGCTACATTATTCTTGACAAGCTAAATACATGTGCATGCTAGCCACTGTGGAAGAAGAATTATCTAATTTGACAAAACTTGTCATTTAACTTGCTTATAATTTAGACGGTACAAAAGGAAATGAACCATGTTCTCTATGCATGACTAAAATTTTCGCGCGACTATCTATTAAACCGGCAAAAAATTGTAAGCGGTCTCTCCTATGGCTGCTCCACATAGAATGCCAATAGAATAAAAATTTGCCATTCTAAGAGATGTTTACGTATTTTTGATGACCCTCAGTGAAAACACTTTATTACAAAACAATTGTCCCATTATTAATTAAATATCATCAGATAAATAAGTGTAGTTGCACCTCATAGTTTAGTGCCATATAGGTATGGTACTTGATAAGATGTCGTACCATCAAAAAATCATATGGTAGTATAATTTATAGGATAGTAGTTTACTATACTAACATCGTAATGCATAACATGACAAACTAATATCCTAATATCATCATTTTTTATTTATAAAATCTCAACGAAAATATCGTTAAGTATCTATGTGTTCGATACTGTAATAGAGCATGATACTTATATGAGCTCTCTTTAAATAACATTACAAACTAGTATCCCTGTATCATCATATTTATTTATAAAGTCCCAATGCAAAGCTATTTACAAGATTACTTTTATTAGTTTTTTGGATTTATGTGTCATGATAAGGTAATAGATAATGATACTTATATGACCTCTCTTTATGAAGTATTATGCCAAATCGGCTTATTATTTATTGTACTGCAATATACATCGATGAATCTCCCATTGGAGGGCATAAGATTATGAAATCACAAAGGTCCCATTATTAGATTTATACAATGATATCACACTTGTTAGTTGCTTCATAGGCTCCGTGGTGAAGTGGACCGGCCGGTAGTTGGATCTAGCATCCTCTTGATGGGCATACCGACACAACTCAATCAAGTATGTGCAAAAATCAAACAGACTGGTACCCGAAGGAGGTCCACAAAAGATACATATAATACATTATACAAAATCATCAAAGCTTCCAACAGCCTCATACATGTGGACTTCAATGGACATATATTACAGTTGTCTGCTAGGAGTTGAGCCTTGTATTTTTCCTGGCTTAGAGGAAAAATCAATGCCTGTTGTCCATTGCCCATAACGGTAGATGTTTTCAAACACCTATCTTAGAAATAAAATTGTTGAAATATCCTATAATCATAAAAATGAAACTGAAGATACTATTGTTCCCTTTATATTTGAAGAATATTCACAACCATTGAACTATGTAATACCTATTTCTTGATCTGTAGTTCTTATATTTCTGAAGTATTTTTTGGTAAAACTATAATGCTAGTTGGCTTCATTAATATTAACATGCTATATACACATGCATGCATTCCAACAACTATGGACGATAGATTATCTAAATTTCAAACATTATAGTTCAACTCGGTTTCCTTGTATGGTACAAAAATAAGAAACCATGTTCTTAATGCATGACTAATTTAGCACGACCATCTCTTAAACCGGCCAAAAATGGTCAGCTGTCTCTCTTATGGCTCTTCCGCATAGAAGGCCAATAAAAATAAATAGGCCATTCTAAGTGATGTTTACGTATTTTTCATAACCCTACATAAAATTTTTATTACAAAACAATTATCTCATTATTAATTAGATATAATCCGATAAATATGTCTGGTTGCAACTCATATTTTGGTGCCATATAGATATGGTACTTGATAAGGTGTCATAGAATAAACAATCATATGGTAGTGTAATTTATATGATACTAGTTCACAATACTAACACCATAATGGATAACATTACAAACAAGTATCCTAGTATCATGATATTTATTTATTAATAAAATTTTAATGCAAAGCTATTCGTAAGTTCTATATTTTCTAGTTTTTCTGGATCTATGTGCCATGATAATGTAATATAGCATGATTCTAATATGACCTCTCTTTATTAATTGTTGTGCCACATCACCTTATTATTAATTGTACTATAATATACATCCGCGAATCTCCTATTGTGTGAGGCATAAGAATGTGACGCCACGAAGGTCCCATTATTAGATTTACACAATGATATCACGCTTGGTACATGCATACTAGGCTCGGTGATCAAGCAGATTGGCTGGTAGTTGGATCTAGCATCCTCTCTTGATGGGCATGTCGATACAATTCAATTCAGTCTATCTAGAAATCAAGTTTAAGAGGCCCCATGAATGAGGTCCACCAAATATGTATATAATGCATTTATCATCAAGGTTGTCATCGAGTTATGTGGGAGATCTAATTGACATGTATGTAGGTTGTCTGCTAGGACCTAAACCTGGTCTTCTTCCTGTCCTAGAGGAAAAATCAATTTGTTGTCCATTTCCCATAACGGTAAAATTTTAAGGTAAGTGGTTTTGTACAACTAACTTAGAAATAAGTCGGGCATGTTTCCTAAAATCCTTAACAAGCTAAATGTGATGAAGTAATTTTTGGTAAATCCATAATTCTGGTTACATTATTCCTAACAAGCTAAATACACGTGCATGCTATCCACTAAGGAAGAAAAATCACCAAATTTTATAAAACTTATCATTCAACTTGGTTGTACTTTAGATGGTACAAAATAAAATAAATCATGTTCTCAATGCATGACTAAAATTTCACGCGACCATCTTAAACTAGAAAAAGTGGCTAGCAGTCTCTCTTATTGTTTTTCCGCACAGAACGCCAATGGAAGCAAAATAGACTATTTTAATCAGTATTTACATATTTTTTATAACATTGAATAGAAACTTTATTACAAAAAATTATCCCTTATTGATTGGTTATGATCATATAAATATGTCTAGTTACAATAATTATACAGTAGTATAATTTTGACGCCATTTCTACTTGATAAGACGTCGTAGCATAGACAACTATACAATTTTATAATTTATAGGATACTAATTTATGACACTAATGCCATAATGCATAACATTACAAACAAGTATCCTAGTATCATCATATTTATTTATTTATAAAATATTATGTAAAGTTGTTTATAAGGTCTTGCTCCTGTTATTAGTTTTTCTGGATCTATGTGCCATGATACTTTAATAAATAAGTTTCCTTGTATCATCATATTTATTTATTTATCTTGAGGCAAAGCTATTTAAAAGTTCACTTTTTATTAGTTTTCTGGATCTATGTGCCATGATGTTGTAATAGAGCAGGATTCTATCGGCTTATAGATTGTACTTGATATACATTAATGAATCTTCCATTTTGCGAGGCACAAGAATGTGACTCCACTAAGGTCCCACCATTATATTTACACAATGATATCAAGCGTGCTCCTTGCATACTAGGCTTGGTGGTCAAGCGACCGGCCGGATCCACTTGATGGGTGTGTAGACACTACTCACTCAAGTCTGTCCAGAAACCAAACCTAAGAGGCTCCATGAACGAGGTTCACAAAAGTCGCATATAGTACGAAATCATCAAGCTATGCATGTGGACTCTAATAGGCATATTTGTAGGTTGTTTTCTAGGACCTAA
This sequence comes from Avena sativa, assembly GCA_916181665.1. Classification (NCBI taxonomy): domain Eukaryota; kingdom Viridiplantae; phylum Streptophyta; class Magnoliopsida; order Poales; family Poaceae; genus Avena; species Avena sativa. The sequence goes on from OV702293.1 coordinate 465,974,779, forward strand.
GCCTCATCTTTTTCATGGCCTAAAGGAAAAAATCAATGTGTTGTCCATTTCTCATAACGGTAAATGTCCAAGGCAGGTGGGTTCGAACAACTAACTTAGAATAGATTGGGCAAGTTTCCTATAATCCTTAAAATTAAATTAAAGATATATTTTTACCTTTTAAATTAGAACAATATTCATGACCATTGAACTACATAATATCTCTTTCGCCATCTATAGTTCTTATATGTATTGAATTAATTTTTGGTAAATATATAATTTTGGCTACATTATTCTTGACAATCTAAATACACGTGCATGATAGCTACTAAGGAACAAGAATTACCTAATCTTACAAATCTTATAGTTCATCTTGGTTGTACTATAGATGGTACAGAAGTAAATAAACCATGTTCTCAATGCATGTCGAAAATTTCACGTGAGCATCTATTAAACCTAAAAAAGGTGGTAAGCAGTCTCTCTTATGGCTCCTCCGCAAAGAATGCCAATGGAACCAAAATAGGCCATTGTAAGCGATGTTTACGTATTTTTATAACCCTAAGTCGGAAATTTATTACAAAAAATTGTCCCATTATTGATTAGAATCATAAGATAAATATGTCTAGTTGCAACTTATATTTTGGCACCATAGAGGTATGGTACTTGATAAGGCGTCATAGAAAAAACAATCATATATTAATTTAAGATACTAGTTTACGATACTAACATCATAATGCATAACATCACAAACAAGTATTCTAGTATCATCATATTTATTTATTTATAAAATATTATTGCAAAGCTATTTACAAATTCTCTTATTATTTGTTTTTCTAGATCTATGTACCATGATACTGTAAAAGAACATGATTCTAATATGACCTCTCTTTATTAATTTTTGTGCCACATTGGCTTATTACTGCAAATATACATCAATGAATATCCCATTGTGAGAGGCATAAGAATATGACAAGGTCCCATTTTTGGATTTACACTGTGATATCACACTTGCTACTTGCATCCTTGGCTCGAGGGTCAAGCGGACCGGCCGGTAGTTGGATCTAGCATCCTCTTGATGGTGTGTCTGACACAACTCAATCAATTCTATCTAGAAATTAAACATAAGAGGATCCATGCACGAGGTCCACAAGAGATGCATTTAATACAATGTATAAAATCATTAAGGCTGTCATCAAGCTATGCATTTGGACTCTAATAGGCATATTTGTAGGTTGTCTGCTGGGATCTAAGCTTGGTCTTTTTTCCTTGACTAGAGTAAAAATCAATGTGGTGTCCATTTTCGATAACGATAAATGTCCAAGGCAGGTGGCTTCGAATAACTAATTTAGAAATAAATCGAGCAAGTGTCCTATAATCCTTGAAATGAAATTGAAGATATATATTACACCTTTTAAAGTAGAAGAATATTCATGGTCATTGAACTAATTAATACATCTTTTTCCATCTATAGTTGCTAAATGTGCTGAAATAATTTTTGGTAAACCTATAATCCGGGCTAAATTATTCGTAGCAAGCTAAATAGACGTGCATTCTAGCCAATAATGAAGAAGAATTACCGAATTTTATAAAACTTATCGTTCAACTTGGTTATACTTTAGATGGTACAAAAGGAAATAAACCATGTTCTCAATGCATGACTAAAATTTTGTGTGACCATGTATTAAACCTGCAAAAATGTTGTAAGCGGTCTCTCTTATGGTTGTTCTGCACAGAACGCTATTGAAATCAAAACATGATATTCTTAGCAATGTTTACGCATTTTTATAACTCTAAGTCAAAAATTTATTAAAAAACAATTCCCCCTTATTGATTGGATATCATCGGATAAATATGTCTAGTTGCAAGTCATATTTTGGTGCCATATAGGTATGCTACTTCATAAGCCGTCATAGCATACAGAATCATACATTAGTATAATTTATATGATATTTTTTATGGTATTAACACCATAATGCATAACATTACAAACAAGTATCCTAGTGTCATCATATTTATTTATAAAATCTTAATGCAAAGTTGTTTACAAGGTCTGTTTTTATTAGTATTTTCGGATCTATGTGCCATGATACTGTAATAGAGTATGATTCTAATATTACCTTTCTTTGTTAATTGTTTTGCCACATCAGCTCATTGGTGTTATATACATCAATCAATCTCGCACTATGCAAGGCATAAGAATGTGATGCCACGAAGGTCCATTATTAGATTTACACAATAATATTAGGCTTCCTACTGGCATCCTAGGCTCAGTGGTCAAGAGGACCATCCGGTAGTTGGATCTAGCATCTTCTTGTTAGGTGTGTCGACACAATTAAAGGGTGATGAAGGGCTAACTATAAAGGGTTACACGGTGCCAGCTTCCAAACTGATTCGAATGACTCACAATCACAATATGGATACATGTTCATGGGGACACTACTTTTTTTTTACACCAAAGCGACAATACATGTAAATGAAAGAAAACAATTACTAACAAAGTTGCGTTTTGACAAGTCTTAGTGTATGAAATTCAACAAAATTAGGAATACATAAGATCTGTTTCTTACGGAAGTGACTAAAATAATGATCATGTCATCATAAAAAGATAGTCAACATCATCCAACGAGTTGAATCCGTCATGACCTATAAAATTATCAGTACGATGTCATAATATCAACTGAAGCAAAATGAACAAATATAGTTACTTTTTAAATTAGAGTGATTCAAAAATTATGTTCTCTTATTTCCAAAAATTGGCCAACCACTTGATTTTTTATAAAGATTGATCAACCACCAGTTAATTATTGGTGATTTTCTACATCTCTTCATTCTCCATATAGCAAATGGCATTCTTGCTCAGACTACCATCGTTAGGTGACAACTTTTCACAAGTTTCATCGCCGAGCAGAAAAATAGATTTAACTGCATTCGAGCAAGAGCAATAATTAAATAATTTGGATTCCCCACATCACAGCGTACTTGCAAGAGAGAGAAATAAAAATTCAGAAGAATTTAGGGGCTCAGAAGAAGTTTTGCACTACAATTTTTTTAGTGATTTACGCCGTCTTATTTTTTTAAGCGGAATTTATGCCGTCTTATTAGTTCGGCTGTAGCACCTGTCGGCTGGTCGTGGCCTGTTTGCCTTTTTTTCGCGAACCGTGGCATGTTGGCTCGTTGACTCCCTCCTCCCATTATCTCCTGCATGCAGTTCCATGGAGAGCATGGACCACGGTGCCTTCTATCCAAAAGGCCACAACCCACATCAAACAAAGCTGAAAGTCAATTCTCTCTGCCCAGATGCACTTGCTCTATATACGAACGCTAATCACTTAAAAAAATAATTTTTCGACCCTGGTGCATGTGCATCAGGGTAGCACTTTGTAGGTCTTGTTATATGTTCATCCAAATTCTACAAATTTTTCGACCCTCGTTTTTTGTTCTTTGTTATCTTCTTGTCACAATTGTAACATGTCTGCCCTTGAGATTGAATAGCAATCGACCAAGCTAGCTCGTCCACCATTGTCTATAAATCATGCGTACTTTAGATTCTCTTATCAGCGCACTGTAAACAAATACTCTAAAGCCTTGTTTGGTCCTCGAGTATTTGGGTGGATTAGAAGAAATAATCCCTACCGAACCCTAAATCTCCACTTACTTCAAATAGTATGTTTAGTTTAAGAGTATTATACGGATTTAATCCCCATTAATTCTCTCTTTTCCCTAAGTTCTAGTGTATTTTTTTATCATATCCAATATACTACCCTTAGCCAGTGAATTAGTGTGGATTAGGGTTTTGTGAGGATTAAAGGGGTTTGGATGTAGGTGGGGGTGGGGGTTTCATCCAATTCTCTTTAGGATTATCTCTTCTAATCCCCACTAAAACACTAACACCAAACAAGGTCTAAACAAGATGGCAGCCATTGCAATTAGTAGCGCTGAGCTTCTGCAAGCCGAGGCCGATCTCATTCGCCACTGCCTAGCATTGTGCGGTCAAGCTTGGAATCCCTGATGCTCTCCACCTTGGCTGACCTGCTTGCTACCCTCCCCCTCCCTCCAACCAAACAGCCCTACCTGCCGCGCCTCATGAAGGTGCTAGCAATGGAAGGAGTCTTTGTGACCGACGGCGACGTGTACCACCTAAACACGCTGTCTCGCCTCCTCGTCAGCGGCGAGGGTAGCATGTCGCCTTGCGTGATGCTGTCAACCACACAGCACTTCATTGGATCCACTCTGCACCTAGGGAAGTGGTTCCAGAGTGAGACTACTCACAATGGAGAGTAACATAGAGTAGTATCATGCATATGATACTAGTCTATGTTACTACCTCAATAGTGGGTAGTATCATAGATGTGATAACATATAGAATTACATTTATTACTATGTAGGATTTATAGTAGTACTTCAACTTTGTGGTCTAGTTGTGGCATGTACTAATGTGAAAGTTTATTTGAACATAGATAAATTAACATACATACTCAATAAGACTCGGAAATAGGCTGTCATAAAAGATCCTTGATATTACATAATTTAAGACTCGGGAATAGGCTGTCATGGCCCAAATTTTTTCCAGATATGCTCAATCAAATCGGTCTTTAGAGCTCTATGAGTTGGACGATTACGAATTCTAGCATCTCTTTCAAGTACATCGGCAAATGCTGGAATGTCACCATGAGTAAATACCGATGGAAGGACAATCGATGAGCCTGCTTCCTCATTCAAATCAAGAATATTGGCCGCCTCTTCTTTTTCATCATCGACTATCATGTTGTGTAGAATGATGCAAGCTAACATAATATGATGGATATCACCCCTGTCATATAAACGTGCTGGTTGCCGTAAAATGGACCATCGGGCCTGGAGCACCCCAAATGCACGTTCCACATCCTTCCTTGCCCCTTCTTGATGTTGAGCAAACAACTTGTGCTTTGGTGTTTGAGCCATCGGTATGGACTTTATGAATGCTGCCCACTCAGGGTATATTCCATCTACAAGGTAATAACCTAGTTGGTATTGCTTCTCGTTGACGATATAGTTCACTTTAGGTGCTTGCCCTTTTAGTTGCTCAACAAACAATGGCGATTGATTAAGCACGTTGATGTCGTTGTTGGATCCGGCAAGACCAAAAAAAGCATGCCATATCCAAAGATCCTGAGAAGCAACCGCCTCCAAAATAAGAGTTGGAGCACCTTTAAACCCGTTGGTGAATTGTCCCCTCCATGACAAGGGACATTTCTCCCATCGCCTGTGCATACAGTCAAGGCTTCCTAACATCCCAGGAAACCCACGACTCTCTCCAACATCAAGTAAGTGCTGCACATCGTCGACATTGGGTCGTCGCAAATAATCATCACCGAATATATGAATCACCCCTTCGACAAACAATTTTAAGCACTTAACTGAAGTGGACTCAGCGATCTTGAGATACTCATCGAGTGCATCCGCTGGAGTACCATACGCCAATTGCCGAATAGCTGATGTACATTTCTGCAACGGAGAGAGCCCATCGCGGTCAAGAGCATCTTTCCTTTGTGTGAACTCCGGAGACCACTCTCCTAATGCATGCACGATGCGCTCGAAGAGGGGTCTTCTCATCCGAAATCTTCTACGAAAAATTTTGTCGGGGTAGAGAGGATTATCACAGAAATAATCTCGTACCAGCTGTGCAGCGGCTGCTTCACGTGGTCTGTCCACGAAAGCCCTCGAACCACTTCTTGTTGATCTTGCTTCATCTTCCAGACTTTCCTTCACTTCTACAGCGATCTCCTTGGCAAACGAGGCTAGCATGTCCTTCTCGACAAGGTAGTCATCTAGCGTGTACAGGGAAGAAGGATCAATGGTGTTTGCTTCAGCGTCCATGCCATCTTCTTCCCCATCCGGATCATCAGTATGTGGATTGCTGGACATCTTTTGGGAGAAGGAAAGAAGTGGATCACCGTGAAGGAGTGAGAATAGTGTAGGCTTGTATATATAACATCAAACCAGAAAATGAAACGGTTGAGCTTGCACACAATTAACATCTAGAAGGAAACTGACAAGCACGAAACAATCAATTAACATCTAGCCATCACGTTCACAAAACTGAAAAGACACCGGACCATCAGGTTCACAGAACTGAAAAGACACCAAACCATCAGGTTTACACAGAAACCAATTACGTTCACACAGCTAAAACCTAAAAAACTAACTGACCGAGATAGCAAATGTTACACATCTGAACTGAATCATGTCCACATAGCTGAAATGAATCATGCAGAAGTTATTCCTCTCGATCATCTAGTCAAACAGTCGACAACTAAAATTTGTCAGTCCACTACAGAAGAAGCTTCAGTAAGTAATGTGCACAAAAAATGGATATTTCTGAATTTATAATATACCTGAATTTTCTTCAGAAAATAGCATGGACTCCATACACTTCAAAGCTTTCGCCCGCCCAGCTTTTGCAGAATCATCCATACGAGATGTGTCAGCTAAGAGAAGATTTTGATAAACATCCAACATTTTTGTCTTGTTGGTGATTTTTGCAGTTTCAAGCTGTCGATTTGAAAGAAACACCTGGGTCTCCATCACCTTCTGGCGTTCCTCCGTAGACTGATTGTTAACCTCAATGAATTTGTCTAATTTCTCACCTAACTCGTGAGAGACTTCTCTGGCCTTTCCTTTACTAGCACGTTCCGCTTTAGCCTTGTCACGACCAGCTTGTGGCCGCTGCTCACGTTTCATGAGTGAAGCATCTGATATTTAAATTACTGTATGCATATCATGACAATCTGAAAACAAATTATAGCATCACACTGTCAGGTTAATTGTGAAACTACTACTGTTTAGCATGATAAGTCTGAAGACAACCTACGTGACTCAAGATTCAACATGTAGTTCCGCTAATTCTTGGATGGATATAGGAATAAAAATTAGCATCTAGCAAAACAGGTAAACATACCATTGATTCACACAGGGGATGGTGGATGAGCTTGTTGGGAAGCCGGTGTACAAGTGAGGCGGCGTTGAGGGGTTCGGGGAGGAGCTCGTTGAGGCGCCGCTGCGGTAGAAGTGCGGCGGTGGAGAGGGATTGTTGCAGGAGATCGTTTGGACGCCGGGGAACTGCTGCGGTGGCGGGATAGCTGAAGGCCGGACTAAATCAGGGTCATTGCGAGCAGTGGATCTCGCCATGATCTGTGGTTCACCGCTGGCCGACACCGCCGTCAACAGGCAGGACGGAGAGAAGAGCCGGCGATGGAGGCAGCGAGGCAGGAGTTGGAGGCGGCAGAGTGCGAGCGAGAGCTTGAGGCGCTGGGCGGAGTAGGAGAGTAGGAGGCGGCAGATCAAGAGCGAGAGGGCGGGAGCGGGAGGGCGGGAGGGCGGGAGCCGGAATTGGAGGCGCGCTGGGCGGGAGATGGAGGCGCGCTCGGCGGGAGCACCAGGCGGAGGAGGAAGGGAAAGGTGGGGGGATTGGGGACGATGCGGTGTCACACGGGATCGTTTTCTTCTAAAAAAATCTCGATATGTACGCTATGATACCGTATTCACCTTTGTTACTCCAATCTTCTCTCTTTCATAATTACCTGCCACATCAGATTTTGGGCCCACCTGGATTGCATGATACCGTTTAAGTTACCAGCGTTGGGCTAGTCTGAGGAGGGCGAGGCCACGGCCATTCATGGTGGCCAACGGGCAGAGCCTCTAAGCCGCTGCAGCCCAGGGCGTAGAGTTTAACTCGGTGTCCGTGAATGCGCGCGGCGAGGTGTTCAAGGGGATAGGCACAATGACGAGGGCCATTACCAAGGCCTTCCCACATGTCGTGTTCGGTGCTTGACCTCCCACATGTGATTCAGGGCATCTCGGCTCCGACCGACAATAATGTCGAGTTTATTGCTGGGGACACGATGGAGTTCATTCCACCTGCTGATCGCATTTTACTCAAGGTATTATTATCTATCGCTGCAGAAATTACTAGTACTCAAGTTGGTTTTGTTAACTGTTGTCGGATTTGGTTTCTAGTAGTACGTGCTGCATAACTGGAGCGACAGGATTGTGTGAAGATCCTGACACGATGCCGAGAGGCTTTCCCATGGAACAAAATCAACAGCATCTGGGACAGGGAAGGTCATCATCAACGAGATTTAGACGTACTCCTACTTCAAACTCAACTCTTGATGGATATGGAGATGACGTCATTATTTATGGCCAAAGAACGATATGAGCACGAGTGGAACAAGATATTCATGGAAGCAGAATTTATTAATTACAAAATTCAACCATCCTAGGTCTGCGAATTCGGTCATTGAACTCGACATGTAACTACTTGTTGATCCATAGATTGATCTACCTAGTAGTAAGAGGCCATATGCATATAAGTCAGTCCATGTAGAGACCGAGCACTTTCCCACTCCATCCCTCTCTTTTCTCTACAGTAACTTGAGAGTCTTCATCGCCAGACCGGACGCTCTGATCAGGACCGGTCCGTAGATTTTGGGGGCTCTAGAGAAATATAAAATCAAGGGCCCCTTGTTTAATGTGTCAGATATTTCATAGGGTCAAGGGGGACAATGGCCCCCTACTCAAAAAGTTTAGAGATATATTTAATATTTATGCTAAACTTTTAAAGAGTACTCAAAGTTTATCATAATTAACATTCTTAGGCGTATCAACAATGCATGCAACCTCCGCCACTTGTTCACACATAAAAGAATTAAAATATTATATTTTATAAGATAAATTACTATAATGCAATGGTAAATTAAATAATCTATACACTTGATATATCCATGATAAATTACTATAATGCAATGGTAAAGACTTGTTGTAGGGTAACAACCGCCAAGAAATTACGGCTAGAAAATTGTGCCAAAATATTGTCGGCAAGTAATCAAAAGGAGCTTAAAAAACGTTAAGAAACACGTTCCAAAGGATTAAAACAGGGACGTTAAAAAACACCACCGTAGACGTCCAGAAATTACTTCCATGAAGTTGAGTCAAAGTTTAGTGCCAAAAATAAAATATTGCCATACATGTAGGCTAAGTGCCGTCTGGAAATAATGGCTGGAAAAGTATGGTAAGATTTACGCAGAGTAGTGAAAAAATACCGTCGTAGATACTTTTTGTTTGAGAGATAGACGTACATTAACCATCGCCGAGAAATTACTACCAAAAAGTTATTGCTGAGTAGTGAAAAAATACAATCGTAGACACTTTTTTTGAGAGGTAGCCGTATGTTAACCATCGCCGAGAAATTACTTCCAAAACGTTGTGTTAAAAATTGGAATCAAAGAGTCCATAAAAAAGCAAAAAAAACATGTGCATGCAACCGTGATAGGGCTTGATTGGATAAAAATCAAGCACACTACTTAGTTTCAGTTGTGTATTACCTTCGTTCCATAATATAAGTCTTTTAAAAAAACTAGCTGAATGCCCGTGCGTTGCTACGGCCAATTAAATTTAAAGCTAGATATGTGGACAATAAATTTAAGCGATGTACCTAGTGGCTAATCTTCATTAGCGGAATCAACATATTGCACATTTCCCATCTAGCTTCATTATACTGCCAAATAAATTTAAAGCTAGATATGTGAATAATAAATTTAACCAATGTACTTAATGGCTAATCTTCATTAGTGTAATCAACAAAGTACACATCTCTCATCTAGCTTCATTAGAGGAAATCTGGTCGACACCGCTAGGTCATCATCTCAAACAAATTAGCAGTAATTTGTTTAAACATGTGAGACGACACCGAAACGTCCGCAAACGGCTCATCCTCTAACATGTCATCCTCGAGCGTGTGAAGTGGCAGCTGGGTGCTTCTCTTGTCCATCTTGACATCCCCATCCTCTAGAGGAAACAATGGAAGGCACTCCAATGTCACCTGGGTGCCTCGCTTCTTGCCGAGGACAGAGTTCCAAATGGTTCTTGATGGAGTCATCGGTTTGGTCGGAGAGTAACTCAACGATGGCCAACCAACAGTTTCGGTCGGTTGCCACGATGATTGCATCTTCCTTAGTGCTGAATGACTTGGCTGCATCGGCACTGGGGTGATCTCGACATCCCTGTTCTATAGAGGAAACAATGGGAGGCAATCTGGTGTCACCTTTGGTCCGTGACATGCTTGGAGGCGGAACAATCGTCTTGATCTCATGGATTTTTTTTAGTCGCATGTGCCGCTTTTCTCCTTATTTCTCTTGAATGTTAACAGTATAATGTTTGATACAACTTCGCCTAATTTCGTGTGGGTGTCCCTAGTGTTTATTTCCTTTTAATTTAATCTCATGGATTTTTTCTAGTCGCATATGCCGCTTTTTCCCTTATCTCTCTTGAATTTTGACAGTACAATGTTTGGTACAACTTCGCCTAATTTTGTGTGGGTGTCCATAGTGTTTATTTCCTTTTAATTTTTAGCTGTCTTTTTTCCTGACAAGAGGCCAGGATATTCTCAATTCTTAAGTTTCTTGCTGGGTAGGGGAGGCATGAGCCCGCAAGCGATTATTTGTTCTATTTACAACCGTGGAAGCCTTTTCCTAAGAGAAAAACCGTTTGAGGCCTTCAGGTTCCCCAATCTTCTTGATTTTCATGGGCGCTTCTCTTGCCGTCGATGAGGCAAAGGCCAGTGCACTACTTCTCAATATTCTTCGCACCGCCCATCAGCTCACTCTCCATCTAGTCTGCTCCTTTAGCTCGCGGTAGTAGCAGTTCAGTGCCACGGTCTTCCCCATAGTCCCACTGCCAAGCGCCACAATCGTTGACGAGCTGTGCCGCAAATTAGACCTCCGGATCCCTCCATCATGCTCCTTACGGTCTGCATACGGGGAGCCGATTTTGGTTGGGCGGAGCAGCCCTTCACCGTGCCGCCCTCGATCGAGATCGGGTAGCCGGGAAACGTCCAATCTGAGTCACCCCAAACTCCTCCCTCCCCACCTGGCCTTCGGCCTTTGCCAAACTCCACCGCCAGGCGACCTGTATGCTGCAGCCCCATGGGAAAGCGAGCTGCTCCCAGTTGGCCAGTTCCCTTCCGTTCCACCTATGGCCATCGACTGCTGGCCCCGCGCGCACCTCTGAGGGCGCCCGACCAACTCCTTGAGGCCACGCAGACCAGAAAACTACGACCTTACGCAGTGAATGAGAACAGCAGAAGGTGGCTGCGGGCTGCCTCGCCTGAGGAGGAGGACAAGAGGGCGCCGGACTTCTGCGGGACGGGAGGATTGGGTTGAGCCGCCGCAGGAGAAAGGGGCAGAGGGGATTCCACACCGAACTTTCTATTCTGGTTCTTAACTTGGCGGTGGCAGGCATGTAAAACATCCAAACCATCGGGGGCAAAATCGGAAAGAAAAAATTGGAACCAAAATTTTGGCAGACGAACCTACCTCTGTGTAAATTAGTAGATAGATACTTATATTATGAAACAGGGGGAGTACGTGTGTAAATTTCACATGGACATAATTTTCAGAAGCTGTGGTGAGAAATTTCTAACAAAGAAAAGGTTAACAGTCGAGAATAGGTGACGAATTAGAAAATAATGTCATATATGTATACTAATTACTTTCTGAAAATTATGGCCGAAAAGACTTGTTAAGAAAACGCCGAGTAGTTATAAAGAAAGGCGCAAAAAATACCGTCTATATGACATCTTGTTTAACAGGCGTACCAAAAAATTAACGTTAAGGAGTCTGTCTGTATACTGTTCAGACACTGTTCACGGTACTGCTCATACACTGTTTGCAAACGACGTGGCAGGATATGGTTGGACAAAAATCAACAATGAACAGTGCACATGCTCCCAGCGCGCGAAGATGTCGCGCATTTATATATAGGTGTATTATCGTGGTGGTATCACGATATATGCCATGAATAGACTAAAGTTGGAACCGATGGACGTGAAGGAATTCGGGGAGGGATGATGCAGTGAAGACCACACTCATATGAACAAAGAGAAATACAATGTATCTAGGATTGAGGCTCTCATGTGGAGATAACTCCTCTTTCTCTACATTTAATCTCTTATAATCTTGCCATACTTGTGGCTACAATCATGCTCCTTGAGCTGTATCTCCTATGTCTCTATTTAGATCTCTCCGTGAGATTGGAGGAAGAAGAAGAAGAAGGAGAGCTCCTATTGAGCAGAGAGGGAAGGAGCCCTTCGGGGCCTCTCCTGTGAACGATCCCCCTGGTGCTCCTTATAAAGGGGAGCCCAGGGGACAAGTCTTGTTCCCTACGATTGGTATCTAAGTAGCATATTCCTAGTATCTTATTGAGATGCTCAGCATATACCTTGGCATCTTTGAAGATGCTAAGGCATATTCCTTAGCATCTTCTCAGATACCATGGGTACATTCCATATGTCAGGGGAATATTCCATACGCCACGTGCTAGCCTGAGTTGGTAGGGTCCTAGGATTGGCACAATACTTGTGGAGCTTGGAGGAACATTTGTAGGTGATCTTCTGAGTGATTTGGACGATAAGCTAACTTCCGGGGTGATCTAGTTCGCCCCGGGTGTCAATATATGAGAATGACTCGGACCTGGCCTTGTTTAACTCGGCCTGGATATCCAAAGAGGGCCCCAGCCGAATTGTTTCCAGCACAGCCGGGTTACACAAAGATTCGGCCTGGTGGGAGAGGCCTCATCCGGATCCTAGGGAGCCCAGCCGAGCTCTTCCCATGACAGGCCGAATTTGGTGAAGCCGGCCTGGTGAAGCTGTCCCGCGGTGGGCTGAATCTGGCCCACCCGGGGGAAGCGAGGTTGGCGCCATGGGAGGCTCCGTGGTGGGCCGAGCGTCCCTCACTCCGGCCCACCCGGGCGGAACGATCTGCTCGCGAGGTGGTGGATATTTCAGCGACGAGGCAAGAGTCGTTGGCGGGGGACCCTTGCGTCGAGGCAGTGGGGCGTTGACCCGACGATACGGGTGCGAGGGAATTGGGCGACACTGGCGGGAGCAGGTGGAGCGTCGGTGTTTGAAGAGGTGACGCACCCCCGTGGTGGGCTAGGTTGCTCCTCACCGGCCCACCCGGGGGAACTTGGTGGAGGCGTGGCATCGAGAAACTCGAAAGGAGCCAGGTTGGCGAGGTGGTGCCGGATTCGGCCGTTGGACCCAGTGGGCCGACGTATATTGACTCGGCCCGACTAGTATTTTCCTTAATTCGCCCATGAAAAGGTGAATCCGGCCAGGGAAGTATTTTGCTGGGCCGAGATATCTATGATTCAGCCCAGTTTAGCGTTTTTCCTTTGTCTTTTTCTATTTATCTTTTGTACTCATATTGAATATCATTTTCTTATATATGTATCTTATTGACTCACCTAATTCATCAACTCCGGGGTACCGGGTACACCCCCGACATGTATTAATCAACCCAGAACAAACGCACTTTGTTACTTCTTCAATTACCTCATCCAACAGCTAGCCCTTTAATGCAATTAGCAATTGACTTTCGTTGCTATTTTATACAGCACTTGACAAAGGGAAATCCGACGGTATCTTCTACAGCTGGATTGGTACGTGTGTACAGCCTGCTAGTATACCCTGGTAGTATATATACGTATGCATGCACGTTCGGATAATGAATGAGATACGTACTACGCAAAAAAAAGAGATATGTACTCAGCCTCATGCACGCTCAATCGGAACTTTGAGGGTGTAACGACATTATTGCTATTTTGGATAAATCTATATTTTTTATGGATGACATATCTTATTTATGTGATCGTACGGAAAAGTTGGACAAAGCAATATCTTTTCAGTTATACTTGTTTTCGGAACATTGGGCTATTTGAGACAAATTCCTCGGCATACATCTAAACAGCCAGCCAAATTATCAAACAGTTAAACTTAGAAAAGTTATTTTTCCTACATACACAACTATTTTCACTGCACAACAGCTTTCTCTGCATATCCAGCCAGCCTCAAGCCAAACAAACAACCCCTAAGTGTCCATGGTAAGCATATTCCTAGCCTACTAGTGTTGGCGATTAGTTTACTCGGGCTGTTGTGCATGTGCCTCCTCCGTTCGATATAAATTAGAGACGCGGCGGGGCGAAGTTCAAAGAAAATCCCAAGCTAGAGAGGCGGGAGGTCCAATGGTGAACCCCCCGTTCCTGACCACGCTCACCACGCGATTCAGCTATTTACTCATCTTCGCCTTCAGCCGCTTGCGTGATTTCTTCCGCAGGATCCTTGATGCTGTCAAATCCAGCAACCTCAAGGTCTCTTCTTCTTTTTCTTCTTCTTCTTCTTCTTCTTCTTGACTTGTGTTGACGCTGTTCGTGCTGATAATTCGATAGGGTTACGCCCCCATTTGCTGTGGGTATGAGGATTTCTACTGGCGCCGCGTCCACCTCCGCATGCAGGTGAGTCGATCGAGTTGGAAGGAAGGAACTCAGATCATGTAATTAATTACTAGGACTATGTTGACATTTCTTAATCGGTGGGCAGGACTGCTTCGACCGCCCCGTCGCTAGTGCGCCGGATGCTTGGTTGGATATAGTCGAGCGCCAACCAAATGACAGTCACAAGACACTCCAGTATATATGTTTTCCTCATATATATATTTGTTTCGTGATTCCACGGCGGTGGAAAAGAACTAATGTGGTCTGGTCTTCTTCGAATGCAATGCAGACGTACCGCTGAAACGTCCAGGTGTCTGAACTTGGGTTCCTACAACTACCTTGGTTTTGCTGCAGCAGATGAGTACTGCACCCCTCGTGTGATCGAGTCGCTCAAAAAGTACTCCGCGAGTACCTGCAGTGCCCGAGTTGATGGAGGTACGTACTATACATGTTTGGGGGCGTGCTCCCGTACGTGCTCCCCCCTGATTATTTTTTAAAAGGGTATTTTCGTCCTTCTACGTCGCTAATTAAGATTAGATGGGTAATAATTAGACCCCTCCTATCTTCGTCTCTCCTTGCCTTGGAAAGAACAGGACGTGGGGAGGTACTGCCGCCAGCCAGCCATGGTGTGGCTCTATCCGTACCAGCTCCTCCCCATCCCGTCCCGGCAGCCGCTCATAGGTTCCTCTATGTCGCTAGCGTGCGGCCGATCACCGTGATCACTCGTCTTCACCTTTGTCTTCTCGTCCACGGCCGTCAGCGATGAGGACTCCCAGGATGACCGGCGTGGCCTCAGCTGTTGTTGTGGTGCAGCCAGATCAAGGAATTGACAACCACAAGCACCAACGAACAGTATGGAATTACGAAACTCATGGTTTTGATGGCGCAGAGGCCGTGCACGCCCACGAGCAGCCTGCAGCCTCCTCGCATTGATGCCGTGCCGCCACCGCAGTGGGCGTGCTAGCACTTGTCGCTGAGTTACGTGTTTCAATGGGCCTTACGGAGTTACAGTTTCCATAGTTCTAATTTTACTTAATTATTAGCTAATGTCTATTATACCCTTAATTATGGAAGGGTACGGAGTGATCGTGGCCGTTGATGTAATTGAATCTGCGGGAGGGAGGAGCACTGAAGCAGATGGTGCCACGCGGTAGGATTAGAAGTATGGCTCGCAGTAGGTACCAGGGCAGGAGCTGTGCTGGGCCTCGCCACGGTGTCACGTGGCGCTTGCTGGGCTGGGCTGGCCGGGCCTGTGCCGACGCCTCACCATGGTGTCACGCGGCGCGTCCTAGGCTGGGCTGGTCGGGCCTGTGTCAACGACCAGTCTGCGCACCAGGCCAAACGGTCGTTAACGGACCCGTTGGCCTATGCCAATGGCCAGTCTGGGCCTTTGGCCCACCGTACCTCTCTATGCCCTGAAGGCAGCTCCTACACCGACGACGGTGTGGGCTATGCCGTCAAGGGCTTGTGCCGAGGGGGATACGTCAATGGCCGCCCTTGGCACAACATGTGTCAACGGCGCAACCTGGGCTATGCTGAGGGTGGCCGGCCCTTGGCACGTTTCCTGTAGTGTCTTGGCCAGACCGTTGCGTCTATTTATATGTGAATCATGTATTAATCTTCTGCTAAAACCAGATCCCCTAATATATTTCTATTATTGTCCCTAGTTAGTTTAAAACAAGAATCTTTTTCTCTAGAAGTAGGATCTTTTTTAGTGCAATAGGAATCAGAGATTCCCGATTCCATTAGAAAGATAACGAGAGTCTCGAGAAGTAAGCTGAATTAATGGAGAGGGCAAATAAAAGCACTTTCTCGTAGAGATCAAGGTTTTCAAGTCAAAATGCAGCGGTCTAGATCTAAGCAGCGACGAACGTATACCAGCGAAAGAAAAAAAGTAAATCTACAGACTAGTTTGCACTAAGTTAGAGTCAATACATCAGTGCTTTTATTTGACTTGTGGGCCCACCTTGATCTCTAGGGGAAAGTACTTTTATTTGTAGGGGCGGGCGTTCGGTCATGACCGACAATTCGGTCTTTGTATTTCGGTCTATTTTAAATTCGGTCCTTGAAAAATTAAAGACCGAATTATACTTGATAGTTTTACTACCTGAAAAATTCGGGTACCTACTAATTCGGGTTTGGGTTCGGTCATGACCGAATAACATGGTCAATATTGTCAACACAAAAGATAGACATTACTTATTAAAAATAGGACAATATTTCAACTATATTTTAAATATTTTAATACATATGTTATCATTTAGTGGAAAAAATAAACGTGCAACAATCCTAATAAAATGTAGCAACTCTACAATAGCACTTTGATGACCATTCAACAATGCCATAATTCATGCACATCACACAAATTTGAAGTTTCAGATAGTCTCATGTAAAATTCGGTCAGTTCGGTCTATTCGGTTACCTAGGAACTAAAGACCGAATAGACCAAACTAAATTCGGTCTATAAAATTCACTACCCAATTTTCTTATCGGTCTTTTCGGTTTCGGTCTATTCGGGTTCGGTCTCGGTCTTTTCGGTTTCGGTCTTCGGTTATCGGTTTTTATGCCCACCCCTATTTATTTGCCCTCTCCAAAATAGATAAAACACTAGTTCCGCAACTTAAAAATTCTAACAAGATTTGAATGTGCACCGTTTACAAACACTAGTTACTCCAAATATTCAGCTTAGAATATCTAGCTGAATATCTGGAGGAATTAATGTAATTTTATTCTATCCCTACATAACTAGTACTACGATTTGGAGTTTTTTCCTTCTTAATTTTCTGTGTGAAAATATACTTAATTAGCACTCCAGTAAAGTGCAGAGGTCAAGTCATTTATGTATGCATGATCTTAGGAAATACCAAGCTCCACACAGAGCTTGAGGAGCTGGTGGCACGATTTGTTCGCAAGCCCGCGGCTATTGTTTTTGGCATGGGCTATGTCACAAACTCTGCGATCATTCCTACATTGATTGGGAAGGTATATATATATATATATATATATATATATATATATATATATATATATATATATATATATATATACGTGGCGAGGTCATTTTCTGCTCCTCTTCTTTTTACACATGCTGGAGCTAATGTGTATAGTAATAATTATTTCAGGGGGGACTAATAGTTAGTGATTCGCTGAACCACAATTCAATAGTGAATGGATCTAGATTTTCAGGGGCTACGATCAAGATTTTCAAACATAACAGTAAGTTCTGCAACAGCTCATTTATTTTCCTTTTGGAATCATTCAGGAGAACTTCATGTCATATATATAGCATGTACTTTAATGTTTCCACTATTTTCCTCCAGACCCTGCACATTTGGAACATGTATTGAGGGAGCAGATTGCAGAGGGGCAAGATCACACGCACAAGCCTTGGAAGAAGATAATTGTGATTTTGGAAGGAATTTATAGCATGGAAGGCGAGATGTGCAACCTACCTGGGATTATGGCTGTCTGCAAGAAGTATAAGGTTTGAGAATTGTGCATACCGATCCACTTCTGCTTGTTTTCTAGGAACACTCTATATCATATAGGGTTCCTCCCATACAGAGCATATTAGTTGTGCTCACCTGCTAACATCAAACTGCTAGCGAAGTATTTATTTTGCTGTATTGAATTGACTAGAGTTCTTAAACATCTTAACATATATATATACTATATAGGCTTACACATATTTAGATGAGGCACATAGTATTGGAGCCATTGGAAAGACGGGGAGAGGTGTATGTGAACTAATGGGAGTGGATCCAGCTGATGTTGATATTATGATGGGAACATTTACAAAATCATTTGGATCGTGTGGAGGTTACATTGCAGCATCAAAGGTATGCACAAGATACTTACCAGTTCGTGTTCGAAGATGTATAGATTTGATAAAACTTATCACTAGGTCATTCACTTTTGTAGGAGATCATACACCATCTCAAGCATGCATGCCCAGCCCACATATATGCAACATCCATCTCACCTCCAGCAGCCCAGCAGGTCATCTCCGCAATGAAGGTTATCCTTGGGGAGGATGGATCTAACAGAGGTACATACCCTCAGAATGAGGATACAAGTATTCATATGTTGTATGTGTCCATATTATGTTGATGAAATGCCTAATCTAGTCACTGCTCAAAATAGGAGCCAAGAAACTTGCTCAGATCCGGGAGAACGGCAATTTTTTTCGTTTAGAGCTTAAGAAAATGGGTTTTGAGGTTCTAGGAGATAATGACTCACCTGTCATGCCAATTATGCTTTACAACCCCGCTAAGATGCCTGCATTCTCAAGGGAGTGCCTTAGAAAAAATGTGAGTTTTCGCATAATAAACTAGTATTGTCAAAATGTGAGTTTTTTCTAACAAGTCAAGTTTGAGTTGCTCTTACTAATGTTTCATGTTGCATAATATAGGTTGCTGTTTGTACTATTGCATATCCTGCTACGCCGCTACTACTTGCTAGAGCAAGGATATGTATCTCAGCTTCCCATTCCAGGGACGATCTTATAAGAGGTTTGGAGGTAACGTCCACACTCCATTCAAATGCAACATGTTCACACTAAGAACATCAGTATAATTGATCCGATACATGAATAGTATGAGATTATGGATCATGTGATGCACTGATGTGTTAAATTGATCCAAATAATTTAGGTTATCAGCAAGGTGGGTGATCTTGTGGGAGCCAAGTACTGCCCAGTTGAGAAAGAAAAGACTATATCTATTAAGAGACTTAAAAAGCTTCAGTGAGAAGAGACAAACGTATGTCGGCTAATTATATGCAAGATCTAGGACTTCCGTTGGACCTTCACTCTTCATCTACTTCTCAAGCAGTTTCGAATCAATTAGCAAGTGTGATATCCTTTGTAAATCTAATAATGCCACCTTTGTGGTGTCACAATCTTATTCCTCGCACAATGATTCATTGATGTATATTGCAGTACAATCGATAATAAGCCGACGTGGCATAACAATTAATAAAGATTGTTCGTATCAGTATGATATTCTATTACAGTATCATGGCACGTAGAACTAGAAAAACTAATAGAAATAGACCTTTTAAATAGCTTTGCATTAAAATTTATAAATAAATAAATATGATGATACTAGGATACTTGTTTTTATTGTTATGCATTTTTGTGTTAGTAGCGTTAACTAGTATCATGTAAATTACACTACTTTATGATTGTTTATGCTATGACTCCTTATCAAGTACGGTACCTATATGGCTCCAAATATATGTTGCAACTAGACATATTTATCTCATAATATCTAATAAATAATGGGACAATTGTTTTGTAATAAAGTTTTGATGTAGGATTATAAAAACGTAAACATAGCATAGAATGGCCTATTTGGATTCCATTGTTGGTGTTCTGTGCCGAAGATCCATAAGACAGATCACTCCCCATTTGTTTCCGGACTTAACAGATGGTCGCGCGAAAGTTTAGTCATGCATTGAGAACATGGTTTATTTCCTTTTGTTCCATCTAAAATATAACCAAGTTGAATAATAAGTTTTATAAAATTAGGTAATTCTTCCTCCTTAGTGGATTGCATGCACGTGTATTTAACTTTTCAAGAATAATGTAGCTAGAATTATGGATTTACGAAAATTTACTCTAGCACATATAAGAACTACATATGGAGAAAGAGGTATTAGGTAGTTCAATGGCCATGAATATTCTTATAATTTAGAGGGAGAAATATATCTTCAATTTAATTTTAAGGATTGTAGAAAACTTACCCGATTTATTTCTAATTTAGTTGTTCAAAACTACCTTCCCTGGACATTTATCATCATGGGAAATGTACAACACATTGGTGTTTCCTCTAGGACGATAAAATAACTATGCTTAGGTCCTAGCGGACAACCTACAGATATATCCTCATTAGAATCCACATGCATAGCTCGATGGCAGCCTTTATATTTTCATATATATGGATCTTTTGTAGACCTCCTTGGTGGGGCAACTTTTGTTTAATTTCTGGACAGCTTGAGTGAGTTATGTCGACACACCCATCAAGAGGACGCTAGATCCAACTATCAACTGGTTTTCTTGGCCACCTAGGCTAGGAATCAAGTAGCAACGGTGATATCATTGTGTAAATCTAATAATGGGACCTTTGTGACGACACATTCTTATGCCTTGCACGATGGGAGATTCATTGATAAAGAGAGGTCATATCAATATCATGCTCTATATTAATGTTCATGAAATATAGAACTAAAAAACTAATAAAATAGACCTTGTAAATAGCTTTGCATTAGATTTTAGAAATAAATAAATATGATGATACAAGCATACTTGTTTGTAATGTTATGCATTATGGTGTTAGTATTGCAAACTATGAGTTTTTCCTTCCCAGAGAATTCCCGAGATCTAACTCTCCCGAGCCGCCCCCAGGCGACTCCGGCGGGTCTGGGGGCCTCCTATCCATCCTCTCCTAAGAACTCGCCCAACCCTCTCCGCATGGGCCGCCGATGCTGCCGGCTCTGGCGGCGGTGGCGGCGCCCCGTTGATAGCTGTGAGATTCTACACATTTTTTATGGTTTCTATCGATGGTTTTAGTTTGGATTTGATGGTTTTCTAGCTTTAACTAACGCTAATACTTAGGTACCAAAGAAAACTTAGTTTTTAATATGTGTTTCAAGTTCTGAACATCAATAGAGGGATTTAACAGCAAAAACACAATATTTAGACGAAAACAAGCAAATATCGTTTTGGAAGCAATCAAGGGGAATTTACTAAAACATTAACAAGCAACTATACATCGGGAATATTTTTTCGGCCATATATATGCCATCCCCTTCGTATTATTAAAAGGGACAACTTTCGTGAAGAGGCCGAGGTCCAAAACAGAACACACGAGCTGCCATCCCATACAGAAGGGAGAAAGAAGAGATCCAGAGAAGAAGGGAAAGACGTTCTTCATCTCGCTCCACGATCTTTGATCTCCTAGCCACCACACCTCCATGCCATTACTTGTACTTGAGAGAGATCTCCACCTTGCAAGACTAGGGTTTGAGATTGTACTTCCCATCTTGAGTTGTGTTGGATTTATTTCTATTTCTTATTGTGGATCTCCAAGGTAATATCAAGAAGAACTCCCTTTATTTAATTATATCGATGATGCTTTCTTCTATCATGTGAGAGTAAGTTCCCTTGGTCGTGGGAGATTTAGGGGATTGGTGAGATGTGATGTGCCTATATAATTTCCATTAAGTTTATGGTTGATTATTAATTACTATATTATGTGTGCTTGACTTTCTGTGGGATGCTTAATGCATGTTGTCCAATCAAGGGCCTAGACAACATGATGCTTTGTTCTACATAGATAGAATCTTGTTTGCTAGCAGATCGGCGACCCCTGAGTGACACGGAGATATCAATGGGAAACTAGTTTGACTCGAGGATAACGAGGAACCACCGAGCTTATTGCATTAGTACAATCCAAGGAGCTTAATTGCTAAGCAACCTGAAGGATCTTAATCCTCTAGTGACTGACCATGGTTATGGTAAATAGGCTAGTAGGATTATTGAAATTGGGATGAAATCTACCAACAGGAGTTCCAACTAATTATGGGTTGCTTGCCTACACACATACTTATAAGATTATAATTGTTACACTTATCACTCATCCACCCGGCACATTCACTATCACCATGAACTGAAACTCCCCGCGCCTACTTCGTCATCTGCAGAAAACAACAAACAAATCACTCTTTACTTTTATGCTCTTTATTTCTGAAGTTTACATTTTTAGTTTTATTTAAATACTTCTGTTTCAATCCAAATTCTATTCTCATTTTCAACACTTGCAGTCAATTCACTCGAAGACCTGTGACAACTCCGGGTGCGATAGATACTTCACCAATAAACACTTACCTTTGGGCTCCTTGTGAGATCGACATCTTAACTTCAAAACTAGCTAAAAAACGATATGTGCACTTGCAGCCATCACCCGCCCATATAAGATGGGGGCAAGAGATGGGACTATGGCAGCATTCACATGGGGGAGGTGCGGTGCTGGCTGTGGGCTTGGTGCAGCGCGTCCGTCTTGGTTGGGGCCTAAGGTTCTACGGTGGCCGACGAGAGGATGGAGGCTTGCCACCGCCAGGGGTGAGGTTGTGGCCTAGCCACGTGATGGCGCATGTTGATGTGGAGCCTGTTAGGAATCCCAAGAGCAAGGTGTGAAGAAGCAAGCAGCAAGTTTTCCCTCAGTTTAGACCGAGGTTATCGAACCATAAGGAGGAAGGAAACGTCACACAGGTGTTGCAAGCAACGCGGAGACCTGCACAACACAAACTCAAGACTTTGCCCCAACGAATTAGTGAGGTTGTCAAGCTCACCAGTTTGTTGTAACAAAGGATTAAACGTATGGTGTGGAAGGTAATGGTTTGCAGCAAGTAAACAAGTAATAGTGGAAGATGTATCAATGGTAAAGATTGGACCGGGGTCCATAGTCCACTAGAGGTGCTCTCCTTAGATAAACAACATGGCATAAAGGGTAAACAAATTACAGCAGGGCAATTGACAGGAACTGAGTAAGGCATAACAATGCAATTACTAGTCAGAAAGATCCTATGAGGTTGATTGGGCAATACAACAAGATACATAGACCGCCATCCAACTGCATCTATGACTAGAAGTCCATCTTCAGGTTATCATCCGAACCCCCTCCAGTATTAAGTTGCAAGCAACAGACAACTACTTTAAGCAAAGTGTGTAAGGTAAACAGTCCACATGTTCCCTGAACAAGAGACCGTTGTTTTCTCCCTAGTAGCAATAGCACATCTACAACCGAAGAGATTTATGTCACTTCCCTTGGAAACTAGAGGCATGAACCCACTATCGAGCATAAATACCCCCTCTTGGAGTCACTAACAACTACTTGGCCAAGATAGCTACTAACAACGGAGAGCATACAAGATCACAAACAACACAGACATGATAGAATCATAAATACAAAACCATTAATCAAACCAACATAATAATCTCAATATCCATCGGATCCCCGCAAACACAACATGCATGATTACAAATAGATTAGATCTTGATGATGAACGGAGCTCACAAGATCTATACATGAAAGCACAAAGGAAGAGATACAACCATCTAGCTACTACATGGACCCATAGTCCAAGGTGGAACTACTCACGCATCATATCGGATAAAAGGCCTCCGGGATGATCTCCCCTCCGGCAGGGTGTCGGAAGAACTTCAGATCCCCCCGATCTAGGGATGATGGTGGCGGCGGATACAGACGGTTTCGTGGATTTCTGATCGGGTACTCAGGGTTTCTGCATCGGGGGCTTCTTATAGGCGAAGGGGGAGACCGAGGCGGCCGCCAGGGCGACCAAACCCTAGGCAGGCGCGGGGTGGGGCCCACCCGCGCCTGGGGTGGATTTGGCCCCTCTGGCCGGCCTCCCGGGCTCTCCTCTGGACTTCTTGTTCCCCACGGAAAGTAATTGACTTTGGCCTTTGTCCCGTCCAATTCCGAGATTATTTCTTTACTAAATTTTCTAAAACCAAAAACAATATAAACAAGCATCTGGCACTGTTGCAACTTGTTCGTAGGTTAGTACCAGAAAACATGTAAAAAGCACCTCAAAGTGTGGACAAGTAAAGCAAAGTAGATACTAAACAAGCATGGAGCATAAAAAATTATAGATATGTTTCCGTCGTATCACCACGCCGATCTCCTGCAGTTTTTGCCCTCTCCTCCTCTGTTGGTGCTGCAAGGAAACGAAGGACGGCATGGGGGACTGCTCGTCTGCTGAATAAAGGCTGCATTCCAAGGATTGATATCACACCAAGAGAAGGATCTACTTGTTGCTTGCCCTCTCTGATCTGGTCAGAGTGGCGAGTTCTAGAAGGCTTCGACGATGAACTCCCATGGGCGAATGATGCCTGGAGATTGCCAGATTGGAGGAATTCGGTCGTGCGCACCCATGTTTTACTCTGACCGTTGATGTGGCTCGGATATTGTAGAGCCCGTTAACCCCAAGAGGAAGGTATGATGAGCACAGTAGCAAGTTTTCCCTCAGTTGTTAAACCAAGTTTATCGAACCAGTAGGAGAAAGGAAACATCTCCCAAGGTGTTGCTAGCAACGTGTAACCTGCATAACACAACCACAATACTTTGCCCCAACTTACAACGAGGTTGTCAAGATCACCGGTTTGCTGAAAACAAAGGATTAAACGTATAGTGTGAAAGAAAGTAATTGCTTGTAGTAATTGCAGAAAGTAAACAGTAGGCGGTAGATTGAATACCAGTGGGAAGGAATGGATCGGGGTCCACAGTTCACTAGAGATGTTTCTCCATAAGATAAATAGCATGTTGAGTGAACAAATTACAGTTGAGCAATTGATAGATTGAGAATGCATAATGATGCATGTACATGTCATGATGATTTCTATGAGATTTGTTTCGGCATTACAACATAATACATAGACCGTAATCCAAATTCATCTATGACTAACAATCCACCTTCAGGTTATCATCCAAACCTCTTCTAGTATTAAGTTGCAAGCAACAGATAATTGCATTAAGCAAAGTGTGTAAAGTAAACAATACAACTTCCCTTGGACAAAGGATTGTTGTTTTCTCCCTAATAGCAACAACACATCGACAATCTTAGAGGTTCCTGTCACTCCTCCAGATTACTAGAGACATGAACCTACTATCGAGCATAAATACTCCCTCTTGGATTCAAAAGCAACTACTTGGCCAGAGTAACCACTAGCAACGGAGAGCATGCAAGATCACAAATAACATAGACATGATATAATAAATAATCAATCTTGACGTAGTACTCAATATCCATCGGATCCCGATAAACACAACATGTAGGATTACATATAGATGATCTTGATCATGATAGGTAGCTCACAAGATCTAAACATGATAGCACAAAAGAGGCGAAATGACCATCTAGCTACTGCTATGGACCCATAGTCCAACGATGAACTACTCACGCATCACTCCGGAGGCTGGCATGGTGATGAAGAAGGCCTCCAGGGTGATCTCCCCTCTCTAGCAGGGCGCCGGGAAGAGCTTCAGATCCCTCCCGATCTAGGGACGATGGTGGCGGCAGCTATGGCCTTTTTTGTTGATTTCTGATCAGGTGCCTAGGGTTTTCTCCTCTGGGTGTTTATATAGGCGAAGGGGCAAGGTCGGTTGAGGGCCAGGGGCCACACCATACTATGACATGGCCTTGGGTGGGCCTGCGCCATGGGGTGGTTTGGCCGCCCTGTGGCCCCTCTTCATCCCCCCTCTGGACTCCATCTTCGTTATAGTAAAATATTGACTCCCGCTTTTGTTCCGTCCAATTCCGAGAATATTTCTTTACTAGCTTTTCTGAAACCAAAAATAGCAAAAAATAGGAACTAGCACTATGGCATCTTGTTAATAGGTTAGTTCCAGAAAATATATAAAAATGCCTCAAAGTGTAGACAAAACATAAGATAGTTGGTACAAAACAAGCATGGAGCATCAAAAATTATAGATACGTTTATGACATATCAAGCATCCCCAAGCTTAGCTCCTGCTCGTCCTTGAGTAGGTAAATGATGAAAGGAATAATTTTTTAGGTCACATGCACCATCACAATCTTGATTAAGGTATTGTAAAACATTGATAGATGGGATCAAAGTACTCTAACATAAGCATGAAATATATAGTTCTAACAATAAGACAAAGCAACTATGTTGCAACATGAAAGGTACAAACAAAAGATCATGAATAACAATGCACTGAAATCAGCTTGTCCTTCATGGAATAGCAAAACATAAATGCATAGGACACCTTCAAAGTTCATAAGGGTGACTAGAAACAAATAATTTAAGAACAAGCAATACCATAATTATGAATCAATCAACAAGTTTTGGGACAATGCACATTGAACTAAGAATGACAAATATGCTCTCTTAATTGGTGCATAAACATAGAGGATGGAGACTCAACAAAAAGTAAAAAGAAAGGCCCTTCGCAGAGGGAAGTAGGGATTTGAAGTTTCATAAAGAGCTTCCAAAAATTATGGTGCTTACTAGCTTTGAGCTCTCATTGCCCCTATCATAAGCATTTTGAGGTGATTAAGGTTAAAGTGAGACAAATATGAGTTATATGCTTCACAAATCATAAGTTGAAAATCTCATATCCCTTGAGTGCGAGGGTCATTCCTCATGCTACTCAACTTTAGTCACAAGAAAGTTCTTGTCATTGTAAGTATATGTGTATCATAGAGAACCGCCAACGAGGTACCCCTTGCCCCATGACACAGGAGCTATCCCATATCAAAATGACAAGGCAACAGACAGTGAGCATCTCAGCGATTTTTTTATTTACCATGATCATGATGTTTATTTTTTCTCTTTTTTTTCTTTTTTCTATATTTTTTTCTAAAGATGCTTCATACACTATGGTTATGATGCAAGTTTCCACCATGATTAGGCATGGTTTAGGCTAGCCGCCCAGGCGTTTCTCTAACACATATACATAACTCCGTGGACTTACAAGATCCCCTTTTATTTCACACCGCCGACATCCATAAACAAGAGAACATGATATCAACTGAATAGATATGTACAAGTGTTGAAAGCGTTCCCCATGATAGCATGGTTCTGCTAACTTCCACCTTATAACTTGCAAGCATATAAGAAACATAGATGGGCACAATGGTTCAAGTTTATTAAGTGCAAGAAAATAAAGTGTGCCATCAAGTTCGTGAGATCTTTAATCACTAATTTTCACATAACAAAAGTTTAATTTGGAAGATAGATAAAAACATGAATATACTTGGAATGGTGTAACACACCATGCATAGGAGTTTATAGTGGACTCTTTGGGATAACTTGGCTTCGTGGCAGTTGGATACATGAGTAGAGCACATACTCAGTACAGGTGGAAGCTAGCAAAAGACTAGGAGCGACCAACTAAGAGAGCAATAATGGCAATAATCATGCAAAGTGACAAAACATTATTAATTAAAGCATAAAGTGATATCACAAGTCAAAAACTAAATGATCATAGAGGCTAAGGTGACTGGTTGATAGTCTTAACATGGTGTAAGCATGCATGTGCGAAGTCAACCCAAATAAAGCATCAAAGGAGAATAGCACAATATTATGCTTTTGTATGCTAAAATAACGCATGATTCTTTCAAGGCACATTAAGCAATCTCAAATATTTGATACAATTCATGCTACAACAATAATTACTAAGCATATGGTCAAAGCAACATCTAACATGACATGATAAAGTGACATTCACAGTCAGAACAAGCTTCCTTTTGTACCACTATAAGCATAAAACTTTCCACTCATTTCCAACACCAATCGACTTATTTGAAACAACTCACAAAGATAATTATCAATAAATATCAGAGAGCTTGTCTCACCTAACTACAACGAAGAACTAAAAAGTTCTAAGCAAAACTCATAACAAAACTAAAACTAAACGCATTGCTAGCAAAAGTGAACAATCATAGAACAATAGGAGTGAAAACTAGAGTGTTCTAGACAATGAAGAGCTCGGTGTGACTTCTCCAAAATAGGTGTGTTGGGGTCCGACCTACTTATTACAGCAAACAAAACAAAAGAAAACTAAAAACAAAAACAAAGACGCTCCAAAAACAACACATAGTGCATGAAGCAAAAATAAAGTGTCTTGAAAGAAGACCTGAGATTTTTGTTGATGAAGATGGGGATGCCCAAGGCATCCCCAAGATTTGATGCTTGTACCTCTTGAATATTTCTTGGGGTGACATGGGTGGCATACCCAAGCTTGATCTTTTGTCCATACTTCATCTCATCACATCATTCTCTCCCTATACTTGAAAATTTCCTTCATACAAAACTTCACACAATCTTCATTAGCAACATTAGTGTATTTAAGATAATAAGCCTTTGGATTCAGTTTCCACTCAATTAAAACTTACATTATAATATAAGCTATTGTAGAAATTCATTTTAAAAGCTCAAGTGATCAAAGAGAACTCAAAAAAACCGATTAAGAGGCAAATGCAGATAATGACAGAAATCTGTCAAAACAGACCAGCAGGTAAGGACTGATTTTTTCGAAACTCTTCTGTTGCTCAAATCGAAAAGTGCAAAACTAACGAAAGTTGGGAAAATACCAGGGGCATGCACACAAAATAATTTGGCTCAATCCGACGTACTGAGCTTTTTCACTATTTTTTACAGTGAAGCACAGAAATCTGTTTCAAGACAGCAACTTCCCCATATCTTACTTCCCTCTCATTAGAGGCTATTCTTGACACAAAAACCACACAAAAAAGGATAAGGAGAGTTTATTACAGAGGCAATAACTTCCAAGACTCAACAAAATAAAAAATTACTGGAATAAAAATTGGGTTATCTTCCAAGAGTGCTTTTCTTTAACGCCTTTCAGCTAGGCATAGAAAGCAATAATCAAGTATTTTCAATTGAAGAAGCATCAACTTCAATTACTTTCTTACGTCTACCTCTCTTATTTTATTCTTACCTTTAGGGAACATATGATTGTTTGGTGGAGAAGTGAAATGCATGGTGCCTTTTCCCACATCTATTGTTGCACCAAGGAGTTTTAGTAGGGATCTTCCAAGTGTAATTTGTCCTTCTCCTACACATTCAATAACAAGATAATCAGTAGATACCATTTTCCCTAGGATTTTTGTAAACACTCCTTCAGCTATTCCAATGGGTAATATAGTGGCATTATTGGTAAGATATACTTCTTCTCCACCCTCAGAAAGTTCCCAAAGATTGAGAGATTCATAAATATCTTTAGGCATAAGACAGAACTCAGACATAATATCACAATGAGCATGAAAATTTTCATCACTTATAGCAACTTTTACTATAGGGAACCATTTTGATGGTTTAGAATTTATTGAAACATAATCATGATGCTCTCTAAGCATATTATAGCATTCTTTTGAACTAGATGTACTTGTCTCAAGAGTGTTTAGTCTATCATAAATGCTTATTAAGGATGGATCAAGTTTACTAGGCAAGTTATATGCCGCAATAAACTTTTTTATAGCATTAAAAGCTTCATCCCCATCACAATGAAGGAAATCTCCTCCAACTACAGCATCCAAAGCATATCTATAACAAAGAGCAAGACCAAAGTAGAAACCGCTAAGAAGCAAGCCTAGGGTCATTTTAGGTTCAGTTTTTCATAAGAATCAAAAAATTGAGACCAAGCTTCTTTGAAACTCTCTTCACTTCCTTGTTTGAAAGTGAAGATCATTTCCTCAGGTGACATAGTGACTAGAGCAACACTAGACATAAAAGAAAATTGAAGTAGGAACTAATTTTTCTGTGTTTTTTGATAAAAACAAGCAAACCAACAGAAATAGCAACTAAGGTAGGAACTATTCTTTTTGTGTTTTTGATGATAAAAAGTAACAAACCAAACAATACTAAAGAAACAAAGCAAAAAAAAACAAAGTAAAGAGATTGGTTGTGAGAGACTCCCCTTGCAGGAACTGTCCTATGTCTCCTCGGCAACGGCGCCAGAAAAAGTCTTGATGCGGCTCGGTTACTGTAGAGCCCGTTGGGAAACCCCAAGAGGAAGGTATGATGAGCACAGTAGCAGGTTTTCCCTCAGTTGTGAAACCAAGGTTATCGAACCAGTAGGAGAAAGGAAACAGCTCCCAAGGTGTTGCTAGCAACATGGAACCTGCACAACACAACCACAATACTTTGTCCCAACTTACAGCGAGGTTGTCAAGCTCACCAGTTTGCTGAAAACAAAGTATTAAATGTATAGTGTGGAAGAAAGTAATTTCCTGTAGTAATTGCAGAAAGTAAACAGTAGGCAGTAGATTGAATATCAGTGGGAAGGAATGGACCGGGGTCCACAGTTCACTATAGGTGTTTCTCCATAAGATAAATAGCATGTTGGGTGAACAAATTATAGTTGGGAAATTGATAAATTGAGAATGCATAATAATGCATGTACATGTCATGATGATTTCTGTGAGATTCGTTTGGGCACTACAACATAATACATAGACCGCAATCCAATTGCATCTATGACTAACAATCCACCTTCAGGTTATTATCCGAACCCCTTCCAGTATTAAGTTGCAAGCAATAGATAATTGCATTAAGCAAAGTGTGTAAAGTAAACAATACAATTTCCCTTGGACAAAGGATTGTTGTTTTCTTTCTAGTAGCAACAGCACATCTACAATCTTAGAGGTTCCTGTCACTCATCCAGATTACTAGAGACATGAACCTACTATCGAGCATAAATACCCCCTCTTGGAGTCACAAGCAACTACTTGGCCAAAGTAACCACTAGCAACGAAGAGCATGCAAGCTCAAAAATAACATAGATATGATAAAATCAATAATCAATCTTGACGTAGTACTCAATATCCATCAGATCCCAAAAAATACAACATGTAGGATTACATACAGATTATCTTGATCATGATAGGTAGCTCACAAGATCTAAACATGATAGCTCACAAGACCATCTAGCTACTGCTATGGACCCATAGTCCAAGGATGAACTACTCACGCATCACTCCGGAGGCTGGAATGGTGATGAAGAAGGCCTCTAGGATGATCTCCCCTCTCCGGAAGGGTGCCAGGAAGAGCTTCAGGTCCCTCCCGATCTAGGGACGATGGTGGCGGTGGCTACAGACTTTTTCATGGATTTCTGATCGGGTGCCTAGGGTTTTCTCCTCGGGGTGTTTATATAGGAGAAGGGGCAAGGTCGGTTGAGGGCCAGGGGGCCACAGCATGCCCTGACATGGCCTAGGGTGGGCCCACGCCATGGGGTGGTTTGGCCGCTGTGTGGCGCCTCTTCGTCCCCCCTCTGGACTCTGTCTTCGTTATGGTAAAATATTGACTTCCGCTTTTGCTTCGTCCAATTCTAAGAATATTTTTTTACTAGATTTTCTGAAACCAAAAATAGCAGAAAACAGGAACTGGCACTATGGAATCTTGTTAATAGGTTAGTTCTAGAAAATGTATAAAAATTCCTCAAAGTGTAGACAAAACATAAGATAGTTGGTACAAAATAAGCATGGAGCATCAAAAATTATAGATATGTTTATGATGTATCAACCGTTTGGGTTCCGAGGGAGCGCTTCAAAGCTCTGTTGGCTATTAATATCATGGGGCATGTTTCTCGTTCCATGGTGCTAACGGATAATGTCATGGAGACTGAGGATCTAAGGACTGACAATGGTGGTTTGAGTCTGGGTGGTGATGAGGAATTGGCTTGGTGACTCGTGACTTGGAGCAGTGGCATGCAAGTGGGAGAGACTGCACAGGAAAGGTTCACAGTCCTACCTTTCAGGGTGAAAACCTAGGGTCTAGCCTTAATTGGTTGTGCCTGGCAATGGCCTTGTTGAATGTATTGTTTTGAGAGCGTGAACTTTTTTCAGGGTGAAAACCTAAGATCTATGATCAGGCAATGACAGTGTTTGTGCATTGTTTCCTTCTTGGAGGCGTCGCTTTTGGAGAAGCTGGACTTCTGGTGTTGTCTTGGTGGTGGTAGTATCGCTGTTTCAACAAATGGGTCACTATAGCAAGACTTTTCTTTTTTTTTAATTCTTATTTTTTTGGCTATGTGCATCCGTATAACATCTAGGACAATGCGTTGTTGTAGAGGCTGGGTATAATTGGTATCTTGTGATATTAATATATGTTTCTTTCCAAAAAAAAGTATTGCGAACTATTATCATATAAAGTATACTATTGTATGATTGTTTATGCTATGACATCTTATAAAGTAACATACCTATATGGCGCCAAAATATGAGTTGTAACTAGACATATTTATATGATGATATCATTAATAATGGGACACAATTGTGTTGTAATCAAGTTTCGACGTGGGGTTATAAAAAATAAATAAATATAGCTTTGAATGGCCTATTTTGATTCCATTGGTGTTCCGTGCGGAAGAGCTATAAGAGAGACCATTGACCATTTTTTTGCCGTCTTAACATATGGTCACGCAAAATTTTAGTCATGCATTAAGAACATGGTTTATTGTTGTTGTAACATCCAAAACAACGTTAAACGTCGGGTTTGAGAATTAGGTAATTCTTTTTCCTTAGTGGCCAGCACGCATGTGTATATAAATTATGAAGAAAAATGAAGCCAACTGAAATTATAGATTTACCAAAAATTAGTTTGGACTATAGATGGAGAAAAGGGTATTAGGTAATTCAATGGCTATGAACATTCTTCGAATTGAAATGGGGCAATACTATATTCAATTTTATTTTAAAAATATAAGAAAATTTCTCCAATTTTACGGTTGTCTAAAATATTGATTTTTCCTCTACGATAGGAAAAATACCAGTCTCAGTTCCTAGCAGAAAACCGTCACTTATTGCCATTGAATTCCATAGACATGATCTTGATGGTAACCTTAATAAGGTCATGTATTATATGCATATATTGTAAACCTCTTTCCCGTGCTATTTTGTTTAATTTCTAGACATAGTTGCTTGAATTGTGTAGGCACGCCCATCAAGAGGATGCTAGATCCAACTAACCATTGAGCTTAGGAAGCAAGTAAAATGTGTGATCTCATTGTATCAATGTAACAATGGGACCTTCTAGATGTCACATACTTATGCCGGCCCAATGGGGAATTCATTGATGTATATTGAAGAACCTGCTAATAATGAGAGGTCATATAAGTATCATGCTCTTTTACAGTATCATGAAACATAGATACATAAACGTAGACCTTGTAAAGAGATTTGCATTGAGATTTTATAAAAAATAAATATAGTGATATTAGGATACTAGTTTGTCATGTTATGCAATATGGTGTTTGTATCGTAAATTAGTATCCTATAAGTTATACTATCTTATGATATTTTGATTGTATGATGTCTTATCAAGTACTATACCTATATGGTGCCAAAATGTGAGCTTCAACTATACATATTGATATGATAAGTTCTCATTAATAATGGGACCAATGTTGTGTAAACAAGTTTTGACTTAGGCTTATCAAAAATATGTAAACAATTCTTAGTATCACCTATTTTGATTCCATTGGTGTTTTGCGAGGAAGAGCCATAAGAGACCGTTGACCACTTTTTTGCCGGTGTAACAGATGGTCATGGAAATTTAGTAATGGATTGAAAACATAGTATATTTCCTTTTATACCATCTAAAGTATAACAAGGTTAAACGATAAGTTTTATAAAATTAGATAATTCTTCTTCCTTAGTGGTTAGCATGCACGTGTATCACAAATAGGAATACAGCTATTGGTGGGTTCCTTACCCGTGGCGTAGGAAACAAGTGATGTGCCATGGATATATATTTGTGGTGCACCATAAACTTATGCGTTACGGATACCAAATTACCTGTGGCACACCGTGAAAAGTGGTGCGCCATGGGTATATTTGGACCAGGCTGGAAGGAGTAGCCCCCCTTACCCGTGGTGCATCTTATACTAGTGCGCCACGGGTATGCTACCCATGCCGCACCAGAATGCATGGGTTGCCCCACTTACCCATGGTGCACCAGTATGGGTTCTGCCACATGTATGTGTGGTCTTTATCTCCACCCCGAATTTCTTTTTTAGTTTTTAAAATATAAAAGAAAATCATAAAAAATTCCAATTATAAAATACTTTAATATGTAAATATGTTACATAATCTAGTTGTTAGGAAAAATGAAAACATTAACTTTGAATTTTTTTGCTTAGAAAGGTGATGTTCTGGTAAAACGACTCTAATTTTTGCATACGATGTTTGGATCAAAAATTTATTTATATGAAGAAACATCTACACGAAAAGTTACACCAGAATTCCTCCAATTTTATTTATAAGTTAGATATTTGAAACCATGTATCTTGGACATTTACCGCTACAGGCAATGGAAAACACATAGATTTTTCCTCTATGCTAGGAAAAAGACCAGGCTCAATTCCTGGCAGACAACCGTCAGATATGTCCATTGGTGCCCACATGCATGAGATTGATGGCAGCATTGATGATTCCCTACACTATATTATATGCATCATTTGTGGACCTCCTTCGCATGCCATTATGTTTGATTT
This sequence comes from Avena sativa, assembly GCA_916181665.1. Classification (NCBI taxonomy): domain Eukaryota; kingdom Viridiplantae; phylum Streptophyta; class Magnoliopsida; order Poales; family Poaceae; genus Avena; species Avena sativa. Next base: position 466,009,125 of record OV702293.1, read on the forward strand.
GTGCACATACTTGATTGAGTTATACCATCACATCCATAAATAGGATGCTAGATCCAACTACCAACCTGTCCGCTTCACCACCGAGCCTAGAAAGCAAGTAAAAAAGCGTGATCTTATTCTATGAATCTAATATTGAAACCTTCCTTACGTCACATACTTATGCTGGCCCAATGGGGAATACATTGATGTTTATTGTAGTACACTTAATAGTAAGCTGATTTGGCACACAAAATGATAAATAGAGGTCATATAAGTATCATGCTCTATTACAATAGAAAGAGATATGCCCTATTGTCAAATAACAAATAGGTTTATTATCATATCTCAAATTATTTCATAATAGTTTCATACTATGCTATAAATGTACCAAGTAGAAACATTGGTACATGTGTGGTATATAAACAAACCAAGTCCCTATGGGTAGCCTCTATTCAACTAGTTCATTGGGCAACCGATGATCAAGGTTTCCTCATCATGGAGCATTAATGCCAGTTGACAACGGAATCATGTCATTATAGAATGATACGATGGACATTACCCATATTAGTATTGCGACGTGATCAACTCGCATGGTTTATCATTGCAATAGTTAGAAACTAAGTGACCTTATCCTTAGATTGTAAGATCATATTTAATCGCAGTCTCTCGCTGTTGTTTTGACTGTATCAAACGTCATGACCATAATTGGGTGATCATAAAGGTACATGTTGGGTATTCCAGAGGAACATGTTGAGGCATATGAATCAAGATCGGGATTTGTTCACCCGCGTGAAGGGAATATACACTAGGACAACTCGGTGAGATTGTATCCAATATGTTGCAACTAATGACTAGGTCATGGGATACAATATCATGATAACGAGTTCACTAGACTTGTCAATAACGAGATTGGTATGTTGATACTAAATATTTAATCTCGTACAATGTCATGTATCTAAGAAACAAAAGGAATTGGCTGAGGAGTTTATGGTTCAAACGATAGAGTTTCGTGGAATACATGGGGTCATTATGGGCATCCTAGTCCCACTATTGATCATTGATCGGAGAGAGATCTCGATCATGTATGTGCCATTCCCGAACTGTAGGTTAACACACTTAAGGGTCTTATGACATTCTGAGATCATTATAAAAGCGAAGGGATCACAGTCGAGAAAAAGAGAATGTCGGAATCATTCCGAAGATTTACCAGAATAGTTCAGAGGAGATTCGAAGATGTTCGGAAAGAACCAAAAGGTATTTCGGATCAAAAGATATTTTATAATATGTATTTAATTGTGAGAATTAATATTTAAATTAATTTTTGGGCAACTTCCTCCAATGGGACAAAAGGCCCAAAGGGGAAGCCACTTGAAGGGGCCATCCGCCGCCGCGTGAGGCCCCATCAGCTGAGCCCTTGGGCCGCAGCGTAGGCAGACGGGCAGGTAGGAACATGCGGTAGCCCACCCAACCAGCTGCGCCACGCGCCTTGGGTAGCAGGGAAGGCAAGTGGGTGGGGCCCACCCAGGCCGGCCGGTGCCACTGCTGCCTCTCCCTGCCGCGCGCAACTCCCCTATCCTCCTCTCCTTTGGTCCCAACCTGGGAATCTGGAGAGAAGGGATCCTCCCCTTTTCCCTATATAAGAAGGTCTATATTGGTGGATTAAAAACAACAATCAATAAAAAGGGAATTTCCTAAGTCATTTTCCTTAGGGAATTCCCCTCCCTCTCTCTCTCTCTCTCTCTCTCTCTCCATTGAACCTCGCGGGTGCGGTTCGAAAAAGAACTACGCAAGTGGGAGACGACACCTAGCACGCTGTCGCGCTGCTAGATCCCACTTTCATAGGGTCTACTTCCGCATCCCGGCTAGATCAAGAAGAACGGGAGTCGTCGTTGGACACCATAGGTATGCGATACCTCGCGGGCCGGGGCTATCATGTAAGGATCAGGAGGTGACGTGTAAGGAGAAACGTGTCCTTGAGGTCAGATAAGAGTTCGACTACATCACCAACGGTCCCCATAGAATGTAACGCTTTCGGTCTACAAGGGTATGTCATTGAAACCTCCATCCCCATTGTTGTAGGAACTCATAGATAGATCTTGGCATCGGGTGTTGCGTTAGCTAGAAATTTATTTGTTTTCTGCTGTCAAACCCCTTCAACATTATCATGAAACATAAAAATAATAAAAATAGACCTTGTAAAGAGCTTTGCATTGAGATTTTATAAAATAAATAAATATGATGATATTAGGATAGTAGTTGTCATGTTATGCAATATGGTGTTTGTATCGTAAACTATTATCCTATAAACGGTACTACCATATCATATTTGATGGTATGGTGTCTTATCAAGTACCATACCTATATGGCGCCAAAATATGAGATTCATCTATACATATCGATATGATAAAATCTCTTTAATAATGGGACCAATTTGTAATCAAGTTTCGACTTTGGCTTATCAAAAATAGGTAAACGTCGCTTAGAACCTCCTATTTTGATTCCATTACTGTTCTATGAGGAAGAACCATAAGAGAAACCGCTGACCACTTGTTTGCCGGTTTAACAGATGGTCACGTGAATTTTTAGTACTGCATTGAGAACATAGTTTATTTCCTTCTATACCATCTAAAGTATAACCAAGATGAACGATAAGTTTTATAAAATTACCTAATTCTTCTTCATCAGTTGCTAGTATGCGTGTGTACCACTACTAGGAAAACAACTATAGGTGGGTTCCTTACCTGTGCATGGAAAAAAAGGTGTGCACCATAAACATATGTGTCACGGGTAGAAACTTACCCATGACGCGCCGTAAGAAGTGGTGTGCCACACATATATTTGGTTCGGGCTGGCAGGAATAGCCCCTTATCTATGACGCACCACATGCTGCAACATCATGGGTATATATGCTACCCGTGGCATGCCAGGATGAGGTGCGCCACATGTGTATGTGTGGTCACTCCCCGTGGGTCTACTTTTCTGTTCACTACTACTATCAAACAAGCAACCTTTTTCTTTCTTAAGTGCACCCGTCAATGTACACAGCCGGATTAACACCGCCAAATAAGCCCACTAACCTGGATCTAACCGCTAATATTCAACTAATTACTTGTCCAATGTGCATTTAGCAATTAACACGGAGCGGACGCACTCCACCAGCAGAGGAAAAATTCAGCCCCCCGTTCCGTGCTCCACATCCCTTTGGAAAATATTGTTGCAAAAAAACAACATAAAATCCCCCATCGTGCCTGATCAGGCAATCGCCGCCGCAAGATTCCTTCTTTTATCTGCATAAGCCACTACCATGGATACGTATGACCAATGATTTGTATTTTGTATTCCTTTGCATGCACAATGTGAGTCTGTGATTGAGCAATCAGCTCTAACTTGGTCCTGAAGCGGCAATATTTTCACATGGGATGCATTCACTCGCATACTGACGGATAATAGGCAAGCATTTGCGGATGCATTTGGCATTTTATTTGACACTCATCTAGTCACATATGCTATCTAAGGAATGTCCTGTAATTACTATCGAGCTATATAATATTACTCCTTTAAGATGGTCTATGTTTTTTGAACATGTATATCACGTTTGTAGAAGTTGTACTTGAGAACTGTATTTGGCTGTTTGTACGATCAGGTTGCATTTTTCTCATTGCTTATTTTTGTTTATGGTTTATCTAGGTTTTTGTTTATTCAGCAGTACTTTGAACCATATTTGTTCTATTGCAGCTACGAAAAGAGAGAATAGTGGAAGGGGTGAGGACCCGACTGGAATTGGTGTCCCAATGTAAAACAAGGTATACTTGTAGATGTATGAGATTTGAGAAACCTCTAAATAGGGAGATTTGCTTGATTAAGGTGGTTTATGGCTCTAAAATTACATACACTGCTATTTGGTTACATGCTATCTATTTGCGAGAATGGTTTTAGATGAAAGAGTAGCTTGTTAATTTAGATGAATGATATGATTTGTGGCAGGGGCGGAGCTAGCAGGTTGTAATAATTGGACGCGCAGCATGTATATTACTGAGATGAAAATAGGGGGAAATACAATACCACAATTTGGTAGTCTTCTCCATGCACGAGTTTTCTGAAAGGATTAAGTCATTTAGGCCCAGCCCAGCAAAGGCACGATCCCTTTTATCTCTTGAGTTGTTAGCGAGTCATGTACCGATGTTAGCGAGTTGTTGAATACCTTGTTCTTTCCTACTGGCCCTAGCTAATTGTGACCTTCAGCCGCCAGCCGCTGGCCGCATTGAACTGCATGGAATGTGATGGCGGTAGCAGGGCGTCGGATGACACTGCAGCACACATCCATGATGGCGTACAAAGTCTGGGGCGATCAATCTTACAATCTCCAGGTGCATTTAGTCTAAGGAAGGACAACAACAGCTATAGGAAAGAAAATTTTAGTTGTCCCACCCTAACATAAAATCCTGGATACGCCACTGATTCCTATGTCATACAGGAGCATGGGATTGAATTAAGTGCAGTCACTATAGGGATTCGTAGCATGGAAAACAAAAAAATTCTACCGCATGAACACACAATCAAGATCTAATCTATGATCAAGCCAAGATCTATCTACTAGATCGGTGCAACAAGTTGATAGAGTACTAACCCTCGAAGATCCAAAGCATTTAACGAGAGTAGATTCTCATGGGTGATGTAGTCGTTCACTTGCCGATCTCAAGATCGCGTAGACGATCCTTCCGGCGCCGCATTCCGGCAGCGCTCCCGCAGTCGATCACACGTACGGTACTCGATAAAGACCTTCCTCTCCCTTGTTCCAGCAGGCAGCGGAGGTTGTAGTTCTCTCCTCGCGATTCCGGCAGCACGACGGCGTGGTGTCGGAAGTAGAGGGGAGATCCCGCAGGACTTCGCCTAAGCCGGAGCGGGTATGGTGGAGTAGAGGGAGCCCCGGCGATCTAGGGTTTAGCAGCCGAGGTTTAGAGGTAGCTAGCAATTAGGGTTTAGCTAGTTGGTAGCGGTTTAGAGGAGATCTAGATTGGCCGCAACTAGATAGGGGGCGGCGACTAACCTAGGGTTTCTTGTGTGTCCAAGGGGGGCGCCCTACCCCTCCTTTTATAGGTGGGGAGGCGCCAAGGGGGAGGGAGTCCTCCCCCAACTCCACTTCATGTGGCCGGCCCAAGAGAGAGGGAGGATTCCTTCCCAAAGTAAGAATCCTTCTCTCCCTCCACTTGGAAATATTGTCCCAGTTTGACTTTTTCAAACTGCCCCTTTTGACTTTCAAATTAGAGTTTGATTTCTCTCTTCCAAGTGTCCAGCCAAGTGACCTAGGACATGATGCAACCATTCCACTTTGTCATGACACATCCATGTACCCTTCCCCTTCCAGATCGATGAACCTTCTAGACCCTTCTAGAACATTCCGGTGAAAACACCGGAACCATTCCCGAACTCTGGAATTGGACTTTCCTTATATGAATCTTATTCTCCGGACCATTCCGGATCTCCTCGTGATATACCGGGTCCCATCCGAGACTCCGAACAACATTCGATCTCTTTACTCGCATTCCATATCTACTAAACAACATCGAATCCTTAAGTGTGTCTCCCTACGGTTCGTGAATTATGCAGACATGATCGAGACTCCTCTCCGATCAATAACCAATAGAGGAATCTGGAAATTCATATGGCTCTCACATATTTCTACGATTACTTCGTGATCAAATGAACCATTTACATACGATACCAATTTCCCTTTGTCTCGCGATAGTTTACTTATCCGAGGTCTGATCGTCGGTATCTCTGCATACCTAGTTCAACCTCTTTACCGATAAGTACTCTTTTCTCGTTCCCGTGATATGTGATCCCTTGTGAGCCAGTCACATGCTTGCAAGCTAATTGGATGACATTCCACCGAGAGGGCCCAGAGTATATTTATCCGTCATATGGATGGACAAATACCACTCTTGATCCATGTGCCTCAACACATACTTTCCGAACACTCAATGCCACCTTTATAGCCACCCAGTTACGGTGTGGTGTTTGATGTCATCAAAGCATCCTTTCGGTGATGGTGATTAGCATGATCTCATGGTCGAAGGAATTAGGTTACTATGTATCAGAAAGCTTATAGCAAATGAACTATATTAAATGACTTTGATCTTTATGCTACACTTAACTATAGGAGTATGTCCATCACATCATTCTCCTAATGATATGACCCTGTTGTTAATAACATCTCTATGTTCATGATCAGAAAACCATGATCATATATTAACCAACAAGCTAGTTTAACAAGAGGCTTTACTAGGGACTCTTTTATGTTTACAAATCACACAAGTATTAATGTTTCCGGTTAATACAATTATAGCATGGTATGTAAATATTTATCATAAGCATGAAGATATGATAATAACCACTTTATTATTGCCTCTTGGGCATATCTCCAAGAGTCTCCCACTTTCACTAGAGTCAATAATCTAGTTTCAAACCGTTGTGCATTCAACACCTATGGCTTGCCGGTGTTGTATTTACACGATTGCTAGTGGTCAACTGATCTCCGGATCCGACACTTTCAGGTCCGTGTGTAATTGCATGTCTTTGCGTCTCTACGCATCACTCATTCTCTAATGAGATGGCTTTGTATAAATTTGGTCCTTTGGTGAGATCTTTTAGTTCCTTGGGGATAAAACATGTTGATAACATTGTCGTACAATATATCTTCATAGTACTATCCCGTTGTGAACGACACCTAGTTTGATAACAAACTACTTGACACAAATGCCCTCTTTTGCTGCTATTATAGCAGTCATATACTTAGCCTTTTGTTGTAGTATCTATCACAATGTCTTAAATTTGGAACTCATCCAAATCCATTATGGAACTTACTTTCCATCATATTGTGCCACCCTTAGTTTAGATAGAGATAAACTTTATTTGTACTTTGTGACAAAACTAGTATCAATGTAATACTTTTACAATGAACTAACCATCTATTTGTCACTTATATAAAATAATATATTCTTAGTTCTTCTAAAAGATCATAAGAATATATTTACTATCGTCCAATAATCATCTTATGAATCATTCTGGTATACGCTCATAAAATTTAGAGCATAGGACATATCTGGATTTGTACACATCACAGCATGTTTGATAAAGTACTCTTTGTGATTTTATCTATCAAGTATAAAAAATACTTGAATATTTATTCAATCCTTCCTGTGCAACAAGAACCTTTCTTGTAGTTTCTATATTGAACCCATTCAATATCTCATCTATGTACTTCTGGCACAACCATATTAGCATCTCAATTTATCTATATAGACATTGATGCCAAATATTCGGGTTCTGCCTAAGCCTTTCATCGAGATGAAATTCTTAACCTGTGTCAATAAAAGGATACATCATTTCCAATCAACAATATGTCTTCCACATAATGTATTATAAACATTTCTTAGCGCTCCCACTTAATTTCTTGCAAATGCAAGCATCTTCATCGTCTCCGATGAAATTAAACTTTTTTAACAGTTTCATCATAGTGAAGATTCCAACTCCGCGATGAGTACTTCAACCATTCAAGTTTGCATATGCTTTTAGCATCCTTTGAATTAACAAAACCCTTTGGACCGTGTCATGCACACGTCCTAGGTAACCATTCTATTAGAAGAATTTGTTTTGTTTATTCAACTACCACATAACAAAATTATATGTAGTGGTTGCTATATTAATCCGTCTAGACTAAATATCGCTTAATGAAAGATCAGATCTTGTCATAGTCAACTCTTTGAACATTGTCGTGAACTCTTTCCCAACATGTCGATAATTTCATAGATGCGAAACATCCATGTCTATTTCTTTATAGATCTAAATATGACTGTAAGGTCTTGTACCTTTCCAGAGGGTCTTTCAAGTTCAAAGCTTGATCTCTCGTATATGGAACTATCATGGATTTTATGGCTTCAAGCCATTTGACGAACATCATCGCTTCTTTGTATGTAGTCAGATCATTATTGTCAAATAATAATTTAACTCTCAAATCTTGGTATTTGATTGTTTACCCGACCTACTTGTTTCAATAGTAACTTAGACCTCTATGACCACAACCTTTGAGGCACGTGAGACATGAGCATTGTTGCTGCCTCCGGAACACTTTTCGGCGCTGCGCAACTTTGCACATATGGCTAAGGTTCTCTTAACCTTATCAAAGTTCTATTGTCCTCCCACTTAACTTTTCACGGAAAATTCCTTTCTCAAAGAAACTTGACGTTCTAAGCAACAAACATTTTTGTCTTTGGTGTTATGGAGGAATACTCAACGATTATTCAAAATAGCATACAAAGATATGTTCATCCGATTCTGGTTGCAAACATCTTTATTATGCATAGCATACCAATGTTTAAGAAAGAACAACTTGGGTTTTATCCCAAACCATAACTTTATATGGTGTCACTCAACGGATTATGATGGAGCTCTTTTCAGTGGAAAAACAGTAGTCTCTAAAGATTTTAATCTTTAAAATATCATGGAAGTTTTATAAATGACACCTTTGATCTTACCATGTCAAACAAGGTTTTATTACATATCTCGATCACTCCATACTACTATGGTGTTTTTCGGGAAACATAAAACTATGGAACGATTCCTCAAATCTTAGGTGTTATGCTAAACTTGCAACAAAAATCTTCCTTTATGATCCTATCATAAATTCTTTATTTTCTTGTTACATTGATTTTGCACTTCATCTTGAAAGTCTTCGAACATTTTCAAATGCTTCACACTTCATCCTCATTAAGCAAATATGCATATATTCACTCAAATTTTAGGAGAAAGCATATGAAGTTGAAATCCATCGCTCTTGACTATACATAATGGACTTCATACAACATTATGTACAAGTTTCAATAAGCTAGTCATTCGTTCCCTTTGGCCTATGAATGGAGTTTTAATTATCTCTAGGAAAGTTTCACTAGCGTCATTTGATCAAAAATCAAAAGACTCCAAAATTCCATCCACATGGAGTTTCTTCATGTTTTCTTTCCAATATAATTTAAACAGCGATGTCACTTCCTAAGTGATCTTTCAATCAATTGTCTTTTGAAATTTTTAGCACTTGTTTTATGGATGTGATTTATCCAACGAGATTTGTAAATCATCCATCTTTTAAGGATTATCGCAATTATTTGAACAACCCTTTTGTTCTCATAATACCTGATAGAACAAATCTTGAAGGAAAGCTTTGATGTTAACGTGAAACACATCAATACTTTATTTGTTCTCGATGAACATCATCACATATTCTCTTGCTAGTTACTTAGGCCATTGTAGTTCATGAATTGTGTTGTTTCGTATGACGATTCACACCAACAAATTCAGTATCAAATACTTAAGAACCACATTGTTTAATAAGAAAAGAATATAGCCATAACATGTATATCCTCTATATACCTAAGCTAAACAATTCTAGTCTTTTCTTTTCTGCCATATATTTATGAGATTCTCTTTCAGTATTTCCTTTTCTGTTTGAAAGAATCTATCAACATCAATAGTGGAGCCATATACATGACACATAGTCCAAAGCATGTATAGTTAAATACCAATGTCTTTGGACTTGCACTTTGAAGTAGATCACCATCATCAAATGTTTGGTGTTCTTTCCAATTCCATTCTTTAGTAATCTCTTGGTGTAGTAAACATTTTACCTACATCAAATATTCACCCTTATCATGTAATTATTCATGATCAAACTACTTTTAGCTTATAACGGTGAATCGCGAGTATAATGTTGCTCTACAAAACCTTTTGGAGGATTAGGACGACAAGCGTCCCCAACCTTTTTCAAATTCTCATCAAATATGAGAACATAAACTTTGCCATATTATACTCTCTCATGTTGCAACCAAAACATCATTTCAGATATCGCAATATCTTCCATACATGATGGTTTCTGAAACAACTCTTTCAACTCCTAGATTACCTTGATATTAAAACAATCTTTTGAATATCAAGAATCATGGAGACAAACATGATACTTATATACTAACACTCGAATTGTTACTCTTGATTTAATACCAACTATTAAACTTCACGGAGTAATCGAAACTTACTGAAAGTTTGCAATGGGACTTTTAAACTTTAGATTAACACTTCAAAACAATACGATACCATTTCGTAAAGTAACTAACCAGAATTCTATAGTTGTATCATCTCAATTATAACTAAGCGCAAGGTGGTAAACGGATGCCAATGACTACAACAACTATGCAAATTCACTTTGATTTAATTTATGATAAATAGTGTTCAACTTTTAATCATATTGCTGTTGAACTCCCACTCAAAACAATATCTCACATTGTTTCAGTGATTACATGAACCAAATCAACCACATCAAAACCGATCATCATGAGAGATGATGTAGCTTCAAAGGCGAACAATCAACATGTTCATCATATCTACTATATGACTCATGCTTTACCTTTCGGTATTCCGTGTTCCGAGACCATGTCTGTACATGCTAGGATCGTCAAGATCAAACCTTAGCTTCTGCATGAGCAAATCTGGCTTGCTCCCGTTGTATACACTTGCAGAATCTAACACACCCGATCATCACGTGGTGCTTCGAAACAACGAGCTTTAGCAACGGTGCTTACTAAGGATGAACACTTTATAACTTGATATTTTGTGAGAGGGATCATCTTATAATGCTACCATCACGATCTAAGCAATACAATATGCATAAAAGGATTAACATCACATGCAATTCATAATATGTGATATGATATGGCCTTTCTTCTTGTGCTTCCGATCTCCGTCTTTAAGCACGAACATGATCTCCATTATCACCGGCATGGCGTCAAGGTCAATGGCGCCGCTTCATGGTTGTCGTCCACGAGCATCAACTATTACAACTACTTTGAATAATAGACACACAGGTCTTAACGGAATTAAAAGACAACCATATGGCTCCTGTCGGTTGCTGACTAACAATAAGGAACATTGCATACATCATATATAATCACAATCATGGCCATATCACATCACAGCACACCCCTGCAAAACAAAGTTAGATGCCTCTAATTTTGTTTGCATGTTTTACGTGGTTTGGGGCTTTCAATAAGTGTCGTTCTAACTTACGAACAAGAACCACAATGTTGATGCTTGAACTATCAAGTGCCCGTTGTAAATTGAATCTTTACTATGATAGGAGAGACAATCACCCGCAAAGCCACTTATGCAATACAAGTTGCATGTCGAGCGTGGAGCAAGTCTCATGAACGATGTAATGTAAAGTTAGCCCGGGCCGCTTCATCCAACCATACCGCAAGATGCAAAGTACACAAGAAGCAATTGATAATAAAAGCATCACCGCCCATAATGACCATTGTGTTCTACTCGTGCAACAGATCTACATATAGACACGACTCTGATACCACTGTAGGGATTCGTAGCATGGAAAACAAAAAGAGTCTACCGCATGAACACACAATCAAGATCTAATCTATGATCAAGCCAAGATCTATCTACTAGATCGGTGCAACAAGTTGATATAGTACTAACCCTCGAAGATCCAAAGCGGTTAACGAGAGTAGATTCTCGTGGGTGATGTAGTCGTTCACTTGCCGATCTCAAGATCGCGTAGACGATCCTTCTGGCGCCGCGTTAAGGCAGCGCTCTCGCAATCGGTCACACGTATGGTACTCGATGAAGACCTTCCTCTCCCTTGTTCCAGCAGGAAACGGAGGTTGTAGTTCTCTCCTCGCAATTCCGGGAGCACGACGGCGTGGTGTCGGAAGTAGAGGGGAGATCCCACAGGGCTTCGCCTAAGCCGGAGCGGGTATGGTGGAGTAGAGGGAGCCCTGGCGATCTAGGGTTTAGAAGCCGAGGTTTAGAGGCAGCTAGCAATTAGGGTTTAGCTAGTTGGTAGCGGTTTAGAGGAGATCTAGATTGGCCGCAACTAGAGAGGGGGGCGGCGACCAACCTAGGGTTTCTTGTGTGTCCAAGGGGTGGCGCCCTACCCCTCCTTTTATAGGTGGGGAGGTTCCAATGGGGAGGGAGTCCTCCCCTAACTCCACTTCATGTGGCCGGCCCAAGAGAGAGGGAGGATTCCTTCCCTAAGTAAGAATCCTTCTCTCCCTCCACTTGGAAATATTGTCCCAGTTTGACTTTTTCAAACTGCCCCTTTTGACTTTCAAATTAGAGTTTGATTTCTCTCTTCCAAGTGTCCAGCCAAGTGACCTAGGACATGATGAAACCATTCCACTTTGTCATGACACATCCATGTACCCTTCCCCTTCCAGATTGATGAACCTTCTAGACCCTTCTAGAACATTTTAGTGAAAAACACCGGAACCATTCCCTAACTCCGGAATTGGACTTTCCTTATATGAATCTTATTCTCCGGACCATTCTGGTTCTCCTCGTGATATCCCGGATCCCATCCAAGACTCCAAACAACATTCGGTCTCTTTACTCACATTCCATAACTACTCAAACAACGTCGAATCCTTAAGTGTGTCTCCCTACGGTTCGTGAATTATGTGGACATGATGGAGACACTTCTCCGAACAATAACCAATAGAGGAATCTAGAAATTCATATGGCTCCCACATATTTCTACGATTACTTTGTGATCGAATGAACCACTTACATACGATACCAATTTCCCTTTGTCTCACGATAGTTTACTTATCCGAGGTTATGATCGTCGGTATCTCTGCATACCTAGTTCAACCTCGTTACTGATAAGTACTCTTTTCTCATTCCCGTGATATGTGATCCCTTGTGAGCCAGTCACATGCTTGCAAGCTAATTGGATGACATTCCACCGAGAGGGCCCATAGTATATCTATCCATCATATGGATGGACAAATCCCACTCTTGATCCATGTGCCTCAACACATACTTTCGGAACACTCAATGCCACCTTTATAGCCACCCAGTTACGGTGTGGTGTTTGATGTCATCAAAGTATCCTTTCGTTGATGGTGATTAGCATGATCTCATGGTCAAAGGAATTAGGCTACTATGTATCAGAAAGCTTATAGAAAATTAACTATATTAAATGACTTTGATCTTTATGCTACGCTTAACTATAGGAGTATGTCCATCACATCATTCTCCTAATGATATGACCCTGTTGTTAATAACATCTCTATGTTCATGATCAGGAAACCATGATCATATATTAACCAACAAGCTAGTTTAACAAGAGGCTTTACTACAAACTCTTTTATGTTTACAAGTCACACAAGTATTAATGTTTCCGGTTAATACAATTATAGCATGGTATGTAAACATTTATCATAAGCATGAAGATATGATAATAACCACTTTATTATTGCCTCTTGGGCATATCTCCAACGGTCACAACTTCATAGCAGGCATTTGTATGTAGCCATAGTGGATTTAAATGATTTTACAGGGAGACAATTTACTTTTTTTTCTAAATGGTGGGTTCCCCGTCCTCTGCATCCTAGGATGCACACATCCATTTATTATAGAAGTATCAAAAGGTAACCAAAGTATTACATCTTAAAAACAGGAAAGGTTGATACAAACACCAACCCTCAGAAAAAGGAAAAAGTTCTCAGACGAGATCGGACTCTAAAAGAGTAGCTAGACATGAGTCAAACTACTAGAATGATGATACGTCCAAAACGTATCTATTTTCTCGAACACTTTACTATTGTTTTTCCTCTATACTTGTGTGACTTGGATGCAACTAACACGGACTGACGTTGTTTTCAGCAGAATTACCTTGGTGTCTTGTTTTTGTGCAGAAAATGAAATATCAGGAAAAATCCCAGAAAATATGCCAAAAATTATATTTCACCAGAAGATCCACGGAGCCAGAAGGGGAGATAGAGGGGAGGCCTGGGGGGGCCAGACCCACCCTAGGCGCGGGCCCACTGACCCCGCGCCTGGGGGAGGTTTGGCCACCCCAGGAAGCTTCTCGGCCTCCCTCCGCACCTATAAGTTGCCTTCTGACCTATAAACAGAGGGGGCTTCAATAGTTTTCCAGAAAGAGTTCCACTCCCCCACCGCCACGAGAAACCAAGATTCGGATCTAGAAACTCCGTTCTGGCACCCTGCTGGGACAGGGAATTTGGAGAGGATCATCGCCATCGTCATCACCAACGCATCTCCATCAACCACCGATGTTTCCCTCATCCATGACTGAGTAATCCCCCGCTGTAGGCTTGGGGATGGTAGGGATTGGATGAGTTCTATCATGTAATGGAATAAGATCTGTTAGGGGCATAGTGTCTAGTATCTCTATTAGTGCTATTTGACTTTGTTGCAACTTGTTGTGCTTAATGCTTGTCACTAGGGCCCGAGTGCCATGATCTCAGATCTGAACTTATTATTGAATCATTATGATAGTATTGTTTATGATCTTATCTGCAAGTTGTGTACACATATCATTGTCCAGATCCAAAGGCCCCAAAGTGACAATAATTGGGACAACCAGAGGGGATGGCTGTGGTGTGAGGATCACATGTGTTCACGAAGTGTTAATGCTTTGCTCTGGTGCTCTATTAAAAGGAGCACCTTAATTGCTAGTGGTTCCCTAGAGGCCCCGCTGCCACGGGCTGGCTGGACAGAAGATGTTGTGCAAGTTCTCATTGCGAGCACGTATGACTATATATGGAGCACATGCCTAGGATTGTTTATTACTTGGATGCTTGTTATTATTTATCTGCAATTCCCTAGTTCTTTGAAGTTACATGTTTAGACTCATCCATGCAACGCCCATCCATCCATCCCTATGCCTACCGCACTCGAATCCTATTGTTACCATTACTGTTACTACTGCTGCTGTTTCACTCTTGTTGTTGCGGTTGCTTTGCTGTTGCTACTACAAACTATTGCTACTGATAAACTTCCATGAGGAAGAAATATTTCCAGGTGCAGCTAAACTGGCAACTCAGTTGTTAAGGCTTGCAAGTATTCTTTGTCTCCCCTTGTGTCGAATCAATAAATTGGGTAATACTACCTGCGAAGACTGTTGCGATCCCCTACACTTGTGGGTCATCAAGACTATTTTCTAGCGCCGTTGCCGGGGAGCATAGCTTTATTTGTAAGTTCACTTGGATCTATTATTGTTCACTGCTACTCCTTTCATCATGGGGAAGTCTCATGATGGAAAGTTCCCTATTTTACCATCCACTACAAGAAGAGGTATAGTCCTAAACACCTCTGTTGCTCTTGATTCACCGTCTGTTATAAGTAAGCTTGTCACACCACCACCACATGCTCATGCTACACACACTGCTACTACTGCTGAATCTAAAACTGCTTTTGATACTCATGATGTTACTTCTACTATGCTTGATGCGAGTGGTTCGCTAGGTCCTTTTCTAGATGCTACTATGGCTAGTCTAGGAAATACCGAAACTCCTAGTGAAGACACTGTTACACCTGTTAGCTCACCTGAATCTAGTGAGAGTTTTGATATTAATGATGGTTACATAGAGCTCACTGATGAATTTGTTGAAGAGTGCCGAAACACACATGGTGCTAGTGCTATTAAGAGTCTCCTTGCTAGACATGCTATTATACCCAAGAAGTCCTATGATCCTAAGTTTTCCACCTCTCCCATAGATATTAAAGATAAAGATTATGATTTTTCTCTTGATTTAACTTATTTAGATATTGTTGAGAAAGAACCTTTTTGTGGTACTGAAAATGAGAGTGTTGTGGCTCATATGAATGAGCTTTATACTATGAGTGCTTTGTTCTCTGATGATTTTAAAATGCGCAAGTACTTTGTTGCTAAGATCTTCCCTTTTTCACTAAAAGGAGAAACTAGGGCTTGGTTTAATAGATTACCTCCTGGTTCCATTGATAGCCCTGATTGCTTGATTGCTTCTTTCTTCCATAAATATTTTCCTCCAAGTGCTAGACATGCTGCTTTGCAGAGACTTTTTGATTTTAAACAGGAAGAAGAAGAGAAATGGACTAACTGGATGTCCATTACCTAAGAATGAGTTGCTTGATATTTATTATAATGGACTAACTGATGATTCTAGGACCTACCTAGATAGCTTTGCTGATTGTGTTTTCAGGAAAAGAACTCCTATAGATGCTGAAGAATTAATGAACAAGATAAGCAAGAATTATGATGATTGGACTTCAACTGAGCTGAATACACCTGAGCCTATTACACCTGAACCAGTTGCTCCTGAACCAGTTGTTCCTGAACCAATTCCAACACCAACAACAAAGAAGAGGGGAGTTATTGCATTAAATGATGAAGTGATGAAGGAAGCTAAGAAGTGTCTAAAGGAGAAAGGTATTAGAGCTGAAGATGTGAAGAATCTACCTCCTATAAAAAATTATGTAAGCCAATTCCCCACTCATCTACTATTGAGGTACACTCTCTCCAACACTTTGATGAAGGTGATATTCCTTATGGTAAGCCTCCTGATAAATGCTTAGAGGAACTTGACATTTTTCTTGTTAAACAAGGTAATTTTAATAAACAAGTCCAGAATCATTTATTGGAAAACTCTAGAGCTATCCATGAGTTGAAAGATATTGTAGAAAGAACTTCCAATGATATTAAAATGCTTTGTAAACACTTTCAAATGGTTCAAACTCAGCTTGATCAACTTGCTAAAGTACAAAAGGATATGCTAGTTAATGCCTCAGGAGATAAACATGCTTATGGAATTAGAACTAGCAGTGGTGTAGCTACTCAAGATCCTTTATATCCTGAAGGACACCCTAAAAGAATAGAGCAGCATTCCCAACAAGGTGAGGATAGTGGTAGTCCTCGTAAGAGGAAAAAAAGAAACATAAGAAAGTTGAGGAACCACTTGAACCTGTTGTAGATCCTAATAGTATATCTGTCTCTGATGCTGAAACTGAGAGTGGTAATAATAATGAGTCTCCTGATAAGGAGGAAGTTGAGGAAGAACCTGAGAAACACACTAAGAACACTAGGTACACAAAGGAAGATTTTATTGCTAATAAACATGGTAAAGAGAGAGAACCTTGGGTGCAGAAACCTATGCCTTTTCCAGGTAAGAAACACAAGTCAAAGAAGGAAGAACACTACAACAAGTTTTGTGAGTGGATGAAGCCTTTATTTTTGCAAATTCCTTTGATTGATGCTATTAAATTACCTCCTTATTCAAAGTATATGAAGGATATTGTCTCTAATAAAAGGAAGTTTCCTAATGAGGAGATTTCTACTTTGCTGCTACTTACTCCTTCAATGGTAAGGTTCCAAAGAAACTTGGTGATCCAGGTATACCAACTATTCCTTGCTCCATTAAGAATAATTATGTTAGAACTGCTTTATGTGATTTGGGAGCTGGAGTTAGTGTTATGCTTTTTTCTCTCTATAAGAGACTCCAGCTAGAAAAGTTGATACCAACTGATATATCTTTGCAAATGGCTGATAAGTCAACTACTATCCATGTTGGTATATGTGCGGATGTTCCTGTTCAAGTTGCTCATAATTGCATGGTTTTAACTGATTTTGTTGTGCTTGAAATGCCTGAAGATGATAATATGTCTATTATTCTTGGGAGACCTTTCCTTAATACTGCAGGTGCTGTCATCAATTGTAATCAAGGAAAAGTAACATTCAATATTAATGACAAAGAGCACACTGTGTATTTCCCCAAGAAGGTTGTTAGAGGCTATTTCTTGAATTCTATTGAAAATATTGAAGGCATCAAGGTTGGAGAAATATATTGTCCCATTCCCCAAGAAAATTTTGAAACTATTATGATTGGGACAATTGCTATCAAGTATGAGGTAACATAATCACCTTGTGGAATGCAAACTTTTGTTTCATATAAGATTGTTCTGGTAACAAGACTTGATCAACCTTGTTAACAAAAGTATTTTAATGAACAAAATAATGTTTCCACTGTGGTTATACTTGCTTTCTTTTTCCTTTCTCCTTCCTAGTCTTTGCTTTAGTTCTAGTTTTGCTAGTTGTTTACTTGTTTGGTTTTCTTAGAGCTGTTGTAGTTTGGCTTTTGGTTTTCTTTTGCTTCTTCTGAAAAAAAACCGTTTCTGTGAGAAAATCAATTTTCATACCCTGAAAATTGGCCAAAAATAAAGTTTCCCGAAAAATCCCAGAAAATTCAAAATAAATTTTCCTCGAAAAAGGGGCAGAGTGGCACCTGAGATGACCCAGGGGACACCCCTAGGCCCCACACCTGTGGTAGGCGCGGGCCCACCACTGGTGGCGCCTAGGGGGGTCTGGCCCACCTGGCTGCCTCCTTAAAGCCACCTTCTTTCTCTCTCCCGAAAAACACCGGAAAACTTGCTCAAGCTCAAGTTCTTGTTGTTCTTGCTCGCAATTTTTGATCTCCTTGTTCAGCCCATCTCAAGTGCTGATTTTTGGAGGGATTGCTCCTTGGTATGTGCCTGCTCCACTTGTCCAATTAGATTTGTGATTGGTAGATTGTATCTTGAGTATTTTTCTACTATAGGTGAAAGGTTGTTTGAGCTTGCATGCTTATTCTATGCTTAGAAACTTTCTTTTGATGCATGTGTAGTCCTCTAGCAAGTTCCTATAGTAGTTTCTCATCATTTATCAACTTAGAAATCACTTGGTTTGATGGTTGTCTAAAAATTTCAGCAAAGAAGATGAGTGCTTATTCACTGAATCAATATGACTTGATGGTGCATGAGCCAATGAAAGTTCATCGTGAGGAGGCAGTTTTTCCTTCCATATATCCATGACATGAATTTATGAGAGCTGAGGGGATTCTCCAAGATTTTCAAACTTAGGTTACAAGTGCAGGGTTGGAGCACTTTGTTGAAGGTGAACCAATCCAATATGTTAAGCTAACCATGGCTTTTGTGCAGGACTTCCGGTTCACTTGGTCTACCTCTAATCCCATGGTCCATTACAAAATATATAATATGCCTGTCAACCTGCCTTTTGCTGATTTCTGCGCAGCAATTAGAGTACCTCAGTGGGGATATTGTGAGAAGATCAAGGAGAGGCCCAAGTCACTTGTTGATTTGTATGCTGAGATTTGCCAAGATTTCGACTTCTCAAAGGAAAGTGTTAAAATTCGGAACATCCAGCTCTCAGCTATTAGATACTTTGCCTATTTCATTACCAAGTGTGTTCTTTCTAGAAAGACTGCTAGAAAGTTGTCTTCTTTTGATCTAGCTTTTATTGCAGCTGCTCTGAATAGGAATAGTTCTTATAGTTTGGGTGCTTTGATAGCTCACCGTCTCACCACCAACCGTGAGAAGGGTGGTATTTGTGGAGGTCTCATTGCTTCTAGGTTGCTATCTTTCCATGGTTTAGAGCCTCACTTTTCAGATTTTCAGTTTTCCATAGAGAGGCTTGATATTGAATCCATGATTCAGCATGGTTTTGTTTCTTTGGGGGCTAATGTGAGAAGTTTGCCATATGAACTATCTTTTGTCCAGCAAGGTCGGAGAAAAGGTAGGAGTGAGAAAATAGTTTATTTGCATGCACCTATTTTGTTTAACTTTGAGAACAGGCAAGGATAGTCACTTACGGAGGAGGAGGTTGACACATATGTTGGGGAACTCAACCAGCAAGAGGAGACTGTTTAAGAGGATGCCAAAGACAATTCGGTTCAGCCCTCCAACTTGGGAGAGTCTTCATACCAGCAGCCCTCATTTGATTGGGGAGCGTCTTCTTCTTCATCACAGGTGCCTGACTATGATCATTTCTATGATGACCCACCAGCATGGAGTTACTATCCGCGCTATTGAGCCCCACTTAGGCCAAAAGCCTAAGCTTGGGGGAGGTATACCGACATCACACTCATATACATATCATGTTCAGTCGGTTCTCTGTATATCCATTGTTTCGCTTTCTTTTTTGTTCTTGTTGCTGCTTTCTCAAAAACACAAAAATACCAAAAATATTTTCGTTGTTTCTCTTGGTTTGTTTCTTTGTTCTTTGATTTGGTTTGCCTTAAAAGAAAAATCCAAAAATATTTTGCTTTGTCTGGTTTGCTTTGTTTTTGTTTGGTTTTTCTTTGTTTGCTTGTTTCTAAAAAAATCGAAAACACCAAAAATATTTGTTGTTCTTCTTTGGTTTTGTGATTTCTTCGCAGGGTTCAGCCGTCCTTAGTGGATATTGGTTTTCATGTTAATTATTCAAGTCACACAAGTGAAGGGCAATAATGAAGATTAAGACAACTCGAGGTGTGGTAAGAGGCTGGTAACGAACTATATTTGTTTCATTTTTGTACATATACTCATTATTGTGAGCATGCTTAGCCTGTTTGTGTAAGGTGTATGTCATTATGGATGCTTAGTAGTTCTTGCTTGTCTATGATTAGCTCCATCTTGCTAATAGTTTGTAGCATGTCATATGAATGTTTGCTTGCATTGTTTTATTCATACTTTAGTATGATATTGTGGTATCCTCCTCTGACTGTTCATGTGAATCGACTTGGCACATGCTCACGCATGCATATGACTAATCAATAGTCAGTAAGCCTCGATGATTTATTTTGCCTCAGAGTTCTTATATCACTTTCATGCCATAGTTAGTCCTATTTTGTTGCAAGCATGATTATGACCATTACTGCTCTCTCGTTTGTCGCTCCCTCTCTATGCTAGCCTTCACTTGAACTGAGTATATGCTCTGCCTATGCTTCCAACTCCCCAAAACCAATATTACCAGTTGTGTCCACCATATCTACCTATTAGCATCATTTGCTATTTCAGTGCATATTCCATATGCCGTGTTTTCTTCCAAAAATAAAATGTTTGTCTGTTTTGAGAAAGTTAGTTAGTAAAGCTCTCACGAACTTGATGGCACACTTTATTCCTTGCGCTTAATAATCTTGAACCATTGTGACTAGTCCATGAAAGTTATATGCTTGCTTATTATATACTGGGAGTCAGCAGAATCGTTCTATCACGGGGAATGCTTTCAACACTTTTTGGATATCTCGTCCAGTTGATTCCTTGCTCTTTTGTTTATGCATGTCGACAATGTGAAATAAAAGGGGAAGTTGTTAGTTCATGGAGTTTATACATTGTGTTAGAGAAACGCCTGGGCTGCTAGCCTAAGCCATGCTTAATCATGGTGGAAACTTGCAGCATCACTATAATGAGCATCTATGAAGCTTCCTCAATAAAAAGCTATGCATATGGTAAATAAAAAGATTGTTGAGATGCTCATTGTCTGCTTGCCTTGTCATTTTGGTTTTGGGAAAGCTCCTGTACCATGTGCAAGGGGTACCCCGTTGGCGGTTCTCGATGATATGCATGTATTTACAATGACAAGAAATTTTAGGTGACCAAAGTTGAGTAGCATGTGGAGCGTCCCTCGTACTCAAGGGACTTGGGATTTCCAGTCTATGGTCTGTCAAGCATATGATTCAGAGTGGACCTCACTTTCACCTTAACCACATGAAGATGTCTATGATAGGGACAATGAGAGCTCAAAGCTAATTAGTACCTTCTTTTCAGCATTAGGAAGCCTTTCAAACCTTCACAAAACCGTTTTCACAATTTTTTTGAGTCACCACTTATTCTATGAGCACCTTCTTGAGAGCATAGTTGTCATTCTTGTGTTTGTTCCAAAACTTGGTTAACTATGTCATGACTTTGATGCTTGTATCTCTGATATCTTTACTTCTAGTCTTCATGTGAACTTCAGAGGTGCCTTGGCATTTATATTCCACTCTTCAAACAAAGGCAAGCGAGATACCACTCTATCATACCTTATTATGAGCATTGCAATGTTGCTTATGTTTATGTTTCATGCTACTTATTATTATTGAGTTGGTTTCTCGTCATAGCTTGCAATGAATATTGAGTAGACTTAGTTGCATACTCTTTATTATGAATTGTCTAAGCATCTACTCCTATCCTGAGAATATTTACATCATATGAAGCAAAGTGTTCGTGAAAGTTCTTTTATCGCACTCAGTTTTCAACTGAATTGCTTGAGGACAAGCAATAAGCTAATCTTGGGGGGAGTTGATACGTCTAAAACGTATCTACTTTATCGAATACTTTGCTATTGTTTTTCCTCTATACTTGTGTGATTTGGATGAAACTAACACGGATTGACGCTGTTTTCAGCAGAATTACCTTGGTGTCTTGTTTTTGTGCAGAAAATGAACTATCGGGAAAAATCCCCGAAAATATGCCAAAAATTATATTTCACCAGAAGATCCATGGAGACAGAAGGGGAGACAGAGGGGAGTCCTGGGGGGCCCAGACCCACCCTAGGAGCGGGCCCACTAACCCCGCGCCTGGGGGAGGTTTGGCCACCCTAGGCAACTTCTCGGCCTCCCTCTGTGCCTATAAGTTGCCTTCTGACCTAAAACCAGAGGGGGGTTCGATAGTTTTCCAGAAAGAGTTCCTCTCTGCCGCTACCACGAGAAACCAAGATTCGGATCCAGAAACTCCGTTCTGGCACCCTGCCGGGATAGGGAATTTGGAGAGGATCATCGCCATCGTCATCACCAACGCATCTCCATCAACCACCGATGTTTCCCTCATCCATGAGTGAGTAATCCCCCACTGTAGGCTTGGGGATGGTAGGGATTGGATGAGTTCTATCATGTAATCAAATAAGATCTGTTAGGGGCATAGTGTCTAGTATCTCTATTAGTGCTATTTGACTTTGTTGCAACTTGTTGTGCTTAATGCTTGTCACTAGGGCCCGAGTGCCATGATCTCAGATCTGAACTTATTATTGAATCATTATGATAGTATTGTTTATGATCTTATCTGCAAGTTGTGTACACATATCATTTTCCAGATCCAAAGGCCCCAAAGTGACAATAATTGGGACAACCAGAGGGGATGGCTGTGGTGTGAGGATCACATGTGTTCACGAAGTGTTAATGCTTTGCTCTGGTGCTCTATTAAAAGGAGCACCTTAATTGCCAGTCGTTCCCTAGAGGCCCCGCTGCCACGGGCTGGTTGGACAGAAGATGTTGTGCAAGTTCTCATTGCGAGCACGTATGACTATATATAGAGCACATGCCTAGGATTATTTATTACTTGTATGCTTATTATTATTTATCTGCAATGCCCTAGTTCTTTGAAGTTACATGTTTAGACTCGTTCATGCAACGCCCGTCCATCCATCCCTATGCCTACTGCACTCGAATCCTACTGTTACCGTTACTGTTACTACTGCTGCTGTTTCACTGTTGCTATTGTTGTTGCTACTACAAACTATTGCTACTACTAAACTTCTGTGAGAAAGAACTATTTCTAGGTACAGTTGAACTGACAACTCAGTTGTTAAGGCTTGCAAGTATTCTTTGTCTCCCCTTATGTTGATTTAATAAATTGGGTAATACTACCCGCGAAGACTGTTGCGATCCCCCCTACACTTGTGGGTCATCAAATGACACCACGAAGCTTGGTTGAAAAAAACCGTAGTAACCGCCACAAGACGGATACACCTAGAAACCATGGGTTGCCGCAGGTGTTCGGGTGACATAAGGGCCCATGGCTGAATCTAGTGTGCCGCCATAAGAATAACCTGCAAAAAAGAGGGAACTCGAGTATTGTTAAAAATAATATTGTTTTGACATTTCCAGATTGACCAACACATGGCCGAAATGCCAATTCGTAGTCTTGCTTTACTTGGTTTGTCTACCCCGTTTAGCCAATTCCCAAACATATTGGTGATATTGGTTGGAGGCGGTAGGTTAAAAGTAAAGAACACCATACGTCACAAAATTTTAGCAAAAGGACATGATAAAAATAAATGTTCAATTGTTTTGTCAGCGTCACAAAAACAACATTTTTTACATCCATTCCAATTTCTTTTTGCAATATAATCTTTTGTTAATAACACTTTCTTATTGAGAAACCACATGAAAATCTTTATTTTCATGGGTATTTTTAGTTTCCATAGATATCTAGTGGAAAAACGTGAATGACCATTCATTAGATCCTCATACATCGATTGAACAGTGAAGACACCATTCTCGGTTAACTTCCATAGAAATTTATCGGGCTCATTTGTCAAAGTTATTTCAATTAATCTCTCGCATAGATACAGCCATGCATCCCATTTGTTACTTTCTAAATTACGTCTAAAAGTAATATTAATAAGATTGTGGGATAAAACATGGTATACGGAAACATTCTTCATGTGCACAATAGTGTAAAGAGAAGGATATTGTTGGGCTAGCGGCATCGCTCCTAACCAAGTATCTTCCCAGAACCTAATGCCTTTTTCATCACCAATTTTAAAAGTACCGCGGGCAAAGAACTCATCTTTTACTCCTATTAGTCCCTTCCAAAATGGTGAATCCGTCGGTTTAGCCTCCACTTTTGCTAGTGTTTTCGTTCGTAAGTATTTATTGTGTAGTAATTCTTTGCCACACCCCTTGCTCTGGTAGCAGCTTATGCAACCAATTGCTAAGCAAACACTAGCACCTCTATGCCTAAGCCACCCTGATCTTTAGGTCTGCAAATAATGTTCCACTTAGTTAATCTATATTTCTTCTTATGTTCATCACTTTGCCAAAAGAAACGTGAACGAAAGAAGTCTAACCTCTTCCTGACACCCTTTGGTACTTGAAGAAAAGATAACATAAACATAGGCATACTAGATAACATAAACAGGGAGGAAATTTACTAATCATGTATGTAGTACGTATCACTCTCTACAGAGTAATTTAAAGTTTTCCCTGTGCATACAATAAGGAAATGAGGTGAGATCGTCCATATCTCATGTACTTATATAGATCCAGTAGTTGGTGCATTGTAGGATTGTCAATTCGGCAGCATAAGAAACTCTGAAGTCGTGTGTACCTTTTAATCAAATAAATGCTTATACATACACGATGAGTGTTTGTGCCTATCTTCATTTGCTATGATTGTCGGTGTGCTATTTCAGAACAAGGAGTGATGTGATTGTTTAGCTTCATTTCTGGGTAATGCCTTTTTGAATTTTTGGTTGTTTGAGACATATTCAGCCCATCAACTACTACCTTCATGCTATTAACTACTACATTCGCCCTTTCTGCACCCTCAACATTTGAATTTAAAGTTTGTGTGTTTGTGATACGTCGGAAACGTATCTATAATTTTTGATGCTCCATGCTTGTTTAGTATCTATTTTTCTTTTCTTTGTCTACACTTTTAGATGTTTTTATTTCTTTTCTAGAACTAACCTATTAACAAGTTGCCACAGTGCCAGTTTCCTGTTTTCTTCTGTTTTTGGTTCTAGAAAGGAGAAAATCAATATTCTCGGAATTAGACAAGACAAAAGCCAAAATCAATATTTTATCATGGGCGACACGAAGCCAGAAGACGAGACGAAGGGGCGCCACAGGGCGGCCAGACCACCCTAGGCGGGGGTGGGCCCACCCCGCGCCTGGGCAGGGTGTGGCCCCCCTGGCTCGCCCCTTCGCCTATAAAAAGCCCTCGATGCAGAAACCCTAGGCACCAAATAAAAACTCCACGAAACCTTTTGTAGCCGCCGCCACCATCATCCCTAGATCGGGGGGATCTGAAGTTCTTCCCGGCACCTTGCCAGAGGGGAGATCATCCTAGAGGCCTTCTTTTTCATCATGCCAGCCTCTACTATGAAGCGTGAGTAGTTCCACCTTGGACTATGGGTCCATGTAGTAGCTAGATGGTTGTATCTCCTCCTTGCGCTTTCATGTATAGATCTTGTGAGCTCCATTTATGATCAAGATATAATCTATTTGTAATCATGCATGTTGCGTTTGTGGTGATCCGATGGATACTGAGATTACTATGTTAGATTGATTAATGGTTTAGTCTATTTGATTCTATCATGTCTATGTTGTTTGTGATCTTGCATGCTCTCCGTTGTTAGTGGCTATCTTGGGCAAGTAGTTGCTAGTGACTCCAAGAGGGGGTATTTATGCTCGATAGTGGGTTCATGCCTCTAGTTTTCAAGGGAAGTGACAGAAATCTCTTCGGTTGTAGATATGTTGTTGCCACTAGGGAGAAAACAACGGTCTATTGTTCATGGAACAAGTGGATTGTTTACCTTACACATTTTGCTTAAAGTAGTTGTCTGTTGCTTGCAACTTAATACTGGAGGGGGTTTGGATGATAACCTGAAGATGGACTTCTAGTCATAGATGCAGTTGGATGGCGGTCTATGTATATTGTTGTATTGCCCAATCGAATCTCATAGGATCTT
The DNA here is from genome assembly GCA_916181665.1 of Avena sativa. Classification (NCBI taxonomy): domain Eukaryota; kingdom Viridiplantae; phylum Streptophyta; class Magnoliopsida; order Poales; family Poaceae; genus Avena; species Avena sativa. The sequence goes on from OV702293.1 coordinate 466,035,208, forward strand.
TTTGTCTAGTATTGCATTGTTATGCCTTAATCAGTTTCTATCAATTGCCCTATTGTAATTTGTTTACCCTTCATGCCATGTTGTTTATCTAAGGAGAGCACCTCTAGTGAACTATGGACCCTGGTCCAATCTTTAACATTGATAGATCCTCTACTGTTACTGTTTACTTGTTGCAAACCATCATTACCTTCCACACCATACAGTTAATCCTTTGTTACATCAACCGGTGAGATTGATAACCTCACTATTAGTTGGGGCAAAGTCTTGAGTTTGTGTTGTGCAGGTTTCCACGTTGCTTGCAACACCTGTGTGACGTTTCCTTGCTCCTACTGGTTCGATAACCTCGGTTTCTTACTGAGGGAAGACTTGCTGCAGTGCTGCTTCACACCTTGCTCTTGGGGTTCCCAACAGGCTCCACATCAACTGAGCCATCGGTTTGCACCATTCATATTTTTTGGGGTGATACACATATCCTTGCGTCATTGACCTGATTGGATGTGTCATAGGATCTATATTTATTCCCCGCTACCTTGTATATGCTTTAGGATTTACAGCCATGGTGCTGCCTTAGTATTTTTTGAACCCTATTTTCTTTATTTGTCCTTCTTAAGCATTTTTTAGGTTTAAATTTTAACCATGCCTCTCGCAGTTATATTGCTTCTGTTTCAGATGCATGAAGACACTGTACTTTCTATAATTCTCTATAGTGGATTGCTAGCTCCAGGTTTTAAGTTCTCATTGATGCATTGCTATATATATAACTACTCAGCGATACATACAAGGGTGCTTTGATGTATGGGAAATGTCGCCATCTATAGATTTCATTTGTTTTGTTTTGTCCAAATCAAGATCAATGAAGGTGCGGACTATCTATGGTCTTTTCAGCGCATCTATATATGTTTCCTTAACCTGAAGGTGATAATTCCAACGGTGTTCTCCTATATTGTGAGATTGCTACATCAACTTCTCTTCAATTTTGGAGTGTGTTTTCCTCACCTGCGTTTTTGTATATATATATATATAGTGTTCACTATACAGCTATGTCTATTGAATGCTCATTCTGCGTTAGCTTTTCTGCTAATTTGACCGACATAATGGATGAAGGGTTAAGAATATGTGATTGTACAATGTAAGCGTAGTCTCGAAATAGATACTCCCTCCATTCTAAAATATAGAATGTTTTGTCTTTTCTGAAAACGCATGTAGTATATATGTAAGTTCAGAAGAAAATAAGTAAACCTACACGCGCTAAAAGATGTCCAAATACATATGTTTCAAAAAAGTAGTTGAGAAGCAAGAGATGGCCGGAAATGATGCCAATAACTATAAGCTTATTCATACTTTGCAATTTACATTAATTGATCAAAATGTGTGTTGCATGTGCACACTAACTAGTATGATCAAAACTTCAAATTTTAAAATCCTTTGAGATGTAGTTATGTTGCATAATCTAGTTGTTAGAAAAATAACAAACATTGCAAAAACATTATTTTGTGATAAAATGGCTCTAACTTTTGCATGTGACATCAGATCAAAAAGTTTTTTACATGAAAAAGCATCTACATGAGAAGTTACATCTAAATTCCTCCAATTTTATTTCTAAGTTAGTTTTTTGAAGAAAAAAATGACCTTAAATATTTACCATTATGGACAATGGACCTAGAAGATAACCGTGAGATATGCCCATTGGAGTCCACATGCATCAGCTTTATGGTAGCATTTATTATTTCATATAATATATTATAAGCATGTTTTGTGGACCTCCTTCGCATGCTATTATGTTTGATTTTTGTAGATACTTGATTGAGTTGTGTCGGCACGCCCATCAAGAGGATGCTAGATCCAACAATCGGTTGACCCGCTCACCACCAGCCTAGAGAGAAAGTAAAAGGTGTGATCTCATTGTATCAATCTAATAATGGAACCTTCCTGATGTCACATACGTATACCGACACAATGGGGAATTAATTAGTGTATATTGCAGTACAATCAATAATAAGATGATGTAGCACAACAATTAATAAAAAGAGATCATATAATTATCATTTTCTATTATAGTATAATGGAACATAGATACAGAAAATAATAATAATAATAATAATAATAGACCTTGTAAAGAGCTTTTCGTTGAGATTTTATAAAAATGAAATATGATTATATTAGGATACTAGTTTTTCATGTTATGCAATATGGTGTTTGTATCATAAACTAGTACCCTATAAATCATACAACCTTATGATATTTTGGTGGTATGTTGTCTTATCAAGTACCATACCTATATGGTGCCAAAATATGAGCTTCAGCTATACAGATTGATATGATAAGATCATTAATAATGTGATTAATTTTTTGTAAACAAGTTTCGACTTAGGCTTATTAAAGCTATGTAAATATTACTTAGAATCTCCTATTTTTATTCCATTCGCTTTCTATGAGGAAGGGCCCTAAGAGAGACCGCTGACCAACTTTTTGCCGGTTTAACATTTGGTCACGTGAAATTTTAGTAATGCATTGAAAACATAGTTTATTTCCTTTTGTACAATCTATAGTATAACCAAGTTGAATACTAAGGTTTATAAAATTAGGTAATTCTTCTTCCTTATTGGCTAGTATCACGTGTATAACTACTAGGAAAACATCTATAGGTGGGTTCCGAACCCATGGCGCATGGAAAAATGTTGTGCCTTGAATATATACCCGTGGCACACCATAAACAGGTGCATCATGGGTATATTTGGGCCGGGCTGGCAGGGGTGGCCCCATCACGAACCCATACTGGTGTGCCACGGGTAGATATGCGCATCACAGTCAATATGCATAGCTTGGTGGTTGTCTTCATGATTTCGTACAATGTATTATATATGGCTTTTGTGGATCTCATTCATCAGGCCTTTTAGGTTTGATTTCTAGAAAGACTTGATTGAGTTGCTTCGACACACCCATCAAGAGGATGTTAGATCCAACTACCGTCAGGTCCACTTGACAACTGAGCCTGAATGTAAGTAGCAAGCATGATATCATCGTGTAAATCTAATAATGAGACCTTCGTGGCATCACATTCTTATGCCTCGCACAATGAAAGATTAATTGTTGTATGATGAAATATAATCAATAATAAATTGATGCGGCACAAAAATTTATAAAAATATGTCATATTAAAATCATGCTCTAGTACAATATCAATGACACATAGATCCAGGAAACTAAAAAAGGAGATCTTGTAAACAGCTTTGCATTAAAATTTATAAATAAATAAATATGATGATAATACGATATTTGGTTGTAATGTTATGCAACCAATAATGGGAAAATTGTTTTGTAAAAAAGTTTTGACTTAGGGTTATAAAAAATATGTAAACATCTCTTAGAATGGTCTATTTGGATTCCATTGTCACTCTGTGCGGAGGAGGCAGAAGAGAGACCGCTGGCCACTTTTTTGTCGGTTTAATAGATGGTTGTGCGAAATTTTAGTCATGTATTGAGAACATGGTTTATTTACTTTTGAACCATCTAAAGTATAACCAAGTTGTACAATAAGTTTGTAAAATTAGGTAATTCCTCTTCCTTAGTGGCTAGCATGCACGTGTAGTTAGCTTGTCAAGAATAGTGTAGCAATAATTATAAATTTACCAAAAATTAATTCAGCATATATAAGAACTATAGATGGAGAAAGAGGTATTTGGTAGTTCGGTGGCCATGAATATTCTTCTAATTTAAAGGGAAAATATATCTTCAATCTTATATTAAGGACTACAGGAAACTTGTTCAATTTATTTCTAAGTTAGTTGTTCGAAACCACCTGCCTTGAACATTTACCATTATGGAAAATGGACAACACATTGTTTTTTACTCTAGGCTAGGAAAATGACCAGGCTTAGGTCCCTAGCATACAACCTACAGATATGTCCAGGCTTGATGATTACGTTCAATGTATTATATACATCTTTTGTGGACCTCGTTCATGGGGCCTCTTAGATTTGATTTCTGGACAGATTTGATTGAGTTGTGTCCAAACACCCATCAAGACGATGCTAGATCCAACTACCGTCGGGACCGCTTGACCACGGAGTCTGGGATGCAAGTAGCAAGGGTGATATCTTGTGTAAATCTAATAATGGCATCTTCATGGCGTCATATTCTTAGGGCATCTCCACTCGGCTACCCAGGACGCCGATCCGGACACCGAATTTAGGCCCGGACGCCGAAAATCGGCCCAGTCGCGTACCTAGGAAACTCTTTTCGTCCAGATTTGGGCCAACTTTGGTCCGGACAACACAGGCCGAACCCAGGTTTCCGGGTACGCCGGACACAACGAATTGGCCGAGTGGACCAGCCTATCAGCGACAGAAGCCGAGACGTTCATCCTTCCTGCCGTTTCCCTTTTCCCGCCCTCGCCGCTACACCCCTCCAGCCCTCGTCGCCGAACTTGGCCTATAAAAGGCGTACATCTCATCGTCTCCCTTCACAGTCTCTCACACCAGTCCCAACTCCGGCGAACTCCAAACGCTCGCACCTTTCTACTTCCTCAACTTCGCCGCAAAGCCATGGCCGAGAGATTTCCCGGCTGATACACGCTGCAGACGTGGGAAGCCCGGCTGCTCCACGAGGCGGCCTATACGGCACCGCTGGACTATCGTCTACCCTTCGCCTGGCAACTCAGCGCCGGCGGGATCTCTATTCCGCCGGTGCCGACCGACGAGGACCTCGCCGGAGAGATCCAGGCGGCTATCGCCGCCATGCAAGACCCGGATCTCGCCGAGGATCCTGGCAACCTGGTCTTCTGGAGGCAGTTCTTCACCGACAGGCGCCTCGAGGATCTCGCCCGACACGAGGGACTGCCGGGCTCGCCGCTGCCGCGTCACAATATGGCTTTTCGCCGCTGCTGGTGGAGCGTTCCAGGGCGAACTCTCGCCGCCGTCATGGAGCACATCCAGGCCGGCAACCACCCCTGCCTCGGCATGTAGATGCGGCGTCCGGCGTCGACCACGGTGGCGGCAGCCTTTTCCTAGTTATTAAATTCGATGTAATATGAGCGTCCTTGCCCTAGTTAATGAAATCCGCCTATATTCACCAAAATTTCGCCGAGTTTAATTGAATTTCGCCAAGCTGGGAACTCTTTCTGGGAATGCGAGTGGGAAGCTCGGCGTACCCAGGCCGAAAACACGTTTCGTCTGGCTAAAAAAAAGGTCCGGATTTCGGCCTGGGTTCGCCCAACGAGTGAGGATGCTCTTATGTCTCGCACAATAGGATATGTGTTGGTGTTTATTGTAGTGTAATCAATAATAAGGCGATGTGGCAAAAAATTAATAAAAATAGCTCTTATTAGATCAATGCTCTATTACAGTATCATGACACATAGATCTAGAAAAACTAATAAAAAGAGACCTTGTAAACAACTTTGCTTAAGATTTTATAAATAAATATGAGAGTAGAATACCTGTTTGTAGTGTTATGTATTATGGTGTTAGTATCATAAACTAGTATCCTATAAATTATGCTACTATATGATTATATATGATATGACGCCTTGTCAAGTAGCATACCTATATGGTGCCAAAATATGAATTGCAACTAGACATATTTATCAGATGATATCGAATAAATAAGGGAATAATTGTTTTGTAATAAAGTTTTGATTTAGTATTATAAAAACAAATATCGCTTAGAATAGCCTAATTTGATTACATTGGCGTTCTGTGCAGAAGAGCAATAAGAGAGACCGATGACCACCTTTTTTGCCGGTTTAATAGATGGTCGCGCAAACTTTTAGTCATGCATTAAGAGCATGGTTTCCTTTTGTACCATCTTATATCTTATATTTACTAATTAGAGGCTCCATATGATATGAGACACCACATTAATCAATATTATCTAAATAATTAAGAAAGTTATTAGATCTAAAATTTATGACCGGGATTAGTCAAGAGAGTTGTGTTTTATAATGTAAAGTGCATACATTTGTTCAATTATAGTAGACCAGTCGTGCCAAATTAAATATGGCATGTCCGTTTAGAAAGAAAAAACTTGTACGTCCGCTCAAAGAAATGGCCTAAGGCTAGACATAGTTTATACTCTACATGTTGGATTTAATTTTATGGATCGTGTAAAACCTGATACATCTGTTCCAAAAAAAGTTAACATATAGTTGGCCACATAGAACGTACGTTAAAAAAAGGCCACTGTTGGATGTAGTTTATGCCGCACATGTTTAATGTAATTCCACTTATCATGGAAAACTTTTCATGCCCATTTAAAAAACTGGCATGTTCGTTTAAAAAGTTAAAGAAAAACTTATACAAGGATCGACACCGTTAATGTTCTACATGCTTGGATTAATCATTGCAAAGCTAAAAAAAAGAGACCCAAGACATTAACCGTATGTGGAACTTCAGACGAACGGATAAGATTTTACACCTACTACAGGAAACAGGGAATAGGCCGACGGCCATACCTCGTCGGCGTAGGCTTTACGCCGACGAGGTCGGCGTAACGGCGTCGGCCTACGTCCCCGTAGGCGTATACTAACATCCTGTCGGCGTATCTAATCCCGTCGACGTACGTGGTAGGCCGACGGCTATACAATACCGTCGGTGTACACGCCGTCGGCATAGCCTCTGTGGGTCCCACTTGCACCAGCTAACAGCCGTTAACGGCAGGTGATTTACGCCGATGGCAATGCCGTCGGCCTACGGTGCCACGTGTTGCCCCATGCAACGTCCACGCTAGACATAGCTGGCCCGCGTAGAAGTATACGCCAACGGCCACCCCGTCGGCCTAGCTCCGTAAGCTTGGGCCACACTAGTTGTACGCCGACGGCCACCCCGTCGGCCCAGACCAAACCGTGCCATATGGTCATCAGCTACGCCGACGGCAATGCCGTCGGCGTTAGCTCTGTCCAGTTTTTTTTTTGTTTCTTCTCTGCATATTTTAAATTCCCACAAACAATTCACATATTAAATTCCCACAAACAACACATGCACATCGACACAAGCATACATCATCATCCACACATAGGTACATCATCATCCACACATAGATAAGTACATCATCATCCACACATAGGTACATCTCTATGTGCATCCTAACACATGCACATCCCTACACCTCCGGGGAGCTGCTCGAGAGACCCATGTCTCCCCGCGCGAAGAAATGTGAAGCTTGACGTCGATTAGCCGTCGTCGAACCAGCACCGGAAGAAGGAGAAGTACCGCCATGACCACCACCACCGGTAGAAGGAGAAGCACCGCCACCCTCAGCACGATGCAAAGAAGGAGAATCACCGCCACCGCCACCACCACCAGCGGAAGCACCAGGAGAAGCACGACCGGTATGAACCGGTGTCATCGTGCGCGATATAGTCGGCGAGGCATCAGGACGACCAAAGTGTGTATTGCTGGAGCATCCCGGTCCCTACATGTTTGAGGCAGAGTTAGCAACCACCAAGGCACAGGTTTGGTTTGTTGTAACAACTGGTTTGGCAAATAACTTACCGGAGTCCCTGAGTAGAAGGTCAAAGCATATTCGTCCTTTGATGGAAAGATTGGCTGCGGCCCTGGCCTAGGTGGCCGTGGCGGTAGAGTGGCTCGCTCTCCAGTGCCATAAAACCTCTCCAAAAGCTGCAAGATAGTTTAGATGTGAGGCGTTGCAGAAATAAAGATTCAAACTAGGGAATGCGAGACTTGTCATATTTTGCAAAAATAAAGGTGGAAACTTACATCATCGTGTAACTCTGCCCACTGCTCGTAGGCCGCTCGGGTCTGGGACCACATATCGAGCATCACCAAGTGTTCCGCAAAAGCGGCCTTATAGGCCGCGTCCAAAATAGGCTACAGTTTCAAAAACAATGAATCTCGTCAACTTAGCCACTCACGAACGATTTTCGGAAATATGATAGAAATGAGAAAAACTTACATCGCCGTTCGCTCGGGAAGGCCGTCGAGGCGGGATAACGGGGTCGTCGGCGGTGAGGGTAGCCTTGATCCACGTGAGGCTCAAAGCAGGAGTTCGCGGGATCACCCTATCGAGAATCTTGAAACGGCCGTGCTCCTGGCCGCGCCCCGCCACGACCACCGCTCTCTCGTCGGTCTCCTCTGCTCTAGGATCTTCCACCTCCGGATGAAAACCAGTGAACGCCTCGAGGTAGTTAGCACCATCCTCCTTGGCAGTGCCATAGAACTCTGGAAGCGAGGGCTGAGGCAGGGACAGATCAGGCCTCTTCTGCTTCATCCTCTCCCATACTTCATAGTCAGAACAAGGCCTCTCTAGATGTGTCTCCTGCATCACCAAAGAAATGTTATGCATATCAACTAGGATCACGAGGGCAAATAAATACAGATTGTTCCATGTATACATGTACATACCATATGTGCCTTGAAGCGACCATGGTTGCGGTTTCCCGCACAGTGTGCCCCCCGGAGCCACGGTTTGCCTTGTTCCGCTCGCTCAAGGCGTTGAACTCGGTGTCTTCCCCGCGCCACCTCGCCGACAACGCCAGCCATGCGTCCTCCTTACCATCGGCCCACGTGGGCATAACCTGAAAAAACAATACTTATTTGAAGAATGGATAATGCAATTAGCAACAACATAGAATCTGATTGACAATTTACTTACCCCGGCATAATCTTCCTCGGTCATTTTTGGTTGGTCCTTCACATTCAAATGCTTTGGCGCCCTCTTGCCCAACTTCTCGGAGCTGTATAGACTGGTGGTGGTATGCTTCTGATTGTAAAACTGCTGTCGTGTCAACCTCTGACAAGCCCCCCGTAGTCTTGTTTGCCTTCTCCTGGTCCTCCGGAAGCACCCTATAGAATCTCTGTAATCATACATAAAAAATATTGTGAGGCTCATAAGTTAGCATGGTGGGGTCATCAACTATGAATGAAACTCGAAAACTTTGCCTGAACAGATGGTCTCCTTTGAGGTATGGTCGATGCGTGTCAAATGCGAAATACTTTTTACCCGCCTTTAGCCAAAGGAACTCAAGTAGATGCCTGCACACTGGGCATGGCCACTTACTTGTTGTACACCATCCGTAGAATAGGGCGTACCCGGGCATGTCGTGCATGGAATAGTGGAACCAAACTTTCATGTAGAAGTTTGTCTTTGATGCACGGTCGTATGTCAACGTCCCGTGGTGCCAAGAGTGGTTCAGATCTACCACAAGCGGTTGCATGTACACACTCAAATTCTTCCCCGGGTATTCAGGCCCTAGAATGATCAGCGACAGGAATATGGTCTTCCTTTGCATTAGGGCTCCGGGAGGGAGATTGAGCGGCATAACAAACACAGGCTAGCAGCTATACGAGGCGGTCGACATACCATATGGATTGAATCCATCTGTTGCTATAGCAATTCTAACATTCCGAGCCTCTCCTGCCTCATCGGGGTGGTATCTATGAAAGTTCTTCCATGCCTTACCATCATATGGATGTCCCATCTTTACCCGTCCTTGCTCATCCTCATATCTCTTCCCCGTCTTGTGCCACGTCATCTGTGTGGCAGACTCCTTGGTCATGTAAAGCCGCTAGATTCTTTTTATGAATGGGAGATAACGAAGAATCTTCATGGCGACTTTTGTCTGCGTCTTCTGACCATCGTCTCCCTGTACCTCATGATACCTAGAGGCCCCACACTTTCTACAGTAATTGTCATCCGCAAACTATTTCCAAAACAAGAGGCAACCTTTTGGACAACAATCTATCTTTTGGTATTCCATGCTGAGCGCTCGCATGATTTTCTTTGGTTCGTACATGGTTTTAGGCAGACAATGCCCTTCGGGCAACATGTTACCATATGTTTACAGATGGTCTTCAAAGCATGAACGGGTGTTGCCGTACTAGACTTTTTGGCTAGTGCTTGCGAGGTGGCATCGAGCTGAGAAATCTTTGAACCCTCGTACAGAGGCCTCTTATCCGAGGCCATCAAATCATAGAAGGCCTTAGCGCTTGGCTCCGGATCCTCTGGTTCACGAGGTTCCTCCGGTTCTGGCGGTTCATGTGGTTCATCTGAAGGTGGCGAATCTGGCATGTCGGCATCATGGAAATCATCTAGCAAATTTCTAATCCCATCGCCCTCACTGCCATTGATCCGCTGCCGCATCACCTCGCCTCTATCACGTTCGTACTGAGTAAAGTCAACCGTCGTGATGAAGTCACGCATATAACCATATCTCCAAAGGTGTTTTTTCATTTCCTCCTTTGACTGACGATGACGCTTATTGCAATGAGCGCAAGGGCAAGTTGGATGAATGCCTGCCTTTGAACCACAGGCTAACTCCTTCACTAACAAATCAGTCTTCCATGCCCACTCATCTGTTCTATCAACAACACTAGTACGGCCACTGTACATCCACCCATTATCATCCATCCTCTGTTTTTATTGGGAACCAAACAATAAACATAGCATTTCATATCAAATAATAGCATGAAACTGAATGCATCATATTTTCTATTTATCTATCGAGAAAAACGCATGACCTACATCTGTAGATTGAGTAGGTTCTCCATGCTCTACCCTGTTCCGAGCCAGAATTTAGGCAGCACCTCCCCGCTGCTCTCCTGATACACGTCTTGGCAAAAAGCCAAGAGGATGTGCATTCGGAGAACAACGGGGAGGCGCTACAGAAATCCTGACTTGGACTACGACAGAGCATGGAGAACGTACCCAACTACGCATCCGCCGACTGTCCCGTAAATGCCGCAAGCATTACGCTTCATAATATGCGACCTCTAATGCATATTTATACGCGTAACGCTCGCAGACGGGATATGACACCTAGGTGACGCGACTTGACGTGGAAATGGAATCTACTGACATAAAAAATGCGAGGGAGGAGACAGAGTTCTAGCTCACCCTCGGCGGTAGAGGAAGTAGGCGACCTCCGAGACAGCGACCTCCGGGACGGCGACCTTCGGGACAGCGACAGGAGCTAGCGAAAACATTTCAACACACATAAGAATAATTAGCAACATGAACAACAACATTTCATATCTAGTTAATTAGCAACATGAGCAACAACATATAATATCTAGTTAATTAGCAACTAGAACATTCCATATAGGAGGATAATTAGCAACTAGAATAATTAGCAACTAGCAACTAGCAGCATACAATAATTAGCAACTAGCAACATACAATAATCAACAACTAGAATAATTAGCAACATACATGTAGGAGGAGGGGAGGCAGAGGGGGAAGGGGCCAGCGGGGAGGGGGAGGCTCCGACGAGGAGGAGGAGCTCGGGGGAGGGGCCTTGGGTGAGGAGGGGAGGCTCGGGAGGCAGGGGAGGAGGGGAGGCAGAGGAGGAGGAGCTCGGGTGAGGGGGAGGGGCCGGAGGTGGGAGGGAAGGCAGGGGAGGAGGAGGGGAGGTGGGGGAGGAGGAGCTCGGGGGAGGGAGGCGGGGGAGGAGGAGCTCGGGGGAGGGGCCAGTGGCGGGAGAAGGGAGGCAGGGGATGAGGAGGGGAGGAGGAGCTTAGGGGTGGGTGGGTGAGCGGGAGGATGAGGAGGAGGGACGGCGGTGGAGGCACGGCGGCGGGGTGGCGGCGAGCTCCGCGTGGCGGCGGGGTGGCGGCGCGGTGGAGGTAGAGAAGGAATCGCGCGGGGTCGAATGTGTGGAAGGGAAGAAGGGAGCCAGCGGGCGGCATATCCACTTACTGGGCTAGGCTGACGGCAAGGCCGTCGGCGTAGACTATCTGAAAAAACAGGCCTAGGCCAACGACAAAAGTCGTCGCCGTAGCATCTCTGAAAACAATGCTATTTTTTATTATATTTTAAAAAAATTAATATTCTAAAAAATGATTAATTATTTATTAAACTTCTATCTACATTTTTTGTGTGGTTATATTATGCAAGTTTGCCATCGATGTAGCTAAACTATAAAAAATGATTATTTTTATTACATTCTAAAAAATATAATATTCTAAAATGATTATTTTTTCCCACCACTAGGGGCAATCCACCATCCTTGTGCATGTATTCTAGGGCCACACGCATGTTCCCGCGGCATCTCAGCACTCGGGCGGTCCTTTTCTGACGAAACCCTAATCCGAGGGCCCCGGGGGTCTACCCCCGTAGCATTCTCCGTACGAGGTTTGAACAACACACTCTCTTGGTGGTTTAGGTTTGTTTAGGTCATATTTATATGGAAAACCAAGGATAGGCCAAAGGTTCCACCGGTCTACCCTCGTTTGATCTGCGGCGGGAGCCTCCTCCTACATGTCCAGCACACTTCTATAAGTGTTATCGCATGCAATGTGGAAGGTCACACCCGGGAGCTAGGTTTTACATCTAGGGGCAATCCATCACCCTTGTGCATGTATTCTAGGGCCACACGCATGTTCATGCGGCATCCCGACACTCGGGCGGTCCTTTTCTGACGAAACCCTAATCCGAGGGCCCCGCGGGTTTACCCCCGTAGCATTCTCCGTACGAGGGTTGAACAACGCACTCTCTTGGTGGTTTAGGTTTGTTTAGGTTATATCTACATGGAAAACCAAGGATAGGCCAAAGGTTCCACCGGTCTACCCTCGTTTGATCCGCGGCGGGAGCCTCCTCCTACATGTCTAGCACACTTCTATAAGTGTTATCGCATGCAACGTGGACGGTCACACCCGGGAGCTAGGTTTTAAATCTAGGGGCAATCCACCACCCTTGTGCATGTATGCTAGGGCCACACACATGTTCCCGTGGCATCCCGGCACTCGGGCGGTCCTTTTCCGACGAAACCCTAATCCGAGGGCCCCGCGGGTCTACCCCGTAGCATTCTCCGTACGAGGGTTGAACAACACACTCTCTTGGTGGTTTAGGTTTGTTTAGGTCATATCTACATGGAAAACCAAGGATAGGCCAAAGGTTCCACCGGTCTACGCTCGTTTGATCCGCGACGGGAGCCTCCTCCTACATGTCTAGCACACTTCTATAAGTGTTATCGCATGCAACGTGGATGGTCACACCCGGGAGCTAGGTTTTACAACTAGGGGCAATCCACCACCCTTGTGCATGTATGCTAGGGCCACACGCATGTTCCCGCCGCATCCCGGCACTCAGGCGGTCCTTTTCCGACGAAACCCTAATCCGAGGGCCCCGCGGGTCTACCCCCGTAGCATTCTCCGTACGAGGGTTGAACAACACACTCTCTTGGTGGTTTAGGTTTGTTTAGGTCATATCTTACATGGAAAACCAAGGATAGGCCAAAGGTTCCACTGGTCTACCCTCGTTTGATCCGCGGCGGGAGCCTCCTCCTACATGTCCAGCACACTTCTATAAGTGTTATCGCATGCAACCAATATACTTTTTTGGTAGTTTAGGTTTGTTTAGGTTATTACAACGCATGTGTATTTTGTTGTTTTTTGTTTTACATTTATGTTTTAGCATCGCGTTTCAGAAGATTCGCGTTGTTATTTTATGTGTGTGGCACGGGATATAGAAATGTGAGGTGCAATCTCCAAGTTATCTATAAATTATATCTACATCAAAATTATTGTGGAAAATAAATAAATGAACTATATGAATTTGATACTTGGCACAAAAAAAAGATAAAGGAAAAACACTTGGTAGCTAGGCCGACGGCATTGCCGTCAGCGTAGAACCCTTGGTAGCTACGCCGACGGTCAGACCGTCGGCGTAGCTTCATGTCCTAACGCCGTTCGTACGCCGCTAACCCTAGCCCACCTTTCTAGTTACGCCGACGCGATTTCTCACACCGACGAGCACCGTCGGGCCGATTTAGATCTACGCCGACGGTATTTGTTGGGCCGACGGCTGCCGTCGGCCCGTGGTGCTATACGCCGACGAGATAGCTGGGCCGACGAGATAGCTGGGCCGACGGCCTCCCAGCCCAGCTGCCGAGCCCGTCCATCTGCGCCGACGGGCCCGACAATTTGCCGTCGGCATAGCCGGAGGCCGTCGGCGTATTCCCTTATTCCTGTAGAATGCCGATCAAAGACTAAAGAGTCTGAGTTATCTACTACTCCCTCCGTCCCAAAATAGATGTCTCGGATTTGTCAAAATTTTAATGAATCTAGACACTATTAATTATATAGATTCATCTAAATTTTAACAAATCTGAGACATCTATTTTAGGACAGAGGGAATACTTTAAATATGTTATCTTTAGGAAAAAAAACTCATTTTCTGTAACGCCACCATATACTTTACAACAAAATCTAGGTGATCCCTGTGATGCTATCTGGAGAGATGTGGCGTGAGCCGAGGTGAAGCCCTAAGAATGGAAGAATGGGTATCATGTGTCAAGATGCAACGGGCGGCCGAGTGGCAGCTTGATGAGGTCCTCCTATATATGTGCCTAGACGGGGGTTATCTGATGTTTTCCAACACTCAGAGGTGTGAAATAAGATTGATCATGCATGGTTTGCACGAGTAGCGTATTATATACTTGCTCATAACATGGTGTCCGTCTACCATGCAACGAGTAGTGTATTATATACTTGCTCATAACATGGGGTTCGTCTGATTTTTCTCAAGTATAAGTTACTGATACATATATATTTTATGCAATATATGTGTACACAGATTGATATTTATTATACTCTTACATACTGAATAAGTTACTAAAATTATGCGCGACACATAACAATTAATCAATAAAATATCCGCCCGGCCAGGATTCTGTATGATATTGTCATATCTTTCTTACAGAAGAATGTAAAAACAATAGGTTGTTTGGATCATAACTATGTAACTACTCTATATAGTAGAATAGAGATGCCAAACGCCGTGTATCTATTTTTCCATATAATTTGGAAATAAATATTTGAAAAAACATCACTCAATATAGAAGCTTTATGCATATATAACAAGAATAAATCCACCACTATTTATTCCTCAATAGTCATATACATGTATGTGTGACATGTATAAATAATATAAAAAAGTAGTGTTAATAGTGTTCTAGAAATTTCATCTAAAAATAATCAAACATACAAATTATCTACCTAAAATATAAGAAAATGAAATAATTTATTTTCTATGTTCTATCTCGATTACAATGTGTGATATAGAACAATGTTTAATCAAACAACTGAATGCTCTACTATGTAACAGTTAGAACATTTCAAGATGGATTTTTTAGAAACAAATCCACATAGCATATGTTCAACAAATATTTAGACTGAAATACATCATAGGATATGAATGAGTTGAAGATTCACAAATCATTACATATATTGGCACCTCGGTGTGTTATACACCAATGTTGCATGCTCATATTTTAAAACTCAAGATAAATCGGAGATCGCATGCCATTACAATACAACAATATGCATAACTTTTTGATACTATTGATTGTATTGTGTCATCTAAGTATACAATCTAATCACAAATTGTTCCAAACAAAAATGTGAAGAATCACAAACTCATGGAAGCAATACAACTCCTTTTTGGTATATCATGTATGTCTATAAAAAGTTACATCCTTGCTTAACAATAATTCAGAAAAACATCTTAATTCTAGTTGACATTTCTGATTCAGAGAACACATTCATATAATAATACAAAAATAAAAAATAGGCTTAGCCCATGCAGGTGCTCGGGATGATGAATAGTCTAAAGTATAACCAAATTGAATGTTAAGTTTTATAAAATTAGATCATTGTTCTTCCTTAGTGTCTAGCATGCACATGTATTTATCTTGTTAGGGATAATGTAGGCAGAATTATAGATTTACGAAAAATTATGATAACACATTTAACAACTATAGATGACGGAAAACAAGGTATTAGGTAGTCCAATGGCCGTGAATATTCTTCTATTTTAAAGGGAGTAATATACCTTTAATTTCATTTTTTAGGATTTTAGCAAATTTGCCCAATTTATTTCTATATTAGTTGTTCGAAACCATCTTCCTTGGATATTTACCGTTATGGGAATGGAAAACACAATGGTTTTACTCTAGGTTAGGAAAAAGACCAGGCTTAGTCCTAGCAGACAACCTACAGATAAGCCCATTAGAGTCCACATGCATAGCTTGATGGCAACCTTGATGATTTCGCACAATGTACTATATGCATTTTTAGTGAAACTCGTTCATGGGGCCTCTTATGTTTGATTTATGGACAAACTTGATTGAGTTGTGTCAACACGTCCATCAAAAGGATGCTATATCCAACTATCGCCTGATATTCTTGACCACCGAGCCTAGGATACAAGTAGCAAGTGTGATATCATTGTGTAAATCTAAAAAGGGACCTTTCTCATGTCACATTCTTATGCCTCGCACAATAGAAGATCCATTGATGTATATTATAGTACAATCGATAATAAGCCGATGTGGCGCAACAATTAATAAAAAGAGGTCATATTAGAATCATGCTCTATTATAGTATCATGGCACATAGACCTAGAAAAACTAATAAAAATAGACCTTATAAATAGCTTTCCATTAAGATTATATAAAATAAATAAATATGGTGATACTAGGATACTTGTTTGTAATGTTATGCATTTTTTGCGGGTAATGTTGTGTATTATGGTGTTAGTATCAGAAACTAGTATCCTATAAATTATACTACTTTATTGTTGTTTATGCTATGATGTATGGCGCAAAAATATGAGTTCAAAAATATGAGTTGCAACTAGACATATTTATCTGATAATATATAATTAATAATGGGACAATATTTTTGTAATAAAGTTTCGACTCAGGGTTATAAAAAATACGAAAACATCGCTTAGAATAGCCTATTTTAATTATATTCATATTCTATGTGGAAGATCCATAAGTGAGACCACTGACCACATTTTTGCCAGTCTAATAGATGGTTGGGCGAAAGTTTAGTCATTCATTGAAAACATGGTTTATTTCTTTTTGTACCATCTAAAGTATAACAAGTTAAATGATAAGTTTTATGAAATAAGGTAATTACTCTTTCTTAGTGGCTAGTATGCACACGTAATTTAGCTTGTCAGGAATAATCTAGCCAGAATTATGGATTTACCAAAAATTACTTCAAGAGAGTTAAGAACTACAAGGAAATACGTCCAAATGTTGTCACGGTAGGGAAATGGTTGTTGATGGTGCTCCACCACAGGAGTTCAGAATATCTCAATTGTGGCGTTCGAAAAGAACGCCACCAGAGCAGGAAATAGTGCTGGCGTTCGAGAGGGACGCCACCAGTAGGGGCCCTAATGGTGGCATGCAAAGAAGACGCCACCACTAGGACCTAGCAGTGGCGTGAGGTTAGTGGCGTGCCACTTCAACACCACGAACCCTCTTTTTTGAATGCCTCCACTAGGGCTTTTCCTACTAGTGCTAAATTCAAATGAGAACACTTGTTGAATTTAAATGCCCACACGTGGTCTAATTTGTTTTCACAAACTACTTCATGCATTTAATGCATGCATGGGGCATGCAAGCTTGTCACCTTCTTTCTATGTCCCCTTGTCTTTGGATTTCTATGTGGATTTTGCATAGATTTGAGATAAGTTGAATTCAAACAAAAAGAAAAAAACTAAAAATAAATAACAACCTACGGACATGCATGGCACATGCAACCTTGCCTATCCTATCCTCCTTGATTCTATTGGAACTCTTGATGGATTTTTTATGGTTTATGAGTTCAAACAATGTGAACAAATAGAAATATTAAAAACCTAAATTAAACTACCAAAATGATCTACCCAAACAAAAAACTTACCCCATCTCCCTAGCCGTGGAGCACCCCTCCCCCCCCCCCCCCCCCCCACACACACACACACATGCCACACGCATGTGCCATGGCACACTTGGCCCAAAGGCATCCGCATCATTCCTATCCTTCCCCTCCCTTGCTTTGCAAGCACATGACCAGCACTAGCCACGACCACCCCCTCTCCTTGGTCCCCTCTCTCGATTAGAAGACAAAAAAGAGGGAGCAGAGGAAACCCTACCCCGAGACCTTATTTCGCCTTATCCAAAATCTAGTCAAGCAACCCCCATGTGCTCCTCTCCTTATCTACAACACCAAATTAGATCCTAGATCGAGATCTCAGATGTCCTGAGTATCCCTAGCCTCCCTTCTTCTTCGTTATTCCTCCCCATGTCAGCCATGGCCACCTCTTTCTCAAACCCTAAACCTATTTCGGCCCACTACCTGCCCAGCAACCTGTAGCTCACCAAGCACGGACAGGAGATCTAGAAGCTTCCCCTAAAGCCTCTACTACATCTCGTACATGCCACCGTCATCGGAGCTTGCTAGAGCCGCCACAGGAAACAGTGCCCTATTTCCACCCAAGCTGCTGGAGTTTGACCCCCGTGCCAGATCGTGACCTCCCCAAGCGCCAGCACCGCGCACACGCGCCTCTGGTGAGCACTTCATCCTCCCAGACATGGCCTCCCCCGCCCTATCTTCCTGCATCGCCGTCGCCGCCCGTCAAGCGCCCTCCATGTGCCCCGCAAGCACTAACCCACCCCCGTAGCACGCATCACTGATGGCCTCCCCTTGTGTTTACTTGAGCGCAAGGATCAGCGCCAGAATCCCTTGCATCTAACTATCACCACCCCGAGCCATGGTATCCACCAAAGTGCGACTGTCGCTGACGTTGCTGCCGCAAATCAACACTAGCGCACGCGTGTGTTCGAGTTACTCATGCGTCTGTTCTATGAGTTCGAGTCCATGCCACATTCCACCTCAGCCCGATCCTCTTGCACCATTTTGTATCCTCAAGTGCCCTCTTTCCAATGAACTAGCATACACACGAAATGGAGTAGTACCAAGCTCGCCACTATCCTTGAAAGATCGTAACGCCACTCAGTTTACTGTCAATTTTAGACTCACGCATTTTGCAATTTTGTCAGTAAATCTATAGACACTGCCTAGAATCCAAGGCATTTCGTCAGAATACATCCTGTATTTTCACCTTTATAGTCCTATGCATAGTCAGTACTATAGCCCCAATCATAGCTACTAATAAAATCAGACTTTAACCTAACTAGCGCCAAATCTGGATTCTCACACCACCACAACTGCAGCCAATCTGGATTCTCTCAAATTCCTTTGACATTTTTTTATCAAATGCTAGAAAGGTTGTGAAAACATTTACACTTTTGTTATTGAGATGGTTATTCAGGTTTCTCTCAGATTTTGTGCATAAGGATGATCAGGAAAGGACAACTTTCGCTTGTCCATTTGGAACTTTTGCTTATAGAAGAATCCCTTTTGGTTTATATAATGCTCCTGCTAGTTTTCAAAGATGCATGAATGTTATATTTGTTGATTATATTGAGAAAATTATGGAAGTATTCATGGATGATTTTTCGGTGTATGGCAGCTCTTTTAATAATTGCATGTTCAACCTTAACAAATTTTTGCAGATATGTGAGGACGAACAATTAGTATTAAATTGGGAGAAGTTCCACTTCATGGTTACATAAAATGTTGTTCTTGGGCACCGGGTTTCAGGAAGAGGAATTGAAGTGGACTATGCGAATATAGACGCTATAGAGAAACCACCATATCCAAAAGATATCAAAGGTATAAGAAACTTTCTTGGTTATTGTAACATCCCAAAAATACTAAACTTAGTTCATCAAACACTAATCATCAAAATTAGGGTTAACAAAAACTTTTCTAAATAAAATCATGAATGCATGCATATGTGTATGCATGGATTTTGAATTTCTTTAAAACCACCTTGTTTATGTGATCCATTGCTTGTAAAATGTTTCTTAGGTGAAATAAACATCATCTAAAACATTTCCCACACTTTTCCTAAAGACAAGTAAATCAAAACAAATATATTAAGTGAATGGTCACTTTGACCAATTTAACTCCCATGCCTACTTTGGCTGTCTCAAACTTTCAGAACTCAACAGAAACTTTGCTGGATCTTTGCACCCCTTGATTGTACTCATAACAGAGTATCAAGGCCCACTTTGTGATCATCCAGAAACTTCCAAATGCATAGTTTAAATGACAATTCAAAATTGAATCTTCTTCATATGGGAAGATCCCACTTTTTCAAAACCCACTTAAACAAGCACAACTTTCAAAACCCAAGCATCTACAGACTCACCAGCACCAATCTAGCAAACCCACCAAAAATCATTTTAAAATTCAAAACTTGATTTCATGCGGCCATTTCATCAAATAGGTTGCACACACAAATCAAACAAAACCTCAAACACTATAGTGTGCAGTGATTCTTTCCTAACTTGTTCCCTAGTTAGCTCACACACAGCTCAGTAGATCATCTAGAAAGATTAGCCCAACACTAGCACCCCTGTGAGCTTGCCATTGCCATTAATGGTGAACAGTCGAGCACACCCATGTCACCCTATTGTGGACAGCAAGCTAGAGGAAGAACTAGCCGTGCCAACCTTGTCTGGGAGGCAGCCCACCGTCCACCGCCACTCACTGTCCCAGCCGCAAGCGTTGCCAAGCCATGGACCACGCGCACAAGTCGTGCCCAGACCATGCCGAGCATGCGCCAGAGCGCCACCCTCGACCAGCGCCCACAGACCGCGCGCCGCCCTCGCCGCGTGCATACACGATCGCCATCAACCCAGGAGACCGCCAGACATCCCCGTTTACCGCCCCGTGCCGCACAGCCATCGCCCGCCGTCGAAGACGCCGCCTCTGCCGCGCAGAGCACCGCCCGTTCTAGCCCAAACCACACCGCCCCATGCCTCGAGACCATGTCATTGAGCATCGCCAGGAGACACAGCACCG
This sequence comes from Avena sativa, assembly GCA_916181665.1. NCBI lineage: Eukaryota > Viridiplantae > Streptophyta > Magnoliopsida > Poales > Poaceae > Avena > Avena sativa. Next base: position 466,055,871 of record OV702293.1, read on the forward strand.
TCCCCTACCCTTGCTCATGCCAATAGCCGCCTGTAACGTCGCCCCCGACGAGCTCACCGTGTGCCCCGACAGTCCCCTCGCTCGACTATAAATAGAGGCCACCCCCGCATGATTTCTTCACACCATCTCACTCCCCTCTCCTCACTGATCGTGCCACACCATTCTCAGAGCAAGGCAAGCACCACCTCGCCGGAATTTCACTGGAGCCTGCCGCTGTCGGAGAAGAAAGGAGCCAGCGATTGGAGCCGCCCCAGGAGCTGCCGCGACCACCCCTGAGTTCGCCGTCGTCGACTACGTCGTTCGCCCGCCTTGCCGACCCTCGCCAGTACCCCGGTGAGCCCCTAGCAACCCTCACTGTTCGCGCTAGGTTTTGTTCTCGCCGGAGTTGTCTCGCGTCGACGATGACTCCCAGCCGTTAGATTAGAACTAGATCGAACGACCCACGTTTCCCCATACCGCTTCGCCCAGCCCCGTGTCACTGACGAGTGGGGACACCCACTTAAGCAGCCCGCGGGAGCGCTGCGCTTAGCAGGCCGGCCCAGTAACTTTTCCCGCGCAGCCCAGTTATTCAAATTAAATCTTTTTCTTTTTAGTTCAAACACACTTCTAAACCCATTTTCAAAAATCAACCCAGATCGTTTCGGTGCACCAAATGGAATGAAATAAATTTTGTTGGAAAGGTCTATGAATGCTGAATCCAAGCCCGTTGGATTCAAGTCATTTGGATCTATAGATCACCCATGGTAAAAATAACAAGGCAAAAGCTTTTCTGCATTCAAACATTTTTCAAATTTAAACCATAACAGATTTTGAGTTGATTCCAACTCTCAAAAATCACATTTAACCATACCTTTCAGAATATATAAAAATATATAGGTTTACTTGCAGAAATATTGTTCAAGTAATAAAAGAATGCTACATAAGCATTTCTAGCCACTTTAATTAATTAAAATAAAAGGGTAAAACCTTATTAAATTGTGACACCACTTTAAATCACATTACCATGGACTACAATATGTGGTGATGACATGTGTCAACATGATCCCATGTTTAGTTTGGAGAATATTAAATCTTAAGTAGTTTTTCAATGAGTAGAAATTACTTTTCTAAAAATAAAAAGGAATTAAACCAAGCCTTAACCTTGTAATGTTAGAGGTGATGCTAGATCATCTATAGGACCCTTGTGTTTGATGATTGCAAGTAGATAAATATTGTTTGGTGATTGTGTACCTCATATTTATTCATAGACGCTAGTACCGACCAAGGATATGAGAAGGAAGGAGGATACTACGAAGAAGAAGCCGAGGAGAACTTCAACCACTCCTCTGCACAAGGCAAGCTAACACTTGCAGGATACTCTACTTTAGCAAGCCTAATACTACTAGTGAATGTGCAAACTACCTTACTGATGCCACAAACCCATACTTGTGTTATGACTACTATATGCCTTGAGCATATGTGATCATATACACTTGATAAACCAATCCTAGTTTTATGTGCAAGCTTCTTACTTTATTTCTTTATCAAAGCTTACTTAGAGTTTACTTAAGTGACTGGTAGATTTTGGAAAGTGCTGAAGGTTGCATAAAGAGCATAAAATTTGGCCTAAGTTAGAAACCTTGATCTCAGCCTAAGACATAAGGTTGTACTTAGTTAAAACTCCACTAGTTTACCACCCCTCATTAGTACTACCCCCACTTGTAGATGCTAGTGCTAAGCATAAAACTTGATCAACTTTAGATGGGAATACTTGGAGGAAAAATGGTTATGAAAACCTTGGAATGATGGATCATTCTATTGAAATGTTTTGGACATGTGTTTCCAAACACTTGATGATTTTGGTGATGAAAATGTTGAGGCATGAGCCTTAGCCCTTTATAAAACTGATGGTTGTCTGGATGCGATACCATTCCAATTTTATCGTACAACCACAATACCCGAAGATTGGGTAGGGCTTGACTAGAAACTTATATATCTTAGTATTAATTCCCTCACGGCCAAGGTCTGAGCTGAGGCTACCTTGTGAAGATTGTCCACCTGTGCAGTACCCAAGATGACAGTTGGTCATGGTTGGGAGGCCAAACTCACAAGAGAGGTGCTGATACTAGGGTGTGTAATTGAAAGGTTAGGATTGATTATCCGCATACTGAGTATGGTGAATTCAGGATTTGTTCCTGACGGATGTATCGAATGTTGTGGTGAAAGTGTACAATCTCTGCAGAGTGTCAAACTATTTGAATAGCCGCGTCCGCGGTTATGGAAAGTTGGAGTGTCCATACTGTTCCCCCGTCAGACTTTTCAAATGACTTATGAAATGAATTTAGACTTTGACTTGACCACAACGGAGTTGTGATATGAGTTACAAGATCCCACTTAGGAGCTATAAAATTGTGACTAGCTTTGGAACTTAGTAGAGATAAACCTGACTTTTTGCAAAACAACCTTAGAGCCTAGTGTCCTATTATCCCAAAAACCCCTTACCTGTTAGTATTAGTTTGCGAGTACTTAAAGAGTACTCATGGCTTTGTCCCTGGCTATTCCCATGGCCAGACTATGAAGAGGAGTACCTGGAAGATGGACCCCAGGAAGGTTACGACAACTAGGATCATCTCCCATCGTCAGCATTGCCTGTGACCCTGAAGATGGATCTTGCCTACGCTACCGTTATTATTACGTATTCCGCTGCTTGAAGTTGTATTAAGAACTGGATCATGAGATCTCTATTTGTGTAAGAACTTATGTATCGTTGTAATGGATGATGTACTATTGGTATCCAATTCTGTTATGTCTCGCAAAAATGGTAATCCTGGGATTGCGATGTATGGCATAACAGGCATCTAGGATTGAAAAATCCGGGTGTTGACAGTTATGTAGGTTTTTATAGAAGGTTTATTAAAGATATCTCTAAAATATCAAAGCCTCTAACTAATCTTTTGCAAAAGGATCTTCCCTTCTCTTTTAATGATGATTGTGTAGATTCCTTTAATGTTTTAAAGAATGCTTCAATAAGTGCTCATATAATTTAACCTCCTAATTGGAATTTACCTTTTAAAATTATGTGTGATGCTAGTGATTATGCAGTTGGTTCTATTTTAGGCCAACGAGTTGATAAGAAATTAAATGTTATTTACTATGCTAGCAAAACACTTGATGGTTCTCAAAGAAATTGTGCTACTATGGAAAATGAATGCTTAGTTGTGATATTTGCATGTGATAAGTTTAGACCTTAAAGTTTTTTATTCTAAAGTAGTTATGCACTCTGATCATTCTGCTATTAAATATCTCATGAACAAGAAAGATGTTAACCCTAGATTAATAAGATGGGTTCTTTTACTTCAAGCGTTTGATTTTCATATTGTTGATAGGAAAGGTGAAGATAATCCTATAACTGATCATTTGTCTATAATGGAAAACATTCCAGTATATCCTATACCTATTAATGATAGTTTTGTTAATGAACAACTTGCAAACATTAAAGTGTCTAGTCCTAGAGTTGCATCCCCTTGCTTTCCAGACTATGCAAACTTTATTGTTAGAAAATTCATGCCACCACATTTTAATTGACAACAAAGAAAGAAATTCTTTTATGGTCTTAGACATTACTTTTGGGATGATGCATCCCTTTATAAGAAAAGTGTGGATTGTATTATTAGACGGTATGTGCCTAAATTTGAGCAACAAGATATCATAAGAAATTTCCATGACATCTCTTATGGAGGACATCATGCAGGGCACCACACTGCTGCAAAGTTATTACAGTCTGGTTTTTACTGGCCTACTTTATTTAAGGATTGTACTAAATCTGTTGAAGCATATCATAAATGTCAAAGAGTCGGAAAAATATTGGTAAGAAAAATGAAATGCCTATGAATTATTCATTACCACTTGAACCATTTAATGTGTGGGAATTTAACCTTATGGGACCGTTCTGTAACATCCCTTTCTTTAGAATGAGAAAATTTTATAGGGTTCATGTGCATTGTACAAAGCATCATTTCATTCTCAAAACACCATTTCAAAATCTCAATTTACATCTATTAAGGTTTTAAATGGAAAACCAAATTTGTATTTTTGTTGGGCTAAAAAAATGTATTCCATAATGTCCTAAATGAAAATTATGAATTTTATAAATTTTGTAAAATTTATTTGACTCATTTTGAAGTCCTAAATAAAAAGATACAAAGAAATAGGAAAAAGAATATATAGGAATGAAAAAAGAAAAAGAAAAGCAAGAAAGAGAGAGCGAGACTTGAATTCATTTGAAAAAGGGCCATACGCCAGCCACATCGCGTGCGTACATGCAAGGCGGCCGCACGCACAGGCCGGCCCGGAAAAATCACACCCGAATTGGCTCTTCTCTTAGTCAACCTTTTCTTTTTGTTTTTCTTTCTCTACAGCGAGCAGGACCCATAAACCTGGCCAACAGGCCGACCCGGCATAGCACGTGGCGGCCCGTGAAGCTCCCGACACGGCATGGCATCAGCGCCAAACCGACCGGTCCGCGGTAGACACGTGGGTCTATTAATAGGTTTCTGCAAACCCATTGAAAACTATTCTTAAAAACTGAAAATGCTAAATGCCGCCCGCTGCGGCGCGAGCGGCTCGCGCCGCACAGGGCTCCTCCTGTTGGGCCGGCCCATTTCATGGCGGTGATTTATTTTTCTTTTGTTTTTTTTTCTGTTTTCTTTTTCGTTTCTTTCGGTTTTATTTTTCTGCTTTTTTCTGTTTGAGAAATTTCACGTTTCAAAAAATGGTTCATGATTTTTAAATTTGGTTCATGAATTTTGAAATTTGGTTCAAGAATTTTAAAAAATCTTCATGATTTTTGAAATTTCCTCACGGTTTTGATAATTTGTTCATGACTTTTGAATTTTTATTTATGGTTTTTTGAAAAAAAAATTATGATGTTTCGAAATTTGGTTCATGACGTGTCAACAAATGTTCAAGTTTTTTAAAAAATTGTTCATGAATTTCGAGAATTAGTTTATTATTATTTTCAAAAGTCTTCATGAATATTAGAAAAAAATCACAGATGATTTGAGGTTTGGAAACTAGGATCAAGCTAATTGTTCTATATGTACTTGTATTCATGCGGTCTTTTATATTTTTGAGCGGACTGTAGTCACACGGTTGAGTAAATAGCTCACTATAGGCTGGCCCAAGATGACTCCGCCCCCAGACGGCGTGAGTATCACGCCGCCGCGCCGAGCGGCCAATAGCACCACCCTTAAAAACAGCCACACTCGTACTCTAACACCAAAGTTCATGTGACCTGTTGGTTAAGCGCGGTTAGGAAGGGAGGAGGTCTCAAGTTCGATCGGCCCAGCACGCCACGCCACGGGCTGAGCCGGACCGGTGTCGTGCTTATTTCGCGTGTCGGCCCGCAAAACCCTAACCCGATGACCAGGTTTAGGGACCCGCTAGATAAACTCGACCCGACTCCCAACTAAATCCCTAGAAATTCGCCTGATTCCGTCAAATTTCTTGCCTCCTCGACCATGAAAACACCCCATAAATAATCCCTCCTCCTTCCTATCCAATCCGAAAAAATCTATACCTAAATCGAGCCGAACGTCTGTTTAGATCTCGTCGGAGTTCCTTGTGTGGAGCTTCACAGTCGAAGGTTTATACGCACGGGGCTCCCATCTTCCATCTAATCTTCCTATAATTTTCCTCCGCATACTCCTAAACTATCTCCCTGACCATACATGCTTATGTATTGAGGTTCCAAGCTCGTTGGAGATTCGCCGGAGGTAGCCATCGCCTAGGAACACTACGACCGAAGCCGTTGATACGAGAGACACCTACGTGGAGATCCGAGCACTGTCATCCACTTATACGAGCTGTAGGAGTAACCGAACGATGCCAACGTTGATCACCGACACCGCCGACGTCGTCCTTGTAGTCGTCGACCACCCACCGCCACTGTAAGTCGCCGTACGCGTCACTGCCGTGTGGCCGTCCATGTGCTGATTCAGCTCGTCGCGTCGGAGGCATATTCTAGAAATATTCCATTTCTATTTAGGAAAAGAAATAAAAAATAGAAAATGTATAGAACCTTGTAAAATTCATAAAAATTAATCTATGACTCCAAATTTAGCAAATTTGATGTCTATGAATTCAGAAAATTGTAATCTACGTCACTGTATCATTAGTTGATTTTGTTACCGTAATTAAATCCCTTAAATGAGTATTTTGTCATAACTTTTATTTTGTATAAATAATTTTAAGGTGAAAAACCAGGGGCAAATGAAAGCTATGAAAAATTTCTATCCAGTAGCATGGTTTACAAAAATTTCTAAAACAATTTTATACTAAAAGTATTTAGATTCCAATAATACCTATTATAAGCCTATTTGATTAATGGAAAATATCTATAAAAAGCTTTTGAACTTGTTTCTGTTTTCTAGCATGCATGCGTACTATTTTGTTGTGTTGTGCTACTGTTTGTTGATTGCATTTAATTCTTTTCCGTGATAGATTGTCCGGACTACGATTATTGCGATTGTGATGACTGTGTGAACGAGAACTACAATTAAGACAAGTGCCACTATCATAAATCTCCTATTGTTATCGTATGCATTTAGATTTCAGTAGCTTTGCATGTATAGGAAATGTTTTATCTTATATTCTATTGTATGGTGTGAGTACCCAATAGAATTTTTATAGACCCCAGTTGATTTCTTGATAGCCATCGTATTGTAGATGTTTAGCCATACTATTAGTTGTGTGGGTGGTTTTCATGATACATATGTGTATGAGAAGGATTATGTTTTGCTGAAATGAAAACCACTTAATCAACAAATCACCCGGGTGGAATGGCGTGGATTGGGTCATCGAGTGTGGTTTATGGTGGGGATTGCCACCCAGGCTTCAAAGAGATAATAGACGGTCTTGATTAGTAACTTTCATATACATCCACATGTAATATGGGCTCTGACTTGATTGAGTAAGTTATGGGATTGTGTCCTACCGTGACTAACATATGTAGGTGTTTATAGGATGATATGGTCAGGGGTCAGGCTCATTATTTTGTTTCCCAAAGGTCTTGTCCTAGTCTTGTCTCAAAAGGGGTTGATCGGGTCTTGCACTACTAGGAAAAACGCTACCAGTGGCGCACCAAATTGGAATTCTGTGGCGCATATGGGTGTCGCCACTAAATCCTCGCCACTAAAATTTAAATTCTGTGGCGCATATACAATATTCTATGGCGCATATGGCATATGCACCACGGAATAGCTCCCATGCGACGTCTTTACGTGGAATTGGAAGGAAAGCGACATCGTTGAAAAGAATAGCTCGCATGTGACGGTTGTGAGGCAGCTAATATCCCAGGGCCACACGGTCCATAAAACGGTCGTAAGGACATATTTAACTTTGTTCCAAGATTAGGGTTAAGCTAAACCGGTTGGTTGGGATAGCCAGTCAAGCCAGTCAAACCAACCGCTTCCGACCGAGAGCGCGCGTCACACTGACTGTAGCTTCTCCGACGGCGGCAGCAGACCTCACCCATCGTTCTCGGCGCCGGCGCCGGCGGCACGGCAATTAATTTAGGCGGCGGCGCTTTCGTTCGACGGCGAAGGTGGTGAGTGCCATTTGAAAGCTAATTTCTCTCCCATTCTTCTCAATTCGAGATCTGAGCGTGCCCATTAATGCTAGATTGTGGAGGGAAGGGTGTGCTGAACGGGGCGAGGGGGAACGATATGGAGCATGGAGAGGGGACTTCTAATCGGTATATCCCGTATCTCTGCACTTAATTTCTCTAAGGTTGAGCTCTTTGTTCGCTTCCGCTAGCTCACAGTGCCCGCCAAAAACAGGGGAGACGATGTTGCGTGCCAAACCTTCGAAGTTCGCATCAATTTCTTTCCCTCTAGGGCTGTTTTAGTTGATGGCAGCACGCAGGTCATTGAGAGAGACACGGTTGTTAAATGGGAGGTGGAATTAGAACATGTTGATCCCCAAGAGCTAATAAACATGGGAGAGGAGGCGGTGAGGAAAATGGTGGAAAAAATTGGGGATAGTGTGGTTTGGGGGCTAGAGCAAGAAGTTTCTTTGTTACGATTTGATGATTACAAATGTGACTATGTTAGGGTTGAGACAGGTGAACATATAGTTGATGAAATCGATGAGCGAAACGGTTGGACAAGCAAAACTGTTCTGTTTTTAGCACAACTCACTGATCTGGAACCTGATTCGAGGGTTGGATATGTGGCCTCGAAGATGGCTGCTTAGATGGTCGAGGATGATTGGGCTGCACAAAGGCAAGTAATTCCTATACTTACTGAGTTGGAAGTGTTAACAGTGGAGGATGATGATGCTAATGCACAAGGGGAGGCTGCAGATGGTAATGCACAAAGGATTGTAACTGTTGACTGGAATTCAGTTGAGATACATGACCGGACTGATTTGCTCATTGCACCAATAGATGACATTGAAATGGCAAAGCTTTTTGGCATTCCTATAGATGACAGAGACAAGGAGAAGAAGAGGGATGAAGCTGCAAATGATGGTGACAACCATTTAAGAGATGAAGAGGCAGATATAGATCTAGAGTTGTTGGAAAATGTTGCAGTTCATGTAGATGATGCACATGATGATGAGCTAGTAACAGTTTATGACAGAGGACCCAGTTATTGAAGTTGGGAGATTGTTTCCAAGCATGGATGAATTCAGGATGTGTTTCAGGACATATGCAGTCAAACGTGAGTTTGCTACCAAGACTATGCGGACTGATAAAAAGAAGTTCTATGCAAAATGCATAGGTTATGATGGTGGTGCCAAGCCTTGCAAGTGGTATATATCTGCTAGACGCCAACCTGATGGAAGGACAATAAGAGTGAATCAAATTCCAAAACCTCATACTTGCATTACAAGTTCTCAAACAGTTATAAAGATGACATCACAATTATGGGTTGCAGAAAAGATTAAGCCCATTTTAGCCACAATACCAAACAGCACTGCAAAGAGACTGAAAATAGACTTGCAAAAAGCAGTACCCCATTAAGCTGAATTATACTACAGTGTGGAAGGCAAAGAAAAGGGCAATGAAAGAGCTATATGGTCATTGGGCAAATACCTTTCGAATTCTTTATAACTTCAAAGCAGAAGTAGAGAAGAGGTCACCTGGCAGTGTTGTGGAGATAGATACTAAGGTAACAGTTGATGGGAAAGTCTTCTTCTCTAAATTCTTCATGGCTTTAAAGCCTTGCATCGATGGCTTCAAAGCAGGGTGCCGTCCATATTTGAGTATAGACTCATCTTTCTTTACTGGAAAGTGGAATGGTCAACTAGCAGCATGCAATGCTTTAGATGGACACAATTGGATGTTCCCTGTAGCTATTGGCATGTTTCAGTCTGAGACAGAGGCATCATGGACATGGTTCATGATGCAGTTGAAAAGATGCATAGGGCCAGTCTCTCCATTGGCAGTGCACACAGATGCATGTAAAGGTTTAGAAAATGCAGTGAAGATTGTTTTCCCTCATGCTGAGCAGAGGGAGTGCTTTGGCCATATGTGGATGAATTTGATCAAAAAATTCAGAGGAGATGATTTTGGACGCATGTGGACAGCAGCAAGATCTTACACCAGGCAGACACATTCATATCACCTTGAGAAGATTAAGGCGGCATGCTCTGAGGAGGATAGGGTCAAGTTTTGTACATGGTTGGAAACCTACCATTCTCTTTTATGGTATAGGTCTGGTTTTAACACTACCATCAAATGTGATCATATCAACAATAATTTGGCAGAAAGTTTCAACAACAAAGTGAAGGAGTTAAAAGACTTGCCTGTCCATGACATGGTTGACCAGATCAGGATCATGATCATGAGGTTGTGGGAATTGAGAAGAAGGCTTGGTGATGTTCTTCAAGGAGATAAGCTTCCTGATGTTGTGCAGCAGGTGGTCAACAGGAGCAGAAATCTTGCACTTCTGCGTGTTGAGAAATCCTCATTGTGGGGTGCTGAAGTCAGAGATACAAAGACTGGCAGGAGGCATGTTGTTGACACTCAATTGCATGAATGCACATGCCTTGAGTGGCAACACACTGGGAAGCCTTGTGAGCATGCCATACTTTTCTTGGCCTCTAAACACAAGCTAAATATGCACCCATATTTGCATGAGTATTATTCTGTAGCAAAATTCAAGGCTGCATATGGAACACCAATTCCAGCACTTATAGATCAGTCTCAGTGGCCTGAAGTGGACATTCAGTTCTCCTTGTGTCCTCCTTTGATGAAAAGAAAGGCTGGCAGGCCCATGCAGAGTAGATTCAAAGGCTTGGTTTGAGAAAGGTGGGAGCAGCAAGAAGGGAAAGAAAGATGAAAAGAAAGATGCCAAGCCAAAAAGGGCCCAAAATGTAACAAGAATAGATGCAAACTCTGTGAAGAACTTGGACACCGAGCTGGCTCTACCAAGTGCAGATACACTACTGAAAAGCCAAAGTATGTTCATCCAAAATCTATCCCATTTCTTGTTGATGATTTTTCTCCCCCAGCTAACTTGCTTGTTTTCAGGAGGAAGCGTGGAGAAAAAGGCCCACTTCTTGTTGTTGACGAATGCTGGCCAGTGAAAAGGGCAAGAATCAATGGCCAAAGAAAGAAGAGAACTAACCAGATCATGTTTGGTGCTGCTGAGGTGCAATCTGAACTTGTTTTGGAGGATGATGTGCAAACTGTTGAGGCTTTAGGGCACACCGTTTCTGATTTGGAAGCTCTGGTGCAAAATGAGGGGCAAAATAAGCCTGTTGTTGAGGCTCTAGTGCAAAATGATCCTGTTGTTGAGGCTCTGGTGCAAAATGGGCCTGTTGTTGAGGCTCTGGTGCAAAATGAGCCTGTTGTTGAGGCTCTGGTGCAAACTGACCATGTTGTTGAGGCTCTGGTGCAAAGTGACCATGTTGATGAGGCTCTGGATCATGATCATGAGGTTGTTGAGGAGGTGCAGGAGGTGAAGGAGACTCTTGGACGTGCTGTGGGGAGGCCAGATGGTAATGGTAAGAAAAAAAAGAGCATAAACCTGTTGTGTGGTGTGAAACTTGTGAAGGAGAAGAAAACGAGGGGTAAGAAGAGCCAAAAGAAATAGACTTTGAATTTGGCACTTGTTGTTGTAAACATTTGTTATTGTAATAATTTGGCAGTTGTTGTTGTTGTAAACATTTGTTATTATTATAGTTTGTCACTTGTTGATAATTTGGACAAAATTGAAATATGATGGTAAATTTGAATTTCAACAAATGTAGCTATGTCACTTTTTTATGTTTGTATGAGCTTCCAACATTTTTTTCATATGTACAATACAACTCATCCTCACCCTGATCCCTTTTGTGCAGTACAACTCACCCTCACCCAAAATGTGGTAGAAATGGGCTCCAAAGCTAGGGTAAACCACCCCATTTCTAAGCAAGTTTTTTTCGACCATTTCTAAAACCAAGTTTGATATTTTCCTCAGAACTATGTCACATAACATGACACCATGCGAAGGTTTTGTATTTTTTTGATTTTTTTTGAATTAGTTATGCACATTTGAATGTCTGGTCAAACTTTTTGAAGGGTTTTCATAAATATTCTTAGCTAGGGGCTGAGGCTCACAAAACTAGCATTGGATATCTGATGAAATAGCATGTTGTGAACCTAAAAATGATTTTTACAAAAAATCATCAGCATGAAATCATGTACCTGTAGTTCATATCTTACCCACTTCCAGCCGATTCGGCAGGATTTGTATTTTTCACCAGGGATGGAATGAAAGGTTTGAGATACTCAAGTTGGGAAATTGTACATTCTAGGTGGTCTAGTATTTTTGAAAAATAGGATGTTACCATTTTGAAACTTCAATTTGGTGGCTGCTTCACAAATTCCCCCCTCTTTCGGCACTCAGAAAATAGAAAATGGATTTTATGTGCGTCGAAAAGGAAAACTTTGTGCTACAACATTGTTATCCCATTATAGACATGCATGCTCAATATGGGCACATTATCACAAACTATGCCTTGATTCTAGCCATATCATTGGTCATTTGACCCGAAAGCCAGAAAACCTCGGAGGAGATAGGTCATTTTGTGAAGGGTTTTTTGAAATATGATCAATAGACCAAGTTTGATATTTTTCCTCACAACTATGTCACATAACATGACACCATGCGAAGGTTTTGTATTTTTTTGATTTTTTTGAATTATTTATGCACATTTGAATGTCTGGTCAAACTTTTTGAAGGGTTTTCATAAATATTCTTAGTTAGGGGCTGAGGATCACAAAACTAGCATTGGATCTCTGATGAAATAGCATGTTGTGAACCTAAAAATGATTTTTACAAAAAACCATCAGCATGAAATCATGTACCTGTAGTTCATATCTTACCCACTTTCAGCCGATTCGGCACGATTTGTCTTTTTCACCAGGGATGGAGTAAAAGGTTTGAGATACTCAAGTTGGGAAATTGTACATTCTAGGTGGTCTAGTATTTTTGAAAAATAGGATGTTACCATTTTGAAACTTCAATTTGGTGTCTGCTTCACAAATTCCCCCCTCTTTCGGCACTCAGAAAATAGAAAATGGATTTTCTGTGCGTCGAAAAGGAAAACTTTGTGCTACAACATTGTTAGTCATCCCATTATAGACATGCATGCCCAATATGGGCACATTATCACAAACTATGCCTTGATTCTAGCCATATCATTGGTCATTTGACCCGAAAGCCAGAAAACCTCGGAGGAGATAGGTCATTTTGTGAAGGGTTTTTTGAAATATGATCAATAGACCAAGTTTGATATTTTTCCTCACAACTATGTCACATAACATGACACCATGCGAAGGTTTTGTATTTTGTTGATTTTTTTGAATTAGTTATGCACATTTGAATGTCTGGTCAAACTTGTGAAACCCCGTTGACTGCATCCTAAACCCAGCTAACCCTAAGGCCGAATGAGGAACGTAGATCTAACCCTAGCGCGACACTGTGGCCGTCCGATCGCGTATTCTAGAAGGATTCCGTGGGTGGCTCTGGGCGATCCGTTGAAGGGCTTGTTCTGCAACCTGATTGGTTGGTGTCTCTTAGAAGGATTTCGCGGCTAGCTCTTGGCGATCCGTGGGATGGATGATTCTGGAATCTGATTGGCTTCATCGTTTTTCCATGAACAGATAAGGTACAGCATGGCACACTCCATTGACCGTTGGACCGAGCGTGGCATGCGAGGGCGCTGGGCGGGGCGGGCTGCACCATGCATGCAGCTGCCCCTAGCGTCGCAGTCTAGCTATTTTACGTGCAACAGCGCTGCAGCGTATTTACTCCCTCCGTCGCATTAAATAAGTGTACGTCTAACAACTTTCTTCAGTCAAACTTACTCCCCTCAGGTTCATTGTAATAAATGAGACTTTGCATGATATCACATCTATGTTATTTTGCACTATGGAGTAGTAACTTAGACTATTAACATATGCATGATACCACATCTAAGTTACTCCCACATACTCCCTCTGTCCGCAAATAAATTGAAGAGACCATTTGCTAAATGTTATTGGACTTGATTTTCATGAAGCAATTTTTTCTACTTTAAAGTGCATTGGAAAGGTAGAAGTACACTTTTTGTGGACAAATTTTGAAGCCAAACATACACTTATTTGTGGACAGAGGGAGTATGCATGTCACTATGACCAGCCTAAGAAAAAATGGACCATTGGACCGAGCGTGGCATGCGAGGGCGCTGGGCGGGGCGGGCTGCACCATGCATGCATGCTATGCAGCTGTCTCTCACGTCGCAGTCTAGCTATTTTGCATGCAACAGCGCTACAGCGTATTTACTCCCTCCGTCGCATTAAATAAGTGTACGTCGAACAACTTTCTTCAGTCAAACTTACTCCCATCCGGTTCATGCGCCATACAAGAAGTCAATATTTATAAATCTAAAATATCAACTTTGACTACGTATATAAGAAAAAAAATCAAAATCTAAAATATTATAAACTTAGTTTCATACTCCCTCTATTTCCTCCAATTGACATCCCTCTGATTACTCCCACCGATTTTTCTTGCGTGTGTAAAAACGAACGAGTTTGTTGCATGCGGTGTGTAAAAACGAACGAGTACCTTGGTACTAGATTCCTGCATTTATTACCGAGTAAATCAAGGACAAATTCTATTTTTTCTTTTATTTTTCACTGCCAATGAACAACTACCTTGAACGTTTTTTTCTCTCTTTCGCATTAATGCATGCATGCATGCAGGGGCGGGGGCGACGATGCAGGGGTCACGTCGCATCCTAGAAATTTTTTTCTCTCTTTCGCATTGATCACGCTCGCGGCTACGCCCGCTGCCCACACACAACACAGCGCACGCGGCTGCGCCAACGCTGGATTCCCACGCCGCCCTTCACGCCCCACCCTCAATAAATAGGCAAAACGCCTTTGCCTCCTCATCTCATCTTGCCCCTCTCATCTTCAACCTCTTGAGCCCGTCCCTTTGCCTCCTCCTAGCCCCTAAAACACTCGACCATGGCGACCACCCCCTCCGCTTCCCTTCCAAGAGCGAAGTGAGTGATGAGGACAACCACCCGGACCACAAGCAGGTCTGGGAGTAGGAGGCGCCCACGCGCCCCAAGCGTGGAAAAAAGGGGGGGCGACGCAAAGCCCCGCCCTGCCCCTAGGCGGAGGGCCCCTTTGTCCACAACCCAGTCCCAGGCGGCGGCAACCTCCCCGACGACGGCCCCTCCGAAGCATACTGGAAGGTGGCGGAGAAGCAGGAGGCAAAGCAGGAGGCTGCTTACGCCAGGTGGGAGGAGAAGCAGGCCAAGCACGCCTTGAAGAAAAGGCGTAGACGGGAGGATGAGGAACAACAGGAGGCCAATCGCTGGGCCTTCCAGGAGGAGCAGCGGCGGCAGGAGCAGCGGGAGAGGCTGGCAGACTGGAATGCCACGGCGGCTCGGGGGCGGGCGGCGGCACCGGCACCGCCTCCACCACCGATGGAGTAGGGCAGCTAGGGTTAGGGTTTAGGGGCTAGCCCAGGGTTTAGGCGGGGCGCCTATTCCCTTCTATATTATTGTACTTTTTTCTTTTTATTGTAATGTCTCCCAATGTTATCGATCGGGCTATCTAATATAATGAATGTTATCCCAATATTATCTATCCCCTTGTTTTATTGTAATCTGTGTTTTATTGTATTGCCATTTGTCAAAACACCCAAAACAACAAGTGCATAAAACAAAAGACACAAAAACAAGTTCTCATATAATACTCGTGCAATATTTATAAAATGAGTGAAATTAGAAAAGCTCAAAAAGAAGAATAAGTTAACGTAATGATGGTTGATTATTTTCAAACAACACATGGTTCATTTTCAAACAAGACATTTACATATTTACATAAGTTAAAGGAGCGACCAAGTTATGTTAGTTAAATGGATGCCCTTGGACTTCATTTATATATTTACTTTCGCAAAAAAAAGATTGCGACCTGAGCACGAGTATCTGCAGATCCACACGTTCCTATTTAGATTGTAATGTGAGTACCATTTTTTTTGCCCAATCAACATATAGTTACTATTGGGCCTGGATACGACCATTTTGGCCTGGCTAAGTTCTATTTTGGCCTGGCCTTTTTCAATCCTCGTCAATTGTTTTTTTAACTTTTCAACCCCTCCCCCTCCCCTGCACACGGGCGCCCCCTGCACGCTGATAAAAGGAACACTGACGAAACTGAAGGAACGCTGATTTCGAAAACAGAGCAGCTCAAAATTAGCCCGAATTTGTGTTGCATTTCATTCAAGCCAAAGACATAGACCATTACATCCATTACAAAGCATCACTCGAACACTGACTGCGCTGTCTAATGACTAACGATCAGGAGATAAACTAATCCGAGAGAAATTACACAAAAATAAAAAAACCGGCCATCAGATTGTCCTGCTTCTTCAATTCGATGATTTGCCTTAGCTGCTTGTTCATCTTCTTCAGCTCGGCCTTCACTTCCGCATCCACCATAGTACCAGCGGAAATGGGGTTGCCACATCCCAATTGCTCCACCACGGACGGGTTTTCGAGCTCCCGGGATGCTACCTCCACCCTAATTCGCTCGATGTACTCATCAAGCCACTCAAAATGCCCACATTTTGGCAGTTCCTGAAATCGCAGAGATGAACCCTAAATCCCAAATTCGATGAAATGCATGAAATTTCGAAAGAAAAGCGAGAAATTGGCGCTCGGAACACTCAGATCTCACCTTTCCCGGCTCGGGCTTGCTCTCACACTTCACAAATTCCCGGCCAATGTTGTCGTTCTTGTCGGTGGATGTGACAAGCCGCTTCAGGGGCGCGATACGGGGGCAATCGGGGCACCTCCTCATCGGCACCGCACCATACCGAGGCCATGAGCGGTGGGAGGAAGCAGAGCTCGACATCCCTCGCCGGCGTTGCCGCACTTGCTCGCCGGAGAAGAAAACGGAAGGGGATGAGATGCTGGAACGGTGGCGGGAGTGCTCGGGTGCGGGGTCGGATTGGGGCCAACGGCTCTCTTCAACCACAGGGTGGGTCCCACGATATGAGGTGGACATCAGGTGAGTTCCGCCGTGACGTGGAGAGGCTGTGGGTCCTACTGTGCTCAGCTGATTCGAATTCGTTGACAGTCTCTTGGGGTTAAGTAGAAGTGTCCGCACGGGAGCTATTTGCCGCTTCAGAAATGTCGCATGCGAGCTATTCTTTGCAACGATGTCGCTTTCCTTCCAATTCCATGTAAAGATGTTGCATAGGAGCTATAAGCCCCAGAATTCTCAATATTCTGTGGCGCATATGCCATATGTGCCACATAATTTTGTCTCAGGATTTCAAAAAAAATACCAGAATACAGCAGAAATACACAGAATACATAGGAAATAAACCAGAATACAGCAATATATCACAGAAATGCACAAAACTCACATGAATACCCAGAAACTCACTGAAATTCATACAAAGTGACAAAATACATCAATATAGAGATTCCAAGTGTTACACACAAGTCATGGGAGAGTACAAGTTCGAAATCACACAATCGCACGAATTCACGATTGACGCAGATTCGACTGCTCCAGACGAGCCCCCGCAGCCTCTATCTCCTGAATGAATTGCAGACGGAACGAGTCGAGCTCCACTCTTCTCAACCTCGGAGATGCTCGATGGGCATGGGTGGAAGCCAGTAGGTGGACCGCGCTCTGTTTCTCCACGGCCATCAGGCACTGCTCCGAGGTGCTTGTGTCCCTGACCATCAACACCGCCGAGTGTTCCGCCGACGGCAAGTCGGCTGACGCAGCCTGACGCATATCCGCCACGACATCCGATCTCACCGCTAGGGCCTGCAGCAGTCGCCCACCAGAGTCCCTCTAAGTCAGAAGCAGCCAGCCCCGCACCTTGCATCTCTCTGAGATCTCCTCCAAGGCAGCTGCTCGCTGATGCAGAGGCCGCTGCATCGCGTGGACCACCTCGGAGGTCATATTCCAGAAAAATCGCCATGCGGAACCTCTGTCCTCGCTCGGTATCACCTCCGCGATCACCCTATGTAACATCCCAGCATTAGAGCTTAGAAATAAGCTGAACACAGATGTGTGCATTGCATTCATGCATAGAAAATCTGAATAATTTTCGCGCTTTTAAATAAAAAGTTGTCAAAGTGATTGAAGCTTCTCTTAACTTGATGGAATTGAAGTAGATCATCAAGTTGCCTGCGATTAGTTTCAATATGACCTTTGCTAAAACCTTATTTTGGGTAAACATGATTTGATCTAAGGGTAGATCAAATGGAATAAAGCTAAACCCTAATCCATTACTTAATGATTTATACTTGATCCTTAGGTGATCATATCATTGTATTCATTATAATCACTCATGAGTACCAAGTTAAGGATATAACACAAATAATAAGAATGTAACAACTATATCTTAATCTTATCTACTTATATCATGAGTATCATGGAAATACCTAACTTTAACTCTCTAGTGAGATTGAGTAGGAAAGAAACCAAGTCAAGACCATTCATTATATATCTTTCTTTCCATATCAATCTTTATCATCTCTATTGAAACCTATCCTTATATTTATTGTTCATCAATATTGAGTAATCAACTATTGATTCACCAATCCTTAACCTATCAAATCTTGATCTATCAACTCTTATCCTTATTATATCATTCACCTAAGGCTTATAAAGAAAGAAGTCAGAAGAGGTAAATAGTGATGCTAGTTTTAGATGTTATCTATAGAATGGGAATGATTGGAGGAAATCAAATCAATATGGTAACAAAGAATATTACAAGGATAAAGTCTAAAGATAGTTACTAGGAGTAGTCCTATTGGATCAAGTAGGTATAGTCAATGAAATATATTTCTTAATCCAATAGATCTAAACAGAAGATAATTATAATACAACTGTAATGTTGTATGGATGGAAGCCTTGTTTAGCCAACTGGAAACCTGAACCATAAAGGATCACAGGATTATAATGATCATGCCTTATTCACCAATATTGAATGCTTATACCAAGTATAGGTGACATTGGTGGATAAAACGTGATTGAACCATAGTATAGATATATTATCCTAGATTAGACATTACAAGTCACATTAATATAATGTGAGGTTGGAATGTTAGATATTGGAGTCAAGTAGAGACAAGATAGTATGATTAAAAGAATGTTATGTAGAGCAAAGTTCATCATGTTAGCACATGATGATGGACATAGAGAAGTAATATATCTAGGAAAGGAATTCCTTAATCAGAAGACCAGAATTATGAAGTATGGAATATAGGAATCCTTGTTAAACACTAACCCTAATTATAGAACCAAACATATTATCCATTTCATCTGAATGATTTATCATCTCATTTCCACAATGGTTAATAGGAATAATTTCCTACATTAATCATTTCAGCACACCTTGGACATTCTCAACCATCATTATCATAAGTGCTTATGGAACCATCTTTATCAATTGTTTCTCATGAGTTATCCTAGAAAACAATTCCATTATTTCACTTTGAATGGTGATGTTAATAAAGCTCACAAACATAAAGACAATGTGATTAACCACTAATCTTTATTCACATCAATAAAATAAACTTGTGAATAGTAAATCTTCTAAAAACTTATGGTAAAGCATTTTCAATTCAAACTTTAACTCATTAGTTAGTAGTAATACATTCTATAATAAGTTTATGAATGTATGCCCAATTAAATTCATATTAAAGGCTCACAAATAATAATAGAAAAAGTATCTATATAAAGAAAATAAAGAAACCCTAAACAATATTTAATAAAAGATCACAAATTGATACTTAATAACTTCATTGTTACTGAAATTATTCAGAAAATAAGTTCCATGAAGAAATTTCAATCAAATGTATAATATTCAAAGTTAAAAACAAAACAGAAATTGGAAAAGAAATAGAACCAGGAAAAAAATAAAGGAACAAGCCGAGTCCAGAAATTGGCCCACGGTCCAATACCTCATTCCCTAACTGACGCCCGCGTGCAGCAGCAACCACGAGCCGATCACTTCGCTGTAGCCCAGTAGCAGCCCAACAACCAGCCCGACATGTGTTTCTCTCTGGCTGACTACTTGGGCCGGGAAGGGACTGCGGAGCAAATCTGTAGAACGCTAGGGGGTTTTCCGTGAAACTTCCGTCGTCATCTTCCTCGTCGACTGGAAGCTGCTCGCTGGCAACTGCTCCGTCGCACACCATCGATGCGCTGCGATTCGTGCAGCCGCCGACGTTACCCTAGGGGATAAGAACGCCACCGCGACGCTCCGTCTCGTCCTCACCCACTCGCCCATCCTCTTTCTCTCTGTCTTCCCCCAATGAACAAATGCCACCGCCGGCGAGCTTCGGCTAGCCGTCGTTGTAGTCCACCTTGACAGGCGTGGTGGGGTCGAGGAGAAGCGCCACCGCAGGTTTATCATCTGAGAGCAAGATGGAATCAAAGGGAGTGCATAGTCAAGTGAATTTTATCAATTCCCTCTGCAGCCGCCAGCCGGAATCGGCGACCTTGAGCTCACCTCCGGTCACCATTTGCATCGTCGACCACACCATCATGTCGGGGGTGAGTTTCCGCATCGAACAACCCTAACTACGCTTCCTAGTATTGTCTGTGGCTTGAGTTCGCCGTCGAGCCGATGAGCGCCGCCGCCGTAGATCATCACAGGAGCAACTCCGGCGACTAAATCATGGCGTAGCTACCACCCCTAGGCTCGCCTTGTCCTCACGGTTCTAACCCAACCATCCACGGTCACTAGGGAGCTCCGGCTCGCCGCCGGTGACCACTATCTGGTGGTGGAGGCCGTGCTGATGTCACAATGACATCATGCACGCATCAGGGTTGACCTGGTCCAAAACTTGACTCGGTCCTTACCCAGGTGGCAGGTGACGTGGTCTTTGGCCCACCTGTCATTGGCTGTGGGTAGGGATTGGGTCAGTGACAAATAAATTCACCAATCTAAAAGATGATGTGGCATGCGGCCCACTAGTCAGTGGCTTGGGTAGGTTTAGGCTAGGTATAAAACATTATGTGCCTGTTTAGAAAGTAATTAAAACAATATGGATTCAAATTTCAAATATTCCAGAAATAAAATAACATGATTAAATCTTGTAAATTTAATATCTTTTGTTTTATAAATCAGAAAAATACATATAATATGTGAAAATGTTTAGAAAAATAAAATCTACAACTTAAAACTATTATTAAATATTATTATGATAATTATTTAAATAAATATTATTTAATAAATACTTTATCAAGTTTTAATACTTTGATAATTAATATTTTAATAATGGTAAATGTTAAAAATCTAAATAAAATACTAAAAATCTTAGAAAAATAAGAATTAGAGTTTAAAACTATAATCATGCATTATTATTCCTCTTAATTAAATATTTATTATTTATTAAATATTTCTAAAGAAATAAACCTTATTAAAATCATATCTTATTATTTATAAATCACAAAAATAAATGTAATATACCAAAATAATCACAAAAATAATACATACATGTTAAAAATGTGATATTCCACTTTTAAGTTAAATAAAAAGTTAAACACTTTCATAACTTAAATTTAAACCTATTTCTTTAGTTAATAATTCACTAAATGACAAATAAAATGTGTTAATATTTCTTAAATTAACCAATTAAATGTAATAAATAGTGTTAATCTTAAATACTAACATTATGAGGTCAAAATGATTTAACACATTTTAAATATAATTTTATTAAGTTATCCTTCAACCATAATTATAAATTATTTTCTAAAATAATTCTTATTTAATATAAAATCTCTGAGAATAGTTTGGCAAAAGATAAAACCATTCTTTTACTTTAAACACAAGTTTATAAACAAATCAAAACACTATAGGTGAGTTCATAAGTAATACATAATATTGTTTACTTATTCATAAATCATAACCACATACTTATCGGAAAATAAAGCCCTTTATACATTCACAATACAAATAAACCACTACTAAATCAAAATAATACCATTCTTAAGTAACTTTAAAGAAACATTATAAGGTGAACAAGACATAAGTATAGCAAGCCTTACACCTAAATCCATCTATGTTTTAAAGTTAACTTTAGTCTACCAATCTTTAAATGTAATACTAAAGACTTTATTATATGTTTTATGGTTAACTTCGGTCTGCTATAATTAAGTTATAAAGTATCTTAATACCAAACCAACCAAGTTAAAAACCAAGATAGATAAGTCTCAAATACTACTATTATCATTGTTCCAATAAAGACAATTATTTCTTACTTAAAAGCTATAACTAGAAAGAGCACCTCCTAAAGTTAACTCAAAAGCTTAAATGCTTCTACTTAGTTGAATAAGATTTTCTTCAAAAGTTATTCGTTTTGCCACTTCAAACAACTTATGATAATTAATAGTGAACACCTTACTTTATACTTTACTTATATCATAAGATTGTTAATACTTAATTTCTTTATAAGTGACATTACTTGTAAAGTAAAACTTGAAGATAAACAATTAAGATGTAAGCAACCTCGAATAACATTCCATGTGTGTATATTCTATTGTTGTACAAATACATGTTATTCCACACACACTCACAAGACTTAATAAGAAGCACATGTGTGAAACTTAATCTAAAAGGGAAACACATTCCAAGGAAACCCTTACCAGTAACCAAACCCTAGAACGACGTTATTCTCGGGATTCGCGTTTAACAACTTGCATTACATTACTTATGCATAAAAGCATCTTGCTTCTTTAAACATTAGTCCTTACCGGACCAATGATGCAAATTTCCGCTATTGGGTCTTTTATATTGTCTTGAAGACCGTGAGTGCATAATCTTGCAATCACAAAAGGCAAGTTCACACTTGCTCATGTCCTTTGATTATTTTCTGTAAAGTATTTTACAAATCCATTGTTATCATCACCTGCATTTGAAAAAGGTCCGAAAACACTATTTTCATAATAATATGATTATCGGTTATTTACCATGAGGTAATAACCTACTATGAAAGTTCCGGAGGTAAAGGAACATATTACCTAGGACTTAAAAACCAATGTCGCTAGTGATTCTTGCGCCATATATCACGCGTTAACCATGATATTTGGAATGGGACGGAGAAGTCAGCTGTATCTTCTTCCTCTCGCATGTAGCCGGATGTGCAGGTCGTGGCTGTTATCACTCATAGTGTGCATATTAATTGGTAATTCGTAGAGGATATGCAGCATATGGGTGGGAACCCTCAACGTCCCATGATAGTTCTGGCATCTAACGGTTTGTACAAACCATTGCCGTAATTCATTATGTGGGCATGATGTACCCCAAGGAGGCATGCGAGGTCGCGAAGGGGGTAGTGATTGGCTTGGATCATCTACTGAGCCCCACACCATAGGAAGTGTGGACGGGAAAGATCGCCCGGTTGTGCAACAAGGATTTGATCTCTCATGGGTAAAGTAACGCACCTCTGTAGAGTGTAAGAACTGTAACTTGTTACTCCCTGTTCCGGGAAGGAGCTGCGAACGCGGCGGGAAAGGAACCCCATGAAGGTTCTAGTAAACCCGTGAAGGCTGACGGACATAGCTTTTCAGAATAAAAGCAACCTTTGAAGAAATGTTTACGAAAACTTGCATGGCCTACGACCTATGGTCTGTGGCTGTAGTTATAGTGCATCAAACACTCCTTTTCTAGTGGACTTGCTGAGTACGCTCGTACTCAAAGTATCTTCTTAACCCTTGCTAGGTTCTAAAGCCAGTACAGACGACGTCTACATCAAGTTATGCTCCAGGAATCATCATCAAATGCTAGCGCTCTTCAATGAAGTCAAGGAAGTCAACATATACATCAACTCAAGTGAAGGCGAAGTTGCTGATTAGATAAGAATAGAATTTCTAACCATAGAACCTTCTTCTGTAGAGTATTGCAATAGCAGAAATGCAAGCCTCGTAGTTCAGCTACTAGTTTTATAAGTATGGTAGCTATGAGTTATTTATTCTGGATTCTTCTTTGTAAGAAGTTTATTTCTCTCTCTTTAACCTAAAGTGTTCTCTGGATCTTGTGTAAAGAGTTGAGTTGTAACCTATAGTCATGTCTTGGACCTGCTATGTTTCTGTTGTACTACTCTGAGGGATGTAATACTAGTGAACGATGTTTCATTGGTGTTATGTCAACGGCTATAGTGTACTACATCATGCAGTGGTATGCTGGGTCATCGCACCCTATTAATTCACCATAAAAATAATGGATCCTAAGCACAAGTGTTAACTGAACAAACAATTTACCAAGTGGTGGTAACCAACTTGATTGAAAAGTGAAACAACTTAATAACTTTAATAAAGCAACTTGGATGTATAAATGTGCAGATCTACACATTTATATTTAAGCTATTTCATTATCTCCTTATCTGAACAAACTACATCATGACAGTGCCAGCAAGTAAGCCCCAAACTCAATTGCTACAAACATCAATTGCTCATGCTACAAACCTGTCACTTTCAGTTCAGGATCCATCCAACTCTGATCTGTAGCAGTGGCCAGATGGATGGTCCAGGAGGAACCGGCCCATCACTCTTGCCCAGGATTTGCCAATTGCAGCATCAGTGGCTTCCAGGATGATAACATGGGAAAGAATGAATATAGATGCTAGTACAATGCAAGAAATCTGGGTGCATACATACTTGCTGTGGATTTCTTTTCTCTATTTAGAAATAGCACATTTAGCACTATTTTCATCTGCCAGGTATAGTTGCTAACCGCTAAATCTTCACTGAATGACCAAGACAGAAATCTACATATGTAAAAGGACACGCAAAATTTTTGATGCGAGGAAAAAAAAGGTACTACATATTTCGGCGACAGAGAAAGATAAGTGATCTTACATGCAATTCTTTTGTAAACCTAGAAATGATTCCAACAATTAAAGTACTTTCATTACCTATAGTAACCTAGCCATGGTGAATATACGGGGACTTTCCACTCAGATATTCATGAGATCAATCGTCTGACGAAGAGGAAAGTAGAGGCCATTCCAGGGTGCAGGAAACTTGTCCCTTTCATCTTCTTTTCCATGGTGTGGCTGTTACTCTCACGCTTTCTATATGAATTCCTCAATTAGATCTCTTGACTCTCGTGTACCACTCATCCACATTATAGGTGCCACTAAAAACCAGAGCAAGTGCACCTTCTTTTTTTTGATATCGAGATAATATTTCTAGGCAGGCCTTAGTGGATACCAGATCGAAAGACATGGACCTGATTTGATATATAAAGTACTGCCCTCATACTTAGTTGTCAAGTCTCACGAGCTAAAGGTATCGTCTCTACGGGCCACACAAGCAATTGCTACAAACATCAAGTCTCACGAGTTAATACGGCAGATCTCAATTGCTACAAACATCAATTGCTCATGCTAAAAACGTCACTATCCCCTATAATTCAAAGTAACAAACAAGAAACTGTCATCAACTTGAGTTTGGATCCATCCTGTCAACATCATAAACCTATTTTACTAGAAAAGCAGCAGACAACATAGCAATTACATAGAAGAAATTAGTCAAAATCGCTCACCCTTCCATGCCCAAATTTGCACAGAAATTCGTCGCTGGAGCTAAGCTTCTCGAAGGGTGCTCCGCTGCGCCTGTCCGGCCACGCTCGGCCACCCCTGCTTGGCCGCCCTCTGCCCTATCTACTTCTGTGTCCGGTGCGCCGCCTTGGTCTGCTGCATTGCCTGGTCTCCCATGCACAGCGCATCCCTTGTCCATTGCCAGAGCTGCCGCTCGGAGCTAGCAGCCGTCGCCGCTCGGAGCAAGCAGCCGCCGCTGCTACGCGCTAGGGTTCGAGGAGCGAGGCAGTCGATCTGGTTAGAGCTTTTTCTTTTTTTAAATCTGTTTTACACATTCTGTGGCGCATACGGCTATATGCGCCACAAAAAGTGAGAATTCTGTGGCGCATATAGCCATATGCGCCACAGAATTTTGGCATGCCCATGTGCTGGGTCAGGCCCACATGTGGCCCATAGGAATTCTGTGGCGCATATGGCTATATGCGCCACAGAATTATCACTTTCTGTGGCGCATATAGCTATATGCGCCACAGAATTGCAAGAATTCTGTGGAGCATTTGCTATATGCGCCACAGAATTAATTTTAGTGGAGCATTTTTCTATATGCGCCACAGAATTAAAATCTATCTATAATCATTTTCCTAGTAGTGTTGTGGGTAAAGTGTACTAGCCTCTACAGAGGGTTAAAACTAAGTGATTAGCCGTGTCTCGGGTAATGGACAATTATGAGTAACTTCTTTTGACCCAGTTAAAAAGTCTTATTCATTCCAATTTTCTCTATTAAAACTTGATGGGTGAACTTAATAGGTTATAGGAGCACTTGAGTGACTCAATGTGTCCATAGTTTATATTAGGATCTCCCGAGTGACTCAAGGTGTTCTTAGTTATTTTGAAGAACTAAAACTTATTTAAGAAGGTAGGAGAAAATGTTGCTTTATGCAAATAATCCTAAAATCCACTAGCGAAAGTGTGCATGTATATGTTAGGTTGCCAATTGTGTCCACATAACAGTGACATCATGCCAATACAATTCAAATATATTGACATTCGTGGATGAAACTTTTTATGTTGCAGGTTACTCCGACGATGATTAAGGTTTTCGGTTAGGTTCTGAATCTCCACTCAGCGTGTTGGCTGTGGCGCGATGGAGCTTTTATCTACTATTTATTTGTTGAACTATGTTATTTGAGCTAGCTATGAGCTAAGCAAATTTGCAATAATTATATTCTTGGATCGATTGTTGTAATAATGTGACACATTGATACTCTTTTATTAATTGAAACTGTGTGTGCTAGCTAATCGTTCCAAGGGAATGGCACAATAAACACAGGATCCAATCTATAATGCGTTGGATTGCTTCATGTTCCCACCATCAACAACAAAACATAAAAATATTTTGGTTGTGGTGCATTATGTGACTAAGTGGGTGGAAGCAATTCCAACCAAAAGTGTAGAGCATGCTACACAAGTAAGATGCTCAAGGATGTAATCTTTCCTAGGCTTGGAGTTCCTAGATTTTTTTATTACTAATGGTGGTTCTCATTTCTTACATGGTGTTCTTAGGAAAACTTTAGCAAAGTATGAAATTAATCATAGAGTTGCATCTCCATATCACCCTCAAGCTAGTGGACAAGTTTGAAGAAGGAGCAAGGGACATGCGAGAAATTAAAGAACCTTAATTCAGAATCCTGGCGGATAGAGACATGCAAGCAAGGATCAATTCTCTCCACAAAAAAATTTGCAATTAAGAGGAACACTCCTCTAGTTCCTACCATCATGTCAAGATGTTGAAGGAATATTATGACTGCAAGTTCACAAATCGGATCTAGCTAGTTTTGAAATAAAGATATCGATCCCATAGGGAGCAGGAATCTGAAGTCTAAGAATTCTTGAAGTAAATACTGAAAATAGAATTTCTATATAAAGTTTTAAGTGACAAGATAAAAATGCGAGTAATGTGTAAAAAGGTGTTTTTGGGTTTTTGGTATAAGAGAACAATGTGTTAAGTAAATAAAACTGAATACAAAAAGTAAGTATGGCGTATGTAAAAGAGATTTGAAACTTTAGTGGGAGAAAGCATTCTCAGGGATTCGCGGATACACCACTAGCATTATAAAGGGCTAAGGTAAAGATTATCATCATGAACATTTTTAAATATGTATGTGTGGAGAAACTCTGTATTTGGACAAAGAGGCAGCAACCACTGCTCAAATCATCCTCATAACCACAACAGATAACAATCAACATCAATTGAATTACCGCGCTATTAAGTGACGTAATCCCGCAGGACGTATCCCATGGCATGGATAGTGTTTTGTGAATTTTCTCGATTCTTAAGTTGATACGTAAGGGGTGCCAACAACTTTATAGTCACTGTAAGTGCTAACATCCCTTCGTCTACCAACAAGTAGTTCCCTATATCAAGTTCCCACAAGAGGCAAATATTGGAGAGGTCGACTTCTACCAACATCAAGATTTAGACAATCTAACACATGGTCACAACGATGAATCTCATAATAAACTTTATCTTATTCCAATCTCATACTAGGGTTTCTCCATCTCCCCAAGAACTAATGATCTACTCACACATGGAGGCAGACAACATCATAGTAATTGTAATGTAAGCGATCATTGATAAATAGTACTTGTATAAATCCACAACTAGTGCAAGAATTACAACAAGATCTAGATGGGATGGATGGAGATGATGGTGGTGATAAAGATGCAGCGGTTGATGGAGATGGAGATCGATGCCTTGGCCTCCCAGATCTGTGTAGGGCGAAGATGGATCCCTAGGGAAAGTTCCCCCTCCAGATCCCTTCCGGAGGTTAGGTTTCAGCGATTTTTGGGTGTTCTGTATGTCGTCTCTCCGAACCAGTTGCAGGGGGTGAAACTATTTGAGGAGACGGAGGTGGCGCCAACTATATGGCGGCCCGCCGTATAGTTGGTCCTCAACTCTTCTTTCTTTGGTTCTCGCTTCAGGTTTTCTTCTGGTGTTATCAATATTTCCCAAATAAGCGATTTAGGTAGTTTTTGGCTCCTTTTCTCTCTAGTACAACTGCTCCAAGAATTGTGTCTTTTGGCTCCATCATATGATCTCATCCTGGTGAAAATAAACATAAAAAGTGCGCGCGAACACCGTAAAATACCAAAATCCTACATCTACAATGCAAAATAACAATATAAAACATGATGCAAATATGCACTCATCAACTTCCCCAAGGTTAGACTCTTGCTCATCCCGAGCAAGTTTAGCTTAATGAATGTGATCCTCATATTCATGAAGCTGAGTCAATAAAATAAATGAGGCAATTGCAGCATGTGTTTATCATAAAGGATACATATAAATAAGTTCATTAATAGTACCTTACTCGAACCATCTGAATAATATTAGCAGGCTTCCATACCTTAGTAATTAATAGTTCAAAAAATATTATTTTCAACATGATGTAAAAGTATTCGGTTCAACCAAATGAGTTAGTGAGGTATTTCCAAGTGTTTTTAGGATTAACAAATTCACTTGGGATTCAAAATCTCAAACGTCTCTTTGTCTTACTACAATATAGTGGTATATGCCTATTTGCTCTTTACACATTCGCTCTTTTTCTTCATCTTTCTTTTTCTTCCTTTCCTATATATATTTGTGCTCACACTTTTATTTAAGTTTTATGCAAAGAAGCTAGCCATATATTCCACTTCATGTAGGAATTTTAA
Organism: Avena sativa; assembly: GCA_916181665.1. Classification (NCBI taxonomy): domain Eukaryota; kingdom Viridiplantae; phylum Streptophyta; class Magnoliopsida; order Poales; family Poaceae; genus Avena; species Avena sativa. The sequence continues at coordinate 466,084,629 of OV702293.1, forward strand.
AGTTTAACGATTTCAATTATCAAATTCCAAACATATATGTAGCATCTTTATAACTTGAGTATTCTACCTTAAACTTGTTCTCACTCTATTTGATAGCACTTATATTTTCTCCTTTGTTCAAGGTTTTCCTTTTCATCTTAATTAATTACATAGTTTCTCCTTTTTCTAAATCAAACCAATTACCTACAACATATTAATCAAACTATCTTTATATGTTCCATTAATATCAATGGTCTGGAAGACTCCTATTGCTATCATCAACTGCAAGTAAAATAATACTCAAGTCATTCATATATCCAGTAAGACAAACTCAAACTCAATAATGCTCCATATATTATAGTAAACTCGGAATTTCATAATGGGGATCAACTATTCATGAAGGGTAATGATGCAAACTTTATTTATGATCTCGAACTAATGCAAAATTAAAATAGAAATAAAAACTTATAAGATAGGTTATAAGGTCTTAAAGATCTTCCCAAGCTTGGAATCAAGCCAGGCGGGATAATAATCCCTTGTGATTATTTGATAACGTGTTTTATTGAAGGTCACTGTGGTGCCATGGCACGTGGTATCTTCTCCTCATGGGCCAGCCTGAGATGGAGGGATTGATTGATGGCCTCCAGCTCTTTAATGCGCAGCTTGTAGAGAAGGTTATTCTTCTCCATCACTTTCACTTGTTCTTTAATGATCTCATTGTTGCTTTGGAGGGTTTGTATCGCCTTGAGACTCATAGTAAAACCTTCTTCAGTGGTTTTCTTGATATCTTCATCGAGTTTATCAAGATAAACACGCAACCACCAAATATTCCTAGGAGTCCCCGGCGCCTCCTTGTTTATTTCTTCAATCTTCAACTCGAGGGCCTTCAATTCCCTCTTCCGGCATTCTTTGTCCTCATCAAAGAACTCGAAAGAGTTAGTCTTGATCTCCTTGCCTTGCTCGTTATTGCTTCCGATCTCCATAGGAACTCCTCCCCTTGTCCTCTTAGATCTTGATGGCTCTATGTTGTGTGGTCTCTTGTATGAACAAGAGGTAGATTTGTTTCTGGTGATTTGTGATTAGAGAGAGGCATAATAGGGAAGTATATAAGAGCGGTCATAGGTCGGTAAAACTCGCGACAAACACCAAATTGTCGTCCAAGAAAACAATCCAAACCGAATAGAAAAATAAATCATGGATTTGGAGGAGTCCTGCGCCATAATGACCAACTATACGGTCGCGGCCCTTATAGTTGCGGCCGTATAGTTGGTTCCGGGCAGAAACTTCCAATTTTTTCTAGCCCAGGTCGGTTATATTACCGACTAAAAACGTTTCTTTTTTTAAATAGAAAAATAATAAAAACGGGTCGAGGGTACTGAATCTTTGACGACGACCTATACGGCGGGAGAATTTTCTCCGACCGTATAGTTGCGGCCGTATAGATACCGCACCTCGAAAATTCTTTTGTAGAAGGATAAATAACGTTTAACGATCAACTATACGGCGGGAGATTTTTCTCCGGCTGTATAGTTGCGCCCAACACCCAAATATTATTTTGCAAATGGGATACAAAACGTTTGACGACCAACTATACGGCGGGAGACTTTTCTCCGGCCATATAGTTGCGGCCGTATAGTTGCAGAAACCCCTCAAAAACTTCAGAAAAACAAGAGGAATTCAAAGGCAAAAAAATTAATAGTAGGAACTGTGAAAATAAAGCACTTATTAGAGTTAGAAAACTTACCTTTCACTTATCGTTTATTTAGTCAGAGTGATAATCTCCTCCAACAATAAGGACTTCTTCTTTTGGGAGGATTTGGCTTTAGCTCATATAATAGTTCTTGAAAACAAAAATCATCAAGAACAAAACTCCTTTCAATAAGATCAATGTCTTGCTAGGTAAATATAGATGATGCATCCACTATCTTTGCTTCCTGTCTCTGCATAATCTGCAACTCAAAATTTTGAAGTAAAAGGATTCAGCGGATCAGTCTTGGCTTATGAAACTTCCTCCCGAGGAGTTCTTTTAAACCATCATGATCCATATGAACTCTTACTTTTGCATCAACAATGTAAGAACGAAACTTATCACAAGAGAAAAATACAGCAAAGAGTTCCTTTTCTTTCTTAGGATAATTCTTTTGAGCACTATTGAGAGTTCTACTAGCATGATGTATAATATTAAATCTACGACCTATATGTTGTCCCAGAGTTACTCCTACAACATCATCACTAACCTCACATATTAAATCAAAAGTCATATCCCATATAGGTGGTTTAATGACAGGAGCTCGAGACAAAGCATATTTAAGCTTATCAAAGGCAATAAGGCATTTATCATTAAAATTAAATCTTACTCATTTTTGCAATAGATTAGTCAAAGGTTTGGAAATTCCAGAAAAAATTCTAATGAACCTTCTTAAAAGCCTACATGATCAAGAAAACTTCTTATACCTTTTACATCCCTTGGTTGTGGCATTCTCTCTATTGCTTCAACTTTAGCCCTATCTACTTTAATACCCTTACCTGAGATTTTTTCGAAAATCTTCTGTTACTCAAATCGGAAAGTGAAAAACTAACGAAAGCTGGGTAAATACCAGGGGCATACACACAAAAAATTTCAGATCAATACGACATTCTTGGATTTTTTACGAATTTTTACAACGAAGCACAAAAATCTGTTTCAGGACAGCAACTTCCCTAAATCCTATTTCCCTCTCATTAGAGGATATTCTTGGCACAAAAAAACAAACAAAAAGGATAAGGAGAGGTTATTATAGGAAATAACTTCCAAGACTCAAAAAAAAGAAAAACTTACTGAAATAAAAAACGGGGTTATGTCCCAAGAGTGCTTTTCTTTAACGTCCTTCAGCTAGGCACAGAAAGCAAGAATCAAGTATTTTCGAATGAAGAAGCATCAACATCAAATTTTGTTCTAATAAGAGAGTCAAAAGATAGCTTATTTCTTTTTCGAGGGAAGTGTTCTATACCTTTATTGAGTGGGAATTGATATTTAATGGTGCCTTCCTTCATATCAATAACGGCACCAACAGTTAAGGTCTTCACAAAATAATAGGACAAGAAGCATTGCATTAAACATCTAAAACATAAAAATCAACAGGGACAAAGGCATGGTAAACCATAATAAGAACATCATTAACTCTCCCCATAGGTTTCTTTTTAGCATTATCATCAAGTTGGACATCCAAATAACAATCTTCCAATGATGGTAAATCAAGCATATCATAAATTTTCTAGGTATAATAGAGACACTAGTACAAAGATCACATGAATCTTTGAAATCAAAAACATTCACTTTCATATTAATGATGGGATCCCAACCATCTTCTAATTTCCTAGGAATAGAATCTTCATGTTTCAATTTCTCTTCTTTAATTTTCATGAGAGCATTTGTAATATGTTTTGTAAAAGCCATATGCATAGCACTAGCATTAGGACTTCTAGCAAAATTTTGCAAGAACATAATTACTTAAGAAATATTGCTACCATAAAGATCAAAATCAAAATTATCATTCAAGGTAGTAGAATTTTTGTCTCCCATATTTCGAAAAAAATCAGCATTTTCATTGGAAAAAGTTCTAGTGGGTTTAGGCAATGTCGAAAAAGGAATGGGGAATTTGTCTACACCAATTACTTTACCATTAATAGCAGGGGGCTTGCTAGCATTTGAAACTTCATCATCACTAGTTGTGGTAATGGTACAAACCTTAGTCATATTATTATTTCTAGCCATTTCATCTTATCTTTCCCAACTAGCATGCAATTCAGCTAACATCCTAACATTTTCATCAATTCTAACTTGAATGGCATTAGTAGCAGCAAAGGGATTATCATAGTTTCATGTTTAGCAGCCATTTTATTAATCAAAGAAGATTGTGCTTCAAACAAAGATGAAATATTATTTTCAGTGTTCAAAATTTTGGTTTGCAAACCAGGAATTTCCCTATTTAAATTCTCAAGTTGACAACTAATATTTTTCAAAATGGCATATTGTTCCTCCATGGTTTTAGTGAATAATTTATTTGCTCATATTGCATTTGCATGAAGTTTTTAGTGGATCTTTCAACTTCCAAAATCCTTTCTTCACTAGGCATTCCAGACTTACCATGATAATTATTGCTATCATTAGGAGGATATGGCCTATAATTATTATTTCCAAAATTATTCCTATAAGCATTGTTGCTAAAATTATTACTTCTAATGAAGTTCACATCAACTTTCTCTTCTTGAGCAACCAAAGAGGCTAAAGGAACATTATTTGGATCAATATGAGCTTTTCCATTAACAAGCATAGCCATAATAGTATCAGTCTTATCACTCAAGGAGGAGGTTTCTTCAACAGAATTTACCTTCTTACCTTGTGGAGCTCTCTCAGTGTGCCATTCAGAATAATTAATCATCATATTATCAAGGAGCTTTATTGCAGCACCCAAAGTGATGGACATAAAGGTACCTCCAGCAACCGAATCCAACAAGTTTCTTGAAGAAAAATTCAATCATGCATAAAAGGTTTGGATAATCATCCAAGTAGTCAGTCCATGAGTGGGGCAATTCTTCACTAAAGATTTCATTTTTTCCCAAGCTTGAGTAACATGTTCATTATCAAATTGTTTAAATTTCATTATGACACTTCTCATGGATATAATCTTAGCAGGAGGATAATATTTTCCAGTGAAAGCATCTTTGCATTTAATCCAAGAATCAATACTATTTTTAGTCAAAGATAGCAACCAATCTTTAGCTCTTCCTCTTAAAGAGAAAGGAACAATTTAAGCTTAATAATATCTCCATCTACATCCTTATATTTTTGCATCTCACAAAGTTCAACAAAATTATTAAGGTGAGCAGCAGCATCAGTACTAGCACAAGAAAATTGCTCTTTCATAACAAGATTCAACAAAGCAGGTTTAATTTCATAGAAAGTAGCTTCAGGGACAGGTGGAGCAATAGGTTTGCAAATGAAATCATTGTTGTTTGTGCTAGTGAAGTCACACAACTTAGTGTTTTCAGGAATAGTCATTTTTGCAAGATTAAAGCAAGCCAACAGAAATAGCAACTAAAGTAGGAACTAATTTTTGTGTGTTTTTGATAAAAAGAAGCAAAACAAACAAAGCAAAAGAAACAAAGCAAAACAAAAACAAAGTAAAGAGATTGGTTGTGAGATACTCCCCTTGCAGAAATCTTCTTTCTCCCCGGCAACGGCGCCAGAAAAAGGCTTGATGTGCTCAGTTGATGTAGAGCCTGTTGGGAACCCCAAGAGGAAGGTATGATGAACACATCAGCAAGTTTCCCTCAGTTATAGAACCAAGGTTATCGAACCAGTAGGAGAAAGAAATCTTCTGAAGGTGTTGCTAGCAACATGGAACCTGCACACAACACAACCAAAATACTCTTCCCCAACTTATCAATGAGGTTGTCAAGCTCACTGGTTTTGCTGAAAACAAAGGATTAAATGTATAGTGTGGAAGAAAGTAATTTCTTGTGGTAATTTCAGAAAGTAAACAGTAGATAAAATACTAGTGGAAAGGAATGGACCGGGATCCACAGTTTACTATAGATGTTTTCTCCATAAGATAAATAACATGTTGGGTGAACAAATTACAGCGGGGCAATTGACAAATATAGAATGCATAACAATGCATGTACATGACATGATGATCACTATGAGATTCATTTGGGCATTACAACATGATACATAGACCGTAATCCAACTGCATCTATGACTAATAATCCACCTCCAGGATATCATCCGAACAACCCTCGGGTATTAAGTTTCAAGCAACAGATAATTGCATTAAGCAAAGTGTGTAATGTAAACAATACAATTGCCATTGGACAAAGGATTGTTGTTTTCTGCCTAGTAGCAACAACACATATACAATCTTAGAAGTTTTTGTCACTCCCCCGATTACTAGAGGCATGAACCTACTATCGAGCATAAATACTCCCTCTTGGAGTCACAAGCAAATACTTGTCCAAAGTAACTACTAGCAACGGAGAGCATGCAAGATCACAAATAACATATACATGATAGAATAATAATCAATCTGACAAAGTACTCAATATCCATCGGATCCCCGCAAACACATGTAGAATTATAATAAGATGATCTTGATCATGATAGGCAGCTCACAAGATCTAAACATGGTAGCACAAATAGGAGAAACAACCATCTAGCTACTGCTATGGACCCATAGTCCAAGGATGAACTACTCACAGATCACTCCGGAGGCTGGCATGGTGATGAAGAAGGCCTCCGGGATGATCTCCCCTCTCCAGAAGGGTGCCGGGAAGAGCTTCAGATCTCTCCCGATCTAGGGACGATGGTGGCGGTGGCTATGAAATTTTTCGTGGAATTTTGATCGGGTGCTTAGGTTTTTTGCCTCGGGGGGTTTATATAGGCGAAGAGGCAAGGTCGATGGACACCCGAGGGACCCACACCCTAGGGCGACGTGGCCCAGGCTGGACCCGTGTGGCCCCCTGGTGTGGCTGCCTTGTGACGCCTCTTCATCTCTCCTTCGTACTTCGTGTCGTGTCTGGAATTTTTTTACATCAAACCCGACACGCACCGTACCAACCTACCAAAATTTTACATCTCTGGCTACGTGGGGTTTGAGTCACCACAACCTATTAAGTCTAGCCAACCATCCATTTCTTATTGGCACATGGCGTTCACAGTCTGGAGACGCATCGTGAATCTCTTCCTCGACAACGCCGTCACCTGCGTCGTCTACCTTGATGGCGATTTCCATCGACAATGGCAGGGGAACATGACCGTCTCCGCGTACTGTGCCCGACTCAAGTCGCCGGCCGATCACCTACACGACCTCGGACGCAACGTAACTGATGCGGATTTGGTTCACCGCATCCTCGCCGGTCTTCGCTTGGACTTTAGGCATGCCGTCATCACCCTATCTCACGAGACGCCGCTCCTGTCCTTCTAGGAAATGCGCTCCTTCATGGTCCTCGAGGAGTCCCGGCACAGCAACAATGACACCGAGCCGGCTAGCACGGCGCTCCACACCACAAAGACACCAAACACACCTCCTGCTCCGTCCCTGGCACCTGCTCCGACTCCTGCACATGCACCTCCACCACAGCAGCCGCAGCAACCCAAACCCAAGACCGGCGGCAGCAATTGGAACAAAGGGAAGACAAAGACTGTCGTGCCAGCCGTGCCGGCACCCGTGGACTGGCCTCGTCTAGATGTGGCCTTACCAATGGCGCCCCAACTATCCTGGTGCTGGCATCCTCGGTCCCTGCCATGTGGTCTCCCTCATGTGGCTCCATTCGCTAGGGCTTCCCTGCAACTCTCGCCCACGGCTCCTGTGTACCAAGATTCACATGCGGCGCCCGTGTCATGCTAGGATCAAGCCAGCCTCGTTCACGCTCTTTAGTAACTCTCTCACCAGCAGCAGCATCCCGCTAAAGGGGAGTGGATCATGGACACTGGCGCTACCTCGCACATGATGTTAACCCCCTAGTAATCTCTCTTCCTTGCAACCCTATCTTCCTCATTCTCATATTGGCGTTGGAAATGGGAATTTGCTGCCGATCAATCACACTGGGCACGCATCTCTCCCCAAAGCATCTCGCCCCCTTCACCTTCACAACATCCTTGTTTCTCCCTCGCTAATCAAGAACCTTCTTTCTGTTTGCATTCTTACCCGCAATAATCTTGTTACTATCAAATTTGACGATGTTGGTTTCTGTATCAAGGATCGGCATACCCGCCAGGTGCTACTCCGGTGTAACTCTTCCATCGATCTCTACTCCATCACTCCCAGCACCACAACCACCAGTCCGCTCACCACCACCACTGCTAACCTCTGTTATCAATGCCTTAGGCACCCCCGACGCGCCAATCTTGCCCACCAACTGAAGACCCTCGACATCACCAATAAAATTCCCTCCCATGCTTGTAATGCTTGTCAGATGGAAAAGTATGTTAGGTTTCCTTTTTCAGATTCTAGTACAATTTCCTTTCACCCATTTCAACTTGTACATTGCGATGTATAGATGTAATACCTCTGACACTACGCTCTAAGTAACAAGCCTGGAATGAACCCAAAGTGCATGAGGTGTCCTACCGAGGAGGCCGGGGCCACCCACGGGTAGGCTCCGTCTGAGCGGAATAGGGCACGGTACCGGCTAACACCCCATCCACTTTGCAAGGACATCGGGACAAGTACGAGCGGCGTAGTCGATAGGCATGCGAAAACATAACATTCACAATTGTGTATGTTAGCGACATACAAGAGTACATCAGAGCCTGACCATCTAAAAGAAATAGAAAGATGCAACGCCATACGGCAAGATTCAAATTACTAGGTAGTTCTAATAGTTAGGATACATCCTCAAACATCACATATCAGAGTATCAAGCGGAAGCGGAAGACAGATCCGAGTACGGATAAGAAGCGAATTGGCGGAAAATAAGCACATCCCGCCCACATGATCTCAAGATCTCCAAACCCCGGAACCTCTACGCCAGATGGTTGTTGCCTCCATCATCGGCCTCCTCAACCCAGTAGCCTTCCTGTGGGTAAACCTGTCCATCTGAACCAAATATTTATCCTGTGAGACCCTAGGGGTCTCAGCATGTCTTTATGCATCTAAAGGGAACAACCTGAGGGTGACGCAATTGCAGCAAAAATAAGGTCTAGCAGTCCTATAGAGACACGCTACACCATCCGCCTAACCAATGATAGACGGACGCACGTTAAGTAAACAACAGTTAATTTCCCATCAGATATATATCGACATTAATAAAACTCGCTCACCCACCTCCCCATTCCCGAACGAGAAGGCGGAAGAACATCCCATCCGTTGGAAATTTTATTAATCATTCCATGAGGGTTGCGCTATTACTAGTCAAAATCTTAGTCAATTTAGAAGCGGTACTTTAGTTATGCTTGTCTATGTTCGAGAAACTGTGCTCCAAGTCGTCCATAACCGCGGACACGGCTTTCAGAAAGTTTTACCCTGCAGGGGTGCACAAATAGCAACACACGCACGATCAACCTCGGAAAAACCAAATGAAAACCCAACGAGGCATCACGACAAAGCATTCGCGAGATTCATATTTGATTTCAGGGGGCCACCCCACTAAGCAACCCGCGACGAAGTTGGCCGGCTCCGAGGCGGACCCAGAGGTTTGTGTCGACGGCTGTAAACGACCGGGAACCCGAAAGTGTAACTGGGCTTGTCGATACCGCATAAACGTATCACAATTCCTAAACAGTACAGGCGCTCCACGCGCAATGGTAAATAAAGCAGTAAACATGGCATAAGTACGGGATAGTAATAAAGCCCCAAACTACTTTGTGGCCCCCAGAAATAAGATATGCCTCAAGCTCATGCTAAGGGGATTCATGGTCCCACATGCGGATAGCGCGTTAGTCGAGGAACAGGTATCAAGTACTCGGGGTCCTACGGGACACAAGTGAGCGGATAAAAACCAGATCTCAACTATTGCTCACCGGTGCCTCTTTCTTTAGTTATCCCATTACTACTCAATTCAGTTGTTTAGGTACCTCATTCTTAAAAGACACTCACAAACCCTACACATGTAATTCTACGACTCACATGGCTCAATCAACTCCTGTAGTAATGGCTCATAGGATTGAGGAACAAGTTTCGGTGGGATTTAAAAATAAAGGCTATGCAATACTTGGGATTCAATGTTATTCAGATCGCGTTACATGATGCAAGAATAAGGTAGATGCAATAGGTACTATATGTAGTGCAAGCATGGGGAAGTGCTTGCCTGGCAGTTCAGTTAGAGAATAAGATGGCTCCGGGTAAAACTCCTGGGTCTCCTGGTAAGATCCTTGCTCGGCGTTTATCCGGATAAAAACCAAACACACAAGGGACCGAAATAAATACATTGCGCAATCATATAAATCATATGCATAAGCAAACAAGATATGCCATGATGATATGATGCACAATTTATATGGTACAACATAGCATGGCATGGGTGAGGTGAGAAAACAATAATAAAACACTTGGTTAATTTATTTAGGCATGTTTTACTCCCATAAACAGTTCTAGATTTACAATATTTATATGATACATGCTTCAATTCATATCATAGAATGCATAGTTAGAACGGAATCGTCGAGCTAATCGATTTAGACATATCATTTGTCAAATTCGGGGTTACGGACTTAAAGTTATGAATTTATTAGAAAAAAAGCATTTATCAATCTTTATTAATTCGAAAATTTTAAAATTCTCAAATATTATTATAAATAGCATACTCACAAACTTCACATTTTTGATCCAAAAACATATATTATTTGTATTATTTGCAGTTACAAATTTAAAATATTATTAGAGTCAAATTATTAAAGAGGGTCAAAGTCAAAGGTTGGGCTATTTTGAGTCAAGACTGAAAAAATTTGAAAATCTGTTTGGAGTCACGTTTGAAAAAAAAACGTTTACTTTTCATTTCGAAAGTTTTTACAAACCCAACTATTTCATTAACTATGATTTTCGTTAGACTTAATCATTCCTGAAATTTTATTGTTAGAACAAAAGGTTCTGGAACTTTCTACACCACTGTCCATCCTACCCACTGCAGATGACAGGTGGGCCATCAAGCGGGGAGACCCACTGCGCACACGTGCACCTGCCGGGGATTGCGGGATGGGAGGAACAAAACTCCGGGGACCTAAAAGGAAAAACGCGGTTGGATGTCTGACGAAACTGAGTTTGATCTCTGCAGAAACTGCCAGCTGAACCCCACGATCGGAGGAAGATGGCAACTGAATGAAGCCGAATTTCGCGTTTCCGCAAAAACCAAAACTGGAGAGGGGGCTTCGTTCTACAAGTTCCGTTTAGGAAGTATCTCCGGAGAAGGGTCACAGAGACGGGGATCTGGCGACGAACAACAGCTCAAAACAGGTGTATTCCTGACGAACTACACACAACGACGGAGCGCGGGTCTGGAACGAAGTTTCGGTGACGACGGCGGGTTGAAGAGAGGTTTTGGCGAGGTGAAGGGGTGCATAGGGCTACTAGAAAGGTACTCACTTCTCAGGCGGGGGTGGACCGGACGCGAGCTGAGCAAGCACCGAACTGAGGCGCGCGCGACTGCGGTGTGTCTCCTGCAGGTGCTACTGGAGAGCGCTGGCTCAACAGCGTCGTTGGAGGCGGAGCTCCGACGAGCCCTGGGAAGATAGGATGCAAGGAGGGTCACGGGCTGAACCGGCACAGCTTAACGCTCGCTGGCACGCACGCGGGGCGACGGGCTACGGCGGTTCAGGTGCAGCTCGCGAGCGGCAGCGGATGACGACGGTGACGCAGGAAAGACAGGAAAGGGACGGGGCCTCACCTCGATTGATTCCGGGGTGTCATGGCTGCAGAGGTTGGGGACAGCGTCTTGGCTAGGTGGCGTGGGGAAGATCGCAGGCTCGGCTGGCGGATCTTCTTTCCTGCTGCACGCAGCAGAGGCCAAGGCGCGGAAAGATCAGCGGCGACGCAGGCAGGGTAAGGCGACAAAGGCATGGGAATCGATCCCCAAGCTTACCAGGTCGGCAACGAGCAGGAGTCGCTCGGCAAGAGGGTATCAGCACGGTGGAGCCATGGGAAAATGCAGGGAGCAGAGGTGGGGAAAACAGAGGTGGAGAACGGCGGCGGGGAAGGGGTTAGGGTTTCCAGGGCGCGAGATAGGGGATAAGAAGGCGGCTGCTGAGCGTGACGCGGACAGGGGACGGAGACAGAGACGGCGAACTGCCTGGTGCCACTTTCCGTTTCCTGACGAGAGACAGAGACCTGCGGACGGCGTCAGCGTCCAGGAAGAGAAACAGGAGCATAGAGCTGGGCCGGCCAGGTTTGCCAGGAAGGTTTCTCCTTTTTTTGTTTGTATATAGCAAAAATTGCTAGGAATTAGTGTTGGAGTTTGGATGTCTGGAATGTTAAAATTTGAAGCAGCTGGGACAAACTTGATTCTAATAAGGAGTGGATGGACAAGAAGAATACATGAATATAAAGGGCAATGCTAGTGTGTGGTTTCCACTAGACGATTACTTAGCCTCTATATATTCAACCATGCCCACATATTCAAAATCACACCATATAGAAGTTAGAGGAGGTGTTCTACTCACATAGCATGCAAAGGTGGCTACGAGGCTCCCTATATTCAACATTGTGAAAACAACATATATCACATATGGGAGCATGTAGAACTAGGAGTGGATTCATTCTCAACACATATGAGCTAGATCTAAACACCAAATATAATTGCAAAGGCTCATATATAAATAGGATGGTGGAATGGTAGAGTGAGGACAAAGAATAGTGGTGGAGTTGCAAAAGAGATATGCCCACCACTCAACTTGGGCATGAAGCAATTTATCAAGAGGCAACTACAATATATCAAGAAACAAAACAAGTGATACCATTTCGACAATGCATATGAGGTAACACCGAAAAGAGGGGTTTTATATGATGCTCAAATGCAATGTGGCATGGTGACATGAGCATGATATATTGATGATGCAATGCAAGGATAATATGTAGGAAGTAGCATTTTATTAGGAACCATGTAGAATTACAGATGTTAGACAGATGGGATGCTACAATAGACCTTGCCTATACCCAGTGTTACTGGATTCAAATATTACTTGGTTCTGTTATATGATTTTAGTCATTTTGCATGGACCTTCCCCCTTTGTTGCAAGTCTAATTCTTTTGACACCATTCATCGCTTTCATTCTTTTACCCTCACCCAGTTCATCCTTCCCCTCATTGCACTTCAAACCGACAATGGCCGCGAATTTGACAACATCACCGCGTGCAACTTCATCCGCGATCATGGGATCTTCTTTTGGATCTCCTGCCCGTATAACTCTCCACAAAACGGGCACGTCGAGCGCATCTTACGCACCCTCAACGAGACCACGCGCACGCTTCTCTTTCACGCCAGCATGCCTGCCGTGTTTTGGGAAGAGTATCTTGCCACGGTGATGTTTCTCGTTAACCGTCATCCCTGTCGCCCTTGTCAACTCGTCACCCTGTTTCAGATTCTCTATGGTGCCCTGCCTAATTACGCTAGCCTCCACGTTCTCGGTTGCGCTTATGTTATCTAAACACCTTCCCAACGGCGCCTAACAAACTCTCCCTGACATCCCTTCCATGTGTTTTCCTCGGTTACTCTCCCGATCACAAAGGATTATATTGCCTTGACCCTTCCACAAATCGTGTCTATGTCTCTCGTCACGTTCACTTGGACAAACATGTTTTTCTATTTTCCTTAACACCTACCCCTGTTGACGACACATCCCTCGATTTTCTTCTCCACCTGCCTCCCACATCCGATCACACCATCCCTCTCGACGTACCCTCTGTCGTGGCTAAAATACTTTTCGAACCTGTGCCGCCACGGCAGCCCACTAGGTCATATCCTTCTGCGCTTCTGCTCACCGCTAATCACCTTACCATGTATGCGTCTGCTTCATGTGCATCCTCGTCGGACATCGAGCATGCATGTCTTGTTCCCCCACCGCCACCTGATGCACCATCACCCGCCTTAGCTTCGCCATCTCCAGCTCCTCGCCACCCAGCACCCATTCCCACTCACCCCATGCAAACCCGAGCTCAATCTGGTATTTTCCTCCCAAACCGTAAATACGCCAATGTTGCCACCACCGATTCCATCTTCCGCTACCTAAGAGTGTGCGATTGGATTTGAGTGATCCTAATTGGCTAGCCGTAATGCAAGATGTGTTTAGGGCTTTGCAGGTGAACATGACATGGACGCTTGTGCCTCGGCCGCGTGGATCTAACGTCATCAGCGGTAAGTGGGTGTTCTGGCATAAGTTTCGTGATGACGGGACTCTCAAGCGTTACAAGGCCAGATGGGTGCTGCGCGGATTCTCATAGAAGCCTGGCATCAACTTTGATGAAACATTCTCTCCAGTTGTCAAGTCTGCAACCGTGAGCACCGTCCTCACCATCGCCACCAATAAGGACTGGCCCGTTCACCAGCTCGACGTGAACAACGCGTTTCTACACGGCTGTTTGCAGGAGCGCGTCTACTATCAGCAGCCGACAAGTTTTGTCGAACTCGCTCATGCTAATGACGTGTGTCTCCTCTCCAAATCACTATACGGGCTAAAACAGGCTCCACGGGCCTGGTATGCTCATTTCGCCAGCTTCCTCGCCAAACTTAGCTTTATCTGTGCCAAGTCAGACACATCCCTGTTTGTGCTACACCAGCCGGCCGGCGCTGCCTAATTCCTTCTGCACGTTGGTGATATCCTCATGCCCTCCTCCATCGTGCTGCTATGCCACATCATCGACAAGCTCTAGCGTGATTTCTCGCTGAAGGACCTCGAAGCCCTCCATTACTTCCTCGGTATCACTGTCGAGCGATCTGTCAGGGGCTTCTTCCTCTCTCAGATAAAATATGCCGAAGAGCTCCTAGAATGGGATAACATGGCTTCCTGCCGTCGTCTATGCCCATTGACACAAGTGACAAGCTCTCCGCCGCGTCTGGGCAGCCTGTCGCTGACGCCTCCGAATATCGGAGCCTCCTCGGTGGCCCTCAGTACCTGACGATGACACGGCCCGACATCACCTATGCCGTGCAGTAGGCCTGCCTCCACATACACGCGCCCATGGAGTCTCATTTGGCCATAGTAAAGCATATTCTTCGGTACGTGAGCGGCACCTCTGGCTACATGCTTCATCTCAATCGCTCCTCGTCATTCGATCTCATGTCTTACTCGAACACAGACTGGGCCGGCTGCCTAGACAGACTGACATGGTTATACCCTACGGGTACACGACATTAGCATACCTCGTCCAGCCCAAGGAAGGCCCACGAGAATATACGCGGACCATGGAGATTTTTGGGTGGCCCAAGCCCACGACGTCTTCGGATCCTTGGAGAGCAAGACTAGAACAGATAGAATATTCAAAGGGGCAAACCCTAAACCTGTAACCGACTCAATCTGTGCCCGGGACCTGCCTACCTCTATATAAAGGCAAGGAGGGCACGACGAGGGGCATCTCTCTCACCTCACCGCATACACACCTCCATGCCAGATTACATCTGCGCACCCCTGTAACTTTTGGTTCCGCCGTAATCAAGAGCAGACAAGCAGGAGTAGGGTTTTCCCTCCGGGGGACTGAACCTGGGTAAATCTCGTGTCCCCTCGTTGCTTGTCTGTTAACCGTTCCGTGATCTCTAGAACCCCCATCTTCTCCAAAACCAAGGCTCATAACAATGGGCATTGACGAGATCGATCCTCATCAATTGGCACCGTCTGTGGGAATCGGGGGCGCTGATTGTGCGATCGTGACGGTCCCGACCAAACCGATCTACAACTCCTCGGCGACGGAGAGCCATCTCCTCTTCGGCGCTTTCGACTTCACTGCCCACTCGCCAGCCACCATGAAGGACTTCGAGCCCGTAGGCGACGGGCTCGAGATCCTGTTCGGAAGCTTCTGCTTCCAGGTGGGATAGACCGGCACTCTTCGCATCCCAGAGCGGGTGCCACTACCATCGATCAGGCCCGACTCGTGGGCCCCGCATCCCAATGTGCTAGGCACGACAACATCGACAGATGAGTCATACGACAGCAGCAGCTGCAACTCAGATCTGTGTGATCCCCCATCGGATGAAGGGACCTACGGTTCCGGATCCGAAAGCTGCGACAGTAGCGATCCAATCCGCGGACGCTACCAATGCGCCATGGTCATCCAAAGCGAAAACAAGCAACAACCACCAGGTTCGGGTGCTCACGTACCGCCACCTAACCCGCAGGGTAGAAACGGCAAAAACAGGAGGCAACCATCCCCCCGCCCAATGAGGACGATCCTGATGCCAATCGAGTAATCCACCTCGGCGAGGAAGGATGGAACCAGGCACGCGAAGCCGTGGCGGGCAACAAGATCCTCCCAGTGGGTGCCTCACGGGACCTACTGATGGCGTACCACCTTCTCCTCATCGAAGAGCATAAAAAACAGGTGAAGATGCAAGAGGTACTCGACAAACGCAAGCAAGCGGCCTCGGAGTCTAGCGCGCGGCGAGCTGCGCTCTCTGCCGTTGGCGACTCCAGCTCACATGACAACAATGCCAACAAGCATCGCTCTCGCGTAGAGAACATGGATCCCGCTGCACGTCGCGAGGTGACCCAAACCCTCAACACATCCTTCATGGAGATGGACGCCAACGGCAACGTCATCTCGAAGACGCCGCAAGCTGTGATCATGGCAGCCACCACATATCTTGTGTCCCATCCACCTCTGGCGGGGGACACGAAGAGGGACATGCACAATTCCGCACTAGTCGGACTCGGACTTGTTGGAGCTGTGCTCCACGGGGAACCTCCTGCGGAGCCGAAAAATAAAGCTGCGGTCAGATTCAACCGCAGTCGCACACCCTCATCCGACGAGGAGGAACACGACCTACCTCGACAACGGAAGAGTCCACGACGTCACAGCCGCGACTACGACGCTCGAAGCGACCTTGCTCAGCGCAAGATCGACAAGGCATGCGCCAAGCGCATGTGCTCATCCAAATCCAAGGAGGATGACGATGAAGGAGAACTCTTCAGAGCTAGATGCTTCAGCAAATCTGTTCGGCGGACACGGATGCCGAGAAACTTGAGGCTTCCTTCGGACACTCTGAAGTTCGACGGCACGTAGGACCCTAAGGCGTGGCTTAGCGACCACCTGTCGTCCGTCAAGCTGCACGGCGGAAACAAAAACACCGCCCTACAATGCCTCCAACTGTAGCTGACAGGCCGCAGCCCAGATTTGGCTCAGCAGCCTATCCTCGGGATCCATCCAAAGCTGGGAGGAACTGGCATATAGTTTCATCCGAAACTTCAAAGGTACCAGCAAGAGGCCAGCCTCGATCGAAGAACTGCGGGCCTGCACCCAATGAATGGGCGAATCCATTCGCTCGTACATACTACGCTGGTCCAACATCAAGAACTCCGCGTCACATATCTCTGAGGAGAGAACAATCGACGCCTTCAAAGATGGCGTCAAACGCCAGGACTTCAAGGAAGAACTTGGGCGTGTCAAGCCCAAAACACTCGACCACCTCATGGACATCGCCAACAGGTGGGCAGATGGCGAAGACTCTGTCCACCGAGCACACTCGGATGAGGAGGACGACTATGGCCGCCGACGCGAGCGCCATAGCAAACAAAGATCGCGCATATACGATGACTGCGACGGACCCGACATGGTCGCGGTTGGCTACGCCGACTGCTGTAACGAAAGCAACCGCAGCAGCGGCGGATACCGTGGAAACAACTTCCACGATGGAGGACGCCCAACACAAACGTGGCAACGCCGCGGCCGCGACGATGATCCCTCGGCATACGAGAAGTTGTCAGGCCCATGCACCATCCACTTCTACATCGACAAGCAGGATGGCAAAAAGAAGGCCAGCCATATGCTCAAGGACTGCCGCGAGTTCCAGAAACTCACCGAGAGCCTGTCCCAAATGAGACAGCAAGTCCCGAACAATGGGTTCGGGCACGCGCCCGCACCAGGCGACATCACCCATGGAGCTCCTCCGCCACCACCCGTGGGACCTTTGAATCACCCGGTCGCACCCATACAGAACAACGGCATAAACGGCTACCCCGCGCCGAAAGGGTCACTGATGATCCAAAAGGGGCGCCCAACAAACAGGGTGCAAAAGAAGATCACCCGCCAAGTCAGCTTGGCTGTGACCGCTCCACCCGCCATCCCTGAGTACCTCAGTGGTTCGGAGTCCTGCATCACATTCAGCCGTTCGGATCACCCCCGCCAAATCCCTCGCCCAGGGCATGCGGCCCTGGTGCTCGAGGCGCAGATCGGAGGATTCGAGATGAGCCATGTCTTCATGGATGGCGACAGCGACATCAGTCTGATATTCGCTAGCACCTTAGCAGCAATGCGGATCCCGCTGTGCAGCCTAGAACAATCTGACACAACGTTCCATGGCATCATCCTAGGGAAGGGCATATGTCCCCTAGGAAATATATGGCTCGACGTCATCTTCGGCAAGCCCGACAACTTTTGGTGCGAGCGACTCGAGTTTGAAGTGGTGGATTGGCCATCACAATACCACGCCATCCTAGGGCGCGTGGCATTCCCAAGGTTCCTGGCAGTACCGCACTATGCGTACCTGCTACTCAAGATGTTAGGACCTAGGGGCGTCATCACGGTACACGGGAGCTTCACCCGGTCCGACCACTACGACAGGGATTTCAACAGAATCTCCCAGTCATTCGGCATGCAGGAGGATCTCACAAGGCTCAGGTGACAGACAACGGGGCACCCCCAGTCTCGAGGCAAAACGCACCTGACATGTCATTCGACTCAACAATCAACACGAAGAAGGTGCAGGTCCACCCGACGGACGCCTCCAAGACAGCGTTGATCGCTAACGACCTTAGCCCCGCATAGGAAAGCGCGCTCATCGAATTCCTCTGTGAGTGCTGGTAAATCTTCGCCTGGTGTCCTGCAGACATTCCAGGAGTTCCCAGGGAATTCGCCGTGCATGCACTCAATGTGTTCCCACGTGCCGAAGCCATCAGAGTCGAAGTCAACAGACTGCTCGACGCTGATTTCATCAGGGAGATCAAGGAAAGCGAGTGGCTGGCCAACACCGTGATGGTCCCTAAAAAGGACACGGACATCCTTCGGATGTGCGTGGACTTCACGTCGCTGAACAAGCACTGCCCGAAGGATCACTTCCCTCTCCCTCAGATCGATCAGATTATCGATTCGACTGCAGGATGCGAGAAACTCTCCTTCCTCGACGCCTACTCAGGCTACAATCAGATTCTACTAAAGGTCGAAGACCAGGAGAAAACGGCGTTCATCATGCCATTTCGAGTGTTCTGCTACAACATAATGCCCTTCGGGCTGAAGAACACAGGTGCCACGTACTAGCGGTGCATGCAGGCATGCCTGAAAAGCCAGATCGGCCACAACATACAGGTCTATGTCGACGACATAGTAGTCAAGACAAGGGAGGCATAGACATTGATCGACGATCTCCGCGAGACGTTCGACAACCTTGATCACTACAAGATCAAGTTGAACCCAGAAAAGTGCGCCTTCGGCGTCCCATCTGGCCTACTGCTTGGCTACTTCATCTCCCAGTGAGGAATTGAGGCGAGCCCGAAGAAAATCTAGGCCATACTGGCCATGGACAAACCGAAGAACCTCAAGGGTGTCCAGCAGCTCGCTGGACGCATCGCGACGCTGAGCAGATTCATCAGCCGCATGGGTGAAAATTCCCCGCCTTTCTATCAGCTGCTACGCAAAGCAGACAAATTCGAGTGGACACCTGAAGCGGACGACGCATTCGAAGATCTGAAGCGGCTGCTCTCCACCTCGCCCGTCCTGGTCACGCCAAAGGAACGCAAGCCTCTACTACTATACACAGCAGCCACACATCAGGTGGTAAGCACCGTGCTCGTGGTCAAACGACCCAAAGATGGCAAGACTCACGGGGTCGAACGCCCAATCTACTACCTCAGCGAGGTATTGATGCCAACAAAACAGAGGTACCCTCACTACCAGAAACTCGCCTACGGCGTGTTCATGATGGCTCGCCGGCTGAGCCACTACTTCTAGGAGCATCAAGTGATGGTAGTCAATGAGGCACCTCTGAATAGCATCCTGAACAACCCAGAAGCCATGGGACACGTGGCCCTGTGGGGCATCGAGTTGTCCCCTCTAGACATAGTCTATGAGAAGCGCCATGCGATCAAGTCTCAAGTCCTACCAGACTTCCTCGTCCACTGGATGGAGCTACGGCTACCGAACACTCCGGATATGACACAGTCATGGACGATGCACTTCGATGGCTCCAAGCGCGAGGCTGGAGCAGGAGCCGGGGTCATACTGACATCCCCGTAGGGCGATAAGATGAAATATGTCCTCTGGATGAAATTTCGAGCCTCCAACAATGAAGCCGAATACGAGGCCCTCATCCACGGCATGAGGATGGCCAAGATCTGCGGCACAATGTGCCTCATCATCTACGGTGACTCGAACCTCGTCGTTCAGCAAACGATGAATGAGTGCGACACACATGCCGCCAACATGATCGCGTACCGCGCGCTCTATAACTCACTCGAAGGAGACTTCGACGGCTGCGAGCTTCAGCACGTTGGAAGAGAAAGCAACAAAGAAGCCGATAGACTCGCCAACATTGGCTCCACCTGCGCACGGGTGCCACCAGGTGTGTTCCTCGAACAAATCTGCGTACCATCCATCAAAAGGAAATTCCCCAAGGGATCACCCGAAGAGGCAGAGCACTCTTGGGCTGTGCTCCCCGAAGGACAGGAAGGACCCGAAAAGCTCGACACATAGGTCACAGTGGTCAACCTGATGCAGGTCATGGCAATCGAGGAAACATGGACGCAGTCGTACCTTCGGTACCTGATAAACAGGGAACTGCCTGATGACCCGACAGATGCCCGATGCATATCTCGCCGGTCCAAGGCCTTCACCATCATCAATGGCTAGCTGTATGAGCGCAGCATTTCGGGTGTACTCCAAAGGTGTGTCACCATCGGTGACGGCAAAACCATCCTCCAAGACATCCACGAGGGTATCTGCGGCCATCACGCGGGCAGCCGTGCCCTCGTCGCCAAAGCTCTACGAGCTAGGTTCTACTGGCCAATGGCCATGAACGACGCCAAGGACATCGTCCGAAGGTGCAATGTGTGCCAAAGGTTCGCAGACAAACCACACGCACCAGGATCGAAGCTCAGGCCCATACCCCTAGCCTGGCCCTTCACACAATGGGGCCTCGACATGATCGGCAAACTGCCCAAGTCCTCGAAAGGAGGCCATGTCTACCTCCTGGTCGTAGTGGACAAGTTCACCAAGTGGATCGAAGCCATGCCCGTTACTAACCAAAAGGGTAAAACGGCCGTGAAATTCTTCGAGTCCATAGTCTACAGGTTCGGCGTGCCACACAGCATCATCACGGAAAACGGGTCGAACTTCATCTCAAAAGAATTCCAGGACTTCTGCGAACGCCTCAGGATCAACATATCGTATGCCTCCGTGGCACACCCGCAAACCAACGGGCAAGTCGAAAAGGCCAACGGCCTCGTAGGTGGCGGCATCAAGAAACGCCTGCTGAGCCCACTCGAGCGACTTGCGGGAGCATGGGCAGAAGAGCTACCCTCCGTCCTCTGGAGCTTGCGCACAATGCCAAATAGCTGAACTGGCTACACGCCTTTCTTCATGGTGCACGGAGCCGAAGTCGTGCTACCTGCGGAAGTACGCCATAAGGCCCCATGGATTGTTGCCTACAACGAAGCCGAATCAACGGCCACACTCGAAGACGCCGTTGACACGCTCGACGAGGCACGCGACATCGTCGCGACTCGCTCGACGGTCTACCAGCAAAGCCTTCGCAACTATCACAGCCATCGGCTGCGCCCAAGGTCCTTCGTCGAAGGAGACCTCGTCTTACGACTCAAGCAAGAGCGGCCGAAAAATTTCGAGTCACCCTGGGAAGGACCATACGTCGTCACCGAAGTCATCCCAGGTGGCGCCTACCGCCTCAAACACGTGGAGTCTGGAGTCGCATACTCCAACCCATGGAACGTCATGCAATTGCGACGCTTTTACCCCTAGCTATCCCCTTTTGCTTTCAATAAGGCTACTCAGCCAAGGCTACTGTTGGGGATATGCTATATGGGTATCCTTATAGCAATGTCTCTTATCCGACTAACCCGGGTGGCCCATAGTCGGTAGCATGGCCTATGGCCTGCTGGGCGGCCCAGTTAGGTGGATCCAGAAGGGATGCCCACGCCAAATAAAGGAAGGCTACGGTGGAGTCACCAGCGTACCCGGAGCCTTGGAGTGCAAGATACACAAGACTAGTAATAGACGGTGTAGGACTCTGTAACCTGTCCGGATAGGACTTTTCCCTGTAACCCTAGGACCTGGCGACTATATAAGTCGGGCCTATGGGAGCCTTTAGGGCATCGATTCAGACTACCTCGCACAGCGAACCTATCTCTATAACTCGGCGTATTGCCCTTATAGTGATTTATAGCAGGAGTAGGGTTCCACCGCCGTTGTGGGATCTGAACATGGGTAAGCTGTGTTACCTCGTACCCGTCAACCGTCCACCTTACCCCACGTCTCTAAACACGCACTGTGAGGACCCCTCCATGGCGTACTCGTCGGCAATACCATGAAAGTTGGCGCCCACCGTGGGGCCAGAGGCGCTTCAGGCTCTTCAGCGGGCGAGGACCAAGATCTTCGCGGGAATTGGTGCCATTGGCCATGTTCTCTTCTCCGGCAACGTTCCGATCGTCCCTCCCGGCGAGTTCTGGATCCCGGTGAAGACAAACCCTACGCGGTGTTCGATCGTTCCTATCGGAGACATCCACCTCTTCATCGGCGAAACCGACTCGGGCACTAGTTCCCTGGGAGTCGGAGGAGCATCAAGACCCGCACAGACCGCCTACGGGCAGGATACGTTCGCGGAAGAATCGATGTCGGATCTCTCTTCGGAGCTTGCCGGCAAAGATCGGAAAAATTCAAGGCCCACCCAAACCGCCCCTGTGCAGGATATAAAGGTGGAAGATCACTGCAAATCCGCCGGCTTAGTCCGTGCGTCTGGACAGCAGAGATCCAAGTTCGTCGGCGTGGTTACCATCTTCGATCTGGCGTGCTGCATTCAGAGAGAAGGCGAAAACCCCCGCGATTACCTGGCCAGGTGGCTCCGCATACGAGCTGACCTAGCCCACTACCCCGATGATAACGCTCTGTATCACTTCGTGGAAGGACTGGACCGTGGCACGCTTCTCCGACATTCTTTAAGGCGGCAGCAGGCAACAAGACGCCTCACCCTCGAAGAGATGGTGAGCACCGTCAACAACTACGCGGAGGCCGAAGCGGCAACTCAGACAGCGCTCGCGCTCATTGACGGAGCCCCTCCGATTCAGCCACCGCCACCACCACCTCCGACCGCCATCGTCATAGCAGCACCACCGCCTCCAGTCATCGTCGAGCCCATTGCACCTCCACCGCCCGTCATCGAGGAAGTCCTGGCGCCCTCCGACTCTGTCATTGACGCGCTTTATGCTGACTTCAGTGCAGATTCAGAGGAAATAGACTTCAGCCCAGAAGAGCTAGACTCCGATATGCAGGAGATGGAGGAGGAGTACTCGCGCGACGAACAGGCCAACAATGTTGTCGCGTCCCGAGGGGTGTTCGTCACCATTGGGACGGCGATGGATGAAGATCAACCTGGACGAGCTCCGCCTACGGCACTAGAAAAGGGGAATGGGCCACTTATTACTGTTGACGACGATTGCGCAGAAGACATGCCTCCTCCGCCCAACCCAGTGCAGCAGCCGCAGGAACTCGGCACCGGCCCGAGTAACAACAACACCGCAAACTTGCCGCCTCCAGCATCTACGTCTGCAGCAACCCAGGTTACTCCAGCTGATAGAGTGATGTACGGCAATCTCTTCGTCGAGCCACTGACCGTTGCTCATATCCGGAACGTGACCCAGCTTGATGAGAAACGCCAACAGCTGCTGGAGGAAGCGCAAGCCATCGCAGAGCAAGGCGCTAAGCTAGATCGAGATCTGGGCAACGCGCAGAAGTCCATAGAGAAAGCTAGAGCAATGGAGGCCGAGTACAAGACTCCACTACAGTAGCAGAAGGCTAAGAAAGCTCCGGCTCGCGTCATCAATGATCCTGGTGTACGGCGCAACCTAGGATGGGCTCCCTCGAAGCCGGCACAAGCCAATCCATACATTGACAGTGAAGGCAAGCAGGTGATGCCCACCCCACTCCTTAACCTCGCCGTCTCCAAGACCCTTCTGGAGCAGGATAGATCGCCTGAGGCAGTGGAACAGGTCTACGACCTAGTTGCCAA
Organism: Avena sativa; assembly: GCA_916181665.1. Taxonomy (NCBI): domain Eukaryota; kingdom Viridiplantae; phylum Streptophyta; class Magnoliopsida; order Poales; family Poaceae; genus Avena; species Avena sativa. Next base: position 466,108,515 of record OV702293.1, read on the forward strand.
GGCGGTGAAGCAGCAGGAAAAGGCCACCTCCTAGAGGCTTGAGTCTAACCCAGCGCTCTGCCAGTCTAGCCAGTACAAACCGCCAAGGGACATATCTCCTCTTGATGTCGGGTCCCAGACGGGTTCCTAAGAACGAAGACGGAGGGATGCACGCAACAGGAAGGATGCCATCCCAATATCCTCCGACCACGGAGAAAAGGCCCGACCTCGTCGCCCATCTCCATCGCCCCGGTCTCCCCGACATCGCGAAGATTACAACGCTCACCATCGAACGGATATGCCCCCACCAAAGAAGTGTGGCATCGTCATCCGCGACAATGCGGAGCAGACCCGTCATGACGGAAAGCGCAACGAAGGACATAAGAGCAGGTCGCGCCATGACCCTCCGTGTCCGACAAGCAACCGTGACAAACGCGAGGCGTCGCAGGAGGGTAATAGAAATAAGGCTAACCCACCGCCACCTCCGCCTCCGTCACCACCAAGCAGTCACCATGGCGGAGGAGGCCCGCGTCGTTCATGCAGCCCATCCCATGTTGACAAGAAGAATAAGAACCCAGAGCCATACGATGCACGTTCGTGGATCGACAAGATCCATGAGGCCCGGGACGGACCATACCTGGGACCATGTTTCTTTGGACCTGCAATACGGTCCGCAACTTACCCCAAAGGTTTCCGGATCGACAAGACCATCAAGCCCTATGACGGTACCGCCAAGCCAGCCACGTGGTTGCAGGACTACGGCAACGCAATGGAGATTGCCAGAGGCAACCCCAACGTCGCCGTCAAGTACCTCCCATTAATGTTGGCGGGTATGGCCCGTCAGTGGATTGACGACTTGCCGGATAAATCTATCTACAACTGGTTGGACATGCAAGAAGCATTCACCAAGAACTTTGAGGGTACATACAAGCGTCCCTGCACTGTGGGCGATCTACAGCGGTGCGTGCAAGAGAAAGACGAGACATCTCGCGCCTACCTCTCTTGCTGGCTGGATATGAAGAATTCCTGCACAGGAGTGCACGCTCAAACCGCCATGGCCGCCTTCATCGATGGGTTGGAAAGGGGCACGTTGCTCCGACATAAGCTGAAGCACTTACAGGACAATCACCAGCTCGACTTGAACCAGATGATTCAGTTGGCTAGTGAGTTCGCAGCTGCCGACGATGATGCTCGTGGCTCCTTGCCGGCAACGGCCGTTCCAACCCAAGCTCGGAGAAACAGCACTACAAAGCGGAAAACCGCTCCAGAAGAAAAGCAATCTACCGACATGGTCGCTATGACTTTTGCAGGACGAGGAGAGGGCGGACAGCGTGGCCGAGGAAGGGGAGCCGGTCGTGGGCAGCAACGAGGAAGCAAAACCACCTCGGCGCCGCTTCGCGTTCCCCAAACCTACGAGGAGTACCGTGATATGCCATGCCTCGTACACCTCGACGTCAACGGCAAAGCCACCCATACCAATCGACACTGCAAGTTCGTCAACGACCTCAAGGAAGACCCGGAGTCCGGCTACAAGCAAAGTCGGAAGAACAGACCGCGCGGCAAGGGCAAGGGCAAGGGCAAGAAGAAGGAGGAGGAGTCCAAGGATTCAAGTGACATGGACGAAGACGTTGACCCCAAGCACGCCGCCAAGAGCGACGACAAGGGCAAGAACCCCTTCGCGAAGAAGGCCCTAGTCTACCACACTTTCCTTGGCACCCCCACCGTCCGACAACAGAAGACCTCTCTCAGGATCCTGATGGCTACTCTCCCCCCAGTCCCTCAGTACCTGCGCTGGTCGGAGGTTCCAATAACTTGGGACAGGACGGACCACCCAGACCTTATACCCATGGAGAACCAATACGCCATGGTCATCAACCCCTTGATTGACGACGTGGAGTTCACCAAGTGTATGGTGGACAGTGGAAGCAGCATCAACATCATGTACCTGGATACACTGCAAAAGATGAACTTGACGGAGGCAAACCTAAGGCAGACCAACACCGTCTTCCACGGCGTAGTTCCTGGTCGGGAGGCTAAGTCCCTTGGGTGCATTACACTTCAGGTAGCCTTTGGCGATGTTAATAACTACCGCCAAGAGCACATGACCTTCGAGGTGGTCCCCTTCAAGAGCATGTACCACGTCATATTCGGCCGCAACATATTCCACACGTTCATGGCCAAGCCATGCTTCGTCTACAACAAACTCAAGATACTCGGACCAAATGGCATCATCACCATATCCGGAAGCTTTACCAAGGCAAGGGACTGCGAGATCAACGAAGCAGCCGTTGCAGAAGCTGTCCTCTACAGCGAAGAATTCAAAGAGATCCAGAGCAAGATCGATGACTCAGAGATGCCCGTGTCGAAGAAACAAATCTCCGACTCCGCTCCTGCGTTCAAGGCCGCCATCGAGACCAAGCCGGTGGAACTTGTGGTAGGCGATGCCTCCAAGGTCACCTCCATTGGGACGAACCTGGATCCCAAATAGGAAAGCGCGCTCGTCGAGTTCCTCCGTGAGAACAGGGACATCTTTGCCTGGCAACCCGCCGACATGAAAGGTGTACCTAGGGAACTTGCCGAGCACAGCTTAAACATTGATCCAAAATCCAAACCAGTGAAACAACCTCTATGACGCTTTGGAGATGAGAAGAGACGCGCCATTGGCAAAGAGATAGCTAGGTTACTTAAGGCTAGATTTATCCGAGAAGTCCTTCACACCCAATAGGTGGCCAATCCTGTACTTGTCCCCAAAAAGGGAACCAATGAATTAAGAATGTGCGTTGATTACACCGGCTTGCACAAAGCATGTCCCAAAGATCCGTTTGCTTTGCCTCGCATTGACCAAGTCATTGACTAGACGGCTGGCTCGGAACTTTTGTTTTTTCTCGATGCATACTCAGGATACCACCAGATCAAGATGAGGAAGTCGGACCAATTGGACACTTCATTCACTACCCCATACGACACGTTTTGCTATGTCACGATGCCCTTTGGGCTGAAAAACGCTGGTGCTACCTACCAGCGGACAATGCAACGTTGCCTTCACGACCAAATTGGTCGGAACGTTCACGCCTATGTGGACGATATCACAGTGATGTCTAAAAAGTCAAACGACTTAATCTCCGACTTAAAAGAAACCTTCGATAATCTCCGAAAATACAACATGATGCTTAACCCTAAGAAGTGCGTCTTCAGGGTTCCAGCCGGCAAATTGTTGGGCTTCATCGTTTCCCAGCGTGGAATCGAGGTCAACCCGGAGAAAATCAAGGCCATCTTAAATATAAACCGTCCGACATGCCTAAAGGACATTCAACGACTAACAGGTTGTGTTGCAGCAGTTAGTCGGTTCGTCAGCCGACTTGGAGAGAAGGCCCTGCTGCTGTACAAGTTGCTGAAAAAGGCAGAAAAATTCACGTGGACGGACGAGGCAGATGCAGCATTGAAGCAGCTCAAGGAGATTCTTTCCTCAGCGCCCATCCTTGCAGCATCCGAGCCTGGAGAGCCCCTGTTAATTTACATGGCGGCAACCAACCGGGTTATCAGCATCGTCGTCGTCGTAGAGCGGAAGGAACCAGGCTATGAGCACGGAGTTCAACGACCAGTTTACTATGTAAGCGAGGTCTTGATGGAGTCTAAGCAGCGTTACCCGCACTACCAAAAGATAGCTTATGGAGTATTCCTTGCTTCTCGGAAGCTGAGGCATTACTTTCAGGAGCACCCAATCACAGTGGTGAGCAAGACTCCATTGTCGGACATCATCAACAATAGCGACGCTACAGGAAGGGTCGTGAAGTGGGGCATTGAACTTGCCGCCTTCGAGATCACCTACAAGAGACGCGACGCTATCAAATCACAAGCCTTGGCGGATTTTGTTGCAGATTGGACGGAGATGTCAGACGCTACTCCGTTGCCAGAACCAGAGTACTGGGTGATGCACTTTGACGGATCAAAGCTGCTCAACGGCTCGGGGGCTGGTGTATTGCTACAGTCACCAATAGGAGACAAGCTACACTAGATTCTGCAGATCCACTTCGAGGCTACAAACAACATGGCGGAGTATGAAGCACTCATTCACGGACTACGTGTAGCCAAGGATATTGGCATCAAGCACATAGTTTGTTGTGGAGATTCCGACTTGGTTGCCCAGCAGGTGGCTGGCACCTGGAATGCGCGGAACCCTATGATGGCGGCATATCGAGACGAAGTGGACGAGATAGCCAAGAGCTTCTTGGGCTACGAGGTTAAGTATGTGCCTAGGGAACAAAACGAGGCGGCTGATCTGCTGTCTAAGCTAGGATCAGGGCGCAAGCGAATTCCGGCAGGAGTTTTCCTCGAGCACCTGCGCACACCATCCGTGAAGGGAGCCGACATCGACAATCCGGATAGAGCTGACTCTTTCATCAACATGGTGACTAAGGTCCCCCCGGCTTGGACAAAACCGTTCATGGAATACCTCGAACACGAAACTTTGCCCGACGACAAAGACGAAAGACGGCAAATAGTACAACGAGCAAAGGGTTATACCATAATCAATGGGCAACTCTACAAAAGGAGCACTATTGGTGTATACCTAAAGTGTGTTTCCCAGCTAGAAGGTATGGAAATCCTACGCGAAATCCATCTCGGAGATTGCGGGCATCACGCCGGTCCTCGATCATTGGTCGCGAAAGCCTTCCGGCAAGGATTCTACTGCCTGACCGCGAAGACGGACGCTGACAAGCTGGTTGAGACATGCATGGGATGCCAGTATTATGCCCGACAACCACATGTTACTGTTGAAGAACTGCGAACAATACCAATAACTTGGCCGTTTCCGGTCTGGGGGCTAGACATGGTGGGACCGTTATAGACGGCACCTTGTGGGTTTACACATCTGCTTGTAGCAGTTGATAAATTCACCAAATGGATAGAAGCTAAACCCATTAGAAAGCTTGATGGGGCAACTGCCCTCAGGTTTGTCCGGGATCTAGTGGTGAGATTTGGTCTCCCACATAGAATTATCACCGACAATGGCATCAATTTATCACTCGGAGAAGTGGAGGCATATTGCTGGGAGAAAGGCATCCGACTTGATCTTGCATCTGTGGCACACCCACAATCCAATGGTCAGGTTGAGAGAACCAATGGATTAATTCTGCAGGGAATCAAGCCACGTCTTGAGGCACCGCTACATAGAGCAGCTGGAGCCTGGGCGGAAGAATTGCCATCTGTGCTGTGGAGTTTACGAACTACACCCAACAGATCTACCGGCTACACTCCTTACTTTATGGTATATGGAGCGGAAGCTATCCTGCCTTCCGACATCCTCCACGATGCACCAAGAGTTGCCACCTACAACGAGGATGACGCTGAAGAATCTAGACGCCTGGATGTGGACCTTCTCGAGGAGGAGCACGTTTTGGCATGCCAAAGATCCGCCATCTACCAGCAGAAGCTACACAGCTACCATAGTCGCCGCGTTCGGCATCGCTCGTTTAAAGAGGGGGATTTGGTGCTCCGGCTTAAGCAGAAAAAGTCAGACAAATTATCCCCGCCATGGGAAGGACCATTCATCATAAGCAAGGCGCTGCTCAATGGGTCTTACTACCTTGTTGACAATCATGAACTAAAGGATAGACCCAACGAGGATCATAAGCGTAAGCGACGTGACCCGGATGATGACTACCCGGAGCTTGATCGGCCATGGAACATAGCACAGCTACGTCCTTTTTACACTTAGCATTTTTATCTAATTGTGTATCTCTTATATGATCAATGAAATAAAGCTCTTTGGTTCACTCATATTTCTGAGTCTTTTACCTCCTTTAGTGTTCATTTTTGGATCATATAAAACCTTTATGCACAAGCTTTGTGTTTGCACTTGTGAAAATTCCGCCTACGGGCATTAGCTTAAGTTTTCTGGTCTACACGTTCTTTGTCGTTTTTATGTGGATTCTGGAGTAGTGACTTTTGGTACTTATTGTCGGCGATTTTGTGCTCAGGTTATTGACGGTGCCATTGGGCATCATCACCTAAGCGCATGGTTTCGACAACGAGTCTTCCGACTCACGAAAAGTCAAGCATAAAAACCAAAGTAATGGATAAGCCAGCACTTGCTTAAAAAATACATACATGCTGGGAACTAAATTCTTAAGTAGCAGGACATAACAACCATTGTTTTCCGCCTTAAGTTACACCATCAAGTTTTTTCCCGCGCATCCACCAAAGGCAAAAAAAATATTACATAGTGTTTTTCACTCTTTGGGCGTAGGAGACTTGGAAGCAGCATCGTCCCCTGTCGGATAATCACCCTCAACATCGGCGCTATGATGAGACTCAGAGGAATCTTGGTTGACGCTGTCGATGGTGTTCATGGGCACGAAGACATCGATGTCCACCAACTCGGCGACTCTGGTGTCATAACCCGCGAGTGTTGACAAGATGGCTTTGTGATCAATCTCTTTGCCGTCATCATCAACGTCGGGGATGCCAGAGGTCACCGTATCGATGTCGGCATCTTCGTAGTGTGCCTTCACCATTGAGAGTGCCATCCTCGCGCCAGCCCGTGCACATGAAGCTTTCCAGCTTGTAACATGCTCGGGGGCTCAGCGTAGAATCTTCGAGTGCTTCGTCATGGAGTCCGATGCCTTGATATATATCTGGAGGGGCTTAGCAATCTCCTTGGCTTGGGTGATGGTGGTGTTGATGAAGTTGTCGGCAAGAACCATGCATTCCTTGTCCGAAGGAGGCGAGCGGGTTAAACCCATAGGCGCTAAAAATTCCGACAAGGAGCGCATGAGTTCAATAAACTCTAAGTATCCAGACTACAGAAATACAAGGCGAAGGACACTTACTGAAGATGCTGGCCTTAGCCTGCCAGACGGTGTCCGCCAAGGATTCCTTCTCTTGTTGGAGGAGCTTAAACGCCTCGCTGTGGCGATGGTTTTGCTCATCAGCAGCTTGCTTCTAATCTTTTAAGATCGCAAGCTCCTCCTTCAAGCGATTGATCTCCGCGGAGGCGGAATCTTGCAGGGCTTTCATGGAATGCTCGTGCATCTTCAGCATCTCTTCCCTCTCCTTCTTAAGGATTTTGTTCTCACTGTCCAGCTGCTGAATGTGCTTGGACTGCTTGACAATATCCTTGGCCTTGGCGACATGCTCTGCAAGTCAGAGAAAACAAAATACACAGTGAGTACTCGAAGAAGGAAGGCATAAAACCAAGACGGAATGCACAAAAAAGAAAACAGACTCTTGTTTTTGATGATCTGTTCCTTCAAGATGGCAGTTTACCCTTTTTGGCTTCAAGATCTGCGCGCATCTTCTGGTACTTGTCGTTGTCCATGCCCCGCCGAGCATTCTCGTTCTGTGAAACAAAGGAAAAAGTTAAAACTGTTGTTTAGTCTGCTTGGAGCACCTAGTCGGAAACTTTTCATCTAGGCGCTCAGGGGCTATAGTGAAAGTTTTTCAACTTAGCAATATGCTTAGCTTTTCTTTAAAGCATCTAGTCGGAGCTACTTCAGTTCTCGACTAGAAGCTTGGGGGCTACAGTATAAAGTTTTAACTCGGAAAATGCTTAGCTTTTCTTTAAGCATCTAGTCGGAACTAATTCAGTTACAACTAGAGACTTGGGGGCTACAGTATTGAAAAATATAAACACTGCTTATGCTACTCTTACAGCATCTAGTCGGAATAGTTTCTTTAATCTAAATGCTTGGGGGCTACAGTGAGAGCTCTTTCTAACTTAGTCACTCTTAGAGCATATAGATGCAAAACCTATGGTTTTCCGTCTACATCCTCGGGAGCTAAAGTGGGATACTCATAATGAAATGCAAAAGGCAAAGTAAAACTTACAAGTGCAATAATCTTGAGGTTTGTAGCACTCTCGGTCAGCAGCTTGCCAAAGGAAATGCTATTTCCCGCAAGATATCCGCTTGTTGGAGCAGCTCCTCAATACTGCATGTCAGAGATGACGACACTCCTCCAGGAACCATAGTTGTGTTACTCGGCAGGAGCGCCGGGTAAACTATCTTCGGGAACTCAAAGGGTTTCTAGGGAGTAGGGGCGCCGCCTTCGGCAGAGGTACCAGTTCCCACTCCCGCCTTGCCGCTACCGATGGCATCCTTAGCCAGAGCTTCAGCCATTTGTAGAGCAACGCTCTCCTGCGTCGCCTGCTCGCCGACAACAGCGAGTTTGGTAGAAGCGTCAGAATCCACTTCCATGGCGGAAGGGCCTGGTGCCTCCTGGGCTTGAGAGTTTGTCGGGGCAGAGGAAGGCTTGAAGACAGGAGTAGCAGGGGCGATGGCGGGGGAGGAGTCGCGATGCAGCATATCTTTGATATTTCTAGAAGCCCCCAAAGTCTTGGAGGTCTTCTTGAGGCTGGTTGTGGCTTTCTTCCTAAAACGTGCAAAGTGCATAAGTACAGGAACAAGACAGATAAATAAGACAATATCGGAGAATGAGAATCTCACACTAATGGGGGTGCTTTGGCAAAAATCCTGGTGGATCTTTTCTTTTCTGCCTCCAGGGCGGCGGTAGTCTTCTTGGAGGCTCCACCCTCCGTCTTCTTCTTCTTGCCTCCGTCGGCAGCGTCAGAGGTGGAGCTCTTCCGCTTTCGCGCCAACGGGACATCGTCGTCGGACACGACCGTGACTTACTTCATCTTTGGATCGTAGATTTGGGCAACCAGGTTGTCCTCATCTAGATCGCTAAGCTGTTAAGTTAGAAATCACCGTGTTAGATGAAGTGGTAATGGCAAGACGAAGAAATTGGAGTATATGTCGTACACAGAAAATACATATCTACCTTTGGGCACTTGCCATCTACGTACATGTCGCAGGTGATGGTGAATCCATGCTTCTTATCCTTCACCTTGACGATGTCCTTCAGGCGGAGCTTGACGGAGTCACTCGAGAAGTTATCCACGGAGATCCGGAGGGTATCCCTTCGATCACTGGTATACTCGTGCATGAACTTCGCGCGGTGCTGCAGAGGCTGGATTCGCCTGATGAACCAGCACATGGCCAGGTCCAAGCCGGTCAAACCCGTCTCTACGAACCATTCGATCCGCCTTATTGCTCGAGAAGCATCGAGGTCGGAGGGAAGGGAGGCATGGGATCTCCATGTGGAAACTTCAGCGGCGGCTCCATCCGCGAAGTCCGGGTACGTTACTTCTCGGCCCGCCAAAGGAATGTCGGGGCCGTAGAAGTACGTCCGCTGCCAGTTTTTGCATGACTCGTGGCCGACGATGTTGGGGAACCGCCGGCCAGGTCGGATCTTGAAGCTTATGGTGCCGCAGTTCCTAAGCTCCTCCTTACTGTGTCCAGCTTCACGTTTGACGGTGAAGAAGTACACGAACAAGTCTAACCTAGGCCTAATCCCTAGGTAACCCTCACAAAGTGCCGCGAAGTTGCTAAGAACTAAGATGCTATTGGGGGAGAGGTTATGGGTTTGGACCTTGTAGTGGTTCAAGACGGAGAGAAGGAAGTGGGAGATGGGCAGAGAAACGCCGCGTACCAGCTGAGCCTTGAGGTACACCTTTTCTCCGGCTTGGGGAGAAGGTGTCACCTCACCGGCCGGCGCCGCCCGCCAGGCGAGCCCCTCCATCGCGGGAAGGTAGCCTTCGGCGACCATCTCTTGGATGTCACGGTCGGTGATGTCCGAGCCGCGCCAGTCGCCCTTGTGCGAGTCTGGCTCTTCTTCCAGAGGCTCTAGCGGGGTTTCAATCACCACCGATGCGGGGATGACCAGGCCCTCTGGGGGCACGACGACGGAGCTCGCCGGCTTCACCGTGGCTTCGCTCGACGCCGCCATCGATGGGGAGGAGCTGCTGCTGGCCATGGGGTGCTGCAAGGATGCGACTGACGCAGAGGGAGGCTAGGATTTTCGAGGTTTCTCGCGGAGAGCTCGAGGAGGCGTGTGGCTGGAGGAAGAAGATGATGACGCAAGAGGAATGAGGTAAAAGGTGGAAAGTGTCCCACAGTTACTATTTATCATGCTTTGTGTCAAGATTCGTGCAGCTGATTGGACGGTTGCCGCGTAGGCGACATGTTCGTGAACGTGCGCGGTAATTTCGCCACATCTCCAACCGTCACCGCCAACGGTTCGTATCACTCGCGCGAGAAAATCGGATATGATTGCGTTCTCTGCATGTGTGAGTTACGAGGCGTCGCTGACCTAAGCCTACGTCGTCCTAGCTGACACGGATAGATGAGCCGTCGCATCGAAGATTCCGGCATGGACGGATTTAATCCAACTACAGAAGAGTACGATGGAATATTCAGCATTTCTCCGGCTCACCATTCGAAGACGGAGAAAACCTTGCAGGGTTCTTTGGGAGGACTACAAGATATTGCTTGACCATTTGCCGACATCCATCTAGATGGAGCATTCAACGTGAAGAGGCAAGACGGCGCAAGATCTCGGAGTTCTCCAGGGGCTACTGTTGGGGATATGCTATATGGGTATCCTTATAGCATGTCTCTTATCCGACTAACCCGGGTGGCCCATAGTCGGTAGCATGGCCTATGGCCTGATGGGCGGCCCAGTTAGGTGGATCCAGAAGGGAGGCCCATGCCGGATAAAGGAAGGCTACAGTGGAGTCACCAGCGTACCCGGAGCCTTGGAGTGCAAGATACACAAGACTAGTAATAGACAATGTAGGACTCTGTAACCTGTCCGGTTAGGACTTTTCCCTATAACCCTAGGACCTGGCGACTATATAAGTCAGGTCTATGGGAGCCTTTAGGGCATCGATTCAGACTACCTCGCACAGCGAACCTATCTCTGTAACTCGGCGTATTGCCCTTATAGTGATTTATAGCAGGAGTAGGATTCCACCGCCGTTGTGGGATCTGAACCTGGGTAAGCTGTGTTACCTCGTACCCGTCAACCGTCCGCCTTACCCCACGTCTCTAAACACGCACTGTGAGGACCCCTCCATGGCGTACTCATCGGCAATACCACGACAGCTACTCAGCCGAAAAATGTACCTCATCATTACGATATGAAGCTAAGTGTCTCGCCCGAAAATTTACCTTTTTCTCGCATTTCTTTATGATTCAACACACTCGGGGGCTCCCCCGCACCTCACGACTTCGTCGACTGAGGATAACGCATGTACACCTGAGTATCTGATCATGTCAGGCTAACGAAAAGGGCATGCATACAACCAAGCACCACGTGCTAATACAATCAAGCTTTACAACAAAGGGCACAACACGCCCAGTCGAAATACATACAAGTTTTACATCTATCTTTTTACAGGTCCTACCTATTCTGAAGGATCACCTGCGCACGATGCTCAAAGAGATCTACAACTTCTTCGGCATACTGCCTCACAGCCGCATAGTGCCGGCGCATGTCCCATAGGCCACCATCTGGCCGAGGGGGCGGCCCAGCCGCAAGATTCACATCAGGGCGATGCAGCCGCACGAGGGAAAGAGCGGCCTTCACCCCCGCAACTAACTGGTGTCACATCAGCTACCTAACGTGACGCATGTCTTGAAACTTCACCAGCAAGCCCTAGAGAGTCGACGGCGCTTCATCAAGGGGAAACATGACGTGCAAAATCGACGCTAGGGAAGTCTTCACCTGCCGTAGCACTAGCGACACCTGGTGAGCACGATCCTGCACAGTCGCAAGGACCATGGCACGGTCGTGATCCATCCAGAAAAACTTCCATATCTTGCTCGGCAAAGCAGTTGATCCGAACTGCAATGCACTCCTTATCCTTCCTTGGAACAAGGTTGGCACCTGCAGCAACCACAAAGTAAGACGACCCGCAAACTAGATGCATCCAAAAACAAGCAGCAGCTCGAAAAAACTTACACTGCAGCTGCTCGGCCAACTGCCGCAGCTCCCCCATCAGATATTCCTCTCTGGCGGTACCTCGCTCCGCCTTCGACTTCCAAATGTCCGCATGGCCTTGGATGGAAAGTAACTCTTTTTCAAGACCGCGGACGCGGTCATGAAGAAAAACAAGCTGCGATGCATCATCCAAGGATGATCGCAGCTGTGGAGCAGACGAAGTATCGACAGGGTCCCCACCCAAAGGTCCCTAAAGGAAAACAGAAAGGATATAAACAACACATGATTGGGCAACAGCTCGAAGGATCATTATATACAACAAAAAGCCACTGCGTGGCACAGGAAGTTATTCATCAAGACATTACAGCAAAAGTAGAAGACAACTACCCTACAACTAGAATGACAAAGCCTAAGTAGCTGCATCCTGAGTGGCCTCGGAGCCAGAGTACCTGCCCTTGACCTCCTGCTGCTGCTTCGCCGCATACTCCACCAGAAGGTCAATAAGCTTCGGCCCATAGCGCTTACAACGAGCAGCGAAGATAGCGAAGGCTACCTCGGAACCGTAGGGGGCCATTGGCATCTGGGAGGTGACCTGGTGAAGATCCAGCTCTGCCCCGGATGCCATGGCCATGGCTAGGCCCATGGAAGCACCGATCCCCTTTTGCTTGCGCTTGTAAGCCGCAGGCGCATCCGTGGACAACGCATCCGCCAAGGAATTGACATCCTCAAGCGCAACGCCCTTGGGAACGAGCTCCTTGTAGAAGCGCCCAAGGACCTCCTTGGCTTTGGCAAGAGATCCAACCACAGTACTGCAGCGGTCTTCGACCGTCGCAGTAGCAGCATCCAAAGCACTACCGTGCTCCAGGGCACTACGATTGAACTCAATGCATGCGGCATCTAGAGAAACGGAAAAGTACAGTAAGAATCGAACAAAGGCACAGGGACGCGGCAGCCGAAAAAAACAAAGAAGGGCAAAAATAGTCACCAGAGATAGCCTTGGCAGCAGCCATTAGTTTTTCGGCCACCTCCTTCTCGCGCGAAGCCGCAGCTGTGGGGAGTTGCTCCTCGCGATCTGTAGCTTCCTGCTGCAGGCGCTCCTTAGTCGCGGCTGTGTCAGCCAGCTCCTGCTCAAGGCGCTCCTTCGCCCCAACGGCATCCTCGGCTTTCTTCTCCGCTCTCCCAAGGCTCTTTTTGAGAGCATCAAGCTCGCGGAGGGTAGTGTTATTCTCATCTGCAAAAATCAACAAAGAACATATATGATCTTCACAAGCTAGCAAGCAGACAAAAAAGTATAGGATTAGTTAAGGATGTACCTTGAAGCTGTCGTAGGCTAGCCTCCAACGCCAGGTGCTGCTTCACCAGCTGGTTTGCACCTTGCACAAAAGGCTGCAAGAAGAAACAACTTGTCAGAAAAAGGACTCGGGGGTTGTGCCCAAGAAACAAGCAAGAGATCAAAACACATGAAAAAACGCTCGGGGGCTCCCCCCGAGATAGGCAAAAAAGGAAGCAAAGATCAGCAGATCATACAAAAATATGGCTCAAGGGCTCCCCCCATAGCAAGGGAAGTAACACTTACATGTTCATACGGAGACTCCGAAGGTCCTGGTGCAGTCTTCTAGGAGACGATCACCCGAGCCTCCTCCGGAGAGGGGTTCGGAGCATCGCACCCAGAGGTGGCCACTGTCTGAGAGGGAGGAGGCATCATCTTCGACTCCCCTACTGCCTCCTGAGTGTCATTGCTACAAGAGCCCTCAGAGGAGTGGCTGCAAAGGAAATCACCAGTCAAAAAGCAAGAAGACAAGAAAAGTAGAAAAAGGCATCCGAAGGGACTTACGAGTCCATGTCGCTCAAGTCAAAAATAGGCAGGGCCCTCTTGCCCTTCTTCTCTTCCTTCTTCCTCTTCGCTGGCGGCTGCGTCGCTACAGGCCGCACAGGCACGGCCGGGGTGGGCGAAGAATATGCACCGTCACCTCAATTGTGGCGGACAAGGAACGGCGGGTCCCTAGGCGTTGGCGGAATCGAGGCATCCGAAAATTCGCTCGAGCTCCGTGCTTGCTTTCGGGTCTGCCCCTCGCTCGCCTCGGGAGCCTCCTCAGTAGGCGACTACGCCGGCGGAAGCTCTGACTCGGAGTCCACGACTTTGTTGTCCGGTGCATCCGGAAACCGTTCAGGTAGTGGAGGCATCATGCCAGGTACCTTGAACTCCTGCACAATGAAGACAAACTTTCAGAAAAGATAATCACAAGGAAACACACTCGAAAAAAAAGCGCTACGCGCACGTCCCAGATCTACACCTGCGGAACCGGTCGAGAAGCACTGAACGGAGGGGTCAACGACTTCCCCGGAAGGTCCTCATCGGATTTGTACTTCAGCAGCGGCCGAAGGACTCTATCGAGGTCCCCCTTGGAGAGCTCCTCAGCCGCAATTCTCATTGGGTCGTGGCGGCCAGAATAAAGGAACATTAGGTACGCCCTAGCCTGGAGTGGCTGCACCCGACGCTTGAGGAAGGTGCGGATGATGTCCACACCATTCACCTCCTTCTCCGGAACCACCTGGAGGGCCTCCACCTGACGATAGAGATCCTCTATCTCCTCCACCTCGCCCTCCAGGATATGATTCTTCCAGGATCTCTTTTTCAAGATCTCCTGGGTGGAGTCGAAAGGGGCAAGGCCAAGGTCTTGCCCGTCCACTATGGAATCGCGGATATAAAACCACCTCTTCCGCCAGTATTGGACGGACTCAGACATAGAAAAAGAGAAAAAAAAGAAAATTGGATCAAAGGGAAATGATGCAGCCACCAATCGGATAAACTCCGTCAGAGCCGGACTGCCTCTTCACGGAATAGAGCTTCCGAAAGAGGCCAAAGTGTGGCTCGATACCGAGCCAGCACTCGCAAAAAGTGATGAAACAGGCGATGTGGATAAGATAATTGGGCGAAAGATGGTGGAGTTGGATGCCATATAAAAACAATAGTCCACGGAGAAAATTGTGGATTGCGAACGACATGCCGCGAAGAACAAAAGCAATAAACATCACCCGAAACCCTGCGGGTGGACGGGGAATTACCTCATCGCCGGGGACCCTGACGGCGTCCCTGTCCTGCGGGATCAAACCCGCCTCATGCAACTTGCGTAGGTCGCCCTTAAGCATCTCCGAGCGTCGCCACCCACCATCGGTGATACGAGTGGCGGCGATGCCTTTCTTGCCGCCGGCAGCAGCGCTGGTGCCCGCTACGGTGGAGGCCTTCTTTGATTTCCCCATTGCAGCGCGACGACGGCGGCGGTGTGAGTGTAGGAAAGAGAAAGGGAATGATTGGATAACTTCTAGCGTGTGGCGAGAAAAGGTCAAGAAAATGGAAGCAGTAGAAATCAAGTGGCTACGGTGAAAACAAATCACAACCTTTCCCCACAGTTATCAGGACGAAGACGATGAATAGGGACCGTTCATCTGGAAGCCCTAACGCCAGAACCAGATCCAACCGTCCATGTGTCAGCACAGCAACGAACCGTCGCTCGCACGCCGTCCACTACACACGGAAATCGAGGAGACGCCGTAATTCTCGCCACGTCGCGCATGACCAGTCAACTCCAAGTCAGAAAGTGAGACCCACGTTCATTCATTCACGTCACCTCTGGTGCCGCAGACGATTGAGGTCACCGATCGTCAGCAATGACGTCATCAAAGTCACACTAGCAACGGTTATAAATCTTCGGCTAAATAGCTACTCGGGGGCTACTCCCATCTGGATTGTTGGCCACGCACCCGAAGCATGAATAAGGTACTACGCCAATGATCTATTCTTCGAGTCCTACGTCGAGTCTACGACTCCACTACGGACTCGGGGGCTACTCCTATAGTGAGGATTGATTCAAGCATCCGAAAAAATTGTGTCCTATGGACCTGAAGCCAACAACGGCTGAATTATAGTCTTTGCTCGAGTCTACGACTCGAATAGACACTCGGGGGGCTACTCCCATAGGAAGTGATGATTGCGCACCCTATGAATGCTTCGACTGCGATCCTTCGGATCATAATGCAAAAACTTTTTGGCAACTTTGCCCCAATCAACGCTAAGTGAGTAACATTCTCCTTGGCCACCCGAAACACCTCCGCGGTGATAAAATTTCGGATGTTGTGTATGCGACGCAAAGATAAGACCTACAGATATCATCTGATGGCCTGGTAACGCACCCGACTGCGCTCTGCTAGTGAAAATCCATGCCAACAGGCGCTATGAAAATCCCGACGGACGCGTTAGGTACATCATTCAAAAACTACTGGGATTCGACTCCTGTAAGACCTCAACGGCATGAGTCGAATTACGCTAGCATCTGTTCCGGGTTCGAGTCAAAGGACTCGAATCTGAAGAAGATCGTGTTGTTTTGTCCTAAGACAGTTAACTGACCCTGATCCGTCAGGAGATTCAGGCAGACGCATCAACAATCCCTACACACTAAAATCATTCTTTTCTTGATAAAAAGAAACAGCCGTACCCGAAAGACTGAAGAGTCCTCAGCCGAATCTACGATTCGATTGAACACTCAGGGGCTACTGGCATGGTTATACCCTACGGGTACACGACATTAGCATACCTGGTCCAGCCCAAGGAAGGCCCACGATAATATACGCGGCCCATGGAGATTTTTGGGTGGCCCAAGCCCACGACGTCTTCGGATCCTTGGAGAGCAAGACTAGAACAGATAGAATATTCAAAGGGGGCAAACCCTAAACCTGTAACTGACTCGATCTGTGCCCGGAACCTGCCTACCTCTATATAAAGGCTAGGAGGGCACGACGAGGGGGATCTCTCTCACCTCACCGCATACACACCTCCACGCCAGATTACATCTGCGCACCCCTGTAACTTTCGGTTCCGCCGTAATCAAGAGCAGACAAGCAGGAGTATGGTTTTCCCTCCGGGGGCCTGAACCTGGGTAAATCTCAATTCCCCTGGTTGCTTGTCTGTTAACCGTTCCGCGATCTCCATCACCCCCATCTTCTCCAAAACCCAAGCTCATAACAATGGGCATTGACGAGATCGATCCTCGTCACAGACACCGCTCAACTTCTAACTATGTTGTCTTCCTCAGGGATGCCTTGGTCTCTTTGTCGTCTAAGCGGCATCCCACTGTCTCCGCTCTAGTGCCGAAGCGGAGTATCACGGTGTCACCAATGTCGTTGCAGAAAGTTGTTGGATCCATCAACTCCTTGCCGATCTCCA
The DNA here is from genome assembly GCA_916181665.1 of Avena sativa. Taxonomy (NCBI): domain Eukaryota; kingdom Viridiplantae; phylum Streptophyta; class Magnoliopsida; order Poales; family Poaceae; genus Avena; species Avena sativa. Next base: position 466,125,499 of record OV702293.1, read on the forward strand.
TGTCCTTGTTCTGAAAGCTTCTGTTGTCTACTACGACAACGTCTCTGTTGTATATATGGTTGTCAACCCTGTGCATCATCGACGGACATAGCACATCGAATTGTACATCTACTTTGTTAGGGAGAAGGTTGCTTTAGGGAGCGCTTGTGTGCTTCATGTTCGAACCTCGTAGCAGTACGCCGACATCATGACCAAAGGACTGCCAACTTTGGTGTTCCAGGACTTTCGCTCCAGCTTGTGCGTTCGGCCACCCACGCTCAAACTGCGCGGGGAGGGGGGTTGACGATTAGGATCTAGTCTCTCTAACCGTTCCTATAACATGTAACTAACACCTAGTCTTCAGGCACTTCCCATGTTTTGTTGTACACATAGAGCACGATCCCCATGATCATTCCCATGATCATCGACGGTTATACTATACTATATATACATGAGGAAATACAAATCAAGCACTCACGGAGTGCATCCAAATCCCTCTCTGCTATTCTACACTGATGCCATCTCCGTCATGAACGGTGTCAAAGACGACCGTATCGGGACTGCCGGCGTGCATCCCAGTGCCCTCTCCATGACATCGAAGATGATGGTGTCGGGCTGCCAGCGTACAGCCTGGTGCTCTCCCCACTTCACACAAACAACACGGAGTGGAAACGGATGGCCTAGTGACGGGGTTGCCGGTGGCCATCCCGGTGACATCTCCATCGGGAAGGTGCCGAAGATAATGGAACGGGCTACTAGCGAGTAGCCTGGTTGCCATCTGTTGGAGAATGACGACGTCGAAGGGTAGCCGACATGCAGCAGCGTCATCTCCACTACGGCGAGCTGGACCAAGGGGAGACAGCAGGGCTGCCAGCGTGCAAGCCGGCGCCATCTCCACCACGGCGAGTTGGACCAAGGGGAAACGACAATGCTCCAATCGGTTATCTCTGACATTCATGTCCCCCACTGACGTTGTTGCATGTCCTCGGTAGCGGCGGGAGGTCTGTCGGCGCCCTAGATCGGCCTCGAGGGGCGCTACTGCCCCGAATGATTGCTGCGGATCGGTAGAGGAGACCGGTGGCAGGAAGATCCGGCCATCTCCGGTGGTGGCGGTGGAAGTGGGGATTTTGGTCCTCGGCCTCGTGTCCGAGCAAATAAAGGAGAGGGGTAGGGATTTTTTGGGGTTGGTTTCCTAAATTTAGTCCTCTAAACGTTTATAGTCTTTTTAGAGGCTGCTTTGGCCGTTAGGACTAAAACATTTCTCTGGAAGGTTTTTTAGGGATTGGGTTAGAGATGCTCTTAGAACTGTGTCGTAAATTCGTGCATCCGAGAATAAGTACTCAAACAACTTTCTATTACAGTCATTTAGTAAACGCGTTGCGCATTGCTGAATAATTATCAGTACACTGCATGTTGACAATCTTTATTGATTGTAACTATACATTCCAACAAATCATTACATACTTTCTGCAAGCTGCCTACTTTTGGACTGCCTGTAAAACTATGAAAGCTATCAGGCCTCCTTCCCTAACCCCCTTGCACCCCCCTCGTGTCGCCCCCTTCTGGCGACCAAGGGGGCCAAACCCTAACCCCGCCGCCACCTCCTCCCCCTCCATCCTTCTCCCTTCTCGTCGCACCCAAAGGGCCGCCGGCCTAAGTGCGCGGCGCCGGTGATGGGGGCGTCGAGGATCTGGCCTCCCGGCCCCAGTACGGCGGTAGGGAGGAGAACGCCGGCGCTAGACGGGGCCCGCTCGCCATTGACGTCTACGTGGCTCCGGCCGGCGGTGGCTTCGTGGGAGCTCGGATCTGGAGGCGGCATCCTCTACCGAAGTGGGGCGGGTGGCGATCTGGTGGAGGAGGTGCTCTATCGGGTGGCGATGGGATTCCATTGGAAGACCTAGATCGTCTCTCTAATCCTATTTGCCTACTTGATCCGTTCTTCGGAAACCGGCCAGCGGTATGGGGATCGCTGTGTCGGATCTAATAAAGGTGGTGGTCCTTTGGTTTCTTTCGCACGAAGACGAAGATCTGCTTGATGTCTTCCCCCGTTGATCTGGTCTAGAGAGGCGGGTTCCGGAAGGCTCCGGCGGCGAACTCCCATGGGCGTATCATGCCTGGAGATTGCTGGATCGGAAGGTATTCAGTCGTGCGCACCTTGTTTTTCTAGCCGTTTGGTTTTAGCGGGAGCGTTGCGAAGTTCTGTTGTTTGTTCTCACCAAGTGCCATTCTTAGAGCCATGGTGAAGTCAGATGCGGAGAATGTCATGAAAGCGGAAATTTGAGGGTAGCGATGGTGATTTTTGTTCTTGTGGCGACGGAGAACTGGCTGCGTGATCTGGGACTCGTTGCAGCGACTATTAGTACGGGAAGACAACACAGGGGGAGTTCCCAGTCTTATCTTGCAGGGTGAAAATCTAAGGTCTGGCTTTAACTGGTTGTGCCTGGCAATGACCTTGTTGAAGGCATTGTTTTGTGAGCAAGGACTTTCTCCAGGGTGAAAACCTATGATCTTTGATCGGCCAACGACGGCGCTTGGACACTGTTTTCTTCTTGGAGGCGTTGTTATTGGAGTGAAGGACTACTGATGTTGTTCTGATGGTGTCAGTGTCGTTACTTTGAGGATTAATTCTCTGTAGCGGGACTTTTCTTTTTTGTAATTCTTCTTTATTTTTTTCTGGGATGTGTGCATCCGTATGGCCGCTAGGGCATGCGTTTTGGCAAAAGCTGGGTGTAATTGGTATCCCTGTGATATTAATATATACTCTTTTCAAAAAAAGGGTAGACTGCTAATACAACCGAGTAATCACGGTTCTTTGAAATTACTGAAGCTTTCATTCATTACTAGATGGACCTAGCGCGCTCTGCCACGCCGTCCTTTGCTAATAAGGTTTAAATTTTGTGGTAGAGATATTATTTGCTAGAGTATTTATAGTTTTGTTTTTGATTCGATGTGTCGTAGGGCGCGTTTTGTTTTTGAATTCTAACTAAAGCTCCGCTTCCTAAAACTGTAGGTAGGAAAATATAAACTATGCAGCTCCACCTTAGAAAGAAACGAAATATTATTAAATTCATATACCTTCACTATCTGGTTCATCCATTTTTTTACACCGAATTTTGTAAGTTGTAAACCAGTTAACAACGGCAGAGATGCAGGTAGACAAACAGAGGGAGAAACTAAGAGGCGTTGTCAATGAAGGCTCCCAATTTCATTAAGTCTGCACAAGTGTATCAACTGAATTCTATAGACTAAAGTTCCATACCAAGATGCAAGAGCTCACGATTACTAACGTATTACTAATACTTATAACCATGCTCAACCGCAATCTTTCATCAACATGTCAGCAATGCTGATGGTTATGAGTAATTTAAGCAAGATATGTACATAACAAAGTGTGGCCTATGGGCGGGTACTCAGGGAAAATCTAAATAATTTGAGGCTACCCACTAGCTGACAAAGAATCGAAAAGAATGTAGATGCAAAGGAAATGCAACTTCATATATGTATTTGACTATTCACTTCCTTACTAAAACAACAAAATAATCAAAGATGAGTTGCCCATAAAATTACTGGAAAATAGCATTTTACAGTGGAAAAGCAAACACGAGAGGAGGGAGAAAGGAACCCCCTCCCAGATGCGAGCCGTGACCATGCCCGCGAGGCACAACAACATTTGATTGGACATCAAGGAGGCATAAGAGCACCATTCATCGCGGAGAAGCCGCCACCACGCCAAAACCAGAGGGGAAGACTGACTTCACAGTCAAAAGAAAGGAGCGAAGAACCAACTCATCTACCCAGCGAACAATGCGCAGCTACGTCGGTCGGCAAGGAGGCAGAAGAGCATCGCTGGTCAAGAAGAAGCCACCACACTAAACACCAGAACTAGAAGACGGACCCCACTGTAAAAAGATGAGCGAAGCCGCTTACCGATCCTGCATCGACTGCCAGTCCAGCACAAAACAAGCAGGCAACAACACGTATACCAATGCAGTCACATTGCCACACGAGCTGGAAAAAAACCAAGACGTAAGAGGCTGACGGTTAGTAGCAGAAACCCAGCAATCCCCATCTTAGTGGGCTTGTAAGATATGACACAAATAATTTAATAGAAAAAATAAAAAGTGTTGAAGGGTAGAGGGGAGAGAGAGATTGCGGAATATGATGGTTGTATTATTGAGCCTCTCGGGCGAGTATATATAGACGTACAGGGATCAACTTGGAGTACAAGACAAGTAACCTACTTGGAGTACAAGACAAGTAACCTAGTCTATCCTAACAGATACGTATACTCTAACAAAAAGAAATACTATGTACTACCAAAAAAAATTCAAATAAAAAAATTCAGATCTTAATAAAAATCAATTTTACATGAGATGGTTACGATAGACATGATGTTCAGCAACATTTATAACACATCCGAATTGTCACACACCACTCAATGTTATTTCACTTTCAGTTCCGCAATTCAATTTTTGTCCGACAATTTAATATCACTTGTATCACAGCTTCCTAAAAGTTACATTCAACATGAACATAGTCTTCTTCAATGATCTTCTTGCGTGGGCATATTAAAAACAATACAAATATTCATCAGACAACATCCTTGGAATTTATTAAGTTCATAGGTACATGCAATGTGTCACTCAACCACTAAATTACTTGAGGCTCTTAGTCAGATTTCTTCTAGTAGTATCTGGTCGAAATAGGAAGCACGGGGAGTTGAAACTGACCCATTGGCAAGTAATACGGTAGACACTTAGGAGCAAATCACTATATTACAGAATATCTGACAAACGAAACGAAACGCAAACAGGTTCCGTCTAGTTTGAATAGTAATCTGCCATTTGAGACAGATAAACTGCACTACTTATGTTTACTCCAATGAATCATAAATTATACTAAGATGTGCACCGGTGCATCCACTATACTTATGTTTCATCCAATGAATCAATTTCATATATTAACTCCCTACGAAATCTTGCTTACTTTTCTAGATTTTTTTTTTGTTTTGATTGCTTGAATCTATTGTTGATTGCAAGACCAAGCCGTTCAACCTTTTATCCTTTGTAATCTCGCTGCCACTAAATTTATACACCGTCATCCTGTCAAAGTATCAAACAAAGAAAGTGAAAGAAAACCTCAGAGCATCAGATTCCTCTCGGTGTGTTTAGCTAACTCAAAAGAAAGTGAACTATCCAAGCTGTATGATTGAGCAACCATAACATCAGTTGGTCTACTTGTGATATCTTGAGCAATCCAGGAAAGAAGACCATTTCAAGTCTTCAACCATTAATGGTTTATCTAACGCGATAACTCATACCTATATATCAAATAGAGAGTGTGCTGAAAATGCAGAATTTATCTTGGCCTGGGGCAGAATTTATCTTGGACTTGCAGTCTCGTTCTGTCAAGCATACTTCATACATTTCTATTTGGACTTGCTTCAGAGTATCATCCAAGCAGAACTAAAGCAGATGATAAGCATGCTCCTAACCACTGCATTGGTGCCATTGATGTTATAACTGGCCATGCATGCTAGAACTATATATACTCCATAGAACAATTTGCATACATATATAGAGGCAATTAAGATAACTTGATTTCATCTAAACCTCTGTTTTATAAAGTTCATCTCAAACAGACCTAAAGCAAAGGGAAGGAAATTAAATACCAAAGCAACTAACAAAATATAATTTGAAGTTTTAAACTATCATTTTGATTTTACTGTGTTGATTCAAGATGCTTAAATAAATAAACAGAAACAGAACCATGGCATACTACCATCAAGTTAATATGACCTGAAAACATAAAGTATACTAAGTCTAAATAACGCACGGAAGGAAGTAGATATGCATCTACATCGACCTAATAACATGACATTGTCCATGATTAGTGTATAGCATTTTAAATCCAGGCTCAAAAGAAGAAAAGAAAGGCATAACTCTACACCAAACTGAATAACCACATCCAAACAAAGTGGAAGCCTCTTCACTTGCAGCCAGGCCAAGGCCGTAACCATCATGTGTAAAACACACGATATCTGAAATGTTTTTTCATGCACAATGCAAATCTTCATATTTATAAGCATATAAATGCAAAATAAAATCACCTTTAAATACAATAGTAAAAGGGCATACTCCACATTTCTAATTGTTGCAAACACTGAACAATAATACTCACACTTGTGAACAGATACACACTTATGACATGCAACTTCAAATTTAACATCAACTGGTAGATAATATATGATCTCCTGGAACCTTATTTATTCCTAAATGCTACAAAGAAACACTACCGTCCATATTTGGTCAAGCTTCATACAAATGAAGGAATAAAAAGAATTGAATGATGCGGAAAGGAAATGATTGTATTGGCAACAGATTTGATTCGGTAGACACTTAAACTTGTTCTGCCACCCCTCCTCCACCTAAAACTCATAAGCAATCAACTGTACACGGGAATTCCTTCCAACCTCTAATTCCCTGAAATCCATACCACAAAGAACACCCAAATCAGTTTGCAATGTCAAATTCGCTTGCAGAGAGGCTCAATATTGGACGCCCACATAGGCCATTCCCTTTGCACGGCAGAGGTCGGGTTCACGGTAAGAGCTCTCATTGTAGGGTTTCGTAGCATGGAAAACAAAAAATTTCTACCGCATACAAACAAACAAGCCAAGATCTATCTACTAGATTGTAGCAACGTGTCGATGGAATAACTCACCCTCGAAGATTCCAAAGTGTTTAACGAGAGCGGATTCTCGTGGGTGCTCTTTCTTGATCTCCACTTCTGCAGATTTCAACATGGCGAAGAGTTCTGGCAACTGCTTGTTCATGTTTTGCATATTGTAGTTCATCACAAAGTTCTTATAACTTGGTGGTAGTGATTGGAGGACACGATAAATCCCCAAAGCATTAGGAATCACTATACCCAAGCTTTGAAGTTTGTTTGCGTGCCCAGACATCTTAAGCACATGCTCACTGACGGAGCTGCCCTCTTCCATCTTGCAGTTAAAGAACTTTTCAGAAGCCTCATAGCTCTCAATTGCCGCGTGAGTCTCAAAGATCAATTTGAGATCACGGACAATATCATGTGGGTCTGAATTCTCAAACCTTTTCTGAAGCTCCGATTCTAAACCATACAAGATAGCACACTGAACTGTGGAGTACTGAGTCTTCCGAGCGAGGTAAACATTCTTTACTTCATCGGTAGCAGTAGCTGCAGGTGGGTCACCCAGCGGTGCATCCAGCACATAGGTCAAATTACCAGCTGTGAGGACAATCCTCAAATTGCGAAACCAATCCGCGAAGTTGCTTCCATTGTTTTTCAACTTTTCTTTCTCTAGGAACGCATTAAAATTGATGGTAGGGGCCACCATTGATCTACAACATATTTGCAATAGTTTAGACTAAGTTTATGACAAATTGAGTTCTAATTAATAGTTAAATTAATCTAGGTGAACTCCCACTCAAAACAATATCCCTCACATTGTTTTAGTGATCACACGAACCAAATCTACCACATCAACACCGATCATCACGAGAGTTGATGTAGCTTCAATGGCGAACAATCGACATGTTCATCATATCTACTATACGATTCATGCTTTACCTTTCGGTGATCCGTGTTCCGAGACCATGTTTGTACATGCTAGGCTCGTCAAGATCAAACCTTAGCTTCCGCATGAGCAAATCTGGCTTGCTCACGTTGTATACACTTGCGGAATCTAACACACCCGATCATCACGTGGTGCTTCGAAACAACAAGCTTTAGCAACGGTGCTTACTAATGATGAACACTTTAGAACTTGAAATTCATGTGCATGAGGGATCATCTTATAATGCCACCGTCGTTAACTAAGCAGTACAAGATGCATAAAGGATTAACATCACATGCAATTCATAATATGTGATATGATATGGCCTTTCTTCTTTGTGCTTCCGATCTCCATCTTCAAGCACGAACATGATCTCCATCATCACCGGCATTGCATCAAGGTCAATGATGCTGCTCCATGGTTGTCGTCCACCGGCTTCAACTATTACAACTACTTTGAACAGACACGCGGGTCTTAACGGAATTTAAAGACAACCATATGTCTCCTACCGGTTGCCAACTTACAATAAGGAACATTGCATACATCAAATATAATCACAATCATGGCCATATCACATCACAGCACACCCCTGCAAAACAAAGTTAGACGCCTCTACTTTCTTTGCATGTTTTACGTGGTTTGGGGCTTTCAATAAGTGTCGTTCTAACTTACGAACAAGAACCACAACATTGATACTAGTATTGTCAATCACCCGTTGTAAATTGAATCTTAACTATGTTGGGAGAAACAGGCACCCGCAAAGCCACTTATGCAATACAAGTTGCATGTCAAGCGTGGAGCAAGTCTCATGAACGATGTCATATAAGGTTGGCCCGGGCCGCTTCATCCCACCATCCCGCAAGATGCAAAGTACACAAGAAGCAATCGACAACAAAAGCATCAACGCCCACAATGACCATTGTGTTCTACTCGTGCAATAGATCTACATATAGACACGGCTCTGATACCACTGTAGGGTTTCGTAGCATGGAAAACAAAAAATTTCTACCGCATACAAACAAACAATCCAAGATCTATCTACTAGATTGTAGCAACGAGTCGATGGAATAACTCACCCTCAAAGATTCCAAAGTGTTTAACGAGAGCGGATTCTCGTGGGTGATGTAGTCGTACTCTTTCCGATCTCAAGATCGCGTAGACGATCCTTCCGGCGCTGCGTTCCGGTAGCGCTTCCGCAGTCGGTCACACGTTCGGTACTCGACGAAGACCTTCCTCTCCCTTGTTCCAGCAGGCAGCAGAGGTTGTAGCACTCTCCTCGCGATTCCGGCAGCACAACGGCGTGGTACCGGAAGTAGAGGGGAGATCTCGCAGGGCTTCGACTTAAGCCGGAGCGAGTATGGTGGACTATGAGAGAGAGCCTCGGCGATCTAGGATTTAGACGCACCAAGGAGGGGCAAGGCCGGCGGCTAGGGTTTGCCCTAGGCGGAGGCGGCAAGTTGCCCTAGGCGGCGGCTATGGAGGGCGGCGGCGGCTAGGGTTAGGGTTTAGAGGTGGAGGTGTTGTGTACTTGGAGGGGCAGCCCTGCCCCTCCTTATATAGGTGGAGGGGGCACGCCAGGGGAGGGGAGTCCCTCCCCAACTCGGATACCAAGTGGGCCGGCGGTGGAGGGAGGGAACTCCTCCCCAAGTAGGTTTCCTACTTCCCCTCCACCTTACAAAATAGCCGTTTGACTTTTCAAATTGGCGTTTGACTTTTCAAACTAGGATTTGATTAAACCCTTTATTTTGTTCAGCGATGACACCTAGTACATGATGCAATCATTCCAACTTGTTATGACACATTCATGTACCCTTCCCCTCCGGAGTGCCGGACATTCCGGAACCTTCTAGAACATTCCCGATGAAAACACCGGAACCATTCTCCAACCCCGAAACAGGACTTTCCTTATATGAATCTTATTCTCCAGACCATTCCGGATCTCCTCGTGATATCCCGGATCCCATCCAAGACTCCGAACAACATTCGGTCTCTTACTCATCATTCCATAACTAATCAAACAACGTCGAATCCTTAAGTGTGTCTCCCTACGGTTCGTGAATTATGCGGACATGATCGAGACACTTCTCCGAACAATAACCAATAGTGGAATCTGGAAATTCATATGGCTCCCACATATTTCTACGATTACTTTGCGATTGAATGAACCACTTACATACGATACCAATTTCCCTTTGTCTCACGATAGTTTACTTATCCGAGGTTATGATCGTCGGTATCTCTGCATACCTAGTTCAACCTCCTTACTGATAAGTACTCTTTTCTCGTTCCCGTGATATGTGATCCCTTGTGAGCCAGTCACATGCTTTCAAGCTAATTGGATGACATTTCACCGAGAGGACCCAGAGTATATCTATCCGTCATATGGATGGACAAATCTCACTCTTGATCCATGTGTCTCAACCAATACTTTCCGAACACTCAATGCCACCTTTATAGCCACCCAGTTACGGTGTGGTGTTTGATGTCATCAAAGCATTCTTCCGGTGAAGGTGATATGCATGATCTCATGGTCGAAGGAATTAGGTTACTATGTATCAGAAAGCATATAGCAATTGAACTATTAAAATGACTTGATATTTATGCTACGCTTATCTATAGGAGTATGTCCACCATATCATTCTCCTAACGATATGATCTTGTTGTTAATAACATCTCAATGTTCATGATAGGAAACCACAATCATTTATTAACCAACAAGCTAGTATCATAAAGAGGCTTTACTAGGGACTCTATTTTAGTTTACAAATCACACAAGTATTAATGTTTCCTTGTTAATACTATTATAGCATGAATGTAAACATTTATCATAAACATAAAAATATAATAATAACTATATTTATTATTGCCTCTAGGGCATATCTCCAACACCCATGATGTCGTAGGGGCTTGTTCATGGCCATACCAATATAATACCGCAATTTAAAATAATAATTACAGCGAGCAACCACACCAATCAAACACAAGGATATTGATGTATGCAATCAGATCACAAGATAAAGGAAATAATCAAGAAAGCATGGGAAAGCTAGAGTAGACCGTCCTCAATGGAGATGGTGTTGTACCGGTGTCGATGCGGTCGACGTAGAGGCTGGCCTCACATCAGGCGTGAAGGTACTCCGGCTGGCCGTACACGACGCTTGTGCCGCCGGCGTCCCGCTGGATCCCAGACTTGGCCAAACCCAACTTCTCCCACACAAGATGCTCGAGTAGTTGGAGCGACTGAGATTCACCACTGGTGGGGGACGGGAAAATCGTGAAGGAGATGGAGCGGTTGTGCTTGTGGGGAAGAAGGGATGAGAGGAGGCAGCGAGAAAGATTCGAGAGAGAACGAGATGCAAGCTAGGGGACAGGATGAACCAGAGATCGAAGCCAGCACGGACGTGCCGCGTAGAAGCAACAGGACCCAGTGGACAACGTCGCCGATGAATCCGAATCAGCGGCAGCGACGGCGAGAGCGAAGAAGGAATAGCGGCCGCCGACCCAAAAATAGAGCGGAGAAGACCCATGAGTCAAAAGGGCGGAACCGACGCTGGGTTACCAAGCCACGTACGTTCACAATAGAAACCTAACTCAACCTGCTAACAGACCAAAAAAAACATACCGCCTTCCTTGAAATAACCATAGCTCGCCAATTCCAGGGAGCTTAGAGCTCCTTAGGTATGAGATTAAAAGGGATTACAGTACACGTGTAGAGGATATTGCAATACATCTACGCAAGGCAAGTCTGAAACTGCAATTGCACATATGCTACAGCTTGCTCCTGCCCTGCTTAGGCAGGCTTCCCATGGCCCTGGCCTTCTCCCGGAGCAGATACTTCTGCGTCTTTCCCGTCGAAGTCTTGGGCAGCTCGGCGAAGACCACCGTCCTCGGCGCCATATACCGTGGCAGCCTCTCCCGGCAGAATTCTACGATCTCTGCCTCCGTGGCTTTGGCACCGTCCTTGAGTGTGACGAACGCGCACGGCGTCTCTCCCCAATGGTCATCGGGCCTCGCGACCACGGCCGCGTCTAGCACGGCGGGGTGGCCGAACAGGGCCGACTCCACCTCGATGGAGCTGATGTTCTCGCCGCCCGATATGATGATGTCCTTGGACCGGTCCTTGAGCTGGATGTACCCGTCCGGGTGCCGCACGCCCAGGTCCCCCGAGCGCAGCCACCCGCCGCGCATGGCCTCCGCCGTGGCCGCTGCGTCCTTGTAGTACCCGCTCATCACCGTGTTCCCCCGGAGCATGACCTCGCCGACGGTGTGCCCGTCGGAGGGCACGCTCGCCATGGTCACCGGGTCCTTGATCTCCACGCCCTCCAGCATCACGTGCGGCACGCCCTGCCGCGCCCTGATCCGGGCGCGCTCGGCCGCCGGCAGCGCGTCCCACTCGGGCTTCCACACGCACAGCGTCGCCGGCCCGTACGTCTCGGTGAGGCCGTACCCGTGGATGACGTTGAACCCAAGCTCGTCCATCTTAGCTAAGACGTGCGGAGGGGGAGGCGCGCCGCCCGTCGAGATGAGCACCCTGCCAGGCAGCGGCATCTGCTCCGACGCCGGCGCGTCCACGAGCATGCTGAGCACCGTGGGCGCGCCGCCCATGTTGGTCACCCTGTGGCGCACGATCTTCTCGAAGACGACCTTGGGCGACACGCTGCCCGTCATGCAGACGCTGGTGCCGCCCTGCGCCGCCGTGGCCCACACCATGCACCACCCGTTGCAGTGGAACATGGGCACGGTCCAGAGGTACACGGGCATGGTCGGCATCTCGTTTGAGAGTGCGGTGGCCAGCGTGTTGAGGTACGCGCCGCGGTGGCTGTAGATCACGCCCTTGGGCCGCGACGTCGTCCCCGACGTGTAGTTCAGCGATATCGGGTCGCGCTCGTCGGCCGGCCACCTGATCTCGAAGCCTCCCGGCGCGGTCCTCAGAAGATCCTCGTACTCCGGCACTCCCTCGCTGCCGTCACCGTCACCGTCGGTGATCGTGACGAGGAGAGGCAGGCTGGCTCCGGCGCTGGAGAGCATCGCCAGGGCATCGCGCGCGACGGCGCCGAACTGGGACTCGACGAGGAACACTCTGGCCTCCGAGTGCCTCAGGAGGACGGACACCATGGACGCGTCGTGCCGGGTGTTGAGCGTGCACAGGACGCCGCCGGTCATCGGCACGCTGAAGTGCAGCTCGTACATAGCCGGCGTGTTCGCGGCCAAGACAGCGACGACGTCCCGGCGGCCGACGCCGAGGCGGGCGAGCGCGGACGCCCCGGCGAGGCACCGGTCCCGCGTTTCGCGCCACGAGTACTCCCTCTCGCCAATGACCACCGCCGTGCGCGTGCCGTACACCAGCGCGGCGCGCTCCAGGAAGCTCAGCGGCGTGAGCGGCGCGTAGTTGGCGTCGCACTGCACCGACCCCTCCATGGCGATCTCCGGAGCGGAGCAGGTCCTCGATCGATCTGGGCAGTGTGATGCAATGCGGATGGAGATAACAGGTGGACTAATAATTTAGTCAAGTCCATGTGCCAGTTTTAGATTATTTATCCCTGAGACAAACGCATGCCATCAAGCAGGTGGAATCTCTTTTCAAAAGAACAATGTACCAACCATGAACATTGCATCAAACAGCTGGCCTGTCTATGTGGCGAGAGCGCTGTTCGAGTTTTTTTTTCTATTCTGAACCGGGCCAAAATTTCAAACACACTACGTGACCAGGATTTACTAATAGAGCCCAATCAAATCAAGGAGCGAGTTCAAACCTTCTGAGCAGAACTTGTGTTTCATATAACCACTGGCAGTGTTCAACAAAAAAAAAAACTTGCAAGAAAAGTAGCAACACGTGCTGACACGTTGGTGCTGACAGTTGCAAGAAATGCAGAACTAGTACTACATGTTAAATCAATATCGCTGCCGTGTAGACACGTCTTTGCCATGTGCCAAACACACCGAAACACGGCAAAGACAGTCTTTGCCGTGTGTAACTCAAAAAATACACGGCAAAGTATGTGAACACGGCAAATTTCTAAAAAAGAACACGACAAAGAAATATACACGGCAAAGACCCATAAAGAAACACGGCAAAGAAAATACACTCGGCAAAGTCCACAGCGGCACACGGCATATGTGTTGTCACGGCAACGAGGTGGGACCCGTGACCCCACAAGTCCATTTAACGGGAGGAGCTAACGGCCGCAGACGATGATCTCTTTGTCGTGTGCCCTCGCCGGTCCTTTGCCGTGTGTATTCCGCAATACACACGGCAAAGTCCTTTTTTCTTTTTCTTTTTTGCCTTTTATCACATTAATCTTAGGAAAATCATAAAAAAATCATTATAATTCATAAAAATACAAATAATATATCAAAATTTGCAGAAAAATAAGATCTATCTATATGCACTAAAAAATGAGATATTTATATTAAATAAGAATCTTCATGCTCGCCGTTTTGACCATTGTTTAAAACATGCATAAAAAATTAAAAAACAATCAAAACAATGCGAAACCTTTGCGTGGTGTCATATTATGTGACATAGTTGGTAGGAAAAATATAAAACTTCATATATTGATTATGTCTGAAAAAAACATTCACAAAATAACCTATCTCATTCGAGGTTTCCTGGCTTTCGGGTCAAATGACCAATGTTATGGCTAGAATCAAGGCATGGTTTGTGATAATCTGCCCATATTGTGCATTCATGTGCATTATGGAATGGAGAATAATGTTGCAGGAGGAAGTTTTTCTTTTCGTCGTACCAAAAAGCCATTTTCCATTTTACGAGCGTAAAAAACGGGGAATTTTATGAAGCAACCACCAAATGGCTAATTCAAAATTCTACCACTCCATTTTTCAAAAATGCTAGACCACCTTAAATGTACAATGTCCCAACGGGGGGATCTAAAACCTTTCCGTCCACTCCAGGTGAAAAAGACAAATTCCTGCCGAATCGGCAGGAAGTGTGTCAGATATGAACTATAGGTACATGATCGGATGGGCATGATTTTTTATAAAAATCATTTTTAGATTTACAATATGCTATTTCATCAGAGATCTAGTGAAAGTTTAGAGAGGCTTAGCTCCGAGCTAAGAATCTTCATACCCGTCGTTCGACAAAGTTTGTCGATAGTTTAAAAGAGTCATAAAAAATTCAAAAACGATCGAAACAATGCGAAACCTTCGCGTTGTGTCATATTATGTGACATAGTTGGTAGGAAAAATATCAAACTTCGTATATTGATTATGTCTGAAAAAACCTTCACAAAATGACCTATCTCATTCGAAGTTTTCTGGCTTTCGGGTCAAATGACCAATGTTATGGCTAAAATCAACGCATAGTTTGTGATAATATGCCCATATTGTTTATGTATGTGCATCATGGAGTGGCGAACAATGTTGCATGAGGAAGTTTTCCTTTTCGTCGCACCAAAAAGCCATTTTCTATTTTCCGAACGTGAAAAACGAAGGATTTTATGAAGCAACCATCAAATGGCTAATTCAAAATACTACCACCCCATTTTTCAAAAATACTAGACCACCTTAAATGGACAATATCCCAACGGGGGCTGTCAAACCTTTCCGTCCACTCTAGGTGAAAAAGACAAATTCCTGCCGAATTGGTAGGGAGTGGGTCATTTATGCACTACATGTACATGATCGGATGGGCATGGTTTTTTACAAAAATCATTTTTAGGTTCACAATATGCTATTTCATCAGAGATCCGATGAAAGTTTAAAGACGCTCAGCTCCGAGCTAAGAATCTTCATACCCATCGTTCGACAAAGTTTGTCGATAGTTTAAAAGAGTCATAAAAAAATTCAAAAACGATCTATACAATGCGAAACCTTTGCGTGGTGTCATATTATGTGATATGGTTGCAAGGAAAATATCAAACTTGTTATATTGAATATGTCTCAAAAAAACCTTCACAAAATGACCTATCTCATTTGAGGTTTCCTGGCTTTCGGGTCAAATGACCAATATTATTGCTAGAATCAAGGCATAGTTTGTGATAATGTGCCCATATCGTGCATGCATGTGCATCATGGAATGACAAATAATGTTGCTGGAGGAAGTTTTCCTTTTCCTCGCACCAAAAAGCCATTTTCTATTTTCCGGGCACAAAAACCAGGGGTTTTATGAAGCAAGCACCAAATGGATAATTCAAAATGATACTACCCCATTTTCACAAGATTATATGGATGTCATATTTGGATTCCTCACATTTTTCTGATCGGTTTAGACATTTTATTTGTCGAATTCCGATTTACGGATTTAAATATATGAATTATTCCATATTAAATAGAAAAAGGAAATAAAATAAAATCATTTTATTTTTTATTTGCATTCAAGATTATTATTACTTTTCATTATTGTTTACTTAAATAACTGTTTGGAATCTAAAACTGAGATGTGTGACATCATGGCCCAAGAGTTAATAGGATTGATATGGAAGTATTAGCAACAAGATATGATTTCTTTCTCGAAAGCTTATTCGGAAGGAACGAAGAAGTTAAGCGTGCTAAGCTTAGGATGGGTGACCACAGCGGAAGTTTGATTATGAGTGCAATTTGACCTAATATTTAACATACAAAGGGTTAAAATATTCTATATGAGATTATCAAGTAAATAATATTCAAAAAAGTTTGAAACAAAATAAATTTTTTTATTTTTTTTAAAAAGACAGTTTCTTTGCCGTGTACTTTTTCCACGAGACACATGGCAAAGACAGCTTCTTTGCCGTGTACTTTTCGAGGAGACACTTCTTTGCCGTGTACTTTTCAAGAAGACACACGGCAAAGAATAGACACCGTCATCTTCGCGGGAACCGTCATCTTACTTTATTTTGCCGTGTCTATCCATGAGACACACGGCAAAGCCTTTGCCGTGTCTTATTTAGAAAACACACGGCAAAGGGCCTTTGCCGTGGCGAACGTTGTCGTGTGTATACACACGGCAAAGCCTTTGCCGTGTTTCGAAAGGCCTTTGTCGTGTCTTTTGCCCACACGGCAAAGAGCCTGTGTGCCGTAGTGAATTAGAGTAACATGAGCATGATGGATGGATTTGCATCTATAGGTACTGGTCGAATCACCTTGTGGCAATACAACAAGTGATGAGATGAGTAGGGGCTATAGGGGTAGAACAACAAGGTTTAGGTACAAAGGTGGATTTTTTGTGACAGTTGAAAGATGGATATCAGTAGATCATGAAGATCTCAAGGAAAAATTTCATGAAAAGTGCAAAAGGGAAATGTAGAGATTAGTACAAACAAGCCATGATCTGCAATCTAAAAGACCATGCGATCTCGAAAAATGCAATTGGAGCCCAAGCTCACTTGATTCCCTTGTTTTAAAAAATCGAATATGACATTTTGAAGTGTCAAAAAAAAAACTTTAAAAAAGTATGTACATAGACGCAATGATGTATGCTTCGAGTGTGCAAAGTTTCAATCTGAAATACATTGTATTATGGGCTCCCATCTAAAAGACCATGTGATCTCGAAAAATGCAATTGGAGCGCAAGGTCACTAGAGCCCTATATTTAAAAAAAATTAATTATGACATATTGAAGTTTCGAAATATTCTTAAAACAAACATGTACATGGAGGGAATGATGTGTACTTGAGGTGTGCAAAAGCTCAATCTGAAATACATTGTATCATGGACTCCATAAGAAAATCAGAGAAGGTTTGAAGATCTATAGTTTTGTATTTTTGTGTAGTATAGAATACAGAGACTATGCACATTTGAAATATATATCATTTTATATATGTAATATTGTGTTTGGAATTTTGTGAAACTTCTAAAAAAAATTGAATGTTCACATTAAGGGCTCCATGGACCCGGGGCCAAATTTTATGCACTTACCGAGTCACTGAAGTTAACACATCAACAACAATGTTATAAAAAAATGGTTCCTTTGCACTTTTTAGTCTTAAAATTTGTTCATTTACCGTGGCAACTACTATAACGTTCTTCAAAGAATCCATAAACCCGGACAATAAACCTACTAAGAAAGACCACTTGATCTTATCGTATGCACTTTGAAATCTAGTTTTAATTAAACACATCATTCGCTTTGCTCCTATAAACCTAATGCAAAACTTCACCAAGAACACCCACCCCATCAAGAATAAATCTACCTTTAAAAATGTATAACAATAAGATCGATGCAGAGGCCAGAGTTATTCTAGACTTTTTAAGAAAAAACAGGTAATTAACCTTTTGCGACACATAAGTGCCCTATCAGTAAAAATTTGAAATAACACAAATACATAAATAGGCCCGTACTACTGGCTCTTACAAGCCCGATGCAATTGATCAGCCGATTCAGCTTAGCATTACTCGACTCGTAACTTCAAGCACAACCATCAATTACAAACCGAAATGTCCGATCGCCTGTGATCTAAACCCTCGTACGGTTTTGGAGCTAGCCTTTGTGCACTGCAGGGCAATGCTAACGGTCGGTCACTGCGTCTTATTGTCTGCACATTCAGTCTCGCCATCTGCTGGTGCCAATCGAGAAAACAATTGACTCGGATCATACGGTAACACTTAGCTGTAGGGCAATCTCTGCAATAGCACAGTGCAACCATGCAACAAAGTTGGATTCAGACAAAGAAACGTTACAGTTTGCTTTTTGTGGTCTTTGTCAGGCTGCCCATAGCCCGAGCCTTCTCCCGGAGCACAAACTTCTGCGTCTTCCCCGTGGATGTCTTGGGCAGATCCTGGAACACCACCGTCTTGGGCGCCATGAAATGCGGCAGCCTCTCCCGGCAGAATCCTATGATCTCTGCTTCCGTGGCACTGGCGCCATCCTTCAGCTCGACGAACGCGCATGGCGTCTCCCCCCAGTGGTCGTCGGGCCTGGCCACGACCGCCGCCTCGAGCACCGCCGGGTGGCTGAAGATCACCGACTCCACCTCGATGGAGCTGATGTTCTCGCCGCCCGATATGATGATGTCCTTGGCCCTGTCCTTGAGCTGAATGTACCCGTCCGGGTGCCGCACGCCGAGGTCGCCCGTGCGCAGCCACCCGCCAGCCATGGACTCCTTGGTCGCGCTGATGTCCTTGTAGTACCCGCTCATGACGGTGTTGCCACGGAACATCACCTCGCCGACCGTGTTCCCGTCGCGCGGCACGCTCTCCATGGTGGCAGGGTCCTTGACGTCGACGTCCTGCATCGCGATGTGGTGGAACCCCTGCCTGGCCTTGAGCCGCGCGCGCTCCTCGGCCGGCAGCGCGTCCCACTCCGGCATCCACGTGCACACGGTGGCCGGGCCGTAAGTTTCGGTGAGGCCGTAGATGTGGTGAACCGCGAAGCCGAGCTCCTCCATCCTAGACAGGATGGGGGGCGGCGGTGGCGCGCCGCCAGTCATGACGCGCACCGTCCCGGGGAGCGGTTTTCGGTCCGCGGGCGGCGCGTTGACGATCATGTTGAGCACCGTGGGCGCGCCGCCCATGTGCGTGACCCCGTGGCGCGCGATGCAGTCGAAGATGAGCTTGGCGGTGAAGTGGCGGAGGCAGACGTTGGTGCCGCCCAGCATGGCGACGCCCCAGGGCAGGTGCCAGCCGTTGCAGTGGAACATGGGCACCGTCCACAGGTACGTCGGCATGTGCGTAATGTCGTAGGCGAGCACCGTGCCGACGGTGTTGAGGTAGGCGCCGCGGTGGTTGTACAGCACGCCCTTGGGCCGCGACGTGGTGCCGGAGGTGTAGTTGAGCGCGATCGGGTCCAGCTCGTCCAACGGCCACCGGATGTCGAACTGCGGCGGAGCGTCCTTGATGAGACCCTCGTAGTCCGTGCAGCCGGGGTCGGCGTCGTCCGAGATGGTCACGAGGACCGGGAGTCGGCTGGCGGCGTCGGGCAGATCGGCGAGGCGCTTCAGGGCGGACCGCCCGACCTCGACGAGGCTTGACTCGACGAGGAACACCTTGGCGCCGGAGTGCCTTAGCAGGGTGGACACCATCGCCGCGTCGTGCCGCGTGTTGAACGTGCAGAGGACGGCGCCCGCCATGGGCACGGCGAAGTGCAGCTCGTACATCGCCGGCACGTTCGGGCTGAGGACAGCGACCTGTACATCGACGGCATGGTTAGCGATGAAACATAAGGTCTGGCTGGGCTGGCCAGCAATTGCGAAACACGGCCCATGGGCTGCACAACAGACGGGCATGGGGGGTTGCGACACTGCCATCTCTTACAGGACAGAGGACCATTCGACAAGGGCATCAAAGACAACAACAACTGGGCAGCTGTTTCTTGTACGTACTATGATGTGATGTGAGCCGCTGTTTCCAATTTCCTAAGGCACACTGATTATGCACTGTGATCCGTTTCAACCGTGGTTAGCTAGATTTTTACCGTCATTTTGTCTATGTTATCAGTTAGATCATGCAGGTTAACTGTGGCATAGACGAATAAAACAAGCAAAGGGATGGAAGCAGAGCAAGGCAGAGCAGAGGCGTGTCGGGTCAGGTAGCGCACTCACCACATCACCGCGGGCGACGCCGAACCGCGCGACGAGGGCGGCGGCCACGCGGACGCACCGGTCCCTGGCCTCCCTCCACGTGGTCGGCCGCGCCTCCCCGTACACCACCGCGGGGCGGTCGCCGTACACGGCCGCGGCGCGCTCGATGAAGCTGATGGGCGTCAGCGGCGCGTAGTTGGCCGCGCAACGCACCGTTCCGGCGTCCATGTCCAGCACCTCCACCTCTTGGTCCCCTTGATCCCTTCCCACCAGGCTGGAGAAGAAGGAAAGCGATGCGACGCCGAGGAGAGGATGAGGAGAAGTAAACGGGGCGCGCTGGCGGCGGCATGGCTGGGATAAATTAGTAAACGCGCGCGCCCCGGCAAGATCCGGCCGACTGGGATTATGATAACCCGATTGGGGATTAGAATAATGGCGGGGCTGGATCAACTGGTGCTGCTGCCGCAGCTGGACTGGCTCGATCTTGAAGCTGCTATTGATGACGCTGCGGTGGTGGGTCAGTCTACGGAGAAGATGGGGAAGTGGGGTTCTCATGCTCATGGCCTCCCGTCAGAGCGCGGCTCTCATGGTAGGACAAATGGGTGTACCCAAAGCTGAAGCTTGGACAGACAGACAGGCTCTGTCAGCTGTTTATCGTGAAGTGATAGGGAGATGAAAACGACTGAGAGATGCTGTTGCTCTTTGGATAAACGAACAGCAGGCATGGATAGCATGGGAGATTGTGGAT
This sequence comes from Avena sativa, assembly GCA_916181665.1. Taxonomy (NCBI): domain Eukaryota; kingdom Viridiplantae; phylum Streptophyta; class Magnoliopsida; order Poales; family Poaceae; genus Avena; species Avena sativa. The sequence continues at coordinate 466,146,278 of OV702293.1, forward strand.
CGTTGGTTTATTTACGTGCTTGGTACGGAAGACGTGAAAAAAAATGCTGAACCGGGGCCAGGAGTGTCGCTGTTTGCGTGATTCCCTTGTGAACCAATGGTGCTCCTGAATTTGGTTTTAGCGTGGGCGTCCCTTGTTTTGTCATTTACTCGTGTTTTACTCCAAGTGTTTTATTTACTCGCACCACCACCAGTCCACCACCGCCACTTGTTTTAGCAAGTCTAAAAATACATTTGTTTCACAAAGCTAAACTATCTTATATTTTGAAACGGAGGGAGTACACGTGAATATCTTTTGACAGAAACAAGATATAGTGACACCTTAGGCGACCACAGAGGCGACGTGGCGCACCACACCCCACCACCGGCGCCGACGCCCTCACCTTGACTGTGTCGCTTGCGAGAGGTGGACGGGAGAAGCAGAAGAGTAGATGGCGAAGGAGGGCAAACCGAGGACATTGTACCATTGTTTTAAAAACCGAACCGGTTCAGTGGTCTAACAAGAAAAAATCTGAACAGATGACCCAACCGATTTTTAAGAGGCACCGGTCCAAACAGCAAAAAACCCTAAAGTTGCGAGAGCAATTGAACTCGCACCCTTATGCTAGGTACAAATGGAACCACATAAGGCCAAATACCACTTGGAGACATCAAGTTTTATGATTAATTATTGTAATAAACACTTTATATAACTTTTATGAACATTTTATGTGGAGACCCAGCGTACCACTACTTGATGTAGTATACTACAGTCGTTGACATAACATCAACGAAACACCGTTCCACTAGTATTACATGTCTTAGAGTGGTATAACGGAAACATCACGGGTCTAAGACATGACTATAGATTACAAATCGACTCTTTATAAAATTAAAGATCCTAAAAATATTCCTTGAAACAGTGAAGAAAACATAGCACAGAAGAAACCAGAAATAGCAACTTGAAGCCTATTCTAAAAATAAGACTACTACTAATATATATCTATGTCTTGCGATTGCTGCTATAGCAATACTATACAGAAGTAGGTTCTATGGCTAGAGATTAAACTCTTATCTAATCTGAAACTTTGTCTTCACTTCAGTTGAGGTATAACTTGACTTCATTGACTTTATTGAAGAACTTGAGCTTTCGATGTCGATTCCTTGAGCATAAGTTGGTGTTAACGACATCTTTATCAGCTTTAGAATCTAGCAAGCGTTAAGAAGGTACGGTTGAGTACGAGCGTACTTGGCAAGTTTACTAAAAAGGACTGTTTGATGCATTATCTACAACCACAGACCAAATGTCGTAGGTTATGAAGATTTTCGTAAACATTTCTTGAAAGATTGCTTTTATTCTAAAAAGCTATGTATGTCAGCCTTCACAGGCTACCAGAACTTCATGGATTTTCTTTTTTACGGCGTTCGCAGCTACTTCTCGGAACAGGGAGTAACATGTCATATTTTTTTACACTCTGCAAAGATGCCTTGCATTACCCATGAGAAATCCTTATCCATGTTGCACAACTGGTGCCTCTTTCCCGTCCACGCTTCCTTAGGTGTGGGGCCCAGTATAAGAACTCCAGACGGTCACTGCCCTTCTTCGCGACCTCGCAATGCCCCTTTGGTGTATGCCATGCCCACCTTATGTATTACGGCAATGAAATGACATACCGTTATAGATGCCAGAACTACCGTGGGATGTTGAGGGATCCCACCAATATGTTGTATAGTCCTCTGCGAATTAAACCATGCTACAAGGATTTGAGCCACGGACTCCGCATCCGTTGACATGCGAAAGGAAGAAGATCCATCCGACTACACCTCCCATTCCAGATGTCATGGTTAATGCGTATTGTACAGTGCTAGAATCACTGATAACATTGGTTATTAAGTCATAGATGATACTTTCCCATGCAATGGTGGTTCTATTGACAGTCAGAATAGATTAGCTGATCACCCTAGATCAATAACCAATAGTTCAAGTTAATTATGAAAATAGTGTTTTCTATCATCCTTTTCGAAATGTAGGTGATAACAATAGTAGATTATATATACTTGATAGAAAATAATCAAAGGACATGAGCAAATGTGAACTTATCCTTGTGATTACAAGATTATGCAATCATGGTCTTCAAGACAATATAAACTCCAATATTTGAAACATAACATCATTGGTCCGGTAAGAACTAATGATTAAAGAAGCAATATGCTATTATGCAAAGGTAATGCCATGCATGTTTGTAAAACCCCCGAAGTAACTCCCAATATTGGATGTGATTTGAATTTAGGTGGTTTCTTAAAGATTTGATTTATCTTCAAGTTTACTTCACAAGCCAATATATCTACAAAGAACTTAAGGCTAACATACAAGATATAAAAGGTAAAGCACAACGTTAACATATGATAGAGATTGATTGTAGTTTTGTTGGAAAATCATGTTTTAGATTGAAGTGGAAAAAATAATAAATTTTGAAGAAAATGTTGTAGGGGTTGCACGCCTTAAAAAAATAATTTTGTTGGAGATATGCCCTAGAGGCAATAATAAAAGTAGTTATTATTATATCTTTGTGTTTATGATAAATGTTTACATTCATGCTATAACTGTATTAACTGGAAACATTAATACTTGTGTGATTTGTAAACTTGTTAGAGTCCCTAGTAAAGCCTCTTTATAATACTATCTTATTGGCTGATAGATGATCATGGTTTCCTGATCATGAACATTGAGATGTTATTAACAACAAGATCATATCTTTAGGAGAATGGTGTGGTGGACATACTCCTATAGATAAGCGTAGCATAAATATCAAGTCATTTAAATAGTTCGTTTGCTATAAGCTTTCAAACACATAGTAACCTAAATCCTTCGACCATGAGATCATGCTAATCACCATCACCAGATGGATGCTTTGATGACATCAAACACCACTTCGTAACTGGGTGGTTATAAAGGTGGCATTGAGTATTCGGAAAGTATGTGTTGATGCACATGGATCAAGAGTGGGATTTGTCCATCCATATGACAGATAGATATACTCTGGGCCCACTGGGTGGAATGTCATCCAATTAGCTTGCAAGCATGTGACTGGCTCACAAGGGATCACATATCACAGGAACGAGTAAAGAGTACTTATCGTTAGCGAGGTTGAACTAGGTATGCAGAGATACCGACAATCAGACCTTAGATAAGTGAAATATCGCGAGACAAATGGAAATTGGTATCGTATGTAAATGGTTCATTCGATCACAAAGTAATCATAGAAATATGTGGGATCCATATGAATTTCCAGATTCCTCTATTGGTTATTAATCAGAGAAGAGTCTCAGTCATGTCTGCATAATTCACGAACCGTAGGGAGACACACTTAAGGATTCGATGTTGTTTAGTAGATATGGAATGTGAGTAATAAGACCGAATGTTGTTTGGAGTCTCGGATGGGATCTGGGATATCATGAGGAGATCTAGAATGGTCTGGAGAATAAGATTCGTATAAGGAAAGTCCAATTTTGGAGTTCGGGAATGATTCCGGTGTTTTCACCGGAATGATCTAGAAGGGTCTAGAAGGTACACCGATCCGGAAGGGGAAGGGTACATGAATGTGTCATGACTAAGTGGAATGACTGCATCATGTCCTAGGTCACTTGGCTGGGTATTTAAAAGAAAGAAATTAAACTCCAAAATTGAAAGTCAAAGGGCAAGTTTGAATAGTCAAACTGGGACAATGGTTCCTGGTGGAGGGAGGAGAGGAAACCTCCTCTCCCTCCACCGCGCGCCAAGGAGAGGGAGTTGGGGGAGAATGCGGCCTCCCCTCCCCTAGCTGCCCCTCCCTCTCATAAATAGAGGGGAGGAGGCTGCCCCAAGATCAACACCACAACAACCCAAGCCCCACACGCCCCAAGCCGCCGCCGGCCCACCTCCTCCCTTGGCCTCTAAACCCTAGTCACCAGGGAACCCCTCTACTCCACCTACCCTCTCCGGCTTAAGGCGAAGCCCTTCGGGATCTCCCCTCTAATCTTCGACACCACGTCGGCATGCGTCGGAATCGCGAGGAGAGAGCTACAACCTCCGTTGCCTGCTGGAACAAGGGAGAGGAAGGTCTTCATCGAGTACGGGAGGTGTGACCGACTGCGGGAGCGCTGCCGGAACGCGGCACCAGAAGGATCGTCTACGTGATCTTGAGATCGGCAAGTGAATGACTACATCACCCACGAGAATCTGCTCTTGTTAACCGCTTTGGAATCTTCGAGGGTGAGTACTCTATCGACTCGTTGCTATAATCTAGAAGATAGATCTTGACTTGTGTGTGTTCATGCGGTAGAATTTTTTTGTTTTCCTTGCTACGAACCACTAAAGTGGTATTAGAGCCGTGTCTATATGTAGATCTGTTGCATGAGTAGAACACAATTGTCATTATGGGCGGTGGTACTTTTATTATCAATTGCTTCTTGTGTAATTTTCGTCTTGCGGTATGGTGGGATGAAGCGGCCCGGGCTGACCTTACATGACATCGTTCATGAGACTTGCTCCACGCTCAACATGCAACCTGTATTGCATAAGTGGATTTGCGGGTGTCTGTATCTCCCATCATAGTAATGATTCAATTTACAACGGGCACTTCATAGTTCAAGCATCAACATTGTGGTTCTCGTAAATTAGAACGGTACTTATTGAGAGCCCCAAACCACGTAAAATATGCAAAGAAAATTAGAGGCGTCTAACTTTGTTTTGCAGGGGTGTGTTGTGATGTGATATGGCCATGATTATGATTATATATGATGTATGCAATGATCCTTATTGTAAGTCAGCAACCGACAGGAGCCTTATGGTTGTCATTTTAATTTCATTAAGACCTGCGTGTCTATTATTAAAAGTAGTTGTAATAGTTGATGCTAGTGGATGACAACCATGGAGCGGTGCCATTGACCTTGACGCCACGCCGTGATGATGGAGATCATGTCCGTGCTTGAAGATGGAGATCCGAAGCACAAGAAGAAAGGCCATATCATATCACATATTTTGAATTGCATGTGATGTTAATCCTTTTATGCATCTTGTATTGCTTAGATCGCGACGGTAGCATTATAAGATGATCACTCTCACAAAATATCAAGTTATAAAGTGTTCATCCTTAGTAGGCACCATTGCCAAGACTCGTTATTTTGAAGCACCATGTGATGATCGGGTGTGTTACATTCTGCGAGTGTATACAACGGGAGCAAGCCAAATTTTCTCATGCGGAAACTAAGGTTTGATCTTGAAGAGCCTAGCATGTACAGACATGGTCTCGGAACACGGATCACCAAAAGGTAAAGCATGAGTCATATAGTAGATATGATGAACATGTTGATTGTTCACCTTTGAAACTACATTATGTCTCATGATGATCGTACTTGATGTAGTGGATTTGGTTCATGTGATCACTAAAACAATGTGAGGGATATTGTTTTGAGTGGGATTTCACCTAGATTAATTTAACTATTAATTAGAACTCAATTTGTCATAAACTTAGTCTAAACTATTGCAAATATGTTGTAGATCAATGGCGGCCCCTACCATCAATTTTAATGCGTTCCTAGAGAAAGAAAAGTTGAAAAACAATGGAAGCAAATTCGTGGATTGGTTCCGCAATTTGAGGATTGCCCTCAATGATGGTCAGTTGACCTATGTGCTAGATGCACCGCTGGGTGACCCACCTGCAGAAGATGCTACCGATGATGAGAAAAATGTTTTCTGTAATCGGAAGAATCAGTACTCCACGGTCCAGTGTGCTACCTTGTATGGTTTGGAATCAGAGCTTCAAAAGAGGTTTGAGAACTTTGACCCACATGATATTGTTCGTGAACTCAAAATGATATTTGAGGCTCACGCGGTAGTTGAGAGTTATGAAACTTCTGAAAAGTTCTTTAACTGCAAGATGGAATAGGGCACTCCATTAGTGAGCATGTGCTTAAGATGTCTGGGCATGCTAATAACCTCCAGATCTTAGGCATAATAATTCCTAATGCGTTGGAGATTCATCGTGTCCTCCAATCACTACCACCAAGTTACTAGAACTTTGTGATGAACTACAACATGCAGCACATGGATGAGACGTTGCTAGAACTCTTCTCTATGTTGAAGTCTGCAGAAGCGGAGATCAAGAAAGAGCACCAAGCGTTGATGGTCAATAAGACTACCAATTTCAAGAAGCAAGGCAAGCCTAAGAAAAAGGGAAACTTTAAGAAGGGTGGTAAGAAAGCTACCGCGCCGGTGAAGAAGACCAAGGCTGGGCCTAAGCCTGATACTGAATGCTTTCACTGCAAGGGAGAAGGTCACTAGAAGCGGAATTGCCCCAAGTACTTGGCGGATCTGAAGAACGACAACATCAAGAAGAAAGGTATATCTGATATACATGTTGTTGATGTGTATCTTACTAGTAGTCGTAGTAGTGCCAAGGTATTTGATACTGGTTCGGTTGCTCATATTTGTAACTCGAAATAGGTGTTGCAGAATAGATGGAAACTAGCGAAGAATGAGGTGACAATGTGCGTTGGAAATGGATCAAAGGTTGATGTGATCGCGGTCGGCACGCTACCTCTTCATCTACCATCGGGATTAGTTTTATACTTAAATAATTGTTATTTGGTGCCTGTGTTGAGCATGAACATTATATCTGAATCATGTTTATTGCGAGATGATTACTTGTTTAAGTCCAAGAATAATGGTTCTTTGATTTATATGAGTAAGATGTTTTATGCACATGCACCCTTGATAGATGGTCTATTCTTGTTGAATCTCGATTGTAGTAATACACATGTTAATAATATAGAAGCTAAACATTTCAAATTAAGCGATAACTCAACATATATGTGGCACTATCGTCTTGGTCATATTGGAGTGAAGCGTATGAAGAAACTCCATTCTGATGGACTTCTTGAATCACTTGAAAGATGCAAAGCATGTCTGATGGTTAAAATGACTAAGACTCCATTTTCTGGTAGATGGAGTGAGCTACGGACTTATTGGAAATCATACATACCGATGTGTGTGGCCCGATGAGTGTAGCATCGCGTGGTGGTTATCGTTATGTTCTTACTTCCACGGATGACTTGAGTAGATATGGGTATATCGATTTCATGAAACATAAATCCAAAACTCTCGAGAAGTTTAAGGAATTTCAAAGTGAAGTGGAGAACCAATGTAACAAGAAGATTAAATTTCTACGATCTGATCATGGAGGTGAATATCTAAGTTACGAGTTTGGTGAGCATTTGAAGAAATATGGAATACTTTCACAATTGACACCGCCGGGAACACCACAACGTATTGGTGTGTCCGAACATCGTAATCAAACTCTCTTAGATATGGTTCATTCTATGATGTCACTTACAGATTTACCTTTATCAGTTTGGGGTTATGCATTAGAAACAGCCACATTCACTTTAAATAGGGCACCATCTAAATCTGTTGAAATGACACCGTATGAATTATGGTTTGGGAAGAAACCTAAATTGTCGTTCCTTAAAGTTTGGGGTTGAGAAGCTTATGTAAAGAAGTTACAGCCCGACAAGCTTGAACCCAAAGCAGAAAAATGCGTCTTCATAGGTTACCCGAAGGAAACTATTGGGTATACCTTCTATCATAGATCTGAAGGAAAAAATCTTTGTTTCCAAGAATGGATCCTTTCTAGAGTAGTAGTTTCTCTCGAAAGAAGTGACTGGAAGGAAAGTAGAACTCGACGAGGTTGTCGAACCTTCTCTCAGATTTGAGAGTAGCGCAGCACCGGAATAAGTTCATGTGGCGCCTACACCAATAACAAAGGAAGCTAATGATGATGATCCTGAAACTTCGGTTGAAGTTACTACTGAACCTCATAGGTCGACAAGGACTCGTACCACTCCCGATTGGTATGATCCCGTTATGAGTGTCATGTTGGTGGACGACACCGACGACCCTACGACATATGAGGAAGCGATGATGAGCCCAAATTCCAATAAATTGCAAGAATCCATAAAATCCGAGATTGGATCCATCTATGAAAACCAAGTATGGACTTTGGTGGACTTACCGGATGGCCGGAAGGCTGTCAAGAACAAATGGATTTTCAAGAAGAAAACAGATGTTGATCATAATATAACCGTCTATAAAGCTTGAATTGTTGCAAAAGGGTTTCGACAAGTTCAAGGAGTTGACTATGATGAGACCTTCTCATCGGTAGCGAAGCTAAAGTCTGTGAGGATTTTGTTAGCAATCGCTGCATATTATGATTATGAGATATGGCAGATGGATGTCAAAACGGCGTTCCTCAATGGAGACATTGATGAAGAGTTGTATATGGTACAACCCAAAGGTTTTTCGATCCTAAGGATGCTAACAAGGTGTGCAAACTTCAACGATCCATTTATGGATTGAAGCAAGCATCCCAAAGTTGGAATCAACATTTTGATAAGGTGATCAAAAGTTTTGGTTTTATACAAACTTATGGAGAAGCTTGTACTTACAAGAAAGTGAGTGGGAGCTCTGTAGCATTGTCACATCCCAAAATTTTCCAAATTTTTAAATGTGAAAAATAAATAAACAAAATAAATAATTGTTGAAATTTAGGGTGAAAAGAAACTTTTTGTTTGAAATTAATTCATCAAAACCCATCTTGAACAAACCTTGGATAAATTTTGAATCCAACTAAATTCAAATCAAATGGAATGCATTCTTTATAAATGCATCTTGAAATTTAAACACTTGGAAAATAAACCAAAACCCTAAAACCCTAATGGGAGTTTTCCAAGATATCTCTAAGACCATGGATTTGATCCATATAAAAATTTGTCAACAAACATTTATAAATGATCAAGAATGACAAATAGAAATATTATAAAACCATATAAATTGGTTTCACTTAATTTGGAGCCATAGATAAAATCTTATGAACTTAGTAAGATAAGGAAATTGTATTTCCAAAGCTAATAAAGCACCTATCTAAAAAAATCCATACCAATGGTGAGCAAATAATCCTAAAGAGATTTAAAAGGATAAACAAATATTAAAAATAAGATTTTACAAATTGGAATCACCAAGTTTGGATCTATAAATAGAAAGATATGGATTTTACAAAATAAATAATAAATAATTAATAGGGAATATTTAAAAGCCAAATTAAAACTTGGCCAAGACCATAAGAAAATGGAATAAAACATAATCCAAGTTCAAATGAAATAAATGGATAAATAATATTGAAATAAAATAATATGGCCTTAACCAAATTCTATTCCATTGGATTAAGACAAATTCCCTAATAAGAATGATTAATTAAATCATGGGAAAATAGTATTTGGAATTTACCCAAGTGGAATAAAAGTTATTTAATTAACTTAAATGAGATCAAAGAAATCAACTAAATAAAATTTATGGAATTAAAACCATATTTGATTTCATTGGAATAAGGACAAATACCCAATTTAAATGATTAATAAGTCATATTAAAAATATTCCAAATAATTCAAAGTGAATTATTTGACACCCAAATAAATAAATAAAACCTACTAAAAAAGGTTTGGTAAAAATTTGAATTCAAATAAGAGTTGAAAATTATATTTAAAATCTTGTTCGAATTAAGACAAGGGCTTATTTTAAATAATTAATATACCCTAAAAAGAATTAAAAAATTATTCTAAATTTGACTTTAGAATGTATTAATAAACAGTATTTGAATATACACAAAGTTTGGTAGAAGTTTGAATTCAAATGGGTGTTTGAAATGATTGATCAAAATCAAAACAGAATAATGGAAATAGAAAAAGAAAAATGAATGAGTATAAAAAAAATGAAAACCAATCAGCCCAACCAGACCAGGCCCAACTAGCCAGTCCAGCCCACTCCCCCTCCCTCTTCGCGCGAAACTTTTTCACCGCAGAATGAACCCGCAGCGTCACTGACTACTGGACCCCACTGCCTCTCTTCCTCTCTCGCTGTCAAGCAGACCCCACCAGTCAGTCTTCTTCCACAACCCGCGACGACCACGCCCCGCCGGCCGTTCCTGCCGTTACCTCCTCGGCGTAATTCCGCAATAAAGGCTCAGTAATCAACGCTCGCGACCACGCTCGATTAATAGCCTGCTTCTCCTCTCCATTTCCCCCAACCAACGTCACTAGAGAGCCACCGGGCTGCTTCAATTTCATTTCGCACCACCGCGGCCTCCGGCGAGCTTCGCGAGCGATTCCGGCCACTCCTCGCCGCGCCTTGCCCCCTCGAACATGCGAGTTTGTTTCCCATCAACCTCCGCATCTCCCAGTAGTCTCGGCTTGCTCGCGCTTGACCCACAGTGTCGGCAACGACGACAACCGAGCATCGCCACCGTCTGCTCCTCCTCCGGCGAGTTTCCCAGGTAGTGTCTAACCGCCCCTCTCCCCCTCTTTCACACACGTGCACTCTCCACAACATTGTGCATCCAATCGCATCCTTCTTTCTCTCTGGCATGAACCATAGCGTCGCCTCTGTCAACGTCTGAGAACACCCGTCGACTTTGCGAACTCCGGCGAGGAATCACTAGTGATTCAGAGCGCCCCTCGACAAGTGACTGCCACGTTGAGCTTCAGCACGTCTCAGCGAACCTGGTGAGCTACCCCCCTCTCTCTCTCTAACCCCCTGTATCGCCTACAACCTCGCTTGGTGAGCGCGCCGCCACCACTTGCCGCCGCCAGCGCCGCCACTCGATGGCTAGTGGATATGAACCGTAGGATCTCGATCTGATGGATGCGATAGAAAGACAAGCAAAAGGGTAAGTTGGATTCTGTACCGTGCGATGTACTTTAGATCTGACGGCTAGCATCCGTCGATCCACATGAAACGGTATGGCCCAATGAGAAACAGCCACATGGCCAGAGTCTGTTCTAAATTAGAAATTTTGATCTATTAGATGCTAGATTTTGTAAAATCTATAACTTTTGATCCACACGTCCAAATTTTGCAAATTTTATATCAATGGAATCATCAAAACAAACCCTACCAAACCATGCACTTTGTTTAAAGAATTGCATCTGTTAAATTGGTTGTTTTTGCAGAAACATGAGTAGGTATATTTTGAATCTAAAAATTATTCTAGCAATGTTTTTAGGATAAAATCTTTGGCAAATGGTTTGTTTTGAACCTACTGACCATATAAAACAACTTGTGGAATTAAAAGTATATTTTGTGAAGTTAATAGATGAATCTTTGATTTAGAACACTTCTTGTCAAATAAAAATAATGATATTATGTTAAAAATGCTTTTGAGAAAAACCTTTGGGAAATGGTTTGATTTAAACTCTCTGACCCTAAACACAAGATTTTATGATTTAAAATATATTTGATGAACCATATAGATTATTACTTTGCAAAAAAGCATTTTCAACCACATAAAATGTTGTTTTGGTTTAAAAAGGGTTTATAGGTAAAATCTTTTGCAAATGGTTTTGCCACTTTTATAAAATGACCAATAGGTGTCTTCAAATGTTTATAACCTATTAGAAACCACTTCTGCAAATAAAACAATCTTTAGCATGCTTGCATGCATTTCTTTGTTTCTATTATTTTATGTGATGTTTGCTTGAATGGTAGATTGAATATTGCTTGCTTTGTTGAATTGTAGTGGAATTTGAAGAGTGTGAATATTGCAAGATCAAGGAGTAAACTTATAATTCTTTACCAAAAAGGCAAGTGATGCTTCATACTTTGTCCTATTATTTTCACTATGCATTAGTGATATTTCTAAGTAGGACATGCATGGAATTTTGCTAAGTATAAACTATGCCATGGGAAATCATAGTAGATGAAACCTTAGTAGAATTTTCCTAAGTTAAGATTCCTACTACCATCATGCTTATCTTAGCTAGCAGAAAACAAGGGTGGATTATATTCATGCTATGGAATATTTCTAAGTCAAGGACTTGTGTTTTGTTTAATAAAACAACTAAGTGAATGAATCACATGGGTGGAATAGAAAGAAAGGTTTGTGTTGAGTGGTTACACAAGGCCCATTTCTATGGTTTACCTTGTGTATCTCACTTGTGGATTGCCACCCAGGAACAAAGATATTTGAGATGTCAAATATTGAGAAGCTTCAAGTGCAGCCACTTGGCATTATGGGCTCTGCCTGGATCATATAGGATGCAATAACTTAGTCAAATGGACAGTTGGTGGTAGGGGATTGATAGGTTGGAGCGCGTCCATTCTGGTCTAAGGGAAGGCTTCTGAAAGATCTTGTCTTGGTGAAACCAAGTCTTGTGGGGAAAGTGCACCACCTCTACAGAGTGTAAAATCTAAGTACTTAGCCATGTCCCTGGCAAGGGAAAGTTTGAGCATCAAGACATGTAAGCTATCAAGAATCTCCTCATCCCAATTTCTAAGTTAAAAACTTGTGGTTGAACAAGGGTGAAGGTTCACCAATTTCTATTGGTGGTTCCTTGGGTGTTTTGACAAGCAAAAACTTAGTGTTTTCAAATGATAAGGAAAAATCTATTTTGAGCAAAGCAAGCCTAAGATCCACTTAGCCAAAAGCATATAGATGATAGACTCCAGTATATTACCATAGTATCACTTGCCAATACATTTCAAATGTATTGACCCTTGTGGCTGTAACTTATTATGCTGTAGGTTTGTATGATGTTAGTGAAATGTGTTGATTAGGATTACAAGTCTACAACCAACATGATTGCCTGTGGCACTTTGAAGATGAAGGACTCCATGCTATAGTTATTTCTGCTGCATTGTAATGAGATAGCCAAATGAGCTATGTAAGATGTAATGAATTATTTTATTCCTGGTTATAAAGTTGTATTATGACCTTTGTTTCTTGATATTACATCTTAACTGTGGATGCTAGCTATTGATCCAGGGACTAGCATTGTAAACACAGGGATCTCTACCTTATTAAAGGTTTGGACCTCTACAAGCATTCCTAGTACTATATGTGGACGACATATTGTTGATTGGGAATGATATAGATCTTCTTAGGAGTGTCAAAGATTATTTGAATAATAGTTTTTCAATGAAGGATCTTGGCGAAGCTGCTTACATATTAGGCATAAAGATTTATAGAGATAGATCAAGACGCCTAATATCGCTTTCACAGAGTACATATTTGGACAAAGTTCTAAAGAGATTTGGAATGGAAGATAGCAAGAAAGGCTTCTTGCCCATGTTACCCAATACGACCTTGAGTAAAACTCAAAGTCCCGCTATGGCAGAAGATAGAGAGAGAATGAGTAAGACTCCCTATGCCTCAGCCATAGGATCTATCATGTATGTCATGCTATATACTAGACCCGACATTGCATATGCTGTTATTTTAACTAGCAGAGGGGTGTATCATTGGACAGCGGTAAAAAACATCCTTAAGTACTTGAGAAGAACTAAGGATATGGTTCTTTCTTATGGAGGTGATGAACAACTCGTTGTTAATGGTTACACCGATGCTAGTTGGAATACCGATCCGGATGATTCTGATGACCCACAAGTATAGGGGATCGCAACAGTCTTTGAGGGTAGTATTACCCAATTTATTGATTCAACATAAGGGGAGACAAAGAATACTTATAAGCCTTAACAAATGAGTTTTCAATTCAGCTGCACCTGGAAATAGTTCTTGCTCACAGAAGTTTATCAGTAGCAACAGTTTATAGTAGCAATAGCAAAGTAACAGCAGTAGTAAAACAGGAGCAATAGTAACAGTAGTAGCAAACAGTAGGATATGAGTGCAGTAGGCATAGGGATGGATGGACGGGCGTTGCATGGACAAGTCTAAACATGTAACTTCAAGATCTAGGGCAATTGCAGATAAATAAGATAAAGCATCCAAGTACTAAACAATCATAGGCATGTTCTCCATATATAGTCATGCATGCTCGCAATGAGAACTTGCACAACATCTTTTGTCCTGCCAGCCCATTGCAGCGAGGCCTCAAGGGAACTACTGGCAATTTAGGTTCTCCTTTTAATAGAGAACCGGAGAAAAGAATTAACACTCCATGAACACATGTGATCCTCACATCACATCCATCCCCTCCGGTTGTCCCAATTTCTGTCACTTCGGGGCCTTTGGATCCGGACAATGATATGTGTACACAACTTGCAGATAATATCACAAACATACTATCATCATGAATCAATAATAAGTTCAGATATGAGATCATGGCACTCAGACCCTAGTGATAAGCATTAAGCACAACAAGTTGCAACAAAGTCAAATAGCACTAATAGAGATACTAGGCACCATGCCCTAACAATCTTATTCGATTACATGATAGAACTCATCCAATTCCTACCATCCCCGTAGCCTACAGTGGGGGATTACTCACTCATGGATGAGGGAAACATGGATGGTTGATGGAGAGGCGTTGTTGATGATGATGGCGATGATCCTCTCCAAATTCTCCGTCCCGGCAGGGTGCTAGAACGGAGTTTCTGGTTCCGAATCGCGGTTTCTGGTGGTGGCGGCGTAGCGGAACTCTTTCTGGAAAACGTCAAACCCCTTGAGTTTTTAGGTCAAGAGGCAACTTATAGGCGAAGAGGGAGGCCGAGGGGGTGCCTGGGGCGACCACACACCCTCCAGGCGCGACCAGGCCAAGCCCGCGCAGTAGGGGGTGTGGGCCCCCCAGGGCCCCACTCCGTCTCATATTCTGGCACCGTGAGTCTTCTGGTGAAATAGGATTTTTGGCATATTTTCTGGGATTTTTCCTGATAGTTGATTTTCTACACAAAAACTAGACACCAAGGTAATTCTGGTGTCCGTGTTAGTTGTATCCAAATCACACAAGTTTAGAGGAGAAACAGTAGCAAAAGTGTTCGGGAAAGTAGATATGTTTTGGACGTATCAACTCCCCCCAACCTTAGCTTATTGCTTGTCCTCAAGCAATTCAGTTGAAAACTGAGTGCGATAAAAGAAATTTTACGAACACATTTGCTTCATATGATGTATATATTCTCAGCACAGGAGTAGATACTTAGACCATTCATAATAAGAAGTATGCAACTAAGTCTACTCAATAGTCATTGCGATCTATGAAGAGATTCCAACTCAATAATAACAAGTAGCATGAAACATAAACATAAGCAACATTGCAATGCTCATAAGAAGGTATGATAGAGTGGTATCTCGCTTGCCTTTGTTTGTGGAGCAAAAAATAAATGCCAAGGCACCTCTGAAGTTCAAGCGAAGACTAGAAGTAAAGATATCAGAGATACAAGCATCAAAGTCATGACATAATTAACCAAGTTTTGAGACATGCACATTAAACTTAGAATGCCAACTATGCTCTCAAGAAGGTGCTCATAGAATAAGTGGTGACTTAACAAGGAAGTGATACGTCGGAAACGTATCTATAATTTTTGACGCTCCATGCTTGTTTTGTATCTACTTTGCTTTGCTTTGTCTATACTTTGAGGTGTTTTTATATCTTTTCTGGAACTAACCTATTAAAAAGTTGCCATAGTGCCAGTTGCCTGTTTTCTTCTGTTTTTGGTTCCAGAAAGGCAGAAAATCAATATTCTCGGAATTGGACGGGACAAAAGCCAAAGTTATTATTTTCCCGGAGCAACATGGAACCACGAAGCAGAGCCGGAGGGGGGCCACAGGGTGGCCAAACCCACCATAGGCGCGGGCAAGCCCTGGGGGCACCTGGAGGGGGTGTGGCCCCCCTGACCCCCACCGACCTTGATTCCTGCGCCTATATGAAGCCTCCGACCCAAAAACCCTAAATCCAGAAGAAATCCACGAAAACCTCTGTAGCGCCGCCGCCACGATGGGGAGATTCGGGGGACATAAAGTCTCTGTTCCGGCACCCTGCCGGGACAGGGAAGTGCCCCCGGAGCCATCTCCGTCGATCTCCATCGCCATCTTCATCACCATTGCTGATTCCCATGATGATGAGGGAGTAGTTCTTCCTCGAGGCTAAGGGCTCTACCGGTAGCTATGTGTTCATCTCTCTCTATGCATGATCTTGTGGTCATGAGCTTTGTAATCAAGTAGATCTACCTTGCTACTCAAGTACTTCATTAGATCTCTGCTCTCCCCATGTGTGTGAAAGTAACAGCGTGCATGTCATGGTGGCACTTAGGCTTGAGTCTACATAAATACTATTTGTGCTTTAATAGATCTATGATTTTCCCCACGTGTGTGAAAGTGACAACGTGCATACCGTGTGTGGCACTTTGGCTAGATTGAATATTTGTTATGAGTTATATTTGGAGTTGGATGTCTCTATGAAATTGTGGTGTTTGTTGGAACCATCTAGTGCTCGAGGTGACAGTGTGGGGTTATCTAGATTGGGGAAAGCCCTACCATGGATTAGAGTGTCCAACCGGAGAGTAGTTAAGAGTAGTATCATGAAGAGAGGATATTTGTATGAGAGGGTGTTCACTAGTGAAAGTAAGATCCCTAGGACTTGTTTCTAAGCCTTCAAACACCATTTGGTACTAGATCTATTGCATGTTTTCTTGCTTCCATCTTTATTCCGTTTGCCGGGGAGGTTACCTTTCCTCCACGCCAAGCTCTTTTCTGGCACCGTTACCCCACGTCAACAACAAGTCAGAAGCTCTTTTCTGGCACCGTTACCACTTGTATTTCACTATCTCTTCGCCGAACTAGTCCACCTATACACCTGACAAGTGTATTGGGTGTGTTGGGGACACAAGAGACTTCTTGTATCTTGATTGCAGGGTTGCTTGAGAGGGAATACCTTTGACCACTTCCTCCCTGAGTTCGATAAACCTTGGGTAATCCACTTAAGGGAAACTTGCTGTTGTTCTACAAACCTCTGCACTTGGAGGCCCAACAACTGTCTACAAGAATAGAAGTGTGTAGACATCAAGCTCTTTTCTGGCGCCGTTGCCGGGGAGGAAAGGTAAAAGGCACTCACACACCTTACCCAACTGCAACAGTAGTCCAGAAAGCTCTTTTCTGGCGCCGTTGTCGGGGAGGTAAGGTAAAAGGTACTCACATCCTCCGGTGTGAGTGCTCGAAGTTATTTCCTTTAGATTCTGCAATTTTGTCTTTTGTTTCTTGTTTTCACTAGTTAGGCTTAATGGAAAACAACAACAAAAATAGAGAGCTTTATAGTGTTTATCTTGAGTTAGGACATGAAGTGTTTGAAGAGAAAATTAAAATACCTATGGAGCTTTATTTGCATGCTAATAGTAATGTTATTAGTATAAATTCTTTGGACACCATTATTTCTAATTCTATGGAAACGTCTAATCTTGGGGACGCTAATTTTTATGAAAATGATCTTTTTAGTCCCCAGCTTTGGAAGATAGCTATTCTATTGCTTATGATGATACCAAACCTCCAATATATGATGATTATAATGATGAATATGATATTTTCAGTCCACCTACTATTGAGGAGAAAATTTATTGTGATTACAATTTGCCTCCTATATTTGATGATTATGGTGATGAGAATAATAGTGATAGTTATGTTGTTGAATTTGCTCCCACTACAATTAATAAGAATGACTATTGTTATGTGGAGAGTAATAATCATTTTATGCATGTGGCTCATGATAAGAATGTTTTATGTGATAGTTATATTGTTAATTTTATTCATGATGCTACTGAAAGTTATTATGAGATAAGGAAACATGGTCTTATGTATCTCAACAATGTTAAGTTTCCCCTCTTTATGTTGAAATTTTTGAAGTTGCACTTCTTTTGCTTTCATATGCTTGTTGCTTTGTGCTTTCAAGACTTGTTTCGTTACAAGATTCTTATTCATAGGAAGTGGGTTAGACTTAAAGGTGTTTTGAATTTGCTTCTTGATGCTCTCTTTGACTTCAACTCATAATTCTTATGAGAGCATCTTCTCAAACTTTCTGTGCCTAACTTAAAGGCGTTAAAGAAAAGTACTTGTTGGGAGATAACCCAAGAGTTTTCTTGAGTCTTGGAAGTTATTACTTCAGTAATGACCTCTCCTTATCCTTTTTGTTTGTTTTTTGTGCCAAGAATGACCTCTAATGAGAGGGAAGTAAGATTTAGGGAGTTGCTGTCCCGAAACAGATTTCTGTCCTCCACCATAAACATTCGTGAGGCATCTCTGTAACTCGGATTGAGTTGAAAATTTACGAATAAATCCCTCAGTATGTTAGATAACTTTCGTTAGTTCAGCACTTTTTTATTTGAGCAACAGAAGGTCTTTGAAAAATCGGTTTCTACCTGCTGGTCTGTTTTGACATATTTCTGCCATTATTTGCATTTGCTTCTTATTGATTCCTTTTTGGGTTCTTTCTGGGAAATTGAGCTTTTTGAAGGAGTTGCTACAGTAGATTGTGTTTTTAGTTAAAAGTCTTTCTGGTTCAAAGCTTTACCTAAAGGTCTTATATCTTTTGAATAAACTAATGTTGCTAATGAAGATTGTGTGAAGTTTTGTATGAAGGAAAATTTTCAGGTGTAGAGAAAGAATGATGTAATGAGATGAAGAATGGACAAAATCTCAATCTTGGGGATGTCACACCGTGTTACCCCAAGAAATATTCAAGAGGTACAAGCGTCAAAGCTTGGGGATGCCCAAGGCATCCCCTTCTTCATCAATAAAAATCTCAGGTCTTTCTAGACACTTCGTTTTTATTGTTTTATGCATTGCTGTGTTGTTCTTGGAGCGTCTTAGTTTTTGTTTGCTTAGTTTGCTTGAGTAAGTTGGTTGGTTACACCACACTTATTTTGGAGAGAGACACACTCTGTTTCATTCTTATTGTTCTGTGAGTGTTCACTTTTGCTAGCACTGTGTTTAGCCTTAGTTTTCTTGTGCTTTCAGCTTAGAACTTTTTAGTTATTCTTTGTGGATTTGGGAGACAAGCTCACTGATCTTTGTTGATTATTATCTTTGTGAGTTGTTTCAAATAAGTTGTTTGGTGTTGGAAAGAGTAGGAAGCTTCATGCTTAAGTGGTACAAAAGGGAGCTTGCATTGACTGTGACTTAGACTTTAGCATGACATGATAGGTGTTGTTTTAGCATTATGCTTAGTGATTATTATTGTAGCATGTCTTGTTCCAAACAATTGGTATTGCTTAGTGTTCCTTGAAGATATTATGCGTTGTTTTAGCATGCAAAATCATAGTATTGTGGTATTCTCCTTTGATGTTTTGCTTGGGTTGACTTGGCACATGCTCACACCATGTTATGACAATGACAAGTCACCATTAGCCTCTATGATCATTTAGTCCTTGACTTGTAGTACCACTATATGCTTTGATTAGTAATGCTTTGTTGCTCTGCATGATTATGGCCATTATGCTCTCTTAGTTGGTTGATCCCAGTCTTTTGCTAGCCTCCACTTGTATGAGTAAGCGCTACTCATGCTTCCAACTCCCAAGAAACCAAGTTATTCCAAAGTGTCCACTATAAACTCCTATGCATGGTGTGTTACATCATTCCAAGTATATTCTTGTTATCAGCTATCTTCCAATTAAAAGTATTTTGTTATGTGAAAACTTAGTGATTAAAGCCCTCACAAACTTGATGGCACACTTTATATTCTTTGCCCCTAATAAACTTGAACCATTGTGAAAACTTTGTTGTATATGCTTGCACTTATATGTTGGAATTAGCAGAACCGTGCTGCCACGAGGATCGCTTTCAACATTGCACTTGTACTTTGTACTCAGTTGATATCATGCTCTTTTGTCTATGGATGTCACCGATGTGAAATAAAGAGGGAACTTGTAAGTCCATGGAGTATGTATTTTGTGTTACAGAAACGCCTGGGCCGCTAGCCTAAGCCATGCCTAATCATGATGGAAACTTGCAGCATCACCATAGTGAGCTATCTATGAAGCATCCTCAATAAAAAAGCTATGCATATGGTAAATAAAAAGATTGCTGAGATGCTCAATTTCTGCTTGCCTTGTCATTTTGGTTATGAGAAAGCTCTTGTACCATGTGCAAGGGGTACCCCGTCGGCGATTCTCAATGATATGCAAATACTTACAGTGACAAGAACTTACCTGGACCCAAAGTTGAGTATGCATGAGGTGTGGCCCTCGTATTCAAGGGGCATGAGATTGCAAACTTATACTTCGTCAAGCATATACTCCATATTTGCCACTTTAACCTTCATCACTTCAAGATGCTTATGATAGGGGCAATGAGGGCTGAAAGCTAACAAGTACCATAATTTTTGGAAGCTCTTTTTGAAACTTGAAATCCCTGCTTCCTTTATAAAAGGCCTTTCTTCCACCACTATTAATTCTCCACCTTCTACCTTTAGGAACCATTAAGAGAGCATAGTTGTCATTCTTAGTTCTATGTGCAGTGTACCAAAGCTTATTGATTGATGCATATTGTGATATTACTTGTTCTTGTGCTATTTGTTACTAGTCACCCTTGTGAACTTTGAAGGTGTCCTATGCATCTATTTGCCACTCTATGAGGGACAAGAAGATTGCCACTATGCTATGTTTTCTATATGTGAAACAAACAAACGTTTTTCAATGCATGTTATTCATGATCTTTGTTTGTAGCCTTTCATGTTGCATGCATAGTTACTATGTACTATTGTTATAACTCCATCTTTCATGCACATGTTTAGAGTTCTTTGATCCCAGCTTCCAATGCTTGCAATTGGTTTGATCTTGGTTTTGATGGTGCATGTCACCTCAAAAATTATTATTTTTATCACTTACCTACTCGAGGACGAGCAGGAGTTAAGCTTGGGGATGCTTGATACGTCGGAAACATATCTACAATTTTTGATGCTCCATGCTTGTTTTGTATCTACTTTGCTTTTCTTTGTCTATACTTTGAAGTGTTTTTATATCTTTTCTGGAAATAACCTATTAACAAGTTGCCATAGTGCCAGTTGCCTGTTTTCTTATGTTTTTGGTTCCAGAAAGGCAGAAAATCAATATTCTCGGAATTGGACGGGACAAAAGGCAAAGTTATTATTTTTCCCGGAGCAACACGGAACCACGAAGAAGAGCCGGAGGGGGGCCACAGGGTGGCCAAACCCCCTAGGCGCGGGCAAGCCCTGGGGGCGCCTGGAGGGGGTGTGGCCCCCCTGGATGTAAGATCCCTCCTTTGTAAAGGAAAAGGATCCCTGTGATTGCAATGCTAGTCCCTGGATCAATGCTAGCATCCACAGTTTAAGATGAAGTACACAGATACAAAGGTCATTTATTACATTCATTCCAGAGATAAAACATAGTCTTTTACAACTCAGGGCCATAGGCCTAATACAAGAGTTTTTGGAATAAGTAAATAAACATAAGTCTTCATCTTCATGTGCCACAGGCAAGCATGTTGAGTGTAGACTCATGACTCCTAATCATCATCGGAGTAACCTGCAACATCACAAGTTACAGCCACAGAGGGTCAATACTTTGGAATAGTATTGGCAAGTGATACCTTAGTAAATTTTAAGTGGACTATATTACTATATGCATTTTGGCTAAGTGTAGCTTGGCTTGCTTTGCTCAAAATAGGTTTTTCCTATTAGTTGAAATCACTAAGTTTTTCTTTGTCAAAAACTTTCCCAAGAAACCACCAATAGACATTGGGGTCCTTCACCCTTGTTCACCCACAAGTTTTACTTAGAAGTTGGAGTGATGAGATTCTTGTAGCTTCCATGTCTTGATGCTCAATTTGTCCATTGCCATGGACTTGGCTAAGTACTTAGATTTTCCATCTGCAGAGGTTGTGCACTTTCCCCACCAGACTTGGTTTCCCAAGACAGGACCTTTCAGAAGCCTTTCCTTAGTCAAATGGACGCGTTCCAACCTATCATCCCACTACCACCAACTGTCCAAATGACTAAGTTCTAGCAACCTATATGATCAAGGCAGAGCCCATATTTCCAAGTGGTTGCACTGTAAGCTTTCTCAACACTTGGCCTCCAAATCCCTTTGTGCCTAGGTGGCATACCACAAGTGAGATACACAAGCCATATCCATGGCCTTGTGTAACCACTCAACCAAAAACCACCAATTCAAGTCCCATTCCACCCAGGAGGTTCATTGACTTAGTTGTTTTATTAAGAAAAGCATAAGTCCAAAAGACTTAGAATTATTTTCATCATAGCATGTACATACTTTACCAACCCTTGTTTTCTACTAGCTAGGCTAAGCATGGTATAGTATCTTAACTTAGGAAATTCCCTAGCAATTCCACATTTCTACAACTACATAGGATTTCCCAACATAGCATTTGGCAAAAGTAGCATGCAAGACTTAGCAAAAATAATTCTAATGCTTATTCAAAATAAAGGGATGAAAATATCATGAAGTATCACTTGCCTTGGTAATGGGGATACTAGCACTCTTCACAATCACAGTCACTAGCAAAATCTACACAAAGATTTGTAGCACACAATTACACTCAATTTATATACAAACAAAAATATGAATGCATGCATGCAAGAATATGCTAAGTGATGATTTTTGAAAACCCACCAAGCAAGTGCATGGTACAGAAACAAAACTAAGTCAAAAACTTGCTAACTAAACTTATTTAGCACTAAAACCAAATACTAAACAATTTCTATACTCAAAATGATCCTAAATAAGTTTATGCATACAAAGTCATTTTAACAGAAACTTTTTGTTAAACACATTGCAGATTCAGAAAGGGCTTGACTTACTGATTCCAACGGTATAAAATTTGCAAAAATCTAACGTGGGAATCAAAAGTTATAGCCATTTGAAATTTGGATCTAAATCTGTTTTCAAATTCAGTTTTAATTCAAACCCTAGCCACGCGTCGTGTTTCTATTGGCGCGTACCGGTTCGCACCGGATCACCCTTCCGTGCCGTTGGATCTAACTATCGCTGCACGGCTCAGATCTATCCATACCCCTTCGTTAAGTGAACTGTTTCTACACGCTAGATCTAAATCTGACGGCTGAGAATCAACTAACCAAAAACGAGCGGCGCTAGCGGCGGCGACAGGCGGCGGCGCGTCTGACAGCGGCGGTGCTGGCGCTCTAGGTTGCCCGGGGAAGAAAGGAGGTGCTTACCAGAATCGCAGGATGCTGCCGATGCTCAAGGTGGCGATGGTTCGTCGAGGGGCGCGCGGACACGGCGGGGATTCCTCGTCGGATTAGAGGCAGACGTCGGGCACGGTCAGTCGTCGATGTTGGCGAGGTTCCTCGTCGCGCTAAGCCAAAATAGGGGTACTGTTAGATGCGCAAGACGGTGGGGATTCTAGGCGTATCAGTCAGAGGGCAAGGGGCGGTGGCTACTTACGGAGGGAGGTCGCCGGAGTTCGTGCAGAGAACGGTGGCGGCCGGTCGTCGATGTTGCTGGAGCTACGGGTCATGCGAGGGCAAATGGGGAGTGTCAGTAGGTGCGCAAAGACTCGCTGAACTTGATAGCATGAACTAGAGACAGAGGGGAACACGGAGCTCACCGGAATTCACCGGCGCAGTCGTCGGAACAGCGGCGGCGGCGTGCGAGTTGTGGGCAGCCTGGTGGCGTGAAGGCAAAATTGTTTGGGGGGAAATGGTCGCGAGGATGTGGGGATTTTATAGCCAGAGGCTCGACAAGAAACGCTTGCTGCATCAATGCCAATTAACCTCGCGAAATCAGTGCAGCAACGGGCAGCGACGGAGTTCGTGCGCGGAATCTGGGGAAGACGAAGCTGACGTGGAGAGGGCCCGCTCGTCAGCGAAATAAGCAGAGAGGGAGTGGGGTCTGGCTGTCAGCGGCTGAGTGGGTGTGCTCACGTGTGCGGAAGGAAAAGAAATGGCCCGGGTGGGCTAGTTGGGCCTGTTCAGATGCTGGGCTAAATTCCTGGCGCCTGGCCCTTTTCTTTTGTTTACTTCTTTTCTTTTTCTATTTCGATTTTCAGGAATGGTTTTGATATGAATTCAAACTCGTTTTGAATTCAAATCTTTCTGGGGGTTTTGCAGGGTGCAGTAGTCTCCAATATAGGCATAAAAGCAAGTGGTTGCTTTGCAAAGGCTTGGTTAAGCTTGGAGAACAAAAATAACAGAGACTTGGCATTTGGTTTGCAAAATTTTGAGAAATGGTTTTTGAATTTAATTCCAATTTGCAAATCTTGGTCCAAAACCTCACTCAATCCTTTCTATGAGGAAGACAAACAAGTTAGGTTTAAAATCATTCAAACTCTCAAATGGGGATAGCCATTTGATTTAAATCTGCTCACATAAAATCATAGCACCATGTGCTTCTGTTTTTCTGAAATGAGTTTGAAATTTGATCTCAAATCTATATGCATGCATGAATGATATGCAAACTTTGAAATTATGATTTTAGGGATGTTACAAATCTAACCCCCTTAAGGTGAATCTCGCCCTCGAGATTCAGATTGGCTAGCAAATAGGTGAGGGTGGTCTTTCCGAAGATCATCTTCTCTTTCCCATGTTGCTTCCTCTTCGGTATGATGGTTCCATTGCACTTTGCAAAACTTGATAGTCTTTGTTCTCGTGATTCTTTCTGCAGTCTCAAGAATCTTGATAGGCTTTTCTTCATAAGTGAGATCACTTTCTAGTTGAACTTCTTCCAAAGGTATGGTATCCTTCAAAGAAGATTCTTCCATTTCTGGGTGACATTTCTTAAGCTGACTCACATGAAATACATTATGGACTGCTGATAGAGATGCCGGCAGTTCAATTTCATAAGCAACTTCGCCTTTGCGACTCAGAATCTTGAATGGCCCAACATATCTTGGTGCCAACTTTCCTTTGACTCCGAATCTTTTCACTCCACGGAGTGGTGATACTCTAAGATAGGCTCTATCACCAACTTCGTAGGTGACTTCTCTACGCTTAGGATCTGCGTAGCTTTTCTGTCGGGACTATGCTATCTTCAACCTGTCCTTAACCAATTTGACCTTCTCTTCGGCTTCTTTGATAAGATCTGGCCCAAATAAACTTCTTTCTCCCACACCGTTCCATAACAATGGGGTGGTACATTTTCTTCCGTAGAGAAACTCAAACGGTGCCATCTCAATGCTGGCTTGATAGCTGTTGTTATAAGAAAATTCTGCGTAAGGCAGACTTTCATCCCAACTTGCTCCATAATCTAGGGCACATGCCCTCAACATGTCTTCCAGAATTTGATTAGTCCTTTCTGTTTGTCCATCGGTTTGAGGATGAAAAGCAGTACTGAATTCCAATCTCGTTCCCAATGACTCATGTAGCTGTCTCCAAAAATGGGAAGTGAATTGGGTTCCCCTATCGGACACAATACTCTTAGGCACACCGTGAAGGCATACAATTCTACTCATGTAGATTTTGGCTAACTTGGCACTGGTATAAGTTGTCTTAACGGGTATGAAATGTGCCACTTTAGTTAAGCGATCCACTACTACCCATATGGAATCATATCCTGATCTGGTCCTTGGTAATCCGGTGATGAAATCCATACCAATTTTGTCCCATTTCCAATCAGGAATAGGTAGTGGTTGAAGCAAACCTGCTGGTTTCTGATGCTCCTCTTTTACTCTACTACACACATCACACAAAGCAATATGCTCGGCGATGTCCCTCTTGAGATTGTTCCACCAAAATCTTTCTTTCATGTCCATGTACATTTTGGTGTTACCCGGATGAATAGAATACGGAGAGTTGTGGGCTTCTTGCAGAATCAGTTTCCGCATCTCCGGATCTTGTGGAACACAGATACGTTTCCCATGCCATAAAGTACCATGTTCGTCTACATGGAAACTTTTAGCTTTCCCTTGGCTAATCCTTACCTTAATCTCTTCAATTTCTTTATCAGTCTTTTGAGCTTCTCGAATCTTGTCCAACAAAGTGGGTTGGACATCTAAAGACATGAGATGTCCTTCAGGCACAATCTCCAATCTGAGTTATTTGAATTGCTTACACAAATCATCTGGCAATTCTCCTTTGGTAAGGCCATTCACAAATACCTTACGACTTAGAGCATCTGCTACAACATTTGCTTTACCGGGGTGGTATTGCAAACTTAAATCATAGTCTTTGATAAGCTCTAACCATCTTCTTTGTCTCATATTGATTTCCTTCTGGGTGAAGATATACTTCAAACTCTTGTGATCGGTGAACACTTCGCAACGCTTTCCCAAAAGGTAGTGCCTCCATGTTTTGAGTGCATGGACGATAGAGGCTAACTCCAAATCATGAGTAGGATAGTTTACTTCATGAGTTTTGAGTTGTCTCGAGGCATAGGCCACAACTTTACCGTCTTGCATAAGTACGGCACCCAAACCTTGATGAGACGCATCACAATATACTTGGAAATCCTTTTCCAAATCTGGCAGACATAGAACCGGTGCTGTCACAAGTCTCTTCTTCAATTCCTGAAAGCTGACTTCACAACCTTCAGACCAAGCAAACTTCTTGTCTTTCTTCAACAATTCAGTCATGGGCTTAGCTACTTTAGAGAAATTCTCGATGAACCTTCTGTAGTAACCTGCTAAGCCAAGGAAACTGCGAACTTCTTTTACATTTTTGGGAGATTCCCATTCCGTCACAGCTGAAACCTTAGCAGGATCAACTGCTACACCATCCTTTGTCATAACATGTCCAAGAAAACCAACTTCCTCTAACCAAAACTCACACTTGCTGAATTTGGCATAAAGTTTATGCTCTCTTAACTTCTCAAGTATCAATCTCAAGTGTCCTTCATGCTCTTCCTTGCTCTTTGAGTAGACTAAGATGTCATCGATGAAAACAACAACGAACTTGTCAAGAAATTCCATGAACACCTTGTTCATCATATTCATGAAGTATGCCGGAGTATTGGTTAAGCCGAAAGGCATTACGGTGTACTCATACAATCCATACCTTGTGGTGAATGGTGTTTTAGGTATGTCTTGCTCTCTTATCTTGAGTTGAAAATAGCCTGACTGGAGATCAATCTTCGAGAACACACATGCTCCCTCTAGCTGATCAAATAAGTCATTGATTCTAGGCAAAGGATATTTGTTCTTGATAGTTACCTCATTGAGTGAACGGTAATCTATGCATAACCTTTGGCTTCTATCTTTCTTCTCCACGAACAAAACTGGGGCTCCCCAAGATGAAGAACTTGGTTGGATAAATCCTTTCTGCAACTGTTCTCCTAGTTGCTTCTTGAGCTCCTTCATTTCATCAACTGACATTTTGTATGGTCTATTTGCTATTGGTCCAGAACCTGGTACCAAATCTATCAGAAACTCCACATCTCTATCTGGTGGCATTCCTGGAAATTCTTCCGGAAATACATCCGGATACTCACATACAATTGGCACATTGTCCATGCTAACCCCCTTAAGAGAATTTAGCATACTCTTCTTTGCTCCAAAGCTGGTCTTGAATCTGATCCTTTTATTATCCGGAGTTGTGAGTGAGACAGTATGGCTGGCACAGTCTATCACTCCTTTGTACTTAGTCATCCAGTCCATTCCTCGAATGACATCCAAACCTTGGGAGTTTAATATTATCAGGTTAACGGGAAACTTATACTTCCCGAATTCTATGACTAGGTCATGGCATCCTGAATTCACTATCATTTCTCCACCAGGAGAACTTACTTTTATAGGACACCCAATAGTTTCTACCGGTAGTTCATTTATTTCAACAAATGCTCTTGATATGAATGAATGAGATGCACCAGTATCAAAGAGTACAAATGCTGGAATGGAATTGAGTCTGAACTTACCAGCAACAGCGTCAGGTTCCTCATAGACCTCCTCCACATTAATGTGGTTCACCTGACCTTTCTAGAAAGGATTGGGCTTGACAGGTCCTTCAACTTTCTTTTCGGGGCACTCATTTGCATAGTGTCCCATCTTCTTGCATTTGAAGCACTCAACCTGACTGATGTCTCTCTTAGCAGGCTGACTTCCACTTCCACTACCATTTCCACTATGGTGGCTCTTGTGTCCACTCTTGTGGTTCTTGTACTTGTCATTGTCATGACTACGGTGATGCTTGTTGTCATGACGGTTGTGGTTGTGGTGCTTGTTGAATTTCCCATGCTTATGGGATCCTTAGCTTCCACTGTCATCATAGTGAGATCGTTTGTGAGACGATCCCGAGCTGTGCTTGTCGGAGTGTTTCCTCTTCCTACTCTCGACTTGCTTCATTTTATTCTCCAATATAGCAGCCTTGTCACAGAGCGACTGATAAGTGGGAACATATGCCACAGCCAGCTGCAGATTCAGCTCATCATTCAAGCCTTCCAGAAACTTTTCCTTTCTTTTGGCATCTGTGTCAACCTCATCCGGTGCATAGCACGCCAGATTGTTGAACTCTTCTATATATTCAGCCACGCTGCGGTGGCGCTGCTTCAGGTTGTGAAACTCCTTCTTTTTCAGGCTCATCATTCCTGATGAGATATGAGCAGTGCGAAAGCCATCTTCAAAGATAGCCCAAGTCACCTCATCTATAGGAGTGGTGATTTGGAAGTTGTCCCACCAAGTGGCGGCTGGCCCTTCCAACAGATGCGCTGCGAACCTGACCTTTTCAGCATCCGTGCAGCCCACGGTCTCTAAGTCCTTGTTCACAGAACGTAGTCAATCATTGGCCACCATGGGATCAGTCGTCCCTGAGAACTTAGCTGGCCTCAAACGCAGAAATCTGGTGAGCATATCAAAGCCCGGAGGGTTGTTGTTGTTGTTGTTATTATTATTGTTATTGGGGTTGTTGTTGTTGTTGTTATTCTGGTTTTGGATGAATGTTGTCATCATTTGCATAAGCTGTGTTTGCGCATTCATCATTTGCTGCATTTCCGGGGTGATGTTGTTGGGGTTGGGGTTTGCGCGACGAGGAGGCATCTGTGGTTTATTCAAATAGAGGTAAGAATGAGATACCCATAGATGTTTTTATGCACATTACAACACATAAGCAAACACAAGGCATGCAACACAAGGATAAAAGTTCAACAACAAAATAACAAGTTCTCAAAGTAAAACACACAAGTGGCAAGCCATCCACATGTCGGATGGTCCAATAACAAGTTCACAAATAACAAGTATGATAATAAAAGATAACCGAGTAGTCAAGTCTACTCATCAGCGTCAATCTCCTCCTCGACAAAGGTAAGACCTGCGTTCTCCATCGCGGTCTTGTTCTCCTCAATGGTAGTGGTCAAGGACTCAATCTTGGTCTTGAGAGCCCTCTTCTAGGAGCGAAGCCTCTCAATCACCATCTGCTGCTGCTCTAGCTCGAAATCCTTGGACTTCAGTTCTTCAGTCATGTCCCGGATCTTCTTGTTCCTATCCTGGACGCGTTTCTCCTGACTCTTGAACTTCTGGTCCTGGGTCTCGAACTTCGCCTCCATTTCCTTGACTATGTCGTCCTGCTGAGCGAAAAGCTTGTCCTTCTCGCGAAGCTGCACCTGGAGCTCGTCATTGCTGAGCATGACATTGGTCCTGTCCGTGTCCACGTGCCTAATAAGAGACTCTAAGTCCTGGATATAGAGACGTATCGGCTCTGCTGCGTCCCTCGAGTCGTCCTCAAAGTCGATGGACTCTCCATCATCATCACGTCTTCCGAAGACGTGGAAGTGGGTGCCCCTAACCTGTCGGGAGTGATGGCCTAACAGACGTCCTATCAGGTCCTGCATGACTACCTCCATGCCTCTCTCCCTGTCATCGTGCATAAGCTTGAAGACGATGGCCTCCGTAGTAGGCTCTGCCTGGCGTCCGGGCTGGTTCACCTTGAAGCCCCAGAGGTCCTTCCTCTCGAACTTGGTGAGTGGATGCACCATGATGGTGGGAAGAGGGAGATTGAGCAAAGTGGTAAGCTCAACGATACGAGGACCAAAACGGGTAACCTGGAACTCCTCAACAGTGCTGATGGTAATAGGCATCTATTTATAAGATAGAAAAGTTAGGACAACACAATTTAAGATAAAACAAGACAAACATTTCATACATATCCTTGGAACACAAAATCACACAAGTCATGCATACATGAATCCATTACATCAATCAAGGTCCAAACTTATTTAAGGTATCATTTTGGAAAATAAGGTGATAGGTGATGGTCCAACTAACGAAGTGCGTTTACAATCCTATCTCACTGGATCTGTTGGCTAACACAATGTTCCTAGAGGCAATCCACCTATCTTGTTCACATGATTCCATCACTAAGTCTATAATATCTCCCCTTAAGGTTTGGTTGGTGGCTTCCAACTCTTGGGTAAGTTCCTTCTCTTTCTCTAAGTCTTTTTGGAGGTTGAGCATTCTGCACTTGACTCTAGCACTAAGTTCTTTGATAGTCCTCCAAGCTGCTTCTCTTGCTGACTCAAAGAATGTGGTGTGCATCACAGTGTTGGTGTACATGCAGAATCCTCTTTCTTTGTGGTTGTCTTCCTTGTTTTTGTACAAGTGAAGTTGCACCCACCAGTACTCCACTCCTTCATCCATCACTAGAAAGCCTTTGTACACAGCTGCACCATGTGCTTCCATTGCCACCATGAGGTCCTTGAGAATTTTGGGAAACTCAGTTTCACACTCCAAGGTCATGGTCATGAGTGGTCCTTTCTTCACGGCTTCGTTGATGGAGTTCATCTACAAATAGAGAGGAGAATGAGAAGATTAGAAAAGTTTACGAGAAGAATAGACAAGTGTAGAAGTAGTTGAAATTTTTTCCTTAGTGGTTTCCAATCCTAGGGTCATAATCCTACAGGCAACACAGTGCTCTGATACCATCTGTAAGATCCCTCCTTTGTAAAGGAAAAGGATCCCTGTGATTGCAATGCTAGTCCCTGGATCAATGCTAGCATCCACAGTTTAAGATGAAGTACACAGATACAAAGGTCGTTTATTACATTCATTCCAGAGATAAAACATAGTCTTTTACAACTCAGGGCCATAGGCCTAATACAAGAGTTTTTGGAATAAGTAAATAAACATAAGTCTTCATCTTCATGTGCCACAGGCAAGCATGTTGAGTGTAGACTCATGACTCCTAATCATCATCGGAGTAACCTGCAACATCACAAGTTACAGCCACAGAGGGTCAATACTTTGGAATAGTATTGGCAAGTGATACCTTAGTAAATTTTAAGTGGACTATATTACTATATGCATTTTGGCTAAGTGTAGCTTGGCTTGCTTTGCTCAAAATAGGTTTTTCCTATTAGTTGAAATCACTAAGTTTTTCTTTGTCAAAAACTTTCCCAAGAAACCACCAATAGACATTGGGGTCCTTCACCCTTGTTCACCCACAAGTTTTACTTAGAAGTTGGAGTGATGAGATTCTTGTAGCTTCCATGTCTTGATGCTCAATTTGTCCATTGCCATGGACTTGGCTAAGTACTTAGATTTTCCATCTGCAGAGGTTGTGCACTTTCCCCACCAGACTTGGTTTCCCAAGACAGGACCTTTCAGAAGCCTTTCCTTAGTCAAATGGACGCGTTCCAACCTATCATCCCACTACCACCAACTGTCCAAATGACTAAGTTCTAGCAACCTATATGATCAAGGCAGAGCCCATATTTCCAAGTGGTTGCACTGTAAGCTTTCTCAACACTTGGCCTCCAAATCCCTTTGTGCCTAGGTGGCATACCACAAGTGAGATACACAAGCCATATCCATGGCCTTGTGTAACCACTCAACCAAAAACCACCAATTCAAGTCCCATTCCACCCAGGAGGTTCATTGACTTAGTTGTTTTATTAAGAAAAGCATAAGTCCAAAAGACTTAGAATTATTTTCATCATAGCATGTACATACTTTACCAACCCTTGTTTTCTACTAGCTAGGCTAAGCATGGTATAGTATCTTAACTTAGGAAATTCCCTAGCAATTCCACATTTCTACAACTACATAGGATTTCCCAACATAGCATTTGGCAAAAGTAGCATGCAAGACTTAGCAAAAATAATTCTAATGCTTATTCAAAATAAAGGGATGAAAATATCATGAAGTATCACTTGCCTTGGTAATGGGGATAGTAGCACTCTTCACAATCACAGTCACTAGCAAAATCTACACAAAGATTTGTAGCACACAATTACACTCAATTTATATACAAACAAAAATATGAATGCATGCATGCAAGAATATGCTAAGTGATGATTTTTGAAAACCCACCAAGCAAGTGCATGGTACAGAAACAAAACTAAGTCAAAAACTTGCTAACTAAACTTATTTAGCACTAAAACCAAATACTAAACAATTTCTATACTCAAAATGATCCTAAATAAGTTTATGCATACAAAGTCATTTTAACAGAAACTTTTTGTTAAACACATTGCAGATTCAGAAAGGGCTTGACTTACTGATTCCAACGGTATAAAATTTGCAAAAATCTAACGTGGGAATCAAAAGTTATAGCCATTTGAAATTTGGATCTAAATCTGTTTTCAAATTCAGTTTTAATTCAAACCCTAGCCACGCGTCGTGTTTCTATTGGCGCGTACCGGTTCGCACCGGATCACCCTTCCGTGCCGTTGGATCTAACTATCGCTGCACGGCTCAGATCTATCCATACCCCTTCGTTAAGTGAACTGTTTCTACACGCTAGATCTAAATCTGACGGCTGAGAATCAACTAACCAAAAACGAGCGGCGCTAGCGGCGGCGACAGGCGGCGGCGCGTCTGACAGCGGCGGTGCTGGCGCTCTAGGTCGCCCGGGGAAGAAAGGAGGTGCTTACCAGAATCGCAGGATGCTGCCGATGCTCAAGGTGGCGATGGTTCGTCGAGGGGCGCGCGGACACGGCGGGGATTCCTCGTCGGAGTAGAGGCAGACGTCGGGCACGGTCAGTCGTCGATGTTGGTGAGGTTCCTCGTCGCGCTAAGCCAAAATAGGGGTACTGTTAGATGCGCAAGACGGTGGGGATTCTAGGCGTATCAGTCAGAGGGCAAGGGGCGGTGGCTACTTACGGAGGGAGGTCGCCGGAGTTCGTGCAGAGAACGGTGGCGGCCGGTCGTCGATGTTGCTGGAGCTACGGGTCATGCGAGGGCAAATGGGGAGTGTCAGTAGGTGCGCAAAGACTCGCTGAACTTGATAGCATGAACTAGAGACAGAGGGGAACACGGAGCTCACCGGAATTCACCGGCGCAGTCGTCGGAACAGCGGCGGCGGCGTGCGAGTTGTGGGCAGCCTGGTGGCGTGAAGGAAAAATTGTTTGGGGGGAAATGGTCGCGAGGATGTGGGGATTTTATAGCCAGAGGCTCGACAAGAAACGCTTGCTGCATCAATGCCAATTAACCTCGCGAAATCAGTGCAGCAACGGGCAGCGACGGAGTTCGTGCGCGGAATCTGGGGAAGACGAAGCTGACGTGGAGAGGGCCCGCTCGTCAGCGAAATAAGCAGAGAGGGAGTGGGGTCTGGCTGTCAGCGGCTGAGTGGGTGTGCTCGCGTGTGCGGAAGGAAAAGAAATGGCCCGGGTGGGCTAGTTGGGCCTGTTCAGATGCTGGGCTAAATTCCTGGCGCCTGGCCCTTTTCTTTTGTTTACTTCTTTTCTTTTTCTATTTCGATTTTCAGGAATGGTTTTGATGTGAATTCAAACTCGTTTTGAATTCAAATCTTTCTGGGGGTTTTGCAGGGTGCAGTAGTCTCCAATATAGGCATAAAAGCAAGTGGTTGCTTTGCAAAGGCTTGGTCAAGCTTGGAGAACAAAAATAACAGAGACTTGGCATTTAGTTTGCAAAATTTTGAGAAATGGTTTTTGAATTTAATTCCAATTTGTAAATCTTGGTCCAAAACATCACTCAATCCTTTCTATGAGGAAGACAAACAAGTTAGGTTTAAAATCATTCAAACTCTCAAATGGGGATAGCCATTTGATTTAAATCTGCTCACATAAAATCATAGCACCATGTGCTTCTGTTTTTCTGAAATGAGTTTGAAATTTGATCTCAAATCTATATGCATGCATGAATGATATGCAAACTTTGAAATTATGATTTTAGGGATGTTACACTGGACCCCCACCGACCTTTATTCCTGAGCCTATATGAAGCCTCCGACCCAAAAACCCTAAATCCAGAAGAAATCCACGAAAACCTCTATATCGCCGCCGCCACCGAAGGGGAGATTCGGGGGATAGAAAGTCTCTGTTCCAGCACCCTGCCAGGACGGGGAAGTGACCCCGGAGCCATCTCCATTGATCTCCATCGCCATCTTCATCACCGTTGTTGATTCCCATGATGAGGAGGGAGTAGTTCTTCCTCGAGGCTAAGGGCTCTACCGGTAGCTATGTGTTCCTCTCTCTCTATGCATGATCTTGTGGTCATGAGCTTTGTAATCAAGTAGATCTACCTTGCTACTCAAGTACTTCATTAGATCTCTGCTCTCCCCATGTGTGTGAAAGTGACAGCGTGCACGCCATGGTGGCACTTAGGCTTGAGTCTACATAAATACTCTTTGTGCTTTAATAGATCTATGCTTTTCCCCACGTGTGTGAAAGTGACAGCGTGCATACCATGTGTGGCACTTTGGATAGATTGAATATTTGTTATGAGTTATATTTGGAGTTGGATGTCTCTATGAAATTGTGGTGTTTGTTGGAACCATCTAGCTCTCAAGGTGATAGTGTGGGGTTATCTAGATTGGGGAAAGCCCTACCGTGGATTAGAGTATCCAACCGGAGAGTAGTTAAGAGTAGTATCATGAAGAGAGGATATTTGTATGAGAGAGTGTTCACTAGTGAAAGTAAAATCCCTAGGCCTTGTTTCTAAGCATTGAAACACCGTTTGCTACTAGATCTGTTGCATGTTTGCTTGCTTCCATCTTTATTCCGTTTGCCGGGGAGGTTACCTTTCCTCCATGTCAAGCTCTTTTCTGGCACCGTTACCCCATATCAACAACAAGTCAGAAGCTCTTTTCTGGCACCGTTACCACTTGTATTTCACTATCTCTTCGCCGAACTAGTGCACCTATACACCTGACAAGTGTATTGGGTGTGTTGGGGACACAAGAGACTTCTTGTATCTTGATTGCAGGGTTGCTTGAGATGGAATACCTCTGACCACTTCCTCCCTGAGTTCGATAAATCTTGGGTAATCCACTTAAGGGAAACTTGCTGGTGTTCTACAAACCTCTGTACTTGGAGGCCCAACAACTGTCTACAAGAATAGAAGTGTGTAGACATCAGGAAGTGAAAAGGTTTTGAAAAGTTTGAAAGGCTTCCAAATGCTGAAAGTATGGTACTCATTAGCTTTGATCTCTCATTGCCCCTATCATAGGCATCCTTACATGATTAAGGTGAAAGTGAGGTCCAATATGAGTTATATGCTTGACAGGCCATAAACTGGAAATCTCATGTCCCTTGAGTATGAGGGCCGCTCCTCATGCTACTCAACTTTAGTTACCTGTAAGTTCTTGTCATCGTAAATACATGCGTATCATAGAGAACCACCAACGGGGTACCCCTTGCACATGATACAGGAGCTATCCCATAATCAAAATGACAAGGCAAGCAGACAATGAGCATCTCAGCGATCTTTTTATTTGCTATTTGCATTGGTTTTTATTGAGGATGCTTCACAGATTGCTCATTATGGTTATGCTGCAAGTTTCCACCATGATTAGGCATGTCTCCCAGGCGTTTCTCTAACATATATATATAACTCCATGAACTTACAAGCTCCCCTTTTATTTCACACCGACGACATCCGCAAACAAAAGAGCATGATATCAACTAGATGTGTATCCATAAGTGTTGAAAGTGTTCCCCGTGACAGCACGGTTCTGCTAACTCCCAGCCTATAATTTGCAAGGATATAACTTTCATGGACAAGTCACAATGGTTCAAGTTTATTAAGTGCAAGAAATAAAGTGTGCCGTCAAGTTCGTGAGAGCTTTACTAACTAACTTTGTCACAACAGCCAAACATTTTATTTGGAAGAAAACGAGGCATAATGAATATGCACGGAATAGAAAATGATGCTAGTAGGTAGGTATGGTGGACACTATTGGCAATATTGGTTTTGGGGAGTTGGACGCACAAGTAGAGGTCATACTTAGTGCAAGTGAAGGCTAGCAATAGAGAGGGAGCAACAAACGAGAGAGCAATAACTGTCATAATCATGCTTGCAACAAAACAGGACTAATTATGGCATGAAAGTGATATAAGAACTCTAAGGCAAAATAAATCATCGAGACTTACTGACTATTGTTTAGTCATATGCATGCGTGAGCATGTGCCAAGTCGATTCACATGAAACATTCAGAGGAGGATACCACAATATCATACCAAGTTATGAATAGAACAATGCAAGCAAACATTCATATGACATGCTACAAACTATTAGCGGGCTGGAGCTAATCACAAGAGAGCAAGAACTACTAAACATCCATAAATAACATACACCTTACATGAATAGACTAAGCATGCTCACAATGATGAGTATATGTACAAAAATGAAAACAAATAGAGTTGGTTACCAGCCTCTTACCATACCTCAAGTTGTCTTAATCTTCATTATTGCCCTTCACTTGTGTGACTTGAATAATAACATGAAACCAAACTCCACTGAGGACTGCTGAACCCTGCAAAGAACTTCACAAAACCAAATAAGAAGAACACATATTTTTGGTGTTTTCGATTTTTTAAAGAAAGCACACAAAGCAAAAACAAACAAAGCAAAATCTTTTTGGATTGTTCTTAAGGCAAACCAAAGCTAAAAAGCAAAGAAACAAACCAAGAGAAACAATGAAAATATTTTTGGCCTTTCTGTGTTTCGGGAAAGCAAAAACAAAAACCAAAAAGAAAGCGAAACGATGGATATACAAAGAACCGACGAAACATGATATGTAGATGAGTGTGATGTCAGTGTACCTCCCCCCAAGCTTAGGCTTTTAGCCTAAGTGGGGCTCAATAGCGCAGGTAGTAACCCCAAGCTAGTGGGTCATCATAGGAATGATCATAATCAGGCCTCGCGATGAAGAAGAAGACACGCTCCAATCATAGGAGGGCTGCTGGTATGAAGACTCTCCCATGTTGGAGGGCTGAACCGAATCATCTTCGGCATCCTCTCCAACATTCTCCTCTTGCTGGGAGAGCTCCGCCACATATGTGTCAAACTCCTCCTGTGCGAGCGACCATCCTTGCATGTTATCAAAACTAAATAAAGCAGGTGCAGACAAATAAACTACTTTCTCAGTCCTACCTCCTCTCCAAACACGCTTGACAAAGGATAACTCATACGGTAAACTTCTCACAGTAGCCCAAGCAGAAACAAAATTATGCTGAACAATGGAATCAAAATCAAGTCGCTCTATGGGGAATCAATAATCTAAATGGTGAGGCTCTAAAACATGGAAAGCTAGCAACCTAGAGGCAATGAGACCTCCACAAATTCCACCCTTCTCACGGTTAGTGGTAAGATGGTAAGCTATCAAAGCACCCAAGTTATAAGTTCTATCCCTATTCAAAGCCGCCGAGATAAAAGCTAGATCGAATGAAGACAACTTTCTAGCAATCTTTCTAGCGAGAACACACTTGGTAATGAAATAGGCAAAATACTAATGGATGGGAACTGAATATTCCGAATTTTACCAATTTCCTTCGAGAAGTCAAAACCTTGGCAAATTTCAGCATATAAATCCATAAGTGACTTAGGCCTCTCCTTGATCTTCTCACAAGATCCCCAATGAGGCACTCTAATAGCTGCACAGAAATCAACAAAAGGCAGGTCGACAGCTATATTGTAGATTTTATAATGGACCATGGGGTTAGATAAGGACCAAGTAAATCGGAAGTCCTGCACCACAGCCATGGTTAGCTTAACATACTGATATGGTTCCTCTACAACAAAGTGTTCCAATCCTGCATTACTAATCATAGTTTGGAAATCCTTGAAGATTCCCGTGGCTCTCATGAATTCAGAGCATGGATATATGGAAGGTAAAACTCCTTCCTCACGATGGACTTTCATTGGCTCAGGTACCATCAAATCACGTTGATGCAATGGGTATGTACTCATCTTATTTTCTGAAATTTTTAGACAAGCGGAGGAGGCACATACCAAGGAGCAATCCCTCCAAAAATCAGTAGCAAAGATGGGGTGAGCAAGGAGATCAAAAATCGGGATCAAGAACAGCAGGAACTCGAGCTTGAGAAATTTTTCCGGTGTTTTTCGGGAGAGAGAAAGAAGTGGCTGTGAGGAGGCAACTTGGAGGGCCACAGGTGGGCCCCACCCAAGACAGGCACGCCCTGGGGGCTGGTCACGCCACCAGGGGGTGTGCTGGCCTGGTGGGTCCCCCTAGGCCACTCCAGGTGTCCCTGTGCCCCTTTTTTTGAGGAAAAATTTAATATGAATTTTCTGGGATTTTTTGGAAAACTTTATTTTTGGCCAATTTTCAGGGTATGAAAATTGATTTTCTCACAGAAAAGATTTTTTTTAGAAGAAAAAAATAAAACAAAAACCAAAACTACAAAAGTTCTAAGACACTCTAACAAGCAAACAACTAGCAAAACAAAAGCTAACAAGAGAAAGAGCAAGGACTAGGAAGGAGAAGAATGAAAGTGAGCAAGTATAACCACTGTGAAAGCATTGTTTTGTTCATTAAAGTGAACAAGGTTGATCAAGTCTTGTTACCAAAACAATCTTATATGAAGCAAAACTTTGCATTTCACAAAGTGATTATGTTACCTCAAACTTGATAGCAATGGTCCAAATCATAATAGTTTCAAAACTTTCTTGTGGAATGGGACAATATATTTCTCCAACTTTGATGCTCTCAATATTTTCAATAGAATTCAGGCAATAGCTCTTATCAATCTTCTTGGGGAAATAGACAGTATGCTCTTTGTCATTAATATTAAAAGTTACTTTTCCTTGATTACAATTGATGACAACACCTGCAGTATTAAGAAAAGGTCTCCCAAGAATAATAGATATGTTATCATCTTCGGGCACTTCAAGCACAACAAAATCAGTTAAAACCAAGCAATTATGAGCCACTTGAACAGGAACATCCTCACATATACCAATAGGAATAGTAGTATACTTATCAGCCATTTGCAAAGATATATCAGTTGGTATCAACTTTCTAGCTGGAGTCTTTTGTAGAGAGAAAAAGGAATAACACTAACTCCAGCTCCCAAATCACATAAAGCAGTTCTAACATAATTATTCTTAATAGATCAAGGAATAGTTGGTATACCTGGATCACCAAGTTTCTTTGGAACCTTACCATTAAAGGAATAATTAGCAAGCAAAGTAGAAATTTCCTCATTAGGAATCTTCATTTTATTACAGATAACATCCTTCATATACTTTGAATAAGGAGGCAACTTAATAGCATCAGCCAAAGGAATTTGCAAAAATAAAGGTTTCATCCACTCACAAAACTTGTTGTAGTGTTCTTCCTCCTTTGACTTGTGTTTTTACTAGGAAAAGGCATAGGTTTCTGCACCCAAGGTTCTCTCTCACTACCATGTTTATTAGCAATAAAATCTTCCTTAGTGTACCTAGTGTTCTTAGTGTGCTTCTAAGGTTCTTCCTCAACTTCCTCCTTATCAGGAGCATCATTTTTATCACCACTTTCAGTTTCAGCATCAGAGACAGATATACTATTAGGATCTACAGCAGGTTCAGAGGGTTCCTCAACTATTTTATGTTTCTTTTTCTTTCTCTTATGAGTACTACCACTACTTTCACCTTGTTGAGAATCCTGCTCAATTCTTTTAGGGTGTCCTTTAGAATATAAAGGATCTTGAGTAGCTATACCACTCCTAGTTCTAATTCCATAAGCATGTTTATCTCCTAAGGCATTAACTAGCATATCTTTTTGTACCGTAGCAAGTTGATCAATTTGGGTTTGAACCATTTGAAAGTGTTTACAAAGCATTTTAACATCATTAGCAGTTCTTTCCACAATACCTTTCAACTCATTAATAGCTCTAGAGTTTTCCAATAAATGATTCTGAATTTGTTTATTAAAATTACCTTGTTTAACAATAAATGTGTCAAGTTCATCTAAGCATTGATCAGGAGGCTTACCATAGGGAATATCACCTTCATCAAAGTGTAGAGAGTGTACCTCAATAGTATATGAGTGGGTAATTGGCTTACATAATTCTTCTATAGGAGGTACATTCTTCACATCTTCAGCTCTAATACATTTCTCCTTAAGACATTTCTTGGCTTCCTTCATCACTTCATCATTTAATGTAATCACTCCCCTCTTCTTTGGTGTTGGTGTTGGAACTGGTTCAGGCACAACTAGTTCAGGAGTAATAGGCTC
Source organism: Avena sativa (assembly GCA_916181665.1). Taxonomy (NCBI): domain Eukaryota; kingdom Viridiplantae; phylum Streptophyta; class Magnoliopsida; order Poales; family Poaceae; genus Avena; species Avena sativa. The sequence goes on from OV702293.1 coordinate 466,186,336, forward strand.
AGGTGTATTTGGCTCAGTTGAAGTCCAATCATCATAATTCTTGCTTATTTTAGCCATTAATTCTTCAGCATCTGTAGGAGTTCTTTTCCTTAAAACACAATCAGCAAAACTATCTAGTTATGTCCTAGAATCATCAGTTGGTCCATTATAATAAATACTACGTATCAAGAATCTCATTTTTAGGCAATGGACATCCAGGATGTGCATGAATCACGGAACAGAACCTCGTCCATGACTCGGGCAATTTCTCTTCTTCTCCCTGTTTAAAATCAAAAAGTTCCTACAAAGCAGCATGTCTATCACTGGGAGGAAAATATTTCTAGAAGAAATAAGCAATCAAGCAATCATGGATATCAATGGATCTAGGAGGAAATCTATTAAACCAATCTTTAGCTTCTCCTTTTAGTGAAAAAGGGAAGATCTTTGTAACAAAGTACTTGTGCATCTTAAAATCATCAGAGAATAAGAAACTCATAGTAGAAAGCTCATTCATATGTGCCATAGCACTCTCACTCTCAGTCCCACAAAAAGGTTCTTTCTCAACAATGTCTAAATAGGATAAATCAAGAGAAAATCATATTCTTCATCTTTAATATCTATGGGAGAGGTGGCAAACTTAGGATCAAAAGACAGTTTGGGAATAATGGTATGTCTCTCAAGGAGATTCCTAATAGCACTAGTACCATGTATGTTTTGGTACTCTTCAATAAAATCATCAGTCATTTCAATGTAACCATCACTAATATCATATCTCTCTCTAGACTTAGGTGAGCTAACAGGTGTAACAGTATCTTCACTAGGAGTTTCAGTATTTCCCAAACTATCTCTAGCAATAGTAGCATCTAGGAAAGGACCTAATGAACCAATCTCATCAAGCACAGTAGAAGTAACATCATGAGTATCAGAAGCAGTTTCAGATTCAGTAGTAGTGGCAGTGTGTGTAGCATGTGTAACATCCCAGCATTTAGGAGATAACGAAGGGTAGATTTAGGAATATGAATTGTTGCATGCATTAATCTATGAAAATATGGGTAAAATTTTCGCCAAATAAAAAACCCTAAGTGATCAATGTTTCTTTCATACTTTGAGATTAGGTTTAGTCTTAAAGGATGATTGTTATAAACTTTGAGATGATCTTAAGGAGTTATGTGTTTTCAAATGGATTTGAAATATTAGACTTGAGTGTTTGAATTATAATTCAAATGAATTAGATATAAATTTTGAATCGTAATTCAATTAAGAGATAAATATTACAACTTGAATTCTATCCAAAGATAAACAATAATGAATATAAAGTCTATTTCTTATCATCAATACATATAATGAAGTTATAAAATTATAACTTATTTGAATCATCCACATAACTTACAAAAGTAAATTTACAAAGAATAGGAATATTCTTTATTAATAATAATATAATCTTTATTACAATTGAATAAAATAAAGATTACATGAATAATAAAATAAAATTACAAAAGAATAAGAAAATTACAATGGAATATTTACTAACTATCTTATATCTAAATCTAAACTAAATCTTCATCTTTATCTTTGTACCTGCAAAACAAAGACTAAATAAAAAACAAAAGAAGATTAGTGTTAGTATTATTTCTCTCAGACATGTTAGTGAAATGCACTTGACAAATTCATCATTGAGAAATGTTATAAAAGGGGCAAGTTTCACCAATAGGAAAGATTCCATCTTTCATAAATTCAAAGCCAGAAGTCAGATGACAGCCAAGAGGGACAAATTCACCAGCCAAATGAAAGTAACCAGGTAAAAGTAAATATCCAAATTCTGAACATATCCACAAGTGCATAGCAGGCACACAAGCTGGACACACACCAGCATGCATATGGTGTGCTGTCGACCTCACAAGCATAGCCCAATCTCACAAAACCACAGCACAGCCGTGGGGGGCACTAGTGCATCACCCCACTGCACAGCACACAAGAACAGCCAGTGTAGAAAGCACCTAAGCCAAGCACCACAGCCAGCAACCACACCAACCAAGGATCAACCAAACATCACCAAGATGGTGATTGTAGAGGTCCCAACCTGATAAGGTAGAGATCCCTGTGTTTACAATGCTAGTCCCTGGATCAATAGCTAGCATCCACAGTTTAAGATGTAATATCAAGAAACAAAGGTCATAATACAACTTTATAACCAGGAATAAAATAATACATTATATCTTACATAGCTCATTTGGCTATCTCATTACAATGCAGCAGAAATAACTATATAGCATGGAGTCCTTCATCTTCAAAGTGCCACAGGAAGTCATGTTGGTTGTAGAGTTGTAATCCTATTTAACACACTTCACTAACATCAAACAAACCTGCAACATAATAAGTTATATCCACAAGGGTCAATACATTTGAATTGTATTGGCAAGTTTCACTACTATGTAGAAATAAGTGGATCCTATCACTTAGGAATTCTTTTGTATATATGGAATATATCCAAAGTCTCATGTTGTTAAGTGGCCAATTCAACTTTGAGAAGAAATTTATTTCCCTTAGTTTTAAAATGCAACCATGCATGCTTCATGATTTTGAGGTTTTAAAAACATGCATACAACTTCACAAACAAAATTGTTTTATTTAACTTTTGTTTTGAAGGAGTTATATTAAACATTCAAAAAGTTTTTGTTTCCTCTGAATTTTCAAGACTTAGTTTTTCATTTTGTTTAAGTTTTTCCACATTTCAAAATTTGCAAAATTTTGGGATGTGACAGTGACATAAGGAGGGGAATGGATCAGGTGGACAGCAAGATCAAGCCTAGGAGCTAGGAGGAGCAGGCTAGCTCAAGAGCAAGCACAGGAGTCCAGCCAAACCAGATCAAGATCATCATCATCAACTTACTACACCATCATCAGATTTTGTGGTGAGTTTCATAAAACCTTCACATAATCTAATCATCTTATTCAGAGAAAGCATGTGTTGTTTTATAAAACAAACCCTCAGAAAGCACCCAAGTGGGGTGAATCCATCATAGGGGTTTCATTTAAACTCTAAAGGGAAACAACAAAGTACCAAGATCCAACCAGAGCTCAGGGCAACATCCTTGCTCTGGTTGTCAAACTATATTTTACCATTCAATCATGCATATACATATGATCTATTTCTAGGCACATCCCTAAAGGAAGGGTAGCACCTTAGGAACAAATCCATAGGATCCATAACATGATCAAGCTCACTATCATTTTTTCCAAGCTTTGATTCAATAAAGAATAGATGGTACCACTACCAGGACTATCTAGATGAACCAATTAGATAAGATTTGAATCCCTAATCCTCAGACCAACATCATTGGTCTTAGGGAATTCAAATAAGAGCATCTATATTTATCTTTCAAAGCCAAGATTGTCTTAAGCATAAACTAACCAAATCCATGGTTTAGAATCAAACTTGTGTGCCATACATGATGGTGTCACAAGAACAATCCAATATGAATCAGGAAAGATAGGAAATCATCATAGATTCAGACAATCAACTAACTAATCATTTTCCTGTAAAACAGGAATCATAACTAGGATATTCCTATGATACACTTTACTGTTTGAGATCATAATGATCTCAAACCACATGTTAATTCCCAAGCTAACAGCACTAAGACAGTAGCTGTATCTTATCATAATCATGACCATGAATCAAATAAACAGTGAAAAGCTATCAGATCATTAGCTTAACCAAGCATGTTTCCCAAACAACAATATCATCTTAATCAGATGCAATCTAAGCATCAAATCATCTAGTAAGCCACCAGGAACATCATCTATCATTTTTAAGCAACAAGCTTCAGGCCAATAAACATTTAGCATGTGTACAAACCATCCAAACATGAATCCATTCATCCAATACATGAACAAGCACATAGCAGGAACCCTAAATGGATGATCATCTTAATATGAATCAGACAGTAGCAAGAGAGGACACAGCCAACATCTAGCATCGAATCAGCAAGCACAGAAAGCACCAGGGGGAAGGAACCAAACTCACTGTAGGTCCTCGCTGAAGAAATTGAAGAGGAAGAAGATTGGCCGATGAACCCGTGGCGGCGCAGGGAGCACCCAGGGGGCGCTGCAACCTGCACCAGCCACGGCGGCGGCCACAGCAGCACACGAATCCACCACACCACCACAGGCGAGACCATGACGGCAGCAGTAGCACTTGAACACATGCCAAACCCCAACCCTAAGGTTCAGAGAGGCATCAACCCATTGCAGGTGAGCCCCAGGCTCAAATCCAATTGGATAGAATGAACGAGCATCATCGACAACCCCCAATTGCACCATGGCGGCGACCAGAACGGCCGATGATGGCGGAAATCGACGGTGGCGGCATCGCCGGCCACGAGGTCGGGGTCAGAGGAGGAGAGGATAAGGTCGAGGGAGAGAGAGAGAGGCAGTAAGGAGTGGGCCGAGCTGGGCCAGACCCTTCGGGGTGGCTCTTTTGTCTAGAATTAATGGGCCACTAGGGACCAATAAGAATAATGAGCCCAGAAACAATTCCAGGCCTGTTTCAATAAAAAGAAAAGACCAAAATACCCTTGGACTTAATAAAATTCTAGAAAATAAAATAAAAGTCCAAAAATTATAAATAAAATATTTTTGGATTCACAAAAATCCAAACTACTCAAATAAATTAAAATATAAATTTTAGACATTTAAATTTTATTAGGAATGTTGTAAATTATATATTCCTTATTGAATTTTACAAAATTATTGAATGGTGATAAAATTAATTAAAATTCACTTTCATTATAAATTCATATTGTAATATTTTATAAAAATACTAAATAAATATTTAATAACCATTTTTAATGTATAATTAATAATTCCTAAAAGAATTATTAAATCAATAAAAGTCAAATAAAAGGGAAATAAAATAAAATAACTCAATATATGTTATAAATATTAAAAAAAATATTAATAAATCCTTTATTACTAAAAAGGAACCTTTTGGGGTAAATGCATTGCACTACTTGCATAATCATCTTTGCTTCTTTAAATATTGTCCTTACCGGGCAATAATGATGTTTTTGTAGAACTAGAAGCTCAAGGTCCAGTGCAAGCATCAGACTTCACTACCTTGACATCACAAGGCAAGTTCATCACTTGCTCATGTCCTTTGAAGAGTCTTTATCAAAGTATTTGCAAATTGTGTGTTATCATATATGCTATAAAAGAAATAAAATATTATTTTCATAAATAAAGAAATCATAGATATCATCCTAAGTGGTGATATAATGGAGCAATAGAACTTAGGGTTCTATTTGCAACAATGATGATCAAGTAGGGACTTAATAACCCCTGACATCAGTGATTCTAGCATCGTATATTACGCGTTAGCCATGAGATTTGGAATGGGACAGAGAAGTCAGTTGTATCTTCTTCCTCTCGCATGAAGCCGGATGTGCAGGTCGTGGATGTTATCCTCGTAGCGTGCATATTAATTGGTAATTCTAAAGGATATGCAGCATATGGGTGGGAACCCTCATCGTCCCATGATAGTTCTGGTATCTAACGGTTTGTACAAACCATTTCCGTAATTCATTATGCGGGCATGGTGTACACCAAGGAGGCATGTGGGGTCACGAAGGGGGCAGTGATTGGCTTGGACCAACTACTGGGCCCCACATCATGGAATTGTGGACGGGAAAGTACGCCCGGTTGTGCAACAAGGAGTTGATCTCTCATGGGTAAAGTAACGCACCTCTGCAGAGTTTAAGAACTGTAACTTGTTACTCCCTGTTCTGGGAAGGAGCTACGAACGCGGCAGGAAAGGAACTCCATGAAAGTTCTGGTCAACCTGTGAAGGCTGATTGTCATAGTTTTTCAGAATAAAATCAATCTTTGAAGAAAGATTTACAAAAACTGCATAGTGCCAAGGATTTATAATCCGAGGTGGTAGTTAGATCATCAAACTTCCCACCTTGCATATAATGAACTTGTTGGGTAACGCTGTTACTCATTCTTTGCTTTGATCCCTTGCTTAGACTCTAAGTATCCCGAAGACGTGCCAATGTATGCAGCCGAATGTCAAGAAGATGTGTTCTACGAGGAACCTGATCTGTCCGGAGGAGTTGAAGGAGTGGATTACGAAATCCGCTACGGTGTCGATGAGAACGAGTCAAATTAAGTACCTAGTTAGTAGTAACTAATGGAGCCGAGCAGCATGAACTCTATAGAATAAGCTACTGAGCTCAACACCTAGTCGGAGTTGTTACTTTTAAATTCCGCTGAAACACTTTATATTTTGGTTTGTAAGTTGAATCTTTTGGAAGTCTTGAACTTCCGGTATTGTAATAAAAATAATGTGTGTACATTTGTAATATGGACCCGCAATGTTTCTGTTGTACCACTCTGAGGGATGTGATATTTATGGAATGCTGTTCTGTGGATGTCATGTCAACGACTATAGTGTACTACACATGCAGTGGTATGCTGAGTCACTGCAGCATGTTTATGTGGTGGTGGTGTAACAAGCTTACTTAGAACAGACGGTGAATCAAGACCAGCAGAGGTGTTTAGGACTGTACCTCTTCTTGTAGTGGATGGTAAAATAGGAAACTTTCCATCACGAGACTTCCCCATGATGAAAGGAATAGCAGTGAACAATAATAGATCCAAGTGAACTTACAAATAAAGCTATGCTCCCCGACAACGGCGCTAGAAAATAGTCTTGATGACCCACAAGTATAGGGGATCGCAACAGTCTTCGAGGGTAGTATTACCCAATTTATTGATTCGACACAAGGGGAGACAAAGAATACTTATAAGCCTTATCAACTGAGTTGTCAATTTAGCTGCACCTGGAAATAGTTCTTGCTCACAGAAGTTTATCAGTAGCAACACTTTGTAGTAGCAATAGAAAATTAATAGCACCAGTAAAAGAGGAGCAATAGTAACATTCATAGCAAACACTAGGATATGAGTGCGGTAGGCATAGGGATGGATGGACGGGCGTTGCATGGACAAGTCCAAACATGTAACTTCAAGATCTAGGGCAATTACAGATAAATAAGATAAAGCATCCAAGTACTAAACAATCATAGGCATGTGCTCCATATAGTCATGCGTGCTCGCAATGAGAACTTGCACAACATATTTTGTCCTGCCAGCTCGTTTCAGCGGGGCCTCAAGGGAACTACTGGAAATTAAGGTTCTCCTTTTAATAGAGCACCAGAGAAAAGCATTAACACTCCATGAACACATGTGATCCTCACATCATAGCCATCCCCTCCGGTTGTACCAATTTCTGTCACTTCGGGGCCTTTGGATCCGGACAATGATATGTGTACATAACTTGTAGATAAGATCACAAATAATACTATCATCATGAATCAATAATAAGTTCAGATCTGAGATCATGGCACTCGGGCCCTAGTGGCAAGCATTAAGCACAACAAGTTGTAAAAAAGTCAAATAGCACTAATAGAGATACTAGACACCATTGCCTAACAATCTTATTCGATTACATGATAGAACTCATCCAATCCCTACCATCCCCATAGCGTACAGCAGGGTATTACTCACTCATGGATGAGGGAAACATGGATGGTTGATGGAGAGGCATTGTTGATGATGATGGCGATGATCCTCTCCAAATTCCCCGTCCCGGCAGGGTGCCAGACCGGAGTTTCTGGGTTCCGAATCGCGGTTTATGGTGGTGGCGGCGCAGCGGAACTCTTTCTGGAAAAACGTTGAACCCCCCTGAGTTTTTAGGTCAAGAGTCAACTTATAGGCGAAGAGGGAGGCCGAGGGGGTGCCTAGGGCGGCTACACCCCCTCCAGGTGCGGCCAGGCCTGGCCCGCGTGACTAGGGGGTGTGGGCCCCCCAGGGCCCCACTCCGTCTCATATTCTGGCTCCGTGGGTCTTCTGGTGAAACATGATTTTTGGCATATTTTCCGGGTCTTCTGCACAAAAACTAGACACCAAGGTAATTCTACTGAAAACAGCGTCAGTCCGTCTTAGTTGTATCCAAATCACACAAGTTTAGAGGAGAAACAGTAGAAAAAGTGTTCGGGAAAGTAGATACGTTTTGGACGTATCAGATTCTAAATCTTAATTTGTATACGTATTTACTTTGAATGGTGCAGTAGTGAGCAAGAGGAGTGGAAAGTAAAGTGTTGTCGTGAGATCTTCAACTGAATTGGAATACATAGCTACTTCGGAGGCTTCACAAGAGGCGATATGGATGAAGGAGTTCAATACGGAGCTCGTTGTGTTTCCCAGTGCGCTGGACCCAATATCATCCAATTAGCTTGCAAGTATGTGACTGGCTCACAAGGGATCACATATCATAGGAACGAGTAAAGAGTACTTATCGTTAACGAGGTTGAATTAGGTATGCAGAGATACCTACGATCAGACCTCAGATAAGTGAAATATCGCGAGACAAAGGGAAATTGGTATCATATGTAAATGGTTCATTCCATCGCAAAGTAATCGTAGAAATATGTGGGAGCCATATGAATTTCCAGATTCCTCTATTGGTTATTGATCGGAGAAGATTCTCGGTCATGTCTACATAATTCACGAACCTTAGGGAGACACACTTAAGGATTCAATGTTGTTTAGTAGATATGGAATGTGAGTAATAAGACCGAATGTTGTTCGGAGTCTCGGATGGTATCCGGGATATCACGAGGTGATATAGAATGGTCTGTAGAATACGATTCAAATAAGGAGAGTCCAATTTTGGAGTTCGGGAATGATTCCAGTGTTTTCACCGGAATGATCTAGAAGGGTCTAGAAGGTTCACCGATCCGGAAGGGGAAGGGTACATAAATGTGCCATGACTAAGTGGAATGATTGCATCATGTCCTAGGTCACTTGGTTGGACGTTTAAAAGAAAGAAATTAAACTCCAAAATTGAAAGTCAAAGGGCAAGTTTGAATAGTCAAACAGGGACAATGGTTCCTGGTGGAGGGAGGAGAGGAAACCTCCTCTCCCTCCACCGTGCACCAAGGAGAGGGAGTTGGGGGAGAATACGGCCTCCCCTTCCCTATCTGCCCCTCCCTCTCATAAATAGAGGGGAGGGGGCTGCCCCAAGATCTACAACACAACAACCCAACCCCACACGCCGCCAAGACGCCACCGCCGGCCCACCTCCTCCCCTCGGCCTCTAAACCCTAGTCACCACGGAACCCCTCTACTCCACCTACCCTCTCCGACTTAAGGCGAAGCCCTACGTGATCTCCCCTCTAATCTCCGACACCACGTCGTCGTGCTGCCGGAATCGCGACGAGAGAGCTACAACCTCCACTGCCTGCGGGAACAAGGGAGAGGTGAAGGGAATATGCCCGAGAGGCAATAATAAAGTGGTTATTATCGTATTCCTTATTTATGATAAATGTTTATTTTACATGCTATAATTGTATTAATATAGAAACGTTAATACATGTGTGTTTAATAAACAAAAAGGAAGTTCCTAGTTATGCCTCTCTTATAAACTAGCTCGTTGATTAACAAGATGATCATAGGTTTCCTGATCATGGACATTGGATGTTGTTAATAACGAGGTCACAACATTAGTGTAATGGTGTGATGAACATTCATCCGAAGTATAGCATTATGATCAAAGTCATTGAGTTTATATTGCTATAACAACTTACGAAGTGATCCTAATCCTTAGACCATGAGATCATGTCAATCACTAACACCGGAAGAGTTTCTTGATAACATCAAACGTCCCACCGTAACAGGGTGATTATAAAGATGGATTCAGAACTAATAAAGTGTTATGTTGAGCCCATGGATCGAGAGTGGAATTTGTTCATCCCGATGACAGATAGATATACTTTGGGCCCTCTCGGTGATATCACATTGATTAGCTTGCAAGCAAGTGATTTGATCACTAGAATGTTATATCACGGGAACGAGAAAAGAGTACATGTCAGTAACGAGATCAAACTAGGTATGGAGATACCGATGATCGAATCTCGGACATGTAATATATCGTGAAACAAAAGGATTAAGATACTAGCGTAAAAGGTTCCGATGATCACAAGAAGTCATCGTTGAATGTGTGGGAGTCAGTATGGGTCTACAGATCCCGCTTCTGATTATTGATCCGAGAGGGGTCTCGATCATGTCCGCAATATTCGTGAACCGTAGGGTGACACACTTAAGAGACACCGACATCCATTTGGAGCAAAAGTTTCATGCCGAAAAGAATAACAAGCGCAGGAATTTATTTCACTAGATACCGAAACGGGTTTTCGGGTGAAATTGCAGAAAGTGTTTCTGCATGTGAAATGAAATACTAGCAAGGGGTTATATGTGAATGTTTGTAATTAAAGTAATTGACAAAATTCTGAATAAATAAAAGGAGTTTTATTTAATGAGAGTTTGCATTAAATTTGGTGGAAATTTAATGGGAATTTGAGTGGGGTTTTGAGTGGAGGGAATTGAAAGGCATTTGAGTGAGTGGAGTGTCCACCCACATGAATGTGGAAGAGGTGGGGGCAGCCCCATGGCTGGGAACATGGCCCCTTGGGTTCCCCCCTCTCCCTATAAAAGGAGCCCCCCTCCCTCTCTCTCACTCACACCTCCTCGTGAAGGATCTCTCCCTCTAGAATTTATTCCCCATGGTCTCAGACTAGCGAGATACATGTTCCCGGTGGCTATTCGGCAATAAAGAGTTGTGCTTCCGCTGCATCGCTGGAGCGAGGAGGCGGAGGTTGCTCGGTGCCTCGAACGTGTGTGCGAGCACGGATGCGCTGATGTTTTGCGGCGCTAGGACTTCCTCTCGATCTTGAGATCGGCAAGAGATCGTCTACATCAACCACGAGTTTGGACTCGTTAAGCTTTGTCGGCTTTCAAGGGTATGTTCTCTATGGATATACATCCGCCCGTTGTTTGTATCTAGTAGATAGATCTTGGTACATAGTTGTTCCCATCGTAGAAAAAAATTTGTTTTCTATGTTGCGAACCCTACAGTGGTATCAGAGCCGGATCTATGCGTAGATACTTTGCACGGGTAGTACACATATGAGTATGTGGGCGATGATGATCATTTTATTGCTTCTTAGTTGTACTTTGGATATTGGTGGCATAGTGGAATGAAGTGGCCCAGACAAACTTTACATGTCCTCGCACATGAGACCTGTTCCACACTTGACATGCAACTAGTTTTGCATAAGTGGCTAGCGGGTGTCTGTCTCTCCTACTATAGTCAATAACTAATTTGCAACGAGTTGTCAACAATTTGGTTATCCTCGTTGTGGTTCATGTTCGTAGGTAAGAACGGTCCTATATTCGGAAGCCCTAAGCCACGTAAAACTTGCAATGGATAAATTAGAGGCGTCTAGTTTAGATTGTTGCTGGGCTAGTGTTATGATATGGTGATGTTGTAAGTAGAAGTATAAGATGATACTCTTACAACACACATAACATGTAGGTTCCATAGACCTTGGCCTTACACATAGAGGTATGATAGAGATCATACCACGGTGCACATGATGGAGATCATATGCGGGAACCATATCACTTCACTTACAAACATGTGATGTTTGATTGCATCTTATATTGCTTGTTTGGCGTTTTATTAGCATAATAAGATGATCCCTCATTTAGATATCAAGATAAGAATGTGTTCTTCCTTAAGTATGCACCAACAATGTTTCGTCGCTTCAAGACATCACGTGATGATCGGGTGTACTTGAATCCATGAGCATATCTCGGGTGTAAGACAGTTACACACGCGAATACTAAGGTTCTTACTTGGCGAGCCTAGCATGTACAGACATGGCCTCGGAACACGGACCGAAAGGTTAAGCATGAGTCATATGTTTTGATATGATGACCATATGGATTCACACCTTTGAAGCTACACCAACTCATGTGATGATCGGACTTGGTGTAGTGGATTTGGTTCATGTAATCACCAAAAAGACACGAGGGATGTCGTTTTTGAGTGGGAGTTCATTTCTAATTTGCATTAGTAAGAACTCAATTTATCATAAATTAAATCAAAGTGAATTTGCATAATTTGTTGTAGTCATTGGCATTCGTTCACCACTTTATGCCTAGTTGTAATTGAGATAATAGAACTATAGAATTTTGGATATTTACTTTACCAACTGGTATCGTATTGTGTTGAGTGTCAATCTAAAGTTTAAAGTCCTATTGCAAACTTTCAGCAAACTTTATTTACTCCGTGAAATTTAATAGTTAGTATTAAATCGAGAGTAACAATTCCAGTGTTAGTATCTTAAGTATCATGTTTGCCTCCATGATTCTTGATTGTTTTAATATCAAGTTTATCTAGGAGCTGAAAGGATTGTTTCAGAAACCATCATGTGTGGCAGATACAACGATATCTGAAACAATGTTTTGGTTGCAATATGATAGATTATAATATATGTTCTCATATTGGATGAGAATTTACGAAGGTTGGAGATGCTAGACATCCTAATCATCCAAAAGGGTTTTGGAAAGTAATGTTATACTCACGATTCGCCTTTATAAGCTACAGTAGCTTAATCATGAAAGTCGTCATGATAAGGATGAATATAATATGTATGTAAAGTGTTTACTACACCAAAAGATTACTAAAGAATGGATTTTGAAAGAATACCCATCATTTTGATGATGGTGATCTACTTCAAAGTGCAAGTCCAAAGGTGTTATTATTTGAATATACACGCTTTGGACTATGTGTCATGTATATGGCACCACTTTTGATGTTGATAGATTCTTTTAAAAGGAAAAGGAAGTGCTGAAAGAGAATCTATAAAATATATTTGGCAGAAAAGAAAAGATTGGAAATATCCAATTTAGGTATATGGATGATATACATGTTATGGTTGTATTCTTTGCTTGTTAAACAATGTGGTTCTTGGGTATTGGATACCGAATTGGTTGGAATGAAATTTCATACAGAACGACGCAATTCATGAACCACAATGGCCTAAGTAACTAGCAAGAGAATATGTGATGATGTTCATCGAAAACAAACAAACTGTTGTTTGTATTTCTCGTTGACATCAAAGCTTGACTTCAAGATTTGTTTTAATAATTGTTATTTAAATCAGGTATTATGAGAACAAAGGTTGTTCAAATAATTACCATATTCCATATAAGATGGATGATTTACAAATCTAGTTGGAGAAATCACATCCATAAAGCCTAATGCTAAAATGTCGCAAGACAAATGATTGAAAGATCACTTATGAAGTGACATCGTTGTTTAAATTATATTGGAAATAAAACATGAAGAAACTCCATATTCATGGATTTTTGGAGTCTTTGATTTGATCAAGTGATGCTTGTGAGACTTTCCACGTGATAATTAAAACTTCGTTCAAAGGCCAAAGAAGAACGATCAACTAAATTATTGGAATTTATACATATCGATGTATGTAGTCCATTATGTGTAGTCGTAAGCGATGGATTTCAACTTCATATGCTTTCTCCGTAAATTTGAGTGAATGTTCACTTAATGAGAAAGAAGTATGAAATATTTGAAAAATGTTTCAAAGACTTTCAAGATGAAGTGAAAATCATTGTAACAAGAAAATAAATGGTTTATGATTTTATCATAAGGGATTTATTTGAGTTACAAGTGTGACAAGAAAATAAATGAATTATGATTTTATCATAAAGGGATTTATTTGAGTTGCAAGTTTAGCAAAACACCTAAATTTACATTTCCCGAAACACCATAGGAGTATGGAGTGTTTGAGATTTGTAATGAAACCTGCCATTATGTTTTAAAAGATTAAAGCTTTAGAGACTACCGCTTTTACACTGAAAAGAGCTCCATCTTGATCCGTTGAAATGACACCATGGAATTTATGGTTTGGGGTAAAACCCAAGTTGTAATTTCTTAAATTTTGGTATGCTAAACATAAGTAAGATGTTTACAACCAAAGTCGGATAAGCATGTCTTTGTAGGTTATTTCGAATAACAATTGGTTATTCCTCCATAACACCAAGGACAAAAGGGTTTGTCGCTTGAAACGTGAAGTTTCTTGAAGAAGGAATTTTTCATAAATGTTAAGTGGGAGGACAATAGAACTTTGATAAGGTTAACGAATATTAGCTATATGTGCTGAGTGGCGCAGCGCCGAAAAATGTTCCGGAGGCAGCCAGAATGCTCATGGCTCATGTGCCTCAAAGGTTGTGGTCACGAAGGTCTAAGTTCTTATTGAACCAATTCGGTCGGATAAACAATCAAATGATTGAGATTTGATACTAAATCATTATTGTTTGACAATGATGAACCGACTACATGCAAACAAGCGATGATGGGCCCTGACTCTGTCAAATGCTTAAAGCCATAAAATCTGTGATAGTTCCATACACGAGAAATCAAGTTTTGAACTTGAAAGACCCTCCGGAAAGGTGCAAGGAGTTTACTATGACAAGATTTGATCTTTCATAGCGATATTTAGTCTGGACGGATTAAAGTAGCAACCACTACATATAATTTGGTATTTGGTAGATGAACAAACAAAACAAAGTTCTTCTAATAGAATAGTTACCTAGGACGTGTACAAGACATGGTCCAAAGGGTTTTGTTAAATTCAAAGGATGCTAAAAGGGCATGCAAACTTCAATGGTTGAAGTAAGCATCGCGGAGTTGGAATCTTCACCATGATGAAAAGGAGTTTTCATCTGGAGACGATGAAGATGCTTGCATTTGCAAGAAATTAAGTGGGAGCGCTAAGACATATTTCTAATACATTATGTGTAGGACATCTTGTTGATTAGAAATGATGTATCTTTTATTGAAAGGTTAAGAATTTCATTTCGATGAAAAACTTAGGCAAAACCCGAATATTTAGCATGAATGTCTATAGTGGATAGACTGTGACGCTAATATGGTTGTGCCAAACATACATATATGAGATATTGAAGGATTTCAATATAGAAACAACAAGAAACGATTATTGTCGCATGGAAAGGAATTGAATCAAGATTCAAGTGTATTGACACTTGATAAGTGAAACAAGATTCAAGTTCTTTGACACTTGATGAGTAAAATCACAAGAATGATTTGATCAATCATACCATGATATGTACACATCCAGATATGTCCTATGCTCTAAGTGTTATGAGCATATACCAGAATGAATCATAAAATGATCATTGGGCAATAGTAAGGATATTCTTATGATATTTTGGAAGAACTAAGAATATATTTGTGTAGAGGTGACAAACAATTACAAATAGTTCATTGTAAAGCGTTACATTGATACTAGTTTTGTCACAAGATACAAATTAAGTTTATCTCAATTTAAACTATGGGTGGCACAATGTAATGGAAAGAATATTCCATGATGGATTTGGATGAAATCCATAGTTAAGACATTGTGACGAATACTACAACAAAAAGGCTAAGCATATGACTGCTATAGTAGCAGCAAAGGAGGGAATTTGTGTCAAGAAGTTTGTTATCAAACTAAGGTGTGGTTCGCAATGGGCTAACACTAAAGATATATTGTATGACAATAGTGTCGACATGATTTAACCCCAAGGAACTAAAGGTATCACCGAAAGACCAAATTTATACAATGCCATCTCATTGGAGAATGAGTGATGCGTGAAGACGCAAAGACATGCAAATACACACGGACCTGAAGCGTCAGATCCGTAGATTATGTTAACCACTTGCAATTGTGTATATGGAACACCGGAAAACCATAAGTGTTCAATACGCAAAGTTTTCAAACTAGATTATTGTCTCTAGTGCAAGTGGGAGACTGAAGGGAATATGCCCGAGAGGCAATAATAAAGTGGTTATTATCGTATTCCTTATTTATGATAAATGTTTATTTTACATGCTATAATTGTATTAATACGGAAACGTTAATACATGTGTGTTTAATAAACAAAAAGGAAGTTCCTAGTTATGCATCTCTTATAAACTAGCTCGTTGATTAACAAGATGATCATAGGTTTCCTGATCATGGACATTGGATGTTGTTAATAACGAGGTCACAACATTAGTGTAATGGTGTGATGAACATTCATCCGAAGTATAGCATTACGATCAAAGTCATTGAGTTTATATTGCTATAACAACTTACGAAGTGATCCTAATCCTTAGACCATGAGATCATGTCAATCACTAACACCGGAAGAGTTTCTTGATAACATCAAATGTCACACCGTAACAGGGTGATTATAAAGATGGATTCAGAACTAATAAAGTGTTATGTTGAGACCCATGGATCGAGAGTAGAATTTGTTCATCCCGATGACGGATAGATATACTCTGGGCCCTCTCGGTGATATCACATTGATTAGCTTGCAAGCAAGTGATTTGATCACTAGAATGTTATATCACGGGAACAAGAAAAGAGTACATGTCAGTAACGAGATCAAACTAGGTATGGATATACCGATGATCGAATCTCGGACATGTAATATATCGTGAAACAAAAGGATTAAGATACTAGCGTAAAAGGTTCCGACGATCACAAGAAAGTCATCGTTGAATGTGTGGGAGTCAGTATGGGTCTCCAGATCCCGCTTCTGATTATTGATCCGAGAGGGGTCTCGATCATGTCCGCAATATTCGCGAACCGTAGGGTGACACACTTAAGAGACACTGACATCCATTTGGAGCAACAGTTTCATGCCAAAAAGAATAACAAGCGCAGGAATGTATTTCACTAGATACCGAAACGGGTTTTCGGGTGAAATTGCAGAAAGTGTTTCTGCATGTGAAATGAAATACTAGCAAGGGGTTATATGTGAATGTTTGTAATTAAAGTAATTGACAAAATTTTGAATAAATAAAAGGAGTTTTATTTAATGAGAGTTTGCATTAAATTTGGTGGAAATTTAATGGGAATTTGAGTGGGTTTTTGAGTGGAGGGAATTGAAAGGCATTTGAGTGAGTGGAGTGTCCACCCACATGAATGTGGAAGAGGCGGGGGCAGCCCCATGGCTGGGCGTATGGCCCCTTGGGTGCCCCCCCTCTCCCTATAAAAGGAGCCCCCCTCCCTCTCTCTCACTCACACCTCCTCGTGAAGGATCTCTCTCCCCCTCTAGAATTTATTCCCCATGGTCTCGGACTAGCGAGATACATGTTCCCGGTGGCTATTCGGCAAGAAAGAGTTGTGCTTCCGCTGCATCGCTGGAGCGAGGAGGCGGAGGTTGCTCGGTGCCTCGAACGTGTGTGCGAGCACGGATGCGCTGCTGTTTTGCGGCGCTAGGACTTCCTCTCGATCTTGAGATCGGCAAGAGATCGTCTACGTCAACCACGAGTTTGGACTCGTTAAGCTTTGTCGGTCTTCAAGGGTATGTTCTCTACGGATATACATCCGCCCGTTGTTTGTATCTAGTAGATAGATCTTGGTACATAGTTGTTCCCATCGTAGGAAAATTTTTGTTTTCTATGCTGCGAACCCTACAAGAGGAAGGTCTTCATCGAGTACCGAACATGTGACCGAATGCGGGAGCGCTGCTAGAACGCGGTGCCGGAATGATCGTCTACGCGATCTTGAGATCGGCAAGTGAACGACTATATCACCCACGAGAATCCGCTCTCGTTAACCGCTTTGGAATCTTTGAGGGTGAGTACTCTATTGACTCGTTTCTATAATCTAGTAGATAGATCTTGGCTTGTGTGTGTTCATGCGGTAGAATTTTTTTGTTTTCCTTGCTACGAACCCCTACAATTTTTTCCTACGCAAATAATCCTAATGCCAGTATCTATCTATTAATAATGCAGTAATGGGAGGGGCTTTTTGAAAACTTACTGTTACGAAAAGCATTATCACTCGAGAGAGTGTTGATGATGTAGTCATACCGATGATGACCTCAGGGTCGTTCTGAACTACAGCGGCTCCAGCGGCTGCGACAACTCCTATTGCCGCAAGTGCAGCACCCCTGAGGGAGTCGCACACGTCTAGTGCTTGATGATGACTCCCGCTCCTCTGATCCAATAGATATTGCGGAAGTAGATCTTCTGAATCCCAAACCCCGCATGGAGACGGTGTCCATGGTGAAGAAGTCCCCTATTCGCGTAGTCCAAATATGGGACCATGGTCTTGGGAGAGAGCGGGGAGGGAGAGAGGCGTCTGGAAGCTTTTCCCAAAGCTAGGAAGCTTTATTATTTTCTAATGATTTAATTGCCTCCATATGCCTCTTATTATATAGGGAAGGGGACCCCAAAACCCCTTGGCCTAGACATGTGGGACTAAACAAAGGAGATGAGGGGGAGAGGCATGGCTGGTCGGCCAAGGCCCCTATGGGCCCAACGCGGGTTCCCTAGGGCCTAGCGGCCACCTCCTCCCTCTCCTCCCTTTTGGTTTTTCCCTCATGGGCCCTTCCCCTTAGGGAATTGGCCCAATAGTGAATTAACCATTTTAATTTCATTTTATTTTATTAAATAAATAATTAAATCAATATTTAATATCTATTTACATATTATTTAATTACCGTGGCTATAGGACTCCTTTCGTTCCACTACGGACATCCGTCGGACCTTCCTAGAACCCTTTCAGTTTTTCCCTCTCTTTTCTTGGTGATTCCGACGATACCAAAATGACCTTCAAGCTTCGTCAAACCCTTAAGCGTGTTATCCTATAGTTCGGGAACACACCATACAAGGTCGAGACTCCTCTCGGACCAATGATCATCAGCGGGACCTGGATGCCCATAATGACCCTGTGCATTCCATGCAAACTTTTGTCATTGAACCATCAATGGTGTGTACTAATCCTTTTTCCTCTGCAATACTCGCATTATTCGAGATTTTATCAACGATATTACCATGTTGGGTTCAACCTTGTTATCGACAATTAATATTTTACTCATTTTGATAAGTGATATCCTCGTGACCTATTTACATGCTGCACAAATCATGGATATAACTTCTCCGGCTGGGCTTAGAGTCTTCCGTCACGCGGATGGACAAATCTCGCTCTTGACACATACGCCTCTATATGTCTTTTTTATGTACATGAACACGCCTTTATGATCACCTTTTCACAGAGTGACGTTTGATGCGAACAAGGTACTCTCAGGTGACAGTGATTAAATATGGTCTCATGGTCTGAGAAACAAGTCACCATGTTTCCTAATTATCGCAACTTGAACTTTGTGATATAATCGTGTTATTATGCTTAGATTGGGCATGTTCACCATCTCATTCTCCCAATGAGATGACTCCATTGTCAACTGGCATGAATGCTACATGATCAGAAAACCTTGACCATCTATTGACCAATGAACAAGTGACTAGAGATTCACTAGGAGATGCCGATAAGGAAGGTCGCGGCGGCCCAGAGGAAGGCCCCCACGGCGATGACGTGCGCGCGGTTGTGCCACGCGGTGGCGTAGGTGGCGAGCGGGTACCACGCAGCCTGCACGATGGAGCGGCATAGCGTGAGGGCATCGAGCCACGTGGGGTCGGCGTGCAGGGCAGCGTCGATCTTGCCGGCAGATGGACGCCAGGCTCACCAGCACCAGAGTCCGCCGCCAGTCTCGCTCAAGATCCCGCTGCGGCCCCATCATCACACCACGACCTTCGCTCGCCAAGGTCAGTGCACCAACCTTCCATCGCCGCATGCATTCGACCATGCCTACACGGTGCACATTCTTCTGGCCGAGACGGTGAGCGCGACACGCGCCGCAAGCATGCAGGCTCGGCCATGGCGCAACAGCTCGCACGCAGGAGAAAGTGAGAGGGTAGGAGAAAAAGGAAAGGATAAAAAAGGGCAGGTGGGTGTACACACGCTGGTATGTGGGATTAGAGCAGGACAAGGTCAGACGTCGTGTCTATCCTGTTAGATCCATCTATGACCCAAATTTGCTTTCTGGATAGGTCGGTCCGGCCTGATCGATATGGATGGGCCGTCCCATCGTTTGGTCCAGCTGTCCGCGCGAACCTATTAAAATGACGGTCGGACCATTTAGGCCACTCGGTGGAGATGCCCTGACGCTTTGGCACCTTGCCTAGAGTCTCGCTCTCGTTTGCCAATATGGACGATCGAAGAGTATCGCCTCCAATGTAATTGGGGAACAATTACAGCCTACGTGCTGATAGGGATGTCCCTAACGCGGACGCATAATCAAACACAGCAGTTGCAAAGCAGGATTAGCATTCCTGATTTATTTGCTTATTAGCACGACCCAATCAACAGCCTACGGGTGTAGTCGATGGCTTCATGTTAGTCAGCCATGGTGTGCCTGTAGTTTTATAATGTTTTTTGAGTTGCGGAAATCTCTGAACACGCATCAGCTAGCATGAATGGAAAAAAATAAAAGGGCAACTAGTCTACACACCCTACATCATCCGTCTTGTGACTTCATTTCAGTATATAAAAAGCAGCATTTGTATACTGGTTCGATGTGATGAAGTCAGTTAAGTATGGATGAGAAATGTGCATTTTTCTCTAACAGTTCATAAATACGTACATACACTTACTCTTATGAACATATACACGCATATTCTACCTCTATAAGCATCTTCGAAAGACTAACACTTAAGACTGATTCGAGGGATTTTAAGCTTGACGAAGACGCCACGAACGCCTCGCTGTCAACGGAAGCATCGTCTTTCACTAAAAAACAATCCATCTTTTATAAGACACCAAAATGTTAAACTTGTGGCTTAAACTTTCTATGAGCTGACGCCTTCATAACCATCTGACCACAGATTGGTAATCAACGTTCATTTTGTTGATTCCCCTTATGTGAGCGGCGCAGCCCACGTTTGATACGCCCCTTGGCTTATGCGAAGAAATATTTTATGCGACTGTATTCGATCTGTCTGCAGGTCTCATATTTGCAATCGAACAGGGGGGTTCATCATTGGTGCTCTAAAAAATGGTATTTTGTTGACAATCACTGGAAAATAAAATGGCATGTACTTATGATGCGAGGTGCATATGTATATATGTTGTCAATTATTTTCCATTTGCTAAATACATTTTTTATACTCCATCCGCTCTATATTAATATTCTTAACTTTATCTATAGATTGGTATATATCTAGTTAAGCATTTAGATTAGATACAATTGTATCTAGACAAAGTTGATAGCAGTAATATGAACCGGAGGTAGTAAAAGAAATTGAAGTGCTAGTAACAAGAAAAACTTCCAGTAAAACCTTAATCCAAATTATTTTATTGCCTTAGAGTTGAATTAGCTAGTTAGCTGCAATGTTCCACGATTTTTCGACGGACTTGACCAGAAAATTGGATCCATGCAACAATAATCTTTTAGAAATATATGTTGGCAGTGATGCCCGTGGAAATTTGTGTACAAAGACCTACGTATGCACCGCCACCCCCACCCCTTCATAGGAAATGTCTATTTTGATCCCTTAGCTATGCAAAAATTTAAGTTTGGTTGAAACTTTTGTCTTTCTTAAAATAATCTATATTTGTTTTGACCATTTATCCCGCTACAAAGGGGATGTAACCGCCGCAACTCCGTCATCCATCTGTTCCTCCTCCTCCAGTCGGCCTTGTTGTCGTCAGGAGGACGGGAACCTGATCTATGGGAAGTGTTTTTTCAAATAAAATTAGGTCTTTCAGCAGATTGGTTTTCGGTTTGATGGTTCTCTTCTTGACCATTGTGTCGATGGAGACCACAACTTTTTTAATAAGTGTTTTTTGGCCCTTCGTTAGAGAACGAGAGTTCCTTCCGACACCAATGGAAAGATTGGAAGATCAAATTTTTTTAGGTGTGGTTTTTCAAATTTTGCCTCAACGGATTGATTTTGGATGGTTTCTCATGGCTGCACGAGGAGGTTTGCCCTTGCAATATCTGCCTCGACGGCTACAATGGTGATTCGCTGCTCTAGGTTGTTCGATTCGTTTTCCCTGAAATACTAATGTTGGTACTTTTGTGGGTGTTGGTGGATTATTTTAATGGCTGCCTGGTGTGTGTAGTTTTGGCATTGCGGCTCAAAATCAAAACTATGGGAGAACCCTCATTAGTATTTACAGAGTCTGTGATTTGGTATCCAAGTTGTTTTTGTGTGGCGAAAAGAAAGAAAAAAGAGTTTGAAGATCTCTATGATTTGCTAGGTTCTATTAGACTTTATTTATAATCGCCCTTATTCGCTACTATAAATGTACCATAGGATTGATTGTCAAAAAAAAAAGATTTTGATGTTGGCTTCGTACTATACAATTGAAAGCGGTGGAGAAAGAATCAGAAAACCAAATATATTAGAAGAAAGACAAAAATAATAGAGAACTATTGGAGACTCCAAAGAATCAACGTGCATGTTACGGGCCAAGACGACCACCATGGTCTCCGCTGCTAGCTGCTGGAGTAGTAGTATATTAAAGAGCCACGTATGCCGTGTGCAAAGCCTCCCAGTCGTGGATCCACGCACACTACTGCGCTCAGCCCCAACAGCAGTAGCTAGCGGCTCGAAGAAGATGGTGGGAGGGACAGCGCCGCCGCCGAGCGGTGCGAAGCTGCTGGAAATCCTGAACGTGCGGGTCGTGGGCAGTGGCGAGCGGGTGGTGGTGCTGTCGCACGGCTTCGGCACGGACCAGTCGGCGTGGAGCCGGGTGCTCCCGTACCTGGCCCGCGACCACCGCGTGGTGCTCTACGACCTCGTGTGCGCCGGCAGCGTCAACCCGGACCACTTCGACTTCGGCCGCTACAACAGCCTGGACGCCTACGTGGACGACATCCTCTCCATCCTCGACGCGCTCAGCATCCCGCGCTGCTCCGCCTTTGTTGGCCACTCCGTCTCCGCCATGATCGGCATCCTCGCCGCCATCCGCCGCCCCGGCCTCTTCGCCAAGCTCGTCCTCATCGGCTGCTCGCCTAGGTTCCTGAACGACGGGGACTACCACGGCGGGTTCGAGGCGGATGAAGTCCAGGAGGTGTTCGACGCGATGTCGGCCAACTACTCGGCGTGGGCGACGGGGTACGCGCCGCTGGCGGTGGGCGCAGACGTGCCGGAGGCGGTCCAGGAGTTCAGCCGGACGCTGTTCAACATACGCCCCGACATCGCCCTCCACGTCTGCCAGAGCGTGTTCAAGACCGACCTCCGCGGCGTGCTGGGCATGGTGCGGGCGCCCTGCGTCGTCGTGCAGACCGCCCGCGACGTCTCCGTTCCGGCCATAGTCGCCGCCTACCTCAAGGCCCACCTCGGCGGCCACACCACCGTCGAGCTCCTGCCCACGGAGGGACACCTACCCCACCTCAGCGCCCCCAGCCTCCTCGCCCAGGTGCTCCGCCGCGCGCTCGCTCAGCACTAAAGGACGGTTCTCCTCCTCGGCGGCCACACCCTCCCGCGATGCCCTGCAGCCCTGGAGGAGATTCGGCAGTTGGTTGACCACATCATGCATGTCATGTGCATGGCCTGCATTATATCGTTTTCCACATCAACTTGTGTGTTTAACTAAGATTAGTAACCATGTTCTTAATTCGAAAGAGCTGTTCTATTATTTGGGATCTCTAATTAGCTTAGCTACGGATGTATATATGTGGACGCGGTAGTTGGTTTATGGTGATCAGCGTGATGCTAATAAGCTACTGATATGGTAGATGCGCTAGCTGTTGCGAGATTAATTAAGCCCAGCAGCTACATCCACAAACTAATCGTCCGCGACACAAGCTCGTTTCTAAAAACAAACTAGACAACAGAGCTAAGTCAAAATGCAGTGGTTTACCAATTCAGCTAAGAGCCAGAACCAAAACCATCCCGAATCGCCCGCGACACAAGCTAGGCTCGTTTCTAAAAAAATGTACTGTACTAGACAGCCATGGGAGTGGATTCCGTGGAGTTTTTTTTTTTTTTAAAGAGCAATTTATTACTCAAAACAATGTTTACACCCGGTCTCTGCGTAACTAGGATGCACACAGCCAAAAATTCTCTCAAGTTACAACCACAAGTAAACGAAAAACAAGTACAAACGTATACATGGCACAACGGGTTGTGACTATGATATCTCTAATCGTAAGTCACGCTGCCATCCATGTCTAAAAAATATATCTCGCGCCACGGCGTCCAAACGCCTACATCCTTCCGCAAAAAAGTCTCGGAACTCCATCCATTGAAGAATTATCCATGATCGCAGGATTCCGTGGAGGTGGAGGGAGCAACGTCGAAGGAGTATCCGTGATTTGGGACGAGAACAAGAAACTGACCCAAATTCAAAACTTCGGCACAAAATAACCCTACTTTGAAATATTCATAAAAATGAAGCATGTGCTTCTCCAACATACGATGGCATCATCATTAAGCGCACGGTGCTTCTCCAATCTCCAATATACGCCACCCACCGTGATTTTGATCATATGATTGTCAAAACTTTCCATCTTGTGTATTTGAAAAGAAATCTAAGCATATATCATCATATTTATTTAAACATACAATCTTAAATGTGACATCGATTCTAACATGATGTACTAGTTCAGCTGATGTAGTATTAACAGGCCTTCTCATCCTCATACATGTAAAATTGTAAATAATATCCTACTTTCTCACATTGATTCTTGCTGCACTACTACTAGTTTATAATTTTGCTATGGGATCACATACATACTGTACATGTTTTTATTTAAAGCTGCAATAAATTCATGTCTTCACCGAATATGTCATTTTTCAAAAGAATCATATGAGGATAAAAATAAGTTCATTTCTATGTACGGACATAACTTCATTTTTTTTCAAAGCTGGAAATATTGTATGATCTATAGGATCAACTCAAACATGGAAAAACGGACGAACATGTCAATTTTAACTAACAAAATTGAAGTGGATCAAAGGATAATATCTCAAGGGCCCGAACAGTTTTTGGGCTAAGATCAAAAACATGACACACCCAGACCCAAGCCTCATGCTTGAACGCATGGGGCCCCGGGCCGGGGCTTCATGAAATGAACTATGGAGCATAGGCATCATAATTACACATGTGGGTCCGGTTCACAACGCTCTTGATAGGTTCTCGAGGTTGCTAGGGTTTGTGTGTATGAGAGATGGTAAGGTACCAATCGGGTGTTGGAGATATGCCCAATAGGAAATAATAAAGTGATTGTTATCATATCTTCGTACTTCGGATAAATATTTACATACCATGCTATAATTATATTAACCAGAAACATTAATACTTGTGTGGTTTATAAACATAAAATAGACCCTAGTAAAGCATCTTGTTAAACTAGCTTGTTGGTTAATATATGATCATGGTTTCTTGATCATGAACATTGAGATGTTATAACAATAAGGTCATATCATTAGGAGAATGATGTGATGGACATATTCCAATAGTTAAGCGTAGCATAAGATCAAGTCATTCAAATAGTTCACTTGCTATAAGCTTTCTGATACATAACCTAATTCCTTCGACCATGAGATAATGCTAATCACCATCACCGGAAGGATGCTTTGATGACATCAAACACCACCGTAACTGGGTGGCTATAAAGATGGCATTGAGTGTTCGGAAAGTATGTTTTGAGGCACATGGATCAAGAGTGGGATTTGTCCATCCATATGACGGATAGATATATTCTGGGCCCTCTCGGTGGAATGTCATCCAATTAGCTTGCAAGCATGTGAATGGCTCACAAGGGATCACATATCACGGGAACGAGAAAAGAATACTTATCGGTAACGAGGTTGAATTAGGTTTGAAAAGATACCGACGATCAGACCACGGATAAGTAAAATATCGCGAGACAAAGGGAAATTGGTTAAATGGTTCATTCGATCGCAAAGTAATCATAGAAATATGTGGGAGCCATATGAATTTCCAGATTCCTCTATTGGTTATTGATCGGAGAAGAGTCTCGATCATGTCTGCATAATTCACGAACCGTAGGGAGATACACTTAAGGATTCATTGTTGTTTAGTAGATATGGAATGTGAGTAAAGAGACCGAATGTTGTTCGGAGTCTCGGATGAGATCCGGGATATCACGAGGAGATCCGGAATGGTCCGAAGAATAAGATTCATATAAGGAAAGTCCAATTTCGGAGTTCGGGAATGATTCTGGTGTTTTCACCGAAATGTTCTAGAAGGGTCTAGAAGGTTCACCGATCCGGAAGGGGAAGGGTACATGGATGTGTCATGACAAAGTGTAATGGTTGCATCATGTCCTAGGTCACTTGGCTGGACACTTGGAAGATTGAAATCAAACTCTAATTTGAAAGTCAAAAAGGCAGTTTGAATAAGTCAAATCCCAACATGGTTTCAGAGTTCGGGAGGGTTTCCACCTGGGTTGGGAACACCCTTGGACGCCCCCACCTATATAAGGAGGGGTGGGGGCGCACCCCAAGGTATCCCCCTTTCCCTAGGAGCCCAAGAAACCCTAGGTTGGCCGCCACCCCCTCTCTAGTTGCGACCAATCTAGATCTCCTCTAAACCGCTACCGACTAGCTAAACTCTAGTTGCTGGCTACCTCTAAACCTCGGTCATCTAAACCCTAGATCGTCGGGGCTCCCTCTACTCCACCATACTCGCTCTGGCTTAGGCGAAGCCCTGCGAGATCTCCCCTCTACTTCCGACACCACGCCGTCGTGCTGCCGGAATCGCGAGAAGAGAGCTACAACATCCGTTGCATGTTGGAACAAGGGAGAGGAAGGTCTTCATCGAGTACCGTACATGTGACCGACTATGGGAGTGCTGCCGGAATGCGAAGCCGGAAGGATCGCCTACGCAATCTTGAGATCGGCAAGTGAACGACTACATCACCCACGAGAATCTGCCATCGTTTACCGCTTTGGATCTTCAAGGGTTAGTACTCTATAGACTCGTTTCTACAATCTAGTAGATAGATCTTGGCTTGTGTGTGTGTTCATGCGATAGAAATTTTTTGTTTTCCATGCTACGAATCCTTACAATGGTATCAGAGCCATGTCTATATGTAGATCTGTTGCACGTGTAGAACACAATGGTCATTGTGGGCGTTGATGCTTTTGTTGTCGATTGCTTCTTGTGTAATTTGCATCTTGCGGGATGGTGGGATGAAGTGTCCTGGGCTAACCTTACATGATATCGTTCATGAGACTTGCTCCACGCTTGACATGCAACTTGTATTGCATATGTGGCTTTGCGGGTGCATGTTTCTCCCAACATAGTGAAGATTCAATTTACAACGGGTGATTGACAATACTAGTATCAACGTTGTGGTTCTTGTTCGTAAGTTAGAACGACACTTGATGAAAGCCCCAAACCACGTAAAACATGCAAATAAAATTAGAGGCGTCTAACTTTGTTTTGCAGGGGTGTGTTGTGATGTGATATGGCCATGATTGTGATTATATATGATGTATGCAATGTTCCTTATTGTAAGTCGGCAACCGGCAGGAGCCATATGGTTGCCTTTTAATTTCGTCTAGACATGCGTGTCTATTATTCAAAGTAGTTGTAATAGTTGATGCTAGTGGACGACAACCATGGAGCGGCGCCATTGACCTTGACGCCACACCGGTGATGATGTAGATCATGTTCGTGCTTGAAGATGGAGATCGGATGCACAAGAAGAAAGGCCACATCATATCACATATTTTAAATTGCATGTGATGTTAATCCTTTTATACATCTTGTATTGCTTAGTTCGCAATGGTAGCATTATAAGATGATCCCTCTCACAAAATATCAAGTTATAGAGTGTTCGTTCTTAGTAGGCACCGTTGTCAAAGCTCGTTGTTTCGAAGCACCACATGATAATCGGGTGTGTTAGATTCTGCGAGTGTATACAATGGGAGCAAGCTAGATTTGCTCATGCGGAAGCTAAGGTTTGATCTTGATGAGCCTAGCATGTATAGACATGGTCTCCGAACACAGAATACCGAAAGGTAAAGCATGAGTCATATAGATGATATGATGAATATGATGATTGTTCGCCTTTGAAACTACATCATGTCACGTGATGATCGGACTTGGTATAGTGGATTTGGTTCATGCAATCACTAAAACAATATGAGCGATATTGTTTTGAGTGGGAGTTCAACAACAATATGATTAAAAGTTGAACACTATTTATCATAAATTAAATCAAAGAATCTGTATAGTTGTTGTAGTCATTGGCATCCGTTTACCACCATGCGCTTAGTTATAATTGAGATAGTAGAACTATAGAATTCTGGTTAGTTACTTTATGAACTGGTATCGTATTGTTTTGAAGTGTTAATCTGAAGTTTAAAAGTCCTATTGCAAACTTTCAGTAAGTTCCGGTTACTCTGTGAAGTTTAATAATTGGTATTAAATCAAGAATAACAATTCCAGTGTTAGTATATAAGTATCATGTTTATCTCCATGATTCTTGATATTCAAAAGATTGTTTTAATATCAAGGTTATCTAGGAACATCATATGTGGAAGATATTGCGATATCTGAAACGATGTTTTGATTATAACATGATAGAGTATAATATGGAAAAGTTTATGTTCTCATATTTAATAGGAATTTTCAAAAGGTTGGAGATGCTAGTCGTCCTAATCCTCCAAAAGGTTTTGGAGAGCAACATTATACTCGCAATTCACCATTATAAGCTAAAGTAGCTTGATCATGAATAGTTCCATGATAAGGATGAATATTTGATGTAGGTAAAATGTTTACTACACTAAAAGATTACTAAAGAATGGAATTTGAAAGAACACCAAACATTTGATGATGGTGATTTACTTCAAAGTGCAAGTCCAAAGACATTGGTATTTAACTATACATGCTTTGGACTATGTGTCATGTGTATGGCTCCACTATTTATGTTGATAGATTCTTTCAAACAGAAAAGGAAATACTAAAAGAGAATCTCAGAAATATATGGCAGAAAAGAAAAGACTAGAATTGTTCAGGTTAGGTATATAGAGGATATACATGTTATGGCTATATTCTTTGTTTGTTAAACAATGTGGTTCTTAAGTATTGGATACTAAATTTGTTGATGTGAATCGTCATATGAAACAACACAATTCATGAACTACAATGGCCTAAGTAACTGGCAAAAGAATATGTGATGATGTTCATCAAGAACAAATAAAGGGTTATTGTGTTGCTCATTAATATCATAGATTGCCTTCAAGATTTGTTTTATCATGTATTATGAGAACAAAAGGGTTGTTCAAATAATTGTCGTAATCCATAAAAGATGGATGATTTACAAATCTAGTTGGATAAATCACATCCATAGAACCAGTCTAAAAATGTCGAAAGACAATTGATTGAAAGATCACTTAAGAAGTGACATCGTCGTTTAAATTATAGTGGAAAGAAAACATGAAGAAACCCCATGCTTGATGGAATTTTGGAGTCTTTTGATTTTTGATCAAATGACGCTTGTGAAACTTTCCTAGAGATAATTAAAACTCCGTTAATAGGCCAAAAGGAACAAATGACTAGCTTATTGGAACTTGTACATATTGTTGTGTGAAGTATATTATGTGTAGTCAAGAGCGATGGATTTCAACTTCATATGATTTCTCCAAAAATTTGAGTGAATATATGAATATTTACTTAATAAGGATGAAGTGTGAAACATTTGAAAAGTTCAAAGACTTTCAAGATGAAGTGCAAAATCAATGTAACAAGAAAATAAAGAATTTATGATAGGATCATAAAGGAAGATATTTGAGTTACAAGTTTAGCATAACACCTAAGATTTGAGGAATCATTCCGCGGATTTGTGTTTCCCGAAACACCATATGAGTATGGAATAATCGAGATATGAAATGAAACCTTGTTTGACATCGTAAGATCAAAGGTGTAATTCATAAAACTGCCATTATATTTTAAAGATTGAAAGCTTTAGAGACTATCGCTTTTCCACTAAAAAGAGCTCCATCATGATACATTGAAATGACACCATATAAAGTTATGGTTTGGGATAAAACCCAAGTTGTCCTTTCTTAAACATTGGTATGCTATGCATAAGTGATATGTTTATAACCAAAGTCGTATGAACATGTCTTTGTATGTTATTTCGAATAACCGTTGAGTATTCCTCCATAATACCAAAGACAAAAATGTTTGTCGCTTGGAACGCCAAGTTTCTTTGAGAAGGAATTTTGCGTGAAAAGTTAAGTGGAAGGACGATAGAACTTTGATAAGGTTAAAAGAACCTTAGATATATGTGCAAAGTTGCGCAGCACCGAAAAGTGTTCCAGGGGCAGCAACAATGCTCATGACTCACGTGCCTCAAAGTTTATGGTTACGGAGGTCTAAGTTCCTATTGAACCAAGTAGGTCGGGTAAACAATCAAATACCAAGATTTGAGGGTTGAATCATTATTTTATAATAATGAACGTACTACATGCAAAGAAGCGATGATGGGCCCGAACTCCGTCAAATGGCTTGAAGCCATAAAATCCGTGGTAGTTCCATACACGAGAAATCAAGCTTTGAACTTGAAAGACCCTCTGGAAAGGTGTAAGACATTACAATCGTGTTTGGATCTATAAAGAAATAGACATGGATGTTTCACATCTATAAAATAGTCGAAATGCTAGGAAAGAGTTCACAACAATGTTCAAAGGTGACAAGATTTGATCTTTCATAGTGATATTTAGTCTATACGGATTAATGTAGAAACCACTACATATAATTCTGTTATATGGTGGTTGAACAAACAAAACAAAGTTCTTTTAATAGAACTGTTACCTAGGACATGTACATAACACGATCCAAAGGGTTTTGTTAATTCAAAGGATGCTAATAGCGAATGCAAACTTCAATGGTTGAAATAAGCATCGTGGAGTTGGAATTTTCACCATGATAAAACTATTAAAAGAGTTTAATCTCATCGTAGATGATGAAGATGCTTGCATTTGCAAGAAATTAAGTGGGAGCGCTAAGACATATTTCTAATACATTATGTGGAAGACATATTGTTGATTGGAAATGATGTATCTTTTGTTAACACAAGTTAAGAATTTCATTTTGATAAAAAGACTTAGGCAAAACCCGAATATTTGGCATCAATATCTATATAGATAGATTGAGACGCTAATATGGTTGTGCCGAAAGTACATAGATGATATATTGAATGATTTCAATATAGAAACTACAAGAAAGGTTCTTGTCGCATAGAAAGGATTGAATCGAAATTCAAGTGTATTGACACTTGGTAAGTGAAACAAAGATTCAAGTATAGATTGATACTTGATGTATGAAATCACAAAGAGTATTTATATCAATCATACTATGATATGTACAAATCCATATATGTCCTATGCTCTAAATGTTATGAGCATATACCAGAATGATTCATAAGATAATCATTGGACGATAGTAAGGATATTCTTATGATCTTTTGGAAAAACTAAGAATATGTTATTTTTGTATAGGTGACAAATAGATGGTTAGTTCATTGTAAAAGTACTACATTGATACTAGTTTTATCACAAAGTACAAATTAAGTTTATCTCAATCTAAACTAAGCGTGGAACAATCTAATGGAAATTAAGTTTCATAATGGATTTGGATGAGTTCCAAAGTTAAGACATTGCGATAGATACTACAACAAAAGGCTAAGTATATGACTGCTATTATAGCAGCAAAAGAGGGCATTTGTGTCAAGTAGTTTGTTATCAAACTAGGTGTAGTTCACAGCGGGCTAGTACTATGAAGATATATTGTACGACAATATTATCAACATTTTTTAACCCCAAGGAACTAAAGGTCTCACCAAAGGACCAAATTTATATAATGCCATCTCATTAGAGAATGAGTGATGCATTAGAGAATGAGTAATGCGTAGAGATGCAAAGACATGCAATTTCACACGGACCTATAAGTGTCGGATCCGAAGATCGGTTGACCACTAGAAATCGTGTAAATACAACACCAGAAAGCCATAGGTGTTGAATACACAAAGTTTTGAAACTAGATTATTATCTCTAGTGCAAGTGGGAGAATGTTGGAGATATGCCCAAGAGGCAAATAATAAAGTAGTTGTTATCATATCTTCGTACTTATGATAAATGTTTACATACCATGCTATAGTATTAACCAGAAACATTAATACTTGTGTGGTTTGTAAACATAAAAGAGTCCCTAGTAAAGCCTCTTGATAAACTAGCTTGTTGGTTAATATATGATCATGGTTTCTTGATCATGAACATTGAGATGTTATTAACAATAAGGTCATATCATTAGGAGAATGATGTGATGGACATACTCCTATAGTTAAGTGTAGCATAAGATCAATCATTCAAATAGTTCACTTGCTATAAGCTTTCTGATACATAGTAACCTAATTCCTTCGACCATGAGATCATGTTAATCACCATCACCCGGAAGGATGCTTTGATGACATCAAACACCACACCGTAACTGGGTGGCTATAAAGATGGCATTGAGTGTTCGGAAAGTATGTTTTGAGGCACATGGATCAAGAGTGGGATTTGTCCATCCATATGACGGATAGATATATTCTGGGCCCTCTCGGTGGAATGTCATCCAATTAGCTTGCAAGCATGTTAATGGCTCACAAGGGATCACATATCACAGGAACGAGAAAAGAATACTTATCGATAACGAGGTTGAATTAGGTATGCAGAGATACCGACGATCAGACCTCGGATAAGTAAAATATCGTGAGACAAAGAGAAATTGGTTCCGTATGTAAATGGTTCATTCGATCGCAAAATAATCGTAGAAATAGTGGGAGCCATATGAATTTCCAGATTCATCTATTGGTTATTGATCATAGAAGAGTCTCGATCATGTCTGCATAATTCACGAACCGTAGGGAGACACACTTAAGGATTCGATGTTGTTTAGTAGATATGGAATGTGAGTAAAGAGATCGAATGTTGTTAGGAGTCTCGGATGGGATCCGGGATATCACGGGGAGATCCGGAATGGTCTGGGGAATAAGATTCATATAAGGAAAGTCCAATTTCGGAGTTCAGGAATGATTCCGGTGTTTTCACCGGAATGTTCTAGAAGGGTCTAGAAGGTTCACCTATCCGGAAGGGGGAGGGTACATGGATGTGTCATGACAAAGTTTAATGGTTGCATCATGTCCTATGTCACTTGGCTGGACACTTGGAAGAGAGAAATTAAACTCTAATTTGAAAGTCAAAAAGGCAGTTTGAATAAGTCAAATCCCAACATGGTTTCCGAGTTAGGGAGGGTTTCTGAGTTAGGGAGGGTTTCCACCTGGGTTGGGAACACCCCCACCTATATAAGGAGGGGTGGGGCGCACCCCAAGGTATCCCCTTGCCCTAGGAGCCCAAGAAACCCTAGGTTGGCCGCCGCCCCCTCTCTAGTTGCAACCAATCTAGATCTCCTCTAAACCGCTACCGACTAGCTAAACTCTAGTTGCTAACTACCTCTAAACCTCGGCCATCTAAACCCTAGATCGCAGGGGCTCCCTCTACTCCACCATATTCGCTCCGGCTTAGGCGAAGCCCTGCGGGATCTCCCCTCTACTTCCGACACCACGTCGTCGTGCTGCCGGAATCGCGAGAAGAGAGCTACAACCTCTGCTGCCTGCTGGAACAAGGGAGAGGAAGGTCTTCATCAAGTACCGTACGTGTGACCGACTACGGGAGCACTGCCGGAACGTGGTGCCGGAAGAATCGCCTACGCGATCTTGAGATTGACAAGTGAACGACTACATCACCCACGAGAATATGCTCTCGTTAACCGCTTTGGATCTTTAAGGGTTGGTACTCTATCGACTCGTTGCTACAATCTAGTAAATAGATCTTGACTTGTGTGTGTTCATGCGATAGAATTTTTTTGTTTTCCATGCTACGAACCCTTACATCGGGTGACCCCTACCTTGCATCATATAACTGGATGAGGGTAGGGTTAGAGGAGGCCAGATGTAGAATCCTAGTCGGTTTACAAACTAGTCTCCAGGTATGTCTAACTTATCTTGAACTCCAAGTAAATGAGGTTCCCCTCGTGTGACAGCCGCACTCCAAGTGGTTTTGTTCCTAATAAGGACAAGTGGTTATCTTGAATTCTAATTAGATGAGGCACCCCCAATTCTTAGGGCATGTACAATTGGGTGACATCAGCTTTCTCTTAGACTTGCCACGTCGGATTTTTGCTTAGTTGGAGAAGTGAGAATTAAGAAAAAGAAGGTTGTCTTATCTTTGCTAAGAGATGATCCCTTGTATGAAATAAGAGAAGGCTATGTTCTTCATTGTATCATATGCCTTTCCTTATTAACATAATTCTTGCTAAAATTAGTCGATTCATATTAATCGTTAGGGGTGATAATAGTTGATGTGTTGTACGATTTAATTTTATTGTTTTCTCTAGATGAAGTGGAGGAACAAGAGAAGACTCTCCTTCTCTACCATATTAATCGTTACGAACGACAATATGTCAGCTCCATCGAGGTAGAGTCGTTTTTTGACTGGGCATCCCACGGTGGTCGGGGCCCTAAAAACCAATGGGTCGACATGCTTTGCGTTTTCATCCATAGCATTGGGCTCCTTTGGTTCGAAGTAAATTTATAGGATTTCTTTGGTTTTTTCCTGCGGTTGTTGTTTGGGTCATAGGGTTAAACCCGTAAAGAACTTTGCTTAGTAGATCCTTAGGATTTTATTTCATGATGTGGTCATTTGGTTCGCAGGATTAAATCCCTATAGAACTTTGATAAGCATTCATTCATACTCTATTTTGGAGGAAAGTTTCCATGCACTCCAAACTCATGTAAGAATTTCTTTGTTTTCCTGCAATATCAAATACTTCTTGATCCAAAATCCTGCAGTTTTATAATCCTGTAAATACTGACATAACCCTTTAATCATAGGGAACACTCTCGAGTTCTTATGGGCACGCGCTGAGGACACTGATCTTTGCCAACCTCCTTGAAACGGGATTTCATACCGCTTTATAAATAAAGCAACATCCAGGTACAAACCAGTCATACAACAAGTATGACGCTAACTGCGTCAAAAAGAAAATGAAAGGAATGTCGCTAGGGCCTCGGTACAACATAGCCCAAAGCAACCAAAAAATAAAAAAGACCACCGGAGCCGGGACAGAACTCTCGCAATCGGGGTGGAACCGGGGCCACGAAGCGAAGCGCCTACCTCGCAGCGTCTGAAGAGTGTTGTCCAAGTGCTCCCGATCCTTCCGCCTAGCTAGCAGGGACCACTGTTGAAGAAAACCAATAAAAGAGAAAATGGAGTTAAAGACCTGTCTCAAGTAAACCCGCTCAATAACCATCTTATTGTGTACATTCCATAGGTCCAGATCAGGGCCGCAAGCAATCTTTACCAACCTGCTCAAGGCCTCAACGAGTGACACGGAGGTATTTCCTCTAGCAGAAGGCTATGACCATGGGGGGCTATCACAATAGGGCAGCAACAAGCTATAGCTAATATACGCTTGCAGTTTGACACTTGTCTTGCATCCATCCAGGCTCGGCGGTGCATCCTTTCTCAGCTCCGTCCCTCACTACCCGGCGCCCTCCTTGCCTCCGGGCTAGCTTCGGTGTCTTTTTTTATTTTCCTTTGGGTTGTCTTGTGTTGTAGTCCCAGCGGACTTTGATGTTTTTTTCTCTTTCTTTGGCTCCGCTTGTTGTCATGTTGCGTTGGAACGCGTTTGTATCTGGATGTTGCTTTATTTATAAAGCGAGGCGCAGGCCTGTTTCGAGAGACTTGTCTTGCATTGCATCAGATTGTTTTTAATGATGGCGACCTCTTCTACACTTGAAGTTTGTGTTAACCTCCTTGATCTCATAATGAATGAAACCTTTGGTAATTTCAAAACATGGTGATTTTCTTCTGGTGAGTATGTGTATTTCGCAGGCAACGGTCAGCCTGGCTTTCCGGTGCACCATAAGTGGGGGTCTGATCTAGGAGGAATGCTTGAGTCCGATTTCATATACTTTGATCGTAAATGCAATGAGTTTGCAAAGATTATGTCAAAGGAGTTGTCTTTGTCCACTAGGGAGAAGCCCAGAGCAAGAGAGGAATCGTCTTCTTTGCCCCTGAAGAAGAAGACCAGAACTAGAACCTTTGCTGGCCATCTGCCAGGCCCTATCTGAAAGTTGTGAATAAGTGGTTATGTTGGACATCCTTGCGTCCTTAGAGTTTGTGAGCTTGTGTGTTATTGTTGTGGAGTTGTGGTCTTGACTATGTAACGACTATGGTTCTGTTAGAGGTGGGTTATGAATATAGAGTATATGTCATGTGATTGGGTAACTGCCGTAAAACATAAGGTCTTGTGGTAGCAAATATTCCTTACAAGTAATGCCCTCATTGAATATATATCATGTGCTCAGATTTTTTGAACTAGAAATTGCGCCAAAAATAGCTAGCAAAAGCCGACTTAAGAAATAAGCCACTCGTAACTCTTCAGTTCTTCGAATTATGCACAATTCAACGCCAATACAAGTCTATTCTTCTTGAATAGGTTGGAGGGCCGTATTTCATAAGTTGGTTTTTGCAGTGTATTTTCGAGATGTTGACTGTGAAATATTATGGACTAGTTTACGTTTTGTCAGTTTGATGTATATATAATACATTACTACCATCAGCAGGGCGCCACATGCTAATCAAACAATTGTAACAAAAAACAACTCCAAAAGCTGTTTGAGCACTATTCAGTATTCATTTCCAGATGCAAAAACTGAAAACACATACGTGTGTGATTGCTTTATTCAGGCAGCTAAACCAAGTACCACTGGTTCTCTAGAAGAATATTAGTCAAAACGTGATGCACAATAAGCCGGTCATCGAAATCTTAAGTTACAACAACAATCACATCGATCGACAAATTTGATACTTACTATCTGGAGTTCTCTTGAAGACATATGTACCATCTAGAGCCGTCGTCTTCAGTATCAAAGGAAGCAGATCACGATCAACACCACGTGGAATGAGATAGCAGACATCCTCCACATGGAACCCGCAAACCGCGACCTTTCAGATCCTCCCTCTGCAATACCAACAATTAGAGAGACCCTTCAGATTCCTGACTCACATAAACTCAGTCACTCAGGCCTGTAAGTTTGCAGGTTACACTTACTCTGGCATACTGTTGCTGTCTGGTTGCTGACGAGAGTGGTCTGTATGCTGAGTGATGGGCTGCTTGAATAACCACTGTAACTGCACGTCGATGATCCGCAACCAGCGCCCGTCGTTTCCCCGAGCTTCAGCCCTCCGCTGCACGACTGCGCTGCCGGGCACCCATTCTTGCCTTGCACCGCGGCGCAATTTAGCCTGATCGGCACATGAAAAAGAAATGGTTATTCTCCTGGTCACTGCTTAGGAAATAGCTCAACAGATGTGGAAGAAGGGGGGCTTAGTTGCTTACTGGTAGGTGTTTGAACTGCAGCTGCACTGGATGCAGTCCTTCGCCGTGAGCGCGTAAGTGCCATTCGGGAGGCTCAACAGATTGTGATCGGCAGAGGTGTTGCTGACCGATGAATTGCAAACTGAGCATAACAGAATTCGACAAGCAGTTAATATTAGTTCCAGAATACTAATAGTATATGTGGCGAATTTTTATGAACCAGAATGAATTGTAGTCAAAAGAATCCATCAACAATCTTCAAAGATATGTGAGCACTGACCAGTCCAGTCAGAGTGAACTCTGTGGATTAGTACTATGCGCATAGTTTGAGACCAAAAATTCAGACAGTTTGGCAGGAGACAGCAACAGCTAACAACCAATTAAACAAGTTCAAACAGGGCACAATTCAAGTTTCTAACTTCTTTCACAAAAATCAAGTTTCTAACTTATTTTGTTCAACAACTTTTAGCTCCGATGCATTTGTCTGGAACAATTAAAAGGTTGCAATATATTAGCGTTCTGCCATGGCACACAAGATGGACATATAGCGACGTTTCTAAAAGCTTCCGCTCGTTCACAGTGGAGGCACCAGGCAAAAAATGTGTGAGCACTGAGCAGTCCAGTCAGAGTCAACTTTGTGGATTAGTAGTATGTTCATAGATTGAGACCAAAAATTCAGACAGTTTGGCCGGAGACAGCAACAGCTACCAACCGATTAAACAAGTCTAAACAGGGCACAATTCAAATTTCCAAGACTTTTTTTGTTCAACAACTTTAACCTCCGATGCATTTTTCTGGAACAATTAAACGGTTGCAATTTATTAGCCTTCTGCCCTGCCACGCAGGATGGACATATAGCGACGTTTCTAAAAGCTTCTGCGTTCACAGTGTAGGCATCAGGTCTCAATCTCTCTGAACAATTGAACAATGTGCAACTCACCGAGTCATCATCCAATATTTCGAACAAAGCTCCACCCAAGGGGACCATGGCTTAACTTTATTGAACAAGTGTAGAACACATTAAACCTTTCATTTCCATAAAGAAACTCACTAAATCCAAGCAACATAATAACTACTAGCATCTTGCAATAATTCATCATAACTGCACTTAAGGCAGAACCAACACTTAAGTTTCATCGGGCAAATTAAATAAATAAATGTAACTGTCTTCCAGTTTCCCCTGTCCTAGGTCATGCATGTGACTGTCTATAATTAACTCATTAGTTTATCCTATTGTTAATGTAACTTGCATTCTGGCAGATTGGCAATAGTCAACTGAAAAGCTTCACAGAAACTAAGCAGAGAACTGTATTCTCTATTAGCCTTCTGCCCTGCCACACAGGCTGGACATATAGCGACGTTTCTAAAAGCTTCTGCATTCACGGTGGAGGCATCAGGTCTCAATCTCTCTGAACAATTGAACCAAGTGCAGAAATCTTATCTTATGCAACTCACCTAGTCATCGCTATTTCGACTAAATCTCCATCCAAGGGGGCCAAGGGCCATGATTAAGTTCATTGAAGAGGTGCAGAACACACTAAATCCAAGCAATATAATAACTACTAGCAAGTTGCAAAACTATCAGAACCGCATTCGATTATCAGTTTCAGTCAGTACTAGTAACTCTTAACTCCCTTAGGGCAAACTAAACAAAGAAAAATAACTAGCACTTCACTTTCCCCAGTCCTAGGTCATGCATGTGACAGTCTATAATTAACTCGATCTTTTATCCAGCTGTAAGTGTGACTTGCATTCTGGCAGACTGGCACTAGTCAACTGAAAAGCTTCAACAGAAACTTCGTACTTAACAGGGAGTTGGACTCTCGATTAGTACTATTGACTAGTATCCTGCAATAATTTATATTATTTGGATACTCGACTACATTTTAAATCAGAACTATAACAGTAACACCTAAGCTCAACAGGGTAAACTAAACAAGCAAGTAAACAAACAGAACTAATATTTAGTTGACTATAATTAATTTATCCTATTGTAAGCCTAACTTGTGTCCTTGCTCGGGACTAGTCTACTGGCAAAAACTTAAATCTGGGCTCATCAGAACTTACAAGATTGCAAGAGCAATTCTTGTTACCACATGTCTTAATTTCAATTTAATAAACTGCAGGCATGAATAGAAGCACTTGTATGTGTAGTGTGTGCCATTAAGAAGAACAGAGCAGAAGCGATTACCAGGGAGCGGGACATCAAGAATCTGGTCCTGAAGAAGGGACTTGGGGTCGGTGATCTTGTTGAGCTGCAGCAGCGTGGACTCGGACACCCCGAAGGTGGCGGCGATGCCCGAGGTGCTCTCCCCGCCGGCGACGACGTGAGCAAAGTGCATGACGTCGAACTTGTCCACCTGGTCGCAGCTGCAGGGGAGCGGGATCCAGAGCCTCTGGCCGACGTCGATGAGGTTGACGTCGGCGATCTTGTTGGCGGTGGCGATCTCCTGGTAGGTGACGAAGGCGTCGAAGACGTTGCGGGCGATGGCGTCGAGCCCGTCCTGCGGCTGCACGGTGTAGACGGGCAGGTGGTCCGACTGGCCGACGCCGTTGCCCGCGCAGAGGCAGCTGAAGGGGATGCGGACGGTGGCGTTGGCGCGCACGGCGGCGGTGGGCGGAGTGGTGGCCGGGAGGTTGTTGGCGCCGAGGAGGGCCGCGAGGGTGGTGGTATTGAAGCGGGAGAGGAGGGCGATGTAGGTGGTGGCGTTGCGCACGCGGTAGCCGATGGCGGACTGGCAGGTGGTGCCCGGCGGCGCGGCGCAGGTGAAGTTGGCCGCGGAGGCGGTGGAGAAGAGGAAGAGGAGGAGGAGGGCGGCGGCCGGCACGGCCAGCCGGGCGGGTGGCGACGGCAGCGGCATGGTGGCGGGGTGGCCTTGGGGGAGTGGGAATGCGAAGCTTC
Source organism: Avena sativa (assembly GCA_916181665.1). Classification (NCBI taxonomy): domain Eukaryota; kingdom Viridiplantae; phylum Streptophyta; class Magnoliopsida; order Poales; family Poaceae; genus Avena; species Avena sativa. The sequence goes on from OV702293.1 coordinate 466,226,398, forward strand.
GGCGCTTTTGACAATTTGACTGCAGCGTTGACACGGGTGGAGGAGGATGCTCGGCAGCTCAGCGGAGGGAGCCCGGCTTAAATGGTTGTCTTGTGCACATAGTGTGGTAGTGGAGTGGGACCCTGTGGGCTAAAAAATTAACAAAATCTAATACATGTAAAACTATGTACAGTCAGATCCACACTTTTATCATTTTTGTAAAGCTCATGATACAAATTATAATTGGTAACATTTTTGTAGGATAAATCATTGGATACATCCCTAGTGCACATATGTATCAAATCTTCACTCGTTCCAAATACAGCTTTTTCAACAAGCTGTTTTTTATATTGTGAAATATAGAGGGAGTAGTATGCAATCCCTGTTTCGGTCAACAATTTTCTTGCGTGTTGCGACCGAAATGCGTGTGAAGAGGCGCAGGAATTCCTCGCCTACGAAGACTACAAGAAGCACTGATCCAGAATTTTCTAACAGTCAAGCGTGCCACGAGGGTTGAGGACGAAACGGGTGTGAAGGAAGGAGCTGGACTTCCACGCTCCCAAGAAGCACCATAGGGAAAATGATTACCTGTCTCATCATTCAACTAAAAATATGGTGGGGACTTCCGAGTCTGAACGCCACGCTGACGGCCAAGACCATCTACTAGCTGGCGGCCAAGACGAAAACCCTGAGCTCGACGTCTCCGCGCCGGACGCCACTGCCGTCATTATCAGCCAAGGCTCGAACGCGTAACGAGCGCCACGGCTACTTTTCTCCTCCCTTTCTTTGCAGGGATATAACGACGACCCTATCGTCCTAATCCGGCACCATGTTGATCATTAGGATTCTCGCCACACAGCACCTCTACAAACAAGCAGACTCAGGCCACACGGACGCATAAAATCAAATCGAGAGCGGTTGATTGATTATTGCGCCTAAATTTTTGTCAGTCAGAACCAAATGCTACTAGTAGAACGCTAAGAACATGGAAGGGAAAAACACAGGAAAGAATCAATGAACCAATGAAAGCAAATTGCGCTTTTGATCCCCTTTTTCTACAAAAAAAACAAAAAAAAGTTCCCCTGGGAAAGGCAAAACGGGAAGCCTGGACAGAAAATTTCCTGCTAGTGCTGGCGACGCGACTTACTCCATGGACGAAGGCGGCATCATGCCGGGAGGCGGCTCGTCCATGCTTCGCGGGGGCGAGGAGCTGAAGTCGATGGTGGGGAACACTCCGGGTGGCCTCTCCACGGGCTGTATCGACAGCAGCTGCGTGGAGTCCCCAACCACATCGGCCCACCCGTAGTGAGGCTCCGCCCTTGGAAACAAAATGAACAGCACTATGAGACACCACCATACACAGATAATTCTACGTACTTGGCTACTGATCATATAAGAAATTATTCAAGGAGTGGTCTTACTCGTAGTACGTCTCCTCGTCGACAACGAGATCCCAGCTCTCGCCGGTTGTGCTCTTCCCGTATTTATGAACTTTCCTGCAGCACCGAGACAGATAGTACGCAGTTCAGTCATGATCCACTGACACTGACAGCGTAACAGATCACAGCACAAGTAGTGATTCTAGTAGTTCGTATCCTAATAGCAAGTGATATATAAAACCATTATGATTGCACGCTGGCCCGTACCCGTTGCCGTAGTGCTCTTCTCCCCAAGTCCTTGACCAGCCTGGAAGTTTCAAACCACATGAGTAGGCGGCTATGAAGATCTCATGATACTGCTAGCACTATAACAAATGTCACCATTGCAAGTAATTTACAGTATTAAAGGAATCTCAGGTGGTAATGTATGCGCCAACCGCTGCAAACTAAGGTAGTTAGTGCTACTTCTGATGTGGACGGAAATTTCTGGACAGTAACAAAGGCACTATAATAGCATGGGCACTAATGTTGTTGAAGATGTGTTTGGGTAGACAGCTAACATCTTAGCTAGTTCGATGCAACGATGAATACATTTTCAGGAAATTAATTGGTGAACAATTAACAAATATACTAATATTTATCGACATTTGGAAATAAACTGCAGGTTAACTTTGGCCTAATTCCTGTACAATAAGCTTGGCCAGCTTTCAGGCGTGTACATAATGTCTTTTACCTATCAATGCAAGAAGCAGAATACTTTGCGTTTTGTGGAAGTTCTTTTTAAAAGTCGGTCTATATAGGAATGTTCTGGAGGTATTTTGTGCCACCATTAATGTAGTGTGCCGAGGGCCAGCCTGTACGTCGAAGGGAATGAAAAAAAGGCTCTCGTACATGATTAGCCAAATAAATAGGGTGGTGTTCCTGGTGTAGTACTTTTCAAAGCAAAACCTTTGTAATGTACTAGTAAAGAACTAACAATATAGGTGCAGAATACAACGCATATTGTTATGACATGATACAAAGGACATATGTAAGTCATCTTTTTATTAAGTTAATGACTAGCATCCAAAGGAGTCCAGTGCTATCAGCAAAATGCGTATTGTGCATATATGTTATTAATGGTGATGAAACTTACGGTCACCACCAGGAGATGCATGCCACGTCTCCCCTTGTCGTGAACCAATTCCGGAAAAGAATTTCTCTTCCCATTTGTCTCCCCATCTGGTGCCTACGTCTGTCTCTGCCCACTTATCTGTCCTGCAAGAACATCCATGCATTGCTATGGTTATCAATCTTGACTGGAGAGGGCGAATAGATAAATACTGTATCTTTTGGTAACCTAAGGCACAATGTTTTGATCTATAAGTGCACTACGGAAAATAGGGTTGCAAAGCGGCACCTGATCCGCTTCGCAGTCAAAACTGTTTAGTCTAGTTCAAATTTTTTCAGCAAAATTAGTCTAGTTTAAACTAAATTTTGCTTTCGCGGGCTTATGCGGGTTGCCGCTTGCAACCCTAATGGCAAATCACTGAATGTGTATATTCAGATAAACCAGTAATACATGTAGGAAGGTGATTCTTTTATAGTAACATAGGTGAAGCTTAAGAGACTCACCATTTCAATACAGAGCCACGGCCATCATAATGTTCACCCCACCTCTCCCACCAGGACTGCTCATTTAACCTTCCATATTTATGTGCACCTTTTTCTGTCCATCCCTTGGCATCGTATTTCTCCCACCTTGGAGAAAAAATTGACAGTCAAGCAAATAATTGGCAGCAGACTTTTAACCAAACCCAAACAAAAGCATGATGCGACTCTCACCATTTTTCATACCACCCAGCATTTTCTGCCCCTGATTTGGCTTGCTTCTCTGCACTCCTCTCAATTCTTGCAAGATTGCTGTGTCACACAATTTATAGATTTAAACCATAATATAGCCTTATGGGCAGAATATTCTCATTTTTGTGTCACACAATTTATAGATTTAAACCATAATATAGCCTTATGGGCAGAATATTCTCATTTTTGTATAAGATGGTTATTACTTTTTTTTCAATTTGCTTCCCATAGATAGTACTGCAATCAGTGCTGGAAATAGTGGTGTATAGTAGTGCTAGAGTACACGATGCTAAAAATACTACGCGAAAAGTGGGTATATGTTGTAGCGACTGGCCCTTTGTCCACTAACAGGCGCTATAAGAACTGAATATTGGAAGTATTTTTTTTATAAAGGGTACTTTATCACTTAAAGTTTAAGCATTACACCCGGCCTCTGCATATCTAGGATGCACACAGCCAATAGAAGTCCAAAAGTTCGAAACAGAAAATAAAAAAGGTGCATTACATGTCACACTGAGGAATTTAAAAAACGCCTAAGATGATGACGGAGGACCGATCCGAAGATTATGTTGCCACCCATGACGGGTAAATAAATCTGGCGCCGTATCCTCCAGTCGTGTACACACTCCGTAAAAAGGTCACGAAACTCCACACGATGTAGGGCCGACCATGAGAATATTGGAAGTATGGTGGAGAGAAAGAAAAACTGAGCTTTTGATTCCTGGAAGAATATCAGCATTGTATTATGAGAGATGCCACTCATCTGTTCTTTGTGAACCTGGTACACAAGGACATCTGAAAGAGAAAAGCTACAGCTGACCCGTGTGCTTCTGTAATCTTTTATTGATGACATTTACTATGTCTACATATGGTATTGGTAATATTTCAAATTTGTTTTCTATCAGCAATGGGCAACAATGAATGTTTTCGTTACAATTGTTGTCAAGTACTCCCCCCGTTTCAAAATATAAGATGTTTTAGCTTTGTGAAGAGAATGTATCTAGACTTGTTTTAGTATATAGGTTCACTCCAAACACGAGTGAACCTATATACTAAAACAAGTCTAGATACATTTGCTTCACAAAGCTAAAACATCTTATATTTTGAAACAGAGAGAGTAGTTAAGTATGGACTGGTTTTCTTTTATTACTTGAGTAAGGGACAAGGGACTGAATTTGCAAGTCAGCTAATTCACCTCCACTCGTCTTGGTGCAGAACTTCTTTCCACTTTTCCCACCAAGAGTCACCCTCAGCATTCTTCCCAGATTTCTCCGCGCCTAAGGTGTTAGAATTGTATTGAGAGGTCAATCCATAATGACAACAAATGTATAAAGGTTAAAAATAAAGTCAATCGACGTAACTATATAGAGCAGTTTCTGTGTTAGCACTTACTAGTTGCTACCCTACTACATCAATTAAATCCTTACGTTATTTAACAAATAGAGTCACAAGACCATGTATCACTAAAAAAGTTCAGCAAAGTTGTGTTACCAGAGCCTCCATTACAAAGAGAAATTGTGTACCTAGCTCTTTGTATCCAGTCCAGTCACTCTTCTCCCACCACTGGCACATAGAATAAATACATAAAGATTTGTTAATAAAAACATCAATGGACATGATTATGCAACTCATAAGCTCCTAAGGGCTAGCTAAAAGCTTATCGATGACAACGACGAATGACTATACATACTTATAGCAGATAAGGGAAATAAAAAACAGGAACATAGAGCAATATAAACCAGAGTACGATATGTGAGAATAAGTAAAGCAGCGAGAACGTACGGTCTCTTTCCATTCAGTGGAGCCATCCTGAGTCTGTCCCCCCATCCTAGCCCAGCGGCAACGGAACCCATTCTCACCGACATCTTCGCCACTCTCCCTGTACCAGGTGCTTCCATCCTCATTTGTCCCGGATTCCTTGACCGCTTCATCCAGCAGGTTGATTCCCCATTCCTTCTCACTAGCAATACCAGTGTCTATAAGGCAGGCGCCAAAGAAACACACGTATTTCCTTAGCACGGTAGGATAGCTACTACACTTGGAACAAGAAGTTGGGGCATTTCATTTTGGAGTACGCAGGCAGGCAGGCAGGCATTTCTCCTGTAACCATTCTTCCGAAACTGAAAAATGTCTGCAAGGAGGAACACACCTCTCTTGGGCGGGGTGTCGCGGGACTGGGGAGCCGGCCCTCTCGGCGTGCACCGCGGGTAGAAATCCTGCTGCTTGGGCTGCCTTCTAGAACTATACTAGTAGTAAACAAAAGAGAATTCGGTATCAGAATTTTCTGCATTCCTTGAACAAACAGCATTCTCGTGTCACTAGAAATATAATGTTATACGTAGTAGTATGTCACTAGTATGTATGATTAGATGAAGCTTCTGTCTGCAGCATTGGCACGTTAAATTAAACTCTATGAAAGATACGCATGTGTTGGAATAAACAACGAAAACACATGATTTGTGGAAGTGCAAATGTGGATGCCGGAGACAGGTGATCTGTCCGCACAGAGAAATAATGTATTATTCAGACATAAATCCTAGCCAGTGGCGAGCCGCCGCGCACGTACCGAGAGGACGGGAATGAGAGCGAAGGCACGCTGGTGAGGCCTCCGCGTCGCCGTCCCCGGGCAGTTGCCGCGGCGGCGGTCTTGTTCCCGTCGACGCGCCTCTCCTCGGCGCGCTCCGGGGAGAGCAGCCTCCGCGGCTCCGGGCGCGCGTAGCAGCAGCAGCGGATCGCGCCACGCGAGGGGCGCGGCCAGGACGCCGCGCCCGCCCCCGCGCGCCTCGGCGCCAGATCGAACGGCGGCGCCACGAGCCCCCTGGAGCACGCGGCCATCCTCTCACGCCTCTGAGCCGAGGAGGCGCGGAGGCGGCGGGGCGGAGGAGTGGCTCAGTGGCGGGAGCAGGGAGGCGGATGGGAGGGATTTATAAGGCCGGGCAGCGGAGGCGAGGCGGGCGGGCGCATCTCCGCCTGCGCCCCGAGCTGGCCAGAGAGGGAGATGGTGACGCGGCGGATTTGGTCGCGGAGGCAGACAGGACAGGGACGAGCGCAGGGTTTTTATTCGGATTTGTTTAGGAGGTCGGAGATCTTGGCGGAGTGGGACGGCACCATTGGCATGGCAGTGGTGTGTGGTCACTCGAAACTAAATATGGGGCTGGAGGGAGACGAAGGGCGGGTGGGCCCCGCTCGTCGGTGTTCTCGTTGGTGGGGCCCACCGAGAGCAGAGACACCGCGCGTGGCGCTCGCGGAGTTGCGGGTGCGCGCTCGTAGTACATCGTCCTGGTGTCTGTCACGTGAGCCATCGGACGATTGCGAGTGGACGCTGGCCAACGGTGGTGCCTTGCCTCCTGACACTGAGGATCGGTGCCGAGCGAGCACATGTGTTGTGGTTCTATTTCTGGAGTTCTGGTTGTTGTTGTATCATTGTGCTAGATCCAAGTTACCAGGCTGGATCCTAAACAAAGAGTGTTTCCTACTTTTATGTTATGTTCTAATCTAGAGTGGAGATTTGTTGCACACGGGCACCTGTGATCCCGCTTCTAAAAATCCAAAAAAAAATGAAAAAATAAATTAGAATACAGCATTTGATTCATACTTCAAATGTGCAAAATTTCAATTCGAAATGACGTCTATTTTGAGTGTCATTTTTGTGTAGCTTAGATGACGAGGTTTAATCTCGTCAATGTCCATTGTTATGGACTTGGGTTTTGGAGAAGGTGGGGATGCTGGAGATCGCGGAACGGTTAGCAAACAAGCAACACGGAGACACGAGGTTTACCCAGGTTCAGCCCCCGGAGGGAAAAACCCTACTCCTGCTTGTCTGCTCTGATTATGGTGGAACCGAAGGTTACAGGGGTGCGCAGATGCAATCTGGCGTGGAGGTGTGTATGCGGAGGATTGCGAGAGAGCCTCCTCGTCGTGCCCTCCTGGCCTTTATATAGAGATAGGCAGGTCTCAGGCACAGATCGAGTCGGTTACAGGTTTTAGGATTTACCCCTTTGAATTTTCTATCTACTCTAGTCTTGCTCTCCAAGGATCCGAAGGCGTCATAGGCCTTGGCCACCCGAAAGTCTTCATGGGCCGGCGTATATTTGTCGTGGGCCTTCCTTGGGCTGGACTAGGTATGCTGAGATCGTGTACCCGCGGGGTATAACCATGTCAGTAGCCCCCGAGTGTAAGATTCGGCTGAAGACTCTTCAATCCTTCGGATGCAACTCTGTCTTTTAAGAGAAAGTGTAGGGATTGTTGATGCGTGTACCTGACTCTCCCGATGGATCAGGGTCAGTTAACTGTCTTAGGATAAAACAACACGATCTTCTTCAGGTTTGAGTCCCTCGACTCGAACCCGGAACATATGCTGGCGTAATTCGACTCAGGCCGCGGGGGACTTATAGGAGTGGAATTCCAGTGAATTTAATGATGTACCCAACGCGTCCGTCGGGATTTTTCATCGCGCCTGTTGGCATGGATTCTTACTAGCAGAGCGTAGTCAGGTGCGTTACCAGGCCATCAGATGATATCTGTAGGTCTTATCTTTGTGTCGCAGACACAGCATCCGAATGTTTATCACCGCGGAGGTGTTTCGGGTGGCCAAGGAGGATGTTGCTCACTTAGCGTTAAATGGGGCAGAGTTGCCGAAATTTTTTGCACGCTGATCCGAAGGATCGCAGTCGAAGAATTCATAGAGTGCGCGACCAGCGCTCCCTATGGGAGTAGCCCCCGAGTGTCTGTTCGAGTCGTAGACTCGAGCAGAGACTTTAATTCAGCCGTTGTCTAGCTTCAGGTCCGTAGGACACAAATTTTTCGGATGCTTGAATCCATGCTCCCTATGGGCGTAGCCCCCGAGTTCGTAGTGGAGTCCCAGACTCGACGTAGGACTCGAAAAAGTGGTTCAGTGCTTTAGTTTTTGTTCATTTTCGGGTGCGCGGCCAGCGCTCCTAATAGGAGTAGCCCCTGAGTAGTTAGTCGAATCGTAGATTCGAGTGAGTACTCTTAGCTTTGCAGCCGAAGAATTGCGGCTTTTTCTAGTATAGCTTTTGATGACGTCAGTGATGATGATCGGTGACCTCAAGCGCCTGATGCGCCAGACATGACGTGACTGGACGAACATGGGTCCCGCCTTCTGACCTTGAATTGACCGGTCACGCGCGGCGTGGAGATAATTACAGTGTCGCCTCGATTTCCGCGCGTAGTGGACGGCGTGTTAGCGATGGTTCGCTGCTATGCTGACACGTGTATGGTCAGATCTTGTCATTGGCGTTAGGTCTTCTTGATGGATGGTTGTCGTGCGTTGTCTTCGTCCTTATAATCATTGGGGAAAATTAGTCTGTTTTCACCGCAGCCATTCTTGCTTCACTGCTCCAATATTCTCTGAGATTTCTTGCTGCGCGCTGGAATATCCTCGGACATTTCCTTCTTCGATCCTACGTTCTCGCCGCCGGCTGACGAGGTTTAATCTCATCAATGCCCATTGTTATGGGCTTGGGTTTTGGAGAAGATGGGGATGCTGGAGATCGTGGAACGGTTAACAGACAAGCAACCAGGGGACACGAGATTTACCCAGGTTCAGGACCCCGGAGGGAAAACCCTACTCCTGCTTGTCTGCTCTTGATTACGGCGGAACTGAAAGTTACAAGGGTGCGCAGATTCGATCTGGCGTGAGGCGCGTATGCGAGAGTATGAGTCGAGAGATCTAGGACGTGCCCTCCTGGCCTTTATATAGACTTACGCAGGTCCCGGGCATAGTCCTAGTCGGTTACAGGTTCTAGGGTTTTACCCCTTTGAATTTCCTATCTATGCTAGTCTTGCTCTCCAAGGATCCGAAGGCATCATGGGCCTTGGCCACCCGAAAATCTTCATGGGCCAGCGTATGTCTGCTGTGGGCCTTCCTTGGGCTGGACCAGGTATGCTGAAGTTACGTACCCGTAGGGTATAACCATGTCAGTAGCCCCCGAGTGATCAGTCGAATCGTAGATTCGGCTGAGGACTCTTCAATCCTTCGGGTGCAACTATGTATAAACAGTATAGGTGTGTAGGGATTATTGATACGTGTGCCTGACTCACCCGACGGATCAGGGTCAGTTAACTGTCTTAGGACGAAACAACACGATCTTCATCAGGTTCGAGTCCCTTAACTTGAACCCGGAACATATGCTGGCGTAATTCGACTCAGGCCACGGGGGACTTACAGGAGTGGAATTCCAGTGGTTTTAATTGATGTACCCAACGCGTCTGTCGGGATTTTTCATCACGCCTGTTGGCATGGATTCATACTAGCAGAGCGTAGTCGTGTGCGTTGCCAGGCCATCAGATGATATCTGCAGGTCTTATCTTTGCGTCGCAGACGCAGCATCCGAACATTTGTCACCACAAAGGTGTTTCGGGTGGCTAAGGAGATCGTTGCTCACTCAGTGTTTTGTTGGGCAGAGTTGCCGAAAAAGTTTTTTGCTTGCTGCTCCGAAGGATCGTAGTCGAAGATTTCATAGGGTGCGCGACCAGCGCTCCCTATGGGAGTAGCCCCCAAGTGTCTGTTCGAGTCGTAGACTCGAGCGGAGACTTTAGTTCAAGCATTGTTCAGTTGTTAAGTCCGTAGGACACGAAAATTTTCGGATGCTTTAAATCCATCTTCCCTATGGGAGTAGCCCCCGAGTCCGTAGTGGAGTCGTAGACTCGACGTAGGACTCGAAGAAATACTCTGTCTTTATTCATCTTGCGGGTGCACGGCCAGCGCTCCTGATAGGAGTAGCCCCCGAGTATTTAGTCGAATCGAAGATTCGAGTGAGTACTCTTAGCTGTGGAGCCGGAGAATTGTAGTTGGTGCTAGTATAGCTTTTGATGACATCAGTGATGACGATCAATGACCTCAAGCGTCTGCTACGCCAGAGATGACTTGACTGGACGAACGTGGGTCCCACTTGCTGACTTTGAATTGACCGGTCACGCGCGTCGTGGAGATAATTACGGCATCTCCTCGATTTCCGCGCGTTGTGGACGGCGTGGTAACGATGGTTCGTTGTGATGCTGACACGTGTATGGTCAGATCTACCCTTGGCGTTAGGTCTTCTGGATGGACGGCTGCCGTGCGTCGTCTTCGTTGTTATAATCATTGGGAAAATCCGCGTTTTGTTTTCACCGCATCAGTTGTTGTTTTCACTGCCTCCTTTTGCTCTAGCGATTCTTGCTGCGCGCTGGGATTTCCTTCCATATTTCCATCTTCTCTTCTGCGTTTTCACCGCCGGCGCCGCCGTAGCGCAATGGGGAAACCGAAGAAATCCTCGTCTGTCGTTGGTACTAGCGCCGCCGGAGGAAAGAAAAACGCCGCCGCTACCCACGTTACCGACGGTGGCTGGCGGCGATCAGAGACGCGGGAGAGCGATCTCCGCAAGCTTCGCGAGCGGGGTCTGATTCCACAAGATAGGGAGGCCGTCAGGCTCCCCGGCAACAAGGTAATCCCCCGTCCCCCAGTTGGGTATCGGGTTATGTTTCTTGCCTTCGTTATGCGTGGGTTTTCCTTCCCAGTCCACGACTTCCTTCGTGGGCTGCTCTTTTTCTATGGCATCCAGCTGCATCATCTTTCGCCCAACTCCCTTCTTCACATTGCTTGCTTTATCACTTTTTGTGAGTGCTGGCTTGGCATTGAGCCGCACTTTGGCCTTTTCCAGAAGCTTTATTCCGTGAAGAGGCAGTCTGGTTCGGATGGTGTGTATCCCATTGGGGGTTGCATCATCTCCCTTAGTCCCAATCTTCTCTTCTTTTCTTTTTCTATGTCTGAATCTGTCCAGTACTAGCGGAGGCGATGGTTTTATATCTGCGACTCCGTAGTGCCCGGGCAAGATTTTGGTCTTGTTCCTTTTGACCCCTCCCAAATGATTGAGCCGAAAAGATCTTGGAAAAACCAAATCTTGGATGGTGAGGTGGCGGAGATAGAGGCCCTTTACCGTCGGGTGGAGGATCTCCAGCTGATTCCGGAGAAGGAGGTGAACGGCGTGGACATCATCCGGACGTTTCTTGAGCGTTGGGTGTAGCCTCTCCAAGCGAGGGCGCACCCGATGTTTCTTTATTCTGGGCGCCGTGATCCGACGAGGGTTTCGGCTGAGAAAATCTCCGAGGGGGATCTTGACAGGGCCCTTCGCTCGCTGCTGAAGTTCAAGGCCGGAGAGGAAATCCCTGGGAAGTCGCTGACTCCGCCGTTTTCTTCGGCGTTGTCTATGCCACAGGTGTAGATTTGTGCACGTAGTGCTTTTTGTTGGCTGCGTATTTATTTCCTTTGTTTGCTAACAAAGTTCCTTCTGATTTTGCAGAGCTTCAAAGTGCCGGGCATGGTACCGCCATTGCCCGAAAAGTATCTGAATGCCCCGGATAATGAAGTGGTTGAGTCCGTGTCCGAGCTGCCGTCGGCGCGATCTCCGGCGGAGGATGCCGATGAGTCGAGTGAGGACCATACGCGCAAACGATCACGGAGCTCCAGCGAGTCTTCGGATGCCTCGACTCCTCCGACTCCTAGAAACCCTCTGTGCCTGGATCGTCATGATGACGGTCATGGAGGTTCTTCCTCTCCCATTCCTGCCGTTCCTGTGCGGGTTGTTGCACCGCACCCGCCAGCGAAGCGGAAGAAGGAAGAGAAAAAGGAGGAGAAGAAGGAAGAGAAGAAAGCGGAGAAGAGAGCCCGTAGGACTCCTCCTGTCTTCGACCTGAGCTCGTTGGGCTCGTAAGTTTCTTGTTATATTGCTGTCCTTTTTTTTCTTGATTTTGCAGTTGTGCTGATTGCTTCGTATGCAGGCATTCCTCCTGCGACTCCTCTAGTGATGGTGCACGGGAAATGATGTGGGAGTCGAAGATTGCGTCTCCTCCTCCTCAGACGGTGGCGACTTCGGGAGGCGCCGCTCCGGATCCTCCTGTGCAGGAGGTGCAGGTGGTTGCGCCTCAGAATTTCGCGGGCGGGCCTTCGGAGTCGCCATCAGAGCATGTAAGTTCCTCTTCTTCATGCCACGGGGGGAGCCCCCAGGTGTATGAAAATTTCTTATCTTCTTCTTCTTTCGGATCTTCAGGGGGGAAGCCCCCGAGTGTCTTCGTGTGCGAGTTTTACCTTTATTCTTCTGTGTTGGGCGCAGCCCCAAGTCCTTTTTCCTTACTTGTGTTTCTTTTTTCTGTAGCCTTTTGTTCAGGAAGCCAGGCGACTGGTGCAGGAGCGCCTAGCGCTGGAGGCTAGCCTTCGGCAGCTTCAAGGTACCTATTTGCTGTTTGGTGCTTTTTTCGTTTATTCTGGTCCTGCTTGCTGACGTTTGCTTGTTTTGAATGCAGAGGAGCACAATACTTCTCTCCGTGAGGTCGACGCTCTCAAGAAGAGCCTTGGTCAATCGGAGCAGAAAGCCGAGGCCGCCGTTGGCGCGAAAGAACGCCTCGAGCTAGAGCTGACTAAGGCTGCCGAAGTGAAGGAGCGTCTGCAGCAGGAGGCCGCGGATCGTGAGGAGAAGCTGGCCACTGTTGCGGCTGCTCGAGAAAGAGAGGTGGCGGCGAAGCTCATGGCTGCTGCCAAGGCTATTTCGGGTAAGTTTCTATATTTGTGCTTGTTTCTTCGTGCTTCCTATCTTCTTCTGTGCTGCTTTTCTTCATGTCTTCTCTTTTATTTTTGTCCCAGATGCCGCAGGCATCGAGTTTGACCGTGGTGCTCTAGAGCACGGGAGTGCTCTAGATGATGCTACTGTGGCGGTCGAAGATCGCTGCAGCACCGTCGTCAGCTCCCTTGCCAAGGAGAAGGAGGTCCTTGGCCGCTTCTACAAGGAGCTTGTCCCTAAGGGCGTAGCCCTCGATGATGTGGATGCTCTGGCGGAGGCTTTGTCAGCCAAAGCGCCTGCGGCGTACAAACACAAGCAGAAGGGCATCGGCGCGTCCGTCGGGCTGGCAATGGCCATGACGGCTGGAGCGGAGCTGGATCTGCCCCAGATCACCTCCCGGATGCCGACGACTGCAGATGGATCCGAGGTAGCCTTTGCTGCCTACTCTGCTCGCTGCAAGCGATATGGGCCCAAGCTCATTGATTTGATGTCTGAGTATGCGCCGCGGTAGCAGGGCGGGGCCAAAGCTAGGCAGTCCGGATCCGAGGTGACTCAGGGTGCCGCGTCTTAGGCGTTGTAGACGTAGGGTAGTTTGTAGTCTGCTTTTGTTGTAAATATCTTGAAGAACACCATCTGTGTACCACGTAGTGGCCTTATATATTTAATGAATTCTTCTGAGTTGTGCTCTATCATTGTCTGAATGTGTTTGTCCCTTTGTTTTTCTGCTGCTCTAGGTTCCTTCGGGTGCTGACCCTGTTGACACCTCCTCCGCAATGCCGTTGCGACCATCTTTGGATGCTTCCTCTCAACTCGCTTTTCTTCGGGATCGTGTGCGTAGTCTGGAGAGGGAGTTACTCGGGTTGCGAGGTCATGCCGATGTTTGGAAGTCTAAGGCGGATCGTGGTGCAGCTAGAGAGGAGTACTTGGCGGAACTTATTCGGCTGTCTGAGCAGCTTCAGTGTAAGTTGTTCCTTGTTTCGAGCTGTAGCTCAGTTCTTCGGGTGAGCCTGCTGGCCTTTGCTCTTATTTTTTCCATTGTCGCAGGTGCGAACCTTGCTCCGAGGGAAGAGAAGGAGCGTGTCGCTGTTCGGGTCAATTGCTTGACTCAACAGGACATGGAGGCTGGTGGCTTCTTCTGGATGGATCGTGACCGTGCCATAGCTCTGGCGACGGTGCAGGATCGTGTGCACCAGGTTTCTCGAGTGCTTCGCCAAGTGCAGACGTCGCTTGCCTCGGTGCTGCACGTCATGTTCCCTTTGGATGCCGTACCGACAAGCCTTGCGGGTCTTCTGTCGAAGTTTCGGAACGTGAGCAATGTCAAGGAGTTGGTGCGGCAACAGCTCGTCGCAGGAGTGAAGGCTGCTTTGTCTCTTGTGAGGCTGCACCGGCCTGACGTAGATTTGGCTGCTGTGGCAGCTGGGCCACCTTCTCGGCCAGACGGTGGTGAGTGGGACATGCGCCCACATTACGCAGCTGTAAGGCAGTATGCCGAACAGGTCGTAGATTTGTTTGAGCAGCGTGCTCGGGTTATTCTTCCGAATAGGTAGTACCTGAAAAAAGAGATAGATGTAAAATTTGTATATTTCGGCTGGGCGTGTTGTGCCCTTTGTTGTAAAGGTTTGTTTGTTGTGAGCACGCAGTGCTTTGATTGAGTACGTGTCCTTTTCGTTTTCCTGACGTTGTCAGCTACTCAGGTGTACACGTTTGATCCTCAGTCGATGAAATCGTGAGGTGGGGGGAGCCCCCGAGTGTGTTTGTAGCATGAAGTAAAGTTGCAAAATAGCGAACTGAAGTTTTGGGGCGAGACACTTAGCTTTATTTATATCGTAATGGAGGAAGTACATTGTTCGGCTGAGTAGCCTTGGCTGAAAGCCTTATTGAAAGTAAAGGGGGTAGGTAGCTAGGGGTAGAATCGTCGCAGGTGCGAGATGTTCCATGGGTTGGAGTATGCGACTCCGGACTCCACGTGCTTGAGGCGGTAGGCGCCACCTGGGATGACTTCGGTGATGACGTAGGGTCCTTCCCATGGTGACTCGAATTTCGTCGGTCGCTCTTGCTTGAGTCGCAAGACGAGGTCTCCTTCGACGAAGGACCTTGGGCGCAGCCGGCGGCTGTGGTAGTTGCGGAGACTCTGCTGGTACACCGCTGATCGAGCTGCTGCTATGTCTCTTGCTTCGTCGAGTGTATCGATGGCGTCTTCGAGTGCAGCCGTGGATTCGACTTCACTGTATGCGACGACCCGAGGGGCCTGGTGGCGTACTTCCGCTGGCAGCACGGCTTCGGCTCCGTGTACCATGAAGAACGGTGTGTAGCCTGTGGAGCTGTTTGGCGTGGTTCGCAAGCTCCATAGGACGGATGGTAGCTCTTTTGTCTAGGCTCCTGCTTTCCGTTCGAGTGGACTCATGAGGCGCTTCTTGATGCCTGCGCCGATTAGGCCATTGGCCTTTTCCACTTGCCCGTTCGTTTGCGGGTGTGCTACTGAGGCGTGCGTGATGTTGATCCCGAGGCCTTCGCAGAAGTCCTGGAATTCCTTGGAGATAAAGTTCGATCCATTGTCGGTGATGATGCTATGCGGTACGCCGAACCTGGAGACAATGGACTCGAAGAACTTGACAGCCGTTTTGCCTTTCTGGTTGGTAACCGGCATGGCCTCGATCCACTTGGTGAACTTGTCGACTGCGACCAGGAGGTAAACGTGTCCCCCTTTCGAGGACTTTGGCAGTTTGCCGATCATGTCAAGGCCCCATTGAGCAAAAGGCCAAGCTATGGGTATGGGTCTGAGCTCGGACCCAGGTGCGTGTGGTTTGTCGGCGAACCGTTGGCATCCATTGCATCTTCGGACGATGTCCTTTGCGTCGCTCATGGCCGTTGGCCAGTAGAATCCTGCTCGTAGAGCTTTGGCGACTAGGGAGCGGCTGCCTGCATGATGGCCACAGATGCCCTTGTGGATGTCTTGGAGGATGGCTTTCCCGTCACCGATGGTGACGCACCTTTGTAGTACACCCGTAATACTATGCTTGTACAGCTTGCCATTGATGGTGGTGAAGGCTTTTGACCGACGAGATATGCGTCGGGCATCTGTCGGGCTGTCAGATAGTTCTCCGTTTATTAAGAACTGGAGGTATGGTCACGTCCAAGTTTCTTCGACTGCCATGACCTGCATTAGGTTGACCATGGCTACCTCTGTATCTAGCTTTTCGGGTCCTTCGTGTCCTTCGGGCAGCATAGCCCCCGAGTGTTCTGCTTCTTCGGGTGATCCCTTGGGGAATTTCCGCTTGATGGATGGCACGCAGATCGGTTCGAGGAACACACCTGGTGGCACCTTTGCGCAAGTGGAGCCGATGTTGGCGAGTCTGTCGGCTTCCTCGTTGCTTTCTCTTCCGACGTGTCGAAGCTCGCAGCCGTCGAATTCTCCTTCGAGTGCGTTGTAGAGCGCGCGGTACGCGATCATGTTTCCGGTGTGTGCGTCGCACTCATTCATCGTCTGCTGGACGACGAGGTTGGAGTCACCATAGATGACCAGGCGCGTTGCGCCGCATATCTTTGCCATCCTCATGCCGTGGATGAGGGCTTCGTATTCTGCCTCATTGTTAGAAGGTCGGAATTTCATCCGAAGGACGTACTTCATCGTGTCGCCTTGCGGGGAGGTCAGTATGACCCCCGCTCCTGCTCCGGCTTCGCGCTTGGAGCCGTCGAAGTGCATCGTCCATGACTGTGACATATCTGGGGTGTCTGGCAGCTGCAGTTCCATCCAATGTACCAGGAAGTCCGGAAGGACTTGAGATTTGATTGCGAGTCGTTTCTCGTAGATGATGTCCAAGGGTGACAGCTCGATGCCCCCACAGGGCCACACGTCCTGTGGCCTCTGGATTATTCAGGATGCTGTTCAGGGGTGCCTCGTTGACGACCATCACCTGGTGCTCCTGGAAATAGTGGCTCAGCCGTCGAGCCGTCATGAACACGTCGTAGGCGAGCTTCTGGTAGTGAGGGTACCTCTGCTTTGTTGGTGTCAGTACCTCGCTGAGGTAGTAGATTGGGCGCTGGACCCCGTGGGTCTTGCCTTCTTCGGGTCGCTCGACCACGAGCACGATGCTGGCCACTTGGTGTGTGGCTTCTATGTACAGCAGAAGAGGCTCGCGCTCCTTTGGCGTGACCAAGACGGGCGAGGTGGAGAGGAGCCGCTTGAGGCTTTCGAATGCATCATTGGCTTCTGGTGTCCACTCAAACTTGTCTGCCTTGCGCAGCAGTTGGTAGAATGGCAGGGCCTTTTCGCCCATGCGGCTAATGAATCTGCTTAGCGCCGCTATTCGTCCTGCGAGCTGCTGGACGCCTTTGATATTTTTCGGTTTCTCCATCGCCATGATGGCTTTGATTTTCTTCGGGTTCGCCTCGATCCCTCGCTGAGAGATGAAGTACCCAAGCAACTGACCCGATGGGACGCCGAAGGCGCATTTTTCGGGGTTGAGCTTGATCCTGTAGCGATCTAGGTTGTCGAACGTCTCGCGGAGATTGTCGATAAGTGTCCTTGCCTCCTTGGTTTTTATTACTATGTCGTCAACATAGACTTGGACGTTGCGACCGATCTGGTCCTTGAGGCAGGCCTGCATGCATCGCTGGTACGTGGAACCTACGTTCTTTAGCCCGAAGGGCATTGTGTTGTAGCAGAATACTCCGAACGGTGTGGTAAACGCCATTTTCTCCTGATCTTCGACCTTGAGTCAAATCTGGTTATATTCGAGTAGGCGTCAAGGAAGAGAGTTTCTCACATCCTGCAGTCGAATCGATGATCTGATCGATCCGAGGATGAGGGAAGTGGTCCTTTGGGCAATGCTTATTTAGTGATGTGAAGTCCACGCACATCCGCAGGATGTCCGTGTCCTTCTTCGAGACCATCACCGTGTTTGCCAGCCACTCGCTTTCCATTATTTCCCGGATGAAGTCTGCAGCGAGTAGTCTATTGATTTCCTTGCCGATAGCTTCGGCTCGTGGCTCCGACAGTCTCTGGATGGACTGTTTGACTGGCTTGGTGTCTGGAAAGACATTGAGTGCATGCTCGGAGAATTCCCTGGGAACTCCTGGCATGTCCGCAGGACACCAGGCGAAGATTTTCCAGCGCTCGCGGAGGAATTCGACGAGCGCGCCTTCCTATGCGGAGCTGAGGTCGTTGGCGATCAGGGCCGTCTTGGAGGCATCCGTCGGATGGACCTGTACTTTCTTGGTGTTGACAGTGGAGTCGAAGGACATGTCAGGTGCGTTCTGCCTTGTGACTGGGGGTGCCCCATTGTCCGTCACCTCACGGAGCCTTACAAGCTCGTCTTGCATGCCGAAAGACTGGGAGATTTTGTTGAAATCCCTGTCGCATTGGTCCGATCGGGTGAAGCTCCCGTGGACTGTGATGACGCCCCTCGGTCCTGGCATCTTGAGTAGTAGGTATGCGTAGTGTGGGACAGCCAGGAACCTTGCGAATGCTACACGCCCTAGGTTGGCGTGGTATTGCGACGACCAGTCCACTATTTCAAATTCGAGTCGCTCCTGCCGGAAGTTGTCCGGCTTCCCGAAGATGACGTCGAGCCCTATTTTGCCCAGGGGGAATATGCCCTTCCCTGTGACATTGTCGTGGAATGTTGTGTCTGATTGTTCCAGGCTGCATTGCGGGATCCGCATTGCTGTTAGAGTGCTTGCGAACATTAGGTTGATGCCGCTACCGCCGTCCATGAAGACGCGACTCATCTCGAAGCCTCCGATTTGCGCCTCCAGCACCAGGGCAGCATGACCTGGGCGAGGGATCTGGCGAGGGTGATCTGCCGAGTGAATGTGATGCAGGACTCCGATCCGCTGAGGTACTCAGGGATTGCAGGCGGAGTTGCCACGGCCAAGTTGATTTGTCGAGTGATTTTCTTCTGCACCCTATTAGTGGGGCGTCCCTTCTGGATCATATTTAGTGCTCCTTTTGGTGGGGGGTACCCGATCCCGGCGTTGTTCTGCGCTGGTGCGACTGGTTGGTTTGGGCCTCCAATAGGCAGCGGTGGAGGAGCTCCGTGTGCTATTTCACCTGGCGCAGGTGCGTTTCCGAACGCAGGGATTGGGGCTTGTTGCCTCATCTGCACCATGCTTTCGCTGAGTTTCTGGAACTCGCGGCAGTCCTTGAGCATGTGGCTGGCTTTTTTTTGCCATCATGTTTGTCGATGTAGAAGTGGATGGTGCATGGACCCGAAAGTTTGTCGAATGCTAAGGGTACGTTGTCGCGGTCGCGGCGTTGCCACGACTGTGCTGGTCGTCCGCTGTCGCGGAAGTTTCCTCCGCGGTATCCTCCGCTGTTGCGGCTGTTGTCGTTGCGGCGGTCGGCGTAGCCGGCCGCGACCATGTCGGGTCCGTCGCGGTCCTCGTAGACGCGCGATCTCCTCTTGCTGCGGCGTTCCCGTCTTCGGCCGTAATCGTCCTCTTCATCCGATTGTGCTCGGTGAATGTAATCTTCGCCGTCAGCCCACCTGTTGGCGATGTCCATGAGGTGGTCGAGTGTTTTGGGCTTGATGCGCCCAAGTTCCTCCTTGAAATCTTGGCGTTTAACGCCGTCCCTGAAGGCGTCGATGGCTCTCTCTTCAGAGATGTGTGTTGCGGAGTTTTTGGTGGTAGACCAGCGTAGTATGTACGAGCGAATAGATTCACCCGTTCTCTGAGTGCAGGCTCGTAACTCTTCAATTGAGGCGGGCCTCTTGCTAGTGCCCTTGAAATTTCGGATGAAGCTATAAGCTAGCTCCTCCCAACTTCGGATGGACCCTGATGATAAGCTGCTGAGCCAAATCCGCGCTGCGCCTGTCAGCTGCAGCTGAAGGCATTGCATGGCGGTTTCTTTGTTACCGCCGTGCAGCTTGACGGATGATAGATGGTCACTGAGCCAGGATTTTGGATCTTGCGTGCCGTTGAACTTCGGAGTATCCGAAGGAAGCTTGAAATTGCGTGGTATCTGTGTTCGCCGAACAGATCTGCTGAAGCATCGAGCTCCGCAGAGTTCTCCTTCATCTTCATCCATCTCGGACTCGAACGAGCATGCGCGTTTGGCGCGTGCTTTGTCGATTTTGCGCTGTGTAAGCGCATCTCTGGCGTCGTAGTCGCGTTTATGGCGATGCGAGCTCTTCTTCTTTCGAGTAAGGCCGTGTTCCTCTTCCTCTTCGGATGAAGGGGTGGCGCTCCGGTCGTGCCTGGCCGGAGCTTTCTTCTTCGGCTCCGCAGGAGCGTCTTCGTGGAGCACAGCTCCGATGAGTCCGAGTCCGGTGAGTGCGGACTTATGCATGGCTCTTTCCGGGTCCCCCTCCGGAGGTGGGTGGGCCGCGAGATACGCAGTGGCTGCCATGATTGCAGCTTGCGGTGTCTTCGGGATGATGTTGCTGTCGGCATCCATCTCCATGAACGATGTGTGGAGAGTTCGGGTCACATCACGGCGTTCTCTGGGATCCATGTTCTCCACCCGAGAGCGGTGCTTGTTTCCCTGGTTTCCGTTTGTGCTAGAGCCGGGTGCCATGGCGGAGAGCGCAGCTCGTCGCGCGCTGGACTCAGAGGCTGCTTGCGTTTGTCGAGCGTCTCCTGCATCTTGACTTGCTTCTTGTGCTCCTCGATGAGGAGGTAGTGGTATGCCATCAGTAGTTCACGTGGGGAGTCCACAGGCAGGACTATGTCGCCTGCTACAGCACGGCGTGCCTGGACCCATCCTTCTTTGCTAAGTTGTTTGAGGTGGCCGTTGTTTTCCCCGTTGGGTGGGGGGACTGGCTTCTTCTGTTCCCGCCGTTTTCGCCGTTTCTGTCCTGCGGGTTGGGGTTCGTGTTGGGCGGCGGGTTAGGCGTTTGCTGCTCCTGGATGACTGCGGTGCATTGGTAGCACTCGTAGATTGGTCCGTTGCTGCCGCAGCTTTCGGATCCGGAACCGTAGGTCCCTTCATCCGAAGGTGGATCGCACAGATCGGAGTTGCAGCTGTTGCCGCCATAGGACTCATCTGTCGATGGTGATGTGCGTAGAACAGGGTGCGGAGCCCACGAGGCGGGCCTGATTGATGGTAGGGGCACCCGCTCAGGAAGGCGGAGGGTGCCAGTTTGCCCCACCTGGAAGCAGAAGCTTCCGAACAAGATTTCGAGTCCGTCGCCTACGGGCTCGAAGTCCTTCATGGTGGCCGGCGAGTGGGCGGTGAAGTCGAAAGCGCTGAAGAGGAGGTGATTCTCCGTCGCCGCAGAGTTGTAGATCGATCGGGTCGGGACCGTCACGATCGCACAATCAGCAGCCCCGATTCCCACAGACGGCGCCAATTGACGAGGTTTAATCTCATCAATGCCCATTGTTATGGGCTTGGGTTTTGGAGAAGATGGGGATGCTGGAGATTGTGGAACGGTTAACAGACAAGCAACCAGGGGACACAAGATTTACCCAGGTTCAGGCCCTCGGAGGGAAAACCCTACTCCTGCTTGTCTGCTCTTGATTACGGCGGAACCGAAAGTTACAAGGGTGCGCAGATTCGATCTGGCGTGAGGCGCGTATGCGAGAGTATGAGTCGAGAGATCTAGGACGTGCCCTCCTGGCCTTTATATAGACTTAGGCAGGTCCCGGGCATAGTCCTAGTCGGTTACAGGTTCTAGGGTTTTACCCCTTTGAATTTCCTATCTATGCTAGTCTTGCTCTCCAAGGATCCAAAGGCGTCATGGGCCTTGGCCACCCGAAAATCTTCATGGGCCAGCGTATGTCTGCTGTGGGCCTTCCTTGGGCTGGACCAGGTATGCTGAAGTTACGTACCCGTAGGGTATAACCATGTCACCGGCGCCGCCGCACCGCAATGGGGAAGCCTAAGAAGTCTTCTTCTGCGATAGGTACCAGCACTGCTGGAGGCAAGAAGAGTGCTGCCGCTACCCGTGTCACCGACGGTGGCTGGCGGCGATCGGAGACGCGGGAGAGCGATCTCCGCAAGCTTGGTGAGCGGGGCTTAACCCCGCAAGATAGGGAGGCCGTCAAACTCCCTAGAAACGAGGTAATTCCCTGTCCCCCCGCTGGGTTTCGGGTTATGTTCCTCGCATTTGTTCTTCGGGGATTTTCCTTCCCAATCCACAATTTCGTTCGTGGACTGCTTTTTCTTTATGGCATCCAGTTGCATCATATTTCCCCCAACTCTCTTCTTCACATTGCTTGTTTTATTACTTTCTGCGAGTGCTGGCTCGGTATCGAGCCGCACTTTGGCCTCTTCCGGAAACTCTATTCCATGAAGAGGCAATCTGGGTCTGATGGTGTTTATCCCATTGGGGGTTGCATCATCTCCCTTCGATCCATTCTTCTTGTCTTCTCCTTTTCCATGTTTGAATCTGTCCAGTACTGGCGGAGGCGATGGTTTTACATCCGCGACTCCACGGTGTCTGGGCAGGATTTTGGCCTTGCTCCTTTCGACCCCTCCTAGAAAATCGAGCCGAAAAGGTCTTGGAAAAACCAGATCTTGGATGGCGAGGTAGCGGAGATAGAGGGGCTCTATCGTCGGGTGGAGGATCTCCAGTTGACTCTGGAGAAGGAGGTGAATGGTGTGGATATCATCCGCACCTTTCTCAAACGTCGGGTGTAGCCACTCCAGGCTAGGGCGCATCCGATGTTCCTTTATGCTGGTCGTCGTGATCCGACTAGGGTTTCGGCTGAGAAATTCTCCAAGGGAGATCTCGATGGGGTCCTTCGCCCGCTACTGAAGTTCAAGGCTGGAGAGGATATCCCGGGGAAGTCGCTGACTTCTCCGTTCTCTGCTTCTCGTCCGGTTCTGTAGGTGTAGATCTGGGACGTGCGTGTTGCGCTATTTTCGACTGCATTGTACTTGCATTTGTTTACTAACAAGTTTTCTTCTTTTGTGCAGGAGTTCAAGGTGCCGGGCATGTCGCCTCCATTGCCCGAAGTATTCCCGGATGCTCCGGATAATGAGGTGGTGGACTCCATGTCCGAGCTGCCATCGGCGCGATCTCCGGCTGAAGAGGCTAACGAGTCGAGCGAGGACCACACTCGCAAGCGGACACGGAGCTCCAGCGAGTCTTCGGATGCCTCAACTCCGCCGACTCCTAGGAACCCGCTGTGGCTTGAACGTCATGGTGATGGGCATGGGGGCTCTTCCTCTCCGATTCCTGTTGTTCCCGTGCGGGCTGTGGCGTCGCACCCACCGGCGAAGCAGAAGAAGGAAGAAAAGAAGGAAGAGAAGAAAGAGGAGAAGAAGGTCCGGAGGACCCCTCCCGTCTTCGACTTGAGTGAGCTTGACTCGTAAGTTTCTTTAGTCTTGTATTGCCTTTTCTTGCCTGTTTACTCTGTGCTTGTGTTAATTTGTCCTTCGCAGACACTCCTCCAACGACTCCTCCAGTGACGGAGCTCGGGAGATGATGGGGGAATCGAAAGTCGTGATTCCTCCTCCTCAGACGGTGGCCACCTCTGAAGGCGCTGCTCCTGACCCTTCTCCGCAGGAGGTTTGGGTGGTTGCGCCTTAGAAGGCTACAAGCGGACCTTCGGAGTCGCCGTCGAATCATGTAAGTAATTCTGCTTCCTGCCACGGGGGGAGCCCCCGAGACTTTTTGGATGATCTATTGATTATCTCCTTTCTTCCTATCTCGGGGGGGGGGGGAGCCCCCGGGCATCTGTAGGGTAGCTTGTTTGTTCGTTCTTCCTTCGAGTCTCGGGGGGAGCCCCCGAGCACTTTCATGTGTGACTTGCTTCTGCTCGTTCTTTTGGGCGTAGCCCCCGAGCCATTCTTTTGACTGCTGGTTCTTGTTTGCAGCCTTTTGTGCAAGGTGCCAACCAACTAGTGCAGCAGCACCTGACGTTGGAGGCCAGCCTCAAACAACTTCAAGGTATTTTGATGCCTTGGTCTTTTTTTCTTGCATTGTGTCCTTCGATCCGACATTTGTATTGCCTGTTGCAGAGGATCACAACGCCTCTCTTTGTGAGATTGATGCTCTCAAAAAGAGCCTTGGTCAAGCGGAGAAAAAGGCCGAGGTCGCCATTGGTGCAAAGGAGCGCCTCGAGCTGGAGTTGACCAAGGCGGCCGAGGCAAAGGAGCGCCTGCAGCAGGAGGCTACGGACCGCGAGGAGCAGCTCGCCACTGTCGCGGCTTCGCGCGAGAAAGAGGTGGCCAGCAAGCTTATGGCGGCTGCCAAAGCTGTTTCGGGTGAGTGTCTTTACCTTCTTCTTTTTGATTTCCTGGCCTTTCTGTTCTTTTATTCATTCTGCTTCCTTTTTTGTCTTAGATGCCGCGGGCATCAAATTTGACCGCGGTGCTCTGGAGCATGGGAGCGCTCTGGATGATGCTACTGCGGCGCTGCAGTACCGTTGTCAACTCGCTTGCCAAGGCCAAAGAGGTCCTTGGGCGCTTCTACAAGGAGCTTATCCCCAAGGGTGTGGCCCTCGACGATGTTGATGCCTTGGCGGAGGCGCTGTCAGCCGAAGCACCTGCGGCGTACAAGCGCAAGCAGAAGGGCATCGGCGCATCCGTTGGGCTGGCAATGGCCTTGGCGGCTGGAGCGGAGATGGACCTTCCTCAGGTCACTTCCCGGATGCCGATGACCGCTGATGGATCCGAGGTAGCCTTCGCCACCTATGCTGCGCGCTGTAAGCGTTACGGGCCGAAGCTGATTGATCTGCTGGCCGAGTACGCGCTAAGGCAGCAGGGGGAAGCCAAGGCGAGGCAATCCGGCTCCGAGGTTACTCAGGGTGCAGCTTTGTAGGCACTGTAGTTGTAGGATGGTTGTAGCCTCTTTTGTTGTAAATATTTTGATGGACAATCCTTGTGTCACGTAGTGGATTTTGTTGCCCCTAATGAATGTGCCGAGTTTCGTGCTCCTTCAACTGCTTGTTCATGTCTTTGTCTTTCTGTTAATCTAGGGTCCTTCGGGTGCTGATCCTGTTGACACTTCGCCTACAGCGCAGCTGCGGCCATCCCTGGATGATGCGTCGCAGCTTGCGTTTCTTCAAGACCGTGTCCGTAGCCTCGAGAAAGAGTTGCTTGGGGTACGTGGCCATGCTAACGTTTGGAAATCCAAGGCAGATCGAGGTGCTGCCAGAGAGGAGTACCTGATGACGGAGTTGCTTCACTTGTCCGAACAGCTTCAATGTGAGTTTTTTCGAGTTGTTGCTCGTTACTTCGGATGCGTCTGCTGGCCTTGCATCTTAATTTTTTGCAAGTATTGCAGGTGCTAACATTGCTCCAAAGGAGGAGAAGGAGCATGTTGCTGTTCGGATCAACTGCTTGACTCAGCAGGACATGGAGGCCGGCGGGTTCTTCTGGATGGATCGTGATTGTGCCATGGTCCTTGCGACGGTGCAGGATCGCGTTCATCAGGTATCGCGGGTGCTTCGTCAGGTGAAGTCTTCACTCGCGACGGTTCTGCATGTGATGTTTCTGCTGGATGATGCACCGTCGACTCTCTTTGGTCTGCTGTCGAAGTTTCGGAACGTGCATCATGTCAAGGAATTGGTGCGGAATCAGCTCGTCGCAGAGGTGAAGGCTACGCTCTCCCTTGTGTGTTTGCATCGTCCTGATTTAGATTTATCTGTTGTGGCGTCTGGGCCGCCTCTTCGGCCAGATGGTGGAGAGTGGGATATGCGTCCGCACTATGCAGCTGTTATGCAGTATGCCGAATAGATCGTAGATCTGTTTGAGCAGCGTGCTCAGGTTATTCTTCAGAATAGGTAGTACCTGTAAAAAAGATAGATGTAAAATTAGTATATATTTGACTGGGCGTGTTTTGCCCTTTGTTATAAAGGTTTGGTTGTTGTTTTAGCACGTAGTGCTTTGTTCGTATGCGTGCCCTTTTCGTTAGCCTGACGTGGTCAGCTACTCAGGTGTTCACGCGTTATCCTCAGTCGACGAAGTCGTGAGGTGGGGGGAGCCCCCGAGTGCGTTTGTAGCATGGAGTAAAAATGCGAGTAGTAAACAAAATTTTGGGGCGAGACACTTAGCTTTATTCATATCGTAATGGAGGAGGTACATTGTTCGGCTGAGTAGCCTTGGCTGAATAGCCTTATTGAAAGTAAAAGAGGGAGGTAGCTAGGGATGGAACCGTCGCAGTTGTGCGACGTTCCATGAATTGGAGTATGCGACTCCAGACTCCACGTGTTTGAGGCGGTAGGCGCCATCTGGGATGACTTCGGTGACGATGTAGGGTCCTTCCCACGGTGACTCGAATTTCTTCGGTCGTTCTTGCTTGAGTCGCAAGACTAGGTTTCCTTCGATGAAGGACCTTGGGCGCAGCCGTCGGCTGTGGTAGTTGCGGAGACTCTGTTGGTACGCCGCTGATCGAGCTGCTGCTATGTCTCGCGCTTCGTCGAGTGTGTCAACGGCGTCCTCGAGTGCAGTCGTGGATTCGGCTTCGCTGTAGTCGACGACCCGTGGGGCCTTGTGGCGTACCTCTGCTGGCAGCACGGCTTCGGCTCCATGCACCATGAAGAAAGGCGTGTAGCCGGTTGAGCTGTTTAGCATTGTGCGCAGGCTCCACAGGACCGAAGGTAGCTCTTGTGTCCAAGCACCCGCGAGTCATTAGAGTGGGCTCATTAAGCGCTTCTTGATGCCTGCACCGACGAGGCCGTTGGCCTTTTCGACCTGCCCGTTTGTTTGCGGGTGCGCCACGGAGGCGTATGTGATGTTGATTCCGAGGTCTTCGCAGAAGTCCTGGAAGTCTTTAGAGATGAAGTTCGACCCATCGTCGTTGATGATGTTGTGCGGCACGCCGAACCTGTAGACAATGGATTCAAAGAACTTGACGGCGGTTGTGCCCTTTTGGTTAGTCATAGGCATGGCCTCAATCCACTTGGTAAATTTGTCGACTGCGACCAGGAGGTAGACGTGTCCCCCTTTCGAGGACCTTGGCAGTTTGCCGATCATGTCAAGGCCCCATTGGGCGAAAGGCCAGGCCAAAGGTATGTGCCTGAGCTCTGACCCAGGTGCGTGCGGTTTGTCGGCGAACCTTTGGCACCCGTTACATCTTCAGACGATGTCCTTGGCCTCGTTCATGGCCGTTGGCCAGTAGAATCCAGCTCACAAAGCTTTGATGACAAGGGAGCGGTTGCCTGCATGATGGCCGCAGATGCCCTCGTGGATGTCTTGGAGGATGGTTTTTCCATCACCGATGGTGACGCACCTTTGTAGTACACCCGAAATGTTGCGCTTGTAAAGCTCGCCATTGATGATGGTGAAGTCTTTGGACCGATGATATATGCGTCGGGCACCATCGGGCTATCAGGTAGTTCTCCGTTTACCAAGTACTAGAGGTATGGTCGTATCCAAGTTTCTTCGACTGCCATGACCTGCATCAGGTTGACCACTGCGACCTCTATGTCCAGCTTTTCGGGTCCTTCCTGACCGTCGGGTAGCGCAGCTGCCGAGTGCTCTGCTTCTTCGGGTGATCCCTTGGGGAACTTTCGCTTGATGGATGTCACGCAGATCTGTTCGAGCAACACACCTGGTGGTACTCGTGCAGAGGTGGAGCCAATGTTGGCAAGTCTGTCGGCCTCCTCGTTGCTTTCTCTCCCGACGTGTCGAAGCTTGCAGCCGTCAAATTCTCCCTCAAGTGAGTTGTAGAGTGCGCGGTACGCGATCATGTTTTCGGCGTGTGCGTCGCACTCATTCATCGTCTGTTGGACGACGAGGTTGGAGTCATCGTAGATGACCAGGCGCGTTGCGCCGCAGATCTTTGCCATCCTCATGCCGTGGATGAGGGCTTCGTATTCTGCTTCGTTGTTGGAAGCTCGAAACTTCATCCGGAGGACGTAATTCATCTTGTCGCCCTGCGGGGAGGTCAGTATGACCCCAGATCCCGCTCCGGCTTCGCGCTTGGAGCCGTCGAAATGCATCGTCCATGACTGTGACATGTCTGGGGTGTCTGGCAGTTGCATCTCCATCCAGTGTACAAGGAAGTCCGGGAGGACTTGAGACTTGATCGCGTGGCGTTTCTCATAGATGATGTCGAGAGGTGACAGCTCGATGCCCCACAGGGCCACGCGTCCTGTGGCCTCTGGGTTATTCAGGATGTTGTTCAGGGGTGCCTCGTTGACGATCATCACCTGGTGCTCCTGGAAGTAGTGGCTCAACCGACGAGCCGTCATGAACACGCCGTAGGCGAACTTTTGGTAGTGAGGGTACCTCTGCTTTGTTGGCGTCAATACCTCGCCGAGGTAGTATATTGGGCGTTGGACCCCATGGGTCTTGCCCTCTTCGGGTTGCTCGACCACCAGTACGGTGCTCACCACCTGGTGTGTAGCTGCTATGTACAGCAGTAGGGGCTCGCGCTCCTTTGGCGTGACCAAGACGGGCGAGGTAGAAAGCAGCTGCTTTAGATCTTCGAATGCGTCATCCACCTCAGGCGTCCACTCGAATTTGTGGGCCTTGCGCAGCAGCTGGTAGAATGGCAATGCTTTCTCGCCCATGCGGCTGATGAATCTGCTTAATACTGCTATTTGTCCTACAAGTTGCTGGACACCTTTGAGGTTTTTCGGATTCTCCATGGCCATGATGGCCCATATTTTCTTCGGGTTCGCCTCGATCCCTCGCTGGGAGATAAAGTAACCAAGCAGCTGACCCGATGGGACGCCGAAGGCGCACTTTTCGGGGTTAAGCTTGATCCTGTAGCGGTCGAGATTATCGAACGTCTCGCGGAGATCGTCGATGAGCGTTCTCGCCTCCCTGGTTTTGATGACTATGTCGTCTACATAGACTTGGATGTTGCAACCGATCTGGTCCTTTAGGCATGCCTGCATGCACCGCTAGTACGTGGCACCTGCGTTCTTTAGCCCGAAAGGCATTGTGTTGTAGAAGAACACCCCAAACGGCGTGATGAATGCTGTTTTCTCCTGATCTTCGACTTTGAGTCGAATCTGGTTGTAGCCTGAGTAGGCGTCGAGGAAGGAGAGCTTCTCGCATCCTGTAGTCGAATCGATGATCTGGTCGATCCGAGGGAGAGGGAAGTGGTCCTTTGGGCAGTGCTTGTTCAGCGACGTGAAGTCCACGCACATCCGCAGGATGTCCGTGTCCTTTTTGGGGACCATCACAGTATTGGCGAGCCATTCGCTTTCCTTGATCTCCTTGATGAAGTTTGCAGCGAGTAGTCTGTTGACTTCAATCCCTATGGCTTCGGCCCGGGGTTCAGACAATCTTCGGATGGACTGCTTGACGGGCTTGGTGTCTGGAAATACGTTGAGTGCGTGCTCGGCGAATTCCCTAGGAACTCCTAGCATGTACGCAGAACACCAGGCAAAGATTTCCCAGCGCTCGCGGAGGAATTCGATGAAGGCGCTTTCCTATGCGGTGCTGAGATCGTTGGCGATCAGCGCCGTCTTGGAGGCATCCGTCGGGTGGACCTGCACCTTCTTTGTGTTGACGGTGGAGTCGAAGGACATATTAGGTGCGTTTTGCCGTGCGACTAGGGGTGCCCCATTGTCCATCACCTCGCGGAGCCTTACAAGCTCCTCTTGCATGTCGAATGACTGGGAGATTCTGTTGAAGTCCCTGTCGCAGTGGTCCGATCGGGTGAAGCTCCCGTGGACCGTGATGACGCCTCTGGGTCCTGGCATCTTGAGTAGCAGGTACGTGTAGAGTGGTACTGCCAAAAACCTTGTGAATGCTACACGTCCGAGGATGGCGTGGTATTGTGATGGCCAGACCACCACTTCGAACTCGAGTTGTTCGCATCGGAAGTTATCCGGCTTGCCGAAGATGACGTCGAGCCATATCTTTCTCAGGGGGAATATGCCCTTTCCTGGAACGATGCCATGGAACATTGTGTTTGACTGTTCCAGGCTACACAGCGGGATCCGCATTGCTGCTAGGGTGCTTGCGAATATCAGGTTGATGCCGCTGCCACCGTCCATGAAGACGCGGCTCATCTCGAAACCTCCAATCTGCGCCTCAAGCACCAGGGCGGCATGACCTGGGCGAGGGACCTGGCAAGGGTGATCCGAACGGCTGAACGTGATGCAGGACTCCGGTCCGCTGAGGTACTCAGGGATGGCGGGTGGAGCTTTCACGGCCAGGTTGATCTGGCGGGTGATCTTCTTCTGCACCCTATTCGTTGGGCGCCCTTTTTGGATCATCAGCGCTCCTTTCAACGGGGGATACCCGTGCCCAACGTTATTCTGTGCGGGTGCAACTGGGTGGTTCGGGCCGCCTACAGGTGGCGGTGGAGGAGCTCCATGCGCTATCTCGCCTGGTGCGGGTGCGTTCCCGAATCCAGGGTTTGGGGCTTGCTGCCTCATCTGGGCCATGCTTTCGCTGAGTTTCTGTAACTCGCGGCAGTCCTTGAGCATGTGGTTTGCCTTCTTGCCATCGTGCTTGTCGATGTAGAAGTGGATGGTGCATGGACCCGACAGTCTTTCGTATGCCGAGGGTCCATCGTTGCGACCGCGGCGCTGCCACGACTGTGCTGGTCGTCCTCCATCATGGAAATTACCTCCGCGGTATCCGCCGCTGTTGCGGTTGGCATCGCTGCGGCGATAGGCGTAGCCAACCGCGACCATGTCGGGTTCATCGCGATCGTCGTAGACGCGCGGTCTCCTCTTGCTACGGCGTTCTCGCTGTCGGCCGTAGTCATCCTCTTCCTCCGAGTGCGCTCGGTGGACGGAGTCCTCACCTTCAGCCCACCTGTTGGCGATGTCCATGAGGTGGTCGAGTGTCTTGGGCTTGACGCGCCCAAGTTCTTCCTTGAAGTCCTGGCGCTTGACACCATCCTTGAAGGCGTCGATGGCCCTTTCTTCAGAGATGTGTGCCGCGGAGTTCTTTGTGTTGGACCAGCGCAGTATGTACGAGCGAATGGATTCGCCCGTTCGTTGAGTGCAGGCTCGCAACTCTTCGATCGAGGCAGGCCTCTTGCTGGTGCCTTTGAAGTTTCGGACGAAACTGTACGCCAGCTCCTCCCAACTTCGGATGGACCCTGAGGATAGGCTGCTTAGCCAGATCCGAGCTGCGCCTGTCAGCTGCAGCTGAAGGCATTGCATGGCGGTTTCCCTGCTTCCACCGTGTAGCTTGACGGATGACAAGTGGTCACTGAGCCACGCCTTGGTGTCCTATGTGCCGTCGAATTTCGGAGTGTCCGAAGGGAGTTTGAAGTTTCGCGGCATCTTTGTCCGTCGGACAGATCTGCTGAAGCATCGAGCTCTACAGAGTTCTCCTTCGTCTTCCTCCATCTCGGATTCAGACGAGCATACGCGCTTGGCGCGTGCCTTGTCGATC
The DNA here is from genome assembly GCA_916181665.1 of Avena sativa. Taxonomy (NCBI): domain Eukaryota; kingdom Viridiplantae; phylum Streptophyta; class Magnoliopsida; order Poales; family Poaceae; genus Avena; species Avena sativa. The sequence goes on from OV702293.1 coordinate 466,257,360, forward strand.
TTGCGCTGCGTTAGCTCGTTTCGAGCGTCGTAGTCGCGGTTGCGATGGCGTGAGCTCTTATGCCTTCGGGGAAGGTCATGCTCTTGGTCCTCAGATGAGGGTGTGGTACTGCGGTTGAATCTGACCGCAACCTTCTTTTTCGGCTCTGTAGGAGCTTCTCCGTGGAGCGCAGCTCTGACGAGTCCGAGCCCGGTAAGCGCGGACTTGTGCATGGCCCTCTTCGGGTTCCCCTCCGGAGGTGGGTGGGACGCGAGGTACGCGGTGGCTGCCATGATCGCAACTTGCGACGTTTTTGGGATGACGTTGCCGTCGGTGTCCATCTCCATGAAGGACGCTTTGAGGGCTCGGGTCACCTCGTGGCGCTCTTTAGGGTCCATGTTCTCCATCCGAGAATGGTGCTTGTTCCCGTTGTTGCCGTGTGAGCTGGAGCCGATGCCCATGGCGGAGAGCGCAGCTCGCCGTGCACTGGACTCCGAAGCTGCCTGCTTGCGCTTGTCCAGCACTTCCTTTATCTTGATCTGCTTCTTGTGCTCCTCGATGAGGAGCATGTGGTATGCCATCAGTAGATCTCGTGAGGCATCAGCGGGCAGGATCTTGTTGCCTGCCACGACATCGCGTGCTTGAGCCCATCCTTCCTCGTTGAGGTGGATGACCCGATTGTTGTTTTCTCCGTTGGGTGGGGGGACTGGCTTCTTCTGTTTCCACCGTTTCTACCATGCGGGTTGGGTGGCAGATTGTGTTCTTGATCCGGGATGACCGCGGCGCACTGGTAGCGCTCGTAGATCGGTCTGCTGCTGCCGCACCTTTCTGATCCGGAACCGTAGGTCCCTTCGTCCGATGGCGGGTCACACAGATTGGAGTTGCAGCTGCTGCTGTCATAGGACTCGTCTATTGACGATGTGGTGCGTAGCACAGGGTGTGGAGCCCATGAAGCGGGCCTGGTCGATGGTAGAGGCACCCGCTCTGGAGGCGGAGAGTGCCGGTCTGCCCCACCTGGAAGCAGAAGCTCCCGAATAGGATCTCGAGCCCGTCGCCTACGGGCTCGAAGTCCTTCATGGTGGCCGGTGAGTGGGCGGTGAAGTCGAAGGCGCCGAAGAGGAGATGACTCTCCATCACCGCGGAGTTGTAGATTGCTGGGGTTGGGATCGTCACGATCGCACAATCAGCGTCCCCAGTTCCCACAGACGACGCCAATTGACGAGGTTTAATCTCGTCAATGCCCATTGTTATGGACTTGGGTTTTGGAGAAGGTGGGGATGCTGGAGATCGCGGACCGGTTAGCAAACAAGCAACACGGGGACACGAGGTTTACCCAGGTTCAGGCCCCCGGAGGGAAAAACCCTACTCCTGCTTGTCTGCTCTGATTATGGTGGAACCGAAGGTTACAGGGGTGCGCAGATGCAATCTGGCGTGGAGGTGTGTATACGGAGGATTGCGAGAGAGCCTCCTCGTCGTGCCCTTCTGGCCTTTATATAGAGATAGGCAGGTCCCAGGCACAGATCGAGTCGGTTACAAGTTTTAGGGTTTACCCCTTTGAATTTTCTATCTACTCTAGTCTTTGCTCTCCAAGGATCCAAAGACGTCATTTGGCCACCCGAAAGTCTTCATGGGCCGGCGTATATTTGCCGTGGGCCTTCCTTGGGCTGGACTAGGTATGCTGAGATCGTGTACCCGCGGGGTATAACCATGTCACCCTCCTCTCCTCTTCCTTTCCCCTCACTCGTTGGCCCCTCTTTGCCAACGGGCTGCCCCAATTTCTAGCAGGCACACCACTACCCCGATGACCTTCCCCGGCCGATTCCGGCGAAGCCAGACCCTCCCCAACACCATTCATTGTTGTGCCGCCTTGGCGGCAACTCGCATCACAGCCCTCCGCCGACGAGCCGAAGGACCGCCGCCCCGAATACTCTGTCCTAGGCCTCCGTCACCCCACACAAAGAGTCATCTCGCTACCCCTCGGTAGCTGGCTTACCGCCACCGCCACCTAGGCCGACGACAATGTCGACGAGGGAGGAGGGAAGTTAGAGAGGCGCGGGCGGTGGTGTTTAGGGTTCGCCTCTCACACCTCCTAGGGAGCTATGTGAGGGTCTCTGTGTGCAGTACTAATACTCCATCTGTCCCAAAAAAGGATGTCAAAAATTTGTCTATATCACATGTATGATATAATAAAACACGTTTAAATATGTGTGAATCTAGGAAAACCCACGACAACTTTTTGGGACGGCCAGAGAGTAGTAAAGTTTACTATCTCGTGAAGAAGAACAAAGAAAAGACATGGAACGTGTTCAAAAATTTCCTATCACCCTCTTGCGTGCAGATTATACAAAATCGCACATGCTTCGGTTTGCCTCTATCCTGATATAGAGTACTTCCGTTCCGTGGTTGCACAAGCCTGAAGGAGAATCTGTGGACGAAACGCGCTGGTCCCACGTGGCGGCCAACCACGGGCCCTGAGATAGTACCGACGCGACGGGTCTGACGGAAAGCCGGATCTGGATGAGGGATGCCCTGACATGGTTACGTGGAAAGCGCCGCGCCCTGCGGCCACGCCGGATCCACGTCACCGGATGCAACAGTACTGGAACATCGGTGACACGGTAGGTGGCGGAGGAGCGGCGCCCAGGTGCTCTCACGCAACTCGTGGTTCAGGTTCCGCGATCAGCTGACTCGTGTCCTCGTGGCCGTGCGGTGCGGGCTGCTGACTCGATCGTGTCCTCGGTGTTTCCTTCCGTAGTGTTCTTGATCTCATCTCCTAGGCCTGGCTTGGCTTGGCTTGGATGAACACGTAGATGTGGATAAGTATTGGTTTTTGGATGGTATCTACGCTTGGATGAGGTTATTTGCAAAACAGCATATGTTGCTGTCATGGAAAAGCGGCTCCGTCTCTCGAGCGGAAAATGATTTCCTGCCATCGTTTTGGCTCTTGCCCGCTTCAAAGATTTTATTTCGTTCCAACCTCGGGGATGTAGATAGACTGTACCAGCATTCCCAACAGTCGGCAGATCAGGTTTATCTTTTGAAAAAGGAAAAATAGTGAATCTACCGAAACTCTGGGGTTATTATGATTTCTTTCTTAAAGCTTTTTTTAGTGGAATTCACATTTTTTCTGTAGATTTTTTTTAAAAAAATAAAAAGCTGAACAGTGGGTTTGCCCACTGCATATGTTTTGCAAATTGATCGGTATAAGTACGCCCAGCAGCAATAACGGGCCAAGCATAACGATGCGGCGAGAGAAATTTGCCTCGACAGGCCTTAACCTAGCTGGGCCATCTATAAAGATCAGAATGGCGAAACATAACTAATGTTGGCCCAAGTCGGAACATGGAATTTCCGCATTTATTCGTTTCTTCTTACAGACGTGTACGATACATACTACAAAGACTCGATGCACACCTACAGATACAGCTTGTTCTGTGCTAAGAAAGGAAAACACAACACTACTAGCAGTAGCAGGCGGCGCACCACAGATACTAGCCTACTACTGGATGTATGACATGCCGGTGATGTCGAGGTCGCGGTCGCCGGTGGAGGGCGGCGGCGGGTGCTTCGGCCTGCCAGCAGGCTCCTCGGGCCCGTCGGCGCTCTGCGTGGCGCTGGCGCGCGGCCTGCCGGGCTCCCGCGTCCCCTCGTTGCCGTACATCCCGCCGCCGTACGCCTCGCGCGTCAGCGGCTTCATCTCCGAGATGTTGGGCGCCTGGTGCTGTTCCTGCTCCTCGCGCTCGCGCCGCAGCTGCGGCTGCTGCCGGCCGACGAGGTCGGGCAGGCTTCCGTCGTCGTCCGGGTCGCTCGCCGGCACCTTCAGCGCCCGCTCCTTGTCCTCCATCGCCTTCTTCGCGTTCGGCGCCAGCTTCTCGTGATGGTCCATTGCGGAACAACTTGGTTGATCGGTCGGTCGATCTCTGCTAGCTGTTGGCTTTGGCTTGGGCTTCCGATGAAGAGATCAAAGTGTTGTGGAGCGAGTGATGATGTTGGAGTGGGTGGCTCGCGCGGGCGTACGTGGTTAAATAGGTGAGGGTCCGATCGGGACCGGACGTGGGGTCTCTCGCAGGTTCGGATGCATTGCGTCGGTGGGATTTTTATCTACGGCGACGCGCCGTGGAGGGCACACGTGTTGCCGGTGGGCCGGGCGGTGGTGCGACGTCTGGTCGCCGCGTGGTACGCTCCCGGCACACCTGGGCTGGTCGGTGCCTCGAGTGCCGGGCCTGAGACGTCACGGAGTTGAAAGCGTACGTGTTATGATGCGCTTGTGGATAGAGCTGGACTGATATGCTATGGATAAGAGCATCTCCACTCGTTGGTCAAACCTAGGACGAAATTTGGTCTATTTTTTGGCTGGACTGAACTTGTTTTTGTCTGGGTATGCTCATTCACATATCCGCGTACTCAGGCCAAGTCCCCAGATTCGGCTGAAATTCATCAAACTAAGGCGATTTTCATTAAGTTGGACGAAATATAGGCGGATTACATCAAAATTAAACGAAACTAGTGCATAACTAAACTTAAAAAAGCCGCCGCCGGTGCCTTCGCCGTTCTACATGCCGAAGTTGTCGTAGAACGACGTGTAGTCCGGATCGGCCCGGCCGTCATCCTCGCCGTCGTCGTCACTCGGCGGCTTGTTCTGGCAGGAGCTGCCCTGGCCAGGGTCGCCGCACCTCCATGGCTGGTAGGAGGGGCCTGCGTCCTCGTTGTCGTCATCCAGGACGACGCCCTGGTAGGCGAGCTGACGTCCAGCCAGCGCCCGACGTCGTGCGGCCTGCTCCTCGGACTGCTGACATGGTTATACCCTACGTGTACGTGACTTCAGCATACCTGGTCCTGCCCAAGGAAGGCCCACAGCAGATACACACTGGCCCATGAAGATTTTCGGGTGGCCAAGGCCCATGACGCCTTCGGATCCTTGGAGAGCAAGACTAACGTAGATAGGAAATTCAAAGGGGTAAAACCCTAGAACTTGTAACCGACTAGGACTATGCCCGGGACCTGCCTAAGTCTATATAAAGGCCAGGAGGGCACGCCCTAGATCTATCGATTCATACTTTCGCACACGCATCCACGCCAGATCGAATCTGCACATCCTGTAACCTTCGGTTCCGCCGTAATCAAGAGCAGACAAGCAGGAGTAGGGTTTTCCCTCCGGGGGCCTGAATTTGGGTAAATCTCGTGTCCCCTGGTTGCTTGTCTGTTAACCGTGTCACGATCTCCAGCATCCCCATCTTCTCCAAAACCCAAGTCCATAACAATGGGCATTGACGAGATTAAACCTCGTCAATTGGCGCCGTCTGTGGGAATTGGGGCTGCTGATTGTGCGGTCGTGACGGTTCTGACCCGATCGATCTACAACTCTGCGGCGACGGAGAATCACCTCCTCTTAGGCGCTTTCGACTTCACCGCCCACTCGCCGGCCACCATGAAGGATTTCGAGCCCGTAGGCGACGGACTCGAAATTTTGTTCGGGAGCTTCTGCTTCCAGGTGGGTCAAACTAGCACCCTCCGCCTCCCTGAGCGGGTGCCCGTGCCATCAATCAGGCCATGTTCGTGGGCTCCACACCCCGTGCTACGCACGTCACCATCGACGGATGAGTTCTACAGCAGCAGCAGCTGCAACTCCGATCTGTGCGATCCACCTTCGGATGAAGGAACCTACGGTTCCGGATCCGAAAGCTGCGGCAACAGCCGACCAACCTGCGAGCGCTATCTATGTGCCGCAGTCATCCAGGGCGACGAAGAAACATCTAACCCGCCGCCCAACCGGAACAGCGGAAACGGCGAAAACAGAAGAAGCCAGTCCCCCCACCCAACAGGGAAAACAATGGCCATGTCATCCAACTTAGCAAAGAAGGATGGGTCCAGGCGCGCCGTGCCGTCGCAGGCGACATCGTCTTACCTGCAGACGCCTCACGTGACCTACTGATGGCGTACCACTACCTCCCCATCGAGGAGCACAAGAAACAAGTCAAGATGCAGGAGACGCTCGACAAACGCAAGCAAGCAGCCTCTGAGTCCAGTGCGCTCTCCGCCATGGCACCTGGCTCTAGCACAAACGGAAACCAGGGAAACAAGCACCGCTCGCGGGTGGAGAACATGAATCCCAAGGAGCGTCATGACGTGACCCGAACTCTCCACACATCGTTCATGGATATGGATGCCGATGGCAACATCATCCCGAAGACGCCACAGGCTGCGATCATGGCAGCCACTGCGTATCTTGCGGCTCACCCACCTCTGGAGGGGGACCCGAAAAGGGCCATGCATAGGTCCGCACTCACCGGACTAGGAATAATCGGAGCTGCACTCCACGAGGACGCTCCTGCGGAGCCGAAGAAGAAAGCTCCGGTCAGGCGCGACCAGAGCCCCACCCCCTCATCCGAAGAGGAAGAAGAGCACGATCTTCCTCGAAGGAAGAAGAGCTCGCACCGCCATAAACGCGACTACGACGCCAGAGACAAGCTTACACAGCGCAAGATCGACAAAGCACGCGCCAAACGCGCATGCTCGTCTGAGTCTGAGATGGATGAAGACGAAGGAGAACTCTGCGGGGCACGATGCTTCAGCAGATCTGTTCGGCGAACACAGATGCCACGCAACTTCAAGCTTCCTTCGGATACTCCGAAGTTCAACGACACGCAAGATCCAAAATCCTGGCTCAGTGACCATCTGTCATCCGTCAAGCTTCACGGAGGCAACAAAGAAACCGCCATGCAATGCCTTCAGCTGCAGCTGACAGGCGCGGCACGAGTCTGGCTTAGCAGCCTATCATCAGGATCCATTCGAAGCTGGGAGGAGCTTGCTTACAGCTTCATCCGAAATTTTAAAGGCACCAGCAAGAGGCCCGCCTCAATCGAAGAGCAGCGAGCCTGAACTCAGAGAACGGGTGAATCTATTCGCTCGTACATACTACGCTGGTCTACAACCAAGAACTCCGCAGCACACATCTTCGAAGAGAGGGCCATCGACGCCTTCAGGGACGGCGTCAAGCGCCCAGACTTCAAGGAGGATCTTGGGCGTGTAAAGCCCAAGACACTCGACCACCTCATGGAAAATCGCCAACAGCTGGGCAGACGGCGAAGATTGCATCCAGCGAGCGCAATCAGATGAAGAGGACGACTACGGCCGAAGACGTGAACGCCGCAGCAAGAGGAGATCGCGCGTCTACGAGGACCGCGACAGACCCGACATTGTCGCGCGTCTACGGGTGTACTACAACGGTGCGTCACCATCGACGACGGCAAGGCCATACTCCAAGACATCCATGAGGGCATTTGCGGCCACCACGCAGGCAGCCGCTCCCTCGTCGCCAAAGCTCTACGAGCAGGATTCTACTGGCCAAAGGCCATGAGCGATGCAAAGGACATCGTCCGAAGATGCAACGGGTGCCAACGGTTCGCCGACAAGCCGCACACACCTGGGTCCGAACTTAGACCCATACCCATAGCTTGGCCTTTTGCTCAATGGGGCCTCGACATGATCGACAAACTGCCAAAGTCCTCGAAAGGGGGACACGTCTTCCTCCTGGTCGCAATCGACAAATTCACCAAGTGGATCGAGGCCATGCCAGTCACCAACCAGAAGGGTAAAACCGCCGTAAAATTCTTCGAATCCATTGTCTACAGGTTTGGCGTGCCGCACAACATCATCAACGACAACGGATCAAACTTCATCTCCGAAGAATTCTAGGACTTCTGCGAAGGCCTCGGGATCAACATCACGTACGCCTCAGTGGCACACCCGCAAACAAACGGGCAAGTGGAAAAGGCCAACGGCCTAATTGGCGTTGGCATCAAGAAGCGCCTCATGAGCTCCCTCGAACACAAAGCTGGAAACTGGACGAAAGAGCTACCATTCGTCCTGTGGAGCTTACGGACCACGCCAAACAGCTCCACTGGCTACACACCCTTCTTCATGGTGCACGGAGCTGAGGCTGTGCTACCAGCCGAAGTGCGCCACCAGGCCCCACGAGTCGTCGCTTACAGCGAAGCCGAATCCACGGCTGCACTCGAAGATGTCGTCGACACACTCGACGAAGCACGGGATATAGCAGCAGCTCGATCAGCGGTGTACCAGCAGAGTCTCCGCAATTATCACAGCCGTCGGCTGCGCCCAAGGTCCTTCGTCGAAGGAGACCTCGTCTTGCGACTCAAGCAAAAGCGACCGAATAAATTCGAGTCACCGTGGGAAGGACCCTACGTCATCACCGAAGTGATACCAGGTGGCGCCTATCGCCTCAAGCACGTGGAGTCTGGAGTCGCATACTTCAACCCATGGAATATCTCGCACCTGCGACGATTCTACCCGTAGCAACCTACCTCCTTTTACTTCCAATAAGGCTTTCAGCCAAGGCTACCCAGCCGAACCATGTACCTCCTCCATTACGATATAAATAAAGCTAAGTGTCTCGCCCCAAAACTTCGGTTCACTACTTCCTGTATATTTACTATATGTTACAAACGCGCTCGGGGGCTCCCCCTACCTCACGATTTCATCGATTGAGGACAAAAACGCGCTCGGGGGCTCCCTCCACCTCACAATTTCATCGACTGAGGACAAAACGCACTCGGGGGCTCCCCCCACCTCACGATTTCATCGACTGAGGACCAAACGTGTACACCTGAGTAGCTGACCACGGCAGGCAAACGAAAAAGACACATACTCAATCAAAGCACTGTGTGCTCACAAACAAGCAAACCTTTATAACAAAGGGCACAAAACGTCCAGCCGAAATATACAAATTTTACATCTATCTGTTTATTTTCAGGTCCTACCTATTCTGAAGAATAACCTGAGCACGCTCCTCCAACAAATCTACAATCTGTTCGGCATACTGCCTTACAGCCGCGTAATGCGGACGCATGTTCCACTCGCCACCATCCGATCGAAGAGGTGGCCCAGCTGCCACAGCAACCAAATCTACGTCAGGGTGGTGTACCCTCACAAGAGACAAGGCAGCCTTCACTCCTGCGACGAGCTGTTGCCGCACCAGCTCCTTGACATTGTTGGCACTCTGAAACCTCGACAGAAGACCTGCAAGGGTCGTCGGCACGGCATCCAAAGGAAACATGACGTGCAGCACCGAGGAAAGTGATGTCTGCACTTGGCGGAACACCCGCGAAACTTGATGAACACGATCCTGTACAGTCGCTAAGGCTATGGTGCGATCACGATCCATCCAGAAGAAGCCGCCGGCCTCCATGTCCTGTTGAGTCAAGCAATTGACCCGAACAGCGACACGCTCCTTTTCTTCCCTCGGAGCAAGATTCGCACCTGCGACAACAGCACAAAACAAGAATAAGGCCAGCAGGCTAACCCGAAGAACTGAGCTACAGCCCGAAACAAGGATTAACTTACATTGCAGCTGCTCGGACAGCCGACCCAACTCTGCCATCAAGTACTCCTCTCTGGCTGTACCACGCTCCGCCTTGGATTTCCAAACGTCGGCGCAACCACGTAACCCGAGCAATTCCCTCTCCAAACTGCGCACGCGATCTCGAAGGAAAGCAAGCTGCGAGGCATCATCCAACGATGGTCGCAAGGGCTTTGCGGATGAAGTGTCAACTGGGTCAGCACCCGAAGGAACCTATACCAGCAGAAAAAAGAAGGCGCACAGACATTCAGCCAAGGATAGAACACAACTCGGATGAATTCTTTAAATATATAAGGACACTACGTGGCACAAGGATGGTATCCTTTAAGATATTTACAGCAAAAGTAGACTACAAACTACCCTACGTCTACTATGCCTAAGGTGCAGGACACTGAGTTGCCTCAGAGCCAGACTGCCTAGCTTTGGCCTCGCCTTGCTGCCGCAGTGCGTACTCAGACAACAAGTCAATGAGCTTGGGCCCATATCGCTTGCAGCGAGCGGAGTAGGCAGCAAAGGCTACCTCGGATCCATCCGCAGCCGTCGGCATCCGAGAGATGATCTGGGGCAAGTCCAGCTCCGCTCCAGCCGCCATGGCCATCGCCAGCCCGACGGACGTGTCGATGCCCTTCTGCTTGCGCTTGTACGCCACAGGCGCTTCGGCTGACAGAGCCTCTGCCAGGGCATCCACATCTTCAAGGGCTGCGCCCTTCGGGAAGAGCTCCTGGTAGAAGCGACCAAGGACCTCTTTCGCCTTGGCAAGGGAGTTGACGACGGTGCCGCAGCGGTCTTCGACCGCCACAGTGGCATCATCTAGAGCACTCCCGTGCTCCAGAGCACCGCGGTCGAACTCGATGCCTGCGGCATCTGAGACAAAAATGAAGAAAAGCATGAAGAAAGGCAGCATAGAGGAAGACCCGTAGAAAAAGAAACAAGTACAAAAAATAGCACTCACCCGAAATAGCCTTGGCAGCAGCCATGAGCTTCCCTGCCACCCCTCTTTCACGAGCAGCCGCAACGGTGGCCAGCTGCTCCTCACGATCTGCGGCCTCCTGCTACAGGCACTCCTTCGCTTCGGCTGCCTTCGACAGCTCTAGCTCAAGGCGCTCTTTCACGCCGACGGCGGCTTCGGCTTTCTGCTCCGATTGGCCAAGGCTCTTTTTAAGAGCATCGACCTCACGGAGAGAGTCGTTAAGCTCCTCTGCATTCAAGACAAGCAAGTGTCAAAGAACAGGACCAAGATAAACAATAGAAGTATTAAAAGGTAGACGGATACCTTGAAGCAGCCGAAGTTTCGCCTCCAGCGCCAGGCGTTCCTCCACCAGCCGCTTGGCCTCCTGTACAAAAGGCTGCAGGAAAAGGAAATAGCAGTAAGAAAAGGACTTGGGGGCTACGCCCAACACAAAGGAACAAAAACATCAGCACATGAAGACACTCGGGGGCTTCCCCCGTGACATGAGGCATTGACGAGATTAAACCTCGTCAACTACTGCTGCAGGCCGAAGGATGCGCTGATGCTTCGCCTTCTCCCAGTCCCTCCTGGACCATTCCAGGATGTCCGGCGAGGAGGGCTCGACGAGCGGCAGCGTCGGCGCTTCGCGAAGCGACTGCTCCGGCGCCATCTTCAAGACGACGTCCTCGGCCGACGCTGAGCCTTCTGTCTTGGGGCGGCGTAGGCGCAGGTGGCCTGTTGGCGGCGTGGGCGCAGACGGCTCGCCGATGACGATACCGCGGGCGCGTGTTCGCGGCGGTGAGCGCACCAGCGAGACAGCTTCGCGTTTCACCATCGTCGGCGTGTGCAGCGACGCGCCGCCGAATGAGTGCGACGCCGAAGCGGAGGAGGACGTGCTCATGCTCGCCATCCTCCTGGCGCCCAGTTCGCCGAAGGAGCACGCCGGCCCGTTCTGGCCGCCGCCGTCGGGTTGCGCGGGAAGCCCAACCGTGGCGTGTTCCCGCGGTTGATGTGCTACAGCACGACTGCGAGCGTCCGCCCCGGTGCGCTCCACCAATGCCGGCGTCCCGCCGAGTTCTTGCTCGCCGGCGGGGACTCGCTCGACGGCCCCTCGTGGAGGGCGAGCTCCTGCTGGCGCCGCTCCTCGAAGAAGTGCGCCTAGTAGACGTGGTCGTCGGCGCTCACGGCTTCGCCGGGATTGTCCATGTCGGCGATGTACTCATGTACATTGTACGGCAACTCCTCCGGCGTCGGCCTCGGCGGGATTGGGATGCCGCCGGCGCTCAGCGTCCACCCCGGCGGCATCCGCGTGTCCGACGGCGCCATGTACCCCGCCTCGTACAACATGCGCGCCTCCCAAGTTTGGAGGGTGCGCCGGCCGAAGCCGTTCGCCGCAGCGCCGTCGCCGGGGTAGCATTCGCCCATGGTGAGAGAAGGGGGAAAGGTGAGAGCTCGCCGGAGTGGGGCTTGTGGGTGGGGGAAGCTGCGAGAGAATGCGAAGATCTCCGGCGAGGAGTACGGCTTATAAAGGCCGAGGTGCGCGGCGAGGACGGGAGGGGTGTAGCGGCGAGGACGGGAAAAGTGGCATCGACGGGAAGTTAGTGACCGCCGGTCCGTCGCAGGAGCCGATGCGGCGACGGTGGCGCCATAAATCTGCGACGCGTGGCCGACGCGACGGGCAGTTATTGCCCGGCGGTCGCCGCGTGGTTCCGAGGATGACGACGACTCGGCTTTCGTCACTGACTCGACGGGTCCACGCGTCACTTTGTTTTTTTTCCGCCGAAATCGCTAAGTCCGGCGTTCCTAGGGCGTGCCCGAAAACCTGGGTTCGGACTGGGTAGCCCGGACCAAAAATGGCCAAAATCCGGCTAAAAACAGGTACTTGGGTACGCGATAGGCCAGTTTTCAGCGTCTGAACCGAAATTCGATATCCGGATCGGCCTCCTGCGTAGACGAGTGGAGATGCTCGCAGAGTCATCGTCTTGAGCTTGCGAACTTCGCAAGGAACTACTAGTAGTACCACTTCGTGTAAGGAGCTAGTACTACTGTTTTGACAATTCAACCCATCGCGTTTGTACACATCGAAGTGGCGGTCGGCGGTGGCGGAAAGAGCAGTGAATCAGAGAGTGTGGGCAGGATCAACTTGTTTCTAGAATCCCCGTAAAAAAAAACCTTATTTCAAGAATTCTGCATGGGCCAAGGCCCACCTGGTCCAGCCTCTTAACTCTGGCCATCCACCTACGTTTGCACTCATTGAGTCAAGAAAAAAAAGTTTGACGCTACAAAAAAAGGTTTGCACTCATTTATATCAAATCTCATTTGTTCATTTCAAAGGTGTTTAGTTTGCTGGAGGTGGACAGAATGACATGGGGTTATTTTGCACTCATTTATATCAACTTCGTATTCCTACATTCTGCATATCTGATTCACTAACATCATTTGCAGATAAATACGGAGGCGTGAAGAAATTCAACAACCGTTCAAACTTTTTAAACGACATAGTTCAGTTTTTTCTGAAATCCTAACTAGAGAACTTGGGCACGCATAAACATCACACACACCTTTAAGCTTGTGTTACCACAGATCGGTCTCTCGTGAGACTGAACGAATTCCCATGTCTTTGGACCGGTCGGTGGCAGGACGACCTTGACTCATTTGACGGATCCGGCCGGATGGTCCAGTGCCGAGCTGCTGCCCCACTCCACTTGGGTGCAGTGCCGTGGGAGCAGTCAGGAAGTTTCCCAGCGGCAGTGCAGCTTGGAATGGATTCCTTTCCTCCCTATCGTGTTTGTCGCATCGAACTAATTGTTGTACTGGAGTAGTACTAGCTAGTACTTGTACGAGTACAACTATCGATACTCTATCATCCGGCAAGCACTTCTCCCTGTATTATTTCGAAAATTGAGCATATTACTAATCTAAAATATGGTCTTAGTTTTTGGTTTGTGGATGCCTCTACAAAATACATAAAATATGCTTAAAACTAAAATTAACAATTAAATATAAATGTATTTGAGGTATTTTTAAATATATTCTTGCATTTTATTTAAAAACAAAAGTCTCATAGTATCATGATACTACGATACGATTCTACGGTATTCTTAGCTTTTCGCTTGTGGATGCCTCTACAAAATACATAAAATATGCTTAAAATTAAAATTAGCAATTAAATATACATATACATGTATTTGATGCATTTTTAAATATATTCTTGCATTTTATTTAAAAACGAAAAATTCATACTGTAGTATCATGATACTATGATACGGTTCTACGATGATATACTACCTAGTATTTTGATACTGAAAACTTTTGTTAAGATTACACATGTTTGTTTAACGATTTATAAGTTTCATTGATATGTTTATTTTCCAACCACGCTTATTATTTTGTGACATGAAGTCCATGAGAAAATTTACCCGATTCGTCCTACGGCTTTGCGACCAGCCATTTTTTTTAAATAATATATTTTTTTATTTAATTTCACAAATAATATATGAAATGAAAAATTTGCAAATCTAAAGGGCCGTCTGGTTTTGAAAAGACGACGGGAACTGGTCTTGTTTTGAAAAGACGGCGCTGCTTCTTTGGTTGAAAAGACGACGGGCTGCAGTAACCGATGGCAGCACGAGACTAGCCCGGCTGTCATCTTTTGGAAAGACGATGGAGGTGGTCGTCTTTCGAAATAAAGAAGACGACATTGATCATGCACGCTACGTGCTGTTTAGCATGTTCAAATACTTTAAGGGTCTGTCGTCCGTTCAAAAGACGAAGACACGGAGTCTGTCGTCCGTTCAAAAGACAAAGGCGTCTTCGTCTTTTCAAAAGACGAGCCCAGGCTGCACTCTCCTTGTCGCACGTACAGTCGTCTGTTTAAATAAAGAAGACCGTGGTCGGCTTTTGAAATAAAAACGACACGTGGGTCGTCTTTTAAATTAAAGAACCCACGCGGTCGTTTTTTAAAAAGAAGACGGCTCGTTAGATTTGCAAATTCCTCGTTCGTGTATTATTTATAAAACTGAATAAAAAAATATTATTTAAAAAAAATTAGCAAGTTTCAAGGAAACCGCGCATGCATGCAGACGATGGCACGTCTCTCCGAGCTAGTAGTAGGTACGGAGACGCGGTCCAGCAGGAGCAGCTTTCGAGTAGATTGGATTCCTTTCGTCTCTCTCTCTAGTGGTAGATTGCAGTAGCAACCGCCCACTCTCCTTGCAGTGGTCCTTGCATGGAGTACTTATTCTATCCACTGTCGATCTTGTCGGGACTGTCTAATACGCGTGGTCTGACGATTCCCCTCAGCTGCAAAACCGTAGAAAAAACGAAACCATGGTGATGGAGCCCAGCTACGCGTGCGTCGGAACTGACAAGAAGAGGAGATCACCACTCTAGCTATTGCTGTAAAAGCTTCATCATCATAGGTCCACACGCCATCATCGATCATTAAACCTAGACTAGATGGTGTGGTGCGCTGAGTCTCGATCGGCTGCCCAGTTAATTGGGGAAATGGCGAAATTTCGCGGCAAATCGTGACATGGATAGTTTAAGCAGCTAGCTTTCCTGGTCAGGGCAAGGGCGCGAGAAGTCTCGTAGGTGGAGCGAGGACCCAAGACTTGACGCGTCGTCTGTGCGTTGACGTGAGAGTCCATGCAAGGACGACCTCTGTGTGTCAGTTCCCTGCTTGGGTGGCGGGGCAATTTGCACCAAAGTAACTTAAACTTTAAAGAAATTCACATACAGTAGTAAACTTTGGACAATTTTTTTAATAGCTCTAACCTTTTTTGCAGCGGCGTATAGACTGGCACCGCACTCTACAGTGCAACGCCATGACCCATGGCTGTTGGATTGTGTTGTGCAACGCCATAACAGGTGGCGCCACGTCACGAACGATGGGTTGCAAAAAAGGGTTAGATCTAGTAAAATTCTTTCGGCCAAAGTTCAATCCATGAATTTCTCTCAAATTTAGGTTATTTTGATACAAATTATTGGGTGGCGTGAGCGATCCAATCCGGGAAGAAATCATGCGCGGCGTAGTTCACCCCGATCGAGGTACATCGGCGTTTGAATTAGGGATGGCATCCGCGGTTCGGTTCTTTGGTCCGGCCTCCAATACTTTCCTCGTTTAAGTTGTTGGGTCTCATTTTTTATCAGACCCGTGACTCCAGCGCATGAACGGAAGCGACGCCGACACATGCGGGAAGAAAACGAGGGATATTGGGATAAAGTTGGTGGAAATGGTCACGTGCGTGCATGTGTTGTCTCTAGTACTTCCATATTCCATCCATGTAATGTGTGTTGTCCGCGTGCGTGGATGCATGAGACGTGTGGTTAGGCATAGAATATTATGGATAGGATTAAGGTTTAGAGCGGATTTAAGAATACGGGTTTGTCACCTCCATATCCACACCATTAAACTTGGAGGGTCGAACTATTTATCAAACTCTTCCCGTTTAAGGTGTGCATCCTTCGGGTTTGTGGGTTCCGAGTCCCTTGCCACCCCTAGTTTGAATCGGTCGCCGATCGAGAGATCTTGTACTGCTGGATCGCATGACGGTCTATGATCTCTTGAACCCTTTTCAACAGGAAAAGAAGACTCCGTGTGGGCGCCAAAGTTAAATGCAGAAAGTTAGATTCAGCACTGTGGACAAGCAAGCAAGAACCACGGTAAACGTAAGTGGCGTCGTCGGCTCGTTCCCGCAGCGACCCGGCTGATGCGTCTTCGCATGCGGTCTTCTGCTCGCGCGCATTCTCCGGCCCACACTAGGCTACAAAATGTGCACCAGCCATTGTTGTTGCCCAACAGTGGCCGGCCGCCACACATTGACACATGCAGCAGTAGAAACAGTCAGTCCAACCTCCTCTACTCGTGGCAGGAACTTTTGTTTGCCTAAAACTACTACGTACACGTTGTTGTCGATCGTAGGCAGTCGCAGCGGCCAGAGGTTAATTAAACTAAAGCCGATGGATTTTCGCCCGTGATCTCTCGCATGCATCTCCAGGGCAGGCTAGCGTTCACATTTGTTTCCACAGGGCAAAGCTTCAGTCCAATGTGAATTCGTTACACTGGTCGTTTTCAGTCTTTGCGTTCCACAACCACAGGTCGGTCAAGATGACCCAATGGCAGCCACAGAAACCTATCCTAGCCTACCCAACTTCCAGCCATGACCTTCCTGGGCTCAGCGTAAGGTCTGACGACTGCTTTCATCAGGGTTCGTACTAATTAAGCACACGACTCAAGTGCCATTATGCATGGTAACTCGCTGCGAACAGCGCACACGGTAATCCATCCCACTCTTTTACCAGAAGAGGAGTATAGTATGCCAGCTTTACCAGAAGAGGAAAATCCCAATACCATAGGATTCATGCATGCATGCATGCGATGGTCCTTTCTTCTAACGAGTAAACAAAAGAGACCACAAGCAAGTACTAAATTGATGCATTTGCTGCTGGAAAAAACAGTCGACGAATCGGTCCATGCATGGGAAAACCGCAGAAATGGCCAAAATAACGTTCATCATTCTTCTTGGTCTGAATTCAGTACAAATAGTGGACGCCCTGATCAAACAGATAATAATCGCTGCACTCATACTAGTGTTTTTCTTGACTGCGTATAGTCAATAGAACAGAAGGTTACTTCAGAAGCGAAACAACAAGCAGATATAGTGCACGTCTAACTCGAGATGGAGAAAAAGAAAAGGGCAACAAGAAGCATGGACCTGATGACGACACCTTTTGAATTTGGAAACGGTCGCCCTCTCGATCCAACGAGCCACCAGCTTTATACCGGGTCCAATGTTCCGTTGATGTCGACGAGTGGTCGAGTCATGTGTTTCGAGATGCGGTACAATGTGGAACCGCCTAATTAAATCGTAATAATCACCGTAACTAAAAAGGATTTGCTAGTTCTCAGGCGCCTAAGAACTTTTTAAGTCTTAGTCGTCTCTTTCACCGTTTGATTACCTCGTGATTCGTGCTACACATGAGTTGCAACTCGGGTGTAATTGAGAATTTAATGAGTTGTAACTAGGTTGTAACTGAGAACTAGTACAAATCTTATGAGTTGCAACTAGGTTGCAACTGAGAATTAGCATAAATATTAGGATGACATCAGCGACTTAGACATAACTAATTCTCAGACGCATGAGATCTAGACACTCCCTAACTAAAAATATATGATCAGTGCTACTACTACATGAAGGCTGTACTTAAAAGTCTAATATAGTGTGCACCCCGTGAAATCAACAACCTATCTACTACTCCTTCTGTTTCAAATTACTCCGCACGCACGCTTATCTAGGTGGGCTAGTATTCTCTTATTTTTTGTTCAAAATATTTCCGAGGTTTTTGAAATAGCTAGTACACATTTCATACTATCTAGTTCAAAAATTTCAGGATTTTTTTGGATAAAAAGTGAGGGAGTACTAGACCACCTAGATAAGCGTGCCCGCGGAGTAATTTGAAACAGAGGAAGTAGTATTATATTACTGCGACAAGGTTAAAGGGTACCTTCCACCACGTCCACGCGAGGCTAGAAAATCCCATATTAGTCGGATGAGGAAATAGTGGGCTTACATTATTAACCAGATTTACATTTTAATTATTTGGAAGGAGATGTGAGCCAAGAATTTTTCTTTTCGAAATGAGGTGATACCCTGCATGAGATGATGCACAAAAGAAATATAGATCAAGTCGAAGTCACCTCACTAACGACTACTTTCGCAACACCTGCAACCTAAATGAAGGGGGGTGGGCATCTCGGGGCCATATGCCCTGACCTCACACATTTGTACATCATCACAAACTAACCGGTGGATCTGAGTTTCTCCTATCACTTATCTAAATCACGAGTATGAAATGTCCATGACTTTCGACTGTTTCTAACAATCTTATGGAAACCTTCTCTTTACACCCAGCAATTTCCATATCTAAATGAATTGCAATGTGGTGGAGGTGCTCCATATTTTAGTAGCAAAGGCACAAGGGCAGATATGTCTCTGCTTAGTCCTATGAGTACTGCAAGAGGGAAAGTAATGTCCCATTCAAAACAAACTGGAACCTGTCTAGTTTTTCACATATGCGAATCTTCCAAATTGTTTGACCAAGTATATTTCCTACCTATGATCTTAACTTATTACAATCCATTATTTTCAATAATAGGATTAGCGATATGGCTCCATTTAGGTAAGATGTAGGGTTTGTTTTTGCCATTGAACATTTTTTTTGACAAACAGAATATATAAATGTCACGAGAATACCAATTACACTCAGGATCTACACTAACATAACATCAAGAACTAGTCCAGACATTAGAATGCACATAGCCAAAAATAAAAAATAAAAAAATAAAATAAAAAGACCCCACCACAATGATCGACCACTCACAACAGCTAGACCCAAACCAGCGCCAAATACAACACCATGAATACAAAAGATGTTCTCCAATAGTGATGCCTCCAAAAGGAAAACAATACACCAGTGTCGTCGTCACCCAATCAAAGATTGTAGGTTTTCACCTTGGAGGAAATATGAACTTTTCCAACAATGCCTTCGACAAGGTCCATTGCCAGGTACAACCAATTAATGTCATACCTTAGATTTTCACCCTGGACATCGAGAGTCGGTACTTCAAGAGCTTGACCAAAAATAAAGTCACCAAGTGTTGCCACTCCCACATAGCAAGGCTGTCATTGCAAAGCACTTACTAGGCTCACATGCGCATGTACAATCTAGATAGGAACAAGGTCCTATAGCCATGCCTGCACAACAGCCTATGAAGCAATGTCTTCATTGTCTCAAGACTTTGCCTCAGCCAATACCTTCCGATCTTTCAATCATAATCATCTTGATATTCCTGCCTCTTCTAACACCATGGAAATCGCAACAGACATGCCCAATGGTGTTAACGAGAAGTAGAGATTCTTGGCACATCCCCATGAAATAACACATGATAAAAGTTATGGGCATGCATGACCGGGTCCCAACCACCAGTGGTCTAGGAGCGACATAGCCAATCAGCGAAAACTGCCAACAGAGTAATCCAGAACTCGGCGACGGCCAGATCTTCGATGATAGACAACCAATAGATAGGAGAATCAGTTGGATGAAGACAACTAGAATCACCACTATCTCCTTTATTCGAGCCACAAAAATGACATGAGTTGTGCACGAAGCACATGGATCCCTGCCACTGCTACAGTTCACTGGCTCCTGGCCACACACCTGCCACAATAGGCATCCCCACCAACGCCTAGGGCCACCGCCTAGTCCCGGCTCCTTAACTCCGCCATGATCGCTGCTCTGTCCGAGGTGACACACTACCGCTGCCGGAGGGCTCCCCCGAGCATCGCTCAAGAAGACAATCCCTCCACCAACATCGACAAGGAGACCTTTGTACGCCGGCGTCCTCCGGCGGCAGCAAGGGAGAACCTAGCCGTCCTCCCCTCGAGAGCGATGCTAGGGCTACCTTAACTATAGTTCTCAGTGGATTGGTGTGGTTCGGCCTAGAGAATGAACTAATTGGCCACAAACCTTCTTATTGATTATACATTTATAAAAAGCAAGTCTAAGGTAAATGTGCAAAAATCCAATAGTCGGTAAAATCCAAGGAAACAGCTAGTTGCCTACAGGCTGCAGAAGTACTGTTCTTGTAATGTTCGAGAAACTATCCTACTACCTAAAATGAAATTGTGTCATGGAACACTTAGCTGTTAGGGTATTCCAAATTGGAGTGTAGTACTAGAAGATAAATATCCAATGACTCTAAATTCCTACATAAAGCAATAGAAAAATATCAATCTGTGTGACACCGCTGGTCTACAAACATAAACTTTAAACAAAAATTAAGTCGCAAAAAGACAGTCATTAATTTAGTGCTAGTTAAAGCCGGCACAAATCCATCCGTACTGAGCTGGTGCACTAGTCGTTGTCAGTTGTCCATCACCGGTGTCAAGAAATTGCGACCAACTTTCTACAAGAAACCGCGTAAGTTCGCATGAACCTCCCACCTCTATATATTACCCCGTGTCCCCGACCACCTCATCATCCAGCCAGTGCAACAGCAAGACAAGCAGGGCAGAGATCGATCACTTACTTGGTGTAGTAGAAGATCGAGCAACCAGATCGAGCACCAGCTAGCAAGACAGGATCACTTGTTGTTGTAGTAGATCGAGCAACCATGGAGGTCGAGCAGGATCTTCCCGGCTTCCGGTTCCACCCCACGGAGGAGGAGCTGCTGGGCTTCTACCTCTCCCGCGTCGCCCTCGGCAAGAAGCTCCACTTCGACATCATCGGCACCCTCAACATCTACCGCCACGACCCCTGGGACCTCCCGGCGCTGGCCAAGATCGGTGAGAGGGAGTGGTACTTCTTCGTGCCGCGTGACCGGAAGGCCGGCAGCGGCGGGCGGCCGAACCGGACGACAGAGAGGGGGTTCTGGAAGGCGACGGGGTCGGACAGGGCCATCCGGAGCACCGCCGACCCCAAGCGCGTCATCGGCCTCAAGAAGACGCTCGTCTTCTACCAGGGCCGCGCGCCAAGGGGCACCAAGACGGACTGGGTCATGAACGAGTACCGCCTCCCCGACCCCGACCAAGCCGCCGGCGCCGCGCCGCCCAGGGAGGACACGGTGCTGTGCAAGATATACCGGAAGGCCACGCCGCTCAAGGA
Source organism: Avena sativa (assembly GCA_916181665.1). NCBI lineage: Eukaryota > Viridiplantae > Streptophyta > Magnoliopsida > Poales > Poaceae > Avena > Avena sativa. The sequence goes on from OV702293.1 coordinate 466,278,332, forward strand.
GCTCGAGCAGAGAGCCTACGTGATGGAGAAGATGCTGATGCAGAGTTCCGGCAGCAGCAACGGAGTGTACGGCGGTGCGGCCAGAGCATGCCCGGTCCCGGTCGCCGTCTCCACGGGCGACGACTACCTGTCGTCATCCGACGACGTCCAGGACAACTTCCTGTTCCACCCCTCGTCGTCCTCGTCGGCGGCGCACTCTGGCATCGACGACGCACCCAGGGAAGCCAAGAAGGAAGCAGACGTCGCCACGGTCACCTTGGCTTCGGCTCCGTCTCTGCCGCAAGCCGCGAACGCGCCCTCCAACTTCCAGCTCCCGGCGGTGAACCCACCATGCAGCCTCCTGCTCCCGGCGGCGAACCACGGAGTGTTCGACTGGCTGCAAGACCCGTTCATGACGCAGCTGCGCAGCCCGTGGCAGGACCAGCATTGCCCGTCCCCTTACGCCCATCTGCTCTACTACTGAGGGATGGCAATCGGCAATCGAGGGAACTACTACCTACTTAGATCCATCTCCAGATGCACGTTGTTCAAGCTTGGAGCAGAGTAGAGTTGGCTGTGAAAGTGTGAATTCAGTTGTACATAGTATAGTAGTACTCCTACTACCTACCTAGATCTAGATATTCACCATTTCTTTTCTTCATTTTAGGAAGGAGGAAGGTGATGATGAACTGCTGATGCTTAACAGGAAAATGCAACTAAGCTCGCATTGAATTAACATGGTAATGGTCAAACTTTATAAACTAAGATGATTGACAAGGACAAGATATCCAAAACTCAGTCTTATTGGATATAAGGACAGACTCACACTAAAGGATACTCCTCCTCTATTATTTCCAAAATTGAGCATATTACAGATCTTGAATAAATTTCACTTTGTACAACATGAGATCATGTATGCATGAGCGAAAGAGTGTATTTGTAACATCGAAATTACATGATGGAACTATAGGGTACTCATGAACCTGTGTGTAAGTAAATTCAAAAATCATAGTAAACGAAGTCTAAAAAATTCGAAAAAAAAGTTTGCATGTAGAAGCAACACCTATATTCACTCTAATTGTACCACCAAACATTTGTCTAGCCAAAAAAATGGCCAAGGTTTTTTGTGCCTATGGCTTGTATGGCGCTATTGACATGATATTTTTTGACAACCATCCAAACAAGCACCGTAGTTTTAGTCATAGCTAAAAATTGGTAAAGTATATCTTCGGCACAAATCGGACATACCAAAAAAATACAAAATACCATGTTTAACAGAACTTTCACATATATAATCAAAGAAAAAACTTGTTCAGAAGAAAGTTTATAGCAACCTAGATGAGTGACCATTGCACTGAAAGAATATGTGCTCATTGTTCTGGCCATGATAATAGAAACAACACATTTTACTTCCTAGCCGGTTGAGCTTTGCAACACCTGTTCGAAGGTATTAAAATAAGATTTCAGAATGATATTCCCTCCGTTCTTATTTACTTCAGGTTTAATGTTTAGGCTAACTCAAATTTTGTAAAGTTTGATCAAATATATAGAAAAAAATATTAACATCTACCATGTAAAACTTATATTATTATGATAGTTATATTATATGCATTTGATATCTCAGATGTTGATATTTTTTATATTATTGGTCTAACTTAAAATTAGAATTTAACTAAACCTAAAACGCGAAGTAAAAAAATCGAGGGGGTGCCTTTTTATTTTCTTTGTTTTAATTTCTAAATGTGATTCCTATTTATATGTCTGAAAGACCAAGTGTTGTAGCACTCCCTCCATCCCGAAAGAAATATACTTATATTTAGACGTTTTTTAGTATATAAGTATTAAGATACATGCGAAAATCTATACATACCCGAGTCACTTTCCGAAAGCCGGGACTACTATTTCTTTGTAGATTTCACGGGACACGTTCCATGTCCTTAGGAAAATTGGATTCGCGGCAGCCACAGGAAGTTTCGGACAAACCGAGCACATACTTGCAGCTGATGGCACGTCTCTCCGATCTGTCTACGTAGACGCGTTGCAGCAGCAGCACCGGCAGCTTTCGATTGGATTGGATTCCATTCCTCCTCCTCTACATTGCAGTGACAACTGCAGAAGCATCGATCATGGCGAGACTGTCTGAATACGCGTTACCTGATTTTCCCTGTCCCTGCAACGTTAAGTACTAGAAAAAACGAAAAAGATGGTATATGTACCTGCGAATCATGCATGGCGATGGAACCCCGGCTACGCGTCTGAAACCGATATCGACCTGACGAATGCGCATCTTCAGCAGGCCGATCCATTTCGGACATGTCAGTGTCCGTTTTGGTCCTATCGGTCGGTTTGCGGACAGTTTTTTGCTCGTGGTCGTTTCGTGGCTTGCATATATATATTTTCCGAGTAATAGTAGAAGAATATATGAAAGAATACATAGTATATAAACTAGGATAAACCCTAGCGTCGTCATCTCGTCCTCGTCTAGTCCGCGCCCTTGTCGTTGGCGTGGTAATGCCGGCGGCACATGGTCCCGTTGGAGACCTACACAGTGAGCATGTCATGGCCATCGAAGATGTGATGAGAAAGTGCCCAACCTCTAGGGAGTGCACGAGGGGGAACAGATCCCACCCATGGTGGAGGTACATGTGGCCTTCGCCGTCGAACATGAGTTCAATGGACCAGATGCGACGCCCGAAGCAATTCTCCCACAGGTTGACGCGCGCTGGCTCCTCTCATCGAGCACTCAGCGCGAAGTTGTCAGGAGGCCGCGGTTTCTCCGATGACCCGCCCAGGAGGATGGTCACACCGAACTCGAAGACAAAGAGTTCCATGGCAAACAACGGCGGCATGGGTGACAACCGATTGGCGATGTGCGTGGCCACGAAGATGGGGACGGCGATGCGCGACAACCACCCCCAGGCCCCATCTCAGCTTTGACCTTGGCCTCTTTCCCCCGGTCCAGGGGGCATCCAAGCCGCCGTTCCTAGATCCTATGCCTCCGGCCATGGCTGCCGATGTTGTGGTGTGGGGGAGCAGGAACGGCAACAAGCGGCAAAGGAAGGTGTTGTGGGGAGATTGCCCTGGATGCCCTACTTAAAAGGCCATGCGATGACATTGGATTTCGGTGCAGAGGCCGAGAGGCCGACATTGATTGTGGCGCATAAGACCAGTGGCCAGCATTCATGCCGGCGCAGGAGTCGGTCTACTTCCAGTGCAGGAGTCATTCTAAGGCGATTGTCTATTGAGCCGCTGCTAGGCGGGCCTAGTGTAAACAAGGAATACGCATCCTAGACCAAATTTGGACCAGGAATATGGGTCGGCCCGGACGCATGTGGTTGTTTGGATCGAGCCGTTGGGGCAGCCAGGTAAAGATGCTCTACGATTGATTAAGAAATGTGTGTGACAAGAAATGCACATCATCATATTATGAAAGGTCCACACGTAATGCCGTAATGGAACGATTGATTAAGAACCCAGATGATGGCGGTGCAGTGGTGCACATATGGGGGATGTCCAGCTATATGGGGAAACAGCGCTGTTTCGCAGCAAATCGGTTGATAGCACGGATAATTTAAGCAACTTTAATTTTCTGGATGTTGCGGGTCTAGCTAGGTAGCTGGTCACTTGGTCAGGGCCGGGCCGGGAGAAGTCTCTTCAGTGGAGGACCGAAGACTTGACGAGTCGTCTCTATGTTGACTTAGAGTCCATACAAATTTGCATGGCCGTCGTTTCAGTCGGATTCCCTGATTGGGAGGGCGGTGGGGCCGGCATGCAGAGAAAATGACACCCATGGCCGGCGGTGAGTGATCCATTCCGGAAAGAAATGATGCGCATCCACTCACGCGGCGTACGTAGTCCACCCCACCCCGATCGAAGTCTTCTCTCTCCGGTGACCCGGTGACCGCGACATGTCAGCATCATCCTCAAATTTTGAATCTTGAGGTACTCCCTCCTACCCATTTAAATTTGTCAAAATTTAAATGAACCTATATATAATAAATAGTGTTTAGATTCATTCAAATCTTGCAAATTTGAGTCAACTAATATGAGTCGGAGGGAGTAGAAAAGATAGGACGTGGGCGCGCAGCAGCTGAAGCCGATTTCTTTTCGCTTTGAATCTACGTAATTGAAACACATAAGAGAACATGTAATTGAATCCGTCAATGTAATACTTACTTCCATTCTAAAATAAGCAACTATTTATCAATACTAAAATATATCTAGAGACATGCAAATCTAGACAAACTCACGTCACTTATTTTGGGCCTAAGATAGTTCTGTCTGAATCTGTATGAACATGACAATCCAGACTATTATGTGCAGAGCACTACAGGATGCGATGGCTAGGCAGACGGCAAAAAGCCCTCGGCGTAGACCCAAATGCCGTCGGCGTAGCCTCCTCGGCGAAACTCTCCCTTGGCAGAGCAAAAATAGCCGTCGGCGTATTGGCTGGCCGTTGGCGTACTTCTTTGCCGACGGCCATGGCGGGCTCGTCGGCGTAATAACCGTCGGCGAACGGCGAGGATGCCGTTACACGGCCAGACCCTCGGCATAGCGACGCCACGTGGCCCGCGCTGGGCCGACGACTGCAACCCTCGGCATATAGCCAGGCATACGCCGACGGCAACACCCTCGGCGTAGGGGCATCACGTGGCAGGCGCTGGGCCTCTCAGGCCGTCAGCTGGGCCGACGGTCCAGGCCCTCGGCGTCCGCGCTGGGCCGACGACTGCAACCCTCGGCATATAGCCAGGCATACGCCGACGGCAACACCCTCGGCGTAGGGGCATCACGTGGCAGGCGCTGGGCCTCTCAGGCCGTCAGCTGGGCCGACGGTCCAGGCCCTCGGCGTATAGCCAGACATACGCCGACCGTCCGACCCTCGGCGTACCAGCGACCATTTGGCACATAGCTGGGCCTACGCCGACGGCGCACGCCGAGGGCCGTGAAATGCCGAGGGTGGCCGTCGGCGTACAGAAGCCTACGCCGACGGCTTAGCTATGCCGAGAGCTGGCGACGGGGCTGGTCTGGCCCGGGCCGTCGGCGCGGGCCGGCCGTCGATGCATCTCGCCATTTCTGTAGTGAAGGCATATATGGTGCGTTTGAATTGGTCGCCCGTCACCGAAAGAACAACGAGAATGAAAAACAGCACTATTACTCTTGCTTCAGAGGACACTGTATTATCTCCACCACTATGTCTGAAACTGTTTTCAAAGGGGAAAGCAGGAGAGGCCGTGTGGCGCCAAAGTAAGCGCCCTAATTTCTTCGCCAAACCGCAGGAAATGCGGCGCGCACCAGCCATTGTCGCCGACCAGAGGTCGACGCATGCACAAGAAACAGACAGTACTCTCCTCTCCACCTCAGCGCATGCACAAGAAATTCTCGGTCATTTTGCCTAACTACACACGTCCTTGTCACAGTCGCAGCGGCATGGTTTAAAGCCCACGGATTTTCGCTAGCTAGATAGTGATCTTGCATGCATGAGACGACAGCGAAGAATTCCGTTCTCCAGGCCTAGCTAGTAGCGTTCACATTTGTTCAAGGACCAACGCTACAATCCATTGTGGAGTCCTCACACTGGTCATTTTCAGTCTTTGTTCCACAAGTCGGTCAAGATGACCAAGCAGACACGATCCAGACGCAGCCACATAAACCTATCCTATCATAATATGCTCGAAACAGGCTTTCGTCCCGCTTTATAAATAAAGTACACATGTGAGACCGCTGCTGGGCCAGACAACACATAGCCCAAAGGAACAACACCCACAGGATACAAGGCACGGGGAGACCCCAAGCCCGAAACGAAAAGCAAGAAGAAATAAAAGAAGAAGAAAGCCGATAACGACGGTGTACCAAAAACGGAAACAGCTCGCAACCGGTGCATCCTCCAGAGAAGTACTACCACACAACCCGCAATCCAAAGCGCTTGCGTACCAAAACAGCACCTCCAAGAAAGGGAGTGACGACGACGACACTACTGTCCGGCCGGGACCTAGGGTTTCTCCCGATACGCAGCAGGGGGATGGGGAGAGAAGCCCCCGACACCCTTCAAGAAGGAAGGTGACACCCTCGGGCGTCACCGTGCCAGTGTCAATAGACAAGGATATCTCCCGACCCCTCCAGAACCACCCTCCCGAGCACTTTGAAAAGCTCCACCAATCACGTCACCCACGAGCACGCGCCATCCTAGTCTTGAAGTCGCCACCGCCGTCACACCGAGAGCCACAGAGCGAAGCCGGTAGGCCGAGAGAGTGGATACTTCGGCGAGGGTCGGCCTGTCGACAGCACGCGGGAGGGACCTACCTCCACCACCAGCAGGTGGTAGCCGACCAGATGTAGCAGCAAGACAAACCAGGCCCTCTGGCCCGGCCGAGCCCGCGGAGGCTCGTGAAGTCCCACCGCCGCACTGCAGCAAGGGTGCCATCGAACCCGCCAACCGCCGCCCAAGTTCTACTCCTCCTTCCACCAGGGGATCCGCCACCACGGCAAATCCCGGCCACCAAGCAGTAGCACCATCGCCATTGAGCTCCCCCGGGCCTGCCGGACCACTACCGGACTGGGGAGCTCACGTCACCTCCCAGAGCCTCCTTCGCCGAAGGCAAGTCGAAGCTGTCTACCTTCCGAGTCCACCGCCCCGGCGTCCACCGAGCCGGACTCGCACCCACCGAGCCAGGTTCGTCGCGTGACCTGCAAGGTGGGCTAGGTTTGGTTGATGTAGGACGGCGGCCGCGGCACAGCCGCGCAGAGGAGATCAACCTCCACCACCAATGGCGGTTGTCGTCCAGACGCGGCAGCAGAGATACACCAGGTCTTGGGCCCGGCCGGGCCCAAAAAAGGGCTCATAAAGTCGCCGCCGCAACCGCCGCTGCCGTCCTACAAGCCCCACACCGCAACCCCTCCTCCAGAAGGTGTCAGCGTCGCGAAAGGCCCACCCCAGGCCCAGATCGGGCCCAAGTGGGCCCAAATCTAGGCTAGCCGATTGCCTAGCTAACGACTTGTAGCTATGACCTAGGTAGTTCTGGCAAGCCAGCTTAACGTCTGACTGCTCTCAGGTTTGTAAACGACTGGCGTACCATGGTTAGTTGCTGAATACACTGACATGCATTCATGAGTTTCAGTTACTCGATCGTACCTTCTCCACTAACTTGCCTCGAGGTGAAGGTCGCCATTTGTCGGTTTGAAACAAGAACTAGAGAAAAATAAGGAGGGAAGAAGATTTTTTTAGTACTAGGAACCGACGTCGATGGTTTTCCAGCAGGAATATAGCACGTCCTCGAATTCCTATGATATTGCATTTTCTTTTCCATATATGTAAGGCATGGTAGAACGATCAGAACTGCAGCACCGAACAGAAATGAACCTGCCCGGCGACAGCTCTCTCCGGCGATCCCCTGCCCCCGACAACTCCCATCCTGATCCCACTGCTTCTACCCTATCTCGGCGCCCTCTCACCTCCTTCACGTAGCTTGACAAGTTCCTCTTCGCGAGAGCGAGCAGGGGAGATTGTTCGAGGATTGGGGGTTCCGCTTCTGAAAGGACGAGGCTGGTGGAACCTGTTAATCGTGAGATCACTCATCCTGGGGTCTGGAGTAGATGGATTTCTCCGCTTCCGCCACACCATGGGCCTGGTATTTTAGGCGGTGTTCATGTCCCGCCGGTGACATTCAGGGAGTCGGAGAATCATTTGCCTCCTAGTGTTGAGGTTGAAGCCTCGGATGTCGACGCATGTCTCGCCTCCTCTTCATCGACGGGTGTGGTGACTTCGGGTCACAAACATGTGGGGTCGGATATTCCTGGTGGCCCATCTACTAGTTCCCCTAGAACCACCTCCTGGTGTTCAGATCTCGATCCATTTCTCGCCCACCTCTGGTCCTCTTCTAGGGTTTCCTCACCAAAACCACCTCGCTCTCCTGAATCCTTCAGGTGGTGGAGAGGGAATATAGTTGGTGATATCCGTTTCTTTGCTCAAGTCGCGGCTTCCTCGAATTCTAGGATGGGCGACAAGGGCGGACGTTTTGGTGGCCGTGGGAACAACTTTGGCAATCACGGTCGTGGTGGTCATATGGTCTGGCAGCGTGATGATGTGGTTCAATCTTCCTCGACGACTACCGGGTGTGGCTCTGGTTCTACTTCTGGGGGCGATCAATGGGAGATCGTAGCTCATGAATCAGAGCAGCGTCGCCAGGAGGTTGCTTCGGGCGATGGATCTGGTAAATCGAACCCTTCTGATGGTGATTCCCTCTGCTTTAACTGCAACATCAGAGGTCATCTAGATGTCCTACTCATAGATGTGAGCGTTGTAAGAAGCTCAGTCATATCTCTCAGGTTTGTCAGGTTATCTTACCTTGGGAATTTATTCCTGCTATGTGTGGATTTCAAGCACCTGGATCGGGTTTTTTCTTTATGCATGATTCAAGCACTTCGAAACAAAATAAAGAGCGAAGTAGTAGTGTTGTTATCACAGTTACTGAGGGGACAGCCTCCGCCAGGGAAATAGAACATGAATTCAATTTGGTTTTTGGTGATTCCTGGAGGTGCACTGCCAGGCCTATTGCTCCCCAGCAATACATCATGAGGTTTCCTAATCCTAATGAGGTAGAAAGAGCTATGTATTATGGGGCCAACATGAGGCTGAAGACAATTGAGGCCACTTGATGAGTGCAGCAACACTTCATTGGGAGACCCCAAGCGGAAGGTATGATGCAGTACAGCAGGCAAGTTCCCCTTAATAAGAAACCAAGGTTATCAAACCAGTAGGAGGAAGGAAACGTACCAAAGGTGTTGCAAGCAACATGGAAACCTACACAACACAAACTCAAGACTTGGCCCCAACTAACAGTGAGGTTGTCAATCTCACCGATTGCTGTAACAAAGGATTAACTGTATGGTGTAGAAGGTAATGGTGGTTTGCAGCAAGTAAACAGTAACAGTGGAAGATGTATCAATGGTAAAGATTGGACTGGGGTCCATAGTTCACTAGAGGTGCTCTCCTTAGATAAACAATATGGCATGAAGAGTATACAAATTATAACAGCGCAATTGACAGGAACTGAGCAAGGCATAACAATGCAATATTAGACAAAAAGATCCTATGAGATTCGATTGGGCAATACAACAATATACATAGACCGTCATCCAACTGCATCTATGACTAGAAGTCCACCTTCAGGTTATCATCCGAACCCCCTCCAGTATTAAGTTGCAAACAACAGACAACTGCTTTAAGTAAAGTGTGTAAGGTAAACGATCCACTTGTTCCATGAGCAAGAGACCGTTGTTTTCTCCCTAGTGGCAACAACACATCTACAACCGAAGATATTTCTGTCACTTCCCTTGGAAACTAGAGGCATGAACCCACTATCGAGCATAAATACCCCCTCTTGGAGTCACAAACAACTACTTGGCCAAGATAGCTACTAACAACAAAGAGCATGCAAGATCACAAACAACACAGACATGATAGAATCAATAAGACAAAACCATTAATCAATCTGACATAGTAATCTCAATATCCACCGGATCCCCGCAAACACAACATGCATGATTACAAATAGATTAGATCTTGATCATGAACGGAGATCACAAGATCTATACATGAAAGCACAAGGAGGAGACACAACCATCTAGCTACTACATGGAGCCGTAGTCCAAGGTGGAACTACTCACGCTTCATACCGGATAAGAAGGCCTCCGGGATGATCTCCCCTCAGGCAGGTGATGCAGCGACAGTCCAAGTGGGAGCGCTTCGTCGGGAAACCCCAAGAGCAAGGTGTGAAGCAGCACAACAACAAGTTTTCCCTTAGTAAGAAACCGAGGTTATCGAACCAGTAGGAGGAAGTAAACGTCACACAGGTGTTGCTAGCAACGCGGAGACCTCACAACACAAACTCAAGACTTTGCCCCAACGAATCAGTGAAGTTTTCAAGCTCACCAGTTTGTTGTAACAAAGGATTAAACATATGGCGTGGAAGGTAATGGTTTGCAGCAAGTAAACAAGTAACAGTGGGGGATGTATCAATGTTAAAGATTGGACCGGGGTCCATAGTTCACTAGAGGTGCTCTCCTTAGATAAACAACATGGCATGAAGGGTAAACAAATTACAACAGGCCAATTGACAGGAACTGAGCAAGGCATAACAATGCAATTACTAGTCAGAAAGATCCTATAAGATTTGATTGGGCAATACAACAAGATACATATACCGCCATCCAACTTCATCTATGACTAGAAGTCCACCTTCAGGTTATCATCCAAACCCCCTCCAGTATTAAGTTGCAAGCAACTGACAACTGCTTTAAGCAAAGTGTGTAAGGTAAACATTCCACATGTTCCATGAACAAGAGACCGTTGTTTTCTCCCTAGTAGCAACAACACATCTACACCCTAAGAGATTATTGTCACTTCCCTTGTAAACTAGAGGCATGAACCCACTATCGAGCATAAATACCCCCTCTTGGAGTCACTAGCAACTATTTGGCCAAGATAGCTACTGACAACAGAGAGCATGCAAGATCACAAACAACACAGACATGATAGAATCATAAAGACAAAACCATTAATCAAACCAACATAATAATCTCAATATCCATTGGATCCCTGCAAACACAACATGCATGGTTACAAATAGATTAGATCTTGATCATGAACGGAGCTCACAAGATCTATACATGAAAGCACAAAGGAGAAGATACAACCATCTAGCTACTACATGGACCCATAGTCCAAGGTGGTACTACTCATGCATCATACAGGAGAGAAGGCCTCCGGGATGATCTCCCCTCCGGCAGGGTGCCGGGAAGAACTTCAGACCCCCCTGATCTAGGGACGATGGTGGCGGCGGCTACAAACAGTTTCATGGAGATTTGATCGGGTGCTTAGGGTTTCTACTTCGGGGGCTTCTTATAGGAAAAGGGGGAGTCCGAGGCGGTGGCTAGGGGCCCCACACCCTGCCTAGGCACGGAGGAGGGCCCACCCGTGCCTAGGGGGGTCTGGGCACCCTGGCACCCCTCTTCGTCTCCCCTCTAGAGTTCTTGTTCCCCACGGAAAGTAATTGACTTTGACGTTTGTCCCGTACAATTCCGAGAATATTTCTTTACTAGCTTTTCTGAAACCAAAAATAGTAGAAAACAGGCTTCTGGCACTATGGCAACTTGTTAATAGGTTAGTACCAGAAAACATGTAAAAAGCACCTTAAAGTGTAGACAAAGCAAAGCAAAGTAGATACTAACAAGCATGGAACATCAAAAATTATAGATACGTTTCTGACGTATCAAGCATCCCCAAGCTTAACTCCTGCTCGTCCTCGTGTAGGTAAGTGATAAAAGAATAATTTTTTAGGTGACATGCACCCTCATAATAAAGATCCATCCATTTGCAAGCATTGAAAGCTGAGATCAAAGAACTCTAAACATGTGCATGAAAAATGGAGTTCTAACAATAGTACATAGTAACTATGCATACAACATGACAAGCTACAAACAAAGATCATGAATAACATGCATTGAAAACATTTGTTTGTTTCACATACAAAAAACATAGCAAAGTGGCAATCATCTTGTCCCTCATAGAGTAGCAATATAGATGCATAGGACACCTTCAAAGTTCACAAGGGTGACTAGAAACAAATAGCACAAGAACAAGTAATATCACAATATGCATCAATCAATAAGCTTTGGAACACTGCACACAGAATGACAACTATGCTCTCTTAATGGTGCCTAAAGGTAGAAGGTGGAGACTCAATAGTGGTGGAAGAAAGGCCTTTTTGTAAAGGAAGTAGGGATTTCAAGTTTCACAAAGAGCTTCCAAAAATTATGGTACTTGTTAGCTTTCAGCCCTCATTGTCCCTATCATAAGCATCTTGAAGTCATTAAGGTTAAAGTGACAAAGATGGAATATATGGTTGACGAAGTATAAGTTGGCAATCTCAAGTCCCTTGAATACGAGGGCCACACCTCATGCTACTCAACTTCAGTCACAGGTAAGTTCTTGTCATTATAAGTATTTGCATATCATAGAGAACCGCCAACACGGTACCCCTTGCACATGGTACAGGAGCTTTCCCATAACCAAAATGACAAGGCAAGCAGATAATGAGCATCTCAGCGACCTTTTTATTTACTATATGCATAGCTTTTTATTGAGGATTCTTCATAGATAGCTCACTATGGTGATGCTGCAAGTTTCCACCATGATTAGGCATGGCTTAGGCTAGCGGCCCAGGCGTTTCTCTAACACAGAATACAAACTCATGGACTTACAAGTTTCTTGTTTGTTTCACACCGGTGACATCCATAGACAAAAGAGCATGATATGAACTGAGTACAAAGTACAAGTGCAATGTTGAAAACGTTTCCCATGACAACACAGTTCTGCTAATTTCAACGTATAAGTGCAAGCATATATAACATAGATGACACAATGGTTCAAGTTTATTAGGGGCAAAGAATACAAAGTGTGCCATCAAGTTCGTGAGGGCTTTAATCACTAAGTTTTCACATAACAAAATAGTTTTTAATTGGAAGATAGATAAAAACAAGAATATACTTGGAATGGTGTAACACACCATGCATAGGAGTTTATAGTGGACACTTTGGAATAACTTGGTTTCTTGGGAGTTGGAAGCATGAGTAGAGCTTACTCATACAAGTGGAGGCTAGCAAAATACTGGGAGCAACCAACTAAGAGAGCATATTTGCCATAATCATGCAGAGCAACAAATCATTACTAATCAAAGCATAGAGTGGTACTACAAGTCAAGGACTAAATTATCATAGAGGCTAATGGTGACTTGTCATAGTAATAACATGGTGTGAGCATGTGCCAAGTCAACCCAAGAAAAGCATCAAAGGTGAATACCACAATACTATGTTTTTGTATGCTAAAACAACGCATAATTTCTTCAAGGCACACTAAGCAATCCCAATTATTTGGAACAAGACATGCTACAACATAATCACTAAGCATGATTACAAAACAACACCTAACATGTCATGCTAAAGTCTAAGTCACAGTCAATGCAAGCTCCTCTTGCACTTCAAGCAAGAACTTACTACTCCTTTCCAACACCAAGCAACTTATTTGCAAAACAACACATCAAGAACAGGGTCCAAACTACTTTATTGAATCAAAATAAACAAACTAAGCAAACCAAACAAAAACTAAGAGCTCCAAGAACAACACAACTGTGCATGAAACAATAAAAACGAAGTGTCTAGACATACCTGAGTTTTTTATTGATGAAGAAGGGGATGCCTTGGGCATCCGCAAGCTTTGACGCTTGTAACTCTTGGATATTTATTGGGGTGATACCATGGTGGCATCCCCAAGCTTGAGCTTTTGTCCATTCTTCATCTCATTACATCATTCTCTCTCTACACCTGAATTTTTTCCTTCATACAAAACTTCACACAATCTTCATTAGCAACATTAGTTTATTCAAAAGATATTAGACCTTTGGTAAAGATTTGGAATAGCAAGGCTTTTCACTAAAAAGATAATCTACTGTAGTAACTCCTTCAAAAATCTCAATTCCCCAAAAGAGAACTCAAAAAAGAATCAATAAGAAGCAAATGCAAATAATGGCAGAAATCTGTCAAAACAGACCAGCAGGCAAAAATCGATTTTTTCGAACATCTTCTGTTGCTCAAATCAAAAAGTGTTGAACTAAAGAAAGTTAGCTAACATACTGGGGGATTTATTTGTAAATTTTTATATCAATACGAGTTACAGAGACTCCTCACGGATTTTTATGGTGGAGGACAGAAATCTGTTTCGGGACAGCAACTCCCCAAATCTTACTTCCCTCTCATTAGAGGTCATTCTTGGCAGAAAAAGCAAACAAAAAGGATAAGGAGAGGTCATTACTAAACCAAGACTCAAGGAAACTCTTGGGTTATCTCTCCCAACAAGTACTTTTATTTAACGCCTTTAAGTTAGGCAGAAGAAGCAAGAAGAATCAAGTATTTTCAAATAAAGAAGCATTAACATCAAACCTTGCTTTCAAAGGAGGAGCAAAAAGCAAATTCTCTCTCCTCATAGGGAAGTGTTAAATACCTTTCTTGAATGGAAAATGATATTTAATGGTGCCTTCTTTCATATCAATGATGGCACCAACTATTCTAAGAAAAAGTCTTCCCAAAGTAATAGGACAAGAAGCATTGTATTTAACATCCAAAACATAGAAATCAATAGGGACATAAGCATTGTTAGCCATAATGAGAACATCATTAATACTCCCCATGAGTTTCTTCTTAGCATTATCATTGAGTGGGACATCCAAATAACAATCTTCCAATGGTGGAAAATCAAGCATTTCATAAATCTTCCTAGGCATAATAGAGACACTAGAACCAAGATCACATGAAGCTTTGAGATCAAAGTCATTCACTTGCACATTAATAATGGGTTCCCAACTATATTCTACTTTCCTAGGAATATAAGCTTTGTGTTTTAGCTTCTCTTCCTTAATCTTAACAAGAGCATCTGTAATGTGTTTGGTAAAGGCAACATGCATATCACTAGAATCAGGACTTCTAGCAAGCTTTTGCAGGAACATAATCACCTCAGAAATATTGCAACCATCAATATCAAAATCAAACTTAGCATCACTAGTAGTAGGCTCAATAGACTTAGGCATAGTAGGAGGAGGAATATGGACTACTAGTGGTTTAGTGGTGATGGTGCACACAGTATTGTTTCTATCAATTTCAGCTTCCCTTTCCCACTTAGCATGAAGTTGAGCTAACAGCCTAACATTTTCATCAATAGTAACTTGTATGGCATGAGCAGTAGCAAAGGTATTTTCCATGGTTTCAGGTTTAGCAGCCATTTTATTAATCAAGGAGGACTGAGCTTCAGACAAAGAGGATGTATTTTTCTCAACAATTAAAAGCTTTTCCTCTATAGTCTTATTGAAAGTGGTTTGTTTACTAATAAAATCCTTGAGCATGACTTCAAGTTCAGAGGGGGCACTTCTAGCATTATTGTAAGAGCTTCCATAGGAATTGCCATTATTAGGAGGATAAGGCCTATAATTGTTGTTGCTACCAAAATTATTCCTATAGGCATTGTTGTTGAAATTATTGTTTCTAATGAAGTTCACATCAACTTGCTCTTCTTGAGCAACCAAAGAGGCTAAGGGAACACTATTAGGATCTAAAGGAGCTTTCTCATTAACAAGCATAGCCATAATAACATCAATCTTTTGACTCAAAGAGGAAGTTTCCTCAACAGAATTTACCTTCTTACCATGTGGAGCTCTCTCGGCATGACATTCAGAGTAGTTAACCATCATATTATCAAGGAGCCTTGTTGCAACACCCAAAGTGAGGCCCATGAAGGTACCTCCAGCAGCTGAATCCACCAGATTTCTTGAGGAGAAGTTCAAACCCGCATAAAAAGTCTGGATAATCATCCAAGCAGTGAGTCCATGAGTGGGGCAATTCTTAACCAAAGATTTCATTCTTTCCAAAGCTGGAGCAACATGTTCACTATCAAGTTGTTTAAATTTCATAATGTCACTTCTCATAGATATAATCTTAGCAGGAGGATAGTATTTTCCAATAAAAGCATCTTTGCACTTAGTCCAGGAATCAATACTATTTTTAGGCAAAGAAAGCAACCATTCTTTAGCTTTTCCTATCAAGGAGAATTGAAAAAGCTTGAGCTTAATAATATCTCCATCTACATCCTTATATTTTTGCATCTCACAAAGTTCAACAAAGCTATTGAGATGGGCAGCAGAATCATCAGAACCAGCAGCAGAAAATTGCTCTCTCATCACAAGATTTAACAAAGCAGGCTTAATTTCATAAAATGTAGCATCAGGAGCAGGTGGAGCAATATATGTGCTAAGGAAATCATTGTTGTTGGTGCTAGTGAAGTCACACAACTTGGTGTTCTCAGCAAAGTTCATTTTGGCAAAGGTGGGAAGCCAAATACAACAGCAGCTAGAACAGGAACTAATTTTTGTGTGTTTTTGAATAAAGAAAGCAAACCAAACTAGACTAATTTTTGGGGTTTTTTGAAAAGAGGCAAACAAAACCAAGCAAAAGAAACAAAGGAAACTAAAAACAAAGTAAAGGGAAAGGAAGTGAAGGACTCCCCTTGTGAAGACGTCCTTAGCCTCCCCGGCAACGGCACCAGAAAAAGCTTGATGCGGCGCCATGATACGTTGGAAACGTATCTATAATTTTTGATGCTCCATGATTGTTTAGTATCTACTTTGATTTACCTGTCCATACTTTGAGGTGATTTTTCCATGTTTTCTGGTACTAACCTATTAACAAGTTGCAATAGTGCTAGATGCTTGTTTTCTGCTGTTTTTGGTTTCAGAAAAGTTAGTAAAGAAATATTCTCGGAATTGGACGGGACAAACGGAAGTCAATTACTTTCCGTGGGGAACAAGAAGTCCAGAGGAGAGGGGCCAGACCCACCCCAGGCGCGGGGGCAGGTGGGCCCGCGCCTAGCTAGGGTTTGGTGGCCCTGGACGCCTCCCGGTCTTGCCCCTTCGCCTATAAGAATCCCCCAATGTAGAAACCCTGAGTACCCGATTAGAAATCCACGAAACCGTCTGTAGCCACTGCCACCATCGTCCCTAGATTAGGGGGATCTGAAGTTCTTCTTGGCACCCTGCCGGAGGGGAGATCATCCCGGAGGCCTTCTCTCCAGTATGATTCGTGAGTAGTTCCACCTTGGACTATGGGTCCATGTAGTAGCTAGATGGTTGTATCTCCTCCTTTGTGCTTTCATGTATAGATCTTGAGAGCTCCGTTCATGATCAAGATCTAATCTATTTGTAATCATGCATGTTGCATTTGCGGGGATCCGATGGATATTGAGATTATTATGTTGGTTTGATTAATGGTTTTATATTTATGATTCTATCATGTCTGTGTTGTTTGTGATCTTGCATGCTCTCCATTGCTAGTGATTATCTTGGCCAAGTAGTTGCTAGTGACTCAAAGAGGTGGTATTTATGCTCGATAGTGGGTTCATGCCTCTAGTTTCCAAGGGAAGTGACAATAATCTCTTGTTCATTGAACATGTGGACTATTTACCTTACACACTTTGCTTAAAGCAGTTGTCTGTTGCTTGCAACTTCATACTGGAGGGGGTTCGGATGATAACCTGAAGGTGGACTTCTAGTCATAGATGCAGTTGGATGACGGTCTATGTATATTATTGTATTGCCCAATCAACCTCATAGGATCTTTCTAGCTAGTAATTGCATTGTTATGCCTTGCTTAGTTCCTGTCAATTGCCCCGCTGTAATTTGTTTACCCTTCATGCCACGTTGTTTATCTAAGGAGATCACCTCTAGTGAACTATGGACACCGGTCCAATCTTTAGCATTGTACATCTTCAACAGTTACATGTTTACTTGCTGCAAACCATTACCTTCCACACCATATGTTTAATCCTTTGTTACAGCAAACCGGTGAGCTTGACAACCTCACTGATTCGTTGGGGCAAAGTCTTGAGTTTGTGTTGTGCAGGTCTCTGTGTTGCTACCAACACCTATGTGACGTTTCCTTCCTCCTACTGATCGATAACCTTGGTTTCTTACTAAGGGAAACTTGCTGCTGTGCTGCTTCATACCTTGCTCTTGGGGTTTCCAATGAAGCGTCCCGCGACAAGTGGTGGGTGCCATTAAGCTATTTTCTGGTGCCGTTGCTGGGGAGGAAAGGTAAAAGGCACTCACACACGTTACCTCACGGCAACAGCAAGCCAGAGAGCTATTTTCTGGCGCCGTTGCCGGGGAGGCTAAGGACGTCTTCACAAGGGGAGTCCTTCAGTTCCTTTCTCTTTACTTTGTTTTTAGTTTGCTTTGTTTCTTTTGCTTGGTTTTGTTTTCCTCTTTTCAAAAAAAAAACCCAAAAAATTAGTCTAGTTTAGTTTGCTTGCTTTATTGAAAAACACATAAAAAATTAGTTCCTGCTCTAGCTGCTGCTGCTATTTTTGGCTTGCCCACCTTTGCCAAAATGAACTCTACTGAGAACACCAAGTTGTGTGACTTCACTATCACCAATAACAATGATTTCCTAAGCACACCTATTGCTCCACCTGCTCCTGATGCTACCTTTTATGAAATTAAGTCTGCTTTGTTGAATCTTGTGATGAGAGAGCAATTTTCTGGTGCTGGTTCTGATGATCCTGCTGCCCATCTCAATAGCTTTGTTGAACTCTGTGAAATGCAAAAGTATAAGGATATAGATGGAGACATTATTAAGCTCAAGCTTTTTCCTTTCTCCTTGAGAGGAAAAGCTAAAGAATGGTTGCTTTCTTTGCCTAAAAATAGTATTGATTCTTGGACTAAGTGCAAATATGCTTTTATTGGAAAATATTATCCTCCTGCTAAGATTATTGCTATGAGAAGTGACATTATGAAATTTAAATAGCTTGATAGTGAACATGTTGCTCCTGCTTGGGAAATAATGAAATCTTTGGTTAAAAATTGCACTACTCATGGACTCACTGCTTGGATGATTATCCCAACTTTTTATGAAGGTTTGAACTTCTCCTCAAGAAACCTGTTGGATTCTGCT
Organism: Avena sativa; assembly: GCA_916181665.1. Taxonomy (NCBI): domain Eukaryota; kingdom Viridiplantae; phylum Streptophyta; class Magnoliopsida; order Poales; family Poaceae; genus Avena; species Avena sativa. The sequence goes on from OV702293.1 coordinate 466,296,857, forward strand.
GCTGGAGGTACTTTTATGGGACTCACCTTGGGTGCTGCAACAAGGATCCTTGATAATATGATGGTTAACTACTCTGAATGGCATGTTGAGAGAGCTCCACATGGTAAGAAGGTAAATTCTGTTGAGGAAACTTCCTCTTTGAGTGAAAAGATTGATGTTATTATGGCTATGCTTGTTAATGGGAAAGCTCTTCTAGATCCTAATAGTGTTCCCTTAGCCTCCTTGGTTGCTCAAGAAGAGCAAGTTGATGTGAACTTCATTAGAAACAATAATTTGCAACAACAATGCCTATAGGAATAATTTTGGGAGCAACAACAATTATAGCCCTTATCCTCCTAATAATGGAAACTCCTATGAAAGCTCTTATAATAATGCTAGAAGTTCCCCCTCTGAACTTGAAGTAATGCTCAAGGACTTTATTAGTAAACAAACCACTTTCAATAAGACTATAGAGGAAAAGCTTTTAACTGTTGAGAAAAATATATCCTCTTTGTCTGAAGCTCAAACTTCCTTGGTTAATAAAATTGAAGGGAATATGCCCGAGAGGCAATAATAAAGTGGTTATTATCGTATTCCTTGTTTATGATAAATGTTTATTTTGCATGCTATAATTGTATTAATACGGAAACGTTAATACATGTGTGTTTAATAAACAAACAGAAAGTTCCTAGTTATGCCTCTCTCATAAACTAGCTCGTTGATTAACAAGATGATCAAGGTTTCCTGATCATCGACATTGGATGTTGTTAATAACATGGTACAAACATTAGTGTAATGGTGTGATGAACATTCATCCGAAGTATAGCATTACGATCAAAGTCATTGAGTTTATATTGCTATAACAACTTACAAAGTTATCCTAATCCTTAGACCATGAGATCATGTCAATCACTAACACCTCAAGAGTTTCTTGATAACATCAAACGTCACACCGTAACAGGGTGATTATAAAGATGGATTCAGAACTAATAAAGTGTTATGTTGAGGCCCATGGATCGAGAGTGGAATTTGTTCATCCCGATGACGGATAGATATACTCTGGGCCCTCTCGGTGATATCACATTGGTTAGCTTGCAAGCAAGTGATTTGATCAATAGAATGTTATATCACGGGAACGAGAAAAGAGTGCATGTCAGTAACGAGATCAAACTAGGTATGGAGATACCGATGATCAAATCTCGGACATATAATATATCGTGAAACAAAGGGATTAAGATACTAGCGTAAAAAGGTTCCGACGATCACAAGAAAGTCATCGTTGAATGTGTGGGAGTCAGTATGGGTCTCCAGATCCCGCTTCTGATTATTGATATGAGAGGGGTCTCGATCATGTCCGCATTATTCGCGAACCGTAGGGTGACACACTTAAGAGACACCGACATCCATTTGGAGCAAAAGTTTCATGCCGAAAAGAATAACAAGCGCAGGAATTTATTTCACTAGATACCGAAACGGGTTTTCGGGTGAAATTGCAGAAAGTGTTTCTGCATGTGAAATGAAATACTAGCAAGGGGTTATATGTGAATGTTTGTCATTAAAGTAATTGACAAAATTCTGAATAAATAAAAGGAGTTTTATTTAATGAGAGTTTGCATTAAATTTGGTGGAAATTTAATGGGAATTTGAGTGGGTTTTTGAGTGGAGGGAATTAAAAGGCATTTGAGTGAGTGGAGTGTCCACCCACATGAATGTGGAAGAGGTGGGGGCAGCCCCATGGCTGGGCGCATGGCCCCTTGGGTGCCCCCCTCTCCCCATAAAAGGATCCCCCTCCCTCTCTCTCAATCACACCTCCTCGTGAAGGATCTCTCTCCCCCTCTAGTATTTATCCCCCATGGTATCGGACTAGCGAGATACATGTTCCCGGTGGCTATTTGGCAAGAAAGAGTTGTGCTTCCGCTGCATCGCTGGAGCGAGGAGGCGGAGGTTGCTCGGTGCCTCGAACATGTGTGCGAGCACGGATGCGCTGCTGTTTTGCGGCGCTAGGACTTCCTCTCGATCTTGAGATCGGTAAGAGATCGTCTACATCAACCACGAGTTTGGACTCGTTAAGATTTGTCGGTCTTCAAGGGTATGTTCTCTACGGATATACATCCGCCCGTTGTTTGTATCTAGTATATAGATCTTGGTACATAGTTGTTCCCATCGTAGGAATTTTTTTGTTTTTTATGCTGCGAACCCTACAGTGGTATCAGAGCCGGATCTATGCGTAGATATTTTGCACGGGTAGTACACATATGAGTATGTGGGCGATGATGATCATTTTATTGCTTCTTAGTTGTACTTTGGATATTGGTGGCATAGTGGGATGAAGCGGCCCGGACAAACTTTACATGTCCTCCCACATGAGACCTGTTCCACGCTTGACATGCAACTAGTTTTGCATAAGTGGCTAGCGGGTGTCTGTCTCTCCTACTATAGTCAATATCTAATTTGCAACGAGTTGTCAACAATTTGGTTATCCTCGTTGTGTTTCATGTTCGTAGGTAAGAACGGTTCTATCTTCGAAAGCCCTAAGCCACGTAAAACTTGCAATGGATAAATTAGAGGCGTCTAGTTTAGATTGTTGCTGGGCTAGTGTTATGATATGGTGATGTTGTAAGTAGAAGTATGAGATGATACTCTTACAACACACATAGCGTGTAAGTTCCATAGACCTTGGCCTTACACATAGAGGTATGATATAGATCATACTACGGTGCACATGATGGAGATCATATGCGGGAACCATATCATTTCACTTATAAACATGTGATGTTTTGATTGCATCTTATATTGCTTGTTTGGCGTTTTATTAGCATAATAATATGATCCCTCATTTAGATATCAAGATAAGAATGTGTTCTTCCTTAAGTATGCACCGACAATGTTTCGTCGCTTCAAGACATCACGTGATGATCGGGTGTACTTGAATCCACGAGCATATCTCGGGTGTAAGACAGTTGCACACGCGAATACTAAGGTTCTTACTTGACGAGCCTAGCATGTACAGACATGGCCTCGGAACACGGACCGAAAGGTTAAGCATGAGTCATATGTTTTGATATGATGACCATTTGATGCTCGCCTTTGAAACTACACCGACTCACGTGATGATCGGACTTGGTGTAGTGGATTTGGTTCATGTAATCACCAAAAAGACACGAGGGATGTCGTTTTTGAGTATCATGTTTGCCTCCATGATTCTTGATTGTTTTAATATCAAGTTTATCGAGGAGCTGAAAGAATTATTTCCGAAATCATCATGTGTGGAAGATATAACGATATCTGAAACAATGTTTTGGTTGCAATATGATAGAGTATAATATATGTTCTCATATTGGATGAGAATTTACGAAGGTTGGAGATGCTAGACATCCTAATCATCCAAAAGGGTTTTGGAAAGTAATGTTATACTCATGATTCGCCTTTATAAGCTACAGTAGCTTGATCATGAATGTCGTCATGATAAGGGTGAATAGAATATGTATGTAAAATGTTTACTACACTAAAAGATTACTAAAGAATGGATTTTGAAAGAACGTCGATCATTTGATGATGGTGATCTACTTCAAAGTGCAAGTCCAAAGGTATTATTATTTGAATATACACGCTTTGGACTATGTGTCATGTATATGGCGCCACTTTTGATGTTGATAGATTCTTTTAAAAAGTAAAAGAAAATGCTGAAAGAGAATCTATAAAAATATATTTGGCAGAAAAGGAAAGATTGGAAATATCCAATTCAGGTATATAGATGATATACATGTTATGGTTGTATTCGTTGCTTGTTAAACAATGTGGTTCTTAGGTATTGGATACCGAATTGGTTAGTATGAAATGTCATACAGAACGACGCAATTCATGAACCACAATGGCCTAAGTAACTAGCAAGAGAATATGTGATGATGTTCATCGAAAACAAACAAACCGTTGTTTGTATTTCTCGTTGACATCAAAGCTCGACTTCAAGATTTGTTTTAATAATTGTTATTTGAATCAGGTATTATGAGAACAAAGGTTGTTCGAATAATTACCGTATTCCATATAAGATGGACGATTTATAAATCTAGTTGGAGAAATCACATCCATAAAATCTAATGCTAAAATGTCGCAAGACAAATGATTGAAAGATCACTTACGAAGTGACATCGCTGTTTAAATTATATTGGAAAGAAAACATGAAAAATCTCCATATTCATGGATTTTTGGAGTCTTTGATTTGATCAAGTGACGCTTGTGAGACTTTCCGCGTGATAATTAAAACTTCGTTCAAAGGCCAAAGAAGAACGAATGACTAAATTATTGGAATTTATACATATCGATGTATGTAGTCCATTATGTGTAGTCGTAAGCGATGGGTTTCATCTTCATATGCTTTCTCCGAAAATTTGAGTGAATGTTCACTTAATGAGAAAGAAGTATGAAATATTTGAAAATGTTCAAAGACTTTCAAGATGAAGTGGAAAATCATTGTAACAAGAAAATAAATGGTTTATGATTTTATCATATGGGATTTATTTGAGTTACAAGTGTAACAAGAAAAATAAATGAATTATGATTTTATCATAAAAGGGTTTTATTTGAGTTACAAGTTTAGCAAAACACCTAGATTTACATCTCACGAAACACCATAGGAATATGGAGTGTTTGAGATTTTTAATGAAACCTTGTTTGACATGGTTGGATCAAAGGTGTTATTGATAAAACTGCCATTATGTTTTAAAAGATTAAAGCTTTAGAGACTACCGCTTTTTTTACTGAAAAGAGCTCCATCTTGATCCGTTGAAATGACACCATGGAAGTTATGGTTTGGGGTAAAACCCAAGTTGTCATTTCTTAAATTTTGGTATGCTAAACATAAGTAAGATGTTTACAACCGAAGTCGGATGAGCATGTATTTGTAGGTTATTTCGAATAACAATTGGTTATTCCTCCATAACACCAAGGACAAAAGGTTTTGTCGCTTGAAATGTGAAGTTTCTTGAAAAAGGAATTTTTCGTAAAAGTTTAGTGGGAGGACAATAGAACTTTGATAAGGTTAACGAACCTTAGCTATATGTGCTGAGTTGCGCAGTGCCGGAAAATGTTTCGGAGGCAGCCAGAATGCTCATGGCTCACGTGCCTCAAAGGTTGTGGTCATGGAGGTCTAAATTCTTATTGAACCAAGTCGGTCGGATAAACAATCAAATATTGAGATTTGAGAGTAAATCATTATTGTTTGACAATGATGAACCGACTACATGCAAAGAAGCGATGATGGGCCCTGACTCCGTCAAATGGCTTGAAGCCATAAAATCCGTGATAGTTCCATACACGAGAAATCAAGTTTTGAACTTGGAAGACCCTCCGGAAAGGTGTAAAAACCTATCGGTCGTATTTGGATCTATAAAGAAACAGACATGGATGTTTCACATCTATGAAATAGTCGACATGTCGTAAAGTATTTTATGACAATGTTCAAGGAGTTGACTATGACAAGATTTGATCTTTTATAGCGATATTTAGTCTGGACGGATTAAAGTAGCAACCACTACATATAATTTGTTATATGGTAGATGAATAAACAAAACAAAGTTCTTCTAATAGAATGGTTACCTAGGACGTGTACATGACACGATCCAAAGGGTTTTGTTAATTCAAAGGATGCTAAAAAGGGCATGCAAACTTCAATGGTTGAAGTAAGCATTGCGGAGTTGGAATCTTCACCGTGATGAAAAGAGTTTTCATCAGGAGACGATGAAGATGCTTGCATTGCAAGAAATTAAGTGGGAGCGTTGAGACATATTTCTAATACATTATGTGGAGGACATCTTGTTGATTAGAAATGATGTAATTTTTATTGACAAAGGTTAAGAATTTCATTTCTATGAAAAACTTAGGCAAAACCCGAATATTTAGCATGAATGTCTATAGTGGATAGACTGTGACGCTAATATGGTTGTGCCAAACGTACATATATGAGATATTGAAGGAGTTCAATATAGAAACAACAAGAAACGGTTCTTGTCGCATGGAAAGGAATTGAATCAAGATTCAAGTGTATCGACACTTGATAAGTGAAATAAGATTCAAGTGCTTTGACACTTGATGAGTGAAATCACGAGAATGTTTTGATCAATCATACCATGATATGTACACATCCAGATATGTCCTATGCTCTAAGTGTTATGAGCATATACCATAATGAATCATAAAATGATCATTGGACGATAGTAAGGATATTCTTATGATCTTTTGGAAGAACTAAGAATATATTTGTGTAGAGGTGACAAACAATTACAAATAGTTCATTGTAAAGAGTTACATTGATACTAGTTTTGTCACAAGATACAAATTAAGTTTATCTCAATTTAAACTATGGGTGGCACAATGTAATGGAAAGGAGTTTCCATGATGAATTTGGAAGAGTTCCAAAGTTAAGACATTGTGACGAATACTACAACAAAAGGCTAAGTATATGACTGCTATAGTAGCAGCAAAGGAGGGAATTTGTGTCAAGTAGTTTGTTATCAAACTAAGGTGTGGTTCAAAACAGGCTAACACTAAAGATATATTGTATGACAATAGTATCGACATGTTTTATCCCCAATGAACTAAAGGTCTCACCAAAATACCAAATTTATACAATGCCATCTCATTGGAGAATGAGTGATGCGTGAAGACGCAAAGACATGCAGATACACACGGACCTGAAAGCGTCAGATCCGTAGATTATGTTAACCACTTGTAGTTGCGTATATGGAACACCAGAAAGCCATAGGTGTTTAATACGCAAAGTTTTCAAACTAGATTATTGTCTCTAGTGCAAGTGGAAGACTGAAGGGAATATGCCCAAGAGGCAATAATAAAGTGGTTATTATCGTATTCCTTGTTTATGATAAATGCTTATTTTGCATGCTATAATTGTATTAATACGGAAACGTTAATACATGTGTGTTTAATAAACAAACAGAAAGTTCCTAGTTATGCCTCTCTCATAAACTAGCTCGTTGATTAACAAGATGATCAAGGTTTCCTGATCATGGACATTGGATGTTGTTAATAACGGAGTCACAACATTAGTGTAATGGTGTGATGAACATTCATCCGAAGTATAGCATTACGATCAAAGTCATTGAGTTTATATTGCTATAACAACTTACGAAGTGATCCTAATCCTTAGACCATGAGATCATGTCAATCACTAACACCGGAAGAGTTTCTTGATAACATCAAACGTCACACCGTAACAGGGTGATTATAAAGATGGATTCATAACTAATAAAGTGTTATGTTGAGGCCCATGGATCGAGAGTAGAATTTGTTCATCCCGATGACGGATAGATATACTCTGGGTCCTCTCGGTGATATCACATTGGTTAGCTTGCAAGCAAGTGATTTGATCACTAGAATGTTATATCACGGGAACGAGAAAAGAGTGCATGTCAGTAACGAGATCAAACTAGGTATGGAGATACCGATGATCGAATATCGGACATGTAATATATCGTGAAACAAATGGATTAAGATACTAGCGTAAAAAGGTTCTAACGATCACAAGAAAGTCATCGTTGAATGTGTGGGAGTCAGTATGGGTCTCCAGATCCCGCTTCTGATTATTGATATGAGAGGGGTCTCGATCATGTCCGCATTATTCGTGAACCGTAGGGTGACACACTTAATAGACACCGACATCCATTTGGAGCAAAAGTTTCATGCTAAAAAGAATAACAAGCGCATGAATTTATTTCACTAGATACCGAAACGGGTTTTCGGGTGAAATTGCAGAAAGTGTTTCTGCATGTGAAATGAAATACTAGCAAGGGGTTATATGTGAATGTTTGTCATTAAAGTAATTGACAAAATTCTGAATAAATAAAAGGAGTTTTATTTAATGAGAGTTTGCATTAAATTTGGTGGAAATTTAATGGGAATTTGAGTGGGTTTTTGAGTGGAGGGAATTGAAAGGCATTTGAGTGAGTGGAGTGTCCACCCACATGAATGTGGAAGAGGTGGGGGCAGCCCCATGGCTGGGCGCATGGCCCCTTGGGTGCCCCCTCTCCCTATAAAAGGAGCCCCCTCCCTCTCTCTCACTCACACCTCCTCGTGAAGGATCTCTCTCCCCCTCTAGTATTTATCCCCCATGGTCTCGGACTAGCGAGATACATGTTCCCGGTGGCTATTTCGCAAGAAAGAGTTGTGCTTCCGCTGCATCGCTGGAGCGAGGAGGCGGAGGTTGCTCGGTGCCTCGAACGTGTGTGCGAGCACGGATGCGCTGCTGTTTTGCGGCGCTAGGACTTCCTCTCGATCTTGAGATCGGCAAGAGATCGTCTACATGAACCACAAGTTTGGACTCGTTAAGCTTTGTCGGTCTTCAAGGGTATGTTCTCTACGGATATACATCCGTCCGTTGTTTGTATCTAGTAGATAGATCTTGGTACATAGTTGTTCCCATCGTAGGAAATTTTTTGTTTTCTATGCTGCGAACCCTACAAAAATGGCTGCTAAACCTGAAACTATGGAAAACACCTTTTCTACTACTCATGCCATACAAGTTACTATTGATGAAAATGTTAGGCTGATATCTCAACTTCATGCTAAGTGGGAAAGGGAAGCTGAAATAGATAGAAACAATAGTGTGTGCACTATCACCACTAAACCACAAGTAGCCCTATTCCTCCTCCTACTATGCCTACTGTTGGAATTATGCCCTAGAGGCAATAATAAAGATGTTATTATTATAATTCTTGTTCATGATAAAGTTTATATTCCATGCTAGAATTGTATTAAGCGGAAACTTTAATACTTGTGTGGTTTGTGAACAACACCGTGTCCCTAGTACGCCTCTATGGACTAGCTCATTGATCAATGATGGTTAAGGTTTCCTAACCATAGACATGAGTTGTCAATTGATAATGAGATCATATCATTGGGAAAATGATATGGTGGACAGACCCAAACTAAGCAAAGCTATTAGATCGTTTCATCGTGTTCGTCTTTGCGAAGCTTTTCTCATGTCAAATATTGTATTCCTTAGACCATGAGATAATACAACTCCCTGGTATCGGAAGAAAGCTTTGAGGTCATCAAACGTCATCCTATGAGAGGGTGATCATAAAGGTGTCTCTCAGGTGATCGGAAAGTATCTGTTGGGTTGTATGTATCGAGATGGGATTTGTCCCTCCCAAGTCGGAGAGATATACTTCGGGCCCACTCGGTAATCGATATCAACACCGCTTGCAAGCATGTGGTTAAGGAGTTGATCACAAAGTGATATTGGATTACGGAACGAGTAAAGTACTTGCTGTGAACGAGATTGAACTAGGTATGACGATACCGACGATCGAATCTCGGGCAGGTAAAATATCGCGAGACGAAGGGAATATATATATGGGATTGATTGAATCCTGGCATCGTGGTTCATCCGATATGATCATCGATGAATGTGTGGGAGTCAATATGGGTGCCCAGACCCCGCTGTTGATTATTGATAGAAGATCATGTCTGCATATTCTCGAACCCGCAGGGTCACACACTTAACGTGTCTCGACGCTAGGATAGATTGGATAATTGGTTTATAAATTTTTGTTCGGAGTCTCGGATGGGATCCGGGATATCACGAGAGGTTCCGGAATGGTCCGGAGAATAAGATTCATATAAGGCAGTGCAGTTTTTGGAGTTCGGAATTGTTCCGGATTAATCGGTATTGTACCGGAAGCTTCTAGAACCTTCCGGAAGGGGGCCAACGTGGTCCCACCTTCCGGGAGGGGGCATGGGCCTATGAGGGAGTGTCCTGGCCGCATTGGGCCAGGGGGCACAAGGCCCCATAGGGCCCAGCCGATTCTAGATAGATTTAACTCGTTTAAATCTAGAGATAGAATTTCTAGATAAGGGAAAGTTTAAATCGTTTAAACTAGAGATAGAACCCTATCCCCCACTCCTCCTTATCCCTTGGCCGCCGGCCCAAGGCTTGGAGGAGGGGCTAGGGCTGGCCGCCCCTCCCCCTCTATATATAGAGGGCTAGGGCGCCCCTCCTCCACACACACCTTCCTCCAAACCCTAGTTGCCCTGCTGCCCTCCTCTCTCCCTCCCGACTGTTTGTAGGCGAAGCCCTGCGGCAGAAATTCTCCACCATATACACCACGCCGTCGTGTTGTAGATCCAATCTATCTATCCACCCTACTTGCTGGTCCGAGGAAGGAGGAGACGTCGAGGTGCTGCACGTGTGCATCTCACGGAGGCACCGCCACTTGTGGTGCTAGATCGGATCGGATCGCGAGGAGGAGAAGCGAGTACGACTACATCACCCACGTTCCGACGAACGTTCCACTGTGCGAATCTTCAAGGGTATGAAGATCTAATCCAATCTCTCTCGTTGTTTGCATCTCCTAGATTAGATCTTGGCTTTCCCTCTGTTCGCTTCCGTGTAGTGGTATCAGAGCTAGATCTATGTGTAGATGTGATTCACGAGTAGAACGCAACATGGTTGTTGCGGGCGTTGATGTTTTCTGTTGCAAGCCTCTTGTTTGTGTTCTTCTTATGACGCGGGATAGTGAGATTGAAGCGGTCCAGGCCAACCTTACGCGACGTCGTTCGCGAGACCGGCTCCGCACTTGACGTGTGGCTTGTACCACACATGCGGCTGGTGGATGGCAGTTTCTCTCACTATAGTTGTCATGGGATTAACACCGGAGTTTGGCAACCATAATATCACCGTTGTGGCTTTCCGTAGGTAAGAATCGTTCTTAGCATCTACTCCCATAAGCCACGTAAAACATGCAACAACAAAGTAGAGGCGTCTAACTTGTTTTTGCAGGGAGTGTTTTCTGTGATATGGTATGGCCCAAGATGTGATGTGTATATTGTATGCGATGATCATGTTTTGTAATGTTTCACGACTTGCATGTCGATGAGTACACAACCGGCAGGAGCCATATGGTTGTCTTTATAATTGTGTATGACCTGCGAGTCAACTTCTTATACGCCATGTAATAGCTTTACTTTATCGCTAAGTAGTTAGCAATAGTTGTAGTTGCTATTCGTGGTGGAGGCAATCATGGTGGAGTGATGGAGATCATGCCGGAACGCACAAGATGGAGATCATTGCGCGAAGATTGGCTATACCATGTCACATAAAGTTATATGCATGTGATGTTTATCCTTTTATGTATCTTATTATGCTTAGATCGCGACGGTAGCATTATAAGATGATTCCTCACTTAAAGATCAAGATAAAAACTGTGTTCTCCCCAAGTATGCACCGTTGCGAAAGTTCGTCGTGTCCAAGCATCACGTGATGATCGGGTGCTATAGACTCTACGCTCACATACAACGGGTGCAAGCCAGTTTTGCACACGCGGAAATACTTGGGTCTAACTTGACGAGCCTAGCATGTACAGACATGGCCTCGGAACACAAGAACCGAAAGGTTAAGCATGAGTCTTATGAATGATATGATCGACACTTTGAAAACTATCCCGGGCCCTTTGAGATTCTCGAGGAGCTGAAAACCATGTTTCAGACTCAGGCCCGTTCTGAGAGATATGAGATCTCCGAGAAGTTCTTTAACTGCAAGATGGAGGAAGGGAGTTCCGTTAGTGAGCACGCCATTAAGATGTCGGGCTACACTCAACGCCTTGAGCAACTGGACTGCAAGATTCCAGAGGAGCTCAAGATTGACAGGGTTCTGCAATCACTCCCTCCCAGCTACAAAAGTTTTGTAGTGACTCATAATCAGATTGGTTCCACTGATACGATCACCGAGCTCTTCGCAAAGCTGAAGGCTGCGGAGGTGGACATCAAGAAGGATAATCATGTGTTGATGGTCAACAAGCCCTCCTTTAAGAAAGGTAAAGGTGCAAAGAAGCCCTTCAAGAAAAGCGGCGGCAAGCGCGTTGCCCCTGCTGAGAAGAAGCTCAAGTCTGGACCTAAGCCGGACACTGAGTGCTTCTATTGCAAGGACAAGGGTCACTGGAAGCGCAACTGTCCGAAGTACTTAGCGGACAAGAAGGCTGGCACCATCAAAGGTATATTTGATATACATGTTATTGATGTTTTCCTTACTAGCCCTCGTTGTAGTGCCTGGGTATTTGATACTGGTTCAGTTGCTAATATTTGTAACTCAAAACAGGAGCTACGGAATAGACGACGGCTTGCGAGGGATGAGGTGACGATGCACGTTGGCAACGGATCAAGAGTTGATGTGATGGCCGTCGGCACGCTCTCCTTAGTTTTACCTTCGGGATTAGTTTTAAACCTTAATAAATGTTATTATGTGCCTGCGTTGAGCATGAACATTATTTCTGGATCGTGTTTATTGCAAGACGGTTATTCATTTAAATCGGAGAATAATGGTTGTTCTATTTATATGAGTAACATCTTTTATGGTCATGCACCCCTTGTAAATGGTTTATTTCTTCTAAATCTCGAAAGGGATGAAACACACATCCATAACATTGAGGCTAAGAGATGCAAAGTAGATAGTGATAATACTACTTATTTGTGGCACTGTCGTCTAGGTCATATTGGTGTAAAGCGCATGAAGAAACTCCATTCTGATGGACTTTTGGAGTCTCTTGATTTTGAATCATTTGACACATGCGAACCATGCCTCATGGGCAAGATGATCAAAACCCCGTTCTCCGGTATGATGGAGCGAGCAACGGACTTGTTGGAAATCATACATACCGATGTATGCGGACCGATGAGTGTTTCGACGCGTGGTGGATATCGCTATTTTCTCACTTTTACCGATGACTTAAGTAGATATGGGTATATCTATTTAATGAAACATAAATCTGAAACGTTTGAAAAGTTCAAAGAATTTCAGAATGAAGTGGAGAACCATCGTAACAGAAAGATTAAGTTTCTACGATCCGATCGTGGGGGCGAATATTTGAGTTATGATTTTCTCACGCATCTCAAGGCAAGTGGAATCGTTTCACAACTCACGCCACCCGGAACACCACAGCGCAATGGTGTGTCTGAATGCCGGAATCGAACCCTATTAGATATGGTCCGATCGATGATGTCTCTTACTGATTTGCCGTTATCATTTTGGGGTTATGCATTAGAAACCGCTGCATTCACTTTAAATAGGGATCCATCTAAATCCGTTGAGACGACACCGTATGAACTATGGTTTGATGCTAAACCTAAGTTGTCATTTCTTAAAGTTTGGGGATGCGAAGCTTACGTCAAGAAGTTGATGCCGGACAAGCTCGAACCCAAAGCAGAGAAATGCGTCTTCATAGGATACCCTAAGGAAACTATTGGGTATACCTTCTATCACAGAACTGAAGGCAAAGTGTTTGTCGCAAAGAACGGTTCCTTTCTTGAGAAGGTGTTTCTCTCGAAAGAAGTGAGTGGGAGGAAAGTAGAGCTAGACGAGGTTATTGAACCTTATCTTGAATTGGAGAGTAGCGCAGCACCTGAAATTGTTCCAGTGCCGCCTGCACCAACAATAGAGTAAGCTAATGACAAGGATCATGAAGCTTCGAACGATGCTGCTACTGAACGTCGCAGGTCGACAAGGTCGCGTGCCCCTCCTGAGTGGTACGGCAACCCTGTCTTGACTGTCTTGTTAGTAGAAGACAACGAACCTACGAACTATGAGGAAGCGATGATGAGCCCAGACTCTAAGAAATGGCTAGAAGCCATGAAATCCGATTTGGGATCCATGAGCGAAAACCAAGTATGGACTTTGGTGGACCCTCCTAGCGACCGAAAGGCCGTTGAGTGCAAATGGATCTTCAAGAAGAAAACGGACGCGGATGGTAATGTTACCGTCTATAAAGCATGGCTTGTTGCGAAAGGTTTTCGACAAGTTCAAGGTGTTGACTACGATGAGACTTTCTCTCCCGTAGCGATGATTAAGTCCATTCGGATTTTATTAGCAATTGTTGCGTTTCATGATTATGAAATATGGCAGATGGATGTGAAGACTGCGTTCCTCAATGGCAACATTGATGAAGAGTTGTATATGATGCAACTCGAAGGTTTTGTCGATCCTAAGGATGCTGATAAAGTATGCAAACTTCAGCGTTCCATTTATGGACTGAAGCAAGCATCTCGGAGTTGGAACCTTCGTTTTGATCAAGTGATCAAGAGCTTTGGATTTGTTCCAAATTGCTATGAAGCTTGCATCTACAAGAAAGTGAGTGGGAGCTCGGTGACGTTTCTGGTACTATATGTGGATGACATATTGATTATTGGAAATGACATCGACATGCTTAACGATGTGAAGAGTTATTTGAACAAGTGTTTTTCAATGAAAGACCTAGGTGAAGCTGCTTATATATTGGGCATCAAAATCTATAGAGATAGACAAAGACGCCTGATAGCTTTAAGCCAGAGTACATACCTAGACAAAGTTCTGAAAAGGTTCAGAATGGATAAGGCATTGAAAGGTTCAGTGCCTATGTTGTCAGGTAAGATATTGAGCAAGGCTCAGTGTCCAGCTACGGTAAATGATAGGGAAGCTATGAGCAAAGTGCCTTATGCCTCGGCCATAGGTTCCATCATGTATGCCATGCTGTGTACTAGACCGGATGTGTCCAATGCTCTTAGTTTGACGAGCAGATATCAAAGTGATCCAGGAGTGGAACACTGGACATCCGTGAAGAACATCCTAAGGTACTTAAATAGGACTAAAGAAATGTTCTTAGTCTATGGGGGTGATGAACAGCTCGTCGTAAAAAGTTACGTGATGCTAGTTTCGACACCGACAAGGATGATTGTAAATCTCAGACAGGATACGTGTATATTTTGAATGGAGGAGCTGTGAGCTGGAGAAGCTGCAAGCAAAGCGTGATCGCGGGATCTACAGTAGAAGCGGAATACATGGCTGCTGCAGAAGCGTCAAGTGAAGGAGTTTGGATCAGGAACTTCATCACTGAGCTTGGCGTGGTTCCAAGTGCATTGGACCCACTGGAGATATTGTGTGACAACACCGGCGCCATAGCACTCGCTAAGGAACCAAGATATCATCCAAAGACCAAGCATATCAACCGCAAGTTTCATATAATCCGAGATTATATAGCAGATGGAGATCTGAAGATCAGCAAAGTACATACAGATCTGAATGTCGCAGATCCATTGACTAAACCTCTTCCACGTGTAAAACATGATCAACACCTCAGTGCCATGGGTGTGAGATTGTTGCCAAATGTAAACTAGATTATTGACTCTAGTGCAAGTGGGAGACTGTTGGAATTATGCCCTAGAGGCAATAATAAAGATGTTATTATTATAATTCTTGTTCATGATAAAGTTTATATTCCATGCTAGAATTGTATTAAGCGGAAACTTTAATACTTGTGTGGTTTGTGAACAACACCGTGTCCCTAGTACGCCTCTATGGACTAGCTCATTGATCAATGATGGTTAAGGTTTCCTAACCATAGACATGAGTTGTCAATTGATAATGAGATCATATCATTGGGAGAATGATATGGTGGACAGACCCAAACTAAGCAAAGCTATTAGATCGTTTCATCGTGTTCGTCTTTGCGAAGCTTTTCTCATGTCAAATATTGTATTCCTTAGACCATGAGATAATACAACTCCCTGGTATCGGAAGAAAGCTTTGAGGTCATCAAACGTCATCCTATGAGAGGGTGATCATAAAGGTGTCTCTCAGGTGATCGGAAAGTATCTGTTGGGTTGTATGTATCGAGATGGGATTTGTCCCTCCCAAGTCGGAGATATATACTTCGGGCCCACTCGGTAATCGATACCAACACCGCTTGCAAGCATGTGGTTAAGGAGTTGATCACAAAGTGATATTGGATTACGAAACGAGTAAAGTACTTGCTGTGAACGAGATTGAACTAGGTATGACGATACCGACGATCGAATCTCGGGCAGGTAAAATATCGCGAGACGAAGGGAATATATATATGGGATTGATTGAATCCTGGCATCGTGGTTCATCCGATATGATCATCGATGAATGTGTGGGAGTCAATATGGGTGCCCAGACCCCGCTGTTGATTATTGATAGAAGATCATGTCTGCATATTCTCGAACCCGCAGGGTCACACACTTAACGTGTCTCGACGCTAGGATAGATTGGATAATTGGTTTATGAATTTTTGTTCGGAGTCTCGGATGGGATCCGGGATATCACGAGAGGTTCCGGAATGGTCCGGAGAATAAGATTCATATAAGGCAGTGCAGTTTTTGGAGTTCAGAATTGTTCCGGATTAATCGGTATTGTACTAGAAGCTTCTAGAACCTTCCGGAAGGGGGCCAACGTGGTCCCACCTTCCGGGAGGGGGCATGGGCCTATGAGGGAGTGTCCTGGCCGCATTGGGCCAGGGGGCACAAGGCCCCATAGGGCCCAGCCGATTCTAGATAGATTTAACTCGTTTAAATCTAGAGATAGAATTTCTAGATAAGGGAAAGTTTAAATCGTTTAAACTGGAGATAGAACCCTATCCCCCCACTCCTCCTTATCCCTTTGCCGCCGGCCCAAGGCTTGGAGGAGGGGCTAGGGCTGGCCGCCCCTCCCCCTCTATATATAGAGGGCTAGGGCGCCCCTCCTCCACACACCTTCCTCCAAACCCTAGTTGCCCTGCTGCCCTCCTCTCTCCCTCCCGACTGTTTGTAGGCGAAGCCCTGCGGCAGAAATTCTCCACCATATACACCACGCCGTCGTGTTGTAGATCCAATCTATCTCTCCACCCTACTTGCTGGTCCGAGGAAGGAGGAGACGTCGAGGTGCTGCACGTGTGCATCTCACGGAGGCACCGCCACTTGTGGTGCTAGATCGGATCGGATCGCGAGGAGGAGAAGCGAGTACGACTACATCACCCACGTTCCGACGAACGTTCCGCTGTGCGAATCTTCAAGGGTATGAAGATCTAATCCAATCTCTCTCGTTGCTTGCATCTCCTAGATTAGATCTTGGCTTTCCCTCTGTTCGCTTCCGTAGAAAATTTTGATTTACTATGCTGCGAAACCCTTCACCTACCACTAGTAATGCTAAGTTTGACTTTGATATCGATGGTTGCAATATTTCTGAAGTGATTATGTTCCTACAAAAGCTTGCTAGAAGTCCTGATGCTAGTGATATGCATGTTGCCTTTACCAAACACATTACAGATGCTCTTGTTAAGATTAAGGAAGAGAAGTTAAAACACAAAGCTTCTATTCCTAGGAAAGTAGAAGATAGTTAGGAACCCATTATTAATATGCAAGTGAATGACTTTGATCTCAAAGCTTCATGTGATATTGGTTCTAGTGTCTCTATTATGCCTAGGAAGATTTATGAAATGCTTGATTTGCCACCATTAGAACATTGTTATTTGAATGTCCCACTCAATGATAATGCTAAGAAGAAACTCATGGGGAGTATTAATGATGTTCTCATTATGCTTAACAATGCTTATGTCCCTGTTGATTTCTATGTTTTGGATGTTGAATACAATGCTTCTTGTCCTATTACTTTGGGAAGACCTTTTCTTAGAACAGTTGGTGCCATCATTGATATGAAAGAAGGCACCATTAAATATCATTTTCCATTCAAGAAAGGTATTGAACACTTCCCTATGAGAAGATGGAAGTTGCTTTTTGCTCCTCCTTTGAAAGCAAGATTTCATGTTAATGCTTCCTCATTTGAAAATACTTGATTCTTCTTGCTTCTTGTGCCTAACTTAAAGGCGTTAAAGAAAAGTACTTGTTGGGAGATAACCCAAGAGTTTCCTTGAGTCTTGGAAGTTATTACTTCTGTAATGACCTCTTCTTATCCTTTTTGTTTGCTTTTTATGCCAAGAATGACCTCTAATGAGAGGGAAATAAGATTTGGGGAGTTGCTGTCCCGAAACAGATTTCTATTCTCCACCAAAAACATTCGTGAGGAGGCTATGTCATTCGGATTGAGCTCAAAATTTACGAATAAATCCCCCAGTATGTTAGCTAACTTTAGTTAATTAAACACTTTTTGATTTGAGCAACAGAAGATATTCGAAAAAATTCGTTTCTACCTGCTGGTCTGTTTTGACAGATTTCTGCCATTATTTGCATTTGCTTCTTATTGATTCCTTTTTGAGTTCTCTTCAGGTAAATTGAATTTCTGTGAAGGAATTACTACAGTAGCTTGTGTTTTTAGTGAAAAGCCTTGTTGTTCCAAAGCTTTGCCAGGGGTCTAATATCTTTTGAATACACTAATGTTGCTAATGAAGATTGTGTGAAGTTTTGTATGAAGGAAAAATTTCAGGTATAGAGAGAGAATGATGCAATGAGATGAAGAATGGACAAAAGCTCAAGCTTGGGGATGCCACCACGGTGTCACCCCAAGGAATATCCAGGAGGTACAAGCGTCAAAGCTTGGGGATGCCCAAGGCATCCCCTTCTCCATCAATAAAAAGCTCACGTCCGTCTAGACACTTCGTTTTTATTGTTTCATGCACAGTTGTGTTATTCTTGGAGCGTCTTAGTTTTTGTTTGCTTTGCTTAGGTTATTTAGTTTGCTTGAATAAAGTAAGTTGGACCCCCGTTCTCGCTGTGTTGTTTTGCAAATAAGTTTGCTTGGTGTTGGAAAGGAGTAGTAAGTTCTTGCTTGAAGTACAAGAGGATCTTGCATTGACTGTGACTTAGACTTTAGCATGACATGATAGGTGTTGTTTTAGCATTATGCTTACTGATTATTTCTGTAGCATGTCTTGTTCCAAACAATTGGGATTTCTTAGTGTGCCTTGAATAAATTATGCGTTGTTTTAGCATGCAAAAGCATAGTATTGTGGTATTCTCCTTTGATGTTTTGCTTGGGTTGACTTGGCACATGCTCACACCGTGTTATGACTATGACAAGTCACCATTAGCCTCTATGATCATTTAGTCCTTGACTTGTAGTAACACTCTTTGCTTTGATTAGTTTGATTTGTTGCATTGCATAATTATGGCCATTATTGCTCCCAGTCTTTTGCTAGCCTCCACTTGTATGAGCAAGTTCTACTCATGCTTCCAACTCCCAAGAAACCAAGTTATTCCAAAGTGTCCACTATAAATTCCTATGCATGGTGTGTTACACCATTCCAAAGTATATTCTTGTTTTCATCTATCTTCCAATTAAAAACTATTTTGTTATGTGAAAACTTAGTGATTAAAGCCCTCACGAACTTGATGGCACACTTTATTCTTTGCCCCTAATAAACTTGAACCATTATGACAACTTTGTTGTATATGCTTGCACTTATAAGTTGGAATTAGCAGAACCGTGTTGTCATGGGGAACGTTTTCAACATTGCACTTGTACCTTGTTATACTCAGTTGATATCATGTTCTTTTGTCTATGGATGTAACCGGTTTGAAATAAATAGGGAACTTGTAAGTCCATGGAATTTGTATCCTATGTTAGAGAAACGCCTGGGCCGCTATCCTAAGCCATTCCTAATCATGGTGGAAACTTGCAACATCACCATAGTGACATCTATGAAGCATTCTTCTTATAAAAAAGAGACAGATTGAGAAAAGAGGAAAGAGAGAAAAAAGCACCATATTCCCATGGTACATAAGAAGAATTTCTGAGATGCTCATTGTCTGCTTGCCTTGTCATTTTGGTTATGGGAAAGCTCATGTACCATGTGCAAGGGGTACCCCGTTGGCGGTTATCAATGATATGCAACTACTTACAGTGACAAGAACATACCTAGACCCAAAGTTGAGTATGCATGAGGTGTGGCCCTCGTATTCAAGGGGCATGAGATTGCCAACTTATACTTCGTCAAGCATATAATCCAGCTTTGCCACTTTAACCTTAACCACTTCAAGATGCTTATGATAGGGGCAATGAGGGCTGAAAGCTAACAAGTACCATAATGTTTGGAAGCTCTTTTTGAAACTTGTAATCCCTGCTTCCTTTACAAAAAGGCCTTTCTTCCACCATTATTGAGTCTCCACCTTCTACCTTTAGGCACCATTAAGAGAGCATAGTTTTCATTCTGTGTGGAGTGTTCCAAAGCTTATTAATTGATGCATATTGTGATATTACTTGTTCTTGTGTTATTTGTTTCTAGTCACCCTTGTGAAATTTGCAGGTGTCCTATGCATTATATTGCTACTCTATGAGGGACAAGCTGATTGCCACTATGCTATGTTTTCTGCATGTGAAACAAACAAACTTTTTCAATGCATATTATTCATGATCTTTGTTTGTAGCTTGCCATGTTGCATGCATAATTACTATGTCCTATTGTTAGAACTCCTTCTTTCATGCACATGTTTAGAGTTCTTTGATCCCAGCTTTCAATGTTTGCAAATGGTTGATCTTTATTGTGAGGGTGCATGTCACCTCAAAAATTATTCTCTTTATCACTTACCTACTCGAGGACGAGCAAGAGTTAAGCTTGGGGATGCTGATACGTTGGAAACGTATCTATAATTTTTGATGCTCCATGCTTGTTTAGTATCTACTTTGCTTTACTTGTCCACACTTTGAGGTGCTTTTTACATGTTTTCTGGTACTAACCTATTAACAAGTTGCAACAGTGCGAGATGCCTGTTTTCTGTTGTTTTTGGTTTCAGCAAAGTTAGTAAAGAAATATTCTCGGAATTGTACAGGACAAACGTCAAAGTCAATTACTTTCCGTAGGGAACAAGAAGTCTAGAGGAGAGCCGGAGGGGCCGGCCAGGGGGCCTAGACCCACCCCAGGCACGGGGGCAGGTGGGCTCGCGCCTGGCTAGGGTTTGGTGGCCCTGGTCGCCTCCCGGTCTCGCCCCTTCGCCTATAAGAAGCGCCCAATGCAGAAACCCTGAGTACCCGATCAGAAATTCACGAAACCGTCTATAGCCGCCGCCACCATTGTCCCTAGATCGAGGGGATCTAAAGTTCTTCCCGTCACCCTGCCGTAGGGGAGATCATCACGGAGGCCTTCTCTCCGGTACGATTCGTGAGTAGTTCCACCTTGGACTATGGTTCCATGTAGTATATAGATGGTTGTATCTCCTCCTTTGTGCTTTCATGTATAGATCTTGTGAGATCCGTTCATGATCAAGATTTAATCTATTTGTAATCATGCATGTTGTGTTTGCGGGGATCCGATGGATATTAAGATTATTATGTTGGTTTGATTAATGATTTTATCTTTATGATTCTATCCTGTCTGTGTTGTTTGTGATCTTGCATGCTATCCGTTGCTAGTGGTTATCTTGGCCAAGTAGTTGCTAGTGAATCCAAGAGGGGGTATTTATGCTCAATAGTGGGTTCAGGCCTCTAGTTTCCAAGGGAAGTGACAATAATATCTTCGGTTGTAGATGTGTTGTTGCTACTAGGGAGAAAACAACGGTCTCTTGTTCATGGAACATGTGGACTATTTACCTTACACACTTTGCTTAAAGCAGTTGTCTGTTGCTTGCAACTTAATACCGTAGGGGGTTCGTATGATAACCTGAAGGTGGACTTCTAGTCATAGATGCAGTTGGATGACGGTCTATGTATATTGTTGTATTGCCCAATCAACCTCATAGGATCTTTCTGGCTAGTAATTGCATTGTTATGCCTTGCTCAGTTCCTGTCAATTGCCCCACTGTAATTTGTTTACCCTTTATGCCATGTTGTTTATCTAAGGAGAGCACCTCTAGTGAACTATGGACCCCGGTCCAATCTTTACCATTGATACATCTTCCACTATTACCTGTTTACTACAGGTGCTTTTTACATGTTTTCTGGTACTAACCTATTAACAAGTTGCCACAGTGCCAAATGCCTGTTTTCTGCTGTTTTTGGTTTCAGAAAAGCTAGTAAAGAAATATTCTCGGAATTGGACGGGACAAATGTCAAAGGTAACAGTGTAAGATGTATCAATGGTAAAGATTGGACTGAGGTCCATAGTTCACTAGAGGTGCTCTCCTTAGATAAACAACATGGCATGAAGGGTAAACAAATTACAACAGGGCAATTGACATGAACTGAGCAAGGCATAACAATTCAATACTATACAAAAAGATCCTATGAGATTTGATTGGGCAATACAAAAATATACATAGACCGCCATCCAACTGCATCTATGACTAGAAGTCCACCTTCAGGTTATCATCTGAACCCCCTCCAGTATAAAGTTGCAAACAACAGACAACTTCTTTAAGCAAAGTGTGTAAGGTAAACAATCCACTTGTTCCATGAACAAGAGACCGTTGTTTTCTCCCTAGTGGCAACAACACATCTACAACCGAAGAGATTCCTGTCACTTCCCTTGGAAACTAGAGGCATGAACCCACTATCGAGCATAAATACCCCCTCTTGGAGTCACTAGCAACTACTTGGCCAAGATAGCTACTAACAACGAAGAGCATGCAAGATCACAAACAACACAAACATGATAGAATCAATAAGACAAAACCATTAATCAATCTGACATAGTAATCTCAATATCCATCGGAACCCCGCAAACACAACATGCATGATTACAAATAGATTAGACCTTGATCATGAATGGAGGTCACAAGATCTATACATGAAAGCACAAGGAGGAGACACAACCATCTAGCTACTACATGGACCCGTAGTCCAAGGTGGAACTACTCACGCTTCATACCGGGATGATCTCCCCTCCAGCAGGGTGCCGGGAAGAACTTCATATCCCCCGATCTAGGAATGATGGTAGCGGTGGCTACAGACAGTTTCGTGGAGTTTTGATCGGGTCCCTAGGGTTTCTACATCAGGGGCTTCTTATTGGCGAAGAGGGAGGCCGAGGGGGTGCCCGAGGCGGCTGCACCCCCCAGGCGCGGGGTGGGCCCACCCGCGTGGCCAGGGGGTGTGGCCCCCTCGAGGCCCTCCTCCGTCTCATACTCTGGCTTCGTGTTGCCCACGGTAAAATATTGACTTTGGCTTTTGTCCCGCACAATTCCAAGAATATTGATTTTCTGCCTTTCTGGAACCAAAAACAGAAGAAAACAAGCAACTGACACTATGGCAACTTGTTAGTAGGTTAGTTCGAGAAAACATATAAAAACACCTCAAAGTGTAGACAAAGCAAAGCAAAGTAGATACTAAACAAGCATGAAACATAAAAAAATATAGATATGTTTCCGACGTATCACCACTGTTCGTTTGTCAACTTGGACTGCTTCTGTTGGTGCTAAGGCTATTTTGCAAAAGGCTTGGATCAGGATCAGTAACATTCCCTTAGATAAGAGGACTGAAGAAACTGTTTACTTTGTTGGTTCGTTAGTGGGAGTGTCTCTAGATTTGGACATTTCAACTCTGCACAAACCTGAGTTTGTAAAAGTTCTAGTGGGATGCAAAGATATTGAGCAGATTCCTGTTAGTGCTGAAGCTTGCTTGGGGGACAATTTCTATGATTTGTTCTATGAAGTTGACAAGGTCTTGGTTGCAGGGAATCCTAAAGCAGCAAAAACTCCGACTTCTGGTGCTCCTTCACCAAAAAGGGCTAGAGTTGAAAATAGCTTGACTCCCTCTACTACTGATGATGCTTCTAAAGATCAAAATTATGGAAGCAAGACTGACTCGGTGAGGCAACATGCTGTGGTTGAAACCATTCAAGAGGAAAATGAGAAGGAGAATTGCCAGTGTTCTGATGATGACAGTGCTGGTGGAAATGAGTTGTTGATTGAGACTTTGGCTAGAGAGCATGGTTTCTTCTCTGGTATGCCCCTTCACATGCAAACAAATGGCTTATTCTTTTTGTTCCTACTTTGATTCATCAACCTGTCTGTGATGCTGGTTAAGTGAATGTTGCTCTTTCCTCGGCTGTTTGGCCTTCTCTTCTAGTTATTACTGATGTTTCTGGGGATTATGATTCTCCTACAAAAGGTTCCCCAAGCTATCTGGTACAATCACCTGATAGTACTCCTTTGGAAGGTGTGTCATCTGAGGTGAGGGAGGGTGTGTCATCTGAAGTGAGGATGAATGCTCTAGATGAGGATAGATTCAGTTAACGGTTGCAGAATCAATCCACTGCTCATGTCATGGACAAAGTGGCAACATTCTCCAGAAAGAGAAACCTTGAAGGTAATCATGATAAACCTCCTAACCCTCTTGCAACTAATTCTTTTGTTGTTCTCTCTGAGAATGAACTCATGCTTAGAGCTTCCTTAATGGGTGTTGATTTCCTTGATAATAATTTTACTCATATTAATCTTCTAAGAGAACTTGAAATTTCTAGGAGTAACCTCTGTAAAAAATGATATGGCATCCTCTTCAAATTCTCACTTACTTTTTATTGAAAATAATCATGGTGACAGTACACTTTTATCCATGGATTGGGAAAATTCTTCAGATGGTGAGCATGCTTCCTCCACTGTTGTGGAAAGCAATAAAAAAAGAGCTGCCAGGAGAAAATCCATTGTGTCTGTCTCTAGGCCTATGACTAGAAGTCAGAACAAAAACCTAACTGTTCATGACAGTCCTCCAAATCCTCCTAGTAGGGCTGTCAGAGAAAAGAAAAAACTGTTGGAATTATGCCCTAGAGGCAATAATAAAGATGTTATTATTATAATTCTTGTTCATGATAAAGTTTATATTCCATGCTAGAATTGTATTAAGCGGAAACTTTAATACTTGTGTGGTTTGTGAACAACACCGTGTCCCTAGTACGCCTCTATGGACTAGCTCATTGATCAATGATGGTTAAGGTTTCCTAACCATAGACATGAGTTGTCAATTGATAATGAGATCATATCATTGGATAATGATGTGGTGGATAGACCCAAACTAAGCAAAGCTATTAGATCGTTTCATCGTGTTCGTCTTTGCGAAGCTTTTCTCATGTCAAATATTGTATTCCTTAGACCATGAGATAATCCAACTCCCTGGTATCGGAAGAAAGCTTTGAGGTCATCAAACGTCATCCTATGAGAGGGTGATCATAAAGGTGTCTCTCAGGTGATCGGAAAGTATCTGTTGGGTTGTATGTATCGAGATGGGATTTGTCCCTCCCAAGTCGGAGAGATATGCTTCGGGCCCACTCGGTAATCGATATCAACACCGCTTGCAAGCATGTGGTTAAGGAGTTAATCACAAAGTGATATCGGATTACGGAACGAGTAAAGTACTTGCTGTGAACGAGATTGAACTAGGTATGACGATACCGACGATCGAATCTCGGGCAGGTAAAATATCGCGAGACGAAGGGAATATATATATGGGATTGATTGAATCCTGGCATCGTGGTTCATCCGATATGATCATCGATGAATGTGTGGGAGTCAATATGGGTGCCCAGACCCCGCTGTTGATTATTGATAGAAGATCATGTCTGCATATTCTCGAACCCGCAGGGTCACACACTTAACGTGTCTCGACGCTAGGATAGATTGGATACTTGGTTTATGAATTTTTGTTCGGAGTCTCGGATGGGATCCGGGACATCACGAGAGGTTCCGGAATGGTCCGGAGAATAAGATTCATATAAGGCAGTGTAGTTTTTGGAGTTCGGAATTGTTCCGGATTAATCGGTATTGTACCGGAAGCTTCTAGAACCTTCCGGAAGGGGGTCAACGTGGTCCCACCTTCCGGGAGGGGGCATGGGCCTATGAGGGAGTGTCCTGGCCGCATTGGGCCAGGGGCACAAGGCCCCATAGGGCCCAGCCGATTCTAGATAGATTTAAATCGTTTAAACTAGAGATAGGCTTGGAGGAGAGGCAAGGGCTGGCCGCACCCCCCCTCTATATATAGAGGGCTGGTGCGCCCCCTCCCCCTACACATCTCCCTCCAAGCCCTAGTAGCCCTGCTGCCTTCCTCTCTCCCTCCCGACTGTTTGCAGGCGAAGCCCTGCTGCAGAAATTCTCCACCAAATACACCACGCCGTCGTGTTGTAGATCCAATCCATCTCTCCACCCTACTTGCTGGTCCGAGGAAGGAGGAGACGTCGAGGTGCTGCACGTGTGCATCTCACGGAGGCACCGCCACTTGTGGTGCTAGATCGGATCGGATCGCGAGGAGGAGAAGCGAGTACGACTACATCACCCACGTTCCGACGAACGTTCCGCTGTGCGAATCTTCAAGGGTATGAAGATCTAATCCAATATCTCTCGTTGTTTGCATCTCCTAGATTAGATCTTGGCTTTCTCTCTGTTTGCTTCCGTAGAAAATTTTGATTTACTATGCTGCAAAACCCTTCAGTGGTATCAGAGCTAGATCTATGCGTAGATGTGTTTCACGAGTAGAACGCAACATGGTGGTTGCGGGCGTTGATGTTTTCTGTTGCAAGCCTCTTGTTTGTGTTCCTCTTATGACGCGGGATAGTGAGATTGAAGCGGTCCAGGCCAACCTTACGCGACGTCGTTCGCGAGACCGGCTCCGCACTTGACGTGTGGCTTGTTCCACACATGCGGCTGGTGGATGCCAGTTTCTCTCACTATAGTTGTCATGGGATTAACACCGGAGTTCGGCAACCATAATATCACCGTTGTGGCTTTCCGTAGGTAAGAATCGTTCTTAGCATCTACTCCCATAAGCCACGTAAAACATGCAACAACAAAGTAGAGGCATCTAACTTGTTTTTGCAGGGAGTGTTTTCTGTGATATGGTATGGCCCAAGATGTGATGTGTATAATGTATGCGATGATCATGTTTTGTAATGTTTCACGACTTGCATGTCGATGAGTACACAACCGGCAGGAGCCATATGGTTGTGTTTATAATTGTGTATGACCTGCGAGTCAACTTCTTATACGCCATGTAATAGCTTTACTTTATCGCTAAGTAGTTAGCAATAATTGTAGTTGCTATTCGTGGTGGAGGCAATCATGGTGGAGTGATGGAGATCATGCCGGAACGCACAAGATGGAGATCATTGCGCGAAGATTGGCTATACCATGTCACATAAAGTTATATGCATGTGATGTTTATCCTTTTATGTATCTTATTATGCTTAGATCACGACGGTAGCATTATAAGATGATTCCTCACTTAAAGATCAAGATAAAAACTGTGTTCTCCCCAAAGTATGCACCGTTGCGAAAGTTCGTCGTGTCCAAGCATCACGTGATGATCGGGTGCTATAGACTCTACGCTCACATACAACGGGTGCAAGCCAGTTTTGCACACGCGGAAATACTTGGGTCTAACTTGACGAGCCTAGCATGTACAGACATGGCCTCGGAACGCAAGAACCGAAAGGTTAAGCATGAGTCATATGAATGATATGATCGACACTTTGTTGTCCACCATTGAAACCACATCTCTTCTCGTGATGATCGGATTAGGTGTGGTGAATTTGGATCGTGTTCACTAAACAACTTGAGGGATGTTGAATTTAGTGGGAGTTCTTCTAGTAATTTGATTAAGTTGAACTATTTATCATGAACATAGTCTAAATTGTACTTGCAAATACTGTAGATCCAATGGACAAGTCCAACTTCAACTTCAACGTTTTTGCTGAGAAAGAAAAGCTTAGAAACAATGGGTCTAACTTCACCAACTAGTTCCGCAATCTAAGAATCATTCTGTTTGGCGGACAAAAGGACTATGTCCTTGAGAAAGCGTTAGGTAACCCCCTGCTGCAATTGCGCCGGCTGATGAGAAAGCTGTCTATCAGTCGCGCAAAGATGATTATGGTGTGATTAAGAGCACCATGTTGTTTGCTATGGAACCGGAACTTCAAAATCGTTTTGAAAACTATCCCGGGCCCTTTGCGATTCTCGAGGAACTGAAAACCATGTTTCAGACTCAGGCCCGTTCTGAGAGATATGAGATCTCTGAGAAGTTCTTTAACTGCAAGATGGAGGAAGGGAGTTCCGTTAGTGAGCACGCCATTAAGATGTCGGGCTACACTCAACTCCTTGAGCAACTGGACTGCAAGATTCCAGAGGAGCTCAAGATTGATAGGGTTCTGCAATCACTCCCTCCCAGCTACAAAAGTTTTGTAGTGACTCACAATCAGATTGGTTCCACTGATACGATCACCGAGCTCTTCGCAAAGTTGAAGGCTGCGGAGGTGGACATCAGGAAGGATAATCATGTGTTGATGGTCAACAAGCCCTCCTTTAAGAAAGGTAAAGGTGCAAAGAAGCCCTTCAAGAAAGGCGGCGGCAAGCGCGTTGCCCCTGCTGAGAAGAAGCTCAAGTCTGGTCCCAAGCCGGACACTGAGTGCTTCTATTGCAAGGACAAGGGTCACTGGAGCGCAACTGTCCGAAGTACTTAGCGGACAAGAAGGCTGGCACCATCAAAGGTATATTTGATATACATGTTATTGATGTTTTCCTTACTAGCCCTCGTTGTAGTGCCTGGGTATTTGATACTGGTTCAGTTGCTAATATTTGTAACTCGAAACAGGAGCTACGGAATAGACGGCGGCTTGCGAGGGATGAGGTGACGATGCGCGTTGGCAACGGATCAAGAGTTGATGTGATGGCCGTCGGCACGCTCTCCTTAGTTTTACCTTCGGGATTAGTTTTAAACCTTAATAAATGTTATTATGTGCCTGCGTTGAGCATGAACATTATTTCTGGATCGTGTTTATTGCAAGACGGTTATTCATTTAAATCGGAGAATAATGGTTGTTCTATTTATATGAGTAACATCTTTTATGGTCATACACCTCTTGTGAATGGTTTATTTCTTCTAAATCTCGAAAGGGATGAAACACACATCCATAACATTGAGGCTAAGTGATGCAAAGTAGATAGTGATAATACTACTTATTTGTGGCACTGTCGTCTAGGTCATATTGGTGTAAAGCGCATGTAGAAACTCCATTCTGATGGACTTTTGGAGTCTCTTGATTTTGAATCATTTGACACATGCGAACCATGCCTCATGGGCAAGATGATCAAAACCCCGTTCTCCGGAATGATGGAGCGAGCAACGGACTTGTTGGAAATCATACATACCGATGTATGCGGACCGATGAGTGTTTCGACGCGCGGTGGATATCGCTATTTTCTCACTTTTACCGATGACTTAAGTAGATATGGGTATATCTATTTAATGAAACATAAATCTGAAACGTTTGAAAAGTTCAAAGAATTTCAGAATGAAGTGGAGAACCATCGTAACAGAAAGATTAAGTTTCTACGATCCGATCGTGGGGGCGAATATTTGAGTTATGATTTTCTCACGCATCTCAAAGCAAGTGGAATCGTTTCACAACTCACGCCACCCGGAACACCACAGCGCAATGGTGTGTCTGAACGCCGGAATCGAACCCTATTAGATATGGTCCGATCGATGATGTCTCTTACTGATTTGCCGTTATCGTTTTGGGGTTATGCATTAGAAACCGCTGCATTACTTTAAATAGGGCTCCATCTAAATCCGTTGAGACGACACCGTATGAACTGTGGTTTGGTGCTAAACCTAAGTTGTCGTTTCTTAAAGTTTGGGGATGCGAAGCTTACGTCAAGAAGTTGATGCCGGACAAGCTCGAACCCAAAGCGGAGAAATGCGTCTTCATAGGATACCCTAAGGAAACTATTGGGTATACCTTCTATCACAGAACCGAAGGCAAAGTGTTTGTCGCAAAGAACGGTTCCTTTCTTGAGAAGGAGTTTCTCTCGAAAGAAGTGAGTGGGAGGAAAGTAGAGCTAGACGAGGTTATTGAACCTTCTCTTGAATTGGAGAGTAGCGCAGCACCTGAAATTGTTCCAGTGCCGCCTGCACCAACAATAGAGGAAGCAAATGACAAGGATCATGAAGCTTCGGACGATGCTGCTACTGAACGTCGCAGGTCGACAAGGTCGCGTGCCCCTCCTGAGTGGTACGGCAACCCTGTCTTGACTGTCTTGTTAGTAGAAGACAACGAACCTACGAACTATGAGGAAGCGATGATGAGCCCAGACTCTGAGAAATGGCTAGAAGCCATGAAATCCAAATTGGGATCCATGAGCAAAAACCAAGTATGGACTTTGGTGGACCCTCCTAGCGACCGAAAGGCCGTTGAGTGCAAATGGATCTTCAAGAAGAAAACGGACGCGGATGGTAATGTTACCGTCTATAAAGCACGGCTTGTTGCGAAAGGTTTTCGACAAGTTCAAGGTGTTGACTACGATGAGACTTTCTCTCCCGTAGCGATGTTTAAGTCCATTCGGATTTTATTAGCAATTGCTGCGTTTCATGATTATGAAATATGGCAAATGGATGTCAAGACTGCTTTCCTCAATGGCAACATTGATGAAGAGTTGTATATGATGCAACCCGAAGGTTTTGTCGATCCTAAGGATGCTGATAAAGTATGCAAACTTCAGCGTTCCATTTATGGACTGAAGCAAGCATCTCGGAGTTGGAACCTTCGTTTTGATCAAGTGATCAAGAGCTTTGGATTTGTTCCAAATTGCTACGAAGCTTGCATCTACAAGAAAGTGAGTGGGAGCTCGGTGACGTTTCTGGTACTATATGTGGATGACATATTGATTATTGGAAATGACATCAACATGCTTAACGATGTGAAGAGTTATTTGAACAAGTGTTTTTCAATGAAAGACCTAGGTGAAGCTGCTTATATATTGGGCATCAAAATCTATAGAGATAGACAAAGACGCCTGATAGCTTTAAGCCAAAGTACATACCTAGACAAAGTTCTGAAAAGGTTCAGAATGGATAAGGCATTGAAAGGTTCAGTGCCTATGTTGTCAGGTAAGATATTGAGCAAGGCTCAGTGTCCAACTACGGTAAATGATAGGGAAGCTATGAGCAAAGTGCCTTATGCCTCAGCCATAGGTTCCATCATGTATGCCATGATGTGTACTAGACCGGATGTGTCCAATGCTCTTAGTTTGACGAGCAGATATCAAAGTGATCCAGGAGTGGAACACTGGACAGCCGTGAAGAACATCCTAAGGTACCTAAATAGGACTAAAGAAATGTTCTTAGTCTATGGGGGTGATGAACAGCTCGTCGTAAAAGGTTACGTCGATGCTAGTTTCGACACCGACAAGGATGATTGTAAATCTCAGACAGGATACGTGTATATTTTGAATGGAGGAGCTGTGAGCTGGAGAAGCTGCAAGCAAAGCGTGATCGCGGGATCTACAGTAGAAGCGGAATACATGGCTGCTGCAGAAGCGTCAAGTGAAGGAGTTTGGATCAGAAACTTCATCACTGAGCTTGGCGTGGTTCCAAGTGCATTGGACCCACTGGAGATATTGTGTGACAACACTGGCGCCATAGCACTCGCTAAGGAACCAAGATATCATCCAAAGACCAAGCATATCAACCGCAAGTTTCATATAATCCAAGATTATATAGCAGATGGAGATCTGAAGATTAGCAAAGTACATACAGATCTGAATGTCGCAGATCCATTGACTAAACCTCTTCCACGTGTAAAACATGATCAACACCTCAGTGCCATGGGTGTGAGATTGTTGCCAGATGTAAACTAGATTATTGACTCTAGTGCAAGTGGGAGACTGTTGGAATTATGCCCTAGAGGCAATAATAAAGATGTTATTATTATAATTCTTGTTCATGATAAAGTTTATATTTCATGCTAGAATTGTATTAAGCGGAAACTTTAATACTTGTGTGGTTTGTGAACAACACCGTGTCCCTAGTACGCCTCTATGGACTAG
This sequence comes from Avena sativa, assembly GCA_916181665.1. Taxonomy (NCBI): domain Eukaryota; kingdom Viridiplantae; phylum Streptophyta; class Magnoliopsida; order Poales; family Poaceae; genus Avena; species Avena sativa. Next base: position 466,328,288 of record OV702293.1, read on the forward strand.
CTCATTGATCAATGATGGTTAAGGTTTCCTAACCATAGACATGAGTTGTCAATTGATAATGAGATCATATCATTGGAGAATGATGTGGTGGATAGACCCAAACTAAGCAAAGCTATTAGATCGTTTCATCGTGTTCGTCTTTGCAAAGCTTTTCTCATGTCAAATATTGTATTCCTTAGACCATGAGATAATACAACTCCCTGGTATCGGAAGAAAGCTTTGAGGTCATCAAACGTCATCCTATGAGAGGGTGATCATAAAGGTGTCTATCAGGTGATCGGAAAGTATCTGTTGGGTTGTATGTATCGAGATGGGATTTGTTCCTCCCAAGTCGGAGAGATATGCTTCGGTCCCACTCGGTAATCGATATCAACACCGCTTGCAAGCATGTGGTTAAAGAGTTAATCACAAAGTGATATCGGATTACGGAACGAGTAAAGTACTTGCTGTGAACGAGATTGAACTAGGTATGACGATACCGACGATCGAATCTTGGGCAAGTAAAATATCGCGAGACGAAGGGAATATATATATGGGATTGATTGAATCCTGGCATTGTGGTTCATCCGATATGATCATCGATGAATGTGTGGAAGTCAATATGGGTGCCCAGACCCCGCTGTTGATTATTGATAGAAGATCATGTCTGCATATTCTCGAACCCGCAGGGTCACACACTTAACGTGTCTCGACGCTAGGATAGATTGGATACTTGGTTTATGAATTTTTGTTCGGAGTCTCGGATGGGATCCGGGACATCACGAGAGGTTCCGGAATGGTCCGGAGAATAAGATTCATATAAGGCAGTGTAGTTTTTGGAGTTCGGAATTGTTCCGGATTAATCGGTATTGTACCGGAAGCTTCTAGAACCTTCCGGAAGGGGGCCAACGTGGTCCCACCTTCCGGGAGGGGGCATGGGCCTATGAGGGAGTGTCCTAGCCGCATTGGGCCAGGGGCACAAGGCCCCATAGGGCCCAGCCGATTCTAGATAAGTTTAAATCGTTTAAACTAGAGATAGGCTTGGAGGAGAGGCAAGGGCTGGCCGCACCCCCCCTCTATATATAGAGGGCTGGTGCGCCCCCTCCCCCTACACATCTCCCTCCAAGCCCTAGTAGCCCTGCTGCCTTCCTCTCTCCCTCCCGACTGTTTGCAGGCGAAGCCCTGCTGCAGAAATTCTCCACCAAATACACCACGCCGTCGTGTTGTAGATCCAATCCATCTCTCCACCCTACTTGCTGGTCCGAGGAAGGAGGAGACGTCGAGGTGCTGCACGTGTGCATCTCACGGAGGCACCGCCACTTGTGGTGCTAGATCGGATCGGATCGCGAGGAGGAGAAGCGAGTACGACTACATCACCCACGTTCTGACGAACGTTCCGCTGTGCGAATCTTCAAGGGTATGAAGATCTAATCCAATCTCTCTCGTTGTTTGCATCTCCTAGATTAGATCTTGGCTTTCTCTCTGTTCGCTTCCGTAGAAAATTTTTATTTACTATGCTGCGAAACCCTTCAAAAACCTAATCGTTTTAAATGAAAGGTGGTTTTTTAAATAGTAGAGGTGTGGGAAAAAAAGGTGCTGCCTCCTGTCTTAATGATTTGATGAGAGATTATTCCCTTGATTTCATTGGAATCCAAGAAACAATGAAAAAAGATTATAAGATGAGTTTTTTTAGGAAGCTTGATCCTCATAATTCCTATTTTTGGAAATGGAATCCTTCTATGGGTAGATCTGGTGTCATTCTTTGTGGCATCAAGATTGATTCCTTGGATGTTAATGCTGAAAAAGCTGGCAGTTTGTAGTTTGTTCTTTGGCAGTTTTCAATATTCTTAGGCATGGCGGTGAAAAAATACAACTTCTGTTCCTTCTGATGCTTCTGATTTCTTCAATTCCATTATCCATACTGACATGGTTATACCCTGCGTGTACACGACATTAGTATACCTGGTCCATCTCAAGGATGGCCCACACGAATATACACGACCTGTGAAGATTTTTGAGTGGCCCAAGCCCATGGCGTCTTCGAATCCTTGGAGAGCAAGACTAGAATAGATAGAATATTCAAAGGGGCAAACCCTAACTTGTAACCGACTCGATCTATGCCCGAGACCTGCCTATCCCTATATAAAGGCTAGAAGGGCACGCCGAGGAGGGCATCTTCTTCACCGCATACACACCTCCACGCCAGATTGCATCTGCACACCCCTATACTTTTTGGTTCCGCCGTAATCAAGAGCAGACAAGCAGGAGTAGTGTTTTCCCTCCGGGGGCCTAAACCTGGGTAAATATCGTGTCCCCTGGTTGCTTGTCTGTTAACCGTTCCGCGATCTCCAGCACCTCCACCTTCTCCAAAAGCCAAGCTCATAACAATGGGCATTGACGAGTCGAAACCTCGTCACATACTCATGGGCTTAGGGAGATTTTTATGCATGGGGGAAAATATACTTGGCCCAATAAGCATTGTTCTCCTACTTTGGAAAATTTGGATATGGTTTTAATGTCCCCTGACTGGGAGGATCTTTTTCCTCTGGTCATAGTCCAGAAGCTGGTTAGGGACATTTCTGATCATAATGCTCTTCTCCTAGATACTTGTACATGTTCTGCTATTTCTGTTAAACCTAGAGAATTTCGTTTTGATACTTCCTGGCTTGATAATGAGAAGTTCCTTCCCTTAGTTTCTGGAATTTGGAATAAACCTGTACATGATCCTGATCCTATTGATGTTTTAAACATTAAGCTTAAGAGGATCAAGAAATTTTTCAAAGGATGGGGGGCCAATCTGTTTGGCCACACTAGAAAAAAGAAATATGAACTTAAGGAAGAATTGGCTTCCTTGGAATCTCTAGATGAGGAGGGAGAATTGCATCCTGATGTCCATATTAGAAAAACTGAAATTTCTGTGGAGCTAATGAAAATCTATGCCGAGGAAGAAAAGTTTTGGGATAAAAAAGCTCATGAGAAATGGCTCTTAGAGGGAGATTTGAATAATAGTTATTTCCACAGGGTTGCTAATGGTAGAAAAATAAAGAACACTATGTTCTCTCTAAAAAATGAGGATGTTACTATTGAGGGCACTGATAATTTTTTACACCATCCCACTGCATACTATAAAACCCTGTTTGGGCCTGCCCCTGGAAACCCGTTTCCTGTGAATTTTGACATGTGGTATGAAATTGATAAGTTGAATTCCCATGAAATTTTAAGTCCACCTTTTTCTGAGGAGGAAATTAAACATGCTATTTTCTCTATGGCTAGAAATAAAGCTCCTGGTCCTAATGACATGTTGGGAAGTTGTTAAGGGAGATATCTTGAGAATTTTCTCAGCCTTTTACAATGATAGCCTTGATGTTCAACGACTGAATTATGGGACCATAACTCTGCTTCCTAAGATTTCTGGTGTTGATAAGATCACTTAGTATAGACCTATTTGTTTGCTTAGATGCATATATAAACTCGTCACTAAAGTTTAAACTATTCGAGTGGAACCTTTGCAGGAGAAACTTTTTAGTATTCATTAGAATGCTTTTATCAAGAAGAGAAATATTGTTGATGGCATTATGTCCTTGCATGAAATTATGCATTATACTCATATTAAAAAGCAAGTTGCATTGTCTTAAAATTTGATTTTGAAAAATCCTTTGATAAAGTCAACTGGGATTTCCTCCTTAGCTATCAAAGTGCTATGGGCTTTGGTGATTTTTGGTGTAAAAAAGTCAGATCTATCCTGCATAATGGAACTATTTCTGTTAAAATCAACAATACTTATGGTCCCTATTTCCAAAGTGCCAAGGATGTTAGGCAGGGGGATCCCCTTTCCTCTTTAACTATGTTGTCCAATGTTTCACTAAGATGGTTCTAGAGGCACAAAAAATGACCTAATTGTGGGGTTAGTTCCAAATCTTATTGATAAAGGGGTGGCCATCATGCAGTATGCGGATGATACTGTTTTATGTATTTCCCATGATTTTGACAAAGCTCTAAATCTTAAACTCCTCCTTTATATGTTTGAGATGATGTCAGGCTTGAAAATCAATTTTTAGAAAAGTGAACTTTTCTTGATTGGGGGTGATAATATCATTGTTGATTCATATTCTTCCATGTTTGGTTTCAAAGTGGGGCTACTTCCTATAAAATATTTAGGGGTTCATGTCTCCTTTAGAGCTATTAGAAACTCTGATTTGAGCTTCATTGATAGTAAGTTTGTCAACAAGCTTGATGCTTGGGTGGGTGGTGCTGCCTCTTGTGGTGGGGGTTTGACTTTAGTTGATGCTAGTTTTTTTTGACCTTCCTACTTATGTTATGGCCTTGTTCCTTCTCAATGACACTTTCATTGAAAAATGGATAAGCATCGGAGAAGGTTTTTCTGTCATGGTAAAAAGCATAAAAGAGGGTATTATATGGTTACCTGGAGAAGGGTGTGTAGATCTAAGAAGAAGGGTGGCCTTGGTATTCAAGATCTTAAAAAACAGAACATTAGCCTCTTGTGCAAATGGTGGTGGAAACTTGATACTCAGTATGGCCTATGGCAACAAATTGTGAAAGCTAGATACCTGAGGAATAAGTCTGTTGCTTCTGTTCAAGGGAGATTTTCTGACTCTCCTGGTTGGAAAGCTATCCTCAAAGTCAAAGATACTTATATGGCTGGGAGGAAGATCATTCTCAACAATGGTAGCCTGACCAGGCTTTGGAAAGACTCTATTTAGGAGCAAAATCCTTTTGAAAATCAATTCCCTAATCTTTTTGAGGTGTGCCAAAATAAAGAATGCACCATTCTGGACTTGGTAAATGCTTCTTTTGTTATCCCCTTTCGCAGGAATCTTAGAGGTGAACTGCTTGCTCAGTGGAATTCTATCTGTAATTTTGTTAACTCCTTAGATCTTTCTGTTGAACCTGATGTTGTTTGCTGGTCTCTAAATGCTTGTGGCAGATTTTCCACAAAGTCCGTTTACACTTGGCTTGAAAAAACATCTTTGTTTCCAATAATAAGTGGATTTGGAAAGAAAAAATGCCCCTTAAAATCAAAGTGTTCATGTGGCAACTTTGTCAGGATGCTACATACCTCCAGGGTGGTCTGGGGGATTTTGGGGTTGGTTTTGGGTGCCACAAGTGTGCCTAACAACTTCTGGCAGGCTATGGCCTGGTTTCATGCATATATGCCTGGAAGAGAATGTTTTTACATGCTTATCATTGCTTCCTTTTGCTGGGCGATCTGGAACATCAGGAACAAAGTCACCTTTGATAAGCATAGGCTTATCTCTCCGAGTGTGATCTCATTTTTGGCTATCTCGTTCTTATTGTACTGGGCAGGTCTTCAGAAAGGTGACGACAAGGCGATGGTGATTGATGGTGCTCACTCTCTGGCGCGTGCTGCTGCTTCGATCTTTGGGCAAGGACAGGAGGTTACTGGAAATCGCCCGCTGCTGATCACTGGCGTCCGATGATGTGATTTTGTGTCTGTTCGTTGTGCTCGAGAACTAGGCCTTTTCTCTTGGTTAGAGGCTCGTTGCCTTGGTTGTTGGTTCCTGTATTTTGCTAAACTATGGTGATGCCAGGTTTTCGTCTCACACTTTTCATCCGAGGTCGGATGGAGAGAGTGTGGGTTTCCTGGCATTGCTCCAGCTCGCTTCCCTGATCCCTACCCCTTCCTTTTGGACTCTTTGTCTTCCTATTGTCGCACTGAACCTTGTTATTTTCGTTAAAATGTTAATGAAAAGGGGTGGAAGCCCGGTTGGAAAAAATGTAAGGCATAGTACACTGCTAAAATTGTTCTTTCTAACCAAAGTCAGAACAAATGGCGACTTTCACCTCGAGGCAAATCATAGGAGAACTGCATCGAACGTACGATCGAGTAACTGAAACGCATGAATGCATGTCAGTGTATGCAGCAATTGGTTTTTTTTACAAATATGACCCTCTGCAATTCGTCATCGCCAAAAATACCCCCTCACGCCGCAAAAGCCAAAAATGCCCTGGCGGGAGGCTGAAAAGGTGACACATGTCACCTCCCGCCACGGGGGGTGCCGGGATGTTCCTTCCGCCACAGGGGGTGGCGGGATGTTCCTTCCGCCAGGGGGAATGGCGAGATGAGGTGGGCCCCATGGCCGGGCCAGCTGGGAGGTTTGACTTGGCGCTAGCGGGAGGTTCGACTTCGCGCTCGCGCTGGTGGGCCCCACGGCGTCATTCCGCCACCGCCAAAGGAGGAAGGAACCTCCCGCCACCCCCTGTGGCGGGAAGTGACACGTGTCACCTTTTCAGCCTCCCGCCAGGGCATTTTTGGCTTTTGCGACGCGAGAGGGGTATTTTTGGCGATAGCAAATTGCATAGGGTCATATTTGTAAAAAAACGCAGCAATTACCCATGCATGGCAGGTCAGTCGTGTACAAACCTAAGAGCTGTCAGACTACGCAAGTTAGCTAGGCTACGATGTTAGTAGCTAGGATAGGCTTCTGTGGCTGCCTTCCGATCGTGTCTGCTTGGTCATCTTGACCGACTGAAAATTTTCCTGTTCCTAGTATAAGGCATGTATTCGAATTCCATGTATAAGGCCTAGTACACCATACTGAAACTTGTTTCTTGGTTTGAAATTCAATGCAAATAATGGATGCCCTGTCCATGGATAATCGCAACACTCATGGTCTTTTTCTTGACTGCATGTGGTCAGGAAAACATTAGGTTACCTCATAAGTTAAATAGCTATAACTATAGTGCACGTTTAACTCGAAAGAGAGAAAAGAGGAACAAGAAGCATGGACCTCACGCTGACAGCTTTAAAATTGGAAATGGTCGCGGTATCGATCAAACGAGCTTATACCAGGTCCAACTTTCCGTTGATGGGGACAAGCAGTCGAGTCATGTGTTTCGAGATGCTGAACAATGTGGAACCGCCTGCTTAATAAACCATACAATGATCTTAATTAAAGGAAATATGATCGTTGTTACGTGAGGCTGTCCATATCTTTACTATTAATTTCAAAAGCGTGGTGAATGGCTGGTGTCACACATGCAAAAATTACCAATAAAATGCCATCGCTTCTTAACTAACACAGAAATGCCACCGTAGACTACTCTCTTATCTAGGAAATATTGTTATCTTCTCCTTGAAATTAGGTCGCTTACTTTGCATGCGCAGAGCCAGACTACTTCCAGAATAATCTCTACCCCTTATCCCGCGTATCCCGCTCTTAAATAAAACTAATCAACGACCGAAGTAGTCATAGGCAAAGCCGGAGGAGACTAATCATTTGATGGCGCCAACATGGTACCGGTGGATATGGATACGGGGAGGTACATGGTTGTGGAAGTCTGTGTGCACCTTGAGAGAGGCCATTCTGATTCAGGCACGGCGCCTACTGATGTTGCCGTCGTGGACTCGGCACCCTTGCCTCCTAGGACCGGAGAATATCGGTCATGGCCAGTGGAAGGAAGGACGCTGATGGAGGCGGGGACAAGCACGTTGAATATACCTGGTGAGGATGAGAAGCAATTAAGCATTGAGATCTGGGTCTTCTCTTCCATTGTTGGTGAGAACGCAGGAACAATCATCGTGGGAGATTGAGATCTAGGTGGCTACACCAATATAGATGCGATGGGATCAGAATGAATTGAGAATGATATCGATATGATTGTATTCAATGGTTGAATCATCTCTGTTGCGGACATACGGTGCGTGGATGCCTTTCAGTTTGAAGGAATTCTATCCATGTTGCTTGATTTCCTCGCTTCCAATCTTAGGACACAACATAAGCAAGATCTTATGACTATGCATAGGAGGAGGTTCAAAGATTCTAGCATACAGAGCTTTACTTTGTGTGCTTAATTGGCATCGAGCCATTGCTTCAATGCTGTTGGTTTGCTTTCCTTTCCATCTAATGTCAGTGGTTACACCATCCCTTTTCTGCCCTTATTTAAATTAATTAACCGTGTAATATAATTTATGTGTTCACATTGTTGTTCAGGATTCTGATGTGTTGCAGGGCCTTACTATTGATCACTACCCTCTCATATGTTATTGTGCTGCTGATTATATACACGAAGCAAAATCTTACTACCTATGGTTCAACAATATAAACATTTCTAGCAGGCTGTTTTATTTTGTTAAAAAGGCTTATATTATGGAATGGAGAGAGTATCTATTAACATCTTTATCAAGGTTTTAGCTTTCATGGTAACCATTTAAGTTGAACAATTAATCATTTTTACTGCAAGTATTTATCTTTACTATTAAATCCAAAGCCACGAATGCTTGGTGTCACACTTCAAGAAATTACTAGAAAAATGAAACTCCACAACAAACACCATGCCTAAATAAAAAAGAATGGCCGGCTAACAAACTTCATCTAGCAAACTTTATCCTATCCAAACAAAAATTCAACTCCACGCCTCTCTCTCACGACAATTCCACGCCTCTCTCTCACTATAACTCCATGATGTGTCACAGTTCGGTCTAACTACAAGTAATACCACCGCGATAACTATCGATTCGTGCTTTGCGCGTGATAAGTGGAGCCCTAACAATCTATGATTAACTAACGAACCAAATCCCATACTATTCTTAACTAGAAAACAAACTCGGCGCTCCATTGCGATCAAAATCCACCACATCGGGTGCCTTTTTTTTCCTTCACCCTCGACTAACGCCAGCGCGGCAGCGCAACCAAGTAGCCAAACACACCGTTCCAGTCCCCGTTAGCCACATCGGTTCCTGCAGAGTTCGAGCTTGTGGAGCACTGGAGCGCATGTCGGGCCTCCACCACCCATCCGTCCTTGCATCCATGACGTGCACCGTCAGTGATATCACCTCGACCCCATGGCCCCGACCTGACCACGAACTCACCGACTCCTCGCGGTCCTTCCTCCGCTTACACTCCTAGGGAGACCCACGTCGAGTCGAGAGAAGAGGAGGAGATCTAGGAGAAGTGGCAACGAGATGGGAGCTGGTGCGATTGGACGAGGAGCATGACACGTATCGGGCCCTGCCGCGGGAGGTGAGAAGTTGGAGCGGGTGTACCATATGGCCATGCACGGGAGGGATGCCATGGAAAGGAGCGGCAAGATAAGGGAGGACGAGGGATCGGGCTCTGTGGACGACGTGGTGGTGCGGGTGCTCAAGGAGGCGGAGGAAGGGAAAGTGATGGAGTGGGTCCTCCTCGCTGAGCGGCAGCTACACAACCTTTCTGAGCATTTCGGCCGGATCCGCGGTATACTTGTGCTCGACGTCTTGCGCAACAAGCTCCAGGTCAGGATCCACTCTGTAGTCAGGCCATCATGCATTCATGCATAATGAATTTCTCTATCTTCGTCTGCTTCATCAATAGTCATTGTATACAACACCATTTTGAGATAGTTCACATGGATAGGATCATAGGAGATTGGAATCATTCATCTAATTCGGAAAATTATAGTGATGCTGATTTTGAGGCTATAGGGCTATAGGTACAAGGGAGGTGGACTTTCCCTTTGTAATACAGTGTCGGTTCAGATTTTGCACTTGCAATGTTGGTTAAGATTATAGGGTTAAGGAAGTGCTACATATTACATAACCAGATGCACCGACGTTAGAGCTACAGCACCACGTGCTCGGGAATGCCAACCCTTTCTCCTCTATATTGTGTCTTTCATCTTCGCAGTTAAAGATCTGGCTTCTAAACTATGTTTCAGATTGTTAATTTCGAAGTTGTTAATCTTAAGTTTATTTAGCTATATTTGTTTTTAGGATGCGATTATGCTACAAGTTTCCTCCTTTTGATTATGATTCAGTGGTTTATTTTGGTTCCGCTGTATTCCAAACACTAGATTTCAAATTTTAGTTTCAGCTTTCCGTCCAAGTTTTTCGAAAATACCAAATTTTGGACATTTCGTTCAGTCAAAAAAAACGGAATCCAAATCCTTGGTTATAGTACACTAAAATTAAGGCACGCTTTTATACAAAAAGTAGGCACAATTTTATGACAATTTTATGAAAAGTACAGTAGTATGTTAGGCCTTTATATATGAGCAATATCGTTCCTCGCTAAATAACAATTGTAATGAGAAATGTTTGTATTATTAAACCAGGATTCTCCCTTGACAATGTCATGATCTACCTATGTTGATTCCCCTTCATAAGACGGGTTTCTCAGAAACAATGAATTTCGGCCATTTCGTTCAGACGGCAAGAAAAACAAAAAAAAGAAATCTGAATCCTTGATTACATTACACTAAAATTGAGACACACTTTTACGCAAAAAGTAGGTACACTTCCATGGCAATGTTATGAAAAGTATAGTAGGCGATGTTAGGCCTTCATACCTGAGCAATATCGGTCCTTGTTGAATGACATTTGTAAAAATAAATATTTGTATTTATTAAACCAAAATTCTCCCTTGACAATGCCATGATCTACTTCTGTTGATGCCCCTTCATAAGGCAGGTTTAGCAAGTACTTGAAATGCCGATGCTAATGGTTAACAAATTACATACAAATTACACCTTTGTAATCCTCCTTCCTCTTCTCGCGTGACTTAGAAGAAAATTATGTGCGGCTAGCGATATATTGTTGTTTTAGTCGCTCCGATAGCAACACATTGACTGAATGTTACACGAGGAGAGAACTGCAGACTGCTAGCAATATTATGTTTAAATTGCGGAGCTAGGTTGTTATTATCTTATAAGTTTGTATGTTAGTTTGTTCCTAACCACATAGGATGAGCTTGCATCTCACAAGATAGGGAGGCTTTATACTATACTTTCCAACCAGTCAATCACTATAATGTACCATAAACGAGGAGGAAGCCATCGCCACCGACTCCAAGCTCAGACCAAGTGCCAGCTGACAGGACGAGTAGCGAAAGGCCACTATTTTTCTCAACACGGGGGAGAAGCGGTGAGGAGATGGCCGTGGCCGTGTCAGACGTGGAACATGCTGGCATATACGGTCTTAGACTGGTAGGTGTTGGTCGAGAGCCAACATGCATATCATTTCTCAAATAAAGTTGTGGCGGAGAACACAATGAGTAGTAGCTAGGAAAAATAAAATAGTACAACCATATTTGGAAAAATGATTTAAAAAAATGGAAGGAGCAAAAAAAACTTATTGATTTATTTTATATGAGTAACTATATCAGACAAGACTCATGTTGTTGCACACGTAGTTTACATTTTTTGTTTTGACTTTTATTATGGTTGTTAGATGAGCAACACTGTTACTATCGAATTAGTTTTGATTTACACGTATAAGAGGAACATGTACACGTAGATTTTTATCTTCGCTTCCTGTTGTTGTTGCAGTAGCATATCTTTTCACATTGATGCTGGAGTAGGTTAGATTTTCTGAATATTATTCCATGTCAAGGAACCTTGTCCTTGTCACATCGGTTTTGCCAGTGGCAATCAAATGAGTCCTCATTGTACATAGACCATTGTTGAGGTAGGGCTCGACATGAGATAACATGGTCGAACGAGTCCTCGACGTATAGACCGCTTGTTAGGTAGGGATCGACATGGGCCAACGTGTCGCTCTCAAGGTCGGCCTCAATGTTGAGCACAGACGTGTCACTTTCGAGGAGGTGGTCTACGTGGGAAAACATAGGTCAAGGTGGAGATGCTTTCTTCCATGACTGTGTCCAGGGGAGTGACTGAGCCAACCATGGGGTAATGAAGTAGAGAGAGAGAGTTTATTTAGATAGAGTTGAGAGAGACAGCAATAGAGTTGTGATTGGTAGACAAAGAACAACCAGAGAGAGGGGTTGCATCCAATTAAGGAGTGGCGTGCGGTCCATGGAGCATTACCTATGGGCAGGGAGTGAGTGGCTCTGCAACGAGTGAGGACGTTGAGCCAACGGCCAGTGACTCTCGTGAGAGGGCATCGTGGAGGCGACATGATAGTGTGAGCGAAGTTGTCGGAAAGCGAGTGTTCAGTTTAAGGAAAGAAAGTGAAGGATGTTATAGCGATTGTTTTTTTCAATGTACGGATTTTTCAGCGGAATCACACGTATTCGAGCTACAATGACCAAACCAAATGGAGGAGAAGAAGGGATAAGCTGATGATTTAGTATATCTATCTAAACTCCGTTGCGAAGCACGGGTATTTAACTAGTAAGTATAATTTTGCGAACATCATGAAATCAACCTATCAATTATATTGTTCGAACAAGGTTTCGCAAAAAAAAATTATATTGTTCGAACAAGGTTAAAAGCATCTCTTGCAGACTCCTTAAAGGGGAACTGCTCTTATTTTTCAGCGGGTTTGAGGGTTGGGCTGTGTTTTTTTGGCCTCAAGATACGCAGTAAAACACATTTGTCCCTCAAAGCTTTTACGGTGCGCGGAAAATCCCCCTTCCCAGCCAATATTTATTCTGTTCCGTGGGGTGGATAGAGGTTGCGAACAGTCTCTCTTTTCCCCTCTCCTCCGCGTCTCCGCCGCACACCACCGCCCAAATTCGCTGCCAGCGACCAGAAATTAGCTACCCCGTGCTACAGAACTAGCACCGCACCGCCGCGATGTGGCCTCGTGGGAGCTCGATAGGAGTGGGGGCAGGTTGTTCCACCGCCATCAACCTACAGCACAACATGACCGAGGAGGAGGAGGAGGAGGACCGCAAGCGTGTGCGACATGACAAGGAGCTCAATGAGCTCTTCCTCGAGCAAGCGCTCGACGACGAACGCGAGCTGCAAGAGAAGCAGGACAAATGGCGCCCCAAGGCCGAGCTTCGGGCGGAGAAGTTCGTCGACCTCGTCTTGGACGACGAGTGAAGCCCTCCACCGGCCGCGCTGCCGCACCCTGAGGCTTCGGTGAGCCAAATTTTGGTATTTTAGGGTTACGGTTAGGGCGCCGATGCGTGTAGATCCTCTGCCCAGTTTTTTTGCATTCTGTAGCTATGATCACCGCAGGAACAATGCCATGTATGTATGAATCTCGTGCGAATGATTTAATTTCTTATTTTAAGGTTAATTTTGCTGTTTCTACTCTCTGCGATGAAAACTCAACCCTTATCAATGTTTTAAAGCGTCGTGGGATACATAGTCGGCTAGAGATGCTTTACCTTTTTTATAAATAGCATATATTAATATCGCAGATATAGCAATTACACACAACTTCTGCAATAACACATGCCCTAGCGGCCTTACGTATGCACACAATCGAGAAAAAGGAATAAGAATTACAAAAAAAGAAAAGTCTTACTACAGAGAACTATTTCTCGTAGCAACGACACTTACACCACCAGAACAACACCAATAGTCCAACTACTCTAATAAAGACGCCTTCAAAAAGAAAACAGTGCAAAGAGAGATGCTCTACCTAAAAGGAGCTTCCGCGTCGGCTGCGAGAGCCTAAATAATACTATAGTAGTTGCCTAAGAAAAGTGAAGATCAATAACGCTTATGGGGTGTACATATGGGGTGTGTATCCGTATGGTCGCTAGGGCAATATATTGTTGCAGATGCTGAATGTAATTGGTATTTTATAATATTAATATATGTTCCTTTTCAAAAAAATAACAGGATGAATCTATATTATTTAGCAGATGTAGGAGTACACTACAACTGTAGAAAGAGGCGCTGATTTGAGCCAAGAACTATATACCAAACCATTCTAGTCGAACCTAAAATAAGTCCTAAACCTTTTAATTTAAACTATATTTTTTTGTTCGTTTATTTAAACCCTAATAACTTTACTTTGATAGTATTTTTTCTTTTTTGGTCACATCGGCGGCGTACTGCGTCGTCACCCTCTTGGGAGCGTCGGGGTGAAGTTCCTTTCCCCTAGGTCTCGTCACCGTCTGAGGTGGTGAGTCTTGTTTTGTTGTACTTTGTTGTTGCTTTGTAAGAGAGTTTTCTCATTACCTTCTTTTATCGATTCGGCCACGTGTGACTTTATTTATAAAACGGGGCGACCCTGTTTGGAGGATAGTATTTTTGCTTGTGGAAATTTCTCAAATTTAGGGTATTCCAAATAAAAGTGTGCTAGGGAAGTCTCTTACTCACCAGGTATTCCATATTGGAGGGTAGGAGAAGATAAATATCCAATGACAGTATGACACTAAATGTCTGCACACGGCAATAGAAAAATATTGCTTTATATATGTAGATGAATGACTGAAAGGAGTCAATCTGTGTGACACCACAAGTCTGCAAACATACATTTATCCAGATTAAAATTAAGCCGCCATAACGCAGTGATTAATTTAGTGCTAGTTAAAGCGGGCACAAATCCGTCCGTACTGAGGTGGAGCACTTGTTGCTGTCAGTAGTCCATCACCGGTGCCAAGAAATTGCGACCATCTTTCTGCAGGAAACCGCGTAAAAGTTCGCACCAATCTCCCACCTCTATATATGTAGGCTACCACGACCCCCTCATCTGGCCAGTGCAACAGCAAGACAAAGCAGAGCAGCGATTGATCACTAGTAGTAGTTGATCGAGCAGAGCAGCAGCGATCTAGCCATGGCAATGGCAGCAGCATCGTCGACCATGGAGGTCGAGCAGGATCTTCCAGGCTTCCGGTTCCACCCCACGGAGGAGGAGCTCATCGGCTTCTACCTCTCCCATGTCGCGCTCGGCAAGAAGCTCCCCTTCGATATCATCAGCACCCTTAACATCTACCGCCACGACCCCTGGGACCTCCCGGCGATGGCCAAGATCGGCGAGAGGGAGTGGTACTTCTTCGTGCCGCGGGACCGGAAGGCGGGGAGCGGCGGGCGGCCGAACCGCACGACGCAGCGCGGGTTCTGGAAGGCGACGGGCTCGGACAGGGCGATCCGTAGCACTGCCGACCCCAAGCGGGTCATCGGGCTCAAGAAGACGCTCGTCTTCTACCAGGGCCGCGCGCCAAGGGGCACCAAGACGGACTGGGTCATGAACGAGTACCGCCTCCCCGACGTCGCCGCCGCCGCTGCCGCCGCCGGGCCTCCCATGGAGGACATGGTGCTGTGCAAGATATACCGGAAGGCCACGCCGCTCAAGGAGCTCGAGCAGAGAGCCTCCGTGATGGAGGAGATGATGATGCAGAGGCCCCGCGGCGGCGTCAGGGCGTCTCTGGACCGCGGAACCGCCGGCCGAGCCGGCGACGACTACCTATCATCGTCCGACGACGTCCAGGACAACTTCCCGTTGCACTCCACTTCGTCTTCGTCGACGGCGGTGTCTGGCAGCAGCAAGAACGACGACACGCGGGAAGCCAAGAAGGAGCCGGACGTCACAACGGTCACCGTGGCGTCGATGTCGTCTCTGCCGCAAGCGGCGAATCCGTCCTACAACTTTCAGCTCCCGGCGGCGAACCCATCCTGCACCTTCCAGCTCCCGGCGGCAAACGCACCTTGCAGCCTCCAGCTACCGGCGGCAAGCAATGGAGTGTCCGAGCTGCCCAGCCTGCAGCTTCCAGCGGCGAGCCACGGAGTGTTCGACTGGCTGCAGGAGCCGTTCCTGACGCAGTTGCGGAGCCCGTGGCAGGACCAGCATTGCCTGTCCCCCTACGCACATCTGCTGTACTATTGAGGGACAGAAAGCGAGGGAACTAGCAAATGGGTGATGAACTCACAAAACACAATCGATCGCAGTGTTGCAAGTCATAAGGTCGGAGCAGAGTAGAGCTAGCTGTGGATTCAGTTGTACATATCGGTATCACAGTACCACCTACCTAGATGTCCATCTTTTGTTTCGTTTGTGCATTTTAGAAAGGTGATGATGAACTTAGGAAGGCGGTTGAACAACCAATTAAGTACGCAATGTATTAATAACTTTTTTTGTATTTTCTCCGAGAAATAATGGTTCCAGGAAACTCTTCTTATCCGAGATGGACCTAACTGAATTACAAGAATTTTCTGTTTAGATATTTGTTTTGCTAATTAATCTATTGCATAATGGTAATGCTGATATTTTCGTAAGTGAGTGTTCATGACTCACTCGACTTAGAAATAATTATTTCTTGGTCAACATTGATAGTTGTTCAAAGAAGATATTTTCGTCTATTTACACTTGTGCAAATGCTGATGTCTCTATATAATCGTCTATATGCTTGGTTCTATGAGAAATAGCAAAATTGTTTGTGTACATATCAATCACCTACAATTGCCTATAACTTAGCACAAATATAAATTTTTGTAGGCATGATTGTAAATTTTTAGTCTGCCGATTATGTGTGAAGCAAGAGAATGATATAGTATCTTAGAAAGACTATTAATTTTTTTAAACCAAACAACTTATAAAATGGACAATTCGTTGGGATATTGGCTCGTGCCTTCCCCATTGAACATTTACAATATAAATATATATATTAGTATTTTTTTAGAAATTTGTAATATCACATAAAAAGACCATGGCCAAGAATGGATAAAATTCAGTTATCTACTTGTAGTAATTAATATTTAGAAGATTTATCTTAGAATTTTTGTAGTTTATGAACTGAGATATTCTTCATTTTTTTCATCTATTAAGATCTAATTAGCCTGTAACGTGGCACCTTGACCAAAGTGACATGAGTGGAAATAAAACCTTGAGAAACAAAGTGAATATTAAGACAGTAAAATGTGAAGATTTGTATTGCATCTAAAATAATATTATAAAGTTATTGTTATGCGGCTGAATCAGAGCACTAGTATACAAACAACCGAAATGAATATAAAGAGTAATATCATATTAACTAATAGTTATTTAAAAAACTGTAGTG
Source organism: Avena sativa (assembly GCA_916181665.1). Lineage (NCBI taxonomy): Eukaryota > Viridiplantae > Streptophyta > Magnoliopsida > Poales > Poaceae > Avena > Avena sativa. The sequence continues at coordinate 466,344,925 of OV702293.1, forward strand.
AATGATAGAGCAGTTTTCGTGTACACCTAAGGTCTTCTGTACTTTGCAACATTAGAAATAGGCGGTTTCATTTTTCTCTTCTTAATTTTTCTTTTCACATTTTGATTTCCTTATTGTTGATTTTATGGGTTTATTTTTTTTAGTTATCATTTTTTATTTATCTTAACCAAAAATTTACCATTTGTTTATTTTATTTCCATTTTTGATATTTTTTTCTAGAAAATATGTGGTGTTAGTCAATTGAATTTTTTTGACTATGAAACCCTAAGGGAAAACCTGTACGGTATATTTTTCAATTTATATATGAAATATGTACACAGGGTAGAGTTTGAAATTTTGAGTTCACTACTGTTTTTATTGTTTCATCAAAAGAGCATCTACACTAGTAAGTCCAATATGTTAGTTTGGTAAAGATTCTAAAAAACAGAACATGTTTTATAAATATATACATGAGCATGTCGTATTTTGATATGCACACACATTTCAATGTAAGATCAAACAAATCTTACAGACATTGGAAGAAAATCTTAAAACAAAAGGAACAGTTTTCTTATGCATAAAATATTATCGGTAAACAATTCTACGTCGTTTAATTGTATATGGTTTGTTGAGCCTTTTGTTTTCTAAAATTTGAAACGGAAAGTCACAAGTATATCCGTTGTGTTTGTGTGTTGAACATATTTTGTAACACACAATTTTTTTAAATAGTTTGTTAAACATTTTTATATATTACTAAAAAAAGAACATTGTTAAGCTAGGGGAGCTTTCCATGAGTTCGTTGATCATTTCATGTTACGAGCTTTACGAAATAATTCTTACAGCTGTAAGACAAGAAATGGACATACCATCTCCTTTGTACTATGAGAGCCTAAGAGCATAGAAGTCCAATACATCGTTTTACTAACAGGATTCTCGACTATTTTTTCAAACGTATCGGTACGATTGGATCGTCTAACAGTAAAAGATCAACTGAAAAAAATGATTTTGGGGTTTAGAACTTTTCTTTTGTTGATTTTGTGGTGCGTTGAAATACTTTTATCATGAATAAAAAATCATGTGCGCGTGTCCGCTCGCTCTCGGTCATCTCATGACTCACGCGGCCTAGTCCACCTTTGAGGTCTTCGAGCCGGCAACTGTTGGACGCCGCTGTCGCTGGAGGGGACGCTGGCAAAGCCTGAGCGCACCCCAGGGAAGGTGGCGACGGGGCATTTCATCGCGGGCACGGCGTGCAGGTGGCGAGGGTTTGTTGCTAGAGGAGTGTGTTTGTTGTGGTGGGTGACTACGTGGTGTGGATGATGAACCTCCTCACATATGTGGCTTTCCGTCTCGGTTTTCCCTCATAAACTGGGTATTTTTGTTTTTTTATCCAGTTTCCCTTATAAACTAGGTCATTTTTTCTATCCAATCAGACGACGGATACAACCAATTTGTCCTTAAAAAAAGGCCCGCAGCACTGAAGTTTGTTTCCTCACGTACATAATCCAACTGAAGCCCATCGGAGCGCACGGGAAGTCAAGGTACTAGCTATACTCCCTCTGTTCACTGTTCCATATTGTACTCCCTCAGATCCATTAGTTGACTTAAATTTTTTTAGATTTGGATAAATTTAGGCACTATTTAGTACTATACGGGTTCATCTAAATTTTAACAAATCAAAGTCAACTAATATGGATCGGAGGGAATAATATGTTTTGGCAATAACTAGTTTAGTTTGCCAAAACTAGACATAGGTAATAGATAATACTCCGTATGTGATTAGGTATCTGAAATATCTGAATTTCTTTAGGTTGCCACAACATAATACTCCTAATATATAAAGCATAGGCAACAGTATAATATATTAACATGTGATTAGATATCTGAAATATCTGGATTTGTACATGAGCGGAAGAACGGATCTGTAAGAAACTCGACAATTCAGACTCGGTTGTTTCGTTGTTCAAAAGAAGAAGAAAAAAGACTCTGTTTTGTTTGCACACTGCAGAGGTACGGAACTCGTGTTTGAGGCGGGGTGTCGTCTGCTGTCATAACGGCGACACGATGCGGGGTGACAAACCAGGACTCAGTACAGTTCTCATTACAGAGCAGCCTTTGCTAAAGCATGCTCCCACGCATTGACAGATCTACTGCATCAATGAAGCAGTTTAATATACGCATGGACTGAGCGATCAACCTCCTTACTCGATAATTTCTTCACCGCATCGGCACAGTCTATCTATCTCCACTAGCAATTAGAGACGACAGCTTGCTCGGCTATCTATCAGCAGTTCCTATTTTGCAACCAGCAACTCCACCAATTCCGGGTCATGCAAATGATCGAACCTGGAGCATCTTGTCACCATGAAGACGTCTGTCATCTCGTACTAAGCATCCCTCCAATGTTCAGATACACTTGGCCATCGTGCGCCTCATTTTTCCTCTAATTCCTTCCATGCTTTTCTCACACGTGCACATCCCCAGACATAGACATCCTCGTGTAGGTAGACAAGCCTAGAGGCCAATCCGAGCACAATCTCATGTCTGCAGACAGAAGAAATTTCACATTAAATATATACTTTCTCCGTTTCGAATGTATCTAGACCCCTTTTAATGTATAGGTTCACTCTGAATCTATAAACTAAAAGACGTCTACATACATTAGTTTCACAAAAGCTAAAACATCTTATATTTTAAAACGGAGGAAGTAATTGACAGCTTATGGCTAAAGGAATCGTAGAGCGATATTATGTGATATGCTCATGTTTCTTCTCTGATGGGCGTACCTAACTGACCAAGGAAGCACAGCATTGTAGAGATGCTTGTCGAGGCTGCCGTTGGGCATCAGCTCGTAGACAAGGAGCAGCTCCTCACCTCCGTGGCACCAGCCAATGAGCTGCACAAGATTCTTGTGCCGGAGCTGGCTTATGATCCTCGCCTCAGAGGCATACTCCTTTCTCCCCTGCTTGGAGCCCTTGGAAACCCTCTTGATGGCCACGGGAAGGTTCAATTCATTCAGGAATCCTCTGTACACCGAGCCGAAACCTCCTTGTCCGAGCCTCTTATTATTGTCAGAGAAGTCGTCGGTGGCGATGGCCAATTCCTTGTAGCAAAACCGCTTGGGCCCAGTTCCTTTCTCGAAGTAATCTTCCATGGCCTGATCATCATCGAAAAAGTTTCCCTCTTCCAGCCCTTGCTTTGTTGCTCGCTGACGGATTTTCTCCCGCTTTCTCTGGTCCCTCCGCAGAGGGAGCCAGATCAAGGGGACGAGAATGAGCAAAAACGACACAGAACCGGCAGATATGCAGACTAGAAGCCCAATTCTGGGAGGAGAAGAATCTGTGAGGAATTTGCAAGAAAATGGCATTGCATTAGTACCTCGCTGATGTATGCGCAACAGTGCCAAAGGGCGAAGATTAAGGATTGTGTGTTGGGCGACGAAAATTCGGCTTTTTTCCACCTAATGCGCTACGGTTCGTTTGCAGAAAAATCAAATAAAGGCGGTTGAGTCACAGGGAGTGTCTGTCCAGACTCACGAGGGCATGCAGGCTGTTCTTCACAATTTTTTTAAAAATTTAGTAGGGGTCGCTAAACCAACCACCTTCTCTTTTGACATCGAGTCTTTAACGTCTCTTTCTACGCTTTTGATCCCGGATGCCCAATCTGTTGTAACTCCTTTCACTATAGAACTACTTTTTTTTAATCTGGACAGCGAAAAAGACTAGCCACCCACCTCGGACCTTTTATTTCGGCCGGGTTTGGCCCAAAATTCATCTGGGGATCCTAGGTGAACCTCGACCTGCCGGGTTCTCCTAGGGCTCTAGATAAAAGCTATTTTTTTAAAAAAATAATATATATATTTTAATCTCAGAAATAATACATGAAATTGATCATTTTCAATTTTAGTGGCCGATCTTTAATTAAAAAGACGACAAACAGTAATCATCGTTTGAAAAGACGACGGCACGAATCGTTTTTCAAAAGACGACTAGCCCATGATCGTATTTTGAATTAAAGACAGGTTGCATTAATCATGTATAGTCGACCATGAGCTAGTCAGTCTTTTGAAAAGATGATTAGTGTCGTCGTCTTTTCAAAAGATGATTACTTTTCAATAAAAGACGCGTGTCGGTCGTCTTTTGAATTAAAGACCGACTGCTAGAATTGAAAATAATCAATTTCGTGTATAATTTCTGGAAATAACTAAAAAATTAGCTAGGCCGATTTTTTTAATAATATATATTTTTATTTAATTTTATAAATAATACACGAAATAATTTTTTTGCAAATCTAACGGGCCGCCTTCTTTTCAAAAGACGACGGGAGCTGGTCTTTATTTGAGAAGACGACGGACGCCCGTCTTTAATTGAAAAGACGACCGGAAGCTGTTTTTTATTTGAAAAGACGACCGGCGCCGTCGTCTTTCGAAATGACGACCGGGAGAGAAAGATGACAAGCAAAAAAGCCGCACATGAAGCGAGGGGAAAGCGTCGATGTGATGGGCACTGCTGCTGCTTTTGGCGCTGGGGCCCGCCAGACCGGCCGGAGTCCAGGGGCAGTCACGGGCGCCGATAAATAGCCCAATCTGTTGTCACTCCTTTCACTCTAGGATTACTTTTTTTTTATCTGGACAGCGAAAAAGACTAGCCAGGTTCTCCTCTCCACTGCTCTCCTCCCCGTTTGAGAGTCGCCGTTGCCTTTCCATCCCAAACCAAGGCTCCTCCCGGCGGCGTAGCCTCCGGTGAGGGGCTGAGGGGGAGGTGCTAGTGTAGATAGGGTAGTTTTTAGGGCTTGTTTCGCCTTTGTGCGGACTGGGAGTAGAGCGTCGAAGGTCTTTGGCTGTCTTCGATGCGTGCTGGTGGTTCTTCTCTGCCTGCTTGAGCTCCGGCGGAAGCTCTTGCGGATGAAGGAGAAGAAGCCAGAGATCTCCGCCAGTAAGGCTGGTTTTGGGGGCCTTTACTCGTTGTTGGTGGCGCGTGCCGCAGCGAGGTCGTCAGCGGGTGAGTTCTGGCAGCTTCCATGGTGGAAGGTGTCGGCTTGCTTGGGTTTGGGCCCTCCCAATAAACACGAGCCCCGGTGTTTCTACACAGACACTGCTTCGATCTACCTTCTGGCCGGCCGCGGCGGTGGCGGGAAGACGGATCTAGGCGGTGCTCGGTGTGGTGGCGGCTGGGGAGAAAGATATGGTGAAGCTTCGTCTTGTGGAGTTCTCTTGCAGGGGTCTTCTTACGGCGGTGCAGTTCATCTGGCCCCTGCCTCTAATGGCCATACGGCGGCCCTCCACGGCCATGCGATGGCTGAACTTCTTCCTCCTGGCCTTGCGCCGTACGGGAGGATCTTCATCGACCACGACACTGGATCCACGGCCAACTCTGCTCCAAGTGGCTTGCTCCCCTGGTAGCAGAGGTGGCGCCGACGACGTGAGGTTGCGCGTTGATGGTGGAGAAGACCAGGGACCCGATTGTTTTTTATCTTTCTTCCCTAGGGTCTTTTCTATAAAAGGCACAACCTTATCAGTATTTTCCCTATCTCTTAGGGTCTGTACTGATTTTTGTACCCACCGCGTTAATTGAAGCTTCCAGGGTCTTCGGGCCCTTATCTTATTCCAAAAAATAAAAAGACTAGCCACGACATCTGGGACCTTGATTTCGGCCGGGTTTGGACCAAAATTCATCTGGCGATCCTAGGCGAACCTCAACCTGCCGAGTTTCTCCTAGTGCTCTAGATAAAGTTTGCGTCCACACGGCCCGCGGGTCAGCCAAATAGAGGTAAAAAAAAGGGTCCCACCCACCCATGCATCCTCTCTCCTACCTACCCCTTTCCTCTCTACCGCGTACATAGAGGAGGCTCGCCGCCCGCACGCCTCCGCCCTCCGACCAGGTTGTGTGTGTTCTCCTTTCGGGCATTGCCGTCTAGCCTCCCCTTCGAGTTTGTCGTCGTCAACGACATCAACCAGACCGGCAATGCTGCCACGCCTCTGCCTCCATCCGGCGATCTTGGGAGAACCTCAGCTAGACCGGCAACGCCGCCCCACCGGCCACGCTGCTCCGCCTCTGTCCATGCTACCGCTGCGACGCCGGTCTTCATCGCTTCCGTTACGGACTCCGGCGGGTCCACGTCGGGGAAGGCTCTGCGCTCGCGTCGCTGGCCTCAAACACCGGTCTCGTGGCGGCCTGGGGGTGCAACGGCTAGAGAATTGTTCGTCCCAAGACAAAAAATGTGCTGGATTGGCCCAATTTTTGTCCAGAATTCGCCCTGAGGGCCTCCAACGAGTGGAGATGGTCTTAGCGAGTAGTCCACTCTTTTCCCTAGGAGGGGCTTTTTGGCACCCTGAAGCAAAATAAATTTTAAATGCATTTTGAAATAAAAAAGTTATAGAAAAAATTGCATACGTTCGCCTCCATGTGCTATGTTTGCCCAAAGTCCACTGGTGGAAACAGCTCTAAGCGTCCCGGTTCGTAAGGGGTTTTAGTCCCGGTTGTCTAATCGGGACGGGGCGATCGGGACTAAAGCCCCCACCCTTTAGTCCCGGTTGGCCCACGAACCGGTACAAAATGTGCTCCACGTGGCCGCTGCTCCGCGCGAGGGGGGAGGAGCAACCATCCCGGTTCGTAACACGAACCGGGACAAATCACCCTCTGCCGTGACAGAGATTTGGCACATTTCTCTGCCGCGGTATAGAATTCATTTTGGACACCTTTTTTTTTGCCGCGGCAGTATTTTGGCCACTTTTTGTGTCGCGGCGGAGAATTCATTTATGTTGTTTTATTTTTTATTTTGTGTTTTGCACTCATCAATGAAGGAACCATTATATTACACAACATCATCATGACAATAGAGATCTAAGTATCGAACATATTACATTTGATACACGGGTTTCATTCACATATATACATACAAAATAAGCTCCTTGTACAGTCCCTATTGCCTATACACCCGCATAGTATTCTCCTTTTGGGTTTAAGACTTCTGCATCCAAAATCCCGCCAATTCCTCCTGAATTGCTCGTAGGCGATCCTTTGGTAGAAGACCGTCCTGTAGATGTTCGAGCTGATTTAAAAAAGGAGTCAATCTATACGAATAAAACTAAACACAATTTGATGATAATAAAAAACTATAAAAATGTTTACGTACATTAAGTTGCTCTAAATTTCTGCCCTTCTCACAACACGTCTGACGGATGAACTCGCAAACATAGTATCCATATAAATTGTTGCCTGGTCCCTGAGTCAGACACTTTACGAGAACAGAGTTCAATCAAAATAATAATCAAGCATGATAACGGTATCAAAAGTATAATCAAAGAGATGCGCGGATCTAATTAGTGGTACTTACATCTAGTGGTTTAAATGTAAGCTCCTTTTTCCAAACACACATATCCTTCTTGGTGAATCGTTTCCAAGCGCTGACCGGCGAAGAAAACGAATAAAAGGAGTTATTAAATACTTGATATCATGAAATTCACGAACGTTGCCGATATAGTGTCGTAAAACGTCATCTGCATGTCCATCAACGTCTCAAGGGGTTTATGTTTCGAGTCCATGACTAGTACCCGCCCTTTGTCAGGTTGAATGATTAACAAAATATAGTGAAATCTGCGCATGCATAACTCATCAATTAAACACTTAACATCGAGTAAGCGAAATAGAAAGTGTATACAAGACAATAACACTCACTCGAAGTTGTAAGGAAGTAGTATTTCCCTTCTGTCTTCTTAAAACCTTAACGCGTGTACAATATTATCCTCCGTATCCTGGGGTTTTGCTTTGAGATTAGCTTGATGAACATAATATGGTTCAACGAACCCAATGTCATAGATTTTTCCTATGTATTCGAGAATCTTTATTCTGCATATTATAGTTTAATTATATACATGCAATAAACAAGGTGAGATAGCTAGAGACTTAATTAATTACAGAATTAGTAATTACAGACAATAGGCACTGATGATCGATTTGTCCAAGGCGTCTTGATTGAATAATTGAAATAGTTCAACAAATTTAATGGCTACCATGTCATCTTCTTTCCAGTAATGCATTTTTATAACCCTCATCATTGCTTTCTTTCCCAGCGTGCCTTTTCCACTTAGTCTTCCCTCATGTCGCGAGTCAGGAACACCAATCGGCTTAAGGTCAGGAATAAAGTCAACACAAAACTCAATGACCTCCTCTGTTTCATATCCCTTGGAGATGCTTCCTTCTGGTCTAGCACAGTTATGAACATATTTCTTTAAGACTCCCATAAACCTCTTAAAGGGGAACATATTATATAGAAATACATGACCGAGAATGGCAATCTCTTCCACTAGGTGAACCAAGAGATGCGTAATAATATTGAAGAAGGATGGTGGGAACACCAACTCAAAACTAATAAGAAATTGTACCACATCCTTCTGTAACCTTGGCAGAATATCTGGATTCATTACCTTCTGAGATATTGCATTGAGGAATGCACACAGCTTCACAATGGATACTTGAACATTTTTCGGTAGAAGCCCCCTCAATGCAATCGGAAGCAACTGCGTCATAATCACGTGACAATCATGAGACTTCAGGTTTTGGAACTTTTTCTTTGCCATATTTATTATCCACTTTATATTAGATGAGAAGCCAGACGACACCTTGATACTGTAAAGGACTTAAAAAAATTCCTTCTCTGCTTTGGTAAGAGCATAGCTGGCACGACTTAAATGACACCCTTTATCCGTCTTGTTCTGTGTATGCATGTTCTTTGGGTCTTTCATAACTTGCTGGTCCTCCCGTGCTTCTGGTGTATCTTTTGTCTTCCCATACACGCCCAGGAATCGGTTCACGCAAAGATTTTTCATCACGTGCATCACGTCGATTGAAGAGCGAACACATAGGACTTTCCAATATGGCAGCTCCTAAAATATAGATTTGTTCTTCCACATGGGTGCGTTTTCGATAGCGACGTCGTTCGGAACTGATTGACCGTCGGGACCCTTTCCAAAGATTACTTCTATGTCCTTGACCATACCAAATATATCATCACCCAGCAGGGAGTTCAGGCTTCTTCCGGTGATCCGCCTCACCTTTGAAATGCTTGCATTTCTTTCTTACGGGATGATTGGTCGGAAGAAATCGTCGATACCCTAGGTACACAACCTTCTTGTATTTATGAAAATATGTACCTTCAGTGTTATCTAAACAGTGCATGTATGCCTTATATCCCTTGTTTGTCTGTCCTTAAAGATTACTAAGAGAAGGCCAATCATTGATGGTTACGAAAAGCAACCCTCGTAGGTCAAATGGCTCCTGTTTGTTCTCATCTCACACATGTACACCTGGTTTGCCCCATAGCTGTAAGAGTTTTTTTCAACTAATGGCCTTAGGTACACATCAATGTTGTTGTCCGGTTGCTTCGGGTCTTGGATGAGCACTGGCATCATAATGAACTTATGCTTCATGCACAACCAAGGAGGAAGGTTGTAGATACACAGAGTCACAGTCCAGGTGCTATGACTACAGGATTCATGTAATCCGTACTTAGACCAAACCATAAGTTCATTGCTTCACCTGCAAAGTCCGGAAAGTCTCTCTCGATTTTTATCCACTGCGACCCATCAGCGGGGTGTCTCAACTTCCCGTCTTTCTTACGGTCTTTTTTGTGCCATCGCAACAACCTGACATGCTCTTTGTTTCTGAACATGCGTTTCAACCTTGGTATTATAGGAGCATACCACATAATCTTAGCAGGAACCCTCTTTCGGGGGGCTCTCCCTCAACATCATCAGGGTCATCTCGTCTAATCTTATACTGCAATGCATTGCATATCGGGCATCTAAATTCATATACTCCTTACCGCGGTAGAGGATGCAGTCATTAATGCATGCATGTATCTTCTGCACATCTAATCCTAAAGGGCAGAGAGTCTTTTTTTTGCTTCATACGTACTCTCGAGAAGTTCGTTATGCTTTGGAAACTTCGGCTTCGTTATTTTCAGCATCTTTTCAAATGCGGAGTCAGTTAGACCATACTCTGCCTTCCATCGCAGCACCAGTGTGGTACCGAGCTTTGTGCTGCCATCTTCACAATTTGGGTACAACAATTTCTTGTGGTCTTCTAACATGTCCTCTAACTTCAACTTCTCCTTTTTTGTTTTACAGTCTCGCTTTGCATCAGAAATGACCCTACCAAGTTCATCAGCGGGCTCATCTGATGCCTGTTCTTCACCTCCTTCCTCTTCATTGTCTTTCATTGCAGTATCACCGTATTCAGGAAATATATGATGATAGTTGTTATCATCATCTTCTTCTTTATTGTCTTCCATCATAACCCCTCTTTCCCCGTACTTGGTCCAGCAATTATAGTTGGGCATGAAACCTTTCATAACCAGGTGGCCACGAATGATTTTCGAGGAAGAGTACTCTTTGTTGTTCCGACATTGAACAAATGGACAACGCATAAAACCATTCTTTTTGTTTTTCGTAGCCACATCGATAAATTTATCGACGCCTTTAATGTACCCGGTTTCACGCCGGTCACCGTACATCCATTCCCGACCGTTCATCTGCATCATGTAATTAAATTTATCAAAAATGGAACATCATAAATAGTGAAATGACCAATTCACATCGACACATGCATTGTATCAATGACAGATTAAAAAAATAAGATTGCTAACCTCGATCGAGGAGGAAAGAAAGAGAAGAAAGCTCAAGTGTGTCTCGGGCACCTCCTATATTTTTGTTCTGTGAGAAATTGAACGGGATCATTCACTCAAACATTTCATCAAACACCTCGCATGCATGCATAGTAAAAAAATAAACTAGCACATCTCTCACACCTTTCACCAAGAAAAAACAAAAGGGAGACAGAGAGGACTAGGACGTATATTTATAGAGGGCTGGCTCGTACGTCCCGATTTGTAATACAAACCGGAACTAAGGTGTGTGGCAGGCCACATGTCTCACACCCACGCTCCCTCACCAACCGGGACGCATGTCTCCGGCCCCCGTGCGGCAGGCCAGCCCGCTCAAACCAGGACGCATGCCAGCATTGTCCTGTTTCGTGGCAAAACCAGGACTAATGCAGTTGGGGGCGCGGACGAATAACCTGTTTTCTACTAGTGGCCGTTCCATTAAAACTCTACTTTTGGTTTGGCCGGTGTAAAAAGACAAAATTTGGTCCTACTAAAGAAAGCTGTATGAGATGCACGCAAATTTTGTGACCGCTCGAAATATGTTTACATGTACATAGAACACGGAGATGCACGCAAATTTTGTGACGACTCGAAATATGTTCGTTTTTTGGAAAAAGGAGAATATGTTGCCAAGCTCAAAACTGAATTTCTGTTTTTTTTCTATGCTGTTTTGTTGTCTTTTTTTTTACTTCATCTTTCTTAAAATTCAATCTTATGGAAATTGGCGGATCACCTGCCGTTTTTCCTATAAAAAAAGTGGTCCGCGTTTGACTTTTGACCAAACCATGCGGAAACTAATATACTCAAGATAACACCTTTGCTTCGTCGTGGAAGAAAAGATAAAGAAAGAAATATCATAAACATGCTAGGCTGCTATCTACTGTATGTGGTATGTATAAGACCTTGTGCAATGGTATTCAGTCCACATCGCAACGCATCACGCTCCTTTTTATTCTCGCTCAGATTCCAGACCAGACCAGCTGACCAGACCAGAAGCATGAGGGCCTTCTGGCTGTTCGCTTTCACCGGCGCTGCCCTGCTCGCCGCGGCCGGCGGGCAGCAGGCCAGCGCGCCGTCGATCATCACGCGGGAGAGGTTCGACTCCATGCTGAGCAGCCGCAACCAGACCGGCTGCGAGGGCGGGTTCTACACCTACAATGCGTTCGTCGAGGCCGCCAGCAAGTTCCCGGCCTTTGGTGCCACCGGCGACGAGGAGACCCGCCGGCGGGAGCTCGCCGCCTTCTTCGGGCGGACCTCCTACGTAACGGGCGGTATGGATCATACATTCCGCGTCCAGAGTACATAAATCCGCGTGCGTTTGAATGATCTCGGATGTCCATGTTGTGCGCGCGCGCGTGCAGGTTACTGCTGGGTGAAACAGCTGAAGCGGGCCGCGAGCGAGCGCTACTACGGCCGAGGCCCCATACAACTGACTTTGTAAGACACATACTCCCAGTGTCAACTCATTCGCAGCGAGTACTAAAGTATTTTCCCTTTTAATTGTCGTTTACCTAGGACATGGATTTCACGAATTTTGATTCAGTGCCACCTCATTCTTCACAGCGAGGGCAATTACCGGCAAGCAGGGAAGGCCCTGGGGCTGGACCTGGCGGGCAACCCGGACCTGGTGTCCACCTACCCCGCCGTCGCGTTCGCGACGGCCATCTGGTTCTGGACGACGTCGCAGCCTCCGCAGCCGTCGTGCCACGCCGTGATGACCGGCAACTGGACGCCGTCCGCCCAGGACCGCGACGCCGGGCTTCTGCCCGGGTACGGCATCACCGCCAACATCGTCAGCGGCGGGGTGGATTGCGGCCCCACCTCCAGGACCGCCCAGGACGGGGCCCGCTACTACAAGATGTACTGCGACATACTGCAAGTGGGGCACGGTGACAACGTGTTTTGTAGCGATAGCACGTTGGCACAGCCGCCGTTGTCGGCACGTCCTCCACGAGGACATGAAGGTCAGTGGTCGCAGCCTTTGAGCTGGATCTTCCACATATTGCATTGACATGATAGTCCCCAGTGTGTCATTCTTTGAAATTCCTCACAGAACCGTCGCCTCCTCCACCACCTCCTCCGAGGAGAACTGGGCTTCTGATCGGCATTTCCACCGGTTCTGGGTCCTTCCTGGTCGTTACTGGCTTCTTGGCCTGGCTCCTCCTACGGCGGCGATGGCAGAAGCGGGCTCAAGTACACGAGGGAGGGGCAGAACAAGGGTCAGAACAGGGCAACTTCTTCGACGTTGACCAGGCCATGGAAGACGACCTGGAGAAAGGGACAGGGCCCAGGCGGTTTCTGTACAACGACTTGGTCGTCGCCACCAGCAACTTCTCCCACGGTAAACAAGCTCGGGGAAGGAGGCTTCGGCTCCGTGTACAGAGGATTCCTGAACGAACAGAACCTCCAGGTGGCCATCAAGAGGGTTTCCAAGGGCTTCAAGCAGGGGACGAAGGAGTATGCCTCAGAGGTGAGGGTCATCAGCCAGCTTCGGCACAGGAACCTGGTGCAGCTCATCGGCTGGTGCCATGGGGGCGGCCATCTCCTCCTCGTCTACGAGCTGATGCCCAACGGCAGCCTCGACAGCCATCTCTACCGCGCAACCGATAATGCCGTGCTCCCATGGGCCGCAAGGTACTCCGCTCATCTGAGAATAATTAAGCATGAATGCTCTGACGATAAGTTGAAAATTAATGCGAAGAAATTTCTTGTATCCGCAGGCACGAGATTGTGCTCGGATTAGGCTCCGCACTTCTCTACCTACACCAGGATTGGGACCAGTGTGTTCTGCATAGGGACATCAAGCCAAGCAACATCATGCTTGACGCGACGTTTGGCGCCAAGCTCGGCGACTTTGGGCTCGCCAGGCTCGTCGAGCACGGCCGAGGAGGACGAACGACGGCTCTCGCTGGCACGATGGGCTACATGGACCCGGAATGCATGATCACCGGCAGGACCAACGCTGAATCGGATGTATACAGCTTCGGCGTCGTCCTCCTTGAGATCGCATGCGGCAGGCAGCCTATAGTGGCAGCTGAGCAGGAGGAGGACACGGTCCACCTGACTCAGTGGGTCTGGGATCTGTACAGCAGGGGGAGGATACTAGAAGCTGCCGATGCGCGGCTGAAAGGAGAGTTTGATGCCAGGAAGATGGAGTGTGTGCTGCTCGTCGGCCTCTGGTGTTCTCAGCTTGATCTGAAACAAAGACCTTCTGTCAGGCAGGCCGTCAACGTGCTTCGGTTTGAGGCGCCGCCCCCGGTCCTCCCGGCGATGATGCCGGTTGCAAATTACATGACACCAGTCGGCACCAGGAGTTGCACATCTTCATCCCTGATAGGTGGCAGTAGGGGTGGCACCTCTACGTCTTACTTGGAAGCAGCAACAACGCAGCCACAACTCAGCGAAGATTAATTAACTGAAAAGTGCTCTTTCACAAAAAATATATTGAAAAGTCTTCTTCGTTTGTTGAAATGAGTTATGAAAATAGGACGGCTCACTCTCTGAATGCGAAAAAGTAATTCTTTTGTTTTCCGCATTGTTTATAGCATCAAAGTGGTTCTGAATGTTGAGTAAAGTGGCACCATACCCTTAGTTGGATACCTTTAACATGAAAAATACACAATAAATGCAATGCATAGCTTCAACACTTTTTTTTTTGAAAGGAGCATATATTAATATCGCGACGATACGAACTACACCTAACCTCTGCAACAACGCATTACCCTATTAGCATTACAAATGCATACAACCAAAAAAAATTATAAAAAAGAAAAGTCCAGCTACAACGATCGGATCCTTAGTAGCAGCGAGACTAACGCCACCAAAAACAACACCATAAATTCAACCCCTCCAAAAGTTGTCATCGTCTGATCAAGCGTTGTCGTTGTATGATAAAAAATCTTAGGTTTTCACCATGTAGGAAGTCCTTACTCGCCAAACAATGCCTTCACCAATGCCATTATCAGACACAACCAATTAAGGTCAAGCCTTGGGTTTTTACCCTGCAAGGTAAGATTGTAAACTTCTCATATATTGTCACCCCCTTTAATAGACGTTGTTGCGAGTCACAAATCCTCATTTCCACAAAGACACAAACCACCATAGCTAGCCCTTATGTCCCTGCCTTCATGACATTCTTCTCTTCTGACTTCACCATGGATTGTTAAGGACAAGACACATGATGGTAAGAGATAGCAGAGCTTGGCGATGCTCCCTTTGAAACCAAATGGCCAATAAAAAGCACAGATGTAAACGACCAAATTTCTTCCAATCCAGCAAACTCCAGACATGATGCGTCCATGGGAGAGATCGCCAGCGGGGCCTTTCAGAACACGTCACCTAGGTCAGATCAAAGAGGACCGGCATCAAGTAGATCACTATATTGGCGCAAGAAGAATCCTAGGACCACCACATGTGGTTCCCAAGCAACCGGACATGCAAGACTGCCTTTATTCCATCAAGGGCACAACATCTTCTCGCATCAACTTGCATGTCGGAGAGGCCTGGCACCGGCTGTGGCCAGAGGATGAACAAGACCCTGCCCTGCTCAAAAGCCGTTGGACACGGACTCCGCCACGCGTCGCCAAATCGACGACGGATCTTGGCAGGACCCAGATCCGCAATCCTGTCCCCTCCATAGAATCGCCGAGCGTCGGAGGAGGAAAGCAGCGCTGCCGCCTGACCGGGGATCCCTGCCCCGGACACTGCCCACGGTATCTCTTGTAGGTTCTGCCCTAGCCGCCACTAGAGCCACTTCCGTGACCGCCTTCCCCAGCACCTTAGGCACTGGGGGTCGCCACTGCCGCGGTTGGTGCCGGTGGCAACGGCGGCAGGGTAGCCACCCGGATTTTCTCTAGCCGACATCTAGGTTATCGTCTGGTGTCGCCTGGTGTCTCCCTAGGAGGGATGACCTGGGGCTTGTAGGCGCTTGCTTCAACACTATTTGTGTACTAACTCGATGGTCATTGTTCATCTCAAAAAGAATTGCATCAAACATATAAGGAGGAAACTACACACTTTTCAACTCACACCTAGGCAGAAAAATATTATCGAAGAGCGAGAAGCACACACCCAGGCTGAAACATTAGTTATCCTTTTGTGGTGCACTTAAAACAAGAGCAGAAAATCAACGCAAGTAGAGGCAACAATTGTTTATGTGCAAAATATGGCATCAACTTGAGGATAAAACCATGGGATGAAGTCACCATTTTTGTTCCATTGTTATCAAATGTGAGATACAAGTTCTTCTATGGATAGTGAAGAAAGGCTTTTGCACATTTTGGTAGAGGTGACAAATAGTTTATTGTGAAGTGTTACATTGATACTAGTTTTGTCATAATATAAATAAAATTTATCTTAATTTAGGCTATGGGTTTAGTGTAATGGAAGGAAGTTCCATGATAAATTTGGATGAGTTCGAAAGTTAGTCCATTGTGACGGATACTACAACAAAAGCTGAGTATATGAATGCTCTAATAGTTGCAAAGAAGGGTATTTATGTTAAGAAGTTTGTTAATCAAACTAGGTGTAGTTCCAAGTGGGATAGTACTATGAAGATCTATTGTACGGCAATAATATCAACATGTTTTAACCCTAAGGAACGAAGGTCTCACTAAAAAACCAAATTTATACAATACCAGTTCATTTAAGAATGAGTGATGGGTAAAATACACAGACCTGAAAGTGACAAATCTTAAGATTAGGTTTATCACAAGCAACGCATATGAACAACACCAAAAAGCCATGTGTGTTAAATGTGCAAGTATCAACTAGATTATTAACTCTAGTGCAAGTAGAAGACTAAAGGAAATATGCTTGAGAGACAATAATAAAATGGTTATTATCTTATTCCATGTTTATAAAAAATATTTATTTCTCATGCTAGAATTGTATAAACCACAAACGTTAATACATGTGTGTATAATAAATAAACAAGAGTTCCTAGTAATGTCTCTCATCTAATTAGCTTATTGATTAACTGATGATCAAGGTTTGCTGATCATGAATATTGGATGTTGTTAATAACCAGATCATGTCTTTAGAAGAATGATATGATAAACATACACCCAAAGTAAGTACAACAATACGATCTAGTCATTAAGTTTACATTGGTATACCAAACTCATATGAAGTAACCATAATCCTCAGACCATGAGATCATGTTAATCACTAACTCCGAAGGAGTACTTAGATGACATTAAACATCACACTGTAACAGGGTGATTATAAATGTGTCGTTGGGTACTCCGAAAATATTAGTTGAGGCTCATGAATCAATACTAGGATTTGTCTATCCAGATGACGGAGAGATATACTCTGGGCTCTCTCGGTGATATCACATCAACACCGCTTACAAGCATATGACAAGGTCACAAGGATGTTATATCACAGAACGGGTAAAGAGTACTTGTTGATAACAAGATCGAACTATGGTATGATCAATACCTATGATCAAATCTCGGACAAGTAAAATATCGCGAGACAAAAGGAATTGGGTATGACGTTAATGGTTCACGCCATCACAAGATTCATCGTTGAATATGTAGAAATTATTATGGATCTTCAGGTCCCGTTGTTGACTATTGATCAGAGAGGTGTCTCGATCATGTTTAAATTATTCACGAACCGTAGGCTAACACACTTAATGCTCGTTGACGCGTTCAAGTGGTGTCATGATTCTATCAAGAGGCATTGCAGTTACTCAAATGCAGATAAGATCTTTGGAAATCAGGCAATTGCTGTTCCAAATCATAGAATGAGACGGCTACCGGTCTTGTGGGTTGACGTGGCATCTCCCCGAACGAGAAGCTCCGAAAATCGCGGCTACGGTAGCACCACTAGTGCACACGTACCCCTCTAACACCGGTTTGGAGGACCCTCTAACACCGGTTATAGAACCGCTATTGCGGTTTCGGTGTTAGAGGCCCCCCTTTAACACCGGTTCTTATACGAACCGGTGTTAAAGGGTGGCGCACATGGGGCTGCCGCAGCGCTCAGCCCCCCCTTTAACACCGGTTCGTAACACGAACCAGTGTTAAAGGTTATGTGCCACGGCAGGAAAAAGAGATAAATCTCTGCCGCGGCAGAGTTCTGTCGCGGCAGGAAAACAGCCTAAATCTCTGCCGCGGCAGAGTTCTGCCCCTGCCCCGTTCTGGGCGTATTTCTGCGGCGCGACAGGGACGGGGAGGGGGGAGGGGGAATCGATCGGGAGCGGTATACACATACATCGTCATCGGTACATAGAGTACATGAATAATTAAGAAACTATTATTATACACAAACATCGTCATTATGTGGTATTCTTCGTAAATGTTGAAGCATCAAGTACAAGACAAACACGTTCAAGCATATATACAACGTTCATTTTGGTGGATATTTAAAGAGTTCTCCGCCAGACGTGACGATCTCATAAAGTATGAACCCCGCCAATTCTTCTTGAATGGATTGTATGCGGTCAAATGGTAGGAGTTGGTCCCGCATCCGTTCGATCTGAATATATATGAAGAATGGGGTCAATATATATATAAGAATAAAACTCAACACAATTGATGGTAATAAAATAATATTGTGTACTTTGTTTACTTACTCTAAGTTGTTCTAGTGCGGCTTGGCCCGTCGCACATATCGTGTTGCGAATGAAATCGCAAACATAGTATCCACATAAGTTATTGTCTTGTCCCTGATGCACGCACTTTACGAGAATAAAGAGTTCAATCAAAATAATAATCAATAAAGCATGATATAATGGAATTGGAAGCAGAATCAAAGAGATACGCAGACCTAGCTAGCTAGTATTACTTACATTTTGGTCTACAAATTTTAGTTCTTCTGACCATTCACCCACGGCCCTGCCCGTGAACCTTTTCCAAACCCTGTCCGGCAAAGAAAATGGATAAAGGAGTAATTAATTACTTGTTGTCACGAAAGTTGCCGATCTAGTGCGATAATATGATTGAAATTACCTCTGGAGCATCTCTCTAAAGTCTGCTCATAGCTCTTTTTCTTTTCGTAACGAGTCCATGACAAGGACTTTTCCTGAGTCAGGTTGAGTGACTAGCAGAATAAAGTGGAACCTACGCACGCATAACTCGTCATTAGTTAAACTTAACATCGAGTAAGCCAAAACAGAATATGTATAAGAGAGGGTAACAGTACTCACGAGAAGTTGTAAGGCAATAGTATTTCCATTTTGGTTTGTTGTCTCAGTAAAGACCTTAGCAAGAAATCTTCTGTTTGCCCGGGTTTGTCTCTTACCACTTGTTCATGAACTCTATTTGGATCAACGAACCCAATGTCAAAAGGGCCTCCTTTCATGCATTCCATAACCTTTTTTATGCATAATAGTATATATATAAATATATGGTGAGCATATATATATACATGCAATTCTTGAATTGAATGAGATGAGATAGAAATTAAAGAAATAGTACTTACACACAATAAAGGCTGATGGTAGCTTTGTCGAGTTCCTTCTGATTGAATAGAAAATGCAAGTCTTGAATGTTGAAGGTGATCGCGTCGTCTCTGCACAACAAAATCTGATCTCTTATATGCGCCATGATCCATTCTTCCTTTCTCGTCTTGCAGAAATCAAGGTACCACTTGTGCAATCTTCGCATCTTTGTTGCTAGATTCTTGAGCTCCTCTTTCTTGACGAGATTCTTCCCATACTTCCATGGCTGTATGGGGTTGGCATCGCCTTTGGGCAAGTTGTCTCCCATGATGTTCAAGTATGCAATGTAAGTCACCCCCATCTCATTGGCCTTTCTTTGTAGCTTTGCCTCGTAATCATTTACGGGAGGAGCGTCCCGTGTGTCGAACACTTGGAGCGGGACGCATGATTGGTTTTCCTGCTCTCCGAGCATGGGAACTGTTTTCTGGGGTGCCACACGACTGCTACTTTCAGTCTCCCTACGGCGCCTTGCATCCCCCTTCAAAATCCGGCGCTCGTAATCCTACACAAGTGGGGTTTCAGGTTTCAAAAGATTTTTGTAAAACTTCTCCACCACCGCCGGATCTATTTTCTCCTTTGGCTCGGCCCGTCTAGGTGCAAAGAATTTCTTGACCTCTTCTTCTGAGATCCTATTGGTCTCCTCGTCGCTGCGATTCCATGGTAAAACCGGCAATGGCTTGGCCGAAGGCTGCGGGACGTAGTTTTTTGAACTCTTTGGCGTATGGTTTCCTGCGGATTTCTTTGTGTCAGTGCTAGTGATGCTCTTCGTGGCAGCGCTCTTCCGCTTACGCTGAGGAGATGGCTGAAGCACCGGAGATGGCTGACGGGCAGGAGATGGCTGGCGCGCCGGAGATGGCTGAAGCGCCAGAGATGGCTGCCGCGCAGGAGATGGCTGAAGCGGCTCAGACTGCTGACACTGCGGAGACGGCGGGGGTGCCAGTGGCCTCCAATTTGGAAGCACGATGTGTTCCTTCTTCCAAAGAATGGTTGTTTTCACTGCAAATTTGAGTTGAGTTTCCCCTTCACCTGTAGCATGGTCAAACTGTGCTTCCTCATATTCCTTCACAACCTCATCCACCCCGA
Organism: Avena sativa; assembly: GCA_916181665.1. Lineage (NCBI taxonomy): Eukaryota > Viridiplantae > Streptophyta > Magnoliopsida > Poales > Poaceae > Avena > Avena sativa. The sequence goes on from OV702293.1 coordinate 466,365,098, forward strand.
CAATAGCATAGCCATCTGGAATCGGTCGGCAGTGGTAAGTTCCACCAGCTACAGGAGGTAAGGCATAGCCGACAGCCACCTTAATGGATAAGCCCATTAATCTCACATGCAACTCAGCGTGTTCGCTCTCTGTGATCTCATCCACGGGGTATCGAGGACCCGCCATTTCAAGCGTGGGATGCACGTTCTACGTGGAAGCCACACTGCTTTTCCGCGCAGAGTCTGGGCCACCGGCAGCTTCCAATGCAGGATCTTCGTGCCGCTGAGATGGGCCGGTAGCTTGCTGGCTCTGTTGTGCATTCACTTGCGCCTGCAGCGCCACAAGTGCATGTTCTATCTGTGTCATCCACTCTGTACGCTCTTTTTCTTTTCTGTCGCGCCATCTGTAAGAGTCGCCCCACTCGGCAAACCCATCCTTCCACGTCATACCCCCTGTGCCTCGTGCATGTCTAGGGTGTTCTTTTTTACCGATGGCGCGTGTGAGCTGGTCATTCTCTCTGTCGGGATGGAAGGTCCTGGCGGCTGTTTCCTCGTATGCCATGATGAGTTCAGTGACGGGTTTGGCAAGGAGGGTTGGGAAGATACACAATCCTGTTTCTGGGTCCAACCTTGCCCCGATTCCATAGAACCAAGACTTTGCACGTAGGTCCCACCCATCTGTCTGGGGTGTGATCCCTCTAGCGCGCAGGGCCTTCTCAGCTTCCTCCCACTTAGGCCTATGAGATATGTAGCCACCTGACCCCGTCCTCTGGTGATATTCCTTCTTCTGGGCATCTAGCGTATTGGTTTCTGACCTCTTTTTAGCTATAGCACCTTTCTTATATGCCACAAATTCAGGCCAGTGAGGTCTTATCTTCGCATAATATGCGTCTTCGAAATCTGGAGTCTCGTGAGCTTTGAAAATTTTGTTCAATTTTGTCTTCCAGTTGCGGAAAGCGTCAGCCATCTTCTTTAGGGTCCACTCTTTGACCTTTTCCTTTATAACCGGTTTGTTTTCATCCTCCTCTGGCGGAAGGGTGAAATTTACCAACATCGAATTCCAAAGCGTTTCTTTGGATCTTTCATCGACAAAGGTACCGTCGCCTTTCTTTGGCTGATTCCAATATTCAGTTATGATTGGGATTTGGTCCCTAACAAGAACTCCAGCCTGACGTACAAATTTGTCTGCGGCCTTCTTGGGCTCCATCGGCCTGCCATCAACATGGACTGCTTCGATCGTGAACTTTGCACGATCTTTCAACCGATGGCTCGCGCCTCGCTTGCTCTTTTTCGTAGAAGAAGATTGTTGCTGGCTGGTCGATCCAGAGGGCTAAAAGAAGAAAGAAGCGTTAATTAATACATTTACATATATACAAATCAATCGGTGCAAGTCAGCAGAGGCTTAATCCATGCATATATCTCGACAGACTTTGTAATCACTAAAGTGCGTTCACCGAAGTCGTCATCTTATCCATGACTACTTGAGCTTTCATCATGTCCCTCCAAGTTCAGATATTGTGAGGTGTCCTCGTGGATCATGTTCTCTATTATTTCTTCATCTTCAAGGTTTCTACTGAGTGGATCCATAGTTTCTAAAACAATAATATGATCACACAAATATCAGTAATACATGTATTGAAATGCTCAAGCAAAGATGATGATATGACAGGTTAAAAGTATTAAAATGTAACCCTAATACATGCTTGGTCATTCCAAACCCTAATTCGGAGAAACCCCCGATTCATCTGAGAGGGTACATTTACTTCTTCTAATTAACTTGTCATGAAAGTTGATTAACATAGCATGGTTATTATAATGCTATATTGACAACGAGAGGTGGCGGCGCTAGGGCGAGAGCGGGGCCGGGATGCGTGGGGGTGTGCGTTCGAACCAGCACGACGTGGGCTCAGCGAGGACAGAGGAGGTCAGGGTCGACGGCATAATGGTGGCGGTGGTCGTCGGCGTGGCACAAAATATACACATGCATATACAATACACATACAATACAATATACATATATACATACACACATACAAATATACATACACATATGCTACTTGTTCTACTGAATTCAATGGTATTTTATTTGTAAATTTTGGCCCAGTGGTATTTTATTTGCGATTCACCGGTACCCCTTCGGTTTGAAAACATACGACCACGCAATGATCGTAATAGGTCTATCAATTCCAGGACCATATATAGCAGCTCACCAATGATACGAAATTTTCTTGCGAACAATTATAAACTCTCTCCGAGAAGCATGATCAGCCAAGCTGCAAGTATAAACTCCCACCCATAAGTAATTGGTCCATCTATATTTTGGCATCAATAAGGCAGCGACAAAATTCATATTAGGTAAACATATATTGTACACCTTCTATACAAAATTCACCATTGGGAGTTACAATATGCAATACAACTACAAAATAGAACATAATTATCATTGTTGTATTTTTTTACATGTGTATTTCAAAAAAATAGAACATAATATGCAATACAACTACAAAACAGAACATAATATGCAATACAACTACAAAATACACATACAATACAAAATAGAACATAATTTTTACATGTGTATTTCTAAATAAAATAAGTCAATGACTATAAAAAAACATAAGTCAATGTCGGCCGGGGTGGCAGGGCGCCCGCGCCCGCTGGTGAGGAACCGCCCGCGCGGGGCAGGTGCATGCGCGCCGCCGGTGAGGAACCGTCAAGGGGGGAGGGGGCGGATAGGGCGTGGATCATACGTACGGTGAAGGCGACGGCGAGGGCGACGGCGAGGGAAACGTACGGCTGGACGGCGAGGGCGCGTGGACACGGCGACGGACGTACGGCGACGGCTCGCGCGCGGCGAGGGGGGCGACAGTGCTCCCGCGGGATGGCGACGGCAGAACAGCGACAGCGCAGCTCTCCTCTGCTTCCTCTGCGCGCGCGATTTTCGATCTTGCTGGAGGAAAGAAGGAAGAGAGGAAGGCGTTATAAATGCCCCCATTTAACATCGGTTCGTGGCACGAACCGGTGTTAAAGAGGGGGTGCGGACGCGAAACGAAATAAATGCGCTCCCCCTTTAACACCGGTTCGTGCCACGAACCGGTGTTAAAGGGGGGGCATTTATTTCATGCATTAAAGCAGTGGGGGCATTTTTAACTCAAAAAATAGGATATGAATTTAAAAAATTCATATCTTTTTCATTTCAACTCAGAAAATATGAATAATATATCATAATTTTCAGAAAAATAATATCTATCCATTCATGTAAAAACATTTTATATTTACTTTAGATGAAAATTTTCAAAATAATTAAAACACTTACATATAAATTTTGATTATTCAATTCAAACAAAAATAAAATAGACAAACCCTAAAACTTTGAACATAAGAAATATTAAGCATCTAAAAAGGAATCTCACCCGGTCTTTTTTATTTTTTTATTCCCGTTTTAAACCATCGTCAAACTTTGTCGAACAACGGGCATGAAGATTCTTAGCTCGGGGCCAAGCCTCGCTCAATTTGCATTGGATTTTTGATAAAAAGCATATTGTAAACCTAAAAATGATTTTTGTAAAAAAGCATGAGCATCGTATCATGTACCTGTAGTTCATATCTGACCCACTTCCTACCGATTCAGCAGGAATTTATCTTTTTCATCAGAGGTGGACGGAAAGGTTTCAGATCCCCCTGTTGGTACATTGTCCATATAAGATGGTCTAGTATTTTTGTAAAATGTGGTGGCGGTTTTTTGAATTAGCCATTTGGTGGTTGCTTCATAAAACCGTCCGTTTTTTATGCTCGGAAAATAGAAAATGCCTTTTTGGTGCGATAAAAAGGAAAACTTCCTCTTGCAACATTGTTTGCCATACCATGATGCACATGTATGCATAATATGTCCATATTATCATAAACTATGCCTTGATTCTAGCCATAACATTGGTCATTTGACCCGAAAGCCAAGAAACCTCGAATGAGATAGGTCATTTTGTGAAGGTTTTTTTGAGACATAATCAATATACCAAGTTTGAGATTTTTCCTTCTAACTATGTCACATAATATAACACCATGTGAAGGTTTCGCACTGTTTCGATCTTTTTTTATTTTTTATCCCCGTTTCAAACTATCGTCAAACTTTGTCGAACAACGGGCATAAAGATTCTTAGCTCGGGGCCAAGCCTCGCTCAACTTGCATTGGATTTTTGATAAAATAGCATATTGTGAACCTAAAAATGATTTTTGTAAAAAATCATGAGCATCGTATCATGTACCTGTAGTTCATATCTGACCCACTTCCTACCGATTCGGCAGGAATTTGTCTTTTTCACCAGAGGTGGACGGAAAGGTTTCAGATCCCTCTGTTGGTACATTGTCCATATAAGGTGGTCTAATATTTTTGTAAAATGTGGTGGTGGTTTTTGAATTAGCCATTTGGTGGTTGCTTCACAAAACCGTCCGTTTTTATGCTCGGAAAATGGAAAATGCCTTTTTGGTGCGATAAAAAGGAAAACTTCCTCTTGCAACATTGTTTGCCATGCCATGATACACATGTATGCACAATATGGCCATATTATCACAAATTATGCCTTGATTCTAGCCATAACATTGGTCATTTGACCCGAAAGCCAAGAAACATCGAATGAGATAGGTCATTATGTGAAGGGTTTTTTTGAGACATAATCAATATACCATGTTTGAGATTTTTCCTTCTAACTATGTCACATAATATAACACCACGCGAAGGTTTCGCACTGTTTCGATCTTTTTTTTATCCCCGTTTTAAACTATCGTCAAACTTTGTCGAACAACGGGCATGAAGATTCTTAGCTCGGGGCCAAGCCTCGCTCAACTTGCATTGGATTTTTGATAAAATAGCATATTGTGAACCTAAAAATGATTTTTGTAAAAAATCATGAGCATCGTATCATGTACCTGTAGTTCATATCTGACCCACTTCCTACCGATTCGGCAGGAATTTGTCTTTTTCACCAGAGGTGGACGGAAATGTTTCAGATCCCCCTGTTGGTACATTGTCCATATAAGGTGGTCTAGTATTTTTGTAAAATGTGGTGGTGGTTTTTTGAATTAGCCATTTGGTGGTTGCTTCACAAAACCGTCCGTTTTTTATGCTCGGAAAATGGAAAATGCCTTTTTGGTGCGATCCTATTGCAACATTGTTTGACATGTCATGATGCACATGTATGCACAATATGGCCATATTATCACAAACTATGCCTTGATTCTACCCATAACATTGGTCATTTAACCCGAAAGCCAAGAAACCTCGAATGAGATAGGTCATTTTGTGAAGGAGATAGAACTGGAATTAAAATACAGAATGCAACTAACAGTAAGTTACATAAAGCACGACTGAAAATTAAGATATATAAAAGAACTAAAAATTAAGATACATGGCCAGATTAAGTAACAATCGGCCGAACTTGTTTCGGAATGTTGGAGTGATTCAGTCATGCTCCTGCCTACACCTGTAATACTCGCCACTGTAGTCGTCGTACTCGCCGTCGCCGTCATCGCTGTCGTTGTCGGGGTCGCCGTAATTGAACCTTAAAGGCTGAGTACGCGTGGGCTGGACTTGAGGGTAGCACAGACGAGGGTTAGAGTCAGCGGCAGTGTCATAGGCCATAACGCTCTGGAGAGTCCGACCGTGCCACCATAGCCGATGGTCGGCCTCGTTGAAGTTCGGAGGAGGTGGGCCGTCCTCCTCGTGCCTAGCGAGCGCCCTCTCACGCCGATCCACGAAGAAGGCTTCCCAAGTAGGGAAATAGTCGGGATGCCATCTGGGATTCCTCCGTTGCTCCGGCGTGAGCTCTAAGTAGTAGTGGTTCGTGATGGCCATCCAGCGCGCCACACCTAGAGGGACAAGAGGAACCGGCACGCCTCCGGCGCTCAGCATCCAGCCGACGGGGACACAGTAGCCCGGCGAGCAGGGGTAGTTCGAGGCGCAAAGCGCCTCCGCCTCCCTGGGGGTTAGTGCTACGGTGGAAGCCATGGGAAAGAGTGATGAGGTTGCAGATATGAGTCTAGAGATGTGCAATGACAATGGAGGCCAACCCTACATATATATATATAGTGAGAAATGGCTGGAGGGAAGAACTGACGGGAAAAAATGGCGGGAAGAAAAATGGCGGGAAGAAAAATGGAGGGAAGAAATGGCAAGAAGAAAAATGGCTCATTTAATACATATACTGTTAATAGAAGAAATATGACATTGATTTCCATGTTGAGATACATATGTGTGCCAAAAATGGCTCAATTAATACATATAGTCAATCTTATGATCGCGTCGGCCGTAACCATGGAGTATCAGCACCGTTTAACAGGATGGTTGGGTCAGTCTTCACTCTGAAGGGCGGAATTTCATCAAACTTATTATAATCTTCTGACATGTCTGTCCTGTCCTCCACTCCCACGATGTTTCTTTTCCCTGAAAGAACTATGTGACGCTTTGGCTCATCGTGTGATGTATCTGTTTGCTTATTTTTTCTTTTTTTTCGGTTTGGTAGACATGTCCTTCACATAGAAAACCTGAGCCACATCATTGGCTAAGACGAATGGTTCGTCTAAGTTCTTGTCTACCTTCATAAGATTGTTGAGATCCACCGTTGTCATTCCGTACTTCTTGTCTACCTCAACCCCTCCTCCTGTTAGCTTGACCCATTTGCATCGAAACAAGGGGACCTTAAAATTAGGTCCATAGTCAAGTTCCCATATCTCCTCTATGAACCCATAATACGTGGTCTTTTGCCCATTGTCTTCTGCTGCATCGAAGCGGACACAACTATTTTGGTTGGTGCTCTTTTTATCTTGGCCTATCGTGTAAAATGTATTCCTATTTATCTCGTACCCTTGGAAAGTACATATAGTCGAAGATGGTGTCCTGGCCAACAAGTACAGCTGATCCCCAACAGTGGTGTTATTCGTGAGAAGTCTTTGCAGCCAGCCGCCAAACACTTATAATCCATTCATCAGACTGCCTCGGGTGTTTGAGGCGTATTAAATTCTTGTGTTCATTGATATACGGGGCAACCAAGATAGATCTTTGTAAAACCGTGTAGTGTGCTTGATTGAGAGAATGGCCGTCCCTACATATCATTGCTTTACATCCTATGGTGCCTTTTCCACGCAGTCTCCCCTCATGTCGTGATTCTGGAACACCAATCGCCTTAAGGTCAGGAATAAAATCAACACAGAACTCAATGACCTCCTATGTTACATAGCCCTTGGAGATGCTTCCTTCTAGCCTAGCACGGTTATGAACATATTTCTTTAAGACTCCCATGTACCTCTCAAAGGGGAACATATTATGTAGAAATACAGGACCGAGAATGGCAATCTCTTCTACTAGGTGAACCAGGAGATGCGTCATAATATTGAAGAAGGATGGTGGGAACACCAACTCAAAGCTGACAAAACATTGGGCCACATCTGTCTGTAACCCTGGTAGGCTTTCTGGATCGATTACCTTCTGAGATATTGCATTGAGGAATGTACATAGCTTCACAATGGGTACTCGAACATTTTTAGGTAGAAGCCCCCTCAATGCAATCGGAAGCAATTGTGTCATAATCACGTGGCAGTCATGAGACTTCAGGTTTTGGAATTTTTTCTCTGTCATATTTATTATTCCCTTTATATTCGACGATAAGCCAGACGGGAACTTGATACTGCTTAGGCATTCAAAAAAGATTTCCTTCTCTGCTTTGGTAAGGGCATAGCTGGCAGGAGTTAAGTGGCATCGTTTACCCTTCTCGTTTTCAGGATGCATAGGCTCTTCAGGGTCTTTCAGACGTTGCTGGTCCTGCCATGATTCCGGTGTATCTTTTGTCTTCCCATACACTCCTAGGAAGCCTAGAAGGTTCACGCAAACATTCTTCGTCACGTGCATCACGTCGATTGAAGAGCGGACCTCTAAGACTTTCCAATAGGGTAGGTCCCAAAATATAGATTGCTTCTTCCACATGGGCGCGTGTCCGGCATCGTCATTCGGAACAGATAGACTGCCAGGACCTTTTCCAAAGATTACTTCTAGGTCCTTGACCATACCAAATACCTCCTCACCGGTACGGAGGACAGGCTTCCTCCCGGATTCTGCCAGACGTTTGAAATGCTTGCCTTTCTTTCTTACTGGATGCAGGTTCGGAAGAAATCGACGATACCCTAGGTACACAACCTTCTTACATTTATCTAAATATACACTTTCAGTCTCATCTAAACAGTGTGTACATGCATTGTATCCCTTGTTTGTCTGCCCTGAAATGTTACTAAGAGCAGGCCAATCATTGATGGTTATGAAAAGCAATGCTCGTAGGTCAAATGGCTTCCCTTTGTGCTCATCCCACATACGTACACCTGGTTTGGCCCACAGCTGTAAAAGTTCTTCAACTAATGGCCTTAGGTACACATCAATGTCGTTGCCAGGTTGCCTCGGGCCTTGGATGAGCACTGGCATCATAATGAACTTCCTATTCATACACAACCAAGGAGGAAGGTTATAGATACATAGAGTCACAGGCCAGGTGCTATGACTGCAGCTCTGCTCGCCAAAAGGATTCATGCCATCTGTACTTAGACCAAACCTTAAGTTCCTTGCGTCACGTGCGAAGTCCGGGTACTCTCGCTCGACTTTTCTCCACTGTGACCCATCAGCGGGGTGTCTCAACATCGCGTCTTTCTTACGGTCTTCCATGTGCCATCGCAACAACTTGGCATGCTCTTTATTTCTGAAGAGACGTTTTAACCATGGTATTATAAGAGCATACCACATAACCTTGGCAGGAACCTTCTTCCTAGGGGCCTCGCCCTCAACATCGCCAGGATCGTCTCGTCTGATCTTATACCGCAGTGTAGTGCATACCGGGCATGCATCCAAATTCTCGTACTTCTCACCGCGGTAGAGGATGCAGTCATTAATGCAGGCATGTATCTTCTGCATGTCTAATCCTAGAGGGCAGACAATCTTCTTTGCTTGGTATGTACTGTCGGGCAACTCATTATTTCTTGGAAGAAGATTCTTTATTTTTACCAACAACTTTGAAAATGCGATGTCAGTCACACTGTTCGCTGCCTTCCATTGCAGCAAATCCAGTGTGGTACGTAGCTTTTTGTGGCCATCTTCGCAAGTTGGGTACAACAATGTTTTGTGATCCTTTAACATCTGCTCCAACTTCTCCTTCTCCTTTTCAGTTTCACATTCTTCCTTTGCATCAGTAATGGTCCGACCAAGATCGTCATCAGCGGGCCCATCTGCTGCCTCTTGATCTTCATTATCTACCCCCGTTGCAGTATCATCATATTCAGGATACATATTATGATAGTTGTCATCATCCTCTTCTTCTCCGTTGTCTTCCATCACAACCCCTTTTTCTCCGTGCTTGGTCCAACAATTATAGCTGGGCATGAAACCGGATCGAAGCAGGTGGGCGTGAATGGTTCTAGTATTTGAGTAGTCTTTCTTGTTCTGACAGTGAACACACGGACAACACATAAAACCATTGTGACCACGGTTTGCATTAGCCACAACGATGAAATTTTGGTGGCCCGTAATATACTCGGAAGTGCGGCGGTCACCGTACATCCATTGCCGGTTCATCTGCATTAATATATAGTATATATCAAAAATTAATAGGGAGATGACCATTTATTTATATAGTACATCAATGACACATGAAAGGATAGTTGCCGACCTCGACCGAGAAGGAAAGAGCAACGAGGAAACTTATTTTGAGCTCTCGGGCATTTCACCGAACACCTCTTGTGCATACGAAAAAACACAAACTAGCACACCTCACACCCTCTTGCTAGGCTCCAAAATGAGATAGTGAAAAAATGGAAGAGAGGGGTGTGGGCTGCGGTGTCTTATATAGCCCCCATTTAACACCGGTTCAAGCCACGAACCGGTGTTAAAGGGGGGGCTGCACGGGCCACTGGTGCAGGGGCCTTTAACACCCGTTCGTGCCACGAACCGGTGTTAAAGGAGGGGCTCCTTTTTACTGCACGGGCCACGCTGGTACGCCCCCCTTTAACATCGGTTCGTAGAAGAACCGGTGTTAAAGCCCATTTCCAGGCTCAACCAAAGGCCTCGTTTCCACTAGTGCACGCTGTTTCGACCAGACCATGTGGAAAAAAGGACAGTGCTAGGCGTCCCCCGGACGATGGGGGAGCTCCCATTGTCCTGCTTCCGTGCTGACACGTGTCCATTTGCTGCAAAACATCCCGCGTTTGCTACATATGTCTCCGCTTTTGCTTCCGAAGCAAGAAAAAAGATTCGTTTCAGAAATAGAACGTCTCGCCGGGACCTCACCGGAGACCATGCAGAAAAAAATTGTGCTAATACGGCAAAATCGACTTTGCCGGAGACATCGTCGGAAAAAACTCGTCGGTGACTCTCACCGGAGACCTTGTAGCAAAAAGTTGACACTGTTGTAGAAAAACCACAAGACGGTTGTAGCAACAAAGTTCTTCTAATGTAGCAAAAATCCTACTTCGTCGGAGACATCGCCGGAGAATTTAGCTGGAAAACCTCGTCGGAGAACTTGTAGCAAATTTTTTATGATATTGTAGCAAAACAAAAAAACAGAGATAGCAAAAAAAATATCAATGTAGCAAAATTAAAAGCTAGGATTGGTCGTCGCATGGAGCAGCGCCGCCCTCAGCAGGGAGCAACTCTGACCACCGCTTGTAGCAACGTTGCACACCACATGGAGCAAGGCCGCTCTCCGCAATAAGAAAAAGGCCGCCACCGTTAGGGAGCAACACCGCTCGCCATAGGGAGCAAAGCCGGCTGCCGCAGGGAGCACCCCCACCATTCTCGTCGCGGTAGCCACCGCCATGGCCCTCGCAGCACGACAACATGTGCCTCCTACCCGTGGCAGAATCCGAGATAGGCGGGGGACACAGCGGGCAAGATGAGGAAGGGGAAGGGCGTGCCCGTCGGAGGAGAGAGGAAGGAGGCGGCAGTGCGTGCTTGGGTACCTGTAGCTATGGGTGGGGGAAAGGAGCTCTCCCATGGGAAGGGGATGAGAAGAAAACGAAGAGGAAGGAGGTGAGGGAAAGGATAAGACAGGCGAGCTGTTCGATTCGGTGGTGGGGCCCATGAGACGGGTGGCAGGAAGAAACGCTAGATCGTCCGGGGGAAGGGAATCGTTTTCCTGAAAAAAATGAGAGAAATATGATGGCCGTTTTCCCACTCCCAAGATGGAAGGAGTACAAAACGTTGGGGTAGTTGCAGTTGGGTAACGGTTTTTCCCACTCCGCGGTCCACACATCGCATCAGGCTTCTTTCTTGTCGCGCTCACAACCCAGTCCCAGGCTAGAGCAGGCTCACGCACAAATGAGGGCCTTTTGGCTGCTCGCTTTCGCCGGCGCCGCGCTGCTCGCCGCGTCCGGCGGGCAGCAGGCCAGCGTGCCGTCGATCATCACGCCGGAGACGTTCGATTCCATGCTGAGCGACCGCAACAGGACGGGCTGCGAGGGCGGATTCTACACATACGACTCGTTCGTCGAGGCCGCCAGCAAGTTCCCCGCCTTCGGCGCCACCGGCGACGAGGAGGTCCGCCGGCGGGAGCTCGCGGCCTTCTTCGGGCGGACCTCCTCCGTAACGGACGGTATGGATGATATATGCCATGTCTGCCGTCTGGGGTACTCTACATACTGATATATGTGCGTGCGTCTGATCTTGGATGTCCATGCTGCGCGCGTGCAGGCTACTGCTATGTGAAATCGGTGGACCGGGGGAACACGAGCTACTACGGCCGAGGCCCCATACAACTGACTTTGTAGGTCATGGAATTTTTAATTTTCGTTTACCTAGCTAGGACATGGATTTCACGAATTTTGATTCAGTGTCACCTCATTCACAGCGAGGAGAACTACCGGCAAGCAGGGAAAGCGCTGGGGCTGGACCTGGTGAGCAACCCGGACCTGGTGTCCAACGACTCCGTCGTCGCGTTCCAGACGGCCATCTGGTTCTGGGTGACGCCGCAGACGCCGCTGCCGTCGTGTCACGACGTGATGACCGGCAACTGGACGCCGTCCGCCCAGGACCGCGACGCCGGGCTGCTGCCCGGGTACGGCATGACTGCCAAGATCGTGAGCGGCGAAGAAGTGGACTGCAGCGCCACCTCCCAGGACGCCCAGTACGCTGTCCAACACTACGAGAGTTACTGCGACATGCTCAACGTGGGGCACGGGGACAACGTATTTTGTAACGAGAGCACGTTGGCACAGCCGCCGTCGTCGTCTCCGGGAGGACCAGCGGCGCCGTCGCCTCCTCCAAGTTCAAGAACCGGGCTTCTGATCGGCATTTCTGCCGGTTCTGTGTCGTTCTTGATCGTTACCGGCTTCTTGACCTGGCTCCTTGTACGGCAGCGACGGCGAAAGCAGGCTAAAATTCGTCAGGCAAGGACAGAACAAGGGTCAGAAGGTGGAAACTTCCTAGATGATGACCAGGCCATGGAAGACGATTTCGAGAAAGGGACCGGGCCCAGGCGGTTTCGCTACAACGACTTGGTCGTCGCCACCAACAACTTCTCCGATGGTAACAAGCTCGGACAAGGAGGATTCGGCTCCGTGTACAGAGGATTCCTTAAGGAGCTGAACCTTCCCGTGGCCATCAAGAGAGTCTCAAAGAGCTCCAAGCAGGGGAGGAAGGAGTACGCGTCAGAGGTTAGGGTCATAAGCCGGCTCCGGCACAAGAACCTCGTGCAGCTCATCGGCTGGTGCCACGTTGGCGGCGATCTGCTCCTCGTCTACGAGCTGATGCCCAACGGGAGCGTCGACAGCCATCTCTATGGCCCCAACAACGCCGTGCTCCCATGGTCCGTCAGGTACGAGGTTGTGCTCGGGCTAGGCTCTGCGCTTCTCTACCTACACCAGGAATGGGACCAGTGCGTCTTGCACAGGGACATCAAGCCAAGCAACATCATGCTGGACGCGGCGTTCAGTGCCAAGCTCGGTGACTTTGGGCTCGCCAGGCTCGTCCAGCACAGCCGAGCAATATCATGGACGACAGTGGCAGCTGGCACAATGGGATACATGGATCCAGAATGTATGGTCACCGGCAGGACAAACGCCGAGTCGGATGTCTACAGCTTCGGAGTCGTCCTTCTCGAGATCGCATGTGGCAAGCGGCCTATATTGGTGGCTGAGCAGGAGGAAGACACGGTCCACCTGGGACTCGTATGGCAGGGGCAGGATTCTGGATGCAGCTGATGCACGACTGAGAGGAGAGTTTGATGCCAGGGAGATGGAGTGTGTGTTGCTCGTCGGGCTCTGGTGTTCTCAGCTTGATCTGAAACTGAGACCTTCTGTCAGGCAGGCCGTCAACGTGCTGCGGTTTGATGTGCCGCTCCCGACCCTCCCTACCATGCTGCCGGCGGCAAATTACCTGCCACCCCCACCAGTTTGCACGACGAGTAGTTCGTCTACAGGCGGCGGCAGCAGCAGCGGCACTTCGACATTTTCGGTGGCAGCAACAGTGTGACCACCACTCACCCAAGATTGATTGGAACATCAACTCCCCCCCCAACACCCCCACCATTCTATTTGTTCCCTATTTGGATTATTTGTAGCATCCAAGTGGTTTTGACAACCATAAAGAGGCATTATGTTTGTGAAATACATCACTGGATTCATCTCCGTCTCCATCTCCATTACTTATGAAAAAGCAAGCTTGACAGGAATATTCAATATGGGATTTTTATTGGATGATATCCAATGGTCTAGCCAGTGACGTCGCACTTCTTCTGTTTGAGAAATGCGAGTCGCCCAAACTTCACTAAACTCGCGCATATCACAGAGAAAATCCACCTCGTCGGCCACACATAATTTTTTTTAACCGTTCATCATATCGCTTCCGTTGCAATAGGAGGGTGTCCTTCAAGTCGCTCTATAGTAGTGATCCATGCTTGATTCGGGCATTTCCGTGTGGAGCCAAGCTCCGTCGCTGCAACCAGTATGCGAGTGGGTATGTGGCTTAGTTTCCGTCTCCTACTTAAAAGCGTTCATCCATAACCACTTCTAATTACCACAAATATGCTCCAGTTCAAAACATGCTCAACAAGAAAAAGATGCACATCAATGATGGGATTCCATTCCGACCATCAGCAGTTTCATGAACTATATATCTTCTCAAGATCGTGATCAAGTTGGAGCTTTTTGGAAAACTTTTGTCAAATTCGTCTCACACAATAAACCATTGGAAATTTCCTTTCTAGAGTAGCTTGACCTCGTTATTCCATACAACTATTGTCTTGCAAGTTTTTCATTTTGGTGGTGGTAGAGGAATCCATTTGTATCTTCTAAAGGTTGAAGATGAGGTCATAGCTTCTCAAGGTTGAAGATGAAGTCTTTTTGGTGGAGGTAGAGGAATCCACACCTTCACCTCCTCCAACAGTGCCACCGAGGCCACGCTCAACTGCCTTATCTTGTCGTAGTGTGTTTGCGATGCAAGAAGTGGCTCAGGGTCGGCATGGGGACCACTCTCATGTGTAGCATGGTGCATGTCGACTAGTATCTCGCCACCATCATCAACGTGTGCAAGCTCAAGCTTGCCGAAAGCCCCGATGTGCTGATGTTAGCCACGCCGCACGATGTGGTGACCCAGTATACCACTTCATGTTGTAGTATGCAAGTCATTAACATAGTACCAATATAACACCGTTTCACCAGTATTATATCATTTAGAGTGGTCCAACAGAAACATCGCGGGTCCAAGGCATGACTATAGATTACAACTCAAATTCTTACAAAAGATCCAGACAGACTCTTTAAGTACAGAGACAAATAATAATCTTATAAAGGAAAACCAGAAATAATAATTCATAAGCTACTCTACGAATAAGTTAACCTCTAATACTATATGGCTTGCGATTGTTACTACTGCATTGCTCTACAGAGAAAGGTTCTAAAACTTTGCCTTCACTTTGCTTGATGTAAACATTAACTTCATTGGCTTCACTGAATAACTCCAATTTCTTGTAGTTATCCTTCTGAGCATCAGTTGGTGTTGATGACGTCTTCAATGGCTTTAGTATCTAGCAAGGGTTAGAAAGGTACGGTTGAGTACAAGCATACTCGGAAAGTTTACTGAAGAAGATTGTTTGATGCACTATCTACCTCCAGAGACCATAGGTCATAGGCGATGCAAGTTTTCATAAACATTTTTTTAAAGATTGATTTTATTTTGAACATATATGTCCATCAATCTTCACAGGTTGATTAAAACTTCATGGAGTTACTTTTCCGCCGCGTTCGTAGATCCTTTCTTCGAAACAGGTAGTAACATGTCACAATTTTATATACTCTGCAGAGGTGCAATGCTTTATCCATAAGAGCCTTAGACGTGTTGCACCTCCGAGTTGCACTCTCGTCCACACTTCTTTGGTGTGTGGCCTATTCTAAGATCCAAGCCAACCACTGCCCTTCTCCATGACCCTGCATGCCCACCCTTTTATACCTAGGCCCATGCCTCAAATTACGATACTAAAACATACAATCTGTTGTAGATACCAGAAATACCATGGGACATTGAGGGATCCATCCATCTGCTGCAAATTCTCTCTAAGAATTATAGCCACGGCATGGTCATCGTTGACATACGAAAGGAAGAATATCAAGCTGACTTCTCAGTCCTATTCCAAATCTTATGGTTAAATCATAGTATACGACGCAAGAATCACTGACGATATTTTTTATTAAGTCCTAGGTGATATACTTTACCATGCAAATGGAACCTCTAGCAACCACATATATCATACCATGGTTTCATTTGCCCGTCATACTAGATTACTGTAACATTCCAGCATTTAGGAACAAACGAAGGGTAGAAATAGGATTTTGTGCATGTGCATGCATTCATCTGTAAAATGTGGATAAATTTTTTGCCAAACAAAAACCTAAAGAGATCAGAGTTTCTTTCACTCTCTAGAGGTAGAAATAGCTCTTGGAAGTGATTGTTATAAACTTTGACATGATCTTTATGAATTAGTGTGTTTTGGGGGAAATAATTTGAATTCAAATTTGAAATTTGAATCAATTGGAAAATATTTAAAATTTAGAAGTTGGTATTTTAAAATGTTTTCCAAAATTATTTAGTAATATTATTTGTTATAATTAAGATATATTAAAAAAAATAAGAATTGAAGATAAAGAAATTAAAATAAGAAATGAATTCTTATTTCTTATCTTTGTTCCATAAACATTTTACAATGTAGAAATCATACAACCAATAGAGTAATTCATTACATTAATAGAATTACAAGAAATGAACTTCTAGAATAAATAAGTTATTACAAGATTCTTACAAAAGAATAAAATAAAGATTACAATAAAAATCTACCTAATCCTATACTACATCTTGAGTATCCAGATCTTGTACCTGCAAAATACAAAAATAAACAAAAGATTATTTTGTTAGATTTACTCTCAGTAGGGAATAGTGAAGTGCACTGTTCATAGTACCTCATTGAGTAATGGTAAAAGGGATAAGTTTCATCAATGTGTAAGTATCTGTTCTTTTATATCAAATGAGCTTCAAGCCATATTATCAACAACAAAGTAAAAGGGGCAAGTTTCACCAGGATAGTAGATTGTAAAAGGATAAAAGGTGAAAACACCTCACTGATCTGATCCACAAACAACACCAAGCAGCCAGGCAGCACAGTCAACAAAATGCATGTTGTGTGTTGTCAACACAACAACTACAGCAAGCGCAAACAAAAGGAAAGTGCACAGCCTTAGCACAGCTCTTAGTAGCTCATTTCCAATCACAAAGCCAAAAACACACCAAGCCTGCCCAAAGCTAAGCAAAACCACCAGCCAAGCTATACACCAGATCATTCAACCATCTAACAGATGGTGACATAAGGAGGAGGTGGAGTAGGTGGATAGAAAGATCAAGGTCAATCTCACAGGAACCAGAAGGAGCATGAGCAGCACCAGGAGGGTAGAACAAGATCAAGCCATCAAAACAAGCCAGCAAGATCAAGCCAACCAGATCAACCAGCACCACAGCAACATCACCAACAACCAAGTGGTGTGGTGAGTATATGTAAAACCATCACATGATCCAATCATCTTATCTAGACTATCAAACATGTGTTGTTTTACATATATCTTTTCAGAATCACCCAAGTGGGGTGTATCCATCATAGAAGGAAATTCATTATAAGACAATGACTAATTTTTACAAATAAAACCAGGACCTCAGACCAACATCATAGATCCTGGATATAAAGCTATATTTCCACAATACAAGATCAAAGCAGCCCAAGATAATGATTTCTGGGCACATCTCTTAAAATAGTAGCACCCCAGAAATCAACAGATCTTAAGGATCCATAGTAAATAATAAGGATACCAATCATTTTATCAGAGAACTCAAGAATTAGTACCTGGTACTAAATAGCAGAACACATCTATAAGGGACAGCAAGTTAGAAACATAGTTTCTAGGCCTCAGACCAACATCATAGGCCAAATAAAATCACATGCAGCATAGGCAAATCTTTTCAATAAAAGCTTTTAGGTTATGTTAGTACCAAGCCACTCTAGAACATTGACAGAATAAAGCCTAGCACTAGAACCAACACTTGTGTGCCATTCTAAAGATGGTGTCACAAGAATGAGTTCTAAACCAAGCAAATCCTATACTTAGCTTTCATAAGTAAATTTGCAGTTAACTAACCAATGATTTTCCTGGAATCAACAACCAGGAATCATTATCCAGTTTACATACACATAATCAAAGTATCATTAGAATAACATGTTAACTTCAATCTGCATATATCCACACAATCTTGTGTATATAACCGCAGTGAATAACCACTGACAGTACTACTGTCAATACTAGAATCATGACTGAAAGGGCATGTATGCCCCCATGTGTGGTTTTGGTAATTAATGACAATCTCTATGGACTAATGTGTAAATTGAGTTTCACTTGTAGGTTTGTCCATTGGCATCGCTTGGGCCATGTGTTGGTCTCAAGGTTGGAAGATGAAGAAATGTCCAAGGGATTTGTGCCCATTGGAATCATGAAGAAAGAAGGAGCTTGAAGGTTGATCAAGACATGTGCAAAGAGTTGCATCAAGATGGATCAACCTCAAGAAGGGATGAAGAAGGGAAAGCTCAAGATGTGCCATCTCTAAAAGATCTCATGCTTGAAGCTTGCCATCCTCATGATCATGGGGTGATGAAGACAAGTTCAAATAAGAGGTTTCCCCATGGAGTATGGGGGAGCAATTTGCAAGCCTTCATCTTCATCAAGCAAGAGCAAACAAGAAAGATGTTCCCACTATAGAAGAACAAGACAGTCTACATCAAGTTCAAGTGGGATGCTCAAGGCAAAGGTATGTTCTTGATAGGGCTTCTCTTTTGCCGGTCTCGTCTTCTTAGTTGGGAGACCGGGTTTAGGATAGATAGCCATACTATCAAGAGGGGCTCTCAAGAGGGTGTCTCGATTGCATCGATCTAGAGCTTGTGGTCATCATCATAACAAGTCTAGTTCATCGTCCAAGGATTTCCCTTGCATATCTTATTGCGGTTTTTGATCTTGCGAGTTTTCCGGCTGCACACCTTGGGGGATACTTCACATATATATACTTAATATTTTCTCCCTTGGTGGTATCCAATATTTAACATTTTGTTGGGTTCTCTTGGTTTTATCTTTCCAAAAAAATTGGTTTCACCCCAATCGGAGTTTCCAAGCTCAACTTCTTGTGTTTTGGGTTTTGGAGGTTTTACCGGTTCATCGCTTCTAGAGAGGTCATACCTTTATCAATTTGGTTTTATACTTCCATGCTGGACTATGATGTTTCTTTGCATAATCTTATAGAGCTTTTTCATTCTCTTCAAAACGATCCCAAGATTATCAAAAGCGGAGTCCAGAATCAAAAGTTATTGAAGTTTCCGTGCAATGCTATCCTGCGTTTTTGCTTGAGCGGAAGTTCCGGCCCAAGTTCCGGTCAGGGTCAGTAAATTGTGTTTATATTTGCCGGAACTTCCGGTGGGAGGCCAGAAGTTCCGGTGGTGCACGAATCTGGCCCAAACAGTCAGTTTTTCCTTGTCCTATTTAAGGGGGGCTTCTTCCCCAATAGTTCCCCATCTTTTGAGCTCATTTTTGCCCACCATTGTTGACCTATTTGAGCTCTCTTACTCCCTCTCCCTCCCATGATTCTTACATCTTTTTGAGGGAAAAGTGAGAGGAGATCTAGATCTACAATCCCCCCAAGTCAAATCCCTTCTTTGTGAAGGAATCATTGGGATCTAGATCTTGGAGAGTTTTGTGTTCTCCTCTTGTGTTCCTCCTCCCTTATTCCCCCAATAGCTTTTGTAGCTTTGTTGGAATTTGGGAGAGAAGGACTTGCCCTTGCATTTGGTGCATAGGTTTGAATTCTCCTCGGAGATTCGGCGAGTTCAAGCTTGTGGGCTTGTTTCTCTTGGGTTCCTTGGAACCCTAGACGGTTGTGTGGTTGGATTGTTGACCTTTTGTGGTCTTGTTGACCTTTTGTGGTCTTGTAGCCTTTTGTGGCGTTGTTAGCCTTTTGTGGCATTATAGCCTTTTGTGGTTTTGTTGTTGGGAGCCTCCAATTGAGTTGTGGAGTTAGCCCCAATCTTGTACGGGCTCGGTGACCGCCCTCAAGCGTCCCATAGTGTAGCGAGTGCCCGCCTTTTGTGGTGTGCACTCGGGAGAATAGGGTGAGCCTTTTGTGGCGTCGGTGAGTTGCGTGCTTCTGCATACGGGGTGAGGCCTTGTGTGGCGTTGGGTGAGCATCGAGCCACCACACCTCGAGGTGAGCCATTTGTGGCGTTCGAAGAGCATTGCACCATCGCACCTCTCCAACGGAGACGTAGCTTCTTTGGAAGTGAACTTCGGGAAACAGATCTTCGTCTCCGCGTCCATCGGTTATCTCTCAACCGAGCCCTTTTACTTATGCACTTTACATTGTGATAGCCATCGTGCTTGAAGTATTTATATTTTGCTATCACCTTGTTGCTTGTATTGCTTAGCATAGGTTGTTGGTGCACTTAGGTGAACTTAGTGGCTAGGTTTTGTGCTCAATAAATTAAACGTTAGTTTTATTCCGCATTTACTTGAGCCTAAACCGTAATAATTTTAAAAGCCTATTCACCCCTCCTCTAGGCGACTTCCTTTGTACTTTCAATTGGTATCAGAGCGAGGTCTCTCGCTTTTATGCTTCACCGCCTCGAGAGTAAAGATGTCTCCTAGGGGTTTAGTGCACTCTCACACATTTACATTTGATGGCACAAATTATGATGTTTGGCGTATTCGCATGCTTAGTCATTTCCGGGTCATTGACCCAAATATTGAGCGGATTATAGATATGGGCTTGTCTCCTCCTAAGGATCCCCAAAATCTATCTTTGGAGGAGGAGATAAACTCTTATCTCGAAGCTCAAGCATCTAAGTTGCTTGTTAATGTTGTGAGCTCTGTAGTTCTTTTCTCAATCATGCCTTTTCGGAACGCTCATGATATATGGACCAAGCTTCAAGCAAAATATGATGTATCCAAGCTTAATGAGGATGATTGTGTTCCCTCCACCTCCGGTCGCGATGAGTTCTCATCCTCTTCCACTTCACCAACTTATGAGTTATCTCAAGGTAATGATATGGTGAGTGGTGATAGAACTTGCAATGTAGATAGTGAGATTTCCATTCATGATCCTTTGTCTCTATCTCATTGCAATGTTGTATCTTTGGGCATGAACACTTGTAGGACCACATGTGATTTACATCCTAGTGTTGATTGCCCTTGCATATCATGTAGAAATGCCTTGAATATGTCTCATGATGATATGCTTGCTTTGCCTTGTTGTCATGATAAATGTGCTTCTATTTCCTCTAGTACTTGTGTTGCTAACCATGTAGAGAAATTGAAGAATGTGTGGGCCAAGGCAAGGTTGCCATTGGAGCTTCATGTGTTCCCCCATCATCATCTTCTCCCAATGTTCACTTGTGCCTCATGGCTAAGGGTTCAAAGGTAACCTCTCCTTTGGATCCCAATATATCTCATGATGATGTGAATGTTGATCATGAAGTAGATGATGATGTTGCTTCTTTAAAAGAGAAGGGGGGTCTATTCCTTCGTGCTCTTCATCCAAATAAAAATGCTTGCACTACTTTCATTGAGATATTAACCTATGCTATAGAAAGTAGGCAACTTATTGATGAGCATGAGGATACTATTGACAAAATGTGTAGTCTTGAGTGTGAGTATGCTAATGACATTGCCAACCTAAATGAAGCTCTTGAAGAGGAACAGAACACTAAGGAATCTCTTGAGGAGACCTTTGCTCTAGAGTTATCTAGATCGAAGAAATCTCATGATAGAGATTTTGAGGTGGCAAGTGCCCTTCAAATTAAAAATGATGAACTTGAAGTTGCTTATGCCAAACTCCTTGAGAATTTTGAGCACCTCAACAATGGCTCTAGGGTCATCAAGGGTGAGCTCATCAAACTCACCGAGTCACATGAGCAACTTAAAGCTTCATATTCTAAAGAGCTTTCCAAGTTGCCCTCACCTCTTGCCTTAAATGATGATGCTTGTGCTACTAACTCTATTTCTTGTGAAGCATCTATCTTGAAGGAGAAGATTGAGCTAAAGGCTCAACTTGCTTTGCTAACTAGCAACTATGGGAAATTAGAAGAAAGTCATGCCAAGCTCTCAAGCTCGCATGAGGATCTTCTAGTCTCCCATGGTAGGCTAAGGTTAGCACATGAGGCCATTGTGTCAAAGGTAACATCTAGTAGGCCTCATGTGGACATTAGCACTACATCTACTCCTAATGCTATATTGCCATGTGCTAGTCCTTGTAATTCATCCACTCATAACCATGTTATATCTTGTGATGAATTGCATTCCTTGCCTTGTTGCTCTAACAATGAAGCTTCTACTTCCTCTAGTATTGTTGTTGATACTAACCATGTAGAGGAAGTCAAAGAGCTCAAGTATCAAGTCACTTCTTTGAAGAATGACTTGAAAAGGTGTCATGAAGGGAAGACCACACTCAAGAAGATGTTGAGTGTGCGTCGTCCCCCAAGTGACAAGAGTGGGCTTGGATTCAACTCCAACACCAAGAGCTAGCCCACTAACTCGTTGAAGCACAAGGGCAACAAGAAGAAGGGCCAAGGACAAGTGAATAATCCGGCCAACATTGTGTGCTTCAAGTGCAAGGAAGAATGGCATCATGTGAGGGATTGCCCATTGAAGAAGAAACCTCTTAGTGAGAAGCAACGAGGGAAGCGGCCTCAAGCTCCTCCACAAGCTCAAGATGGGCCATTTCCCAAGAAGCCTCAAGCTCTTCTTCATGGTGCAGCTCCTCCCATGAAGAAAGATGGCAAGAGAAGAACTTGCTATATATGCCATGAGAATGGGCACCTTTCTTCCTCATGCACCATGGGTAACTCCTCATCCCATCCTATCTTGATTGATGATGCTTATTCTCTTCATAAGGATGAGGGTGGCAATGTGTTTGCCAAACTTATTGGTGCCCAAAGTGGTGTCAAGAGAAGAACCATTTGGGTGGCCAAACCTATTGTGACTAACTTCTTAGGACCCAACTTGGTTGGGGACCAACAAGCTAAAACTTGATCAATAGGTGTTTTTGGAGGGCATTGGTGACTTGGCTACATTATGAAGAATTGAGGGATCTTCATCATTTTCTTGTTATCAAAGTCAAGTCATTGGTTATCATGCTTCTATCCCTTATCTAAGGTTCCTCCTTCCGGTAACTTGTGCTAAACTCCTTTACATTATAGTTACTTGCTCTCTTGTGCATGTGTTGGTTTTGTACCTTGCATGCGTTTGTACATGTTGTTCTTCCCACTTGCTTATATTGACCTATGTTGTATTTTTGTGTATGTTGGTTGGCACACCATGTATTTGTGTTTGTTGGTTTGGAGCCTTTATTGTTTCTTGTTGATATCCTAGCTGGCTCTTATGAGGGATTAATGGACTATTCCGTTTTGTGGGAGTGTCATGCTTAGGCATTCCACAATCCTAAAATGTGTGTACATGAGGAAACCCACTTAGTAGTTATATTGTTTGGTTATCTGGTCTCTATGTGGTATGTCTTTCTCATGATAAAATCTTTTCCATAATGTCCATTAATACTTCTATTTTGATCTTTTTGCCTCTTGTTGAGATTTCTTGGTTTATCACATTATGGGGGAGTCATATGCTTTGTGCATATTACAAACCTAGAAAATGTGAACATTTGAGGTAGTGCCACTTAGAATTGATATTGAAAATTATCTAGCTCCTATGTGGCACAATGGCTCATACAAGTTCCAATTTGCTTGAATGCTTTTATTGCTCATCTTTTGGATCTTGTTTGTGAGAATGATTTTTGGTATGTGTTTCCTCATATTCGGATCTATATATCCTCATGGGAACCACTTGCTTCTATTTAATCTAATCACTAGTGATTGTGTGACTATTTGAAGCTATCAAGAATCTCTTTCGAAGCATCAACCTTAATTATTATATCTTGTTATATGCTTCTTGGTGAATATGATCGTGATATCCTTGCAAACTACCTAGGGAAAATTTCCCTTATATTTATTGTCTTTGGACAATTGGTATCCCATATATATGGTAGATTTTATTGATTATATTCACTTTGGCCCTTGCTTAGTTGCCTTATCTTTGGCCAAGAAAATGTTTTTCTCTCTGCTCCCAAGCTTTCTTTGCATCTTGTGGATCTTATTATTTTATTGGTATCCTCTTATGTTTTATATAGTGTAGGTATTAGTGATGATCCCACTTGTGGGCATTTTGCATTCAAAGGCAAAATTATATATAATGCTCTACTTATGGGGGAGCTCTCCTATATTATCTAGAACATTGTTTTATGCTTCTTGATTTGATCCATTTTTTGCTTTGGAAGCTCGATCCTTTTTGTGTTGATACTTTGTGTGCCATCATGAAAAGTGTGAAGAGTTTGTTTTGGCTATTGGGAGCTTGCTCTCTTTAGGATTTGGTTTTATCTCATTCTTTGTCACTTGTTTTGATCTTTTAGGATGAGATAAATCCTTGAGCATTGGTATTTTTGTCTATCTTTTATCTCTTTTGCTCTTTCTAGTTCATTTGTTGAACTTGTGTTCTTTCATGTGTTTATTTGGCTCTTTGATACAATTTGGAAACCTTTTGTCGAGTCACACTTTTGTGTGTGTCTTATTAGTTTACTTGGTGTTTTTTGTTCAAATTGTATCTCCTTTTGGTTCTTAAAAGTCTATGCATGCATATTTACTTCTTGTATATATTATGGCATGCTTGCTTTCTTTGATCCAATATATAAGGGAAACTCCACCAAATCCTAATGGGCTAATATGTGCATGAAATTCAATTTCATATCAATATGCACATATTTGTGTGGAGGCCCTCCTATGTATTGTAGTTGCACTAACTACTTTGGAATTTGTTTGGGGACCGTAGTGTACTTATTTGTGTTTTAGGTACATTGGGATATATATTGGGTGCTTGTATCTTGAACAAGGAAGAAGTGACGTCTACATGTCAATTGGATGCTATCTAGGATGATCAACGAATTCACATCTTCTTCATCCTACCAATTATATCTCGGTAACAAGTATCTCTCACTCATGCATACTTATCTTGTTCCCAACCTTTTGTAAGTTGTTGTTGGCATGAATTTGTGTACTTGCATATGTTGGATTTCTTGCTTTGGCTTTGATGAAGTTCTCTCTATTGCTAATGTGTGTATGTTGAGATGAGTGCATATAATGGGGACTATACTAAATCATGCTCATGATTCACCAATCCCAAATATGTCAATCTAGCAATTTTGTTGCATATCATTTCCTCAATATATCTCATGTGCAATAGTGAGTATTTTTGCCGAGTTGATTTCTATCTTGTGATACTTGTTGCCTTTCTCCATATATTCCTCCTATCCCCTTCTTCCCTTGGTAATAGTTGTTATGTATGGAGTATGTTGGTGTCTGAAGCTCATCGATGTACAATAAGATATATTTGAGCCCTTGGGCATGCTTTCAAGCAAAACATCTTATCGGTATATTCTATGACTTCCTCGTTGCCTTTCATGTGCTTTGTTGAGTATCTATCTTGTCTGTGCATATTTCTTTGTGGACATTTGTCTTTGTGATATTTTCCACCTAGAAATTTACACACACAAGAGTAGATCATTTTTTGGTTGTTTTTGCATTTCTTAGAAATCACCTCTTACTTCATTTTGATTCTTTGGTGGCTTCCAAATTATTGTATTTTGTGTGCATTGTCAGATGAGTTTGGAGGAGTGAGGATCACATGGTTGTGCATGTTGTTTCCAAATACAATTACTATAATTGGTGCACAATCTTTGGGGAGCTTCTCTAATTCATTTAATAGTGCACAATTTCCTTCTTTCTCATTTCTTGTGGTTTAAATGCTTATGGGGGAGAAAGGATTCCATATTTGTGCATATTGTATTCAGTACAAGTATTCTAAACTTTGCACAAATTTTGGAGATCTTCTCTATTCTCATTTAAAACACTCTTGGTTATTGCTTCCATTTGACATCATTTGTTGGTGTTTCCATCGTTCCGTTTGGACCTTTGATTACTCGCTTCATTTGTTGAAGCTTATTTCTCTTTCTTTTGTTTTTTGCTTTCTTTGGGTCCTCAATATAGTTTTACTTCCTCCCAAGTTCTCATCATTTGACTTGTGCATATGCACTCCTTTGGAGGAATTCTCACTATATTGGCCGTCTAGAACTTTTCACCCATTTTGGCAATCGATGCCAATGGAGGAGAAGTTTTGGAGGGTTTAAGGGAAGTTAAGTTGGCCTTTTCTTTGGTTGTGGTCTTAATCATTTTCCTCTCATGCTCTTGCATCTTTGTGGTTGCTTTGCATGTTGAATATATAGAGGAAACTCAACCAACGGTAACGGTTGGCAATCTATGCAATGAAATTCAAGTTCATCACACATGCATAGATTGTGGGGGAGTTTGCTCTATATATTGTGGTTGTACCAACATCACATACTTGTTTAGTATTTGATGTTGGGGCAACCGCTTTGGGCGTTAATTGTCATATTTAAACCCTCGCTAGGGATTGTCATCAATTACCAAAATGGGGCAGATTGAAAGGGCATGTATGCCCCCATGTGTGGTTTTGGTAATTAATGACAATCTCTATGGAATAATGTGTAAATTTAGTTTCACTTGTAGGTTTGTCCATTGGCATCGCTTGGGCCATGTGTTGGTCTCAAGGTTGGAAGATGAAGAAATGTCCAAGGGCTTTGTGCCCATTGGAATCATGAAGAAAGAAGGAGCTTGAAGGTTGATTAATACATGTGCAAAGAGTTGCATCAAGATGGATCAACCTCAAGAAGGGATGAAGAAGGGCAAGCTCAAGATGCGCCATCTCTAGAAGATCTCATGCTTGAAGCTTGCCATCCTCATGATCATGGGGTGATGAAGACAAGTTCAAATAAGAGGTTTCCCCATGGAGTATGGGGGAGCCTCATCAAGCAAGAGCAAACAAGAAAGGTGTTCCCACTATAGAAGAACAAGACGGTCTACATCAAGTTCAAGTGGGATGCTCAAGGCAAAGGTATGTTCTTGATAGGGCTTCTCTTTTGTCGGCCTCGTCTTCTTAGTTGGGAGACCGGGTTTAGGATAGATATCCGTACTATCAAGAGGGGCTCTCAAGTGGGTGTCTCGATTGCATCGTTCGGAGAGAGCTCAAACCTTTGCATTCATAGCATCATCTTTCTTGGTTGTTATTTGGTTCTTGTCCATGAGAGGATCTAGAGCTTGTGGTCATCATCATAAGAAGCTCTAGTTTATCGTCCAAGGATTTCCCTTGCATATCTTATTGCTGTGTTTGATCTTGCGAGTTTTCCGGCTGCACACCTTGGGGGATACTTGACATATATATACTTGATATTTTCTCCCTTGGTGGTATCCAATATTTAACATTTTGTTGGTTTCTCTTGGTTTTATCTTTCCAACAAAATTGGTTTCATCCCAATCGGAGTTTCCAAGCTCAACTTCTTGTATTTTGGGTTTTGGAGGTTTTACCGGTTCATTGCTTCTAGAGAGGTCATACCTTTCTCAATTTGGTTTTATCCTTCCATGCTGGACTATGATGTTTCTTTGCATAATCTTATAGAGCTTTTCGTTCTCTTCAAAACGAGGCCAAGATCATCAAAAAACGGAGTCCGGAATCAAAAGTTATTGAAGTTTTCGTGCAATGCTATCCTGTGTTTTTGCTTGAGCGGAAGTTTCGGCCCAAGTTCCGACCCAAGTTCTGGTCAGGGTTAGTAACTTGTGTTTCTATTTTCCGAAACTTCCGGTGGGAGGCCAGAAGTTCCGGTGGTGCACGAATCTGGCCCAAACGGTCAGTTTTTCCTTGTCCTATTTAAGGGGGGCTTATTCCCTAATAGTTCCCCATCTTTTGAGCTCGTTTTTGCCCACCATTGCTGACCTATTTGAGCTCTCTTACTCCCTTTCCCTCCCATGATTCTTACATCTTTTTTAGGGAAAAGTGAGAGGATATCTAGATCTACAATCCCTCCCAAGTCAAATCCCTTCTTTGTGAAGGAATCATTGGGATCTAGATCTCGGAGAGTTTTATGTTCTCCTCTTGTGTTATTCCTCCCTTATTCCCCCAATAGCTTTTGTAGCTTTGTTGGAATTTAGGAGAGAAGGACTTGCCCTTGCATTTGGTGCATAGGTTTGAGTTCTCCTCGGAGATTCGGCGAGTTCAAGCTTGTGGGCTTGTTTCTCTTGGGTTCCTTGGAACCCTAGACGGTTGTGTGGTTGGATTGTTGACCTTTTGTGGTCTTGTAGCCTTTTGTGGCGTTGTTGGCCTTTTGTGGCATTGTAGCCTTTTGTAGTTTTGTTGTTGGGAGCCTACAATTGAGTTGTGGAGTTAGCCCCAATCTTGTACGGGTTCGGTGACCGCCCTCAAGCGTCCCATAGTGGAGCGAGTGCCCGCCTTTTTTGGTGTGGACTTGGGAGAATAGGGTGAGCCTTTTGTGGCGTCGGTGAGTTGCGTGCTTCGACATCTGGGGTGAGGCCTTGTGTGGCGTTGGGTGAGCATCGAGCCACCACACCTCGAGGTGAGCCATTTGTGGCGTTCGGAGAGCATTGCACCATCGCACCTCTCCAACGGAGACGTAGCTTCTTTGGAAGTGAACTTCGGGAAACAAATCTTCGTCTCCGCGTCCATCGGTTATCTCTCAACCGAGCCCTTTTACTTATGCACTTTACATTGTGATAGCCATCGTGCTTGAAGTATTTATATTTTGCTATCACCTTGTTGCTTGTATTGCTTAGCATAGGTTGTTGGTGAACTTAGTGGCTAGGTTTTGTGCTCAATAAATTAAATGTTAGTTTTATTCCGCATTTACTTGAGACTAAACCGTAATAATTTTAAAAGCCAATTCATCCCCTTCTAGGCGACTTCCTTTGTACTTTCAATGACAGTAGTGAATTCCCAAATCACCAGAATCAACAGGCAATAGTTTCACAAGAGCACTATCATTTTGACAATATCCAATGGCCAATTGGAATCAGTCTAACAAAGCCACTAGCAATTCCAAGACCAACTATAAACAGTAATCAACATGGTATAATCATCATAGATACTGCTAAATCATTCATCATCCTCAATAGCCACCACTACCAGTCCCAATTAATTCATAATAATCAAATCAGAGGGGTGAAACTCTAATCAAAGCATGAACCCTAATTAGGGATTGCCATCAGAAGCATACGAAAGAGCTCAAGAGAGGCAGAGAACAGAGAGCATGAGGGGTAGAAAGAAAGCACTCACCAATGGTCCTCGTTGTCGATTAGAAGAGGAAGCAGAGGGACCGACAAACGTGCACGGCGACACGGGGAGCACCCGAAGGGCGCTGCAACCCGCACAAAGCCATGGCGGCGGCCACAGCAACACACAGGGTCGAACATCACCACCACATCACCACGAGCACCTCACAGCACCGCAGAAGCGGCTGAGAGAACACCACCGGTAAAGCCTCAAACCCTAGGGTTCGGGATGGAGCTAGTCTGCCCGGGAAAGAGCTCTAGAGACGAATTGAACTGAACCAGGTGATGTACCGGGTCGTCTACCTCGCCATACACCACGGCGACGGCCAGGGAGGCCCAAGGTGGCATGAATCGAACGGCGACGACGTCGGCAACACGGCGACATCGCGGGGTCGAGGAAGAAGGAGAAGAATGAGTGAGAGAGAGAGTGGGGTATGCTGGGCCGATAGGGTCTAGTACCACTTCGGTGGGTGATTTTGACCAGCCCATTTGGGTCAAGTTGGGCATGGTCAGCCCAATTGGGTGGCCCAAATATTAAAAGAAAAAGAATTTAAAGATTTAACAAAAGACCAAAATATCCCTAGGATTTAATAAATTCGAGTAAATAAAATAAAAGCCCTAAAAATACAAATGATATACTTTTAGGTTTATAATAATACAAGCTACCTAATTAAATTAAGAAATCTATTTTGAATAGAATAACTTTAGGTTAAATATTTTTATAATATATATTCCTTATAGAATTTTATAAAAATAAATAAAAATTACTTTTATCATCCTTAATTAGTGTAGTATTTGATAAAAATACTAAATTGATATTTAAGATATCAAAATAAAATATTTTAAATTAAAATGCTTATTCTTAAATGAAATATTAAGAAAATAATTCTTGGAGTTAAAATTAAATAAAAATTAGTTTTTAACTCTTTTACTAAGATATTATAATACAAAATATCAAATATAATATTTACAAAATATTAAGAATTAATCCTTTTATTAAGGCAATTAAAGAAAGTTAATATATTGGGTAAAAACACACAAAGAAGATAAATAATAAATGATGCAATGTATTATTATGCATAATCATTTTTGCTTCTTTAAATATTGTCCTTACGAGGCAATAATGATGTTTTGTAGAAATAGAAGCTCAAGGTCGAGTGCAAGCATCCGACTTCACTACCTTGTAATTACAAGGCAAGTTCATCACTTGCTCATGTCCTTTGAGGAGTCTTTATCAAAGAATTTACAAATTGTGTGTTATCATCTATGTTTCGAAGAAAGAAAATATTATTTTCTCAAAAAAAATTATTGATATCATCCTAAGTGATGTTATGGATAATGTGAGCAATGGAACTTAGGTTTCCATTTGCAATAAGATTAATCACCTAGGACTTAATAACCCATGACATTAGTGATTCTCGCGCCTTATATCACGCGTTAACCATGAGATTTGGAATGGGACGGAGAAGTAAGTTGTATCTTCTTCCTCTCACATGTAGCCGAATGTGTATGTCGTGGTTGTTATCCTCGTAGCGTGTATTAATTGGTAATTCATAGAGGATATGCAGCATATGGGTGGGAACCCTCAACGTCCCATGATAGTTCTGGCATATGACAGTCTGTACTAACCATTGTCGTAATTCAATGGGTGGACATGGCGTACACCAAGGAGACATGCAGGGTCGTGAAGGGGGCAGTGATTGGCTTGAATCACCTACTGGGCCCCACATCATGGAATTGTGTACGGAAAAGTACGCCCGGTTGTGCAACAAGGAGTTGATCTCTCAAGTAACACACATCTACAGAGTGTAAGAACTGTAACTTATTACTCCATGTTTCGGGAAGGAGCTACGAACGCGGCAGGAAAGGAACTCCATGAAAGTTCTGGTCAACCTGTGAAGGCTGATGGGCATAGTTTTTGATAATAAAAGCAATCTTTGAAGAAATATTTACGAAAATTGAGAGAAACGAGAATACAACCTAGAAAACATGTCCTAAGAGAAACTCTAGAAGCTACCGTACCTTAAAATAACCACCAGTTTAAGCCCCCCCCGGCAAAAAACTTGCATCAATCAACTACTGTAAATCGATCTGGCCCGCAAATTTTTATGGGGAGCACTAGATTTCGGCCTTCAGCCTTTACATCCGTGGTTTGGGAGGGGAAACCGAAGGCGACCTCTACTCGTGCGGATAGAGATGGTGTGCTGAAGTTTTACATTTCCCTCGCCCCCTCTTTCTTCCTCCTCGCTTCCCTCTTTCCCACCGAGCCCCGCCACTGCCTCCCGCTATCGATTCCAGCCTCAGCCACCACGTCCCACCGCAGACAAGTGCCCCACACCTCTCCTCGATGGTGAAAGGTCGCAACTTGTAGGGGAGTTCACGAAAGCTTTCCCGACAGAAGGTTTCCGTGGATCCATGCGGGAGATTGGATTCAACCATGCCCTAGAGCTATAAGACCGGATTCAGCGGCGGCGGTGCCTATCTTGCGTCCTCTTCCCTGTACGGTGGTAAGATTCAGTCAGATTTGTTCTTGATGCGTTGTTGACCATGAAGTTTCTCGTCGGTATTTTGTAGATGTCGCTCTCGCTGACCATGGAATTCTTCTTGGACGAATCCTCTTCTTCCTTTGATTCAGACCTAGACGAGTTGCTCAACAACGATGACATAGAGCAATTCGTCATGATACTTGCGTCAAAGGAGCTCCAAGACTGGGCCAACTTCCTCCGACGGCGGCGCGGGTTGATGTTCGGCCGCGTTTGCATCCCCCGGAATCGAGCTCTCAGCCACGCCAAGCTCAAGCAAGACTACTTTGTCGAGGTACCAACATACCCGTCGCACCTCTTTGTCTTTCATTCATTTGTTAATTCGATTTGAACAATTGTTGTAATTTAATTTGGGGAATATTGTAATAATTTGAATAATTATGTACCGTGATGTTTAAAACATTGGTTAAAATTGGTTGTCTTCCTTTCCATTCACGGATTCGGTTTTTGCGCCGGCACCGAGCAGTCCTCGCAAACGTGAACCCTAAAACGAAATTGCATATTCCGTTTTGCGGTTCGTGTTTGCGGGAACCGCTCAGCGCCGGCACAAAAACCACTAGAATTTGTGTTTATCGTGCTAGGTACTCGCGCGTTTACGGTTTGGGATAATACGGTATGCTAGAGTTGCTATAAGACATGGCTAGCTGTTCCAAATCATAGAATAAGACAGCGGCCGGTCTTGTGGGTTGACGTGGCATCTCCCTGAACCAGAAGGTCCGAAGACATGCTATACACTGCATTCAGCAATCGCGGCTACGTGCGGTAGCACAATTCAACCAGTGCACTGTGTTTTGACCAGCCCATGTGTGGAAAACAGAGAGAAATATCGCGCAATCGCATCCCAAGAAGAAAGAAGTACGTACGAAACCTTGTGCAATTAATGGTTTTTCCACTCCGCGGTCCACATCTCGAATCACGCTTCTTTCTTCTCGTTCATAAGCAAGCCAGTCCTGGCCCAGAGACCGCTCACCAATGAGGGCCTTTTGGTTGCTCGCTTTCGCCGGCGCCGCGCTGCTCGCGGCGGCCGGCGGGCAGCAGGGCAGCGTGCCGTCGATCATCACGCGGGAGACGTTCGATGCCATGATGCTGACCGGCCTCAGGCAGGCAGGCTGCGATGGCGGCTCGTTCTACACCTACGACTCCTTCGTCCAGGCCGCCACCAAGTTCCCTTCCTTGGGCGGCGACGGCGACGAGGAGACCCGCCGGCGGGAGCTCGCCGCCTTCTTCGGGCAGACCTCCTACGTGACCGACGGTACGATATGTGCGGGTCGATGTGCCACTGCGTTTTTTGTGTCGATTGCACACGATGCTAGCCTTGTTTTGTTGTGCGCGCAGGATACTGCTATGTGAAATCGGTGAACCAGGGGAACACGAGCTACTACGGCCGAGGCCCCATACAGCTGGCCACGTAAGACATGAAACAACTTCTCCGACAGTAACAAGCTCGGAGAAGGAGGCTTCGGCTCCGTGTATAGAGGATTCCTAGATGAAATGGACCTCCAAGTGGCTATCAAGAGGGTTTCCAAGGGATCCAAGCAGGCGAGGAAGGAATAGGCCTCCGAGGTGAGGGTCGTAAGCCGGCTCCGGCACAAGAACCTCGTGCAGCTCATTGGCTGGTGCCACGGAGGTGACGAGCTGCTCCTCGTCTACGAGCTGATGCCAAACGGTAGTCTCGACAGCCATCTTTATGGCGCCAACAACGCTGTGCTCCCATGGTCCGTCAGGTACACCAACTGGAGAAAAGAAGAACGATCGGAGCATATATAAATCACTCTCAGATTGCTATGGTCTTGAACCGTTGATTAATGTGAAATATGTTTCTACTATCTGCAGGTACGAGATTGTGCTCGGGTTAGGCTCTGCGCTTCTCTACCTACATCAGGAATGGGACCAGTGCGTCCTGCACAGGGACATCAAGCCAAGCAACATCATGCTGGACGCGGCATTCAGCGCCAAGCTCGGCGACTTCGGGCTCGCCAGGCTCGTCGAGCGCGGCCGACGAATATCATGGACGACGGTTGCCGCCGGCACAATGGGATACATGGACCCAGAATGCATGGTCACCGGGAGGACCAACACCGAGTCCGACATCTACAGCTTCGGCGTCGTCCTCCTCGAGATCGCCTGTGGAAAGCGGCCCGTATTGGTGGCTGAGCAGGAGGAAGACACGGTGCACCTGGCTCAATGGGTCTGGGACTCGTATGGCAGGGGCAGGATTCTGGATGCAGCTGATGTACGGCTGAGAGGAGAGTTCGATGCCAGGGAGATGGAGTGTGTGCTGCTCGTCGGACTCTGGTGTTCTCAGCTTGATCTGAAACTGAGACCGTCTATCAGGCAGGCCGTCAACGTGCTGCGGTTTGAGGTGCCACCCCCAGTCCTCCCCGCGATGATGCCGGCCGCAAATTACATGCCACCAGTTGGCACGACGAGTAGTTCGTCTACGTCCGTGACAGGCAGCAGCAGAAGCGGTGGCACTTCGACATCTTCGGTGACAGCAGCAGTGCGACCAACACTCACACAAGATTGATTGAAACGTCATCTCCCCCCAACCCCACCCCATTCTATTTGTTCCCTATTTGGATTATTTGTAGCATCCAAGTGGTTTTCACAACCATAAAGATGTATCATGTTTTCCTACCAATCAGTATGGGCCTTTCATTGGGTGATATCCAACGGTCTATCCAGTGGTGTTGCACTTCCTCCGTATGAGAAACCTGAGTCACCCAAACCGCACCGTTGTAATCCCTGCTAAACTCGCGCGTATTGCAGAGAATATCCAACCACGATGTTTTTCTGCTCAACCAGGTGGATGCGGCGGCTTTGGAGGCTGAGTAGCCGCCAGATCTGGATGTTTCAGCGACGGCATGCTGTGGGGAGGCGGCGGCCTGGTGATCTCCTGCTAGGCGACGGCACGAGACATCGGGGTTTCTCCCGCAACACGAGGACGCCTAGGGCAGCAGCCCTAGGTATGATGGTGGAGGTGGCTTTCTTCTTCGCCGGAGGTGGCCAGCCTGAGGCTGGTTTGGCGGATCCTGGAATCCGTCATCTAGTCCCGGCAGCGAGGCGAGGAGATCTAGGTGCCGGTAAAAATCGAGCCGTTGGCGGGGCGATGGCGGCATTAATACGTTGTTACCTTAATGAAGGCATCGC
The DNA here is from genome assembly GCA_916181665.1 of Avena sativa. NCBI lineage: Eukaryota > Viridiplantae > Streptophyta > Magnoliopsida > Poales > Poaceae > Avena > Avena sativa. The sequence goes on from OV702293.1 coordinate 466,399,599, forward strand.
CATGCAACTAGTGTCAACCTCAATTGTGCTGCTCCAGGGGAAACCCTAAGATCTTCGGGTCGGGCGATGGTGGCGCTGCGGTGTTGCCTTTTCTCTTGTGAGCATCGTTTGTGGAGCAACGTTGGAGGGCAGAGGCAGGAGGTGGAGCGGCTTCGTCTTGCATGGAGTCTTTGCTAGAGATGTCAAGTCATGCTTAGCCGCTAGGTGCTACGCTCGGTCATGCCTGGTACGGTAGGTGCTACGCACGACAAATATTTTGAAGGTCTCTAGTTGCGTCTATTGGCGGAACCCAGCGGCATGGTGCCGAAAGGTCTCGGTAGCGATCACGCGTGCTTGGATGGATGCGTGTAGAGCGGTGGCGCTATCTGGCGTCATGGTGGCGTCGATGGCAAGCCTCGCAAGATCAGTGCATTGATCTCTCCATAAGTTGGGTATGTGAAAGAATTCGGTGGCTAGGACTTTCTGGAGCGTGTATGTTGGTACGCATTGAGGGTCTGCCGGATCGGTTGTGCCACTTGCTCGCCATTGTGCGACTTGTTGAGGCCTTCGATTTTAGATGATGCGCGTTGGTGGGATGTCAGGGATACTGGTCCTATTCATAGACACCCCCTTCATCAGGGTTCTAGGATTAGCGAGTTGTCGCTTGTTTTGGTGGGCTTTGGTTTGATCTTTGTAATCCATCTTGTAAGGTTTTTGAGAATAATCTAATAAAACAGGCTATGTGCATCTCTTGGATGTAGAGGCCGGGGTGATCTTCCCCCATTTCAAAAAAAAACCATGAAATTCGACAGGTAATAGGAGTATTTGTTTGTACAAACTCATTTTAGTCGATTTATAACATTTTAGATTAGAAAATTCTATAAACTTAATGGCTGGCTTGTTCTTATCGGAGGAATCCAGTTCTAATTAGCGTAAATACCATGAAATTGTTACATGAATCTTTGCTCTACTACTTGGCTTATTCATATCATATAAACACCTTTCTGCTCATCTCAATAAGAGGTACTCTAAAAAATAAAAAAACAATTGTTTATATCAACACAACATACATCTACCATATGTCCCATATTTTCAAATACAAATTCAAAACACACATCTTGAAACAAAAAAAAGAAAAATCTATGTGTGAATAGTAATGGATTTTAGTATGCGTAGTGAATTACGCACATAAACATTCTTGATGTTAAATTTGTCATTTATGTTTCTCCCACTATAAACTGAGTTTGGATCTAAAATCTTGTGGCACAGTGGATGTGTATATTCTTGGTGTCCCATATGTTTTTTACATGATTGTTAATGATTTGTGGTTATGCCAAAATTTACGGCGGGAGTACTCCAATCTTTGGAGTACTGGATATGTTCTCCACTGCTCCCCACTTAGGAGAATGCCACAGTACTTCCAGTAGTAGCGGACACAACTTGTTCCTTGGGTGTCTCGTAGCCATTGCCCAGGGCCGGCCCAAAGGGCGGGGCAGTGGGGCGCTCGCCCAGGGCCCCATGATATAGGGGCCCGTCCCAAGACTTTTTATGTTTTTATATTAGTCTACTTTTGAGTTCTAATGATGTAAAATTATCTTAAAAATGTATGTGATCCAAATTCTAGCCTACCATGGCTCTATTTTGACTCATATTTCCTAATAAATACTTCAAGATTTGTTTATATTTTTATTGATACCACGATTTCGTTGGCCTCTCCAGGTGTGCAGAAAAAAACCGATAGTCACATGTCTTTATAGGGTTGCGAATATATTCATTTCTAGATACTAACAATCAATAACACAGTTGTACCATTCTGCAAGCATAAATATATATATATATATATCTTTAAGGTGTTTTCTAGAATAGGGACAATTTTTTAAACACAAATATTAAAGATATATATATATATATGGGAAATAGTGGGCTATCTAGGATGCTACCTGTGCATACTAATCCAACCATTGGATATTCTATAGAGAGTATGAAGTTGAACATCAGGAGCACAAAATATCTAACGGAAAACATCACCTCCGTTACATCAAGAGCATTTTTTGCATGCATTGCTAGTACATGCAAGTACACATGCAAGCTAGCACATGCATATAAACTAGCAACAGCTCACGCATGTATGCGAGCTAGCAATACTAGTAGACCACTCAACTGACTAAAATTTCAGCACGCATTCTAGCAATACATTCAGACCATTGAACCGGCCAAAATTTCAGCACGCATTCTAGCACTATATGTAGACCATTGATCAGACCATTTTTTAAGCATGTAAATTAGCACTACACATAGACCATTGAGTAGACCAATATAAAGGAGGTTGATAGGGAGAATGATCTAGAATCCCATCTACATATAAAGGAATGAGTTTTACTTTTGTACCGAAAAAATCTAGCGGGAACGGACGCGGGAAGCACTCCCGCGCTAAAACGAAAGCCACGCGTGAAAATATTGACCGAAATTCGTGCAACCTAGAATCATGATAACTTGCTTGATATGTTGGTTTACTCTCATAGTTGGTTTTATTGCAGAAATTCTTGTATGTTTTTATGTTAGGATTCATGCTAACATGCACACATTCCCATCAACTAGTACAACTAGTCAGGTCTAGTGCATGCAAGTACAACTAGCAACCGCGTGCAGTTTGTAAATTTTTTTGCAACAATATAGGCTGGTTGGTATGATACAATACAGTCTGGTCTTGTCATTCTACAAACGGCAAATAACATCGTTAACTGCATGCAAGATTTTGGCTCTCTCTCATCTTGGCAGCTAGTTCACGTACTTCCTGTATCCAACATCAACGCTTGCGTGCACCGGTAGCATCCTAGATAGCAAATCCGCGTTGATATATATATATATATATATATATATATATATATATATATATATATATATATATATATTCCTATATAGACAAAACTCCTTGTGTGTCCATCCTCGCCGGAGGAAGCATCTCACGCCGTTGGCTGTTTGGAGATTCGTGTTGGCTGAGAAAAGATTCTCCCTTTTATTCATTAACAACGATATCGATTATAGACCAAAGTGGTATTTCCGTGCTTCCCTTTCCGCTGCGCACTGTGTGTCTCTGCGCTGAGCGTGTCAGGCGCTTGCCCGGACTGACTCTCCGCCATTGCTGTATAGCTCACGGGATTTCACCGTCATAGGGCGTCGTTGCCCGAGAGTAGGCTCTATCGATCCCAAATAAATAATAGTACTAGGAGCCAACACCCCTCGTCCCAGATTCCACCGCCGGCCACCCCCTCCCGCCCCCCTTCCAGATCCCTTCCAGAATCGTCGCCACCGCCGGCTTCCCTGGCGACCGGCGCCGTGCTCCCTACCCCCGCCTCCATTCCTAGCCGAGGGAGCTACCCTCCCTACCCCCGCTTGGCCACACGTCGTACACCACCAGGTGGTCCTGTGCGCGCGGCGGGGATTCGTGGAGGAATACCTGCCGGTCGTCTCCCTTGGGTTGTTGCTACCGGCGTCCAGCCTGAGGCCGCCGGGGGAACGGAGCTGCTGCCGGCGACCACCACCCTGAGCTGCTGCCGGCGTCTATCCGGTGCCACCCCCTTCCTGATGTCTAGCCGTACCGCTCTTCCCCTCCTGCTAGTCGGCCCCTGCTCTCCCGCCCGATCTGCTGCACCGGCGCCGTCACCGACTTGACCGCCACCCCTTGCTTCGTGGTTTCCTGGACTGGGAGCGCCAGATCCAGGCTCCCATGTCTCCGCTCCAGCTCGTCTCGGCGCCGTCGGTGGTGAGGCATGATGGGTGCGTGTCGGTGTGTCTCCAACCATGGCGGTTGGTATGTACTTCTAGCCGGATCCAGCAACAATACACATACGAGTGCTGGGTGTGGTCATTTCAGCACCTCCAAATTTTGCACAATTTGTGATTACCATCTCTATTTGGCTAGGTACTGACACATCGTTAGATTTTCTCCTCCTGCTGTGCATTGGTGCTTTGCACGGTGATGATGTCCTTGCTTTGCCCATAGTGTACAGCTCCTGTTCGAGGGAGTAACTGACTGAATCTAACTTATTTTCCAGTAAATTATGAGTTAAGTTGCTAACAGAGCTTAACATGACGTCTTAACATGACGTGCTTAACATGACGTCTAGGTATTGTTAGGATGGTGTGGTGATAAATTATTATAGCAACTCTAGTAGACTAACTTGAGGAGTACTGAACTGACCAATTGGCGAGGACTTGAGCTTCTTTTAACTTGTTCATCAGTCTGGTTCTCTAGCATACCAAAATCAGTCTGTTAATTACACTTTGTGTGCCATAAATTGCTGATGCCCACAAATTGTTCGTGTAATGCCTAGAGCAGTACTGATCTAACCAATTAGTTTCAAACGGCATGTAAACCAAAGGAATTTGGGTGCTGAATGCTTCTATTCTTGGTGTTGAACGGGTTAGCCGTGTTCATTCCATAAGGGGCATAAAACCCATGACAAGAGTAGGTGCCGAAGTTTTTTATGCTCGGTGCCAAACGGGATTGACAATCGCATCGGGGTATTTCGCTCTCGACATGTCTCGTAATTTGTGTTGGTGGTTTTGGATCCATATTTACATGCTCCAGCTTTTCAGTTCGATGGTGCCGGATGCTTTTGCCTTCGATGCCGAATGGGCCAGCTTTGTTCTAAACGGGCATGTAAACCAAAGGAATTCGGGTGCTGAATGCTTCTATTCTCGGTGTCGAACGGGTTAGCCGTGTCCATAAGGGTCATAAAACCCATGACAAGAGTAGGTGCCGATTGTTTTTTTGCTCGGTGCCAAACGGGATTGACAATCGCATCGGGGTATTTCGCTCTCGACATGTCTCGTAATTTGTGTTGGTGGTTTTGGATCCATATTTACATGCTCCAGCATTTTAGTTCGATGGTGCCGGATGCTTTTGCCTTCGATGCCGAATGGGTCAGCTTTGTTCTAAACGGGCATGTAAACCAAAGGATTTCGGGTGCTGAATGCTTCTATTCTCAGTGTCGAACGGGTTAGCCGTGTCCATAAGGGTCATAAAACCCATGACAAGACTAGGTGCCGAATGTTTTTATGCTCGGTGCCAAACGGGATTGACAATCGTATCGGGGTATTTCGCTCTCGACATGTCTCGTAATTTGTGTTGGTGGTTTTGGATCCATATTTACATGCTCCATCTTTTTAGTTCGATGGTGCCGGATGATTGCCTTTGGTGCCGAACGGGTTAGCCGTGTCCAACATTTACGTGTCTCAGTGGTACCGAATCAAATGGTTTGTCGCCCCTCTTCCCCCACCGGAGGCGCCTCTCTCTCTCTCTCTCTCTCTCTCTCTCTCTCTCTCTCTCTCTCTCTCTCTCTCTCTCTCTCTCTCACCTGAGATGCTTATGCATCCCCATCCCCTCGCCGCGGCGCCCCGATCCTAGCCTCCTGAGTCCCCCCGCTCCCCCGACGTGCCGCCCTAGTTCCTGGCCTTTTTTATAGGGTGCTTAACAAGGTATGCCACAGTGTCGAATCAAATGATTTGCATAGGGTGCCGAACAAGATATGTCGTGGTGCTAAATCAAATGGTTTGTGTAGGGTGTTGAACAAGGTATGCCGCAGTGCTGAATCAAATGGTTTGCATAGGGTGCCACAAGATATGTCGTGGTGCTAAATCAAATGGTTTGTGTAGGATGTTGAACAAGGTATGCCGTAGTGCTGAATCAAACAGTTTGTGTAGAGTGCTCAACAAGGTATGACACGGTGCTAAAATCAAATGGTTTGTGTAGGGTTCTTAACAAGGTATAATGCGATGCTGAATCAAATGGTTTGTGTAGGGTGCTTAACAAGATATACCCGCGGTGCTGAATCAAATGGTTTGTGTAGGGTGTTTAACAAGGTATGACGCGGTGCCGAATCAAATGGTTTATGTAGGTTCTAAACAACATATGCTGCGATGCTGAATCAAATAGTTTGTTTAGTGTGTTTAACAAGGTGTAACAGATATCGGAACAATGGGGATGTACGCATGGCGCCGAACCGGTAGGGTCGGAGCCACGAGACAAACCCCAATAGGACGGCGACCAAGCATATCTTTCGTCTCAGGGTACCAAGCACGAAGAACGCGAGGCGCTGAACAACCACGCTAGTTCCGATATGGCGTATTATGGGAATCGGCGACCGCATAGCTAACGTCCCCAAGAGGAGATGGGGAGGGGTCGCCAAACGGCTACCCCTAATACCAAGACGATCATCTTGGTACCGAGCGTTTGGGACCGAGGCACCGAACCGTACTTGTTAGTACCGAATCGCTTGCCTTAGAAAATATGGTCCTGGTACCGAGCTTGTTAACCCTAATACCAAGACGGCCATCCTGGTACCGAGCGTTAGGGACCGAGGCACCGAACCATTTTCTTATTGTACCGAATTGGTTTCCTTAGAAACTACGGCCACAAGACGCGATGGGCAAGGTCGCCCAACGGCTAACCCTAGTTGCAAGACGACCAGCCTGGTACCAAGCGTTTAAAACCAAGGCACCGATAACATCGTGTAGGCTTTTTTTTCTACTCTGTCTATAGGCGCCTAGGCATCATCGTTTTTTTAACGTCCTAGGCATCATCGTTAGAGAACGTTGTTCGATGATGGGCAAGAAAAAAAAGAATTGGAGTCGATGGTACCGACCCGCCTAGTCCAGCCATGAAACGGCTAAGAGAGAGAGCCCATGTTCCCAATCATCTCACAGCGAATTTTTTATTTTGGCCCACGTTAGGTACCATGACACAGCAGTAAACCCATGTGGCAGGGGTGGGTACCGAACGTTTGAAATTTGAACTCGGTGGCCCAATTCGCTGACCCGTGTGCAGCTCCGACGTAACATGTCCAGCCCATGGGTACCGAGCGAAGCATTTGACTAACAGTTAGGTACGACGCACTTAAACTAGCTGCCAGCCCACGTGATGTGATGGACAGGTACCGATCGACTGTTTTCAAAATGAGGCCGTGTTTTGAATCCATGTGCGCAGCACCACCTGCTGGGCGGTCAGAGCAAGCAGGCCCACTGACCGGAACAGTAATTGGTTTGCCTTTCTTTGCATCAAATTCAAACAGCCATTCAAACACTACCTGCAAACCATGCAAAAATAGAACCTGCCGGCAGGGCAAGTTTCCTCAAATGCTTGGAGCTGACACGCTGCATGTTTGAGAAAATCATTTTATATATAGGTGGTGAAAATAGGAAAACAAAAGAAGGGTTATTGGGTACCAATCTTAAAGCACATGTGTGGTAATAGATGCATCCTCTAGTGAGGATGGACGTACCATATCCGCTTCCTATATATATATATATTTAAGATGTTTTCTAGAGTATGTGAAAAATTGTTTAGCATAATAAATATTAAAGATATATAGTCTTAACGTGATTTCTACAGTTGGGGGCCATCCCCCCCCCCCCCCCCCCACCCCACCCCAAGGAAAGCTCCGCCACTTTAAATAAGGGTCCGTTAACGTTGTTTTGCCCTAGGGCCCTAAAATCCGTGGACCGGCCCTGCCATTTGCCATTGCCACACAAAGAGGAACAGAGTACAGACATGGACCCTGCAGAGCCGTGGTCAACACGCTGCGAAGAGTGCACTGATTGCTACGGACGTTTCAGTGGGATGTGCTACTGGAGCCATGATGTTCCCTGTAGGGTCAGTTCACAGCTTCAGGGTCGGGGCCTCTTCTCCTGGGGTCCCTTCAGAAGTTCACTGTGGAAAAGGGAGTAGTTATGCATAACTAGATTTTAGGGTAGAGACACGCTCAAACCTGTCCTTATGAATTAGAGACACGCTCATATAGTCACATCTGTAGAAGGGAATCCATGGTTTTATTCGTGAGAAGCTAGAGCATTAGCTCAAGCTCTAATGTTACCAACCATAAATTCCCCTGCATCATCATTCCTGTATAACTTTTCAAAATGTTACGTATACATGCGCCCAAAAAATGCATCACAGTAATGCCAAACCAAATAATAGTTAATTACAACCACATGACTCTACAGCACTTCTCCCCCCACATTTTCTCCCTAACTCAACCTGGAATTTCTCACAATTTTTTCTCCCAAGGACAGGAATAGCACGTCTCAACATAGACAATCGAGCCGCAAACAAAAGAGACGGAACTGACGATTTTTTTTACAAGAACACACTCTCAACATCATCTCGGGTTCTTTTGTTTCTTTTCTTCCAGCTGTGAGGCCTCGTTCAACATGTCCTTCGCGTCGCTCTGCATGTTTAACTTCGAAAGCGCAACAGCTTGCATATAGAATGCGGTTGGCCAGTCAGGCAATATGCATTGGGCTTGCATCGCGTCCCGGAGGGCGGCATCAGGCTGGTCACACATGAGGTGGCACAGGCTCCTTCTAGCATACACGGTAGGCGATACCATTGTCCCCACATCAGCAAACTGCAAATCCAAAGGAAAGGAAAGGAGTGGATTAGCATGATTCAAACGATGTATTTAGAACATCAATTAGACAGGTCCTGATATATATTTTGCCCACCTGTGTATAACATTCTATAGCTGTCTTAAAATCTTTGTCACGAAAAGCTAAATCCCCACGTTTCCGGGCGTCCAACATGTCCCTCATCTGCTGTGTCCATTCCTGGAATGATAGCTGTAATAGGAGACAGATAAAGTGATCAGTTTCTCAGATAACACCGTTCAGAGTGAATAGGTGTGGAACCAAAATGCTATGATCCTTACCTCATTACTTCCTTCATCGTCTCTATAGTGTGTCGTTAAAAGAATCTGCTGGATAGCTGTCAGGTCCATCCTAGAACAGGCTTCAGCCAAGGGGGAAAGAGGGTGTTGTGGAGCAGGAGGTGGTGGTGCTTCTTCCTCGATCTTTGGAATACCAAGCATTTCGTAGGAAGGTACCTGTTTAGTTATTAAAGATGAAATTGGACACGAGAAGGTCAGGGAATTATGTTCCTGTGAAAATCATAACGGTTCTCTAGTGTAAACCATCCATGACCAACAAAATACGAATGTTGATATACAAATTAGAGAAGTAGAAGGATAATCAGAACAGATACCTCTAGTTTTGTTTGCAGGGGCTCAAGTATGGTGACCAACTTTTTTGTATTTGGGCGGTCCCTAGGTTCATACTGCAAACACTGGGAGGCAAGATCTACCAAAGCGGTCGCCTCTTCTGTCGAGTAGTTCCCTTCCAAATGTGAATCCATCAACACTTGGGGATTGTTGCCTCGCATCATATCAAGAGCCTGAGGGAAACAAACAAACAAACTGTAAATTAGAAAGCATTATTTCCATTTATAAGTACTGGTACCAAATACTTAAGCTATTCTCCGACAGTTAAGCTTCAGTGCATGCATTTGCTGCACCAGCTTTTCTCTGGCGTGACTATTACAATCACAGAATTCCTACTATACTTAACCTCTATGTGTTCAGTTTCTGAAGGACACAAGGCTCACAATTTCATTACCAATTTCTAGTAATAAGTACATAATCTAAAGGTAGAACAACAGACTAATATGTCAGGCATAAAACCAACCAAAGTCTTCAATGCAACAGCAAAAGAACGTCTGAAGTTCCCGAGAGGAGTGTAATTGAGCTAAGGAAAATTTATACACGATACTGTCAACTGCTGGTTTGTCAAGGTATTTTTGGAAAAGGTTCTTTAGCAGACAAGAACTATAATAATATGTAGCAAGGAAGCAAAATTCTAGCAACAAAACATACATGGGAAGGAGGTATGCGTTTTCCACTTAGAAGGTCAAGTAGTACAGTGCCAAAGCTGAATATGACGCTTTCTGGTGTGACTCTTCCTGAAAAAGCAAGAAATTGCCATGAAAGAAGTTAGTTCAGTGTCAAAGCTGAAATGACATTTTCCACTGTGGCTCTTACAGAGAAAACGAAAATACACCATCAAACAAATAACTGATGTAAAACTGTCTTTCTTTTCCTTAGAATGATTCCATATTATAATAGCTATGCAAGACTGTATTTTCTGAACTTAGTTTTTAGTCACCTCCGTACGTTTGTAAGACTTACAAACTTCATATTTCTGGATAATCAATCACAACACACATCAGCTTCTTACAAAAGTATATGGTAACTTTGTCTAGGAAGGCAAAAAGAATCTGTTGTTTTACCCTTCTTTGTCCCAGTTCCATTTTTAAATTGTGGTATCATTCCATTAGTACCAAAGTCGGTATTCTTTTTTGAAAGGTTAATATATTTATTATATCTACCGAATTTCCTGATAAAGCAATCAAAATAAGGAACTTCTGTCACAAATCAAAGCAAGAGCTCACGTGCAGTGAAGAAAAGATTAAAGTGTATTAACTAAACGTTAGCTAGATAATATTCAGGACAAGAAGAATTCAAGTACCAGTATGAGGGTAAGAACATACCATTTCTCAAATATTCTGGAGGTGTGTATGCAAGGTTTGTGCTATAACTTTTCCCATCTCTGCTGTTTTTCATCAAGCCGAAGCATGAAAGACGAGGATCGCCATTCTGCAGATAATGGTGTTAGTAATTTTGCTCACAGAAGACAACAGATAGAGAACCATTCATATGACTTGCATGCAATCAAAATCACCCAGAAGCGCTTTAGCATTTCATGATCCCTAATCAAGTAATCATTTCTCGAAACAAATAAAACATCAAACATCATACAACTTGAGTAAAAAAGATGTTAGGGATGAATATAAAATTTTCATGAACAGTTACATTGGAGAGTTGATATTTCCATATCAAGATGTTTTTTACCAACCACTAGAGGTAAAACAGTTGGCAACAACCACCTCTATCTCCAGGTGGTAAACATTATCTAAACAACTACCAGAAGAAGCATTTCCATGTTTCTACTACAAGCTAAATGGAATCGCTAAATGCACTTCCCAATTCCCATAGATGCACAATAACACTTGCACGAGAAGCATTTCTAGAGATTGAAGAAAAAACATCCCTTCCTTAAACAGACGAGACAATAGCTAGTTGTTCTCCATATAAAGGTAAAAAAATTGAAGCCTACAGAATAATTGGTTGCTTACCTCATCAAAAAGGACCCTATATGCATTTAGGTCATGATATAAAGGTCTACCCTCGTTGCTGCAGTAGTCCAGTGCTTCAGCAATGTGGTACGAAACTCTTAGACGCATAGCCCATTCAATGGTCTGGTTTTCCCCTGCATAAGAGCGAAAGCAGTATCACTGAAGGTGAAATGTAGTTCCGTAAATTCCGCACCAACAGCGAAGCAATCACATGCACATCTGTAGGGGTTCTAGATAATACAGTACTGATGGCAATTCTCGCCATTAGAATCGAACTATATCCATCACTCTGGTGTCAAGTCGTTCATCAGCTAAAGCACACCACTGAAAACAAATTATAGCTAGTACTTTGTACTCTAATCTAGTATCAGCAGTCTAAATTCAGGGCCATCAAAGAGCCACCATAAGTACATAAATAGCTAGTAGTACTAAGTACTAACTACATTGGTCATAACTACAGAGAATTCACTGTGCCAAGAGACATCCACATTGGAAATGCCCTGAATCCGAAACTACGAGCATAAGCAGACATGTATTAAAGTAGCGTGTGCCTTTAAGAAGTGAAATGCAGTTCTGTAGATTTTGCACAAACGGCAAAGCAGTCAAGGCCCCGAAAAGAAGCAATCACATACTACATATTTGTAGGGTTTCTAGATAATACAGTACTGATGGCGATTCTCGCCATTAGAATTGAACTATATCCATCACTCTGGCATCAAGTCGTTCATCAGCTAAAACTTTTAGTTTAAAAAAACAGAAAGGACCACCTGTTGAACTTCTTACTCTATTCTAGTACCAGATCACTGAAAACAAAATATAGCTAGTACTACTTCATACTCTAATCTAGTACTATCGGCAGTCTAAATTCAGGGTCATCAAAGAAGCACCACAAAGCACATAAATAGCTACTAACTAGCGAATCCACATTGGAACATGCCCTGAATCCAAAACTACTAGAGACAAGCATAAGCAGACATGTACGTACTATTAAAGTCATGTGACGACATTTCAGGAACTTGTGCCTTAATTGGTTCGAGCAATAAAAGAATAGGAATGGCACATATAAGAAGGAGCTGTCGTAATGATTCGTCCGGTACACCAAATGCAGTTGCTGGGAGCAGCAGAAGCAGAGTGATCTGTCAGTTTTGCATGCCAGGTTCCCACCCTAATCTGGAGCTACTACAACCGACACAGAGAACGGGCACACGAACAGAAACCCACAGAAATGGCCAGAAATTCAGGAACCGAGTTATTGATAACAAAAACAGAGGTGCTGAAGGATGGAGTGAGACTTACAGTGGAAGAGATGCTTGGCGAGTGTGTCGTTGGGCATGAACTCGGCTACGAGCAGGCGCTCGTCCCCGTCGCAGCAGTATCCGATGAGGTTGGCGAGCCTGCGGTGGCGCAGCTTCCCCACGCCCCGGGCCTCCTCCTGCGGACCGACCGAACAGACAGAGCGAAGCCGTCACGCTCAGAACCGAGCGAATTTATTTATACTACCGCGGAAAGAAAAAGCAGAGAGAGAGATTCCGTGGTGGGAGGTAGGGAGGGAGGGATGGGTGGGTGAGAACTGAGACGTACCGCGAACTGCTTGGGATCGGGCCAGGCCACCTTGGTGAACTTCTTGACGGCGATCGCGCGGCGGCCCTGCAGTCGGCCCCTGTAGACGAAGTTGGGCGCCTTGTCGCCGCTCTCGGACACGATGTTCTCCGGCGCGAAGCCGCCCGTGGCCGCGCGCAGGTCCGCGAGGGAGAACTCCGCGAACGGCGCCGCCGAGAAGGCCCCTCTCCCGCCCGCCGCGGCGGCGGCGGCGGAGGAGGAGGAGGACGCAGGCGGCGGCGGCGCGGCCTGGTGAGGGTTCGAGGAGAAGGAGGGGCGGCTGGGCGGCGGCCCTGCCGCGGACGGCTTCTCCGGGTGGGTCACGGCCCGCAGCGAGGAGCGGCAACAGCCCATGCGAGCCGAGCCGAGCCGCCGGGCGCTCACTCAGACAGAGCTCCAGAAGAAGAAGGGAGGAGGGGTCGCGTGGCGTGGGCGCGGGCCGCGTGTGGAGCAAGCAGAGGGAGAGGAGGAAGGTGCCCCCGTGGTTTAATGGTTTTGTTCCGGCTTTGCGGGTCGGTTGCCTGCCTGTAGAGGCAGATGAGCATTTGTACTCGCACCGCAAAGCCGCAACTCGTACCCGTCCGCCGTGTGGGATTTCTCGATGCTTGCTTTGCTCGCTGGCGTAGGCTGGCGTGGCGTGGGGGACTGACCGAATTCCGGCAGCCCCCGTCCCGTCAACCTACGCGACGCGCTCCGTGTCCGTGCGCGCGCGTCGCTGTCTACGGCGACACCCCGTTCACATCCGACCCGGTTCCGTCGACGTGGCCCGATCTGGTCTGCTGCTACCCTCCTCCGCGAGCGGGCCAATCAGTGGTGGCGCTTTGCGGTGCCGGGATTGGTTGGGGGCAGGCTGGACTGGAGTGGACTGGAGTGGAGGGGGGCCTACCGTACCATCGCGAGTTCCGACGATCATTACTCGGTTCCCTGATTAATTTCCCGATTCGGGCGTTCCGATAAGGATTCTTTGGCTGTCACCGGTGGTAGTAAGACTAGCCCCAATGGGGGTATCATAGGTAGTATCATGCATGCCATGTTGGCAAAATTCTGACGTGGCATCCTAATTAATGATGAAAGAGGTTGTGTTGGTATCATAGGTAGATACCGTATCATAGCACGTAGTACTAGAAAAACTAATCTCAAATGAATCTTGTACACAATTTTGCATTGAGATTCTACAAAACAATAAATACACTAAGACTATGGTACTACTACATGATACTATGCATTGTGGAGGTGGTATCATATACTAGTATCATATGCATGATACTACTATATGATACTTCCCATTGTGACTAGTCTAACGGTAGATTTTCTTTGGATCCTTTCCATTTTTTCTCCAACGGTATATCTAGTTTCTTTCCTTTTCTTGGCGGGCCACCTTTTAAAATCGCCTCGTGTTTTTTGCGTTTATTATGTTCGAAAGTGAGAGGATAACCCTTCCCGTTCGGGGCGACCAAGGAGGAAGGCCGGACGGGTCGACACGACAGAGCGAACAGCCACGAGAACGGCGAACCCACGGCAAGCTTCCGTGTGCCGTAGTACGCGGCAAACTCCCGCGCGCGACCGTGTCGCCGCGGTGCCGTTTCGTATCGATCGGGGCAACGTACGTGTTGGATGTACTACCAGGCCACCGGCACCCTCTCCCGTACGTACAACCGACCGACTGGCCGCTCCGAGCTGTACGCACGGCGCTTAGACTCGCACCAAGCAAGTCCAGGGGGAGAGAGCGAGAGACCGACCCCCCCTCTTCTCCTTGCACGAAACGAGAGGCAGGTCTCCTTGTTTTTTTCGGTGCCGTCCGGCTTCTTCCTCCCTCTCCCTCCGGCGGCCTCGCCGTCTGGAGGGGAGGAAGGGAGGAGCCTGGCTTGTAGTTAGGGTTTGCGGCGAGTTGCCGGGATTGGGCTCTATGCCTGTAGATCGGAGCAGAGCTTTGGATCTGTGCAGCCAGATCTGGAGCGCCTTAGGGTTCTTCCTTCTCTTCCTTTGCCTGCTCGGTGGCGAGCAGACGGCGGCGAAGGAGACCACTGCTTCTACAAATAAAGCTGTGTCGGATGGTGGGTTTGGTTCTAGGCCCTCGGTGTCCTCTTTTCTGCTGGCCGGCCGTGGCGGCGGGGGGCGAAGAGATGATGCTGACGTGCGACGAACCTGTCTGCCGTCGCCAAGCTACTCCTGGGCGTGCTGGAGCAGCGCCAGGAGGTCGTGGCGTTCCCCTTTGTTCGGTGCTCCTCCGGTGGGAGAGGACAACAGATGGGTGGGCGTCTGCGGCTTGGGAGATCTGCTCTTGCTTCATCCTCGGATCTTCTTCTACAACGTCTTTCTTCGACTTGTGGCCGGCCGTGGTGGCGGGGGCGAGCGGAAGGTTGGTGCTGTGGAAAATCTTCTGGGCGGTGAAGATGGTGGCCCGACTTCCCTGGGCGGCTCTGCGTCTCCTCCGGCGTTTCCCAAGCAGAGCCCAAGTTCGGTAACCGCTATCCTTGGCCTTGATCTAGGCCGAGCCGAGCTCGTTGGCCAAGATGGCCAGAGCATCTTCAACCTCCAACATGGGAGGCCCTCTCTCTCCTTCAGTCCGGCAAGCTGCGCTGCTGCAAGCCCAAGTGGTGTCGTCCCCGGCGCCTGTAGTGGTGGTCGGAATCTGAGGCGAGCTATCGACGGCAAGGAAGGGCCTGATTGCATTTCTGTGTTTCTTTCTGGGGTGTTTGGTGTAAAAGTCTTGGACCTAGGTGTATTTTCCCTTTCTTTTGGGTCTCCTTTGTATGTTGTAACCCTCACCCTTGCCGATTAATGCAGAGTCTTGGCCCTTTGGGGCCTACCACGTTCAAAAAAAAAAACAAGTCCAGGGCCCCCTCATTGTTTTAGCGCGGCATCCGACTGTCAACGCGGCATCTATCACAGTCTTTTCAACTCTCTCGCGACCTGACCTGACCTGACCTGGTCAGGAAGTCACCGGTTTATTTGAACGATGCAGGACCGCCTCTACCGCCACGACAAGCACGGCCAGGACAACCGTTTGCACCTCCAGCTTTTCGCAATTTTATATGTTGATTGATCGATGGACGCACGGACAACTCCACCATGTCGTGCTACCACTGCCAAATTTGTTTAAACAATTCATGCCCGCCCTACAAGCCACCAAATGGTGTCCTCGACCCAACTCTTTGAAATGATATAAAGCCGGCTTATATTTAGGAACAAAGGTAGTAGATCTTTTTCAGTCGGCCTAAATTGAACCAGCACTCGGAGGAGGGGAGATGGCTGCGAGAGTAGAGCGCTCGTATGGGCGATTCTGGGCCCTCCAAGGACTTGACGGCGATGAGGATAATATCCCGACGGAGGATGCAAAGTCTCCCGCGCCCTCTCCAATAATTTTCGCTGCGCCCATGATCTCTGTGGAGCACCTAGGCGGAGGAAGGGAGACTCCAAAAGAGCAGAGCAGCAGCTCAGGCGACCTGCTATGTCTCCTCTCAGATATAGCAGGTGTCACAGTCGACTCGATGCTCAGATTCGCCGATTATTTCATATTCTGGTTCAGATGGTTCGGATTGGTTTAGAATTGTTGGAGGAACGTCTGTTAGATTAGGAGCACCGCCTAACTTGGTTCCAAAGATCGTGAGGGGATGATAGGAGAGCAAAGTGGGCGAGCAATTCAGGGTCGATCCATAGATTTTGGGGGCCCTAGGAAGACGTAACACCAAGGGTCCCTTCTTCACAATTGTCAAACTTTCCTACGACCAAGGAGGGCCATGGCCCTCCTACTCCATAAAAATCCTTAAATATATCTATATTGGTACTAATATGGGTACGCAAACAAATCTTGGATAAGGACCCCATCCCTTGAGGGCCCAGGGCAAGCGCCCCTCTAACGCGCCCCATGGGCCGACCTTGGAGCAATTGCTCGCCGGTGGTGCTCTTCCCTTCTTGATCTCTGATGCGATCTCTGAGAGAATCAGGGGATGATATCACTACTACCGAGGGGATTTTCGTTTAAACTCAGACTTTGGGATGTCATGGGCATGCTAGACATTCTAAAACCTTGGCCTCGCGGAATGGCTCGTTAGTAGGGATGGCGGGTACAACCAGGGTTCCATCTCAATCGAGATGAAACCTAGAGCAACTTCCCCATCTCAAATCATTGTTCAACCACATGTGGGAGTCAAAAGTTAGGGTTTGGGGAGAAAACGCAGCAGAGGCAACCGAGGATGAGATGTGGGATGGATTCAGTGCTCAAGATAGGGAGAACTGGAGAGGGGGGATTATGGATACAACCTCGGCTATCGGCAACCCTATAATTGACACCAATTCCAGCGCCCCTCCTCCTTGTCGTCGATTTTACGAGAATTAGCAGTATGTACGCAAAGATCAGTCGTAGACCAACTCATATAGCGGGCAGACAGGGAATCAACAACAACATGTGACTCATGGCGCTCAAGCGGGAGGAAACTCGCGGAATATTTCAGTGCCAACCGGGGTTGGAGGAGCTACTACTACGTCCTCTTCTGTTTCTGGCTCCGTAAGTTTATCTACAACTGGATACTTCCAAAATCTTATGTATGAAGTGTAGAGATAAGGGTCACACAATAAAGAATTACACAATCAAAGTTGAATGTGTGTACTATGGGAAGACCACACATTTATCAAAGATGTGTACTTGGCTCAAATAGAGGAAGTGATGCAGCCCAACACATGTCATTCACCATTAGTATACATCATGCTACGCCAACCATTTCTACAAATGTGAATTCATTCCTTATCTTGCATTCCTTTGGTTATCATGTGAATGGGGTCCTACTTGAGACAAATGCCTACTGTATGACTAGGTCCATGATCATGACACTAAGGGGAGAAGGCAAGGATGCCCCAGGAGCCAAGACACCTAAGCAAGAGGCTTGAAAGAGGAGGAGGAAGAAGAAAGCAGCTGAAGCAGTACCGGATTCTTCGGCCCCTCTAGCCTGGAGTCTCCGCCGAACCCGGAGTCTCCGCCCGCGCCCCGACCCATCACTGTCCCATGTTGATTGCTGAAGATTTCAACTTGACAAGAAGAAAGAGTGACAAGAACAAACCAGGTGGCTTTAATGAATGTAGTATTTTATTTAATTCAATTATAGTGCAAGGAAAGCTTATGGAGATTTATCTCAATGGCAGGAAATATACCTGGTCTAATAATCATGAGGATAATCCAACCTATGGATTGTTCATAGGGTTATAGTATCTCCTACACGGGAGGAAAAATATCCTTTAGTGATAGTTACAACCTTGACTATAGAGCTCTCAGATCATACTCCCCTCTTAATTAAGATGGGATAAAATCCTAACAAACCCGCTATTTTCATATTCGAAAATTGTTGGTTCCTTAGAACTGTTTGAAAGAATAGTCAGAAGAATGGACCAAACAGTTCAGGGGGATACTATGGAGGAATAGATGTAAAATAGAATGAGGAACATGAGAAATCTTGAGTGGATGGAATATAAATGTGGAAGGTAAAAAATTAAAATATAAATATATTTTGTTAAAACTTAAAAGAAATTGATAGACTGGATATCATTAGTGAGATGAATAGGTTGTCAGCTGCTGACAGAGCAACACATCTACATTATCAACAAGAACTCAAGAATAATAGAGAGGAGGAAACTAAATGGATACAAAGATATAAATAATTGTAATTGAAAATGGTGGGAGGAGAGAAAAATGCCAGATTGAATGAAGCTGAACGAATTATAAAAGTGCAAGCTAAATTTCCAAAATTCATCACAAATTTCTGTGAAACCCTTTTTGGTGGATCTGGGATATCTCATATCTCTTTGAGTCATGAGAGTGTGGAGAAAATATGCAGTGACCCAGCATACCACTGCATGATGTAGTATACTATAGTCGTTGACATAATACCAATGAAACACCGTTCACTAGTATTACATCCCACATAGTAGTACAATAGAAACATAGCAGGTCCAAGACATGACTATAGGTTACAACTCAACTCTTTACACAAGATCTAGAGAACACTCTAGATTAAAGAGAGAGAAAGAAACTTCTTACAAAGAAGAATTAGAAATAAACAACTCCAAAATTTATAATACTATTAATACTAATATCTTAACTAATGGTCTGGCATTTCTGTTATTGTAATACACTACAGAAATAGGTTCTATGGCTAGAGGTTCTATTCTTAACTAATCAGCAATTTCGTCTTCACTTGAGCTGATGTATATGTTGACTTCCTTGACTCCAGTGAATAGCTTTAGCTTTTAATGATGATTCCTGGAGCATAACTTGATGTAGACATCGTCTATACTGGCTTTAGAACCTAGCAAGGGTTAAGAAGATACTTTGAGTACGAGCGTACTCAGCAAGTTCACTAGAAAAGGAGTGTTTGATGCACTATATCTATAGCCACAGACCATAGGTCGTAGGCAATGCAAGTTTTCATAAACATTTCTTCAAAGGTTGCTTTTATTCTGAAAAGCTATGTCCGTCAGCCTTCACGGGTTTACCAGAACCTTCATGGGGTTCTTTTCTCGCTGCGTTCGCAGCTCCTTCCCAGAACAGGGAGTAACAAGTTACAGTTCTTATACTATGCAGAGGTGCGTTACTTTACCCATGAGAGACCTTAGGTTTTGTTACACGGCCGGGAGTATGTCCCCGTTCAAACTTCCTTGGTTTGAGGCCCAACCTAAGATCCAAGCCAATCACTGCCTTCTCCGCGACCCCGCATGTCTCCTTGGTATACACCATGCCCACCTATTGAATTACGACAATGGTTTGTACAGACCGTTCAGATGCCGGAACTATCGTGGGATGTTGAGGGCTCCCACCCATATGCTACATATCCTCTACGAATTACCATAAATAATATGCATGCTACGAGTGATAACAGCCACGACCCGCACATCCAGCTCCATGCGAGAGAGAAAAGATACAGCTGACTTCTCCGTCCCATTCCAAATCTAATGGTCAACGCGTAATATACGGCGCAAGAATCACTGGCGACATTGGTTGTTAAGTCCTAGGTAATATGCTCCTTTACCACCGAAACTCTTATAGTAGGTTATTACCTCATGGTAATTAACCTATAATCACATTATTATGAAAATAGTGTTTTCTGACTTTTTTCAAATGTAGGTGATGACAACACTGGATTTGTAAAATAC
Source organism: Avena sativa (assembly GCA_916181665.1). Lineage (NCBI taxonomy): Eukaryota > Viridiplantae > Streptophyta > Magnoliopsida > Poales > Poaceae > Avena > Avena sativa. The sequence continues at coordinate 466,419,346 of OV702293.1, forward strand.
TTTACAGAAAATAATCAAAGGACATGAGCAAGTGTGAACTTGCCTTTTGTGATTGCAAGATTATGCATTCATGGTCTTTAGAACAATATAAGATCCAATATCTGAAATCAGCATCATTGGTCCGGTAAGGACTAATGTTTAAAGAAGCAAGGTGCAGTTATGCATAAGTAATGATATGCATTTTGTAAAACTCCCAAAGTGAATCCCCAATGTTTTGAGTGAAGTGAATCTAGGTGATTTTTTTAAGAGTTGGTTTATCTTCAAATTTTACTTTATAAGTAATGTCATTTATAAGGAACTTAAGTGATAACAATTTTAAATATACAGATAAAGTATAAAGTAATGTGATTATGATTAATTGTTATTTGGTGACTAAGATAAAAGTTCTTGGTTTTAATTGTTAAGAGTTGAAGAATTTATTATGGGATTATTGTTTGAAGTGGCAAAAAGAATAACATTTGAAGAAAAGATTTCCTTCTTAAGGTTTGAACAACCCTGATAGCTTTTAGAATATGATGGATAGAATGTGATTGATGTTGTTTATGCTTGCTTGAATAGTCTGGACTTGAGATGCATTATGTCTTGATTGAAAGAGACCAAAGTTAACTATAAAACATAAGTAGTTTATTAGACATGATGTTTATAAGCTCTTGAGACTAAAGTTAACTTTAAAAGGTTAAGTAAACTTAAAATGTAATATATTTTAATTCTTCCCAAGTTTTAGATTTATGACAGGTATAATTAAAGTGTGGAATTATTCATTTTTTATTTAAGTGAATGATTGGATTAAATTTGTTTGGCTATTATGAAAGGAATATGTATTTATTTAATGGAATCATAATTAGATGGTCTTAGTACTTTGTTAGAATTTAAAGTTATGTTAGTAGTGGTTAAGATATAATGATTATTCACCATATTATATAAATGGGTGATACCCAATGTTTATTTAAAAGGATTCTTAATGAGACATTTAAAAGAATATTCTAAAGTTAAAAGTTATACTTAAGTTTGATTATGAATTAAAGTGATGGATTTAGAATTAGTACCAAGACACTAATTACTCAAGGTTTTATAAGAATTGTAATTATTTCTTACTTAAGAATTGTTTTAAAGAATTCACACAATAGGTATTAGGTAAGGCTTTATTATTTAAATTATTAAAGACTTTCCTAATAGTATATTTAATATTTTTATAGTGTAATATATTTATTCAAGATCTTATAAATGAATTTTATTTATTTTTAAGTATTATATTTATTTTTATAAAATTCATCAAATAATTAAGTATCTTTAATTATTTGATTTATATTCTATTTGTAAAAACTCCAAGTTAGTATTTTTATAAAATAGAAAAGTTATTTTTATACACAAAAATGATTTTTATTAAATTTTACGAGTTTTTCTTATTTTATGAATTTTTACTTAATATTTAATAGTGTTTAATCTTTATTTGCATTTTATTAACTTAAATACTCCCTCTGTTTCAAATTACTCCGCACGCACGCTTATCTAGGTGGGCTAGTATTCTCTTATTTTTTGTTCAAAAAATTCCCGAGATTTTTGAAATAGCTAGTACACATTTCATACTATCTAGTTCAAAAATTCTACGATTTTTTTAGATAAAAAATGAGGGAGTACTAGTCCACCTAGATAAGAGTGCGCGCGGAGTAATTTGAAACAGAGGGAGTAATAAAGTTATATTTTTCTTAGGTGGATATTATTTTTGTGATAATTTTAATACATTAAATATATTTTTAGGGTTTTTCTATATTTTTTTAGGGTATAATTTATGTTTAGGGGTAGTTTGGTCATTTAGTGATTTGATAAATATTTTATTTTCTTATTTAATTTTCTTTGGAATTGGGCCAGGTTTACCAATGGGCCCATTTGGACCCAATCTGGCCCATTTGGCTCAGGGTCAAACCCCACCCCGGCCTGTCTCCCCCATCCACCCCCTCTTACACCTCACGCACTCACCTCCCCTTCTGGCTGCTGGCGACGCCAACGCCGTCGCCCGCCCGATTCCGGCGAGGTAGGCCGTTGTGGTCGCCGCTGATGGTCGCCGGGGCTTCTCCTCCCTTAGGCCGACCTGGCTCTCCAATTGGATTTGTTCTTAAAGCCCCCTCGAGCTCGCCCCACCCATCTTGTGTGCGTCTAGGGTTCAAGTGCCTTACTTTACTGTATTTTTGTGATGTTCTGATGGTGATTCGGGGTGGTTTGGTGCGGTGTTGGTGGTGATATGATGGTGGTGAAGTAGGGTTCATTCTCTTCTAGTCCGATGCCGGTGGGACGGCAGTAGGTGCAACCCTGGCGTCGGAACTACGGTGGTCGTGGTGGTGTTGATGGGGTTTGAAGACTTCCTCGGGTTAGTATCACTCTGGCCGCGCGGGCACTGCCCCGCCACGCCGTGGTGAGTGCTTCTCGGGCACCAGGCACACTCCCTCTGTCTCACATCTACTTCTCCCTTTGTTTATCTCTCTCTGCTTAGTATCACCTATTGAATGTTGTTCAAAACTAGTGGTATGGGATCACTTGTTAACACAGTAGAGAATCTATGGCTATGTGCTGCAATGAGCTTCAGTTGGAGGAAGGTTTATTTATTCTTGGCATGGATGTTTCTTGCAAATCACTTGATCACCTAAATACATGGGCTATTAGATTGGTCATGATTGTGTTTGTTGATCTTCTGGCTTACTTGTGTTGTTGTTTTAATTTGGATGATTATTTACCCTAGCAGTTATGGTTTAAACTGAATTATGGTAGTGCTAATTGGTTAGCTCTGAGAACTCTATTATTGTTTAATTAAATTATGGTTTAATTGTTCCCTGATTCTTGTTTGTGAAAGCTCATTGGTTTAGATACTGCCTATTGGATACTTGCTAGGATGTGGTGTTATTGTTAGTGGTTCATTTGTATTCTAATACTAAGATAACTATATTTGATATATAATAGAATTTCTGGTAATAAGGTTTATGGATATTGCTTGCAGATAGATTGTTGCTAAGTGTGGTGATTCAATCTGGATGACTTAATCATGCCTAGCATGTGTGACTCTTATTGATATATTGATTCTGTTGAGCAATATTGCTAGATTGAGATGGTTTATTATGGTGGTATCTTATTTTGGGCACAATTTGGTGTTATGGTGCCTTGTTTTTAGAATCTGCACAGCAATCCTTCTTGTAGCATGATGTGTTGGTGTAGTGGCTGATTACAATTAGTTCTTGAATGCCAATGATGCAAAGGCTGAAATATTACTTGATCTGTTTAATGACAAAGTGATCCAATAAATGATTCCTAGATACTTTCTTTGGGAAAATGATTTGTGGGTTTCAAATAAAAACATGATCTTGAGCTTGTACTCAAGAAACTATGTATCTGCTAGGTACAGAGGTGCTACCCTCTGGGAATGTGTCCTGTAACCTAGCAGTTGTGGTTATGTTTGTCTAGCAAAACTAAATAATAGGCTCATGATGTTGGTCTGAAGCCAAATATCTCAGGGATGGTACTTACATACTCTTCTATGTGGATCTGAGAGTTTTTTCTTTTCTAAATTTCCTCCTAGATACATGATTGAGATCAGATACCATGATTGACTCCTGAGGAGGAGATTCTTGACCCAGCCTATGATGCAAAGGCTGAGGCAAACACTATAAGAACAGATGCTAAAGTGTGGCTGTCAATTTCTCTGTGATGCCTAAACATAGCATTTCTATGTGAGTCTGAGAGAAGTACTTTTACCAATATCTAGTTTTTTCTTTTGTACCTTATATGCTAATAAAAATAGATTCTATATGCTGACCTTTGTGTTGGGTAGCCACCTGATGTTGAGATTGATGTTACTATGCTAGCTGGTGCGGGTACTTGATCAACTAGCCATCTTTGTCATTGTGATGTTGTTGTTTCCTGCTCCTCCATATGTTGTTGGAAGCTTCTAATGCTCCTAGACTTCTTCTTGTGCTGCTGGCCTTCTCCTTATGCTCCTGGTGATTGTGAAGAGATGGGGTGATGTTCTTAGCTGTGTGGTGGAAATAGATATGATATTGATCAGGGATACAATAGTAGTGTTTCTTGGCTGCACATGAAGGACCTGTTGGTCTGGTTGTGTGTGTGTGTGGAGGGGATATGGTGGCAGCTCAGCTACGGCTGGCAGTCTCTCATTTTTGCTGAACTCTTGTGGTGTTGACAACAGACTAGTTCATGCTGGTGAGTGAGCAGCCTGCTTGCCTGTTGTGGTGTGAGGATCAGATTAGGTAAAAATCTTGATATTTCTTGATGTTTTACCTCTTTACCTTCTTATCTGGCTTTGGTGAAACTTGCCCCTAAGACAATGATGTTGTACTGAGGCCACAATCTGATTAAGAACAGATACTATGATTTGGCCCCTTTTTAATGAATACTCAATGATGAATTCAGGCTCTAGCAACTCTAGGCCAAATCTGAGAGTACAATAATAAACTAACCCCCTTATTATTGTACTGTTTTTAGTCTGCTATTTTGTTTTGCAGAAATCAGGATCAAAGGAATAATGACAAGATCAAGAATTAGATAGAAAATATAGTTTAGGTTTTATCCTATTATTATCTTGTAAGAACAATGTAATATGTTCATGTACAGAATTTTAAAATCCTTGTAACATTATTGATGTATTAATTATTATTTCTTTTCCTTTGTATAATATTATTATTTCCTTTTATATTCTAATAATGTATAGATATTGTAATATTGTATTACTTTCAATAAAGCTTACTTGTTTTATTTTTCTTTTATAATTCATTTGCAACCAATGTAATTTTATTTACTTGTAAAAACCTTATAGTATTTGTATTAAAGTAATAAAGATTATATTTACTTATATCATTTTAAATTATGCTTATGAAATATCCTATAATAGTTTAAGATTTAAATTTAAATCCAAGTTATAATTGAATTGTCTTCCCCTAAAATACAAAAGTAAAATAGAGGTCATGTAGAATTCCATCGCACCTGTCCTGGTGTTTCCATCAGAACAAGAGAGACCTTGATCCCTCTATAGGTCTTTTTGTTTTGCGTGAAAATTCTCCGGATTTTCTTATGCATGAATGCAATGCACAAACCTGTGTCCTCTATAATTCTAGTTGCTAATCCTGGGATGTTACAGACTCTCCCCCTTAAAATAAACTTCGTCCTCGAAGTTCGTAAACTCTCACGTTTTGGAGTAAGGAATTTACTTGTATTGGGTACTGCATTTCTCCATTTCATGGTAACCTCAAGTGGAAGTCATGGTAGTATTCCATATCCAGAGCCTTTTCTTGAATTCCTACCATACTTGGTAATCTTTAATCTTGATGTCTCCATTACTCCAAAGTTCCTTTTACTTTACTTTCTTAGGGATATGTCCTTGTTATAACTCCTTTTAATTGGGTCTATTAATTAGTTCATTACCCGTATTAGGTATCCTAATAAAACTCCTTTACTTGATCATCGAACTTCCTGATTATTTTATATAAGGTCCAGGAAGTATTACTAAACCAGGGTTTTTAACTCTATTAAACAATAACTATGGTCAAAAGACTAACTTTTGATTTGTGAAGGTATTGGTTTATACTGGTAATCCTTCTGAAGATTGGATTTGAACACATTTAGTCCATACCCATCGGATTTTTTTTATTTCTCGACAGATGTCCCATTGGATGTGCTCTGTTCCCTCTTAAGGATCACTTAAGAGTTGTTTCTTTTAGAATTAGTCTGTTAGGACTATTCCACTTTATTACTTCAAGTTTTTACCTTATCAGGCTTTTGGACAATCTTTTGTTACTATCTTAAGTACCTTTATAATGGTGACTTTCTTTTAACCTTATAAAAATAAGGCTTAATATTTTCATAGGTTAGTATTTCCTCTCCAACCTTTACATGGAAAGTCAGATAACAATACTTCCACTTATTGTTTACTCTCCCCCTTAGGGTTTACTAATGGTCTTCAAACTGTCTATATAGTATTTGTTATTTTTTTATAGAATATTGGTCCCTATCCATCTTATACTCTGCCTAATTAGGGTCTGATGAAAGATTGTATGATGTATCCACACATTTGTGGATCTCCAAAGTGAATCTTTCAGCATTATTTGTCTTAATTACGATGTGGACACTTTCACTTTGATAGGTCAACTTTCCCGAAGAGTCTCGAAAGACGATCGCTTTCAATTTTTATACTCCTTTGTGTCTTATTTAACTTAGGCCAAATTTTATGCTCTTTATGCAACTTCTAAGAAGGTTTGGTTAACTATGTCAACCAACACCGGCTGTGGGCAAGATACCAACTGTGGATCAAATACTAGCTGCGGATATTTACCAGCTGCGAACCATCCTAGGGTATATGTATTACCCTATGGTTCCAATATACCTCTAGCATTCTCTCTGAATTGTCAGAGCTTGAATACCATTTTGGTTTCAAAGCTTCTTTGCACCTATTCATGATGCCTCCATGAACTTGGTACAATTATTTTATTACTTCTTAGCAACATTACTTATTTTGATTGAACTTTAAGTTCATCACTTCTTGTTGCTGACTAATAATGATCCAAGCTTGATCCATCCTCCAAATTGAGTTGATAATCCTTACACTTGGCTTCATTCTTCATGTAAGTCTTCATTTTGGTCTTTGAAATTCGTCACTCCCTTACACGAATTCCCTTACTCTATCTAGGTCTATAACATCAAGTAGTGACTGGATGTTGCAACATGCATTTGCACACCAAGTCAAACTTCCTGTACAGATCTAGTCAATCAAGAAGATCCAAGAAAAACAATTAAATCCAACTGTGGTACATATAACACACAATATGCTAAGCCCAGAATATAGTAGTTGAGTATAGTATCTCTAGAATTCAGGCTTAGTTGTGTAGTATATGACACTTCCTCATATAGGTTTACATTGTGATACTTAGCACATAGGGTCAAACTATACTTTGTCTCAATATTTACCCAAATTGCTCAATTGCAACATGATAATTTTAAGCAAGATGATCTCAATTTGGTTTTGACTAACCTTTAGTCTCACTTTTGGAATGATTAACTATGTTCAACCTTTCTTTATTAGCCAACTAACCTCACGTTATCTCTCTAAATGACTAATAAGTTTCTATTGAACCCCTAAAATTGAAGTTTATCACTATTTTATGACACCTTTGACTTCTATCATAGTTCTACCATGTTCTTTTCATACTTCTACTTTAAGATAATTCACTAAGTACTTGTCATACTTACACTTACATCATGGTTTCGGAGCTATTCTCCCCATGATCTTATTATGTTTTGCCTCTTTATCATGATTTAAGAGCTAATCTAACCATGATAACTTTACTTCTTACTACACTGTTATTAAGTCATAACATAATTGCACTTCATCACGTAGAATTCTCAAGTGAATCCCACATGATTACTACTCATTACATCCACATTTATCCTAATGATATTCATCAGGTTGTCTTTGGTTATTAACTAACCATAAGATTCCACTGTCTTACATGAATTCTAGGTTTAGGCTACACCATCATGACTACTTCAATTTATGTCTTGCACTTTTCAACAGTATCTTGGTGGTTTATGTCTCCCTCGGAGGATACTAAAGGCACTATACTTGAGAAAAGATGAAATAATTACTTCCTAAGAAAGAATGACTTAAACATCTGACTTATGTGTGACAAGATTATCCTCAAGTGGATACTCATCATAAGTCATATCAATATTCGGTTTAGATGAGATGGCTACTATAGTCACTATCCAACCTACAGATCTTCCTAAAAGGTTTTAAATCCTAAGGTCAAAGCATATGCTCTGATACCAACTGCGGGGATCCAGCATACCACTACATGATGTAGTACACTATAGTCGTTGACATAACACCAATGAAACACCGTTCACTAGTATTACATCCCTCAGAGTAGTACAACAGAAACATAGCAGGTACAAGGCATGACTATAGGTTACAACTCAACTCTTTACACAAGATCCAGAGAACACTCTAGGTTAAAGAGAGAAAAAGAAACTTCTTACAAAGAAGAATCAGAAATAAACAACTCCAAACTTTATAATACTATTAAGACTTATATCTTAACTAATGGTCTAGCATTTCTGTTATTGCAATACACTACAGAAATAGGTTCTATGGCTAGAGGTTCTATTCTTACCTAATCAGCAATTTTGTCTTCACTTGAGCTGATGTATATGTTGACTTTCTTGACTCCAGTGAATAGCTTTAGCTTTTAATGATGATTCCTAGAGCATAACTTGATGTAGAAATCGTCTATACAGGCTTTAGAACCTAGCAAGGGTTAAGAAGATACTTTGAGTACAAGCGTACTCAGCAAGTTCACTAGAAAAGGAGTGTTTGATGCACTATATCTATAACCACAGACCATAGGTCGTAGGCAATGCAAGTTATCATAAAGATTTCTTCAAAGGTTGCTTTTATTCTAAAAAGTTATGTCCGTCAGCCTTCACGGGTTTACCAGAACCTTCATGGGGTTCTTTTCTCGCCGCGTTCGCAGCTCCTTCCCAAAACAGGGAGTAACAAGTTACAGTTCTTATACTATGCAGAGGTGCGTTACTTTACCCATGAGAGACCTTAGGTTTTGTTGCACGGCCGGGAGTATGTCCCCATTCAAACTTCCTTGGTTTGAGGCCCAACCTAAGATCCAAGCCAATCACTGCCTTCTCTGCGACCCCGCATGTCTCCTTGGTATACACCATGCCAACCTATTGAATTACGACAATGTTTTGTACAGACCGTTCAGATGCCGGAACTATCGTGGGACGTTGAGGGCTCCCACCCATATGCTGCATATCCTCTACGAATTACCATAAATAATATGCATGCTACGAGTGATAACAGCCACGACCCGCACATCCAGCTCCATGCGAGAGGGAAAGATACAGCTGACTTCTCCGTCCCATTCCAAATCTCATGGTCAACGCGTAATATACGGCGCAAGAATCACTGGCGACATTGGTTATTAAGTCCTAGGTAATATGCTCCTTTACCACCAGAACTCTTATAGTAGGTTATTACCTCATGGTAATTAACCTATAATCACATTATTATGAAAATAGTGTTTTCTGACTTTTTTCAAATGTAGGTGATGACAACACTGGATTTGTAAAATACTTTACAGAAAATAATCAAAGGACATGAGCAAGTGTGAACTTGCCTTTTGTGATTGCAAGATTATGCATTCACGGTCTTCAGAACAATATAAGATCCAATATCTGAAATCAGCATCATTGGTTCGGTAAGGACTAATGTTTAAAGAAGCAAGGTGCAGTTATGCATAAGTAATGATATGCATTTTGTAAAACTCCCAAAGTGAATCCCCAATGTTTTGAGTGAAGTGAATCTAGGTGATTTTTTTAAGAGTTGGTTTATCTTCAAATTTTACTTTATAAGTAATGTCATTTATAAGGAACTTAAGTGATAACAATTTTAAATATACAGATAAAGTATAAAGTAATGTGATTATGATTAATTGTTATTTGGTGACTAAGATAAAAGTTCTTGGTTTGAATTGTTAAGAGTTGAAGAATTTATTATGGGATTATTGTTTGAAGTGGCAAAAAGAATAATATTTGAAGAAAATATTTCCTTCTTAAGGTTTGAATAACCCTGATAGCTTTTAGAATATGATGGATAGAATGTGATTGATGTTGTTTATGCTTGCTTGAATAGTCTGGACTTGAGATGCATTATGTCTTGATTGAAAGAGACCAAAGTTAACTATAAAAACATAAGTAGTTTATTAGACATGATGTTTATAAGCTCTTGAGACTAAAGTTAACTTTAAAAGGTTAAGTAAACTTAAAATGTAATATATTTTAATTCTTCCCAAGTTTTAGATTTATGATAGGTATAATTAAAGTGTGGAATTATTCATTTTTATTTAAGTGAATGATTGGATTAAATTTGTTTGGCTATTATGAAAGGAATATGTATTTATGTAATGGAATCATAATTAGATGGTCTTAGTACTTTGTTAGAATTTAAATTATGTTAGTAGTGGTTAAGATATAATGATTATTCACCATATTATATAAATGGGTGATACCCAATGTTTATTTAAAAGGATTCTTAATAAGACTTTTAAAAGAATATTTTAAAGTTAAAAGTTATACTTAAGTTTGATTATGAATTCAAGTGATGGATTTAGAATTAGTACCAAGACACTAATTACTCAAGGTTTTATAAGAATTGTAATTATTTCTTACTTAAGAATTGCTTTAAAGAATTCACACAATAGGTATTAGGTAAGGCTTTATTATTTAAATTATTAAAGACTTTCCTAATAGTATATTTAATATTTTTCTAGTGTAATATATTTATTCAATATCTTAAAAATGAATTTTATTTATTTTTAAGTATTATCTTTATTTTTATAAAATTCATCAAATAATTAAGTGTCTTTAATTATTTGATTTATATTCTATTTGTAAAAACTCTAAGTTAGTATTTTTATAAAATAGAAAAGTTATTTTTATACACAAAAATGATTTTTATTAAATTTTAGGAGTTTTTCTTATTTTATGAATTTTTACTTAATATTTAATAGTGTTTAATCTTTATTTGCATTTTATTAACTTAAATAAGTAAAGTTATATTTTTATTAGGTGGATATTATTTTTGTGATAATTTTAATACATTAAATATATTTTTTGGATTTTTCTATATTTTTTTAGGGTATAATTTATGTTCAGGGGTAGTTTGGTCATTTAGTGATTTGATAAATATTTTATTTTCTTATTTATTTTTCTTTGGAATTGGGCCAGGTTTACCAATGGGCCCATTTGGACCCAATCTGGCCCATCTGGCTCAGGGTCAAACCCCACCCCGGCCTGTCTCCCCCATCCACCCCCTCTTACACCTCACGCACCCGCCTCCCCTTCTGGCTGCTGGCGACGCCGACGCCGTCGCCTGCCCGATTCTGGCGAGGTAGGCCGTTGTGGTCGCCGGGGCTTCTCCTCCCTCAGGACGACCTGGCTCTCCAATTGGATTTGTTCTAAAAGCCCCCCTCGAGCTCGCCCCACCCATCTTGTGTGCGTCTAGGGTTCAAGTGCCTTACTTTACTGTATTTTTGTGATGTTCTGATGGTGATTCGGGGTGATGGTGATGGTGATATGATGGTGGTGAAGTTGGGTTCATTCTCTTATGGTCCGATGCCGGTGGGACGGCACTAGGTGCAACCCTGGCATCGGAACTACGGTGGCCGTGGTGGTGTTGATGGGGTTTGAAGACTTCCTCGGGTTAGTATCACTCTGGCCGCACGGGCACTGCCCCGCCACGCCGTGGTGAGTGCTTCTCGGGCACCAGGTACACTCCCTCTGTCTCACATCTACTTCTCCCTTTGTTTATCTCTCTCTGCTTAGTATCACCTGGTGAATGTTGTTCAAAACCAGTGGTATGGGATCACTTGTTAACACAGTAGAGAATCTGTGGCTATGTGCTACAGTGAGCTTCAGTTGGAGGAAGGTTTATTTATTCTTGGCATGGATGTTTCTTGCAAATCACTTGATCACCTAAATACATGGGCTATTAGATTGGTCATGATTGTGTTTGTTGATCTTCTGGCTTACTTGTGTTGTTGTTTTAATTTGGATGATTATTTACCCTAGCAGTTATGGTTTAAACTGAATTATGGTAGTGCTAATTGGTTAGCTCTGAGAACTCTATTATTTTTTAATCAAATTATGGTTTAATTGTTCCCTGATTCTTGTTTGTGAAAGCTCATTGGTTTAGATACTGCCTATTGGATACTTGCTAGGATGTGGTGTTATTGTTAGAGGTTCATTTGTATTCTACTACTAAGATAACTATATTTGATATATAATAGAATTTCTGGTAATAAGGTTTATGGATATTGCTTGCAGATAGATTGTTGTTAAGTGTGGTGATTCAATCTGGATGACTTAATCATGCCTAGCATGTGTGACTCTTATTGATATATTGATTCTGTTGAGCAATATTGCTAGATTGAGATGGTTTATTATGGTGGTATCTTATTTGGGGCACAATTTGGTGTTATGGTGCCTTGTTTTTAGAATGTGCACAGCAATCCTTCTTGTAGCATGATGTGTTGGTGTAGTGGCTGATTACAATTAGTTCTTGAATGCAAATGATGCAAAGGCTGAAATATTACTTGATCTGTTTAATGACAAAGTGATCCAATAAATGATTCCTAGATACTTTGTTTGGGAAAATGATTTGTGGGTTTCAAATAAAAACATGATCTTGAGCTTGTACTCAAGAAACTATGTATCTGCTAGGTACAGAGGTGCTACCCTCTGGGAATGTGCCCTGTAACCTAGCAGTTGTGGTTATGTTTGTCTAGCAAAACTAAATAATAGCCTCATGATGTTGGTCTAAAGCCAAATATCTCAGGGATGGTACTTACATATTATTCTATGTGGATCTGAGAGTTTTTTATTTTCTAAATTTCCTCCTAGATACATGATTGAGATCAGATACCATGATTGACTCCTGAGGAGGATATTCTTGACCCAGCCTATGATGCAAAGGCTGAGGCAAACACTATAAGAACAGATGCTAAAGTGTGGCTGTCAATTTCTCTGTGATGCCTAAACATAGCATTTCTATGTGAGTCTGAGAGAAGTACTTTTACCAATCTCCAGTTTTTTCTTTTGTACCTTATATGCTAATAAAAACAGATTCTATATGCTGACCTTTGTGTTGGGTAGCCACCTGATGTTGAGATTGATGTTACTATGCTAGCTGGTGCTGGTACTTGATCAACTAGCCATCTTTGTCATTGTGATGTTGTTGTTTCTTGCTCCTCCAGATGTTGTTGGAAGCTTCTAATGCTCCTAGACTTCTTCTTGTGCTGCTGGCCTTATCCTTATGCTCCTGGTGATTGTGAAGAGATGGGGTGATGTTCTTAGCTGTGTGGTGGAAATAGATATGATATGGATCAGGGATACAATAGTAGTGTTTCTTGGCTGCAAATGAAGGACCTGTTGGTCTGGTTGTGTGTGTGTGTGTGGAGGGGATATGGTGGCAGCTCAGCTACGGCTGTCAGTCTCTCATTTTTGCTGAACTCTTGTGGTGTTGACAACAGACTAGTGCATGCTGGTGAGTGAGCAGCCTGCTTGCCTGCTGTGGTGTGAGGATCAAATTAGGTAAAAATCTTGATATTTCCTGATGTTTTACCTCTTTACCTTCTTATCTAGCTTTGGTGAAACTTGCCCCTAAGGCAATGATGTTGCACTGAGGCCATAATCTGATTAAGAACAGATACTATGATTTGGCCCCTTTTTAATGAATACTCAATGATGAATTCAGGCTCTAGCAACTCTAGGCCAAATCTGAGAGTACAATAATAAACTAACCCCCTTATCCTTGTACTGTTTTTAGTCTGCTATTTTGTTTTGCAGAAATCAGGATCAAAGGAATAATGACAAGATCAAGAATTAGATAGAAAATATAGTTTAGGTTTTATCCTATTATTACCTTGTAAGAACAATGTAATATGTTCATGTACAGAATTTTAAAATCCTTGTAACATTATTGATGTATTAATTATTATTTCTTTTCCTTTGGATAATATTATTATTTCCTTTTCTATTTGAATAATGTAAAGATACTGTAATATTGTATTACTTTCAATAAAGCTTACTTGTTTTATTTTTCTTTTATAATTCGTTTGCAACCAATGTAATTTTATTTACTTGTAAAAACCTTGTAATATTTGTATTAAAGTAATAAAGATTATATTTACTTATATCATTTTAAATTATGCTTATGAAATATCCTATAATAGTTTAAGATTTAAATATAAATCCAAGTTATAATTGAATTGTCTTCCCCTAAAATACAAAAGTACAATAGAGTTCATGTCGAATTCGATCGCACCTGTCCTGGTGTTTCCATCAGAACAAGAGAGACCTTGATCCCTCTATAGGTCTTTTTGTTTTGTTCGAAAATTCTCCGGATTTTCTTATGCATGAATGCAATACACAAACCTGTGTCCTCTATAATTCTAGGTGCTAATCCTGGGATGTTACAGACTCTCCCCCTTAAAATAAACTTCGTCCTCGAAGTTCATAAACTCTCACGTTTCAGAGTAAGGAATTTACTTGTATTGGGTACTGCATTTCTCCATTTCATGGTAACCTCAAGTGGAAGTCATGGTAGTATTCCATAACTAGAGCCTTTTCTTGAATTCCTACCATACTTGGCAATCTTTAATCTTGTTGTCTCCAATACTCCAAAGTTCCTTTTACTTTACTTTCTTAGGGATATGTCCTTGTTATAACTCCTTTTAATTGGGTCTCTTATTTAGTTCATTACCCGTATTAGGTATCCTAATACAACTCCTTTACTTGATCATCGAACTTCCTGTATTTTATATAAGGTCCAGGAAGTATTACTAAATTAGGGTTTTTAACTCTATTAAACAATAACTATGGTCAAAAGACTAACTTTTGATTTGTGATGGTATTGGTTTATACTGGTAATCCTTCTGAAGATTGGATTTGAACACATTTAGTCCATACCCATCGGAATTTTTTTATTTCTTGACACATGTCCCATTGGATGTGCTTTGTTCCCTCTTAAAGACCACTTAAGAGTTGTTTCTTTAGAATTAGTCTGTTAGGACTATTCCACTTTATTACTTCAAGTTTTTACCTTATCAGGCTTTTGGACAATCTTTTGTTACTATCTTAAGTACCTTTATAATGCTGACTTTCTTTTAACCTTATAAAAATAAGGCTTAATATTGTCATAGGTTAGTATTTCCTCTCCAACATTTACTTGGAAAGTCAGATAACAATACTTCCACTTATTGTTTACTCTCTCCCTTAGGGTTTACTAATGGTCTTCAAACTGTCTATATAGTATTTGTTATTTTTTTATAGAATATTGGTCCCTATCCAGCTTATACTCTGCCTAATTAGGGTCTGATGAAAGATTGTATGATGTATCCACACATTTGTGGATCTCCAAAGTGAATCTTTCAACATTATTTGTCTTACTTACGATGTGGACACTTTCACTTTGATAGGTCAACTTTCCCGAAGAGTCTCGAAAGACGGTCGCTTTCAATTTTTATAATCCTTTGTGTCTTATTTAACTTAGGCCAAATTTTATGCTCTTTATGCAACTTCTAAGAAGGTTTGGTTAACTATGTCAACCAACACCGGCTGTGGGCAAGATACCAACTGTGGATCAAATACCAGCTGCGGATATTTACCAGTTGCGAACCATCCTAGGGTATATGTATTACCCTATGGTTTCCAATATACCTTTGGCATTCTCTCTTAATTGTCAAAGCTTGAATACCATTTTGGTTTCAAAGATTCTTTGCACTTATTCATGATGCCTCCATGAACTTGGTACAATTATTTTATTACTTCTTAGCAACATTACCTATTTTGATTGAACTTTAAGTTCATCACTTCTTGTTGCTGACTAATAATGATCCAAGCTTGATCCATCCTCCAAATTGAGTTGATAATCCTTACACTTGGCTTCATTCTTCATGTAAGTCTTCATTTTGGTCTTTGAAATTCGTCACTCCCTTACACGAATTACCTTACTCTATCTAGGTCTATAACATCAAGTAGTGACTGGATGTTGCAACATGCATTTGCACACCAAGTCAAACTTCCTGTACAGATCTAGTCAATCAAGAAGATCCAAGAAAAACAATTAAATCCAACTGTGGTACATATAACACACAATATGCTAAGCCCAGAATATAGTAGTTGAGTATAGTATCTCTAGAATTCAGGCTTAGTTGTGTAGTATATGACACTTCCTCATATAGGTTTACATTGTGATACTTAGCACATAGGGTCAAACTATACTTTGTCTCAATATTTACCCAAATTGCTCAATTGCAACATGATAATTTTAAGCAAGATGATCTCAATTTGGTTTTGACTAACCTTTAGTCTCACTTTTGGAATGATTAACTATGTTCAACCTTTCTTTATTAGCCAACTAACCTCACGTTATCTCTCTAAATGACTAATAAGTTTCTATTGAACCCCTAAAATTGAAGTTTATCACTATTTTATGACACCTTTGACTTCTATCATAGTTCTACCATGTTCTTTTCATACTTCTACTTTAAGATAATTCACTAAGTACTTGTCATACTTACACTTACATCATGGTTTCGGAGCTATTCTCCCCATGATCTTATTATGTTTTGCCTCTTTATCATGATTTAAAAGCTAATCTAACCATGATAACTTTACTTCTTACTACACTGTTATTAAGTCATAACATAATTGCACTTCATCACGTAGAATTCTCAAGTGAATCCCACATGATTACTACTCATTACATCCACATTTATCCTAATGATATTCATCAGGTTGTCTTTGGTTATTAACTAACCATAAGATTCCACTGTCTTACATGAATTCTAGGTTTAGGCTACACCATCATGACTACTTCAATTTATGTCTTGCACTTTTCAACAGTATCTTGGTGGTTTATGTCTCCCTCGGAGGATACTAAAGGCACTATACTTGAGAAAAGATGAAATAATTACTTCCTAAGAAAGAATGACTTAAACATCTGACTTATGTGTGACAAGATTATCCTCAAGTGGATACTCATCATAAGTCATATCAATATTCGGTTTAGATGAGATGGCTACTATAGTCACTATCCAACCTACAGATCTTCCTAAAAGGTTTTAAATCCTAAGGTCAAAGCATATGCTCTGATACCAACTGCGGGGATCCAGCATACCACTACATGATGTAGTACACTATAGTCGTTGACATAACACCAATGAAACACCGTTCACTAGTATTACATCCCTCAGAGTAGTACAACAGAAACATAGCAGGTACAAGGCATGACTATAGGTTACAACTCAACTCTTTACACAAGATCCAGAGAACACTCTAGATTAAAGAGAGAAAAAGAAACTTCTTACAAAGAAGAATCAGAAATAAACAACTCCAAACTTTATAATACTATTAAGACTTATATCTTAACTAATGGTCTAGCATTTCTGTTATTGTAATACACTACAGAAATAGGTTCTATGGCTAGAGGTTCTATTCTTACCTAATCAGCAATTTTGTCTTCACTTGAGCTGATGTATATGTTGACTTTCTTGACTCCAGTGAATAGCTTTAGCTTTTAATGATGATTCCTGGAGCATAACTTGATGTAGAAATCGTCTATACAGGCTTTAGAACCTAGCAAGGGTTAAGAAGATACTTTGAGTACAAGCGTACTCAGCAAGTTCACTAGAAAAGGAGTGTTTGATGCACTATATCTATAGCCATAGACCATAGGTCGTAGGCAATGCAAGTTATCATAAAGATTTCTTCAAAGGTTGCTTTTATTCTGAAAAGTTATGTCCGTCAGCCTTCACGGGTTTACCAGAACCTTCATGGGGTTCTTTTCTCGCCGCGTTCGCAGCTCCTTCCCAAAACAGGGAGTAACAAGTTACAGTTCTTATACTATGCAGAGGTGAGTTACTTTACCCATGAGAGACCTTAGGTTTTGTTGCACGGCCGGGAGTATGTCCCCATTCAAACTTCCTTGGTTTGAGGCCCAACCTAAGATCCAAGCTAATCACTGCCTTCTCCGCGACCCCGCATGTCTCCTTGGTATACACCATGCCCACCTATTGAATTACGACAATGTTTTGTACAGTCCTTTCAGATGCCAGAACTATCGTGGGACGTTGAGGGCTCCCACCCATATGCTGCATATCCTCTACGAATTACCATAAATAATATGCATGCTACGAGTGATAACAGCCACGACTCGCACATCCAGCTCCATGCGAGAGGGAAAGATACAGCTGACTTCTCCGTCCCATTCCAAATCTCATGGTCAACGCGTAATATACGGCGCAAGAATCACTGGCGACATTGGTTGTTAAGTCCTAGGTAATATGCTCTTTTACCACCGGAACTCTTATAGTAGGTTATTACCTCATGGTAATTAACCTATAATCACATTATTATGAAAATAGTCTTTTCTGACTTTTTTCAAATGTAGGTGATGACAACACTGGATTTGTAAAATACTTTACAGAAAATAATCAAAGGACATGAGCAAGTGTGAACTTGCCTTTTGTGATTGCAAGATTATGCATTCACGGTCTTCAGAACAATATAAGATCCAACATCTGAAATCAGCATCATTGGTCCGATAAGGACTAATGTTTAAAGAAGCAAGGTGCAGTTATGCATAAGTAATGATATGCATTTTGTAAAACTCCCAAAGTGAATCCCCAATGTTTTGAGTGAAGTGAATCTAGGTGATTTTTTGAAGAGTTGGTTTATCTTCAAATTTTACTTTATAAGTAATGTCATTTATAAGGAACTTAAGTGATAACAATTTTAAATATACAGATAAAGTATAAAGTAATGTGATTATGATTAATTGTTATTTGGTGACTAAGTTAAAAGTTCTTGGTTTTAATTGTTACGAGTTGAAGAATTTATTATGGGATTATTGTTTGAAGTGGCAAAAAGAATAACATTTGAAGAAAAGATTTCCTTCTTAAGGTTTGAACAACCCTGATAGCTTTTAGAATATGATGGATAGAATGTGATTGATGTTGTTTATGCTTGCTTGAATAGTCTGGACTTGAGATGCATTATGTCTTGATTGAAAGAGACCAAAGTTAACTATAAAAACATAAGTAGGTTATTAGACATGATGTTTATAAGCCCTTGAGACTAAAGTTAACTTTAAAATGTTAAGTAAACTTAAAATGTAATATATTTTAATTCTTCTCAAGTTTTAGATTTATGATAGGTATAATTAAAGTGTGGAATTATTCATTTTTTATTTAAGTGAATGATTGGATTAAATTTGTTTGGCTATTATGAAAGGAATATGTATTTATTTAATGGAATCATAATTAGATGGTCTTAGTACTTTGTTAGAATTTAAAGTTATGTTAGTAGTGGTTAAGATATAATGATTATTCACCATATTATATAAATGGGTGATACCCAATGTTTATTTAAAAGGATTTTTAATAAGACATTTAAAAGAATATTCTAAAGTTATAAGTTATACTTAAGTTTGATTATGAATTCAAGTGATGGATTTAGAATTAGTACCAAGACACTAATTACTCAAGATTTTATAAGAATTGTAATTATTTCTTACTTAAGAATTGTTTTAAAGAATTCACACAATAGGTATTAGGTAAGGCTTTATTATTTGAAATATTAAAGACTTTCCTAATAGAATATTTAATATTTTTCTAGTGTAATATATTTATTCAATATCTTAAAAATGAATTTTTTTTAAGTATTATCTTTATTTTTATAAAATTCATCAAATAATTAAGTGTCTTTTATTTGATTTATATTATTTTTGTAAAAACTCTAAGTTAGTATTTTTATAAAATAGAAAAGTTATTTTTATACACATATTTTTTTTTATTAAATTTTAGGAGTTTTTCTAATTTTATGAATTTTTACTTAATATATATTCTATTTGTAAAAACTCTAAGTTAGTATTTTTGTAAAATAGAAAAGTTATTTTTATTCACAAAAATGATTTTTATTAAATTTTAGGAGTTTTTCTTATTTTATGAATTTTTACTTAATATTTAATAGTGTTTAATCTTTATTTGCATTTTATTAACTTAAATAATAAAGTTATATTTTTCTTAGGTGGATATTATTTTTGTGATAATTTTAATACATTAAATATATTTTTAGGATTTTTCTATATTTTGTTAGGGTATAATTTATGTTCAGGGGTAGTTTGGTCATTTAGTGATTTGATAAATATTTTATTTTCTTATTTATTTTTCTTTGGAATTGGGCCAGGTTTACCAATGGGCCCATTTGGACCCAATCTGGCCCATTTGGCTCAGGGTCAAACCCCACCCCGGCATGTCTCCCCCATGCACCCCCTCTTACACCTCACACACTCACCTCCCCTTCTGGCTACTGGCGACGCCGACGCCGTCGCCCGCCCGATTCCGGCGAGGTAGGCCGTTGTGGTCACCGCTGATGGTCGCCAGGGCTTCTCCTCCCTCAGGCCGACCTGACTCTCCAATTGGATTTGTTCTTAAAGCCCCCCTCGATCTCGCCCCACCCATCTTGTGTGCATCTAGGGTTCTAGTGCCTTACTTTACTGTATTTTTGTGATGTTCTGATGGTGATTCGGGGTGGTTTGGTGCGGTGTTGGTGGTGATATGATGGTGGTGAAGTTGGGTTCATTCTCTTTTAGTCCGATGCCGGTGGGACGGCAGTAGGTGCAACCGTGGCGTCGGAACTACGGTGGCTGTGGTGGTGTTGATGGGGTTTGAAGACTTCCTCGGGTTAGTATCACTCTGGCCGCGCGGGCACTTCCCCGCCACGCCGTGGTGAGTGCTTCTCGGGCGCCAGGTACACTCCCTCTGTCTCACATCTACTTCTCCCTTTGTTTATCTCTCTCTGCTTAGTATCACCTGGTGAATGTTGTTCAAAACCAGTGGTATGGGATCACTTGTTAACACAGTAGAGAATCTGTGGCTATGTGCTGCAATGAGCTTCAGTTGGTGGAAGGTTTATTTATTCTTGGAATGGATGTTTCTTGCAAATCACTTGATCACCTAAATACATGGGCTATTAGATTGGTCATGATTGTGTTTGTTGATCTTCTGGCTTACTTGTGTTGTTGTTTTAATTTGGATGATTATTTACCCTAGCAGTTATGGTTTAAACTGAATTATGGTGGTCGTGGGAATGGTCACGGCAGATGCTGCAATTGGCAGCGAGTAGTAGAACGAGGGGAAAGGGCGGCCAGCCATCTACGGTGCGAGATGAGGGTGGAGACACAAGGTTTTACCCAGGTTCGGCCCCCCGGAGGGTAAAGACCTACTCCTGCTAGATTGTATTATGATGGTGGTACAATGGGCGAGCTCGACGGCTAGGCGGCCAGTCGCTTGGGTGTATGATGGAACGTATCTCTACACGCCCTGTAGGGAGGTTTATATAGGCTCACCTCCCCTAGGGTTTACATATCTCAACCGAATCAGTTAAGGCTTCGGTACCTGTTTAACCTAATCTGACTGGGCCTATCTACTCGCCTGGGCCTTCAGCTTCCAGTCGCTTGGATCCACACCGGGCCTTGATCCAGTCGCCGTCTTGGAGGCCCACTCGCCAGTTCCTGGGCCAGTCGGAAACATCCTGCTGGGTATACCCCGGTAGGCATATCCCCATCAGTAGTCCCCGAGGCCGTCGTTGATTGGGCGCAGGTGGTTGCTGGCAGTCGGAGTATACGGCTTCAAAGCAGACATCCACTCGAATCATCGGCGGGCTCCTGATTAAAGGAAAAAACTAGTCATTCTGATCGCAGCTTTGGCGCATCGAGTCGGTGAAATACTCAGTCACTATCGTAGTGATCGGGTCGGCGAGCCGAGTGGCTGAAGTTGGACCATCAAACGCGGTCAAACTAGCCGTTGGGGGTAATCCAACGGTAACTTTTGGCGTAATCACCGTCTACTAACGGATCCCTAATTTGGCGGGTAACAACCGCTATATAAGGGGAATGGTAGGCGATCGGAGAACCATCTCTTTGTCATTTCCTCCGATTCCGCTCCCCTTCGTTTTCTTCCGAATCGCCATCCAGTCGAACCGAAATCCTCCGACCCCCACGAATCCTTCCGCCAATGGCCCCCTCTACCGAGCCTTGGGGCAGGTCCAAGTGTACGAGGGCGCTCCTGGCTTCCTTCGAGGAAGCAGGGATCCTTCGCGCCGGTAGGTGGCGCATCCCCGCGGCCGGAGAGGTGATTCCGGACCCGCGCGAGGGAGAGTTCATCTGCTTCACCAGCCACCTAGAACGGGGGCTGGGATTCCCTACGTCCTCGTTCTTCCGGTGTTTCTGCGCCTTGTACGGGATCCAACCGTCGGACCTGGGCCCGCACAACATCGAGCAGCTCGCCATCTTCGTGGCGTTCTGCGAGTGCTACCTAGGCTGTCGGCCCTACTTTCCTCTGTGGCAAGATCTGTTCCATGGACGGATCAGTCGTGAGGAAGCGGGCGGCCCAATGCTTGCCGCGGGCGGCCTGACATTCCAGCTGAAGTCGAAGGCCTCGTTCTTCGACTTGATGCTGCCCGCCAAGGCGGCGAGCGAGTGGAAGAAGTCTTGGTTCTACGTTACCGAGGCGACTCCGGAGGGTGAGGTGGCGATCCCACGATACTCCGCCGACCGGCCCGAACCGCGCCGACTCCAAGTCGGCAAGCTCCCCACCGACCAGCGGATGGTCATGGACGAAATGCTTCAAACCATCCGTGGTCTGAAGAAGAAGGGCCTCCAGACAATCAACTTATACAACTGCTGGCTCGGGCGGCGGCTCGTCCCCTGGCTCAGCGCGACCACTATATGTACCAATACAGGGGCCGGGAGGACTCGACGAAGTCCTGCCTCACCGAGTGGAGGCTCGAGGATTACATTCCAGCACTGAAGAAGATCACCCAGGCGGTGTACCTGGACGCAAAGGCCGGGGTCGCCCCCTATACCGCGAAGCATCCAGCCCCAACGGTAAGTCGCTTTGCATCATTCGCAGTTGCAGTTTATGCAGTTGCGGTCATTCTAATTTCATCTTATGCTCATTGCAGCTATTCCAAGTGGTGGAAGGATGGCTCCCGCCTTCAGACGACGAGAAATCGAGCTTGTCCGTCCGGGACATGGGCGAGTCGCCTCCCGCTAAGGGCGACACCGAGAGCGACGAGAGCGACGGCGACGACGAGTCCGAGGAGGAGGTCGCCCCGCTGGTTCGCAAGACCCGCGGGCAGCGTCAGCGCGAGCTTGAGGTGAGCAAAAGCCTCGAGCGTCATGATGATGATGATGATGACGAACTTCCGAAGACCACCTCGCGCCGCCAAGCCACTCCGTCGAAGAAGAAGAAGAAGGAGAAGGAGGTGAAGGCCCCTCCGAAGAAGAAGACGAAGCCGGTGAGACCGACATCCCCGCCGCACTCGGCGAGCAGCTCCGACGCCACCAGCCTGGCCAAAGGCGAGGCGCCGTCGACGGTAGCCGCGCTGGACACGGCCACTGTCCTGAGCGAGGTGCCACTGGCCTCGATGCCTCCGCCATTCGCCCCAGTCTCTGGGCTAGGTGCCGCTCCTGTCGCGGCGGCTTCACCTCGCAGGGAAGCTCCCGCTAAAGATGTCTCAGAGGCTCCCATCGCGGCCTCGACGACGAAGAAACCATCCGTGTCTTGGGCACACGATGTCTTGGAAATGGGCCTCAGTCGCCGACTGGGCCCCGAACTAGAGAAGCCGGCCGGCATACGCACGGGGCTACGCTTCATTCCGGTCGCCAAGTGAATTTTGCTCACCTACTTTCGTCTTTCGTTGTATTCAGATTATTTTGCTCACGCGATCAACTTGTAGGACCGGAGATAAAAAGATAGGCCATCCGACCGTGGCCAAGGTGCCGCCCGTCGTCAGCGAGGAGGATCCCTCCCGGAAGAGGAAGGCGGATGAGGTCGTCGTCCCCGCGGACAGCGCCAATAAGGCCAGAGGCGACGAAGTCGTCACGGTGTTTGATGACATGGAGATCGCGCCTAGTGAACCCGTCGCGGAGGCGGCCTTGCCGACCAAGGAGGGTGCTCCTTCGCCTGGGGCGGCCGAGCCGGCCTCCTTTGGTGCCGGAGCCTCCATCGCGACGTTCCCGCGCTTCATGGCCAAAGCGGCCATAGCGAGTGGTACCTCGCCTTCGAGCCGCGTGCCTGGGGTCGCCGATACGGAGGTCGAGCAACGTCGCGGGCACACGCCAGCCCTTCTCGCGTCTGTGGACGCGATACAACTTCATGGCATGCTTGGCGCAGCCATCCAGGTATGTCCAGTCCCCGAGGATTAGGCTGGTGTATTGTAGCGGTCTGATTCTTTTAGCGTCTTGTTTTATTTTTTGTGTCCAGTCCCCGAGTGCGCACTCGCTGAATTTCAGCGGGTGGACACTTTAGGATTTTTGATTGCCAGTCCCCGAGTGTGCACTCGCTGAATTTCAGCGAGTGAACACTTCAGGGTTTTTTGATTGCCAGTCCCTGAGTGCGCACTCGCTGAATTTCACCGAGTGAACACTTTAGGTGTTTTTTGATTGCCAGTCCCCGAGTGCGCATTCGCTGAATTTCAGTGGGTGGGCGTAGCTCGATCGGCGTTGGGCTCGGCTGAGAAGCGTATCGCCGACCTCGAACGCGAACTGAAGGAGGCGAAGGAGGAAGCGAGCTCGGCGGATGGGCGAGCCAAGGCCGCTGTTATAGCCGCCGCGGAGGAACGTAAAGTTTCTGACGCCCTTGTTGCTGGGCTTCAAGACGACTATACCTCTCTGCAAGGCTTCATCGCGGATCTCTCCCGCCCCTTGATTGGTAAGTGTGCCTGCTCCGGCCTGTTGCATATGCGTTGTGTATTGTTTGATGTACTCACTTTCATCTTCTGTCTGCAGGTCGGATCCTTGATAGCACGGAAGAGGCGAGCTCATTCGACGCACAGCAGTGTGTAGCCACACTGGTCGATTCGGCGACGTTGTCGGCAACGTGCATACGGGCATACCTTCAGGAGATGTCGCCCACGGAAGTAATTCCCAGCAACCTCGTCGAGGTGTGGAGGTACTTGGAGAAGGCGCCGTCGGTCGTTGAGTTCATGACGCAATCGGCGTTCCGGCGCGGAGCGGCCACGGCGCTTAGCCTTGGGCTTGCTCACTTCCCGGAGGACTTTGATCTGGACGACGTGACGAGTGGCTACCCGTCGTCGACTGGCGCGGTGGAGATTTCCGAGGTGCTCAAGTTGACGGACCGCACCGCGGTGTACTCCAAGCGCATATGGGCGATGGGCGACCTCCTTCCTTACCAGGAGACGGTCGTCGCACCCAACGACCCCGAGCCGCAGCACTGGGACTTCAAGGTCGAGCAGCCCTTTCGCGCGGCGATGGCGGGTGAGCTGACGATGTATCCGTCGAACCCGTACACTCCCTTCATCTGCAATCGCAAGGGTGCTGGCGAGTCGTCGTCGAAGCCTGCAGAGTGAACTAGTTTGCCCTGGGGCGTTAGTAGCAGTTCTGCCGTTGGGCATACTATGTATTTTGAGACAATTTGCGACATGCTATTAATGAGATATCGTGTTTTGTGCGATTTGTCGTGTGTTTTTATTTTGATTGAGGGTTGAGCGAGTCCCCGAGCGCGTCCGCCCTTTTTATGGGGTTTACCTCGTTTGTTATGTGTTTGCGGTTTTGGATGTTTTTTTTTGAGGTCGACTCGCCCGAGCTCAGAGAGCCAGTCGCACGGCGACTCCCATGAGTGCTCTGTACTTCGTCATTTTCCCTTGCGCGAACGAGGTCGGGTGGCCGAGTCCCCGAGCGTGGTACTTGGTTGTTCTAGGCGCGACTCGAGGGTGGGTGAGGACTTGGCGCGTTGGTTTGAGCGCATCACTCCTGCCTGGCCCGTTGGGTCAGTCGCACGGCGAGTCCTGGGCATGCTCTCATACTTGGCGTTTTCCCTAGCCGCTCGCGCTGAACTGGTCGTTAGTCCCCGAGCGTGGTACTTGGCGGTTCGAGTCGCTATGTCGAGGATGTGGAGGATTATGGTCGCTGTAAGAAGCAACGGCAGTTTTCTTGGCTCGTTGAGCCAGTCGAGCTGGGCGACTCCAATGGGGCTCCGGGTAGGCGTTTTTCGTGGACGTTACAAGACCTGGGGTATCCCAGTGCCCTTGCAGCGCACTACTTGGCCATGCCGATCGCGGTACCAGAGGTGGACTTCTGCGGTTAGCTTGACGCTGTTATTACGAGTGCGAGTGGCACAAGACACGGAGAGTAGGCGCAATTTGCGGTAACCAACATTTTTATTTCATAGCGACTGAAGGATACATATGTGGAGTTCTAGGAATAGAACTTCCGTAGGAGGTTTACATTCCATGGTCGCTTGACGTCGAGTTTGCCGTCCCCGCGAATGTCGATGAGGTAGTAGGCGTCGTTGCCGAGTACTCGCCCTATGGCGAATGGTCCCTCCCATGGGGGGATAGCTTGTGCATGCCCTTCTTGTCCTGGACGAGGCGCAGCACCAGGTCGCCTTCTTGGAAGGTGCGAGTTTTCACCCGCCGACTGTGGTAGCGGCGGAGTCCTTGCTGGTAGATGGCGGTGCGTGAGCGAGCTAGGTCGCGTGCTTCGTCGAGTTGGTCGACTCCATCCTGTCGTGCGAGTTCGTTCGCAACCTCCGTGTAGTGGACGACCCTTGGTGAATCGTGCTCGAGGTCGGTGGGCATGACTGCCTCGGCGCCGTACACCATGAAGAAGGGGGTGAACCCTGTCGACCTGTTGACTGAAGTGCGGATGCCCCAGATGCAGAGGGTAGCTCCTCGACCCAGCACCCGGCGGTGCGCTCGAGTGGTACTTGGAGGCTGGAGCCGCGGCTTCAGGCCGTGGAGGATGCTCTGGTTGGCCCGTTCGGCTTGTCCGTTGGACTCCGGGTGGGCGACTGACGCCAGGTCGAGCCGGATGTGGTGTTCCTCGCAGAACTCGGCCATGGCTCCTTTGGCGAAGTTGGTGCCGTTGTCCGTGATGATGCTGTTTGGGAACCCGTAGCGATATATGAGCTCGCGTAAGAACTTGGTGGCGGTCTTCCCTTCGCATTTCCGGACTGGCTTGGCCTCCACCCACTTTGTGAATTTGTCGACCGCGACCAGAAGGTGGGTGTAGCCGGAGGGGGCCTTTTTGAAGGGGCCTACCATATCCATACCCCACACGGCGAACGGCCAGGTGATGGGGATTGTCTTGAGTGCTGAGCTCGGCACGTGTGTCTGGTTGGCGTACTTCTGGCACCCGACGCACCGTTGGAAGATGTCGACGGCATCGGCATGTGCGGTGGGCTAGTAGAAGCCGTGCCGCATAGCCTTGGCAACCAGAGAGCGGGCGCCTGCGTGGTGGCCACAGTCGTCGGAGTGGATGTCGTGGAGGATCTTGCGTCCCTCGGCGGGTTGGACGCAGCGTTGGAACACGCCAGTCACGCTGCGCTTGTGGAGCTCGTCGTCGATGATGGTGAAGGATTTGCATCAGCGTGCAATCATCCGGGCGTCCGTCTCGTCTGCCGGCAAGGTGCCAGCTTCCAGGTAGGCGATGTAGGGCCTGGTCCAGTCGTCTGGCTCAGCGACAAGTGCGATCAGGGCCGCCTCTGGCTACAGCGGGACTCCGATGTCGATCTCCCTTGGGGGTGAGACTGACGGCTTGGTGATCGTGTCGAGGAAGACGCCGGCGGGTGGCGCGAGTCGAGCCGACCCGATGCGAGAGAGTGCGTCAGCCTCCTCGTTCTTCCGCCTGTCGATCCACTCGACGGAGTAGCCTGCAAAGTGTCCTCCCAGCTTGTCTACTGCTTGGCGGTATGCCGCCATTGTGGGGGAGACTGCATCGCAAGTGCCGGCAACTTGCCCCGCGACGAGGTCGGAATCTCCGTAGCAGCGTAGGCGGTGGACGTTCATCTCCTTGGCGGCTCGCATGCCGTGGAGTAGTGCCTCGTACTCGGCCATGTTATTGGTGCAGGGGGTGAAGTCGAGGCAGAGGACGTAGCGGAGTTTGTCGCCCTTTGGTGAAGTCAGTACGATCCCTGCTCCTGCACCATCCGTGTTCTTGGAGCAGTCGAAGTTCAGGCTCCAGTAGTGGAGGTATGGCAACTTTTCTGGCTGTTGGGCCTCTTCCCAGTCGGCGATGAAGTCCGCTAGAGCCTGCGACTTGATCGCTTTTCGTGGCTCGTATTTGATGTTGTGGACGCCGATTTCGACAGCCCACTTAGCGACTCGCCCAGTCGCCTCACGGTTGCGGATGATGTCCTGCAATGGTGCTGAGGAGACGACCATGATCGGGTGTTCCTGGAAGTAGTGCGGTAGGCGCCGCTGTGCTCTGAAGACCGCGTATACCAGTTTCTGGTACTGCGGGTATCACTGGCGCGACTCGGTGAGGACCTCGCTGATGTAGTACACCGGTCGCTGTACCGGGCGCTCCTTTCCTTCCTCCGGTCGCTCGACGACCATGACAGTGCTGACGACGCGCTCGGAGGCCGCGACGTAGACCAGCATGGGTTCTTTGTCGATGGGGGCGGCGAGTAACGGTGCTGCGAGTAGCACCTTCTTGAGGTCGCGAAGTGCGTCGTCCGCCTCTTTGTCCCACTGGAAGGTGGGGTTTTTGCGCATCAGGCGGTATAGGGGCATCGCCTTTTCGCCCAGGCGGGGGATGAAGCGACTGAGAGCCGCTACTCGCCCGGCGAGCTTCTGGACGTCGCGCAGGCACTCGGGTTTGCCGAGTCGAGCGATCGTGTCGATCTTCGTGGGGTTCGCCTCGATCCCGCGTTTGGAGACGACGTACTCCAGTAGTTGCCCTGCTGGTACACCGAAGGTGCATTTGCCTGGGTTGAGTTTTATCTTGTATTTCCACAGGTTGGAGAATGTTTCCGCTAGGTCGGCGAGTAGATCGCCCTGGCGAGCGGATTTCACGACCACGTCATCGATGTAGACGTGGATGTTGTGGCCAATTTGGCTCGCGAGGCACTCCTGCATGCACCGCTGGTAGGTCGCCCCGGCGTTCTTGAGGCCGAAGGTCATGGCGGTGTAGCAGAAGGCTCCGAAAGGCGTGATGAACATCGCCTTCTCCTCGTCCTCAACAGCCATTTTGATCTGGTTGTACCCAGAGTAGGCGTCGAGGAAACACAGCGACTCCGAGCCCGCGGTGGAATCAATTATTTGGTCGATCCGCGGGAGGACAAACTGCTCCTTCGGGCAGGCGCTGTTCAAGTTTGTGTAGTCGATACACATCCTCCAGGTCCCGTTCTTCTTCTCGACCAGAACTGGGTTTGCCAGCCACTTGGAGTACTTGATTGGCCGGATGAAGCCTGCCGCGAGTAGACGCTGCACTTCCTCGGCGATAGCTCGGTGGCGCTCTTCATTGAAGGGCCGCAGTGACTGCTTGACGGGTCGCACTTTGGGGTCGACATTTAGTTTGTGCTCAGCGAGCTCCCTAGGGACACCAGGCATGTCAGAGGGCTTCCATGCGAAGATGTCCCTGTTCTCACGGAGGAACTCGATGAGCGCGCCTTCCTAGGCTGGGCTCATCCCTGTTCCGATCGTCACCGTCTGGCTAGAGTCGCCTGGGACCAGCTCGACGGTGCGGGTGTGCGTCGTTGCCTCGAAGGCCGATGTGTTTGCGCCCTCCGAATTGGGCTTCTTGAGTATGGTGGGGTCGTCATTGTTCATCCCGCTCGCGTACTTGGCGAGCTCGTCGGCGTGGTTGGCCTCTGCCATGATGACAACATCGGCGAGTTCGGCTCCTTTGGCCTCGCACTCGGCGGCCATGTCGGGGTCGCCGTTGATGGTGATGACGCCGCACGGCCCGGGGAGCTTCATAGCGTTGTACGCGTAGTGGGGCGCTGCCATGAACCTGGCGAACGCCTGGCGCCCCAGGACGCAGTGATAGGCGTTGTCGAAGGGTACCAACTCGAAGACGATCCGCTTGGTGCGGAAGTTTGCTGGCGTGCCGAAGGTGACTGGAAGCGTGACCTTGCCGATCGGGTACGCCTTCCGACCGGGGACGATGACGTGGAACGTGGTGTGGGTCGTCTCGATCATCAACTGCGGGAGCCGCAGCCGCCTGAAGGTGTCCAGGTACAGGGTGTTGATGGAGCTGCCGCCGTCCATCAATGTCTTGGGGAGCCAGTAGTTGCCCACCTTTGGCTTGACCACCAGGGCGACTCGGCCTGGGTACATAATGTAGGGTTTCATAGCATGGAAAACAAAAATTTTCTATCGCATACAAACAAACAAGCCAAGATCTATCTACTAGATTGTAGCAACGAGTCGATGGAATAACTCACCCTCGAAGATTCCAAAGTGTTTAACGAGAGCGGATTCTCGTGTGTGATGTAGTCATACTCTTCCCGATCTCAAGATCGCGTAGACGATCCTTCCGGCGCTGCGTTCCGGCAGCGCTCCCGCAGTCGGTCACATGTTCCGTACTCGACGAAGACCTTCCTCTCCCTTGTTCCAGCAGGCACCGGAGGTTGTAGCACTCTCCTCGCGATTCCGGCAGCACAACGGCGTGGTACCGGAAGTAGAGGGGAGATCTCGCAGGGCTTCGCCTTAAGCCGGAGCGAGTATGGTGGACTATGAGAGAGCCCTCGACGATCTAGGGTTTAGACACGCCGAGGAGGGGCTAGGCCGGCGGCTACGGTTTCACCTAGGCGGCGGCGGTTTGCCCTAGGGCGGCGGTGGCTGGAGGTGGCGGCGCCGGCGGCTAGGGTTTAGAGGCGGAGGAGTTGTGTGTTGGGAGGGGCAGCCCTGCCCCTCCCTTTATAGGTGGGAGGCGCGGCCAAGGGGAGGGGAGTCCCTCCCCAACTCGTCTTGGAGGTGGGCCGGCGGTGGGAGGAGGAACTCCTCCCCCAAGTCGGTTTCCACCTCCCTCTCCACTTCCCAAAAATAGCCGTTTGACTTTCAAATTGCCGTTTGACTTTTTCAAACTAGGATTTGAATAAACCCTCTATATTGTTCAGCGATGGCGCCTAGTACATGATGCAATCATACCAACTTGATATAACACATTCATGTACCCTTCCCCTCCGGAGTGCCGGACATTCCGGAACCTTCTAGAACATTCCTGATGAAAACACCGAAACCATTCCCCAGCTCCGAAACAGGACTTTCCTTATATGAATCTTATTCTTCGGACCATTCCGGATCTCCTCGTGATATCCCGGATCCCATCCGAGACTCCGAACAACATTCTGTCTCTTTCTCATCATTCCATAACTACTCAAACAACGTTGAATCCTTAAGTGTGTCTCTCTACAGTTCGTGAACTATGCGGACATGATCGAGACACTTCTCCGAACAATAACCAATAGAGGAATATGGAAATTCATATGGCTCCCACATATTTCTAGGATTACTTTGCGATCGAATGAACCACTTACATACGATACCAATTTCCCTTTGTCTCACGATAGTTTACTTATCCGAGGTTATGATCGTCGGTATCTCTGCATACCTAGTTCAACCTCGTTACTGATAAGTACTCTTTTCTCGTTCCCGTGATATGTGATCCCTTGTGAGCCAGTCACATGCTTGCAAGCTAATTGGATGACATTTCACCGAGAGGGACCAGAGTATATCTATCCGTCATATGGATGGACAAATCCCACTCTTGATCCATGTGTCTCAACCAATACTTTCCGAACACTCAATGCCACCTTTATAGCCACCCAGTTACGGTGTGGTGTTTGATGTCATCAAAGCATCCTTCCGGTGAAGGTGATATGCATGATCTCATGGTCGAAGGAATTAGGTTACTATGTATCAGAAAGCATATAGCAATTGAACTATTTAAAATTACTTGATCTTTATGCTATGCTTATCTATAGGAGTATGTCCACCATATCATTCTCCTAACGATATGATCTTGTTGCTAATAACATCTCAATGTTCATGATAGGGAAACCACTATCATTTATTAACCAACAAGCTAGTATTATAAAGAGGCTTTACTAGGGACTTCAAATTAAGTTTACAAATCACACAAGTATTAATGTTTCCTTGTTAATACTATTATAGCATGAATGTAAACATTTATCATAAACACAAAGATATAATAATAACTATATTTATTATTGCCTCTAGGGCATATCTCCAATAGTATACCACTTGCACTAGAGTCATCTAATCTAGATTACATGGTAATATACCGAACACCCATGGCAGTTTGGTGTTGGTCATGTTTTGCCCTCGGGAGAGGTTTAGTCAACGGATCCGCCACATTCAGATCTGTGTGTACTTTGCAAATCTTTATGTCCCCATCTTGGACATGTTCTCGAATAGCGTGAAAACGTAGCTTGATATGCTTCAGCTTCTTGTGTGACCTTGGTTCTTGCGCATTGGCTATGGCGCCCATGTTATCACAGTAGATAGACATTGGGTCCAGCTCACTAGGAACCACACCCAGCTCTGTAATGAACTCTTCCATCCATATCGCTTCTTGTGAAGCCTCTGAAGCAGCGATGTATTCCGATTCAGTTGAAGATCTCGCCACAACGCTTTGCTTTGCACTCCTCCAGCTAACTGCTGCACCATTCAAAGTAAATACGTATCCAGATTGTGATTTAGAATCATCCCGATCGGTGTTCCAACTAGCATCGGTGTAACCATTAACAACGAGTTGTTCATCACCTCCATAAGAAAGAACCATATCCTTAGTTCTTCTCAAGTACTTAAGGATGTTTTTGACCGCTGTGCAATGATCCACTCCTGGATCACTTTGATATCTGCTAGTTAAACTAACAGCATATGCAATGTCGGGTTTAGTACATAGCATGGCATACATCAGAGATCCTATGGCTGAGGCATAGGGAGTCTTACTCATCCTTTCTCTATCTTCTGCCGATGTCGGACTTTGAGTTTTACTCAAGGTCGTATTGGGCAACATGGGCAAGAACCCTTTCTTGCTATCTTCCATTCCAAACCTCTTTAGAACTTTGTCCAAATATGTACTTTGTGACAATGATATTAGGCGTCTCGATCTATCTCTATAAATCTTTATGCCTAATATGTAAGCTGCTTCGCCAAGATCCTTCATTGAAAAACTATTATTCAAATATTCCTCGACACTATTAAGAAGGTCTACATCATTCCCAATCAACAATATGTCATCTACATATAGTATTAAGAATGCTACAGAGCTCCCACTCACTTTCTTGTAAATACAAGCTTCTCCATAAGTTTGTATAAAACGAAAACTTTTGATCACCTTATCAAAACGTTGATTCCAACTTTGGGATGCTTGCTTCAATCCATAGATGGACCGTTGAAGTTTGCATACCTTGTTAGCATCTTTAGGATCGACAAAACCTTTGGGTTGCATCATATACAACTCTTCATGAATGTCTCCATTGAGGAATGCTGTTTTGACATCCATCTGCCATATCTCATAATCATAATATGCAGCGATTGCTAACATAATCCTCACAGACTTTAGCTTCGCTACAGGTGGGAAAGTCTCACCGTAGTCAACTCCTTGAATTTGTCGAAACCCCTTTGCGACAAGTCGAGCTTTATAGACAGTAACATTACCATCAGCATCTGTCGTCTTCTTGAAAATCCATTTGTTCTCGACAGCCTTTCGGCCATCCGGTAAGTCCACCAAAGTCCATACTTGGTTTTCGTACATGGATCCAATCTCGGATTTCATGGCTTCTTGCCATTTATTGTAATCTGGGCTCATCATCGCTTCCTCATATGTCTTAGGGTCATCGGTGTTATCCACCAACATGACATTTATAACGGGATCATACCAATCTGGAGTGGTACGAGTTATCGTTGACCTGCGAGGCTCTGTAGTAACTTCAACCGAAGTTTCCTGATCATCATCATTAGCTTCCTCTCTTACTGGTGCAGGCGTCACAGGAACTACTTCCGGTGCTGCGCTACTCGCAAGTTCGAGAGAAGGTTCGACAACCTCGTCGAGTTCTACTTTCCTTCCAGTCACTTCTTTCGAGAGAAATTCCTTCTCTAGAAAGGATCCATTCTTGGCAACGAAGATTTTGCCTTCGGATCTATGATAGAAGGTATACCCAATAGTTTCCTTCGGGTATCCTATGAAGACGCATTTTTCTGCTTTGGGTTCAAGCTTGTCCGGCTATAACTTCTTTGCATAGGCTTCGCATCCCCAAACTTTAAGGAACGATAATCTTGGTTTCTTCCCAAACCATAATTCATACGGTGTCGTTTCAACGGATTTAGATGGTGCTCTATTTAAAGTGAATGCGGTTGTTTCTAATGCATAACCCCAAAATGATAGCGGTAAATCTGTAAGTGACATCATAGAACAAACCATATCTAAGAGAGTTCGATTACGACGTTCGGACACACCATTACGCTGTGGTGTTCCCGGCGGTGTCAATTGTGAAAGTATTCTGCATTTCTTCAAATGCTCGCCAAACTCATAACTTAGATATTCACCTCCATGATCAGAACGTAGAAATTTAATCTTCTTGTTACGTTGATTCTTTACCTCACTTTGAAATTCCTTAAACTTCTCAAAAGCTTCGGACTTATGTTTCATGAAATAGATATACCCATATCTACTCAAGTCATCCGTGAAGGTAAGAACATAACGATAACCACCGCGCGATGCTACACTCATTGGACCACACACATCGGTATGTATGATTTCCAATAAGTCTGTAGCTCGCTCCATCATACCAGAAAATGGAGTCTTAGTCATTTTACCCATCAGACATGCTTCGCATCTTTCAAGTGATTCAAAATCAAGTGATTCAAGAAGCCCATCGGAATGGAGTTTTTTTATACGCTTCACTCCAATGTGACCAAGACGACAGTGCCACATATAGGTCGAGTTATCGCTCGATTTCAAACGTTTAGCCTCAATGTTATTAATATGTGTATTTCCACTATCGAGATTCAATAAGAATAGACCATCTATCAAAGGTGCATGTGCATAAAACATATTACTCATATAAATCGAACAACCATTATTCTCGGATTTAAACAAGTAACCGTCTCGCAATAAACAAGATCCCGATATAATGTTCATGCTTAACGCAGGCACCAAATAACAATTATTTAAGTATAAAACTAATCCCGATGGTAGATGAAGGGGTAGCGTGCCGACCGCGATCACATCAACCTTTGATCCGTTTCCCACGCGCATCGTCACCTCGTTCTTCGCTAGCTTCCATTTATTCTGGAGCACCTGCTTCGAGTTACAAATATGAGCAACCGAACCAGTATCAAATACCCAGGCACTACTACGAGTACTAGTGAGATACACATCAATAACATGTATATCGGATATACCTTTCTTCTTGATGTTGCCGTTCTTCAAATCCGCCAAGTACTTTGGGCAATTCCGCTTCCAGTGACCTTCTCCCTTGCAGTAAAAGCACTCAGTATCAGGCTTGGGTCCAGCCTTGGTCTTCTTTGTTGGCGCGGTAACTTTCTTACCACCCTTCTTGAAGTGTCCATTTTGCTTAGACTTGCCTTTCTTGAATTTGGTGGTCTTATTGACCAACAACACTTGGTGCTCTTTCTTGATCTCCACTTCTGCAGATTTTAACATGGCAAAGAGTTCTGGCAACGTCTTGTTCATGTTCTGCATGTTGTAGTTCATCACAAAGTTCTTGTAACTTGGTGGCAGTGATTGGAGGACACGGTAAATCCCCAAAGCATTAGGAATCACTATACCCAAGCTTTGAAGTTTGTTTGCGTGCCCAGACATCTTAAGCACATGCTCACTGACGGAGCTGCCCTCTTCCATCTTGCAGTTAAAGAACTTTTCAGAAGCCTCATAGCTCTCAATTGCCGCATGAGTCTCAAATATCAATTTGAGATCATGGACAATATCATGTGGGTCTGAATTCTCAAACCTTTTCTGAAGCTCCGATTCTAAACCATACAAGATAGCACACTAAACTGTGGAGTACTGAGTCTTCCGAGTGAGGTAAACATTCTTTACTTCATCGGTAGCAGTAGCTGCAGGTGGGTCACCTAGCGGTGCATCCAGCACATAGGTCAAATTACCAGCTGTGAGGACAATCCTCAAATTGCGGAACCAATCCGCGAAGTTGCTTCCATTGTTTTTCAACTTTTCTTTCTCTAGGAACGCATTAAAATTGATGGTAGGGGCTGCCATTGATCTACAATATATTTGCAATAGTTTAGACTAAGTTTATGACAAATTGAGTTCAAATTAATAGTAAAATTAATCTAGGTGAACTCCCACTCAAAACAACATCTCTCACATTGTTTTAGTGATCATACGAACCAAATCCACCACATCAACACCGATCATCACGAGAGTTGATATAGTTTCAATGGCGAACAATCGACATGTTCATCATATCTACTATATGATTCATGCTTTACCTTTCGGTGATCTGTGTTCCGAGACCATGTCTGTACATGCTAGGCTCGTCAAGATCAAACCTTAGTTTCCGCATGAGCAAATCTGGATTGCTCACGTTGTATGCACTTGCAGAATCTAACACACCCGATCATCACGTGGTGCTTCGAAACAACAAGCTTTAGCAACGGTGCTAACTAAGGGTGAACACTTTATGATTTGAAATTCATGTGCATGAGGGATCATCTTATAATGCTACCGTCGTCTACTAAGCAATACAAGATGCATAAAGGATTAACATCACATGCAATTCATAATATGTGATATGATATGGCCTTTCTTCTTTGTGCTTCCGATCTCCATCTTCAAGCACGAACATGATCTCCATCATCACCGGCATTGCATCAAGGTCAATGACGCTTCTTCATGGTTGTCGTCCACGGGCTTCAACTATTACAACTACTTTGAATAGACACGCGGGTCTTAACATAAATTAAAGACAACCATATGGCTCCTGCCGGTTGCCAACTTACAATAAGGATCATTGCATACATCAAATATAATCATAATCATGGCCATATCACATCACTGCACACCCCTGCAAAACAAAGGTAGACGCCTCTACTTTCTTTGCATGTTTTACGTGGTTTGGGGCTTTCAATAAGTGTCGTTCTAACTTACGAACATGAACCACAACATTGATACTAGTATTGTTAATCACCCGTTGTAAATTGGATCTTAACTATGCTAGGAGAAACAGGCACCCGCAAAGCCACTTATGCAATACAAGTTGCATGTCAAGCGTGGAGCAAGTCTCATGAACGATGTCATGTAAGGTTATCCCGGGCCGCTTCATCCCAACATCCCGCAAGATGCAAAGTACACAAGAAGCAATCGACAATAAAAGCATCAACGCCCACAATGACCATTGTGTTCTACTCGTGCAACAGATATACATATAGACACGGCTCTAAAACCACTGTAGGGTTTTGTAGCATGGAAAACAAAAAAATTCTATCGCATACAAACAAACAAGCCAAGATATATCTACTAGAATGTACCAACGAGTCGATGGAATAACTCACCCTCGAAGATTCCAAAGTGTTTAACGAGAGCGGATTCTAGTGGGTGATGTAGTCGTACTCTTCCCGATCTCAAGATCGCGTAGACGATCCTTCCGGCGCTGCGTTCCGGCAGCGCTCCCGCAGTCAGTCACATGTTCGGTACTCGACGAAGACCTTCCTCTCCCTTGTTCTAGCAGGCAGCGGAGGTTGTAGCACTCTCCTCGTGATTCCGGCAGCACAACGGCGTGGTACCGGAAGTAGAGGGGAGATCTCGCAGGGCTTCGCCTTAAGCCGGAGCGAGTATGGTGGACTATGAGAGAGTCCTCGACGATCTAGGGTTTAGACACGCCGAGGAGGGGGCTAGGCCGGTGGCTAGGGTTTCACCTAGGCGGCGGCGGTTTGCCCTAGGGCGGCGGCGGCAGCTGGAGGTGGCGGCGCCGACGGCTAGGGTTTAGAGGCGGAGGAGTTGTGTGTTGGGAGGGGCAGCCCTGCCCCTCCCTTTATAGGTGGGAGGCGCGGCCAAGGGTAGGGGAGTCCCTCCCCAACTCGGCTTGGATGTGGGCCGGCGGTGGGAGGAGGAACTCCTCCCCCAAGTCGGTTTCCACCTCCCTCTCCACTTCCCAAAAATAGCCGTTTGACTTTCAAATTGCCGTTTGACTTTTTCAAACTAGGATTTGAATAAACCCTCTATTTTGTTCAGCGATGGCGCCTAGTACATGATGCCATCATACCAACTTGATATAACACATTCATGTACCCTTCCCCTCCGGAGTGCCGGACATTCCGGAACCTTCTAGAACATTCCCGATGAAAACACCGAAACCATTCCCCAACTCTGAAACAGGACTTTCCTTATATGAATCTTATTCTCCGGACCATTCCGGATCTCCTCGTGATATCCCGGATCCCATCCTAGACTCCGAACAACATTCGGTCTCTTTCTCATCATTCCATAACTACTCAAACAACGTCAAATCCTTAAGTGTATCTCCCTACGGTTCGTGAACTATGCGGACATGATCGAGACACTTCTCCGAACAATAACCAATAGAGGAATCTGGAAATTCATATGGCTCCCACATATTTCTATGATTACTTTGCGATCGAATGAACCACTTACATACGATACCAATTTCCCTTTGTCTCACGATAGTTTACTTATCCGAGGTTATGATCGTCGGTATCTCTGCATACCTAGTTCAACCTCGTTACTGATAAGTACTCTTTTCTTGTTCTCGTGATATGTGATCCCTTGTGAGCCAGTCACATGCTTGCAAGCTAATTGGATGACATTTCACCGAGAGGGCCCAGAGTATATCTATCCGTCATATGGATGGACAAATCCCACTCTTGATCCATGTGTCTCAACCAATACTTTCCGAACACTCAATGCCACCTTTATAGCCACCCAGTTACGGTGTGGTGTTTTATGTCATCAAAGCATCCTTCCGGTGAAGGTGATATGCATGATCTCATGGTCGAAGGAATTAGGTTACTATGTATCAGAAAGCATATAGCAATTGAACTATTTAAAATGATTTGATCTTTATGCTATGCTTATCTATAGGAGTATGTCCACCATATCATTCTCCTAACGATATGATCTTGTTGCTAATAACATCTCAATGTTCATGATAGGGAAACCACAATCATTTATTAACCAACAAGCTAGTATTATAAAGAGGCTTTACTAGGGACTTCAAATTAAGTTTACAAATCACACAAGTATTAATGTTTCCTTGTTAATACTATTATAGCATGAATGTAAACATTTATCATAAACACAAAGATATAATAATAACTATATTTATTATTGCCTCTAGGGCATATCTCCAACACTCAATGCGCGGCGAGTGGTCCTGGCGGATCCAGGTGATGGGCTGCTCCGACCAGTTGAGGAACTGGGGAACGTCCACCTGGGCCACCGTGTTGACGGCGACGGCGCGGGTGATGACCTTCTTATCGCGCTTCGTGTTGAAGCCTGTGAAGGTATGGAGCGAGCCGGCCACGTTGCCGAATTTGCCGCCGTTTGGCGGGTTGTTGTCGGGGTCCTCCCGTGCTCGCCGTGCCTTCTCGATCTCCCTAAGGGTGTGGCAGTCGGCGGTCGTGTGCGTTGCGGGTTTCCCTTCCCTGCTGTGAAACGCACAAGGTTGGTTAAGGAGGGCCGCGGGGTCGAACCTTGGCTTGGCCTTGTAGTTGCCGCCATCGCGGCGTTGTCCTCCGTCGTGGCGGAAGCTCTTGGGCTCGCGTTGCGCATGCCCGGCATTGGCGACGAAGCCGACTCGCCCGTCAGTGCGGCGCTTGCCAGTGAGGCGAGTGTTGCTGTAGCGTAGGTCGGACCGCTGTCCGTTGTCGTTGCCGCTCGTGCGGCGTTGGCCTCCCGACTCGTCGTCGGTTTCCTGGTTTGGATCTTCCTCCGCGTACCATTTGGCAATATCGAGGAGGTCCGGTATGTTGTCGAGTGTGCGAGAATGTCGCTTGAGCTTGGCGACCAAAGGCTCGTAGCGGCACGAGGTCTTGAAGCAATGGATCGCGGTGTCCGGGTGGATGCCAACCGCATTGTACCACAGTTCCTGCCACCGCTGGACCCAGTTGCGGGTCGACTCGCGGGGTCCCTGGACGCATCACTCCAGGTCCTTGATGGTGGTGGCGCGGGTGTAGGAGCACTCGAAGTGCCTGACGAAGGCGTCGCGCATCTCCTCCCAGGAGTCGATGCTATCCTGGGGGAGGGTGTTGATCCACTGCCTGCACGTCCCCTCCATCATCAAGGGGAGGTAACGGGCGGCTAGCAGGTCAGTGTGGCCTGCGATCCCCAACGCCATGAGGTATGTGTCGAGCCACATGGAGGGGTCGTATGAAGGGTCGTACTTTTCTATCTCCTTCGGCGCCTTGAAGTTCGCCGGGTACTTCTCGCCTCGGATCATCGGTCTGAAGCACCTGTGACCGAGTCGACTTAGCGACCCCATCGGCTCGCCGTCGCGGCGATTGACTAGGGTGTGTCGCAGGTCGTCGGGCTGGCGTGCGCGCCAGCTTTAGTTGTTGATGATGTGGGTGCGGGCGTCGATGGGTTGACCGTTGGCGGCGACGAAGTTGGTCGCTGGCCTGGGGTCGTTGGTAGAGAGTGCCGCGTTCGTGGGTCGGTGTTGGAGCTGCAGTGGCTCTGGTGGCGGGCGGTTGAGGGTGTTCGCCGCCAGTGGGCGGCCGCTTGAGGCCGCTCTGCTTCCTGAAGAACGCGAGTACACTCGACCCTGCGAGTCGGCGCCTGCGTTTTGCTGCTCGACGGCCTTCGCGAGCAGGGCCCTGACATAATGGATCTGTAGGGCGCCGTCGCCGGTGGCCGTGATGTTGTCAGCCGCTGCTCGGCCCGCCACGAGGTTGTCCATCAGGGTGGAGAACAGTGGGAGGCCGTTCGCTCTCGCTCCCGTGAGGAGACTACTATCCGCGGCTGATCCCTGGGGGGGTGTGCGGTTGGGTGGAGGTGGGGCACCCATCGCCGTCGACCCTGGAGGGGGCCGGGCGCTTCCTCCTGGTGGCGCGTTCTCACAGATCGCGCGCTCGCCGCGCGGGCCGGGTCGTTCTCGTCGTCGAAGTTCAGGGCGTGCCCCTGAACGGTAGGGTTCAGGCGCGTCCTGATTCACTGCGCATGGTAACGCGACAGCTCCTGCGCTGTCACCTGCTCGAGGCGAAATTTTTCGCGCTCAGCCTGCTCCTTGCGGACTGCCTCCGCCAGCTTCAGGCGAAGTTCCTCGACCTCCATTGCCGTGGTGTTGGGAGGGATCGGGGTGGAGAACGGATCCTCCGGCAGATCGGTGCCAGTCGCCATATAGGTTGCGGCGTGGCGACCGGTCCCGTCGCGGAGATCGGCGGAGTTTTCCGACCCGGAGTCAAAGTCAAAGATCCCAAGGATGGAGGGATCCTCGAAGTCTCCCACGTTGGAGACCTGGGTGATGGAGCCCGCGGGTGAAGCCGCGGTGATGGATCCGGCGAGTGACGCCGGGGTCGCCGAGTCGGCGTCGTCGTTGAGGGCCGCGTCTTCCGCGGCCGCGGAGTTTTCGGCCACGTTGCTGTGGGCCGAGTTGTACTCGGAGGCGAGGCGATGGATCGTGCGGACCTGGCTCTCAGAGAGCCGATCACGTGGCGGCGACTCGCGGATGCGAGCCGAGTCCTCCGAGACGATGATGTCGGTGAGGCCGACGAAGAGGCTGATCGTGCCTACTGGCAGGATCATGCTGTGCGTGACGGGTCGCGCCGCCGGGACATAGCTTCTTGGCAAGATCTGGAGCATCTTGCCGATCGCTATCATGCGTCCGGTGGCGACCGAATCGTTGATGGGTAGATTGGATCTCGCCGCAGAACACCGGCCAGGCCCCACGGTGGGCGCCACTGTCGTGGGAATGGTCACGGCAGATGCTGCAATCGGCAGCGAGTAGTAGAACGAGGGGCAAGGGTGGCCAGCCATCTGCGGTGCGAGATGAGGGCGGAGACACAAGGTTTTACCCAGGTTCGGCCCCCCGGAGGGTAAAGACCTACTCCTGCTAAATTGTATTATGATGGTGGTACAATGGGCGAGCTCGGCGGCTAGGTGGCCAGTCGCTTGGGTGTATGATGGAACGTATATCTACACGCCCTGTAGGTAGGTTTATATAGGCTCACCTCCCCTAGGGTTTACATATCTCAACCGAATCAGTTAAGGCTTCGGTACCTGTTTAACCTAATCCGACTGGGCCTATCTACTCGCCTGGGCCTTCAGCTTCCAGTCGCTTGGATCCACACCGGGCCTTGATCCAGTCGCCGTCTTGCAGGCCCACTCGCCAGTTCCTGGGCCAGTCGGAAACGTCCTGCTGGGTATACCCCAGTAGGCATATCCCCATCAATGGTAGTGCTAATTGGTTAGCTCTGAGAACTCTATTATTGTTTAATTAAATTATGGTTTAATTGTTCCCTGATTCTTATTTGTGAAAGCTCATTGGTTTAGATACTGCCTATTGGATACTTGCTAGGATGTGGTGTTATTGTTAGAGGTTCATTTGTATTCTAATAGTAAGATAACTATATTTGATATATAATAGAATTTCTGGTAATAAGGTTTATGGATATTGCTTGCGGATAGATTGTTGTTAAGTGTGGTGATTCAATCTAGATGACTTAATCATGCCTAGCATGTGTGACTCTTATTGATATATTGATTCTGTTGAGAAATATTGCTAGATTGAGATGGTTTATTATGGTGGTATCTTATTTGGGGCACAATTTGGTGTTATGGTGCCTTGTTTTTAGAATGTGCACAGCAATCCTTCTTGTAGCATGATGTGTTAGTGTAGTGGCTGATTACAATTAGTTCTTGAATGCCAATGATGCAAAGGCTGAAATATTACTTGATCTGTTTAATGACAAAGTGATCCAATAAATGATTCCTAGATACTTTGTTTGGGAAAATGATTTGTGGGTTTCAAATAAAAACATGATCTTGAGCTTGTACTCAAGAAACTATGTATCTGCTAGGTACAGAGGTGCTACCCTCTAGGAATGTGCCCTGTAACCTAGCAGTTCTGGTTATGTTTGTCTAGCAAAACTAAATAATAGGCTCATGATGTTGGTCTGAAGCCAAATATCTCAGGGATGGTACTTACATATTCTTCTATGTGGATCTGAGAGTTTTTTCTTTTCTAAATTTCCTCCTAGATACATGATTGATATCAAATACCATGATTGACTCCTGAGGAGGAGATTCTTGACCCAGCCTATGATGCAAAGGCTGAGGCAAACACTATAAGAACAGATGCTAAAGTGTAGCTGTCAATTTCTCTGTGATGCCTAAACATAGCATTTCTATGTGAGTCTGAGAGAAGTACTTTTACCAATCTCCAGTTTTTTCTTTTGTACCTTATATGCTGATAAAAACAGATTCTATATGCTGACCTTTGTGTTGGGTAGCCACCTGATGTTGAGATTGATGTTACTATGCTAGCTGGTGCTGGTACTTGATCAACTAGCCATCTTT
Organism: Avena sativa; assembly: GCA_916181665.1. Taxonomy (NCBI): domain Eukaryota; kingdom Viridiplantae; phylum Streptophyta; class Magnoliopsida; order Poales; family Poaceae; genus Avena; species Avena sativa. Next base: position 466,462,271 of record OV702293.1, read on the forward strand.
GTCATTGTGATGTTGTTGTTGCCTGCTCCTCCAGATGTTGTTGGAAGCTTCTAATGCTCCTAGACTTCTTCTTGTGCTCCTGGCCTTCTCCTTATGCTCCTGGTGATTGTGATGAGATGGGGTGATGTTCTTACTGTGTGGTGGAAATAGATATGATATGGATCAGGGATACAATAGTAGTGTTTCTTGGCTGCACATGAAGGACCTGTTGGTCTGGTTGTATGTGTGTGTGTGGAGGGGATATGGTGGCAGCTCAGCTACGGTTGGTAGTCTCTCATTTTTGCTGAACTCTTGTGGTGTTGACAGCACACTAGTGCATGATGGTGAGTGAGCAGCCTTCTTGCCTGTTGTGGTGTGAGGATCAGATTAGGTAAAAAGCTTGATATTTCCTGATGTTTTACCTCTTTACCTTCTTATCTGGCTTTTGTAAAACTTGCCCCTAAGCCAATGATGTTGTACTGAGGCCACAATCTGATTAAGAACAGATACTATGATTTGTCCCATTTTTAATGAATACTCAATGATGAATTCAGGCTCTAGCAACTCTAGGCCAAATTTAAGAGTACAATAATAAACTAACCCCCTTATTCTTGTACTCTTGTTAGTCTGCTATTTTGTTTTGCAGAAATCAGGATCAAAGGAATAATGAGAAGATCAAGAATTAGATAGAAAATATAGTTTAGGTTTTATCCTATTATTATCTTGTAAGAACAATGTAATATGTTCATGTACAGAATTTAAAAATCCTTGTAACATTATTGATGTATTAATTATTATTTCTTTTCCTTTGTAGAATATTATTATTTCCTTTTCTATTTGAATAATGTAAAGATATTGTAATATTGTATTACTTTCAATAAAGCTTACTTGTTTTATTTTTCTTTTATAATTCATTTGCAACCAATGTAATTTTATTTACTTGTAAAAACCTTGTAATATTTGTATTAAAGTAATAAAGTTTATATTTACTTATATCATTTTAAATTATGCTTATGAAATATCCTATAATAGTTTAAGATTTAAATTTAAATCCAAGTTATAATTGAATTGTCTTCCCCTAAAATATAAAAGTACAATAGAGGTCATGTCAAATTCCATCGCACCTGTCCTGGTGTTTCCATCAGAATAAGAGAGACCTTGATCCCTCTATAGGTCTTTTTGTTTTGCGCGAAAATTCTTCGGATTTTCTTATGCATGAATACAATGCACAAACCTGTGTCCTCTATAATTTTAGGTGCTAATCCTGGGATGTTACAAAATATCTAGTGATGACAAAACCTTTTTATTGAAAAAATCACATTAGAGGAAATCAAGGAAGTTGTCTTCGTTATGAAACCAAATAAGGCAGCATGCCCTGATGGCTTCAATGCTGAATTGTATCAGAAGAATACGGATTTAGTTAAAGGATATATATCGATTCTATTTGACGAATTTCATGCTAGTTTTTTTGGATGTTAGTAGATTTAATTATCAGCGATAACTCTAATACCTAAAGTAAATGATGCTTACTGCATACAAAAGTATAGAACTATCTTTTAAATGTGATCTTTACCAAAGTTCTTGTCAAGATAATTTGAAGGTGATTGCAATTTCACAGGCAAATTTTATTAAAGGTAGATACATCTTAGAGGGTGTGGTCGTTATGCATGAAAATATAAATGAGTTTCATGTTAAAAAGAGATCTGGGGTTTTATTCAAAATTTATTTCTAGAAGGCTTTTGACAAAGTCAACTATACTTTACTCTTGTAGATTCTTGAGATGAAAGGATTTTCATCTGGAAGGAATGATTTGATCATCAAAAACTATAAAATGAGGGAAATTGGCTATTAGAGCAAATGATGATATATTGCCTTACTTCTGCACACATCAAGGATTAAGGCAAGGTGATCCCATCTCACCAAAAAAATCGACCTACCTGCAGATGACTTGGCAGTCATGATAGATAGAGTTGTTCATAATGGTATTTTGAAAGTGATTGCCTCTAGAATTGTTGAGAAAGGAGAGCCACACCTACAATATCAGATGCCACAATACTCCGCCTAGAAGACATCCTAGTTCAAGCCATGAATTTAAAATTACTTATGTGTCTCTTTGAGAAAATGTCACATCTAAAAGTAAACTTTCACAAAAGCGAGGCTTTCTGTCTTGGCAATCCAAAAAAAAATAGATGTTGTGATCTTTAGGAAATTTTTGTGTGCAAATCAGGAGACTTGCCCATGAAATATGTAGACATGCATTCATGTACATGAAAAACATTTGTGCATAAGAGACAGAAACCTATATCGAGCATTGGCCATGTGAGAGGCTAGCTGCTGGTAGTCAACTGTCAACGGCTTCTCGGCCTCTTTTTCTCCACGTGGTTTTGGACGTACGCGAGGGCCCCGACCCGAAAGAGGAAGGGCAAACCTTCCGGTTCTGGGCGTCGAGCGAGGAAACCGTACCATCGAGCTTCCCAAGCCCAACAAAGTACTGCCGTAATCTTAATCTCGTGCGTTCCGTGACCGTGTCGCCGCGGTGTATAGCTGACAGCGCCAGGCCAACTTTTGTTTGGAGCCTCTTGCTATCGAAAGCGCTGTGCCACTAGCACTCGAAATTGATGGTTTGTTTTGCTGAGCCGATCGATGTTTTTCTCTACTCACCGAGCTAGTCAGCTAGACGGACGAAAATCAAAGGTTGACGTACGGTGTGTGTGTGTGGAAGCAGCAATTGAACAAAGACTTTGGCGATTGAGCACGACGGATTCGTACGTACGTTGGCATCAAGCAGTGGAGAGTCGACGCGGCATCGGATCGGATGGACCTTTTCAAGTCTCCCGCCCGCGCGCGACGCGATCGACCTGAAAGAAACTGACCTGACCTGGTCACGTCGGTCAACCTCTCTACAGAGTCGGACGCATGTGTTTGCCAGATCTGTACCACAGCACCAGCCACTAGTATTTATTTTCTCTCTACTACGTACTTGCTTAAGTTAATGTATACCACTTGAAACGGCCGTACATTTTGAAGTACCACGACGAGCATGCAAGGCCAGGACAAGCTGGCACGACAATTTGCATTCTCTATGTTGATGGCCTACCTGGCAAGCAAGCACGCACGCACGCACGCAGACAACACTCCGCCGTGTCGTGTTACCACTACCACATTTCTTTAACAAATCCATCCGTACCCGATCTCAAAAAGGAGAAGCGCGAAAGAAATAATTCAGGCCTGTCGATCCTCTTGCACCTCCGATCCTCCTGCCTGCGCGCGCTAGCTAGACTCCTAGAGCCACCAAATGGCTTTCCCTCGATCGAACGAATAGAGTAAGTTTAAGCTGGGATAGTACTAGAAAACATGCTCACGTGCACTGATGACAGCCTAGCTACAGAAGATTAAACAATCTGATGTGCCAGAATATTACTACAGCGATCGAAAGCAGCCGGGGTTAGTTAGCTGTCAAGAGCAGTATATAGTTGGATCGATGACAGCTGATGCATACTTAGATACTGCACGAACGTTTAGGGACCGTTCTACGATGGAGACGCTTGGGCATGTGTTCGAGCATGCACGTAGGTCGAGGCGGCATTGGGGATACTACTCCCTCCGTTTCGGTTTACAAGTCCTACGCGTATATCTAGGTTATCAATTTGACCTATATAATTTGAATTATATGATATAAAAATTATATCACTTGAAAATACAAAGTCTAAAGTTTCCGGTGATATATTTTTTGTAATATATACATCATACTAAGTTGCTCAATTTGGCGACATAAAACTACGTGCAGGACTTATAAACCGAAACGGAGGGAGTATTTAGGTGTACTAGTGATGACTGAGACAAGCTATCGTGATGATTGTTAAGCGTGAAGGCGGGCTATTGTTACTGCTTATGCTAAGATCTAGTAGTAGGAGCTTAGAGCATCTCCACGCTTATCCAGGATGCTGAGATCTAGTAGTAGGAGCTTAGAGCATCTCCACGCTTATCCAGGAGGCTGATCCGGACGCCGAAAATTGCCAGTCACGTATCCAAGACCTGTTTTCGGTCGGATTTGGACAACTTTGGTCCGGATTACCCAGGCCGAACCCAGGTTTCCGGGTACGCCCTGAGAACGCCGGACTCAGCAAGTTCGGCGAAAAAAACGAAGCGGCGCGTGGACCCGCTGAGTCAGCGACAGAAGCCGAGTCGTCGTCATCCTCGAAACCACGCGGCGACCGCCGGACATTAACTGCCCATCGCGTCGGCTACGCGTCGCCGATTTACGGCGCCACCGTCGCCACATCGGCTCCCACGACGGACCGGCGGACACTAACTTCCCGCTGTTTCCCCCTTTCCCGCCCTCGCCGCTACACCCCTCCCGCCCTTGCCGCCCACCTCAGCCGTTATAAGCCGCACCCCTCGCCGGAGATCTCCACACTCTCTCACAGCTCCCCCACCCACAAACTCCGGCGAACCCTCTCTCAACGCTTTCCCCCTTCCCAACCATGGCCTCACGGTACCCCGGTGATGGAGCTGCGGCGAACGGCTTCGGCCGGTGCACCGTGCAGGCCTGGGAGGCGCGCCTTCTACACGACGCCGACTATATGGCGCCGCCGGACATGCGGATGCCTCCCGGCTGGAAGCTGAGTGCCGGCGGCATCCCTGTCCCGCCGGTGCCGACGCCGGACGAGCTGCCGTACGATGTGCAGGAGTACATCAACGGCATGGACGACCCCCTCCCTCCCGAAGCCGAGAGCGCCGACAACCTCCTCCACTGGGAGAAATTCTTCGCCGAACGCCGCGAGCAGGAGCTCGTCCGCCACGAGGGGCCGCCGAACGAGTCGCCGCCGAAGTGCAACAACTCGGCTGGCCACCGGCGTTGCTGGAGCGCGCCAGGCCGGACCCTCGCGACGGTGATGGAGCACATCAACCGCGGGAACACGCCGCCGCTCGGTTTTCCGCGCACACCGACGCCGGCGGCCAGGTCCGGCCGGCGTCCTCCGCCGAACTGGATGCCGAGGAGGATGGCGAGCATGAGCTCGTCCTCCTCCGTGTCGGCGTCCCACTCCTCCGGCTCGGCGCCGCTGCACGCGCCGACGACAGTCAAGCGCGAGGCGGAGTCGCCTGTGCGCTCGCTGCCGCGGACACGCTCGCGCGGTATCGTCATCGTCATCGGCGAGCCGCGGACGACGGTGTCGCCAACCGGCCACCTACTTCTCCGCCGCCCCAAGATAGAAGGTTCGGCGCCGACCGAAGACGCCGCCTTGAAGATGGCGCTGGAGCAGTCGCTCCGCGAAACCGCGCCGCAGCCGCCGCAACCGCCGCCGGTGGATCCCTCCTCGCCTGACATCCTGGAGTGGTCCAGGAAGGACTGGGAGCAGGCGGAGCGGCAGCGCATCCTCGGCCTGCAGCAGCAGGCCGAGGAGCAGGCCACCCGGCGTTGGGCGTTGTCTGGGCGTGAGCTCGCCTATCAGGGCGCCCCGCTCTACGTTCTCGACGAGGACGAGGACGTAGGCCCGTCCTTCCAGCCCTGGAGGTGCGGCGACCCAGGCCAGGGGAGCTCCCGCCAGAACCAGCCGCCGAGTGACGACGACAACGACGGCGACCAGGATGACGACCGGACCGACCCCGTCTACACGGCGTTCTACAGCAACTTCGGCATGTAGGACGGCGAGGGCACCGACGGAGGCCATGGCGGCGGCCTTTTTTAAGTTTATTATGTATTAGTTTAGTTTAAATTTGATGTAATCCGCCTATATTCGTCCAACTTAATGAAATCCACCCATATTTAATGAATTTTAGCCGAATTTGAGAACTCGGCCTGGGTATACGAGTGGGAAAATGGGCGTAGCCAGGCCGAAAACTAGTTCCGTCCGGCCGAAAAACGGACCAATTTTCGGCCTGGGTTCGGCCAACCAGTGGAGATGCTCTTATCTATCTACTAATTTACACACAGGTAGGTTCGTCCGTCATCCAATTTTCGTTCCGATTTTTGGTTGGACGGTTTTACCCCTGCCTTCTTTTGGAAATTACCCGCCACTGCCATCCCGAAGTGAAAAAACAATTGATCGTTCTGCCTAATCCTTCTACCTGTTGTCTACGCACGAAATTCCCCAACCGTCGGCCGGGATTGGAACACGGGCATTGACTGCAGAATTGGAGCCCTGTCTATGCCGGCCGGACCGGCCGGGTTGCCGAGATTGGAACACGAGCGCTGCTGGCCGAATTGGAGCCTCGCCGCTGCTAGCCGGACCGGCCGGGACAGGAGCACCGCCGCCGATTAAGCCCAAGGTGGACCTGCGGGAACAGAGGGAGGTCGACGTCCTGGCGGCGCAGAAGGAAGTGGTGCAGGGGCCAGCGGCGCCGAAGCTTGCAAATGGGGCGATGGAAGGCGAAGGCGCGTGAGGAAGGATCATGGACTATGCCTCCCAATGCGGGTGACCTCTCGGGGGCAAGGGATCCGACGGTGGCGCACTCACAGGTGGCAAGGAGAAGGGTTTGAGGAGGAGGGGCACGCGACGAGAGATGCAGGAGAAGCACGAGGTATAGGTGGCGACGGGACCTGCAGAAGACGGACAAGAGCAGACCGCCAGCATGGTTGCTGGCGGCGTGGTGGCGCGCGCAAGGCGGCGGCAAACGGTGGGGTCAAGGCGGAGGAGTACTGGGGCCAGAGGCGGCGGGGCTTTCTGGCGACGGCACCATGGCTAGGCAGGCAGCAGGGGAGACGGGGAGAGAACGGTGGCGGCAGGGTGGTTCGATGGGGACGGAAGAGTTGGTTGCGATGTGCTATTGGGGTGGGTGGGGCTCGCGTGTATCCCATGCATGCAGAGTGTCGTGCGTGTCCCGAGTCCCGACTCCCATGATGTTCGTGCGTGTGTGGAGTATGTGGTGTGCGTGCATCGTATGTTTGGGACATGCTCGTACGCTGACAACTTTTCTTCCAGCTTTTTCTAGGCTTAGGCTGCAATACGTGGACGTGATACGTGTGATTTGTGCTGGTCGCTCTGTCAGACGACTACTAGGGTGTGTGTATATGTAAAAGTACCACGTGTGTTAGTATTTAAATCTCTTATATTTTTGTAAAAAACATGTAACTATCCTCCGCTACCTTACAAAAAATAAGATTATTTGCATATGAGATAATAATTAGCAGTTAATCTGAAATGCAAACAAATTTAGCTCGACAAAAAGAAAACCAAAATCATATCATGCCACTACATTCTATCATTTTATTTTTCAAATTTTATTGGTCCAAATATAGACATGAGGTTATATCTATCCTTCTCGACAAAAGCACATATTTATCTTAGGTGCTCGTTTTTGCAAATTATGGTATTGTTATCTTTTTGTGTCGAAATAATTGGTTCAGGTATTCCATTTCGGTGACAAATTAGTATAATATTTTTAAGTATATATTTAGGGTTCTGTATTTTGTTCAATATTTCACTTGTACTTGACATAGGATGTCAATAAAATTGCATAAACCGTAGCAACGCACGGGCATTCAGCTAGTATCATTATATTTGTTTCTTCAGTTGGCTATTCAGTTGATAAACAAGTACTAGTAGAGTAGATTTATCATAGTAAATTGTTTATGAGCACAAGCAGCTGGTACCCCGTACACGCCATGGAAATTCAGTAGGCACCGTAAACTAAGACTAGCACGGCATCATTCGAAAAAAAAAGGGCCAGTGGTGGCAGTAGGTGAAGAAAGGTAGTACACGATAGCGAGCTCCATGGGATTAGCTAGATGTCCCTTTCAGACCGCGAATATCATGGACGTCTCGATGCACGAGCGGTGGTCTCGATCGATTGCATGCAATTCACCTCCTGTTACCTGGACTGTACCTGTACGACGATCGAGTTCCCACTCACTCGAGACGCCGCGCCGTCATTTTCTTCCCAAAGGCGCCAGCTCTGTTGCCTTAATTAATCAGTGGCCACCGGGAAAAAGCACGCGATTTAGTAGCACCAAGTCAGGTCGATAATCATGGAGCCTAAAAGAACCGGATGGATGTCATCATGTACTACTAGGGAGGAATTTTCATGTTGTCCAACCTATTTCTACGAGATAAGTTGTTACTAGATGGACTCGGCGCTCTCTGCCGCGCCAATCTCTGTTAATGGCATTTAAATTATATGGAACATATGCTAATTTGTTGATGTATAAATGTTTTGAATTCATTTCATTGTGGTGTAAATAAATTACATTTTAGTATCACAATTGACGCTATGGTAACAGGTTAGTGCCACTTTCGCATTTTTTTGCGGATACGTATCTTTTTTGGGGCGAGCTGTTGCAAATAGGTCATTTTTTGGCTAATCGTGTTTTAACAGCTAAACTAACATTATGGGCCTACATTAAAGTGATGACATGGACCTAGGGCCCACATATCATCCCTCTCATCTTCTTCCCCTCCCCTCTCTCTTCTCTCGTATCCGTCTTCTTCTTCTGGCGACCGCTCTTCCTATACCTCCCGACCTTCCTGATCTCCTGGTAGCACCATAGTCATTTGTCATTGATCATCATCGTCTGTCGCACGGCTGCATCGCCGACAAGGTTCCGATGACCTTTTACCGGTGGTGCACTGGTGCTACACGCTTTTGGTTCCCCTTGAACTCCGAGTGAAACACACCCGCCAACATAGCCCTGCACGCTCCCTTGCACGACATCCTTGGACGCCGTCGTGTCCTCGAGACCGCAGTAATCACACGGCACCGATGGGAGATAGTAGGAGGGCGGCGGGAGGTAGAAAGAGGGGGTGGCAGCAGGACTTAGGAGGAGGGGATGCTAGCGGTGGAAGGTAGCAGGAGGGGTTATCGGCGATGATGATTGATGAGGTGGACCTGGCCCCACATGTCATCCCCTCATATCTCTTCTCCTTGTTCGTGTACCTCCTCTCTCTCATCAAACAATCAACACCGCCGACATGGATGGTGTCATTGATTAGGTAAGCTTGGCTTCAATTCCATCTACACGGAGATACGAGCAACAAGGCCAAGGTCTTGGCTTAATGACGAAGCTCGGGAAGGTCGGGAGGGGGTAGGGAGAGCGGTAAGAAGTACGATAGAAGAGAGAGATGAGTGGGAAGTAGATGAGAGGGATGACTGGTGGGTCCTAGGTCCATGTCATCGGTTAATTGTGAACCGATTATGTTAGTTTTGCTATTAAAATGTGATTAGCAAAAAATGACCTATTTGTAACAGCTTGCCCCAAAAGTGACATGTATCCGTAAAAAACTGCAAAAGTGGCACTAAGATACCACAACGCCAATTATAGTACTAAAATATAATTTACTCCTGTGGTCTGGGCTTGTTCCCCTAGAATAACCCACCTCACAGACATATGACACATCAAGGAAAAAAATAGAGACGCCGACAACAAAAGGAAAAATGTGCAATGCAGCCGTAGCGAACCCAGCCGAACCATGAGCAGCACAAACGGAGGATGGACATGATTTTTTTAGGATGTTTCCTTCACACTTTTATTTTCACTATGTCTTTGGTTTTTTACTTTCTTCTCATTTTACAAAATTTCTCTTCAATTTCTCACATTTTTTATACAAAAAATTTCATTTCATTTTCTACTTAATTTTTACTTTTTTTATTTCCATTCTTCATTTTTCATTTAGTTCATGTTTAATTTTTCCATTTCTCCTTTTTTTCCTTATTTTATTTTTTACTCTTATTTATTTTTATTTTAAAAACATATGAATGTGTTATGTGGAATACATGAACATATTTTAGTCTTATGGATGGTATGCACATTTTTCAACCGATAAATTTTTCTAGACCGATGGAAGGTTTTTAGACTGGTGAATATTTTCAAACTAATGAATAATTTTAAAAAATACGTATGTAACATCTTTTTTCAGACCTGTGAGAATTTTTAAGACCGACGGCTATTTTTTCAAACCCACAAATAATTTTATAGTGTAATAATTTTTCAAACCCGTGGAATATTTTTTTGAAGTTACATGAACATATTTTTGCGGACATGTGAGAATTGTTTTTGGACAAATGAACATTTTCTCAAGTTCATGGATGTTTTATAAAATTACGTGAACATCTTTTTAGCCCCGTGTAATTTTTTGACCGACAAAAATATATGTATATTATTTTGTACTAAGCGAACAAGTTTATACTTAAGTGTAAACATTATTCATATTTTATTGAATATTTTGTGTAATTGTTAAGCAACTAATATATTTATTCTTATTAGCTAATTTATTTTGCAAGAGAGAAAAAAAATAACATCATGACTGGGAACGCCCATTTAATTTTTGAATAGTCGTCCTCTATCTACATATGCCTAAGAGCAAGCAAGCAGATACTTCCACGTAGAAAAATAATAACCTTGTCTTAAAAAAAAACTATGTATCATATTCCTAGGAAGTACGTAGTAAGGAGAGGGATTCACCCGACAAAGTAACAACCACTTAAAAGAACAGCCGAGCAATCACATGCATTCAATTCAAGGGAGAAAAAAAAGCAGCCGGGCAACCGCATGTCCTCAATTTAAGGAAGCTTAGATCTCTTTAGAGATGGGACAATATTCTACTATGTCACTAAAGGGCGAGACTCACGGAGACAAGCCGCTGCTCGACTTATTCTACCCTCTATCTCTCGGGATCGCTAGGGTCAATCTCCTCGCCGCCAGCAGAATCAGTCAGAGCCAACAAGCAAGTGGCGGAAGCCGTGAGGAGGAGTGATGCAAATTGGCAGAAAGCGAAGCCCGAGGAGTAGAAACGGCTGATGCGACGCTACCCAAAGTGGGTGGGGTCGGGAATATACCATTGATGGGAGGGAGGAGTCAATCCCTGCGCCCGAGGTGGCGCGAGTCTGAACAGTGGAGCTTCTCACATGGGGAATCGGGGAGGATCCGCCATGAAACAGTGGGGAGCAGTGAGATTGATTGGAAAAAACCCGTTTGCGTGGCTCCTGCTTGTCCCCCGCGGGTAACGTAGGGGCGGATAATCCTTCCTCATCCAGCCCCCTTCCCCACCTCCCTTCCCCTCCGCCGTCGCTGGCGCGAGCGAAGCCCGAGCGGTGCCGACGGCGGCGGCTTTCCTCTTCCCGCGTGCGTGGTGGTCTGCACGAGCCAGCTCCGTCCGGGCGGCGGTGTGCTGCAGCGAGGCAATGTGCTCGGTCTGGCTGCCTGCGGCGCAAAGCAACGGTGGTTTTCTTGGCGCCGGTGGTGGTGTGGAGATCCCGGCACGGTTGGGCCCGATCTGGGCTCTCAGCCCTAGTCGTTGCCTATGGTTCAGGAGTATGCCTGGACTGGGCACCCTCCCCTGGCTGTCATGGCTGGGGCACTGGAGCAGACCAGTGGGTCTTGCAGTGGCGGGTTCATGGAATATCCCTCATGGAGCTGCGGGTTGGCACTATCCTGTACTCGGATGGCGGTGGCGACCGGGGCATACCAGCGCAACGACGGGACTGGTCTCGGCTTGATCCAGGCCTACGGGCCTTTGGGGTTTGCAGGCTGATCTAGGCTGGTCGGACCTGCTATTGCGTCCAGACAGTGACCACCTCAGGTGGATGAGGCTAGTTCCCCTCACCTGGGTTGCTGCATAGCCTGATGTCTACTGGATCATGTGCCCGCCCACCTCGACCAAACCCTCGATCTTACTGTGTGCTTTTGGTCGGGGCACGGGCTCGAGCTCGTGGACGCCGAGGCGGCGGCCTCGGAAGGTGGACGGCACGGGTCTCTCTTTGGCGAGCAACGTGGCAGTGGTGATGGTCTTGGCCCTTGGTCACTAGGGTGGCGAGGAGCAAGCAGCGGGAGACCTTGGTGGTGGCTGCGTCTCGGCTACGACATCTCCCAAGATCGTGTTCTGAAGACCGGGCTCGGTGGCAGCGGGAGTTCTGTTAGAGGGCGTGTGCGTAGGTTTTTCCGGGCGAAAGCCCCGCATTTTGACGCTCACGGCGGCGACGCCTGCGGGTGTTGTAACCCTCCTGGGGGCGCCGTTTTGGTTACCTGCATGCGAGTGCTCCGGGTGAAAACCCTAGACCATAGGTCTCGTCAACGGCGGTGCGTTGTGTCGTTATCCTCTTGGAGGCGTCGGCATGGAGTTCCTTTCCCCTAGATCTCTCCGTTGTTCCCGGTGGCAAGTCTTGGTTATTTTGTTCCTTGTTTATCCTGTTGATCTACTGTATAAGAGGGTTTCCTTATTACCTTGTATTGGTTCTGCCGTGTGTGGCTTTATTTATAAAGCAGGGTGAAACTCTATTTCGAGAGGTTGCCACTTGCCACACCCTCGTTCGCTCTCCCTCATCCTCCGAAAAAGGATGTCCGCGGTCCAAAGCCTGCTATTGTTACTGCTTATGGTAAGATTTGGGAGCAACACGTACATCTCGTGATGATGATTGTTTCTTCAATTGGTTATTCAGTTGATAAACAATTGAGTAGATTTACGAGCACATGCAGCTGATACCCGTATACGCCATGTGAATTCAGTAGGCACCGTAAACTAAGACTAGCGGCAAGCCTGCAGTGGTGGCAGCTGGTGAGAGCCATCGTTCGGAAAAAGGCCTGCAGTAGTAGGAGTATATAGCACTGGACTGCTGAAAAATAAGGACCAAAACGTGTGAGGCAGTGAATGGCGTGAAGCGTGATGTACTAGTAAACTGATGACACTCCTGCGATACCATGAATTAGCTAGCTAGACATCCCTTTCAGACTCAGCGAATTTCATGGACATCGTCGATGCGCGGGTTGGTCCACTGCATGCAATCCATCTCCTGTTTCTGGAACTGCTTGTATAATGAGGATCGAGTTCAGACATCCAGATGCGTCGACTTTTTCTTTCAAAAAGGCACGCGATTAGCACCAAGTCAAGCCGATAATCATCGATCGAGCGCAAAAGGACCGGATGGATGGATGTCCTCAGGTACCACGCATGCAGGAGGACAACGACATGTACCCAACCACACAAGTCATCACACGCATAATTGCACAATTCTCCCTTTGAAAGTGAAAGGAAAGCTCGCAAAGTTGGGGCTCCAGGTGCTAGCTCGATCGTCTACCCGATTAGCGCTTTTCGATCATTGCCTGCTCGGTGCATCCATATGTTCAAATTGATGTTAATTTCGTATTTAGCTATTATTTCAAATGTTCAATTTTTTCGCCAATATGTGATCTATCCGACGCGTGGTGGTGGTTGTGCCTTGTCATCCGGGTATCTAAACCTTTGTCAATAATCTACACAGTCACGACGTGCTAGTCTCCAACCTCCACGGAGCTGGGTGAATCTTCTGGCCAGAGCAGTACCATAGGACAAGTACGAATATTTGTGTTTCTCTCCCATGCTTAAGTTAATGTCCCGCTTAGAACTGCCGTACGTACCACGACGAGCAAGGCCACGACAAGACGGCTACACAATTTGCATTTTTTTTAATGTTGATGGCTTACCTGGCACGTATGCGCTCGGAAAACTCCACCATATCGTGTTACCACTGCCACATTAAAAAAGTCCATCCGTACCTCAAAAAAGTTTTGGGCTAGCAAAAAAACAATTCAGGCTGTCGATCCTCTTGGAAAAAGACTCCTAGGGCCACCAAATGGTTTCCTCGATCCAACTCGGTTACTCTAGAAATACTGGTATAGTAGAAAACATCCTCACGTGCACTGACAGTCTAGAAAAGATTAAGCAGTGTGATGTGCCAGAATATATTACAGCGACAGCGGAGTAGCTGCCAAAAGCATCGTTGGATCGATGGCAACCGATGCATAATTAGATACTACTCCCTCGTTAGGGATTATAAGGCCTAAAAACTTTTTTAAAATGTTAGGAATTATAAGTCCTTTCTTATTTATTACTATCTCTTATTCAATGCATGGTTTTTTTTTCTTTCTCTTCTCTCATGCATGTATAGCTATTGGTGCATGTAGTAATCGGTGAGTTAATGTTTTTTTAATCCTATCAAAATGGTCCATAGTCCTTATAATCCCTAACAGAGGGAGTATTGCAAAGCTACCGTGCTACTAGCTAGGATGGAGACGTCTATTTGGGCTATGTGTTCGCGCATGCCGTCTGTTGTTACTGCTTATGGTAAGATTTGGGTGCTTACGTAAACAGCACGTGTACATGCTGTCATGATGATTGTTTCTTATACAGACGATCTTAACCGTAAAGACTATTCAGAGGTTTAAGGTGCTCGCTAAGAATCTGTTGATTCGCATGTATGCTCTCTTCTCGTATAGAGAGTGTTTCAGCGGCATAGATTGACACGATTTTTCTCTATTATTGAGTTTGAAGGTATTGTGTAGTGACTTTGGGTTTGATAATATATGTTTTTTTTGTTAATCGTTAAATAATAAAGCAATCTGTATGCATCTTTTCAATGCAGAGACCTGGATCGTTTAAAAAAAAATTGGTTGATAAACAAGTAGATTTAGGAGCACAAGCAGCGCTGCATCACGACATGGGAATTCAGTAGGCACCGTAAACTAAGACTAGCACGGCATCATTCGGGGTAAAAGGCCAGTGGCGGCAGCTGGTGAGGTACTCCCTTCGTTTAAAATATAAGATGTTTTAGTTTTGTGAAGTAATTATATTTAGACATCTTTTAGTGTATAGATTTATTTGAACCTACACACTAAAATGTGTCTAGATACATTAATTTTATTAACCTAAAACATCTTATACTTCTAAACGGAGAAAATATATAACACTGGACAGCTAAAAAAAATAAGGACCAAAACGTGTGAGGCAGTGAATGGCGTGATGTACTAGTAAACTGATGACACTCCTGCGATACCATGAATTAGCTAGCTAGACATCCCTTTCAGACGGCGAATTTCATGGACATCGTCGTTGCACGGGTCGGCCCACTGCATGCAACTCATCTCCTGTTTCCGGAACGCATGTAAGATGAGGATCGAGTTCAGACTCCTCCAGATGCGTCGACTTTTTCGTTCAAAAGGCAGGCGATTCGCAGCAAGTCAAGTCGATAATCATCGATCGAGCGCAAAAGATGGATGTCCTTAGGTACCACGCCCGCAGGAAGACAACGACATGTACCCAACCACACCGTACCAGTCATCACAAGCATAATTGCACAATTATTATTCTCTCTTTGAAAGTGAAAGGAAAGCTCGCAAAGTTGCGGCCGGCTCGATCGTCTACCCGCGCGGGATTCGCTCACAACCCGGCACTTTTCGGTCATTGCCTGCTCGGTGGATCCATATATGTTGCTCGAGAACGGGGCGGGCCATGGCCACGCCGTGTGTTTCACCCGGTTTTGTGGGGGACAATCCAGCCCATCTCACAGCGGTCCGCGGCCTAATTATTAACTTCGAAAGAAGTCTAGATCACTCCCACAAGTTTCGTATCCCGGTCGATAGTCCCCCTTATGCTTTAAGTTAAACAAATCACCCCCTAACTATCCAAAACCAGGAAACTCACACCCCTAAGGTGGTTTACGAGGCTGATGGCTGTTTTAGCTCTGTTTTTGGTCAAAGTGGGCAGTCCCGCTTTGCCACGCAAGCACCTAGTCCAGTCGAGCCAACTGATCCCATCCAGCACAGCTGGTCTGGTTGATCCAGTTGATCGCGTGCCACCTCTCTTGTAGTCTCGACCGAACTGTTATGCTCCTCCTCTCTCCGCCACACTACTCTTCTCACTCGCCGACGATCTAGGCGGATGATCAGCGAGGGAGTTGACGATTCGAGGGCGGTGCCACGATCAGTACAGGTTCGTACTAGTTTTTCTCTAATGAAATTTTCAATTATGTCGGTAAATACTTATGGATTATGAGTTGGGATTCTCAGGTTGGACTGAAAAAAGGTCGGGTTTTGATTGAGATGGTAAGCTTGGCTGTGACGCCTCGGTGATTGATGCGAGCCCGTGCTCTTTTTTTCAGGCGTGGCACAAGGAGGTCGGACGTACTCTGCATCCACTGGCTGCAACATGGTCACACGACGGCAGGAGCACGAGCTGCATTGGGGCTACTGCGGTGACAAGTATGCGAGGTTTGGGGGTATTAGTGGCGCGCGGGCGGGGCCGGCTGCGTCGACCGAAAGTGGGAGGCCGCGGCGATGGACTGGCAAGGCTGTGCGGGGGCGGCAGCGTTCGTCGACCACCGCATAGGCCGGCACTGGGGCGGTCGAGCGACCAGGGGCGCGGAGGAGTAAGGGGCGGCGAGGGGTGGGCAGGTGGACCGAGGGGTGGCTAGCAATGTCAGGGACAGGATTGGCGATGGGGACAGGGACGGGTGTAGGGACAAGGACGGGAGGGACGATGGGATTCAACAAAACCTGGGGGTTTGTTATTTGATCCAGGTGCTTATGTGGCCTCATCTGGTGTCTAACATGTCCAAAACCGGTGTCAAAATAGCCATAATCCTCTGGGGTGTATTTTGCCTGGTTTTAGATAGTTAGGGGATGATTTGTCGCACTTAAAACATAAGGGGGCTATCGGCCGGGATGCGATAGTTGTGGGGGTGATTTGGACTTCTTTCATTAACTTTTGGTCCGAGAGTTCAATGACCAAGCCCAGACGATCAACGATTGAGTGTAACAACGAGCTTTTCAAAAGTTCCCGCCTCAAAACTTAGGGCGACCACTTAGGGCGACCCCGAAAGCATAAATCAAGCAAGCTTGATGCCAAGTTTGCGAGGAGGTACGCTGCTGGCTACCACCGAGTTCCATTACCCGATTTCTCATGCCGCGCTCGACTGTTGTCAGGAGGTAAATCCAACTAGGATCAGATCTATTTGTGACTGGGCTGAGCTCTTCATGCCTAGGTTTCAATGCGCACCAATCAATTGCAGAATTCAAGTGGTCTCCCTGAGATATGGGTTAGTTCAAGTTCAACATCATAGTCAGCCGGTCCACATTTTGAAGAGATATTTATGTAGTCGCCACTTTGCTATGTTTTCTAAGATAAGAGATGTTGTGGGTCCTCCTCCTGTTATTAGTCCCCTGTTCATACAACTGTATTATTGTTCGCCAAGCTGTTATTGTTGTTGTTCATCCGGCTGGTGCCGTTCTCCAACATTTCAGACCTGCTGATGTTGTTGTTGTTGTTGTTGTTCGTCTTGGTCTACGGATGCTCCAATATTTCAACCTAATGTTGCTGCTACTTATGTTGTTTATCCAGCTGCTGCTACTGCCATTGCTGTTAAATGTGCTGCTGATGTTGTTGAACTTATAGCTGCGATTGTTGTTAAACCTGCTACTGCTATGGTTCAATTTGCTACTGCTGCTATTTTTTAACACGATGCTGATGTTGTTGATGTTCCACCTGATGCTACTGTTGAACCTTTAATCTACACAATTAACTGCTATGTCAACAAATATAGTGCAAGTACACTCCTTAAGTACTGTCCATTTAAAACGACCGCACGTTTTGCATTTTCTATGTTGATGATTGATGGCTTACCTAGCACGCACGCTCGGGGACAACTCCACCACAGCCACATTTAACAAATACATCCGTACATATCTTAACAAGTGGAAGCGAAAACAATTTCAGGCCCGTCGTCCTCTCTTCTACCTCCTGCGTGCGCGCCTAGAAACCTAGAGCCATCAAATGGCTTCCTCGATTGTACGTTCACTGACAGCCTAGGAAAGATTAATTAAACAATCTGATGTGCCATCGACAACGGGTTAACTGCCAAAAGCATATATAGTTGGAGCGATGTGGCAACTGATATGATGCATAATTAGATATTCCAAACGAGTGTATAGCTACCGTGCTACTCCCTCCGTTTGTAAATAAGATTTTTTAATTTAGTGAAGCTAATGTATCTAGACATATTTTAGTGTGTCTCCAAATACATTTACTTTACGACCCTAAAATATCTTATATTTGTAAACGAAGAGAGTAGCAAGGATGGAGCCGTTGTTTATGTTGCTGTTTGGACATGTGTTCGTGCATCAGTACACATGCACTTTGATGCTGCTTAATTTGGGCATTATTTATGTGTAGTGACTGAGACTAGCTAGCTAGCTTAGGGGTGAACCCGTGGTCGGATATATTGTTAGTATTTATGGTAAGCATTGGAAGCTTATGACTGCTTCTCACTACAGGAATAGCAAGCTACGCCGACAGTCGATCACTATTTCGACGGCCAAACGTCGGGGCCGTCGGCGTAGCCATCGTACAGACCAGCCCCGCCAAGCAGCTGTCGGCGTATAATTGCGCTCGGCGTATCCTATGCTACGCCGACGGCTGTCCTCGGCGTAGCTATTTTTCTTTTACCTTATTAAATTTTAAAAAATCATAACTAAATTATTATAATTCAGAAAAATACAAATAATATATCAAAATTTGCAGAAAAATAAGACCTATCTATCTACACTCAAATATTATATATTTGTAAATAAAAATTAAGTGAAACATAAAATATTATATATAGTTTAAAACGGGCATAAAAAATTCAAAAACGATCGAAACAATGCGCAATCTTCGCGTGGTGTCATATTATATGATATAGTTACAAGGAAAAATATCAAACTTGGTATATTGATTATGTCTGAAAAATCTTCACAAAATGACCTATCTCATTCGAGGTTTCTTGACTTTCGGATCAAATGACCAATGTTATGGCTAGAATTGAGTCATAGTTTGTGATAATAAGCCGATATTATGCACCATGGGATGGCGAACAATGTTGCAGGAGGAAGTTTTCCTTTTCGTCGCACCAAAAAGCCATTTTCCATTTTCCGAGCACAAAAAAGGACGGTTTTGTGAAACCACCAAATGGCTAATTCAAAATGCTACCACCACATTTTACAAAAATACTAGACCACCTTATATGGACAATGTCTCAACAGGGGATCTTAAACCTTTCCGTCCACCCATGGTGAAAAATACAAATTCCTGCCGAATCGGCAGGAAGTGGGTCAGATATGAACTACAGGTACATGATCCGATGCTCTTTTTTTTTACAAAAATCATTTTTAGGTTCAAAATATTCTATTTTATCAAATATCCAATGCAAGTTTAGCGAGGCTCGGCCCCGAGCTAAGAATCTTCATGCCCGTCGTTCGACAAAGTTTGACGATAGTTTAAAACGGGCATAAAAAATTCAAAAACGATCAAAACAATGCGAACCTTTGCGTGGTGTCATATTATGTGACATAGTTACAAGGAAAAATATCAAACCTGGTATATTAATTATGTCTGAAAAAACCTTCACAAAATGACCTATCTCATTCGTGGTTTCTTGGCTTTCGGGTCAAATGACCAATGTTATGGCTAGAATCGAGGCATAGTTTGTGATAATATGCCCATATTATGCATACATGTGCATCATGGGATGACGAACAATGTTGCAGGAGGAAGTTTTTCTTTTCATCGCACCAAAAAGCCATTTTCCATTTTCCAAGCACAAAAAAGGACGGTTTTGTGAAGCAACCACCAAATGGCTAATTCAAAATGCTACCACCATATTTTACAAAAATACTAGACCAACTTATATGGACAATGTCCCGACGGGGGATCTTAAACCTTTCCGTCTACCCTGGTAAAAAAGACAAATTCCTGCCGAATCGGTAGAAAGTGGGTCAGATATGAACTACAAGTACATGATCCGATGCTCATGTTTTTGTATAAAAATCATTTTGAGGTTCACAATATTCTATTTTATCAAAGATCCAATGCAAGTTTTCCTTTTCATCGCACCAACAAGGCATTTTTTATTTTCCAAGCGCAAAAAGGGGGATTTTCTGAAGCAACCACCAAATAGCTAATTTAAAAATGGAGGGTTAGTGTTTAGTTGATATGGATATCATATTTGGATTCCCCTCATTTTTCTGATCAATTTAGACATATTATTTGTTGAATTCCGATTTACGGGTTTAAAAATATTAATTATTCCATATTAAATAGAAAATACAAAAAAGTAAAATTGTTATATTTTTATTTGAATTCAATAATATTTTTAATTATTCATTAATGTTTACTTAAATAATTATTTGTAATTTCAAAAAATACAAACATGTGACATGATGATATAAGAGTTAATAGGATTGATATCATAGTATTAACAACAATGTATAAATTACTTTGCGGAAACATATTCTGAAGAAACGAGGAAGTTAAGCGTGCTGAAGCTGAAGTAGTATTAGGATGTGTGATCGACCGGGAAGTTTGACCAATACTGCAATTTAATCAAATATTAAGTGTAATTAGTGTTAAAAACGTTTAAAGTGAGAGATTAACAATTGTAACAATTCAAAGATTAAAAAAATTGAGAAAAAAGTAAAAAATATATTTTTTTTATAAAATGTTTTTGCAACAATGTATGAATTACTTTGTGAAAACAGATTCTGAAGGAACAAGGAAGTTAAGCGTGCTGGAGCTGAAGTAGTATTAGGATGAGTGACCGGCCAGGAAGTTTGACCAAGACTGCAATTTAATCAAATATTAAGTGTAATTAGTGTTAAAAATGTTTAAAGTGAGAGATTAACAATTATAACAATTTAAAGATTAAAAAAATTGAGAAAAAAAATTAAAAATATATTTTTTAAAAAAACATGTTTTTGCAACCGGCTGACAGGCTATACCGACGGCCGCTACGCCGAGGGCAAAGCCGTTGGCGTAGCGTATGGCGACGGCATTTCTATACGCCGACGACCTGTATGTGCTCCGCCGAGAAAGACCTTTACCGAGGAGACTATGCCGAGGACAGCCGTCGGTGTACCATACTTCGAGGACATTTTGAACTACGCTGACGGCTTTTTGCCCTCGACGTAGCGCGCGACCTGTAGTGTCTTCAATTGGCTACTCAATTGATAATCAAGTATGGTTCACACGGTACGGTTGTTGATCTATCTTAGGAGCTTCCGAGTCTGCCATGGAATTTCGTTACCGTAGACTAGCATCAGTGGAAAAAGGCCAGTGGTGGCAGTTGGTGAAAGGTGTACTCCGTATTGCTGGTCGCCCAGCTTGTGCAATTCACCTCCTGTTTCCCAACTGTATATGACGATCGAGTTCAGAATCGAGATGCTACCGTCTTTCTCTTTCAAAAGGCGTAATTAGCCAGTGGCCACCGAGAAAAAACACGAGATTAGCACCCGTCAAGTCGACAATCATCGAGCGCATAAGGGCCGGACTTGGATGTCCTCATGTACCAGTACCACGCAAGCAAGAGGACAACGACATGTACCCAACCACACCAGTCACACGCATAATTGCACGTATATGATGGATGCATATAACCCTTCGACAGCATGGATCGACGTACTCACTCCTCGTTTTAGCTCTACAAATCGAATGTATCTAGACATGAAACTATAGTCCTATACAGTAAAAAACATCTAAATACATTTATTTCACTGAGCTACGAACTTATATACTAAAAGATGTATAGATATATTTAATTTATAAAAATAAAATATTTTATATTTTTGAAATGAGGAAGTACGTAGGATCAGTCGAAAGATCCAATTGCATGATATTTTTTTTTAAATAATACATTTTTTAATTTATTTTTACAAATAATACACGGAACGAGGAATTTGCGAATCTAACGGGCCGCTCTTTTTTAAAAGACGATCGAAGCTGATCTTTATCTATACTACTATATAATAGAGCTCTTTTTGAACTTTTGAACCGACGCAATAATTTTCTATAGAAGCTACTTCAGTCGTTGATCAGTGGTCATCTGACGGTCCACGTCTCCCGGATTCGCTGCTACAGTGTTCCCGCCAGCAGGGTTCGCTGGGTGGGCGCGAACAAAAAACGAAATTAGAGTCCGCTGGGCGGTTCCCGATTATTCTAGATGGAGTCGCAAATTCAATCGTCACCGCGACCACATCCTCTCTAATTTATTTATTCTCTCACGAGCACATGTTAAACTGTTCTGCAACCCGCCGACCATCTCACTTGCGTCCTGCTGTGCAACCGTACATCCCCAATTCCCCACCACTGCGTTGAATCCTTGCCCCTTGAGGAACACGCGCGTCAGCTTTCACGGCATGAGGATCATCCGTGCGCCCTCGCCCTGCCTCCGAGTCCTTAACGTCCATTGCTGCAAGGTCCGTCCATCTGGTGTGAGCTTGCTGCCCCTGCCCGCTGGCGGCCTTGGAGCTTGGCTTCCTTGCACGGGTTAGCTAATCAGAACTGCTACAACCTACATCTGGTGAGTCTTATTCTTTTTGGATGATTGCCGATTTTGTTTTGCTGCATGATAATCTGATTCTAATAAAACTGCATTGGTCGTTGTTTGTGGGAGCACAATTTTACCGTTGCACACCAAGTGTTTGTATTTTTGTCCAAGCCAATATGTGTTGTCCAGAACGCACCTTTGTAGCCTCCTGAAAAGATAAGAGGCAATGTAGTAGCTGATTCTTTATACGTAGATTCACATGCTATTGACTAAGATAATTACTATTTAGCTGCACACTCAGGATTGTAAAATGATGTCTGCTAGCAGAACAAGGTCATTTGGTTTTGTATATGGAAAAAGGCATTCTTCATTTAAAGTTTTCTTTTGCATGTGTTTTCTTTATGTTAGATAAGCAATTATCTAGAACTAAAAATATAAAACTGAAGGAATATCTAGCACAACTGTTCTATAGAATGGAAGGCCGAGTTCCTTTCGAGGATATTATAAATGTCTTGATGGTTGATTCAGCATCTTTGTCAGTACATAAAAGATGTTTATAACAATCTCTAAGTATTATTCTCAGTTTAACACTTTCTTGTCACTATAAATATGATATATTTTTGGTTGTTTATTATGCTATTTGGTACTTATCTCAGGAGATCTGAATTTGCAAATGAGTTCTTCCCAGCGCAAGCGTTATCGTGATCGGGAAAGATATCTGCAAATGACTCAAGATCAGCGAGAAGTATATTTGCAAGGGAGCCGTGAGTATAAAAGATTAAGGCGTGATGAGGGAGAGGCCTATCTGCAAAGGAGCCGCAAATATAAAAGATTGAGACAAGATGAATCTTCTTATGTAAGTAGTGCCTGCTCTAATATAGACGCATCAGGATAATTAAATATATGCCTTCCAATTGTTCGATCTTATCTCAACACTAGCCCATCTAGCATACATGCATTATCAATTTCATCAAAGGGCCTAGCCATAAATAATAATTGATGATTTTTGGGCTGCACAAGAGGCACCATGGCACTAATAATGGATACTCACAAGTAACACCTGGACAAGGAGAAGTGATCTTACAAGGGGGTTGTGGCTACAAGAGAAGAAGAGGGTATGATGCGACAATTTATAGTACTACAAGCACACAAGGTACTTCTGAATATACCAACTTGCATGTGAACAATATATCTTTGCAGAAGGATTCTTTTCTGGACATACATGTTATTGTTCAGTTTCATATACAATGATAAGTAATTATAATATTTCTGATACAAGTTTATATAAATATATTGACAAATGACATTAGCAGGTAGTACTATGCGAACTGAGGACAGTATTGACAATCAGAACCTGCATAACGAACGTCTAATGTGTATGGGACAGGGTAAGTGTTTACTGAGTTACTGTGTAGTTAATCATCAATGCTTCATTATGTATTGAAATTCTCACTTACTAACACATGTACAGGTTCTTCTAAATCTGAATTATACCAAGAGCCGAACCTTAATATGGAAGATGGCATGCACATGGATCCATGTGATCAGATTTATTGCAGTCTTCCAAATAATGATTGTTTTCTGGAGCACCAAAGATCAACGGTAGAAGCTACTGCAAGTAGTTGTCGTCCTAACACATCTACATCTGGTCAATTAAAATGCCGTCCGAATGCTGGAACACGGTTCAAGATTAGTCCATCTGACATGTATGTTTCACCAATTTTATCTGAAGATCAGGCTGCAAATAGTAAATTGATAAAGTTAGGGCAGCGTAAGCGGCACCATGGCACTAATGGATACTCACAACTCATACCTAAATGGGGCAAAGTATTCTTACAAAAGGGTTGTGATTATAGGAAAAGAAGAGGGTTTGATAGGGCAAGTTGTACGGTTCCAAGTACAGAAGACATAGATCGATATACCAACGACTTACATGAAGATGTTATTTATATGCCAAATGATTCTTTGCCTGCTGTGCATGGTAATTTTCTATACTAACAATGATTTAATTTATTGTATTCATATGTATTGTCTTGTCTGTTTAACATAAATATTGACATATGATTCATTAGCAGATAATATTTTAAAAAATGAAGAAAATATTGGATATGATGGTGATCTGGATGACGAAAGCCTGATATATAGTGGGCAAGGTAAATGTTTACTAATTTTTTAATCAATATATAGTGTTTATTTTTCTCGAAAAATAATTCATCCAATGTTTTATTAGATATTTATTTTCTAATATAGTAAACAATGTATAGGTTCTGATTTTAAGTCATTCGAAAAAACAAGGCCAAATGGCATATATGTGGATCCGTATGATCATGTATATCATAATATGCCCAGTAGTCATCATTTTCTAGAGCAAGTACCTAACTGCAGACATTGCAATGCAAGAAAGTTCCAACATGAAACACCAACATTTTGCTGCATGAGTGGAAAAATAAAGATTGTGACATCATTAATTCCCGAAGAATTGCGACGACTGTATACGAGTCAAGATCCAGATGCAAAATACTTTCGAGACAACATTCGGTACTTTAATTCTCACTTCTCATTTACTTCTCTTGGTGTGATCCTGGACAAGCGGTTCTGCAATAATAAAACTGGAGTTTACACATTTCGTGCACAAGGTCAAATTTACCACCGAATCGACCAATTGGTTCCAAAAACAGACAGACCCAAGCATCTGCAATTATACTTTTATGACACAGATGTAGAATTGCAACAAAGGTTTCGTCATTCACCTAACCTTGACAAAGATCTCATCAGAAAGTTGTCAAATATACTTTCATGTAATCCTTATGTCAAAATATTTAGAAGCCTTGGTTCTATTCAAAATCTAGACGAATACAAAATTGAGCTAAATACAGATATTGCTTTAGATCAGAGAGTGTATAATACTCCAACAGTATCACAAGTTGCTGCAATTTGGGTTGAGGGAAATAATCCTCAAAGCCATTTTGATAGGAGTATAATGGTTTATGGTGTATCAGACCAACCACAATACATAAAAGCATACCATGGTTGTTATGATCCATTGTC
The DNA here is from genome assembly GCA_916181665.1 of Avena sativa. Taxonomy (NCBI): domain Eukaryota; kingdom Viridiplantae; phylum Streptophyta; class Magnoliopsida; order Poales; family Poaceae; genus Avena; species Avena sativa. Next base: position 466,487,339 of record OV702293.1, read on the forward strand.
TTATCCCCTTTTCTACCCAAATGGTGAAATCGGATGGAACTTAAATTTACCAAAAGTCAGACCACATGCTAAGACAAGTGTGAACGATCAGGAAGATGCTCTGAAGGGAGAAGGCAAGTTTTTGTTGTATAGAATTTACTATTTTCCTTAACATAACTTCTAAAACTTTTTTTATCTAACTATAAATTGTTTGATATGTAGGAACCGTGGGTAGCTCTGGTTCTTACGTTTCACCAAGAGAATATTATTGCTATAAATTACAGATCCGGGATGGTGAATTTAATGTCCTATTATTTGGAAGGAGGTTAACTCAACAATATATTGTTGATATGTACATAAAGATTGAATCAATAAGATTGGCATTCTTTCTACAACCATCAACTCAAGTTCTCATAAGGGCAGATCTATATCAAGGATTGCTTGATAGCATTGTTGCTGGAGAGACACGTGCTTGCATGATAGGAAAGCGTATTGTTCTTCCCCCAACATTTATTGGGGGACCCAGAGACATGCGACGAAGATATCTAGATGCAATGGCCTTGGTCCAAAGGTATGGCAAGCCAGACTTATTCATTACAATGACTTGCAACCCACATTGGGACGAGATAATTAGAGAGCTAGGACCAGGTCAGTCACCACAAGATCGACCAGATTTGGTAGCAAGGGTTTTCAAGGCAAAATTAGAGGACCTTAAGGATCTTTTGTTCAAGAGAAAAATATTTGGTGAAGTTGCGGCACATGTTCATGTAATAGAGTTCCAAAAGAGGGGTCTGCCTCATGCACATTTCTTGATAATTTTGAAGTCAAGTTACAAGATAACTACTCCCGATCAATATGATAAGATAATATCAGCTGAGATTCCTGACAAAGAAAAATATCCTGTGCTCCATACTTTAGTTATTAAGCACATGATGCATGGACCATGTGGACTTTTCAACATAAACAATGCTTGCATGGAGAATGGAAGTTGTAGATATCATTATCCTCGACAATTCTCAGATACTACACTCCAAGGAGAAGACTCATACCCGATCTATCAGCGCAGGGATGATGGTCGTCAAGTGCATATTAGAGGTGGTATTTTGGATAATAGATGGGTTGTTCCATATAACCCCTATCTACTTATGAGATACAACTGTCATATTAATATAGAAGTTTGTTCTAGCATCAAGGCAGTTAAATATCTCTTCAAATACATCTACAAAGGTCACGATCGTGCCTCCTTTGTCATTCAAGCCACCGGGGATGATGTTGTTATCAATGAGGTTCGTGATTACAGAGATGCAAGGTTTATATCACCTCCAGAGGCAATATGGAGGATTTATTCTTTTAATTTAAGTGAGATTTCTCCCTCGGTTCTACAGTTACAAGTTCATTTGCCAAAAATGCATATTGTGCATTATAACGAATCTGAAGATTTAGAGGGTGTCTTGAGGAGAGAATTACCTTCAAAAACAATGCTCACCGAGTATTTCAGAATGAACTCTATTGATGATTATGCAAAAAAATTCTCATACAAGGAATTCCCTGAACATTTTGTATGGGATAAAAGTCGTAAAATATGGAGACGTCGTAAACAAAAAATTCAGATTGGTAGACTTGTGGCTGCACACCCTGCTGAAGGAGAGCGTTATTACTTGAGGATACTACTAAATCATGTGAAGGGGGCTACTTCCTTTGATGATCTACGCACTGTTGATGGTATTCTTTTTTCAACCTTTAGAGAAGCTGCGGAAAAAAGGGGTCTTATTGAGGTCGATGATAGTATTTCTGATTGTTTGAACGAGGCTGCAACATTTCAAATGCCCTCTGCACTTAGAAGGTTGTTCGCAACGATTTTGGTCTTTTGTGAGGTAACTGATATTCGTGGATTGTGGGAGAAACACTTTGAGGCCATGGGTGAGGATTTCCGACATAAGGGTGTATGCAATGAGACAATTGAGCAAATGGTACTCAAAGATATTGGGGATATGCTCTATTCGATGGGTAAAGACATCAAGAACTTTGACCTTCCAGGTTTTATGGGTACTAATAATATTGAAAGCTTGGAGCAGAGGGAGTTAACTGAAGAGATGTCAATTGAAGTTGACCAGAAGGACTTGGAGCTATATGGGACTCTAAACAATGAACAATGCCTTGCTTTTGATGAGATAATGGACCATGTACTAAAAAAGAAGAGTAAAGTATTTTTCATTGATGGCCCAGGAGGTACGGGAAAAACATATCTTTATAAAGCTTTACTAGCTAAAGTGCGCTCCATGGAACTAATAGCCATCGCAACAGCCACATCGGGCATCACAGCTTCTATAATGCCAGGTGGTAGGACTGCCCATTCTAGATTTAAGATAACGATAAGTATTCACGAGGACACCATGTGTAACTTCAGTAAGCAGAGTGGAACTGCATAATTACTTCGAAGAGCATCTTTAATAGTTTGGGATGAAGTTGCTATGACGAAACGGCAAGCTGTTGAGGCACTTGATAGATCCCTGCAAGATATTACTGGTTATCAACTACCATTTGGAGGAAAAGTAATGGTGCTTGGTGGAGATTTTAGACAAATTCTTCCCATAGTGAGGCGTGGCACCAGATCACAAATTATAGATGCTTCTCTTAAAAAATCTTATCTATGGAAGGATATAAAACAAATAAAACTCCAGCGCAATATGAGAGCACAATTTGATCCATGGTTTTCTGATTTTCTCATCAGAATCGGTAATGGTAGTGAGGATACTATTGGAGGAGATTATGTGTGTCTACCTGAAGATATAGTTATAGGTCACACGAATCCAGATACCTCTATTAGTAAATTGATCAATGATGTATTTCCTTCACTTGACCAAAATGGAAGATCAACATCTTATATTACTGCACGAGCCATTCTTTCCACCAAAAATGAATATGTGGATGACTTAAATGCAAAGCTTATAGACCGGTTTCCTGAAGATGAAAAAGTCTACTATAGCTTTGATTCTGCCGTGGATGATACACACAATCACTACCCACTTGAATTCCTTAATTCTTTAACACCTAATGGTCTTCCCCCACATATTCTTAGATTGAAAATCAATTGCCCTGTGATCTTGCTCAGAAATTTAGACCCTTCTAATGGATTATGCAATGGAACAAGACTTGTTATAAGGGCATTTCAAGAGAACGCTATTGATGCAGAAATCATTTGCGGCCAACATGCTGGAAAGCGGGTGTTCCTTCCACGCATTCCTATGTACCCTTCAGAAGATGGCGTGTTCCCTTTCAAGTTCAAAAGAAAACAGTTTCCAATTCGTCTAAGCTTTGCCATGACAATCAACAAAGCTCAAGGACAAACTATTCCAAATGTTGGCATATATCTTCCAGAGCCGGTGTTTTCTCATGGTCAACTCTATGTTGCTTTATCAAGAGGCACATCAAGAAAATCAACAAGAATACTTGTGAAGCCAAACAAGGAAATTGATCCATCTGGTAAAAGCACAAAAAATATTGTCTACCGGGATGTTCTAATGTGATCAAGTGCAGAATATAATCACAGCTAATATAATGACTAATGTTTGAAAAGGTACTTATGTCGGAATTGTATTTTGCTTTTTTTTATTCTTAAAAAATGCATAGTACAAAGTTAATCTGGATGATATATCATTCTGCAGGTATGACAAGTAAAAAAATATGGTCATTCTGTCAACAAGATCAGATGAAGTTCTCAGCGATGCCACTGCTGGAAAAAATGATGAAAGACTCATTAATGGCCTTTTCAATACTATACTTTTTCACTACGGAATTACGTATTGTTGTAGAATTTTTTGGGAAGTCATTTTGCTAGAAGGGTGCTTGGTAGAGTTTTCTACTGTTGTAGAAATTTGAAGCGAAGTGTTGTTTGCTGGAAGTATGTAGAAACTCTGCAGATTTCAGTAGAATTTTGTTGTCTAGGCATAAGGAAGCTAAGACTCAGTGTGTATATCAGCTGGCCTAGGCTTTTCACAACCATTCAACACTATAATGTAAATAGTTTTTGGATGGTAAACATGGATATATTCTACTGTTCATGTGGACTGATCATATCATCAACGGAAATAAAGTAGTCGGTGAATTGTTTTTACATACATGTAATGTTATTATTTATTTTCTATTTATTTCTTCTGTACAAACTGTAGTAAGTGGTGTAGTATTTTATTAGGATAATAAAAACTACTAAAAATGCTTAATACGATGTACAGTTCGCATTTTAAATTAATGTAGCCCAGTTGCATGGACATGGGGTGGAGGGGCCGAGCCCCATTCCGCAGCAATAACTCTGTGTATATAGACAAATACATAAACGCCAAAACATTAACTCCTATATACGTGCAAGGCACGTACCTTTTACTAGTTTGAAAAACGACGGACTCCTTCTTTAATTGAAAAGACGTCTTTTCAATTAAAGAAGGGGCCCGTCGTCTTCTCAAATAAAGACCAGTTCGGGTCGTCTTTTAAAAAGAAGACGACCCGTTAGATTATATTTTCATTTCGTGTATTGTTTATGAAATTGAATAAAAAAATGTATTATTAAAAAAAATTAGCCAATTGCATGTCGCCGTCGTCAGCAACGCAGAGACTGCGCAGAGGGTATGCTATGGTACAGGTACCTGTGTGGTGCGTGCTGCCATGGCACTGCGACTGTGCTCCTCGTACATGCTCGCCTGTGACCACGGGCCCATTGGCGACAGGCGACTGCGGTGATGACAAGGTTCGGCACTAGTGGTCCAGTGGCCTTTTGGGGTCGGCAACGTTTTTTCTTTTCCTTTTTTGACAGCAAGAGTCAGCAATGTTTCTAACACTGTCATCATCACGGGCGCGATTGGTTTGCGTGTGTCATTGTTGGAGCTGCCGAAAAACTTATTATAACAGGAGAGCCTAAAATAAGTCCAAGCTTTAACACAAAATCGTAAAGTTAGAGTTACGTAACTGAATTCAGACTCGACCGCCGGATTGGAATCAAATTGTTTGATACGGATCTTTTTCATGCAGACCTCATGATGAAACGGTGACCTGGCGAACTAATCAAGAGATTGAAGCGTGAAATGGCGCGCTTAATCCAATCCTCAAATTAAGATTCAAATATGGCTGACCGTGTGTAATTGATTTGACGAATTTCAACTAAAAATAAGTCCAAACTCGAATGCGGAATTGAGAAGTTGGAGCTAATGATACCCGGAGTCGATTGACGGAATGAAACCACATCATCGACCCAGATCTTTTTCTTGGAACTTGTGAAGAAACTATAGACTGACAAGCTAGATTATAAAGAGTTAGTTGACATAGGGTTAAGCTAGACACAACTAGTAGAGCTACACGTGAGCACCTACAAACATGAGCACGAAATCGAGAAGTTGCAGTTAAGGGAATTTGGTCCCGATTGTCAAAATGGGACCACATCATCGACGTGGTTCTTTTCCATGTAGAGCTTATTTTTGGTAAAACAACGGATGTGAGATTTGGTGCATCTCGGAGGTTGGCTCGATTCGGCGATTCCCCCGCAGTCGGGCCAGGAAGTGGTTGGTCCCCGAAGATTGGACTTGGTACATAAAACCAATCTCGTCCCATATGTTTTCCCACAACATGCAAAATAAAGGTTATGCCTAAGGCTCAACCGACTAAGAATTGTAGAGTTGGATCACTTTTCTTCTGATACTCTATTGAGTTTTTGATCTTGTCGTATGTTTTATTCTGGTAAAAGTGTGAAAGCAACCAATGCTTTCACGTAGGGCTGAGGTCTCACTTCAGCCATAAACATAAGTTATAACTTTAGTTGCAATTGAAAATCTCAATTGAAACCCGACATGTAACTGAAAAATATCTTGATTGGAACACCAAGTGCAACCGGAAAGGATCTAAGTTTCACTTGACTTGCAATTGAAAAATCTTAGTTACAACCTCACATACAGCTGAAAATCAATGTCAGTTGCAGCGTAACTTGCAGCTAGAAAAAATCTCAGCTACAACTTAACTTGCAACTAAAAAAATCTTTGTTATTACCACACTTGCAACTGAAAATCAATCCCAGTTACAACCCGACTTGCAATTGGAAATATCTCAGTCGTAACCTCAATTGCAATTGAAAAAAATCTCATTGCAATCTCGCTTGCAACTAAAATGGAATCTCAGTTTCTTGGCACACTTGCTATTACTACATTTGTGAGACAACTATAAAAAAGCAGACAGAGTTTGCTGCAAATATAACATGCGAGATAACTTGAATGAAAAAAAGGTACACCTCACAAAAAGATATAACCAATGCCTCACAAGAAATACTACATCACTACACAAAAATAGAAAATTGCATGCTACTCGCGGTTAACCAATCACTAGACTAAACTCACACACCTTCTAACTATTACCGTATGGAACTTACAACCGCCCAACAAAACATGGAGAGGATCCAAGGTACCTACGTTCTTGGGCCATTGCTACAGACTGTAGGAAACAAGCCATCTGACAAAAAAAGGAAAAAGAAATTGGTCAACACGGAGAAAGTGAAGAGGCCCATACAAACTTGTTTGGGTGCTGCTTCATATGGGCCAAACGCCCATAGACAAAACACACCACTGTGTGCCATTGTGTGCTTCCTCGAGTGGCCATGAATCTCTCACTGCTTTCACGATGGCCATTGTGTGCTTCCTAAAAAAAGAGACCAGCTTGCGAGGAGCCCGTGCGGCTTTTTAGTCAAGAAAACAAGATGTGACCCACCTCGGATATTTCCAGAGCGTCTAGAAAAATTGACCGGAAATTATCGACAAGTGCAACCCACCTGACTTAATGGAGATGTGCCTCCTGGCCCTGGCCATCACCCCACGTTAGTTTGCCGACAGTTTGAATTAGGCTGCTAGGAAATCGTTTGCCGCGTGCCCGATGCTATGTTCTGGATAAAATCGGTCGTTTATTTGCTAGGTCGGTTTGCCATGTGAATTTCCTTCTCTGCCACACGGCAAAACCCTCGATTTCCAGTGAACTAATCGTGTTGACCGGTGTGCTTCTCTACAAAGCCCGTTTTTGCAATCTGGTTTAACCGCACTCTAGTTCTCCTTAAAATAGGCTTCCGTCCCTCTTTATAAATAAAGCAACCATTCGATACAAGAGTTTGAACAAGCAAAAATGATAGGACAACAACTAAAACATGCCCAAATGGAAAAGAAATGGGAAAGACCGCGAATCGACGATACGAAGCTGACCCACCACCGCTGCGCCCTCCAAATTTGTCCCGTCCCGCTCCAGGAAACCCAAATCGCCCAGTACCAAATATCACCTTCAGGAAGGGAAGCGCCATCAAAAACACTGTTTTCCGGCCCAGGCACTGGACCTAGGGTTTTCCCTAACACTCGGAGTAGACTGGACCGGGGCTATTCGTGGCGCCCTCCGGGGAGGAAAGGCGCCACCCGAAGGCAACACCGCGGCGGAGTCGGACGGGCCGACAAGGATTTCTCGCTAACCCCACCCACAACAAAACTCCGAACGCTTCAAAGCACCTCCACCGATATTGCCTCCCACCAGCATGCGCTACAACGATATTGCCGTCACCATCGCCAACATCTCATCGTAGACAATAGCAAGAAGTACGCAGGACAGAGGCACTAGACCTTGCTCGAGCTGGGGACTGCAGCACAACCGTCGACGGGAGGAACCCACCTCCACCACCAAAGGGTGGTCATCACCAGGACAAAGCAACAGGGTCACACCAGGCCTATGTGGGCCCAGTCGGGCCTCGAGGGGCCTGTAAATACCCCGCCGCCTTGCTGCAATGGGCCAGCCATCGTGCCGCCATCCCCCTATCGGAGCCTCGTCACCTCCGTCATCCCTAGGAAGGTGTCGTCGCTGCGAACGCGCCGGCCGTCGAAGCCCAGATCGGGGACTGACACCAGACTTGTGCTCGCGACCTGTAGCATCGCCCCGATGTGCTCGTCAGCGCCGCCGCCCACCGCCACCCGGAGGGGCTCTAAGCCGCCATTCCCCGAGACGCACCGCCGCCACTGAGAAACTTGCCTTGACGAGTTCCCATGGCGCGGGGAGAGGAGAGCCGTTGCCGGCGGCACCGCCCGGCCTTCGCCCGACAGCCCCTGCCAGTGGCGGCGACGGTATTGGAGAGAGGGGGGACTCGGCCGGAGAAGAGAGAGGACGCGTCATCGCCCTATGGGGGTGGTGGTGGTGGGGGGGGCAGAGCGCGTGGGCGCTGGGTTTTTTCCTTCAACTGCACTCAAGTTCTAGAGATAACAAATCAGATAGTAATTGCTGAGATTATTCATGAGGTGAAGGAACGTCGTCAGAAAGTGGTGTTCCTCAAGATGGACTTCCAGAAGGCCTATGACCGTCTGGACTGGGCCTTTCTTAGATCAGTACTGGAGAGGTGGGGGGTGGATGACCGTATGATCTGTTGGATCATGCAGTTTGTGATGAGCGCCAGGACGGCGATTAGTATTAATGGGGAGATTGGCCCCTATTTTCCCCCTTCTTGTGGGGTTAGACAGGGGATCCGATCTCCCCCATTCTTTTCAATGCTGCGATGGATGCCCTGGCTGAGATTTTGGAGAAGGCCAGGTCCGCTGGCCACATTTCGGGCGTGGTGGACCACCTGATCCCAGGTGGGGGCATCTCCCACCTTCAGTACGCGGACGATACTATGATCATGGTCCAGGGCTCTAACCTCGAAATCATCAACTTAAAGTTCCTGCTCCTTTGTTTTGAGTCCATGTCAGGTCTCAAGATCAACTTCGACAAGAGTGAGATCTTCGTTATGGGCTTCCCTGAGGAGGATCGGCTCTGCATTGCCGATAATCTGAACTGCAAATTGGCTGATTTCCCCACTACTTAGCTAGGTATGCCCATCCAAGAGACTCGGGTCCTGATCAAGGACCTTGCCCCCCTGGTAGCTAGGGTCCGGTCTCGCACTGAACCTTGGCGGGCCAGACTCACTACTAAGGGGAGCAAAACGGTACTTATCAACTCCTGTCTCTCGAGCTTGCCGATGTAACAGATGGGACTGTACCTGCTCCCCGAAGGGATCCATGCAGAGTTCGCCAAGGAACTCTCTAGATTCTTTTGGGCGGCCAGGGACGGACACCAGAAGTACCATATGGTTAAGTGGGCTGATTTGTGCGCCCCTAAAAATCTTGGGGGCATAGGTATCCTCGACTCGCGCCGCTTTAATGTGGCTTTGATGCTTAAATGGGTTTGGCGCATTCTTCGGGATGACGGAGGTCTTTGGTTGCATCTCATCAAAGCGAAGTACCTCCGGGGCTGGCCCCTTCTTGCTTGCGAGCGTCGTGAGGGTTCCTAGTTCCGTCGAGCCATCCAGCTAATCAAACCCCTGATCGGTCCAGCCTGTCCTTTAGTTTGGGTAACGGGATCCTCATGAGGTTGTGGCTGGATCCTTGGTTGCAGGCGTCCCCACTTTGCGACCAGTTCCCGACCCTTTTTGCCATCTCCGCCTCCCCGTCGATCCTTGTGGCTGAGGCCTTCCGGGAGGGACGCTGGAACATCTCATTCTGGCGTTCCTTCAACGGGGTCGAGGCAGACGAGTTCCTCCGTCTTTCAGCGGAGCTCCCCCCTCCCTGGCGACATGGCCGGATGCCGCCTCGTGGCGTTTGGCCCCGTCTGGGGAGTTCTCGGTTAGCTCGGCATATCGGGCCCTTTTTCAGGGCCCCGACCTCCGATGGACCGCGTCCCTTTGGAAGGCCCCTCTACCCCTTAGTATTCGCATTTTCGTCTGGCAGCTCCTTCGGGATCGCTTGCCGTCTGGGGTGGAGGTGGCTAAGAGGCACGGGCCAGGTAATGGACTCTGCCCCCTGTGTGGGACTCCGGAGACCTGTGCCCATATTATGTTCTCCTGTTCGGCGGCCCGCTTTTTGTGGTAGGCTGCGGAGCTCGGGGAGTTCCTGCAGACCGAGGCAAACATGGCCGAGAGAGGGCGCCGCCTCTTCTGGCCAGTGTTCGCGGCCCTGGCGTGGACCCTTTGGAACGTGAGGAATAAGATAGTGATCGAGCGGATTTTCCCCACCCGCGCCTCTGACTCTGTTTTCTCTTTTATTGCTTTCCTGCAGCAGTGGTCCTCCTTGGTGCGGCAGCATGATCGGGAGACCCTTGGCGACACTCTTCGAGCCTTGAGGACGGCGGCGTCTCCCTTCTCGGCTCCGGCTCCTGTGTCCCAGGTGGGGGCCTGAGCGTTGTCTAGTTCCCGCCCTGCCCCTCTTTTTTCCCTCTTTTTTGTCTTGGGCTTTGTTGTGCTGTGGCCCAGCGGACTTTGTCCTCCTTTTTTTTTTGTTTGGCTACGGCCTATGCTGTTGTTGGGATGCTTGTATGAACCTGGTTGTGGCTTTATTTATAAAGCGGGGCGAAAGACTATTTCAAAAGATTTCGTGGTTTCTGCACGCAACCATCACATGTTTGCTCACACCATGCAAAAACAAACTCAGCTGTTGGTTTAGAAACACTAGCTAGCAATAGCAAGCATAGACAACAGACTCTAGATCAACTGAAACTCCGGCCACTTTAAGCCCCGATGACAACTTACAAGTGGTATAATAAGCGTACAAGGAAACAGTGCGTGCCGCATCTACCACGAACGGAAAAGCAAGGCTCGGATGGTTTGCCTACAAATTCTGCTGTTCCAACAAATTATGGAGTAGTACTAGTTAAGTGCACGCTATCTAGTTCGCGTCGTAATAATCGTATAATACAACAAATGAGCTTGTAGTTGCTTCCAGCAGTAATCTGACCCTCCTGCTTTTCTCCGGCCGGGTATATGTGTGGTTCTATCTGTTGTTATTCAGAATAAAGACAACCTCATCTGGCTCTTAAAGTTCAACTCAATTCAACTGTTTTTTTTTGTTTTAAAGCCATAATATTGTTTTGTCCATTTGTGTGGACATGATACATGCACATGTGGGTAGCACATAAAAGTCAGATTAATTGTTCCTAGTCTACAGGGCTGCCGACGTTGAGAATATAATATATTGGCTAACGCTTTTCATCAGTTTAGGGCTTTGATTTAGTTGACTAGTGTATTAATTTAATATGGTACTAGAGCCAAGAAATCTCAAGATCAAGAGTATTAAAAAAGATTTTACAAAAAAACATACTCCCTCCGACCCATATTAGTTGACTACAATCTATCTAGATTTGGATGAATCTAGACACCATTTAGTATATAGGTTCATCCAAATTTTGACAAATCCAAGTCAAGTAATATGTGTCGGAGGGAGTGTTAATACGGAATGGGCAGGACGTGCGCCTGTGGCTAGACCCATGGCTTCAGTCGGTCCCCCTTTGTGAGCAGTTACCCGCCCTCTTCGCCATCTCCTCGTCCCCGACGATCCTCGTTGCTGAGGCCTTTCGAGAAGGGAGCTGGAACATCTTGTTCCGGCGAACTTTTAGCGAGGCCGAGGCGGAGGAACATCAGCACCTGGAGGAGGCTCTCCCTCGCTCGTTATCTATGGCCCAGGATTCGGTTGCCTGGAGCCTGATGCCAGGGAGGGAGTTCTCCGTCAGCTCGGCCTACCGGGCCCTCTTCCAGGGTCCGGAGCAGCGCTGGACTTCCCCCCTGTGGAAGGCTCCCCCCCTAGTATTCGCATTTTCCTTTGGTAGCTCCTGCGGGATCGGTTGCCATCAGGGGTTGAGGTGGCTTAGCGTAATGGGTCGGGCAATGGTCGGTGCCCCCTATGTGGGACTCCAAAAACATGCGCCCATATTATGTTCTCCTGTTCGGCGGCTCAGTTCCTATGGAGCTCTGTTAGGGAAGCGTTGGGGCCCTCCTGGCAGGCGTAGGAGCTTGGGGAGTTCCTGCAGGCTGCGGCGAACCGCGACGGAAGGGGCCACCGCCTCTTCTGGATGGTCTTTGCTCCCCTGACCTGGTCCCTTTGGAATGTTCGCAACAAGATGGTGATTGAGCATATTTTCCCTTCCCGGGCGTCTGACTCGTTGTTTTCTCTTATTGCCTTTCTCCAGCAGTGGTCCCCGTTGGTGCTCCAGCGTGACCGGTCAGCCTTCGAAGACACCCTCGGAGCCCTGAGAGTGGCGGCGGCACCTTTCTTGGCTCTAGCTCCGGCTTGACTCCCGCTCCGACCGGTGTGTGGGGTGTGGCTGTGGCCCAGTTGCTTTCTCTTGTTTTTTGGTCGTGTTGTGCTGTGGCCCCATCAGTTGTACTCTTCTTTCTACCTTTGTCGCTGGCGATGGCCGTTGTTGTATTGGATGTTGTATGAATCTGAATTTGGCTTTATTTATAAAGCAGGACGAAAACCTGTTTCGAGAGATATCTATTACACCCATCCTATTTCCGGGATGTTCTGACGTGTGAAAGTGGATCTGCTGCTGGTGTGGCCGCATGCCAGTGACGACTAGAACTGTGTGCTAGATTATATTTACTTGCATATCAAGTTAGGGTTTAGGCCGGTGCGCTGCACCTCCTCTCCCCCCTCTCCTATATAAACCATTGTATTCTCTCATTGTAAAATTATCAATTATTATTATTATCACAAATTTACATGGTATCAGATTAAGGTTAGATTCTAGGGCATGGCTCCCACGCCTCCCACCCCCCCGCCGCCCCCTCCGGGGTTCTTCGAGTGGCGCGCCGCCATGGCCGTCGTCGCGGCTGCCAAACCATCCACCTCATCCGCCCCACCTCCTATCGCCACCACCATCAACTTCGCCGATACAATCTCCGACGTTACTCCATTGATTCCCATCACTTTAGATCTCCCCAAACACAACTACTACCATTGGAGGCATCTTTTTGAGGTGCACTTGGACCGCTGCAACCTCATGGCACACGTCGACCCCAACATCCCGTCGTCTCCCTCGGATCCCCGCTGGGTCAAGGATGATCTCGCTGTGATACAGTGGATCTACCAGCGGGTGAGCACCGAGATTTTCAATCTTGTTTTCAGGGCTGCCACCAGCGTCGCCGCCCTTTGGGCAGCCCTCCGTCAGCTTTTTCAGGACAACGCCGACGCCTGTGTCAACACGCTCAACACGGAGCTTCGGAACACCGTTCAGGGCGACTTGCCTGTGGGGGTATATTGCCAGCGCCTCCAGACCATCGCCGATGAACTCCGTGAACTCGGTGATCCCGTTGAGGACAAACAGCTCATCAAGATCCTCCTCGTCGGCCTCAATCAGCGCTTCGACAAGCAGCAGTCCTTCATCCCCATGATGCGGCCGTCTCCTTCCTTTGCAGAAGTCCGCTCCATGCTCTCCTGGGCGGACCGCGCCATGACCACTCAAGAGTCTCGCCCTCAGGCCTATGCTGCTGCTCCATGGCCTCCTGCACCGCCACCGCCTCCGGCGCCGCTTGCGCTTGTTCCACCGCCAGGTTGGCGCCCTAGCCCCAACTATAGGGGCACCCGGCCTATCTATCGGCCGCCTGCACCACGGCCTCCTCCAACAGCACCAGCTCCTCCACCTGCCCCGGCACCACCACCGGCTCCACCTGTAGCACCAGCTTGGCGATTTTCTTAGGACCCTTGGACTGGCATGGTTTAGGCTTGGCCAATGCCCTGGACCGCGCCCTCTCCTGTTGGCGCGCCACCTGCCTACACTGGTTCGTGGCAGCCCGGCGTGCATCCTCATACAGGCTCACCTGGCCTCCTTGCACCACGGGTCCCTGCACAAGCTCATTACGCCGCTCCTTCACCGCCCATGTATGCTGCACCATCGCCGGCTCCCTATGCCTCGCTGATGCACTCGCCGATGCCCTTTGCTATGGGTCCTCATGGCCCTTCGACACCGGTCACTTATAATCCTGGAGGCTACTACTCGCCATACACCATGTACTCGACTCCTGCTGTACCGCCACCACCTGCGCCAGTACCTGCTCCATCAACTGCACCGACTCCCTCTACTCCGAGCTGGGACCAAGCTGCGTTTCTATAGGCCATGAATAATTTTGCTGCTCAAGGTAACTCATGTACTGATCGGATTTTTGATTCTGGTGCTTCTAGTCACATGTCTTCATCGAATACTATGCTGTCAACTTGCATACCATCTCATTTTTCATCCATTACATTAGGTGATGGTTCCTCCATACCAATTTCATATGTCGGTCATACAAACCTTGCATCTTCCACTTCCAAACCACTCCTACTTAAAGATGTCTTAGTTGCACCAGCCCTCAATAAAAATTTAATCTCTGTTCGTCGTTTCACCAAAGACAACTATGTTTCCATCGAATTTGACCCTTTTGGCTTGTCTGTGAAGGATTTCATGACCAAGGCGGAGATCGCTCTCTTCGATAGCTCTGGCGACCTCTACTCTGTTCATGGCGCTCCTGCGGCCTCGTCTCCATCATCCATGCTCGCCTCCGTAGATCTATGGCATAAACGCTTAGGCCATCCGAATAAAGCCACTTTATCCTCTCTACTTAGTGATTTTTCGATCCCTTGTAATAAAGAGGTTCATAATTCCTCCGTTTGTGAGTTTTGTCAATAAGGAAAACATGTTCGTTTACCATTTGCGCATTCTACTTCTCATAGTACTTATCCCTTTGAACTTTTGCACTGTGATCTATGGACCTCTCCAACTGTGAATCTCTCCGGTTTCAAATACTACTTAGTTATTTTAGATGATTTTACACACTTCGTTTGGACTTTTCCACTTCGCAACAAATCTGCTGTCCACTCACTTTTTATCAACTTTAAAACCTATGTCAACACACACTTCTTTTTACCCATAAAATTTATCCAATGTGACAATGGAAAAGAATTTAACAACTTTGCAAACCGTAATTTCTTTCTCCAACATGGCATTCTCCTTCGTTTCTCTTGCCCTTACACTTCCCCACAAAATGGCAAGGCTGAGCGATCACTCCGCACCATCAATGACATAGTTCGCACAGTCCTCATTCAATAATCTATGCCCTCCACGTTTTGGACTGAAGCTCTTAGAACCGCAACCTATCTCCTCAATATTCGACCATCTAGCACTAACCCAAACACCACACCTTTCTACTCCCTTTTTCTCTCTCACCCAAACTACACCGAGCTTCGCGTTTTTGGTTGCCTTTGCTTTCCCAATATCTACGCAACTTCCCCAAACAAACTCTCTCCACGTTCCCTTCCTTGTGTCTTCCTAGGTTATTCAAATGAACACAAAGGCTACCGGTGTTTTGATATTGTGACCGGTCACATTCACATCTCTATGCATGTCACTTTCGATGAAAACACCTTTCCTTTCGCCACTAGAACCCTTCCATCTACTCCCACCACATCCACCCCTCGCCCAGCCAATTCCATAAAACCTCACTTTTTCGTTCCTAACCTGCCCTACAACCCTGCCACGGCTGCCCACTATCCTGCCTCGACCAATACCGCTCACGATTCTCCTGCCACGGTAGTCCCTAACCCTGTCCCGGCCGACTCGGCTGCCCCGACAGCCCCATCAGCACCCGTGTCTCGACCACCCATAACCCAGGTTTACGCTCGCCGCCCCAAAACTCCTGCCCCCGACAATCAAACTACCCAATCCTCTGCCCCTCATGCTGCTGCGTCCTCCTCCTCCGCTGCGCCGGATGCAGCAGCTCCTCCTTCACATGTCGTTCCCATTATCGCACCTAAAAACGACCATTCCATGCGCACACGTGCCAAGTCTGGTTTTCGACTTCCTAAAACACGCCTCAATCTTCATGCTTCTCCAACTCTCTCACCTCTTCCCAAAACATACAAATCTGCTCTTCTTGATCCGAACTGGTCCGCTGCCATGCGCGATGAGTATCAAGCACTCCAATCCAATAACACATGGCAACTTGTTCCCCGACCTCCTAATGCAAATGTTGTTTCTGGAAAGTGGGTGTTCCGTCAAAAATTTCATTCTGATGGCACTCTCTCTCGGTATAAAGCGCGTTGGGTTTGTGAAAGGGTAATTGCCCCTATGTGTGGTTTTGGTGATTAATGACAATCCCTATGGACTAATGTTTTCAATGAGTTTTATATGAAGGTATATTCCATAGGTCATGCTTGTAGTCCATGTGTTGAATTCAAGTATGGATGCCATGAAGATAAAGATATACCTTGAGTATTGGCATCAAAATCATCAAGTTGAAGAGAAGAATATGATATGATCAAGATCTTGAGAGTGTGATCTCAATAGAAGAATTCAAGATATGGATCTAAGTCGGTGTCATGATAGCCTCATTAGTTGAGCTATGGTTGACTAAGATTTAGAGAATGTAATCAAATGAAGAGTGATTTCAAGTTGGTCAACACATGAAGCATAAAGAATGTACCACATGGTATTGTGGTATGGTAAGCCTTGTCAATTATGCATCATGAACTAATCCATTATATATTTGCCTTTGCGTTTTCTATATGGACAGGTATCTTTCCATGGGCATGCTTCAAAAATGAATATACTATATAGCCCATGATAGGATGACATCAAGTGGTGATCGTCATCAAGGTTGAGAAGGGCAAGTTCAAGATAAGCATCTCGAGAAGATCATTTGCTTGAAGCTTGCCATCCATATTGGTGATAATGGACATGTGAAGACATGTATTAATGAAGCTATCCCATAGTGGTGTATGGGGAGCAAATTAGGAGTCTTCACGAAGCAACAATGATCAAGTGTTGCATTCCGGCTTGGCTGGAGCTTGAAGCGTTGTCATCAAGATCAAGCGGTTTGCACAAGGCAAAGTTATGGCCTTGCTAGGTTTTCCTTTTACCGGTCTCAGGGTGGTTGTTGGGAGACCGGGTTATAGGATAGATAGCCGCACTATCAAGAGGGGCTTTCGGTTGTGTAACTTGATAACATCGTCATAGGGAGCTCAATCCTTTGCATACTTTGCATCTTCCTATTTTATTGCTTATTGGTGTTTCTCCATGTGAGGTTCTTTAGCTTGTTGCTAGATCTTCAACATGCCCAAGTTCATCAAAAACGGAATTCGTATGCATCTTCTATGGCGTTTTCGAGTTTGAAGGTTTTATCGGTTCTTATTTAGGGAGGCTTCTTACCTTTCTTCATTTGGTTCTATCCTCCTTTGTTGGGCTATGATGTTTCTCTGCACAATCTTGTAAAGCTTGTTGTCCTCGTCAAAACAAGCCCAAGATCATCAAAATCGGAGTCCGGATGCAAAAGTTATTGCGTTTTTCGTGAAGCCTGGTTCATCCCGGTTGTGGATTCGGTTCAACCGGCTCCCAGACCGGGTGGTCCGGTGTCAGGACCGGAAAACCGGATCTGAAACCGGGATTTTCGGTTTTTTATACCGAGTCTATCCGAGACTATGTACTGACCCTAATCCCGGTTTTAAGTTTGGTTTTCCGGTCCAGGAACCGGACCGTCCGGTTCTGGAGCCGGTCCAACCGAACTTTCAACCGAGTCCGCACAGAATTCTTCCAATGGCCATATTTGCTTTCAACTATAAAAGGGGGTTCTTCCCCCAACGTTTCAGCGTGTTCTTGACCATGAAATTGACCTCCATTGTTGAACCTCTTGAGCTTGCTTCCTCCCCCTTCCCTCCTATGATTCTTGCATCTTTTTGAGGGCTTTGGAAGAGGAGATCTAGATCTACAATCCCCACCACTCAATTCCTCCTCTAAGTGAGGGGAACCCATTGGATCTAGATCTTGGAGTCATTGGTTGATTTCCACCATTGTTCTTTCTCTCTAATTCCTCCCTAGCACTTGTTGCTTTGGTGGGATTTGAGAGTGAAGGATTTGAGCACCCTTGGTGGTCTTGCTTTGCATTCTTGCATAAGTGTTGAGCTCTCCATTACGATTTGTTCGAGTGAGAAACCATGAGCTTGTTACTCTTGGAGGGTGACCTCCTAGTTGGCTTGGCGGTTGGTGCCTCGGTGTTCTCTTCGTGGAAGATTGTGAAGAGACCCGGGATTCTCCTTCGTGGAGCTTGTAAAGTGGTTGTGGAGCTTGCCATCTCCGGAGTGGAGGAAAAGCTAGCCATAAGGAAAGGGCCTATTCCTTCGTGGGATAGACTCGGAGAAGAAGGTTAGCCTTTGTGGCGCGTGAGGAATCCTACGTGGAACCTCACACCTCTCCAACGTGACGTAGCCCCCTTCCCAAAGGTGGTGAACATGGGAATACATCTCGTCTCCGCGTGCCTCGGTTATCTCTATATCCGAGCTTACTTTCCTTGTGATAGCCATCGAGCTTGAAGCACTTATATCTTACTTATCACTTGTGGTATATTTATCTTGTTCTATCTTGCTTAGCTTAATTTGTTGTTGGTGCACTTAGTTGAGCCTAGTGTATTTAGGTTTTGTGCTTGTAAAATAAACGTTGGTTTAATTCCGCATTCTATCAATCCAAAACCATAATAGTTTTGAAATTGCCTATTCAACCCCCTCTAGGCGACATCTCTATCCTTTCAATTGGTATTAGAGCAAGGTCTCTCCTTGTTTAGGCTTCACCGCCTAGAGTGTAAATATGTCGGCTAGTAGTATAGTGCACAATGACACAATTATCTTTGATGGCACAAATTATGCTTTGTGGAGAAATTGCTTGCTTTGTAATCTTCGGACCTTGTGTCAAAATATTGAGTGATTTCTAGATGTAGGTTTTTCTCCTCCTATGGATCCTCAAAATCTATCTTTAGAGGATGAGAAAAATTTACATCTCGAAGCTCAAGTATCTAATGAGATTATTTTCTCTTTGAGCCCCATAGTTAATTTGTTCTTGACGATTGTAAAGCGCAAGTCGTCTCATGAGAAGTGGACCAAGCTTAAAGAAATATTTGGTGGCTCCATTTCTAATATTTTCGGTGGTTTCTCCAAGGAGATCTCTTTTCCTTCACATCATGAAGAGCTCCAAGTTGCTTCCACCTCCGGCCGCGATGAGTTCTCATCTTCACCCACTTCACCAATGTGTGGCAAGACACAAGGTAAAGATGGTGAGTGGTGTTGGGAATTGCAATGTTGATATTGTGCTCGCTAATGATGATCCTTCATCTCTATCCCATTGCAATGTTTCTTTTTTGGACTTAAGCACTTCTTGCAACAATAATGCTATATCCCCTTGTGTTGCTAGTCCTTGTATATCATCTAGAAATTATTTGAGTACTAGTGTAGATGATACGCTTGATTTGCCTTGTTACCATGAACAAAATGCTTCTATTTCCTCTAGTTGTTTATCTAACAATGTAGAGGAAATCAAACATTCTATGAAGCAAGACATGATCATGAATGAAGATTCAAGAATATACTCATCTTCATTCTCCCATGCTCACATGTGCCTTATGGCAAGAGGATCAAAGGTATCTCCTACTTTGGATCCCAATATATCTTGTAAAGATAATAGCAATGATAATGATGATAGTGATGATGACATTGATGAGGATACTAGTGCTCTCTTGCTTGATTTGACTTTTTTGTGTACCTCTCTTCGTGGTAATAATAAGGCCGTTACTTGTCTCAAACACGTTATGGACACCATAACTAAACAAACGGGAACCATAGAGGAGTTGGATTTCCAACTTGATGATGTGAGTCGGAGATTCAATCTCCTTAAGCAAGAGCTTGCCGAGGAGAAGCACACTAATTGTCTCCTCACACAAAAAATTGAATCTTATGAGCTTGAAAAGGAAAATTCCATTAATGATGCTTATGCTACTAACTCTACTTCTTGTGAAGCATCTATCCTAAAGGAGAATGTTGAGCTAAGGGCTCAACTTGAGTTGCTAACTAACAAGTATAGGAAATTGGAATAAAGTCACGAAAAGCTCTCGGGCTCTCATAATGATCTTCTAATCTCTTATGATGGGATAAAGTTAGCTCATGAGGCAAGTATTACTAAGGTAACATCTTGTGAGCCTCTTTTGGGCATTAGCACAACTTCTACTCAAAATGCTATTTTGCCATGTGCTAGTCCTAGTAATTCATCTAGCCATACTATTGATAAACCTTGTGTTGGATTAATTGCTTTGCCTTGTTGCTCTAACAATGAAGCTTCTACTTCCTATAGTACTTGTATTTATACTAACCATGTAGAGGAAATCAAAGAGCTCAAGGCTCAAGTCACTTCCTTGAGGAATGACTTGGAAAAGAGTCATGAAGGGAAACCCACACTCGATAATATCTTGAGTGTGCAAAAATCCCCTAATGATAAAAGTGGACTTGGATTCAACTCCAATAACAATAACAAGTCCAATATAAACAAGAAGAAGGGCCAAAACCAAGTCAAGAATTCGGCCAAGATTATTTGCTTCAAGTGCAAGGTTGAAGGACATCATGTAAGATCTTGTCCATTGAAGAAAAAGCACTTGAGTGAGAAGCAACAAGGGAAGCGGCCACAAGTTCATGTTCCAGCCCAATTTGAAGTTAGGCCAATTCCGAAGAAAAATCAAGATAATGCTCCCCAAGCCAAGAAATCAATGAAGAAGAGAAAGGGGAGCACTTGTTGCTACATATGTCGTGTGAAGGGGCACTTTGCCTCTTCATGTTCAAATGGTACCTTATCTAACCCTATCATTGTTGATGATGATTATCATCTTAGGAAGGATAAGGATGGCAATGTGTTTGCCAAGTTTGTTGGAACTCAAAGTGGTGTCAAGAAAAGAACCATTTGGATTGCCAAGCCTATTGTGACTAACCTCTTAGGACCCAACTTGGTTGGGTACCAACTAGCTCAAACTTGATCAATAGGTGTTTATGGAGGGCATTGGAGACTTGGCTAACTCTTGAAGAATTAAGGGATCTTCATATATTATATTTGATCAAGCCAAGTTATAAGGATTATTATTTCCCTATCTTATATCCAATGTGCCTCTTCGCGGTAACTTGTACTTAACTCATTTATAAGTTACTTTCCCCTTTACATGTTTTGGTTTTGTACCAAGTATGTGTTTGTATTTGGTGTGCCTCATGCTTGATTATTTTGTGTATTCAAGTATGTCTAGGTGTTTGGCACATCATTTACTCGTGTGTTTTATTTTGAGCCTCTAATGCATCTTGATGATATCTTATTTGGATCTTTTAGAGTGGTTAATGGAACATACCATTTTGGGGAGTGACATGCCTTGTGCATCTCTCAAACCTTAAAATGTGTGTATGTGAGTACTACCACTTAGTATTGATATTGCAAGCTTATCTAGTCACTATGTGGTGTGCCATACTCATGAGAAATTCAAATTCTAAATGTCCATTAATTCTCTCTAGTTGAGGTTGTTTTGCCTCTTATTAAGAAAAAAATGAATATCACATTATGGGGGAGTAATATGCTTCTTTTGCATATCACAATCCTAGGAAATGTGAACATATGAGGTAGTGCCACTTAGAGTTGATAGTGTTGATTATATTGTTTCTAGGTGGCATTTTGGCTCAAACAAGGTCCTATTTTTGGTAGAAGCTTTTATTCCTCGTATTTTGGTCTTTGTTTGAGCAAGAAATTCTTGGTGCGGTCTTTCTCAAATACATATCTCTATATCTTATTTGGGATACCATTTGCTTCAAGTTATTCTAATCATTGCTTTGCATGATTTGTGACTTGTTGAAGCTATCAAGAATCTCTATCATTGCATAGTGCTTAATCTTTTTATTTCTATCCTATGCTTTTTATTGTGAAGATTTATCTTTAATATTCGTGCAATATACCACCGGAAATCTATTCCAATACACTCATTGTCTTTGACAATTGATATACTTGTGTGTGGTAGCATTTGTGGATCATCTTCACTTTGGAGTTAACCCCTTATTGCCTTATTTCATTTCCAAAACTTTGGTGTGGCTCCCATTTTCTTCCTTGGCTTTTGAACATATCTTTGATGATGTTTTTGATTATTATCAAATGTGTTTTAGTGGAAGACAAACCTTTTCTTCTCGGAACCTTGTGCCATTGTGAAAAGTGTTAAGGGTTTGGTTTATTTGTTGAAACCTTGCTCTTTTGGGAGTTTGTTATCTCATTCTTTATTCTCTATTTTATTTTCTTGAATGAGATAAATCTTTGAGCATTTTTTTTAATTCATCTTTCATGCTTAATAGTTTTTGCTCGGTTCATTCGTTGAACTTTGTTGAACAAATCTTGTGTTTATTTGATTCTTTGATATAGTTTGGACAACAAATGTGTTTTGTCACACCTTGTATGCCTTCTTGAATATTTTTGGTGATTTTTCCAAAGTATATCTTCATTGGATCTTGAAATTCTCGCGCATGCATGTTTAATAAATGTATATCTTATGTCATGTTTTGATTTCTTTGATCCAATATATAGGGTATACTCCATCAAATCCTTAAACGGCTAAGATGTGCATGAAATTCAAATTTCATCTCTAAATATGCACATATTGTTATGGAATGTATCCTATGTGTTGTGGTTATTCTAACCACTTTGGACCCAACAAGTTTGGGGACCAAGATGTACTTGAATGTTGTTTTAGGTACATTGAAGATGCAATGGATGCTTGTATCGTCTATAAAGAAAGTTGTCACCACATGATAATTGGAGCCAAGCTAGGATGATCTAAAAATTCTTATGTACTACATCATACCATTGCTATCTTGGTAACAAGTATCTTATTCATGCATACTATTCTTCCATCCAATCTCTTGTAGGTTGCATCTTGGCATGAATTTATTTGGTGGTAAATGTTCGATTCTTGCAATTATCTTTGAAAGACTTATGTATCCTTATTGCTTATGTGAGTAATTTGAGATGATGCATATACTGGGGAGTATATAAAATCATGTTCATGATTCACCAATTCCAAATATGCCTTCTAGCAATTTATTGCATATCAACTCCTCAAGGTACTCTCATGTGCAATATTGTTGAAATTGCATTGAATCATTCCTTTTGATACTTGTTGCCTTTCTCAAAGTATCCCAACTAGCATTAATTCCCTTAGTGTTAGTTATGATGGTTTTGAGATTTTTTTGTTTATTCTTTGGTGAAGTTCATTGATATACCATAAGATAAAATAGAGCCATGGGCTATATATGCACTTAAGCAAAGTATACTTTTTGGTATATATCATGACTTCCGCTTGGATAGCATGTATTATTTTTATTAACCTCTTATGTGTGGATGTTTCTTTGTGGATTATTCTCATGTTTTCCCCTTAGAAACTTATATGCACGAGAGTGTTAATCTCTCCCCTTGATATGCTCGCTCTTTTCCGACCATCACTCTTATCCTCTCGATTTTTAATGGTTTTGGTATGGTATTGATTTATGAGTGCTTGGTTTACCTTTATTTCATCTTCATTCACTCATATCTCATATTTGGTTTCTCTTGGACTTAAGCTTGTCTTGACAAGTGTATTGGTTTATATCTAATCCCTGTATCTTGGTTGTGTTCTAAATAATATAGAGGGAGTGAGGATTCCATGTTTGTGCATATTGTATTCAAATGAAACAACTAATTTATGCATGAACCTTGGGGAGCTTCCTTATTTCACTTAGAGCACTATTTGTCCATTTGATTATTTGGATCTTTTGATTGCTTGCTTCATCCGTTGAAGTTCCTTCACCTTGTTATCCTTTTAGCAATCCTTGATCCTCAATATAGTTTGATTTCCTCCAAGTGTTCGTCATTGGGTATGTGCATGTGATTTCACTCATATTACGAGTAATGCACACCTTGTGTAGGAACTCATACTATATTGTCATTCTAACCTTGTTATCCATTTTGGCACTTGTTGTCAATGGGGGAGAAGTTTAGAGGGTTTTAAGGGAAATGGTTTTTACTTAAGATTGGTTTGTTTAAGTGTTTGCCTTTCATGCATTTCATCTTTATTATGTTTTGCATGGTTGTATATATAGTGGAAACTCTCCCAAAGGTTATGCTTAACAATGTATGCAATGAAATTCAAGATCATCACATGTGCATATATTGTGGGGGAGTTTGCTCTATATATGTTGGTTCTAATCACATCTCATGCATTAGTTGTAGTTTATGTGATTAGAATCAGTTTTGATATGGGCTAGTATCTTTGTGTTACTTAACCATATCAAATACAACCTCTTGTATACAACTTATTCTCAGATAAGCCGTGTACTTGTTTCTAATATTCATTATATAAACCCTCTTGTTGTGATTGTCATCAATTACCAAAATGGGGGAGATTGAAAGGGTAATTGCCCCTATGTGTGGTTTTGGTGATTAATGACAATCCCTATGGACTAATGTTTTCAATGAGTTTTATATGAAGGTATATTCCATAGGTCATGCTTGTAGTCCATGTGTTGGATTCAAGTATGGATGCCATGAAGATAAAGATATACCTTGAGTATTGGCATCAAAATCATCGAGTTGAAGAGAAGAATATGATATGATCAAGATCTTGAGAGTGTGATCTCAATAGAAGAATTCAAGATATGGCTCTAAGTCGGTGTGATGATAGCCTCATTAGTTAAGCTATGGTTGACTAAGATTTAGAGAATGTAATCAAATGAAGAGTGATTTCAAGTTGGTCAACACATGAAGCATAAAGAATGTACCACATGGTATTGTGGTATGGTAAGCCTTGTCAATTATGCATCATGAACTAATCCATTATATATTTGCCTTTGCGTTTTCTATATGGACAGGTATCTTTCCATGGGCATGATTCAAAAATGAAAATATTATATAGCCCATGATAGGATGACATCAAGTGGTGATCGTCATCAAGGTTGAGAAGGGCAAGTTCAAGATAAGCATCTCGAGAATATCATTTGCTTGAAGCTTGCCATCCATATTGGTGATAATGGACATGTGAAGACATGTATTAATGAAGCTATCCCATAGTGGTGTATGGGGAGCAAATTAGGAGTCTTCACGAAGCAACAATGATCAAGTGTTGCATTCCGGCTTGGGTGGAGCTTGAAGCGTTGTCATCAAGATCAAGCGGTTTGCGCAAGGCAAAGGTATGGCCTTGCTAGGTTTTCCTTTTACCGGTCTCAGGGTGGTTGTTGGGAGACTGGGTTATAGGATAGATAGCCGCACTATCAAGAGGGGATTTCGGTTGTGTAACTTGATAACATCATCATAGGGAGCTCAATCCTTTGCATACTTTGCATCTTCCTATTTTATTGCTTATTGGTGTTTCTCCATGTGAGGTTCTTGAGCTTGTTGCTAGCTCTTCAACATGCCCAAGTTCATCGAAAACGGAATTCGTATGCATCTTCTATGGCGTTTTTGAGTTTGAAGGTTTTATCGGTTCTTATTTAGGGAGGCTTCTTACCTTTCTTCATTTGGTTCTATCCTCCTTTGTTGGGCTATGATGTTTCTCTGCACAATCTTGTAAAGCTTGTTGTCCTCGTCAAAACAAGCCCAAGATCATCGAAATCAGAGTCCGGATGCAAAAGTTATTGCGTTTTTCGTGAAGCCTGGTTCATCCTGGTTATGGATTCGGTTCAACCGGCTCCCAGATCGGGTGGTCCGGTGTCAGGACCGGAAAACCGGATCTGAAACCGGGATTTTCGGTTTTTCTATACCGAGTCTATCCGAGACTATGTACTGACCCTAATTCCGGTTTTAAGTTCGGTTTTCCGGTCCAGGAACCGGACCGTCCGGTTCTGGAGCCGGTCCAACCGAACTTTCAACCGAGTTCGCACAGATTTCTTCCAATGGCCATATTTGCTTTCCACTATAAAAGGGGGTTCTTCCCCCAACGTTTCAGTGTTTTCTTGACCACGAAATTGACCTCCATTGTTGAACCTCTTGAGCTTGCTTCCTCCCCCTTCCCTCCTATGATTCTTGCATCTTTTTGAGGGCTTTGGAAGAGGAGATCTAGATCTACAATCCCCACCACTCAATTCCTCCTCTAAGTGAGGGGAACCCATTGGATCTAGATCTTGGAGTCATTGGTTGATTTCCACCATTGTTCTTTCTCTCTAATTCCTCCCTAGCACTTGTTGCTTTGGTGGGATTTGAGAGTGAAGGATTTGAGCACCCTTGGTGGTCTTGCTTTGCATTCTTGCATAAGTGTTGAGCTCTCCATTACGATTTGTTCGAGTGAGAGACCGTGAGCTTGTTACTCTTGGAGGGTGACCTCCTAGTTGGCTTGGCGGTTGGTGCCGCGGTGTTCTCTTCGTGGAAGATTGTGAAGAGACCCGGGATTCTCCTTCGTGGAGCTTGTAAAGTGGTTGTGGAGCTTGCCATCTCCGGAGTGGAGGAAAAGCTAGCCATAAGGAAAGGGCCTATTCCTTTGTGGGATAGACTCGGAGAAGAAGGTGAGCCTTTGTGGCGCGTGAGGAATCCTTCGTGGAACCTCACACCTCTCCAACGTGACGTAGCCCCCTTCCCAAAGGTGGTGAACACGGGAATACATCTTCGTCTCCGCGTGCCTCGGTTATCTCTATATCCGAGCTTACTTTCCTTGTGATAGCCATCGAGCTTGAAGCACTTATATCTTACTTATCACTTGTGGTATATTTATCTTGTTCTATCTTGCTTAGCTTAATTTGTTGTTGGTGCACTTAGTTGAGCCTAGTGTATTTAGGTTTTGTGCTTGTAAAATAAACGTTGGTTTAATTCCGCATTCTATCAAGCCAAAACCATAATAGTTTTGAAATTGCCTATTCACCCTCCTCTAGGCGACATCTCTATCCTTTCAGTTTGTCGTGGTTCTCTCAACAACACGGTGTCGATTACGACGAAACTTTCTCTCCCATAGTTAAACCTAGCACCATCCGAACCATTCTTAGTCTTGTTGTTTCCTCTTCCTGGCACATTCATCAACTCGATGTAAAAAATGCTTTCCTCCATGGTTCCTTAAACGAAGTCGTCTATTCTCAACAACCTTCCGGTTTCGAAGATTCTTCATTTCCTGATCACGTTTGCCTTCTCCAAAAATCTCTCTATGGCCTCAAACAAGCACCCCGAGCCTGGTTTCAACGTTTTTCTACCTTTATTCAAACTACAGGATTCATTCCCTCTCGTTCTGACTACTATCTTTTTGTTTACCACTCTAACACCCAAGTTGCATATCTCCTACTTTATGTTGATAATATAGTTCTCACTGCCTCCTCCACAACTTTTCTCACTCATATTATTTCTCTCCTACAAACTGAATTCTCTATGACTGATCTAGGTTCCCTTCATCACTTCTTAGGTATAGCTGTCACTCGTGATTCTTCTGGTCTTTTTCTCTCTCAACGTCAGTACTCTGTTGATCTCCTAACTAGGGCTGGAATGTTCGATTGTCAACCATCCCGTACACCTGTAGATACTTCTTCTAAATTTTCCTCGGATAGTGATATTTTTCCTGATCCGACTCTATACCGTAGCTTAACTGGAGCCCTTCAGTATCTCACCATTACACATCCAGAAATATCATATGCTGTCCAGCAAGCTTGTCTTTACATGCATGATCCAAGAGTTCCGCATTTTAACCATGTCAAACGCATACTTAGATATCTCAAAGGTACATTAGATCATAGTTTGCATATCAACCACTCATCACCCACATCATTGACAGCATATTCCGATGCAGACTGGGCTGGTTGTCCAGACACTCGTCGATCCACTTCAGGATACTGTGTTTTTCTTGGCAATAATTTAATTTCTTGGTCTTCGAAGCGTCAGCTTACGGTTTCTCGCTCGTCCGCAGAGCCTGAGTACCGTGTTGTTGCTCACGCAGTTGCTGAAACAGTTTGGTTATATCAGTTACTTGTTGAGTTACATCGACCTATTGGTCAGGCCACAGTGGTATATTGTGATAACATTTCAGCTGTTTACATGTCTGGAAACCCAGTTCAGCATCGGCGGACAAAGCATATCGAGATTGACATCCATTTTATTCGAGAGAAGGTCGCTTTAGGAGAAGTGCGTGTTCTTCATGTGCCTTCTACGCCCAGTTTGCAGATATTTTTACCAAAGGACTTGCTACTACACCATTTACAAAGATTCGTTTCAGTCTCAACGTTGTCGAGCCCACGGTTGAGACTGCGGGGGGATGTTAGGTTATATTTACTTGCATATCAAGTTAGGGTTTAGGCCGGTGCGCTGCACCTCCTCTCCCCCCTCTCCTATATAAACCATTGTATTCTCTCATTGTAAAATTATCAATTATTATTATCACAAATTTACACTGTGCACCGTGCTCTACCTGCACTCCCGTGTACTTCTCTTTTTCGTTTCTGAGAAGTTACTCACACGGTGGTCACATGTTTGCTCACCGCATGCATACACAAAATCCGTTGTCGATTTAGCAACACTCACACATATAAATAAACTCTAGTAGTCTATCTTAACTGAAGTTCCACTTGAAGTACTTATAACCCGACAGGCGCCATAAACGTACAAGAAATGATGCCCTGTCAACCATGACTTGAAAAGGCTACGCTCGAGCTGCTCCACGAAAAGGCCATTTTGTTTCTGTGTTTATGTGCTAAGCTGCAAAAGATAGGTTGTTTCTGTATTTTGTGCAACAACTCTCACAAAGTCTTGTGTTAACTGCAATATTCTCGTTTGCCCACACCTCAGAGCATGCAGAAACGAACTCTAGCTTAACTGAAGTTAAACTTTAAGTACCGATGACAACTTGACAAGTGATACAAACGTACAAGAAAATAATGCCACATCACCAATGACCAGAAAAGCTAGGCTGGAGCGGCTACTATTCTCTCAATGCTTTCAAGGAAAGGCCATCTTTTGTTTCCCTACAAATTCTGTTCCAACAAATTAATTAATTGCACTCTAGCTCATCATAATCGTCGCATAGTATAACAAATTAGTTTGTAATTGCTGCCAACTATCTGCCACTGCCAAGTATATATTGCAAGCACGTGTGGTACGCATAGCTTACACCCACCAGTGCAGTGCACAAAAGGAACTACACCAACGAATCAAACCTAGGTAGAATAACATGGCGTCCAACTCCAAGTGCCATCTTCTCCTCTTGGCCGCCCTCCTGGTCTCTGTCTTTGCCGCTGCCGCCGCCACGGGTGATTACTGCTACCCATCGATGGGTCTTCCGAGCCGTCCGCTCGATGGCTGCCGTGAGTATGTGGCACAACAAACATGCGGTGCCCGTATCCTCGGGGCGCCGTCCGCCCCCATCGAAAAGTTGATGTATCAGTGTTGCCTGGAGTTTTCACAGATTCGACAGCATTGTCGCTGCGAGGCGCTGCGCTACTTGATGGGGCCTCATCCAGAAAGAAGTGGCCTCATGAACCTGCCAGGATGCCCCATTGAGGCGCAGAGGGATTTTGCCAGAATACTCCCCACGCCTAGGCAGTGCAACTTGGTGACAGATTACAGCACAAGATACTGCTTGGAAATGGACAAGTTCTGGCAGTAGTAGAGATCGCTCATGAATAAGCATGATGCATCCATGGATGTGTGTGACAAGCATATAAGTGCATATGTGAGCTTCGTTCACCATATGCTATGATTTAGAATAAAGAGAATCATTTT
Source organism: Avena sativa (assembly GCA_916181665.1). Lineage (NCBI taxonomy): Eukaryota > Viridiplantae > Streptophyta > Magnoliopsida > Poales > Poaceae > Avena > Avena sativa. The sequence goes on from OV702293.1 coordinate 466,516,640, forward strand.
ATGGTTCTTAAATTCCAACTCTACCATTTATTCGTTTGTTTTGTTCTTGTATAGCCTTATTGTCGATTGATTGGTGTTGCTTATCACGTGTATCACGTGCCTTATTGTTATGTTTATATGTCTGGACATTATACATCAAAAATCACTCTCGAGCTCGTCCTACAGGGAGCCATTATTCAAAATAAAAATTAGAAATTCGATTCCAAAGTTTTAGAAAAATCTGAAAAAATATTTGGACGTATCCAACTATGTATTCGGCCATTGTGTAAACTAACAGATCGAAATGCTTCGTATTTAAGCTCAGAAAAAATGAAAAAAAATCACAAAACGACAAAAAATACACTTGCTTTCATCCAAGACAAAATCTTGTTTTTTCCATTTTTTTTGAGCCCAGAATACAATGTATTTTGTATAGAGATTCTACACACTGATAGACTAGAGTATTGAGTATTCCAGCGGACGCTCTGATGGCGTGGTGGCTAGACTATATTGAGATATTTTTCTAGATTTTCTAAATTTATATTCAATTTTTCAATGTTTAAGAAAACGGGCTACCTGGAGCCCGTGCTCCAAACAGCCGCTTTCTATTATACATGGACAAGTAGGTAACCATATAGGGACATGCTTCGGTACTCCCTTTCTAAAAAGTTGAAAGTTTTTGTGCAAATCAACGGTGGAGAATAACCTTACCCGCCTCGCATAAAAAGGTATTGTATAGTCTTTGGGCTTCAAATACATATACGAATACCATCATTTGGCCTAAATAGCACGTACATTCTTTCTAACAAAACCATGGCGGCCTGTAGATTCTAATAATAGGGGACCAATAATTCCAAACTTTTATCACGTTAAAGATGATGCCCTCGCCATTTGCTGAGTGTGGCATGCTCCTTCGAAGAACAATGCTTTGCAAAGTTGCTCACACAGTGATCACATGGTTGTCTCCACTCCGTGCAAAAGCAAATTCCGTTATTTGTTTAGCTACACTTACACGCATAAACCAGCTTGACTGAAGTTACACTTCAAGGAACTAATGCCACATCAACCACGAGTAGAATTCCAACTTGCGTTTCCCTCCAAATTCTGTTAATTCCAACAAACTAAAGAATTACCTTCTAGTTCATCATAGCTGTCATACAACAACGCAAAACAGTTAGTAATTGTTGCCAGCTATCTGCCTCGATCTCTTGCTTTTCCCAGTGTATATATACAATCAATTGTCGTGCGTCGACACCAATATTGGAGTGCATAAACAAAGTGCACCAACGAACCAGATCTAGCTAGAACAACATGGCGTCCAAGTCCAATTGCAGTCTCCTCCTCTTAGCCGCCATCCTCGTCTCCGTTTTCGCCGCTGCTGCTGCCTCCTCCGCGGACAATCCCTGCTTCCCAAAAACGGCGCCTACTCTGAGCAGTTTGCTCCAAAGGTGCCGTGACTATGTGGAACAACAAACCTGCGGCGTCGAACCCTCCGGTCCGTTTACAATTTCTGTAAGAGAGCAGTACATGGTGAAGGAGCGTTGCTGCTGGGAGCTTGCCAACATTTCGCAGAAGTGTCGCTGTGAGGCGTTGCGCTACCTTATGAGGAAGACGCCTGCTAGTCTTCCCTATGAAGTCAGCCTCAGGGGCATGCCCGGATGCCCAAGGGAGGCGCAGATGAACTTTGTCCGAATACTCGTCACGCCGGGGCAGTGCAACTTGGCGACCATTTACAACGTTAGGTACTGCCCAGCTTTGGACAAGTTTCAGTACTAGAGACAAAAATCTGTCTCTCATGAATAAGCAAAGCTTGTTGCATCCACTGACGTGTGACATGCTTATCTACACATGTGCGCTCAAGGTTCATATGTGGTACTGTATGGTATGATTAGAATAAAGAGAATCATTTTGTGTTTTTTCTCTTGCGAAATTTTATCGATCTATTAATAATCAGCAGCAACGGTATAAAGAGGCATGCAAGTAATATAAATTACAAATAAGTTATTAGACCACCTAACGACGACTATAAACATTAGAGCGAGTCGAATGCTCACCGTCGTCCCAGGATAAAGAGAGTCATTTTGTGGTTCTTGAACTGCAACTGAATCTTTTATACTCCCAGGATTCAGAAATATGTGTCGAAGATTTGTCGATACTTATTTCCGAACAGAGAAAATACAAATGTTTGATGGTCTTATAGCCTCATTTTTATCTATGTATACCGTTGGGAAACTGGGTTGGTAGAGGCCCACTCGGTGTGGCCTTTACCAGGCTAGGGTTGGCCCATGTGGGTATCGTATCCCCCTTAGTCTATAAATAGAGGAACAATCTTTGTACGTGAGTTTACCGAGAGAAAGTTAACAAAAGTTCTCCTTTGTTCCCTGTGTCATCTACCTGTGTACTTTGTGTGCCTTCTACTAGTCTACTTCTCGGGTGTGGAACAGCCTCAAGACCGGCCAGTCGGCAGGGGGTGTTCCAACACGTTATCAGCACGTATCTCTCCGTCGAGCCTCCGTCAAGCCACCGTCGAGCCTGCATCACGCAGGCTTTCATTGAAGGTAACCCAAATCTGACCGCAAAAATGAATTCATCTCGCGATTTCCTTTCAAGATTTGCGTTCAGATCTTAGATCAGACCCCATCTGGGATACAGATTTTTCTTTCCGGAAGTCGAGCTGACCTGCTGTTGCCGACCAATGTCGATTTAATCACTTCCGGATCAGAAACTTGTTGACTGTATCAGTGCACCTGTTGTGCCGATCTAATTTTCGTTTAGTAGATTGGACTGATCTTTGCCGTTTTAAATTAGTAGATCGGATCGATCTACCGTTTTGGCCGCATTTTTTTACTGCATGCAAAACGCCATGACTGGGCTGCCGCCGCGCCTGCGCTGCTGCACGCCTCCGTCGCGCCGCAGCCGCCGCGCCTGCGCTGCTGCACGCCTCCGCCGCTGCGAGCCCCGCTGGCTCCGCCCCTGGCCATGCCTGGCCCGGCCGCCGCCTCGTGGCCTCGCTCACGCGCGCCCGCGTGCCCGCCACGCTGGCCTGGCCACGCCATCGCCGTGCCGCTCGCCTAGCCACGCTGGCCACGCCGCTGCGCCCGGCCGACGCGCGTGCCACGCTGCACAGCTGCGCCCGCCGCCGCGCCCCGCCTGGCCGCCCGCCGCCTGCGCCGCCGCGCCCCTGGCCCTGCTGGCCACGCCGCTGCGCCCGGCCGACGCGCGCGCCATACCGCGCAGCTGCGCCCGCCGCCGCCCACCGCCTACGCCACCGCGCCCCTGGCCATGCCGCGCAGCTGCGCCCGCCGCCGCGCCCCATCGGGCCGCCGCGCGCTCGCTGCCGCGTGCATGCAGCAGCTCTAGTTAAGGGTGGGCCAGGCGGTTGGCCCGCACGTGTAGTCCATCTTCTTTGGGCCGTTTTTTTTTATATTTCGTTCGCGTCTGCGACCTTCACCGGCTACGCCCACACGCCAATCGCGCCGCCGGTTCGGCCCGCTGCCGGCACCGCCGCCCTAGTCAGGAGCTAGCTCTGCTAGCTCCGTTCCCCCGCTTAGCGGGCAGGGACGGTCTGGAGCGGACCGGCCGCGCAGAGACAAGGGTAGCTGGGCCGTTTGGTAGCACGCGATCGCGGGCGGTTGGACCGTTTTTTGGCTCACTTTTCGGTCCGATTTTCTACAAGCTTTTGTACTATGTTTTACTACAGTTATTAATTATCGCATGATTTTAATACTTTGTATCTCATAGTTAGCTTGTACCGCTTTTATTTTAAATTTTGGAACGCCGTCATACTTGAATTATTGTATCGATTATCGCATTTATGCAACCGATTACCTGCTGTAATCTTACACACTTTGCATAAATTGAAGATGACCGGAATCGTCAGCCGCGAGTTCCCGGAGTTGACCCAGAATGGGCTTAACTACCTGACTTGGGCCTCGGACGTTGAGATCGTCCTCGAGGGCCGATGCATCAAGGATGCGTTGATTGAGGGGACCCCGACGGCCCCCAGCAAAACCATCCCGGCGGATAACGCCAAAGCCCTGCACTTCCTCCGCCATCACATGTGTGAGACTCTCAAGAACGAGTACATGGCAGAACGGAGTGCTTCTGCCCTCTGGACCGCCCTCAACAAGCGGATCTCTAGGCTGAAGTACACCATTCAGCCACAGGCGGAGGCAGATTGGATTCGTCTGAGGTTTGCGGACTTCAAGACGGTGGGAGAGTACAACTCCAGGTTGCACCGGATTTGTACTATTCTTCAGCTGTGTGGGACCAGTACCACCGATCAGCAGAAGATAGACAAAACTCTCTCCACATTTCATCCGGACAACATCCAGTCCTCGCGAAACTTTCGCCAGGAAGGATTCATGGAATATGCAGCGCTTATTGATGCTCTTCAGGTGGCCGAGGCGCAGGATAATGTTCTGAAAAAGAACTTCTCCGCGCAACCCTTCGCGGGGGGCCCAAGTCACGAGGCCAATGCCGGTGCCTACAAGGTGCGCAAGCCCATCCACAAGAAGAGAGGCAAGAAGGGCCCCAACTCCTCCAACCCGGCCAAGCAACGCAAGGCGGGCAAGGGGGAGGCGAGGCCCCAGGATTGCTTCCGCTGTGGCTTCAAGACTCACTTCTCCAGGCAGTGTTTGGCCCCTAAACACGTCGTGGACGCGTTCAAGGCCAACAAGAAGGCGCGCGAGACGCACCTTGTCTAGGTTGAGGCACCACTGGCGCCCGGAGCGGCGCCTGTGCAGAACGTCGCGCCCGTAGTGGCGCAGGACGTAGCACAAGTGGCAGCACCCTCGGCGGTCCCCACGGACGCCGCTGTGCCCATGGAGGTTGAGCACGTTGTGCCCCCCCCCCCCCCCCCCCGCCGCCTGAGCTAGACATCTCCGCTGCCTCGATGATGATGGCCAACGAAGAGAAGCTCACTGACCTTGAGATACAGGCTGAGCTTGATGGTTTCTTTGCAAAATCCACCTGAGCTCCTTTTTGTTGTGATGATTTCTTTTCCGCAAATAATCAGATACAATTTTTCGATATGGTTGTAAGCTCTATGAGAGCATAACATTTATTTGTTTTCGGCGATTGGATGACATTTATTTCATTCATTTATTCCATTATTTGGTTGTGTGATGTTCTGAAATTTTTATGTGTTTTACTTACTTGATGTAGCATCTTTCTCGCTCCATTATATTAATTAGGCACTATATTTTAGAACGCGTGTGGCGCCCAAATGGAGGAAACGTGCCTTGCTGATAGTGGCACCACAAATACCATCTTGAGAGAAACAAAGTATTTTGAGTCCATTACCAAAAACCCTAGTAACATAATGACGATCTCCGGCTACGGTCCGAATGTAGTTGGCTCCGGAAGAGCAACCATCATACTCCCAAATGGAACAACTCTGATCATTGAAGAGGCATTGTTGTATCCGGAGTCGACCCGTACTCTCTTAAGTTTTAGAGACATCCGCGCCAATGGTTTCCATGTCGAAACCGATGATGATGAGAATGGAAAGGAGTTTCTACTCATTACCAAGCGCGACGAAAATGGTAAACATGTTGTCGAAAGACTCCCTTCATTAGCTATTGGGCTGTACTATACTAAGATAGTAGCACCACCTATTTACACTACCCTTAAGACTGTCTTTAGAAGCTCCGAACTATTCTGCCTTTGGCATGATAGGTTAGGCCACCCCGGTCTTAGGATGATGAGAAATATAATTAACAACTCGAACGGTCATAATGTTAATGTGAAAAATTTCCCGAATCCCGATGATTTCGTGTGCTCCGCATGCGCTACGGGGAAATTGATCATTAGACCGTCCCCCCTAAAGGTGAAGGATGAACTCCCCGTGTTCTTGGAACGCATTCAAGGGGATATATGTGGTCTAATTCAGCCCCTCTCAGGGCCGTTTCGGTACTTCATGGTGCTCATCGATGCTTCCTCTAAATGGTCCAATGTTTGCCTGCTGTAACAAGGAACCATGCTTTTGCAAAGTTGATCTCCCAGATCATACAAATAAGGAATAAATTCCCTAATTATCATTTAAAGTCTATTTGAATAGACAATGCCGGAGAATTTACTTCAAAGGCATTCGATGATTATTGCATGGCAACTGGAATCAAACTTGAGCACTCTGTACTGCATGTCTACACTCAAAATGGACTTGCGAAGGCATTGATTAAAAGGATTAAATTCATTGCCAGACCACTCCTTCAGGGTCGTAATTTACCAACTAAATGTTGGGGACACGCGGTGTTACACGCCACCAATCTCATCAACTTTCGACCATCAGCCTACAACATCCACTCTCCCATCCAACTTGCGCAAGGGTCGGCACCGAAAATTTCCCACCTACGTAGGTTCGGCTGCCAGGTATATGTACCTATACCACCACCCCAGCGATCAGCAATGGGACCGCTCTGTAAGTCGGGGATATACGTTAATTATGAAACTGTGTCCATAATCAGGTTCTTGGACCCCTTGACAGGTGACTGTCACACGGCCCGTTTTGCTGACTGCATTTTTGACGAGGATCTTTTCCCGACTTTGGGGGGAGGTAATCAACCCCTGGATGACAAAAGTCGAGAAATCACGTGGAAAGCCACGGGGATCCACGCTCATGACCCGCGCACTGTTGAGACTAATAGAGAAGTCCAAAAGATACTAGATTTGCACTCCCTAGCGAATCAACTGTCAATCATTTTAGTGATTTAAAGACTGTGACAAAGTCGCATGTGCATGCACGCAATGCACCGGAAAGGGTTGAAATACCAAAAAAAATGATGGTATACCCGCTCCTGCTCCAAGGCCTAAGAGGACGCGGATTCCGGTTTCTCAAATCCCAAGTACCCGGGGACGCCCGAAGAAAAAGGATAAGAGAGATTTATTACAGTCTGCCCCTATTGAGGGGAGCCAGTTGAGACCTGACACAAGTACGGATATTTCAGTGCACGAAATTCCGGACTTGAACTTTCCTATATCGGAAATACCCAGCGAAGTTGTGTGCGCACACATCGGAGCGGGAAAGCTAAAGGACCTAGCTCTGGATTGGAAAATCCGGTGGAGCAAGAGGATGTGCCTGATGCACTCCATAACGAAATGGCCATTAACTATGTTAATTCGGGCAAGTCATACAACCGAGCCATGGCAAATGTCGACGTTAATTTTGCCAAGAAAATTGCCTCAATCATAGATCTTGACCCTGAGCCTAACACGCTCGCTGATTGCAAGAAAAGGTCAGATTGGAAAGATTGGCAGAAGGCAATTACTGCTGAATTATTATCGTTAAACAAAAGAGAGGTATTTGGACCTGTTTGTCTAACTCCTCCCCACATTCGCCCCGTTGGTCATAAGTGGGTTTTTGTTCGAAAGAGAAACGAGAATAATGAAGTAGTAAGGTACAAAGCAAGGCTCGTTGCTCAAGGTTTCACTCAGCGACCAGGTGTCGACTTTGAGGAAACTTACTCTCCAGTCATGGATAGAATTACCATTAGACACTTGATCTCAATGGCAGTAAACATGGACTTAAAAATGAAACTAATGGATGTTGTCACCGCTTACCTATATGGTAACTTGGATTCAGACATATACATGAAAGTACCAGAATAGAGCAAACAGGAGCTTATACAGTGTTTAGCTTAAGAAGTCATTGTATGGACTAAAACAGTTAGGTAGGATGTGGTATAATCGTTTAAGCGATTTCCTTCATCAGAAGGGCTACGCGAGCAATGAAGATTGCCCATGTGTTTTTATACGGAGATCCCAGGATGGTTTCTGTATTATCTCGGTGTACGTGGACAATTTGAATATAATTGGTACACCTGACGATATTGAGGAAGCGAGTTCCTACCTGATGTCGGAATTCGAGATGAAAGACTTAGGCAAAACCAATTTCTGCCTCGGTCTGCAACTTGAGCATTCCCCTGCTGGGATTCTAGTTCACCAGTCGGCCTACACCCAGAAGTTGTTGGAACGATTTGGGTTTGAAAAGGCATATCCTTCTAAGACCCCGATGGTCGGAAGATCTTTGCAGCAAGACAAGGACCCGTTCAGGCCTAAAGAAGGGGGGAGGAAATTCTGGGACCGGAATTCCCCTACTTAAGTGCAGTTGGCGCACTTATATACCTCGCAAATTGTACACGGGCGGATATTGCATTCGCCGTCAATTTGCTTGCAAGGTACAGTTCTGAACCTACCAAGAGGCATTGGAAAGGCGTTAAGGACATCTTTAGGTACATACAAGGGACAAAGGACCTTGGCTTGTTTTACCAAAAGAACCAAGACCTATCTGTTGTAGGCTATGCAGATGTTGGGTACCTTTCGGACCCGCATACATCCAAATCGCAGACTGGATATGTTTTCCTTTGTGGTGGAACGGCAATTTCCTGGAAATCGTCTAAGCAAACTCTTGTGTCAACTTCGACGAACCACTCGGAAATCATAGCATTATATGAAGCATCACGAGAATGTGTATGGCTTTAACGAGTAGTCAGCCACATCCAGATGTCATGTGGACTGAACACCGTACAAACTCCAACAATTATCTATGAAGATAATGCCGCTTGTGTTGCACAAGTCCAGACGGGTTATGTGAAGAGCAATCTCAAGCATATAAACCCCAAGTTCTTCTATGCACATGAACTGCAAAAGATGAACGAAGTGAAAGTCTTGCATATTAAGTTGTGTGAAAATCTCGCCGATTTATTCACTAAATCATTGCCAGCATCTTCTTTCGAGAGATGTGTTCGTGGTATCGGCATGATGAGACTTGGGGAGATGCAAGGTTCAGGGGGAGAATCTTCACAAACTCATCGCTGAAATCTTGATCCTGATGATTGAGTGCTTAACTTTATAGTTAAGTGAATTGTACTCTTTTTCTCTTAGTGAGTTTTTATGAAGTTTCTCACATGAGGTTTTTAACGAGCCAATTCGTGCAACATTGCAAGAAGTATGCCGTGTGCATTTCTCCATATTTTTCCCACTGGGTTTTTCGGAGTTTTAAGCCATGGTTATACAGATAAGATACCCAGGGGGAGTGTTGGGAAACTGGGCCGGTAGAGACCCACTCGGTGTGGCTTCTACCAGACGAGGGTTGGCCCATGTAGGTATCGTATCCCCCTTAGTCTATAAATAGAGGAACAATCTTTATACGTGAGTTTACCGAGAAAAAGTTAACAAAAGTTCCCCTTTGTTCCCTGTGTCATTTACCTGTGTACTTTGTGTGGCTTCTACTAGTCTATTTCTCGAATGTGGAACAGCCTCGGGACCGGCCAGTCGGCGGGGGTGTTCCATCATATACGTCACTACACGGACACGTTATGCAGGAACACGCGGGTGCCGCATTAGTGCGATTAATTTTCCGGCAGGCAGCGGTTGTTGCCTCCAGCTTATCATTTATCGTGGGTTGTTAGAATCGTATCGTGAAATCTTATACGCCACTCATTGAGGCGCGAGACTTCTGCGCCGCGCACCCTCTTGATCTTTTGGGCCTGGCCCATTTCATTCTCCAGGTGCGTTGATTTCTATTTTCAGGAGAGGCTTTCCCTAGTTCTTTCCTTTTCTTTCCCTACGTAGTATTTTTCTGTATGTGGTTTCATTCTGCTAATTGGTTTTCTGCTCCGCTTTTATGTTCACCTGTTCCAAAAGAAATTCTTGGAGTTTCTGGAAAAGTTCATGGGTTCGAAATTTCTAGGATTAAAAATATACTTCCACCAGATCCGTAAAAACATCCACGGCTTAAAAACATACTTTCACATGATTAGAAAATGTTGAGCGATCCAGAAAATTTCACTTCTGATAGTTTTTTTTAAGAAAGGAAAAAGACTTGCCTTGATTCATTAATAGAGAAGAATAGGTTCAAGGTTAAAAATACAACAAGCAAAAACACCCGCTTACAAAAACGATTACTCTCGCGGCATCAAATTACCCAAGTGTTTAGCGCCCGCAAGCACCCATGATTTGGCTTCCAACTTAATCCTCCCGAAGATTATGGTTGGCATGGTGCACCTAGAGTTGAAGATTCTCGCATTGCGCTCTTTCCAAATGTCCCAGACAATGAGCATGACTAGAGGCGCTGTGGCATTTCGTCTTGAGCCGTTAAAAAGCACCACATTTCTCCACCAAGAAAGCATATCGTCGAAGTGATCCCAAGTAGAAGGGTCAAGGTTTGGAAGGCCGGTCCATTCCTTCGCCATATTCCAAATCCTCGCGGAGTAGCGGCATTGGAAGAGAAGATGACTTGCTGTTTCGTTCGCACCACGGCAAAGGGGGCAAATCCTCCCATTTGGCCATCCTCATCAATGAAGGCGATCCGCCGTCCAAACATGGTTTGAAGAATGAGCCAAGCGAAGAGTTTATATTTTGGGGGGGCCCAATTTTTCCACACGATAGAGTCCAAGGGGGGTAGAATAGTCCCGACAAACTGCGCATTGTAGGCGGAGGAACAAGAGTATTCTCCATTGACGGTAAGCTTCCACCTAATTGAGTCGGAAGAGTCAAGATCCAAGTTGAGTTGGGAGGTGTAAGACCAAAGCTTGGTGAACTCCTGAAGTTGTTGGACAAAAAGGCCATTGGAGATATCAATTTGAGCCACCCAAGCATCCTCCAAGATGGCGGAGCGAACGAGATCCGTTCTTTTTCTTGGAAATTTTATAAATCAAGGGTGCAATTGACTTTGGGGTAAGACCGTCCGCCCATGGAGCGTCCCAAAAAGAAGCCATATCTCCGTTACCAATGGTAACAATAGTCATAACATAGAAGAGATCCATGTCACCTTTGTTGCAAGGATTTTCAAAACCGACCCAAGGTCTCTCCGGCGCCGTCCAAGAGAGCCAAGGCCAACATAGACGGAGCGCCCTCACGAACTTTTTCATGTTGAGAATACAATTTTTGTAAACCTAAACATTTTTAAAAAACTACTTTTTAAAATATGAACTAATTTTAAAACGGCCAAGCGTCTCAATCCTGGGAATGGAACACTTCTGATAGTGAAGAACAAAAGAAAAAATGACTGTGACGTAGACTTAGTAATGGCCCAAGTAACATTCACACTATTGTTTTGTATTGTATAATTTTTATTTAGATCAACAGGCATCAGCCCTATTCCATTTTCATTGAAAATGAAATGACAAATATTTAGAGAAATGACCGTTGTAAACGTTTAAGTTCAGGCTAAAGCCACAAAATGCTATTTTTAAAAATAATACGATTTATTTAACAAATTTCACGAATAATACACGAATTTGAGAAATTGAGAATCTAGCGCGGCGTCGGTGTTTGAAATACCGATCAGTACCCGTCGGTGCTTGAAATACCGACTAGACCTATGGGCATTTGAACTACCGACTAGTCTCGATTTTCTTTGTTAAAAACAAGATAATGACATGTGTGGTCGGTATTTGAAATGCTGATAGGTTGTGGTCAGCATTTCAAACACCGATAGAGTGTGGTTGGTATTTCAAACACCGACACCGCGCTAGATTCGCAATTTTTCAAATTCGTATATTACTCGTGAAATTCGTTAAATAAATCATATTATTTTTTTAAAAAATTGCCACAAAAACGACCTCTGCAACAACTACTGCTAGGAGCTATCAGACTACAAGCAAAAGGACAAATGCTACCATCACCTTTTTGTATTGTATAATCTGGGTGAGGGGAGGCGAGAACCGGAGTCCGTATACATGGTTTGATTTCTTTGGTCGGTTTTTTGGGTTTTTTGTTTTTTTTGGATTTTTGTTGGTTTTGGGGTTTCTGTATGGTTCTGTCGATTATTAAATAATGTCTAAATATTTTTCAAAATTTGAATAATTTTAAAATCTAAAAAATTTTAATTTTAATTTTTGGAAAACTAAACATTTTTAAAATCTAAACTAATTTCAAATCTAGATAATTTTAAAATTTGAAATGTTTTACAAAGCTGAATAGTTTCAAATCTGAACAAAATTTGAATCTGAACATTTTTGAGGAAAATTTATAATAAGTGTAAAAAGGGAGAAAAGAAAATCATAAAAAGTACAGTAAAGAGAAACAAAAAAACAAAAGAAAAAATAAAAGAAAAGAAAAGGAAAAATCAGGAAAAAAAGAAGGAGAACTCCAACTGCGTCGCCCATACCATGCATGGGTGTGCGCGGCGCATATTAAATACCGACCCGATCGACATATAGGATTTTTTGAAGAGAACTGGTTTTAAAGGTGGTGTATAGGACCACCCCATTGTATTAGCCTAAGTAGATCACATCTTGTAAGATGTCTTCCACTGGTTCATGTCCTTGGATTGGTTAGGGTTTGTGGAGTTCTACCAACAAACAATAATTCCATAAAACAATGTGTGTTGTAGAATCAATTGCATATCTATTTTAATTTATCAATAGTACATTTTTAAATCTGAGTTTAACAATATAAACAGAATTACTGATAACAAAAGAACTGCATTGTTTGGTGTAAAATGTTATATAATTACTATTTCTTGGCAACATGGTCAAAGTAACACATTCAATATGTATCTCGAAGAAAGGTATATATAACTGAAAATAAATATGTCACACATTTAGCACACTAAAGATGGTGCCGCCACATTTGAGAGGACCACCATGACACTTCTAGAAACAACACTTTGCAAAGTTGCTCACGCAATCATCACATGTCTGCCCACAGCGTGGAATAACAAACTCCGTTGTTGGATTAGCAACACTCACACGCATAAACATGCTTAACTGAAGTTTAACTTTAAGTTATGATCACAACTCGACATGAGAAATAAACGTACACGAAAAGAATGACACATAAACCATGACAGAGAAGCTAGGCTTGAGCGGATACCATTCTCTCACCGCTCCCCACCCAAAAGCCAACTTGCGTTTCCCTCCAAATGCTGCTCCAACAAATTAATTAGTTGCACTCCAGTTCATCATATAAACGTCATATAACAACAAGTTTGTTGGTAATTGCTGCCAGCTATCTGCATTTCTTACTTCTCTCAGGGTATATATGCAAGCAAGTGTGGTACTTGTAGCTTACACAGTGGAATTTCACCATCGAACCGGATCAAGCTACTAGAACAAATGAATAATATGGCGTCCAACTCCAGTAGAAATCTCCTCCTCCTCTTCGCCGCCGTTCTGCTCTCTGTCTTTGCCGCCGCCGCCGCCACCCGCGGTGACTGCTTCCAAGGGATGATGGGTAGTCCGAGCGATCTGATCCCAAGCTGCCGTGACTACGTGGAACAAGAGACCTGCGGCTTCGATACCGAAGGGCCACCATTCATGGCCAGGGAGGATTGCTGCAAGCAGCTTGCAGCAATCCCGCAGCGCTGCCGGTGCGAGGCGTTGCGCTACTTCATAGGGCGGAGGTCTCGTCCTGATCAGATCGGCGGCCTCATCGACCTGCCTGGATGCCCCAGGGAGCCGCAGAGGGACTTCGCCAGAATACTCGTCACGCCGGGGCAATGCAACTTGGCCACCATTCACAACGCTCCGTACTGTCTCGCGATGGACGAGTCTCAGTGGCACTAGAGATAGATCTCTCTATGGCCCATGAATAAGCATATTGCATCCGTGGATATGTGTGACATGCACAGCTTGTGTCTGGAAAGCTATCTCTGCTATGAACGAGAGAATAAAGAGAATCATTTTGTGGTTCTTAAATTGCCAATTCATTTTTATGCATATGTTTGGGGTTTTGATGTTATCTTATTATAGTTACTGCTTGCGACCCTTAGAAGCCTTTCCTCTATCCACTGGTTTGGCATTCTAGATCTGAAGATATTAAATTTTAGGGACAAGATTCTGAAAAATGTTGCCTATATGGTATAGGCGTGCCATGTAGGCAGGTCAGACTAATTGGTAGGATCTGTTGTGAAGCACTTATAAACTTTTAGGACCCATAATGCATTTTCATACAATTAGGAATTAATTGTCACCCAAATAGTTTTAGTACTTTCCATGCATTTATTCTATTTATATATCTAACTTACAATTATAGCTGGACGCGACCGACTCGGAATGGCTTGGGCCGAGCCTAGAAAAAGCTCGAGCTGAAGCTGGCGAGCCCGAGCCTCCTCCTTGGGGTCGGCACGACCAAGCTACAAACTCGAGCCTGGAGGAGCCGGCTCGTGAGCCCAACAAGAGCTACAGAGAGATTTTGTCAACTTTAGCCACTGAATTGAACTACCATTGATTCAAATCTAATTCTAAGAAAGGAGAACATAGAAATTAAAATATAGATGAGCCGATTCAAATGCTCTCCTCATCTTCCATGTCCACCTGCTACACATCAGTACACAAATCAATATAAGAGGAAAATAGCAGGTTCAAGGAAAGCACGTCAGTTTACAGGATTTGTTGGGATTTTGCAATACTAAAAATGTTGTCCTTTGCTAAATAACAGGTGATGTATACTCCTGTTGCATAAAAACAGAGAACGGGGGATGGGAGTGACCTTGCCGAGTTCATGGCTTCAGGCTGCTGCTCGATCTACTGCCAATGGACAGGGGGGCGGCCGAGAGGAGATGGGGGAGAGCCAACGAGGCTTAGCGTCGGGGCGGCGTCATCCTGCTGGCGGCGGCAGTGAGCCCTTTCCCTAGCTTTCTTTGCATGTGTCCCGTGTTCTAAACTCCGAACACTCTTTGAACTGAACTCTGAACCCTCTGTGCTCTCTTCTCTGCCCGTAGCGAAGGCAAACGGGCCAAAATCCAGCCCATATCATCTCCGGCTCTCCCTCTCATCCCTCTATTAAATCGGAAAAAACATTGTGGGCCAACGAGCTGGACCAAGCCAAGCCAGGCTCGGCCCAAGGTCGCCGTGATCCAGGATCTCTGAATTGGATCGGTCTGGATTTCCTAGCGGGTCAAGCCCAATTCGATGCGAGCTGAAAAACTCAGGCCCAGGGTCCAAGTATACTTACAATTGATCCTCCGAGAATGATATGGACCTTTCTTTGGAGGAGATACACTATGGTAGTTATAATTTTGTTGCCTGAATAAATGTCGTTTGTCCATCTAAGTGCCACTCAGTTTGATACAGAACAAACTTCCTGCACCCCGGGGGCCGTGTCGCTCTCCAAGAAGGTGGCTCGGGCGGAAACCTTAACCATTGCCACCCCACCGTCTCCTCTCTGGTCTCCCTCATTGCCGCCAGAGGAAGTTGGCGGTCAAAGGCCTTCGGTCGACGACAGCATGGGGCGGTCTCCTCTTGTGGGGCCTCTCCCCCACGGGAAGCCTTTCGATCACATTGGTGCATCACCTCGAACGGCGCGCTCATGATATCTAAGGTTGGGAACCGGGGCTATAACCCGGGAGACAGTGTTAGTCCTCCCATGGTGGATGGAGGCGGGGTCGCGTTTGCCGACCGGGACGAGGTGCTTGGTGAGGGGCGCTATGGTGTGGTCATGCGGTGGTGGCGTGGACGTGTGGCCCTGCATCGATGGCATGGTGGTGGCTCGCCTAAGGTTTGCTCAAAGTCGTGAGGCCATCTGGTGGTGGCGCGGGTCACCTTCGTTGTCGATCATTCCTTCGAGCTGCCAATGTGGTTTGGGGCAGCCGGTCTTGGTGGAGGCTAGCAGACGGCATGGGTGCTACAGGCTTGGATCTAATAAAGACGATGGTAATGGCTAAGGTTTCTCGGCCGGAGTATTGAGTTCCGAAAGGCTCCAATAAAGACGGTATGGGTGATGTCGGCTTGGATCTAATAAAGACGGCATGGGAGGTTCCTCTCACATCAAGACGCCAATATTCTTGATGCATGCCTTCATTGTTTTGGCCGGAGTATTGAGTTCCGGAAAGCTTCACCAGCGAACTCCCCTAGGCGAATCACTCCTGAAGATTGTTAGATCGTATGGGATTCGGTTGCGCGCAACCATGTTTTTTCTGACCGTTTGGTTTCATAGGGAGTGAGAAGAAGCTCTGCACCTGTTGCCATCGTGGGACATGTATTTAGTTCCATGGTGAAATCAGTATGCGTAAAATATCATGAAAGCCGAGATCCGAGGACTTGTAATGCTGGTTCGATCCCTGGTGGCGATAAGGAATTGACTTGGTGATTCTTGACTTATAGCAGCGACATCGGAAAGTGGGGACGATACCACATCAGAAGTTTAGTGTCTAAGATTTTAGGGTGAAATCCCAACGTCGGGCCTTAAGTTGATGTGCCTGGCCATGGCCTTGTTGAAGACATTGTTTCGAGTGCGTGAATTTTTCTCTAGGATAAAATCTATGATCTATGATTGGACAATGAAGGCGCTTGTGCATTATTTTTTTCTTGAAGACGTCTCTTTTAGAGAATTTAGATTTTTGGTGTTGTCTTGGTGGTGCTTGGTCTGATGTTATAAGGAATAAATCACTATAGCAAGATTTTTCTTTTCATTGACAATTCTTCTTTATATTTCGCCGTATTGCCATTAGGATAATGCATTGTTGCATCAGCTGAGTGTAATTGGTATCCTCGCGATATTAATATATCTCTATCGAGGAAAAATATTGTTTTGGATACCCATACGACATTAGTAGATAAAAGCCTACTAGTCTTGGCATGCAGTAAAAGACATGCCACTATCATCGGTATCAACTTGTGGCGCTCATAGTCACACCGCGGCTAAACTAATTTCGTACGCTGCTAGATGAAATTTTCAAATAAAAAAAATCCGCGGCAGGCAGCAAAAGTCACGACCACCCTTTTTTTGGGTATATAACGAATACGTATAAAATTAGAATTCAAAAAATTAAATTCATACAGTTATCTTGATTTAAATTTAGGATATATTACATATAATGGAAAGAAAATTGTAAAACAAAATTTTGTCGAAACTAAACGCTAGATCTACTAGCATAGGTACAAGTGGAACGCGCTCGAGTCCAGTGGGCGTCCAAGCCTTTGACGTCCTCGTCATCGCCGGAGAATCCGGAGAAAATGCCACCTCGCCGCCGTCGTCATCATTGATGGTGATGATGCCCCAATTCTCAACGGAGCACCGATAGCCTGTCGCGGGAGTAGACGGTAGCATAGTATTGTAGGATACGACGATTAGGTCAGGAGCCCGTCTAGTCATTGTGGAGATGATGAAGGGGTGACACACGTGGTGCTCCATTGCCCATGTCAGCGGTTGCTCCATTGTGCATGTCGGTGGCTGCTCCACCATCGGGGAACTACAAACACCTCCAAAGGCTCCTCCTTTCATTCCTTCTTCGGAACAACTAGTGTCTTTGGTTGCTTGTTCTTCTTTGGCCGGCTAAAGAAAAAATGACCCCTTGTTCGTGAGGCCGCCTCATACTTTGAAGACCCGAAGACGAAGCCGGGGGCTAGGCGCCACGACAATAATAGAACCGGTGAGTCCCTCTCCTGCTTGGGCACAAGGGAGGCAGAGGATGAGGAGGAACCTCACGAGTAAGAGGATCCGCAGGAGTAGTGTGAAGCACCATAGTCGCTAGAGCGCCACAAAAAGTAATCACGCAAGGTCAGGGAAACTCGAGGGGTCATAACCACCTGTGCCCCATCGTACGGGTCCGAGCCGACGTGGCAGTTGATGAGGACTGATGGGTTCTTGCATGGAAAACAAGAATTTCCTACGGAATAGCAAGAGAGAACCCCGCAGGATCTAATCTGTTAGATGCAAATAACTAGTAGAATAGGTGTAATCTACTTACCCTTGAAGAACACGGGCGTTGACGATCTAGAGATCGTGTGTGATGTAGTCGTTTGCTTGTGACAGTTCAAACCATAGTAGATCTTGACCTTCAAGATCGTGTACCGAACCTATGGCACCTTCACGATATTCACACGTTCCGCTACAACGGCATATCCTCCTTCTTGATCCCGCAAGATAGGTAGAAGAACTTCGCGAGAATCCGATAGCACAATGGCAGTGCAGCTATGTTGGAGAGGGTTTCCTGCAGGTTTTCACCTGATCTAATCTGAGGAATGGAGAAGCACCACGTGAGAGAGAGAGAGGGAGGAGGTAGGGGGAACAGTGTGTCGACCCCTTCCCCTGCCCTCCTTTATATAGGCGGAGGAGGGTGAAAGGATAGAGATGTCACCTAGAGGGGGTGAATAGGCAATTTTAAAACTATTACGGTTTTGGATTGATAGAATACGAAATTAAACTAACGTTTATTTTGCAAGCACAAAACCTAAATACACTAGGCTCAACTAAGTGCACCAACAACAAGTTAAGCTAAACAAGAAAGCACAAGAGAATTTACCACAAGTGATAAGCAAGATATAAGTACTTCAAACTCGATGGCTATCACAAAGAAAGTAAGCTCGGGTATAGAGATAAATGAGGCACGTGGAGACGAAGATGTATTCTTGTGTTCCCTTACAAGTAAGGTACGTCACGTTGGAGAGGTGTGTGATTCCACAAAGGATTTGCCAACGCCACGAAGGCTCACCTTCTTCTCCGAGTTTATCCCACGAAGGAATATGCCCTTTCCTTATGGCTAGATTTTCCTCCACTCTGGAGATGGCAAGCTCCACAACCACTTCACAAGCTCCACGAAGGAGAAGCCCGGGTCTCTTCACAATCTTCCACAAAGAGAACACCGCTGCACCAACCGCCAAGCCAACTAGGAGGTCACCCTCCAAGAGTAACAAGCTCACGGTCTCTCACTCGAACAAATCGTAATGGAGAGCTCAACACTTATGCAAAAATGCAAAGCAAGAACACCAAGGGGTGCTCAAATCCTTCACTCTCAAATCCCACCAACAAATGACTCCAAGATCTAGATCCAATGGATTCCCCTTGCTTAGAGGAGGAATTGATTGGTGGGGATTGTAGATCTAGATCTCCTCTTCCAAAGCCCTCAAAAAGATGCAAGAATCATAGGAGGGAAGGGAGAGGAAGAAATCTCAAAGGGGTCAATAATGGAGGTAAAAAACATGCTAAAGAGTTTTAGAACTTTGGGGAAGAAGCCCCCCTTTTATACCCCTTCAAGGGGGATGACCGTTGGAAACAAGATGCGCTGGGCGAACACGTTCCAACGGTAAAACCGGCGCCGCCGAAATTTCTGGTCAAAACCGAAAGTTTCGGTATAAACCGAAACAGCATACAGAACAGTTTTTCAGCGGTTTGCCGGAAGTTTCTGGCGGTCGCCGGAAATTCCGGCCACAGACTTTGTCCGCCGAAATTCCGCTAGAACCAAACAGGACACACGAAAACGGCGATAACTTTTGCGTCCGGACTATGATTTTAATGATCTTGGGATTGTTTTGACGAGGACAACAAGCTTTACAAGATGGTGCAGAGAAACATCATAGTCCAAAAGAGGAGAATAGAACCAAATTAAGAAAGGTAAGAAGCCTCCCTACAAGAAGAACCGATAAAACCTTCAAACTCGAAAACGCCATAGAAGATGCATACGAATTCCGTTTTCGATGAACTTGGGCTTGTTGAAGAGCTAGCAACAAGCTTAAGAACCTCACATGGAAAAACACCAAGAATCAACAAAATAGGAAGATGCAAAGTATGCAAAGGATTGAGCTCCCTATGACGATGTGATCAAGTTACCCAACGGAAAGCCCCTCTTAATAGTGCGGCTATGTATCCTATAACCCGGTCTCCCAACAACCACCTTGAGACCGGTAAAAGGAAAACCAAGCAAGGTCATACCTTTGCCTTGCGCATCCCGCTTGATCTTGTTGACAACACTTCAATCTCCATCCAAGCCGGAATGCATCACTTGATCATTGTTGCTTCGTGAAGACTCCTAAATTGCTCCCCATACACCACTATTGGATAGCTTCACTAATACATGTCTTCACATATCCATTATCACCAATATGGACGACAAGCTTCAAGCAAATGATCTTCTCGAGATGCTTATCTTGAACTTGCCCTTCTCAACCTTGATGACGATCACCAATTGATGTCATCCTCTCATGGGCTATATAAGATCTTCACTTTTGAAGCATGCCCATAGAAAGATACCTATACTATATAGAAAACGCAAAGACACATATATAATGGGTTAGTTCATGATGCATAATTGACAAGGCTTACCATACCACAAGATCATGTGGTACATTCTTTATGCTTCATGTGTTGACCAACTTGAAATCACTCTTCACTCTTTGTATAGGTCAACCATGTATCTTATCATGCTCCATCTCAATATCTTGAGGTACATAAAGAACTCTTAATTTAATTACATGCTCTAAATCTTAGTCAATCATAGATCAACTAATGAGGCTATCATGACACCGTCTTAGAGCCATATCTTGAATTCTTCTATTGAGATCACACTCTCAAGATCTTGATCATATCATATTCTTCTCTTCAACTCGATGATCTTGACGCCAATACTCAAGGTATATCTTTATTTTCATGGTATCCATACTTGAATCCAACACATAGACTACAATCATGACCTATAGAATATTCCTTCATATAAAACTCAGTGAAAACATTAGTCCATAGTGATTGTCATTAATCACCAAAACCACACATAGGGGCAATTATTCTTTCAGAGGGAGGCTTACCACTCCTCCAAGCCCCCATCTAGGGCCAGTGTCCAAGGAAGGGAGGAGTCCCTCTCCCTTGCGCCACCACTTCCCAAGTTAGGGTTCACCTTCCCCCTTTTGTGGCCGGTGGCCACATATGGGCTTTTGTGGCCGTGGCTCCCTGGCCCATGATGGTCGGGGTGTCCCCACATGGCCATGTCACCCCACCTCATAGGTGGGTCCCACCATGGATCCTTCGGGATCTTTCTAGACCCTTCTATCCACATAGAATATTCCGAACTTTCCCGAAACCTCGAAATAGGAAGTGCCATATATAATTTTCTACCACCGGACCATTCTGAAGCTCCTCATGATATCAAGGATCTCATTCGTGACTCCGAAACAACATTTGATTCACACCATATATTCTCAACAAAGACTAGCGACACCATAGGTTAAATGTGTGTTCCGACGGGTTTGAGAATAATCATACATGATCGAGACAACTCTCTGGATGATTTGTTGGTCCGCATCGACACCAAATCCATTTTGGGGGAGGCGTCTGGGTGAGTTTTTTTGCATCGGCGCCTGCCGCGCCGCATAGCTTGCTTAGGAGGTCTTTAGGGGGCGAGTGGAGATGTTATAACTTAGTTTATCTTTTTTTCTTCCAAGACATAAACAGAGCATAAAAGAGCCATATTAGATAGGCACTATGGTTTATCAACTGTCACACAGAAGCACCGCTAAAACTTGAAGAGGGGCCATCTTTTTTTTTTCGAGAAACGGAGATGATTTTCATTTAATAACAACTGAAAAATACTGAACATTTGACATATCACCATATCGTTTCATCTTGAAACTATTTTTATTTGTACACAAGCTTACGTAATGCTGTCTCCATCTCAGACTAGTCTTGCGGTCATTTAGCAAGGCGCCAAGGCGTGAGTACATTGAGCAGTGACTCCGTCGTGTTGACGAGCGCGCGGTGCACCTGCTCGCAGCCGTTCTCCGCCGCAAGGACGCACTCCTCCAGGCTCTGCAGGCGTTCCATGGCCTCCGCGGGAGACGCATCTGTCAGGGAGGTCAATGCTCGGAGGGCAGAAGAGGACGAGATGGAGGCCAGCCCGGCGAAGATGGCGGCGGACCCGGCTGCGGCGGCGCACGTGGCGGCCGCGACGGCCTCGCCGGAGTGGGACGTGGCCGCGGTTGAAGAGGAAGAACGGTGGTGCGAGAGGGCGCGCAATGTGGAGGCGAGAGTTGTTCTCTCGCACTCTCGTCTACCTCGCCGATCGTGGATCAGCAGGATTGTTCAGAGAAAGGAAACAAGAGAGTTTTTTTTGCTGCGTTAAGCGTGCAGCTTTTCCGTCTGTATTCTTCCATTTATTCAGCGATAACAGAAACAACGGAGAGATAGGAGTCGATCCGATAGGGACGTGCCATCCCACGTCTAACGGTAATCGAGCTAGCCTCAACGTCCACTATCCTAAAGACTAGGACAACTACTTGCTTGCCACGAACATGACTCGTGACAGCAGAAAAAACTAGCAGGGAAAACAAATAACAGGAAAGTAAACGACTCCTAACATGCACAGGATTATAGCTAACAAGAGTGAGGCCGCGGTCGGAGCGGTGGCGCGTGCGCAGCGCTGCAGCGAGGCGTGCGGCGTCACGATGGCGGAGCGAGGTCTGGGCCTCGGCGAGGACCTGCTTCAGGGAGACGAGCACCTCGCAGAAAGAGCCGTGCGCGTCGACGAGGAGGGTGAGGTCGCGAAGCAGCCGCTGCGTCCACGAGGATGCCGCCTGGCACTGCCGCCGCTCCGGTTCCTGCACCTGGAGGTAGTGGAGCAGGCCGGTGAGGCCTGACAGGAGGTTGCCAAGGTGGTCCATCCCTGCGCCGATCCACGCCGTGCAAGCTGCCTGCGCCGGCGCCTGGGTCCACCCTTGGAGGGCGTTCCCTGAGTCGCGGAGGCCGGCGACGACCGGGCGGAAGCGGTCGGCTGAGCGGGAGTGTAAGAGCTCCTTGCGGCGCGCCTTGGGGACGGCGAAAGCGGCGAGCCGTTGGCGGAACCCCAATGCCATTTTCCTCTCGCGCTAGCTGAGCCTGAGCCTTGTACGTCCGATCGACTTCGATCGTGAAATTGAGAAGCTCCCCGCGTGGATTTGCTGTTAACAAGTCTTGCCCCGGTGAGTTTGCACCATTAACCATGGTTTGCCAAGTGGAGCACAGGTCCCTTTTATAGGGACGGCGCTGCTCCAGAGTAAACCTGCCCGACGGTCGTCTCTAACCTTGTACCCATACATTGACCACCTGTCATCCTATCTGACCAACATGTGTCCACAACTTAATCCAGAACCGTCAGTGACGCAGTACTATAAGTGATGTAGCATAACTGATCGTGACGTCTCTGAATGCTGCTGGCATCGTGATACCGTTTTGGTTGCTCGTGTATTCGACAACACTAGATCAAGAAGATTCAACGTCTAGCTGCAACCAACAAACTCCATCCGGCCGGGTGGTCATGCTTACTGCACAGCAAGCCACTGAAAAATCTCTTGCACGTCAACGGTGTGTGGGTGCCCATGCTTTCTAAATGCAGTGAGCAGTTGCGAAATGAACGCCTCCCTGACAAAGACTCGTGTGGAAAGTCATTTCCAAAGTTAACTTCACGTGCTCTCATTTCGCTTTGAGATTGGTGTGTTTGTCTAGTTTTTTTTATCCCGTATATGGATAACGTCATGCTGACATCAATAATTGAAAAGACTAAAACATTCAAACATTTTTATTAAAACGAGAAAATGACGCAAAACTACCACATTTGTAAAAATCTACCACATTTGGGTTTTTTGACACATAAAAACCACTTTTGGGGTATGGGTGTGACAGAAAGCTCTAACTGGCCGTGTTTAGGCATCTAACAGCATTTCTGGCAGGTGGGGCCCGTTGTCAGTGCTGGCGTGGCACGCACTTGACGGAGGGAGGCAACGGCCGTGAAGGCGTCTAAGGGGGTCGTTAGGGCAGCCACTGTCCCCTCGCAGTCAGCTGTTTCAGTTAGTTTGCCGCTCGAACAACAATGGCGAGTGGCGGCGGGACAGAGGACGGCGACGGAGGGGGTCAAAGTGGAGGCGGTGGCGGTCGTTTCGTGCGGCAGGTGCTCTTCGGGCCTGGATTCAATATGGGGTCCATCGATTTGGACTCTGATGAAGACCGCGAGTTGATGGATCTCGCGCCGGGGCCAGACCAGGACGCCGCGCCAGAGCCGGAGCCGGAAGCTTCTTCAGCTCAGCCGGAATCTTCTTCAGCGCAACTGCAGCTGGCTACGGCGAGCCAGTTAAGCGAGGACCCGCTCAACCACTATGTCTCCGACGGCGGGTAAGGTTCATTTTTCTCTTTTCTGAATTTGGGGATTGAACAGTTATGATTTGTGTGTGATTTGGTGTGATTTAGCAGTACAAAATAATTTGATGGTTGCACATTCTCTTATCTTTGTTTTAGGCCACATTCAGAGATTTGGGATCTTTACATTCAATTTGATGGTGCTAAATTTGTGCAAACAAAAATGCTAAGATCAGATATTAGGTTTTTGAATTTGTTGTCACTGATGGAGAAGGAAGGTTATGGTCTTTCTGATTCAATGTACTATGCAAAATCAGAAGGGGAGGGACTGAATGGGCTAGAAATTGTGGATAGCAACTGTAAGGTGGAAGAGATGGTCAGGAAGTATGAAAGGTCTAAAAAACTGGTTTTAACTGTGATGAGAGACAAGAGTAAACAAGCAATTATTGTGTCTCTTGTGAAGTCCAAGGAGGCAAAAAAATTATATGCAAAATCTTATCCAAGTCACATGTCATGTGATTTAGAGGAGGAACAGGATGGTCATAACCTCATTGAGACCCAGAACAGTGTGTACTTTCAGCCTTTGTGCACACATAATGATGACAATTGGATGTCAGAAGATGAAGATGAGGGAAATGAAGAAGAAGATGAGGGAGAAGCATCTGATGGCAGTGACAGTTGGATGTATCCATGCCAGGTTGACCTAGTTCAGTTAGAGGAGATGAGGAGGAAGGAAATAGAGGAGAGTAACAAAAGAATAGCAGCTAAGATGAAGAGGAAGGCTGATGAGCAACTGTATGAGGATGAGACAGAGCCAGAGGATATTTTTATAGAGCAACAAGTGAAGAAAAGAGTGAGGAGGAAGGGCCCTACTACAAGGTCACATTGTGAAGATGAATTATCAGGAAAGGAAGACTGGGCTCCTTCTGATCCAGAAGATGATGAGCAGTTAGGTTTCCTGGGAGAAGAAGAGGATGATGGATTTGAGCCTCTACCATTTGTGCTGCCAAATGGGAGAAAAAGCAGAGCAAAGAAGCAACCACAGAGGGTGTGGTATGATGAAACTAGGGAAAATCCTGAGCAACAGTTTAGGCTGAAGCTATGTTTCAAGGATGTTTATCAGTTTAGGCAGGCATTGTGTCAGCTTCACATAGCTCAAGTTAGGAATTTCCATTACCACAAAAATGGGCCAGATAGAATTATTGTTTGCAGTAAGCCAACAAAGAAGGAGAAGTACAACTGCCAGTTCTTTATGTCAGCTTCAAAAATCAAGCATGAGAGAACTTTCTGTGTAAAGAAAATGCATTTGGAGCACTGTTGTCCAACTGAACCATCAAGCAATAGAGTTACCAGCAAGTTTCTGAGCAATGTGTATGTTGACAACTTCAGGTCTGATCCAAACACATGCATCGGAACCATAGTTGACAAAGCAAAAAAGGATTTTGGTGTTGAAGTGCCAAAGAGAATGGCCTATAGGGCAAAGACTAAAGAAAGGGAAAAGGTGACGGGGGATCACAAGAGGCAGTACCACAAAATTAGAGACTACTTGTAAACTGTTATAGATAAAAATCCAGGTTCAAGGTGTATTGTCACCACTGTTACTGGCCCAACAGAGGAAGAGCAGGAAGCAATTAAAAAAGGGCGGCAAGTGTTTATTAGTGACAAGCCTAGATTTCATGGCCTTTTCTTTTGTGTCAATGCTGCAAGGCTTGGATTTCTTGAAGGATGCAGGCCCTTCATTGGCTTAGATGGCTGCTTCATCAAACTCACAATAGGAGCTCAAATTTTAGCTGCTACTGGTACAGATGGCAACAATAATATCTATCCTATTGCATGGGCTATAGTTTCTAAGGAAGATACTGCTAATTGGCAGTGGTTTCTTGAACAATTGAAGGAAGCCCTAGTTGGAGAAGAAGGACAGTTTGGCCACTACACAATAATGTCTTCCAGGATGGCCATTATCACCTGTAGTAACTGCAAACTGCAAGGACACAAATATACAAGCTGCTCACAGCCTCTCAGACCAGATCTTGCATTAAGGAAAAACAATCAGAAGGTAAAGAAACTACCAGTGATTAAACTATGCTTCATAACACCTGTAGAAACTTTTCTATTGATTAAACTATGCTTCCTAACAGGCAAATAGGACAAAGCCAGATGGAGCATCTTCTTCAGGTGCTACACCTCCCCAAGCTCAACCATCTCCAAGGCCACCAAGAACTTCCAGTGTTGCACCTCCGCAAGCTCAACCAGCTCCAAGGCCACCAAGATCATCCAGTGTTGCACCTCCCCAAGCTCAAGCAGCTCCAAGGCCACCAAGATCATCAACTCCTGCAGCAAGATCATATTTTGTTGCACCTAGGAAAGAAAGAGGCTTCATGTACTATTTAAATGCTGGGGAAAATGCATCCGCTGAGAGAGATGCACATGTTGGACCTCTAGATGGGGGAAATGTCTGATTGATGTGGCAAATGCATATGTTGTCGTTCTGCTACCTGGTGAACCTCTAATTTTAAGTGTTTATTGTGCAAACTGTTGGACCTCTAGATGTATGTTGAATATTCCTCTTTGTTTAAGTGAATGAGACTATGTACTGGTATTTTGGAGAAAATGAGCAAGTGAGTGTTGTTTTGCTGCCAGTAATTTTATCTGCCCTTATATCCAACTAGATTTGTAAGAGTTCATCCATCTTCAATGGAATACAATGATTATCATAAATGAATGATACTACCTACACAGTTTTCATTGTTCACATATAATTTCAATAACAAAGATAATTTCCATTGTTCACAGATAATTTCAACAACAAAGATAATTTCCATTGTTCACAGATAATTTCAACAACAAAGATTGTTCACAACAAGCTCATAATTCAGATAATTTCCATTGTTCACTACATATTACAGCTCACATCATAATAAAACCATTGTTCAAAGCATAATTAAACCATTGCTCACATCATAATAAAACTACATCTCAACAATCTCCTTTATCTTCTTGAACTTGACCCTGTAGTCCTCTTTCTCCTTCAACAAATCTGATACAATGCATTGTAGCTTCCTCTTCTCCTCCATGTACTTGTCCCTATCTTTCTCTGCCTTCACCAACAAATATTTGTGCATGTTGACAGTTGTTGCTTCAGTGGTCATTTTCTCCTGAATTTCAACCCTTGCAGCCATGAGAGCTTGTTCAGCTTTAGCCTTGAGGGCTAAAGTCACCTGCTTCTCTTTCACTTCTTTTTCAACTTCATCCTGAGCTTTCTTCAAATCTTGGTTCAACTTCTTAATTTGGTCTTCAAAATCAAACTTCTTCTCAACATTGTCCACTGCATCATTCACCCTGCCTTGTTTAGCTTCTTCAAACATCTCCCATAGCTTGCCCATTGCTTTCATCAGAGAATCTGGCCACACTGGATCAGCCCAATGCACATATGAACACTTCTCTCCTTCCTACATCATTTAAGGAAGACTATAAATTAACACATAATAATTAACACATACTGAGATTACCAACACTGACTATCTATACTAATTAGGAAATGCTCACATACCTGCTGCCCTTCACAAGCTAGGTACCTCCTTCCAGTGTTACAGCCCCCCCAAGCTACAAACTTGGTAGCCACAAATCCACACTTGCAGAGCACAGTCTCCTCCCCATCGTCGGCTAAACCGCAAAAATCTGAATCGTAGGTGGTGTTCATACTCTAACATGTTGAAACGTGGCGGAAATTAGAGAAGGAACCACCTGAATCCAAATCTAATTCAACTATAAATCAAAAAACACAGGTGCAGGAGATCTACAGGTGTAGAGTACTCACATCGTCAAACGAGGTCGGGTAGTGCGTCGACTCTTCTCCATCGCTCCACGAAACCATGGCGACAACGGTCGGTGACGGGGAGAAGACGCGGCGACGGTGTGGCGACACAGCGGCGACGGGCTGGGGAAGAGTGGGGAAACAGAGCTGGAGGTAGCTGTTGAAATCGACAAGGAGCGGGCTGCCCTAACGACCCACTTCGATGCGCGCTTCACGGTCGTTGCCTCCCTCCATCAAGTGCGTGCCATGCCAGCACTGACAACGGGCCCCACCTGCCAGAAATGCTGTTAGATGCCTAAACACGACCAGTTAGAGCTTTCTGTCACACCCATACCCCAAAAGTGGTTTTTATATGTCAAAAAACCCAAAGATGGTAGATTTTTAACAAGATCGTCTCAAATGTGATAGTTCTGCGTCATTTTCTCTATTAAAACACAGTCTGTGAAGAATACAAAAAAAATTCATTGTTTTAATAATGTTTCATAAGCTTTACAAATATTTTAGTTTTTCTGGATAACATGTGGCCGACGTCACGTCACGCTGACGTGAGGCTACAGTAAGCACTACTTGAGGTAAAGTTACCTTTAGAAAATCCTTGTTCTAGATTCTTGTAGGGTAGCTTTGACCGAAAAGAGTCATGAAGGATCACAAATCTACGATCGCCATGCACCAGATCATGCATTTCTCAGATCCTACCGGCTCCGAAAGTTTAGATTCAATGTCTCCCGTTCAGCTGTTGTTGTTGTTGTTGTTGTTGTTGTTGTTGTTGTTATTGTTGTTGTTGTTGTTGTTGTTGTTGTTCAAGATCTCTTTCCTTACAATGCTAAAACATCTCAACCTTAGCTAACTACGAGTCTGAGATGTTTTTACATGAAAAGCTTAATAAAATTCTTAAAGAGAAGCATGCTAAATAATGGTTTCACCGTGCTAAGGAAAAAGGTCTTTTAGAAGGCAATAACAACTCTAATATTTTATGACGAAATCTAGTGATAGAAAGCGTAGGAATACAATGTTAGATCTTGCTATGATAATATTTTTAATGAAGGAGACTAGAATATTTTAGCTTATGCAACAGATTTTTATGAGTTTTTTGGGCCAATTTCTCTTTCTGTACTTCTTCCCTCTTCTCTGAGTGAGGCCAACATGAAAGCTTAACTTCTCCCTTCACTTTGGAAGAAATTAAGGAAGTGGTATTTTCCATGGAACACAATAGGGCGCCTGGTCCTTATTGCTTCCGCATCATTTTTTTGGATATTTTGGAACCTTATTTCTAGTGATCTTCTAACTCTATTGTTAGATTTTTATGACGGTAATTTGGATATTAAGTGTTTCAACTATGGTATTATTACCCTGATTCAAAAAGGGGGCACATGATTGAAATGTACAGTCTCATTTGCCTTCTTAATATAGGTTTTAAAAAAATCAGATTTTTTTAAGAATAGAACTAATTGTGTACTTGACAAGATTATTGATGAGATTCGGCCAGTTTTTATTAAATGCCATTTTATTTTGGATAGCGTAGTAACTCTACATGAGACCATTCGTTATATGCATAAGTCAAAAAATCATGAGTTTATTCAAAATGGATTTTGAAAAAATGTACGACAAAATTAATTGGGAGTTTATGTTTTATGTTCTTGATATGGAAGGGTTCCCCGAATAGTTTATTCGGTGAACCAAGTATGATGTTACCGGTGGTAAAGTTTGTGTTATGTTTAATGATGTCTTGGTACTTAGAGCATCTCTAGCAGATCCCAACAATAGTCGGCCCAAAAAACGTGTTCTCAGACCACGGAAAATGTGTTTCTCAAGCCCAAAAAATGCTCCCGCGGAAAATATACGGAAAACCCGGCCCGTGAAACGGAATATTCCTTTCCACGGGTCCATTTTGCGGTATCTACATCTGGACCGTGGCGGCAACATTTCCATCACATAAATCAGCCTCATCAATCAAATAAACAAAAGTATTATCATCAAACTAGCACAAATAATCATCAAACTGACACAAATAATCATCCATCAAGAGCATTACAACATTATTTTTCCAAATCAAATTACAAATCAAGTTCCAAGCAAACAAATAAACAAATAACGAATGTTTCCAATGACAAATAAATAGTTTAAACAACATGCAAAGAGGGGGGTTTCATCTTCTGTGACGTAGCCAATGATGCTAAATGAGGTCTTATTTAAGATGGATATGGATGGCGGCGCATTCTATGTCTCGATAAGTTTGAAGAAAAGCTTCAATCTGTTCGGGGTTGCATTGTGGCCTCACTTGAGTTCCAACATTGTCAAATAAGAATCTAAGTTCTTGTCCTTCTCATCTTCTATGATCATGTTGTGGAGGATGACACAACATGTCATAATGTTGTGTAGAGTTTTCTTATCCCAAAAATGAGCAGGACCTTTAACAATAGCAAACCTAGCTTGCAACACCCCAAATTCCCTTTCAATGACCTTGCGGGTTGCTTCTTCAGCTTGTGCAAATATTACCTCGGCTCTTGTTTGAGGATATGAAACATTCTTCACAAATGTACTCCAAGGTGGGTATATGCCATCAACAAGGTAGTAGCCCAACGTGTAGTCATTGTTCATAACTTTGTAGTTGCAAGTAGGTTCTTCTCCTTTCGCCAAATTTGCAAAAAGGTGAGACGTTGACAACACATTGATGTCGTTGAGATATCCTGGCAACCCAAAGAAGGCATGCCAAATCCACAACTCCTGTGACGCGAGGGCCTCGAGAACAATGGTTGGATCATGGCTTTTCCCACAATATTGCCCATGCCATGCTTTCGGGAAATTCTTCCATCGCCAATGCATACAATAAATACTACCTAGCATGCCCGGCCAAACCCTCTTCTCATTCATAGCCATGAGCCTCTTTGTGTCTTCTTCATTGGCAGCTTAGAGATAAACACTACCAAAGACGCGGATCGTGACCTTGGCAAATCTCCGGACACACTCTAGTGTTGTGTCCTCACCGATGCATGATGAAATTCAACTTGATCTCGTCGAGGAGTGGTGGAAGTGGAATGGGCAACAATGAACAACTAGATTTGTTGTATTGTTGCATTCTTGTATTGTTCTGTTGTTGAATTGTTGTTAGACATGTATTTATTCATCTGAACTATTCATTGTTTATGTTATTTGTGTTGTAATAATAATTAAACTATTTATTTATGATTTTATTTGTGTGTGTTTAATCTTCTATTTTGCAGATGGATGTGTGATTTGTGTTTCTGCTGCCGTGAGCGTTGTGTTTTGCAGCGTCCGGTGGAGATTTGTGTTTGCCGCGATGCAAAATACATCCTTCTGTGGAGCGCCGCACGGCCGCATGCTGCAAACCAAAAAACGGTGCTATAAACAGATTTTAGCGCGCGCTATTATAGCGCTTCTGTTGGAGATTCTCTGATGTTCTTGTTATTTTAGTCAAAAGAGCTCAGGAAAATTGTTTTATTAAAGGTTTAGCTATTGATTTGCCGGATGATAGAATAGATATCATCAAGTATGCCAACGATACTTTGTTTATGTTTGAAGATGATGTAGATAGTGCTAGAAATTTAAAATTTATCGTTTGAATTGTGAACATCTCATTTGCATGAAAATTAACTTCGATAAGGGTGAAGTTACTTATTTTGGTAAAGAATCTGATACAAAAGATATGTTTTCCTAACTTTTCTTTTAATTATCTTGGTTTACTTTTGTGCATTTTAAAATGCTGTCTAGTAGTGATTGGAAGGATACAAAGAAAAAGATAGAGAAGAAAATATCGTATTTGACGGGTAGCTTAAATTCTATTGGTGGATGGTTCATTTTGATTTTTTTAGGGTTCTAGAGAAGTACTGAAGATAGGTGTGATTTTGTAGATCTAGGATGTCGTGGTAGGAGAACCAGGGGTAAAGAAAAACCACCTGGTTCGATGGTCATATGTATGTCTTCCTAAGGATCAAGGTGGATAGGTATTTCAAATTTGGATTATCTAAATTTTTAGTTTGTTATGTAAATTGCTTTGGAGGTTGGAAAACAAGGATGGTTTACGGCAGACTATGACATAACACTCATGAACACTATTTTGCAAAAATTACATACCTTAGAGTGATATAAAAGATATATTCTTAGTCCACAAACGTTTACATGTTCATTTTTGTAAATTAGAAGTGTACAAAAGCTTTGAGGTTATTGTTTGTACATTCAGGATTCACGGGCGAAAGAAAATTCAAACTAGATATCTTAAAGATCAATGGTACCACTAAGCTTAGTAGCATTGGAGCTTAGCAACTTATTTAAGGTGCTTCTATGCTACTTGGCTCATCTATTATATTTTAATCTACCTATTCTTCTTCCATTTCTTATGCATCTCTTAATTTTCTTCCGTAACCTCTTAATTTTCGGGTGGATCGTGCATGGTATGAGGCGCGATGGGCATGGTCTTATCCACTTAATTTTCCAAAGGGAAAATATCTAGTGATATCACACCTCACATGATACCATGAAACCACTTTGAAAAATTCAAAATTATAAGTGACAAAAATTTATAATAATTTTGTAGGTGTTCACAAAATGTGTTTTTAAATTTACCAAAATTTTGAGAACCAAATTCAAAATATGCATAGAAAATAAAAAAGACAAATTCTATATGAACATTATCATTTTGTGTTTTTTGTCTTTTTGTGAAAATATTCATCGTAGATTTGTCTTTTTTGTTTCTCTACGAGCATCTCGAATTTGGTTCTACAAATTCTAGGGATTGTATATAGGCACATCTTGTCAACATTCAAGAATTTATTTGGGGATTTGTTGAAACTTTAAATTTGAATGGTAAATATTGGTATCATGCTATCATGTAAGATATGGTATCGCTAAATATGCCCCCTAAAAGGCATATCATGCATTATTTGGGCACGCCGGCTCAGCCCGTGGAGTCATGTTGCAGGTTGTGGGCTGGCATATGGCGACACCACGTCAGATGGACATGGCTCCATTAACCACGGTGTCATGTTATAGAGGATCAAGCCGTCCGGTAAGATGTCATGTGGATAGATTGGTTCATGAATATTTCTCATAACTAGATTATTTTTTGATGTTTTTCGAAGAATAGGTCATTTTTTGTCGTTTTTGTCAAAGGCATGGCGCCCGTTAAAACACGGCTCGATATTAATGGCCATTGAATTTGCGACTCGCATGTTTCTTATGTCCCTTCGTTAAGAATATGTATGGCAATGGGAACAATCCCCTGTGGGAACCCCTAGATCATCCAATCCTATTATATTCCCAATTTCCCCATCCCAAGCCAATATATATGACTGAAATATAATTTTCCCAATGGCACCCTTTATGGGGAATGAGGTCCAATTGGGTTTCCTATCCCCCATAAAAAAAACACATGGTAATATATGGAGATGATTTTTCACGAGCGTTGTCTTCGTCCAGCCATTGGTCATCTAGATGACTTCATCCTGGTTGCGGCTTAGATGGAAGCATAATGTTTTTTTTAGGACTTTGGTAATTTCTATAGATTTTTTGTTAATTATGTATGGTTTTTGGAGTTGTAAATATAATTATATACATGTCCCTATGTGACTATGTGTTATATGTCAAACTCTAGTTCCCGATTTGTATTGGGGCATGAGCTATAATGTATCATCCACTTCCCCACTATATCCTATATATGGGAAATAGATCACTTGGGTGACTATCCTATGGAGGATGTTTTCGCCCATCCCAGCACCTAATGGATGAATCCCCCGGGCCTAGCGGGTACAGGTCCCATTGCCATTCCTAGTAATTAAGAAAGTTTGGTCCAACTCGAGTGTACCATATCTTCGTCCTTGATATGGCTAGGGGGGGAGAGGGAGGGGGAGGAGGAGGAGGGATTGTTTCTTGTGAAAGTTGTCTCGGAGCTGGCTTCGGCTGAATCTAAATGAATACAAGCGGTCAATATGACACCATAAAAGGGTAACAAAAATCCAGTTGTGAGTCGTGTGATAATCAAGAAAAGGGGCCGGGAAATATATCTCCGGAGGATAACGACACGTACCGAACGAGACCACACCGAACACACACCTGCTTTGACCTGGTCCAGGTATACTTTGCTCGATCGCCTGAACTCCCCTTTCGATAACGGACTAGCTTGTATAGTACGTACCGTGGTAACGACGCGACGGTTGGCCATGTCGATCGCGTGCTAGCAGGCTGCTGCTACCTCGTACTAGCTGCGTTCCCCGCGACGTACGGCGTCATGTAGGAGTACGTGCCATTAGTTTCTTCCCATCGTTTCCGTCAACATCCCCCACCTCCGGCCTGTCAACGTACGATTCCTGGTCCCCGATGAGTAGTATTGGAGTACCTCTGTTTCCGAACAGTGAGGTGGGGAGCGGAGACCTGATGTACGGACGTGACGTGCTGCAAGGGTAGCGACCACTAGCAACGGAAGCGACCGCTGATGTAAGATAATAAAGCTCATTTCCGTTTGCCGCTGCGTTCAATTAATCGCCTCCTTATCCAGATATTTTAGCGTCCACTTATCTAGCCCAGCTTTCGGATTGAAAGGAGAAAATTATCTCTCTCTTGTAAGCTGAGTGTGGTCTCCTCCTTTAGGCAGGACCCCTCTCTTGACTAGTAAAGGCTGCTTGGTTTAGTCTTACATCACCTACAAGAGAAGGCTACACCCAGCTTATAAGAGAGATTGGCGAAATGAGACTAAACCAAACAGTCTCCACTAGAATCTCTCTCTTATAAGCTGAGTGTGACATCCTCCTGTAAGCGAGATGGGACTCAACCAAGCATCCTCCACTAGTCAACAAAGGGGTCAGGAATCTCTCCTTTATAACCTCGCAAGGTGGGACTAAACCAATTAGCCTCCACTAGTCAACAGTGGGGGTCCTAATAGCACCTCGTCTATAGGAGGAGACCACACCCAGCTTATAAGAGAGAGATTCCTTTTTCATTTTAGTCCGGGATTTTGGGATAGAGTGGACTCTCTTCTTATTGTTGGGTCGTGAGCGCATGAACGTCCAGAACGTAGGCTGAGTGTTGCGCTAGCCAAGTGGACGCTAACATCTGGTATCAGAGCTAGCGATCGTCATGCCTTCCTAAGGGGCTTCTCAGGGGGATGAGATGTTAGGCTACTATTGACCGGTGAAGCTACATAAAGTTTAGTCCCACCTCGCCTATAGGAGGAGGCCATACCCAGCTTATAAGAGAGAGAGATTCCTTCCACCTTTCAGTCCGGTCTTTTGGGATGGAGTGGACTCTCTTTTTATTGTTGGGCTGTGAGCGCATGAACGTCCGAAATATAGGCTGAGTGTTGGGCTGGCCAAGTGGACGCTAACATCTGGTAGTAGAGCCAACATCTTCATGCTTTTCTGAGGGGCTTCTCAGGGGATGAGATGTTAGGGGCATGTGGACTAGTGGATGCTGCTTGGTTTAGTCTCACCTCACCTATGGGAGGAGGCCACACCCAGCTTATAAGGGGGAGATTTCTTCCTCCTTTCAGTCCGAGCTTTTGGGATGAAGTGGGCTCTCTTCTTATTGTTGGGGTGTGAGAGCATAAACATCCAAAATGTGGGATGAATACTGGGCTAGCCAAGTGGACACTAACAGATATCAGATGTCAAAACAAAAAACTACCATCCCGATACGGCCTATGGACTTGCTCGAGACTCGGTTTCTTGTAGTACCTGTCTTGTCTCTCCACCAGGCTGGTCATAGTGGAAAATAATTTACAATAGTAATATGCATATGTTACTAGTCTAAGTTACTATCTTTATAGTAAAAAGTAACTTAGGTATGGTAATATGCAATGTCACATTAATTAGACAATAGACATACTTTGCTTTGGTATGTGTGATGTTACAATAACATAGCTAGTTATTCAATCTATCTCTCTTTTCATTAAATCATTGCCACATAAGCATAAATGCTGACTTGAACTCTTAGTTACTAGTGAAGTTACCCCCACTATGACCAGCCTGATTTATTGGTCCATATATCAATGTCCGGTCGGCTGCCCTCTCCAGACCGATGATTGTCATCTCTATCAATTCAATATGATTTCTAGACTGTTCTACGAACAAACACTTGTTGTTTCTGCGCACTTTGTGCTCACTCATATGCACGCGGGAATAACTTCCCGATCGGTCACTAGTGGAGTTCCTTCGAAGATGAGCCCTGAAAAAGAAATTGCAACTTCTTGGCATGGGTATCCTATCAATCCTATTAAGCCATGCGCCAGGATCTCGCATACGACGAGGCGGTAAGCGGTTCCAGAGCAAGGCCTGCATGCTCGCCGCTGGCTAGGTACGAGGTCACTAGGGGAAGGAACTCATGAAGGGGATGGGCGACGGCGAGACATGGGAGCTCACGAGGTGGTGGTCGGTCGGAGGAGCTCACGGTGCGGTGGCGGTGCAGGTCGACGTTGTCCATCGAAGAAAGAGAGAGAAAATAGGGTAGGTAGGAGGTGGGGGAGAGAAAATAGGGACTTCCATAAAGGCCAGGCTGTGGACACAGCCGGATAGGCCAGTCACGCTAGCTATATGTGGCATGTCTGGCTCGACCCATTCTACACCAATTTTGGTGGACAAATGGGCATGTTCAGCTGGGTCGATTCGTTTGAGTATCATGTAGGAGGGCTGGTTTGTCTGTTCGGCTAGACAAAAACGGACTCGGCCAGGCTGTGTAGGTCTCCCAGTTGGAAATACCCATAATTCCACCTCACCGTGTGACTGAGAGATGGATCAACTTAAATACTGGTACAACACGAGCAGCTGTGAGGGGTGTTGCTATTTCCCGCCTGCAGCAGGCGTGTATTCGCATCGCCTGAAGTGTTTCCCGGGTGGACGATCCATTAGTGCTTTCCTAGTTTTCTTTTCAGTTTGCTTTGATATTTTTTCATTTTGTTGAAATTCAACTCTAAACATTGTCTAAAACTGAACAAAAATCAAATTTGAACAAATTTTGAATCTGAACAAATTTCGAATCTATACAAATTTCGGATATAAATAAATTTCAAATTTGAACAAATTTCGAATCCAATCAAAAATCAAATCTGAAGAAAATTGAAAATATTCAAGTTCGAAAATTGTTCACATTTGAAAACTGTTGACAAGAACAAAAAGAAAAGAAAACAGAAAATAAGAAAGATAAAAAAACAGAGAAAAATAAATAAGACAAAAATAAGCGTTATATAAGCCAGCCCAATCACGCGCGCCGGTGTGAGCGAAGCCTATTAACACGCACGTTGGGGCGATAAATAGCATTGGCGGTTGTGAATATATGGTGCTCCTATTTAAGCGGTTTCTTCATGGGCCACTCGAATGCGGCCCACTAATAAGTACATTCTTTTGTTTTCTTTTTCTTTGTAGGAATAAAAACTACGATTTCAAGAAAAGTTTAAATTTTAAAGTTCACCTTTGAAGAGTATTTAAATCTGAATTTTTTTCGAATTTTAAATAAGTGTAAATTTGAAAAATATTTGAATATGAAAATATTCAAAATTGAAAAATATTAAATTAAAAAATGTTGATATTTAAAATTTATATAAAGTTGAAAATATTTAAATTTTAAAAAATGTTCAAAAAGTTTGAAAAAATCTCTAAAACCGGAAGTAGGAAAATATTAAAACCAAAAGAAACCCGAAACCAGGAAAAGCAACAAAAAAACAGGAAGAAAAGTTAGAAGAAAATGTTAGAAAAAATACCTACTCGCGCTAACGGGCCGGTCCAACACAGACAAGCCTGAAGCGCCAGATAGCGTCCGCGTTGGGCTGAGAACAGGATTTACCCTTACTTCAGTGTTGGACATGTCTGAACAAACGAAACATGGGCCACTTCCGCCCCAGGCCTACAGGGCGGATGAGTGGTAGGGACGTCCGGGCGTAGGGGTCTATTCAGTTTTCCTTGAAAAAAAATTCAAGGATACATCCTGGAAAACATATCGTTTTCATAAATGGGAGGCCAGGCGGTCAAGTTTTACAACACACCGTGGCACAAACGTCAGGGGTGCAACTCCACGCCATCACAAAGATGGCACACACACAACCTAAACAACTACTCGTGACATCTCCAGCTATCTATCTGTCCTAGACAGTCGCGGAAAAGCCGAGCAGTCCTCCAGAGGTCTGACTCCGTGGTGATCTTACAGATGACCTCTCCAGGAGAGGGAGCGGCCTCTTTGAAGACCACGTCGTTTCGATGGCGCCATAGCGTCCATCAAACCAAAGCGATCACTGTCCAGAGATCGCGCTCGCAGCCCTTGTCGCCCCCCTTATCTTGGAGCCAAGCAATAAACTTGGAATCATGCTCCGGCATCCAGTGTCCACCAGCCCAGGCAGGCTGCCCAAACCTCACAGGCCAGGACACAACTCATGAAAAGATAATCGATGGCCTCTCCACACTGGTCGTAGAAGGGGCAGGCCGTCGGATGTTGAAGGCCACGCCGGCTAAGCCGATCGGCGATCCAGCACCTGTTTCCCCTTAATTTCTCAGGGACCTAAGACTAGACTACACCACTCTATATGTTAAGTGACTTGGGTATCTTACTTCCATCCATTACTACAAGGACAGTTAAGCTTGGTACAGTGATGTTGCTACTGCTAGTGGTTAGCAGTAGCAACATCACCACTAGCAGTAGCAACATCACTGTACCAAGCTTAACTGTCCTTGTAGTAATGGATGGAAGTAAGATACACAAGTAAGATACCCAAGTCAGCCAAGCTTAACTGTCGAACAGCTCGGCGTCGTCCCACCAACTACCCCGCCCGCTTCAGATGATATCAGATCGAGGAAGAAATCTCTGCCCCACCTTCTCCCCGCAACCAGAACGGCAAGAAGAGGCTTCGAATCTTCCACACCGACACCACCTAAAAGCAAAATACTGATACACTGCTTCCAATCAAGACCGGCGACCGCCGAACAGCAGACCACCTCCTCCTCGCCACCACGGCCGGCCGGGAGGGGCACCACCAATCCGAAAGCCTCGTCGCCGCAGATCTCCCCCCACCGTCTCGGCCGGCCAGGAGAACCAGCAGCGCCAGGCTCGCCCAGCGCGAAAGGAAACAAACCGCCTCTAATTTATTTGGGGAAGCAACGCTCCCTCTCCATCCGCTCTGCTCCGACCACTGGAGCAGCCACCGGCGACGAAGGAACCCAAACCTGGCAGAAGGCCAGAACAACACCTAACTACCCTAGCTACTCCGGCGCCGACTCCCGGCCACCACTCACCGGCTATTCCGACGAGGGCGCCATGGGAGGGGTCCGGTCTCGAGGAGGAAGCTCTCAAGCGGTGCCTCTCAATTCGTGCGAGAGAGAGGGGGTGAGAAGTCGTGTAGTCCGTCCCCTTAATAACCGGACAGTGCTAGGCGTCCCCGGGGGGATTTGTGGTTTTCATCCCCCGGGTCCCCAGCCAACCACGTGTCCTTTTTTGAATTCAAAATCCCGCTTTTGCTACATTTGCCCCGCTTTTGCTACATTGTAGCAGAAAACGGTTCGGTCTAGAAAAATAAAAATAGACTGGACCTCGCCGGAGACCTCGTCGGTGACCGTGTAGCAAAAAAGTTGTGCTATTGTAGCATATCCGACCTCGCCGGAGACTCGCCGGAGAATTTTGCCGTTAGACCTCACCGGAGACCGTGTAGCAAAAATGTTGCGCTATTGTAGCAAAATCACAAAACAGTTGTAGCAAAAAAAACTTATATTGTAGCAAACTCCTATTTCGCCGGATATCTCGCCGGAAAACCCAAGGCACCCTTGTAGCACTGCCGCCGGCTGCATGTAGCAAAAACGCTTTGTCGACGGAGAAGAAAAAATGTTGCCGGAGAAGAAGCCGCCGTGCCTCTATAGCAAGGACGTTATGCCCCTGTAGCAGGGCTTCACACCGTTTGTAGCAAAAAAAAAAAGCCGTCACTGGAGAAGGTGATGTTGTTCCTCTATAGCAAGGCTGACGCCATCGTCCAAGAAGACGATGCCATACATCTGTAGCAAGGCTGACATACCTTTGTAGCAAGGCCGTCGTGCCTTTGTAGCAAAGCTTCATGCCGCTTGTAACAAAAAGCGGCTCCGCTATACTTCTCCCCCGCTGCCTATGTAGCGAGGCCGGCATGCCTATGTAGCAAGTCTGATAACTGCACATAGCAAACCTCGACGCCTGTTGTAGCAGCGTCGCCAAACGCATTTAGCAACCACCGATGCCGCACGTAGCAGCACTGCCAGCTTGCCGTAGCAGAAGCCGACGATGCACGTAGTGTCGCACCGTCGGCAAGCACCGTCATCAGCCAGCACGTAGCATCACCATCATCCACATGTAGCACCATTGCTGGCCCGTTGTAGCAAGCGGCACCGCCGCATGTAGCGAATCGCCGCATGTAGCAAGGCCGACCACGGTCGGTAACAAAGCTTGGCACCGCAGTTAGCAAGGCCATACATGGTCGATAGCAAAAGCTTGCGCCACATGTACCAAGACCAGGCGCATGTAGCAAACTTGACGTTGCCATGCTTCTACTCGCTCCGTGACATGAACGTGGCCACACACAAGGACAAGCCTGAGGGTGAGTTCGTGGTGCCGGGCATGCCGATGCGCGTGGAGCTGACCAAGGGCACATGGCCATTGGCCTTCTTCTCCCCGCCTTCGTGGGAGGCGTTCCTGGAGGAGAGGAACGAGAGGTCGACGGCGTCGTGGTGAACTCGTTCCTGGACATCGAGGGGCAGTTCGCCGAGTGCCTGGGAGCGACGCTGGCTATGCCGGAGTGGGTGCTCGGGCCCTTCTTCCTGAACAACCGGGACGAGGAAGCCCTGGCGGAGCACACGGACCAGTACAAGCCTAGCCCCAGCTTGGACGAGAACGCGGTCACAGCTTGGCTCGACGACATGGCCCGGCGCGGCCGCGCGGAGGAGCGGTGACGCGGAGGAGCAGAGGTGTGGTGGCGCCTGGGAGGAGCAAGAGACGAGGCGGCGCGCGGAGGAGCTTGCCATGGGGAAAAATAACGGTGGAGAAGACACGATAAACAGATAAGGTTGTTTTGTGTTACCAGGCAGTGAGCTAGTGAAAGGTCTTGATCGTTTTCATCCAACGGCTCCGCACCCGGGGGACGCGAGCGCGTGATCCCGGGGGAGTAGTATCATTTTCCTTAATAACCTCTTGACCGGCCGATTCCATCCCATGTGATGCCAAACCGACCGAACGACCTAATAAGAAATTTAACATGGATTCTGTGGTCTAAAACTAGAGGAGGCCTCACATGGTCGTCGACCTAACGGCACTCTTTCAGATTCAGAGTAGTTCAGACTTCAGAGCGGAACCCTGCGTCGCTGGAATTAATGGAATGGTATCCCGAGCCAAACTACACTTGAAGCGTATCTGCTCACTGTCACATGTGAATCCACATCCGTAATCAGTGTTGCATTATTTCTGGCTTCTAATCAAATTAAGCCTTAACTGTTCCTATCAAAAGTACAGTGCTGCTAGTTTCAGTTTGTGCTACTAGTCCTTTCAGGTCAGGCAATGAAGTAGTTGGCATTATTCATCATAGGAATGTCCGAAGAAGAAATTAACTCGTCTGGAGTTCCAACGAGGTGTTTTTACTCTGCCTCGACACGACACGAGAACATCAAGCTTTATCGAGAGATACCAGTTTTGGCAAACTTTCCACGACACATTTTGAGTTAAGAACTAGTAAAAGATTAGTTGTCGCCTACTTATTAAATCATTTCATTTTGAAACCATCTCGTATACACCATGAACAAACCAAGCTACAAAATGTTAATCATGATTAACAGAGATGAACCGGAATTGTCGCCGTCAGTAGATGCGGTGGTCAATTTCCCTCATAAGAATCATAAGTTATTTACTTTCAATTGTCCGTTTTCTCCCAGTTTGTGAGGAAAACACCACGTGTAGTTGGTATCATCTCCACACACACACACAAAAAAAAAACGAACTGCCCTATCCGATCGAGAGAAGAGATGCACGCGCTCTGAGGCGGCGGTTAAAACCCATCTATGGTTCTTCTCTCGTCCCGACGTCCGTCTCCGATGGCCTTATGGCCTTGGAGTTGGAGACTTGGCGGACCATACCCTTTTCTCGCCAACGAGAAGTCTAAACTATTTCCAGTGTATTCTTCGATATATTGAGACGGTTGCTATATCCTGAAATCAGAATAAGATTTTTAATGCTCTATCCTTGCTCTTGTGGTGTGTCTAGCATCAATGGATGACGCGTGGAGTCATGTATCCAACGGATCTCTTGGGATCCGATCATTTTCGTATTTGTTGGTGTAGTTTGAGGTTATTCTCTTTTGATCTACATTTATCATCTTCGGCGATGGTTGCTTCTCTAGTGCGCGGCTCCGGTGATGAAGGGGCGGTGGTGGTGGCGCGTCTTCGACTCGTGCTAGTGTTTGTAGTCATCGCTAGGTCGTTCAGTGATATATTTTTACTTTTTATTACTTTTAGAACTATTTATACTGACGTTGATGATTATTAATAGATTGATAGAATTTTGAACAAAAAACACTAAACTTTAGCCGTGCTAACATTTGAAGCAAATCAGGGGAGAACTAATAAGGGAGTGCCTAGATCTCAGGCGCCTGAGAACTTCTTATGTCTAAGTCGCTGACATCATTCTACTATTTGTGCTAATTCTCAGTTCAACCTAGTTGCAACTCATTAAAATCCCAGTTACAACCTAGTTGCAACTCAAGTAAAAGTCCCACGTTGTACAAATCGTGAGCTAAATCTGAGAGGTGAATGAGAATTAAGAAGTTCTTAGGCGCATAAGAACTAGCTAATCCGAACTAAGAGCATCTCCACTCGTTGGGCGAACCCAGGCCAAAAATCGGACCTTTTTTTGGCCGGACGAAACGCGTTTTCGGTCTGGATCCGCCGAGCTTCCCACTCGCGTACCCAGACCGAGTTCCTAGGTTCGGCGAAATTCAGTTAAACTCGGCAAAATATGGGCGAATATAGGCAGATTTCATTAACTAGGGCAAGGACGCACATATTATATCGAATTTAATAACTAGGAAAAGGCCGCTGCCGTCGTGGTCGACGTCGGACGCCGCAACTACAGACCGAGACGGGGTGGTTGCCGGCCTGGATGTGCTTCATGACGCCGGGGAGAGTTCGCCCTGGAACGCTCCACCAATGGCGGCGGAAAGCCACATTGTGACGCGGCGGCGGAGAGCCCGGCGGTCCTTCGTGTCGGGTGAGTTCCTCGACGCGCCTATCAGCGAAGAACTGCCTCCAGAAGACCAGGTTGCTAGGATCCTCAGCGAGATCCGGGTCTTGCATGGCGGCGATAGCCGCCTGGATCTCTCCGACGAGGTCCTCGTCGGCTGGCACCGGCGGAACAGGGATCCCGCCGGCGCTGAGTTGCCAGCCGAAGGGGAGACGAGTGTCCGTCTATGCCGTATAGCGCGCCTCGTGGAGCAGCCGGGCTTCCCAAGGCGGCATGGTGCATCGGCCGGGAAATCCCTCGGCCATGGCTTTTCGACGGAGTTGAGGAGGAAGAAAGGTACGAGCGTCCGTAGTTCGCCGGAGTTGGGAGTGGTGTGAGAGACTGTGAAGAGAGGCGGCGAGATATACGCCTTTTATAAGACGACTTCGGCGGCGAGGGCGGGAGGGGTGTAGCGGCGAGGGCGAGAAAAGGAAAACGGCGGGAAGGATGGCGATGACTCTGCTTCTGTCGTTGACAGGCTGGCCCATTCGGCCAATTCAGTGCGTCCGGCGTTCTCAGGACGTACCCTGGATTCTGGGTTTGGCCTTGGTAGTCCGGACCAAAGTTGGTCCAATCTGAATGAAAAGAGATTCCTAGTTACGCGACTAGGCCAATTTTCAGCGTCCGGACGTAATTTTGATATCCGGATAGGCCTTCTGGGTAGACCGAGTGGAGATGATTTAATAACCACGTAGTCATAGTACCATCCGGACTGGTTTCGAGGTTTCCCGTACCGTGCCGACGCCGGGTGCGGAGTTCAGCTGGATGCGCCAAAACGTACGGTGGGGGTCCGTGCATCCGATCGTACCTGCTTGGATC
Organism: Avena sativa; assembly: GCA_916181665.1. NCBI lineage: Eukaryota > Viridiplantae > Streptophyta > Magnoliopsida > Poales > Poaceae > Avena > Avena sativa. The sequence continues at coordinate 466,560,222 of OV702293.1, forward strand.
GCAACCTCCCATCCGGATCGATCTAGTATCCATCATTGGGTTAACTGCGCAGGCTAAGGTACGTCCGCATGCAATTGCTCACGTACACTGTACCAGATTGATTAGAAGGCGAAGATCCAACTTAAAAGTGCATGCAGCTTTGCTTGATTGACAATCTTGCTGCCGAGCCGCTTTCGTGTTCCGGTACAGTGTGATCAATCCTGGCTACCCTCCCCTAATCCGATTGCAACTTTGGTGCAGTCATAACCCACTGATATATGCAGACATACAAGTAGCACAGTAGCACTCGTGCTACAATGTGCAACGGAGGCGTCGCTCATATGGGACGCTCGGGTGCCCAACAAAGTGAAGATCTTCATCTGGCTGCTCCACCTCGACCGGCTTAATATCAGGGCCAACTTGAAGCACAAGAACCCATCGACAACGACACCTGCCCTCGATGCGGCCTGCTCCCTGAGGATCGAGACCACCTGTTCTTCCTCTGCCCAACAGCCAGCCATCGCCGTTTGGAGCAAGATTGGTATCATCCCTACACACTCCCCCTTCCCGCAGGTCTGGACGACAACACTCCCCTCACATCTACAAGAATCGGCATGGCCCTCTATGCTCATGATCATTCTATGGAAGATTTGGGATGCACGCAACGCCAAAACCTTCAGACAACACGATCAGTCTTGTAATGAAACCATCAGAAACATAATCTCCGACCTTACCATTTAGGCACACCGTTTTAGACAAACGGAACTTAAGGTGGCGGCTGCGGCTTGGCGCGACCACCTGTCTCTCTGTAATATGTAAACTCTCGTTTTAAATGAAAATATTCAGACGGGGATCCTTCCACACCCCCACCCCCCGGTGATTGCCTCAAAACAATGTGCAACGGTGACCTAATAAGCAATCCATCGCTACAGGAAAAGCCCGCTACACCGATGGCCGGGCACCTACGCCGACGGCCAAATATCGGGACCCTCGGCACATGAATGCCATCGCCGTAGCCTAGCTGGCTCTCGGCAGCAGGACGGCTGCCATCGGCACGGCCTGTGCCGATGGCATTTCGGGGTTGTATCGTGGACAGCTAGCCCTCGGCGTAGGCCAATTTTCCTGTAGTGCATGCTAGATCTAGAAGATGTTACTCATACATAATTGAAGGTGGAGATTTGTCTTAAATACGGCAAAGCCTGAATCGGAGCCGCTGGACGTCAACTTCAGAGAGTTCAAGTTAGTCAGTCAGGCTCCAACGCGCATGCGTGACACCTTAATAACCCTCTCGATCGGCCGATTCCATCAATGTGATGCCAAACCGACCGAACGACCTAAGCAATTCAACACAGATTCTGTGATCTAAAACATGAGGATGCCTCACATGGTCGTCGGCCTAACGGCACCATTTCAGGGTAATATAGTTCAATTCAGAGCAGAACAGGCGTGGTTGATGGCGGAATGGTATCCGGAACCAAACTATAGTGTACGCGTGTGGGTATTCGACACCCATGATCACTGTACACCGGTTTCTACTCGAGCTAAGCAGCATATACACTCCTAACTGAACCACAGTAGTACAGCTAGTTTCAGTTTGTGCTAGTAGTCCTTCAAGTCAGGCAATGAATTTGGCATTCCTCATAGGAATGTCCGCATCAGAAATTAATTACTCCCAAGTTCCAACAAGGCTCTGTTTTTACTCTGCTCAAATATTGAGCTTTATGGAGTGATACCAGTTTTGGCAAACTTTCCATGATACATTTTGAGTTAAGAACCAAAAAGAATAGCTGTCATCGACTTATTAAATCGTTTCATTTTAAAACCATTTTGTATATACACTAGGATTAACGGACGTAAGCCCGCATTGTCGCCGTCGGTACATGTCGTGGTCATTTTCCCTCGTAAGAATCGTCAATTATTTACTTCCATTTGTCCTTTTTCTCCTATTTGTCCTAGCTAGTAGTATTTCTTTTCGTGGTGATTGCTTTGTCATCGTCAAAACATTTTTTAGTGAGGAAAACACTAGGTGTAGTTCCCATCATCTCCACAAAAAAACTGCATTATGCGATGGAAAACTGGACTTTAGTTGTGCTGGCATTTGAAGAAAAATCAGGTAATGTTATACCTTTTCAAAAAGCTCACATATAAATCACTTTTCACTTTGTGAATAGCTCATATGTAAGATCAATGTACTTCTTATTTAAATTGGAATTCAACGGTCTCCATATCTAAATATAAGCACAAATAGAACATTGTAGAGTGATATTTGTTTTTTCAAAGATACGTCATGGAAGACATATCTGTTTCATAGAAGACGGACCAAGAAGCTGGATTACAACACATTATGGCATAGACGCCAAAAGCAACTCCACGCTATAGAGTGATATCTGTAATTCATGGTTCGTAAAATCTCAGATAGAAGCACTGCAAACTTCTCATATAAGAATCGTCAATTATTTTACATTCATTTGTATGTGTTTTCACATTTGTCATTTTTCATTGTTTGTGTTGATTGGGTTGTTATGTGGTCGAAACCACAACCACGTCATTGTTATAACTGTTTTATGTACGGAGCGTAAGGCTGAATGTAGCTGGTATCGTCTCCACTCACATAGAAATTGCCTTGAATCAATGGGAACAACACTTCACCTTTAAAGCAAATATAGTAATGTAAATCATTTGAAAAACACTTTTACTTCGTTGTTCCTCCTACCTAAAAATTTAGCAAACATAGACGCATGGGCATCTAGGATTGTACAGTACTTTTTTGGTGCAAAGCCCGTATAAGCCCACTCGAAGACCGTACGACCTGTTTGGACATACACGAACAATACAACAGGTGTCCGTGTATAGGTGTGTATGGGACCGCGGGAGGCAGCAAGTCCGTGTGTATATAACGCCGTCGCTCCATCGCTTGGATAAGGGAACAAGGAATATACCATACTTTATCTCTTACTACTGATACGCGGGTATACAAGGTCTGAATATGGATTTTGCTGGGCAAAAAAAACTGCCTAAGACAAATTTATCCCTTCAAGTTTCAATAGTGGGTGGGTGGGGAGGGGAACTTTGGTCAGTATACATACTGATTTACATTCAAGTTTTAATGATCTCATGTCTAACTATAAACATAAGTACAGAATGAAATTTTGCGAGGAAAACATAGAGAGTGAAATTAGTTATGCATGGTCTATCAATTATCAGAGAGAACCACTGCAAACTTTTGAAGAGACGTTTTCAGTTCAGAACAAAAAATATCACCGAACATTTCACCTAATTATAATTTCGTTTCATTTTGAAACGATTTTCTATACATCATGTGTACAAGCCACCAAATAAAACTAAGAAAGATCAATCGGAGCAAATTAATTTCCATTTTTTTTCCTGATGATCAGTAATCTTTGCGGCCATTTCCCTCCAAAACATGGCTTTAGCCGGTCAGAAGCAGGGCGTGAGAACGTTGAGCAGGGACACCCTCGCGTTCACGAGCGCGCGGTACACCTGCTCGCAGCCGTGCTCCGCGGCCACGACGCAGTCCTCCAGGCTCCGCAGCCGGTCCATGGCCGCCTTCCTCTCATCCTCCTCCTCGTCGCAGCATTCTTCCGGAGGCGTATCCTTTGCAGCACCGCCGGGCGATCCGGAGGACTCGCAGGCTGCGGCGACGGACACCGTGCGCCGCCGCCACCGCAGGAGGTCCGCCACCCACCAGACCGGCGCGGCCGCGGCCTTCGCGGCGGGGGAGGAAGCCGATGCCGGGGAGGAAAATGCGCGCGAGGTAGAGGATGCGGATGCGGATGCGAGCCCCGCGAAGATGGCGGCGGATGCGGCCGCCGCGGCACATGTTGCTGCCGCGACGGCCTCGGCGACCGCGGCCTCTGAGGAGTCGGACGTTCCCGCGGCGGAGGAAGAACGGTGGGAGAGGGCGCGCAATGTGGAGGCGAGGCGGGAGAGGTCGCGGTCGGAGCGGCGGCGCGCGCGCAGAGCGGCCGCGAGGCGCGGGGCGTCGCGGCGGCGGACCGCGGCGTGGGCCTCGGCGAGGAGCTGCTTGAGCGAGAGGAGCGCCTCGCGGAAGCATCCGTGCGCGTCGGCGAGGATGAGGAGGTCGTCCAGCAGGCGCTCCGTCCACGGCGTGGCCGCCGCCTTGCAGGTCCGGCGCTGCGAGTGGCGGAGCGGGTCCTGCGCCTGCGGGTGGTGGAGCAGGTCGGTGAGTCCCGCCAGGAGCCGGGCCAGGTGCTCGACGCCGTGGCCGATCCACGCCGTGCCGGCCTGCGACGGGGCGGGCGCCTCGGTCCAGCCGAGGAGCGCGTTGGCGGAGTCGTGGAGGCCCGCGACGACAGGGTGGAAGCGGCCGGGGAGGCTGGTGGAGCGCGTGCGGGTGTAGGAGAGCTTCTTGTGCCGCGTGCGGCGGAGGGAGGAGGAGGCCTTGGGGACGGAGAGTGCGGCCAGCCGCCGGCGGAATCCCACTGCCATTTCGCGTCCGGCTTGCTGGAGTCGATCCCGGCGCGATGCGTCGTCGTCGCTGTGTGTTGGAGAGCGAGCTGGTGCCGTGGTGTGGCAAGTGGAGCGGCGAGCTGCCTTTATAGGGTGGCATGGTCATGGATGGGTCGGCAGACCCCGCACGGGCGGGAGTCGGGAGTGGGATGGGGGTTGAGGAGTGGATAGTGTGGCAGGCAAGGCGCAGGGTAGATGGTTCCACGACGGACGGGACACGTTGGATTACTTTTTTACTTCCAGTCTTCAGACACCGAGCTTGCTGAACAAGGAGGACGGCCGAGGCTGGATAAAGGGTAATAAACGAACCAACTTCCGATGGAAGATTGCAAAAAGTGCATGATCCTTCTGTGACCAGGGCACGGACACTTTCTACGTGTACAAACCTTTTTTGTTGCTTTGACCTTCCTGCTTGTAATGAGCCCCGTGACACTGAAAAGTGGACAGCTCAGTTTAAGCCAAATAGGTCAAGTTGGGAAATGTCAAAAAGAAGCAAAAGGTACTAGAGTACGAGTTGGAAAATGTCAAAACAGAAAAATGAGTACTAGCTGATCAAGTTGGAAAATGCTGGTACTGGTCAGCAGGCAGTTGACTTGTTGTTCGAGCGCAGCAGCAGCACCAATTCGAAATGAGTAATGCTATACGTACGGATAAATTTTACGGAAAACACTTATGGACTCATAACGTAGCATAGCAGGTAGCGGTGAAAATACGAACCGTTCCCGTCTTTTAAGCAAAGGATAAATATTCAACCAACCAGTTCTGTCCACGTAAGTTTGTAGAGTTTTCCGTAAGCCACCCGTCCGTAAGTCTGGGATTACCGATTCGACACTGAGGTGTGGCAGTTATTGCATCTCTAACGGAAACACGCAAACTGTATAACTTGTTTTATAGGCCACGGAAAACGAGTCACCGTTTGAAAACGCCTCGCACGTAATAGACCCCGCAAACTTGACCCATGAAAGAGAATAAAATCGTTATTTCAACGTTTCAATCAACGGTGATCAATTTTCAAACAATCAAACAATGCAATGATTCATAGTTTGTACATCAAATTGTCATGATCACAGCAACTCAAACTTAAGCTAGAGTGCCCAGTGTTCAACCAACAGATCCAAAAATCAATCATCAAACAATACCGTCGCTGCCGAGCTCATTGTGCACACCTGCATACCAGAGACTCAGTGGCAGAGCTAGACGAGACTCCACGGGGGGCCGCTCCGTGTGCATGTCTACTACAAAATGGCTCGAGGGCTACGAACCCACTTTTATCGTATCTAAGCCCCCCCCCCTCACTTGTACATAGCTCCGCCAGTGCAGAGACTCACCTAGTCCACTTGCCGATGCACCACCGCCTTGACGCGCCAACCTTCAACTCTCCAAGATGTATGAAAGAATCATTTGATGCAACTCCAATTGTCATGCGCTCTGTATCCATCATCACGAACTTCCTATCTTCGTCCACAGGCTCCTTCATGACCTTGGCCTGCTTTATCTTAACCTTCCTATCCTCAAGCTCGGTATTGTACTTGGCATCACGTCGGATTGATTTCCACCTTGTATGCTTCATGACCATCTTCTTGTCATGCATCATCACCTTTTCCTCCAACGTCTTCGCCGGCAACAATTCCTTGGACTTCACCATGTCATCAATCTTATCCCTCAACGATGATGCTTCGACTTCAAGCTTGATCCTCTCCTTTGCCTTCCGGCTTCCCCTTGTCCCTTCCCTTGTTTTCTTCATCACTTGCATCGTCCATTTCCTTCATGGCCCCCCTCTTCGGCGGTGCGTCTTGGTCCCTCAAAGTCCATTTTGGAATATGCTCAAGCAATTTCCAACATTGGTGAAGGGTGACCGGTTTCTCCTTGGATCCCCTCACTGCCTTGTACCTCTCCACGGCAACACGTTCCTACAATGCAGAATGAGATGAACAATGTTTTCACATCCATAGCTCAACTAGGTAAATGAACATGTTGTGGCCTCGTGAGCATTGTAGCTACATCAGATTTATCTCTAATTACTACAAGTACCCAATTTCGTGTACGACATCGTGAGAGAGGATGGAGATCGTACCTTGCGGATGCATCACCGAACACATTGCCTGCACCAACCGAGGTGTCCTGTGGGTGGAGCACGGCGGAAGGAGACGGAGCGGCGACGGGTGGAAGGCCGGGGCGGTACCACAACTTGTTTCGCCTTCTTCCTGTCCCCTCTCAAACGTGCATGCGACTTGGGTGCCGGGGTGACAGCGGATGGCTCTTGCGGCTGGGCCACCAGCGAAGCACTAATGAGTAGGGAGACACCACGGTTGCCCAATCGCTTCCTCTTCAACTTGCCGCCGACCGCAATCATCTGGGCAACGGATCTGGCGGCATGGGAACCGAAGCCAAATCCATCGACGGGACTTGGCTGTTGAGGCGGGGCGACCTCACCAACAGCGGTCGGAAGCTCGGTGAGGACCATGTTTTCGGATCCGGTGTGTGGCGGCGCCAGAGAGGGAGATCGGCGGTGGCAGCGCGGAGGCAGGAAAGGGGAATGGTGAAACGCCCCTCCCGCACGAACAACTCGAGCATGCAGTTTTCGCTTGTTTACGGTGTTTGCTAGACCACCAATTTTTTCGCCAAAATCTAAAAACTTGCTGGTATTATACAGTTTTACTACGTCTGATAGAGATGCTCTGACAGATTTCGGACTCCGAGTCTCCCGGAAGGAGAGCGTGCAACCCGGCGTATCATATTTGTCCATCCAAGACCCGGGCTGGGCTGGTGGCGTCCGCGACGCCCGGCGCGGACACGTGCAGGCGCAGTCGGCGGCGCCATCCCGCTCGTCGCGCGCGCGCGCCGGCCCACCTCGCGCACAGCTCACACCATTATGGCCGGGCGCGTCGGCGTCCATCGCTCGCCTTGCATGCTTGGCACCACCGAACCGCTACCCCACCACCGGCCCCGCCCCGGCTGGCCAGCCTCAAGCTCGGTCGCCCATCGCCATTGCCAATCGGCACCATCACGTACGTACTCTGCCGTGCACTGTGCCGTGGGGCCCCGAGGCGGATGGGCGCCCCGTGCACCGTACGTGCCGCCTCACGTCTCATCACGATCCATCAGACGGGTGGTGGTGAACTGACGGGGACATCTCCCTTCCCCCTTCCCCTTGGGCACCACAACTGCAATCGTATGGATCTAATCTAGCGCTTTTATTGTCCAGCGATCTACAGTACCAATCGGCTGCTTCCGCTGCTGCGTCTCCGCTGGGCTGGGCTAGGGAAGGAAATCATTGGGAGACGCCATGCCAGCCGCGGCCCCACGCCGATCTTCCGATTTGGTGTTCGACTTCTTCAATGGATCGGATGAACTAATCATTGGGTTGGTGTTCGGATCCGTTCTTCCGACGATAGGATAGATGTGGCTTCCTGCACATTGCGATTCTTGGTGCCCTGTCTGTCAGGATCTATTAGTACGTTGTTTCGTTTTCACGGTTGGTTACTGACAGGTGACACTGCTCCACGCTCCTCCTCAGCACGCGGACAGATCTTTCCACAACTAACTGCACGTCTGCACGAGAGTCCAGGTAAGATCTCACCGACGGACCATTCAGAATTTCAGATGGCACATGCTGACATTCAGATGAATACATATTACACTAGTATTTCCTAACAGCAAGTAGCTGATCTCTGGTGAATGGATCAGACAGTATTATATATACACCTATACATCGAACTGTGCCCTATGCTCGCGATTTCACTCCTTTGTTTACGGGTTCCTACAAGATCCTCCAGATAGGCGCGCGGATCCACGGATCAATGCGTGCGACTGAATAAAGAATCGGAACCCCATGACGTAGTACCACCAGAGACAATCAAGGACACAGCAGGCGGTACAATCAGATGCATTGCACCAGTGCAACGGATAATTTAATCATGACGAGCGCCCAGCTGTTACGTGCTCTGATTAACCTGCAAATTAATCGCAATCTATATAGTCTGTGGGGCTTCCCCGAGTAGGATCGAGCAGCAGAGGGCGTACATGTTCATCTTCAGCGAGTACCATATCCATCCTTGCTTAATTGTCACTTGACAGGCGACAGACCCTGTTGTTGCATCATCGCCGATCGCACTGGTCAACAAGCATGCGCTAGCTAGCTTAACCATCTGTTGATGGGTTTCCAACGTCTCGTCCTTAATTAGAAAACCATTTTTTGCTCCTACTATTATTAGACGTGTACGTGTAAGGACACGTCGAACGGCCATATAGTTTTCAAATTATAATCTCTAGCTAGCTTGGCAACCAAGTCTCTTTATACTATTTATAATTCCAGCTGTGGGACAAATCAATTAAGTGCAACAATTATATTTACCTTCATGGTATCAGATTAGGGTTTACGATCCTCTCCCTCCATGGCACCGCAAGATCCCTCCGCCTCCGATCTCGCGGCCGCTGCCGAGGCCTCTCTCTGGGCGCTCGCCGCCGCGCTCCCAAGCATTCGCGCGAGCTCTCCACGTCAAACTACCTCCAATGGCGTGGCATGTTCACCGACGCAGCTGAGAAGTACGCCCTCGAGGATCATCTTCTCGAGGAAGAATACCCCGCCAATCCCACGCCACAGTGGCTTCGGAACGACGCCATCGTTCGATCATGGCTCAATGACGCCGTTGCACCCGAGCTTCTGGCCATGGTTGTCGACACCACCACGCCGCTGCCTGCCCACGCCTTATGGACGCGTCTCTCCAACATCTACCACGACAACTCTGAGACGCGGTCCTCCTACCTTGAGCAAGAATTCCACGGTCTCAAAGAGGGCCCCATGACCGTGGCGGATTACTGCCGCAAGCAGAAGATCCTCGCCGATGAGCTCAATGCGTTGGGCACGACCATCACCGACAAGAGCCTTGTCCAGAACACGCTCCGCGGGCTCGGGTCTAAACTTGCGTACATGCGCACGCTGACCCTCAAGCAGCGCCCCCTACCGTCGTTCCTCGACGTGCGCTCATCGCTTCTTCTCGAGGAGCTCACACTACAGCAGTCCGACGAGTCATCCTCCTCGGCTCCATCCGCCTTCATCGCTCGTGGTGCTCCAACGCCTTCACCACCGCGTTGGACAATAATGCACCACCACGCCGCCCTGATATGTGCCATAATTTCCAGCGAGGAAGTTGCTGCTTCGGCGCGCGGTGCCGCTACCTCCACTCGGCGCCTCCCCAGCAGCAAGGAGGCATCCAACCCAACACACCCGGGAAGGGTCCCTAGGCTCCCTGGCCGTCAATGCAGAACCCCTGGGCAGGATCCATCCAGATGTGGCCCGGGCAGCCCCAACGCCCACCGTTCCTTGGCTCGCCTCAGGCTCATTACGCCGTGGTGTCGCCTCCAAGTTTGTGGCCCTATGCTGCTTCCCCGACTATGCCATGGGGACCTGGGACACCTCTACCTCACATGCCGTGGATGCAAGGAGCACCAGGACCGTTGCCGACCACTCCACCGCCTGCACCGACATACACTGCTCCATCTCCGTCCTTCGACCAAGGTTCCCTCATGCAGGCTTTCAACACCATGTCCCTGACGCCACCGTCATCGAATGCGTGGTTCATGGATTCAGGCGCTTCCGCTCACATGACCGGCAACCAGGGTAACCTCTCACACATCCTCCCCTCTCACTCCCCTTATCCACATGTCATCGTCGGCAATGGTCATACCCTTCCAATCACCAGCGTCGGTCACACAACTATTTCTACACCTAATCAGTATTTTCAACATAACAATGTCTTAGTTACCCCCAACCTTATCAAAAATCTTCTCTCTGTCCGCAAGTTCAGCACTGATAATTTTGTTTCCATTGAGTTTGATCCGTTTGGTCTTTCTGTGAAGGACCTCGCACCAAGAACGAGATCGTCAGGTGCAATAGTGTTGGCGACCTCTACCCCTTCTGGTGGCCGTCTTCTCCTGTGCACGCCCTCTCCACCACTACATCGTCGTCAACATTATGGCTTCGTCGTCTAGGACATCTCAATAGTCAAGCTTTATCGCACCTAGCAAGTGCATTTTCTTTTCCGTGTAATAAGAATAACACCGATGATCATTTATGTCAAGCTTGTCAATTAGGGAAACATGTTCGACTACCCTTTGATAATTCATCTACTCAAACCACTCGCCCCTTTCAACTAATTCATTGTGATTTGTGGACTTCTCCTCTCTCTAGTGTGTCTGGCTACAAATACTATCTAGTTGTGTTAGATGATTTCTCTCACTATCTTTGGACTTTTCCTTTGCGTGTCAAATCCGATACTTTCTCCACCCTCAAAAATTTCTTTGCTTATGTCTCTACACAATTTAACACAACTATTCAGTCCTTGCAATGCGACAATGGCCGTGAATTTGACAACAATGCAGCTCATGTTTTTCTCTCATCCTTAGGCACCACGCTTCGTCTATCTTGCCCATACACATCCCCCCAGAACGGCAAATCCAAACGTGTCATTCGTTCCACGAACGACATGGTGCGTTCACTTCTTTTCCAAGCAAGCATGCCTCCGGTCTATTGGGTTGAAGCTCTTCACACTGCCACCTTTCTTTTGAACCTTCACCCCACCAAAACCCTTCAGCAGCGTACACCACACGAAGTTCTCCTAGGTCTCCCACTTCCATTAGACCAGCTCCGTGTTTTTGGTTGTCTATGTTATCCTAACATCTCCGCCACAGCACCTCACAAACTAGCTCCTCACACAACCGCTTGCGTCTTCCTAGGGTACTCCTCTAATCACGGTGGCTATCGATGTCTTGACCTTACCACTCACAAAATTATCATATCTCGTCATGTCATCTTTGACGAAAATTCGTTCCCTTTCTTCAAAACTTCAACACCCTCTCCTACCGCCACCGATCTATCCTTTCTGGATGATCTTCCCCCATCCTTCCGCTGCCTATTACCCCTCCTATACCTCTTACACAGCCTCATGCCCCTCAACCCGAGCCACACACACCGCCTACACCTCCACCTACACCTCCTGTGGTCCTGGCGCCTGTCGGTCCTCCTCTGGTCGATAACACTCATTCGATGTATACTCGTGGAAAACGTGGTATGGTGCCAAAGCCTGCTGATCGCCTCACTCTCCTTGCTGATGTTCCTAGTCCCCTTCCTAAGAGCTACCGCAGTGCTCTGAAAGATGCTCACTCGCATTCTGCTATGGTCGATGAATTTACTGCCCTAAAAAACAATCAGACATGGGATCTTGTCTCGTCCTCCTAGAGCTAATGTTGTTTCTGGCAAGTGGATATTTCGGCATAAGCTCAAGCCGGATGGTTCTTTGGATCGGTATAAAGCACGCTGGGTCCTCCGTGGCTTCACTCAGCATGTCGGCATCGACTACGGAGAGACTTTCAGCCCGGTTGTCAAACCGACTACTGTTCGGACCGTACTCTCCATTGCCATCTCTCAAGACTGGCCTGTTCATCAGCTCGACATCAACAATGCCTTTCTACATGGTACTCTCGCCGAGACAGTATACTGTGCGCAGCCGTCAAGTTTCATCGACGTATCCAAGCCCGACCACGTGTGCCGCATCAATAAGTCTCTCTATGGGCTTAAACAGGCGTCACGTGCATGGTACAGCCGTTTCGCTGATCATCTTCTTCGACTCGGTTTTGTTGGTTCCCGCGCGGATCCATCGCTCTTCATATACACCCGCCACACGGAGACTGTCTACCTGCTTTTATATGTTGACGACATAGTACTCACGGCTTCATCTGAGCAGCTACTTCGGCAAATCATCATGGCTCTTGAGCGCGAGTTCTCCCTCAAGGATCTTGGTGCACTACACTATTTTCTGGGAGTTGCTGTTACTCGCTCCTCTGATGGCATGTTCCTCTCACAGCGACAGTACATCCTCGACGTCCTCGAGCGTGCAGGTATGAGCGAGTGCAACCCTTGCTCCACTCCTGTCGATACACAGTCCAAGCTTGGCGCTGATGGCGATGCCGTTGCTGACCCATCCACCTATCGGAGCCTGGTGGGAGCCCTCCAATACTTGTCATTCAGCAGATCAGATGTCGCCTATTCCATTCAGCAGGTATGCTTATACATGCACGATCCCTGTGAGCCGCACCTCAATGCGGTTAAGCGGATTCTCCGGTATCTTCGCGACACCATCGACTATGGCCTACAACTACATCGATCGTCGCCGACATCGCTTACTGCATACACTGATGCTGACTGGGCTGGCTGCCCCGACACACGCAAGTCCACTCAGGCTATGGAGTATTCCTTGGCGACAATCTGATCTCTTGGTCCTCTAAACGCCAGCAAACTGTGTCCCGATCGAGTGCGGAAGCAGAATACCGAGGAGTTGCCAACGCCGTTGCTGAGGCATGCTGGTTACGTCAGCTCCTGTCCGAGCTACATCGCCCCCTTCATCGAGCTACGGTGGTCTACTATGACAACATATCTGTGGTCTACCTATCGATGAACCCGGTTCAACATCAACGTACCAAGCATGTGGAGATTGATCTTCACTTTGTTCGCGAGAGAGTTGCTTTTGGAGATGTTCGTGTTCTCCATGTCCCAACATCTTCACACTATGCAGATATCTTCACCAAAGGGTTGCCATCGACGGTCTTCACCGAGTTCCGCTCCAGTCTGAACGTCCGCCCTGCTCCCGCTCCGACTGCAGGGGGGTGTTAGACGTGTACGTATAGGACACGTCTAACGGCCGTATAGTTTCCAAATTGTAATCTCTAACTAGCTTGGCAACCAAGTCTCCTTATACTATTTATAATCCCAGCCGTGGGACAAATCAATTAAGTGCAACAATTATATTTGCCTTCACCTACGTCTAGATTAACCGGAAATGAGGGAAAAGGGAACTGATCTGGCTTTTATCAATAATCACTACTCAGTCTAGTACATATTAGTTGTCTTAACTTTGTCCATCTAAATACTTAACTAGATACATATGAATCTATTAAAAATTAAAGCCAATAATATGGATCAGAGGGAGTACGAAGGTATTTTAGGTGTTGTGTCCGGAATACTCGAGGTTGAAGAGATGCCTTGGATCTCTACAGCTCTACACCCTCGGTCTTTTGTATATGGCGTAAGTTAATGGATTAAAACTTCTTAAAGAAGGAGTTTGTTTATCCTTTTATGTGAAAAAGTGTGGTCTCATCTTTGCAGTACCAAGTGTGTGATAGTGTCCTCACACAGTACGGTAGTATGACCACCATGAGTTCTCCACACACACACACACACACATATATATATATATATATATATATATATATATATATATATATATATATTAGTGTATATATATATACACACTAATTGTATTTCCAATATAACTTAAGAAAGTTAAAACCAGATAAAAAGGTAAAAAAGATTAGTACAATTTTTTTGGAGAGCAATAAAAAATATAATACTTACAAAATGGAAATAAATATAAATTGTATAATTGGAAGTTTTTAAAAACTAATTGAAATATGGGTTTACTTAATTTTTTTGCCAATGCCCAACCAAAATCAATCAATATAAATGTATAAGAATAAGAATACTTTTAGATAATGTTGCCTTATAAACTCTATTGAATAAGTTAAATGTGTAAAAACTAGTGTATTGTTGACACATTGTTATGGGGATTTTGTGACTATTGATGATGTATGTGAATTATGTTTTTGAACACATTGTTTTGACGTTGTAAGTGAAGTTTTCAAATGTATTTATAAAAGCCAATTATAGTCGACACTGAGTTGCATGGACCACTTACGTTTTGACATCTGGTGATTCTTGGGCAGTTATAATGCTACATTGTCATGGTGTGGTCGTTGTTAAGGTTTTTTGAAATACTCATAAGGATTTTAGCATGCAAGTAATACGCAAAGTAGTACACAATGTTATTGCCAAGGGCACCTCCTTCTTTCCATGGCAATACTTCATCATTTTGAATAAGCTTGTCTATAAAAAAAAGTCAAATTGTTATCAGTGCAGGACATTTTCTATAGAATGACATTTCTATATCTGACAGAATTTGTGTATCCATCTCATAAACATTATTATGAAATTCCTCCTAAAGTGTTTGAGTTGTATGTTAATTTTATACAACTCGGTCATGTTTCATTGTTGGTTCCCTGAATTTTCATGTGCTATGAATGCATCATGATGTATCATGTTGTCTTGAGTCTATGCCTGCTATTGGTGACTGTGTGTTCAAATGATATTGACATATTAAGACCGGGGATTTCCCTCTCTTTTGAAAGAAACACCTCGCCATATTATGAATGTGACCTTACAACTGCATGTCGTGACTAATATTTAGTTGCGGGGAATAGTAAGAGTGCATTTTTTTCAAAGATGTATGGTTTTCCTATTTTATTTGTAAAAAATGGATTTCTCCCTCATTTCCATTACCCAAGCTCACTACAAGCATTCAAAGCTAGAATGAAAAAGCTCCAAACTACAGATCCTTCATTACACTACCTGTAACATTACTGCCAAGGCAAATTTTACTATTGTATTGGTTGAAGCAAAACTTTCTTTTTACCATACTCTTCAGAGATACATGGTGGCATGCTCTCGGGTTAGAGGAAATGTTGATGAAAGAAAATACAAGTTAATGATGCAAGAACTAGGAATGATTCAGACGTTACACTACAGGAAGCGTGATAAGCTGTAACATCCCAACATTTAGGACCTAACGAAGGGTAGATTTAGGAATATGGATTGTTGCATGCATTCATCTGTGAAAATGTGGGTGAAATTTTCGCCAAATAAAAAACCTAAGTGATCAATGTTTCTTTCATACTTTGAGATTAGGTTTAGTATTAAAGGATGATTGTTATAAACTTTGAGATGATCTTAAGGAGCTATGTGTTTTCAAATGAATTTGAAATATAAGACTTGAGTGTTTGAATTATAATTCAAATGAATTAGGTATAAGTTTTGAATCTTAATTCAATTAAGAGATAAATATTACAACTTGAATTCTATCTAATGAAAAACAATATTGAATATAAGGTTTATTTATTATCATCAATATATATAATCAAGTTATAAAATTATAATTTATTTCAATCATCCACACAACTTACAAAAGTAAATATACAAAGAATAGGAATATTCTTTATTAATAATAATATAATCTTTATTACAATTGAATAAATTAAAGATTACAAGAATAAAAAAAGAAAATTACAAAAGAATAAGAAAATCACATTGGAATGTTTACTAACTATCCTATATCTAAATCTAAACCAAATCTTAATCATGTCTTTGTACCTGCAAAACAAAGATTAAATAAAAAACAAAAGAAGATTAGTGTTAGTATTATTTCTCTCAGATATGTCAGTGAAATGCACTTAAAAAATTCATCATTGAGAAATGTTAAAAAAGGGGCAAGTTTCACCAATAGGAAAGATTCCATCTTTCATAAATTCAAAGCCAGAAATCAGATGATAGCCAAGAGGGACAAATTCACCAGCCAGATGAAAGTAACCAGGTAAAAGTAAATATCCAGATTCTGAACATATCCACAAGTGCATAGCAGGACACACACCAACATGCATATGATGTGCTGTCGACCTCACAAGCACAGCCCAATCTCACCAAAACCACAACACAGCCGTGGGGGGCACTAGTGCATCCCCCCACTGCACAGCACACAAGAACAGCCAGTGTAGAAAGCAGCTAAACCAAGCACCACAGCCAGCAACCACATCAACTAAGGATCAACCAAACATCACCAGGATGGTGACATAAGGAGGGGGATGAATCAGGTGGACAACAAGATCAAGCCCAGGAGCTAGGAGGAGAAGGCCAGCTCAAGAGCAAGCAAAGTAGTCCAGCAAAACCATATCAAGCTCATCACCACCAACTTACTACACCATCATCAGATTTTGTGGTGAGTTTCATATAACCTTCACATGATCTAATCATCTTATTCAGAGAGAAACATGTGTTATTTTATAAAACAAAACCTCAGAAAGCACCCAAGAGGGGTGAATCCATCATAGTGATTTCTGAAACTCTAAAGGCAAACCACTAAGTACCAAGGTTCAACCAGAGCTCAGAGCAACATCCTTGCTCTGGTTGTCCAACAATATTTTACCATTTAATCATGCATATACCTATGATCTATTTCTAGGCATATCCCTAAAGGAAGGGTAGCACCTTAGGAACAAATCCATAGGATCCATAACATGATCAAGCTCACTATCATTTTTTTCCAAGCTTTGATTCAATCAAGAATAACTGGTACTACTACCAGAACTATCTAGATGAACCAATTAGATAAGATTTGAATCCCTAAGCCTCATACCAACATCATTGGTCTTAGGAAATTCAGATAAGAGCATCTATATTTATCTTTCAAAGCCAAGATTGTCTTAAGCATAAACTAACCAAATCCATGGTTTTGAATCAAACTTGTGTGCCATACATGATGGTGTCACAAGAACAATCCAATATGAATCATGAAAGATAGTAAATCATCATAGATTCAGACAATCAACTAACTAATCATTTTCCTGTAAAACAGGAATCATAACTTGGATATTCCTATAATACACTTCACTGTTTGAGATCATCAAACCACATGTTAATTCCCAAGCAACTATATCATCTGAATCTGATGCAATCCAAGCATCAAATCATCTAGTAAGCCACCAGAAACATCATAGATCATTTTTAACAACAAGCCTCAGGCCAAAAAGCATTTAGCATGTGTACAGACCATCCAAACATGAATCAAATCATCTAGTACATGATCAATCAACAGGGGTGGGCCGAGCTGGGCTAGACCCTTCGGGGTGGCTCTTTTGTCTAAAACTAAATGGGCCACTAGGGCCCAATAAGAATAATCAGCCCAGAAACAATTCGAGGCCTATTTTAATAAACAGGAAAAGACCAAAATACCCCTAGACTTAAATAAATTCTAGAAAATAAAATATAAGTCCAAAAATTATAAAGTAAATACTTTTGGATTCACAATAATCCACTCTATCCAAATAAAATGAAATATAAAATTTTAGACATTTAAATTTTATTAGGAATATTGTAAATTATATATTCCTTATGGAATTTTACAAAATTATTGAAAGATGATAAAATTAATTAAAATTCACTTTCATTATATATTAATATTGTAGTATTTTATCAAAATACTAAATAAATATTTAATCACCATTTTTAATGTATAATTAATAATTCTTAAAAGAATTATTAAATCAATAAAAGTCCAATAAAATAAAATAACTCAATATATGATATAAATATTAAAAAGTAATATTTATAAATCATTTATTACAAAAGGGAACTTTTTGGGGTAAATGCATAAAAAATTAAATAATGCATTACATTACTTGCATAATCATTTTTGCTTCTTTAAATATTGTCCTTATCGGGCAATAATGATGTTTTTGTAGAACTAGAAGCTCAAGGTCCAGTGCAAGCATCAGACTTCACTACCTTGCCATCACAAGACAAGTTCATCACTTGCTCATGTCCTTTGAAGAGTCTTTATCAAAGTATTTGCAAATTGTGTGTTACCATATATGCTATAGAAGAAAGAAAATATTATTTTCACAAATAAAGAAATCAAAGATATCATCCTAAGTGGTGATATAATGGAGAAATAGAACTTAGGGTTTTATTTGCAACGATGATGATCAAGTAGGGACTTAATAACCCCTGACATCAGTGATTCTAGCGCCGTATATTACGCGTTAGCCATGAGATTTGGAATGGGACAAAGAAGTCAGCTGTATCTTCTTCCTCTCGCATGAAGCCGGATGTGCAGGTCGTGGCTGTTATCCTTATAGCGTGCATATTAATTGGTAATTCGTAGAGGATATACAGCATATGGGTGGGAACCCTCATCGTCCCACGATAGTTCTGGCATCTAACGGTTTGTACAAACCATTGTCGTAATTCATTATGTGTGCATGGTGTACACCAAGGAGGCATGCGGGGTCGCGAAGGGGGCAGTGATTGGCTTGGACCAACTACTGGGCCCCACATCATGGAATTGTGGACGGGAAAGTACGCCCGGTTGTGCAACAAGGAGTTGATCTCTCATGGGTAAAGTAACACACCTCTGCAGAGTGTAAGAACTATAACTTGTTACTCCCTATTTCGGGAAGGAGCTATGAACACGGCAGGAAAGGAACTCCATGAAAGTTCTGGTCAACCTGTGAAGGCTGATGGTCATAGATTTTCATAATAAAATTAATCTTTGAAGAAAGATTTACAAAAATTGCATAGTGCCAAGGATTTATAATCCGAGGTGGTAGTTAGAGCATCAAACTTCTCACCTTGCATATAATGAACTTGTTGGGTAACGCTGTTACTCATTCTTTCCTTTGATCCCTTGCTTAGACTCTGAGGATCCCGAAGACGTGCCAATGTATGCAGCCGAATGTCAAGAAGATGTGTTCTACGAGGAACCGGATCTGTCCGGAGGAGTTGAAGGAGTGGATTACGAGATCCGCTATGGTGTCAATGAGAACGAGTCAAATTAAGTACCTAGTTAGTAGTAACTAACGGGCCGAGCAGCATGAACTCTATAGAATAAGCTGCTGAGCTCAACTCCTAGTCGGAGTTACTACCTTTAAAATTTCCGCTGAACACTTTATATTTTGGTTTGTAAGTTGGATCTTTTGAAAGTCTTGAACTTCTGGTATTGTAATAATAATAATGTGTGTACATTTGTAATATGGACCCGCAATGTTTCTGTTGTACCACTCTGAGGGATGTGATATTTACGGAACAGTGTTCTGTGGATGTCATGTCAACGACTATAGTGTACTACACATGTAGTGGTATGTTGGGTCACCGCATAAGCGCCGACGGCCGGCCCCCGTCGGCGTAGGCTGCACCGACGGTTGCTGTCGGCGTAGCTCCTCTACCCGTCGGCGTAGAAAGGTTGTCGGTGTATACAACTACGCCGACGGCTTTGCCGTTGGCATAGGCCATATGGATCCCATCAAGATGACTAACGGCCATTTTTTCAACTTTTTTTCCAAAAAAAATTTCAACTTTTTTGAATTATTTAACTTGTTAATGTCATAGGAATATTTTTAACTCTAACTACACTTTATCTCAAGTCAAATTGCATCTGTAGTCAAACTTCCTGATCGCTCACACATCTTAATACTAATCCAGCCCCAGCAAGCTAACTTCTTCATTCCTTCAACACGAGCTCTCGACAAAGAAATTAGAGCTTGTTGTGAATACTATCATATCAATCCTATTAACCATTGGACCATGATGTTAGATGATTTTATTTTTTAAAATTTCATACAATTATTTAAGTAAACAACAATGAATAAGTAATAATAATCTTTAATTGAAATAAAAATAAAATAATTTTTTATTTTGCCTCTCATTTAATATTGAACAATTCATATCTACAAATCCGTAAATCGTAATTCGTCAAATAATATATCTAAATCAATCAGAAAAATGAGAGGAATCCAAATATGACATCCCTATTATCTATTTAATTATGTATTGTATATTTTTAACACTAGAACAACCGAAACTATGTTAGGATTCATGAAACACCCCGTTTTTGCACTTAGAAAAAAGAAAATGGCTTTCTTGTGCGACGAAAAGGAAAACTTGAAGCGGATCTCTAATGAAATAGCATGTTGTGAATCTAAAAATGTTTTTTCTAAAAAATCATGAGCATTAGATCATGTACATGTAGTTCACATATGACCCACTTCCTATCGATTCGACATGAATTTATCTTTTTCACAAGGGGTGAAAGAAAAGGTTTAAGGTATTCCGGTTGGGACATTGTCCATGTATGGTGGTCTGGTATTTTTAAAAAATAGGGTGATACCATTTTGAAACTTTTATTTGGTGGTTGCTTCACAAAACATCCCATTTTTAGCACTCAGAAAATGGAAATGGCTTTTTGGTGCGACGAAAAGGAAAATATCCTCCTGCAACATTGTTTGCCATCCCATAATACACATGCATGCACAATATAGACCCATTTTCGCAAGCTATGCCGTGATATTAGCCATAACATTGGTCATTTGACCTGAAAGTCAGGAAACATCGATTAAGATAAGTCATTCTTTGAAGGTTTTTTGGAGACATAATCAATATACCAAGTTTGATATTTTTCCTTGCAACTATGTCATATAATATGACACCTCGTGAAGGTTTTGCATTATTTCGATCATTTTTGAATTTTTTTATGTCGTTTCAAACTATCATCAAACTTTCTAAACGGCGGGCATGAAGATTCTTAGCTCGGGACTGAGTCTCACTAAACTTGTAGTGGAACTCCGATGAAACAACATATTACGAACTTAAAAATGATTTTTCTAAAAAATCAGATCATGTACATGTAGTTTATACTGACTCACTTCCTACCGATTCATCAGAAATTTGTGTGTTTTCACAAGGGATGGACGGAAAGGTTTAAGATACCTCGGTGGGATATTGTCCATGCAAGGTGGTCTAAAATTTTCAAAAAATGGTTTGGTACAATTTTGAAACTTTAATTTGATGGTTGCTTCACAAAACACCCCGTTTTTTACACTCATAAAACAAAAAATTGGGTTTTGGTGCTATGAATGTGTTAAAATTGTTCGCCATCCCATTATGCACATGTGTGCATAATATAGGCATATTATCGCAAACTATGCCGCGATTCTGGCCATAACATTGGTTATTTGACCTGAAATGCAGGAAACCTCGATTGATATAGGTCATTTTGTGAAAATTTTTTGATACACAATCAATATACCAAGTTTTATATTTTTCCTTACAACTATGTCACATAATATGACACCACACTAAGGTTTTGCATTATTTTGATCATTTTTGAATTTTTTATGCTCGTTTGAAATTATCGTCAAACTTTCTAAAATGACAGGTATGAAGATTCTTAGCCCGGGACCGAGTCTCACTAAACTTGCAGTGGATCTCTTATTAAATATCATAATGTGAACCTAAAAATGATTTTTACAAAAAATCATGAGCATCCGATCATATACCTGTAGTTCAAATCTGACTCACTTCCTACCGATTCGTCAGGAATTTGTTTTTTTACGAGGGATGGGCGAAAAGGTTTAAGATACCCTGGTTGGGACATTGTCTATACAAGGTGGTCTAGTATTTTTGAACAAATGGGGTGGTACCATTTGTAAACTTTAATTTGGTGGTTGCTTCACAAAACACCCTGTTTTGGGTACTTAGAAAATAGAAGATGGCTTTTTGGTGCGACGAAAAGGAAAACTTCCTCCTGCAATATTGTTCGCCATCCCATGATGCACATGCATGCACAATATAGGCATATTTTCGCAAACTATATCGTGATTCTAGCTATAACATTGGTCATTTGACATGAAAGCTAGAAAACCTCGATTGAGATAGGTTATTTTGTGAAGTTTTTTTTTGAGACACAATCAATATACCAAGTTTGATATTTTTCCTTGCAACTATGTAACATAATATAACACCACGCGAAGGTTTTGCATTGTTTTGATCGTTTTTGAATTTTTTTATGCCCATTTTAAATTATCGTCAAACTTTCTAAAACGACGAGCATAAAGATTCTTAGCTCGAGACTGAGCCTTACTAAACTTGCAGTAGATCTCTAATGAAATAGCATATTGCGAACCTAAAAATAATTTTTCCAATAAATTATGAGCATCAGATCATGTACATGTAATTCAAATCTTACTCACTTCCTACCGATTCGTCAGAAACTTGTCTTTTTCACGAGGGATGGACGGAAAGGTTTAAGATAGCCCGGTTGAGACATTCTACATGCAAGGTGATCTAATATTTTTGAAAAATGGGGTGGTACTATTTTTAAACTTTAATTTGGTGGTTGCTTCACAAAACACCCCGTTTTTGGCTCTCGGAAAATGGAAAATATGTTATATAAAAATATTTGTAATGTTTTATATCTTTTTCCAATAAAAATATGTAATATTTAAGTTTAAATAGATCGATTTTATTTTTTTTTGCAAATTTTTGATATATTATATGTATTTTTCTAAATTAAAATGATTTAGTTATGATTTTTTTATAAAAAGAAAAATACCTAGGCTGACGGCTAAACCGTCGGCGTAGACTTGACGCTGTTACAACTAATCTCCTATGCCGATGGCCTGGTCTACCCGATGGCTACCATCGGTCTATCCATCCTACGCCCAGTGGCGGAGGGCGAAAATATTTTTTGGTGTGGCGACACTAATAGCATCATAATATTTTTTCACTATATATAAATATACGATAGTCCATAATAAATATTATGCAGTAATTATAATATGCTTGTTCGTACATAACTAGGATAAAAATTACCTTTGTAATTAAATGGAACTTAAGACAATAGTTTACAATGAATTTATTAAACATATAGACTTGACCTGTCAAAAAACATGAAAATATTACTTCAGAATTAGTTTATGCAAGGCAAAACAGATGAAAAGAGAAGAGATGAGGCAACCGAGACATACCACTTAAGCACTAATTGGGTCTAGGAGCACCGGAATCAAGGTATGGCAGACGCCATAGCTTGCCACACAAGGTCCTCCGCCCCTGCCTACGCCGATGACCTCATTGCCTGACTGCCGAGCCCGTCCACCTTCGCTGACGGTCCTGATCTTTTGCCATCGGCGTAGAAATAGGCCATCGGCGTATGACTTTATTCATGTAGTGTTAGCACAATCGTTCAGTTCAACAAGGTTGTAGTACAGCATTTCGAATGTACATGTACCTAGGAGTTGGGAGTGTACGAAGGAAAGATCCAGAATTTAACAACTCGAGATAGTCAAACTGGATCTAATCGTATCGTTCTCTGGTTTGCAGTGACACCAAAACGACTTGATTATGCATGCACGGTCGAAGAGGAAATGAACAGGTTGTTGGAGACCGGTGCCATACTACTCAACCGTGATTCCCAAGTGGCTTGTCTAATTTAAGAAGGTAAAACTAGTTTAGTTTAGTTTAGTAGCGACGCACTGTTAGCTAGGGCGATCGAATCGACTGGAACGATGGCTACTCACATTGTTTTGTCTCTAACGCCACCGGCCGTGGCTTGGTCGGCGAATCATATAGACCTATAAAATGTTGCTGTGTGTGCACGTTCGGCCGGCTTAGAAATCTAGCAAAGAACATAGGCATGTGCAGCAGGTACTCATAAGACTGTCCGTTGTGGTAATGTATAATGTGTGTCGCCAGATCACTTGGTTTTGGAGGTATCGGCCGAACGAAAAAGGGGAAGTGAAGGCATATGGCCATTTTTTCTCTGAGGCAGCATTTCCTAGAGGTAATAATGAAGTTACAATCAAACGGATCATTATTAGGGTTTAGGACCGCACTTGATCCGTCTATGGCCGTGATCAGCTTGAGGAGGTTAAGGTCAGTTTTTTTGTTTTGTCTATGGCCGTGATCCGTCTATGGCCGTGATCCGTCTTAAGCGAATCAAGGTTCGGGTCAGAGTATGGAGCACACATAGACGCAAGAAGTGGAGACATCGTTGCCTTGACAGGTTCAGGTCAGTGAATGGAGTACTTCTTTTTAGGACAGTGCTACGCGTTTCCCGGGATAAAAACTTCTGTTTCCCAGGTCCTCTTGCTGACACGTGTCCACCCAAATCCCGCTTTTGCTATACTCAGACCTGCTTTTGCTACATATGCCCCGCTTTTGCTACACTATAGCAAAAAACGGTTCAACACAAAAATAAATAAACATAATAGATCTCGCCGGAGACCTCGCCGGCGATCGTGTAGCAAAAAAAAGTACTAATGTAGCAAAACCAACTTCGCCGGAGACTCGCTGGAGCCTTTCGCCAGAGACTTTCGCCAGATACTGCGTAGCGAAAAAATTACGCTTTTGTAGCAAAATCAAAAAACGGATGTAGCAAGATGATTATGCTGATGTAGCATAACGGTATGTAGCAAAAAAAATCATACGATAGCAAATCCGACCTTATCGGACACATTATAGCAAACCCCAGATACGCTTGTAGCACCATCTTCGGTCACACGTAGCAACGCCGCCAACCCCATGTAGCAAACCTCAACGTCGTAGGTAGCAACAACGGTGGCAGTAGGTAGCAGAACCGCCAACCCCATGTAGCAAACCTTGATGCCGTAGGTAGCATGGTCGGTGGTGGTAGGTAGTAGCCTTCGTGGCCTCCGGTAGCAACGCAGGTGGTGTTCGTGTAGCTCTAGGTAGATGCATCAGTCGGCGCTCCGGCGAGGGGTAGGAAGGCGGCGAGACGCAGCTCTGGAGAGGGCACGAAGACGGCGCTCCGGCGAGGGGCAGTGAGTCGTAGCTGAGGGTTGAGACCGGGGGTACGCGGTGGCGCACGTGCGGCGGCGGCCTGCAGGGCTCCAGCGAGAAAGCTGTGGAACCGCTCTGGCGACCAGCAGAGGAGGGCAGGCCTGCGGGGATCCGTTGGGGAAGCGCGGAGGCGCGAGCTATAGGTGGTGGGCGGCGGCGCGACCTTCAGGCGGGCAGCGCCGCGTGAGATGGAAGACGGGGGGCGAGCAAGCTGTGCGCGTGGAGGCGTGCTGTACGGAGAAGAAAAGCAACAGAAGCAAGCGAAAGAAAAAACGTGTTATACATAGAAGATAAGGTTCGGCGGGCCATACGCACGCAGCGCGTCGATCGATCCCGGGGATTTCAATCCCCCGGATGAATCCTACCGTTTCCCTTCTTTTTAGCAAATATACAAGTATTTTTCTCAGGTTTTTCTTATTTGAGAAATAAGTATTTTTCTCTGGTGCAAATGCAGGTATCCAAAGCTGCTAGGCCCTCTTGTAGATCAGGCCCAAGTGGCCAATTTTGTCGAGCAGGCAGAGTATATTTTGGGCTAGGCCTAACAGATCATTAGGCCGGTCATCCGAGATCCGACGAGCCGAGCTCATACATCGCTCATGGACAGGCAGGTCAAAGTCCGCTTACTACGCCATTGCCACGTTGCACATCCGGCGCTATGATGCACGGAGTAAAATGGTCTGAACTCGAAACTGCCCCGGAATCATAAACGGTAGTACATAAAGGAACCGATACGGTATCAGATCGATACTGTATCCTTTCTTCTCGAGGCCTTTCCGTGAAGAACAAACAAAGTACTCCTGGGTCGTTTCTGCTGCTTGGCTATTTCTTCCGCTTCCATCGACGTCAAATCAAACCAAACCCTAATAATGTTCCTCACATCTATCCTGGTGAAGGCCTTGGAGAAATTAGTAACCTACGCCGGCAGCAGCACAGACAGGTTCAGCGAGCTGCCCGATGACCTTCTCCTCAACATCCTCGAGAGAGTAGGCACGGTCGACGCCGTCAGAGCCTGCGTCCTCTCCAACCACCTGCTCAAGCTCCCCGCCATGTTCTCCAAGATCGACATCGACGTCCGCCACGTAGATCTCGAGTGCCACGACCGCGACGTGGTCCGAGCCAACCGCGTCGTGGCCGAACTGACTCACAAGATCCTCGCTACGAGGCCTCCCCAGCTCACCATCCACGAGCTAAACCTCACGTTCGTGCTTCGACGCGACCAATGCGTCCCCATCGGCAGATCCGTCGCCCACGCCATGGCGACACGCAAGCTAGAAACCGTCCACTTCAGGATTTTGACCGAGAAGAATAATATCGTCCGCTTCTTCGGGAAGCAATTCAACGCTTTCGTTGCCTCATGTCAGGATGCGTTTGCTGGCCTCACACGACTCAGCCTACAAAACCTGAGGTTTGGTGCGTCCGACCTACCCAACATCCTCGCCACCTGCAACAGGTTGGAGTACCTGAGTCTCTTTGGCTGCGGCGTGGGGATCCCACTAGTGCAGGCCCCCCCTTTAACTCCGGTTGGGAGGGCCCTCTAACAGTGGTTCCCCAACCGCTGTTGAGGGTTCGGTGTTAGAGGGGGGCCCCTTTAACACCGGTTCTTATACGAACCGGTGTTAAAGGGTGACGCACGTGGGGCTGCCGCAGGCCTCAGGCCCCCCCCTTAACACCGGTTCGTATCCGGAACCGGTGTTAAAGGTTCTTCTGCCGCGGCAGAGATTTAGGCCGTTTTCCTGCCGCGGCAGGAAAATGGCCTAAATCTCTGCCGCGGCAGACTTCTGCCTCTGCCCCGTTCTGGGCGTATTTCTGCGGGAGGGGGGGGGGGGAGCGAGGGGGAATCGATCGGGAGCGGTATACACATAAATCGTCATCGGTACATACGAGTACATGAATAATTAAGCAACTATTATTATACACAAACATCGTCATCGGCACATACATCATCATCGGCATATACATCGTCATCGTTCATTTTGGTGGATATCTAAAGAGTTCTCCGCCAGGCGTGACGACCTCATCAAGTATGAACCCCGCCAATTCCTCTTGAATGGCTCGTATGCGTTCAAATGGTAGGAGTTGGTCCCGCATCCGTTCGATCTGAATATATATGAAGAATGAGCCGTCAATATATATATAAGAATAAAACTCAACACAATTGATGGTAATAAAATAATGTTGTGGACTTTGTTTACTTACTCTAAGTTGTTCTAGTGCGGCTTGGCCCGTCGCACATATCGTGTTGCGAATGAATTCGCAAACATAGTACCCACATAAGTTATTGCCGTGTCCCTGATGCGCGCACTTTACGAGAATAGAGAGTTCAATCAAAATAATAATCAATAAAGCATGATATAATGGAATTGGAAGCTAGCTAGTATTACTTACATTTTGGTCTACAAATTTTAGTTCTTCTGACCATTCACCCACGGCCCTGCCCGTGAACATTTTCCAAACCCTGTCCGACAAAGAAAATGGATAAAGGAGTAATTAATTACTTATTGTCACAAAAGTTGCCGATCTAGTGTGATAATATGATTGAAATTACCTCTGGAGCATCTCTCTAAAGTTTGCCCATATCTCTTTTTCTTTTCGTAACGAGTCCATGACAAGGACTTTTCCTGAGTCGGGTTGAATGACTAGCAGAATAAAGTGGAACCTACGCACGCATAACTCATCATCAGTTACACTTAACATCGAGTAAGCTGAAATAGAATGTGTACAAGAGAGAGGGTAACAATACTCACGAGAAGTTGTAAGGCAATAGTATTTCCCTTTTGGTTTGTTGTCTCAGTAAAGACGTTAGCAAGTAATCTTCTGTTTGCCCGGGTTTGGTTTCTACCAATTCTTCATGAACTCTATTTGGGTCAACGAACCCAATGTCAAAAGGGCCTCCTTTCCTGCATTCCATAACCTTTTTCCTGCATAATAGTATATACATATATGGTGAGCATATATATATAGATGCAATTAATAAAGTGAATGAGATGAGATATAAATTATAGAAATAGTACTTACACACAATAAAGGCTGATGGCAGCTTTGTCGAGTTCCTTCTGATTGAATAGAAAATGCAAGTCTTGAATGTTGAAGTCGATCGCGTCATCTCCGCAGAAGAAAATATCATCTCTTATATGCGCCGTGATCCATTCTAACTTTCTCGTCTTGCAGAAATGAAGGTACCACTTGTGCAATTTTCGCATCTTTGTTGGTAGAGTCTTGAGCTCCTCTTTCTTGACGAGATTCTTCCCATACTTCCATGGCTGTATGGGGTTGGCATCGCATTTGGGCAAGTTGTCTCCCATGACGTTCAAGTATGCAATGTAAGTCATCCCCATATCATTGGCCTTTCTTTGTAGCTCTGCCTCGTAATCATTTACGGGAGGAGCGTCCCGTGTGTCGAACATTTGGAGCGGGGCACATGATTGGTTTTCCTGCTCTCCGAGCATGGGAACTGTTTTCTGGGGTGCCTCACGACTGCTAGTTTCAGTCTCCCTACGGCGCCTTGCATCCGCCTTCAAAATCTGGCGCTCGTAGTCCGGCACAAGTGGGGTTTTAGGTTTCGAAAGATTTTTGTAAAACTTCTCCACCACCGCCGGATCTATTTTCTCCTTTGGCTCGGCCCGTCTAGGTGCAAAGAATTTCTTGACCTGTTCTTCCGAGATCCTATTGGTCTCCTCGTCACTACGATTCCACGGTAAAACCGGCAATGGCTTGGCGGAAGGCTGCGGGACATAGTTTTTTGAACTCTTTGGCGTACAGTTTCCTGCGGATTTCTTTGTGGCAGTGCTACTGATGCTCCTCGTGGCAGTGCTCTTCCGCTTACGCTGAGGAGATGGCTGAAGCACCGGAGATGGCTGACGGGCCGGAGATGGCTGCCGCGCAGGAGATGGCTGACGGGCCGGAGATGGATGCCGCGCAGGAGATGGCTGCCGCGCCGGAGATGGCTGCCGCGCAGGAGATAGCTGAAGCGGCTCAGACTGCTGACGCTGCGGAGACGGCGGGGGTGCCAGTGACCTCCAATTTGGAAGCACAATGTGTTCCTTCTTCCAAAGAATGGTTGTTTTCACTGCAAATTTGAGTTGAGTTTACCCTTCACCTGTAGCATGGTCAAGCTATGCTTCCTCATATTCCTTCACAACCTCATCCACCCCGACAATAGCATAGCCATCTGGAATCGGTCGGCAGTGGTAAGGTCCACCAGCTACAGGAGGTAAGGCATAGCCGACAGCCACCTTAATGGATAAGCCCATTAATCTCACATGCAGCTCAGCGTGTTCGCTCTCCGTGATCTCATCCACGGGGTATCGAGGACCCGTCATTTCAAGCGTGGGCTGCACGTTCTCCGTGGAAGCCACATTGCTTTTCCGCGCAGAGTCTGGGCCGCGGGCAGCTTCCAATGCAGGCTCTTCGTGCCACTGAGATGGGCCGGTAGCTTGATGGCTCTGTTGTGCATTCACTTGTGCCTGCAGCGCCGCAAGTGCATGTTCTATCTGTGTCATCCGCTCTGTACGCTCTTTTTCTTTTCTGCCGCGCCATCTGTAAGAGTCGCTCCAGTCGGCAAACCCATCCTTCCACATCATACCCCCTGTGCCTCGTGCATGTCCAGGGTGTTCTTTTTTACCGATGGCGCGTGTGAGCTGGTCATTCTCTCTGTCGGGATGGAAGGTCCTGGCGGATGTTTCCTCGTATGCCGTGATGAGTTCAGTGACGGGTTTGGCAAGGAGGGTTGGGAAGATACACAATCCTGTTTCTGGGTCCAACCTTGCCCCGATTCCGTAGAACCAAGTCTTTGCACGTAGGTCCCACCCATCTGTCTGGGGTGTGATCCCTCTCTCGCGCAGGGCCTTCTCAGCTTCCTCCCACTTAGGCCTCTGAGATATGTAGCCACCTGACCCCGTCCTCTGGTGATATTCCTTCTTCAGGGCATTAAGCGTATTGGTTTCTGACCTCTTTTTAGCTATAGCACTTTTTTTATATGTCTCAAATTCGGGCCAGTGAGGTCTTATCTTCGCATAATATGCGTCTTTAAAATTTGGAGTCTCGCCAGCTTTGACAAATTTGTTCAATTTTGTCTTCCAGTTGTGGAAAGCGTCAGCCATCTTCTTTAGAGTCCACTCTTTGACCTTTTCCTTTATAACCGGGTTCTTTTCATCCTCCTCTGGCGGAAGGGTGAAATTTACCAACAACGAATTCCAAAGCGTTTCTTTGGATCTGTCATCGACAAAGGTACCGTCGCCCTTCTTTGGCTTATTCTAATTTTCAATTATGATTGGGATTTGGTCCCTAACAAGAACTCCAGCCTGACGTACAAATTTGCATGCGGCCTTCTTGGGCTCCATCGGCCTGCCATCAACACGGACTGCTTCGATCGTGAACTTTGCACGATCTTTCAACCGCTGGCTCGCGCCTCGCTTGCTCTTTTTCGTAGAAGAAGATGGTTGCTGGCTGGTCGATCCAGAGGGCTAAAAGAAGAAAGAAGCGTTAATTAATTAATACATGTAGAACAAGATTGTTGGTGGAAGTCAGCAGAGGCTTAATCAATGCATATACCTCGCCGGACTTTGTAACCATTAAATTGCGTTCACCGGAGTCTTCATCGGAGTCTTCATCTTCTCCATGACTAGTACTTGAGCTGTCGTCATCATGTCCCTCCAAGTTCAGATATTGTGAGGTGTCCTCATCAATAATGTTCTCCATTATTTCTTCTTCTTCAAGGTTTCTACTAAGTGGATCCATAGTTTCTAAAACAATAATATTATCTAGAGTAAGAGTGTAAACATTCAAGTGGACTTGGATTCATACACAAATATACATATTATTCATACAAAAATACACAAATGAAATTAAAACCCTAAGGATGCTTGATCATTTTAAACGAGTTCCGAGGGGTCAAAACCCTAATCAGGATGAAACTATGTTGCCCGCGAACCCGCCCCGCTTGACACCCTATCTATACTACTACTCCCTCCATAATTACATGCCATCTTAGTTTCGAGTTTCCCGATGTTAGTGAGATGTGCAATGATACACTATATTAAAAAAGACAAGCAAGACTGGTGGAGAAATGGTTGCTCCTGTTGGACTGACGACATGGGGGAACTACTTCGTATCGCTTGTGACTGACCACGTCGGTGTGTTCTTAGGATGAAGATCATCTTCAATTTCGACGCATTCGCACCAACTGGTTTTAATAGTTGGTGTTGATTTCAATAATCACCGACATATTGCGACCAAAAAAAATTAAGTACTACACAAGTGCCAACAAATTGCGTTCATACCAAAATACACAAATAAATACACAAATGAGTCAGAGGTCCAATTTGTATACAAGTTTTAATCTATGCATGTAGTACAATTTATCGAGCAAACAAGTTTTAATCAGGATGAGTCAGCAATCATACATGTGGCAGACACGTGGCGCTCACCGGTGGGGTGACGTTGGTCTCGTCGAGCGGCGGTCTCGTCGGGCGGCGGTGCTAGCGGCGGGCTCGTCGGGCGGCGGGCGGCGTCGGCGTTTAGGCGTGGCCTATGAGCTCCAAAGCGGCGGCGGCGAGACGCTCCTGCACGGGGAAGAGAGCGAGGTGGTCAGTTAGGGTTTAGGCGTGGCCTATTATAATATCTTTGCTATAAGCTATTTTCTTTTTACTCCACATGCTTCTAATTCACATGTGCAAGGATTAAGGCCTCGTACGTTTTGTGGGGAATGAAACCAGACATGGAATTGATCTAGGCTTAAATTGATTTGATACCGCACCATCACCAAATCCATGTTTCACTAATCCCTCCTAACCCCTCCAAAACAAACCTGTTTGTTTAAGCAACCTAGATCGTCGGGGTCGATGTCACTACGTTCATCTCGCCCATCTTTGGCACCCTGGAATTGTTCCGAGGGTCAATTGGCGATTATTTATTTTCATCCCAAGACTATGTAAATAAAATGGATTGGCCAAACAAAAAAATACTATGTAGAAATAGACAAATACTCCATATTTCTCGAATTTTTGCCTCGGCGGGGAGGATGATGTGGATTGGACCGTAACCCAAGTCAATCCCGGTCTTCTAGAGCCTAAACCAACGAGGCCTAAAGAACTGTGTTTATATGTTTGATATATTATGCAAATATGTTCATATGTGTAATTAAAGGAGCGGCGTCTTGCGGTGGAAGGTGAGTCCGCCGGTCTCCTCCATGCACAGCTCCTCCGCCTTGTTCCCCTCCGGCAGTGCCCAATCGAAGCCGCAGAGCATGCTGGCCAGGGTGAACTCCACGTTCATCAGCGCCATCGACCTGCCCGGGCACAGCCGCCGCCCGGAGCCGAACGACACCAGCTCCAGATGCGCGCCGTGCAGGTCCACCTCGCCGCCCGCGAACCTGTCCAGGTCGAACTCCTCCGCGCCATCGCCCCAGCTTACCGGGTCCCTCCTGATGGCCCATGCGTTCACGGCCACCCTCGTGCCCGCCGGCACGTCGTAGCCGCCGACGCTGATGTGCCGCATCGTCTCCCGCGGCAGCAGCAGCGTCGCCGGGAGCAGCAGGAGGAGGAGGGCCAGGCGCGGGTGGCCTTGTCCAGGAGGAGCGGGGGAGGGCCGGGCGCGGCCAGAGCAGGCGTTGGAGGGCTAGGCGCGGGCGTCTAGGCGTCGAAGGAGCGGCGGAGCCCCACCGTGTTAGAGGGAGGGGAAGGATGCGGGGAAGAGAGGGTCGGGGGCGGCGGACCTCGAGCTCCGAAGCGGCGGCGGCGAGACGGCGGGTCGGGGGCGGCGAGACGGCGGACCTCGAGATCCGAAGCGGCGGCGGCGAGACGGCGGGTCGGGGGCGGCGCTTCGATCTCTCTGTGTTCGATCGATCTGGCTCAGTGGGGGGAAGAAAGGAAGGGGAAGGTGAAATAAATACACCCCCCCTTTTAACACCGGTTCGTGGCTGGAACCGGTGTTAAAGGGGGGGGGGGCGTTTCCCGCGCGCATTTATTACCCCCACCTTTAACACCGGTTTGTGGCTGGAACCGGTGTTAAGGGGGGGGGGGGCGTTTCCCGCGCGCATTTATTACCCCCGCCTTTAACACCGGTTTATGGCTGGAACCGGTGTTAAAGGGGGTGGTGCGCGCGGGAAACGAAATAAATATGATATGAATTTAGAAAATTCATATCTTTTTTATTTCAACTCAGAAAAATATGAATAATATATCATAATTTTCAGAAAAATAATATCTATCCATTAATGTAAATCATTTTATATTTACTTTACATGAAAATTTTCAAAATAATTAAAACACTTACATATAAATTTTGATTATTCAATTCAAACAAAAATAAATTGTTAAATCCTAAAACTTTGAACATAAGAAATATTAAGCATCTAAAAAATGATTTTTATTAGATCAAATCATATTTTAATGCCGCATCTTTTGTATTAACATTTTTGAATTGATTGGATATTTAAATGTCGCATCTTTTGTATACACTTGAATCTCACCAAGCCTCGCTCAACTTGCATTGTTTTTTGATAAAATAGCATATTGTGAACCTAAAAATGATTTTTGTAAAAAATCATGAGCATCGTATCATGTACCTGTAGTTCATATCTGACCCACTTCCTGCCGATGCGGTAGGAATTTGTCTTTTTCACCAGAGGTGGACGGAAAGGTTTCAGATCCCCCTGTTGGTACATAAAAGAACTGGAAATTAAGATACATGGCCAGATTAAGTAACAATCGGCCGAATTTGTTTCGGAATGTTGGAGTGATTCAGTCATGCTCCTGCCTACACCTGTAATACTCGCCACTGTAGTCGTCGTACTCGCCGCCGCCGTCATCGCTGTCGTCGTCGGGGTCGCCGTAATTGAACCTCTGGAGAGTACGCGTGGGCTGGACTTGAGGGTAGCGCGTGGGCTGGACTTGAGGGTAGCGCAGACGGGGGTTAGAGTCGGCGGCAGTGTCATAGGCCATGACGCTCTGGAGAGTCCGACCGCGCCACCATAGCCGACGGCCGGCCTCGTTTAAGTTAGGAGGAGGTGGGCCGTCCTCCTCATGCCTGGCGAGCGCCCTCTCATGCCGATCCACGAAGAAGGCTTCCCAAGTAGGGAAATAGTCGGGATGCCATCTGGGATTCCTCCGCTGCTCCGGCGTGAGCTCGAAGTAGTAGTGGTTCGTGATGGCCATCCGGCGTGCCACACCTAGAGGGACAGGAGGAACCGGCACGCCTCCGACGCTCAGCATCCAGCCGACGGGGACACAGTAGCCCGGCGGGCAGGGGTAGTTCGAGGCGCAAAGCGCCTCCGCCTCCCTGGGGGTTAGTGCTACGGTGGAAGCCATGGGAAAGAGTGATGAGGTTGCAGATATGAGTCTAGAGATGTGCAATGACAATGGAGGCCAACCCCCTACATATATATATAGTGAACTAGCGGGAAGAACTGGAGGGAAGAACTGGCGGGAAGAAAAATGGCGGGAAGAAAAATGGCGGGAAGAAGAACTGGCAGGAAGAAAAATGGCGGGATGAACCTTTAGTCCCGGTTGGAGACACCAACCGGGACTAAAGATGAACCTTTAGTCCCGGTTGGAAACACCAACCGGGACAAAACACGAGTCAGCACTAATAATAGGGGTGAGTGTCGACATTATTTCGTGCGGCCATTAAAAACATGAACTAGAGTTACATAATATGAGCATGAACTTCTTGGAATATGTCCTTCCTTATGATCGCTTCAGACGTAACCATGGAGCATCTTCTTTACTTAACGGAATGCTTGAGTCAGTTTTCACTGTGAAGGGCGGAATTTCATCAAACTTATTATAATCTTCTGACATGTCTGTCTTGTCCTCGATTCCCACGATGTTTCTTTTCTCTGAAAGAACTATGTGACGCTTTGGCTCATCATATGATGTATTCGTTTGCATATTTTTTCTTTTTTTTGGTCTGAAGGACATGTCCTTCACATAGAAAACCTGAGCCACATCATTGGCTAGGACGAATGGTTCGTCTAAGTTCTTCATAAGATTGTTGAGATCCACCGTTGTCATTCCGTACTTCTTGTCTACCTCAACCCCTCCTCCTGTTAGCTTGACCCATTTGCATCGAAACAAGGGGACCTTAAAATTAGGTCCATAGTCAAGTTCCCATATCTCCTCTATGAACCCATAATACATGGTCTTTTGCCCATTGTCTTCTGCTGCATCGAAGCGGACACCACTGTTTTGGTTGGTGCTCTTTTTATCTTGGCCTATCGTGTAAAATGTATTCCCATTTATCTCGTACCCTTGGAAAGTACATACAGTCGAAGATGGTGTCCTGGCCAACAAGTACAGCTGATCCCCAACAGTGGTGTTATTCGTGAGAAGTCTTTGCAGCCAGCCGCCAAAACTCGCCATGTGTTCACTTATAATCCATTCATCAGACTGCCCCGGGTGTTTGAGGCGTATTAAATTCTTGTGTTCATTGATATACGGGGCAACCAAGATAGATCTTTGTAAAACCGTGTAGTGTGCTTGATTGAGAGAATGCCCGTCCCTACATATCATTGCTTTATATCCTAGGGTGCCTTTTCCACGCAGTCTCCCCTCATGTCGTGATTCTGGAACACCAATCGCCTTAAGGTCAGGAATAAAATCAACACAGAACTCAATGACCTCCTCTATTACATAGCCCTTGGAGATGCTTCCTTCTGGCCTAGCACGGTTATGAACATATTTCTTTAAGACTCCCATGTACCTCTCAAAGGGGAACATATTGTGTAGAAATACAAGACCGAGAATGGCAATCTCTTCTACTAGGTGAACCAGGAGATGCGTCATAATATTGAAGAAGGATGGTGGGAACACCAACTCAAAGCTGACAAGACATTGGGCCACATCTGTTTGTAACCCTGGTAGGCTTTCTGGATCGATTACCTTCTGAGATATTGCATTGAGGAATGCACATAGCTTCACAATGGGTACTCGAACATTTTCAGGTAGAAGCCCCCTCAATGCAATCGGAAGCAATTGTGTCATAATCACGTGGCAGTCATGAGACTTCAGGTTTTGGAATTTTTTCTCTGCCATATTTATTATTCCCTTTATATTCGACGAGAAGCCAGACGGGACCTTGATACTGCTCAGACATTCAAAAAATATTTCCTTCTCTGCTTTGGTAAGAGCGTAGCTGGCAGGAGTTAAGTGGCATCGTTTACCCTTCTCGTTCTCAGGATGCATAGGCTCTTCAGGGGCCTTCAGACGTTGCTGGTCCTGTCGTGCTTTCGGTGTATCTTTTGTCTTCCCATACACTCCTAGAAAGCCTAGCAGGTTCACACAAACATTCTTCGTCACGTGCATCACGTCGATTGAAGAGCGGACCTCTAAGACTTTCCAATAGGGTAGGTCCCAAAATATAGATTGCTTCTTACACATGGGCGCGTGTCCGGCATCGTCATTCAGAACAGATAGACTGCCAGAACTTTTTCCAAAGATTACTTCGAGGTCCTTGACCATACCAAATACCTCCTCACCGGTACGGAGGACAGGCTTCCTCCGGGGTTCTGCCAGACGTTTGAAATGCTTGCCTTTCTTTCTTACTGGATGCAGGTTCGGAAGAAATCGGCGATACCCTAGGTACACAACCTTCTTACATTTATCCAAATATACACTTTCAGTATCATCTAAACAGTGTGTGCATGCATTGTATCCCTTGTTTGTCTGCCCTGAAATGTTACTAAGAGCAGGCCAATCATTGATGGTTACGAAAAGCAATGCTCGTAGGTCAAATGGCTCCCCTTTGTGCTCATCCCACATACATACACCTGGTTTGGCCCACAGCTGTAAAAGTTCTTCAACTAATGGCCTTAGGTACACATCAATGTCGTTGCCGGGTTGCCTCAGGCCTTGGATGAGCACTGGCATCATAATGAACTTCCTCTTCATACACAACCAAGGAGGAAGGTTATAGATACATAGGGTCACAGGCCAGGTGCTGTGACTGCAGCTCTGCTCACCAAAAGGATTCATGCCGTCTGTACTTAGACCAAACCTTAAGTTCCTTGCGTCACGTGCGAAGTCCGGGTACTCTCGCTCGACTTTTCTCCACTGTGACCCATCAGCGGGGTGTCTCAACATCGTGTCTTTCTTACGGTCTTTCATGTGCCATCGCAACAACTTGGCATGCTCTTTATTTCTGAAGAGACGTTTTAACCGTGGTATTATAGGAGCATACCACATAACCTTGGCGGGAACCTTCTTCCTAGGGGCCTCGCCCTCAACATCGCCAGGATCGTCTCGTCTGATCTTATACCGCAGTGCAGTGCATACCGGGCATGCATCCAAATTCTCGTACTTCTCACCGCGGTAGAGGATGCAGTCATTAATGCAGGCATGTATCTTTT
The DNA here is from genome assembly GCA_916181665.1 of Avena sativa. Taxonomy (NCBI): domain Eukaryota; kingdom Viridiplantae; phylum Streptophyta; class Magnoliopsida; order Poales; family Poaceae; genus Avena; species Avena sativa. The sequence goes on from OV702293.1 coordinate 466,597,328, forward strand.
GCACGTCTAATCCTAGAGGGCAGACAACCTTCTTTGCTTGGTATGTACTGTCGGGCAACTCATTATTTCTTGGAAGAAGATTCTTCATTTTTACCAACAACTTTGAAAATGCGCTGTCAGTCACACCATTCTCTGCCTTCCATTGCAGCAAATCCAGTGTGACACCTAGCTTTTTGTGGCCATCTTGGCAAGTTGGATACAACAATGTTTTGTGATCCTTTAACATCTGCTCCAGCTTCTCCTTCTCCTTTTCAGTTTCACATTCTTCCTTTGCATCAGTAATGGCCCGACCAAGATCGTCATCAGTGGGCCCATCTGCTCCCTCTTGATCTTCATTATCTACCTCCGTTGCATTATCATCATATTCAGGATACATATTATGATAGTTTTCATCATCCTCTTCTTCTTTGTTGTCTTCCATCACAACCCCTTTTTCTCCGTGCTTGGTCCAACAATTATAGCTGGGCATGAAACCGGATCGAAGCAGGTGGGCGTGAATGGTTCTGGTATTTGAGTAGTCTTTCTTGTTCTGACAGTGAATACACGGACAACACATAAAACCATTGTGACCACGGTTTGCATTAGCCACAACGATGAAATTTTGGAGGCCCGTAATGTACTCGGAAGTGCGGCGGTCACCGTACATCCATTGCCGATTCATCTGCATTAATATGTAGTATATATCAAAAAATAATAGGGAGATGACCATTTATATATATAGTACATCAATGACACATGAAACTATAGTTGCCGACCTCGACCGAGACGGAAAGAGCAACAAGAAAGCTTATTTTGAGCTCTCGGGCATTTCACCGAACACCTCTAGTGCATATGAAAAAAACACAAACTAGCACTCTTCACACCCTCTTGCTAGGCTCCAAAATGTGAAAGAATGGAAGAGTGGAGTGTGTGTGGGCTGGGGTGATGTCTTATATAGCCCCCCCCTTTAACACCGGTTCATGCCACGAACCGGTGTTAAAGGGGGAGGGTGCGCGGGCCACTGCTGCAGGGACCTTTAACACCGGTTCGTACGGCCCCCCCTTTAACACAGAACCGGTGTTAAAGCCCCTTTTCAGGATCAACAAAAGACCTCGTTTTCACTAGTGTCCGGTCGGTGCTGATAATTCAACACGATCGACTCGTTGAGCTCAAGGTCGTAGGCGGGTTCTATGGAACTCTGGAGCTCAGCAGTCTGCCCAAGCTACAACGGATGACCTGTCAGTACTGGCAGTATAATGAAAATCCTCTAGTTCTTGGTTACCTCCCACAACTTTCCAAGCTAAGCCTTATTCTACGTGTTATGGCAAACACTACTATTCGGCTAAGCCAGCTGCTTTCTAGCGTGTCCTCCACGTGTCAGCTGCTTCTGGATTTTCAAAGTGAAAAGGTACTACTCCAATCATCTATCATGTCCTCTGTGTGGCTTGATAATTTATTTCTTTTTACAAATTTGCCTCCAGTTGTTAATTTTGCTCTTTAATATGTGCAACCAGAGAGCCCGATAGTGCTCGCACCTATGCTCCGCAAACTACGGGTTGTGAATCTTGATAATCTTCGTGAGGGATGTGACATCACGTGGACAATCTTCATCCTTGAAGCAGCGCCATCTTTAGAGGAGTTATGCATCACAGTATGGGATCATGGGTGCCTAGCCATGCCCTACCAGGCCAAAACCAAGAAAAAGCATGTGGAGTGGAAGCCATGTGATGATGATTTCAAGCATGAAAATCTAGCTAAGCTCGCCATTTTCGGCTTTCAGCCCGATAACAACTTCAAGGGATATGTCACGCGTGTCATGAAATCCGCCGTGAGGATCGAGGAGGTATCACTGCACGACAGGAAGGTGTGTGAGCTTTGTGTTCAAAATGGTGTCAAAGTTTGCCCGTCAAGGTATCCTCGAACCCGCGAGGAGAAGGATTCATGTATTGAGAAGATGGTGGAGGGGATGGTGATGGGTTTTTCTACTGTGATTCACTTTCGGTCCTAGTTTGGAAAATGGGGTTCATGGTATCGTTACGATCCACTATTAACATCGGTCTATATACGTGGAATGTGTGTATTGCCCGTGTTCATATGTAATGTGTTTTGTAACCCGTCGTGCACATATATAAAAAAGATCAAGGGTGTAGACAATTGACGCACCGAAAAACCGTAAATTTGACTTGCTATCATAGCCGACTCGTGATCCTTCCTGCCGAGCCCACGCGAGTTATCCTTTGCACCGCGTCGCCACGTGCTCCGCTCCGTGCCGCCACGATGACTTCCTCCACCCTTCAGATCACACAATCAACCGGAGTGCTCATCTCCTCGTCGGCTGCAACCTTCTTGTTACACATATCCTTCATTACACTGCCCCAGTAACGTTACAGTCAAAGCAAATTTTTGAGATGGATTGGTAGAAGCAAAGCTTACCTTTACAGTAACTCTGCCGAGATACATGGTGTCACGTACTCGGGTTTGGGAAATGTTGACTTAACAAAAAAAATTAATTTAAAGGAGAACCAAGGACGGATTCAGACAAACACCATTCCTTAAAATAAGCTTTCGTCATGCTTTATAAATAAAGCCACGGAGCCGATGCAAGGTGGTAAGGAGAATCAAGCCGGTGGCATTTGAGGCAAACAACGAGGGGTAGCCATTACAATCGACCGATCACCCTAGTACCTATCGGTGTGTGTCTATTTACGAATTCTACCTCCTTAAATTAGACCGGTCACTTGACACGGCTGAGTACGATATCATTATAATCAACCCACTCAACCCGGTTCTATAGCAACAGTTTTACTGCCAAGTGCTCTAAAACGTTTACGAATCATTCTCTGCATTATTCAATATAATACAATCTTTGCTGTGCCAAGTGTGTGATCAGTGTCCTCTCACAGTACGGGTAGTATGCCCACCACGAGTTCTGTACATATATGTCCACACACACACACTAATTGTATTTCCAACATAACTTAAAATAGTTAAAAGCAGATAAAAATGTAAAAAAGATTAGTAGAAAATTGTTGGAGAGCAATAAAAATATAATACTTACAAAATGGAAATAAATATAAATAGTATAATTAAAAGTTTTTAAAAACAAATTAAAATATGTGTTTTACTTAGTTTATTTGCCAATGCCCAACCAAAATCAATCAGTATAAATGTATAAGAATACTTTTAGATAATGTTTCCTTATAAACTCTATTAAATAAGTTAAATTTTGTTATGAGATTTTTGTGACTATTGATGATGTCTGTGAATTATGTTTTTGAACACGTTGTTTTGGCATTATAATTGAAGTTTTCGAATGTATTTATAAAAGTCAATTATAGTCGACACTGAGTTGCATCGACCGCTTACGATTGGACCTCTGGTGATTCTTGGGCAGTTATAATGCTACATTGTCATGGTGTGGTCGTATTAAGGTTGTTGGAAATGTTAGATGTATATTTGTATATTGTATGTCCCCACTTGTTAGGGGGTTTCCTGCATATTTCCACCTGTACATGTATTATATATTATGGCCTTTGGCTCCTGAGGAATACAAGTTGCATATTCCTGACATGGTATCAGAGCTAGGTTAGCCTCCTTCTACTCGCAACTTCGTCGCTGCAGCCGCCATCGTCCCTGTCGCCGACGGCCTTGCCGTCGTCGCCGCCGCTAGTCGCCGCCTGTCCACGCTTAGTTTCTGGCCGTCTGCCGTCGTCGCCTGTTCCGTCTCGCGATCCAGATCCGATCCAGATTCGGTTCTCGGTCTACATATCGATCTCGACTGGATCTTCTCGTCCACGAGCAGGGTCCACGCGCGGGGCCTCTTGGTATCCGACGCCGTGATCCACCCGACGCCTGCTCCACGCGCGGGATCGACCTGCTCCGGCCCGCACCTGCTGTCACCCCATCGAGCTGCTGGCCCGTTGCTTCCCGTCCCGTCACCCCCGCTGCTCCCCGTCCCCGTCTCGCGGGCCTCAGAGACAGATCCCGACAGGATGCCAGGACGCCACCTCGCGGGCGTGCCGCCCCAGCTGCTGGCCCGTCACCTCCTCCCGCGGCCTCCCGCCCGAGCTACTGGCCAGCTCGTGCCGCCTCTCGCCCGAGCTGCTGGCCGCCGGCGGGCCCCGTCTCAGCCGCCTTCTCTTCCGGTCTCGATTTCCCTCGGAATAGGTTCGCGCCGCCCCGATCTACCTTGTTCCAGTGCTCAGATCACCGGTGGTGCCCTGTTCTAGGCGGAATTGGCCGGAGATTGCTGGTTTGCGAGCGTTGACTTCTGAAATGGATCGTATGGGCACCTAGAGGAGGGTGGTGTGAATAGGTGCTAACCAATTTTTAGTACTTTTCAATTTTAGGCTTGACACAAAGTAAATTCTCTAGATATGTAACTACGAGAATTTCCCTATATGCAACCCTAGCTACTAAGCACGTAAAGAGAGGAGCGAAGGAACCATAGTGGAGCAAGCAGAGACACAGGGATTTGTTTTACCACAGTTCCTTCCTTGTTAAGGGAAGTACATCTGCGTTGGAGGGGTGGGCGGTTCTAAGACCAGCACGCCACAATAGGCCTCACCCTATTCTCCGATGGGTCTCGCCACAAGAGGCCTGATCCACCTTCTCCACTATTGGAACCCTTCGAGGCGGGAACCGGTGCCTTTTACAACGCTACCGGGGCATACACCCACAACTGAATTGGGGGCTCCCGAGATGACAACAAGCTGTCACAAGAACAAGGTTTATCAATATAAACAAAACAAAGATCTAGGTATTTGCAAGAAATACTAGATCGGTGATTCTCCAAATGAATGGAGAGGAGATGAAGCGCTTGATTGCTGATGATGAAGATTGAGTTCTCCTCCTTTGATTCCCCAATGGACGGGGCCTTTGGGTGGATCTAGGTGGAGCTCTCTTGGATGAGGGTTGCAGATCAGATCTTGACTTTTTCGAATGAACCAAGAGATCTGGCAGGAGGGGGAAGGTTGGCTTAAATACCCTCTGCCCAGATCTGGCCGTTGAACAACTTTGGGGGCGGATTATCCGCCCCCACTTGGGGCGGATTGCCCCCTGGTAAAACTCCGCCTGAAGGGCGAATATTCTGGGAGAAAATCCGCCCCCTCTCTGGGGCTGGCGCCTACGAAACTTGATGAAGATCTTGGGGGGGGGGGGGGGATAATCCGGCCCCCTCCTAGGGCGGATTATCCAGCCAAGCCGGAAAGTCCGGCCGAAACTCCGCCCCCTCTCTGGGGCTTGCGCCTTGGTCATGAGCAAGAGGGGCGGATTATCCGGCGGGGCCGGAAAATCCGGCCGAACCTCCGCCCCCCTTCTGGGGCTTGCGCCTATTTGGGAAGAGGGAGGGGCGGATTATCCGCCCCCCAAATGCAGAATCCTTTTCCTTTGATCCCTAGAGAGAGCTGCAACACTTCAACACACATTAAATAATCCTTGATATTGTTATCTAACACACAAAACACTAGGGGTTATAAAATGTTCTTTCAATCTCCCCCTATTTGGTGTTAGATGACAATACTAGGATTTGCAATGGAACCGGCTAACACCACCTTAAAAAAGAAAGACGCTCCCCCTAGATGTGTGCATATTTAGAATTTGCATTTGAATACAAATACATACACTAGAGAGAACACAACTTTCATAGCAAAGATAATTGAAACAAGGTGGGTTGGGAAACAAGGTCATACCACCAGGATGTGATTATAGCCAAAGGAAATAAAGAGATTGATAGCCTCCAAGCACATCCCAACAATATTGATGCATACATAAGATAATCCCATGACTTCATATGCCATCAAATAGGCTCCATAGATAAATCCAGAATTCCATGAGATCCACAATATAATTCCGGAATTCCATAATACCAAGCATGTAGAGTAAAGCACGACATGGTCTTACATAACCAAACACAAATAGCAAATAGTTCACGCTAAAAAGGCACAAGCAAGCAAATAAAACGACTGAAAGACAGGTGCTTGCGCCCGACCCTTGCAAATCCACGAGACCTAATAGAACTACTTCTCCCCCTTTGGCATCGAAACGCCAAAAAGGAAGAAGAGCGATGCTAACGCCCCTGAAGATCACTCCTCCTCATCCTCGTCGTAGTCATTCCCGTCCCCTTCCTCTTCATCATACTCATCATCATCGTCATCAGCTGGAGGAGTGGGTGCCCTCGGTGGTGGAGGAAAGAGGCAACTCTCGAGCTCGCCGTAGTTGATCCCTGAAGTGTTCCACTGAGCATACGGTTCCGGAGCAGTGGGAGGAGGTGGATGGCCAGTGGCACCTGAGACATGGTCAAGAATAAGCTGCTGAGTGTGATCCCTCTCATGATCCCTGCGGTACGCATCATATTGGCCCTTGTGCGTGTCAATGCCCATGCAAAGGATGTGCCGCTGGAACCAAGTGAGCTGCTTAACCTTGCGTGCCATTGGGGACACCGCGGAACGACGACCACTAGCCCGTGCATCACGCATGAAGGAATCAGGGGCAGTGGAAGGGTGATGGGTCTTCTCAGCCTTGTTGTAGATTTTATTGGGCTTGTGAACTCCATCCAAAGCAGTGCCAAAGTCCTCATGGGGAAACATATGCTTGATGAGCATCATAATGAACGGAGCATAAGGAATAGAGAGCCTATTGATCATTGCATCCATCATCTCATGATATATGTAGTCCATGACATCCAGTTTGTATCCTGTAGCTGAACCAGAGTTGGTGGCACACTCGTGAGCAAAAGAAAGGAGAGGGACCAGATGGCCACGGATCTTGTCATTGTTGCCACCACTCGGAGAAATGCAATCCCTAAATATGCCAACAAGGGAGGCATACAAGGGAGAGAGACCAGCGAAAGTACCAGCAACACCATCAGGAGTAAGGCAAGGAGAAAGCACAGTATCCTTGGATGGCTTCAGTGGAGAAATGATACGGTGGCCAGAAGGGGTGTCACGGCCATGGAAGGCATAACCAAGAACCTGCCCAAAAATGCGGAAGTCTGACTGAATCATTGTGGTCCCGGTCATCCACTTCATAGTACGACGCTCATCACCGCAAATCACAAGTGTCGAGAAAAACTGCCGCACCATAGAGGAATCATAGTTGCATTGGATAGTCATAAGGTGGTGAAGCCCCATCTTGTTGGTCACATCTAATGCCTCAAGGAGCCTTGCCTTGGATTGAGCCTCAGTCAAATTGATAGGATGCATAGGGCAAAGCTTGAGGGTAGCATATACATCATCATGAATAGCCCGAAAGTGGGCATTCCAAAACATAGAGTCCTCGGGGGGACCATCACTGTCAGCCTCATCATAGTAAACAGTCTAGCGAATGGAGGCATACTGAAGACTATCCATAGACTTGTAACTGGGCCGAGACTGTTTTCCCTTGCGAGATGCGGTCCTCTTTGTTTTCTTTCCTGCCTCTGTCATCCGTTCAGCCTCTCTTGCGGCTCTTCTGACCTCGGTTCCGACAATGAACTTCCCTTCTGCAGTGGGCTTGAGATAACGGGCATGGGAACGATGAGATAAGGTCTTGGTCAGCTTGGAACCACCTGTGAAAAGCATGAGAGGGATAGCATGGAGATAAGCACACACACAAGTCCAGGAGAAACAATAGAAAGAGTAGAAAAACAATCCATAAGTGAATGAGGTGCATTGCAGGAGTCAGGACCAAACCTGACCAGAAGTGAATCTCCAGGCCAGATTATCCGGCTCTGGCAGGGGCGAATAATCCCCCCCCCCCCCGCGGAAAATTTCTGGAATGGCCCAGATCTACCATGGCAAAATAGACCGGTCACTAGGGTTGCAATACTACTGATTCTGGCAAGTAAGGAAGAACACCAAGAATCTTCTACAACGAGATTTCCACCAAACAAAATGCATCCCATACAAAAGGAGAGAGATGAGGGAGTTACGCTCACTCATTGGAGGAAAATTGCGGAGGAGAAGATACCCGGAGGCGAGGTGAAGAAGATCCGGGAAGGGCCCGGAGAATCCAGTGGTCAAATCGACTCCGGGAGGGGCGAATGCTCCGACAGCGGCTAGGGGCTGAGGTAGGGTTGGGGGAGGGCTGGCTGCTCTGTTTGAGCCTGGCCTCCCCGACCCAGCCTTTAAAGGGCAGATTTCTCCTGGGGCGGATAATCCGCCACGCACTTAGGGCGGATAGTCCACCCTCCTCTGAAATTTCTATTAAGTACAAATTCGGGCCGGAGCAACCTTGCAAAACCCCTCGCTGGTGTATAGAGGACTTGTGTGCAAGAATAGATGGTTCAAGGAGGGAAAGAAGGCTTGGGTTTAGAGCAACAAACTGAGATGGTACTACAGACCCAAATTTGCAAGAATCAAATCAAACAAAAACCAAAGTTGAGTGTGTTTTCCATAAGAACAAGAAATATGCAAGAAAATCCAAAGTGAGCCATTAGAAACCAACTCTTCTCAAGGAAGAGGGCGGTGGCCGAAGCCACCATGTTGGAGCGCATGGCATGACACCGCGAAGATGTATCTTGAGTTCAAAACCAATACTCATCGATGACCCACATATCACAAAATGATATTAAGGAAATGATTTTTCTTGCTTTCGGCATTATGGGGGGAGGGTTAGCCCAATCAATTAGGACCACACTCCCCCTATGTCTATGCCCGCATCTAAACCAAATACATGAATAAGAGCAAGTGAGTGTGCAAGGGTAGTCAAACCAAGATCCTTGAATCTATTATATTTAGCTCATTCCTCAAATAACAAAATCTCGCTTCATCAAGGGGCTTCATGAAAATATCAGCAAGTTGGTTCTTCGTGCTCACAAAGGATAGGGCAATATCGCCACGAGCAACATGATCCCGAATGAAATGGTTGCGAATCTCAATGGTTGATAATCTTCGGGAGGGATGTGACATCACGTGGACAATCTTCATCCTTGAAGCAGCGCCATATTTAGAAGAGTTATGCATCACAGTATGGGATCATCGGTGCCTAGCCATGCCCTACCAGGCCAAAACCAAGAAAAAGCATGTGGAGTGGAAGCCATGTGATGACGATTTCAAGCATGAAAATCTAGCCAAACTCGCCATTTTTGGCTTTGAGCCTGATAACAACTTCATGGGATACGTCACGCGTGTCATGAAAGCCGCGGTGAGGATCGAGGAGGTATCACTGCATGACATGAAGGTGTGCGAGATTTGTGTTCAAAATGATGCCAGGGTTTTCCTGTCAAGGTATCCTCGAACCTGCAAGGAGAAGGAATCATGTATTGAGAAGATTATGGAGAAGGTGGTGATGGGTTCTCCTACTGTGATTCACTTCCGTTCCTAGTTTAAAAAATTGGATTCATGGTATCATTAGGATCCACTATTAAGACTAGTCTATATACGTGGGCTCATGTGTATTTTCCGTATTCATATGTAACATGTTTTGTAACCCGTCGTGCACATATATAAAGAGATCAAGGGCGTAGGCAATTGCCACACCAAAAACCATACACTTGACTTGCTATCAGAGATGACTCGTGCTCCTTTCTTCCTAGACCCCGCAAGTTACCCTAAAGTGGCAGGAGCTCGCCTTCCCGAACCTCTCTAGTACGGGCCTTTTCGGCTACCTCAACGGCACTGAGGTGGCGCATGTGAAGACGATATCAAAAATCTGAGGGCATGTTGTCGCGGATGTCCCTAATCCGTCCTACGCCTGCTGGTGTATGGTGGATCGGAGAGTCCTTGGTCTTCTTCATGGCTCAATGAATCCCGATATCGGGTGCCAACTCATTGGCTGCAAGACTGCTACAGCGGCTTGGACCGCCTTCCACACCATGTTTGGCGCTTAGAGACGCGCCAATATTTGCCATATTTGACGCGACTTTAGTCGCCGAGGAAGAAGGAGATGACCGCAATGCAGTACATGCACAAGATGAAGTCAGCTAGCCGACACCATGGCAGTAGCTGGATTTCCCATCACTGATGATGAGCTGATTGGCTACATCACCGGCCTCGGACCCGCATTCAACGCGACCATGACATTTCTCACTATTGGTAATCGCTCGGTGTCCTATTCAGATTTTTAGTCGCACATCCTCCCATTTGATGCTCTTCGGTCATAGCAAACCCAGGTTATGGAATGATCATCCTCAGTGAACGCGGCATCGCGACCCGACTCCTTCAACAACTTCAGTCGTCCATTTGTGCTCCTATGGTGTGGTGGTAGGAACTGATTTATATATTTTGTCTGCCTCTCCCTGATACTAGCCGATGGCCTGTGGGTAGGTCCTCATCCATGCGTGGTAGAATACTGGTGTCGAAGATGAAAAGCATGCTGAGCAGAGGGAGTGCTTCGGCCATATGTGGATGAATTTGATCAAAAAATTCAGAGGAGATGATTTTGGACGCATGTGGCCAGCAACAAGATCTTACACCAGACAGACACATTCATATCACATTGAGAAGATTAAGGCGGCATACTCTTAGGAGGATAGGGTCAAGTTTTGTACATGGCTGGAAACCTACCATTCTCTTTTATGGTAAAGGTCAGGTTTTAACACTGCCATCAAATGTGATCATATCAACAATAATTTGGCAGAAAGTTTCAACAACAAAGTGCAGGAGTTAAAAGACTTGCCTATCCATGACATGGTTGACCAGATCAGGATCATGATCATGAGGTTGTGGGAATTGAGAAGAAGGCTTGGTGATGTTCTTCAAGGAGATACGATTCCTGATGTTGTGCAGCAGGTGGTCAACAGGAGCAGAAATATTGCACATTTGTGTGTTGAGAAATCCTCATTGTGGGGATTTGAAGCCAGAGATACAAATACTGGCAGGAGGCATGTTGTTGACACTCAATTGTATAAATGCACATGCCTTGAGCGGCAACACACTGGAAAGTCTTGTGAGCATGCCATACTGTAAAGCACCAGTCGGGTGAGAGATGTCGGGTCAGGTGAGAGTAGCATATTGTAAAGCACCAGTGAGACTACGATATAAGGTTAGATCTGGAACAGAATCACCGTTAGCCAAAAGTTTGGTGCCAACATCAGCCGGTGTACGACAGGGTTAACAGTCTATCATGCCAGCTCGGTTCAGGAGATCAATAATATATTGTCATTGAGAAATAAAAAGAGTAGAAGATGTTCTAGTGACAGTGACACCAAGAAAATGAAGAAGTGATCATAAATCAGTCATAGAAAATTCTTTATTAAGAAAAGTGATGATATGTTGAAGAAAAGAATCAGAAGAAGATGTAAGAACAATATCACGCTTCGTCATAAGTCATAAGCCTAGTCGCGCACGCGCCACGGGTGTGCGACAATGCATGTGTGTTTCCTGCATTTTAGAAAGCAACAAGAAGTCCACCTTATAAGTTGCTCTCCACCTCTTTGGCTTAGCCATGTGGGACTAAATTCTTGCTATACCCCTTAACCGTCCTCACATTTTCTAAAAACTAGATGATATCCTGCCCGTTGCCGCATGACATTATGATATTCTGATTTGCTTTACATATGAAGCAGCATGGTTACACTAATCAAATAACTAAAAGTTATATTTCATCATAAAAGTTTAAAAATATCAATGAATATGCTATAAGTTGGTGAAGATACTATTTAGTAGCAAGTATTATTCAGGTGATATGTGTACATGAAGGGAGAAATATCTATATAAGGACAAAACTGACAAAGTGTCGCCCAATCTATTATGGTCAGGAACTCTAGACCTCATTGGTGAAAGGAGTAGTATGAGTATATTGTAAACATTATACCCGAGCTTGATAGACTCATTGCTATTCTGGTCTGTCATTACTTGATTAAATTAATGTTGTCCTCCTGTTGCAAACCAACACATAATTAACTTCAAGCAAGTTAAAAGAAATGTTGCCAAGAAATCTAGCGTAAAGAAACCTTTGTGCTTGAATTTACCATTATAAACTACCAAGCAAATCCCAAGTCCATTAAAACTCGGTCATTCAGGTTACTCCTTCCGTTTCGGTTTACAAGTCCTACGCGTATATCTAGATTATCAATTTGACCTATATAATTTGAATTATATAATATAAAAATTATATCATTGGAAAATACAAAGTCTAAAGTTTCCGGTGATTTATTTTTTATAGTATATACATCATACTAAGTTGTTCAATTTGGCGACATAGAACTACGTGCAGGACTTGTAAACTGAAACGGAGGGAGTACCTAATTTGAAGAGAGAAATCATGATAGGAAAATACGAAAAGTTAGTAGAGAACCTAAAAGAACCTTATATAGTTGAAAAATATATAAAAACACATATGCATATCATATAACTTCAGTAAGAAAAATATTTAGAATCTTACCTTTGCTAGACTCGTGTAAAAGAACAAAAAAAAACCTAGAACGATATTCATTTTCTAACTCATGAGCACCCAACTTTCCTATACGATCAAAATACATGAAAGCGCCAATGCTAAAGCTGACTTGGCAGCCAATGACTGATTGCTGCACACCCATGATGTATATGCCGAGGGTAAATATGTTACTACAGAAAAATAATTAACACCACATGCATATATAATCAAGAATTTGGAGAAACAGGGACAAACAGTTAGCCCAGGAATCAGCTACAACTCGTGTCACTTGGTATACATGCTGGAGAAGGATTGCTTGCTTGCTTTACACCCATCCATGGCAAAAGTAGGAATCTGTCCAGTATAGGCCTCATAAGCACATGAGCCATGGAGTAGCTTGACTTGTCCTAAGATAGGAACCAAACAAACCTTTCAAAACATAGATCTCATGGTCTTCACTGCCTAGGCACCAAAATATCCAATGCCATGGTAGTAACCTAGTAGGAGATATGTTCTGGTCTATGAAGTAGAGAGAGACTCTAGGAGGATGGATGTGCAACCAGGAAAGTTCAGGGCGCCGCTAGGAATTTATAGCCATGATCCATCACCATTTAATACTCATCATAACTTGTTTCAGGACTCCAAGAATCAATGGTCACAATCGAGGACTACTGGAGAAGCGAGGAAGGCTTTGTCAAGCTTCATACACTAGCCAACGCAACCAAAAGTCCGAACTGATGGAAAGGACTAGTGCAATCCACTTATACACTTCAACACCCCCTCTCACGTGTGACAGGGAGAAATCAGCACGTGCAACCGGAAGAAAGCGACGGCGTGCGAAACTCACGTATGAATCAAGAGGCCTATACGTGGACACAGAGGGGTCAACAACAATTTTAGGATAAATTGCGAAAGCCAGGACTCGAACTCGTGACCTTAGGCTCTGATACCATGGCAATCTTCATGCACTAGCCAACGCAACCAAAAGTCCGAACTGATGGAAAGGGCTAGTGCAATCCACTTATACACTTCAACAGGCTTGCTATCTTATTTTCAGTTACAAAGCAAGAGTTAAGCCGCAACATTATTAGTTGAGGAAGAAGATTTGAGGAGTCATGTGCCCATGCATGCGGGGAAATAAGTGAAGTTAGTGGAGGGACACTCTGATATCTTGATGGATGATATTTTTTGCTAAAAAATAAAATGATAAGGGAGAAAAGAAAACCCAAAAGAAACCGAAGAGAAAGTGATGGCACTGGAATCGTATTTGATCTGCATGCAACGATGACATGGACTCCAATTGGGTGTGTGGTGGGACCACTGAGGTGGCATAGCTGCATGTTTAGAGAAATAGGATAGTGGGGTGATCTTCTTAGTTATACTAGATAATACCCCGCGCGTTGCTGCAGAAGTTTTAAAAATAAATTTGTTGCGAATAAATATAACACATGAAAAATCACTTGAAAGTACTATAATAAGTCTGATAATAAGTGTGCAAAAAATTTGTTCGAGAAGGGAGCATAACACAACTCTCAGAATCTGCTTATTACCATGGCAAAGAAGAAAAATAATAATAAGTTCAACTTGGTCGTTAAAAGCAATGTCCTTAGAAAAAACTTGATCATCTCGTTTGTCTTGACCATATCCCTGTGGCTAGAGTATAGTGGCGTCTCTTTGCCGATTGTTCATGGGCGGAGTAATTCACCTCGTTTTTTTCCCGTAGATTCGGTTTCATCCTCACATCTTTGGTCTCAATTAAAATGCCTAGAAGCTCTTCCTCGGGTGATTTTTTCTGTCGATGTGAATTTGGAAGCTAAGTTGATTTACTACATGCACTATATTCTAGTATAACCTATGGAACGTCTAGTCTGCTTCCATGTAGGTGAACAACGGTGAATATCTAAAAATGATGATTAAAACTTATTTATATATTAGCCGTGCCAAAAATAAATAATGAAGAGGTTTTCTTATTTGAACACAAAATACATAAATGATCCAAATATTACAAAAAGTTACTAAGATGGTACTAATCATGGGACTGCTATGTTCCTTTTATAGAACATGGCAGAAAAGAGAAGCACCAGGTTCAATCAATTTACCAAGAAATAAACTTTGTTCCTGTACCCGGTTCAGGGCAAGCCATATCATCAGAATTCAGAAGGTGCATTTGAAAAATTGTTTTAATCTCGAGTGATTAAGTCAGTAAAATAAAAAATTGAAAAAGGACTGTAGAAGTAATTTTTGTGCATGTGGAAACAATTTTAGCATCAAAAGGAACAACCATATGTGGCTGCAACCATTTACTCAACTATTCACAACCATTATCTTGAACAGAGTATAATTACCAAAAGAACTGCTGGCTGCACCGGTCTGTCTCACACTCACCCTCTTACTTTCCTTCTCATGGAAAACGAAACTTCAGGTTGTGAGCTTTTCTTGGCATGTATCTGATTATGTGAAGGGCGAAGAAGTAAGAAAATGAAAGGTGGTTTTAAATTATTATTTTGACAATCGTATCTATAAAACTGAACTTTTTCTGAAGAAAAGCATGCTTAACTTAGACATACCTGTAAAATAACTTCAACAAATGATAGTATACAGAAGTTTTAACAGGCGAAGGATTCGAAGGAAAGGTCTCGCGTGTAGAAAGCTTGACCTGCTACAAACCAGCAGAATATGAAGAACAGGTACTTCTTGTTGACAGACTCCATGGGCTAACAAAACCCAAGCCAAAGGTACGGCGGTTTCAGCGAGCATGAAAAACGAAAAGAGGGATTAAATCTTTAAGCCATCATCCGGCGAGCTCGTCTTGTAGACTGCTCAAGACCTCAATGGGTAAAGTAGAGAGCTCACGTACTCCGGCAGCATAGTGTTGGCTTCGTTTGGTCACAGATCGACTCGTCTAAGCATAAACAATTTCCTGTAATCTGCCTACCGGTGCTGGTGTCGATCTCCTCGTTGGAGATGATAAAGTCATGTTTCTGTACGGAGAGGACATGTAGGAGTAGATGACGGCGGCGCAGAGCAAGCTGATCAGAGAGACAACTGAGGTCTAAGGAGTGGAAGTATATGGATGGAGGAGGTCAGATGAAGAACGATGAGATGTGTGGTGCCGTGATGATATATAGGAAGACATTAAGAAACAACGCGGCCGCTCGCCTGCCCTAATAACCTAATAACGTCCGGCCGTTTTGTCTCCTCGTCAGTTTATATTATATAGACTACTATCAAAGAAAATGCTCGGTGGACTCCGTAAAGTGCTTCAGTTTCTTCACACGTGATGATGGGCGTGATGATGGGCATTATTATCTGATGATAGTACAACCAAGGTACTCAATGTATTCACCATCGTCGTTGAACACGTACGCACGCATGGTTTAAACAGAACGTGGGGTCAGGTAATAGCCAATAGAAAAAAATGAAGTGACGTGGCTTGCTGTGGGGGCTGGAAAATCTAGTAGTGGGGGATTGCTATTTAGATATAGAAGATAGGATTAATTGGGCCAAGGTCCATGTTTATTCGGCTGCTAATGCCCATCTGATCACCCAGCATCACTACCATAGCTATACAGTAGAGTATTTGTCTGCTCGAGAAACAAGGAACACATGCATAGTCATTATTTTCTTCGGAAAGAGAAAGATGGTGTGACAGTTCAATGAAGCCATTGAATGGTCCTCATGGGGGGTCCATGCGATGCTGGGAGCGTCGGCAATTTGAATTTTGAAGCCGCCGCCGCCGCGCCGGTGCCGCCGGTGGCCATGGGCCGGCACTCTCCCGCGGCCCCGCCCTCCCCCGTACTTCGCTGGCATGCCTCGGCCGCTTCTCGCGTCGCCGGCGGCCGTCCGGGGTGGTGGCCGGCCTCCATCGTCCTCCGCCCGATGGAGGGCAGGCTGGTACTCCTCTCTGCGGAGGGAGTGGTGCTCGACGCCCGGGAGCGGCGGCGCGCCGAATTCGTCCGCCGGGCCTCGACGGTCTTCTTCCCCGCGCACACGGTCAAGGTAGGGGCCCCCTTCTCGCCGGCGCTGCCGTCTCCCGTCTCGCCCCCTTCTCCACCTCTGCAGGTACCCGCGAGGCCACTCTCGCCGGAGCGCGTTACGGAGTTGGCCGACCTCCACGGCCTCCCGTGGGACGACGTCGAGGAGGAGGAGGACCAGGAGTGCGCCGTGCCGTCGCCGGGGCCGGAGGCGGTGGCCGTCGATCGTGCGGCGGGCGAGCTCTCCGACGAGGAGTGGGGGGTCCCGCGGCCCGGCTGTTCCTCCGCTCTCCTGCCTCCCTCCCTGGGGGAGTTCCTCCTGCGCGCGCAGGTCGCCCCTCGGCGGCCTCGCCGGCGGGGAGAGCTTCCGCGGGTCCCGCCGCCGGCGGCGCCCCAGCAAGGGTGGGGGGGGCGTGGGTAGGGGAGTGGGCAGGGGTGGTGGGTCTGGTGGGCAGGCTGGGCTGGCCGGCTGGGCCGCTCGCGGGCCTCGGCCCGCTGGTAGCCAGACCAGGCCGGCTCGGCCGACCCCCACTGGGCCGGTTAGGGTTCGCCCCGCCCTAGCCCCGCTCCAGTCCTGTGGGCCGCTGGGGGCCCCGGGGGCCTGGCCTGCCTTAGGCGGCTGGATCCCCTCCTCCCTCCCGCATCCCCCCGCCGCCACCTCGGTCGTGCACGCTCCCCCCTTCTCTTCCTGCGCGCCGCCGCCTCCATCTCCTCCCTCCCGTTCGTCCGGCGCGTCGCCCCCGGCCCGCTCCTTCCGTGACGCTCTGATGGCACCGCGGCCTCGCAGTCCCCCGCCGGCTCGGAGTCTCTCCCCCAGGCGCTCTCCATCCCTGCGTCGCACCGCTCCGCCGCCCCGCCATGGCTCCCCCGCTCGCCGCTCCCCTCCTCCTCGCAGGCACGGCTCCCCGGATCGCTGGGGTCTGCCTGCCAGGGGCCGGCAAGGGGCGTACCGCCACCCTGGCCGGCGCTCCCCGCCCCTGCTTCGCGGGCCGTCCCAGCGACGTCCCTCTCGCTCCCCGCCTCACGTCCGCCGCCGGCTTGAGTCGCCTCTGCACCCTCCGCAGGCGCAGCAGGACCTCGAGCGGGAGGCGCGTCTCCGGGAGGCGGCGCTGCAGGCTCGGGACGCGGCGGTGGCGCCTCAGCAGGGTGGGGGCCGCACCGATGGGGCCTCGTGGCGGGCCGACCGTCCCACGGTCCTGCCTCCCTTGGCTCCGGTGGCGCGCACGGATGGAGACAAGGCCGCTCCTTCGGCGCCCAAGAAGAAGAAGCGGAAGTCCAAGAAGAAGAAGGCGTCGGGTGCTGTCCCTGCGGAGGGGGTCCCTCCGGCCGGCGTTGGTGCCGCCCCTGACATCCTTGGTGCTCGCCCCGGGGCCGCTCCGGTTGCGAGGTCCGGGATGCTCTCCGCGGCCTCCATCGCTCTGCGCAGGGAGGCCCTCGAGTACTACGGCCACGGGGTCGACGACGGCTTCTACGTCATCGACTTGGGTGGTGCCCAGATGACTGTCCCTGAGACGCTCGCCGTGGTGACGATCCTCCTAGCCCAGGTCCCCCCCCCTCGTGGTGGAGGTCACGGAGGCTCTAATCCAGGAGGAGCTTCGGGCGGTCCTCCCTGGCCATGAGTGGCCGGTGCACAGGGTCTCCGCGTCTGAGTTTGCGGTCCACCTCCCGTCTGTGGCGATTCTGCGCATGTGCGCCTGCGGTTCGTCCTTCACCCTGCTGATCCACCAGCTTCAGGTCTCCATCCAGCCTTCCTCGGCCGTGCAGGACACGGTGGCCACGCTCTCGGAGATCGGGGTGCGACTGTTCGGGGTCCCTCTTGAGGCTTGACGTCCGGAGGTGGTGGCTCTCATCTCCCAGGCGGTGGGCAAGCTCATGACGCTAGATCTCGACTCCCTGTCTGGCCACGGCCCGATTCGTCTTCGCCTGCTCTATCCGAGCTCTACGGTGTTCCCTGTTGCCCTCCCCCGCGTCTTCTTCGACAGGGTGGGCAGGGATCTCTTGGTGGAGCGGGATGAGGAGGTGACGGATCCTGGCGCTGCCCCCTCGCCCCCTCCGGCCTCGGCCCCTGACGACGGGGCGGACCTTGTGGGGGGAGGCTCGGGCTCTGACAGTGACTCAGGGTCCAATCCGGAGTCTCCTCCGACCGCCGACGCCTCCCCTCCCCCCCGCCGTCGCCGCAATGTGGCACCGGGGGCCCCGTGGCTCTCCTCTGTGCCGGCTCCCCCACGGGCGGACGTCCCTTCTTCCTTGGGAGACGCCCCCTGGCCGTGAGCGCGCCGGCCAAGCTGGCTCCCATCGACGTTCCTCGTGGCTTCCGTCCCGTCCTGCCGGTCTCCGTCGATCCCGACATTGCTCAGGTTGGGTCCAACCTCGCCATCGTGCCCGCTCCGCGCTCCGCCTCGCCCCCTGCCTCTGGGCTGTCCCCCGAGGTGGAGACCTCGGGCAGCGTGGGGTTGGTAGTCTGCTCCCCCCGGTCCCCGCGTTCCCCAGGCGTTGTGTGCTACTCCCTCGCGCCAGACACCCCTGACCCGGCCTCGGTGGAAGCCGGCGAGTCGCCTCCCCTCTCGCCGGCGGCGACCCCCCAGCTGCGTCGGGCCAGGACCCCCTCGCCCCCGCCCTCCCGCCACAGCGTCCGTCTCGCGGGAGCGAGGGTGGGTCGCTCTGGGCCGGAGCCGACGGTGGCGGAGCGGGTTGCTTTCCGTGTCGCGGCCCGTGATGAGTTCCCGGGTACTTTCCCCGCTTCTAGCTCTCCTCCTTCTTCGCCCGTTCCCTCAGGTCTCCCTGGTTCGCCGTTCTGCGTTCTGTCCGAGGTTTCGTTGGCTCACCTAGGCGAGGTGGCCGATGATTGTGGTATCGTCTTCCGTGGCGAGAAGGGGCCGCGGCTTGAGCAGATTGCCGCCATTAAGGCGCGCGAGGGGTATGCGGGTGCGATTGCGGCTGCTCGGGCTAGGGACGCCCGAGAGCGGGAGCGCGCCCTGATCCTCACCGGGTCTAGGTTGGCAGGACCTGGGCCCAGCGAGAATCCCCCTCCGGCGCCTGATGGGAGGGAGGTAGCCCCGGAGCCCACCCCTCGGGGTAGGCCGCGGGGAAGGCCTCCCAAGGAGGCTGCTCCTGGCCGCCCTCGTACCATTCGTGCCCTCTCGGTCCCCGCCAAGGGGACCCCGGAGGAATGAGTTCCCCTTTGGATCTCAGCCGGGCCTTCCGGGTGTTCATCTGGAACATCCGTGGGTTCGGGCACGAGGGTCGTCGCCACCAGATAAAGGAGTACCTCCGCACTGAAGCGCCGGATATTGTCGGCCTCCAGGAGACGATTCGCCAAGATTTCTCCATCGCCGAGCTTGAGGGTCTTAGTCGCTGCAAATTTTGTTGGTCTGGCTCCCGGCTCTAGGTCACTCTGGGGGCATTCTCCTTGGTGTCAAGGATGACACCTTTGAGGTGGACGATATGGACCGAGGGGAGTTTTTCGTGAGCATGGCCCTCACCCATAGACAGTCCCATTTCAAATGGGAGATTATCATTGTCTACGGTCCCGCGGACCATAGGAGGTCCCCCGAGTTCTTGCTCGAGCTTAAGCTGAAAGTGGAACGGTCGGAGACCCCGGTGGTAGTCGCCGGGGACTTTAACCTGATCCGCTCGGCGGAGGACAAGAGCTCGGCTAGCGTGGACCTTCCTAGGATGCGTTTGTTCAATGACTGCATTGCGGACCTGGCGCTCTGGGAGGTGTCACGTGTGGGGGCTAGATTTACCTGGACCAATAAGCAGCTGGCCCCGATCCGCAGCGTCCTCGATCGGGCCTTCGTCTCAGTTGACTGGGAAGTGATGTTCCCCCTTTGTTCTCTGCGGGCTGCCACCCGGATTGGCTCGGACCACACTCCGCTTCTCCTCTCCTCAGGTGGGGGGCCCCCGCCGCGACTGAACCGCTTCCATTTTGAATCCTTTTGGCTCCAGAGTCGAGGATTCGTGGAGGCTGTTCGGTCCAGGTAGCTCGAAGCCGCCACTGCCCCCCCCCCCCCCCCCGTGTATTCTCGGCAGTTGACATTTGGCACCACTGTGCCAAGGTCTCCCGCCAGTTTATGCGTGGTTGGGGTGCAAACCTGGGGGTGGAACTCCGGGCCCAGAAGGGCTCTATCCTGCAGGAGATTCAGGCGTTAGATCGAGAGGCTGATGCTACTGGCCTCTCGGAGGATGCCTGGTCTCATAGATATTCCCTTGAGACCTCCCTTATGGAGATCTTTCGGGGCGAGGAGGCCTTCTGGCGGCAGCGGAGCCGCCAGAACTGGACGGTTCAGGGGGAGTCGAACACGGCCTACTTCCACGCCATTGCGAATGGCCGTCGGAGGAAGTGCTCGATTCCCTGCCTCTGGGAGGGTGAGTCCCTGCTGGAATCCCCTCAGGACCTCTCCTCCCATATTTACAGCTTCTACAAGTCCCTTTTCTCGGCCGCGGAGCCCTCTGGCATCTCCCTCGCCCCCGACTTCTGGCCGTCAGGGGGGCAGGTCTCCCCTGCTGAGAACGCGGACCTCACTCGGCCGTTCCTCGCAGAGGAGATTTCCGCGGCCCTGAAGTCCATGAAGCCGGGGTCGGCCCCGGGCCCTGACGGGATGCCAGTTGTTTTCCTCCAGACCTTTTGGGAGCAGTTGAGGCCGGTGATCCTGATGATGTTCCAGGAATTCTACACTGGGACCTTGGTAATGGCGCGTCTGAACTTTGGCGTGATACCTCTGATTCCCAAAGTAGTTGGGGACACTGATATCCGCGAGTTCCGGCCAATCACAGTCATCAATGTGGTTCAACGGCTCTTTGCGAAGGTCTGTGCGCTCCGTCTGGCCCCGGTCATGGACCGTCTCACGCACCCCCTCCAGTTTGCTTTCCTTAAGGGTCGCCTCATTCATGATGATGTCCTGGCCCTTCATGAGATTATTCATGAGGTCAAGTCACAACATCAGAAAGGGGTTTTCCTGAAACTGGACTTTCAGAAAGCCTATGACCGTCTGGACTGGGCGTTCTTGAGACTAGTTCTGGAAAGAAGGGGCTTCGATGACCGGGTGATTTGCTGGATCATGCAGTTCGTGATGAGTGGTAGGACGGCGATCAACATTAATGGGGTGATTGGCCCCTATTTCTCCCCATCTTGTGGGGTTAGGCAAGGAGACCCGATCTCCCCCCTCCTCTTCAATGCCGCGGTGGATTCCCTTGCTGAGATCCTGGATAGGGCCACAGCCGCTAGCCACATCTCAGGTCTGGTAGGGCATCTCATCCCGGTGGGGGGGGGGGTTACCATCTACAGTACGCCGATGATACCATGATCATGGTGCAGGGCTCGGAGGCCGACATTAGGAATCTGAAATTCCTCCTTCTATGCTTCGAGGAGATGTCTGGGCTCAAGATCAACTTCGACAAGAGTGAAGTCATGGTGCTCGGCTTCGATGAGGCCGCTCGGCACCGTATTGCCGACAACCTCAACTGCAAGCTGGCGGATTTCCCCATTACTTACCTAGGGATGCCCATTCGAGATACGAGAGTTTTGATCAGGGACCTTGCACCCCTAGTCACGAGGGTACGCTCACGGGCCGAGCCCTGGTGTGCGAAACTCACGACTAAGGGGAGCAAAACGGTACTGATCAACTCCTGTCTTTCGAGCCTTCCCATGTATCAGATGGGGCTGTACCTGCTACCCGAAGGAATCCATGCCGACTTCGCCAAGGAGTTGTCTCGATTCTTCTGGGCGGCCAGGGATGGCCACCAAAAATACCACATGGTGAAGTGGGCGGACGTTTGCGCCCCCAAAGAATTTGGGGGCATAGGTATCCTTGACTCGCGCCGCTTCAATGTGGCCCTGATGTTGAAATGGGTCTGGTGTATTCTGAGGGAGGATGGGGACCTCTGGCTGCAGCTAATCAAAGCCAAATACCTCCGAGGCCGCCCCCTCTTGGCGTGCGAACGCCGGGAGGGGTCGCTGTTCTGGAGGTCGATCCAGGACATTAAGCACTACATTGGCCGGGGTCTCTCTTTTGTGGCGGGCAATGGCAGGGGCTCCCGCTTCTGGATCGATGCCTGGCTCTCCCCCGTCCCCCTGGGCGTGCAATTCCCTGCCTTGTTCTCCATTGCCGCGTCCCCTGACTCGCTCGTGGCTGACCTCTTCCTGGAGGACCAGTGGGACGTTCCCTTCCGCCGCACTTTTAATGAGGTGGAGGCGGGGGAATTCCGGGTTCTGCTGGAGTCCCTTCCGGCTTCGCTCTCGGAGGCGCCGGACGTGGCCTCCTGGCAGCTTCTTCCCTCGGGCGAGTTCTCCGTGGGCTCGGCTTATAGGGCCCTCTTCCAGGGCCAGGAGCGGAGGTGGGTGGCCCCTCTTTGGAAGGCCCCACTCCCTCTTAGTATCCGTATTTTTGTTTGGCAGCTCCTTCGTGACCGCCTCCCCTCGGGCACGGAGGTAGCCAAACGTAATGGCCCTGGGACGGGCCGGTGTCCCCTATGTGGGACTCCGGAGACATGCGCCCACATTATGTTTTCCTGCTCGGCGGCACAGTTTTTGTGGAGTTTTATGCGCGAAGCGCTTGGTCCGGGTTGGCAGGCGCAGGAACTAGGGGAGTTCCTGCAGGTCCAGGCGGGCCTCTGACTCTGGTGATTGAACGTGTGTTCCCCACGCGGGCCTCTAACTCTATTTTCACTTTACTCGCTTTCTTGCAGCAGTGGTCTCCCTTGGTGCGGCAGCGTGACCGGCCGGCCTTCGAGTCCTCCCTCCAGGCTCTGAGGGCGGCGGCATCACCCTTCTCGACACCGTCTCCCCCCCCCCCCCGTCGTCGCCGCCAGCGTCGTCCTGATCGCCTGCCGTGCGCCCTCCTTTTGTTTTTCCTTTTTTCCTTAGGCGGTGATGTGCTGTGGCCCCAGCAGTGTGTGATGGTTTCTTTTTTCCTTGGGCTGTGATGTGCTGTGGCCCCAGCGGTGTGTGTTGGTTACCTGACCTTGTTCTTGGATGTTTGCTTTATTTATAAAGCGGGGCGTGAGCCTGTTTCGAGGAGGAGGCAGTTCAACGAATTCAGCTTGACTTATTTGGTTGTCCATATCTCCATACTGTTTATAGTGTACACTTTTATGAAACACAACATACAAACCTTGTTATCTGGGAGAGGTCCCACATTACCGACTACTTATTTTGATTATACTAATTTAACTTGTGCTAGATAGTAGAAATTCTTAGATCATGGTTACATACATAAGTATCTATCTATCTATACTATTAAATTGCCTACGGTGATGATGGTCTGGTACGTCGTCCTTCCTCTGTCTGGAGTCTGGCTTAAACCCGACCTGGAATTCTTGGTTGTATCTGATAGAACTAACCATTATACTGCAGGACAACCCGCATCATAGTCCAGCTCCAGTTAACCAGATCAAACTTGTGCCCGCATAACTAGCCATCCTATCTTATGGTATCACATCTATGCACCAGGCCCGTCTCCAGGATTTGGAGGCCCCGGTGCGGCTTACAAAATGAGGCTCTAATTTTTGTTCCCAATCAATAACTAATAAAACAAAATCATATGTTTTCATAACTTCATGATATGAGATTCCTTACAATGTTCAAAAAATATATCAAGTATTCATTCTAGAAGAGTAAATATGCTACAAAAGTAATAAACAAACCTCATGTACTACCAAAAAGCATCATCCGTCTGGAGTTTTTTGAAATAAAATCTTCAATCATGTCTTTATAATTAATCTTCTCCAAGATATCACTCTCAAGTGATATTGTCGCTAATCCACTTAGTCTTTCTTGTGTCATTGTAGAACGCATATAGGATTTCAGCAACTTGAGTTTAGAAAAGCTCCTTTCAGCAGATGCAACTGTAATAGGAATGGTTAATAAAATTTTGTATGCAATATTAGCAAAAGGATAAAAGGGGCGCTTCTCCAAAAACTTCAGAGTATCTAGAGGACCCATAGATTTCTCAAGTAAATCTCGGATAAAAATCAACTCCCTCCACAACTCTTCTCCATCAATATCCTTATGTTTTTCATCATCTTTTTTCTCATCATCCTTTTTTTATGCGTAAGTGCAACCTAAAGTTTGACACAAGAATCCATCAAACCCTTCTCATTCAAGGATTGCAGCCTATCTGAAGTAAACAAGAAACCAAAAGTTTTTTCATACTCCTTGTATTGTTCAAATCTTGTTGTAAGTGAAGCAATATCTTGATCAACAATACGCAAAAAGTAATTTATCCTAAATGAATCTTCTGCAGAATGTGATTCACTAGGTTCATCAGCTGGGCTCTCATCAAACTTCCTTTTTCTTGTAATTTTACGCTTGGTGCAAAATCCTGGACTAATATCGATCTCCATTGCAAAATTTTTAGCAACTTCCAATGCTTTTGCAAAGCTAGTTTCTCTATACTTAGTGAAAAAGGAAACCAGCCCTTGTATAGACTCAATTGCAATATCAATAAGCATATCCTTTGATTGTAGTTGCTTACTTACCAAATTAATATAAGATAGTATCTCATACCAGATGATAATAGAAACTAGAAACTAAAAGTCACCAAGTTCATTTTCTGCCAATGACTTAGCTACACTACTTGTCAATGGATACTTATCAGTTTCAGCCACTTGTAGCAAAGCCTCCCTTATATCTGACATTTGGAACCTTATAGCCTTAACACTGTCAACACGACTCTCCCAACGAGTAGCTGACAATGACTTGACAGTCAATCCCGTTATGTTATCTTTAAGAATTTGCCATCTCTTAGTAGAATTAGCAAATATAGTATAGATGCGCTGGATAATTCCAAAAAAGTCAGTTGCATTACGACAAGAATTTTCCATATCACATAGTGTCAAATTGAGACTATGACAACCACAAGCTGAATAAAAGGCTCTTGGATTTATATTCAAAAGTTTCCTTTGTACCCCCTGATGTTTTCCTTTCATATTTGACCCATTATCATATCCCTGCCCTCTCACATTGTTTATATCAAGTTCAAGCCTCTTTAGTACCTCTTCTAAAACATCAAACAATCCCTGCCCAGTGGTATCATTCACATCCAAAAAAAACTATGAAAGATTCCTCGATGCAAACAGAACCAGAAGATGCATCAACATACCTTATTATCAAAGACATCTGTTCTTGGTGGCTGACATCTGGATTACAGTCAAGTATAACTGAAAAGTACTTTGCCTTCTTTACCTTCTCAGTGATTTCAGACCTGATTGCAGTAGCTAGCAAAGTTATCAACTCATTTTGGATGGAAGGACCAAGATAATGATCACGAGTTTTATCATTGGTAATTCGGTCAACGCGCTCTTGCATAACTGGGTCAAATTTAGCCAACATTTGAACCAATCCCAAGAAATTGCCATTGTTGTGTAGGTACAACTTGCAATTAGAACCACAGAATGCTACGTTGTGTTCTCCAAGAAATTGTACAATCAAAAGAATCCTGTACAACACTTTTGTCGAGTGCTCCCTTTCTTTTTCAAGTTCCCGCTGAGAAATTTTATCAATTTTTTGATTATTTTGCAACCTCAGGACGAAAGTCATACCATGCAGTCATATTTGTGACATGTTCTCTACTAGTTTCATGCTCTCTGAGTCTATTGCTAAGAGGCATCCAGTCATTGAAACCATCATTAGCTAACAACCCTCTTGCAAGCCCCTTCCTCAATAATTTGCAACAAAAACAAAACACTTTGTCAAGGTGTTTGCTATAAACAAGCCATTCTCTATCACATTTTCTCCATTTGGGAGGTTTCTACTATATGACAATGCAGAAAACCTTCTAGATATATTGTCATATGGACCATGCTCAATAGATAATTCTCTTCTTGGACCCTTTGCCACTAGAATTTCAAACATTTTACTATCAAGATCATCCCAATTTCTTGGATCAAATATATCAAGATGAACAGAACTATTGGTGTCATTGCCACTAGTAGCATCATTACCTTTATCGCTGATAGTAACATCATTACCTTCATCACCAAACTTACCATCATTGTCTTCATTGCCAATACCAATATCATCCCCTTCATCAAATTCTATAGTGTGAGCATCAATATCTACCACATCATCACCACACGCATCATCAACATTAACAGTCGAAGATTGATTTTCGGGATTAGTTTGAGAGCCCAGCTGATGAACCTACTGAATCACATTCTGCAGAAGTGTCATTTAGGATAAATTACTTTTTGTGTATTGTTGATCAAGCTATTGCTTCACTTACAACAAGATTTGAACAATACAAGGAGTATGAAAAAACTTTTGGTTTCTTGTTTACTTCAGATAGGCTGCAATCCTTGGATGAGAAGGGTTTAATGGATTCTTGTGTCAAACTTGAGGTTGCACTTAGGATGATGAGAAAAAATATGATGAAAAACATAAGGATATTGATGGAGAAGAGTTGTGGAGGGAGTTGATTTTTATCCGAGATTTACTTGAGAAATCTATGGGTCCTCTAGATATTATGAAGTTTTTGGAGAAGCGCCCCTTTTATCCTTTTGCTAATATTGCATACAGAATTTTATTAACCATTCCTGTTACTGAAAAGAGCTTTTCTAAACTCAAGTTGCTGAAATCCTATATGCGTTCTACAATGACACAAGAAAGACTAAGTGGATTAGCGACAATATCACTTGAGAGTGATATCTTGGAGAAGATTAATTATAAAGACATGATTGAAGATTTTATTTCAAAAAACTCCAGATCGGATGATGCTTTTTGGTAGTACATGAGGTTTGTTTATTACTTTTGTAGCATATTTACTCTTCTAGAATGAATACTTGATATATTTTTTGAACATTGTAAGGAATATCATATCATGAAGTTATGAAAACATATGATTTTTTTTATTAGTTATTGATTAGGAACAAAAATTAGAGCCTCATTTTGTAAGCCGCACCGGGGCCCCTAAATCCTGGAGACGGGCCTGAATGTACCACGAGTCCTCGGCGGCACACACAACAGCGCGCTCATCACCGTGTGGATCCTCTCCGCCATGGCATGCCGCCTGACACAGAGAAAACCCCACGTCGCGAGGAACATGTACACAACGGACGCCACGATGAAGATCCCCGGCAGCGGGAGCAGCCGACGGACGGGTAGTTCCTGCCACGGCTTCCTACGACATTGTACATCTCGGTGCACACGTCCATGGTGACCTCGGTACCGTCGTCCTGGCAGCTGCTGAACAACACCGTGTACTGGTCGTCACCGACGATGGTCATGCTGCCCCTTAGTTTGCCATCGCATATTCACTGATGAAGCGAGCAGAAGGCGGCACCGATCTCCTAGAGAATCTCGAAGAGGAGGATGTTGGAGATGAGGATGAAGCCCATTAGCCTCGCAACAATGGCCTGTAGCTGGGAGCACCTGGGGCTGCTCTATGACTTGACGTCCAAGGCATATTGTTTTGCTGATGCTGATCTTCAAAAGGAAATGTTATTAAAGAAATCTGTTTTTCCTGTTGTGACGATTCTGAATTAACCGAAGTACGCAAGAAACCAAGGAGTAATGTCACTAGTAGAAAACAGGCCTTTCGCCGGGCCATTAGTCCCGGCTGTGGCTGGGGCTGGGACTAATGGCCCTCGCCGGACGGCCCGAGCCATCCAGAACCATAGGTCCCGGCTCGTTAGACCCATTAGTCCCGGTCTGAGACTCAAACCGGGATTAAAGGGCCCTGGCCCTGCCGCTCGCTAGGGGCACCTCCTTTAGTCCCGGTTTGTATCTCCAACAGGGACTAGTGGTCTGGCCCTATATACACGCACAACCCCCTCCGCCTCTCAACTGTTTTTTTCCTGGTGGGAGAGAGTGTTGTTGTACTATTTCTTTTCTTGTTCATACATATGCACTAGAGGTGTTCGGTGAAATGTCCATTAGAGCGATGAGAGTTTAGGTCACACAAGACAGACATGATATGAGGTGCCCGAGCCACACTTAAGTTTTCTCCTCTTTGTTTCCAAGTGTAATAAAAGGTTAGAAACTATTTTCTCGTTTAGACCATCGTGCTGTACTAATTTTAGCATAGTGATTGCGTTTGACATATATTTGTATGATACAGATGAGCCATCCATGGATGTACGGTGACCGACGCTCTGCCGCTTTCAGAGAAGGCGTGCGTTCTTTTCGAGTTGTGTCCGAGGAGAACAAGCGACGGAATGGTTTTATGTGTTGTCCATGTGTTGACTGTAGGAATGAGAAGGCTCACACTTTCGCAAGAGTCATTTAGAGCCACCTGCTTCGGTCTGGTTTTATGTCCGGCTATAATGTTTGGACCAAACACGGAGAAAGAGGGGTTGTGATGGAAGACAGCGATGAAGAAGAGAACGATGATGACAACTACCGATCTATGTTCCCTGAATACGCTGATACCGCAATGGAAGACAATGAAGAAGAAGGAGGTGAAGAATGGGAACTAGACCGGCCTGCTGATGATCTTGGTCGGGTTATTTCTGATGCAAAGATAGACTGCGACACAGAAAAGGAGAGATTGCAGTTTGAGCAGATGTTACAGGACCACAACAAATTTTTGTACCCAACTTGTGAAGATGGCCAGAAGAAGCTGGGTAGCACACTGAAATTGCTGAAGTGTAAGGCATAGACCGGTGTGACTGACTCGGGATTTGAGAAGTTGCTGGTACTCATGAAGAGGTTGCTTCCAAGAAATAACGAATTGCCCGCCAGTACATACGAAGCAAAGAAGCTCGTCTGCCCTCTAGGATTAGATGTGCAGAAGATACATGTGTGCCCTAATGACTGCATCCTCTATCACGGTGAGAAGTACGAGAATTTGGATAAATGCCCGGTATGCACTGCATTGCGGTATAAGATCAGAAAAGATGACCCTGGTGATGTTGATGGCGAGCCACCCAGGAAGAGGGTTCCTGCCAAGGTGATGTGGTATGCTCCTATAATACCACGATTGAAATGTTTGTTCAGAAACAAAGAGCATGCCAAGTTGTTGCGATGGCACATGGAAGAACGTAAGAAAGACGGGTTGTTGAGGCACCCCGCTGATGGTCGACAGTGGAGAAAAATCGAGAGACTTTCCGGACTTTGCTGGTGACGTAGGAAACTTATGGTTTGTTCTAAGTACAGATGGCATGAATCCTTTTGGGGAGCAGAGCTGCAGTCACAGCACCTGGCCCGTCACTCTATGTATCTACAACCTTCCTCTTTGGTTGTGCATGAAGCGGAAGTTCATTATGATGTCAGTGCTCATCCAAGGCCCGAAGCAACCCGGCAACGACATTGATGTGTACCTAAGGCCATTAGTTGATGAACTTTTACAGTTGTGGGCCGAACCAGGTTTACGTGTGTGTGGGATGAGCACAAACAGGAGCTATTCGACCTACGAGCGTTACTGTTCGTAACCATCAATGATTGGCCTGCTCTTAGTAACATCTTAGGACATACGAACAAGGGATATAATGCATGCACACACTGTTTAGATGAGACTGAAAGTATATATCTGGATAAATCTAGGAAGAATGTGTACCCATACAATTGTCGTTTTATTCCACCCAGACACCCCTTAAGGAAAAAAAGGCAAGCATTTCGATGGCGAGGCAGATCACCGGAAGAAGCCTGCCCCCCGTACTGGTGCTGATGTATTTGGTATGGTCAAGGATTTAAATGTTATATTTGGAAAGGGTCCCGGAGGACAACCTGTTCCAAAATACGCTGACGGACACACCCATGTGGAAGAAGAAATCTATATTTTGGGAGCTACCCTATTGGGAAGTCCATGAGGCCCGCTCTGCAATCGACGTGATGCACCTGACGAAGAATCTTTGCGTGAATATTCTAGGATTCTTGGGCTTGTATGGGAAGTCAAAAGATACACCGGAAGCACGGGAGGACCAGCAACGTCATAAAGGACGAGACGACAAGCATCCATGGCAGTTTCAAGGGCCTGCCAGCTACGCTCTTACCAAGGAAGAGAAGGAAATATTTTTTGAAGTCCTTTCAGTATCAAGGTCCTGTCTGGCTTCTCGTCTAACATAAAGGGAATAGTAAATATGAAAGAGAAAAAATTCCAAAACCTAAAGTCCCATGACTGCCACGTGCTTATGATGCAATTGCTTCCGGTTGCATTGAGAGGGATTCTATCAGAAAATGTCCGGCTGGCCATTGTGAAGGTATGTGCATTCCTCAATGCAATTTATCAGAAGGTAATCAATCCAGAAAGTCTATCAGGGTTACTGATTGATGTGGTCCAATGTCTGGTCAGCTTCGAGTTGTTGTACCCTCCATCTTTCTTCAATATTATGACGCAGCTCCTAGTTCGCCTAGTCGAAGAGATTAGAATTCTTGGTCCTATGTTTCTATACAATATGTTCCCCTTCAAAAGGTTCATGGGAGTCTTAAAGAAATATGTTCATAACCGTGCTAGGCCGGAAGGAAGCATCTCCAAGGGCTATGGAACAGAGGAGGTCATTGAGTTTTGAGTTGACTTTCTTCCTGACCTTAAGCCGATTGGTGTTCCTGAATCTCGGTATGAGGGGAGACTGACTATAAAAGGCACAATAGGAAGGAAAACAATGGTATGTATGGACATGGATTCTTTCAATAAAGCACACTACACAGTTCTACACAATTCCACCTTGGTGGCTCCGTATATCGAGAAACACAAGATTATTGTATGCTCGGAAAACCCGGGGATGCCTGACTCCTCGATTAAAGTGGAACACGAGGACCCTTTCGGCAGTTGGTTGCAGAAGCATCTCATGAATAACAACACTGTTGAAGATCAGCTGTACTTGTTGGCACAGTTACCATCTTCGACTATATGTACTTTCCAAGGGTACGAGATAAATGGTAATACATTTTACATGATCGCCCAAGATAAAAAGAGCACCAACCAAAACAGTGGTTTCCGCTTTGATGCAACAGATGACAATGGGCAGAAGGACACATATTATGGGTACATAGAGGAGATATGGGAACTTGAGTATGGACATACTTTTAAGGTCCCTTTGTTTCGGTGCAAATGGGTCAAGATGAAAGGAGGAGGGGTACATGTAGACGAAAAGTATGGCATGACAACAGTGGATCTCAACAATCTTGCGTACATGGACGAACCATTAGTTTTGTATGTGAAGGACATGTCTACAAAACCGAGAAAAAGAAATCAGCAAAAGAATACATCGTCCGATGAGCCAAAGCACCACATAGTTCTTTCAGGGAAAAGAAACATCGTGGGAGTGGATGACAAGATAGATATGTCAGAAGATTTTAATAAGTTTTATGAAATCCCGCCCTTCAAAATGAAAACTGACCCAACCCTCCTGTTAAATGATGAAGATTCTCCATGGCTACAGCGCAGAAGAAAAAAACAACACTAGATAGGGATGTTGGTGTAATATATTAAACCTTTTATGTAATCATATTGTTAAATGATGAAGATTATCCATGGCCATGACGGACGCACTATAAATAGAGGGAAAGGGAAGGGCAGGCTGGGCCAAGCAGCACCAATAATAGGGGTTGAACCTTTAGTCCCGGTTGGAGAAACCAACCGCGACTGAAGGGATTGTGGTAGGCTGGTCCAGACAGCACCAATAATAGGGGTTGAACCTTTAGTCCCAGTTGGAGAAACCAACCGTGACTGAAGGGATTACGGTAGGCTGGTCCAGGCAGCACTAATAATAGGGGTTGAACCTTTAGTCCCGGTTGGAGAAACCAACCGCAACTCCATGTTCTTATGGTCTTGATTTTTTTTTTAAGAAATGGCTACTCCCAGTAGCCTGGTGGGCAATGGTAGCTTGAGGCGCACACCGCCTCCGTCTCCTCGAGGGTCAGAATGGCCCAGTAAGCGCTATCCATTTCTGTGAGAGAGGAAGGTGTGGATGTGTGCATAACCATGGTGCGGTCGGCCTATATATAGATGGAAAGGGCGGGAAAACATGGCGAGATGCGGTGGGAAATGGCGGGAAACATCTTTAGTCCCTGTCAGTGGCTACAACCGGGACTAAAAGCTCGGTTAAGAGGAAAGGGCGGAAAAACTTGGCGGGAAGTGGTGAGAAATGGCGGGAAAAATCTTTAGTCCCTGTTAGTGGATACAACCGGGACTAAAGATTATTCAGAAAATGGATTTGGATTAAGTATTCAAATTCAAGAACTTTTCATGTTGAAAGTTTAGTGAGATTCAAAAATATGCAAAAAATAATAGTTAATGCATTTTTAAAATTGATAATGCCAAAATGGTTAATAATTTGACTATTTAAAATAATTATTTGATAAAACAGAAAATGGATTTGGATTAATTATTCAAATTCAAGAACTTTTCAATGTGAAAGTTTTGTCAAATTCAAAAATATGAAAAAAATAATAGTTAATGCATTTTAAATTGATAATGGCAAAATGGTTAATAATTTGACTATTTAAATAATTATTTGATAAAACAGAAAATGGATTTGGATTAATTATTCAAATTCAAGAACTTTTCATGTTGAAAGTTTAGTGAGATTCAAAAATATGCAAAAAATAATAGTTAATGCATTTTTAAATTGATAATGGCAAAATGGTTAACAATTTGACTATTTAAAATAATTATTTGATAAAACAGAAAATGGATTTGGATTAATTATTCGAATTCAAGAAGTTTTGTCAAATTCAAAAATATGCAAAAAAAAGTATAATTTAAATGTTTTAAATGATATTTTTGATTTTTTTAAAGACAAAACACGCGCACTGGGGTTTTTGGCCCAGCGCGCGCAAATTTGGGCCTTTAGTCCCGGCCCAGTTTACCAGCCGGGACTAAAGGTCTGGCCCCAGCACGTGAAACAAATCGCCCCCCCCCCTTTAGTCCCGGTCCGTGGCACCAGCCGGGACTAGAGACCCCCTTTACTGCCGGCGGGTGCCACGGACCGGGACTAAAGGGGGAGGGTATAAAAGGAGGCCTTATCCCCTAGTGCGTTCCATGCACCGGGAGAAGTGGAGCCAGCAAACGCCGATGCCGCCGCGAGAACCGCCGCAGACGACCCTCTCTCTGTCGCCCTGCCGCAGACCATCGAGCCCGCCGCGCCCCACTCCCGCGCCCGCACCAGCGCCCGCACCCACGCCGCCGCACCCCCGAGCTCGGCCGCGCCACCGCTGCCACTCCGACGAAGCGCCGGCCGCGAGGCTGCCCGCCACCACCTTCCATGCCCGCCCCTGCTGTCAGCGCCACCGCCGGTCGCCGCCACCGCCACCGCCGGCCGCCACCACCGCCGGTGAGTATAGTGTTAGGGTTGGGTTTAATTAGGATTAGTTAGGATTTTTAGTTTAATGTATATAGTTTATTAGTATTAGTGTATATAGTGTATTAGGTGAGTAGTGTATGTAGTTTATTAGGTGAGTAGTGTATATAGTGTAGTTTAGGATTAGGATTAGTATATAGTGTATGTAGTTTAGGATTAGGATTAGTACATAGTGTATGTTCTTTTTTTTGTGTATATAGTGTATATAATGTATGTAGTTTAGGATTAGGATATATAGTGTATGTAGTTTAGGATTAGGATTAGTGTATATAGTGTATGTATATAGTGTATTTAGTTTAGGATTAGTTTATTATTTTTAGGGTATGAGATTTATAATATTGTAAGTTATGTTTATAATAGGGCTTAGTCGCCCGCCTCTCCCGCGGCCACCATCACCGGCCACCGCCACCGCTCCTCCGAGTTTAGGGTTTAGGGTGGTGATCGGAGTTAGGGTTAGGGTGGTGGTTCTCGCGGGAAGCCGCTCAGTTGCCTGCCTCTCCCGCGACCACCATCATCGGCCACCGCCACCGCACCTCCGGGTTTAGAGTTTAGGGGTGGTGACCGGAGTTAGGGTTAAGGTGGTGGTTCTCGCGGGAAGCCGCTTAGTCGCCCTCCTCGCGGGAAGCCGCTTAGTCGACCTAGTTATTAACAACATCCAATGTCCATGATCAGGAAACCTCTGATCATCTTGTTAATCAACGAGCTAATTTATAAGAGAGGCATAACTAGGAACTTCCTTTTGTTTATTAAACACACATGTATTAAAGTTTTCGTATTAATACAATTATAGCATGTAAAATAAACATTTATCATAAACAAGGAATACGATAATAACCACTTTATTATTGCCTCTCAGGCATATTCCCTTCAGTCACCCACTTGCACTAGAGACAATAATCTAGTTTGAAAACTTTGCGTATTGAACACCTATGGCTTTCTGGTGTTTCATATACTTGATTGCAAGTGGTTAACATAATCTACGGATCTGACGCTGATGACCCACAAGTATAGGGGTATATCGTAGTACTTTCGATAAATAGGAGTGTCGATCCCAACGAGGAGCAGAAGGTGCTGAATAGTGGTATGGAGCAGGAAATCCCTGTGAATAATTAGCAAACGGATTTTTAGTGGTTTTCTGACAAGGTAACAAAACAAAGAGCAAGTAACAAAGACAGTAAACAAACAGAGCAACTGGCCCAATCCTTTCTTACCAAAGGACAAGCCGGTGGAAATACTTATAAGGACCAAACGTTCTCGAGGACAAATGGGAATTCTGTCAAGTGCTTTCACTTCAAATAGTTGAGTACTCTTCTCTGGTGTTCATAAGTGTTGTGTGGGTGAACCTGTGCTAACATACCGCCCTTCCTAGGACTAATACATACTTGTGATTAAACCCCCTGCAAACATCCGTAACTATAGGAAAGTAATTAAGATATAAATCTAACCACAACCTTAAACTCTGAGATCCTACACTCCCTTGTGCAAAGGTGTCCTAACGGGGGTTCAGGTTTTTGTCACTCCGGCAACCCAACAATTAGTAGCCAAATACACAATGCATCCCCCTAGGCCCATAAATGGTGAAGTGTCATGTAGTCAACGTTCACATGACAACACTAGAAGAATAGCACCACATCTTAAATACTAAACCATTGAATAATAACTCACCACATATTCACTACTAACAACATGACTTCTCCCATGTCCTCAAGAACAAAACGAACTACTCACAAGACATCATATGGATCAAGATCAAAGATGATATGATAATGGATAGCAATCTAAACATAAACAATAATCCAATGGTTCCACTCACAAGCATCAACTACAATAGTAATTAACACCGGGAAAGTTTCCCCTAAGAACTAAAGCAATATCCAACACAATTGTTACAGCAAGACGGAGTGGTGATGATGGTGCTGGTGGAGATGATGGTGTGGATGATGATGATCACCCCGATGAAGCCTAGCTTGACGATGGTGTTGATGGCGACGGTCTCCCCTCTCCGGGAAGGAATTCCCCCGGCAGAAATCTGTCTGCCGGAGAGATCTTTCTCTCTCGATGTTTTCCACACCCCAAAGGCGGCGAAAATCTATCTGTGGTCGCTCCCCGAGGCTTAGGGTTTCGTAGGGAAGATATAGGAAAAGGGGGAGAGTTGGAGGCCGAGCAGGTGGGCCAAACCTTCCCTAGGCGCGACCTTAGGTGGGCCCGCGCCTAGGGGGTGTGGGCCCCCTGCGGCCCCCCTTCGCTCCTCCTTCTGGCTTCCTTCGTCCTCTGATAAAATAATATGTTTCCATATTTTTCTGGTATTTTTATGATCTTCGCGAAATTGCACCGAAACGCCTTCTTTTCCATCAGAATCTAGACTCCGGCAGTCCATCCTCCAAG
Source organism: Avena sativa (assembly GCA_916181665.1). Lineage (NCBI taxonomy): Eukaryota > Viridiplantae > Streptophyta > Magnoliopsida > Poales > Poaceae > Avena > Avena sativa. The sequence continues at coordinate 466,633,198 of OV702293.1, forward strand.
AATCATCCAACATGCATAAACAGATGAAAAGCCATAAGTAATACCTCATAATAAGACAAATATCAATGAACAGAGGTAAATTATGATATAGAATGGTGATGCAAATTGGGCGTATCAACTCCCCCAAGCTTAGAATTCGCTTGTCCCCAAGCTAAAACTAAGCTCAGTAAACATGTCCACAGGTTTATGGGTTGAAGTGTCGATAAAAGAATACGAACAAGAAGCATCACACTTGCCATTGCACAACTCATAGAAGAAAGCAACTCACCATTATATAACTTAACTTGCAACCAAGTACAGCAGTCACAATAGAGATGCATAAAGATAAATCATAATTGGAATTGGCAAACTTGTTCTTGGTCAGAGAATACCTGGCAAACAGTTTCACAAAAAGCTTTCTGTAGAAGTTTCAAAACAGGAGCACTCTTTGCTCAAAAAGGTTTTTTCACAAGTGAAGGCTTTCAAAGTAATACTCAATAGATAAGAGTTTTGTGCAAACAAGGAAGATAAAGAACATGATTGAATAAATCAACATATGAATGCTTAAAACACAAAAACTCAAATGCTTGCTGGAGATAGAGAGGAAGTAGGTTTACTGACTCAACTTAGAAGTGGGAGAAAGATCCCTTCATAGAGGGAAGCAGGGATTACAAGTCATAAAGAGCTTCCAAAAGATTATGGTACTTACTATCTTTGAGCCCTCATTGCCCCTATCATAAGCATCTTGAGATGATTAAGGTTAAAGGGAACAAATATGGAGTATATGCTTGACGGAATATAAGTTGGCAATCTCATGTCCCTTGAATATGAGGGCCACTACTCATGCTACATCAACTTTGGGACCAGGCAAGTTCTTGTCATTGTAAGTACTTGCATATCATTGAGAACCGCCAACGGGGTACCCCTTGCACGTGGTACAGGAGCTTTCCCATAACCAAAATGACAAGGCAAGCAGACAGTGAGCATCTCAGCGATCTTTTTATTTACTATGTGTATAGTTTTTTATTGAGGATGCTTCACAGAATGCTCACTATGGTGGTGATGCAAGTTTCCACCATGATTAGGCATGGCTTAGGCTAGCGGCCCAGGCGTTTCTCTAACACGAAGTACAAACTCCATGGACTCACAAGTTCCCCTTTTATTTCACATTGTTGACATCCATAGACAAAAGAACATGATATCAACGATGTACAGAGTACAAGTGCTATGTTGTAAATGTTCCTCGTGACAACACAGTTCTGCTAATTCCAACATATAGATGCAAGCATATACAACTTCGATGTCCACAATGGTTCAAGTCTATTAAGGGCAAGAAAGTAAAGTGTGCCATCAAGTTCGTGAGAGCTTTACTAACTAGTTTTCACATTACAAAATACTTTTTAATTCGGAAGGTAGATGAAGCTTGAGAATTTGCTTGGAATAGCAAAGGCTACTAGGTAGATATGGTGGACACAAGAGGCAAAAGTTTTGGTTCAAAGGGGTTTGGAAACATGAGAAGTATTCCTTCTCAAAACAGGTTTTTGGCTAGCAAGGCTGGGTAGCAAGCAAGAGATTTGAAAGAAACAAGCAAACATACAAGTAATAAAGCCAAACATGCAATCTTCCTTGAAGACATAAAATATCTTAAATAAATAATACTAAGCTTATGAGCCAACAAGAAAAAACAAATGATACTAAATACCTGTAAGCTTTTTTCTTTCTCCTTTTCTTTCAAACCTCAAAAATTGTTGCTACTGACCAGAACTCGGTTTGCCAAAACCAATTTAGATCCACTTTATGCTCCCAAAGTGGTGCCAATACTGAACAACAAGATCCATCATATAATAGAGATTGCAAACTAAAATAAGAAGTGCAAAAAGTAAAAGATGAGACTTCTCATTAATATTCAATAAAGGCACTCACACCAAGGGATACATAGATAATCAACTAAAGGAGAGATACTTCCACATGCAAAACAAACTATAAGATAACTTCTCTACCACAGATATGAATCCACTAAAAAGGTAAAAGATAAAAGATAATGGTGGTGATACCGCGGCACTCCCCCAAGCTTGGAACAAGCCAAGAGGATGCCAAACCTGATGACGAATTACTCCTTTGGTGGTGGTGGTGTTCTCTTGATAAGCTCTTCAATAAGTTTCTTCAAATCGTCGAACTCAAAAGTAAGAGTACGAATTTGTTCCGAGTTTTGCTCTATACGGTTCATGATCATGTTAGTCCAAGAATCCCAATTCTTATTATTCTTTCCCCACTCTTCATCCTTAGCATGATTCTTCTGTGCATTGTTAGAACAAAGCGTATCCCAAACCGAGGGCAAATTCCCTTTGGGCACATGTTGATATTGATATTCATGTATAAGTGTATGGAAGGGTCTCTTGTTACGTGGAGGAGATGATCGTGGAGAGAGAGTATGACGTCGAGATTTCCCTCCTGTAGACATCCGTGTTGTCCTCTTAAGCTTGGTAGGCCGTGCCACCAAACCAATGCTCACGACGGTAGCGCGAGTGTCTGGTTGCTTGTCCTCCTCCATGTCACCTTCATACCTGTAGCATCCCGGGTAAAACAACTACTAGGAATCGCATCATAATTGTTCTGTATGCATCATCATGACATCATGCATATTATTCACCAACACTATTTTATAAAAGCCTCTCTGTATTTTCTAAATACCCCTCTCTTGATTCAACACAAAAACCTAGGCCAACCAGATATTTTGTTTGTCTAAAAACTGTCTATGAAATCTTTTAAATAAAAACAAATAAAAGTTGTATTATTTTTGGGAGGCAGCCAGCCAGGCCCAAAAGCCCAGCCGGCCACCTCCAAACCCTAACTCTAAACCTAGACCTAATCCCCAAACCCTAGCCTACCCCAATTCCCCCACCTCCCTCCGCCGCACCCGCACAACACCTACAGACCAGCGTGTCACACGTGTAAGCCGCAGCGCGCAACACACGCCACCCCACCTCGCTGCAACACACACAAACCCACCCTCCCTCTCGCTGCACATCGCACACATCTGCTGTGGACCGCGACTGAGACCACCTCCCTCACCTGTCACGTCTCACGACAACCACCCCACTCGGTTCTTGGGCCCCATATCGTTTCCCCGTCCCGCAATCACCGCTGCCATCTCCCTCATTCCCCCGTCGAGCGCCTCCTGCAAGGTCGTGCCTGCCGTCGCCCCTTCCCTTCGCCCTCTGCCTCGCGAGAACCCTCGCTCGATCCTGCCGCCAGGCCACACCCGCTCGCTGACCGTATCGGCCCTGCCTCCTCCTCTGCACCGCCAGTCCCGCGTCGGCCTGCCTCTCCCCGCCGCCCGCGGATCCCTCCATCGCAGCCGGCAGCAACCGCATCGTTAGCCGCCCTCCCGTCGAGCCACGCGCTTGCAAGCGAGCCCGCGTCCTGGACGCGCCTCCTGTGTGCCTTGCCACCCCGCCGTCTCCTCTGTCTCAGGTGCCGCCACTCCTCCCCGCGCCCGGCAGCGCGCCCTCGCCGTCCACGTCGCCACGCGAGACGTTCCCTGCTCACAGAGACCACGTTCCCCTGCAACGTCCTGTCGTTGGTGTGTCCAGCACCTGCTTGTGCTTTGCTCTATGTGGGAATAAGTCGAAGGTAGTGACCCTTCTTTTGTTCAGCTAACACTAGTTTCCTCTTGGTAAGGTGAATATGGAGTGGTAGTATGGTGCTACAGCGTAGAAGACCACCCGAGGGTGATGACGTCCAACCCGAAGAGTCCTCGGCAAGGACCGTTGGATGACAAGAACTTCATCATGGTACACCAAGAACTCCCTTACGGATCTGATGGTGTGAAGCTCTCCCTCCCGAGGATCCGAAGACCTTTCTGGAGCCCCAAACCCGAACCCCGACCCCCAACATGATCACCTTCTCTGACGCCATGACCGTTTACACGGAACCGAAGGCGCCGAGATCCTCGAGCCCGATCCCGAAGAACGATCCCATCGAATTCCCTCGGCAAACCCCAAGATTGCCGATACCCTTATGTGTGACCCTTCTCCGACCCCTATTTTTATAATATGATATTTGACTTGTTGCATATAAAATTTTCATGCTTGCATTCATATCATGTGGTTTGGGGCATTATACCGATTCGCCTTATAATTAAATATGGAGACCATATGCGGGCGAATCTAGTCTTATATTGGCCTTATTTAAATTTGTGTAGCGAACCGATTATATCATTTTGCCTTGTTAATACAACACTAAATTGTGGGGTATCTAGAAAATATAAACCACCTAATTAATAGTTGGGACCCCGGTTCCGCTTAATATTGTCTAATTGCATCGCATCTTTGCCATGTCATACATCATACATGCATCATGCCCGATCTTCTACCGTAGTATTAAATAGTGCATCCGGTGTTTCTTCTAGTGCTTCGCTTCTTCACGGATTAGGCCGATGAGTTGATGCGAGTGTCGACCCGATCTATGGATGAACCTTCCGCAATGTTTTCAGGCGAGCATTCTCCCCCTTTCTACCTATTTTACATTGTAGTCTTTATTTCCTCCTGTTGATCTATTTCTATCTGTGTTGCGATGCTATAGATTCCGTACCCCGTTATACTTCCCTGCAGCCCTTATATTGCTATGGACACATCCTATTACTTGTTGTTTGGTAGATAGTCGGCCTTGCGAGTCATAGTTGCTTGCTTAGTTGTCGCTTCGCATTGTCGATGTTCCACTTATGTTGGGAGTTGGCATATTCATAAAGGTGGAGATGATCGTGGTTTTAATTACAGATGATTACTTAAATATTAAAAATTGATATAACTGATGAAGAGGTACCGGTGGGTAATAGTTGAGATTTGGTTGTTAAACACCCACTTGTGTCCACCTAGGACCCGAGTTCTTGACACCTGTTCCGAGTCTGAGCGCGCTAACCACATGTGGGGTGTGTGGGCACCCCTATCGGCTTACTACCTGATTTCAAAGTAATGTACTGGGGGCCACAAACTAGTTTGATGTTTTCATGCCATGTTATGCCATGTATGCCATGTTATTCCATGTTTATTATCTGTTGCTCGATGAGCATTTACTACTGTACTGTTTAGGATGTGGGTCGTTATGTTGAGGATTACGAAGGGTTTCGCGGCATAATAAATCAAAATTTTCTACGGATGCGAACAGAGGGAAAGCCAAGATCTAATCTAGGAGATGCAAACAACGAGAGAGATTGGATTAGATCTTCATACCCTTGAAGATTCGCACAGCGGAACGTTCGTCAGAACGTGGGTGATGTAGTCGTACTCGCTTCTCCTCCTCGCGATCCGATCCGATCTAGCACCACAAGTGGCGGTGCCTCCATGAGATGCACACGTGCAGCACCTCGACGTCTCCTCCTTCCTCGGTCCAGCAAGTATGGTGGAGAGACGGATTGGATCTACAACGCGACGGCGTGGTGTATGTGCTGGAGAGTTTCTGCAGCAGGGCTTCGCCTACACGCAGTCGGGAGGGAGAGAGAGGAGGGCAGCAGAGCGACTGGCTTGAGGGGAAGGTGTAGGGGGTGGTGCGCCCCTAGCCCTCTTTATATAGAGGGGTGGGCGGCAGCCCTAGCTCCTCCCCCAAGCCCAAACCGGCGGCCAAAGGAGGAGGAGTGGGGGCAAGGAAACCCCCCCTTCTAGAAGGTCCAAGCTAGGGTTTATCCCCTCTTGGCCGGCTGGGCCCTATGGGGCCTTGTGCCCCTGGCCCAATGCGTCCAGGGCACTCCCTCATAGGCCCATGCCCCCTCCCGGAAGGTGGGGCCACGTTGGTCCCCTTCCGGAAGGTTCTAGAATCTTCCGGTACAATACCGATTAACCCGGAACAATTCCGAACTCCAAAAACTGCACTGCCTTATATGAATCTTATTCTCCGGACTACTCCGGAACCTATCGTGATGTCCCGGATCCCATCCGAGACTCCGAACAAAAACTCATAAACCAATTATCCAATCTATCCTAGCGTCGAGACACGTTAAGTGTGTGACCCTGCGGGTTCGAGAATATGCAGACATGATCTTCTATCAATAATCAACAGCAGGGTCTGGAAACCCATATTGACTCCCACACATTCATCGATGATCATATCGGATGAACCACGATGCCAGGATTCAATCAATCCCATATATATATTCCCTTTGTCTCGCGATATTTTACTTGCCCGAGATTTGATCGTCGGTACCGTCATACCTAGTTCAATCTCGTTCACAGCAAGTACTTTACTCGTTCCGTAATCTGATATCACTTTGTGATTAACTCCTTAACCACATGCTTGCAAGCGGTGTTGATATCGATCATCGAGTGGGCCCGAAGTATATCTCTCCGACTTGGGAGGGACAAATCCCATCTCGATACATACAACCCAACAGATACTTTCCGATCACCTGAGAGACACCTTTATGATCACCCTCTCATAGGATGACGTTTGATGACCTCAAAGCTTTCTTCCGATACCAGGGAGTTGTATTATCTCATGGTCTAAGGAATACAATATTTGACATAAGAAAAAGCTTCGCAAAGATGAACACGATGACACGATCTAATTGCTTCGCTTAGTTTGGGTCTGTCCATCATATCATTCTCCCAATGATATGATCTCATTATTAATTGACAACTCATGTCCATGGTTAGGAAACCTTAACCATCATTAATCAATGAGCTAGTCCATAGAGGCGTACTAGGGACACAGTGTTGTTCACAAACCACACAAGTATTAAAGTTTCCGCTTAATACAATTCTAGCATGGAATATAAACATTATCATGAACAAGAATTATAATAATAACATCTTTATTATTGCCTCTAGGGCATAATTCCAATAGTCTCCCACTTGCACTAGAGTCAATAATCTAGTTTACATTTGGCAACAATCTCACACCCATGGCACTGAGGTGCTGATCATGTTTTACACGTGGAAGAGGTTTAGTCAATGTATCTGCGACATTCAGATCTGTATGTACTTTGCTAATCTTCAGATCTCCATCTACTATATAATCTCAGATTATATGAAACTTGTGGTTTATATGCTTGGTCTTTGGATGATATCTTGGTTCCTTAGCGAGTGCTATGGCGCCAGTGTTGTCACACAATATCTCCAGTGGGTCCAATGCACTTGGAACCAGGCCAAGCTCAGTGATGAAGTTCCTAATCCAAACTCCTTCACTTGACGCTTCTGCAGCAGCCATGTATTCCGCTTCTACTGTAGATCCCGCGACCACGCTTTGCTTGCAGCTTCTCCAGCTCACAGCTCCTCCATTCAAAATATACACGTATCCTGTCTGAGATTTAGAATAATCCTTGTCGGTGTCAAAACTAGCGTCGACGTAACCTTTTATGACGAGCTATTCATCACCCCCATAGACTAAGAACATTTCTTTAGTCCTATTTAGGTACTTTAGGATGTTCTTCACGGCTGTCCAGTGTTCCACTCCTGGATCACTTTGATAACTGCTCGTCAAACTAAGAGCATTGGACACATCCGGTCTAGTACACAGCATGGCATACATGATGGAACCTATGGCCGAGGCATAAGGCACTTTGATCATAGCTTCCCTATCATTTACCGTAGCTGGACACTGAGCCTTGCTCAATATCTTACCTGACAACATAGGCACTGAACCTTTCTTTGCCTTATCCATTCTGAACCTTTTCAGAACTTTGTCTAGGTATGTACTCTGGCTTAAAGCTATCAGGCGTCTTTTCTATCTCTATAGATTTTGATGCCCAATATATAAGCAGCTTCACCAAGGTCTTTCATTGAAAAACACTTGTTCAAATAACTCTTCACATCGTTAAGCATGTTGATGTCATTTCCAATAATCAATATGTCATCCACATATAGTACCAGAAACGTCACCGAGCTCCCACTCACTTTCTTGTAGATGCAAGCTTCGTAGCAATTTGGAACAAATCCAAAGCTCTTGATCACTTGATCAAAACGAAGGTTCCAACTCCGAGATGCTTGCTTCAGTCCATAAATGGAACGCTGAAGTTTGCATACTTTATCAGCATCCTTAGGATCGACAAAACCTTCGGGTTGCATCATATACAACTCTTCATCAATGTTACCATTGAGGAAAGCAGTCTTGACATCCATTTGCCATATTTCATAATCATGAAACGCAGCAATTCTAATAAAATCCGAATGGACTTAAACATCGCTACGGGAGAGAAAGTCTCATCATAGTCAACACCTTGAACTTGCCGAAAACCTTTCGCGACAAGCCGTGCTTTATAGACGGTAACATTACCATCCGCGTCCGTTTTCTTCTTGAAGATCCATTTGCACTCAACGGCCTTTTGGTCGCTAGGAGGGTCCACCAAAGTCCATACTTGGTTTTCGCTCATGGATCCCAATTCGGATTTCATGGCTTCTAGCCATTTCTCAGAGTCTGGGCTCATCATCGCTTCCTCATAGTTCGTAGGTTCACTGTCTTCTACTAACAAGACAGTCAAGACAGGGTTGCCGTACCACTCAGGAGGGGCACGCGACCTTGTCGACCTGCGACGTTCAGTAGCAGCATCGTCCGAAGCTTCATGATCCTTGTCATTAGCTTCCTCTATTGTTGGTGCAGGCGGCACTGGAACAATTTCAGGTGCTGCGCTACTCTCCAATTCAAGAGAAGGTTCAATAACCTCGTCTAGCTCTACTTTCCTCCCACTCACTTCTTTCAAGAGAAACTCCTTCTCAAGAAAGGAACCGTTCTTTGCGACAAACACTTTGCCTTCGGTTCTGTGATAGAAGGTATACCCAATAGTTTCCTTAGGGTATCCTATGAAGACGCATTTCTCCGCTTTGGGTTCGAGCTTGTCCGGCATCAACTTCTTGACGTAAGCTTCGCATCCCCAAACTTTAAGAAACGACAACTTAGGTTTAGCACCAAACCACAGTTCATACGGTGTCGTCTCAACAGATTTAGATGGAGCCCTATTTAAAGTGAATGCAGCGGTTTCTAATGCATAACCCCAAAATGATAACGGCAAATCAGTAAGAGACATCATCGATCGGACCATATCTAATAGGCCGGGTGGCGTGAGTTGTGAAACGATTCCACTTGCTTTAAGATGCGTGAGAAAATCATAACTCAAATATTCACCTCCACGATCGGATCGTAGAAACTTAATCTTTCTGTTACAATGGTTCTCCACTTCATTCTGAAATTCTTTGAACTTTTCAAACATTTTAGATTTATGTTTCATTAAATAGATATACCCATATCTACTTAAGTCATCGGTAAAAGTGAGAAAATAGCGATATCCACCGCACGTTGAAACACTCATCAGTCGGCATACATCGGTATGTATGATTTCCAACAAGTCCGTTGCTCGTTCCATCATACCGGAGAACGGGGTTTTGATCATCTTGCCCATGAGGCATGGTTCCCATGTGTCAAATGATTCAAAATCAAGAGACTCCAAAAGTCCATCAGAATGGAGTTTCTTCATGCGCTTTACACTAATATGACCTAGACGACAGTGCCACAAATAAGTAGTATTATCACTATCTACTTTGCATCTCTTAGCCTCAATGTTATGGATGTGTGTTTCATCCCTTTCGAGATTTAGAAGAAATAAACCATTCACAATAGGTGCATGACCATAAAAGATGTTACTCATATAAATAGAACAATCATTATTCTCCGATTTAAATGAATAACCGTCTTGCAATAAACAAGATCCAGAAATAATGTTCATGCTCAACGCAGGCACATAATAACACTTATTAAGGTTTAAAACTAATCCCGAAGGTAAAACTAAGGAGAGTGTGCCGACGGCCATCACATCAACTCTTGATCCGTTGCCAACGCGCATCGTCACCTCATCCCTCGCAAGTCGCCGTCTATTCCATAGCTCCTGTTTCGAGTTACAAATATTAGCAACTGAACCAGTATCAAATACCCAGGCACTACAACGAGGGCTAGTAAGGAAAACATCAATAACATGTATATCAAATATACCTTTGATGGTGCCAGCCTTCTTGTCCGCTAAGTACTTCGGATAGTTGCGCTTCCAGTGACCCTTGTCCTTGCAATAGAAGCACTCAGTGTCCGGTTTAGGACCAGACTTGAGCTTCTTCTCAGCAGGGGCAGTGCGCTTGCCGTCGCCCTTCTTGAAGGGCTTCTTTGCTCCCTTACCTTTCTTGAAGGTGGGCTTGTTGACCATCAACACATGATTATCCTTTTTGATGTCCACCTCCGCAGCCTTCAGTTTAGCGAAGAGCTCGGTGATCGTATCAGTGGAACCAATCTGATTGTGAGTCACTACAAAACTTTTGTAGCTGGGAGGGAGTGATTGCAGAACCCTGTCAATCTTGAGCTCCTCTGGAATCATGCATTCCAGTTGCTCAAGGCGTTGAGTGTAGCCCGTCATCTTAATGGCATGCTCACTAACGGAACTCCCTTCCTCCATCTTGCAGTTAAAGAACTTCTCAGAGATCTCATATCTCTCAGAACGGGCCTGAGTCTGAAACATGGTTTTCAGCTCTTCGAGAATCTCAAAGGGCCCGTGATAGTCTTCAAAACGATTTTGAAGTTCCGGTTCCATAGCAAACAACATGGTGCTCTTAATCACACCATAATCATCTTTGCGCGACTGATAGACAATTTTCTCATCAGCCGGCGCAGTAGCAGCAGGGGCGTCACCTAACGCATTCTCAAGGACATAGTCCTTTTGACCGCCAGAGAGAATGATTCTTAGATTGCGGAACCAATTGGTGAAGTTAGACCCATTGTTTCTAAGCTTTTCCTTCTCAGCGAAAACGTTGAAGTTGAAGTTGGACTTATCCATGTGATCTACAGTATTTGCAAGTACAAATTAGACTATGTTCATGATAACTAGTTCAACTTAATCAAATTACTAGATGAACTCCCACTAAATTCAACATCCCTCAAGTTGTTTAGTGAACACGATCCAAATTCACCACACCTAATCCGATCTTCACGAGAAGAGATGTGGTTTCAATGGTGGACAACGAAGTGTCGATCATATCATTCATATGACTCATGCTTAACCTTTCGGTTCTTGTGTTCCGAGGCCATGTCTGTACATGCTAGGCTCGTCAAGTTAGACCCAAGTATTTCCGCGTGTGCAAAACTGGCTTGCACCCGTTGTATGTGAGCGTAGAGTCTATAGCACCCGATCATCACGTGATGCTTGGACACGACGAACTTTCGCAACGGTGCATACTTGGGGAGAACACAGTTTTATCTTGATCTTTAAGTGAGGAATCATCTTATAATGCTACCGTTGCGATCTAAGCATAATAAGATACATAAAAGGATAAACATCACATGCATATAACTTTATGTGACATGGTATAGCCAATCTTCGCGCAATGATCTCCATCTTGTGCGTGCCGGCATGATCTCCATCACTCCACCATGATTGCCTCCACCACGAATAGCAACTATAACTATTGCTAACTACTTAGCGATAAAGTGAAACTATTACATGGCGTATAAGAAGTTGACACACATGTCATACACAATTATAAAGACAACCATATGGCTCCTGCCGGTTTTGTACTCATCGACATGCAAGTCGTGAAACATTAAAAAACATGATCATCGCATACATTATACACATCATATCTTGGGCCATACCATATCACAGAAAACACTCCCTGCAAAAACAAGTTAGACGCCTCTACTTTGTTGTTGCATATTTTACGTGGCTTATGGAAGTAGATGCTAAGAACGATTCTTACCTACGGAAAGCCACAACGGTGATATTATGGTTGCCAAACTCCGGTGTTAATCCCATGACAACTATAGTGAGAGAAACTGGCATCCACCAGCCGCATGTGTGGAACAAGCCACACGTCAAGTGCGGAGCCGGTCTCGCGAACGACATCGCGTAAGGTTGGCCTGGACCGCTTCAATCTCACTATCCCGCGTCATAAGAAGAACACAAACAAGAGGCCTGCAACAGAAAACATCAACGCCCGCAACAACCATGTTGCGTTCTACTCGTGAAACACATCTACGCATAGATCTAGCTCTGATACCACTGAAGGGTTTCGCGACATAGTAAATCAAAATTTTCTACGGATGCGAACAGAGGGAAAGCCAAGATCTAATCTAGGAGATGCAAAAAACGAGAGAGATTGGATTAGATCTTCATACCCTTGAAGATTCGCACAGCGGAATGTTCGTCGGAACGTGGGTGATGTAGTCGTACTCGCTTCTCCTCCTCGCGATCCGATCCGATCTAGCACCACAAGTGGCAGTGCCTCCGTGAGATGCACACGTGCAGCACCTCGACGTCTCCTCCTTCCTCAGTCCAGCAAGTATGGTGGAGAGACGGATTGGATCTACAACGCGATGGCGCGGTGTATGTGGTGGAGAGTTTCTGCAGCAGGGCTTCGCCTACACGCAGTCGGGAGGGAGAGAGAGAGGAGGGTAGCAGGGCGACTGGCTTGAGGGGAAGGTGTAGGGGGGTGCGCCCCCAGCCCTCTTTATATAGAGGGGTGGGCGGCAGCCTAGCCCCTCCCCCAAGCCCAAACTGGCGGCCAAAGGAGGAGGAGTGGGGGGCAAGGAAACCCCCCCTTCCAGAAGGTCCAAGCTAGGGTTTATCCCCTCTTGGTCGGCTGGGCCCTATGGGGCCTTGTGCCCCTGGCCCAATGCGGCCAGGGAACTCCCTCATAGGCACATGCCCCCTCCCGGAAGGTGGGGCACGTTGGTCCCCTTCCGGAAGGTTCTAGAAGCTTCCGGTACAATACCGATTAACCCGGAACAATTCCGAACTCCAAAAACTGCACTGTCTTATATGAATCTTATTCTCCGGACTACTCCGGAACCTCTCGCGATGTCCCGGATCCCATCCGAGACTCCGAACAAAAACTCATAAACCAATTATCCAATCTATCCTAGCGTCGAGACACGTTAAGTGTGTGACCCTGCGGGTCCGAGAATATGCAGACATGATCTTCTATCAATAATCAACAGCGGGGTCTGGAAACCCATATTGACTCCCGCACATTCATCGATGATCATATCGGATGAACCACGATGCCAGGATTCAATTAATCCCATATATATATTCCCTTCGTCTCGCGATATTTTACTTGCCCGAGATTTGATCGTCGGTACTGTCATACCTAGTTCAATCTCGTTCACAGCAAGTACTTTACTCGTTCCGTAGTCCGATATCACTTTGTGATTAACTCCTTAACCACATGCTTGCAAGCGGTGTTGATATCGATCACCGAGTGGGCCCGAAGTATATCTCTCCGACTTGGGAGGGACAAATCCCATCTCAATACATACAACCCAACAGATACTTTCCGATCACCTGAGAGACACCTTTATGATCACCCTCTCATAGGATGACGTTTGATGACCTCAAAGCTTTCTTCCGATACCAGGGAGTTGTATTATCTCATGGTCTAAGGAATACAATATTTGACATAAGAAAAAGCTTCGCAAAGATGAACACGATGACACGATCTAATTGCTTCGCTTAGTTTGGGTCTGTCCATCATATCATTCTCCCAATGATATGATCTCATTATTAATTGACAACTCATGTGCATCGTTAGGAAACCTTAACCATCATTAATCAATGATCTAGTCCATAGAGGCGTACTAGGGACACGGTGTTGTTCACAAACCACACAAGTATTAAAGTTTCCGCTTAATACAATTCTAGCATGGAATATAAACATTATCATGAACAAGAATTATAATAATAACATCTTTATTATTGCCTCTAGGGCATAATTCCAACAGATTATACCTATGGCCTCTGATCTCTTGTCCGATCTCGCAACCTCTGGGTCCATCTTCGGACCTCGGCTGACTTTGTTATGGGTAGCTTATTGGGGTGGCCCCCATGTACTTGCTTTGGGTCTGGGAAGCATCGTGTCCTAGGCCCCGCCGACATACCAATGGAAGTATGTTAATTGATCTGGCAACAAGGGTCAAGTGCGTGTGGAAACTTTGGTGCACCCCTGCAGGGTTAAATCTTTTCGAGAAGCCGTGTCCATGGTTATGGACGACTTGGAGCACAGTTCTCGATCATAGACAACTATAACTAAAGTTTACTATTATAATATGACTTGTATCTGATATGGCTAGTAAGTTGGATAACCACTATGGAAAGAATGAATAAAATTGCCAACTGTGTGAGTTTCCTCGGCTTGACTTCCTCGTTTGGTTTCGAGGGAGAAATACCAGGATGGGTATGTTTCGTGGTAGTATTAGGTTGGATTTGAATAGGTCTTTCTCATATCTCTCTGATAGCCGACAGTTGTAATGAGTCTCTATAGGTTGTTTAGCGCATGCTTCGCTGCCGCTTCAGTCCACCATACCTATGTAGGCGAGGACCGCCGAATTCTAGTCTCACCGTGTACTGGCCTCAGTACTGACCGCTCTCTTGTTTTCCTTTGCCCTTGTCGGTGCCCCTTTTGTTTAGCAGGTTTAAGGTCGACGTTGTTAGCAGGGTTACCCTTCCGGCTTGGCCTGCGCAGGGTTATGGACGCCATTGGTTATTCTTCAGGGCTCTTAGCCCCATTTGCATCTTGTTCATAGTCGGATGTTGTATCGTTTTTAAGGTGATTTGGATCTTTGTACTGAATATCTGTATTCTTGACTCATGGAGTCTTGTTGTATATATCTGTTCTGTGGGTTCCATCGTGTACTAATGTGTAAGGGTATTACTTCGTTTTCCACCTGCACGAAAGTGCCTAGTGGGCACCTTTGAATCGTTTCTATGCAGGTTTGGCGGGAATCGCTAAAACTTGCATAGGACCGATCCGAGGGTGTTACAATACCCTACTGAAATCTCCTCCTCCTTGGGGATTTGAGGTTCTTCTTTCTTGGGCTTGTTGCCTTTATCGTTGGCGGAGGCCATGGTGCTCTAAACTTGAGAAGATTTCCTGACAAAAACAGATCGAAACAAAAACATGATAAGAACACGATGCACGAACCTCGGGGGATTATATATTACGAAGTTTCAAGGCATAAGGAAGGTTTTGACACGGAAACGAGGCGGAGACGGAGTTCGAGGGAGGGGGGACACACCCCTCAGGCGTGGCCAGGCCGGGCCCACGCCTGGGGTGGGTTTATCCACCCCGGGCTCCGTTTCCTCCTCAGTTTCGTCTCGTAACTTCCCTTATGTATTTAAAACATCAAAAATATAAAAATATTGGAGTTTCACGAACCTTCTATTTTCACCACTTTTACTTGTTCAAAGACGAACTCTGCAGATTCCTTTTCTCCTTCTCCTGAAAATTTCCTTCATACAAAACCCTTTCACAAACTCAATGACAACATTAGCGTGGCAAAAACAATAACCTTTAAGATCACACTTCAACTGAAAACCCATCAAAACAAAAGCTTCTATAAAAGGCAAATGGAAAGGATGGCAGAAATCTGTCAAAACAGACCAGCAGGTAAAGATTGATTTTTTCGAAGACCTTCTGTTGCTCAAATCAAAAAGTGCAGAACTAATGAAAGTTGGGAAACAACCTGGATAACAAGCTCAGAAAAATTCAGCTTAATTAGATGTACTTATCTCGCTCACGAATTTTTACAATACAGCACAAAAATCTGTCCCAGGACAGCCACTTTTCACAACTCCTCTACTTCACAAAAGTAGTTGAACTTGACACAAAAACCAAAACAAAAAGGATAAGGAGCGGTTATTACTGAGGTAATAACTTCCAAGACTCGACAAAACTCTTGGGTTATCTCCCAACAAGTACTTTTCTTTAATGCCTTTAAGTTAGTCTTGAAACTTTCAAGGATGCTCACATAGGATATATATATTTGAAGTGAAAGAGAGCATCAAGAAGCAAATAACCAACACACTTGAGTCTAACCCACTTCCTATGCATGGGGGTATCATGAGAAAAAAAATTGTTGAAACAAAAAGCCACAAGCATAGGAAGACAAAACAGATGCAACTTTAAAACTTTCAAAATAAAACGGGGAAACTTAACATCATTGAGATGCATAAAACCATGTTTTCCTCTCTCATAATAACTTTCAGTAGCACTTTGAATAAAGTTGACAATATAACTTTCACTGGAAACAACTTTATCATCAGAATAAGCATACTTACAGTCATCAAAAAGAGGTCCAAGGTCATAGACTGGATCAATAGAAGCAAGTTGTTCCATCCTGAAATCTTTATTAGGCAAGCTATTTTCACAAGGAGCTTTAGCAAATTTGGAAAAGTTGAACTCATAAGAATCTCCATCAAACGTAGTTAAAACTTTTTCCTTCTTACAATCAATAATAGATCCACAAGTGTTCAAGAAAGGTCTACCAAAAATGATAGGACAAGTTTTGCTAGCTGCTGAATTAAGCACTAGAAAATCAGCAGGATATTTAATATTACCGCAGAGAACCTCCACATCTCTTACAATGCCAATGGGGCAAATGGTTTCCTTATTAGCAAGGTTAATAACCCCATCAATGTCCTCAAGCTCACAAGGACCAATATCATGCACAATTTCCCTGTAAATCTCATAAAAAATAACAGGAGAACTAGCACCAATATCACATAAACCATAATAGCAATGATTACCAATTTTAACAGAAAGCACAGGAACACTAGCTTTTCTAGCCTTACTAGGATGAGAGATAATATTAGAAGCGTCTTCATAGAAGGCAATATGCTCATCCTCTATATTTCTAGTGATAGTGTCTTTCACAATAGCTACCACAGATTCAACATTCAATTGCTTACCAGGCTCCACAGTTTTCATTGTACCTTTGTTATTTGCACTAATAATCATAGAATACTCCTTTACCTTAGCTGGGAAAGGTATTTTCTCAACATGAGGTTCAGGCACAATATGATTAGTAGTACAAACTTGAGTACTTCTAACAGGCACATGATTAACAACATCTTTATAAGGAGCATGGTACTTATTCCACTTCTTCTTGGGAATTTCTATGTAAGAGGCAAAGGCCTTAAAACAGTTGGCAATACTTTGGGAATCAAGACCAAACTCATTGCTAATATCACGGAAGTCATCAGTTTACATAAAAGATTTAATGCACTCATAATCATAGTTTATACGTGACTTTCTTCCTTTGTCATTCTCCCAAGCTTCAGTGTTATCTTGAATATGGTCTAAGAGATCCCATTTAGCTTCCTCCTTCATACGTGTGAATGATCCAGCACAAGAAGCATCTAGTAAATCTTTATCATGAAGAGAAAGCCTAGCATAAAAGTTATTGAGAATAATATTGTTAGGGAGTTCATGAATAGGACATTTAAGCATTAGTAACTTCAATCTCCCCCAAGCTTGAGTTGTACTTTCTCCATCAAGAGGCCAAAAGTTATATATATTTATATCCTTATGAATTTCACCGGGAGGATAAAATTTAGAGTAAAAGAGAGATGCCATCTCCTCCTATTCCATGGATTGTCCATTCTTCAGCAGCTTATACCATTCTTCAACTCTCCCTTTCAAGGATATGGAGAGTAACTTCTTCTTCACCTTTTCAGTTGTGATACCTGCACACTTAAACAACCCGCATAATTCATGGATAAAAAACAAGTGATCACCGGGATGGACAGTTCCATCCCCAAAATAATAATTATCCATAACACGATCAAAAATACTTGTAGGTATCTTAAAAGGATCTATCTCAACAGGTGGTGGTTCATATACTACCCTAGCAGTGGTAGTAGTTTTCCCAAACAGAAAACCAAGTGGGTTATCCATATTGGAAACAAAGTAACAAGCAGTAACAAAAGCAATACTCACAGTAAAAGTTTCCTTTACCAGTTCCACTCTTCAATAGCGCTTCACTCCCCGGCAACGGCGCCAGAAAATAGTCTTGATGACCCACAAGTATATGGGGGTGTATCATAGTACTTTCGATAAATAGGAGTGTCGATCCCAATGAGGAGCAAAAGGTGCTGAACAGTGGTATGGAGCAGGAAATCCCTGTGAATACTTAGCAAACGGATTTTTAGTGGTTTTCTGACAAGGGAACAAAACAAAGAGCAAGTAACAAAGACAGTAAACAAATGGAGCAAGTGGCCCAATCCTTTCTTAGCAAAGTACAAGCTGGTGGAAATACTTATAAGGACCAAGTGTTCTCGAGGACACATGGAAATTCTGTCAAGTGCTTTCGCTTCAAATAGTTGAGTACCCTTCTCTAGTGTTCGTAAGTGTTGTGTGGGTGAACCTGTGCTAACATACCGCCCTTCCTAGGACTAATACATACTTTTGATTAAACCCCCTACAAACATACGTAACTATAGGAAAGTAATTAAGATATAAATCTAACCATGGCCTTAAACTCTGAGATCCTACACACCCTTGTGCAAAGGTGTCCTAACAGGGGTTCAGGTTTCTGTCACTCCGACAACCCCTCAATTAATAGCCAAATACACAATGCATCCCCCTAGGCCCATAAATGGTGAAGTGCCATGTAGTCGACGTTCACATGACACCACTAGAAGAATATCACCACAACTTAAATACTAAACCATTGAATAATAGCTCATCACATATTCACTACTAACAACATGACTTCTCCCATGTCCTCAAGAACACAACGAACTACTCACAAGACATCATATGGATCAAGATCAAAGATAATATGATAATGGATAACAATCTGAACATAAACAATAATCCAATGGTTCCACTCACAAGCATCAACTACAATAGTAATTAACACCGGGAAAGTTTCCCCTAAGAACTAAAGCAATATCCAACACAATTGTTATAGCGAGACGGAGTGGTGATGATGGTGCTGGTGGAGATGATGGTGTGGATGATGATGATGATCCCGATGAAGCCTAGCTTGGCGATGGTGTTGATGGCGACGGTCTCCCCTCTCCGGGAGGAATTCCCCCGGCAAAAATCTGTCTGCCGGAGAGATCTTTCTCTCTCGGTGTTTTCCGCCCCCCAGAGGTGGCGGAAATCTCTCTTTGGTTGCACCCCGAGGCTTAGGGTTCCGTAGGGAGGATATAGGCGAACGGGAAGAGTTGGAGGCCGGGCAGGTGGGCCACACCTGCCCTAGGCGCGGCCTCAGTGTAGGGGTTCGTAGCATGGAAGACAAAAAATTTCTACCGCATGCAAACAAACAAGCCAAGATCTATCTACTAGATTGTAGCAACGAGTCGATAGGGGAACTCACCCTCGAAGATTCCAAAGCGGTTAACGAGAGCAGATTCTCGTGGGTGATGTAGTCGTACTCTTCTCGATCTCAAGATCGCGTAGACGATCCTTCCGGCGCTGCGTTCCGGCAGCGCTTCCGCCGTCGGTCACACGTTCGGTACTCGATGAAGACCTTACTCTCCCTTGTTCCAGCAGGCAGCGGAGGTTGTAGCACTCTCCTCGCGATTCCGGCAGCACGATGGCGTGGTACCGGAAGTAGAGGGGAGATCTCGCAGGGCTTCGCCTTAAGCCGGAGCGAGTATGGTGGACTATGAGAGAGCCTTGGTGATCTAGGGTTTAGACACACCAATTAGAATGGGGATAAACCAGCGGCTAGGGCAATTAGAAGCTCTAACTCGGCGGCTTGGGAGAAATCCCTAGGCTGTGGCTAGGGTTTAGGTTTCGAGGGAGGCAACTTGTGTGTCTAGGAGGGGAGCCTTGCCCCTCCTCTTATAGGTGGAGGGAGGCGCGCCTGGGGAGGGGAGTCCCTCCCCAACTCGGACCCAAGGTGGGCAGGCGGTGGGAGGAGGAACTCCTCCCCCAAGTCGGTTTCAAACCTCCTTCTCCTCTTTCCCAAAACTAGCCGTTTGACTTTTCAAACTAGGATTTGAATAAACCCTCTATTTGGTACAGCGATGACACCTAGTACATAATGCAATCATACCAACTTGATATAACACATTCATGTACCCTTCCCCTCCAGAGTGCCGGACATTCCGGAACCTTCTAGAACATTCCTGCTGAAAACACCGGAACCATTCTCCAACCCCGAAACAGGACTTTCCTTATATGAATCTTATTCTCCGTACCATTCCGAATCTCCTCGTGATATCCCGGATCCCATCCGAGACTCCGAACAACATTCGGTCTCTTACTCATCATTCCATAACTACTCAACAACATCGAATCCTTAAGTGTGTCTCCCTACAGTTCGTGAATTATGCGGACATGATCGAGACACTTCTCCGATCAATAACCAATAGAGGAATCTGGAAATTCATATGGCTCCCACATATTTCTACGATTACTTTGCGATCGAATGAACCACTTACATACGATACCAATTTCCCTTTGTCTCATGATATTTTACTTATCCGAGGTTATGATCGTCGGTATCTCTGCATACCTAGTTCAACCTCGTTACTGATAAGTACTCTTTTCTCGTTCCCGTGGTATGTGATCCCTTGTGAGCCAGTCACATGCTTGCAAGCTAATTGGATGACATTCCACCGAGAGGGCCCAGAGTATATCTATCCATCATATGGATGGACAAATCCCACTCTTGATCCATGTGTCTCAACCAATACTTTCCGAACACTCAATGCCACCTTTATAGCCACCCTGTTACGGTGTGGTGTTTGATGTCATCAAAGTATCCTTCCGGTAAAGGTGATATGCATGATCTCATGGTCGAAGGAATTAGGTTACTATGTGTCAGAAAGCTTATAGCAAATGAACTATATTAAATGACTTGATCTTTATGCTACGCTTAACTATAGGAGTATGTCCATCACATCATTCTCCTAATGATATGACCCTGTTGTTAATAACATCTCTATGTTCATGATCAGGAAACCATGATCATATATTAACCAACAAGCTAGTTTAACAAGAGGCTTTACTAGGGACTCTTTTATGTTTACAAATCACACAAGTATTAATGTTTCCGGTTAATACAATTATAGCATGGTATGTAAACATTTATCATAAGTATGAAGATATGATAATAACCACTTTATTATTGCCTCTTGGGCATATCTCCAACAGTCTCCCACTTGCACTAGAGTCAATAATCTAGTTTCAAACCTTTCTGTATTCAACACCTATGGCTTTCTGGTGTTGTATGTACACGATTGCTAGTGGTCAACTGATCTCCGGATCTGACACTTCTAGGTCCGTGTGCAATTGCATGTCTTTGCGTCTCTACGCATCACTCATTCTCTAATGAGATGGCTTTGTATAATTTTTGGTCCTTCGGTGAGATCTTTAGTTCTTTGGGGTTAAAACATGTTGATAATATTGTCGTACAATATATCTTCATAGTATTATCCCGCTGTGAACTACACCTAGTTTGACAACAAACTACTTGACACAAATGTCCTCTTTAGCTACTATTATAGCAGTCATATACTTAGCCTTTTGTTGTAGTATCTGTCACAATGTCTTAACTTTGGAACTCATCCAAATCCATTATGGAACTTACTTTCCATTACATTGTGCCACCCTTAGTTTAGATTGAGATAAACTTAATTTGTACTTTGTGACAAAACTAGTATCAATGTAGTACTTTTACAATGAACTAACCATCTATTTGTCACTTCTACAAATAATATACTCTTAGTTCTTCCAAAAGATCATAAGAATATCCTTACTATCGTCCAATGATCATCTTATGAATCATTCTGGTATATGCTCATAACATTTAGAGCATAGGACATATCTGGATTTGTACATATCACAGTATGATTGATATAAATACTCTTTGTGATTTCATACATCAAGTATCAATCTATACTTGAATCTTTGTTTCACTTACCAAGTGTCAATACACTTGAATATATCATCAATATTGAACTCATTCAATCCTTTCTGTGTGACAAGAACCTTTCTTGTAGTTTCTATATTGAACTCATTCAATACATCATCTATGTACTTTCGACACAACCATATTAGCGTCCATTGATGCCAAATATTTGGGTTTTGCCTAAGTCTTTCATCAGGATGAAATTCTTAATATGTGTTAATAAAAGATACATCATTTCTAATCAACAATATGTCCTCCACATAATGTATTAGAAATGTGTCTTAGAGCTCCCACTTAATTTCTTGCAAATGCAAGCATCTTCATTGTCTCCGATGAAATTAAACTCTTTTAACAGTTTCATCATAGTGAAGATTCCAACTCCGCTATGCTTATTTCAACCATTGAAGTTCACATATGCATTTAGCATCCTTTGAATTGACAAAAACCCTTTGGACCGTGTCATGCACATGTCCTAGGTAACCCTTCTATTAGAAGAACTTGTTTTGTTTATTCAACTACCACATAACAAAAATTATATGTAGTGGTTGCTACATCAATCCATCTAGACTAAATATCGCTATGAAAGATCAAAATCTTGTCATAGTCAACCTTTGAACATTTTTGTGAACTCTTTCCCAACATGTCGACTATTTCATAGATGTGAAACATCCATGTCTACTTCTTTATAGATCCAAACACAACTGTAAGGTCTTACACCTTTCTCGAGGGTCCTTCAAGTTCAAAACTTGATTTCTCGTGTATGGAACTATCACGGATTTTATGGCTTCAAGCCATTTGACGGAGTCAGGGCCCATCGTCGCTTCTTTGCATGTAGTCAGATCATTATTGTCAAATAATGATTTAACTCTCAAATCTTGGTATTTGATTGTTTACCCGACCTACTTGTTTTAATAGGAACTTAGATCTCCGTAACCACAACCTTTTTAGGCACGTGAGCCATGAGCATTATTGCTGCCTCCGGAACACTTTTTGGCGCTACGCAACTCTATACATATAGCTAAGGTTCCTTTAACCTTATCAAAGTTCTATTGTCCTCCCACTTATCTTTTCACGAAAAATTCCTTCTCAAAGAAACTTTACGTTCTAAGCGACAAACACTTTTGTCTCCGGTGTTTATGGAGGAATACTTAACAGTAATACAAAGACAGGTTTATCCGACTTTGGTTGCAAACATCTTTCTTATGCATAGCATACCAATGTTTAAGAAAGGACTACTTGGGTTTTATCCCAAACTATAACTTTATATGGTGTCATTTCAGCGGATTATGATGGAGCTCTTTTCAGTGGAAAACGGTAGTCTCTAAAGCTTTTAATCTTTAAAATATAATGGCAGTTCTAAGAATTACACCTTTGATCTTACCATGTCAAACAAGGTTTTAATTACATATCTCGAACGCTCCATACTCTTATGGTGTTTCGGGAAATGCAAATCCACAGAACGATTCCTTAAATCTTAGGTATTATGCTAAACTTGTAACTCAAATATCTTCCTTTATGATCTTTATCATAAACTATTTATATTCGTATTACAATGATTTTGCACTTCATCTTGAAAGACTTTGAACTTTTTCAAATGTTTCATACTTCATCCTTATTAAGTAAATATTCATATATTCACTCAAATTTTCGGAGAAAGCATATGAAGTTGAAATCCATCGCTCTTGACTACATATAATGAATTTCATACAACAATATGTACAAGTTCCAATAAGCTAGTCATTCGTTCCCTTTTGGCCTATGAACGAAGTTTTAATTATCTCTAGGAAAGTTCCACAAGCGTCATGTGATCAAAAATCAAAAGACTCCAAAATTCCATCCACATGGAGTTTCTTCATGTTTTCTTTCCAATATAATTTAAACGGCGATGTCACTTCCTAAGTGATCTTTCAATCAATTTGTCTTTCGACATTTTTAGCACTAGTTTTATGGATGTGATTTCTCCAACGAGATTTGTGAATCATCCATCTTTTATGGATTACGGCAATTATTTGAACAACCCTTTTATTCTCATAATACCTGATAAAACAAATCTTGAAGGCAAGCTTTGATGTTTAACGAGCAACACAATAACCCTTTATTTGCTCTCGATGAACATCATCACATATTCTTTTGCTAGTTACTTAGGCCATTGTAGTTCATGAATTGTGTTGTTTCATATGACGATTCACACCAACAAATTCAGTATCAAATACTTAAGAACCACATTGTTTAATAAGCAAAGAATATAGCCATAACATGTATATCATTTATATACTTAAACTGAACAATTCTAGTCTTTTCTTTTCTGCCATATATTTATGAGATTCTCTTTCAGTATTTCCTTTTCTGTTTGAAATAATCTATCAACATCAACAGTGGAGTCATACATATGACACATAGTCCAAAGCGTGTATAATTAAATACCAATGTCTTTGGACTTGCACTTTGAAGTAGATCACCATCATCAAATGTTTGGTGTTCTTTCAAATTCCTTTCTTTAGTAATCAATTGGTGTAGTAAACACTTTACCTACATCAAATATTCACCCTTATCATGGAATTATCCATGATCAAGCTACTTTTAGCTTATAACGGTGAACTGCGAGTATAATGTTGCTCTCCAAAACATTTTGGAGGATTAGGACAACTAGTGTCTTCAACCTTTTGCAAATTCTCATCAAATACGAGAACATGACTTTTGCCATATTATACTCTATCATGTTGCAACCAAAACTTTGTTTCAGATATCACAATATCTTCCACACATCATGGTTTCTGAAACAACTCTTTCAGATCCTAATAACCTTGATATTAAGACAATCCTTTGAATATCAAGAATCATGGAGACAAACATGATACTTATACACTAACACTTGGAATTGTCACTCTTGTTTTTAATACCAATTATTAAACTTCATGGAGTAACCGGAACTTTACTGAAAGTTTGCAATAGGACTTTTAAACTTTAGATTAACACTTCAAAACAATACGATACCAGTTCGTAAAGTAACTAACCAGAATTCTGTAGTTCTATCATCTCAATTAAAACTAAGCGCAAGGTGGTAAACGGATGCCAATGACTACAACAACTATGCAAATTCACTTTGATTTAATTTATGATAAATAGTGTTCAACTTTTAATCATATTGCCGTTGAACTCCCACTCAAAACAATATCCCTCACATTGTTTTAGTGATCACACGAACCAAATCCACCACATCAAAACCGATCATCACGAGAGTTGATGTATCTTCAATGGCGAACAATCAACATGTTCATCATATCTACTATATGACTCATGCTTTACCTTTCGGTGATCCGTGTTCCGAGACCATGTCTGTACATGCTAGGCTCGTCAAGATCAACCTCAGCTTCCGCATGAGCAAATCTGGCTTGCTCACGTTGTATACACTTGCAGAATCTAACACACCCGATCATCACGTGGTGCTTCGAAACAACGAGCTTTAGCAACGGTGCTTACTAAGGATGAACACTTTAAAACTTGAAATTGTGTGCTTGAGGGATCATCTTATAATGCTACCGTCGTTAACTAAGCAATACAAGATGCATAAAAGGATTAACATCACATGCAATTCATAATATGTGATATGATATGGCCTTTCTTCTTGTGCTTCCGATCTCCATCTTCAAGCACGAACATGATCTCCATCATCACCGGCATTGCATCAAGGTCAATGACGCCGCTCCATGGTTGTCGTCCACCAGCTTCAACTATTACAACTACTTTGAACAGACAAGCGGGTCTTAACAGAATTTAAAGACAACCATATGGCTCTTGCCGGTTGCCAACTTACAATAAGGAACATTGCATACATCATATATAATCACAATCATGGCCATATCACATCACAGCACACCCCTGCAAAACAAAGTTAGACGCCTCTAATTTTCTTTGCATGTTTTACGTGGTTTGGGTTTTTCAATAAGTGTCGTTCTAACTTACGAACAAGAACCACAACATTGATACTAGTATTGTCAATCACCCGTTGTAAATTGAATCTTAACTATGTTGGGAGAAACAGGCACCCGCAAAGCCACTTATGCAATACAAGTTGCATGTCAAGCATGGAGCAAGTCTCATGAACGATGTCATGTAAGGTTAGCCCGGGCCGCTTCATCCCACCATCCCGCAAGATGCAAAGTACACAAGAAGCAATCGACAACAAAAGCATCAACGCCCACAATGACCATTGTGTTCTACTCGTGCAACCGATCTACATATAGACACGGCTCTGATACCACTGTAGGGGTTCGTAGCATGGAAAACAAAAAAATTCTACCGCATGCAAACAAACAAGCCAAGATCTATCTACTAGATTGTAGCAACGAGTCGATAGGGGAACTCACCCTCGAAGATTCCAAAGCGGTTAACGAGAGCAGATTCTCGTGGGTGATGTAGTCGTACTCTTGTCGATCTCAAGATCGCGTAGACGATCCTTCCGGCGTTGCGTTCCAGCAGCGCTTCCGCAGTCGGTCACACGTTCGGTACTCGATGAAGACCTTCCTCTCCCTTGTTCCAGCAGGCAGCGGAGGTTGTAGCACTCTCCTCGCGATTCCGGCAGCACGACGGCGTGGTACCGGAAGTAGAGGGGAGATCTCGCAGGGCTTCGCCTTAAGCCGGAGCGAGTATGGTGGACTATGAGAGAGCCTTGGTGATCTAGGGTTTAGACACACCAATTAGAATGGGGCTAAACCAGCGGCTAGGGCAATTAGAAGCTCTAACTCGGCGGCTTGGGAGAAATCCCTAGGCTGTGGCTAGGGTTTAGGTTTAGAGGGAGGCAACTTGTGTGTCTAGGAGGGGAGCCCTGCCCCTCCTCTTATAGGTGGAGGGAGGCGCGCCTGGGGAGGGGAGTCCCTCCCCAACTCGGACCCAAGGTGGGCCGGCGGTGGGAGGAGGAACTCCTCCCCCAAGTCGGTTTCAAACCTCCTTCTCCTCTTTCCCAAAACTAGCCGTTTGACTTTTCAAACTAGCCGTTTAACTTTTCAAACTAGGATTTGAATAACCCTCTATTTGGCACAGCGATGACACCTAGTACATAATGCAATCATACCAACTTGATATAACACATTCATGTACCCTTCCCCTCCGGAGTGCCGGACATTCCGGAACCTTCTAGAACATTCCTGCTGAAAACACCGGAACCATTCTCCAACCCCGAAACAGGACTTTCCTTATATGAATCTTATTCTCCGGACCATTCCGGATCTCCTCGTGATATCCCGGATCCCATCCGAGACTCCGAACAACATTCGGTCTCTTACTCATCATTCCATAACTACTCAACAACATTGAATCCTTAAGTGTGTCTCCCTACGGTTCGTGAATTATGCGGACATGATCGAGACACTTCTCCGATCAATAACCAATAGAGGAATCTAGAAATTCATATGGCTCCCACATATTTCTACGATTACTTTGTGATTGAATGAACCACTTACATACGATACCAATTTCCCTTTGTCTCACGATATTTTACTTATCCGAGGTTATGATCGTCGGTATCTCTACATACCTAGTTCAACCTCGTTACTGATAAGTACTCTTTTCTCGTTCCCGTGGTATGTGATACCTTGTGAGCCAGTCACATGCTTGCAAGCTAATTGGATGACATTCCACCGAGAGGGCCCAGAGTATATCTATCCGTCATATGGATGGACAAATCCCACTCTTGATCCATGTGTCTCAACCAATACTTTCCGAACACTCAATGCCACCTTTATAGCCACCCTGTTACGGTGTGGTGTTTGATGTCATCAAAGTATCCTTCCGGTAAAGGTGATATGCATGATCTCATGGTCGAAGGAATTAGGTTACTATGTATCAGAAAGCTTATAGCAAATGAACTATATTAAATGACTTGATCTTTATGCTACGCTTAACTATAGGAGTATGTCCATCACATCATTCTCCTAATGATATGACCCTGTTGTTAATAACATCTCTATGTTCATGATCAGGAAACCATGATCATATATTAACCAACAAGCTAGTTTAACAAGAGGCTTTACTAGGGACTCTTTTATGTTTACAAATCACACAAGTATTAATGTTTCCGG
The DNA here is from genome assembly GCA_916181665.1 of Avena sativa. Lineage (NCBI taxonomy): Eukaryota > Viridiplantae > Streptophyta > Magnoliopsida > Poales > Poaceae > Avena > Avena sativa. The sequence goes on from OV702293.1 coordinate 466,660,923, forward strand.
TTAATACAATTATAGCATGGTATGTAAACATTTATCATAAGTATGAAGATATGATAATAACCACATTATTATTGCCTCTTGGGCATATCTCCAACACTCAGTTGGGCCCACGCCTAGGGGTGTGGGCCCCCTGCGGCCCCCCTTTGCTCCTTCTTATGGATTCCTTCGTCCTCTAATAAAATAATATGTTTCCATATTTTTCTGGTATTTTTCTGATCTTCGCGAAATTGCACCGAAATGCCTTCTTTTCCATCAAAATCCAGACTCCGGCAGTCCATCCTCCAAGAATCATCCAACATGCATAAACAGATGAAAAGCCATAAGTAATACCTCATAATAAGACAAATATCAATGAATAGAGGTAAATTATGATACAGAATGGTGATGCAAATTGGGCGTATCAGACTCTTTTAGGTTCGTGTGTATTTACATGTCTTTGCGTCTTCACGCATCACTCATTCTCCAATGAGATGGCATTGTATAAATTTGGTATTTTGGTGAGACCTTTAGTTCCTTGGGGTTAAATCATGTCGATACTATTGTCGTACAATAATCTTTAGTGTTAGCCCGTTGCGAACCACACCTTAGTTTTATAACAAACTATTTGACACAAATGCCTTCCTTTGCTGCTACATAGCAGTCATATACTTAGCCTTTTGTTGTAGTATTCATCACAATGTCTTAACTTTGGAATTCATCCAAGTCCATCATGGAATCTCCTTTCCATTACATTGTGCCACCCATAGTTTAAATTGAGATAAACTTAATTTGTATCTTGTGACAAAACTAGTATCAATATAACGCTTTACAATAAACTATTTGTAATTGTTTGTCACCTCTATACAAATATATTCTTAGTTCTTCCAAAATATCATAAGAATTTCCTTACTATTGTCCAATGATCATTTTATGATTCATTCTGGTATATGCTCATAACACTTAGAGCATAGGCCATATCTGGATGTGTACATATCATGGTATAATTGATCAAAACCATTTTTGTGATTACACTCATCAAGTGTCAAAACACTTGAATCTTGTTTCACTTATCAAGTGTCGATACACTTGAATCTTGATTCAATTCCTTTTCCATGCGACAAGATCCTTTTCTCGTCGTTTCTTTATTGAACTCCTTCAATATCTCATATATGTACGTTTGGTATAACCATATTAGCGTCACTATCTATCCATGTAGACATTCATGCTAAATATTCGGGTTTTGCATAAGTCTTTTATCGAAATGAAATTCGTAACCTTTGTCAAGATACATCATTTCCAATCAACAAGATGTCCTCCACATAATGTATTAGAAATATGTCTCAGCGCTCCCACTTAATTTCTTGCAAATGCAAGCATCTTCATCGTCTCTAGATGAAAACTCCTTTAACAGTTTCATCACGGTGAATATTCCAACTCCGCGATGCTTACTTCAACCCTTTTAGCACCCTTTGAATTTAACAAAACCCTTTGGACCGTGTCATGTACACGTCTTAGGTAACCATTCTATTAGAAAAACTTTGTTTTGTTTATTCATCTACCATATACCAAATTATATGTAGTGGTTGCTACTTTAATCCGTCCAGACTAAATATCTCTACGAAACATCAAATCTTGTCATAGTCAACTCCTTGAACATTGTTGTAAAATACTTTACGACATGCCGACTATTTTATAGATGTGAAACATCCATGTCTGTTTATTTATAGATCCAAATACAACCGATAGGTTTTTACACCTTTCCGGAGGGTCTTCCAAGTTTAAAAAACTTGATTTCTCGTGTATGGAACTATCACGGATTTTATGGTTTCAAGCCATTTGACGGAGTCAGGACCCATCATCGCTTCTTTGCACGTAGTCGGTTCATCATTGTCAAACAATAATGATTTGCTCTCAAATCTCAGCATTGGATTGTTTATTCGACCTACTTGGTTCAATAAGAACTTAGATCTCCGTGACCACAACCTTTGAGGCACATAAGCTATGAGCATTATGGCTACCTCCGGAACTGACTTCCGGCGCTGCGCAACTCAGCACATTTAGCTAAGATTCGTTAACCTTATCAAAGTTCTATTGTCCTCCCACTTAACTTTTTTTAAAAATTCCTTTTTCAAGAAACTTCACGTTTCAATGGACAAACCCTTTTGTTCTTGGTTTTATGGAGGAATAACCAATTGTTATTCGAAATAACCTACAAAGACATGCTCATCCGACTTTGGTTGTAAACATCTTACTTATGCTTAGCATACCAAAATTTAAGAAAGGACAACTTGGGTTTTATCCCAAACCATAACTTACATGGTGTCATTTCAATGTATCAATATGGAGCTCTTTTCAGTGTAAAAGCGGTAGTCCCTAAAGATTTAATCTTTTAAAACATAATGGAAGTTTTATAAATAAAACCTTTGATCCAACCATGTCAAACAAGGTTTCATTATAAATCTCAAACACTCCATATTCCTATGTTGTTTCGGGAGATGTAAATCTAGGTATTTTTGCTAAACTTGTAACTCAAAAAAACCCTTTATGATAAAATCATAAATTATTTATTTTCTTGTTACACTTGCAACTCAAATAAATCCCTTATGATAAAATCATAAATCATTTATTTTCTTGTTATAATGGTTTTCCACTTCATCTTGAAAGTCTTTAAACGTTTTCAAATATTTCATACTTCTTTCTCATTAAGTCAACCAAAATGTTTTCCAACCAAAACATTGTTTCAGATATCATTATATCTGCCACACATGATGGTTTCTGAAACAATTCTTTCAGCTCCTAGATAACCTTGATATTTAAAAACAATCAAGAATCATGAAGGCAAACATGATATTTAAGATACTAACACTGGAATTGTTACTCTCGATTTAATACTAACTATTAAATTTCATGGAGAAAATAGAGTTTGCTAAAAGTTTGCAATAGGACTTTAAACTTAAGATTGACACTCAACACAATATGATACTAGTTCGTAAATTATATATCCAGAATTCTATAGTTCTATTATCTCAATTACAACTATGCATAAGTTGGTGAACGAATGCCAATCAGTACAATAAATTATGCAAATTCACTCTGATTTAATTTATGATAAATTGAGTTCTTCTAATCCAAATTAGAAATGAACTCCCACTCAAAAACGACATCCCTCGTGTCTTTTTGGTGATTACATGAACCAAATCCACTATACCAAGTTCGATCATCACGTGAGTTGGTGTAGCTTCAAAGGCGAGCATCAAATTGGCATCATATCTTCTATATGACTCATGATTAACCTTTTGGTCCGTGTTCCAAGGCCATGTCTGTACATGCTAGGATCGTCAAGTAAGAACCTTAATATTCGCGTGTGCAATTGTCTTACACCCGAATATGATCGTGGATCCAAGAACACCCGATCATCACATGATGTCTTGGAGCGACGAAACATAATCGGTGCATACTTAAGGAAGAGCACATTTTTATCTTGATATCTAAAAGAGGGATCATCTTATTATGCTAATAAAACTCCAAACAAGCAATATAAGATGCAATTAAACATCACATGTTAATAAGTGAAATGATATGGTCCTTGCACTTGATCTTCATCATGTGCATCATGGTATGATCGCCATCATACCTCTATGTGTAAGGCCAAGGTCTATGGAACTTACACGTTATTTGTGTTGTAAGAGTATCGACTTATACTTCTACTTACAACTTCACCATATCATGACACTAGCCCAGCAACAATCTAAACTAGACGCCTCTAATTTATCCATTTAAAGTTTTACGTAGTTTAGGACTTTCGAAGATAGAACCTTTATTACCTACGAACATGAACCACAACGAGGATAATCAAATTTTTGACAACTCATTGCAAATTAGATATTGACTATAGTAGGAGAGACAGACACCCGCTAGCCACTTATGCAAAACTAGTTGCATGTCAAGCGTGTAGCAGGTCTCATGTGCGAGGACATGTAAAGTTTGTCCGGCCCGCTTCATCCCACTATGCCACCAATATCCAAAGTACAACTAAGAATCAATAAAATGATCATCATCACCCATATACTCATATGTGTACTACCCGTGCAAAGCATCTACGCATAGATTCCGCTCTGATACCACTATAGGGTTCGCAGCGTAGAAAACAAAATTTTACCTACGATGGGAACTAAGTACCAAGATCTATCTACTAGATACAAGCAACGGGTGGATATACATCTATAGAATACATACCCTCGAAGACCGAATAGCGTTAACGAGGTTGTACTCGTGGATGATGTAGTCGAACGCTTTCCGATCTCAAGATCGTGATGAAGTCCATCTGGTCCAGCCGGTCCAGCACCATCAAGTCCAGCACCGCAAAGAAGTGGTGCATCCGTGATCGCACACACGTTCGGGTACCCCGACAACCTTCGTGCCCTCGCTCCAGCGAAGCAGCGAAAGCAACAAATCCTTCCAGAAAAAGCCACTGGGAACATGTATCTCGCTGATCCGAGACCATGGGGAAATTCTAAAGGGGGAGAGAGATCCTTCACGAGGAGGTGTGTGTGACAAGTGAGAGGAGGGGCTCCTTATATAGGGGAGTGGGGAAGCCCAAGGGGGCATGGCCGCCGGCCATAGAGAGTACCCCCACCTCTCCCTCATTCATGTGGTGGAAGCTCCACTCTCATAAATAAGACCCTCCATTTTATCCACTCAAATTCCCACTCAAAACCCATTAAATTTCCACCAAATTTAATGCAATCTATCATTAAATAAAACTCTTTTATTTATTTATTCAGAATTTTGTTAATTACTTTAATTAACAAACATTCACATAAAACCCCTTGCTAGTATTCAATTTCACATGCAGAACCAGTTTCAGCAATTTCAACCGAAACAGTTCTGGTGTCTAGTTAAATAAATTCATGCGCTTTTCTTTTCTTTCTCTGGCATATCATTTGCTCTGAATTGTGTCGGTATCCCTTAAGTGTGTCACCCTATGGTTCGCGAATAATATAGACATGATCGAGACCCCTCTCCGCTCAATAATCAGCAGCGGGACCTAGAGATCCGTACTGACTCCCACACATTCAACGACGACTTCTGTGATCGTGTGAACCTTATACGCATGTAACTCAATCCCTTTGTCTCGCGATATATTACATGTCCGAGATTCAATCATCGGTTTCTCCATGCCTAGTTTGATCTCGTTACCGACATGTACTCCTTTCTCGTTCCCGTGATATAACATTCTAGTGATCAAATCACTTGCTTGCAAGTTAACTAATATGATATCACCGAGAGGGCCCAGAGTATATCTATGCATCATCGGGATGGACAAATTCCACTCTTGATCCATGAGCCTCAACATAACACCTTCGTAGCACTGAACCCATTATAATCACCCTGTTACGGTGTGACGTTTGATGTTATCAAGATACTCTTCCGGTGTTAGTGGTTGACATGATCTCATGGTCTAAGGACTAAGATTACTTCGTATGATGTTATAGCAATATAAACACAATGACCTTGATCATAATGCTATACTTCAGATGAATGTTCACCACATCATTCCAACAATGTTGTGACCTCGTTATTAACAACATCCAATGTCCATGATCAGGAAATCTCTGATCATCTTGTTAATCAACGAGCTAGTTTATAAGAGAGGCATAACTAGGAACTTCCTTTTGTTTATTAAACACACATGTATTAACGTTTCCGTATTAATACAATTATAGCATGTAAAATAAATATTTATCATAAACAAAGAATACGATAATAACCACTTTATTATTGCCTCTCGGGCATATTCCCTTCACCGCTCACTTGAAGATGAGTGGAGCCTCTACGAGCCATATCTGATCCCTCCTAGCGAGATCTCCAAGCGGCAATGCGGCACCCAGGGGCGGAGCCAGGATTTGAACATAGGGGGGGGGGCGAGGAAACAACGAATATAAAAAATGTTAAGATGAAAATATATAGAGATTTAAATGCTAACATGGGTATAAGACTATAGCACCATATTAGTTCGCCAATCCCATTTCTTATGATTAATTACTCAATATATTGATACAAAATGATCACATCGCATATGAACATCAAATAATATTAACAAAGTATGTTCAACAATACAAAAGGCTAAGTTTTTATTAGATATATCATATTTGTTGATAGTTAGTTTGTAAAAGGAGTTTATCTGTGTTGTTGTTTTCTCTCTTCATATTTAAGGAACAACAAAATTTAAAGAAAATACAAATCAAATAAAAACTTTAGCTATTGATTTATATGTAGGTGTGCTAATTAACCAAGTCTGGTAGGGTGTAATTTGTTAATTTGATTAAAAAGATTGAAAGCTACATAAAGTACTTACAATAGCGATTTTGCTATGATTGCGCAGCGTGGCATACGGCGAGGGAGCGATGGATCGGCTAGCACTACAGACATGTCCTAGTTAGGTCCCCTTGCCCTCTCGACGTCGAGGGACAACAGCGGCGGCAGGAACATGCATAGCAGCAAGACCCAGAGACCAAGGGTTTTGTTGTTTTCCAATCCACGACCACAAGGTTTGGTCGTGCAAAATAACTACATGTTCAATCCCAGGCTAGTATCGGTTCAGCCGGTGGGCTATACTTCTATCCACGCAAGTCTAATTAGGTATCTTCTAATTAATCCAGTAATTCCATCCTGCCATTTAGCACGTACATACATGCAATACTACTATTGCATATTATACAACATTGAGGGGGGGGGGGGGGGGGGGGGGGGGCAGCCGTTAGGGGGGCTCTAGCCCCTGCTAGCCCCCCTGGCGGCACCCAGCCGCCCCCATGACACCGCGGACTTGCAGCAGCCACCTGCACCGGCATACTGTCTGCCTGTGCCATGGTAGCCACCGCCTCCACCACCATAGCCACGTGGGAGACCAAATGCCCTAGCCGTAACTAGGGCTTATTTTAATTATATTTTATGTATGTAAAGCAAAACTGTTTGTGAAATGTATGCCAGTATTTAAAAATATGGGTCGCGCCGGTGGAGATACCCCGACACAAACAGACATGACTTGTTTTTATGGCCGCGGGCCAATTCAAACAGACCGATTCAGCCACATCAAAGGGATCAGTCTGTTGGGGATGGCCTTACATTTGCTGCAAGCTTGGCTAGCTAATGGTAAGTCAGAAGCTACCTGCGTACTGCATGTGTGGCGGCCCATGTCTTGGGCCAATGACCCCCTTTGCCATTTGGAGAGCTAGGGTGTGTTCGGTTCTAGAACTGGAGGGGATGAAACGGAATGATTCCGTTTCGACGTCATGAGACGGTTCGAACCCCATGTTCGGTATAGAAATAATCGAGGAACGGAATAGTTCTATTTCTTGTTTGGTTGGTGGAACCGAAGAGCAGAACATAGGACAAAAAAATACTAAATATTCTATTGATTTAAGGCTAAACTTAATCCTCTCTCAAAATATAATTAATCTGAGCCAAAATTGCATGTTAAAATCGGAGCAAATCAAAATCAATTGCCGTCGCACGTCAAAATCGGAGGCAAATCGGGAGTATGCTCGCGTGCTGCGGTGAATCAAGAATCAGAGGCAAATTGGAAATCAATTGCTCGCGCGCAAATCTGGAATCAGTCGCCGTCGCTCGTGTGCTGGCCAGTCGCTGTTGCCTCGCGCGTGCTTGACCGCTGCCGCACGCCGCGCGTGCTTCACCGCCGCTCGCGTGCTGGCCAGCTGCCGATGTGCCACGCGCCGCCCATGCTTCCCCACCGCTCAAGTGCTCGCCAGCTGCCGCTGCGCCGCGCGTGCTTGGCCGCTGCGTCGCCGCCTGCCTGCCCGTCGCGCGTGCCTAATTTCCGGCCGCCGCGCATGCCAAATTTCCGACGATGAAAGGAAAGAAGTTGGTTTTAGTCGAGTCTAATTATTTTCCTGCTGAGACTATGCGCGAGTTAGCGAGACGTTCCTTCCCGTCCGACCGAATCGGTCAGACAGATGCTTTCAGCATATTAGAAGAATATTCCGTTTCAGAGAACCGTTTGATTCCATTCCGCGCATCAAATTGATCATAGGAATGGGTGCTAGGTGTAGAGCAGATTCCAAAACCGAACACACCCCTAGTTTCTCGGTTGGTAAGTCCCACGCTACCTGCGTAGTGCATGTGTGGTGGCCCATGCCTTGGTCCAATGACTCCCTTTGCCATTCCGACGCGTCACTGCACTCAGAGAAGCAAAGAAGAAAAGGCAGAGCTAGCTCAAATCGATTCTCGTGGATCTGCTCACGTGTACATGGCTATATGCAGATAAAGAAATACTCCCCTCGTTTCAGCTCACGTGTACATGGCTATATATGTGGCTATCTTGTTTAAGAATTTTCTATTAAAAAAATTTACTAGTCAAGCCATGGTTAAGCTAATTAACCAAGAATATTAAAAAATTGGCATGCCCTATACAGATTTTTGGACATCCAGACTGGTTCACCGACCGATTCAGTTTTTAAAACTATGCCTTAATTCATGTCCTGATGGTGCCTAGGGTTTGTTGGACCGGTTTGTGCTCATGTATCGCCATTGTAACGGGTTGGTGAGGCTTCTGATTTTATGATGATGTGCGTAGGTAGGTGTGAGGTCAGGGCACATGGCCTCGACGTGGTCACCCTCTTCATCAAGGTTGTAGGTGTTGTGATGACTTCCATTAGTAAGGTGTCTTCGGGTTAATCTCTGTATTTAAAGCTAAGTTGAATAATAAATAAATAAGGCCATATCACATCATCCCGGTGCCGAGGCTGGTATTTTCGCCTCCATTTGAGAAAAAAAAAGGTCCACCTCTTTTCTTATTGCCTTCTTACTTCGATCATGTTTCCCTTTGTTGCAATGCAATTAACCTAGACTATGTATAGGAGAAAGCACATAATCTCTATAATTTTTTAGGCTATGTTAAATAGTAAATAAAAAATATCATGTCACATCATCCCGATTCGGAGGCCGGGAATTTTCGCCTCGAATTTAGAAAAAAAAAATGTGCACCTCTTTTCTTATTGCAATTAACCTAAACTATGTAGGAGTAAGTACATAGACGCGTGGCGGTGTGTCGGTGACCTCACGTTCTCATCACATCCATCATAGCTATTCCCTCGTTTCTATATTATAAACTTTTTTTAGCAAAAAAGACTTATAATGTGGAATCAACAGAGGGAGTAGTAGCTAGCTAGCATGTTGCTCATGTCCGATACCCGGCCGGCCACCATCGCATCTGGGTATCATGCTATTACTTACGTACCTGCACCTAGCTAGCTACTTGGTCATATGATTAACAGTCCTCTATTCTACTTCCTCCGTTTTAAAATATAATATATTTTAGGTTTGTAAAGAGAATGTATCTAGAATTATTTTAGTGTCTAGATTCACTCTCTACGTATTAAAAGTAGTCTAGATAAATTTGTTGCATAAAGCTAAAATATCTTATGTTTTAAAATGGAGGAAGTACAAATATAAGAACTTTTTAGTAAGCTAACGGAGGGAATAGCTAGCTAGCATATTCATCACGTCCGATCCTCGGCCACCATAGCATCTGTGTAGCCTGCTCTTGCTTACGTACCAGCACCGTACCTAGTTAACAGTCCTAGCTAGCTGCTTGGTCATATGATTAACGACCAACGCTGGTATTTCGAGATGAAGTATGAAGATGTACTATATAATAAGTTGATCTCCACGGTAAAATTTAATTATTTCTAACTCATGGATATCGATTCTTATTATAGTATTGTCGGTGGTGGTCTTGTTATTTGAAATTGTTCTTTGCTAGACGTTCTAATCGTAGGCTTTCTAAATAGGCAAAAAGAAAAACACCAAGCAAGGTCTTCGTGTGATGGGAGAACCTCGTTCGGAGTCAGGGCAGAGGATCGGTGGCGGTTGGATTTTCCTCCACCCTTTGTCATATCCTCTTGTAAGGATCCCATAATTAATTGTGGTCGTTGATAACACAGGTCATCTTCTAATTCACTGGACGTGGCGGCATGACCAAAGAGGGGTGTAGTACCGACTGTAAAATTGGAGAACAGGAAGATGCAATCGGGTCTACTCGGTTGATTCCCGAGTCTCTCAATCTCTTTCATATATAGAAGGTTTACAAGAGTCCTTACAAGATAGAAATAGGAGTTTGGATGAGATATGGTTTCGGTATAATACCGAAACCTACTCTATCTCTAACACCCTCCCTTAATCACAACTTTGACAAATTAAGATTATGTCTAAATTCTACAAAATATTTTACAGGAAGAGGTTTAGTAAAACCATCTGCTACTTGATCCTTTGAAGAAATAAAACGAATCTCCAACTCCTTTTTTAACACTCGTTCTCTGACGAAATGAAAATCTATCTCAATATGCTTGGCTCTTGCATGAAAAACAGGATTAGCTGACAGGTATGTTGCTCCCAAATTATCACACCATAAACATGGTACTTGACTTGACTTAACTCCAAGTTCTGCAAGCAAAGACTGAACCCATATTACTTCAGCTGTTGCATTAGCCACAACTTTGTATTCTGCCTCAGTGCTGGACCTGGAAACTGTAGCCTGTTTCTTTGCACTCCAAGAGATTAAATTCGGCCCATAAAAGACAGCAAAACCTCCAGTTGAGCGACGATCATCAGCACAACCAGCCCAATCAGCATCAGAAAAAGCACTGACAAGTGTAGAATCTGATCTCATAAAGGTCAGTCCAACAGTCATAGTGTGACTAATATACCTCAGAATTCTTTTGGCAGCAGTCCAGTGAACGGTAGTAGGAGCATGTAGGTATTGACAAACTTTATTAACTGCATATGATATGTCAGGACGTGTAAGAGTTAGGTACTGCAATGCACCAACCATGCTTCTATACTTGGTACTGTCTTCAGGACCCAACATATCTCCCTCTAGTGCAGTAATCTTCTCTGAAGATGATAAGGGTGTAGGAACACCTGAGCAACCTGTCATCCCTACTCGTGTAAGAATATCCTGAGCATATTTGGCTTGATTCAAAACTATACCATTCGGTACCTTGTGAACTTCAATGCCCAAGAAATAATGAAGATCACCAAGATCCTTCAATGCAAACTCTTTACTTAGATCCTTCAAGAGAGTCTCTGTCGCAGCTTGCGAGGAACTAGCCACAATAATATCATCCACATAGATAAGCATGAAGATAGTCACATGTAACTTGTGATATATAAAAAGAGATGTATCTGACTTTGATGCACGAAAGCCCAATGCAATTAATTTAGAACTCAATCGAGAATACCAAGCTCTAGGTGCCTGCTTCAAGCCATAAAGTGCCTTGTCAAGTTTGCAAACATAATTCTATTTCCTCCTGTCTTCATAACCATGTGGTTGTTTCATGTATACCTCTTCTTCGAGAACACCATGAAGAAACGCGTTCTTGACATCCAACTGACGCAAACTCCATCCCCTAAAAACAGAAATAGCCAGAACAAGTCGAACAGTTGCAATTTTGACAACAGGACTGAATGTATCCTCATAGTCAATACCATAGCGCTGTTTGAAACCTTTGGCAACAAGACGAGCTTTATATCTATCAACAGAACCATCGGCCTTGCTTTTGATTTATATATCCATCGACAATCAATAACATTTTTACCTTTCTGTGGAGGAACTAATCTCCATGTATGATTCTTCATAAGAGCACCATACTCCTCATCCATAGCCTCTTTCCAACGAGGATTGTTCAAGGCAGTGTGCACATTAGTAGGTTCAATCAGCGAGGAGGAAAGGCACCAACGTATTGTACCATCGGTGTATTGTTTTGGCTGATGCAAACCTCGAGAAGCTCGTGTAGCAGAGCGAGCAGGGGATGCCACACGCTGATCAACAGCTGGAGAGGATGCAGGAGATCCTGTCCCGCCAGCAGACACGTCAGGGGAGAGAGAGATCCTGTCTCGGTCCCCACATTCGCAGAAGATCCCGGAGACGCCGTGTGCGGGAGGCCGCTCGAGGATGTGTGCGTAGAAGATCCGGGTGGGGAGGCGGGAGTCGCTGCGTCACGCCCAGATGGGGAGACGGGATTCGCGGAGGCGGATGCGGGATTCGCGCGCCTGGGGCCACGCCCACCTGACGCAGAGCCTGGACCCGGCACTGACACCGATGGATCCGGCTCGTGATCCGAGGAGGATGCTGAATCGGTCTCGTGTCTCGTGCCACTAGTATCTTGTGCTGATATTTCATGTGACATGTGTGAACTGTTTGGAGTACCGTTTTCAGCCAAATTTTCAGCAACGGTTGTAGTTTGAGCAGGAGTTTCCTGTAGAGGCACAAATGTAGAGCTAGAGACAGGATTAGTAGTATGAAAATTTTCCATAAGAGACTCATCAACATTATTATCCCCAAGTTCAAAATTTCGAAGAGATGGATCAAGAAGTAAAATTTCTTTTCGAAGTAGAGCACCCGCATTTGGATGAAGGTTTTTGAAAGGGAAAATAGCCTCATCAAAGACAACGTCACGAGAGATGTAGATGCGACCAGTTTTCACCTCAAGACATTTAACTCCCTTGTGACGAGGGCTGTAACCTAAGAAAACACATTGAGTAGAACGGAAAGCAAGTTTGCGTGTATTGTAAGGGCGAAGATTAGGCCAACATGCACACCCAAAAATACGAAGGGAAGAATAATCAGGTTTAGAGACAAAGAGACGATGAACAGGAGTATCATTCTTAATGACTTTGCTAGGAAGCATGTTAATAAGATATGTGGCTGTAAGAAAGGCTTCATCCCAAAATTTGAGGGGCATATGAGCATGGGCAAGAAGAGACAACCCTACTTCAACAATATGTCTGTGCTTCCTTTCGGCAGCACCGTTTTGCTGATGAGCATGAGGACAAGACACATGATGAGCAATGCCTTGAGACTGAAAGAGAGAGTTTAACTTCTCATACTCTCCCCCAAATCGGATTGGACTGTGAGAATTTTTCTATCAAGTTTCCGTTCAACAAGTTTTTGGAAATTAACAAAGGCAGTATAGGCATCAGATCTTCTTTTGAGCAAGTATATCCAAGAAAATTTACTATAATCATCAATGAAACTTACATAATAGTCATGACGACCAACAGAAGTAGGTGCAGGACCCCATACATGAGAATAAACTAACTGAAGAGGAGCTGTAGAAACACTGGTGGAGATGGGGTAGGGAAGTTGATGACTCTTAGCATGCTGACATGAATCACAAATAGACTCTATCCTAGACTCTTTACTGAAAGGAAGTTTATTTTTACTAAGTATTTGACTAACAATGGCTAGAGAAGGATGACCGAGACGACTATGCCACTTCTCTTGAGATGGCTTGGTGACAACAAAGGCATGCTTCTGAGTTTGAGATGAAATAAGGGGATATAGGCCACCAACGCATCGCCCTCTATGAAGAATTTTCCGTGTGTCATGATCCTTAATAAAAAAAAGGGGTGAAACTCTATAAAGACACGATTATCATGTGTGAAACGATGAACAGAGAGTAAGTGTTTAGAGGCGTTGGAAACATAAAGGATGTTATTTAGATTGAAATTTTGAACTGGGTGACGAACAATGGATTTGCCAATATGGGAAATTTCCATACCTTGCCCGTTGGCTGTGTTGACCCTGTCGGAGCCCTTGTAGGTGTCACGGACAGTCAAGTTATTGAGCTCTCCTGTAACATGATGAGTAGCACCGGTGTCATAGTACCAATTCGTATCCACACCATAGGAGGCTATGTTTGCACCCTTCTCGCCAAAAGAGTCATCATCACCGTCTTGGAAACGATACCAGCATTCTTTGGCTGGATGGCCGTCTCGATTGCAGATCTGACAGGTCACGTCGACCCATGGAGAGGTGCAACAATGGCCACGGCCACGGCCACGCCCCCCTCCTGAAGGAGCTCGACCACCACCACCACGGCCTGAACGAGAGGAGCGATCTTCCGGGTACTCTTGGCGTCGGTCATCACGGCGATCAAAGCGGCGATCATTGCGATCTCCGCGGTCACCACGGGAGCGATTGAAGGGCTGATTGTTGTGACGTTGTCGGGAGGCCAGATTTGCAGAAGACTCGAAACTCATCTCCTGAGTCCCGCTCAGCATTAATTGGCGCTCATCGTAGGCGTGTAGCTGGGCATAGAGAGAACTCAGGGAGATCGGTGTAGTGACAACGCCAAGAGCAGCAACGAGGGAGTTGTAGGATCCTCCAAGTCCAGCAAGGATGAAGGAAACATGCTCTTTTGTGGCGACGGTGCAGCCTGCAGCTGCAAGTTCATCGACGATGACCTGCATCTTTGTGAGGAACGTCGACGTGGAGTCATTATTTTTCTTTGTGTTGGCGAGAGCAACCCGTAGGTTGGAAATTTTAGCTTCACATTGAGAAGCAAACATCTCCTCAATCGCTTTCCAAACGCCAGCTGAGTGCTCAATCCGTTGGACATGCGATAGGACTTCCGGCGAGAGGGATTGAATGAGGTAGCCGAGGACGATCTGATCACGGGAGATCCAGTCGTCGTAGTCGGGATTGTTCTTGATGACTGCTGATTTGCCAGCGTATTTGTCTGGAGGGACAACTTCGATTGTTTCCGGCGGCTCGGCGTCAGTACCATTGAGGAGGCCAACGAGGCGAGCGCCGCAGATGGGAGGCAGGACTTGGGCACGCCATCCTGGATAATTGCGGCGGGTGAGCTTGTCCGTCGGGGGAGAGCCAAGGTTAATCACCAGAGTCACCGATGAGGAGGTCGACATCGGGGCGAAGAGCGGGGGCGACGAAGAGGCGCGAGTTCGAGGCGATCAGTTGTGTCGGCGAAGAAGTCGGCCTGATACCATGTAAAATTGGAGAACAGGTAGATGCAATCGGGTCTACTCGGTTGATTCCCGAGTCCCTCAATCTCGTTCATATATAGAAGGTTTACAAGAGTCCTTACAAGATAGAAATAGGAGTTTGGATGAGATATGGTTTCGGTATAATACCGAAACCTACTCTATCTCTAACACCGACATCAAAGACAGTGTAATAGCTTGTGGTGGCAGCGGCGAAGCTAGGGGGACCAGCAAGGGCCCTCTCCAAAATGAAGGCCATACAATAATATGTACATAATTCGCGGCGGAGCTCGGCATACCAAAATGAAGGCCATACAATAATATGTACATAATTTGCTAGATGGTTAAATGTTCACTAGAAAGAATAGAGGCAGATTCAGCAGAAGCAAGCATGCTAACATATAGCATTAATACCAAACCATGATTTAAATATCGTATATACTTCTAGCATTAGCATTTCATAGGCGGTCAAAAAAAAATTAAGCCTACACATGCCGGAATGTTAATCTGGAAGAAAGAATTACTCTAGAAGCAACATCGGGTAGTTTAGGGGCACAAATCTATCTTTGGAGATAAACAGCGGCACATGCATCAATAAGGCAGCAAAATAACCCATATTAGGCAAACATATATTGTGCTGAATTACAAAAAAGCAATCACCTCCGGTAGCTAGCTGAGGAAATTACTACTCCCTCCATCCAGAAATAAGTGGCTTTTTGATTTGTCTAGATTCTATATACATGTGAATCTAGATAAATTCAAATCACTTACTTCTGAACGGAAGGAGTACAAGGTAAGTAGTACAGCTCCTGTACAGAATTCACCATCGAGAGTTACACTTATACAATACACCTACACATGGCATAAAGGATATTCTACGATAGGATCTGATCATGGGAAATAACACAAGACCCATCAAACTTAAAGAGACACTAAAGCACTAAAAGTACACAAAATGATTTCTAAGTTAGTTGATCTGCCACTAAATCATGTGTAGTGTCATGTGAAATCAACCCAGGCAACAAAGCAACCTGGCATACCAAAATAAATCCCACATGTGGTGCAACAATGTTATCCCAGCAATACAAGATCACTGTCAAGGAGATGATCTTGGCCATACAAGACAAACACATCATTTGAAGAAGGACGCCCAATGCAAGATAAATGTGCACATCAGATTTATAGCGCTAACATAGAAGTAAAGGTCAGTGCTGGAACAGTGGATGAATATGGTGCACATGAAAATTGAACCTGGCCAGTCTAGAACATGAAAATGGAACAATTTAGCCCATACTCTACGAGTTCAGGCAAGCAAAGTATGTAGACGGAATCAGGCTTGGTCCGATAGGTGGTCATGGCGAACACAGGAGGGGGGAGGAGGAGCTCAGCAACCCGCACCCACTGGTTATAGACTTGGAAGCCTCCGCTGCCTCTTCTTCCTGGCAAGAAGACTTGGATGAAAGCCCCTTTATCGACCACCAGCGTCCCCATGCCATGTTGTAGTTGGTGGTCGGTCGCCTCAAACAAACAAAAATGGGATGCATGAGATGTTTCGGGTTCAGCAATTTTAGATAGTGGAAGGGAATAGCTTGCAAGCGACAAAGAAAGCAACCATTGACCCCTCTAAACGAAAAACTATGCTTTAGATTACACAACGAAAAACGCCGTTGTTCCCGGGACCGCCGCCGCCGAGGTTTTGTGGACAGGGAGAGGGAGGGGTTAGGGTTTGTTTCGGTGCGTTTGATGGGGAGAGAGCAGGCGAGGCGAGGCGACGCGACGCGGCGTGATATAGGGTTGGTTGGGCTGGGCTGTGCTGGGTTGAGAGGCGAGGTTTTCTGTGTTTTGATTGGCTCCAGACCATGCCAAGCGGATCGAGGACGCATAGCACAGTACAAACGAACGAGTCTCCAACATAGCGACTTTTTTTTCGAATTTCATCGCTTCAAATGAATCACCTAGCTACTCCTTCAAGTACTACTCGTACGTGCTAATCAATCAATCAAGGACCCTGCTAACCCGCGGCGCCACATGGGAGGCTCGAGCGTGCGGCGGCCCTATTCCTCTATTCCAAGCGAGAGAACCCCTAGTGTGTGCGTATCCGATGTGATGGCTACCAAATTTATTAGTGTCTGTGCGTACCATGCATGCTTGTTAGGAGCAAAAAAAAATGAAAAATTTGGCATCCGCATGTTTTAGTCAGTCAAGTGTCTGACAGTTTTAAACTGTTCAATGTAGCTCCCATGTCACTGCAAAAAATCACTAGCTCGTCACTACAGAAAGTCACTAGTACATTGTACGCATGTGTCTATGTATTATTATGATGAGAAACATTCCTAGTGTTAGTAATCGCCTGATTAATTAGGCCTAGTTGTTAAATTAGAAACTTCCAGATTAATTAGCCTTAGCCGCCAGGTTCAGTGGTTACTAATTGCCAGGTTGATTAGGCGTAGATGCTAGATTACTAAAAGCAAGATTTAATTAGGTCTAGTTACCATGTTCAATTGTTATGGGCTACTAGATTAATCATGCCTAGTTGCAAGATTAATTATGCCTAATTGCCAGGTTTATAAAAATTCCCGAAAAAATTAGGTTCTAGCTGCCGGATTAATTATGTATAACGGCCCGATTTAGTGTTGTAATTACCAGATTGATTAGGTCCTAATTACCAGATTAATTAGGTCCTACTAGCATGAATCCTTTATTCTCAAAAAATCCGAGGCACAAGTAGAGATCACTCTAGGACATGTTCAAATGCATAAATCGATAGTATCTCCATGAAAAAAAAGCAAGACAAGATCGAATTGTAGGAAAGAGGAAAACTCTCGCATGAACACCCAGTCACCGAACTCCTTTACCACACACACGCGCCTCCATGTGCTAGACGATGGAATCCTTCCTGCACTCAACGAAGGCAGCCTTTTCCTCACGTTCGGCAAGCAACTGCCAGATTTTCACTTTTAGCGCAGACACAGGCGCCAACAAAGGTCGTGGAGGAGGTTCTAGCGGCAAGCACAACCACAACGAGGCCCCTCACGACCACGTCTCCGCTGAAGCGCACCAGCGCGAGGAACGCCCCGCGCCTCCACTCCCCTATCTTGCGGCGGTCGCCGTCTCCTTCCCGGCGGAGGCTGCGAGAAGCTCATCTCCTTCGATTTGGCTCCCCGTGGCCTCAACCTTTGGCTCGCGGTGCTTCTCCCCATGGCGGCCCAGCTGATGCCGGCCGAAGCTGCCTCGAGGCGGCCGGGAACAGGGTAGATGGGGATTGTGTGGTGGTGCGAGTGGGGTAGGTGAGGAGATGACGCAGGAAATAGGGTGGTCAAGTGATAAGGGGGGGGAGAAGGGGTGATTTAGATGGACGGTTCTCGTCGCGCCGCACGCGAGAGCGAGCCGTACGGCGCCTCTTATTAGAATTTTCCATCAATCAAACAATCGATCGGCACCCGATTCGATCGATCAAGGAGACCCGCGCGCGCACGTACTACTTGTCGTCGGGTCCACTGATCGGACTGCCATTGCGTTGCGTTGCGTGCAGATACTACTACGGCACGAGTCGATCCCTGTAAGGAACCGACACGGTATCCCTTCTTCTCCCTCTCTCTTCTCTCTCTTATAAGGATAGCTAGGTCTCTTTCCGTAAAGAACAAACAAAGTACTCCTGGGTCGTTTCTGCTGCTTGGCTATTTCTTCCGCTTCCATCGACGTCAAACCAAACCCTAATAATGTTCCTCACATCTATCCTGGTGAAGGTGTTGGAGAAATTAGTACCCTACGTTGGCAGAGGCAGGGACAGGTTCAGCGAGCTGCCCGATGACCTTCTCCTCAACATCCTCGAGAGAGTAGGCACGGTCGACGCCGTCAGAGCTTGCGTCCTCTCCAACCACCTGCTCAAGCTCCCCGCCATGCTCTCCAACATCGACATCGACGTCCGCGACGTAGAGCTCGAGTGCCACGACCACGACGTGGTCCGATCCAACCGCGTCGTGGCCGAGCTGACTCACAAGATCCTCGCCACGAGGCCTGATCCCCAGCTCACCATCCATGAGCTAACGCTCACGTTCGTGCTTGGACACGACGACCACTGCCTATCCATCGGCAGATCCGTCGCCCGCGCCATGGCGACGCACAAGCTAGAAACCGTCCACTTCATGATCTTGGCCGAGAAGAATGATGCCGTCCGCTTCGGGAAGCAATTCAACGCTTTCGTTGCCTCATGTCAGGATGCGTTTGCTGGCCTCACACGGCTCAGCCTACAGAACCTGAGGTTCCGTGAGTCCGACCTACCCAACATCCTCGCCACCTGCAACAGGTTGGAGTACCTGAGTCTCTTTGCCTGCGACGCGGGGATCCAGTCGGTGCTGATAATTCAACACGATCGACTCGTTGAGCTCGAGGTCATATTCGGGAAATATCAAACTCTGGAGCTCAGCAGTCTGCCCAGGCTACAACGGATGACCTGTCAGTACTCGCAGTATGATAAAAATCCTCTAGTTCTTGGTTACCTCCCACAACTTTCCAAGCTAAGCCTTATTAGTTTTGTTATGGCAAACAAGACTATCCGGCTAAGTCAGCTGCTCTCTAGCGTGCTGCTTCTGGATTTTCAAAGTGAAAAGGTACTACTCCAATCATCTAGTATATCTCTCCGTGGTACTTTAATTACGATGTCCTCTCTATTGCTTGAGCTTTTTTTTTTTTGTTAAATTTGCACCCAGTTGTTAATTTTCCTCTTTAATATGTGCCAGATCTGGGTGCAACCAGAGAGCCCGATAGTGCTCGCACCTATGCTCTGCAAACTACGGGTTGTGAATCTTGATAATCTTCGCGAGGGATGTGACATCATGTGGACAATCTTCATCCTTGAAGCAGCGCCATATTTAGAAGAGTTATGCATCACAGTATGGGATCATCGGTGCCTAGCCATGCCCTACCAGGCCAAAACCAAGAAAAAGCATGTGGAGTGGAAGCCATGTGATGATGATTTCAAGCATGAAAATCTAGCCAAGCTCGCCATTTTCGGCTTTCAGCCAGATAACAACTTCATGGGATATGTCACGCGTGTGATGAAAGCCGCGGTGAGGATCGAGGAGGTATCACTGCACGACAGGAAGGTGTGTGAGCTTTGTGTTCAAAATGGTGATAAAGTTTGCCCGTCAAGGTATCCTCGAACCCGCGAGGAGAAGGATTCATGTATTGAGAAGATGGTGGAGGGGATGGTGATGGGTTCTTCTACTGTGGTTCACTTTCGGTCCTAGTTTGGAAAATGGGGTTCATGGTATCGTTACGATCCACTATTAAGATAGGTCTATATACGTCGCATGTGTGTATTGCCCGTGTTCATATGTAATGTGTTTTGTAACCCGTCGTGCGCATATATAAAAAGATCAAGGGTGTAGACAATTGACGCACCGAAAACCGTAAATTTGACTTGCTATCAGAGCCGACTCGTGATCCTTCCTGCCGAGCCCACATGAGTAATCCTTTGCACCGCGTCGCCACGTGCTCCGCTCCGTGCCGCCACGATGACTTCCTCCACCCTTCAGATCACACAATCAACCGGAGTGCTCATCTCCTCCTCGGCTGCAACCTTCTTGTTACACATATCCTTCATTACACTGCCCCAGTAACGTTACAGCCAAAGCAAATTTTTGAGATGAATTGGTAGAAGCAAAGCTTACCTTTACAGTAACTCTGCCGAGATACATGGTGTCACGTACTCGGGTTTGAGGGGAAATGTCGACTTAACAAAATAAATTAATTTAAAGGAGAACCAAGGATGGATTCAGACACCGTTCCTTGAAATAAGCTTTCGTCATGTTTTATAAATAAAGCCACGATGGCCGAGCCGATGCAAGGTGGTAAGGAGAACCAAGCCAGTGGCGTTTGAGGCAAACAACGAGGGGTAGCCATTACAATCGACCGATCACCCTAGTACCTATCGGTGTGTGTCTATTTACGAATTCTACCTCCTTAAATTAGACCGGTCACTTGACACGGCTGAGTACGATATCATTATAATCAACCCACTCAACCCGGTTCTATAGCAACAGTTTTACTGCCAAGTGCTCTAAAACGTTTACGAATCATTCTCTGCATTATTCAATATAATACAATCTTTGCTGTGCCAAGTGTGTGATCATTGTCCTCTCACAGTACGGGTAGTATGCCCACCACGAGTTCTGTACATATATGTCCACACACACACTAATTGTATTTCCAACATAACTTAAAATAGTTAAAAGCAGATAAAAATGTAAAAAAGATTAGTAGAAAATTGTTGGAGAGCAATAAAAATATAATACTAATGTATTGTTCGCACATTGTTATGAGATTTTTGTGACTATTGATGATGTCTGTGAATTATGTTTTTGAACACGTTGTTTTGGCATTATAATTGAAGTTTTCGAATGTATTTATAAAAGTCAATTATAGTCGACACTGAGTTGCATCGACCGCTTACGATTGGACCTCTGGTGATTCTTGGGCAGTTATAATGCTACATTGTCATGGTGTGGTCGTTGTTAAGGTTGTTGGAAAAGTTAGATGTATATTTGTATATTGTATGTCCCCACTTGTTAGGGGGGTTTCCTGCATATTTCCACCTGTACATGTATTATATATTGTGGCCTTTGGCCCCTGAGGAATACAAGTTGCATATTCCTGACATGGTAACAGAGCTAGGTTGGCTTCCTCCTACTCGCAACTTCGTCGATGCAGCCGTCACCGTCCCTGTCGCCGACGGCCTTGCCGTCGTCGCCGCCGCCGGTCGCCGCCTGTCCACGCTTAGTTTCTGGCCGTCTGCCGTCGTTGCCTGTTCCGTCTCGCGATCCAGATTCGGTTCTCGGTCTACAGATCGATCTCGACCGGATCTTCTCGTCCACGAGCAGGGTCCACGCGCGGGGCCTCCTGGTATCCGACGCCCTGCTCCACCCGACGCCTGCTCCACGCGCGGGATCGACCTGCTCCGGCCCGCACATGTTGTCACCCCATCGAGCTGCTGGCCCGCTGCTTCCCGTCCCGTCACCCTCGCTGCTCCCCGTCCCCGTCTCGCGGGCCTTAGAGACAGATCCCGCCAGGACGCCACCTCGCGGGCGTGCCGCCCGAGCTGCTGGCCCGTCACCTCCTCCCGCTGCCTCCCGCCTGAGCTACTGGCCAGCTCGTGCCGCCTCTCGCCCGAGCTGCTGGCCGCCGGCGGGCCCCATCTCAGCCGCCTTCTCTTCCGGTCTCGATTTCCCTCGGAATAGGTTCGCGCCGCCCCGATCTACCTTGTTCCAGTGCTCAGATCACCGGTGGTGCCCTGTTCTAGGCGGAATTGGCCGGAGATTGCTAGTTTGCGAGCGTTGACTTCTAAAATGGATCGTATGGGCACCTAGAGAGGGGTGAATAGGTGCTAACCAATTTTTAGTACTTTTTCAATTTTAGGCTTGACACAAAGTAAATTGTCTAGATATGTAACTACGAGAATTTCCCTATATGCAACCATAGCTACTAAGCACGTAAAGAAAGGAGCAAAGAAACCGTAGTGGAGCACGCGGAGACACAGGGATTTGTTTTACCATAGTTCCTTCCTTGTTAAGGGAAGTACATCTGCGTTGGAGGGGTGGGCGGTTCTAAGACCAGCACGCCACAATAGGCCTCACCCTATTCTCCGATGGGTCTCGCCACAAGAGGCCTGATCCACCTTCTCCACTATTGGAACCCTTCGAGGCGGGAACCGGTGCCTTCTACAACGCTACCGGGGCACACACCCACAACTGAATTGGGGGCTCCCGAGATGACAACAAGCTATCACAAGAACAAGGTTTATCAATATAAACAAAACAAAGATCTAGGTATTTGCAAGAAATACTAGATCGGTGATTCTCCAAATGAATGGAGAGGAGATGAAGCGCTTGATTGCTGATGATGAAGATCGAGTTCTCCTCCTTTGATTCCCAATGGACGGGGCCTTTGGGTGGATCTAGGTGGAGCTCTCTTGGATGAGGGTTGCAGATCAGATCTTGACTTTTTCGAATGAACCAAGAGATCTGGCAGGAGGGGGAATGTTGGCTTAAATACCCCCTGCCCAGATCTGGCCGTTGAACAACTTTGGGAGAGGATTATCCGCCCCCTACTTGGAGCGGATTATCTGGCCCCTGGGAAAACTCCGCCCGAAGGGCGGATATTCCGGGAGAAAATCCGCCCCCTCTCTGGGGCTGGCGCCTACGAAACTTGATGAAGATCTTGGGGGGGGATAATCCGGGCCCCTCCTAGGGCGGATTATCCAGCCAACCCGGAAAGTCCGGCCGAAA
This sequence comes from Avena sativa, assembly GCA_916181665.1. Classification (NCBI taxonomy): domain Eukaryota; kingdom Viridiplantae; phylum Streptophyta; class Magnoliopsida; order Poales; family Poaceae; genus Avena; species Avena sativa. The sequence continues at coordinate 466,683,989 of OV702293.1, forward strand.
CTCCGCCCCCTCTCTGGGGCTTGTGCCTTGGTCATGAGCAAGAGGGGCGGATTATCTGGCGGGGCCAGAAAATCCGGCCGAACCTCCGCCCCCCTTCTGGGGCTTGCGCCTATTTGGGAAGAGGGAGGGGCGGATTATCCGCCCCTAGTGGGGGCGGATTATCCGCCCCCAAATGCAGAATCATTTTCCTTTGATCCCTAGAGAGAGATGCAACACTTCAACACACATTATATAATCCTTGATATTGTTATCTAACACATAAAACACTAGGGGTTATAAAATGTTCTTTCAATCTCCCCCTTTTTGGTGTTAGATGACAATACTAGGATTTGCAATGGAACCGGCTAACGCCACCTTAAAAATGAAAGACGCTCCCCCTAGATGTGTGCATATTTAGAATTTGCATTTGAATACAAATACACACACTAGAGAGAACGCAACTTTCATAGCAAAGATAATTGAAACAAGGTGGGTTGGGAAACAAGGTCATACCACCGGGATGTGATTATAGCCAAAGGAAATAAAGAGATTGATAGCCTCCAAGCACATTCCAACAATATTGATGCATACATAAGATAATCCCATGACTCCATATGCCATCAAATAGGCTCCATAGATAAATCCAGAATTCCATGAGATCCACAATATAATTCCAGAATTCCAGAATACCAAGCATGCAGAGTAAAGCACGACATGGTCTTACATAACCAAACATAAATAGCAAATAAGTTCACGCTAAAAAGGCACAAGCAAGCAAATAAAACGACTGAAAGACAGGTGCTTGCGCCCGACCCTTGCAAATCCACGAGACCTAATAGAACTACTTCTCCCCCTTTGGCATCGAAACGCCAAAAAGGAAGAAGAGCGATGCTAACGCCCCTGAAGATCACTCCTCCTCATCCTCGTCGTAGTCATTCCCGTCCCCTTCCTCTTCATCATACTCATCATTATCGTCATCAGCTGGAGGAGTGGGTGCCCTCGGTGGTGGAGGAAAGAGGCAACTCTCGAGCTCGCCGTAGTTGATCCCTGAAGTGTTCCACTGAGCATACGGTTCTGGAGCAGTGGGAGGAGGTGGATGGCCAGTGGCACCTGAGACATGGTGAAGAATAAGCTGCTGAGTGTGATCCCTCTCATGATCCCTGCGGTACGCCTCATATTGGCCCTTGTGCGTGTCAATGCCCATGCAAAGGATGTGTCGCTGGAACCAAGTGAGCTGCTTAACCTCGCGTGCCATTGGGGACACCGCGGAACGATGACCACTATCCCGTGCATCACGCATGAAGGACTCAGGGGCAGTGGAAGGGTGATGGGTCTTCTGAGCCTTGTTGTAGATTTTCTTGGGCTTGTGAACTCCATCCAAAGCAGTGCCAAAGTCCTCATGGGGAAACATATGCTTGATGAGCATCATAATGAACGGAGCATAAGGAATAGAGAGCCTGTTGATCATTGCATCTGTCATCTCATGATATATGTAGTCCATGACATCCAGTTTGTAACCTGTAGCTGAACTAGAGTTGGTGGCACACTCGTGAGCAAAAGCAAGGAGAGGGACCAGATGGCCACGGATCTTGTCATTGTTGCCACCACTCGGAGAAATGCAATCCCTAAATATGCCAACAAGGGAGGCATACAAGGGAGAGAGACCAGCGAAAGTACCAGTAGCACCATCAGGAGTAAGGCAAGGAGCAAGCACAGTATCCTTGGATGGCTTCAGTGGAGAAATGATACGGTGGCCAGAAGGGGTGTCATGGCCATGGAAGGCATAACCAAGAACCTGCCTAAAAATGCGGAAGTATGACCAAATCATTTTGGTCCCGGTCATCCACTTCATAGTACGACGCTCATCACCGCAAATCACAAGTGTCGAGAAAAACTGCCGCACCACAGAGGAATCATAGTTTCATTGGATAGTCATAAGGTGGTGAAGCCCCATCTTGTTGGTCACATCTAATGCCTCAAGGAGCCTTGCCTTGGATTGAGCCTCAGTCAAATTGATAGTATGCATAGGGCGAAGCTTGAGGGTAGCATATACATCATCATGAATAGCCCGAAAGTGGGCATTCCAAAACATAGTCCTCGGGGGGACCATCACTGTCAGCTTCATCATAGTAAACAGTCTGGCGAATGGAGGCATACTGAAGACTGTCCATAGACTTGTAATTGGGCCGAGACTGTTTGCCCTTGCGAGATGCGGTCCTCTTTGTTTTCTTTCCTGCCTCTGCCATCCGTTTAGCCTCTCTTGCGGCTCTGCTGACCTCGGTTTTGACAATGAACTTCCCTTCTGCAGTGGGCTTGAGATAACGGGCATGGGAACGACGAGAGAAGGTCTTGGTCGGCTTGGAACCACCTGTGAAAAGCATGAGAGGGATAGCATGGAGATAAGCACACACACAAGTCCAGGAGAAAGAGTAGAAAAACAATCCATAAGTGAATGAGGTGCATTGAAGGAGTCAGGACCAAACCTAAACAGAAGTGAATCTCCAGGCCGTATTATCCGGCTCTAGCAGGGGCAGATAATCCCCCCCCCCTCCCCCCCGCGGAAAATTTCTGGAATGGCCCAGATCTACCATGGCAAAACAGATCGGTCACTAGGGTTGCAATACTACTGATTCTGGCAAGTAAGGAAGAACACCAAGAATCTTCTACAACGAGATTTCCACCAAACAAAATGCATCCCATACAAAAGGAGAGAGATGAGGGAGTTACCCTCACTCATTGGAGGAAAATTGCGGAGGAGAAGATACCCGGAGGCGAGGTGAAGAAGATCCGGGGAGGGCCCGGAGAATCCGGTGGTTAAATCGACTCCGGGAGGGGCGAATGCTCCGGCGGCGGCTGGGGGATGAGGTAGGGTTGGGGGAGGGTTGGCTGCTCTGTTTGAGCCTAGCCTCCCCGACCCAGCCTTTAAAGGGAAGATTTCGCCCGGGGCGGATAATCCGCCCCACACTTAGGGCGGATAGTCCGCCCCCTCTGAAATTTCTGTTAAGTATAGATTCAGGCCGGAGCAACCTTGCAAAACCCCTCGCTGGTGTATAGAGGACTTGTGTGAAAGAATAGATGGTTCAAAGAGGTAAAGAAGGCTTGGGTTTAGAGCAACAAACTGAGATGGTACTACACACCCAAATTTGCAAGAATCAAATCAAACAAAAACCAAAGTTGAGTGTGTTTTCCATAAGAACAAGAAATATGCAAGAAAATCCAAAGTGAGCCATTAAAAACCAACTCTTCTCAAGGAAGAGGGCGGTGGCCTAAGCAACCATGTTGGAGCGCATGGCATGACACCGCGAAGATGTATCTTGAGTTCAAAACCAATGTTCATCGATGACCCACATATCACAAAATGATATTAAGGGAAATGATTTTCTTGCTCTCGGCATTATGGGGGGAGGGTTAGCCCAATCAATTAGGACCACACTCCCCCTATGTCTATGCCCGCATCTAAACCAAATACATGAATAAGAGCAAGTGAGTGTGCAAGGGTAGTCAAGCCAAGCTCCTTGAATCTATTATATTTAGCTCATTCCTCAAATAACAAAATCTTGCTTCATCAAGGGGCTTCATGAAAATATCAGCAAGTTGGTTCTTCGTGCTCACAAAGGATAGGGCAATATCGCCACGAGCAACATGATCCTGAATGAAATGGTTGTGAATCTCAATATGTTTTGTTCTTGTATGCTGAACGGGATTGTAAGCTATTTTGATAGCACTTTCATTGTCACATAATAGAGGCACTTTGTTACAATTGACACCGTATTCCTTTAAAGTTTGCCTCATCCATAATAATTGTGTACAAGCACTTGCAGCAGCAACATATTCAGCTTCGGCGGTTGAGAGTGAAATACAATTCTGTTTCTTTGAAGACCAACACACTAGAGACCTGCCCAAGAATTGACAAGCACCAGAAGTTGATTTTCTATCATCTTTGTCACCAGCCCAATCTGAATCAGTGTAACCACATAGTGAGAAACTTGAACCCTTGGGATACCATAACCCAAAATTCGGGAAATGAACCAAATATCTGAAGATTCGTTTGACCGCCACTAAGTGGCTTTCTTTAGGAGCGGCTTGGTACCTTGCACACACTCCTACACTTAACACGATATCGGGCCTAGATGCGCAAAGGTAAAGGAGAGAGACGATCATGGATCGGTATACCTTTTGGTCCACGTCTTGACCCTTGGGATTGAGCTCAAGATGACACTTTGTTTGCATTGGAGTAGAAACGCCATTGAAATCCGTCATCTTGAACCTTTTGAGCATGTCTTAGATGTACTTAGCTTGATTAATAAAGATTCCCTCTCTAAGTTGTTTGACCTCGAATCCAAGAAAGAACCTCAACTCACCCATCATTGACATCTCAAACCTGTCAGTCATAAGCTTTGAAAATTCATCGTTAAAAGCTTGGTTAGTAGAGCCAAAAATAATGTCATCTACATAAAGTTGGCATACAAAAAGCTCCCCATTAACCTTCTTAGTAAAAAGAGTGGGATCGATTTGCCCAACTTCGAATCCACGGTCTAACAAAATCTCTTTAAGGTGCTCATACCACGCACGTGGGGCTTGTTTAAGGCCATAGAGCGCCTTGTCGAGTTTGTAGACATGGTTCAGAAATTTGGAGCTTGTTTAAGGCCATAGAGCGCCTTATCGAGTTTGTAGACATGGTTCAGAAATTTGGGGTCCTCAAAACCCGGGGGCTGCTTGACGTATACTAACTCATGTAGAGGACCATTAAGAAACGCACTCTTAACATCCATTTGCTGTAATTTAAAATTATGATGGGCTGCATAGGCAAGAAGGATACGGATGGACTCAAGACGAGCCACAGGAGCATAAGTCTCCCCAAAATCAATTCCTTCCACTTGAGAGAATCCTTGAGCCACGAGTCTTGCTTTATTCCTCACAACAATCTGGGTCGTTTCTATCAAACAAAGTACACCTGGGTCGTTTCTATCAAACCCTAATAATGTTCCTCACATCTATCCTGGTGAAGGTGTTGGAGAAATTAGTACCCTAAGTTGGCAGAGGCAGGGACAGGGACAGGTTCAGCGAGCTGCCCGATGACCTTCTCCTCAACATCCTCGAGAGAGTAGGCACGGTCGACGCCGTCAGAGCTTGCGTCCTCTCCAACCACCTGCTCAAGCTCCCCGCCATGCTCTCCAACATCGACATCGACGTCCGCGACGTAGAGCTCGAGTGCCACGACCACGACGTGGTCCGATCCAACCGCGTCGTGGCCGAGCTGACTCACAAGATCCTCGCCACGAGGCCTGATCCCCAGCTCACCATCCATGAGCTAACGCTCACGTTCGTGCTTGGACACGACGACCACTGCCTATCCATCGGCAGATCCGTCGCCCGCGCCATGGCGACGCACAAGCTAGAAACCGTCCACTTCATGATCTTGGCCGAGAAGAATGATGCCGTCCGCTTCGGGAAGCAATTCAACGCTTTCGTTGCCTCATGTCAGGATGCGTTTGCTGGCCTCACACGGCTCAGCCTACAGAACCTGAGGTTCCGTGAGTCCGACCTACCCAACATCCTCGCCACCTGCAACAGGTTGGAGTACCTGAGTCTCTTTGCCTGCGACGCGGGGATCCAGTCGGTGCTGATAATTCAACACGATCGACTCGTTGAGCTCGAGGTCATATTCGGGAAATATCAAACTCTGGAGCTCAGCAGTCTGCCCAGGCTACAACGGATGACCTGTCAGTACTCGCAGTATGATAAAAATCCTCTAGTTCTTGGTTACCTCCCACAACTTTCCAAGCTAAGCCTTATTAGTTTTGTTATGGCAAACAAGACTATCCGGCTAAGCCAGCTGCTCTCTAGCGTGCTGCTTCTGGATTTTCAAAGTGAAAAGGTACTACTCCAATCATCTATATCTCTCCGTGGTACTTTAATTACGATGTCCTCTCTATTGCTAGAGCTTTTTTTTTTGTTAAATTTGCACCCAGTTGTTAATTTTCCTCTTTAATATGTGCCAGAGCTGGGTGCAACCAGAGAGCCCGATAGTGCTCGCACCTATGCTCTGCAAACTACGGGTTGTGAATCTTGATAATCTTCGCGAGGGATGTGACATCATGTGGACAATCTTCATCCTTGAAGCAGCGCCATCTTTAGAAGAGTTATGCATCACAGTATGGGATCATCGGTGCCTATTCATGCCCTACCAGGCCAAAACCAAGAAAAAGCATGTGGAGTGGAAGCCATGTGATGATGATTTCAAGCATGAAAATCTAGCCAAGCTCGCTATTTTCGGCTTTCAGCCCGATAACAACTTCATGGGATATGTCACGCGTGTCATGAAAGCCGCGGTGAGGATCGAGGAGGTATCACTGCACGACAGGAAGGTGTGTGAGCTTTGTGTTCAAAATGGTGTCAAAGTTTGCCCGTCAAGGTATCCTCGAACCCGCGAGGAGAAGGATTCATGTATTGAGAAGATGGTGGAGGGGATGGTGATGGGTTTTTCTACTGTGATTCACTTTCGGTCCTAGTTTGGAAAATGGGGTTCATGGTATCGTTACGATCCACTATTAACATCGGTCTATATATGTGGGCTTATGTGTATTTCCCGTATTCATATGTAACATGTTTTGTAACCCGTTGTGCACATATATAAAGAGATCAAGGGCGTAGGCAATTGCCACACTAAAAAACGTACATTTGACTTGCTATCAGAGCTGACTCGTGCTCCTTTCTGCCTAGCCCCCGCGAGTTACCCTAAAGTGGAACGAACTCGCCCTCCCGAACCTCTCTAGTACGGGCCTTTTCAGCTACCTCAATGGCACTGAGGTGGCGCCTGTGAAGACGATATCATAAATCTAAGGGCATGTTGTCGCGGATGTCCCTAATCCGTCCTACGCCCGCTAGTGTATGGCGGACCGGAGAGTCCTTGGTCTTCTTCATGGCTCAATGGATCCCGGTATCGCGTGCCAACTCATTGGCTACAAGACTGCTACAGCGGCTTGGACCGCCTTCCAAACCATGTTTGGCGCTTAGAGACGCACCAATATTTGCCATATTCGATGCGACTTTAGTCGCCGAGGAAGAAGGAGATGACTGCAATGCAGTACATGCACAAGATGAAGTCTCTAGCCGGACACCATGGCAATACACTACTAGGAAAAGCGCTATATGTAATCCGCACATCCGTAGCTCACATGGTTGAAGTGCCCCACGGGTAAAATAGACGTGGCTCACATGTGGGTAGTGCCCTACTAGTAACTAGAATAACCGTGGCGCACATGGGGTATGTGCGCCACAGATATGTATGGGCCAGGGGCCTTCCAGTCGCATGCCACGTACCTGTAGCACACATGGGGTAGGTACGCTACGGTTGTGGCAAGTTCTGTGGCGCACTATGCCATGTGCGCCACAGTTGTGGCAAGTTCTGTGGCGCACTATGTCATGTGCGCCACGGATGTATAAACTTAGTAGTAGGACACCTTGTCCTAGTGCCCTACGCCTAACTATCCTGCACCAACTCTACCCCCCCTCCCCCGCCGCCCCGTGGATCGCCTTTTTAGGCTTTGCAAAAAATAAAACAAAATGATAAACACTTTAAAAAATTAAATCCTTTCATATTTAGGAATATAATATGGTATAGTTTCTAGAAAAATTAATAAACATGAGTTTTGACTTTTTCTGTAAAAAAAAGTCATGCCACGGTAAAATAGCCGTAACTTTTGCATACGATGTCAAAAAAATCGTATAATATACCAAAATGACGAGAACGAGATTTCGCATCCGCTCGCAACCAACTCTGGTCGTTTAGAGATTTTTTAGATTTTCAAAATTCGAAAAGAGTAAAAATTTATGGTCAAAAGACTGTTTTTTCCTGCAGAAAAAAAAGAGAAAACTTACCCGTAGCGCACCACCACCTAGTGCGCCACGGATAAGCTTGGGCGGGATTCAAAATTTGAATCCTCACCCCGCCCACCTACTTTTCCCTCCCCCTTTTCCCTCTCCCTTTTCCTTTTATTTCTCCTTCTTCCTTCTTCCTTCTCCTTCTCCTTCTCCTTCTTCCTTCTTCCTTCTCCTTCTCCTCCTTCCCCTTCTCCTCTCCTTGCAGTGACGGCGCGACGACGACCTCCTCCTCTCCTTGCATTGACGGTGGCGCGGCGGCGGCGGCGCAACGGCGGCCACCTCCTCTCCTTGCAGTGACAGCGGCGTCCTCCCTCCCTTCCTTCCTCTCTTCCTCCATCTCTTCCTACCTCTCTTCCTCCATCTCTTCCCTCCCCCCTCCCTTCCTCTCTTCCTTCCTCTCTTCCTCCATCTCTTCCTTCCTTCCTCCCTCTCTTCCTCCATCTCTTCCTTCCTCCCTCTCTTCCTACCTTCCTTTCTCCAACCACACCCTTCCTACCACCTCGATGTCGGCGAGGACTAGAGCGTCCACGGCCTCCCGCACCTCCCTGCCACGGCCATGCTCCGGCGAGGTGACACGACTGCGGCGGCGATGCACGGACCCGATTGCTTTTGCAATTCAAAACGAGGGTGTTTTTTTTGCATTTTTTTGTTTTTTGAAAAACACATCCGTGGCGCACCTGAAAAGGCCTTCTGTGGCGCACTACCAGGTGCGCCACGCCTATCTCGACACAACCGTGGCGCACCATGCAGTGCGCCACGGCTACGAGATAGCCGTAGCGTGAGGCCCGTGGCGCACTGCTAGTGCGCCACAGAAGGCCTTTTCAGGTGCGCCATGAACAGACGTTTTTCTAGTAGTGGTAGCTGGATTTCCCATCACTGATGATGTTTCCCATCACTGATGATGAGCTCATTGGCTACATCACCAGCCTCGGACCTGCGTTCAACATGACCACGGCATTTCTCATTTTTGGTAATCGCTCGGTGTCCTATTCAGATTTTCAGTCGCACATCCTCCTGTTCGATGCTCTTCCGTCATAGCAAGTCCAGGCTATGGAATGATCATCCTCAGTGAACGTGGCATTGCGACCCGACTCCTTCAACAACTTCAGTCGTCCATTTGTGCTCCCATGGTGTGGTGGTAGGAACTAATTTATATATTTTGTCTACCTCTCCCTGATACTAGCCGATGGCCTGTGGGTAGGTCCTCATCCACGCGTGGTAGCATACTGGTGTCGAAGATGAAAAGCATGGTGACCCGAAGCTTGTAGGAGATCGGCGATCCAGGTTTGTCGTGGTCGATCTCGAGCTCGTACTCCTTTGGGAGAGTGCCCGGGTCCTCCAGCCATGCCTTCGCGTGGAAGGACCGGCTCTCCTGGAGCAGCATCTCCATGACTTCCCCGCCAAAGCTGCCGATGATCTGGTTCAGCGACTCTCTCTTTAAGGCTTCCATAGGAACGCGATTGAAGCTTAGCTTGCATGGCCTTAGCATGGCTCCGTGCATGGTGTGGACCAGGAGAACATGGATGATTCATTTTGTATTGGTTTAGAATATGACAGTTTGGGTGCTGATCAAAGGATTTCGTTCGGACTCGGAATAAATAGTAAGAGAGAAGCCCAACGACTAGTTTTTTGCTGTGACACAGAGCTGGATCAACAGGGGATTAGTGAGACAGAGGAGGCGATCAGTACGAGCATCAATGAGGTTAAGGTTCGAATAATTTGCCATCGGATATCTTTTGCAGACGTGCAAGCATCAATATGAAAAAAGTTGAGGTGTGTTTTATTATAAGGGGCCTAGCTTAGGTGTGTTTGACTATAAGGCACCAAGTTGAGATATGTGTGACTTTCAGCTTCTAACGAGAAATCAAACATAATAGAGTTCTCGAATATTTGACGAAACTAAAATAGTGGTCGTTAATAAATGGAAAAAATTAAGTTTAGTTTGATCCGTTTCCATCTAGTTCTTTCAGCAAACATCTTATGTGCACTACTCACATTCAATCCAAAATTGTAGTGGCATAGTCATAACTTTTGTGTGAACGTAAAAAAATTGCCTGAGCCAGCACCGCCCACGACCGCGTAGCCTAGTGAGCAAGTAGCTCGGTCATAGCACCACCAACACGTCGCCCGCCATGCCGACGCTACAAGAATTGCCTGAGCGCCATCTCGCCATGGCTTCCAACAACCGAGCCACGCCCTGGCCTTGCGGTGCCAAACCGAGCCCACCCCATGAAGCTAGAGGACGAAGCTAGGGAGGAGGAGGGAGGTAAGGGGGACTGTCAACTACGATTTAGGGTTTCCTCCCAGTCATCGCGCTGGGGCGACGCGGGAGGATGTTTTTTTTCTCTTCCTTTGCTGTCTGGCTGTGAATAATCTTAGTTCACTTTTTTGGTTGCATGCAAGCTGGATTCCCTTATGACGCGGATGATGATGCCAATGGGAAGCAGTTTGAGGATGCTATGGATACTTCTGAGGCTTCTACTGTCACTCAGGGAGGGGGGAGGTTCTGGATCTTCCTCGGCTGTGCAGGGTACTTCCGCGCCTGCATCTTCCAGTCAGGTGGTGCAGAGGGCGTTTGCTGTCACCCCCTTTAATGCTAATCCGGTGACTCCGCGGGGACGACAACTACTGGATGCTCTTCCTTTGGATTCCCCTCTTCGTGGGAAGGGTTCTACTTCGGCACCTCGCGTTTCACCAGCTCAGTTACAGGAGGCTCTTCGTTCTGCTTCCATTCCGGTGCTGCGAGCTTGCTCAGCACCAGCGAGGTCCAGAACGCATATTTTGGGCAGATCTATTCCTGTTTCCACTCCTGTACTTGAGGAGGTTGTTCCTTCGGTGTGTTTGCGGAAGCTGGCCCAGGAGGGGTCGGCTGACCGCGACGTTCGTGACCAGCTTCAGGATACGGCTTCGCTTGGTCCGACCCAGGCGGGGTTGGTCCCTCGGGACGGCTCGCCTCCGTTGGTGGGGCAGGAGACCTCGGTGGTCGATGGGGACGACCGGACCCAGGAGGGGTCTGGGGTGCCTCGGTCTCCAGCATGGCTTCCTTCTCCAGGTGACGCTTCGCTAGTGCAGGGGAGTGGTACTCCATTCAGGCGGAGCATGCGTCATGGAGTCGATGCCTCTGGGGCGTCCGTGACTGATGAGGACTCCATGCTCAAGGCCATGCGGCGTAAGGCGGAGAGGAACTTGGATTCTCCAGGTATAAAGAGTAATTCGAAATCTTTTTTGTCATTTTCTACTCCTGTTATTTCTTCTAAACTACCCCACGTTGGCATTAGTTTGGGTAGCTCTGTACATGATGTATCTTTTTCTTCTAATGTTTTGAGACACATAGAGGTTGACCGTCTAACGGTTACTCCTAAGGTCAGTGCTTTTCCTGATGCTTCACTAACTGAGGAGGAGGAGGAGTTGCATGCCACAGTAGATGGTCAACTCCTTTCTCACTTAGTCGGTGAAGTATCGAAAGTGGACTTTGATGAGACTGGACTTGCTTCTATGTATGAGATGAAAACTTCTGGTCGAAAATCGAAGAGCCAGCGGTTGCGAAAGAGATCCCGTGTATCCAAATCTCCTATAGTTTCTCAATGAATGGAATGTTTTCAAACAGCAGAGGTCTTCGGGACTTGGCTAAACATTTATTCTTTGCTGACTGTGTGAGAGATTATAATTTGGATTTTCTGGTTATTTCTGAGACTGGTAGACGGGATTTTTCGCAAGCTCTACTCAATCGCCTTTCTGGTGGAGTGGACTTTACGTGGATATCACGTCCGCCCCGTGGTCGATCCGGGGGGATCCTGTTAGGCGTTCGAGATGAGACTATGGAAGTTTTAGCTAGTTCGGTGGGAGATTTTTTTATAAAAATCCATATCCGTAACAAGGCTGACGATTTCAAATGGTCTTTAGTCGCCGTATATTGGGCCGCTCAGGATGTTTATAAGGCTGACTTTTTACGTGAGCTTGTGAATTTGGCAAAGGACAATCCATATCCTATTCTTATAGGAGGGGATTTTAATTTGCTCAGATTTCCTCACGAGAAAAGTCGGGGCCGGTTTGATGAACATTGGCCTTTTCTGTTCAATGCTGTTATTGACAGTCTGGACTTGAGAGAGGTTACAATGTTAGGAAGGCAATTTACATGGGCTAATAGTCTTCTGGAGCCAACATACGAAAAACTAGATAGAGTGCTTATGGATACTGATTGGGAACAAAAGTTCCCTATGGTAACTGTTCGTGCTCTAGAGCGTATTGAGGCTTTGTCGGATCATGCCCCTTTACTTCTTTCTTTTGGATCACTGCCACGGAAGTCTACGAATGAGTTTAAATTTGAACTCGGTTGGATGATCCGTGATGGTTTTTACGAGATGGTTAAGACTATTTGGGAGAAACCGGTAGATGGCCAAACGCCTATCCTACGATGGAATAACAAAATGCGTACTTTACGCAAGTTTCTTCGGGGTTGGGCCAGGCACACAGCGGGTATCCTAAAAAAAGAAAAATTACGCCTAACACTTATAATAGATGACTTAGAGGCTTCTGCGGAGGTAAGGCCATTAACTGTACAAGAAATTGAGCTTAAAAGCCAATCGAACGCAGAGATAGCCCAACTTCTGCGCGAGGAGGAACTCAAATGGTACCAACGCTCTAAAGCTAAATTCATACTGGAAGGAGATGTGAATACTAGATACTTCCATGCAGTTGCCAATGGCAGGCATAAGAAGAAACTTATTCACTCTCTGATTCAGGACGAAGGTATGATTGAGGGACAGGAGCATCTGAAGTCATATATCACTACGTATTATAAATCCTTGTTCGGGGCCCTAGTGGAAAATTCTTTCTCTATGGATGAGTCCCAAACGTCCGATATCCCCCAGGTTTCTGATGAAGAAAATAGCTTTCTAACTGCCTCATATACCGAGGAAGACGTCAAGAAAGCGGTTTTCCAAATGGAACACAACAAAGCACCAGGACCTGATGGATTCCCAGCGGAATTTTACCAAAAATTCTGGGACGTTATCAAGGAGGACCTGATGAATTTGTTTGGGTTTTCACATGTTGGACAATTGGATCTCTTTAGACTCAACTTTGGTAACATAATTTTACTGCCTAAGGTTATAATGCATAACGTATACAACGGTATCGTCCAATCTGCTTGCTTAACTTTAGCTTTAAAAATTTCACTAAAGTTGCTACAATTAGACTAAATTCGGTTGCTGACAATGTTGTTAGCCCGTCTCAAACTGCGTTCATGCAAGGAAGAAATATCCTAGATGGGGTTGTAATTCTGCATGAAACAATTCATGAACTACACTCAAAAAAATTAAATGGTGTACTGTTCAAGATTGACTTTGAGAAGGCATATGACAAAGTTAACTGGTCTTTCCTCCAACAAACACTCCGTATGAAAGGTTTTTCTAAGGAGTGGCGTGCTCTGATTCAGTCGTTTGTGTCTAGGGTAGTGTTGCCATTAAAGTAAACTAAGATACTGGCAAATACTTTTAGACCAAGAAAGGACTGAGACAAGGGGATCCATTATCGCCTTTACTATTTAACATAGTGGTTGATATGTTGGCTATCCTTATTGAGAGAGCAAAGGCTGATGGTCAAATTGAAGGTGTAGTTCCACATCTCTTTGATGGTGGACTTTCTATTCTTCAATATGCTGATGATACAATTCTTTTTATGGAACATGATCTGGAGAAAGCTAAGAATCTAAAATTAATATTATCAGCATTCGAGCTGCTATCTGGGCTTAAAATAAATTTCCATAAGAGTGATTTGTATTGTTTTGGCGAGGCCCAAAACTAGGCCCACCTATATGCTGAACTTTTCGGCTGTGGTCAGGGTCAGTTTCCAATCAATTATTTGGGAATACCGATTCATTATCAGCGTCTCACAATTGCTGAATGGAAACTTGTTGAGGAAAGGCTACAAAAACGTCTTAATAGTTGGAAAGGAAAATTGTTATTCCTTGGAGGAAGACTAGTACTTATAAATTCAGTACTTACTAATATGGTACTGTATATGATCTCGTTTTTCCAAATACCAAAAGGCGTTTTTGAACAAAGTGGATTATTTCCGTTCAAGATTCTTTTGGCAAGGGGATAGTGAGAAAAAGAAATATCGACTGGCCAGATGTAATGTGGTTTGCCAGCCGAAGGAGTTTGGTGTACTGGGCATACACGATTTGCAAGTCAAAAACACCGCGCTTCTGGGCAAATGGATTTTTAAACTACTTACTGAAGAAGGCGTTTGGCAAACCATGTTATGGAGGAAATATGTGGGGTCCAAAGCTGTGTCTCAAGTGGTTTGGAAACCCGGAGATTCACATTATTGGGCAGGTCTTATGGCCACCAAGAAACATTTCTTTCGTTTTGGTGCTTTTGAGATTAAGGATGGATCACAAATTAGGTTTTGGGAAGATAAGTGGCTAGGCCAAACTACCCTTCACGAACAGTACCCAGCTCTATATTCAATTGTTAGACACAAAGGGGATACAATCTCCACAGTGATGGAGGACTATCCTCCTAATGTGTCTTTCAGAAGAAGTCTCACCGGACCTAGACTGTTATCTTGGAATAATCATTATTACGGTTATCCAGGATACAATTGTCGGACGGTGTTGACGTGTTCAAACAGAAATTACTGGAAAGTGGTAAATTTTCTGTTGGCTCACTATCTAAAGATTTGGTCCAACCTGATTTCCTAGTCGATGATAATAGTAAAATTTGGAAAATGAAAATACCCCTTAAGACGAAGATATTTGCATGGTATCTACGGAAAGGGGTAATTCTAACAAAAGATAATCTTGTAAAGAGGAATTGGCATGGAAGTACACAATGTGTTTTTTGTCATCAAGATGAGACAATTCGCCATTTATTCTTTCATTGCAAATTTGCTCGTTCTATATGGTCATTCATCCAAATATCTTCTGGCTTATCTCCTCTATGTTCAGTAACCAATGTTTTTGGTAATTGGTTGCATGGAATTGTTGATAAGTACATAACCTTGTTTAGGGTGGGAGCGCTTGCCATTATATGGTCGCTATGGCTTTGTAGAAATGACAAGATTTTTAATAACATTGTGTCTTCTCCTCTGCAAGTTATTTATCGAGTCACGGCTATCCTTCGATCATGGAATATTCTCCAACGCATGGAGTTTCGCGACTTATTTCTGGACGGATGTACGCGATTGGAGGACACGGCTAGGAATATTTTCTCACGACATGGATGGTCGCGTGATCTGAGGATTGATCTATCTTAGATTCTAGACTTTTTATTTTGAGCTATATACACTTTTAGTCCCACATCTTGCGGCGTGGAAGCGTTTGTCCCACATCTTGCAAAGTTAGCACTACTAGTCCTATAACTTGCATCCATGAAACATTTTAGTACAATTTAATTAGACTTCATCGAGTTTGACTAATTTTGACCAAATTCGTCAACTTGTGGCATCATATTTTTTTTAGCGAATGTAAAAAATAGATAAAAACGTGGCAAGGGAGTGAATCGAACTCATGATCTTTGAGTTCCTATTCACCACCTTAGGCCGCTACGTTAAGCAATGATATCTGGTTCTAAAAAGGGTGGAACCTTTTTATCCAATATAAGCGCCCACTTCTAAAAATGCCCACATTCGCTGTTAGCATAATCTCATCTGTGAAGGCCTTTTATTTTGAAACTCGGGCTACGTGGTGTCCTTTATTTGAACATTTAAAAAATGCAATTCTAAGTATCAAAATCACCTTAAAAATTACGTACATGTGGACAATGATATAAGATTTTAGTGTGCAAAATTTTAGCCCGAATTGATTTGTACTAGGGGCCACAAAAAAAGAAAATTCTAACAAGATTTGAAGGTGCACCGCTTGCAAACCCGGATCTCTAATTTTGTCTTTCCTACGGAGCCCAGAGCACAAATTATTTCAGATTGAAAATTTATAATTCCTTTATAAATTTTTCAACGTAAGAATATGTATTTTTTGAATATCCAAAATAAATACTTAGATGTAGCCCGGATATACATACTCAATCAATAAAGATCGCTAGTTCCGTTCTTTTAATGTGAGCATTTTTAAGTGTGTGCGCGCTTATATTGTATAAAAGCGTTACGTCCTGTTGTGTAACAATCAACATCATTCAACCTAATGGTTAGAGGAGATGATTATCAATGCAGAGGTCATGAGTTCAATTCCCTTCTTTTTTATATTTTTATTTATTTTGTAAAAATATACAAGGATTATTTGAAAAAACTGTGTCGCTATAGGGTTGACGAATTTGGTCAAAATCAGTCAAACTCGATGAAGTCTAATTAAATTGGACTAAAATGTTTCAGGGATGCAAGTTATGGGACTAGTAGTGCTTACTTTACAAGATGTGGGACTAAAACGCTCTGACGCTGCAAGATGTGGGACTAAAAGCGTATATAGCTCTTTTATTTTTTAGTGCCTTTTTGTAATGCTTATCTACTTTTTGTCTTAGTCTGTCGTTCATGTGGCTGTGTGCATCTTAGTTATGCATCTTAGTTATGTGGGATGTCGAACAAGTTAGTGCAAAGAAGGGTCAGACTCCAAAACACCGTGGAAATCATGCATAATACGTGTCGTCACGGAAGGGGTTTAGTTTGAACAAACATGACATCTCGTTCGTCAGGTTGTTATCTATTCTTGCTCTGATGAGAAAAGATTGTTAAAAATGCTTGTTCAATACAGCAGCCACCAGCTTTGGTGTGCTTGCAGAATAGTGAGCCCGACCGTTACACCGCATCCTGCTTCCGAAAGTGACATCGTCACCGATCCGTTGTTTTTTTCCTTCTTCTTTCTATGACGAAGCATCGATCGTTTCATCAAATAGTGTAATATATCAAACGTTGCTATCCTTTGCATCATTGAGGCATCTTCGCAAGCTTATGTGCCCGAATACTACAACCACGTCGGCATATAAAAGATGGCATACACTAATCTATCTATCTTTGTCCGATTTTTGCACGGACTAGTCTATACCTTCGTCTGTGCGTCTGTGACTCGGCTGCCAACAAAAGTGAACCAAAAAAAAAAAAAACTTCATGGAACCATGCTACTGTCTTATTAGCTAGCTCTGTTATTACTTATCACTACTAAACCCATCCAGTTTCTGCAGCTAAGCATGACGCGAAAGAAGCTACCTAATATCGGCCACGAAGGCACAGCTATTTAGCGATCACGATTCCACATTAGCAAGACCGTTGGGTTTCAGGGTGGGTCACCAAGAAAGAACGATCGAGCTCACGCACGTCTGTCTCTCATCATAAATCAACTCGATCGTGACGCCGACGTGTACTTTCCCACTCCGTTTAGTTAGCTGCCCTGTCCTAAACCGAGTTAATAGCGTAGAACTACCGGTTTCTGGGCAAAATTCCGGAAATCTACCAGTTTACGTTTTCGCAGCAAAAGTCTGCCACATTTGGCGTCCGTTTTCTCAAATCTCACTAAACTCGTCCCGATCACGAATTGACACAGAAACTGACAAAGCTGGCCCACTCGTCAGGCTGACGTGGCAGCGCGAGACTGTGTGACATCTGCCATTTTGCACGTAGGTCCTCAAGTTTTGACAGAAAATTGCGCAGAAGTCCCTAACACTATTAAAACCTTTATAACTTTTAAATACGAATTCAAATGGAAAAAGTTTAAATACGAAAAGTGCTCAGAATTATTTGAATCTTTTTTTACAAACTTTATTTATTATTTTATATAATTTAAATATAAAAAATATTTTATTAATTATAAAAATTATTTTGTTAATTATATAAAAACTTTGGAAATTCATAACTTTAACTATATAACTCCAAATAATATAAATAATATGTCTAAATTTATTAGAAAAATTCAAGGAGTCCATTTATTATATTTATAATGCATGAATCATATCCGTTCCTTTCGGATATTTTGATTATGCAAGTAATCATAATAATAAATGTGTGCTGTTCTATTTATTTCTTGCATATTTGTCGATCGATCCCCTTCCATGGTCCGATCATCGGTCGATTTTTGGCCCACACATCGACTATGATTTCTATGCCATGTTTGCACCATTCTCCTACTGTCCTACACATGCACATGTGTGTCGAACGTACTAGTTTGAGCGCTAGCTAGCTGATGATGATTAACCAGGCACGCGCGTGTTTAGGCTGGGAAATAAAGCGCGCTTTTCGAGGCATTAAAGCGGCCAGCTTTCTGCGCGAGCACGAGCGCGAGATCACGTACGTGCATGGGTTAACTATACTAGACTTCTGCCCTTTGGACCATGAAGAGTGTTGGTTTTCCTTTTGAAGCCGAGCGAGCGAGCTAGTAGTAGCTGGCGCGTGCCCAAGCAACGGCTCCTCCATGGGTCGATTTCGTGTCTCGTCGCTCGCCGTGCCGCGTACGTGCATCTCTTTTTGTACGTACCGTACGTACGTGCGTTTATTTATTTTTCTTGTGAGAAAAAGAAAAACAGAATAGAAGGGGGACAGCTGGGCGGGAGGTGCATGTTTAAGTTGCGGAACGGACTCGCGCCTCCGTGCATCCTCGGCGAGTCCATCACGCTCTTCGTCAACCGTCCGTTCGAACTCCTCGAGGCCAAGGGCCAGTAAGTTCCACCGCCTCGGGTTCTTCACCCAAGGCACCGACGAACTGCTCCAGACGCGAATCGACATCGCCAAATACATACTCGCTGCCACGCGCCAAGTCCAGGGTCAAGAGGGCAAAGCAGTGCCGCCGCCTAGGTGACCCCGACCATGCCACGAAGAAGCAGGCAACAGCAGGGGACTTCTTTCTCCTCGGACGCCTCGATGCTCGCCACGAGTTCCTGGAGCGGGTCCGTCAAACCGTGGAGCGTCTTCGCGCCACCAGGGACGACGACAATAACCAAAACCTCCTAGCGCCGTTGTCGGATCAGTTGGTGGATTACTTGTATATTTCTAGTGCATATTTGCATATTTCTAGCGCATCTACAAATATGCAAGAATTAAATAAAATGACACATATTTATTATTATGATTACTTGCATAATCAAAATATCCGAGAGAAAAGGATATGATTCATGCATTATAAATATTAGAAATGGATTCCTTGGATTTTTCTAATAAATTTAGACATATTATTTATATTATTTGGAGTTATATAGTTAAAGTTATGAATTTCCAAAGTTTTTGTATAATTAACAAAATAATTTTTTATAATTAATAAAATATTTTTTATATTTAAATTATATAAAATAATAAATAAAGTTTTAAAAAAAAGATTTAAACAATTCTGAGCACTTTTTGTATTTAAACTTTTTCCATTTGAATTTGTATTCAAAAGTTATGAAGGTTTTAATAGTGCCAGGGACTTCTGTGCAATTTTCTGTTAAAACTTGAGGACCTACGTGCAAAACGGCAGACGTCACACAGTCTCGCGCTGCCACGTCAGTCTGACGGGTGGGCCAGCCTTGTCAGTTTCTGTGTCAATTCGCGATCAGGACGAGTTTAGTGCGATTTGAGAAAACAGACGCCAAATGTGGCAGATTTTTGCTGCGAAAACGTAAACTGGTAGATTTCCGAAATTTTGCCTAGAAACTGGTAGTTCTATGCTATTAACTCGTCCTAAACCCTAACGGATAAGAAGCCTCGGGCCAGAGATATGCCTGTCATATATAATACCCACGACTCTGACCTTAAGCATATCTGCTCATATCTAAAGCAGAACAGAATCAGGGCATCGATCAGCTGGGCCGTTGTGTGCACTGAACCAGCTGACACGCCCTTGATTAGTTTTCGTTCTGGTCCTTTCTCGAATTCTCAAGTTTCAATTTCGTGATGCGGACAAAGTGAAATAGTGTACCATATAACACTCGCTTTCGCTGAACTCTGCAAGTTTAGCAGCTAGCTCGTTTCTCAGCACCTAAATAAATCACTTATCTTATCTGCGTCGTCTCAGTTAAAAAATGTGCATCTACTCTTCGTCTAGGAACAACAAGGGTACAAGACACTAGTAGTAACAAAAAAAAAACGAAGCTAGTACTGTAGTACTCCCTCCGTTTCAAAATATATATAAGATGTTTTAGCTTTGTGAAATAAATATATCTAGACTATTTTTAGTATATAGGTTCACTCAGGTTTAAAATGAATCTACACACTAGAAGAAGTCTAGATATATTTTTTTCACAAACTTAAAACATCTTATATTTTAAAACAGAGAGAATAGATTAAAATTCAGTTGTCCATTTGGCTCGCCCGTAGCAACTAAAGAGACCCACCAGAGTCGCTATCGACGCATACGGCAATACGGCAGCAAAAGTCCGAGCGTAGCATCATGGATCCACAGCGAATTGTACCGCTGGGCCGGCACGCAGGCTCCATTCCTGGCCACTTGTCTGCCGATTGGTTGGTTGTTCGACGGTTTAATTTAGCACCGGATTTTTCAGGCAGCTGCGGAATTTCGGATGGTCTTGTCTTGAGCGGAACCGTAAGTCTTAGTGCATTTTCAATAGCCTCACTCAGTCCTCTTTTATACGCTTTTTGTCCGATTTGGGAAAGGAGGGACGCCATCACCTTTGTCCGCCCTTTGCACCAAACGTCTCCCCAAAATTTAAACTCAACTAGATTTTGATCAAACAAACATACATTGCATATATAGATTCAAATTTAAACTCTAGATTTTGATCAAACAAACATACATTGCACATATAGATTCAAACTATAGTTCGGATGCATTCAAACCAAACTAAACTAAACAAGAACTAAAACTTGAGATTGGACTAAACATAATATTAAATTAAACTGGATAAATATCTAGGATGAACCCTATATCTAGTCGATGAACACCTGGGCTATTGCGACTTGAGACTACGGTGCTCGGCCATTGCGCGCACCCGGGCATCACCGATGGTCGACGGTGGCACGGGACCCTGTTTGGGTTCAAATGCCACCCCGGTGACATCTTCATGTCCGGCGGTTGCGGAGTCGTACCCCTGTTGAGGCATCGCGCCTCAACCTCAGAAATGGGGTGCCACTCACGCACCACCTTCTTCTTCTTCTTCTTCTTCTTCTTCTTCTTCTTCTTCTTCTTCTTCTTCTTCTTCTTCTTCTTCTTCTTCTTCTTCTTCTTCTTCTTCTCGGTTGACGAAGCCAGGTGTTGCCGGGTCGACGAAGCGAAACCCAACATATAGGTTTGGGCAATACGAGGAGCTTCCCCGTTGTGCGGGCAAGACAATGAGCTTCCCCGCTATGCAGGCATGACAATGAGCTTCCCCTATTGTGTCGGCGCGGGCGGGATGAGGAGCTTCCATCGCCGTGCGGAAAGGATGACAAGCTCAGTGCCGATGAGTAGGCGACCCACGACGCCTGGAGAAGCGAAACCAGTTGGGCATCACGTGGCGGTGGCCAAATCCGCGGTCAGCGCGTGGTGTCGGTGGTGATGGAGTGGATTTGCGACCGGGAGAGGTATTGGTGCAAGGGCTAGTGTTTGGTCTCGTTTGGGGATGGAGCAGGTCAGTGACGACTGCGATAGAAAAAGAGCACATATGTGACGTATGGTGGCTAACAGGTGGGCGAGGGTGGGACACAAGCTGACCACGGACAACATCCTCTTGCCCACAAATCACCCCAAGTTTGGGGCCGATTTGGGAGAAAATAGGCTCTTCCTGGGTGGGGTGGGGGGGGGGGGGCACAATTTTGGGGCAACGTTGGGACATGATTTAGGGCTAAGCATATGTGCGGAACGATTCAAACTGATGGGAGTGTTTTGGAAAGCCTGTTTGGAGATTCTCTTACTACCAATCACCTTGTTTCCATGTTGTCATGGTACATCCGCCAAACTATGAAAGTATTATACGGACGAGGACACTAGGGCACCTATCCTCTCATGTGCTCGCGTCTCTCGCTGCCTCTTTTTGATACGGACAGTCTAGCCACAACTGCCCTTCAAGGACATGTAGTCGTTGCTTCTTGTCGTCGTATGTAAGCTGTGGATAATAATGTGGGCTGCTTGTGACTTCCTCTTTCGTCTCGAATGTGCCGGTCCGCGGCACATCTTCCACTGTGGTTCACCGACTCATCGGTACTTAGTTTTGGCCGAGACCACCTTGTGCCCGCCTCGCAGACAAGGTGCTCGGCCATTTGCCTAGGTATTTTTCTTCTAAATCTTTTGCCTTGGTAAATTAGATGGTGTTTTTGGTTGTTTGGTTCATAGACTACGAATATGCCCTTAGCTTTCTCAGTTCACTCGAGAGGACAAGTTTTGATCGTGTCAACACAGTTACTGAATTTGAGTAACTCTGTTGGAGACACACCGTGCGGCGGCGCCGCCCCTGGTGGTGGTGTACGGTGTGCACTCCGAGAGAATCCCGGACTTCACCGGCCACCACTACACTACATATTGGCCAGTGCACTAGCTCCACCGGGAAACCCGAGTTGACCATCACCATATTTATAGTATCATGCCGTGAGGCCGGTCGGGGACAGATGGTTGCATCAGTTAGTGGTTGCCGATCATTACAGTATTCGCTGGCTCTACTTTAA
The DNA here is from genome assembly GCA_916181665.1 of Avena sativa. Taxonomy (NCBI): domain Eukaryota; kingdom Viridiplantae; phylum Streptophyta; class Magnoliopsida; order Poales; family Poaceae; genus Avena; species Avena sativa. The sequence continues at coordinate 466,706,366 of OV702293.1, forward strand.
TTTCGTTGAGTGAATCCTGGAAGACCAACGACTAGTTTCCGCTCGTAGGCAACTATTTGATCGAGCTTAATTAGTCATCGAGCAGAGAATAACGCGTTGCCGAAAGCAAGGGAGCGCAGCATGTGATTGTGAATCCATCGCCATCGGGCATCGGCACGCACGGCGACTCTTGCACGATCGAGGCTTTCGAGCGGGCAAGTGGTGGCAACGCCACGCCTTCATCTACCATCATCACTTCATTGCCACTACTACTAGTCTACTATAGTTATCTCACACGTCAGCAGGAGCTGAGTTGGATTATGAGTCTACTACGTCACTATATATGTGTCAGCTGCTTAATCTCTTCTTATGATTGTTGCCTCTCGCTAGCTGTCACTTCCAGTCCTGCGTGTCGCAGGGGAAGCACCCCTCCTGGGCGATGTCGGTGACCTGGACGCCCGTGTCGTACACCTCGCCGGCGCGCCAGTTGCTTGGCAGGACCTCATGGTCAGCCCACAGCCACTTCCCGTCGTACCCGCCGGTCACCACGATCCTCAACTGCAGCGGCCCAGGCGGCGCCATGGTCGTGCTCCACGCTGGCCCGTGGTCCCGTGTCAGGAACTTCCAGCTCGACGAACCAACCTGCATCGATCACGAAATCACACGTCACTTACTGATTCTCCAGTCTCTACACATATGGATTGATCAGTCTTGTGCTTACCTGCGCGACGTCGACGGCGACGATGTCGGTCTGGCCGCCCTGGTAGAGGAACGTCACGGCCAGCTCGCTTGGCGCGCGGCTCCTCTCTTCCACCCGCACCGACAGGTTCTTCCCCTTGTACTCGCACGGCACCCTGCACATGCCAAAGCGCTGACAACTGTGAGAGCCTGCTACTAGTACTTAGTATCTTCCAAGTTAATACAAACCAGCCCCGAGACAAACCGAGTCCTGTGTTGTGTTTATGACGCCATGCTCGGCGCCCTCTGTTTTCTTCCCTACGGCGGTGAAGCCACATGGCGCGACCGCGCGGCTACTAGACAAAAAGAAAGCAGAGGAGGAGCGTTCGATTGAGTTACTACCTCTTGTACTCCACGTCGACGGCGCCGAGCTTGGCGAGCCGCGCGGCCATGCCGGGGCGGGCCATGGCGGCGAACCCCGCGCTGCTGAGGACGAGGTCCGTGCCGTTCGCCTTCGTCCTGGCGCGGTCCGTCACGACGACCCTGGCGCCGGCGCCGGCGCCGGCGCAGAGCTCCATGTCCTTGCACCGCACCTGGAAGCACGCGCCGCAGCCCACGCCCTTCCTGTACAGCGCCAGGCCCGCCCCCGCGAGCATGCCGCCGTTGAAGGACGCGGCCGCCTTGCCGTACCCGCAGGAACCAGCTGCAACACGAGAATTCAGACGATCAGAAAAATTAACAGAGCATACGCAGTTGTGTGGACCGATCGATCGGCGCGTGCGGGCGTACCGGCGAGGGTGAGCGAGGAGGTGTAGTAGGAGGCTCTAGAGTGGTGCACGCAGCGGTCGCAGGCGGAGGCGAGCGAGAGGAAGAGGAGCGGGAGAACAAGGACGATGGATGAGGAGGAGACAGAGACGGCCATCATTTTCTTTTTCTTTTCTTCAGTTGTAGTGGGTCGTTGCTTGAGCTTCAGGTTGGGAGAAGCTTTGGAATGGTCCTTGTGCTTCACGACTGCTTATATATGCACCACCGAGATGACTCATCGCAACTCGACAGAGTTCACACCTCACACACACACGCCACAACGTCTGTACTCGTTCTAACTGTAACAGTATAAAAGTGTTTCAAACATGGATATGTACTCGTTCTAACTGTAACGTATCTACTCTTTCTAACCGTAACGGTAAAAGTATGTAAAACAGGATCTCAACGCTGATTATAAGGGCACGTACACTAGTATTATCTTAGTCTTACCTTAACAATGTCACATAAGATGATTTCTGTTGTGGTATAAGTAGCACAGTATTTGACATAATTAGAGTCTAGATCTGTTTCTGCAGGATTAAACAATTAGAAAGAATAAGGTCACGTGAGTTACGTTAAATAGAGTCTGGTTGTGTACTACAGGTATCGGAGTTGGTTTGGGCACCAGGTCCCATGGCGCGATTTGTATCCCGTGTGTTTAGGGCAAACAATAACAATCAATCTATCTTCTATGTGGTATTCCTACCTCTTTGAATTCTCTCGGCCTATCCCTTGTTCCATCTAATCGCCGGTTACGGCATCAAGACACATTGGACAAAGTCATCCTCATGTGATTCATCCCTATTACCTTCGCAGCTCTAAGCAGCCACCACATCTAGTATCAATGCCGACCACTATAGCTACCTATGCGAAGAAGACAAAGCAGACAACCTACACCACATATGACATCATGGCAGCAATTCTTGATCTGCGCAAAACCAGTGTAATCCAAGAGACTAACAATGCAATCCAAGAAACCAACAAAGTCATCCAGAACAGCGTCGCCGCACTTGAGATCTGTGTAAAAGCGCTGGAGCTCAAACCAGGTGGTCATGCAGACTTGTAAGCGCCTCCGAAGGACGCGTGGCACCATCATGATCATAGTTGCCCCTATCAACATCATCGGCTGCTACCGCACTACTAGGAAAACGGCTATAGGTAATCAGCACATCCGTGGCTCACATGGTTGAAGTGCCCCACGGCTAAAACAGGCGTGGCTCACCTGTGGGCAGTGCCCTACTAGTAACTAGAACAACCGTGGCGCACATGACCATAGTGCGCCACAGATATGTGTGGGCCAGGGACCTGTTGGCCGCACGCCAAACATCTGTAGCGCACATAGGTCAGGTGCGCTACGGATGTTAGTGCCAACTGTGGCGCACATGGTGGGGGTGCGCTACGCCCCCCCCCTCTGCTGTGAAACGGCCAGACACATCCGTGGCGCACTACGGCATGTGCGCCACGGATGTTACTACTCCCTGTGGCGCACTTGAGCATGTGCGCCACGAATGTTTCTCCTCCCTGTGGCGCACTAGGGCCGTGTGCACCACAGATGTGTCGATTTTTTTGCCAGCACTTTATGTGCACATGTGTGACCACATCCACCACCCCACACTTCACTTTCCCCTTCTTCTTCCTCCTTAGATCAAGTCGGGATCTTCTCCTTCCCACCTCAATTTCTCCACCCATTCACCATTTTTAGCATATAGAACTTGCCTTGGATGTTACATAAGTAATAGAGGAAGGTCTCCGGTCTCTCATCTCCTTCTCCGGTCTCGCGCGCACCTCTTCTTTACATCTTTCTTGCGATCGGTCTCTCATCTCGGTAAGTTGTCCATGTAAGGATGTATTCATGTGTATATGGATGATGTGCTCATATGTATGTAGATGATCGATGCTCATGATGTATGTATGGAGAGGATCGATGGTCATATGTGTGTGTATATGGAGAGTATCGATGATGCTCATGCATGTGTGTATGGAGAGGATAATGATATGTTCATGTGTGTATGGATCGGTCTCTCTCTCTCTTGTGTTTGTATGTGAACAAGTTGCCATTTGTTTTGCCAAAATGTTGATTTATTTCTATTTTGGCAAGACTTTGGCATTTCGCAAAGGTCCTAATTTTAGGATAGGTCATGCCGAAATTTTCTATCGACCATTGCATGCATGCATTCATTATGTGGTTCTAATAGACTTCAAATTGTACCGTGTACACCGTGCAGGCAAAAATGGTCCGCATAATGAGCGAAGGCATTGTGGCTAGATTTTTGAAATGTGCGACGACCGACATGATACGAAATAACAAGACAGATATAAGATGTCCGTGCAGAAGATGCAAACTCAACTGGGTGATCGACCCAGATTCCGGGAATCTGCAGGCGCACCTGCTCCGCCATGGTTTCATGGATGGATACACTCGTTGGATAAGCGATGACGTAGACGATGGAGACGGTGAAGGTGGCCAACATGACGATGATCATCATCACGGCGAGAACGGGCGAGATGATGAAGAGTCTCCTGGAGATGGTGAAGGTGCGGAAGCAGACCGGGATGATGATGATCTAGATGCCGGAGGAGCAGACGACGATGGAACAACGTCAGGCTGGGTGCGGGACCCTTATGTGCAAGAGCTGCTTCTCAAGCAGACGAGTAACGCCAGGGCTGCCGCTAGAGAGAAAGCCAAGATTGCTTAACTTGAGAAAGACGCGGTTATTCCATTGTATGAAGGATGCAGGCCCGATGATACCCGGTTGAATGTAACGCTCAAGGCTATGGAGATGAAGGAAAAACACAAATTGAGCGACGCAAGCTTCGACGATATGATGGCATTCTGGCACGATCGTCTCCCGGAGTGGAACACATGTCCAACTAGTATCGAGGACGCCAAGAAAATCGTATGTCCTCTCGATCTACCGCATGTTAGATATCACGTATGCATCAACGATTGCATCATTTATCGGGGCGAGGACGCGGAGAAAACCACATGTCCGGTGTGCGGCATGAGTCGATACAAGAAAGGGAAGAAAGCACCTCGAAAAGTGGTATGGTACTTTCCTATCACTCCTCGTCTGCAGCGCTATTTCGCGGACCCTAAGGAAGCGAAGCTCATGCGATGGCATGCGGAAAGGAAGAAGCCAGGAGATGATGATGATGACCCCGAAAAGGATGAGCTGCTGACGCACCCTTCAGATGCTAGCCAGTGGAAAGCATTGGACCTCGAATTCCCAGAATGCGGTGGAGATTCGAGGAACATCAGGCTTGGTGCGAGCACCGATGGACTCAATCCGTTCGGTAGCCAGAGCAGCACGCACAACACTTGGCCCGTGTTTGTATGGATGTACAACCTCCCTCCATGGTTGTGCATGAAGAAGAAGTACATACAAATGAGTATGCTAATTCAAGGGCCAAAACAACCTAGTACCGACATCAATCTGTATCTCGGGCTGTTGAGAGAGGAGCTAGCCACGTTATGGGAATCTTGTTGGAATTATGCCCTAGAGGCAATAATAAAGATGTTATTATTATAATTCTTGTTCATGATAATGTTTATATTCCATGCTAGAATTGTATTAAGCGGAAACTTTAATACTTGTGTGGTTTGTGAACAACACCGTGTCCCTAGTACGCCTCTATGGACTAGCTCATTGATTAATGATGGTTAAGGTTTCCTAACCATAGACATGAGTTGTCAATTGATAATGAGATCATATCATTGGAGAATGATATGATGGACAGACCCAAACTAAGCGAAGCAATTAGATCGTGTCATCGTGTTCATCTTTGCGAAGCTTTTCCTATGTCAAATATTGTATTCCTTAGACCATGAGATAATACAACTCCCTGGTATCGGAAGAAAGCTTTGAGGTCATCAAACGTCATCCTATGAGAGGGTGATCATAAAGGTGTCTCTCAGGTGATCGGAAAGTACCTGTTGGGTTGTATGTATCGAGATGGGATTTGTCCCTCCCAAGTCGGAGAGATATACTTCGGGCCCACTCGGTAATCGATATCAACACCGCTTGCAAGCATGTGGTTAAAGAGTTAATCACAAAGTGATATCGGATTACGGAACGAGTAAAGTACTTGCTGTGAATGAGATTGAACTAGGTATGACGGTACCGACGATCGAATCTCGGGCAAGTAAAATATCGCGAGACGAAGGGAATATATATATGGGATTGATTGAATCCTGGCATCGTGGTTCATCCGATATGATCATCGATGAATGTGTGGGAGTCAATATGGGTTTCCAGACCCCGCTGTTGATTATTGATAGAAGATCATGTCTGCATATTCTCAAACCCGCAGAGTCACACACTTAACGTGTCTCGACGCTAGGATAGATTGGATAATTGGTTTATGAGTTTTTGTTCGGAGTCTCGGATGGGATCCGGGACATCACGAGAGGTTCCGGAGTGGTTCGGAGAATAAGATTCATATAAGGCAGTGCAGTTTTTGGAGTTCGGAATTGTTCCGGGTTAATCGGTATTGTACCGGAAGCTTCTAGAACCTTCCGGAAGGGTACCAACGTGGCCCCACCTTCCGGGAGGGGGCATGGGCCTATGAGGGAGTGCCCTGGCCGCATTGGGCCAGGGGCACAAGGCCCCATAGGGCCCAGCCGGCCAAGAGAGGTTTAAACTCTAGATAGAGCTTCTAGAAGGGGGGGTTTCCTTGCCCCCCACTCTTCCTCCTTGGGGCCGCCGGCCTTGGCTTGGGGGAGGGGCTAGGGCTGCGCCCACCCCTCTATATATAGAGGGCTGGGAGCGCACCACCCCCCTACACCTTCCCCTCCAACCCTAGCCGCCCTGCTGCCCTCCTCTCTCCCTCCCGACTGTTTGTAGGCGAAGCCCTGCTGCAGAAATTCTCCACCATATACACCACGCCGTCGTGTTGTAGATCCAATCCATCTCTCCACCATACTTGCTGGACCAAGGAAGGAGGAGACGTCAAGGTGCCGCACGTGTGCATCTCACGGAGGCATCGCCACTTGTGGTGCTAGATCGGATCAGATCACGAGGAGGAGAAGCGAGTACGACTACATCACCCACGTTCCGACGAACGTTCCGCTGTGCGAATCTTCATGGGTATGAAGATATAATCCAATCTCTCTCGTTGTTTGCATCTCCTAGATTAGATCTTGGCTTCCCTCTATTCGCATCCGTAGAAAATTTTGATTTACTATGCCGCGAAACCCTTCATTGGTATCAGAGCTAGATCTATGCGTAGATGTGTTTCACGAGTAGAACGCAACATGGTTGTTGCGGGCGTTGATGTTTTCTGTTGCAAGCCTCTTGTTTGTGTTCTTCCTATGACGCGGGATAGTGAGATTGAAGCGGTCCAGGCCAACCTTACGCGACGTCGTTCGCGAGACCGGCTCCGCACTTGACGTGTGGCTTGTTCCACACATGCGGCTGGTGGATGTCAGTTTCTCTCACTATAGTTGTCATGGGATTAACACCGGAGTTTGGCAACCATAATATCACCGTTGTGGCTTTCCGTAGGTAAGAATCGTTCTTAGAATCTACTCCCATAAGCCACGTAAAACATGCAACAACAAAGTAGAGGCGTCTAACTTGTTTTTGGAGGGAGTGTTTTCTGTGATATGGTATGGCCCAAGATGTGATGTGTATAATGTATGCGATGATCATGTTTTGTAATGTTTCACGACTTGCATGTCGATGAGTACACAACCGGCAGGAGCCATATGGTTGTCTTTATAATTGTGTATGACCTGTGTGTCAACTTCTTATGCGCCATGTAATAGTTTCACTTTATCGCTAAGTAGTTAGCAATAGTTGTAGTTGCTATTCGTGGTGGAGGCAATCATGGTGGAGTGATGGAGATCATGCCGGAACGCACAAGATGGAGATCATTGCGCGAAGATTGGCTATACCATCTCACATTAAAGTTATATGCATGTGATGTTTATCCTTTTATGTATCTTATTATGCTTAGATCGCGACGGTAGCATTATAAGATGATTCCTCACTTAAAGATCAAGATAAAAACTGTGTTCTCCCCGAGTATGCACCGTTGCGAAAGTTCGTCGTGTCCAAGCATCACGTGATGATCGGGTGCTATAGACTCTACGCTCACATACAACGGGTGCAAGCCAGTTTTGCACACGCGGAAATACTTGGGTCTAACTTGACGAGCCTAGCATGTACAGACATGGCCTCGGAACACATGAACCGAAAGGTTAAGCATGAGTCATATGAATGATATGATCGACACTTCGTTGTCCACCATTGAAACCACATCTCTTATCGTGAAGATCGGATTAGGTGTGGTGAATTTGGATCGTGTTCACTAAACAACTTGAGGGATGTTGAATTTAGTGGGAGTTCATCTAGTAATTTGATTAAAAGTTGAACTAGTTATCATGAACATAGTCTAATTTGTACTTGCAAATATTGTAGATCACATGGCTAAGTCCAACTTCAACTTCAACGCTTTGTTGAGAAAGAAAAGCTTAAGAACAATGGGTCTAACTTCACCAATTGGTTCTGCAATTTGAGAATCATTCTCTCTGGCGGTCAAAAGGACTATGTCCTTAAGAAAGCGTTAGGTGACGCCCCTGCTGCAACTGCGCCGGCTGATGAGAAAGTTGTCTATCAGTCGCGCAAAGATGATTATGGTGTGATTAAGAGCACCATGTTGTTTGCTATGGAATCAGACCTTCAAAATCGTTTTGAAGACTATCCCGGGCCCTTTGAGATTCTCGAGGAGCTGCAAACCATGTTTCAGACTCAAGCCTGTTCTGAGAGATATGAGATCTCTGAGAAGTTCTTTAACTGCAAGATGGAGGAAGGGAGTTCCGTTAGTGAGCACGCCATTAAGATGTCGGGCTACACTCAACGCCTTGAGCAACTGGACTGCAAGATTCCAGAGGAGCTCAAGATTGACAGGGTTCTGTAATCACTCCCTCCCGGCTACAAAAGTTTTGTAGTGACTCACAATCAGATTGGTTCCACTGATACGATCACCGAGCTCTTCGCAAAGCTGAAGGCCGCAGAAGTGGACATCAAAAAGGATAATCATGTGTTGATGGTCAACAAGCCCACCTTTAAGAAAGGTAAGGGAACAAAGAAGCCCTTCAAGAAGGGCGGCAGCAAGCGCAATGCCCCTGCTGAGAAGAAGCTCAAGTCTGGTCCTAAGCCGGACACTGAGTGCTTCTATTGCAAGGACAAGGGTCACTGGAAGCGCAACTGTCCGAAGTACTTAGCGGACAAGAAGGCTGGCACCATCAAAGGTATATTTGATATACATGTTATTGATGTTTTCCTTACTAGCCCTCGTTGTAGTGCCTGGGTATTTGATACCGGTTCAGTTGCTAATATTTGTAACTCGAAACAGGAGCTACGGAATAGACGGCGGCTTGCGAGGGATGAGGTGACGATGCGCGTTGGCAACAGATCAAGAGTTGATGTGATGGCCGTCGGCACGCTCTCCTTAGTTTTACCTTCGGGATTAGTTTTAAACCTCAATAAATGTTATTATGTGCCTGCTTTGAGCATGAACATTATTTCTGGATCTTGTTTATTGCAAGACGGTTATTCATTTAAATCGGAGAATAATGGTTGTTCTATTTATATGAGTAACATCTTTTATGGTCATGCACCTATTGTGAATGGTTTATTTCTTCTAAATCTCGAAAGGGATGAAACACACATCCATAACATTGAGGCTAAGAGATGCAAAGTAGATAGTGATAATACTACTTATTTGTGGCACTGTCGTCTAGGTCATATTGGTGTAAAGCGTATGAAGAAACTCCATTCTGATGGACTTTTGGAGTCTCTTGATTTTGAATCATTTGACACATGTGAACCATGCCTCATGGGCAAGATGATCAAAACCCCGTTCTCCGGTATGATGGAGCGAGCAACGGACTTGTTGGAAATCATACATACCGATGTATGCGGACCGATGAGTGTTTCGACGCGCGGTGGATATCGCTATTTTCTCACTTTTACCGATGACTTAAGTAGATATGGGTATATCTATTTAATGAAACATAAATCTGAAACATTTGAAAAGTTCAAGGAATTTCAGAATGAAGTGGAGAACCATCGTAACAAAAAGATTAAGTTTCTACGATCCGATCGTGGGGGCGAATATTTGAGTTATGATTTTCTCACGCATCTTAAAGCAAGTGGAATCGTTTTGCAACTCACGCCACCCGGAACACCACAGCGCAATGGTGTGTCTGAACGCCAGAATCGAACTCTATTAGATATGGTCCGATCGATGATGTCTCTTACTGATTTGCCGTTATCATTTTGGGGTTATGCATTAGAAACCGCTGCATTCACTTTAAATAGGGCACCATCTAAATCCGTTGAGACGACACCGTATGAACTGTGGTTTGGTGCTAAACCTAAGTTGTCGTTTCTTAAGGTTTGGGGATGCGAAGCTTACGTCAAGAATTTGATGCCGGACAAGCTCGAACCCAAAGCGGAGAAATGCGTCTTCATAGGATACCCTAAGGAAACTATTGGGTATACCTTCTATCACAGAACCGAAGGCAAAGTGTTTGTCGCAAAGAACGGTTCCTTTCTTGAGAAGGAGTTTCTCTCGAAAGAAATGAGTGGGAGGAAAGTAGAGCTAGACGAGGTTATTGAACCTTCTCTTGAATTGGAGAGTAGCGCAGCACCAGAAGTTGTTCCAGTTCCGCCTGCACCAATAATAGAGGAAGCTAATGATAAGGATCATGAAGCTTCGGACGATGCTGCTACTGAACGTCGCAGGTCGACAAGGTCACGTGCCCCTCCTGAGTGGTACGGCAACCCTGTCTTAACTGTCTTGTTAGTAGATGACAGTGAGCCTGTGAACTATGAGGAAGCGATGATGAGCCCAGACTCTGAGAAATGGCTAGAGGCCATGAAATCCGAATTGGGATCCATGAGCGAAAACCAAGTATGGACTTTGGTGGACCCTCCTAGCGACCGAAAGGCCGTTGAGTGCAAATGGATTTTCAAGAAGAAAACGGACGCGGATGGTAATGTTACCGTCTATAAAGCACGGCTTGTCGCGAAAGGTTTTCGACAAGTTCAAGGTGTTGACTACGATGAGACTTTCTCTCCCGTAGCGATGTTTAATTCCATTCGGATTTTATTAGCAATTGTTGCGTTTCATGATTATGAAATATGGCAGATGGATGTCAAGGCTGCGTTCCTCAATGGCAACATTGATGAAGAGTTGTATATGATGCAACCCGAAGGTTTTGTCGATCCTAAGGATGCTGATAAAGTATGCAAACTTCAGCGTTCCATTTATGGACTGAAGCAAGCATCTCGGAGTTGGAACCTTCGTTTTGATCAAGTGATCAAGAGCTTTGGATTTGTTCCAAATTGCTACGAAGCTTGTATCTATAAGAAAGTGAGTGGGAGCTCGGTGACATTTCTGGTACTATATGTGGATGACATATTGATTATTGGAAATGACATTAACATGCTTAATGATGTGAAGAGTTATTTGAACAAGTGTTTTTCAATGAAAGACCTAGGTGAAGCTGCTTATATATTGGGCATCAAAATCTATAGAGATAGACAAAGACGCCTGATAGCTTTAAGCCAGAGTACATACCTAGACAAAGTTCTGAAAAGGTTCAGAATGGATAAGGCAAAGAAAGGTTCAGTGCCTATGTTGTCAGGTAAGATATTGACCAAGGCTCAGTGTCCAGCTACGGTAAATGATAGGGAAGCTATGAGCAAAGTGCCTTATGCCTCGGCCATAGGTTCTATCATGTATGCCATGCTGTGTACTAGACCGGATGTGTCCAATGCTCTTAGTTTGACGAGAAGATATCAAAGTGATTCAGGAGTGGAACACTGGACAGCCGTGAAGAACATCCTAAAGTACCTAAATAGGACTAAAGAAATGTTCTTAGTCTATGGGGGTGATGAACAGCTCGTCGTAAAAGGTTACGTCGACGCTAGTTTCGACACCGACAAGGATGATTCTAAATCTCAGACAGGATACGTGTATATTTTGAATGGAGGAGCTGTGAGCTGGAGAAGCTGCAAGCAAAGCGTGATCGCAGGATCTACAGTAGAAGCGGAATACATGGCTGCTGCAGAAGCGTCAAGTGAAGGAGTTTGGATCAGAAACTTCATCACTGAGCTTGGCGTGGTTCCAAGTGCATTGGACCCACTGGAGATATTGTGTGACAACACTGGCGCCATAGCACTCGCTAAGGAACCAAGATATCATCCAAAGACCAAGCATATCAACCGCAAGTTTCATATAATCCGAGATTATATAGCAGATGGAGATCTAAAGATTAGCAAAGTACATACAGATCTGAATGTCGCAGATCCACTTACTAAACCTCTTCCACGTGTAAAACATGATCAACACCTCAGTGCCATGGGTGTGAGATTGTTGCCAAATGTAAACTAGATTATTGACTCTAGTTCAAGTGGGAGACTGTTGGAATTATGCCCTAGAGGCAATAATAAAGATGTTATTATTATAATTCTTGTTCATGATAATGTTTATATTCCATGCTAGAATTGTATTAAGCGGAAACTTTAATACTTGTGTGGTTTGTGAACAACACCGTGTCCCTAGTACGCCTCTATGGACTAGCTCATTGATTAATGATGGTTAAGGTTTCCTAACCATAGACATGAGTTGTCAATTGATAATGAGATCATATCATTGGAGAATGATATGATGGACAGACCCAAACTAAGCGAAGCAATTAGATCGTGTCATCGTGTTCATCTTTGCGAAGCTTTTCCTATGTCAAATATTGTATTCCTTAGACCATGAGATAATACCACTCCCTGGTATCGGAAGAAAGCTTTGAGGTCATCAAACGTCATCCTATGAGAGGGTGATCATAAAGGTGTCTCTCAGGTGATCGGAAAGTACCTGTTGGGTTGTATGTATCGAGATGGGATTTGTCCCTCCCAAGTCGGAGAGATATACTTCGGGCCCACTAGGTAATCGATATCAACACCGCTTGCAAGCATGTGGTTAAGGAGTTAATCACAAAGTGATATCGGATTACGGAACGAGTAAAGTACTTGCTGTGAACGAGATTGAACTAGGTATGATGGTACCGACGATCGAATCTCGGGCAAGTAAAATATTATGAGACGAAGGGAATATATATATGGGATTGATTGAATCCTGACATCGTGGTTCATCCATATGATCATCGATGAATGTGTGGGAGTCAATATGGGTTTCCAGACCCCGCTGTTGATTATTGATAGAAGATCATGTCTGCATATTCTCGAACCCGCAGGGTCACACACTTAACGTGTCTCGACGCTAGGATAGATTGGATAATTGGTTTATGAGTTTTTTTTCGGAGTCTCGGATGGGATCCGGGACATCACGAGAGGTTCCGGAGTGGTCCGGAGAATAAGATTCATATAAGGCAGTGCAGTTTTTGGAGTTCGGAATTGTTCCGGGTTAATCGGTATTGTACCGGAAGCTTCTAGAACCTTCCGGAAGGGGACCAACGTGGCCCCACCTTCCGGGAGGTGGCATGGGCATATGAGGGAGTGCCCTGGCCGCATTGGGCCAGGGGCACAAGGCCCCATAGGGCCTAGCCGGCCAAGAGAGGTTTAAACTCTAGATAGAGCTTCTAGAAGGGGGGGGGGGTTTCCTTGCCCCCCACTCTTCCTCCTTGGGGCCGCCGGCCTTGGCTTGGGGGAGGGGCTAGGGCTGCGCCCACCCCTCTATATATAGAGGGCTGGGGGCGCACCACCCCCTACACCTTCCCCTCCAACCCTAGCCGCCCTGCTGCCCTCCTCTCTCCCTCCCGACTGTTTGTAAGCGAAGCCCTCCTGCAGAAATTCTCCACCATATACACCACGCCGTCGTGTTGTAGATCCAATCCATCTCTCCACCATACTTGCTAGACCAAGGAAGGAGGAGACGTCAAGGTGCCGCACGTGTGCATCTCACGGAGGCATCGCCACTTGTGGTGCTAGATCGGATCGGATCGCGAGGAGGAGAAGCGAGTACGACTACATCACCCACGTTCCGACGAACATTCCGCTGTGCGAATCTTCAAGGGTATGAAGATCTAATCCAATCTCTCTCGTTGTTTGCATCTCCTAGATTAGATCTTGGCTTCCCTCTGTTCGCATCCATAGAAAATTTTGATTTACTGTGCCGCGAAACCCTTCAAATCTGGAGCCAATACTTACGACGCTATCGCACAAGATTATTTCACTATGAGAGCCGCGTTGGTCACTACGGTGCAAGGCTATCTAGGTTGCGGGTATATCTCGGGGCAGGTTATCCAAGGATTCTGCGCATGCGTTAGGTGCATGGATAACACAAGCTATCTCCAACTAGAGAAAGATCCAGGGTCATCGAAAACCGTGTTCATGGCGCACCGGAGGTGGCTCGACAAGAATGATCCACGGAGAAAACGTGGAGACCTGTTCGATGGCAAATCAGAGACCCGAGGAATCCCAGAGCGTAGAAGCAGCGAAGAAGTGGAAGAGTTGCTGAAAAACTGGAAAGATTGTCCTAAGCTTGGAAAGAAGCGAAAGAGGCAGCAACAAGACGAGCCGCTGATGAAGGTATGGAAAACAAGGTCTGTTTTCTCGGAGTTGCCATACTGGAAGTTTCTCCGCATGCCTCATAGACACGACATCATGCATATCACGAAAAACGTGTGTGAGAGTCTGGTCGCCACCATAATCAACATGCCAGATAGGACGAAAGATGGTCTGAAAGCAAGGCACGACCTGATATGCTTGGGTATCTGGAAGGAGCTTCACGGAGGACGCACTACTCCTGATGATCAGGAAGATGACAATGATCATGAGTCGGAAACGACACAAGGTCGTCGGAAGGGTAAAAAGTTCAAGAAGAACGAATATTACTGCCCTCCTTCTTGCTTCACTCTAAGCCAGGATGAGATCAAACAGTTTTTCAAGTGCCTTCTAGGAGTCAAATTTCCTTACGGCTACGCGGGCAAGATAAGCAGATACCTAGGCGAGGCGAAGCAGAGGTTCAGTGGCATGAAGTCTCACGACTGTGCCGTGCTAATGATGCAGGTACTTCCGGTCGCACTAAGAGGTATAATGGACGAGCACGTCCGTGAAACGTTATTTGGCCTATGCAAGTTTTTCGACGTCATCTCTAGGAAGTCGATTGGCGTGAATCAGCTCGGGAGGCTACAGAGGAGATCGTGGTGATACTATGTGAGCTTGAGGTCTACTTCCCACCCGCATTCTTCGACATTATGGTGCATCTACTGGTCCATGTCATGGAGGACATCGTACAACTCGGGCCGATGTTCCTCCGCAGCATGATGGCGTTCGAAAGGATGAACAGACACATCAAAGGATACATTTGCAACAGGTCCCGTCCAGATGGAAGCATAGCCAAGGGCTTTCTGGCCGAAGAGTGCATATCTTTCTGCACGAATTATCTAGACATCGAGAACCCTGTCGGTCTTCCCGTTAACAGGCACCTTGGAAAGCTCGACGGATCTGGTCACCGAGAGGGTCATCGCATACTGCATGCAGACTTCGATTTTCGACGCGCAGACTTTGATCGAGCAAACCTCGTCGCGCTACAGCATTTAGAACTGGTCGATCCTTGGGTATAGAAGCACAAAAGGTTAATCGAGAAGAAGTACAGTGACCGGAGCATACAGAGGACGCAGGGAGAAATAATCAAAGAGCACAACTCAGATTTCACGCGTTGGTTTAGGCAGACGCTCCTTGATAATCCCCCGCGATCGCATTCTTCTGACACGGAAAAGATCATATTCACCTTGTCGCAGGGACCGATGCAAAACCTGGTGACCTATCAGGCGTATGATATCAACGGCTACACATTCTACACGGAGGAAAAAGACAACAAGTGTGATTATCAGAACTCAGGCGTAACGTCAGAATTCTACACCGATGACAACGTGAAGGAAAGATTCTACGGAAGAATTGAGGAGATCTGGGAGCTCGACTACTGTGGAGAAAAGGTGTCGATGTTCCGTGTCAGATGGGCAAAGAGCGTCGAAAGAGAAGACCAGTATTTCACAACCATGGTTATACCCGAAGCAGCCAAATCCAAGGCCGCCGGTGCAAACGTGAACACGAAAAATGAACTGTGGGTACTGGCTACCAAAGTGGACCAATGTTTTTTCATTACCGACCCGACAAAGCCTAGCCGTGTTGTCGTGAGGAGAGGAAAAGAAACATCATCGGAATAGATGGAGTCGCCAACGAGCAAGACTTCGACCAGTACGACGATCCAAAGATTGAAGATGACGACGACTACGATACAGCAACATACATCACAAGAAGAAAAAGGACAACCCTACCCAAAAAAGGTAGCCCGTTCGAAAGAAGAAACATTAAAGTGCCGGGGCTAAATTATTCAACCGCGACAAAGAAGGGAAAAAAGATTGTAAAACGCTAGCTCAAAAAATATTGTAAAACGCGTGGTTGAAAAAGATTGTAATATTCATGGACAAATTATTATGAAATTTAGTTATACTTTGAATTATATTTGTAACACTTTTATGACATATATTATCACTTTTGGGCATTTTTGGAATATTTAAAAGTATTTTAAAAACAAAACAAAACTTGTATGGCATAAATCACCACTTTTGGGCATTTTTTGGAACATTTAAAAGTATTTTTAAAATAAAAATAAAAAAGTGGAGCACCAGGATTCGAACCTGGACAAATTATGCCATATATTATGAAATTTAGTTATATTTTGAATCATATTTGTAAAATTAAAATAAAAAAAGTGGTTGAAAAAGATTGTAATATTCATGGACAAATTATTATGAAATTTAGTTATACTTTGAATCATATTTGTAACACTTTTATGACATATATTATCACTTTTGGGCATTTTTGGAATATTTAAAAGTATTTTAAAAACAAAACAAAACTTGTATGGCATAAATCACCACTCTTGGGCATTTTTTGGAACATTTAAAAGTATTTTTAAAATAAAAATAAAAAAGTGGAGCACCAGGATTCAAACCTGGGTGCTCATAGTTTAGAATAGAGCTAAGGGGCAGAACCAGTGGGATAAGACAGTACTAGTGTTAACTAGTGGGGTGGCCGCCCTCTTATCTGATAGTCCAACCCACATAGGCGTAGTGCACCCTGGCCAAGTGCGCTACGGATAGCCTATGTGGGTTGGACTAGTCAACCGCGCGTGCCACGTCCGCCTCTCTCATCCCCATCTCACAGACACCGCCACCGCCGCTGCTTTCTCTCGATCCGCCACCGCCGCTGCTTTCTCGATCCGCCACCGCCGCGCTGCGCTCTCGAGGAGGAGGAGGCCCGTGCCGCTGCCGATCCGTGGAGGAGGAGGAGGCCCGCGCCGCTTGTGGAGGAGGAGGATCTCGCGCCGCTCGAGGAGGTGGAGGCCGCCGTCGTCCGCCCATCGTCGTCCGCCCGTCAGAGGTGAGCGTCGCCCCTCCCCTGTCTCTCCCTCTCTCCCTCTCTCTCCCTCTGTCCCTCTCTCTCCCTCTGTATGGTGGTAGTTAGATGGTCGATCGAGTCATGACTCATGACTGAATCTTGTATGGAATGTGTCTGTTGTTGGAAGAACAATTGTTATTTTGATCTGAACATCACTGTCACTTGTTCCTAGGCTGCTGTCTTGTGGTACTGTCTCCTCTGTCTTCCTACTTCAGTGCTTGGTTCAATATGCATGTACACGCCATAGTCCGATGTTCGAGTTTGTTCTTGTAAGAAATGCTTTCTTGTGGGACTGCAGTGTATTTCGATCTAAAGAAACTGTGCTTTTTTAATGTGATTACTCCTGCTTGCCTGCCATGTTCAATTGTTCCTACGGCCCTCTGCTTTGGTTTATGTGATACAAGTATTTTAGTCAAAATTTAGGTAGCGGATTTTGTTCCTCTGTTTAAATTTTTTGGTATGCCGTGATGTAAATCTCGGCAGATGTAGCCTTTGAAGTTGTAGATTTGTTTATCCACTTCTCGATTTCCTGACTTTGATTTTGTCCATGCGCTGTTGGACAATTCTCTTTCTCTGTTCCATTGTCGTGCGCTGAGAATCGCTGCATCATGACATGGTCGTTCAGTTTTGAGCCACAATTCGATTGTTTGGTCTCCAAGATGGCAAAAATCAGTGCCACGAACTGCCTCTGTAACCAGAAACTCTAGCGTGCTCCAGTTGCAGTTTGGCAATTTTTTTGACGGGATCTCAGTTCAGATTTCAGAGTAGGCGCCAAGCAGCGGTGCCACCATGTCCCTAAGCTGCAGTCAGTCAAGCATCTCTAGAAATAGAAACGCACCTGAAAGTAGCAGGGCATGCTCCGTCATCTGAATTTAAACGTGCTGAAGACAAAATCTATCAGGATTAACTAGTAGTACTTCAGGATTAGCTAGTAGTAATATTATTCTCATAATTCTAAATCATAACCACTCACTTATAAGTAAATAAACTCACAGTAGTAGGTCACAGTGATGGTGATATGCTGCTTGATACACTGTTTTAGTGGCTTCTCTTGCTTTGATTTCTTTTGTGGTGCCTCCATACAGGAGTGTGCACAATATAACCTCAAGTGGGATAATCTGCTGCTTATAAAGCTAAAAAATTTGCTTAAACCTGAATGCTTGTGAAGCTGGTCTGAAGCATAGGTTAATACAAACATTTCCCTTCATTACTTAGCTCTGCCTAGGATGCAAAGGCTGAGGCTTTGATGATGTTTGTATACAAAAGCTACTGCTTGCTTATGAAACTATCCAATGATGATCTAGTACTCCATGTGAGTACAGAGCTGAGGATTTTCTATTGTCCCCTCTATTTTCTTTAAGATGCAATAGTAAGAACAGATGCAAGGACATGATCTTGGATGGATAACCTGTTGTGTTGGAGTTGTGGTTGATTTTGTGCCTATATTATTGATCACTACTGTGCCAACCCCATCCTCTCACCTCCTAACTTGATCCCTTGGATTTGCTGGTGCTCCTGGATGGCTTTCCCAAGCAACCAGAGTGTTGGTGAGAGTTTTAGTGCTGAACCATGTGCTCTGGATTAGCTAGTAGTAATATTATTCCCATAATACAAATGTGCTGAACCATGTGCTCTGGATTGCTTGCTGTCACTTGGTCATTTGTTGTCATTTGTTCACAGAACTGAAATAATACAAATGACAGCAATATGGCTATGCTTAAATTGATAACAAAAGTATATATGGTTGTGGCACTGTGCTGGGACTGGATGGATGTGGTTGTGAAATGGTTTGGAAGGAAAAATAGAGTAGTGTTGGTTTTGCTACTATCTGTGCTGGGACAACAGCACCTTGAAATTGTGCTTGTGCTTGTATATGAAGCACTTTATTATGTGTGTATGCAGGTTCTTGTATGAAATGAGTCCCGATTTTTGCCGGAATGTTGATTAACTTCCGTTTCGGCAGAAATCGGGCACTCCTAGTTTAAGAAAATTAGCAAAGGTCATGCCAGATTTTTCCGTGCATTTAACCAATTATTTGTTTTTTATTAGTGCGAAGATGTGTGACAATGACGAGGCTGGATGTTCTAAGCGCATCAGCGCTGAAGGAGAACTCAGACCTCCGAATAAACAATTGACATTCTGGGAGGCGGCCCATCGGCTAGAAGACGATGAAGAATACCATCCTTCGGAGAGCGAGGATGATGAGATGGAAGACGCGGAGGAAGAAGCCGTAGGAACGGCGGACGATGAAACCACTGATGGCGGCGAGGGCACAGGGAGTGGTGGCAATCCTCCTAAGAAGAAGAAGAAGCCGAAGGACCGGCGCCCGAACACGGTCGGCACGGTCAGGGAGGAAATTACCGAAGTGAGCCCATCAGGGGTTCCTTTGGAGCCCGCCCTTGTCGTCAAAGGGTACGGTGGGCAAGTGGCGACGATCACCCGGACAACCATCTCGATCAACACCGAGAATCTCCGGCATAAAGATAATGGCCACTTGCGCACACTCCTCTTCGAGAAGCTGCATGCAAGATACAAGTTCCCCGCTAAGTATCAGAATACAAATTATGATGGGAACGAAGTAAACAAATCCGCCCTCACAAATATGAGCACCGCCCTGGCCAGCTGGAGAACCCGGATAATCCAGAAGATTGACCCGCAGATCACCGAAGATCAGTTCCGGGAGTTCAAGGAGAGGTGTGAATCCGAAAGAGCCCTGGCCAATAGTAATCGGGGAAAGGTGCTGCAGGCGATGAATATAGGTCATCACCATCTCGGATCTGGTGGATACAGAACCGCGGAGGCCAAATGGAATAAGGAGGACGAAGAGTATAGATCCAAGGGGATAGAAAACCCCTTTTCTAAATTCGAACCCGGGCAGGTTCGAAACTTCATTAGGGCCCGTTACCATGTGGACCCAAAAACCAAACAACTCACCGCGGATCCTGCGGTGAAGGAATTCGAGGAAATTGTGGTAAGTATAATCTAATTACCACGGATCAACTCGATTGCAATCTAATAGATGATCTAAATGATTCACTGTTACTTCTTCTGCGGGAGGAGGAAATTGTTGCTAGTCATGGATCCCAGGGTTCCTCATCCCAGGGGTCGACGGCGGCCACCCAGTGGGATAACCCTTTTAACAGGGCAATGAACCGGGCCAAGAAAATAGAGCCGGTTACGAAGAAGCCGTCGTCGGTTGGCCGTCTGGCCGGCCTCGGGGGTAAGAATTGGGTGGATCATTTTGGTCCACCGGCGAGGACGCATGTGGCACCGTCGGGAAGGAGCGAGGAGGAAAACCGCGAGGTTCAAGAACTTAAGGCACAAGTGGCGCGGATCCCGTAGATCGTCCAAGACAACCTGGCAATCACCCTCACGTCCTTCCTGCCTACCTTGGTGGAGTCAATCGCGATCTGGAGTGCGGGTGGTCGAGTAGGGCCGTGCCCGATTCCAAGAATGGTCAGCAGCCACTCGAACAACGCGGCGCCAACGAATCAGGCGAACTACGTGTTCGTGACTCCGTCCGCTAGCACCGCGGCGCCGCAAGTGTTGGTGACTCCCCCTGCCATCACCGCGGCGCCATAGTACATGTTGGTGCCCCCCTGCCATCGTCGCGGCGGCACCGGAGCTCCAAGCACCCGTCGGTAGGGAGAATACACCGGCGGCCAGCACCGCACCATCAAGTAGCCCTTCCGTCTCTTGCACGCCTGTCGCCGTATGCGGTGCGTCGACATTAGCCAATCTCGATGCCATCACGGTAAACAAATTGCTTTAATTACCGCCTTTCATGCCATCTATTACTCTTATGGCATCTCTCACGACGCCGTACATGTTTTCCGCAGACGGATGTTCCTTGCACTCTCTTATGCTACGTGAACAACGAGCTGAGGGATGTTTCCAAGGGTACCATCGTTCAACCCTTGTAGCGCACGTTCCACTCAAGGACGATGTCAGATAGCGTGCACAGGGTTAAAATTAGTCGGGTGCTAAGGGGCTGCGACGACCTGGAACCTCCCATTCAACCCCCAGGAGCGGATGAAGAAGAGCCGTCTGTCCTCAGAACTTGCTTCATCTTATTCTTGCTATGGCCAAAGAGCATGATCCGTTTGGGGACGGCGGGGGCCATCACGCCACAGACAACAGCACCACCTGTCGTGCCAGCGACAAGCGGTGGCAAGGCCCCCTTACCGCCCTTGCCGTCACCTCCACGCGGTGGGTCGGATGATCATGTTGATGATATGCACATGGCGCAGGATCCGGCCAAGGACGACGAAGACTGGAATGATCACTTCTTCAGCACTCAGTTTGGCAACGAAGACCTAGCAGGTGGCCCCACAGAGAAAGCCACTATCACCAAGCGTCTGTTTGGTTCTCAGGAGACGCCTCCAGCTTGCGCCTTTATAGAGCCAGCTGATACAACCAATCGGCCCTTTATTCTAAGCCCTGACACACTACATAGGGCGGCCGGTGCTCAGATTGTGGTGCCTGCCCGCTCTCCAAAAGGAAAAAAGGGCAGGAAAAGAAAATCTAGCAGCTCGAGCCAGCCGGTGGCGTCTACAACTGCGAATCCGATCAGGTTTTGGGACGGGCCACCAAGACCCGAGGGTATTATGTGGAGGATTCATGTGGCGGGTGAGCCCATGCTACCTAAGAATTTGCGGAAGCTCGCCAGTTCGGAACTGCAGAGTGTGCATGACGGCGTGCTGACGATAGAGAGACGCCTTCTATCAGAGAAAGATCCCTCGCACCCGGTATTCATGGTTAAGGTGCCACCAGGCTTGGGCTTCGTCGACAATGCCCCTGCGGATCTGTTCTTCCTGCGGTTCGAGGACATCTTCAATATGTTCCACCTATACCCGCTGCACTATACCATGGTCCGTCTCTTTTCTCTCAGCCTGTTCATGCAGATCATTAGAGAGAACACACCGGGCATCGCTATAGTGGACCCCTACTACATGCGTGACGGCTGCTTGGGTTCCCCCGCCGAACGACGTATCGTGGCCTCGTACCTAAAAAGAATCCTCGTGGCGAACAAGACAAATGAATACATCCTCGTGCCTTACTTTCCCGAGTAAGTCGTTATTCACTCGCCACCGTCGATTGGCTTTATTAGATCATCATCATTCTTTTTCCAACACATTCCATTTGAATTTTTTGCGCAGAGATAAACACTGCACGCTCATCTCCTTATCGCCGAAGCATTCCCACGCCACGTATTTCGACTCGGGGAGTCTATAAAAGAATAAAAACTACGACAAGATCAAGGAAGTTCTGGATGATGCTCTCACTGGCTTTGCCTCGACGGAAGGCACCACCTTCGTGCGTACGAAGGTCCAGTTTGGCAGGCACATCTTCAACCACGTAACGGAGTTCCCCTACGTGAAGTAGCCGGAAAACAGTAAGAAGGAAGCCTACTATGCACTCCATCACATGAGGGTGTTCCTACTTGACCAGCAGAATTCTATGCTGCCAGATTATCTCAAACAGTGGACCGAAGCAAAGGCCAATATCAATGTTTAGATATTAGACAAGAGATGTATCGCATCCAGCAGTAGTTTGGGGCAATCATCTTTCGTGATGTCATGACTTCGGGGGGATCTTATACGGAGGAAATATCCCGAATAACCGTGACATAGAAGATCGCCTAGAGATGCAGGGTAACTATAGGAAGTTCATGACGAGACAAGGCGTCCTCCCGTTCCCTAAGCCGAGCCAGAAGGCTTGATGTTGGCCTAGTTGTAGTTACAAACTATAGATGACCTTTGTGTGTGTGTGGACAAGTGTACTTATCTTATTAGGTTTATGAATCATCGCTTACTTATTTTGCTTATTATTATTATATATCAATTAATGCTTGGTTTTTTTGCTTACTCTTTGGTCCTTTGCTCACTTTGGTCCTTCTTTTTTTCCTTACTCTTTTTTCGAGAATAATGCCGATGATTGAAATGTCGTGGCACACTATATATGTGAATGTGCTATGATGGGATTGTGAGCCTTGTGATATGCACAAGTCCAGGTCTTGTGCATCCTACTTGGCTCACCGTTCCATCGTAGCATATTCCTGTGTCCAACGACCTATGTATATATATGAGGCATTCTTTTCGAGTTATTTTTGTCTTTTTCGAGAATAATGCCGATGATTGAAATGTCGTGGCACAATATATATGTGAATGTGCTACGACGGGATAGTTAGCCTTGTGATATGCACAAGTCCAGGAATTGTGCATCCTACTTGGCTGACTGTTCCATCGTAGCATATTCCTGTGTCCAACGACCTATGTATATATATGAGGCATTCTTTTCTAGTTATTTTTGTCTTTTTCGAGAATAATGCCGATGATTGAAATGTCGTGGCACACTATATATGTGAATTTGCTATGATGGTATTGTGAGCCTTGTGATATGCACAAGTCCAGGTCTTATGCATCCTACTTGGCTCACGGTTCCATCATAGCATATTCCTGTGTCCAACGACCTAGCTAGTTATATATAAGGCATTCTTTTCGAGCTACTTTGGTCTTTTTCGAGAATAATGCCGATGATTGAAATGTCGTGACCCACTATATATGTGAATGTGCTACGATGGGATTGTACGCCTTGTGCTATGCACAAGTCCAGGTGTTGTGCATCCTACTTGGCGTACGGTTCCATCGTAGCATATTCCTGTGTCCAACGACCTAGCTAGTTATATATGAGGCATGATTTTTGAGTTACTTTGGTCTTTTTCGAGAATAATGCCGATGATTGAAATGTCGTGGCACGCTATATATGTGAATATGCTGCGATGGGATTGTCCGCCTTGTGCTATGCACAGGTCCAGGTGTTGTGCATCCTACTTGGCGGACAGTTCCATCGTAGCATATTCATGTGTCGAACAACCTAGTTATATATGAGGCATGCTTTTTGAGTTTGGTCTTTTTGATTTAGGAGTACTTTCTATAAGTGTATCTTTATATGTGACTTTAATTATATGTTTTTTTTCAATAACCGGTTAATTATTATTGTCAACTTATAGATGACGTGGTACGTCGTGTACAAGGGACGGGTTCCCGGAGTCTACGATGATTGGGAAGACTGCCGGAGACAGGTGCACCGTTTCAGCGGCAATAGCTACAAAGAGTACAACACTACGGCGGAGGCGGAAGCTAGATACACGCGCTATCTAGCGGGAGTTAGGACAAGGAACCGGATGAAGACCTACACCTTCGTCGCGGCGATGATCATGCTTATCTTCTTTGGTTGTTTATCCCGCGTTTGTGTCTAGCTAGTTTAGATGTCTAGGCGAGCTTCCGAGCTCTAACTTGTTCGATCGACACATGTATTCGCATGTCACCAACTACTACTTTGTATCTTGATCGAAACAATATAACTTATACTATGTATTCATGTATGAGACTTATCTATATGTATTTGTTTCAATCTTGTTTTTCATATTGTGTATTTATATATATATAATTGTATATCTTGTATCTGTGTATGTATATCTGTTGTAATATTGTATATAATCTTATAATCTGGCTCGGAAATTAAAAAAACAAAAAACACATCTGTGGCGCACATGATCTACCTTCTGTGGCGCACTACACCTAAAGCGCACTATAGAAGTTTAGTGGCGCACTATAGAAGCTTAGTGGCGCACTAGGTAGTGCGTCAAAGAAGATCCTAGGGGTAGCGCACCTGCCCAAACATCTGTGGCGCACTAGCAGGTGCGCTACGCCTGTCTCTACACAACCGTGGCGCACTAGGCAGTGCGCCACGGCTGAGAGATAGCCGTAGCGCAAGGCACGTGGCGCACTGCTAGTGCGCCACAGATGATGTTTTCAGGTGCGCCACTAAAGGCCGTTTTCCTAGTAGTGCCGACCTAGTCAAGAACCTTACTGGTGTTTTGTCAGCTCCAGATACGTCCAACTCTGGGTTGCCAACAATATCACTACCCCTAGGGCAGCAGCGTCCGCTGGGAGCATGACCCCATTTGTCCCACCGCAGGTGCTGCCAACTGTATCCCACCTCGCTGACACCGTTGGCGTACCACGCTATCACAAGCTGGATTTTTCAACTTATGATGGAAAAGAAGATCCACTCAGATGGCTAAATATATGTGAGCAGTTCTTTTAGGGACAAAGGATAGATGACGCATACAAGGAGAGAGAAACATCCCTACTACCTTTGTAGCTCTAAGAAGCCACAACAATTTCTGAGTTGGAGGAGAGAGAAACAGAAAATGACGTTTGACTTCTTTTAGCTAAAAGTTAATCTCTTAGCTATGATATGCTCACCACATATTTTGGGATATCCGTAGCTAAAGATATGACTAAAAAACAACTCATGGTAAATCATATTTTGTTGTCATATTAAAATGATGTGGCATGTATAAATAAGACTATCTTATCAAACATTGTACATGCCCTAAGCTAATACGGAGAGTCATGGGACCGTACGGAATTAAATTTTTACCACCAGCAATTGTTACCTTTTACCCTTAGCGAAAACCTAGGTTTTCTCTATCCTCCGACGGTGCCTCCATCGGTAGTTTCTCTATCTTGATTGGTGCTTTCTCTCCATCGTGGAGACAGACAAGGGGGAATCGAGTGGGAGGAGAGTGATTCGGTGGAAGACCTATTGGTCCGTCTCAATCACGCCGACGAAGAGGAGGCTGAGTTCGCCTTGGTATAAATAGCTCCACCTCTTGGAGATAGTATCTTTCTATTTGGGCTACTCGGAATCAAGGGGTCACTCGAGATCTTGATATTTTCACCTTTTCCTACCATCCATACATAGCCTCTCTTGAAGGTAGTCAAAACCGTCCAAAATTCTTTGCTAGGTAAAAAAAATGCTTTAAGCCCAGCCTCGAGAAATATCACCATCATGATAGTATTTACCATGTAATACTCGAGCATATAGAGAATTTAGTGTACTAATAATTCTCCAAACCTTGTTAGCATAGCAAGGTTAAAGGAGTGGAAATCTCTAAACCCCACGCGTCCTATTTTTTTCGATAACCATGCTTTCACCACACAAGCGAATGCATCTTATTGTTGTTTTCATCATCTCCTCACCAAAGCGTAGATATAGCATCCATCATACTTTTACATACTCCTTTTGAGATTAAAAAATCTGGCATGGCAAAGACAGGTATGGCTTGCGACATGACCTTAAAGCAAAATTTCTTCACCTCCTGTATGAGAGTAGCTTCTCCTTCCAACCATTAGTTCTCTAGATGATCCTCTCAATAAAGTGTTGTAAACAATCAGTCCAATGTTTCCCCACCAAAGTCGGGAGATCAAGATATTTATTCGAAATAGCTTATGCATCGGTATTGAGAAGCTAACGATTACAAACGACCCCAACACAGTCAGTTGCAATAGTCATCTTGTTATCGCTAAAATCTTAATAATCCAAAGAATGCCCCCCCCCCCAGCACATGCTAAGTACCACAACTGGGCCAGAACATATCTATCATGCCACAAAAAGATTATTTTTAAATTCAGCCCACATCCAAACACTAGTAGGGAAAACCTTATAGCCAGATTCTTCACCACTGGCGAAGTGGGCCTAGGGCCGCCAGCGGTAAGGCCTTCCAGGCCTTCCTCGCATTACCGCCGGCGAAAGGATACCATGTTCGTCGGGGTTAGCCCATATACCAACGGTGAACAGGCCTTGCGCGTGCTGGGTCTCGTGCCCCCAGATGGGCCGCCCTTTAGTGCCGGCGAAATATGGGACCGTTTGCCGGGGCTAGGGCCCATTACCACCGGCCCGCCTGTTAGCGGGTCCTGCCTGTAAGTGGGCCGGTGCTCAGCTGTTGCCAGCGGATGTTCCCATTCGCCGGGGTAAGTGATGCGTGTCTCACCTATCAGGGTCCTGTCAATCCCTAATCCCCTCCCAAAAAATCTATCCCAATCCCTTCCCGACGCAATCCGCATCGCCACGAAAATACCCAAATCCCCTCGCAACCCTCCCTCGCCGTCGTCATCCCGCATCCCCTCGCCAACGTTGTCCCGTCCGCCGAGGAGCGGCGAGTGGAGGAGCAGCCCGTGGAGGAGCAGCCCGTGGACGAGGCCTTGGAGGAGCAGCCCATGGAGGAGCTCGTCGCTGTCCACCGCCCGAAATCATTTCCGCGCGCTCTTCGTCGTCCTCATCTCGGTGATGAGCCCCCTCTCACCTCTCTCCGTTCTCCTCTGGGTTGGTCTCCTCCAAATCCAGCGTCCCACTCTCTCCGGGGTAACAGGAGGGCCACCGCGTCCGTTTCCTCCTCCGCAGTGGCGGAGCTACCCCCGGCGGCCCCGGGAAGCTTCCCGGGATCTGGCCATGAGTCTCCATGTAAATTATAGCAAGGATTAAGAAATAAATTAGCAGTTCCACGAGAAAAATGCCCCATTAGCTAGCTGCCTTTGTTACTCTGCCCAGGCTTGATGTTTGGGCTGGCTCTGCCATTGCGCCTCCGTCTACCCCTGCTCGGCATACTTTGTCTGACGGTGAGGAATCCGATATCCCCATTAGGATAGGTTCAGACATTATATTGTCCCAGTATCACTTAACTGCTGCTATGTTTATAGTGTCAATGGTCTACTATATGTGGGCATTAGGAGTACATTTTGGGGAAATTGCTATCATAATGCTCAACTTAGAAGGCTTCACTAACAACCTAAAGGCCAAGGTTGTTCATAGTGGTTCTTTGCAATGGAAAGAAAACTATTGGCCAAAAGTTCCAAACATCATAGTTGGTAACCAATTAGTGCTGGCCAGTTTTACAATTGGTTATGTTGGTCATGTACATGTATGCACAAGTACAAAAAATATCATGTTGGTTATGTTAGCCTGCTGTACTCACCATGGACGAAGTTGAAATTATGTTTATTGGTGATAGAGGTGGAGTTGTGGATCTTATTGCCAGCATCAGATATCCATGATTCCTATAGTTTGCATTTGTAGTGACCTCATATTGTTTGCTAATCTGCATCCTACGGTACTGCTAGTGATGTACTCAGTGGCCACCAAGGACCAGTTCATGGTCTAATGTTTTCACCAATAGGGATGCTAAGACAAAGAAGAAGGTTCTTATTTTCTTACGTAAATTCAGTTCCTATTAGTCAATCTAGTAGAGCATATCCAAAATAAGGAATTGTCCAATGAATAGTTGGTATGTTATAAGGCTTGGAATAGTTGTGAAATCTAGGTTGATCGAAAGCAATAAGCTGAGTATCTCTTGGCGCATTAGTTCTGATAGTAATTTATTTCCAAACATTTAGATGGTGTAGTTATCACCCTTTGTTATATGTTTAATGATTATTGTCTTATTAAGTTGTATGACGTACGGGGAGCTGACGTACTGCGGTGTGTATAAGAGGCTGACGAGGATCTCACTTGGGAGGCTAAGATCACCGTCGATGGGAGGAGGCGCCACCTTGGGACACGGCGGTCCCTCGAGGAGGCGGCACGTGCCTACGACTGCATGGTAGTCCAGCACTTCGGGGCGAAGGCGATCCTAAACTTCCCTGAGCATCGAGCTAGGGACATTCAGAATAGGCCCGTGGATATGAGGGTCGCCACGACGACGGAGGAGCGGGAGAACCGACTGGTCGAGAGACAGCTTCTAGACCCCTTGGTCCAGACACTCTGCGAGGATCCTATGGTGATGTGGCGTATGAGATCTTGACAGCCATTCAGCGCTAGAACCCGTTTAGGAGGCGGGTCCCTCTAGGTTCGACGGCGCAGACTCCTCCATCGCGCGCCCTCAGGGGCCATACTATGGGTTCAGCCCCGACGACTTCACCGTCACACCCACGTTGTTTGCTTCTTCCTTAGGTTTGTCTGACGACGACAAAGACGCTTGATGTAGGTAGGACAGAGCCGTGTGGGATCAGCTACTTGTCATATATTACTTATCCTGCTAGATTTTCTGATGTTTTATTTGTGCTACATACTTACTTTATAACTATGTTTGTGGTACTTACTTTATAACTATGTTTGTGGTAATTACTTTATAACTATGTTTACTTACTTTGGCATTGCATGGACAGGAAGATTACTTACCGCTCCCTGTGAACTCTGATGTTAGCCATTTAAAGTGACTCGCACAAGTCCTTTCTTTTTGAATAAGACGGTATGTTCTCTGAAATTTATGGGGAGAATGTAAATATATATATGTTCAATGAGAATCATGACTAATTGTCTTGTCCTATGATTTTATGATGGCTCAGTTGATGTGGAGCTTGTTGAGAACCCCAAGAGCAAGGTGTGAAGCAGCACGGCAGCAAGTCTTTCTTCAGTAAGAAACTGAGGTTATCGAACCGGTAGGAGGAAGGAAACGTCACACAGGTGTTGCAAGCAACGTGGAGACCTGCACAACACAAACTCATGACTTTGCGCCAACTAACAGTGAGGTTGTCAATCTCACCGGTTGCTGTAACAAAGGATAAAACATATGGTGTGAAAGGTAATAGTTTGCAGCAAATAAACAAGTAACAGTGGAAGATGTATCAATGGTAAAGATGGGACCAGGGTCCATAGTTCACTAGAGGTGCTCTCCTTAGATAAACAACATGGTATGAAGGGTAAACAAATTACAACAGGGCAATTGACAGGAACTGAGCAAGGCATAACAATGAAATTACTAGTCAGAAAGATCCTACGAGATTCGATTGGGCAATACAACAAGATACATAGACCGCCATCCAACTGCATATATGACTAGAAGTCCACCTTCAGGTTATCATCCGAACCCCCTCTAGTATTAAGTTGCAAGCAACGGACAACTGCTTTAAGAAAAGTGTGTAAGGTAAACAGTCCACATGTTCCATGAACAAGAGACCGTTGTTTTCTCCCTAGTGGCAACATCACATCTACAACCGAAGAGATTTCTGTCACTTCCCTTAGAAACTAGAGGAATGAACCCACTATCGAGCATCAATACCCCCTCTTGGAGTCACTAGAAACTACTCGGCAAAGATAGCTACTTACAACGAAGAGCATGCAAGATCACAAACAACACAGACATGATAGAATCATAAAGAAAAACCATTAATCAAACCAACATAATAATCTCAATATCCATGGGATCCATAGTCCAAGGTGGAGATACAACCATCTAGCTACTACATGAAACCATAGTTCAAGGTGGAACTACTCATGCATCATACCGGAGAGAAGGCCTCCGGGATAATCTCCCCTCCGGCAGGGTGCCGGGAAGAACTTCAGATCCTCCCAATCTAGGGACGACGGTGGCGGCGGCTACAGAAGGTTTCGTGGAATATTGATCAGATCCTTAGGGTTTCTGCATCGGGGGCTTCTTATAGGCGAAGGGGGAGGCCGAGGCTGTGACCAGGGGCCCCACACCCTGCCTAGGCGCGGGACAGGGCCCACCCATGGCTAGGGGGGTCTGTCTGCCCTGGCACGCCTCTCCGTCTCCTCTCTGGACTTCTTGTTCCCCACGAAAAGTTATTGACTTTGACGTTTGTCCCGTCCAATTCCGAGAATATTTCCTTATTAGCTTTTTGAAACCAAAGACAGCCGAAAACAGGCAACTGGCACTGTGACAACTTGTTAATAGGTTAGTACCAGAAAACATGTAAAAAGCACCTCAAAGTGTAGACAAAGCAAAGCAAAGTAGATACTAAACAAGCATGGGCATCAAAAATTATAGATATGTTTCTGACGTATCATTTTACTCAGTCAATCCCTTGCGGTGCATGACTTCTTTCGTCCCGACTCTTCCGACGACGGTGATCAAGATATGAGTGAACTCTAGATAATCCTAGAAACCAATGTGCTAGCTAGCTATATTGAACATTTGGTGTACGCTGCTACTGTCTACTATGTTAATATGTATTTTGCTGTGATTATCTTGTATATTGTGTATTCTCCTGTATACTTTGTATTCTGTCTATTTTCTTATTATTTTTTTGCTCTGGTACATAATATCCCTGGCAAAACGAGATGGGAGCCGATGGTAAGGGAGCTACCCCTGGCGACTAAGATTATTCGCCGGTGATAACAGAAAATACCCCCTGGCGAATTTGGAGTGCGTCGGCGATGTGTCGTTACCGCCGGCGAGCCCAAACTCGCCGGATGTAGGTCATTTTGGTTAGCCAGCGGTAGGGTTTTCCCTACTAGTGAAAAGGCAAAAAGTAAGGTAGGAGTAATAGTGAATTCAAATTGGGCCGTGAGTTGGGCCCTTTTAACTCTACGAGCACCGATTATGTTGGACCTTTTGTGTCGTGCTTGAACCTAGGGTTAGACGGATCGGATTGGATTTTAGTCTTTCTATATCCTTTATCATATTATTTAGCCAGATTCGAACCGGATCGGATAATGACCAGATGCGAATTTGAATACGGATTATATCGAATTGAGGAGTCAGATCACAAAAGGAGCGGATCGGAAATGGACAACAAAAATCGGATGAATACGTGCATAAATATAGAATTGTACCTCTATAAGAATACCATGAAAATTTATCCAAACTTGCAATCCAATTAATTATGAAACTTCGTATGTCCTAAATGTTGAAAATCACATGTGAGAGAACCACATACCCGAGGTAATGAAAATAATAGGGAGATAATTTTAAAATACTACGGTCCGAAAGCACATGTAGAGCTGTATGTGCAGTAGAACAGGTTTGTATGTATCTTCTATGTGAGCACCACCACATGTAAGAATCCTAGAGTTGAAAATAACTAGTAATATGATGTGTCATGTGTGTATGGCAGTGACATTAGTAGGTAAAGTTTATTGGGCTAACCGGACGTCCAGCTGCCTATAATGACTAACATATACTAGCCAGTTTGTAGTAAAAGCGGATTATCCTAATTAATCTCCTCGGTTAATCCGTAAAAGATACCGGATAATCCGCATATGTCGAATTTTGCCGATACCATATATTAACATATCCGCACGGATATCCGGTCGACACTATCCGTATCCATCTTCATATCCGGTGGACACCTAAAATCAATTACCATATCCTCAAAAATAGATGTAGATGCAGATTCGGTGTAGAAAATATCCGCTCCATTTACATCCTATAAATAGTGTCATACTCCTAGTGGTTTCATGCGTATGTACTATAGCTATTTAGTCCCAGAAATTTTACAAATTTTAGGTGAATACTTTCGAGCTTTAACATCGAACTTTGACTGTCCAGTAACTTGCAAAATATAAGTTACATATTGTAAGCTCTTATCATTGAACTTGTATTCGGAAAAAGTTTGAGTGGTAGTACTCGCTCCGTCCCGCATTAGATGTCGCGGCGTTGTTTTTATGAAAACCCCCTGCTTTTTTTTCGCTTGAAGGAATACGTCCCCAGCCCCTTCTCTCTTCCTCGCGTTGTCCCAACAGACCCATCCCCTCCTCTCCCCGTTGCCTCCCATCGCTCCATCGCCTCTACCCCTCGCCTCCCGTCGCTCTATCGCTGGATCCTTCTTCTCTGCCACCGGATACTGCTTCTCTGCCACCGGATTCATCGATACATCGCAGTTTAGGTCGAAAGGTCGACCTTTTTTTAACCTGCTGGAGGCGATTGGGAAGGGTGCTTCGGGCGACCTGGGCAAGCAGGGCGGTCTCCCCGACGATGGAGGTTCCCGGAGGGGGGAGGGCAGCGTGTCCTCTGGTGGTGCTGGTGATATGCGGTGGCGCGTACGCTAAGGACCCTTGCGGTGGTGTCCAGTCCTCCTTCACCATGGTCTCCTTCACATCTGCCGCCTGCTAGGTCTGCACCCTCTCCCGCACTTACTACGTCCTGATGATCTTAGTTGTGTACCCTTGTTCTGGACCGCTGTGATGCATAGCTAGTTCCGATGATTAATCTTTGTATTTATGTAAAGCTAGCTTTGATCCATGGTATAGGAGTACATGATCTGCTTACAAATGATATTCTTTGATTACTGTCAATTACACACACAATTACTCCTTGTGTATAGGAGTACATGATCTGCTTTGATTACTGTTATATGGTGCCCATATTCCCTACATAACAGTGAACCTCCATGTCCCACCCTGTGTGTCTATAGAGTCTGCTCAGTCTTGGGGATATGCTATATGGGTATCCTCATAGCATGTCTCTTATCCGGATAACCCGGGTGACCCACAGTTGGTAGCATGGCCCATGGCCTGCTGGACGGCCCAGTTAGATGGATCCAGAAGGGAGGCCCATGCTGGATAAAGGAAGGCTACGGAGGAGTCACCGACGTACCCGAAGCCTTGGAGTGCAAGACACGATAGACTGATTGTATACTGTGTAGGACTCTGTAACCTGTCCGGCTAGGACTTTCCCTGTAACCCTAGGACCTGGCGACTATATAAGTCAGGCCTATGGGCTCCTTTAGGGCATCGATTAACATACACCTCGCACAGCGAACCAATCCCTGTAACTCGGCGTATTGCTATTATAGTGATTTATAGCAGGAGTAGGATTCCGCCACCGTTGTGGGATCTGAACTGTGTTACCTCGTACCCGTCAACCGTCCGCCTTACCCCACGTCTCTAAACACGCACTGTGAGGACCCCTCCATGACATACTCGTCGGCAATACCACGACAGTTGGCGCCCACCATGGGGCAAGAGGCGCTTCAGGCTCTGCAGCGGGCGAGGTCCAAGATCTTCGCGGGAATCGACGAAACCGTAGCCATCGGTCATGTTCTCTTCTCCGGCAATGTTCTGATCGTCCCTCCTGGCGAGTTCTAGATCCCGGCAAAGACGAACCCTACGCGGTGCTCAATCGTCCCCATCGGAGATATCCACCTCTTCATCGGTGAAACCGACTCGGGCACTAGTTCCCTAGGAGTCGGAGGAGCATCAAGACCCGCACAGATCGCCTACGGGCAGGATATGTTCACGGAAGGATCGATGTCGAATCTCTCTTCGGAGTTTGCCAGCAAAGATCGAAAAAATTTAAGGCCCACCCAAACCGCCCCTGTGCAGGATATAACGGTGGAAGATCGCTGCAAGTCCGCCGGACTCATTCGCGCGTCTGGACAGCAGAGATCCAAGTTCGTCGGTGTGGTGACCATCTTCGATCTGGCGCGTTGCGTTCAGAGAGAGGGCGAAAACCCCTATGATTACCTTGCCAGGTGGCTCCGTATACGGGCCGGTCTGGCTCATTACCCCAATGATGATGCTATGTATCACTTTGTGGAAGGACTGGACCAAGGTACGCTTCTCCGGCATACGCTAAGGCGGAAGCAAGCTTCAGGACGCCTCACTTTCAAAAGCATGGTGAACACCATCAACAGCTACGCGGAGGCTGAGGAGGAAGCTCAGACAGAACTTGTGCTCATTGGCGGAGCTCCGCCTCAGCCACCGCCACCTCCGCCTCCGGTCGTTGTCGCCGCGGCTGCGCCACCACCCCCAGTCATCATCGCTGCTACACCTCCACCCCCGTCATCGAGGAAGCCCCGGCACCCTCCGACTCCGTGCTTGACGCGCTCTACACTGACATCAGCGCAGATTCAGAGGAGATATACTTCAGCCCAGAGGAGCTAGACTCTGCCATGCAGGAGATGGAGGAAGATTACAAGCGCAACGAGCAGGCCAACAACGCCGTCACGTCCCGAGAGGTATTTGTCGCCATTGGGACGACGATGGATGAAGATCAACCCGGATAAGCTCCGCCTACAGCGCTGGACAAGGGGAAGGGTTCACTCGTTGCTGCCGACAATGATCGCGCAAAGGTCATGCCCCCTCCGCCTAACCTAGTATAGCAGTCGCAGGAACTCGGCACTGGTCCGAGCAACAACAACACCGCAAACCCGCCACCTCCGGCATCTACATCTGCTGTCGTCCAAGTCACTCCAGCTGATAGAGTTATGTACAGTAACCTCCTCGTAGAGCCTATGACCGTGGTTCATATTCGCAATGTAGTTCAGCTTGACGAGAAGCACCAGCAGCTGCTGGAGGAAGCGCAGACCATCGTGGAGCAAGGCGCTAAGCTAGATCGAGATCTGGCCAATACGCAGAAGTCAATAGAGAAAGCTAGAGTAATGGAGGCCGAGTACAAGACTCTGCTACAACAGCAGAAGGCTAAGAAAGCTCCGGCTCGCGTCATCAACGATCCTGGTCTACGGAGAAACCTAGGATGGGCTCCCTCGAAGCCGGCACAGGCCAAGCCATACATTGACAGTGAAGGCAGGCAGGTGATGCCCACTCCTCTTCTCAACCTCTCCGTCGCCAAAACCCTTCTGGAGCAGGATAGATCACCCGCAGCTGTGGATCAGGTCTATGACCTAGTGGCCAAAGCGGTGAAACAGCAGGAAAAGGCCACCTCTCAGAGTCTTGAGTCTGACCGAGCGTTCTGCTAGTCTAGCCAGCATAAGCCGCCAAGGGACAGATCTCCCCATGATGTCGGGTCACAGACGAGTTTGTCAGAACAAAAACGGAGGGATGAGCGCAACAGGAAGGACGCTATTCCCATATCCTCTGACCATGGAGGCAAGGCTCAACCTCGTCGCCCATCTCCATTGCCCCGCTCTACCCGACATCATGAAGACACCAAGGCTCACCATCGTACGGATATGCCTCTGCCAAGGCAGAGCGGCATCGTCATCCGCGAAAACACGGAGCAGACTCGTCATGATGGAGAACGCAACCAAGGACACAATAGCAGGTCGCGTCATGACCCTCCGCGTCCGACAAGCAACCGCGACAAACGTGAGGCGTCGTAGGAGGGTAATAGCAAGAATGCTAACCCACCGCCACCTCCGCCTCTGTCGCCACCCAGCAACCACCATGGCGGAGGAGGCCCGCGTCGTTCACGCAGCCCATCCCCTGTTGGCAAGAAAAAGAAAAGAATCTCGGAGCCATACGATGCACGTTCACGTCTGGACAAGATCCACGAGGCCCGGGAAGGACCATACCTGGGACCATGATGACCCACAAGTATAGGGGATCGCAACAGTCTTCGCGGATAGTATTACCCAATTTATTGATTCGACACAAGGGAAGCCAAAGAATACTTGCAAGCCTTAACAACTGAGTTGTCAGTTCAGCTGCACCTAGAAATTGTTCTTGCTCACAGAAGTTTATCAGTAGCCACAGTTTGTAGTAGCAACAACAACAGCAACAGTGAAACATGATCAATAGTAACAGTAACGATAACAGTAGGATTTGGGTACGGTAGGCACAGGGATGGATGGACGGGCGTTGCATGGACGAGTCTAAACATGTAACTTCAAGATCTAGGGCATTGTAGATAAATAATAACAAGCATCCAAGTACTAAACAATCCTAGGCATGCGCTCCAAATATAGTTATACGTGCTCGCAATGAGAACTTGCACAACATCTTCTGTCCAGCCAGCCCGTGGCAGCGGGGCCTCTAGGGAACTACTGGAAATTAAGGTGCTCCTTTTAATAGAGCACCGGAGCAAAGCATTAACACTCCTGAACACATGTGATCCTCACACCACAGCCATCCCCTCCGGTTGTCCCAATTATTGTCACTTTGGGGCCTTTGGATCCGGACAATGATATGTGTACACAACTTGCAGATAAAATCACAAACAATACTATCATAATGATTCAATAATAAGTTCAGATCTGAGATCATTGCACTCAGGCCCTAGTGACAAGCATTAAGCACAACAAGTTGCAACAAAGTCAAATAACACTAATAGAGATACTAGGCACTATGCCCTAACAGATCTTATTCAATTACATAATAGAACTCATCCAATCCCTACCATCCCCAAGCCTACAGTGGGGGATTACTCACTCATGGATGAGGGAAACATCGGTGGTTGATGGAGATGCGTTGGTGATGACGATGGTGATGATCCTCTCCAAATTCCCCGTCCCAGCAGGGTGCCAGAACGGAGTTTTTGGATCCGAATCTTCGTTTCTGGTGACGGCGACGGAGCGGAACTCTTTCTAGAAAACTATCGACCCCCCCCTCGGTTTTTAGGTCGAAAGGCAACTTATAGGCGCAGAGGGAGGCCGAGGAGGTGCCTGGGGTGGCCGCACCTCCTCCAAGCGCAAGGTCAGGTGGGCCCGCGCCTAGGGTTGGTCTGGGCCCCCCAGGCCTCCCCTCCGTCTCTTCCTCGGGCTCCGTGGATATTCTGGTGAAATATAATTTTGGCATATTTTCCAGGATTTTTCCTGATAGTTCATTTTATGCACAAAAACAAGACACTAAGGTAATTCTGCTGAAAACAGCGTTAGTCTGTGTTAGTTGTATCCAAATCACACAAGTATAGAGGAAAAACAATAGCAAAGTGTTCGAGAAAATAGATACGTTTTGGACGTATCAACTCCCCCAAGATTAGCTTATTGCTTGTTCTCAAGCAATTCAGTTGAAAACTGAGTGCGATAAAAGAACTTTCACGAACACTTTGCTTCATATGATGTAAATATTCTCAGCACAAGAGTATATGCTTAGACAATTCATAATAAGGTGTATGCAATTAAGTCTTCTCAATAGTCATTGCAAGCTATGAAGAGAAACCAACTCAATAATAATAAGTAGCATAAAACATAAACATAAGCAACATTGCAATGCTCATAATAAGGTACGATAGAGTGGTATCTCGATTGCCTTTGTTTGAAGAGCATAATATAAATGCCAAGGCACCTCTGAAGTTCACATGAAGACTAGAGATAAAGATATCAGAGATACAAGCATCAAAGTCATGACATAGTTAACCAAGTTTTGGAACAAACACAAAAATGACAACTATGCTCTCAAAAAGGTGCTCATAGAATAAGTGGTGACTCAACAAGGTTGTGAAAACGGTTTTGTGAAGGTTTGAAAGGCTTCCCAATGCTGAAAGGAAGGTACTCATTAGCTTTGAGCTCTCATTGCACCTATCATAGGCATCTTCATGTGGTTAAGGTGAAAGTGAGGTCCACTCTGAATCATATGCTTGACAGACCATAGACTGGAAATCCCAAGTCCCTTGAGTACGAGGGTCGCTCCGCATGCTACTCAACTTTGGTCACCTAAAAGTTCTTGTCATTGTAAATACATGCATATCATGAGAACCGCCAACGGGGTACCCCTTGCACATGGTACAGGAGATTTCCCATAACAAAAATGACAAGGCAAGAAGACAATGAGCATCTCAACAATCTTTTTATTTACCATATGCATAGCTTTTTATTGAGGACGCTTCATAGATGCTCATTATAGTGATGCTGCAAGTTTCCACCATGATTAGGCATGGCTTAGGCTAGCGGCCCAGGCGTTTCTCTAACACAATGTATAAACTCCATGAACTCACGACCTCCCCTTTTATTTCACATCGTCGACATCCGTAAACAAAAGAGCAAGGAATCAACTGGATGAGATATCCAAAAAGTGTTAAAAGCGTTCCCCGTGACAACACGGTTCTGCTGACTCCCAGCATATAATTAGCAAGCATATAACTTTCATGGACAGGTCACGATGGTTCAGAATTATTATGCGCAAAGAATAAAGTGTGCCATCAAGTTCGTGAGAGCTTTACGAACTAACTTTCTCAAAACAGACAAACATTTTATTTTGGAAGAAAACACGGCATATGGAATATGCACTGAAGTAGAAAATGATGCTAATAGGTAGGTATGATGGACACAGCTGGCAATATTGGTTTTGGGGAGTTGGAAGCACATGTAGAACACATACTCAGTGCAAGTGAAGGATATCAATAGAGAGGGAGCGACAAACGAGAGAGAAATAGCTGTCATAATCATGCTTGCAACAAAATAGGACTAACTATGGCATGAAAGTGATACAAGAAATCTGAGTTAAAATAAATCATCGAGGCTTACTAACTATTGATTAGTCATATGCATGCGTGAGCATGTGCCAAGTCGATTCACATGAACAGTCAGAGGAGGATACCACCATGTCATACCAAAGATGAATAAAATAATGCAAGCAAACATTCATATGACATGCTACAAACTATTAGCAAGCTGGAGCTAATCATAGACAAGCAAGAACTACTAAGCATCCATAATGACATACACCTTACACAAACAGTCTAAGCATGCTCACAATGATGAGTATATGTACAAAAATGAAACAAGTAGAGTTCGTTACCAGCCTCTTACCACGCCTCGAGTTGTCTTAATCTTCATTATTGCCCTTCACTTGTGTGACTTGAATAATTAACATGAAACCAAAATCCACTGAGGACGGCTGAACCCTGCAAAGAACTCACAAAACCAAAGAAGACGAACAAATATTTTTGGTGTTCTCGATTTTTTTAGAAACAAGCAAACAAAGAAAAACCAAACAAAAACAAAGCAAACCAAACAAAGCAAAATCTTTTTGGATTTTTCTTTTAAGGCAAACCAAAGCAAAGAAAACAAAGAAACAAACCAAGAGAAACAACAAAAATATTTTTGGTATTTTTGGGATTTTAGAAAGAAGCAATAAAAACCAAAAAGAAAGCAAAAACAATGTGTCGTGGTTTTGTCGACATGTACGCCATAGGGGTATCCCAACGACGAGTTTAGAGACGTGGGGGGGAGACGGAGAGCGTTTGGGTCGGCGTGACACAGTTTACCCAGGTTCAGATCTCACGACGGTGGCGGGATCCTACTCCTGATATAAATCACTATAATGGCAATACACCGAGTTATAGGATTGGGGGTTCGCTGTGTGCGAGTTGTGCTATGCACTTGTCTATTGTTGAGGTTATGCCCTAAAGGCTCCCATAGGCCGGCTTATAAGGACGCCAGGACCTAGGGTTACAAGGAGAGTCCTGGCCGGATACGGTTACAGAGTCCTAGACCAACACTAACTAGTCTTCGTGTCCTCCAAGGCTCCGGCTTCCATCTAAGGTGGTGGCACGTCGCCTTCCTTTATCCCTGCTGGACCTCCGTCTTGTCTATCAGCAACTGGGTCGCCCGGTTATGCCATAGGCCTAACCACCAATGGTGGGCCACCCGGGATTGCCGGTATGAGACTATGCCGTAGGTATACCCATTTGGTATATCCATAACAGTAGCCCCCGGAGTTCTTCAAGATCCTCGCGTTCCTCCGCCTAGCTTTGAATGTAAGTATCATGTCGTCTTCAATTTGTAGGCGTGCTTCACGAAGAATCTTGGAGAGCTCCCATATCATATTCTCATCTGACTAAGCCTAGCCAGAGAGTTGCTCGTATGCTTCTGCGAACGAATCTAAGGCGGAGAACTCTCTAACAAATCATTAGTGATTCTTCCAAGCTCTAGGAACGTCCTCAATATCATCATCCATGCAGGACGATATGCAAGCCGAAAAAAATCACGGCTACTGGGCCACGGTCGTAAAGGCTGCCAAACTGCCGACTTAGAGCCAGCAAAGTCATAGTCATAAGAGCTTGACGAATTAAGGTCTTAGAGCCTCTCATATCATGGACGTTTAGGCCATCGAGCCATGTAACCCAGTGAAACTTCCGTGAAGGCAAAGTTGATGTCGAGCCCCCGGGTTTTCTAGCCGGATTCTTCACCGTCTTGAAAGTTTTGTTGACATAACCATATGTAGCCCCCGAGCATTGAGTCGGCTTCGTCGAAGGCGTCTTGATGCTCAAAAGAACATGCATAATTGTACATCAAACTATTGTAGCCCCCGAGCATCAAGTCGGAGTTTCAAAAGAAATTCGTCTTGGTGCTCTCAGAGTAGCTTTAGATAAAATGTGAATATTGTAGCCCCCGAGCGCCAAGTCGGAAATAATTTTGGCTTGGTGCTCCAGAGAGAACTTCACAAAAAATTCAGCATCGATGTAGCCTCCAAGCGTCAAGGTGGAATTCACATGAATTTTCCGGCTTGATGCTCAAAGAGAACTAAACTATATCTTGGAGATCATCGTACTTTATCCCCTAAGGATTGCTCCGATCTAGACGCAAGGAGGGACAAAGCTCTTAAGTTTAGAGATGTCGAGCCCCCGAGCGTCGATCTGACATCCTCAAAGGCGGCTCAAGTCTTGGTCAACAATGGAAATTGCAGCCCCCGAGGTGTCAAGCCTAATAAAAATCCGGCTTAAAACATCTTATTCCGAGGAACGCGGCAATGTCCAAGCGTTATGTACCTGAAATATAAACATAAAAATACAAATGTATTAAATTGTTTCTTTAATTGTGTCCAGCAAACATATGTAAGGCGGAACAAACATGGCCTTTGAACAAATGCTTTAAAGCTGAAAATATGCAGCAAATGGACAACATAAAACTGTTTAGGAGGGAAAAACTCAACTAATTTGAACAGTTTATGTAAAATTTTGTTTAAGCAAGTGCTGGATTATCCGTTATTCTGGTTTTTATGTTTGACCTTTCGTGAGACGGAAGACTCGCAGCACAGAACCATGTCCTTGGGTGATGATGCCT
This sequence comes from Avena sativa, assembly GCA_916181665.1. Classification (NCBI taxonomy): domain Eukaryota; kingdom Viridiplantae; phylum Streptophyta; class Magnoliopsida; order Poales; family Poaceae; genus Avena; species Avena sativa. The sequence goes on from OV702293.1 coordinate 466,747,536, forward strand.
AATGGCACCGTCCAGAATCCAAGGTCAAAACGCCCGCTTTGAGTGTCGAGAAGTCACTACTCCGGAATCCACATAAAACAACAGAAAACGTGTATCCAGAAAACTTAAGCTAACGCCCGAAGGCGGTTTTTTTGCATGGTACTGGTGCCTTTAAACGGCAAGCCAGTAAAAAGTTTATACTCACGAGCGCAAGACAAATCATGGAAAAGTATAACCAAAACGAAAGCGGTAAAAGACTCTGAATATGAGTGAACCAATCTTAATCTCATGATCATAAACAATAAAATATTTAAAAATAAATAAGTACTTAGCTGTTTGAGCGGAGTCGGTGTAGGTCCGACAAAGATGAATCTAATGCGATGAAGACGGAGTAAATCATGACGGCTCCAATCTGGATACGGCGAAGCATCTGGCCTTAATTTCCGTTCGATCGGAGACGTGGCTCCCTAGCTAGCCAGAAATTCACGCACGAAGATCTTTCCATCCTCACGTGATGAGTGATTTTTGCTAGCTGATCGATGTGACGTTTGAGCTTCTTCTTGGTCCGTACGTAGCGGTCCAAAGATTACGTCGAAGTAGATGTATAATGCTGCCGAATCCATCAGCATGTCGGCGAGGAAAAAGCAAAGCAAGACCATCATAGTTTTTGCTGATGAAGATTTCCGCGATGCGGCCGACTAGGTTACACGCTCGAGCGGAGAGACAATAAATCCTTCGAAGACTCAAAAGCGATGACGAAGCTGGCGCATCGATGGAGATGCGATTTGGCCGTTGTCGAAGACGGCGAGGGATCCCGCCCGGATCCATGCTGTAAGCGCCTATTGCCCCACGGTGGGCGCCAACTGTCGTGGTTTTGTCGACACGTACGCCATAGGGGTATCCCAACGGCGAGTTTAGAGACGTGGGGGGAAGACGGAGAGCGTCCGGGTCGGCGTGACACAGTTTACCCAGGTTCAGATCTCATGACGGTGGCGAGATCCTACTCCTGCTATAAATTACTATAATGGCAATACGCCGAGTTACAGGATTGGGGGTTCGCTATGTGCGAGTTGTGCTATGCACTTGTCTATTGTTGAGATTATGCCCTAAAGGCTCCCATAGGCCGGCTTATAAGGACGCCAGGACCTAGAGTTACAAGGAGAGTCCTAGCCGGATACGGTTACAGAGTCCTAGACTAAAACTAACTAGTCTTCGTGTCCTCCAAGACTCCGACTTCCATCTAAGGTGTGGCATGTCGCCTTCCTTTATCCCTGCTGGACCTCCGTCTTGTCTATCAGCAACTAGGCCACCCGGTTATGCCATAGGCCTAACCACCAACGGTGGGCCACCCGGGCTTGCCGGTATGAGACCATGCCGTAGGTATACCCATTTGGTATATCCACAACACAATGGATATACAAAGAACCGACCGAACATGATATATAGATGAGTGTGATGTCGGTGTACCTCCCCCCAAGCTTAGGCTTTTGGCCTAAGTGGGGCTCAATAGCGCGGATAGTACCCCCATGCTGGTGGGTCATCATAGGAATGATCATAGTCAGGCACCTGCGATGAAGAAGAAGACGCGCCCCAATCAAATGAGGGCTACTGGTATGAAGACTCTCCCAAGTTGGAGGGCTGAACCGAATTGTCTTCGGCATCCTCTTCAACATTCTCCTCTTGATGGGAGAGTTCCCCCACATAAGTGTCAAGCTCCTCCTCCGTAAGTGACCATCCTTGCCTGTTATCAAAGTTAAACAAAACAGGTGCAGGCAAATAAACTATTTTCTTAGTCCTACCCTTTCTCCAACCTTGCTGGGAAAAATATATTTCATATGGTAAACTTCTCACATTAGCCCCCAAGGAAACAAAACCATGCTGAATCATGGATTCAATATCGAGCCTCTCTGTGGGGAACTGAAAATCTGAATAATGAGTCTCTAAACCATGGAAAGCTAGCAACCTAGAAGCAATGAGACCTCCACAAATTCCACCCTTCTCATGGTTGGTGGTGAGACGGTGATCTATCAAGCACCCAGACTATAAGAACTGTTCCTATTCAGAGCAACTGTAATAAAAGCTAGATCAAAAGAAGACAACTTCCTAGCAATCTTTCTAGCAATAACGCACTTGGTGATAAAATAGGCAAAGTATCTAATAGCTGGGAGCTGAATGTTCTGAATTTTACCACTTTCCTTTGAGTAGTCGAAACCTTGGCAAATCTCAGCATACAAATGAACAAGTGAATTGGGCCTCTCCTTGATCTTCTCACAAGATCCCCACTGAGGTACTCTAATTGTTGCACAGAAATCAGCAAAAGGCAGGTCGACAGGTATATTATATATTTTATAATGGACCATGGGATTAGAAGTAGACCAAGTGAACCGGAAGTCCTGCACAAAAGCCATGGTTAGCTTAACATATTGGATTGGTTCACCTTCAACAAAGTGTTCCAACCCTGCATTTGTAACCATAGTTTGGAAATCTTGGAGGATCCCCGCAGCTCTCATAAATTCATGGCATGGATATATGGAAGGGAAAACTGCCTCCTCACGATGAACCCTCATTGGCTCATGCACCATCAACTCATATTGATTTAGTGGATAAGCACTCATCTTCCTTACTGAAATTTTTAGACAACCATCAAACCAAGTGATTTCTAAGTTGATAAATGATGAGCAACTACTATAGGAACTTGCTAGAGGACTACACATGCATCAAAACAAAGTTTATAAGCAAATAACAAGCATGCAAGCTCTAACAACCTGTCACGTATAGCTGCAAAATACTCAAGATACAATCTACCAATCACAAATCTAATTCGACAAGTTGAGGAGGCACATACCAAGGATCAAACCCTCCAAATATCAGCACTTGAGATGGGCTGAACAAGGAGATCAAAAATTGCGATAAAGAACAACAAGAACTCTAGCTTGAGCAAGTTTTCCGGTGTTTTTTGGGAGAGAGAAAGAAGGTGGCTTTGAGGAGGCAGCTTGGAGGGGCCCAGGTGGGCCAGACCACCCAGGCGCCGCCACCTGGTAGGCCGCTCCTACCAGGGGTCTGGTGGCCTGGGTGGCCCCCTGGGTCATCTCAGGTGCCACTCTACCTGTTTTTTCGAGGAAAAATTTATTTTGAATTTTCTGGGATTTTTCGGGAAACTTTATTTTTGGCCAATTTTCAGGATATGAAAATTGATTTTCTCGCATAAACAGTTTTTTCAGAAGAAGCAAAAGCAAACAAAAATCCAAACTATAGGAGCTCTAAGAAACTCAAACAAGCAAACAACTAGCAAAACTAAAGCTAAAGCAAAGACTAGGAAGGAGAAAGGAAAAAGAAAGCAAGTATAACCGTAGTGGAAACATTATTTTGTTCATAAAAATATTTTTGTTAACAAGGTTGATCAAGTCTTGTTACCAAAATAATCTTATATGAAGCAAAACTTTGCATTCCACTAGGTGATTATGTTACCTCATACTTGATAGCAATGGTCCCAATCATAATAGTTTCAAAAATTTCTTGTGGAATGGGACAATATATTTCTCCAACCTTAATGCCTTCAATGTTTTCAATGGAATTCAGGCAATAGTTCTTAACAACCTTCTTGGGGAAATAGACAGTGTGCTCTTTGTCATTAATGTTGAATGTTACTTTTCCTTGATTGCAATTGATGACAGCACCTGCAGTATTAAGAAAAGGTCTCCCAAGAATAATAGACATATTACCATCTACAGGCATTTCAAGCACAACAAAATCAGTTAAGACCATGCAATTATGAGCAACTTTAACAGGAACATCCTCACATGTACCAACAAGAATAGTAGTTGACTTATCAGCCATTTGAAAAGAAATATCAGTTGGTATCAACTTTTCTAGCTGGAGTCTCTTGTAGAGAGAAAAATGCATAACACTAACTCCAGCTCCCAAATCACATAAAGCAGTTCTAACATAATTATTCTTAATGGAGCAAGGAATAGTTGGTATACCTGTATCACCAAGTTTCTTTGGAACCTTACCATTGAAGGAATAATTAGCAAGTAGAGTAGAAATCTCCTCATTAGGAATCTATCTTTTATTAGAGACAATATCTTTCATATACTTTGAATAAGGAGGCAACTTAATAGCATCAGTCAAAGGAATTTGCAAGAATAAATGTTTCATCCACTCACAAAACTTGTTGTAGTGTTCCTCCTCCTTTGACTTGTGTTTCTTACCTGGAAAAGGCATAGGTTTCTGCACCCAAGGTTCTCTCTCTTTACCATGTTTATGAGCAATAAAATCTTCCTTTGTGTACCTAGTGTTCTTAGTGTGCTTCTCAGGTTCTTCCTCACCTTCCTCCTTATCATAAGACTCATTTTTATCATTACCACTCTCAGTTTCAGCATCAGAGACAGATATACTATTAGGATCTATAGCAGGTTCAAGTGGTTCCTCAACTACTACTTTATGTTTCTTTTTCTTTCTCTTACGAGGGCTACCACTATCCTCACCTGTTGAGAATCATGCTCAATTCTTTTTAGGTGTCCTTCAAGATATAAAGGATCTTGAGTAGCTATACCACTCCTAGTTCTAATTCCATAAACATGTTTATCTCTTAAAGCATTAACTAGCATATCCTTTTGTACGTTAGCAAGTTGATCAAGTTGAGTTTGAACCATTTGAAAGTGTTTACAAAGCATTTTAGTATCATCAGAAGTTATTTCCATAATATCTTTCAACTCATGGATAGCTCTAGAGTTTTCCAATAAAAGATTTTGAACTTGTTTATTAAAATACCGTTGTTTAACAATAAAAGTGTAAAGTTCCTCTAAACATTGATCAGGAGGCTTACCATAAGGAATATCACCTTCATCAAAGTGTTGGAGAGAGTGTACCTCAATAGTAGATAAGTGGGGAACTAGATTACATAATTCTTCTATAGGAGGTAGATTCTTCACATCTTCAGCTCTAATACCTTTCTCCTTTAGACACTTCTTAGCTTCCTTCATCACTTCATCATTTAATGCAATAACTCCCCTCTTCTTTGTTGTTGGTGTTGGAACTGGTTCAGGCATAACTGGTTCAGGAGTAATAGGCTCAGGTGCATTCAGCTCAGTTGAAGTCCAATCAGGTCATCATAATTCTTGCTTATCTTAGTCATTAATTCTTCAGCACCTGTAGGAGTCCTTTTCCTGAAAACACAATCAATAAAGCTATCTAGGTAGGTCCTAGAATCATTAGTTAGTCCATTATAATAAATATCAAGAAGCTCATTCTTAGGCAATGGACATACAGGATGTGCATGAATCAAGGCACATAATATTTTCCATGACTCAAGCAATTTCTCTTATTCTCCCTGTTTAAAATCAAAAAGTCTCTGCAAATCAGCATGTCTAGCACTGGGAGGAAAATATTTATGGAAGAAATAAGCAATCAAGCAATCAGGGCTATCAATGGAACCATGAGGTAATCTATTAAACCAAGCCCTAGCTTCTCCTTTTAGTGAAAAAAGGAAGATCTTAGCAACAAAGTACTTTCGCATCTTAAAATCATCAGAGAACAAAGCACTCATAGTAGAGAGCTCATTCATATGAGCCACAACACTCTCATTTTCAGTCCCACAAAAAGGTTCTTTCTCAACAATATCTAAATAAGATAAATCAAGAGAGAAATCATAATCTTCATATTTAATATCGATGGGAGAAGTGGCAAACTTAGGATCAGAGGACAACTTAGGCATAATAGTACGTCTAGCAAGGAGACTCTTAATAACACTAGTACCATGTGTGTTTCGGCACTCTTCAACAAAATCATCAGTGAACTCAATGTAACCATCATTAATATCATAACTCTCACTAGCCTAAGGTGAGCTAACGGGTGTATCAGTGTCTTCACTAGGAGTTTCGGTATTTCCTAGACCAGCCATAGTAGCATCTAGAAAAGGACCTAATGAACTACTCGCATCAAGCACAGTAGAAGTAACATCACGAGCATCAAAAGCAGTTTTAGACTCAGCAGTAGTAGTAGTATGTGTAGCATGTGTATGTGGTGGTGGTGTGACAAGCTTACTTATAACAGATGGTGAATCAAGAGCAGCATAGATGTTTAGGACTGTACCTCTTCTTGTAGTGGATGGTAAAATAGGGAACTTTCCGTCACGAGACTTCCCCATGATGAAAGGAGTAGCAGTGAACAATAATAGATCCAAGTGAACTTACAAATAAAGCTATGCTCCCCGGCAACGGCGCCAGAAAATAGTCTTGATGACCCACAAGTATAGGGGATCGCAACAGTCTTCGAGAGTAGTATTACCCAATTTATTGATTCGACACAAGGGGAGCCAAAGAATACTTGCAAGCCTTAACAACTGAGTTATCAGTTCAGCTGCACCTAGAAATAGTTCTTGCTCACAGAAGTTTATCAGTAGCCACAGTTTGTAGTAGCAACAGCAACAGTGAAACATGAGCAATAGTAATAGTAACGGTAACAGTAAGATTCGGGTGCGGTAGGCATAGGGATGGATGGACGGGCGTTGCATGGACGAGTCTAAACATGTAACTTCAAGATCTAGGGCATTGTAGATAAATAATAACAAGCATCCAAGTAGTAAACAATCCTAGGCATGCACTCCAAATATAGTCATACATGCTCGCAATGAGAACTTGCACAACATCTTCTGTCCAGCCAGCCCGTGGCAGCGGGGCCTCTAGGGAACTACTGGAAATTAAGGTGCTCCTTTTAATAGAGCACCGGAGCAAAGTATTAACACTCCTGAACACATGTGATCCTCACACCACAGCCATCCCCTCCGGTTGTCCCAATTATTGTCACTTTGGGGCCTTTGGATCCGGACAATGATATGTGTACACAACTTGCAGATAAAATCACAAACAATACTATCATAATGATTCAATAATAAGTTCAGATCTGAGATCATTGCACTCAGGCCCTAGTGACAAGCATTAAGCACAACAAGTTGCAACAAAGTCAAATAGCACTAATAGAGATACTAGGCACTATGCCCTAACAGATCTTATTCGATTACATGATATAACTCATCCAATCCCTACCATCCCTAAGCCTACAGCGGGGGATTACTCATTCATGGATGAGGGAAACATCGGTGGTTGATGGAGATGCGTTGGTGATGACGATGGCGATGATCCTCTCCAAATTCCCCGTCCCGGCAGGGTGCCAGAACGGAGTTTTTGGATTCGAATCTTTGTTTCTGGTGGCAGCGGCGGAGCGGAACTCTTTCAAGAAAACTATCGACCCCCCCTTGGTTTTTAGGTCGAAAGGCAACTTATAGGCGCAGAGGGAGGCCGAGGAGGTGCCTGGGGTGGCCGCACCCCCGCCAGGCGCGAGGTCAGGTGGGCCCGCGCCTGGGGTGGGTCTGGGCCCCCCAGGCCTCCCCTCCGTCTCTTCTTCTGGCTCGGTGGATCTTCTGGTGAAATATAATTTTTGGCATATTTTCTGGGATTTTTCCTGATATTTCATTTTATGCACCAAAACAAGACACCAAGGTAATTCTGCTGAAAACAGCGTTAGTCCGTGTTAGTTGTAACCATATCACACAAGTATAGAGGAAAAACAATAGCAAAGTGTTCAAGAAAATAGATACGTTTTGGACGTATTAACTCCCCCAAGCTTAGCTTATTGCTTGTCCTCAAGCAATTCAGTTGAAAACTGAGTGCGATAAAAGAACTTTCACGAACACTTTGCTTCATATGATGTAAATATTCTCAGCACAAGAGTATATTCTTAGAAAATTCATAATAATATGTATGCAACTAAGTCTACTCAATAGTCATTGCAAGCTATGAAGAGAAACCAACTCAATAATAATAAGTAGCATGAAACATAAACATAAGCAACATTGTAATGCTCATAATAAGGTATGATAGAGTGGTATCTCGATTGCCTTTGTTTGAAGAGCACAATATAAATGCCAAGGCACCTCTGAAGTTCACATGAAGACTAGAGATAAAGATATCAGAGATACAAGAATCAAAGTCATGACATAGTTAACCAAGTTTGGGAACAAACACAAAAATGACAACTATGCTCTCAAGAAGGTGCTCATAGAATAAGTGGTGACTCAACAAGGTTGTGAAAACGGTTTTGTGAAGGTTTGAAAGGCTTCCCAATGCTGAAAGGAAGGTACTCATTAGCTTTGAGCTCTCATTGCACCTATCATAGGCATCTTCATGTGGTTAAGGTGAAAGTGAGGTCCACTCTGTATCATATGCTTGACAGACCATAGACTGGAAATCCCAAGTACCTTGAGGACGAGGGTCGCTCCGCATGCTACTCAACTTTGGTCACCTAAAAGTTCTTGTCATTGTAAATACATGCATATCATCGAGAACCGCCAACGGGGTACCCCTTGCACATGGTACAGGAGATTTCCCATAACAAAAATGACAAGGCAAGAAGACAATGAGCATCTCAGCAATCTTTTTATTTACCATATGCATAGCTTTTTATTGAGGACGCTTCATAGATGCTCATTATAGTGATGCTGCAAGTTTCCACCATGATTAGGCATGGCTTAGGCTAGCGGCTCAGGCGTTTCTCTAACACAATGTATAAAATCCATGAACTCACGACCTCCCCTTTTATTTCACATCGTCGACATCCGTAAACAAAAGAGCAAGGAATCAACTGGATGAGATATCCAAAAAGTGTTGAAAGCGTTCCCCGTGACAACACGGTTCTGCTGACTCCCAGCCTATAATTAGCAAACATATAACTTTCATGGACAGGTCACGATGGTTCAGAATTATTATGCGCAAAGAATAAAGTGTGCCATCAAGTTCATGAGAGCTTTACTAACTAACTTTCTCAAAACAGAAAAACATTTTATTTTGGAAGAAAACACGGCATATGGAATATGCACTGAAGTAGCAAATGATGCTAATAGGTAGGTATGGTGGACACAGCTGGCAATATTGGTTTTGGGGAGTTGGAAGCACATGTAGAGCACATACTCAGTGCAAGTGAAGGCTAGCAATAGAGAGGGAGCGACAAACGAGAGAGCAATAGCTGTCATAATCATGCTTGCAACAAAACAGGACTAACTATGGCATGAAAGTGATACAAGAACTCTGAGGCAAAATAAATCATTGAGGCTTACTGACTATTGATTAGTCATATGCATGCGTGAGCATGTGCCAAGTCGATTCACATGAACAGTCAGAGGAGGATACCACCATGTCATAACAAAGTATGAATAAAATAATGCAAGCAAACATTCATATGACAAGCTACAAACTATTAGCAAGTTGGAGCTAATCATAAACAAGCAAGAACTACTAAGAATCCATAATGACATACACCTTACACAAACAGGCTAAGCATGCTCACAATGATGAGTATATGTACAAAAATGAAACAAATAGAGTTTGTTACCAGCCTCTTACCACGCCTCGAGTTGTCTTAATCTTCATTATTGCCCTTCACTTGTGTGACTTGAATAATTAACATTAAACCAAAATCCACTAAGGAAGGCTGAACCCTGAAAAGAACTCACAAAACCAAAGAAGACCATCAACTTCCTAGCAATCTTTCTAGCAAGAACGCACTTGGTAATAAAATAGGCAAGTATCTAATAGCTGGGAGATGAATGTTCCGAATTTTACCACTTTCCTTTGAGTAGTCGAAACCTTGGCAAATCTCAGCATACAAATGAACAAGTGACTTGGGCCTCTCCTTGATCTTCTCACAAGATCCCCACTGAGGTACTCTAATTGCTGCACAGAAATCAGCAAAAGGCAGGTCAACAGGTATATTATATATTTTGTAATGGACCATGGGATTAGAAGTAGACTGTGAACCGGAAGTCCTGCACAAAAGCCATGGTTAGCTTAACATATTGGATTGGTTCACCTTCAACAAAGTGTTCCAACCCTGCATTTGTAACCATAGTTTGGAAATCTTGGAGGATCCCCGCAGCTCTCATAAATTCATGGCATGGATATATGGAAGGGAAAACTTCCTCCTCACGATGAAACCTCATTGGCTCATGCACCATCAAGTCATATTGATTTAGTGGATAAGCACTCATCTTCCTTGCTGAAATTTTTAGACAACCATCAAACCAAGTGATTTCTAAGTTGATAAATGATGAGCAACTACTATAGGAACTTGCTAGATGACTACACATGCATCAAAACAAAGTTTATAAGCAAATAACAAGCATGCAAGCTCAAACAACCTGTCACCTATAGCAGCAAAATACTTAAGATACAATCTACCAATCACAAATCTAATTGGACAAGTGGAGGAGGCACATACCAAGGAGAAAACCCTCCAAAAATAAGCGCTTGAGATGGGCTAAACAAGGAGATCGAAAATCGCGAGAAAGAACAACAAGAACTCGAACTTGAGCAAGTTTTCTGGTGTTTTTCGAGAGAGAGAAAGAATGTGGCTTTGAGGAGGCAGCATAGAGGGGCCCAGGTGGGCCAGACCCCCCAGGCGCTACCACCTGGGTATGGTGGCCTGGGGTGGACCCCTGGGTCATCTCAGGTGCCACTCTGCCCCTTTTTTCGAGGAAAAATTTATTTTGAATTTTCTGGGATTTTTCGGGATATTTATTTTTGGCCAATTTTTAGGATATGAAAATTGATTTTCTCGCAGAAACAGTTTTTTCAGAAGAAGCAAAAGCAAACCAAAAGCCAAAATATAGGAGCTCTAAGAAACTCAAACAAGCAAACAACTAGCAAAACTAAAGCTAAATCAAAGACTAGGAAGGAGAAAGGAAAAAAGAAAGCAAGTATAACCATAGTGGAAACATTATTTTGTTCATAAAAATCCTTTTGTTAACAAGGTTGATCAAGTCTTGTTACCAAAACAATCTTATATGAAGCAAAACTTTGCATTCGACAAGGTGATTATGTTACCTCATACTTGATAGCAATGGTCCCAATCATAATAGTTTCAAAATTTTCTTGTGGAATGGGACAATATATTTCTCCAACCTTAATGCCTTCAATGTTTTCAATGGAATTCAGGCAATAGCTCTTAACAACCTACTTGGGGAAATATACAGTGTGCTCTTTGTCATTAATATTGAATGTTACTTTTCCTTGATTGCAATTGATGACAGCACCTGCACATTAAGAAAAGGTCTCCCAAGAATAATAGACATATTATCATCTTCAGGCATTTCAAGCACAACAAAATCAGTTAAGACCATGCAATTATGAGCAACTTGAATAGGAACAACCTCACATATACCAACAGGAATAATAGTTGACTTATCAGCCATTTGAAAAGAAATATCAGTTGGTATCAACTTTTCTAGCTGGAGTCTCTTGTAGAGAGAAAAAGGCATAACACTAACTCCATCTCCCAAATCACATAAAGTAGTTCTAACATAATTATTCTTAATGGAGCAATGAATAGTTGGTATACCTGGATCACCAAGTTTCTTTGGAACCTTACCATTGAAGGAATAATTAGCAAGTAGAGTAGAAATCTCCTCATTAGGAATCTTCCTTTTATTAGAGACAATATCCTTCATATACTTTGAATAAGGAGACAACTTAATAGCATCAGTCAAAGGAATTTGCAAGAATAAAGGTTTCATCCACTCACAAAACTTGTTGTAGTGTTCCTCCTCCTTTGACTTGTGTTTCTTACCTAGAAAAGGCATAGGTTTCTGCACCCAAGGTTCTCTCTCCTTACCATGTTTATTAGCAATAAAATCTTCCTTTGTGTACCTAGTGTTCTTAGTGTGCTTCTCAGGTTCTTCCTCACCTTCCTCCTTATCATAAGACTCATTTTTATCATTACCACTCTCAGTTTCAGCATCAGAGACAGATATACTATTAAGATCTACAGCAGGTTCAAGTGGTTCCTCAACTACTTTATGTTTCTTTTTTTTCTCTGACGAGGGCTACCACTATCCTCACCTTGTTGAGAATCCTGCTAAATTATTTTGGGGTGTCCTTCAGGATATAAAGGATATTGAGTATCTATACCACTCCTAGTTCTAATTCCATAAGCATGTTTATCTCTTGAAGCATTAACTAACATAACCTTTTGTACCTTAGCAAGTTGATCAAGTTGAGTTTGAACCATTTGAAAGTGTTTACAAAGCATTTTAATATCATTAGAAGTTCTTTCCACAATATCTTTCAACTCATGTATAGCTCTAGAGTTTTCCAATAAATGATTCTAAACTTGTTTATTAAAATACCCTTGTTTAACAATAAAAGTGTAAAGTTCCTCTAAACATTGATCAGGAGTCTTACCATAAGGAATATCACCTTCATCAAAGTGTTGGAGAGAGTGTACCTCAATAGTAGATGAGTGGGGAATTGACTTACATAATTCTTCTATAGGAGGTAGATTCTTCACATCTTCAGCTCTAATACCTTTCTCCTTTAGACACTTCTTAGCTTCCTTCATCACTTCATCATTTAATGCAATAACTCCCCTCTTCTTTTTTGTTGGTGTTGGAACTGGTTCAGGAGTAATAGGCTCAGCTGCATTCAGCTCAGTTGAAGTCCAATCATCATAATTCTTGCTTATCTTAGTCATTAATTCTTCGGCATCTGTAGGAGTCCTTTTCCTCAAAACACAATCAGCAAAGCTATCTAGGTAGGTCCTAGAATCATCAGTTGTCCATTATAATAAATATCAAGAATCTCATTCTTAGGCAATGGACATCCATGATGTGCATGAATCAAGGCACAAAATCTTTTCCATGACTCAGGCAATTTCTCTTCTTCTCCCTGTTTAAAATCAAAAAGTCTCTGCAAAGCAGCATGTCTAGCACTGGGAGGAAAATATTTCTAGAAGAAAGAAGCAATCAAGCAATCAAGTCTATCAATGGAACCAAGAGGTAATCTATTAAACCAAGCTCTAGCTTCTCCTTTTAGTGGAAAAGGGAAGATCTTAGCAACAAAGTACTTCGCATCTTAAAATCATCAGAGAACAAAGCACTCATAGTAGAGAGCTCATTCATATGAGCCACAACACTCTCATTTTCAGTCCCACAAAAAGGTTCTTTCTCAACAATATCTAAATAAGATAAATCAAGAGAGAAATCATAATATTCATCTTTAATATCTATGAGAGAAGTGGCAAACTTAGGATCAGAGGACAACTTAGGCATAATAGTACGTCTAGCAAGGAGACTCTTAATAGCACTAGTACCATGTGTGTTTCGGCACTCTTCAACAAAATCATCAATGAACTCAATGTAACCATCATTAATATCATAACTCTCACTAGCCTAAGGTGAGCTAACGGGTGTATCAGTGTCTTCACTAGGAGTTTCGGTATTTCCTAGACCAGCCATAGTAGCATCTAGAAAAGGACCTAATGAACTACTCGCATCAAGCACAGTAGAAGTAACATCACGAGCATCAAAAGCAGTTTTAGACTCAGCAGTAGTAGTAGTATGTGTAGCATGTGTATGTGGTGGTGGTGTGACAAGCTTACTTACAACAGATGGTGAATCAAGAGCAGCATAGATGTTTAGGACTGTACCTCTTCTTGTAGTGGATGGTAAAATAGGGAACTTTCCGTCACGAGACTTCCCCATGATGAAAGGAGTAGCAGTGAACAATAATAGATCCAAGTGAACTTACAAATAAAGCTATGCTCCCCAGCAACGGCGCCAGAAAATAGTCTTGATTACCCACAAGTATAGGGGATCGCAACAGTCTTCGAGGGTAGTATTACCCAATTTATTGATTCGACACAAGGGGAGCCAAAGAATACTTGCAAGCCTTAACAACTGAGTTGTCAGTTCAGCTGCACCTAGAAATAGTTCTTGCTCACAGAATTTTACCAGTAGCCACAGTTTGTAGTAGCAACAACAACATCAAGAGCAACAGTGAAACAGGAGCAATAGTAACAGTAACGGTAACAGTAGGATTCGAGTACGGTAGGCATAGGGATGGATGGACGGGCGTTGCATGGACGAGTCTAAACATGTAAGTTCAAGATCTAGGGCATTGCAGATAAATAATAACAAGCATCCAAGTACTAAACAATCCTAGGCATGTGCTTCAAATATAGTCATACGTGCTCGCAATGAGAACTTGCACAACATCTTTTGTCCAGCCAGCCCGTGGCAGGGGGGCCTCTAGGGAACTACTGGCAATTAAGGTGCTCCTTTTAATAGAGCACGGGTGCAAAGCATTAACACCCCATGAACACATGTGATCATCACATCACAGCCATCCCCTTCGGTTGTCCCAATTATTGTCACTTTGGGGACTTTGGATCTGGACAATGATATGTGTACACAACTTGCAGATAAGATCACAAACAATACTATCATAATGATTCAATAATAAGTTCAGATCTGAGATCATGGCACTCGGGCCCTAGTGACAAGCATTAAGCACAACAAGTTGCAACAAAGTCAAATAGCACTAATAGAGATACTAGGCACTATGCCCTAACAGATCTTATTCGATTACATGATAGAACTCATCCAATCCCTACCATCCCCAAGCCTACATCGGGGGATTACTCACTCATGGATGAGGGAAACATCGGTGGTTGATGGAGATGCGTTGGTGATGATGATGGCGATGATCCTCTCCAAATTCCCCGTCCCGGCAGGGTGCCAGAACGGAGTTTCTGGATCCGAATCTTCGTTTCTAGTGGCGATAGCGGAGCGGAACTCTTTCTGGAAAACTATCGAACCTCCCCCCTCAGTTTTTAGGTTGAAAGGCAACTTATAGGCGCAGAGAGAGGCCGAGGAGGTGCCTGGGGTGTCCGCACCCCCTCCTGGCGCGGGGTCAGGCAGGCCCGTGCCTGGGGTGGGTCTAGGCACCCCGGGCCTCCCCTCCGTCTCTTCTTCTATCTCCGTGGATCTTCTGGTGAAATATAATTTTTGGCATATTTTCCGGGATTTTTCCTGATAGTTCATTTTCTACACAAAAACAAGACACCAAGGTAATTCTGCTGAAAACAACGTTAGTCCGTGTTAGTTGTATCCAAATCACACAAGTATAGAGGAAAAACAATAGCAAAGTGTTCGAGAAAGTAGATACGTTTTGGACGTATCAGACCATGTTGGTTTGGACCTGTGATACGGTCCGCAACTTACCCCAAAGGCTTATAGGTTGACAAGACCATCAAGCCCTATGACGGCACCGCCTAGCCAGCTACATGGTTGCAGGACTACGGTAACGCGATGGAGATCGTCGGGGGTAACCCCAACGTCACTGTCAAGTACCTCCCACTGATGTTGGCGGGCACGACCCGACAATGGATTGATGACTTGCCGGAGAGATCCATCTGCAATTGGCTAGATATGCAAGAAACGTTCACCAAGAACTTCGAGGGTACGTACAAACGTCCCTGTACTGTTGGCGATCTACAACGGTGCATGCAGGAGAAAGACGAGACATCTCGCGCCTACCTCTCCTGCTGGCTGGATATGAAGAATTCCTGCGCAGGAGTGCATGCTCAGACCGCCATGGCCGCCTTCATTGATGGGTTGGAAAGGGGCATGTTGCTCCGACAAAATTCGAAGAGCCTGTAGGACAATCACCAGCTGGATCTCAACCAGATGATTCAGTTGGCTAGTGAGTTCGTGGCTGCCGATGACGATGCTCGCGGCTCCCTGCCGGCAACGGCCGTTCCAACTCAGGCTCGCAGGAACAACAACACCAAGCGGAAGATCTCGCTAGAAGAAAATCAAACCTCCGACATGGTCGCTATGACATTTACAGGATGAGGTGATGGCAGACAGCGTGGCCGAGGACGGGGAGCTGGTCGTGGGCAGCAGCAAGGCAGTGAAACTACCTCGGCAGCGCTCCGTGTTCCCCAGACCTATGAAGAGTACCGTGATATACTGTGCCTCATACACCTCGACGCCAATGGTAAAGCAACTCACACCAATCGCCATTGCAAGTTCGTCAACGATCTCAAGGAGGACCCGGAGTCCGGCTACAAGCAAAGTCAAAAGAACAGACCGCGAGGCAAGGGAAAGGGGAAGAAGAAGGAATAGGAGTCCAAGGATTCAAGTGACATGGATGAATATGTTGACCCCAAGCACGCCGCCAAGAGCGATGGCAAGGGCAAGAACCCCTTCGAGAAGAAGGCAGTAGTTTTCCACACTTTCCTTGGCACCCCCACTGTCCGACAACAGAAGATCTCCATGAGGATAATGATGGCCACTCTACCCCCAGTTCCCCAATACATGCGCTGGTCGGAGATTCCAATTACTTGGGATAGGAAGGATCACCCAAACCTCATCCCTACGGAGAACCAGTACGCCATGATATTCAACCCCCTGATTGCCGGCAATGAGTTCACCAAATGTATGGTGGATAGTGGAAGCAGCATGAACATCATGTACCTGGATACACTGCAAAAGATGAACTTGATGGAGGCTAACCTAAGGCGGACCAGCACCATCTTCCACGGCGTAGTTCCTGGTCGGGAGACTCGGTCCCTTGGGTGCATCACGCTTCAGGTCGCTTTTGGCGATGTTAATAATTACCGCCAAGAATGCATGACCTTTGAGGTGGTCCCCTTCAAGAGCGTGTACCATGTCATATTCGGCCGCGACATCTTCCACGCCTTCATGGCCAAGCCATGCTTCATCTATAACAAGCTCAAAATACCCGGACCAAATGATGTCATCATCGTATCCGGAAGCTTTACCAAGGCAAGGGACTGTGAGATTGGAGAAGCAGCCTTTGCGGAAGCTGTCCCCTATAGCGAAGAATTCAAGGAGATTCAGATCAAGGTTGATTCCTCGGAGATGCCGGCGTCGAAGAAGCAGATTTCTGACTCTGCCCCAGCTTTCAAGGCCGCCATCAAAACCAAGTCGGTGGAACTTGTGGTAGGCGATGCCTCCAAGACCACCGCCATTGGGACGAACCTGGATCCCAAATAGGAAAGAGCGCTCGTCGAGTTCCTCCGTGAGAATAGGGACATCTTTGCCTGGCAACCTGCCGACATGAAAGGTGTACCTAGGGAACTTGCCGAGCACAGCTTGAATATTGATCCAAAATGCAAACCGGTGAAACAACCTCTACGACTCTTCGGAGACGAGAAGAGACGCGCCATAGGCAAGGAGATAGCTAGGTTACTTAAGGCTAGTTTTATCCGAGAAGTCCTTCAAACCCGATGGGTGGCCAATCCTGTACTTGTCCCCAAAAAGGGAACCAAAGAAATAAGAATGTGCGTTGACTACACCGGCTTGAACAAAGCGTGTCCCAAAGATCCGTTCGCTTTGCCTCGCATTGACCAAGTCATTGGCTTGACGGATAGCTTGGAACTTTTGTGTTTTCTCGATGCATACTCAGGATGCCACCAAATTAAGATGAGGACGTCATACCAATTGGCCACTTCATTCACCACACCTTACGGCATGTTTTGCTATGTCACAATTCCCTTTGGGCAAAAAAATGCAGGTGCTACGTATCAGCGGACAATGCAACATTGCCTACACGATCAAATTGGTCGAAACGTTCACGCCTATGTGTACGATATAGCGGTGATGTCTAAAAAGTCAAATGACTTAATCTCTGACGTAAAAGAAACCTTTGATAATCTCCGGAAATACAACATGATGCTTAACTCTAAGAAGTGCGTCTTCGGGGTTCCAGCCGGCAAATTGTTGGGCTTTATTGTTTCCCAGCGTGGAATCGAGGTCAACCCGGAGAAGATCAAGGCCATCCTAAACATAAACCATCCGACATGCTTGAAGGACATACAACGGCTAACAGGTTGCGTTGCAACAGTTAGTCGGTTTGTCAGCCGACTTGGAGATAAGGCTCTGCCACTATACAAGTTGCTGAAGAAGGCGGACAAATTTACATGGACGGATGAGGCAGATGCAGCACTGAAGCAGCTAAAGGAGACATTATCTTCGGCACCTATCCTTGCAGCACCCGAGCCTGGGGAGCCTATGTTATTCTACATGGCAGCCACCAACCAGGTAATCAGCATCGTCGTCGTAGTAGAGCGAAAAGAACCAGGGCATGAGTACGGAGTTCAACGACCAATTTACTTTGTAAGCGAGGTCTTGACGGAGTCCAAGCAGCGTTACCCACACTACCAAAAGATAGCTTATGGAGTGTTCCTTGCTTCTCGGAAGCTAAGGCACTACTTCCAGGAGCACCCTATCACAGTTGTGAGCAAAGCTCCACTGTCTGACATCATCAACAACAATGATGCTATAGGAAGGGTCACGAAGTGGGGCATTGAACTTGCCGCCTTCGAGATCACCTACAAGAGACGCGACGCTATCAAGTCACAAGCCTTGGCGGATTTTATCGCAGATTGGACGAAGATGCCAGATGCTACCCCAATGCCGGAGCCAGAATACTGGGTGATGCACTTTGACAGATCAAAGCTACTCAATGGCTTGGGGGCTGGTGTACTTTTATAGTCACCAACCAGAGAAAAGCTACACTACGTTCTACAAATCCACTTCGAGGCTACGAACAACATGCGGAGTATGAAGCACTCATTCACGGACTACGCGTAGCCAAGGATATTGGCATCAAGCGCATAGTTTGCTATGGAGATTCCGACTTGGTTTCCCAGCAGGTGGCTGGCACCTAGAACACGCGGAACCCTATGATGGCGGCATATCGAGACGAAGTGGACGAGATAGCCAAGAGCTTCTTGGGATACGAAGTCAAGTATGTCCCTAGGGAGCAAAACGAGGCAGCTGATCTACTGTCTACTCTTGGATCAGGGCGCAAACAAATTCCGCCTGGCATTTTCTTGGAGCATCTACGGACACCATCCGTGAAGGGAGCAGACATTGACAACCCGGATAGAGTTGACTCTTTCGTTCACACAGTGACAAAGGTCCCTCCGGCTTGGACACCACCATTCATGGAATATCTCATACACGGAACTTTGCCCAACGACGAAGTCGAAAGACGGCAAATAGTATGTCGAGCAAAGGGCTATACCATAAGCAATGGACAACTCTACAAAAGAAGCACCACTGGTGTATACCTTAAGTGTGTTTCCCAGCAATAAGGTACTGAGATCCTACGTGAGATCCATCTCGGAGATTGCGAGCATCACGTCGCTCCTCGATCATTGGTCTCCAAAGCCTTCCGACAAGGATTCTACTGGCTGAGCACGAAGGCGTACACTAACAAGATGGTTGAGACATGCATGGGATGCTAGTATTATGCCCGACAACCCCGTGTTCCAGCTGAAGAATTGTGAACAATACCAATAACTTGGCCGTTTGTAGTCTGGGGGCTAGAAATGGTTGGTCCATTACAGACAGCACCATGTGGGTTTACGCATCTGCTAGTAGCAGTTGATAAATTCACCAAATGGATAGAAGCTAAACTCATTAGAAAGCTTGATGGGGTAACTGCCCTTAGGTTTGTCCGGGATCTAGTGGTGAGATTTGGTCTCCCACATATCATTATCACCGACAACGGCAGCAACTTGTCACTCGGAGAAGTGGAAGCTTATTGTTGGGACAAGGGCATCCAACTTGACCTAGCGTCTGTGGCACACCCACAGTCCAATAGCCAAGTTGAGAGAGCCAATGGATTAATTCTGCAGGGAATCAAGCCACGTCTAGAAGCACCGCTACATTGAGCAGCTAGAGCCTGGGCGGAAGAATTGCCATCTGTGTTGTGGAGTTTACGAACTACACCCAACAAATCTACCGGCTACACCCCTTACTTCATGGTATATGGAGAAGAAGCCATCCTGCCCTCCGACATCCTTCATGATGCACCAAGAGTTGCCGCCTACGACAAAGATGACGCTGAGGAATATCGACGCCTAGATGTGGACCTTCTCGAGGAAGAGCGTGTTTTAGCATGCCAAAGATCCGCCATCTACCAGTAGAAGCTACGTAGCTACCATAGTCGCCGTGTTAGGCATCACTCGTTTAAAGAGGGGGATCTGGTGCTCCGACTTAAGCAGAAGAAGTCACACAATTATCCCCGCCATGGGAAGGACCGTTCATCATAAGCAAGGCGCTTCTCAATGGGTCTTACTACCTCGTTGACAATCGTGAACTTGAGGATAGACCCAGCGAAGATCATAAGCATAAGCGACATGACCCGGATGATGACTACTCAGAGCTTGATCGGCCATGAAACATAGCACAGCTACGTCCTTTTTACACTTAGCATATTTTTATCTACTGTGTACCTCTTATATGATCAATGAAATAAAGCTCTCTGGTTCACTCATATTTCTAAGTCTTTTACCTCCTTTAGTGTTCATTTTTAGATCGTATAAAACCTTTATGCACAAGTTTGTATTTGCACTTGTGAAAATTCCGCCTACGGGCGTTAGCTTAAGTTTTCTGGTCTACACGTTCTTTGTTGTTTTTATGTGGATTCTGGAGTAGTGACTTTCGACACTTGTTGTTGGCAATTTTGTGCTTAGGTTTTTGACGGTGCCATTGGGCATCATCACCTGAGCGCATGATTCCGACTATAAGTTTTCCGACTCATGAAAGGTCAAGCATAAAAACCAGAGTAATGGATAAGCCAGCACTTGCTTAAAAAATAATTACATGCTGGAACCAGTGCTTAAGTAGCAGGAAATTACACCTATTGTTTTTCCGCCTTAAGATAACTTAGTAGTTTTTCCGCATACATAAAACCAGAGGAAACAAATATTACATCATGTTTTTTCATTCCTCTGGCGCAGGGGACTTGGAAGCAGCGTGTAGATGTCCCAACCTTTAATAAAGTAGAGATCCCTGTGTTTACAATGCTAGTCCCTGGATCAATAGCTAGCATCCACAGTTAAGATGTAATATCAAGAAAACAAAGGTCATAATACAATTTTATAACCAGGAATAAAATAATTCATTACATCTTACATAGCTCATATGGCTATCTCATTACAATGCAGCAGAAATATCTATAGCATGGGGTCCTTCATCTTCCTAGTGCCACAAGCAATCATGTTGGTTATAGACTTGTAATCCTAATCAACACACTTCACTAACATCAAACAAACCTGTAACATAATAAGTTATAGACACAAGGGTCAATACATTTGAATTGTATTGGCAAGTGATACTATGGTAGTATAGTGGAGTCTATCATCTATATGCATTTGGCTAAGTGGAGCTTAGGCTTGCTTTGCTCAAAATAGATTATCCTTATCTTTTGAAAACACTAAGTTTTTGTTTGTCAAAAATCACCCAAGGAACCACCAATAGAAATTGGTGAACCTTCAACCCTTGTTCAACCACAAGTTTTTACTTAGAAATTGGGATGATGAGATTCTTGATAGCTTCCATTTCTTGATGCTCAACTTGTCCTTTACCAGGGACATAGCTAAGTACTTAGATTTTACACTCTGCAGAGGTGGTGCACTTTCCCCACAAGACTTGATTTTCACCAAGACAGGACCTTTCAGAAGCCTTCCCTTAGACCAAATGGACGCGCTCAAAACCTATCATCCCACTACCACCAACTGTCCAAATGGCTAAGTTATTGCAACCTATGTGATCTAGGCAGAGCCCATAATGCCATGTGGCTGCACTTGAAGCTTCTCAACATTTGACATCTCAAATCTCTTTGTTCCTGGGTGGCATTCCACAAGTGAGATACACAAGGTAAACCATAGAAATGGGTCTTGTGTAATCACTCAACACAAACCATTATTTCCATTCCACCCCAGGTGTTTCATTCACTTAGTTGTTTTGTTAAACAAAACACAAGTCCTTGACTTAGAAATATTCCAATAGCATGAATATAATCCACCCTTGTTTTCTACTAGCTAAGCTAAGCATGATAGTAGTAGGAATCTTAACTTGGGGAAATTCTACTAAGGTTTCATCTACTAGGATTTCCCATGGCATAGTTTATACTTAGCAAAAATTCCATGCAAGTCTTACTTAGAAATATCACTAATGCATAGTGAAAATAATGGGACAAAGTATGAAGCATCACTTGCCTTTTTGGTAGAGAATATAAGTTCAATCCTTGATCTTTCAATGGTCACACTCTTCAAATTCCACTACAATTCAATCAAGCAAGCAAAAATTTAATCTACCATTCAAGCAATTCATCACATAAAATAATAGAAACAAAACAATGCATGCAAGCATGCCAAAGATTGTTTTATTTACAAAAGTGGTTTCTAATAGGTTATAAACATTCTAAAACACCTATTGGTCATTTTATAAAAGTGGCAAAACTATTTGCAAAAGATTTTACCTATAAACCATTTTTAAACCAAATCAATATTTTATGTGGTTGGAAATGCCTTTAGTAAAGTAATAATTTTTATAGGGTACACAAAATATATTTTTAAATCAAAAAGTTGGTGTTTAGGGTCATAAAATTTAAATCAAAACATTTCACAAAGGTTTTTATCCAAAAAGTATTTTTAACATATAAACAACATTTTATTTGACTAGAAATGTTCTAAATCAAATATTTATTCTTTTGCCTCAAAAAATATGTTTTTGAATCCACAAGTTGGTTTCTATGGTCAGTAGGTTCAAAACAATTCATTTGCCAAAGATTTTATCACAAAAATAATTTTAGAATGAATTTTATATTCAAAATATGCCTACACAAGTTTCCGCATGAACAACCATTTTACCATAATAAATTCATTAAAAAAAGTGCATGGTTTGATAGTACTTGGTCTGCTGATTCCATTGATATAAAATTTGCAAAATTTGGACGTGTGGATTGAAAGTTATGAATTTTGCAAGTTTGAATAACTAATAGAACATTTTCTGGTTTTTTATAACAGCTCTAGGCCACGTGTCTAGTTCTGATAGGCTGGTACCGGTTCGTTCGGATCAAGTACTAAGGATCGTTGGATCTAATGCAAATCGCACGGCCCAGAAGGCTACATACCCATTCTATTAGTTGTTCTATCTAAGCCACTGGATGATGATCTAACGGCTCACAGGTGATTGACCAAAGTCTGGCGGCGCTCGACGGTGGCGCGCGGCGGCGACGCTCGGGCGGCAACGCTCTGGCTATTCTAGGAAGCTAGGGAGAGGGAGGATGTGCTCACCGTGTTCGCCGTGGAACGCTGATACTCAACGTGGTCGTAGGAGAGCAGGGGGCGCACGGGGTCGTCTTTAATCTCTCGCCGGAGTTCGAGATGGCGTCGGGCATGCTCTGGTGCTGTCGAAGACGAACCTACAGGGTGCGCTAAGGTAAACGGAGAGCAGCGTTAGATGCACGCGAGATAGGAGTGTGCGAGAGCATCATCGAGAGGGTCCGGGGTGGTCTGGGCTCACCAGGAGATGTCGCCGGAGTTGGAGCAGACGGTGGCGATGCTCGGTGGTCATCGTTGGCGACGCTGTGGGTCAAGCACGGCCAAGCGGTCTAGGGAGCAAGGCACGATGGAGGATGGCCGGAATCGACCGGAGAAGGTCATCGGAACAGTGGGGGCGTGAGGAGAAATTCTTCCAGCCTAGGGGCTCCTGGGAGGTGTCGACTGAGGGGAAAGAGGGAGAAGAGCGAGGCGTTTAAGGGAGCGTGGTCACGGCGAGTAACGGTCCCTGCGTTAATGCGAATTGAAGCCGCGAAGATCAAGCCAGAAACAGGAGGGAGAGAGGAAGAACTGGTCGCTGGGGTGGGAACGACGACTAACGTGTGGGCCTAGTTGGTCAGTGAGAGTGAGAGAGGAGAGGTGGGGCCTAGCCATCAGCGAGGGGGTGGGTCTGTTCTGCGGTGAGGAAAACGCTTCGGGGGGGAGAGGAGAGAGGTGGGCTGTTGGGCCTGGTGGGCTTGCTAGGTCAGGCTAATTTGTTTTCCCCTTTTTTTGTTCTTTTTCTTTTTCTTTTTCCATTTCCAATATTCTGTTTTGATTTTGTTTAATCATTTCAAACATCTATTTGAATTCAAACTTCTTCCAAACTTTGTGTAAATTCTTAAACTGTTTATTAGTTCATTCTAAAGTCAAATTTAGAACAATTCTTTTATTCTTTTTAGGGTCTTTTATTGACTTTATAAATAG
Source organism: Avena sativa (assembly GCA_916181665.1). Taxonomy (NCBI): domain Eukaryota; kingdom Viridiplantae; phylum Streptophyta; class Magnoliopsida; order Poales; family Poaceae; genus Avena; species Avena sativa. Next base: position 466,771,416 of record OV702293.1, read on the forward strand.
ACATTTGTCTTTAATTCAAATAGGTTTTAATGTGTTTTAAAAATTTATTTGAAATCCATATTTTTACCAAACCTATTCAGTAGGTTTATTTAATTAATGAGGTGTTTAAACAATTTACTTTGAATTATTTAAAGTATTTTAATATGATTACCAATCATTTAATTTGAGCAATTGTTTTTATTCCAATGAAGCTCAAATATGGTTTTAATTCCTTATAACTTTATTTAAATGATTATTTTATTTCATTTAAGTCAATTAAATAACTTTTATTCCACTTGGGTAAATTCAAATTATTTTTCCCTAATTTAATTAATCATTTCCATTAGGGATTTTTTCTTTATTCAAATAGGGATAGAATTTAGTTAATGCCATTTTATTTTGGAAAATTTCTTTATCCTTTTTTTTATTTGGGTTTGGATTATATTCATTCCATTTTCTTATGGATTAAGCCAAGATTTAAGTTGGTCTTTAAATATTCCTCATTTAATATTTCTTTCTTTATCTTATAAAATCCATATCTTTTTATTTATAGATCCAAACTTGGTGTTTCCAATTTGTATAATCTTATTTAATATTTGTTTATCCTTTTAAATGTATTTAGGATTATTTGCTCACCATTTGGTGTGGATTTCTAGATAGGTGATTTATTAGCTTTGGAAATTCAATTCCCTTATCTTATTAAATTCTTAAGATTTTGTCTATGGCTCCAAATTAAGTGAAACCAATTCATATGGTTTTATAATATTTCTATTTGTCATTATTGATAATTTATAAATGTTTGTTGACAATTTTTTATATAGATCAAATCCATGGTCTTAGAGATATCTTTGGGAATGATTTTCTCCCATTAGGGTTTTAGGGTTTGGGTTTATTTCCCAAGTGTTTAAATTCCAGGATGCATTTAGGAAGAATGCATTTCACTTGATTTGAATTTAGTTGGATTCAAAGATTACTCAAGTTTGTTCAAGATGAGATTTTAAGTTTCCATTTAGAAACAAAAGTTTCTTTTCACCCTAAATTCCAACGATTATTTATTTTGTTTATTTATTTTTCACATTTCAAAATTTGGAAAAATTTGGGATGTGACACAGCGTCATCGGCGGCAGGAGAACCATACTCTTAGAAGTCAGTGGTCTTGAGGGACTCAGAGGAGCCTTGGTGATCACCGTCAATGATCTCGAGTGGCACAAAGACATTGTGGTCGACCAACTCGACAACCCTTGTGTCATATCCCGTGAGATATGACCAGATAGCCTTCTGGTCAATCTTCTGACCGTCATCATCTATGTCGGGAAGACCGGAGGTTACCACGTTGATGTCGGCATCTTCATAGTGTGCCTTGTCCATCGATAGTGCCATCCTTGCACCAGCCCGTGTACATGAAGATTTCTAGCTTAAAATATGCTCGGGGGCTTGGCGTAGGATCTCCGAGAACTTCTTCACGTAATCCACCGCTTTGATATTGATCTAGACGGGCTTGGCTATCTCCTTGGCCTGCTTGATGGCGGTACTGATAAAGTTGCCGGCGAGAACCATGCATTCCTTTGGCGGAGGAGGCGACTGGGTTAGTCCAATAGGAGCTGCAATTCTGACAAGGAAGCACATGAGTTCAATAGTAAAAGTTCAAAGTATCTAACTTACAAAAGTACAAGATGGAGAATCACTTACTGAAGATGCTAGTCTCAGCCTGCTGGAGTGTATCCGCCATGGAATCCCGCTCTTGTCGGAGGATCTTGTATGCTTCAAGATTACGCTGATTTTGCTCATCAACATCTCTCTTCTGCTCCTTCAGCATTGCAATCTCCTCCTTCAAGCGGTTGATCTCGGTGTTGTCAGACTCCTGCAGCGCCGCCATGGAATCTTCATGCATCTTCAAGGTATCAGTCCTCTCCTGCTTAAGGATCTTATTTTCGCTATCCAGCAACTCAATGTGCTTGGATTGCTCAATAATGTCCTTGGCCTTGGGGATGGCTTCTGCAAGTCGGAAAAATGACAATACACAGTGAGTAGTCAGAGAGTGATGGCATAAGACCAAGTCGGAATACAAAAACGAAAGGAAAAACAGACTCTTGCTCTTGGTGATTTGATCCTTCAAGAAGGAAGTTTTACCCTTTTCAGCTTCCAAATCCGCATGCATCTTCTGAAACTTCTCGTTGGTGATGCCTCTACGAGCATTCTCATTCTGTGGAAAAAAGATTTAAAGCCATTCATTCTACTTGGAGCATCTAGCCGGATAACTATCCACCTAGAGGCTTGGGGGCTACAGTGAGAGTTTTAAACTTGGCAATATGTTCAGTCCTTCTTTAAGCATCTAGTCGGAACTCATTCAGTTTTCAACTAGACACTTGGGGGCTACAGTATAAAGTTTTTTAACTCAGTCATATGCTTAGTCTCTCTTAAAGCATCTAGTCGGAACTAATTCAGTTTTCAACTAGAATCTTGGGGGCTACAGTATTGAAATTTACAAACACTGTGTATGCTACTCTGAAAGTATCTAGTCGGAATAATTCATTCAAATTACATACTTGGGGGCTACAGTAAGAAGTTTTATACCTTAGTCACTCTTGGAGCATTCAGATGCAAAGACCTATGGTTTTCCGTCTAAAAGCTCGGGGGCTACAGTGGGATACTCATATGAAATGCAAAAGGCAAATAAAACTTACAAGTGCGATGATCTTGAGGTTGGTAGCGCTCTCGGCAAACAACTTGCTGAAGGAAAGACTGTTTCCTCGCAAGATATCTGCTTGTCGGAGAAGCTCCTCAAGACCGCAGGTTGGAGATGTCGGCACTACACCAGGAGCCAGAGTGGAGCTACTCGGCGTAAGCGCCGGGTAGACTATCTTCGAGAGCTCTGTGGTTATCCTGGGTGCAGAGGCGCCGCCTTCAACAGACGTTCCACCCACCACCGCCGCCTTGCCGCTACCGATGGCATCCTTAGCCGGAGCTTCAGCCATTTTGGTTGTGGTACTTTCTTGCATCGCCTGTTCGCCGGCAACGGCAAGCTCCACGGAGGCATCTGAGTCCACTTCCATGGCGGAAGGGCCAGATGCATCCTTTGCTGGAGAGCTTGTCGGAGCAGATGTAGGCTGGATGCTGGGAGTGATGGGGGCGATGGCGGGAGATGCGTGGTGGGACACGTCACGATGCTGCATATCTTTGATGTTTCTAGAAGCCCCCGATGTTTTGGAGGTCTTCTTCAAACTCAAGCCAGCTTTCTTCCTGAAACGTGCAAAAGTATAAGTACAGCAAAAAGACAAACAATGGACAATGTCAGAGGAAAAGAAGCTTACACGATAGTGGGTGCTTTGGTGAAAGGGATCCCGGTAATTTTTGTTTTCTCCGCTTCCAGGGCGGCAGTGGACTTCGTGGAGGCTCCACCCTCCATTTTCTTCTTCTTGCCTCCGTCGGCAGCGTCAGAGGTGGAGCTCTACCGCTTACGTGCCAGCGGGACATCGTCGTTGGACACGATGGTGACTTCCTTCATCTTGGGGTCGTAGATTTGGAGAGCCATGCTATCCTCATCTAGACCGCTAAGCTGTTAAGTGAAAACCCAAAGTGTTAGCTAGACGGAAGAACTGGAGTATAAGTCATACACAGAAAATAAACAGGTACCTCTGGGCACTTTCCCTCCTCTAACATGTTGTAGGTGATGGTGAAGCCACGCTTCCTTTCCTTCACCTTGACGATGTCCTTGAGGCAGACGGAGTCACTCGAGAAATTGTCCTCGGAGATGTGGAGGCTATCCTTCCTCTCCTTAGAGTACTCGTGCATCAGCTTGGAGCGGTGCTGTAGAGGCTAGATCCGTCTGATGAACCAGCACATGGCTAGGTCCAATCCGGTTAGACCCGTCTCCATGAACCACTCTATCCGCCTTATGGCGCGAGAGGCGTCGTTGTCAGAGGGAAGGGTGGCCTGGGATCTCCATGTCGGGGCTTTGGTAGTGGTTCCGTCAACAAAGTCCGGATATGTCGCTTCTCGGCCATCCAGAGGGATATCTGGGCCGTAGAAGTACGTCTGTTGCCAGTTCTTGCAGGACTCATGGCCGACGATGTCGGGGAACCGCCGGCCAGGCCGGATGTTAAAACTAATCGTCCCACAGTTCCTGAGCTTGTCCTTACCGGCTCGGGCTTCCCTCTTGACGGTAAAGAAGTAAATAAAGAGATCTAACCTAGGCCTAATCCTTAGGTAACCCTCACAAAGCGCCGCGTAGTTGCTAAGCGCAAGGATGCTATTGGGGGAAGGTTCTGAGGTTGAACCCGGTAATGGTTGAGGACAGCTAGGAAGAAATTGGAGATGACCAGGGAAACACCGCGTACCAATTGCGCTTTGAGGTACAGCTTCTCTCCGTCTTGGGGAGAAGGGGTGACCTCGTCGGCCGGTGCCGCCTGCCAGACGAGCCCCTCCGTCGTAGGGAGGTAACCCTTGATGAGCAGCTCCTTGATGTCGTTGTCCGTGATGTTGAATCCGCGCCAGTCCCCCTTGTGGGAATCATTCTCTTCTTCCAGCAGCTCTAGCGTTGCTGGATTATGGTTGCCGCCGATGGATTCAACCACCGCGGACTTGGGTAGCACCAGACCCTCTAGGGGAAAATGGATGGTGCTCGCCAGCTTCACCGCGGCATCTCCTGACGGCGCCATGGAGGGAGTAGAGCTGCTGCTCGCCATTGAAGAGGGAGAGTGGTGACTGGAAAGATTGGGAGGCTAGGGTTTTTTCGTGTACGCGCAGAGGGCTCGAGGAGGTGCTCGCTGGAGGAAGAAGAAGGCGCAGGGGGAAGAATGAGGTGAAAAGTAAAAATCCACCACAGTTGTAATTTATAACCTCTGGCGTCAAGATTCGTGCATAGTGATCGAATGGTCGGCGCATGGACGATGTGTGCGGGCGCATGCGCGGAAATTTCGCCACGTTCCCTACCGTCACCGCCAACGGTTCATATCCTTCACGTGGGAAAAACAGACATGATTGTGTTATTTGCATGTGTGAGTTACGAGGCGTTGCTGACCTATGTCTACGTCGTCCTAGCTGTCACTAGCAGGTGAACCATCACATCGAAATATTCCGGCATGGACGGATCCAGTCTGGCTATGAGAAGAGTACGATGGAAGTTTCAACGTTTCTCCGACTTGCAAGTTGAAGACGGAGAATATTGCAGGGTTTTTTGGAGAACTACAAGATATTGCTTGACGATTTGCCGACATCCATCTAGACGGGGCATTCAACCTAAAGAGGCAACACGGCGCAAGATCATGGAGTTCTCCGGGGGATACTGTTGGGGATATGCTATATGGGTATCCTCATAGCATGTCTCTTATACGGATAACCCGGGTGGCCCACAGTTGATAGCATGGCCCATGGCCTGCTGGGCGGCCTAGTTAGATGGATCCAGAAAGGAGGCCCATGCCGAATAAAGGAAGGCTATGGAGGAGTCACCGATGTACCCAGAGCCTTGGAGTGCAAGATACATTAGACTGATTGTATACTGTGTAGGACTCTGTAACCTATCCGGCTAGGACTTTCCCTGTAATCCTAGGACCTGGGGACTATATAAGTTGGACCTATGGGAGCCTTTAGAGCATCGATTAACATACACCTCGCATAGCAAACCAATCCCTATAACTCGGCGTATTGCCATCATAGTGATTTATAGCAGGAGTAGGATTCCGCCACCATTGTGGGATCTGAACCTGGATAAGCTATGTTACCTCGTACCCGTCAACCATCTGCCTTACCCCACGTATCTAGACACGCATTGTGAGGACCCCTCCATGGCGTACTCATCGGCAATACCACGACACTCAGTTCTTGTGTCTTGTTAAAATATAACTGTGTGCATTCTAGAATTGATTTCCTATTCAATGTTTTGCAACATTCTAGGTGATAGCTACTTGATTCTAGGAACTGTTGACTCTTATGGTCACCTCATTGTATCCCATCTGGACACTGTGGCTGATGGTAATTTTCTACCTAATATCTTAGTGTATAGCATGATATGTGGAGATTTTTAGTTCTGTTGATATATGTGGTTCTTTATGCAATAGGCTTCTTGAAACTGCTTCACATTTGCATCATACAACCAATTTTTATTCATGTCATGTTGTAGCTTATTTGTTCCATATGGTCCTGGTGGATAATACAATAGACTGTTTTCTAGAAAAACCCCTTCCTAAGATTGTCATATTCTTAATTTTGATAGTGTAAAAAATGGAGGTGCAATATTCGCTCACTTACTGACGTTGATTCTTCTTGTTTCTGAGTGGATTTATTCAACTTGATCAGAGATGGATATTCGCAATGTTTGTTCAGAGCTACATGTGGGCAGTGCCCATGAGGAAGCATGGAATGGTACCGGAGCACATCTTCTTCCAAGCCATGAGCTCATGGCTGGTTGTGCTAACACCAGACAAATTCTTCCACAAGGTGGAGCAAGGAAGCATTATTATCAAGAAAGCTAAAAAGATGAGCTTATGTAAAGGTGTCATTATACAAGGTGAGTCTGCGCCGATCAAGAGCAATGTGGTGATCTTTGCCATGGGAAACATGGGAGATCAGAAGATCAAACAAAAATGTGGTGATCTTTGCCATGGGATATATGCAGGCCGCCACTATAATCAACCCAACACATTTGTGATCAGTTTGTCTCTAAATTTACAAATAGTATGGAGCAGATAATATGTAGTGTGTGCATTAGCAAAACAACACATCTGAAAGCACTTACAGGAACCAATGTCACTTACAGTGGCCAATGTCACTTACAGGAACCATCACTAAATACACTTACTGGAATGAACACTAAATACATACCAAATAGATTTAATTGCTTACAGATTTCTTTCCAAGAAATATAGTTGACACAAAGTTTAAACTCAGATATTTTTCAACTTGATGTAAGGGCCAATGTCATGAATCTTCAATTACCCTGCTGCTATAAGGGCTAAGGTCTAATGTTTGTGCGAGTAATTCTGTCGTGACACATTTAGCGATTGGTAGAAGTCCTTCTGCTTGCTATCTTTCCTTTTTCTTGTGTGGTGCCTCCCTAAAGACGCCACCTCCTAATTTCATAACCTCAACCATACAGTACTATCGTGTCAAGAAGCTTCGAGACAACATTTTAACATCATACTTATGGTATTCTTCCTATACACCCTCTATCAATTCTTTGATAGTTGTTGGTGCTGTTGTATCGGTGAGACACTGTAAAGACCTAAAAACACAAGTCAAGGACATTCATGTTCGGATAATTAGGAGGTTGCTGCAACAACCTAATTTTCAGGTCAATCTTTGCTACAACCCGTAAAAAAGCCTTATCACCAGGGATGAGATGTGGCTTTGCCACCGTTCTTGGATAGCAGGAATTAGTTTCTCGCACAAGTACTCCCTCATAACATCTATGGTAACCTTCACAGATTTCAACTCGAGTTTCCCTTTGTATTTGTTTTTACAGTTTTTTATTATTGGATTCTCTTGGACAAATGCCCATGTGCCAATTTTTCCATCGAATGTCATCGCGCCACCTTCATCAAACCTTGGCTTCGCCACAGTAGTTAGGAACATTACTTTCCCAATGATGTTCCTATTCCACACTGTGCGCAAGGGTAGGGATTCTTCAGGAAGTAGACAATAGTTGATATTCTTTCTTGTCATATCAAACCACTTCTCGTCAATATGTACAATGTTGTCCATTAACTGGAAGGAAGGCCGGGGATATGTCAACTTGTTCTGCTCTAGCATGGAGACGCAGGAATTTAGTCTCTTAATCTTGTTTTCTTGTGTCATCACAAGCTTCAAGCTGCTCCTTCGACGCATCAGCTTACCTATCTGAAACCTTTTGTGTAAGGTTGATCGAGCTATACCCAATGACATTGCTAGACCTCGGATTGTGTTTCGTTTGTTCAGTGGTACTGTCAATACCCTCGAAAAACCCAGGTCTTTATTTTTGCGTCCCAGATTACCATTTCTCTTGTTTTAAACATCTACTTCTTCGCCTGGTTTAATCTGTCCCAGGGCTTTCTCCCATATTGTTTCAATTGTCCGTACACTTGTATCTAGGGGCATGCAATAAGCTGCTTCTTCGTTGTTTGTATCGCTCCATCTCTACTCTTGATTACCACCAAGTCAAAGTAGACACCAAATCTATGCTCATTTTTCAGTTCTGGTTTTGGATGGTGAACACCTGGAACATATTCTTCTATATCATCCAAATCTAGAGTATCTTCTTCCATATCATCCAAATTAGGAGCATCTTCTTCCATATCATCCAAATCTGGAGCATCTTCTTCCACATCATCCAAGTATGCAGCTTCTTCTTATTATTATTGTAGAGCATCCAAATATGCATCTTCTTCTTGTAGAGCATCCAAATATGCAGCTTCTTCTGGAGCAATCACTTTCAAGTCGAGACCAACTTCTTCTAGAGAAATAACATTTAAATCAAGACCAGCTTCTTCTTTTGGAGAAATCAGTTTCATGTTGAGACCAACTTCTAGTGGAGAAATGATATTTAAATCAAGACTAGCTTCTTCTGGAGCAATCACATTCAAGTCGAGACCAACTTGTTCTTGAGGAATCCCAGTTTGTTCTTGAGGAATCTCAGCTTCTTGTTCTTGAGCATCAGAGTCACTTGTCCGAGGGAATTTCTTCTCGTAGATATTGTGTGGGTCAGTACACATTCCTGTATAAGACCGACATTGGGGGCATGATGTTTTTTTAGAACAAGAATACACATTCCTCTAAAAGAGAGAGATTGGAAGCATGGCATGGCATAGAATGGTTTCTTACAGTGTACCAAAGGTTCAGAGAGGATTTCCTTTTGGTGCATCCTATTATATGTCCACATATCCGCTGGTTTATATGGCAGTTTCTTCCTCCTGGAAACCATCTTATGTAGTTTTTGCCATCAAATTGTTTCTTCAAAAAGTTGTGCAAAGAGAAGATTAAATGATGAGTACCACCATCCTAGAATTGCTCAAAACGAAAGTAGAGAGAAATTAAAACTTACAACCCGGATAACTGTGTATGCATATCAATTTTGGGTGTTCTCTTGTTCATCCTACCTCTTTATCTATATCATGACAGCAATGTCATGAAGGGAAAATACAAGTAATAGGTCTAGCAATTTGGAAATTTTGGCATCCAGATTGCGTTAACATGGGGTCAATCTGCTAGCATTTTCTAATGAAACAGGCATAGTTAATTATACTTTTTAGAGTTGACTGATAATAACACAGTATAATCACATTCAGTCCACCCACTAACAAGCAATGATCACAGGAAATTCCAAGCACGGTTCTGCATGCGTTTTCTGAATCAAAAAGGGGTAACCCAACAAAGGTAGTTCCTATCTGAAACTTAAATTTCTTGTCTCATGGCATTATTAACGGTTCAAGGCAATATTCTGAACTAGTTGAAGTCTGAATGTTTCTCGACTCAACCGATTATTCCATCCCAGTATGTATTTTGCCCCAAAATTAAATATGAGTATACCAGAGAGGAACCTAAAGCAGGACTGGTCAAATATGATATATACCTAAATTCTGAATGAACTTTCCAGGGCAACATTATGATACCAAATGGTCATGATTTTGCCAATTTTTAGAAAGGCATGAAGAAATTGTGCAAGGAAAACAGGCTGCAGTAAAAAGAGCAGGAAGAGCACAAATGGGAGGTCTAGGAGGTACACTGGATCACCGTGGAGCAAGTGGTGGAGTCAAACATGGACGACGGTGACCGTCAACGCCGGAGTCCAACACAAAGAGGGTCGGCCGAAGGTGGAAGACGGGGCGAAAAGAGGGAGACCGGGCTCGATTCCTCCCGACAGGAAGAGAGCTCCTGAAGATTTTCATCTTGATGCGGAGGCGTCCATGGCAACGGGTATGTGAGGAATGGGGTGGGTCGACTGTGGTGACCCAGCATACCACTGCATGTTGTAGTATACTATAGTCATGGACATAACACTCACGGAGTACCATTCCGCAAATATTATATCCTCAGAGTGGTACAACAGAAACAAAGCGGGTCCACAACATACATTGTCATTATTACAATCAGAAATTTACATGACGACTTCGAGATCCTCCTAGGTCCATAGAGGTATCCCGATGACTCGGGGCTAAACTATAATAACTCGGAGAACAGAATAAAGAAATAACTAAGGTTTATACGAGATTTAATATAGATAGAGGATAGAGATCTATGCTACTGGACTAGATCACTATATATGCTACATCTATACTTCAGATACGTCGGTCTCCATTCCATAGATGTTTTCGTAATTGTTCCCTTCGACGCTTCCGGATATTTCTGGTTCTTCATAGCTGAATTTTTCTTGGTCTTCAATAGGATATAGTATTTCCTCTACCTGACTGTTAATGTCTTCAGAATCTAACAAGGGTTAAGAAGATACGTTGAGTACGAGCGTACTCAGCAAGTTCACTAAAAAGGAGTGTTTGATGCACTATATCTACAGCCATAGACCATAGGTCGTAGGCAATGCAAGTTTTTATAAACATTTCTTCAAAGGTTTCTTTTATTCTAAAAATCTATGTCCGTCAGCCTTCATGGGTTTACCAGAACTTTCATGGAGTTCCTTTTCCTCCGTGTTCGCAGCTCCTTCCCGGAACAGGGAGTAACAAGTTATAGTTCTTACACTCTGCAGAGGTCCGTCACTTTACCCATGAGATATCTTAGCTTTGTTGCACATCCGGACGGGCATTCCCGTTAACACTTCCTTGGTATGAGGCCCAGACTAAGATCCAAGCCAATCACTGTCCTTCTCCACGACCCCGCATACACCACAATTGTTGAATGCCCAAACTCAAGGTAGACTTTTCCCCGTATAAAATGGCTATACGTTAGTTGGATACACACAACAACCATTAACACTAGATATCTGTCTTTTGTAAGCCCAGATCCACGGTAGACTTTTCCCCGTATAAAACGGCTATACCCATGATCTGCAACTTAAAAATGCCCAGAACAGTGTCCAATGCATGCGAAAGGGAGCCGATCCAGCTGACTTCTTCGTCCCATTCCAAATCTCATGGTTAACGCGTAATATACGGCGCAAGAATCACTGGCGACATTGGTTGTTAAGTCCTAGATAATATGTTCCTTTACCACTGGAACTTTCATAGTAGATTATTACCTCATGGTAAATAACCTATAATCATATTATTATGAAAATAGTGTTTTCTGACCTTTTTCAAATGCATGTGATGACAACACTGGATTTCTAAAATACTTTACAGAAAATAATCAAAGGACATGAGCAAGTGTGAACTTGCCTTGATATAGCGAAGTATTGTAGTTGAATGTCTCGACTTGACCCTGGACCTCGGGTTCTACAAAATTACCATCATTGCCCGGTAAGGACAATGTTTAAAGAAGCAATATGTTTTTATGCATAAGTAATGCTATGTATTTTGTAAAACCTTAAGTAATTCCTCAACATTACATGTGAGTTGGATTTAGATGATTTGTTTAGGATGTGAGTTATCTTTAAGTTTATTTTATAAAGGAGTGTAGTTGTAAGGGTTTTTGGATAACATATAAGATATGAAAGTAAGGTTCAATTGTAATACAATTCTAAGATTGGGTGATACCATGTAATCATTACAAGCTTTATGTTTTAATTTTGTTATGGTTTAAAAGAAATGGTATAGTGTTTCTTTTGAAAGTGGCAAAAAGAATAACATTTAAAGAAAATATTATTTATGTTAAGTTAATCTACTCTGAAGATTAATAAGATTAAAGTTATGGTTTAGGATAAGGTTTGAATGATTTTGAGTCATTATGTATCTAGCTTATGATATGTCAGACCAAAGTTAACCATAAAGATATAATTAGACTTGGGATATAATATTTATGGTATTAACAACAATTAGGGTTTTTCCTAAGTATAATGAAACTTAGTCTTAAAGACTTAAAAATAGTATATTTAATATTCATAGATTATACTATAAGATCTTGCTATATAAAGCAACTGGTGAATTTATTTTATAATATATTTAATGAATACTAAGTTTGTTAATATGATTATATATGAATTGAGATTACTTCCTTCTAATTTAAGTTAATGATTTGCAAGACTAACCTTGTAATTCTTGGACTTATAGTTGATTAAATATTCTAAAAGAATATTAAAAAATGATTATTTAAACTTGGATAGTATCCTAAATTATAATTATAGGTTAGACTATTTTAGAGTTAAAAGATTGTGTTTTGAACATGATTATTTCTTACTTAGGAAATAATGTTAAATATTTAATAAAGAAACTATCTCATTTTAATAATTGAAGATATATGATCTAAGAACTTTAAAATGTTTTTGGAATAATATATTTAGTATTATCCTAGTAAGTATTCTTATTTAAAATCTTAAAAATTGAATTTTATTTATCTTTAGAAAAAAAATATAAAATTTCTCAATTATTTAATGTCTTTAAATATTTGTTTTAAGTTTTATTTGTAAAATTTTGAGTTAGTATTTTTATTAGATAAGAGATTTATTTTTATGCATGAAAGTGATTTTTATTTATTTTTAGGAATGTTTCTGAATTTATTAAATTTCATTTAGTCATTTAAGGTTGTTAATGTTTATCTACATTTTATTAACCTTAAATAAATATGATAATATTTTTCTTAGGTGGAGATTATTTTGATAAGCATTTAGATGTATTAAATATATTTTTAGGATTTTTTTTACATTTTTCTAGAAATAAAATAGTGTACATGGGTATTTTGGTCATTACTTTATTCTAGCCTTTTCTTATACCTTTTTTTCATTTTAGTCTCTTTGGTTGGTAACATGAATGGCCCGGCCAGGTCTTGCTCGGGGTCAACACGACCCAGACCCACTCCATCTCGCTCACGAGCATACAGAGGCACTTCCCCATCTTCTTTCACTCGACGCCAGCGCCGCCGCCTGCTCCCCATGGCCCTCGCCGGCCACATCCAGCACCCCCACTTGCTGATGAGGCCCCGACTAGATCTCCTCCATCAATTCCCGTCGCCTCGCTGTCGCTCTGCTTCCATGCGTGCGACTCCGTGAAACCCTAATCCGTGATTCAATTCAGTCACTGCTGCTGGGGATGGGGAGACCCGGCATCCCCAGATCCTTGCTGCCACTCACGCGCTTCTACAGATCGAGGGCCGCCTCCTGCTGCCCCATCACGGCAACCTCAACCCCGACACCGGCGGGATGGTAGTAGGTTCCTGCAACCCCGGCGTCCTACGCCACCGTCTCGCGGCCCTGCTGTAGTGGAGATGATGGTGTGGTGGTGTTCAGGTGATGCAAAGAGGATCTGGTGGTGTTGCTTGCTGCAGGTTGTAGCTCGGCACAGGGCTAGCACATAGTGCTCCCTGTGTCGCTGTGCCACTGCTCGATTTGGTTTTATTCCTGCCTCCTCTTCGACGAGCAGCAACTTGTCAAAGGTAGGTGATCCTTTACTCACCCCTCCCTCTCTGTTCTACTCCTGCCACTTAATCTGTGTCCAACCCTAGCTCAGGTAATCTCTCTCTGTGACCGGCCCTCAAGCCGATGAATAACTCTAGGTATAGGATTAGGTTTAGGTAATTTTGGAATTGGGGCTGCGATGATGATCTTCTGACCAAATATTGGGTGATAATTGAGATTTTGCATTGTAGGTTATATCTATATTACTAAGTAATATTGGTTTGATTGTATTTGTGTTCTGGACCTACTCGTGAATGCCTTGTTTTAGTTCAGTCCAAGTTGATCAATTATTCACTGTTTTTATCGGATCCTAAGAATTGAACACAAGCTTGTTGATTAAGTTTTGGTAACTCCTGCTAGTAGATTAAGAGCTTGGCTTAATCTGTTGTGGTGGATAAATACTGTAGCTCATCTGATCCATGCTTTACTTATGAAACAATGCCTTACTTTGGATAGTTTGTTCATCTTGTATATGACTGGTTTGTTGTGATTTACTTGTAATAAAATGATGTAGTGCTTTAAGTACCTTTCTTAGTAGCTTGCTACTTGATTTGAATGGTCATAGACTATCTGATCATAGGGTTATAATATCTTGGATAGATTTGTGTTGTCAAGTGCAAAGTGTGCTTGTTTTTCATTTAAAAATCTGTAGGTGTTATGCTTAAATGATACACTTCTCTTTGTTTTGGAATATGTGGTATATGTGTTGTACAGTAGTGCTGCTCTTCTCACTACATCTTAGTGTCCTATTTTTTTGTATGGTTAGGGTATGAGCTCCTGGTTACACCAGGGATCACCAGCTCAACTGATTGATCAAGCTCCCCTCTATTCTTGACTTTCTTTCTCCCCCTCTCTATAAACTGATAAGAACATGTATTATGCTTGATTTCTTGGCTTGGCCTATGATGCAAAGTCTAATGCTCCAGTTTTAAGAATAGGAACAGATTCTATTATTATTGTTGGTATCTGCTGCCCTTGCTGCTGCTGTGGTGCCTCCATACCTAGAGTGTGCATATCATTGGCTAGGTAGCAGAATTGGTTCCTTTAAGATTTTGCCCAAGCCAAGGATGCAACAGACTGAGGCCAAATCTTTCTAAAATAAGAACAGATACTTTGTTGGCCTTCAACAGCTCTGGGATGAACTAGTGTAGCACTTCTACACTATACTGAGAGCTCCCTCTCACCCAAAACCATCTTGGGAAAAGTAGGAGAAGAATTGATATTAAATACTTAGGCTGGCTTAGAGATGAATAGCAACCTGATGTTGAGCAGTATATGTTGATGCTTGGTGTGTCTTGAGTTGATCTTGAGTAGCTCTTCCTGGTACTTTGGTTTTGATCAAGTTGACCTTCTCCTCCCTGATCTGCTACTGCCTCCTTCTTGATTAGATAACCATAGTTGCTCTGGTATGTGTGTGGTTTGCTGGTGGCTGTAATTAAGCAGTGCTCTGTATATGTGTGGAAATGGATAATATGGTGGTGTTCTTATGTGATCTTGAGAGAGATCTGATGCTAGTTCTATGAATTGTGACTAAACTCTGATGGGTTTCTGGAATAGAGAAAGAAATAAGCAAGCAGATGCTTTGTTACGGCTGCTCCCTATTCTTATCTACTTCCCAGTGCTCCTGGTGTGTTGACAACACACATGTCTGCATGTGTTGACTAAGCTACTTACTTGTGGGTCCTATAGGTTCAAGTTTCAAGGTTGTGGAAATATCTGTTATGGATGAGCTCAAGTTGAGAAGTGAATTTCCTGCTTCTTTTACTATGCCTCTCTCTTTGTAGTTGGATCTCTAAATGGTGAAACTTGCCCCTGATTGCCTATGATGTTGAACTGAGGCCAGTACTATACTGATAAGAACAGATATCATTTTTGGTGAAACTTGCCCCTATTTAAATATGCTCAATGATGTGAATAGCAATGCATTTCATTGCCATACTGAGTGCAAAACTTATTCAACACTAACTCTGTTTCTTTTTTTATATTCTATTTGGTTTACTTTGTGCTTTTTCAAGAACAAGATCAGAAATTGAGAAGATGTGAAATGAAGATTAGTTTTAGGATTTTCTTATTATTTCATTTATAATTTGTAATATTCATAATTGTTGTAACATATTCCTTGGAATATATTTACTTGTACCTATTAGTTCTTATTGTAATATGTTGGAGATATGCCCAAGAGGCAATAATAAAGTGGTTATTATCATATCTTCATACTTATGATAAATGTTTACCTACCATGCTATAATTGTATTAACCGGAAACATTAATACTTGTGTGATTTGTAAACATAAAAGAGTCCCTAGTAAAGCCTCTTGTTAAACTAGCTTGTTGGTTAATATATGATCATGGTTTCCTGATCATGAACATAGAGATGTTATTAACAACAGGGTCATATCATTAGGAGAATGATGTGATGGACATACTCCTATAGTTAAGCGTAGCATAAAGATCAAGTCATTTAATATAGTTCATTTGCTATAAGCTTTCTGATACATAGTAACCTAATTCCTTCGACCATGAGATCATGCATATCACCTTTACCGGAAGGATACTTTGATGACATCAAACACCACACCGTAACAGGGTGGCTATAAAGGTGGCATTGAGTGTTCGGAAAGTATTGGTTGAGACACATGGAACAAGAGTGGGATTTGTCCATCCATATGACGGATAGATATACTCTGGGCCCTCTCGGTGGAATGTCATCCAATTAGCTTGCAAGCATGTGACTGGCTCACAAGGGATCACATACCATGGGAACGAGAAAAGAGTACTTATCAGTAACGAGGTTGAACTAGGTATGCAGAGATACCGACGATCATAACCTCGGATAAGTAAAATATCGTGAGACAAAGGGAAATTGGTATCGTATGTAAGTGGTTCATTCGATCGCAAAGTAATCGTAGAAATATGTGGGAGCCATATGAATTTCCAGATTCCTATATTGGTTATTGATCGGAGAAGTGTCTCGATCATGTCCGCATAATTCACGAACCGTAGGGAGACACACTTAAGGATTCGATGTTGTTGAGTAGTTATGGAATGATGAGTAAGAGACCGAATGTTGTTCGGAGTCTCGGATAGGATCTGGGATATCACGAGGAGATCCGGAATGGTCCGGAGAATAAGATTCATATAAGGAAAGTCCTGTTTCGGGGTTGGAGAATGGTTCCGGTGTTTTCAGCAGGAATGTTCTAGAAGGTTCCGGAATGTCCGGCACTCCGGAGGGGAAGGGTACATGAATGTGTTATATCAAGTTGGTATGATTGCATTATGTACTAGGTGTCATCGCTGTACCAAATAGAGGGTTTATTCAAATCCTAGTTTGAAAAGTCAAACGGCTAGTTTGAAAAGTCAAACGGCTAGTTTTGGGAAAGAGGAGAAGGAGGTTTGAAACCGACTTGGGGGAGGAGTTCCTCCTCCCACCGCCGGCCCACCTTGGGTCCGAGTTGGGGAGGGACTCCCCTCCCCAGGCGCGCCTCCCTCCACCTATAAGAGGAGGGGCAGGGCTCCCCTCCTAGACACACAAGTTGCCTCCCTCTAAACCTAAACCCTAGCCACAGCCTAGGGATTTCTCCCAAGCCGCCGAGTTAGAGCTTCTAATTGCCCTAGCCGCTGGTTTAGCCCCTTCTAATTGGTGTGTCTAAACCCTAGATCACCAAGGCTCTCTCATAGTCCACCATACTCGCTCCGGCTTAAGGCGAAGCCCTGCGAGATCTCCCCTCTACTTCCGGTACCACGCCATCGTGCTGCCGGAATCGCGAGGAGAGTGCTACAACCTCCGCTGCCTGCTGGAACAAGGGAGAGGAAGGTCTTCATCGAGTACCGAACATGTGACTGACTGCGGAAGCGCTGCCGAAACGCAGCACCGGAAGGATCGTCTACGCGATCTTGAGATCGACAAGAGTACGACTACATCACCCACGAGAATTTGCTCTCGTTAACCGCTTTGGAATCTTCGAGGGTGAGTTCCCCTATCGACTCGTTGCTACAATCTAGTAGATAGATCTTGGCTTGTTTGTTTGCATGCGGTAGAAATTTTTTGTTTTCCATGCTACGAACCCCTACAGTGGTATCAGAGCCAAGTCTATATGTAGATCTGTTGCACGAGTAGAACACAATGGTCATTGTGGGCGTTGATGCTTTTGTTGTCGATTGCTTCTTGTGTACTTTGCATCTTGCGGGATGGTGGGATGAAGCGGCCCGGGCTAACCTTACATGACATCGTTCATGAGACTTGCTCCACGCTTGACATGCAACTTGTATTGCATAAGTGGCTTTGCGGGTGCCTGTTTCTCCCAACATAGTTAAGATTCAATTTACAACGGGTGATTGACAATACTAGTATCAATGTTGTGGTTCTTGTTCGTAAGTTAGAACGACACTTATTGAAAGCCCCAAACCACGTAAAACATGCAAAGAAAATTAGAGGCGTCTAACTTTGTTTTGCAGGGGTGTGTTGTGATGTGATATGGCCATGATTGTGATTATATATGATGTATGCAATGTTCCTTATTGTAAGTTGGCAACCGGCAGGAGCCATATGGTTGTCTTTAAATTCTGTTAAGACCCGCTTGTCTGTTCAAAGTAGTTGTAATAGTTGAAGCTGGTGGACGACAACCATGGAGCGGCGTCATTGACCTTGATGCAATGCCGGTGATGATGGAGATCATGTTCGTGCTTGAAGATGGAGATCGGAAGCACAAGAAGAAAGGCCATATCATATCACATATTATGAATTGCATGTGATGTTAATCCTTTTATGCATCTTGTATTGCTAAGTTAACGACGGTAGCATTATAAGATGATCCCTCAAGCACACAATTTCAAGTTTTAAAGTGTTCATCATTAGTAAGCACTGTTGCTAAAGCTCGTTGTTTCGAAGCACCACGTGATGATCGGGTGTGTTAGATTCTGCGAGTGTATACAACGTGAGCAAGCCAGATTTGCTCATGCGGAAGCTAAGGTTGATCTTGACGAGCCTAGCATGTACAGACATGGTCTCGGAACACGGATCACCGAAAGGTAAAGCATGAGTCATATAGTAGATATGATGAACATGTTGATTGTTCGCCATTGAAGCTACATCAACTCTCGTGATGATCGGTTTTGATGTGGTGGATTTGGTTCGTGTGATCACTAAAACAATGTGAGGGATATTGTTTTGAGTGGGAGTTCAATGGCAATATGATTAAAAGTTGAACACTATTTATCATAAATTAAATCAAAGTGAATTTGCATAGCTGTTGTAGTCATTGGCATCCGTTTACCACCTTGCGCTTAGTTTTAATTGAGATGATAGAACTATAGAATTCTGGTTAGTTACTTTACGAACTGGTATCGTATTGTTTTGAAGTGTTAATCTAAAGTTTAAAAGTCCTATTGCAAACTTTCAGTAAAGTTCCGGTTACTCCATGAAGTTTAATAATTGGTATTAAAAACAAGAGTGACAATTCCAAGTGTTAGTGTATAAGTATCATGTTTGTCTCCATGATTCTTGATATTCAAAGGATTGTCTTAATATCAAGGTTATCTAGGATCTGAAAGAGTTGTTTCAGAAACCATGATGTGTGGAAGATATTGTGATATCTGAAACAAAGTTTTGGTTGCAACATGATAGAGTATAATATGGCAAAAGTCATGTTCTCGTATTTGATGAGAATTTGCAAAAGGTTGAAGACACTAGTTGTCCTAATCCTCCAAAATGTTTTGGAGAGCAACATTATACTCGCAGTTCACCGTTATAAGCTAAAAATAGCTTGATCATGGATAATTCCATGATAAGGGTGAATATTTGATGTAGGTAAAGTGTTTACTACACCAATTGATTACTAAAGAAAGGAATTTGAAAGAACACCAAACATTTGATGATGGTGATCTACTTCAAAGTGCAAGTCCAAAGACATTGGTATTTAATTATACACGCTTTGGACTATGTGTCATATGTATGACTCCACTGTTGATGTTGATAGATTCTTTCAAACAGAAAAGGAAATACTGAAAGAGAATCTCATAAATATATGGCAGAAAAGAAAAGACTAGAATTGTTCAGTTTAAGTATATAGATGGTATACATGTTATGGCTATATTCTTTGCTTATTAAACAATGTGGTTCTTAAGTATTTGATACTGAATTTGTTGGTGTGAATCGTCATACGAAACAACATAATTCATGAACTACAATGGCCTAAGTAACTAGCAAAAGAATATGTGATGATGTTCATCGAGAACAAATAAAGGGTTATTGTGTTGCTCGTTAAACATCAAAGCTTGCCTTCAAGATTTGTTTTATCAGGTATTATGAGAACAAAAGGGTTGTTCAAATAATTGCCGTAATCCATAAAAGATGGATGATTCACAAATCTCATTGGAGAAATCACATCCATAAAATTAGTGCTAAAAATGTCGAAAGACAAATTGATTGAAAGATCACTTAGGAAGTGACATCGCCGTTTAAATTATATTGGAAAGAAAACATGAAGAAACTCCATGTGGATGGAATTTTGGAGTCTTTTGATTTTTGATCACATGACGCTTGTGAAACTTTCCTAGAGATAATTAAAACTTCGTTCATAGGCCAAAAGGGAACGAATGACTAGCTTATTGGAACTTGTACATATTGTTGTATGAAATTCATTATATGTAGTCAAGAGCGATGGACTTCAACTTCATATGCTTTCTCCGAAAATTTGAGTGAATATATGAATATTTACTTAATAAGGATGAAGTATGAAACATTTGAAAAAGTTCAAAGTCTTTCAAGATGAAGTGCAAAATCATTGTAATAAGAATATAAATAGTTTATGATAAAGATCATAAAGGAAGATATTTGAGTTACAAGTTTAGCATAATACCTAAGATTTAAGGAATCGTTCTGTGGATTTGCATTTCCCGAAACACCATAAGAGTATGGAGCGTTCGAGA
Source organism: Avena sativa (assembly GCA_916181665.1). Lineage (NCBI taxonomy): Eukaryota > Viridiplantae > Streptophyta > Magnoliopsida > Poales > Poaceae > Avena > Avena sativa. The sequence continues at coordinate 466,791,790 of OV702293.1, forward strand.
TATGTAATTAAAACCTTGTTTGACATGGTAAGATCCAAGGTGTAATTCTAAGAACTACCATTATATTTTAAAGATTAAAAGCTTTAGAGACTACCGTTTTCCACTGAAAAGAGCTCCATCATAATCCGCTGAAATGACACCATATAAAGTTATGGTTTGGGATAAAACCCAAGTAGTCCTTTCTTAAACATTGGTATGCTATGCATAAGAAAGATGTTTGCAACCAAAGTCGGATAAACCTGTCTTTGTATTACTGTTAAGTATTCCTCCATAAACACCGGAGACAAAAGTGTTTGTCGCTTAGAACGTCAAGTTTCTTTGAGAAGGAATTTTTCGTGAAAAGATAAGTGGGAGGACAATAGAACTTTGATAAGGTTAAAGGAACCTTAGCTATATGTGTAGAGTTGCGCAGCGCCGAAAAGTGTTCCGGAGGCAGCAATAATGCTCATGGCTCACGTGCCTAAAAAGGTTGTGGTCACGGAGATCTAAGTTCCTATTAAAACAAGTAGGTCGGGTAAACAATCAAATACCAAGATTTGAGAGTTAAATCATTATTTGACAATAATGATCTGACTACATGCAAAGAAGCGACGATGGGCCCTGACTCCGTCAAATGGCTTGAAGCCATAAAATCCGTGATAGTTCCATACACGAGAAATCAAGTTTTGAACTTGAAGGACCCTCGAGAAAGGTGTAAGACCTTACAGTTGTGTTTGGATCTATAAAGAAGTAGACATGGATGTTTCACATCTATGAAATAGTCGACATGTTGGGAAAGAGTTCACAAAAATGTTCAAAGGTTGACTATGACAAGATTTTGATCTTTCATAGCGATATTTAGTCTAGACGGATTGATGTAGCAACCACTACATATAATTTTTGTTATGTGGTAGTTGAATAAACAAAACAAGTTCTTCTAATAGAAGGGTTACCTAGGACGTGTGCATGACACGGTCCAAAGGGTTTTTGTCAATTCAAAGGATGCTAAATGCATATGCGAACTTCAATGGTTGAAATAAGCATAGCGGAGTTGGAATCTTCACTATGATGAAACTGTTAAAAGAGTTTTATTTCATCGGAGACAATGAAGATGCTTGCATTTGCAAGAAATTAAGTGGGAGCGCTAAGACACATTTCTAATACATTATGTGGAGGACATATTGTTGATTAGAAATGATGTATCTTTTATTAACACATATTAAGAATTTCATCCTGATGAAAGACTTAGGCAAAACCCAAATATTTGGCATCAATGGACGCTAATATGGTTGTGCCGAAAGTACATAGATGATGTATTGAATGAGTTCAATATAGAAACTATAAGAAAGGTTCTTGTCACACAGAAAGGATTGAATGAGTTCAATATTGATGATATATTCAAGTGTATTGACACTTGGTAAGTGAAACAAAGATTCAAGTATAGATTGATACTTGATGTATGAAATCACAAAGAGTATTTATATCAATCATACTGTGATATGTACAAATCCAGATATGTCCTATGCTCTAAATGTTATGAGCATATACCAGAATGATTCATAAGATGATCATTGGACGATAGTAAGGATATTCTTATGATCTTTTGGAAGAACTAAGAGTATATTATTTGTAGAAGTGACAAATAGATGGTTAGTCCATTGTAAAAGTACTACATTGATACTAGTTTTGTCACAAAGTACAAATTAAGTTTATCTCAATCTAAACTAAGGGTGGCACAATGTAATGGAAAGTAAGTTCCATAATGGATTTGGATGAGTTCCAAAGTTAAGACATTGTGACAGATACTACAACAAAAGGCTAAGTATATGACTGCTATAATAGCAGCTAAAGAGGGCATTTGTGTCAAGTAGTTTGTTATCAAACTAGGTGTAGTTCACAGCGGGATAATACCATGAAGATATATTGTACGACAATATTATCAACATGTTTTAACCCCAAAGAACTAAAGGTCTCACCGAAGGACCAAAAATTATACAAAGCCATCTCATTAGAGAATGAGTGATGCGTAGAGACGCAAAGACATGCAATTGCACACGGACCAGGAAGTGTCAGATCCGGAGATCAGTTGACCACTAGCAATCGTGTACATACAACACCAGAAAGCCATAGGTGTTGAATACAGAAAGGTTTGAAACTAGATTATTGACTCTAGTGCAAGTGGGAGACTGTTGGAGATATGCCCAAGAGGCAATAATAAAGTGGTTATTATCATATCTTCATACTTATGATAAATGTTTACATACCATGCTATAATTGTATTAACCGGAAACATTAATACTTGTGTGATTTGTAAACATAAAAGAGTCCCTAGTAAAGCCTCTTGTTAAACTAGCTTGTTGGTTAATATATGATCATGGTTTCCTGATCATGAACATAGAGATGTTATTAACAACAGGGTCATATCATTAGGAGAATGATGTGATGGACATACTCCTATAGTTAAGCGTAGCATAAAGATCAAGTCATTTAATATAGTTCATTTGCTATAAGCTTTCTGATACATAGTAACCTAATTCCTTCGACCATGAGATCATGCATATCACCTTTACCGGAAGGATACTTTGATGACATCAAACACCACACCGTAACAGGGTGGCTATAAAGGTGGCATTGAGTGTTCGGAAAGTATTGGTTGAGACACATGGATCAAGAGTGGGATTTGTCCATCCATATGACGGATAGATATACTCTGGGCCCTCTCGGTGGAATGTCATCCAATTAGCTTGCAAGCATGTGACTGGCTCACAAGGGATCACATACCATGGGAACGAGAAAAGAGTACTTATCAGTAACGAGGTTGAACTAGGTATGCAGAGATACCGACGATCATAACCTCGGATAAGTAAAATATCGTGAGACAAAGGGAAATTGGTATCGTATGTAAGTGGTTCATTCGATCGCAAAGTAATCGTAGAAATATGTGGGAGCCATATGAATTTCCAGATTCCTATATTGGTTATTGATCGGAGAAGTGTCTCGATCATGTCCGCATAATTCACGAACCGTAGGGAGACACACTTAAGGATTCGATGTTGTTGAGTAGTTATGGAATGATGAGTAAGAGACCGAATGTTGTTCGGAGTCTCGGATAGGATCCGGGATATCACGAGGAGATCCGGAATGGTCCGGAGAATAAGATTCATATAAGGAAAGTCCTGTTTCGGGGTTGGAGAATGGTTCCGGTGTTTTCAGCAGGAATGTTCTAGAAGGTTCCGGAATGTCCGGCACTCCGGAGGGGAAGGGTACATGAATGTGTTATATCAAGTTGGTATGATTGCATTATGTACTAGGTGTCATCGCTGTACCAAATAGAGGGTTTATTCAAATCCTAGTTTGAAAAGTCAAACGGCTAGTTTTGGGAAAGAGGAGAAGGAGGTTTGAAACCGACTTGGGGGAGGAGTTCCTCCTCCCACCGCCGGCCCACCTTGGGTCCGAGTTGGGGAGGGACTCCCCTCCCCAGGCGCGCCTCCCTCCACCTATAAGAGGAGGGGCAGGGCTCCCCTCCTAGACACACAAGTTGCCTCCCTCTAAACCTAAACCCTAGCCACAGCCTAGGGATTTCTCCCAAGCCGCCGAGTTAGAGCTTCTAATTGCCCTAGCCGCTGGTTTAGCCCCTTCTAATTGGTGTGTCTAAACCCTAGATCACCAAGGCTCTCTCATAGTCCACCATACTCGCTCCGGCTTAAGGCGAAGCCCTGCGAGATCTCCCCTCTACTTCCGGTACCACGCCGTCGTGCTGCCGGAATCGCGAGGAGAGTGCTACAACCTCCGCTGCCTGCTGGAACAAGGGAGAGGAAGGTCTTCATCGAGTACCGAACGTGTGACCGACTGCGGAAGCGCTGCCGGAACGCAGCGCCGGAAGGATCGTCTACGCGATCTTGAGATCGACAAGAGTACGACTACATCACCCACGAGAATCTGCTCTCGTTAACCGCTTTGGAATCTTCGAGGGTGAGTTCCCCTATCGACTCGTTGCTACAATCTAGTAGATAGATCTTGGCTTGTTTGTTTGCATGTGGTAGAAAATTTTTGTTTTCCATGCTACGAACCCCTACATAATACTCTTATCTGTTTGAATAAATATAAGGACATTGTAATATTTTTTTATTACTGTAATAAAGCATTCCTTTATTATAAAGGAACATTGTTACATATATTATTGTAATAAAGAATTATTTTTATTTATTTCATTCTTGTAATTTATTTTCCTTTTCTGTATTCACTTATTTGTTTCATTTTAATTTTCCTTCATTCTTTTATTTATAAAAGAATACTGTAATGTTGGTCTTAAATAATCTTTATACTTTTATTATCATACTTGTATTAGTATTATTATGAATAATTATTCATAAGTCAAATTTCTCCCCTCATAACCCAAAAAAAAATAGAGGTCATGTCAAAATTCATCTCACTCCCCTTCTGATAACACTAAACCTAATTCATCGGAGTGAGAATTCTGATCACTCTAGTCTTTTTATTTGCCAAAAAATTTATCCGGATTTTCAGATGCATGCATGCAGATGCACAAAATCCTAAATCTACCCTTTGTTTAGTCTTAAATGCTAGGATGTTACATCGACACTCGGGCCGATGCCGCAGCGGGCGGGCTTCTGCTGCGGAAGCGGCAGCGGATCGAGGCGGAGGAGCAGCTTATGCTGGCGACGTTAGCGGGCTTCTGCTGCGGAAGCGGCAAAGGATTTTGATCCTACACGAGATTGGAGAAACTAGGATCCTACACGGGACCACGGTGACGCCTACGCGGGACAGAGAGGTGCCCACGGAATAGCTCCCATACAGGAGTCAGATTGATGGGATATATTCTAGCGTGCACTTACGCATGCTCGGGCGTGGCAAGCCATGCGGTCACGACGCAGGAGCTCCCTGCCACGCTGTGGTCATGCGCGCGACGCGTCTCCGCGTGGTGACCGACCCTTGTGGTGTCCCCTTGCCAATATAAAAAGGAGGCCTAGGTCGGTCGAGAGGGAGAGAAACTTAGAATGGAAAGGACTGGCTGAGTTCTTCCCCAGAAACAAACTCTGTAATCATGTGATCATCCATCATATAGCCAGTTGCAGGATATAGAGATCTTCACATCGAGGCCTGAACCTGGGTAAAAAACCAGTGTCTCTCTGTATGATTGTGTGTTCATCTAGCTCGCCGGACGATGTTGCCCCTGGTCAAAGTAAAAAAGGAGATCTGCCATCCTTGGTGTTGAAATCCAAGACACGATAGTTGACCAAGTCAATCCTTCAACCCCATGTCAGATTAGTGCCATGATCCACTGTTGAAAATATAAGCAAATTACCATAATATTTAATCCGAAATAAGTAATAATAAATCATGACTATAAGTACGGGAATTAATCTAATCATGTATACTAGCAGAATAAACGAACAGATCATATTCAACCAGAATAAACAGATCACATCTATTCCAAGAGCTAGTACAAGAAACTGCAACAGAAACTGAACTAGATAGGAACAGATTACGTACGGTGCTGGAGGAGGAATCGGGTTCGCGTTCAGGTTGGGGTTGAGGTTGACACCAGTGTCGTCAGCCATGGCGTCGATGTAGAGGCTGCTGATGTCCGGGAAGAAGTCCTCGTCGGGGAAGGAGTGGTCGGTCGACGTGATGCCGTCAGTAGTCGCGCAGACGCGCTCCCCAAAAACCTGATCGCCCCTCACCCGTACAGGTTCACGAGAGGCGGTGGTTCCGGAGGCCTACTGTCCCGCCGTCCGGTGCACGCCGGAAGAGGGGATGGAGAAGGTGTAGCGGCGGCGCAAGGTTCCGGAGGCAGAGAGATGTGTATTTTCTCGTATTAGGGTTTTTGCCTAAGGCCGTTTATATATAGGCGCCGGTCGGGTAAGACGTGGGGCGTAGCCCACGTCCGAGTCGTAACAGCCCACGTTTCCGGAAAGACCGGAAACGGCTGACAGAAAATAACTCGCACAATAATTTTCCCGAGCAGCAAAAAGATAAGATCGGCACCGAGGCACAATTCCGCAAACCGCGGCGCGCGCGCGCGCGCGCATCGTGTCGAGGCGTGGCGAGGCGGGCGGCGGAGGAGGAGGAGCGCGCGTGTATGCCACTCCTCTTCACTCTCTTTAGGAGGTAGTGAAACACTCCACTATATATATTGGTCCAACTCCCTCTAAACTAGCAAGGTGGGACTAAACTTTGGTGCCACCCCTTGCTAGGCATGAATGGGCCAAGAGAATTTCAGAATTTGTATTAGGCTATGGGCCAAAGCCCACACCCAAATTCCAACAATCCCCCACAAATTCTCATAGGCACATATCATCACATCACATCAATCAGTTCCAGAGCATTGTTTATATACCGGTGCGAGGTGGAGACTGTTAAGTTGAACTGCCACTTAGAACTTCATGCTACACTAGATTGCAACTTGAATAGTGGACTATGCCTTGAACTACAAGTTTGGTGCGCACTGGTTTCACATAAGGTCTAGACCGATACAGGGCTGCCGCGAAGCTTCTCCGCGGTTTGGAGCTTATGCGTCATACTCCATGGCCTTTCATGAGTTTATTAGAGAGCACCCAACTCTCACGGACTGCGACGTTTGACAGTCAGACTCATATAGGTGTGTTCTTCAAAAGATGTTCTGCAGGACAACATCTTTGCTTAAACAAGCCACTCAGAACACATTAAGGTAAATACCAACCTGCCATGCAGAATAGGAGAGTATTGCATCTATACGGAGTGGTAGTATGCTATAAGGATACTCTCCTCCCAGTTGACCAACAGCTTGTCTCCCAACTCTACTTCACGGGATCTCCGATCACATAGAGCGGGTTACCACTGTGAGCAACTCAAAAAGTGGGTCTCAAACCCATCTCCCTCGATGCATTATCTATCACATTACGTGATAGACCCTTTGTGAAGGGATCTGCCAAATTTTTAGATGTTTGGATATAATCCAATGCAATAACTCCGGAGTTTCTCATTTTCCTGACAGATTTCAATCTCCTCTTCACATGTCTTGATGACTTCATATTGTCCTTAGAACTGTTTATTTTTATGATCACAGTTTGATTATCACAGTTCATAAGGATTGCGGGTATTGGTTTTTCAACCACAGGTAAGTTCATCAAGAGTTCACGAAGCCACTCTGCTTCAACAGTGGCTGTGTCTAATGCTGTGAGTTCTGCTTCCATAGTTGACCTCGTTAAGATGGTCTGCTTGCAAGACTTCCAAGAAACAGCGCCACCACCAAGTGTAAACACATAACCACTCGTGGCCTTAGTCTCATCAGCATCAGAAATCCAGTTTGAGTCACTATACCCTTCAAGTACCCTTGGATACCCGGAGTAGTGAATCCCATAGCTCGCGGTGCCTTTCAAGTAACGCAAAACCCTTTCAAGGGCCTGCCAATGAACATCTCCAGGATTTGAGACAAATCGACTTAACTTGCTTACAGCAAAGGAGATGTCAGGCCTCGTAGCGCTGGCTAAATACATAAGCGAGCCAATAATCTGAGAATATCTCAGCTGATCTTTAGCATCCTTAGGATCTCCTTGATTCTTTCGAACCAACACGCTAGGATCATATGGTGTAGGAGAGGATCTACATTCGCTATACCCAAAACGACTCAAGATCTTTTCCACATAGTGAGACTGAAGCAGTGTTATCCCACCATCATCATCTTTCAGCAGCTTGATGTTCAATATCACATCAGCCACTCCTAGATCTTTCATCTCAAAACAACGAGATAGAAAGTCTTTGACCTCATTGATAACATTAAGATTGGTCCCGAATATCAGTATATCATCAACATACAGACATAAGATGACTCCCTCGCCCCCACCATGGCGATAGTACACACACTTGTCAGCTTCGTTTACAATAAAGCCTTCATCAGTTAAAGTCCTTTCAAACTTCTCATGCCACTGCTTAGGTGCTTGCTTAAGACCATACAGAGACTTCAGTAACTTGCACACCTTGCCTTGTTGACCATCTATCACGAATCCATCCGGCTGATCCATATAAATTTCCTCATCTAACTCTCCATTTAGGAAAGCCGTCTTAACGTCCATTTGATGAACGAGAAGATCATGCGAGGCAGCCAAGGATAACAGTACTCGAATGGTGGTCAATCTAGCCACAGGTGAATAAGTATCAAAGAAGTCTTCGCCTTCTTTCTGGGTATAACCCTTTGCAACAAGGCGTGCCTTATACTTCTCAATAGTACCATCAGGTCTAAGCTTCTTCTTAAACACCCACTTACATCCTACAGGTTTGCACCCATAAGGACGATCAGTAATTTCCCAAGTTCCGTTTGCTATGATGGAATCCATCTCACTGCGAACGGCTTCTTTCCAGTAGTCAGCATCTTGAGATGCATAAGCTTCTGAAATAGAAGTGGGAGTATCATCCACGAGGTATACAATGAAATCATCACCAAAGGACTTCGCAGTCCTTTGTCTCTTACTTCTGGTAGGAGCTTCACTGTTATCCTCCACAGGATTATCAGGGTGTTCTATCGAAATGGTGGGTTCAGGAATTGTGATTAATTCTTGACTAGATAAACTAGGCATCTCCTGATTTGATGAACTAGACGAATCTTTCATGGGAAAGATGTCTTCAAAGAAAGTCGCATCATTCGACTCCATGATTGTACCAACATGCATGTCAGATACTTGAGATTTCACTATCAAAAATGTATAGCCAATGCTATGAAATGCATATCCCAGAAAGACACAATCCACGGTTTTTGGTCCAAGCTTGCGCTTCTTGGGTATCGGCACATTCACTTTCGCCAAACAACCCCAAGTTCGTAAGTAGGAGAGTTTCAGCCTTTTCCTTTCCCATTCCTGAAATGGAGTAATGGTTTTGTTCTTTTTGGGAACACGGTTTAGGACATGACACGCAGTCTTTATCGCCTCCCCCCACCATTCCTTGGATAGACCCGATGTATCTAACATGGCGTTAACCAAATCAGTTAGAGTACGGTTCTTTCTTTCGGCCACCCCATTTGACTGAGGTGAGTAGGGAGGCGTCCTCTCATGGATGATACCATGCTCCGCACAAAAAGAATCAAATTCGTTGGAAAAATACTCTCCACCACGATCAGACCGAAGTCGCTTAATCTTTCGATCAAGTTGGTTTTCTGATTCAGCTTTATAGATTTTGAAGTGATTAAAAGCTTCATCTTTAGATTTCAGAAGATACACATAACAGTATCGAGTGGAATCATCAATTAAAGTCATGAAATATCGCTTTCCACCTTTTGTCAACTCACCATTCATCTCACAAAGATCTGAATGTACTAGTTCCAGTGGTGCCAAATCTCGTACCTCGGCAGTCTTGTGAGACTTGCGAGGTTGCTTAGCTTGCACACATACTTGACACTTGGAACCTTTGACAGTAGTAAATTTCGGAATTAAATTCATATCGGCAAGCCGCGTCATGCACCCAAAATTAATATGACAAAGTCGTGAATGCCAAATATTGGATTCACTATCATTGCAAACATGATTAATAACTTGAGTACATAAGTCTGACAAAGATAAGCAGAACAAGCCTCCGCACTCATAACCCTTTCCAACAAATTGTCCACACTTAGAAATTACAACTTTATTGGACTCAAAGACTAACTTAAAACCATCTCGACACAGAAGAGATCCGCTGACGACATTCTTATTGATTGAGGGAACGTGCTGCACATTCTTCAGCTGTACGATCTTCCCCGAAGTAAACTTCAGATCCACCGTACCAACACCTTGAACAGAAGCACGTGAGCCGTTTCCCATCAGCACGGAGCCAGCCCGTTCGACCTGATAAGAAGAGAACATGGAAATATCAGCACATACATGTATATTTGCACCAGTGTCTATCCACCAATCAGGTGAATTACAAACTGAAAGAACAGTGGGAAATATACCGTACCCAGCATCCTTCATCTCAACATCACCAATAACAACATTAGCGGACTTGCCCTATTTCCATGTGAGCGCTTGTCAAAGCGATTGGGGCAGCTAGGAGCCCAATGATTAGGATCGCCACAGACATGGCAGGATCCTTTCTTCTTATACTCAGTCTTCTTCTTGAAGTTGGTAGTCTGTGCGGCCTTGTTTTTGCCATCAAACTTTCCTTTGCCATCAGACCTGTTCTTATTCTTGAACTTGTGGGACTGGAAGTTGTTTTTCTGCACTACATGTGCGCTAGAACTTCCATCAAAACCTCGAGGACGTGTATCTCTTGCTCTCGCCTTTTCTTCAACATGAAGAGATCCGATGAGATCCGAAACAGAAAACTCCTGTCTCTTATGTTTCAGAGAGGTAGCAAAGTTCCTCCAAGAAGGAGGAAGCTTAGCAATGATGCCTCCGGCCACGAACTTGTCCGGTAAGTTACACTTGAACTGCTCGAGTTCTTTGGCAAGGGACTGTATCTCATGAGCCTGATCCACGATGGGACGGTCATCAGTCATCTTGTAATCATAGAATTGCTCCATGATATACAGTTCAGTGCCAGCATCCGAAACACCAAACTTGGCGTCCAGTGCATCCCACGCATCCTTGCCATTATCAAATGACATATAGGTGTCAACAATGTTGTCACCAAGAATATTGAACAAAGCCCCCATAAACATGGTGTCGACTTTCTGAAACGCTTCCTCCTGAACAGGAGAAAGGTCTCCCTCAGGTTTGCCAAGAGTGGCGCTATAGCAGCCTAGGTTTTTCAACCATAGAACTGCTCTCGTGCGCCATCTCTTATAATTGACACCGTCAAAAGGAGGCGGCCTTGTAGCCGCGGCTAAACTAGTTGAATTCAGTTGCCTATAATCAGGTTTTTGGATTGTTGAAAATATAAGCAAATTACCATAATATTTAATCCGAAATAAGTAATAATAAATCATGACTATAAGTACTGGAATTAATCTAATCATGTATACTAGCAGAATAAACGAACAGATCATATTCAACCAGAATAAACAGATCACATCTATTCCAAGAGCTAGTACAAGAAACTGCAACAGAAACTGAACTAGATAGGAACAGATTACGTACGGTGCTGGAGGAGGAATCGGGTTCGCGTTCAGGTTGGGGTTGAGGTTGACACCAGTGTCGTCAGCCATGGCGTCGATGTAGAGGCTGCTGATGTCCGGGAAGAAGTCCTCGTCGGGGAAGGAGTGGTCGGTCGACGTGATGCCGTCAGTAGTCGCGCAGACGCGCTCCCCAAAAACCTGATCGCCCCTCACCCGTACAGGTTCACGAGAGGCGGTGGTTCCGGAGGCCTACTGTCCCGCCGTCCGGTGCACGCCGGAAGAGGGGATGGAGAAGGTGTAGCGGCGGCGCAAGGTTCTGGAGGCAGAGAGATGTGTATTTTCTCGTATTAGGGTTTTTGCCTAAGGCCGTTTATATATAGGCGCCGGTCGGGTAAGACGTGGGGCGTAGCCCACGTCCGAGTCGTAACAGCCCACGTTTCCGGAAAGACCGGAAACGGCTGACAGAAAATAACTCGCACAATAATTTTCCCGAGCAGCAAAAAGATAAGATCGGCACCGAGGCACAATTCCGCAAACCGCTGCGCGCGCGCGCGCGTCGTGTCGAGGCGTGGCGAGGCGGGCGGCGGAGGAGGAGGAGCGCGCGTGTATGCCACTCCTCTTCACTCTCTTTAGGAGGTAGTGAAACACTCCACTATATATATTGGTCCAACTCCCTCTAAACTAGCAAGGTGGGACTAAACTTTGGTGCCACCCCTTGCTAGGCATGAATGGGCCAAGAGAATTTCAGAATTTGTATTAGGCTATGGGCCAAAGCCCACACCCAAATTCCAACAATCCCCCACAAATTCTCATAGGCACATATCATCACATCACATCAATCAGTTCCAGAGCATTGTTTATATACCGGTGCGAGGTGGAGACTGTTAAGTTGAACTGCCACTTAGAACTTCATGCTACACTAGATTGCAACTTGAATAGTGGACTATGCCTTGAACTACAAGTTTGGTGCGCACTGGTTTCACATAAGGTCTAGACCGATACAGGGCTGCCGCGAAGCTTCTCCGCGGTTTGGAGCTTATGCGTCATACTCCATGGCCTTTCATGAGTTTATTAGAGAGCACCCAACTCTCACGGACTGCGACGTTTGACAGTCAGACTCATATAGGTGTGTTCTTCAAAAGATGTTCTGCAGGACAACATCTTTGCTTAAACAAGCCACTCAGAACACATTAAGGTAAATACCAACCTGCCATGCAGAATAGGAGAGTATTGCATCTATACGGAGTGGTAGTATGCTATAAGGATACTCTCCTCCCAGTTGACCAACAGCTTGTCTCCCAACTCTACTTCACGGGATCTCCGATCACATAGAGCGGGTTACCACTGTGAGCAACTCAAAAAGTGGGTCTCAAACCCATCTCCCTCGATGCATTATCTATCACATTACGTGATAGACCCTTTGTGAAGGGATCTGCCAGATTTTTAGATGTTTGGATATAATCCAATGCAATAACTCCGGAGTTTCTCATTTTCCTGACAGATTTCAATCTCCTCTTCACATGTCTTGATGACTTCATATTGTCCTTAGAACTGTTTATTTTTATGATCACAGTTTGATTATCACAGTTCATAAGGATTGCGGGTATTGGTTTTTCAACCACAGGTAAGTTCATCAAGAGTTCACGAAGCCACTCTGCTTCAACAGTGGCTGTGTCTAATGCTGTGAGTTCTGCTTCCATAGTTGACCTCGTTAAGATGGTCTGCTTGCAAGACTTCCAAGAAACAGCGCCACCACCAAGTGTAAACACATAACCACTCGTGGCCTTAGTCTCATCAGCATCAGAAATCCAGTTTGAGTCACTATACCCTTCAAGTACCCTTGGATACCCGGAGTAGTGAATCCCATAGCTCGCGGTGCCTTTCAAGTAACGCAAAACCCTTTCAAGGGCCTGCCAATGAACATCTCCAGGATTTGAGACAAATCGACTTAACTTGCTTACAGCAAAGGAGATGTCAGGCCTCGTAGCGCTGGCTAAATACATAAGCGAGCCAATAATCTGAGAATATCTCAGCTGATCTTTAGCATCCTTAGGATCTCCTTGATTCTTTCGAACCAACACGCTAGGATCATATGGTGTAGGAGAGGATCTACATTCGCTATACCCAAAACGACTCAAGATCTTTTCCACATAGTGAGACTGAAGCAGTGTTATCCCACCATCATCATCTTTCAGCAGCTTGATGTTCAATATCACATCAGCCACTCCTAGATCTTTCATCTCAAAACAACGAGATAGAAAGTCTTTGACCTCATTGATAACATTAAGATTGGTCCCGAATATCAGTATATCATCAACATACAGACATAAGATGACTCCCTCGCCCCCACCATGGCGATAGTACACACACTTGTCAGCTTCGTTTACAATAAAGCCTTCATCAGTTAAAGTCCTTTCAAACTTCTCATGCCACTGCTTAGGTGCTTGCTTAAGACCATACAGAGACTTCAGTAACTTGCACACCTTGCCTTGTTGACCATCTATCACGAATCCATCCGGCTGATCCATATAAATTTCCTCATCTAACTCTCCATTTAGGAAAGCCGTCTTAACGTCCATTTGATGAACGAGAAGATCATGCGAGGCAGCCAAGGATAACAGTACTCGAATGGTGGTCAATCTAGCCACAGGTGAATAAGTATCAAAGAAGTCTTCGCCTTCTTTCTGGGTATAACCCTTTGCAACAAGGCGTGCCTTATACTTCTCAATAGTACCATCAGGTCTAAGCTTCTTCTTAAACACCCACTTACATCCTACAGGTTTGCACCCATAAGGACGATCAGTAATTTCCCAAGTTCCGTTTGCTATGATGGAATCCATCTCACTGCGAACGGCTTCTTTCCAGTAGTCAGCATCTTGAGATGCATAAGCTTCTGAAATAGAAGTGGGAGTATCATCCACGAGGTATACAATGAAATCATCACCAAAGGACTTCGCAGTCCTTTGTCTCTTACTTCTGGTAGGAGCTTCACTGTTATCCTCCACAGGATTATCAGGGTGTTCTATCGAAATGGTGGGTTCAGGAATTGTGATTAATTCTTGACTAGATAAACTAGGCATCTCCTGATTTGATGAACTAGACGAATCTTTCATGGGAAAGATGTCTTCAAAGAAAGTCGCATCATTCGACTCCATGATTGTACCAACATGCATGTCAGATACTTGAGATTTCACTATCAAAAATCTATAGCCAATGCTATGAAATGCATATCCCAGAAAGACACAATCCACGGTTTTTGGTCCAAGCTTGCGCTTCTTGGGTATCGGCACATTCACTTTCGCCAAACAACCCCAAGTTCGTAAGTAGGAGAGTTTCAGCCTTTTCCTTTCCCATTCCTGAAATGGAGTAATGGTTTTGTTCTTTTTGGGAACACGGTTTAGGACATGACACGCAGTCTTTATCGCCTCCCCCCACCATTCCTTGGATAGACCCGATGTATCTAACATGGCGTTAACCAAATCAGTTAGAGTACGGTTCTTTCTTTCGGCCACCCCATTTGACTGAGGTGAGTAGGGAGGCGTCCTCTCATGGATGATACCATGCTCCGCACAAAAAGAATCAAATTCGTTGGAAAAATACTCTCCACCACGATCAGACCGAAGTCGCTTAATCTTTCGATCAAGTTGGTTTTCTGATTCAGCTTTATAGATTTTGAAGTGATTAAAAGCTTCATCTTTAGATTTCAGAAGATACACATAACAGTATCGAGTGGAATCATCAATTAAAGTCATGAAATATCGCTTTCCACCTTTTGTCAACTCACCATTCATCTCACAAAGATCTGAATGTACTAGTTCCAGTGGTGCCAAATCTCGTACCTCGGCAGTCTTGTGAGACTTGCGAGGTTGCTTAGCTTGCACACATACTTGACACTTGGAACCTTTGACAGTAGTAAATTTCGGAATTAAATTCATATCGGCAAGCCGCGTCATGCACCCAAAATTAATATGACAAAGTCGTGAATGCCAAATATTGGATTCACTATCATTGCAAACATGATTAATAACTTGAGTACATAAGTCTGACAAAGATAAGCAGAACAAGCCTCCGCACTCATAACCCTTTCCAACAAATTGTCCACACTTAGAAATTACAACTTTATTGGACTCAAAGACTAACTTAAAACCATCTCGACACAGAAGAGATCCGCTGACGACATTCTTATTGATTGAGGGAACGTGCTGCACATTCTTCAGCTGTACGATCTTCCCCGAAGTAAACTTCAGATCCACCGTACCAACACCTTGAACAGAAGCACGTGAGCCGTTTCCCATCAGCACGGAGCCAGCCCGTTCGACCTGATAAGAAGAGAACATGGAAATATCAGCACATACATGTATATTTGCACCAGTGTCTATCCACCAATCAGGTGAATTACAAACTGAAAGAACAGTGGGAAATATACCGTACCCAGCATCCTTCATCTCAACATCACCAATAACAACATTAGCGGACTTGCCCTATTTCCATGTGAGCGCTTGTCAAAGCGATTGGGGCAGCTAGGAGCCCAATGATTAGGATCGCCACAGACATGGCAGGATCCTTTCTTCTTATACTCAGTCTTCTTCTTGAAGTTGGTAGTCTGTGTGGCCTTGTTTTTGCCATCAAACTTTCCTTTGCCATCAGACCTGTTCTTATTCTTGAACTTGTGGGACTGGAAGTTGTTTTTCTGCACTACATGTGCGCTAGAACTTCCATCAAAACCTCGAGGACGTGTATCTTTTGCTCTCGCCTTTTCTTCAACATGAAGAGATCCGATGAGATCCGAAACAGAAAACTCCTGTCTCTTATGTTTCAGAGAGGTAGCAAAGTTCCTCCAAGAAGGAGGAAGCTTAGCAATGATGCCTCCGGCCACGAACTTGTCCGGTAAGTTACACTTGAACTGCTCGAGTTCTTTGGCAAGGGACTGTATCTCATGAGCCTGATCCACGATGGGACGGTCATCAGTCATCTTGTAATCATAGAATTGCTCCATGATATACAGTTCAGTGCCAGCATCCGAAACACCAAACTTGGCGTCCAGTGCATCTCACGCATCCTTGCCATTATCAAATGACATATAGGTGTCAACAATGTTGTCACCAAGAATATTGAACAAAGCCCCCATAAACATGGTGTCGACTTTCTGAAACGCTTCCTCCTGAACAGGAGAAAGGTCTCCCTCAGGTTTGCCAAGAGTGGCGCTATAGCAGCCTAGGTTTTTCAACCATAGAACTGCTCTCGTGCGCCATCTCTTATAATTGACACCGTCAAAAGGAGGCGGCCTTGTAGCCGCGGCTAAACTAGTTGAATTCAGTTGCCTATAATCAGGTTTTTGGATTGTTGAAAATATAAGCAAATTACCATAATATTTAATCCGAAATAAGTAATAATAAATCATGACTATAAGTACTGGAATTAATCTAATCATGTATACTAGCAGAATAAACGAACAGATCATATTCAACCAGAATAAACAGATCACATCTATTCCAAGAGCTAGTACAAGAAACTGCAACAGAAACTGAACTAGATAGGAACAGATTACGTACGGTGCTGGAGGAGGAATCGGGTTCGCGTTCAGGTTGGGGTTGAGGTTGACACCAGTGTCGTCAGCCATGGCGTCGATGTAGAGGCTGCTGATGTCCGGGAAGAAGTCCTCGTCGGGGAAGGAGTGGTCGGTCGACGTGATGCCGTCAGTAGTCGCGCAGACGCGCTCCCCAAAAACCTGATCGCCCCTCACCCGTACAGGTTCACGAGAGGCGGTGGTTCCGGAGGCCTACTGTCCCGCCGTCCGGTGCACGCCGGAAGAGGGGATGGAGAAGGTGTAGCGGCGGCGCAAGGTTCTGGAGGCAGAGAGATGTGTATTTTCTCGTATTAGGGTTTTTGCCTAAGGCCGTTTATATATAGGCGCCGGTCGGGTAAGACGTGGGGCGTAGCCCACGTCCGAGTCGTAACAGCCCACGTTTCCGGAAAGACCGGGAACGGCTGACAGAAAATAACTCGCACAATAATTTTCCCGAGCAGCAAAAAGATAAGATCGGCACCGAGGCACAATTCCGCAAACCGCGTCGTGTCGAGGCGGGCGGCGGAGGAGGAGGAGCGCGCGTGTATGCCACTCCTCTTCACTCTCTTTAGGAGGTAGTGAAACACTCCACTATATATATTGGTCCAACTCCCTCTAAACTAGCAAGGTGGGACTAAACTTTGGTGCCACCCCTTGCTAGGCATGAATGGGCCAAGAGAATTTCAGAATTTGTATTAGGCTATGGGCCAAAGCCCACACCCAAATTCCAACATCCACTTGCATAGTGCACACGATCTAGTCACGCAATACACTATTGTTGAAGTCATCGAGGAGCTACTTTAGTGACTATGAGTTTTGCCCAACCATAAGTCAATGAAAAATTGTGCATATGCCAAGTCATGTCGCATACATACTGAGACTTACCCATATGATTCGTTCTACGAATATACCATATGAGGAAATAACCATCAAACAGGTACCCACAGCTCGAAAATCCAAGAGGGCCCACTAGGAGCGGAAACAAACCATGGTGTACGAAGCGGACGACTACTACATGCATGCTCACGCCCCACGAGGAGCTTGTACCAGATCGCCTAGGAGGAGAGCTTGCCATTCCAATATCCATCGGGACTCTACTGGCCCACAAACAACTCTCAGTGGTATCCCATAAGGCTGGTCACAGTAGAAGTATCATAATACGTATCATACATATGATATCAGTGTATGATAATATATCTCTAATGCAATGTATTATGTAATAGTATCTAATAGTGGTATATTTATGATTTTTAGAATCTCTATGTAAAATATGTGTACAAGATTTATTTGCCATTATAATTTCCAGTTTTACGCGCTATGATATGGTATCTCCCTATGATACTCTAACCACCTTTCTTTTTATTAATTGTGATGCCACATTAGATTTTTGCTAAGTTAGCATCCATGATACACCTTATGATACTAGCAGTAGGACCAGCCTGAGAAGCTTTTCGACCATGTGGATCACCGACATGTGAGATATATCACACCATTACTTCAAGGATTGATTTCATTAATGCCATTATTGAATATTTACTGTCCACATTAAATTATTGTTTGGAAATAATATCCTTCCATATATTTTTTCTCTTTGAGTACGTACTAAATGAATGATTCTTACATTAATACCATATCGTTTTGGCATTCATGCAGAAGATACACACATAAATAAGTTTTGCTTTCTGGATCTTTTATTTAATACAATATATTCGCGCAATAACATTAGTTCCATCCAGAGAATACTTCAAAAAAAAATTAATTTCATACATGGAAAAGATCTTGGTCCATATCTTTTCTCTTGGATTGCATCTCCAAAATAAATGACCCTTAAACTGCATGTCTTCGTATGTTTTGTTTGAACTTCTATATATAGAGAACATCCTTAAAGAAAATCACAATTGCTTTTGGACGTTCCATGATGTTGAGACGTAGTTTCTTATATCTAGTTCTTCTCACCATTGGAAATTTCTCTCGCAAAAATGAGGCATGTCAACATTGTCACACGACTAGGACGGTGCGTTCAAACTTTGTTGAAATTTATTGAAGTTCTTATTATCCTATTGGATGTTAGTGAGCATACATTTGTGTAATTTCATCATATTGAGACATACATTAGAAATGTGACAAATTGGGTTAATTTTTCAATCTGGTTATTTTTTAGGCATCACCTGGACACGCCTATGGATCAGAGGTCGATAGTAAAGACATGCTCTATGTGAGTTTCATTTGGGGGATAATATTTTTGTAGGATGTTAACTTCTTATGAGTTTGACATCAATGCCAAATTATTGTGCACATTGTTTACTAAACTATCATTTTCGGTTTAAGCTTGAAGAATTTCTTTCTTACTCGGAGTCCACATATGAAATAACTATTAAAAATCATTAATTTACGTTCTACCTAAGTAAACAAATTATCCTTTTGAATAACTAAGATTGAGCCAAATGTTTGGGGGCCAAGTGATTTTGGTGGATCCGAATAGAATTCAAAATGAACTATGTTGTTTAAGATTTATGGCTATATGGACCTGTAATTTAACATCGCCGTGATTAGATTCACAATACAAGTCTGACACACTGTGTGTAGTCCAAGGTAGTTTAAGGTATATGTCATTATTTTTCTTCATCTATTATAGATGATAATTTTTGTTATATATATCTGCGATAAAAGACCAGGGATATCACTATAGTCCATTAATGACGCTCTAGTTTGACCATAAATATTTGGTACCAAATTTCATAGGTCTAGTATAAGGACGAGTATGCTGACCACCTTTGAGCCATATGTTAGCATATTTTTTGTAATAATATGGCCTCTCTTATTTTTAAACAAGTTTTCTAAGTTGTACATTTTCCAATTTATTTATGCATTCAATTGTATTTCAAAGACATGAAATTTTCTTTGGATTTTGTTGATAATAAAGTAGTAGTCTATATTCTCTCATAATTTTTACATGCATATATGATAAATAATCTGCAACTCTAGGCACTAAAACTCATTAGATGTATCAAGCATTCACTTAGTTTACACTAGTATCTCATGATTTTTTGAATTATCATGCATTTTTAATTATTGTACGGAATGTCCTTCAATATATATTTTTTGGATGTTCCATAAAGTCGATACTTATCTTGTTATATGAATTTCTTATCACCATTACAAATGCCCCTCATAAAAAAGAAGCATGCAAATTGTGTCTATTGACTGAGGAGGTAAGTGCAATTTTTTTTGAGATTGTCTCATGTTGTAAATTTCTGGATACTAAACCATTGTCAGCATATGAATTTGTTTTGCATTTATCACACTTTGATATATTCTCAAATATCATTTTGGTTTAATGCATTAAGAGATATATATTATATTACTTTATATGGGGCTTGAAGATTCTTCTCGGGGGATGGTACTTTCATATAGAAAGGTGAACATTGAAATTATAGTTAGGTATGATTACATTGTTGATTTTTCAGGCATCAATAGGACATGCCTATGCACCAGAAGGTGGTACAGATGATGTTGTCTATGTGAGTTTCCCTAATGGAATCAACTTTTTTGTACATATTAGTTACTCATAAATTTCCTCTGACATGGATAACATATTATTAATATTTTGAACCATAGTTCTAGCTTCCTTTTTAAATGATCATGTTGTAAGTCTATGATTGAACCATTTCTTGTTTAATCTGAGTTTAGAGATAAACTATCCATTGCACCATTTTGGTTTAATTTATTAATAAATGAACCATTGCTTGAGAACGCGACGACAACCTAGTGGTTGGGTCACAATTAGGGCATCCCAGTGCTAGGAGTTCGATCACTGCCAGGGATGAATTTTCGAAATTCTCACGCCACCCGCGTCTACTATATCAAAAAAGTGTCTAGTTTCTTCTAGTATTGTTTCATTTTTTATGAATATTATACTCCGTACAAGTAAAGAATCATTACCTTGGAGGTTGAGAATATATTAAACAATTTTTTTCCTCATCCTTTTAAATACTTGTGAAACAAATTTCTACATATAAACTAACGCAATGCATAGAAGCCTAATTAATTTTTATAACATTGCAGATTGCAGCACATGCATCATTTCCAAGAAAGCCCTATGATGATTACTATGGATTTGTTGCAACCATAGATGTGTATGATTATAATATAAGTCGTGGCCAAATGAGTGTTTCTGCATTTTGGGTTGCCAATGTTGGCAATTGGTCAAAAGAAATGTACAATTCTATACAAGTTGGTTGGATGGTTAGTGATACTCTCTATTTATATAAAATGCTTTCTCGTTTCCAAAAACCATTTACTCCCACGACTGCAAGATCCTCGAAATGCCTCTATAAAGTGACTGCAGAAGCTGAATATTTCTTGAAAAGATAAATATTTTGAGTGTTTCTACAGTTTGGGTGGCTAATGCCGTGCATCATATTTTTCAATGAGTTCATAATTGATACGCACATAAACATTTTGAACCATAAGCCTAAAGTTGAGTATTCCAACATTATCAGTAAGTACTACTATTTGAATAAATGAAAGTAAGTAAGTACAACTATTTAAATAAATAACTAAAAGTAAGTACTATTATTTAAATACATATCAAGGTCATGATGGACTAGGAGAAAATGGGTAGATCTTCCCCCTAGTTTCGGTCTTTGGTCATAAAACACTCCATATATAAAGTGGCGCCATGATCCTGCGCACCAACACATGACACAGGCATTTACAGAATAATCCTAACTACCAAGACTAAAAGGGCTATTAAGGTTCTTAGGAAGCTGATCACCACTGCTGGCCACCACAAGGGTCGTTCCGACCTGGCACTTGGATAGTGCAACCTTGTACATGCACACCATACATTCACCAATAGACGTACCAAGATGGCAAGGGTCATCACTTTCGATTGTAATGGCCATGGCCATCAGATGTCTTGATTTATATTCCTCTACAAATAAATTGTTATCACAAAATATTTCTTAGTGATTTTTAACCCAAAATATTTTATCTAATCTAATCACCATAGTCAACGCCTAGATGTTCAAGATTCAGTTCCACCCTTCCACTTTGATATCACATAGCTATGGACACTATTTCGATTCTTCTTAGCATAATAAGTAACCTCAATGGCTACCACCTAGCATTTTATATGCTCACACCATAGCCCATGCACCTTTCCCTAACAGTAGAAAAACAGTTTTTCACGAGATTTATGTAGGAAATAACACAATAAATATATTCTAGTCAATCATATATTATTGTAATTTCGTGGTTGCAGCAAGAAGGTTTAGACATTGTGAGACATAACTCATTCAACTATTAACAAAAAAAAGGGTAATTATTTAGCATTCTACAAAGAAGCAGTCGTTCTGCAGTTGTGTTCTTTAAACAATTGCTATGTTTCCAATTGCACAAAATGATAATTATACTTTTTCGAGTAGAATTTTAAACTTGGCTAACTTTCGCTCTATATGCTTTTTATATTGTAGGTTTCTCCTGATATATACGGCGATTCACATACTCACTTTTACACTCATTGGACTGTAAGTTACCTTATTTTTCCATAATATCAAACTCTATAGTCTCCATTTGGTGATATTAACTATACTTCTAAACAGAGAGATGGATATGGGAGAAGCGGGTGCTACAACATGCAATGCCCTGGTTTCCAATTAGAACAGGGATCAAAAATATTTCCAGGTGACATAATAAGTAGTACATCTACTGGTCGGTCTCGTCACACTATTACAGTCAAAGTGTTTAAGGTATGAGAACCTTATCCACTTTTTTCAATATGTTAATACTCAAACGTGAGAAATATTTTAGGATTAATATTTTATTTCGTGTAAGAGCTTTAAAATGTATACATACGGCTTTGTACTGAACTTCTTATTTGCTTTCCAACACACAAATTCCTAAGTGGGATAGATTATAAGAAGTAGGCATAACCGAGTAATGAATGAACTAAACATGTAAATTGAGTTCATAATCAAAGAAGAATGTTAAAACTAAAACATCAAAAGCAATTGGCCTTATTTGGACACCATTTCCCTTTTTCACATAGACATCTTGACGTAGAATATGGATTGCCTAAAGGGTAGGGATATTACTTGCTTCCAACATAGTTTGAGAGCCCAACAAAAACATAGAAATCAATCACATGGTAGAAAATATATGGAAACATAATTGAAATTGAAGAAGAAATCATGTCTTTAGAACTTCAGTATTTTCAATTTTTTCTTATACAATGGAAATAGTTGTGTCTTTTTGCATCATCCAATGCATATACCTTGAGTTAAATATTACAATAGTTTACAAGCTCCAAAGGAAATGTTGCAATAAATAATTGAAGATAGTAATATTATCGCCCACCCGCGTTGGCTAGGGTCTCATTGCCAACACCTCCAAAGAAAGCCCTCATTCTTGGTGGAAATGCATGGCTATTCTAACCAATGTTCACACGTTGGAACACAATTTTTGCGGTTGGCCATTGATTGTCCTTGGACATAGTTTCTACAAACAACTTATATATTTTTTGTAGGCATGGGTGTTGTATTTGTAGGCTCACATGGTTTTTATTTTTTATTTACTATTCCAAAATTTAGGCATGATAATAGTAAAAGCAAAGTATCTTTTGTTTCTTCTCTCAATTATATTAGATCAATGAATTACTTATGTAGAAATCCTTTCTACGCTAGTATAAATACTTGTCCTAACGCTCTAGTACATTCTTAGAGGTAATATTGATTAGGCGCCCTTATATAAGGGAACTAGATGATGAATGTCAGTACTAAGGACCATTAACGAAGAACATACGTAATGGAAGAAATATATCTTCAATGCGAGCGAACAAACCATTTTTGTAGAGTTCCCTTTTTAACCATGGTTTAACCATGGTTTATAAAATCTAACAACGCGTCTGCAGTTTTGACAACGAGTAACTATGTTTTGTTTTTTAGAATAGAGCATAGCCTATTAGTTTTAAACTTCACTGATCCAACCCACTCTTACATGCTTGAATTTACATCAAATTTTCCTAATTTCATTGTTCAAACGTTTTAATGACAGGACAAGTCCAGTCAAAATTGGTGGTTGTATTGTGGCATAAATAACGAAACTCCAACGGCAGTGGGGTACTATCCTGCAAACATATTTACAACATTAGCAGAAAAGGCTAATTCCATTACTTTTGGTGGAGTATCACGTGCCATAAGAAGTCTTACAACTCCTCCAATAGGAAGTGGATCACTTCCATCAAATAATGCTGCATTCATATCGAATCTTCAGTTTGTTGATCGGGATGGTCAAACCACTCTTATACAGTCAGACTTACCAATTATTGCGGACAATCCCAAATGTTATTATGTGTCACCGCTAATAGATTCCAAGTTTTCCTATGGTGGCCCACCAGGCTGCTTTTAGCTAAGGGGTATGGTATATAATAAGTTTGTTGTCGGATAATAAATGTAATAAGAATGTGATATCTTGTTGAGCTTTTTTTGAACATTAAATGTTGCTCCCGCCTAATGTAAACTTATGCATTGTTGCATTAGTTTCGCTCTCCAAAATTTAAATATTGAGGGACTTCTGTATTAGGGTTAGAAAAAATCCTAGCACTTTAGTAAGTACTCCTTACCCTATCACAGTAAGACAAAGATTTATACAGGTTCAGACCCCGAATGATAGTGTCCGGTAAAAACCCTACTCCTTGTTTGTGGGTGTTTGGCATTATTGTAGTGTGTTTCGATCTCGTGGAGAAAGGGGGGTTACCACGAAGACTCCATGCAGGACCGCTCGCGCACCTTGGACATCCCGGTATAAAACCCGGCTGCGTAGCTCGGGAAGTAAGTCCACCTGTCCCATTGCCTGGGGTCCAGGTAACCCGGGTAGAGGAACGCGGAATGGAGCAGACAGCTGGGCAACAATGCCTAACCTATGCAATAGGCTACGCATGTCGAGGGTGCAGCCTTGCGTCAGTAGGGCACAATATCGCCATACCATGTAATAGCCATGCACTCTACGCTCGACCGTGGCACGACAATGTCTCTACATGTTCACCGACCCTTGTGGGGTCATCTTTCCCTTATAAAATGAGGCCTAGGTCGGTCGAGAGAGGGGAGAGGATATTTTGTAGCTAGAACATTCCTGGGGAAGGAACCTGTCTAATTGTGATCATCCTCAGATAGTCGATAGTTGCAAGACATAGGGATCCGCATATTGCGGACCTGAACCTGGGTAAAAAAACCTGTGGCTCTCTTTGGGTGTGTTCGTCTAGCTCGCCCATCGTGCTCGCCGGACATTGTGCCTCTGGGGGAGTCTTTGAGAAGGTTCAGTGAGTCTGAAGAGAGAGAAGATAAGTAGAGCAGTCCGGCAGCTGTTCGGGGGTCAGCTTTGGGATTTGCCTGATCGACCCCTACCAGTGTATTAATCTAAAAAAATGAAGATTGACATTCGTCAATTTACCGGATCTATCCTCCCGAACTAACAAAGGAGATCCCCATCCCTGGTGTTGAATCGTAGGGGGCGTGATGACTGCAAGTGCACAAATCAATTGTAGCTAGTTTCGAAGTAAAGATATCGAACCCACATAAAGCTATTGGTAAAGGTCTTTATGGATACTTGTAAGTTGCCTTCAATCTCAAGTAAAGAGTGTTTAAAAGGTTTTTGGTTGTGTGTAGAAAAGTAATTAAAACAATTAAAATAAAGGAAGTAGCAAGTTCATATGAAAGCGTGGGTGAATGCAATAGGGCTAAAACGTCCTTGGGGATGTAGGATACTCATCTAGCATGGTGTTGTTATTAATAATAATTTAAGATAACATATTTCTTGTGTCATGAAATGTGTGGAGAGAGCTCCATAATAAGATGTTCACTACAAGGCTCGTAGGAAGCCACTTTGTTGAGCCAAGAGTGATGTCACCTCTAAATAACCATTGCGATGCATGAGAGCAGTCACCCATACAGACCATCACAATTAAGGGTTTCCCCGTGGATATCGTAATTACCTTAGGGAGTCCCTCTTTATTTCTCCTTTGACCGCGTAGTTCATGAGTCGGCGCCAATCTATCACGGGGCTATTCCGGGTACGATCCCAAAGAACGTCCAAAGGATTTCTCCCTCCCTTTAGTCCCAAGGGCAAATGGTATGTGCTCGACTTTCACATACCATCTAAAGAGAGAGATCAAACACAATCAAATAAATTAATCATATACCATCAAGTCATATGGACAGATCATCTCATCTTTATTGCAAATTCATAATAGTGCTAGGGTTTCTTCATCTCTACAAGAACAAAGGAACTACTCACACATGGAAGCAATCAACAACATCATCATAATCAAATGGATGGATGAAAGTAATGAAATAGATCTAGTGCAAACCACGATTGAATATGAAATCACAACAAGATCTAATGGATGAAGGATGAGAGTAATGGTGGTGATGTAGATGTAGCGATTGATGATGAAGGGGATGATGTGTTATCCTCCAATGATCCGTGGATCAGTAAGGATTTCTCCCTAGCCAAGTTCCTCATTCAGATCCCTTTCAGATGTGGTTTTTTCGTTGTTTCTGGTGGTTGTGAATGTCGGATCCTCCTGCCGTCTTCGCCAGGAGAAACTATTTGACAAGGCAAAGTCGTCGGTACCTGGTATGGGCGGAAGGTACGGGCGGGACCCACCTATACCGATGGTCGTTACGGGCTCTGTATGCTTCTCCTAGCTTGGTATTTTCCTAGGTGCGAAGGTAAATCCATAAAATGACTTTTATCACTTAAAAATATCATATTATAGTATAATGTGACAGCTTTAATTGATATGTTCATAATAGACTTAGTAATTTGGGATCCTGTTGAAATAAGGAAAAAAGGTGCGCGCGAACACAGTGAAATACAAAGATCCCTACACTATTTATGCAAAAACAATAGGTAAATATGCTTAAATTTTGGACTCATCAGGACGCATCACCGATCAATACATGACATCTGACACGCCACGTAGGGGGTGCATCGACGGCGATCCACCTTGACAACTTCATCATCAGGTCTAGAAGGCATTCCTTGGAGCTCAGGAGGAACCACTTGAGGCGTCATTGGTGCCACCACTCATGCTAGCGCCGCCCAATTAAAGGTAGAGCGACAGTGCCAAGAAAAAGAATCATCCAGTTAGCCCTCATGCCGGAGGATTATACCTTGCCAAAGAAACCAGCGGGCGCGAAGCCTCCCTCAGCGGAGGGCTCGTGTGCTGCAAAGATGCAGGTGTGGGAGGACGGGGAGCCTACGAGGTAGTGTTCGCGTGGCCATATGCCCCTGTGTCTCCCTAAAAGAAGCCACGGACCCTAGGGGGTTTCGGCAGTCATTGGTAGCCAATGATCTGCATCGTCCCGCTCTGGGGGGGACATGGTCCTATCACCGCACTCGCCGCCGTGCAAGCTATACTTGAGTTTCCACCAGAAGCAGTTGGGGACAACTCGCATGCCAATGCATGGCTAGAGATGTTGGTGCACTTTGTAAGCGCTGCATGTCACCTGGGAGAGCCGGCCATCTTGCGTTCTACGGTTCGTGCCCCTCCCACCCTAGGGGCTAGGGGAACCACCCAGCTCCATGTGATGAGCTCTAGGCCTCCTCGACCCCCCAACGGGAAAGAGCTACCGACCATGCTCGTCACCTACCGAATCGTAGCTGCTCGGAGAGACTTCGCGAGGGCGAACCTCCCAGGCAGCAAGCCAGGGACAGAGGGGATGACCATGTATTGGTGGGATCCTCCAATAGCTCACATTCACTAGACCTACAACCGGTCCTAGAAGTGCTTCAAGGAGAAGATGTCGGGACACGCATCGAGCGTCATCATGAGAGTCACTTCTGTGATGATGTCGAACCAACAAGCGTTGGGTGGAGTGTCGTGGTATTGCTGACGAGTACGCCATGGAGGGTCCTCACAGAGCGTGTTTAGAGACGTGAGGTAAGGCGACAGGTTGGCGGGTACGAGGTAACACAGCTTACCTAGGTTCAGGTTCCACGATGGTGGCGGAACCCTAATCCTGCTATAAATCACTATAAGGGCAATACGCTGAGTTATAGGGATTGGTTCTCTGTGCGCGATATGAGTTGTTATGATGATGATGATGCTCTAAAGGCTCCTCTAGGTCCGTCTAATAAAGACGCCAGGTCCTAGGGTTATAGGGAAGAGTCCTAGCTGGATAGGTCACAGAGTCCTACACTAGATGCAACTAGTCTATTTGTCTTGCACTCTAAGTCTCCGGGTATGTCGGTGACTCCACCGTAGCCTTCCTTTATCCGACATGGTCTCCCTTCTGGATCCATCTAACTGGGCCGCCCAATAGGTCATGGGCCTTGCTACCAACTGTGGGCCACCCGGGTTATCCGGATTAGAGACAATGCAATGGTGGTACCCATTTAGCATATCCCCAACAGTAGTCCCCAGAGAACTCCGAGATCTTGCGCTGTCTTGCCTCTTTAGGTTGAATGCTCGGTCTAGGTGATGTCGTCAAATCGACAAGCAATATCTTGTAGTCCTCCAAAGAACCCTGCAATATCCTCCGTCTTCAACATGCAAGTCAGAGAATGACCGAGTCTTCCATAGTACTCTTCTCGTATCCGGACAGGATCCGACCATGCAGGAATCTTCATATGGGATTGTTCGTCTGCACATGTCAGTGAGATGATGTAGTCCATAGGTCAGCGATGCCTCGTAACTCACACATGCAGAGAACACAATCATGGCGGTTTTTCCCGCGAGAGGGATCCAAAACATTGGAGGCGACGGTGGGAACGTGGCAAAATTTCTGCGCACGTTCTTGCATGCGTTGTCCACGCATCAACCGTTAGATCATCTTGCACGAATCTTGACGCCAAAGCTATATATTTTAACTATGGTGGTAATTTTATCTTTTCACCTCATTCGCTCCTTCGTCATCGTCTTCCTCAAGCCCAAGCCTCTCCTCGAGCACATCACGCGCACAAAGGAAAAACCCTAACTTCCCCCAAACTCCGGTCCACCTTCTCAACTCTCAATGGCGAGCAGCAGCAGCGCACCAGCGATTGCCGCTTCTGCCCAATCGTCCAACACCGTTCATGTCCCGCCGGAGGGTGTAGTGGTGAAGCATTCCGTGGTGGTGGAATCCACCGGCGACGACTAAATACCAGCGGTGTTGGAGCTGTTGGAGGAGGCTGACTCACATGAGGGAGAATGGCGAGGCTCGGACATCTCCGATAGCGACATCAAGGAGATGATTGTTGAAGGGTACCTCCCCATGACAGAAGGCCTGGTTTGGCGGGCGGCGCCGGCCGGCGAGGTCATCCCTTCTCTCCAACCTGGATAAAAGGTATACCTCAAAGCTCAATTCGTACGCGACGTCTCCTTGTCGTCGTCCGACTTCTACATCCAAGTCCTCGAGCACTTTCAGGTTCAACCTCAGAACCTGTCCCCCAATAGTATTTCTGCACTTAGCAACTACGCGGCTCTGTGCGAGGGATACCTAGGTGTTAGGCCTAGGTTGAGAGGCGATTTTCTATGCATGGTGGTAGCTACACACCCTTACATTTTATTTTGTATACATGATTTTCAAGTCATGCATTCCCATTTTATCTTGTTTTCTTAGTAGAACACATATTTCTAGTGTGCAAAAGTAGTTTTAGAATTTTGGTTTGAATTTATTTTTGTCAAAGTCAACTCATGCGCTGCCTTTTGGTTTGTTGAGTTGACTTTTGAAAAAAAGGCCAAAAGTATTCAACCC
The DNA here is from genome assembly GCA_916181665.1 of Avena sativa. Taxonomy (NCBI): domain Eukaryota; kingdom Viridiplantae; phylum Streptophyta; class Magnoliopsida; order Poales; family Poaceae; genus Avena; species Avena sativa. The sequence continues at coordinate 466,821,101 of OV702293.1, forward strand.
AGGAAATTGAAACCACTTTTGTACACTAGAAATGTGTGTTCAACAACAAAAATAGGCTAAAACAGGTTCATTTGGCATGAATCGATGGGATGTGTAGATGTGTGTAGCTACCACCCATGACACAGAGTTATTTTTGGGCCTAGGTTAGTGATACGTCGGAAACGTTATCTATAATTTTTGATGCTCCATGCTTGTTTAGTATCTACTTTGCTTTGCTTTGTCTACACTTTGAGGTGTTTTTATATCTTTTCTGGAACTAACCTATTAACAAGTTTCCACAGTGCTAGTTGCCTGTTTTCTTCTGTTTTTGGTTCCAGAAAGGCAGAAAATCAATATTCTCGGAATTGGACGGGACAAAAGCCAAAGTCAATATTTTACTGCGAGGGACACGAATCCAGAAGACGAGACGGAGATGCGAACCAGGGTGGCCAGAACCCCCCCCCCCCCTAGGCGTGGGTGGGCCCTGCCCCGCGCCTGGGTAGGGTGTAGGGCCCCTGGCCGCCTTCCGGCCTCGCCTATAAGAAGCCCCCGAGGCATAAACCCTAAGGACTCGATCAATATTCCACAAAACCTTCTGTAGCTGCCACCACTGTCGTCCCTAGATCAGGGGGGATCTGAAGTACTTCCCGGCACCCTGCCGGAGGGGAGATCATCCCGGAGGCCTTCTCTCCAGTATGATGCGTGAGTAGTTCCCCCTTGGACTATGTGTCTATGTAGTAGCTAGATGGTTGTATCTCCTCCTTTGTGCTTTCATGTATAGATATTGTGAGCTCCGTTCATGATCAAGATCTAATCTGTTTGTAATCATGCATGTTGTGTTTGGGGGGATCCGATGGATATTGAGATTATTATGTTAGATTGATTGATGGTTTTGTCTTTATGATTCTATCATGTCTGTGTTGTTTTTGATCTTGCATGCTCTCCGTTGTTAGTAGCTATCTTGGCCAAGTAGTTGCTAGTGACTCCAAGAGACGGTATTTATGCTCAATAGTGGGTTCATGCCTCTAGTTTCCAAGGGAAGTGACAGAAATCTCTTCAGTTGTAGATGTGATGTTGATACTAGGGAGAAAACAACGGTCTCTTGTTCATGGAACAGGTGGATAGTTTAACTTACACACTTTGCTTAAAGTAGTTGTCCGTTGCTTGCAACTTAATACTGGAGGGGGTTCGGATGATAACCTGAAGGTGGACTTCTAGTTATAGATGCAGTTGGATGGCGGTCTATTTATCTTGTTGTATTGCCCAATCGAATCTCATAGGATCTTTTTGAGTAGTATTGCATTGTTATGCCTTGCTCAGTTCCTGTCAATTACCCTGCTGTAATTTGTTTACCCTTCATGCCATGTTGTTTATCTAAGGAGAGCACCTCTGGTGAACTATGGACCCCGGTCCAATCTTTACCATTGATACATCTTCCAGTATTACTTGTTTACTTGCTACAAACCATTACCTTCCACACCATACATTTAATCCTTTGTTACAGCAAACCGGTGAGCTTGACAACCTCACTGATTCGTTGGTGAAAAGTCTTGAGTTTGTGTTGTGCAGGTTTCCGCGTTGCTTGCAACACCTGTGTGACGTTTCCTTCCTCCTACTGGTTCGATAACCTCAGTTTCTTACTGAGGGAAAAATTGCTGTTGTGCTCATCACACCTTCCTCTTGGGGTTTCCAATGAAGCGTCCCACGACAAGTGTTGGGCGTCATCAAGCTCTTTCCTAGCGACGTTGTCGGGGAGGCTAAGAAGGTAGGGGAGTCCTTCACTTCCTTTCTCTTTACTTTATTTTTAGTTTGATTTGTTTCTTTTACTTGGTTTTGTTTGCCTCTTTTCAAAAAACCCAAAAAAATAGTCTAGTTTGGTTTGCTTCCTTTATTCAAAAACACAAAAAAATTAGTTCCTACTCTAGCTGCTACTGTTGTTTTTGGCTTGCCCACCTTTGCCAAAATGAACTCTGCTGAGAACACCAAGTTGTGTGACTTCACTAGCACAAACAACAATGATTTCCTTAGCACACCTATTGCTCCACCTGCTCCTGATGCTACCTTTTATGAAATTAAGCCTGCTTTGTGGAATCTTGTGATGAGAGAGCAATTTTCTGGTGCTAGTTCTGATGATGATGCTGCCCATATCAATAACTTTGTTGAACTTTGTGAGAAGTAGAAGTATAAGGATGTAGATGGATATATTATTAAGCTCAAGCTTTTTCCTTTCTCCTTGAGAGGAAAAGCTAAAGAATGGTTGCTATCTTTGCCTAAAAATAGTATTGATTCTTGGACTAAGTGCAAAGATGCTTTTATTGGAAAGTACTATCCTCTTGCTAAGATTATATCTATGAGAAGTGCCATTATGAAATTTAAACAACTTAATAATGAACATGTTGCTCAAGCTTGGGAAAGAATGAAATCTTTGGTTAAGAATTGTCCCACTCATGGACTCACTACTTGGATGATTATCCGGACTTTTTATGCAGGTTTGAACTTCTCCTCAAGAAACCTGTTGGATTTAGCTGCTGGAGGTACCTTTTTATGAGCATCACTTTAGGTGCTGCAACTAGACTCCTTGATAATATGATGGTTAACTACTCTGAATGGCACACTGAGAGAGCTCCACATGTAAGAAGGTAAATTCTGTTGAAGAAACTTCCTCTTTGAGTGATAAGATTGATGTTATTATGGCTATGCTTGTTAATGGTAAAGCTCCTCTAGATCCTAATAATGTTCCCTTAGCCTCTTTGGTTGCTCAAGAAGAGCAAGTTGATGTGAACTTCATTAGAAACAACAATTTCAACAACAATGCCTATAGGAATAATTTTGGTGGTAACAATAATTATAGGCCTTATCCTCCTAATAATGGCAATTCCTATGGAAGCTCTTACAACAATGCTAGAAGTGCCCTGAAATTGAAGTCATGCTCAAAGACTTTATTAGTAAATAAACCACTTTCAATAAGGCTATAGAGGAAAAGCTTTTAAATGTTGAGAAAAATATATCCTCTCTGTCTGAAGCTCAGTCCTCCTTGATTAATAAAATGGCTGCTAAACCTGAAACTATGGAAAGTAGCTTTGCTGCTACTCATGCCATACAAGTTACTATTGATGAGAATGTTAGGCTGTTAGCTCAACTTCATGCTAGGTGGGAAAGGGAAGCTGAAATTGATAGAAACAATAGTGTGTGCACCATCACCACTAAACCACAAGTAGTCCCTATTCCTCCTCCTACTATGCCTAAGACTATTGAGCCTACTACTAGTGATGCTAAGTTTGATTTTGATGTTGATGGTTGCAATATTTCTGAAGTGATTTTGTTCCTACAAAAGCTTGCTAGAAGTCCTTATACTAATGATATGCATGTTGCTTTCACCAAACACATTACAGATGCTCTTGTTAATATTAAGGAAGAGAAGCTAAAACACAAAGCTTCTATTCCTAGGAAAGTAGAAGATAGTTGGGAACCCATTATTAATGTGCAAGTGAATTACTTTGATCTCAAAGCTTCATGTGATCTTTGTTCTAGTGTCTCTATTATGCCTAGGAAGATTTATGAAATGCTTGATTTGCCACCTTTGGAAGATTTTTATTTGGATGTCCCACTTAATGATAATGCTAAGAAGAAACTTATGGGGAGTATTAATGATGTTCTCATTATGGTTAATAATTCTTATGTCCCTGTGGATTTCTATGTTTTGGATGTTGAATACAATGCTTCTTGTCCTATTACTTTGGGAAGACATTTTCTGGTGCCATCATTGATATGAAAGAAGGCAGCATTAAATATCATTTTCCATTCAAGAGGTATTGAACACTTCCCTATGAGGAGAGAGAAGTTGTTTTTTGATCCTCCTTTGAAAGCAAGGTTTGATGTGAATGCTTCTTCATTTCAAAATACTTGATTCTTCTTGCTTCTTGTGCCTAACTTAAAGGCGTTAAAGAAAAGTACTTGTTGGGAGATAATCCAAGAGTTTCCTTGAGTCTTGGAAGTTATTACTTCAGTAATGACCTCTCCTTATCCTTTTTGTTTGCTTTTTGTGCCAAGAATGACCTCTAATGAGAGGGAAGTAAGATTTGGGAAGTTGCTGTCCCGAAACAGATTTCTCTCCTCCACCATAAACATTCGTGAGGAGTCTCTGTAACTCGGATTGAGCTAAAAATTTACAAATAAATCCCCCAGTATGTTAGATAACTTTCATTAGTTCAACACTTTTTGATTTGAGCAACAGAAGGTGTTCGAAAAAATCGGTTTCTACCTGCTGGTCTGTTTTGACAGATTTCTGCCATTATTTGCATTTGCTTCTTATTGATACCTTTTTGAGTTCTCTTTAGGTGAATTGAGCTTTTTGAAGGAGTTGCTACAGTAGCTTGTGTTTTAGGGAAAAGTCTTGCTGTTCCAAAGCTTTTCCAGAGGTCTAATATCTTTTGAATACACTAATGTTGCTAATAAAGATTGTGTGAAGTTTTGTATGAAGGAAACATTTCAGGTGTAGAGAGAGAATGATGTAATGAGATGAAGAATGGACAAAAGCTCAAGCTTGGGGATGCCACCCCGTATCACCCCAAGAAATATTCAAGAGGTACAAGCATCAAAGCTTGGGGATTCCCAAGGCATCCCCTTCCTCATCAATAAAAATCTCAGGTCTGTCTAGACACTTCGTTTTTATTGTTTCATGCACAGTTGTGTTGTTCTTGGAGCGTCTTAGTTTTCGTTTGGTTTGTTTAGTTTTCTTGAATAAAGTAGTTTGGACCCCGTTCTCGCTGTGTTGTTTTGCAAATAAGTTGCTTGGTGTTGGAAAGGAGTAGTAAGTTCTTGCTTGTAAGTGCAAGAGGAGCTTGCATTGACTATGACTTGGACTTTAGCATGACATGCTAGGTTTTGTTTTGACCTTATGCTTAGTGATTATTTCTGTAGCATGTCTTGTTCCAAACAATTGGGATTGCTTAGTGTGCCTTGAAAGAATTATGCGTTGTTTTAGCAAGCAAAAGCATAGTATTGTGGTATTCTCCTTTGATGCTTTGTTTGGGTTGACTTGGCACATGCTCACACCATGTTATGACTATGAAAAGTCACATAGCCTCTATGATCATTTAGTATTTGACTTGTAGTACCTTCGATGCTTTGATTAGTAATGCTTAGTTGCTCTGTATGATTTTGGCCATTATGCTCTCTTAGTTGGTTGCTCCCAGTCTTTTGATAGCCTCCACTTGTATGAATAAGTTCTACTCATGCTTTTAATTCCCAAGAAACCAAGTTTTTACAAAGTGTCCACTATAAACTCCTATGCATGGTGTGTTACACCATTCCAAGTATATTCTTGTTTTGAGCTATCTTCCAATTAAAAACTATTTTTTATATGAAAACTTAGTGATTAAATCCCTCACAAACTTGATGGCACACTTTATATTCTTTGACCCTAATAAACTTGAACCATTGTGTCATCTATGTTGTATATGCTTGCACTTATATGTTGGAATTAGCAGAACCGTGCTGTCATGGGGAACGTTTTCAACATTGCACGTGTACTTTGTACTTAGTTGATATCATGCTCTTTTGTCTATGGATGTCACCGGTGTGAAATAAAGAGGGATCTTGTAAGTCCATGGAGTATGTATTTTGTGTTAGAGAAACGCCTGAGCCGCTAGCCTAAGCCATGACTAATCATGGTGGAAACTTGCAGCATCACCATAGTGAGCTATCTATGAAGCATCCTCAATAAAAAGCTATGCATATAGTAAATAAAAAGATCGCTGAGATGTTTATTGTCTGCTTGCTTTGTCATTTTGGTTATGGGATAGCTCCTGTACCATGTGCAAGGGGTACCCCGTTGGCGGTTCTCTGTGATATGCAAATACTTACAATGACAAGAACTTACAGGTGACTGAAGTGGAGTAGCATGAGGTGTGGCCCTCGTATTCAAGGGACTTGAGATTGCCAACTTATACTATGTCAAGCATATACTCCATCTTTGTTCACTTTAACCTTAATCACTTCAAGATGCTTATGATAGGGGCAATGAGGGCTGAAAGCTAACAAGTACCATAATTTTTGGAAGCTGTTTTTGAAACTTGAAATCCATGCTTCCCTTTGTGAAGGGCCTTTCTTCCACCATTATTTGAGTCTTCGCCTTCTACCTTTAGGCACCATTAAGAGAGCATAGTTGTCATTATGTGTGCAGTGTTCCAAAGCTTATTGATTGATGCATATTGTGATATTACTTGTCCTTATGCTACTTGTTTCTAGTCACCCTTGTAAACTTTGAAGGTGTCCTATGCATCTATTTTCTACTCTATGAGGGACAAGCTGAATGCCACTATGCTATGTTTTCTTTATATGAAACAAACAAACGTTTTTCAATGCATGTTATTCATGATCTTTGTTTGTAGCCTTTCATGTTGCATGCATAGTTACTATGTCCTATTGTTAGAACTCCATCTTCCATGCACATGTTTAGAGTTCTTTGATCCCAGCTTTCAATGCTTGCAAATGGTTTGATCTTGGTTTTGACGGTGCATGTCACCTCAAAAATTATTCTTTTTATCACTTACCTACTCGAGGACGAGCAGGAGTTAAGCTTGGGGATGCTTGATATGTCGGAAATGTATCTATAATTGTTTATGCTCCATGATTGTTTAGTATCTACTTTGCTTTGCTTTGTCTACACTTTGAGGTGTTTTTATAACTTTTCTAGAACTAACCTATTAACAAGTTGCCACAGTGCCAGTTGCATGTTTTCTTCTGTTTTTGATTCCATAAAGGCAGAAAATCAATATTCTTGGAATTGGATGGGACAAAAGCCAAAGTCAATATTTTACCGTGAGGGACACGAATCCAGAAGACCAGACGGAGACGCGAACCAAGGTGGCTAGACCCCACCTAGGCGAGGGTGGGCCCTGCCCCACTCCTGGGTAGGGTGTGGGCCCCTGGCCGCCTCCCGGCCTCGCCTCTTCGCCTATAAGAAGCCCCCGAGGCATAAACCCTAAGGACTCGATCAATATTCCACGAAACCTTTTGTAGCCGCCACCACTGTCGTCCCTAGATCGGGGGATCTGAACTTCTTCTCGGCACCCTGCCGGAGGGGAGATCATCCCGGAGGCCTTCTCTCCGGTATGATGCATGAGTAGTTCCACCTTGGACTATGGGTCCTTGTAGTAGCTAGATGGTTGTATCTCCTCCTTTGTGCTTTCATGTATAGATCTTGTGAGCTCCGGTCATGATCAAGATCTAATCTATTTGTAATCATGCATGTTGTGTTTGCGGGGATTCGATGGACATTGAGATTATTATGTCAGATTGATTAATGGTTTTGTCTTTATGATTCTATCATGTCTGTGTTGTTTGTGATCTTGCATGCTCTCCGTTGTTAGTATCTATCTTGGCCAAGTAGTTGCTAGTGACTCCAAGAGGGGGTATTTATGCTCAATAGTGGGTTCATGCCTCTAGTTTCCAAGAGAAGTGATAGAAATCTCTTCGGTTGTAGATGTGTTGTTGCTACTAGGGAGAAAACAACGGTCTCTTGTTCATGGAAATACCAAAGGGTGTGAGGAAAAGGTTGGATTTCTACCGTTCACGTTTTTTCTAGCAGTGTGATAAACATAAGAGGAAATATAGATTCACAAGATGGAATATTATTTGCCGACCCAAAGACCAGGGGGGTTGGGGGTAGAGGTGCTAGAACTTAAAAACAAATGTTTATTAAGCAAGTGGTTGTATAAACTTTTGACAGAAGAAGGGGTGTGGCAAGAGTTGCTCCATAACAAATATCTAGCAAATAAAACTCTAGCGCAAGTCGAGGCGAAACCCACTGAGTCACCATTTTGGAAAGGACTAATAAAAGTAAAGGATATTTTCTTTGCCAGAGGTCCTTCAAAATTGGTAACGGGAGAGGGACTCGTTTTTGGAAAGATGTTTGGCTAGGAGAGCAGCCTCTCGCTGAACAGTATCCCTCGTTCTATAATATCGTCATGAGAAAGAATGTATTTGTTCATTCAATTCTTTCTACTACCCCTCTAAACATTGGATTTAGAAGGAGTTTAATCGGATCTAAATGGGAGGCATGGCTGCATCTATGTCTGAGGCTAATGGAATTATCTTTGACAGATGATCTTGATACTTTTGTGTGGAAATTAACAGAGAATGGGAATTTTTCTGTTAAGTCGATGTATGAGGATCTTATGAATGAACATCCTCGTTTTCCCACACGCTGTCTATGGAAATTAAAGATACCTCTGAAAATTAAGAATTTTTATGTGGTTTATTAACAGTAAAGTTTTGTTAACCAAGGACAATCTAGTAAAGAGACATTGGAGCGGATGTAAAAATGTTGCTTTTGTGACAAAGACGAAACAATTAAACATTTATTTATTTCATGTACATTTGCTAAGATTCTATAGCGTGTTATATTTTTCACATATAACCTTCCACCTCCATCCAATATTACTAATATATTTGGAAATTGGCTGAACGGAGTGGGTAAAGCGAGTAAAGACAGAATACGTATTGGCATTTCAGCTCTTTGTTGGTCCATTTGGAAATGCTGAAATAATATTATTTTTAACAAGGCAGGAGTTTCCATCTTTTTTGCAGGTTATACAAATGGCGTTGCACTGGATCCAGTTCTGGGCATTCCTACTCCCAGAGCATCTACGACAACCCATGATTTCTGGGTGCAGCCACCTCGTGACGGTTGCTTCGGATATTTTCAACCTGGTTTCGTGGCGGCCTTCTAATAGGTTGACAGATGAGTAGTTTCGCTTTGCGCTCTCTTGAGAGGCCCTAGCGGTTTTTACTTGGTTGGTGTTTGAGATGTAATTTTACTTTGCACATTGTTTGAGACTTTTGTACTACTTTGCTTTTAATAAATGGCTGTGTGCATCCAAGGATGCAGAGGCCGGGAATCCCTTATTTAAAAAAAAATGCAGAACGCTTCCTTTTGTTGTCACAATTGTCCTTCACGGCATAGTCGTATCTTCTTCAGTATAATCTGTTGGCGCGGGCGCCGTTGCGTCGGAAGCAGCCGCTGTATGGATCAGCACATGGTCCTCCATATCAAGATCACCGACAACTTGGTTACCACGTGTATCCGACGACGACGTGACAGCCGCCGCCCCGGTCATAGCAGTCTGGTCGAGAAAATGCGTCCAAAGACTATAGTTATATTTCCGAGAAAGATGACACGTCTGTCCTACGAAAGAATGAGGCAAAACAACTTGTGGATCACCGTTGTGTGCATAGAAGGTAGCCATCTCTTGCGATGAATCGTCATGAAAGCACACCACACGATGAGTGGCTGAGGGAGAGGGCGATCCCAAGACGACCAATTGTCTAGTGAGGCTACCATTAGCTAAGAGTGTGTAAAAAATGAAACCAGCCAAACCAGCCAGTTAGCCTCTAGTTTATTTTCCTTCACAAATTAAATCTAAACTTTAAAACTAGTACTCCCTTCTAGTTTAAAACGGCGACACTTATTTAGGATCGGAGGTAGTACAAAAATTTGAACTAGCTCAAACTGGCCAAACCGGTTAAACCGGGTTTGCACAGGCTTACCATTAGCCATGCTTTTCGTAGAGTCCATTGGGAAAGAAGAGGAATACAGGAAACAGAAGAGAGGATGCTCGTAGAAGAAAGTGGGAGAAGAGCGACGAAGATGAGAAGATAAATACAACGATTAGATCGCGCGTATGCAGTACACTCTCGTGGACGGAGAAATGTGGGTGCACGCGAGTTTTCGCAGCGAGAACGTGCGATTCGCTTGAGAAGTTAGTTTCAATTTTATTTTGTTCCCTCCGTCTTAAAATAGATGTCTCAAATTTATTAAAATTTAGATAAATTTAGATACTATTTAGTATATAGATTCATCAAAAAAAATTAAAATATAAAACATCTATTCTCAGACAGAGAGAGTAGATTATTCATTATTACTATTAATTCGAATCATGCCACAACGCTGTCTGGTAGCCGCGAGAACCCACGTACGCCTAGGATCTATGCTCTGAACTTGGCTATGAACGAGACGCATGCATGGTACATCTTAGCCGAGATAACCCACAGATGTCTACGACTTATGTTTCCAGATCGGAAGTCTATGCACATGCTTTCCTCTGGCACCTCAGGTACCATGGTCCGATGTAAGACAACAATAGAACGGCCAGACATGAGAATATGAAAAGCACAAAAAAAGAAGAGGTGATCAAACATCAAACACGTAAAAGCGACGCGAATGTTATACGCACTCAAAGCTGAGAAAACACGTAAAAAGGAAATCACAGTATATTCCAGCAGTATTAGCACACTGTTTAATGGTATTTAGTCCAAATTTATATTCTCAATATGTGTAAGGTATATCCTTATGCAATAAATACTATTTCATACTTGAGGGAAACACACGTTCAATCGACAATCTATGCCTGCTCATATTAGTATATATATGTGTGTGTGACTAGCTCATGCATCGATGGCACTTATTCGTATGTACGTGATGTCCAGCTTACTGGTTTTTCGGCCTAGACGTGACGTACGTATGTGCCAAGGACTGCCATCTGTCTTTTATACCTAGACGAATCGATAAGAAGGAGCGGAGTTGTGGTAGTACTCTGTTTACAAGGTTCCAGAATATTTATGCATACAGTTCACGGTAAAGAATATCTTAACAGATCGAGGACTCCACCGCGGTCACGCTCAACTTCTACCGCCTTATCGCTCACCCTCGCTTCCTATATAAAGCACGTCGCGAGGCAGGAAAAAAGCGAGGAACGAAGGAGACGCGGACGAACCCTTGGAGACGTACGCACGGACTCACCGGAGGAGAGCGATCCAAGGCGTACACGTCGCAGGCTTGCGGCGAAGAGCGACGAGACCATAGCCGGCGTCATCTTCCCCGATGGTGAGAGTCGGTGCTAATATTTTGTCTTGTTTTTATTGCATCTAGCATGGCGGTACGGGTCGGACAAGTCATGGCGTACGCCGGCCGTGGGTGTGAGCGTGCCGACGCACGGTTCTCGCTCGCCTCATCCCTTCTTTGACTCGAGTGTCGCTGTCGAGCGGCGGGGTGGCCAGACTCGTCCGAAGCGAGGGCATCGTCTATCGAAGCTCGCCCACGCGAGGCGCTGAACCAAGCCTAGCTGCACCGTTGACGGAGGTGCCGTCGACGGGCCGCGGCTCGCCAGCGGCCATAACACACGGGTCGGCTCTGTCCACGGAGTCGGCGCGGCGTCGTATATGCCCACGTTGGGAGATGCCGCCCCTTTGTCCGGCAGGACAGTCCTACACGGCGCCGCTAGGAGCGCACCATTGACGAAGGCGTTGTCAATGGGTTGCAGCTCGCTGGCGTTTATGACGCTGCTCCCGTCGGGGTGGTTGCCACACCTTCGTTGGCGTCGTCCATTCGTTGACGGCTTGCAGCTCGCCCGCGCTCAAGGCACGGAACGTACGACGAAGTGCTTGCATGAACGAGCTCCGGCCGACGACTTCAGCTGTGCAGGACCATGGCGGACGGCGTGTGAGTCGGCCAGCCATCATCAGCTAGGACGCCACGGTGCGCAAGCCCGGGATGCAATTCCTTTGAGTTGATCACACGAATGGGCGCATGCATGCATGTGTACTATTCAAAGTACGCAAGCATGTTTATACGCATGCTGTGCTGCCGGAAGCTTACTCGTCGTGGGTATACTCACGTGTTCAAATCATTGAACGTCGTGGAGCCTCCGAGTTGTTCAGTGTGGCTCGGTCGACGGTGATCACGACCTGGCCTCACTTCGTTCTTGCCGACGGTGATATATTCGATGGTCGCGGTCACGACTCGTTAAGGGCGACGCGTGCCCATCGTATCTTTCTACTCAAATTTCGTCAACCCCTTCTACTCCCGCGAGGCGTACCCCTCGCACTTTCGGTGAAACTACAAGGCCATCGATAACGATCCAGGCCAAGCGCGACCATGCATGCTACCTCGACTTCAACCTCTTCAATGCCGCTCAAGACCGACGAGACAAGACGGCGAGGCGGGCATGGCCGGAGCAAAGGCCATGCTATCTACGGCGCGTGTACACGCTAGTACACGGACTCTGCCGTCGCCAACACATCACATCACCACCATGCATGGAGAACGCGAAGCGAAGACCGGAGACGACGACCAAGCAGATTAATCGGAGGTGTCCCGTGGTTCTATTCGCGGGAGTAATTAACCGGGAGCTTTCCGAGGCCCCGGGAACCAGGAGACCACAATCGCCTTGTCATGTTGGCCGCGCCAACAGGCCACCACGGAGCGCACATCGGGTTTAGGTTATTAGTCGTGATGATTAATATGTATCTTTTCCCACCTTTTATTTTTGTGTACTTGTACACGGCACGCCCGCATATTTTATGTTTTTTCCCGGCGCACGGGAGATCCCTTTTCTATCTCCTCTTCTATCAGAAAAGCGGTATTTTTCGTGTCAAACACACACAAAGGCGTTCTAGACGTTGCTAGAGGAATTAGCAGAATACCACATGTTTTAATCCGAATAGTTATTTAAAGGGATTTATATTTTCGTGTGTCCCTGATTTATTAGTTGTACTTACTTTTTTCAGCCACTTAACTTTTTCTCACTTCTACCCATCTCTTTCTTTGAAACTTATCAAAGATCTCGAACGGTATCTACCGTCAGGTTGACCGTCGGCTGACGTGTGGGGTTGTGCGGTGTGGGACCATGTGGGGCCGGTTGGTTAGGAACACGTTATGCTAACGTGTGGGGTCGTGCCACGTGGGACTGCGTGAGGCCAGTTGGTTGGGACCGTGTTATGCTAATATAGAGGACGTAGTGTGGGAACATGTGGGGTGCGTTTGATAGTTAAATGTGCACCTTTCGCCTAAATTGAAAGTTTATTTTTTATTATTATTATGATTGGCCATTTTAAGAGCGTATTTTCTCTCTCGCTAGCCGTTATGTTTTTTCCCCAAAAAGTTAACGAATCTAGAGCAGCTTCTCTCTTTATTTATTATTCTTTTTTTCCCTCGTTTTCCCCCAATTTATAGCAAATCTAGAGCAGCAAATCTAACTAGTAGCATAAATACATTCAATAAACAAAGAGATATAGATAAATCAGCTAATATAGGATATATATAGTATGGTACTTAACGAGGTTCGACAATTAGGCTGCTCAGCAGCAGCGGACAATTTCAACACACACAATACAAAAGAAGTTGTTTTACAGCAGCAGCACACAAGATCAGTGACACCTCCTGGCCTCCACTTCCTCACTCTGGCGCTTCCTCCACTTTTTACTGCCCATTTCCTTGACCTTGGGACTGATCAGAGGCATGAGACCCTCTTCGATGGCCACCTTGTGTAGGTTGCAGTGGTGAAACCCGAACGCCTTGTTCTTGGCTCTAAAGGCGTGGACGTTCACGGTCTGGCGCAGGTAGTCATGTCCTCGGCATGCTTCACGAGGCAATTGAAGTCGGTGGCGAGAAGTCTCCTCTTGCATAAGGGGCGCCTGTAGACATCGCTGACAAAGTAGTTGTTGTATTAGACGGACTTCAGCCTCCTCAGCACCTGAGGAGTCTTGGTGTGCTTGGACTCGTCGTCGTTGCAGACGTCGTTGCTATCCACCTGTTAGAAAAAACAGTAGCGTGCGGTAAGGATATGACTGAGATACCTTGATTATCAGGATTGATTATTTGCATAAATTAACCAATTGAGATCTCCTGATTATTTGCATAAATTAACTGAGTGGGTTAAATTCCCTAATTCCCAAATCTCAAACAAAATCAAATACTGATCCCAACTACAGATCGACGCTAGTACTAACTAGAGAATTTCTTAACTACAACTCGGAGGACAAATACAATAGGATTAAAATACGAACAGGGGAATTCATCGAAACACGAGATCTAACACAAGAGTATTAGCTTCTGTAAAATACCTAGCATCCAACGATTAAAAATACGAACAGTCAAACCCTAATAACACACGATCTATCATCCAACGATGGGAATGGGGGAAGAACAAGGAAAGAGGAGAAAATCCTAGTTACCTCCGACCATGGGTGGACGATGCTGGTGTCGTGGGGGTTCTTCGGCTAGATGTACTCCTCCTTATCGTAGGGGTCCCAGTCGAGCGGGATCTGCCCGAGACCGGAGGAGGCCTCCCCGCCGGTGGCTACGGCAGAAACGGGGACAGGGGCCTGGATGGGGACGTCGGCTGCCTTTGATTCCTCGACGGGGGCCTGGACGGGGACGGGGGCCTCCATGCCGGCAGCCTTGGAAGCGACGATGTCCACCGCGCCGTTCTTCTCCATCGTCGGCGCGGTTGGGGTTTTCTTAGGGGTTTGCAGAAGGTGATGGGACAGTGGAGACGGTTTGTGTGAGTGAGCGAGCGAGTGAGTGATGAAGGGAAGGGACATTTCGTTGCACCACCGTGCACCGCGTATGCTACTACACCGTGTACGGCCACACGTGTTCGCTACCACCCCGTGCACCGCGGCACGCATACCGTGCGTCACGTTTTCCCTCATGTCTAACCCTGGCGACTTAGGTCTACTCAGTTATACCCTCGAGAGTAGCATTGGCAATTTGGTTGTACTCGGTTTTTCCCTCCAGTACTAACACTACCGCGTGCAATATACTCAGTTTTACCCTTCGGTGGTTGGTCAACATAGAGTCAATAAATGGGGTTTAGCTAGCTAATTGACTCATTTTATGCACAACAAATTCAAAAGGATCAAAACACACTGACACCTACCCAGGGAGTCTTCTTATATGACATGCCACCATAATAAATGTATATAAATCAAGTTTTAACCTAAATAGCCACTTCTCAAATCACCTACTATCTATGAAGGTTTATGGATTTCTACTCAGGCCTCTTCCCAAAACATCTCTCCCCAAAATATAGTTTGTCTGAATGAGGCAATAATTGTCACACTCATTTATATTTGAATTGCAAATGGTTTGATATATGCCAAGATCTATTTTATTGTATAAAAGACGTATTTTCCATTTTTTAAATCTCTTTCTATTTTCTATTTGAATCCCTTTGTCAGTTTTGCCCTTGATTTTAAGTTCACTCAGTTTTCCCCTCTCTCTTAGTCACAAACTCTCACACATGTGTTCATCTTGGCTGCTACGCTCTGATTGGTCGAGACAGTTGTCACGCGGATTGTGCCCACCAACCTTTGATCCTCTGTGATCTAGCGGACAGTATAACCCCTATATCTGTCGGGGGTCATCCCTCTATAAATGCAAAATAACGAGTTTGTCGCTAGTACTTTAAATCCATAAACAAATGATTTTAAATAGAATTTGAAGGCAAAGTGTTCAAAGGTGCATAATTTTCGTATATGCAAGTTTATGTATTACATTCCACTCTATGAAAATAATAATCTCTCAAGATTTTCTTAGCACAACATTATCACGTCGTAGGTGCGATTTCAAAGTGTTTAAAGGTGTATAATTTTTGTATATGCAATTTTATGCATTACATTTCACTCCATAAAAAAGATAATATCTCAAAATTTTGTTACCACAATATTATCACGTATTAAGTGCGATTTCAAAGAGTTCAAAGGTGTATAATTTTCATATATGCAAGTTTATGCATTACATTTTACTCTATGAAAATGATAATCTCTCGATATTTTGTTAGCATAACATTATCATGTCCTAAGTGCGATTTCAAAGTGCTCAAAGGTGTATAAACATCATTATACTCAAGTTTATGCATTACATTCTACTCTATGAAAATGATAATCTCTCGAGATTTTCTTAGCACATAATTATCATGTATTAAGTGCGATTTCACAGTGTTCAAAGGTATATAATTGTTGTATATGCATGTTTATGCATTACATTTCACTCTATGAAAATGATGAACTCTCAAAGATTTTCTTAGCACAACATTATCATGTCCTAAGTGCGATTTCACAGTGTTCAAAGGTGTACAATTTTCGTATATCCAAGTTTATGCATCATATTTCACTCTATGAAAATGATAAACTCTCAAGATTTTATTAGCACAACATTATCATGTTCTAAGTGCGATTTTACAGTGTTCAAAGGTGTATAATTTTCGTATATGCACGATGCATAAAGATTTTAGTTTAGAGATCACTTTAGTTTATGCATTACTTTTCACGCTCTAAAAATGATAAACTATCAAGATTTTCTTAGGACAACATTAACATGTCCAAATTATAATTTGAAAGTGTTTAAGAGTTGTGTCAATTATAAACTCTATTTACATTAAGAGTTATATGATTTTTTAATTTGAAAGTGTACAAGAGTTGTGTCATTTTCTTATTTCTTATGCTTCCATCTCCCTCAATCTTAAAGTTTGACTTTCACCTCATAGATTCACTTGATTGCAACCAGGACATTAACTCGATAAAAAAATTAAATCATTGGAACGGCTCCTCTGTCGGCCGAATTCTCCGCAGCAAGCGCGCACCTAATTGAGCTCCCCAGTTGTGTCAATTGATTGTCCACAGGAAGCACCCCCTCTATTCGGAATAATTTGGTGCGATATCTAACCTTCCATATGCACGGTTGCCATTGTTATTCTTCATACAGGTCAACGGGACGACACCATACTGCGACCAGGACGAACGGAAGGCCGAAGTGAAACTAGACAAAGGGCCGTCGTCGTCGGGGAAGTGTCATCGTCGCCGGAGAAGAAGAAGAAAGGGGAGGCAACGACACGGGTATGGGCATGGGGCTGGCTCGGGGTCCCATCTTGCAACGCCAACCTGGGTAAGCCGTGGGACCGGTGCTCACGTGGATAAGTTGTGGGTCCCACGCTGATCTGGATAAGTGGAGAGAGGTATTCATTACGGGACTCGACTGAACGCGGTCCCACTTGTCAGCATGTAACGACAAGGCTGACGGACAGCGAGTTTCACACCGTGTGAAGTTTCAGAGAAGAAGATGAGCAAAAGTGAGAAAAAGTAAGTACAACTAAGGAACAAAGGACACGAAAATAGAAATCTCTTATTTAAAAACATAGAAAAAGTCTAAAGACAAAAGCCATACACGTGCGCAGGGAAGACGCCATAAAGACAGCACGAAGGTCGCACGTTCTGAAACACAAAGGAATAATGACTCGAAAACTATACATCTTCGATACCAATTAGGATGAGCACACAAAAGGGCAGCGCTCGAAATCGGATGCCGATTTCTTGCTTCCCATCGGACTACACTTGCATCATAGGATTCTTTTGGTCTGGACCACGCGATTATAGCCTAGTAAAGCACATTCACGGGCTGCCAGTTTGCATGCTTCCTAAAACTACTCCCTAAAATTACGTTCAATCTAATTTGCTAACGCTAATTAACTGAAATTTGTTAGTGATTATTACTTCCGATTTGTTTTGATTTTTAAAAAACAATTTCATTATTTTAAATACATTGGTTAATCTAGCTAATTTCATTTTTCTTATTAGGCAAGCAAATTTGTTTCCAATTTTATTAGAGTTTGCTTCCCACGTGATCGAAAGGTGCTTCGGTAAGATAAAGAATTCACTCCTAGATCAAACGAGCCAAGTTCTAATGTAGCGATCAAAATTGTGCTTCCATGGTGAGTGCAGCAAAAAAATCCGAAGCATCATAGTACACCTTTCATTGACCAAACTTGTGGTTCCAACATAACATAAATATATTTTCCAACAATAAATTTTTTATATTCATCGTCGTAATTGTACATATTTCAATTGAATTGGGATGTGCTTCTAAAGAGATAAATGTTTGTTCTTATGGAATGGAGATTTGCTTCCATGGACAAAATATATTAATTTGAATTCACATGCTGTACAAATGATCAATACTTTCTTTCTACACCATCACAATTCTTCTATGCATGCCGTCGGTAATGCCAAAAAATTCCATGGATCGTACCACCTGCTTACTATTCAGAGTTTAATTGCATATAAAAAATGGCATCGAGGTCTCGATTTTGAGCTCTGTAACCAAAATCAGACACTACAGGTGATGATGAAGACATGCTTCCTCTGACGGTAGTCATGCTTCACTCCTATTGAGGCATGCGTGCAGCCTGCGGTAGTGGTGCTTCCTTCATACGGCCTTCAAGCTAGTTTTCAATAATGGCGTGCTTCCTGCATGTGTTTGTTCCGCTGTAGACGCATGACTAATCTTGACCATACTTCCTGGTCTCGTGCTTCATTCAGGTGTTAGTTTTGCTAAGTAGGGATGACGATCAGTGCTTCCTAGAGGAGAAAATTGATTTCACAAATGCAAACACGAGAAATATATGGATTTAGTGTCTGAATTTTGCAACAAAAAAAGAACACACCGAGATCTAGTTCAGTTCTTGTTACCTTCTTCCCGAATTGTGTTGTCCTTGGATTAGGGGGTTCCAGTGAGTGGTAGAAGCAGCCAACGACCCTATTGTTTTGGCCAGATTCAAGCCTTGTCGGCCTGGTTGACCCACCCGCGTCATCTACTTCCGTCGGTCGCAGATCAGTCCTACCCCGACGACGTATCCCCGTGGCAGAGTGTCATGCACTCATGCATGCCAGTGCACGAGATGGTGAGGTGAAGTTGTATGGATGGAATTGAATGAGCCTTGCGAGGCACTTGAGGGATGCGCCAGCGTCGCCATGGCCGGAAGCCTCGATACACAGGCGGTTTGTCAGCGTGTATGCGAACACCTCAGGGAGATGCACGATCTATAGCAAAGGCCAGGAAGCGAGCTCAGGTTCTGCGCCTACGTCGGGGCCGTGGACGGGTGGTGCCGCCTCCCTCGTAGGTGTTGATGACATAGGCTGTGGAGGTGGTGGTTTCCATGGAGCAGGAGGCGCGATGCGGGTCGATACCGGAAGAGGATGGGAGCAGCGATGCGTTCGCGAGATTAGGGGGGGCTTAATTAGGAGGCCTAATTAGAGGCGTGGAAGTGGCAAGGCCTAATCGTTCTATCAAGACAAAATCGACGGCACCGGAGAGGTCCGACAATTTCTTTCAAATCGGACCTGATAGTTAGTGTTTACCCACACAAAAACAGCTTAGCCAACAAAATCACATTTCTCGAAAAGTTACAGTTGTGGATGGAATAAAACAGACTAAACAAAAAAGTTACTACTCTCTCCTGTTAGAGTACGTATACGTGCACAACTAGAGATAGCCTAGGACTTTAGAGATCATCTTGTATTACAAGTCATAGGCTTCTTGTCCTTCAAGTTTGTATATATATATATACTTCCCATGAGGATCAAATCAATACACCGAAATATTAGGGATTCAAGATTTTTCATATAGTATCAGAGCGGTTTGGCTCACGGCACCGATCCTAGCTAGGTTCTTCCACCACTTCCGCAACACGCCGCCTCCGGGGAGATTACTCCTCGGGAGCGCGGCACCCGGTCTAGATCAAAGATCCGATCGGTTCTTCATATTATACTTTAGATTCCATAGATTAATCCAATTAGACAGCAAATAAATCCCTAGATCTCACGGTACGGAAATCTCCGGTGAAATTCAGCTCCGTACGTCTGCAGACCGATCTACCGGGCTAGCAGCCAAAGCGCACACGGCCACGTCGGGCGGTCGGCGGGCGCCTTCCAGCGGCCGCGCATGCCTTGCAGCGGCGTGCAGCTGCAGCAGAAGGCTCCACGCAAGGACAAGCGCACACGCGTATCTTCATCCAGATCGATCTCCATGCAAAGCACCTACAGGTATCTAGTACGTCTCAATCTGAGAAACATGCATGTACATGTCTATGGAGCATATCAGATCGGGATTCAGCTCCACGACGCCAACACCTGCATCGACGCCCTTCAAAACCATCGATCCTCTGTGTGATAAAGCTATCTACACTGTTTTGAGATATGACTACTCCGACACCAAGATCTACACTACATCGAGCTGAACTTCACCGACCCGAACATCAACGTCAAGCTGTACGACTACATCGTCAGACTATAAAATACAAGATCTTTGTCGAGCACATCCACAGAGAAGCGACATCAACATCATCCACACGACAGGCCGGTGTGAGACACTACGCCGACTACTCCGACATCAAGGCTTCAACATCATCGCCGCCATAAGGGACGCCTTCAAGCGACGATCATCGTCGACACACCTACTCCTTCATCGCCGACATATCATCGCCAAGGTCTACATCAACGTGGTCTTCATCAACATCTTCGTCGACACTCGTCGCCGCCGCTATACCCGTCCACATGATGGACATACAACTACGACGCCCTCTGACAGTGCAAGGCACGACGACAGCATCGCCGCGTCCACGACCCCAACGACTGCAACAACAAACCGGCATCACAATTGTGACGCCCCTACGACCACGCATATGGTTCTGGCAAAACCTTGTGTGCTTGGTGGGTTCCTCCGGTCCTGGTAAAACCGGTGGTCTCACTTATGACCGCGTCCAAGAGACGCCCCGACGGTACCTCTACAAGGTGCAAAACGTCCACAACTGCAGCTTCGTCAACAACGACAAAAAAACGCGCAATTTTTTGCGCCTCCGGCAATGGCGGCCACACCACTACGACGACTACGGCATCGACCACACCTACCTCGACCACGGCTACGTCACGATCGGCTACCTCGACATCGACATCAAGAACAACGTCTACAGAACCTTAAGAACTCCAGTCAACAGCGTCTGCGTCGTCACTTGCGTCCACGACACTCCCGCTGTGACTGCGGGAGGGAAGAGAGACAAAAGCGCAAGACTTCAAATCCAGTCGCAAGCGTCCGCTTCACTCCCGCTCCGACTGAGGGGGGATGTTAGAGTACGTATACGTGCACAACTAGAGATAGACTAGGACTTTAGAAATCATCTAGTATTACAAGTCATAGGCTTCTTGTCCTCCGTACGTATATATATACTCCCCATGAGGATCAAATCAATACACCGAAATATTAGGGGTTCAAGATTTTCCATATCTCCGACCCATATTTGTTGACTTCAATTTGGATGTATCTATCACAACGACTTGTCTAAATACATGCAAGTTAAAGTCAACTAATATGAGTCGGAGGAAGTACTACATTTCCTCTGTTAGCTAACACAAAAGTTACAACTAATATCCCATACAGTATATTGGTATTAGTTCTAGTTTTCTGATCAAATAAAAAAACACGAAAAAACGAGGGCGTCATCTGAACAGAGACGCCACGAAGGAAGTAGGAGTACGGCCGTTTGCTCTGCAATAACCTAAGATGAGAAGTTCAGACAGCTTTACTGGTTTTTCTTTTCCTCGGGGAACTTTATCTGGTTTATTACTCCCAGCTGTTACACAAAAAACGTGTTTAACTCGCAGCAATTCGACCGTTAGTCCACCACCGATGACACAATCACTTGGAAAGTGTGGTAGTGCCGGTAGGTGGTCGACACAGCCGAGCTGCCTGCATTCGATTTGGCCTTCACAAACAAACGCCCAAGGAAGTCTCACACTGATGATGTAAGCAAGGCAGATTAGTACATGTACCAGTACCAGGACGGCAGCACCACACCGGAATATTAGCTCCTCGGTCTGATCCTTTGTTGTTCCCATCACGCGAATCCCGTGGGCTGACAGTCAAACGCAAAGAGCAGAGGATGGGCTAAGTATAAAGCATATTATTATACTTACACGGGTAGAGAAAGGCTTGTCTACCCTATTCTCCTGTCGGATGTAAAGTTTCAGGGAAGGAAAGAAGCGATCGATGGAGACATTGCAGGGCGGTTACCTTGTAGACGTTTTTTTTTTTTAACGCGTAACGGGGGGCGAACTGTCCACCTACAATTTTCCATTGAAAAGGGCGAGACAAAGTGCCCAGGAAACTTTTACAAAAGCAGGGGGAGGAGCGTCAGCTCAAAGGGATTACAACAGTGCGGCGCACCACTGCTCTACACTCTCGAAGCTAATACGCGGGGGGACCCGAGCCCGCCATAGCCGCAGATGTTCGACTACTTGCTCGAGGATCGCCGGAAGGGGGAGACGGACGGCGTCAAAGACCATCCGGTTCCTGGTTTTCCAAATCACCCAGAAGAGGCACGAGGTGACGGTGCTCCACAGCGGTACTCCCCAGGAAGGGTTGCTTGCTTGTAGCGAGTCCCAGGCCGCTTCGGCGGAGGTGGGTAGGGCGCATCGACGGGGCCCAAGCGCGCACCGCCAGAACAACCGCAGGCAGGGGCATGTGAAGAACAAGTGGCCAAGAGTCTCTGGTTGGCGCGGGCAGAAGGGACACACGTCAGTGTCCAAGCACCCAATGCGTCACGGGAAGGCACGCGTGCGGGTATTGCCATGGCGAAGGATCCAGACGAACACCTTGACCTTGAGTGGCGCGTATCCGGCCCAGTTCAGGTCGTGGAGGGGAGGGACACAGCCGGAGCTTTCAACATTCTATACACAGCCCCGATACCGAACTGATGGGCATCACCCCACGCCAGAGACCGCTCGTCATCCGTAGTTGAGGAGCGCTCGAGGAGGCGATCTAGAGCATCGTGAAGCACCCGAAGCTCCACCCCAGCATGGTCGGTCACCCTGTCGTGCGTATGGAGCACAAGGGCCCGATCCGCAAGTGCGTCGGACACAGAGCCGACGGCGCGGATCATATGGGAGTATGCCGCAGGCAGGACGGTCGAGAGTGCACCAAGCGAGGTCCAGTTGTCTCCCCAGAGATCCACGGAACGGCCATGCCCCACGCGCACGGAAGTGATCGCCCGATACAGGGGTAAAAGCGACGAGAAAACATGCCAAGTGGGGGTCGTGGGGGTAGGGCGTGCGCACATGTAGTTCGCACGGACCAAGTCGGCCCACGGGGTGCGCTGCCCGGAGAGAACGACGTGAAGTTTCTTGAGCAGGAGGCACGTGTTATGAAGAGCAAGGTCGACAATACCTAGCCCACCCTCCGAGCGGAGCCGACAAACCACCTCCCACGACACCTGGCATGAGCCCCCTGAGCAGGACGTCATGGCACTCCACAACATGCCGCGCCGGGGGCGATCCATCTTCGCGATTGTCCCCTTAGAAAGTTGAGCCACTGACATCGCATAAGCGGGGAGAGCTGACAGAACAGATGTAGAGAGCGTCAGCCTAGCACCAAGGGAGGTGGGGCGGATCTGCCAGGGAGGGATACAACGCTCAATTTTCCTGGCAAGGTAGTCCAGGGCAGAGGCAGGCAGCTTGCGATCCGATAGCAGGAGCCCAAGGTATGTCTGCGGAAACGACGAGACGGGGCATCCTAAGATGGCAGACAGACGCGCAGCATCCGCAGCCGGCACGCGGATGAACACAAATGCGCTCTTGTGGTAGTTGATGGCGAGCCCTGTTGCTTCCAGAACTCACGAAGTCTGCAGACTGCAGGATGTCGAACGGGGGAGGAAAATGACTTAGAGCGGCAACGGGCGGGGACTGGGGGAGCGCCACGATCAGATTCGGAGACAGGGACGAGGAGCCAAGGACATGGAGTTAATCATAGAGGGGTTGTTAGGTTAAGAGTCGATCGCCAAGTAGTACAGTTTAGCACCTGTACGTACAGAGACCACGAGCCTCCCTTGTACTGTACTGTATAGCTCGAGCGAGGCCACAGCTCAGCTCAGGTAGTAGGATAGCTGTGGCCTGTGGGGGCGGGGCACAGCTTCTAGCGTTTACCCGAGCGTACGTGCGTGGACAGACACCTGAGAGACCTGAACCGCACGTGCTACGCCGCCCGTGGTCGTGGTCGTGGTCGAGCCCGCCAAGCGAACCACGGCACGGCGATCCCTCGTGTCGCCCCGTGCGCGCTCATGCCGCGCCTAGCTGCTAGCTCGAAGCCCAAGAAGACGCGGGACGTGTCGCCGCGCGCCATAGAGTTCTGAGGACACGACAGACGAAACCGTGCGCGGCGGTATACGGCACGTCGCCGCACGTTTCAGAAGAGGCGTCGCGGCAGGGCTTCCTGATCCGCCGCGGCGTCCGGCGGCCGCCCAAGCAGGTTGATCTACGGAGATACTTCCTCCATTTAGAAATATAAAAAATGTTTTAGGTTTGTGAAGGAGATGTATCTAGACACCTTTTACTGTATAGGTTCAAACGAATGTAGACACTAAAAGGTGTCTAAATACATCACATTCACAAACCTAAAACATTTTATATTTCCAAACGAAGGGAGTACGTGGGGTCGAGCGGGCGCCGTCACGAGACGTGACATGGTATTCGGATGCTACCGTAGACTGCCGGTCAGGATTGGAGAGCGCGACTGCAAGGCACGCCATGCTCCTGGTCAGGCACCTCACCAACGCCCCGGGCGCCCCCAGCACCTCCTGGTCGTCCGAGTGGTATGCCTGCTTGCCAAGCGTCGCTCCCTTGTAGCGGCTTGCCTCCGGCCCATCGTCCTCCTCGCTCCTTGGGCAGCAGTTGCTGCCCAACTTGGGGACTCCGCAGCTGATCCTGGTGTGTCGGCAGCTGATCCGGGCATGGTTGCGGCTGTTTCGGGATCGGTGCAGCCTATCCTTGCAGCTCAGGTGGAGGCACCGAGCGCTAAGTTGTAGGTGTTGTTCACTGCTCGTTTGGAGGAGGTGTTCCAACCTCTTCGCGAATTGGTTGATGCTGTGCATGGGTGGACTGATCAGGTCTCGAGAATTTGGGATCTTATGGAAGCGCTTGGTGGCAGCCTTGTTCTAGCCAATTCCTCGGTGTTGGGTGAGCATGAAGAGTCTAGGCTTTTCGGTGTGGCAGATGGCGAGGAAACAGATGCGGACATTGTGGCTGGCTGTTCGTTTGAGTTGGATGTGAGGGCGCAGGCCTCGGATGTTCCCCATGGTTTGGACGATGTCCTGCCCCAGATGGTGATCCAAGTCGTGGAGAAGCAGGCCAAGGTCGTTGATTCTATTCCTTTGGGCAATGGCATGGAGCTGGCTGAGATGCCCGACCCGCTTGGTGGCAATGGCGTGTCGCCGGGCCTGGCTTCGTCAACCTTGCTAGATGGGTATTTGAGCAGTTTCTGTTGCTCTGAACTGCTCTCGTTGCTCGAAGCACCAATCCTTGTGCAGCTTGATGGGGACTCTACATGTGCCGGAAGGCGTAGTGGACGCCTTGAAAAGAAGAACAAGGATTGCAGCATTCCGACTGCCAAGCGTGCTGAGCATAGGCTGGCAGAGTCTTTCGGAGATCAGCCAAAGGATGCGACGTCAAGGAAAGGCTCTGAGGAAGAGGTGCAAGACAAAATGAAGACTTATCTGCGGATGGGTAAGAAGCCTATCACGACGTTGACGATCCAGGCTGTTCGAGAGTTGGTAGAGGTCAATGCTTAGTCGCAGTCGCGAGGTTCTTTGCGAGCGTCCATCTTGTTGCCTATGTGCTCTCGAGGTTGCAGGTTTAGGTTTGGTTGGGTACAAGTTGTTTCCGATGGTCTTAGACCTAGGGACTCTTGTATCTGGATCGGATGATGTGCCTTGATTAGTAGTGGGTATGTGGTGTGCGGTGTTCGCCGGTTTTCCCTTGATTAACCATGCATGTATGGTCTTTGAGTTCGGTTTTTCTTATTAACTGGATCATTTTCCCTTTTCTTATAATGCAATGTGGAAGCTCCCAGCCCTCCGTCAAAAAAAAGGATTGGAGAGCGAAGTAGGGGTAGGGTTCCTGTCTCTCCGACGCCAAATGGTCGGTCGAAGCCGAGCCGTGCGCTGGCTCGAACCGACGCCAAAACGATAGGCCGGCCAATCCAGCATGGTCGCGGTACTTCACCGGCACGGTCATCTACCGTCGCTTTGTCCAGTTGCGTCACGGGCTACACTGAGATTTCTGATTTTATTAGCGTGGAGGGATCCTGGGACATCCACAAGCTGCAGGAGTACTTCCTCGACGTGGACACTGATGCCATCCTAAAGATCAAATTGTCCAGGCACAATATCCCTGATTTTTTGGCATGGCAACCGAACAAGCGCGGTATGTTCTCGGTCCGAAGTGCCTATAACCTTGCCATTAACCAGCGGATGGATGATCACAACGTTGGGGCATCGAGCACCTGACCTGCTGGCGAGCGACCGATGTGGAAAGAAATATGGCAATGCCCCGTACCAGCCAAGGTGCGTATGCTGGCCTGGCGCATCGCGCGCAATGCTCTGGCGACCCAGTTAAACAAGAGTCGGCGGGGAATTGACACGCCAGCTACATGTCCGATCTGCGATAGAGAAGAGGAGTCAACATTCCATGTTTTTCTGAGATGCCATCACGCCCGATACCTCTGGGAACGACTGGCATCCGACTGGGACTTACCACCGGCGGACAACATCTAGAACACATGAACGGAATGGTTGTTGAACCTGCTGCAAAACCTGACAGTTACACAGCGTGCTAAGGCTTTGATGATCTTTTGGCGGATTTGGTTTGCTCACAACGAAGTCACGCATGAAAAGAATCTACCGTCGATTGAAGGGTCTGCCCGCTTCCTGATCAGCTACCTGGACTCGCTCACACTCCTGAAGCAACACCCCAATGCAGATCCGGGGAAGGGTAAGGAGATCATCGACCATGACAGGGACTTAAAGGAAATGCTAGCAAAAACTTGAGACAGCAGCCGGTGCAAAGGGTGACGTGGGTACCGCCACCAGCCAACCGTAATCAAACTCAACGTCGATGGATCGTATATGAATGATGGGACTGCAGATGCGGGCATGGTCCTCCGTGATTGCAATGGAGGAATTATCTTTGCAGCCTGTCGACAACTACGACAATGCTCTGACGCCGTCGATGCAGAATTGGCGGGACTGGAAGAGGGCCTCAACCTGCCCTATATTGGTCGTCTCTACCCATCTGTGTGGAGACAGATTGTTCTGAAGCTTGCCTGCTACTGAAGGAGTCCACGCCCAAATACTTCAATCTATGCGGCGCGAATCCATGCTATCCGACAGCTCTTAAAGGAGAGAGACACTAGTTTAGCTAGAATTAGTAGAAATATCAACTCTGTAAGTCATGCTCTAGCGAGGATTGGTAGGGAAAAACCGAAAACAGCCGTGTGGCCGGACAATTTCCCCCCAAAAATTTGCTCCCTTGTGGAGGCCGATTGTAACCCTACCAATGTATGAATAAATATCTCTTTCCGGGCAAAAAAAAATCTTTAGGATAAATCTAGATTCACTTTCTTCACGAACCTAAAACATCTTATATTTGGAAAGCGGAGGGAGTAGCAGGTGCTTCCGGTTCTAACCCATGGGGTCGTCGAAGCAGCGCAGTGCGCTGGCTCGAACCGACGCCAAAACGACAGGCCGGCCAAGCCGACATGGTCGCCGTACGTAGTTCCCCGGCACGGTCATCTGCCGCCTCTTGTCCCGTTGCGTCACGGGCTACACTGAGATTTCGGATTCTAGCCGCCCGTGCGTGCGTGTGACAGTCTGACAGCCAAGAAGATCGACAGACAGGTTCGCTGCACCTTAAAGTAAACCACATTATTAGCCCGTCTGACTCTGTGGTCCGTCGATCCGTGATCATTTTTTTGGCCTCTAGCCGGCCGGTACAATCCACACCGACTAGCCGAATTACCCAGGTGTTCAGACCATGTTACGATCTGACTGTGTGACTCGATAGAGACATCAGACAAGATCGAGCGTATGCATGCACGATGGGCATGACTGTTAGTACGATCCTTTAAGGCCACGTACAAAGCTGGAGAAGTCATGCTTTCTTTTTAACTCTCCACATCATTTAGAGAAGACACAATATATAACTTGTACAATGCATTATCTCTTATTGCTATCTCTAGCAATTAATAAGAATTAATTATTTTTAGTAAAAAAATTGGTTGACTAAGAGAAGGCATATGGTACAATGGAGAAAAATAGTCTTCTCTTATTGCTAAGAGATCATCCCTTAGCTAAGGGAAGACAACTCTCTCTCTCTCTTGTTTCTCTCTCTTTCAACTAAACATAAGAAAAGACTGGCATCACCGCATTGTACGTGTCCTATTTACGCAGGTGTTCAGACCATGTTACGATCTGACTGTGTGACTCAACAGGGACATCAGACAAGATCGAGCGTACGCATGCACGATGGAGATGACTGTTACTACGGCTAATTTTTTTTAAATAATACATTTTTTTTATTTATTTTCACAAATAATACGCAAAACTGGAAATTTGCAAATCTGTCTGTCCGTCGTCCGTTGAACGGACGACTGTGCGCGTCGTTGGTTGCGCGGACGACAGAGGGTTTCGTCCCTTGAACAGACGACAGGACACGTCGTCCTTTGAGAAGACGACGCCCCAGTGTTCCCGCCTCTACATAATCTTCGCTAAATAATCGTCCGCTCGGCAATCCTTCGCGCCGATTTTTCCCGCCGGTACTCCCCGCCATTTTTTCCCGCCGTTACTCCCGGCAAATTTTTCACGCCAGTAATCCCCGCCCTTTGTTCCCGCCACGACTTCCCGCCCTCTTTTTCCCGCCACGACTTCCCGCCCTTTTTTCCCGCCTATTCGGTTCGGTGCCTCTATAAATCCAGGCAACGGAATGTATCCTTTAACCCAGTTCATCTCTTCCTCCTCTTACTCTCTCATTTCCCCCTCTCCTTTTGCTCTCGCATTTTCCTCCACTCCTCTCCACTATGACCGACGCGTCTCCCTGGCCTGTAGATATGTCCATTGGGCTTTTCTTCATAGCCAGAACTGTTGAGATAGGCCATAAACCAGCCGACTGGGATACGTTGGTATCGAACCATGATGCTCTCGTTACACTTGGTAAGTCACTTTATCTAAGAGGGTGGAAACTGAAGACCCCAAATCAGGTACGAGTAGAGCTTCTCAGGATTAAGGCAAGGTGGGACAAGCTCACCTTCAAGAGTGAAGCTCGCATGATGGAGGTGGCTAATACACCTTGGTCCTGGATAGAAGAAAGCGAAGATGAGGATGATATCTTCATGCCGCCACCGGTTGGAAGCAAGGCAAGAGCTGAGTGGGACAAGAGACAGGAGAAGAAGAAAGAGCAGGCCAAGAAGAGTCAAGCTGACATGACGGAGCAGGTTGTGGCGCGTAGGGCCTGGATAGAAGAGAGCGAAGATGAGGATGATATCTTCATGCCGCCACCCGTTGGAAGCAAGGCAAGAGCTGAGTGGGACAAGAGGCAGGAGAAGAAGAAATCGCAGGCCAAGAAGAGCAAGTGCGAGGGATCGTCCAAGGGAAAGGGCGAGGCATCATCGAAGGGAAAGGGAAAGGCATCATGCTAGGGATAGATAGGACTCTTATTTATGTACCGCAAGTTATGTTGAACTATGTTGCAAGTTATGTTGAGTAGTTTGTCGAATAAAATCATGAAATAATAGAACGATGTCTCATACATAGATAGGTAAATGACTGATACATAAGTAGATATCACTGGTGTCGACGACGAGGTGGCGGAGGCCTCGGTGTACTCCATCCATATCTGTGGGGTGGAATCACATCACGGCGAGGTGCAGTTGACCCTTCACCTTGATCCTGTGTATTCTGTGTGGGGATAGGTGGTGGAGTACCTTGCTGATACTGACTAAACCAGTCTACCTGCTCGTGCTGTGTCTGCTGATGACGGTCGTCAGTACTGTCCCATGTAACGGAGTCTCCTGCTAGTGTACAAGAAATTAAGTACTGAACAATGACATACTGCATCTAATAATAGTAGGAAGGGACACGCTTACCCTGAGGATGAGATTGTGGTCGATAAGCAAAGTCCATGTAGGGGATCGGCTGCTGATACTGCCATTGTTCGAAAGTAATCTGGTTCTGCTGCAACTGGTCGAAAGTAAACTGTGATTGCTGCCACCCCGAGCCTCCAGCCTGGTCTGGAGGTGGTGCTCTCGGCGGCGCCTGCTGTGAGAGTCGTGGACGAGGCCCGTGGCGGAGTGGTGGAGAAATATGCTCCTCGTGCCGTCCCGATCCTCCAGCATGGTCTGGAGAAGGTGGCTGCTCCATGGATCGACGTGGGGCGCGCTCCTCCACCGAGTGACGCGGTGGGCGCTGTTGTGTGGATCGACGTGGGGCGCGCTCCTCCACCGAGTGACGCGGTGGGCGTTGTGCTTCTCGGTGTTGAACGACGTCTGAGACGCTGGTGCACGTGATGGCCGCGTAGATACGCCGCAGCTTCTCCTCGACCCGCCGGGCAAAGGACTGAACCTGCTGACGGGGCACAAGAGGAACGGACGAAAGCGATCGTCCGTACTGAGCCACCTCAGTCTGTAGCTCCCACGTCATGTCGGCCTGCATTTTTCTCATAGTTAGGTATGCACTACATAGGCACTCATGTTTATTATGCGCTAAATAAAGTACTTACCGCTGACTGTCTGGACTCCAGTATTGACTGGCTAGGGTATATCTCATCGTCATGTGCGTGTGGAATAGGACGTAGCCGTGTCATCGACATGTACCTCTGTAGGTATCCGTGGAATAGCTCCATATCAAACGGGCCAGCGTGCCACACTTGTGTTGGTGCATTCTGCCACTCGTTGACGTAAATCCCCACCCGTTGGAGCCATTGAGTGGCAGTCTTGCTACTTCTCCGAGAGTACCTGTCATTAGAATTTGTTAGACCATCATTAAAGAACATAGATGAAGTATAAGATGCATTCCTTATGTACATATATTTACTTACGCGTGCACGACATCTGGAAGGGGAACATCCGGACGCGGGGGATCTACCATCTGGCAAAGACCAAACTGTCGCATGACCCTCTGTTGAGACATCTCCTCAACTTGGCAATCAAAGATGATCTTGGATGTAGTCAGCCAGTACTCTCGATCTCTAGTGCACATAATAGATATTCCTCCAGGATATCGTGCGTGTCGTGTCTGCAGGGTGTACGGCTCCCAAATCACGACATCCTCTTTCAGTGTGTCGAACTGCTCGCTGAACGATGGATAGCATCTAACGACTTGCTCTCCCGCGAAACGACACTGCATGACAAAATAGTTGTTAGTAACTTTCATATTGTAGTACCAGAAGTGCAATTTATTAAGACATTACACTGACCTTGCGACGGGTCCAGTGAGTGCCAAATGTAGGCAAATCAATTTGCTCTTCGTCGAACAGCAGGTCAGATTGGTAGACAATTGTTTCATGTTCCTGGTTGCCGACTATTTGGTTGACACTTACATCTGGACGGCCGATAGGGAACCTCTCCCACGACCACAGTTGCAGCAACAATGGACATCCTAGCAAGGCAGAACTGTCCTTGGTTAACTGGCAAGCATTGCACATACCTCGGTACGTAGCTGCTAAGACAGCTGAACCCCAACTCCACTGTGTGCATTCTTCCTGGCACGTCGCCTCCGCGATCCCTCTAGCAAAATGGATGTATCGCGCACTAATGGTCGACACGTGGTTCTCAGTGAACATCACCTTCCCGAGCAGCCACATAAGGTATGCCTCCAGGCTGCGTGTAATCTGTGGGGCAGTCATGGGAGTGGCCGGGGAACCCAAACCTCTGTATCTGCATTGGCAAATAGAACAATTTTCAGTACATGATACTTCTCCAACAAAATAGAACAAATAAATGAAACACACCTGATACTGCTCCAACCATCCAAATTTTGGCCCATGATTGTCATGGCCAAAGGCCAGAGCTCCATCGCGGATGCCAAAGAATCGCTGGGCCATCTCTTCGGCCCAATTTGCCGGTGGATCCACTGGGCCTATGGGCACGCCAGCCAACGGAAGTCCCAGCAAGTACGAGACGTCCTGAAGGGTAGGAGCCATCTCTCCCCATCGAAAATGGAAAGTGTGAGTCTCGGGCCTCCATCGATCCACCAAGCACGTGAGTAAAGACGAGTCGTACTGTAAGCGACTAGTCTGGAACCCAAGTTGTCGCCCTTCTATCTCCTCCATATGAGTGGCCTCAACCAAACGAACGAATGGTAAGAGCCCAGCCCACTTCAATCTACATAAGAAGAAAGCAGAACAGTTTAGTCACATTGGCCCATAAATATCCCAACAACAAGAGAAATAAATGTCACATGCCTCTGAAGCCAATCAGGATGTATGCACCAGTTCGAAATGGGAGTGCGAGTCACTAGGTGCTTCAAGGACCCCGGGTTAGCATCCAGTACCGTTGATCGGTGCTTTCTATCTATGTCAGCATTCAGCAAAGATCCCGCCATCTGCACATTAGTTCCACACATATTACAAATTTAAGACATAGTTCCACACATATTACAAATTTAAAACATAGTTCCACACATATTACAAATTTAAGAGATAGTTCCACACATATTACAAATTTAAGACATAGTTTCACACATATTACAAATTTAAGACATAGTTCCACACATATTACAAATTTAAGACATAGTTTCACACGTCTAGTTTCTTCCTCTGCCTCTTCTTCCTCTGCCTCTTCTTCCTCGGCTGCCACGTCCACGAGGAGCAGCTCCACCAGTCCCGAAGATGTGGCAACTGGTGTCTATATGACCAAATTGATTACACAGAAAACATTGCCTAGTAGGGCCTCCGTCTTCAGATTCATCCATATCATTACGGATGCGGACACATTGTCGCCTTCCTCTTCCTGTCCTCATCAGTACAGGATCTGGGATGTAAACCCTTTCACCTGGATTTACTTTATTGAAATTTCCCCATGCCCTATATCCCATCATCTCGCCTGTCCACGTATTGACCACCGCGTCCATACCCATCAGCCCGCATGCAGCTAGTACATGAGAGCAAGGCAGATGCAACAGCTTGGGTTTATTGCACGTGCACTCACACGTTGGCCAGGCTTCGTTGCCTATCCTCACCTCCTGTGTCTTTACCTCATCTCCTGTTCCAATCCGGTTGGAAGGGAGGCGTACCTCGAACCTTCTTTCCTGATTACCGATGGCGATGACATGCATGGACCGAGCCTTCTCCATCTTGGCATCCATGTAATGCATGATCTTTGAACAATACCTCGTGTTTGGGTTGTTCATGATATGCATCTGAGCCATCTAGAGTCTGTCTCTGAAATACTTCAGAGTTCCTGTGAAAATACACTCCACAATTGCTGTTAATGGTAGAGCCCTACTTCCTCTCAAGACAAAGTTGTAAGTTTCAGCCAGATTTGTAGTCATGACGCCAAACCTAGCACCATGAGTGTCATGCAGCAGAGACCACCTCTCTACAGGCTCGTGTTGTATCCATTCCTGAAAATTTTTAATCCTTCTGCCAGGCCTTCTCCTAGTACCGGGTTGGTCAAATCCTGGCAAGTCACAAAGGGCAATGGGTTCTTCCTCCTGTGGTGCTGCTCCTGTTGTTACCTGTGCAGCTAACGCCGCTGCATGAGCCGCGACCGCTGCTGCTCTAGCTGCTCTCCTCTGAGTCACATGTTTTTTAGTGAAGTCATCAAGATAGCCACGACACTTGATATACTTCCACTCTTGGTTCTGCTTGCAAAGCTTCTTGAATAGGTTCATAAGAGCCTTGTTCCTGAACTGTGAGAAAAAATTGGCCCCTAGATGCCGCATGCACCAACGACTCTGCATGTCCAGCCATGGAGTTACTTCATCAGGAGTGGGCTGTGTGAGCTTCTTTATCGCGCTTAGTATACCTGGATGCCTATCATGAAGCACGCATACATTCGGTGTATCTCTCACAATTGCTATCTTCAGCTGCCTGAAAAACCATACCCAACTCTCTGTGTTCTCGCTCTCCACGAAAGCAAAAGCAAGTGGAACCACTTGATTGTTTCCATCTTGGCCTATGGCAGTCAATATCTGACCCCTATACTTGCCAGTGAGAAATGTACCATCCACACAGATGACTGGTCGACAGTGAGTGAAAGCTTCTATGCATATAGCAAATGAGAAGAACACTCGATGAAGTACCCTCAAATTAGGTTCGTGTGGCAATGTAAAGTGTTGGATGTCCACGTAGGTGCCTGGATTCCTAGCCTGCAGTGTCTGGAGCATCCTAACAACACAGTCATACCCGTCTCGAAACGAACCAAACCTTGCCTCCAGTGCCCTTTGCTTAGTCCTCCAAGCCTTCCCGGATGAAATATTGTAGCGGAATCTGACAGAAACTTTGTGAATGATAGCATTCACCCCCATGGCTTTGCCCTCCACTATCTCTGTGTACAACAGTCTAGCCAGGAGGGTTGACGTGAGGTTACGATGGTCCTGAAGGACACTTTCAAGTGTGCATGTGTGCATCACAACATCGGTGACCTTCCAGTTTGTGTCATACCTAGGGACATGGGCATGCACCCTTGCAGGACATCCAGCTTCCTCGCAAACCAATGTCAAATATTGTTGTGATGACACCTTCGTTTTCATGACCCGTTGCATGGACATTGACCACTCAACAATTGCTTCCTGCAGATGTCTCTTGCTAGGATATAATGCACCCAGAGAGATGCTGTTCGCGTGATAATGCCACGCCGAATCATGCCCATCGTTCACAGTCATTGCTGATGTGTTGTCATTATTCCATGATGCCGGAATAGGTTGGCCGATCTCTTCTTGATCAGACTCGCCAGAATCATCAGCCGTATCACTGTTGCCTTCTGAGTCTTCGGCTTCCATTTGATGTTGCAATAAACCATCATATATCTCGTCCTCATCAGCTTCACCACTGAATATGTTTTCCCCTAATCCTTCACCACCGTCCTCTGATACATAACCATCACCCCAGGTGTGTGCATAGCTACTGTGACCTGATTCATATCCGCCGCCACCCTCTTGGCCCTGACTACTCTGGCTATGATCATAACTACCTCCAGCATGACCGGTCCGACTACTCTGGCCATGATCATAACTACCTCCAGCATGACCGGTCTGACTACTATGGTCATGATCATACCCAGCCTCTTTCACCACAGGTAACACTAAGAGACTGGGGTTAACTTCTCTTTTCTGGCAAGCTTGCACAAATTTGACCCATTTCTGTTGCGCTTCTATTGGCCTTAAATAAAAATTAGGGGTTTGCCTTGACTTAGTCCATAAAGCATGCACACCGACAGTATGGGTAGGAGGGAGCCCTAAACGAACACATAACCAATCCTTCAACTGAGTAACAGGCACTGTTTCAGGATTCTGAAGCACTTCATCCATAAATCTAAACTCGCTCAAATCAACTCCGTGCTGGTTCATTCTGACGGAACCAGGACCATACAAGAACCTAAACACTACATTATTTGACATGATTTTCGACCTAAAAAATACCAACAATATTGTCAAAAACAGGTACATTGACACATAATACTCTACACATATCTTGCATCTAACAGACCCCATCAAACGCTACCTATGAACATACACACATGACTGCAATAAGCAAGAAATTAGGGTTTACCCTTGAAGCGTGCGAAGTCCTGCCGTGCAGCTGCCTCAGGTCAACGGATCAGCACCTCCACCATGCACCTTTCTCAAGTCCCAGCACCAGCCTCCACCATGGCCATTGCTCAACAAGAACACCACCAGATCCCTCCACCAAAACGCCTCAAATCAATACACCAGGCTATCCCATTAGTAGATCGGGACTCTACTAGCTTGCTAATGTGTTAGAGCAGCGAGTTTGGATAGAAATCTAGGCTACAAATCGGTGCAACGGCTGAGAAAATGAGAGCAAGCGAGAGAGGAAAGAACAGCCGAGAGGAGCTGGGAAGGAGCAAGCAGCTGGAAGCAGACGACGGGCGCGGGCGAGTTAATATAGCTGGGGAGCGTCGTCCTTTCAACGGACGAACCGCGGCGTCGTCCCTTCAACGGACGAACCGCGGCGTCGTCCCTTCAACAGCCGACGCGGCTGACCCCCTGTCACCCGACAGCGCGCGTTGTCCGTTCAACCGACGACGGGGCCGACCCCTGGTAGCCGACATGCTGGTCGTCTTTTGAAGAAAAGAAGACAACCTGGTCGTCTTTTCAACAAAAGACGACATGTTGGTCGTCTCGTGAACAGACGAGGGCGCTATTTCGTCCGTTGGACGGACGACAGACAGACAGATTTGCAAATTTCCGGTTTTGCGTATTATTTGTGAAAATGAATAAAAAAAATGTATTATTTAAAAAAAAATAGCGTTACTACGATCCTTTAATGAAATGAAACGGCGATTAAATACGTGCATTTATCGGTCAATGGAGTTGTTAGGCTTTTGTCATCTGAAATTGAATCGTCACTCCCCCCCACCCCCCACCCTGATTCCTGGACAACAGAAACGTGCCGTGAGGTGGCTTGTTATTGCATACGAACTGAATCCACTCAGCGCGCGGCTTCGCGCATAAACTAGGACTGGATTTGTTTCTCTCCATCGAACTTTCTTTAACGGTCAGTTATAGTGTGCTACTTTTTTTTGAATTTATATATTTATATATATGAAGGTAGAGAAAGCCTCTACCTTATATGCTACAACAGGACTGCACCGATGGTGCTGGCGAATTTACAAACCGGTTAAGCCCGGTGGTGGAAAGAGAAAAGAAACGAAAAAATAAGCAGGGCTAAACGACTGGCTCTTAGCTACCCTGGATCCAATAGCTTGTTCACCCAATGCATCAGCTTAGGTTTCAACTTTGGCTCCCTAAATGCCCAGAGGGTAAGTTCATCTGCTATGTTCGTGAGTAGGGGCCTCCTCGCAATATGTTTGTTATTGAACACTCTGTTATTTCGCGCTTTTTATAGATGTAGTAGACATGCGGCCGTGCAGATTGGCCATGTGTCACTGGGGACATAATGAAATAGTGTTTTCAGATCATTTTCCCTTGCTGCTTGCATTACCCCTAGTTTGTCCCAGACCCAATCTGCTTGTCGGCAATGCAGTGTGATGTGTTCCACTGATTCAACAGCTGGGCATTGATCGCATCCAGCGTCTGAGCACCATTTCTTGACAACCATATTATCCTTCGTGTTTAGCCTCCCTTTGAGTGCAAGCCAAAGAAAGATCATGTGTCTGTGCGGGATGATCTTGCGCCACACCCATCTGCCAGGTGCCCAAACAAGCCCTCTGTCGCTAAAGAGGTTGTAGAAATCTTTTGTCGTAGGCCTTTTCCCAGTTGTAACCAAAAGCCAATCATCCTGAATGTTGGTTCCTGGCGAGCCGATGTTATTCAGTGATTGTAGTAACCGGTGGAGCTGAAGCTGTGCAGTGTGGGACAGTGGGCTGTGCAGTTGCAGAGTCCATATTCCATCCGGTCGCTGTGACTGAATGGTGCAGCAAGGGTCAATTGCAAAGGAGTATAAAACTGGCAGCTCGTGACACAAACGTCCCAGGTTGATCCAATTGTCATGCCAGAAAGCCGTTCTGTCACCCAATGCAATCTTACAGAAAGTCACATTCTGTACCGTGGGGATGAGCGCAACAATGGATTTCCAAAACGGAGTGTCGGCGTGCAGTGGCGTCTGGGGGATGTCAATAGATAAATACCAGTCCGCAAGCCATGAGAAATAGGGGCCTGTTCCGGATGCAAGAAGTTTGGCGGCGAAGTTGGCCATGAGTGCATGGTTGTGGGTGCGCAGGTTTCGTATACGGCGAAGATCGACAGACAGGTTCGCTGCACCTTAAGTAAACCACATTATTAGCCCGCCTGAATCTGACTGTGCTGCGTCGATCCGTGATCATTGTTTGGCCTCTAGCCGGTACAATCCACACCGACTAGCCGAATTACCCAGGTGTTTAGACCATGTTACGATCTGACTATGTGACTCGACAAGGACATCACACAAGATCGAGCGTATGCATGCACGATGGGCATGCTTTCACAATGGACTGTTTCTTAGCACGTTATCATAGACACTGACATATTCTAAGAGACGGGTAGTACAATGGGTTGCTTTTTAAGGGTGTATCTAAAGGGTTCATACATTTAATGATTTAGGGTTCATGCATGCATAGGATTAGGCTAGCCAATTTTTCTACCTATGGTTGCGTGCAAGAGGTGTAGCTTAGCTAAGATCTCAATACCACTCTCTTTCATCATTAACTAAGGTGCCACATAAGCAAATTGCCTAGGATATAGAGTTAAGATACACCCATTGTGAAAGGCCTTGGTAGAGTTAATTGGATAAAACTACCACAATTGAGGCTGTCGGGACGGGTCAGTATCGATTCTGGTAATTTCTGCACGTCAGTACCAACACCTGGACGCCGCAACGCTGACCGCGCTAATTCCAGCTTGAACGCGTTTCTGATGAGGCTGGCCCACGTGCAGAGCTGACGCGGCCAAACGGCTGTTTCCCCGCCGTTAGGACAAGACCAGGTGCGGTTCGACCGCACCTGGGTCGTCTTCTTCCTCTCCCCAGTCGAGTGTCACTTTCTGCTCTCTCACTCTTCTCACTCTCTGCTTCCCCCCGATCTGGTGCCGCCACGGACGCCGACCCTCTGCCACCGCCATCGTCATGCCCTCCTGGGATGAAGACACCAGCGATGCCAGCCTCGTGTCAGGCTTCTCAAAAGGATAGGATATTAGCCCGCGTGGACCTGTAAGTGTAGATCTAGGGTTCTTCGATTTGCCATGCTTTTAGTTGGATTTCAGTCGATTGCAGCTCTTGTTTAGTTCAGGATAATAAGCTCTAGTAAATCCACTGACATATGCTGATGTCCTATCCACTGAACCCTAGATAGATTTGTCGATTTATGTTATTGTTGTGCTTTGTGTTAGGTGCCAGATACTATCTTTGACCCTGATTACAACGGCAGTGATGATGTTCAGCTGAGGTGCAAGCATGACAAGCCTCTGCACAAATTTGTTGCTTTCGAAGGATCAGACACTGGAAGGAAATTTCTTGGTTGTGGTTGCAAGGTTGGTGATTGTAGAATTTGCATTGTTTCATTATCACTGATTGTAAAACATGCTTTGATTAGTGACTATTGTTGCTTAGGTGATTTATCACAAGCTGTGATTACATATTGCTTAGGTGATTTATCACAAGCTTTGATCATATATTGTGTACTTTGCTTAATTTTGCATTTGTGTAGTACTAACTAATCTGCAGGAGGGCATGTGTGACACATTCCATTGGGTTGATTTGGAGTGGCCACCTACATTGCAGAAAGCTTTGATTAGGCTGTGGGGTATGTATGAGGAAGAGAAAGACACAAGAATCTCTGGGAATGTGGAGTATGCCACTGCCAATTACCAACTGGTTTTAGAGAAAAAGGAATTGGAGCAAGAGAAAGTAAAACTGATGAAAGAACTCAGCTTGACTCTGCCATTGAGTGAGTTGGGCAAAATAAAAACCCATGAACTTGAGCTTGAGAAGGCAAGGAAGGAGAAGGCTATGGCACAAGTGAGCACTTTGAAGGAGGAGAAGAAGAAACTTGAGTATTGCATGGGAGATCTTTTCAAAGCTCTCCAAGAAAAGAAGGAGAAGTTGAAGCAGATCTCAGAGTTGTGTGCTGAATAACTTGCTATTATATTAAGTAGTTAAAATTGTGTGTTTCTGTCTATTGAACTAGAGCAACAACTTATGTGTTTCTGTTATGTACCATTGGAACAAGTATGTTATTGTATTATGGATGCTTTCTATGTGTGTTTCTGTCTGTTGAACTAGAGCAACAACTTATGTCTCCTCCAGATTATTGTGTGTTTCTGTATTTCACTCAATGCATTTCACTCAATGAAGCATGCACCATTTCACAGTCATGTCCAGAATGATTTATCATAGAATCAAGAATGCATTTCATCACATTCACAGAATCAAGCATGTATCAAATTGACAGAACCAAGCATGCATTTCATGTCTAGAACCAAGCATGCATTACTAAATGTCCAGAACATCCACAGGAACTCAGCTGCATCACTTACATTGTTTCCAATATATACTATCATTTCACCAAAAGAGGCAGACATGTGTGGTAAGGCAGATAATACTAATTGTCTATTACAACACATCTCCCAAAATAACTACATGACCAGCTTGTCCTTCATCACCTGGAACATAGCCAAAATTCAAGTAGCTCCATGTTCTAGTCCTCTTGTATGCAGGAGCAGATCCACCTGGAACATCACCCTCTCTCTCTCTCTTCCAGCTGATCTTGGAGCAACAAAGCCACCCCTTGGAGTAGCCCTTGCAGTTGCCCTTGCAGCAGCAGGTGGTGGACCAGTTGGTGCAGCCCTTGTAGCAGGTGGTGGTGGAGCAGTTGGTGTAGGATTTGCAGCATGTGGTGGACCAGTTGGTTTAGGATACACAGAAGCAAACAAAATCAGTTGGTGTAAAATACAAATAAACAAACAAAATAAACCAAACTGATAACTAGAGCACTAACCACATGCTTGTTCTTTCTTATCACCAGATCAGGCCTCAAAGGTTGTGAGCAGCTGGTGTATTTGTGCCCTTGCAGCTTGCAATTAGAGCATGTAATGGTTCCCATTTTTGATGTATCTTTGGGCTTTGGCACCTCAAACTTTCCCTTCCTCCTCTTCTCTTGCTTTCTCCCTTTTTTGATGTGTAAGTAAGGTGGTATGATGTCAGGTGTTCCTGTTTTGGGCCAAGCATGCTGGCCAGGCACTGGGTAAATGACAGGCTGAAAAGCTTTGGCATACATATCTTTCTTGAAGAAATGGCTCACATAATGCTCAGGTTTCTGCTTGGCTTTGATGATAGCACTGCAAGCATGGCTACAAGGCAGCCCTTTCACATCCTTTGAGGCAATAGGATACATATTATTATTGGCATCTCTGCCTGTTGCAGCCAATATTTGAGCACCAGTGCATAGCTTAACAAAGCATCCATCAAGCCCTAAACAAATATTTGAGCACAAGTTAGACATAAACAAACAAATAAATGGCCTACACACATTAAGAAAACATATGCTCACCTATGAATGGCCTAGAACCATTAAGAAAACCCTCTTTGGCTCCATTGATACAGAAGAAGAATCCATGGAATGTGGGCTCAGGATTAGGATTCTCTAGAGTTGGTGCAGGTGTCACTGTTGTGACAAGAGCCCTACTGCCAGGGTTAGTATCAATAACAGCTTGGGAAAAATCCCTAAGTCTAACATACTGCTCCCTGTGATCACCCATTATTTCATCTAGAGACAGATTTCTTGCCCTATAGGCCATGTCCTTGTTTACTTCCACACCATGTTGTTGCCTAGCTGCATCTATGAGTGACTGAATTCCTGTATTTGGATCAGACCTAAACATACCTGCATATGTGTGAGCTAACCATTTAGCACTCACCCTTGAACTATCAGTGGTTGTATCACAGGTATGTTGCAACCTCATTTTCCTAATACAAAAGGTCTTCTCACCCTTTATCTCTGAAGATGTCATATGGAAAGCACAGTCCTTATGGATGCAATGCACAATTATTCTTACATTTGAGTTCCTCCAATATGAGTAGTTCCTGCTTTGAGCAATATGCAGATTAATCAGGGCATCTCTGAATTGTTACACATTCACAAATCACATATTCAAGCATAATTGTTCATGTGGATGCAACCTTCTCTCATCATACCACCTTCTCTCTGGCCTTTTCTTTTCTCTACTTTTTCTGCCTTTTGGTGGAACCATGATCAATGGTTCAAACAGATCAACTTCATCATCCTCAGAAAAACCAGCAGCATTATCGTCATCATCTGATGATGGTATGTACTCTGGTGCATCTTGTATGGCCACAGATGTATGACACCTTGATGTGGGTCCTTTCTTAACAGGAATTTTCTTCTTTTTCTTTGCAGGTTCAGGGGCTGGTACAAACACAGTTGGTGTGCCTTCTTCAGTCACAAACAAGTCTTCAATATCTGTGTCCCCTTCATAGTGCAACAGGGGATCCTGTCTCTTCCTCCTCAGCTCCTCAATTCTCTCTGCTAGTTCCATCTGTTCCTTTCTCCTGGACTCTTCTAACTGTTCAATATTAACCTGTCCAATGGCATCATCCCACCAAGGATCGTCATCAGCAATGTCTGACCCCATGCTGCAATCATCCTTAGAATCAGTCTCTTCAATGGCTATTGCCTTTCCCTTCAACATCATCTGACTTTCTTGAGTTGGAAGGTAAGTATTTGTGCACTCATCATCAACTATAACAGTGCTACCAGTCTGACTAGTGAAAATGTATCCTTCCTTGTCAACAACATACACAGGTTCACTGTAATCAATAGGGCTAGGTGCATT
Organism: Avena sativa; assembly: GCA_916181665.1. Lineage (NCBI taxonomy): Eukaryota > Viridiplantae > Streptophyta > Magnoliopsida > Poales > Poaceae > Avena > Avena sativa. The sequence goes on from OV702293.1 coordinate 466,863,043, forward strand.
GCAATCAATAGGGACAGGTGCATTGCAATCAATAGGGACAGGTTCTTCATATTGCACAATGGAAGATGATGTTGGTTGACTAGGTATGGCTACAGATTTCTTGTTCTTACTAACTTTTCCCCTCTTTACAAACAAAGACAGCACCTTCCTTGCATCAAAGTGATCTAACAGTTCATAGATATGGTAGTTGTTCTCAACCAATTGATCTACCCCTTGCTTTCTGCAGTAAATAGAATCCCTAATACTGAACCCCTTCTCCTCAATGATTGCAACTATGTTCATATAAGTAATGTCATCTCTGGCAATTGTTCTCTCTAAATTGTCCACTCCATCAAGATGAATCCTGACCTCCCAAATCTCTGGATCAAGACTACAAAAAATATAGCAAGCAAATAGCCATCTCAACAAACCCTAACCCCTAAATCTAAAATTTCAGAGAGATAAGGAGATAGGGAGATAGGGAGACAGGGAGGAGAGATCAATACTTACTCCACGCCGCCGAGACTGGTCGTCCACCTCTCAGAATCCATTGGGTTAGCCACCCACATCTGCGCCAGCATCGCCGACGCCGTCGATGGCCGAGATGGCCATAGCTCGTCCAGACCATCCATCTGCTCCCTTCTGGCTCCCTCCCTTGTGGATCCCGTGCTCCCGCGGGCTCGTCCAGACCTGCCTTTCTCGCCTGCGTCGCCGCCGCCTCCAGGATTCGCCGGCTCCTCCATCGCCGCCGAATCGAGAGTGGGAGAGAGAAAGGGGGAGTGGACACTGAGACTGACTCGACTGGGGGAGAGGAAGACCGACCCAGGTGCGGTCGAACCACACCTGGTCTTGTCCTAACGGAGGTGGAAACGGCCGTTTAGCCACGTCAGCTCTGCACGTGGGCCAGCCTCGTCAGAAACGCGTTCAATCTGGAATTAGCGCGATCAGAGTTGCGGCGTCCAGGTGTTGGTACCGACGTGCAGAAATTACCAGAATCGGTACTGACCCGTCCTGACAGTCTCAATTGTAGTAGTTTTATCCAATTAACTTGGCCTTAGTACGATCCTTTAATGAAACGAAACGGCGATTAAATACGTGCATTTATCGGTCAATGGAGTAGTTAGGCTTTTGTCACCTGAAATTGAATCGTCACTCCGTCACGCCCTGATTCCTGGACACCAGAAACGTGCCGTGGGGTGGCTTCTTATTGCAGACCAACTGAATCCACCAAGCGGATTCGCGCATACTACTCAACTAGGACTTGATTTGTTTCTCTCCATCGACATTTCTTTAACGGACAGTTATAGTGTGCTACTGTACTGTTTTCGTCCACCACTTAGCCACCCTGTGTGACAAAAAATCCTTTACATCCCTAAAATTGGTTTATTTATAGTACGACACGAATGCGTTGGACGCACCGAAACATAACTGAATTCCACATACCAGGGCAGTCCGTTGAACACCGGAACCGCAAAGAGGAAGATGGGACCGGGTTAGTTCTATATATATGTAAAACAAATCCCTTTCATTCATCTCTAAAATTAGATATACCCGAGTTCGTTGGACGCAAATTCCTGCACGTGAATAACTTCTTTACCGTAACTAGTAAATAATTTACTAACTGGGTTCCACATTCCACGGCATTAGGTTGAACACTGTTGTAGCCAAAAGCTGGTCCATGGTTTCAAAGGAAGTACTACCTCCTTCACGGTTTGCAGGGCGTCTAATCAAATTTGGATTTTTCTAAAACTACAATATTCCTAGGCGCATAAGAATTAATTGTTAATTAATATGATACCTTTTCTCCCAACTTCCTATGCATGCAACAGTCTTCCACCAATGCATGTGCCTTAACCGTTCACTAATAGGCATAATTTTTAGCCAATACGTTTACGCCTAGGTCCGTTTTTGTTTAGCGCCCTGCAAACCGTGAAGGAGGGAGTACTAGTAGTACATTAATATGGATGAGGGGACTAGGTTCGTCTTATATATGTGGGGTCTCAACCATTTCCAAGTTTGTGACAATACAAAACTTGAAATGTTCAAAATGCTTCAAACGGTAGCTAGGGGGCATGCCACTATAAAAGTAGAGCTGATGTTCACCAAAAAAGAAATTGTTTATATGGTACCATTCCTTTTTTTAACTCAAGATACTTAAGGTGCCATCCTATACATCTTAATTGTACGAAATAATAACAGTGTTATTAATAAAGAAAGGAAAAAGATACGTGCTGCATGCATACGCAAAACAAAAGTTATCCAAATCTTCGCGTCTTGCAGGGGGAGACATTACGCGGAAGGATGCATGCACCCCACGTCATTTTCTTTTGAAAATAATGGACACCAGATCATCGTCCTGCCAAATTTTAGTATATCAGAGAAGTTTTCTCGACACATGACGAGCAATACTGATCCTTTCCGACGAGCGGTGCCTTTGATTTCTTTCTCTCCACATCATGCAAAGCCATCCACTTCCGTTTTGTTCATTCCTATCCATCTTTCCCCACCCCCACTCCCATCCCCTCCATAATTCCATTCAACTCTCCGCCGCCGTGCAACTCTCTCCCTTTTCGTGCACGCTCCCCAGATCCAACGTACGTACGCCTTCCATCCCATCCCCTCCCCTCCTTTTTGTTTTATTTCATTTTTGTCTTATCTTTCACCAGTCGGCAGCACACCTTTCCTTTATTAATTATATATAAGGAATTCAAATACTCGTAGTAAAAGACATCAGTACGATGCGCTCGTATCATTGGCCGTCCACTGTGCATACTCCTCCTGCTTTAGATAAAAATGTGTGTACTACTCCCAATTTTCATCGTAGGTATGGGTACGGGTGACTGGTAGGTGTGCAGAATGAGACTGACAATACGTGCGTCACATGAGCTAACAAGCATCGACTTGTCAAGGCGAGTCGCCTAATTAGCATAGGAATCGTCTCTCGATCGTCGGTAAACACCGTGAATCTGTGTGATTAACCAAGCCTGTCAAAATCTGCGTCAAATGATGATGCCAGTGATGGTTACCCTGCTCAAAATCTTGAGCCTCAAGGGTCATGCAAAACGGAGTGACTTGGACGGTGGATGGAGACGGAGCAGAAAGTTGAAGGGACTTGTTTGGACTAAACTTAACCTCCTGCCCGAAAAGTTAATCCACAGTTTTTTTTTCACAAAGAGCTAATCGATGGATGACCGATCGATCCTGGTTGAAATATGGAGCTCGACACCTTTCACCAACCCCGGCATGCAGCAATGTGCACGACATCAAACGGCATACGGCACAATAACGGCCTCCTAATTAAAATTAAATCAATCCTGGTTTGTGGATGTTTTGATGATGATATACTAGTAGTAGTACATGATTAATCTTCAGGAGCAATCGATGCAGAATGCCGACACAAGGGCAGGACCAGAGACGGAATAGTAAATCCAACGCTCTGCAACAAGGGAAGCTCACCGGCCGCCCGTCGCAGGCCAGGTGAGACAACTAGCTGCCTGCCTCATTGCTCGCTAACCACTAGTAGTGCTAATTAAATTGTTTCGTTTGATTCTTTATGAGTTTGTTAATTTATTTTGCTTCAATGGTTAAGGCAGAGGGATTATAAAAACTAGTAATCGCGATGCCTCGAGAATGGTCCACTTCACTTTAGTAATGGCCTATAATTGCATACACATGAAAATTTTGGGCAAAGGAAAATAATGAGTTCTAACTGACAAAGTCCATGCGAGGGTGGCGCTAGAGGTTCTTCTCTACCCGCATGACAGGAGCCTCATCAGGTATGTCGTTTACGCTATAGGGGGTGTCGCTGTGGAGCTCAGGTTCCATCCAGCTGTAGTTCGTGGAGTCACCGTCTTGGTTCGGGTTCTTCTACTTCAGCTTCTTCCGTAGTCTAGGTCGTGTTTCGTGAGGCATGCCGTCATCTTATGCTTTTCTTGTTAGACTTCGAAATGGTGGTTTGGCGCCATCTCATATGTTGGTTTTCTTTTTGACTTGTTTGCCCTCCACTAAGTATTGTTCAGCCATTTGACTTTATTTATAAAATAGAACGAAAGACTATCTCGAGAAGGATAATTGCACGCGCGTCACGTATCCTATACGCATATACACACACACTCCCCTATATACAAAGGAAAGGACATGGTTGCTCCGCGAGGCCGTACGCAGAGAAGCATAACTTAAAGCGTGACCGGATTGGCAAGCATCTTTTTCCGTGGGTCTACTCCTATCCAAATCCACAAGTCTACGCCCGAGCTTCTTAAATAGCCAGCGCTAGTTCGATAACTCAACATATCCGTGGAGTCGTATGTATCTCGTATGTATATCAGGAGTACCAAACGTGTACAGATGATCAAAAATTGTAGTCTACTCGAGTCGTAGCTTTCTTTTCGCAGTGTATCGCGGTCAGTCGCGTCGTGTCACCTCACATCGACCATAACTCGGTCCACAGAGAGTAAAGAGTAGAGGCTCGATCGGAAGCACGGTTGATCGCCTTGTTAGGCACGGCCACGTGACTAGGCTACACAGACGTACGTAGAGTATATAATTAACCATACGCCCCAACGGTGTGGGGAATTGAAACAGAATGTCGTCCTCACTGAATCTAGTAGTAGTACCATCAATCGATTCGATGGGTTCACTGGCGGCCGGAGATTAATTCCTCGACCCGTAATAACCACAGGAAAACGGGGGAAGCTACAGCACAGCACAGCACCGCATGCAGCATATATGCATGGGCGAGACCTGCTGGTGCATGGCATGGGGACGTCGACAGCGACACGGCGCCGATTTTACCTCCAAAGCTACAAGAGCCACGCCCTGCTCTAGTCCCACGCCTACGAACGCGACACGGAGAGGCACGGCCAGGGAAGGATCACGTTTGATACTCCGCTGCGAGCAAGCGGCCAAACAGGGCCGATCCGGCGCAGCGGTCCTTGCGCTCGCTCGGAAATCCGGGGCCCTTTCTCTTTCCGCTCCGGCCGCGGTACGCTGTGCTGGCGGTGGCATCGGCATCGGCCTTGTTCCCGAGCAAGTGTCACGGTGTACACCTCCTCCGTCCTCCTATTCGCCCCTGTCGCCGGCCAGGACCAGACACCCCTCGTCGACATATACGGCCCGGTTCGCGCGTATTCTCCCGTCGCCGTCTCACCGCCCGTATCTTCTGTTCTCGACCTGCCTGTTCATGCTGTAGCAGCGTCCGATCCCTACCAATCAATCATTCTGTTACTAGTACAGTTATTATTACGCTAGTCGGTAATCCTCTTATTAAGGTGGTAGGTACTACTAGTAGCAGTAGCAGAGTGTGCTAGCTTGTGGCGCGCAACTGCGTACTACTCTGTTTTTGCGTGTGCTGCGGATATGGTGGGTCGCGCGCGCTGGTGGCGGTGGCGGTGTATAAAAGCAGTCGTCAGGCACAAGGATCGTCTTCCTCCTCACTCTCATGTCATGTGAGAGCTTCTCTAAACTTCAACCAACCAACCAAACGACCTACCACTCACTGGCACGAAGAGAAAAAAGAAGATCATGGCCGTCTCTGTCTCCTCATCCTCCTCCATCATCCTTGTGCTCCCGCTCCTCTTCCTCTCGCTCGTCTCCGCCTGCGACCGCTGCGTGCGCCAATCCAGAGCCTCCTACTACACCTCCTCCCTCGCCCTCGCCGGTACGCCCTCACTTCATCGACGTGCTCTGCTTCTACCTAGTACTCTGTGTGTGTACGTGGGTTGCAGAGGAAGTGATTTTGACTGGGTCTGTTTCCCTGTTGATTGCAGCTGGTTCGTGCGGGTATGGCACGGCGGCCGCGTCCCTCAACGGCGCCCTGCTCGCAGCGGCGGGTCCGGCGCTGTACCGGGGAGGCGTCGGATGCGGCGCCTGCTTCCAGGTACGGCAGAGAAAGCTTGATGCTTCTTGAACCGAGCAACTTCCGGATGTTGCCTCGTGATCATCAGCCTGATGATGATGAAGGATTAAGTTGTCTCAGATGGAATCCTTGGCTAATCCGTTTACTTCCGGCGTGCCGCAGGTGAGGTGCAAGGACAAGATGCTCTGCAGCGCGGCCGGCGCAAGGGTGGTCGTCACAGACCGCGCCAGGACGAAGTCGACGAACCGCACCGACCTCGTGCTCAGCAGCCCGGCGTTCGCCGCCATGGCCCGCCCAGGCATGGCCGCGGGCCTCGCCAAGCTCCGGGCCGTCGACGTTGAGTACAAGAGGTAAAGTAAACACTCCTCCTTGTTTTTCAGTTTTCACCCACCGCGACATGTGCTTTTGGCACTCTCACGGCTGTAAGAAAAAGATACTCTGTGCTAGTAGAACCCAAATAGTCTGTGCGGATCGTGCCGTCGCAAGTAGTACAGAACACGATTTGTCTTCAGAGGCAGCTCCTAGCCTCCTAGGACTACCTTGACTCTGTAGGCTAAAAATTGTGGGCGCTGCGCATGTGCAGGGTGCCGTGCGAGTACGAGGGGAAGAACCTGTCGGTGCGGGTGGAAGAGAGGAGCCGCGCGCCCGGCGAGCTGGCCGTGACGTTCCTCTACCAGGGCGGCCAGACCGACATCGTCGCCGTCGACGTCGCGCAGGTACAGATTGATAGACACGGCCATCCTTCACCCAGACTCAGCGGCCAATCAATTTGTAGAGTCGCTCTCTGACGGATGAGTATATCAGTGCTTGTTTCTGAATCCAATTCTTGACAACGCAGGTTGGGTCGTCGAACTGGAAGTTCATGACGCGGGAGCACGGGCCGGCGTGGAGCACGAGCCTGGCGCCGCCGGGGCCGCTGCAGTTCAGGGTGGTGGTCACCGGCGGTTACGACGGGAAGTGGGTGTGGGCCGACCGGGAGGTCATGCCTCCACGGTGGCGCGCCGGCGAGGTCTACGACACCGGGGTGCAGATCACCGATGTCGCGCGAGAAGGCTGCTTGTCGTGCGACACGCAGGAGTGGAGGTGAAAGTAAACAAACACGAGCAGAGCAAAGAGCCAAAGAAGAAGCCGCCTCATCGTTTTGGCCGGGCTTTTGATGAGCGCACCATCACAGACCACTAGTAGAGATTAGTTTACTGACTTGTAGGATCCCTCGGCAGCTTCTGCTGCTGAATTTTCCTTTTTTTCTTTTCCCCCCCGACACTTGTGTACATGAGCTGATGACGTAAAGATAATTACAGTACTACAGTAATTAGTTCCATAGGTTACCTGCTCGGACGCATCTGAAGCCATGACGGACGGGGTAGGGACCAAGCCCGAGCAGGAGCTCAACACCATCGATGGTCGCTCCAGGCCCGAATTTCGTAAAAAAAAAGTTTTTGTTATAAACACTACAAACAAATAACAAAGAACAAAAACAAAATCGGACATACGTTTTAACATGAAAAATCTCTCCAACAAAGAGTGGAAGAAACCATGGGCGACAGCGAGCGAAACTTCACTATATTAGAAAGTGTTTACACACGCCGGGGACTTCACAGATGCAACTTATCCTAGCCGACGGCTTACAAGAGGGTATATATAGCGGTGAAAACCTATATCTTCAACGATCCGTACCGCGCGCCGCGGGGGGGGGGGGGGGGGGAGGAGGGGATATCGTCCCCTCACTAGCCTCCTTAAAAAAATTGGATCATGATTCAACAGCTTTAACATGTAAGTATGATGTTACTATTACCATCCAGTTGTTCTCAAGGTCGTCGTGCCTCGCGAGGAGCTTCTCTCATATGTGACGTGTGTCCTCGATTACTCCGCTATCACATCATTGCGTTCAACTCCTGGATGATCCCCGTCGATCAACACCTCTAGCCATCCTGCTATAGTCCCTGTTATTCATAGTTGGACCTTGGGAGGCCATAAAAACTCGTATGCCATGAATGCAGCACAAAGGAGCTTGAATTTGAGGTGCACCGCTATAGTGAGCCTAAGGAGACGATATATCGAGGGAATGGGGTCCTCAATTTCTGGATGCGACGTAGACAGGGCTTCGCCGTTGGGGTCACGGTGCAGAGAATCAAAAAAAATTAATACGCGGGAAACCCCGATTGCCCAAGATCTATCTACTAGTAATAAAGTAACGGATGAAGACTGTAGTAACGTACCCTTGACGACCGAGAGAGCGTTACGCTCATGCAGAACCGTAGTTGATGTAGTCTTACCCATCTGACCTCAAGGTCGTGAAGCTCCTCGCAAGTCACCACTTGTCCTGGTCCTTGCACGATGGCCTAGAAGCGTCAATAGCTCCACCGAGTTGCCACCGGCATATAGTGCAATACAACGACTCCCTGACTCGGATCCTGCCGAGGTTGCGGAAGTAGACCTCCTGGCTGGAATACCGGCAGCGCAATGGCGCGCCACAGAAGAAAACGCCTTGAGTTAGCAATTCTAACAGGAACGCGCACTAGCGGAGGCAACTTTAGAGAGAGAGTATTCCAACCAAAGAGAATATCTCAACTTCATTGTGTATTTTATCCCACTCATGGGCAACTCTTTATATAGGGGAATAGTGGAGTCCCCTCCCTCTTAGGTGCCCCATGTGGGACTAAACTTAAGGGAAAAGGGGCAGGAAAACGTCTCAACCGGATGGGCTGATTTCACCCAAACGAGCAAGCAAAGAGGAGCAAACCCGGGTGGCCTGAGGCGCCAACCGGCAGCCTATCTCGCGCCCAGCCATCAGCGATAACGTCTACAGGCCCGGGTGGGCCTCAATGCCTCGGCGGACCAGCACCCATGCGACGGAGGGGGGCGACCCCGGGTGGGTCGGTGCCACTCGCCCGCGGCCTGTTGGCCAGCGACCAGGTGGGCTCCTACCGACGTGGCTTGGGAGGGCCGGACCCCCTCCCCCCGGCGGCTCGTTAGCCATGGCACCTGCCTGTAGGCCGGCGGAGGCGTCCGTTATAGGCTGCTGCCCCGGGCGGCGGCAACTTATTTGCCGCCCATGTGGGCCTAAGTTGTTTTTCTTTCCCTGCTTTTCTGCAACATTCCTTTGTAGTCATATCCCTCTAGAGTTTTGGCCTAATAAGAAAGTTGAATTTATAAATCTTAATTTAAATATTATTTATAATATATTAATTCATAATTAACATATAATCACTGTTATAATCACTGATCACACATCGCCTCAACATGCCCCTTCGAGTACCTGATCACACATTTATAATCACTGTTTCACGGAGTGACGTTTGATGCTCTCTAAGCACTCTCAGATGACATTGATTAAATATGGTTTCACGGTCTGAGGAACAAGCCACTATGTTTCTAACAATTACAACTATAAACTTTGTGATATGTTCATGTTGCAACAATCATCTGTGGAATGGTGTCCACTATCTCATTCTCTAATAAGATAACTCTATTGTCAATTAGGTGCCAAATAACCAACATGGTCAGGAAACTTTTGACCATCCGTTGACCAATGAACTAGTTAAAAATAGACTATTAGAAACTTAGGTTTGTTTACATATCACAACTATATCAATGTGTCATATTGATATAGTTATAGCATGATATGAAATTATTATAAATTAATAGAATGTGTTTAATAAACTTCTTTTTTTATTTGTCTCTAGGGCACATTTTCTTCATTCGCCGTGCCGGATTCATCATCAATGAACTCGATCCGGCAAGAATAATGCTTCAAAATACAAATAACCGTTTTTTTGATTTTTAATGTTTCCTCTGTTCCAACATATTGTAAACCGTTTTCATACGAACGCACGAGGCCGATTTTTTTAAAATAATACATTTTTTTTATTGATTTTCACAAATAATACGCAAAATGGGCAAATTGCAATTCTGACGGTCCGTCGTCCGTTCAACAGACGACAGAGATGCTTCGTCTGTTGAAGAGACGACACAATGTATCGTCTGTTGAGAGGACGACGGCCCAGAGCTTCGGCTGTTCGACAGACGAAAGGGCTATTCGTCTGTTGGGAGGACGACGGCACTGTTCGTATATTGGAAGGACGAAGGGTGCATTGCTCATGCAAGGTTGCACTGATCGGCAGTACCGCCGCTAAATAATCGTCCGCCGCTGTTTTCCTCGCCAATCCTTCCCGCCGAATTTTCCCGCCAGTACTCCCCGCCGAATTTTCCTGCCAGTACTCCCCGCCAATTTTTCCCGCCAGTACTCCCCGCCCTTTGTTCCCGCCACTACTTCCCGCCCTTTTTTCCCGCCTATTCGGTTCGGTGCCTCTATAAATCCGGGCAACGAGATGTATCCTTTAACCCAGTTCATCTCTTCCTCCTCTTACTCTCTCATTTCCCTCCTCTCCTCTTGCTCTCGCATTTCCCTCCACTCCTCTCCACTATGACCGACGCGTCTCCCTGGCCTCTAGATATGTCCATTGGGCTTTTCTTAGTAGCCAGAACTGTTGTGATAGGCGATGAACCAGCCGACTGGGATACGTTGGTAACGAACCATGATGCTCTCGTTATGCTTGGTAAGTCACTTCATCGAAGAGGGTGGAAACTGAAGACCCCAAATCAGGTACGAGCAGAGCTTCTCAGGATCCAGGCAAGGTGGGACAAGCTCACCTTCAAGAGTGAAGCTCGCTTGATGGAGCGGGCTGATGCACCTTGGTCCTGGATAGAAGATAGCGAAGATGAGGATGATATCTTCATGCCGCCACTCGTTGGAAGCAAGTCAAGAGCTGAGTGGGACAAGAGGCGGGAGAAGAAGAAAGAGCAGGCCAAGAAGAGTCAAGCTGACATGACGGAGCAGGTTGTGGCACCTAGGGCCTGGATAGAAGAGAGCGAAGATGCGGATGATATCTTCATGCCACCACCCGTTGGAAGCAAGGCGAGAGCTGAGTGGGACAAGAGGCAGGAGAAGAAGAAAGCGCAGGCCAAGAAGAGCAAGTGCGAGGGATCGTCCAAGGGAAAGGGCGAGGCATCATCGAAGAGAAAGGGAAAGGCATCATGCTAGGGATAGATAGGACTGTTATTTATGTACCGCAAGTTATGTTAAACTATGTTGCAAGTTATGTTGAGTAGTTTGTCGAATAAAATCATGAAATAATAGAATCATGTCTCATACATAGATAGGTAAATGACTGATACATAAGTAGATATCACTGGTGTCGACGACGAGGTGGCGGAGGCCTCTGTGTACTCCATCCATATATATGGGGTGGCATCACATCACGGCGAGGTGCAGTTGACCCTTTACCTTGATCCTGTGTATCCTGTGGGGATAGGTGGTGGAGTACCTGGCTGATACTGGCCAAACCAGTCTACCTACTCGTGATGTGTCTGCTGATCACGGTCGTCAGTACTGTCCCATGTAACGGAGTCTCCTGCTAGTGTACAAGAAATTAAGTACTGAACAATGTCATATTGCATCTAACAATAGTAGGAAGGGACACGCTTACCATGAGGATGAGATTGTGGTCGATAAGCGAAGTCCATGTAGGGGATCGGCTGCTGATGCTGCCATTGTTCGAAAGTAATCTGGTTCTGCTGCAACTGGTCGATATTAAACTGCGATTGCTGCCACGGGTCATAAGTAAACTGTGATTGCTGCCACCCCGAGCCTCCAGCCTGGTCTGGAGGTGGTGCTCTCGGCGGCGCCTGCTATGAGAGTCGTGGACGAGGCCCGTGGTGGAGTGGTGGAGAAATATGCTCCTCGTGCCATCCCGAGCCTCCAGCATGGTCTGGAGAAGGTGGCTGCTCCATGGATCGACGTGGGGCGCGCTCCTCCACCGAGTGACGCGGTGGGCGCTGCTGCGTGGATGGACGTGGGACGCGCTCCTCCACCGAGTGACGCGGTGGGCGTTGTGCTTCTCGGTATTGAACGACTTCTGAGACGCTGGTGCACGTGATGGCCGCGTAGATACGCCGCAGCTTCTCCTCGACCCGCCGGGCAAAGGACTGAGCCTGCTGACGGGGCACAAGAGGAACGGTCGAAAACGATCGTCCGTACTGAGCCACCTCAGTCTGTAACTCCCACGTCATATCGGCCTGCATTTGTCTCATAGTTAGGTATGCACTACGTAGGCACTCATGTTGATTATCCTCTAAATAAAGTACTTACCGCTGACTGTCTGGACTCTAGTGTTGACTGGCAAGGGTATATCTCAGCGTCATGTGTGTGGAATGGGACGTAGCCGTGTCATCGATATGTACCTCTGTAAGTATCCGTGGAATAGATCCATATCAAACGGGCCAGCGTGCCACACTTGTGTTGGTTTATTCTGTCACTCGTTGAAGTAAATCCCCACCCGTTGGAGCCATTGAGTGGCGGTCTTGCTACTTTTCCGAGAGTACCTGTCATTAGAATTTGTTAGACCATCATTAAAGAACATAGATGAAGTATAAGACGCATTCCTTATGTACATATATTTACTTACGCGTGCACGACATCTGGAAGGGGAACATCCGGACGTGGGGGATCTACCATCTGGCAAAGACCGAACTGCCGCATGATCCTCTGTTGAGACATCTCCTCAACTTGGTAATCAAAGATGATCTTCGATGTAGTCAGCCAATACTCTCGATCTCTAGTGCACATAATAGATAACCCGCCGGGATATCGTGCGTGTCGTGTCTGCAGGGTGTACGGCTCCCAAATCACGACATCCTCTTTCAGTGTGTCGAACTGCTCGCTGAACGATGGATAGCATCTAACGACTTGCTCTCCCGCGAAACGACATTGCATGACAAAATAGTTGTTAGTAACTTTCATATTGTAGTACCAGAAGTGCAATTTATTAAGACATTACACTGACCTTGCGACGGGTCTAGTGAGTGCCAAATGTAGGCAAGTCAATTTGCTCTTCGTCGAACAACAGGTCAGAGTGGTAGACAATTATTTCATGTTCCTGGTTGCCGACTATTTGGTTGACACTTACTTCTGGACGGCCGATAGGGAACCTCTCCCATGACCACAGTTGCAGCAACAATGGGCATCCTAGCAAGGCAGAACTGTCCTTGGTTAACTGGCAAGCATTGCACATACCTCGGTACGTAGCTGCTAAGACAGCTGAACCCCAACTCCACTGTGTGCATTTTTCCTGGCACGTCGCCTCCGTGATCCCTCTAGCAAAATGGATGTGTCGCACACTAATGGTCGACACGTGGTTCTCAGTGAACATCACCTTCCCGAGCAGCCACATAATGTATGCCTTCAGGCTGCGTGTAATCTATGGCGCAGTCATCGGAGTGGCCGGGAACCCAAACCTTTGTATCTGCATTGGCAAATAGAACAATTTTCAGTACATAATACTTCTCCAACAAAATAGAACAAATAAAATGAAACACACCTGATACTGCTCCAACCATCCAAATTTTGGCCCATGATTGTCATGGCCAAAGGCCTGAGCTCCATCACGGATGCCAAAGAATCGTTGGGCCATGTCTTAGGCCCAATTTGCCAGTGGATCCACTGGGCCTATGGGCACGCCAGCCAACGAAAGTCCCAGCAAGTACGAGACGTCCTTAAGGGTAGGAGCCATCTCTCCCCATCGAAAATGGAAAGTGTGAGTCTCGGGCCTCCATCGATCCACCAAGCACGTGAGCAAAGACGATTCGTACTGTAAGCGACTAGTCTGGAACCCAAGTTGTCGCCCTTCTATCTCCTCCATACGAGTGGCCTCAACCAAACGAACGAAGGGTAAGAGCCCAGCCCACTTCAATCTACATAAGAAGAAAGCAGAACAGTTTAGTCACATTGGTCCATAAATATCCCAACAACAAGAGAAATAAATGTCACATGCCTCTGAAGCCAATCAGGATGTATGCACCAGTTCGAAATGGGAGTGCGAGTCACTAGGTGCTTCAAGGACCCCGGGTTAGCATCCAGTACCGTCGACCGGTGCTTTCTATCTATGTCAGCATTCAGCAAAGATCCCGCCATCTGCACATTAGTTTCACACATATTGCAAATTTAAGACATAGTTCCACACATATTACAAATTTAAGACATAGTTCCACACATATTACAAATTTAAGACAAAGTTTCACACATATTACAAATTTAAGACAAAGTTCCACACATATTACAAATTTAAGACATAGTTCCACACATATTACAAATTTAAGACATAGTTCCACACATCTAACAAATTTAAGACATAGTTCCACACATCTAGTTTCTTCCTCTGCCTCTTCTTCCTCGGCTGCCACGTCCACGAGGAGCAGCTCCGCTAGTCCCGAAGATGTGGCAACTGGTGTCTATATGACCAAATTGATTACACAAAAAACATTGCCTAGTAGGGCCTCCGGCTTCAGATTCATCCATATCATTACGGATGCGGACACATTGTCGCCTTCCTCTTCCTATCCGCATCAGTTCAGGATCTGGGATGTAAACCCTTTCACCTGGATTTACATTATTGAAATTTCCCCATGCCCTATATCCCATCATCTCGCCTGTCCACGTATTGACCACCGCGTCCTTAAGGAAATAAGGAGACACCATGAGCGTCCTAACAAAGTTGTAAGTTTCAGCCAGATTTGTAGTCATGACGCCAAACCTAGCACCATGAGTGTCATGCAGCAGAGACCACCTCTCTACAGGCTCGTGTTGTATCCATTCCTGAAAATTTTTAATCCTTCTGCCAGGCCTTCTCCTAGTACCGGGTTGATCAAATCCTGGCAAGTCACAAAGGGCAACGGGTTCTTCCTCTGGTGGTGCTGCTCTTGTTGTTGCCTGTGTAGCTAACGCCGCTGCATGAGCCGCGACCGCTGCTGCTCTAGCTGCTCTCCTCTGAGTCACATGTTTTTTAGTGAAGTCAAGCCACGACACTTGATATACTTCCACTCTTGGTTCTGCTTGCAAAGCTTCTTGAATAGGTTCATAAGAGCCTTGTTCCTGAACTGTGAGAAAAATTGGCCCCTAGATGCCGCATGCACCAACGACTCTGCATGTCTAGCCATGGAGTTACTTCATCAGGAGTGGGCTATGCGAGCTTCTTTATCGCGCTTAGTATACCTGGATGCCTATCATGAAGCACGCATACATTCGGTGTATCTCTCACAATTGCTATCTTCAGCTGCCTGAAAAACCATACCCAACTCTCGGTGTTCTCGCTCTCCACGAAAGCAAAAGCAAGTGGAACAACTTGATTGTTTCCATCTTGGCCTATGGCAATCAATATCTGACCCCTATACTTGCCAGTGAGAAATGTACCATCCACACAGATGACTGGTCGACAGTGAGTGAAAGCTTCTATGCATATAGCAAATGAGAAGAACACTCGATGAAGTACCCTCAAATTAGGTTCCTGTGGCAATGTAAAGTGTTGGATGTCCACGTAGGTGCCTGGATTCCTAGCCTGCAGTGTCTGGAGCATCCTAACAACACAGTCATACCCATCTCGAAACGAACCAAACCTTGCCTCCAGTGCCCTTTGCTTAGTCCTCCAAGCCTTCCCGTATGAAATATTGTAGCAGAATCTGACAGAAACTTTGTGAATGATAGCATTCACCCCCATGGCTTTGCCCTCCACTATCTCTGTGTACAACAGTCTAGCTAGGAGGGTTGACGTGAGGTTACGATGGTCCTGAAGGACACTTTCAAGTGTGCATGTGTGCATCACAACATCGGTGACCTTCCAGTTTGTGTCATACCTAGGGACATGGGCATGCACCCTTGCAGGACATCCAGCTTCCTCGCAAACCAATGTCAAATATTGTTGTGATGACACCTTCGTTTTCAAGACCCGTTGCATGGACATTGACCACTCAACAATTGTTTCCTGCAAATGTCTCTTGCTAGGATATAATGCACCCAGAGAGATGATGTTCACGTGATAATGCCACGTTGAATCATGCCCATCGTTCACAGTCATTGTTGTTGTGTTGTCATTATTCCATGATGCCGGAATAGGTTGGCCGATCTCTTCTTGATCAGACTCGCCAGAATCATCAGCTGTATCACTATTGCCTTCTGAGTCTTCGGCTTCCATTTGATGTTGCAACAAACCATCATATATCTCGTCCTCATTAGCTTCGCCACTAAATATGTCTTCCCCTAATCCTTCACCATCGTCCTCTGATACATAACCATCACCCCCGGTGTGTGCATAGCTACTGTGACCTGATTCATAACCGCCACCACCCTCTTGGCCCTGACTACTCTGGCCATGATCATAACTACCTCCAGCATGACCAGTCTGACTACTCTGGCCATGATCATAACTACCTCCAGCATGACCGGTCTGACTACTATGGCCATGATCATACCCAGCCTCTTTCGTCACAGGTAACACAAAGAGACTGGGGTTAACTTCTCTTTTCTGGCAAGCTTGCACAAATTTGACCCATTTCTGTTGCGCTTCTATTGGCCTTAAATAAAAATTAGGGGTTTGCCTTGACTTAGTCCATAAAGCATGCACACCGATAGTATGGGTAGGAGGGAGCCCTAAACGAACACATAACCAATCCTTCAATTGAGTAACGGGCACTGTTTCAGGATTCTGAAGCACTTCATCCTTAAATCTAAACTCACTCAAATCAACTCCGTGCTGGTTTATTCTGACGGAACCAGGACCATACAAGAACCTCAACACTACATTATTTGACATGATTTTCGACCTAAAAAATACCGAAAATAGTCAAAAACAGGTACATTGACACATAATTGTTGGAGATATGCCCTAGAGGCAATAATAAATGTAGTTATTATTATATCTTTGTGTTTATGATAAATGTTTACATTCATGCTATAATAGTATTAACAAGGAAACATTAATACTTATGAGATTTGTAAACTTAAATTGAAGTCCCTAGTAAAGCCTCTTCATAATACTAGCTTGTTGGTTAATAAATGATTATGGTTTCCCTATCATGAACATTGAGATGTTATTAACAACAAGATCATATCATTAGGAGAATGATATGGTGGACATACTCCTATAGATAAGCGTAGCATAAAGATCAAGTCATTTTAATAGTTCAATTGCTATATGCTTTCTGATACATAGTAACCTAATTCCTTCGACCATGAGATCATGCATATCACCTTCACCGGAAGGATGCTTTGATGACATCAAACACCACACCGTAACTGGGTGGCTATAAAGGTGGCATTGAGTGTTCGGAAAGTATTGGTTGAGACACATGGATCAAGAGTGGGATTTGTCCATCCATATGACGGATAGATATACTATGGGCCCTCTCGGTGGAATGTCATCCAATTAGCTTGCAAGCATGTGACTGGCTCACAAGGGATCACATATCACGGGAACGAGAAAAGATTACTTATCAGTAACGAGGTTGAACTAGGCATGCAGAGATACCGACGATCATAACCTCGGATAAGTAAACTATCGTGAGACAAAGGGAAATTGGTATCGTATGTAAGTGGTTCATTCGATCACAAAGTAATCGCAGAAATATGTGGGAGCCATATGAATTTCTAGATTCCTTTATTGGTTATTGTTCGGAGAAGTGTCTCGATCATGTCCGCATAATTCACGAACCGTAGGGAGACACACTTAAGGATTCGACGTTGTTTGAGTAGTTATGGAATGATGAGTAAGAGACCGAATGATGTTCGGAGTCTCGGATGGGATCTGGGATATCACGAGGAGATCCGGAATGGTCCAGAGAATAAGATTCATATAAGAAAAGTCCTGTTTCGGGGTTGGAGAATGGTTCTGGTGTTTTCATCAGCAATGTTCTAGAAGGTTCCAGAATGTCCGGCACTCCGGAGGGGAAGGATACATGGATGTGTCATAACAAGTTGGAATGATTGCATCATGTACTAGGTGTCATCGCTGAACAAAATAAAGGGTTTAATCAAATCCTAGTTTGAAAAGTCAAACGCCAATTTAAAGTCAAACGGCTATTTTGGAAGGTGGAGGGGAAGTAGGAAACTTACTTGGGGAGCAGTTCCTCCCCTCCACCACCGGCCCACTTGGGAAACCGAGTTGGGGAGGGACTCCCCTCCCCTGGCGCGCCCCCTCCACCTATATAAGGAGGGGCAGGGCTGCCCCTCCTAGCACACAACACCTCCACCCAAAACCCTAGCTCCTAGTCGTCGCCGCCCTCCATAGCCGCCGCCGGCCTAGGGAAACTCGCCGCCGCCTAGGTCAAACCCTAGCTGCCGGCCTTGCCCCCTCCTTGGTGCGTCTAAACCCTAGATCGCCGAGGATCTCTCTCATAGTCCACCATACTCGCTCCGGCTTAAGGCGAAGCCCTGCGAGATCTCCCCTCTACTTCTGGTACCACGCCGTTGTGCTGCCGGAATCACGAGGAGAGTGCTACAACCTCGGCTGCCTGCTGGAACAAGGGAGAGGAAGGTCTTCGTCGAGTACCGAACGTGTGACCGACTGCGGAAGCGCTGCCGGAACGCAGCGCCGGAAGGATCGTCTACACGATCTTGAGATCGGGAAGAGTACGACTACATCACCCACGAGAATCTGCTCTCGTTAAACACTTTGGAATCTTCGAGGGTGAGTTATTCCATCGACTCGTTGCTACAATCTAGTAGATAGATCTTGGCTTGTTTGTTTGTATGCGGTAGAAATTTTTTGTTTTCCATGCTACGAAACCCTACAGTGGTATCAGAGCCGTGTCTATATGTAGATCTGTTGCACGAGTAGAACAGAATGGTCATTATGGGCGTTGATGCTTTTGCTGTCGATTGCTTCTTGTGTACTTTGCATCTTGCGGGATGGTGGGATGAAGCAGCCTGGGCTAACCTTACATGACATCGTTCATGATACTTGCTCCACGTTTGACATGCAACTTGTATTGCATAAGTGGCTTTGCGGGTGCCTGTTTCTCCCAACATAGTTAAGATTCAATTTACAACGGGTGATTGACAATGCTAGTATCAATGTTGTGGTTCTTGTTCGTAAGTTAGAACGACACTTATTGGAGCCCCAAACCACGTAAAATATGCAAAGAAAGTAGAGGCGTCTAACTTTTTTTTGCAGGGGTGTGCTGTGATGTGATATGGCCATGATTGTGATTATATTTGATGTATGCAATGTTCCTTATTGTAAGTTGGCAACCGGCAGGAGACATATGGTTGTCTTTAATTTCTGTTAAGACCCGCGTGTCTATTCAAAGTAGTTGTAATAGTTGAAGCCGGTGGACGACAACCATGGAGCAGCGTCATTGACCTTGATGCAATGCCGGTGATGATGGAGATCATGTTCGTGCTTGAAGATGGAGATCGGAAGCACAAAGAAGAAAGGCCATATCATATCACATATTATGAATTGCATGTGATGTTAATCCTTTATGCATCTTGTATTGCTTAGTTAACAACGGTAGCATTATAAGATGATCCCTCATGCACATAAATTTCAAGTTCTAAAGTGTTCATCCTTAGTAAGCACCGTTGCTAAAGCTTGTTGTTTCGAAGCACCACGTGATGATCGGGTGTGTTAGATTCCGCAAGTGTATACAACGTGAGCAAGCCAGATTTGCTCATGCGGAAGCTAAGGTTTGATCTTGGCGAGCCTAGCATGTACAGACATGGTCTCGGAACACAGATCACCTAAAGGTAAAGCATGAATCATATAATAGATATGATGAACATGTCGATTATTCGCCATTGAAGCTACATCAACTCTCATGATGATCGGTGTTGATGTGGTGGATTTGGTTCGTGTGATCACTAAAACAATGTGAGGGATGTTGTTTTGAGTGGGAGTTCACCTAGATTAATTCAACTATTAGTTAGAACTCAATTTGTCATAAACTTAGTCTAAACTATTGCAAAATGTTGTAGATCAATGGCGGCCCCTACCATCAATTTTAATGCGTTCCTAGAGAAAGAAAAGTTGAAAAACAATGGAAGCAACTTCGCGGATTGGTTCCGCAATTTGAGGATTGTCCTCACAGCTGGTAATTTGACCTATGTGCTGGATGCACCGCTGGGTGACCCACCTGCAGCTACTGCTACCGATGAAGTAAAGAATGTTTACCTCGCTCGGAAGACTCAGTACTCCACAGTTCAGTGTGCTATCTTGTATGGTTTAGAATCGGAGCTTCAGAAAAGGTTTGAGAATTCAGACCCACATGATATTGTCCGTGATCTCAAATTGATCTTTGAGACTCACGCGACAATTGAGAGCTATGAGGCTTCTGAAAAGTTCTTTAACTGCAAGATGGAAGAGGGTAGCTCCGTCAGTGAGCATGTGCTTAAGATGTCTGGGCACGCAAACAAACTTCAAATCTTGGGTATAGTGATTCCTAATGCTTTGGGGATTTATCGTGTCCTCCAATCACTACCACCAAGTTACAAGAACTTTGTGATGAACTACAATATGCCAAACATGAACAAGCAGTTGCCAGAACTCTTTGCCATGTTAAAATCTGCAGAAGTGGAGATCAAGAAAGAGCACCAAGTGTTTATGGTCAATAAGACCACCAAATTCAAGAAAGGCAAGTCTAAGCAAAAGGGACACTTCAAGAAGGGTGGTAAGAAAGTCACCGCGCCAACGAAGAAGACCAAGGCTGGACCTAAGCCTGATACTGAGTGCTTTTACTACAAGGGAGAAGGTCACTAGAAGCGGAATTGCCCAAAGTACTTGGCGAATTTGAAGAACGGCAACATCAAGAAGAAAGGTATATCTGATATACATGTTATTGATGTGTATCTCACTAGTACTCGTAGTAGTGCCTGGGTATTTGATACTGGTTCGGTTGCTCATATTTGTAACTCGAAACAGGTGCTGCAGAATAAACGGAAGCTAGCGAAGAACAAGGTGACGATGCGCGTGGGAAACAGATCAAAGGTTGATGTGATCGCGGTCGGCACGCTACCCCTTCATCTACCATCGGGATTAGTTTTATACTTAAATAATTGTTATTTGGTGCCTGTGTTAAGCATGGACATTATATCGGGATCTTGTTTATTGCGAGACGGTTACTTGTTTAAGTCCAAGAATAATGGTTGTTCGATTTATATGAGTAATATGTTTTATGCACATGCACCTTTGATAGATGGTCTATTCTTATTGAATCTCGATAGTGGAAATACACATATTAATAACATTGAGGCTAAACGTTTGAAATCGAGCGATAACTCGACCTATATGTGGCACTGTCGTCTTGGTCACATTGGAGTGAAGCGCATGAAGAAACTCCATTCCGATGGACTTCTTGAATCACTTGATTTCGAATCACTTGAAAGATGCAAAGCATGTCTGATGGGTAAAATGACTAAGACTCCATTTTCTGGTATGATGGAGCGAGCTACGGACTTATTGGAAATCATACATACCGATGTGTGTGGTCCAATGAGTGTAGCATCGCGCGGTGGTTATCGTTATGTTCTTACCTTCACGGATGACTTGAGTAGATATGGGTATATCTATTTCATGAAACATAAGTCCGAAACTTTCGAGAAGTTTAAGGAATTTCAAAGTGAGGTTGAGAATCAACGTAACAAGAAGATTAAATTTCTACGTTCTGATCGTGGAGGTGAATATCTAAGTTACGAGTTTGGCGAGCATTTGAAGAAATGTGGAATACTTTCACAATTGACACCGCCGGGAACACCACAGTGTAATGGTGTGTCCAAACATCGTAATCGAACTCTCTTAGATATGGTTCGTTCTATGATGTCACTTACAGATTTACCGCTATCATTTTGGGGTTATGCATTAGAAACAGCCGCATTCACTTTAAATAGGGCACCATCTAAATCTGTTGAAACGACACCGTATGAATTATGGTTTGGGAAGAAACCTAAATTGTCGTTCCTTAAAGTTTGGGGTTGCGAAGCCTATGTAAAGAAGTTACAGCCAGACAAGCTTGAACCCAAAGCGGAAAAATGCGTCTTCATAGGATACCCGAAGGAAACTATTGGGTATACCTTCTATCATAGATCCGAAGGCAAAAATTTTGTTGCCAAGAATGGATCCTTTCTAGAGAAGGAATTTCTCTCGAAAGAAGTGACTGGAAGGAAAGTAGAACTCGACGAGGTTGTCGAACCTTCCCTCGAACTTGCGAGTAGCGCAGCACCAGAAGTAGTTCCTGTGGTGTCTGCACCAATAAGGGAGGGAGCTAATGATGATGATCATGAAACTTCGGTTGTAGTTGCTACAGAGCCTCGTAGGTCAACGAGAACTCGTACCACTCCTGATTGGTATGATCCCGTTATGAATATCATGTTGGTGGACAACACCGATGACCCTGCAACATATGAGGAAGCAATGATGAGTCCAGATTCCAATAAATGGCAAGAAGCCATGAAATCCGAGATTGGATCCATGTACGAAAACCAAGTATGGACTTTGGTGGACTTACCGGATGGCCGGAAGGCTGTCGAGAACAAATGGATTTTCAAGAAGAAAACAGATGCTGATGGTAATGTTACTGTCTATAAAGCTTGACGTGTCGCAAAAGGGTTTCGACAAATTCAAGGGGTTGACTACGATGAGACTTTCTCACCAGTAGCGAAGCTAAAGTCTGTGAGGATTATGTTAGCAATCGCTGCATATTACGATTATGAGATATGTCAGATGGATTTCAAAACAGCATTCCTCAATGGAGACATTGATCAAGAGTTGTATATGATGCAACCCAAAGGTTTTGTCGATCCTAAATATGCTAACAAGGTATGCAAACTTCAACGGTCCATCTATGGATTGAAGCAAGCATCCCGAAGTTGGAATCAACGTTTTGTTAAGGTAATCAAAAGTTTTGGTTTTATACAAACTTATGGAGAAGCTTGTATTTACAAGAAAGTGAGTGGGAGCTCTGTAGCATTCTTAATACTATATGTGGATGCCATATTGTTGATTGAGAATGATGTAGACCTTCTTAATAGTGTCAAGGAATATTTGAATAATAGTTTTTCAATGAAGGATCTTGGCGAAGCAGCTTATATATTAGGCATAAAGATTTATAGAGATAGATCGAGACGCCTAATATCATTGTCACAAAGTACATATTTGGACAAGGTTCTAAAGAGGTTTGGAATGGAAGATAGCAAGAAAGGGTTCTTGCCCATGTTGCCCAATACGACCTTGAGTAAAACTCAAAGTCCGACAACGGCAGAAGATAGAGAAAGGATGAGTAAGACTCCCTATGCCTCAGCCATAGGATCTCTAATGTATGCCATGCTATGTACTAGACCCGACATTGCATATGCTGTTAGTTTGACTAGCAGATATCAAAGTGATCCAGGAGTGGATCATTGGACAATGGTCAAAAACATCCTTAAGTACTTGAGAAGAACTAAGGATATGGTTCTTTCTTATGGAGGTGATGATTAACTCGTTGTTAATGGTTACACCGATGCTAGTTGGAACACCGATCCGGATGATTCTAAATCACAATCTGGATACGTATTTACTTTGAATGGTGCAACAGTTAGCTGGAGGAGTGCAAAGCAAAGCGTTGTGGCGAGATCTTCAACTGAATCGGAATACATGGCTGCTTCGGAGGCTTCACAAGAAGCGATATGGATGAAAGAGTTCATTACAGAGCTCGGTGTGGTTCCTAGTGCGCTGGACCCAATGTCAATCTACTGTGATAACATGGGCGCCATAGCCAATGCGCAAGAACCAAGGTCACACAAGAAGCTGAAGCACATCAAGCTACGTTTTCACGTTATTCGAGAACATGTCCAAGATGGGGACATAAAGATTTGCAAAGTACATACAGATCTGAATGTGGCGGATCCGTTGACTAAACCTCTCCCGAGGGCAAAACATGACCAATACCAAACTGCCATGGGTGTTCGGTATATTACCATGTAATCTAGATTAGATGACTCTAGTGCAAGTGGGAGACTGTTGGAGATATTCCCTAGAGGCAATAATAAATGTAGTTATTATTATATCTTTGTGTTTATGATAAATGTTTACATTCATGCTATAATAGTATTAACAAGGAAACATTAATACTTGTGAGATTTGTAAACTTAAATTGAAGTCCCTAGTAAAGCCTCTTCATAATACTAGCTTGTTGGTTAATAAATGATTATGGTTTCCCTATCATGAACATTGAGATGTTATTAACAACAAGATCATATCGTTAGGAGAATGATATGGTGGGCATACTCCTATAGATAAGCGTAGCATAAAGATCAAGTCATTTTAATAGTTCAATTGATATATGCTTTCTGATACATAGTAACCTAATTCCTTCGACCATGAGATCATGCATATCACCTTTACCGGAAGGATGCTTTGATGACATCAAACACCACACCGTAACTGGGTGGATATAAAGGTGGCATTGAGTGTTCGAAAAGTATTGGTTGAGACACATGGATCAAGAGTGGGATTTGTCCATCCATATGACGGATAGATATACTCTGGGCCCTCTCGGTGGAATGTCATCCAATTAGCTTGCAAGCATGTGACTGGCTCACAAGGGATCACATATCACGGGAACGAGAAAAGAGTACTTATCAGTAACAAGGTTGAACTAGGTATGCAGAGATACCGACGATCATAACCTCAGATAAGTAAACTATCGTGAGACAAAGGGAAATTGGTATCGTATGTAAGTGGTTCATTCGATCGCAAAGTAATCGTAGAAATATGTGGGAGCCATATGAATTTCCAGATTCCTCTATTGGTTATTGTTCGGAGAAGTGTCTCGATCATGTCCGCATAATTCACGAACCGTAGGGAGACACACTTAAGGATTCGACGTTGTTTGAGTAGTTATGGAATGATGAGTAAGAGACCGAATGTTGTTCGGAGTCTCGGATGGGATCCGGGATATCACGAGGAGATCCGGAATGGTCCGGAGAATAAGATTCATATAAGGAAAGTCCTGTTTCGGGGTTGGAGAATGGTTCCGGTGTTTTCATCGGGAATGTTCTAGAAGGTTCCGGAATGTCCGACACTCCGGAGGGGAAGGGTACATGGATGTGTCATAACAAGTTGGAATGATTGCATCATGTACTAGGTGTCATCGCTGAACAAAATAAAGGGTTTAATCAAATCCTAGTTTGAAAAGTCAAACGCCAATTTGAAAAGTCAAACGGCTATTTTGGAAGGTGGAGGGGAAGTAGGAAACCTACTTGGGGAGGAGTTCCTCCCCTCCACCGCCGGCCCACTTGGGAAACCGAGTTGGGGAGGGACTTCCCTCCCCTGGCGCGCCCCCTCCACCTATATAAGGAGGGGCAGGGCTGCCCCTCCTAGCACACAACACCTCCACCCAAAACCCTAGCTCCTAGCCGCCGCCGCCCTCCATAGCCGCCGCCGGCCTAGGGCAACTCGCCGCCGCCGCCTAGGTCAAACCCTATCCGCCGGCCTTGCCCCCTCCTTGGTGCGTCTAAACCCTAGATCGCCGAGGATCTCTCTCATAGTCCACCATACTCGCTCCGGCTTAAGGCGAAGCCCTGCAAGATCTCCCCTCTACTTCCGGTACCACGCCGTTGTGCTGCCGGAATCACGAGGAGAGTGCTACAACCTCCGCTGCCTGCTGGAACAAGGGAGAGGAAGGTCTTCGTCCAGTATCGAACGTGTGACCGACTGTGGAAGCGCTGCCGGAACGCAGCGCCGAAAGGATCGTCTACGCGATCTTGAGATCGGGAAGAGTACGACTATATCACCCACGAGAATCTGCCCTCGTTAAACACTTTGGAATCTTCGAGGGTGAGTTATTCCATCGACTCGTTGCTACAATCTAGTAGATAGATCTTGGCTTGTTTGTTTGTATGCGATAGAAATTTTTTGTTTTCCATGCTACGAAACCCTACAATAATACTCTACAAATATCTTGCATCTAACAGACCCCATCAAAGGCTACCTATAAACATACACACATGACTGCAATTATAAAGAAATTAGGGTTTACCCTTGAAGCGTGCGAAGTCGTGCCGTGCAGCTGCCTCAGGTCAACGGATCAGCACCTCCACCATGCACCTTCCTCAAGTCCCAGCACCAGCCTCCACCATGGCCATTGCTCAACAAGAACACCACCAGATCCCTCCACCAAAACGACTCAAATCACTATACCAGGCTATCCCATTAGTAGATTGGGACTCTACTAGCTTGCTAATGTGTTAGAGCAGCGAGTTTGGATAGAAATCTGGGCTACAAATCGGTGCAACAGCTGAGAAAATGAGAGCAAGCGAGAGAGGAAGAACAGCCAGAGAGAGAGGCGCGCGAGCTGGGAAGGACGACGACAGGCAAGCACGGGCAGGCGCGTGAGCTACCTATATGCTGGGGCGCGTCGTCCGTTCAACGGACGAAACGCCCTTTGTCCCTTCAACAGACGACGAAGCTGACCCCCTGTCACCCGACAGCTCGATAAAGACGTGTCGTCTTTTGAAGAAAAGAAGACAACTCGGTCGTCTTTTAAACAAAAGAAGACATGTCGGTCGTCTTTTGAATAGACGAAGCTGTTGTGTCATCCGTTGAACGGACGACGGACCGTCAGAATTGCAATTTGCCCGTTTTGCGTATTATTTGTGAAAATCAATAAAAAAATATATTATTTAAAAAAAATTAGCACGCACGAGCGCACTTGGAGGGATTCTAAGCATTTGCTACAAATGCTGCATTCATGTTGTATACGTGTGGTGATGTTTTCTCAAAGACTTGGTGTAGCAAGCAGAGATTTTATTTAGGGGACAAGCAGAGATTTTTTGACGAACCATTGTAGCCTTGCTACTTCATATTTTTATAATTTGTGGTATAAAGGATGTTAATGTACACGAGAATTGTACAAAAGTGCAAAAGAAAAACGAGCAGAGATTCGCTGTATACACGCATTTTTCTTTGCCGTAATGGTGTTTTCGAATTCCTGCGACCTTTTATTTGTATACGGTTTTTGACTTTTGATACGCCAGAGGAAGGTGTTTTCGAATTGATGCCGAGGTCGGACGGGCCGAGTGTATTTTAGTAACCTGATGGTGGGCCGGGGCCCGATTTTCCTGATAGCTCTTCTACTACTTGTATTCCTCACCTCCTTCCGTTCCCGTACCCCCATCTCTTCCACCTCGCGCCGCCACCACCACAAACCCTGAAACCCTAGCCCTCTCTCGCCCTATCCGCCGGAAGAGAGCAGCCATGGCGAAGTACGATCTGACGGCGCGCTTGATAGCGCAGATGGACTGCCATCTGGCGCTCCCGATGCTGGAGTACCTCCAAGAGCGCAAGGTCTACCCCGACGAGCAGATCCTGGAGGGCAAGATCTCCCTCCTCAGCGGCACCAACATGGTGGACTACGCCATGGACATCCACAAGTCGCTCCACGGCACCGAGGAAGTCCCCGCCGACATGGTCGCCCGCCGCTCCGAGGTCGTCGAGAGGCTGAGGAGCCTGCAAGAGGCCGTCGGGCCGATCGTCGCGTTCCTCTCCAATCCGCAGCTCGTGCAGGAGCTCAGGGCCGACAAGCAGTACAACATCCACATACTCCAGGAGCGCCACCGGATCGGGCCGGAGCAGATCGAGGCCCTGTACCAGTACGCCAAGTTTCAGTTTGAGTGCGGCATGTACTCGGAGGCTGCTGATTTCCTGTCCCAGTACCGTGCTCTGTGCACGGACAGCGAGAGAAGCTTGAGCGCTCTGTGGGGAAAGCTGGCAGCAGAGATACTGATGCAGAATTGGGATGTCGCGCAGGAGGAGCTTAATCGGTTGAAGGAGATTATTGATTCAAACAAATTCTCGTCGCCGATAAGTCAGCTCCACAGCAGGATATGGCTGATGCACTGGAGCCTCTTCATCTTCTTCAACCATGAGAATGGGAAGAATGGGATCATCGATCTCTTCTTCCAGGAAAGGTACCTGAATGCTATCCAGACAAACGCCCCACATCTCCTGAGGTACCTTGCTGCAGCAGTTGTTGTGAACAAGAGGAGAAGGAACATGCTTAAAGAGTTGATCAAAGTCATCCAGCAGGAGCAGCAGAGCTACAAGGATCCCATAATTGAATTGCTGGAATGCCTGTATGTGAAGTATGATTTTGATGGTGCGCAACAGAAGCTCATTGAGTGTGAGCAGGTTATTCTGAATGATCCTTTCCTGGGAAAGCGCATTGAGGAGGGTAATTTCATCCGCGTTCCTCTGAGAGATGAGTTCCTTGAAAATGCTCGCCTGTTCATCTTTGAGAACTACTGCCGTATACATCGGTGCATTGACATCGGCATGCTTACGGAGAAGATGAACATGACCTACGATGAAGCTGAACCTTGGATAATGAACTTGATCAAGAGTTCGCAACTGGATGCCAAGATCGATTCGGTGACCGGGACTCTCGTCATGGCGACCAACCATGTTAATGTCCATGAGAAGATCATCGAGAGCATGAAGAACCTTAACGCGAGGACTTACATGCTAGCAAAGAGCCTCGTGGATCCAGGTCACGCAGCAGCAGCTTAGTAGGCTGCTAGGTGAGAGAAACTGCAAGAATAACTTTGGTGATTTGTTGTTTCGCAGTGACTTCCTTCGTACTTGAATCACATACAGATGGTGATTTGCAGTTTGCTAAAGCTATTGGTGATGTTTTTAAGTTTTGTACTCAGATTTCTTTTACTAAGTTAATCGTTCTATATCTAGCTAGCACTGAACAGAAAAATTAGTACATTTCCTTGCTGTTGTGCCATTGTTGCTGTCCGCATGTTTACTATACTCTGTTGTCTCTATCAACCTCAAGTTGGTTCAGGCATATTGCTATGGTGTTCCAGGGTTGTCTTGGCCAGGTATGTCTTGAGGCATGCTGATGGTGATATGCAGTTTGCTAAAGCTATTGCTGATGTTTTCAAAGTTTTGTACTCCGTACTTGGGTTTCTGTTAGTAAGTTAATCGTTCCATATCTAGCTAGTACTGAGCAGAAAGATTAGTACATTTTCCTTGCTGTCTTGTCATTGTTCGCGTGTTTACTATACTCTGTTGTCTCGATCTACCTCAAGTTAGTTCAGGCATTGCTAGGTAGTTTCAGGGTATTCCCGGCCAGATATGCATGCTGATGATGTGCCAGATGTAGTGAAGGCATATGAGGGTAAGATTAAATTATGTCATCTTCTTTTGCAATATAGCAGCTTCGCGTCCTGTGGAACATTAACCTGTAGAATCATATAGTTGGATGCTGCACAATTCTCGAAGTTCCTTGATGGATTATTTGGTACTTTTCAGAAATTACAGGGTAATGAACTCAGTGTGGATGCTTATATCGTACTCTAAGTGCCTCTTAACAATTTCCCGTTAGGTTACACAATTCAACACTAGCACCTAAATTCCTGATTACAGTTAAGTCAGTAAGTGAACTGAGGCTATAGCCTGCGAGATGAGTCAGTGTCTTGGTATACCAAAGCAGTCTTTAGGCAAACATCAACTTCCTCCGTAGCTTCTGTCGACCTTTAGCAGGCTACCACCGCCTACACCACAACATATAGCAAGCTACCACCACCTACACCACAGCAAGTTTTGTGCCAAATGTATTTTCTCTGCATTTTTGTTTGTTGATTTATAAAACGTGTGAAATAATGCTAGGACGTCCATATCACGTGCTCGTGCAAAATCCCATTAAGAAATAGGAGTAGGACCATATTCATTTTGGCCAATAGAAAAAATAATCAGGATTTGAGAACCAAACTCTTATGGCGTGGAGGGTGGTTGTACCCCAAACCCATCAGAGTTCAAATTCCAGATTTGACACATAAGTGTCCAGGCGACGTTGACTATATTGCGAGACGTCTATGTTGACTTTATCAATCTTAAAACCCAATCCGCCGGCTCAGTCTCGGAGGTACTCATAGGAGTACGGTGTGAGTTCATAAGTCTGTCGACAGGCTGCGTTGCCGACGGCCTGCTCGTCGCCGTTATGCTGCTCTGAGCAAGGAGGTTGCCAGGGCGGCGTCCTCGGATCGAGGGCGATGGTGTGAGTTCATAAGTCTGTCGACAGGCTGCGTTGCCGACGGCCTGCTCGTCGCCGTTATGCTGCTCTGAGCAAGGAGGTTGCCAGGGCGGCGTCCTCGGATCGAGGGCGATGGTGTGAGTTCATAAGTCTGTCGACAGACTGTGTTGCCGACGGCCTGCTCGTCGCCGTTATGCTGCTCTGAGCAAGGAGGTTGCCAGGGCGGCGTCCCCGGATCGAGGGCGACGTTCGTTGTTGCTATGGCCTGGCGGTTTCCAGGTCGGGATGGTGCTGTCTCTTCACGACAGGAGGTGCTTCTAGGACGCCACTGATCTGTTTTGTGGTTGACGGAGGAAGGTTCCTGGTACAATATGCTCAAACTCCGGTTTGCACGTCTTGGATGTGCAATTGCGCAAGGCTTTTCCGTGGAATGGAAGGAGATCCCGGTGAAATCCTAGCCTTGACTTTGGTTGGGTGGAGAGGATGACGGCGTCTTGGAAAATCGCTCATTCGAGCCTCCCTTTCTCTCCAACGACAAGGCCTTGGGGTCTCGGGGTGAAAACCCAAGCTCCCGTTATCTGGATTAGGCGATGATGGCGTATTCGTCGCTACCTCAAGCCTCTTGAAGTCGTCGTCTTGGAGAGTTGGTGTGTGGCTATTTTGTGACGCTTCTCTCTTGTTGGGGTCTGTAAGCGTCGGGGCAGCGATCCCCAAATAGTGGTTGTGGGCCGAGGCGGCGTCTCGGATCCATGATGGGCAACAACCTCACGGGCGAGGCAGCTGTTTGGCTTGGCTTGGGTGATAATCTTGGTTTTCTAGTGTGACGGGGTTGTTGGCTTGGTCGAAGCGTCTCAGTGGAGGCGGTTGGACCTTACATCAGGGATGTGGACGATCGGAAGGTGGCGTTGGTGGTCTACGCTAGGCGTTGCTGAGCAGCTGGACGTCGAAGCGATGGCCCTGAATGTTTCACATTGTTGAGGGCATCGACCTCGTGTCGTGTGAGCAACATGGTCACTTTGGCGCAATTCTCCCGAGGTTCGACTTCTTCACCTCGTTGGAGAGTCTTCTTAGGTCTCGGCGAGTAATCATGGTGTTTTCTTTTCGGCTTGGGTTGGAGGTAGGTTGGTCTCGGCGAGTGTGCCGTCCGTTGTATCGTGGATGTGTTTGGCTCTATCCTTGGTATTCTGGTGTTTGTGTGGGTTTTGGCCTGGTTGTATTGGTTCTCGTTTGTGTTTTGTTAATTCTTTTCTTAATTATAATTATAATGCATAGGTCAAAGTTTTTACCTTCGTTTTAGAAGGAAAATGTATACAACGTGTTGTGATCGCGTGTCGTTTGTTTCTTGTTTTTTTTTCAAAAAAAATCTGAATTTCCTTGTGCTAAAATATAATTTCATACTGTCCATAACTCTCCATGTCAGCCTATAATCTGTGTTTTTTTTTGCGGGGACTATAATCTGTGTTTGAGACCCCTGTTTTACACACTTTATACCCCCTGTTTTACATACATTGTGGCGTGTGTGTCACTGTGTGTGTGTGAGGTGTGAACTCTATCAGTTTGTGCGAGTTGCGATGATGAGTCATCGCGGTGGTGTGTATATAAGCAGTCGTGAAGCACAAGGACCACTTCAAAGCTTCTCCCAACTTGAAGGCTCAAGCAACTGAAGAAAAGAAAAAGAAGATGATGGCTGTCTCCGTCTCCTCCTCATCCATCGTCCTTGTGCTCCCGCTCCTGTTTCTCTCGCTCGCCTCCGCCTGCGACCGCTGCGTGCACCACTCTAGAGCCTCCTACTACACCTCCTCGCTCACCCTCGCCGGTACGCCCGCACGCGCCGATCGATCGGTCCACACAACTGCGTATGCTCTGTTAATTTTTCTGATCGTCTGAATTCTCGTGTTGCAGCTGGTTCCTGCGGGTACGGCAAGGCGGCCGCGTCCTTCAACGGCGGCATGCTCGCGGGGGCGGGCCTGGCGCTGTACAGGAAGGGCGTGGGCTGCGGCGCGTGCTTCCAGGTGCGGTGCAAGGACATGGAGCTCTGCGCCGGCGCCGGCGCCGGCGCCAGGGTCGTCGTGACGGACCGCGCCAGGACGAAGGCGAACGGCACGGACCTCGTCCTCAGCAGCGCGGGGTTCGCCGCCATGGCCCGCCCCGGCATGGCCGCGCGGCTCGCCAAGCTCGGCGCCGTCGACGTGGAGTACAAGAGGTAGTAACTCAATCGAACGCTCCTCCTCTGCTTTCTTTTTGTCTAGTAGCCGCGCGGTCGCGCCATGTGGCTTCACCGCCGTAGGGAAGAAAACAGAGGGCGCCGAGCATGGCGTCATAAACACAACACAGGACTCGGTTTGTCTCGGGGCTGGTTTGTATTAACTTGGAAGATACTAAGTACTAGTAGCAGGCTCTCACAGTTGTCAGCGCTTTGGCATGTGCAGGGTGCCGTGCGAGTACAAGGGGAAGAACCTGTCGGTGCGGGTGGAAGAGAGGAGCCGCGCGCCAAGCGAGCTGGCCGTGACGTTCCTCTACCAGGGCGGCCAGACCGACATCGTCGCCGTCGACGTCGCGCAGGTAAGCACAAGACTGATCAATCCATATGTGTAGAGACTGGAGAATCAGTAAGTGACGTGTGATTTCGTGATCGATGCAGGTTGGTTCGTCGAGCTGGAAGTTCCTGACACGGGACCACGGGCCAGCGTGGAGCACGACCATGGCGCCGCCTGGGCCGCTGCAGTTGAGGATCGTGGTGACCGGCGGGTACGACGGGAAGTGGCTGTGGGCTGACCATGAGGTCCTGCCAAGCAACTGGCGCGCCGGCGAGGTGTACGACACGGGCGTCCAGGTCACCGACATCGCCCAGGAGGGGTGCTTCCCCTGCGACACGCAGGACTGGAAGTGACAGCTAGCGAGAGGCAACAATCATAAGAAGAGATTAAGCAGCTGACACATATATAGTGACGTAGTAGACTCATAATCCAACTCAGCTCCTGCTGACGTGTGAGATAACTATAGTAGACTAGTAGTAGTGGCAATGAAGTGATGATGGTAGATGAAGGCGTGGCGTTGCCACCACTTGCCCGCTCGAAAGCCGATCGCCGTGCGTGCTGATGGCGATGGATTCACAGCCACATGCTCTGGTCCGTTGTGCTTTCGGCAACGTTCTTCTCTTTTTGATGACTAATTAAGCTCGATCAAATAGTTGCTTACGAGCGGAAACTAGTCGTTGGTCTTCCAGGATTCACTCGATCAAATACTGTAATGATCAAAAGCACGCATCACTCACAATTCAGGCATGTCTTGTGTGACTTGGTGCGCCATGTTCGGCAGCCCACTAACTGCTGCAACCATCTACCCTCGACCAATATATGATGATGGTTGACTCGGGTTTCCTCGACCAATATATGATGATGCCGCCGCCACACGTTGTGTGTGTGTGTGTGTGTGTGTGTGTGTGTGTGTGTGTGTGTGTGTGTGTGTGTGTGTGTGTGTGTGTGTGTGTGTGTGTGTGTGTGTGTGTGTCCGACAGAGTTACTCAAATTCAGTCACTGTGCCCTATTGTCCGGAGCCGTATAAAATGTAGCTGGATGGACGCAGACCAGACAGCGTCTATGATCTATCGGTCTATGGATAGTTAGTTACTGTGCCCTATTCAGGACAGCATCCCAACAGCGGGACGACGGTGTGCTCCAGCCTCATCCCATCCGAAAGTCCCAACAGTAATTCCGCGGCTGCCTGAAATATTAGGTGGTAAATTAAACCCTAGAAATTCTCATGTTTCGAATTGCAAAAAAACAACCCACTAGCGTTTCTAAGAGGCGTTTTCACTTCCCAATCAGATTTTTATATTCAATTTACATCCGGCGTTCTCAGGCCATTTCTGGAGCGCTGAGAAGGAACACCGAATGAAATGTCCACCACTCCCTCCCTCCCACGTGTCCCATATCTCCCCCATGTCTCTTTCCCCGATCGATTCCCTCCCGCCGCCTCCCTGCTCGCCCTCCACTAGTCGGTGCAGCTCTGCTCGCAGCCGAACCCTACCTCGACGTTCCCGGCCACCACCAGCATATCGCTCTCCCTCATCTCGGCGCTCGCCCCCTTCTGCGCGCGCCGCCGTCAAGCTCCGCCACTGTACCCCGCACCCCGAGCTCTCACCCAACATGCTTCGGCGCGCATCCAGCTTCATGACGCCACGACAACGCCTTTTCGTCCTCCGGCCAGTTCGCCTGCGCTCTTGCAGGTCATCCCCACGCTTGCCGAAGGAGGAGGTCTGCTCGGCGCTAGGAACATGACTGGAAAACCGTCATTCCCAGTTCATTCTTAGGCAAAAAAAAAGTCCATCCGGGGCTATTTTACTCCATCCAACGATGAATTTGGTCCTAGGAACCATCAAACTAGTGGAGATGCTCTACCGGGCCGATCCATATGGTCACCCCAAACTGTCCGTTTGTGTCGGTTTGGGTCAGGCCGCGGTCAGTATGGATAGAGGGTCCGGCCAGCCGGGTACAGCGGCGCGACCCATTTGTCCGTGTTGGGCCATCGGCAACACCGGCGTATTTCCAGGGTGTTCCCGCTGCCATGCCGTCTTCCGCCTTTCTTTCCCGCCGCTTTCCGCGAGTTCTCGGTGTTTCCCACCGCATCCAGGCGCGGCCATAAAGGGGGAGGTCGCCGAGCTATCTTCGACCATACCAGCACAACCCACAACACACAAAAAACACCATGCCTGGCCGCCGACGTCGACACGACGATCTCCGTGGCAACCCCGATGCCGGCATAGAAGAGGTGCCCGAGCGGCTGCTGCCGTCGTGGTGTCCGAATCCGCCAAAGTTGTCGGACGTGCTGCCTCCTCCGATTCCGGGGTGCCCGCGGATTTACAGGATGGGCACACCGCCGGTTCGCCCTTTCTACAGCCGTCACGTGACCACGGACGAGCCTTTTTTCGACGGCGGTGGCGGAACACGTGTTTCTGCCGGAATACCAGCGATTGGACCAGCTCGGATTGGTGCATGGTGACCTCCGGGAAGCGGTGCCGGCCAATCCTGACGATGCTTCCCTTCGTGCCCTCCTCGACCGAGTTGAAAAGAAGGTGCAGACGCAACGAGCGCTCATCAATTCTCTCAATGAAGAATGGTCTATCTGACCCGCCGCAGCCGCCGCCCCAGCGCCGGCGGCCGCGCGTAGTTCTAGGTTGTGTGGCGTGATGAGTGTAACGATGTTTTAGGGCTTGAATAAAGATTTTCATTGCAAATGTCAAATACCAACATTCATACATCATACATGGCGCGTGCACAGCCTAGCCTACTCATCCGAGTCGGAGGAGGAGTCGGAGTGGTAGCAGCGGCGACACATGGTGTGGTCGAAGACGCTGACGCCGAACTTTCCTTCGCCGTCGTACTTGAAGACGACGACGTTGCCCGCTTCGATCTGGTGCGAGTGAGTGAAGCGCTCCCAGCCGTTGCCGAGGTACATCTGGCGGAGGTGGTCGGACTGCAGGTCGACTGGATACCTGCCAGTCCTGAAGCCGTTTGCCCGCAGCATGGCGAGCGGGGGCGGCTCGTCGCCGATCAGCGTCACGAACCCGCGTGGCAGGAGCAGCCTGTCACGCGGCATGCCGTGGTGGATGGCCAAGGCGAACTGGGTGCCTGGGTTGAAATCTTCGGGTGACGACGCCATTGAGGGAGAGCGTGGTGGCGTGGAGGCCGAAGAGGGGCATTGAAGTCTCCAGTCAGGAGGGGCAGGCGTCGGGCAGCGCCTGTAGCGGCGGTGGAGAACGTGTCATCCTGTCAGTCAGCGTGTCGTCGCATCGCCATTGATGGGACAGGCTGCCGTCGGTCAGCCTTCCGCCTCTGAACCGGTGCCGCTACGTGCGTCTGAATCGGTGTCGCTGACCTCGTCTAAAATCAATGTCGCGGGTCAATGTGGCTGACGGGTGGGCCAGTAGCGCGCGGGAACGACGTCCGCGTTGTTCGCGTGCGTTCGGACCGACGCAACCGAGCCCCAGATTAGATGCATGGATGGATCGGATCGGACACGTTTCACTGGATGGGTCATCCCACTGGCGCCGCGTACGCACAGCGCGTCCACGCGGACAGTTTCGAACACGCAGAGCGTTTGAGTCGCCACGATGGAGATGCACTGAAGTCCGGACAGACAACAAGCCAGGAATAGAGCGCGTGTCTGCCGGCCCAGCACTGTAATTCGCTGTGGATCCATGATGGAACGCTCGGACTTTTGCTGCCGTATTGCCGTATGCGTCGACAGCGACTCCGGTACGAGTCTCTTCAGTCGCTACGATTGATCCAAATGGACAACTGAATTTTAACCTGCTAGCTTCACTATTTAATCATCACTAGCCTCCTTCTGTTTTGTTACTAGCGTGCTGTACTCTTGCTGTTCCAACACGCAGAGTGTACATGTACACTTTTTAAAACTGAGACGCAAATAAGATTAGTGGTCTATTTAGGTGCGGAGAAACGAGCTAGCTGCTAAACCAAGAGCCGTTGCAGAGTTCAGCGAAAGCGAGCGCCATGGTACTCTATTTCTCTGTATCCCATCACAGGGGGTTCAGCCTCCGGACATTCGCATGGACACATATTTCTCCCGAGGCTTCTTATCCGTTATTAGGATTTAGGACAGGGCAGCTAACTAAACGGAGGGGGCAAGTACAAGTCGTCGTCATGATGGAGTCGATTTATCTATCTAAGAGACGTGCGTGAGCTCGATCCTTCTTCTTGGTGACCCACCCCCTAAACCCCGACGGTCTTGCAAATGTGGAATCGTGATCGCTGATAGCTGTACCTTCATGGCCGTGATTTCTTCTTGCGTCATGGTTAGTGGCAGAAATCGACTGATATAATAACAGAGCTAGTACGACAGTAACATAGTTCCAAGATCTTTCCGGTCACTTTTTAAGCCAGACACGACACACGGGCGCCGAAGATATGCTAGCATAGCACCGTCTCTGCCGACGTGGTTGTAGTATTCAGGCACAAGTTTGCCAAGATGCTTCAATGATGCAAAGGATAGCAACGTTCGTTACATTACACTATTTGATGAAAGAAGAAGGAAAAACAACGGATCGGTGACGACGATGTCACTTTCGGAAGGATGCGGTGTAACGGTCGGGCTCACTATTATGCAAGCACACCAAAGCTGGTGTCTGCTGTATTGAACGAGAAGCATTTAACAATCTTTTCTCATCAGAGCAAGAATAGATAACAACCTGACGAACGAGATATCAGGTCTGTTCAAACTAAACCCCTTCCGTGACGACACAGATGTTTTGGAGTCAGACACTAAATTTGCACTAAATTCTTCAATCTATGCGGCTTATCCCGATCGACAATCTGACGTGAAAGCTAGAAGCTGATCTCGTGTAAATGCACGCATGATTGGTGGATTGATTCTAGGTAGACGCCAGTAGACTGTTTGTGAGTCATGGTGACAGGTGTGGTTCATTGATGCGCGTACCTAGCTATCTCGCTCCTCATCACATGACATGATCGCATCGTCAATATCTTCACCTACACCAGAAAGGAAAGAAACCCTGTGGATATCATAGATGAGGCCACATCCACTGCTCCTGTTGCGCTGTCGTGCACAGCAAGTGCAGGCGAGTGTGCACACTATGCAATGAGTTGAATTTTTTTTGAGAGTTCGGCAGCCTTTATTCAAACTTCAAACAACGAAATACAAACGCCTTCCAGGGACGCTACCAACCAAACGCGGCGACCTTTGCTCACTGAGCACACTACTTCTAGCTACTCTATGGGCTTCTTTATTAGAGCCCCTCCTCTCATGAAAGAAATACACAAACTCAAAATTCTTCGTCGACCCCTATAACTCTCGAACAATGTGGGCATAAACCCCCATCGATCCTTGCTCGAAAACTAATCATGGACGTGACGTTCTAACAGTCACTTGCCACCCTGAGCCGCCTAGCCTGGACGTCTCTAGCTAGGTGGACCCCGTGACCTGCACAACTGAGCGGAAGATCGGTACAGTCCATGGCGGAGCAAGGGCGATGAGAGGGGCGGGGCGATGGTAGAGTGAGCAGATCGGTGGCGGCGGCGATTCGGAAGGGAGAAGGCGGGAGCTAAAATGTTCGTCGCGCCAATACCTTCGGAGGGTTATGCGGGCACACTCGGTTTGCTCGCAAAAACTAGGCAAATAGGTGCAGGCCGAATGTTTCGGTGCACCGATATTTTCTTTATGGTTTTATATCAACTCTACGGGATCTGCTCGATCCTGTTTTTCTCCCCAAAACCGTAAAAACGGGTATTACAACGGTTTTGGCTTTTTATGTAATCTGTTAGAGTTGCTCTTAGTAGTAGCATTTTTACGGTTCAGCTCAAAACGAGACCATTTGAAAGTCCTTTGCTGTCTGAAAGATTATTAGGTGCTAAATTAAACCTAAACCTTCGAACAACCAACCAATCGGCGCTATAGCTAACTGAATCGAAGTTAGTATTACTAGTAGTAAACACCTACGGTTCTGCATAAGAGCAAGACTAGCGGTCCCTGTAAAACAACCAAACCCGTATCATAACCGTTATTTTATGGTTTCCGGCTGCTCCGTGGCGCCGATCGGAACTCTTAAAACGACAAAACTCTAAAAATAATTACAGGCGTGACCCAGGTTTGGCTCGTCGACCCACACTTGTTCGGGTTGGGAGGGGAAATTGACCGTGACCCCCACTTTTCCGCGGGGCTAGGGCGAGCTGATACTTCAGGTACAGTCACCCCTTCCCTTTCCCCTTCCGCTCGCGCCGCCGCCAATTCCGCCCACGCCACCGCCAGTTCCGCGCACCGTCGCTCCCAGTTCCGCCTCCCTCGACCGCCGCACAGCCCGCCGTGCCCGAATCCGGTAGGAACGAGATCGTCGCGCACACATCGCCGCCGTGGAAGGTACGAATCTCTCCCGTCAGATTTTGCGAGATAGATGCAGCCGTCCTAATAGATTTTGACTGCATCGTGTGTTTGTAGATGAGATCGGAGGTGAACATGATGACGGAGACGTTTTGATGTCCGATTGGTCTTCATCCTCATCCTCATCCGATTCTGACCTCGACGACCTGCTCCAAGACGACGACACGGAGACCATGATTGTCATCCTCGCCGTCAAGGAACTCGAGGACCACAAGTCGCTGATGGATCGGAGGCTCGGGTCGAATATGGGGCGCATGTGCATCCCGTGGAACCTGATGCAGGGGCAGCGCGTCTTGGAGGCCAACCTGGGTGGTGGCCCGGTCTTTTCAAACTGAAATTTAGGTTTATTAAGCCAGTTGACCAACCAGATGTTGTAAATAATGGCCCAGCGAAAGGATTTGGCCTGATTGGCCCATGCTACCTTTGTGGTTGAACAATCCGGCCCATACTTATATTTCGGTCACGCTCCGCCACTCCTGATGTGCTATTAAACATTGTTGTAATAATTTGGATGATTATTTTGTGCTTATTTGATTTGAATACCTGATATGTGACGTATGGTTTTTATATGCAAAGTGACTAAAACAGCCAAAAACCTTTGTTTTATGGGTTCAGATTGACAGCACGCCGAACAGAACCCGCAACCCAGTCCGTAAAAGAGAATATTCTGTTTTACGGATTGAGTTTGTGGGGACTGGTATGCGCCAGCACCTGGCAACCCTTAAAATAGTTTTACCGCGCCTTCTACTCGCGTTTTAAGGGCCGGTGTTTTAGTCTTGCTCTAAGGCCAGAACATTCCAAAATGTTGAGCAATTCGGAAGCTGTTTAAAAGATTTGGTGGTAAATTAAACCGCGTAGAACAGCCAATCGACGCAGTAGCTGAAGTTCAGAGTTGAGACAGACAAGGGAGCCAGGAATGGAGCATGCGTGCCGGCCTGGCGCTATAATTCGCTGTCGATCCATGATGCTAAGCTCGGACTTTTGCTGCGGTATTGCCGTATGCGTCGACAGCGACTCCGGTATAGGTCTCTGTAGCTGCTACGGGTGAGCCAAATGGACAACTGAATTTTTAATCTACTACTACTAGCTTCGTTGCTTGTTGTTACTCTTGTACTCTTGTTGTTCCTAGGTGCAGAGTAGGTGTGCATTTTTAAACTAACACGCAGATAAGATAAGTGCATTTTTTATTTATTTAGGTGCCGAGAAACTAAGAGCCGTTGCGGAGTTCAGCGAAAGGAGTGTTATATGGTACACTATTTCCCGCCTTTGTCCCATCACGGAATTGAAACTTCAGAATTAGAGATAGGACCAGAACGAAAACTAATCAGGGGCGTGTCAGCTGGTTCAGTGTACCCAACGGCCCAGCTGATCGATGCCCTGATTCTGTTTTGCTTTAGATATAAACAGATAATATGCTTAAGGTCGGGGTCGTGAGCTCTATTATATATGATGACAGGCATATCTCTGGCCCGAGGCTTCTTATCCGTTAGGGTTTAGGACAGGGCAGCTACCTAAACGGAGGGGCCAAGTACACGTCGGCGTCACGATAGAGTTGATTTATGATGAGAGACAGACGTGCGTGAGGTCGATCCTTCTTCTTGGTGACCCACCCTAAACCCCAACGGTCTTGCTAATGTGGAATCATGATCGCTAATAGCTGTATCTCCGTGGCTGATATTAGTGGCTTCTTTCGCGTCATGGTTATTAGCTGCAGAAATTGGGATGAGTTTAGTACTAATAACTATAGTAGTACAGCAGAGGTAATAAGACAGTAACATAGCCCCAGGATCTTTTTTTGGTACACTTTTGTTGGCAGACGAGTCACATACGCACAGACCAAGGTAATATAGATTAGTCCGTGCAAAAGTCGGACAAAGATACAGATTAGTCTATGACATCCTTTACATGCCGACGTGGTTGTAGTATTCAGGCACAAGCTTGCGAAGATGCTTCAATGATGCAAAGGATAGCAGCATTTTCATTAGACTACTGGGACGATCCATGCTTCATACTTCCTCCGTTTAAAAATATGAGATGTTTTAGGTTTGTGAATAAAATGAATCTAGACTTTTTTTAGTGTGTAGATTCACCCAAAGTTAAGTAAAAACATATATATACTAAAACAAGTCTAGATACATTTACTTCACAAAACTAAAACATCTTATATTTTAAGATGAAGGAAGTACAAAAGAAGAAGAAGAAGAACCGTCGATCGGTGACGATGTCACTCTCAGGAAGGATGCGGTGTAACGCACGGGTTCGCTATTCTCCAAACACACCCAGCCGGTGGCT
Organism: Avena sativa; assembly: GCA_916181665.1. Lineage (NCBI taxonomy): Eukaryota > Viridiplantae > Streptophyta > Magnoliopsida > Poales > Poaceae > Avena > Avena sativa. Next base: position 466,903,928 of record OV702293.1, read on the forward strand.
CCTGTATTAGGAATTAACAATCTTTTCACGGCAAGAATTAATAGATAACAACCTGACGAACGAGATAGCATGTCTGTTCATAACTAAACCCTTCCGTGGCGACCCATTTTCGATCACCAACTTTTTCGATGTTGGCGGATTGACCGGAGCGACGTTCTGACGTGCAAGAAGGTGAGCTAAGCTTATGTAATTAAATGCACCTTTGATTGGTCGATTGGTTCTATGTAGACGCTAGAGTGTATGCAAAAGGCGTTGTGACGATTATGGTTCATTTGATACAGAGACTTGAGGCTATGTTCCCCATTTCAACAAAAAAAAAATGGTTCATTTGATGCGCGTACCTAGCTCCTCATCACATGGCATGCTCGCATCGTCAATATCTTCACCTACACAAGAAAGGAAAGCCTTGCGGTCTCGAACTCTCGATGGACACGCAATTTCCTGCATTTGGATAAATCATAGCGGAGGCCACATCGACAGCTGCTGTCGCACTGCCGTACGTGCACAAGTGCAGGCGAGTGTGCACGTTATGCAATGACGCATGTGTAAAGTATTGTGTTATGAGCTGTATGCGCACCGTATCGGTGAAGTTGTTTTGTATTCCCTCCTCCGTTTAAAAATATAAGATGTTTTAGGTTTATAAAAAAAAGTCTACGTTACATTTTATTCACAAACCTAAAATATCCTATATTTTAAAACGGAGGGAGTACATGGTATGGTTGAGAAATTAGTCTAGAGTTTGACAACTACCATGTATATATAATTTCCTTCGGATCCAAGTTATATCTCAACCATACCATATCTTGTAATCTGATGAGTTCTTGTCATGACTCATGAGGCATACCTCGCTTGGGCAGAGAAAGGCCCCAAGGTCGTCCGCCGGCTCAAGGTTTGCCCCAAGAAAAATTTATAGCATCAGAAGTTGCCGAGGGATCAGGACACTACGAGTTAGTAAACTAATCTCTACTACTCCCTCCTTTAAAGATATAAAATATTTTAGGTTTATAAAAAAAAATTATATATATATTTTTAGTGTCTAGATTTACTTTAAACCTGAGTGAACCTACGTACTAAAAATAATCTATATATATTTGCTTTACAAAAAAAACATATTATATTTTAAAACAAAAGGGGTAATAGTGTTGTGTGATGGTGCGCTCATCAAAGCCCGGCCAAAACGAAGAGGCGGCCTCTTTTAACTGACTCATGAATTTAGGCTTCTCCTCTGCAATCAAGAATGATTGATTGATTGAACGCTTCATGAACTAGTCTGCGCGCGGGCATTTTAGCGTTTCCGGTAGAGATCGTTCTAGCGTGCTGCAAATCAGTTTTAGAGCGTTGGGATATAGAGTCGCTGCTGAAGATGCTCTAATTACATATTTTCACGTCATCAGCTCATATGTACAGAAGAGTCAAGAAAAAGAAAAGGGAAAATTCAGCAGCAGAGAAGTTGCCGAGGGGTCAGTAAAGTAATCTCTAGTACTAGTGGTGTGTGATGGTGCGCTCATCAAAAGCCCGGCCAAAACGAGGAGGCGGCTTCTTCTGTGGCTCTTTGCTCTGCTCGTGTTCGTTTACTTTCACCTCCACTCGTGCGTGTCGCACGACAAGCAGCCTTCTCGCGCGACGTCGGTGATCTGCACCCCGGTGTCGTACACCTCGCCGGCGCGCCACCGTCGAGGCAGGACCTCCCGGTCGGCCCAGACCCACTTCCCGTCGTACCCGCCGGTGACCACCACCCTGAACTGCAGCGGCCCCGGCGGCGCCAGGATCGTGCTCCACGCCGGCCCGTGCTCCCGCGTCATGAACTTCCAGTTCGACGACCCAACCTGCGTTGTCAAGAATTGGATTCAGAAACGAGCACCGGTATACTCATCCGTCAGAGAGCGACTCTACAAATTGATTGGCCGCTGAGTCTGGGTGAAGGATGGCCGTGTCTATCAATCTGTACCTGCGCGACGTCGACGGCGACGATGTCGGTCTGGCCGCCCTGGTAGAGGAACGTCACGGCCAGCTCGCCGGGCGCGCGGTTCCTCTCTTCCACCCGCACCGACAGGTTCTTGCCCTCGTACTCGCACGGCACCCTGCACATGCGCAGCGCCCACAATTTTCAGACTAATAATACAGCTTCCAAGTCCCAAGTCCTAGTACTCTGCTACTCTAAAGACAAATCGTGTCCTGTACTTATGGTAGCTTCTATATATTTTTCTTACAGCGGTGAAAGCGCGAAAAGCACATGGCGCGGTTGGTGAAATTAGAAAAAAGAAGAGGAATTACTTTACCTCTTGTACTCGACGTCGACGGCGCGGAGCTTGGCGAGCCGCGCGGCCATGCCGGGGCGTGCCATGGCGGCGAACGCCGGGCTGCTGAGCACGAGGTCGGTGCGGTTCGTCGGCTTCGTCCTGGCGCTGTCCGTGACGACGACCCTGGCGCCGGCGGCGCTGCAGAGCTTCTTGTCCTTGCACCTCACCTGCGGCACACCGGAACTAATTCTATTAGCCATGGAACTTAATCCTTCATCAGGCTGGTGATCATGAAGGACGAGCCAAGTTCCTTTTAAGCTTAATTTTGGTTGAAGCTTTCCTGCGTACCTGAAAGCACGCGCCGCAGCCGACGCCGCCCCGGTACAGCGCCGGACCCGCCGCGGCGAGCATGCCGTCGTTGAGGGAGGCGGCCGCCGTGCCATACCCGCAAGAACCGGCTGCAATCAACAGACGAACAAAGTCAGATATCTCAGAGTCACTTGTTCTGAAACCTCCTCAAACAGGGTAGGTAGAAACAGAGCAGGTGGATGAAGTGAGGGCGTACCGGCGAGGGTGAGGGAGGAGGTGTAGTAGGCGGCTTTGGAGTGGCGCACGCAGCGGTCGCAGGCGGAGGCGAGCGAGAGGAAGATGAGCAGGAGCGGGAACACAAGGACGACGGATGAGGAGGAGACAGAGACGGCCATGATCTTGTTTTCCTCTTCTAGGCAGTGAGTGGTAGGTCGTTTGGTTGGTTGGTTGAAGTTTAGAGAAGCTCTCACATGACATGAGAGTGAGGAGGAAGACGATCCTTGTGCCTGACGACTGCTTTTATACACCGCCACCGCCACCAGGATGATGGAGGAGGATGAGGAGCGGGAGCACAAGGATGATGGAGGAGGATGAGGAGACAGAGACGGCCATGATCTTCTTTTTTCTCTTCGTGCCAGTGAGTGGTAGGTCGTTTGGTTGGTTGGTTGAAGTTTAGAGAAGCTCTCACATGACATGAGAGTGAGGAGGAAGACGATCCTTGTGCCTGACGACTGCTTTTATACACCGCCACCGCCACCAGGATGATGGAGGAGGATGAGGAGCGGGAGCACAAGGATGATGGAGGAGGATGAGGAGACAGAGACGGCCATGATCTTCTTTTTTCTCTTCGTGCCAGTGAGTGGTAGGTCGTTTGGTTGGTTGGTTGAAGTTTAGAGAAGCTCTCACATGACATGAGAGTGAGGAGGAAGACGATCCTTGTGCCTGACGACTGCTTTTATACACCGCCACCGCCACCAGGATGATGGAGGAGGAAGAGGAGCGGGAGCACAAGGATGATGGAGGAGGATGAGGAGACAGAGACGGCCATGATCTTCTTTTTTCTCTTCGTGCCAGTGAGTGGTAGGTCGTTTGGTTGGTTGGTTGAAGTTTAGAGAAGCTCTCACATGACATGAGAGTGAGGAGGAAGACGATCCTTGTGCCTGACGACTGCTTTTATACACCGCGGCGCGCGCCACGCCCATATCCGTAGCACTGCAACACACGCAAAAACAGAGCGGGTTCACACGTACTACTCCACAGCTTCGCGCCACAAGTAGGCTCTGCTACTAGCGTAACTGTAAGCGGGTAACTACCAGGCACACGTACGTGTATGCAGCATGATTGCTAGCAGTAACAGGGACGGTTGCAACAGAATAAGTAGCTCGGAACAGAGTGCGCTTAGAGCGTGTACAGCGTGCTGCTATGTCTAAGAAAAAGGCTGACATAAGTCTATTGCTTCACCGTTTAAACACGGTCTAACACAACTCATGGGACCCACAAAAGAGAAGATACACCACTTTTTTCACCAAACTGCCCTGCTTCTATTGGATCAAATAATTTTTTAATCAGCTGGACCTTGTGTCTAGTGCTAGACTCAACCTAGAAAATCTTTTTCTTAACCACTCTCTCTCCACCGTTTAGATATGAGTCTAAGCTTTCTTAGACTCAATATTTTGGCAACGCCGCACTTGCTCTTACAAGCCGATACCGACGGTCAGACGGCGGAAGGCACCCGCGGCTATTGGGTACGGATTAACCTTAACCATATTTGGGTATATGTAATTTTAGATCTTTTCCGTAACTCGCACTGCACCCATATATATATATAGATTTTGTCTCGCACTCGTCGAGGATAAAAAAATCGCGGATAATACTCATCCATCAGTCCAAACAACTTATTGTAATAACATAACAAATAAAATATGCGGTCGGCAACGGAATTAGTGTGATTTTAGGAAATATGAGATTTTCTAGGCTGTTCGAGGGCGGTTTTTATTTAGTTTTGGGGATTGTTTTGAAAAAATTGCTATGATACTAATGTCCAACATGTACTATAGTAATATATGGCGGGTAGTTGGCAATGTGGGTGCGGGTTTTGCCCATACCCGCACTCGCAGTATCCAACGGGTAAAATAAATTCCCATTTGCTTACCCATAGGTAAAGATTTACTACCATATCCTTACTCTAATGGGTAAAATCACGCAAGATAAGCGGGTACCCATTGCCATCCTAGACGGCTACAAGAGAATACGCGCGAATCAGCCGTATATGTCGACAAGAGGTGTGTGGGCTGGGCTGGGCGACAGGGGCAAATAGGACGAGGAGGTGTACACCGTGACACTGGCATGGGAACAAGGTCGATGCTGATGCGGCCGCCATCACAGTGGGGTGGCACGGCCGCCCGTAGCTACCTGGCCATGCGAGGAAACAGATGATAAATTGAAGGATGGCATTGCCACCCATGCGTTGTTGCCCACACAAACGGTCTCTATTGTGAGTCATAGACCATGCAGTCAGTTACTCGTCACTACAAAGACTCAAATCATCATCATTTTTCTAATGTTCTAGCTTCCCTGATATACTAGGCATCTGACTTCATCATGAATCATCGAATACATGGTACATAATGATAACAGATATGAGAGCTTCGCAACGCTTTCGCTGAAACCAAATGGCCAGGAAACCATAGGTACGCCCGACCGAATTCAATTTGATCCAGCAATCTCTAAGCACAACCGCCCATGGGAGTTCACTGGCGGGCCTTCCGGAACTCACAGCTCCAGAACAGACCATCAAGGACAGGAAGGCAGCAGATCTTCGTCTTCGCGCGGAAGGAACCCTAGGACTACCACCATTATTCAGGCCGATACAGCAGCCCCCACACCGCCGATCGGCTTCCGACAAATGGAACGAGCAGGTCAGCCTTCAGCCCTTACGAAGCCATGGCTGAACTCATAGGTCGGTTAAAAAGAGACCAAGATGCAGCGTCGCCGCCTAAGGAAACCACCACGCCGCTTCCAAGTCTGCACCATCGCCCACCATATTTTCCTCCGTGCCTCTCTCCCAAGTCGCTGGCAAACGCCGCTCGGACGAGGGCCGCCGCCCGCCGCTTGGGTCCACCGGCACCACTTGTTGGTGTCCACCCCTGGCGCGAAGAGGATCGACGGGGCCACGTAGGTCGTCCACCGCATGAGGCAGCCTAGGCGTGTCAGCCACCACTGGCGCGGGCTGCTGCATTGGCCGTTTTGGGAGCAATGGTGGCGGCTGGCTAGGGTTTGGAGGGGACGCCTCGCGCGGGCGACCTGGGAGCGTTTTTTCTCGTTGTTCAGCTCGAACTTTCTACTGGGATATTTCTACCTGGATCGATCAGTCATCCGTCGATTAACAATTTATGAAAAAATAAATCCGGTGATTTACTTTTCAGGCAGGAGGTTAAGTTTAGTCCAAACAAGTCCCTTTACCTTTTTCTTCCGTCTCCGTCCACCCGTGTCCAAGTCACTCCGTTTTGCAGGACCCTTGAGGCTCAAGATTTTGTGCAGGGTAACCATCACTGGCATCATCATTTTGACAGGCTTTCGGTGCGTGTGCGTGCGCGCGCAGACGATGGTTCTTAATCAAACAGAGATTCATGGTGTTTACCGACGGACGATCGCGAGAGGATTCCTATCCTGCTAATTAGGCGACTTGCCTTGACAAGTCCACGCTAGCTTTGTTAACTCGTGTCCCGTCACCCGTACCTACAGTGAAACTTGGGACTAGACACTTTTTTCTTGTTGTATAAATTAGCAGGAGGAGTACGCGCACAGTGGACGGCCAATAATATTGATACGAGCATCGTTATAATTAATAGAGGAAAGGTGTGCGACCGATTGGAGAAAGATAAGACAAAATGAAATAAAATAAAAAGGTAGAGAATGGGATAGAAGGCGTACGTGCACGGAAACTGAGAGCATGGCGGCGGAGAGTTGAATGGGAATTATGGAGGGTTGAGTGGGGAAGATAGGAATGAACAAAAAGGAAGGGCCTTTGCATGATGTGGATAGAAAGCAAAGGCGCAGCGAGCGGGAAAGGATCAGCATTGCTTATGACGTACGTACAGTACAGCAGATGCATCTAATCACACGGCCGCGGTGCTGCGCCCTGCCACGCCCCCCCCCCCCCCCTCCCTCCCCCCCCCCCCCCCCCCAACACCACACACACACACATAATTGAGAAAAAATCTCTGATATATATATATAATCTGGTGTCGATTATTTCAAAAGAAAATGATGTGGGGTGCTTGCATCCCTCCGTGATGTCTCCCACGGTAGGACGAACACTAGTAGAAAAGAGGCTATACGTTCGTGCCTCCTAACAGCATTAGTCCCGGTTAGGGGTGGACTCCAAGCTCGAGGCTCGAGGCTCGGTTCGGGCTCGACAAGGCTTGGCTCGGGCTCGACTCGGCTCGAAGGACGGACAAGCCAAGCCTAAACCTCGAGATCAAGGCTCGAGGCTCGACAAGCCTGCTCGACAAAGCTTGCAAGCCGGCTCGAAGGCTCGGTGTAATAAAAAAATGCTATAAACCTTTGATAAAAATGTAACATTTCAAAGTTATAAACAACAATTCAACATGAATACATCATAACATTGTCTAACAAGTTTTAGAAAGTACAAATGACGACAACAATATCATGTATATCACCGGTTCACCACATGAGTATGCATGCACTTAGTCGAATCTGCACCCCACATACAAAATAAAATCAGTTTTGCTTCGATTCTGAAGTTGTACAAGACATTGCTTCAGTTCTGAAGTTGTAGAGGGGCATCACGTCAGTCCTAGTCGTCTGGAAGTCATCAGTCAGGTGTGGTGGAGAACAAACGATAGAAGAAGGACTAGGATGGATAAGGAGGAGATGGGGCGTCATTGACCGGAGTTGGATGGTGGAGGTCCGGCATGAGGAGGGCCGGCGGGCACAGGCGGCGGAGATCCAGTAGGAGGAGGGCTGGCGGGCACAGGCGGCGGAGATTCGGTAGGAGGAGGCCTGGCAGGCGCTAACCCTAGCTGGATGTGTGGCTCCTCCTCCATGCGGGACCGCCGGGAACAACCTCGAGACGGGCTAGGGAGGGGCGCCATGGTCCGGTAGGAGGAGGGCCGGCGTCGGTGGTGGGCGGCGATGTGATACAGAGAGGAGGGAGTCGCGAGCAGTGGCCTGCGGGTGGGGAATCGGGGAATCGAGCGATGCGAGGCAGGGGGTATCGGCTCGACGAGCCTAGCAAGCGAGCCCGAGCTTTACCGAGCCAGGCTTCGAGCCTATTTTTCACAGTTTTTCAACACCAAGCCGAGCCCTGGCTCGGCTCGAGTTTTACCGAGCCTGGCCGAGCCGAGCCACGAGCCGGCTCGGCTCGATTCCAGCCCTAGTCCCGGTTCCGCCACGAACCGGGAATAATGCTGCCACGCGTCCCGGTTCGAGCGGGCACGGGGGCCGGAGACATGCGTCCCGGTTGGTAGGGGGCATGCGTCCCGATTTGTAGCACAAACCGGGACAAAAGGTTGAGCGCCAACCGCGTGGGCCTGGCACACACCTTTAGTCCCGGTTTATGTTCGTATGATCCCGCCCTCTATAAATACGACGCCCCAGCCCTCTGCCTCCCCTTTGTTTTTTCTTGGTGGAAGATGTGGGAGGTGTGCTAGTTTATTTTTTTCCTATGCATGCATTCAAGGTGTTTGATGAAATGTTTGAGTGAATGATCCCATTCAATTTCTCACAGGACAAAAATATAGAAGGTGTCCGAGACACACTTGAGCTTTCTCCTCTTTATTTCCCTCGATCGAGGTTAGCAATCTTATCTTTTCTCTATCATTGATACAATACATGTGTCCATGTAAATTGGTGATTTCACTATTTATGATGTCTTGTTTTGATAAACTTACTTATATGATGCAGATGAACGGTCGGGAATGGATGTACGGTGACCGGCGTGTACCCGGGTATATGAAAGGCGTGGATAAATTTATCGATGTGGCTACGACAAACAAAGAGAATGGTTTTATACGTTGTCCATGTGTTCAATGTCGGAACAACAAGGAGTACTCTTCCTCAAAAATCATTCACGGCCACCTGATTATGAAAGGTTTCATGCCCAACTATAATTGTTGGACCAAGCACGGGGAAAGAGGGGTTATGACGGAAGACGGTGAAGAAGAAGATGATGATAATAACTATCATCATATGTTTCCTGAATACAGTGATACTGCAATGGAAGACAATGAAGAAGAAGGAGGTGAAGAACGGGCATCAGATGAGCCTGCTGATGAACTTGGTAGGGTCATTTCTGATGCAAAGCGAGACTGTAAAATAGAAAATGAGAAGTTGAAGTTAGAGGGCATGTTAGAAGATCACAAGAAATTGTTGTACCCAAATTGTGAAGATGGCAGTACAAAGCTCGATACCACACTGGAATTGCTGCGATGGAAGGCAGAGTGTGGTCTAACTGACTCCTCATTTGAAAAGATGCTGAAAATAATGAAGCCGAAGTTTCCAAAACATAACGAACTTCCCGAGAGTACCTACGAAGCAAAGAAGACTCTCTGTCCTCTAGGATTAGATGTTCAAAAGATACATGCATGCATTAATGACTGCATCCTCTACCGCGGTAAGGAGTATGAGAATTTAGATAAGTGCCCGGTATGCAATGCATTGCGGTATAAGATCAGACGAGATGACCCTGGTGATGTTGAGGGAGAGCCCCTCCGGAAGAGGGTTCCTGCTAAGGTTATGTGGTATGCTCCTATAATACCAAGGTTGAAACGCATGTTCAGAAACAAAGAGCATGCCAGGTTGTTGCGATGGCACAAAGAAGACCGTAAGAAAGACGGGAAGTTGAGACACCCTGCTGATGGGTCACAGTGGAGAAAAATCGAAAGAGACTTCCCGGACTTTGCAGGTGACGCAAGGAACTTATGGTTTGGTCTAAGTACGGATGGCATGAATCCTTTTGGGGAGCAGAGCTGCAGTCACAGCACCTGGCCCATGACTCTATGTATCTACAACCTTTCTTCTTGGTTGTGCATCAAGCGTAAATTCATTATGATGTCAGTGCTCATCCAAGGCCCGAAGCAACCGGGTAATGACATTGATGTGTACCTTAGGTCATTAGTTAAAAAACTCTTACAGCTGTGGGGAAAACCAGGTGTACATGCGTGGGATGAGAACAAACAGGAGCCATTTGACCTACGAGGGTTGCTTTTCGTAACCATCAATGATTGGCCTGCTCTTAGTAACCTTTCAGGACAGACAAACAAGGGATATAAGGCATGAACGCACTGTTTAGATAAGACCGAAGGTACATATTTGCATAAATGCAAGAAGGTTGTGTACCTGGCGAATCAACGATTTCTTCCGACCAATCATCCCGTAAGAAAGAAAGGCAAGCATTTCAAAGGTGAGGCAGATCACCGGAAGAAGCCTGAACTCCCTGCTGGTGATAATGTATTTGGTATGGTCAAGGACATAGAAGTAATCTTTGAAAAGGGTCCCGGCGGTCAATCATTTCCGAACAACGTCTCTACAGGACACGCATCCATGTGGAAGAAGAAATCTATATTTTGGGAGCTGCCATATTGGAAAGTCCTACATGTCCGCTCTTCAATCGACGTGATGCACGTGACGAAGAATCTTTGCGTGAACCTGCTAGGATTCCTAGGCGTGTATGAGAAGACAAAAGATACACCAGAAGCACGGGAGGACCAACAAATTATGAAAGACCCAAAGAACATGCATACACAGAACAAGACAGATAAAGGACGCCACTTAAGTCGTGCCAGCTATGCTCTTACCAAAGCAGAGAAGGAAATCTTTTTTAAAGTCCTTTACAGTATCAAGGTGCCGTTTGGCTTCTCATCTAATATAAAGGGGATAATAAATATGGCAGAGAAAAGTTCCAAAACCTGAAGTCTCATGACTGTCACGTGATTATGACGCAGTTCCTTCCGATTGCATTGAGGGGGCTTCTACCAGAAAATGTTCGAGTACCCATTGTGAAGCTGTGTGCATTCCTCAATGCAATATCTCAGAAGGTAATCAATCCAGATATTCTGCCAAGGTTACATAAGGATGTGGTAAAATGTCTTGTTAGTTTTGAGTTGGTGTTCCCACCATCCTTCTTCAATATTATGACGCATCTCCTGGTTCACCTAGTGGAAGAGATTTCCATTCTCAGTCCGGTATTTCTGCACAATATGTTCCACTTTGAGAGGTCCATGGGAGTCTTAAAGAAATATGTTCATAACCGTGCTAGACCAGAAGGAAGCATCTCCAAGGGATATGGAACAGAGGAGGTCATTGAGTTTTGTGTTGACTTTATTTCTGACCTTAAGCCGATTGGTGTTTCTGACTCGCGGCATGAGGGAAGACTAAGTGGAAAAGGCACGCTGGGAAAGAAAGCAATAATATGTAGGGACGGGGATTCTTTCACTAAAGCACACTACACAGTTCTACATAATTCCACCTTGGCAGCTCCGTATATCGAGGAACACAAGAATATTGTATGCTCCAAAAACCCGGGGAAGCCTGAATCATGGATTACAGATGAACACATGAAGTCTTTGGGTGGTTGGATGCGGACACATCTCTTGAATGACACCACTGTTGGAGATTAGCTATACTTATTGGCCACGTCACCATCTTCTACTATATTGAATTTCCAAAGGTAAGAAATAAATGGGAATACATTCTACACGATCGACCAAGATAAAAAGAGCACCAACCAAAATGGTGGTGTCCGCTTTGATGCAACAGACGAGAATGGACAAAAGGACACATAATATGGTTACATAGAGGAGATATGGGAACTAGACTATGGAGTCTCTTTTAAGGTCCCTTTGTTTCGCTGCAAATGGGTCAACCTGAATGGGGAAGGGGTAAAGATAGACCAGTTGTACGGAATGACAACAGTGGATCTTAACAATCTTGGTTATAGAGATGAACCATTCGTCCTAGCCAATGATGTGTCTCAGGTTTTCTATGTGAAAGACATGTCCTCTAGACCAAAAAAAAGAAAAAATATGCAAACGAATACATCATATGATGAGCCAAAGCGTCACATAGTTCTTTCAGGGAAAAGAAACATCGTGGGAATCGAGGACAAGACAGACATGTCAGAAGATTATAATAAGTTTGATGAAATTCCGCCCTTCATAGTGAAAACTGACCCAATCATTCCGTTAAGTAAAGAAGATGCTCCATGGTTACGTCTGAAGCGATCATAAGGAAGGACATATGCCAAGAAGTTCATGCTCATATTGTGTAACTCTAGTTCATGTCTGGTCGGGATATCTTATGATGTTTGCAATTTTCCAAGTTTAATAAATGTATTGAGTGTTAGTCCCGGTTTGTGGCTTGACCGGGACTATATATAGGGGGCCTTTAGTCCCGGTTTTGTAGTCTCAGTTTTTAATATTAATAAATGTCTTGAGTGTTAGTCCTGTTTTGTGGCTGGACCGGGACTAAAGGGGGCCTTTAGTCCCGATTCGTAGAACGACTTTCCCGAACTATGAAGAAGTTGTCCTGATTCGTACTTACCATTAAGATATGATATCCAAACGCGCGTGGTCACATATTAGGGAGTGCCTCTATGACCAGTTTCTTGGAGATGCCGGAGGACTGGGATCCGGCGGCATCTCTCTGAAACCGGTCGTAGTGGTGTCCCTGCTCTCGCACACCATCTTGCAGCTTGTAACTTCTCTAACTAGATCAATACACCTGGGAGCTAACTAATTTCACATATTAGGGAGTGCCTCTATGACCAGTTTCTTGGAGATGCCGGAGGACTGGGATCCGGCGGCATCTCCCTGAAACTGGTCGTAGTGGTGTCCCTGCTCTCGAAAACAATATTGCAGCTTGTAACTTCTCTAACTAGATCAATACACCTGGGAGCTAACTAATTTCACATATTAGGGAGTGCCTCTATGACCAGTTTCTTGGAGATGCCGGAGGACTGGGATCCGGCGGCATCTCCCTGAAACTGGTCGTAGTGGTGTCCCTGCTCTCGAAAACAATATTGGAGATGCATCAATCTGGCTGGAGGACTGGACTCACAAGTATGCCTATTTATAGTACAAGCAGCTCGGCATAGTGTCGACACTTACGACATAATGTCGACACTCACCCCTATTATTAGTGTTGACTCGTGTTTTGTCCCGGTTGGTGTCTCCAACCGGGACTAAAGGTTCATCTTTAGTCCCGGTTGGTGACACCATCCGGGACAAGGTACACGCCGCACGATATAATGTCGACACTCACCCCTATCATTAGTGCTGCCTGGCCCAGCCTGCCGAAATCCCTCCAACCGGGACTAAAGATGAACCTTTAGTATATTGAAAATCCGAACAATGAAAATCCTTCGTGTGGTGTCATATTATGTGACATAGTTGAAAGGAAAAATACCAGACTTGGTATATTGATCATGTCTCGAAAAAACCTTCACAAAATGACCTATCATGTTCGAGGTTTCATGGCTTTCGGTCCAAATGACCGATGTTATGTGCTGAATCACGACATAGTTTGTGATGCTGTGCCCATATTATGCATGCATGTGGACATTGGTATGGAGAACAATGTTGCAGGAGGAAGTTTTTCTTTTCGTCGCATGGAAAAGCCCTTTTCCATTTTCCGAGCGCAAAAAATGGGTCGTTTAGTGAAGTAACCACCAAAATGCTGTTTAAGAATGCTACCATCCCATTTTTCTAAAATACTAGACCACCTTACATGGACTATCTCCCAACTGGGACATCTCAAACCTTTTCGTCCATCCCGGGTAAAAATGACAAATGTTTGCCGAATCGGTAGGAAGTGGGTCCGGTTTGTACTACAGGTACATGATCTAACGCCCGTGATTTTTTGAAAAAATCATTTTTAGACTCGCAATATGTGGTTTCTTCATAGATCCAATGCAATTTCTAACGAGGCTCGTCCCCTATCTTCATGCACGCCGGTTCGACCATAGTTAGAAATTTAAAAAATTCAAAACGGGCATAAGAAATTCAAAAAATTCCGAACAATGAAAATCCTTCGTGTGGTGTCATATTATGTGACATAGTTGAAAGGAAAAATACCAGACTTGGTATATTGATCATGTCTCAAAAAAACCTTCACAAAATGACCTATCATGTTCGAGGTTCATGGCTTTCGGTCCAAATGACCGATGTTATATGCTGAATCACGACATAGTTTGTGATGTTGTGCCCATATTATACATGCATGTGGACATTGGTATGGAGAACAATGTTGTAGGAGGAAGTTTTCCTTTTCGTCCCACGGAAAAGCCCTTTTCCATTTTCCGAGCGCAAAAAATGGGTCGTTTTATGAAGTAACCACCAAAATGCTGTTTCAGAATGCTACCGTCCCTTTTTTTAAAAATACTAGACTACCTTAAATGGACTATCTCCCAAGCGGGACATCTCAAACCTTTTTGTCCATCCCGGATAAAAAGGACAATTGTCTGCTGAATCGGCAGGAAGTGGGTCCGATTTGTATTACAGGTACATGATCTAACGCCCGTGATTTTTTGAAAAAATAATTTTTAGACTCGCAATATGTGTTTTATTCATAGATCCAATGCAATTTCTAACGATGCTCTTCCCTATCTTCATGCACGCCATCGATCATAGTTAGAAATTCAAAAAATTCAAAACGGACATAAGAAATTCAAAAAAAAATCCGAACAATGAAAATCCTTCGCGTGGTGTCATATTATGTGACATAGTTGAAAGGCAAAATACCAGACATGGTATATTGATCATGTCTCGAAAAAACCTTCACAAAATGACCTATCATGTTCGAGGTTTCATGGCTTTCGGTCCAAATAACCGATGTTATGTGCTGAATCACGATATAGTTTGTGATGCTGTGTCCATATTATGCATGCATGTGGACATTGGTATGGAGAACAATGTTGCAGGAGGAAGTTTTCCTTTTCGTCGCACGGAAAAGCCCTTTTTCATTTTTCGAGCGCAAAAAACGGGTCGTTTTATGAAGTAACCACCAAAATGCTGTTTCAGAATGCTACCTCCCATTTTTATAAAATACTAAACCACCTTACATGGACTATATCCCAATCGGGACATCTCAAACCTTTTCGTCCATCCCGGGTAAAAAGGACAAATGTCTGCTGAATCGATAGGAAGTGGGTCTCGTTTGTATTACAGGTACATGATCTAACGCCCGTGATTTAAAAAAAAATCATTTTTAGACTCGCAATATGTGGTTTCTTCATAGATCCAATGCAATTTCTAAATGAGCCATTTTTCTTCCCGCCATTTTTTCCCGCCATTTCTTCTCGTCATTTTTCCCCGCCATTTTTCTTCCCGCCATTTTTTCCCGCCAGTTCTTCCCGCCTGTTATTCTCGCCAGTTCTTCCCTCTAGTTATCTTCCTGCCATTTCTCACTATATATATGTAGGGTTGGCCTCCATTGTCATTGCACATCTCTAGACTCATATCTGCAACCTCATCACTCTTTCCCATGACTTCCACCATAGCACTAACCCCCAGAGAGGCGGAGGCGCTTTGCGCCTCGAACTACCCCTGCCCGCCGGGCTACTCTGTCCCTACCGGCTAGATGCTGAGCACCAGAGGCATGCCGATTCCTCCTGTCCCTCTAGGTGTGGCTTGTCGGATGGCCATCAGGAACCACTACTACTTCGAGCTCACGCCGGAGCAGCGAAGGAATCCCAGATGGCATCCCGACTATTTCTCGACTTGGGAAGCCTTCTTTGTGAATCGGTGTGAGAGGGCGCTCGCCAGGCACGAGGAGGACGGCTCACCTCCTCCGAACTTCAACGAGGCCGGCCGTCGGTTGTGGTGGCGCGACCGGACTCTCTAGAGCGTCATGGCCTACGACACGGCCGCCGACTCTAAACCCCGCCTGCGCTACCCTCAAGTCCAGCCCACTCGTACTCAGCCTTCAAGGTTCAACTACGGCGACCCAGACGATGACAGCGACGACGGCCGCGGTGAGTACGACGACTACAGTGGCGAGTATTACAGGTGTAGGCAGGAGCATGACTGAATCACACCAACATTGCAAAACAAGTTCGGCCGATTGTAGCTTAATCTGGCCATGTATCTTAATTTTCAGTTCTTCTATGTAACTTAGTGTTAGTTGCGTTATGTACTTTAATTCCAGTTCTATCCTAATAAATTTTTCTTCCCGCCCATTATTTCCCGTCCTTTTTTCCCGCCCATTAATATATAAAAATATAAGTTAATTCAAATCCAAATTAAAAACAGAAAATGGTTTTGAATTAGTTATTCAAATCCAAACACTTTTTATGTTTAATTTTTTCTAAATTCCCAATTAATATTTAAAAAATATAAGTTAATTCATTTTTAATTTTTAATGGTTCATAGTTTAAATGGTAACATTAATTATTTTTAAAAACAGAAAATGGTTTTGAATTATTTATTCAAATTCAAACACTTTTTATGTTTAAAGTTTTTCTAAATTCCAAATTAATATTCAAAAAATATAAGTTAATTCATTTTTAATTTTAAATGGTTACATTAATTATTTTTAAAAATAGAAAATGGTTTTGAATTAGTTATTTAAATCCAAACACTTTTTATGTTTAAAGTTTATCTAAATTCCAAATTAATATTCAAAAAATATAAGTTAATTTATTTTTAATTTTTAATGGTTCATGGTTTAAATGGTTACATTAATTATTTTTAAAAACAGTAAATGGTTTTGAATTATTTATTCAAATTCAAACATTTTTTATGTTTAAAGTTTTACTAAATTTCAAATTAATATTCAAAAAAATAAGTTAATTCATTTTTAATTTTGAATGGTTACGTTACTTATTTTTAAAAATAGAAAATGGTTTTGAATGAGGTATTCAAATTCAAACACTTTTTATGTTTAAAGTTTTTCTAAATTCCAAAGGAATTATTATTTAAAAAATATTACAAATTTAAACCCCAAAATAAAAAATAAGGCGGGAACAGAGAGAAAATTTCTGAAATCTTTTGAAAATAAGGTCATACGTCCCGGTTGGAGCCACCAACCGGGACTAAAGACCCCTGCGCGTGCCCCTTCGGCTGATGAAAAAAAGGTGGAGTAGACGTTCCGGTTGGTGGCTCCAACCGGGACGTATGACCCTTTAGTCCCGGTTGGAGCCAACAACCGGGACTAAAGGCCTCTTCTTTATAACTAGCACGCCTATTCTTCTTCTCCATCTCTCTCACAATCTGTTCTTCTCGCGTAGGGACTCAAGCGACGCCGTCAGGCTGCCCCGCCATCCCGCACGCCCTACCGGCCGCCTTCGTCTGCTCTGCCGCCTTCGTCTGTGCCGCCGCCTCCATCCGTGTCGTCGCCTCCGTTCGCTCACGCCGCGCGTCTGCAACGCGCGCCCCGTCGCCCGCGCGCCGTCGTTGTCGCCCGTGTCGCCGTCACTCGCGTAGGGACTCCGCCGCCGTCACTCGCGCCGCCCACCGCCGTCGCACACGCCACCCGCTGCCGTCGTCGAGCCTCACACGGTACGGTGCTGTGAGTAGCCCCACATATTATTTTTCTGGAAATAATAATAATTACCCATGGGGCCCAGACATCAGTGACTGTGAGTAGCCCCAGATCGAGTGAGAAATGTTTCCCAGCCTGTGGTGACGTCAGCCTGAGGTCATAAATGTTTTAAAATTGATTAAATAAATTCCAGAAACTGATTTAATATTGTAAAATCAATAACTTATTATTTATAAGTCAGAAAAATATATATAATATACCAAAATATACAGAAAAATGAAACCTACCGCTTTAAGCTAAAATCATGCATTATTAAGCAACTTAAATGACAAGTTTGATTAGAAGAACATAGTAACCCCTCATAGGTGATTACGGAGTTTCCCCGAGTTAGGGTTTGCGCCCCTCGGAACCCCATTTAATTTGTCGAGCATGCTTTAGGGTTACTTTTCAATACAAATTAACTTGTCATATCATCATCTTTGTTTGATCATTGCATCGATGCCATGTGTTGATTGTTCCCCTCTCTTTCCGGCGTTCGGTTCCCCTCTTGATGTTGCTCCTAGGGTTAGCCGGTGTGTCGCCAGGGCATCCCGAACCCGAGGGTTGATTGATTGCCGCCTTTTTTTCCGGTATTGGTTCTTCGCGATAGGATCCTAGCCCGATGGTTTCTCTGAATTAGGGTTTCTTATATTGTAAATTCATTTTTATTATTGTGTATGTATATATTAGGGTTTCTCCGAATTAGGGTTTATATCTCTCAACACCGTACCTAACATTCTCCCTTAGCCGCTTTGACTTATCCGTTTTTCCACCTATGCAGAAAATATGGACCCACACGGCAGAGACGAAGAAAAGGAAGAGTTGATCCAAAGTGTGATCCGCGGGGAAGAAAATTTAGATGTATCGACGTTTCTGAACAACTCCGGTGAGGGTGATCCTCTTTTTGCCGGAAGAGACGACTTGTTTGAGGTTGAAGGTGATGCCTTCCGCGAGGGAGAATGCGATGCCTTGTGTGATCGAGAAGACAACCGCTCCGGCGAGGTGCATGTAATATAATTAATTCATTAATTAATCATCTGCTATCTATATAGAAATAGTAACGGCGATCTTTCTTCTTTTAGCCCTCCGGATCGAAGAAATCTACTGAAAAGAGCAGACGAGGCCCAACCAAAAAGTTGGAAGACCATGAGAGGTTCAGGATCGAAGATATCGGTGAAGACGGCAAACCGATGGCTCCCGAATTTGTCACAAACAAATTTGTGGCACAATGCAGAGTAATCATTAGGGACTTAATCCCGATCACCATTCGAAATTGGAATAGGCCTGCTGATGCGGAAGAAGAGGGAACATGTTTATTTGTCCCTAACAAGGCCAAAGATTTACTGTGCAAGAGGCTCATGTTTAATTTCAAACTACCGAAGATAGAGCTGGATCCAAATGCGGAGGATCCAGTTAAGGACGCCTTAGAACATGGGAGAGCCATGGAGGCTAAGGTCAGGGAGTGGGCTATGAAGAAGATGGCCCAGTGATTCACCAACTGGAAGAAAAGATTGCACCTTGACTATGTCGTGAAAGAGAAGACTCCGGATTTCAAGAAGATTCAGTTTGAGAAGATAAAACCATTCTGGGCTGAGTTTGTGAATTACAAGACATCAGAAAAAGCTAAGAAAATGTATGCAACGAATAAGCTGAATGCTGCTAACAAGAAGTATCACCATACTATGGGGGCAAGGTGGCTACAGGGCTGGCATTCCTAAGTGGGAGAAACTTGAGAATGAACTGCGTGCTAAAAAGATCATCCCAAAGACAGACGATTGGATCGAACATGCAAGGAATTGGTTTTACGGGCATGGGGGCACGTTGGACTCGGAAGGGAAGTGTATATATAACATACGACATAAAGAAGACCCCTTGCCAATCGAGAAGATGAGAAAATCAGTAAAGGTTGTTAAAGATGGGGACTTCATTCCCGATAAAGAGAATGATGAGCTCACACTCGCCCTTGGAAATAAGGAACATGATGGACGAACACGAGGCACAAGCGGCTCCAAAC
Source organism: Avena sativa (assembly GCA_916181665.1). NCBI lineage: Eukaryota > Viridiplantae > Streptophyta > Magnoliopsida > Poales > Poaceae > Avena > Avena sativa. The sequence goes on from OV702293.1 coordinate 466,923,032, forward strand.
CATGGAGGACTGGGTTTCCCGAAGAGAGGAAGAAATATCCTGATAGAAGCCGTCAGAGGAGAAAGGACAAGACGGAAATTGAAGCAGATATTTAGAAAGAGCGAATGCATACAATTGAAGAACGAATAAAGCAACAACAAGATGAAATTAATGCACTTAAAGAGCAAAGTATTACCGACCCATCTCAACAGCACATGGTGGAAGAACCTGCATTCGATGCTACCGGCCTATCGAATAATCGAAAAAGCAGTGTGGCTTCCACCGAGGTCCCGGGTGATGACAATGACGATGACGATGGTGCACCGACGATGGCTCCTGTTGGATACCCAGTGGATGATATCACACAAATGACACACTGCGAGCTACATGTCAAAGTGGTGAACATATCAATGAAGGTGGCGGTCGACTATGCCTTACCAATTGGACCCACACCAACTTACCACTGTCCTCCGGTTCCACAGGGCTACGCTGTTGTCGGGGTGGATGAAATCATGCCCACCTTTGAAGTTTTAAATCTTGAGTACCCTGCAGGTGAAGGGGATGTGACTGTACTGGGAGACGCAACAAACATCACCATTCTATGGCCAAAGGAATGTATCGTGCTTCGAAATCACACGCCAAGGCCATCTTCGCCGCCGTCTCACCCGTCTCCAGCGAGGTCGTCGCGGCCGCGGCAGCCGTCTTCGTCGCCTCACCCGGCTCCGTCGCCTCACCAATCTCCGGCGCAGCCATCGCCGCGGCAGCCATCGCCGGCGCCTCAGGAAAAAAAGCGTAAGCGTACCACCGCTACTCTGCGTCGTGCTAAGCGATCACCAAAACATAAACAAGAGCCTCTTCCAAAAGTACCAAAGGTTTCTCCCAAGAGAGCTTATGATTGTACTGAATAGGAGACTACGGCTATCGTTGATGCGGAAACGATAGCGTTTTTTGCTAAGCTGAGGCGGCCGAAAGAGCCAGAGTTCCCCAGCACCAAAGAAGAAAAAGCCAGAGTGTTCAAAATGCTAAAGACTCTTCATCAACCCGAGCCAAAGCTGTCATCAGACTATGAGCGTTCTATTCTCAAGTCACATGCGGCACAACAAGCCATGAAGAGCAGTACTGATGCAAGCGAGAAATCTGTTGCCCAGCTCTAAGAACAAGCAAAACAGTCTTGCGCCCCTCTCAAGGTGATTTCCCATACCAATGTGGGGTCGAGCAAATATGCGGCCGAAGAGCAGTATGATCCAGAGGTAGTTGCACAATACGGAGAAGCTGCCGCTGCTCAAGGTATGAGTATTGCCCAGTACTTATCCCGGTTAGAGTACCTCCCCGTGAGTGAAGTAGCATACAAATACCAGTACGACAAACCTCTCGTCAAACCTGAGGAGGTAAATAATCTTCCAACAAAAATGCAAAGATTGCATAACTGGTACATGCATGCCACAAAGGCCGGGGCTAACTGGATAGTGTTGAGGGTTACAAAAAAGCATTATGGGAAAGAAATAGATGACATGATATCCATTGAATTTGATGAACTATTTTAATTATTCAATCAAGACGCCTTGGACAAATCGATCATTAGTGCCTATTGTCTGTAAGTACTAATTCTGTAATTAATTTAGTCTTTAGCTATCTCACGTTGTTTATTGCATGTATATAATCATACTATAATATGCAGAATGAAGATTCTCGAATGCAGCAGAGGACAAATCTATGACATTGGGTTCATTGACCCATATTGGGTTCATCAAGCTAATCTCAAAACAACCCCCAGGATACGGAGGATAATATTGTACACGCGTTAAGGTTTCAAGAAACCAGAAGGGAAATACTATTTTCTTACAACTTCGAGTGAGTGTTATTGTCTTGTATACACTTTCTATTTCGCTTACTCGATGTTAAGTATATAATTGATTAGTTATGCATGCGCAGCTTCCACTATATTCTGTTAATCATTCAACTTGACAAAGAGCGTGTACTAGTCATGGACTCGAAACATAAACCCCTTGAGCAGTGGAAGGACATGCAGATGCTTCTCCAGCGGTAATTCTAATCATTACGACACTATATCGGCAACGTTCGTGAATTTTATGATATCAAGTAATTAATAACTTCTTTTATTCGTTTTCTTCGCCGGGCAGCGCTTGGAAACGGTTCAGCAACAAGGATAGGGGTGTTTGGAAAGAGGAGCTTACATTTCAACCACTAGATGTAAGCACCACTGGCTATATCCGCGCATCTCTTTAATTCTAGTTTTGATATCGTTATTATCATGCTTGATTATTATTTTGATTGAACTATGTTCTCGTAAAGTGCCTGACTCAGGGACCAGGGAATAATTTATGTGGATACTATGTTTGCGAGTTCATCCGTCAGACGTGCTGTGAGAAGGGCAGAAATTTAGAGCAACTCCACGTACGTAAACAATTTCTATAGTTTTTAATTACCATAAAATTGTGTTTAGTTTCATTCATATAGGATGACTCCTTTTTTAAATCAGATCGAATGTCTACGGGACGGTCTTTTGCCAAAGGATTGCGTACGAGCAATTAAGGAGAAATTGGCGGGATTCTTGGATGCAGAAGTCCTAAACCTAAAAGGAAAATACTATTCGGGTGTGTATAAACAATAGAAATTGTACAAAGAGTTTATTTTGTATGTAGTGCATGAACTCGATCCGTGTATCGAATGCAATATGTTCGACACTTGGATCTATATTGTCATGATGATCTTGTGTAATATAATAGTTTCTTCATTGATGAGTGCAAAACACTAAATAAACAATAAAACAACATAAATGAATTCTCTGCCGCGGCACAAAAGGTGGCGAAAATGCTGCCGCGACAACAAAAATTGCCAAAATGAATTCTCTGTCGCGACAGAGAAATGTGTCAAATCTCTGCCGCAGCAGAGGGTTATTTGTCCCGGTTCGTGTTACGAACCGGGACGGTTGCTCCCCCCTCCTCGTCCTCTACCGCGGCCACGTGTACGTCATTTTGTTCCGATTGGTGGGACAACCGGAACTAAAGGTTGGAGCTTTAATCCCGATTACCCCGTCCCGGTTGGGCAACTGGGACTAAAACCCCTTACCAACCGGGACAAATGGCTATGTTTCCGCTAGTGGAAGACTTGGACAACCTTGATTAATTTTGCGTATGCATGCATCACACACATATATATCTTTTTTCTTTCTTTATATACTACTATTTCGTACCAGTTGATGTGGATGTATAGAATGATGTCGTATCTCAAATTTAAAAAATATGAATGGTGCCATATGAACAATTTCCTTTTAGCGAAGGCCAGCTCTATTTTTTTATAATGGCATGCTCTCTAATCACACTAGTAGAGAAAAGTCTCATTAGCGACGTTGCCAAATTGGATCAGTGTTTTCTTTTTTATGTTTTAGTTCTAAAGTTGTGTGTTTTTGAAACTCTAGCAAATACTGGAAGTTTTTTAAATCCTAGCCGTAAATGTGTTTTTTTTTTCTCCCTCAAGTTGGCAACTGTGTGTCTTTGTCTACTGCACACGTGTATGCAAAATGATTGCCAGCAGTAACAGGGTCTGCTGCTGCAGAACAGGCAGCTCAAGAAGAGAGTGCGCATACAAGCTGATACGGACGGTGAGACTGCGACGCGAGAAATGGAAGGGAAAATAAGAAATGGCATCGCCACTCGCGCGGCAGGGCCGGCGCCGAAAGAGAGAGGGGCCTGAGTTTCTGAGCGCGAGGACCGCTGGCCCTGTTTGGCCGCTTGCACCGGGGAATCAAACGTGATCTTTCTTTCGTCCTCCCTACCTGACCCATGGCTCGTCTAGGCATGGGTGGCTCTCGGAGCTTTGGAGGTAAATTGGCGGCTGCGTGTCGCCGTCGACGTCCCATGCAATGCAACCGTCTTGTGGTCACGGTTTCAGAGATTAAACTGCGGTGCGTGATGGATTGATGGTAGATTTTGTGAGAAAGACCTTCTGTTTCTCCGCCGATCGTTGGAGCGTACGGCTGGTTTCCATACGCGTGGCTGTGCTCCTGTGATTATTTTGTCCGAAGAGTTATGATCGATCGATGTGAGGCGACGAACCGCGACTGACCGTGATGGACATGGAAACTACGATTCCATTAGCTCGGGAAACCACATTGGTCTTGTGTACACGTTTGGTATGATGAATGTATGATGTTCGTGATGTGCAACGAGATATGTACGACTCCACGGGAAATATGCAGAGTTATCGTACTAGCAATTAAGAAACTCGGATATTGACCAGTGGATTTGGATGGGAGTAGACCCGCGCGCACGGAAATACGAGTAAGAACGATAGTATAGCTAGCAAGTTGGCTATACGAGGTTGCCATATTATCAAAAACTAGCTTGTACAATAGTAGTGTTGACTATAATGTTGGCTATTACTACAGTAGTACAATAGTATATCTATTACTAGTAGAAGTAGTTGCTATCTTCTCTCTTTCTCTTTTCTCTCATTTAATGTTTTTGCCTAGGAGCATGTGTAAAGCTGGCTCTTACATGAGAGCCAGTAACTTGCATTTTTGTTTATCTCTCTCCCTCGCGTAGACAAAAGTGTCTAGTCAGCAGGCTTATAGCCCACTATTGTACTTACTTGCTCTAAAAGATGCTTGCGAATCCGGAGGAAAATAATCACGCTTTTAGTTAGACACCTGTACGTACGGCCTTGTATAGATCGAATGATAATCTTCTTTCTTTGTACTAGTACATACGTGCGCAATTATAGGCCATTGCTGAACTGAAGCAGACCGTTGTGGAGGTGCTGCGGTTTTCATATATAAACCCTGTCTGAATCATTAGAGCAAATACAATAGAGTACAGTCAGCTGACTATGAGAGATAAAATATACTACTAGTATTGATGAGGTGGAGGAGAGAGAAGAGGAGAGAGAGTGTAAGCTGTAAGTTAAGAGTCAGCTTCAACGCGTGCTCTTAGGCACTTTGTGTGAATGAAATATGGGCCACATATTGATTAAGTAGTAGACTTTTATAGCTAACTATTATACATACAGACTGTAAGACTAACTATAGATGACATGACACCTTCTTATAGCCAACAGCAGACTACATTATTGAACTTGCTCTTATTGAGACAAAATAAATTAATAAACTCATAAAGAATCCAACGGAACAATTTAATCAGCACTGCTAGCTAGTGGTATGAATCTGGAGTGCTAGGCTGCTAGCTAGTGGTTAGCGATCAATGAGCAGCGAGCTAGTGGTATGAATCTCCCCGTAGCCTGGGACGGGCACGGCCGGTGAGCTTGCCTTGTTGCAGAGCGTTGGATTGTTTCTGGTCCTGCCCTCCTGTCGCCATTCTATATCGATTGCTCATGGCGATTAAATGGTTAATCATGTAGTATGAGTACATCATCAAGACATCCACACAGACCAGGATTGATTTAATTTTAATTAGGAGGCCGTTATTGTGCCGTATGCCGTTTGATGTCGTGCACATTGCTGCTGGGGTTGGTGAAAGGTGTCGAGCTCGACATTTTCTACCAGGATCAATCGGTCATCCATCGATTAACTTTGCATGCAGGAGGTTAAGTTTAGTCCAAAAACAAGCCCCTTGAACTTTCTGCTCCGTCCACCCGTGTCCAAGTCACTCCGTTTTGCAGGACCCTTGAGGCTCAAGATTTTGAGCAGGGGTAACCACCACCGGCATCATCATTTTGACGACGATTTTGACAGTCCTTAATAATCACACAGATTCACCGTGTTTACCAACGATCGCGAGAGGGTTCCTATGCTAATTAGGCAACTTGTAAAGCAGGAGGAGTGCGCACAGTGGACGGCCAATGATACGAGCGCATTGTATTGAGGCCTTTTATCAGGATTCGCCTTATAATTAATGGAAGAAAGGTGTGCGGCCGATTGGAGAAAGATAAGACAAAATGAAATAAAATCAAAAGCTAGAGAATGGGATGGAAGGCGTACGCTGGATTCGGGGAGCGTGCACGGCGGCGGAGAGTTGAATTTAATTAATGGAGGGTTCAGTTTAGTGGGGGTGGGGAAGATAGGAATGAACAAAACTGAAGTGGCTGCCTTGCTTTTGCATGATATATGTAGAGAAAGCAAAAGGAAAGGATCAGCATTGCTTATCACGTACGTACAGCCGATGCATCTCATCAGAACATGATTTATGGTGGCATGCCTATACCACTTCCTCACGAGTCCACGTAAGGAAAAATCAGGTGAAGCATACAGTACAGACATAAACACCCAATGGAAGCAGAACTCTCAATGTCCAAACTTTGCAGCAGCTTTACCTCATCTGATCCTTTTTTGACCGTCTTCTTACCCATGTGGCTAACACAACACACAAAGTCACTTATTTTACCTTCACACGGTTTAAAGTTTGCTTTTTTGTATGCACCGAAGCAAAGAACTTTCGCTCAGACCCACATCGTGCCATCAGAGAAACTAAGTGACAACCCAACCCGAGGGAAGGGCCACCTTGCCAGCACGATGCCTCCAGGTCTTGACTAGGGAGTCACGCCAACCAGTATCACCCGCGGCCAAGCCCCTCACTATCTTGACGACCAAAGGGATGGCCACCAATGATGCGATGTTGCTTGCCGAGATCACCCATTCGGTCCCTCCTTCAAGGGTTATCGTTCTGACATCCTCGAACTCGATCTCGTGGGACGAGAGACACCACATAACGTGGCCGACAGGGCGGAGGAATTAAGCTAGCTCGCGAGATACAATCCTGCATGCTCGAATACATGGAGAAGGAGGTAAGCATGCGCACCGCAACCACCCGAAGGAGTCCGTCCTCTACCGCCGGTGGCGGTTGCCATCCGGACGACGCATCAAGGGCACTCTAGGTCCAGTTGGGTCTAGATCGGGACAGAAAAGTCCTCGCCACCAACGCATGCTCGCGTGCTTCTCACCACTGCTGCCACCTCCAATCCGCCGACCTCTTGTTTCTCCGATGTCCCTAGGCCGAGCTATACCACTCAAGCCGCACCGCCGCCAAGCCGTGTCGCCCTGACTAGGCTCCTATCATGCGGGTAGAGAAGAACCTCTAGCGCCGGCCCCGCTTAGACTTTGTTTAGAACTCATTATTTTTCTTCACCCAAAATCTTCATGTGTATGCAATTATAGGCCATTACTAAAGTGAAGTGGACCATTCTCGAGGCATCGCGATTAATTTTTATAATCCCTGCCTGAACCATTGAAGCAAAATAAATTAATAAACTCATAAAGAATCAAACGAAACAATTTAATTAGCACTACCAGTGGTTAGCAAGCAATGAGCAGGCAGCTAGTTGTCTCACGTCGGATCCGACGGGCGAGGCCGGTGATCTTCCCTTGTTGCAGAGCGTTGGATTTATTTTGTTTCTGGTCTTGCCGTCCTGTCGCCGTGGGTAATCGGGGGGGGGGGGGGGGGGGGGACTATTTGAAATAGATTAAGATTAATTAGTGCGTTAGCTGGGATTGCTCTGATACCATATTGGATTGGTGCACTAGCCATCTGAACCAAAAGTCCAAACTGATAGAAATGACTAGATTATATATTTAAACAGTGCTAGAGTTGGTGAAAGAGATCTCGAGTTCGATATTTCCGTCGATTAGCTTTGCAGGCAGGAGATTTTAAGTTTAGTCCAAACAAGTGCCTTTTACATTTCTCTTCCGTCTCCGTCCACCGTCCAAGTCACTTCGTTTTGCAGGACCCTTGAGGCTCAAGATTTTGAGCAGGGTAACCATCACCGGTATCATCATTTTGATGCAGATTTTGACAGGTTTCCGGTGCGTGTGCGTGTGCGTGCGCGAGGATGGGACGATGGTTCTTAATCACACAGATTCAAGGTGTTTACCGACGATCGCGAGAGGATTCCTATGCCGCTAATCAAGCTACTTGTCTTGACAAGTCCATGTCTGTTAGCTCATGTGATGTACGTATCAATATCAGTCTGATTCTGCACACCTATCTACAATGAAAGTTTGGAGTACACACATTTTTCTTGTAAAGCAGGAGGAGTACGCACAGTGGACGGCCAATGATACAAGCACATCGTAGTGATGCCTTTTATCAGAATTCGTTCCTATAATTAATAGAGGAAAGGTGTGCTGCCGACTGGAGAAAGATAAGACAAATATGAAATTAAAAAAAAAAAGGAGGGGATGGGATGGAAGGCGTACGTTTGATTTGGGGAGCGTGCACGGAAAGGGAAGAGCTGAACGGCGGCGGAGAGTTGAATTGAATGGAAGTATGGAGCGTTGAGTGGGGGTGGGGAAGAGATAGGAATGAACAAAACGGAAGTGACAAGCTTGCCTTTGCATGACGTGGAGAGAAAACAAAAGAAAGGATCAGCATTGCTTAGCACGTACAGCAGATGCATCTCATCCCACGCCCCGCGGACCTCCATTCACCGGAGTCACTCCTCTTCTCTCGCACGAATAGAGAGGCACCACTTGAGAGCTTCCTCCTCGAGACCGGGCCCCTCCCATGGCGCCCTTGCCAAAATAGCCGGTGAGTGGTGGACGGGAGTCGGCGCCGGAGTAGCTAGAGTAGGTAGGTGTAGTTGTGGCCTTCTCCCAGGTTTGGCCTCTATACCCGTTAGTCGAAGCAAGCTGCGAGACCTGGCCGCCCAGATCTTGCGCCTAGGGTTTCGTCATCGTCGGTGGTCGCTCCTGTGGTCAGAGCTGTGCGGGCGGATAAGGAGCGTTGCTTCTCCAAATAAATTAGAGGCGGCTTGTTTCCATCTGATCTTGGTGAGCCTGGCGCTGCTGGTTCTCCTGGCCGGCCGTGGCGGCAGGGGGAGATCTACGGCGGCGAGGAGTACGGATTGGCGGTGCCTCTCCCGGCCGGCCCTGGTGGCGAGGAGGAGGTGGTTTGCGATTCAACGGTTGATGGTTCGGATTGGAAGCAGTGTATCAGAGATGTGGCTCTAGGGGGATAGATCTGGAAGATCCGAAGCCGATTCTCGCCGTCTTGGTGGCGGGAAGAAGGGTTGTCGATGAATTCTTCCTTGATCTGATGTCATCTAGAGCAGGCGGGGATGTTGTTTGGACGACGTCGAGCTATTCAACGTGGGGCTCTCAAGCAGCGATGGTTGGCTGCATCTGGAGCATCTGGAGCGACGTGGTCCCTGGGAGTAATCTCTCGGCGGTGGTGTCACCGTTGACTTTTTTGGCCGAAGGACGGCCACTCCCTCCCTCTGGCACCTCAAGGCTGGCTTAAGGGCGTTCTCAACCTTCTTCGACAGAGGCCTCTCTGCCTTTTCTTGTTTGGCTCCCGCTGCGGTGACCCAAGTGGTCATGTCCCCGGCGTCACGCGGTTGAACAAGGTGAACAATTCCTTGCCCGTGGTGAAAGTGGAGCTGGACCTGATTGCGTTTCTGGTAATAGATCTAGGGTTCTCGATGCTTATTGTAAGGACCTAATTGTATTTTTTCCCTTTCTTTATGGTCCTCCTTGTAATTGGTAACACCATCGCTGAAATGAAAGTTTTCGGTCCTTGGGGACTGATCCCCGTTCAAAAAAACATGGCCTGCGATGCTGCGCAGCCATGCCACGCAGAACCAAGAAAAACCCTCTGATATAAAAAAAATTAGGCCGGACCATGATCTGGTGTCGATAATTTTCAAAAGAAAACGTGGGGTGCATGCATCTGTCCATCCTGTCCCCCTCTAGGACGAAGATTTGGGCAACTTTGTTTTGCGTATGCATGCAGCACATATCTTTTTTCTTTTTCTTAGGTAACATATATTTTTTAGTTTTTATTACCTGTTATTATTTCGTACCTGTTATTATTTCGTACTGATAGACGTAATAGAACGGTACCGTTTCTTGAGTTTAAAATATAGTAAATCATAGTAGTACCATACAAACAATTTCCTTTAAGCGAAGACCAGCTCTATTTTATAATGGCATGCCCCTATCCGTTTGAAGCATTTTGAATATTTCAAGTTTTGTAATGTCAAACTTGGTACTACAAGTTGAGACCTCACATATATAAGACGAACCTAATCCCATCATCCATAATCATACTTCGTTTGAAACCATAGACCAGCAGCTTCTGGTTACAGTGTGTTCAACGTGATGTCATGATACGTGGAGTTCAATTACTGGTTGCATTAAAAAAGTTAGTCTGTTTTTCATCTGAAGAAATGTGCATCCAATGATCTCCAGCGTATCCATAGTTAGAGATGAAACGGATTTTTTACACAGGGAGACTAAGTGGCTGATGAAATCAACCTACTCTGAAACAATAATGGTACGTCACTCCGGCTTGTAGAGAGTTTTTTTTTTTTTGAAACGAGACAATATATTTGCCATTTTTATTAATTATTAAGGAGGGTTTTTTAAAAAGTGTTACAAAGCATGTCTTAGCAAAGGCCAAGACGAACACAAAACAATTACTCGCGATGCAACATACTACTAAGAGCCTTAGCACCGGAAGTCACCACATAGAAGCTTCGTCCTTGATCTTTGTTACCAACATGTTGACGGTGATAAATTTGTTTTGGAAGACTCTAGGATCCCTTTCTGTAGAATTACGGAATATTATCTATATTGATATTGCTTGTGGTGATTACAACGTGAGCCCTTGGGCTGTTTATATAGTACTAGAAGACTTGGGGGGCAAGAAGACTACTAGAGATTGAATTGGATTACAATATGAAACTATCTAATATAGTCCAAACCATGATATACTCTAACACTCCCCCGCAGTCAGATCGGTAGTGACGCGAACGGTCTGACTGGAGTATAATCCGAAGGCGGAGATGGGAGAGGATGTCGATGTCGATGTAGCCGGAAGTAGGGCGTTGTAGTCGTGGTCGATGATGTCATTGGTGATGTAGTCGCCGTTGATGAAGTCGATGAAGTTGATGATGTCGTTGTGTTGTGGTCGATGTCGTCGTTGAGCCGGAAGAATTCGCCGTAGTGGTTGAAGTAGACGTAGTTTTGAGTTGGAGTACTTGAGGTAGGAGACACGCCTGGCCGAGCTTGCCAAACTCGGGAGCATGCCGGGGACGAAGGCACGCGTCGATGTTGCCAATATCGGACGTACGAAGACAAAGACCATCACGAGCCAGAGCCGGAGGGAGCAGCAGAGAAATTATCCGTGAACGGTCGGTGCGTAGAAATTGTCCGCCGATTTATCGAAGAAGATGAAGTAGTTGCAAGAAGAAAATAAATTTAGTGCAAAATAAAAAATTAGACTGCGACTCTGGCAGCGAGGTCGTGGTGGACGAAGACGACGAGGTAGATGTTGATGATGATTGAATTGTTGCGGTAGTCGATTTCGGGGATTAGATCCGTATTTTCCGCTTGTATGAGCGCGGTGTCGCTCGTGAAGAAGAACTTTTTGTTGGCGTTGACGTTGACCACGATTGGTGGTGGCGGCGACGATGCGACGATGTTGTTGGAGTAGATGGTTGTCGGCGATGATGACCACGGGTGATGAAGGTGCAGCCTTTGTTGACGGTGAGGCGCGTACTCGGGGACGTGAGTCCCGGTCGATGTTGGCGAAGATGGGCCGGCGTGATGACGACGTGAGGACGGAGAAGCCGACGCAGCGCGTGAAGGCGTTCCTTGGGGCGCCGCACGGAGCCTCTTTGGCACGATCGTTGACGATGATTTGCCGAAGATGAGTCGACGTCGAGGTTGAAGTAGAGGCGCGTGATGACGACATGTGGTTGTGGACGACGCAATCCGATCTATGATCGGCGAAAGAAGAAGAAGCGTCGGTCAAGCAGCCGACGAGAAAAATTTGACGAAGAAAGATCTAATCTACTATTTGCGCGGCCCCCGGCGGAGAACGATCTCCCCGGGGAGGCGCGGCGGAATCGGTGGTGCTAAACCCTAGGCGGAGCGAACCGCTCTGATATCATGTAGAATTGCGGACTATTATCTGTATTGATATTGCTTGTGGTGATTACAACATGAGCCCTTGGACTGTTTATGTAGTACTAAAAGACTTGGGGGACAAGAAGACTACTAGAGATTGAATTGGATTAGAATATAAAACTACCTAATATAGTCCAAACCGTGATATACTCGGACACTTTTTTTCCAAATATTTCAGAGACCAACATTGCCAATAGAGTCATAGCCTTTTTGTACATTTCTCTCTTGTGAATCACCTCTTTCCACCATTCATTCACAAATCGTAATTGGTGCCAACTCTCTGTTTCTATGCCTTGTAATCCAAGTCAATCCTTTAGCTTCCCCCACACGCATGCGGGGCGCGCACACACGCACACACGCACATGTTTAGAAAAGGGTGGGCGGTCGATCTCTTGAGTTTGATTGCAAAGCTTGCAATGATCACAATTGGACCATCCTCAACGTGTTGTCGACCTTGTTTGTTGTGTGTGTTGGTTTGTCTTTATTTGCATTGTGCGATGTACTCGCTCGAGAACCATGGTCTGAACGCCTGCGTGTTTCCGGCATGTACTCCCTCCGTATTAATTTAGATTGCATATAAAATTTTATTAGAATCAAGCTATACAATGTTTGATCAGCTAGTTTGATATAACTATAAATTTATACGATACTCCCTCTGTTTCAAATTACTCCACGCGCACTCTTATCTAGGTAGGCTAGTAATCTCTCATTTTTTATCCAAAAAAATCCTAAATTTTTTGAACTAGATAGTATGAAATGTGTACTAGCTATTTCAAAAATCTCGGAATTTTTTTGAACAAAAAATAAGAGAATACTAGCCCACCTAGATAAGCGTGCGTGCGGAGTAATTTGAAACAGAGGGAGTACCAAATTAATATTATTAGAATTGTTTTAAAATATATTTTATAATATATATATATATATATATTATACTCCCTCCGTCCAAGAATAGATGTCTTAGGTTTTTTAAATTTTGGATGAATCTATATATTAAATAGTGTCTAGATTTATTCAAATTTTAACAAATTTGAGACATCTATTTAGGAACGGAGGGAGTATTATATATATTTATATTATTTTTTCTTAGTTAAATTTTATAAAGTTTGACTTGAAAAAATAAATATGCGCAATGTAGTATGGGATGGAGGGAGTACGATCGTACCAGCTCGATCAAGGCTAAAACTGATCATCACAGACAGACATGAGCCCTGGGTTCGTACGGCCGTGCATGCACCAAGTAGTAGTCACTAGTAGGGGTGGGCATTCGGTTTTTTCGGTTAATTCGGTTCGGTTTTTCGGGTTTTTCTATAATTCGGTTTTTACAAAATAGGAACCGAAATTATTTCGGTTTTCTAATTAATCGATAGTTCGGTTAGTGGACAATTCGGTTCGGTGTTTGGTTTTTAACCGAACTTCTGGAAATAACAACACTGTGCCATAATTTATGTAGATCCATACGAGCTAAACCACTCATCGGCGCACCGGAAGCAACCTCCAGGTCGGCGAGTACCTGAAGCAATACATGGCTAGCTGATGTCTTAAACGCATGTGTAGAAAAAACATAATAAGCATGATGTCTATCTTGCTCGTTCAAAAAAATGATGTCTATCTTCCAAGTCGTATACATTCAACAAATCGTATGTGTTGAAGTTTAGCTAAAATATATGATTATATCCGAAACAGGAAAACAATTGAAAGGCTTCCAACAAAATTCATAGACACAATTGACAGTTAAACCATGAACATGTACGTACATGTGGCTGGAGACATACATACATGCATGAGCTGTTAAACTACGAACATGTGCGTGCATGTGCAGGGGCGGACCCAGAGAAAATAATGAGCGCAGGCCAATATGGTGAGTGGGGGCATTTCATGAATGAACTTGCAGAAATTTGAATTTTTTCTTTCAAATATGACTAAATATTACATGATTCAAAATTTTAAGTGGGGGCATAGGCCCCCACTGGGCTGTACTTGGGTCCGCCCCTGTGCATGTGGCTGAAGACATACGTACCTGCATGGGCTGTCTCGCACCTTTTGCATGCATGTATTTTTCTCGCATGAGCTAGTATCTACGTACAGTAATGGACGTCTGAGACAGAATCACAAATATATTTAGCTCTGTCACGTATATTTTCGGTTTATACGGTTACTTCGGTTAACAAAGAGTCAAAACCGAATTAATATTTATAAATTCGGTTAATCATATTTACTAACCGAAATTAGCTTCGGCTAATTCGGGTTCGATGTATTCGGTTTCGGTTCCGGTTAATTCGGTTTCGGTGTTCGATTTCGGTTTTTTATGCCCACCCCTAGTCACTAGTCAGGCAGGTAGATACCGGTTATAATAATACTCCCCTCCGTCCTAAAATAAATGTCTCAGATTTATCAAAATTTAAATGAATATAGACACTATTTTGTATATAGGTTTATTTAAATTGTAACGAATATAAGACATCTATTATAAAACGGAGGGATTAATAATAATGTGGTTTTAGATGCAGCTAAGCTGTCAATTTGTTGTCACGACACAATCAAGATCGAATCCTCGTTAGTACGTAGCCCGCGCCCGTGACGCAACCGGACAAGCGGGCGAAAGATGACCTTGCCGGCCAACGGCGACCAGGTTGGCTTGCCGGCCTCGTCGCGCGTCGATTCGAGCCAGCGCACGGCTCGACCTAGTAGAAAACTACTACTCCGGGCCGGATCTGGGTTTGAGCGGGCTGGCTCGGACCGGTGTGTCTTGGAGGGATTTTGGAGCGTCTTGGGCTGGGGCTCGCGGGGCTGATGTCACGTCTTCTGCAGCGCCGCGGTGAAAGCTTCACGGGCCCATCCGGCCCGGCCGGACCTTTGGCTTCTTCGGGGGTAGCTGTGGCGATGTTCTCCGTGCTGCAGCGTGGCGGTGAGAACTTTACGAGCCCTTTCAGGGCTCGGCCGGGCCTTCGGCCTGGTGTGTTCTTGCGGCTGTGTCCGGCCGGCACCCGCCATTGGCGGCGGAGGAAGTCCTCTGGGGGGATAAGCATCTGCCGTCCTCCAGTAGCTTGTGGCTAGGTGTGCTTGGACCGCGGCGTCCGGTCGGTTACCGTCCCTGGCGGTGGAGGTTGCGCCCTCCCACGTGGTGATAGTTCCGCTTCCCCGCGCCTTAGGTTGCCTCCTTTCGGTCCGTCCGACCCCGTAGGAAGTGTCGTGGTGTGGCGGCGATGGTGTTGTCAAGATCGTGGTGGCGCATGTTGGTGGGCGGCGTGGTTGGTGGTGTGCTTCGGCTTGCCCGGGGGTGTGGTTGTTGGGATTGGGCGAAATCCCTGCCGGCCTTGCCGGCCCTGACGCGGTGACGCCTGCGGGTGCCACTATCCTTCTTGAAGGGCGTTGGGTGTTCCTTCTACCTGCTTCCATTGCGTAGCGGGGGAAACCTTAGGATTCGTCCGGGCAGCAGCGTCGACATCGTCGCTCCCCTTCTTGGAGGTGTTGCTTGGTACGGGGCGAGCCGGAGTACGAGGAGTGTGGTAGTCATCCTCCGGTGGGCGCAGCGGTTGCGCGACTTCGTCGTTTTCGTCGCGCCGGCATTGTCGGCATTGTTTTCTTTTCTTCTTTCTCTTAGGTTTTCTTTCTTTTTGGGCTTTGTTGTGCTGTTTGCCCCAGCGTTGGTCTCGTGGTTGTCCTTTGGGCGTTGTGCTGTCTGGCCCAGCAGCGGTCTTACCGGTGTGCTTTATTTATAAAGCGGAGCGAAAGCCTATTTCGAGAGAAAACTACTACTCCCTTCAACCCATATTAATTGACTTGGATTTGTCAAATTTGAATTAATCTAGACACTATTTTATATATAGGTTTATTTAAAATTTGATAAATCAAAATTAATTAATATGAACCGAAGGAAGTAGTACTATTCATTTGGCGTCGGAAGGACATGGAGCGGCAACAGCAAGGGCCAAATGGTAGGACCCATCTTCTAAGAGTTCTAAGCTCCTAGAAACAACGAGCTGTGGTTGCTCCCACCGTTTCGCTGTTACAGGCCTACCGTCAGCACGTTTTTTTTCACCGCGTGATCCGTCGTTCGTGCTTGTTTGTGCCTATACGTTAGTGCATCTCCTTGCCGTTAGATTAGCATACAGGGCTCAGATTAATAAGCTTCCACCGACCCTAGACTTCTACCGCGTCCTGTATTCTCCTAGCAGCCGCCGCCTCTCCTCCGCTCCACCAACACCCGCGCGTGGTGGTGCCGCCGTGCTGCTGCACCTTCTTCGCCTTCTCCCAACGACGCCCTTACCTGCTTCCCATATGGCCAGCCCCTCCCTACAAGCTCTCTGCCCGCCCCAGGTAGTCCTAAGCCCTAGGGCGCCCGCCAACCACCCTTCTCTACATCTCCCTTTCCCATCCTCTTCCATGGTCGCCCCGCCTGCTCCTGTGGTCGCTGCCGGCGAATCCTTCTCCCATCTGATACCCTTCATCATGCTCCCCACAGATTGAAGTTGCGTTCTAATTGACATGGTGGCCGCGGCCTCCTAATTAGAGCAAGTACGATTAGGTAATATTGAGGTCATTTATTTGATGTGAGATAGGACAGTACATTACCTGCTCTTTAATCTATATTTATTTTCCAACCTGTAGGTTTAAGATTTTATTGCTCAAACATAGAACTCTTATGCCCTTTCTGTTCTAAGAGTGCAGGTAGTTTTGGTTATGTTTGTCTAATGAGATTGGTGAGGAATTCATCATGACTATTTGTTGTGTGATATTTTTATTTAGGAACTTCTAAAGCAATGATTATTTAACCGTGGTGGTGTAAAAATTTGTAAGTAGTGCTTTTGTATCAAGCGTGCCTCCATGTATTTTATGGCAAAGGGATATTACAGGATTTTTTACTGTAATCATTTGTAAAAGATGTTTTTGTATCAGTTGTGTTGCCATGCATGTGATGACAGCAGGATATAGGAGGGAGTTACTTAGCAGTGATTTTGTTGGTGAAGTAGTTTCTTTGACGACCATTTTTCTTAATATCGAAAGAGTGGGCAACTAAGTTTTTTGTTCACAAGGAATTCATTAATATATGTTCAAGATTCTAGGTATTCAAGATTCAGAGTTTCTCTGTTATCATCTCTATTGGGTATCTGCATTCCTTATCTTCACAATAATCTTGCACCTCATTGGAACCTGTTCATTTATGTTGGATGAGTTTTCAGGGAAAGTTGCCATATTGCCATGGCGATCTAAAATAGCTTATAATTGTTTATGTAGGTTCTGATGTGCACATGTCTGTTTCGTCTCTTACATGCTTACTTGAAAAAAAAATGAAAAACTGACGCATCAAGGTATACAAGTGAAATTTCTAACCTAATATATTACTTAATATGAGCATTGCAAAATCAACTGTACGTTATTGTCCTATTCTATGTCTACAGATGAAAGAATTGCCATTTCGACGACCTTGAATTGTCATAACTTTGTCTCACTTTGGTATCATGTGAGTGAATAAGGCCATAATATTATGCGTAAATACTTTACTGTGATTTCTGAGTTAGCCATCACTGATCACTTTGTTCTGCATCACCTTTTATCCTAATATTTTCGACCTTTCCCATTTTTTCACCTTCATTTGATTTCTGTATTACTAGATATATGCCAATTCTCAGAGTTAGAGCCTGCCCTCTCGGCCGCAGTGATACCACTATATTCTCAAGGATATGATGTAAACCAAGGTGGGTCGATCATTTTGAGCCAGGCATGTTAAGGTATCAGCTTTTTTTCTAGCTCTGCAAATTAGTTTGTCATTTGCTTGAATGGTCTATTGTCATAGTGGTGTTTAAATCCTCCGAGATTCCTTTCCAAATAGTTGTACACAGTCCGTGCCTTCAATAATTTTTGTGAAATACCTTTCCAAATCGTGGTATGCAGTCAGTACCAAAATATGTCAGTGAAATCTTATGTCCTACTTTTTAGCTCTGTTATTTTGTCATCTGAACCAAGTGTGTTAACCAAGTAGCGTAGTCCATATCAAAGCATACATGCAAGGTGGTCCAACTGCTTCAAGATATATGAGATATCCATGGGAGATGATTTTATCTATTTACTCTTATGTATTCAATGCAATCGCAGGTCTGTTGTCTGGTACTTGCACATATGTGATCCAGTTAGGTGTATCTCAAACAAAAATATCCCCTTTTTACGAGAAACTAGAACATCCTCAATCATTATATAGAAAAATAATAACCAAACACCATTGCTCTTTCTTTAGCAGTTAATCTATAATTGTTTTCCCACTGTATATTTATTTGGTTTGTGTGCCTGAGATCAGATCAATTGGTCTTTGAGAATGGTAGAATTTTCGTTTTTGTTTTGCTCGACAAATGATTCCAAATAATAAAAAGTTTGACGTTTGTCTTGATAGACTAGAAGCATACCTACAATCATTATATAATCAGGTACTATTTTGTTTTATCCATTTAGCAATGCATACATAAAAGTATGATTTATGCCCAGTTTCTTCGGTCTCCTAGGGCTGGCTAATTCACACAATGATTTTTTTATGTGTATAGATGTGAGGTGTCTATTATTCTATCTGATCATAATGAGTGCAATACAAAGATGGTGTGATGTTGCTAAGATGATGGATTGAAGATATGGACAAGACAAGCGAGTTCATGCCCTATTTTTCTTCGACTGATACTGATGTATATGGGCAGGCGACAAGGTAGGATTAGTGGCAAATGCAGGATATGGAGAAAGTAAGCGCTTTCTCAATTCTCTCTCTTCTCTTTTAATTGTGAACTTTTGTGACTATTCTTTCTGAAACCTGTTTGGGCCAAATCAAGGCAAGGGCGTCCTTGGTATTGTGCAGTCTCGGTTTTACTTGATAGTGTATTTGGTTTCACAACGTCTTCTTGCGAATTCTTGTGTCGGTATTATTTACTTTTAGAAACTGATACTTTCAAGTATGTAGTAGGAGAACGTATTGTACATTGTCTTATTACTATGGTTGACGTTTTCCTTTGACGGTTGGCAGTTATAACTCAAGTTTACAGGCGCTGTAATTTTGTTTTTTTTCTTTGAACTATTCTGAAGTTCATTTGCAACTTGCACCTGATCATGTATTGTTTTTTCCGGGAGGGTCATATATGGTTCACATTTTATAATCGCGGAGTTAATATTCGTCTTGAAAAACACTGCTCGCTCTCATATTTTTTCTTCGACACCCTCGTGAATATTCAGCAAGTGCACTGTGTTGGATTCGTGGGTGGGACACATTTGTTAGTCGATTTTCTCACTTTTCGCTGCGTGGGTCTACGAGTCATCCTGAGGTCGGTTCATGTGGTTGCTACATGTTAGACAGACAGGATCAGGAAGAGGGAAAAATATTCCTCCCACTTTCTCTTGATATCTAGCGAATGTTTGCGCCACCGGCCACTCAGCCACCTCTCTCCCGCTGCACATTCCAGTACTGAGCCATCCTACGCCATAGCACGAGAAGAGGGTCGCCCCTCTGCCTCGACGCCCTCCCGCACCGCATGCAATGCACGCGTATGTGTCTTCATGTGCCTCAAGAAGACTCCAATCTCTCTCCCTGTCAAGGAGGGTGTGCTCCAATGTCGTTGTGTCGCTGGTGCTGGCCAGTGGGCAGTCTTCTCCTAACTTTGGCTTCATTACTCGTGGCTGCACCCATGGTGGCTGTTTTGTTAGCATATGGTAGACATCCAGCGCCTCGCGTGTAGTACCATACTGGCCACTGCCGCCGGTGGTGTCGACGCTCACGTTAGTCCTCGCTTGGTTGTTCTGTTGAGGCGCCCATATTACTTAAGATTGTTTTAGCATCCCGTTGTAGGCCCAATATCAGTTGTCTCCATTGTTTTGCTACAAATCTGATCATGTAATAGGTACGCTTAGCTATTCATGTGACATGTTTTAATTCTTCATCAATGCTGATGTGCTGCGACCATCTATGTTTTGATTTGGAAGATAATGTCTGCTCTATTTTGTCATATTTTTAATCAAGCTATCTTGCTACAATTAAAGTATAATTGTTGTTCTAATTTTTCATGTTGGTGTTGCTAGATATCTCCTGAAGGTCGTAGATCATGTTCTGCTGTTCAACCTGCATGCATATTACAACTCATATTGGACATGTATAAGGGCCGTCTTTGTACTTTGGAGAATCGTGAAAATTTGAGTACCATGATGTTCTTATACACTATCTACTTCTTTATTTGTTGGACCACCATTTATACTACTAGCTTCTATGCTTGAAGTACAGTGTTCTATAAGTGAATATATTCTTCAAATGATGTTTAGACAAGAAGCCAATTAGTTTAAATGTCATAGTTGAATGAGTGATCATATTGAAATTATGTGTTCCCACATTCTTAGTTACATGAAAGAGGAAAAACCTTTGCTCGTAACTAAGCCTAATAGACTATGCCTACATCATCTGTCTAATATAGAACAATTAGTGAGGCTATGCCTACCTCATCTCTCTAATATCACACATGAAGTCAAAAGGGTACTAATCACACATAAAAACTAAATGATAATAGAAAAGGATGGCGCAGCAACGCGCGCCAGGTCCTTCTAGTAATACTCCAATCTTGAGTGCCCGACTCCAATCTTGAGCAGCAACAGCAAGGGCCAAATGCACGAATTCGTTGCGCCCGCTGGAATACATACATAAGTATCTCCTGTAAAAAGTGCGGTCGCCGCGCCGGATCACGAAGCCCTGCCTGACGCAACGGCCTGTAAAAAGTGCGGCGACTCGTGCCGGAACCTGCCGCGGTCTTGTCTGTCGTGGCCTCTGAATGAAAAGTGCGGTGCGACGTTGCACGTATGGTATGGGTCAGGGTCGACTCCGGCCCGCCCACGCACGTGCGCTCGGGGCAGAGCCTGCTGAGCCCACACGACATTTGACGCCGCACTGTACAATTACAGCATAGGGTCAGGGGAGACTCGTGGGCACTATGCAATACTTGGCGATCGACCTTAGACCTAACTCCTTCTCGCCGACGATTAAATGCACTCTAGTACTAGTATGATCAGCCTTGGTTAACTCCGTGTCGTACACGATCGATCGATGAGCCTTGGTGGTTAATACGCTTATGCTTAGTCTCCGGTCCTCTGCCGTTTGACTGTCGGATCACCTCACATCACGGGATTCACGTGAGTGGAACAACACCAAGGATCCACCGATAGCGTGCATCGGACCTGAAAAATCAAAATGTTCTGGGTTGTGCTGGTACCCGCACGTGTAGTCTGCCTTGCTTGAGACTTCTCTTTGGCCGTTTGTTTGTGAAGACCAAATCGAATGCAGGCAGCTCGGCTGTGTCCACCACCTACCGGCACTACCACACTTTCCAACTGATGATTATGTCATCAGCGGACTAACGGTCGAATTGCTGGGAGTTAAACACGTTTTTGTCTAGTAACTGCCCGGAGTATTAACCCGATAAAGTTCCCAGCAGAAAAAAATAACAATAAAGTTGTGTGAACAACCGAAAGATTTGATTAAACTGTATATATTCAAACGGCCGGAACCCAGCATGGTATCATCGTCCAGACAAAGGTCTCGCTGCCACAAACAATCTCCTACTCACTCGGTTTGGTTTAATCGGTAAGCTCGTGGTTTTGAAAAAACTTCAATCACAAATTCTGTCAACAAACTATATTGTAAACTTAAGTTGAATATGAATCCAACGGTATAGGTTCCATTATATACTGCATCTCTTCTTTTAGTGACAAAATTCCTGGTCTTAAACCACATGGTGGGTCTCCGGCCGAAAGACTTCCTCCAGCTCGTTCCCAATTTATAGGCCATTACCGAAGTGAGGTGGACCGTTGGGGATGTGTTGCGATTAATTTTATAAACCCTGTTTGAACCATTGAAGCACAATAGATTAAGAAACTCATAAAAGAATCAAACAAAACAACTTAATTGTAGTGCTATATATTGGTTACCTAGCAATGAGCAGCGAGCTAGTGGTGGTCGATCTCAGGTACCCTGAGGCCGGCGGCCGACCGGTGAGCTTCCCTTGTTGCAGAGCGTTGGATTTATTCCCATTTCTGGTCCTGCCCTCCTGTGGCCTTGCCCCATCAATTGCTCCTCTTATTAATCATGCTAATTGCTCGAACAAAAGTAGAGTACATCAACACAACATCGACACACTAGGATTACTTTAATTTGGTGGCCGTTACTGTGCCGTATGCGGTTTGATTTCGTGCACAATGCTACATGCCGGGGTTGGTGAAAGGTGTAGAGCTCGATATTTTTACTTTCTTCTCAACTTAATTGTAGTGCTACATGGGCCGTTTTATTTTTTTGTCCCGTCGAATCCCATATTAAAGACCACGTATATCTCTGTATATGTGTATTCGGTCGAACTGGGTATAATCCACATTTCGGCCGGCTGGTCCTACCTTCCATTATCGCGATCTACGTCTTTGCATGTCATAATTTAGATTTTTTTTGCTATTATATAACTTCTGATTTTCACCTTTTACAGGCACATGAGTATACGTATACAATAAATATACGTCTAAAAGGACCATATGAACTTCGGATAGGTTCGTACGGTCATGTAAACAATCCGTGTCGAGTTTTTGTTTGTTAAAATTTGAAAAACGGGAGGGGGACTGAAGAAAAAGTGTATTTCTAGCGTGGTCAATCATATCAGCCATCCGTCGATTAATTTTTGAGCGAGGTTAATAAGCTTAGTCCCTTTAACTTTCTTCTCCGTCTCTGTCCATCCGTCCAAGTCACTCCGTTTTGCAGGACCCTTGAGGCTCAAGGTTTTGGGTCGGGTAACCATCATCGGCATCATCATTTTGACGCAATTTTTTACAGGTTTCCTATGCGTGCCCGTGCGCGATTCAGTCGCGCAGATTCACGGTTTTTACCTTGACAAGTTCATGTTTGTCAGCTCATTTGTTGCACGTATCATCTGTTGGTTCTGCTCATCAATTCAGTCACCGGTAAATATACAGTGAAAGTTGGAGTACACACGGTTTTTTCGAAAAGCAGGAGCAGGCACAGTGGACGGCCAATGATACGAGCACATCGGGTCGATGCGACGATGCTTCATATAAGGGTTGATTATTATTTTTGGATGAAAGGTGTGCGAACCGATAGGAGAAAGATAAGACAAGAACGAAATAAAATAAAAAGGAGGGGATGGAATCAAAGGTGTACGTACGCTGGATTTTGGGAGCGTGCGCAGAAAGGGAGGACACGGCGCCAAGCAGAGAGTTGAATTAATGGAATTATGGAGCCATGGAGGGATGGGACTGAGAGGGTTGAGTGGGAGTGGGAAAGATGGATAGGAATGAACAAAACGGGAATGGCGGCTGCCTTTGCATGATGTGGAGAGAAAGCAAAAGGCTCAGTGAGCACGGTAAAAAGGATCACGAAATCGATAAGTTTGATTTCTCTTGATTTCTCGCATGACCGTTGTGTTGTGACTAGCGTGCATTGTAAAGCACTCCAAGGAAGGCCCAACTAAAACGCTTGAATCGAGCGTTTCCATGGAGGTATGTTTTGGAGTTGCAAAAAAGAGGTGGCGGCATGCACGCGCCATTCGTGGGGGCGCATGCAGGAAACTGAACTTTCCCGGCCATGCTTCGCACCAAGAGTATCAACAACTGCTGGGATGGCTCACCCTACGCGTTGGCCCTCCCCAAAATCCCTCCTCCTTTTGATTCCACAACACGAGCGATGGAGGCGGCGACGGCGTAGATCTATCGTACCCGGTGGTTCCTCCAACTCCGGGTGGTGAGCGCCGGTCAGCAGCATCGAGGCACATCTCCCTCCTTCTCCCCGACCACGCATCGCCATGGGTGAGGTAAGCACCATGAATCCCTCTCCACTATTGTTTCTAGTAGGGCTGAAGCACCGGTTTAGGAATAACTCATCGTAGCTCCAGATTGTTAGGCCGACTAGATGGTGTTTATCCATCAGGCAGCTGCGCTTATAGCGGTAATTCAAGCCTGGATCCTGTTGTTGCACAAGAGAGCTGTTAGGCAGGCTGTGTTTCCTAGACTGATGAACGGTCCTATGTGTGCTCGACATCAAGAGATGATGGTCAATCTGAAGTACATTTACAACTATAATGATGTAGAGTCTCTGAACATGCTCAGGATGAGAAGAGCCCCCTTCTTTGCACTTGTTGAAAGGTTAAGGACGGGTGGACATTTGGTAGATAACATTCACACCTCAGTGGAAGAACAAGTCGCGATGTTCCTTCATGTGGTTGGCCATAACCAGAGGTTTAGGGTCATCCACAACACTTCCAGATGAAGCATGGAGACCATATAGTGCTATTTCAATCGAGTGTTCAATGCAATCAGTGAGCTGATAGAGGAGTGATGTCTACACACTTCTATTCTTGTAGACAGTTGTTGGGCCTCCAAGTGCAGAGGTTTGTAGAACAGCAGCAAGTTTCCCTTAAGTGGGTTACCCAAGATTTATCGAACTCAGGGAGGAAGTGGTCAAAGCTACCCCTCTCAAGCAACCCTGCAATCAAGATACAAGAAGTCTCTTGTGTCCCCAACACACCCAATATAGGTGCACTAGTTCGGCGAAGAGATAGTGAAATACAAGTGGTAACGGTGCCAGAAAAGAGCTTGCCGGTGAGGTAAAGACTAAAGACAACAAGAAGGAAGCAAGCAAACATGCAACAGATCTAGTATCAAATGGTGTTTCAATGTTTAGAAACAAGGCCTAGGGATCATACTTTCACTAGTGAACACTCTCTCATATAAATATCCTCTCTTCATGATACTACTCTTAACTACTCTCCGGTTGGACACTCTAATCCATGGTAGGGCTATAACAGCACACCTCAAAGTCCGTCTTCCCCAATCTTGATAACCTCACACCGTCACCTTGAGCGCTAGATGGTTCCAACAAACACCACAATTTCATAGAGACATCCAACTCCAAATATAACTCATATCAAATATTCAATCTAGCCAAAGTGCCACACACGGTATGCCCGCTGTCACTTTCACACACGTGGGGAAATCATAGATCTATTAAAGCACAAATTGTATTTATGTAGACTCAAACCTAAGTGCCACCATGGCATGCACGCTGTCACTTTCACACACATGGGGAGAGCATAGATCTATTAAAGCACTTGAATAGCAAGGTATATCTACTTTATTACAAAGCTCATGATCACAATATGACCATGCATAGAGAGAGAGAGAGATGAACACATAGCTACCGGTAGAGCCCTTAGCCTCGAGGAAGAACTACTCCCTCCTCATCATGGGAATCAGCAACGGTGATAGAGATGGTGGTGGAGATTGATGGAGATGGCTCCGGGGGCACTTCCTCGTCCCGACAGGGTGCCGGAACAGAGACTTTCTATCCCCCGAATCTCCCCTTCGGTGGCGGCGGCGCTACGGAGGTTTTCGTGGATTTCTTCTGGATGCCCTAGGGTTTTTGGGTCGGAGGCTTCTTATAGGCGCAAGAATCAAGGTCGGTGGGGGTCAGGGGCCCACACCCCCTGTGGGCGCCTCTAGGGCTTGCCCGCGCCTAGGAGGGTGCGGCCACCCTGTGGCCCCCCTCCGGCTCTGCTTCGTAGTTCCGTGTTGCTTCGAGAAAAATAATGACTTTGGCTTTTGTCCCGTCCAATTCTAAGAATATCGATTTTCCGCCTTTCTGATACCAAAAACAGAAGAAAACATGCAATTGGCACTATGGCATCTTGTCAATAGGTTAGTTCCAGAAAGTGTATAAAAATACCTCAAAGTGTAGACAAAACATAAGACAAATGATACAAAACAAGCATGGAACATCAAAAATTAAAGATACATTTACGACGTATCAAGCATCCCCAAGCTTAACTCCTGCTCGTCCTCGAGTAGGTAAGTGATAAAAGAATAATTTTTTGAGATGACATGCACCATCAAAACCAAGATCAAACCATTTGCAAGCATTGAAAGCTGGGATCAACGAACTCTAAACATGAGCATGAGAGAAGAAGTTCTAACAGTAAGACAAAGTAACTATGCATGCAACATGAAAGGCTACAAACAAAGATCATGAATAACATGCATTGAAAAATGTTTGTTTGTTTCACATACAGAAAATATAGGATAGTGGCAATCAGCTTGTCCCTCATAGAGTAGCAATATAGATGCATAGGACACCTTCAAAGTTCACAAGGGTGACTAGAAACAATATAGCACAAGAACAAGTAATATCACAATATGCATCAACCAATAAGCTTTAGAACACTGCACACAGAATGACAACTATGCTCTCTTAATGGTGCCTAAAAGGTAGAAGGTGGAGACTCAATATTGGTGGAAGAAAGACCTTTTATAAAGGAAGCAGAGATTTCAAGTTTCAAAAAGAGCTTCCAAAAATTATGGTACTTGTTAGCTTTCATCCCAGATTGCCCCTATCATAAGCATCTTGAAGTGATTAAGGTTAAAGTGAACAAAGATGGAGTATATGCTTGACAAAGTATAAGTTGGCAATCTCAGGTCCCTTGAATACGAGGGCCACACCTCATGCTACTCAACTTCAGTCACCTGTAAGTTCTTGTCATTGTAAGTATTTGCATATCATAGAGAACCGCCAACGGGGTACCCCTTGCACATGGTACAGGAGCTATCCCATAACCAAAATGACAAGGCAAGAAGACAATGAGCATCTCAGTGTTCTTCTTATTTACCATGGGAATATGGTGCTTTTTCTCTCTTTTCCTCTTTTCTCATATGTCTCTTTTTCTCAATATCTTTTTTATAAGAAGAATGCTTCATAGATGTCACTATGGTGATGCTGCAAGTTTCCACCATGATTCGGCATGGCTTAGGCTAGCGGCCCAGGCGTTTCTCTAACACAGAATACAAACTCCATGGACTTACAAGTTCCCTTTTTAATTCACACTGTTGATATCCATAGACAAAAGAGCATGATATCAACTGAGTACAAAGTACAAGTGCAATATTGAAAACGTTCCCCGTGACAGCACGGTTCTGCTAATTCCAACGTATAAGTGCAAGCATATACAACATAGATGACACAATGGTTCAAGTTTATTAGGGGCAAAGAATATAAAGTGTGCCATCAAGTTCGTGAGGGCTTTAATCACTAAGTTTTCACATAACAAAATAGTTTTTAATTGGAAGATAGCTGAAAACAAGAATATACTTAGAATGGTGTAACACACCATGCATAGGAGTTTATAGTGGACACTTTGGAATAAATTGGTTTCTTGGGAGTTGGAAGCATGAGTAGAGCCTACTCATACAAGTGGAGGCTAGCAAAAGACTCGGAGCAATCAACTAAGAGAGCAATAATGGACATAATCATGTAGAGCAACAAAGCATTACTAATCAAAGCATAGAGTGGTACTACAAGTCAAGGACTAAATGATCATAGAGGCTATGGTGACTTGTCATAGTCATAACATGGTGTGAGCATGTGCCAAGTCAACCCAAACAAAGCATCAAAGGAGAATACCGCAATACTATGCTTTTGTATGCTAAAACAATGCATGATTCCTTTAAGGCACATTAAGCACTCCTAATTGTTTGGAACAAGTCATGCTACAGCAATAATCACTAAGCATAAGGTCAAAGCAACACCTAGCATGACATGATAAAGTCTATGTCACAGTCAAAACAAGCTCCCTTTTGTACCACTTAAGCATGAAACTTTCTATTCTTTCCAACACCAAACAACTTATTTGAAACAACTCACAAAGGTAATAATCAAAAAAGATCAGTGAGCTTGTCTCACAAATGCACAAAGATAAGTTCTAAGCTGAAAGCACAAGAAAACTAAGGATAAACACAGTGCTAGCAAAAATGAACACTCACAAAACAATAAGAGTGAAAACTAGAGTGTTCTAGGCAATGGAAACAAAGTGTGTCTCTCTCCAAAAGAAGTATGGTGTAACCAACCAACTTACTCAAGCAAACTAAGCAAACTAAAACCAAAAATGAAAACTAAGACACTCCAAGAACAACACAACAATGCATGAAACAATAAAAGCGAAGTGTCTAGAAAGACCTGAGATTTTTATTGATGAAGGGGATGCCTTGGGCATCCCCAAGATTTGACGCTTGTACCTCTTGGATATTTCTTGGGGTGACACCGGGGTGGCATCCCCAAGCTTGAGCTTTTGTCCATTTTTCATCTCATTACATCATTCTCTCTCTAAACCTGAAATTTTTTCTTCATACAAAACTTCACACAATCTTCATTAGCAACATTAGTGTATTCAAAAGATAATAGACTTTTGGGTTTAGCTTTAGAACAGCAAAACTTTCACTAAAAACACAAACTACTGTAGTAACTCCTTCAAAATCTCAATTCACCTAAAAGAGAACTCAAAAAGGAAGCAATAAGAACCAAATGCAAATAATGGCAGAAATCTGTCAAAACAGACCAGCAGGTAGAAACCGATTTTTTCGAACATCTTCTGTTGATCAAATCAAAAAGTGTTGAACTAATTAAAGTTATCTAACATACTGGGGGATTTATTCGTAAATTTCAGCTCAATCTGAGTTACATAGACTACTCAAAAAAAATTGGTGGATGACAGAAATCTGTTTCGGGACAACAACTCCCCAAATCTTACTTCCCTCTCATTAGAGGTCATTCTTGGTACAAAAAGCAAACTAAAAGGATAAGATAAGGTCATTACAGAAGTAATAACTTCCAAGACTCAAGAAAACTCTTGGGTTATCTCCCAACAAGTACTTTTATTTAATGCCTTTAAGTTAGGCATGATAGTTTCAAAGATGCTCACATAGGAAATATGAATTGATTTAAAAGAGAGCATCAAGAAGCAAATTCAAAGAACATTTAAGTCTAACCCACTTCCTATGCATAGGAATCTTGTAAAGAAACAAGTCATGAAAGCACAAAGCAACAATCATAGGAAAGCAAAACAAATGCAACTTCAAAACTTTCAACATAAAGAGGGGAAACTTAATATTATTGAGATGCATAAGACCATGTTTCCCTCTCTCATAATAACTTTCAGTAGCAACATGAACAAAATTAACAATATAACTATCACATAAAACATTCTTATCATGAGCCAGATGCATAAAATGATTATTACTCTCCACATAAGAATAGCCATTCTTATTAATTGTAGTGGGAGCAAATTCAACAAAATAGCTATCTTCCCAAGTGTGTTCATTTGGAAACCTATCATCATTGGAAGGAACATGGATAGCACAAATAGCACGACAATTATTAATATTATCATTTTCAGAATTGGTGCCAAAGAGATTTTCAATATCAAAAGTAGTGTGCTTTTCCCAATCATGATCACTAATATAGGTAACAGGCATAGAAACATCATCTAGTTTAGACTCATCAGCAAAAACTATGATAGGAGCAATATTCTTAGGGGAAGATACCGTTTCCTCTCTCCTTCTACTCCTCTTCTTCTCCTCCTCTTTAGGAGGGAGAGGCTTGAAAGGAAGCTTCTCCACATACCCTGGTTTATTGTTAGAGACAATAGAAGAAACTATGGAGGATTCCTCCTTTTCGTTAATAAGAACAAAACTCATATCAGTCCTGTCATATTTTGGTAAAATATCATCTTTTATAAGATTTTGTATGTAAGTATTCGCGTTGAAATTATCAACACAATAAAGATGACACCTATGCAGGACGAAATTCATACCAAAAGCACTCATGTCTACCAAAGAAGTTTTTCTTGATAACTCTTCACACCCCAAAAACAAAGTAAGCTCATCATGTTGATTATAAGTGATCGCGTTATCACAATACAAGCTTGCAATACTCATTGGATTAGAAAGGTCATTAGTATGGCCTAAGCATTGAAAATTGAAGTGACCCACTTCATAGCAGAGTTCACAAATAAAAGGATAGAGGGCACAATTTTTTTACCAAGATCATTTAGAGCCTTATACCACGTTCTGGTTTTTTCATTCCAGTGTGTGATACAATATTATTCTTCTATTTGATTCTTCTCACAAGGTTTATGCATACCACAAAAATTAACATGCTTATAAGAAATAGTACTTTCAGAAGTTTGAGCATGTTTATTGCAATCATTAATAACATTTTCATTTTCCATGCAAGTGTCTTTAAATGGTTCATGATACATGTCCCACTTTTCTTTAGGAGCATTAATATGGGAAGCAAAGGCTCTATAATATTTAACAATAATTTGAGGATCTATACCATATCTAGCACTAAGCTCTTGAAAATTAGTAGTTTTAGCGAAAGACTTAATGCAATCATACTCATAGTTTATACCTGGTTTTTTACCTTTGTCGTTATCCCAACCTTCGGTATTGCTTTGAATTGTTTCAAGAAGATCCCACTTAGCCTTGACCTCCTTACTTGTGAAGGATCCCTCTAAACAAGTATCCAGATAGTCCTTTTAATGTTCTGAAAGCCTTGCATAAAATTTATTGATAACAACATTACTGGGGAGCTCATGAATGGGACATTTGAGCATTAGTGACTTCAATCTCCCCCAAGCTTGGGCAATACTTTATCCCTCATGAGGATGAAAATTATAAATATAATTCCTATCTTTATGAATTTCATGAGGAGGATAAAATTTAGAATAAAAGAGAGATTCAAGTTCCTTCCACTCCAAATGATGAGGATCATCTATGTGAGACCCTGGCGCATGGCTCAATAGGATTGATAGGAAACTCATACCAACAAGTTGCAACTTCTTTTCTGGAAGCTCATTCGAAAAAAACTCTAAGGTTAAGCGTGCTTGGCCTAGAGCAATTCTAGGATGGGTGACCGACTGGGAAGTGGGTAACCGGGTGCGCATGAGTGAGGACAAAGTGTGCAGAAAAGACTAGTGTTGGTCTGTGGGGCTAGTCTAGAGATCCTATTGAGCTGCCAGAAGTGACAGCCGTCGGTCCGGAGTGACCAGGGGTGTTACAAATTGGTATCAGAGCCGACCCTCGCGGTTAAACGGGCGTGTGCGGGTCAGTGGCGGACATGTGGCGCATGGCGCGTGTGGCCCGGAGTGGACACGGCATGGCACATGTGCCGGCACTGGACGCACAGACGTGTGCCAAGAGGGGACGTTCCTGGCTTGTGGTTGATCGACGAGGACGTCGATCTTCTAAGGGTGGGTGTATGTGAGACCCTGGCGCATGGCTCAATAGGATTGATAGGAAACCCATACCAACAAGTTGCAACTTCTTTTCTGGAAGCTCATTCAAAAAGAACTCTAAGGTTAAGCGTGCTTGGCCTAGAGCAATTCTAGGATGGGTGACCGACCGGGAAGTGGGTAACCGGGTGCGCATGAGTGAGGACAAAGTGCGCAGAAAAGACTAGTGTTGGTCTGTGGGGCTAGTCTAGAGATCCTATTGAACTGCCAGAAGTGACAGCCGTCGGTCCGGAGTGATCGGGGGTGTTACAAATTGGTATCAGAGCCGACCCTCGCGGTTAAACGGGCGTGTGCGGGTCAGTGGCGCATGGCGCGTGTGGCCCGGAGTGGACACGGCATGGCACATGTGCCGGCACTGGACGCACATACGTGTTCCAAGAGGGGACGTTCCTGGCTTGTGGTTGATCGACGAGGACGTCGATCTTCTAAGGGTGGGTGTATGTGAGACCCTGGCGCATGGATCAATAGGATTGATAGGAAACCCATACCAACAAGTTGCAACTTCTTTTCTGGAAGCTCATTCAAAAAGAACTCTAAGGTTAAGCGTGCTTGGCCTAGAGCAATTCTAGGATGGGTGACCGACCGGGAAGTGGGTAACCGGGTGCGCATGAGTGAGGACAAAGTGCGCAGAAAAGACTAGTGTTGGTCTGTGGGGCTAGTCTAGAGATCCTATTGAGCTGCCAGAAGTGACAGCCGTCGGTCCGGAGTGACCGGGGGTGTTACAATCTAGTAGCTCATACCACTCCCTTGCTTTGTACCTAAGTGATAAAGGGAATAGCTTCCTCTTAACTTGGTCCATTGAAATACCTGCACACTTGAACAACTCGCATAATTCATGTATAAAGATTAAATGATCACTAGGATGGACAGTTCCATCTCCAAAATAGCAGTTATTCATAACACGTTTAACAATTTCAATAGGTATTTTAAAAGGGACACTTTCAGTATGTGGATTTAAAATATCACAAGTATCATTAGAATTACCACATACGGGAGATAAAGTATCATCAGAGCAAATTTTCTTCCCTAAAGATAGGGAACTAAAAAGATCTTTCTCATAAAAACTAGCTTCCCCAAGCTTAGACGTTTCCATACCATTAGTAACAATGGTGTTCCAAAAATTCATACTAATAACATTGCTATTAGCATGCAAATAAAGTTCCATAGGTTTTTTTAATTTTCTTTTCAAACCACTCAAATTCTAACTTAGGAAAAATACTAAAAAGCTCTCGAATTTTTTGTTCTTTTCCATTAAGCCTAACTAGTGAAAACAAGAAACAAAAAGACAAAACTACAGAATCTAAAGGAAATAACTTTGAGCACTCACATCGGAGGATGTGAGTACCTTTTACCTTACCTCCCCGGCAACAGCGCCAGAAAATATCTTGATGTATACGCACTTCTATTCTTGTAGACAATTGTTGGGCCTCCAAGTGTAGAGGTTTGTAGAACAGCAGCAAGTTTCCCTTAAGTGGATTACCCAAGGTTTATCGAACTCAGGGAGGAAGTGGTCAAAGCTACCCCTCTCAAGCAACCCTGCAATCAAGATACAAGAAGTCTCTTGTGTCCCCAACACACCCAATATAGTTGCACTAGTTCAGCGAAGAGATAGTGAAATACAAGTGGTAACGGTGCCAGAAAAGAGCTTGACGGTGAGGTAAAGACTAAAGGCAACAAGAAGGAAGCAAGCAAACATGCAACAGATCTAGTAGCGAACGGTGTTTCAATGTTTAAAAACAAGGCCTAGGGATCATACTTTCACTAGTGAACACTCTCTCATATAAATATCCTCTCTTCATGATACTACTCTTAACTACTCTCCGGTTGGACACTCTAATCCATGGTAGGGCTACAACATCACACCTCAAAGTATGTCTTCCCCAATCTAGATAACCCCACACTGTCACCTTGAGCGCTAGATAGTTCCAACAAACACCACAATTTCATAGAGACATCCAACTCCAAATATAACTTATAACAAATATTCAATCTATCCAAAGTGCCACACACGGTATGCCCGCTGTCACTTTCACACACGTGGGGAAAATCATAGATCTATTAAAGCATAAAGAGTATTTATGTAGACTCAAACCTAAGTGCCACCATGGCGTGCACGCTGTCACTTTCACACACATGGGGAGAGCATAGATCTATTAAAGCACTTGAGTAGCAAGGTATATCTACTTGATTACAAAGCTCATGATCACAATATGACCATGCATAGAGAGAGATGAACACATAGCTACCGATAGAGCCCTTAGCCTCGAGGAAGAACTACTCCCTCCTCATCATGGGAATCAGCAACGGTGATGGAGATGGTGGTGGAGATCGATGGAGATGTCTCCGAGGGCACTTCCCTGTCCCGACAGGGTCTCGGAACAGAGACTTTCCGTCCCCCGAATCTCCCCTTCGGTGGCGGCGACGCTACGGAGGTTTTCGTGGATTTCTTCTGGATGCCCTAGGGTTTTTGGGTCGGAGGCTTCTTATAGGCGCAGGAATCAAGGTCGGTGGGGGTCCAGGGGGGCCACACCCTCTGTGGGCGCCTCCAGGGCTTGCTTGCGCCTAGGGGGTGCGGCCACCCTGTGGCCCCCTCCGGCTCTGCTTCGTGGTTCCGTGTTGCTCTGAGAAAAATAATAACTTTGGCTTTTGTCCTGTCCAATTCCGAGAATATTGATTTTCTGCCTTTCTGAAACAAAAAACAGAAGAAAACATGCAACTGGCATTGTGGCATCTTGTCGATAGGTTAGTTCCATAAATTGTATAAAAATACCTCAAAGTGTAGACAAAACATAAGACAAATGATACAAAAAAGCATGGAACATCAAAAATTATAGATACGTTGTCAACACCCCGGATTTTTAATCTCAGATGCCTGTTATGCCATACATCGCAATCCCAGGATTACCATTTTTGTGAGACATAACAGATTGGGTATCATAGTACATCATCCATTACAAACCATACATAAGGTTTTACAACAAATACGGATCTCACGATCCAGTCTTAATACAATTTAAGCAGCGGAAATAACGTAATAATAATGATAGCGTAGGTGAAGCTCCATCTTCATGATCCTAGTTGTCGTAATCTTCCTGTTGTCCGTCCTCTTGATACTCTTCTTCATAGTCTGGCCACGGGAATAGCCACACTAGTGGAAAAAGGGCTTCTAGTCCCGGTTGCAAGGGCCTTTAGTCCCGATTTTACACCCGGAACTGCGAAATCGGGACTAAAGGCCCCTATTTCTAGTGCCGGTTTGTTACAAACCAGGACCAGAGGGCCACCGTATGGGCGTTTTTTCTACAGGGGGGTGAAGGACCTTTAGTCTCGGGTCGTAATACGGCCCTGGATTGAAGATTTTATTTATTTATTTTTTGAATTTTTTTTCGAATTTTTTCTTAAACTTTTGAATTGTTTGACTCGTAATCATCTCACTTGGAACATTTTTATCACTAAGTATATTTAATCTTAGGTCAAATTACACTTGTGGTCAAACTTCCCATTCGGTCACCCATCCTAGCACTACTCCACCCTCAGCACGCTTAACTTCTCTGTTCCATCCGGATGTCCTTGCGCGAAGCCCTTTTGTACCTTGTTGTCAACACTATCATATCAATCCTATTAGCCCATATCAATATGTCATACATCTTTATTTATTGAAACTACAAACAACTATTTTAGTAAACAATAATAAATAAGTAATAATAATATTTAATATAATGAAAGTAAAAAAACTAAATAAAATAATATTTTATTCATTTTTTGCCATTATTCATTTAATATGGTATAAATAATATCTTTAAATCTGCAAATCGAAATTCGACAAATAATATATTCATTATTATCAGAAAAATGTGAGGAATCAAAATATGGAATAAAAACTTGCTAAATAAAAAAATAACTTTTTTCCCTTTTCAAATTTTAAAAATGTAAAAGACTCAGAAAAATGTGAGGAATCCATTATTTTTAATTTTAAAAATCTAAAAATGTGAGGAATACAAATAAGGCTGTTAAAATCAAACTTAATTTTTTTCCACACATTTTGATAGGTTGTACATTTTTTTCGACATCGTACGCAAAAGTTATAGCAATTTTAAGTTGCCCGCGTCACACCCCTTTAGTCCAGGGCCGTATCATGACCCGGGACTAAAGGGTCACCCCTTTAGTCCCGGGCTGTATCATGGCCCGGGACTAAAGGGTGTTGCCCACGCCTGCACACCTTTAGTACCGGACCGTATCACGACCCGGGACTAAAGGTCCGAAATGACCCGGGACTAGAGTTTTCTCGGTCTCCTGGCCACTAAAAACGGTACGAACCAGGACTAGTGCTCATACTAGTCCCGGCCGGTAATAAATCGAGACTAGTGTCAGACTCTAAATCGAACCGAAGCCTCTTTTTCTATTAGTGCCAGGGACAAAGCCATGAGTACTCTTTAAGTACTCGCAAACTAATACTAACAAGTGAAGTGGTTTTGGAATAGGAAGTACTAAGCTCTAGGTTGTTTTGCAAAAAGCCAGATTTACCTCTATGGAGTTCAAAAGCAAAGAAAGCTAGTTGAAAGTTTTATAACACCTAAGTGAGAACTTGAATTTCATATCACAACTCTGTTGTGGTCAAGTCAAAGTCATGAATCATTTCACAAGTCATTTTGAAAACATCTCACGACAGAACAGTATGGCCACTCCAACTGTCCGTAACCGCGGACGTGGCTATTCGAATAGTTTGACACTCTGCAGAGGTGGTACACTTTCACCACAACATTCAATACATCTGTCAGGAACAATCCTGAATTCACCATACTCAGTATGCGGATAATCAATCATAACCTTTCAATTACACGCCCTAGTATAGGCACCTCTCATGTGAGTTTGGCCTCCCAACCATGACCAACTGTCATCTTGGGAACTGCACAGGTGTACAATCTTCACAAGCTAGCCTCAGCTCAAACCTTGGCCGCAAGGGAACCCATACTAAGGTATATAAATTTCCAATCAAGACCTATCCAAATTTCAGGTATTGTGGTTGTATGGTAAAATTGGAATGGTATCGCATCCAGACAACCATCAGTTTTATAAAGGGCTAAGGCTCATGCCTTAACATTTTCATCATCAAAATCATCTGGTGTTCAAGAGCACATGTCAAAACATTTTAGTAGAATGACTCATCATTCTAAGGTTTTCATAACCATTTTCACCAAGTAATCCCATCTAAAGTTGATCAAGTTTTATGCTTAGCACTAGCATCTACAAGTGGGGGTAAATACTAATGAGGGGTGGTAAACAAGTGTATCTTATCTAAGTTTAATCTCATGCCTCAGGATGACATCAAGATTATCTAACTTAGGCCTACCTTCAAATATCCTTCTAATATCTACAATCACTAAGTAAACTTTGAGAGAAAGCTTTGATAAAGAAATAAAAGAATTAAGCTTGCAAGTAAAACTAGGATTGGGTATCATCAAATGTACCTAACCAAGCATGCTTAGTGCATTGCATAGGTTATCTACTTTCATAGTTGCAAGTGTTAGCTTGCCTTGTGCAGAGCAGTGGTTGAAGTTCTCCTCAGCTTCTTCCTTGTAGTATCCTCCTTCCTCCTCGTATCCTTGGTCGGTACTAACGTTTATAAATAAATATGAGGTACACAATCATCAAAACAATACTTAACTATTTCTATTTATCACACCAAGGTTTTCACTAGATGATATAGGATCATCACAAGCATGGGATCATGTTGAAACATGTCATCACCACATATTAAAATTTCTACTCATTGAAACATGGGATCATGTTGACACATTGACTATTTCTATTTCCTTTATGTTAGAAAAGTAATTTCTACTCATTGAAAAACTACTTAAAATTTAATATTCTCCAACTAAAACATGGGATCATGTTGACACATGTCATCACCACATATTTTAGTACATGGGAATGTGATTTAAAGTGGTGTCATAGTTTAATAAGGTTTAA
The DNA here is from genome assembly GCA_916181665.1 of Avena sativa. Taxonomy (NCBI): domain Eukaryota; kingdom Viridiplantae; phylum Streptophyta; class Magnoliopsida; order Poales; family Poaceae; genus Avena; species Avena sativa. The sequence continues at coordinate 466,959,980 of OV702293.1, forward strand.
CCTTTTTATTTTAATTAAATAAAGTGACTAGAAATGCCTATGGGGCATTCTTTTATTACTTGATCGTTATTTCTGCAAGTAAACCTATATATTTTTATATATTCTAAAAGGTATGGTTAAATGTGATTTTTGAGAGTTGGAATCAACTCAAAAGCTTTTATGGTTGAATTTTGAAAAATGTTTGAATGCAGAAAAGCTTCTGCCTTGTTATTTTTACCATGGGTGATCTACAAATCCAATTGGTTTGAATCCAACGCGCCTGGATTAAGCATTCCAGTACCTTTCTAACAAACTTGGTTTCATACATTTTGGTTCAGTGAATCGAGTTGGGTTGATTTTTGAATCTAGAAACAGAACTGGGTTTGAAACTAAAAGAATAAACCTAGATTTGAATTACTGGGTTGCGCGGGTGGTTAACTGGGCCGTCCCACTATGCATAGCGCGTGCGCGGGATGGTTAAGTGGCTGTCCCCACTCGTTAGTGATACAGAGGGGTGCGAAGCGGTATGAGGGGATGTGGACCGCACGATCAAGCTCTAATCCTACGGTTGCGGTTCATCGTCCATGTCGGGCAACACCGGCGAGACAGAACCCTAGCGCGGCCAGTGGGGGTCGTGGGAGGCTCACCGGGGCTTAGGCGATGGTCGGCGACGGGGGCAAACGACAAAGTCGACGACGACGATCCTCCTGGTACCGGCAGCTTCTCCTGGGGTGGCTCCAATCAATGGCGCCTTTCTCCTCCAGCAGCGGCAGACTCCGGCCAAATTCGGCGATGCGCTGCTCGCCTTGCTATGGGAGTGAGGTGGGGTGCTTCTGAGAGAGGGGAGTGAGATGGTGTGAATAATTCGTGTTAGGGTGGCCTCTATTTATATTGCCTGAAGGGGACCGACGGGCGCGAGCTGAGCTCGTCGTGGTCGTCGGCACAGTGAGCTAAAGGCATGGGCGATGATAGGGGGTGGTGCTGTGCTCCCTGGAGACGCTCAATGGCAAGGTCACGTGGCGTGGGGCGGTGCGGAACGGTCGCAATGTCGTGGTGCTCTAGGCGGGTCTGACGGCAATTTTAATGGTGCGCATCGTCTACGGTCCGCGCGACGGTGAACGGGCATGTCCACGGTGTTGCTGGGGTGCTGGCGATCCTGCTTGCACGCAGCAAGGGCGGCGCGCGGTCTGTGGGCATGTGTTGGGGTTGGCGCTCTGGCGCACTCTTGGCTCGCTCGTAGAGAGACTTGGCATGCTCGGGCTATGTGGTCCAGGGGCTGGCTACGCTCAAGGCTTGGATAGGGGGTGGCGGTGGACGGTGGAGAGTGTCCCAGACAAGGTTGGCGAGGCTAGTGCTTCTCCTAGCTCGCTGGCAAAATTGGGGTGGCAAGGGTGCTCTCGGCCTGCTTGCCATTGATGGCATGGTCTGCTTTACAGTGAGCTAGAGGGGTTAAACAAGTTAGATGATCTACTGAGAGTGTAGTGTGAGCTAGATAGGGAACAAGTTATGCACTGATCACTTCTCACAATAGTGTTTGTGGTTTGTTTGTTTGATGCCAGCAAGGTGTTTGATAAAATGGCCGCAAGAGATTCAAATTTAAATTTTGGATTCAAACTTGGTGAATGTGTTGGTTGCATACTAGGGGGTCTCTGGTTAGTGGGATTGGTTAAGTGGAATTGGTTTGGTTGGTTTTTGAAAAAAAGGGTGATCTTCACAAATGAATCAGATTCAATTTTGAAATGTGATTTGAATCAAGTTGCCAAATGTTTCTGCAAGTTTGAAAGGTGGGCTTTGATTCACTTTTACTTGTTCTTGCAAGGGGTGAAGAGAAATGGAAAAGTTTCTGTTTGAAATCTTGGACTAGAAACACTCAAAGTGGCCTAGTGAGCAAGATTGGCAAAAATGACCATTTGCTTTATTTGTTTTGTTTTTGATTTTCTCTTGATTTGTTTCTACTTGGAAATATTTTAGATGATGTTGTTTTCAGCTTTAAACCATTCCTTGCTATTTAGATCAATCACACAAGTCCATTTATTCATTTATACAATCATCACATACACACATGCATTCATAATGATTTGGATTAACAAAAGTTTTTGTTAACCCTAATTTTGGTGATTGGAATTTGATAATCATTCTTCAACATTTTTGGGATGTTACATACGTCTACGACGTATCAAGGAGATGATCAAGTCGCCTACGGGTCAAACACCAGAAAAGATACGCAATGGCGTGAGGTGGATGCCATGTTTCAAGGTGAGCATGTGTTCTCTTATTTTATCATTGCATCCTTCGATTGAGTCCCATGTGTTCCTCTTTTCTTATTTCATCCTTGTGTACCTGTAACGGGATTATATCGGTGCAATCGATGGTACTCATGTAATAGTTCCAAGATCAGAATCTGCAGCTTACAGGGGAAGGAAGCACTACACCAGCCAAAATGTAATAGTTGTTGTTGATTTCGAGATGATGTTCACATATGTGCTAGTTGGTTGGGAAGGATAAGCCCATGATGCAACCATCCTTGCTGACAGCATGTCCAGGCCAGATGGGATCAATATCCCTGATGGCAGGTTCTATCTAGGAGATGCGGAATATGGCTGTCGCCCTGGAATTCTTCTACCCTTCAGGTCTACCAGGTACCGTCTCAACGATTTCACTGGAAGGAATAGGCCACAGAATGCCAAAGAGCTCTTCAATCTCAGGCACTCTAGCTTTAGGGTTACTATTGAGAGGGCATTTGCTTCTTTGAAGAATAGGTTCAAGATCCTTGATCAGAAGCCATTTCACACCTTCCCCACCCAGGTAAAGCTAGTGCCTGCATGTTGCATACTCCACAACTGGATCTTGGGGTATGGCCTTTATTCTTATGTGCCGGATGAGGAGAGTGTGATTTCTGACAAGAATAACACTGGCCATGGTGTGAAAGCATCTGACAATGAAGCTTGGAAGGAGAAGAGGAAGGAGTGTGCAGCGGCAATGTGGAACGACAGAGGCCCCACCAACACCTGACAACAAGAAGAAGGAGGTAAAGAATAAGAAGGAGAAGAAGAAGAAGAAGAAGAAGAAGATGATGATGATGATGAAGAGAAGAAGGTTGCAGTACCCCTCCCCTTCCCTGTTTCCCGAACAATAATCATGATCGACTGTTCTTGTGAACTTCCATTCGTATCAGCTAGGGTTGTGTGATGATGAACTAATGAACTACATATTCGTAGTAGATCGGTTTGTCCGTCGATGAACTTCCTATTCAGATTAAGATTTCTACCTTCACTTGTGTAATAAAAGGGTAAGATCACCTAGTGGAAAAAAGAGGTGATCGCATTTCAGCCCTGGGGGTAACCAAACGCACACATTTGCTTCATGTTTGAAATCTGGGTTTGCAAGCAGACTACCAAACGGGCTGTATAAAAATGACTCATAGATAAACTGCAGGCTATCAAAGGGTGTGAAATTTATGGCCCAAGATCTGTATGAGACTGGCAGTGCTAGCCATAGGACTGCCGGACTAGGCCAAAAAGTTGACGCAAGCTGCCAAACAGAACCAAGGGGACTACGTTGTTGATGAAATCAATACTGCATCATCCTACTTAGTACTCCAGCTTGTGGAGAGTTTCAACGTAGTACTACCGCGGAATGTGGAACTCAGTTAGTAAACTCCTTATTACTAGTTAAAGTAAAGAAGTTATGTTTCATCTGAAGAAATGTGCGCGCAACGAATTTGTGTATAACCAATTTTATGGACGAAAAGGATTTGTTTTACATAAGGGGGCTAACCAATTTCAGGTACGTTCATCTGATGTGAGCGTTGAAAGAAAGGTCGGTCGATAGAAACAAATCCAGTCCTAGTTTTATGCGGGAGTGGATTCAGTTCATCTGCAACAAGCCAGCCCACGGCACGTTTCTGGTGTCCAGGAATCACTAATCAGGGTGGGGGGAGTGACGATTCAATTTCAGCTGACAAAGCCTAACAACTCTATTGACTGATCAATGCACGTATTAAATCACCGCTTCGTTTCATTAAAACATAACAGTCTCCATCGTGCTTGTGCATAGGCTCGATCATGTCTGGTGTCTGTGACGACTCGTCCTTGACTCCTTTGTAAACATCCCCATTGTACCACATAACATCCTTAATGTAAGGTATGTTGTTTGTCTTGTGGTGGATCTAGAATTTCACCAAATCCAGAGCCAAGATTGTATTATATGTTAGAATTGTGCCAAATCATAGAGAAACTAGGGTATTTCTACTAATATATAGCTAAAAAAATTGTCTACACCCCGGCCATGGCCCGGGTTGCCTGGGGTGTAGATCCGTTCCTGTCTTAATCCCCGTTGGCTCACGCACTTGCTTGAGCCTGGTCATATATAGTGGGAGTATCATACTACTAGTATCATGCGTATGATACTATCTCTATAGTGCATGGTATCCTATGATAGTAGCACCATATTTAATAATTTATAAAATCTCAATATAAAATTATGTAAAATATCATAAGAGTACATATGATACTTTAACACCCTCTTTCTTCATTAATTGTTGCGTCATATTAAATTTTTGCCAATATGTCATACATGAAACTAGTTATGATACGCTAGCTTGATAGACATGGTCTGAACGTCCGATTGCACCTGCTCGATCAAGGCCAGAACTGATCATATAGACAGACAGACAGAGCACTGAATATTGTACGGTAGTGGACGGAGCGCATAGCTAGTCATGCAGAGACCGGCTATAATAATGCACAAGATAACCTGTCAATTTGCTGTCAGGACATAAGTTCGAACCGTCTTTGCCTAGCCAGCGCCCGTGACAGAAGCGAACAAGCGGCGAACGGCGTCCAGGTTGGCTTGGCCGGCCTGCCGTGTGTCGATTCGAGCCAACGCACGGTTCGATCAGTTTCGACCGACAATGGGCTAGAACTAGGACAGGAAGATACTCGCACTCGACATTTGGCGTCAGACAGGCACGGAACCCAGCTCCGCGAGGCACGAAAGGTAGGACGCGCTTCTCTCTCTCCGATCCTGACCGGCCGGCTCCGGTACCATCGACTGGATACTCATGTACTCCCTCTGTTTTAAAATATAGGATGTTTTACCTTTGAAGCAAATGTATCTAGACTAATTTTAGTACGTAGGTTTATTCATGTTTAGAGTAAATCTACATACTAAAACAAGTCTATATACATTTTTTTATAAACCTAAAACATCTTATATTTTGAAACAGAGAAAGTACTATTTACCATGTACGTCTCGTGATGGCGACCATGCAAGTACTTTCTCCGTTTTAAAATATAAGATGTTTTAGGTTTGTGAAGAAAATGAATCTAGACTTCTTCTAGTGTCTAGATTCAATCCAAACATGGGTGAACCTATGTACTAAAAGTAGTCTAGATACATTTGCTTCACAAAGCTAAAACATCTTATATTTTGAAACGGAGGAAGTATCTCCGTAGACCGGACCTCGCGCCGGATCAGGAAGCCCTGACGCAACAACGCCTCCTGCGTCTTCTCGGGCATCAAGCTAGCTTGGTGCGCGCGTGCACGGCGTGCCGGGGTTCGCTTGGCAAGCACGGTGCGGTGCGGCATGTGCGTCTCAGGTCACTCAGGGTCGTCTCTGGGCTGCCCACGAACGTACGGTCGGTAGGTGCTCGAAGGTGTGTCCCGTGCCACCGTCACGCACGGACAGCTAGCAGAGTAGCAGAGGTCCGTGCGTGCGCTCCTCCTTTCGTCTTCGAAAACGAACTATAGCTAGCGGGGCGCTCAACTGAGCTGTGGCCTCCTGTGGGCGCTAAACTGTACTTGGCGATAGACCTTAGACCTAATTCTTTCTCACCCACGATTAAAATGGACTCCATGACCAACCTCGATTAATTTCCATGTACACTGCTTGGCTTGTCGTCCCTGTTGCCGAATCTGAACGTGGCGCTCCTACCCGTCCCGTTGCAGCTTCAAGTCACTTTCCTCCCCGTTTGATCGACACCCCCCCTTTTTTTGAACGCATAAGGCCTTGAAGGGCCCAAGAGCTTCATTCCAGCGGTGGGTGTACAATTACAAGCAGGTCCAAAACAGAAAAGGGAAATACAACTTGACCCCTACAATTTGCAAACACCACCCTAAAAAGATTGCAGAAACGCAATCGGGTCCAGAACAACCGCTGCCGCCAACGAACAGCGGCGAGGCAGCGCCACCTCTACAGCAGCCGGGGACGAAACCACTTGGCTGGAGGAGGGGCTTCAGTGCTGCTCCGCCGCTGAAGAAAATCCTCCCGAAGAGGATACAGAGGCTCGCGCAATCGATGCCGAGCACAGCGAGGCCACCCTCCTGGCCATGGATAGCGACGGCGAAGAGAATGCCATGGGGAGAAGAAGCTCCAAGAACTCCCCAACGCCCATCCCGCTCCGCAGAAGCCGTCCACCGCACGCTCGCTCCCACCTCCTTGCATCCACGGCAGGCCAGGTGCTCTCGAGCCGCAGAAAGAATGCCAACAGCAGCGCGACGGCCACGTGAGATGCTTTGGGAGTTGGTCGTCCATCTTCGTCTTCTCTTCTTGATCTCCTCGACTCCACGGGCTGACGAAAGAAGCAGAGAAGCAGCAGGCATAGACAACCGAACTCCCGCCGTCCCCCAAGCCCCACCTCGACATGCTCTGAGACGCCATCCCCCCGCCTCCAAGACCGGACAGATGAAAGAAACAGAGCACCCTGACGACGAGGCGAGGGAAACAGCCAACAACGGCTTTATTAGATGTGGTTGTCCTTCTCATCGTCCCTAGCTTCGGCCAGAGGAGCCTCAAGACCACAAGGACGAACCCTAACTTCCAGATCTGGCCGCACCCGCATGGAAGGACCACATTGCCGGGCAAAGAGCCCACTACCGGCACGAAGCCACAACTCCTGTTAGAAATAATGGGGCTAATCCATTTAGGCCCATGTGTATTTCAGATTTTCCCTAAATCTCAAAGCCCAAATTTGTGGCAGCCCATATGTGTTTGGGTCCATGTTTGTGGCAGCTCACATGGGAGTGGAGTGGGAACTAAAGTTTAGTCCCACATGGAAAGTTGGAGGAGAGTTGCACCACCTTATAAGGTGGAGTGTTGCACCACTTTGTAAGTGAGTGGCAATAAGAGAGGTACACACGCGCGCTCCTCCAACGACGACGCCGCTCGCACGCACGCTCGCCTCGTCTCGTCACGACGCGCGCGCGCGCCGCGGGTTGCGGGAATCTCGCCGAGCCGAGCTTTATTTTGCTGTTCAGGAAAAATTGACAGACGTGTCAAACGGTTAGCTTATTCGGGTCGCTCCCGGATCGTGGGCTACTGTAACCGACCCGAACGTGCGTAACGTGGACTCGGCCCACGTTCGCCTCCGTTAGGGTTTCCTGAGCCGCTCTATATAAAGTCCTGCGCGGCTACCGCCACAACACCACCGAAAACCAATCTAGGGTTTTGCCATCCTCTCTGCTTGCGCCGTCACCGTAGTCTACTCCATCCCGCTTGCCGGCGTGCACCGGCGGACGGGAGAGCAGGTCTCCGGAACCACTCGCCCTTGTGATCCTGTACGGGAGAGGGCGAATAAGGTTTTTGGGAAGCGCTCTGCGCGACTGCTCGAGTTCTCCATCACGGGTCGTCTTCCATCCAAGTCAGGCGGTGCTGCCTACCGCCGTCTTCGTCGCCATCTGCTGCGATCACTCTTCCCCAAAGTTTCTACTACGACAATCGAACGGTACGTGCTACGTGCTCCTGTTTGGTTATTCATCATGTTCTGCTAGTACATGTTAGGCTGCTATTTGTTCCCGATCATCCTGTTGTTTAGTACATCTAGTATGTTCGAGTTACATGAGCTAGTAGCTGGTTTTCTCATGATTTATATTCTGGAATTAATCGTGGAAATTATGCCTAATAATCCAACAATCTAAAAACCTTATTGTAGGCAATTTCCTGAATTAACAATGGCTGGTTTTACCGATGCACTGAGGCCGGATAAATTCACCGGTGTGCACTTTAAGAGGTGGCAGTACAAGGCTGAGCTTTGGCTGACCACGATGAAAGTGTTCCACATCAGTAAAGGCAAATCTGAAGGAACTATATCTGACGAGGATCAGAAGAAGTTCGACGATGCCAATACTGTCTTTGTGGGATGTACTCTGAGCATTCTTGCTGACCGTCTGTGTGATGTGTTTATGCACATAAAAGACGGGAAGGAGCTCTGGGATGCACTGGATGCAAAGTTTGGTGCTGCAGATGCTGGCAGTGAACTGTATATCATGGAGAGCTTTCATGATTTTAAGATGACTAAGGACTTTCCTGTGGTTCAACAAGCTCATGAGATACAGTGCATTGCCAAAGAGCTCGAACTCCTTAAGTGTACCTTACCCGACAAGTTTGTGGCGGGTTGCATTATTGCTAAGTTGCCCTCTTCATGGAGGAACTTTGCCACGACTCTCAAACACAAGAGACAGGAGATATCAGTTGAAAATCTGATAGTGTCCCTTGATGTTGAGGAGAAGGCTCGGTCTAAGGACACTACTGAGAAAGGAGAGGGTCTTGCTACTGCTAACTTTGTGCAGAAAGGCAAATCCATAGGCAAGAACAAAGGGAACTTCAAACCCTCCTTTAACAAACCTGTAAAGACTACAACCTTCAAGAAGAAGAAGGCGAACAGGGACAAGAGTGAACTGTCTTGTTACACTTGTGGAGAGCCCGGCCACTTTTCCAAGGACTGTCCAGAACGCGCAGACCGCAGAGGGAAAAAGGCCAAGACTGTCAACGTCATGACCGCTAGCAATACTGATGGGTATGGTAATTTATTTACTGTTCTTTCAGTATTTCAATCACCGTGTTGGTGGCTTGATACGGGTGCTAATGTTCATGTGTGTGCTGACATCTCTATGTTCACTTCTTATCAGGTCGCTCGGGATTCATCCGTCCTAATGGGGAATGGATCACATGCTTCTGTTCGTGGTGTTGGCACGGTGGATCTGAAGTTTACTTCCAGAAAGATCGTGCAACTGAGGAACGTGCAGCATGTCCCTACTATGAACAAGAATCTCGTTAGTGGCTCCCTTCTTTGTAGAGATGGGTTTAAGGTTGTCTTAGAGTCCAATAAAGTCGTTGTTTCGAAACATGGACAATTTATTGGTAAAGGTTATGAGTTCGGAGGCTTGTTTCGGTTTTCACTTTCAGAGTTTTGTAATAAATCCGTGAATCATATTTATGGATACCAGTATTTGGCATTCTCGTTTATGTCACATTAATTTTGGTTTGATATCTCGGATGTCCAGCATGAGTTTAATTCCGAATTTCAGTATTGCCAAAGGTTCTAAGTGCCATAGTTGTGTGCAATCAAAGCAACCTCGAAAGCCTCACAAGGCTGTCGAAGAGAGAAACTTGGCACCTCTAGAACTCATACATTCTGATCTATGCGAGATGAATGGTGTGTTGACAAAAGGTGAAAAGAGATATTTCATGACGTTAATAGATGATGCTACTAAATTTTGCTATGTTTACTTGTTGCAAACTAAAGATGAGACTTTAGACTACTTTAAAATCTATAAGGCCGAAGTTGAAAATCAACTAGAGAGAAAGATCAAGCGTCTTAGGTTGGATCGTGGTGGTGAGTATTTTCCTAAAATATTTGATGAATTCTGTCAGGAACACGGAATTATTCATGAGAGGACGCCTTCCTACTCGCCCCAATCAAACGGGGTTGCCGAGAGGAAAAACCGCACGCTGACTGACTTGGTGAATTCCATGTTAGCCACTGCTGGTTTATCAAAGGCATGGTGGGGGGAGGCTTTGTTGACTTCATGTCATGTCCTGAATAGAGTTCCTAACAAGAATAAAGAAAAGACCCCTTATGAGGAGTGGGTTGGGAGAAAACCATCACTTTCGTATTTGCGCACTTGGGGGTGTTTGGCGAAGGTCAACATACCGATTCCCAAGAAACGCAAGCTCGGACCCAAGACAGTGGATTGTATCTTTTTAGGATATGCTCCACGGAGTGTAGGCTATAGATTTCTAGTGGTTAAGTCTGAGGTACCTGATATGCATGTTGATACTATAATGGAATCTCGTGATGCAACATTCTTTGAGAATATTTTTCCTATGAAAGATATGCATAGCATTGGTAGGATTTCTTCGGAAATACTTCCTGAATCTAGTGCATCTATTGAGAATTCTGAACAACCACATGAGGAATTTCTTGAGAAGGATGACGATGAACCTCTCACGAGGAGTAAGAGACAGAGGGTTGCAAAATCCTTTGATAATGACTTCATCGTGTACCTTGTGGATGATACTCCCAGATCCATTACTGAGGCATATGCATCTCCTGATGCAGATGATTGGAAAGAAGCTGTCCAAAATGAGATGGACTCGATTCTTTCTAATGGAACTTGGGAATTATCAGAACGACCCTATGGTTGTAAACCTGTGGGATGTAAGTGGGTGTTCAAGAAGAAACTAAGGCCTGATGGTACTATTGAGAAGTACAAGGCGCGTCTTGTAGCTAAGGGCTACACACAGAAAGAAGGCGAAGATTACTTTGACACCTATTCACCTGTCGCTAGACTGACCACCATTCGAGTACTACTATCCCTGGCTGCCTCTTATGGTCTTCTCGTTCATCAAATGGACGTGAAGACAGCTTTCCTTAATGGAGAGTTGGAAGAGGAGATCTATATGGATCAACCGGATGGGTTTGTGGTAAAAGGTGAAGAGACAAAGGTGTGTAAGTTATTGAAATCTTTATATGGCCTGAAACAAGCAACTAAGCAATGGCATAAGAAGTTTGACAGAACTCTACTTTCTGCTGGCTTTGTCATTAATGAGGCTGATAGGTGTGTTTACTATCGCCATGGTGGGGGCGATAGCGTTATATTATGTTTGTACGTGGATGACATTCTGATCTTTGGTACAAACATGAAAGTGATAAATGAAGTCAAGTCTTTCCTGTCAAAGAGTTTTGATATGAAAGATCTGGAAGAAGCTGATGTCATTCTGAACATCAAGCTTGTTAAGAACGAGAATGGGATTACTTTAACGCAATCTCATTATGTTGAGAAGGTCTTGAGCCGATTTGGCTTTAATGATGGCAAGACTTCTCCAACACCTTATGATCCCAGTTTGACATTACGAAAGAATAAGAAGGAACCAACAGATCAACTGAAATATTCACAAGTTGTTGGTTCTCTCATGTACTTAGCAAGCGCTACAAGACCCGATATCTCTTTTGCTGTGAGCAAGTTGAGTAGGTTCATGTCTAACCCGGGTATTGATCATTGGCATGCACTTGAAAGGGTCATGCGCTATCTATGTGGTACAATGAGCTATGGAATTCACTATTCAGGGAACCCTGCTGTTCTTGAAGGATATAGTGATTCGAATTGGATCTCTGACGTTGATGAACTCTACGCCATGAGCGGGTATGTGTTTACCCTTGGAGGTGGCGCAGTGTCATGGAGGTCTCGTAGACAAACCATATTGACGAGATCAACTATGGAAGCAGAACTTACTGCTTTAGACACAGCCACTGTTGAGTCAGAATGGCTGCGTGAGCTCTTGATGGACTTGTCTGTGGTTGAGAAACCTGTGCCGGCAATCTTTTTGAATTGTGACAACCAAACTGTTATTGTCAAAGTGAACAATTCTAAGGATAACGCGAAGTCATCAAGACACATGAAAAGACGTTTGAAATCTGTCAGGAAATTGAGAAACTCCGGAGTAATAACTGTTACGTATATTCAAACAGACAAAAACCTGGCAGATCCCTTTACAAAGGGACTATCACGAAATGTGATAGAAAGTGCATCGAGGGAGATGGGGTTGAGACCCATGGATGTCACACCTTAGTGGTAACCCAACCTATGTGATCGGAGATCCCGTGAATTAGGACCTGGAAAGAACAAGCTAGTGGTTTGACTGAGGAGAGTATTTTGTAACCCTCTCTATGTGAAGATGCATGACTCTCATAATCTGTAAGGCAGGTTGGGCAACATGCCTTAATGTGTTTCTGTTGGCTTTAATTAGCAAAGATGCCGTCCTACAGGGCATTCTTGAAAGAACACACCTATATGAGCTCGACTGTAAACGTCGCGGTCTATGAGATTTAGGTGATCTCTACTAAACTCATGAAGAGACCAGGGAGTATGACGCATATGCTCCAACCCGCGGGGTAGGCTACTGACAGCCAAGTACTAGTTATGATTTTGAGCGAAATCTATTGGCATCAAACTTGCAATTCAAGGTTCGTCCATTGTTTAAGTTGTTGATAGACGTAGTTCAAGATTCTAGGCGGAAGTTCAACTTAACAGTCTCTGCTGAAACACTGGTATATAAACAAGTAGCAATGATTGACAAATCTTTAAATGGGGATTTGAGATCTGGTGGAGAATTGTTAGAAATAATGGGGCTAATCCATTTAGGCCCATGTGTATTTTAGATTTTCCCTAAATCTCAAAGGCCAAATTTGTGGCAGCCATATGTGTTTGAGCCCATGTTTGTGGCAGCTCACATGGGAGTGGAGTGGGAGCTAAAGTTTAGTCTCACATGGAAAGTTGGAGGAGAGTTGCACCACCTTATAAGGTGGAGTGTTGCACCACTTTGTAAGTGAGTGACAATAAGAGAGGTACACACGCGCGCTCCTCCTCCGATGACGCCGCCGCTCGCACGCACGCACGCTCGCTCGCCTCGTCTCGTCTCGTCACGACGCGCGCGCGCCGCGGGTTGCGGGTTGCGGGAATCTCGCCGAGCCGAGCTTTATTTTGCTGTTCAGGAAAAATTTAGGGTTTCCTGAGCCGCTGCTACCGCCACAACACCACCAAAAACCAATCTAGGATTTTGCCATCCTCTCTGCTTGCGCCGTCACCGTAGTCTACTCCATCCGGCGTGCACCGGCGGACGGGAGAGCAGGTCTCCGGAACCACTCGCCCTTGTGATCCTGTACGGGAGATGGCGAATAAGGTTTTTGGGAAGCGCTCTGCGCGACTGCTCGAGTTCTCCATCACGGGTCGTCTTCCATCCAAGTCAGGCGGTGCTGCCATCGCCGTGCTACGTGCTCCTGTTTGGTTATTCATCATGTTCTGCGAGTACATGTTAGGCTGCTATTTGTTTCCGATCATCATGTTGTTTAGTACATCTAGTATGTTCGAGTTAAATGAGCTAGTAGCTGGTTTTCTCATGATTTATATTCTGAAATTAATCAGGAAAATTATGCATAATAATTCAACAACTCCTAACCCTATCTACACCGGCGCCACCTCCGAGCCAATTCCGACCGGCTATTTTGACGGAGAGGCCATGGGAGAGGGCCGGGATCTAGGGGAGGACGGTCAGACGCGGGGGAGGGAGAGAGAGCAGGTACCCGCTTTCTTCTGCTACGAATACTTCGAGGTCTGCCCGTTCGACATCCTGCACACATCTTTATCGATCAACCGTCTTTCTAGAAGATACACGTCTCCATCCACCGGTTGTTCCTTTCCTCACAAAAGGTCGCGAGCACCGGGCGTACGTGGGTGCGCCATTGATCGCCCTGGATGCAGTATATGCCTAGCCCATCCTCTGCGGTTTGACTGAGAGAAATTTTGTTCACAAGATCTTCGTGATTGGAAAAACAAAGCATCACCACTTGATTTTATTCCATCCCATGTAGGATCAGTAGTGCTGCTACATGTACTAATCTGCCTTGCTTACATCATCAGTGTGAGACTTCTTTGGGCGTTTGTGGAGGCCAAAATCGAGTGCAGGCAGCTTAGCTGTGTCGACCACCTACCGGCACTAGCTACCACACTTTTCCAAGTGATTGTGTCATCCGTGATGGACTAACGGTCGAATTGCTGGGAGTTAAACACGTTTTTTCTGTAACTGTCCTTGGGAGTGAACCCAATAAAGCACCCCGAGAAAAAGTTGTCTGAACTACTCAAGATTACTCACGGCGCACGCATGATATCACCGTCCAGGCAAAGGTCTTGCGCTTGCTGCCACCCAGAACATATCACCACCAAACACAGGTTGAATGTGCCTTTAGAGCATAGAAACACAAAGATGAAAAATCCTTGCCAAAATTTTGAAATTTCTATGAAACTAATAATCTAACTATGTACTCAAATTATAAGATGCCGGAGGTTTTCCATTCTTATTTCGTTTGTTAGTGTTTTTTCCAGGATGTTCAGGCGACCGCTATGTCCTGGAGTCAGAATAAAGTTCTTTCCGCTCTATCCTCGCTCCGGTGGTGCATGTAGAGCTAGCGGAGGGCACTTGGAGTCGTTTGTCCGGCTGATCTCCTGGGATTCTGTCCATTTTTGTGTTCATTGGCTTGTTTTTAAGTGAGTCTCTTTCGATCTACGGATGTCATCATTGACGATGATTGTTGCTCTAGTGTGCTGGTCTATTGTGGCCTTAGCATGGCAACTTCTCGTCTATCTACTATAATAAGCTCTATTACGACAAACTTTGTCCGGCTCTGGTGATGGAGGGGCGAGGATGGCGGCACGCCTTCGGCTCGCGCTAGTGTTTGTAGTCGTCGCTAGGTGGTCCAGCAATCTATTTGTAGTTTTTATTATTTTTAGGTCTCTTTATACTACTGTTGATGATTAATAATAGATTGATGGAATTTCGCAAAAAACAAAAATTGAGCGAACTTACACACTTAAGATATGTGTTTCAGAAAAGAAAACACTTTATATTTTAAAACAGGGAGTAGACACACGATACATCTGCCATAGTATTACATTCAACTGCGGTAGTGTTAATGGGCCTAATACATGGCCCAATTTGAATTCACTAGTGTACCCAAAGCGAACGGCTGGAAGCCCAGCATGGTAACAAAGGTGTTGCTGCCACCGAGAATCTCGTATATCGGACGCGAGGAAATCTTATTGTGGGATGTGACCTCCTATAGAAACGAAAAAATCGTGCACCCATCATTTTTGCCTAACCGGGTGCACCGAAGATCGGAAAGCCTTGCCCCTAAATTTTGAAAAGTTTCTGAAACTACGTGCTCAGAAATCAATAGGAGCGTGACAGTGTTGCTAACCAAAGTCCAAGCCACAACACGAATGACCAACATAATCAGTGTTCACAGAGTTAATGGATCCAACCGATGGCCCAATCTGAATCAACTATTGTTCACAGTTTGCCGCTTAGCTCTGGGCTTAATTTAGGGTATATTTGGATCATACGATTATGAAGCATAGGAACATGAAAAAGAAGAAAGAATTTGATACACAAAACAGAAGATTGCAAATCACAGAAAAACTGGTTGAATAGTCTCTTGAATGAAAATTGAAAACAAATGTAGTCTCAGTTCCTTCAGAAATGGTAACATCTTTGGCGTTAAAAGAAGGGGCGACCCATATCATCTTGTCTTGGTTCTGCTTTCTCTTTTTTTTAAAGAATACCAAGTATGGTTCTTCTCCTGCTAGTAGAATAGAACAAGTTGAACAAGATCTTCATGAAAACCTGCTCAATTTAGATCGGGAAAACCATACAGATTTTATGGAACCATGCGCGATGGCTCGAATCCATAGTCAGCCCTACTTTTGATAGGACCGGTTGACAATTGAATACAATTTTCCTCATTATTTGACTATCCATAATATTGTGGAAAGAAAGCCTGAAGGAAGAGTGGACCTGAGTTTCTCGCCCCTTTGTCTTAGGATTCGTTAATTCTCTTTCTCGATGGGACGGGGACGGGGTATAACTCAGTAGTAGAGTGTCACCTTGATGTGGTGGAAGTCATTAGTTCGAGCTTGATTATCCCTAAACCTAATGTGAGTTTTTTTCTATTTTGAATTACTCCCCCGCCGCGGGCGAGAGGGAATGGATGCAAAATACAGGAAAAGTGCCTAACTCCTATTCAAATGAGTGTAATTAAAAAGAGGATAGAATGGATGTTGAAATTTCTATAGGATTTAGGAATTTTCTAGATGTTGAAATTTCGGTAGGAATTTTGGAGGTGTCGTTCCTTCAATCTGAAGGCTGTACTTAGAAAACAATTTATGGATAAGTTTGTCAGAGATGAGTGGATTAAGGCATGTGAATTACACAGACATTATCCTACTTTTCTACAGACGAAGACCTCAAATACCATGACTCGAAGGACCACATCCATGACCTCTCAGGCGACCTGACCTGTCGTGGTGTAAGAAGACTCATTGAAGGTTCCTAGAGACCAGAAGTACATTAAAGGAAGACCGAAAGTCAACTTGACGTAAGTCAAGATGAAGACCTACGTAGCTAATGGACAGTCTTACACCATCGACGACAATATATACCAAAATACATTCACCTGAGGGGAACACAACATCTAGATAGTCTTTACTCTCTAGTCATAAACTCTAGATTCCTATACTCTCGTCTAGTTTCTGTATAAACCCGTTGAGATCCATCTTGTTAACACTTGTACGATCTCTCATGAGTAAAGTGTAAAGTAACTCCTTCATCATCATTATCTTTTTCTTTATGATCCAAACCTGCTGATCCGAGCCGATTGCTGAACAAATAAACTCTATTTCAATCTTCGAAAGTGTGATTACTGTGGAATACGAAAACAATCCTTCGTAAAAAATTCCTCCAAAATTCTTTTGAAAATCCTTCAGTTGAAAGGGTCCATTAGGGCATGTGCATCACACCAAAAAGAGGTGTCTAACAACCCTTAGACATGGGTCTAACTCTGGAGTATCGCTAGCTAAGTAGTGTTTTTGCTAGACTCGAGTCTAGTACTAGACACCGGTAGCTAAGAAGAAAATAGCTTTGGCAGGAAGGAGAGGAGAGGAAAAGAGCCTTGAGAAAAAGAATTTTTTATTCTAGCAGAGGGACCCACCAAAGTGTCTAAACGACTGGAGGATATTTGGTTTTGTTAGACTCATGTTTAAGATTTTTCCTAGACCCAATCAAAATTGTACATGCTCTTCAAATAAATTATTGTGGCCTGAAAAATATGTCGTGACATGGGTGAAGGCTTTTCTTTGGATTAACAATATTTAGTGACAATAAGAAATCTTGAGAAAAAATAAACCTTTTTAGGGCATGTCCGGCGCACCCTCGTTTTACCAAATGTGGACTTCTGCTTCCCAGTGGGATATGGTTTCATCAACTCTTCTCCTTCATGCGGTTCCGTTGGGTGTTTGCATCTTTGCGATGTGTCGCAACCAGAAGAAAAGTGGGATTAAGATGAGAGGGGACACACGAGAGGTGAAAGTACAGTTTTTCCTTTTATTTTTCAAATCTAAAAATTCTAAAAGAAATATTTTGAGAACCATTTTTCCAAAGTACAAAATGTTTTCTATTTTGATCTCCTTGCGTCGAGATTTCGAAACTAAATCCCATGTTTATATGTTTTGATAAACTTTTTATATATTTCCATAACTATTGTGATTATAACCGTCTTGCATTGTAAGTGTAATTTGATTGTTAATGTAGTGTACTTTGTTTTTTTTAGTACACTTACACTACATTGAATAACATAGTTTTTAAAGTTTTGTAAGTGTACTTCAATTTTCAATGTACTTTGTACTTCCATAACTAAAGGCCCGCATCCGCTGTTGGCGGAACTTCCCGAGCGCTCATCGCTCGCTCCTCCGTGAGGGACCTTCCAGAGGATCGGCCTTAGGTAGACACTTGTGATTATGATGGCGCTGCGTCAACGCGGAGCGCTTCGTCGGGAAACCCCAAGAGCAAGGTGTGATACAACACAGCAGCAAGTTTTCTCTTAGTAAGAAACCGAGGTTATCGAACTAATAGGAGGAAGAAAACGTCTCAAAGGTGTTGCAAGCAACGTGGAAACCTGCACAACACAAACTCAAGACTTTGCCCCAATGAACAGTGAGATTGTCAATCTCATCGGTTGCTGTAACAAAGGATTAAACGTATGATGTAAAAGGTGATGAATGGTTTGCAGCAAGTAAATAGTGAAAGATGTATCAATGGTAAAGACTGGACCGGGGTCCATAGTTCACTAGAGGTGCTCTGCTTAGATAAACAACATGGCTTAAAAGGTAAACAAATTACAGCAGGACAATTTTGACAGGAATTGAGCAAGGCATAACAATGCAATACTAGACAAAAAAGATCCTGTGAGATTTCATTGGGCAATACAACAATATACATAGACCGTCATTCAATTGCATCTATGACTAAAAGTCCACCTAGACCCGGCCTTGAGCCTGTGCAGGCTGTGCGGCCGCACAGGGCCCCCGATTGTTAGGGGCCCATTCAGGTACGTACAAGCAGGCTAGCAGTTTAGATGAAACGTAGCGTAGCTATTTTTTCTCAAAAGATACCAATTCTACTGAGCGCGGACGTGAACGTCTCCCTTCACACGGTTGTCGAAGGACAGGCCCACGCCCAGCGGCAATAGAATTTCGGGCCGGTAGTGGCAGCCAACACAAAAGATAGAGAAAAAACCTCTATAGGCTATAGCTATTTCTATAAGTGGGGCCCAAATTTTTGTCATGCACCAGGGCCCATAATTGTCAGGGCCAGCCCTGAGTCCACCTTCAGGTTATCATCCGAACCCCCTCTAGTATCAACTTGCATGCAATAGACAACTGATTTAAGCAAAGTGTGTAAGGTAAACAATCCACTTGTTCCATGAACAAGGGACCGTTGTTTTCTCCCTAGTGGCAACAATACATCTACAACTAAAGAGATTTCTATCACTTCCCTTGGAAACTAGAGGCATGAACCCACTATCGAGTATAAATACCCCCTTTTGGAGTCACTAGCAACTACTTGGCCAAGATAGCTACTAACAACTGAAAGCATGCAATATCACAAACAACACAGACATGATAGTATCAAATAGACAAAATCATTAATCAATCTGACATAGTAATCTCAATATCCATCGGATCCCCGCAAACACAACATGCAAGATTACAAATAGATTAGATATTGCTCATGAACGGAGATCACAATATCTATACATGAAAGCACAAGGAGGAGATACAACCATCTAGCTACTACATGGACCCGTAGTCCAAGGTGGAACTAATCACGCTTCATACCGGAGAAGAAGGCTTCCGGGATGATCTCTCCTCCGGCAGGGTGACGGGAAGAACTTCAGATCCCCCCGATCTAGGGATGATGGTGGCGGTGGCTACAGACGGTTTCGTGGAGTTTTGATCGGGTGCCTAGGGTTTCTGCATCGGGGGCTTCTTATAGGCGAAGAGGCGAGGTTGGGAGGCGGCCGGAGGGCCCACTCCCTACCCAGGCGCGGGGTGGGTCCACCCGCGCCTAGGGGGGTGTGGTGGCCCTGGCTCGCCTCTCCGTCTCTCCTCTAGACTTCGTGACGCCCATGGTAAAATATTGACTTTGGATTTTGCCCCATCCAATTCCGAGAATATTGATTTTCTGCCTTTCTGGAACCAAAAACAGAATAAAACAGGCAACTAGCATTGTGGCAACTTGTTAATAGGTTAGTTCCAGAAAAGATAAAAATAGCTCAAAGTGTAGACAAAGCAAAGCAAAGTATATACTAAACAAGCATGGAGCATCAAAAATTATAGATACGTTTCCGACGTATCAAGCATCCCCAAGCTTAACTCCTTGTCCTCGAGTAGGTAAGTGATAAAAGAATAATTTTTGAGGTGACATGCACCGTTAAAACCAAGATCAAACCATTTGCAAGCATTGAAAGCTGGGATCAAAGAACTCTAAACATGTGCATGAAAGTGGAGTTCTAACAATAGGACATGGTAACTATGCATGCAACATGAAAAGTGAAAGTGCAATGGATGTCGCCTAGAGGGGGGGTGAATAGGCTTTTTAAAATTATTACGGTTTAGGCTCAAGTAAATGCGGAATAAAACTAACGTTTAATTTATTGAGCACAAAACCTAGCCACTAAGTTCACCTAGGTGCACCAACAACCTATGCTAAGCAATACAAGCAACAAGGTGATAGCAAGGTATAAATACTTAAAGCACGATGGCTATCGCAATGTAAAGTGCATAAGTAAAGGGCTTGGTTGAGAGATAACCGATGGACGCGGAGACGAATATTTGTTTCCCAAAGTTCACTTCCAAAGAAGCTACGTCTCCGTTGGAGAGGTGCGATGGCGCAATGCTCTCCGAACGCCACAAATGGCTCACCTCGAGGTGTGGTGGCTCGATGCTCACCCAATGCCACACAAGGCCTCACCCCGGATGCGGAAGCACGCAACTCACCGACGCCACAAAAGGCTCACCCTATTCTCCTGAGTGCGCACCACAAAAGGCGGGCACTCGCTCCACTATGGGACGCTTGAGGGCCGTCACCGAACCCGTACAAGATTGGGGCTAACTCCACAACCCAATTGGAGGCTCCCAACAACAAAGCCACAAAAGGCTACAATGTCACAAAAGGCCAACAACGCCACAAAAGGTCAACAAGACCACAAAAGGTCAACAATCCAACCACACAACCATCTACGGTTCCAAGGAACCCAAGAGTAACAGGCCCTCAAGCTTGTACTCGTCGAATCTCCGAGGAGAACTCAAACCTATGAAACAAATGCAAGGGCAAGTCCTTCACTCCCAAATTCCAACAAAGCTGCAAAATCTATTGGGGGAATAAGGGAGGAAGAACACAAGAGGAGAACACAAAACTCTCCAAGATCTAGATCCCAATGATTCCTTCACAAATAAGGGATTTAGCTTGGGTGGATTGTAGATCTAGATCTCCTCTCTCAAATCCCTCAAAAATATGCAAGAATCATAGGAAGGGAAAGGGGAGAAGGAAAGCTTCTTCAAGGTCAACAATGGAGGAGAGAGAGAAAGCCAAGAACCAAGAAGAAAAGCTAGTACCCACGAAGGGGAGGAGGAGCCCCTTTTAAAGGGCTCCCAGATTTGCCCCTTATGGGCATTCACGACCCCTGGCCGGAACTTCCGGTGGGAGGCCGGAAGTTCCGGTGGCACACAGCCAACGGTCAAAAACTGCGAAGCGAGAATCTGAAAACGCGAGCCCTAGTTGGAACTTCCACGGGTCCACCGGAACTTCCGGTGGGAGCGGAACTTCCGGTGGAAGTTCCGACAGAAGTTTCATCAAAATAGTCACAACCAAAACAGAAGGTTACTGAACGTGAGCGGAACAAGATACGGAATTCAATCGGTACTTTCAGCGTCAACTAGGCCCGAGCGGAACTTCCGGTCCCTGGCCGGAACTTCCGGTGGGAGCGGAACTACCGGTGGAAATTCCGACTAAAGTTCCGTCAAATACAACAACCAAACAGAGAGAATACTGATCGTGAGCGGAAGAAGAACCAGAACTTCCACCGGAACTTTCGGTGGCAAAAATGCCCTAGCGGAACTTCCGATGGGAAGCCGGAACTTCCGGTCAGGGAATTTCCAGAAACCAGAAAACCAGAAATGCAATAACTTTTGCATCCGAACTCTAAACGGGATGAAACCAATTTTGTTGGAAAGATAACGAAGAAATATTTGGTATCACCTTGAGAGAAAATACCATGAATATATATGTGAAGTATCCCCCAAGGTGTGGAGCCGGAAAACTCGCAAGATCAAAAACCGCAATAAGATATGCAAGTGAAATCCTTATTTGATGAACTAGAGCTTGTTATGATGATTACCACAAGCTCTAGAACCTCTCATGGACAAGAACCAAATAACAACCAAGAAAGATGATGCTATGAATGCAAAGGTCTGAACTCTCTCTGAACTATGCAAACGAGACACCCGCTTGAGAGTCCCTCTTGATAGAACGGCTATCTATCCTAAACCCGGTCTCACAACTAACAACACGAGACCGGCAAAAGAAAAGCCCTATCTAGAACATACATTTGCCTTGAGAATCCCACTTGACCTTGATGTAGACCGTCTTGTTCTTCTATAGTGGGAACACATTTCTTGGATGATATTGCTTGATGAAGATGAAGACTTGCAAATTGCTCCCCCATACTCCATGGGGAAACCTCTTCTTTGAACTTGTCTTCATCACTCCATGAGCACGAGGATGGCAAGCTTCAAGCATGAGATCTTCTAGAGATGGCGCATCTTGAGCTCGCCCTTCTTCATACCTTCTTGAGGTTGATCCATCTTGATGCAACTCGTTGCACATGCCTTGATCAACCTTCAAGCTCATTCCTTCTTCATGATTCCAATGGGCACAAAGCCCTTGGACATTTCTTCATCTTTCAACCTTGAGACCAACACATGGTCCAAGCGATGCCAATGGACAAACCTACAAGTGAAACTCAATTTACACATTAGTCCATAGAGATTGTCATTAATTACCAAAACCACACATGGGGGCATACATGCCCTTTCAAAAAGGCTACAGACAAAGATCATGATTAACATGCATTGAAAAACGTTTGTTTGTTTCACAAACAAAAAACATGGCATATTGCCATTCAGCTTGTCCCTCATAGAGTAGAAAATAGATGCATAGGACACCTTCAAAGTTCATAAGAGTGACTAGATACAAGTAGCACAAGAACAAGTAATATCACAATATGCATCAATCAATAAGTTTTGGGACACTGCACACAGAATGGCAACTATGCTCTCTTAATGGTGCCTAAAGGTAGAAGGTGGAGACTCAATATAATGGTGGAAGAAAGACCTTTCATAAAGGGAAGCAGGGATTTCAAGTTTCAAAAAGAGCTTCCAAAAATTATGGTACTTGTTAGCTTTCAGCCCTCATTGCCCCTATCATAAGCATCTTGAAGTGTTTAAGGTTAAAGTGAATAAAGTATGGAGTATATGCTTGGCAAAGTATAAGTTGGCAATCTCAAGTCCCTTGAATACGAGGGCCACACCTCATGCTACTCAACTTCAGTCACCTGTAAGTTCTTGTCATAGTAAGTACATGTGTATCATAGAGAACCGCCAATGGGGTACCCCTTGCACATGGTACATGCGCTATCCCATAACCAAAATGACAAGGCAAGCAGACAATGAGCATCTCAGCGATCTTTTTATTTACTATGTGAATAGCTTTTTATTGAGGATGCTTCATAGATAGATCATTATGGTGATGCTGCAAGTTTCCATCATGATTAGCCATGGCTTAGGCTAGCGGTCCAGGCGTTTCTCTAACACAAAATACATAACTCTATGGACTTACAAGTTCCCTCTTTATTTCACACCGGTGACATCCATAGACAAAAGAGCATGATATCAACTGTGTACAAAGTACAAGTGCAATGTTGAAAATGTTCCTCGTGACAGCATGGTTCTGCTAATTCCAACATATAAGTGCAAGCATATACAACATAGATTACACAATGGTTCAAGTTTATTAGGGGAAAAGAACATAAAGTGTGTCGTCAAGTTTGTGAGAGATTTAATCACTAAGTTTTCACATAACAAAATATTTTTTAATTGGAAGATAGCTGAAAACAAGAATATACTTGGAGTAGTGTAACACACCATGCATAGGAGTTTATAGTGGACACTTTGGAGAAACTTGGTTTCTTGGGAGTTGGAAGCATGAGTAGAGCTTACTCATACAAGTGGAGGCTAGCAAAAGACTGGGAGCAACCAATTAAGAGAGCAATAATGGCCATAATCATGTAGAGAGACAAACCATTACTAATCAAAGCATAGAGTGGTACTACAAGTCAAGGACTAAATGATCATAGAGGCTAAGGTGACTTGTTCATAGTCATAACATGGTGTAAGCATGTGCCAAGTCAGCCCAAACAAAGTATCAAAGGAGAATCCACAATACTATGCTTTTGTATGCTAAAACAATGCATGATTCTTTCAAGGCACACTAAGAAATCCCCATTGTTTGGAACAAAACATGCTACAACAATAATCACTAAGAATAAGGTCAAAACAACACCTAGCATGTCATGCTAAAGTCTAAGTCACAGTTAATGCAAGCTCCTCTTGCACTTCCAAACAAGAACTTTCTACTCCTTTCCAACACCAATCGACTAATTTGAAACAACACAACGAGAACGGGGGTCCAAATTACTTTATTCAATCAAAACAAACAAACTAAGCAAACCAAACGAAAACTAAGATGCTCCAAGAACAACACAACAGTGCATGAAATAATAAAAACGAAGTGTCTAGACAGACCTGAGCTTTTTATTAATAAAGAAGGGGATGCCTTGGGCATCCCCAAGCTTTGACGCTTGTACCTCTTGGATATTTCTTGGGGTGACACTGGGGTGGCATCCCCAAGCTTGAGCTTTTTTCCATTCTTCATCTCATTGCATCATTCTCTCTCTACACCTGAAATTTTTCCTTCATACAAAACTTCACACAATCTTTATTAGCAACATTAGTGTGTTCAAAAGATAATAGACCTTTGGGTTTAGCTTTGGAACAACAAAAAATTTCACTAAAAACACAAGATACTGTAGCAACTCCTTCAAAAAGCTCAATTCCCCAAAAGAGAACTCAAAAAGGGATCAATAAGAAGGAAATGCAAATAATGGCAGAAATCTGTCAAAACAGACCAGCAGGTAGAAACCATTTTTTTCGAAAATCTTATGTTGCTCAAATCAAACAGTGTTGAATTAATGAAAGTTATATAACATACTGGGGGATTTATTCGTAAATTTTCAGCTCAATCCGACTTACAGAGACTCCTCACGAATTTTTATGGTGGAGTACAGAAATCTGTTTCGGGACAGCAACTCTCCAAATCTTACTTCCCTCTCATTAGAGGTTATTCTTGGCACAAAAAGCAAACAAAAAGGTTAAGGAGAGTTTATTACTGAAGTAATAACTTCCAAGACTTAATGAAACTCTTGGGTTATATCCCAACAAGTACTTTTTTTTAACGCCTTTAAGTTAGGCACAAGAAGCAAGAAATCAAGTATTTTCAAATGAGGAAGCATTAACAACAAACCTTGCTTTCAAAGGAGGAGCAAAAATAAACTTCTCTCTCCTCATAGGGAAGTGTTCAATACCTTTCTTGAATGGAAATTTATATTTAATGGTGCCTTCTTTCATATCAATGATGGCACCAACAGTTCAAAGAAAAGGTCTTCTCAAAGTAATAGGACAAGAAGCATTGTATTCAACATCCAAAACGTATAAATCAACAGGGACATAAGCATTGTTAACCATAATGAGAGCATCATTAATACTCCCCATGAGTTTCTTCTTAGCATTATTATCAAGTGGAACATCCAAATAACAATCTTTGAAAGGTGGAAAATCAAGCATTTCATAAATCTTCCTAGGCATAATAGATACACGAGAACCAAGATCACATGAAGCTTTGAGATCAAAGTCATTCACTTGCATATTAATAATGGGTTCCCAACTATCTTCTACTTTCCAAGGAATAGAAGCTTTGTGTTTTAGCTTCTCTTCCTTAATCTTAACAAGAGCATCTGTAATGTGTTTGGTGAAAGCAACATGCATATCACTAGCATCAGAACTTCTAGCAAGCTTTTGCAAGAACAGAATCACTTCAGAAATATTGCAACCATCTATATCAAAATCAAACTTAGCATCACTAGTAGTAGGATCATTAGGCTTAGGCATTGTAGGAGGAGGAATAGTGACTTCTTGTGGTTTAGTGCTATCCATTCTAGTCATGGTGCACACACTATTGTTTCTATCAATTTCAGCTTCCCTTTCGCACTTAGCATGAAGTTGAGCTAGCAGCCTAACATTTTCATCAATAGTAACTTGTATGGCATGAGTGGCAGCAAAGGTACTTTCCATGGTTTCAGGCTTAGCAGCCATTTTATTTATCAAAGAGGACTATGCTTCAGACAAAGAGGAAATGTTCTTCTCAACAGTTAAAAGTTTTTCCTCCACAGTCTTGTTGAAAGCAGTTTGTTTACTAATAAAGTATTTGAGCATGACTTCAAGTTCAGAGGGGGCACTTCTAGCATTGTTGTAGGAGTTTCCATAAGTATTGCCATTATTAGGAGGATAAGGCCTATAATTGTTGTTACCACCAAAATTATTCCTATAGGCATTGTTGTTGAAATTGTTGTTTCTAATGAAGTTCACATCAACTTGCTCTTCTTGAGCAACCAAAGAGGCTAAGGGAACATTGTTTGGATCTAAAGGAGCTTTCCCATTAACAAGCATAGCCATAATAACATCAATCTTATCACTCAAAGAGGAGGTTTCTTTAATAGAATTTACCTTCTTACCATGTGGAGCTCTCTTAGTGTGCCATTCAGAGTAATTAACCATCATATTATCAAGGAGTTTTGTTGTAGCACCCAAAGTGATGCCCATAAAGGTACCTTCAGCAGCTGAATCCAACATGTTTCTTGAAGAGAAGTTCAAACTTGCATAAAAAGTTTGGATAATCATCCAAGCAGTGAGTACATGAGTGGGACAATTCTTAACCAAAGATTTCATTCTTTCCCAAGCTTGAGCAACATGTTCATTATCAAGTTGTTTAAATCTCATAATATCACTTCTCATAGATATAATCTTAGCAGGACGATAGTACTTTCCAATAAAAGCATCTTTGCACTTACTCCAAGAATCAATACTATTTCTAGGCAAGAATAGCATCCATTCTTTAGCTTTCCCTCTTAAGGAGAAAGGAAACAGCTTGAGATTAATAATATCTTCATCTACATCCTTATACTTTTGCATATCACAAAGTTCAACAAAGTTATTGAGATGAGCAGCAACATCATCAGAACTAGCACCAGAAAATTGCTCTCTCTCATCAGAAGATTCAGCAAAGCAGGCTTAATTTCATAAAAGGTAGCATCAAGAGAAGGTGGAGCAATATGAGTGTTAAGGAAATCATTGTTGTTTGTGCTAGTGAAGTCACACAACTTGGTATTCTCAGCAGAGTTCATTTTGGCAAAAGTGGGCAAGCGAAAAACAGTAGCAGCAGCTAGAGCAAGAACTATTTTTTTTGTGTTTTTTAATAAAGATAGCAAACCAAACTAGACTATTTTTTTGGAGTTTTTGATAAAAAGAGGCAAACAAAATCAAGCAAAAGAAACTAAGCAAACCAAAAACAAAGTAAAGAGAAAGGTTGAGGAGGACTCCCCTTGTGAAGACGTCCTTAGCCTCCCTGACAACGGCGCCAGAAAGAGCTTGATGGCGCTGCGTCAACACGGAGCGCTTCGTCGGGAAAGCCAAGAGCAAGGTGTGATGCAGCACAGCAGCAAGTTTTCCCTCAATAAGAAACCGAGGTTATCGAACCAATAGGAGGAAGGAAACGTCTCAAAGGTGTTGCAAGCAACGTGGAAACCTGCAAAACACAAACTCAAGACTTTGCCCCAATGAACAGTGAGGTTGTCAATCTCACCGGTTGCTGTAACAAAGGATTAAACGTATGGTATGGAAGGTGATGAATGGTTTGCAACAAGTAAACAGTGGAAGATGTATCAATGGTAAAGACTGGACCGGAGTCCATAGTTCACTAGAGATGCTCTCCTTAGATAAACAACATGGCATGAAGGGTAAACAAATTACAGCAGGGCAATTGACAGGAACTAAGCAAGGCATAACAATGCAATACTAGACAAAAAGATCCTATGAGATTCGATTGGGCAATACAACAATATACATAGACCGCCATCCAACTGCATCTATGACTAGAAGTCCACCTTCAGATTATCATCCGAACCCCCTCCAGTATTAAGTTGCAAGCAACAGACAACTGCTTTAAGCAAAGTGTGTAAGGTAAACAATCCAATTGTTCCATGAATAAGAGACCGTTGTTTTCTCCCTAGTGGCAACATCACATCTACAACCGAAGAGATTTCTGTCACTTCCCTTAGATTAAATAGAGGCATGAACCCACTATCGAGCATAAATACCCCCTCTTGGAGTCACTAGCAACTACTTGGCCAAGATAGCTACTAACAACAGAGAGCATGCAAGATCACAAACAACACAGACATGATAGTATCAAATAGACAAAAACATTAATCAATCTGACATAGTAATATCAATATCCATCGTATCCTCGCAAACACAACATGCATGATTACAAATAGATTAGATCTTGATCATGAACGGAGCTCACAAGATCTATACATGAAAGAACAAGGAGGAGATACAACCATCTAGCTACTACATGGACCCATAGTCCAAGGTGGAACTACTCACGCTTCATACCAGAGAAGAAAGCCTCCGGGATGATCTCCCCTCCGGCAGGGTGCCGGGAAGAACTTCAGATCCCCCGACCTAGGGATGATGGTGGTGGCGGCTACAAACGGTTTCGTGGAGTTTTGATCGGTTGCTTAGGGTTTCTGCATCGGGGGCTTCTTATAGGCGAAGAGGCGAGGCTAGGAGGCGTCCAGAGGGCCCACACCCTACCCAGGCGTGGGGTGGGCCCACCCGCGCCTAGGGGGTGTGGTGGCCCTGGCTCGCCTCTCCGTCTCTCCTCTGGACTTCGTGACGCCCACGGTAAAATATTGACTTTGGCTTTTGCCCCATCCAATTCCGAGAATATTGATTTTCTGCCTTTCTGGAACCAAAAACAGAAGAAAACAGGCAACTGGCACTATGTACACTTGTTAATAGGTTAGTTCCAGAAAAGATATAAAAACACCTCAAAGTGTAGACAAAGCAAAACAAAGTAGATACTAAACAAGAATGGAGCATCCAAAATTATAGATACATTTCTGACGTATCGATTACAAGGTAACTATTGCAACAAACTGTGTTCTTATTTACCATGAAACTTCGAGTCAAAAGCCCCACATCGATTAAATTTCATCAAAACACAAAGAAAGTATTTAGGGGGGAGGGCTACCTATATAGAAAAAAATATCCAAATGACTACTGAAGACCGCCTATCCATGTTGATAGAGAAGACAGATTTTATATCCTATGACTACGGGATAAAATTCCACTTCCATCATGTAAAAGAGGTTCTCTGATTCTGAAATATCTTTCAATTCCTTGTTTCCAAATGTTTTAGCAAGCAAAAATAATCACTTGCAACATTGCATGAAGATAGGCTTGCCAAACTCTAGTCTTCCTACAGAGGCAACATACTAAATGTCATGTTATTCATACCAATCAATCTGCATATAATTCCATACCCTCTCATTAAATTACATTTAAAAACAAATGCATCATGTCCTCATAGGCTCTAGTATCCCAGAGCACAAAATGTGTATCATGCAATACATCTATTGAATGCTGGGTGTTTCTTCTATTATAAATCCCTTGTATTAAGTCCGTCATTCAAAATAAGCCATGTAGAAAAAAATGTCCCTTGTATTAAGTCCATCATTCAAAAGAAGCCATGCAGAAAAATGTCCTCATTATACGTGATTATCTTTAGATCGATTTTGAAATGCCCATGACATTAATATCAGCATGCAGGTGTAATAATACTTGGATGATTTGGAAGTTGGATCCTGTAACATCCCAAAAATATTAATCAAGATTATCAAGTTCCAATCACCTAAGTTTAGGGTTAACAAAAACTTCTGTTAATTAAAATTAATATGAATGCATGTGTGTGTGATGAATGCATGAATGCTTGCGATTCCATGTTTGATTGCTATGAATGGCAAGGATTGGTTTAAAGATGAAAACAACATCATCTAAATCATTTCCAAGCAGAATCAAATAAAGAGAAATTCAAATATAAACATTATGAGCAAATGGTCATTTTGACCCAAGTTAACCACTAGGCCACTTTGAGTGTTCCTAGTCCAAGATTTCTAACAGAAACAAATCTAATTCTTTTCACCCCTTGCTAGACCAAGTAAAAGTGAACCCAAGCCCACTTTGCAAACCCACAGAAATAGATTGCAAATCTATTGAAATAACAATTCAAACTTGAATAAAGTATAGATACTAAGGTCATCATTTCTCAAAAACCACTCAAACCAGTTCACCTTGACGAATCCAAGCAACCATATACTACCAAGCATGTGACCATAGCACTCACCAAAATTCATTCAAAAATTCAAAACTAAACTTCATGCGGCCATTTTGTCAAATACTTGGTGAGCATAGTAAACCCTGCCTAACTATCACTGTTTTTTTATCAATGCTTTGTTCCCCTATTACACCCAAATCTCTCCCTTGTCTCCCCCAGTGACCACACTGCATTGACACAAGCTAGCAAGCTACCCCTTGCATCAGTGCCAAGCCACTCGAGCCCCCCCATTGCCGGCCGACCATGGATAGCTAGCAGGAGGCAACGCCATGCCCAGCCACGATGTCTAGGAGGTAGCCCACCATCCACCGCCACCCCCTGTCCAACCCTCGAGCACAGCCAGGCCCTGGACCACTGGGAACATCTGCGCCCATTTCTCTCTGCACCATGTAGAGAGTGTGCTAGAGCGCCGCAGACCACACGCGCGTACACGCCGTGCCTCGCCCTCGCCGCTCGTGCCTGCAATCACCGGGACACCAACTACCCCCTAGACATCCCTGTTCGCCGTTGTGCGACCAGCAACCAGTGTGCATCGTTGAAAATGCCGTTGGTGCCGCTCAGAGCATCAAACCGTTTCGACCAACCTCGATCGCCCCGTGCCGTGCCATTAAGCCTTTGAGGATCACCAGGAGACCGTGCACCGGCCTACGCCCTCCGCCATGCCAATAACTCACTGTGTTGTCGACCTCGACAAGCTCTGCCCGTGCCGCACTGCCCCTCTCGCTCGGCTATAAAAGGAGGACACCCCCGCCTCAATTCACCACACCATCCCACTCCCCACTCCTCACAGAACCTCCACACATCTCCTCGGAGCAAGGCGAGCTCCGCACAGCCGGAATTTCACCGGAGCCCACCGCTACAGAAGAAGAAAGGAGTCGTCGATTGGAGCCGCCGCGACCACCATTCGAACCGCCATCATCGACAACCTCGTTCGCCCCCAACGCCGACCCTATATAGAGCCCTTGTGAGCCTCACAAGACCCCCACCGCCGCGTTAGGGGTTAGACCTCGCCGGAGTTGTTCGTTGTCGACAATAAACCTCATCTGTTAGATCAGATTCTAATCGTAGGGCCTAGATTGAAGGATACCGTTTCGGTAAGACAGAGTCGCTGACTAGTGGGACCCCTCTGTCAGTAGCCCTCTGCGCCGTTTTGTGCGCAGTGGGCCGACCCATTTAGTTCCCACGCAACCCAGTATATTCAAATATAGATTTTCTAATTTAGTTCAAACCTAGTTCTGTCAGTATATTTAAAAATTAATTCAGAGAGTTTTACTGAACCAAATTGCATGAAACCAATTTTGTTAGAAAGGCATTGAAAATATCAATCCAATCCCGTTGGATTCAAACCAGTTGGAATTATAGATCACCTATAGAAAAAATAACAAAACAGAAACTTTTACACATTCAAACATTTTTCAAAAATCAACCATAAATGCTTTTGAGTTGATTCCAACTATCAAAAATCACATTTGATAAGATCTTTCTGAATATATAAAAATATTTAGGTTTACATGTAGTGATCTTGGACAAGTATTAAAAGAATACTACATAGGCATTTCTAGTCACTTTAATTATTTAAAACAAGAATGCTAAACCTTATTAAATTGTGACACCACTTTAAATCACATTGACAAGTATTAAAATATGTGGTGATGACATGGTCAACATGATCCCATATTTTAATTGGAGAATATTAAATATTAAGTAGTTTTTAATAAGTAGAAATTACTTTTCCAAAATATAATAAATAAAACTAAGTCCTTATTTCATGTGATGATTGTGATGATGCTAGATCATATAGTGTGAACCTTTGTGTGCCAAATAGAAGTAGTTAAATATTATTTGGTGATTGTCTACCTCGTATTTATTTATAGACGCTAGTATCGACCAAGGCTACGAAGAAGAGGAGTACTACGAAGAAGAATAAGCAGAGGAGAACTTTAACCACTGCACTACTCAAGGCAAGCTACACTATGCAAGCTAATACTTGCAAACCCCATAATACAAATTAACCTATGCAATGCATTAGGCATGCTTTGGTTATGCAACCTTGATGATACCAAATCCTAGTTTTACTTGCAAGCTTTATTATTTTATTTCTTTATCAAAGTTCTTTATTACTTCTAGTTAGTGTTTGTGACTTTTGGAAAGATATTATAGGTAGCATAAAGAGCATAAAACTTGGCCTAAGTTAGTTAGAACTAGATGTCATACTGAGGCATGAGATCTAGATTTGGATAGTCACACTTGATTAGAACCCCTCATTAGTGATTACCCTTAACTTTAGTGGCTAGTGCTAAGCATAAAAGTTGATCACTTTAGATGGGAATACTTGGTTAAAATGATTATGAAAACCTTAGAATGATGAGTCATTGTAATAAAATGTTTTGACATGTGTTATGAACACCATATGTTTTGATGATTAAAATGTTGAGGCATGAGCCTTAGCCCTTTTATAAAACTGATGGTTGGTTTCGGATGCGATACCATTCCAATTTTACCATACAATCACAATACCTGAATTTGGGTAGGGCTTGACTAGAAACTTATATATCTTAGTATGGGTTCCCTTACGGAAGAGGTTTGAGCTGAGGCTACCTCTTGATGATTGTCCACCTGTACAGTTTCCAAGATGACAGATGGTCATGGTTGGGAGGCCAAACTCATAGGGGAGGTGCCTGTACTAGGGTGTGTAATTGAAAGGTTAGGATTGATTATCCGCATACTGAGTATGGTAATTCAGGATTGTTCCTGACGGATGTATCGAATATTATGGTGAAAGTGTACCACCTCTGCAGAGTGTCAAACTATTCGAATAGCCGTGTCCACGGTTATGGACAGTTGGAGTGGTCATACTGTTCCGTCGTCAGATGTTTCCAAATGACTTGTGGAATGAATGGTGACTTTGACTTGACCACAACAGGGTTGTGAACATGAAAACTAAGTTCCACTTAGGTTTTATAAAGCATTAAATTAATTTTCTTTACTTCTAAACTTAGTTAGAAATAAACCTGGCTTTTGCAAATAAACCTAGAGCTTCGAATTCCTACTCGAACTACGTACTTGTTAGTGATAGTTTGCGAGTACTTAGAGCATGCGTAGTATTTAGACTCAATGCTAAGAAAATCTGTCAGAAAAAGCTGATCATGCAAGCCGGTGCTAGCTGAGCAAATACTTAGCATAGTCCGTTGGCCCCGTCTAGAATAAAAGTAATAGTTTGTCTGTAACACTTTTCTCACCATGCAGCACCATGCAGACACAGCCTGCTCTGACCGGTGGGCCTCTGTCAGACTTTATTCTCTTAGCGTTGTGTTTAGAGCTAGACTCGATCCTAGAATTTTCTTAGCTAGACACATGCTGCGCACCGTTTAGACTTATGTCTAAGACCCAAAAAGCATCCTTAGACACATCATTTTACTCACGCTGCACACGTTCTTAAAGAGTACTCATGGCTTTGTCCATGGCTATTCCTATGGCCAGACTATGAGGAAGACTACCATGATGATGGACAACAGGAAGTCTATGACAACTAGGATCATCTCTCATCATCAGCATTGCCTGTGACCCTGAAGATGGAGCTTCGACCATGCTATCATTATTATATTATTTCGCTGTGTTGATTGTATTAAGACTGAATCATGAGATCCTTTATTTGTAAGACCTTTATTATGGTTTGTAATGGATGATGAACTATGGTACCAATCTGTTATGTCTCACAAAAATGGTAATCCTGAGATTACGATGTAAGGCATAACAGGTATCTGGGATTAAAAATCCGGGTGTTGACAGATCCCAACTATATACCTATGTATCATGACAAGCAGACAGAGGATTTATCCTCATTGTTTCTTCAAGTGCATAAAAACTCCTCAAAAGCATGCACAAACATGGGAAGATAGAAAAGTTGACTCTGGTCTTTACAATTATAGACCTCAGAGGCAATGGCGAAGCGTGAACAAAACACAAGAGGGGGCAAATCCATATGAAACACAAAATATGCATAAAAAAGGCCAAGTCACAGAATATAAAAATAGAGGTATTTTTGTTATGATAGTACAAATTTTGTGTTGACGCAAAACAGTAGACACAGGTTCATAGATACCTAAACATATTGTGGACAAGTAATTTTGCTAATCCAAAGAAAAGAACGATGCTAAATGCTAATGAATGTTAGCATTCTTATGCATACATGGTCCTGCATTAATCCCACGATGTGCTTCTTAACTGATTTTGTACGGTTCAACTTTCACAAGCTTGACTTAAGCCTAGTCAGTGGATTAACTAGATTGGTAGTTAGCTCAGTTAGTTATAGATGAACTGGATCCTAGCATTGGTTATACAAGTAGTTATACCCATATTATCAGTGAATCAGTGTATGTTGCAATTATCCATAACTTTCCTGCTTATAACCAACAGAATGCAACTTTCGGTATTTCCCACTGCTACCTAAATAAGAAAACAGAAATTTGCATAAATACATCTAAATGACCTAACCTGGGTAGGGGCAGGGCGCTGCGGCCTGCGAGACTCAGGTGTTCCACGCCTTGGCGGTCGCGGTGGTCTGCAGAGGCGGAGCAACAGTATGGTGTGTCGGCATCGGCTAGGATCGACAATCGCGACAAGGAGAAGACAATAAGAAGATTGAGAAGGAGGGTAGAAGGATGGGCGACAAAGTGAGGATGCCGAGAGGGAGGAATCGAGGAAGACCCAACAATGGGAGCGGACGTGTAGTGAGAGACTGGTCAAGGAGGTCAATCTGATCGACTTGGGCCACCGGTGATGAGTACATGGGAATAGAAAATTTGCAATTTGGAGGGGGAGGGTGTGTCGTGGCCCAGTTTCATCTTCGCTAGGCTCCGACAGTGCTTAGAGGCTATGAGCTTACTAATGATACTAGTATAACTTTATAGTACACATGAGCTTGTATATAACACTTTAAGTGGGCGGGAGGCTCCCATCACCTGCAGTTTCCTGGTGCTATGATGATGCAGTCCATTTTAATAGGTGATATTCCTTTTTTCTATTTCGTTTTTTTCAGCTTTATTTTCTCATTTTTAATTCCTTCCCGTTTTCTAGATTTCTTTTTTGTTTTATGTATGTTTGTCTGTGTATTTGAATTTTTTTTCTTTTTTGAATCCGATTTGAATCTTGAAACTTCTTTTAAAACCACATGGGCATTTTATCAAACACCTATGAATAATATTTTTGATCGCTGTGTACATTTTTCAAACACATGATTATTTTCCAAATCAAAACTTTTTTTAAACCTAGGAGGCTCCTCTCGTGACCATAACGCCAAGCCAACTGCAAAAATGGATGGCTTTACTCTCGTGGGGCGAAAAATGTCGAAGGCCCAATGCCAAATGAGGTCGACGGGGGAATCAAAGACATAGTGGTGCATTGTTTTATCAGGATCGCATAGACAAAGCACTTTCTTAGTTCCCGTCGTGGGCCAAGAAACCTCGTGCATGGAGAGTATATGCACCAAAATTAATCACATCACCAAAATTAACTCTTTCGCGCTAGCTCAGATATGCACGCTCTCTTATCTACTACTCCTACATGGGCCGACCGGCTGGTTCAGTCCAGAGAAGAACAAAGGTTAGCTATACATGTCGGTCGTGGCACCAATACCCGATGTTGGCGTCGGGTCTGATTCACCGGCGCCGGCGCAGCAGCCTGATCATCAGGGAGTAAGTACCACAGTAGTCGTCGACGCGCCTAATCCACTGGCACCGGAGGAGTCTGCCGCCGATCGGGAGCTCCGCGGGTGGCTAATGGTGCTGGCCACCCTTATCGCCTCCATCACCTACGCCTCCGGCCTCAGCCCGCCCGGAGGCTTCGAGAGAGTTCCACTCCAGAGCAGCAGCCTCAGTGAACCCCCAACCATAACGAAAGAATATGAAACTAGGATGGTGATGGCGCCTGTTCTCCGCGACACCAATGTCCCGAGGTACATGATCTTCTACTATGGCAACACCGCCGCCTTCTCGCTCTCGCTCTCCATCATCCTGCTGCTGGCACACCGGGACCTGCGGAGGCTGGCCAAGACGAAGGCCCTGGAGGCCCTCGTGGTGCTTGACGTCATGGCCTTGCTTCTGGCATATGTCGTCGGCTCCTCCTTCGGCTTGGTAGAGTCCGCCGTCTGCGCTGGCATGGTGCTCGTCGTGCCGGTGGCCCTGGTACTCATGTCCTCACGCCGCTACGGCAAATACCTCTGGGATCAGTTCTGATCATCGCCTAACCATGCATCGACATCCATACATATTTCAGCAATCATGAATTAAGCCACTGTATAACTATGAAGGGTATAATATTGCGAATGGTCGTCATGCTTGCTTGTAATTGTAAACCCCCATACATTCCAGTTCAATCGATTGACCTCCCCGATTCGCTATGGAATAGTGTTTTCACATATGTTTTAGCCAGGGTTCCCTAGTACAGTGAACATACAACAGTAGAGGTCGGTGGACCCAAGGAGTCTTGTGAATATACTGAACACTGAACTGGCACTTGCACTTGCAGTATGTACATATGCCAGGCGTCGTAGGAATCGGATCATCATGAGCTGGTCTTTGATCTAACCCCTCAAACTCGGCAAGCGGTATCTACCAGATCGTGCATATGTATAAGTAATGTACATGTACATACAACTTTCATGTATAATTTCTCTCTCAAAAAAAAACTTTCATGTATCTTAGCTGAGATCCTTCAGTTACAGATAGATGCTCGGTCATGCTGGAACAAAGGGCAAAAGGGAGCTAATTGTACAATGATGCTGCGCCGACAGTAATGCAGAAAAGGACTGAATCAGTTGAAATTTCAGAGCTTGGATGTCGCGAGCTTGATAAGATCCTTCCTCAGTATCTTACCGGACGCGTTCTTCGGAATGTCCGTCACAAAGGCAACTTTCCTGACCTTCTTGTAAGGCGCTACCTGCAAAACATTAGGCAGACACAGGTAAGGAAAGATGGCACGAATCAGCTAGACAAACTGAAGGTAAACATGATGGTTCATTTTCTTGGATCTCATCAATCAGGAGTCATGTTCTGTTCACCTGTTTCGCCACAAACTCCATCACCTCATGCCCTGACAAGTTGCTCCCTTTCTTCCTCACGACATAGGCCATCGGGAACTGGCCGACCTCCATGTCCGGATACCTGCAGAAAGACAGAAATTTTGCACAACTAAGTCGACGGAAGTGACTACCTGACCATCGATATCTTGATGACACTTACGGAATAACAGCGACATCGGCAACCTCTGGATGTGTCAGAAGAAGAGCTTCCAACTCTGCTGGAGGCACCTATTTTATACACAAGTACAATTCAGATACCAAGAAATAGTCACAAGTCTAGAAGCCTGCCTCTCTGAAGAGATATATGTATGTACCTGGTAGCCTTTGTATTTGATCAATTCTTTCAGACGATCCACCACAAACAGATACCCGTCCTCATCTATGTAGCAGAGATCACCGGTCTTGAGCCATCCATCGGGTGTCACCGTCGACTGTGTTGCCTCAACGTTCTTGAAGTAGCCTGAAGCGATCAATATTGCAAACTAAGATATGTCTTTTTTGTCCAAGGGGAGATATAAAACCTATCAGTTTGAACTGGGAACTTCACCATGCCAATGTACTACTGCAAGTCTATAATTGCCTGAAATATCGTTAAAAAAACTGCCTAAAAACAAATAATTTAATCTTCTCCTTTGTGGGCAAAAATGCAACAGATGAAACAGTGTAGCAACTGAATCCATAAAATTCAACCTCGAATTCACTGATCACAACACTTCCTATTCTCGAATATTTTAGCAACCGGACAGTGTAAAGACCTGAAATTAAATAACTTGTTTTCTACTTGGACAGTGTAAACACTTGAAATGAAACAACTTCAGTAATCTATCCAAAGGTTTGCCTCACGACCTCTAGCTGATACACTATGAACTCTCCTTTTTCATGAATTTTTTCATTGTTTTTTATTTTTGACAGTTTTGGGTTTTATTTCAGGTTTTTCCATTTTTCAAAAAATAAACTTAGTGTTCAAAAATATTCCTAGTTCAACACTCCTAAAAACTTATTGATTTTCTAAATTAATCACCCTTCAAGTTTCTAAATTATCCATGGAATTTATATTTTTATAGTTTTCCCAATGTTATCTATTTCGTGTTTCAAATTTCTTCCATTTTCTTGTGCTGATTTGGATGCCACTTGTGCGAAACCACTGCCACTTCTTACTGTTTTTTTACTGAACTGGATCCAAAAGGATCAGAATTCAAATTTAAGGAAAAACTTGTCAAGTCTTAGAAATCAAAGACAAAATCTTATATGTGTCAATATATTGAGTGAGGACAAACGGAGGCCGAGCTACATGGAGCCCTTAATTTTTTAAAATAAAATGAAAATCAAGTTTGAAGTTTCAAAATAATACTAAAAATAAATATGGATGAACCCAATAATGTATTGTATAAGCATGTCAAATCTCAACTCAAATTTTGTTGTATTCCAAGCTACATAAAAATGACAAAATCTGACAAATTGTGGAGTTTTCAAAATGTGCACTATTCACTATACTTAGATCCACGCTTTTGTCATTTTTGTGTAGCCTAAAATTGTGGAGTAGTATATATATCACTGGCTAAATCCAGATGTTTTTCGCTTTTTTGAAAATAGCAAATATGATTTTTGATTTTTTTTATATAAGGACTATCCCTCCATTTGTACTTTCCACAACATTTTTTTTAAGAAATGGTTATGACTATAGCTGATGGATGACAGATCGACCTTTTTCTCTATTCACGGAAGTTAGTCATTACGAGTGAATTTTCTGAATAATTCCTGTAATTTCTATTTCTATTTCCCTTTCATGTTTAATTTCCTTTGATTTCCATGTGCTTATTCGGACACCACCTTGTTGAAACCACTGCTGCTTATTGTAATGGTCCGAAGGACAAAATTTAAATATTTCAACTATTCGGGGGCAAAGGTGTCTAGTTGTAGAATCCAAAGACGAAATCTTCTCTGTGTCAATAGTCTTTTCTTTCAATATAAATGTTTGCGCGAGAGGGATGGACGACAGACTTTTCTTATATTTGCACTAAAGTTAGTAAGAGTGGAGCAAAACGACACCATCATCGAGCATCGCAACAACCCACTAACTAAAGATGACACCTACTTCTGCTAAAAGGCAAAGGTGAACATATTAGTTGCTCCACTAAAAGTCTAAAACTACCGAGACAATGTAAAAACACTACTCAGACCGTAGCAGAGCACCATCAGAAGAGCTGAAGGTGTCACTGTCAACCAAAATTAGGTCAAGCTGGCACAAAACCATCTTAACATCACTCATAAGTACATAATATAATGAACTCGTTGATCTAAGGTTTAGACATCATGCACATGCTTGTTACCTGCCACATGTGCAGTCTATTGCAGAACTAACACCAGTTTGATACTCCGCGACAAGCATGTTGATGTATACTTAGCCAAAAAAAATAGCAATCTTATCTTGACAGTTGGCACCTGACATACATATTATCTGGTACTCCCTCCGTTTAGAAATATAAGATGTTTTAGGTTTATGAAGAAGATGTATCTAGACATGTTTTAGTGTGTAGGTTCAAATGAATCTAGACACTAAAAGATGGCTAGGTATATTTTATTCACAAACCTAAAACATCTTATATTTCTAAACGGAGGGAGTAGTTCACAATTTTATAAGTTTATTATCTGGGAACATACAATTAGGACCGAATCTTTTTTGTTAATCCAGAACACGTTTTAGTACGTTAAACGATGCGCAGTGATCCATCGAGAGAGACATTCTAAATTTTATAAATTCCAATTATCCTGCTCGCCAATCGAATAAAATGCGTAAATTAACATGAAAACTGCGGAATAATTTGCACATGGTGCATGAACCTTTTTTGGTACTGTACCTTTCATGACGTATGGTCCCCTGATCCAGAGCTCGCCGGTGCGGTTGACCGGCAGCGCCTCGCCGGACTCCGGGTCGACGATCTTGGCCTCGGTGTTGGGCGACAGGAGCCCGGCGGTCCCGTACCGTCGGCTCTCCTCGGCCGAGTCTGTTGAGGCGCCGATGGCCGTGCTCTCCGTGAGGCCGTACCCCTGCAGGATCTCCACCTGCGGGTACTTCTCCCTGAACCCTTCGATGAGTTCCTTGCTGAGCGGGGCGCCGCCGGAGAGCACCTTTCGGAGGTTTCCCAGCGGGAGCGGCTTCGGGTACGCGACCATGGCGACGAGGATGGGCGGCACGAGCGGCAGGTAGGTGACCCCGTAGGCGCTGATGCAGCGCAGCATCTCGGGCAGCTCGAACTTGGAGAGCACGACGACGGTGGCGCCGCAGCCGAGCAGGCCCGTGGCGAAGGCGACGAGGCCGTAGACGTGGAACATGGGCACCGTGCAGAGGAAGGTCTCGGTGGTGTCGGAGTCCTCGAGGCGGAAGCGGTTCATGACGATCTGGACCATGGAGATGAGGTTCCGGTGCGTGGCCACGACGCCCTTGCTGGGCCCCGTGGTGCCGGAGGAGTAGAGTAGCGTGGCCTGGTCGTCCTGCGTGACGCGGTCCCTCCGGCGGGGCGCCAGGTCGGGCGGCGTGGCGGAGATCTCCTCGATGGTGGCGACGACGCGCGGGTCGTCGGCGGGGAGGCGGCCGGCGCCGGGTTCGAGGAGGACGACGGGGAGGTCGGCGTGGGGCAGCTTGGGGAGGAGTTCGCGGGTGGTGAAGACGAGCACGGGGCGGGCGTCAGCGACCTGCTTGGCGATCTCCGCGGCGGTGTTGAGCGGGTTGGCGGTGGTGACGACAGCGCCGAGGGACATGGCGGCGAGCGCGGCGATGGGGAAGTGGACGGAGTTGGGGGAGAGGATGAGCGCGACGTGGCCCTTGCGCAGGGAGAAGGGCGGCAAGGAGAGCGCGGTGGCGGCCCCGGCCACCGCGCGCCAGAGCTCGGCGAAGGTGGTCCGGCGTCCCGTGGCGGCGTCCACGAGCGCGACGACGCCCGAGTGGCGGCGGGTGGCGAGGAAGGTGACGACGTCGAGGTCGGGGTCCGCCGGGAGCGGCACGTCCGCGCGCTTGCTCCGGAACGCGCGCGTCGCGGCGCAGTAGCCGCTCCGCGGGTCCACCTCCGCCGTCGGCCCCGACGAGTGTGCCATCGCGATCTGATCGCCCCGCCCCGCCGCGCCGGCTCTGGTCGGTTGGCTTTCCTCTCGTTTGGGCCGTGTGCTCTGTCGCTCTCTGTGCTTCGTGTGTGTTTGGTCTGGCTCTGACCAGTAGGGAGGCGTACTACTCCAGCTCCAGGCACTACTTTTAAATAAAAACCGGTGGGTGACGGGTGGGGTCTCTCAGTCAGTCAGAGGCATTCAGTCAAACTTTCAATCCTCAGCTGTGCCTCGTGCGCGCATGTGCGGAAATGGGCGGAAAGTTTCAATAAAATCAGTCAGCACGGGCGTGTATGTGTGTACTACTACCGAGAACCAACCGCAACCAAAGTCAAAAAAAAAAAAAAAAAAAAACCGCAACCGAGTGAAATGCACCAGCAGTCCCTAAAGTTGCCGGTAATATCTAAAATGATCTGAAACTCAGAAAATGTATTAAAACAGTCCTGAAACTTGTTATTAACGTCTATATACGTATGAGGTGACAGTTGCAATATGGTGGAGTTGCTACGCCAGCGGCGTGCAATCTACCTGGCCAATCAAATAATGTCCAGGCATACGAACGGTCTAAAAATAAATAAACGAATGGTCCGGACGTCATCTTCGTTGAACAGTTCAATGGATCGACGGAGCCGCGCGGCTACTCCTCGTACAAGCAGATACAGCTGAGCGCTATGAGCACCTCGACAATGGCTGACTCAGCCTTCTCCTTGTCCACCGACCGGGAGATCGCAGCTTCTGCGGTGCGTACACGCGCGTCCCGCCATTGAACGTGCTGCATCCGAGGTCTCAACAGCTAGGACGGCCTGGCCTTGACACTGTCGCTAGCAGTGCACGGTATCGGTGCCACGTACTGGGCGAAGACGATGCAGATGCGGATGAAAAAGGCTTAGGCGGCGCACGCCATGAGGCCGACGACCCGCCTCTTGTAGCTCTGCTTCCACAGATACTCCTTGAGCCATTGCACCTTGAGCAGCGAGCGCTGCGTCTTGATCTCCCGCCGGAGCGAGTCCGCGTCGAAAGTGTCGCCTCCACCGGCCATCGGCGGCCGCGGGTCGGTGAGCTTTGCCCGGTGTGGCAAGATCCAGTCGCGGGAGGTGAGCTTCCGCTCGTCGTCTTCCGGCTCGCCGAGGCGCCGAGCGCCTCCATCTCGGAGCACAGCTTGTACGTGACATCCACGAGGCACTCCATATTCATGTCCTTGACCTTGAGCCCCTTGGCAACAAGCAGGTCGATCCGGGCGTCGTGCGCGCCGGCCTTGAGGCTCGCGTACACGCCGCTAAAGTATGTTGGAATTTGTCCACAGATCGACTACATTAAACTAGACAAACAAACATGCTCGAAAAAATATTATAGCCAAGGGCACGTGTTGTATCCGTTCTTTTCTTTATTTGTTTCTCAACTTCACACACGGTACAAACTCATGCAACACCTCGTGTATATATACACGACCAACTGACCAGACTCTCCTAAACCTACTTATATATGACTTCCTAGCACTACACGGATAACATACTACGAAACCTACTAACACGCGTGCAGAAACTACCTAGCCTAGCAGGACACGGTAAGGACATGTACTAGCACGTAGAAACTACCTAAGGCATTGTCCTAATCAATTACAACTCCACGCAAGATTACTACTAACAAAGTAGACGCCATAGCTCAGCCCGAGGCGCGCGACGGTGGCGACCGCGGCGTCGAGCGACAGGGATAGCACCAACTCGCCGCAGGCCAGCCGGAGGAGGAACGCATGGTCGGTGGAGTTGAGCCGTTTGAGGTAGTACACCCCTGTTGAGCGTATGGCATTGGAGCGTAGCCTGGAGACCTCCTGCTACGACAATGATCGGTGCAGCGACAGCAGCTTCA
Source organism: Avena sativa (assembly GCA_916181665.1). Classification (NCBI taxonomy): domain Eukaryota; kingdom Viridiplantae; phylum Streptophyta; class Magnoliopsida; order Poales; family Poaceae; genus Avena; species Avena sativa. The sequence continues at coordinate 467,002,801 of OV702293.1, forward strand.
ACATGGACGACGAGCCTTAAAAGCCAGGATCCCCAGCTTCCTGGGCCATTCGGGAACGCCTCACTGGCCCACCTACGCTGCCACGTCATCCCTATACGTATCTGGGACCGTATATAAACACTCAGGACAAGTTTAGGGACTATTTTGATGCTCTTTCTAATTTCCAGGACCATTTTAGACATTGCCGACAACTTCTAGGACCGTCGATGCATTTCACTCAACCGCAACTAGTCGGTGATGATGCGCAGCGGGGTCGCCTGCCCTGCCCTGTCCCTGCATGCAGAGCCCGAGGAGCACGAAGTTTCTCCTGCATGGACTCTAGAATACGCTCTCGAATTTTATAGATTAGAAAATTACAAGATATTTGATTAACTACTTTTCAACTGTACGTGAAAATATGAAAATCAAAGAAATTATAAAAAAGGAGGTTGAAGTGGATGAAAATTAAGGACTCGCCACCACATCGTTTTCGACTTTGTCTTCGGATAGGCCCCATGTCTCTTCGTTTGGGCTCACATAGGCAGCAAAACCCTAGCCCCCAAAAATCCTCCTCACCCTTCCTCTCCCACCTCCCTTCATAGAAGGAGGACGTTGTTAGGCTTAGGCCATGCGATGGACGACAGTGACAGGGATTCCCCTACCTCTCTACCTCGGGGTGTCCTGGTGGTTCCTACTGGTGTTAACCCCACATGGGAGCTTGGATGTTGAGACGGTGATGTTTGCTCGGCTGTAAGCAACGCACGAGGGTGATGTTCGCTCTTCTCAGCTGCTGGGACGTCTAGATGAATGAGATTATCGTTCGCGCTTATTCGTTGATCGGTCATCATATCTGGAGGTTGTTGTCCTCTACCACCTCTCCTTTGCATCCCATCTGCTGGATCTAGGTGTGGTTGCTCTCCTGGCTGCCAGATCTGAGCCGGTTCAAGTGTCGTTACACATGGGAGTTGCGGTGGAGGGATACTAGGTGAAAACCCCGACTAGTGTTGGCCAGCCCTGATGAAGATGCCTACAGGCGTCGTGTTCCTCCTTGGAGGCATCATGGTGGTCTTCGTACCCCCTTCTAGGTCCAGAGTTAAAACCCTAGGTCCTTTAGGCCAGGTAGTGGCGGCGCTTTGGTGTCGTAGGCTCCTTGGAGACACTGCCTTGGGACAAGGTGCTCCTTGTGTATGAGAGTTGGTCTTCGGACGTGTGTCGGCATGAGGTGAGCTTCTATCATGTCTACATATGAAGTTATTTTGATCCTTGTTCTACATGTATGGTTTTGGTGGTTGTGACGTTTCACTCGTCGTCGCCCTGCTCACTGGTGGTTCGACGCTCATGAGCCTGGGCGAGGGGGATAGGGTTCCCCTCCGTAAAAAATCTTGGCATGAGTGTTGTCAATGCCCTGTCCCCCTTCCCTTCGTCGGGGATGCTCCTTCATGTGTTGTCTTGCTGTATAAACGATTTTAGTACAACTCCAGTTCACCCCTCTTCAGAAGTAGGCGTCTTTAATCATTTTGATTCCCGAGCTTTTATCTTGGAGTCATTTGACGGGTGGTGTTGAGGCGCAGTTTCGCACACATAAGTTTATGCATTTGGGGGTAGGGGCTTCTTCCTGCTTTCTCATTGTTATGTCCGCTGATGCTCAAGCCTATTGTTCTTGTTCTTCTTTTGTGTATTGCTCTAGGCATTGCCATGTATTCTTGTGTGCATGTTCCCTTTTTTGTAAGTTATTCTCAGCACCCATGTACTCAATTGCCGTGTGTGGCTTAATTAATTTTAAGATCGCCTTCACAGCCTTATGTTTAAGAAAGTGGATGGAAATTTCCCTCCAAACTAGAGCGCATAGAAGTCCTTTGAATAAATTCCTAAGTATTGAATCAAACAACTTTTATATAGAAAATTTATAAGGATTCAAATCCTAAAAAATCCTATACAATTCCTTTCAATCAAAAAGATGACAGTACTTTCGGTAAGAATAGCAATGCTAAAACTTCAGTGGCAACCTTTTTAGCTAAAGTGTTGCCCTACATGTTAAAAGAGATATTAGGGAGAAATACAAAATAAGTACCTGATTAGGCTGCCTCCTAACAAGAAAATCAGTGAATTGGTAGAGTATCAATCAATCAGAAGAAGAAAGGTGTATTTGTATATTTCTCTAAATGGGAGGGACAAATAGATCCCTTTGGGGAACTTCAAGAGGTATGGGTCAACGATAAAGAAAGTCCACCAAAGTGGTGCACTTGGAAAGTTATTGCTTAAATTGCATCATATTTAGGTGTTTTAGTAAATGTTCACTCACACATGATCTTCAGAAGTTTCTATAAGACTATAAGAATGGTGATTTTAGTAAGAGATGTTGATAAAATCCCAAAGGACATGTTATTGAGATGGACCAAAATCTTTATCCGATTTTATTTTATGCGAAAGAGGAAGATCTAGAGGGTGGAGAGGAGGGTAATAATGGAGGAGGTGATGATCCCATTGATCTAGTTGATGAAGATACCGATTATGACTTTGATGAGCACCTATGTAATAACCAAGTCAACAATCAAAGGCCCATGGATACTGATAACACCAAATATTTCTCAACCCCTGCCCCCAAGAGTGGTACTATACGAGGAGGAACTAGGATAGATACTATTGATGGTGATGCCAGTTTTGATATGAGGCTGGAATCTAACGCAATGTGTACATTTTTGGATGGTCCAAATCCATGTATCCCTCTGATCAATAAGGAACTATTCCTTCCCCCTAAAGACAACATGGAGTCTCATTTGCTAGGTGAAGATTCTGATGAGGCTATGCTCTCCCTCTCAGGTCGACTGCCCCTTTTATATTAGCTTAGCTAGCCTCTCTGATTTCCACATATGCATTTCGTCATGCCTTGTAAGCTACTTGGCCAATTGGGAACCGACTCTGATGTTTGTCTTTGTGTCCAAATTCGTAATCTCTGTTGGCGTGCCAGTTTAGTGATATTTATCTACTATGGCAAGTCGGTTTGGTGATGTTTATCTTGTCTTGTAGCTAATTTTCGCAGGTCCAAGTGGAATATGTGACTCCCTTCTCCTTTAGCCACAGATTTTTATGTTTGCTTATTTTGTCTTAAAGGTTAATGTTGAGGACATGATTGACAAATTATGCCAATTAGTTTCAAATGTGGATTTCTGTTTAAATGGGCTCAACTAAGCTTGATTAATATGTTGCCCAATGTTGCCTAATGATATATTTTATCAGATCAGTTGCCTTCCATTTCCTAAGTTAAACTTGATGTTCTAGTCCAATGCAATATTCTTGTTGGCTCTTTGTCCCTTACATGCATGGACTAGCTTTCCTAATATCCAATTGTTGCCTTTTGCATGATCTACACCCAATTTGATTTCCTAGAATACTTCCTAGAATGCATAGGTTGAATCCAAATATTAATTTCCCCACCCTCATGGTGAATGCAAGCATTTAAATATAACCAAAACTTCCTTTTGTCTTTATCAATTTTGTAGGTATCAAGAATAAGAAGAGCATAAGAGGTGTAGTAGTAGGTTTAGTTTGTATAGGATTTTCTTATTTGTAATTTTATCTTTCATTTTCTCCTTGTAAACATACTCTTATTAATAAGAATATTCTTTTGAGCATTTGAGTATTTTTATTTTATTATTTTATTTGAATTATAAACATAGCTATCTCAACTCAGGTTTGAATCTACAATTCAAACTCCATTTTGAATTCAAATGTTCGTGTGATTGAATTTATTGTAGAGTGAATTATTGATGTATATGAGTCAAAGACTCAATTGTCATTTTAAATCCAAAGTTTTGAAAATGCAAAAAGATCATGTTGTGATGAACTAACTCTAAATCATCGATTAGAGTGAAATCTCAAGCACTTTGCCTTTTAAATTTTAATTTTCAAAATTTTCTCACTTATTTAGATGCATACATGCAAATGCATAATTCCCAGCTCTACCCTTTCGTGTCCTAATTCTTAGGAATGTTACATGCTAGGGGTTATGCGTTGCAGTGTATCTTGTGATAGAGCAGCCTAGCAATGCCTCAAATATACATTAACAGAAGCCAATTTTTAGGTCACAATGTAAAATAGGGCATCGAATTTTTCGGATAAATCACCTGATGGAGCACCATTTGTTGCACCATATGGCCTAAAAAGAGTTAGACCCTATTTTGCATCACGGGTTGGACATTCTCTTATGCTTTTGTGTACGGCATATTCAATTGAAGATTTCTTTAGATAAAGAATATCATCATTCACATGCAACTAGATTAACACCCATAAAATATGTGTTCTCCTCCATTTATTTCTACACATGTCCAACATTCATTTCTTAAACAAACTTAGCTAAACCCACAATGCTTATCAAAAACTTTAGTGGACAAGTTTTCATGAAGATCATATGAGTAAAACTCTTTGCCAATGGGCATTGGCTGATGTTTGTAGTGGTCTTGGTATAAAGAATTTGCACCTAGTTAACCAATGACTCATCCTCTCAGCAACATGGAGATTGGCGAAGGAACACGCATCAAGCTAGCTCAGTCCTCAAGTCCAAGTGCCATCATGATACTTTCATTTGGAGACCAATTCTTAAGGTAAACCTCTTCGAACTGCAACTTATTTCTATTAGATTAGTAATGGGAATATTTCTACATGGAGTTCTCCTTGAGTTGCTGGTTGAGAATCCTTTTATGATAATTTCATTTTACAACTACAACCTCGTGTATCCTAAGCAAGTTAAAGATCTTCAGATTTCTATACATAGAACTTGGAACACAAACTTATTAAATCTCTATTCAACCCAGAAACTAAAAATAGTATCTTCAACTTGAGTGAACTAATCCAAGTTTTACATCAGTTTCTCTAGAGTCCATGTGAATGGATAATGGATGTACAATTTCGTCATTATTTCCCCTTCCACTTCACTGAACTAATCCAAGTGCTACATCAATTGCTCTGGAGTGCATCATTAGAGTTTCGTGGAGTAGTTCGGCCGTTCGACTAACAAGAATGAATTCTATAGGACAAATCAAGAAATTTGCACTAGTCATATTGTGGTAGCATGTTCACAGTTTTTTGTGATCAAATGTGGCTGGATTACCAAAGGTTCATATTTTCTAGTTCTAAATTAAACCACCCAATCTAACATGCATTTTCTTTGTTTCTTTCTTTGTCGTTGGATGAGACCATATTTGGTCACGCTTGAATTAGCAACTTCCTTACTTTGCTAGATATTTGCATTCCATATTTCGCTCATCACACTTAAATAGATGCACATTGACTAATAGAGAAAAGTCTCATTACAACAAATGTTTGTCATGTTAGGAAACAAAGATCAAGTATTCAAAATATTAGTAAGAAATTTCTATTGTAGTGGAAATGACCTAGAGGTACCGTGCGTTCTAAATGTTTAGTTGAGCTGATCTATCAAATAAGCATCTTCATCTGTTTTGTAAAACTTAGTTTGCCAATAATCTTTTCTTTTGCAATACTTTTGCCATGAGTTATGATGTTATTCACTAACCGTGGTTTACCGAAATATTTCACGCATAATTGATAGGGATTCAATTGCAGCAAGCTAGAGCAGCCATGATTTTTTCCTTTTAAATCTTTAGTGCTAATCATGTAATCCTTGGTCGCATTTTTAGCTTGTTAGCAATTTTTTCCGATGCATGTCGCTAGAAAAAAAAGGAATAATCTGCTAGACATACAACTAAAATGATAAGCCATATTTAAGCCTCGGATTTATTTGGTACCTACGTATATAATAAAAGATAAATATTTTTTCAATGGGAGACATCGCTTAGAAAGACGTCTATGATAACTTTATCAATCTCAATACCGGATCTGCAAGCTCAGTCTTTAGGACATCTCCACCGGGTCGACCCAACCCGTACGAGCACGTCCGAACGTGTCCGCGCGGGACGCAGCGGAACGATCCATCCGGACAGACGCGTTCGGCTCGACTCATCCATACACCAAATTTGGGCAACGGTCGCGTCGGCCCGGGCGCGGGTGGATCGGGGGCGTGTCCTACCCGCGCGTGTCACTAGCCCACTCGTCAGCCACCGCTTAGCATGACAGCCATTCAAACGCGCGCAGCGGTACCGATTCAGACCCAACCGCGATAGCGATTCAGAGGCGCGGGCGGAAAGCTGACCGGCGGCAACCTACGCCATCAATGGCGACGGGATGGCTCCCTGACTGACGGGATGCCGCCTGCGTTCCCGTGTCGTCATTGATGGCGAAGGAGCGAGAACCTACGCACGTTCGGGGGCGAAGGGGCTATTTAACCCTACACCTGTTGGTGCCGCAATCCCCACATCTCGCCATCGCAACCCTACCAGCCGCCGCCAACGATGAAGATGTCGGCATGGTTTAAGAAGATCAAAGACGACCAAGAGGCGACCAGCTCTAGCTCTAGCAGCTAGCGCTCCCGTCTGCCGGCCTTTCTACATGACGCATCCCTGCTGCCTCCGCCGTGGCCAGAGGAGTATATGAACCACCACGTGGGAGACTACCCGCCACCGAGGGACCGCTGCCACCGCCGCTACTTCCGCGTGACGGAGTGCGAGCGCTGGTGGAGGGAGGGCATGTGCATCAACCACCACGATGTGTCACCTCAACTGGGACTGGGTCGCGGTGCCGCCCGTGCCCAAGAAGGGAAAAGGGCTGGAGGAGGAGATTCGCTGCATCAGCAACCTCCCGTCGGCAATGCGGTGAGAGAGGGGCTATCAGAGCTGAGGACTTCTAGAAAAAGTTCATTGACTGGGACCACAAGGCGCGGCACGCGAGCTCCTTCCGCGCCAACTTGCAGATGTGGCAGGTCTACGACGTCCCCACCATCGAATCAGACGACAAGGGCGCCTTCAACCACTCTGATGCCGAGCTCGACAGCGACGACGACGAGAAGGAGGACAACGACATCGTTATCAAGCAGGAGGCGGTGGACCCAGTCGCGGCCGCCGCCGCGGACCTGCCCCTGGAGTACCGGAGGTCCTGGCGTGGGGCTACGACGAGGACGCCTTCACCAAGCAGGCCATTGCGGTTAGCGCGTGGGACGAGGACGCCTTGTGGGGCGGCTACCCGTCCAGCTCATTCGCCTGGTGGCGCAGGCAAACGCCCAGCTACCTCCACCGCTTTCGTTGTCGGGGTGAGCGCCACGCATCGTTTCGGAGGTAGGGATGGAGTTGGCGCACCTCCACCACCATATTGGGCCACCGACGGCGTGGCCTGGGCAGGTGATCGACCACCCGCGTTCGCGCCCGCTCCCGCACTGCTACCGCCCAACCTCTGGACGCCGCCGGAGTACATCGACCTCGACCCCTAGATGGAGGCGGCGATGCCGGCGCACGAAGATCGGTAGCTAGGGTTTGGGCTAGGGCTAGTTTATTTTGTTTAAAATTATAAATGTAAATTTTGTATAAATATGGATGAACTTTGCCAGTTTTTTTGTGCAAACTATCTTCGTTTGAATTTGGCAAAAAAAGGCATCGTCCTGTTTGCCGAACGCGGCTGACCAACAAATCAAATCGTAATAAAAAATAACCGCGAACCGATCCAAACAAACAAAGTAGACTGTTTGGATCGGTCGGTGGAGATGCTCTTAGGAGCTGCTCACAGGTAAGATCTGCGTAGTTTAGGTGGGTGAGTGTATATGCTCGTGTTGGGAGAGCGTCTTTTATATATTGTTTAAAAAGAATAACAAGCCATATCCACCGTTCATTCCACGAGACGACCGGCTCAGTTCGCCCGGAGTCCAGAATCCATCACCTTATCCTCTCGGTGGAGCACATCATCGTCTTCCCCCTCACACGCGCACCACCGGCCACAACCTCCTGCCGCGCCAATGGAGGCCGTCCTACGACATCCATCCCTTTCCCGACTCAAACCCCCGAACCCCAACGCCTACAAAACCCATTCCCTCTCTGTCACCATCCCTCGCCGTCCTCGCGTCCCCAAGCGCCGGCTTGCCGTCGCCGCGCTGTTCCAGGACCAGAATCCAAGAACCGCGGAAGCAAGCAAGGATGAAGATGAAGATGAGGGGTACGGGGAGGTGGACCGCATCGTGTCCAGCCGCACCGTAAAGAGCGCGGTGTTCGCGGAGGACGGCTCGGCCACGACTGTCACGGCCACGGAGTACCTCGTCGAGTGGAAGGACGGGCACGAGCCGACCTGGATCCCGGCGGAGGCGATAGCGGCGGACGTAGTGGCGGAGTACGAGACGCCGTGGTGGGAGGCCGCCAAGAAGGCCGATGCAGAGGCGCTGGGCGCGCTGCTGGCCGACGAGACGCTGCGGCGGGACCCGAACGCGGAGGACGCGCAGGGGCGCACCGCCATGCACTTCGCGGCGGGGCTCGGATCCGAGGAGTGCCTGCGCGCGCTCGCCGAGGCCGGTGCGGACGTGGGCCACGCGGAGCGCGCCGGCGGCGGGCTGACGCCGCTGCACATCGCGGCAGGGTACGGCCGGGCGACGGGCGTGCGCTCGCTGCTGGAGCTAGGGGCAGAAGCGGAGGTCCCCGACGGGAAGGGCCGGACGCCGCTGGAGCTGGTCCAGGAGGTGCTGGCCGCGACGCCCAGGGGCGTCCCGGCGGCGTTCGAGCGGCGGCAAGCGCTGGAGGCCGCGGCGAAGGAGCTGGAGAAGGTGGTGTACGAATGGGGGGAGGTGGAGAAGGTGGTGGACGTGCGCGGCGAGGGCAAGTGGCGGGAGTACCTGGTGGAGTGGCGCGACGGCGGCGACCGGGAGTGGGTGAAGGCGCCGTGGGTGGCGGAGGACCTGGTGAAGGACTTCGAGGACGGGCTGGAGTACGGCGTCGTCGAGGCCATCGTGGACAGAAGGCCGGCGGCGGACGGCGAATGGGAGTACCTTGTCAAGTGGGTGGACATCGAAGAGGCGACGTGGGAGCCCGCGGAGAACGTGGACGATGAGCTCGTCCAGGAGTTCGATCGGCAGCAGTCGGAGACTGGTGGCTCCGCGCCGCCGGAGGAGACGATTGCCGGGTGACGCCCGGCGGCTTGAAAGCACGCTCGGTTTGCTCTGGTTTTGTCGTGTCGATATGCAACGTCGGAGTGTGCATCATTAGCAACGGAGGACATTTCTGTGTGATCATTATTAATTGAACATTTTCCTGTAAAATGTAGACATTGCAGTTGTAGAATGCCGATGTACGAACAGTCTCGACACAATTTCTCGACACAGCACATAGCTCTCGCTTATAAAAGGTTGGCATTCTAAATGTGAAAGGGCACGTCTAGGTAGCACCGGTGGCCGGTTAGGCGAAACCAGCCACCGCCTAAATAAGGAAAGTATTCTCCCGCCTTCATCAACCCCGAAACAGAAAAGTAAACCCACGCGCTTTCTTCAGCTCCCTTCTGATCTCCGTTACAAAAACTTCAATTTTCTTCAGGTTAGATGCAAGGCTAGTAAAAAAGGGTAAGTAACAATTTTGGCTTTCCTAAACCAAGTACGAACACAGCAGCAACACTAGTAGTGGCAGGAAAAAAAACACAACATGGTGATAGTTTTTTAAAAAGTAACTATGACATATAATCTGGAACAACTTGGTTATATGACGGATACAACTCAAACAAAATCTAACAAATCATGTTCCATGGCAAGTTATGTTTTGTATGAACAAACCTGATGCAACCTAGATTATTCTTGTCGAAACCAAGCAGAAGTTTCAAAAATCCCAGTATCATTGTTGTTGAAGCAAAATAAAACCTGCAGCATTTAACACCATATATACAGGGCATATTAAGATTCCACACACATGATAGGTGTTGTGAACTGAAAAAACTAGTAGTAGTTACAACACGAACACTTTGCAAAAAGCTGTCTTAGCCACAATTAATGCTAGTGGATATAAGTAGACCCTGGTTTTTTTTGTTTCATCTGTACATAGTATACTGAACGTAGGATGGACATTCTCCTTTGGCTTCTCTCATGACGCCAACACACACTTGAAAAATATGTTTGTTGCAACAAGAACCTGGAAAATTGTAGCAAAAAAGGAAATCAAATAAGCTACCTCAATGTAATGAACTTAGTAAAAAATAGTCGAAAGAAATTTACAGATTGTAACAAACACAACTTACGTATTTAGAAAATGAACTTACATGTATGGAAAAAGCAACTTAAAGTAATCTGTCCATTTTTTAAATGGTACATGAAAAAGAATAGCGTATGCAATGAAGCAACTTAGTAAAGATGTTAAATCAATATAGCTACCTATAGGAAGTTAACTCGGTAAAAGCAGTGGAAGAAGCAAATTTACTTATGGTGACAAAAAACAACTTAGTGTATTTAAAAAATCAACTTACATGTATGAGAAAATCAACTTAAACTATCTGTCCATTTTTTAAAGTAGTACATCACGAAGCAAGAAATTAATAAAATAGACAAACCAATGAAGCAACTTAGTAAAAGATTGTAAAGCAATATAGCTACCTCTAGGTAGTCAACTTAGTAAAAACTATGGTAGAACAAAATTTAGAATCGGTGACAAAAGACAACTTAACGTATTTTAAAAATGAACTTACATGTATGGAAAAAAGCAACTTAATATAATCTGTCCAAATTTTAAAATGGTACATAACAAAGCAGAAAAATAAAAAGATGCCTATCAAAATTGAAGCAACTTAGTACAAATGTTTAAAGCAAGTTAGCTATCTCTATGTAATGAACTCGGTAAAAAAGTGGCAAAAGAAATTTACATATGATGATGTAAAACAACTTAGTGTATTTAAAAAGATGAACTTATAAGTATGGAGAAAAGTAACTTTACCTAATATGTCCAATAAAAAATAATATATAACAATGCAGAAAATAAAAAAGCCTATCCAATGAACCAACTTAGTACAGATGCTTAAAAGTAACTCAGTAAATTATGCATATTACATTAACTTAGTAAACATTTAGAAGCAACTCAGTGTATTTAAAAAATGAATTTACAAGTATGGAAAAAGCAACTGATCGGAAATCACCATACTACTCTACACCATCCCTAGTGCAACTTAGGCTAGAGTAAAATACAACTAGATGGAAACTCGTGTACCTAAACTTAGTTGCAGGGATTTCAACAAAAAGCAACTAATCATACACCACCATACACCTCTTACATGATCTATGCAGCAACTTAGGCTAAAGTAAAAACAACTGGATAATCATGTATCTAAACTTGGTTGCAGGGATTTAAAAAGGCAACAAATTAGACACCATCATACAACTATACGTGATCTCTGTTGCAACTTAGGGGTGCAATGAAAACAACTAGATGGAAAACATGTATCTAGTTGAGTTGCCAAGATCCAAAAAGGTAACTAATCAGACACCACCATCTAATTTTGCCTGGTCCCATCTATAACTTAATTGGGTAACTGGTGCACTAGACTGAACCTGCAACAAAACTCATGATTTTGTAACAAGTTCCTTCTGTTCAGGAGATAAAAGCTTGTTCAGCTAACTAGTCTTCTGGGAAAGGCTCGATATATGCAGCAACTTAGAAGAAAGAACACTGATGAATCGACATTATGCGGATAGGTTGGTGAAGCAACAAAAGTAGATAACGAAAATTAGTAGGCAACTTAACAATAGACCATATGCAACTTAACAATAGACTATATGAAACTTTCCATTGAAATTGGACAAAGTTAACAAAAGTAGATAACGAAAATTAGTAGGCAACTTAACAATAGACCATATGCAACTTAACAATAGACTATATGAAACTTTCCATTGAAATTGGACAAAGTTGAAGGGAAAATGCTATCAGGTTCAATGCATCGATCTATTTTAACACATGGGTAAAATCAATATGCAAGTTAATGAACGGTACACAAAATATCTTTTAGATGCGCTAAAAGCAATTTGTCCTTGTGGGCGCTTGCCTTTGGAGTAAGAAAGAAAACATGAAGAAAACAATGACAGGACCATAATGTGAGACTAGAGACAATGCTCCTAACTGTAACTGAACGAGATTGAGTGATTACTCTAAAACTTTTGCATTCTTGTAAGTTGTATCCTAGATTTTCCACAGAATAATCAAGGCCACTGAGCTCCAGATCGATGAAGGAAGTCCTAGTGGCAGGTGTGATATCCACAGACTATGGAAAGGAGAGGCGTCTGGGCTCATGCTGATTTTGCGCCAGATCTCTGTCGAGGCTGGGCATGCGAAGAACAGGTGATGCATACCTTCAGTTTCCACGGTGCAGCCAGGGCATTCCTCTGAGTCAATAATGGACTTCTGCAGGAGGTTTTGTCAAGTGTTTAGCCCGTTTTAAGTGCAGAAGCTAGCCATTGTTTTGGCACGTATGAGTCCTACTCCTAGAAGGCTAGATGTGATCAGCGTCGGAGTCTTGTAGGTCTCGTTGCAGCATCATGTAAGCCCACTTGATGGAGAAGTTGTATCCATTTAGAAGAATACAACTGTCCATGGCGTTGGTGGGCATGAAAACTTGCAGGAGAGTAGACAGAAATGCAAGTTGATCTGATGCTGTAGCAGCTAGACGATTTGGGATGCATTTGTTAATCCCATTTAGCAGAACCATTAGTACAAATGCGTTGGACTGGGAGTGATGGGAGTTAAGGGCAGCTAGCTAGCAGGGGGGCAGAGGTTCAGAGAAGAACAATGGTCCTGTTAATCTCCAGCACGCGAGAAGCAGGCAAACTGAGCAAACCGCACACCAAACAATCAGACGAAAAATAGCGTAAAATCGAGTTCCTATGGAATGGATTCGCAACAAAAATAGCTCGCATCTGGGGGATTTGAGCATAGAGGCATACCTTCCGGAGCCACGATCTGGCAGTCTCCATAGTCGATGTCCTGTCTCGGAGCTCCAGCCCCTCCAGCGTTCACCATCCCCAAGCTCGACGCCCTCTCGAGCTCCTCGTTCTTCGTCCTGAGATCTATGTTCTTCATGGAATGATCTCCGCCATCGAGCTCGGCGTGCTCCCCCACGCCTCGCCTCCTCCCACGATATGCCACACCTCATGCGTGGCTAGATCTGACGGCGAGCTCGTCTCCCTCCCTCGTGCGTCTCTCTTTCTGCCGGGGATCTCGATGGCCCGCTCCTCTCCGCCATGGAAATCGCCGATGAAATCCTAGACCCCTGCCGACGAAACGAGGAACGGGAATGTGGAGAGAGACGGGTGCGTCACTGGTGGGTCCGTCAGGTGAAACGTGTCGGGATACAGGGGCACGGCTCGCGCGTGATTGACTAGATCAGAGACGATCTGACGGCTAGAAATCGATGGCTCAGGAAGACAGTCTGGCCACCGTGCACTTTTTAGCGTTTGGGATGTGAAAAGAGAAGATTGGAAATTTTAACACAAGTGTATCATCCTCATACGTAATTGGCTAGCCCCTTCCCTCCCTCCGAGTCGCTCCCGCTCGAGTGGCCCTAGAGCCTCCCCTCCCCCACAAACCCTAGGTAGCCCTCTTCGACATGAGCTCTACTGGCCGCTATCGTCGCCGACACCAGCGATGGTGGCGGCGCCTAGGTCGTCAAAGAGGAAGGGCAGATGGGGCGCACCACTACGGCACTTCACGGACGGGGAATCGGCGTGGGATGGCCGTACGTTGTCACAGAGCTTGGCGGCCAGGGCCTGGATGTCAGTAGAAGAAGGGGAGGTGGAGGAAGGAGGCGGGTGGCCGCGGTTGCTTGGCGCCGGTGGTGGTCCCGATCTAGGCATGGAGTGGTTGCGGCGAGCGCTGAGTCTTGTCGTCAGTGTGGGGTGCTTCATGCTACTTCAACAATGACAGGCGCGTCTCCTTACTGCGTTGGTGGGTTCTCGTCTCCATGCTAGTTATTTCTTCATTCGTGAACCTAGAGGGGTATCGCTTTGCCGGGGAGAAATCTCTGCCTCGCGCTGGTGATGGCGACGCTCACACGTGTCGTCCCCTTCTTGAAGGCGCCGCCATGGCCAGACTGTGTGCATCCTTCCTTGAAAAATCAGGGAAACCCTAGGTTCGTTGTTGTACCAGGCGATGATGACATCTAGGCGGCACTCCCTTGCTAGAGGCGTTTCCTAGGTTGCTCGAGGAGGCCTTTGAAGAGCCCACTGAAGTTTGCGTTGGCCACTTCCAAGGTGTGGGCTTTCGAGGCACAAAGTATATAATTACAGATAATGTTGCTAATATTTTGGCCACTGGCTACATGGTATTGATCACAACTTTAGAATTTTTATTAGGAGGAGAACATTTTGCCGTTATTGGATGGTTTTGTCTATATTGAAATGACAAGGTTTTTAATGATATTTCTTCTCTTATTCAAATTATCTACTGGTTCACCAGTATACTCCATTTTTGTTTGTCGATACAACGTCTAGAGAACCAGGACCTCTTTATGGAAATCAACACGGTTGGAGGACATGGTGATGAATATTTTTATCCAGCATGGATGGCATTGTGATCGACATTTTTGGAGCTTCTTCTTCATGTCTGAACAAATCCTACCATCCACTAGCCGACTCTTTCTAGGCACATGGGTGGTCAGTACTTCGCTCTGAGCTGCTTGGGGTCATGGTGGTGTTTCAGAGGTTGCGACTTCAGTTGTTACATGGCCCAAAGCTTTATGAGTCATGTGTTGTCGTTGTTTGGGAGTGGCTTGTGCTCGGTTGTGGATCACCGAGCAACCAAAATGTGGTTACAAACTCCTTTTGTGTTAATATATAAACACACAAATCTTCTGGCGGGTTCTAGAAATCCTCATACATAATTCTTCCTAAATACTTTGGTTATAATTTTTTGGTCAAAAGCAAACTTTATAAAGTTTGATTAAATAGTTTGATCAAGTATATAATTACACGTAGTGTTGCTAATATTTTGGCAAATGGCTACATGGTATTGATCGCAACTTTAAATTTTTTATTAGGGTGAAAACACTTGCAGTTATTGGGTGGTTTTGGCTATGTAGAAATGGCAAGATTTTTAAGGATAATTTTTTTCTTATGCAAGTTATCTACCGGTCCACCAGTATACTCCGGTTTTGTTCATCGATTACAACGTCTAGTGAACCATGACATGTTTAGGAAGTCTACACGATTGGAGGACACGGCAAGAGATATTTTTATCCAGTATGGATGATGTTGTGATCTACGGATTAGTCCTCCGTCTCCATGGGCATTATGTAGTTTCTTGACAAAATTATTTGTATTTCACTTTTTTACTTTTCTTTGTTTTCTTTAAGATGTGTTGTGGTTGTATGCACCCTAGTTATGTAGATGTCTGTTGGAAGACTTAAATCTTTTTACGTAATAAAACACCTTTTATCAAAATAATGTAATAAATATCATCTACAATATCAAGTGGATATAATATGGAAATAACATTTTATGGATGTTCTAAATATTGATATGATATTTTTGTTGTCTCTATATATGGCCAAACTATGTAAAATTTTACGTTAACCATAAACATACATAACTATTTTAGGAAGGAGGTAGTAAATTTTCATGCAAAAGGCATAGTATATGACGTACAAAAGTAAATTTAATTCTTAAAAAATGACTTTTTATATTTTTTTTGTTTTTTCCTGTGCATGACACAACAATTCTTTTCTTTGTGAGACTCTACAGACATGTAAAAGACGCTAACATGTATGGTATAAAATATATTTTATTTTATAGTTTTCAAACAATCTTTATGATTTTACTGCTCATTCATAAGCATATTTTTGGGTGCCAAAAACGCCACCCTATTTTCCCTTTGGTCAATTCCAATATAGTGGTTTATTCTTCACACCACGGCAACTTGAGCTAATTAGGATGTTCTGTTTTGATTTTACTTTTTTTTAGCGATATACCCGAGTTTGTCCTAGTATGTTGGCTTATATGACTTTTAGTTGTGTGCATTCCTTGTGGGATTCAAAAGCCTATATAATACTCTCTCGGTTTCAAATGAATAAGATCTTTTTTAAAGTGTCAAGTATCAAACTTTGACCAAACTTGTACTACTAAGAAATTATTAACAACTATAACATCATATAAAGATCATATATTTATTTCTTTATTTTACATGTTAATAATTTATTCTAAAAACCTGGTCAAACTATATATAGTTTGACTTATATGCCTTACACATAGGAACGGAGGTAGTTGAAGGAAAACGCCTTGTGGTTATAGTCGTTAGATACATTGACTGGTTATATAGAAAAACTTTTTTATGAAATTGTGGTAATTGTCCATGTGACCTTCTTTAGCGACAACTATCGAATGCTCCACGTGTTGACCTAGTAAGCTCACACAAGGTGGCATCCAATGGGTAATTACCAACATATTTATATTAACAACATAAATTAATGAAATTGTAGTTGATTTTGTATCCTAACCCAATGACCTAGTCCCCTTTCTACAATCTTCAACCACTGTCTCTTATGGCATGTGTTCCGCGTCTTTGGGGACTCACCATTCTACTATCTTAGTCGGTTGTTTCCCATTTAGACGGTGCATTTTCCCCCTCAAAACCTCAACAACCCTCACCATGGCCGGTCCTCCTGCCCTTGCCTCGCCATCCCTATAACAGGAGGTGTATATGGTTTCAATGACGGTGCCTCAAAAGATTTGGTTTTTTATTTTTTTGAACAATCTTTATGATTTAACTGTTCATTCATGTTTGTGAGCCAAAATGCCACCCTCTTTTTTTTGTCGTGATTTACTTAGCATCTTTGTTTTGATTTCCTTTTCTCTAGCTATGGACCCGAGTTTGTCCCGATAAGTTTGGCTTATACTATATGTTTTTTGGTTATGTGCATCCCCTCTAGAGATACCTTGCAGAAGCCTATATATTACACATAGCACATTACATAGAAAGCTTTAACACTTTGAGTCATTAATACTCTGCATAAAGATAAACAAAAAATCATTTGTTTTAAAAGGAATCGTGAAACTTGTACATCTGAGTTTCCATGTGAACTTTTTAGCGGAAGCTATCGAATGTTGCACATGTTGACCTAGTAAGCTCACACCAAGTGATACGAGGGGGTAATTACATACCTATCTATAGGGATGAAAACAGAGCGAAAACGAACGGAACTGAGTGGTGCCATATTTGTTTTCATATTTTTTTGTGAAAGCGGAAACGAATACAGAAACCCCAGAAACAAAAACAGAAACAAATATTGTCGGAAACAGATATGGACCAAATATGGTACAGACGCGGAACAATGCGGATTTTGTTGGAAATATAAGCAATAATCCATATGATTTAATCCGAATAATAAACTGATAAAGCATGATCATACAGGCAGTAGTAAAACCAATCATGCAGATCAACAAAGTAGATGAACAGATTACATCTATACAAGATAAACCTATCACATCTACACCAAACGCTAGAAAAAAAACTCTAGCATAATCCTAAAGAGAGAGGTTGAGATCACATATGATGCAGTTGCGGCAGTAGCCGTAGCTGGGTTCCGGAGGCCTATTGTCCCGATCTGCGGTGGACGCCGCAAGACGGGATGGGGAAGACGAAAGCGACAGCACAAGGTTCTGGAGGCAGGTGCGTGTGTGGATTGATTCTTCCGATTAGGTTTAGCGCAGACGCTTATATAATGCAGGTTAGGGAGATCGTTGGCTCAGCCCACGTCCAAGTCGGTAATAGTCTACGTCCATAAAAACTGGAAACGGCTATAATTAACGCGTCCGTTAATGACTCATAATTAGTTTTCCTAACCAACAAAATAAAGCTCGGCTCGGCGAGATTCCCGCAACCCGCAGCGCGCGCGTTGTGACGAGACGAGGCGAGGCGAGACGTGGCGAGGCGGGCGGCGTCGGAGGAGGAGTGCGCAAGGGCTACTCTTCTTGTGACACCTTAGTGAGTGGTGCAACACTCTACTATATAAGGTGGTCCAACTCCCCTTCAACTAGCAATGTGAGACTAAACTTCAGCACCACTAGCACAACCATATGCTGTCATATACAAGTGGGCCAAAGAGAATTTCAGAATTTGTCTAATGGGTCAGCAGCCCAAAACTCACCAAATTCCAACAATCCTCCACAAAGTCTCATTGGCACATCACATCACTTTATTGCAGAACATTGTTTTATATACCGGTGTGTAGTTGAGACTGTTAAGTTGAACTTCCACGTTAAACTTCATGTTACACTAGCTAGCAACTTGAATAGTGGATTATGTCTTGAACTACAAGTTTTCTGTGCGCTAGTTTCACACAAAATCTAGAATGATACATGGCTACCGTCGGCTTCCCCGTGGTTTGGAGCTTATGTGTCATACTCCAGGGCCTTTCATGAGTTTATTAGAGAGCACCTAACTCTCACGGACTACGATGTTTGACAGTCAGACTCATATAGGTGTGTTCCTCAAGAGAGGTTCTGCAGGACAACATCTTCGCTTATAAAAATCCACTTGGAACACATTAAGATAAATATCAACCTGCCATGCAGATTAAGAGAGTATTGCATCTTTATAGAGATGTAAATATAATATGGGGATACTCTCCTCTCAGCTGACCAACAGCTTGGCTCTTAGCTCTAATTCACAGGATCTCCGATCACATAGAGTGGGTTGCCACTGGGATCAACTCATAGCGTGGGTCTCAAACCCATCTCCCTTGATGCATTATCTATCACATTGCATGATAAACCCTTTGTGAAGGGATCTGCCAGATTCTTAGATGTTTGGATATAATCCAACACAATAACTCCGGAGTTTCTCAGTTTCCTGACATATTTCAATTTCCTCTTCACATGCCTTGATGACTTCATATTGTCCTTATAAATGTTTACTTTGACGATCAAAGTTTGATTATCACAGTTCATCGGGATGGCGGGTATTGGTTTTTCAACCACAGGTAAGTCCATCAAGATCTCACGAAGCCACTCTGCTTCAACAATGGCTGTGTCTAATGCTGTGAGTTCTGCTTCCATTGTTGACCTCGTTAAGATGGTCTGCTTGCAAGACTTCCAGGAAACAGCGCCACCACCAAGTGTAAACAAATAACCACTTGTGGCCTTAATCTCATCATCATCAGATATCCAGTTTGAATCACTATAACCCTCAAGTACCCGTGGATACCCAGTATAGTGAATACCATAACTCGCAGTGCCTTTCAAATAGCGCAAAACTCTTTCAAGAGCATGTCAATGATCATCTCCAGGATTTGACACAAATCGACTCAGTTTGCTTACAACAAAGAAGATGTCAGGTCTAGTAGAGCTAGCTAAATACATGAGCGAGCCAATAATTTGAGAATATCTCAATTGATCTTTAGCAGTCCTTCGATTCTTTCAAAGTAGCACACTCGGATCATAAGGAGTTGGAGAATAATTGCAGTCGCTATACCCGAAGTGACTCAATATATTTTCCACGTAGTGAGACTGAAGCAATGTAATCCCACCATTGTCATCCTTTAGTAGCTTGATGTTTAATATTACATCAGCCACTCCCAAGTCCTTCATCTCAAAACAGCGAGATAGGAACTCTTTGACCTCCTCGATAACAGTGAGGTTGGTCCCGAATATCAATATGTCATTAACGTAGAGACACATAATAACTCCTTCGCCCCCATCATGGCGATAGTACACACATTTGTCAGCTTCATTTACAACAAAGCCTTCAGCAGTTAAAGTTCTTTCAAACTTCTCGTGCCACTGCTTAGGAGCTTTCTCAAGACCATACAAAGACTTCACTAACTTACACACCTTTCCTTCTTGACCATCTACTACAAATCCGTCAGGCTGCTCCATATAAATTTCCTCATATAGCTCTCCATTTAGAAAAGCTGTCTTAACGTCCATTTGATGAACGAGAATACCATGTGAGGCAGCCAAGAAAAGTAGTACTCGAATAGTGGTCAATCTGGCTACAGGTGAGTAGGTATCGAAGAAGTCTTCACCTTCCTTTTGGGTATAACCCTTAGCCACAAGACGTGCCTTGTACTTTTCAATAGTACCATCAGGTCTAAGCTTTTTCTTGAACACCCACTTACATCCTACAGGATTTCACCCATAAGGACGATCAGTGACTTCCCAAGTACCATTAGCTAAGATGGAGTCCATCTCGCTTCGGACAGCTTCCAGTAGTCAGCATCTTGAGATGCATAGGCTTCTGAAATAGAAGTGGGAGTATCATCCACAAGGTACACAATGAAATCATCACCAAATGACTTTTTAGTCCTTTGTCTCTTACTCCTTTTGGGAGCTTCATTGTCATCCTCCACAGGATCATCAGAGTGTTCTATCGGCATAGTGGGTTCAGGAATTATAGAAAATTCCTGACTAGATGAATTAGTCATCTCCTGATTTAATGAGCTAGACATACCTTTCATATGAAAGATGTCCTTAAAGAAAGTCGCATCATTCGACTCCATAATTGTACCAACATGCTTACATGCATGTCGGTTACCTCATATTTTACTATAAAAAATCTATAGCCAATGCTATGAAAAGCATATCCCAGAAAAACACAATCAACGGTTTTTGGTCCAAGCTTTCGCTTCTTGGGTATTGGAATATTGACTTTTGCCAAACAACCCCAAGTTCATAAGTAAGAGAGTATAAGCCTTTTCTTTTCCCATTCCTCAAATGGAGTCATGGTTTTATCCTTTACAGGAACACGGTTTAGGACATGACACACAGTCATTAGCGCCTCCCCCACCATTCCTTGGAAAGACCCGATGTATCTAACATGGCGTCAACCAAATCAGTTAGAGTGCGGTTCTTCCTTTCGGCCACCCGATTTGACTGAGGTGAGTAGGGAGGCGTCCTCTCATGTATAATACCATGTTCCGTACAGAATAAATCAAATTCATTTGAAAAGTACTCTCCACCACGATCCGACCTTAGTCGCTTGATTTTAAGATCAAGTTGGTTTTCTACCTGAGCTTTATAGATTTTGAAGTCGTTCAAAGCTTCATCTTTAGATTTCAGGAGATAAACATAGCAGTATCTAGTGGAGTCATCAATCAACGTCATAAAGTATCTTTTTCCACCTTTTGTCAACACACCATTGATCTCACAAAGATATGAATGTATAAGTTCTAGCGGTGCTAAGTTTCTCGGGTCCGCAGCGGTATGAGACTTGCGGGTTTTCTTTGCTTGCACACAAACTTGGCACTTAGAACCTTTGACAGTGGTAAATTTCGGAATTAAACTCATATTGGCTAGCCACATCATGCAACGAAAGTTAATATGACAGAGTCGTGAATGCCAAACATTGGATTCATTATCATTGCAAACATGATTAATAACTTTAGTACATGAGTCTAACAGCGACAAGCGGAACAGACCTCCGCACTCATAACCCTTTCCAACAAATTGTACATATTTAGAAATTACAACTTTATTGGACTCAAAAACCAACTTAAAGCTATCTCGACATAAAAGCGATCCGCTGACGAGATTCTTATTGATGGAGGGAACGTGTTGCACATTCTTCAGCTGTACGGTCTTTCCCAAAGTAAACTTCAGATTTCCGTACCAACACCATGAACAGAAGGACGTGAGCCGTTTCCCATCAGCACGGAAGAGGTCCTTGAGACCTGATAAGAGGAAAACATGGAGATATCAGAACATACATGTGTATTAGCACCCGTGTCTATCCACCAATCAGGAGAATGACATACTGAAAGGATAGTAGGTAAAATACCGTACCCAACATCCTTCATCTCAGTATCGCTAATAACAACATTAGCGGCCTTGCCGCTGTTCCCATGTTGAAGCTTGTCAAAGCGATTATGGCAGCTAGAAGCCCAATGATCAGGATCACCACAGACGTGACAAGAGTCTTTCCTCTTATCATTTTTCTTCTTAAAGTTGGTTGAGTGCTTGGCCTTGTTCTTGCCATTAAACTTCCCCTTTCCTTCAGTTTTATTCTTGTTTTTGAACTTGTGGAATTGGAAGTTTTTCTTCTGTACCAAATTGACAGTAGAACCTCCCTCAAATCCTCGAGCAGTTTTGTCCTTTGCTCTCGCCTTCTCTTCCACATGAAGAGAACCATTGAGATCCGTAATAGAAAATTCTTGTCTCTTATGTTTCAGAGAAGTAGCAAAGTTTCTCCACGAGGGAAGAAGCTTGGCAATAATGCCACCAGCCACAAATTTGTCCGGTAAGAAATACTTGAACTGCTCAAGTTCTTTGGCAAGTGATTGTATCTCATGAGCCTGCTCCACGACGGAGCGCTCATCAACCATCTTGTAGTCATAGAATTGCTCCATGACATACAACTCAATGCCAGCGTCCGAGACCCCAAACTTGGCCTCGAGCGCTTCCCACGCATCCTTGCCATTATCAAATGACATATATGGGTCAACAATGTTGTCCCCAAAAACACTGAACAAAGCCGCCATAAACATGGTATCGGCTTTCTTAAAGGTCGCTTCCTGCTCACCAGAAAGATCTCCTTCAGGCTTGCCAAGAGTAGCGCTATAGCAGTTTATGTTTTCAAACCAGAGAACTGTTCTCTTGCACCATCTCTTATAGTGCATGCCATCAAAAGGAGGCGTCCTAGTAGCCGCGGCTACACCAGTGGAATTCAATTGCCTATAATCAGGTTTTTGGATTGTTGGAAATATAAGCAATAATCCAGATGATTTAATCCGAATAATAAACTGATAAAGCATGATCATACAGATAGTAGTAAAACCAATCATGCAAATCAACAAAGTAGATAAACAGATTACATCTATACAAGATAAACCTATCACATCTACACCAAACGCTAGAACAAAGAACTCTAGCATAATCCTAAAGAGAGAGATTGATATCACATACGATGCAGTTGCGGCAGTAGCCGCAGCAGAGCTGTCGCCCATGTTGAGGTTGCCGAAGAGGTCGTTGACGTCCGGGAAGAAGTCGTCATTCGGGAACTCCTCGTCGGACGTCGTCGTGGTTGCCAGTAGTCACGCTTGAGCGCTCCCCAAAAACCTGATCGCCTACAGGTTCACGAGAGGCGGGGTTCCGGAGGCCTACTGTCCCGATCTGCGGTGCACGCCGCAAGCCGGGATGGGGAAGACGAAAGCGGCAGCGCAAGGTTCTGGAGGTAGGCGTGTTTGTGGATTGATTCTTCCGATTAGGTTTAGCGCAGACGCTTATATAATGCAGGTTAGGGAGATCGTGGGATCAGCCCATGTCCAAGTCGGTAAAAGTCCACGTCCATAAAAACTGGAAACGGCTGTAACGTCGTGACGAGGCGTGGCGAGGCGAGGCGGGCGGCGTCGGAGGAGGAGTGCGCGAGGGCTACTCTTCTTGTCACACCTTAGTGAGTGGTGCAACACTCTACTATATAAGGTGGTCCAACTCCCCTTCAACTAACAATGTGGGACTAAACTTCAGCACCACTAGCACAGCCATATGTTGCCATATACAAGTGGGCCAAAGAGAATTTCAGAATTTGTCTAATGAACCAGCAACCCAAAACTCACCAAATTCCAACAGATTTTACCTGGAACCAAGTGAACTCTTAAATCATGCAACAAATCTCAAGCGTTCAGTTCAAGGGCAAGAATCGCTGACGACGAGTCGCCAACGATCTCCTCCCCCCGGTGATGGCCACCTCTTCGACAAGAGCTGGTTTGTTCGCAGACGCGACCGAGCTCATTGTTACCGCGAAGGCAGCTACCCGCTGCTCCTTTATCAAGAGCAAGGTGGCAACCTGCGCAGCAATGGCCTCGACGATGAACTTGGCCTGGACGGCCGCGGCGGCCCTTTCACGAGAAGCTTCAGCATCAGCAATGCGTTTCCGGGCCTTCTCTCTACGGTCAGCCTTCTTCCTCGACTCCTCCTTCCTCTTCTCATCCGTCAATTCTTTCTTCACTTGGACGACGACAACAGCATATTTGTCGGCTTCTTTTGAAGGGCGAGCAGCGGGCGGCTGCGGCAGATCAACGGCCTGTGCGGCAGATCAGGGCCTGAGCAGAGGCGGCCGTAGCAGCTCCTGGAGGCATGAATGGGTCACGGTGAGGTACGCAGGGCAGGTGCCGGGGAGGGCGGCGGCTGTGCGTCCATGGCAGTGTATGCTAGGGATTGGACGCATGGGCAGCCCGAGCCCCTCAAACCAAGCTCAATTTTCGGTCCAATTTACGCTGAAACGGATAGGACCTGGACTGGCTCTCGATTTACGGGTACGCATTGGACCGTGACCTCGGCCCGGAAGGACGGGATCGAACCCGCGGGGTCTGTTTGCAGGGCGCGTTGGAGTCTGACCTAACCTCCACCTTGCTGTCCTGTCTCTGATCTCTGCCCCATCGTGCCGGCCTCCAGCTCGTTGAGCACACATGACCAATACATACAAATAATAATTAAGGCCGTTAAAAACCCAGCTGTAATATGCGAAATTCGAGTCGCCTCAGATTTAGCGAATCCTGGTAATTACCATCCAGCGTATCTTCCAGATACGCCATCACCGGAAGCTTTAACTCTCCCACGCACGCGACGCGAGAGAACAGTATATTATATAAACACACCACCATCGTCCATCGTTTCGGAGTATCGATCTGTATTATTTAGCCTTGGCAAAACGAAACCTGAGACACGCCAGCTCATACGATGCACGCCAGACACGCAACTCTGTGTTTCCTCCTGCTACTCGTGCTACACGGGAATCCCACTGCACTGGCCGGTTCGTGTTTTCTTCCCTGTTTCTCTCTCTCTACTGATCAGCAGTGCGCTATGCATTATTGGTGTGAGTTTCTTGAAATTTCTGTCGAGGAACTTGTCATGAATATTTTCGTGTTATTTCCTGCAGAGGATTGCAGATACAGATCGAATCCGATGCCGCTGTGCCGTGACGCCTGGTGCAAGACGCAGTGCTGGATGGAGGGGGCAGTGGTGAACGCCCGTGTCACCGAATCCAAGTGCGTGGGATCAGGCGTAAAATCCTCCTGCTACTGTACCTTCTGCAAAAGAGATTGACCTCCAAGCGAATATACGATCGAAGATCTCTCTGCCAAGTAGTGCAAGGGCGTCGTCGAAGAGGGGCCCTATCGAATTGAAGACAGCGTGCTTTTTTATATAATATGGACTAGGGTTCTCTCTTTAATTTTGTTTTTGGATCCGTGAATCAAAAGAGTCGAGAGTTTAATTTAGTTTCTTGTGACCTTGCATATTTTGAACGCTGCCCTACCTTCATTTTTAGAAAAACATTTCAGATTCATGTTATCAAGCTTCATGCACTAGCCAACGCAACCAAAAGTCTGAACTGATGGAAAGGACTAGTGCAATCCATTTATACACTTCAACACCCCCTCTCACGTGTGACGGAAAGAAGTCAGCACGTGCAACCGGAAGAGAGCGACGGCGCGCGAAACTCACGTATGACTCAAGAGGCCTATACGTGGACACAGAGAGGTCAACAACAATTTTAGGATAAATTGCGAAAGCCAGGACTCGAACTCGAGACCTTAGGCTCTGATACCATGTCAGGAATAGACAAGTTGTATTCCTTTGGGGGCCAAATGCCACAATATATAGTACAGGTACAGGGCAAATATGCAGGAAGCCCCCTAACATATGGTGGAAATACAATATACAGATATATACATCTAACACCCCCCCTCAAACTCATGGTGGATCCACAACACTGAGTTTGGAGAGTAAGAAATCATGCTGCGCTCTGGTCTGTGCCTTCGTGAAGAAATCCGCCAACTGTAAATCTGAAGGCACATACTGAAGCGCAACAACCCGAGCCTGCACCTGAGCACGTGTATAGAAAGCATCAACACCAATATGTTTGGTAAGCTCATGCTTGACCGGATCACGTGCAACACTAATAGCACCTGTACTGTCAGACAAAACCAGACTAGGTGTGGTAATAGAGATCCCAAAATCCGCAAGTAACCACCATAACCAGGTCACCTTAGCAGTCAACAAGGCCATAGCACGCAACTCAGCCTCAACACTCGAACGGGAAACTGCTGTCTATTTCTTCGTCTTCCAAGCAATGAGCGAACCACCAAAAAACACACACTAAGCAGAAAGTGAACGACGATCCGAAGGATCACTCGCCCACGTAGCGTCCGAATAGCACTGGAGCTGAAGAGAGCTGGAACGAGGAAAGAAAAGGCGACGAGTGATCGTACCACGAAGATAACGAAGAACACGGAGAAGATGACTATAGTGAACAGTGGTAGGAGCAGAAACAAACTGACTCAGAATATAAACAGGATAAGAGATGTCAGGACGAGTGACAGCAAGATAAACAAGACTCCCAACAAGATGACGATGACGCGTCGGATCAGAAAGAGGATCACCATCAGTAAGTTGAAACTTAACATTAAGCTCCATAGGGGTCTCAACAGTGCGCTCATCCCTAAGAGCAGCACGAGCAAGAAGATCCTGAATATACTGTTCCTGAGAGATGTAAAAACCATCAGAAGTGGAGAAAACCTCAATCCCAAGAAAGTATCGAAGAGGACCAAGATCAGTCATAAGAAACTGATCACGAAGACGAGTCTTAACAAAGGCGATATACTCAGAATCATCACCAGTAATGATCATATCATCAACATAGAGAAGAAGAAGAGTGCGTCCACGAGGAGAAGTGTGAACAAATAGCGCTGGATCATGAGCACTAGGGGAGAAATCAGCAGCAGTCACTACAGAAGCAAAGCGCTCAAATCAGGCACGAGGGGCCTGTTTGAGGCCATAAAGAGAACGTCGAAGACGACAAACCATCCCCTCGGGAACAGAATACCCAGGAGGAGGCTGCATATAAACCTCCTCACTCAACTCACCATTGATAAAGGCATTCTGAACATCAAGCTGGGACACAGACCAGTGACGAACATAAGCAACAACAAGAAGAGTACGCAAAGTGGTCATATGAGCCACAGGAGCAAAGGTCTCATCATAGTCACGACCATGCTCCTGCTGAAAACCACGAGCCACAAGACGCGCTTTATAGCGCTCAAGAGATCCATCAGAGCGAGTCTTAATCTTATAGACCCACTTACACATGATAGGACGAACACCGGGAGGGGAAGAAACAAGATTCCAGGTGCCAGTGCGCTCAAGCGCAACAATCTCCTCAGCCATGGCCAGCTGTCATTCAGGATGATGCTCAGCATCCCGATAAGAAGTCAGCTCGGAGGCAAAAAAGACCATACTGACTAGGAGAGTAATGGTTGGGGGCACGACGTTGACGAACAGGACGAGTAGAGGGAAGATCATCAGAGGAAGATGACGCAAGAGACGACGATGAAGAAGAGGGAATAGTAGAGGAAGACTCTGGAGAACGAGGAGAACTAGATGGAGCAGAGGAAGACGGTGTCGAAGAAGAGACATCAGGGGAAGGAGATCCTAAAGAAGACACAATAGGGGTAGAAGGAGGTGTGTCAGGAAAGAGAATAAAAGAGATATCTTCCACCGGATAAGTACCAGCGGTGGGACGAGGATAGAAAGGACGTGTCTCATCAAAAGTAACATCACGAGAGATACGTATCCGACGACCAACAGGGTCCCAACAGCGATAGCCCTTATGCTCATCACTGTAACCAAGGAAGACACACTCAACAGACTGAGCGGTCAGTTTGGTGCGTTCACGAGGAGCAAGGAGAACATAGCAAACACAACTAAACAAGCGAAGCATGGAGTAGTCTGGAGACTGTCCAGATAGGCGCTCAAGAGGGATACCACCCTGCAAGGCGGCAGAAGGCTGAATATTGATGAGGTTAGCCGACGTAGCGACAGCCTCAGCCAGAAATGCGGCGGGAGAGAAGAAGCAGTCATCATAGCACGAGTGGTCTCAAGAAGATGGCGATGCTTACGCTCAGCAACGCCATTCTGGGCATGTGCGCCAGGACAGGAGAACTGAGCAAGGGTGCCCTGCTTAGCAAGAACACCTCGCAACATCTGGGAGATATACTCACCAGCAGAATCAGCACGAAAAACATGGATGGGGGTAGAATACTGAGTACGGACCATGGCCGCAAAACGCTGATATATGGAAAGCACTTCACTGCGAGAGCGCATAAAATACAACCAAGTGTATCGAGAAAAATCATCGATGAATAAAATATAGTAGCGATGGCCCCCTTTCGAAGCGAAAGGAGCCGGACCCCAAACATTGGAATGAACTAAATCAAAAGGTCGCTGAGATACAGACGCGCTAGTAGGATAGGGAAGCTGAATCTGTTTACCCAACCTACAGCCCTGACAATGCAAAAACCCATCTCCTGAGACAGACCCCAGAAGACCACGATGAACTAATGACGATAGGCGAGAGTCACAGAGGTGACCAAGACGATGATGCCACTGCTGAAAGGAGCTGGTAGTAGAGGCGACGACCAGAGAAGAACTGGCAGATGAAGTGGTAGCGGAAGGAACACGAAGCCAGTCTAACGCCCAAAGTCCTGAGGAGTCATGGCTGCGAGGGCCAGCTCCAACCAGGGCCTGTGTGTGACGGTCCTGGACAACACAAGAATCAGCATCAAGAATGACGCGACAACCAGAGTCAGTAAGTTGGATAGCAGAGAACAGATTCATCTTAAGAAGAGGGGCATGAGAAATATCAGGAACAAAAAAAGAAGTAGAAAGGGTGCCCCGACTAGAAACAGGAAGAGAGGTACCATCAGCTGTAAAAACACGGATATGAGAAGGGAGAGAACGAAGAGCGTACAGAAAAGAAGACTCAGAGGTCATATGAAAGGAAGCTCCAGAATCCAGATACCACGAAGACGTACCTGACTGTGTAGAAGGTGGTGGTCGCACAGTGCCTGAAGAGTCAGTCACAGAACCAGCAGTGCCCATCGAAGAAGAGCCTATAGCAACAAGCAGACCGCGAAGACTCCTGATAATGTCCTGATCAAAGAGAGCAACTGCTGAAGACTCGGAAGGAGCTGACTTCCCACGAGCCTGGTGCTTCTGACGTAAACTGGGGTCCCGTGTATAACAGGTGGCCCAAGTGTGGCCATCCCTGTTGCAGTAAGAGCAGTGAAGAAGAGAACCACAGCGACCCTAACCACGAGCCTGCTGGTGCTGACTCTGACCCTAAGGCTGCTGGTGCTGACTCAGACCCGGAGACTGCTGGTGCTGACTCTGACCCTGACCTGGAGGAGTGGATAGTATCGGCGGCGGCACAGAGGACCACGGCTGAGTCGAGGGACCAGACGGCATAGGAGGACCACGGGTAGCAAACACAGATGGAATCGCAAGAAGACCAGCACCACGGAGACGGGTCTCCTCAGCCCGAAGCTCAGACAACACCTCAAAGAGCGGAACACGACCACGAGCATTCATCTGAGCACGCCGGGGCTCAACCGCCTGGCGGAGCCGAGACAGAAACTCATAGATGCGGTGAAACTCCAAATCCGAGCGCACAATCTGGCAACACAATCCTGGCGAACCACAAACAGGTAAAGAGCATCCCCAGACGGCTGATAGCACTGACGAAGATGGGCCCACTGAGCGGCACAAGTAGGAAGACTCATGAACAGAGCAACATACTGGGGCAGAACACTGGAGGTGAGAACAGCAGCACGAGCATCCTCATCAACCCACCGAGTGTAAGCAGTCAGAGCGTGTCGATAGGCCTCGAGATCAGAAGAGTACTGCTTGAACTTCAGGTCATAAGAAGCAACAACACTATCATCAGCACTCTGAGCAACATCCTTGGTCTCCTGAGAAGCATCAGCACCGAGAACAATCGGCGTCGGCGGAAGAGGGGCCACAGGAGCAGGAGGGCACGGTGGACAGGAGACCTCGCCGGAGATCACACCCCAAAGGCGGAGACCGCGCATGTGAACGCGCATAAAGGCAGCGAAATCTGGGTAATTCGTGCCATCAAAGACCACCGGGCAGCGAGGAATCGCAACATAACCCTATGAAGAAGACATAGCTCTTTTTTTAGACACAGATCAGATCTGATCGGACCTGACGCAAGCTGACGGCAGCAGACGAAAGCCGACGAGGGCGGGGCCGGTGGCGGTCAGGCAGCAGGACGATCCCGCGCGTGAGATCCCACGCGTGAGAAGACCAGACGCGGGTGACAGCGAGCAGGCAGACGGGCGTCAGGTGGCCCGCGCGAGGTTGCAAGGCGTCAGGGAGGTAGCAGGGAATCAGGCCACACAGGGATCAGCAGGTTGTAGGGCAGCAGTGAAGACGCCGCGCGCGTGGACACCAGCAGGTTGCAGGGCGTCGGGTGGCCCGCGCGAGGTTGCAGGGCGACGGGTGGCCTGCGCGTCAGCAGCAGATCGACGCAGGGAGGCGCGTCGGGTCTGGCAGCTTGATCCAGGGGCGGACAGGACGTTGACGGGGCAGGCGGATCGATCAGAGGACCACGGCGACAGATCGATCTGGGGGTCCGATCCGAAGCAGAATACCACGGCGACCTGGTGCGGTGAGGCAGATCGAGCCCAAGCGGTCAGAACGGGAACCGGCGGAGGCCGGGGCAAGCTAACGGCGGCGGCGATCACAGGCAGAGGACCGGTGAGCACGGAAATCCTAAAACCTGCTCTGATACCATGTCAAGCGTCATGCACTAGCCAACGCAACCAAAAGTCCGAACTGATGGAAAGAGCTAGTGCAATCTATTTATACACTTCAACACATGTGACTGGTCATGCGATGGAAAACGGACTACCTGTGATTTTATTTTGAGTAAAATACATGACGGATCGCTGAACTTGTCCGTATACTTCGAGTTGATCATTGTATTCACAGAACCAATACGAGCACGTGAGGTCGCCGCAGCCGCTGGCGCTACGTACGCGCGCGGATCAGCTACGCATGGCGATATGGGGATTACTTACCTGGTAGCGAGTGACGTTTCGGACCGAATGCACTTCTTGCAGAAACTCCCCTGAGCTTATTTACTTCCACCTTCTTCTTCGCCTCCACCCTGCAGCTTTCCTATTTTGTCATGTCCCCGGTTATTCTGAGGCGAGGGAGAGGAAGAGGCGCTCGTTCTCCTTGACGCACGACGGCGAGAGAATGCGGTAGGCAACCATCATCGGTGTACGGGGGGTGGGGGAGCCGCTGCAGCTCTGCTTCGCCGGCTCAAGGAGACAACGATGCCTCCTGTGCGTCGGCCAGAAGGTGGTGCGCCGCCGGACTATGGTAAATGTGCCCAAATATAATCATCTCAATCGCATGTTCTTTTGCTTTGATTTTTGTTACAGTCGTCCTGGAAGTCAAGGGTTCTTAAGTAAATCCGGAGGTTAAGCAGAAATACTTTTTTAGTAGTGCTTGCTGCTGGGGTTTTGGTAGGGTTTAGGGGTTGATAAAAGTGATATTTTTTCGGCAATAATCATACAAAAATGGAACTTTTCTTAGTTTCTGTTCATATTGTTGATGCAGGTGGAAGTAGGGATTGTTTTTCAGTTGCTTTTCACCATGGTGGCTACTTTCTTAGTAGTGGTAGCAACAGGAGCTGTGTTAGTGCGTCTGTCATTTGGTTTGATCATGTTAGAGTATGTAATACTATATGTGTACGGCGTACGGAGTAGTACTCCAACCGTACACGTACCTTCATGTATGGCCACGCATGGGCTATTCCTTGTCTATATAAACACGCAATTGATGGCGCGAGAGGGTACACATCGTTCCACCAAAATCAACATGATATCAGAACGGGCCTCTTCCCTCTAGCTGCCACAAAACCCTAAACCTAAACCGCCGCCGCCGTAGCCTTGCTGCCGCTGCCGCCTTGTTCCGCCGCCGCCCAAGCAAACCAGCACACCTACACCGCCACAGATCACTCCTGCCGCCGCCACCTACGACCCAAAACAAATCAAGCTAAGAAACTACGGCCCGGTGATGTCTACGCACTTATATTCTTGTAGACAGTTGTTAGGCCTCCAAGTGCAGATGTTTGTAGAACAGCAGCAAATTCCCCTTAAGTGGATTACCCAAGGTTTATCGAACTCAGGGAGGAAGTGGTCAAAGGTATCTCTCTCAAGCAACCCTACAATCAAGATACAAGAAGTCTTTTGTGTCCCCAACACATCCAATACACTTCTCAGGTGTATAGGTGCACTAGTTCGGCGAAGAGATAGTGAAATACAAGTGGTATGGATATAAGACAACGGTGCCAGAAAAGAGCTTGACGGGGAGGAACAGACTGGAAGCAAGCAAACATGTAACAAATCTAGTTGCAAACGGTGTTTCAATGTTTAGAAACAAGGCCTAGGGATCCTACTTTCATTAGTGAACACTCTCTCATATAAATATATTCTCTTCATGATACTACTCTAAACTACTCTCCAGTTGGACACTCTAATCCATGGTAGGGATATAACAACACTCCTCAAAGTCCGCCTTCCCCATCTAGATAACCCCACACTATCACCTTGAGCGCAAACGGTTCCAACAAACACCACAATTTCATAGAGACATCCAACTCCAAATATAACTCGTGATAAATATTTATGAACTCTAGCCTAAGTGCCACCACGGCGTGCACGCTGTCACTTTCACACACGTGGGGAGAGCAGAGATATATTAAAGCACTTGAGTAGCAGAGCAGATCTACTTGATTACAAAGCTCATGACCACAATATGATCATGCATAGAGAGAGATGAACACATAGCTACCGGTAGAGCCCTTAGCCTCGAGGAAGAACTACTCCCTCCTCATCATGGGAATCAGCAACGGTGATGGAGATGGTGGTGGAGATCGAAGGAGATGGCTTCGGGGGCACTTCCCCGTCCCGGCAGGGTGCCGGAACAGAGACTTCTGTCCCCAAATCTCCCCTTTGATGGCGGAAGCGCTATGGAACTTTTCGTGGGTGTATGATTGATGATCTAGGATTTTCTCCCCGGGGGCTTCTTATAGGCGAAGGGGGCAAGGTCGGTCGAGGCCCATGGGCCCACATGCCGGGTGGCGTGGCCAGGGTGGGCCTGCACCACCCTAGTGTGTGGCCACCCTGGTGCCCTAATTCGTCTCTGCTTCAATTTTCTGTTTCGCTTAGGGAAAAATAGTAACTTTGGCTTTTGTCCCGTCCAATTCCGAAAATATTCATTTTTTAGCTTTTCTGAAACCAAAAACTGTAGAAAACAGACAACTGGCACTGTGGCATCTTGTCAATAGGTTAGTTCCAGAAAGTGTATAAAAATACCTCAAAGTGTAGACAAAACATAAGACAAATGATATAAAACAAGCATGGAGCATCAAAAATTATAGATACGTTTACAGCGTATCACCCAACCGCCGCCACAGATCATTTTTTCTGCCGCCGCCAAGCCTAAAACCATCGCCGCCGCCTTCAGAACCCAATAAACCCTATAACGCACGATCAACCCCCAAAACCTGATCCCATGGCCTCCTCCACATCCATGTCGGCTACTGCCCTAGCTGCTGCTCTCAGCTCGCCCCCGTCACAGCCCTTGATGCGTAAAAACATGCTTGTTTCGAAGACTTTGGTGATCCCCGCACTGTGCGGTGCTCGCGTTCTCGATTTTGTCGAAGGGAAGGACAAGGCGCCAGAGGAATTCCTCGACACCGAGGATGTCAACAAGAACAAGGTCACCATCTCCAACCCGGAGTACGAGGCGTGGATCTCCCGTGACCAGCAGGTTCTGCGGTGGCTCCTCAACGCTCTCTTACCGGACGTACTTGCACACGTACTCGGCCATGAAATCACTGCCGGGGCCTGGGAGGCTCTCAATGCCCATGTCTCGGCCCAGTCCAAGACGCGCATCCAGCAGCTCCGCTCCGCCCTCACTGACACTCACAAGGGCGATCTCTCCGCTGACAAGTACTTCGCGAAGATGAAGTGCATCGCCTCTGAGCTCGCTGCTGCTAGAAAACCGCTCGATGATGACGAGCTGGTTCATTATGTTCTCCACGGCCTCGACAAACACTACAACACCCTTCGCACTGCCATTGGGGCAAACCTAGGTACAACCCTTGATGATCTTCTTGGTCAGGTTCAGGCGTATGATCGCCTCCACAAGAGTGACGACCCCGGCTTCACTTCCTCCGCCAACGTGGCCCGGCGCGACGCGCGGCCATGCCAGGACGACCCTTGCCAGGAGGACCGCCGTTCCCGTCAGGACGAGTGGCCACGCTATAATGACCGTCATCCCCGTCAGGATGAGCGTCCCCGCTATGACGATCGTCGCCCCCGCCAGGAGGACCGCGACTACCGCGGATGCTACGACGACCGTGTCCGCCAGGACGATCGCAGACGCCTGATACGTCCAAAACGTATCTACTTTCTCAAACACTTTGCTATTGTTTCTTCTCTAAACTTGTGTGATTTGGATACAACTAACACGGACTGGCGTTGTTTTCAGCAGAATTACCTTGGTGTCTTGTTTTTGTGCAGACAATGAACTATCAAGAAAAATCCCGGAAAATATGCCAAAAACTATTTCTCACCAGAAGATCCACGGATCCATAAGGGGAGACAGAGAGGAGGCCTGGGGGGGCCAGACCCACCCCAGGTGCAGGCCCACTGACCCCGCGCCCGGGGGAGGTCTGGCCACCCCAGGCAGCTCCTAGGCCTCCCTCCGCGCCTATAAGTTGCCTTCTGACCTAAAAACAAGAGGGGGTTCGATAGTTTTCCAGAAAGAGTTCTGCTCCACCGCCGCCATGAGAAACCAAGATTCGGATCCAGAAACTCCGTTCTGGCACCCTGACGGGACGGGGAATTTGGAGAGGATCATCGCCATCGTCATCACCAACGCATCTCCATCAATCACCGATGTTTCTCTCATCCATGAGTGAGTAATCCCCCGCTGTAGGCTTCGGGATGGTAGGGATTGGATGAGTTCTATCATGTAATCGAATAAGATCTGTTAGGGGCATAGTGCCTAGTATCTCTATTAATGCTATTTGACTTTGTTGCAACTTGTTGTGCTTAATGCTTGTCACTAGGGCCCGAGTGCCATGATCTCAGATTTGAACTTATTATTGAATCATTATGATAGTGTTGTTTGTGATCTTATCTTCAAGTTGTGTACACATATCATTGTCCGGATCCAAAGGCCCCAAAGTGACAATAATTGGGACAACCAGAGGGGATGGTTGTGGTGTGAGGATCACATGTGTTCATGGAGTGTTAATGCTTTGCTCCAGTGCTCTATTAAAAGGAGAACCTTAATTGCCAGTAGTTCCCTAGAGGCCCTGCTGCCACGGGCTGGTTGGACAGAAGATGTTGTGCAAGTTCTCATTGCGAGCACGTGTGACTATATTTGGAGCACATGCCTAGGATTGTTTAGTACTTGAATGCTTATTATTATTTATCTGCAATGCCCTAGGTCTTGAAGTTACATGTTTAGACTCGTCCATGCAACGCCCGTCCATCCATCCCTCTGCCTACCGCACTCGAATCCTACTGTTACCGTTACTGTTACTGTTGCTACTGTTTCACTGTTGCTGTTACTGCTGCTATTGCTTTGTTGTTGCTACTACAAACTGTTGCTACTGATAAACTTCTGTGAGCAAGAACTATTTCCAGGTGCAGCTGAACTGACAACTCAGTTGTCAAGGCTTGCAAGTATTCTTTGGCTCCCCTTGTGTCGAATCAATAAATTGGGTAATACTACCCGCAAAGACTGTTGCGACCCCTAACACTTGTGGGTCATCAGCGCCAGGACTATCGTGGTCATGATGATCGCCCACACTGCTACGACGACAATCGGCATCGCCAGGATGATGGTGGTCGCCGTCGTGACCGCCAGCCCACTCCCTACATCGATACCACCTGTCAGATATGCAACATCCACGAGCACCCTACTCGTGATTGTTGGTGGCGCTATGGCGATGATCGTGGCAACAATGGAGACCGTGGCAACAAAGGCGCCAATTTTTCCTCTCATGGCGTTGACACCAACTGGTACTACGACACTGGCGCCACCAACCACATCGCCGGGGAACTGAACAAGCTCTCCACTCATGACACCTACCATGGTCAGGATCCTGTTTGCACAGCTGAAGGAACATGTATGCACATTAGTCATATTGGTCACTCAATTTTGCGCACCCCTCATAACTCCTTTAATCTCAATTCCATATTACATGTTCCTAGTGCTTCCAAAAATCTATTATTTGTTCACTAATTTACACTTGATAATCATGTCTATATCGAGTTTCATCCTTTCTTTTTCTTGATTAAGGACCAAGCAACACAATGTATCCTGTTTAGAGGCCCTTGCCATGGAGGTCTCTATCCTTTGATGCCCACCACCTATGAGTCCTCCAAGCATGCATTCATCACAATAAAGCTGACTTCATCCACGTGGCATCGTCGCCTAGGACATCCATCTTCATTTGTCTTTCAGCAAGTTCTTAAAAGAAATAAAATAGCTTACACCCAAGAAACTACTCCTTATGTATGTGGCTCTTGCCAGTTAGCTAAGAGCCATCAATTTCCATATCCCATCTCTACCAGTAGATCCATTGTTCCTTTGGAACAAGTTTTTTCTGATGTTTAGGGGCCTGCACCTCTTTCTGTTCAGAAACATGCATACTATGTAAGCTTTATTGATGATTTCAGTAAATTCACTTGGATTTATTTGCTCAAAAAGCGTTCTGATGTTTATCAAGTTTTTCTTAATTACTATCAATATGTTGAGCGCAAGTTTGATTGGAAAATTGTTACTATGCAAACTGATTGGGGGGGGGGGGGGGGGTGAGTATGAGAAACTCAACTCCTTCTTCCAAAAAGCTGGTATTATACACCATGTCTCATGTCCACATGCTCATCAACAAAATGGCTCCGATGAAAGAAAACACCGCCATATAGTTGAAGTTGGTCTTGCCTTGCTTGCTAATGCATCTATGCCTCTAAAATATTGGGATGGAGCCTTCCTCACTGCCACCTTCCTCATTAATTCGCTTCCTAGCAAGGTCATTAATCTTGAGTCTCCTGCTGAGCATCTCCTCCATGTTACACCCAATTATGATGCGCTTCGCACTTTTGGTTGTGCTTGTTGGCCCAATCTTTGCCCCTACAACACACACAAGCTTGCTTTTTGTTCTAAACGGTGTGTGTTTCTTGGATATAGTCCCATGCATAAAGGAGTTAAGTGTCTTGATGTGTCTACAGGACGTGTTTACATCTCTCGTGACGTTGTATTTGATGAAAATGTCTTTCCCTTCCAAGCCTTGCATCCTAACGCCGATTGTAACATCCCAGCATTAGAGCTTAGAAATAAGCTGAACACAGATGTGTGAATTGCATTCATGCATAGAAAATACGAATAATTTTCACACTTTTGATTCAAACTTGTCAAAGTGATTGAAGCTTCTCTTAACTTGATGGAATTGAAGTAGATCATCAAGTTGACTGCGATAAGTTTGAATATAACCTTTGCTAAAAACTTATTTTGGGTAAAGATCATTTAATCTAAGGGTAGATCAAATGTAATCAAATTAAACCACAAAACATTGTTTAATGATTAATATCTGATCTTTAAGAGATCATATCATAGTATTCATCATAACAACCCATGAATACCAAGCTCTGAATATAACTCAAGTAACAAGGATTTAATAACTAAATCTTGACCTATCTTATTCTCATATATTTATACCATGAGTATCATGGTAATACAACCTTAACTCTTTAGTTGTATTGAGTAGGAAGGAAACCAAGTTAAGACCATTCACCACATATCTTTCTTTCCATATCAATACTTATTATCTCTATTGAATCTTATTCTAATATCTGTTGTTCATCAATGTTGAGTAATCAACTATTGATCTATCAAGTATTAACCTATCAATTCTTGATCTATCAACTCTTGCTCTTACCATAACAATCACTTTAAGCCTATAAAGAAAGAAGTAAGAAGAGGTAGGTGGTAATACTAGATTTAGATATCATCTATAGGATGGGAGAGTTTGAAGAGAATCAATTCAATATGATAATTGAGGGAGTTAACTCACTTCTGAATGGATAGAATAGTTACCTGAGATAAAGATATAATTATATATGGTAACAAACATGATCATAAGGATGAATTCTGAAGATAGTTACCAAAGAGTAATCTTATTGGATCAAGTAGGTATAGTCAACGAGTAATAACTTCTTGTCAGTTAGAGATATTAAGAAGATAATTATAATACAACAATTGTAATGTTGTATTGATGAAGCCTTGATTAGCCAACTGGAAACCTAAGCCATAAATGATCAAAGGATTATAATGATCATGCTTAAATCACTAAGAGTGAATGGTTATATCATGTATAAGTGACATTGGTGGATAGAACATGATTAAACCCTAGTATAGTTATGTTAACCTAGGTTAGTCATGACAAGTCACAATGACACAATGTGAAGCTGGAGTATGAGTTACTGAGGTAACGAAAGTTAAGATAGTATAACCAAACTCATATTAAAGAAGCATTAAGTTAGAAAAGTAGAATATTCCTCTTAGGAAATACTTAACACTTGAGGTGAAGTATAATTTGATATATATATATATCTTAGAGTAATTTTAGTGATGGATGATGAAGGAAGTGTATGAATAAAGTTAGAAGTAATTACTTGTTGGATTAGAGGTTATCATTAGTAGAGTAGTTTGATATAGCCAAGTATAGATTTGAGATGATTATGAAAAGCTTCAGTGACAAGCTTCTGAGATTTATAAGTGAGATTACAAAGTAAAATGTAATGTAAGAGAGTAATCATTCAAGTGGACTTGAATTCATAATAAGTATTCTAGAGATGAGAATTATCTCTATGAGGAGATTATATAGAGCTTTAGTGTCAAGCTCATTGGATTTACAAATGTATTTAGCAGGAGGAAGTGTTGATAAGAATATACTTGTGAAGTAAAGCTCATCATGTTAACACATGATGATGGATATGAAGAAGTAGTATATCTTGGAAAGGAATTCCTTAATTAGAAGTCAAGAAATATGAGGTATGGAAGATAGGAATTCTTGGTAAACCTTCAACCTTAATTCTTTAATCAAGCTTAACATCTATCTCATCTGTGTGATCAATCATCCTATTTCTCATTGGTTTATAGGAATATTTTCCTATAGCAAATCATTTGAGCACATCTTTGTCATTTACAACCATCATAATAATATGTACCAAAAAACTACAATTATCAATGTTATCTCTTAAGCCATTCTAGAGAATAACCTTAATATTTTAAAAAGGTGATATCATTCCTGATCACAAACATAAGGGCAATATGTTTTGACACATAATGTTCATCCACATTTATAAAATAATACCGGTATAATAAATCTCCTAAAATTCATGGTAAACATTTATAATTTCAAACCCTAACTCCTATGTTAGTTATAATGAAATACATACCTTGGTATTTCCTAGATTCATGGGAATAATATTAACCATATTAATTCCTTAGAATATCATGCATCAAATAATGATATAGGATCATTATATAAAAGTTTACCTCCAAACTATAAGTTAACTAGAACTAAGTTTTATAAACAAATAAGGAAATATCCTAATATAAATCTATGGTTCCTATGAAAATATTAAAAGGATAAGTACTTATATAAAGAAAATATAACATTGTATAATAAAAGTTCACAAAATGATTCTAAATATATCTCATTATTTCTACAAATATTTAGCAAATAAAACTTCTATGGGAGAAGTTAAAGAAAATGTAAAAATACAAATCTGAAAACAAAACAGAAAATAGAAAAAGGAAAGAACAAGAAAAAAACAGAAGGAGATCAGATCTGGCCCGTGGCCCATTTCCTCTCTTCCCTATCCGTCGCCACGCGCGCGTCCCTAAAGCCCATCAAGCCAACCCACCAACACAGCCACGCATCCCAGCCTCTTACCGCTTCGGTGTGTGACTGACAAGCAGGACCCACCGCGGGAGAGGGACATCGTATTCTTCCTCTCCGTGCATGGTCGACAACGCGATGTCATCCTCGGCTTTGCAATTCGACTCTGCTGATCGCCTCCGGACGCAAGGACTGCCTCGAAGCCCTGCCCTAGTCTCGTGAGATCCACCAAGTGGCTATGCGCAGCGATTCGTGCCAAATCGAGCTCCAAACCACTGCCGTATCCTGACCGTCTCCACCGTCATGCCGACGATTCCGTCTTCGCCTGGACCTAGAAGTAGGGCGAGAAGAGCCACACCAACGTCCTTATCCACCCTATCCTCTCAATCTCTCTTTACCTCTCTATTTTCCTTTACAACACCGAAGCCACTGCCGGTGAGCTCTGACTAGCCACCAATGCAGGCCACCTCGAGGACCGTGGGGTGGTCAAGATGAAGTGCCGTGTCTCCGAGATCCTCTAGGTGGAGCACTGCAACAAGTAGAGCTTGGATTGGAGCGAATTTTTGAATTCCCTTTCCACGGTGATCGCCGGAATTTTTGACCGTGCACTCATCTCCGGTCACCATCGTCACTATGGACCACGCATCCGTGTTCAGGGTGAGCATACACTCCTCTACCCTTAATTATGCACCCTAGTTTCACCTATAGCTCAAGATCGTCTCGTCGCTGAAGCGCACCACCGTCGTGGTGCTCGCTAGAGATATTTCCGGTGATCATTTGCTCGTGCAAACACTCTAGTTCGACTCGGAAACGTAGGTAGTGTGGAATGCAAGCGTTCACGTGTCAGGGGAAGCCACAAATTGGCAGCACCGCCATGTGCCGTCGTCCTGACCTCATTAATCCGGCGACCGACGTCATCTTTGACTAGGTCATCAAGATTGACTTGGTCAGTTGCCCCATTAGCGGGTGACGTGGCGGGTGTCCCACCAGTCAGCGACTGGGACTAGCCCAGTCTTAGTAGAAAACGGTTCGAAGACTGTGCTGACGTCATCGTGACATCATGTTGATATCATAATACCTTTTATTGAATTGTTTTATTGTTTCTGGAAATGACATGGCATAGGCCCCACTAGTCAGTGACCTAGGGTAGGTCTAGGCTCGGTATAAAAAGTTATTATCTATTTAATAAATAGATAAAACATTATAAGTTCCAATATAAATATTTCAGAAATTTAATAAAATGATTAAAACTTGTTAAATCAATAACTTTTATTTTATAATTCAAAAAAATATGTTTAATACATGAAAATGTTTAGAAAAATAAAATCTATAATTTAAGTTTATTATCAAATATTATTATGTTAATCATTTAAATAATTATCATTTAATAAGATTTTATAAGTAACAAAAATTTGAAAATTCATATTTTAATAATGGTAAATGATAAA
This sequence comes from Avena sativa, assembly GCA_916181665.1. NCBI lineage: Eukaryota > Viridiplantae > Streptophyta > Magnoliopsida > Poales > Poaceae > Avena > Avena sativa. The sequence goes on from OV702293.1 coordinate 467,043,857, forward strand.
AATATAAATAATATACCAAAATTCTTAGAAAAATAAGAACTAAAATTTAATACTATAATCATGTATTGCTATTTCACTTAATTAAATATATATAATTTATTAAGTGTTTATAAAGTAATAAATCTTATAAAAATCATATCTTATTATTTATAAATCACAAAAATAAATGTAATATACCAAAATGATCACAAAAATAATACCTACATGTTAAAAATATAACATTCCACTTTTGAGGTAAATAAAAATTAAACACTCTAATAACTTGAATTTAAACCTAATTCCTTAATTGATAATTCATAAAAGGATAAATAAAAATTTGCTAATAATTCTAAAATTATACATCTAAGGCCTAATAATAGTATTTGACTTAAATATTGATAGTATGAAATTCATATAATCCAAAACACCTTAATTACATTTTTTGAAGAATTATCATTCATTTGTAAGTGTAAATTATTTTCTAAAAGGATTCTTATGAAACTATAAAATCTTCAAGAATGATATTTTTAACCAAATAAAACCTTTAACAATTACTTCAATCACAAGTTTATAAATGGATTCAAATCCAAAGATAGTTCATAAGTAGTAAATAATATTGTTTACTTATTCACAAACCATAACCACACCTTTATAAGGAGATAAATGATTCTATTCCATTATAAAATTAAGAAACCACTACTTAAATAGAAGTAATACCACTCTTAATTACCTCAAAGAAACATTGTGAAATGAACAAATTATAACACCATCTAATGACCAAGATGGATAATTCTCAAATACTAGTATGGTCATTATTCAAATGAAGTAATTCTTTCCTCCTCGAGAACAATAGTTAGTAAGAAACCCTAAGAGTATTCACTAAAAGTTTAAATACTATTGTTTAGTTAAGTAAACTTTTCTTCAAAAGTTATTATTTTAAGATACATTGTAAAGCAAGACATAAGCATTCTAATGAAAGCTCTAAATGATAAACAATACTTATATCCACAATCTTTGGATACATTCCATACTTGAGTATTCTATTTTTGTGTGTACTTTATTATACTTACATGTTGTTTCACACACACTCACAAGCCTTAACAAGATGCACGAGTGTGAAACTTAATCTAAAAGGGCAACACATTCCAAAGAAACCATTTCTAGTTTCTAAACCCTAGATTGATGACGCTTATTCTGGGGATTTGAGTTTATCAAATTGCATTACATTACTTATGCATAATAGCATCTTGCTTCTTTAAATATTAGTCCTTATCGGAGTGCATAATCTTGCAATCAGAAAAGACAAGTTCACACTTGCTCATGTCCTTTGATTATTTTCTGTAAAGTATTTTGTAAATTCAGTGTTGTCATCACCTGCATTTCAAAAGGGTCAGAAAACACTATTTTTGATAATAATGTGAACTATTGATTACTGATCCAGGGTGATCAGCTAATCTATTAAATCTGGCAGTTGGACTACCACTACTCAGGAATATATCATTTAGGACTTAACAACCAATGTCGCCAGTGATTCTTGCGCCGTATATCACGCGTTAACCATGAGATTTGGAATGGGACGGAGAAGTCAACTGTATCATTTTCCCTCCGCATGTAGGCAAGACGATTTTAACGTGACGTTGTGATTCCTTGTGCGGATCCAACATATGGGTGGGCACACTTAGGCCCCATGCTTTTGGTGTCTAGATTATCTATGAGTGGCTGCCGGAGGTATAGCCAGACCTATATGGTACTTGCCAGGGGTATCACCAGCTCATAGAGTCTTTGGGAACTCATCAGAGGTGATCCGACCCCGAAGGATCGTGCAGACATGTGGGGTCACGGAGAGGGCAGTGATTGGCTTGGATCTTAGGTTGGGCCTCAAACCATGGAAGTTTGAACGGGTACATACTCCCGACCGTGCAACAAAGCTTAAGATCTCTCATGTGAAAAGTAACGCACCTCTGTAGAGTGTAAGAACTATAACTTGTTACTCCCTGTTCTGGGAAGGAGCTACGAACGCGACAGGAAAGGAACTCCATGAAAGTTCTAGTAAACCTGTGAAGGCTGATGGACATAGATTTTCAGAATAAAAGCAACCTTTGAAGAAATGTTTATGAAAACCTGCATTGCCTATGACCTATGGTCTATGGCTATAGATATAGTGCATCAAACAATCCTTTCTAGTGAACTTGCTGAGTATGCTCGTACTCAACGTATCTTCTTAGCCTTTGCTAGATTCTGAAGCCAATACAGACGACGTATACATCAACTCATGCTCCAGGAATCATCATTAGAAGCTAAAGATCTTTAATGAAGTCAAGAAATTCAACATATACATCAACCCAAGTGAAGACGAAGTTGCTGATTAAATAGGATTATAATCTCTAGCCATAGAACCTACTTCTGTAGAATATTGCAATAACATCAATGCAAGCCAAATAGTTAAATGCTAATCTTATTAGCATAATAGTTATGAGTTGATTATTTTTTATTCTTCTTTGCAAGAAGTTTTTTCTCTCTCTTTAACCTAGAGTGTTCTCTACATCTTATGTAAAGAGTCGAGTTCTAACCTGTAGTCATGTCTTGGACCTGCTGTGTTTCTGTTGTACCACTCTGAGGGGTTTAATACTAGTGAATGGTGTTTCATTGGTGTTATGTCAATGACTATAGTGTACTACATCATGCAGTGGTATGCTGGGTCACCACACCAGTGCTCTCCTCAAACAACAAATTTTACTCCTCCCCACTCAAACTCCTCTTCAGGGTGCACAAAATATTGATGATCATATGCCTACTATTGTGCCTATTACTGTTCCTCTCTATGATGATCCACAGGAAAACACAGCCGCTGGTGAAATTTTCACTCAAAATGGTGCTACCACGACACCGCAGTTATCTTATGAAGCTCAAACCGACAACACCAACAACACGGACTCCGAGGTGGATTCTGGGGGACATTCTCCTGGTCCTGACAGCGATCCCTAGGTGGATCCTGTCTCCTCAATGCCCTCCACGCCGGTCGCTGGCCCGCACTCGCCTCCGCTCCAGTCCACGCGCGCCACCTGTCAGCATTCCTGCGGCGTCGCCCCCACCTGTCGCATCTGCGCGTAGCCGGCCGCGCCAATCCGCGCTTGCCACGACGATGCCTGTCCGTGCGCCTGTGCGTGCCCCTGTGGTCGCACCGGACGGATCCTCTATTGCGCCCTATGGTGCACCCGCTGCTGCACCACCTGTGTCGCCTCCTAGAGTACGTACACGCCTTCAACAAGGTATCCGTCACCCTAAAAAATATACCGATGGAACTATACGATATGGTATGCTTGCTTCTACAGGAGAACCTCGCAATCTTCCTGCTGCTCTCAGTGATCCCCACTGGCGTGCTGCTATGCAAGATGAGTATGATGCACTTATGGCTAACAAGACTTGGACTCTTGTTCCTTCTAGTACAAATAAAAACTTAATTGATTGCAAGTGGGTTTATCGCATCAAACAACGTGCTGATGGTATTATTGATAGATACAAGGCACGGTTAGTTGCAAAAGGGTTCAAGCAAAGGTATGGATTGACTATGAAGATACTTTCAGTTGAGTTGTAAAAATTGCCACTATTAGAATTGTTCTTTCTATTTCTGTCTCTCGTGGTTGGAATCTTCGGCATCTAGATGTCAAGGACGCGTTTCTTCATGGTGTTCTGGAAGAGGAAGTTTATATGAAACAGCCACCTGGTTTTGAACATCCTGATACACCTCATCATATTTGCAGGCTTGATAAAGCTCTCTATGGATTAAAACAAGCCCCTCGAGCATGGTACTCTTGGTTGAGTGCTAAATTTCAGGAATTTGGTTTCATTCCATCTAAAGCTGATACTTCCTTGTTTCCCTATAATAAGTCTGGTGTTACTATTTTTGTCTTATCTATGTTGATGACATTATTGTAACTAGCTCCTCATATGATGCTATCACAGTGTTGCTCAGAGATCTTAATGCCCACTTTGCCACCAATGACTTGGGTGATCTTCACTACTTCCTTGGTATTGAAGTAAAAAGAACATCAGGAGGTTTGCTTCTTATACAAGAAAAATATGCATGTGATATTCTTGACAAAGTTGGTATGCTTGAATACAAGGCTGCACCCACACCCCTGTCACCATCCGAGTCCCTATCCCTTCATGGAGGTGATCCACTCGGCCCTGAGGACAGCTCTCAGTATAGAAGTATTGTTTGTGATCTCCAGTATCTTACTCTTACTAGCCCAGACCTGTCTTTTTCTGTTAATAAGGTCTGTCAATATCTTCATGCTCCTACTACTTCTTATTGGACAGCTGCAAAATGTATTCTTTGTTATGTTAAAGATACATATCAAATTGGTATAACATTCAGATCCTCGGCATCTACACTTCTTAGTGCTTTCTCAGATGTAGATTGGGCAGGTTGTCTGGAAGATAGGCGCTCTACTAGAGGTTTTGCTATTTTTATAGGACCAAACTTGGTCCCTTAGAGTGCTCGCAAACAGGCCACTGTGTCTCGCTCTAGCACTAAAGCTGAATACAAGGCTTTGGCTAATGCAACTACAGAACTTATATGGGTTGAAGCACTGCTTACAGAACTTGGTGTCAAGATTCGTGAGAATCCCTGCTTATGGTGTGATAATTTGGGTGCCACTTTTCTTTCTACTAATCCAGTTTTTCATGATCGTACTAAGCATATTGAGATAGACTATCATTTTGTGCGTGAATGTGTTGCAAACAACCGTATTGATATCAAGTTCATCTCCACCAAAAATCATATTGCTGATCGCTTCACAAAGGATCTTTCCGTAAAAGGTTTAGATGAGTTTAAGCGTAATCTAAATCTCTCCCGAACTTTAGATTAAGGGGAGATGTTAGAGTATGTAATACTGTACGTGTACGGTATACGGAGTAGTACTCCGAACGTACATGTACCTTCATGTATGGCCACGCAGGGGGCTCTTCCCTACCTATATAAACACGCAATCGATGGCCCGAGAGGGTACGCATCGTTCCACTAAAATCAACAAATCATTGTGATGTTGCCAATTGGTAAGTTAAAGTTGTAGAAGATCTAGTTGAGAAATGGGGAGATGATAGGCAGGATCATGCCACTTTTTTGAGAATGGAAATATATATTACTCAAGGAGCCAAGTTACATTCATCGCAGCATAGTGCCGGGATGTTATCAGGGCCAGATCTTGGCTAGGTCTAAGTACCGTTATTCAAGCGGCTCATGTTATTCTGCTCCCTTCCTATAGTAATGATGGTCATGCCATCCCTAAAAGCCAACATTTGCTTAATTTCCTGGACTATAACTGAATGTAGGGAACAATTAAGACCGTCAGCTTGGATCATCTTTACAGCAACCGAGCTATCCATCTCCACTGTGCATGGTACGTTGGACCATTCCAAAGCCATAGCAATGCTCTCCCGATAGGCCTCCAATTCAACTTCCAAGGGGCACTGGCAGCTCTGTAGGTGGCGGTATGCTGATACGATAATATCACCTGCAGCGGCGGACGATCATACCAGTCCCTCCTAAACCAGTAGCTACGCAAAAAGAGACATCGACATTAAGCTTCACTGACCCTTTAGGTGGCTTCCTCCAGGGGCGATGTGGTCCAGGTTTCTTCCTTGAACTCTTCTTCTCCAATTCTCCAGTAGTGTCCAAGCAGACTACAGTCTTCCCCTTCACTGGATTAGCATAAGGAAAATGTTTGATTGTCAGGATAGACTGTATATAACTATAGAGGAAGTTCTTGGAGATCTCTATCGATTGCGCCGGTTTCTTGTGGATCACCTCATTACAACAGTGCCATATACGCCAAAGGGTCATCAGAATCATAGATCGAATTGTTTATGTCTTCCCATTCAGAAGTTGGAGGAGCCATTCGGTGTCGGTGTTTGCTAGCTCTTCAATCGCCAGGAGTGTCTAGACCTCCACCATCGCCTACCAAATTTTCCTCTCCATGGGGCACCTGCAGAATGTGTCATATGTGTTCTCACGTACCACACCATGGATTACACATGTGTCAGTTAACTCGAGGTTTCATTTCTTTTTGTTTTGCCATGTAGCAAGGGAATCAATGGCTAATTTTCATGCAAAGATGCGTACCTTAGAGAGGGCAGGGCACCCCATAGTTTCTTCCAAATGGCCCTATGGAATTCGGTGCCCTAGATCACGCCACATTATTGTATCCCAATAATGGTTTTTATGGGTAAGAAGAGAAAAAACTAGCTCCAACAGCTTACCCATAAGTGATTCTCAGTAATTCTTTTTGGGTGATTACCCATTTTTTGCCACCTCCTACCCACATATGGGTAGATGAACACAAAGTTTGGGTAAGATCTACCTTCTACCCATACGTTGCCACATCAACAAAAAAGAGAGGCGGGAGGGAATCAACCGCTCATAGGAAAAAATCGCCCTCATACGCCTGACGAAGCCACCGCCCGACGCCGCCTCTCTGGTCGCCGTCGATCGCGATAGGCGCCGCCACTCCGCACCCTCCCCCTCCTTGCCACCCATCGGCCTTCTTCCGTGAATGCGCATGCGTCAATTCGGTCAGGAGCAAGCCATAGAGGTTCATGATACATGTCCCTCTTTTCCTTAGGAGCATTAATATGGAAAGCAAAGGCTCTATAATATTTAACAAGAATTTGAGGATCGAGACCATACTTAGCACTAAGCTCTTGAAAATCAGCAGTTTCAGCGAAATACTTAATGCAATCATACTCATACTTTATACCTGGTTCTTTACCTTTGTCGTTATCCTAATCTTCGGTATTGCTTTAAATTGTTTCAAGAAGATCCTGATGTCTACGCACTTCTATTCTTGTAGACAGTTATTGGGCCTCCAAGTGCAGAGGTTTGTAGAACAACAACAAGTTTCCCTTAAGTGGATCACCCAAGGTTTATCGAACTCAAGGGGAAGTGGTCAAAGGTATTCCCTCTCAAGCAACCATGCAATCAAGTTACAAGAAGTCCCTTGTGTCCCCAACACACATAATACACTTATCAGGTGTATAGGTGCACTAGTTTGGCAAAGAGATAGTGAAATACAAGTGGTAACAGTGTCAGAAAATAGCTTCTGACTTGTTGTTGACGTGGGAGAACGTGTGTGAGTGCCAGAAAATACTTTGATGGAGCTTGACGTGGAGGTAAAGACTAAAGCAAGCAAACATGCAATAGATCTAGATGAAAATGGTGTTTGAATTCTTAGAAACAAGGCCTAGGGATCATACTTTCACTAGTGAACACTCTCTCATATAAATATCCTCTGTTCATGATACTACTCTTAACTACTCTCCGGTTGGACACTCTAATCCATGGTAGGATATAACAACACACCTCAAAGTTCGCCTTCCCCAATCTAGATAACCCCACACTGTCACCTTGAGCGCTAGATGGTTCCAACAAACACCACAATTTCATAGAGACATCCAACTCTAAATATAACTCATAACAAATATTCAATCTAGCCAAAGTGCCACACACGGTATGCACGCTGTCACTTTCACACACGTGGGGGAAAAGCATAGATCTATTAAAGCACAAAGAGTATTTATGTAGACTCAAACCTAAGTGCCACCATGGCCTGCACGCTGTCACTTTCACACATATGGGGAGAGAAGATATCTATTATAGCACTTGAGTAGCAAGGTATATCTAGTTGATTACAAAGCTCATGACCACAACAAGATCATGCATAGAGAGAGATGAACACATAGCTACCGGTAGAGCCCTTAGCCTCTAGGAAGAACTACTCCCTCCTTATCATGGGAATTAGCAATGGTGATGAAGATGGTGGTGGAGATCGATGGAGATGGCTCCGGGGGCACTTCCCCGTCCCGACAGGGTGCCAGAATAGAGATTTTTGTCCCCTCGAACCTCTCCTTCGGTGGCGGCGACGCTGCGGAGGTTTTCGTGTATTTCCGCCAGATGATTTATGGTTTTTGGGTCGGAGGCTTCTTATAGGCGAAGGAGGCGAGGTCGGTGGAGGTCCAAGGGCCCACACCCCCTGTGGGCGCGTCCTAGGGTGGGCCCGTGCCCACCTAGGGTGTGGCCACCCTGGTGTCCTCCTCCGTCCTGTCTTCGATTTTCTGTGTCGCTCAGGGAAAAATATGAACTTTGGCTTTTGTCCCGTCCAATTCCGAGAATATTTATTTTTTAGCTTTGTGAAACCAAAAACAGCAGAAAACAGGCAACTGGCACTGTGGCATCTTGTCAATAGGTTAGTTCCATAAAGTGTATAAAAATACCTCAAAGTGTATAAAAACAAAGCAAAGTATATTCTAAACAAGCATGGAGCATAAAAAATTATAGATACGTTTCCGACGTATCAAGCATCCCCAAGCTTAACTCCTGCTCGTCCTCGAGTAGGTAAGTGATAAAAAGAATAATTTTTGAGGTGACATGCACCATCACAATCAAGATCAAACCATTTGAAAGCATTGAACGCCGGGATCAAAGTACTCTAAACATGAGCATGAAAGATGTAGTTCTAACAATAAGACATAGTAACTATGCATACAATATGAAAGGCTACAAACAAAGATCATGAATAACATGCATTGAAAAACGTTTGTTTGTTTCACATACAGAAAACATAGCATAGTGGCATTCAGCTTGTCCCTCATGGAGTAGCAAATAGATGCATAGGACACCTTCAAAGTTCATAAGAGTGACTAGATACAAATAGCAAATGAACAAGTAATATCACAATATGCATCAATCATTAAGTTTTGGGACACTGCACACAGAATGGCAACTATGCTCTCTTAATGGTGCCTAAAGGTAGAAGGTGGAAACTCAAATAATGGTGGAAGAAAGGCCCTTCACAAAGGGAAGCAGGGATTTCAAGTTTTAAAAAGAGCTTCCAAAAATTATAGTACTTGTTAGCTTTCAGCCCTCATTGCCCCTATCATAAGCATCTTGAAGTGGTTAAGGTTAAAGTGAACAAACTATGGAGTATATTCTTGACAAAGTATAAGTTGGCAATCTCAAGTCCCTTGAATACGAGGGCCACACCTCATGCTACTCAACTTCAGTCACCTGTAAGTTCTTGTCATTGTAAGTACATGTGTATCATAGAGAACCGCCAACGTGGTACCCCTTGCACATGGTACAGGATCTATCCCATAACCAAAATGACAAGGCAAGCAGACAATGAGCATCTCAGTGATATTTTTATTTACTATGTGCATAGCTTTTTATTGAGGATGCTTCACAGATATCTCACTATGGTGATGCTGCAAGTTTCCACCATGATTAGGCATGGATTAGGCTAGCGGCCCAGGCATTTCTCTAACACAAAATACATACTCCATGGACTTACAAGTTCCCTCTTTATTTCACACCGGTGACATCCATAGACAAAAGAGCACGATATCAACTGAGTACAAAGTACAAGTGCAATGTTTAAAACATTCCCCGTGATAACACAATTCTGCTAATTCCAACGTATAAGTGCAAACATATACAACATAGATGACACAATGGTTCAAGTTTAGTAGGGGCAAATAATATAAAGTGTGCCATCAAGTTTGTGAGGGCTTTAATCACTAAGTTTTCACATAACAAAATACTTTTTAATTGGAAGATAGCTGAAAACAAGAACATACTTGGAATTGTGTAACACACCATGCATAGGATTTTATAGTGGTCACTTTGGAATAACTTGGTTTCTTGGGAGTTGGAAGAATGATTAGAACTTACTCATACAAGTGGAGGCTAGCAAAAGACTAGGAGCAATCAACTAAGAGAGCAATAATGGCCATAATCATGCAGAGCAACAAAACATTACTAATCAAAGCATAGAGTGGTACTACCAGTCAAGGACTAAATGATCATAGAGGCTATGGTGACTTGTCATAGTCATAACATGGTGTGAGCATGTGCCAAGTCAATCCAAACAAAGCATCAAAGGAGAATACCACAATACTATGATTTTGCATGCTAAAACAACGCATAATTTCTTCAAGGCACACTAAGCAATCCAAATTGTTTGGAACAAGACATGCTACAGTAATAATCACTAAGCATAAGGTCAAAACAACACCTAGCATTTCATGCTAAAGTCTAAGTCACAGTCAAAACAAGCTCCCTTTTGTACCACTAAAGCATGAGGCTTCCTACTCTTTTTCCAACACCAAGCAACTTATTTGAAACAACTCACAAAAATGATAATCAATAAAGACCAGTGAACTTGTCTCACAAATCCACAAAGAAGAACTAAAAAGTTCTAAGCACAAAGTACAAGAAACCTAAAGCTAAACGCATTGCTAGCAAAAGTGAACACTCACAGAACAATAAGAATGAAAACTAGAGTGTTCTAGGCAATGAAAACAGAGTGTGTCTCTCTACAAAAGAAGTGTGCTGTGACCAACCAACTTAATCAAGCAAACTAAGCAAACGAAAACCAAAAACGAAAACTAAGACGCTCCAAGAACAACACAACTATGCATGAAACAATAAAAACGAAGTGTCTAGAAAGACCTGAGATTTTTATTGATGAAGAAGGGGATGCCTTGGGAATCCCCAAGCTTTGACGCTTGTACCTCTTGAATATTTCTTGGGGTGACACGGGGTGGCATCCCCAAGCTTGAGATTTTATCCATTCTTCATCTCATTACATCATTCTCTCTCTACACCTGAATTTTTTCATCCATACAAAACTTCACACAATCTTCATTAGCAACATTAGTGTATTCAAAATATAATAGACCTTTGGGTTTAGTTTCAAAACAGCAAAACTTTCACTAAATACACAAGCTACTATAGCAACTCCTTCAAAAAGCTCAATTTCCCAAAAAGAACCCAAAAAGGAATCAATAAGAAGCAAATGCAAATAATGGCAGAAATCTGTCAAAACAGACCAGCAGGTAGAAACCAATTTTTTCGAAGACCTTCTGTTGCTCAAATCAAAACTTGTTTAATTAACGAAAGTTAGCTAACATACTGGGGGATTTATTTCTAAATTTTCAGCTCAATCCGACTTACAGAGACTCTTCACGAATTTTTATGGTGGAGCACACAAATCTGTTTCGGGACAGCAACTCCCCAAATCTTACTTCCCTCTCATTAGAGGTCATTCTTGCCACAAAAAGCAAACAAAAAGGATAAGGAGAGGTCATTACTGAAGTAATAACTTCCAAGACTCAAGAAAACTCTTGGGTTATCTCCCAACAAGTACTTTTCTTTACCGCCTTTAAGTTAGGCTAGATAGTTTGAGAAGATGCTCACATAAGAAATATGAATTGGAGTAAAAGAGAGCATCAAGAAGCAAATTCAAAGCACATTTAAGTCTAACCCACTTCCTATGCATAGGAATCTTGTAAATAAATAAGTCATGAAAGCACAAAGCAACAAGCATAGGAAAGCAAAGCAAGTGCAACTTCAAAATTTTCAACATAAAGAGAGGAAACTTAATATTGTTGAGATACATAAAACCATGTTTCCCTCTCTTATAATAACTTTCAGTAGCAACATGAACAAAATTTAACAATATAACTATCACATAAAACATTCTTATCATGAGCCACATGCATAAAATGATTATTACTCTCCACATAAGAATAACCATTCTTATTAATTGTAGTGGGAGAAAATTCAACAAAATAGCTATCATTATTATTATGATCACCATAATCATCAAATATAGGAGGCATATTGTAATCACAATAAATTTTCTCCTTAATAGTAGGTGGATTTAACATATCATAATCATCATTGAAATCATCATACATTGGAGGTTTGGTATCATCATAAGCAATACAATAGCTATCTTCCAAAGCTGGGGAACTAAAAAGATCATTTTCATAAAAACTAGCTTCCCCAAGCTTAGATGTTTCCATAGCATTAGCAACAATGGTGTCCAAAGAATTCATACTAATAACATTGCTATTAGCATGCAAATAAAGTTCCATAGGTTTTGTAATTTTCTCTTCAAACACTTCATGTCCTAACTCAAGATAAACACTATAAAGCTCTCTAATTTTGTTGTTGTTTTCCATTAAGCCTAACTAGTGAAAACAAGAAACAAAAAGACAAAATTGCAGAATCTAAAGGAAATAACTTCGAGCACTCACACCGGAGGATGTGAGTACCTTTTACCTTACCTCCCCGGCAACGGCGCCAGAAAGGAGCTTGATGTCTACGCACTTCTATTCTTGTAGACAGTTGTTGGGCCTCCAAGTGCAGAGGTTTGTAGAACAACAGCAAGTTTCCCTTAAGTGGATCACCCAAGGTTTATCGAACTCAAGGAGGAAGTGGTCAAAGGTATTCCCTCTCAAGCAACCCTGCAATCAAGATACAAGAAGTCTCTTGTGTCCACAACACACCCAATACACTTGTCAGGTGTATAGGTGCACTAGTTCGGCGAAGAGATAGTGAAATACAAGTGGTATGAATGATTATGAGTGGTAACGGTTCCAGAAAAGAGCTTCTAGCGGGGAGGAAAAGACTAAGGCAAAAAGATGGAAGCAAGCAAACATGTAACAAATCTAGTTGCAAACGGTATTTCAATGCTTAGAAAGAAGGCCTAGGGATCATACTTTCACTAGTGAACACTCTCAATAAATATCTTCTCTTTATGATACTACTTTGAACTACTCTACGGTTGGACACTCTAATCCATGGTAGGGCTATAACAACACACCTCAAAGTCCGCCTTCCCCATCAAGTAACCCCACACTGTCACCTTGAGCACTAGATGGTTCCAACAAACACCACAATTTCATAGAGATAACCAACTCAAAATATACTCATGATAAATATATATGTAACCTAGCTTAAGTGCCACACACGGTGTGCACGCTGTCACTTTCACACACGTGGGGAGAAGCATAGATCTATTAAAGCACGATGAGTATTTATGTAGACTCTAGCCTAAGTGCCACCATGGCGTGCACGCTGTCACTTTCACACACATGGGGGGAGCAAAGATCTATTGAAGCACTTGAGTAGCAAGGTAGATCTACTAGATTACAAAGCTCATGACCACAACAAGATCATGCATAGAGAGAGAGATGAACACATAGCTACCGGTAGAGCCCTTAGCCTCGAGGAAGAACTACTCCCTCCTCATCATGGGAATCAACAACGGCGATGGAGATGGTGGTGGATATCGATGGAGATGGCTTCGGGGGCACTTCCCCGTCCCGACAGGGTGCCAGAACAGACTTTCTGTCGTCCAAATCTCCCCTTCGGTGGTGGCGGCGCTGCGGAACTTTTCGTGGCTTTCTGGTCGATTCTTTAGGGTTTTTGAGTCGGGGGCTTCTTATAGGCGAAGAAGGCAAGGTAGATGGAGGGTCAGGGGGCCCACATCCCATGTTGGCGCCAGGGTGGGACTGTGCCTACCTAGGGTGTGGCCACCCTGGTGTCCTCCTCCGTCTCGTCTTCGATTTTCTGTATCGTTCAGGGAAAAATATGAACTTTGGCTTTTGTCCCGTCCAATTCCGAGAATATTTTTTTAGCTTTCTGAAACCAAAAACAGCAGCAGGCAACTGGCACTGTGGCATCTTGTCAATAGGTTAATTCCAGAAAGTGTATAATAATACCTCAAAGTGTAGATAAAACATAAGACAAATGGTATAAAACAAGCATGGAGCATAAAATATTATAGGTACGTTTGCGACGTATCACTCCCACCTCCCGCGAGCAACGGTGCAGCTCCGCCGGCTCCCGTCGACCCGACCGCCATGCGCAGCTCTGCCGCCTCCCGTTGACCGCCGGCCTCAATTCCGGCCAGCATGCCCCCGTGGTGACACGGGCGAGGCCTGGTCATGCGGCGACGCGGGCAAGGCTTGGGCAAGCAGTGGTTCCGGCGAGGCCATGGTGTGGCGTGCACGCATAGCACACCGACGGGATGTTCTTGATTGCTTTCTTATTTTTACGTGTAGGGTCCTTGGTGTAAAAAAAATATAGACCTAAGTGTAGTTTGTGAGATTATGAGTACCCAACTGCCTTTTTGGTAGCTAAATAATGAATAAGCTGGTGGAGCAAAAAAAATTGGGTAAGAAGGACTTTCTCTTTTTCTTACCTATATCACTTTGTTTACCTAAAATATAAGTAAACTGTTAGAGTTGCTCTAAGACTAAGCAGCAATCCGCGTCCTTTGCCCCACCTGACCGCATTGATTTGATGATACTTTGCATCACATTGATGAGTCTGACACCTTGAAACAAAGAGCGCAAGCAGGGCTTTGCATCCATGTAGTATGGGCTAAGTGGGGAAAGGGTCCGACAGGGTTGTTTGCGCTCCTGGTCAGGTAATTTTGTGTAGAAAAAGGTAAAATAATAGACGCATCCGCATTGTCCGGCGATTCAACGTCCTCGTGAGTGAGACCTGTTGCAATAGAAAAGTACAGCGAGAGAGACAAGTTCAAAGAATGAATCAGTGTCTTTATTGATCTAGAGTGGAAGTTTATATACAACAGTAAGTCAGTTCTATATGTCGGTTCTATATGACGGTTCCTGGAGGCAGTTTCGTGGAGACACTCTCGGGAATGTGTACCTCGGGAACCGTATGTTTCACAGCTTGGAGGAAGTGGGGATTATCCCCAATAACCGCTTGTGTTATTTAACTTTAACACTCTCCCTAATTACCGCTTGATTGTATATATATCATCATCTTGATTAAGTCTTCTTCAAAAACCCTATGAGAAAATGTGAAGAGTATGGTAGAATATGCTGTTAAAACTCCTTTAAATCCAGTGAGAAAATAAGAAGAAAATTACACAACACATAATGATTTTATTGCCTCTCTTAATTCAATATGAAATAGATTCATAGAATATAGAGAACAATAAATATGTCGCGTGTACTTTTCGAAAAACCCCGGTGGGGAAAAAGAAGATAGTATGACATATGATCTCATGTTGATATTACCTCATTAAAAACCTTAATGAGAACCTGGATAGTACACTCATCAAGGGAAAAAGAGTGTAATATGATGCTTTGAACATACATAGATCAGGAAGACACTCCACTGATTCTTGCAAATCTCGAAGACGTTGCATACCAATTCTGTGAATGTATTTCTGAAATGTTGAAGTTGGTAGAGACTTCATAAATAAGTCAGCGAGATTATCGCATGATTTGACTTGCAATATGTTTATTTTCCCACTCTTCTGGAGTTCAGGGGAATAAAACAACTTAGGGGCAATATGCTTAGTGATATTGCTCTTGATGTATCCTGTTTGCAACACAAGCCGCATTATCCTCATAGATAATGGTAAGTGATTCGATAGAACCAATTCCACATGACTATTGTATGTGGTTTATCATTCTATGAATCCATACACATTCGCGTGATGCCTCATATAATATAATTATTTCAGAATGATTGGTAGATATTGCAACCAGAGTCTGTTTCGAAGACTTTTATGATATAATAGTTTCACCATGTAGGAACACAAAGACGGTCTGCGATCTGACATTATGGGGATCAAACAAGTAGCCAGCATCAGTTTATCCAATCATACCAGAGTCCAGATTTCTCTGAAACTAAAAGAATATGCCAAGATCCTTTGTGTCTTGGAGATATCGAACGATATTCTTGACTCCCGACCAATGGCGTTTGGTCGGAGATGTATTATGTCTAGCAAGTAGATTCACTACAAATGCGAGAATGCGAGAATAGGTCTCGTACAATTTGAAGATACATGAGCGCTCCAATGACACTGAGATATGAGACCTCGGGTTCCAACATCTCTTCTCCATCATCCCTTGGCCTAAATGGATCTTTCACTACGTCTAGAGAACGGAGTTTTAGATGGATAGGATTTGTATATTGAATTTCTTCAATATTTTTTTAATATAGGCAGCTTGGAGTACCTTTATTTCTGAGGGAAGGTGCTCGAGTTGGAGACCCAAGCAAAGTTTGGTTTGACCCAAATCGTGCTGATAACGTATTGCAATGGAAAAGTACAGCGAGAGAGACAAGTTTAAAGAATGAATCAGTGTCTTTATTGATCAAGAGTGAAAGTTTATATTACAGTAAGTCGGTTCTCTATGACGGTTCCTAGAGACAGTTCCGTGAAGACGCTCTCGGAACGTGTACTTCGGTTCCTAGATCTGTGGAACCGTATGTTTCACAGCCTGGAGGAAGTGGGGATTATCCCCAATAACCGCTTGGGTTATTTAACTTTAACAAGACCGTTGGTGCCCATGCTATCAATACGGGGAAAAAAGCTTAAATGGGGCAAATATGGCCACATCGTTGCAAATAAGGGGTAAAATGTGGCTGAAAAACAATTGTGGTAACTAGTGTCGCAGAGTCATAGACAGAGAGTAAGAGGTGAATTCAGTCTGCAAAGTCCATATGCGCTACGTGAATAACCCAGTTCGATTTTGTTATAAATTATGGAGATCATGACCGTGTCAGATAAGAAATCGATCCAAACTTGAGTATCTTGACCAGGACCTTCCCTTAGCATTTAAATACATGAGCAAGTGGCCCTGCATATCGATGGAAATCGATAGTTTCGAGCTCTCACACACGCAAGCGGGCTCATCTGCGGCGTTTTTGGCGAGCACGTCATGGGTCAGCAAAAGACAACGATGAGTACCACCAACAGCGGATAGCAGGAGCGAAAGATGCAGCACCACCAACAGCAAAGCAGCGGCTGCGAGGCAAAGGGGGCGGTGGACTTCACGCAACAGCTCCGGTCTCACGACTCTGGCCAGCCGGACGAGTTTACCGTCGCGGCTGCCCTGAGAAGAAGCGACTACTGCCATGCCATGATCCAAGATAATCACGTACATGAGGCAGATCATACTTAGGACGCCAAGTGCTTCCATCACATGAGGTATGGTGTACCTATTTGGTGGCGTCTACTGGTAGATTTTAGTGCATGAGCTCGTGTGTATAAAGAGCAAAGACTATTTCTGTTTTCACGACTGCTTTGAGGAGATTACGTGGAGGATTTAGTGATATTGTCCATGTTATCTTGTGGGTGGATTGTGCACGAAATCTATTCTCGAACACTTCCCAGTTGGTAATACTATTTGTATTTATAATTTATTAGTTTTGAAGGAATATTATATTTTCAGTTGATTTATGTAACACATCCTTGTTAGGTTGATCCCTTGACCGAGCGTCCTGATCGGGGACGTCCAACCTCCTCATGGTTGGTGGGCCCCTGTCGCCAGCGCATATAAAGAGGTGTGTGTGTGGGGGGGGGATGCACACGGTACAAGGTTCACCTTGCGCCGCAACCCCCCAACGAGATTCCCCTACCGGTCTAGGGTTGCGCTGTGCCGACGGGAAGCACCACTGCCACGCCGCCGCCTACACACATGCCCACGCCGTCGCCCTCCCCGATGGCCACCGGATTGAGCTCCTCGAGCCACAGCAATGGTACAAGTCCCTCTCCCTCTCCCTCTCCGATCTCTCTCTCTCTCTCTCAGATTTTCGACTAGATCATGTAAAGGTAAAAGGGCTACCGAATTTGTCTAGCATAGTTGATCCTAATCGGTTTTAACATTGGTATCAGAGCTTACTAGTTGCTAGATTTTTTTGGTACAAAAGAAATCAAAAGTCGAACCCTAGATCATTCTGAGTTCATCCCGAAAAAGCAAATCCTTCCCCACAGAGAAATCCCCACCCGAAAAGAAAAGTCAAAAGAAAATCCCCAAATGCAAACCCTAACCCTAATTCGAAAGAAAAGGGGGAGAGGGCAAAGAAACTCACCGAAGGAGGGCCTCGGGCTCGCTGGCAAAGAAGCGCCGCTGCAAGGCTGCGCCGTTCCTCTCGATCCCGATACACATCGGCAAGCCGAGGCATCAGGAGGAAGAACAAGGCAGTGGAGCGGCACGCCTCCGCCACGGCCAAAAGAAATCTCTTTTCGGGGGAAAAGGTGCGCCTCCGGGCCGCCATCAGAGCACGCGCTCGCCGGCGTGAGAGAAGCAGAGGATGTCGTTGGGGTCTGCTCCCTTTTTCTCCGCTAGGTAGCCGTGGAAAAAGATAGCAATAGGGGAGGGGCTGGTCACTGCCGTGGGGCACCGCCGTCGCCTACGGGCCGCCGGCATGGAGCTCACTCTCTCACTTGCGTCACCGTCGTCGGACGGGATAGAGAAAGGTGCGGGGGAAAGGGGAAATGGTGTTAGGGTTTTGGGGGCCAGCCGTCATGGTCGTTTTGACCAGGCGAGCGATGCGCTGGACCATCGGATCTCATCCGACGGCCAGGAGCGAGCCGCGGCAGGCGTTGGTGGGCTGTGGGCCGCCTGAGCGTTAAGCGGGCCGCCGAGATGGGCCGCTGCTAGCTGCTCGGTAAAGGGCGCACACATCCGCCTTCCGTGGGCCGTGGGTCGTCTTACTGGCGCTACTGCGCGACAAGCTGCATGACAAATAGCAATGCAGGTCGTGGGCCGCCGCAGAGAAGAGTTTTTTTGTTATGCTTTAACATAATACAATTTTTAATAGTTTTGTTCCTTTTTAGCAAATTTTGTACAGTTTTGTCTATTCAACAACGAAAATCTGTTTTAGAGAATACAAAAGTGGCAGAATATTTCTACAAAGTTTTAAAAGTTTTATTTTTTCGCTGCAAATAGTTAAAAGTAATTGCTTAAAAATGCAATAAAGTGATTTTTTTTAAAGATGTGATAAAGTGAATATTAAAAGTGATTATAGTTCTGTTATTATGTGACCAACGTTATTAATAACATGATCATGATTTGTTTATTATATGTCAAAGGTGCATTTATCTCTATTTTTACCCAACGGTAATATAGTTTTAATTGCACAAACAGTTGTATGTTTAATTTATACCAACGTTGAATTAATGCATACAATTGTTTTTTGTTATCTCACATCTTTGTGGTTTTCAGGAGGTCTCAACCTCATCAGTTGCCTCAAGGACATTCCGATGCTCAGGGGTGACAACTACACTGAGTGGATCAAGAAAGTGGATCTGGCATTCGTGTGTGCCGAGGTTGACTGGATTATGGATGCTCCATAGCTAGTCAAGCCAAAAAAACAGAAAGAGATCCTGCTGATGATAATGCTGCTTGGGAGAAGAGGAAAAGGGACCATGCTCCAGTGGAGTTGGCTTACTCCATTGACAACCAAAAGTAGGTAAATGCCAATAAAAAGTGCATGGCTTTTATAAAGAATACCATTGAGAAAGCCATTGTGGGCTCAATTGAAGAGTGCGTTTCCATTGGGGAGTTTCTTGGAAAGATAAAGAGTTAGTTCACTGGCTCTTTAAAGATGTATTCTACCCAGCTGCTCAAACAGCTGGTCACAGAAAAGTACACAAGAAGTGCACATGGCATCAGGGAGCACATCCTGAGGATGAGCAACATGGCTGCTAAACTAAAGCCCATGGATGCTGATCTGGATCTCAAGCCTGCGTTGCTCATTCACCTTATCATGGCTTCACTTCCTCAACAATTTGAGAACTTTCTGATCAACTACAACATGTCTCCTGAAAAATGGGACATTGAAAAGACCATTGGCATGTGTGTGCAAGAGGAAAAAAGCTCAAGTCCATTCATGGTGGTTCTCTAAACTACGTGAAGGACAACAGGAAGAGAACCTTCAACAACAGCAACCATGGTGGTTCCCCCTCCAAGCCACATGGAAAAGGTCTCCAATAGTATCAGCATCAGTAGAGTCTCCCAGGGGACAAGGACCAGTGTCACCACTGCAAGAAGTATGGGCACTTCAAAAAACATTGCCCAGAATGGTTCAAGTCCATAATGGCAAAGAAAGGTATAGATACAATTTCTTTTGTAAATGAATCCTTGTATACATAGTTTTCGAAATCTACTTGGTGGATTGACTCAGGTGCAACTGTTCATGTTGCAAATTCTTTACAGGGATTCCATTCGACAAGAACTATGCAAAGAAGCGAAAGATGCATTGAAGTCGCGAATGGAGTTCAAGCAGAAGTTGAAGCTGTTGGCGACATCCCCTTGGAGCTAGCTGATGGTTTCATTATTCTGTAAAAGATGTTTTATTTGTTCCCTCGCTTCATAGAAACTTAATAAGTGTGTCATGTTTGGATAAAGACAGTTATGAATGTTATTTTAGACATGGCAAGTGTGCCATATGGTTTAAGGATGCTTGTGTGGGTACTGCTTTACTTCACGATAAGCTTTATCGATTATCCTTGCATGAAAACGTGCTTTCTGTGTGTAATGTGAGTGAGCAAATTTCCTTGTCAAACAAAGAACAAAAGAAAAGAAAGCGAAATCATGACTCGTCAAAGTTATGGCACTATCGATTAGGCCATATTTCAAGGGGAAGAATAGAAAGTGTCACATCCGAAAATTTTCCAAATTTTGAAATGTGAAAAATAAATAAACAAAATAAACAATTGTTGAAATTTAGGGTGAAAAGAAACTTTTTGCTTCTAAATGGAAACATTAAAACCCTTCTTGAACAAAATTTGAATGAAAAGGGCATCCAACAAAATTTCAATCAAGTGAAAAGCATTCATCAAAGAATGTATCTTGAAATTTAAACACTTGGAAAAGCTAAACCAAAATCCCAAATCTTAATGGAAGAAAATCATTTCCAAGATCTCTCTAAGACTATGGATTTGTTCCCTATAAAAATTTGTCAACAAACATTTATAAATGATCAAAAATGATAAAAAAAACATTATAAAACCATAAAAATTGGTTTCATTCAATTTGGAGCCATGGATAAAAACTTATGAATTTAATAAGATAACATGAAAATAATTTCCAAAGCTAATAAAGCTCCTAACCAAAATCCATGCCAAATGGTGAGAAAATTAATCCTAAGAGGATTTAAAAAGATAAACAAATATTAAATAAAATTATACAAATTGGAATCAACATATTTGGAGCTATAAATAAAAAAGATATGGATTTTATAAGATAAAGAAAGAGTTAAATAAATAAGGAATATTTAAAAGACAAATTAAATCTTGGCCAAATCCATAAACAAATGAAAGTTTACTAAAGAATAAAAAGGAACAAAAAATTATTTAAATAAAATTATATGGATTGAACCATATTCAATTTTATTTAAATAAATACAAATTTCCTAAACTAAATAAATAATAAATCACAAGAAAATTATTTAGAAGACAATTTAAAACTTGAATTAAATCCATAAGCAAATGGAATAAAGATAATCCAAATAAAATAAAGAAATAAGGATTATTTAAATAAAATTATATGGGCTTGAACCATATTTGTTTTATTTAAATAAAGACAATTACCTAATATAAATGATTAATTAAATCATGAGAAAATAATAATTGAAATTACCAAAGTGGATTAAAAGTTATCTAATTAACTTAAAAAGAATAAAGAATTAATTAAATAAAATTACATGGTTTGGAACCATATTAAAATTATTTAAATAAAGACAAAATGCCCAAATTAAATATTAAAGCCATAATAAATCCAAGGTGGACTATTTAAACACAACAATAAACAGTACAAAATTACTAAAAAAGGTTTGGTCAAATTTGAATTCAAACTGAAACATAAATAAAAAGGTTTGAATTGAAAACAGGAAACATAAATAGAAAAAGAAAACAAAAAGAAAAAAATAAGAAAACAAACCAGCCTAGCGAGCTAGCCCAACCCTGGCCCAACTATAGCCCACCTCTCTCTCCCCCGAGCCCATTCTTTTCTCACCACGGCCTCGACCCTCAACCCCGATGACACCCCGGCCCCACGCCAACCTAGCATCGTCGTCTCCGCCCCGCGACCTGTTCTTCCCCTTTCCTCGGCCATTTCTGCGTTGATTTCGTGGTGTAAATTCACGTTACTGACGCAATAATCCTGCCCGGTGATCACACTTGATAACTTGCCTCGCTCCCCTCTCCCTTTCCCCCCAGTCCTCATTCTACCGGAGCCCCAGGGCTGCTCGAATTGCTCGCTCAAACGCCACTGCCTCCGACGAGGTCCGACACGAATTCTGGCCAGCCCTCACCTCCCCTTGCCCCCTGGACTCCACGAGCGTGCTCGCCAACACCGTGCACATCTTCCAGTACCTCCCGCTTGCATGTGCGCACCCTAGAAGCTCGTCTTCGTCCTCGACTGAACACCACCGTCGTCTACATTCACTCCGGCGACCTCTACTGCTAACATCCGATCGCGCCTCCCCCTCTCACTGATGCTCCTGTACTCACCACTCTCCTACGCGTCTAACGGCACCGTTCGTTTGTCCTAGCGTGCCCTGTAGCGATGCCACCGACGAATCCCGTGCGTGCCCGACGGTAGCAAGAACTCCGGCGAGCAATCGCTAGCAACTCCGTGTGCCCCTTGGCCAATAGAGACAATGTCGAGCATCTACTCGCCACGGCAAACCTTGTGAGCCCCTTCCCCCTCTCCCTCGCTTCTTATTTTCACTGGAAAGCCATCGCCTGAGCGCCGCCGCCGCGCGTCGTCGAGCTAGCATCGCCAGATCTTGACCAGTTGATTAGGGCCGTTAGATCTTGATCCTGTGGATACGATTGATCACTTAACTGAAATGGTATGGATCAATTTGTGTCGTGCGATTCCCCTTTAATCTAACATCCCACGTGCTTGATCCAGACGAACCGGTATCATCCAATAGAAACAAGACACGTGGCCCAGACTTTGTTTTAAAAACAGAAAAGGTTCTATTTGTGATTTGATTTTATAAAATCTATAACTTTTGTTTTACACGTCCAAAATTTACAAATGTTATATCATTGGATTCAGAAAAGTGAAACCTTTGCAACAGTGCCCTTAGTTTACTATATTGCTTCTGAAAAATTAGGTGTTTTTGCAAAAAAAATTGTAAGGCTATTTTCGTTATAAAATTATTCTAGAAATACTTTTTGAGTAAAACCTTTTGCAAATGGTTTGATTTGAACTCTCTCACCCAAAACACTAACTTTTGGACTTAAAAATATATTTGATTAACCCTAGAAAATTATTACTTTGATTAAAAGCATTTTTAGTAAAACAAAACTGTTGCTATGATTTAAAAATGACTTTTGAGTGAAACGTTTTGCAAATGGATTAGTTTTAAACACTTTGACCAGAAACACTAACATTTGTGTTTAAAAACATATTTTACTAACACAAGGAATTATTCCTTTGAATAAAAGCATTTCTAGTAAAACGAAAATGTTGCTTTGATTTAAAAATGATTTTTGAGTGAAACCTCTTGTAAATGGATTTGTTTTAAACACTTTGACCATAAACACTAGCATTTGTGTTTAAAAACATATTTGGCTAACACTAGAAATTATTCCTTTAAAAAATCATTTCTAGCAAAGACAAAAATGATTTAAAATGGCCATTTTCAATAACTTGATTTTAAATGGTTTTGCCACTTTTATAAATGACCAATATGTGTTTTAAAATGTTTATAGCTTATTAGAAAACAATTTTCCAATAAAAAACCTTTTGCATGCTTGCATGCATTGTTTTGTTTCCATTATTTTATGTGATGAATTGTTTGAATTCTAGTTTTGAATTTGTGCCTTGCTTGATTGAATAGTAGTGAACTTTGAAGAGTGTGACAATTGCAAGTTCAAGGAGTGAATCTTTATCCTCTACTAAAAAGGCAAGTGGTGCTTCATACATTTTGTCCTATTAATTTAACTATGCATTAGTGATATTTTGAATAGGACTTGCATGGAATTTTTTTCTATATGTTAACTATGCCTTGGGAAATCCTAGTAGATGATGCTTTAGTAGAATTTTCCCTAAGTTAAGATTCTTGCTACTTGTATTCTTAGCCTAGCTAGTAGAAAACAAGGGTGGATTATTCATGCTATGAAATATTTCTAAGTCTTTTGACTGATGTTTTTGCTTAATAAAACTACTAAGTGAATGAATCACGTGGGTGGAATGGTATGAATGGGATATGTTGAGTGGTTACACAAGGCCAGGGACTGGTGAACCTTGTGTACCACACTTGTGGAAAGCCACCCAAGAACAAAGAGATTTGAGATGTCAAGTGTTGAGAAGCTTCTAGTGCAGCCACATGGCAATATGGGATCTGCCTGGATCATATAGGTTGCAATAACTTAGCCAGATGGACATAAAGTGGTAGGGGTGATAGGTTGGAACGTGTCCATTTGGTATAAGGGAAGGCTTCTGAAAGATCTTGTCTCGATGCATGTCGAGTCTTGTGGGGAAAGTGCACCACCTCTCGAGAAATTAAAATATAAGTACTTAGTCGTGTCCCCGGAAATGGACAATTTTAGCATCAAGACATGGAAGCTATCAAGGATCTCCTCATCCCAATTTCTAAGTTAAAAACTTGTGGTTGAACAAGGGTTAAAGGATCACCAATTCATATTGGTAGATGCCTTGGGTGATTTTGACAAATAAAAACTTAGTATTTTCAACTAATAAGGAAAACCTTATTTTTAGCAAAGCAAGCCTAAGCTCCACTTAGCCAAATGCATATAGATGATAGATACCACTATTCTACCATAGTATCACTTGCCAATACAATTCAAATGTATTGACCCTTGTGGCTGTAACTTATTATGTTGCAGGTTTGTTTGATGTTAGTGAAGTGTGTTGAATAGGATTACAAGTCTACAACCAACATGATTGCCTGGACTCCATGCTATATAGATATTTCTGCTGCATTGTAATGAGATAGACAAATGAGCTATGTAAGATGTAATGAATTATTTTATTCCTAGTTATTAAGTTGTAATATGACCTTTGTTCCTTGATATTACATCATAAACTGTGGATGCTAGCTATTCGATCCAGGGACTAGCATTGTAAACACATGGATCTCTACCTTATCAGGTTGGGACCACTAAAGATGGTATCAGAGCACTGTGTTGCATGTAGGATTGTAACCCTAGGATTGGACAAAACCCCTTAGAAAAATAGGAGTTGTATTTGTTCCAAACTTATTTACAAACAATCTTGTAAACTCTTTCCTCAACCTTTTGGTTTTGATTCTACATCTCTTCCTTTTCAACTTGATGGACAAAAACTTCAACTTGAGCAATGACTTCAATATCACCAATGACTTCAACTTCAGTTTCACCAAGGACTTCAACTTGGATATCATTAAGGACTACAAGTGAGACAAGACTAATACTCAAGGCTTGGAAGACTAAGGAAACACAACTTAGAAGGAACCATCATCACCTTTGAAGTTTAGTTACCAAGATGCAAGAATTTTTCCAAGGATACCATGATCTTGTTCATGAAGAAACAACTAAGAAGAATGAAATGATCTCAAATGAAACCCATAGTTGGACCACCATACTAATGTTTAGTTTAGATCAATCACACCAACTTACGTGGTGTAGCAAAAATATTTTGTTGCCTAAAACATGCTTGAACCTTATTGTTTGAGTGGATTGCATGATTGTGATTGCTTGCACATTGCTTTGTGTGAATTGTTGTGTGTGAGTAAAATTCTTTCTCTAGGAATCTTTTGCCTAATCTAATCCCAATCCAACCCAAACAGATGACTTCTCCAAGAGACTCCAACATCAAGGACGGTGACAACAACAACCAAGAGATACACATGAGAGAACAACTGCTAGCAACCAAACCCAGTTGAATCAAGTGACAACTCAGTTTTTAGCCAACAACATTGAGTTAGACCCAGCCATGCAAAAATTCTTGGAAACCCAATCCCAATTGTTGCAAAGGATGACCAATCAAATGATCAACATGAGGAACAACCTTTCCCAAAGTGATTGTGACAACAATGATATCAAGGATGATATTATAGAAGGAACTCAAGCTTGCAATTTTTTTGGAGACATAGGACACACTTATAAAGAGCACATGGATCAATGCCCTCATTGTGAAGACAAACATCAAACTAGACAATGTCCCACATCTCAAGTTTCTTGTTTCCTATGTGAAGGAAATAATCATGTCCCTAGCCAATGCCCCATATATCCTATAGTTCAACAGATGAAACAAGATGGAAAACATCAAATGTTTGGAAACCTCCATACCAAGAAGGATAAAGACAAAGTCAAATATCAGTATGCACCTCCATACATTGTGACTCACCATGGTGGACAAAAGAGGAAACATGGAC
This sequence comes from Avena sativa, assembly GCA_916181665.1. NCBI lineage: Eukaryota > Viridiplantae > Streptophyta > Magnoliopsida > Poales > Poaceae > Avena > Avena sativa. The sequence goes on from OV702293.1 coordinate 467,069,847, forward strand.
GTTATCCTAGGAATTGTTCACAGAACTAAGGAAGCTTTCCCACATTTGTTGTGAAATATGAAGAACATGAACTAAGAGCCCTCCTAGCTTTGGAGAAACCCAAGAAAAAGAAGAAATGCCCCAACCCTAGCAAGAAAGACATTATCTAGGAGAAATGTCACTATTTCAAAGAGAAGGGACACTATGCCAATGAATGTCCTGAAAAGAAGAAGAGCCAAGGAAACAAACAAGAAATAGTGATGCCAAATATGAAAGAAGATATTAGCCAAGTGATGTGCAACAAATGCAAAGAGCTAGGACATTATGCATCACATTGTCTAGAAAAGGAGAAAGTCAAGACAAGCAAACCTATGAGGGACATCAACCTTGTCACATGTTTCAAATGTGGAAACAAAGGACACTATGCAAACAACTGTCCAGAGAAGTTACACCAAGATCCCAAGTAAGCCAAGATGTAATCTAGTCCAAAAATCTTTTAAGGGTGGTAGTACCCTAGTTGTCTTGAAGCCAACTTGTAACCCCTAGCCTTTCCAAATCTGGGGATGAGATTACTTTTAAGGGTGGTAGCCTGTCACATCCCAAAATTTTCCAAATTTTGAAATGTGAAAAATAAATAAACAAAATAAACAATTGTTGAAATTGAGGGTGAAAAGAAACTTTTTGCTTCTAAATGGAAACATCAAAACCCTTCTTGAACAAAATTTGAATGAAAAGGGCATCCAACAAAATTTCAATCAAGTGAAAAGCATTCATCAAAGAATGTATCTTGAAATTTAAACACTTGGAAAAGCTAAACCAAAATCCCAAATCTTAATGGAAGAAAATCATTTCCAAGATCTCTCTAAGACTATGGATTTGTTCCATATAAAAATTTGTCAACAAACATTTCTAAATGATCAAAAATGATAAACAAAAATATTATAAAACCATAGAAATTAGTTTCATTCAATTTGGAGCCACGGATAAAAACTTATGAATTTAATAAGATAAAAGGAAAATAATTTCCAAAGCTAATAAATCTCCTAACCAAAATCCATGCCAAATTGTGAGCAAATGAATCCTAAATTGGAATCAACATATTTGGAGCTATAAATAAAAAGATATGGATTTTATAAGATAAAGAACGAGTTAAATAAATAAGGAATATTTAAAAGACAAATTAAATCTTGGCCAAATCCATAAACAAATGAAAGTTTACTGAAGAATAAAAAGGAACAAAATATTATTTAAATAAAATTATATGGATTGAACCATATTCAATTTTATTTAAACAAAGACAAATTGCCTGAACTAAATAAATAATAAATCTCAAGAAAATTATTTAGAACAAAATTTAAAACTTGAATTAAATCCATAAGAAAATGGAATAAAGATAATCCAAATAAAATAAAGAAATAAGGATTATTTAAATAAAATTATATGGGCTTGAACCATATTTGTTTTATTTAAATAAAGACAATTACCTAATATAAATGATTAATTAAATCATGAGAAAATAATAATTGAAATTACCAAAGTGGATTATAAGTTATCTAATTAACTTAAAAAGAATAAAGAATTAATTAAATAAAATTATATGGTTTGGAACCATATTCAAATTATTTAAATAAAGACAAAATGCCCAAATTAAATATTAAAGCCATAATAAAATATTTGAATTAATCCAAGGTGGACAATTTAAACACAACAATAAACAGTACAAACTTCCTGAAAAGGTTTGGTCAAATTTGAATTCAAACTGAAACATAAATAAAAAGGTTTGAATTGAAAACAGGAAACAGAAATAGAAAAAGAAAACAGAAAGAACAAAATAAGAAAACAAACCAGCCCAGCGAGCTAGCCCAACCCTGGCCCAACTACAACCCACCTCTCTCTCCCTCGAGCCGTTCTTTTCTCACAATGGCCTCGACCCTCAACCCCGCTGACGCCCCGACCCCACGCCAACCTGGCATCATCGTCTCCACCCCGCGACCTGTTCTTCCCCTTTCCCTGGCCATTTCTGCGTTGATTTCGTTGTGTAAATTCGCATTACTACCGCACTAATCCCGCCCAGTGATCACTCTCGATAATTCGCATCGCTCCCCTCTCCCTTCCCCTCAGTCCTCATTCCACCGGAGCCCCAGGGCTGCTCAAATTGCTCGCTCAAACGCCACTGCCTCCGACGAGGTCCAGCATGAATTCCGGCCAACCCTCACCTCCACTTTCTCCCTGGACTCCACGAGCGTGGTCGCCAACACCGTGCGCATCTGCCAGTACCTCCCGCTTGCACGCGCGCGCCCTAGAAGCTCGTCTTCGTCCTCGACTGAACACAGCCGTCGTCTGCATCCACTCTGGCGACCTCTACTGGTAACATCCAACCGCGCCTCCCCCTCTCATTGATGCTCCTGTACCACTCTCTTATGCGTCTAACGGCATCGTTCGTTTGTCCTAGCGTGCCCTATAGTGACGCCACCGACGAAGCCCATGCGTGCCCGACGGTAGCAAGAACTCCGGCGAGCAATCGCCAGCAACTCCGTGCGCCCCTTGGCCAACAGAGACAACGTCGAGCATCTACTCTCCACGGTAAACCCTGTGAGTACCTCCCCCCTCTCCCTCGCTTCCTATTTTCACCGGAACACCATCGCATGAGCGCCACCGCCTCGCGTCGTCGAGCTAGCGCCGCCAGATCTTGACCAGTTGATTAGGGCCGTTAGATATTGATCTTGTGGATACGATTAATCACTTAACTGAAACAGTATGGATTAATCTATTCCGTGCGATTCCCTTTTAATCCAACATCCCATGTTGCTTGATCCATACAAACGGATATCGTCCAATAGAAACAAGACATGTGGCCCAGACTTTGTTTTAAAAACAGAAAAGGTTCTATTAGTGATTTGATTTTATAAAATCTATAACTTTTGTTTTACACGTCCAAAATTTACAAATTTTATATCATTGGATTCATAAAAATGAAACATTTGCAAAAGTGACCTTAGTTTAGTACTTTGCTTCTGAAAAATTAGGTGTTTTTGTAGAAACATTTGTAAGGCTATTTTGGTTATAAATATTATTCTAAAAATACTTTTTGAGTAAAACCTTTTGCAAATGGTTTGATTTGAACTCTCTGGCCCTGAACACTAAATTTTGGATTTAAAAATATATTTGATTAACCCTATAAAATTATTACTTCGATTAAAAGCATTTTTAGTAAAACAAAAATGTTGCTATGATTTAAAAATGACTTTTGAGTGAAACCTTTTGCAAATGGATTAGTTTTAAATACTTTGACCACAAAAACTAAAAACATATTTGAATAACACAAGGAATTATTCCTTTGAATAAAAGCATTTCTAGTAAAACAAAAATGTTGCTTTGATTTAAAAATGATTTTTGAGTGAAACCTCTTGTAAATGGATTTGTTTTAAACACTTTGACCATAAACACTAACATTTGTGTTTAAAAACATATTTGGCTAACACTAGAAATTATTCCTTTAAAAAATCATTTCTAGCAAAGACAAAAATGATTTAAAATGGCCATTTTCACTAACTTGATTTTATATGGTTTTGCCACTTTTATAAATGTCCAATATGTGTTTTAAAATGTTTATAGCTTATTAGAAAACAGTTTTCCAATAAAACAACATTTTGCATGCTTGCATGCATTGTTTTGTTTCCATTATTTTATGTGATGAATTGTTTGAATGCTAGTTTTGAATTTGTGCCTTGCTTGATTGAATTATAGTGAACTTTGAAGAGTGTGACAATTGCAAGATCAAGGAGTAAATATATATCCTATACTAAAAAGTCAAGTGGTGCTTCATACATTTTGTCCTATTATTTTAACTATGCATTAGTGATATTTTGAATAGGACTTGCATGGAATTGTTTTCTATATGTTAACTATGCCTTGGGAAATCCTAGTAGATGATGCTTTAGTAGAATTTTCCCTAAGTTAAGATTCTTGCTACTAGTATTCTTAGCCTAGCTAGTAGAAAACAAGGGTGGATTATTCATGCTATGAAATATTTCTAAGTATTTTGACTTATGTTTTTGCTTAATAAAACTACTAAGTGAATGAATCACCTGGGTGGAATGGTATGAATGGGATATGTTGAGTGGTTACACAAGGCCAGGGACTGGTGAACCTTGTGTATCACACTTGTGGAAAGCCACCCAAGAACAAAGAGATTTGAGATGTAAGGTGTTGAGAAGCTTCTAGTGCAGCCACATGGAAATATGGGCTCTGCCTGGATCATATAGGTTGCAATAACTTAGGCAGATGGACATAAGGTGGTAGGGGTGATAGGTTGGAACACGTACATTTGGTATAAGGGAAGGCTTCTGAGACTAGCCCCAATGGGGGTATCATAGGTGGTATCATGCACCACATGCATGCAAAATGCTTATGTGTCATAGTAATTAATGATGAAAGAGATTGTGTTGGTATCATAGGTAGATACGGTATCATAGCACATAAAAACTAGAAAAAATAATCCTAAACAAATCTTGTCCATAATTTTACATTGAGATTCTACAAAACAATAAATACACCAAGACTATGATACTATGCATTGTGGAGATGGTATCATATACTAGTATCATATGCATGATACTACTATATGATACTCCCCATTGTGACTAGTCTGAAAAATCTTGTCTCGATGAATGTCGAGTCTTGTGAGGAAAGTGCACCACCTCTCCAGAGATTAAAATCTAAGTACTTAGTCGTGTCCCCGGAAATGGACAATTTCAGCATCAAGACATGGAAGCTATCAAGGATCTCCTCATCCCAATTTCTAAGTTTAAAACTTGTGGTTGAACAAGGGTTAAAGGATCACCAATTCATATTGGTAGATGCCTTGGGTGATTTTGACAAATAAAAACTTAGTATTTTCAACTAATAAGGAAAACCTTATTTTGAGCAAAGCAAGCCTAAGCTCCACTTAGCCAAATGCATATAGATGATATATACCACTATTCTACCATAGTATCACTTGCCAATACAATTCAAATGTATTGACCCTTGTGGCTGTAACTTATTATGTTGCGGGTTTGTTTGATGTTAGTGAAGTGTGTTGAATAGGATTACAAGTCTACAACCAACATGATTGCTTGTATCATATGAAGATGAAGGACTCCATGCTATATAGATATTTCTGCTGCATTGTAATGAGATAGACAAATGAGCTATGTAAGATGTAATGAATTATTTTATTCCTGGTTATTTAGTTGTAATATGACCTTTGTTTCTTGATATTACATCTTAAACTGTGGATGCTAGCTATTCGATCCAGGGACTAGCATTGTAAACACAGGGATCTCTACCTTATCAGGTTGGGACCACTATAGAAAGCCTCGTTAAAAATGATATTCTCCCTCCGTTAGAGTTCTCAGATATCGAACAATGCATAGATTGCATAAAAGGAAAATATGTAAATCAAATAAAAAAGGATGTAAACCAAAGTATAGCAACACTAGAAATCATTCACACTGATATTTGTGGACCATTTTCTGTGAAAAGTGTGGATGGCTATGACTCGTTCATAACATTCACGGATGATTACTCCCGATATGGTTATATTTATCCAATTAAAGAAAGATCTGAGGCATTGGATAAATTTAAGATATTCAAGGCTGAAGTTGAAAATCATCATGATAAAAGAATTAAAATAGTCCGGTCTAACCATGGGTGGGAGTACTACGGTCGGCACACTCCATATGGTCAAGTACCTGGACCTTTTGCAAGGTTCTTACAGGAAAATGGAATAGTCGCCCAGTATTCTATGCCAGGCGAACCTCAACAAAATGGAGTATTTGAAAGGCGTAACCGTACCCTTATGGATATGGTGTGCAGCATGATGAGCTATTCCACCCTCCCATTGGGATTATGGATGGAGGCGCTTAAAACCGCCATTCACATTCTCAACAGAGTACCAAGCAAGTCGGTGCCCAAAACACCGTACGAGTTGTGGACAGGCAGAGTCCCCTCTCTGCGCCACTTGAGGGTCTGGGGGAGCCCAGCTGAGGCAAAAGTTTTTAATCCAAATATTGCAAATTTAGACCCCAAAACAGTGACTCGCCACTTCATTGGCTATCCCGGTAGATCAAAAGGTTATCGTTTCTACTGTCCTGACAAATACACAAAGTTTGTAGAAACGAGACATGCAGTCTTCTTGGAGGACGAATTGATGAGGGGGAGCATGGTAGCTCGAAAAATCGATCTTGAGGAGAAGAGGGTGCATGCACCTAATCCGATGACTCAGGAGCCATTTTTCTCGCTACCAGTTGTGCCACCATCGACAACCCTTGAGGTTGTGGTGTCGGCACCTGTTGTGACTCCACATGTGACAACAATGGGAGAAGGTTCGGAACCTGTCCATCAGGAGCCGCCTGAACCCACTGTTGAGCACGAAAGGGAGCCGGGACAGTCACACATAGAAAATGTGCCAAAACCTGAGGCATGAAATGAGCAAGATTCTGACGAACTCAGAAGGTCTAAAAGAGAAATAGGACCAGCCATTTCTAAAGAAATTTACAAAGTTAATAACACATAAACAGTTCATATGGAAGGTGATCCCACCTCATATGAAGAAGCCATGAGAAGCCCTCACTCAGCCAAGTGGGTGGAGGCAATGGAAGATGAAATGAAATCGATGAGTTCCAATAATGTTTGGGACTTAGAGGAAATTCCTAAAGGAGCCAAAACAGTAGGCTGCAAGTGGGTCTACAAAACAAAGTATGACTCCAATGGGAATGTAGAAAAGTATAAAGCAAGACTTGTGGAAAAAGGTTTTACGCAAAGAGAAGGGGTAGATTACAATGAGAGTTTTTTCTCCGGTCTCATGTAAGGATTCCTTCCGAATCATAATGGCACTGGTTGCACATTTTGATTTAGGTTGCATCAAATGGATGTAAAGACGGCATTTGTAAATGGAGATTTAGAGGAGAATGTTTACATGAAACAACCCAAGGGTTTTTCATGGAGGGGAAGGAACATATGGGATGCCGTCTAAAGAAATCCATTTATGGGTTAAAGCAAGACTCTAGACAGTGGTATTTAAAGTTCAATGATACAATTAAAAGATTTGGATTTAAAGAGAATGTTGAGGACGACTGCATTTATGCAAAGTTTAAAAGTGAGAAATATATTTTCCTAATTCTGTGTGTGGATGATATCCTGCTTGCTAGTAGCGATGTCAATATACTACTAGAAACAAAGAAGTTCTTTTCCTCAAATTTTGATATGAAAGATCTTTGTGAAGCTTCTTATGTTTTGGGCATAGAAATTCACCGAGATAGAAAGAATGGAGTGTTAGGACTATCGCAGAAGGCATATTGTGAAAGATTCTAAAAAAATACAATATGCATATGAGTAATGCCACACCTACTCCCATAGTCGAGGGCGATGGTTTTGGAAAATTTCAGTGTCCAAAGAACTAATATGAGATCGATCAAATGAAAGCAGTACCATATGCTTCGGCCGTTGGAAGCTTGTAGTAATGGAAACAGATTTCTGTCTTCCAGCAAAAAAAATCGTGAGGAGTCTCTGTAACTCAGATTGAGCTGAAAAGTTACGAATAAATCCCCCGGTATGTTAGCTAACTTTTGTTAGTTCAACACTTTTTTATTTGAGCAACAGAAGGTCTTCAAAAAAATCGGTTTCTACCTGCTGGTCTATTTTGACAGATTTCTGCCATTATTTGCATTTGCTTCTTATTGATTCCTTTTTGAGTTCTCTTTTGGGGAATTGAGCTTTTTGAAGGAGTTACTACAGTAGCTTGTGTTTTTAGTGAAAAGTCTTGCTGTTCCAAAGCTTTATCTAAAGGTCTATTATCTTTTGAATACACTAATGTTGCTAATGAAGATTGTGTGAAGTTTTGTATGAAGGAAAAAATTTCAGGTGTAGAGAGAGAATGATGTAATGAGATGAAGAATGGACAAAAGATCGAGCTTGGGGATGCCACCCCGGTGTCACCCCAAGAAACATCCAAGAGGTACAAGCGTCAAAGCTTGGGGATGCCCAAGGCATCCCCTTCTTCATCAATAAAAAACTCAGGTCTGTCTAGACACTTCGTTTTTATTGTTTCATGCACTGTTGTGTTTTTATTGTAGCGTCTTAGTTTTTGTTTGGTTTTCTTAGTTTGTTTAGTTTGCTTGAATAAAGTAGTTTGGACCCCCGTTCTCGCTGTGTTGTTTTGCAAATAAGTTGCTTGGTGTTGAAAAGGAGTAGTAAGTTCTTGCTTGTAAGTGCAAGAGGAGCTTGCATTGACTGTGACTTAGAATTTAACATGACATGCTAGGTGTTATTTTGACCTTATGATTAGTGATTATTACTGTAGCATGTCTTGTTCCAAACAATTGGGATTGATTAGTGTGCCTTGAAGAAATTATGCGTTGTTTTAGCATGCAAAAGTATAGTATTGTGGTATTCTCCTTTGATGCTTTGTTTGGGTTGACTTGGCACATGATCACACCATGTTATGACTATGAACAAGTCACCATAGCCTCTATGATCATTTAGTCCTTGACTTGCAGTACCACTCTATGCTTTGATTAGTAATGTTTTGTTGCTCTGCATGATTATGGCCATTATGCTCTCTTAGTTGGTTGCTCCCAGTATTTTGCTAGCCTCCACTTGTATGAGTAAGTTCTACTCATGCTTCCAACTCCCAAGAAACCAAGTTATTCCAAAGTGTCCACTATAAATTCCTATGCATGGTGTGTTACACCATTCCAAGTATATTCTTGTTTTCAGCTATCTTCCAATTAAAAACTATTTTATTATGTGAAAACTTATGGATTAAAGCTCTCACGAACTTGATGGCACACTTTATATTCTTTGCCCCTAATAAAATTGAACCATTGTGTCATCTATGTTGTATATGCTTGCACTTATACGTTGGAACCGTGCTGTCACGGGGAACGTTTTCAAGATTGCACTTGTACTTTGTACTCAGTTGATATCATGCTCTTTTGTCTATGGATGTCACCGGTGTGAAATAAAGAGGGAACTTGTAAGTCCATGGAGTATGTATTTTGTGTTAGAGAAACATCTGGGCCGCTAGCCTAAGCCATGCCTAATCATGGTGGAAACTTGCAGCATCAATATAGTGAGATATCTATGAAACATCCTCAATAAAAAGCTATGCATATAGTAAATAAAAAGAATGCTGAGATGCTCATTGTCTGCTTGCCTTGTCATTTTGGTTATGGGATAGCTCCTGTACCATGTGCAAGGGGTACCCCATTGGCGGTTCTCTATGATATGCATGTAGTTACAATGACAAGAACTTACATGTGACTGAAGTTGAGTAGCATGAGGTGTGGCCCTCGTATTCAAGGGACTTGAGATTGCTAACTTATACTTTGTCAAGCATATACTCCATCTTTGTTCACTTTAACCTTAATCACTTCAATATGCTTATGATAGGGGCAATGAGGGCTGAAAGCTAACAAGTACCATTATTTTTGGAAGCTCTTATTGAAACTTGAAATCCCTGCTTCCTTTATGAAAGGCCTTTCTTCCACCATTATTTGAGTCTCCACCTTCTACTTTTAGGCACCATTAAGAGAGCATAGTTGTCATTCTGTGTGCAGTGTCCCAAAGCTTATTGATTGATGCATATTGTGATATTACTTGTTCTTGTGCTACTTGTTTCTAGTCACCCTTGTGAACTTTGAAGGTGTCCTATGCATTTATTTGCTACTCTATGAGGGACAAGCTGATTGCCACTATGCTATGTTTTCTGTATGTGAAACAAACAAACGTTTTTCAATGCATGTTATTCATGATCTTTGTTTATAGCCTTTCATGTTGCATGCATAGTTACTGTGTCCTATTGTTAGAACTCCATCTTTTATGCATATGTTTAGAGTTCTTTGATCTCAGCTTTCAATGCTTGCAAATGGTTTGATCTTGGTTTTGATGGTGCATGTCACCTCAAAAATTATTCTTTTTATCACTTACCTACTCGAGGACGAGCAGGAGTTAAGCTTGGGGATGCTTGATACGTCGGAAACGTATCTATAATCTTTGATGCTCCATGCTTGTTTAGTATCTATTTTGCTTTGCTTTGTCTACACTTTGAGGTATTTTTATATCTTTTCTGGAACTTAACTATTAACAAGTTGCCACAGTGCCAGTTGCCTGTTTTCTTCTATTTTTGGTTTCAGAAAGGCAGAAAATCAATATTCTCGAAATTGGATGGGACAAAAGCCAAAGTCAATATTTTACCATGGGCATCACGAAGCCATAAGGGGAGACGGAGAGGTGCCATAGGGCCACCACACCCCCAGGCGCAGCTAGGGGTGGGCCCGCGCCTGGGCAGGGTGTGCCCCCCTGGTCGCCTCCCGGCCTCGCCTCTTAGCCTATAAGAAGCCCCCGATGCAGAAACCCTAGGCACCCAATCAAAACTCTACGAAACCTTCTGTAGCTGCCGTCACCATCGTCCCTAGATCGGGGGGATCTGAAGTTCTTCCCAGCACCATGCCAGAGGGGAAATCATCCCGGAGGTCTTCTCTCCGGTATGATGCATGAGTAGTTCCACCTTGGACTATGAGTCCATGTATTAGCTAGATGGTTGTATCTCCTCCTTGTGCTTTCATGTATAGATATTGTGAGCTCCGTTCATGATCAAGATCTAATCTATTTGTAATCATGCATGTTGTGTTTGCGGGGATCAGATGGATATTGAGATTACTATGTTAGATTGATTAATGATTTTGTCTTAATGATTCTATCATGTCTGTGTTATTTGTGATCTTGCATGCTCTCCGTTGTTAGTAGATATCTTGGCCGAGTAGTTGCTAGTGACTCCAAGAGGGGGTATTTATGCTCGATAGTGGGTTCATGCCTCTAGTTTCCAAGGGAAGTGACAGAAATCTCTTCGGTTGTAGATGTGTTGTTGCTACTAGGGAGAAAACAACGCTCTCTTGTTCATGGAACAAGTGGATTGTTTAGCTTACACACTTTGCTTAAAGCAGTTGTCTGTTGCTTGCAACTTAATACTGGAGGGGGTTCGGATGATAACCTGAAGGTGGACTTCTAGTCATAGATGCAGTTGGACGGCGGTCTATGTATATTGTTGTATTGTCCAATCGAATCTCATAGGATCTTTTTGTCTGGTATTGCATTATTATGCCTTGCTCAGTTCCTGTCAATTGCCCTGCTGTAATTTGTTTATCCTTCATGCCATGTTGTTTATCTAAGGAGAGCATCTCTAGTGAACTATGGACACCGGTCCAATCTTTACCATTGATACATCATCCACTATTACTTGTTTACTTGTTGTAAACCATTACCTTTCACACCACACGTTTAATCTTTTGTTATAGCAAACCGGTGAGCTTGACAACCTCACTAATTCGTTGGGGCAAAGTCTTGAGTTTGTGTTGTGCAGGTCTCCGCGTTACTTGCAACACCTGTGTGACGTTTCCTTCCTCCTACTGGTTCGATAACCTCGGTTTCTTACTGAGGAAAAACTTTCTGTTGTGCTGCTTCATACCTTGCTCTTGGGGTTCCCAACGAAGCGTTCCTACATCAACTCAGCGCTGCATCAGGAAGCAGTCTCAGTCCCGATGTGTCGGCCATAGCATATCCTCGCCGGCCTGGCTGAGCCGCCAACCACATCTTCTGGGGCGGCCGACCGCTTTCCAGGATGCCTCGATGATGATTCCGCGTGGAGGAATGTCGTGTGTGGGGCGAGGGCGTCGGGCTCCGTCGCGGCACGTTGCGTGGCAGCAGAATCCAGCGGCGGACCTTGGAGCCGTGCGCCGGGAACAAGACCACCGCGCCTTCCCGGATGACCTCACCTTGCTTGAGGTCGGGGGCGTCAATCACTACCTCAGCCGCGCCGAGGAGCACGAGGCGGCGGGCCTCTAGGCGGAGCAGGAGGAACGCCGGTGAGATCAGAAGCAACAATGAGCAGATTTATTTGAGGGAAGCTATAGCTAGACCTATCGTAACTCGTCAGCAATTTTAGGATTGAGATCGGCATTGTGCACAGTTAACGGAAAAAAAGAAGCAAAGCCAAACCGGTCAACGGAGACTACATGGACGGCATCGAAACGGTCCGATGATTTGTTTCCCGTCGGCCTACACGATAGGTAGTGTTTACCTTTTCTCTCACGTTCGACAGAGACCTTTTCTCTCGTATGTTAGTTGCAACCGGTCAGACTACGATGCTTATTTGCAGGAGTCAAACATCCCCACGCAACGCCCATAAATATAGCGACATTGTGTATCTTGTCACAGCAAACAGAGAATCTCGCACACGATTCTGGGCATGGTGTCCAGAGGGAACACAATGGATTCCAGGCATGCCGTTCTGTGTTTCCTCGTAGTACTTGTCTTGAGAGGAAGTCCTACTGCTTTGGCCGGTCCGTGTTCCTCCTATCTCTCTCTGATCTCTCTCGTGACATATTTTGGCTCGTTAAATTGATGAAAAATTGATCTACAATGACAAATTTGCATCAATTTCTTTTCTTTTCATGGCCTGCTCGTTCTTTAATTTCCAGAAACCCCATATAGTGTTATATTTTCTCCCAACTTTCATGGATATTTTCATGTTACGAGGAAGTGTTAATCTTCTTGCAGAGGACTGCGGGTATACAGCTCCGCACATGCCATGGTGTTTTAGATGGCTCTGCAAGACGGAGTGCAAAATTGAGGCGAAAATGGCAGTCGCTCGTCTCATGGGGCACCAGTGTATGGGACATGGGATCAACTCCTACTGCTGGTGTAGTTTCTGCAAACCATAGTTCACGTCGCAGGGAATATGAATTAAGATGTCTACCTACGGAGGGTCAAGGCTAGCGTCGAAGATGGATCAATAACTAGTTACATTTTTTGTTATTAGTCTTGTACTATGGTCTCGAATGGATTTGTATTAGTTTCTTGCTTCAGTTCTACATATGTCTACTTTGTACTATATCTTATATTAAAATAGATTGCATGTTATTATCTATATGACAGATTAATTTGTTTATGATATTGCTGCTTGGTCGCATCAATTTACATGGTTTGATGTAATTCGCAGAAAATGGGTTTAAAATCGTCAACCTAGTTAGAAGAGCAGAAATATACATTAAACAATCTTCCGTGCAATGTTTTTTTATCGTGTATTGAGTTTGATGGCATGCTTTCATAATGTTGTGGTCTTACTAATTACCATTTGGTTTCAATCTGTCTATGACAAGCTTTTATTTTTTCGAAAAGGATGGCAAATTTTTATAATGGGGTTTTATTATATCATGTTATTTTAGAATCCAATAAATTTTCTTGTTAGTACTCTGTACATACATTTTTACCTATCACGATATTGACCTTTATTTTCTTGAAATATTTTATATTTTCATTCATGATGAAACCTCCACACTACAAGTGTGGACCGCGACAATCATACTAACCTCACAATAAACCAATTTCATACGCAAAAAAAGTCCATACACAAGTGAAGGATTTTGTTACTTCAAAAACTTGATGCAATAAGCTGCCATATGAACAGATAATATTGGAAAAAAAGAACATGTCAACCCTTGTGCCGTAGCATATACTGGAATTTTGTGGACCTTGGGCCTATGAACAAATAGTTCTTGGTCAACTTCAAAATGCTTATTCTTGCATGGCAAGAGGTAACCGTGGATACTGCGGCGGGAAACATGAACAAGGATTCAGAAGATCGGTTTCTTTGTGCTTCATCGGTTATATTTGTAGGAGTAAATGATCCGGAGATACTTGAGGTGATGACATGTAGAGAATGAGAGGGACTCAATCTTACTAAGGACATGGCTTTGCACAAAATACGAATTACCCAGAAAGTGATTGCTTGATTTTTTTCCCAAAAGAGGGAATATATTAATATGACGAAGATACGAATTACCCAGCCTCTATAACAACACAATATCCTAAAGGCATTATAGATGCACACAACCCAAAACAAAAAGAATAATACGAAGAAAAAAAGCCCCGGTACAGTGATCTATTCCTAGTAGCAGCATAACAAACACCACCTAGACAACACCTGAAGTTCAAATTCTCCAGAAGCGACGCCACGAAGAAGGAAACAATGCACAAGCATCATCGTCGCATGATGAAATATCATATGTTTTCATCTTGGAGTAAATCTGTGCTCTCAAAACAATATATTCAACAAGGCCATTGTTAGACAAAACAAATTAAGACCGGACCTTGGATTTTACACTAAAAGGTAAGACTTTGTACTTCTCCCTTGCTGCTACCCCCATTTACTGATGATGCTGCTACAAGTAACGAATCACCAAGAAAAAATCTCATCCCATCGAAAACTCGAACCACCATTAATAGTTCTCATATCTCAGCCTCCATGAAATTCTTCGCCTCTGAGTTTTACCGTGGAACACAAAAGACACGTCCCAACAGACAGCGAAACTTCATGTCGCTCCCTCCTAAAACCGATTGTTCAAAAAAAATAATGGTGCGCATGATCGAATCCCATATGATCCTGCAAACTCCAAGCATGAGGCGTCCAATGGAGATCGCTGGAAGAGATTTCCGCACATTGGGAGAGTGTGCCTATGGAGTCTGGAACTATATTTCTTGAGATTCTATGCGGGACACGGACAATAAGGTTTTTTTTGGAACGGACTTGCGTGACCAATCGCATCTCCTTCGACTACTACACCGATGTTACTGCAAAGGACACCACGATTTCTCTGACTAACCTCAACGACTTCTGTTGTCACCGGCACTGAAACTATTCCAATAGTTGTTCTTTTATGTTCCCTTATCCATAGTATTAGGTATTAGTATTACTATCATAGTACTAGCATCTGAGATGAACATGTCTTGTTTATCTTGCCCGACGGGTTGCATATTTAGTATGTTTAGTTCGGTGGATTCATTTAATCTATAAATTATTTTGTTTTGCTAGTTGTGGGTGGATCGAGAATTCTATCTCAGTCATCTCCATATCCGTTGGATTTGTAAATTGATTGCGTACACTATGTAAGTTGTAAGTGGACCACAACTAAGTTTTTCCCTAGTTGCATGAGAGTTCTAACTAACCAAAAATATTCCAGGCCGTTGGATTTTCATCGTGATTTATGTTGGCTAGGAGTTGCAACTGACCGATAATTAATCTAATTCTTGGTCGACTGAGTATTATTAGTCTCTCCATAAGTTAATTATCAAATATTCAATAACATACAATTCATATCTTGAAATTTGCACATGTTTTAATAATTCACAAAAATAATACTTTGTTAGACCAGTAGCTAATTTTTGATTCTTCTCTGATTTGTATGAGTCTGTGAGATGACACAACCTATAGCATAAACAATCAAAGAGTACCGAGATCCAACTTGTGGTTGGATAGTCAGGAGAGTGGTTGTATGGCCAACCCAACAGACAAAACACAGGTTTGACACCACGTTTGTCTTTTTAAGGCTGATTATTCTTTTAGCGGGATACTACATCTTGTTGGTAGGGAGACACATGCGGCTACTTCATCAACTTTAGAAGCTCTGCAACTCTAGTCACATATAGACAAAGTGTTGGTGGTGTGCAATGTTTCTAAAACAATAGAAGGAAGCATGTCTGATCAACTAAACCTTTTTCCCTATCCGATAGAACCGACACGCGGTTGGATGGTTGTGAGGGTTGCCGTACCCCACTCCACCAAGGATTAAAAATTAGGTTTGACATCTGAAGCTCCATCAATCTAGCCTTCAATAGTGTCATGTTAGTGTGTGGATATGGTGTTGTATGTGTGTGTGAGTCTATGCTATACTTCGTACTTAACCTTTTTAGAATATAAGGTGTATCACATATCATAAAAAAGGTGCCAAGCAACAAGTTTACAACGCCATCCAGTGTCCATATTTGTTGCCGACAAGGGGTGACAACTCCCCAATCTAAAACCTAATCTCCCTCGAGCAACCAACTCGGTATTGGTGGCACCTTTCTAGGGAAGAGACTAGTTATCTTCGACGCTTCGTACTCTGCGACATAATGCCTGTGAGATCGTATAGGCTGATGGGCTCTCCTCCTTGAAGACTACATTGCTATGATGTCTCCATAATCACCAGATAAAAGTAGCGTGAGTCTTCCTATGGGTCACGTCGGTCTCTTTTACTTGTTCTACTGCTGACCCACCACAACATCAATGGGGAATTAGGCTCTGGTAGCAATTCCAACTTTCCCCAATGGGTCACAATGCACGTTTAAACCTCACTTCATGGATATCATACAGTCCATGAGAAGTTGTTGCATTGTCTCCTGCATTTGACCGCATACAGGGCACGTCCCATGATGTGGAAATCCTAGCCTCTGCAAATATGTTCACCTTCGAAGTTGATTTCAAGACACCAAACACTCAAAAACTTAAACATTTGCGGGCCACACAATTTCCATATTGATCTACTACTCCTTAGTGGTGGCGGTGATGAAGGCCTCATAACGCCAACCGCTGACGTGTTGTTTAAGGGTTTGTCTATGTCTCGGTCGATTGGGATTTTGTTAAGTCTCAATCACCAGAGGAAAGTGCAACTGTAGTTAAAAGAAATGTGCAACTCATTTCAGTTAAACTTTTCTGTCAGAAAAGTGCAATTGCATTTTCTGTCAAAAAAGTGTAACTGAAATCACTTGCACTTTTTTTAAACATGCAGTTACACTTTGACTTAAGAAATTCTTAGTTGAAGAGATATAGAAAAACCGGTTGTTTAAACATTATCAATTGCAGAATATCGTGGATAACCTCCTTTGGCTTTGCTTTTACGATTTTTTTTTAACAGAGACTGTGCTTCTACGTGAAGACATCTTCTGAACGAAGCCGCCAAATTAAATGCTCCAACCTGGCCCTAATACTGTCCGGCCACGCAGTGTATCTTCAAGATACGAAGATACGCTTCGCAGTGTATCTCAAAGATATACGGAGTATATGGTCATTAATTGACCGTATATATGGTCATACAATCTCGAATAAAAATGTTTATCAAGAACGTGCAGAGATTATATATAAATAGACGCACCATCGTTTTCCTCCAGGTACACACACTACCTATTTCCCCTTGAGGTTTCGCAGGAAACGATCATACACCATGGACGCGAGGCATGCTATCGTATGTTTCCTCGTTGTGCTTGTGTTGCACGGGAATCCTACCGCTGTTGCAGGTTCGTGTTTCTGGTATCTCACCCTCTCGTCGTCGTTTTAAGTATTGTTGTCAGTTTCATAACAATTTCCGTGTGATGAGATTATGCATGCATGTCGATCGTGTTTTCGCGCAGAGGAGTGCACCAACGGAGGGGCGAAAATGCCCTACTGTTTCGACTCTATATGCAAGCCCAACTGCTGGGCCCGGGCGCTACTGAGCCGCTCTACTGTCAAAGAATCAAGCTGCTGGGGGAAAAAGGAGAGCAGCTACTGTATCTGTCTTTTCTGCCCCAAATAGTTACCTGACCCTTCAACCAAAGCGAATGAACAAAGAGGTTTCTGCGAAAGTGAATCAAAGAGTCATCCATTTTTACTAATACTATTTTCCATCGTTGATGAAAGATCTGCACTACTGTACTAGTGTCGCCACAATCAAATTAATTTCCCATTCAGTCAAGTCCATGTGTGAGTGATATATATGATTTCGTCATATTCAGAAAATTGATGCAATGATCCGCCCACATGAACTCATGTGTACCGCTTGTACGAGTAGTTCTCAACATGCAGAACATATTAGAAATAATGAGAATTTTCCGCACCTCGAACCCTACGCCAAGAATATACATGCATGGCTAAATTTCAAAAAAAAAATAATGGACGATTATGAACACGGGAAATCCACAGTTCCACACTAATAATCCTGTTGTTGAGAAAATCAAGATTGCTTCCTTTTGTTTCAAGTCATGTACTACAGAAAATCCTTTTGCTCCGACCATACCAAGATACTATTTGCCTCTATTCTCTGACGACCGACGTTGTGTTTGCATCTTAATAATTAACACTGAGGTCCCATCGGAACTTGAGATGAGCATATGTGGACCACAATCTACTTCCGCAGTACTCCAACTGCAAATGTCCGTTAGAAATCCAAGTACTAGGAGGAGGACGAAATATGTGTGGTTTCCCAGCTACCCACCCACGAACGTTTGACAGCACAAAGTACATATAAACATGCTGTGCGTTCTCCGGGATTCTATTTTCTCGGTCTGACCATGAGAGAACAAGTACTCCCTCCGATGGCATCAACTTTATCTAGATTCTTCATATATATATAGTTAAGTATTTAGTCTAGATACATTCAAATCTAAACAAAGTTAAGACCATTAATATGAACCAGAAAATAGAGTTTTACACACTTCTAGTAGGTGTAGTTAGTACCAAGGTTTTGGTTACCGGTCGGGAAATCCGGTTACCGGTCGGTAACCGGATATCCCGACCACCCTCGGGAAATTGGTTGACCGGACAAAAAATTCCGAATTTATTTGAATTGTATAAAATTTATGAATTTTAACAAAAAACCGATGTAAATGGTCATACCGAGGACTTTGAATTCGAATTTTGAAATTTGAATTCGTCCGGTAACCGGTCGGGATTTCTCGGTAACCGCGGTAACCGGAAATCCCGACCACCCTCGGGATTTTTTACCGGAAACCAAAACCTTGGTTAGTACTATTTGCCTATCAAAGAGGGACATTTAGCTTCCGGATCAGCTTTTACATGAATCCGTTCACGGAAATACATCCATGAAAATATCTTGACTCTCAGAGGCATATTGGCCTTCCAAAGACCCTTTTGTCACGCTATATTAATATAGCAACGACACGATACAGTCATCGACAAAGCTAGGGTAGCACGACAATCAAGCCTAAAAAAAAGAAAGAGAAAGAAAAGAGAAACACATATTGACATCTGGCCGTTCGACGAAACAAAGATGACCCGTAACCGCTGCGCCCTCCAAAGTTGTCCCACCACACTCCTAGCACTCAGGAGCGTCGCGTATCAAGAAACACCTCCAAGAGGTAATGCGAAGCCAACGACGTTGTTGCCTAGACTTGTCCTAGGATTTCCCCCGATACACGGAGGGGAATGGTGAAGAAATACACCCGACGAACTTTACGAAGGACAGCGGCACCCACAGGTATCAATGGGTCGGTGCCAGATGAGCCAACAAAGATTTCTCCCGACACCCAAAAAACGACCACCACGATCGATCTGTAGTGCTCCACCAAACTCGTCGCCCACCACCCCGCGCCAACATGGTCTGGCCACCATCATCATCATCTCGTGGTGGCCAACGATGCTTGCATGGAAGATTGAGAAGAGGGACTGCATGAGATGAGGGGCAACACGACGTCCTCACAAGAGGGGGACTGACCTCCACCGTCTTTGGGGCGGTATTCGACCAATCGCAACAACAGGGGCACTCCAAGCCCAAACAGGCCTGTTGGACCCAGATCAGGTCCGTAAAGCCGCCCACGTCACGCTGCATCAGGTGCGGCCTTCCTAATCCGAGCAATCCCCTTCTCCATCCTGCTAGGAATATTACCTAAGCTAGACTAGAGCCAACACACACATGCATAGCTAGAACCTTTTTTCGAAATGTGTGTGTGTGTGGGGGGGGGGGGGGTTTCCGGCCTCTGCATGCTAGGATGCACACATCCTTTATTGATAAAACAAGTATTGAGTATAAAGTCGTAAAAAACAGAGTATTATATTTCAAGGATCAGATAAGGTTGATACAAATACTAACCATCTGAATAAAGCTAAAAGTCTTATAAGAGAGCGCATCCAGTAGACATCTGTCAATCTACTAATATGCCGCCACGATGTGTGGCTGAAAATATCCGAAGAAACCGTCATAAGACGGCTGCACCCAAAAACCATAGATTGTCGCTGATGCTCTAGGAGGAGGAAAGTCCAACCTTGAATCCAGTGTGACGCCATAAGTATAACCTGCAAAAAAGATGAAACTTTGCCCTTGTTAAAAATAATGTTATTTCAATATTTCCAAATAGACCAATATAAAGACGAAACCCCTATACGAATTCCATCTTTATGCACTATATCCACTCTATTAAGACAATTCTCAAACATAATAGAGATATTGGTTAGAGGTGGGAGGTTGAATGTGAAATAGACAATCTGACATATAATCTTAGCAAATGGACATGAAAGATATAAATGTTTAATTGTTACGTCTTCGTCACAAAAGCAACATTTATTACATTCATTCCAATTTCTCTTTGTGAGACTGTCTCTGGTTAATAATACTACTTAACAGAGAAAACCCCGCTCTCTATTACCCTCCATATAAAAGCATCATTTTCGTTTTGAGTTATTGCCGTCAACATCTGACATAGATGCAGACATGCATCACATTTATTCTCCGTTAAATTTCTTCTAAATCCTATGTTTAGAGGAGTATGAGAAAAAACGGCATGAACAGACACATTCTTCGTATGGACAATGTTCTATAATAAGGGATATTGTTGGACGAGAGGAAACTGTCCTAACCAGACATCTTTCCATAATCGAGTGTCTCTCCCATCATCAATTTTGAAAAAGCCCCTGACAAATAACTCATCCTTTACTCGTACTAGTCCTTTCCAAAATGGTGAGTCGGTCGGTTCGAGTTCTACTTGTGCTAGAGTTTTATTTTTAGATACTTGTTGTGTAACAGCTCATGCCACACCCCTTCTTTTATCAATAGTTTATGCAACCACTTGCTTAATAAATATTTGTTTATAAGTTGTAGCATCTCAACACCTAATCCACCCTGATCTTTGGGTCGACAAATGATATTTCACCATGTTAATCTATAATTCTCCTTATGTTCATCGCTTTGCCAGAAAAAACATGAACGATAGAAGTCCAATATTTTCCTTACACCATTTGGTATTTCTAGAAAAGATAACATGAACATGGACATGCTTGTTAGGACTAAATTTATTAGGACAAGTCAATCCTCACAAGAAGCTTGCCTTGCCAATAGCCTAACTTACACTCTGCATAATATATGGAAACTAAAGGGCTCGGATCTAGGCCGGTAGGGTGTGTCGGCCACGCCCGCACCAAGCTCCATGTCGCCACCAACTAGAGGCGCCACTACATCCCCGCCACCTGGAATAGCACCGGATCCATCGTCGGCCTAGGTGTACCCCCGTCATATGCACTCACCCGAGCGGAAGCCTCCCGGGCGGGGAGAGGACGACCGTCGCCGTAGGACGCTCGACGACGCCTATTGACGGTGGTGGGTGGGAGTGTGCACCGCCATCACACCCATGGCCATGATAAGCGGGTGCCCCACAACCACCATGCACCACGGGCTTTACTGGGAAACACCTTCAACGGCGGCGGAGGGAGAAAGAGGATGGCGGGGCGGGATTACCCCGGGGAGGCGCAGCGTCGCCACCATGAGGTCGGGGGGGGGGGGGGGGTTAGGAGGGGAAGGCTTAATCAATTCCCCTGTCGAGAAGGAGGGTGTAGGGTCGGGCCCTCCAGTCCCACACGGGCCAAGGATCCCAATCGCCTCGCCTCCATTGTCAGCCCCTACTGCCATCGCCGTGCGGCACCACATCTATAAGAGAGGGAACGTGCGTCGTCGTCACACCTCTGGCCACGATCAGTGGGCGCCCCGCCGCACGGGTTTTGCCGGGCGACGCCTCCGACGGCGACAGAAGGAGGAAGGAGAGGAAGGGGAGGGGCCTCGAGGGCGGGCGATGGATTACCCCTGCACGGCGCAGCGCCGCCACCACGGGGTCGGGGGAGGTTAGGAGTGGGCAGGCTTAATCAATTCCCCATTCTACACTTGTTGCTAGCCACCTAGTCTTTTCTTCTATTTAATGGGTACAATAATAATAGGGAGTGCCTAGATCTCAGGCGCCTGAGAACTTCTTATTTCTAAGTCGCTGACGTCATCCTACTATTTGTGCTAGTTACAACCTAGTTGTAACTTATATAATTTGTACTAATTCTCAGTTGCAACTTGCAACTTATTAAAATCTCAGTTACAACCTAATTGCAACTCATGTGGCGAGGTAAATCTAATGGCGAGAGAGGTGACTGAGAACTAAGGCGCCTGAGAACTAGCAAATCCGATAATAATAATAACTCTAAATCTGAGTTCGAAAGTTTCTTGTAATAGGACACCAGAACACCAAGATATTTCGTTGGGTAAAAGCAATAGGACTTGGTGAACAAGCGGCTGTCCCTCCCGGCCATGCATTGCCTTGGCTCCCACTCCCCACACTCTCTCGTCTTCAGCCCCTCTTCTCCCGCGCGCCCCCAACCGATCTGTTCGATTCCCTTTCACCGTGGCCTCTCCTCTCCTCGCGTCCCCACCTCACTGCTCTCTCTCCCTCCGCCTCCGGATCGGCATGTCTGACACGGCTCGCTGCACATTGCTGCTAGCGCTTCTCTTCGTGGCCGGCGCCGTGCCCGTGGTTCCGGCGAACGCCAAGGTGTACAGGCCGGTGGACTCGATCCTGCTAAACTGCGGCTCCACGTCGGACGGCCTTGACGCCGACGGCCGCAATTGGGTGTCGGACACCAACAACCAGCATTGGCTGGTCGACGGCGGCAGGTCGTCCATCATGACGGTGGCGGACAGGCTGGAGACGTTGCTCCCGTCCACGATCCCCTACATGACGGCGTGCGTGTTCCCCGTGGACACGGCGTACAACTTCACGGTGGACCCCAACCACCGGCACTGGCTGCGCTTCCTCTTCTATCCGTCCTCCTACAACGGGATCCCGCCCGAGAACTTCCGTTTCTCCGTCTCCACCTCCACCGGCCTCATCCTCCTCCGCAACTTCAGCGTCTGGTTCACCGCCAAGGCGCTCACCCAGGCTTACCTCATCGAGGAGTTCTCGCTCCCCCGGGCGCCCGCCGGCTTCTTCACCGTCACCTTCACCCCGACCCCGCCCATGGCCATGAGCAACAGCAACGACGACGACGACGTCACCTACGCCTACGTCAACGGCATCGAGGTCTCCTCAATGCCCGACATCTTCGACGACCCCGTCACCATGGTGGGATTCTCCGACCAGAAGGTTGACATCGCCACCACCCAGACCATGTACCGCTTCAACGTCGGCGGGGGTTACATCCCGCCGTCCAAAGACTCCGGCCTTGCCCGCTACTGGTACAACGACACCCCCTACGTCTTGGGCGTCATGCCGGGGGTCACCTACGACGCCGGCCCCCGGTTCCACATCAAGTACCCGAGCGACGTCGCCGAGTACGCAGCCCCCGCTTTGGTCTACACCGGCAGCCGCTCCATGGGCCCCGACGCGCGCGTGAACCAGAACAACAATCTCACCTGGACCATGGAGGTGGACGCCAACTTCACCTACGTCGTCCGCCTCCACTTCTGCGAGCTCCTGCTCGACAAGCCCAACCAGCGCGCCTTCGACATCTTTGTCAACAACAAGACGGCGCAGTCGGACGCCGACGTGATCAAGATGACGTCCGAACGTGGCGTGCCGGTGTACAAGGACTTCGCCGTGCACATGGCCGACGAGCCAGGGGACGAGGTCCTGTGGATTGCCCTGCACCCGTCCGTGGCGCTCAGGCCCAAGTTCTACGACGCCATCCTCAGCGGCCTCGAGGTCTTCAAGCTCAACGACAGCGCCGGCAACCTTGCCGCGCCTGACCCGCTGCCGTCCAAGATGCTAGCCCAGGCAGAGCTGGGCGCCGGCGAAGAGGAAAGGTCGAGGAATTCCAAGCATCAAGCCAACAAGAAGAAGGCGGTTATTGGTGTTACAATCGCGACAAGAAGATAACGAAGAACGAAAACAAAAAACACAGCAAGGAGACACAGATTTAACGTGGAAAACCTCTCCAACAAAGAGAAGAAAAAACCACGGGCGCCAGCCAGCGAAACTTCACTATATCGAGGAGTGTTTACAAACGCCGGAGATTTCACAGATGCAACTCAACCAACCGGCGGCTTACAAGGGGTTTATACACTCGGCCCAAGCCTCCCGGCGACGGGCCTCGCTCCACTCGTCAGAAGTTGGCCTATACTTTGTAGAATTTGGATCAACATATAACAATTGGCGGCACGGTGGGCGGCGCAGCTGCGGTGGGCATTGTGGCGGCAATCTGCGTGGTGGTTTACCACCACCACAACAAGAGGGACAGGGAGCTGAGCGGCAGCGAGTCGCACTCCTCCGGGTGGCTGCCGTTGTACCACTCCTACACCATGCGCAGGCAGGGTATGTCTGGCCACCTAGGGGGGAACCAGCTGACAGGCAGCATGTGCCGGCACTTCTCCATCGCGGAGATGAGGGCGGCGACCAAAAACTTCAGCGAGGAGCTGGTGATCGGCGTGGGCGGTTTCGGGAAGGTGTACCGCGGCGTGGTGGACGGCGACACCAAGGTGGCCATCAAGCGGTCGAACCCGTCGTCGGAGCAGGGCGCGCTGGAGTTCCATACGGAGATCGAGATGCTGTCCAAGCTGCGGCACCGCCACCTGGTGGCCCTCATCGGATCCTGCGAGGAGGACAAGGAGATGATCCTCGTGTACGATTACATGGAGCACGGCACGCTGCGGGAGCACCTCTACGACAAGGGCGGCAAGACGCCGCCGCTGTCGTGGCGAAGCCGCCTCGAAATCTGCATCGGCGCCGCCCGCGGGTTGCACTACCTCCACACCGGCGCCAGGTACACCATCATCTGTTAGCAATAAGCACGTCTAAACCGACGCCGGCACGGCGCGGTGCGCTCTGTCGTATACAAGTAGTATACGAGTACGTGTAGGTTTGTGTAGCACGGTTGATGTAGGAATTAGGAGTCCTAATCCTACTAGAATAGCTACACTAGAACTACTACATATACACGTGTATACCCCTGTAATCAAAGTGAGCGATTGAGAAAATAAAAAAGCTAAGGCACCGATACGTGCCTGTGGTAAATCGTCTCCGCGTGTGTAACTAGTACTTGCAAGATTGATAAGTGGCTAGCTTAGCTAGCTTGGTACGTGTGTGTTTTGCTTGCCTAAAGGAATCAGCCAGCGACAGATCGATCAGGAGACCTAGCTTCGCAAGTTGAGTGTCGTCGGAAAGTACTCGACAGGCTACAGAGTTGCCGCAGGTCATCTCGTCACAACGTCCTAGCGAAGGTACTGCTAGGTCTGGGCCAACAATTGGTATCAGAGCCAAGGTTGTCGTTCGTGATCTGCTGAAAGTACTAGGAGGTCATGGCGATGGTGAAGTTTGGCGAGAGCTCGGCACCAGCGTTTGATACAGTGGGCGTGGAGTTGTATCCGCGTCTGGATCGCAAGCACTACGGCCTATGGGCGTTTGTGATGCAGTGCGCCATGGAAGGTCAGCAGATTTGGGAAGCCATCGATCCCGGTGGCGATGTGTACGTCAAGGGAGGTGCGAAGTACCGAGAGGGTAGCCAAGCATTGATGGCGCTCTACTCGGTTATGCCGACAGACATGCTACAACACCTCGTCGGAAAGAAATCGGCGAAGGATGTGTGGGGAGCGATCGAGGTAGTATGCGCAGGTGTCGACGACACTAGTGTTCACGTGGGACAGCAGGAGACTGTCTTGAACGACGAGATGAAATTGGTAGAACCGGAAGTGACCCCGGTTGGTTCGTCAAGTGTGGCGACACCAAGTACGGCGACCAAGGTGTCAAAAGAAGTCGGCGTGAACATGTCAAGTTCTGAGGAGTTAACCTCAAGCTCGGAAGCGCAACCGGAGAGTACTCGGACTACCAACATCGCCGGACACGACGTCCAGGATCGAGAAGACGTGGCGTTGCATGATGAAGGCAATGGCACGAAAGGATGGCCACCAGAAACAGTAGGCAGACCTGGCGCATGTATTCTGCTCAGCATCCCATGAGGAGGAGCTTCACGTGTGGAGCCCGGGCTAAGGGAAGGTCTAGGGGCTGGTGGCCCAGAAACGCCAGAAAGAGGCGGTCCAAAAGAAAGTGATCTGCCGAGAGGGGCTTCATGTGGAGACCCAGAAAATAGATCAGAAGATGGTCTAGGGGCTGGCGACCCAGAAACGCCAGAAGGAGACGGGCTAAAAGAAGAAGGCCTGCCGGAAGGATCTCCGTCAGGAGGTCCAGGGGCATCCATCCCAGAAGTTGGAGCAGAAAAAACAAAGAGACCAAATAGCGTGGGCGCTATAGCGCCACATAAAATTGACGGACCAAAAGAAGTAGGTCTAGTCAGGCCAGGGCTAGCCTGCCCAGAAAACAGGCAAGAAGCTAGTTCAGGAGAAGGCTCTTTGATCGGAAGCAGCCCATCAGTAGGAGGAGCTGGACGTGGAATTTCAGCAGCAGGAGGAACTGCATGTGGAAATCCAGGAGCATGTAGATGGCCATGCAGGCCAGCGGGTCTAGATCCTGATCAGGAGGAATTTGCAGGTCCTGGACCGGACGCTCGTAGCGACACGGACGGGATTTTCTCGTCACCAGAAGCTGATCAATTAGGAGGTTCGGCTGATGCAAGTGCAAGTTCAGCTGATCAGAAGGAAAATGTCATGGTGACTTCGGTGTCTCATCCGATAGTACCGGAAAGGAGACACGTGTTGGATTTATACCAACATGAGGTCCTTCGCACAAATGAACGTGGAGGAGGACAATGTCGAGGATTGTATTTACTCGGCAAGGAGCCAGGAGGTTCGGTAAATAAAGAAACAAGCGCTATGTCGGGCGCGGAAGAGCATGTCGTGTCTCCTCCAAGAGTACAGGAGCCGAGACGACTACGACCGACACGAGCACGTATGCGAGGTGTGTTGGACTACTACCCGAAGGAGATACTTTGGATGGTAAAAAATTCGGTGACGATGAACTACAAAAGGCAATGGGTGTTCATCAAGGAACCAATGAAGTCTGAAGACGCGGAAAAGAAGGA
Source organism: Avena sativa (assembly GCA_916181665.1). Classification (NCBI taxonomy): domain Eukaryota; kingdom Viridiplantae; phylum Streptophyta; class Magnoliopsida; order Poales; family Poaceae; genus Avena; species Avena sativa. The sequence continues at coordinate 467,096,677 of OV702293.1, forward strand.
CGCAGACGAGAAGGGTCGACGTGAAGCCATGGAGAAGCCGTCGAAAGAAATGTCGGTGACATGGGTGCCAAGAAAGGGGACGGCGAAAGAAATACCGAGGATGACGCCCGCGAGGAGTAGCTGGCGTATTTGGGACCCAGGTCGAGATGAAGCGCACGTCGTGCTTAGGGGGTGATTGTTAGCAATAAGCACGTCTAAACCGACGCCGGCACGGCGCGGTGCGCTCTGTTGTATACAAGTAGTATACGAGTACGTGTAGGTTTGTGTAGCACGGTTGATGTAGGAATTAGGAGTCCTAATCCTACTAGAATAGCTACACTAGAACTACTACATATACACATGTATACCCCTGTAATCAAAGTGAGCGATTGAGAAAATAAAAAAGCTAAGGCACGATACGTGCCTGTGGTAAATCGTCTCCGCGTGCGTAACTAGTACTTGCAAGATTGATCAAGTGGCTAGCTTAGCTAGCTTGGTACGTGTGTGTTTTGCTTGGCTAAAGGAATCAGCCAGCGACAGATCAATCAGGAGACCTAGCTTCGCAAGTTGAGTGTCGTCGGAAAGTACTCGACAGGCTACAGAGTTGCCGCAGGTCATCTCGTCACAACGTCCTAGCGAAAGTACTGCTAGGTCTAGGCCAACATCATCCACCGCGACGTCAAGACCACCAACATCCTCGTGGACGAGTATTGGGTGACCAAGGTCTCCGACTTCGGCCTCTCCAAGTCCGGCTCGACGACGGAGAACCAGGCGCACGTCAGCACCATGGTCAAGGGGAGCTTCGGGTACCTGGACCCGGAGTACTTCCGGCGACAGCAGCTCACCGACAAGTCCGACGTGTACTCCTTTGGCGTGGTGCTGTTCGAGGTGCTCATGGCGCGGCCGGCGCTAAACCCGGCTCTGCCGCGGGACCAGGTCAGCCTCGCCGACTACGCCCTCAGCTGCCAGCGGAAGGGTACGCTCCCCGACGTCGTTGACCCGGCCATCAAGGACCAGATCGGGCCGGAGTGCCTCATCAAGTTCGCCGAGACGGCCGAGAAATGCCTCGCCGACCAAGGCACAGACCGGCCGTCCATGGGCGACGTGCTGCGGAACCTCGAGTTCGCGATGCAACTGCAGACCACGTACGACGGCGGCAGCGGGCCAAGGCGGGGCAAGCATACTGACGGGAGCGGGCTACCGGTGCACGAGCCCAGCAGCAGCTCTGGGAGCACGACCACGCAAATCGGGGCGTCGTTCAATTCCAGGGCGCCCGAGGCGTGCGTCATAGCGGAGGAGGAGGACGACGGCGCTGCCTTCTCGCGGATCGTGCAGCCCACCGGAAGGTGACAAGACCTGATCTGCAGGCTCCCTGTTTCCAAGGAGTAAAGGGAGTATATGATAGAGAAATGCTACACCTACGTAATGAAAGCTACGGGCTGACGTGGCCACGATTTTCTCTCCCATGAAGTTGCCCAGTAAAAAATAAAGTACTGCCCAGGAAAAAAAAGAAGGAAGTGGCCGGCCGTACGGCCCGTTGATTACGGCGGTTCTGTTTCGCGTTATTCCGTCGCTCAGCTTGGTTTGCTCCAGATCGATTGACAAGGAAAAAGGAGGTTGCCGCCGCGCCGCCGCTGCGTACAATCATTCCGCGGCTACATGCTAGCCATCGGAAGACTCTGATTCTGAACTCTAAACGATCTTTGGACGCCACCAGTTTGATCCGAATCAGGTAAACCCAATACCTTAATTCTCTGATCACGGTGTGTACTATCTTCTTGAGTTCTCGTCGGTCATTGCATGTTTATTGTGTTTCTGTCTGACTGCACATATGTCTGATTGCACATAATTTCTCGATTATAAGTTTCAAGATTATTTTACCTTATACATGGTTCACTAAAATAGATTCCAGAACTGAGATGACTTTGAATGAATGATTTTATTAATATTTATATTCACCAATAAGGTCTAATATAATGATTTTCGGGGATGAACACTCAAACTACTAGTGTTCAAGATTCAGGTGACATGTCTATTTCAAGCAACGAGGATGGCTTTGAGCAACAGAAGGAAGGCAACGTGGAACTTGAGCCAAATCGTGATGACACACGAGCACAAGCCTTACTTGAAGAACCTGAGTTGGGCATGACCTTTGATAGTGAGAATGATGCGGGAGAATACTACAGGAACTATGCTAAATCTAAAGGTTTTGGTGTCACGAAAAGAAGCTCACATACTGATGATAAGGAGAACTGAAGTACCTTACTCCTTGTTGTTCTCGCTATGGTAAGACTCAATCCAACTCAAAAAATATGTTGAAGCCAAATCCATCAGCTGGTTTGGGATGTCAAGCTAAAGTTAACATTACGCGTCGTCCTAGTGGGAAGTTTTAACTTTCAAAAGTCATTTTGGATCACAATCATACACTTAGCCCACTAAAATCACGGTTATTTAGATGCAATAAAAAGATGGGATTTCATGTTATGCGGAGGCTTTTATTGAATGACCGGGCTGGAATACGAGTAAACAAGAATTTCAATTCATTTGTTGTGGGAGCGGATGGTCATGATAACCTAACTTTTGGTGAGAAAGATTGTCGCAATTTTCTAGAGAAAGAGAGAAGGCTGAAACTTGGGCGTGGTGATGCTAAAGCTGTTCGTGACTATTTTGTGAAAATGCAATCCGAGAATCCAAATTTTTTTAGTGTTATGGATGTTGATGATGAATCTCGACTAAGAAATGTTTTTTGGGATGATGCAAGAAGTAGGGCAGTCTATGACTCTTTTAATGATGTTATTACTTTTGACACAACATATTTGACAAATAAATATGATATGCCTTTTGCTTTATTCGTGGGCATCAATCATCATGGTCAGTCAGTGTTGTTAGGATGTGATCTATTATCAAATGAAGATACTCCAACATTTGCTTGGTTATTTCAAGCTTGGCTTACATGTATGTCAAATCGCCAACCAAAAGCTATTATAACTGATCAGGCAAAAGCAATTCAGAATGTTGTGGATCTAGTTTTTTCAAACTCTCGATATAGATGGTGCTTGTGGCATATAATGAAAAAGATACCCGAGAAGCTAGGTGGATATGAGGAATATGATTACATAAGGGTTGCTATTGGCAATGCAGTTTATGATTCATTAACAGCTGCTGATTTTGAAGTTTCTTGGATGCATATGATCGAGCGGTACAATCTGTGTGATAACGAATGGCTTAAAGGGCTTTATGTTGATCGACACCGTTGGGTTCCAGCCTTTGTGAAAGATGCCTTTTGGGCAGGTATGTCTACTACACAACGCAGCGAGAGTATGAATGCCTTCTTTGATGGTTATGTTAATGCAAAAACAACATTAAAGCATTTTGTTGGCCAATGTGAGAATGCTCTTCGTGACAAGGTTGAGAAGGAGAAAATTTCTGATTTTAATTCTTTCAATTCAACCATACCTTGTGTCACACACTTTGACATCGAGAAGCAATTTCAGTCAATCCATACGAACTCAAAGTTCAGAGAGTTTCAAGAAGAGCTAACTCACAAGTTGTATTGTGATCGGAAGTTCATACAGAAAGAAGGGGCAATAGAAACATATGAAATAACCGAGGATCTCTTGATTAACGCAGAAACCGGATGGAGAAAAGATATTGTTTATCATGTATATCTTAATGATGAAGAGTTTGAATTTAAATGTTCATGTCGCCGCTTTGAGTTCAGAGGTATTATCTGTAGACATGTTTTAAGTGTGCTCACTCACAAGAAAATAAAGGAGGTTCCTTCACAATACATCCTCGATAGATGGAGAAAAAATGTGAAGAGAAAACATAACTTCATTAGGTGTACATATGCCGGCATGGAAGATACTCCTGATGCAAAGCGGTTTGATATGTTGTGCAATGATTTCTACCCAGTTGCAGAGATATGTTCCATGTCAGATGATTCATGCAGTGCTTTGATTGAAGAGCTTCGTACTTTGAAAATTAAGTTTTCTAATAACTCAATTTCTGCTGATAATGAGGAACACCTTAGTATAGAGGAATGCGCATTTTCCAATGAGAAGACAACATGTAAAACCATATTGATCCCAATAGCTGTGAGATGTGTTGGACGTCCTCCTTCATTGAGAAAAGAATCAAAGGTTGATAAACTAATTCGCGAAGCAAAAGAAAATAATAAGAAACTGAAACTGAAACTAAAAGATAAGAAAAAAGCTGCACAAGAGGAGAAGAAGAAAGCTGCACAAGAGGAGAAGAAAGCTTCCAAAAAGGTTTTTTTTGCCTGTACTACATTATGTTCAAAAGCACCAATTTCGGCATAATTAATTGTGGTCTTTTAGGTTCGCTCCACAAATTCAAGAAAAAAAGGGCCCAATACAAAAAGGAAACTACCGGAGGATGACACTCCGCAAGAAGAAAACGTGAGCAAACGTGTAGTTTATTTGGATCACCAAATGTCCAGTAGGACAATCGAGGTATCTTTGTTCTTGCGTTTTTATTTTCAGTAATTATTTCAACATCTGTCTCATTCCATGCTATTGTGTGGAGCAGGGCCCGTTTGACTTCGACGTCGATATTTGCCATCACCGATATTTCACGTTTCATGATCAAAACAAGTCACAAGCACAAACCTTTCAATCTTTATATAATTGAAGAGATGATGATTCTTACACACTTACAAGAACAGACCTTACAAGTTTTACATAATTGAAAGCCGACTCTTATAGATTACTGATAGTGAAAGACGGCAAAAAGATGAGCTACATGACTGAATGTATCATACACCCAGCACAATGCGTACATATTTTCTATACTTTCCACGATCATGTCTTTCATCCCAAAACCCAAATGGTCTTGAAATTAAGATACAGAGCAATGGACTTGATGCAAAACTTCTTCATAACTTAAACTCTATGTGAAGACAATCGGAACATCAACTTTGTGTCTCACTCTGAAGCATGTCAGGTTGTGCTTGTTTCTCATTCTATCTGAATTTTGATTGCTGTGAGTCTCCTAGCTAAATTAATTCACGAGATTGCTAGAGCCTTGGTTGAGAAGCAGAAAATTAAGGCACTTGGCATCCTTGGATATCAGGTCGGCCGTATTGGGGAGTCTGCGGTGATTCTGTACAGAGTCCGGGGCATCTCCATGTCCTCCGGCCGCTCCTATCGCTGGTGCCTATGTCGATGGTACCGCGCCTCTTCCGGCGAGGGGGAGCTCACCACACCTCTGGGTACCAACTACCAAGGAGCCCGCAGCAATGCCTCGGGATAAATCACCCTGTCAGGCCACCGCGGGGAGCTCGCTTCGCCTCGCCGCGACAAAGCACTTGGCCACTCTTGCCGCCTCGGAGAAACTTGCCGCATAGCCCTGTCAAAGAGACCTCGCCTCTCACGCTGCCGTTCTGTACGACCCACCGGCGGCAGCCGGCCTGTATCCTGACTTCCTGAGGGAGAAGGGATGGGGAATTGGGGATAGGAAGTTTATTTCGCGAGCAAGGCTATTCTGTTTTAGCTTCCGTAATCAATGGACCGGACAGTTTTTTCTTTTTTCCTGGACAATTTCACGGGAAAGAAAATCATGACCACATCAGCCCGTACCTTTTAACCCGTAGGTTTTTACGTAAGTGTAGCATTACTGTATATGATATACTAGTAGTAAGTTTGAATGCCTTGGTGATTTTGATACTAACTAGAGAGCAGAAATTAGTGTTTCAGTCAGTGTTCATATAGCTAGATATATGGCATTAGAGATGGGTTTACTGCCGTTTTTCAGTAAAGTCCATTTTAAGCCTTTAAATTGAAAAAAGATTAGGAATGATTGCCATTTTTGTAAATCTAGCCATGTTAGTTTTCAAACAGATATTAAAAGAAAATCAAACAGAATTTAGAAAAAATATTATGAATAATTGCCATTTTTGTGCAAAAATATGGCACATTTTGTCATGTGCAGAACTGACAAAGGACAATTATGACGCTCTGGTTTCTGGAACCTCGTTATGGTCAATTTGAAAACAGTTTCCTTCACGCTACTTTTCATAGCTTCATCCGTTTTAAAATATAAGATGTTTTAGCTTTGTGAAAAAAGTATATTTAATAGTGTGTAGGTTTATTCTGAATATACGCACTAAAAGAGGTCTCGATATACTTCTTTTATATAGCTAAAACATACTCGCGCCGTCCCAAAATAGATGTCTCAGGTTTATTAAAATTTGAATAAGTCTAGACACAATTTAGTATATAGGTTTATCCAAATTTTGATAAATTTAAGACATCTATTTTGGGACGGAGGGAGTATTATATTTTAAAACATAGGGAGTAGAAGTAAAAATGGTGTTCTTATCTAGAGGGAGATAAGACATATAATCGACTTGTCCCTCTTCTGTAGAGAAAGAAATCAAAACCAACGAACCAAAGAAATGTTTATAGAATTTAGTGATCTATCGTCATAAGTTGGCACTCTACAATCGTAGTAGTACTATTATCTTGTTCTAACCTAAACATTCTTGGCGACGAGGTCTGCTAAGTGTAGTGCCAGGGCCGTCGTCCAAGCAGATGTGGGTTTTCTATTTTCAGAATTAGTTAACCAAAGAGCTAGGCTCTTTCGAGGACTCCTCATCTGCTCTTTCGAGGACTCCTCATCTGCACATGTAGTCTACTTGTGTCACCACGGTCAAATTAATATCCCATTCAGTTAAAGTACATAGGCAAGTGATATAGCTCTGTTGCTTTGGGAAACTTGATGCTATAAACTTTTATCAGCTGTATGAAGAGTTCTTAACGTGCACAAGATAGAACAAAGATAAATTTTCGCTCACACCCCATGTAGACAATATCCATGGCTTGGTTTCAAACAGAAACTAGAAAGAAAATCATGAATACTTGCCAATTTTGTGCAAAAATAGGACAGAAAATTATCATGCTATGGTCTCCAAGCCTTGTTACACTCCATTTGAAAATAACTTACTTCCCATCATTTTCAGTAAATGTAGATGTGAGAATTGTGTTCTTATCTCAATGAGATGAGGTATATCATCAACTTGTCCCTTTTACTTAGAGAAAGAATTCAAAACCGGAGAATTGAAAGGTCTATAGAAGTTAGTGTTGTACGTCATAATTTAGGCTTCTCCAACAACCGTATTATCACCTTGTCCTAACTGCAAGATTCTCATTTACGATGTTTTTCATTAGCAATCAAATGAAAAAACTTCTTATTATTGTCCCCCATCCTTTATATGCTTTATTTTCCCATGTTCGGACCAATTGGTTCCTATCTCATGAGCTTAAATACTTTTTCATAAATATCATTTTTAGTCGCTCTCTCGGTTATGGTAAGAGGAATATTTTCTGCCTTTTGTAACAGATCCACAATCCACCCCTTCAGAATTTGTTGTAATTTTCTACTGATGTGTGTCCAAGGTAATCTTATCCCAGTCATGAGCAATCATTTCATAGACACCATTCTGATTGAACTAAGCAAGTTCAGACAATAAATTTGTTTATTACCAACATGCTCGACTTTAACAAAATGTGTGAGAAGCAGGGTGTGATCCATGCTGGGAATTAATCCACTCAAACATGATATGTAAATATGCAACGGAGTTAATGTAAACTTCAGCACCACTTGTGAACTTACTCACAGACCGTTGCTCATGTTAGAAGGCAACATGTGCATCAAATAAATATGAAGGAACAACACCACTTGTCACCTCTATCCTAAGTTGCTACATTGTATATGGCATGGTGAGAATCTCTCTCTCGTAGGAAAAGGCAATGTCTATCCTAATTAAGGAGAGGAGTTTTCGGAATAGCTGCAGCAGTAGCAATTCAACACATAAAGACACAAATCCTTTCTACGTGGAAAACCTCTCAACTTGAAAAGAAAAACCATGGGATGAAGCCATCCAAATCTCCTTCCACTATTCTCATTGTGTGGGTACAACTTGTTCTTATTTAGATAGCACTATAGGGTTTCATACAACAAGATACACACAGATCCTAGATTCCAACAACAAGATTTGGGGCACAAGAGCTAGGGATTGAAAAAAATCTCACCAAAGATGGTGGAACCAAAACTTGAAGGATACAAGGTAGCGGATCTAGACGTCACGACCCCGTGGGCAAATCCCGGTGCTTGATTTCAGCTCTTCCTTCAACTTCTTCCTCCTTCTCTTCTCTATTGATTTTCTTCTCCAATGGAGGCTAACCTGGATTTTTGTCACACAATCTAGTGGTAAGTACCACCTACAAGTTTGTCATCAAGCTTGCGCTTCCTATTCTATATGGCACATGTATATTTTTTTGTATTTTGTATTCTCTTTTTTTGTTTGATTCTTTATTTCTTTTTCACTTGCTATTCCTTGTGCCAACAACTATACAAGATAACTATATGAGATAGCGCTCACAACTTTTGCTCGGAAGTCTACAAGCTATCAAATTTGCAAAGCCCAAGCAATCATAGGAGGAACTAGTCTCAATAGGTGCTTGTTATATCGCAAAGATGGTGTGGCTCACAAAGGAATGCAAGTAGGGGAGATCGCACAATTGATATACCATTCATCGATGATCTTCACCCTTGCTCACAGATTATTGTTGGATTAGATAGCATGAACAACGTGTATTATTATGTAGAGTTCCTTCTCCTCTTCTCAACGAGCTAAAAAACACCAAAATCCGAGTTCGAATGCAAAAGTTATGCTCAAAACAATGAAACGGTTTTTCTGTCTGGAGGGGGTGGCGGAAACTCCAGTCTGGGGTCCGGAGACTCTGGTTTGAGTTCACTAACACCAGAAACTCCGGTCCTTGGCGGAGACTCCGGCCTGGGCGATTCCAGAACATCAAGAACTCATCCGGGGCGCGATTTTGGGCGGAAAACGCGAAGGAAAACCTCAAAAATTTGATGGGTAAATCAAGGAATTGGGCTATGGAAACGCAAAGGAAGGTAGATCAATGAGTATAGCAGCAGATCTATGGATCAAAACCTACCAAAACGCTCTCAAAATCCAGATCAATCCAAATCACGAATATGGCTATTTTTGGTGGAATTTTTCGAATTTAGGCAAGAAAAAGAAAATTGGTGGCTAGAAACCAACACAAACTCGAATCCATGGCAACTAAAGGCTCTTTATACCATATGATGTGGCTTATAACCAAATTTTTGGCCCGATTTTCATAGATTCGAGGGGGATTTGGGGGAGGGAACGAAGAAAACGATGAACACGAGAGGGAAATCGATGATACAAATACACACCACACCCAAATCGATTTGCTATCGTTGGCCCGAACCACCAACCCAATAGAATCACAGAGGGAGAGACCAAAGGTAGAATCCCTTGCGAGAGATTGGCTAGATTTTGATAGAATCACACATAGGGAGAGAGTATCAACCAAGTAGAATCCCAAAGGGGAGAGACTTAGCACTATACTAGAATCCATACATGGGAGAGATCAAGAACTAGAAGAGCGCCTTGACGACCTCAATTAATAAGGCTTTGATACAACTCATAGATAATCTAATGAGAGGGGGTTCCCATCCAGGGTTTGGCCTAAGCCATGAGTCTCGACTCATCATCTATTCCATTCTAGGGTTCTAAGGAGGGGGTGGGGGCTTATATATAGGCCAACCACGAGCTAGGGGTAAAATGGGCTTAAACAGGAAGTTCTGGCCGTTACATGGGCCTGTCCCAACCTGAGGCGCGCAGGCCCGACACACTCGGTCCGTAGATTCTGGTGTAGAGGTCCGGAGACTCCTGTGTGGGCGGGAGACTCCGGCCAATCTCCGGTGTCGTCTCTGGAGGGGCATACTGCCTATCCCTGACGCTGGTTCGGGGGTCGGCCCAGAGATGGGTCGAAGACTCCGGTGTGGTAGACCGGAGACTCCGGTGTGCTGGGGCAAACACTCCGGTCTAGCTCCAGCATCTTCTTGCGTCTCCTCTTTCAGGCCTCGTGCTTGGGGGTCTTGGCTCCTGGTTCATCCTTGTCGTATCCTCTTGGCATCACTGTCATGGGCCTAGCCATAGCATTGGCACTTGTCTCAAGTAGGTTCTCATTCAAGTGATGACTAATGGAAGGCAAAAGATGGAAGGAGTTCACCTTGATTGGAATGTTTGTCGTATCATAATGTGTACCAATGGTGATTACCATGTGTTGGGTTGCATCACTTCTTCCTCTTCCTCTTTTGACAGTTAAGGGCTCAGGTGAGGCAGTAAATTCAAAGTTGCTATCCTCATTATCAAGTGCATCATGCTCATTGTCTAAAGCATTTTCCTCAAGGCTGGACAAACATACAGTGTGTTGTTTTCTTGGATACAAAGGTGCTCTTGTAGTAGCTGAAATTGATTTAACATATGCCATTGCATTGGATACACCAAAATTTACTTCAATGTCAAAAGCATTAGTCCATGATCTCTTTGCCAAAGTAAAGTGTGTAACATAGGAAATTGGCTAAGGAATAGCCGATTTAGAGCATAACTCGGGTAATAAAATAGACAACATGTCCTACATTTGCATACTAGGAAGAAGCCTGGATCCAATTAGATTATCCACTGAATTATCAGGCTTATTGTGTCCAGACTTAACATAGAAATTTCCATTCGGCTTAAGAAGATTATTATGCATAATCAACCTAGCATGGTTCATAATTAAAGGCTGATTAACCTCCATATTGTCCCCATGCTATGAATCATTAGAGTTCTGAGACCCATCAACAACAACAGATTCAGATACATCATGGACAATAGCCTCTTCGGGTTGGTTGATTTGCTGCTCAATGTCCCCCTGTGAAAAATCATCATCTTGGGCATTGTTCTAGAAACCATCATCATCTGCCTGAGGTTGATTAGGTTGATGTGGCTCATCTTGTGGTTGATTCCATCCAATTTTAGGGTACCGTGGCAAAACCCAATTTTGGTTACCCATATGCAAATCTCTAGGCATAGGGTGGGGATTTCCATTTAAAGGCATCTCATCTTCATCATGGGGCAGAACATCGGCAAAATCAGCAGTTAAGATATAACACACAGTAGTTCAGGATTCCCTAACCCCCCTCCCCCAAATTTTCATAGTTGCCAAAAACAATGTCTCGTGGGACTCTAGCAACCGAAGGAAACGAATCATAAACTAAAGTCCTTTCAAGCACATTAGGATCCTGATGCAGAGTGCAGAAAATTTCCAAAAGTGCCAATGGCATTAGAAATATCATAATCGTTTCTATAATCCAAAGTTAAACCTAGGAACACGAGCCATCCATTACGTGATCCAATCTCAGCTATATGATTCTCTCTGTCATCATGAGCCACAAAGCGAACAAAGACCCCATTTTGTATTTGAAACGGTACATGATTAATCAAAGCTGCTCGAGTTGCTTGACTATGCAAAATATAGAAACCAAGCCAAAAATACAGGGTTGTACATCATCAACGACTCTGTGCAGATGCTGAACAATGAAGTTTCTGACCTGCTGACGCCAATGCGGCACAAGATGCTGAGGAGGTGGTGGAAGGATTTGAGCTGTGCAGATGTGATCGTGTCACCTGGGGGGTATTACCTATGGTGTGTAGAAGGTTCTAGGAAGGCGCGTTGGACTTCCATTGATGATCTAATGGCCCTCAGGCACCCACCTTGTCAGATCAAGCTCAAAATTTTCCATTGTTTCTCTCGAAGGCGGTGGGTTGCTGTTAGGGTTTTGAACAGAGGATGGCGAAGGCACAGTATGTGAATCTATATCGACAACTCCTAGTATCCCTTTGTGCAAAGGTTGGCCCGTATCAATGATATGAGAAGTCCTGTCCAAATTGGAGTCAGCTGCGGTTTCAGGACTAGTAGTTTTTTTAGGAATCCATATTTTTCCTTGCTGTCGTCTAGAGTTTAGGTAGTCTTTCCGAACATGACTGTAGCGATAACAAGCCCGACATCATTTTTTTGTGCAATCCTTGGTAATATGGTCCATGCTCAAACATCTGCCACAATTTAGCACTTTATAGGCCATGTCATCAATCATTTTATCAAATTCAGCATTCTCTTCTTCATCAAATTTAGTGGAATTAGAACACTCTCCAACTTTAGAGTAAGAAAATTGACCAAATTGGATAAATTCATTGGTTGGATGCATGGTATTTGGAAAAATGACTCCAGCTTAAAAAGCTGAGGACAATCAAGACCTGCTTATAAATGTAAGATAACATCATGTTTAGAAATAGAGTATTCATAACCTTCACATGCATCATATTTCTCAAAAGTTGTGAAAGATAGCCTTTTGTTTGTTGCAGATTAACTATTTTTGATAATTGAATGTGCATGCCTCTTTTTTAAAGCTTGTAACGCACACAGACTGTTCTTTTCTTGTTATGGCTGATTAAAATCTATTCATTCTGACATTCAGCTTGTCATGCATTAAATCTCATTGACATAAAGGGCCACCAAGCATTTAAACTGTGGGCAGTAATAGTGATGCATGTTATAGATCATATAAGCCAACATGTCGTGAAGAGAATGAAAACCTGAATATTCTATCAGTCAATTGCACCACAGACAAATCCTCAGCCGATTATCCAATACATGATTCTAAAGCCAGACTGACTGAACTGCCATCCAATTTGAATTTTGATATTCCAAAGGATGCCACTACTAAAAAGTGATTTGATTTGTCCAAAGGATGTACCGTTGATCCAAACTGAGACTTTACCATGTGCTTGAAACTATGACCGGCTCAAAAGTCTAAACCTTCTGCCAAAACTGATTAATTAGCATTACAAAATGGATCCATACATGGTGCTTGGGCATGTACCTTAATAGAAATGACACAAGAAAGAACTATGACCCGACAGCCCAGGAAATTCATCGTAGATCCAATAATTTTCCGATCACCATCCATGATAAATTTGCTAATGAGGCCACCCCCTTTGGCATTGATCAAGGCAATCCATTTACTACTATACTAGATATGTAACTCACCGTCGTATGACATCAGACGTCCACGATCCAGATCCCGAGCAGTGGAATATGTGACCTTCCACCGGCCATCCGGATCAATCATGGGTAAGGAGGGAAGGAGATCACGTTGGGGAGACCTAGACGCTGGAGGAAGTGGAATGGCCGGCAATCTGTGGGGATCACCGACATTAAGGTTGGCTAGGGTTTGAGCTCCTAAACACTTATTCCTTCTTCTTGGTATCCTTCAGTGGTTTGGTGCCCCGTTTTAATCCTTCCGCGGGTTGGTCTGTTATTTCGAATTCCCAAAGCCCCGAAAGCTTGGCTCATCTCGGTCGGGTTCGATGCTGAGTAGGTCTTCCTTGTTTAGCTCGGTACCCATGGGCAGAGTGCCAGGGCGGATTGTCATTTATAAGACCCGGCGACATGGTGATGACATCTGGTGCAGCATGTCTCATTTCTTGCCTCGCCATGTCTTGATGTTGCATGAGGAGTCAGTGCGTAGGTGTTGTTGTCTCCTTCCTTTTGCTTCATCACTAGAGAGAGTGTCTTGGTGTGTTGATACTATCATGGGTGTAGGGCTCTGGCTTGGCGGTTCCTTCCTCATCACGGACGCTGGTCCTTTCGGTGAATGTTTTTTTTTGGAGCAACCGGCAGGAGCTCTGCCTTTTCAAATAGATAGAGGGAAAACGAAACACACGGTACAAGGGAGCATGTTTTGGTCAAGGTGAAAACATGCGGAAAAACACCGCAAAACCAAAAACCAAATATCATCAAGGTGAATGTTCACAAGATCATAAGTCAAATATCATCATAGCCAAGAGCAAAATGCTAATAAAATTTGGTGATTGTATTTTTCTCTGCATATGCCTAATTAAAATAAGTAATTAATGAGTTTCCTTTATTAGTGCTTTTCAGCCAAGTTCATAAAATATTACATCATGGCTTTCACCATTGAATAGTGAATGAAGAGACAAGAGAGCATTTGCATGTTCGTTGATGATGAAAAAAATTGGTTCAAGAAGGGAAAGACTGGCAAACCCACAATCTTAACCACTGGCTGGCCTAATGCTACGGAGGCCGATAGAATCCAGGAGAACAAAATCTGCGGTTGGCTTCATCGTAGAATCTAACAACCTTTTCTTATCTATAATACCTTTGTGATATTCATGGATTCCAAGATCTTAACTTGTTGCTGATGAACTTGTCTTGCACAGGTTCCAAGATCTTAACGAGTTGCATGTGAACTTGTCCTAGCATGGCAGTACCTAGGAGATATGGGTATACTCGGCATTTTTTGGACGACATAAGAAAAAAGTACCTGGTAAAGTAATTTAGCCGTCGAATGAGCTTCTCGATGGAAAATCTGGGTAGTGGAAATAAATGTGTCATGGAAGACACATTCGTTATGGTGTCACGCAAGAGGGAACTTAATAATGCCGCGCTAGGGGAGCCACGCCATTCATTATGGCGTCGTCCATTCTAAGATCCATGTATGCGCTGGAAAATGGTCAAAGTAATTATCCGCTGACTTATCCGACACGTCTCACTGATAAGTGTGTCCCACCACCAACGAGTTGTTTGAATAGGACTTTTTATACACCACTATACCACGTGATACTTTTCCCTTTGCACCATGGGAAACACTAATTAACAGTCCACCATCGTGATCTGACGAACCCGATTGCCCCAATCTGTCATGCGACTGTTGGATGCCAGTCCGACTGAGTCAGGAGGGTGCCTCTCCACCCTACATGCGACAAGCCGCCCAGCTGAAGAGGATAGCGGATCACCGCGCGTTTGTAACCTGGCTGAAAGATGCGCATAATCGCCTAGCTGCTAGTCACGCAGCCACAGGAAGAAGTGTCGTGCTATATGAGGATGCGCGGCGAAGAAGGCACGCCGGTGTGGATCGTACATCACGGTTCCATCTCTATGATGACCGCGTGCGATATTATAACCTTACCCTTTTGGAACCTCACCCTGCTCGAGAGCAGTACCGTGTCTATTTCAGGTGTTGGTTGTCCCGGGTATACGCCGCCTCCTATGACAACGCGTACATGTCGCACTTCTCATGCGATCGACATTGTGTGCAGTGACCTGCATGTGTCCCTGTCTCGAGGCCATGCAAACCATTTGTCTCGGGCGGGCTCGGCCTCTAGGCTAGCTTCGCCGCCCACTTGCATGTATCAACAGTCCTAGTTGTGTCAGATTCGGCCCGTTAACCGCCACCGCCCCAAGCGACTCCGCCTCGCGCACCTTATTGAATAGATATATTAGTCAACTCACCAAAAGTATGAATTGATAGAAAGAGTTAGAAAACATATTACATTCTCAATACTCTTTTTTGTGTTTAGGCTATTTTAGTCCTTAGCGTGAGTTTGATGTAGACCACGATCCTTTTTAATATTGTGTGAGTAGTCTTTTGAAACATGTAATTTTGTCACGATTAGCCCACAAGGCTTCACCTCTATTTATATCAGACAATCTTGTACATCAAGAATACAACAAATGAGTATCTTATCTGATAAGATTACAATACGGTTAGTATCTCCTATACATGGCAACTATCGATACACATTGATGTACACGTGATATGTTATCGTGTCTAAAAATGCTTTCAGTGTATCTCAAAAAGATATGGTCATTGAATGCAGGATCTTGATTTTTGAATAAATTTTTTTAGAGTGAATTCCACTTTTTACCCTCTATTTGTGCATTTGAGACACTAATTACCCCATTTAGTAGAAGTTGTACCCAAATGTCCTATTTAAGAAAATTCTAAGCATGATTTTGTTCTGTTTTAGCATTTAACACGTGTTTTTGGATAAGGCTGACATGTTAGGACGATGTGCCGCCACAAAATATGTCAAGATCGGAGGACGTCGTCGTCAATCATATCTATCCTTCTCTGCACCAAATGTTCTATTCTTTGTGGCAATCTCGAAAATTTCAAAGTTCATCGTCACCTCACACCTTGTCCAATAGATATGCATCAGAAAATAAGGGTTTAAAGTTTCCAAACATGGTAATCTAGATGAATTTTTACTACATAGGATAATTAGTGTCACAAATGCACAAATAGAGGGTAAAAAGTGGAATTCACTCATTTTTTTATAAAGAGCAAGCATAGACTATTTATTTATTTTTGAAACCAAGAGCAAGCATAGAGTCGAGTACTATATATACGAACGCACCATCGATTTCCTTGTGGTATATACTATCTGTTTCCCCTTGAGGTTTTGCAAGAAACGATCATATACCATGGATTCCAGGCATGCCGTTCTATGTTTCCTCATAGTACTCGTGTTGCACGGAAATCCTGGTGCTGTTGCAGGTCCGTCCGTGCTTCTCTTATCTCTTATCTCACACTCGACCTCTTCCTAGCATCGCATATAGGTTTTTGTTAGTTTGATGCAAGCTGATCGTCGATCTATGATAAAATTAACCTGCAACTAATTCATTTCTTTTTAAGATCGTAAAAAATACTCATTGTGTTACGTATTGTTGTCAGTTTGTCGACAATTGTCATGTGATGGATTATATATTGTGAGACTCTCGTGCAGAGGATTGCAGCTACGATAGATTCGAAATGCCGTTCTGCTTCGGTGCTACGTGCCTGGCGGAGTGCTGGATGCGGTCCGTAGCGGCAGGCGCTCGTGTCAAAGAACACACTTGTTGGGGAGGAGGGGCATTGGCCGTCTGTAACTGTCTTCTCTGCCGAAAATAAACAACCTAGCCTTCATGTGTAGCCCGATCGAGTCTTCTTCCGCCTTTTTCTTTTAACGCTTTGCAAGATTGTTTTAGATTTGTCCAAGCTTTGCTTTGTAATCCATACCTTGTATCCTAGCTGGTTGAGGGCTTTATTAATTTAAAGTTTGATTCTTTCTAGCCTTTTACCAAAAAAGTGTAGTGTCAGCGCTGTCATCTAACCAGATGCATGTGGTCACAAATAACTGTGTGAAGTACTGAGACGCATGTTGCCACCGTCCGCTCAGAGTGTGGGCCGTCATGGTGCAATGTATTTCGTCACCCATGCTTCCTAGTTGACACCTTTCTCTTGAAGTTGAAATCGCTAGTAATCGGGTATCAACCATAAATAAATTTTCGTCAGTACTACTAACTTTTGGCAACTTCCATTTTGAGGCAGCCATCCAGTCCTCCAACGTGGTGACGATGGCCAACCGGCCGAGCTGGCAACCACGGGCCAGCAAGCATGCGCTGGTCAGCTAGTATAACCACATCTGGCGCTGTTATTACCAGCGTATATATATCTCCAAGATATATAGTATGCTTCCAGTGTACTGTCTCAAAGATATGATCATTGACTGCATCGTCCTGATTCTCGAATTAATAGAAGTATTAATGAAGACCACGCAGAGAATTTGTACAGGTACATACATCTCGTCGTTTTTCCTCTTGGGAGTACCATCTATTTCTCCTTCAGGCTTCACAAGAAGGAAACTACCGTTCCATGGAAGCCAGGCATGTTGTTCTCTGCTTCGTCCTAGTACTTGTGTTGGACGGGAACCCTACTGTTGTTGCAGGTCCGTGTTTCTCTTATTTTCCCTCTCACTCCCTCTCTCATCGTGTTTAGGTCTATCGATCCGATGCAAACTGATCTTCTGATCCATATGGTCAAAATGAGAATTGTACCAGTTTTGTTCTTTTACCGTGCCTAGCTTCTCCTATCAATTCTTGTCAGCTTCATGACAGACCTTCGCGCGATTAGAGTATATGAGACTGAACTGATGCCAGGATCTATAATGTATGTTGTTATTTCCGTGCAGAAGAATGCGGTTACGGAAGCGCAAAAATGCCATACTGTTTCGGTCTTCTGTGCAAGGTGGACTGCTGGACGCGGTCTATAGTGATAGGCGCTCGTGTAAAAGACTCAATTTGTTGGGGAGCACGGGAGTACAGCGACTGCATCTGTCTTTTCTGTAGATGATAAACTAGCTTGCCTTCAAGGCTCGGGCAAAGATAAATAAAAGGTTTTCACTAAGTGTACACTGTGTCACCCAAACAGACACGGTCGCAAATAATCATGCGAAAGTATTGCTCTCACAACGCGTGCTGAAGATGCTTTAACAACCCTCTCCGTGGCTTTCCTCCAATATTTTAGAAACTGAGTTAAATAGGACGGCCCATCTTATTTTGATAAAGGTCAGAAGATATCATGTACAACCCACTATCCGTACCAACTCAATATCGGGAGAAAGTCAAGACATCAAGGATATACACAAAGTGGTATCCAAGAGTCAATCTGAAGCGACATCAAACACCACTCAAAACAGTACATGGGCTGCAAAAATTGCAGAACCTTCTAAACAGGAATGACACATGTGTCGCCGTTGCGGGATCCAGTCAGTAGGACTAGATCTTAGTTTTCACCTAGGAGAGTAAGTCTGAGGGAATTCCTTACCGTGTTTTCAACAAGGTAACGATGAATAAACATCGACAATGCCCGACAGAACCAATAAAGGTTAGACCAGAGGTTTTTCATCCCGAAACTCAAGACCCGATACTCAAAGAGAACCACCAGATCTCGACCACATTATATTGCCACCTCCATCAAGCTGCCAGCTGCAAACCTCATAACCTTGACAATGTTGGGAACAAATCGAGCACCCTAACACCCTGCAACGTCTTGAGGTTTCGTATACACCATGGAGACAAGCTTGTTCTTAAAATCCTGGGTGTTGTTGCATGTATGCATGTATGGAGACAAGATTGGCACAATCACGTTAAGCGGCAAGGAAAAGCACCAGTCGGACCATCGCCGGTTTAACAAATAGGTTGAACTTGTACATCTAGTCAACGCCATACTGTTTCATGAACTCGCGTGCAACAAAACATGCTTTATATTTGTCAATGCAGCCATCAGCGCCCTGCTTCAAGTTACAAATACATTTGCAGCTGATTATATTATATTTTACTCCCTTCGTTTTAAAATATAAGATGGTTTAGCTTTGTGAAGCAAATGTATCTTAACTTCTTTTAGCAAGTCTATATATATTTTTTCACAAATCTAAAATATCTTATATTTTAAAACGGAGGGAGTTACCACTTGGATGGGCACATGTGTCCATGTTTTGTTGTCGTGCAAGGTTTGCACCTCAGCCAGCCAGGGGCGGGTCCAGCTCAATTCAGAGGTATCCAGATGGATACCAATTATTTTTGACAAAATATTCGTATATATAGCATACATATGAGGTACTTTAGGTATTTCTAGCTTGTGTGTGAACGACGACGCATCTACTCCTCATGCGCGGGGATTCCTGCAATCAAACCCATCACTACAAGAAACAGGCCAGGCGCCGACGGTAGACCCCGTCGGCGTAGCCACTGATTGCTGTCGGTGTAGGCTACACCGACGGCTACCATCGGCATGTGACCGGCGGCGTACCACCCCGTAGGCGTAGCCGGTTTGGTCGTCGGTGTAGAGGATGTTGTCGGCATAGCGTCTGTGGGGCCCACATCGTGCGGTTGACGGTCGTTTGTCCTGGCGGTAACTACGCCGACCTCATTGTTGTCGGCCTAGTGGGTTTGGCTGTTGCTATGCCGATATCATTGCCGTCGGCTTATCTTTTTTCATTTTTTTTCAAGTTTTCTTGAATTTTATTTTTATCTTTGTTTTGAATTGTTTATCTCACAAGCATTTTTTTTGAATTGTTTGACTCGTTAATCTCACATGCATCTTTTTGTAACTTTAAGTATGATCAAATTCAGGTTAAATTATACTCATGGCCAAACTTCTCAATCGGTCATCCATACTCGTACTACTCCAGTCTCAGCATGCTTAAGTTCTTTGTTCCTTTCGGATGAGCTTTCGATAAGGAAATTAGACCTTACTGATAATATTACAATATTAATCCTATTAACCCTTGGACGATGGTATCACACGTCTTTATTTTAAATTTTTCAAACAATTATCTAAGTAAACAAAAATGAATAAGTAATAATAATCTTGAATTCAAATAACAATAAAATGATTTTTTTATTTTTTATTTAATATGAAATAATTCATATCTTTAAATCGGAATTCGACAAATTACATGTCTAAATCGATCAGAAAAATGAGAAGAGCCCAAGCATGACATCCATATCATATTTTTAGTCATGCATCAAGTATTTTTAAATAAAATTCATTTAATAGTGTCCAAATCTTCAAAAAAATCATATCAAAATTTCCCTTTTGAATTTGAGGTTTCTAAAAAATCCTTAGCTCGGGGCTGAGCCTCGCTAAACTTGCATTGGATCTTTGATAAAATAGCATATTATGAATCTAAAAATAATTTTTCTTAAAAATTATGAGCATCCGATCATGTACTTGTAGTTCAAATCTGACTCACTTCCTACCGTTTTGGCGGGAATTTGTCTTTTTCACGAGGGATGGACGGAAATGTTTGAAATACCCCGGTTAGGACATTGTCCATAAAAGGTGGTCTAGTATGTTTGAAAAAAAAGTGATACCATTTTGAAACTTTCATTTGGTGGATGCTTCACAAAACAACCCGTTTTTTCCACTCGGATAAATAAAAAATGGCTTTTGGTGCGACGAAAAGAAAAACTTCCTCTTGCAAAATTGTTCGACATCCCATGATACACATGTGTGCACAATATGAGCATATTATCGCAAACTATGCTGCGATTCTGGCCATAACATTGGTCATTTGACTAGAAAGTCAAGAAATCTCGATTGAGATAGGTCATTTTATAAAGGTTCTTTCGAGACACAATCAATATACCAAGTTTGATATTTTTTCTTGCATCTATGTCACATAATATGACACCACGTGAAGGTTTTGTATTGTTTTGATCGTTTTTTAATTTTTTATACCCGTTTCAAACTATCGTCAAACTTTCTAAATCGGCAAGCATGAAGATTCATAGCTCGGGGCTGAGCCTCACTAAACTTGCATTAGATCTCTGATAAAATATCATATTGCGAATATAAAAATGATTTTCTAAAAAATCATGATCATCAGTTCATGTATCTGTAGTTTAAGTCTGACTCGGTTCCTAACGATTCGGCAGAAATTTGTCTTTTTCATGAGGGATGGACGGAAAGGTTTGAGATACCCCGCTTGGGACATTGTTCATGCAAGGTGTTCTAGTATTTTTTTTTAAATGGGGTGGTACCATTTTGAAACTTTCATTTGGTGGTTGCTTCACAAAACACCTCGTTTTTTGCACTTGGAAAATGAAAAAATGGCTTTTTGGTGCGACGAAAAGGAAAAAAATTCATGCAACATTGTTTGTCATCCCATGATATATATGTGTGCATAATATGGGAACATTATCGCAAACTATGCCGCGATTCTGGCCATAACATTGGTCATTTGACCTGAAAGCGAGGAAACCTCAATTGAGATAGGTCATTTTGTGAAGGTTTTTTGAGACACAATCAATGTACCAAGTTTGATATTTTTTCTTGCAATTATGTCACATAATATGACATCACGCGAAGGTTTTGAATTGTTTCGATCGTATTTGAATTTTTATACCCGTTTCAAACTATCATCAAACTTTCTAAATTGGCGGGCATGAAGATTCTAGCTCGAGGCTGAGCTTATCTAAACTTGCATTGGATCTCTGATAATAGCATATTTTGAATCTAAAAATGAGCATCAGATCATGTACCTGTAGTTCAAATTTGACTCACTTCCTACCGATTCGGTAGGAATTTGTCTTCTTCACGAGGGGTGGACGGAAAGGATTGAGATACCCGAATTGGGACATTGTCTATGCAAGGTGGTCTAGTATTTTGAAAAATGGGGTGGTACCATTTTGAAACTTTTATTTGGTGGTTGCTTCACAAAACACCCCATTTTTTGCACTCGGAAAATGAAAAATGGATTTTTGGTGCGAAGAAAAGGAAAACTTCCTCCTCCAATATTGTTCGCCATCCAATTATACATATGTGTGGACAATATGGGCATATTATCGCAAACTATGCCAAGATTCTGTTCATAACATTAGTCATTTGACATGAAAGTCAGGAAACCTCGATTCAAATATGTCATTTTGAAAAGAGTTTTTTAAGACACAGTCAATATACCTAGTTTGATATTTTTCCTTGCAACTATGTCACATAATATGACACCATGCGAATGTTTTGCAATGTTTCGATCATTTTTGAATTTTTTTATACCCGTTTCAAACTATCGTCAAACTTTCTAAATCGGCAGGCATAAAGATTCATAGCTCGGGGCTAAGCTTATCAAACTTGCATTGGATCTCTAATAATAGCATATTTTGAATCTAAAAATGAGCATCAAATCATGTACCTATAGTTTAAATCTGACTCGCTTTCTACCGATTCGGTAATAATTTGTCTTCTTCGCGAGGGGTGAACGGAAAGGTTTGAGATACCCCGGTTGGGACATTGTCCATGCAAGGTGGTCTAGTATTTTCGAAAAATGGGGTAGTATCTGATACGTCGTAAACGTATCTATATTTTTTGATGTTCCATGCTTGTTTAGTATCTACTTTGCTTTGCTTTGTCTACACTTTGAGGTATTTTTATATTATTTTTTCTAGACTAACCTATTAACAAGATGCCACAGTGTCAGTTGCCTATTTTCTTCTGTTTTGGGTTCCAGAAAAGGCAGAAAATCATTAATCTCGGAATTGGACGGGACAAAAGCCAAAGTCAATATTTTACCGTGGGGAACACGGAGCCAGAATACAAGATGGAGGGGAGCCACCAGGGGGCCACACCCCCTGGCCACGTGGCTAACCCTAGCCCGCGCTTGGGGGGTGCGGCCTCCCTGGCTGCCCCTGCCTCGCCTCTTCGCCTATAAAGACCCCGATACTAAAACCCTAAGGAACCGATTAATCTTCCACGAAACAGTCTGTAGCCGCCGCTACCATTGTCTCTAGATCGGGGGGTCTGAAGCTCTTCTCGACACCCTGCCGGAGGGGAGATCATCCAGGAGGCCTTCTTCTTCATCATGCCAGCCTCCGGTATGAAGCGTGAGTAGTTCCACCTTGGACTACGGGTCCATGTAGTAGCTAGATGGTTATATCTCCTCCTTTGTGCTACCATGTTTAGATCTTGTGAGCTCCTGATACGTCCAAAACGTATCTACTTTCTCGAACACTTTGCTATTATTTTTCCTCTAAACTTGTTTGATTTGGATACAACTAACACGGACTGACGCTATTTTCAGCAGAATTACCTTGGTGTCTTGTTTTTGTGCAGAAAATGAACTATCAGGAAAAATCCCGGAAAATATGCCAAAAATTATATTTCACCAAAAGATCCACGGAGCCAGAAGGGGAGACAGACGGGAGGCCTGGGGGGCCCAGACCCACCCCAAGCACGGGCCCACTAACCCCGCGCCTGGAGGAGGTCTGGCCACCCCAGGCAGCTCCTCGGCCTCCCTCCGCGCCTATAAGTTGCCTTCTGACCTAAAAATAGGGGGGTTTGATAGTTTTCCAGAAAGAGTTCCGCTCCGCCGCCTCCACTAGAAACCAGGATTCGGATCAAGAAACTCCGTTCTGGCACCCTACCGGGACGGGGAATTTGGAGAAGATCATCGTCATCACCAACGCCTCTCCATCGACCATCAATGTTTCCCTCATCCATGAGTGAGTAATCCCCCGCTGTAGGCTTGGGGATGGTAGGGATTGGATGAGTTCTATCATGTAATCGAATAAGATTTGTTAGGGCATAGTGCCTTGTATCTCTATTAGTGCTATTTGACTTTGTTGCAACTTGTTATGCTTAATGCTTGTCACTAGGGTCCGAGTGCCATGATCTCAGATCTGAACTTATTATTGAATCATTATGATAGTATTGTTTTATGATATTATATGCAAGTTGTGTACACATATCATTGTCCGGATCCAAAGGCCCCAAAGTGAAAATAATTGGGACAACCGGAGGGAATGGCTGTGGTGTGAGGATCACATGTGTTCAGGGAGTGTTAATGCTTTGCTCCGGTGTTCTATTAAAAGGAGCACCTTAATTGTCAGTAGTTCCCTAGAGGCCCCGCTGCCACAGGCTGGCTGGACAGAAGATGTTGTGCAAGTTCTCATTGCGAGCACGTATGACTATATTTGGAGCACATGCCGAGGATTGTTTAGTACTTGGATGCTTATTATTAATTATCTGCAATGCCCTAGTTCTTTGAAGTTACATGTTTAGACTCGTCCATGCAACGCCCATCCATCCAACCCTATGCCTACCGCGTTCGAATCCTACTGTTACCGTTATCGTTACTACTACTGTTGTTTCACTGTTGTTTTTGCTGTTGCTGTTGCTACTACAAACTGTTGCTACTGATAAACTTCTGTGAGCAAGAACTTTTTCCAGGTGCAGCTGAACTGACAACTCAGTTGTTAAGCCTTGCAAGTATTCTTTGGCTCCCTTTGTGTCGAATCAATAAATTGGGTAATACTACCCGCGAAGACCGTTGCGATCCCCTACACTTGTGGGTCATCAAGACTATTTTCTGGCGTCATTGCCGGGGAGCATAGCTTTATTTGTAAGTTCACTTGGATCTATTATTGTTCACTGCTACTCCTTTCATCATGGGGAAGTCTCGTGATGGAAAGTTCCCTATTTTACCGTCCACTACAAGAAGAGGTATAGTCCTAAACACCTTTGTTGCTCTTGATTCACTGTCTGTTATAAGTAAGCTTGTCACACCACCACCACATGCTCATGCTACACACACTGCTACTACTGCTGAATCTAAAACTGCTTTTGATACTCATCATGTTACTTCTACTATGCTTGATGCGAGTGGTTCATTAGGTCCTTTTATAGATGCTACTATGGCTAGTCTAGGAAATACCGAAACTCCTAGTGAATACACTGTTACACCTGTTAGCTCACCTGAGTCTAGTGAGAGTTATGATATTAATGATGGTTATATTGAGCTCACTGATGAATTTGTTTAAGAGTGCCGAAACACACATGGTGCTAGTGCTATTAAGATTCTCCTTGCTAGACGTACTATTATGCCTAAGAAGTCCTATGATCCTAAGTTTGCCACCTCTCCCATAGATATTAAAGATAAAGATTATGATTTCTCTCTTGATTTATCTTATTTAGATATTGTGGTGGTACAGAAAATGAGAGTGATGTGGCTCATATGAATGAGCTTTCTACTATGAGTGCTTTGTTCTCTGATGATTTTAAAATGTGCAAGTACTTTGTTGATAAGATCTTCCCTTTTTCACTAAAAGGAGAAGCTAGGGCTTGGTTTAATAGATTACCTCCTGGTTCCATTGATAGCCCTGATTGCTTGATTGCCTCTTTCTTCCATAAATATTTTCCTCCTAGTGCTAGACATGGTGCTTTGCAGAGACTTTTTGATTTTAAACAGGGAGAAGAAGAGAAATTGTCTGAGTCATGGAAAAGATTTTGTTCCTTGATTCATGCATATCCTGGATGTCCATTACCTCAGAATGAGCTTCTTGATATTTATTATAATGGACTAACTGATGATTCTAGGACCTACCTAGATAGCTTTGCTGATTGTGTTTTCAGGAAAAGGACTCCTACAGATGCTGAAGAATTAATTAACAAGATACGCAAGAATTATGATGATTGGACTTCAACTGAGTTGAATACACTTGAGCCTATTACTCCTGAACCAGTTGTTCCTGAACCAGTTCCAACAACAACAAAGAAGAGGGGAGTTATTGCATTAAATGATGAAGTGATGAAGGAAGCTAAGAAGTGTCTAAAGGAGAAAGGTATTAGAGCTGAAGATGTGAAGAATTTACCTCCTATAGAAGAATTATGCAATCCAATTCCCCACTCATCTACTATTGAGGTACACTCTCTCCAATTTAATGAAGGTGATATTCCTTATGGTAAGCCTCCTGATCAATGCTTAGAGGAACTTGACACATTTATTGTTAAAAAGGTAATTTTAATAAACAAGTTTAGAATCATTTATTGGAAAACTCTAGGGCTATCCATGAGTTGAAAGATATTGTAGAAAGAACTTCTGATGATATTAAAATGCTTTGTAAACACTTCCAAATGGTTCAAACCCAACTTGATTAACTTGATAAAGTACAAAATGATATGCTAGTTAATGCTTCAGGAAATAAACATGCTTATGGAATTAGAACTAGGAGTGGTGCAGCTACTCAAGATCCTATATATACTGAAGGACACCCTAAAAGAATAGAGCAGGATTCCCAACAAGGTGAGGATAGTGGTAGTCCTCGTAAGAGGAAGAAAAAGAAACATAAGAAAGTTGAGGAACCACTTGAACCTGCTGTAGATCCTAATAGTATATCTGTCTCTAATGCTGAAACTGAGAGTGGTAATATTGATGAGTATCCTAATAAGGAGGAAGGTGAGGAAGAACCTAAGATACACACTAAGAACACTAGGTACACAAAGGAAGATTTTATTGCTAATAAACATGGTAAAGAGAGAGAACCTTGGGTGCATAAACCTATGCCTTTTCCAGGTAATAAACACAAGTCAAAGGAGGAAGAACACTACAACAAGTTTTGTGAGTGTATGAAGCATTTATTCTTGCAAATTCCTTTGACTGATGCTATTAAATTGCCTCCTTATTCAAAGTATATGAAGGATATTGTCTCTAATAAAAGGAAGATTCCTAATGGGGAGATTTCTATGCTACTTTCTAATTATTCCTTCAATGGTAAGGTTCCAAAGAAACTTGGTGATCCAGGTATACCAACTATTCCTTGCTCTATTAAGAATAATTATGTTAGAACTGCTTTATGTGATTTGGGAGCTGGAGTTAGTGTTATGCCTTTTTCTCTCTACAAGAGACTTTAGCTAGAAAAGTTGATACCAACTGATATATCTTTGCAAATGGCTGATAAGTCAACTACTGTCCATGTTGGTATATGTGAGGATGTTCCTATTCAAGTTGCTCATAATTGCATGGTTTTAACTGATTTTGTTGTGCTTGAAATGCCTGAAGATGATAATATGTCTATTATTCTTGGGAGACCTTTTCTTAATACGCAGGTGCTGTCATCAATTGCAATCAAGGAAAAGTAACATTCAATATTAATGACAAAGATCACACTGTCTATTTTCCCAAGAAGGTTGTCAGAAGCTATTGCCTGAGTTCTATTGAAAATATTGAAGGCATCAAGGTTGGAGAAATATATTGTCCCATTCCACAAGAAAATATTGAAACTATTATGATTGGGACCATTTCTATCAAGTATGAGGTAACATAATCACCTTGTGGAATGCAAAGTTTTACTTCATATAAGATTGTTTTGGTAACAAGACTTGATCAACCTTGTTAACAAAAGGATTTTAATGAACAAAATAATGTTCCCACTGTGGTTATACTTGCTTTCTTTTTCCTTTCTCCTTCCTAGTCTTTGCTTTAGCTTTAGTTTTGCTAGTTGTTTGCTTGTTTGAGTTTCTTAGAGCTCCTGTAGTTTGGATTTTGGTTTGCTTTTGCTTCTTCTGAAAAAATTGTTTCTGCGAGAATATCAATTTTTATACCCTGAAAATTGGCCAAAAATAAAGTTTCCGAAAAATCCCAGAAAATTCAAAATAAATTTTTCCTTGAAAAAAGGGGCAGAGAGGTACCTGAGATGACCCAGGGGCACCCTAGGCCCCACACCCATGGTAGGCGCGGCCTACCTAGTGGTGGCGCTTAGGGGGGTCTGGCCCACCTAGGGCCCTCCAGGCTGCCTCCTCAAAGCCACCTTCTTTCTCTCTCCTGAAAAACACCGGAAAACTTGCTCAAGATCGAGTTCTTGCTGTTCTTGCTCGCGATTTTCGATCTCCTTGTTCAGCCCATCTCAAGTGCTGATTTTTGGAGGGTTTGTTCCTTGGTATGTGCCTCCTCCACTTATCCAATTAGATTTGTGATTGGTAGATTGTATCTTGAGTATTTTGCTACTGTAGGTGACAGCCTGTTTATGTAAGGTGTATGTCATTATGGATGCTTAGTAGTTCTTGCTTGTCTATGATTAGCTCTAGCTTGCTAATAGTTTGTAGCATGTCATATGAATGTATGTTTGCATTGTTTTATTCATACTTTGGTATGATATTGTGGTATCCTCCTCTGACTATTCATGTGAATCGACTTGGCGCATGTTCTCGCATGCATCAAAAGTCAGTAAGCCTCGATGATTTATTTTGTCTCAGAGTTCTTGTATCACTTTCATGCCATAATTAGTCATGTTTTGTTGCAAGCATGATTATGACAATTATTGTCCTCTCGTTTGTCGCTCCCTCTCTATTGCTAGCCTTCACTTGCACTGAGTATGTGCTCTACCTGTGCTTCCAACTCCCCAAAACCAATATTGCTAGCTGTGTCCACCATATCTACCTATTAGCATCATTTGCTATTTCAGTTCATATTTTCCATATGCCGTGTTTTCTTACAAAATAAAATGTTTGTCTGTTTTGAGAAAGTTAGTTAGTAAAGCTCTCACGAACTTGATGGCACACTTTATATTCTTTGCGCTTAATAATCTTGAACCATTGTGACTAGTCCATGAAAGTTATATGTTTGTTAATTATATACTGGGAGTCAGCAGAATCGTGCTGTCACGGGGAACGCTTTCAACACTTTTTGGATAATTCTATCCAGTTGATACTTTTCTCTTTACTTTATGGATGTCGACAATGTGAAATAAAAGGGGAAGTTGTTAGTTCATGGAGTTTATACATTGTGTTAGAGAAAACGTCTGGGCCGCTAGCCTAAGTCATGCTTAATCATGGTGGAAACTTGCAGCATCACTATAATGAGCATCTATGAAGCTTCCTCAATAAAAAGTTATGCATATGGTAAATAAAAAGATTGCTGAGATGCTCATTGTCTGCTTGCCTTGTCATTTTGGTTATGGGAAAGCTCTTGTACCATATGCAAGGGGTACACCGTTGGCGGTTCTCGATGATATGCATGTATTTACAATGACAAGAACTTTCAGGTGACCAAAGTTGAGTAGCATGTGGAGCGGCCCTCGTACTCAAGGGACTTGGTATTTCCAGCCTATGATCTGTCAAGCATATGATTCAGAGTGGACCTCACTTTCACCTTAACCACATGAAGATGCCTATGATAGGGGCAATGAGAGCTCAAAGCTAATGAGTACCTTCCTTTAAGCATTGGGAAGCCTTTCAAACCTTCACAAAACCGTTTTCATAACTTTGTTGAGTCACCACTTATTCTATGAGCACTTTCTTGAGAGCATAGTTGTCATTCTTGTGTTTGTTCCAAAACTTGGTTAATTATGTCATGACTTTGATGCTTGTATCTCTAATATCTTTATCTCTAGTCTCCATGTGAACTTCAGAGGTGCCTCAGCATTTTATATTGTGCTCTTCAAACAAAGGCAAGCGAGATACCACTCTATCATACCTTATTATGAGCATTGCAATGTTGCTTATGTTTATGTTTCATGCTACTTATTATTATTGAGTTGGTTTCTCTTCATAGCTTGCAATGGCTATTGAGTAGACTTAGTTGCATACTCTTTATTATGAATTGTCTAAGCATCTACTCATGTGCTGAGAATATATATATCATATGAAGCAAAGTGTTCGTGAAAGTTCTTTTATCGCACTCAGTTTTCAACTGAATTGCTTGAAGACAAGAAATACGCTAAGCTTGGGGGAGTTGATACGTCCAAAATGTATCTACTTTCTCGAACACTTTGCTATTGTTTTTCCTTTAAACTTGTGTGATTCGGATACAACTAACACAGACTGACACTGTTTTCAGCAGAATTACCTTGATGTCTTGTTTTTGTGCAGAAAATGAACTATCAGGAAAAATCCCGGAAAATATGCGAAAAATGATATTTCACCAGAAGATCCAAGGAGCCAGAAGGGGATACAGAGGGGAGTCCCGGGGGCCTAGACCCACCCCAGGCACGGCCCACTGACCCCGCGCTTGGAGGAGGTTTGGCCACCCCAGGCAGCTCCTCGGCCTCCCTACGTGCCTATAAGTTGCCTTCTGACCTAAAAACTCGGGGGGGAGGGTCAATAGTTTTTCAGAAAGAGTTCCGCTCCTCCGCCGCCACCAGAAACCAGGATTCGGATCCAGAAACTCCTTTCTGCAAACCACTATTACCTTCCACACCATACAATTAATCCTTTTTCAGCAAACCGGTGAGATTGACAACCTCACTGTTTGTTGGGGCAAAGTCTTGAGTTTGTGTTGTGTAGGTTTCCAAGTTACACTTAAAAAATGAAAAATAGCTTTTTGGTGTGACGAAAAGGAAAACTTCCTCCTGCAATATTGTTTGTCATTCCATGATACACATGCGTGCATAATATGCGCATATTATCGCAAACTATGCAACGATTCTGGCCATTACATTGGTCATTTGACCTAAAAGCCAGGAAACCTCGATTGAGATAGGTCATTTTGTGAAGATTTTTTTGAGACACAATCAATATACCAATTTTGATATTTTCCTTGCAACTATGTCACATAATATAAAACCATGCAAAAGTTTTTTATTGTTTAAATCGTTTTTCAATTTTTTATGCCCATTGCAAACTATCATCAAACTTTCGAAAACGGAGGACATGAAGATTCTTAGCTCGGGGCTGAGCATCGCTAAACTTGCATTGGATCTCTGAAAAAATAGCATATTGTGAACCTAAAAATGATTTTTATAAAAAATCATGAGCATCAGATCATGTACATGTAGTTCAAATCTAACTCACTTCCTACCGATTCGGCAGAAATTTATCTTTTTTCACGAGGGATGGACGAAAAGGTTTAAGATAACCCCATTGGGACATGTCTATGCAAGGTGGCCTACTTTTTTTGAAAAATAGGGTGGTACCATTTTTAAACTTCCATTTAATAGTTGCTTCACAAAATACCTCGTTTTGGGGACTCGAAAACTAGAAATATATTATACGAAAGTATTTGTATTGTTTTTATATTTTTCCGAACAAAAATATGTAATATTTGAGTTTAGATAGATAGATCTTTATTTTCTGCAAATTTTGATATATTCTATGTATTTTCATGAATTAAAATGTTTTAGTTATGATTTTTTTAAGATTAATGTGTGGCAAAAAGGAAAAGTAGCTAAAGCCGTCGGGTAATTGTGGCAAAGTCATCGGCGTAGACTTGACATCTTCGCATCGTCATCACGGCTAATCAGCTACGCCAATGGTATGATCTACGCCGACGGCTGCCGTTGGCCATTCAATGTTAGCTACTTGGAAACCTGCACAGCACAAACTCAAGACTTTGCCCCAACGAACAGTGAGGTTGTCAATCTCACCGGTTTGCTGAAAACAAAGGATTAATTGTATGGTGTCGAAGGTAATAGTAGTTTGCAGAAAGTAAACAGTAACAGTGGAAGATGTATCAATGATAAAGATTGGACCGGGGTCCATAGTTCACTAGAGGTGTTCTCCTTAAGATAAACAAACATGGCATGCTGGGTAAACAAATTACGGCAGGGCAATTGACAGGACAGAGAAAGGCATAACAATGTAATACTAGACATTCATGATCCTATGAGATTTGATTGGGCAATACAACAAGATACAAAGACCGTCATCCAACTGCATCTATGACTAGTAATCCACCTTCAGGTTATCATCCAAACCCCCTCCAGTATTAAGTTGCAAGCAACGGATAACTGTTTTAAGCAAAGTATGTAAGGTAAACAATCCACTTGGTACATGAACAAGAGACCGTTGTTTTCCCCCTAGTAGCAACAGCACATCTACAACCTTAGAGATTTCTGTCACTTCCCTTATATTAAATAGAGTCAAGAACCAACTATCGAGCATAAATACTTCCTCTTGGAGTCACTAGCATCTACTTGGCCAAGATAGCTACTAGAAATGGAGAGCATGCAAGATCACAAACAACACAGGCATGATAGAATCAATAAGACAAAACCATTAATCAATCTGACATAGTAATCTCAATATCCATCAGATCCCCGCAAACACAACAAGCATGATTACAAACAGATGATCTTGATCATGAACGGAGCTCACAAGATCTAAACATGGTAGCACAGAGGAGGATAGACAACCATCTAGCTACTACATGGACCCGTATTCCAAGGTAGGACTACTCACGCTTCATACCGGAGGCTAGCATGATGATGAAGAAGGCCTCCGAGATGATCTCCCCTCCGGCAGGGTGCCGAGAAGAGCTTCAGATCCCCCGATCTAGGGATGATGGTGGCGGTGGCTACAGAATGTTTCGTTGAAGATTGATCAGGTACTTGGGTTTTTGGTATCGGGGGCTTCTTATAGGCGAAGAGGCAAGGCAGGGGGCACCTAGGGTGGCTGCCCCCCCCGGTGCGGCTGGGCCCTGCCCGCGCGGCCAGGGGTGTGGCCCCCTGGTGGCTCTCCTCCGTCTGTATTCTGGCTCCGTGTTCCCCATGGTAAAATATTGACTTTGGCTTTTGTCCCGTCTAATTCCGATAATGTTGATTTTCTGCCTTTTCTAGAACCAAAACAGAAGAAAACAGGCAACTAGCACTGTGGAATCTTGTTAATAGGTTAGTCCCAGAAAACATATAAAAATACCTCAAAGTGTAAACAAAGCAAAGCAAAGTAGATACTAAACAATCATGGAACATCAAAAATTATATATATGTTTACGACGTATCAGTATGTTATGCATAAGCAAATGTTTACAACGAAAGTTGGATAAGCATATCTTTGTAGGTTATTTCGGATAATCGTTGGGTACTCCTCCATAACACCAAAGACAAAAGTGTTTGTCTCTTAAAACGTCAAGTTTATTTTAGAAGAAATTTTTTCGTGAAAAGTTAAGTGGGAGGACAATAGAACTTTGATAATGTTAAAAGAACCTTAGCTATATGTGCTGAGTTGAGAAGCACCAGAAAATGCTCTGGAGGCAGCAACAATGCTCATGGCTCACGTGCCTCAAAGGTTGTGGTCACGGAGGTCTAATTTCCTATTGAACCAAGTAGGTTGGGTAAACACTCAAATACCAAGATTTGAGAGTTAAATCATCATTTGACAATTATGAACCGACTACATGAAAAGAAGCGATGATGGGCCCTAAATCCATCAAAATGGATTGAAGCCATAAAATCCGTGATAGTTCCATACACGAGAAATCAAGCTTTGAACTTGGAAGACCCTCCGGAAAGGTGTAAAACCTATCGGTCGTATATGCATTTATAAATAGACATGGATGTTTCACATATATGAAATAGTCGACATGTCGGGAAAAAGTTTACGACAACATTCAAAAGGTTGACTATGACAAGATTTGATCTTTCATAGTGATATTTAGTCTAGATGGATTAATGTAGCAACCACTACATATAATTTTATTATATGGTAGTTGAACAAACAAAACAAAGTTCTTCTAATAGAATTGTTACCTAGGACGTGTACATGACACGATCCAAAGGGTTTTGTTAATTCAAAGGATGCTAAAAGTGTATGCAAACTTCAATGGTTGAAATAAGCATCGACGAGTTAGAATCTTCACCGTGATGAAATTATTAAAGGGTTTAATTTCATCGGAGAAGATGAAGATGCTTGCATTTGTAAGAAATTAAGTGGGAGCGCTAAGACATATTTCTAATGCATTATGTGAAAGACATAATGTTGATTGTAAATGATGTATCTTTTATTGACACAAGTTAAGAATTTCATCTCGATGAAAGACTTAGGAAAAAACTCGAATGTTTGGCATCAATATCTATATGCATAGATTGAGACGCTAATATGGTTATTCCAAATGTACATGGATGAGATATTGAATGAGTTCAATATGGAAATGACAAGAAAGGTTCTTGCCACACAAAAAGGATTAAATCGAAATTCAAGTGTACCGACACTTGGTAAGTGAAACAAAGATTCAAGTATTTTTGATACTTGATGAATGAAATCGCAAAGAGTGTTTTTCAATCATAATGTGATATGTACACATCTAGATATGTCCTATACTCTAAATTTTATGAGCATACATCAGAATGATTCATAAAAATGACCATTGGACAATAGTAAGGATATTCTTATGATCTTTTAGAAGAACTGAGAATATGTTATTTTTGTAGAGGTGACAAATAGATAGATGGTTTATTGTAAAGTATTACATTGATACTAGTTTTGTCACAAAGTACAAATTAAGTTTATCTCGATTTAAACTATGGGTGGCACAATGTAATGGAAAGGAGATTCCATAATGGATTTGGATGAGTTCCAAAGTTAAGACATTATGACAGATACTACAACAAAAGGTTAAGTATATGATTGTTATTATAGCAGCAAAAGAGGGAAATTTGAGTCAAGTAGTTTGTTATCAAACTAGGTGTGGTTCACAACGGGCTAGTACTATGAAGATATATTGTGCAACAATTATAGACATAGTTTAATCCCAAAGGAACTAAAGGTCTCACCAAATGACCAAATTTATACAAAGCCATCTCATTAGAGAATGAGTGATGCTTAGAGACAAAAAGGCATGCAATTACACACGGACATGAAAGTGTCAGATCCAAAGATTAGTTAACCAGTAGCAATCGTGTATATACAAAACCGAAAAACCATAGGTGCTGAATGCACAAAGATTCAAAACTAGATTATTGACTCTGGTGCAAGTGGGAGACTGTTGGAGATATGCCCAAGTGGCAATAATAAAGTGGTTATTATCATATTTTATGTTTATGATAAATGTTTACATCCCATGCTATAATTGTATTAACTAGAAACATTAATACTTGTGTGATTTGTAAACATGTAAGAGTCCCTAGGAAAGCCTCTTGTTAAACTAGCTTGTTGATTAATAGATGATCATGGTTTCCTAATCATGAACATTGGATGTTATTAATAACAAGGTCATATCATTAGAAGAATTATGTGATGGACACACTCCTATAATTAAACATAGCATAAGATCAAATCATTTAAATATTTCATTTGCTAAAGCTTTCAAATACATAGTAACCTAAATCCTTCGACCGTGATATCATGTTAATCACCATCACCGGATGGATACTTTGATGACATCGAACACCACTTAGTAACTGGGTGGTTATAAAGGTGGCATTGAGTGTTCTGAAAGTATGTATTGAGGCACATGGATCAAGAGTGAGATTTGTCCATCCATATGACGAATATATATACTATGGGCCCTCTCGGTGGAATGTCATACAATTGGCTTGCAAGCATGTGATTAGCTCACAGGATCACATATCACAGGAATGAGTAAAGATTACTTATCGGTAACGAGGTTGAACTAGGTATGCAGAGATACCGACGATCAAGCCTCGGATAAGTAAAGTATCGCGAGACAAAGAGAAATTGGTATCGTATGTAAATGGTTCATTTGATCATTAAGTCCTCATAGAAATATGTGGGAGCCATATGAATTTCTAGATTCCTCTATTGGTTATTGATCGGAGAAGTGTCTCGATCATGTCTGCATAATTTACGAATCGTAGGGAGACACACTTAAGGATTCGATGTTGTTTAGTAGATATGGAATGTGAGTAAGAGACCTAATGTCGTTTGGAGTCTCGTATAGGATCCGGGATATCACAAGGAGATCCGGAATATTCCAGAGAATAAGATTCATATAAGGAAAGTCCAATTCCGGAGTTCGGAAATGTTTTCGGTGTTTTCACCGAAATCTTCTAGAAGGGTATAGAAGGTCCATCACTCCAAAGTGGGAAGGGTACATGGATGTGTCATACCAAAGTGGAATGGTTGCATCATGTCCTAGGTCACTTGGCTGGGCAATGGGAAGAGAGAAATCAAACTCTAATTTGAAAAGTCAAATCCCAACATGGTTGTCTGGTGGAGGGAGGAGAGGAAACCCACTTAGGGAAGGTTTCCCTCCCTCCCCTTGCCACCGGCCTTGGAAGAGGAGTTGGGGGAGGACTCCTCTCCCTCTTTGCTGCCTCTCCCTCCCATAAAAGGAGGGTAGGGGCGCCCCTTGCCTCACACCTTGAAAACCTAGGTTGGTTGCTGCCCCTCTCAAACCGTCGCCACCTAGAGCCCCTCTAAAGTCGCCGCCGCCTAGCACCTCCTAGCTGCCAGCTGGTGACCCACAAGTATAGGGGGTGTATTCATAGTACTTTCTATAAATAGGAATGTCGATCCCAACGAGGAGCAGAAGGTGCTGAACAATGGTATGGAGCAGGAACTCTCTGTAAATACTTAGCAAACAGATTTTTAGTGGTTTTCTAATAAGGCAACAAAACAAGGAGCAAGTAATAAAGACAATAAACAAATGGAGCAAGTGGCCCAATCCTTTCTTAGCAAAGGACAAGCCAGTGGAAATACTTATAAGTACCAAACATTCTCGAGGACACATGGGAATTCTGTCAAGTGCTTTCACTTCAAATAGTTGAGTACTCTTCTCTGGTGTTGTAAATGTTGTGTGGGTGAACCTGTGCTAACATACCGACCTTACTTGGACTAATACATACTTGTGATTAAACCCCCTGCAAACATCTGTAACTACAGGAAAGTAATTAAGATATAAATCTAACCACAACCTTAAACTCTGAGATCCTACACTCCCTTGTGCAAAGGTGTCCTAACGGGGGTTCAGGTTTCTGTCACTCCGGTAACCCCACAATTAGTAGACAAATACACAATGCATTCCCCTAGGCCCATAAATGGTGAAGTGTCATGTAGTCGATGTTCACATGACACCACTAGAAGAATAGCACCACAACTTAAATACTAAACCATTGAATAATAACTCAACACAAATCCACTACTAACAACATGACTTCTCCCATGTCCTCAAGAACTAAACGAACTAATCACAAGACATCATATGGATCAAGATCAAAGATGATATGGTAATGGATAACAATCTGAACATAAACAATAATCCAATGGTTCCACTCACAAGCATTAACTACAATAGTAATCAACACCGGGAAAGTTTCCCCTAAGAACTAAAGCAATATCCAACACAATTGTTACAGCGAGACGGAGTGGTGATGATGGTGCTGGTGGAGATGATGGTGTGGATGATGATGATCCCGATGAAGCCTAGCTTGATGACGGTGTTGATGGCGATGGTCTCCCCTCTCTGGGAAGGAATTCCCCCGGCAGAAATCTGTCTGCCGGAGAGATCTTTCTCTCTCGGTGTTTTCCGCCCCTAGAGACGGCGGAAATCTATATGTGGTCGCTCCCTTGGTGTTAGGGTTCCGTAGGGAAGATATAGGCGAAGGGGTGGAGTCGGGATCCGGGCAGGTGGGCCACACCTGCCCTAGGTGCGGCCCAGGGTGGGCCCGCGCCTAGGGGGTGTGGGCCCCCTGTGGCCCCTCTTCGCTCCTCCTTCTGGCTTCCTCAATCTTCTGGAAAAATAATATTTTCCCATATTTTTCTGGTATTTTTCTGATCTTCGCGAAATTGCACCGAAACGCCTTCTTTTCCATCAGAATCCAGACTCCGGCAGTCCATCCTCCAAGAATCATCCAACATGCATAAACAGATGAAAAGTCATAAGTAATACCTCATAATAAGACATATATCAATGAATAGAGGCAAATTATGATATAGAAAGGTGATGCAAATTGGGCGTATCACCAGCCACCTCCACCCCCTTGGCCTCTAAAACCTAGTTCCCAAGGGCCCTCTCTACTCCACCATACCCGCTCCGGCTTAGGGAAATCCCTGCGTAATTCCCCCTCTACTTCCACCACCATGCCACCATGCTGCTGGAATCGCGAGGAGAGATCTACAAACTCCGTTGCCTGCTGGAACAAGGGAGAGAAAGGTCTTCATTGAGTACCATACGTGTGACTGACTGTGGGAGCGCTGTCGGAACGCGGCGCCGTAAGGATCGACTACGCGATCTTGAGATCGGCAAGTGAACAACTACATCAACCACAAGAATCCAATCTCATTAAACGCTTTGGATCTTCGAGGGTTAGTACTCTATCAACTAGTTGCACCGGTCTAGTAGATTAGATCTTGGCTTGTGTGTGTTCATGCGATAGAAATTTTTTGTTTTCCATGCTATGAACCCCTACAGGAGGTTCGATGCCTATTCCAGCCTGCATCTTGACGGTGATGGAGTTAGGAGGTGGTCGTTGGCTTCGGTGGTTGCAGAAAACCCTAGGGATCGTTTTGTATTTCTCGGTCTCTTAGGATTTTATCTGCATTGTTTCCATGATAATCATTTTATCCCAGTCTGTCTTTTAGTTTTCACATGTGTTGCTCCATGTAACTTGATTTCCGATTAATGAAATATGTGGTTGCTCTAAAAACGAATAGGCTAAACTTGTAAATCTAGTCCAGCTTCGCCGCCCCGCGTGCACATCTTATTAGGCTCAGTTGGGCCAGGTTCGGTCCGTTAGCCATCACCGCCTCAAGAGACTCCATCTCACGCACCTTATTATTGAACAGATGCACTAGTCAACTCAACCAAATTCTGAACTGATGTAAAGATCTAGTTAATATATTATATTCTCATCACTTCCCCTGTCTAGACTATTCCTTAGTCTGGGTTCAATGTAGACCGCATATTATTTTTTAAATATTGCATCATCATGGTCAAACTTGAGTCCTCTTCACTCTGGTACCATACGAAATATCTAGTTATGCCATAATTAGAGCATCTCCACCCGCGTTCCTAGGACGACGTTCCCGGGACATTTTTTTATCCGGATGGCGAATTTTCGCCTAGCCGCATTCCCAGGACGCCAAATAGCGCCGAATTTGGCCCAACTTTCATCAGGCGTTCCAGGCCGAACCCGGGGCGCTAGGAACCGCCTGGGAATGCCAGACAAAGTGAAAAGGCGGGTGGGCCAACCCTGTCGACGTCTCGAGGCCGAGCTCCTGCCTTTTTCTTATTCCACTCATCCAGCAGGCGTGCAGCAAGTGGCACGTCATTCTCGAGGAGATCGAGCGCACACCCGTCAGCGGTGAAAGCATGGATAGCAAGGTACTTCACCGACCACTAGCCGAAGGTATGCCGAGTTCATGCATGTTCTGACACACTTCGCCTTGCCTTTGCAACTCGTCTGTGCACTCGGCTTGAAACGGGACGACACCAAGACGGAGTTCAAGTTCCACCACGTGTTTGCCGAGGTACTGAAATGCCAGAAATGGATGGACACTCGCGTGAGCCTCGCCAAGAACAAGGACGGCGTGTACAACCCGGAGGCTCCTCCCCCTGTTGCCGGTGAAGGAAGGCCGGAGGTCGGCCAGAAGAAGGCGAGGATGCTCAAAGCCACGGGACCTCCCGCCAAGCGTATCCACGCGTCCATCGAGAAGTGTATCGCTGATTCCAAGGTCCATGTCGATAAGAGGGAGGAGAAGGCCGATGAGAGGTGGATGCGGCTGCTCCAGAACCAGGACAGGAAGCTCGACCTCCTCAAGGCGATCTTCGCCGCCAAGAAGAGGAACATCGATCTTCAGTTCCTCATGGGTGGCGAAGACACCTCGGCGATGAGCCCCTAGGTGGAGGCCTTGTACATGGTGCGCCGCAACGCCATCCTCGACGAGGACATCCCCGCCAACACGCCAAGCTCTGCGCCGACGATCTCGGTCGCCACTTCTTCGCCGAGTTCTGCCTCCACCTCCTCCAACCCGTTGGCGAGTCCCGTCATGGACGACGAACATACCCGTCGCACCGGACACGCAGGAGGAGCCCATCCCCATCGACGACTGATCACCAAACCATTTTATCCTGTTTTGTAATAAATTTGATCGCTGAACAATTTCGGGCGTAATTTTGTCGAACACCTTTGGCCGAGATTTCGCCGGCGGGAATGAAAAAATTCAAATATGTCGTCGTTTTTGTTTCGCCTGAAAATTCGACCTAGGAACGCAAGCGAGAAACTAGGTGTTTTCAGACCGAAAGTTGCATTCGTCTCGCGCTAAATAGCGTCAGATTTTGGCCGGAGAACATCCAATGAAAGGAGGTGCTCTTAGCCCATAGAGCGTCGGTCAGCTAGTATGGCCACATCTGGCGCTACTACCAGCGCATATCTCAAAGATATATATGCTTAGTGTAGTAAGTATCTCAAAGATATGGTCATTACTGCATCATCTTGATTCTCGAATTAATAGAAGTATTAATGAAGACCATGCAGAGACTTCATATAGATACACCGTTATTTTTTCCTCTTGGGCATACTATCTATTTCTCCTTGAGGTTTCACTAGAAAGTAACTACTGTTCCATGGACGAAAGGCATGCTGTTCTCTGCTTCCTCCTAGTACTTGTGTTATACGGGAATCCTACTGTTTTTGCAGGTCGGTGTTTCTCGTATCCCTCCCTCTCACTCTCATCGTGTTTAGGTCTGTTAATTCGATGCAAACCGATTCATGGTGAAAACAAGAATTGTACTATTTCCTTCGATCCAAATTAATTGACTCATTCGAATCTAGACAAATTTGAATTAATTAATTTGAATCGGACGGAGTACCAGTTTTGTTCCTTTAGGTGCTATATCTTTTTCGACAGTCAATTCTTGTCGGTTTCATGTAAGAATTACATGCGATCAGGTTATATGAGACTGAACCGACGACTAGATTTTCACGCAGATGTTTGCTATTACGGAGTGGTAACAATGCCATTCTGTTTTGGCCCTCCGTGCAAGGTGGAATGCTGGATGCGGGCGATACTTCTAGGCGCTCAGGCCAGAGGCGCAATTTGTCAGGGAGCACGGGAGAACAGCGACTGCATCTGTCTTCTCTGCACAAGATAAACTATAGCTAGGCAGCCCTCAAGCAAAGATAAATAAAAAGGTTTATGCTGAAGTATAGCATCGTCTAAACGCAAATAATTATGCGAAAGTATTGCTTTCACAACGCGCTCTGAAGATGCTTCCACAACCCTGTTCGTCTGTGGTTTCCTCGATTTCTTTGAAACAGTGAATCAAAGAGGCTCTTTGGAGATTTTTTTACAAATATGGCCACCCGCAAATTTCCATAGCCAAATTACCCCCTTTCATCAGCATTTGTCAAAAATACCCTGGCAGGAGGTGAAAAAGGCACCACGTGGCACCTCCCGCCAGGACTATGGCGTGGCAAATATTCCGCCCTAGCGGCAGGCGGGAAGTACATCCCGCCTATGGAGATGGCGGGAGGAGCTGAGGCTCACGTGAGAGCCAATCATCCTACTAATTCATATACTTAATACGGGTGCTAAACTAATGTGATTTTGTGATTAGTGCAGTAGAAGGAAACAGCACAGTCAATCCGTTGGCCAAATCCAAACCATTTCACACAAGAGGAGTAATTAAACGGTACATAAAACCAAGCTATATATAGATGTTAATTAATCAGGACAATTAAGAAGGGATTAGTGCTAATTAAGGTAGCAGGAAATCGAAGCTGTGCTCCCAGCTCCTCCCGCCACTCCCATAGGCGGGATGACCTTTCCGCCTGTCCCTGGGGCGGGATGTTTGCACCGTCACGGTCCTTGGCGGAAGGTTCCACGTGGCACCTTTTTCACCTTCCGTCAGGGTATTTTAACATGGGAGTGTCTAGATCTTAGGCGTCTAAGAATTAGTTATGTCTAAGTTGCTGATGTCATCCTAATATTTGTGTTAATTCTCAGTTGCAACCTAGTTGCAACTCATAAGATTATATACTAGTTCTCAGTTACAACCTAGTTGCAACTCATTAAATTCTTAGTTACACCCGAGTTGCAACTTATGTGTAGCACGAATCACGGGATAAATCAAACGGTGAAGGAGACGACTGAGACTTAAGAAGTTCTCGGGCGCCTGAGAACTAGCAAATTCGTTTTAACAAATGTTGTTGAGAGAGGTATTTTTGGCTATGCAAATTTACAGGGGGGTATATTTGTAAAAAAATCCTCTTTGGACCCCTGCTCCTCGCATCTTCTATTTTCCTTCATTGATGAAACATCTGCACTACTACTGAGTGAAGATTTGGTGTACCAACAGTGATCCTAGTTTTAGAAAATAAATCGAAACTCATATTTTTGAGTTCCAATTTTGATCTGCACTACTATTTTGATCTGTACAAAAATGACAAAAATATAGTCTGTGCAAATACATATGTTTTAAAATCCTCAAATTTTATCAGATTTGTCATTTTTGTGTTGGATAAAATACAAATAATTGTGGGTAGCAATGTTCATGCTTATAGGATACAACATTGGTTATGCCAAGAATTTATTTTTATTTTTTAAGTTAAAAATATGGTTTTTGAAAAAAAAATGGAGGAGCACTCGATCTCGGGAGCCAGACACTTTTCGACTTCTACTATACTAGTATCACCACG
The DNA here is from genome assembly GCA_916181665.1 of Avena sativa. Lineage (NCBI taxonomy): Eukaryota > Viridiplantae > Streptophyta > Magnoliopsida > Poales > Poaceae > Avena > Avena sativa. The sequence goes on from OV702293.1 coordinate 467,138,766, forward strand.
GTTAAATTAATCTTCCATTCGGTCAAGCCACACGTGAGTGATAAAACATTTAATTCTAGAAACTTGATGCAATAATATGCCCACATGACACCGTGCAGTAAGAGTTCTACAATGAAATTGTTGTTAAGAAAATCAAGATTGTTTCCTTTGGTTGTAACTTGTAAGTCACGCAGAAAATCCGTTTGCTCCCACTGTTTTTTCGCGAAATCATAAAATCTTTGTGTTTCGATAAATTGATAGAAAAGAAGGTTTTATATACATGTTCAAGAAAGGACACCCCCACGCCATAACTCAACCCGCAAAAACTACACTAGGGGGAAGTTGGTGAAGTCCCCGGGCTCCTACGCTCGCCCACGATCCCGCCTTGGTTTTAATTATGTCACACAAGGAAGTCATGTGAGGCTCTCGTTGTCGAAGACGAGCGTATTCCTATGCTTCCAAATCCACCATGCTGTGAGCGCGATCAGTGATGAGGTTCCTTTGCGCATCTGGCCAGGAGAGTTATACAACACCGTTGACATAGGTATGACCAACGGGTATCCGACTCTAGCCTACCTCGTTTGGCCCAGTGGAGGCCCACAATGTGACCTGTTAAGGATCCACGAAGCCCCACTGCAACCTAGTGGACACGAGGCCCATGAGGACACCAATTCCTAGCGTACAAAGAAAGAGCAAGATTAGAGATAGGAAAGAACTAGGGTTTCACCCTTGATCTGTAACCGACTCGGACGGTACCTGACATGGGCATGACCTGTCGGGTTCCCGTGATTGGTATACCTGGTACATATCAAAACAAAGGCCCACGAGAAATCAAGGGTCCTGGAAGCATCCGAAGCCTAAGAACCAGACGTGATGATCAAGGGAGAAGCCCATGGTGTAACTGATATAGTCATAGAGTTATATTTCAAACTGTAATCTAACCCATACTAGACTCTGCGACCCGGACTCTCATATAAAGTCTGGGACAGGGCCAATGGAGAGGGTATCCGCAATCCTGTCATAGCAATCCACTGTAATCTAGATCGCATCTAGCAAACTGGTGACTTTGTACTCTCTATCAATAATAATTAGACAAGCAGGAGTAAGATTTCCTCTATGAGAGCCTGAACCTGCATAAATCTCGCCAATCTTGTTTGTCTGATAATCCGACGGAATCACCAACGCTCTCCTTTTCCCAAATCCTAAGTCCATGACTATGACATTGCCGAGGTTACCTCTCATCAATTAGCGTTGTCTCTGGGAAATCTAGGCGCTAGAGTCCTACATTCGGTCGCTCCCTCTTCACCAAGCAACAACTCGACGGTCGAGAGTGGTCAGATCCGTTTCGGCTCTATCAATATATTTCCACACCCGCCCACCCTTCTTATGGCCTTCGACAACTTTGACCTGGAGACAAATCTAATTATCGGAAGCTTCAGCTTTCGCATCAGATCAGAGGGAATTTTCTGCCTTTCGGATCCAATCTGTTTGGGTCCGTTGGTAGCAATCACAACGCCAACCACAACATTGATGTCCTCCGTTGTCTCTACTAGAGGGACAATCTCGTCCCTGGCAACCATCATGAACAATCGCGGCTACACCAAGTAGGGGTGGGCGTTCGGTCATGACCGAAAATTCGGTCTTTTCATATCGCTCTATTTTGAAATCGGTCTTTAAAAAATAAAGACCGAAATTTACTTGTTATTTTTACTAACCGACAAATTCGGTTACCCGATAATTCGGGTTTGGTTTCGGTCATGACCGAATTGTGTGGGAGATATTATCAAATATAAAAGTTGGATAATATTTGGTAAACTATTTGGTACTACTTCAGTTGTAATTTGAATATAAAATACACTTCATATAGTCATATTAATTGGCATAAACAAACATTCAATAATACTAAATTTCGCTTAGTCTACTAAGATAAATCTACAGTTATGGGCAACTAGGGCTTTAGAATTAGGCCACTCTCACATAAAGTTCGGTCAGTTCGGTCTATTCGGTTACAAGAAATAATGACCGAATTAACCGAACTAAATTCGGTCTACAAAATTTTCTACCCCATTTTTTGATCGGTCATTTCGGTCTCGGTCTATTCGGTTTCGGTCTCGGTCTTTTCGGGTTTGGTTTTCGGCTATCGGTTTTTATGCCCACCCCTAACACCAAGGACTAGGAGTATCTTGCCGATCTAAGCGATGGCGTCTCTTTCGGTTCAATAATGAGCTAACATCGGCTCCAGTACTCCACATTGCAGATTCGACAACCACCGTTGATCGCGAACTCGACGACGACGTTGAATCTGGAATCAAGAGGGTCGACCTGTAACCAGAAACAAAATCGATGGATTTCACTTGTCTTAAGGACGATGTCTCCTGCACCTCTGATAGTTGCAATAGCATCTCGTACTTGACATGCCATCAGGTGTGCGCTCTCATAGGAGCCACGTCAACGGACCCACCTAACGGAGAAACTTTGGAACCTTGTGAATCCTATGGGAACCCTATCGTCAACCCCGATGACATCTCCATGGACAATGACGCGGGTGCTTGTAGGAACGGGCCAGAGGAACCCGTGGATAACCGCATCGTCCATGAAGGGGATGATGCACACAATGGGAACCAAATAACTGTTCGGATCTCGAGCGAATCCTGGGAGAAAGAAAGGAACACCCTCAAGGTTGCAGTCCCTATGATGGCGGATGATACACGTGAGGAACTCATGGCCTACCAGTATCTGCTTCATCGCCAGAAGAGGGAGTTGGTCAAAATGCAGAGACAATTAGACGAGCGCAGAAGAGTAGACGGTGCGTCAAGCTTACGACGATGCAACTAAGCTCAACCCGCAATTTCGGAAGCGTCCTAGGAGGCTCGCAACCAAGGAGGGGCGGCTCTCGGCTATACAATGTTCCCGAGAATGAAAGGTGCGAGATAACCCGAGATCTGGATCTTTCCTTCATGTCAGTGGATTTAGTGGGTAACATAAAAGCCAAGACGCCTCAAGCTGCCATCGTCGCGTCCCAAACTTACCTACTTGCTACTCAAACGGTAGCTGATGATCCACAGGCGGACATCCATCAGTCTGTCCTCATGAGCCTCGGCATGGTTGGGGCATCGCTTGCACATGGAGACAACGAGGTTCTCCCAAAACCCGATAGATCACCACGTCATCGCAGCAGTCCTCGGTGTAGGGGTTCACAGCATAGAAAATAAAAAATTTCCTACGATGGAAACTAAGTACCAATATCTATCTACTAGATACAAACAATGGGCGGATGTATATTCGTAGAGAACATACCCTTGAAGACCGACAAAGCTTAACGAGTTGAACTCGTGGTTGATGTAGACGATCTCTTGTCGATATCAAGATCGAGAGGAAGTCCTAGCGCCGCAAAGCAGCAGCGCATCCGTGCACACACGTATAAGACGCCGAGCAACCTCCGCCTCCTCTCTCCAGCGATTCAGCGGAAGCACAACCCTTTGTTGCCGAATAGCCACCGGGAACATGTATCTCGCTAGTCTGAGACCATGGGGGATAAATTCTAGAGGGAGAGAGAGATCCTTCACGAGGAGGTGTGAGTGAGAGAGAGGAGAGGGGTGCCTTTTATAGGAGGAGGGGGGCACCCAAGGGGGTGGCCTCCGGACATGGGGCTGCCCCCTCCCCTCCTTCATTCATGTGGGTGGACACTCCACTCACAAAAATCTCTTCAATTCCCTCCACTCAAAATCCCACTCAAAATTGCTATTAAATTTCCACCAAATTTAATGCAAACTCTCATTAAATAAAACTCCTTTTATTTATTCAGAATTTTGTCAATTACTTTAATGACAAACATTCACATATAACCCCTTGCTAGAATTCCATTTCACATGCAAAAACACTTTCTGCAATTTTACCCGAAAACTTGTTTCGGTATCTAGTGAAATAAATTCCTGCGCTTGTTATTCTTTTCGGCATGAAACTTTTGCTCCAATTGGATGTCAGTGTCCCTTAAGTGTGTTACCCTACGGTTCGCGAATAATGTGGACATGATCGAGACCCTTCTCTGATCAATAATCAGAAGCGGGACCTGGAGATCCATATTGACTCCCACACATTCAACGATGACTTTCCTGTGATCGTCGGAACCTTTTACGCTAGTATCTTAATCCCTTTGTTTCACGATATATTACATGTCCGAGATTCGATCATCAGTATCTCCATACCTAGTTTGATCTTGTTACCGATATGCACTCTTTTCTCGGTCCCGTGATATAACATTCTAGTGATCAAATCACTTACTTGCAAGCAAACGAATGTGATATCACCGAGAAGGCCCAGAGTATATCTATATGTCATTGGGATGAACAAAATCCACACTTGATGAGCCTCAACATAACACTTTAGTAGTTTTGAATCCATCTTTATAATCACCCAGTTACAGTGTGACGTTTGATGTCATCAAGAAACTCTTCCAGTGTTAGTGATTGACATGATCTCATGGTCTAAGGATTAGGATCACTTCGTAAGTTGTTTATAGCAATATAAACTCAATGACTTTGATCGTAATGCTATACTTTGGATGAATGTTCATCACATCATTACACTAATGTTGTGATCTCGTTATTAACAACATCCAATGTCTATGATCAGGAAACTGTGATCATCTTGTTAATCAATGAGCTAGTTTATGAGAGAGGCATAACTAGGAACTTTCTGTTTGTTTATTAAACACACATGTATTAACGTTTCTGTATTAATACAATTATAACATGCAAAATAAACATCTATCATATACTTGGAATACACATAATAAACACTTTATTATTGCCTCTCAGGGCATATTCCCTTCAGTCTCCCACTTGCACTAGAGACAATAATCTAGTTACATAGTGATGTATCTAACACTCATGGAGTTCTGGTGTAGATCATGTTTTTCTCTAGGGAGAGTTTTAGTCAACGGATCTGCTACATTGAGATCCGTATGTACTTTACAAATCTTTATATCTCTATCCTTGACATGCTCGTGGATGGAGTGAAACCGGCGCTTAATATGCTTGGAATGCTTGTGAGACCTTGGTTCTTTGGCATTGGCAATGTCACCATTGTTGTCACAATAGATCACCATTGGGTCCAACGCGTTTGCAACCACACCTAGTTCGGATATGAACTCCTTCATCCAAACTGCTTCCCGAGCTGCTTCCGAAGCAGCAACATATTCGGCCTCCGTTCTTGATCCCACCACCACAGGTTGTTTGGAGCTCCTCCAACTAACCGCTCCGCCATTCATGATTGAGACTTAGAGTCATCCGGATCGGTGTCAAAGCTAGCGTTGACATAACACTTAGCGACGAGCTCTTCTTCACCTCCGTATACAAGAAACATATCCTTAGTTCTTCACAAGTACTTAAGGATATTATTGACCGCTTTCCAGTGTTCCGAACCTGGATCCGATTGGTACCTATTAGTCAAACTAATAGCATGTGCCACATCCGGTCTTGTACATAGAATGACGTACATTATAGAGCCTATGGCTAAAGCATAGGGGACTTTGTCCATTATCTCTCTTTCTTCCGCCGTAGCCGTACTTTGAGTCTTACTCAATGTCATGCCTTGTGTCATAGGTAAGAACCCCTTCTTACTTTCATCCATTTTAAACTTCTTTAAAATATTATCAAGGTATGTACTTTGCAATAGCCCTATTAGGCGCCTAGATCTATCTCTATAGATCTTTATGCCTAATATGTATGACACTTCACCTAGGTCCTTCATTGAAAATTTGCTGTTTAGATAACTTTTAACACGGTTTAAAAGATCTATATCATTTCTTATCAATAATATGTCATCCACATATAGTATCAGAAATGCCACATTGCTCCCACTCACTTTCTTGTAAATACAAGCTTCTCCATAAGTTTGGACAAATCCAAACTCTTTGATCACCTTATCAAAGCGAATATTTCAACTTCGTGATGCTTGCTTCAATCCATAGATGGATCGCTGAAGCTTGCACACCTTGTTAGCATCCTTAGGATCGACAAAACCCTTTGGTTGTATCATATATAACTCTTCTTCAATATTACCATTGAGAAATGCGGTTTTGACATCCATCTTCCATATCTCATAATCGAAATATGCAGCAATTGCTAACATAATCCTAACTGATTTTAGCATCTCTACGGGAGAGAATGTCTCATCGTAGTTAACTCCTTGAATTTGTCAAAACCCCTTTGAGACAAGTCAAGCTTTATAGACAGTCACATTACCATCAGCATCAGTTTTCCTTTTTAAAATCCATTTATTCTCCATGGCTTTTCGGTCGTGAGGTAAGTTCACCAAGTTCCAAACTTGATTTTCATACATGGATTCCATCTCGGATTTCATGGCTTCTAACCATTTGTTGGAATCCGGGATCATCATCGCTTCTTCGTATGTCGCAGGATCATCATTTTCATCAATCATGAAATTCATGACAGGATTTCCGTACAGCTCGGGAGCTGCACGTGTCCTGCTAGACCTGCGAGGTTCGGTAGTACTCTCTTTCGGAGTTTCATGATCATTATCATTAGTTCCCTCTTCAACCAGTGAAGCCAACTCCAGAACGACTTCCGGCGCTGTGCTACTCGCCATACTTTGAAGAGAAGGTTCAATAACATCTTCGAGTTCTACCTTCCGACTACTCACACCTTTCGTGAGAAACTATTTCTCTAGAAAGGATCCATTCTTGGCAACAAAAACCTTGCCCTCGGATCTGTGATAGAAGGAATACCCAATAGTTTCCTTAGGGTATCCTATGAAGACGCATTTTTCCTCTTTGGGTTCGAGTTTATCCGATTGAAGTTTCTTCACATAAACATCGCATCCCCAAACTTTAAGAAATGACAGCTTAGGTTTGTTTCCAAACCATAATTCATATGGTGTCTTTTCAACGGATTTAGATGGTGCCCGATTTAAAGTGAATGCAGCAGTTTCTAGTGCATAACCCCAAAATGACAACGGCAAGTCCGTAAGAGACATCATAGATCGAACCATATCCAATAAAGTACGATTATGACGTTCTGACACACCATTTCGCTATGGTGTTCCGGCAGGTGTGAGTTGTGAAACAATTCCACACTCTTTCATGTGAGTGATAAACTCGTAACTTAGATACTCACCTCCACGGTCGGACCGTAGAAATTTGATCTTTCTATTACGATGATTTTCCACTTCATTCTGAAATTCCTTGAACTTTTCAAAGGTTTCAGACTTGTGTTTCATCAAGTAGATATAACCGTATCTACTCAAATCGTCCGTGAAAGTAACAAAACAACGATATCCACCTCGCGTCGACACACTCATTGGACCACATACATCAGAATGTATGATTTCCAATAAATATGTCGCCCGTTCCATTGAACCGGAAAACGGCGTTCTAGTCATATTGCCCATAAGGCATGGCTCACATGTATCAAATGATTCAAGATCAAGTGATTCCAAAAGTCCATCCGAATGGAGCTTCTTCATGCGTTTAACGCCAATATGACCTAGACGGCAGTGCCACATATATGTGGATATATCATCATTAATTTTAATCCTTTTAGCATCAACATTATGAATATGTGTAACATTATTATCGAGATCCAATAGAAATAAACCATTCATCATCGGTGCATGACCATAAAAGATTTCATTCATATAAATAGAACAACCATTGTTCTCGGATTTAAATGAATAACCACTTCGCATCAAACACGATCCAGATACAATGTTCATGCTCAGTGTTGGCACCAGATAACAATTATTCAAGTTTATTACTAATCCCGACGGCAAGTGGAGAGGTAGCGTTCCAACGGCGATCACATCAACACTTGATCCATTGCTGACACGCATGTTGACCTCACCCCTTGCTAGCGGTCGCTTGTTCCACAACCCCTAATTCGAGTTACAAATATTAGCAACTTAACCGGTATCAAATACACAGGTGCTACTGCGAGCACTAGTCAAGTACTCATCAATAACATGTATATCATATATACCTTTGTTTGCCTTGCCGTCCTTCTTGTCTGCCAAATACTTGGGGCAGTTGCGCTTCCAGTGACCAGCCCCCTTACAATAGTAGCACTCAGTATCAAACTTAGGGACAACTCGGGGTTTCTTTTCAGGCACGGAAACCGGCTTGCCGCCCTTACTTCCCTTCTGTTTTCCCTTCTTGTCTTTCTTGAAACCAGTGTTCTTATTGATCATCAACACTTGATGTTCCTTTTTTATCTCCACTTCTGCAGTTTTAAGCATTGACAGAAGCTCGGGAGAGACTTCTTCATGCCTTGCATATTATAGTTCATCACGAAGCTCTTATAGCTAGGTGTCAGAGACTGCAGAACACGATGGATGCCTAAGTCAATGGGAATCGATATTCCCAAGGACACAAGCTTATCAGCGTAACCCGACATGTTGAGTACATGCTCACTAACAGAGCCGTGCTCTTCCATCATGCAGCTGAAGAACTTTTCTGAAGCATTGTAGCTCTCTACAGCAGCATGTGTGTCGAAAATCATTTTCAACTCACCCATTGTATCAAATGCATTGCCGTTTTCGAAACGCTTTCAAAGTTCTGGCTCTAGCTCATAAAATATGCCGCAATGAACTAAGTTGTGGTCCTCCTGACGAGTCAGATAGACATTCTTCTCCTCGTCAGGGGAATCCTCAAAAGGTGGGGGGCCTAGCGGCGTTTCTAGCACATATTGCTTTTGTGCAGCAGAGAGGAGAATCCTCAAATTCATGGCCCATTTGGTAAAGTTGCTACCGTTCGTTGCAAGTTTCTCTTTCTCCATGAACACGTTGAAATTAAAAGCAGGTGGTGCCATCTACAACAGAATTTGTAAAGTTTAGACTAAGTTTATGATAGATTGAGTTCAACTAATCCACATTACGAATGAACTCCCACTCAAAAACGACACCCCTCATGCCTTTTTGGTGATTACATGAACCAAATCCACTACACCAAGTCTGATCATCACGTGAGTCGGTGTAGCTTCAAAGGCGAGCATCAAATGGGCATCATATCTACTATATGACTCATGCTTAACCTTTCGGTCCGTGTTCTGAGGCCATGTCTGTACATGCTAGGCTCGTCAAGTTAGAACCTTAGTATTCACGTGTGTAACTGTCTTACACCCGAAATATGGTCGTGGATCCAAGAACACCCGATCATCACGTGATGTCTTGGAGCGACGAAAACATAATCAGTGCATACTAAAGGAAAAAAACACATTCTTATCTTGATATTTAAATGAGGGATCATCTAATTATACTAATAAAACGCTAAACAAGCAATATAAGATGCTACCAAACATCACATGTTTATTAGTGAAATGATATGGTTCCCGTATATGATCTCTATCATGTGCAACGTGGTATGATCACTATCATACCTTTATGTGTAAGGCCAAGGTCTATGGAACTTACATGTTATGTGTGTTGTAAGAGTATCATCGCATACTTCTACTTACAACAACACCATATCATAACACTAGCCCAACAACAATCTAAACTAGACGCCTCTAATTTATCCATTGCAAGTTTTATGTGACTTATGGCTTTTGAAGATAGAACCATTCTTACCTACGAACATGAACCACAACGAGGATAACCAAATTGTTGACAACTTGTTGCAAAATAGATATTGACTATAGTAGGAGAGACAGACACCCGCTAGCCACTTATGCAAACTAGTTGCATGTCAAGCGTGGAAGGTCTCATGTGCGAGGACATGTAAAGTTTGTCCGGGCCGCTTCATCCCACTATGCCACCAATATCCAAGATTACAACTAAGAAGCAACAACATGATCATCATCGCCCACATACTCATATGTGTACTACCCGTATAAATCATCTACGCATATAGATCTGGCTCTGATACCACTGTAGGGGTTCGTAGCATAGAAAACAAAACATTTCCTACGATAAAAACTAAGTACCAAGATCTATCTACTAGATACAAACAACGGGCGGATGTATATTTGTAGAGAAGATACCCTTGAAGACCGACAAAGCTTAACGAGTTGAACTCGTGGTTGATGTAGACGATCTCTTGTCGATCTCAAGATCGAGAGGAAGTCCTAGCGCCGCAAAGCAGCAGCGCATCCGTGCTCGCACACAAGTACAAGACACCAAGCAACCTCTGTCTCCTCGCTCCAGCGATGCAGCGGAAGCACAACCCTTTGTTGCCGAATAGCCATCGGGAACATGTATCTCGCTAGTCCGAGACCATGGGGGATAAATTCTAGAGGGGGAGAGAGATCCTTCATGAGGAGGTGTGAGTGAGAGAGAGAGGAGAGGGGGTGCCTTTTATAGGAGGATGGGTGGCCGCCGGCCATGGGGGCTACCCCCTCCCCTCCTTCATTCATGTGGGTGGACACTCCACTCACAAAAATCTCTTCAATTTCCTCCACTCAAAATCCCACTCAAAATTGCTATTAAATTTCCACCAAATTTAATGCAAACTCTCATTAAATAAACTCCTTTTATTTATTCAGAATTTTGTCAATTACTTTAATGACAAACATTCACATATAACCCCTTGCTAGAATTCCATTTCACATGCAAAAACACTTTCTGCAATTTCACCCGAAAACTTGTTTCGGTATCTAGTGAAATAAATTCCTGCGCTTGTTATTCTTTCCGGCATGAAACTTTTGCTCCAATTGGATGCCAGTGTCCCTTAAGTGTGTTACCCTACGGTTCGCGAATAATGCGGACATGATCGAGACCCTTCTCTGATCAATAATCAGAAGCGGGACCTGGAGATCCATACTGACTCCCACACATTCAACGATGACTTTCCTGTGATCGTCGGGACCTTTTACGCTAGTATCTTAATCCCTTTGTTTCACGATATATTACATGTCCGAGATTCGATCATCGGTATCTCCATACCTAGTTTGATCTCGTTACCGACATGCACCCTTTTCTTGTTTCCGTGATATAACATTCTAGTGATCAAATCACTTGCTTGCAAGCTAACCAATGTGATATTACCAAGAGGGCCCAGAGTATATCTATCCGTCATTGGGATGAACAAATTCCACTCTTGATCTATGATCCTCAACATAACACTTTAGTAGTTTTGAAGCCATCTTTATAATCACTTAGTTACGGTGTGACGTTTGATGTCATCAAGAAACTCTTCCGGTGTTAGTGATTGACATGATCTCATGGTCTAAGGATTAGGATCACTTCGTAAGTTGTTTATAGCAATATAAACTCAATGACTTTGATCGTAATGATATACTTCGGATGAATGTTCATCACATCATTATACTAATGTTGTGATCTCGTTATTAACAACATCCAATGTCTATGATCAGGAAACTGTGATCATCTTGTTAATCAACGAGCTAGTTTATGAGAGAGGCATAACTAAGAACTTTCTGTTTGTTTATTAAACACACATGTATTAACGTTCCCGTATTAATACAATTATAGCATGCAAACTAAACATCTATCATATACTTGGAATACACATAATAAACACTTTAATATTGCCTCTTAGGACATATTCCCTTCACTCGGCATGTGGTCGAAACCTAAAGGTCTAGCTCACCGCATCATGTGCACTTCAATCAAAACCTCGTGTCGACAAGATGCTAGAGACGACATCACACAACACATAGTCGACAGATCTCGGGATGAGCGCAGCACGAGGACGATCGTGAACCTTGCACTGTGAGTTTCTTACCCTTTGGGTTCACAAAATGCCAGTATCCAAGGATTTCAAGCTACCCCATGATTGCCAAAAATACGACATTCTACAAGAGCCAGAGGCATAGTTGGGTGATTGCATATAAACTGTCAAACTTTTAGGGTGGCTCGAAGGCTATCGCCATGCAAAGTCTACAACTGCACCTGAGGGGAGCCACACGTTCATGGCTTAAGAAGTTACCTGAGGAATCCATCAGCAGTTAGAGTAGTCTAGAATAATTTTATCCGCAACTTCAGGTCCAACTTATATTGGATTCACAGCATAGAAAACAAAAAAAATCTTACGATATAAACAACTAAACATCAAGATCTATCTATTAGATGCAACCAATAGGTGGATATACTCCCTGTGTATGGGTTGATTAGTCTAGAAGAACCATATCACTAAGACCAAGACGTAGGCTAGAAAATCGGAGAGAAGCTTCGAGGACATTACATTTGCCCTTTAATTGTTGTGGAATTAACTCCACTGAAGCAGCATGCAGTCCTTTTTCTTCCACCAGCCAATTAGCGAGGAGGGAGGAGATCACGGGGTTGTTTTCTAGATAGGTAATTAAGTCACGCACAGAAATTAAGGAGATTTAATACTCCGAACTTGTAATCTCGAAATGCCTGGAAAAAAACTCCGGCCTAATAAACCCGTACAGACGGAGCATATCCATAGAGAATTTATCTTTGAAGACCGAAAAGCTTTTTACGAAATTTATTTTTATTGTTGATATAGTCGTACTTTTGCCAATCTCAAGATTGAGTTGAAGAGCATCGCAAACCAGTAGCAACCTACATGCGCCCTCACCTTGAGGCCATGCAAGCGAGCCGACTTGTTCTGGCTTGGGCTATAGTCCAGCTTCACCGCCCCGAGTGCACATCTTACCAGGCTCGGTTGGGCCAGGTTTGGTCTGTTAGCCGTCACCGTCTCAAGCGACTTCGTCTCACACACCTTATTATTAAATTGATGCCCTAGTCAACTTAACGAAAAGTCTGAATTGATATCCTAGTAGTTAAATTGATGCACTAGTTAACTCAACCAAAAGTATCAACTGGTGGAAAGCGCTAATCAATACCACCACCTCCCCGTTGACTATTCCTTAGTCTAGGTTTGATGTAGGCTGCAAATTATTTTTTAAATATTGCATCATCATAGTCTTAAACTTGAGTCGTCTTCACTCTGGTACTAGTAGTTTTGCCATAAGCCTATAGGGCGCCGGTCAGCTAGTATGGTCACCTCTAGTGCTGCTAGCAGCGCATATGTCGAAAAAATATATGGTTGCTATATTTATATAGTTGGACATATGTCTATTTTGAGAAAGTCAAAAGGGAGTAACTCCTCAACGTCTAGGATATTATGGCCCTTAGTGTGGGTTCGATGTAGGCTGCATCAGCAGGGTGTTAAACTTGAAAACTCTTTTGTCTGATAGCGTATGAAACAGGTAGTTTTGTCGTAATTAGCACATAGGACGCCAGTCAGCTAGTACGACCACACCTGGCGCTACTACCAACCAGCGCATATCTTGAATATATGCTTCGAGTGTACTCAAAGATATGGTCATTGACTGCACCGTCTTGATTCTCGAATTAATAGAAGTAGTATTAATGAAGACCAGGCAAAGACTTCGTATAAATACACAGTCGTTTTTCCTCTTGGGGGTACTACCATATATTTCTCCTTGAGGCTTCACAAGAAGGAAACTACTACCATTCCATGGAAGCCAGGCATGTTGTTCTCTGCTTCGTCCTAGTACTTGTGTTGCACGGGAATCCTACTGCTGTTGCAGGTCCGTGTTTCTCGTATCCCCCTATCCCTTCCCCTCGCATCTTGTTTAGGTCTGTCAATTCGATCCACGATTAAAGACTTTCACGGGATTCATACAGATGTGTTACATACTTGTGTGTTGTTATTTTCGCGCAGAAGTTTGCGGCTACGGATTCATACAGATGCCATACTGTTTAGGCGTTGTGTGCAAGGTGGAATGCTGGATGCGGGCGATAGTGATGGGCGCTGGTGCCAAAGACACAATTTGTTCGGGAGCACGAGAGAGCAGCACCTGCATCTGTCTTTACTGCAAAAAATGAATCAGCTTGCCAGCCAGCCATCAAGCAAAGAGATATAAATAAAAAGATTTCTGCTAAAGTGTAGCGTCATCCAAGAGCGAATAATTATGCGAAAGCATTGCTCTCGCAACGCGCGCTGGAGATGCTTCCACAACCCTGTTCGTCTGTAGTTTCCTCCATTTTTCAGAACCAGTGAGTCAGAAAGGCTCTTTGGACAGACTCCTCACATACGTTTCACTTTGCTTCATTGATTGAAATATCCGCACAACTGCTCCGCAAGTGTCACCACGGCCAAATTAATCCCCCATTTGGTCAAGTCCAAACGCGAGTGATAAATATTTGGTACTTGATGCAATAATGTGCCCACATGTAGCAGTTGTATGAACGAGTTTTCCACATGCAGAAAATATCAGAAACATGAATTTTCGGCACCCAACCCCACCCCCACGCTGAGAATATACACGGCTAAGTTTCAAACACAGAAAAAACACACCAAGATACTATTGACTATTCTCAACATTGTGTTTATATCTGAACACCGAAGTCCAATTTGGAACTCAGGAGCATGTCAAAGCGTGAACCTCATGGTTTTACACAATGTACTTCTGTAGCACCTCAAATGTCCAAGCGCAAAGTATACTAGGAGTACGGAAGTATGTGTGGGTTTCCCAGCCACCCAAAAACGTTTTACAGCCCAAACTACTGACTCTACAAAAAAAAAGATGTACTCCCTCCGATCCATATTAGTTAACTTTATTTTAAATATATCTAAACAAGTTTTTGTGATAGATACATCCAAATTGAAATCAACTAATATGGGTCGGAGGGAGTACGTTATCCTCCCGTGGGGGTTCTACGTTCTCGTTCCGAGTATGAAGAGAACAAGTAGAGCTTTTACATAATTACAATGGTTAGTTGAGACTGAACTGACCCCAGGATACATACATACACGTGTGTTGTTATTTTCGCGCAGATGTAGTTACGGATTCACACAAATGCCATACCGTGAGGATGTGCATTGGATCGAATCCACGACAGCACCTCAAACCAAATCGGCCTCGAGAAAGGGTATTCGGTGAGGATGTGCGCCATAGTCTCCACCGACTAGCCGCACAACGGGAAATAAAAAGGGTGTGGAAGACGACACTACGCGAGCCGCTCACCCGTCCAACATCCATCCTAGCAAGCTAGACGGTCAAAGGAAGAACTTCCACGAATAATCATGTAAAAGTATTGCTCTCGCAACGTGCGCTGAAGATGCTTCCACAACCCTGTTCGTCTGTAGTTTCCTCCATTTCTTACAACCAATGAATCAAAGAGGCTCCTGCCCCTCGTATACATTGTTACTATTTTCCTTCCTTGATGAAACATCTGCACTACTGTACTAGTGTCACCACCTTCAAATTAATCTCCCATCCAATCAAGTCCATACGTGAGTGATAATTTTTTTTACTTCCAGAAACTTGATGCAATTGTTAGATGTATATATCTGTATTGTATTTCTCCCATATGTTAGGGGGCTTCCTGCATATTTGCCCTGTACCTGTACTATATATTGTGGCCTTTGGCCCCCAGAGGAATACAAGTTACATATTCCTGACATGGTATCAGAGCTAGGTTAGTCTCCTCCTACTCGCAACTTCGTCGCTGTAGCCGCCACCGTCCCTGTCGCCGACGGCCTTGCCGTCGTTGCCGCCGCCGGTCGTTGCCGTTCCGCCTCTAGATCCGATCCAGATTGGTTTTCTAGTCCACGAGCTGGTCTTCTCAGATCCGATCCGATCTCTAGACGCGTGGGTCTTCTACTCCCGACGCGTTGCTGCCTCTCTACTTCCGACGCCGACTCGTGGGCCTTCTCGTCAACAGGGACGGTGGCGTCCTGTTCCTTCTGCGCGTGACGCCCTGCAGACACCACCATCCCCTGCAGACTCCCTGACGCGCGCACCACCATCCCCTGCAGACTCCCTGACGCGCGCGCGTGACGCGCGTGACAGCGCCACGCCTGGCGCCCTCCTGCTGCCACGTACTCCCCGACACCGCCCGCCCGATAAAATCCAACGCGGGACCTCGCCCCCGCCTTGATCCGCTGCCACGCGCGGGAGGACCTGTCTCCACCCGCCTCGATTCTCGCGCCCCACGCGCGGTACCCGTCCCGCGTCGGTTCTCGCGCCCCACGCGCGGGATCTCCCCACCCGACGACCGTACGCCAGGGACCCTGCCCCGTCTGCGGCCCGGTTTCGTTAGTTGGTTTTCGTCAGTTCTGATCGAGTCTACCATTTGGTCTTCGTTGGTTCCCGATTGGATCTGAGAGTTAAAAAAATTGAGAGAGAGATGGCTTCTGCATCGGGCTACGTTGCGATTCCTCGCTGCCCGGTGATTTTCGATGGCGCGAATTATCCTGATTTCGCTGCCTTTATGCACGTTCACATGCGCGGTCTCCGTCTTTGGGGTGTGCTCTCTGGCGAGGTCCTCTGTCCGTCGTGCCCCCTGCTCCGGTGGCTCCTCTTCCACCGACGCCGATTGTTCTTCCTGCTGATGCTTCTTAGGAGGCCAAGGATGCTGCTCAGAGCACTGATGATAGTGTTGTTGCTGCCTATGACCTGAAGTTCAAGCAGTATTCTGCTGATCTCGAGTCCTATCGCCACGCTCTGACTGCCTACACTCAGTGGGTCGATGAGAATGCTCGTGCTGCTGCTGTTCTCACCTCCAGTATGCTGCTGAGTTCATGAGTCTTCCTACTGTTGCCGCTCAGTGGGCACATCTTCGTCAGCGCTATCAGCCGTCTGGGGATGCTCTTTACCTGTCTGTGGTTCGCCAGGAGCATGCTCTTCAGCAGGGTGATTCCACTATTGATGAGTTCTATACTCAGAGTGCTGCTATCTGGCGTCAGCTTGATTCTCTCCGTACTTCTGTTTGTGGCACATGCTCGTGCTGCCAGATTGTGCGCTCGGATTTGGAGTTTCACCGCATCTATGAGTTTCTGTCTCGGCTCCGCCAGGAGTTTGAGCCCCGCCGTGCTCAGTTGAATGCTCGTGGTCGTGTTCCGCTCTCTGAGGTGTTGACTGAGCTTCGGGCTGAGGAGACCCGTCTCCGTGGTGCTGGTCTTCTTACGGTTCCATCTGTGCTTGCTACTCGTGGTCCTCCTATGTTGTCGGCTCCCTTGACTCAGTCGCGGTCCTCTGTGCCGCCGCCGATACTACCCACTCCTCCAGGTCAGGGTCAGAGTCAGCACCAGCAGTCTCAGGGTCCGAGTCAGCACCAGCAGCCTCAGGGTCAGAGTCAGCACCAGCAGGCTCGTGGTCAGGGTCGCCGTGGTTCTCTTTGTCACTGCTCTTATTGCAACAGGGATGGCCACACTTGGGCCACCTGTTATACACGGGATCCCAGTTTACGTCAGCAGCACCAGGCTCGTGGGCAGTCGGCTCCTTCCGGGTCTTCAGCAGTTGCTCTCTCTGATCAGGACATTATCAGGAGTCTTCGCGGTCTGCTTGCTGCTACAGGATCTCCTTCGACGGGCACTGCTGGTTCTGTGACTGATTCTTTCGGCCCTATGCGACCACCATCTTCTACACAGTCAGGTATGTCCTCGTGGTATATGGATTCTGGAGCTTCCTTTCATATGACCTCTGAGTCTTCTTTTCTGTCCGCTCTTCGTTCTCTCCCTTCCCTTGTCCGTGTTTTCACGGCTGATGGTACCTCTCTTCCTGTTTCTAGTCGGGGCACCCTTTCTACTTCTTCGTTTTTTGTTCCTGATATTTCTCATGTCCCTCTTCTTAAGATGAATATGTTCTTTGCTAGCCAGCTTACTGACGTTGGTTGTCGCGTCATTCTTGATGTTGATTCTTGTGTTGTCCAGGACCGTCGCACATAGGCCCTGATTGGAGCTGGCCCTCGCAGCCGTGACTCTTCAGGACTTTGGGAGTTAGACTGGCTTTGTGTTTCTTCCGCTGCCACTTCATCTGCCAGTTCTTATCCGGTCGTCGCCTCTGCTACAAGCTCCTTTCAGCAGTGGCATCATCGTCTTGGTCACCTTTGTGACTCTCGCCTGTCGTCATTAGTTTATCGTGGTATTCTAGGGTCTGTCTCAGGAGATGGGTCTTTACATTGTTAGGGCTGTAGGTTGGGTAAACAGATTCAACTTCCCTATCCTACTAGTGTGTCTGTATCTCAACGACCTTTTGATTTAGTTCATTCCGATGTTTGGGGTTCGGCTCCTTTCGCTTCGAAAGGGGGCCATCGCTACTATATTTTATTCATCGGTGATTTTTCTCGGTACACTTGGTTGTATTTTATGCGCTCTCGTAGTGAAGTGCTCTCCATATATCAGCGTTTTGCGGCCATGGTCCGAACTCAGTATTCTACCCCATCCGTGTTTTTCGTGTTGATTCTGCTGGTGAGTATATCTTCCAGATGTTGCGAGGTGTTCTTGCTGAGTAGGGCACCCTTGCTCAGTTCTCCTGTCCTAGCGCACATGCCCAGAATGGCGTTGCTGAGCGTAAGCATCGCCATCTTCTTGAGACCACTCGCGCTATGATGATTGCTTCTTCTCTCCCGCCGCATTTCTGGGCTGAGGTTATCGCTACGTCGGCTTACCTCATCAATATTCAGCCTTTTGCTGCCTTGCAGGGTGGTATCCCTTTTGAGCGCCTATCTGAACAGTCTCCAGACTACTCCATGCTTCGCTTGTTTGATTGTGTTTGCTATGTTCTCCTTGCTCCTCGCGAACGCACCAAACTGACCGCTCAATCTGTTGAGTGTGTCTTCCTTGGATACAGTGATGAGCATAAGGGCTATCACTGTTGGGACCCTGTTGGTCGTCGGATGCGTATCTCTTGTGATGTTACTTTTGATGAGACGCGTCCTTTCTATCCTCGTCCCACCGCTGGTACTTACCTGGTGGAAGATATCTCTTATCTTCTCTTTCCTGACACACCTCCTTCTACACCTATTGTGTCTTCTTCAGGATCTCCTCCCCCTGATGTCTCTTCTTCGACATCGTCCTCCTCTGCTCTGTCTAGTTCTCCTAGTTCTCCTCGTTCTCCGGAGTCTTCCTCTACTATTCCCTCTTCTTCATCGTCGTCTCCTGCGTCGTCTTCCTCTGATGATCTTCCCTCTACTCGTCATGTTCCAGCGTCGTGCCCCCAACCGTTACTCTCCTAGTCAGTATGGTCTTTCTGTTGCCTCCGAGCCGACTTCTTATCGGGATGCTGAGCATCATCCTGAATGGCAGCTGGCCATGGCTGAGGAGATTGCTGCGCTTGAGCGCACTGGCACCTGGGATCTTGTTTCTCCCCCTCCCGGTGTTCCTCCTATCACGTGTAAGTGGGTCTATAAGATTAAGACTCGCTCTGATGGATCTCTTGAGGGCTATAAAGCGCGTCTTGTGGCTCGTGGTTTTCAGCAGGAGCATGGTCGTGACTATGATGAGACCTTTGCTCCTGTGGCTCATATGACCACTTTGCGTACTCTTCTTGCTGTTGCTTCTGTTCGTCACTGGTATGTGTCCCGGCTTGATGTTCAGAACGCCTTTCTCAATGGTGAGTTGAGTGAGGAGGTTTATATGCAGCCTCCTCCTGGGTATTCTGGTCCCGAGGGGATGGTTTGTCGTCTTCGACGTTCCCTTTATGGCCTCAAACAGGCCCCTCGTGCCTGGTTTGAGCGCTTTGCTTCTATAGTGACTGCTGCTGGTTTCTCCCCTAGTGCTCATGATCCAGCGCTGTTTGTTCACACTTCTCCTCGTGGACGCACTCTTCTTCTTATCTGTAGCACCCCGGGTAAATCCACTACTAGAAATCGCCTGTCTGTATCTCTGTGCATAATCATGACATCGTCATGCATATTATTTTTCTAAAACTATTTCGCAAAAGACTATGTTATTTTCCAAATTAGCCCTCCTTTATTTTCAAATCAAACCTCTTGGTCCGTTCGAATCTTGTATTTGTCTTAAACAATTTACAAAATCTTTTAAAACAAACTAATTAAAACTAAACTGTTTTTCCTGGAGAGGCCAACACCGGCCAGGCCCAAAAGGCCCAGCCGGGAGACCACCTACAACCCCAAACATCCACCAAACCCTAACCTACCTAACCCTAATCCCACATCTCCCCATTTCCGCTGCCATCCCCTGGAACCGACCCACCCGACCTCCACACGACGCACGCACATGCCCAGCCCGACACCAACCAGGAACCGCCCCTTAATCCCCTGGCCCCACCCTGATCGCCCGCTTCCCCGTCCTCGATACCCCAGCCTCGACGCTCCCTCTCTCTATCTCCCATCCCCAAGTCCGCCACCACCTCCCCTTCTTGCCCCTTCCTCTGCCCGGCAAGCTCTGCAACCGCCTGACCCCGCAGGCCACCTGAGCCGCCTCCCTGCAGCGCCAGCTCGCCACCGTCGTCCCCGAATCTAGCCCCCTCGCCGCCATCGAGCCTCGTGTGGCCTCGTCGTCGTCTGCTGTCTTGTCGGCCGCCTTCTCCATCTCGGCCCGCTGCCCGCCGGCTGGCCTCCCTCGTTCTAGGAGCTCGCCCTCCTCCCCGTGCTGTCTCGTCGAGCCAAGGTCGCCTCGTACCTGCAGCGCCGCCCAAGTACCTCGCATACCCGGCAGACGACCACCGTCGGCTCTGCCATGGCTTCCTCTCCGGCATCGCCCGTGCTCGTCCCCGCCGCCATGGCCTTCCCCTACCCTCGCGGGTCACTGCCTGCGCCCCTTTGTTCCACCCAGCGCGTCCTCAGGCATCGAGCACTGCCGCATGCTGTTGCCAAGGCCCGCTCCTTGCGGCTCGGTTCCTGAACGTCAAGTTCTACGGCGACCCATAGGCACTATGATACTCGGTTGGAGTTCTATGTGCTATTTAGGTGTTGAATTGGTTGGTTTTGAAGTGAGGTGTTGTCTCGATCACAACCAAAGGAATCGGTGTGGTGGTGTGGTGGTGAAGTATGGCGATGATGCCACCCGAGGAATAGCGAAGCCCCACAAGCTCTGTTCGCCAAGATCTTCCGGACTTGTACCGACGCAAAGCCAAGAACATCGCGCCCGTCAATATCGTAACCAACAATGAAACTACAAGTTCTACCTCATGGATCGTCGTCCCAGATTCTGAAGCTTGTTCCCGGCGCCCGAAGACTGAACCCTGTCGAACCCTAACCAAGATCTCCGACCCCCGATGTGTGACCCCTTTTTCTGAGACCCTATTTTTATGAATATGATATACTTGTTGCATATTAAATTGTCATACTTGCATACATGTTGTGGGTTTGGGGGCATAATGCCGATTCACCTCATAATTAAATATGGAGACTATATGCGGGCGAATCTAGTCTAATATTGGTTCCATTTAAATTTGCGTAGCAAACCGGTGATATATTTTGCCTTGTTAATACAACATTTAAATTGCGGGGTATCTAAACAATAAGAACCTATTAATTAATTGTCGGGACCTCGGTTCCACTTAATATTGCCGAATCGCATCGCATCTTTGCCATGTCATGCATCATACATGCATGCCCGATCTTCTGTCGTGGTATTAAATAGTGCATCCGGTGTTTCTTCTAGTGTTTTGCTTCTTCACGGGTTAGGCCGATGAGTTGATGCGAGTGTCGAACCGATCTTCGGATGAATCTTCGGCAATGTTATCAGGCGAGCAATCTCCCCCTTTCTACCTATCTTACTTTCATAGTATTTATTCCCTCCTGTTGATCTATTGCTATCTGTGTTGCGGTGCTCTAGTTTCCGTGCCCGTGATATCCCTTGCAGCCTCATATTGCCTTGGACACATCCTATTACCTGTTGTTTGGTAGATAGTTGGACTTGCGTGCCGTAGTCGCTTGCTCAAGTGTTGTTGCGTGTCGTCAAGCACCACAGTTGTTGGAAGACTGCCATATGCTTTATGTTGGAGATGATTATAACTTTAATTACCGTTTAATAACTAAAATTAAAGTAGGTAAATAATGCAGAGGCACAGGTGGGCAATAGATGTTATTTGGTTTTTAACCGTCCACTTGTGTCCCGTAGGACCCCGAGTACTTGATACCTGTTCTTTGAATATTCGCACTATCCGCATGTGGGACCATGAATCCCCCTAGCCAGAGCTTGAGTCATATTTATTTCTTGGGGCCACAAAGTAGTTTGGGGCTTTATTACTATCCTGTACTTATGCCATGCCTTACTGCTTTATTTACGATTGCGCGTGGAGCGCCTGTACTGTTTAGGTAAGTGGAATGTTTCCGCGGTATCGACAAGCCCAGTCACACTTTCGGGTTCCCAGTCGTTTACAGCCATTGACACAAACCTCTGGGTCCGTTTCGGAGCCGGCCAACTTCGTCGCGGGTAGCTTGGTGGGGTGGCCCCCTGAAATTTATATGAATCTTGCAATTGCTCTGTCGTGATGCCTCGTTGGGTTTTTATTGGTTTTTCTCGAGGTTGATCGTGCGTGTGTTGCTATTTGTGCCCCCTGCAGGGTAAAACTTTCTGAAAGCCGTGTCCGTGGTTATGGACGACTTGGAGCACAGTATCTCGATCATAGATAACTATAACTAAAGTAGTGTTATAAATTTGACTTTGAAATGACTAGTAATCAGCTTCACTATAATGGAATGGCTAAATAAAAGTGCCAACAATTGCTGGTTTGAGTTGTCATCTGTTACCATTGTATCTGACTAGTAAGTATTGCAACTACAACGGAATGGCTAAATAAAAGTACCAACAACTGCTAGGTTATGGGATGCCTCATGCTATATGTATCTGACTAGTAAGTACTACAACTACAACGGAATGGTTAACTAAAATTGTACACTGCTTATTATATCAGGATGACTCATGCTATCTATATCTGACTAGTAAATGCCGCAACTATAACGGAATGAATAAAACTACCAACTGCGTGAGTTCCTCGGTTGACTTCCTCGTTTGGTCTCGAGGGGGAAATACCAGGATGGGTATGCTTGGTGTAGTTTCAGGTTGGATCCGAATATGTCCTTCTTATCCCTATCTGATAGCCGCCAGTTGTATTGAGTCTCTATCGGTTGTTTAGTGCATGCTGCGCTGCCGCTTCAGTCCACCATACCTATGTATGCGAGGACCGCTGAATTCTAGTCTCGCCGTGTACTGGCCTCAGTACTGACCGCTCTCTTTTCCTTTGCCCTTTGTCGGCACCCCTTTTATTTAAGCAGGTTTTGAGATCGACGTTGTTAGCAGGGTTACCCTTCCGGCTTGGCCTGGGCAGGGTTATGGACGCCATTGGTTATTCTTCAGGGCTCTTAGCCCCATTTGCATCTTGTTCGTAGTCGGACGTTGTATCATTTTTAAGGTGATTTGGATCTTTGCACTGCATATCTGTATTCTTGACTCATGGAGTCATTGTTGTATATATCTATTCTGTGGGTTCCATCGTGGACTATCGTGTAATGATATTACTTCGTTTTCCACCCGCATGAAAGTACCTGGTGGGCACCTTTGAATCGTTTCTATGCGGGTTTGGCGAGAATCGCTGAAACTTGCATAGGGTCGATTCGGAGGGTGTTACATTCTCTATGTTGATGATATGATCATTACTGGTGATGATCCTGAGTATATCGTCTTTGTTAAGGCTCGTCTTCGTGATCAGTTTCTTATGACTGATCTTGGTCCTCTTCGATACTTTCTTGGGATTGAGGTTTCCTCCACTTCTGATGGCTTTTACATCTCTCAGGAAAAGTATATTTAGGATCTTCTTGCCCGTGCTGCTCTTGGGGATGAGCGCACTATTGAGACCCCTATGGAGCTTAATGTTAAGCTTCAACTTACTGATGGTGATCCTCTTTCTGATCCGACGCGTTATTGTCATCTTGTTGGGAGTCTTGTTTATCTTGCTGTCACTCGTCCTGACATCTCTTATCCTGTTCATATTCTGAGTCAGTTTGTTTCTACTCCTACCACTGTTCACTATATTCATCTTCTCCGTGTTCTTCGTTATCTTTGTGGTACGATCACTCGTCGCCTTTTCTTTCCTCGTTCCAGCTCCCTCTAGCTCCAGTGCTATTCGGACGCTACATGGGCGAGTGATCCTTCGGATCGTTGTTCACTTTCTGCTTACTGTGTGTTTCTTGGTGGTTCGCTCATTGCTTGGAAGACGAAGAAACAGACAGCGGTTTCCCGTTCGAGTGTTGAGGCTGAGTTGCGTGCTATGGCCTTGTTGACTGCTGAGGTAACCTGGTTACGGTGGTTACTTGCGGATTTTGGGGTCTCTATTACCACACCCAGTCTGGTTTTGTCTGACAGTACAGGTGCTATTAGTGTTGCACGTGATCCGGTCAAGCATAAGCTTACCAAGCATATTGGTGTTGATGCTTTCTATACACGTGCTCAGGTGCAGGCTCAGGTTGTTGTGCTTCAGTATGTGCCTTCAGATTTACAGTTGGCGGATTTCTTCACGAAGGCACAGACTAGAGTGCAGCATGATTTCTTACTCTCCAAACTCAGTCTTGTGGATCCACCATGAGTTTGCGGGGGGGGTGTTAGATGTATATATTTGTATATTGTATTTCCCCCATATGTTAGGGGGCTTCCTGCATATTTGTCATGTACCTGTACTATATATTGTGGTATTTGTCCCCTAGAGGAATACAAGTTGCATATTCCTGACAGCAATAATATGCCCACATGACCCTGCGTAGCAAGAGTTCTACAGTGAATTTGTTGTTGAGAAAATCAAGATTGTTTCCTTGGGTAGTAGGTCATGGAGAAAATCCGTTTGCTCCCTTTGTTTTTCGCGAACTCACAAAATCCGTGTGTTTCGATAAATTTATAGAAAAGAAGGTTTTATGTACATGTCTAAGAAAGGATATCCCCATGCCATACAACTCAACCCACAAAAACTACGCTAGAGGGAAGTTGGCAAAGTCCTCGGGCTCCTGCGCTCGCCCACGATCGCTCCTCGGCTTTAATCGTGTCGCACAAGGAAGTCATCGAGGGGCTCTCATTGAGTCGTTGTCGAAGACGGCCGCATTCCTATGCTTTAAAATCCACCAAGCCGTGAGCACGAGCAGTGACGAGGTACCTTTGCGCATCTGGCGAGGGGAGTTATGCAACACCCACGACCACCCTCCGCGAAGTCTTCTTTGGCAACTTGAGGGGATGCATTGGATCGACTCCACGACAGCACCTCAAACCAAATCGTCCTCGAGAAAGGGCATCCGGTGAGAATGTGTGCCATAGTCTCCACTGACTGGCCGCACAACGGGCAACGCAAAGGGTGTGGAATACGACACTGCACGAGTCACTCACTCGTCCAACATCTATTCTAGCAAGCTAGTCGGTCAAAGGAAGAACTTCACCCTAGGAGGCGCCCATGCTTTTAGATAAACTTCCACGTGACCATAAAGTCTAGGATGCCCCGCCTTGCGCACGGCCCATACTCATTCGGATGGTAAAATATAACCATGTTGTCTACGTATAGCGAGACCCGAAGTCACCAATTCCTGGCGCGCAAGGCACCGAAGGACACCCCAACTCAACGGCTTTAACTAACAACCTATTGAGTGCATTCATAACGAGCATACACAACGATGGAGACAAGGGTCACCTTGTCTCAAGCCCCGCTGATGCCAAATGGGAGGAGGAGCCGGCTCTCCATTGAGCACCACCCTGTGGCAACCAATTCGCAGAACCTCAGACCAAATCCCATCCTTCGGAGTACATGGAAGAAGAACTCATGATACGAAATTGAAGACGTGTGATGTCCAGCTTGAACATCACCCTTCCTTGAGCCTGTGAAGGAGCCTCGCCATCTGCTGAACCAACATAAAGTTGGCATGGATACAACGGTTCCTAATAAAAGTGCACTGGTTATTATCCACCTGCAACTTCATCCTAGGAAAAAGCCTTGTTTCCAGTGTCGAGTTTCGTGAAGATGTGGACATACCAGCGGAGCTGGCAACCACGAAACAGCAAGCATGCGCTGGTAAGCTAGTACTCCTTCCGTTAGGGATTACAAGACCCAAGAGCTTTTTAAAAATGTTAGAAATTGTAAGTCCTTTCCTATTTATTAGTCTCTCTCTTCCAATGCATGTTCTCCTTTTTCTCTATCTTCTCCTATGCATATGTAACTATTGGTGCATGAAGTAATTAAGGGAGGTAGTTATTGACTTTCTTAATCCTAGCAAAGTGTCTCATAGGCTTTTACATAATTACAATGGTTAGTTGTTCTATTTGGTAATCTAATATGCAACATTGGAAGAGACCTCCTAGTCACAAGCAGCTATGTTGTGGCATTGCTGTCAACTGCCACCAGCTTCAGGTCCTTGCCTCCGGAGAGCTTCCAAACGTGGTCCCACGCTTGAACTCAGCAGGGTACTTCTGCTCGTGCTTCATGGCATTAGGATTGTTCAGGGACCTCGGAGGCAAAACCCGATTCCTCTGCAAGGACTGATAGCTCCTTGTCTCCGCTCAGAAGCTGAATGAGGAGAAGGTACACACAGTCAGTTCGCCAACACATGATGAGCAGGGAGGTGCATAGTCAACTAGTGCTATCATGTTACAACAAACTGCAGATGGAGGCATGGACAAGCCCGTCATTAACTGACTGACACCATCATATGACAAACTGTATTAGATGCATGCGGTGTGAATTAAAGCAGAGGATGTCATCTGAGGAGAAACTGCAGATTTGGTGTGCTCAATACCGGTAGTAATGCACATGGACACCAAGAACTTAAATTGTGCCTCAACATAAAAGGCTTGATGGGTGACATCATGGGCTAAGATTGTAAGGGAAACGCCGAAGTTACGGGGAGTACCTTGCCATTGATGACCCATGTTGGAAAACCTTCTAGACCAGTGGCTGCACATTCATTGGCCATTTTCTTTCCCTTACCGGCTCCGTTTGGGAAGCATTCGACATAATCCAGAATTTCCATAGCTTCACGACCAAACATCTGCATGACCATATGGTAAGCATTAAAAGTAGGCCTTGGTTGATTTTGTTCTACTTCATTTTTTGAGATCTTGCTCAGCACAGCAACAATGAGATCCTCCGGAATTAGCTATTAAGCTGCTGACACAAGATAGACGAAAGAGCTCGTACTTGTTTTTGGTCGTTGCAATGAGAACACCAGAATGCTCCATACATCTTAGCACCTATAGAGTGTAGATGTTTTGCCAGTGAAATAGCAAAAGGGGTTGATTCTTCTGTTACCTCTATTTTGTATGGTTCTAATACAAAATCATCTGTGCTGCATAAAACGAAAAAAAAGATCTATAAGTCACATTTGATGATTTTAAAGGAAACAGAATATGTAGGCTACAAATTCGCATTCACTACTTAGCACAAAACATGTGATAAATATCAAAATGGCTAATGTTTTACAAAAGCACTTGATGTAACTTCGAGTAAATGACAAACAAGACGCATAATAATCTGTATTTCCATTGATAACCAATTTTAGAGAAAACCTCACCCCTTTAATTGAGTAGTAGCTGAACTATAGGAGTTTGTTAGAGCAAGCGCAACAATCACAGCTACAGCTAACTGAAGACCAACAAACTTCGGGATACGTGCCAAGCCAATGTCCTGCAAGAATACCTTAGAACGCAAGGTTAGTTGGATGGGCTATTTGATCACCAAAAGGAGTAAACGAAGAAGAGGAACCTACTGATATGTAGCACGCACCTTTATTCTGATGAAAAATAACGTGAAGGAGATAAATGCTGACGATAGGCAGTATACACAAGACGTCCCAACAAACTTCGTGTTCAGGATGAAAAGAAAATAAGCACTTGCGGTCGCCAATGAAGTGGCCATCAGAAGCAAGGTTAAGCGAATATCCAAGTCGTCAAGTCCAGGGAGTAAGTCCTCTCCGTTTTCTTGCAGAGAAAGTGCAGCAACCAACCCATATGCCACCATACCAACTAATGGAAGAGGGATCCCTGCCAGAATTGAAGAGAGACCAATTGTTAGCTATGAACATATCACTGTATTATGACAATGAAAGTGGTCCTCCGGACACAGATATGTGAAGTTTAACAAAATCAGTACTGATGATAAGGGTGAGGATCATACGTAATAATTGTATAAATTCTGAATCTGCAATCATGGGAAAAATTTGGAACGAAATACGCACTGAATCTCAAAGATAGCTAAGCTCTCATTACACAATCCTCACAAGTCACAACATACTGAAAATGCAAGCACAATGGAACTGAAAGGGTACAGATTTTCAGAATTAGCACTCCATCCCATGCGCGGTGGACGATAAGTAAGGAGGAAATTACCGAAGACGACCGAATAGTCACTGTCGAGCACGTCGCCGCAGCCTCCGCCGCCGACGGGGCAGAAAGCCTCGGAGCCCGTGAGCTTGAGGTAACTGAGGTAGCCAGTCTCCAGTAACCCCAGCACCGCCACGCCCGCGGTCCAGGTGCTCGTGGAGACGCCCCAGAGAGACGAAGGCGGCGCCGGTGGAGTGGGCAGAGGCGCGGGGCTCTCCTGCTCCGGGGAAGGGGGCTCGGCGCAGCACCTGAACTGCGCGGCTCTCTGCGGGGACCATGGAATCAGAGGGTTGTGGCGACGGCGCTTGGTAGTGCAGCTGATGGGCTTTACCTTGACGCGCGTGGAGGAGACGGTGGAGACGGCGAGGCGAGTTGCGGGCGGGAGGAAGGAGATGGAGAGGGCTGCGGAGATGGTCGCCATGGGCGGAGACGGAGGTGAGTGGTGAGAGCTCGCCTGACCTCTGGAGCTCTCTGGACACGACTGTTCTGTGGGCCTCACTTCGAAACTGAGCTTACTGGATCTTGCATTTGACCCATACTCAAAAAAACAGTCGGGGCCCATTAAATCAAATTATACGATTTTTCTTTTATTTCCTGGAACCAGCAAACAGAATATGCCCCCTCAGAAAAAAACAGAATATGCCCTGCAAGATCTAGCCTGCTCTCCCTGCAGAATAAAAACTCAAAAAAAAAAGAAACCTGAAAGCGAGAGAGTAATCCAAACAATGGTACTAGTATAATTCCCGGGTTACTAGATATACAAATCATACAATTATGCATAAGCATGTCTCAGTTTCTGTGTATACACAGCCCTGGATAGTATTAATAAATTACATAGTATTCAAGAAACATGAAGAATGTAACAACATGATGACTTGTAATGTGGACTGCCAAATGTATGTGCCACTGACTGTTGACATTTCCGTTTTGGTCTTCCCTGTACAACTTTCAAGTGACATTGGCTATATCCTGCAGTTTGCCGCTGTACAATAACACAATTTAGTGAAGGGCGGCACCAACTTACAAGAGTAGTATCATTTCATGATTTTATCTGTCTTTTGAGGAATATAAGTTCATCTGAATGCTGACGAGCATTACAAATAATAAGCAACGGCATGGATACAGTGGGCAGAAACTCACTACAGTAAACGAACTGGTTGAAATCCAAAGTCACTTTCCCTTGCTTGGTTGTATCGAATGAACCGAACAAGTTACTACAAAAAGAACACAAGTAGATCAGCAGTGTAAATTTAGGCATGGGACTTGATACTTTGAGGAACACAAATCATGCACGGAACAATTGATGTAGATTCTGCAGTGCCAACAAGTAGCAAATAAAACCTACAGAAGGACTTGATTTTGAACAACATATTATATATTACAGTCTAGGTACATACTAGAAACCTAACTTGCATAATCCATTCCTACGGATGCCCGACTGGAATGTCCTTTTTTCACAAGAAATCAATATAATAACTGTTCATAGAGAACAATGAACGGGGCAGTAACAATTAGGTTTTAGTCGTAAAGCAAACAAGGCTTTTACTACTTCCACCATTTCATAATTCTTGCTGTCGTTTTAGTTAAAATTTGAACTAAAACCACAAAAAGAATTATGGAACTGAGGGAGTACAAAAGAAAACATTGAGAGTGCCTGTGGTCACTATACAATAACCACTGCCTGCAATTAGGTTGAGTAGAAGAAGTCAACAGCTGGTTTTCATAACTTGAATGCTACGTCTGTACCATGATGTACATACCGAGCTGACTGCACAAATATGCAGATTGATATGAACTCATCCAGACGAACCATCCCTTTCTTGCTCTTGTCGAAGCTCTGAAAATAGCCATGTGACACAGTATAAATAATGTGTTTGATGTATCAAGACAGTTACAAAATAAGGTATAGAATAAGATGCACAAATGCAACCACAGGTACTGTGACAAAGAAGTTGTTCTAAACTAGCAGTCTTTGGGGGAGCAACAGTTTAGACATCAAGTTCTAAAGTTCATATTGAAAAATCTCCATTTCATGTTCACTCTTGACTTCAGCTGCCACCTAAATTTTTCTCAATGCTGGATTGTCTATTTCAAGTTCAGGTACAAAAGTGATGGTAAGAAGAGACTCAACTTTGGAAATTAAAGACTAACACTAGTTTCTCAGTTGCGTCACCCATTTCAAGTTCACATAGAAAACTGATGGTAAAAACTCAACTTGGAAATTAACAGAACACTAGTTTTACACAGAGATGATCCAGATTGCAACAAAAGGCAGCTTCGGATAAATAACTTCTTCGTATCTAGTTCAAAGTTTGGACAGGCTCACCCTTCATGTTTCAGCTTCAAATATATCACTAGAATAGTTTCTCACAAGCTCATGAAGCCATTTCACAGAGCTTATGAACACTCTACAGCTAGACAGAAATAATCTTACGATCAACTTCACAGTAGCAATGAATGGTAACTGGTAAGTACCTCACAAACTGTGTAGAAGGCAGGTGAATCCAAAGAGAACCCCAGTTTGATTAACGCCTGTATAGAACATGGGGAAGTAAAAAAATCAATGCAAGATTGCTCATATGAGAGAAAAGGATTTGGTCAGGTAGGTGGCATAGCCACCACAAGGACCTAAAACAGCTGAATACACACAGTGACAGTACATCTCAAAACAGTTGAAACTAAAATATCACCTCATACACCTCCTGAAGACTGAGAAATCCACGACCCCTGAAATTGAGAAAATAAGAAATTTAGACAAATACCATGAACACCTTAACTCAAGAAAAATGCAAACTGTATGAAAGATCAGGGTGGCATTTGAACAATTTATAGTACCTTTCTAGGGTGGAGAAGACAGTCTGCACCTGCAAATGAAAAAAAAAAAGAACATACAAACAATTAAGTCAAATAGGAAAAGTGCAATTAGAAATGCATTACAATGAAATTCACTCCTCTCAGATGTAATGTACCATGTAATGTTGTTTTGGTAGTACAGAATAGCAGGCCATTTATGTTTCAGTTAACCGAGGTTTAAATATATCATTATCACAGGATATTCTTGAGACACACCTCATACTATCGATTTCCAGAGCAAAAAATTGTTCAGTTACTAATCCTGAATGCCAAACAGATCCAAACAGAGATCCGACATACCTTCTGGAGGAACTTGTTCAGAGCCAAAAACTCTGCAAAGGATAACAGGGTAAATCAAGCGAGGTCAATGTTAACTTATCTTTCAAGTGATCACAAATTCACAATGGGGCACAAATGGTCAACTTTCCTTAACATAAGCTCGCATGGATGCGTGCAGGTAGCACTTTGGCAAGTCAATACTCAATTACTGCGTGCAGGTAGTGCTAGCTAGAGTTACATGGAAACTGC
Source organism: Avena sativa (assembly GCA_916181665.1). NCBI lineage: Eukaryota > Viridiplantae > Streptophyta > Magnoliopsida > Poales > Poaceae > Avena > Avena sativa. The sequence goes on from OV702293.1 coordinate 467,170,135, forward strand.
AGAATTAGGGGCTGACCTTCGAAGCTCATGGTGCCGTTCCCATCGAAGTCGTACATCCTACACAGTACACACGCACATCAACCCAAATCCCCAAATGAACTCGAGTCGTCAGATAAATTAGACGCCACGACGGCCAGAGAAGGACCTGATCATCTGCTGAACGATGGAGAGGGGAAAGTCGAGGTTGCCCACGGCGAGCGCGCTCTGGTGGGCGGGAAGGATTCGCGCGTTAGTGCTCAAATTCTCGTCGTAGTCACTTTCGGTTCCGGGTACGGGGAGGAGGAGGAGGTAGGCAAACCTGGAGCTGAAGATCCGTGATGTTGCCGGTGCGGGCGGCGTCGACGCGGTCGAACCACTCCCGCAGGACCACCGCGTTCTCCATCTCCGGTCTCCGGCGAGGAAGACTGCCGGAGCGTTCGAGGAAAACCAAGAGAGTTAATAGGTTTACGTCTTCAAGCTGGGAGAGCAACAAATAGTTAATTCTAAAACTTCCACCTTCATATTTAGGAGACGGGATACAGAGTTTACGCCTTCGCCCATCTGTGTAGAATGTGTACACGATGTACTGCTTCAGCTTCGGAGAGGGTCAAAGGAAAAGCCATTTTTCTCCAAAACGCAACACCTTTTTTATTTTATCTTGGTTCATCTTTGTTCTGGCGATTGAGGTGACTCATTGTTTCCAAGAAAATAATAACACATATTAGGGTTTTACAAGATAATGACAAACAAATTTTTTTATGCTGAATGTGCACGGTTTACTGATTTTCTTCCTTTTTATCTATTTTACTATCTCCCATATTTACGAGTATTTTGTTAGCAGGAGAAATGTTCAATTTATTTATTAGAACCTCATGATCATAATGAATTTATTTATTTTGAAATGGGGAATATAGCTCCGGCCTCTGCATCAAGTGATGCACTCAGCCTTTTATTTATTGCAGAGTTTAGTTATAGTATTTATTACAATTACGGATCAGCTAGGATTGAGACATGTATCAACCAATGAAAAATGAAAAGCAATAAATAGCTAACCATTTTAAAGTCTAGTAATGTGCCGCCATCTAGTAGCCTGGAAATAGAAGTCCTGAGCAACCGCCAGAAGTCGGTTGCATATCCAGTAACCATAGGCTCCCACTGATCCACCGGGAGCAAGTGACACCATAGTTGTATCCACCGGTAGTAAGTGACATGATCATAATGAATAAGACGATCATATTGAACAAGGCTAATAAGCACCAATCTATACAGAGGCTGGCGCCACCCCTTTCCAGAAAAAATGATCATATTGAAGATGCATTTAGAGGGATTTATGCATGTATATAAGAGTTAACGGGGAGTGTTTAAAGTTATCTGGTGGCGTTGGTGAGAATTATCAATATGAAATGAGTATTTTTGGGATGGTTGAGATAAAAGGTATCCAACCTAACTTATACAGCCTCCGGTTCAAAGTAATTGACACGTATTTGTCTAGCTATTTATGTATCTAAACATGTTTTAGTGTGTACATACATGCGAATCTAAACAATCTACATCAATTAATTTGAAACAAAGAGTATACGTTTTTATGTTGGTCTATGTTTCGAATAAACTTATCCTTTTGTCAATTCTTAAATAATTTATTTTAAAGAATAGAATAGATCACCACGCACAGCGGTGAAACTAATAGGTGGTCTAGTTTTTTTCGAATGGAGGTGATAACCGGCCTCTGCATTGAAATGTGCATGCAGTCTTATTTATTTATTATTCAAAAAAAACCTTGCAAAAGGACATAGAGATTAACCCGAAACCACCTCACTAGCGACGACGACAGTTGTAAAAATTAATGTGTAATTCCATGAATTCATGAAAAGAAGAGAAATCATCATAGCTTATTTAACAAATAGAGGGAGAGACATTCAAATTAATATTACATAGACTTAAATTTATTTCTCACACAACATTGTAGGTGATACCAAAGCTCACAACATTGTAGGTATCAGACATGCATGTTGGTATAATTATGGAGTCGAATGATGCGACTTTCTTTGAGGACATCTTTCCTATGAAAGGTATGTCCAGCTCATCAAATCAGGAGATGACTAGTTCATCTAGTCAGGAATTTTCTATAATTCCTGAACCCACTATGCCGATAGAACACTCTGATGATCCTGTGGAGGATGACAATGAAGCTCCCAAAAGGAGCAAGAGACAAAGGACTGCAAAGTCATTTGGTGATGATTTCATTGTGTACCTTGTGGATGATACTCCCACTTTTATTTCATAAGCCTATGCATCTCAAGATGCTGACTACTGGAAGGAAGCTGTCCGAAGCGAGATGGACTCCATCTTAGCTAATGGTACTTGGGAAATCACTGATCGTCCTTATGGGTGTAAACCTGTAGGATGTAAATGGGTGTTCAAGAAAAAGCTTAGACCTGATGGTACTATTGAAAAGTACAAGGCATGTCTTATGGCTAAGGGTTATACCCAAAAGGAAGGTGAAGACTTCTTCGATACCTACTCACCTGTAGCCAGATTGACCACTATTCGAGTACTACTTTCCTTGGCTGCCTCACATGGTCTTCTCGTTCATCAAATGGACGTTAAGACAGCTTTTCTAAATGGAGAGCTAGATGAGGAAATTTATATGGAGCAGCCTGACGGATTTGTGGTAGATGGTCAAGAAGGAAAGGTGTGTAAGTTAGTGAAGTCTTTATATGGTCTTAAGCAAGCTCCTAAGCAGTGGCACGAGAAGTTTGAAAGAACTTTAACTGCTGAAGGATTTGTTGTAAACGAAGCTGACAAATGTGTGTACTATCGCCATGGTGGGGGCGAGGGAGTTATTATGTGTCTCTATGTTGATGACATATTGATATTCGGGACCAACCTCGCTGTTATCGATGAGGTCAAAGAGTTCCTATCTCGTTGCTTTGAGATGAAGGATTTGGGAGTGGCTGATGTAATTTTAAACATCAAGCTACTAAAGGATGACAATGGTGGGATTACATTGCTTCAGTCTCACTATGTGGAAAAGATATTGAGTCGCTTCGGGTATAGTGACTGCAATTCTTCTCCAACGCCTTATGATCAATTGAGATATTCTCAAATTATTGGCTCGCTCATGTATTTAGCCAGCGCTACTAGACCTGACATCTCCATTGAGTCGATTTGTGTCAAATCCTGGAGATGATCATTGGCATGCTCTTGAAAGAGTTTTGCGCTATTTGAAAGGCACTGCGAGTTATGGTATTCACTATACTGGGTATCCTCGGGTACTTGAGGGTTATAGTGATTTAAATTGGATATCTGATGCTGATGAGATTAAGTCCACAAGTGGTTATTTGTTTACACTTGGTGGTGGCGCTGTTTCCTGGAAGTCTTGCAAGCAGACCATCTTAACGAGGTCAACAATGGAAGCAGAACTCACAGCATTAGACACAGCCACTGTTGAAGCAGAGTGGCTTCGTGAGCTCTTGATGGACTTACCTGTGGTTGAAAAACCAATACCCGCCATCCCAATGAACTGTGATAATCAAACTGTGATCGTCAAAGTAAACAGTTCTAAGGATAATATGAAGTCATCAAGGCATATGAAGAGGAGATTGAAATCTGTCAGGAAATTGAGAAACTCCAGAGTTATTGCGTTGGATTATATCCAAACATCTAAAAACCTGGCAGATCCTTTCACAAAGGGATTATCACGTAATGTGATAGATAATGCATCGAGGGAGATGGGTTTGAGACCCACGCTATGAGTTGATCCCAGTGGCAACCCACTCTATGTGATCGGAGATCCCGTGAATTAGAGCTGGGGGACAAACTGTTGGTCAGCTGAGAGGAGAGTATTCCCATATTATATTTACATCTCCATAAAGATGCAATACTCTCTTATTCTGCATGGCAGGTTGATATTTATCTTAATGTGTTCCAAGTGGCTTTTTATAAGCGGAGATGTTGTCCTGCAGAACATCTCTTAAGGAACACACCTATATGAGTCTGACTGTCAAACGTCGCAGTCCGTGAGAGTTGGGTGCTCTCTAGTAAACTCATGAAAGGCCCTGGAGTATGACGTATAAGCTCCAAACCGCGGGGAAGCCGACGGTAGCCCTGTACCGGTCTAGATTTATGTGAAACTAGCGCGCAGAAAACTTATAGTTTAAGGCGTAGTCCACTATTCAAGTTGCAAGCTAGCCTAGCATGAAGTTTAACGTGGAAGTTCAACTTAACAGTCTCCACTACATACCGGTATATAAAACAATGTTCTGAAAGAAAAGTGATGTGATGTGCCAATGAGACTTTGTGGGGGATTGTTGGAATTTGGTGAGTTTTGGGCTGTTGGCCCATTAGACAAATTCTGAAATTCTCTTTGGCCCACTTGTATATGGCAGCATATGGCTGTGCTAGTGGTGCTAAAGTTTAGTCCCACATTGCTAGTTGAAGGGGAGTTGGACCACCTTATATAGTAGAGTGTTGCACCACTCACTAAGGTGTGACAAGAAGAGTAGCCCTCGCGCACTCCTCCTCCGACGCCGCCCGCCTCGCCTCGTCACGACGCGACGCGCGCGCGCCGCGGGTTGCGGGAATCTCGCCGAGCCGAGCTTTATTTTGCTTGTTGGGAAAACTGATTATGAGTCATTAACGGATGCGTTAATTACAGCCGTTTCCAGCTTTTATGGACGTGGCTGTTACCGACTCGGACGTGGGCTGAGCCCACGATCCTCCTAACCTACACTATATAAAGCGTCCGGGCTAAACCTAATCGGTACGGAATCAATCCACACACGTGCCTACCTCCAGAACCTTGCGCCGCCGCTTTCGTCTTCCTCATCCCGGCTTACGGCGTGCACCGCAGATCGGGACAGCAGGCCTCCGGAACCCCGCCTCTCGTGAACCTGTACGGGTGAGGGGCGATCAGGTTTTTGGGGAGCGCTCAAGCGCGACTACTGGCAACCACGACGTCGTCCGACGACGAGTTCCCGAACAACGACTTCTTCCCGGACGTCAGCGACCTCTTCGACAACCTCAACATGGGCGACGTTGCGGCTGCTATTCAGCCTACTCTGTACGTGATACTCAACTGTCTCTTTCGGATTATGCTAGAGTTCTCTGTTCTAGCGTTTGCTGTAGCTGTGATAGATTTACCTCCTATAGATGTAATATGTTCATCTACTTTATTGATCTACATAATTGGTTTTAGTACCGTTTGTATGATCATGTTTTATCAGTTTATTATTCGGATTAAATCATATGGATTATTGCTTATATTTCCAACAATCCAAAAACCTGATTATAGGCAACTGGATTCCACTGGTGTAGCCGCGGCTACTAGGCCGCCTCCTTTTGACGGCATGCACTATAAGAGATGGCGCAAGAGAGCAGTTCTCTGGTTTGAAAACCTAAACTGCTATAGCGCCACTCTTGGCAAGCCTGAAGGAGATCTTTCTGCTGAGCAGGAAGCGAGCTTTAAGAAAGCCGATACCATGTTTATGGCGGCTTTGTTCAGTGTTCTTGGGGACAACATTGTTGACCCTTATATGTCATTTGATAATGGCAAGGACGCGTGGGAAGCGCTCGAGGCCAAGTTTGGGGTCTCGGACGCTGGCACTGAGTTGTATGTCATGGAGCAATTCTATGACTACAGGATGGTTGATGAGCGCTCCGTCATTGAGCAAGCTCATGAGATACAATCACTTGCCAAAGAACTTGAGCAGTTCAAGTGTTCCTTACCGGACAAATTTGTGGCTGGTGGCATTATTGCCAAGCTTCCTCCTTCGTGGAGGAACTTTGCTACTTCTCTGAAACATAAGAGACAAGAGTTTTCCGTTACGGATCTCATTGGGTCTCTTCATGTGGAAGAGAAGGCGAGAGCAAAGGACAAAACTGCTCGAGGACTTGAGGGAGGTTCTACTGCCAATTTAGTGCAGAGGAAAAACTTCCAATCCCACAAGTTCAAGAATAAGAACAAAACTGAAGGAAAGGGAAAGTTCGATGGCAAGAACAAGGCCACGCACTCAACCAACTTCAAGAAGAAAAATGATAAGAGGAAAGGCTCTTGCCACGTCTGTGGTGATCCTGATCATTGGGCTCCTAGCTGCCCTAATCGCTTTGACAAGCGTCAACATGGGAACAGCGGCAAGACCGCAAATGTTGTTATTAGCGATACTGAGATGAAGGATGCTGGGTACGGTATTTTACCTACTATCCTTTCAGTATGTCATTCTCCTGATTGGTGGATAGACACGGGTGCTAATACACATGTATGTTCTGATATTTCCATGTTCTCCTCTTATCAGGTCTCAAGGACTTCTTCCGTGCTGATGAGAAACGGCTCACGTGCTTCTGTTCATGGTGTTGGTACGGTAGATCTGAAGTTTACTTCGGGGAAGACCGTACAGCTAAAGAACGTGCAGCATGTTCCCTCTGAAAGAACATGTTGGGCCCCCATGTGTGGTTTTGGTAATTAATGACAATCTTTATGGAATAATGTGTGTATTAAGTTATACTTGTAGGATTTGTCCATTGGCATCGCTTGGAGCATGTGTTGGCTTCAAGGTCAATGAAATGCAAAAAATTTGTTGGGCAAACTCAATATGCGAGGTCGATGATGAGGAATTAAGGATGGCGTTCCATCTTGAGAAGGGCAAGATCGTCTACATCGAGCTCAAGTGGAATGCTCAAGGCAAAGGTATAATATTGATAAGTTTTCCCTTTTGCCGGTCTCACGTTGTGTGTGTGAGACCGGGTTTAGGATAGATAACCGTACTATCAAGAGGGGCTCTCGTATGAGTAATTCGGTCACATCGTTCGGAGAGAGCTCAAACCTTTGCATACTTGCATCATCATATTTGGTTGTTATTTGGTCTTATCCATGTGAGGATATAGAGCTTGTGGTAATCTCCATAACAAACTCTTGTTCATCAAAATCGGATCTCCCATATATATCTTGTTGCGATTTTGATTTATGCGGCTTTTCAGTTTCTCACCAAGTGAGTTATCTCACATTATTCTAATTGATACTTTCTCACTTGGTGATAATAAATATTTCCAGATTTTATTGAGAAGCCCTTGTCGTCCTTTATCCAACGCAATTTGAATCGGGTCAATCGGAGCTACCGTTCAAAAGATATGACCGTTTGAGTTTTCGCCGATTTAATCCTATTAGAAAAAAGGAAAAAACAGTTTTTCTGGGCCGTCCGGTACTACCGGGCCCAGTACCGGACGCGCCTGGCTTGCGCGGCCCATCTTCAGTATCACCCGGTACCCACTACCGGTCCTACCGGACCGGCCCGGTAGTACCGCCCGGTGGGCCGGTACTACCGGCCGGCCCAGGTATTTTCCCTCCAGCGCCTCGCAGCCAAGCTACTCCCTGTGCTCAGATCCGCGCGTTGACCCGCCTCGTCATGCGCGCTTGCAGCCGCCGCGCGCCCTGCTGGCCCCGCTCGCTAGCCTCGCGCGTGCAGCCGCCCAGCGTCGCTCCGCATGTGCTCGCGCGCGCGCTGGCTCCCGCAGGGCCCTGCCCTGCTGCGTTGACCGCCGCTGCAGGCCCCGTCCCGTGTGCCCGCTTTGCTCGGCGCGCATCGCGCTGGTCGCCGGGCCCGCTGCCTGCCCCCGCGTGCGTGTGCGCGTCCGCGTTGCTCGCCAGCTGCTACCTGCTTGCTGGCCCCGCTGCTGCCGAGCAAGCTGCTGCCTCCCGCATGCATGCGCAGCTGCTGCTGCCGCTCACTTGTCTCGTTGCGTGTACGTACGGCCATGGCCCCATCTCGCTGCTCTCGTTTTTTCCTGCCATCTTGTTTGGTTCCGGTAGTACCGGTTAAATCCGGTAGTACCGGACCGTTCTGAAAAACTGCCCAAACGACTAGATTTTCTGGGCCCTCTATTTAAGCTTTGCCCGTTTTCAGTTTAGTCAGCTCCTCTATTATCTATTAGGCTAAATTTTGTCCACACTTGCAATAGATCTTGAAGCTTGCCTAATCTTTTCCCTCCGATGATTCTTGTCCATACTTGAGTGGAAAAGAGAGGAGATCTAGCCCCACGTTTTGACCTAACCGATTCATCTCTTTGTGAGTGCATCTTTGGGGATCTAGATTTTGGGTGATTTTATGTCTCTCTTTGATTCCTCCTCTCTTGTTCCCCCAATAGCTTTAGTAGCTTTGTTGGAACTTGAGAGTGAGGGATTTGGGCATCTTTTTGGTGTTCTTGCAATTTGCATTTGGTGCATCGGTTTGAGTTCTCCTCGGAGAATTTTTTTTGAGTTACTCATTGGAGCTTGTCCCTCTTGGGTTCTTGGAACCCTAGACGGTTTGTGGCCTTGGTGGCATTGTGGCCTTTTGTGGCGTTTGTTGGGAGCCTCCAATTAAGTTGTGGAGTTGTGCCCCAACCTTGTGAGAGGTTCCGGTTACCACCGACAAGTGCACCGATAGTGGATGCGTGAATCGATCCCATTGGGAGTGTGATTCACCGGAGAATAATGTAGGCCTTTTGTGGCGTTGGTGGTTTGATACCACCCCCTCTCCAAACGAGACGTACTCCATGTTGGGAGGAACTCGGTAAAATATCGCCGTCCCCGCGTGCCTCGGTTATCTCTATACCCGAGCTTTTACTTATGCACTTTACATTGTGATAGCCTTCGTGCTTGAAGTAATATATATCTTGCTATCACTTTGTTGTTTGTAATTGCTTAGCTTAAGTTGTTGGTGCACATAGGTGAACCTTAGTTGTTTCTAGGTTGTACTTTACAAAGTAAACACTAGTTTTATTCCGCCTTTGTTGAGCCACTCTAGGAAAAGTTTTAATCGCCTATTCACCCCCCTCTAGGCGACATCCGTATCCTTTCAATTGGTATCAGAGCCCGGTCTCTCATTTTAGGCTTCACCGCCTTGAGAGTGAAGATGTCGGCTAGAGGATTAGTGCACAATGACATGTTCACATTCGATGGCACAAATTATGATATATGGAAAAATCGCATGCTCATTCATTTTCGGGACATGGACCCAAATTTGGAGCGTATTGTAGATATAGGTTTTTCTCCTCCAATGGATTTCAAAAATCTATCTAGTGAGGATGAGAAAAACTTATATCTCGATGCTCAAGCTTCTAATGTGCTTGTTAATGCTTTGAGCTATGTAGTTACTTCTTCAATCATTCCTTTTTGGAGCGCTCATGAGTTATGGACAAAACTTCAAGATAAATATGTTGTGTCCAACATTATTGAGGATGATTGTGTTGCTTCCACTTCCGGTCGAGATGAGTTCTCATCCTCTACCACTTCACCAACATGTGACTTTTCACAAGGTAATGATATGGTGAGTGGTTATAGAAATTGCAATTTGGATAGTGTGCTTACTATTTGTAATCCCTCATCCCTATCGAGTTGCAATGATCTATCTTTGGACCTTAACGCTTCTAGCACTACAAACTCCTTACATGCTTGTGTTAATAGTCCTTGCATATCATGTAGAAATGACTTGAATAAATCTCATGATGATATGCTTGTGTTGTCTTGTTGCCATGATAAAAATACTTCCATTTCCTCTAGTGCTTGTGTTGCTAACCATGTAGAGGAAAATGAAGATTCTATGGGCCAAGACAAGGTCTTGAAGAGAGCTACAAGTGCAATCTCATCATCACCTTCCTCCGGTTTTCACATGTGCCTTATGGCTAAGGGAACAAAGGTAACCTCTTTGAATCCCATTGTATCTCATGATGATGATGATGAGGTTGAGAATGATAATGATGATTATAGAGGTAAGTATGATATTACCTCTATCAAGAAAATGGGAGAGGTTGTCATAGTGCTCTCTACAAAAATAAAATTGCTTCCTCCAACCTTCTTGAAATCTTGAATTATGCTATAGAAGGCAATGATCTTATTGAGGAGCAAGAAAACATAATTGATGAAAAGTTTGCACTTGAGCGTGAATATGCTAATGAACTTGCTCAAGTAAAGGACTCCCTTGAAGAAGAACAAACCACCAAAGAATCTCTTGAGGAGACTTTTACTCTGGAATAATCTAGAGTAAAGGAATACCATGATAGAGAACTTGCGGTGGCTAACTCCTTCAAGATTAAAAATGATGAACTTGAAGTTTCTTATGCTAAACTTGTTGAGGATTTTAAGCACCTCGAAAATGGCTCTCGGGTCGTTAAGAGGGAGCTCATCAAACTCACTGAGTCACATGAGCAACTTAAAGCTTCATATTCAAAAGAGCTTGCCAAGTTGCCCTCACCTCTCACTAATAATGATGATGCTTGTGTTACTAACTCTATTTCTTGTGAAGCATCTATTTTGGAGGAGAATGTTGAGCTAAAGGCTCAACTTGCGTTGCTAACTAGCAACTATGGGAAATTAGAAGAAAGTCATGTTAAGCTCTCAAGCTCGCATGAGGATCTTCTAGTCTCCCATTGTAGGTTAAAGTTAGCTCATGAGGCCATCATGTCAAAGGTAACATCTAGTGGGCCTCATGTGGACATTAGCACTACATCTACTCCAAATGTTATATTGCCATGTGCTAGTCCGTGTAGTTCATCCTCTCACAACCATGATGTATCTTGTGATGAATTACATTATATGCCTTGTTGCTCTAACAATGTAGCATCTACTTCCTCTAGTACTTTTGTTGAAACTAACCATGTAGAGGAAATAAAAGAGCTCAAGGCTCAAGTCACTTCTTTGAGAAATGACTTGAAAAAGGGTCATCAAGGGAAGGTCACACTCAACAAAATCTTGAGTGTGCAAAAATCCCCCAATGACAAGGGTGGGCTTGGATTCAACTCCAATGTCAAGAACAAGTCCACTATCAAGTTGAAGCACAAGGATAACAAGAAGATTGGCCAAGATCAAGTCAAGGATCCGGCCAACATTGTTTGCTTCAAGTGAAAGGAAGAAGGGCATCATGTTAGATCTTGCCCATTCAAGAAGAAGTCTCCTACTGTGAAGCAACAAGGGAAGCGGCCTCAAGCTCCACCTCAAGTCATTAATGGGCCTCTTCTTAAGAGGACTACTCGAGCTCTTCCTGGAGTTGTGGCTTCACCTAAGAAGAAAGATGGCAAGAGTAGAACTTGCTACTTATGCCGTGAGAAGGGTCATATTTCTTCCTCATGCACTATTGGTATCTCCTCATCCAACCCTATCATTATTGATGATGTTTATTATCTTTGTAAGGATGAGGTTGGCAATGTGGTTGCCAAATTTGTTGGTGCTCAATGTGGTGTCAAGAAAAGAACCATTTGGGTTGCCAAGCCTATTGTGACTAACTTTTTAGGACCCAACTTGGTTGGGGACCAACAAGCCAAAACTTGATCAATAGGTGTGTTTTGGAGGGCATTGGAGACTTGGCTACATCATGAAGAATTAAGGGATCTTCATTATTATATTTGTCAAGCCAAGTCATGTGGATTATATTGCTCCTATTATATTTCCAATGTTCCTCCTTGCGGTAACATATGCTTAACTCATTTCGTTGAAAGTTACTCGCCCCCTTGTGCATGTGTTGGTTTTGTATTCTCCATGCTCTTGTACATGTTGTGCCTTCCACTTAATTATCTTGAGGTATAAAGCTTATTTGTGTATGATTAGGTGGCACACCATATATGTGTGTTTCTTGTGTTTGAGCCTTACTTGGTTATATTTGATATATTATTTGGCTCTTGTGAGAGATTAATGGACTATCCCATTTTGGGGGAGTGTTATGCTTGGGCATACCACAATCCTAAAAAAAATGTATACATGAGGAATACCACCTAGTATTGATATTACAATATTATATATTCTCTATGTGGTACAATTCTCATGAGAAATTCAAGTTCTATAATGTCCATTAATTATCTCTATTTGGACCTTTTTGCCTCATGTTGGTTTTATGGTAGTATCACATTATGGAGTCATATGCTTAGTGCATAGTACAATCCTAGAAAATGTGAATATTTGAGGTTGTGTCACTTAGAATTGATATTGATAATTATCTAGCGCCTATGTGACACATTTTCTCATACAAGTTCCAATCTGCTTGAATGCCTTTATTGATCATAATTTGGATCTTGTATGTGAGAGTGTTTCTTGGTATGTGTTTCCTCATATTTAGATATATATATTCGCATGGAAACCATTTGCTTCAAGTTACTCTAATCACTAGTGATTGTGTGACTATTGGAAGCTACCAAGAATCTTGCTTGAAGTATCATGCTCAAATCTTATATTTAGTTATATGCTTCTTGTTGTGACTATGATCTTGGATATCCATGCAAGCTACCTTGGGAAAATTATTCCCAATATTTCTTGTCCTTGGACAATGAGTACTAAAGTTATGGTAGAATTTATTGATCATAGTCACTTTGGCCTTTGCTTAAACGTATCCTATCTTTGGCCAAGTAAATGTTTTGTGTGCTCCCATTCCTTCCTTGCCTCTTATGAATCTTCTTATTTTATTGGTATTCTCGTGTGTTTTATTTAATGTAGGTAGTGGTGATGATCTCATTTGTGTGCATTTTGCATTCAAAAGCAAAATTCTATATAATGTACTACTTATGGGTGAGCTCTCCTATATTATCTAGAACAATCCTATTTACGCTTCTTTGTTTGATCCATATCGGGTCTTATGTGGTTGGAACCTTAATCTTTTCGTTTTGGTATTTTGTGCCATCATGTTAAGTTTGGGGAGTTTGGTTTCTTGTTGGAACCTTGCTCTTTTTGGGATTTGGTTTTGTCTCATTCCTTGTTTCTTGATTTGACCATTTTAGAATGAGATAAATCCTTGAGCATTTTATTTCTATCTATTTTTGCTCTTTTGGCCTTACCCTAGCTCATTTGTTGAACTTGTGATCTTTCATGTGTTGAATTGGTTCTTTGATACAATTTGGACACCGCTTGTCTTGTCACACTCTTGTGTGTGCCATCTCGGTTTACTTGGTGTTTTGTTTAAATTGTATCTCCCTTTTGGTTCTTGAAAGCTTTATGCATGCATATTTACTATATGATTATATTATGGCATGCTTGCTTTCTTTGATCCAATATATAAGGGAAACTCCACCAATTCCCATCGGCTAAGTTGTGCATGAAATTCAATTTCATATCAATGTGCACATAATTATGTGGAGTCTCTCCTATGTATTGTAGTTTCTCTAACCACTTTGGACCCAATAAGTTTGGGGACTATTTTGTACTTAATTGTGTTTTAGGTACATTGGAGATATATTGGATGCTTGTCTTTCATTTTTGAAGAAATGATACTTAGAAGAAAATTTGAGGCAAGCTATAGGATGATCAACGAATTCATATCCTCTACATCCTACCAATCATATCTCGGTAACAAGTATCTCGTTCTCATGCTCACATATCTTGATTCCAACCGTCTGTCGGTTGCCTTCTAGCATGAATTAATGTATTTGAAATTGTTGTAGTTCTAGCCATGGTTTTAAGAGGACTCTCTAGTGTATATGTGTTTAAGTTGAGATGAGTACATGTAGTTGGGACTATACAAAATCATGCACATGATCCTCCAATCCCAAATATGTCAATCTAGCAATTTTATTGCCTATCATTTCCTCAACTTCTCTCATATGCAATAGTGAGATTTTGCTAGTCTATTTTCTATTAGATACTTGTTGCCTTTCTTCATATATTTCAACTTTCTCCTTTTCCCTTGGTGATAGTTGTAATATATGTAGTGTGTTTGTGTTTGAAGTCCATTATGTACTATAAGATCTATGTGAGCCTTTGGCCATGCTTTGAAGCAAAAATCTTATTGGTATATGTTGTGACTTCATTTTTGCTTCCATGTGCTTTATTGTATATCTTCCTTGTATGTGCTTATTTCTTTATGGGCATATGTCTTTGTGATGTCATCCACTTAGAGACATATACACATATGATAAGATAATTTTAGTTGATTTTTAAAATCCTTGGAGACCACCTTTCTATTCCTTTTGATTCTTCGGTGGCTTCCAAATGTAATTGCCTATGAGTGCTTGTTCCTCTTGTTTGCATCTTTTGGCACTCATATTTATTCTCTCATGCCTTGTATTGTTAAATGAACTTGGATGAGTGAGGATTCCATGTTTATGCACCTTGATTCCAAATACAATTATCATAATTGGTGCATTATCTTTGGGGAGCTCATCTAATTCATCTAATAATGCACATTTGTCTTCTTTCTCATTTGTTGTGTTTTAAATACTTATGGGGGAGCGAGGATTCCATATTTGTGCAATATGTATTCTAATGCATTTATGTTGAATAGTGCACAAATCTTGGGGAGCTTCTCTATTTGTTATTTAAAGCACTCTCTTGCTCATATCATAATATCTTGTAGGTTCCATTTGGACTCATTTGTTGTTTTCAAATTGGTTTGTCGGACCTTGTAGTTGCTTGCATCATTTGACTTTATTTTTGCAATCTTCGGGTCCTCGATATAGTTCTACTCCCTCCCAAGTATTCATCATTGGATATGTGCGAAGGCACACCTTTGGAGGAATTATTACTTTATTTGCCTTCTAGAACTTGTCACCCATTTCGGCAATCGATGCCAATGGGGGAGAAGTTTTAGAGGGTTTAAGGGAAGTTGGTTTATGCATTGAGTTTGTCCTTGTGCATTTATTGCTCATGCTCTTGCATCTTTGTTGTTGCTTAGCATGTGGTATATATATAGAGGAAACTCCACCAATGATAATGATTGGCAATATATGCAATGAAATTCAAGTTCATCACACATGCATAGATTGTGAGGGAGTTTGCTCTATATATGATGGTGGTACCAATATCACATACTTTTGTAGAATTTGATATTGGTATTACCATTTTATTCATTAAAATTCCTTATATAAACCCTCTTAAAGGGATTGTCATCAATTACCAAAATGGGGGAGATTGAAAGAACATGTTGGGCCCCCATGTGTGGTTTTGGTAATTAATGACAATCTTTATGGACTAATGTGTGTATTAAGTTATACTTGTAGGATTTGTCCATTGGCATCGCTTGGAGCATGTGTTGGCTTCAAGGTCAATGAAATGCAAAAAGATTTGTTGGGCAAACTCAATATGCGAGGTCGATGATGAGGAATTAAGGATGGCGTTCCATCTTGAGAAGGGCAAGATCGTCTACATCGAGCTCAAGTGGAATGCTCAAGGCAAAGGTATAATATTGATAGGTTTTCCTT
Source organism: Avena sativa (assembly GCA_916181665.1). Classification (NCBI taxonomy): domain Eukaryota; kingdom Viridiplantae; phylum Streptophyta; class Magnoliopsida; order Poales; family Poaceae; genus Avena; species Avena sativa. The sequence goes on from OV702293.1 coordinate 467,185,264, forward strand.
TTGCCGGTCTCACGTTGTGTGTGTGAGACCGGGTTTAGGATAGATAACCGTACTATCAAGAGGGGCTCTCGTATGAGTAATTCGGTCACATCGTTCGAAGAGAGCTCAAACCTTTGCATACTTGCATCATCATATTTGGTTGTTATTTGGTCTTATCCATGTGAGGATATAGAGCTTGTGGTAATCTCCATAACAAACTCTTGTTCATCAAAAACAGATCTCCCATATATATCTTGTTGCGATTTTGATTTTTGCGGCTTTTCAGTTTCTCACCAAGTGAGTTATCTCACATTATTCTAATTGATACTTTCTCACTTGGTGATAATAAATATTTCCAGATTTTATTGAGAAGCCCTTGTCGTCCTTTATCCAACGCAATTTGAATCGGGTCAATCGGAGCTACCGTTCAAAAGATATGACCGTTTGAGTTTTCGCCGATTTAATTCTATTAGAAAAAGGAAAAAACAGTTTTTCTGGGCCGTCCGGTACTACCGGGCCCAGTACCGGACGCGCCTGGCTCGCGCGGCCCATCTTCAGTATCACCCGGTACCCACTACCGGTCCTACCGGACCGGCCCGGTAGTACCGCCCGATGGGCCGGTAGTACCGCCCGGTAGTACCGCCCGGTGGGCCGGTACTACCGGCCGGCCCAGGTATTTTCCCTCCAGCGCCTCGCAGCCCAGCTACTCCCCATGCTCAGATCCGCACGTTGACCCGCCTCGTCCTGCGCGCTTGCAGCCGCCGCGCGCCCTGCTGGCCCCGCTCGCTAGCCTCGCGCGTGCAGCCGCCCAGCGTCGCTCCGCATCTGCTCGCGCGCGCGCTGGCTCCTGCAGGGCCCTGCCCTGCTGCGTTGACCGCCGCTGCAGGCCCCGTCCCGTGTGCCCGCTTTGCTCGGCGCTCATCGCGCTGGTCGCCGGGCCCGCTGCCTGCCCCCGCGTGCGAGTGCGCGTCCGTGTTGCTTGCCAGCTGCTACCTGCTTGCTGGCCCCGCTGCTGCCGAGCAAGCTGCTGCCTCCCGCATGCATGCGCAGCTGCTGCTGCCGCTCACTTGTCTCGCTGCGTGTACGTACGACCACGGCCCCATCTCGCTGCTCTCGTTTTTTCCTGCCATCTTGTTTGGTTCCGGTAGTACCGGACCGTTCCGAAAAACTGCCCAAACGGCTAGATTTTCTGGGCCCTCTATTTAAGCTTTGCCCGTTTTCAGTTTAGTCAGCTCCTCTATTATCTATTAGGCTAAACTTTGTCCACACTTGCTCTAGATCTTTAAGCTTGCCTAATCTTTTCCCTCCGATGATTCTTGTCCATACTTGAGTGGAAAAGAGAGGAGATCTAGCCCCACGTTTTGACCTAACCGATTCATCTCTTTGTGAGTGCATCTTTGGGGATCTAGATTTTGGGTGATTTTGTGTCTCTCTTTGATTCCTCCTCTCTTGTTCCCCCAATAGCTTTAGTAGCTTTGTTGGAACTTGAGAGTGAGGGATTTGGGCATCTTTTTGGTGTTCTTGCAATTTGCATTTGGTGCATCGGTTTGAGTTCTCCTCGGAGAATTTTTTTTGAGTTACTCATTGGAGCTTGTCCCTCTTGGGTTCTTGGAACCCTAGACGGTTTGTGGCCTTGGTGGCATTGTGGCCTTTTGTGGCGTTTGTTGGGAGCCTCCAATTAAGTTGTGGAGTTGTGCCCCAACCTTGTGAGAGGTTCCGGTTACCACCGACAAGTGCACCGATAGTGGAAGCGTGAATCGATCCCATTGGGAGTGTGATTCACCGGAGAATAATGTAGGCCTTTTGTGGCGTTGGTGGTTTGATACCACCCCCTCTCCAAACGAGACGTACTCCATGTTGGGAGGAACTCGGTAAAATATCGCCGTCCCCGCGTGCCTCGGTTATCTCTATACCCGAGCTTTTACTTATGCACTTTACATTGTGATAGCCTTCGTGCTTGAAGTAATATATATCTTGCTATCACTTTGTTGTTTGTAATTGCTTAGCTTAAGTTGTTGGTGCACATAGGTGAACCTTAGTTGTTTCTAGGTTGTACTTTACAAAGTAAACACTAGTTTTATTCCGCCTTTGTTGAGCCACTCTAGGAAAAGTTTTAATCGCCTATTCACCCCCCTCTAGGCGACATCCGTATCCTTTCAATTGGTATCAGAGCCCGGTCTCTCATTTTAGGCTTCACCGCCTTGAGAGTGAAGATGTTGGCTAGAGGATTAGTGCACAATGACATGTTCACATTCGATGGCATAAATTATGATATATGGAAAAATCGCATGCTCATTCATTTTCGGGACATGGACCCAAATTTGGAGCGTATTGTAGATATAGGTTTTTCTCCTCCAATGGATTTCAAAAATCTATCTAGTGAGGATGAGAAAAACTTATATCTCGATGCTCAAGCTTCTAATGTGCTTGTTAATGCTTTGAGCTATGTAGTTACTTCTTCAATCATTCCTTTTTGGAGCGCTCATGAGTTATGGACAAAACTTCAAGATAAATATGTTGTGTCCAACATTATTGAGGATGATTGTGTTGCTTCCACTTCCGGTCGAGATGAGTTCTCATCCTCTACCACTTCACCAACATGTGACTTTTCACAAGGTAATGATATGGTGAGTGGTTATAGAAATTGCAATTTGGATAGTGTGCTTACTATTTGTAATCCCTCATCCCTATCGAGTTGCAATGATCTATCTTTGGACCTTAACGCTTCTAGCACTACAAACTCCTTACATGCTTGTGTTAATAGTCCTTGCATATCATGTAGAAATGACTTGAATAAATCTCATGATGATATGCTTGTGTTGTCTTGTTGCCATGATAAAAATACTTCCATTTCCTCTAGTGCTTGTGTTGCTAACCATGTAGAGGAAAATGAAGATTCTATGGGCCAAGACAAGGTCTTGAAGAGAGCTACAAGTGCAATCTCATCATCACCTTCCTCCGGTTTTCACATGTGCCTTATGGCTAAGGGAACAAAGGTAACCTCTTTGAATCCCATTGTATCTCATGATGATGATGATGAGGTTGAGAATGATAATGATGATTATAGAGGTAAGTATGATATTACCTCTATCAAGAAAATGGGAGAGGTTGTCATAGTGCTCTCTACAAAAATAAAATTGCTTCCTCCAACCTTCTTGAAATCTTGAATTATGCTATAGAAGGCAATGATCTTATTGAGGAGCAAGAAAACATAATTGATGAAAAGTTTGCACTTGAGCGTGAATATGCTAATGAACTTGCTCAAGTAAAGGACTCCCTTGAAGAAGAACAAACCACCAAAGAATCTCTTGAGGAGACTTTTACTCTGGAATAATCTAGAGTAAAGGAATACCATGATAGAGAACTTGCGGTGGCTAACTCCTTCAAGATTAAAAATGATGAACTTGAAGTTTCTTATGCTAAACTTGTTGAGGATTTTAAGCACCTCGAAAATGGCTCTCGGGTCGTTAAGAGGGAGCTCATCAAACTCACTGAGTCACATGAGCAACTTAAAGCTTCATATTCAAAAGAGCTTGCCAAGTTGCCCTCACCTCTCACTAATAATGATGATGCTTGTGTTACTAACTCTATTTCTTGTGAAGCATCTATTTTGGAGGAGAATGTTGAGCTAAAGGCTCAACTTGTGTTGCTAACTAGCAACTATGGGAAATTAGAAGAAAGTCATGTTAAGCTCTCAAGCTCGCATGAGGATCTTCTAGTCTCCCATTGTAGGTTAAAGTTAGCTCATGAGGCCATCATGTCAAAGGTAACATCTAGTGGGCCTCATGTGGACATTAGCACTACATCTACTCCAAATGTTATATTGCCATGTGCTAGTCCGTGTAGTTCATCCTCTCACAACCATGATGTATCTTGTGATGAATTACATTATATGCCTTGTTGCTCTAACAATGTAGCATCTACTTCCTCTAGTACTTTTGTTGAAACTAACCATGTAGAGGAAATAAAAGAGCTCAAGGCTCAAGTCACTTCTTTGAGAAATGACTTGAAAAAGGGTCATCAAGGGAAGGTCACACTCAACAAAATCTTGAGTGTGCAAAAATCCCCCAATGACAAGGGTGGGCTTGGATTCAACTCCAATGTCAAGAACAAGTCCACTATCAAGTTGAAGCACAAGGATAACAAGAAGATTGGCCAAGATCAAGTCAAGGATCCGGCCAACATTGTTTGCTTCAAGTGAAAGGAAGAAGGGCATCATGTTAGATCTTGCCCATTCAAGAAGAAGTCTCCTACTGTGAAGCAACAAGGGAAGCGGCCTCAAGCTCCACCTCAAGTCATTAATGGGCCTCTTCCTAAGAGGACTACTCGAGCTCTTCCTGGAGTTGTGGCTTCACCTAAGAAGAAAGATGGCAAGAGTAGAACTTGCTACTTATGCCGTGAGAAGGGTCATATTTCTTCCTCATGCACTATTGGTATCTCCTCATCCAACCCTATCATTATTGATGATGTTTATTATCTTTGTAAGGATGAGGTTGGCAATGTGGTTGCCAAATTTGTTGGTGCTCAATGTGGTGTCAAGAAAAGAACCATTTGGGTTGCCAAGCCTATTGTGACTAACTTTTTAGGACCCAACTTGGTTGGGGACCAACAAGCCAAAACTTGATCAATAGGTGTGTTTTGGAGGGCATTGGAGACTTGGCTACATCATGAAGAATTAAGGGATCTTCATTATTATATTTGTCAAGCCAAGTCATGTGGATTATATTGCTCCTATTATATTTCCAATGTTCCTCCTTGCGGTAACATATGCTTAACTCATTTCGTTGAAAGTTACTCGCCCCCTTGTGCATGTGTTGGTTTTGTATTCTCCATGCTCTTGTACATGTTGTGCCTTCCACTTAATTATCTTGAGGTATAAAGCTTATTTGTGTATGATTAGGTGGCACACCATATATGTGTGTTTCTTGTGTTTGAGCCTTACTTGGTTATATTTGATATATTATTTGGCTCTTGTGAGAGATTAATGGACTATCCCATTTTGGGGGAGTGTTATGCTTGGGCATACCACAATCCTAAAAAAAATGTATACATGAGGAATACCACCTAGTATTGATATTACAATATTATATATTCTCTATGTGGTACAATTCTCATGAGAAATTCAAGTTCTATAATGTCCATTAATTATCTCTATTTGGACCTTTTTGCCTCATGTTGGTTTTATGGTAGTATCACATTATGGAGTCATATGCTTAGTGCATAGTACAATCCTAGAAAATGTGAATATTTGAGGTTGTGTCACTTAGAATTGATATTGATAATTATCTAGCGCCTATGTGACACATTTTCTCATACAAGTTCCAATCTGCTTGAATGCCTTTATTGATCATAATTTGGATCTTGTATGTGAGAGTGTTTCTTGGTATGTGTTTCCTCATATTTAGATATATATATTCGCATGGAAACCATTTGCTTCAAGTTACTCTAATCACTAGTGATTGTGTGACTATTGGAAGCTACCAAGAATCTTGCTTGAAGTATCATGCTCAAATCTTATATTTAGTTATATGCTTCTTGTTGTGACTATGATCTTGGATATCCATGCAAGCTACCTTGGGAAAATTATTCCCAATATTTCTTGTCCTTGGACAATGAGTACTAAAGTTATGGTAGAATTTATTGATCATAGTCACTTTGGCCTTTGCTTAAACGTATCCTATCTTTGGCCAAGTAAATGTTTTGTGTGCTCCCATTCCTTCCTTGCCTCTTATGAATCTTCTTATTTTATTGGTATTCTCGTGTGTTTTATTTAATGTAGGTAGTGGTGATGATCTCATTTGTGTGCATTTTGCATTCAAAAGCAAAATTCTATATAATGTACTACTTATGGGTGAGCTCTCCTATATTATCTAGAACAATCCTATTTACGCTTCTTTGTTTGATCCATATCGGGTCTTATGTGGTTGGAACCTTAATCTTTTCGTTTTGGTATTTTGTGCCATCATGTTAAGTTTGGGGAGTTTGGTTTCTTGTTGGAACCTTGCTCTTTTTGGGATTTGGTTTTGTCTCATTCCTTGTTTCTTGATTTGACCATTTTAGAATGAGATAAATCCTTGAGCATTTTATTTCTATCTATTTTTGCTCTTTTGGCCTTACCCTAGCTCATTTGTTGAACTTGTGATCTTTCATGTGTTGAATTGGTTCTTTGATACAATTTGGACACCGCTTGTCTTGTCACACTCTTGTGTGTGCCATCTCGGTTTACTTGGTGTTTTGTTTAAATTGTATCTCCCTTTTGGTTCTTGAAAGCTTTATGCATGCATATTTACTATATGATTATATTATGGCATGCTTGCTTTCTTTGATCCAATATATAAGGGAAACTCCACCAATTCCCATCGGCTAAGTTGTGCATGAAATTCAATTTCATATCAATGTGCACATAATTATGTGGAGTCTCTCCTATGTATTGTAGTTTCTCTAACCACTTTGGACCCAATAAGTTTGGGGACTATTTTGTACTTAATTGTGTTTTAGGTACATTGGAGATATATTGGATGCTTGTCTTTCATTTTTGAAGAAATGATACTTAGAAGAAAATTTGAGGCAAGCTATAGGATGATCAACGAATTCATATCCTCTACATCCTACCAATCATATCTCGGTAACAAGTATCTCGTTCTCATGCTCACATATCTTGATTCCAACCGTCTGTCGGTTGCCTTCTAGCATGAATTAATGTATTTGAAATTGTTGTAGTTCTAGCCATGGTTTTAAGAGGACTCTCTAGTGTATATGTGTTTAAGTTGAGATGAGTACATGTAGTTGGGACTATACAAAATCATGCACATGATCCTCCAATCCCAAATATGTCAATCTAGCAATTTTATTGCCTATCATTTCCTCAACTTCTCTCATATGCAATAGTGAGATTTTGCTAGTCTATTTTCTATTAGATACTTGTTGCCTTTCTTCATATATTTCAACTTTCTCCTTTTCCCTTGGTGATAGTTGTAATATATGTAGTGTGTTTGTGTTTGAAGTCCATTATGTACTATAAGATCTATGTGAGCCTTTGGCCATGCTTTGAAGCAAAAATCTTATTGGTATATGTTGTGACTTCATTTTTGCTTCCATGTGCTTTATTGTATATCTTCCTTGTATGTGCTTATTTCTTTATGGGCATATGTCTTTGTGATGTCATCCACTTAGAGACATATACACATATGATAAGATAATTTTAGTTGATTTTTAAAATCCTTGGAGACCACCTTTCTATTCCTTTTGATTCTTCGGTGGCTTCCAAATGTAATTGCCTATGAGTGCTTGTTCCTCTTGTTTGCATCTTTTGGCACTCATATTTATTCTCTCATGCCTTGTATTGTTAAATGAACTTGGATGAGTGAGGATTCCATGTTTATGCACCTTGATTCCAAATACAATTATCATAATTGGTGCATTATCTTTGGGGAGCTCATCTAATTCATCTAATAATGCACATTTGTCTTCTTTCTCATTTGTTGTGTTTTAAATACTTATGGGGGAGCGAGGATTCCATATTTGTGCAATATGTATTCTAATGCATTTATGTTGAATAGTGCACAAATCTTGGGGAGCTTCTCTATTTGTTATTTAAAGCACTCTCTTGCTCATATCATAATATCTTGTAGGTTCCATTTGGACTCATTTGTTGTTTTCAAATTGGTTTGTCGGACCTTGTAGTTGCTTGCATCATTTGACTTTATTTTTGCAATCTTCGGGTCCTCGATATAGTTCTACTCCCTCCCAAGTATTCATCATTGGATATGTGCGAAGGCACACCTTTGGAGGAATTATTACTTTATTTGCCTTCTAGAACTTGTCACCCATTTCGGCAATCGATGCCAATGGGGGAGAAGTTTTAGAGGGTTTAAGGGAAGTTGGTTTATGCATTGAGTTTGTCCTTGTGCATTTATTGCTCATGCTCTTGCATCTTTGTTGTTGCTTAGCATGTGGTATATATATAGAGGAAACTCCACCAATGATAATGATTGGCAATATATGCAATGAAATTCAAGTTCATCACACATGCATAGATTGTGAGGGAGTTTGCTCTATATATGATGGTGGTACCAATATCACATACTTTTGTAGAATTTGATATTGGTATTACCATTTTATTCATTAAAATTCCTTATATAAACCCTCTTAAAGGGATTGTCATCAATTACCAAAATGGGGGAGATTGAAAGAACATGTTGGGCCCCCATGTGTGGTTTTGGTAATTAATGACAATCTTTATGGACTAATGTGTGTATTAAGTTATACTTGTAGGATTTGTCCATTGGCATCGCTTGGAGCATGTGTTGGCTTCAAGGTCAATGAAATGCAAAAAGATTTGTTGGGCAAACTCAATATGCGAGGTCGATGATGAGGAATTAAGGATGGCGTTCCATCTTGAGAAGGGCAAGATCGTCTACATCGAGCTCAAGTGGAATGCTCAAGGCAAAGGTATAATATTGATAGGTTTTCCTTTTGCCGGTCTCACGTTGTGTGTGTGAGACCGGGTTTAGGATAGATAACCGTACTATCAAGAGGGGCTCTCGTATGAGTAATTCGGTCACATCGTTCGAAGAGAGCTCAAACCTTTGCATACTTGCATCATCATATTTGGTTGTTATTTGGTCTTATCCATGTGAGGATATAGAGCTTGTGGTAATCTCCATAACAAACTCTTGTTCATCAAAAACAGATCTCCCATATATATCTTGTTGCGATTTTGATTTTTGCGGCTTTTCAGTTTCTCACCAAGTGAGTTATCTCACATTATTCTAATTGATACTTTCTCACTTGGTGATAATAAATATTTCCAGATTTTATTGAGAAGCCCTTGTCGTCCTTTATCCAACGCAATTTGAATCGGGTCAATCGGAGCTACCGTTCAAAAGATATGACCGTTTGAGTTTTCGCCGATTTAATTCTATTAGAAAAAGGAAAAAACAGTTTTTCTGGGCCGTCCGGTACTACCGGGCCCAGTACCGGACGCGCCTGGCTCGCGCGGCCCATCTTCAGTATCACCCAGTACCGGACGCGCCTGCTGCTGCCGCTCACTTGTCTCGCTGCGTGTACGTACGGCCACGGCCCCATCTCGCTGCTCTCGTTTTTTCCTGCCATCTTGTTTGGTTCCGGTAGTACCGGTTAAATCCGGTAGTACCGGACCGTTTCGAAAAACTGCCCAAACGGCTAGATTTTCTGGGCCCTCTATTTAAGCTTTGCCCGTTTTCAGTTTAGTCAGCTCCTATATTATCTATTAGGCTAAACTTTGTCCACACTTGCTCTAGATCTTGAAGCTTGCCTAATCTTTTCCCTCCGATGATTCTTGTCCATATTTGAGTGGAAAAGAGAGGAGATCTAGCCCCACGTTTTGACCTAACCGATTCATCTCTTTGTGAGTGCATCTTTGGGGATCTAGATTTTGGGTGATTTTGTGTCTCTCTTTGATTCCTCCTCTCTTGTTCCCCCAATAGCTTTAGTAGCTTTGTTGGAACTTGAGAGTGAGGGATTTGGGCATCTTTTTGGTGTTCTTGCAATTTGCATTTGGTGCATCGGTTTGAGTTCTCCTCGGAGAATTTTTTTGAGTTACTCATTAGAGCTTGTCCCTCTTGGGTTCTTGGAACCCTAGACGGTCTGTGGCCTTGGTGGCATTGTGACCTTTTGTGGCGTTTGTTGGGAGCCTCCAATTAAGTTGTGGAGTTGTGCCCCAACCTTGTGAGAGGTTCCGGTTGCCACCGACAAGTGCACCGATAGTGGAAGCGTGAATCGATCCCATTGGGAGTGTGATTCACCGGAGAATAAGGGAGGCCTTTTGTGGCGTTGGTGGTTTGATACCACCCCCTCTCCAAATGAGACGTACTCCATGTTGGGAGGAACTCGGTAAAATATCGTCGTCCCCGCGTGCCTCGGTTATCTCTATACCCAAGCTTTTCTTATGCACTTTACATTGTGATAGCCTTCGTGCTTGAAGTAATATATATCTTGCTATCACTTTGTTGTTTGTAATTGCTTAGCTTAAGTTGTTGGTGCACATAGGTGAACCTTAGTTGTTTCTAGGTTGTGCTTTACAAAGTAAACACTAGTTTTATTCCGCCTTTGTTGAGCCACTCTAGGAAAAGTTTTAATCGCCTATTCACCCCCCCTTTAGGCGACATCCGTATCCTTTCACCCTCCATCAATAAGAATCTCGTCAGCGGATCGCTTTTATGTCGAGATGGCTTTAAGTTGGTTTTTGAGTCCAATAAAGTTGTAATTTCTAAGTATGTACAATTTGTTGGAAAAGGTTATGAGTGCGGAGGTCTGTTCCGCTTGTCTCTGTCAGACTCATGTACTAAAGTTATTAATCATGTTTGCAATGATAATGAGTCCAATGTTTGGCATTCATGACTCTGTCATATTAACTTTGGTTGCATGACGCGGCTAGCCAATATGAGTTTAATTCCGAAATTTACCACTGTCAAAGGTTCTAAGTGCCAAGTTTGTGTGCAAGCAAAGCAACCCCGCAAGTCTCATACGACTGCGGAACCGAGAAACTTAGCACCGCTAGAACTTATACATTCAGATCTTTGTGAGATGAATGGTGTGTTGACAAAAGGTGGAAAAAGATACTTTATGACGTTGATTGATGACTCCACTAGATACTGCTATGTTTATCTCCTGAAATCTAAAGATGAAGCTTTGAACTACTTCAAAATCTATAAAGCTGAGGCAGAAAACCAACTTGATCTTAAAATCAAGCGGCTAAGGTCGGATCGTGGTGGAGAGTACTTTTCAAATGAATTTGATTTATTCTGTGCGGAACATGGTGTTATACATGAGAGGACGCCTCCCTACTCACCTCAGTCAAATGGGGTGGCCGAAAGGAAGAACCGCACTCTAACTGATTTGGTTAACGCCATGTTAGATACATCGGGTCTTTCCAAGGAATGGTGGGGGGAGGCGCTAATGACCACGTGTCATGTCCTAAACCGTGTTCCTGTAAAGGATAAAACCATGACTCCAATTGAGGAATGGGAAAAGAAAAGGCTTAAACTCTCTTACTTACGAACTTGGGGTTGTTTGGCGAAAGTCAATATTCCAATACCCAAGAAGCGAAAGCTTGGACCAAAAACCGTTGATTGTGTTTTTCTGGGATATGCTTTTCATAGCATTGGCTATAGATTTTTGATAGTAAAATTTGAGGTATCCGACATGCATGTTGGTACAATTATGGAGTCGAATGATGCGACTTTCTTTGAGTACATCTTTCCTATGAAAGGTATGTCCAGCTCATCAAATCAGGAGATGACTAGTTCATCTAGTCAGGAATTTTCTATAATTCCTGAACCCACTATGCCGATAGAACACTCTGATGATCCTGTGGAGGATGACAATGAAGCTCCCAAAAGGAGCAAGAGACAAAGGACCGCAAAGTCATTTGGTGATGATTTCATTGTGTACCTTGTGGATGATACTCCCACTTCTATTTCATAAGCCTATGCATCTCAAGATGCTGACTACTGGAAGGAAGCTGTCCGAAGCGAGATGGACTCCATCTTAGCTAATGGTACTTGGGAAATCACTGATCGTCCTTATGGGTGTAAACCTGTCGGATGTAAATGGGTGTTCAAGAAAAAGCTTAGACCTGATGGTACTATTGAAAAGTACAAGGCACGTCTTGTGGCTAAGGGTTATACCCAAAAGGAAGGTGAAGACTTCTTCGATACCTACTCACCTGTAGCCAGATTGACCACTATTCGAGTGCTACTTTCCTTGGCTGCCTCACATGGTCTTCTCGTTCATCAAATGGAGATTGAAATCTGTCAGGAAATTGAGAAACTCCAGAGTTATTGCGTTGGATTATATCCAAACATCTAAAAACCTGGCAATTCCTTTCACAAAGGGATTATCACGTAATGTGATAGATAATGCATCGAGGGAGATGGGTTTGAGACCCACGCTATGAGTTGATCCCAGTGGCAACCCACTCTATGTGATCGGAGATCCCGTTAATTAGAGCTGGGAGACAAACTGTTGGTCAGCTGAGAGGAGAGTATTCCCATATTATATTTACATCTCCATAAAGATGCAATACTCTCTTATTCTGCATGGCAGGTTGATATTTATCTTAATGTGTTCCAAGTGGCTTTTTTATAAGCGGAGATGTTGTCCTGCAGAACATCTCTTGAGGAACACACCTATATGAGTCTGACTGTCAAACGTCGCAGTCCGTGAGAGTCGGGTGCTCTCTAGTAAACTCATGAAAGGCCCTGGAGTATGACGTATAAGCTCCAAACCGCGGGGAAGCCGACGGTAGCCCTGTACCGGTCTAGATTTTATGTGAAACTAGCGCGCAGAAAACTTGTAGTTCAAGGCATAGTCCACTATTCAAGTTGCAAGCTAGCATAGCATGAAGTTTAATGTGGAAGTTCAACTTAACAGTCTTCACTACATACCGGTATATAAAACAATGTCCTGGAAGAAAAGTGATGTGATGTGCCAATGAGACTTTGTGGGGGATTGTTGGAATTTGGTGAGTTTTGGGCTGTTGGCCCATTAGACAAATTCTGAAATTCTCTTTGGCCCACTTGTATATGGCAGCATATGGCTGTGCTAGTGGTGCTAAAGTTTAATCCTACATTGCTAGTTGAAGGGGAGTTGGACCACCTTATATAGTAGAGTGTTGCACCACTCACTAAGGTGTGACAAGAAGAGTAGCCCTCGCGCACTCCTCCTCCGACGCCGCCCGCCTCGCCTCGTCACGACGCGACGTGCGCCGAGGGTTGCGGGAATCTCGCCGAGCCGAGATTTATTTTGCTTGTTGGGAAAACTGATTATGAGTCATTAACGGACGCGTTAATTACAGCCGTTTCCAGCTTTTATGGACGTGGCTGTTACCGACTCGGACGTGGGCTGAGCCCACGATCCTCCTAACCTACACTATATAAAGCGTCCGGGCTAAACCTAATCGGTACGGAATCAATCCACACACGCGCCTACCTCCAGAACCTTGCGCCGCCGCTTTCGTCTTCCTCATCCCGGCTTGCGGCGTGCACCGCAGATCGGGACAGCAGGCCTCCGGAACCCCGCCTCTCGTGAACCTGTACGGGTGAGGGGCGATCAGGTTTTTGGGGAGCGCTCAAGCGCGACTACTGGCAACCACGACGTCGTCCGACGACGAGTTCCCGAACGACGACTTCTTCCCGGACGTCAGCGACCTCTTCGACAACCTCAACATGGGCGACGTTGCGGCTGCTATTCAGCCTACTCTATACGTGATACTCAACTGTCTCTTTCGGATTATGCTAGAGTTCTTTGTTCTAGCGTTTGCTGTAGATGTGATAGATTTACCTCCTATAGATGTAATATGTTCATCTACTTTGTTGGTCTACATAATTGGTTTTAGTACCGTTTGTATGATCATGTTTTATCAGTTTATTATTCGGATTAAATCATATGGATTATTGCTTATATTTCCAACAATCCAAAAACCTGATTATAGGCAACTGAATTCCACTGGTGTAGCCGCGGCTACTAGGCCGCCTCCTTTTGACGGCATGCACTATAAGAGATGGCGCAAGAGAGCAGTTCTCTGGTTTGAAAACCTAAATTGCTATAGCGCCACTCTTGGCAAGCCTGAAGGAGATCTTTCTGCTGAGCAGGAAGCGAGCTTTAAGAAAGCCGATACCATGTTTATGACGGCTTTGTTCAGTGTTCTTGGGGACAACATTGTTGACCCTTATATGTCATTTGATAATGGCAAGGACGCGTGGGAAGCGCTCGAGGCCAAGTTTGGGGTCTCGGACGCTGGCACTGAGCTGTATGTCATGGAGCAATTCTATGACTACAGGATGGTTGATGAGCGCTCCGTCGTTGAGCAAGCTCATGAGATACAATCACTTGCCAAAGAACTTGAGCAGTTCAAGTGTTCCTTACCAGACAAATTTGTGGCTGGTGGCATTATTGCCAAGCTTCCTCCTTCGTGGAGGAACTTTGCTACTTCTCTGAAACATAAGAGACAAGAGTTTTCCGTTACGGATCTCATTGGGTCTCTTCATGTGGAAGAAAAGGCGAGAGCAAAGGACAAAACTGCTCGAGGACTTGAGGGAGGTTCTACTGCCAATTTAGTGCAGAGGAAAAACTTCCAATCCCACAAGTTCAAGAATAAGAACAAAACTGAAGGAAAGGAAAAGTTCGATGGCAAGAACAAGGCCACACACTCAACCAACTTCAAGAAGAAAAATGATAAGAGGAAAGGCTCTTGCCACGTCTGTGGTGATCATGATCATTGGGCTCCTAGCTGCCCTAATCGCTTTGACAAGCGTTAACATGGGAACAGCGGCAAGACCGCAAATGTTGTTATTAGCGATACTGAGATGAAGGATGCTGGGTACGGTATTTTACCTACTATCCTTTCAGTATGTCATTCTCCTGATTGGTGGATAGACACGGGTGCTAATACACATGTATGTTCTGATAATTCCATGTTCTCCTCTTATCAGGTCTCAAGGACTTCTTCCGTGCTGATGGGAAACGGCTCACGTGCTTCTGTTCATGGTGTTGGTACGGTAGATCTGAAGTTTACTTCAGGGAAGACCGTACAGCTAAAGAACGTGCAGCATGTTCCCTCCATCAATAAGAATCTCGTCAGCGGATCGCTTTTATGTCAAGATGGCTTTAAGTTGGTTTTTGAGTCCAATAAAGTTGTAATTTCTAAGTATGTACAATTTGTTGGAAAAGGTTATGAGTGCGGAGGTCTGTTCCGCTTGTCTCTGTCAGACTCATGTACTAAAGTTATTAATCATGTTTGCAATAATAATGAGTCCAATGTTTGGCATTCATGACTCTGTCATATTAACTTTGGTTGCATGACGCGGCTAGACAATATGAGTTTAATTCCGAAATTTACCACTGTCAAAGGTTCTAAGTGCCAAGTTTGTGTGCAAGCAAAGCAACCCCGCAAGTCTCATACGACTGCGGAACCGAGAAACTTAGCACCGCTAGAACTTATACATTCAGATCTTTGTGAGATGAATGGTGTGTTGACAAAAGGTGGAAAAAGATACTTTATGACGTTGATTGATGACTCCACTAGATACTGCTATGTTTATCTCCTGAAATCTAAAGATGAAGCTTTGAACTACTTCAAAATCTATAAAGCTGAGGCAGAAAACCAACTTGATCTTAAAATCAAGCGGCTAAGGTCGGATCGTGGTGGAGAGTACTTTTCAAATGAATTTGATTTATTCTGTGCGGAACAAGGTGTTATACATGAGAGGACGCCTCCCTACTCACCTCAGTCAAATGGGGTGGCCGAAAGGAAGAACCGCACTCTAACTGATTTGGTTAACGCCATGTTAGATACATCGGGTCTTTCCAAGGAATGGTGGGGGGAGGCGCTAATGACCGCGTGCCATGTCCTAAACCGTGTTCCTGTAAAGGATAAAACCATGACTCTATTTGAGGAATGGGAAAAGAAAAGGCTTAAACTCTCTTACTTACGAACTTGGGGTTGTTTGGCGAAAGTCAATATTCCAATACCCAAGAAGCGAAAGCTTGGACCAAAAACCGTTGATTGTGTTTTTCTGGGATATGCTTTTCATAGCATTGGCTATAGATTTTTGATAGTAAAATCTGAGGTATCCGACATGCATGTTGGTACAATTATGGAGTCGAATGATGCGACTTTCTTTGAGTACATCTTTCCTATGAAAGGTATGTCCAGCTCATCAAATCAGGAGATGATTAGTTCATCTAGTCAGGAATTTTCTATAATTCCTGAACCCACTATGCCGATAGAACACTCTGATGATCCTGTGGAGGATGACAATGAAGCTCCCAAAAGGAGCAAGAGACAAAGGACTGCAAAGTCATTTGGTGATGATTTCATTGTGTGCCTTGTGGATGATACTCCCACTTCTATTTCATAAGCCTATGCATCTCAAGATGCTGACTACTGGAAGGAAGCTGTCCGAAGCGAGATGGACTCCATCTTAGCTAATGGTACTTGGGAAATCACTGATCGTCCTTATGGGTGTAAACCTGTAGGATGTAAATGGGTGTTCAAGAAAAAAGCTTAGACCTGATGGTACTATTGAAAAGTACAAGGCACGTCTTGTGGCTAAGGGTTATACCCAAAAGGAAGGTGAAGACTTCTTCGATACCTACTCACCTGTAGCCAGATTGACCACTATTCGAGTACTACTTTCCTTGGCTGCCTCACATGGTCTTCTCGTTCATCAAATGGACGTTAAGACAGCTTTTCTAAATGGAGAGCTAGATGAGGAAATTTATATGGAGCAGCCTGACGGATTTGTGGTAGATGGTCAAGAAGGAAAGATGTGTAAGTTAGTGAAGTCTTTATATGGTCTTAAGCAAGCTCCTAAGCAGTGGCACGAGAAGTTTGAAAGAACTTTAACTGCTGAAGGATTTGTTGTAAACGAAGCTGACAAATGTGTGTACTATCGCCATGGTGGGGGCGAGGGAGTTATTATGTGTCTCTATGTTGATGACATATTGATATTCGGGACCAACCTCGCTGTTATCGAGGAGGTCAAAGAGTTCCTATCTCGTTGCTTTGAGATGAAGGATTTGGGAGTGGCTGATGTAATTTTAAACATCAAGCTACTAAAGGATGACAATGGTGGGATTACATTGCTTCAGTCTCACTATGTGGAAAAGATATTGAGTCGCTTCGGGTATAGTGACTGCAATTCTTCTCCAACGCCTTATGATCAATTGAGATATTCTCAAATTATTGGCTCGCTCATGTATTTAGCCAGCGCTACTAGACCTGACATCTCCTTTGCTATAAGCAAACTGAGTCAATTTGTGTCAAATCCTGGAGATGATCATTAGCATGCTCTTGAAAGAGTTTTGCGCTATTTGAAAGGCACTGCGAGTTATGGTATTCACTATACTGGGTATCCTCGGGTACTTGAGGGTTATAGTGATTCAAATTGGATATCTGATGCTGATGAGATTAAGGCCACAAGTGGTTATTTGTTTACACTTGGTGGTGGCGCTGTTTCCTGGAAGTCTTGCAAGCAGACCATCTTAACGAGGTCAACAATGGAAGCAGAACTCACAGCATTAGACACAGCCACTGTTGAAGCAGAGTGGCTTCGTGAGCTCTTGATGGACTTACCTGTGGTTGAAAAACCAATACCCGCCATCCCAATGAACTGTGATAATCAAACTGTGATCGTCAAAGTAAACAGTTCTAAGGATAATATGAAGTCATCAAGGCATGTGAAGAGGAGATTGAAATCTGTCAGGAAATTGAGAAACTCCAGAGTTATTGCGTTGGATTATATCCAAACATCTAAAAACCTGGCAGATCCTTTCACAAAGGAATTATCACGTAATGTGATAGATAATGCATCGAGGGAGATGGGTTTGAGACCCACGCTATGAGTTGATCCCAGTGGCAACCCACTCTATGTGATCGGAGATCCCGTGAATTAGAGCTGGGAGACAAACTGTTGGTCAGCTGAGAGGAGAGTATTTCCATATTATATTTACATCTCCATAAAGATGCAATACTCTCTTATTCTGCATGGCAGATTGATATTTATCTTAATGTGTTCCAAGTGGCTTTTTATAAGCGGAGATGTTGTCCTGCAGAACATCTCTTGAGGAACACACCTATATGAGTCTGACTGTCAAACGTCGCAGTCCGTGAGAGTTGGGTGCTCTCTAGTAAACTCATGAAAGGCCCTGGAGTATGACGTATAAGCTCCAAACCGCGGGGAAGCCGACGGTAGCCCTGTACCGGTCTAGATTTTATGTGAAACTAGCGCGCAGAAAACTTATAGTTTAAGGCGTAGTCCACTATTCAAGTTGCAAGCTAGCGTAGCATGAAGTTTAACGTGGAAGTTTAACTTAACAGTCTCCACTACATACCGGTATATAAAACAATGTTCTGGAAAAAAAGTGATGTGATGTGCCAATGAGAATTTGTGGGGGATTGTTGGAATTTGGTGAGTTTTGGGCTGTTGGCCCATTAGACAAATTCTGAAATTCTCTTTGGCCCACTTGTATATGGCAGCATATGGCTGTGCTAGTGGTGCTAAAGTTTAATCCTACATTGCTAGTTGAAGGGGAGTTGGACCACCTTATATAGTAGAGTGTTGCACCACTCACTAAGGTGTGACAAGAAGAGTAGCTCTCGCGCGCCGCGGATTGCGGGTTGCGGGAATCTCGCCGAGCCGAGCTTTATTTTGCTTGTTGGGAAAACTGATTATGAGTCATTAACGGACGCGTTAATTACAGCCGTTTCCAGCTTTTATGGACGTGGGCTGAGCCCACGATCCTCCTAACCTGCACTATATAAAGCGTCCGGGCTAAACCTAATCGGTACGGAATCAATCCACACACGCGCCTACCTCCAGAACCTTGCGCCGCCGCTTTCGTCTTCCTCATCCCGGCTTGCGGCGTGCACCACAGAACGGGACAGCAGGCCTCCGGAACCCCGCCTCTCGTGAACCTGTACGGGTGAGGGACGATCAGGTTTTTGGGGAGCGCTCAAGCGCGACTACTGGCAACCACGACGTCGTCCGACGACGAATTCCCGAACGACGACTTCTTCTCGGACGTCAGTGACCTCTTCGACAACCTCAACATGGGCGACGCTGCGGCTGCTATTCAGCCTACTGTATACGTGATACTCAACTGTCTCTTTCTATGCTAGAGTTCTCTGTTCTAGCGTTTGCTGTAGATGTGATAGATTTACCTCCTATAGATGTAATCTGTTCATCTACTTTGTTGATCTGCATAATTGGTTTTAGTACCGTTTGTATGATCATGTTTTATCAGTTTATTATTCGGATTAAATCATATGGATTATTGCTTATATTTCCAACACTGGCAAGATAGCTTTGGACGCTATGACTGCAAAACCAAAGAAGTTACTCCACAGGATGGGCCTGATCTTTCACAGTACAGTGTTCAGTGGTGATCTCAAAAAAAGACACAATGTTTGCAATTCAGTCGGTGGAATCACCATTAAAATAGCACGCGCGTCTTGATCAAGAAGGACGAATAGAAAACTCTGGTACTTCTCAAAAAATTGATACTACACACATCTACTTTCGAGATGTACTTTCCTTCTGCACCTGATTATTCATTGAAACAACCGGCCAACCGGGCATGTAGTACACATGAGCTGACTGGTCTCATAGACTCCACGTGAGACGTGACACACAAATAATACTCCCTTCGGTCCATATTAATTGACTTGTATTTGTCAAATTTTAGATGAACCTATATACTAAATAGTGTTTAGATTTATCTAAATTTTGAAAAATCCAAGTCAATTAATATGGATCGGAGGAAGTAGATCAAAGTCAATAGAAACATGACACCAAGTGCTTACGATATGCAATAAACTTTTGGGATTCAGTGGTTCTGTAGTTAACCTGGGTTAGGCCCTGCAGAGAAAAACATCGTATCATCCTAAGCAAATAAAAACATTTGGGTTTTACCAAAGATGTGTTCTAGCATGGAAAATATCATAACGTGCACGCCTTATTAGCAAATATAAACACGAGGTTCAGAAAACCATCTCCCAGTGCAGCCCATTACTTGTTTATATCTATGCTTTCTCGTTGCTGCTTCCCGAATTCGTTCAGAAATATAGTGGCTGACTGGATGGCCATGCATGTCGTTTGGTGGTGTGGTCTTGTGATCATTGGGGCCGATGGGAGCAGGAAGAAAAGCATGTGTGATGCCATGCTAGTTCATGATGAGGATCTTCTGCTGAAATCTCACCTCTTTATGAGGGGAAAGGATTTGGTAGGATAGGTGGTGTAGCCATCACAAACTAGTACGTAGAATAGCTGAACATAGCTGAACAGGCACATAAACTCAGAACTAGAGAAATTATGTTCGGTAATTAAAACTAACAACCGACCCCTGAAAACAAGCAGAGAATGATAAATTTGGGCAAGGATAATATCTCATGCACAAATGCACTGAACACCTAAACTCGAGAAAATTACAAATTGATCAAAGCTGAGGGTGTCACGTGAGAAATTTCTGGATGTCACACATGGCTGCATTAATCTACATACTCTCTCCGTCCACAAATAAGTGTACTTCTAGCCTTTGTCCTAAGTCAAATTTTACTATGTACCAATATTTATGACACTAAATTGATACCATTAGATTTATTTTTAAATCTAGTTTTATAATATGTCAATTTGATGTAATATATGTTTCTATATTTCTCTATAAAATTGGTCAAATTTAATTATGTTTGACTTAGACAAAAGCTAGAAGTACACTTATTTGCGGACGGAGGGAGTAAGGCTTAAGCCTGGTTGTCTACCCGCCCCTAGAGGTTACTTCCGGACATGTGTTTCTGGCCGTAGGATCTTAGGTAAAAACGATCGGAGACTGTCTATTACCAGCGGTTTGACTTTCTTTTTTTACTATATTGGCTACATTTGTACTGTCGTTGTAAACTGGCTCTGCCCTTCTGCTGGTCCCATGCCTCAGTCTGTATCATGCCTCGATGAGTTTGTCCAAAAAAAATTATGGCATCGCTCGCCTGGAGTATTCTTGTGATGGATAGAGAAAAGGATAGGGATAGACTGGGATGGAGCCATGGGGCGGAAGGTACTGCGGCCTCACCCTTCCTTCGCCACACGCGCGTAGCCGCCATCCATATCGCAGCGCCTCCCACCTTCAGCTTTCTTCGTGCTGCGACGCCTCCCTCTACCGCCGGCCGACGCTGCCGCTTGCATCCCTTCCGCCTTCTCCCTTATCCTATCGTCCCCTTCAAACTGTAGGTCGCGGCGGCCGCCGCCCACTTTTTTTCCTATCTCCTCTCCCTCCATGGCGACGCCGCCTCTCCTTTCCTCTCTTGTCCCGCCCTTATCGGTCCGTAAGGGGAAGTTGGCCGAGAACGCCGTTGGATTCACCTCCTTCCCGCCCTCTCCCTTCCACGCGTGGCGCGATGTGGTCGCGTGGCCGCCCACTGGCTCCGACGCTGACGAGGGCGCTGTGTGGCTGTATCTGCCGAACACGTATGGTAGACGGTGGCGGCGGACACACATTTCCTTCGATAGAAGTGTGGCAGAGTCCTCCTCATCTCAGGTTTCATCGATATATTACTTTCCTTGGCTAATCCTCCTCGGTTGTATCTAGGCTAAGAAGCTGAGCACCTTTCCTTTTTCTGATACTTCAAATCCATTCAGTTCGTACCTGCAGATTCAAGTTGAAAAGTATCTTCCGGTGTAGAATCAATATAATTATATTAATGCTTGATTGTTTATTCTTAGACATAGTCTCTTTCTGCACCACCATCGCTTCAGACTTTGTTTGATATAAACAGGCACACATACTGATATAAAATTATGTGTGTAGGACCTGGATTTTCTAAATCTGAATATGCTTTATATGAACTAAATAACAGAAACAATAACAGTGATCTGACAAATTATTATGAAAACCATCACAGTTGGTGCATTGCAGTTGTTTTAGATTATCCAGTTCAGTAGAACTTATTCTATAGTTTATTGATTTGGTAGTGTGATCATGTTATAAATGAAGCCAGCATGACATAATGTAATTTTACTTCTGATTGGTTTGGGTTGATTCGTTGAGTTTTATTAATTGTATGTATATCCCTCTTCTCTTGCTAATGTTCATTTATATATGCCTTTATGGTGTGTAATCTGCAGTTCTTTTATGTTCTTTTGCAGATATTCTACTCAAGTGTGTCATATGGATCTTGAATAGTACCGAGGTAGAGTTAAAGATTCGGTAAAATATTAAGATTTATTGATCTTCATGATTCATGTAGATATACTGATTTAGTTGCTGATTAGGTAGGATTATTTATGAGCTTCTCATTATTTGCTATAGTTTACAATTGGGTTTATGCTCTCAAAGATATAATTTAGTGTATAAATACTCGCATTCGATAATCCAAGGCAAGTTAATTAACATATGTAAGTGTACAACAATCCATTTTCCAGCAACCATAGGATTCACCTTCCCTACTGTAGATATACATTTTTTTTGCATGTGTTCAGTCGTGATGAACATACTAGGTAATGGTCAGCCATGCATACACCCACGGTTCACATTATTAAAGTAGCTAGGTGTGCATCATTATGAGTCCACGGCTGTAAATTTAATGTTTTTTCTGCCTTTACTGTTATTATTGTCATTTACCAGAACCATGATCGTCAATTATACTTTGCAAGATAATGTGAAGAAAGTGTAGATTTTCTCGTTGAGAGGTGTGCCTCTTTGTTGTATTATTACCCTCCCTTGATTTGCTACTTTTTTATTTGATATTTGTGAGGTGCCTATCATCCAATTTCCTCTTGGCATTACTTAGTTTATTTGAGCCAACCAATTACATTAACTTGATGTATCGATTATACCCCAACACATCAGCTTCTTTGTCTAAGTTCCAAGATACATGGTACTTCCAGGTTATTTAAGTCGCATGGTGGTATAGGTTGATAGAAGAAAGAGGTAACCAAGGAGAAAGAGAACTATGAAACTAAATAGTGATCTCTAACTCTTTATTCCAGTTAGCTAATTTTCATAACGGCACAATTTAAATATAGTTATATTTTTATCAACGTATTGTTATGCGGATTTCAAATTCATGCATACTTGTGTTAATATTCTGTGTACTTTAACTTTGACAAGAAATATATGTAGAAAGAAAACAATTATTTCGACAAATTTTTTCATTTGTGCAACATCACAATGCTTGAGCTATGGTTTTCGATTTAGAGTAATCCTGGTAAGCTCATGATTTAATTGCTAAGCATATGGTAAATATCCCTTGGTTCTTGGGATAAATTGTTTCTCGTGTGGTACATGTGTTACAAATTGCAGTTACTTCCACATATGCCTTTCACAGTATGGATCTAATCTATTGGTCCAGTCTGACAAGTTGCTACCAAAGTGTGCGATAAGACAGTTTACAGAATAGTCATGGGCACAGTATGGTGTTCTAATTCTTTCCCAGTACTATTTTGGTGCAGCTAAAGTAGTTGTGTTTTTTAATTCTTCCTCAATACTACTTTCTGATTTTTTCAAGCTATGGAAATTAGTTTGAAGACATACCTGGAATTTTAATTTTCCCACATTGCACCGTATTCAAAACTGCAATGAGCGGGCTTATTAAATTGCATGTCATTCTGTAACAACTTAAGGATTTGTTTGGCAATTTGTGTTTCTCTTAGAGATAATTGTTAAGATGAAGGAAAGTGTTCAGTAATATTAATTGGAATCACATGCATTAGATTGATTTAGCTGCTGATATGGGGTAAAGATTTATTTGGCATCTCAACACAGGGTTGTAGCAAGGGATTTGTATTCACTGTTTACATTATTCTAGACTAAACGTAGACGTTTGCACAAAATTAGTATACTCATTTTACATTTGTTTCAAAGAACGATTGACATGTAATAGTCTGTTCGGCGTATCGGGAATCTTATTGGTTGTATTGTATATTTTGTTAGTCATATTATCTGGACATCAGCCATCTGGATGGTTGACGATTCTCAGGATCAGTTGATATCAAGTGAACTTAGATGGCATGCAGGAAACGAGTCTACTGATGAGAGGTTTAGTGTAGTGGATTTAGTAGCAGGTAGCAAACCTATTTTATGGTCTTCAAAATCCACATGTATCAAATCTCATTTGTTTTGACCTTCATCAAGTAACTTACCAGTTTGTGGAAGTGAACTTCTTTTCAGAATTTTGTAGAATAGAACTTGATATGTTGCATGTTTAAAAGGTTGCTTATTGTTGTACCTATTTATTTAGCGGAAGAACAATGATAGCTATGCTGCTTATGAGCTTCATGATATAAGAATCTATTTTGTGTGTTGAAGAAGGAAAAAAGTGTGGATGTACAAGATACATCGTGAAGTTGGACATGTTACCTGACATAGCTAAATACATCCTCTTTTCCATAATGTGGTATGTTTCAAAATTTTAGTTTGCCAAAAGATACATTATGAATATAGGGAGTACAATTTACTAGGAAAAATAAGTGGCCAAGGGTGCGGCATGGACTGAAGCAATTTCAGCTACCGACGGAATAGAAGTTAGGTAATATATTCTCTTGCTATCTGTGATTCCAAGTTAATTTACATGAAACTTTGTTCACGATGTATTAGTCAGGTTAGGTGCTGATCATATTTTGCTTCATGTTCATGCAAGTCTATACCAGTTTCAGACCATGCTCCCTCGGGGTAGTCAGGTGCAAGCTGTAATTGGCCTGAACCTTTGGTGATTGCCCCAGTCCATCATAACCCGAGACTGGTCTTGGCGATGTCAGCTGGAGGATAGAGGTCGAGCTGGAGAACTACTTTGCAGTTGACGCCAGGAGGAACTGAAGTTGGAGAAAAGTTGCATGTGTGTATGTAGTGTTGCACAGTAGTGTACATCTATCACGCTGTAATATCTATTTCTGAGATGGCAATCTAGATGCCCTGCTGCAAGTAAATAATTTAGCCAGTCTTCAACTCCAACACCTAAACGCCTAATTCAGGTACTAACCTGTAAATAGAAAGCGATGTGCACATAATTAGTGGAAATTGTGAGCTTTGGCGAAGCACGTCTTGCCCATCTCGAATCTTCCTAAGACCAAAGGGGGACTGACATGTGGCATTAAGCAAAACATTCAACAATTTAAACGCAGGCAGCCGTGTGTGTCAGAGCGTGATGCATGTGGCGCGGCGAAGCGCGCATTTTTGTGTCTAGTATCATATAACTCAAGACCAGTGGCGGAGCTATGTACAAGCCAGAGGGGGCCACGGCCCCCCATACTTGGAACAATCAATGAAGAAAAAATTATTTTGGGGGCTTAGATGGGAAATTTTTGACTGATTTGCCCCCCTCCCCCCACCACAAACATTATGGGCTAGATCCGCCACTGCTCATGACATTATACAAAGCAGAGACCTAATCGGAGAGGGGGAAGTCAAGGTTGTCCATGACGACCGCGCTCTGGTGGGTGTGCCTAAGTAAGTGGAGGAGGTAGCTAGGCTAACCTAGAGCGGAGGAGCCGTGATGTCTCTGGTGCGGGCGAAGTCAACACGGTCGAACCACCCCCCGGGCACCACCGCGTTCTCCATCCCCGGCCGGCGACGTTGACTACCATAACGTTTATGAAACGAACGAGAGAGTTGGCCTTGGCAGCTTTACGTCTTCGAAAGATGCTTTCGCATTTAGGTTATATTTACACCTTCCATGTGGAGCATTCAGGTTATATTTACACCTTCCATGTGGAGTGTGCGCACGCACGCTCATGCACCGCTTCCGGCTTCCGCCTCTGAGAGGATACTATACTATACTAACACAAAGCCCGTGCATTGCCACGGGCAACACTAAATCAAATGAACAATGAAACGTTTCATATGTTCAAATACATATCTGAATTGAATTAAAATAGCATTCAGTTCTTGATCGACCATGTCTTTTGTACCGTGCAATAGTGAAAATCATATAATACAAACTTTAAACGTGTAATAGGGAAAATCATAAATCTTGCCTAGGACTCTAATACCAAGTGGATGAACTCCTTGATTCCGTCTGAATCCGAATCAAAATCACAAATGTGGAGGAAAAACCTGAAATGATCATTTTACTCTTGTGCACCAAATCAGTGTGACCATCTAAAAAGCTCACATGCATCACATAACTCTGAAACTACTCATACAAAATATTTCTTCAGAAAAATCGATGCTAATAATCTAAAATTAGATGTCATATGAATTGTCATCGACTTATACCACAATATAGATGATTTATATTGAGTTTACCCTCAGTAAACCATTTGTACTTCTCACTATACCTGAGTCAGTAACAAATCGGTGTATTAACTTGGAAGAAACCAAATTGATTCCAGAACACAAATAGTGAATGCAATCATCTCTTCCACAGCCAGTAGGCCAATCGCCGCCATCACCACGCGAGCGTGCTGCCCTTTCATCCCAATATCGTTCGTGGTGCGGCCCTGGAAGCCCAGCATAGGCCTAAATCGGGCCCGCGGAGCAGCCGCGCCTCCCGTGCCTTGAGCATTCGTCCCTCGCCCAGGCAGCGTCTCCTAGGGCTTCTCCCTGCGTCCTCCTCCACGCATGGTCCCCCGCTGGCCAGCGTCGCCACCGTGCCGGCCCGAAACGGGCCCAGATCAGGCCCACATATCCGCCGACAGCACATCCCGGACGACGCGCTTCCACCACCATCTCCCCTGCCCTCCGCCCCGCCTTCCACCGCGTCGGACGTCGCCACCAAGCCGATGGGCAGCTCCGCCATAACGCGTCGCGCCAACCACCGGTCCGCCGCCTCTCCGCGCGAAGAGGGGCAGTGGGGTCGCACTCTCCACGCCCTCCGCCTTTGGCGACCAGGCGCCGTCACCACTGTCGTATGACTGTTTTTTTAGGTCCGTTAACGGAACAAGCAGATACAGCAGAATACGGACTATAGTTCAGTGTTGTCATTGCTATGGATCCAGTACGTTCTAAGACCAAGTAGGATGTTCAAAATGACAGCTAAATAAACTGGCTTTTGTTTAAAACTTTAATTTCGCCATACCTTCAAAAAAACAAAATATTAATACTGCGCCAAACAAAGAAAAAAGGACACGATTGTTTTAACAGCGAACAAAATGGCAGGCCAAATCTGGAGATGGAGGGGATCACGACCTCCTAGGGAGGTTGCCGAACGGGCAAATCACATCAGAAAGAAATCCCATGAAGAATCCATGGAAGCAATTCACATCGGGAGAAATTGGGAGTAGCCATGGAGCTTTGGAAAAATCGAATCTCAACTAAAACCGATCTAGAAAAGGCAAGGACTTTTTTTTATCTTCACTGGATCCTCGGAAGAAGTCGGAAGTGGACGACGAGCACTAGTTGGGTCACCCGCCTGTCGCCTCGATCCGCTCCGCGCTTGCCTGAGTCGCGATGGCCGCAGCCCAGGCCGGCATCGCCCCTGAGCTGCCTTGCCTGGCCCCTGCCCCGAAGCTCGCTACCCCTGTACGTCCTGCCCGAGGAGAAATTGGTCGCGCTCCTCTCTCCTTTCCTTCATGCCTCCTGGGCTGCGGCCTCCAACATCGAGCGGTACCGGTACCCACGCGAGGAGTGCGGCAGGCCACGACGGCGCTTGAAGTTTCGAGTGGTGGGGAAGAAAGGGGAGTATCCCCGCTAATGGAGGCGGCCAGTGGCGAAGAACTCCGGGCTTTAGGTCCCCCGACGTTGGCGGCGCTCTGTAGAGCGAGAGAATAGCAGGAGGATCGTGAGTGGCGATGGGGAGATGCTCATACGGCTCGCGCCTCGCGCGGGGGATTCGTTCCGGACAGGAAAAAAAAAGCGAACGGTTCAACTTGGCGGTAGCACTGAACAGCCAGGGGCAAAGACGTCCAACCAAAAGTCGGACCGAAATCTGGAAAGACCAACCTACCTCAAGAAAAATTAGTACTCCCTTCGTTCACCTTTAGTTCACGTCCTAAGCGAATCACGTATACCAAGAAACGTCCTAGATCAGCTAAATTAGAGAGGAGGTGGACTAATTTTCCCCTGCGCACCCACCGTAATGTCTATGCATGCATTGGTCGTGGACACATGACGTCCTTTGCAATTAGGGCATACGAGGAAATCAACTTCAGAACGCAAAGTAAAAGTGAAATTTTGCAAAAAGCTAGAACGCAATGTAATAGTGAACGGAGGGAGTAGACGGAAGATAGATATACATGTAGGATGTCAGGTGGGATCCCACCAAAATTCTACTTCTAGTTTATTTGTTAAATTCTAGTAGTACAAATTTTAAGCAAAAATTTAAACTAGATTTTGACAAATAAATTAAAAGGGGGATTTTGATGGAATCTCACTTGACACCCTATATACAGGCAAAACTTGTTTCCAAATGCAATACCCAGAATCTCTTTAAACTATATAAGAATAGTGTAGTAACAAATTTCTTTATGCTAAATGCGCACTCTGGAAACAACTGCACGATCAGAATGGCTTGAAAAAATTACAGATTTCCTCTTCTCTACCGATTTATTACCAACGCCCCTCCAGCATTACTTTGTTCCTGGCAATTCATTTTCAATTGCCACTCTCTACCCTCCTGATCTTATAACCAGTTTAGTACACGCAATTGTCCATGTATATCTTATGCAATTATTTCTGGCGGATATAGGAACATCTGATAAAGAAAGTTCCATTTTACCTAATCTCAACTCAGTTTCTTACTGAATCTCTGTAAACGCAACCACGCATGCTGACAGTGCACTCTAACTCTTTGCTCACTTACATGCGTAGTAATAAATAGAAAAAAAAAACCTAGTAGTAACATCTTTCTTACTCTGCCTACAGCCTACACTCAGTGTTCTACACAAGCAGGAGGGCATCCTTCCTCCCCAGGTAAGTTCAACTACGACAAAAATTAATAACATCGAATTCCTATTGGCCGTCCTGAACTTAGATGTGCTTAGGAGCATTGATGGAAAACAGATGAGATGCCGAGTGACAGTTGTTGCTTCACTGTGATTCACCATCTCAAAATAACGAGGACAATGGACTGTGGTCTTTATCAGCAAGATCCGCCGCTGGCCTTGCCAAAGCATCAGCAGCAGCGGATGCACACGGTGATACTTCTTCACCCATAGTGTCCAAGATCACTCTCCCGAGAACGAACCGGACCTCTCCAGTATGGCCATCATCCAGCAACTTATAATCAATCCCATGCATCCCTCTTGTCTCATCATATGAAGTTAAGTCAGAATCAAGGCCTCTAAATATCCCCAACACTCTGCTCCTCTCCTTGGCCGATACAAAAACCTGGGAATAAACCCACGACAAATCTTAGTACGATGATTCACTAAATTTTGACTCGAGAACAAAAATATAAGGCAAAAAGCAATTCAACATAAACTATATAGAACTGTTGCTGCTACATCAAAACATCTTATCTTGTTAAAAGTGACATCAATAAGAACTCCACTCACTGTTTCCTTCCTTCTGGTTCCCCAATATGGGAAAATGTGGATGGGAATATAAAATATACCAATATTTGAGAGTATAAAGACGAGCTAAACAACAATTTAACAATTAGACATGCAATAAAAACTGCTTCACAAAACAGGCTGCTGTTTTAACCGGGAAAAAGGAAAACAACATAAGTTGCACCCTGAATAATAAAAGTATCATTGAAAATATAAAACCTGCTAGCGTAAAGATGCACCATTGGGAGTTAAAATATGTTAAAGTGATACTTACGACTCCTGAAAATTGTGAAGCTTCCGAATATCTGGCCAATGATTGCTGGAGAGTATCTAAAGATGTCAATGTACCAACCGAAGAATTGACCAGTGATGCTAGCTGTGATATTTGTTTCATAAGATTATCATCCAATTTTTCCCCAGAAGGCCCCAGAGTTTCTGGAACAAATGTAGCTGGTGCTCCAATATCTTGTTTCAATAACTCAATGGCGCGGTCCCATGTTCCGAAATGCATCAGTGCAGCAAAACCCTTGATTACCTGGGCATCTTGTGGAGAATCTACCAATGCACTGTGAAATGCCAACAGCGCTAACCTGTGGAGTAATATCAAACAAGTAAAATATCCTGTGCATGGCTGAAAAAGAATGTCCATACCAAGCACTGAAACTGGATCGGATGGTTACGCTGCTCTGCTACCAAATAAAGGAATGCAAAAGACAGTTTGCCTACTCATAACAGGAACTGTTAGTATATAGATGCAAAAGAGGACAATGAAAATGCAGACTGACAGTGATACGGAGTAGTATGCAGATATTTTATAACTAAATGAAGTGTGCACGTTTCCAGGCAGGCATGAGTAAATATAAGATGATACACTATCTCCTCTCCTCTACCCATCCAGATAGGAGAGCACACACCAACTTCCACTAGCCTTATAAGCACTGTATTAGAGTTTCTAGCCTGGAGAGTGGAGTAAACAAGCATTTTCAGAGATAATATAGAAAAACCAGGCTTATCTACTACTACCTCCGTTCCTATGAATAAGGGGCATGTGCGTTCAAGGCGAACTTTGACCGAAAGAATTGAGCAACAATATCTTGATTACATAATACATAATTAATATTGTTAGATTCGTATTGAAGAACACTTTCTAATGATACCAACTCTGTATCAAACATTCCTTATATTATTATTATATAGATGGTTTAATTCTTGGTCAAAGATAAATCTCAAAAAGCGTGCGCGCCTTATTCATTGGAATGGAGGAAGTATGTGAAACCTGGAAATCAAAGTGATGATATTGGTATATGGCCTGAGCTGATAACAAATATCGGAACAGCGGCAAACTACGGAAGTACACACCCATGCTGATAGAATAGTTCTTAGCAGAGCCAGCAAAGTGTTTATGTTAGCTTTACAAGAAATTAATAACTAGATTGAGGAACTGTAAAGGAACGACTATAGACCTACATCACCTAGGTCAGTACAATCCTAATCAGCTACGATTCCGGCTGGACTGGCTGTGGTAGTATATATCAAGTACAAGGCACTTCCTGAAAAGCATAAATATAATACTAGCAAGAACAAACAAAGGTTGTATAAGTATAACTTGAGTAAATCCGTAACGGTAAGCACAGTTAAGTCAAGATATGTGCACAAATTGGCACTCAAAGATTCTTACCACAAAGAGCTGTGGCATGGCCGGTCAGCAGAAAAAAACTTATCAAGATTAGCCAATAGTTTCTGCACAGGTGAAATCAACAGATTAAATGTGCACTTTAAATTATTTCACTATTTCTCCACAGAACATGGCATGTTTCAGAGTTACTCACCATGAGCATCAGATCTCTGTCACTTGATCTACCCTTCATCTGATCTGATAAATATGCTGCCTAAAATACAAATAGCATTTAAAATGAGTAAGCTGAAAGATGGAAGAGGCCACCGCCAGAAATCTACTTGTGTACCAACGAGACCGCATTGCTCAACTTACCTGAAAAGGTAGCAAAAGATCGAGAAGTCCATATTTTCTAAGCAATCTAATGGAAGACTCTGCTGCCCCATGAGATAGCATATATCTCATTTCCAACATCAACCTTTGCTGAGTAAATGCGGTCATGGATATAAACAAAAAATACATGAGAATCCATATAAGCTTGCAATTTGCTTTCAGGGAGATAAAGTAATAAACCTGTCCGAGATTAATGATGGATGGAGAAAGATCCCGTATTGCAGTAGAAGTTTCACTGGAAAACTCAAAGCCAAGGCGAGCGGCAACTCTCAAGCCACGCAAAATCCTGGCTGGAAGAAATTAGAATCTAAAATTTTCTTGAATAGATAATGACAATACAAAATCAAGGACATTCCTTGAACACCTACCAGAATCCTCCTTGAAGGAAACATGGGCAGGAATCACTGTGCACACCTGATTGGTGATTTAAGGAGTTAGGTAGAAGAAAAAGGGAAAGTAAACAAGGATGGTTAAATCTGCCAGAGATCTCACTGACTATTACCTTGTTTTTTCTTAGATCCATTACTCCATTCACATAATCATAAACTCTGTTATTGAACGGGTTAAAATATAGACTGCCATACAAGCATTACAACAGTGTTAGTAATTTAGCTCCCCGTGATATTTCACAAAAACAGCATTTGTTGAACCTTTGAAGTACCAGATTTCGTACAGAAGATTACCTATTTATTGTAAAATCTCTTTTCAACGAATTCTTCCAGCGAAGAATATCCCCCTGATCATCATCATCAGACTCTTCTGAACGGTTTATGTTTTCACTTCCCTTCACTTTAGCAGGTTTCGTGCTGAAGCTTGAAACCTGTAAGAAAAAAAGACCACGAGCAAACGAGGGTTAGAGGACAATGCTCTGAGAACCAGTATTCATAACGGCTCCTGTGAATAACAAACCTCAAATGTTGAGCCCCGCATCTTAACCTGGCATATTGGAAAGCGTGTGCCAATGATCAAACAGCGGTTGAAAACTAGTTTTTTTATCTGAAAAGAATCAGAATCAGATCAATGGAACAACGGCATCAGTGTTTTTGGGAAAAGAAACATGTGTGATCTTTGAACAGGCCAAAACCTGTTGGAGACTTGCAGTCGTGATCACATCAAAATCTTTAGGTGCCCTTTTCAGTAGCAAATCTCTCACACACCCGCCAACAAGATAAGCTTCAAAACCTGCAAAATAACCTTGCCTTGAGTACTGCATACATTGTTTGTTCCGTACTACTTATATCTTTTAACGCAATATAGTGTTAGGAAGCAAACACATGACATGTGTATGGCATGCCAAAGCTCTTAAGGATGTGTTTAGCATTGCGCGATAATCCTGTTTAACAGAACTGTTTTTGTGTCCTTTTTTTCGTTTTGCTAACCAACTTTTCTCTACACAAGGAAGATTGTTACATGAGTTGGGCACATCATAGTTCAGCAACCGCAAACTAACCCTTGCTCTGAAATAGAGATAAATAAGCAAGAGAGCTTCATGCACCTTTTCGTTTCAGCATTTGTAGAACAGACCAGCAATTGAGAGGTATAGCGCCCCGGGGAATTCCTATAGCTCTAGAGTCGAAACATCTCCAGGACGAACGGTCGATGAACCCTGCGCGTGAATGGCAGTTTCCGAAGGCGGGTTCCATATATAGATATACTTTAATTTACTCTTGGAAGCATGAAGCATCTGCTCCAATGATCGAGTCGTCACCTGGCCTCGAAGAGGAGCTGGACCTCCCGCTCTGCAGACCGCCGCCGTCTCCCTCCTTCCGCGAGCCGTACTGCCTCATCTGACAGAAGCAGAGAAACGTGTGAGAGACGCGGCAACAAGATCTTAGCTCGAGTGCGCCGCCGGCGAGGTGATCGACGAAGTGCCCAGCAGAGATAGGGATGTAACGGGGTGGGGTGGGGTCCTGACCTGGAGAAGATGGGAGGCCGCGGAGCTGAGGCGAGAGAGGAGGGCAGGCGGGGAGGAGAGCGAGGAGAGGTAGGTGCACCGTCGAGCCGCCGTCATGACATGGCCTGGCGAGCGAAGCAGGCGCTCGGGGGCGGCGAGGGACGAGCCGCGCGTTTCAGTGAGCGAGGTGCCGGCCGGGTAGGGCAGGTTGAGACGAAATGGGTCTCTTGCGTGGCTCGGCCCAGGGTGGAAGAGGCCGCACTGGCCACGAGAGGGTACCAGCACTGTGTTCCGTTTTGAGGCCGGCGGCCCTTGGCCCAGATACCTCTTTACCCGTGCCAACGGCTCGTCACGGTTCCAGCGAGAGGAGAGACAGCTTTGCGCTGAATCAGCGACACGAGTAGTATCCTACTCCATCCTAAAAGGCCTATAATTATTTTAAAAAGAGCTATATATATAATTTTTAGTCCCACAACTTGCAGCGTAGAAGCGTTTTAGTCATATATTTTGCAAAGTGAGCAAGATTAGTCTCACAACTTATAACTAGGGAGCAGTTTAGTCCAATTTAATCGAATTTCTGCGATTTTGACCGAATTCGTATGCTTGTAGATCGAAACTCATTCACACATTGCATCGTATTTCTTGCAAAATAACCCTTGTATTTTTATCTGTCAATATAGCCTAACGGGTGAACCCCACCTATCAGATCAAATAATACAAAATATATAGATGCATTGGCGGCACGAGTCGAACTCATAGCCTGCACTACTAACTTAGTAGAAACTAAGCATTACAGTACACATTCAGGTTTGATAAATTTTAGATTGTCTATTTATTATACATTAATATCAGGTTGATGCGTTCTAGCTAGCTAACCTACATACGTAAGTGTATACACCCGGGTTAGGTGCAAGGCTTTATCTTTGACATTTGAAAATAGATATTCTAAAATTCGAAAAATTCTAAAAAAAAATACAAATTTTTAATCCTAAATAATTTGTGTTTTGAGCTACATAGAAAAGACAAAATTAGAGATCTGGGTTTATAAATGATGCACCTTCAAATCCTGTCAGAATTGTCTTTTTTATATAGCCCCAATACAAATCAATCCGGGTTAAAATTTTGCACAGTGAAAACTTATATCATTGCTTACACGTACACAATTTTTGAAGGTGTTTCTGATACTTTAAATTTGCATTTTTAAATGTTTAAAGTAAAGGCCTCCATGTAGCCGAATTTCGAAAAAAATGTCTTCACTGATACAAAACGTTATTCTAGCGGCTCATGTGAGCATTTTTAGGTGTATGTGCGCTTTTATATTGTTAAAAGCAGTTACGACCTTCTTACAAACAATTATTATGCATTCGATGCAATGGCTTGTGTAGGTGGTTAGCGATGGAGAGGTCACAAGATCAAATCCCTCCTTTGCTAGAGTTTTTAAACTATTTTGTATTTGTACTACTTTTGAAAAAATTATGACGTTATAAGTGGATGAATTCGGTCAAAATTGTTAAACTCATCGAAATTTAATTAAATTAGACTAAAATGCTCACATGATGTAAGTTGTGAGACTAGCGTTGCTCACTTTGTAAGATGTGGGACTAAAATGCTCCCGTGGTATAAGATGTGGGACTAAAAGTGTATATACCTCTTTTAAAAAGTCAAGTCATGAAAAGTTTGACCAAATTTTTAGAAAAAACTATCCAGAACTATTATATTATATAGATATCATATAAAAATATGTTTCATAATGTATGGAATACGTATTATAAATATTAATATTTTTCTCTAAAAGCTTGGTCAAATTTGAGGTAGTTTCGATTTTGAAAAAAAATATAGGCTTAAACCTTAGGAAAGAGGTAGTATTTAAGAGAGTCTTCTCGTATAATATGGAAACCTCATTCTACACCCGGGTGCATATGCACCCGGTATATGCACCCCGTATGGAAAAAACATTTTTTTAAAAGATAAAATTTTTGAAAAAAAATATAATTATGTGTCGCTCCATGTTTGAGGTACATGATACGTCTATAAGTTTTTATACTCCATGCTTGTTTAGTATCTACTTTTTCTTGTTTTGTCTACACTTTGAGATGTTTTTATATCTTTTTTGGAACTAGCCTATTAACAAGTGATACCTCGGAAACGTATCTATAATTTTTGATGCTCCATGCTTGTTTAGTATCTACTTTGCTTTGCTTTGTCTATACTTTGAGGTGCTTTTTACATGTTTTCTGGTACTAACCTACTAACAAATTGCAACAGTGTCAGATGTCTATTTTCTGCTGTTTTTGGTTTCAGAAAAGTTAGTAAAGAAACATTCTCGGAATTGGACGGAACAAACGTCAAAGTCAATTACTTTCCGTGGGGAACAAAAAGTCTAGAGAGGAGCCGGAGAGGCCGGCCAGGGCGGCCAGACCCACCCTAGGCGTGGGTGGGCCCTGTCCCGCACCTGGGAGGGGTGTGGGGCCCCTGGCCGCCGCCTCGGCCTCCCCCTTCGCCTATAAGAAGCTCCTGATGCAGAAATCCTAAGCACCCGGTCAAATCTCCACGAAACCGTCTGTAGCTGTCGCCACCATCGTTCCTAGATCGGAGGATCTGAAGTTCTTCTCGGCACCCTGCCGGAGGAGAGATCATCCCGAAGGCCTTATCTCCGGTATGATGCGTGAGTAGTTCCACCTTGAACTATGGGTCCATGTAGTACCTAGATGGTTGTTGACATGGTTATACCCCGCGGGTACGCGACCTCAGCATACCTAGTCCGGCCCAAGGATGGCTCACGACAAATATATGCCGGCCCACGAAGATTTTCGGGTGGCCAAGGTCCATGACGCCTTTGGATCCTTGGAGAGCAAGACTAGAGTAGATAGGAAATTCAAAGGGTAAACCCTAAAACCTGTAACCGACTCGATCTGTACCTGAGACCTGCCTATCTCTATATAAAGGCCAGGAGGGCACGATGAGGAGGCTCTCATACAATCTCTCGCACACCACAAGATACACACATTCACGCCAGATCGCATCTGCGCACCCCTGTATGAAAGGAATATGCCCGAGAGGCAATAATAAAGTGGTTATTATCGTATTCCTTGTTTATGATAAATGTTTATTTTGCATGCTATAATTATATTAATACGTAAACGTTAATACATGTGTGTTTAATAAACAAAATGGAAGTTCCTAGTTATGCCTCTCTTATAAACTAGCTCGTTGATTAACAAGATGATCAAAGTTTCCTGATCATGGACATTGGATGTTGTTAATAACGAGGTCACAACATTATTGTAATGATGTGATGAACATTCATCCGAAGTATAGCATTACGATCAAAGTCATTGAGTTTATATTGCTATAACAACTTACGAAGTGATCCTAATCCTTAGACCATGAGATCATGTCAATCACTAACACCGGAAGAGTTTCTTGTTGACATCAAACGTCACACCGTAATTGGGTGATTATAAAGATGGCTTCAAAGCTACTAAAGTGTTATGTTGAGACTCATGGATCAAGAGTGGAATTTGTTCATCCCGATGACGGATAGATATACTCTAGGCCCTCTCGGTGATATCACATTGATTAGCTTGCAAGCAAGTGATTTGATCACTAGAATGTTATATCACGGGAACGAGAAAAGAGTGCATGTCGGTAACGAGATCAAACTAGGTATGGAGATACCGATGATCGAATCTCGGACATGTAATATATCGTGAAGCAAAGGGATTAATATACTAGCGTAAAAGGTTCACACTATCACAGAAGTCATCGTTGAATGTGTGGGAGTCAGTATGGATCTCCAGGTCCCGCTACTGATTATTGATCGGAGAAGGGTCTCAATCATGTACGCATTATTCGTGAACCGTAGGGTGACACACTTAAGGGATACCGACACCATTCAGAGCAAATGATATGCCAGAAAAAGAAAAGGAAAGCGCAGGAATTTATTTCACTAGACACCGAAACTGTTTCGGTTGAAATTGCTGAAACTGGTTCTGCACACGAAAAGGAATACTAGAAAGGGGTTTTATGTGAATGTTTGTTAATTAAAGTGATTAACAAAATTCTGAATAAATAAATAAAAGAGTTTTATTTAAATGAAAGATTGCATTAAATTTGGTGAAAATTTAATGCATGTGAGTGGATTTTTGAGTGGAGGCTCTTTTATGGGAGTGGAGGCTTTTCATTTTGAGTGGGAGCTCCACCCACATGAATGTGGGAGAGGTGGGGGCAGCCCCCATGGCTGGGCGCCATGCCCCTTGGGTGCCTCCCTCTCCCCTATAAAAGGCCCCCCTCTCATCCTCTCAAAGCACACCTCCTCGCGAAGGATCTCTCTCCCCCCTTTAGAATTTCCCCATGGTCTCGGATCAGCGAGATACATGTTCCCGGTGGCTTTTTCTGGAAGGATTTGTTGCTTCCGCTGCTTCGCTGGAGCGAGGGCGTGGAGGTTGTCAGGGTACCCGTACGTGTGTGTGATCACGGATGCACCCCTGCTTTGAGGTGCTGGACTTGATCGTGCTGGACCGGCTGGACCAGACGGACTTCATCACGATCTTGAGATCGGCAAGCGTTCGTCTACATCATCCACGAGTACAACCTCGTTAACGCTATTCGGTCTTCGAGGGTATGTATTCTATGGATGTATATCCATCCGTTGCTTGTATCTAGTAGATAGATCTTGGTACTTAGATGTTCCCATCGTAGGAAATTTTTTGTTTTCTATGCTGCGAACCCAACAGTGGTATCAGAGCAGGATCTATGCGTAGATGCTTTGCACGGGTAGTACACATATGAGTATGTGGGCGATGATGATCATTTTATTGCTTCTTAGTTGTAATTTGGATATTGGTGGCATAGTGGGATGAAGCGGCCCGGACAAACTTTATATGTCCTCGCACATGAGACCTGTTCCACGCTTGACATGCAACTAGTTTGCATAAGTGGCTAGCGGGTGTCTGTCGCTCCTACTATAGTTAATATCTAATTTGCAACGAGTTGTCAACAATTTGGTTATCCTCGTTGTGGTTCATGTTCGTAGGTAAGAACGGTTCTATCTTCGAAAGCCCTAAACCACGTAAAACTTGCAATGGATAAATTAGAGGCGTCTAGTTTAGATTGTTGTTGGACTAGTGTTATGATATGGTGATGTTGTAAGTAGAAGTATGAGATGATACTCTTACAACACACATAGCGTGTAAGTTCCATAGACCTTGGCCTTACACATAAAGGTATGATAGTGATCATACCACGGTGCACATGATGGAGATCATATGCGGGAACCATATCATTTCACTTACAAACATGTGATGTTTGATTGCATATTATATTGCTTGTTTGGCATTTTATTAGCATAATAAGATGATCCCTCATTTAGATATCAAGATAAGAATGTGTTCTTCCTTAAGTATGCACCGACAATGTTTCGTCGCTTCAAGGCATCACGTGATGATCGGGTGTACTTGAATCCACGAGCATATCTCGGGTGTAAGACAGTTACACACGCGAATACTAAGGTTCTTACTTGGCGAGCCTAGCATGTATAGACATGGCCTCGGAACACGGACCGAAAGGTTAAGCATGATTCATATGTTTTGATATGATGACCATATGGATGCTCGCCTTTGAAGCTACACCGACTCACGTGATGATCGGACTTGGTGTAGTGGATTTGGTTCATGTAATCACCAAAAAGGCACGAGGGATGTCGTTTTTGAGTGGGAGTTCATTTCTAATTTGGATTAGTAGAACTCAATTTATCATAAATTAAATCAAAGTGAATTTGCATAATTTGTTGTAGTCATTAGCATTCGTTCACCACCTTATGCATAGTTGTAATTGAGATAATAGAACTATAGAATTCTGGATATATACTTTACGAACTGGTATCGTATTGTGTTGAGTGTCAATCTAAAGTTTAAAGTCCTATTGCAAACTTTCAGCAAACTCTATTTACTCCATGAAATTTAATAGTTGGTATTAAATCGAGAGTAACAATTCCAGTGTTAGTATCTTAAGTATCATGTTTGCCTCCACTATTCTTGATTGTTTTAATATCAAGTTTATCTAGGAGCTGAAAGAATTGTTTCAGAAACAATCATGTGTGGCAGATATAACGATATCTGAAATAATGTTTTGGTTGCAATATGATAGAGTATAATATATGTTCTCATATTGGATGAGAATTTACGAAGGTTGGAGATGCTAGACATCCTAATCATCCAAAATGTTTTTGGAAAATAATGTTATACTCACGATTCGCCTTTATAAGCTACAGTAGCTTGATCATGAAAGTCATCATGATAAGGATGAATAGAAAATGTATGTAAAGTGTTTACTACACTAAAAGGTTACTAAAGAATGGTTTTTGAAAGAATACCGATCATTTTGATGATGGTGATCTACTTCAAAGTGCAAGTCCAAAGGTATTATTATTTGAATATACACGCTTTGGACTATGTGTCATGTATATGGCGCCACTTTTGATGTTGATAGATTCTTTTTAAAAGGAAAAGGAAATGCTGAAAGAGAATCTATAAAATATATTTGGCAGAAAAGAAAAGATTGGAAATATCCAATTTAGGTATATGGATGATATACATGTTATGGTTGTATTCTTTGCTTGTTAAACAATGTGGTTCTTGGGTATTGGATACCGAATTGGTGTAACATCCCAAAAATATCAAGCTTGGATAATCAAATTCTAATCATCAATAACTAGGGTTAACAAAAACTTTTCTAAATAAATTTATGAATGCATGCCTATGTGTATGCATTGATTTTTAATTCTTTTAAACCACCTTGTTTGATTGCTTCATTGCTTGTAAAATGTTTCTTAGGTGAAATAAACATCATCTAAAACATTTCCCACACTTTTCCTAAAGACAAGTAAATCAAAACAAATATATAAAAGGAATGATCACTTTGACCAATTTAACTCCCATGCCTACTTTGGCTGCCTCAAACTTTCAGAACTTAACAGAAACTTTGCTGGATCTTTGCACCCCTTGATTGTACTCATAACAAAGTATCAAGGCCCACTTTGTGATCATCCAGAAACTTTCAAATGCATAGTTTAAATGCCAATTCAAAATTGAATCTTCTTCATATGGGAAGATCCCACTTTTTCAAAAACCCCTCAAACAAGCTCAACTTTCAAAACCCAAGCATCTGCAGACTCACCAGCACCAATCTAGCAAACTCACCAAAAATCATTTCAAAATTCAAAACTTGATTTCATGCGGCCA
The DNA here is from genome assembly GCA_916181665.1 of Avena sativa. Lineage (NCBI taxonomy): Eukaryota > Viridiplantae > Streptophyta > Magnoliopsida > Poales > Poaceae > Avena > Avena sativa. Next base: position 467,225,347 of record OV702293.1, read on the forward strand.
TTTCATCAAACAGGTTGCAGACACAAATCAAACAAAACATTAAACACTATAGTGTGCAGTGATTCTTGCCTAACTTGTTCCCTAGTTAGCTCACACACAGCTCAGTAGGTCATCTAGAAAGATTAGCCCAACACTAGCACCCCTGTGAGCTTGCCATTGCCATTAATGGTGAACAACCGAGCACCCCAATGTCACCCCATTGTGGACAGAAGGCTAGAGGAAGAACTAGCCATGCCAACCTTGTCTAGGAGGCAGCCCACCGTCCACCGCCATTGCCTGTCCCAGCCGCGAGCGTTGCCAAGCCCTAGACCACGCGCACAAGCCGCGCCCAGACCATGCCGAGCGTGCGCCAGAGCGCCATCCTCGACCAGCACCCACAGACCGCACGCCGCCCTCGCCGCGTGCATACACGATTGCCATCAACCCAGGAGACCGCCAGACATCCCCGTTTGCCGCCCCGTGCCGCACAGCCACCGCCCGCCGTCGAAGACGCCGCCTCTGTCGCGCAGAGCACCACCCGTTCCAGACCAACCCACACCGCCCCATGCCTCGAGACCATGTCATTGAGCATCGCCAGGAGACACTGCACCGTCCCCTACCCTTGCCCATGCCTTTAGCCGCCTGTAACCTCGCCCCCGACGAGCTCACCGTGCGCCCCGACGGTCCCCTCGCTCGACTATAAATAGAGGCCACCCCCGCACGAATTCTTCACACCATATCACTCCCCTCTCCTCACTGATCGTGCCACCCCATTCTCAAAGCAAGGCGAGCACCACCTCGCCGGAATTTCACTGGAGCCTACCGCTGCCGGAGAAGAAGGGAGCCATCGATTTTGTCCATCCCAGGAGCTGCCGCGACCAAACCTGAGTTCGCCGTCATCGACTTCGTCGTTCGCCCGCCTCGCCGACCCTCGCCAGTACCCCGGTGAGCCCCTAGCAACCCTCACTGGCCGCGCTAGGTTTCGTTCTCGCCGGAGCTGTCTCGCGTCGACGATGACTCCCAGCCGTTAGATTAGAACTAGATCGAACGATCCACGTTGCCCCATACCGCTTCGCCTAGCCCCATGTCACTAACGAGTGGGTACACCCACTTAAGCAGCCCGCGGAGCACTGCGCTTAGCAGGCCGGCCCAGTAACTTTTCCCGCGCAGCCCAGTTATTCAAATTAAACCTTTTTCTATTTCATTTCAAATACACTTCTATACCCAACTTCAAAAATCAACCCAGATCGATTCAGTGCACCAATTTGAATGAAACCAATTTTGTTAGAAAGGTCTGTGAATGCTGAATCCAAGCCCGTTGGATTCAAGTCATTTGGATCTATATATCACCCATGGTAAAAATAACAGGGCAGAAGCTTTTCTGCATTCAAACATTTTTCAAATTTAAACCAAAAAAGTTTTTGAGTTGATTCCAACTCTCAAAAATCACATTTAACCATACCTTTCAGAATATATAAAAATATATAGGTTTACTTGCAGAAATATTGTTCAAGTAATAAAAGAATGCTACATATGTTGGAATTATGCCCTAGAGGCAATAATAAAGATGTTATTATTATAATTCTTGTTCATGATAAAGTTTATATTCCATGCTAGAATTGTATTAAGCGGAAACTTTAATACTTGTGTGGTTTGTGAACAACACCGTGTCCCTAGTACGCCTCTATGGACTGGCTCATTGATCAATGATGGTTAAGGTTTCCTAACCATAGACATGAGTTGTCAATTGATAATGAGATCATATCATTGGGAGAATGATATGGTGGACAAACCCAAACTAAGCAAAGCTATTAGATCGTTTCATCGTGTTCGTCTTTGCGAAGCTTTTCTCATGTCAAATATTGTATTCCTTAGACCATGAGATAATACAACTCCCTGGTATCGGAAGAAAGCTTTGAGGTCATCAAACGTCATCCTATGAGAGGGTGATCATAAAGGTGTCTCTCAGGTGATCGGAAAGTATCTGTTGGGTTGTATGTATCGAGATGGGATTTGTCCCTCCCAAGTCGGAGAGATATGCTTCGGGCCCACTCGGTAATCGATATAAACACCGCTTGCAAGCATGTGGTTAAGGAGTTAATCACAAAGTGATATCGGATTACGGAACGAGTAAAGTACTTGCTGTGAACGAGATTGAACTAGGTATGACGATACCGACGATCGAATCTCGGGCAAGTAAAATATCGCGAGACGAAGGGAATATATATGGGATTGATTGAATCCTGGCATCGTGGTTCATCCGATATGATCATCGATGAATGTGTGGGAGTCAATATGGGTGCCCAGACCCCGCTGTTGATTATTGATAGAAGATCATGTCTGCATATTCTCGAACCCGCAGGGTCACACACTTAACGTGTCTCGACGCTAGGATAGATTGGATAATTGGTTTATGAATTTTTGTTCGGAGTCTCGGATGGGATCCGGTACATCACGAGAGGTTCCAGAATGGTCCGGAGAATAAGATTCATATAAGGCAGTGCAGTTTTTGGAGTTCGGAATTGTTCCGGGTTAATCGGTATTGTACCGGAAGCTTCTAGAACCTTCCGGAAGGGGGCCAACGTGGTCCCACCTTCCGGGAGGGGGCATGGGCCTATGAGGGAAGTCCTGGCCGCATTGGGCCAGGGGCACAAGGCCCCATAGGGCCCAGCCGATCCTAGATAAGTTTAAACTCGTTTAAACTAGAGATAGGGTTTCTAGATAAGGGAAAGTTTAAATCGTTTAAACTAGAGATAGAGTCCTAGCCCCCCCACTCTTCCTTATCCCTTGTCCGCCGGCCCAAGGCTTGGAGGAGGGGCTAGGGCTGGCCGCCTCCTCCCCCTCTATATATAGAGGGCTAGGGCGCCCCCTCCCCCAACCTACATCTTCCTCCAAACCCTAGTTGCCCTGCTGCCCTCCTCTCTCCCTCCCGACTGTTTGTAGGCAAAGCCCTGCTGCAGAAATTCTCCACCATATACACCATGCCGTCATGTTGTAGATCCAATCTATCTCTCCACCCTACTTGCTGGTCCGAGGAAGGAGGAGACGTCGAGGTGCTGCACGTGTGCATCTCACGGAGGCACCGCCACTTGTGGTGCTAGATCGGATCGGATCGCGAGGAGGAGAAGCGAGTACGACTACATCACCCACGTTCCGACGAACGTTCCGCTGTGCGAATCTTCAAGGGTATGAAGATCTAATCCAATCTCTCTCGTTGTTTGCATCTCCTAGATTAGATCTTGGCTTTCCCTCTGTTCGCTTTCGTAGAAAATTTTGATTTACTATGCTGCGAAACCAGTGGTATCAGAGCTAGATCTATGCGTAGATGTGATTCACGAGTAGAACGCAACATGGTTGTTGCGGGCGTTGATGTTTTCTGTTGCAAGCCTCTTGTTTGTGTTCTTCTTATGACGCGGGATAGTGAGATTGAAGCGGTCCAGGCCAACCTTACGCGACGTCGTTCGCGAGACCGGCTCCGCACTTGACGTGTGGCTTGTACCACACATGCGGCTGGTGGATGTCAGTTTCTCTCACTATAGTTGTCATGGGATTAACACCGGAGTTTGGCAACCATAATATCACCGTTGTGGCTTTCCGTAGGTAAGAATCGTTCTTAGCATCTACTCCCATAAGCCACGTAAAACATGCAACAACAAAGTAGAGGCGTCTAACTTGTTTTTGCAGGGAGTGTTTTCTGTGATATGTATGGCCCAAGATGTGATGTGTATATTGTATGTGATGATCATGTTTTGTAATGTTTCACGACTTGCATGTCGATGAGTACACAACCGGCAGGAGCCATATGGTTGTCTTTATAATTGTGTATGACCTGCGAGTCAACTTCTTACACGCCATGTAATAGCTTTACTTTATCGCTAAGTAGTTAGCAATAGTTGTAGTTGCTATTCATGGTGGAGGCAATCATGGTGGAGTGATGGAGATCATGCCGGAACGCACAAGATGGATATCATTGCGCGAAGATTGGCTATACCATGTCACATAAAGTTATATGCATGTGATGTTTATCCTTTTATGTATCTTATTATGCTTAGATCGCGACGGTAGCATTATAAGATGATTCCTCACTTAAAGATCAAGATAAAAACTGTGTTCTCCCCAAGTATGCACCGTTGCGAAAGTTCGTCGTGTCCAAGCATCACGTGATGATCGGGTGCTATAGACTCTACGCTCACATACAACGGGTGCAAGCCAGTTTTGCACACGCGGAAATACTTGGGTCTAACTTGACGAGCCTAGCATGTACAGACATGGCCTCGGAACACAAGAACCGAAAGGTTAAGCATGAGTCATATGAATGATATGATCGACACTTCGTTGTCCACCATTGAAACCACATCTCTTCTCGTGATGATCGGATTAGGTGTGGTGAATTTGGATCGTGTTCACTAAACAACTTGAGGGATGTTGAATTTAGTGGGAGTTCATCTAGTAATTTGATTAAGTTGAACTATTTATCATGAACATAGTCTAAATTGTACTTCCAAATACTGTAGATCACATGGCCAAGTCCAACTTCAACTTCAACGTTTTTGCTGAGAAAGAAAAGCTTAGAAACAATGGGTCTAACTTCACCAACTGGTTCCGCAATCTAAGAATCATTCTGTCTAGAGGACAAAAGGACTATGTCCTTGAGAAAGCGTTAGGTAACCCCCCTGCTGCAACTGCGCCGGCTGATGAGAAAGCTGTCTATCAGTCGCGCAAAGATGATTATGGTGTGATTAAGAGCACCATGTTGTTTGCTATGGAACCGGAACTTCAAAATCGTTTTGAAAACTATCCCGGGCCCTTTGAGATTCTCGAAGAGTTGAAAACCATGTTTCAGACTCAGGCCCGTTCTGAGAGATATGAGATTTCCGAGAAGTTCTTTAACTGCAAGATGGAGGAAGGGAGTTCCGTTAGTGAGCACGCCATTAAGATGTCGGGCTACACTCAACGCCTTGAGCAACTGGACTGCAAGATTCCAGAGGAGCTCAAGATTGACAGGGTTCTGCAATCACTCCCTCCCAGCTACAAAAGTTTTGTAGTGACTCATAATCATATTGGTTCCACTGATACGATCACCGAGCTCTTCGCAAAGCTGAAGGCTGCGGAGGTGGACATCAAGAAGGATAATCATGTGTTGATGGTCAACAAGCCCTCCTTTAAGAAAGGTAAAGGTGCAAAGAAGCCCTTCAAGAAGGGCGGCGGCAAGCGCAATGCCCCTGCTGAGAAGAAGCTCAGGTCTGGTCCCAAGCCGGAAACTGAGTGCTTCTATTGCAAGGACAAGGGTCACTGGAAGCGCAACTGTCCGAAGTACTTAGCGGACAAGAAGGCTGGCACCATCAAAGGTATATTTGATATACATGTTATTGATGTTTTCCTTACTAGCCCTCGTTGTAGTGCCTGGGTATTTGATACCGGTTCAGTTGCTAATATTTGTAACTCGAAACAGGAGCTGCGGAATAGATGGCGGCTTGCGAGGGATGAGGTGACGATGCGCGTTGGCAACGGATCAAGAGTTGATGTGATGGCCGTCGGCACGCTCTCCTTAGTTTTACCTTCGGGATTAGTTTTAAACCTTAATAAATGTTATTATGTGCCTGCGTTGAGCATGAACATTATTTCTGGATCGTGTTTATTGCAAGACGGTTATTCATTTAAATCGGAGAATAATGGTTGTTCTATTTATATGAGTAACATCTTTTATGGTCATGCACCTCTTGTGAGTGGTTTATTTCTTCTAAATCTCGAAAGGGATGAAACACACATCCATAACATTGAGGCTAAGAGATGCAAAGTAGATAGTGATAATACTACTTATTTGTGGCACTGTCGTCTAGGTCATATTGGTGTAAAGCATATGAAGAAACTCCATTCTGATGGACTTTTGGAGTCTCTTGATTTTGAATCATTTGACACATGCGAACCATGCCTCATGGGCAAGATGATCAAAACCCCGTTCTCCGGTATGATGGAGCGAGCAACAGACTTGTTGGAAATCATACATACCGATGTATGCGGACCGATGAGTGTTTCGACGCGCGGTGGATATCGCTATTTTCTCACTTTTACCGATGACTTAAGTAGATATGGGTATATCTATTTAATGAAACATAAATCTGAAACGTTTGAAAAGTTCAAAGAATTTCAGAATGAAGTGGAGAACCATCGTAACAGAAAGATTAAGTTTCTACGATCCGATCGTGGGGGCGAATATTTGAGTTATGATTTTCTCACGCATCTCAAAGCAAGTGGAATCGTTTCACAACTCACGCCACCCGGAACACCACAGCGCAATGGTGTGTCTGAACGCCGGAATCGAACCCTATTAGATATGGTCCGATCGATGATGTCTCTTACTGATTTGCCATTATCATTTTGGGGTTATGTATTAGAAACCGTTGCATTCACTTTAAATAGGGCTCCATCTAAATCCGTTGAGACGACACCGTATGAACTGTGGTTTGGTGCTAAACCTAAGTTGTTGTTTCTTAAAGTTTGGGGATGCGAAGCTTACGTCAAGAAGTTGATGCCGGACAAGCTCGAACCCAAAGCGGAGAAATGCGTCTTCATAGGATACCCTAAGGAAACTATTGGGTATACCTTCTATCACAAAACCAAAGGCAAAGTGTTTGTCGCAAAGAACGGTTCCTTTCTTGAGAAGGAGTTTCTCTCGAAAGAAGTGAGTGGGAGGAAAGTAGATCTAGACGAGGTTATTGAACCTTCTCTTGAATTGGAGAGTAGCGCAGCACCTGAAATTGTTCCAGTGCCGCCTACACCAACAATAGAGGAAGCTAATGACAAGGATCATGAAGCTTCGGACGATGCTGCTACTGAACGTCGCAGGTCGACAAGGTCGCGTGCCCCTCCTGAGTGGTACGGCAACTCTGTCTTGACTGTCTTGTTAGTAGAAGACAACGAACCTACGAACTATGAGGAAGCGATGATGAGCCCAGACTTTAAGAAATGGCTAGAAGCCATGAAATCCGAATTGGGATCCATGAGCGAAAACCAAGTATGGACTTTGGTGGACCCTCCTAGCGACCGAAAGGCCGTTGAGTGCAAATGGATCTTCAAGAAGAAAACGGACGCGGATGGTCATGTTACCGTCTATAAAGCACGGCTTGTTGTGAAAGGTTTTCGACAAGTTCAAGGTGTTGACTACGATGAGACTTTCTCTCCTGTAGCGATGTTTAAGTCCATTCGGATTTTATTAGAAATTGCTGCGTTTCATGATTATGAAATATGGCAGATGGATGTCAAGACTGCGTTCCTCAATGGCAACATTGATGAAGAGTTGTATATGATGCAACCCGAAGGTTTTGTCGATCCTAAGGATGCTGATAAAGTATGCAAACTTCAGCGTTCCATTTATGGACTGAAGCAAGCATCTCGGAGTTGGAACCTTCGTTTTGATCAAGTGATCAAGAGCTTTGGATTTGTTCCAAATTGCTACGAAGCTTGCATCTACAAGAAAGTGAGTGGGAGCTCGGTGACATTTCTGGTACTATATGTGGATGACATATTGATTATTGGAAATGACATCGACATGCTTAACGATGTGAAGAGTTATTTGAACAAGTGTTTTTCAATGAAAGACCTAGGTGAAGCTGCTTATATATTGGGCATCAAAATCTATAGAGATAGACAAAGCGCCTGATAGCTTTAAGCCAGAGTACATACCTAGACAAAGTTCTGAAAAGGTTCAGAATGGATAAGGCATTGAAAGGTTCAGTGCCTATGTTGTCAGGTAAGATATTGAGCAAGGCTCAGTGTCCAGCTACGGTAAATGATAGGGAAGCTATGAGCAAAGTGCCTTATGCCTCGGCCATAGGTTCCATCATGTATGCCATGCTGTGTACTAGACCGGATGTGTCCAATGCTCTTAGTTTGACGAGCAGATATCAAAGTGATCCAGGAGTGGAACACTGGACAGCCGTGAAGAACATCCTAAGGTACCTAAATAGGACTAAAGAAATGTTCTTAGTCTATGGGGGTGATGAACAGCTCGTCGTAAAAGACATCGATGCTAGTTTCGACACCGACAAGTATGATTCTAAATCTCAGACAGGATACGTGTATATTTTGAATGGAGGAGCTGTGAGCTGGAGAAGCTGCAAGCAAAGCGTGATCGCGGGATCTACAGTAGAAGCGGAATACATGGCTGCTGCAGAAGCGTCAAGTGAAGGAGTTTGGATTAGGAACTTCATCACTGAGCTTAGCGTGGTTCCAAGTGCATTGGACCCACTGGAGATATTGTGTGACAACACTGGCGCCATAGCACTTGCTAAGGAACCAAGATATCATCCAAAGACCAAGCATATCAACCGCAAGTTTCATATAATCCGAGATTATATAGCAGATGGAGATCTAAAGATCAGCAAAGTACATACAGATCTGAATGTCGCAGATCCTTTGACTAAACCTCTTCCACGTGTAAAACATGATCAACACCTCAGTGCCATGGGTGTGAGATTGTTGCCAAATGTAAACTAGATTATTGACTCTAGTGCAAGTGGGAGACTGTTGGAATTATGCCCTAGAGGCAATAATAAAGATGTTATTATTATAATTCTTGTTCATGATAAAGTTTATATTCCATGCTAGAATTGTATTAAGCGGAAACTTTAATACTTGTGTGGTTTGTGAACAACACCGTGTCCCTAGTACGCCTCTATGGACTGGCTCATTGATCAATGATGGTTAAGGTTTCCTAACCATAGACATGAGTTGTCAATTGATAATGAGATCATATCATTGGGAGAATGATATGGTGGACAGACCCAAACTAAGCAAAGCTATTAGATCGTTTCATCGTGTTCGTCTTTGCGAAGCTTTTCTCATGTCAAATATTGTATTCCTTAGACCATGAGATAATACAACTCCCTGGTATCGGAAGAAAGCTTTGAGGTCATCAAACGTCATCCTATGAGAGGGTGATCATAAAGGTGTCTCTCAGGTGATCGGAAAGTATCTGTTGGGTTGTATGTATCGAGATGGGATTTGTCCCTCCCAAGTCGGAGAGATATGCTTCGGGCCCACTCGGTAATCGATATCAACACCGCTTGCAAGCATGTGGTTAAGGAGTTAATCACAAAGTGATATCGGATTACGGAACGAGTAAAGTACTTGCTGTGAACGAGATTGAACTAGGTATGACGATACCGACGATCGAATCTCGGGCAAGTAAAATATCGCGAGGCGAAGGGAATATATATATATGGGATTGATTGAATCCTGGCATCGTGGTTCATCCGATATGATCATCGATGAATGTGTGGGAGTCAATATGGGTGCCTAGACCCCGCTGTTGATTATTGATGGAAGATCATGTCTGCATATTCTCGAACCCGCAGGGTCACACACTTAACGTGTCTCGACGCTAGGATAGATTGGATAATTGGTTTATGAATTTTTGTTCGGAGTCTCGAATGGGATCCGGGACATCACGAGAGGTTCCGGAATGGTCCGGAGAATAAGATTCATATAAGGCAGTGCAGTTTTTGGAGTTCGGAATTGTTCCGGGTTAATCGGTATTGTACCAGAAGCTTCTAGAACCTTCCGGAAGGGGGCCAACGTGGTCCCACCTTCCAGGAGGGGGCATGGGCCTATGAGGGAAGTCCTGGCCGCATTGGGCCAGGGGCACAAGGCCCCATAGGGCCCAGCCGATCCTAGATAAGTTTAAACTCGTTTAAACTAGAGATAGGGTTTCTAGATAAGGGAAAGTTTAAATCGTTTAAACTAGAGATAGAGTCCTAGCCCCCCCACTCCTCCTTATCCCTTGGCCGCCGGCCCAAGGCTTGGAGGAGGGGCTAGGGCTGGCCGCCTCCTCCCCCTCTATATATAGAGGGCTAGGGCGCCCCCTCCCCCAACCTACATCTTCCTCCAAACCCTAGTTGCCCTGCTGCCCTCCTCTCTCCCTCCCGACTGTTTGTAGGCGAAGCCCTGCTGCAGAAATTCTCCACCATATACACCACGCCGTCGTGTTGTAGATCCAATCTATCTCTCCACCCTACTTGCTGGTCCGAGGAAGGAGGAGACGTCGAGGTGCTGCACGTGTGCATCTCACGGAGGCACCGCCACTTGTGGTGCTAGATCGGATCGGATCGCGAGGAGGAGAAGCGAGTACGACTACATCACCCACGTTCCGACGAATGTTCCGCTGTGCGAATCTTCAAGAGTATGAAGATCTAATCCAATCTCTCTCGTTGTTTGCATCTCCTAGATTAGATCTTGGCTTTCCCTCTGTTCGCTTCCGTAGAAAATTTTGATTTACTATGCTGCGAAACCCTTCAACATAAGCATTTCTAGCCACTTTAATTAATTAAAATAAAAGGATAAAACCTTATTAAATTGTGACACCACTTTAAATCACATTCCCATGGACTACAATATGTGGTGATGACATGTGTCAACATGATCCCATGTTTAGTTTGGAGAATATTAAATCTTAAGTAGTGTTTCAATGAGTAGAAATTACTTTTCTAAAAATAAAAAGGGATTAAATAAAGCCTTAACCTTGTAATATTAGAGATGATGCTAGGTCATCTATAGGACCCTTGTGTGTAATGATTGCAAGTAGTTAAGTATTGTTTGGTGATTGCGTACCTCGTATTTATTCATAGATGCTAGTACCGACCAAGGATACGAGGAAGAAGGAGGATACTACGAAGAAGAAGCCGAGGAGAACTTCAACCACTGCTCTGCACAATGCAAGGCTAATACTACTAGTGAATGTGCAAGCTAGTAACCTTGCAAGTTAACACTTGCAATTTAGCAAGCTTATATTGACATTGATGCAAGCTAACACTTGTAGGATACCCTACTGATGCAACAAACCCCTACTTGTTACCATGCCTACTATATGCCTTAAGCATATGTGATCATATCTATTTGATAAACCAATCCTAGTTTTATGGCAAACTTCTTACTTTATTTCTTTATCAAAGATTACTTAGAGTCTACCTAAGAGTTTGGTAGATACTAGACAATTGTGCTGAAGGTTGCATAAAGAGCATAAAATTTGGCCTAGGTTAGAAACCTTGATATCAGCCTAAGATATAAGGTTGTACTTAGTCGAAACTCCACTAGTTACCACCCTTCATCATTACTACCCCCACCTGTAGATGCTAGTGCTAAGTATAAAACTTGATCAACTTTTAGATGGGAATACTTGGTGGAAAAATGGTTATGAAAACCTTGGAATGATGGATCATTCTATTGAAATGTTTTGGACATGTGTTTCCAAACACTTGATGATTTTGGTGATGAAAATGTTGAGGCATGAGCCTTAGCCCTTTTTAAAACTGATGGTTGTCTGGATGCGATACCATTCCAATTTTATCGTACAACCACAATACCCGAATATTGGGTAGGGCTTGACTGGAAACTTATATTCCTTAGTATTAGTTCCCTCACGGCCAAGGTCTGAGCTGAGGCTACCTTGTGAAGATTGTCCACCTGTGCAGTACCCAAGATGACAGTTGGTCATGGTTGGGAGGCCAAACTCACAGGAGAGGTGCTTATACTAGGGTGTGTAATCGAAAGGTTAGGATTGATTATCCACATACTGAGTATGACGAATTCAGGATTTGTTCCTGACGGATGTATCGAATGTTGTGGTGAAAGTGTACAATCTCTGCGGAGTGTCAAACTATTCGAATAGCCGCGTCCGCGGTTATGGACAGTTGGAGTGGCCATACTGTTCCCCCGTCAGACTTGTCAAAATGACTTGTGAAATGAATTGAGACTTTAACTTGACCACAATAGGGTTGTGACCTGAATTACAAGATCCCAGTTAGAAGTTATAAAATTATGACTAGCTTTAGAACTTGGTAGAGATAAATCTGGCTTTTGCAAAATAACCCTAGAGCCTAGTGTCCTATTATCCAAAAAAAAAACTTTGCCTGTTAGTATTAGTTTGCGAGTACTTAAAAAGTACTCATGACTTTGTCCCTGGCTATTCCCATGGCCAGACTATGAAGAGGAGTACCTGGAAGATGGACCCCAGGAAGGTTACGACAATTAGGATCATCTCCCATCGTCAGCATTGCCTGTGACCCTGAAGATGGAGCTTCGCCTACGCTACCGTTACTATTACGTATTCCGCTGCTTGAAGTTGTATTAAGAATTGGATCATGAGATCCCTATTTGTGTAAGAACTTATGTATCGTTTGTAATGGATGATGTACTATGGTATCCAATTCTGTTATGTCTCGCAAAAATGGTAATCCTGGGATTGCGATGTATGGCATAACAGGCATCTAGGATTGAAAAATCCGGGTGTTGACAAGTTGGTATCAGAGCCATCCTGACCATAGGAGACCCTAGTTAGACTGGACGTTTGAACCAAAAACTTAGTTTCAAAACCAAAAAAATAAATATTTACAAAAACTTATTCTCATCCTTATCTCGTTGATTCTTTCATAAAAACTCATGTTCCTCAAAAACTCTTGTAAAATACATAAAATTTTGACACACTTGATCACTCTGCTAATCTACTCATCCTCTATTTTTATAGATGGACGTGAAGTACAGCAAGTTTTATCAGTTGGGGAATGGAGGAGACCTTATCTTTGAGAGGGATCTGGATCAGCTTTCGGAACTTTAGGAGCGTCCGCACCCCGAGTTCTTCGGAGCTCAGCTCAATGATCAAGGAGGAGAAGACCTGCAGTGGCTAATTGTTGCAAGTCTCCGAGGAAAGATTGAACCTCCCACTGCGGAGGGAATTCAGTTTACCTTGAGGGAAAACAACTAGCTCGATGGACTTGCCAGAGCAATGCAGGAAGCTCTTTCCCGTCTGTGTGGGCAGAGCATCAATCAGATCAAGGGAACCCGCTTTGAGTTTTTCCCAAGGCGTGATGCAAATGGACAACCCCTGGAAGCCCCATACCACCCCGAACTGAAGACTCAATTGGACCACCTTAGCTTCATGATGTATGATCGTCAGCAGGAGTTGGATAACTGCCGTGACTATTGCAACCACAAGTCTGCCATCATCAAGACGAAGGATCAGACCATAGCCATGCTAGCAAAGGATCGCAAGTCTCGTCGCCGTCAGCTCGACAAGAAGGAGCGCATTATTGCCCGTCTTCACCACTGCATCTCATCTCTGGAGGAGACCATCCACGAGAGAGACATGCAGTTGGAGGAAAGGGAGAATGCAGGAGAGGATCTTCGTGGAGACCCTTACTCCTATCTCAGCGATGACAATGATTTTCTGGAGGATCAGGCCATGGACTTCTTCACCGATGAGGATGATTTCGCCTTCATCGATGATGATGAAGATGATGCAGCCACAGACTCCGAGGAGTAGTAGCACTGAGCACTAGCGTAGTGAGTAGTATTCGGTCCTACTGTATCGTAGTCTCCAGAATGGTTCTTAAAACCATCTGTTTTTCTTTGTTGTGGTGTGTGTTGTACTGTGTGCTATGAATGAATGAAAAAGCAAGTTGCTAGAAAAATCTGAGTCAAACATTTAAAAACTTTTCAAAGACCCAAAACCTTAGAAATTTCCCTCTTTTCTCATGATCTATATCAATCTTCAGATGCCACGTGGAGGAAGTGGTTCAGCCCCGGACCCGATGTTGCAGATTCTGCAAATGTTGACTTCTGACCGCGAAGCTGAAAGAGCGGAACGTCAAGCCAACCTATCCACTCTGCAACAGATAGCCCAGCTAGCCCACAACAACCAAGGCCACGGAAATCAGGACAACCATGGATCTAAGCTCAAGAATTTCCAGAATACTAACCCACCCATTTTCACCAAGTCAGAAGAACCCCTAGACGCCGATGATTGGCTGCAAACCATGGAAAACAACCTAGAAGTCGCTGGAGTGGAAGCCAACGAGAAAGTCCTGTTTGCCACCCATTATCTAGCCGGAGATGCCAGGACATGGTGGAACAGTGTTCGTGCAATGACCGGAGATGACCGGGGAGGAATTCAAGGTCAAGTTTAGCAGAACCCATGTGCCACCAGGTTTGATCAAAAGAATGAGAGACGAGTTCAGAGAGCTGAAACAAGGAAGGATGACTGTAGTGGAATACCGTGACAAATTTTTGTCATTAGCTAGGTATGCCCCGGACGAGATAGACACCGAAGCTAAGAAGAAAGAAAGATTCCTGAATGGTCTGCATGACGAGATGCAGACGGTGTTAGTCAATATCCCCTTTGCTGATATTGAAGCCCTTGTCGACTCTGCTATCCAGATGGAAGGAAAGATCAACCAAGCCAATGAGAACCGCAAGCGTCGCATGATGCATCAACCAGGAACCCATCAGACCCCAAAGTATCGCCCCAACCCATCTCCAGGATTTGCCCCAAGAACCAACAGACCCCCTATGACCCGTCCGACCTACCCCAACCGTGGAAACCCTAGACCCGGAGGGAATCACAACAACCCTGGTAACTCTAGCAATTTCACCCGTGCCCCACCCAAGTTCAACACCAACAATGCTACCGCCAACACCAACACTGCCCCGAGGACTGGAAGCAATGCTGTGCCTATCGCAGCCAAGGACAAGTCACAAGTGACCTGTTATGACTGTGGAAATAAAGGCCACTATTCCAACGAGTGCCCCAACAAGAAGAATGCTACAGCCCCTAATGCCAACGCCCCAGCTCAGCAACAGCGTCGTGTTCAGCCAGGAAGAAGATTTGCCCCAGGGAATTCACTCAACCGCAATGGCCGTCTTTTTCTCATGCATGCTAAAGAAGCTCAGGAAGCGCCAGACGTCGTGCTGGGTATGTTTTCTGTTAATTTAGTACTTTCAAGAGTGTTGTTTGACTCTAGTGCCTCGCATTCATTTGTCACCGAAGAATTTGCCTGCACTAGTAAAATTCAACCAACCAAACTGAAGCATGTTATGATTGTGCAAATTCCCGGATCAACCACCAAGGCTAGGCAAATTTGCAAAGCCGTCCCTATCCGAATCCATGGCATAGATTTTTATGCTAATCTAATAGTACTCGGAACTAAAGGTTTGGAAGTAGTACTAGGAATGGATTGGATGTCCAAACATAAAGGATTGATTGACTATGCCAAGAAAGCCATCACCATGACCAGTACAGCTGGAATATCAGTCGAGCATATATCTGAAACTTTACCTCGCCAATTCAAGTGTAACAAGAGTATAGCCCAACCTACCATTGACCAAGTCCGGATAGTCTGTGAATACCCCGTTGTATTTCCAGATGTTTTGCCCGGTATGCCCCTAGATCGGGATATCGAGTTTATCATTGAACTAATCCCCGGAACAGGACCCATAGCCCAGAGACCCTATAGTATGAACCCGTCAGAACTAGAAGAACTGAAGAAGCAACTGGATTCCATGCTAGAAATTGGACTGATACAACCAAGTGCGTGGCCATGGAGATCACCTATCCTGTTTGTGGACAAGAAAGATGGAGGTAACCGTTTGTGTACGGATTATCGGAAGTTGAATGATGTCACCATCAAGAACAAGTACCCCTTGCCCAAGATAGAGGATTTGTTTGATTAGTTGACCGGTGCCTAGGTGTTTTCTAAGATTGATCTTAGAACTGGTTATCATCAACTCAAGATTCGTGCAGAGGATATTCCAAAGACTGCCTTTACCACCAGATATGGGTTGTATGAGTATACGATCATGTCTTTTGGATTAACCAATGCCCCCGCTTATTTCATGAACCTCATGAATAAGATTTTTATGGACTTCCTGGATAAGTTTGTCATTGTTTTCATCGATGACATTCTAATTTATTCCAAATCAGAAGAAGAACATGAGCTACACCTAAGGACCATTCTTGGAACCCTTAGAGAGCATCATCTGTATGCAAAGTTTAGCAAATGTGAATTCTGGTTACAGGAGGTAGGATTCCTCGGTCACATTGTATCAGCCGGAGGAATTGCCGTTGACCCTGCCAAAGTGAAAGATGTAGAAGATTGGCAAGCCCTAACCACTCAAACCCAAGTTCGTGCTTTTCTCGGATTGGCGGGATATTACCGCAAATTCGTAGAAGGATTCTCGAGTATCGCCCGACCCATGACCCAATTGCTGAAGAAGGACAAGAAGTTTGAATGGACAGACAAGTGTGAAGCGAGTTTTCAAGAACTCAAGAGGAGATTGATATCAGCCCCAATCTTAATCATGCCGGATATCACGAAGCCCTTCGATGTGTATTGTGACGCATCCAAGATTGGTCTTGGATGTGTGCTAATGCAATAAGGCAAAGTTATATCTTATCTATCTCAGCAACTGAAGCAACATGAGCAAAACTACCCAACCCATGACCTCGAACTCGCTGCCGTAGTTCTAGCCCTAAAAACATGGAGACATTACATGATGGGAAATCGTTGTGAGATTTATTCGGATCACAAGAGCCTAAAGTATATATTCACTCAGAAGGAGCTGAATATGAGGCAGAGAAGATGGATTGAGCTAATCAAGGATTATGACCTGGACATTCACTATCACCCTGGTAAAGCCAATGTGGTAGCAGATGCCCTTAGCAGATTGCCGTGCCGCTTGAACTCCATGATTTTGAAGGAGCAACCAAGTCTACACAAAGAGATGGAAGATTTTCGAATGGAATTAGTGAGTGAAGGATTTTTGGCTAGCATAGAACTCCAGCCCACTTTGATCAGTCAGATTAAAGAAGCGCAGAAGGGAAATGCTAGTATCGACGGAATCAAGCGTCGTATCGGTACAGGCAAGGTACCCGGATTCACCGAGGACGAAGAAGGAGTTCTGTGGTACAAAGGACGCCTTTGTGTACCAGCAGAATCGGAGTTGAAAGAAGTTATCTTGAAGGAGGCTCATGATACTCTTTATTCTATCCATCCCGGAGGAACTAAGATGTATCAAGATTTGAAAGAGCAATTTTGGTGGCATAAGATGAAGAGAGAAATCAGAAGCTATATCTCCAAGTGTGATATATGTCAGCGAGTCAAGGCAGGACATCAAAGACCCGCTGGATTGTTGCAACCTTTGCAAATTCCGGAATGGAAATGGGATTCTGTAGGAATGGACTTTATCACTGGACTACCTACTTCTAGTAGGGGAAATGACTCTATCTGGGTCATAGTGGACAGGTTGTCCAAAGTCGCCCATTTCTTGCCCGTCAAACCCACATATCAGAGTTCGAAGCTAGCGGAGTTGTACATCGCTAGAATAGTTAGTTTGCACGGAGTCCCCAAGAACATAGTATCGGATCGAGGAACTCAGTTTACCTCGAGATTCTGGAAGATAGTCCAAGAAGGTTTAGGAACCTGCCTAGATTTCAGTACCGCGTATCACCCTCAGACCGATGGACAAACGGAGCGGGTAAATCAAATACTCGAAGATATGCTTAGAGCATGTGTGCTAGAATATGGATCCAAGTGGGAAGACTGTCTGCCGTTTGCAGAATTTTCCTACAACAATAGTTACCAAGCCAGTTTGCAAATGGCCCCATTTGAATTCATGTACGGAAGAAAGTGTCGCACCCCTTTGAACTGGTCGGAAGTAGGAGAGAGTCAGATTTTCGGACCCGAAATCCTACGAGAGGCAGAAGAGAAGGTTCACAAGATTCGTGAGCACCTCAAGACCGCCCAATCCCGACAGAAGAGTTATGCCGACAAGAGACGTCGAGACCTCTCCTTCAATATAGGAGATTTTGTTTATCTGAAAGTGTCACCATTGAAGGGAATGCAGCGTTTCCAACTCAAAGGAAAGTTAGCCCCCAGATATATCGGACCTTTCAAAATTTTGAACCGTCGAGGAGAAGTATCGTATCAATTGGAACTACCTGAAGAAATGTCAGCTGTGCACAATGTGTTCCATATCTCATTACTTCGCAAGTGTCTCGAAGTCCCCGAGAAAACCGAAGTGTTCAAGAATATCGACCATCAGACCATAGAGATCAACGATGACCTGACCTATCCCGAAGTGCCCATCCGCATTTTGGAAGAAGCTTTTCGAACTACCCGAACCCGAAGCATCAAGTTTCTCAAGATTCAGTGGAGCAACCACACAGAAGAGGAAGCTACCTGGGAACGCGAAGATCACATCAGGACGGAGTTTTCCGATCTCTTCAAATCGTAGGTAATCTTTTCGTCCTTTTTCAAATCTCGAGACGAGATTTTGTTTAAGGGGGGAAGGTTTGTAACATCCCAAAAATATCAAGCTTGGATCATCAAATTCTAATCATCAACAATTAGGGTGAACAAAAACTTTTCTAAATAAATTTATGAATGCATGCCTATGTGTATGCATTGATTTTTAATTCTTTTAAACCACCTTGTTTTATTGCTTCATTGCTTGTAAAATGTTTCTTAGGTGAAATAAACATCATCTAAAACATTTCCCACACTTTTTGTAGGGGTTCGTAGCATGGAAAACAAAAATTTTCTATCGCATACAAACAAACAAGCCAAGATCTATCTACTAGATTGTAGCAACGAGTCGATGGAATAACTCACCCTCGAAGATTCCAAAGTGTTTAACGAGAGCAGATTCTCGTGGGTGATGTAGTCGTACTCTTTCCGATCTCAAGATCGCGTAGACGATCCTTCCGGCGCCACGTTCCGGCAGCGCTCCCGCAGTCGGTCACACGTTCGGTACTCGACGAAGACCTTCCTCTCCCTTGTTCCAGCAGGCAGCGGAGGTTGTAGCACTCTCCTCGCGATTCCGGCAGCACAACGGCGTGGTACCGGAAGTAGAGGGGAAATCCCGCAGGGCTTCGCCTTAAGCCGGTGCGAGTATGGTGGAGCTTATGAGAGAGGCTATTAGTGGTCTAGTAATTAGACACACCAATTAGAAGGCTCTAAACCAATTAGAAGGCTCTAAACTGCTGGCTAAAGCAATTAGAAGCTCTAATCAAAACGGCTCTAAACCGGAGGTAGAAGATAGGAACTTGTGTGTCTAGGAGGGGAGCCCTGCCCCTCCTTATATAGATGGGAGGGTCTTGGCGCGCCAGGGGAGGGAGGGAGTCCCTCCCCAACTCGGCCTAGGGCTGGCCGCCGGCTTGGAGGAGTTGGACTCCTCCTCCAAGTTGGTTCCAACTCCTCTTGCTTGTTTCCCACAGTTTCTTGTTTTAGCCGTTTGACTTTCAAACTGGACATTTGACTTTTCTGTTTTAGGATTCAATTTAATCCTATATTTGGGACAGCAAGAACACTTAGTACATGATGCAATCACTCCAATATGTAATGACACATTCATGTACCCCTCCCCCCCGGAGTGCCGGACAATCCGGAACCTTCTAGAACATTCCCGATGAAAACACCGGAATCATTCCCGAACTCCGAAACGGGACTTTCCTTATATGAATCTTATTCTCCGGACCATTCCGGATCACCTCGTGATATCCCGGATCCCATCCGAGACTCCGAACAACATTCGGTCTCTTTCTCATAATACCATAACTACTCAAACAACGTCGAATCCTTAAGTGTGTCTCCCTACGGTTCGTGAATTATGCGGACATGATCGAGACACTTCTCCGAACAATAACCAATAGAGGAATCTGGAAATTCATATGGCTCCCACATATTTCTACGATTACTTTGCGATCGAATGAACCACTTACATACGATACCAATTTCCCTTTGTCTCACGATAGTTTACTTATCCGAGGTTATGATCGTCGGTATCTCTGCATACCTAGTTCAACCTCGTTACTGATAAGTACTCTTTTCTCGTTCCCGTGATATGTGATCCCTTGTGACCCAGTCACATGCTTGCAAGCCAATTGGATGACATTCCACTGAGAGGGCCCAGAGTATATCTATCCGTCATGTGGATGGACAAATCCCACTCTTGATCCATGTGTTTCAACCAATACTTTCCGAACACTCAATGCCACTTTTATAGCCACCCTGTTACGGTGTGGTGTTTGATGTCATCAAAGCATCCATCCGGTAAAGGTGATATGCATGATCTCATGGTCGAAGGAATTAGGTTACTATGTATCAGAAAGCATATAGCAATTTGAACTATTGAAATGACTTGATCTTTATGCTACGCTTATCTATAGGAGTATGTCCACCATATCATTCTCCTAATGATATGATCCTGATGTTAATAACATCTCTATGTTCATGATCAGGAAACCATGATCATATATTAACCAACAAGCTAGTTTAACAAGAGGCTATACTAGGGACTCTTATTTTAGTTTACAAATCACACAAGTATTAATGTTTCCGGTTAATACAATTATAGCATGGTATGTAAACATTTATCATAAGTGTGAAGATATGATAATAACTACTTTATTATTGCCTCTTGGGCATATCTCCAACAGTCTCCCACTTGCACTAGAGTCAATAATCTAGTTTCAAATCTTTGTGTATATAACACCTATGGATTTCCGGTGTTGTATGTACACGATTGCTAGTGGTCAACTGATCTCCGGATCTGACACTTCCAGGTCCGTGTGTAATTGCATGTCTTTGCGTCTCTACGCATCACTCATTCTCTAATGAGATGGCTTTGTATAAATTTGGTCTTTCAGTGTGACCTTTAGCTCTTTGGGGTTAAAACATGTTGATAATATTGTCGCACAATATATCTTCATAGTATTATCCCACTGTGAACTACACCTAGTTTGATAACAAACTTCTTGACACAAATGCCCTCTTTTGCTGCTAAAACAGCAGTCATATACTTAGCCTTTTGTTGTAGTATCTGTCACAATGTCTTAACTTTGGAAATCATCCAAATCCATTATGGAACTCACTTTCCATTATATTGTGCCACCCTTAGTTTAGATTGAGATAAACTTAATTTGTACTTTGTGACAAAACTAGTATCAATGTAGTACTTTTACAATGAACTAACCATCTATTTGTCACTTCTACAAATAATATACTCTTAGTTCTTCCAAAAGATCATAAGAATATCCTTACTATTGTCCAATGATCGTCTTACGAATCATTCTGGTATATGCTCATAATATTTAGAGCATAGGACATATCTGGATTTGTACATATCACAGTATGATTGATATAAATATTCTTTGTGATTTCATACATCAAGTATCAATCTATACTTGATTATTTCTTTCACTTTACCAAATGTCAATACACTTGAATATATCATCAACATTGAACTCATTCAATCCTTTCTGTGCGACAAGAACCTTCTCTTTGTAGTTTCTATATTGAACTCATTCAATATCTTGTCTATGTACTTCTGGCACAACCATATTAGCGTCTATTGATGCCAAATATTTGGGTTTTGCCTAAGTCTTTCATCGGGATGAAATTCTTAATATGTGTTAATAAAAGATACATTATTTCCAATCAACAATATGTCTTCCACATAATGTATTAGAAACATGTCTTAGCGCTCCCACTTAATTTCTTGCAAATGCAAGCATCTTCATTGTCTCTGATGAAATTAAACCCTTTTAACAGTTTCATCATAGTGAAGATTCCAACTCCGCTATGCTCACTCTAACCATTGAAGTTTGCATATGCTTTTAGCATCCTTTGAATTAACAAAACCCTATGGACCATGTTATGCACATGTCCTAGGTAACGATTCTATTAGAAGAACTTGTTTTGTTTATTCAACTACCATATAACAAATTATATGTAGTGGTTGCTACATTAATCCGTCTAGACTAAATATCACTATGAAAGATCAAATCTTGTCATAGTCAACCTTTGAACATTGTTGTGAACTCTTTCCCAACATGTCGACCATTTCATAGATGTGAAACATCCATGTCTATTTCTTTATAGATCCAGACACAACTGTAAGGTCTTACACCTTTCTCGAGGGTCCTTCAAGTTCAAAACTTGATTTCTCGTGTATGGAACTATCACGGATTTTATGGCTTCAAGCCATTTGACGGAGTCAGGGCCCATCATCGCTTCTTTGCATGTAGTCGGTTCATTATTCTCAAATAATGATTCAACCCTCAAATCTTGGTATTTGATTGTTTACCCGATCTACTTGTTTCAATAGGAACTTAGATCTCCGTGACCACAACCTTTGAGGCACGTGAGCCATGAGCATTGTTGCCGCCCCCGGAACACTTTTCGGCGCTGCGCAACTTTGCACATATAGCTAAGGTTCTTTTAACCTTATCAAAGTTCTAATGTCCTCCCACTTAACTTTTCACGAAAAATTTCTTCTTAAAGAAACTTGACGTTCTAAGCAACAAACACTTTTGTCTCCGGTGTTTTATGGAGGAACAGTTTATACAAAGACAGGTTCATCCGACTTTGGTTGCACACATCTTTCTTATGCATAGCATACCAATGTTTAAGAAAGGACAACTTGGGTTTTATCCCAAACCATAACTTTATATGGTGTCATTTCAACGGATTATGATGAAGCTCTTTTCAGTGGAAAAACGGTAATCTCTAAAGCTTTTAATCTTTAAAATACAATGGCAGTTTTATGAATTATACCTTTGATCTTACCATGTCAAACAAGGTTTAATTACATATCTCGAACGCTCCATACTCTTATGGTGTTTCGGAAATGCAAATCCACGGAACGATTCCTTAAATCTTAGGTATTATGCTAAACTTGTAACTCAAATATCTTCCTTTATGATCTTTATCATAAACTGTTTATATTCTTGTTACAATGATTTTGCACTTCATCTTGAAAGTCTTTGAACTTTTCAAATGTTTCATACTTCATCCTTATTAAGTAAATATTTATATATTCACTCAAATTTTTCGGAGAAAGCATATGAAGTTGAAATCCATCGCTCTTGACTACACATAACGGACTTCGTACAACAATATGTACAAGTTCCAATAAGCTAGTCATTCGTTCCCTTTTGGCCTATGAACGAAGTTTTAATCATCTCTAGGAAAGTTTCACAAGCGTCATTTGATCAAAAATCAGAAGACTCCAAAATTCCATCAACATGGAGTTTCTTCATGTTTTCTTTCAAATATAATTTAAACGGCGATGTCACTTCCTAAGTGATCTTTCAATCAATTTGTCTTTCGACATTTTTAGCACTAGTTTTATGGATGTGATGTCTCCAACGAGATTTGCGAATCATCCATCTTTTATGGATTACGACAATTATTTGAACAATCCTTTTGTTCTCATAATACCTGATAAAACAAATCTTTGAAGGCAAGCTTTGATGTTTAACAAGCAACACAATAACCCTTTATTTTGTTCTCGATGAACATCATCACATATTCTTTTGCTAGTTACTTAGGCCATTGTAGTTCATGAATTGTGTTGTTTCGTATGACGATTCACACCAACAAATTCAGTATCAAATACTTAAGAACCACATTGTTTAACAAGCAAAGAATATAGCCATAACATGTATATCATCTATATACTTAAACTGAACGATTCTAGTCTTTTCTTTTCTGCCATATATTTATGAGATTCTCTTTCAGTATTTCCTTTTCAGTTTGAAAGAATCTATCAACATCAATAGTGGAGTCATACATATGACATATAGTCCAAAGCGTGTATAGTTAAATACCAATGTCTTTGGACTTGTACTTTGAAGTAGATCACCATCATCAAATGTTTGGTGTTCTTTCAAATTCCTTTCATTAGTAATCTCTTGGTGTAGTAAACATTTTGCCTACATCAAATATTCACCCTCATCATGGATTTATCCATGATCAAGCTACTTTTATCTTATAACGGTGAATCATGAGTATAATGTTGCTCTCCAAATCTTTTTGGACGATTAGGACAACTAGTGTCTCCAACCTTTTGCAAATTCTCATCAAATATGAGAACATGACTTTTGCCATATTATACTCTATCATGTTGTAACCAATACTTCGTTTCAGATATCACAATATCTTCCACAAATATGGTTTCTGAAACAACTCTTTCAGATCCTTAGATAACCTTGATATTAGGAGAATCCTTTGAATATCAAGAATCATGGAGACAAACATGATACTTATATACTAACACTTGGAATTGTTACTCTTGATTTAATACTAATTATTAAACTTCATGGAGTAACCGGAACTTACTGAAAGTTTGCAATAGGACTTTTAAACTTTAGATTAACACTTAAAAACAATACGATACCAGTTCGTAAAGTAACTAACCAGAATTCTATAGTTCTATTATCTCAATTATAACTAAGCGCAAGGTGGTAAACGGATGCCAATGACTACAACAACTATGCAAATTCACTTTGATTTAGTTTATGATAAATTGAGTTCTAATTAATAATTAAATTAATCTAGGTGAACTCCCACTCAAAACAATATCCCTCACATTGTTTTAGTGATCACACGAACCAAATCCACCACATCAAAACCGATCATCACGAGAGTTGATATAGCTTCAATGGCGAACAATCAACATGTTCATCATATCTACTATATGACTCATGTTCTACCTTTCGGTAATCTGTGTTCCTGAGGCCATGTCTGTACATGCTAGGCTCGTCAAGATCAAACCTTAGCTACCGCATAAGCAAATCTGGCTTGCTTACGTTGTATTCACCCGCGGAATCAAAGACACCCGATCATCACGTGGTGCTTCGAAACAACAAGCTTTAGCAACGGTGCATACTAAGGGTGAACACTTAAGAACTTGAAATTGTGTGCTTGAGGGATCATCTTATAATGCTACCGTCGTCTACTAAGCAATACAAGATGCATAAAGGATTAACATCACATGCAATTCATAATATGTGATATGATATGGCCTTTCTTCTTTGTGCTTCCGATCTCCATCTTCAAACACGAACATGATCTCCATCATCACCGACATTGCATCAAGGTCAATAATGCTTGTCCATGGTTGTCGTCCACCGGCTTCAACTATTACAACTACTTTGAATAGACATGCGAGTCTTAACAGAATTTAAAGACAACCATATGGCTCCTGCCGGTTGCTGACTTACAATAAGGAACATTGCATACATCATATATAATCACAATCATGGCCATATCACATCACTGCACACCCCTGCAAAACAAAGTTAGACGCCTCTACTTTCTTTGCATGTTTTACGTGGTTTGGGGCTTTTAATAAGTGTCGTTCTAACTTACGAACAAGAACCACAACATTGATACTAGTATTGTTAATCACCCGTTGTAAATTGGATCTTAACTATGCTAGGAGAAACAGGCACCCGCAAAGCCACTTATGCAATACAAGTTGCATGTCAAACGTGGAGCAAGTCTCATGAACGATGTCATGTAAGGTTAGCCCGGGCCGCTTCATCCCAACATACCGCAAGATGCAAAGTACACAAGAAGCAATCGACAATAAAAGCATCAACGCCCACAATGACCATTGTGTTCTACTCGTGCAACAGATCTACATATAGACACGGCTCTGATACCACTGTAGGGGTTCGTAGCATGGAAAACAAAAATTTTCTATCGCATACAAACAAACAAGCCAAGATCTATCTACTAGATTGTAGCAACGAGTCGATGGAATAACTCACCCTCGAAGATTCCAAAGTGTTTAACGAGAGCAGATTCTCGTGGGTGATGTAGTCGTACTCTTTCCGATCTCAAGATCGCGTAGACGATCCTTCCGGCGCCACGTTCCGGCAGCGCTCCCGCAGTCGGTCACACGTTCGGTACTCGACGAAGACCTTCCTCTCCCTTGTTCCAGCAGGCAGCGGAGGTTGTAGCACTCTCCTCGCGATTCCGGCAGCACAACGGCGTGGTACCGGAAGTAGAGGGGAAATCCCGCAGGGCTTCGCCTTAAGCCGGTGCGAGTATGGTGGAGCTTATGAGAGAGGCTATTAGTGGTCTAGTAATTAGACACACCAATTAGAAGGCTCTAAACCAATTAGAAGGCTCTAAACTGCTGGCTAAAGCAATTAGAAGCTCTAATCAAAACGGCTCTAAACCGGAGGTAGAAGATAGGAACTTGTGTGTCTAGGAGGGGAGCCCTGCCCCTCCTTATATAGATGGGAGGGTCTTGGCGCGCCAGGGGAGGGAGGGAGTCCCTCCCCAACTCGGCCTAGGGCTGGCCGCCGGCTTGGAGGAGTTGGACTCCTCCTCCAAGTTGGTTCCAACTCCTCTTGCTTGTTTCCCACAGTTTCTTGTTTTAGCCGTTTGACTTTCAAACTGGACATTTGACTTTTCTGTTTTAGGATTCAATTTAATCCTATATTTGGGACAGCAAGAACACTTAGTACATGATGCAATCACTCCAATATGTAATGACACATTCATGTACCCCTCCCCCCCGGAGTGCCGGACAATCCGGAACCTTCTAGAACATTCCCGATGAAAACACCGGAATCATTCCCGAACTCCGAAACGGGACTTTCCTTATATGAATCTTATTCTCCGGACCATTCCGGATCACCTCGTGATATCCCGGATCCCATCCGAGACTCCGAACAACATTCGGTCTCTTTCTCATAATACCATAACTACTCAAACAACGTCGAATCCTTAAGTGTGTCTCCCTACGGTTCGTGAATTATGCGGACATGATCGAGACACTTCTCCGAACAATAACCAATAGAGGAATCTGGAAATTCATATGGCTCCCACATATTTCTACGATTACTTTGCGATCGAATGAACCACTTACATACGATACCAATTTCCCTTTGTCTCACGATAGTTTACTTATCCGAGGTTATGATCGTCGGTATCTCTGCATACCTAGTTCAACCTCGTTACTGATAAGTACTCTTTTCTCGTTCCCGTGATATGTGATCCCTTGTGACCCAGTCACATGCTTGCAAGCCAATTGGATGACATTCCACCGAGAGGGCCCAGAGTATATCTATCCGTCATGTGGATGGACAAATCCCACTCTTGATCCATGTGTTTCAACCAATACTTTCCGAACACTCAATGCCACTTTTATAGCCACCCTGTTACGGTGTGGTGTTTGATGTCATCAAAGCATCCATCCGGTAAAGGTGATATGCATGATCTCATGGTCGAAGGAATTAGGTTACTATGTATCAGAAAGCATATAGCAATTTGAACTATTGAAATGACTTGATCTTTATGCTACGCTTATCTATAGGAGTATGTCCACCATATCATTCTCCTAATGATATGATCCTGATGTTAATAACATCTCTATGTTCATGATCAGGAAACCATGATCATATATTAACCAACAAGCTAGTTTAACAAGAGGCTATACTAGGGACTCTTATTTTAGTTTACAAATCACACAAGTATTAATGTTTCCGGTTAATACAATTATAGCATGGTATGTAAACATTTATCATAAGTGTGAAGATATGATAATAACTACTTTATTATTGCCTCTTGGGCATATCTCCAACACTTTTCCTAAAGACAAGTAAATCAAAACAAATATATAAAAGGAATGGTCACTTTGACCAATTTAACTCCCATGCCTACTTTGGCTGCCTCAAACTTTCAGAACTTAACAGAAACTTTGCTGGATCTTTGCACCCCTTGATTGTACTCATAACAAAGTATCAAGGCCCACTTTGTGATCATCCAGAAACTTTCAAAGGCATAGTTTAAATGCCAATTCAAAATTGAATCTTCTTCATATGGGAAGATCCCACTTTTTCAAAAACCCCTCAAACAAGCTCAACTTTCAAAACCCAAGCATCTGCAGACTCACCAGCACCAATCTAGCAAACTCACCAAAAATCATTTCAAAATTCAAAACTTGATTTCATGCGGCCATTTCATCAAACAGGTTGCAGACACAAATCAAACAAAACATTAAACACTATAGTGTGCAGTGATTCTTGACTAACTTGTTCCCTAGTTAGCTCACACACAGCTCAGTAGGTCATCTAGAAAGATTAGCCCAACACTAGCACCCCTGTGAGCTTGCCATTGTCATTAATGGTGAACAGCCGAGCACCCCAATGTCACCCCATTGTGGACAGAAGGCTAGAGAAAGAACTAGCCGTGCCAACCTTGTCTAGGAGGCAGCCCACCGTCCACCGCCACTGCCTGTCCCAGCCGCGAGGGTTGCCAAGCCCTGGACCACGCGCACAAGCCGCGCCTAGACCATGCCGAGCATGCGCCAGAGCTCCACCCTCGACCAGCACCCACAGACCGCGCGCCGCCCTCGCCGCGTGCATACACGATCGCCATCAACCCAGGAGACCGCCAGACATCCCCGTTTGTCGCCCCGTGCCGCACAGCCACCGCCCGCCGTCGAAGACGCCGCCTCTACCGCGCAGAGCACCACCCGTTCCAGACCAACCCACACCGCCCCATGCCTCGAGACCATGTCGTTGAGCATCGCCAGGAGACACCGCACCATCCCCTACCCTTTCCCATGCCTTTAGCCGCCTGTAACCTCGCCCCCGACGAGCTCACCGTGCGCCCCGATGGTCCCCTCGCTCGACTATAAATAGAGGCCACCCCCGCACGAATTCTTCACACCATCTCACTCCCCTCTCCTCACTGATCGTGCCACCCCATTCTCAGAGCAAGGCGAGCACCACCTCGCCGGAATTTCACTGGAGCCTGCCGCTACCGGAGAAGAAGGGAGCCATCGATTTCGTCCACCCCAGGAGCTGCCGCGACCACCCCTAAGTTCGTCGTCGTCGACTTCGTCGTTCGCCTGCCTCGCCGACCCTTGCCAGTACCCCGGTGAGCCCCTAGCAACCCTCACTGGCCGCGCTAGGTTTCGTTCTCGCCGGAGCTGTCTCGCGTCGATGATGACTCCCAGCCGTTAGATTAGAACTAGATCGAACGATCCACGTTGCCCCATACTGCTTCGCCCAGCCAAGTGTCACTAACGAGTGGGGACACCCACTTAAGCAGCCCGCGGGAGCACTGCGCTTAGCAGGCCGGCCCAGTAACTTTTCCCGCGTAGCCCAGTTATTCAAATTAAACCTTTTTCTATTTCATTTCAAATACACTTCTGTACCCAACTTCAAAAATCAACCCAGATCGATTCAGTGCACCAATTTGAATGAAACCAATTTTGTTGGAAAGGTCTGTGAATGCTGAATCCAAGCCCATTGGATTCAAGTCATTTGGATCTATATATCACCCATGGTAAAAATAACAAGGCAAAAGCTTTTCTGCATTCAAACATTTTTCAAATTTAAACCAAAAAAGCTTTTGAGTTGATTCCAACTAAAATCACATTTAACCTTACCTTTCAGAATATATAAAAATATATAGGTTTACTTGCAGAAATATTGTTCAAGTAATAAAAGAATGCTACATAAGCATTTCTAGCCACTTTAATTATTTAAAATAAAAGGATAAAACCTTATTAAATTGTGACACCACTTTAAATCACATTCCCATGGACTACAATATGTGGTGATGACATGTGTCAACATGATCCCATGTTTAGTTTGGAGAATATTAAATCTTAAGTACTGTTTCAATGAGTAGAAATTACTTTTCTAAAAATAAAAAGGGATTAAATAAAGCCTTAACCTTGTAATATTAGAGATGATGCTAGGTCATCTATAGGACCCTTGTGTGTAATGATTGCAAGTAGTTAAGTATTGTTTGGTGATTGTGTACCTCGTATTTATTCATAGACGCTAGTACCGACCAAGGATACGAGGAAGAAGGAGGAGGATACTACGAATAAGAAGCCGAGGATAACTTCAACCACTGCTCTGCACAAGGCAAGCCTAATACTACTAGTGAATGTGCAAGCTAGTAACCTTGCAAGTTAACACTTGCAATTTAGCAAGCTTATATTGACATTGATGCAAGCTAACACTTGTAGGATACCCTATTGATGCAACAAACCCCTACTTGTTACCATGCCTACTATATGCCTTAAGCATATGTGATCATACCTATTTTATAAATCAATCCTAGTTTTATGGCAAGCTTCTTACTTTATTTCTTTATCAAAGCTTACTTAGAGTCTACCTAAGAGTTTGGTAGATACTAGACAGTTGTGCTGAAGGTTGCATAAAGAGCATAAATTTGGCCTAGGTTAGAAACCTTTATATCAGCCTAAGATATAAGGTTGTACTTAGTCGATACTCCACTAGTTACCACCCTTCATCATTACTACCCCCACCTGTAGATGCTAGTGCTAAGTATAAAACTTGATCAACTTTTAGATGGGAATACTTGGTGGAAAAATGGTTATGAAAACCTTGGAATGATGGATCATTCTATTGAAATGTTTTGGACATGTGTTTCCAAACACTTGATGATTTTGGTGATGAAAATGTTGAGGCATGAGCCTTAGCCCTTTTTAAAACTGATGGTTGTCTGGATGCGATACCATTCCAATTTTATCGTACAACCACAATACCCGAATATTGGGTAGGGCTTGACTGGAAACTTATATTCCTTAGTATTAGTTCCCTCACGGCCAAGGTCTGAGCTGAGGCTACCTTGTGAAGATTGTCCACCTATGCAGTACCCAATATGACAGTTGGTCATGGTTGGGAGGCCAAACTCACAGGAGAGGTGCTTATACTAGGGTGTGTAATCGAAAGGTTAGGATTGATTATCCGCATACTGAGTATGATGAATTCAGCATTTGTTCCTGACGGATGTATCGAATGTTGTGGTGAAAGTGTACAATCTCTGCAGAGTGTCAAACTATTCGAATAGCCGCGTCCGCGGTTATGGACAGTTGGAGTGGCCATACTGTTCCCCCGTCAGACTTGTCAAAATGACTTGTGAAATGAATTGAGACTTTGACTTGACCACAACAGGGTTGTGACCTGAATTACAAGATCCCAGTTAGAAGTTATAAAATTGTGACTAGCTTTAGAACTTGGTAGAGATAAATCTGGCTTTTGCAAAATAACCCTAGAGCCTAGTGTCCTATTATCCAAAAAAAAACCTTTACCTGTTAGTATTAGTTTGCGAGTACTTAAAGAGTACTCATGGCTTTGTCCTTGGCTATTCCCATGGCATAGACTATGAAGAGGAGTACCTGGAAGATGGACCCCAGGAAGGTTACGACAACTAGGATCATCTCCCATCGTCAGCATTGCCTGTGACCCCGAAGATGGAGCTTCGCCTACGCTGCCGTTACTATTACGTATTCCGCTGCTTGAAGTTGTATTAAGAACTAGATCATGAGATCCCTATTTGTGTAAGAACTTATGTATTGTTTGTAATGGATGATGTACTATGGTATCCAATTCTGTTATGTCTCGCAAAAATGGTAATCCTGGGATTGCGATGTATGGCATAACAGGCATCTAGGATTGAAAAATCCGGGTGTTGACAATTGGTTGGTATGTAATTTCATACAGAACGACGCAATTCATGAACCACAATGGCCTAAGTAACTAGCAAGAGAATATGTGATGATGTTCATCGAAAACAAACAAACCCGTCAGATCAACCTGGCCATGACAGCTCCACCCGCCATCCCTGAGTACCTCAGCGTATCGGAGTCCTGCATCATGTTCAGCCGTTCGGATCACCCTTGTCAGGTCCCTCGCCCAGGTCATGCTGCCCTGGTGCTTGAGGCACAGATCAAAGGTTTCAAGATGAGCCGCGTCTTCATGGACGGTGGCAGCGGCATCAACCTAATGTTCACAAGCACCCTAGCAGCAATGCGGATCCCGCTGTGCAGCCTGGAACAGTCAGACACAACGTTCCATGGCATCGTCCCAGGAAAGGGCATATTCCCCCTGGGAAAGATATGGCTCAACGTCATCTTCGGCAAACCGGATAACTTCCGATGCGAGCGGATCGAGTTCGAAGTGGTGGACTAGCCATCACAATATCACGCCATCCTCGGGCGTGTAGCATTCGCAAGGTTCTTGGCAGTACCACACTACGCGTACCTGCTACTCAAGATGCCAGGACCTAGGGGCGTCATCATGGTCCACAGGAGCTTCGCCCGATCGGACCACTACGACAGGGATTTGAACAGAATCTCTGAGTCATTTGGCATGCAAGAGGAGCTCGTAAGACTCCGCGAAGTGACGGACAATGGGGCACCCCCAGTCGCACGGCAAAATGCACCTGATATGTCTTTCGACTCCACCGTCAACACAAAGAATGTGCAAGTCCACCCAACGGATGCCTCCAAGACGGCGCTGATCGCCAACAATCTCAGCCCCGCATAGGAAAGCGCGCTCGTAGAATTCCTCCGGGAGTGCTGGGGAATCTTCGCCTGGTGTCCTGCGGACATGCCAGGAGTTCCCAGAGAATTCGCCGAGCACGCACTCAACGTCTTTCCAGACGCCAAGCCCGTCAAGCAGTCCATCCGGAGACTGTCCGAGCACCGGGCCGAAGCCATAGGGATGGAAGTCAACAGACTACTCACTGCAAACTTCATCAGGGAGATTAAGGAAAGCGAGTGGCTCACCAATACAGTGATGGTCCCCAAAAAGGACACGGACATCCTGCGGATGTTCGTGGACTTCGCGTCGCTGAACAAGCACTGCCCGAAGGACCACTTCCCTCTCCCTCAGATCGATCAGATCATCGATTCGACTGCAGGATGCGAGAAACTCTCCTTCCTCGACGCCTACTCAGGCTACAACCATATTCGACTCAAAGTCGAAGATCAGGAGAAAACGGCGTTCATCGTGTCGTTCGGAGTGTTCTGCTACAACACAATGCCCTTCGGGCTAAAGAACGCAGGTGCCACGTACCAGCGGTGCATGCAGGCATGCCTAAAGGACCAGATCGGTCGCAATGTCCAAGTCTATGTCGACGACATAGTCATCTAAACCAGGGAGGCGAGAACGCTCATCGACGATCTCCGCGAGACGTTCGATAATCTCGACCTCTACAGGATCAAACTTAACCCTGAAAAGTGCGCCTTCGGCGTCCCATCGGGTCAGCTGCTTGGTTACTTCATCTCCCAGCGAGGGATCGAGGCAAACCCGAAGAAAATACGGGCCATCATGGCCATGGAGAAGCCGAAAAACCTTAAGGGCGTCCAGCAGCTTGCAGGATGAATAGCGGCATTAAGCAGGTTCATCAGCCGCATGGGCGAGAAAGCACTGCCATTCTACCAGCTGCTGCGCAAGGCAGACAAATTTGAATGTATGCCCGAGGCGGATGACGCATTCGAAGATCTAAAGCGGATACTCTCTACCTCGCCCGTCTTGGTCACGCCAAAGGAGCGCGAGCCCCTACTGCTGTACATAGCAGCTAGACACCAGGTGGTGAGCACCGTACTGGTGGTCGAGTGACCCGAAGAGGACAAGACCCATGGGGTCCAACGCCCAATCTACTACCTCAGCGAGGTATTGACGCCAACAAAGCAGAGGTACCCTCACTACCAAAAACTCGCCTACGGCGTGTTCATGACGGCTCGTCGGTTGAGCACTACTTCTAGGAGCACCAGATAATGGTCGTCAACGAGGCACCCCTGAACAGCATCCTGAATAACCCAGAGGCCACAGGACGTGTGGCCCTGTGGGGCATCGAGCTGTCACCTCTCGACATCATCTATGAGAAACGCCACGTGATCAAGTCTCAAGTCCTCCCGGACTTCCTTGTACACTGGATGGAGCCGCAGCTGCCAGACGCTCCAGACATGACGCAGTCATGGACGATGCACTTCGACGGCTCCAAGCGTGAAGCCGGAGCGGGAGCCCGAGTCATACTGACCTCCCCGTAGGGCGATAATATGAAATACGTCCTCCGGATGAAGTTGCAAGCTTCCAACAACGAAGCAGAATACGAGGCCCTCATCCACGGCATGAGGATTGCAAAGATCTGCGGCGCAACGCGCCTAGTCATCTACGATGACTCCAACCTCGTCGTCCGACAGACGATGAACGAGTGCGACGCACACGCCGCCAACATGATTGTGTACCGCGCACTCTATAACGCACTCGAAGGAGATTTCGACGGCTGCGAGCTTCGACACGTTGGAAGAGAAAGCAACGAGGAGGCCGACAGACTCACCAACATCGGCTCCACCTGCGCACGGGTGCCGCCAGGTGTGTTCCTCGAACATATCTGCGTGCCATCCATCAAGCGGAAATTCCCCAAGGGATCACCCGAAGAAGCAGAGCACTCGGGGGGCCGCGCTACCCGACGGTCAGGAAGGACCCGAAAAGCTGGACACAGAGGTCGTCGTGGTCAACCTGATGCAGGTCATGGCAGTCGAAGAAACTTGGACACGACCATACCTCCGGTACTTGATAGACGGAGAACTGCCTGATTGCCCGACGGATGCCCGACGCATATATCGTCGGTCCAAAGCCTTCACCATCATCAATGGCGAGTTTTACAAGCGCAGCATTTCGGGTGTACTACAAAGGTTCGTCACCATCGGTGACGAAAAAACCATCCTCCAAGACATCCACAAGGGCATCTGCGGCCATCATGCGGGCAGCCGCTCCCTTGTCGCCAAAGCTCTACGAGCTGGATTCTACTGGCCAATGGCCATGAACGACGCCAAGGACATCGTCCAAAGATGCAACGGGTGCCAAAGGTTCGCCGACAAACCGCATGCACCCGGGTCAGAGCTCAGGCCCATACCTTTGGCCTGGCCTTTCGCCCAATGGGGCCTTGACATGATCGGCAAACTGCCAAGGTCCTCGAAAGGGGAACACGTCTACCTCCTGGTCGCAGTTGACAAATTCACCAAGTGGATTGAGGCCATACCGGTCACTAACCAAAAGGTCAAGACTGCCATCAAGTTCTTTGAATCCATTGTCTACAGGTTTGGCGTACCACATAGCATCATCACCGACAATGGATCGAACTTCATCTCTAAAGAATTTCAGGACTTCTGCGACAGCCTCGGAATCAATATCACATACGCCTCAGTGGCGCACCCGCAAACGAACGGGCAGGTGGAGAAGGCCAACGGCCTAATAGGCGCTGGCATCAAGAAGCGCCTCATGAGCCCACTCGAGCGACTCACCGGAGCCTGGACAAAAGAGCTACCCTCCGTCCTATGGAGCCTGCGTACAACGCCAAATAGCTCAACTGGCTACACGCCGTTCTTCATGGTGCATGGAGCCGAAGCCATGCTACCAGCTGAAGTACGCCACCAGGCCCCACGGGTCGTCGCTTATAGCGAAGCCGAATCCACGACTGCACTCGAAGACGCCATCGACACACTCGACGAAGCGCGAGACATAGCAGCAGCTCGATCAGCGATGTACCAACAGAGTCTCCGCAACTACCACAGCCGACGGCTGCGCCCAAGGTCCTTCGTCGAAGGAGACCTAGTCTTGCGAGTCAAGCAAGAGCGACCGAAGAAATTCGAGTCACCATGGGAAGGACCCTACATCGTCACCGAAGTCATCCCAGGTGGCGCCTATCGCCTCAAGCACGTGGAGTCTGGAGTCGCATACTCCAACCCATGGAACGTCGCACAGCTGCGACGGTCCTACCCCTAGCTACCTCCCTCTTTTACTTTCAATAAGGCTATTCAGCCAAGACTACCCAGCCAAACAATGTACCTCCTCCATTACGATATGAATAAATCTAAGTGTCTCGCCCCAAAATTTTGTTTACTATTCGCACTTTACTCCATGCTACAAACGCACTCGGGGGCTCCCCCCACCTCACGACTTCGTCAACTGAGGATAACACGTGTACACCTGAGTAGCTGACCATGTCAGGCTAACGAAAAGCACTACGTGCTAAAACAACAACCAAACCTTTATAACAAAGGACAAAACACTCCCGGTCAAATATATACAAATTTTACATCTATCTTTTTTTACAGGTACTACCTATTCTGAAGAATAACCTGAGCACCCTGCTCAAACAGATCTACGATCTGTTCGGCATACTGCCTTACAGCCGCATAATGCGGACGCATATCCCACTCGCCACAACAGATAGATCTAAATCAGGATGATGTAACCGCACAAGGGAGAGCGCAGACTTCGCCCTTGCGACGAGCTGATGCCGTACCAATTCCCTGACATGATGCACATTCCGAAACTTCGACAGCAGACCACAAAGAGTTGACGGCGCATCATCCAGCGGAAACATTACACGCAGAACCGACGCGAGCAAATACTTCACCTGACGAAGCACCCGTGATACCTGATGAACGCGATCCTGCACCGTCGCAAGGACCATGGCACGATCACGGTCCATCCAGAAGAACCCGCCGGCCTCCATGTCCTGCTGAGTCAAGCAGTTAATCTGAACAGCAACACGCTCTTTCTCCTCCCTTGGAGCAATGTTAGCACCTGCAATACTTGCAAAAGAGTAAGATGAAAGGCTAGCAGGCGCATCCGAAGTAACGAGCAACAGCTCGAAAAACTCACACTGAAGCTGTTCGGACAAGCGAAGCAACTCCGCCATCAAGTACTCCTCTCTGGCAGCGCCTCGATCCGCCTTGGATTTCCAAACGTCAGCGTGGCCACGCACCCCAAGCAACTCTTTCTCGAGGCTACGGATACGGTCTCGAAGAAACACAAGCTGCGACGCATCATCCAGGGATGGCCGCAGCTACGCTGCAGAAGAAGTATCAACGGGATCATCACCCGAAGGACCCTAGATTTCAAGAAAGACAAAGACATGAACACGCAGTTGAGGGAGCACGAAACTCAGCAAATTCATTAAGTGCATCAAAAGCCACTACGTGGCACAAGGATTGTTCATCAAAATATTTACAACAAAAGAAGCTACAACTACCCTATAACTACAACGCCTACAAAGCTGCACCCTGAGTAGCCTCGGAGCCGGATTGCCTCGCCTTGGCTTCCCCCTGCTACCTTAGCGCGTACTCGGCCAGCAGATCAATCATCTTCGGCCCGTAACGCTTACAGCGAGCAGCATAGGTGGCGAAGGCTACCTCGGATCCATCAGCAGTCGTCGGCATCCGGGAAGTGACCTGGGGCAGGTCCAGCTCCGCTCTAGCCGCCAAGGCTACCTCGGATCCATCAGCAGTCGTCAGCATCCGGGAAGTGACCTGGGGCAGGTCCAGCTCCGCTCTAGCCGCCAAGGCCATTGCCAGCCCGACAGATGCGCCGATGCCCTTCTACTTGCGCTTGTATGCCGC
This sequence comes from Avena sativa, assembly GCA_916181665.1. NCBI lineage: Eukaryota > Viridiplantae > Streptophyta > Magnoliopsida > Poales > Poaceae > Avena > Avena sativa. The sequence goes on from OV702293.1 coordinate 467,262,136, forward strand.
AGGTGCTTCGGCTGACAGCGCCTCCGCCAGGGCATCAACATCTTCGAGGGCCACGCCCTTGGGGATAAGCTCCTTGTAGAAGCGCCCAATGACCCCTTTGGCCTTGGCAAGTGAGTTGACAACGGTACTGCAGCGGTCTTCGACCGCCGCAGTAGCATCATCCAGAGCGCTCACATGCTCCAGAGCATCACGATCAAATTCGATGCCCGCGGCATCTACGACAACAAAGGAAGCAGAATGAATAAAAGCACCGCAAAAGAAAGACCAGGAAATTAAAAAGAGGAAGGCAGAGATACTCACCCGAAACAGCCTTAGCAGCCGCCATAAGCTTGCCGGCCACCTCTCTCTCGCGTGAAGCCGTGGCAGTGGCGAGCTGCTCCTCGCGGTCTGTAGCCTCCTACTGCAGGCGCTCCTTCGCCTCGGCCACGTTAGCCAACTCCAGCTCAAGGCGCTCCCTTGCACCAATGGCGACCTCGGCCTTTTTCTCCGCTTGACCAAGGCTCTTTTTTAGAGCATCAATCTCATGAAGAGAGGCATTGTGATCCTCTGCAGCAAGCAATACAAATGTCGGATCGAAGGACAAACATGCAAGAAGAAACAAAAGACCAAGGCATAAAAATACCTTGAAGTTGTTTGAGGCTGGCCTCCAACGCTAGGTGCTGCTGCACCAGTTGGTTGGCACCTTGCACAAAAGGCTGCAAAAAAAGAACTACCAGTCAAAAGATTGGCTCGGGGGCTACGCCCAAAAGAACGAGCAGAAGCAAGTCACACTTACGAAAAATGCTCGGGGGCTCCCCCCGTGACTCGAAGAAAAAGCGAACAACAAAATACCCTACAGATGCCCGGGGGCTCCCCCGAGGAAAAATCAACAGATCATTCGAAAAAGACTCGGGGGCTTCCCCCGTGGCAGAAAGCAGAATTACTTACACGATTTGACGGCGACTCCGAAGGTCCGCTCGCAGCCTTCTGAGGTGCAACCACCCGAATCTCCTGCGGAGAAGGGTCTGGAGCAGTGCCTTCAGAGGTGGCCACCGTCTAAGGAGGAGGAAGCACGACCTTCGACTCCCCCATCATCTCCCGAGCACCATCACTGGAGGAGTCGTTGGAGGAGTGGCTACACAAGGACAAATTAGCTAAGCGCAAGGTAAACAGACAAGAAAAAGCAATGCAGGGCTAAGGAAACTTACGAGTCAAGATCGCTCAAGTCGAAGACGGGAGGGGTCTACCGGACCTTCTTCTCCTCTTTCTTCTCTTCCTTCTTTTCTTCCTTCTTCCGCTTCACCGGCGGGTGCGGTGCCACAGCCCGCACAGGAACGACAGGAATTGGAGAGGAAGAGCCCCCATGCCCATCACTATGACGTTCAAGGCACAGTGGGTTCCTGGGGGTCGGTGGAGTTGAAGCATCCGACGACTCGCTGGAGCTCCTCGTGCACTTGCGAGTGTGATCCTCGCTCGACTCGTTGGCTTCTTCAGCCGGAGACCGCACCGATGGCATCTCAGACATGGAGTCCACCACCTCATTATCCGGAGCATCCGGGAATACTTCGGGCAATGGAGGCGACATGCCCGGCATCTTGAACTCCTACACAAAAGAAGCAAATATGTTAGCAGGAAAATAAATACAAGTAAAACGCCAACGAAAATAGCGCCACGCGCACGTCCCGGATCTACACCTGAGGAACCAGACGAGAAGCAGAGAACGGAGAAGTCAGCGACTTCCCCGGGATATCCTCCCCAACCTTGAACTTCAGCAGCGGGCGAAGGACCCCGCCGAGATCTCCCTTGGAGAATTCTTCAGCCGAAACCCTAGTCGGGTCACGACGACCAGCATAAAGGAACATCGGGTGCGCCCTAGCCTGGAGCGGCTACACCCGACGTTTGAGAAAAATACGGATGATATCCACACCGTTCACCTCCTTATCCCGAATCAACTGGAGATCCTCCACTCGACGATAGAGAGTCTCTATCTCCGCTACCTCACCATCCAAGATCTGGTTCTTCCAGGACCTCTTCGGCTCGATCTTTTGGGATGGGTCGAAAGGAGCAAGACCAAAATCTTTCCCAGCCACCGTGGAGTCGAGGATGTAAAACCATCGCCTCCGCCAGTACTGGACAGATTCGGACATGGAAAAAGAGAAGTAAAGAAGATTGGATTGAAGGGAGATGATGCAACCCCCAATGGGATAAACACCATCAGAACCAGATTGCCTCTTCACGGAATACAGTTTCCGGAAGAGGCCAAAGTGCGTCTCGATACCGAGCCAACACTCGCATAAAGTAACGAAACAAGCAATGTGAAGAAGAGAGTTGGGGGAGAGATAATGCAGCTGGATGCCGTAAAGAAAAAGCAGTCAACGAAGGAAATTGTGGACTGGGAAGGAAAAGCCCCGAAGGACAAATGCGAGGAACATAACCCGAAACCCAGCAGGGGGGCGGGGAATTACCTCATTGCCAGGGAGTTTGACGGCCTCCCTATCCTGCGGGATCAAGCCCCGCTCACGAAGCTTGCGGAGATCACTCTCCCGCGTCTCCGATCGCCGCCAGCCACCATCGGTGACACGGGCAGCGGCAACACTTTTCTTGCCCCCGGTAGCACTGGTGCCAACCGCAGAAGTGGGCTTCTTAGGCTTCCCACATTGCGGTGCGTCGGCATCGGCGACGATAACGTAGAATCAAAGAAGGAAATGTCCGAGGATATTCCAGCGCGCAGCAAGAAATCCCAGAGAAGATTGGAGCAGTGAAACAAGAATGGCTACGGTGAAAACAGACTAACTTTCCCCCCAATGATTATAAGGACGAAGACGATGCACGACAACCGTCCATCGAGAAGACCTAACGCCAATGGCAAGACCTGACCATACACGTGTCAACATAGCAGCGAACCGTCGCTCACACGCCGTCCACTACGCGCAGAAATCGAGGCGACACCATAATTATCTCCACGCCGCGCGTGACCGGTCAACTCAAGGTCAGAAGGTGGGACCCATGATCGTCCAGTCACGTCATCTCTGGCGCAGCAGACGCTTGAGGTCACCAATCCTCAGCACTGACGTCATCAAATGCTATACTAGCAAAAGCCACAATTCTTCGGCTACATAACTAAGAGTACTCACTCGAATCTACGATTCGCCTAACTACTCGGGGGCTACTCCTATCAGGAGCGCTGGCCGCACACCCAAAAATGAACAAAAACTATAGCACTAAACTATTTTTCTTCGAGTCCTACATCGAGTCTGCGACTCCACTACGGACTCGGGGGCTACTCCCATAGGGAGCATGGATCCAAGCATCCGAATATTTGTGTCCTACGGACCTGAAGCTGAACAACGGTTGAACTAAAGTCTCTGATCGAGTCTACGACTCGAACAGACACTCGGGGGCTACTCCCATAGGGAGCGCTGGTCGCGCACCCTATGAATTCTTCGTCTGCGATCCTTCGGATCAGTATGCAAAACTTTTTCGGCAACTCTGCCCTAATTAAAACGCTAAGTGAGCAACGTCCTCCTTGGCCACCCGAAGCACCTCCGTGGTGATAAACATTCGGATGCTGTGTCTGCGACACAAAGATAAGACCTACAGATATCATCTGATGGCCTGGTAACGCACATGACTGCGCTCTGCTAATAAGAATCCATGCCAACAGGTGCGATGAAAAATCCCGACGGACGTGTTGGGTATATCATTTAAATTCACTGGAATTCCACTCCGGTAAGTCCTCCGTGGCCTGAGTCGAATTACGCCAGCATATGTTCCGTGTTCGAGTCGAGGGACTCGAACTTGAAGAAGATCGCGTCCTAAGACATTTAACTGACCCTGATCCGCCGGGAGAGTCGGGCACATGCATCAACAATACCTACACATTCTCTTGAAAGACAGAGTTGCACCCGAAGGATTGAAGAGTCCTCAGCCAAATCTGCGATTCGACTGAACACTCGGGGGCTACTGACATGGTTATACCCCACGGGTACGCGACCTCAACATACCTAGTCCGGCCCAAGGAAGGCCCATGGCAAATATATGCCGGCCCACGAAGATTTTCGGGTGGCCAAGGCCCATGACGCCTTCGGATCCTTGGAGAGCAACACTAGAGTAGATAGGAAATTCAAAGGGGTAAACCCTAAAACCTGTAACCGACTCGATCTGTGCCTGGGACCTGCCTATCTCTATATAAAGGCCAGGAGGGAACGACGAGGAGGCTCTCATACAATCTCTCGCACACCACCGCATACACACCTTCACGCCAGATCGCATCTGCGCACCCCTGTAATCTTCGGTTCCGCCGTAATCAAGAGCAGACAAGCAGGAGTAGAGTTTTCCCTCCGGGGGCCTGAACCTGGGTAAACCTCGTGTCCCCGTGTTGCTTGTTTGCTAACCGTTCCGCGATCTCCAGCATCCCCATCTTATCCAAAACCCAAGTCCATAACAATGGGCATTGACGAGATTAAACCTCGTCAGTTGTATCTCCTCCTTTGTGCTTTCATGTATAGACCTTATGAGCGCCGTCCATGATCAAGATCTAATCTATTTGTAATCATGCATGTTGTGTTTGCAGGTATCCGATGGATATTGAGATTATTGTATTGGTTTGATTAATGGTTTTGTCTTTACGATTCTATCATACCAGTGTTGTTTGTGATCTTGCATGCTCTCCGTTGTTAGTAGCTATCTTGGCCAAGTAGTTGCTAGTGACTCCAAGAGGGGGTATTTATGCTCGATAGTGGGTTCATGCCTCTAGTTTCCAAGGGAAGTGATAATAATCTCTTCGATTGTAGATGTGCTATTGGCACTAGGGAGAAAACAACGGTCTCTTGTTCATGGAACATGTGGACTGTTTACCTTACACACTTTGCTTAAAGCAGTTGTCTGTTGCTTGCAACTTAATACTGGAGGAGGTTCGGATGATAACCTGAAGGTGGACTTCTAGTCATAGATGCAGTTGGATGGCGGTCTATGTATGTTGTTGTATTGACCAATCGAATCTCATAGGATCTTTCTGACTAGTAATTGCATTGTTATGCCTTGCTCAGTTCCTGTCAATTGCATTGCTGTAATTTGTTTACCCTTCATGCCATGTTGTTTATCTAAGGAGAGAACCTCTTGTGAACTATGGACCCCGGTCCAATCTTTACCATTGATACATCTTCCACTGTTACTTGTTTACTTGCTGCAAATCATTACCTTCAACACCATACGTTTAATCCTTTGTTACAGCAAACCGGTGAGTTTGACAACCTCAATGATTCGCTGGGGCAAAGTCTTGATTTTGTGTTGTGCAGATCTCCGTGTTGCTTGCAACACCTGTGTGACGTTTCCTTCCTCCTTCTTGTTTGATAACCTCGGTCTCAACTGAGGGAAAACTTGTTGCTTGCTCTTCACACCCTACGCTTGGGGTTACCAACGAAGTGCCACGTCGAGCATCATCAACAAGTTGCCACAGTGCCAGTTGCCTATTTTCTTCTGTTTTTGGTTCCAGAAAGGCAGAAAATCAATATTCTCGGAATTGTACGGGACAAAAGCCAAAGTCAATATTTTACCGTGAGGGACACGAATCCATAAGACGAGACGGAAAAGCGAACCAAGGCGGCCAGACCCCCTAGGCGCGGGTGGGCCCTGCCTCGTGCCTGGGTAGGGTGTGGGGCCCCAGGCCGCCTCTCGGCCTCGCCTCTTCGCCTATAAGAAGCCCCTGATGCAGAAACCCTAAAGACCCGATCAAAACTCCACGAAACCTTCTGTAGCCGCCGCCACCGTCGTCCCTAGATCGGGGGGATCTGAAGTTCTTCCCGGCACCCCGCCGGAGGGGAGATTATCCCGGAGGCCTTCTCTCTGGTATGATGCGTGAGTAGTTTCACCTTGGACTATGGGTCCATGTAGTACCTAGATGGTTCTATCTCCTCCTTTGTGCTTTCATGTATAGATCTTGTGAGCTTCGTCCATGATCAAGATCTAATCTATTTGTAATCATGCATGTTGTATTTGCAGGGATCCGATGGATATTGAGATTACTATGTCAGATTGAATAATGGGTTTGTCTTTATGATTCTATCATGTCTGTGTTGTTTGTGATCTTGCATGCTCTCCGTTGTTAGTAGCTATCTTGGCCAAGTAGTTGCTAGTGACTCCAAGAGGGGGTATTTATGCTCGATAGTGGGTTCATGCCTCTAGTTTCCAAGGAAGTGACAATAATCTCTTCGGTTGTAAATGTGCTATTGCCACTAGGGAGAAAACAACTGTCTCTTATTCATGGAACATGTGGACTGTTTACCTTACACACTTTGCTTAAAGCAGTTGTCGGTTGCTTGCAACTTAATACTGGAGGGGGTTCGGATGATAACCTGAAGGTGGACTTCTAATCATAGATGCAGTTGGATGGCGGTCTATATATCTTGTTGTATTGCCCAATCGAATCTCATAGGATCTTTCTGACTAGTAATTGCATTGTTATGCCTTTCTCAGTTCCTGTCAACTGCATTGTTGTAATTTGTTTACCCTTCATGCCATGTTGTTTATCTAAGGAGAGCACATCTAGTGAACTATGGACCCCGGTCCAATCTTTACCATTGATACATCTTCCATTGTTATTTGTTTATTTGCTGCAAACCATTATCTTTCACACCATACGTTTAATCATTTGTTATAGCAAACCGGTGAGCTTGACAACCTCACTGATTCGTTGGGGAAAAGTCTTGAGTTTGTGTTGTGCAGGTCTCCGCGTTGCTTGTAACACCTGTGTGACGTTTCCTTTCTCCTACTGGTTTGATAACCTCGGTTTCTTACTGAGGGAAAACTTGCTGTTGTGCTGCCTCACACCTTGCTTTTGGGGTTCCCAACAGGCTTCATGTTAGCCATCAGTGCACACGAAGTCATTTCACCAAAAAAGATATGTTTTGTGTGCTGTATAAAAATCGTGGAGCACGTTACTTTAACACCAAATTTTATCGTTTTGCACAAGTCATCCAAAGTATTCATTTTTCGTGAAATGACTTTGCGCGCACCTAAAACCCGAAGTTCTACATTCACTTTTTTTGAATTTTCTTAGCATTTAATTTTTGACAAAAAATCAAATTAAGTAAAGGGTGCATGTGCACCCGGAGCAAAAATGCCACATCTCGTATAATACCGATTTTGTGTTTTTGTCAAAAACTATCAATATTGGGACAGGTGTGTGTGACACATAAACCGATCACATAATTTATCTAAACTACTTGTTAAAAAGCGAACTAGAATTTCTTTACATCCACCAAAACAAAGTGTACAGGGAACGACCATAAGATTCCGATCAGATCCACCTAACGAAATCCAATAGCATGTATTCCTCTGATGATCTGCCACCTAGGCTGAGATGGAATGTTCTGACGGCAGACTGACTCACACTCGATCCGCTTGATGTCCCCTATTCCTAAGCACAATGGCTATTACAATGTAAAGTAAATAAGAAAAGGAAATCAAGTATAGAAATAACTGACAAACCCGAAAACGGTCATTTACCCTGAAATTCATTATTTCTGAACATAAGTCTATCTTGCTATCGTCTTGTTACTTGATTTACTTAGCATAAGTTGTTGGTGTCCTTAGTTAAACCTGATGAATTTAGATTTTTTTATTTGATAAATTAGATGCTAGTTTTATTCTATATTTATTAGAGTCTAAACCAATTATTTTAAAACGTATATTCATCCAGACATCCATGTTCTTTCAGTATGCCCTCCCCAGTGATCATCATGTATCTCTGTAATTATCAACCCCGTATCGGTTATCCTATAAGAGTGATGTAAAACCCAATCATGAGAAATGTATTTTTTTTTTTGCGCAGAATGAGAAATGTATCTTTGAACTTGAAAAGATCCTGAGCTTTTTGGTGACGCGTGGAGCAATCAAAGCCAACCGCGAAAACATTGTGCCATTCTCTACATGGATATGCTTCGCTCCACCAATTGCAAGGCATTTAGCTGCAATGTCATGCTCAGTTGGACTCTACATGATGCAGAAAAATATCAAATCTAATTAATTATATTAATCATGTGATAAGACCATTCATCCATTATTATTTATATTTAAAGAAATAAACAACACGGGGAAATAATAGGAATTTCCATTGGGTGGGTTTCAAAGGAAAACAAAAACAAAGTTTCATCCATTGAAACCTTTTTTTTTTGTATTATGAACAAAAAGGCAAAATACATACATTGAACCGTAATGACCTAATGCTACTTTATTCAAAACTGCAATATTCATTACAGCCAAACACTTCAAAGTATAAAAAACTATGATATTTCTAAAAAAACTGAAGTATCTTTCAAATACTTAGCTACCAAACGGGGTCTTAACCATACACCGACAATTTTATACTCCCTCCGACCTGTATTACTTGATTTGAATTGTCAAAATTTAGATGAACCTATTTGCTAAATAGTGTTTAGATTTATCCAAATCTAGATAAATTTGAGTCAACTAATATGAATAGGATGGAGTAGAACTAAAACGTACTATGCTCGAAATGAGATCGTCCCCGTATATTTAAAGTTATCTTGTGATATGAAATAAGAGCATCTTACTCGATGGGGTTTGCTTGTCTGACTTTCTGTTTTGAGCAGCAATTTTCAATTTAATACACGTTCAGATTGGAACACCACGCGGCCATCATCCCAAAATGAGGACGACTCAGCAACGACATCTAGCCCATACATCAACTTTTGGTTGTACTACTGTACCCTTTTTTTGTGTGTGTGGTACCTGCAAGTAGTACTAGCACTTTCGAGAGTAGACAGCACAGCACGTCCGATGGTGTTTAAGATGCAGGAGCCACCAACCGCGAAATAATTGCTCAATTCGTTCGCCAGAGTTCCGAGTTCCCCGGATCTTCCGAGAGTCTCGTCGATCACCACCGATGGCAACCCCGACCGTCGTCTTGCTGTCCGTCTGGGGCGTCGGCCACCTCATGTCCATGCTCGAGGCCGGCAAGCGGCTGCTCGCCCACAGCGGCGGCGCGCTGTCGCTCACGGTGCTCGTAATGCAGGCGCCCACAGAGAGTTACAGGTCCGACGTCGCCGCCCACGTACGCCGCGAGGAAGCGTCCGGCCTGGACATCCGCTTCCGCCACCTCCCCGCCGTGGAGCCCCCGACGGAATACGTGGGCGGTGAGGACTTCATCTCCCGTTTCGTGGAGCTCCACGCGGCCCACGTGAAGGCGGCCATATCCGGGCTGACCTGCCCGGTGGCCGCGCTGGTCATCGACTTCTTCGGCACGACGCTGCTCGACGTGTCCCGCGAGCTCGCCGTGCCATGCTACGTGTACTTCACCGCCAGCGCCGCCATGTACGCGCTCTTCCTGCGCTTGCCGCGGCTCCACGAGGAGGTCACCGTCGAGTTCGAGGAGATGGAAGGCAACGTGGACGTGCCTGGGCTGCCGCCCGTGCCGCCGTCAGCCCTCCCAACGCCGATGATGGACAAGAAGAAGCCCAGCTACAGGTGGTTCTTGTACCACGGCAGGCGTTTCATGGAAGCCCAGGGCGTCATCGTCAACACGGCTGGCGAGCTGGAGCGGAGCGTTCTCGCCGCCATCGCCGAAGGCCGGTGCACGCGCGGAGTCCCCGCCCCGACGGTCTATCCAATAGGCCCCGTGGTGGCCCTGAACCCGCCAGCGGATCCGCCGCACGAGTGCGTGCGGTGGCTCGACGCGCAGCCTCCGGCATCCGTGGTATTCCTCTGTTTCGGCGGTGGAGGGTTCTCCACGGCGACGCAGGCGCACGAGATAGCCCGCGGGCTGGAGCGCAGCGGGCACCGCTTCCTGTGGGTGCTGCGTGGCCCGCCGGCAGCCAGCACGGGGCAACCCTCGGACGCGGACCTCGCGGAGCTGCTCCCGGAGGGGTTCTTAGAGAAGACCAAGGAGAAGGGCATGGTGTGGCCGACGAAGGCGCCGCAGAAGGAGATACTGGCCCACGCCGCCGTGGGGGGCTTCGTGACGCACGGCGGGTGGAACTCCGTCCTGGAGAGCCTGTGGTTCGGCGTGCCGATGGTGCCCTGGCCGCTCTACGCCGAGCAGCACCTGAACGCGTTCACTATGGTCGCCTACCTGGGCGTGGCCGTGGCCATGGAGGTGGATAGGAAGCGGAACAATTTCGTTGAAGCGTCGGAGCTGGAACGAGCCGTGAAGACTCTCATGGACGGCGACTCTGAGGACGGGAGGAAGGCGAGGGAGAAGTGCACGGAGATGAAGGCTGTCTGCAGGAAAGCCGTCGAGGAGGGAGGATCCTCCTACGCTGCACTGTGCAGGCTCTCCGAGGAGATGCGCAAAGGCGCAGTGCGCGCCAGTAAGTAATGTAATGAGGAAGATGAACTTGGAGAATTGGAGTGATCTGTGCTCAGAGATTGCAGTTCTTGTTCTTCTCAGTCGTAGCCTAGAATTTTATTACTCCAATAAATCGTGGACTGCTTCGAGTGAAATATAATAATGTGCCAGTGTGATTCTGGTTTTTACCCTTACTTTGATCCCACTAGTAAACCCATTTAGCAAGTTTACATCCAGATTATAAGTTGGCATATCGTGTGTTTATACAGGAATAATGCAAGAACTTGCAATACCTCTAAATGGATAGAAATAAAAGGATTGTTTAGTGGTGGAAATTTGCAGCCCAGTCTGGCATCATGTTGTTTGCCGCTCATCAGATATCATCTTGCACATATTGGTGATCCTATTTCTCTCTTGTTGGAAAACGCTATTGTTTCTGGCCCTCCACCTCCTTCATTGGGCAGAAGGACCGAACCACCAAGATGTTGGGGGCGGCACTGCGGATTCTACCACTACTAGAGGGGAATCGATAGGCACAAGGCCACCGGTGCGAGAAACACGAGCACATGACCTCGCTGAGGAGTCCTCCCCATCGATCCGAGCAAAGGGGTGAGCCCCCTGAGGGTGAACGGGGTGAAGATGGCGTCGACATCTTGCTTTGTGTGTTGATCTTCTAGAATCCAATCCTCGGTGTTTTATCTGGATCAACATTTACCTTCTTTATGCTCCATCTTGATCTCTTGAAAGCCACGATGAACTCGTGGCTTTATATTTCTCCAAGACTTGATCTTTCATTGCTCAGCTCACAAACCTAATCATGACCACCTTTAAGTTCCTGTAATGAACTCCCATCATCTTCATCCTTCAATGTTCAATTCCTTTCTTTCCTTTTTAACACAATATATAATCATATATCTTGAACTCGATGGTCTTGAAGGATATCTTGAATTGGTGACATTCGTCTCGAACCCATCCAATATTGTTCACGTGTCTCATGTGGACATATTTTCATATACATCTCAATGAAATCACTGGTTTATAGAAATTATCATTAATTATCAAAACACACATGGGCTGCATACACTTTCAAGGTATATTCGGTAGTGTTTCGTACTAGTTGAGTTTATAGTACACATGTATAGACTTTAGTTGCAATTGATTTTATAGATGATGTTCCAGAGAAAGGTACTAGTATGAGTTTGATGAACATGCCAGTGGCTCTAAGACATGGCAAATAATAGAGCTATTTTTTTTTGGAAAGAAGCATATATTAATATCAGATGATAACAATTACACCTAGCCTCTGCAACAACGCATTGCCCTAGAGGCCACACGGATACACAACCAAAAAAAGAAAGAATAATTAAAAAAAGGAAAAGTCCTGCTACGGTGACTCATTCATTGAAACAACAGTACTACCACCACCAAGACAACACCAGAAGTCCAGCTTCTCCAAAAACGACGCCTCCAAGAAGGAAACAGTACACAAACACCGTCATCGTTCGATCAAAGATCTAGGTTTTCACCCTGAAGAAAGTTTGCACTCTCAAAACAATACCTTCAACAAGGCCATTGCCAGACACAACCAATTAAGGCTAGACCCTGGGTTTTTACCATGAGAGGTATGACCATGAACATCTCCTGTGCAGTCGCCCCTACTTGCATGCCACTGCTCCAATTCACAAGTCACCTAGCCAATTCCTCATCACCACCCAAACTCAAACCACCATTGTCTGTCCTCAGATCTCGGTCTCCATGACTTTCTCCGTCAGCACCATGGAACGAGAACATGCCCCATGATAATAACAGCCAACAAAGCTTCAAAGCACACCCTCTGAAACCAAACGGTCAGGATAAAACATGGGTGTGTACGACCGAATTCAATCCTTCCAGCAAACTCACGTCATGATAGCACTTATAGAGTTTGCCGGAGGAGCCTTCCGGAACACGACACAGAAACTATATCAATGGAGACCAACATCCGGCAGATCATCGTCTTGGCTTGAGAGGGATCTAGGACCACCTCCTTTATTGAAACCGAGCCAGCAGTCCCCACGCCACCCGCCAGAAACTAGTAGGATCCGCCGCAAGACGGAAAGACCACCTGGCCGACCATTCCGACGGAGGAGTCCACCACCACCATGCCAGGGGCAGATGCCCCAGGCGCCCTAGTGTCATGGACAAGTCCCGGGTCGCCTGGGCGCCGACGTCGAGGCCAACATACATGACTGATCACGGCTAGGCCTAGATCCCCGCCGCCGCCTGCCGCCATCTGGGCCGAGGATCACCGGCCGCCACTCGTCGCAACACCACAGCCAAACCAGCCGGGACGGACGCCGCCGCCTTCCCGCCAGATCATGATCAGGGACGCCGCTGCCACGCCCCCAGGTCTTTGCCTGGCGACGATCCGGGCGGCAACGGCGGGAAGGAGAGATCACGGGAGGGAGGGCTCGGCGGGGAGGGGAGGCCGCCCGGCGCGGCGCCACCACGCGGGCGCGGGAGGAGGAGGGGTCCCCGTATGGTCCTCTTAGACGTATACTTACCATACACATTTGAAGCTATTTGAAGCTATATAAGGGCAGCCACAGGGTTGTCAAAAGCCAAATATGCCACGTAATGAAAAATGGTATCGGTGCCAAATTCTTGGTGTTCTCCCGCGTAAGGGTTCCCTGTTATTTTGGAACCATGGCCTACAAGTGATGAAAAGTCCTTTTAAAAATTCCTATTCTACCTCTCTTCTTGACCACCTCACGAACACGAATATGATACACTGATCCTAATATTTTATTCATCGGCAGAGAAATAGAACCGGAGCAGCTACTTGCTCCGCTTCCCTCTTCTCTAGAATTTAGAACTATAGCTACAATGGAGAGAACTAGTTCTAGAAGTTAAATATCAAATTTGGAACTACTTTTAGCATAACGTTGTGGCTGCTCTTAGAATCACTGAAAAATCCTGTAACTGGCACATGTAGTATCTACGGTGCAGACACGGAAACTGTTGCGCATACAATAATGCTTTGTCCGCATGCTGCTCGCCTTTGGGAAGAGATGAGGCATATTTGAAGTGTCCCGCTAGTGAAGGAGATGATGTGCCTGGGAGAATATTGGTTTAAGTCGGTACTCTCGAATTTACCCCCAACACATGGTCCATAATGTGCTCCTGATCGCTTGGCGGGATTGGTATGCTCGTAATGAGGCTACCCATGATAAACCCTTACCGCCAACAATGGTTTCCATATCGTTCCTTTGCAGCTTCATGAATCTGTTCAAGCAATGTACTCCCTCTGTTTTAAAATATAAGATATTTTAAATTTATGAAGCAAATGTATCTAGACTATTTTTAGTATGTAGGTTCACTAAGGTTTGGAGTGAATCTAGACACTAAAACAAGTTTAGATACATTTTCTTCACAAACCTAAAACATCTTATATTTTGAAACGGAGGGAGTACTACTGAGTCCACTGAGGCCATTCTGAAGGGGAAGTCACCCATGTTTGTTGCTAGCTCCCTGCCCTCTCCCGTTTTGGTGAAGAAGGGACTCGACAAACCCTCGAGTGCTCCTACAAATGGTAATGTGAAACTCACCGTCGACGGCTCTTGGCTTGCTTCTGATTGTACTGCAAGCCTTGGTATGATTATTAGGGATGAGGAGGGTGCACCGGTGTTCTATTCATGCCGTTTCGTGGAGAACTGCTCATCACCACTTGAAGCTGAGTTGCGGGCCTGTTTTGAAGGGTTGGATCTAGCTCTCCACCGGTCTACTCTTCTGATTATTGTGGAGACGGATTGCGCCCAGATGGTGTCCCTGGTTATGGAGGCTACACAAGACAGATCGGTCTTGTTGTTTCTTTATAGATGAGCTTCGTGCTCTTGTCAGCCTAGAAAGAGTTATTTCTTTTGTTAAAGTGGATCGTTCACAGGTTAGAGTTAGTCATGCCCTTGCAAACTTTCGGGCCGAGCGTCGTCGTACTGCCACTTGGTTAGGATCGGGTCCTGAGTCTATTCTTCAGTTGCTTGATCTTGATCGCATTGTAACTCCACCTGTTTAATAAAATCATTGTTTCACTCGCAAAAAAAAGAAGAAGATATCATGTTGCTTAACAATGGACATATGCAATAACCCCTTTGACATAGCTATTTTTTTCAAAATTGTGCAGTTGACACAAGTAACGTATTAGAGGACCGCCTATATACAGCTAATGGTTTCTACCATTTGGCACAACCCACGTTCGAGTTTGGCACAATCTATAAGCACCACAATTAATATACGAGTTATTTCCTCCGTTCAAGAATATAAAACGTTTTAACTTTGTGGATCAAATATATATAGACGTTTTTTAGTGTATAGGTTTATAGAGGTTTGAAGTGAATCTATATACTAATATACGTCTAGATATATTCATTCATTTTATAAAGCTAAAATGTCTTATACTTTCTTCGCCTTAAAATAGTTGTCACGGATTTGCCAAATTTTAAATAAATCTAGACACTATTTAATATATAGATTTATCAAAATTTTAACAAACATTCAACATCTATTTTGAGACATAGGGGTACTATTACTATGGCCTAGCAACATCATGCAAGGTCCTCTCGTCCAAAGTTTCCAACTAGGAATGCAACATGAGTTCAAGACATGCACATCGCTCGGGTTGGACTGGAAAGGAAACAAGTTTATTATGTACATCTTTTGTAGGTCGATTAGACTGAAAACTAGAAATAAGATGTTATATTTTCCTCTCAAAATGCAACCTTTTGCCCCTTTCGGTAGGTTACGCGTGAGATTTTTAGCCATTAGTGCATTTAAATAAACATATGGAAAGTAGATCATAAGAACATCACGAAGCTTAATGCGGATTATGAAATTTCATTTCACTATTCGAATTGAATTGACTCTACGACATCGTGATGTGGTACATGTATACACCGTATTAAGGCACAATTCTTTGTAGGGGTTCGTAGCATGGAAAAGAAAAAATTTCTATCGCATACACACAAGTCAAGATCTATCTACTAGATTATAGCAACAAGTCGATAGAATACTAACCCTCGAAGATTCTAAAGCGGTTAACGAGATCGGGTTCTCGTGGTTGATGTAGTCGTTCATTTGCTGATCTCAAGATCGCGAAGACGATCTTTCCGGCGCCGTGTTCCGGCAGCACTTCTGCAATCGGTCATATGTTCGGTACTCGATGAAGGCCTTCTTCTCCTTTGTTCTAGCAGACAACGAAAGTTATAGATCTCTTCTCGCGATTTCAGCAGCACGACGGCGTGGTGGTGAAAATAGAGAGAAAATCCTGTAGAGCTTCACCTAAGCCGGGGCGATATGGTGAAGTAGAAGAGGGCCTCGGCAATCTAAGATTTAGAGGGCCGAGGTTTAGAGATGGAGTAGAAAAGGGTCTCAAAAGAACCGAGCCTAAGTTTGCTCACATCTTTTGACACGAATTGATCATCATCATAGTATAATCTGCTTATTTGTAGCTGCAGTCAAAAGTCCCGACTCAACTGCTTCTGCAGTTTGTACACCCTTGTAAGAGACGTAGGAATACACCACACAGCCCATCTCGCAATACGTACTCACTAGAACTACGTTTTCCGGCTGGCTCCGGCGTACGGCGAGGAGCCTACACACTAGAACCTTCCTCTATCCGCACCGACTCTGACAGCGCGTTCCACGCGGGGCCTACCTACCCCGCGGCGTGGACCCCACAGCACGTAAAAGAGCCACAGCCGTCCATCCCTGTCCCACGGGCAGTATCTGCCGTCGAATCCTCCGCCCCAGCGCTCACCTTCTTCCTCCTCAAGCGAAGGCCCCGTACAAAGCCGAGAGGAAAAAGGGGAACGGACTAAACTCACACACACAACGCAAACCCCCCCTGTCCTCTGCCCTCACAGACACGCTCCAGCGCACGCCACAGCCGAATCGGCCGGATCGGACCTAGGGCTTGGGAGGGAATGGGCGGCGGCGAGGGCGAGGGCGAGGCGGGGCCCGCGGGGGCGGCCGCGCCGGCGACGCTGCACATCCGGGGCACCAGCGGGAACAAGTTCGCCGTGCAGGCCGACCTGGGCGCCACCGTCGGCGCGTTCAAGGCGATCGTCGCCGAGAGCTGCGACGTGCCGGCGCCGCAGCAGCGCCTGATCTACAAGGGCCGGATCTTGAAGGACGAGCAAACCCTAGCCAGCTACGGTACGTGTGTACTTGCCCTTGCTCGTACAAGCTTGCCCTTCGGTGCGATTTGCTCTGATACGGCGTGTACCGTGATTTGCGTAGTTAGATAGTTTTATCTTGCGTGTGCTGCGCTGGTCTGCCTAGGTGCTACCTGTATGTTAGATGCAATGCCTGCAAGGAGGTGGACGAGATGCAGCTTAGCCCCCCTTTGATGACGTATATCACGATCTCGTGTATGATTTGTGCCCTTTCCCTACCTGGTTGATGGATTGATGCAGAGGAGTAGCAGCATACCTAGCCCAAGTCCTGCAAAAATAAGCATTCATAACCTATGGCGTCGAGTGACAGTGCAGCTTAGGTAATACTTATATGCTATAGAAGGGAAACGAACACAGCTCTGATGCCCCGACGAGAATGTAGTTCCAGACATCATGGAGCCATGCAAGTGCCAGCGTCATGTGCGCACTCTGCACCGGTAAGCAAAATTCTAGTTGGTGATACATGGATAGGATGGCATACAGCTAATAGGCGGTGCATGAATCGACGTCATCTTGCTGGATTGCAGCATCACGACATCTTAGTGGTCACTGATCAGCCAATAGAAAGGCTTATTTTATTAGGGATTATACGTGTTATCAACCATTGCCATCCACGTGTAACGTGTTATCATACAGCTGGTGTGTCGTTATGCTATTATTCCTACTATGGGGTTGGTCAGTCTTGTTTTCTTTTGAGTACAAACGGCTCCATCTTTCATTGCATTGTCCATGTGGTACACTCCTGAAACAGATAGATTCATGTGTTGAAGTATTGCAAAGTTTTTTTTTGCTTTACAATGGACATCCATAGATGTCAAACATTGCATTCTAACCTATTTTAATCTGCATCCGCAAATTACCATATCAGATCCACAGTAGCTTTATAGATATCTTTTTGTACAGGAGTTTTGGATGATGATGTGCTTAGTTAGTTTTATTTTGCGTGTGCTGCGGCTGGTCTGCCTAGGTGGTACTTGTATGCTAGATGTATTGCCTGCCTGACTTGTTTTGCCAGGAGGTGGACAAGATGTAGTAGGACCTTTGATGACCTATATGAATGATCTCCTATAATTTTGGTGGTACTTGCCTCCTTGGTTGATGGCTTGATGCAGAGGCATAGCCGCATACGTTGCCCAAAAGGCGTTGTGTTACAGTGCATCTTAGTTAACATATGCTATACAAGGGAAATGAACACAGCTCCTGATGTGTCGACGTGAATGTAGTTTTCTGGACATCACTGAGCTATACAAGTGCCAGCGTCAAGCGCACACTTTGCATTCACGAGCAAAATTCTAGGTGTGATAATGGATAGGATGGTATACAGCTAGCAGGGATTGTAGCATGATGACATCTTCGTGCTCACTGATCAGCCAATAGGAAGGCTTATTTTATTACTGCTTTTAGGTTCCCATACATAACTTTATTTAGTTTTGTTTCAAATGCTTTCTATTTAGGGCTTACGTGTTACCGACCCTTGTCATCCACATGTTTATCATGCTGCTGGTATGTTGTTATGCTATTATTGCTACTATGGGATTAAGTTTTGTCGTGTTTTGAATACAAACGACACCATATTTCATTGCATTAACCACGTGGTACTCCTTCAAAACAGATACTTTCTGTGTCAAAGCATTACAAAGTTCTAGTTTTTACAAATTTTGATCCATACCTGTCAGCGTTGCATCATAACCTTTTTTAACCTGCACCCATAATTACCATATCAGATCTACGGGAGTTCAATAAATAACTTTTTGTACATGAAGTTTTTGATCTTCCTGGATAGTTTTTCTCTCTCTAGCGATTGTATCATTGATTCATGTTCATGTTTGGCACTTGCAAAGTTAAGCAAGTCGCAGTCTGGATTTAAGTCACAACCGTCAACATGATATGTTTAGCTTGTTTCTTTTGAAAAGTGTGAGTAGAATTGCAAATACAGTGCTATCCTAGCATGCTTACACTCGACGTACAAGTAAGAAATATAATTTGGAAGTTTCTCGCAATTCCATTAACTCCATGTAAAAAAGATCCAAATGCTAAATGACTATTATCTTCAGTAAAATATATCAACTATCAGTGCGTCGCAAATTTATGGGAAAGAATTTAGTTTTTTGTTTGGGTCATTGAGCTTTGCTTCATCAGTCAACACAGAACAATGAGGAGCTAGTAGCACTAGCATAGCCATGCCACATTATATCTACTCCCTCCGATCCATAATAAGTGTCACTGATTTAGTAACGACACTTATTATGGATCGGAGGGAGCACTTCTTTTAGTGTGTGGATATAAGCACTGGAAATCCTGGCCAGTTAAAGTTACCACTTACGGAACGCGCTATGTTTGGATACCTAAATTCCTTCCGTGATTTAGTAAGATTGGTTTCTTATTGTTTCGGTCGGCAATCTGTTGCTTGATTATGGGAATTTTAATAAGGAGCCTGATGTTTCAATGGGTACACACAAATTTTGATGCACAAATGAAGTGTCAATTCTGATAACTCATCTCTTCGTGTGCTTTATGATCTGTAAACCTACCCTTGAATGGTTGATGCCTGGAAGCACATCTTAATATTTTTTCACATTCATTTATCTTTGTCTTTTTTCCCTTTTGAAGGCGTGGAGACTGACCACACAATCCATATGGTGCGTGGTGCTGCACCGGCAGCAACATCGGCTGCACCAGCTGCAGCCAACCAGACTTCAACTACTGCAAATACCACACCAGCTGGTTTTGGAGGCTTGTTGCAAGGTCTTGGCACTACAGGAACTGCTGGCAGCGGAGGTTTTGGTTTATCTGGCCCTGGCCTTCCTGGATTAGAGCAGATGCAACAGCAGTTAACTCAGGATCCCAACTTAATGAGGGACATATTGAATATGCCAGCCATGCAGAATATAATTAACAGCCCTGATCTAATGCGCAATTTAATTATGAACAATCCTCAAATGCGTGAGCTCGTTGACCGTAATCCAGATCTTGCACATGTCCTGAATGATCCAAGCATTCTCCGCCAAACTGTTGAAGCAGCTAGGAATCCTGAACTTATGAGGGAGATGATGCGGAACACAGACAGAGCCATGAGCAACATTGAGTCTACTCCAGAAGGGTTTAATATGCTCCGCCGCATGTATGAAACTGTTCAGGAGCCTTTCCTTAATGCAACAACAATGGCTGGGGAGGGTGATAGAAATGCGAATCCATTTGCTGCTCTTCTAGGTAACCAGGGGTCTAACCAAGCCAGAGATCCAGCTGGAGATGCATCAACTACTGCTCCTGCTCCAAATACTAATCCACTCCCAAATCCCTGGAGTGCAAATGGTAGGTTTGGGTACTCCCACATTTTTGTTATTCGCATATGCATTTATTCCTGTCTTGTTCTGCTATCTAAGAACTAAATCTACAGCTGGGGCTGCACAAGGAGCAGCAAGGCCTGCTCCTGCTGCAAGGAATGCAACAAGTGGTGGCCTAGGAGGATTGGGTTCTGCAGATTTGGGAAGTATGCTGGGTGGTGGCTCTGATGCTTCCTTCTTGAACCAGGTTTTGCAAAACCCTACCATGATGCAAATGATGCAAAACATTATGTCTAACCCTGAGTCCATGAACCAGGTACACTGTTTCAACTATTTCTGTTGTGAGTAGTTGATTAGGAACCTTTCTTCTCGTCCTGATTACAGAATGTATTCACCCCCTGCTGATGTTTTCTTCCATGTAGTTGCTCAACATGAACCCAAATGTACGTAACATGATGGAATCAAACACCCAAATGAGAGAAATGTTTCAGAATCCAGAATTTCTTCGACAGTTGACGTCCCCAGAAACATTGCAGGTGAGATTAACTGTACTTCCATAGTTGCATGCAGTTCATGTGATTGTATGATAGACTAAATCACCTCCTTTTATGTAGCAATTAATTCAATTCCAGCAGGCCATGACGTCGCAACTTGGTCAACAAGCTGGCCAGTGAGTATCTTCATCTCAACTTGATCTCTTCAGCTCATGATGTTTTTTATCCTACTTTCTGTATTATAATATAGTAAGCCTCCCTCTATGTACCATTTGTTGAGTCTGTTTTTTGTTTTATTCAGGGACCGGACTCAAGCAGGCACTAATCCAGGTACTTTGCTCTGCTTAATCTGCTAGACACCAGTTGAATAATCTTTCCTAGCAATGATATATGCATTCATTCATCAGCTTCCTGCCCCATTCATATAAATTTTGTTTTTATGGCAGTTGCTGTACATTTTTTTGATAAATCCAAGACCACTTGTGAATATTGTTCTCCATAGTTTTTGTATCAAAATTAAGCACGTTAGGGCACTGAGCTTAACCCCACCCCTACATTGGTTATGTAAAATTGAAAATTGGCAACAAATTAGCACTCTTTAGGTGAACAACAAACTCTACTTGAGAACAGTTTTTGTTATTTCCTGATTACTTGACAATGCACTGATTTACTTTCTTTTTAAAATCCTTGAGATGCCTCATCCAACTCCTGCATAGTCGATGCAATTTTTATCTTACCCATGCAAGTTTGCAGCAAATGAAACATGCAGCCTTTTTTTCTTTTTCAAATAATGGTGTATGAAATATACTTGAATGCCAGGCAATGTTAACCTCAACAGCTTGATGAGCATGTTCAGTGGGCTTGGTGCTGGCGGTGGACTTGGTGTTCCAAATGCGCCAAGTGGTCAGTATCTATTTCTTAGTTGGACATTGGAAGAAGAAACAATATGCCACATAGTGTGACCGTCTGTTGTCCACAAAACTTGCTCACTAGTTGTGTTTCTAAATCCGCAGTGCCACCGGAAGAGCGCTTTGCAACCCAGCTAGCTCAGCTCCAAGAGATGGGGTTCTTCGACACAGTGGAGAACATCCGAGCGCTGACAGCTACCTCTGGAAATGTCCATGCCGCGGTGGAGCGACTCCTTGGGAATTTTGGGCAATAGGCTATATGCTGACCAAAGCCCTGTGTGTTGTTACCTGGCTGTAGTAGTTGGCATTGTGAGGTTCCATTGGTTTTACATACCGTGTCAGATTGAGAGAAGGCAGCATCCGTCTTAGATTCTATGTGTTTTTAAGATGAATAAACCAGTGTCTACTGGCTATCGTTGGCTCGTACATGTCGTGGTTAAAACAAGTGGTATATTGGTACCTTGGGGTCGGTGTACATACATATTGAATTGCGGGGTCCTAATGCAGTGTACATGGTCTCTCTATCCTGATTTTAGTACCACCTGCATCATTGCTGCTGAATTGTTCGTTCAAATGGGCCAAATTGTTTGGTTCTTGTGTAGTAGTACTCCCTTCGTTTCAAAATATAAGATGTTTTAACTTTTGTGAAATAGACTTCTTTTAGGGTGTAGATTCGGAGTGAACCACATACTAAAAGGTGTCTAGATATTTTTTTTCCGCGAAAGCTAAAACATCTTATATTATGAAATGGCTATTGTTCTGCAAAAGCTTTATATCCTGGGTGGTATTTTTTTTTTTTGGTTCTGTAGTGTGGTTGCTTGTCTGATGTTTCCTTCTTTATTGTTGGCACAAGAAGAAGGGAGGCCACGGCGATACCGTGGAATGCTCGGGCATCTGTAGGAAAAGAGAACGTGTGACACCGCGTGTATCGGGTGAAAAATCATGGGTTGAGGCGTGGCTCATGTGCCTCTGTTGGCTAGTGCCTAGGGGCGGAGCCAGGATTTGAACATGAGGGGGGCGAAGATTTTTTTGGAGAGTGGAATACATTACATATATAAAGTTAATATACTGACATCAAAGTATATCAATATAAACATTGGGTAGCAACACAAGAAAAAACAAATTTCAATTACACTAAATTTAGGAGCTAGTGGTTTATAAAACAACTTATTAATCTTGTGTGTTCTATTCTTTTTTCTCCCTAATATAATAGGTTGATTACAGATTAGAGTAGGAAGATAGTTGTAGACGCAAAATTTCCAGCCCTCGATACAAGGAGTATCCGTTAGAGAGACACATCTACTAGCAAATCGATCCATTATCATGTATGCACGTACATCAACTAAGACTAGTACGTAAGTTCTAATCCATGTAAGACCGGCAAAAAGCTTTTAGTACTAATATGTGCACACTTACCTTTAAATTTCAGTGTGCCACTCCACGAATTTGACGGCACGACATTGAATTAGGATTAAGAGCCAGTAAAACAGCAGAACACCGGCACCGCTAGACCAACCGTGGCGGCCGCCGTAACCTCGGTCGTCTCATGGCGCGTGGCAGATAGCGATGGAGACATGAAAATTTTAGAACAACCATGGCGGCGGCCATAACCATCTATCGGGAGCAAAGACAGATGGCCAAGATCAATCAGCGGCACTCTATCTGACAAATAACGCAACAAAACATGAGTTTTTCCAAGTTGAAAACCCTCCATGATGGCTTAATGGGCTGCTTTATTAGGCTTCTACGAGCACCAAACTAGTATACGGATGTTAGTCTAATTACATGATTAGCTGAAGTATTTAGACCTACATATGTATAGGGGGGCTGATCGTTAGGGGGGGTCTAGCCCCTGCTAGCCCCCCCTTTCCTCCGCCCCTGCTAGTGCCATCCGGGCAGGACGGCACGGTCACGTGGACAGTATAGCGCCTCTTGTGCCGTGCAGGGGAAAACCTTGTGTTGGCTATTGCCTCCTCTGCCGTGCAATGGTCGAAGACAATGTGAACGGCATCTGCTGTCTTCCTGGCCAAAATTCCCATTCCCCGCCGCGTTCACACCCAGTTCCGTTTATCTGATCACCAAGGCGGGAACCAGATTTCGTAAATGGCTGGGCTTTTTTCTCTGGACGGCGATCGCCGGGGGTGAGCGTGTGGTGGAGGCGCGGGCCATATCCATCTGGGGGAGCGGAGCATGGCGCAGGAGCGCGCACACGTAGCACACGGCCACACGGGGGAAAAGGCCCCAGAAGCGTCCCGGCACGCGACAAACCTCCCTCGCCCTCTCGTTCCCGCTACAAGTACCCGCGCCGCGCGGCGAGCCCTCGCGTAGCCGTAACACTCCCTCCGCCTCCTCTCTCGCGAGCACCGCCGGCCGGCCGTCGTCGATCCTCCGCCATGGACCCCTACAAGGTGCGTACCTACAACACTCTCCGCTGCTCTGGCTGCCGCCTAGCTAAGGAAGCTCCCCTCCAGTCCCGTGCTGTGTTCTTGGTTCTGGTTTTGGTTCCAACTGTGGTTCTGTGTCTGCGTGCTGCAGTACCGGCCGTCGAGCTCCTTCAACGCCCCGATGTGGAGCACCAACTCCGGCGCGCCCGTCTGGAACAACGACAACTCCCTCACCGTCGGCTCACGAGGTACCCTTCCCGCACCAGCCACTCCCTCTCGTAGCTTTGTTCAAGTCCGCGGGAATTACTACCAGTACAGTTGGAGCTTCGGTGTAGCTCAGTTTTGGCCTTCTTCTCCTGTAATTTTGACAGAGATGAAACCAACTTAACTTCAATGGAAACTCAGCTAGTAGCTAGGAATAGGATAGTACTTTTAACCAAAGATTGTCAAGATGAACCTGACTCACCTTCTCTTTGTGCTGAAATTAACTAGCAGATTGAACTGCACACTACACAGTTAATCTGAAGTCCAGCAGTTTTAAAAGTTCAGTACAACACAACCATCTCGTGCTTTTATCCGTGTAAAGTATAGGTTTTTGGCTGTGAACTACTGTATGAAAAACTGAGCTCAGCCTCAGGTACACCGTAGCCAGTATGCATCTCGTGTTTGGTCAGATTAACTACAAATCCAACAAAAAATTGGTTCTCCCCATTTCGAAAAAAAACCCCACAAATCCAACAAAAAAATTGGTTATCAACTTCAGATTATTATTTTTGGATGAAAATGGTTGCCCCCGATTCATTTCCATCAATGATAGAAATCAACACCACAAGATCCATCAGCAACACAAACACCAAACGAGCCACAGCTAGAGTTTGAAAAAAAAGCCAAGCAAGATCAGAAGCTTGCATCGACAGTAAAAGGAAAACACCCTCGCATCTGCGACACAGAACAAAAGTTTTTCACATCCGAAACCCAGCATCAGGTGTGCTACAGTATATAGCAACAAAATCGACCAACTTCCAGCTTCGGCTTCTCTTCAAGCTCCCGAGCTCTGAATCCACGACCGCCAGCTTCCCCTTGCCGCGAAAGCTTCCTGAGCGATTTTGCCCAGCAGCCTTGCGCCCATTCGCAGCTCCAGTCTTTGCGTCCTCCTTCACCTGCAGATCACTCCAGTACTCAATCCAATATACAGTTCTGTAGATTAGTTCGATAGGTTGTACAGTCCATCTTTGATCGAAGCACGCCGCGTTTCGTGCATTCAAAATGGCCCAAAAGACCGCAGCGATCCCGACAGACAGTAACGAACAAAACAAACGAAACCGCGTCACAGATCGATTTCAGTGTTACTCCTGACAGTACTGACGATTCCTACAAATTATGATACTGTGTCAGGCCCGATCCTGCTTGAGGACTACCACCTGGTGGAGAAGATCGCCAACTTCGACCGCGAGCGCATCCCGGAGCGCGTGGTGCACGCCCGTGGCGCCAGCGCCAAGGGCTTCTTCGAGGTGACCCACGACATCTCCCACCTGACCTGCGCCGACTTCCTCCGCGCCCCTGGCGTCCAGACCCCCGTCATCGTGCGCTTCTCCACCGTCATCCACGAGCGCGGCTCCCCCGAGACCCTCCGCGACCCTCGCGGGTTCGCCATCAAGTTCTACACCAGGGAGGGCAACTGGGACCTGGTGGGCAACAACTTCCCGGTCTTCTTCATCCGCGACGGCATGAAGTTCCCGGACATGGTGCACGCGCTGAAGCCCAACCCCAAGACCCACATCCAGGAGAACTGGCGCGTGCTGGACTTCTTCTCCCACCACCCGGAGTCCCTCCACATGTTCACCTTCCTCTTCGACGACATCGGCGTCCCCGCCGACTACCGCCACATGGACGGCTCCGGCGTCAACACCTACACGCTCGTCAACCGCGCCGGCAAGTCCCACTACGTCAAGTTCCACTGGAAGCCCACCTGCGGCGTCAAGTCCTTGCTGGAGGACGAGGCCGTCACCGTCGGTGGCACCAACCACAGCCACGCCACCAAGGACCTCACCGACGCCATCGCCGCGGGGAACTACCCGGAGTGGACCTTCTACGTGCAGACCATCGACCCGGACCACGAGGAGCGCTTCGACTTCGACCCGCTGGACGTGACCAAGACGTGGCCCGAGGACGTGGTGCCGCTGCAGCCCGTGGGGCGGCTGGTGCTGAACCGCAACATCGACAACTTCTTCGCAGAGAACGAGCAGCTGGCCTTCTGCCCCGGGATCATCGTGCCCGGGGTGTACTACTCCGACGACAAGCTGCTGCAGACCAGGATCTTCTCCTACTCCGACACGCAGCGCCACAGGCTGGGGCCAAACTACCTGCTGCTCCCGGCCAACGCGCCCAAGTGCGCACACCACAACAACCATTACGATGGGCTCATGAACTTCATGCACCGCGACGAGGAGGTCGACTACTTCCCCTCCAGGTTCGACCCCGCCAAGCACGCGCCCAGGTACCCAATCCCGTCACTCACGCTCAACGGCCGACGCGAGAAGGTACTATCTATATAAATTCTACCGACCATCCACCTCCACTATCTCGTGTTCTTCTTACATGTACGTGTGACAATGTTGCAGATGGTGATCGAGAAGGAGAACAACTTCAAGCAGCCTGGGGAGAGGTACCGCTCCATGGACCCGGCAAGGTGCGTGCTAAAACTTGTAGTAGCTAGCATGTGTGATATAACATCTATCGAGCTGTGGTTAATTTGGTATAACTGAATTGGTGCATGTGCAGGCAAGAGCGATTCATCAACAGGTGGATCGATGCGCTGTCCGACCCTCGCCTCACCCACGAGATCAAGGCCATCTGGCTCTCCTACTGGTCACAGGTAATTCATCAAGCATCCTTAAACATACTGATTGCGTGTTTACCCACGTATATATGCATTTCCCTGAATAAAATTGCATGTTCTCTGACGGAAAAAAGATACTGAATTCATTCTTGTGCGTGCAGGCTGACAGGTCTCTGGGACAGAAGCTTGCCGGCCGTCTCAGCGCCAAGCCGAGCATGTAAAGATCAGTCCAATTAGGCGAGCAAAATCAAATCTGCTTCGGTCATGGAAGCATTATTTCCCATCATATCGGCAAGGATTACTTACATACATACCCGATATATGCTGAAAGTACTTTAGCATACACTGTGAGCATATTTTGAAAAGAGGACATATGATTCTGTACCACATTTCGCGCATTGTCTGTCTGTCATTCATGTAATAATTTGTACAAGAGCCTGTTTTTTCTGATACTTCATGATTATTTATTGTAAAGTGAATGCAACTTGATTAATAAACCAGGTCAAGAATAAGATGAAATGAATAGATTAATTATTACTAATTGGGTTTGTTATTTTCAATAGATATCTTGTTTTAGAACCTTGCTAGCTTGTGTTATCCTTTCATGATTTGTGGAAGTACAAATGCAATGACCGGTGTTGAAATAATCGCATGACAGCCGTAAGTGGCGGACGCAGAGAAAAACTAAAGGGTGGACACACTTTAAAAAAAATTACTAGCCCATATACGATAGAAATTTGTTTTTTTTTAAACGACACAACGGGGGCGATCTGTCCACCTGAAATTTTCATTAAAAGGAGGCGACGGGCGTCGCCGCGATGGAGAAATTACATTTTAATGGGAAAAAGGTGTGTGTGTGTGTGTGGGTGGTGGTGGGGTGGTGGTGGTGGTGGTGGTGGGGGGGGGGGGGGGCGTTACATCCCTGGCTACAAACAGACACACACCACTGCTCTATGCACTCGAAGCTAATGCGGGGCGGCGCCCGAACCCGCCAAAGCCGCAGGTGCATAACGACTTGCAAAAGGATCACCGGCAGGGGGAGGTGGACAACATCGAAATCCATCTGATTCCTAGTCTTCCAGACGACCCACAGGAGCCCAGAGAGGACAGTGCTGCACATGAAAGCGCTCCATGCCGGATTGCTGGCCTGGAGCAACGTCCAGGACACTTAGGCAGTCGTGGGGAGGGCGCACCGATGGTGCCCAAGCACGCGACGCCAGAAGACACGGAGGCGGGGACAAGTGAAGAAGAGGTGCTCGAGCGTCTCCGTCACACGGGGACAGAAGGGGCACGAATCAGTGTTCAAACACCCGATGTGGTTCAGGAGAGCACGCGTGAGTGTCTTGCCGTGCCGCAGGATCCACACAAAGACCTTTACCTTGAGTGGCACAAAACCTGCCCAATTCAGGTCATGTAGGGGAGTAATGCACCCAGTGCTCTTCAACATCCTGTATACCGGACCAGACTTGAAACCCCCGCTCCCACCCCACGCCAAGGATCTATCGTCGTTAGCGTCCGAGGCGTGCCCAAGCAGGTGGTCGAGCGCGCCATGGAGCATGCGAAGCTCTGTGGTCACGACATGGGAGATCCTGGCATGTGTGCGAAGCACCAATGTACGATCGGCGAGGGCATCGACAATCGACCCAGCGGGGCGGATCATGTGGGAGTAGGCATCAAGCAAGGCCGCCGATAGCGCACCCAATGATGTCCAGTTATCCTCCCAGAGATCCATGGAGCGTCTGTGCCCATGCGGATAGAAGTGACGACGCGGTATAAGGGCAGGAGCGACGAGAAGACCTTGTAGGACGGCGTCGACGGGGTAGGGTGCATGCACAGGTAGTTGTATCAGACCCAGTCCGCCCACGACATGCGCTTTCCGGAAAGGACGACGCCTCTTGAGGAGGAGGCACGTGTTGTGTAGGGAGAGGTCAATGACGCCCAAACCCCCCTCTGACCGAAGGCGGCACACGACCTCCCAAGAGACTTGGCACGAGACGCCAAAGTAGGACATCATCGCACTCCACAGCATGCCACGGTGGGGACGGTCCATCTTGACTATGGTCCCTTGGGACAGCCGTAGCGCAGACATCGCAAAAGCAGGAAGGGCGAAGAGAACCGACGTCGAAAGCGTCAATCTGGCACCCTGCGAGGTGGCGCGAACCTGCCAAGGCGGGATGCAACGCTCAATTTTGATAGCCAGGAAGTCCAACACGGACGCTGGGAGCTTCCGATCGGAGAGCGGGAGGCCCAAGTATGTGTGGGGGAAGGAGGACACAGTGTTGGAGATATGCCCAAGAGGCAATAATAAAGTGGTTATTATCATATCTTCACACTTATGATAAATGTTTACATACCATGCTATAATTGTATTAACCGGAAACATTAATACTTGTGTGATTTGTAAACTAAAATAAGAGTCCCTAGTAAAGCCTCTTGTTAAACTAGCTTGTTGGTTGATATATGATCATGGTTTCCTGATCATGAACATAAAGATGTTATTAACAACAGGATCATATCATTAGGAGAATGATGTGATGGACACACTCCTATAGATAAGCGTAGCATAAAGATCAAGTCATTTCAATAGTTCAATTGCTATATGCTTTCTGATACATAGTAACCTAATTCCTTCGACCATGAGATCATGCATATCACCTTTACCGGATGGATGCTTTGATGACATCAAACACCACACCGTAACTGGGTGGCTATAAAGGTGGCATTAAGTGTTCGGAAAGTATTGGTTGAAACACATGGATCAAGAGTGGGATTTGTCCATCCATATGACGGATAGATATACTCTGGGCCCTCTCGGTGAAATGTCATCCAATTAGCTTGCAAGCATGTGACTGGCTCACAAGGGATCACATATCACGGGAACGAGAAAAGAGTACTTATCGGTAACGAGGTTGAACTAGGTATGCAGAGATACCGACGATCATAACCTCGGATAAGTAAACTATCGTGAGACAAAGGGAAATTGGTATCGTATGTAAGTGGTTCATTCGATCGCAAAGTAATCGTAGAAATATGTGGGAGCCATATGAATTTCCAGATTCCTCTATTGGTTATTGTTCGGAGAAGTGTCTCGATCATGTCCGCATAATTCACGAACCATAGGGAGACACACTTAAGGATTCGACGTTGTTTGAGTAGTTATGGTATTATGAGAAAGAGACCGAATGTTATTCGGAGTCTCGGATGGGATCCGGGATATCACGAGGTGATCCGGAATGGTCCGGAGAATAAGATTCATATAAGGAAAGTCCCGTTTCGGAGTTGGAATTGTTTCCGGTGTTTTCATCGGGAATGTTCTAGAAGGTTCCGGAATGTCCGGCACTCCGGAGGGGAAGGGGTACATGAATGTGTCATTACATATTGGAATGATTGCATCATGTACTAGGTGTTCTTGCTGTCCAAAATAAAGGGTTTATTCAAATCCTAAATTGAAAAGTCAAACGGCTAGTTTGAAAGTCAAACGGCAATTTTGGGAAGTGGGAAAAGAGGAGGAAGTGAAGCCGAGTTGGGGAGGGAGTCCTCCCCAAGCCGGCGCCCCACCCAAGCCGAGTTGGGGAGGGACTCCACTCCCTCCCCTTGGCCGGCCAGCCCCTCCACCTATATAAGGAGGGGCAGGGCTCCCTCCTAGCACACACAAGTTCCTATCCTCTAAGTCTAAACCCTAGCCACAGCCTCCGGTTTAGAGCCGTTTTGGTTTAGAGCTTCTAATTGCTTTAGCCAGCGGTTTAGAGCCTTCTAATTGGTTTAGAGCCTTCTAATTGGTGTGTCTAATTACTAGACCACTAATAGCCTCTCTCATAAGCTCCACCATACTCGCACCGGCTTAAGGCGAAGCCCTGCGGGATTTCCCCTCTACTTCCGGTACCACGCCGTTGTGCTGCCGGAATCACGAGGAGAGTGCTACAACCTCCGCTGCCTGCTGGAACAAGGGAGAGGAAGGTCTTCGTCGAGTACCGAACGTGTGAACGACTGCGGGAGCGCTGCCGGAACGTGGCGCCGGAAGGATCGTCTACGCGATCTTGAGATCGGAAAGAGTACGACTACATCACCCACGAGAATCTGCTCTCGTTAACCGCTTTGGAATCTTCGAGGGTAAGTTATTCCATCGACTCGTTGCTACAATCTAGTAGATAGATCTTGGCTTGTTTGTTTGTATGCGATAGAAAATTTTTGTTTTCCATGCTACGAACCCCTACAGTGGTATCAGAGCCGTGTCTATATGTAGATCTGTTGCACGAGTAGAACACAATGGTCATTGTGGGCGTTGATGCTTTTATTGTCGATTGCTTCTTGTGTACTTTGCATCTTGCGGTATGTTGGGATGAAGCGGCCCGGGCTAACCTTACATGACATCGTTCATGAGACCTGCTCCACGCTTGACATGCAACTTGTATTGCATAAGTGGCTTTGCGGGTGCCTGTTTCTCCTAGCATAGTTAAGATCCAATTTACAACGGGTGATTAACAATACTAGTATCAATGTTGTGGTTCTTGTTCGTAAGTTAGAACGACACCTTTTGAAAGCCCCAAACCACGTAAAATATGCAAAGAAAGTAGAGGCGTCTAACTTTGTTTTGCAGGGGTGTGCAGTGATGTGATATGGCCATGATTGTGATTATATTTGATGTATGCAATGTTCCTTATTGTAAGTCGGCAACCGGCAGGAGCCATATGGTTGTCTTTAATTTATGTTAAGACCCGCGTGTCTATTCAAAGTAGTTGTAATAGTTGAAGCCGGTGGACGACAACCATGGAGAAGCGTCATTGACCTTGATGCAATGCCGGAGATGATGGAGATCATGTTCGTGCTTGAAGATGGAGATCGGAAGCACAAAGAAGAAAGGCCATATCATATCACATATTATAAATTGCATGTGATGTTAATCCTTTATGCATCTTGTATTGCTTGGTAGACGACGGTAGCATTATAAGATGATCCCTCATGCACATAAATTTCAAGTTCTAAAGTGTTCACCCTTAGTATGCACCGTTGCCAAAGCTTGCTGTTTCGAAGCACCACGTGATGATCGGGTGTTTTGATTCCGCGGGTGAATACAACGTAAGCAAGCCAGATTTGCTTATGCGGTAGCTAAGGTTTGATCTTGACGAGCCTAGCATGTACAGACATGGCCTCAGGAACACGGATTACCGAAAGGTAGAGCATGAGTCATATAGTAGATATGATGAACATGTTGATTGTTCGCCATTGAAGCTATATCAACTCTCGTGATGATCGGTTTTGATGTGGTGGATTTGGTTTGTGTGATCACTAAAACAATGTGAGGGATATTGTTTTGAGTGGGAGTTCACCTAGATTAATTTAATTATTAATTAGAACTCAATTTATCATAAACTAAATCAAAGTGAATTTGCATAGTTGTTGTAGTCATTGGCATCCGTTTACCACCTTGCGCTTAGTTATAATTGAGATGATAGAACTATAGAATTCTGGTTAGTTACTTTACGAACTGGTATCGTATTGTTTTGAAGTGTTAATCTAAAGTTTAAAAGTCCTATTGCAAACTTTCAGTAAGTTCCGGTTACTCCATGAAGTTTAATAATTAGTATTAAATCAAGCGTAACAATTCCAAGTGTTAGTATATAAGTATCATGTTTGTCTCCATGATTCTTGATATTCAAAGGATTCTTTTAATATCAAGGTTATCTAGGATCTGAAAGAGTTGTTTCAGAAACCATGATGTGTGGAAGATATTGTGATATCTGAAACGAAGTTTTGGTTGCAACATGATAGAGTATAATATGTCTAAAGTCATGTTCTCATATTTGATGAGAATTTGCAAAAGGTTGGAGACACTAGTTGTCCTAATCGTCCAAAAGGATTTGGAGAGCAACATTATACTCAGAATTCACCGTTATAAGCTAAAAGTAGCTTGATCATGGATAAATCCATGATGAGGGTGAATATTTGATGTAGGTAAAATGTTTACTACACCAAGAGATTACTAAAGAAAGGAATTTGAAAGAACACCAAATATTTGATGATGGTGATCTACTTCAAAGTGCAAGTCCAAAGACATTGGTATTTAATTATACACGCTTTGGACTATATGTCATATGTATGACTCCACTATTGATATTGATAGATTCTTTCAAACAGAAAAGGAAATATTGAAAGAGAATCTCATAAATATATGGCAGAAGAGAAAAGACTAGAATTGTTCAGTTTAAGTATATAGATGATATACATGTTATGGCTATATTCTTTGCTTATTAAACAATGTGGTTCTCAAGTATTTGATACTGAATTTGTTGGTGTGAATCGTCATACGAAACAACACAATTCATGAACTACAATGGCCTAAGTAACTAGCAAAAGAATATGTGATGATGTTCATCGAGAACAAATAAAGGGTTATTGTGTTACTCGTTAACATCAAAGCTTGCCTTCAAGATTTGTTTTATCAGGTATTATGAGAACAAAAGAGTTGTTCAAATAAATTACCGTGATCCATAAAAGATGGATGATTCACAAATCTCGTTGGAGAAATCACATCCATAAAACTAGTGCTAAAAATGTCGAAAGACAAATTGATTGAAAGATCACTTAGGAAGTGACATCGCCGTTTGAATTATAATGGAAAGAAAACATGAAGAAACTCCATGTTGATGGAATTTTGGAGTCTTCTGATTTTTGATCAAATGACGCTTGTGAAACTTTCCTAGAGATAATTAAAACTTCGTTCATATGCGAAAAGGGAACGAATGACTAGCTTATTGGAACTTGTACATATTGTTGTACGAAATCTATTATGTGTAGTCAAGAGCGATGGATTTCAACTTCATATGCTTTCTCCGAAAATTTGAGTGAATATATGAATATTTACTTAATAAGGATGAAGTGTGAAATATTTAGAAAAGTTCAAAGACTTTCGATATGAAGTGTAAGATCATTGTAACAAGAATATGAATAGTTTATGATAAGATCATAAAGGAAAATATTTAAGTTACAAGTTTAGCATAATACCTAAGATTTAAGGAATCGTTCCGGTGATTTGCATTTTCCCGAAACACCATAAGTGTATGGAGCATTCGAGATATGTAATTAAACCTTGTTTGACATGGTAAGATCAAAGGTATAATTTATAAAACTGCCATTATATTTTTTAAAGATTAAAAGCTTTAGAGATTACCGTTTTTCCATTGAAAAGAGCTCCATCATAATCCGTTGAAATGACACCATATAAAGTTATGGTTTGGGATAAAACCCAAGTTGTCCTTTCTTAAACATTGGTATGCTTTGCATAAGAAAGATGTGTGCAACCAAAGTCGGATGAATCTGTCTTTGTATAAATTGTTAAGTATTCCTCCATAAACACCAGAGACAAAAGTGTTTGTTGCTTAGAACGTCAAGTTTCTTTGAGAAGGAATTTTTCGTGAAAAGAAAAGTGGGAGGACAATAGAACTTTGATAAGGTTAAAAGAACCTTAGCTATATGTGCAGAGTTGCGCAGCGCCGAAAAGTGTTCCGGAGACAGCAACAATGCTCATGGCTCACGTGCCTCAAAGGTTGTGGTCACGGAGATCTAAGTTCCTATTGAAACAAGTAGATCGGGTAAACAATCAAATACCAAGATTTGAGGGTTGAATCATTATTTGAGAATAATGAACCGGCTACATGCAAAGAAGCGATGATGGGCCCTGACTCCGTCAAATGGTTTGAAGCCATAAAATCCGTGATAGTTTCATACACGAGAAATCAAGTTTTGAACTTGAAGGACCCTCGAGAAAGGTGTAAGACCTTACAGTTGTGTTTGGATCTATAAAGAAATAGACATGGATGTTTCACATCTATGAAATAGTCGACATGTTGGGAAAGAGTTCACAACAATGTTCAAAAGTTGACTATGACAAGATCTGATCTTTCATAGCGATATTTAGTCTAGATGGATTAGTGTAGCAACCACTACATATAATTTTATTATATGGTAGTTGAATAAACAAAACAAGTTCTTCTAATAGAAGGGTTACCTAGGACGTGTGCATGACACAGTCCAAAGGGTTTTGTTAAAATTCAAGGGATGCTAAAAACATATGCAAACTTCAATGGTTGAAGTAAGCATCGCGGAGTTGGAATCTTCACTGTGATGAAACTGTTGAAAGAGTTTAAAAGTTCATCAGAGACGATGGAGATGCTTGCATTTGCAAGAAATTAAGTGGGAGCGCTAAGACATGTTTCTAATACATTATGTGGAAGACATATTGTTTATTGGAAATAATGTATCTTTTATTAACACATATTAAGAATTTCATCCCGATGAAAGACTTAGGCAAAACCCAAATATTTGGCATCAATAGACGCTAATATGGTTGTGCCAGAAGTACATAGACAAGATATTGAATGAGTTCAATATAGAAACTACAAGAGAGGTTCTTGTCACACAGAAATGATTGAATAAGTTCAATGTTGATGATATATTCAAGTGTATTGACATTTGGTAAAGTGAAACAAATAATCAAGTATAGATTGATACTTGATGTATGAAATCACAAAGAGTATTTATATCAATCATACTGTGATATGTACAAATCCAGATATGTCCTATGCTCTAAATGTTGTGAGCATATACCAGAATGATTCGTAAGATGATCATTGGACAATAGTAAGGATATTCTTATGATCTTTTGAAAGAACTAAGAGTATAATATTTGTAGAAGTGACAAATAGATGGTTAGTTCATTGTAAAAGTACTACATTGATACTAGTTTTGTCACAAAGTACAAATTAAGTTTATCTCAATCTAAACTAAGGGTGGCACAATATAATGGAAAATGAGTTCCATAATGGATTTGGATGATTTCCAAAGTTAAGACATTGTGACAGATACTACAACAAAAGGCTAAGTATATGACTGCTATTATAGCAGCAAAAGAGGGCATTTGTGTCAAAGAAGTTTGTTATCAAACAGGTGTAGTTCACAGTGGGATAATACTATGAAGATATATTGTGCGACAATATTATCAACATGTTTTAACCCCAAAGAGCTAAAGGTCACACCGAAAGACCAAATTTGTACAAAGCCATCTCATTAGAGAATGAGTGATGCGTAGAGACGCAAAGACATGCAATTACACATGGACCTGGAAGTGTCAGATCCGGAGATCAGTTGACCACTAGCAATCGTGTACATACAACACCGGAAAGCCATAGGTGTTATATACACAAAGGTTCGAAACTAGATTATTGACTCTAGTGCAAGTGGGAGACTGTTGGAGATATGCCCAAGAGGCAATAATAAAGTGGTTATTATCATATCTTCACACTTATGATAAATGTTTACATACCATGCTATAATTGTATTAACCGGAAACATTAATACTTGTGTGATTTGTAAACTAAAATAAGAGTCCCTAGTAAAGCCTCTTGTTAAACTAGCTTGTTGGTTGATATATGATCATGGTTTCCTGATCATGAACATAAAGATGTTATTAACAACAGGATCATATCATTAGGAGAATGATGTGATGGACACACTCCTATAGATAAGCGTAGCATAAAGATCAAGTCATTTCAATAGTTCAATTGCTATATGCTTTCTGATACATAGTAACCTAATTCCTTCGACCATGAGATCATGCATATCACCTTTACCGGATGGATGCTTTGATGACATCAAACACCACACCGTAACTGGGTGGCTATAAAGGTGGCATTAAGTGTTCGGAAAGTATTGGTTGAAACACATGGATCAAGAGTGGGATTTGTCCATCCATATGACGGATAGATATACTCTGGGCCCTCTCGGTGAAATGTCATCCAATTAGCTTGCAAGCATGTGACTGGCTCACAAGGGATCACATATCACGGGAACGAGAAAAGAGTACTTATCGGTAACGAGGTTGAACTAGGTATGCAGAGATACCGACGATCATAACCTCGGATAAGTAAACTATCGTGAGACAAAGGGAAATTGGTATCGTATGTAAGTGGTTCATTCGATCGCAAAGTAATCGTAGAAATATGTGGGAGCCATATGAATTTCCAGATTCCTCTATTGGTTATTGTTCGGAGAAGTGTCTCGATCATGTCCGCATAATTCACGAACCGTAGGGAGACACACTTAAGGATTCGACGTTGTTTGAGTAGTTATGGTATTATGAGAAAGAGACCGAATGTTATTCGGAGTCTCGGATGGGATCCGGGATATCACGAGGTGATCCGGAATGGTCCGGAGAATAAGATTCATATAAGGAAAGTCCCGTTTCGGAGTTGGAATTGTTTCCGGTGTTTTCATCGGGAATGTTCTAGAAGGTTCCGGAATGTCCGGCACTCCGGAGGGGAAGGGGTACATGAATGTGTCATTACATATTGGAATGATTGCATCATGTACTAGGTGTTCTTGCTGTCCAAAATAAAGGGTTTATTCAAATCCTAAATTGAAAAGTCAAACGGCTAGTTTGAAAGTCAAACGGCAATTTTGGGAAGTGGGAAAAGAGGAGGAAGTGAAGCCGAGTTGGGGAGGGAGTCCTCCCCAAGCCGGCGCCCCACCCAAGCCGAGTTGGGGAGGGACTCCACTCCCTCCCCTTGGCCGGCCAGCCCCTCCACCTATATAAGGAGGGGCAGGGCTCCCTCCTAGCACACACAAGTTCCTATCCTCTAAGTCTAAACCCTAGCCACAGCCTCCGGTTTAGAGCCGTTTTGGTTTAGAGCTTCTAATTGCTTTAGCCAGCGGTTTAGAGCCTTCTAATTGGTTTAGAGCCTTCTAAGTGGTGTGTCTAATTACTAGACCACTAATAGCCTCTCTCATAAGCTCCACCATACTCGCACCGGCTTAAGGCGAAGCCCTGCGGGATTTCCCCTCTACTTCCGGTACCACGCCGTTGTGCTGCCGGAATCACGAGGAGAGTGCTACAACCTCCGCTGCCTGCTGGAACAAGGGAGAGGAAGGTCTTCGTCGAGTACCGAACGTGTGACCGACTGCGGGAGCGCTGCCGGAACGTGGCGCCGGAAGGATCGTCTACGCGATCTTGAGATCGGAAAGAGTACGACTACATCACCCACGAGAATCTGCTCTCGTTAACCGCTTTGGAATCTTCGAGGGTAAGTTATTCCATCGACTCGTTGCTACAATCTAGTAGATAGATCTTGGCTTGTTTGTTTGTATGCGATAGAAAATTTTTGTTTTCCATGCTACGAACCCCTACACACAGGGCACCCCAGGATGCTGGCCAGGTGCAGGGCCTCGGTGTCCGGTACGCCGATAGGCACGAAAGCGCTCTTGTGGAAGTTGATGGCGAGCCGGGTCGCATCCAAGAATTCGCGAAGTATGTCGCGGAGGCGACGGAGCTGGCAGGGGTCGGTCCGCACCAAAAGTATCGTGTCGTCTGCATACTGAACGACGGGGCATGGCAGGTCATCTATGAGGGGGTGGAGGAGCCGATGTGCATCTGTGTCCTTCAAAATCAGCTGTCACAGGAGGTAGGCAACAATCAGAAATATGTACGAGGAGAGCGGGTCGCAGCCCATTTTTGCATTTGATCCACCGCCCAAGAACACCGTTGAGCAGCACGACAACTTTACCGGTCTCAAGGAGGATGCGGATCCAAGAACACCACCGATCCCCAAAGTCGTGAGCTCGGAGAATGGCATCAAGGGCCTCCCAGTTCACCGAGTCGAAGGCTTTGCGGAATTCCAATTTCAAGGCCACAATAGGGACACCCCGAAGATGGCAGCACTGTACCAGGTCGGCGGCATATAGAAATTCGGCAGTGATGCACCTGCCACGAATGAATCCTGTCTGTTCGTACGCGACCAATTCTTCGATGAACCGCTGCAACCGTGTGGTCAGAATTTTTGCGAGTAGCTTCACCACATAGTTCTGGAGGGAGATGGGCCAGAAACCATCCGCAGTGACCGTCGTCGAGCTGCGCGCGGCGGTGGTAAAACTCATCAAGGAAGGCCATCAGATCGGGGGACACCGTGGAACAGAAGAACCGGAAGAAGGCTGGGCCGAAACCATCCGGACCGGGGCTGCTGTCCAGCCTCATCGCCCACAGTGCGGCCCGGAGCTCATCGGGTGAGAAGGGCTCCTCCAGCGCGGCAAGCCCGGGCACGCGGTCAAGCAGTGAACCCGGGGGACGTCGCCAAATTGGGGGAGAAGATTCCCCTAACAGCCTCGTGTAGAACTCGACCAGTATACGCTCTTTGCCCGCATGGCACGTCACGGGAACACCATCATAATGGAGGACCTTGATCTGTTGCGACGCAGCCTCGCCGACGCACCCGCATGGAACAAGGCAATGTTGTCATTCCCGAGTTGGCATAGCTTGAAGGAGAAACGCTGCTTCCAGTATGCATCCAGTTGCTCGTACGCGCAGGAGAGTTGTCGCTTAACCGCGGCGCGGAGCAGCAGCTCATGAGGGGCAAGGGCGCGGGTTTCCTCGAGGCGGTCCAGCACATTAATCATCAATCGACAGTTGCAACCACGACGGGCGGTCGTTTCTTGGCACGGGCCCATTTGAGGGACTTGGTGAGGAGACACCCGACGGAGGGGAGCTGGTCCCCGGGGTCAGCCCATGTCGCACAGATTTTAGCCCGGTAAGCATCAGAGTGAGCCCACCACCTTTCAAACCTGAAGACCTTGCCGACTGGTGCGCGCGGCGTTGCCTCGATTAGCTGCGATACATGATCAGGGGTTGTCCGAACGAGCGGGCGGAGGCAGGTGTTGAAGAGCACCTGACCCTAGCAAGGGTCGATGAAAGCCCGGTCGAGGCGAACAAGGCGTGGGCATAGCGCGACCGTTTGTCCAAGTATATCGCTGATCAAGCAGCGGAAGTTCTTGGAGCTAGCAGGAGATCATCGAGCACCTCATTGAAGGAGGCCGCGGCGGAGGCGTCGAAATTTTCAGTGTTTTTGTCCTCCTTGCACCTTGCAAGGTTGAAGTCACCAAGGATCATCCACAGAACCGCGACGCCGGCCGCCACATCACGCAGTTCCCTGAGGAAATCGGCGCGGAGCTCAGGGTACAGGGAGCGTAGACGTTGGTGACAGCAAACTGCGTCCCGTCGGTGGGGAACTCGAAGAATGAGGTGAGCGAGTAGGCGCGGTGTTCGTCTCTGATGTGCGAGAAGGAGGACACGCGCCATGAAGTGAGTAGGCCTCCCGAAGCGCCTGTCGAGCTCTTGAACACTGTTACAATCGCGACAAGAAGATAACGAAGAACGAAAACGAAAAACACAGCAAGGAGACACAGATTTAACGTGGAAAACCTCTCCAACAAAGAGAGGGAAAAACCACGGGCGCCAGCCAGCGAAACTTCACTATATCGAGGAGTGTTTACAAACGCCGGGGATTTCACAGATGCAACTCTCCCAACCGGCGGCTTACAAGGGGTTTATATATCGGTGAAAACCTAGGTCTTCGACGATCCGTACCGTACCGCGGCGGTTTACACTCGGCCCAAGCCTCTCGGCGACGGGCCTCGCTCCACTCGTCAGAAGTTGGCCTATACTTTATAGAATTTGGATCAACATATAACAAACACGAACGATCCAAAGCCTGGACGGGAGGAAGGAAAAAGGAAGCCTTCGACATAGCGAGGGACGTTGCTCGGCTTGGTCTCTTGCACACATA
The DNA here is from genome assembly GCA_916181665.1 of Avena sativa. Classification (NCBI taxonomy): domain Eukaryota; kingdom Viridiplantae; phylum Streptophyta; class Magnoliopsida; order Poales; family Poaceae; genus Avena; species Avena sativa. The sequence goes on from OV702293.1 coordinate 467,302,146, forward strand.
TGAGGTCGAGAGGCTGCGTTGACAGTCCGCGCTTAGCGTTGATGCACTTGTTGCCGTCGTTGACGCCACGAACGTTTCAAAAGCCGATGGCAAGTTTCTTAAGAGGGGCATTATCCATGGATAAACTTAAGCAGCACCACTACGAGCGGACGCAAACTCTACAGCCAGGCCATATATACACCTGCGACACACTATCACAGACACGGAATGCTAGCACTAGAGTGGGCGATCATCGGACCGCCCGGTACACCCGCGGACGTGGGCGTGCTTCATGGGTCACCGGAACAGCAGCGACCGCCTCTTCGATGTCCTCTGCCGGCAGCTGGCAGGCCTCCCCCACCACACGGACCTCCATGGACGATAAGGGATAGAAATTTGTCAAATAAATAAATAGCCAATTGATTCATAACATTGTACGGAGTACTTTAATACATATGTTTTAAACGAGCATGATTCCAATACACAAAGAGTCAAAGATAAGCAAACTGATTTGGATGTATAAACACATATCGTCAATTCTATACTACACTGTTCAATACCATTATTACATACATTTGACAGCAGTCATGGTTGGCAGTAACGCAAAACAATGGGGGCAATTTGATGTTTGTAGCGCATTAATGGGGGCAGGGGCACGAAGAGCTTACTTTCTGATTGAAGGTACCAATTTCGTTTGGATTTTGGCTTGCTGCAGCTAGCGTTGCTTCTGCTCTGCGCCTCTCCTTGCACGGATAACTGTGGCCGAGCGGCCCAATGCAATCCAGTTAATAGGCAGTCTTTCCCTTTTTTTTCTTATTCTTTTGAATTCGGGTTTCCTTTTTCTTTTCTATTTTCTATTTTATTTTTATTTTTCGAAATGAATATTTATTTATGTGAACAATTTTTTAAAACAACATTTATCTTATTTCAACAATTATTGTATATAAACATTTATGTTATTTGAACGATTTTCAAAGAGAACATGAATTTATCTTAACAAGAAAAACTACTAATAAAAGCATAAGAACAATTTTTAAATATGATCAATTAATTTATTTGAAAAAAAATTCAATATGAATAGTTATGTTATTTGAACAAAAATTAAAGCTACTAATATCTTTTTCACAATATAAACATTTGTTTCAGTATAAAAACATAAAAAGAAAAAAAAAGAAAAGAAAAATAGAAATAAAAAAAAACTGAAAGAACGAAAAAACTGGCGGTAAGCTTCTAGAAACTTAATAAAACCATTGAAAATCCCTTATATCTGCGGTAATTGGCAGGCCCAAAACGTTAGCACTTTAACACACAGTGAGCGGGATATAGAATTTTTGGTTGGCCTGGAAAAAACGACAGGAGAAAAAGGCAAACCGGGCCACGATCTGAATTCAAATTAGAGGTTGCTAAAAATTCCTAAAATTCCTGGTGGGCCACGGCCCACCCGCTAGGTCTGCTGGTCTCTGCACCAAAATATAAAGTTTAGCATGCTAGAATCCAGGTTGTAATTGTGCTTGTGGGAACATTTCATTGCGTTCCAAAACATATTTAATTTCAAAGTTATTTACAAATTTTGAGAAAATTTCAAAAACCATAAAATAGTATTCTTGAAAAATATAATGATGATTTATTCTCCTCGGGTCTTTGCCTGAAAAGAAGGGTGAGATTTTGTCTGCACAAATCGATGTAGTGACGATTCTCTAAAATTTCTTACGCATAGAGACACGAGCGTCTTTCTCCTCTCTCTCCCAGTAGGCGGCAGCGACCTTCTCCCACCAGATCTCCACCGACCAGGCCATTGGCCTCCTCTCCCTCTGCATGCCGTTTCGATGGCAGAAGGAAGGAGAACCCGTTCCTCTGGTCTGGTCTAGTAGATAGGGTTAGGGATTGTCTATTGTGTTGCGCTGTTGGGGTGGTGGCAGCGGTATCCGGGCAAATAAATATGCCTCAACTCTATTCCCACATCGACGACGACCTTCACAGGCGGCATCTCAGAGTTGATAGCAACGTGTGCTGCTCAATCCTTAAGATCAATGACTTGGTCTTCTCGTCGTTCTTCAGAGCAAGATCTGTTTCTCAATGTGCCGCTGGCGTTCATTGTTATTCGCAATGGCGCTGGTGGCCGGGGTAAGATGGTTCCTCTCGAGTGAGGATGCCGGTCTAGAGGTGGTGGATCTACCGTTCTTCCTCGACTTCGTCGATGGGACGCTGCGGATCTTGGTTCAAGATAGCATGGGGACATTCCCCAGTCGACGTGCCACAATGACATGTGCCTTGCTGCGTGCAGCAAGCCTGTTCATCGACTCACAAAGCCTCTTTGGCGATTATGTTTTTTTAGATCTTGCATTGGTGGAGGTTCGGCGTCTCTTCTAGCGTGCATCTCGGCGGCGCTAGATCTGGACGGTGGCCGCTGGCTTCGGTGGTTGTAGGAAACTTCAGAGATTGTTTTGTATTTCTTGATCTCTTAGAATTTTATCTGCAAAATCAGGACAATCACTTTATCCCGGTCTGTCTATTAGTTTTCACGTGTGTTGCTTCTTGTAACTTAATATTCGATTAATAAAAATACGTGGTTTCTCTCTAAAAGAAAATCGATGTAATGACCACCGAATAACACCTTCATTTCAAGAAAAAACAAAAACAAAACAAAAGATCCTAAAATGGTTAGCTACCCTCCAACTAACTAACTGAACCCAGTCCCGTGGGTCACACAGACAGCCCAACTAACAGAGTATCAGTATGTGTGTATATATATACAATAATACAAATCCATGGTAGTGCAGCTTAACTAAACCATGCTAGTACGAACACTAACAACGCATCACCATAAAATATAATCACAGCGCAGCTTTCTCTGCCACACTTTCCCACTGCCGCCCCAATTGTAGTATAGATGAAAACCATGTATGGATGATCATTGACCACAGGAAAGAGACCATCCACAAGCCCCATCAGGCCATCTCTTTGTCTGCACACGTAAAGACCCATCACTCGCCCAGCCACGCTCCCCGGAACTAAATATACTCGGCGTCGCCATCGCTGATGAGGCAACGGAATCTCCAAATTTTCTAAGGGAATCTCCATGTTTCCGGCGATGCCGGCGATGATTGGCGCAATCGGATTTCTCGGGGGCTGGGAGAATCGGCGGGTAGAGGTTTAACAACGGGGTCTTGCGCACCAATGGCGCCTGACTACGTACGCCTGAATAACCCACACCATAAGTTCTGACGGGGGGATTGGATTAGTTAATCGGGTGGATGGTGGCCAAACCCTTTGGACCTGGCCGTATCGGAATCTCGATTGGTTTAAGCTTGACGCCTTGACGCCATATGTATCCGTCAGAATCTCGATTGGGCTAGTGGTAACTATATATGTTCTTGTTCCCGCCAAGCAAACGGCTTATAGGTCTAGTGTGTGTGAGCCGCGTTTGCGCCAGTGGCCACACTTAATTAGCGTGGTATTACTCTGCACCTGAATCTTGATTGGTTTAGTGCTGGTTTATGTTTACTATCCTTATCGACCAGATATCTTCATGATCTCCTCCTATCTATCTACTCATTTCGTAGGCATAGGACGCGTAGCTACGTGTAGCTACGTGTGTTGAGTAACACGCGTCGTCACAAGTTCCGCGGGGCGACTTAGTCAGTTTGATCAAGGGCACACCGCGTGCAAATATATGATTTTGGGTTCGGTTTTTCTTATTATCTAGACCAACTCTTCTATACAAGAGCTCCTCCCTCTAACGAGCTCTCGTCGAAAGTTTGGTCACTTCAAAGGCAGACTCATTACGAGCATTTTGTATCTATATATCCAATCCCCGGGTTCTGTCCGTGGAAACAAATGGCCTCCTAGATAGCGTGCTCTCAAGTTTTCCAACTATGACTAGAAATTCAAAGAAAAACATTTACATTCGGTAAAATAGTATACCATCTAAAAAGCACTGCATTGGTGAAAGCGGAAATCCACTTAAACTTATATGTGTAGATTACGTATTAAAACCATGTTATAGTCTAGAATGTTACCTATTTACAAACTGTTCGTTAGTTAAAGTCTTTCTATCTCTCTCCATACCTTTCATGATTCTTGTCAGAAAAAAGAATTCCCCTAGGATTAGTTTGCTTTGTCTGAGCTCTAGACTATGATTAATGGTTGTGTTTGTTTATCTGCGGATATATATAGTGCTTATTAGTGTGGAAGCAGCGGGTGCTAGCTGCGGTCGTGTTTCGGAAGGTACACGTCCAATGGGGGGCCAAGATCAGTGTGCTTCCTCTTCAACAAGTTGTTTTTTCAAAAATAAAAAAAAATCCACAAGCTAGAAGGTACGGAGGTTCGCAATATCTAAAGTTGAGCCTTCAATCATGATCATTGTGTCGTCTGCGTATTGTAGCTGGGTGAGGCCACCCCCTGAAATGAGGTGGCCGACCACCCCGGAGATGTGGCCAGCTCCCTTGGCTTTTTCAAGCATTTCCGCGAGGGCGTCCATCGCCGCGTTAAAGAGTAGGGGGGGGGGGGGATAAGGGATCCCCATGTCTAACACCGCAGGAGGGAAGTATGGTCCAATTTCACAATTGATATTGATCGCGTTGCTTCCTGTCATGATGAACTGCATTATCCAGGTGATCAGGCGGGTGATCAGGCGGTCGTCAAATCCTCGTCTAGTGAGGACCTGCCAAAGAAACCGCCAGTCCAGACGGTCATAGGCCTTCTAGAAGTCTAGCTTTAGGAAGACGCCTTTCAACTTTCTAAACTTGATCTCGTGGATAATCTCATGGTGGGCGAGGATCCCATCATGTATGAATTTGCCTTTAAGGAATGCAAACTGATACTGGTGGGTGAGGTGCTCCATGACCGGAGCAAGGCGAGATGCACAGACTTTCACAAAGAGCCGTTAAATGACGTTGAGGACTGTAATGGGCCTGAATTGGTGAATGTCCGAGGCCCCTATCACTTTAGGGATCAAGGTGATAACGCCAAGATTCAACCGTCCCATCACAAGGGCCCCAGTGTAGAATTCCTAGAACATCGACATGATGACCGGTTGGAGCTCCCTCCAGAAGGTCTGAAGAACGCTACCGGGAGGCCATCAGGGCCCGGGGCGGAGTTGGCCTTCATGGCCTTCACCGCCCGCTCTACCTCCCCAAGCAGGAATGGGAGGGTGAGTTCCGCATTCTCGTTGTCTGTGCCCCTGGCCCTAAGAGGCCAGAAGTCATCCGCCAACACGACCCTAGTGTGGGGTCCTGCTGAGAAGAGCATTTCCTACGGCGCCCATTGGCCACCGCATGGAAATATGCCGTATTCGAATCCCCCTGCAGGAGCCAGTTCTAGCGACTGCGTTGCCGCCAAAATAGCTCCTCCCCCTTTTAGATTTCAACTAGAGAGGTCTCTAATGCATAACGGTGGGACCACTCGTTAGCTGAGAGGCCCACCGAGTCTACCGTCAGGTCAAGGGCATGGATTTCCTCCAGCAGAGCTCCTTTCTGAAGTCTAATCGCTATGCCCAAATTCGCCCTAACCTTTCATAAATTGGCGGGCTATTTTAGCGCAGTGATGCCAGTCGTCCACCGCATTGAATCACCTGGGGGGAGTTGCCGCAGTTGCCAACCATTTGGCTTGGACTGCTTCCACAAAACCTAGCCGGTGAAGCCAGAAGTTTTTGAAATGGAAGCGGTTTAGACGTGGCAGGGAGCTCCCCCCTGTCGATAGAAGCAGTGGAACGTGATCCGAGCCTACCCCGGTGATGGCGCGCAGAGAGCAGAGAGGAAAGGCAACCTCCCAATCCACTGAGACCAACACGCGGTCGAGGACACTCCTGACAGGATCAGCTCTATTGTTTGTCCAAGTTAAGCGGGCTCCCACTCGCGTGATCTCTCTAAGAGCGAGGTCAGTGATGCAATCATTGAACATCTGCATGTGCGGGATGTCCACGTTGTGGGAGATCTTGTTGTCTAGGGAGCGAATCAGGTTGAATTCGCCTGCCACGACAACCGGGATGGAGCATCTCTGAACTTTGACCTTCAATTCTTCCAGGAAGGCCGGGGACCGACTATGGTCCGCGGGGCCATAGACAATAATAATCTCCCACCGGAGGTCAGATCATCTATGGGTGAGGGACATGCTCACAAAGAATTCCCCTCGGTCCATATCGTCGACCTCGAAGGTATCCTCCTTAACGCCCAGGAGGATACCCCCCCGAGTGACCTGACGCGGGGAGCCAGTTTCATGCAAACTTGTGCTTGGACAGGCCCTGGAGCTCGGAGAAGTGGAAGTCTTGTTTAATCGTGTCCTGAAGACCCACAATGTCCACATTTTCTTGGCGCATGTAATCCTTGATCTGGCGTCTCCGACGGTCGTTCCCAAACCCCCTAATGTTCCACATGAGTGAAATTATAGCTGGCCACATCATCGGATCACATCTGGGGGTTTGGTCCCCTTACGGGGGACGTGTCGGGTCTTGTCCGCCGACTAGGGCCTGGCGCTCGGCCTTGGCGGTCTCCCCTGTGACCCCCGTACTATGGGGGTTACCTGGGGGGCGGCCGAGGGGCGCGGCTGAGGAGAACCATCCGACCTAGTCCCAGTCCCAGGTGTTCCAGAACCGGGTGGTGTTGAGGTTCCCTCCCGCTCCCGAGCCATACGGGCCCGGGCAACTGCGAGAGAACCCTCATAAATCTCCTTAGCCCTAATCGCCTTGATCTGCTCGAGTCTCGGGCCCCGCTCATCGTGGAAGACCACACCACTATCTTAATTAGCATGGTATACTCTGTACCTGAATCTTGATTGGTTTAGTGTCGGTTTATGTTTACTATCCCTATCGAGCAGATATCTCCATGATCTCCTCCTATCTATCTACTCATTTCGTAGGCATAGGACGCGTAGCTACGTGTGTTGAGTAACCCGCGTCGTCACAAGTTTCACGGGGCGACTTAGTCAGTTTGATCAAGGGCACACCGCGTGCAAGTATATGGTTTTGGGTTCGGTTTTTCTTATTATCTAGACCAACTCTTCTATACAAGAACTCCTCCCTCTAACGAGCTCTCATCAAAAGTTTGGCCACTTCGTCAATTCAAAGGTAGACTCGTTTCAAGCATTTTGTATCTATGTCCAATCCCCGTGTTCTGTTCGTGGAAACAGATGGCCTCCTAGATAGCGTGCTCTCAAATTTTCCAACTATGACTAGAAGTAAAAAATATTATATTCGGTAGGGTGAAAATATTATACCATCTAAAAAGTACTATGTTGGTGCTAGGGGAGGTGGGCGCGGCGTACATCCCAATCGATGCGGCTGGGGCTGGGTCGTCGGGGATGGACGTGGGCTGTGGTCGGGACGGCGTTCCCCGGCCTGGCGGCGGCAATCTTCCCCGGCTTAGGCTTCTCGGGAGGTGGTTCGTCGTGGGTCTAGGTGGCCCGCCTAGACTAGCCGTCTTCCTGGCGGCGCGAGCGGGTGGTGGGCGGCGCGACCAGGGCGCTGGTCTGGCTGGTGCTCATGGGTGGAGCGATCTTGTGGAGACGGCGGTGAACCACCGGTTTGGACTTGGATCCGATCCGTGGCGATCTGGGCTGTCGGTCAATATGGGATTTTGTGCCAAGATCTAGGCCGGAGTGGTCCATCCAGGGAGCTGTGAGTAATGTTGTTGGCTTGGCCACGCCGGCGAAACATCACTCTGGATTGCCATCTCTTAGATTTGTCTGCTCGAGTAAAGGTGGTGGTCCTTTGGTTTCTTTCGCACGAAGACGAAGATCTACTTGATGTCTGCCCTCGTTGATCTGGTCTGGAGAGGCGGGTTTCGGAAGGCTCCGCGGCGAATTCCCATGGGCGTATCATGCCTAGAGATTACTGGATCGGAAGGTATTCGGTCGTGCGCACCTTGTTTTTCTGGTCGTTTGGTTTCAGCGGGAGCGTTGCGAAGCTCTGTTGTTTGTTCCCACCAAGTGCCATCTTAGAGCCATGGTGAAGTCAGATGTGGAGAATGTTAGGAAAGCGGAAATATGAGGGTAGCGATGGTGATTTTTGTTCTTGTGGCGACGGAGAACTGGCTGCATGATCTGGGAATCGTTGCAGCGATTGTTGGTGCGGGAAGATAACATAGGGGAGTTCCCAGTCTTATCTTGCAGGGTGAAAATCCAAGGTCTAGCCTTAACTGGTTGTCCCTGACAAATGACCTTGTTGAATGCATTGTTTTGTGAGTAAGGACTTTCTCCAGGGTGAAAACCTATGATCTTTGATCGGGCAACGATGACGTTTGGGCACTGTTTCCTTCCTGAAGACGTTGTTATTGGAGTGAAAGACTACTGGTGTTGTTCTGATGGTGTCACTGTCGTTACTTTGAGGATTAGTTCTCTGTAGCGGGACTTTTTTTTTTTTTTAAAAAAAAATTCTTCTTTCTTTTTTCTAGGTTGTGTGCATCCATAGAGCCGCTAGGACATGCGTTGTTGCAGATGATGGGTGTAATTGGTATCCCTGTGATATTAATATATACTCTTTTTAAAAAAAAAAACGTATTAAAATCATGTTATCGTCTAGAATGCTACCTATTTACAAACGGTTGGGTATTAACAAACTGTTCGTTAGTTAAAGTCTTCTGTCTCTCCATATCTTTTCATGATTCTTGTCAGAAAAAAGAATTCTCCTAGGATTAGTTTACTTTGTCTGAGCTCTGGACTATGATTAATGGTTGTGTTTGTTTATCTGCGGATATATGTAGTGCTTATTAGCGTGGGAGCAGCAGGTGCTAGCTGCAGTCGTGTTTCGGAAGGTACACGTCCAATGGGAGGCTAACATCAGTGTGGTTCCTGATCAACAAGTTGTTTTTTCAAAAAAAAAATCCACAAGCTAGAAGGTACTACTACTTAAGTTCTTCTCTATTTTAGTTCAAGAAACGCGAACGGAGCAACTAATAATGTAACGTAGCATTGCCTGATTTGCATCGGCTACCGGGTACCAACATAAGCTGTTGTTGATAGGTTCGAGTTGTTTCGACGCGCAAATGCAGATTAATTAAGCATTGCGATTTCTTGCACACCAGAATAATTATGTGAAAAATTCCTTGTTCTGATCAGGGACCATGGTTATCAACTACTACTACTACTACTAGTAGACATGAGGGTTTGAATGGGTCATCGATCTTGATATGCAAACCTGCAGAAGAATCAACCAAACAATGTGCAGCAACTTGTCCAAAAATAAACAAGTGTGCGATTAATTCTTCGCGTTAAATCACAAGCAGCGTGCCGCCCACAGGTGCTAGGCAGCGACGAATACCGCTCAGCTCAGCCCTAAGGTTCTTGTAATACATACTCCCTCTGTTTTTTAAAATATAAGATGTTTTAGCTTTGTAAAAAAAATGTAATATAGACTAGTGTATAGAAAGAATTCGATTCATTTATTTCATAATTTTAAAACGGAAGGAGTACCTCTTGTCAACACGCATAAAACAATAAGATAACTAAATCACCCTACCATCCGCATACACACTATTACTGCGTTGCATTTTGGGGTCACATGTTGCACTATACACCAAAGAGATATGATTTTTTGTTGTTTGGTTTGGGCCATGTTTTTTCCTATCCGGAGAAAACTGGGCCAGTTCTCCTACATATAATTCTCATACATCAGGCGGCAATGTTACTAACATGTGGGACTAGGTAAGTGAACCATTCGGTTTTCCTAGGAACGGTAAGATTTGTCCAAATTGCAATGTTATTGTTCCACACCGGTGCAAAGCGCGCCTTTTGAACATAGTAAGACCCGAACCCTCATGTTTGTTTTGTTTTCAAACACTTCAGATCACTAATGGATGGCAAGATCTTCAATGTTAAGCGTGTCGTGTGGCTTACATGGTCGCCATGTCATAGTTGACGTAGAGCTGAGAGTGGGCAACTGGTCCGTGCACAAAATCATTGTGATATGATTTATGTGGGTTATGTTAGAAATAATGGGGCTAATTTATTTAGGCCCATGTGTATTTCAGATTTTCCCTAAATCTCAAAGCCCAAATTAGTGGCAGCCCATATGTGTTTGAGCCTATGTTTGTGGCAGCTCACATAGGAGTGGAGTGGGAGCTAAAGTTTAGTCCAACATGAAAAGTTGAAGAAGAGTTGCACCATCTTATAAGGTGAAGTGTTGCACCACTTGGTAAGTGAGTGGCAATAAGAGAGATACACACGCGCGCTCCTCCTTCGACGTCGCCGCACGCACGCACGCCTCGGGTTGCGGGAATCTCGCCGAGCCCACGTAGACTCGGCCTACGTTCGCCTCTGTTAGGGTTTTCTAAGCCGCTCTATATAAAGTCCTGCGCGGCTATCGCCACAACACAACCGAAAACCAACATAGGGTTTTGCCATCCTCTCTACTTGCGCCGTCACCGTAGTCTACTCCATCCCGCTCATGCTGTTCGTTTCCGTTCATCCTGTTGTTTAGTACATCTAGTATGTTTGAGTTACATGAGCTAGTAGCTAGTTTTGTCATGCTTAATATTCTGAAATTAATCATGGAAATTATGCCTAATATTCCAACAGGTTATATGTCCATATGTGGCAGGGACCACTATGCTATGGTTGGGAAGCCCACTTCACCCATGGTAGAATTTCCCTCCTTCCCTTTCACGCTATCTATCTCTGTAGCGCCTCGCGAAACCCTAACATAGATCTTCTTTAGATAAATGGAGTTTCTATGCACTTGGAATGTCGTGTTAAGCAGTAAAAGAAGTCACACCCAACCTCTACTTTAGTAAGCTGCACATGACCTATAAATTTCAAGAGAGAATTTCACTTCTCTCGAATCAGGGTTTCGCCCCACTTTATATTAATAAAGCCATACGACCAAACGATACAGGGTGTCGAGGAAGCCCTCAAAAGCTGAACATACAAGAGACATGACAAAACTCGCTAAAAACGCCACTAAACACCTCCAGCGAATCACCGAGAAGAAGCTTAGGAGACCCGCCATCGCGCCAGGGAGACACCCACACTCAACAACGACACCCTCAAGAGGGTCACGATGCCACACGCCGCCGTCACGCCCGCCCGAGGCAGACGTAGGCTTTCACCTTGAGTGTTGGTAGGAGGAAGAGAGGTCAAAGCGGCGCCCCAAGAAGAATGTGACACCACCGCCGGTGCCGAGGCACAGAGCTTTCGCTCGTCCACTCCCATCCACCATGTCAAAGGAACGCCCTGACGGGAAACCCCCTATAGCGGACCGAGGACTCCAGATCCGGATCAGGGCTTGGCCACCAACAGCGACATAGCCAGGACCTCCCGCCACAACTCACCTCGCCATCCACATGGCCGAACCAATCTGCCAACACTTGCTACCACGCCACCCGCCGGAGAGTCAAAGCATGTAGCCCGCCATCCAGAGCTTCCACCCCGGCATCCTCGAACTCGGTCCCGTGGCGCGACAAACCACCCACCGCAAGGTCATCGGATCAGGCACGGAAGGACAACATTGGTGGCATTTGGTTAGCACAACAACCATCGGGAGGGGTACCGCCCTCCACCACCGGGACGGTCATCGACTAGACGCAGCAGGTAGGGCCTGTCAGGCCTAGATCAGGCCCATACTAGCCCAGATCAGGCCCGAGTAGCCTCCTGCCACGCTGCAGCACCATGGCTGCCATCGCCATCCACTTCCGTGTGTCGTCGTTACCAGATCCATCCTCGATGGCCGCCGCGATGTCCTGCTGTCGTCCACTGGCCTAAGGTCGCTGCGCCGCCCAAGGCCGCCACGCTGTTGCGAGGACAGCACCGCCACCATCTAGACGCGCTACCACCGTGCGAAGCCACCACGCCATCGCCGACCGCGCCACGTCCCGCGCCATCGCCTCCGCGCGTGGGGGAAAGGGAGGCCTCGCCGCCGCCAGCGCCTGGGCTTTGCCCGGCGACGGCAAGGAGGGGGGAAGGGGAGAGGGGGGGGTGTTGGGCGGCGGGAGCTAGGGTCCCTCCCGTCACCCATGGGGGCGACGTAGAGCTCCCGGGCTCATGCACTAGTTAGGGATGCATACAACCTTTAAGTATAAGTACCTGGATTTTAATCTTGGTTGCATACCAAACCTGGTTCTTAGATGTAACTAATATAATTATCATGATTAGAATGCTCTTATGTGTGGGAATTTCGACCCGGGTGTTAGGCTTGTACATATAATTCCTAAGTAGGTGAGCTAGGCTCACTCCCTCTAACTAAGATCTAGGGTAGACATCGATCTGCGGTAATAATCCCTAGTCCAAAGTGTAACTTAGTTTACTCCCTTTTCTACAGATAGAATCTTTTCCAGGAATACTTAATTAAGCAGCATCTCCACAAATACAATATACAATGAGAGAAGCAAGTTGAGTTGTAATTTTCTTCCTAGAGACTGGCAATGGCAGAATGAGCAGATACACATGGAGTGCTGATCGATGCAGCAACCAGAGATACGGTCAAGTATATCATTGAGGGTAGTAGCTATATTTGTACACCTTTTCCCCCAATCGGAGAAGATTCACATGCACGCACAGCTCACAAGTGGAAAGCAATCACTCACCGTAACAAGAGAGTAAACAAACATGCCTATAGCATAACAAGTTGATGTAGGCATCATATGTAAGCCTAGCCACTAACTGAACAACATCGGCTAACCTCCATCCAGGTAAAGCCTCAAGGTGGGTTACTCCTGGTCCCCGGTAAACAAATCGGTCGATCTCGCCTGAATCTTGGACCACCATGTGATCGATCGATCGGTTGATACCCTAATGACCACAATGCTAAGTTTCCCTCCAATTATTCCCCCCTTTCTTGTCTTAGATTTGTATAGATTTGATTGTATTAGACATGATTTAGTATTAGATATATCTGTATTTTGACAAATTTGAGTCGATAATTTGGGTCGGAGGGAATAAGCTTTTCTGATTGCAGTTGCAAAGAATTCAAAAGCTGTGGCTTTGTGTCCCACTAGCTGGGAGATCGTAAGTATTAAGATAGCGATTGGTTACGTGTTGATGTCTGATTGCAGTACTTGGTTTTCGGAGAGCAACTTAATCAACTTCTATAAAAGGATTTTCAAGAACATGATCGACGGTTAGAAGTCTAAAAGGGTTTGGTACCTGAATCTTTCATCAAGACAAGCCAAGAGGGTCACGTCACTGCCGACCACACCACGACTGATTCCAAATCCAGCAAACACTATCCCAACCAGCGATTCAGCTGCCAGCTTAGCTTCGCTGCGATTAGGGTTTCGATCCCCGATCTCCCACATATACTATTGGGCGATTTGAGAGTGGAGAGTTGAAGTACGAACATGTCTCGAGATTCACGACAGCAAGCGGGAAGATTCTTTATATGGGCAAGTACTACGCACGAACTAGGACGTACGTATGCGGAGGCGTACGTGTGTCGATCACCTGATATTTTTGTACGAAATTAGTAATGTACTGGTGGTTGCTTTCGATCTGATATTTTTGTACGAAATTACTACTGCTGAAATGCTTTGCCCTCGTGACATCGAGCTGATGTGACACCACCTGTGTTTTTGTGCAAGCCGACGCCTGCTGGATCTATCTCCGTAGGCACTTGCTAAACTCCAGTAGTGAAATAGTCAGAGCATATTGAGTTCTAGAGGAGTCTAACTAGCGGTAATAGATGAAATAGGTGGCTTCATTTGGTTCGGAGATTGATGGGAGTGTACCTCACGGAGAATTCAGAATTTTTTGTCTGGAAATTAACACCCTTAGAAAACTTTACCGTTAAATCTATGTATGAAGATCTTTTCAATGACAACACGAGATTCTTACATCGTTATCTTTGAAAAATAAAAGTGCCACTTAAGATTAAGATCTGATACGGTTTTTGTACCATAACGTTCTGTTAACTAAAGATAATCTAGCTAAGCGTAAATGAAATGGTTGTAAGAAATGTTGTTTCTGTGGTTCACCGGAATCTATACACCATTGCTTGTCCCTTCACTCGTCTTGTTTGAAGAATTGTTGAGTTCACTTTTAATATACCACCACCAGCCAATGTGATGAATATGTTTGAGAATTGGCTAAATGGAGTAGGTAAAAATGATAAAACTAGAATCTGTGTGGGGGGTTTGAGCTTTACTATGGTCTATCTCGAATGCTAGAAATGATTTGGTGTTTAACATATCCGGCAATACCAACTTTATACGGGTTATCCGCAGAGCTATACACTAGATCCGTATGTTGTCCTATCTTTTTCCAGAGAGCCAGCGAGAGCCCATGGATTTTGGATACAGCCGATTGGAGACGGTTGCACAGACTTTCTACAGCTAGGCTGGGTGGCGGCATACTATAAGGCTAGATGTTGCTTAAGCGATCTTTGGTCATTTGGTTTAGGTGGCTCATTTTTGTAGCCACGTTGAGCGATTCATGATTGTGATTGCAATACTGAGTTATATTTTGTGGGAGACTTAAAAACTATGCAATAAAAGGTTGTATGCATCGTTTGATGCAGAGGCAGAGGTGTATCCCCATTTCAAAAAAATATAGTCAAAGCATAATATCATGTCAGAGGTCAGGTGGCTGCGTACGTGGACGGCTACGTGTGTGAGCTTTGGGTTAAATTTAAATATATATCACCCCAAGTTTATCGAAGAAAGTCGCTTTGAATCGAAACTCACACTTTTGCAAAAAAAAGAATCGAAACTCGCAAAAACTCTATGGTTCAAAAGGTGGAATGTTCTTTTATATTGAAATCAAGGTATAACCTCCGTTCTGATTTAATTGTTGCAGCTTTAGGTAAGATTTAGGAAAAACTTTGCCTAAACATACGATAATTAAATCGGGTGAGAGAGTAGTATCTTTTGAAATTGTTACACTAGTTCACCAGCTTGTGCGTCCCTATTGCATTGTATGATATCAAGCCCAGTTTTAGAATACTTTATTGATACCCCTCTTTTGCAAGATACACTTTTTATAGAGAACGGGGAACTATTCCAAGATAGATGGTTTTAAATTTTTATATTGTTCGATGAGCAAGCTTGAAATCGACATTTGAATGTGCATGGACGTAAAAAAAAAAATCTAAGAACGATATTAGTTTTGGAAACAAGAGATCGGAAGGCTTGACTTTATGGAGAGAAAGGAGGTTTAATCAGCTTGATTTTATCGCAGGGAAAGAGATCGAAAGGCTTGACTTAAGGACTCTTCGTATATGTTGGTCTCTTTTTTTTTGAATCATGGAGCTTCTCCTATTACTCATCACTCATCAGTAAGATCATAATCATGTTGTAATTAAGCATCTCGCGAGATGCGCGGAAATAAGGTGTGAGTGTTAATACAATATTTCCTCAATTCAAGAAAATACAAGACAAATAAGTCTAGTCAAAAGTTAATGTTTTCTAAGTTTAACCAAGTATGAAGAAAAAAACGAACATCGGCAATATCATGTCAATATGGATAGAGCCCCTATAAAAGATAATTTTGTATTATCTCCAACCCAAATTACATGCCGTGGGTTCACTGAATCTAGACAGGTTTTACGCAACATTTTGTTTAAAACTGCGACAATTTGAAACGGAGTGAATAGTATATTTATTCATTATTGTAGATACCGAGTTATATGTATTTGATAAAACTTAATAATCATTAACTTTTAACTAAACCAATATGTCTTGTTTCCTAACAACACTAGCTTTCTTGGCACATTAGAAATCGGGAGCGGTATTTCTCACTCTCTAGTCTTCGTCAAACTTAACAAAAATTTGACCAGCTTTATTGAAAAACATATTGGTAGCAATATTCATGACACTAAATTAATACCACTAGACCTGTTTTAAAATGTAGGTATATAACATACTCATTATTCTGTGACATATATGTAGCTACGTTCCTCCTACACACTCTTTCATCTTTTTTTTAATATATGTAGCTACGTTCGTCTATAAAATCGGCAATTGTTTTAAAATTTTGACTTAAGGAAAAAGTTAGAAGTAAACTTTATTTGTGGACAGGGTGAGTAACTCCGAAGCGGCAGCCGGTCTCTAAAAATCAAACTACGACTGCGTCACTGTCGATCGCTGCAAACCACGACTCCAAATCAAACGCTATCTCCCTCAACCATTTCAGCTGCCAGCTCCTACCTTAGCCAGCTTGCTGTGATTAGGAAGTTGAATCAAGAACATGTCTCGAGATCCAGGACACACAGCTACTGCACGCTAACAACCAGTTACCAGTACTACTGCACGCGTACGGCTGAATTCTGTAATACGACTTTGAACTGCTCGATGACATACGCAGGTTTTTTTTTAAGGTAATATTTAGTTTTTCTGAGGCAAGACATACGCAGGTCGATGCGACAGTTTGTGTAGGTCGACGTATCTGCTGCATCCCCATGGGCAACTGCTAGACTCTAGTGCAATAGTCAGAGCTAGCATAATATCGGACAAGAGAAACAATTATTACCGTCACAATCAAGACTGTGCTAGCTTAATTAGCTACTTCCTCTGTTTCAAAATATAAGATGTTTTAGGTTTGTGAAAAAGATGAATCTAGACTTGTTTTAATATGTAGGTTCACTTAACTTTGAGATGAATCTACACACTAAAAGGGGTCTAGATTCATTTTCTTCACAAACCTAAAACATCTTATATTTTGAAACGGAGGGAGTAGGTGACAAGAACGCATCACCGGTTATGCAGACCAAATTAAGCTCCATATATACTAAAGTGAGTGAGTGATTGATACCTGTACATCATCTCCTGCGATCATGGAGGTGTAGTAAGAATTGTATATGCTCCTGCCCAGTTAGACGATGCCAGTGCCTTGCGGATGTGAACTACTCGTACTACTATGCGCTATATTTTTCTGCCGTCGTATACCAAATTAAGTATGAGCTACGTCCACCTCATGACCTAATGAAGCACAAAAGAAATGACAGGTCGTTGTACTTTGCACCTTTGGCTATCTTTAGCCTTCTTCTTCCACAATATGGCACATGCAGCTCTCCGACATGGTTTGAAATGTCTTTTCATATTAAAATGAGTGAATTCCAGTTTTTATCCTCTATTTGTGCATTTGAAACACTAATTACTCCATTTTGTAGAAGTTGTACCCGAATGTCCTATTTAAGAAAATTCTAAGCATGATTTTATTCCGTTTTAGCATACAACACGTGTTTTTGATAAGGCTGTCATGTTAGGATAACGTGTCGCCACAAAATATGTCAAGATCAGAGGACGTCGTCGTCGATCATATCTACCCTTCTCTGCACCAAATGCACTATTCTTTGTTGCCATCTCGATAATTTCAAAGTTCAATCATCACCTCACACTTTGCCCAATAGATAAGCATCAGAAAATGAGGGTTTAAAGTTTCCAAATATGGTAATTTAGATGAATTTTCACTACCTAGGTAATTAGTGTCACAAATGCACAAGTAGAGAGTAAAAAGTGAAGTTCACTCTATTAAAATCAAGGTATATTCCCCGTTCATATTGAACTATCACGGGTTTAGGTAAGATTTAGACAAAAAAATTCCCTAAACCTATGAGAATTAAATGGGATCAGAGAGTAGTATGTTTTGGAACTGTTACACTAGTTCCCGAGCTTGCGCATCTGCATTACATTTTATGACATCAAGTCCAGTTACTTTATTGATACACCTCTTTTGCAAGATACACTTTTCTATAGAGAAATGGGGAACTATTCCAAGATAGATGATTTTAGATTTCCTATGTTGTTCCGCGAGCAAGTTTCGTGTTGACATTTGATTGAGCATGTAAGTAAAAAAAATCTTAGAATATACTAGTTTTGAAAACATAAGTATATTGATTTTATACAGTAAGTGCACACAATTTATCTATTATAGATGACAGACGAAGATACAATATTTTTACATGCTTAAACGCAATGTGTTTAAACTTAGGTGCTCGCTAGTGCCAAAATTATGGTCAACACCTGCTTTTACACAAAATGATTATTAGAGACGATACACGAATCCATGAACAATGTTCGTAAAAGCAATATTACTAAATTAGCGACAATTCACATGAAACAACACAAGTAGTAAACAATACATATTGATTTAGCTAAAAATTAAAGCTTACTAAGTTTCATCAAATATATATAACTCGGCATCTACAATATGGAATGAACATACTAGGAAATTATCTTTTATGATGGTTCTATCGATATTGATATGATATTTTTGATCTTCGTTATTTTGCCTCCAGACTTAGGAGTTAAACTTAAAAAAAATATTCAATTCTGAATAAACTTAATTTTCTTATTCTTTTATGAACCAAGAAAATATTGTATAAACACGACAGCTTACTTCCTCGCATCTCATGAGATGCTTACAACATGATTATGATCTTGCTGACGAGTAATGTGAGAAGCTCCACGATTCAAAAGAAAAAAGAGAGACCAACATATACATGAGTCCTAAGTCAAGCCTTCCGATCTCTTTCCATCCGTCTACAAATAAGTGTACTTTAGCCGGGCATAAATTTTTGGCTCTAAAATGCGCTAGAACCCTTTTTCAACGAGTCATTAGAAAAGTACTAGAAATAATAAAAACAATATGGCGTAAATCATGCTTGTAGATAATATATGTGTGTGTCAAATCCCAACCTAAAATATAAGAGTATGTAACTTACATAAAAATAAAAATTGTATTGTTCACAATATAATTAGTGGACGTATACTATTCACAGTATAACAAAGTTCGAGGTTCTCTTTTTTGTATATTTTACACATGGTCGTATTTTTTCTCAGAAATTTGCACGAGTAAGTATCAAAGTGACAAAGTGACGTGTACTTGCATAAATTAATTTAACATTTCTTCAAACCTTTAAAACATATCTTTAAAAAAAATTAAAAGTACCAGCGTGCATGGCACCCGGGTGCTCCACCGCATTTCTCACTTCTCACTTCTAGTCTTCCTCACAAGTCAAACTTCTAAAATTTGACCAATTTTATAAAAAAACGTAGTAATATTTATGATACTAAATTAGTACCATTAGACCTGTTTTAAAATGTAGGTTCATAATATATCCATTTATAGTAGCATAAAAGTTGCTAAATTTGTTTACAAAAGCCGGTCAAATTTTCAAAAAGCTCGACATAAGGCGAAGTAAACTATATTTATGGACCGAGGGAGTAACTCCGAAGCGCCAGCCGTTCTCTAGATCAAACTACGATTGAGACCACGATCCCAAATCAAATCGCTATCTCTCAACCATTTTCAGCTGCCAGCTCGTAGTACCTTAGCTAGCTTGCTTTGATTAGCCATACTACCTAGCTTGGAGTTGAATCAAGAACATGTCTCGAGATCCAGGACAGCTAGCTAGCTAATAAGGAAGAAAATACCTCGTCTAACAAGTAAACAACCAGTTAACAGTGCTGCACGCGTACGGCTGAATTCTGTAATACGACTTTGAACTGCAATAGTCAGAGCATAAATATCGGACAAGAAACAATTATTACCGTCACAATCAAGACTGTGCTAGTAGTAGGTGACAAGATGTAGACCAAATTAAGCTCCATACTTAAGTGAGTGAGTGATACCTACACACCATCTCCAGCAATCATGGAGGGTGTGGTAACAATTAATATACTCCTGCCCAATTAGACGATGCCAGTGTCTTGCGCGTGTGAACTACTATGCGCTATATTTTTCTGCCGTTGTACAAAAGTAGTATCTGGTACGTCCACCTCATGACATAGGAGGCACAAAACAAATGACAGTCCAGTTACAGAGGTACAACGACGCGTCCCTCTCGTCATCATCGCACACGTCGATTTCTTTCGTTGTTTTGGTAAACTCCAGCTCATAGTTCAGCTGACCAAAGTATGAGATCGAGGAACTATACTCCCTTCGTCTCGGTGCACGCGTGCTCACACTTTGATCATAAATTTGATCAATAATGCATGTGTCATTTGGGATAAAATTATTACCATTTTAAATTAAATTCAAATACCAACTTAATGGTATAACTTTTTTTTACATATAATCCTTGTTTTGTTAGTCAAATTAGTGGGCAAACTTAAGTCTTGGAAATGATTAGGCATGTTGTCCGCCGGACATGACGGACAACCCGTGTAATTGGCGTTTAGAACAGATTGGCTAAAGTCTAGTGACTCTGTGAGAAATTTTTGAAACGAGGCAAAAGCTTTGCCTTTATATTGATACATAGTAGAAGCAAACGTAGCTGGTCTAAGCCCAAGGAAACACCCCATGAAAGGTAAAAAAAACTAGTTGGTGATCTCCTCTAGATGTTTAGCACCGGCCGAAATTCAGTTTTTGCTCTCTTCTTTTATCTTCTGAATGAGGATTGCGGGCATAGCAAACTTATTGTTAAAAACTCTGGCATTCCTCTCTTTCCAAATCTCCCAGATGATAAGTGTGACCGCGGGTTTCAAACCCTGTGGGCAAACGGACGGCGATTTGGTGGCGGCCTCCCAATATTGAAGTATTGTGGGGCGTTGAATACCAATGCTATGGAGGAGGGTAGGACATCCAAGCCAGGAGGCAGCAGCCTGCCAGATCCGTCTAGAATAGCGGCATTAAAAAAGAATGTGACTGGCAGTCTCAACATGGCATCTGCATAGTTGGCATGTCGGTTGGTGAGGCCAGCCCCGTTTTGCCAGACGATCTGATGTCTACAAACTATTCTGCATGGCAAGCCAAGAGAAGAAGCGACATTTGGAAGGCGCCCACGTCTTCCAAACAAGCTTGTCAAAAGAGCAAGGGATGGAGCCAAGGAACTGAGCTTGGTAAGCTGAGGCCGCAGAATAAGATCCTGAAGTTGTGAGGGTCCAGATGATGGTGTCCTCGATGTCGTACGTGAGCACAGTGTCCTGCACCATGCCCCATAGGGTGACATACTGGGTGAGGTGCTGGAAAGTGAAGCTATCCACGCGAATATCAGCGATCCATTGGGAGTTTTGCAATGCATCATGCACCAGGCGCTTTTTCCTTTTTGAAGCGGCAAAGATGGGGGGCGCCAAGGAGAGGGGGGAGGGGGGGACGGGACGGGAGAGAGAGATCCGTTGAGCCAGGAGGAGTTCCAAAAGGATGCTTTCTTCCCATCCCCGATGCAAACTTTAGTTGTGGCATTAAAAAGCTCTCTGTCGGTGCTATCATTAGGTGTTTCCATGCCAACCCAATGTTTATCCGGCGCTATCCACTCCAGCCAAAGCCATCGCAGCCTGAGGGCCCTAGCAAATTTCTCCAAGTCAAGGATTCCCAAACACCCAAGCATCTTTGGGCGGCGTACTTCGACCATCTCACTTTGCACTTTCCACCACTGACAGAGGCCTTGCATGCCCATAGCATACCCCTCCGGATCTTGTCCAAAACTTTTATCGTTGCCTTATCAACTCTGATAGTTGTTAACAAAAAAATTGGAAGTGCTGTGAGGACGGATTTTACAAGAGCCGCGCAGCCTGCGACATTTAGGAATCTTTCTTTCCAGGGGTTAAGCCCGAAGATGGCTTTGTCGATGCAAGTTTGGAGGTCGATACGCCGCAATATTCCGAGGGTTAAAGGGAGTCCAAGGTACTGTATTGGGAATTGCATCAAGGTTGTCGAGAAGTCTTGCACAATAGCAGCAAGATCGATGTTCTCGCAACGAATAGGCACCACCGAGCTCTTCTCCACATTAGTCACCAAACCAGTGACCTCCCCAAAGCTCTTTAGGATCGAAGCCAAGTTTGAGATGTCCTGTGCCATTGGAGCCAAGAATATCACTGCGTCATCTGCATATAGCGAAACTCTTGATTTCATGAAGTCCCTAGGGAGTTTCTGAAGGAGGCCAGCTTCCGTGGCCAACTCTAAAATCTTTTGTAGAGGATCGATTGCCAAGTTGAATAGAAGTGATGAAAGGGGTCACCCTGCCTCAGCCCTCATCCGTGAGAAATGTCCTTGCCTGGGTGACCATTAAGAAGAACCCGCGAAGTGGCAGTAGAGAAGATGAGGGCATCCCACGCCTGCCATCTTAATTGGAGGGAAACTCTTGCGCTGCATGAGGTCAAGGATATAGTCCCAGCGCATTGAATCAAAGGCTTTTGCAATAGCGAGTTTAATGAGAAGAGTCGGGGTGTGCTTCTTGTGCATGCGATGGGCGGCGTTTCTGACATACATGAAGTTGTCATGGATGTTACGGAATTTAATGAAGGCGCTTTGACTAGTGGAAAAATGATTAGAGAAATGGTTGAAGGATGTGCTTTACCTAAATTTAGATGGAGGGAGTAGGAGCATCACTAGAAGATTCCGCAAAAATACATTGTAAAATAGGTTTCCGGTACGACAGGAGAAGTGTTATATAGATGTCCCTCAATATCAAGCGGGCCCCGCAAGTCATTGGACAACCCTTTTTCTCTTTTTTTCTTACATACCCAACTTTGCCCCAACACATGCAGACCCATCCCTAGCGCCCATCCTGCACGCAGCTGCACCCAGTGTCGGCCGACCCGTGTTGTGGCCTAGCCTTAGCTATCGTGCCTCCCTCGCAGGGTCATTCGTTGTGCATCCTCCGAGAGGTATGGGTCGTGCTTCCCTCTCGAGTCGGCCGTCATGCTTCCCTTTTGTAGGTTCTCCTCAACGGTCCACTCTTGGATATTCTCCTCGTCGGTCTGCTCTTGGAGGTTCTCCTGGCTCGTCGCCTCCCTCTTGATCGAAGTTTGAAAGGGACTAATGGTTCCTTTGATTCATATGATTTTCATAGGAATTGCGTAGGATTTGGATACAATGGAATTTTCCTTACACAATCTTTTTGATTCATAGGATCATATTCCATAGGAACTAATCATATAGGAATCTTGTGTGTAAATTTCATGGGAAAAATTATTAGATCACATCTCATGGGAAATTCCTTTGCTACAATCAAAGAGAACTGACCTTCCTATATGATTCAAGTACACACAACCCCATTTCGAAAAAATATGATTCAAGTACACATAACATCCCAATCCTATACCTTTTATATCCCGAAGGTGTAGCCTTAGCTCTATTTCATTACATAGCGAACTTTTGTCGTCTTGTCTCTCACCCAACCTCCACTCGTCTCCTACCTTCACCTCATTTCCATGCACCATCCACTTTGGCACACTGCCCTTCAGCACACTACCCTTTTTCTTTCGTCTATAGACACTACAAAAATAACCCACCGTGCGCGACACTTTTTTGGAACGACACAAGAAAAAAGTACCTGCAAAAGTTGGTCACCTGACAGATGAACTTTGGCGGCACAATTTTCCCATGGCGGCCACGTATAAGCCGTGCCAAACTCGATATCGATAGATTTTTGTGCCGCTATAGGTGGTGTGCAAGAGTGGAGTTTTTGAATGCCATGGCTCGGTGAAGGAGGTATTTTATATTGTGTCGTGCATTGCAATCAACGTGAAAAATGGGTCAAACATAGTAGAATAGTCAAACATGCCCATCTGCCTGTTCAGGCATGTCTCGATGACAAGTGTGTCCCACCAGCTCATTAGGGCTCGATCGGCTTGTACGGTTATCGTTGTTAGTAAAATTTTATTTTACTTTTGTTAATATTAAGATGTGATGAGGACCTTTTATGATAGTAGGTGAAAAATAATAACCAAATATACCCACGGGAGTGGGCTTCTATGGATTATGGGCCTTTGAGCAAGTGAGGCCGAGAGAGTTCTAGCTCACTTGGTCAAGGGCCCATAAAGCAAACCCTATCCCTCCGAGTGTTTTACTATATCATACAAAGAACACTTACCCTCTAACACAAGATCACATCAATTCCCCGGCCCCATTTCCTATATAATACATGGGAGAATTTAGTCCACATTCCTTATCCCGACACCACACTCCCCGTTTCGGATCTAAATATTGTCGTTTATAAAAGAAATGCAGGTTTAGTACTTTTTGCCAGTATGAAGCAACCTTCTTGATAGATTCCTTCACTTGCTTCCCCGATCCTAAGGTATCTTCATCAGGTTCAATCAACCGTCTTTCATCTTGTTCTTACTTTCTCTTTCAAATCCATGGCAACATCAGCATTAAGCACGCGGAGGATGACAGGCGTGTCTCTGTGGCCATGCGCGAAGGGTTGCGAGCGTCGCTCTACGGATGTCACTTCGGGTGTGTCGCTCATGAACAACTCCAAGTCGGTTTCGTTGAGCACATGTGGATGCACAAAGGAAACCAATATGCCTCATTTCATGTGTTGTGTGGACTTTATATATTTTAGATTTTGAATTTCAATAATTGTAGTTTCAAATTTATCATGGACTATGTATTTTTAATAATTATTGAACTTTGAGTATATATGAACTATGTTCATCATTTGGTTCAAATGTCTAAAAATGAGAAAAATGGCCAAACCCTACCAGCGAACAACATTTGAGGGATGTTGTTCGACGCAGGGCAAACACACGTCACCCTTCCCCAAATTGTACAAAAGAATGAGAACACGTTTGGAAGAGACCACTAGAGTTAGCGGGTGGAGGTCAAAAATTGGCCCGCACCGGAGGCTTCCAACCGCTTTCAACAGATTGGACCACCCACCAATCTATCCGTCATCCCCATGCCGCCCCAATAACCAGGGGCTAGGGTTGGGCTATTGGCAACGTGTGGTAATGCGCTCCACCCTGGAAAGGCAGCGCCGAGCCCCCTTGCTAGCCACACAGATCACCCCTATGATGGCTCGCCTCCTGGCGGCGGTAAAGGGAGCCACCGACACCATTTCCCGCTGGTTCTGTCACTGTTCCAGCATTGTTTCATGCCTATTCTAGCCATTTCTCACCTCTTTGCGCGAGCTTTCTCGTCGGAGCGGCTGATCTTCTATAAAAAGGGCCGAGCCCGTGGAGGAGTGGCGCACGACCAGACCTCCAAAACAACCATGCATGATCGTCATATTCCTCCCACTCCCACACGCAACCCACGTGGAGGTGAGCGGGCGGCGCCTCCACATGCCCGCACTGTTGGCTGGCTGTTGACATGGGAGCTTCTTCTTTAAGTCCCCGGCAACGATGCCAGAAAAAGCTTGATGATGGGCGTGTTGATAATGCCTTGTTGGGAGACCCCAAGAGCAAGTTGTGATGAGAACAGCAGCAAGTTTTCCCTCAGTAAAAAACCGAGGTTATCGAACCAGTAGGAGGAAGGAAACGACTCAAAGGTGTTGCTAGCAACTTGGAGACCTGCACAACACAAACTCAAGACTTTGCCCCAACAAACAGTGAGGTTGTCCATCTCACCGGTTTGCTGTAATAAAGGATTAACTGTATGGTGTGGAAGGTAATAGTGGTTTGCAGCAAATAAACAGTAACAGTGGAAGATATATCAATGGTAAAGATTGGACTGGGGTCCATAGTTCACTAGAGGTGCTCTCCTTAGATAAACAAACATGGCATGTTGGGTAAACAAACAACCATCTAACAATTGACAGGACTGAGCAAGGCATAACAATGCAATACTAGACATTCATGATCCTATGAGATTCGATTGGGCAATATAACAAGATACATAGACCGCCATCCAACTGCATCTATGACTAGAAATCCACCTTAAGGTTATCATCCGAACCCCCTCCAGTATTAAGTTGCAAGCAATAGATAACTGATTTAAGCAAAGTGTGTAAGGTAAACAATCCACTTGTTCCATGAACAAGAGACCGTTGTTTTCTCCCTAGTGACAACAGCACATATAAAACCTTAGAGATTTCTGTCACTTACCTTAGATTAAATAGAGGCATGAACCCACTATCTATCATAAATACCCCCTCTTGGAGTCACTAGCAACTACTCGGCCAAGATAGCTACAAGAAATGGAGAGCATGCAAGATCACAAACAACACAGACATGATAGAATCAATAAGACAAAACCATTAATCAATCTAACATAGTAATCTCAATATCCATTGGATCCCTGCAACCACAACATGCATGATTACAAATATATGAGATATTGCTCATGAACGGAGCTCACAAGATCTAAACATGATAGCACAAAGGAGGAGACACAACCATCTAGCTACTACATGGACCCGTAGTCTAATGTGGAACTACTCACGCTTCATACCGGAGGCTGGCATGATGAAGAAGAAGGCCTCCAGGATGATCTCCCCTCCGGCAGGGTGCCGGGAAGAGCTTCAGATCCCCCCGATCTAGGGACGATGGTGGCGACGGCTACAGACTGTTTCGTGGAATATTAATTGGGTCCTTAGGGTTTAGGCATCGGGGGGTCTTTATAGGTGAAGATGCGAGTGCGGTGACCCAGCATACCACTGCATGATGTAGTATACTATAGTCGTGGATATAACACCAATGAAACACCGTTCACCAGTATTACACCCCTCAGAGTGGCACAACAGAAACACAACAGGTCCAATACATGGATAAAGGTTACAACTCACTCTTTACACAAGATCCAGAGAACACTCTAGGTTAAAGAGAGAGAAAGAACTTATTACAAAGAAGAATAAAAAATAAACAACTCAAAAACTATTATATTAATAAGACCCGTATTTTAACTAACGGTCTGGCATTGTTGCTATCGCAATACGCTACAGAAATAGGTTCTATGGCTAGAGATTATATTCCTATTTAATCAGTAACTTCGTCTTCACTCGAGTTAATGTATATGTTGACTTTCTTGACTTCATTGAAGACTTGAGCTATTGATGGTGGTTTATGGAGCATGACTTGATGTAGACGTCGTCTGTATTGGCTTCAGAATCTAGCAAGGGTTAAGAAGATACTTTGAGTACGAGCGTACTCAACAAATTCACTAGAAAAGGAGTGTTTGGTGCACTATAACTACATTCATAGACCATAGGTCGTAGGCAATGCAGGTTTTCGTAAACATTTCTTTAAAGGTTGCTTTTATTTTGAAAAGCTATGTCCGTCAGCCTTCACGGGTTTACCAGAACTTTCATGGAGTTCCTTTCCCGCCGCGTTCGCAGCTCCTTCCCGGAACAGGGAGTAACAAGTTATAGTTTTTACACTCTGCAGAGGTGCGTTACTTTTCCCATGAGAGATCAACTCCTTGTTGCACAACCAGGCAGCTTACCCGTCCACAATTCCATGTTGTGGGGCCCGGTAGTTGGTCCAAGCCAATCACTGTCCTCTCCGCGACCTCATATGTCTGCACGATCCTTCGGGCTGACTCATCTTCGTTAAGCCCCCTTTCGGGCAGGCTAAAACCCTGATGAGCTCCCAAAGACTCTATGACCTGGTGATGCCCGGAATAGTACCATTTACATGGACTATATCCCTAAACATCATTCATGGATAATCTAGAAACCAAAAGTGTGGGGCGTAAGGGTGCCCATCCATATGTTGGATCCGCACAAGGAATCACAATGTCACGTTAAGGTCGTCTTGCCTCCATACAAGAGGAAAAGGATTCAGTTGACTTCTCCGTCCCATTCCAAATCTCATGGTTAACGCATAATATACGGTGCAAGAATCACTTGCGACATTGGTTGTTAAGTCCTAGATATTATGTTTCTTTACCACCGGAACTTCTATAGTAAGTTAGGTAATAACCTATAATCACATTATTATGAAAATAGTGTTTTTGGACCTTTTTCAAATGCAGGTGATGTCCACATTGGATTTGTAAAATACTTTACAAAAAATAAACAAAGGACATGAGCAAGTGTGAACTTGCCTTTTGTGATTGCAAGATTATGCACTCACGGTCTTCGAGTTAGTATAAGATCCAAAATCTAAAATCATAATCATTGGTCCGGTAAGGACTAATGTTTAAAGAAGCAGTATGCTCTTATGCATAAGTAATGTGATGCACGTTATAAACACAAATCTCGGAAATAACGTTGTTCTAGGGTTTGGATGCTAGGAATGATGACTTTGAAATGTGTTGTACTTTTAGATGAGTTTAATACTTGTGCTTTTTATTAAGGCTTGTGAGTGTGTGTGAGAGAATCATAAAACTACAATATCATAAAACAATAGGGTACACACAAATATGAGATGCTACTCAAGATTGCTTATATAAAAGTTCTTGTTTAAGGTGGCAAAAAGAATAACATTTGAAGAAAAGATTTCGTTTCTTAGGTCTAAACAATCTTTGTGGTTAGTTGAGTCTGATCGAGGTTATTTGTGCTTACTTGAATAGTTTGGGCTCGGGATGCTTTATGACTTAACTATATCAGACCAAAGTTAACTATAAAACATATAACAATATTTATAGTATTTTTCTTACCTTTTTCTAGACTAAAGTTAACTTAAAATATAGATAGTTTGATAGTATAATGCTTATAACATTTGTACCTTGTATATTTGGGAATGTTGCCTTAAGGTTACTTAAGAATGGTTATATTTTTCTTTGATGTGGTGGTGTTCTTGATTTTATAATGGAATAGTATCACTTACCCTTTTAAGGATGAGTGGTTATAGTTTGTAAATTATGGAGAAATGTTACTTAATTGCTTATGAGTTCACTATAGTGTTTTAGTATGTTGATAACTTGTGGTTACAGTAAAGGGAATAAGTTTTTATTTTATTACAATTTATTCTTGATGAGTTTATGTTTGATAAGAATTCTCTTTACAAAATATTACTCACCTATGGTTGAGGAGAATTCAATAAATTTGTAATTAAAATGTGTTAAACTATTTGGACTTCATATTATTGATATTGAAGGCTAATATTATTTATTAGTCCCAATTGATTAATTTTAGACATATAAGAAATTTTTATTTACCTGTATATGAATTATCAATTAAATAAATAAGTTTAAATTTGAGTTATTAAAGTACTTGATATTTAACTCAAAAGTGGAATACTAAATTTGTAACATGTAGATATTATTTTTGTGATCATTTTGGTATACTACATTTATTTTTGTGATTTATAAATAATAAGATATGATTTTGACAATCCTTATTTATTTATAATTACTTAATAAATAGTAAATATTTAATTAAGTGAAATAATAATACATGATTATAGTTTTAAAAGTATTGTTTTTATTTTTCCAATATTTTTTTGGTATTTATTTATATTCTTAACATTTACCATTATTAAAATATGGATTATCAAAGTTTTATTACTTTTAAAACCTTTATTAAATAATGTTTGTTTAAATAATCATAATAATAATATTTGGTAATAATTTTAAGTTGTAGATTTTATTTTTCTACAAATTTTCATATATTATACACATTTTTATAAATTATAAGTCAAAAGTTATTAATTAAACAAGATTTAATCATTTATTTGATTTCTGGAATATTAATAATTGAGCTTATAACATTTTATTTATTTCTTACACAGGATTAACTTTTTACACCGCACCCACACCTAGCCCTGGTCACTGACCAGTGGGCCAGTGGCCACCTCAGCTCTCAGATGAATAAATGTGTTTGTTATCGACCCTATCTCTACTCCCACACGATGACACATGGGCCCTAGGCCATGTCATCAGCCACGCAAGAAAAAGACTGGGTCAAACACGTTGACGTGGCCAGGGTGATCTCACCCTGACGTCATCTCGCCGGTGGCATGGCAGACGACGGCGAGGAGGGCAATAGCGTGCGAGTGAGCGGGTGTGTAGGGGCTTGTTTTTGGTCATCGGAGGGCAACCGGCGACGAGCTTATGCGGCGGTGCTTGCGGTTGATTACGGTGGCGTGGATTTAGGAAGCAAACAAGGCATCGACGCATGCTAGGAGACTCAGTGACTCACCAGGAACACGATGGTGTGCATTGTTCGGCGAGGTGCGGTCGGAGACGATGGTGAGGTCGACGAACAGCGTCGGGAACGAGGGTGCGATTGGATTGATTTACGCCTCCTCCGCAGGTGCAAGTTGGGGAAATCGAACGAGAAGAGCACGGCGGCCTCCACCGTGGTCTTATCTAGCCGAGGCGAGCACGGAATCGCCGGCTCCGGCTCACCTCCGAGCTAGGGTTCTCGGTGAAGAAAAGGGAAACGAGGTAGAGGAGTTTTCAGAGGGGGAAACTGGGGATAAGGATGAGCAGGGGTGTCGCGGTGGCCTCCTTATCCTCTCCTGGCGACGGCGGCGTGGATCTTGGCGCAAGGACGACGGCGGACGGCCTCGGCCTCGCCACTGAGCTACTTCCAGCTGGAGGAAGACGACGATGACGGTTTTGCAGATAACCCCCTAGCACTTTCGTAAGCTCAACCCGCGATCCTGCTTTAGTCCCACCTGTTTGTCACTGAATAGAACGATCTGGGCTGGCTGTTGGGCTTTTGTGGGCTGCACATCGGCGTCAGATAAGGAAAGAGGAGTTGGGCCACGACCAGGATTTGTGTTTTATTTGTTTTCCTTTTTATATTTTCTATTTTACTTTTCAAATTTGAATTTAATCTATATTTTGAACTTTTCTAATAAAGTTTATTTGCTAAAAATTTACAGCAACAATTTGTATTTATTGTGATTCCTTTTGTGAACCTTTATGATAAATGTTTTTATATTTCTTTTATTTTCTTTATATGAACCCCTTTTTAATATTTTGTAAAGGCTTTTCTTATTAATTTTCTTTCTAAACCAAACCATGGCTTTATTACATGATATTGTTCTTATTTGTTTATAAAACTTAACTTTAGTTGGCTTATGGTTTGAATAGAAATTTTATATGTATATTGATCCTATATCATTATTTGGTGCATGAAATACAAAAGAAATTAATATGGTTAATACTACTTTCATTAATTGAGAAAATGGTCTTATATATATTCTATTATGATAATCATAGAAGTTTAGGGTTCTTAGTTTACTTATATTTATTTGTTGATGTGAGAAAGGATTTAATAAGTAAGCATATTGTCTTCTGTTTGGGATATTTGATGACATCACCTTTTTAAAATAGAAAGTTATATCTAGAATGTTTTATAGAAAGGAATTGGTAAAAATATTCTTAAGCACATATAATCATGATGGTTGGAATTGACAGAGATGTGCTTATGTGATTTGCTATAGGAAAATATTCCTATGAATTGATATAGATAAAAGATGATGGATCAATAATATGAAATGGATATTATATTTGGTTTAAAATTTTAGAGTTGGGTGATTTCCAAGAATGTCTATTTTCCATAATTCACAATCCTGGTTTTCAAATTAAGGAATTCCTTTCCTAGATATACTAATTTTCCTATCCATCATCATGATTAACATGATGAGCTTTACTTCACAGCAATATTCTTCTTCACCTATCATTCTTCTAACCTCATGGATGAATCGAATGAGTTTGATACTAAAGCATTTCATAGTTTTCTCATATCCTTACTTAGGTATACCCTCTACTATTGATAATCTTTAATCCAACAAGTAGTTCTTCCAAACTCCACTCACAATCATCCTTAATCATCCATCTACCTTTCTTTAAAGCTTACTATCCTGTAAGATGGATAACACTACTTCCATAACTCTATGCTACACTAGCTTTAATTGAATCATACCTTATTACATTTCCTCTAATAACTCCTACTCCAACCTCACATTATATCATTGTGACCTATAATAACTACTTCTAGGACAACTTACTTATACTAGGGTTTCAATCATGTTCTACCCACCAATGTTACTTATACTTTCTATAAGTATTCAATCTTGGTGAGCAAGGTATGATCATTTTAATCCTTTAATCAGTTATATCTTAGATTTGTAGTTGGTAAGAAAGGCTTTAGCAATACAACCTTTCAATTGTATTGGAATTATCTTCTTAGTATCTTTAATTGGATTAAGAATGTTATTCATGGACTATGCCCACTTGATCTAATAGAATTACTACTGGTAACTATCTTCAGAATTCATCCTTGTAATCTTCTTAACTACCATATTATTAGATGATATAAATAATTCTTCTATTTATTTAGGAGTGATTTAACTCCATCAATTATCCTATTAATTTGATTCTCTTCAATCATTCCCATCCTATAGATGATATCTAGAACTAGCATTACTATTTACCTCTTCTTAGTTGTTTCTTTATAGATACTTAAATGTAAGCTGTTCTGGTCAAGAGTTGATAGATTGAGAATTGGTTAATCAATAGTTGATTTCCCAACATTGATGAATAACAGATATTAGAATATAACTCAATAGAGATGATAAGGATTGAGATGCAAATAAAGATGTATAGTGAATGATCTAAACTTAGTTTCTTTCCTACTCAATCTTACTTAAAAAGTAAGGTTAGGTATTACCATGATACTCATGGTGTATGCAGATGAGATTAAGATATAGTTGTTACATTCTTATTATTTGTGTTATATCCTTAACTTGGTACTCATGAGTGATTGTAATGAATACTATGATATGAACACCTAAGGATCAAATATAAATCATAATATATTAGGGTTTAACTTTTATTAGATTTGATCTACCCTTAGATCAAATCTCCCTTATCCAAAATAAGGTTTTAGCAAAGGTCATATGGAAACTTATCGCAGTCAACTTGATGATCTACCTCAATTCCATCAAGTTAAGAGAAACTTCAATCACTTTGACAAGTTTTGTTCAAAAGGGCGAAATTTACTCGGATTTTCTATGCATGAATGCAATGCACACATCTGGGTTCAGCTTATTTCTAGGCTCTAATGCTGGGATGTTACAGCGAGGCAGGGGGTCGCCAGGGCGGCCGCCCCCCAGGCGCCGGGTGGGCCCACCCGTGCGGCCAGGGGGTGTGGCCCCCTGGTGACTCTCCTACGTCTCGTATTCTGGTTTCGTGTTCCGCACGGTAAAATATTGACTTTGGATTTTGTCCCGTCCAATTATGAGAATATTGATTTTCTGCCTTTTTGGAGCCAAAAATAGAAGAAACCAGGCAACTGGCACTGTGGCATCTTGTTAATAGGTTAGTACCAGAAAACATATAAAAACACCTCAAAGTGTAGACAAAGCAAAGCAAAGTAGATACTAAACAAGCATGGATCATCAAAAATTATAGATACGTTTCTTACGTATCAAGCATCCCCAAGCTTAACTCCTGCTCGTCCTCG
Source organism: Avena sativa (assembly GCA_916181665.1). Classification (NCBI taxonomy): domain Eukaryota; kingdom Viridiplantae; phylum Streptophyta; class Magnoliopsida; order Poales; family Poaceae; genus Avena; species Avena sativa. Next base: position 467,335,015 of record OV702293.1, read on the forward strand.
AGTAGGTAAGTGATAAAAAGAATAATTTTTTAGGTGACATGCACCATTAAAATCAAGATCAAACCATTTGCAAGCATTGAAACCTGGGATCAAAGAACTCTAAACATGAGCATGAAAGATGGAGTTCTAACAGTAAGACAAAGTAACTATGCATGCAACATGAAAGGTCACAAACAAAGATCATGAATAACATGCATTGAAGAACGTTTGTTTGTTTCATATACAAAAAACATTGCATAGTGGCATTCAGCTTGTCCCTCATGGAGTAGGAAATAGATGCATAAGACACCATCAAAGTTCATAAGAGTGACTAGATACAAATAGCACAAGAACAAGTAATATCAACAACATGCATCAATCAATAAGTTTTGGGACAATGCACATAGAACTAAGAATGGAAACTATGCTCTCTTAACTGGCGCCTAAAAGATAGAAGGTGGAGACTCAATATAATAGTGGAAGAAAGGCCCTTCATAAGGGAAGCAGGGATTTCAAGCCTCAAAAAGAGCTTCCAAAAATTAAGGTACTTGTTAGCTTTCAGCTCGCATTGCCCCTATCATAAGCATCTTGAAGTGATTAAGGTTAAAGTGAACAAACTATGGAGTATATGCTTGACAAAGTATAAGTTGGCAATCTCATGTCCCTTGAATACGAGGGTCGCTCCTCATGCTACTCAACTTTAGTCACTTGTAAGTTCTTGTCATAGTAAGTACATGTGTATCTTAGAGAACCACCAAAGGGGTACCCCTTGCACATGATACAGGAGCTATCCCATAATCAAAATGACAAGGCAAGCAGACAATGAGCATCTCAGCAATCTTCTTATTTACCATGGGAATATGGTGTTTTTTTTCTCTCTTTCCTCTTTTCAATGTGTCTCTTTTTTTATAAGAAGAAAGCTTCATAGATGTCATTATGGTGATGCTGCAAGTTTCCACCATGATTAGGCATGACTTAGGCAAGTAGCCCAGGAGTTTCTCTAACACACATACATAACTCCATGGACTTACAAGCTCCCCTTTTATTTCACACCGACGACATATAAACAAAAGAGCATGATATCAACTGTGTACAAAGTACAAGTGCAATGTTAAAAACGTTCCCCATGACCACATGGTTCTGCTAATTCCCAATGTATAAGTGCAAGCATATACAACATAGGTGACACAATGGTTCAAGTTTATTAGGGGCAAGAAATATAAAGTGTGCCATAAAGTTTGTGAGAGCTTTAATCACTAAGTTTTCACATAACAAAATACTTTTTAATTGGAAGATAGATGAAAACAAGAATATACTTGGAATGGTGTAACACACCATGCATAAGAATTTATAGTGGACACTTTGGAATAACTTGGTTTCTTGGGAATTGGATGCATGAGTAGAGCTTACTCATACAAGTGGAGGGTAGCAAAATACTGGGAGCGACCAACTAAGAGAGCAATAATGGCCATAATCACGCAGAGCAACAAAACATTACTAATCAAAGCATAGAGTGGTACTACAAGTCAAGTACTAAATGATCATAGAGGCTATGGTGACTTGTTCATAGTCATAACATGGTGTGAGCATGTGCCAAGTCAACCCAAACAAAACATCAAAGGAGAATACCACAATACTATGCTTTTGTATGCTAAAACAACGCATGATTCCTTCAAGACACACTAAGCAATCCTAATTGTTTGGAACAAGTCATGATACATCAATAATCACTAAGCATAAGGTCAAAACAACACCTAGCATGATATGATAAAGTCTAAGTCACAGTCAAAGCAAGATCCTCTTGTACTACTCAAGCAAGAACTTTCTACTCCTTTCCAACACCAATCAACTTATTTGAAACAACACAACGAGAACGGGGGTCCAAACTACTTTATTCAAGCAAACTAAGCAAACCAAATGAAAACTAAGACGCTCCAAGAACAACACAACTGTGCATAAAACAATAAAAACGAAGTGTCTAGAAAGACCTGAGCTTTTTATTGATGAAGAAGGGGATGCCTTGGGCATCCCCAAGCTTTGACGCTTGTACCACTTGAATATTTCTTGGGGTGACACGGGGTGGCATCTCCAAGCTTGAGATTTTGTCCATTCTTCATCTCATTACATCATTCTCTCTCTACACCTGAAAATTTTCCTTCATACAAAACTTCACACAATCTTCATTAGCAACATTAGTGTATTTAAAATATAATAGACCCTTGGGTTTAGCTTTAGAACAACAAAACTTTCACTAAAAACACAAGCTACTATAGAAAATCCCTCAAAAAGTTCAATTTCCTAAAAAGAATCCAAAAAGGAATCAATAAGAAGGAAATGCAAATAATGGCGGAAATCTGTCAAAACAGACCAGCAGGTGGAAACCGATTTTTTTGAAGACCTTATATTGCTCAAATAAAAAAGTGTTGAACTAACAAAAGTTATCTAACATACCGGAGGATTTATTTGCAAAATATCAGCTCAATCCGACTTACAGAGATTTTTTACATGATTTTTTACGGTGGAGCACAAAAATCTATTACGGGACAACAACTCCCCAAATCTTACTTCCCTCTCATTAGAGGTCATTCTTGGCACAAAAAGCAAATAAAAAGGATAAGGAGCGGTTATTACAGAGGTAATAACTTCCAAGACTCAAGAAAACTCTTGGGTTATCTCCCAACAAGTACTTTTCTTTAATGCCTTTAAGTTAGGCATGAAAGTTTGAGAAGATGCTCACATAAGAAATATTATTTGAAGTAAAAGAGAGAATCAAGAAGCAAATTCAAAACACATTTAAGTCTAACCCACTTCCTATGCATCAGAATTTTGTACACAAATAAATTCACAAAGAACAAAGTGACAAGCATAGGAAGATAAAACAAGAGTAACTTCGAAACCTCCAGCACATAGAGAGGTGTTTCAGTACCATGAAAACTTCTACAACCATATTTTCCTCTCTCATAATAGTTTTTAGTAGACTCATGAATAAACTCAACAGTATAACTATCACATAAAGTATGTTTTTCATGATCTACAAACACATAATTTCTATCAGGCTCAAAAATAGTGGTATTAAAACCTTCAAACCCACTTTTAACAATTTTATAATAAGGTGACTGATCATTCAATATAGGTCCATCATCTAAAGCTTTATCATAAAAAATTTCTAAGCAAAACTCTTTAGTACCATGCATTTCGATGTTAGGCATAAATATAGGATTATCATAGATGGCAGGAGCATAACTATTATCACAAGTTTTACCCATAGCAGATATTTCAAAGGAATCCACAGGAACATAACATTCATCCTCCTTTGGTAAGCATGGGGGACAATCAAATAATGTAAGAGGTAAAGAGTTACTCTCATTATAAGGTAGGCATGGGTAGATCCATTCTTCCTCCTCTTGACCATCACTCTCCCCTTTTTCATCTAATGAGCTTTCAGGTTTAGCAATTTCGTCTTCCATAAGCTCCTACAAGGCATTAGTCTCTTCCGTTTGTGGAAAGTACCTATTAAAATATTCAAGAATATAGCCATTTTCTTCCTTGTAATTATCAAAGAAGAATTTAAGTATATCATAAACCTCATATTCATAAGGTGCATCATCAGTATTTTCAAGCAAACTGGCAAGTTCAAATGCACCCTTGAAGGCAATAAATTCTTCAATTTGTTCCACATCATAAAAGTCATAATTTTATTTAACATAAGAAGATATGGCAACATTATCATTATACTCACATTGAAAAGGGAGGTGTTTATACCTCCTACAGCAACAAGATTTATCAAAGCAATAAGTAACATTAAGTAGAGCACACATCTCTAGCAATAGTATTCAATTTATCAATTTGTTCCCATAAGTGTTTCCCTTTTTGTGACAAACGGTGTTCCTTATAATAATTCTTTTGTTCTTCCGTGAACCCATCTTGCCAATAAGAACTAGTTTCAAAGAAACCATCCATTGATTGAAAGCATGACAAAGTAAGGCAATAACAGATCAGCAACTAGAGTAGGAACTATTTTTTGTGTTTTTATAAGAGAAAGCAAATCAAACTAAACTATATTTTTTTGGAGTTTTTGATAAAAAGAGGCAAAAAAACCAAGCAAAAACTAAGCAAAACAAAAGTAAAGTAAAGAGAAAGGTTGTGAAGGACTCCCCTTGTGAAGACGTCCTTAGCCTCCCCGGCAACGGCGCCAGAAAACTTGTTGGCTGGCTGTTGACGTGGGGGCTTCTTCTTTAAGTCCCCAGCAACGGCGCCAGTAAAAGCTTGATGATGGGCGTGTTGATGACGCCTTGTTGGGAGACCCCAAGAGCAAGGTGTGATGAGCACAACAACAAGTTTTCCCTCAGTAAGAAACTGAGGTTATCGAACCAGTAGGAGGAAGGAAATGACTCAAAGGTGTTGCTAGCAACTTGGAGACCTGCACAATACAAACTCAAGACTTTGCCCCAACAAACAGTGAGGTTTTCAATCTCACCGGTTTGCTGTAACAAAGGATTAACTGCATGGTGTGGAAGGTAATGATGGTTTGCAGCAAGTAAAAAATAACAGTGGAAGATATATCAATGGTAAAGATTGAACTGGGGTCCATAGTTAACTAGAGGTGCTCTCCTTAGATAAACAAACATGGCATGTTGGGTAAACAAATTACAGCAGGGCAATTGATAAGACTGAGCAAGGCATAACAATGCAATACTAGACATTCATGATCCTATGAGATTCGATTGGGTAATACAACAAGACACATAGACCGCCATCCAACTGCATCTATGACTAGAAACTCACTTTCAGGTTATTATCCGAACCCCCTCCAGTATTAAGTTGCAAGCAACAGATAACTGCTTTAAGAAAAGTGTGTAAGGTAAACAATCCACTTGTTCCATGAACAAGAGACCGTTGTTTTCTCCCTAGTGGCAATAACACATCTACAACCTTAGAGATTTCTGTCACTTCCCTTAGATTAAATAGAGGCATGAACCCACTATCTAGCATAAATACCCCCTCTTGGAGTCACTAGCAACTACTCGCCAAGATAGCTACTAGAAACGGAGAGCATGCAAGATCACAAACAACACAGACATGATAGAATCAATAAGACAGAACCATTAATCAATATAACATAGTAATCTCAATATCCATCGGATCCCCGCAAACATAACATGCATGATTACAAATAGATGAAATCTTGATCATGAACGGAGCTCACAAGATCTAAACATGATAGCATAAAGGAGGAGATACAACCATCTACCTACTACATGGACCCGTAGTCCAAGGTGGAACTACTCATGCTTCATACCGGAGGCTGGCATGATGAATAAGAAGGCCTCCGAGATGATCTCCCCTCCGGCAGGGTGCCGGGAAGAGCTTCATATCCCCCCGATCTAGGGACGATGGTGGCGGCGGCTATAGACTGTTTTGTGGAATATTTATCGGGTCCTTAGGGTTTAGGCATCGGGGGTGTCTTTATAGGCGAAGAGGCGAGGCAGGGGTTGCCAGGGCGGCTTCACCGCCCCCAGGTGCGGGGTGGACCCACCCGCGTGGCCCAGGGGTGTGTCCCCCTGGTGAATCTCCTCCGTCTCGTATTCCGTCTTCGTGTTCCGCACGGTAAAATATTGACCGAGAATATTGATTTTCTGCCTTTCCGGAACCAAAAATAGAAGAAAACAGGCAACTGACACTATGGCATCTTATTAATAGGTTAGTATCATAAAACATATAAAAACACCTCAAACTGTAGATAAAGCAAAGCAAAGTATATACTAAACAAGCATGGAGCATAAAAAGTTATAGATATGTTTCCGACATATCACCCACCCACACCCAACATGATGCCAACGACAGCGACGCTGACGACCTTCCCGACTTCGATGAGCCAAGGGAGAGGCCAATCGACCAGCAGGTGATACTGGTCGATATCCAAGCAACATGCGGTTGGGCGCAGCAGCAATAGAGCTCCTAGAGGCCTACATGGTCATATCGAGGGACAATTAACCAGACCATCGACCAACCCTTTGGGTTTGAGATCCTCAACTCCGGCTTCCTGTCGCACCACCTCCAGCAGCAAGAAACTAACAACTCTTACATTCAGTGCAGGCATGCCACGCGTGCTAGCCATGACGACGTAGTCGTGCTTGCTCGCCTCGCCCGAGCTCGAGATAAGTTGGAGACGGAAAAGGCGATCTCTCACTCTCCCGAACATGAGTTGGGCCTCAATGACTGGCTGCCTGCGTCGAACCATCCCGGTGATAATACCTCCAGATGCCACGGACCATAGCCACTGCCATTAGTTTTATGTTTGTTCAAGTTTTAATGCTACCTATGTAAAAATTTGCCCAAATATTAAAAGAAACTTGTTTGTAAAGTAGTTTGAGATGATCATTGGAGGACACAGATGTGGAGCGACTTCCCAAAAGCGCTGACGGTTTCGGCGCCGCCCCCCAAAGTCACCGCCGGCGTGCTTGCAGGCTCTCCTTTGGGGAGCCGGTGGAGATGATCCTAGCAAAAGGAAGAGAATCTTGTAAAAATTATTACAAAATATAATCTTGTAAAAAGAAATTGGCATAGAAGTACATAATGTGTTTTTTGTCATTATGATGAGATAATCCGTCATTTATTCTTCCATTGTAAATTCGATTGTTCTATATGGTTATTCATCCAAATAGCCCTTGGTTTATCTCCTCCTCATTTGGTGACCAATGTTTTTGGTAACTGGTTATATAGGATTGATGATAAATACATGACTTTATTTAGGGTGGGAGCGCTTGCCATTATTTGGTCGCATCCTATAGTGGAGTCGATGATGTGATCGATCCTTGGTAGGGGGAAATGGTCCTTGGGACAGTGCTTGTTGAGCGATGTGAAGTCCACGCACATCCGCAGGATGTCCGTGTCCTTTTTGGGGACCAGCACGGTGTTGGCCAGCCACTCACTTTCTTTGATTTCCCTGATGAAGTTAGCATCGAGGAGTATGTTGACTTCGATCCCGACGGCTTCGGCTCTTGGCTCAAACAGTCGACGCATCGTCTGCTTGACTGGCTTCGCATCTGGAAACACATTGAGTGCATGCTCGACAAATTTCCTCGGAACTCCTGGCATGTCCGCAGGACACCGGGCGAAGATTTCCTAGCGCTCACAGAGGAATTGGACGAGCACACTTTCCTATGCGAGACTTAGGTCGTTGGCGATCAACATCGTCTTAGACGCGTCTGTCGGGTGAACCTGCACATTTTTTGTGTTGACTGTGTAGTCGAACGACATGTCAGGTGTGTTTTGCCTGGTGACCGGGGGTGCCCCATTGTCTGTCACCAATTTGAGACTCGTGAGCTCCTCCTGCATGCTGATTGATTGAGAGATTCTATTGAAGTCTCTGTCGCAGCTTTCTGACCTGGTGGAGCTTCCTTGGACGGTGATGACGCCCCTAGGTCCTGGCATCTTCAGTAGCACGTACGCATAGTGCAGTACTACAAAGAATCTTGCGAATGCCATCCCGAGGATGGCATGGTACTATGATGGCCAGTCCACCACTTCGAACTCAAGCCGCTCGCACCTGAAATTGTGAGGCTTGCCGAAGATAACGTCGATCCATATCTTTCCCAAGGAGTATATGACCTTCCTTGGGACTATGCTGTGGAACGTCGTGTCCGTTTGCTCCAGGCTGCACAACAGAATCCGTATTGCTGCGAGTGTGCTGGAGAATATCAGGTTGATGCCATTGCCGCCATCCATGAAGACGTGGATCATCTCGAATCCCCCAATCTAGATCTCGAGCATCAGGGCAGAGTGACCTGGGCGAGGTATCTGGCGTGGGTGATACGAACGGTCGAACGAAATGTAGGACTCCGAGCCGCTGAGGTACTCAGGTTTGGCCAATGGGGAGGTCACGGCCAGGTTGACTTGGCGGGTGATCTTCTTCTGCACCCTGTTCGTTGGACTCCCCTTCTGAATCGTTAGGGCCCCTTTCGGGTGAGGGTACCCATCTGCTCCGTTATTCGGTGCTGGTGCGACCAACGGCTGCGATGGCCCGCCAGGTGGTGGTGGAGGAGCTCCGTGGGCGATGGACCCAGGGGCTGATGTGAATCCTGGATTCACCGCCTGGCGTCGCATTAGGGTGAGTCCCTCGCTGAGCTTCTGGAACTCCCTGCAGTCCTTGAGCATGTGGCTGGCCTTCTTCTTACCATCTTGCTTGTCGATGTAGAAGTGGATGGTGCAATGATCAGACAACTTGTCATATGTTGAAGGCTCTTCGTCGCGGTTGCGATGTTGCCACGTTTGCGTGGGTCGTCCGCCATCACGGTAGTTGCTGCTGCGGTATCCGCTATTGCGGTTTCCATGATCACGGCGATCGGCGTACCTAGCCACAACCATGTCGACTTTGTTGCGATCATCGTAGACGCGCGATCTTCTCTTACTGCGGTGCTCGCGTATGCGTCCGAAGTCGTCTTCGTCATCCGAATGCGTTGGTTGATGGAATCCTCGCCATCTGCCCAGCGGTTGGCGATATCCATAAGGTGGTCGAGGGTTTTGGGCTTGACACGCCCAAGCTCCTCCTTAAAATCTTGATGCCTGACACGGTCCTTGAAGGCATCGATTGCTCTCTCTTCGAAGATGTTTGCGACTGAGTTCTTGATGTGATACCAGCGTAGTATGTACGGGCCGATTGACTCGCTAGTCCGTTGGACGCAAGCTTGTAGTTCTTCGATTAAAGTTGGCCTCTTGCTGGTGCCCTTGAAGTCGTGGATGAAGCTGTACGCTAGCTCTTCTCAGCTTCGGATGGAGCCAGAGGATAGGCTGCTTATCCAGACCCTGGTTGCCCCTGTCAGCTGCAGCTGAAGGCACTATAGGGCGGTGTTCTTGTTCTCGCCATGGAGCTTGACGGACGACAGGTGATCGTCGAGCCAGGATTTTGGCTTCTGTGTGCCGTCGAACTTCGGATTGTCCGAAGGGAGCTTAATTTTTTTCGGCATCCGCGTCTGCCGGAAGGATCTACTAAAGCATCTGGATCCTCATAGTTCTCTGTCGTCCTCCTCTTCAGACTCAGTTGAACACGTGCGTTTAGCACGTGATTTTTCAATCTTGCGTTGAGTGAGCTCGCTACGAGCATCGTAGTTGCTGCTGCGACGCCGTGGGCTCCGATAGTGCCGGGGCAGGTCATGATCCTATTTGTCATATGAGGCTGTGCGGCTTCGAGTGAATTTTACCGCGGCCTTCTTCTTCGGCTTCGTAGGAGTTTCATCGTGGAGCGCAGCTCCAATGAGTCCAAGGCCTGCTAGAGCAGACTTGTGCAATGTGTTTTTCGGGTCACCCGCCGGAGGCGGATTGGACGTGAGGTAGGTGGTGGCCGCCATGATCGCAGCCTGCGGCGTTTTAGTCATGATGTTTCCATGCGAATCCATCGTCATGAAGGACGTGTCGAGGGCCCTGGTGACCTCGCGTCGCGCTGCAGGGTCCATGCGCTCCATGCGGGAGCGGTACTTGTTGGCGTTGTTGTCGTGTGATGTGGATCCACCAGCAGCAGAGAGCGCAACTCGCCGCGCGCTGGACTCCGCAACTGCATGCTTATGCTTTTCGAGCTCCTCCTGCAGCTTCACCTGCTTATTGTGCTCATCGATCAGGAGCCAGTGGTAAGCCATCAACAGGTCACGGGAGGCGTCCATGGGTAGGATTTTGTTGCCCTGCACGACTTCACGTGCTTGGTTCCATCCTTCCTCGTTGAGGTTGATCTGGTCGTAACCGCGATTGCTGCCTTCTGTGGCTCTGTTGGCCGGGTTAACCCTGTTTCCCCCGTTCTCAATATGTGGGTTGGGAGGGGGATTGGGTGGCGGTATGGTACCCAAACTTGGCGGTGGGTCCGCTCCGTTGTTGATGTTGCCATCGTGGATGGCAGCGCACATGTAGCGCTCACGGAGCGAATCGCTGCTGCCGCAACTCTCAGATCCGGAACCGTAGGTTCCTTCATCCGAAGGGGGACCGCACATGTCGAAGTTACAACTGCTGCTGTCATTCGAATCGCCCGTCAGCGTCGACGTGCGCAGGGCATCGATGGGTGGGGCCCACGAAGCGGGCCTGATGGATGGAAATGGCACCCGCTCTGGAAGGCGGAGGGTGTCGGTCTGCCCCACCTAGAAGCAGAAGCTCCCGAACAGCATCTCGAGCCCATCGCCAACAGACTCAAAATCCTTCAAGGTGGTCGGTGAGTGGGCGGTGAAGTCGAAAGCGCCGAAGAGGAGGTGACTCTCCGTTGCCGAGGAATCATAGATCACTCCGGATGGAACCATCGCGACCGCACGATCAACGTCCCTGCTTCCCACAGACGGCGCCAATTGACGAGGGTTGATTTCGTCAATGCCCATTGTTATGGACTTGGGTTTCGAGAAGATGGGGATGCTGGAAGTCGCGGAACGGTTAACAGACAAGCAACACAGGGACACGAGATTTACCCAGGTTCAGGCCCCCGGAGGGAAAACCCTACTCCTGCTTGACTGCTCTTGATTATGGCGGAACCGAAGGTTACACGGGTGCGCAGATGCAATCTGGCATGGAAGTGTGTATGAAGTGAGTTGAGGATTCTTTTTCGCCGTACCCTCCTGGCCTTTATATAGATAGACCTGGTCCCGGGATAGGTCGAGTCGGTTACAAATTAGGGTTGATAACCTTTGAAATTCTATCTAATCTAGACTTGTCCTCCAAAGAGTCGAATCCACCACGGGCTTGGGCCACCCGAAATCTTCATGGACTGCGTATCCTCACGTGGGCCTTTCTTGGGCTGGACTATACCAAAGTTATACACCCCGTATGGTATATCCATGTCACTATGGCTATGTAGAAATAACAAGATTTTTAATAACATTATGTTTTCTCCCTGCAGGTTATATATCGGGCCACGACTATCCTCGGATCATGGACTATTGTCTAACGTATGGAGTTTTGCGATTTGTTTGTGGAGGGATGCACGCAATTGGAGGACATGGCGAGAAATATTTTCTCCTGATATGGATGGCCGCGTGATTTGCGGACTGATCTGTCATAGCTCGAGGCATTTATTTTGTTTGCGATTTTTGTAATTTTAGTCTACTTTCTTTATTCTCTATAGTTGTGTGGTTTGTTTTGCTATGTTGATCCTATGTTGATCTTAGTTATGCAGAAGCTAAACATTACTCAAATTAATAATAGCGCTTATTAAAAAAACAAAAGGAAGAGAGAAAAAATGCATATTATGCTTGACAGGGAATGTTTTTGCCGGGTAAATACGCCGTCGTCTAGAACCCACGGTCCACGGAGTCACGGGTGCGGAGCCAGGAACGGGCCCGTCTCTTGCACGTCGGGACCACGTCACGCCCGGGACCCAGACCCACAGACTCCCCCCCGGGGATCCACCGGGCCCACGGGATAAGGAATGGAGATTCCGTCGTCATCGTGCAAACACAAACAAAGATGCAGACCAAGCGCATGTCACCGCAGCAACTTGGAGGAGAGAGAGAGAGAGCGCACTCCGAGGCAGCCTACTTGCGCAAGGAGAGTACTACTAGTAGTAGTACAAATCCGCCTCCAGCTCCGCCACCACCAACCCACATCACATCTCCCACCACCACTTGCTCCCGCGCGCCGCTGGACTTTATTCCTCTTGGCGGCGGCGCCAGAATCCTTCTGGTCCCGCGGTACTGAGAGATCGAGACGGGAGACTGATCCGGAGCTGCTGGAACTGTCTGTGAAGTTATTACTATCGATCGGTTGCCGCCACGGGGATTCTGCTCCGCCGAGCAGCTAGGTGTGTTCATTCACTCATTCATCGCTTCATGGCCTCCGATCTCTGATCTTACCCCCTGCGCGCGGGGAACGGAAGCTAGAGCTGTAGATACGACTAGCGCTAGCGCTGGCCGGCGGAAAGTTGCAGCTACCGCACGCACGACGGGGTGTGGGGTTACCGGGGCTGTTGAGTATCGTCCTGTCTCTCTCTTTTTTACTTTCTTCCCTGGTGCCGGGGCCGTGACGGCGATGTGTCTAGCTTTCCGTTTCCATGATGGGGATAGGGATGTCTCCTCCACTTCCCCGCCACTCCTCTCCTCTCCTCTCCGTTGCGTGGTGCGCTGCGTCGCGGCGACGGCTAGAGCTAGTGGCCTCCGTCGCGGCGGCCACGCGCATCATCAAAATCCTAGTATTTTTTTGCACGCTGGATTCCTTGGATTGTTCCGTGACGAGATTTTCCTTCTCCTCCTCTTTTCTCTTTTGTGTCCCAGCTAGCTGATCCAAGGCTCGTGGCTCGCGTTGCTTTGCTCGCCACCGGTGGACCCGTCCCCGTCTGCGGCATGCGGAGGGTCTGAGGTCGGCCGGGCGAGCGACCGAGTTGGCTGCGGGTGTGTGGTCATGGAGCAGCAGCAGCCGCCGCCGCGGATCGACGACGACGGCCTGCGGGGCTACGGCATGGGCCTGCGGAGCGACATGGTCGTCGGCGACGACCTGGATCTCATGGAGGAGTTCCTGCTCGCCTCGCCGTCGCCGGGCTTCGATTTCCCAGACTTCATGCACCCCGGCGCCGCCGAGTCCCCGGTCCCCTTCTCCCCGCTCTTCGACGTCGGCAGCTGCATCACCGCCGCGACTCCCCCCGCGCCGGCCGACGACAGGGACGCCGAGTCGCGCCGCGCCTGGCCGCTCCAGCCACATGAGGTGCACACGGCACCGGGCGTGAAAGAGCGGCTGCAGCGCGCGCTGCAGGGCATCGCGCAGCGGTGGCAGGCGCAGCGCGGGGCGGGTGGCGAGCTGCTGGTGCAGGCGTGGGTGCCCACGCGCAGCGTCGGCGACCGGGAGGTGCTCACCACCCACGGCCAGCCCTACTGGCTCGACCGACGCAGCGACCGCCTCGAGAGCTACCGCACGGTGTCCATCAAGTACCAGTTCTCCGCCGACGAGAGCGCCCGCGACGGGCTGGGCCTCCCGGGACGCGTCTTCGTCGGCCGCGTCCCCGAGTGGACGCCCGACGTCCGCTACTTCACAGACCAGGAGTACCCGCGCGTCCGCCACGCGCAGTACTTCGACATCCGCGGCAGCGTCGCCATGCCGGTCTTCGAGCGCCGCACCGGGACATGCCTCGGCGTCGTCGAGCTCGTCATGACCACGCAGAAGATCAACTACAACGCCGAGATCGAGAACATCTGCAATGCTCTCCAGGTACATAGCGACCGCATTGTCTCATCTCTCAAGCCCCCCTTCGATTCTCCAAACCCCTGTGACGCGTATGTTGTTATGCGCTTAACCTGTTCGATCAAATGCCCTTAGGGAAGGATGTGATAACTACCGGGCACGCCAATCCCCGAAGTAATCAGCCTTTTCACCCCTCTCTTATTGATGATATTCTTGTCTTACTAAAACCTGTTTGTGTAAAACTTGCAGGAGGTTGATCTCAGAAGCTCTGATGTTACAAGTAATCCCCGCGCACAGGTGAGCCGAAAGTTAACTAGATCGTGTTGTTATGAGATATCCCAAACTGTTCTTATCACTGAGAATTTGTGCTTTCTTGTTGTCAGGTGTTTGGTTCTTCTTACCAAGCAATTGTACCAGAGATCATGCATGTTCTCAGAGCGGTCTGTGAAACCCATCAGTTGCCGCTGGCCCAGACATGGATATCGTGCGTCTGCCAGGCCAAAAAGGCAAGCCGCCACTCCGATGAAACTTACAAGTGCTGTGTATCTACTGTGGATGAAGCATGTTATGTCCGCGATCAAACCGTGCGTGGCTTTCACCAGGCTTGCTCTGAGCATCATCTGTTCAGAGGTGAGGGTGTTGTCGGCAAGGCGCTCGTCACAAACGAGCCATGTTTCTCCCCGGATATTACTACCTGCAGCAAGGTCGAATACCCTCTCTCACATTATGCAAAGCTTTTCAGCTTGAAGGCTGCAGTGGCCATTCGACTGCGAAGTGTCAGGACTGGAAATATGGACCTTATCCTGGAATTTTTCTTGCCAATCGACTGCGTAAAGAGTGAAGATCAAGAGGACATGCTTAATTCTGTCTCCAATACCCTGCAGCAAGTCTGCTCTACATTACGAGTTGTTGGCGTGAAAGAACTGGCAAATGATGGCTCACCTGAAACTATCTCACCAGTTACACCAGAATTCTGTGTCCAGCCTACTGAACACTTGGATGTGCTCCCCCGTGGCATTGATGTTCCTGCAAGGACAGCATCACTGGAAGCTAATGAGGAGGTTTCCTCATGGATTGCAAGCCTTGTGGATGGTCAAAATAAGGGGGTGAAGGGGGAAATAGATTCTGACCTAACATTTGGATTCAGCAACCAGGAGGATGAAGGATTTAGTGTTACAGCTGGCTGGGGAACTTCACCTGTACTGATACCTGAATATAGCAGCTTCTTTCCAGGGTTTAAGAAGCATGAAGAATACGAGGCCAAGGAAGCAAGCGGTTCCAGTGATCCAAGCCTTTCGAACTCAGAGAAAGCAGTAGAGAAGCGGCGGACTAAGATGGAGAAAACTGTTAGCCTGCAAGAACTTCGGAAGCATTTTGCTGGCAGCTTGAAAGAAGCTGCCAAGAATTTAGGAGGTAACTTATGACTCATACTCTCAAAGTATCTGTATTGTTCTTTTCCTTCCATTTTGTTAGTTTAACTTTAAATATCTCTCTCTCAATGAGTTGTTACTCTCTCCGATCCATATTACTTGTCACTAAAATGGATGTACCTATACATGTTTTAGTGCTGGATACATCCATTTCAACGACAAGTAATATGGCTCGGAGGGAGTAGTAGATTTTAGACAACTCGCTATAAGTATGATATCACAGTCTATTCTTAATACCCTGACTTGTAAGGCTCAAATAGACCTGGAATAATTTCATATTGTAATCTTTTGTTTGATAATTCATGTATTTCTGCTAACTAAGTGTTAGTATGTGAGATGGATGTGAACTGTGTAATCAGGCGGTTATACATACGTGTGAACAAACTTACTTAATAAAATTAGTTTTAGTTCAGCTAATGTTGTTCTTGCAACAGTTTGCAACATGAAAGTCATACTAGTCTTGATTATTCATCGACTACTCACATACATATAAACTGCAATGCCTATGGTTGACTATAGCTGCTGCCTTTCTCCTATTCGTTTCAGTGTGCCCTACTACACTGAAGAGAATATGCAGGCAGCACGGGATTAATCGTTGGCCATCAAGGAAGATCAAGAAAGTTGGTCACTCCCTAAAGAAACTGCAAATGGTCATTGATTCGGTACATGGAGCTGATGGAACCGTCCAGCTGACTTCACTCTATGAAAACTTCACCAAGACTACATGGTCAGAAAGAGAGCTACAGGGAGATCTCAGTTGTCCAGCACCAGAACAAAAGTTTCACCTGGAGCCTTCAGTTCCTGACCGATTGTGCGAGAGCAGATTCAGTTCGCGCACCTCTGGCTCTAATTCCCACTCCCCTACCTACAGCCAGAGCTCAAATTCTAGCCTTGGTTGTTCCAGTGATCCGAAGCCTCAACAACAGCAAAGCAGTGCTCCTGAGCTTGCAATTAAGCAAGAAACTTCTATGGAGGAGAATCAGAGTTCCACAGAGATGAAAGCTGGGAGTCATGCAGAGCTGCAGATATTAACTGAAGAAAGACCCGACACCCTTTCTAGGTCTCGGAGTCACATGCTTATAAGTGAACAAAAACCAATGGAGAACATGCCAAGCATGCAAGAAGCTAAGCCTGATATTCTCAAGATAAAAGCAATGTATGGCGAGGACAGATGCATATTCCGGCTTCAACCCAACTGGGGCTTTGAAAAGCTAAAAGAAGAAATCACAAAGCGGTTCGGCATTTCGCAGGAAACATGTGACCTCAAGTACTTGGATGATGAGTCAGAGTGGGTTCTTCTGACATGTGATGCAGATCTGGTGGAGTGTGTTGATGTATACAAGTCATCAAGTGCTAAAACAGTAAGGATCTCGGTGAATCCGGCAGTTAGACCGGCGCATGGTGGTTCCTTTGGTCTGACTAGTCTATCCTGAATGCCTTCTCTGCTTCCGAAACAACCATCCCATCTTCCAAGTAGACAGTGTGTTGACCCTGCCCTCGGTTTTCAGTCATGGTGATATGCACATGCCACTTTGTAAATATTTGGAGATGTGGTGCCATCCAGTGGTCAGATTATTGGTGAATTATCGTCAACCTTGTCTGTGACGACTGAAGAAAGCTGGCGCTGTGTACTTGTAGGGTAGTTCTTGTTCAGGCATAGAGAAAATAGTTTGTTGCAGTTACCAGACTAGGTGTACAGAATAGGAAGGAATAGGAATTTGTCGAAATGAAGGTTTGCATTAGGGTTTAGATCTCATTCTCAAGTTACATAAGAAATGCAAGTTATTCCGGGGCTTGTTCTACCTCGCAGTACTGAAACCTTATCTAAAGGTTCTCTGAAAGGTACTAGCTGTTGAAATCAAGGTAGTTACTCCTTGTGGCATCACATGTCAGTTTGAGCGCCACGGAGATGCATTTCTGAATTTACTTCTCACTTCTGTAAGTATTACTTGAACTAGTTTTATTTTCTAAACTGTTTCCTTTGTTTAAAATCACATGCATGGTTAAATGATCTTTGCTTCCTCATATTGCAGAAGGGTACATGAGATGAGCAGAGCACCTGGACTGTTGACAAGGCAAGAGTACATGCATCAAGCTCGCCTCCAAAGGGCATAAAATTCTTGTATATGTATTGTAGCTAGATATCTTAGCAGTGTTGCTCATATATGAAAGACAAGAGCAGTCTAGGCTCCTAGACAGCTTCTGGCTGTGTTTTTTTTTCCCGAAATGGAGAGCATAGCCCTGAACTCCGCATCTGATGATGCATACAAGCAGTTAGACTAGAGGATATATTTTCATTTCCTTGCTTTTCTTTGGTAATAACAATGTAAATTTGGAATGCTAGAGGTTTTTTTTTTTTTTTTGCGAAATGGAATGCTAGAGTTGTAAAAGGCAATGTGCTGCGTAATCACTCTCAGGTTTTACATGTGTGTACAGTTGTCTCCAGAAATCACATACTAGTATAAGTCCTGATGTCATCTCTGTAGTTTAACTGACGATCGTCCTCCACTACTGAATTTCTCCCTACAAAAAATTAAGAACACGCTACAAACACAGACGGATCGATCAGTGGATCATGTGCTGACCGTCAGGGCTTGTAAGATCCACGGTACGGCGACCGTCGCGCCCCCACCGCCGTTACAGGCCTGGGCGGCAGCGCGTCTTTCGACGCCTCCATGGACTCGATCTCCTCCAGCTTCGCCAGCACGTCGTCCATGGCAGGCCTGGACTTGGGATCGCCGCAGAGGCAGTGGTGCGCGAGCCTGGCAGCCCGGAGTGCGGCCTTGGGCGGGTACTGCCCCGCCAGCCGCTGGTCCATGAGGCTGGTGAGCTTCTTCCCTCCGGCGATGTAGGGCCGCGCCCACTCCACGAGGTTCACCTGGTGGCTGGGCCTGTTGGTGTCGTGCGCCCGGAGCCCCGTGAGCAGCTCGAGGAGGACGACGCCGAAGCCGTAGACGTCGCTCTTGACGTAGAGGTGTCCCGTGGCGACGTACTCGGGCGCCGCGTAGCCGTAGGTGCCGATGATCCGGGTGGTGACGTGGGAGCGGCCCGCCGCGGGGCCGTTCTTGGCGAGCCCGAAGTCCGAGAGCTTGGGGCTGAAGTCGGCGTCGAGGAGGATGTTGGAGGCCTTGAAGTCCCGGTAGATGATCTGCGTCTCCGGCGAGTGCAGGAAGGCGAGGCCCCGCGCGGCGCCGACGGCGATCTTGAGCCGCGTGTCCCACGGCAGCGGCTCGAAGGCGGCGCCCCGCCGGAAGAGGTGGTTCTCGAGGCTGCCCTTGGGCATGAACTCGTAGACGAGGAGCAGCTCCCGGTCCTCGCCGCAGTACCCCAGCAGCTTCACCAGGTTCGGGTGCTGCAGCCTGCCCAGAAAGTTCACCTCCGACTGCACAAAAAACACAAAGTTGCCACGTCAGTCAGCGCACACGCCGGTGAATGAATGCAGTTCGTTTCGTTTCGTCGCTGACCACAGGTGCAATCAGGCGAACGTGGACAGATTGGACTAAAGGACAAGAAATTGCAGGCAACAGCTTGGGTCTCAATCATAGGGAAGCTTCATGGTTATAACCCTGACGAAGCAACTCGGCATGATTGGAAACTAGTAATGGAGTTGAAAAAATGTACTACAGGCACAGCCTGGGCTTCAATCATGGCGGCTTACTGGCATTAGGATGCTTATTATCAGCCAAGTAAGGTCTGCACAAGGGTTGACTTGTAGCGCAACGGGCCAAGAAAATGGCTACAGGTCAGACTAAGGCCCAGTTCTTTTCGGGATTCTCCGAGAAGCCGTCCTCCCCCAGCTTCCTGGGGAAGCTGGTCTAAAAAATTTGCGAGCCTTCCAAAATAGTTAAGGTTAAACAAATTTGAAAGCCTCGCAAAAATTTTGAACCGGCTTCCCCAGAAAGCTAGGGGTAGGGCAGCTTCTGGGAGAAGCCACCAAAAGAACTGGGTCTAATATCTTTTGGTTGGTCGAAGAAAAAATATCTTCTTTGTGAAGGAAATGACTAGGTAAGATCGAACAGCGGAGGAAATTGTTGTTTATCAGGAAGGATTTTTCTTTCCTACTCCGGTGCAATTTCGACCAAGTTCATGATACTATGCAAATTGACCAGGAAAATTGAGAGGCCAGGGGCTATCTTATGACTGAATCAACTCGAGCGGAGCTGCCGCAAGCAAGCAATGGATTGGGAAGAAAGTCAGAGGGATGGATGGGCTCGCGTACCCACCTGCCATTCCTGGAGGCCCTGGACGCTCTCGGAGTTGAGCTTCTTGACGGCGACGACGACGCCGGCGGAGCTCTTGGCCGGGTTGAGGCTGCGCTCGTCGGCCCAGCCCTTGTAGACCCGCCCGAACCCGCCCTCGCCCAGCACCATCTCCGGCTTGAACCCGCGCGTCACCGCCCGCAGCTCCGCCAGCGTGAACACCCGGAGCTTCGGCGCGTCCAGGACCCGCCCGCCCACTCCCACCCCCACGCCCCCGCCGCCGCCCGTGCTCGGCCAGCGCCGGAAGTCTTCGCTCCCGCTGCTGGCGCCGCCGGCGCTCGCGCTGGTCCCGCTGCTAGTTCCGCTGCTTCCGGTGCTGATAGGCCATGACGGCGGCGACTTCCCTGTCCCTGCACACGCACGCAAACACACAAACCAGCTCGAATTAAGGCGCGATTCGAAGCCCGAGGAACGAGATAATGATTGATCGGAGGCGGGGGAGCGGAACGTACCTTTGGCCGGAGCCGGGGATTTGTCGCGGCATCCGAAGCAGTTCCCCATGTGTAGATCGACTGATTTATTTGCTCGATCTTCTGGTCGTGTGTGTGCGTGTGTTCTTGCTTGGGTGCTGCTTGGCGATGGTGGCGTGTGTGCGTGCGTGCTTATATGGTGACGCAGATGAGATGATGGGACGTGGACAGGGGCGAGAGGTCGACGGCGCGTTGGCGCCAACGGACAACTGAACTGGTCGTACTCGTACTAGTACTACCCAGCCAGCCAGGCGGCCCAGTAGTGGAGGAGGAGCTAGCGTGGCGTGGACCCGGTTCACGGCCGCAGCCTCTCCAGTCAGCAACCGGAACGGAACTGACTCCCCCGTGTGTGCGTTGGAACACCTCATGTGTGCTGGTCCGTCCAGCGGTTCAAGTGCCTCGTGTGGTCAGTACCTTCCCCTCGCTAGATTGGCGCTGTCTGCTTCCCTTCATGCGTACCAAGCGCGCACGAATGCCTTCTCCAGCACCACCGATCTGTTCCAACTTCCAAACTAATATATACTCCATCCATTCATACATATACGACATGTTAGTTTTGTAGACGTTTAGAGTAAACCTATACACTAAATAAGGTTTGCGTACATTCGATTCACAAAGCTAAAACGTTTTATATTTCCAAACGGATGGAGTATTATTATTATTATACACTAAGAAGTACCAATCTTTTTTTTTTGGCCAAAGAAGTACCAAACAACCTTTGCTTATTCAGGTTCTGTCTCAGGGGTACCCATTTTTGGATAGTCATCCGCTTCTAGTTCGACTTCTGCCTTGCGTAACGGCCACCGGCGGAGGGATGTGGGGGAAAACTAGGGTTCGAGCTTTGCAACCCTTCGTGTCGCCTTCGAGGGGGCCAAGGTATGGGATGGACCCTGCTGAAGTTTGATCCAAATTCATTAATAAGGAGGTTAACCTCTGAAGAGCGGAGCGAGACCCCGTCCCCGGTAGGCTTGGGCCGAAGCGGATGACCTACTGTTCAAACTTGATTATTTCTGTAAGCTGCCGGTTGGAATAAGTTGCATCTGAGAGAATCTCGGACGTTGTGTAAACACTCTTCATATAGTAAAGTTTCGCTGACATGTGCTCGTGATTTTTTTCTCTTTGTTGGAGAGTTAAAATCTTCTGTCTACCTGTGTGTGTTTTGTTCTCGGTTCTTTTTGCTTATCGTGTTTATAACAGACTCAAACCTATGTATTTGTGTTCCTGAAACGGGACTACGAGGGTGCTTAGCATTACCCACGGTCTTAGCAAGGCCCAAAAGTAAAGACACTGTACACCCACATGTATTATTCGAAACAATAACCGGGGACAGGGGAGTGCGGGTCTCCACACGGCGATCTGCATCTTCAAAAAATACATCCAAAGAGTAAGGTCATTTACAAGTTTATGCACGAACACATTGACATTCATGGCATCCCATATTTTGCACAGAATTATTAGAAGGGTAGATCCCCAGATTGACAACAAGAGTTGTGGAGAAAGAGGGAAAGACTATATGGATTCAAATCTCGATAGAAGTGGTAGGAAACAATTTTTACCATACCTCGTCAGTCTTAGGGCAACGAAAGAACATGTGCTCCATATCTTCAGTAGAGGGAAAGCATCAGCTAGCGGTAGGTGGCAATGTGAAGCAAACCTTGTGGGAGGGTGTTTATTAGGTGTAGTAACTAGCCAAAATTCCATTTGTATTGCTCGAGCAGGGTTTACCATACTTTTTGCACCTATGTGTCTTCGATCTGTGATTATAATAGGCGATAGGCCCCCTTGTGGGAGAACAGTGAGCTGTCAAGTAGTAGCCTTGAGTCTTGCTCTCCGTTGCTGCCAGATCCATACAACAACAAAGTAGAAATTGTAGCAAGCTCAGAAGATGATGCCGCATTAAGTCTATTGCATAGGCCATTCTCAATTTTGTTTAGCAAAACAATATTAACGAGGGTGTTTTGCTGAGTGTGATGTGCAAACAGAGCTAGGAAAGCCTAGAGATGGAACTTTGGAACCTTTAGGATACCCTCTAGTTTAGCCTAGTCCAAACAAATGAACCAGTTTTCTGAAAAAGTAGTGTTTTGCCAAAACGTAGTTCATTTTTTTATACTAAGTAGGGTAAAGCCATTAGGGTACCCACTGCCATCCTTAGGAAAGCGGTGGTAAGCTGGCAAACACCCGCATCTATTGTTTTTATTACTAGTATATTTATGTTGAAGAGTTGAACTGATGTGATTGTAAATATGACACACTCAGTCACACGCTTCTACAGTCTAATCGATGTTTAATTGCTCACATTTCTCTAAGCATTCATACAACATTCATACTCTTGGGTGAACTTGTTTTTGAATTAATTTTGAATATGGTATTAGTGTGAAAGACCGTATAGATCTTGAATTCAAGAGAAAACCAAGACAGTATAGACTTAGGTATATATGAGCCCACATCTAAGAGCAACTCCACCCCCAGCCAACCAATTTGCCCCTCTAAACCCCATTTAGGGGCTCTTCAAGACCAACTTTTATGTGTCTGCATTCTAACCACCCCTCCCTATTATTTTTATCATATGTAATCTAAAAAGCTATATCATTGGGACATCTTATGGCATTGTAATAATTCAAACATTTACTAATACATAAATTTGAAATTTTTTAAAATATTCAAATTCCATAGTTCAAATTTGAGTTGAAACATCTGAGCACAAAAAACACAAAGCATGGTAGTCAACATAGACAACATAGATGATTGAAGTAAATAGAAGCTGGCGGTGCAACGAGTTGTGTAGGTACTTTTGCAAAATTCAGTTTTCTCGATGGAACAGAAATAGTTCCTCATATTCGATTCCAACAAAAGTGATGATTTTCTCTCCCTAGTGTGTTCTCTTGTGTGTGTATTCCTTCAATGATAGGCACCGAGGTGTACTTGTGAGTCCTTAGAACTAATTTTGTGGCAACTAAAATAGGTAAATGATGGGGAAGTGGATAGGGCCAAGATGAGATGGCTGGGCACGAAGAGTTAAAATGGTCATATGTCTGCCAAGATGTAGCATATGGATAGGATGGCAAAAATAACAAGGTTTTGCGATAAACTAGGGGCCAATTTCTAAGGGGTTCTCTACAAAATATTAATGGTGTAGGGGGCAACTGTCCCCCTAGCCTAAACATAGCTCTCCGCTCGTACGCACTTGTCAAGAAGTGGTTCTCGAGGCTCCCTTTGGCCATAAACTTGAAGGGTTTCGCAGCATAGTAAATCAAAAAATTTCTACGGATGCGAACGGAAAAGCCAAGATCTAATCTAGGAGATGCAAACAACGAGGGGGGATAGATGAGATCTTCAAACCCTTGAAGATTCGCACAGCGGAACGTTCGACGGAACGTGGGTGATGTAGTCATACTCGCTTCTCCTCCTCGCGATCCGATCCGATCTAACACCGCAAGTGGCGATGCCTCCGAGAGATGCACACGTGCGGCACCTCGACGTCTCCTCCTTCCTCGGTCCAGCAAGTATGGTGGAGAGATGGATTGGATCTACAACGTGACGGCGCGGTGCAAGTGGTGGAGAGTTTCTGTAGCAGGGCTTCGCCTGCACGCAGTCGGGAGGGAGAGAGAGAGGAGGGTAGCAGGGCGGCTAGGGCTTGAGGAGGTGTGGGAGGGGTGCGCCCCCAGCCCTCTTTATATAGAGGGGTGGGTGGCCAGCCCTTGCCCCTCCCCCAAGCCCTAGGGCCGGCGGCCAAGGAGGGAGGAGTGGGGGGCAAGTTCCCCCCCCTTCTAGAAGCTCCCCTAGGGTTTCCCTAGGGTTTGGCCGGCTGGGCCCTATGGGGCCTTGTTCCCCTGGCCCAATGCGGACAGGACACTCCCTCATAGGCCCATTCCCCCTCCCGGCAGGTGGGGCCACGTACGTCCCCCTCCGGAAGGTTCTAGAAGCTTTCGGTACAATACCGATTAACCCGAAACAATTCTGAACTCCAAAACTGCATTGCCTTATATGAATCTTATTCTCCGGACCATTCCGGAACCTCTCGTGACGTCCTGGATCTCATCCGAGACTCCGAACAAAAACTAATAAACCAATTATCCAATCTATCCTAGCGTCTAGACACGTTAAGTGTGTGACCCTTCGGGTTCGAGAATATGCAGACATGATCTTATATCAATAATCAACAGCGGGGTCTGGAAACCCATATTGACTCTCACACATTCATCGATGATCATATCGGATGAACCACGATGCGAGGATTCAATAAATCCCATATATATATATATATCCCCTTCGTCTCGCGATATTTTACTTGCCCGAGATTTGATCGTCGGTACCGTCATACCTAGTTCAATCTCGTTCACAACAAGTACTTTACTCGTTCCGTAATCCGATATCACTTTATGAGTAACTCCTTAACCACATGCTTGCAAGCGGTGTTGATATCGATTACCGAGTGGGCCCGAAGTATATCTCTCCGACTTGGGAGGGACAAATCCCATCTCGATACATACAACCCAATAGGTACTTTCCGATCACCTGAGAGACACCTTTATGATCACCCTCTCATAGGATGACGTTTGATGACCTCAAAGCTTTCTTCCGATACCAGGGAGTTGTATTATCTCATGGTCTAAGGAATACAATATTTGACATAAGAAAAGCTTCGCAAAGATGAACACGATGACACGATCTAATTGCTCCGCTTAGTTTGGGTTTGTCCATCATGTCATTCTCCCAATGATATGATCTCATTATTAATCGACAACTCATGTCTATGGTTAGGAAACCTTAACCATCATTAATCAATGAGCTAGTCCATAGACGCATACTAGGGACACGGTGTTGTTCACAAACCACACAAGTATTAAAGTTTACGCTTAATACAATTCTAGCATGGAATATAAACTTTATCATGAACAAGAATTATAATAATAACATCTTTATTATTGCCTCTAGGGCATAATTCCAACAGTCTCCCACTTGCACTAGAGTCAATAATCTAGTTTACATCTGGCAACAATCTAACACCCATGGCACTAAGGTGCTGATCATGTTTTGCACGTGGAAGAGGTTTAGTCAATGGATCTGCGACATTCAGATCTGTATGTACTTTGCTAATCTTCAGATCTCCATCTGCTATATAATCTCGGATTATATGAAACTTGCGGTTGATATGCTTGGTCTTTGGATGATATCTTGGTTCCTTAGCGAGTGCTATGGCGCCAGTGTTGTCACACAATATCTCTAGTGGGTCCAAGGCACTTGGAACCACGCCAAGCTCAGTGATGAAGTTCCTGATCCAAACTCCTTCACTTGACGCTTCTGCAGCAGCCATGTATTCCGCTTCTACTGTAGATCCCGCGATCACGCTTTGCTTGCAGCTTCTCCAGCTCACAGCTCCTCCATTCAAAATATAAACGTATCCTGTCTGAGATTTAGAATCATCCTTGTCGGTGTCGAAACTAGCATCGACGTAACCTTTTACGAC
Source organism: Avena sativa (assembly GCA_916181665.1). NCBI lineage: Eukaryota > Viridiplantae > Streptophyta > Magnoliopsida > Poales > Poaceae > Avena > Avena sativa. Next base: position 467,359,757 of record OV702293.1, read on the forward strand.
GAGTTGTTCATCACCTCCATAGACTAAGAACATTTCTTTAGTTCTATTTAAATACTTTAGGATGTTCTTCACAGCTGTCCAGTGTTCCACTCCTGGATCACTTTGGTATCTGCTCGTCAAACTAAGAGCATTGGACACATCTGGTCTAGTACACAGCATGGCATACATGATAGAACCTATGGCCGAGGCATAAGGCACTTTGCTCATAGCTTCTCTATCGTTTACCGTAGCTGGACACTGAGCCTTGCTCCATATCTTACCTGACAACATAGGCACTGAACCTTTCTTTGCCTTATCCATTCTGAACCTTTTCAGAACTTTGTCTAGGTATGTACCCTGGCTTAAAGCTATCAGGCGTCTTTGTCTATCTCTATAGATTTTGATGCCCAATATATAAGCAGCTTCCCCTAGGTCTTTCATTGAAAAACACTTGTTCAAATAACCCTTCACATCGTTAAGCATGTTAATGTCATTTCCAATAATCAATATGTCATCCACATATAGTACCAGAAATGTCACTGAGCTCCCACTCACTTTCTTGTAGATACAAGCTTCGTAGCAATTTGGAACAAATCCAAAGCTCTTGATCACTTGATCAAAACGAAGGTTCCAACTCCGAGATGCTTGCTTCAGTCCATAAATGGAACGCTGAAGTTTGCACACTTTATCAGCATCCTTAGGATCGACAAAACCTTCGGGTTGCATCATATACAACTCTTCATCGATGTTGCCATTGAGGAACGCAGTCTTGACATCCATCTGCCATATTTCATAATCATGAAATGCAGCAATTGCTAATAAAATCCGAATGGACTTAAACATCGCTACAGGAGAGAAAGTCTCATCATAGTCAACACTTTGAACTTGTCGAAAACCTTTCGCGACAAGTCATGCTTTATAGACGGTAACATTACCATCCGCGTCCGTTTTATTCTTGAAGATCCATTTGCACTCAACGGCCTTTCGGTCGCTAGGAGGGTCCACCAAAGTCCATACTTGGTTTTAGCTCATGGATCCCAATTCGGATTTCATGGCCTCTAGCCATTTCTCAGAGTCTGGGCTCATCATCGCTTCCTCATAGTTCGCAGGTTCACTGTCGTCTACTAACAAGACAGTTAAGACATGGTTGTCGTACCACTCAGGAGGGGCACACGACCTTGTCGACCTGCGACGTTCAGTAGCAGCATCGTCCGAAGCTTCATGATCCTTGTCATTAGCTTCCTCTATTGTTGGTGCAGGTGGCACTAAAACAATTTCAGGTGCTGCGCTACTCTCCAACTCAAGATAAGGTTCAACAACCTCGTCTAGCTCTACTTTCCTCCCACTCACTTCTTTCGAGAGAAACTCCTTCTCAAGAAAGGATCCGTTCTTTGCGACAAACACTTTGCCTTCGGTTCTGTGATAGAAGGTATACCCAATAGTTTCCTTAGGGTATCCTATGAAGACGCATTTCTCCGCTTTGGGTTCGAGCTTGTCCGGCATCAACTTCTTGACGTAAGCTTCGCATCTCCAAACTTTAAGAAACGACAACTTAGGTTTAGCACCAAACCACAGTACGGTGTCGTCTCAACGGATTTAGATGGTGCCCTATTTAAAGTGAATGCAGTGGTTTCTAATGCATAACCCCAAAATGATAACGGCAAATCAGTAAGAGACATCATTGATCAGACCATATCTAATAGAGTTCGATTCCGGCGTTCAGACACACCATTGCGCTGTGGTGTTCCGGGTGGCGTGAGTTGCGAAACGATTCCGCTTGCTTTAAGATGCGTGAGAAAATCATAACTCAAATATTCAGCTCCACGATCAGATCGTAGAAACTTAATTTTTCTGTTACGATGGTTCTCCACTTCATTCTGAAATTCCTTGAACTTTTCAAATGTTTCAGATTTATGTTTCATCAAATAGATATACACATATCTACTTAAGTCATCGGTAAAAGTGAGAAAATAGCGATATCCACCGCGTCGAAACACTCATCGGTCCGCATACATCGGTATGTATGATTTCCAACAAGTCCGTTGCTCGCACCATCATTCCGGAGAACAGGGTTTTGATCATCTTGCCCATGAGGCATGGTTCGCATGTGTCAAATGATTCAAAATCAAGAGACTCCAGAAGTCCATCAGAATGGAGTTTCTTCATGCGTTTTACACCAATATGACCTAGACGACAGTGCCACAAATAAGTAGTATTATCACTATCTACCTTGCATCTCTTAGCCTCAATGTTATGGATGTGTGTTTCATCACTTTCGAGATTCAGAAGAAATAAACCATTCACAGCAGGTGCATGACCATAAAAGATGTTACTCATATAAATGGAACAACCATTATTCTCAGATTTAAATGAATAACCGTCTTGCAATAAACACGATCTAGATATGATGTTCATGCTCAACGCAGGCACATAATAACACTTATTGAGGTTTAAAACTAATTCCTAAGGTAAAACTAAGGAGAGGGTGCCGACGGCCATCACATCAACTCTTGATCCGTTGCCAACGCGCATCGTCACCTCATCCCTCGCAAGCCGCCGTCTATTCCATAGCTCCTATTTCGAGTTACAAATATTAGCAACCGAACCAGTATCAAATACCCAGGCACTACAACGAGGGCTAGTAAGGAAAACATCAATAACATGTATATCAAATATACCTTTGATGGTGCCAGCCTTCTTGTCCGCTAAGTACTTCAGACAGTTGCGCTTCCAGTGACCCTTGTCCTTGCAATAGAAGCACTCAGTGTCTGGCTTAGGTCTAGACTTGAGCTTCTTCTCAGCAGGGGCAACGCGCTTGTCGCTGCCTTTCTTGAAAGGCTTCTTTGCACCCTTACCTTTCTTAAAGCTGGGGGGCTTGTTGACCATCAACACATGATTATCCTTTTTGATGTCCACCTCCGCAGCTTTCAGCTTAGCTAAGAGCTCGGTGATCGTATCAGTGGAACCAATCTGATTATGAGTCACTACAAAACTTTTGTAGCTGGGAGGGAGTGATTGCAGAACCCTGTCAATCTTGAGCTCCTCTGGAATCTTGTGGTCCAGTTGCTCAAGGCGTTGAGTGTAGCCCGACATCTTTATGGCGTGCTCACTAACGGAACTCCCTTCCTCCATCTTGCAGTTAAAGAATTTCTCAGAGATCTCATATCTCTCAGAACGGGCCTGAGTCTGAAACATAGTTTTCAGCTCCTCAAGAATCTCAAAGGGCCCGGGATAATCTTCAAAACGATTTTGAAGGTCCGATTCCATAGCAAATAACATGGTGCTCTTAATCACACCATAATCATCTTTTCGCGACTGATAAACAGCTTTCTCATCAGCTGGCGCATCTACAGCAGGGCGTCACCTAGCACATTCTCAAGGACATGGTCCTTTTGTCCGCCAGAGAGAATGATTCTCAGATTGCGGAACCAGTTGGTGAAGTTAGACCCATTGTTCTTAAACTTTTCTTTCTCAGCAAAAACATTGAAGTTGAAGTTGGACTTAGCCATTTGATCTACAATATTTGCAAGTACAAATTAGACTATGTTCATGATAACTAGTTCAACTTAATCAAATTACTAGATGAACTCCCACTAAATTCAACATCCCTCAAGTTGTTTAGTGAACATGATCCAAATTCACCACACCTAATCCGATCTTCACGAGAAGAGATGTGGTTTCAATGGTGGACAACGAAGTGTCGATCATATCATTCATATGACTCATGCTTAACCTTTCGGTTCATGTGTTCCGACGCCATGTCTGTACATGCTATGCTCGTCAAGTCAAACCCAAGTATTTCCGCGTGTGCAAAACTGGCTTGCACCCGTTGTATGTGAACGTAGAGTTTATAACACCCGATCATCACATGATGCTTGAACACGACGAACTTTCACAACGGTGCATACATGGGGAGAACACAGTTTTATCTTGATCTTTAAGTGAGGAATCATCTTATAATGCTACCGTCGCGATCTAAGCATAATAAGATACATAAAAGGATAAACATCACATGCATATAACTTTATGTGACATGGTATAGCCAATCTTCGCGCAATGATCTCCATCTTGTGCGTGCCGGCATGATCTCAATCACTCCACCATGATTGCCTCCACCACGAATAGCAACTACAACTATTGCTAACTACTTAGCGATAAAGTAAAGCTATTACATGGCGTATAAGAAGTTGACACACAGGTCATACACAATTATAAAGACAACCGTATGGCTCCTGCCGGTTGTGTACTCATCGACATGCAAGTCGTGAAACATTACAAAACATGATCATTGCATACAACATACACATCACATCTTGGGCCATACCATATCACAGAAAACACTCCCTGCAAAAACAAGTTAGACGCCTCTATTTTGTTGTTGCATGTTTTACGTGGCTTATGGGAGTAGCAAGCTAAGAACGATTCTTACCTACGGAAAGCCACAACGGTGATATTATGGTTGCCAAACTCCGGTGTAAATCCCATGACAACTATAGTGAGAGAAACTGGCATCCACCAGCCGCATGTGTGGAACAAGCCACACGTGAAGTACGGAGCCGGTCTCGCGAACGAGGTCGCGTAAGGTTGGCCTGAACCGCTTCGATCTCACTATCCCGCGTCATAAGAAGTACACAAACAAGAGGCTTGCAACAGAAAACATCAACGCCCGCAACAACCATGTTGTGTTCTACTCGTGAAACACATCTACGCATAGATCTAGCTCTGATACCACTGAAGGGTTTCGCAACATAGTAAATCAAAAAAAATCTATGGATGTGAACGGGAAAGCCAAGATCTATTCTAGGAGATGCAAACAACGAGGGGGGATAGATGAGATCTTCATACCCTTGAAGATTCGCACAGCGGAACGTTCGACGGAACGTGGGTGATGTAGTCATACTCGCTTCTCCTCCTCGCGATCCGATCCGATCTAACACCGCAAGTGGCGATGCCTCCGAGAGATGCACACGTGCGGCACCTCGACGTCTCCTCCTTCCTCGGTCCAGAAAGTATGGTGGAGAGATGGATTGGATCTACAACGCGACGGCGCGGTGCAAGTGGTGGAGAGTTCTGTAGCAGGGCTTCGCCTACACGCAGTCGGGAGGGAGAGAGAGGAGGGCAGCAGGGCGGCTAGGGCTTGAGGAGGTGTGGGAGGGGTGCGCCCCCAGCCCTCTTTATATAGAGGGGTGGGCGGCCAGCCCTTTCCCCTCCCCCAAGCCCTAGGGTCGGCGGCCAAGGAGGGAGGAGTGGGGGGCAAGTCTCCCCCCCTTCTAGAGGCTCCCCTAGGGTTTCCCTAGCGTTTGGCCGGCTGGGCCCTATGGGGCCTTGTTCCCCTGGCCCAATGCGGACAGGGCACTCCCTCATAGGCCCATGCCCCCTCCCGGCAGGTGGGGCCACGTTGGTCCCCCTCCGGAAGGTTCTAGAAGCTTCCGGTACAATACCGATTAACCCGAAACAATTCCGAACTCCAGAACTGCATTGCCTTATATGAATCTTATTCTCTGAACCATTCCGGAACCTCTCGTGATGTCCTGGATCTCATCCGAGACTCTGAACAAAAACTCATAAACCAATTATCCAATCTATCCTAGCGTCTAGACACGTTAAGTGTGTGACCCTTCGGGTTCGAGAATATGCAGACATGATCTTATATCAATAATCAACAACGGGGTCTGGAAACCCATATTGACTCTCACACATTCATCGATGATCATATCGGATGAACCACGATGCCAGGATTCAATCAATCCCATATATATATATTCCCTTCGTCTCGCGATATTTTACTTGCCCGAGATTTGATCGTTGGTACCGTCATACCTAGTTCAATCTCGTTCACAGCAAGTACTTTACTCGTTCCGTAATCCGATATCACTTTATGAGTAACTCCTTAACCACATGCTTGCAAGCGGTGTTGATATCGATTACCGAGTGGGCCCAAAGTATATCTCTCTGACTTGGGAGGGACAAATCCCATCTCGATACATACAACCCAACAGGTACTTTCTGATCACCCGAGAGACACCTTTATGATCACCCTCTCATAGGATGACGTTTGATGACCTCAAAGCTTTCTTTCGATACCAGGGGATTGTATTATCTCATGGTCTAAGGAATACAATATTTGACATAAGAAAAGCTTCGCAAAGACGAACAAGATGACACGATCTAATTGCTCCGCTTAGTTTGGGTTTGTCCATCATGTCATTCTCCCAATGATATGATCTCATTACTAATCGACAACTCATGTCTATGGTTAGGAAACCTTAACCATCATTAATCAATGAGCTAGTCCATAGACGCATACTAGGGACACGGTGTTGTTCACAAACCACACAAGTATTAAAGTTTCCGCTTAATACAATTCTAGCATGGAATATAAACTTTATCATGAACAAGAATTATAATAATAACATCTTTATTATTGCCTCTAGGGCATAATTCCAACAAAACTCATGATGAGAAGGAGCTCCTTGTCTTGGCTGTTATAGTTTGACAATGCGATGTCCGAACTGATTTCGCGCCGAACTGAAATGTGGACCGTCCATCCGTTGCTGGAGATTCGTGCCCTGGGCCCACGAGAGATGTGTTGACCTGAGTTTTCTGCCATATACACACCGACGAGACGCATCGAATACCATCATACCGAGGTACAGGCGTATATTAGACACCTGTGGCCCCATACACACATCTCGTTTCTGTTCCGGTCCCTCCCCGTTCGACTTTGAATTCAGCCACCACCTCGACGAGGCCTGCCATCAGCTCTATGCCGCTGGTGAGGTTCCAGATCTTCACCATCCGCGAGATGATTTGCCATGGCCGCGCCCAGGTGTTCACTATTCTGCTCCTTAGGTGTGTTTCTACCGCCTCGATTTTGGTTTTTCTCTCCGTTTCTACCGATCCCTCCTGCTTCGTCCGGATCTAAATCGTTGTTCGTCGGATCTGCATCATAGGGTTCCCGGTCGGCGTATCGACGCTTTCCGGTGGAAATCTGACGGATCCATCTGGGATGATGGCAACTAGAACCAGAACGGGCAGGCCATTGATGACCCACAAGTATAGGGGGTGTATCGTAGTACTTTTGATAAATAGGAGTGTCGATCCCAACGAGGATCAAAAGGTGCTGACTAGTGAAACTGGCTCGAGAGTTCTTTGTGAATACTTAGCAAACGGATTTTTAGGGGTTTTCTAATAAAGCAAAGAAATAAAGTGCAAGTAAATAAAGACAGCAAACAACTGCAGCAAGTGGCCCAATCCTTTCTTAGCAAAGGACAAGCCGGTGGAAATACTAATGAGGACCAAACGTTCTCGAAGACACATGGGAATACTGTCAAGTGCTTTCGCTTCATATAGCCGAGTAGTCTTCTTTGGTTGGGTAAGTGTTGCGTGGGTGAACCTGTGCTAATGTACCAACCTTACTTGGACTAATATATACTTGTGATTAAACCCCTTGCAAGCATCTGCAACTACAAGAAAGAAATTAAGATATAAACCTAACCACAGCCTTAAACTCTGAGATCCTACACTCCCTTGTGCAATGGTTTCCTAACGGTGTTGGAGATATGCCCTAGAGGCAATAATAAAAGTAGTTATTATTATATCTTTGTGTTTATGATAAATGTTTACATTCATGCTATAATAGTATTAACCGGAAACATTAATACTTGTGTGATTTGTAAACTAAATTAGAGTCCATGGTAAAGCCTCTTTATAATACTAGCTTGTTGGTTAATAGATGCTCGTGGTTTCTCGATCATGAACATTGAGATGTTGTTAAAAACAAGGTCATATCATTAGGAGAATGGTATGATGGACATACTCCTATAGATAAGCGTAGCATAAAGATCAAGTCATTTCAATAGTTCGTTTTCTATAAGCTTTCTGATACATAGTAACCTAATTCCTTCGACCATGAGATCATGCTAATCACCATCATCGGAAGGATGCTTTGATGACATCAAACACCACACCGTAACTAGGTGGCTATAAAGGTGGCATTGAGTGTTCGGAAAGTATGTGTTGAGGCACATGGATCAAGAGTGGGATTTGTCCATCCATATGACGGATCGATATACTCTAGGCCCTCTCGGTGGAATGTCATCCAATTAGCTTGCAAGCATGTGACTGGCTCACAAGGGATCACATATCACGGGAACGAGAAAACAGTACTTATCGGTAACGAGGTTGAACTAGGTATGCAGAGATACCGATGATCAAACCTCGGATAAGTAAACTATCGTGAGACAAAGGGAAATTGGTATCGTATGTAAGTGGTTCATTCGATCGCAAAGTAATCGTAGAAATATGTGGGAGCCATATAAATTTCCAGATTCCTCTATTGGTTATTGATCGGAGAAGTGTCTCGGTCATGTCCGCATAATTAACGAACCGTAGGGAGACACACTTAAGGATTCGATGTTGTTTAGTAGATATGGAATGAAAGTAGGGAAACCGGATGTTGTTCGGAGTATCGGATGGGATCCAGGATATCACGAGGAGATCCGGAATGGTCCGGAGAATAAGATTCATATAAGGAAAGTCCAATTTCGGAGTTCGGAAATGATTTCGATGTTTTCATCGGAGAGGTTCTAGAAGGTTCACCGGACCGGAAGGGGAATGGTCCATAAATGTGTCATGGGTAAGTGTAATGATTGGATCATGTCCTAAGTCACTTTGGTTGGGCATTTGCGAGAGAGAAATAAAGCTCTAAATTGAAAGTCAAAAAGGGAGGTTTGAAAAGTCAAACTGGAACAATGGTTTTCTAGTGGAAGAAGGAAATAGTCCTTCCTTCTATCCAACTTGGGTTTGGGTATGGATTCAAACTCCCCACTCCCAAGCCTCCCTCCCTCTCATAAATAGAGGGGGAGGGCTGCCCCAAAGAACACACAACCAACCCTCCCCACCCGTGCCGCGCCGCTGCCAAGCTGTCGCACGCACGACGTGAGCCGCCGCCAAGCCGCCGACGACACCACATCCTCCTCTCTGGCCTTCTAAACCTAGATTGTCGGAAACCCTAGATCCACCATAACTCGCGCTGGCTTAGGCGAAACCCTGCGGAATCTTCCCTCTACTTCCGACACCACACCGTCGTGCTGCTAGAATCGCGAGGGGAGAACTACAACCTCCGCTGCCTGCTGGAACAAGGGAGAGGAAGGTCTTCATCGAGTACCGAACGTGTGACCGACTGCGGAAGCGCTTCCGGAACGCAGCGCCGGAAGGATCATCTTCGCGATCTTGAGATCGGCAAGTGTACGACTACATCACCCACGAGAATCTGCTCTCATTAACCTCTTTGGAATCTTCGAGGGTGAGTACTCTAATCGACTCGTTGCTTCAATCCTTGTTTGTATGCATGTGGTAGAAATTTTTTGTTTTCCATGCTACGAACCCTACAGTGGTATCAGAGCCGTGTCTATATGTAGATCTGTTGCACAAGTAGAACACAATGGTCATTATGGGCGGTGGTGCTTTTATTATAAAATGCTTTTGTGTACTTTGCATCTTGCGGTATGATGGGATGGAGCGGCCCGGTCTAACCTTACATGACATCATTCATGAGACTTTCTCTACGCTTAACATGCAACTTGTATTGCATAAGTGGCTTTGCGGGTGTCTGTCTCTCCCATCATAGTATAGATTCAATTTACAACGGGCACTTGATAGTTCAAGCATCAACGTTGTGGTTCTTGTTCGTAAGTTATAACGACACTTATTGAAAGCCCCAAACTACGTAAAACATGCAAAAAAAATTAGAGGCGTCTAACTTTGTTTTGCAGGGGTGTGTTGTGATGTGATATGGCCATGATTGTGATTATATGTGATGTATGCAATGTTCCTTATTGTAAGTTGGCAACCGGCAGGAGCCATATGGTTGTGTTTTAATTCTGTTAAGACCTGCGTGTCTATTCAAAGTAGTTGTAATAGTTGATGCTGGTGGACAACAACCATGAAGCGGCGCCATTGACCTTGACGCCATATCAGTGATGATGGAGATCATGTCCGTGCTTGAAGATGGAGATCAGAAACACAAAAAGAAAGGCCATATCATATCACATATTATGAATTGCATGTGATGCTAATCCTTTTATGCATCTTGTATCGCTTAGTTCGTGACAGTAGCATTATAAGATGATCCCTCTAGCACAAAAATTTCAAGTTATAAAGTGTTCATCCTTAGTAAGAACCGTTGCTAAAGCTCGTTGTTTCGAAGCACCACGTGATGATCGGGTGTGTTCGATTCTGCGAGTGCATACAACGGGAGCAAGCCAGATTTGCTCATGCGGAAGCTAAGGTTTGATATTGACGAGCCTAGCATGTACAAACATGGTCTCGAAACACGGATCACCGAAAGGTAAAGCATGAGTCATATAGTAGATATGATGAACAGGTTGATTGTTCGCCATTGAAGCTACATCAACTCTCATGATGATCGGTTTTGATGTGGTGGATTTGGTTCGTGTGATCACTAAAACAATGTGAGGGATATTGTTTTGAGTGGGACTTCACCTAGATTAATTTAACTATTAATTAGAACTCAATTTGTCATAAACTTAGTCTAAACTATTGCAAATATGTTGTAGATCAATGGCGGCCCCTACCATCAATTTAATACGTTCCTAGAGAAAGAAAAGTTGAAAAACAATGGAAGCAACTTTGCGGATTGGTTCCGCAATTTGAGGATTGTCCTCAATGTTGGTAATTTGACATATGTGCTGGATGCACCGCTGGGTGACCCACCTGCAGCTGATGCTACCGATGAAGTAAAGAATTTTTACCTCGCTCGGAAGAATCAGTACTCCACAGTTCAGTGTGCTATCTTGTATGGTTTGGAATTGGAGCTTTAGAAAAGGTTTGAGAACCATGACCCACATGATATTGTCCGTGAACTCAAATTGATATTTGAGACTCATGCGGCAGTTGAGAGTTATGAGGCTTCTGAAAAGTTCTTTAACTGCAAGATGGAAGAGGGCAGCTCCGTCAGTGAGCATGTGCTTAAGATGTCTGGGCACGCAAACAAACTCCAAAGCTTGGGTATAGTGATTCCTAATGCTTTGGGGATTTACCATGTCCTCCAATCACTGCCACCAAGTTACAAGAACTTTGTGATGAACTACAATATGCAAAACATGGAAAAGTCGTTGCCCGAACTCTTCTCCATGTTAAAGTCTGCAGAAGTGGAGATCAATAAAGAGCACCAAGTGTTGATGGTCAATAAGACCACCAAATTCAAGAAGCAAGGCAAGTCTAAGAAAAAGGGAAACTTCAAGAAGGGCGGTAAGAAAGTTACCGCGCTGGCGAAGAAGACCAAGGCTGGGCCTAAGCCTGATACTGAGTGCTTTTACTGCAAGGGAGAGGGTCACTGGAAGCGGAATTTCCCTAAGTACTTGGCGGATTTGAAGAACGGCAACATCAAGAAGAAAGGTATATCCGATATACATGTTATTGATGTGTATCTCACCAGTACTCGTAGTAGTGCCTGGGTATTTGATACCGGTTCGGTTGCTCATATTTGTAACTCGAAACAGGTACTACATAATAGACGGAAACTAGCAAAGAACGAGGTGACGATGCGCATTGGAAATGGATCAAAGGTTGATGTGATCGCGGTCGGCACGCTACCTCTTCATCTACCACCGGGATTAGTTTTATACTTAAATAATTGTTATTTGGTGCCTGCGTTGAGCATGAACATTATATCTGTATCATGTTAATTGCAAGACGGTTACTTGTTTAAATCCGAGAATAATGGTTGTTCGATTTATATGAGTAATATGTTTTATGCACATGCAACTTTGATAGATGGTCTATTCTTATTGAATCTCGATTGTAGAAATACACACATTAATAACATTTAAGCTAAATGTTTGAAATTGAGCGATAACTCGACCTATATGTGGCACTGTCCTCTTGGTCATATTGGAGTGAAGCGTATGAAGAAAATCCATTCCGATGGACTTCTTGAATCACTTGATTTTGAATCACTTGAAAGATGCGAAGCATGTCTGATGGGTAAAATGACTAAGACTCCATTTTCTGGTATGATGGAGCGAGCTACGGACTTATTGGAAATCGTACATACCGATGTGTGTGGCCCAATGAGTGTAGCATCACGGGGTAGTTATCGTTATGTTCTTACCTTCACGGATGACTTGAGTAGATATGGGTATATCTATTTCATGAAACATAAGTCTGAAACTTTCGAGAAGTTTAAGGAATTTCAAAGTGAGGTAGAGAATCAACGTAACAAGAATATTAAATTTCTACGATCTGATCATGGAGGTGAATATCTAAGTTACGAGTTTGGCGAGTATTTGAAGAAATGCGGAATACTTTCACAATTGACACCACCGGGAACACCACAACGTAATAGTGTGTCCGAACGTTGTAATCGAACTCTCTTAGATATGGTTCATTCTATGATGTCACTTATAGATTTACCGCTATCATTTTGGGGTTATGCATTAGAAACAGCCACATTCACTTTAAATAGGGCACCATCTAAATCCATTGAAACGATACCATATGAATTATGGTTTGGGAAGAAACCTAAATTGTCGTTCCTTAAAGTTTGGGGTTGCGAAGCTTATGTAAAGAAGTTATAGCCCGACAAGCTTGAACCCAAAGCGGAAAAATGTGACTTCATAGGATAACCAAAGGAAACAATTGGGTATACCTTCTATCAAAGATCCGAGGGCAAAATTTTCGTTGCCAAGAATGGATCCTTTCTAGAGAAGGAGTTTCTCTCGAAAGAAATGACTAGAAGAAAAGTAGAACTCGACGAGATTGTTGAACCTTCTCTTGAACTTGAGAGTAGCGCAACACTGGAAGTAGTTCCTGTGGCACCTACACTAATAAGAGAGGAATCTAATGATGTCCATCATGAAACTTCGGTCGAAGTAACTACGGAACCTCGCAGGTCAACGAGAACTCGTACCACTCCTGATTGGTATGATCCCGTTATGAGTGTCATGTTTGTGGACAACACCCGATGACCCTGCGACATATGAGGAAGTAATGATGAGCCCAGATTCCAATAAATGGCAAGAAGCTATGAAATCCGAGATTAGATCCATGTACGAAAACCAAGTATGGACTTTGGTGGACTTACCGGATGGCCGGAAGGCTGTCGAGAACAAATGGATTTTCAAGAAGAAAACAGATGCTGATGGTAATGTTACTGTCTATAAAGCTCGACTTGTCACAAAAGGGTTTTGACAAATTCAAAGAGTTGACTACGATGAGACTTTCAAACCGGTAGCAAAGCTAAAGTCTGTGAGGATTTTGTTAGCAATCGCTGCATATTACGATTATGAGATATGGCAGATGGATGTCAAAACGGCGTTCCTCAATGGAGACATTGATGACGAGTTGTATATGGTACAACCTAAAGGTTTTGTCGATCCTAAAGATGCTAACAAGGTATGCAAACTTCAACGGTCCATTTATGGATTGAAGCAAGCATCCCGGAGTTGGAATCAATATTTTTATAAGGTGATCAAAAGTTTTGGTTTGATACAAACTTATGGAGAAGCTTGTATTTAGGGGCCAATTTCTAAGGGGCTCTCTACAAAATATTAATGGTGTAGGGGGCAACTGCCCCCTAGCCTAAACATAGCTCTCCGCTCGTACGCACTTGTCAAGAAGTGGTTCTCGAGGCTCCCTTTGGCCATAAACTCGTAGATGAGAAGGAGCTCCTTGTCTTGGTTGTTATAGCCTGACAATGCGATGTCCGAGCTGATTTCGCGCCGAACTGAAATGTGGACCGTCCATCCGTTGCTGGAGATTCGCGCCCTGGGCCCACGAGAGATGTGTTGACCTGAGTTTTCTGCCATATACACATCGACGGGCCGCATAGAATACCATCATACCGAGGTACGGGCATATATTAGACACCTGTGGCCCCATACACACATCTTGTTTCTGTTCCGGTCCCTGCCCGTTCGACTTTGAATTCAGCCACCACCTCGACGAGGCCTGCCATCAGCTCTGCCGCCGGAGAGGTTCCAGATCTTCACCATCCGCGAGATGATTTGCCATGGCCGCGCCCAGGTGTTCACCGTTCTGCTCCTCAGGTGTGTTTCTACCGCCTCGATTTTGGTTTTTCTCTGCGTTTCTACCGATCCCTCCTGCTTCGTCTGGATCTAAATCGTTGTTCGTCGGATCTGCATCATAGGGTTCCCGGTCGGCGTATCGACGCTTTCCGGTGGAAATCTGACGGATCCATCTGGGATGATGGCAACTAGCACCGGAACGAGCAGTCCATTGATGACCCACAAGTATAGGGGTGTATCGTAGTACTTTTGATAAATAGGAGTGTCGGTCCCAACGAGGATCAAAAGGTGCTGACTAGTGAAACTGGCTCGAGAGTTCTTTGTGAATACTTAGCAAACGGATTTTTAGGGGTTTTCTAATAAAGCAAAGAAATAAAGTGCAAGTAAATAAAGACAGCAAATAACTGCAGCAAGTGGCCCAATCCTTTCTTAGCAAAGGACAAGCCGGTGGAAATACTAATGAGGACCAAACGTTCTCGAGGACACATGGGAATACTTTCAAGTGCTTTCGCTTCATATAGCCGATTAGTCTTCTTTGGTTGGGTAAGTGTTATGTGGGTGAACCTGTGCTAATGTACCGACCTTACTTGGACTAATATATACTTGTGATTAAACCCCTTGCAAGCATCTGCAACTACAAGAAAGAAATTAAGATATCAACCTAACCACAGCCTTAAACTCTGAGATCCTACACTCCCTTGTGCAATGGTTTCCTAACGGTGTTGGAGATATGCCCTAGAGGCAATAATAAAATAGTTATTATTATATCTTTGTGTTTATGATAAATGTTTACATTCATGCTATAATAGTATTAACCGGAAACATTAATACTTGTGTGATTTGTAAACTAAATTAGAGTCCCTGGTAAAGCCTATTTATAATAATAGCTTGTTGGTTAATAGATGATCATGGTTTCTCGATCATGAACATTGAGATGTTGTTAACAACAAGGTCATATCATTAGGAGAGTGGTATGATGGACATACTCCTATAGATAAGCGTAGCATAAAGATCAAGTCATTTCAATAGTTCGTTTGCTATAAGCTTTCTGATACATAGTAACCTAATTCCTTCGACCATGAGATCATGCTAATCACCATCATCGGAAGGATGGTTTGATGACATCAAACACCACACCGTAACTAGGTGGCTATAAAGGTGGCATTGAGTGTTCGGAAAGTATGTGTTGAGGCACATGGATCAAGAGTGGGATTTTTCCATCCATATGACGGATAGATATACTCTCGGCCCTCTCGGTGGAATGTCATCCAATTAGCTTGCAAGCATATGACTGGCTCACACGGGATCACATATCACAGGAACGAGAAAAGAGTACTTATCGGTAACGAGGTTGAACTAGGTATGTAGAGATACCGATGATCAAACCTCGGATAAGTAAACTATCGCGAGACAAAGGGAAATTCGTATCGTATGTAAGTGGTTCATTCGTCGCAAAGTAATCATAGAAATATGTGGGAGCCATATGAATTTCCAGATTCCTCTATTGGTTATTAATCGGAGAAGTGTCTCGGTCATGTCCGCATAATTCACGAACCGTAGGGAGACACACTTAAGGATTCGATGTTGTTTAGTAGATATGGAATGAAAGTAGGGAAACCGAATGTTGTTCGGAGTCTCGGATGGGATCCGGGATATCACGAGGAGATCTGTAATGGTCCGGAGAATAAGATTCATATAAGGAAAGTCCCATTCCGGAGTTCGGGAATGATTTTGATGTTTTCATCGTAGAGGTTCTAGAAGGTTCTAGAAGGTTCACCAGACCGAAAGGGGAATGGTCCATAAATGTTTCTTGGGTAAGTGGAATGATTGGATCATGTCCTAAGTCACTTTGGTTGGGCATTTGCGAGAGAGAAATAAAGCTCTAAATTGAAAGTCAAAAAGGGAGGTTTGAAAAGTCAAAAAGGGAATGATTGAAAGAGTCCTTCCTTCTATCCAACTTGGGTTTGGGTATAGATTCAAACTCCCCTCTCCCAAGCCTCCCTCCCTCTCATAAATAGAGGGGGAGGGCCGCCCCAAAGAACACACAACCAACCCTCCCCACCCGTGTCGCGCCGCCACCGCACGCACGTCGCCGCCAGCCGCCGCCGCCGGCTTGTCGTCGTCGCCCTAGTCGCCGCCGACACCACCTCCTCCTCTCCAGCCTTCTAAACCTAGATCACCGGAAACCCTAGATCCACCATAACTCGCACCGGCTTAGGCGAATCCCTGCGGGATCTTCCCTCTACTTCCGACACCAGGCCGCCGTGCTGTCGGAATCGCGAGGGGAGAACTACAACCTCCGCTGCCTGCTGGAACAAGGGAGAGGAAGGTCTTCATCGAGTATCGAATGTGTGACTGAATGCGGAAGCGCTGCCGGAGCGCAGTGCCAGAAGGATTGTCTTCGCGATCTTGAGATTGGCAAGTGTACGACTACATCACCCACGAGAATCTGCTCTTGTTAACCACTTTGGAATCTTCGAGGGTGAGTACTCTAATCGATTCAGTGCTTCAATCTAGTAGATAGATCTTGGCTTGTTTGTATGCATGCGGTAGATTTTTTGTTTTCCATGCTACGAATCCTACAAACAGGGGTTCAGGTTTCTGTCACTCCGGCAACCCCACAATTAGTAGCCAAATACACAATGTATTCCCCTAGGCCCATAAATGGTGAAGTATCATGTAGTCGACATTCACATGACACCACTAGAGGAATAGCACCACAACTTAAATATCAAACCATTGAATAATATCTAACACAACTCTACTACTAACATCATGACTTCTCCCATGTCCTCAAGAACTAAACGAACTACTCACGAGACATCATATGGATCAATATCAGAGATGATATAATGATGGATAACAATCTGAACATACACAATAATTCAATGGTTCCACTCACAAGCATCAGCTACAATAGTAATCAACACCGGGAATGTTTCCCCTAAGAACTATGCAAGATTCAACACAATTGTTACAACGGGATAGAGTGGTGATGATGGTGCTGGTGGAGATGATGGTGTGGATGATGATGATGATAATCCCGATGAAGTCTATCTTGATGATGGTGTTGATGGTGGTGATCTCCCCTCTACAGGAAGGAATTTCCCCAACACAAATCTATCTGCCGGAGAGCTCTTTCTCTCTCGGTATTGTCCGCCCCGTAGAGGCGGCGGAATATTTCTGTGGTCGCTCCCCCGGTATTAGGGTTTCGAGATATGGGCGAGAGGGCGGAGCCAGAGGTGGGCCAGGGTGGCCACACCCCCTGTAGGCACGGCTAGGGGTGGCCCACGCCTGGGGGGTGTGGGCCCCCTGTGGCCCAACTCCGCCTCCACTTCTGGCATTCTTTGTCTTCTGGGAAAATATAATTTTCCGTAGTTTTTCAGGTATTTTTCTGATCTTCACAAAATTGCATCAAAACACCGCTTTTTCCATTAGAATCCTGACTCCGCTAGTCCATCCTCCACGAATCATCCAACATGCAAAAATAGATGAAAGTAACATAAGTAACACCTCTTAATATGAAATATATCAATAAATAGAGGCAATTTATGATATAGAATGGTGATGCAAAATGGACGTATCAGCCATCACCCAGTTCATCAACCTCAGAGAGCGTCCATGGAGATGCGGCCGTGGCTAGCAGATTTTACGAGGAGATGGAAACGGTTTCGGGTCATGGATCGTATTTCGAACCGATCTATGGCAGGATGAAAGATCTTCCATCGGGGGACTCTCTGATTGGTGTGTTCCATCTTGCCCAGGAAGTTCACCTCCAATTGCACGTGTGATACAAAAAAATATTATGGTCGTGTTAGTACACACAATGGTGAATGAACTCATCGTTGACTCATGAGAGGGGTTTATACCCACAAGTTATGTGGTCAACTATATCACTTCTCCATAAATATTGAGTATTGAACTCACGAGCTGAAGGTATTGATAGAATTAATAGTAAATGCAGGAGTTTGTAACTTGCAATTTTTTGGTGCTTGAAAGTAAAGTGCATGTAAAATAGTAAACAAAAGTAGCTCATTCTAGAGATGGCCCAATCCTCTAAGTCACAACAAAATGACCTATAGGTTTGTTTGTTGGAAATATGCCCTAGAGGAAATAATAAAATTGTTATTATTCATATTTTCTTGTTCATGACATTGTTTATTGTCCATGCTATAAATATATGTATTGAAAATTAAATACACATGTGGATAAATAAACAACAGAGAATCCCTAGCAAGCCTCTTCTACTAGTTGTTTAGTCAAACTATGGTTAAGGTTTCCTATACCATGGACATGTGTGTCACTTGATAACGGTTTCACTTCATTAGTGAATGATGTGGTGGACAAGACCCTTAACAAAGGTGGCTTTAAGGTATCCTCCATAGGAGACGATTATTTGATTGTGATTTGGCCTCATCTCTGTGATGATCTCCTTTCTCCCATTCATATGACTTGTTCATCCACTATCAAGCATCCATTTTGACCCACCGGAAGCATAGCCCTGCAAAAGTTCAATTCTTGGTTTTAGGTACCCATTTTTCAATTGGTCCTCTTTTGTTAGTAATAAGGGTTTTGGGAACCCAAATAGACCAAGCAATATAACCATCATAAGGACCAACATATTTAGCATAAACATCACCATAATAATCCTTAAATAAAACATAATGAGGGCCAATGATTCCCACAAAGTCACCATGAGCAGTTTTGCCCTTAGTAGCATCATTTCCCATATTTTCTTGAGCGGGCTCGGCCTTGTTCTTATTGTTCTTATTCTTCTTTTTCTTGGTGGCATAGCCAAGACCCTCTTTCCCATTGTTTGACCTTTGCTTAATCAAAAGATCATCAAGATCTTCATTACCTTTTGGAAGATAGGACCTTGCAAGCTCAACCTTCAACCTAGCATTTTCCTCAATGATATCTGCATGTTCACATAAATGAGTAGAGGTACTAGGAACATCATATTTATTTGGTTGAATTTGAATTTGATCATGAGACTTAGTGAGGATAGAGTGTTCACTCTTCAAAGCCTTGTGGGCTATGTTAAGTTTCTCTAAATCCTCGGTTAGTCTTGCATAAGCAACACCAAATTCAACCTTTTCCTTTTAAAGTTTTTTAGACTTATCAATAACATGGTCATGTTCTTTAATTATTTTAGACACAATTGACTCATGTGACTCGTCAGTAGATTCAATATTCTCCTCAAGAGAAGCCCGAAGCTCTTCCTCTTCTTCTAGAGCATTTTTTAAATATGTTATTTCAATAGCATCCTGATGGCTGTGAAGTATAGCCATCCACACTCACATTTAAACTAGATATTATTCATATATTTGATGAAATATCTCTCTAAACCCTGCCACTAATGCCTAATGATCAAAGGGGTAAGCAATCCTTTCTTTCTATTTTTCCTTGCACGGATAATGACGTATAATGATGGGAATCACAACATTAAAGTGGAAGATACGAGATTTTTAACACGTCAAAGAAACCAGGAGTCGTGAAGTGGAGGCGAACACTTTAACGACCAACTATACAGCGGGAATAAAATTTCGGCCATATAGTTCCGGCTGTATAGTTTCCATCGACTATGTTAGGTCAAATAGAACAAATTTCGTGAAGGGACCCCTATATAAAGAAGCCTCGGGCGACGAGAAAGCCCTCTCTGATCTTTATCTCTCGACATCTTCCACAACCGCTATCTCGCCTCGCCGCCAACGACACCCTTCCATTAGATCTATTCTCCACCACCATAGCCATATTCCACCACTTGTAATAGTAGATCTCTTCTCTAATTGGCGACACTGTAAGACTATTTGCTATCAATCTTATGATCTCTATTACAATGCTTATGATTGTTGATTTCATCTCTATGTGTGAGTAATTCTCCTTAGGCTAAGGGCTTCGGCCTAGACATGTAGCATGTGCATGTTATTTATCATAGATGGGATCATGTATTAGTTTGTATGACATGATGATTATTGTACCCTCTCTTGCCTCAATCTAAGGACGTGTCAGGTACCCAAGATCCCAAGGATTGAGCCAGGTAAGGGAGTGTGAGTAATGACTGATCTGCAGGATGGGAACCCCAGTGACAGAAAGGATAATACGGCTGTATTTAAGGGATTTACTTAGGATTGACGGTGATGTCACTATGCATATCATTAGTTCTGTTTCTTCCATGGATGAGACTTGTAGGTTATTGCTATAAGTGGTTGCTGAGGCAATAGCAATTATGGATGCGTTGCCCACATATAATTATCTTGCTTTAACAATTACATGCACACTTTATTATTATATTTTATTTCCATTAGATGTTTTGCACAGCTATAGGTGAAACCGAAAGCCCTGGGCCCTCTCTCTCTCCATCGTCAACAACAACAAAAAGATCACAAAATCTTGGTCCGGTGAAAACACAAAAATAATTTAAAACTCCCGAAGGTCCGTTAAAGTAACTTCACCTTGATTTCTGCTTCCCGAGGATTCGGTAAACCTAGGTCTACTTGGAAAAAATAAGCTATACTACATCTGTAATCCGGATCGAAGGTATCACATCCTCTCTTTCAATTCTACCTTTTTCTTCAATAAGATCTTCCGAGTGAACAAGTTGATCCATGAGGGCCTCAAAATGCTTCTTCTGCTCACCTCGCAAGTTAGTCACATAATGATCCAAAGCAATAACTTCTTCTTTAACCTTAAGACTAGTAGGATCATCCATTTTAACATTCGTAGTAGTCTTAGGAAAAGATGTAGTAGAAGGTGATACCTCTGAGGGCCTTGCCATGAGGCAATTGGCACCCTTATTGGAGATGTTCTCATTAGGAGAGTCGAAGAGTGAAGGAATTGGAGTAGAGGTGTGTAACACCCTCAGATCAGCTCTATGCAAGTTTTAGCGATCCCCGCCAAACCCGCATAGAAACGATTCAAAGGTGCCCACCAGGCACTTGCATGCGGGTGGAAAACGGAGTAATATCATTACACAATAGTCCATGATGGAACCCACAGAACAGATATATACGGCAATGACTCAACGAGTCAAGAGTACCAATATACAGTACAAAGATCCAAATCACCTTGAAAACGATACAACATCCAACTACGGACAAGATGCAAATGGGGCTAAGAGCCCTGAAGAATAACCAATGGCGTCCATAAACCTGCTCAGGCCAAGCCGGAAGGGTAACCCTACTAACGACGTCGATCTCAAACCTGCTTAAAGAAAAGGGGTGCCGACAAAGGGAAAAGAAAAAGAGAGCGGTCAGTACTAAGGCCAGTACATGGCGAGTCTTAGAATTCGGCGGTCCTCGCCTACATAGGTATGGTGTACTAAAGAGGCAGTGCAGCATGCACTAAACAACCTATAGAGACTCGATATAACTGTCCGCTATCAGAGAGGGATAAGAAAGACCTATTCGGATGCATCCTGATACTAATACCAAACAAACCCATCCTGGCGTTTTCCCCTCGAGACCAAATGAGGAAGTCATACCGAGGAACTCACATAGTTGCCAGTTTTATTCTTTCCATTATAGTTGCAGCAATTACTAGTCAGATATAGATAGCATGAGTCATCATGATATAATAAGCAGTTTAATTAACCATTCCGTTGTAGTTGCAATACTTACTAGTCAGATACATATAGTATGAGACATCCCAAATCCAGCAGTTGTTGGTACTTCTATTTATCCATTCTGTTGTAGTGAAAGTTGATTACTAGTCATTCCAAAGTCAAATTTATAGCACTACTTTAGTTATAGTTGTCTATGATTGAAAGTTGATTACTAGATATTGTGCTCCAAGTCGTCCATAACCGTGGAAACGGCTTTTAGAAAGTTTTACCCTGCAGGGGGCACAAATAGCAACACACACACGATCAACCTCGGAAAAACCAAATAAAAATCTAACGAGGCGTCACGACAAAGCAATCACAACATTCATATAGTATTTTAGGGGGCCACCCCACCAAGCTACCCGTGACGAAGTTGGCCAGCTCCGAGACGAACCCAGAGGTTTGTGACAATGGCTGTAAACAACCGGGAACCCGAAAGTGTGACTGGGCTTGTCGATATCGCGAAAACATTCCACTTACCTAAACAGTACAATAGTAAACGCTCTCCATGAGCAATAGTAGTAAGTAAAGCAGTAAACATGGCATAAGCATGGCATAAGTACATGATAGTAATAAATTTCCAAACTACTTTGTGACCCCAAGAAATAATATATGACTCAAGCTCTCGCTAAGGGGATTCATGGTCCCACATGCGGATAGTGTGAATATTTAAGGAACAGGAATCAAGTACTCGGGGTCCTACGGGACACAAGTGGATGGTTAAAAACCAAATAACATCTATTGCCCACCGGTGCCTCTATATTATTTACCTACTTTCAATATTAGTTATTAAATTGTAATTAAAGCCATGATCATCTCCAACATTAAGCATGAGACATTTCTCCAAAAATTATGGTACTTGACGACATTGAAACAACACCTGAGCAAGCAACTACGACTCGCAAGGCCGACTATCTACCAAACAACAGGTAATAGGAGGTGTCCAAGGCAATATAATGGTTGCAAGGGATATCACGGGTATGAAAACTAGAGCATCGCAACATAGATAGCAATAGATCAACAGGAGGAAATAAATACTATAAAAGTAAGATAGGTAAAAAAGGGAAGAATGCTTGCCTGGAAAACACTGCCGAAGGTTCATCCGAAGATTGGGTCGAGAAAAGCCCGGGCGGGTGCGGCGGTGGAGGGATGTCTCGCGTCTGTGCGCTATAGGGCCTCGCAGGGGCGGTTTCGTCCATGACGGCGCATGGTGCTGGTGGTTGTGGCCGCGGTTGGCGTGGCGCGGCGGTGGCAGGTGCTCGCGCGGGCTGCAGCGGTCACACGGAAGATGGGCGGCAGCGGATGGCGTGAGATCCCAGCGTCAGTGCTCGCGTTTCCGATCTAGGCCTCTTCGGGTTTGTTCTGGGCTTTGCGGGCCTGAAGTGGGACCGGTGCTTGGCGGGCGGTGCATGGTTAGTGGGCTCATCATGGCGGCACGGGCTCGTCGGGGGCTCGATCTCGGCCGCCAAGGAGGTGTTTGGTGGCGGTGATCTTCAGCCCCTTTCGCGGTGGCGGCTTCCCGGGTTCGCTCTGGTTGTTTTTGGCAACTATCTCGCTGGTGGCGGTGATGATCGGGACAACGGCTTTCGGGGCGGTGACGGGGAGACTAGGCGTGGCGGTGGAAGGTTTGTTTGACGATCATCGAGAGTTTGGTGATGGAGGGGAGGTGTGGTGGTCTGTGCCGGTCCTTGTTGGGCGGGCGTGAGGTTTCAGACTCTTTGCTGGGCGAAAGCCTGGTCCTGGCGGTTGGTCCGGACCGATGACGGTAATGCACGTGGGTGCCGCATCCTTCTTGAAGTCGTCGTCGAAGCGGGTGTTTCTTAATCCTCCGCTCGGGCTCTCCGAGGAAAACCCTAGATCCCGTAGGCGGCGCTCTTGTGTCGCTTTGCCTCTTGAGGCCTTGCTTTGGATGTCCACCGACTGAGGGATATGTGGAGTGTTTTTGGTGGTTTGACGGAGACGGGTTCGTCCTCGGCTAGGCGGGGCGTGGCCCTGGGGCCGACGTGGTAGTTGGAGCGATAGCTTCGGTCTTTCACCCACTTGTTGCATTGAGGTGTGGTGTCGATCTGGTTGGTCGTCGACCCGTGTGGAGCGCAGCCTTGGGGCTGGCGTGTGGTGTTGTGTTGTAACAATTTTGGCCAATTTTCCTTATAAAGAGGCAAACTCTTTTCTACTATATCAATAAAAGGCAAAGCTTTTGCCTCGTTTAAAAAACATTTTTTATTTATTTAGGAGAAATGAGGTGTTGACAGTTGGTAACCAGTTTTTTTTGTCTGGTAGACTCAGTCCTTAAGTTCAGCTGTTTTTACACCTTTATTACATAGGAGAGGTGTCTTCCTATACAGCCTCGTCCCTGCATTAATTTTCTGATCCGAAATTAATTACGAATTTTATATTGTACTCACTCCGTTACGGTTTGGAGGGCGTTTTAGAGAGATTGTTGCAACCTAGGTAGGCGCTGATTGGAGCCAACTTTGTGTCAAAAACATGCGCCCATTAATTATTCGGCGCCCTATTAAACGTAATTACTAAATAGAAACGAGGAGTTTAGGCGCATGTATTGGTGAAGTTGCATGCAAAAATTAATTTTTTGGCTGCATGAAGTAGAAAGTGGGGAGAAAAAGAGGGCATTAATTTTGTAATTAAATCTAACACGCCTAGGAGAAGAGGAGTTTTGGAAACGCATGACTTTTATAACCCTCCAAAACGTGACGGAGGAAGTATGTCATTAGACCTTTCACAATGGGTGTATCTTAACACGTTATAATAGAAGTAATAAATGGTTAAGAGACAACTTGTCCAATGCATTGTTTTTTAAGTGGTGTCTCTATATTTAAGGATTTAGATGACATGCATGCATTTTGCATTGGCCTAGCTATGTTTTTTTCCTATGGTTTTGTGCAAGAGTTATTTCTTACTCCAATCTCTTTCCTCATTAACTATAGTACCACATAGGCAAAATGCCTAGGATCTACCGCTAAGAACCACCTATTGTGAAAGACCATAACTTGTGCCAAGGTATGGATTGCTAAAAGATACGAGGAGTTAATGTTGGAAATTAATGGGTGTCATTTTATAAGTTGTGGTCGAAGTAGTGAATTTTGATTTTGAGCACTACATCCGAGTTGTTTGACAATTTGACATGACATGGCAAGAAAAAAATCTCATTTTTATTAACTTAACGTTTGCCATCTCCTAACTTCAATTCTAACTTTTTTTTTTGAAAATGATATCAATCACCCAGGGATCGCGTGTTTTAATCCCCCGGTCTCTTTCTCGTAGCCGCTCATGCCGTAAGACGCGAGGATGTCGCCTCTGTCCAACACGCGCCGTTGCTGCTGCCGCCGCCGTCTCTCCCCCTCCTCTTCCGCCGCCGCCGCCGCCCTCCCTCCTCCGCCATCGTCGCCGTCCCTCCCCCTCCTCCGCCCGCCTCCGCTACAGCCTGGCCGTGCGCCTCTCTAGCCGGCCCGTCGCCGCTCGCTCCGCCATGAATCGACTGCCGCCGTTGCACAAGTTCCGTCAAGATGACCTCGCCGGAGTCGCCGTCAGCGTCGTATCCCTTCTCGCCGTCCAGAGCGCGCCGCCGCCCTCCCCTAAATCTCGCCGGAGGTCATGGTCCTCCTCTAAAGCTCACCGAAAAGGCGCTGCCGACCTCCACCGGCAAGCACGACCGCGCAACCGTGCCTCCATAGCCCAGACGCCAGGGTTCGTGTCTGATAGACGGCGTTTTGCAGTGGAGCCACGACACGGTGCTACACAAGCAGGACGACGATGCTACTGGAAGTGGTCATCGTTGCTACATATGAAGGGTCGCAATTCTATCGACCAATGGATGCGTTTTCATTTTTTTTTGCTACAGGGCGATGCTACAATAATAGCACTTTTTTGCTATTTCTGTTCTATGTTTTTGCTACAATAGCACAAAGTACCTACAATATTTTCGACGAAAGTCCCTAGCAAAGTCGGTTTTGCTACGGCAGCCAAGTTATTTTGTATTTTTTTGCTACCAAGCCACTGGCGATGTCTCCAACGAGGTCGTTTCTTTGCTATATTAGCATATATTTTTTGCTACCAACGTATTGTGGTTTTGCTACAATACCGTAAATTTTTTGCTACAAGGTCCCCGACGAGGTCTCTTCGGCGAGTCTCCAGCGACGTCGGATTTGCTACATTAGCACAAATTCGCTGCTACGTAGTCTCCGGCGAGACATTCCTTTTGTTCTATTTTTTTAGCGAATCATTTTTTGCTACATGTAGCAAAAGCAGAACGAAATGTAGCAAAAGCAGGATACAGGACAGAACATAAAAGATCTAGACCACCCGGAGATGAAAAGTTTCCATCCACGGGGTACCCGTAGCATCGTCCCCTTTTTTTTGTCTGATACAGCAATTGACAATCTATCCGAACTTGTGTGTCCGCAAAGAGAGTAATCTATCCAAACTTCTGCACCAGCTATTCACGTGTAAAAACGACAACAAAGCTAGTACTACCATTCTAGATGGGAGGAAATGCCAATGTCCTTTGACTAAGCATTGCTGATAAATCATCACTATTGAAATTTATTGCATCTCCAGGGGTGGCCAACATGCACCAAGCAATGACAAGTTTGTACATGACACAATTAACCTGACCAGTATCCCAAAGAGTAGGTACATTCCTGCTCCCCAACCTTCTTCCCAGGACTACCGATGCACCGCCGATCATATGTACACACATGCCACATAATTTTATGAACTATATAAGACCAATGAAGAACACGAAAAAACCAACAGTCATCGTCAGCTCCAGCTACCATCACTCTCATACACCTCTCTGTCATGCAAGACCAGGTCCTGAACCCAGAAGGCTTTGACTCTATTGACACTTTTTTGACAGTTTCAAGTTCAACGACCTCTACGCATCTCTCCCCAGGCTGAGATCTACCTAGGCTACGAGGTATACTGCGCGACCCTTCTACCACCTCGCCGTCTGGATGGCGTGCGGGCAAACTGTGGCGACCCGGACTGTGCCGGGGAACCCAGAGACGCCTGCTGGGGACGTTCAGAAGAGACATACGGCTGGCTTGCGACATGCTTCAGCCCGACTGCGACATCGGCGACGATTGGGCGGACACGGGGCTGGTCCTGCAGGCACATGATGCTGATCACGATTAGCTGGTTGAGCGCCGACGCTGGGTAGGCGCCCTGAAGAGCTGGGTCAGCGAGCCTCTGGAACTTCCTCTTGTCTAGCAGAAACGGACTTGCCTGCAAAATCCCAGGGAGAAAGGAAAGCGTCAAATAAGCAGAGCCTCCAGAGATTTACATAGCAAAATTTGGTTTTGCTACATTTCTAACCATCCTAAGGGCCTGTTTGGAAGAGGGGTAGTTCTTGGTAGATTACGGTCTTTAGTTGAAATTTGATTTAAATACAATAATTATCCAAATAAATACAATTAATTGCAAACAGCCCCTAAGGGGATAAAATAGAATATATCATGTTTATTGGCATTGATAATACAATGAAAAAGAGGGGAAATTGTGTCAACATCACATAAATATACTAGGAAAATATGAAACATGTCTAGAAATGGAGGTACTGTCAACTAACTGCACCAGCACAGAGAAGAATATACTCTGTTATAACACAACGCTACCGTGTTAAAAGAATTTGAGAGGAACCAGAAGAGAACAAAAATAACATTGAAAGCATTGAGCATGATAAGATAGAACTGATTACCCATGTTAGTAAATCCCGCTCTGGTTTAGGCCTTGATGCATCATAAATCCTTCTCCCAGTGATCAGTTCCAACAGTAGAACACCGAAACTGTATATGTCAGATTTCATGGTAAGCTTGCCACTCACCACATAATCAGGGGCGCAGTATCCATAGGTACCCATAACCCTGGTAGAGACATGAGTTCTGTCACCAACCGGTCCAACTTTTGCGAGTCCAAAATCAGAGAGCTTTGGGCTGAAATCCACATCCAACAGAATATTCGCAGCTTTCATGTCGCGGTAAATGATCGGTGGATCTGCCACATTGTGCAAATACGAGAGCCCTTCTGCTACTCCAACAGCTATCTTCACACGCGTATTCCAGTCTAGTGGTTGCTTACCAACAGGCACATCTATTCAAAGGTAAGCAAATTATCAGTCAAATGAAGTGCACAGGGATAATGTTGAGCAGAGAATTGTATAAGGCCAATGGCAATGATCCGTTTAATACACAAATAAATAAAGTGATGTAGCATTAAAAGATGGACCCACAATGTATCAAGCGTGGCAACACAAGGAACAGATCCAAAAAGTTTGCACACAATTCTTCAAATTGAGTTACAACAGCCCATATCTAAAAGACTGGAAGGATTGGCCAATGCTTAGTAATAGCGTGTCACTGAAACAGATTATGGGTGTGGGAAAATAAAAGAACTTTGCACAAAAGTTCCGATGGTTCACATCATACCCATCACCCTAGTACTGCTATCATCATGGAGAGCATGTGATGTTCAGGCATGAGACAAAGCACGAGGACCTGAGAACTTCAATAATTTCTGTGGGGACAACTTTGGCTAGCCTTAGGCATTATGTGCTCAACAATTTTGGCATGTAGGAAAATGGTCAATTAGCAGGGCTATCGTGGCAAGAAACTCAACTAAGCAAGTGTGACAAAAAAATTGTGCTGAATGCACACTGGAAGCCTGGAACCGGTTTGTTTTGTAGTTTTTGAGCATACACAAAACAGAAGGTCCAGACTAAACCAAGTAAAAAGACTTGACCAACAGGAACTGGCCCCTGTGAAATTTTAATTAAGGAGAGACATGGGGCATCCTCTCTGAAGCAGAGGGCTCAAACGAGGTACGAGGGTGGTGCGCATGAGGCAACCCCTGCGAAACCCAGGGCTCGAACAGAGGAACACGGGTGGTGGGCTGGCCGCACACCTCTGGCCAACTGGCTGACGATCAGTTGTCACAAGAAAGACTAAGTAATCAAGTCAATAGCATTTCCCAACTTACTAATATACTAATACTTGAATTCAATGGAGTGTTGGTAATGATCATCAATACACACAGTAAACTATATTGTCCCCTGACTTTCGCCCCTCAAACCTTATTCAGTCTCTAAACGAAAAGGAACCAGGGAGACAAAGATAATGGCAAAGGACATAAGGGGAATACGAAGTATATTTTAAAACAGGAGGGGACATCTTTCCCTGTCATTCTCAGAAAAATATAACGTAGGCATATACTATTCTCCGTCTGGCCATCAACTTATCTTTGTCGCAACTTTGACTTCCTTAAATATGAAATCAAGATTGCAATCCAAGTAATTGGCACAAAATAGCCGCCGTATTGTGGAAACGAAAACTTCAACATATAAAAGAATAGATGGCATCCTGAATTCTAGTAAAGCAGAAACAAGAGCAACAGAGAAAATGTAGATCCAGATGAACTGCCTTAATGCACTTCATAGTAAAAAAATCAATATTTGGAGGTTTAACTTTTGTACTCAAATGCTTTTACTATGGTCATCACTTTATTTTGATATAATACACAAAAACATAACAACTGAGAATCCCGATCATAATACAATATATTTCACATTGAAAGGAATCAAGCAGCCAAATGCTGAAGAAGTTAAAATAAAAATAAATCCTCATATGGTTTTGAACTAGAGAAGAAGAATTTTGCGACACTTGAAGTATGACCATCTATTTAGTTCGTGGTAGTAACTAGATTTGTTATTCCATCATTACCAGAAGCTATTATAGCAGAAAGTAATGCCGTAATAGTGCTATTGAAGCCTCAAACAACTAACAACCAGCAGCAATGCCATAGATTGTTCCCAAAAAAGTGAATGGAAAGAAAATTATGGAGAAGACATCTCTTTTCCTAATCCTAATACATGAAAGAAGACAACATAGGGAGGTTCGCATATCCACTGTTTATTGGATAAGGTTGTTGATTTTGCAGCCTGATCCATATTATGTCATGTTGAGATTTGAGATACACCAATCTCCCATTCTTTTCCTAAATTACTGAAATAAAGGGAGAGAGAACTTCACAAAATAAAACAGAGCTGTTTTAAGCACATCACTGGTATGAAGGATTGTCACAAGCACAGGCATAAGGCACAAACTATTAGAATTAAAAGGAAAAACATTCAACAATAGGGATGCTAGAGCAGAGACAGATACATAGTATAAACTACTGTACAGCATTTCACATATAAAATAGACCAAACAGACAACAGGTCTGAAATCTGAAAAGAAAGAACTCACCAAACAGATGGCGTTCCAGGCTGCCGAACGGCATGTACTCGTAGACGAGCAGCCTCTCGTCCCCCTGCGCGCAGAAGCCGACGAGGCTGACGAGGTTGGGGTGGCTGAGCATGGTGAGCATCAGCACCTCCACCAGGAACTCGGTGCTCCCCTGCACGCTCTCCCGGCCGAGCTGCTTCACCGCCACCATCTGCGCATCGGAAACGCCCTGTAAGAAGAAGAATAAAAATCAATCGATTTTTTTTTCGCCGGAGAATCGGTCGAGGACAGGAGCGGAATCAGGGGCGTGGGTACGGACGGAGGAACTCGCCTGCGCGCTGGTCCTGGAGATCTTGCCCTTGTACACCTTGCCGAAGCCGCCTTCTCCGATGAAGTTGGCCTGGTTGAAGTAGCCTGTGGCGACGAGCAGATCCTTGAAGTTGAAGCTGTGCGCGCAGCCGTTCCCCACGTCCGGCGCCACCTTCCTCCGCGCGTCGACGACTGCCACGAGAAACGGCGGCGGGTCAAGGAGGAACACGGATGAAAAATAAAACTGAAAGAAGGCTCGCGGGACGCAGGGCGAGCGGCGAGCGAGAGGCGGACGGAAATCGAGAACCTGAGGAGTCGTCGGTGCAGTGGTTGACGAGCCTGGACGGCTTGAGGTCGCCGGCTCCGCCGCGCGCCCGCGGCCCAAAGCACCCGAAGCAGCCCATCCCCGCGCCGGCGCGGCCGTGCCCCCCGAATCCCTCGCGGCGGTGTCACGGAGGGAACCGACTGGTAACGGACCAGGCAAGACGTGTCGCGGCCAGCGCAAGAACGCGCAGGAGGGAGTGCGAGCGCGAGAGGATCACTCGGGAATGAGGGGGAGGAAGAGAGGCTATTAATGCTTGACCAAACCCCTGGGTCCCGAGAAAAGCTCCAATCTTATGAGCGGCAGGCGGCTGGGGCTGGGGTAGGGGGGGTTTGCTTGCTTGCAGGGACAGGAGGCAACACGCCGGGGGATTTGGCAAATGAGGCAAGAAATTATGGCCGGCATCCACGGGAGAAACGCTCGATCGGCGGCCCACGCGTCGACGGAGCAATTCGGGAAAGCATTAACCGCGCCCGACGGAATCACGCGTGGGGGGATATCAAAATCAACCGATCCCTATCTCCGGCCGGTGGACGGAAATCGCCGCTCGATTTGGAAGATGGCCGTCGCTCTCGCGGCTTGCTCCGGGGGGAGGGGGAGGGGGAGGGGGTGAGAGACTCGTGGCTTGGCTTTTCCCGCGAGCTGGGCTGATGAGGAGAGTGTGAGTGAGTGAGTGAGTGCGAGTTTCCTGGCGTGGACTGTGCAGCCTTGATTGCCGCTGCCTCCGCTCGCGCCTACCTTGCGCAGCGCAGTGGTACTGAGTAGATCTGACGAGCAGGCAGGCTGCACTCTAGTAGGAGGAGAACAACGAGATATTTGTCTTTGACGGTGAGATGACGCTTTGACATGTGTGAGAAATTCAGCAGGGCCCACATGTCATTCTCACTATTTACACGCATATCCGAGTTTTTCTTTTATTCGCATATTTCTCACACTCGGTCGGAATTTTCGATTTTGTTTATGTATGAACAATGTGTGATAACTCAGCGTGTTTGTGCGGCTGGATATTGCAATGGATATGTGTAATAACTCGAGCAATTCTACGAAGCAAAGATGATAGAAGCATAGGTAATATTATGATGCAAAATAGTGGGCTAACATGGCGGCTAACTACGCATGTAGTATCTAGCCATTGGATCATCAAGGGAGAGCACAATATATGGTCACGACCTGCATAGAATCAAACAGGATGCTACTAACGCCCATACACTGAGATCACAATATTTGTTAGAACCCATAGTGCGTGTCACAAGGATACAAAAAAAAATCCACAATGCTCACCACAATTTGTACCCATATTGGGTGCTACAAGGATACACAAAAGGCAAACATCCATAATGCTCACCATATTTTATTTTTTCCACATCAAAGCTCCACGGTGTAATGGCCATGGTTAAAAAGTGAAACACCAGGAAAACCAGCCATAGTTCGCGATCGTGGACAAGCAACTGTGGTGGTTTGGCTCCCATGGTAGAAAAGAGACACACAACACCAATACGACGTGTGGATGGTGGCAGAATGAAATGAGAGGGCCGTCAGGAGCATGAACACTTCATCCGTTTCATCATGATCTCGTATGTACTTGTGCTCTCCATATCCAATAGTAGTGGCCAGGGCCGGCCCATAGGGCGGGGCAGAGGGGCGCTCGACCTGGGCCCCAAGGAGTTAGGGCCCTGTCTAAGATTTATATGTGTATCTATATTTGTCTTTTACTCATCCAACATGGTAAAATATTTTAGAAAATATAGATGGTCCAAGTTTAAGTTGACTATGTCTCTACTCCGACTTCTCTTTTCTAGAAAAAAATAATCCAAAATTCTGTATATAAAATAGGAAAGCGCGGGTTTTTATTTCAGAAATCCATAGAGATACATCATTCAGTTTTGATTGTGAGAAACAACATCAACATCGCTCTAGCAAATACTCTAGTATTTCTGAATATTTTTTCTCGATGCCATCATTTTTGTAGCCTTGCCAAATGTACAGAACAATACAAGACCCCATGTGTCACTTCAAAGTTGTGAGTATTCGTTAGTGGATACTAACTACGAAATCTTATAACTATATCATTCCGCCAACATGTCTCTTTCGATTTCTAAAGGTTCTACTTGTCCCGATTATCCATGTTATAGAGACTATTTCATCCTATTATTAATTCAATGTCTAATATGTCTACTCTTCTACTCATTCTTTTGGACATGCATATGAATCTATTAATTTCATAATTGTTCTGTGATTAATTCTAGAGGTACATATATATATATACACATGTACACTAGAAGAAATTGATAGGAATAAGTATCATGGTAAATAGTTTGCTTGATCGATAGAAATAAGTAGTTTCAAATGTCTCCATCGAGATTCCAAAGATCATGGATCTATGAAATGTACGAATTATATAATTGTTTAGAGGCCTAATAATGCTAATTATGCTTAATAATATTTTTAGCATAATACTAAAAATATATTTAAGCCTTTTCTTTTTGAAATAGGGGGGCCATTGCCCCCTCCCCTTGCCTCATTGAAACTTTGCCACTTTAAACTATGGGCTTTTGGTGTCGTGTTGCCCTAGGGCCCTCAAAATCTATGGACCGGCCCTGGCAGTGGCCACGAGCAGAGATAGCTGGCATGTTACTAAATCCGCATCCATATTATGGTTATGCTATATTGAGACAATCACTTTTTGGGCAGACGCCGTTGATAGATTTTCTAACTTAACTATCATTTTCAAAACGTAAACTCCACTCAAACAATAAAACATGTTCCTTTTTAGCAACCTTCAAAGATGTTCATGCTAGTAAGTACTCAATTTTGCAAACTTTTTTTTATTTCATGAACCCATTTAGCAAACTTCTTGACATTATGTTCCTCTTTTAGCAAATTGGCCCATACTTCCTGGCTAGCAGGGCTGCAGTCGGTTGCTTATTCGTGATGCCTTGGCAGTAGGGTACCGTAGGGCAAAGTAATGCCTTGGAGAAGTTCCATTCAATAGTTTAAACTAAATTCTAGTTTTGCGTGCCTAAGATGGCTACGGCTTTCAACCCTATTGGCTAGCAACTCTTATTCAACCGAGCTGAACTATCGAGTCTATATTTAATTCTTTACCACTATGTCAAATTATAATTGGTAAAGTTCAAAAGAAAATTATATTTTTTAGCCATACTCATGAATTATCGAATCTATATTTAGTTTTTGTACCACTTCATATTGTTTAGAAAGCAACCGTTATTAGCTAGTTAAAACTCAAACACTGTGTGGCATACTCTAGAGAAAACATAGCTAAAATAGTTAAACACATTTTGTCCGGAGGTGTCTGTTATAATTCATTATCTCGTATTGATAGTGCACAATAACAAGAATAGGTAGTGCTCTGTATGCAAAACATAAATGGATTTGATTTAAGGTATAGTCTTGAACCAAGAGAAAATAACAAAGTAATAAAATAACAATTTTATTAAGAAAAGTAAGTTCGGATAGGATATAAGATTCTACAATTATGGAGAAGTATGTTTTGAGGGTGATGCATAGTGTCCATTGTCTAAAGGCTAACAATAAAATCTCCTAGATGCTAGACGTGATATAATTTAATAACATATGAAAAAAATGGTCAGCAATGTTGAGATTTGCCAATATTTATCCAATTATCAATATTCAAAATTATTCGTACCCTAAATAATGGTATAGATGTATACACTATGTCACGCCATGATCAGCTTCAGGGAGTCTATGCAATTGGTAAAAGAGTGTACTTTTGTGTTACTCTATTTTTAAATTATAGAGTAATGTGTGTACGTTCAAATGATCATCTAAATTAAAGTCTCAATAACAATGTGTGTACGTTCGTACACACAGACACAGTGCATAGTGTAAACCATCTGGCCTGGCTAAGCCTCCTCCGATTGAATGAAGGCACGTACAAGGAGACAGGGAGTGATAGCTGAATTTATCAGATGCATCGTATTGATTCAGTCAGTCAGACCAAGGAACATGCATGCGTGCCACCTTTGCCCGGCTGCCCTCTGTGTTTAAGTGTGGACTGTGGAGTTAAACTGCACAAGGTACGTGCTCCTGAGAGATGCAACAACAGTGTCTTGTTACTGTTTCAGAAGTAATCATGGATTCATGGAAGATGCTGGTGCATGCATGGTCATGGTCACTGGGTTCATGGGTTTGTGACTCCATGTACTCATGTCTTTGTGCTCTGGCGTTATGATCACTGCTGCGAGCCAAACAAAAAAATTGGATATATGGTGTGCTACTAGACATGATCGGTTTGGCAGTTCTTATGCTATATCTAGCCTGCTTGAGGATGATTGGTGAAGAACACAAGGGACGATGAGGGAGGCACATCTGAAGAAAAATAAAGAATATTTGATATAAAACTTACTAGTACTAGATTGGCCAGGAGACAAAAGTACTATACTAGCTTAACATAGTTGAGATAACCTGTTGGAAACTTGGACCATCACCGTTCTGGTCAGGGCTGGTGCATGCATATAGTTAGTGGTACATAGTGAGTAGCGAACGTGTTGTGTACTCTTCAAGGAAGACAAATGCATCTTCCAATGCGAGCAGTGTGCGAGAGGCTTCCTGAATCCTGATGATGGAGTGTGCGACAAGAGTCCGGGTACAATTCCTAGGCTGGTCAAGAGCCAGGACAAGCAACCTTGTAGGCACAATGAAACAACAATGCAGTAGTACTGGTACGTACTTTCTCTGTTTTAAAATATAAGATGTTTTAACTTCATGAAATAAATGTATCTAGACCTTTTTTAGTATATAAGCTCACTCAGGTTTGGAGTAAATCTATACACTGAAAAAAGTCTAAATACACTAACCTAAAACATTTTATGAAACAGAGGGAGTACTAGTTTAATGCACCCATAGCAGAAAATTAAGATGGCGATATGGTTATGGTTGATTAACCCTGGCACCACCATTGACGGTACTAGAGTATGGAATATAAGAAGATGCTGTCTTTCTTAAATGTTTTTTCCTCCTTATATGGGGCCAATGAAAGGGGAGAAGAATCTGTCGGTGCCGTTTCGATCGGCCTCCCCTCGCCCTGTTCTTCTCTTGCTCCAGAACAGTTGATGTGCCTGTGGTCAAATGTGGTCTGCTCCGCTAGGCCCTGTCAGGCACAACTGCACAAGTGTCCCCCAGGAATGCCATGCCTTTCCGATCTGTTCCAAGTGCAACCTCTATGTTGCACAGAACAAAAAAAGATGCTGCTCCTTTCAAAAAAAAAAAAAAAGATGCTGCTATTACCGAACTCTGCATCCATTATCGCGCCGAGTGGCCCATGTCTTAGCACGTATTGCCACATGTGACGAATTAGGTAGGACCAACTCTGACGTCTAATCGACACTTGCGTCTGCTGGACACTCCATGATGCTGCATCACCGCCTGTATCCCCTGGTACCTATTATGATACTCGTGTTGGCCATAATCTTGACTCAAGATTCGTAGAGCTTTACGATGCGACGGCAGAGAGAAAATAGCTTCGTTAGAGCATCTCTAACAGAACCTACATCGCGCCGGCACCCGCAAAATCCCGACGGATTTGCGGTTTACAGGCCGGGTGTGCACTCTAGCAGGCCTGGCAAACGGGCCGGTCTGCAAAATATCTTTGCAGGCCCCACAAAGGTCTGGCACCGCCCCCTACTTATAGCGGCCGGCGGAGCGAGTGAGGGTCTCAAACCGCACTCCTCTGCCATGACCTAACCCTAGCCGCCGCGCCGAGTCCCCAACTCCGGCGAGCAATTACTAGCCTCCGCGCCGCAGACCGCACTCCTCCGCCACGGCGGCTGGGGCCACTTTGGGCTCGGCGGCGGGCGCGTCGGAGGCAGCGGGGGCGGCGGGGGCGACCGCGACCGCGACGAGGAGCGTCG
Source organism: Avena sativa (assembly GCA_916181665.1). NCBI lineage: Eukaryota > Viridiplantae > Streptophyta > Magnoliopsida > Poales > Poaceae > Avena > Avena sativa. The sequence continues at coordinate 467,396,149 of OV702293.1, forward strand.
CCGCAAGCTCGTCGCGATGGAGGCGAAGAAGAAGCGGAAGCGGTTCGTCGGCGCGAAGAAGCGCGCGGCGCTCAGGTGGTGCAACCGCGAAGAGTCGCCGCCTCCGCGCGTACGCGCCGGCGTGGTTCCGTCGGCCGCGCCTCGACCATGTTGTCGGGGAGGGGAGCTCCCGCGGCTCGTCGTCGGCCTCATCCCCGCCCGCGTTCCCCAACAGCGGGCTCATCTACGCCCGCAACGACACGGAGGAGCACGCCTACCTGGCGGCCGCCATCCGTGCCTCGGAGGACGCGCTCGCGGAGCGGCGATGGCCCTTGCGGCCGCGCGCGCGAGCGCCAGGAGGCCGCCGAGCTCGCGGCCGCCGTGGCGAAAGCGGACGAGGACGCCATGGACGTCGACATCGTATTCCTCGACGACTAGGCCGCCGCGCCACCGTCCGGTGAGCTCCATTTTGCACAAATCGGGGCCGCGCCGCCACGCCACGGCCCCGCCGAGCTCGCCCCTACTAATCCACTAGGATTAGGGTTTTTATTTTGCGCATCTATGCGCTTTTGCATTGTACATATTATGTATTGATGATGAACAACGGTGATTCACGATGAACGCGCACATCTCATTTCCCGAGAATTTTCAAAAAAAATTGCAGTTCGTCCCAGTTCAGGCACTGATCTGCGCCATGCCCTCGCGAACTGCAAATTCGTGGTTGCAGGCTCTGTTAGAGATGCTTTTAGTTTGCATGCACAAGTTAGTTAGCTGTATATGTACATATGAAGTAGTCATGTGTTTGTGGCCTGACTTAGTGCCTGAGTGGCGCACGATTAGGACCAGCTTGTTGCTTGGCTGCTGGGTGCGTGCGTGAGGTTAATTAAGGGACTACGGTGTGTGTGTGTGCAGTGAGATGAGCTAGGGATGTAGTCTCGCCGCGACCATGGTGTGTGCCTGGCCGGCCAACATGAGAGTTCCTCTTGATAGTACTGCGTGTGTGCGTGTGTACCTCAATGTATGTGAGCCGAGTTAGGCGTGTGTGTGCCGCCGCGGCGTCGCCGGGAAATCTACCTGGTCTCCATTGTCGTTGTTGTGTGTGTCCGGAGGTAGAAGAACGGCGTTGCGACATGCAGCGCCAACAACTCGAGCGATGGCGAGGGAAAGGACTCACATGATTGAGAACAACCCGTGGTTGATGGTTAGGAGGGCACTGGTACCCCAAGCCTACCAGAGTTTAAATCCCAGGTTTGACGCTTTGTTGTCTCATAAATACGGAATATTCTTCCAGTGGGAGGCGACGTTCCCGTTGATAGCGAGGCGCCTGCGATGACTTCGTCAATCTCAAGACCCGCCGGCTCAGCCTCTCGGAGGTGCTCATAGAGATAGGGTGTGCGTGCGTGTGTTTATAGGGTTGAGTGTATATACGCATTGTAAATCATCTGTGTTTGTACTGTGTTTTAAAAAAAAAGACTCGCATGATTGCAGCATGGAGGAGGCAACGCACGCATCGTGCGGATTTCTATAGCCTCTCCGTCAGCGGGCGCGTGGGGATCGGAATCGATTGCAGCTCCGGTCCGGCATAAGCATGTCCGTGATGCAAGTGCCCGAGAGATCAAGGAGGCTTTGCAACGAGTGCGATAGTCATTAGGGACCAGTCGCCACTGCTCACTGGCATGTGAATCGAATACTAGTAGTTAGTTAGTTCAACTAATTTAGTTGGGCCATACTGCGCGTACGTGTGTGCGCCCATGCTGTCAGCCGCTGAAAATGTAAGAGTGGAGAGCTTATAGTAACTCTAGCAGAGACAAAAAAAAACATCCCCGTACATACCCTGCTCCTCCCGTACGTACCCCTCCCGCGTCGCTACCGCGAGCGACCGGGGGAACCCTACCGCCGTCGTCGGGCCGCCCCCTTCCGCTCCTCCTGCCTCGTCGCCGCCGGGACGCGCCGGCGGCAAAGCCGCTCGGCGTCAGTGGCGGCGGGGCTCCTCTTCTCCCCCTGGTTCGCCAGATCTAGGCGCGGGCGAAGATCGACGACCGGCGGCGGCACGCGTGCGCGGGGCGCGGCCGACTAGGTGGCGCGGCTCTGTGGCGTCACCTTGCTGTGGGTAAAGGAAGGCCGCGTGGATCGGTGGTTTCGTGCTCGGGACCGGTGGCTACTAGACCGGGGCGGCAAGGGCCGTGGGCGGCGTTAACCGGGATCTAGAGGAAGCGGCGGACATGGTGCTGCAGGATGGAGGCGATGGCGCGCCCTTAGTGGCGCTGCTAAGCCTACTTACTCATCAACACCGATGGTCGGCCTGCTCGATCCGTTCTCCGGAAACCGGCCGGCGGTGTGGGGATCGCTGTGTCGGATCTAATAAAGGAGGTGGTCCTTTGATTTCTTTCGCATGAAGACGAAGATCTGCTTGATGTCTGCCCTCGTTGATCTGGTCTAGAGAGGCGGGTTCCAGAAGGCTCCGCCGACGAACTCCCATGGGTGTATCATGCCTGGAGATTGCTGGATCAGAAGGTATTCGGTCGTGCGCACCTTGTTCTTCCGGTTGTTTGGTTTCAGCGGGAGCATTGCGAAGCTCTGTTGTTTGTTCCCACCAAATGCCATTCTTAGAGCCATGGTGAAGTCAGATGCGGAGAATGTCAGAAAAGCGGAAATATGAGGGTAGCGATGGTGATTTTTGTTCTTGTGACGACGGAGAACTAGATGCATGATCTGAAACTCGTTGCAGCGACTGTTGGTGCGGAAAGACAACACATGAGGAGTTCTCAGTCTTACCTTGCAGGGTGAAAATCCAAGGTCTGGCCTTAACTGGTTGTGCTTGGCAATGACCTTGTTGAAGGCATTGTTTTGTGAGCGAGGACTTTCTCCAGGGTGAAAACCTATGATCTTTGATCGGGCAACGACAGCGCTTGGGCACTGTTTCCTTCTTGGAGACGCTGTTATTGGAGTGGAGGATTACTGGTGTTGTTCTGATGGTGTCAGTGTCATTGCTTTGAGGATTAGTTCTCTATAGCAGGACTTTTCTTTTTTGTAATTCTTTTTTCTGGGCTTGTGCATCCGTAAGAACGCTAGGGCATGCATTGTTGCAGAGGCTGGATGTAATTGGTATCCTGTGATATTAATATATACTCTTTTTCAAAAAAAATAGTAACTCTAGCATATCTTTTAAAAAACCGTTCCTTAAAACACGTATAAAAGTAGTAAAAACATGGGTTGGCACGTTTTTAATTTAATTTGGCTTCTTTATTCTCCTTCTTCAACCTCGTCCATGTCCCGCCAATCGCATCATGTCGCTCGCTGGCTTTCTAAACAACCACTAGAGACTTCTCGTGGCCCTCCCGCGGCTCGCCGTCATATCGCATGATAATGGCCCGCCTATCCCACTGCCACTACCAAGAACCCGCGGAGCCGCGAGTCCCCATCCTCAAGGTCAGCCGCAACCCCACCACCCCTACTCCTCCACATTTTCCAAATTTTGCCGGCCATTGTTGGCCGCCTCGGTGGCGTGAGGGAATCTTCTCGGTGGCGCGGCGGCGCGACTATAGCTTCTCGGCAATGCGGCTTGGTCGCCAGAATTTTGGTTGGTTCCCTGGAATTTGGGTGAACTTGGTGTAGGTCTAGCGGCAGAAGAGCAATGTATGACCTGAAACTTCCCTCTGGCCAACGGTTTGGCGTTTTTTGGTGCATGGACAAATTGGCATCCAAAAGCGATAATATAAGGTTCTCGGGCGTCGGTATTCGGTGCCCCATAAAAATACTTACAGGTCAATGGTATCTATTATGTGGGCCTTTTATCGACCAAAACCGTAATAATCGGTTATTTTCAGGTTTTATCCTCCTGCTAGAGTTGCTTTTGGCTGTTGCTAGTGTAGACTGTAGACTAGCTGTGATCAATGACACCAGTTCTCCATGAGGAGTTGCTTCGCTTCATATGGATATCACATGTGTCAGCAATTCTAGCTAATCAAATCACTGCGTTAGGGGAAGCCACTTGTGACTGATTGCATAGTGCAGTACTAGGCTCCTAGGACATGGTGTGATCGAGCAGCTAGCTCTGTGACGGACCCGACAAAAGACCAACTAGCTTAGCTAGCCTTCCTTCCTTGTAAACCACTCCAGTCTATACGTTGACAATTCGCCGTTTTCCACTGGGGTTTTAACTTAGGTTCCAAGCCATCTTTGAAGCGTTCTAGTCACTCTAAGTCTCTAACCCGTGAACCGATGATTAGCTAGCAAAGTTAGTCTGACACCATTTTTGTCGGAGTGCCGAATACACGATCTAAATTGAAACCACGTTGTTTTTTTATTTGCTAATATCACCACCTATGTTGGGACACAAATTCTCTCATAAATTGCTCCAACTTGTTTTTGTCCTCCAACATGCACTTACCCGATGTTGACCAAGATTGCACTCATCTACTCTCTTCGTTTCAAAATATAAGATGTTTTAGATTTGTGAAATAAATATATCTACACTACTTTTAATATGTAGGTTCACTCAGGTTTAGAGTGAATCTATACACTAACACCTCATACACTAAAAGAAGTTTAGATACATTTTTTTATAAACCTAAAACATCTTATATTTTGAAACAGAGGGAGTAATAGATAGGAATATTAGGCTACAAATGGTTGGGAAGTTTCTTTATTGCCATATCCCGTCGCCGGCGGTACGATGGCTGCAGCTAGGGTTCCGATGGAGTGGAAAACGAGATCAAGAGGAAGAGAGACCTGGGGAGGAAGAAGAACGGTGACGGTAAAGTTCACTCATTTCAATCATGGCCTCCCTCGTTACGACTGGTGTCTGCTATATCGACAGTCCCCCATCAAGGTTGCAACCCAACAACTACACACCACACGGCCCACTGCCCATTACAGTTAACTGAACCTATAGAGTACTGTTGCATAGCCTCAGGTGCATCAAGTGTAGATGCACTACAACAAGACCCATCCTATAGCAATACATACTTAGCAACGTCTTAAATATTCGTTGCAAAATTTTGTCCTAGATACACAGACTAGATCGTTGTTAGTTATACATATTGCAATCGGTGGAAAAAAGAATTCTACCGAGCCCAGCCCACTAACACGCTTCATTACCAATAATATTGTATATCTCTTAACGTCACCACGTATACCATGCAGCCATAAACGCACGCCGCACCTGACAAGTTCCTCTCCTCGCATCCTCTAAACCTAGCCGCCTCCCTCTGTTCCCTCAAGGGCTAGGGGCGAGCAGGGCCTCCCTTGACGGTGGTGCAGATCACGCTGCGCGACCTCCTACTCCTCGACGGTGATAGATAGGATTCAGAGCGAGGACGTCTCGAAGGGATGAATCAACCCCAGCTTCACGTTCGCGTGCCATGAGATCCCCTTAATCCATAAAATCTTCCAGTCAGCCAAGTTGTATTCAAGATAATTCACGATGTGGTGGTGGTTTCAGGAAGAGCCATGGCGACAAGTTGGAGCAGAGGAGGCGCAGAGGAGAAAGGCACAACATAGATTCAAGTTTCAGGTGCAATTTCTCTTTTCCCTTTTCAGATTACTCTCTCATTTTCCCTTGGCTTGACCCGTGTCCTTCAGTTTTCCAGGATTTCTGTGCACATATACCCACTCTCGTCATCGGCAGTTCATCACATCCAGTTAAACTTTTCTGTTTGGAACTGTTAGATGACTTCGGAGTTTAGGACCATTGCAGAGTCTAGCCTGGTTTCAGTCTCGCGCTTCAAAATTAACTCAATTGGACCGTGCTAATTCAGACATTACCGATGCAAGTTTGTGATCGATCAGTATGGAAGTTATCCATTATCTTTCCTTTATCTGACAGGGTGCAGAGGGATCCTCAACAATCGCATAGCTTCATTGCTGTTTGGACGCAAATGTACCAAGGATATCAGGTACGGAGTCGTCACGGTGATTTCCAAGCACGTCGCCCATGTCTTTAATTGTTGCTTTCAATTTTATTAGTGTGCACCGATCAAACTACCAATATTGATATGTATATTCTTTTCCCTAAATCATAATATGCTTGTGTTTCTCTTAATGCAAAGTTGCAAAGTGCAGCCAATCAATGCACCGTGATTTATGTACTGTCCCTATTCACTAGCTTTGGAATTTACTTGTATGCCCATCATATTAACTGTTTTGATCTACGGTGATCTGGTTGACCATCCTATTGATTATAGACGATTAATAATCTTGACCGTCTATTTTATTGAGAGATATTGATTTTCTGTTATTAGTATGGTGGTACTCGCTATGAATTTTGGTCTGACGAGGTATACGAAATGTACATGATAGCAAAATCTCTTACCTGCACTTAGCTTTTGTAGGGTTCGCAGCATAGAAAATAAAAAATTTCCTACGATGTGAACTATGTACCAAGATCTATCTGATAGATACAAACAACGGGCGGATGTATATCCGTAGAGAACATACCCTTGAAGACCGACAAAGTTTAACGAGTTCGACTCGTGGTTGATATAGACGATCTCTTGTCGATCTCAAGATCGAGAGGAAGTCCTAGCGCCGCAAATCAGCAGCGCATCCGTGCTCGCACACACGTTCGAGGCACCGAGCAACCTCCGCCTCCTCGCTCCAGCGATGCAGCGGAAGCACAACTCTTTCTTGCCGAATAGCCACCGGAAACATGTATCTCGCTAGTCCGAGACCATGAGGGATAAATTCTAGAGGGGGAGAGAGATCCTTCACGAGGAGGTGTGAGTGAGAAGTGAGAGGAGGGGCTCCTTATATAGGGGAGGGGGCAGCCCAAGAGGGCATGGCCGCCGGCCATGGAGGGTGCCCCCACCTCTCCCTCATTCATGTGGGTGGACACTCCACTCACAAAATGGCCCTTTAATTTTCTCCACTAAAAAACCCACTCAAATTCCCATTAAATTTCCACCAAATTTAATGCAAACTCTCATTAAATAAAACTCTTTTATTTTATTCAGGATTTTGTCAATTACTTTACTGAAAAACATTCACAAATAACCCCTTGCTAGAATTCTATTTCACATGCATAACCACTTTATGCAATTTCACCCGAAAACCTATTTCGGTATCTAGTGAAATAAATTCCTGCGCTTGTTCATTCTTTCGGCATGAAACTTTTGCTCCAATTGGATGCCAGTGTCTCTTAAGTGTGTCACCCTACGATTCGTGAATAATGCGGACATTATCGAGACCCCTCTCGGATCAATAATCAGAAGCGGGATCTGGAGACCCATACTGACTCCCACACATTCAACGATGACTTTCTTGTGATCGTCGGAACCTTTTACGCTAGTATCTTAATCCCTTTGTTTCACGATATATTACATGTCCGAGATTCGATCATCGGTATCTCCATACCTAGTTTTATCTCGTTACTGACATGCACTCTTTTCTCGTTCCCGTGATATAACATTCTAGTGATCAAATCACTTGCTTGCAAGCTAACCAATGTGATATCATCAAGAGGGCCCAGAGTATATCTATCTGTCATCGGGATGAACAAATTCCACTCTCGATCCATGGTCCTCAACATAACACTTTATTAGTTCTGAATCCATCTTTATAATCATCCTGTTACGGTGTGACGTTTGATGTTATCAAGAAACTCTTCCGGTGTTAGTGATTGACATGATCTCATGGTCTAAGGATTAGGATCACTTCGTAAGTTGTTATAGCAATATAAACTCAGTGACTTTGATCGTAATGCTATACTTCGGATGAATGTCCATCACACCATTACACTAATGTTGTGATCCCGTTATTAACAACATCCAATGACTATGATCAGGAAACCTTGATCATCTTGTTAATCAACGAGCTAGTTTATGAGAGAGGCATAACTAGGAACTTTCTGTTTGTTTATTAAACACACATGTATTAACGTTTCTGTATTAATACAATTATAGCATGCAAAATAAACATCTATCATATACTTGGAATACACATAATAAACACTTTATTATTGCCTCTCAGGGCATATTCCCTTTAGTCTCCCACTTGCACTAGAGACAATAATCTAGTTACATAGTGATAAATCTAACACCCATTGAGTTCTGGTGTTGATCATGTTTTGCTCTAGGGAGAGTTTTAGTCAATGGATCTGCTACATTGAGATCCGTGTGTACTTTACAAATCTTTATATCTCCATCCTTGACATGCTCGCGGATGGAGTGAAACCGGCGCTTAATATGCTTGGAATGCTTGTGAGACCTTGGCTCTTTGGCATTGGCAATGACACCATTGTTGTCACAATAGATCACCACTGGGTCCAACGCGTTTGCAACCACTCCTAGTTCGGATATGAATTCCTTCATCCAAACTGAGCCGCTTCCGAAGCAGCAACATATTCGGCCTCCGTTGTTGATCCCGCCACCACAGGTTGTTTGGAGCTCCTCCAACTAACCGCTCCGCCATTCATGAGAAATACGTATCCGGATTGAGACTTAGAGTCATCCGGATTGGTGTCAAAGCTAGCGTCAACATAACACTTAGCGATGAGCTCTTCTTCACCTCTGTATACAAGAAACATATCCTTAGTTCTTCGTAAGTACTTAAGGATATTCTTGACCGATATCCAGTGTTCCGAACCTGGATCCGATTGGTACCTACTAGTCAAACTAATAGCATGTGCCACATCCGGTCTTGTACATAGCATGGCGTACATTATAGAGCCTATGGCTGAAGCATAGGGGTCTTTGTCCATTATCTCTCTCTCTCTTCCGCCGAAGCCGGACTTTGAGTCTTACTCAATGTCTTGCCTTGCAACATAGGTAAGAACCCCTTCTTACTTCCGTCCATTTTAAACTTCTTTAAAATCTTATCAAGGTATGTACTTTGCGATAGCCCTATTAGGCGCTTAGATCTATCTCTATAGATATTTATGCCTAATATGTATGACGCTTCACCTAGGTCCTTCATTGAAAATTTGCTTTTAGATAACTTTTAACACTGTTTAAAATATCTATATCATTTCCGATCAATAATATGTCATCCACATATAATATCAGAAATGCCACATTGTTCCCACTCACTTTCTTGTAAATACAAGCTTCTCCATAAGTTTGGACAAATCCAAACTCTTTGATCACCTCATCAAAGCGGAGATTCCAACTTCGTGATGCTTGCTTCAATCCATAGATGGATCGCTGAAGCTTGCACACCTTGTTAGCATCCTTAGGATCGACAAAACCCTTTGGTTGTATCATATACAACTCTTCTTCAATATTACCATTGAGAAACGCGGTTTTTTATCCATCTGCCATATCTTATAATCGAAATATGCAGCAATTGCTAACATAATCCTAACTGACTTTAGCATCGTTACGGGAGAGAATGTCTCATCGTTGTCAACTCCTTGAATTTGTCGAAACCCCTTTGCGACAAGTCGATCTTTATAGACGGTCACATTACCATCAGCATCAGTTTTCCTTTTGAAAATCCATTTGTTCTCCACGGCCTTTCGGTCGTGAGGTAATTCCACCAAGTTCCAAACTTGACTTTCATACATGGATTCCATCTCGAATTTCATGGCTTCTAACCATTTGTTGGAATCCGGGCTCATCATCGCTTCTTCATACGTCGCAGGGTCATCATTTTCATCAACCATGAAATTCATGACAGGATTTCCGTACAGCTCGGGAGCTGCACGCGTCCTGCTAGACCTGCGAGGTTCGGTAGTATTCTATTTTGGAGTTTCATGATCATTATCATTAGTTCCCTCTTCAACTGGTGTAGCCAACTCCGGAACGACTTCCGGTGCTGCGCTACTCGCCATACTTTGAAGAGAAGGTTCAATAACCTCTTCGAGTTCTACCTTTCGACTACTCACACCTTTCGCGAGAAACTCTTTTTCTAGAAAGGATCCATTTTTGGCAACAAAAACTTTGCCCTCGGGTCTATGATAGAAGGAATACCCAATAGTTTCCTTAGGGTATCCTATGAAGACGCATTTTTCCGCTTTGGGTTCGAGTTTATCCGGTTGAAGTTTCTTCACATAAACATCGCATCCCCAAACTTTAAGAAATGACAGCTTAGGTTTGTTTCCAAACCACAATTCATACGGTGTCTTTTCAATGGATTTAGATGGTGCCCGATTTAAAGTGAATGCAGCAGTTTCTAGTGCATAACCCCAAAATGACAACGGCAAGTCCGTCAGAGACATCATAGATCGAACCATATATAATAAAGTACGATTACGATGTTCCGACACACCATTTCTCTGTGGTGTTCCGGTAGGTGTGAGTTGTGAAACAATTCCACACTCTTTCATGTGAGTGCTAAACTCGTAACTTAGATACTCACCTCCACGGTCGGACCGTAGAAATTTGATCTTTCTATTACGATGATTTTCCACTTCATTCTGAAATTCCTTGAACTTTTCAAAGGTTTCAGACTTGTGTTTCATCAAGTAGATATAACCGTATCTACTCAAATCATCCGTGAAAGTAACAAAATAACGATATCCACCTCGCACCGACACACTCATTGGCCACATACATCAGAATGTATGATTTCCAATAAATCTGTCTCCTGTTCCATTGAACCGGAAAACGTCGTTCTAGTCATCTTGCCCATAAGGCATGGCTCACGTGTATCAAATGATTCAAAATCAAGTGATTCCAAAAGTCCATCCGAATGGAGCTTCTTCATGCGTTTAACGCCAATATGACCTAGATGGCAGTGCCACATATATGCGGATATATCATCATTAAGTTTAATCCTTTTAGCATCAACATTATGAATATGTGTAACATTATCATCAAGATCTAATAGAAATAAACCATTCATCATTGGTGCATGACCATAAAAGATTTCATTCATATAAATAGAACAATCATTGTTCTTGGATTTAAATGAATAACCACTTCGCATCAAACACGATCCAGATACAATGTTCATGCTCAGTGCAGGCACCAGATAATAATTATTCAAGTTTATAACTAATCCTGACGGCAAATGGAGAGGCAGCATTCCGACGGCGATCACATCAACTCTTGATCCATTGCCGACACGCATCTTGACCTCACCCCTTGCTAGCGGTCGCTTGTTCCGCATCCCCTGATTCGAGTTACAAATATTAGCAACTGAACCGGTATCAAATACCCAGGTGCTACTGCGAGCACTAGTCAAGTACACATCAATAACATGTATATCATATATACCTTTGTTTTCCTTGCCGGCCTTCTTGTCTGCCAAATACTTGGGACAGTTGCGCTTCCAGTGGTCAGTCCCCTTACAATAGTAGCACTCGGTATCAGACTTAGGTCCAACTCAGGGTTTCTTTTCAGGCACGGCAACCGGCTTGCCGTCCTTACTTCCCTTCCGTTTTCCCTTCTTGTCTTTCTTGAAACCAGTGTTCCTATTGATCATCAACACTTGATGTTCCTTTTTTATCTCCACTTCTGCAGTTTTAAGCATTGACAGAAGCTCGGGGAGAGACTTCTTCATGCCTTGCATATTATAGTTCATCACGAAGCTCTTATAGCTAGGTGGCAGAGACTGCAGAACACGATGTATGCCTAAGTCAATGGGAATCGTTATTTCCAAGGACACAAGCTTATCGGCGTAACTCGACATCTTGAGTACATGCTCACTAACAGAGTTGTGCTCTTCCATCATGCAGCTAATGAACTTTTCTGAAGTGTTGTAGCTCTCTACAGCAGCATGTGTGTCGAAAATCATTTTCAACTCACCCATTGTATCAAATGCATTGCCGTTTTCGAAACGCTTTCGAAGTTCCGGCTCTATCCCATACAATATGCCGCAATGAACTAAGTTGTGGTCCTCCGACGAGTCTGATAGACATTCTTCTCCTCGTCAGGGGCATCCTCAAAAGGTGGGGGCCTAGCGGCGCTTCTAGCACATAGCTTTTGTGCAGCAGAGAGGAGAATCCTCAAATTCATGGCCCATTCGGTAAAGTTGCTACCATTTGTTGCAAGTTTCTCTTTCTCCATGAACACATTGAAATTAAAAGCAGGTGGTGCCATCTACAACAGAATTTGTAAAGTTTAGACTAAGTTTATGATAGATTGAGTTCAACTAATCCATATTACGAATGAACCCCCACTCAAAAACGACATCCCTCGTGCCTTTTTGGTGATTACATGAACCAAATCCACTACACCAAGTCCGATCATCACGTGAGTCGGTGTAGCTTCAAAGGCGAGCATCAAATGGGCATCATATCTACTATATGGCTCATGCTTAACCTTTCGGTCCGTGTTCCGAGGCCATGTTTGTACATGCTAGGCTCGCCAAGTTAGAACCTTAGTATTCGCGTGTGTAACTGTTTTACACCCAAAATATGGTCGTGGATCCAAGAACACCCGATCATCACGTAATGTCTTGGAGCGACGGAAAAATAATCGGTGCATACTAAAGGAAGAACACATTCTTATCTTGATATTTAAATGAGGGATCATCTTATTATGCTAACAAAGCGCTAAACAAGCAATATAAGATGCTATCAAACATCACATGTTTATTAGTGAAATGATATGGTTCCCGCATATGATCTCTATCATGTGCATCGTGGTATGATCACTATCATACCTTTATGTGTAAATCCAAGGTCTATGGAGTTTACATGCTATGTGTGTTGTAAAAGTATCATCTCATACTTCTACTTACAACATCACCATATCATAACACTATCCCAACAACAATCTAAACTAGACGCCTCTAATTTATCCATTGCAAGTTTTACGTGGCTTAGGGCTTTCGAGATAGAACCGTTCTTACCTACGAACATGAACCACAACGAGGATAACCAAATTGTTGACAACTCGTTGCAAAATAGATATTGACTATAGTAGGAGAGACAGACACCCGCTAGCCACTTATGCAAACTAGTTGCATGTCAAGCGTGGAACAGGTCTCATGTGCGAGGACATGTAAAGTTTGTCCAGGCTGCTTCATCCCACTATGCCACCAATATCCAGAATTATAACTAAGGAGCAACAACATGATCATCATCGCCCACATACTCATATGTGTACTACCCATGTAAAGCATCTACGCATAGATCCGGCTCTGATACCACTGTAGGGTTCGCAGCATAGAAAACAAAAAATTTCCTACGATGTGAATTATGTACCAAGATCTATCTAATAGATACAAACAACGGGCGGATGTATATCCGTAGAGAACATACCCTTGAAGACCGACAAAGTTTAACGAGTTCGACTCGTGGTTGATGTAGATGATCTCTTGCCGATCTCAAGATCGAGAGGAAGTCCTAGCGCCGCAAATCAGCAGCGCATCCGTCCTCGCACACACGTTCGAGGCACCGAGCAACCTCCGCCTCCTCGCTCCAGCGATGCAGCGGAAGCACAACTCTTTCTTGCCGAATAGCCACCGGGAACATGTATCTCGCTAGTCCGAGACCATGGGGGATAAATTCTAGAGGGGGAGAGAGATCCTTCATAAGGAGGTGTGAGTGAGAAGTGAGAGAAGGGGCTCCTTATATAGGGGATGGGGGCAGCCCAAGGGGGCATGGCCGCCGGCCATGGAGGGTGCCCCCACCTCTCCCTCATTCATGTGGGTGGACACTCCACTCACAAAATGGCCCTTCAATTTTCTCCACTCAAAAACCCACTCAAATTCCCATTAAATTTCCACCAAATTTAATGCAAACTCTCATTAAATAAAACTCTTTTATTTTGTTCAGAATTTTGTCAATTACTTTAATGACAAACATTCACAAATAACCCCTTGCTAGAATTCTATTTCACATGCATAACCACTTTATGCAATTTCACCTGAAAACCTGTCTCGGTATCTAGTGAAATAAATTCCTGCGCTTGTTCATTCTTTCAGCATGAAACGTTTGCTCCAATTGGATGTCGGTGTCTCTTAAGTGTGTCACCCTACGGTTCGTGAATAATGCGGATAGGATCGAGACCCCTCTCGGATCAATAATCAGAAGCGGGATCTGGAGACCCATACTGACTCCCACACATTCAACGATGACTTTCTTGTGATCGTCGGAACCTTTTATGCTAGTATCTTAATCCCTTTGTTTCACGATATATTACATGTCCGAGATTCGATCATCGGTATCTCCATACCTAGTTTTATCTCGTTACTGACATGCACTCTTTTCTCGTTCCCGTGATATAACATTCTAGTGATCAAATCACTTGCTTGCAAGCTAACCAATGTGATATCACCGAGAGGGCCCAGAGTATATCTATCCGTCATCGGGATGCACAAATTCCACTCTCGATCCATGGGCCTCAACATAACATTTTATTAGTTCTGAATCCATCTTTATAATCACCCTGTTACGGTGTGATGTTTGATGTTATCAAGAAACTCTTCCGGTATTAGTGATTGACATGATCTCATGGTCTAAGGATTAGGATCACTTCGTAAGTTGTTATAGCAATATAAACTCAGTGACTTTGATCGTAATGCTATACTTCAGATGAATGTCCATCACAGCATTACACTAATGTTGTGATCCCGTTATTAACAACATCCAATGTCTATGATCAGGAAACCTTGATCATCTTGTTAATTAACGAGCTAGTTTATGAGAGAGGCATAACTAGGAACTTTCTATTTGTTTATTAAACACTCATGTATTAACGTTTCCGTATTAATACAATTATAGCATGCAAAATAAACATCTATCATATACTTGAAATACACATAATAAACACTTTATTATTGCCTCTCAGGGCATATTCCCTTCAGCTTTGGCATTTCACCAAGGTGAGTATACCTAAAAATTATTAAGCAAGTACTTAGTGTAATTCACTATACCCTTCACACTGCTTTCATCATTCTGATACTGAAAACATAATTTGTATCGGCATGTCGCATACATCAGCAAGGCTTGCTATCATGATATCAGTTGTGGATATGTTAGGCCAAATATTAGAATGAAATATATATGGACTAGGTCGAATATCATATTTTGATACAAGATTGTAAATTGTCTAAACTTCAGAAATTTTCGTGTATGGAATGGTGTTCCAAAAAGTATATATAGGACTAGGTAGAATATCATATTTTGATGGAGGATTGTAAATTGTCTCCTCTTCACGTGATTCTCATGTACGGAGTGGTGTTACAATAATAAATATTTAATTATATGTGATCCAGTTCAATCATATTCTTCCACTTGTTTATGATGAGTCATGTCTCATATAAACTATGTTCTCATGTTGCGACAAAGTATCTTTCATCTTCTAAAGCGATCAAACCATCTAGTTTAGGAAATCAATTTGGTAAAATAAATATTCAATACCTACAAGATGCCTTTACCAATGTACACAACTGTTGCTTTTGTTCCGTAGCTATTTTGCAAATCTTAACCAATTGGGTTCCAACACATGTATATGCGTTGCATTGTATCTTTGCAACGCCCAAAAACGCAACACATTTTTATTCGTTGGTAAAGTCCCTAGCAACGCCTATATGGACATTTAGATATAGATAAATGCGTTGGTGTAGAGAGGGTCTTCTTGTAGTGATGATACAAACCTCCCCCTAAAGGGCTAGCTTGTCCCCGGGCTAGCGAATGTGGAAACGAGCTCTCAACACATCGTAATCCTCCTAGGTCGCCACATTTGCAGGTAGAGTAGTCCACTTAACCTTGATTTACACATAAGAAACATTACCTTTCATGCAGAGCCGGTGCTTTAGAATTTCCCCAGGTTCCACATCTTGAGCATCCAATTAAACTTGACCTAGTAATTCATTAAACACTGCGGTAAAGTCTGGTTTGAATGGCTTCAACTGAGACACATGAAACACTAGATGGATTTTACTTGTGGCATGTAAGTCTAGCTTGTATGCCATAGTGCCAATTTTAGATAAGATGTTATATGTTCCACAGAATTTGTAAGACAATTTATAGAAATCCCTTCTCACGGCTAGTTTTTGTACATATGGTGTAGCTTTAGAAACATAATCCCCCACCGGGAATTGATTAACCCTATCCGTTTGACCATCACTCCGGGGCGGTAATGCACTGCTCATCTGGAGCTTGGCGTCAAACATGGCAAACAGTTCATTCTAGAAGTTACTAGTAAAGACTCTTTGTAGAAACAATGGAGACAGGCATGTTGTGAAGATTCACTACATTGTTAAACACAACCTTGGCCACAATATGTTTATAGTGATTGACTCAAGAATTATTCAAAGCCAGGACAAACAGTTATTACAAAGCTAATGGCACTACTTTTTTTATCAAATTGCCATCGAATTAGGCTTGCCAGGAGGTCTGGAGGCATCCCGAATTTGGTCATCATGCCCCTCTCAACTTGGAGTTGAGAGAAAAAAGTTGTCTCTTGATCATTATATCTCACCTTGTAATTAACCGAACTAGCGCATGCATTAGTAATTCAACAAAATCAGGATGGAAACCAGCCGAATCATCACGTTCATCATGTACACATACTCCACTCTGTCATGCATGTCCAGCTTGGCAGCCGAACCAAACAGTCCAAGTTTTCCCTGGCCGCTGAATCTAGCTCGGTCAGTACCGTTGATTTCCTTCCTTCCACGGCGGACGGGCAGTACCGTAGAGACATACGTACACAGGTACAACGTATAGTACCTCGCGACGTCGCGGCCTCCTTCCCTTCCCTTCCCTTCCACGGTGCCACGACCACGATGCGCGCATAACAGTTTCGCTGTGAGGAAGTGATTGAACGGCCGGCCGGAACGATTCACTGTGACGCTCGCTCTGGGAACGCGGTGGCGGTGGCGGTGCGCTCCCGGACGATCGAGCCCCCACGGATCCTCCTGGCTGTCAGGTGTCAGTGCTCGACAAATCCCAGGCTCCCCATGCGGCGGGCGTTATCGGGCTAGCTGCGTCACGTCACGTCACCTGTTGCCATGCCATGGATACTGTCTACACTGACATGGCACGGAACGCGGCGCGATACGGGCGCCTGCCTGCCTGCCCGGTTAAGGCAGAAACCATCTGCTCGAGTGCGACACCGACTTGGGAAGAACCATGGCACGGCACCGTCGTATCTTTCCAGATCCATCGTAGTACATCGGGTGCCTACTACCGTTCGTCCTCACGCCTACTCATCATGCCTTAATTTCTTCTACAGATAGGCTCAGGCCACAGCTACACATGGCCTGCCTACGCTGTGCAAAACAAGAAAAAAGGACAACAGCACAAGTCGGCGCAGAATCTTTCTCCAAACGGAAAGAGAAAGAAACAGTGAGAATATCAGCAGATGAAAAATTGATACGAGGGCCTGACAGGGCCGGCTCTATATTTTTTTTTTGCCCTTGGTCGAAGTCGATAAAATGATTTTTAATGACAATATTTATATATATGTACGTATAACTAGATATATAGGCAATATATGTGTCAATTTCACTTGCAAAATATTTAAAAGCATATAATCGCACGTTTATAGTCGAGATGTCTATAAATAATTGTCAAGCACTAAAGCAATGTGATATTTAGATAGAAAAAATAAAAATAGTAGAAAAACATAACGAGTATTCCATGCTAGTGAATACCTTAAAAAACAGCCTCCAGTGAGTTCATTGATAATTAAGCTTCAGTGCTTCAAAAAAAGTTTCTCGTGCATTTCTAGATGAAAAATCATCGAGGATACTATCAAAATTAATGTTGTCTAATATATCCTTCTCAATACAACACTAATCCAGGGATTAATTAGATCTTTAGAAGGATTGGACGATGGATTAAGAAGGGATCTCGGCGTAAACTTATAGAGGACAGGGTCTGTTCAAGGTTGATGTCTTATTGATGGAGAGCAGCTACAGGAGTCAGCAGAGCAGTCTGGAGAGAGCAGATGAAACAGGCAGAGACGACCTAGGCGGGCGGCTGGGGGCCTGGGGCGTTGGGCGTCCTGCCTGGGTGTATGCGTCTTGGACTGGACGGCCAGCGGCCTGGGTGCCTTCCTGGCAAGCCTCACGATCGCGAGACGGCGAGAGCAGATGAAACGGACAAGTCGTGACTCGCGAGATGGACCGAGTCCGCGACGGCAACGCTTGGAATTCAGGATTGATCGTCGATCGATCTTCTCGGCAGGAGGGGCCTCGCGATCGTCAGACATAAAAAATATTGGGCCCCTTCCCGGCCTGGGCCCTTGGCCGTCGCACTATGTTGACATGGCCTAGAGCCGGGCCTGGGGCCTGACGGCATCCCGTCTATCCAAACGGTCCTTCGAATCGGTATGCGCGACGTGTGAGATATGTGCGGCGTCTTTTTTTTGAAAAGAGAATATATTAATATCACAATGATACCAATGGTGGAAACAAACAACAGAGCTTCGCAACGCTCTCGCTGAAACCAAACGGCCAGAAAAATAAAGTGCGTATGACCGAATACCTTCCGATCCAGCAATCTCCAGGCATGATACGCCCATGGGAGTTCGCCGACGGAGCCTTTCGGAACCCGACTCTCCGAACCAGATCAATGAGTGCAGACATCAAGCAGATCTTCGTCTTCGTGCGAAAGAAATCAAAGGACCCCCTCCTTTATTCGAGCAGAGCAAATCTAAGAGATGGCAATCCAGAGTGATGTTTCGCCGGCGTGGCCAAGCCAACAACAACGGTACTCACAGCTCCCTGGATGGACCACTCTGGCCCAGATCTTGGCCCAAAAGCCCATCTTGATCGGCAGCCCAGATCGCCACGGATCGGATCCAAATCCGAACCGGTGGTTCACCGCCGTCTCCACGAGGTCGCTCCGCCCATGAGCACCGGCCAGACCAGCGCCCTGGCCGCGCCGCCCACCACCCGCTCGCGCCGCCAGGAAGGCGTCTGATCTAGGCGGGCCGCCTAGACCCACGACGAACCACCTCCCATGAAGCCAAAGCCGGGGAAGATTGCCGCTGCCGCTAGGCCGGGGAACGCCGCCCCGACCACCGCCCACGTCCATCCCCGACGACCCAGCCCCAGCCGCACCAATGGGGATGATCGCCGCGTCCACCTTCCCTAGCATCGTGCGGTACCAGGGGCGGAGAGGAGGGGATCAGGGAGAGAGGGAGTAGGCAACGGGAGGGGATCCCCCGGCGATGCCCTGGGGGTGCGCCACGGGAGGAGTCATTCCTCACTAGTTGTACAAATGGTTTATCTAAAAACAAATACGCACTGGGGAAAAGGAAGCCCCATGTGCGGCGTCCTAGCGGCACGATCCATTCGAACTAAGGCATGTCGGACCGTGACCCAAATCTGATGCCTGGGACTACTATGCGCGATAGCCGGACAGACCGGACCATGACCCAAAAAGATCTCGACCCAAACAGACTAAAATGCATTGTTTAGGTTGCGTCTCGCTGGTGAAAATGTCCTAACTAGGCGTGGTTTTCACATTTGGCGGGCTATGGTCAGGGGGAGGGGGGAAGGTGTGTGTGCGTAGATGCTCTCATGGCCGGCATTAAGGGCCTGTTTGGTTCCTAGCCATAATTTGCCAAGCAAAAGTTTGGTAAAGTATGACAGCCACAAAGTGTGGCTAATAAATTGGACGCCAAACTTTGGCAAAAGTTGGTAAAAACATTAACCCTATAACAAGTAGACCATATAATTAATAAAGTGTGACAAACTATAAATATAACAAAAATCAAACACAAGCCAAAGAACTTGTGGCTATCAAAATTTGGCTTGCCAAACTGTCGCTAAAAACCAAACGCGCCCTAATTGAAGGAATGGTGTGCGGTGTGCTCCCGGGGGACACGGCGACACGGTGACGCACTGACACGCTGACATGCTTTCAAGTTTCGGTGCTCGGGAAGGCTAGGTTGCGTCACGTCACGTGTTGCCATGCCACGGGTACTTCACTGCCATGTCAGGGAACGCGGCGCGGTACGAACGTGGCACAGGCCACAGGGAGCCGCAGCTGCCTACCTGTCTGCCCCGGGGTAGCGGTCCGGATGGTGACTGCTACTCGTCCACACATAAGTGTATATCTAGCTTTTGTCTAAGTCAAATATAATTAAATTTGACCAACTTTATAGAAAAATATAGAAACATATATTACATCAAATTGATATATTATAATACTAGATTTAAAAATAAATCTACTCCCTCCGTCCCGGTTTAAAGGACACAATTTACAATTCTCTGGACCCTAGGTGTCATCTAATTGGTCCATTTAATAGTATGGAGTAGAACATGCATAAGGAGAAAAAGAGTTAGAAAAGTGTTCACATTTGTTCACACATGTGCATGCAAGCATTTTATTGTTTTCACACAGGAGTAATTACAGAGATTAAATGCTTTTGTGTCTAAGTATTTTGGGATTGCATGGTTTGCAAATTGTGTCCTTTAAACCGGGACGGAGGGAGTAATGGTAACAATTCAATGTCATAAATGTTGTTACATTGTCCTAGAAATTTAGTCAAATTTTACTACGTTTAACTTAAGACAAGGCTAGAAGTACACTTATTTACGAACGGAGGAAGTAGCAATTAGCATATCCGATCTCTAAGGAGAGAATCGTTTTCGCTGCTTGGTCGTCGTGACTTTGGAAGAATCGTGGCCGACCACCGTCCTATTATTGAGAGAAAAGTGCAGACCATCTCACTTCGTAGAGTTTGTTCATAAAACACGTAAACAAATCTTTTTTTATAGCTAACAGTGAGTTACTTCCTCCGACCCATATTAGTTGATTTGAATTTGTTAAAATTTAGATAAACCTATATATGTTAAATAGTGTCTATATTTATCTAAATCTAGACAAACCTGAGACAACTAATATGGATCGGAAGGTAATTTTTTTTTTGCACTCAAACTAAATTAACAGCTTAGCGCCGACCATATAGCCCACATGGCCACACTTCCAGAGACAACCAAAGGAATCGATAAAGAAAAAAAATCAGAGGCTCGCTCGCAGAGCCGAACCTTGCATTGCGCCGCGACGACAGAGAGGGAGAAAACCACGCAAGATGGTGAACAATGAGACACTAAATCTTCAACTTCATGTGAAATGAGATGGGCTATGTAAGAATTGCAAAATCTGAAGACTCGGCTCTTTCGTATGGTTTTTTTTTAAAAGAGTATATATTAATATCATAGAGATACTAATTACACCAACTTCTGCAATAACGCATGACCTAGCGACCATACGGTTGCACACAGCCCAGAAAAAATTACAAAAAAGAAAAGTCCCGCTACAGAGAATTAATCCTCAAAGCAACAATACTGACACCATCAGAACAACACCAGTAGTCCCCATTCCAATAACAACGTCTTCAAAAAGAAAATAGTGTTCAAGCGTCGTCGTTGCCCGATCAAAGATCATAGGTTTTCACCATGAAAAAAGTTCTTGCTCATAAAACAATGCCTTCAATAAGGTCATTGCCAGCACAACCAGTTAAGGCCAGACCTTGGATTTTTTACCCTGCAAGATAAGACTGGGAATTCCTTCCATGTTATCTTTCCGCACCAACAGTCGCTGCAATGAGTCCCAGATCACGCAGCCAGATCTTCATCGCCACAAGAACAAAAATCATCATCGTTACCCTCATATTTCTGCTTTGCTGACATTATCCGCATCTGACTTCACCATGGCTCTAAGAATGACACTTGGTGGGAACAAACAGTAGAGCTTCGCAACGCTTCCGCTGAAACCAAACGGCCAGAAAAACAAGGTGCGCACGACCAAATACCTTCCAATCCAGCAATCTCCAGGTATAATACGCCCATGGGAGTTCGCCGGCGGAGCCTTCCGGAACCCGCCTCTCCAGACTAGATCAACGAGGGCAGACATCAATCAGATCTTCGTCTTCGTGCGAAAGAAACCAAAAGGACCACCACCATTATTAGATCCGACACAGCGATCCCTACACCGCTGGTCGGTTTTCGGAGAACGGATCGAGCAGGCAATTAGGGTTAGAGAGCCGATCTAGGTCTTCCAACGGAATCCCATCGCCGGCACCTCCTCCACCAGATCGCCCCACTCCATCGCCTTGGAGAAACGAACAAGCCGCCAGCACGGGGGACGGGCGGCCGCTGCACGGCAGCACTCCGGACGGGCCTCCATGCCGCCGCCCTCCATGATGCCTCGCGCTGCCGTGCCACCTTCCCTGCACCGCCGCTGCCTTCCCCGCCAAGGTTCGTCGCCTCTCCACGCTCCACCCTCACTACCCATGTGACGATCCGCCTCCGCGCGAAGGGGCCTCGTTGGGGGAGCGCCTCCCTCACCCCGCCGCCTTCGACGGCCAGGCGCGGCCGCCACCGCCGGCAACGGCCAGGGGAGAGGAGTTCGCGACACCTCTTTTTCTAGGGTTTGGCGCCTCCGGAGCCGCCCCGCGCGAGGCGACCCGGGAGGAGTAGGTAGGTATGTGGCCACCGAAACACTTGACTTGAGCTGGTAAAATGACCCGGGAGGAGTAGGTAGGTATGTGCCACCGAAACACTTGACTTGAGCTGGTAAAATTTTCACAATTTGTACCGTGCCATGATTGTGCTATCATTAGATTGTGATACATTTTGATATAATTATTTTGCTCAGATACTTACGTTTCCAAATGTTATGTCCCAATTTTGTGTACTGCTAGGCAATGCTGAACGCCACGCAATCAAAGCGGTGGGCTCTGTCTGTCAATATATGATGTTAACAAGGCTAAGCCGTTTAACTTGAGCTAGATGCAAAGAAATAAACTACAACATGTGCTAGCTGCAAAAAAAGAATTGTTTCTGGGTTCTGCGCAACAAATGTCCCACAATACATCGGGTGCACATGTACACATCGCTTGCCTACGTTGTGCAAAAGAACAAGAAAAAAAAGACCGCACAAGTCGCACAGAATCTTTCTCCAAAAAGAATAAAAAAATAACAGCGAAAATCTCAGCAAACCCCATTCAACAGATCAAGATTCAAGATCAGGCAAACAGTAGCATCGTGGACCAAGAAACAACGCTACACCACATAACATATCGCATAACATGTCAACAGGTTGTTACTACATCTAAAAACAGGATGTCAGTCAGAGGCTCGGAGCACACACACAGCTCGACACAAATCCAGCCGCCCGAATCATCGTCATCGTCGTACATGTTGGAGCGGATGCAGATCCTCCTCTCTCTCTCGCAGGAAAACGGCACAAATATTCACCTAGCCTCTTCCCGCCTGCCTTGTATGCTAATTCTTCTACTACTGTAATGTTACACATTTGGTACCACCTCCAGGACAGGTGCTGGAACATTCTCGGTCTCCAATAGGATTAGAATCTGTACACTGCTAACTACCCTTTTACAACAACTCTCCGTTTCATCATCCACTACTAGTAGGGGTCAAATCATCGAATATCCCTGATTATTTCACTTTACCTCCCGCCACCTTTGCCTTTGCCCGTTTCATTCTCCTCTTGACCGTGATATCTTCGTTCCAGGGGCTCCTCCTGGGCACCGCACCGCTCGGTGTACTAGAGATATCTGCCGGCCCAATGCCACTGCAAGTGCCAAGCAACCCTGGAGCTGACCCATATCGTTCCATTAGGGACGGAGATGCAAAGGATTCTGAACTATGTCAATGGCTGCTACTTGTGCTCACAGCTGCAAGACCAAGTCCGGATGCTTCGGGTTTGCTACTTTCCCCCTAGGCAGGGAGCCGGCATTTAAGCTTGGTGCAGCAGCAGTGTTATTCTCGTCTTGCAAGGGGATGGAGGCCGCCTTTCCAGCAACTCCATTTTGTGCCGCCTTAACGCTCTCTGCGGCAAGTGGGTGCCCATGGAGAAAGCCGTTGGCTCTGCCATTGACTCCAGAAAACATTCCGAGTACTTGAGCATGCGTCATCTGCATGCCTGGTCCAAATAATCCTTGTCCAGCATACTGACCGATGGTGTTCGGTACAGCAGCAGCAGCAGCAGCAGCAGCAGTGATTCCGTTGATGTTAGAGGGGATTTCTTGGCTATGACTCTGCTGCTGCTGCTGCATCGGAGGTGTTGGTCGAGTATTGCCCGCACTATCGACTCCATTTTCATACGTGGGTGCTTCACTGGCAAATGTAGAGCTTCTTTCAACGCCTGCAGATGTGGACGCCACTGGCTTGTTTTTAGCTAGATGCTCTTCGACAGTGGAATCCACATTTGGAGATTGCTCAGAACTTGGACGGAGATCATCGCTTTTGGGTGTTATACCGCATGATGGAATACTGGACTCAGCAGATGGATCAGTAGATTCAGGAACTCGAGACCACTGGGAGTTTTGAGGTGGCTCGCCATCGACAACCCATCCTGGGCCAAACTTTGTACCAGGAGGTAATACCCTTCTGATACCCTTTGCTGCTATATCCCATCCAATTGGACCGAGTGTTGCCGCAAACCGTGCCAAACTCCGAGCATATGCAAGTTGCTGTTGAACCCCAATCTGTTTCATGGCGAAAATAATTCAGCCTTAAAATATTGATGCGGCACGTAGACATTTCTATTCTTATACTCTAATAATTAGATTTAGTCCAAAACAAATAACAAGCAGCTGCAAATATTCACGAAGAGCTAAGTGGGAAAACTTTATAAGTTATAACTCAAGATTCTAGAATTCAATGTAAGATGATCAGAATGTACTTACTGGAATTAGTTGTTTCCTCTCACAATCAAGGGCAGAAAACAGAGGACTATAATGTGAGTCTTCCTGATCATATGTACTCCGACGATCATCGTCTAAATAAGTAGTCTTCTTTCCGTACTTCGAAGGCCCTACACAAAGACAGTAGCATTAGCCATGATTATGCTCCACAAGTACAACGCTGCACCGCACACATGAGATGTTAGGTACTAAGAAAAACAAACCTGAGTAAGCAGCAGTTTTCTCTGTTCTTTTACCACTAAAAGAGCCGAATGTGTGTTGGTGAAGAATGGATGAATCTCTCATGGAGATACTTGTATTTCGAGCTCTGTCACTAGTCCATCTTTTTCTTGTTTCAGTGTTGTCTGCAGATCTGTTCGCTTTTACGTTGGATAAATCAGGAGAAACATCGCCCTCAACCTTCTCAATTGGTTTTTTTGCATTTTTCGGCGGCCTGCCTCTTCTAGGTGCTGGCTTCGGTTCTTCTTCTTCGCTATCACTAGCTTGCCTCAAATTCTCAAAATCCTTTTTGGCAAGAGCTTCGATAGACCGTGCCTAGGGAGATGTTAACATTTTAGTTAAGTTGCTAGGAATATTACAGCTTACCATACACAACAAAATACTGTAAGAAGCAAAAGAAGAAAAACGAATATTTCTGAAAATGTATCAGTTCTTTTTTGCATGGTGGATGTACAATATTTGCTTGCCATTTGGGAGGACATATGCTGTGGAAAATAGTAGACTTGTGTCCTGTTTGTATATAAACTAGTAGCAGAAGATCAGGTTACACACTTACAGAGCAGTTCCCAAAGGACTGCACCATGGATAAAAAATTATGACTCATGTTTAGTTTGTGTGTGAGCCAACCCTGAAACAATTTAGATAGCCAAAAATTTGCAAATGTGCTAGGCACCAACCAAACACATTGTACATAAACAAATAGCTACCGAATAACATACATAGACCAGATAATACAGCAGTGTATGCGCCAAGATGGATTGACTTATCTTAATACAAGTTAACATATGCACTACATAGTAAAAAGGATACCTGGCGATGGTATACTGTGTCATCTGAATTGTAGGACATGGCATTTGATGTAAGCAGAAATACATCACTCTGCGCAGAAAAACATAGATATCAGGAACAGATACATGCTACGAAAAGCAGAACATTAGTCAACTATGATATGCAACATGCCTTAAGCCAGTAATCAATCTCACATATAGTTACCACATATATTGTAAAGCACAGCCTAATGCATCACCTCTACAACAAGCCCAGGTCCTTGAATCTGATGTAGTATCTAGACTCCAGAAACGGGATTTCAGCAAAGTAATATACACCATTTGCTACAACACCCTAACAACAGACTAGATTGTAGTTTAGTTCAACATAAAAAACATAGCAGCTGAAAGCCAGCTGTCAGGAACAGATAGAACAAACATATGCCAGAAGTATCACTATGGAGTTTGTACCACATAAGCTCTTGAGATGCCGAGATTTCCTATTAAAGCTATCAACTTGAGGGGGGCATAAGAATCATTTATGGGGTTATTCTCGCCATAAATCTGGATAGACCTCCCATAAAATTTCAGCTTCTAGTGATCTAGCCTATGTTAGCTGAAAAGAATAATCTGGATAGACTTCCCATAAAATTTCAGCTTCTAGTGATCTAGCTTATGTTAGCTGAAAAGGATAATCTGGAGGTTCAACTGTGTTGGGTAGATTGATCATGTACAACGTACTACATTTCACGGCATAAAGTACAGGCTTAATTAACCAGTACAACATCAAAGCTGAAGTAATAAGCTCACTGGATTTTATTTCCCGCAACAGACTACAACATAAGACATCATTAGATCGCAACATAGGAATTCTCTAACTGCCAAAGTGTCTCCCAGTGAGGAGAATAATTCGTCTAAAAAGATCCTCAGATTGGCTCCATTTAAGAATAAAGATAAATGCAAAAGACTCGTGCAGATGACCGCCTCAACTATGTGAACATATTGTAATCTAAAGAAGAAATTCCTGACCATTCCACCGAAAATGCAGAAAGCACAAGGAAACAACATCAATAAGCATTTAGTTTGTCTGTAAATTACAAGCAGTACCGAAAAAAGAATAAAGCTAGAACCAAGACAGAATAGAACAGAGGGCAAAAGCTAACATCCAAAACAGAGCCAGTAACACAAATATCATGCAAAGAGACAGTAACAGAAAAAAACAGGAACCATACCTCAAACTGCTCCAAGATGGTATACGAGTCATTCAACAGCTTCTCGCGGATCGTTGAGAAGTCCATTGGATGCTCGATAAGCTCATGGTAATCCGGAAGCTGCAGCCACACAAAACGATAACCAGTGTCAGCATCAGCACTCCAACACCAGAACAGCATAGCTATAGCTAAATCGCTCACCTCCTCCGGGTCGACGGGCTCCGAGTAAACTCCATAGGTATCCTTCCTGGGAGCAAGTGGCGCAAGGTATAAGTGAGAAACACACGCACGCACGCACAGTGCAGAAGAAACCAGAGGCAAAGCAAAGGCCTTGGCTGGAGGAGGGATACACGAGGATGATGGGGCCAGGGCACTCACTTCTGGAGCCTGTCGAGGATGAAGAGAAGCAACTTTTTGTCCGGGAGGGGCGTCCCCGTGGGCCCGCCATCCGACGCAGCGGCCCCTGCTCCCACAAGCAGCAGCAGGCAGCGCGAGGTGAGCAAAACGCGAGCTCAGAGAAAAATTCAAATTCTTTAACCACCTCAAGACCGATGCTAGGTTCCCTCCAAGACCTCACCTTTCCCGGTCGCTTTCGCCGCATCCTTCCTCTCCTCCTCCACCGCCTCGTCCTCCTGCAGCAGCAGCAGCAGCAAAAGAACAGCAGTTAGAGCTTGAGCCCGCCATGAAATCTTTGGTAAGCTTGCGTCAACATTGGTGCCTTAAAAGCGTCGAATTCTGCGACAGCGAGTGGCAGCTGCAGCAAAAAATCTTGTCTCCGCGCGGCAGAGGCGACGACTTTTGCTGCTTTTTTTGCCACCCGGACACTGCTCGCTCGCGCGCTCGCTCCCGGCGTTAATACGGGGAAAAGGCAGTCAAATCCGTCAAAAACTTGTCAGATCCGCGTACTGTTACCGCCAAAGGAAAGGATTAAAGCGCTGACGAGGTCAAGATCCCTACGCCCAGACTCCCAGACTCCCAGACTCAGACAGAAACTTAAAAATAAATCCAAACCCGCCCAAAAAAAGCAGGAGCTCAAAATCCCCAACTGCCACTGCCCGCGGCCGCACTGATCTCCGCTCCCGCCAGATTCCCCCACCACGGAGCGAGCCGTACCATATAGGCCCCCCGAAAAAAAATCCCAAACCCGCAGATCCAACCACTGCAGCTCCGCATCGCCGCGTGTCCCGCAGCCAAAACCCCGTCCAGGAGGCCGCAAAACCTCGGGGAATATCGAAATTGCGGCGCCAAGGAGGGAGGGAGGAGGAACCCCACCTCGCCGGCACCGGAGAGGACGCTCCTGAGCCGCTTCTGCCGCCTGCGCCCGCTCCCTCCGCCCGCGTCTTCGTCGTCGTCGGAGGGGTTGGGGTTGCGGCGCGGAGGGGAGGACGCGGCAGCCTCGGGGCTCTGGGCCTGGAGGCGGAGGCTGCGGCGCTGGAGGTCGAGGAGGGAGGGGCGGCCCTTCTTCTTGCGCTTCCGCTGCGGGGACGGGGTCTCCGCGGGGGGAGGGGGTGGCGGCGGGGGAGGAGGAGGCGGGGGCTTCCGGGTCTTCGCCATCGGTGGCCCGCGACGCCGGCGGCGGCAGCGGCGAGGAGGAGGGGGGCGAGGCGGAGGTGGGATGGCCTGCCTGGGAACGGGTCGGGGTGCGTGTGGCCTTGCGTGCGTTTGGTATTTTTCTCCGGGGCTCTTTCGGTTGCGACGGCCTCCCTCTTAACCCTGACATGTGGGCCACGGAATACCGGTCCCACACGTAAGTGAGAGAGCGTATCGTGATCGGCCGGCCCTCAGGCGCGTTTGGTGGGGTGGAGGGGCCGGCGCGCGTGTATGCCGTGGGCGGAGCTGATTGGTGGGTCTCCCAGGGGTCCGTGTGGGTGTCTGTTTTGTAGTCGGAGCAGGAGTGTCTGGGCCCATCTGTCAGTGCGAGGACATGCTGGTTTCCCGGAAAAATAAACTTTGTCAGACAGGCCATCAAGTGTGTTAATCCGCAGGACAAAATAATAATGTGTTAATCAAACTTTGATCTTTCAGGACAAAAAAACTTTGATCTTTCGATCATGAGACGATAAGTGACGATGACAATCCTGGTTCCAGAAAACAGTACACTTAAGAGAACATATTATATTTCATAAAAGGAAAAGTCCTTGCACGGTATCCTCATTTTGATGGTGCATGTAGGGTCGATGAAGGGTGGATAAAGTCGTGTGTCCGGTGGACAAACTCGTAGTTTTTCGTATTCGTTGATGTGTTTTGAGATTAGTCTTTCTAATTAACAGTTATCATCTTCAGTAATGGTACTCTAGTGTGTTGTTCCTTTGGGGTTTAGCACCACGAATTTCCGTCTGTTTATTATAATAAACTTTACTACTATAAACTTTGCACGGCTTTAATGATGGATGGCGTGGACGACGGCACGCCTCCGGCTCTTACTAGTGTTCATAGTCGTTGCTAGGTATTTCATTGACCTATTTATATTTTTTATTACTTTTAAAAAATTATACTATTATAGATGATTATTAATGTATTTATGAAATTTGCAAAAAGAAGCGTGAACTGTGAACCTGGTCTAATTTATACTACCGAAAAACTTACATTTAAGAACAGAGGTAGTATTACTTAGCATGGATGCGAAAGAACTTAATAAATAGGCATGTGTTTTGTAATGAGCGCATTAGTGATTCTTGTGAATAATTTATAATTATTATTTCCTCTGTTTGAAATTACATATCATAGATTTGTTTATATACGCGTGTAGACATATCTTAGACATCTAATTCAGGAGAGAGAATATTAAAAAAATCGTGATGGTTGTTCATCACAATTTTCTCTTATCCTATCTCCCGAATAAGACAAAATAAAAATAAAAATAAAATTCTTTATAAAATTGTAAGAAAAAATTTGAGGCATTCTTGGTGCCGAGAGGTCACCCTTGCCACGTGGGAACCTAGTAGACTAATTACCCATAAGTGTATGGGATAATTTTAAATTCATATTATTTGTTTTAAAATGCATATTCACCTTCTCGGAACGATATCTAGGTTCATTCAAATAATGTCCATCTTTTTTCTTATATGGTATTCAATTTTATATCTCCGTCAAATATGGACGAGGATGTAGATATTGGAAATATATATATCCTGTGGATACCATAGTAGATATAGTAAGAGTATAACTGACGATGGATATAGAGTATAGTTGTATTTTCCAGAATATCCTACAGTAGTGAAATAGGACGGTGCATATTGGGCCGCTATAGTCAAATAGTCCTATGATACCAACTTAGGCCCATAATGAAAAAAAATATAAGAAGAGCTCATGATGCTATGTCATCTCCCATGTGGAACACAACACCAATCACACAACTAAGACCGAAGTCCCACAAAAAATAATTTTGAGGGACTCCATCAGATGTGAATGTCAGCACCACTATCATTGTCGCTACATGTTATTATTGCCGGACTCTACATACCTCGGTGGTCACCGCGCCATCGAGGTGCCTCCTCATTGCTCGTCCATCGGTATGCAATGACCCCCACTTCTAGCGCAAAAGCCTCCTTCCACCTTGTCAACCACCTCACCTGATGGGGGCATTCCTTCTATAGATACATTTGTTGCATCTAGAGCAACACATCCTCGTGTACCACAATTATAAGGACTTTTCACAAGATCTCATGCACGTCAACCAAACTATCAGGTACTTGTCATAAGAGTATGATGTTGCCTAAATCAGATGTGTTTGTTATATGTAGGAATGATGGACCTAGCATGGACGAGAGGACAAGCATTGGAGCATGAATGCACATGGAGATGGGAGCAAGCTTGTGAGGATTGGAGATGAGGCTACAAGTGGAGATTTTGGTACTATGAAGCCACCATAATTATGCATGAAAACTTGGACAAAATATTCAAGATCACACTTAATAATTTTTTCCATGTTTTTATATAGTGTTGCATCACCTCTATTTTGGGATAGGCACATGTAATTTTTGAACCAAAATAATCGTATATCTAGGGAGGAAAACCCACCTAGGGTTGGAATCGGCTGCCACACCATGGTTGATCGACCCCCCCCCCCCTTTCCTCCTTAAATACAACTCTTGGAAGTCACTTTAGACTTGGATTTTGTTTAGTTAAAAGTTAGCCTCTGCTATAACTCTGATGTACTTGGTGTGTTTCCAACGACCAGATGACCTCTATTTAGAATCCTTCCAATAAATATTTCATCTTAATTCATAATATCTAGATCGCAACTTTAGTTTTTTACTTGTTCTCGATTGCGGGTAGAATTAAGATTTTCGTGGTTAGGCTGATCGCACTTTTGCTAGATCAGTAACCTCTAGGAGATTGGTGATGACCCACAAGTATAGGGGGTGTATCGTAGTACTTTCGATAATTAGGAGTGTCGATCCCAACAAGGAGCAGAAGGTGTTGACTAGTGGTATGGAGCAGGAACTCTCTGTAAATACTTAACAAACGGATTTTTAGGGGGTTTCTAATAAAGCAACAAAACAAAGTGCAAGTAATAAAAACAAAGAACAAACACAACAAGTGGCCCAATCCTTTCTTAGCAAAGGACAAGCCGGTGGAAATACTTATAAGGACCAAACGTTTTCGAGGACACATGCGAATTATGTCAACTGCCTTCGCTTCAAATAGCTAAGTACTCTTCTTTGGTGTTGTAAGTGTTGTGTGGGTGAACCTATGCTAATGTACCGACCTTACTTGGACTAATACATACTTGTGATTAAACCCCATGCAAGCATTCACAACTATAGAAAAGTAATTAAGATATAAACCTAACCACAACCTTAAACTCTGAGATCCTACGCTCCCTTGTGCAAAGATGTCCTAACGGGGGTTCAGGTTTCTGTCACTCCGGCAACCCCACAAATAGTAGCCAAATACACAATGCATTCCCCTAGGCCCATAAATGGTGAAGTATCATGTAGTCGACATTCACATGACACCACTAGAAGAATAGCACCACAACTTAAATACTAAACCATTGAATAATAACTCAACACAAATCCACTACTAACAACATGACTTCTCACATGTCCTCAAGAACTAAACGAACTACTCACGAGACATCATATGGATCAAGATCAAAGATGATATGGTAATGGATAACAATCTGAACATAAACAATAATCAAATGGTTCCACTCACAAGCATCAACTACAATAGTAATTAATATCGGGAAAGTTTCCCCTAAGAACTAAAGCAATATCCAACACAATTGTACAGTGGGATGGAGTGGTGATGATGGTGTTGGTGGAGATAATAGTGTGGATGATGATGATGATCCCGATGAAGCCTAGCTTGATGACGGTGTTGATAGCGACGATCTCCCCTCTTGAGGAAGGAATTTCCCTAAACGAACTACTCACGAGACATCATATGGATCAAGATCAAAGATGATATGGTAATGGAAAACAATCTAAACATAAACAATAATCCAATGGTTCCACTCACAAGCATCAACTACAATAGTAATTAATACCGGGAAAGTTTCCCCTAAGAACTGAAGCAATATCCAACACAATTGTTACAACGGGATGGAGTGGTGATGATGGTGCTGGTGGAGATAATGGTGTGTATGATGATGATGACCCTATGAAGCCTAGCTTGATGACGGTGTTGATGGCAACAATCTCCCCTCTCGGGGAAGGAATTTCCCCGATAGAAATCTGTCTGCCGGAGAGATCTTTCTCTCTCGGTGTTTTCTGCCCCGCAGAGGCGGCGGAAATCTATCTATGGTTGCTCCCTTGGTGTTCGGGTTCCGTGAGGAAGATATAGGCGAGAGGGCAGAGTCGGGAGCCGAGCAGGTGGGCCACACCTGCCCTAGGCGTGGCCCAGGGGGACCCGCGCCTAGGGGGTGTGGGCCCCCTGTGGCCCTTCTACGCCTCCCCTTCTGGCTTCCTTCGTCTTCCGGGGAAATTTAAATTTCCCATATTTTTCTGGTATTTTTTTGATCTTCACGAAATTGCATCAAAACATCTCTTTTTCCATCGGAATCCAGACTCCAGCAGTCCATCCTCCAAGAATCATCCAACATGCAAAAATAGTGGAAAATAAATAACTAATACCTCATAATAAGACATATATCAATGAATAGAGGCAAATTATGATATAGAATGGTGATGCAAATTGGACGTATCAACTCCCCCCCAAGCTTAGACCTTCGCTTGTCCCCAAGCGAAAACTGAGCTCGGTAAACATGTCCACAGGTTTATGGAGTGAAGTGTCGATAAAAGAATACGGACAAGAAGCATCACACTTACCATTACAAAACTCATAGAAGAAATCAACTCACTATTATATAACTTATCTTGCAACAAGTACATGAGTCACAATAGAGATGCATAAAGATAAATCATAATTGGAATTGCCAATCTCTTGTTCCTGGTCAGAGAACAGCTGGCAAACAGTTTCACAAAAAGCTTTTTGTAGAAGTTTTCAAAATAGGAGCACTATTTGCTCAAAAAGGTTTTTCACAATGAAGACTTTCAAAGTAATACTCAATAGATAAGAATCTTATGCAAACAAGGAAGATAAAGAACATGATTGAATAAATCACCATATGGATGCTTGCAACACAACAACTCAAATTCTTGCTGGAGATAGAGAGGAAGTAGGTTTACTAACTTAACTTAGAAAATAGGAGAAAGGTCCCTTTATAGAGGGAAGCAGGGATTTCAAGTCATAAAGAGCTTCCAAAAGATTATGGTACTTACTAGCTTTGAGCCCTCATTGCCCCTATCATAGGCATCTTGAGATGATTAAGGTTAAAGTGCACAAAGATAGAGTATATGCTTGACAAAATATAAGTTGGCAATCTCATGTCCCTTGAGTACGAGGTCCGCTCCTCATGCTACTCAACTTTGGTCACTGGTAAGTTCTTATCATTGTAAGTACACGTGTATCATAAAGAACCGCCAACTAGGTACCCCTTGCACATGGTACAGGAGTTATCCCATAACCAAAATAACAAGGCAAGCAGACAATGAGCATCTCAGCGATCTTTTTATTTACTATGTGAATAGATTTTTTATTGTGGATGCTTCACATAATGCTCATTATGGTAATGCTGCAAGTTTCCACCATGATTAGGCATGGCTTAGTCTAGCGGCACAGGCGTTTCTCTAACACACATACTGATGGGTTTCGCAGCATAGTAAATCAAAATTTTCTACGGATGTGAACGGGGAAAGCCAAGATCTAATCTAGGAGATGCAAACAACGAGGGGGAATAGATGAGATCTTCATACCCTTGAAGATTCGCACAGCGGAACGTTCGACGGAACGTGGGTGATGTAGTCGTACTCGCTTCTCCTCCTCGCGATCCGATCCGATCTAACACCGCAAGTGGCGATGCCTCCGAGAGATGCACACATGCGGCACCTCGACGTCTCCTCCTT
The DNA here is from genome assembly GCA_916181665.1 of Avena sativa. Classification (NCBI taxonomy): domain Eukaryota; kingdom Viridiplantae; phylum Streptophyta; class Magnoliopsida; order Poales; family Poaceae; genus Avena; species Avena sativa. The sequence goes on from OV702293.1 coordinate 467,430,264, forward strand.
CCTCAGTCCAGCAAGTGGGGTGGAGAGATGGATTGGATCTACAACGTGACGGTGCGGTGCAAGCGGTGGAGAGTTTCTGCGGCAGGGCTTCGCCTACGCGCAGTCAGGAGGGAGAGAGAGAGGGGGCAGCAGGGCGGCTAGGGTTGAGGAGGAGGTGTGGGAGGGGTGCGCCCCCAGCCCTCTTTATATAGAGGGGTGGGCGGCTGGCCCTTGCCCCTCCCCCAAGCCCTAGGCCGGCGGCCAAACGAGGAAGGAGTGGGGGGCAAGTTCCCCCCCTTTCTAGAAGCTCCCCTAGGGTTTCCCTAGGGTTTGGCCGGTTGGGCCCTATGGGGCCTTGTGCCCCTGGCCCAATGCGTCCAGGGCACTCCCTCATAGGCCCATGCCACCTCCTGAAAAGTGGGGCCATGTTGGTCCCACTCTGGAAGGTTCTAGAAGCTTCCGGTACAATACCGATTAATCCGGAACTATTCCGAACTCCAAAAACTGCATTGCCTTATATGAATCTTATTCTCTGGACCATTCCGGAACCTCTCGTGATGTCTCGGATCCCATCTGAGACTCCGAACAAAAACTCATAAACCAATTATCCAATCTATCCTAGCATCGAGACACGTTAAGTGTGTGACCCTTCGGGTTCGAGAATATGCAGACATGATCTTATATCAATAATCAATAGCGGGGTCTGGAAACCCATATTGACTCCCACACATTCATCGATGATCATATCGGATGAACCACGATGCTAGGATTCATTCAATCCCATATATATATTCCCTTCGTCTCGCGATATTTTACTTGCCCGAGATTTGATCGTCGGTACTGTCATACCTAGTTCAATCTCGTTCACAGCAAGTACTTTACTCGTTCCGTAATCCGATATCACTTTGTGATTAACTCCTTAACCACATGCTTGCAAGCGGTGTTGATATTGATTACCGAGTGGGCCCGAAGTATATCTCTCCGACTTGGGAGGGACAAATCCCGTCTCGATACATACAACCCAACAGGTACTTTCCGATCACCTGAGAGACACCTTTATGATCACCCTCTCATAGGCTGACGTTTGATGACCTCAAAGCTTTCATCCGATACCAGGGAGTTTCATTATCTCATGGTCTAAGGAATACAATATTTGACATAAGAAAAGCTTCGCAAAGACGAACACGATGACACGATCTAATTTCTCCGCTTAATTTGGGTCTGTCCATCATATCATTCTCCCAATGATATGATCTCATTATTAATCGACAACTCATGTCTATGGTTAGGAAACCTTAACCATCATTAATCAATGAGCTAGTCCATAGAGGCGTACTAGGGACACAGTGTTGTTCACAAACCACACACGTATTAAAGTTTCCGCTTAATACAATTCTAAAGCATAACCCCAAAATGATAACGGCAAATCAGTAAGAGACATCATTGATCGGACCATCTCTAATAGAGTTCGCTTCCAGCGTTCAGACATACCATTGCACTGTGGTGTTCCGGGTGGCGTGAGTTGCGAAACGATTCCGCTTGCTTTAAGATGCGTGAGCAAATCATAACTCAAATATTCACCTCCACGATCGGATCGTAGAAACTTAATTTTTCTGTTACGATGGTTCTCCACTTCATTCTGAAATTCCTTGAACTTTTCAAATGTTTCAGATTTATGTTTCATCAAATAGATATACCCATATCTACTTAAGTCATCGGTAAAAGTGAGAAAATAGCGATATCCACCGCGCGTCGAAACACTCATCGGTTCGCATACATCGGTATGTATGATTTCCAACAAGTCCGTTGCTCGCTCCATCATTCCGGACAACGAGGTTTTGATCATCTTGCCCATGAGGCATGGTTCGCATGTGTCAAATGATTCAAAATCAAGAGACTCCAAAAGTCCATCAGAATGGAGTTTCTTCATGCGCTTTACACCAATATGACCTAGACGAAAGTGCCACAAATAAGTAGTATTATCACTATCTACTTTGCATCTCTTAGCCTCAATGTTATGGATGTGTGTTTCATCCCTTTTGAGATTCAGAAGAAATAAACCATTCACAGCAGGTGCATGACCATAAAAGATGTTACTCATATAAATAGAACAACCATTATTCTCTGATTTAAATGAATAACCGTCTTGCAATAAACACGATCCAGATATGATGTTCATGCTCAACGCAGGCACATAATAACACTTATTGAGGTTTAAAACTAATCCCGAAGGTAAAACTAAGGAGAGCGTGCCGACGGCCATCACATCAACTATTGATCCGTTGCCAACGCGCATCGTCAGCTCATCCCTCGCAAGCCGCCGTCTATTCCGTAGCTCCTGTTTCGAGTTACAAATATTAGCAACTGAACCAGTATCAAATACCCAGGCACTACGACGAGGGCTAGTAAGGAAAACATCAATAACATGTATATCAAATATACCTTTGATGGTGCCAGCCTTCTTGTCTGCTAAGTACTTCGGACAGTTGCGCTTCCAGTGACCCTTGTCCTTGCAATAGAAGCACTCAGTGTCTGGCTTGGGTCCAGACTTGAGCTTCTTCTCAGCAGGGGCAACGCGCTTGCCGCCGCCTTTCTTGAAGGGCTTCTTTGCAACCTTACCTTTCTTAAAGCTGTTGCTATTATGCCCTAGAGGCAATAATAAAGATGTTATTATTATAATGTTCATGATAAAGTTTATATTCCATGCTAGAATTGTATTAAGCGGAAACTTTAATACTTGTGTGGTTTGTGAACAACACCGTGTCCCTAGTACGCCTCTATGGACTAGCTCATTGATTAATGATGGTTAACCATAGACATGAGTTGTCGATTGATAATGAGATCATATTATTGGGAGAATGATATGATGGACAGACCCAAACTAAGCGGAGCAATTAGATCGTGTCATTGTGTTCGTCTTTGCGAAGCTTTTCTTATGTCAAATATTGTATTCCTTAGACCATGAGATAGTGCAACTCCCTGGTATCGGATGAAAGCTTTGAGATCATCAAACGTCATCCTATGAGAGGGTGATCATAAAGGTGTCTCTCAGGTGATCGGAAAGTATCTGTTGGGTTGTATGTATCGAGATGGGATTTGTCCCTCCCAAGTCGGAGAGATATACTTCGGGCCCACTCGGTAATCGATATCAACACCGCTTGCAAGCACGTGGTTAAGGAGTTAATCACAAAGTGATATCGGATTACGGAACGAGTAAAGTACTTGCTGTGAACGATATTGAACTAGGTATGATGGTACCGACGATCGAATCTCGGGCAAGTAAAATATCGCGCGACGAAGGGAATATATATATGGGATTGATTGAATCCTGGTATCGTGGTTCATCCGATATGATCATCGATGAATGTGTGGGAGTCAATATGGGTTTCCAGACCCTGCTGTTGATTATTGATATAAGATCATGTCTGCATATTCTCGAACCCGAAGGGTCACACACTTAACGTGTCTCGACGCTAGGATAGATTGGATAATTGGTTTATGAGTTTTTGTTTGGAGTCTCGGATGAGATCCAGGACATCACGAGAGGTTCCGGAATGGTCCAAAGAATAAGATTCATATAAGGCAATGCAGTTTCTAGAGTTCAGAATTGTTTCGGATTAATCGGTATTGTACCGAAAGCTTCTAGAACCTTCCGGAGTGGGACCAACGTGGCCCCACTTGTCGGGAGGGGGCATGGGCCTACGAGGGAGTGCCCTGGCTGCATTGGGCCAGGGGCACAAGGGCCCAGCCGGCCAGCCTAGGGCAAAACCCTAGGGGAGCTTCTAGAAGGAAGGGGGAAACTTGCCCCCCACTCCTCCCTCCTTGGCCGCCGGTCTAGGGCTTGGGGGAGGGGCTAGGGCTGGCGCCCACCCCTCTATATAAAGAGGGCTGGGGCGCACCCTCCCCCTACACCTCCTCCTCAACCCTAGTCGCCCTGCTGCCCCTCCTCTCTCTCTCCCTCCCGACTGCGCGTAGGCGAAGCCCTGCCGCAGAAACTCTCCACCGCTTGCACCGCGCCGTCGTGTTGTAGATCCAATCCATCTCTCCACCCCACTTGCTGGACCGAGGAAGGAGGAGACATCGAGGTGCCGCACGTGTGCATCTCTCGGAGGCATCGCCACTTGTGGTGCTAGATTGGATCGGATCGCGAGGAGGAGAAGCGAGTACGACTACATCACCCACGTTCCGTCGAACGTTCCGCTGTGCGAATCTTCAAGGGTATGAAGATCTCATCTAATCCCCCCTCGTTGTTTGCATCTCCTAGATTAGATCTTGGCTTTCCCGTTCGCATCCGTAGAATTTTTTGATTTACTATGCTGTGAAACCCTTCAGTGGTATCAGAGCTAGATCTATGCGTAGATGTGTTTCACGAGTAGAACGCAACATGGTTGTTGCGGGCGTTGATGTTTTCTGTTGCAAGCCTCTTGTTTGTGTACTTCTTATGACGCGGTATAGTGAGATTGAAGCGGTCTAGGCCAACTTTACGCGACGTCGTTCGCGAGACTGGCTCCGCACTTGACGTGTGGCTTGTTCCACACATGCGGCTGGTGGATGCCTGTTTCTCTCACTATATTTGTCATGGGTTTTACACTAGAGTTTGGCAACCATAATATCACCGTTGTGGCTTTCCGTAGATAAGAATCGTTCTTAGCTTGCTACTCCCATAAGCCACGTAAAACATGCAACAACAAAGTAGAGGCGTCTAACTTGTTTTTGCAGGGAGTGTTTTCTGTGATATGGTATGGCCCAAGATGTGATGTGTATGTTGTATGCAATGATCATGTTTTGTAATGTTTCACGACTTGCGTGTCGATGAGTACACAACCGGCAGGAGCCATATGGTTGTCTTTATAATTCTGTATGACCTATGTGTCAACTTCTTATACGCCATGTAATAGCTTTACTTTATCGCTAAGTAGTTAGCAATAGTTGTAGTTGCTATTCGTGGTGGAGGCAACCATGGTGGAGTGATGGAGATCATGCCGGCACACACAAGCTGGAGATCATTGCGCGAAGATTGGCTATACCATGTCACATAAAGTTATATGCATGTGATGTTTATCCTTTTATGTATCTTATTATGCTTAGATCACGACGGTAGCATTATAAGATGATTCCTCACTTAAAGATCAAGATAAAACTGTGTTCTCTCCATGTATGCACCGTTGCGAAAGTTCGTCGTGTTCAAGCATCACGTGATGATCGGGTGTTATAAACTCTACGTTCGCATACAACGGGTGCAAGCCAGTTTTGCACACGCGGAAATACTTGGGTTTGACTTGACGAGCCTAGCATGTACAGACATGGCCTCGGAACACAAGAACCGAAAGGTTAAGCATGAGCCATATGAATGATATGATCGACACTTTGTTGTCCACCATTGAAACCACATCTCTTCTCATGAAGATCGGATTAGGTGTGGTGAATTTGGATCATGTTCACTAAACAACTTGAGGGATGTTGAATTTAGTGGGAGTTCATCTAGTAATTTGATTAAAGTTGAACTAGTTATCATGAACATAGTCTAATTTGTACTTGCAAATATTGTAGATCAAATGGCTAAGTCCAACTTCAACTTCAACGTTTTTGCTGAGAAAGAAAAGCTTAGAAACAATGGGTCTAACTTCACCAACTGGTTCCGCAATCTGAGAATCATTCTCGCTGGCGGACAAAAGGACTATGTCCTTGAAGATGCGCTAGGTGACGCCCCTGCTGTAGATGCGCCGGCTGATGAGAAAGCTGTTTATTAGTCGCGCAAAGATGATTATGGTGTGATTAAGAGCACCATGTTGTTTGCTATGGAATCGGACCTTCAAAATCATTTTGAAGATTACCCCGGGCCCTATGAGATCCTCGAGGAACTGAAAACTATGTTCCAGACTCAGGCCCGTTCTGAGAGATATGAGATCTCTGAGAAATTCTTTAACTGCAAGATGGAGGAAGGGAGTTCCGTTAGTGAGCACGCCATTAAGATGTCGGGCTACACTCAACGCCTTGAGCAACTGGACTGCAAGATTCCAGAGGAGCTCAAGATTGACAGGGTTCTGCAATCACTCCCTCCTAGCTACAAAAGTTTTGTAGTTACTCATAATCAGATTGGTTCCACTGATACGATCACCGAGCTCTTCGCTAAGCTGAAGGCTGCGGAGGTGGACATCAAAAAGGATAATCATGTGTTGATGGTCAACAAGCCCCCCAGCTTTAAGAAAGGTAAGGGTGCAAAGAAGCCCTTCAAAAAAGGCGGCGGCAAGCGCGTTGCCCCTGCTGAGAAGAAGCTCAAGTCTGGACCCAAGCCAGACACTGAGTGCTTCTATTGCAAGGACAAGGGTCACTGAAAGCGCAACTGTCCGAAGTACTTAGCGGACAAGAAGGCTGGCACCATCAAAGGTATATTTGATATACATGTTATTGATGTTTTACTTACTAGCCCTCGTCGTAGTGCCTGGGTATTTGATACTGGTTCAGTTGCTAATATTTGTAACTCGAAACAGGAGCTACCGAATAGACGGCGGCTTGCGAGGGATGAGGTGACGATGCGCGTTGGCAACGGATCAATAGTTGATGTGATGGTCGTCGGCACGCTCTCCTTAGTTTTACCTTCGGGATTAGTTTTAAACCTCAATAAGTGTTATTATGTGCCTGCGTTGAGCATGAACATCATATCTGGATCGTGTTTATTGCAAGACGGTTATTCATTTAAATCAGAGAATAATGGTTGTTCTATTTATATGAGTAACATCTTTTATGGTCATGCACCTGCTGTGAATGGTTTATTTCTTCTGAATCTCGAAAGGGATGAAACACACATCCATAACATTGAGGCTAAGAGATGCAAAGTAGATAGTGATAATACTACTTATTTGTGGCACTGTCGTCTAGGTCATATTGGTGTAAAGCGCATGAAGAAACTCCATTCTGATGGACTTTTGGAGTCTCTTGATTTTGAATCATTTGACACATGCGTACCATGCCTCATGGGCAAGATGATCAAAACCTCATTGTCCAGAATGATGGAGCGAGCAACGGACTTGTTGGAAATCATACATACCGATGTATGCGGACCGATGAGTGTTTCGACGCGCGGTGGATATCGCTATTTTCTCACTTTTACCGATGACTTAAGTAGATATGGGTATATCTATTTGATGAAACATAAATCTGAAACATTTGAAAAGTTCAAGGAATTTCAGAATGAAGTGGAGAACCATCGTAACAGAAAAATTAAGTTTCTACGATCCGATCGTGGAGGTGAATATTTGAGTTATGATTTTCTCATGCATCTTAAAGCAAGCAGAATCGTTTCGCAACTCACGCCACCCAGAACACCACAGCGCAATGGTGTGTCTGAACGCCAGAATCGAACTCTATTAGATATGGTCCGATCAATGATGTCTCTTACTGTTTTGCCGTTATCATTTTGGGGTTATGCATTAGAAATCGCCGCATTCACTTTAAATAGGGCACCATCTAAATCCGTTGAGACGACACCGTATGAACTGTGGTTTGGTGCTAAATCTAAGTTGTCGTTTCTTAAAGTTTGGGGATGCGAAGCTTACGTCAAGAAGTTGATGCCGGACAAGCTCGAACCCAAAGCAGAGAAATGCGTCTTCATAGGATACCCTAAGGAAACTATTGGGTATACCTTCTATCACAAAACCAAAGGCAAAGTGTTTGTCGCAAAGAACGGATCCTTTCTTGAGAAGGAGTTTCTCTCGAAAGAAGTGAGTGGGAGGAAAGTAGAGCTGGACGAGGTTATTGAACCTTCTCTTGAGTTGGAGAGTAGCGCAGCACCTGAAATTGTTCCAGTGTCGTCTGCACCAACAATAGAGGAAGCTAATGACAAAGATCATGAAGCTTCGGATGATGCTACTACTGAATGTCGCAGGTCAACAAGGTCGCGTGCCCCTCCTGAGTGGTATGGCAACCCTGTCTTGACTATCTTGTTGGTAGAAGACAGTGAACCTGCGAACTATGAGGAAGCGATGATGATCCCAGACTCTGAGAAATGGCTAGAGGCCATGAAATCCGAATTGGTATCCATGAGCGAAAACCGAGTATGGACTTTGGTGGACCCTCTTAGCGACCGAAAGGCCGTTGAGTGCAAATGGATTTTCAAGAAGAAAACGGACGCGGATGGTAATGTTACCGTCTATAAAGCACTAATTGTCGCGAAAGGTTTTCGACAAGTTCAAGGTATTGACTACGATGAGACCTTCTCTCCCGTAAGGATGTTTAAGTCCATTCGGATTTTATTAGCAATTGTTGCATTTCATGATTATGAAATATGGCAGATGGATGTCTAGACTGCGTTCCTCAATGGCAACATTGATGAAGAGTTGTATATGATGCAACCCGAAGGTTTTGTCGATCCTAAGGATGCTGATAAAGTATGCAAACTTCAGCGTTCCATTTATGGACTGAAGCAAGCATCTCGGAGTTGTAACCTTCGTTTTGATCAAGTGATCAAGAGCTTTGGATTTGTTCCAAATTGCTATGAAGCTTGTATCTACAAGAAAGTGAGTGGGAGCTCAGTGACATTTCTGGTACTATATGTGGATGACATATTGATTATTGGAAATGACATTGACATGCTTAACGATGTGAAGAGTTATTTGAACAAATGTTTTTCAATGAAAGACCTAGGGGAAGCTGCTTATATATTGGGCATCAAAATCTGTAGAGATAGACAAAGACGCCTGATAGCTTTAAGCCAAAGTACATACCTAGACAAAGTTCTGAAAAGGTTCAGAATGGATAAGGCAAAGAAAGGTTCAATGCCTATGTTGTCAGGTAAGATATTGAGCAAGGCTCAGTGTCCAGCTACGGTAAATGATAGAGAAGCTATGAGCAAAGTGCCATATGCCTCGGCCATAGGTTCTATCATGTATGCCATGCTGTGTACTAGATCGGATGTGTCCAATGCTCTTAGTTTGACGAGCAGATATCAAAGTGATCCAGGAGTGGAACACTGGACAGCCGTGAAGAACATCCTAAAGTACTTGAATAGGACTAAAGAAATGTTCTTAGTCTATGGAGGTGATGAACAGCTCGTCGTAAAGGGTTACGTCGATGCTAGTTTCAACACCGACAAGGATGATTCTAAATCTCAGACAGGATACGTTTATATTTTGAATGGAGGAGCTGTGAGCTGGAGAAGCTGCAAGCAAAGCGTGATCGCGGGATCTACAGTAGAAGCGGAATACATGGCTGCGGCAGAAGCGTCAAGTGAAGGAGTTTGGATCAGGAACTTCATCACTAAGCTTGGTGTGGTTCCAAGCGCCTTGGACCCACTGGAGATATTGTGTGACAACATTGGCGCCATAGCACTGGCTAAGGAACCAAGATATCATCCAAAGACCAAGCATATCAACCGCAAGTTTCATATAATCCGAGATTATATAACAGATGGAGATTTGAAGATTAGCAAAGTACATACAGATCTGAATGTCGCAGATCCATTGACTAAACCTCTTCCACGTGCAAAACATGATCAACACCTTAGTGCCATGGGTGTTAGATTGTTGCCAGATGTAAACTAGATTATTGACTCTAGTGCAAGTGGGAGTCTATTGGAATTATGCCCTAGAGGCAATAATAAAGATGTTATTATTATAATTCTTGTTCATGATAAAGTTTATATTCCATGCTAGAGTTGGACTTAGCCATTTGATCTACAATATTTGCAAGTACAAATTAGACTATGTTCATGATAACTAGTTCAACTTTAATCAAATTACTAGATGAACTCCCACTAAATTCAACATCCCTCAAGTTGTTTAGTGAACATGATCCAAATTCACCACACCTAATCCGATCTTCATGAGAAGAGATGTGGTTTCAATGGTGGACAACAAAGTGTCGATCATATCATTCATATGGCTCATGCTTAACCTTTCGGTTCTTGTGTTCCGAGGCCATGTCTGTACATGCTAGGCTCGTCAAGTCAAACCCAAGTATTTCCGCGTGTGCAAAACTGGCTTGCACCCGTTGTATGTGAACGTAGAGTTTATAGCACCCGATCATCACGTGATGCTTGAACACGACGAACTTTCGCAACGGTGCATACATGGGGAGAACACAGTTTTTATCTTGATCTTTAAGTGAGGAATCATCTTATAATGCTACCGTCGCGATCTAAGCATAATAAGATACATAAAAGGATAAACATCACAAGCATATAACTTTATGTGACATGGTATAGCCAATCTTCGCGCAATGATCTCCATCTTGTGCGTGCCGGCATGATCTCCATCACTCCACCATGATTGCTTCCACCATGAATAGCAACTACAACTATTGCTAACTACTTAGCGATAAAGTGAAACTATTACATGGCGTATAAGAAGTTGACACACAGGTCATACATAATTATAAAGACAACCATATGGTTCCTGCCGATTGTGTACTCATCGACATGCAAGTCGTGAAACAATACAAAACATGATCATTGCATACAACATACACATCACATCTTGGGCCATACCATATCACAGAAAACACTCCCTGCAAAAACAAGTTAGACGCCTCTACTTTGTTGTTGCATGTTTTACGTGGCTTATGGGAGTAGCAAGCTAAGAACGATTCTTACCTACAGAAAGCCACAACGGTGATATTATGGTTGCCAAACTCCGGTGTAAATCCCATGACAACTATAGTGAGAGAAGCAGGCATCCACTAGCCGCATGTGTGGAACAAGCCACACGTCAAGTGCGGAGCCGGTCTCGCGAACGACGTCGCGTAAAGTTGGCCTGGACCACTTCAATCTCACTATCCCGCGTCATAAGAAGTACACAAACAAGAGGCTTGCAACAGAAAACATCAACGCCCTTAACAACCATGTTGCGTTCTACTCGTGAAACACATCTACGCATAGATCTAGCTCTGATACCACTAAAGGTTTCGCAGCATAGTAAATCAATATTTTCTACGGATGCGAACGGGAAAGCCAAGATCTAATCTAGGAGATGCAAACAACGAGGGGGAATAGATGAGATCTTCATACCCTTGAAGATTCGCACATCGGAACGTTCGACGGAACGTGGGTGATGTAGTCGTACTCGCTTCTCCTCCTCGCGATCCGATCCGATCTAACACCGCAAGTGGCGATGCCTCCGAGAGATGCACATGTGCGGCACCTCGACGTCTCCTCCTTCCTCGGTCCAGCAAGTGGGGTGGAGAGATGGATTGGATCTACAACGCGACGGCACGGTGCAAGCGATGGAGAGTTTCTGCGGCAGGGCTTCGACTACGCGCAGTCGGGAGGGAGAGAGAGAGAGGAGGCAGCAGGGCGGCTAGGGTTGAGGAGGAGGTGTGGGAGGGGTGTTCCCCCAGCCCTCTTTATATATAGGGGTGGGCGGCTGGCCCTTTCCCCTCCCCCAAGCCCTAGGCCGGCGGCCAAAGGAGGGAGGAGTGGGGGGCAAGTTTCCCTCCTTCTAGAAGCTCCCCTAGGGTTTCCCTAGGGTTTGCCCGGCTGGGCCCTATGGGGCCTTGTGCCCCTGTCCCAATGCGGCCAGGGCACTCCCTCATAGGCCCATGTCCCTCCCGACAAGTGGGGCCACGTTGGTCCCACTCCGGAAGGTTCTAGAAGCTTCCGGTACAATACCGATTAATCCGGAACAATTCCGAACTCCAAAAACTGCATTGCCTTATATGAATCTTATTCTCCGGACCATTCCGGAACCTCTCGTGATGTCCCGGATCCCATCCGAGACTCCAAACAAAAACTCATAAACCAATTATCCAATCTATCCTAGCGTCGAGACACGTTAAGTGTGTGACCCTTCGGGTTCGAGAATATGCAGACATGATCTTATATCAATAATCAATAGCGGGGTCTGGAAACCCATATTGACTCCCACACATTCATCGATGATCATATCGGATGAACCACGATGCCAGGATTCATTCAATCCCATATATATTCCCTTCGTCTCGCGATATTTTACTTGCCCGAGATTTGATCGTCGGTACCGTCATACCTAGTTCAATCTCGTTCACAGCAAGTACTTTACTCGTTCCGTAATCCGATATCACTTTGTGATTAACTCCTTAACCACATGCTTGCAGGCGGTGTTGATATCGATTACTGAGTGGGCCCGAAGTATATCTCTCCGACTTGGGAGGGACAAATCCCATCTCGATACATACAACCCAACAGGTACTTTCCGATCACCTGAGAGACACCTTTATGATCACCCTCTCATAGGATGACGTTTGATGACCTCAAAGCTTTCATCCGATACCAGGGAGTTGCATTATCTCATGGTCTAAGGAATACAATATTTGACATAAGAAAAGCTTCGCAAAGACGAACACGATGACACGATCTAATTGCTCCGCTTAATTTGGGTCTGTCCATCATATCATTCTCCCAATGATATGATCTCATTATTAATCGACAACTCATGTCTATGGTTAGGAAACCTTAACCATCATTAATCAATGAGCTAGTCCATAGAGGCGTACTAGGGACACAGTGTTGTTCACAAACTACACAAGTATTAAAGTTTCCGCTTAATACAATTCTAGCAAGGAATATAAACTTTAGCATGAACAAGAATTATAATAATAACATCTTTATTATTGCCTCTAGGGCATAATTACAACACATACATCACTCCATGGACTTACAAGCTCCCTCTTTATTTCACAACGTCGACATCCGCAAACAAAAGAGCATATCAACTATGTACTACGTATAGGTGAAATATTGAAAGCGTTCCTCGTGACAGCATGGTTCTGCTAATTCCAACGTATAGATGCAAGCATATACAACTTCGATAACACAATGGTTTGAGTCTATTAGGGTCAATAAAATAAGGTGTGCCATCAAGTTCGTGAGAGAATTACTAACTAGTTTTCACATAACAAAATAGTTTTTAATTTGAAAGATAGATGAAGCTTGAGTATTTGCTTGGAATAGAAATTGCTAATAGGTAGATATGGTGGACACAAATTGCACAGGTTTTGGTTCAAAGGGATTGGAAACATGAGAAGTATGCCTTCTCAAAACAGGTTTTTGGCTAGCAAGGCTGGGTAGCAAGCAAGAGAGTTGAAAGAAACAAGCAGACCTACAAGTGATAAATCCAAACATGCAATCTTCCTTGAAGACACCAAAGATCTTAAATAAATAATACTAAGCTTATGAGCCAACAAGAAAGAAAATAAATAATACAAAATACCTGTAAGATTTTTCTTTTTTCTTTCAAACCTCAAAATTTTTTGCTGTCGAGCAGAACTCAGTTTGCCAAAACCAATTTAGATTTACTTGATGCTCCCAAAGTGATGCCAATACTGATCAACAAGATCCATCATATAATAGAGATTGCAAACTAAAATAAGAAGTGCAAAAAGTAAAAGATGAAACTTCCCATTAATATTCCATAAAGGCATTCACACCAAGGGATACATTGTAATCAACTAAAGGATAGATACTTCCACATGCAAACCAAACTATAATATAACCTCTCTACCAAAGATATGAATCCACTAAAAAGGTAAAAGATAAAAGATAGTGATAGTGATACCATGTCACTCCCCCCAAGCTTGGAACAAGCCAAGGGGATGCCAAACCTGATGACGAATTACTCCTTTGCCTTTTATTGTTGTGCCTAATGAAGATAATGAGCTTATACCCCAAAGAGGAGTGGTTGGGTATAGAATGTGCATCGATTTTAGAAAGATCAATAAAGTTACTAAGAAAGATCATTATCCTTTGCCCTTTATTGATCAAATGCTTGAGAGGTTATCCAAAAAGACTCACTTTTGTTTTCTTGATGGTTATTCTGGTTTCTCTCAAATTGCTGTGAAAGCATAGGATCAAGAGAAAACTACTTTCACTTGTCCTTATGGTACTTATGCTTATAGGCGTATGCCTTTTGGTTTATGTAATGCTCCTGATACCTTTCAGAGATGTATGTCTGCTATCTTTCATAGTTTTTGTGAAGAAATTATGGAGGTTTTCATGGACGATTTTTCCGTCTATGGAACTTATTTTGATAACTGTTTGCACAACCTTGATAAAATTTTGCAGAGTTGTGAAGAAACCAACCTTGTTCTTAATTGGGAGAAATGTCACTTCATGGTTAATGAAGGGATTGTTATTGGACACAAGATCTCTGAAAGGGGCATTGAAGTTGACAGGGCCAAAATTGAAGCAATTGAGAAGATGCCTTGTCCTAGAGATATCAAAGGTATTCGTAGTATCCTTGGTCATGCTGGTTTCTATAGAGGTTTATTAAGGATTTCTCAAAAATTTCAAAGCCCCTTACTAATCTTCTTCAAAAAGATGTACCTTTTGTTTTTGATGATGATTGTAAGGAAGCTTTTGAAACTTTGAAAAAAGCTTTGACTAGTGCTCCTATTGTTCAACCACCTTATTGGAATTTACCTTTTGAAATTATGTGTGATGCTAGTGATTTTACTGTGGGTGCTGTCCTTGGACAACGTGTTGAGAAGAAGTTGAATGTTATTCATTATTCTAGCAAGACTCTTGACGCTGCTCAAAAGAATTATGCTACTACTGAAAAAGAGTTCTTAGCTATAATCTTTGCTTGTGATAAGTTTAAACCTTATATTGTTGATTCAAAGGTTACTATTCATACTGATCATGCTGCTATTAAGTACCTTATGACAAAGAAGGATGCTAAGCCTAGGCTTATTAGGTGGGTGTTGCTTTTGCAAGAGTTTGATATGCATATTATGGATAGGAAAGGTGTTGATAATCCTGTTGCTGATAATTTATCTCGTTTGGAAAACATTTCTTTTTACCCATTGGCTGTTAATGATAGTTTTCCAAACGAGCAGTTGGATGCAATAAGGGTAAGTCCGTATGAGAGTCCTTGGTATGCTGATTATGCTAACTTTATCGTTTCCAAGTATTTTCCTCCAACTTTTATAGCTCAGCAAAGAAGAAAATTCTTTTATGATCTAAGGCATTACTTTTGGGATGATCCACACTTATATAAGGAAGGAGTAGATGGTATTATGCGAATATGTTTTCCAGAATTTGAACAAAAAGAGATACTGAGAAAATGCCATGGCAGTCCATATGGAGGACATCATGCCTACCCTTTTCAAAGATGCAAGGAAGTTTGTCTTATCATGTGATGAATGTCAACAAGTAGGTAACATTTCTAGACGCAATGAAATGCCTATGAATTATTCTCTTGTTATTGAACCTTTTGATTATTGGGGATTTGACTTTATGGGTCCTTTTCCCCCTTCAAAAGGGTACACTCATATTCTTGTTGCTGTAGACTATGTTACAAAGTGGGTAGAAGCCATACCTACAAATAGTGCTGATGGTAAGACCTCTTTGAAAATTCTTAAGGATGTTATTTTTCCTAGGTTTGGTGTGCCTAGATATCTCATGACTGATGGAGGCTCTCGTTTTATTCATGGGGATTTTAGAAAAACTCTCGCGAAGTATGATGTAAACCATAGAATTGCTTCAGCTTATCACCCCCAAACTAGTGGGCAAGTAGAACTTTCCAATAGGGAAATTAAATCTATCTTGTAGAAGACTGTCAATAGATCTAGAAATAATTGGGATAAAAAGTTGAATGACGCTTTGTGGGCTTATAGAACTTCTTATAAAAATCCTATGGGGATGACTCCTTACAAAATGGTTTATGGGAAAGCTTGCCACTTGCCTTTAGAATTAGAACACAAAGCTTATTGGGCAATGAAAGAGTTGAATAGAGATTTTAAACTTGCTGGTGAGAAAAGATTGCTTGACATGAGTGCCTTAGACGAGTGGAGGAGTGAAGCTTATGAAAACGCTAGACTCTTTAAGGAAAAAGTAAAAAGATGGCATGATAGGAGGATTATCAAAAGAGAGTTCCATGTTAGCGAGAAAGTTTTTTTGTATAGGTCTCGTCTCAGATTTTTTGTAGAGAAACTACTCTCAAAATGGGAAGGACCTTTATCGTTCAAGAGATATCAAAATATCTTCTTTGAAGGATGACACAACACAGGTGGTGAATGGTCAAAGACTAAAACATTATATTTCTGGGATTCTTATAATGAAGATGTTGATGTTATTCAAATGGTAACCCCAGAGGAATTTATTAGAAACCAAACACCAAAAACTGCAGAGTTCGTCTTTGAATAAGTAAAAGTGGTGAAAACAGAAGGTTCGTGAAATCCCAATGTTTTTATATTTTTGATGTTTTTAATACATAAGGCAAGTCACGAGACGGAACAGAGGAGGAATCGGAGGCCGGGGTGGACACACCCACCCCAGGCGCGGGCCCCAGCTGGCCCGTGCCTGGAGAGGGTGTGCCTCCCTCGAGCTCTGACGCTGCCTCATTTTCGTGTCAAAACCTTCCTTATGCATTGAAACTTCATAATATATAACCCCCCGGATTCCTCGAGGTTCTTGCATCGAGTTCTCATCGTGTTTTTGTTTCGATCTATTTCTGTCAGGCAAATTCTCAGTTTTGGAGCTACAATGTCTTCCTCTGGATCACCCATAGAGGATTCCTCTATAGATGTCCTCAACCCATACATGTATGAGTTGAATATCCATCCCAAGGAGTTGATTCTCAAAGATGGGAAGGTACAGATGAAAGAAGTTCAAGGACCCAAGGGAGAAGGAAGTCTGGAAGACAGGATGGAAGCATTGGAGCAGGAGGTTTTCAGGTACAAGAAGATGGTGAAATGCGAAGTGCATGTTATTCACAAGATAAGTTTAGAACTCATCGCCAAATATGAGGAGGAGGTGGCTGAGCTCCGAGAAGAAATCTTCTCATCCCGTCAGACCACCAACCAATTACAAGCACAACTCTACAACATACAAAATCAAAACTGTGAGTATGAGGCTAGATTTGATTGCATAAGCTCTGCTGCTAGTTTTAGGATTGCAAAGACAAGAACATCATTTTTGGATGGGCAACCTATGCCTTAGAAGTTTTATGATGACAAGAGAACACCACCACCGCCAAAGGAGTAATTCGTCATCAGGTTTGGCATCCCCTTGGCTTGTTCCAAGCTTGGGGGAGTGCTGCGGTATCACAATCATTATCAATTATCTTTTACCTTTTTAGTGGATTCATATCTTGGGTAGAGAGGTTATCTTATAGTTTGGTTTGCATGTGGAAGTATCGCTCCTTTAGTTGGTTATCTATGTATCCCTTGGTGTGAATGCCTTTATTGGAATATTAATGAGAAGCTTCATCTTTTACTTTTTGCACTTCTTATTTTAGTCTGCAATCTCTATTATATGATGGATCTTGTTGACTAGTATTGGCATCACTTTGGGATCATCAAGTGGATCTAAATTGGTGTTGGCAAACCGAGTTCTGGTCAATAGCAATATTTTTTGAGGGTTTGAAAGAAAAAGAGAAAAAGCTTACATGTATTTTGTATCATTTATTTTCTTTCTTGTTGTCTCATGAGCTTAGTATTCTCTATTTAAGATCTTTTGTGCCTTCAAGGAAGATTGCATGTTTGGCTTTATTACTTGTATGTTTGCTTGTTTCTTTCAACTCTCTTGCTTGCTACCCAGCCTTCCTAGCCAAAAACCTGTTTTGAGAAGACATACTTCTCATGTTTCCAATCCCTTTGAACCAAAACCTTTGCCATTTGTGTCCACCATATCTACCTAGTAGCTTTTGCTATTCCAAGCAAATTCTCAAGCTTCATCTTAAAAAGTATTTTGTTATGTGAAAACTAGTTAGTAAAGCTCTCACGAACTTGATGGCACACCTTATTTTCTTGCCCCTAATAGACTTGAACCATTGTGCCATCGAAGTTGTATATGCTTGCATCTATACGTTGGAATTAGCAGAACCGTGCTGTCACGAGAAAAGCTGTCAACATTGCACTTGTACTTTGTACACACTTGATAAATGCCTAATCATGGTGGAAACTTGCAGCATCACCATAGTGAGCTATCTTTGAAGCATCCTCAATAAAAATCTATGCACATAGTAAATAAAAAGATTGCTGAGATGCTCACTCTCTCCTTGCCTTGTCATTTTGGTTATGGGAAAGCTCCTGTACCATGTGCAAGGGGTACCCCGTTGGCGGTTCTCTATGATACGCATGTACTTACAATGACAAGAACTTACCGGTGACCAAAGTTGAGTAGCATGAGGAGTGGCCCTCATATTCAAGGGACATGAGATTTCCAACTTATATTTCATCAAGCATATACTCCATCTTTGTGCACTTCAACCTTAATCATCTCAAGATGCCTATGATAGGGGCAATGAGGGCTCAAAGCTAGTAAGTACCATAATATTCTGGAAGCTCTTTATGACTTGTAATCCCTGCTACCCTCTATAAAGGGACCTTTCTCCTAGTTACCAAGTTGAGTCAGTAAACCTACTTCCTCTCTATCTCCAGGAAACATTTGAGTTGTTGTGTTTCAAACATTCATATGGTGATTTATTCAATCATGTTCTTTATCTTCCTTGTTTGCACAAAACTCTTATCTACTGAGTATTACTTTGAAAGCCTTCACTGTGAAAAACCTTTTTGAGCAAAGAGTGCTCTTGTTATAAAACTTCTACAAAAGCTTTTTGTGAAACTGTTTGCCTGTTGTTCTCTGACCAGGAACAAAAGTTTGCCAATTCCAATTATGATTTATCTTTATGGCTCTCTATTGTGACTGCTATACTTGTTGCAAGCTAAGTTATATAATGGTGAGTTGCTTTCTTCTATGGGTTGTGCAATGGTAAGTGTGATGCTTCTTGTTCGTATTCTTTTATCGACACTTCACTCCATAAACCTGTGGACATGTTTACTGAGCTCAGTTTTCGCTTGGGGACAAGCGAAGGTTTAAGCTTGGGGGAGTTGATACGTCCAATTTGAATAACCATTCTATATCATACTTTGCCTCTATTCATTGATATATGTCTTATTATGAGGTATTACTTATGTCTTTTCCACTATTTTTGCATGTTGGATGATTCTTGGAGGATGGACTGTCGGAGTCTGGATTCTGATGGAAAAGGAGGTGTTTTGATGCAATTTCGTGAAGATCGGAAAATACCAGAAAAATATGGGAAAATTATATTTTCCCGGAAGACTGAGGAAGCCAGAAGGGGAGGAGAAGAAGGGCCAGAGGGGGCCCACACCCCCTAGGTGCAGGCCCACTGACCCCGCGCCTAGGGCAGGTGTGGCCTACCTGCCTGGCCTCCGACTCTGCACTCTCTCCTATATCTTCCTCACGGAACCCTAATACCAGGAGAGTGACCACAGATAGATTTCCGCCGCCTCTACAGGGTCGAAAACACCGAGAGAGAAAGATCTCTCTGGTAGACAGTTTTCTACCGAGGAAATTCCTTCCCAAAGAGGGGAGATCGTCGCCATCAACACCGTCATCAAGCTAGGATTCATCGGGATCATCATCATCATCATCCACACTATCATCTCCACCAGCACCATCGTCACCACTCCGTCCCGTTGTAACAATTGTGTTGGATATTGCTTTAGTTCTTAGGGGAAACTTTCCCAGTGTTAATTACTATTGTAGTTGATGCTTGTGAGTGGAACCATTGGATTATTGTTTATGTTCAGATTGTTATCCATTATCATATCATCTTTGATCTTCATCCATATGATGTCTTGTGAGTAGTTCGTCTAGTTCTTGAGGACATGGGAGAAGTCATGTTGTTATTAGTGGATCTGTGTTGAGTTATTATTCAATGGTTTAGTATTTAAGTTGTGGTGCTATTCTTCTAGTGGTGTCATGTGAACGTCGACTACATGATACTTCACCATTTATGGGCCTAGGGGAATGCATTGTGTATTTGGTGCGGTGACCCAGCATACGACTACATGATGTAGTATACTATAGTCGTGGATATAACACCAATGAAACGTCGTTCACCAGTATTACATCCCTCAGAGTGGCACAACAGAAACACAGTAGGTCCAATACATGACTAAAGGTTACAACTCACTCTTTACACAAGATCTAGAGAACACTCTAGGTTAAAGAGAGAGAAAGAACATCTTATAAATAAGAATCAAAGATAAACAACACAAAAACTATCATATTATTAAAAATGATATTTAACTAAAGGGTTGGCATTGCTGCTATTGCAATACACTATAGAAATAGGTTCTTTGGTTAGAGAGAGTATATTCCTATCTAATAAGTAACTTCGTCTCCACTTGAGTTGATGTATATGTTGACTTCCTTGTCTTCATTGAATATCCTTAGCTTCAGATGATGATTCCTGGAGCGTAACTTGGTGTAGATGTTGTCGGTACTGGCTTCAGAATCTAGCAAGGGTTAAGAAGATATGTTGAGTACGAGCATACTCAGCAAGTTCACTAGAAAAGGAGTGTTTGATGCACTATTTCTACAGCCATAAACCATAGGTCGTAGGCAATGCAGGTTTTCATAAACGTTTCTTCAAAGGTTGCTTTTATTCTGAAAAGCTATGTCCGTCAGTCTTCACAGATTTACCAGAACTTTCATGGAGTTCCTTTCCCGCCGCGTTCGCAGCTCCTTCCTAGAACAGGGAGTAACAAGTTGCAGTTATTACACTCTGTAGAGGTGCGTTACTTTACCCATGAGAGATCAACTCTGTTGCACAACCGGGCAGCTTATTCCCGTCCACAATTCCATGATGTGGGTCCCAGAAGATGATCCAAGTCAATCACTGCCCCCTTCGCGACCTCGCATACCTCCTTGGTGTACACCATACCCACATATAGAATTACGGCAATGGTTTGTACAAACTGTTAGATGCCAGAACTATCGTGGGATGATGAGGATTCCCACCCATATGCTGCATATCCTCTACGAATTACAAATTAATATGCACGCTATGAGGATAACATCCACGACCTGCACATCCGGCTACATGCAAGAGGAAGAAGATACAACTGACTTCTCCGTCCCATTCCAAATCTCATGGTTAACGCGTGATATACGGCGTAAGAATCACTGGCTACAATCATCCAGCAAAGCAATTCTATAAAGAGAATTCAAATCAAATAAGTAAAATTCAAATCTGAAAGTAAAACAGAAAATAGAAAAAAGGAAAACAAATAAAAAACGTTTCCTGGCTGTGGCCCAACTCCTTTTCTCTTACTTGTCGCCATGTGCAGCCCACAAAAGCCCAGCAGCCAGCCCAACTCGTTCTCGTATGTGACTGACAAGTGGGACCGAAGAAGGACTACGGGTTGAGCTAAAAGATTTGCTAGGGGGTTTTCCACAAAAGCAACGTCATCGTCATCCTCACGCACACAGGCAGCTCGCTGGAGGAAATTGCTGCCGCCCGATGCTGTCGTCGTCAGCTGTGCGTCAAGATGCTCGCCTTTGTTCCAGAGGGGGATAAGAAGGCCACCGCGATGCCCTGCCTCAATCCCTATCCACAATCCCTCCTTATACTCGCTGATTAGAATGGGGCCGAAACCCTAGCTCACCAGATCCACACCTCGCCGTCGAATCGCACCTCCCCACACTCTTCCAAGTAGCCATGGAGAAGCCCCGTCCTCCGTAGATCCTCTGAGTAGAATCTTGCATCAAGGGGAGCACTGGAGTGGACGAATTTTGCCGTTCCTCTTTGCGGTAGTTCGTCGGAAATCTTGTCGGAGAGTTCGCCTCCAACCACGTCTGTCCTCGCCGACCTCTCTATAGTCATCAGGGTGAGTCCCTGAACCTTCCAGTATCCTTAAATCGCCTTATCTCGATGTGAATCGCCGTCTCACCATGTGCCATCGTCGGCCACCGTCGGAGCTCGTCGGAGCTAAGGCTCAAATGACCATTTCCGAGCGGCGCCGCCACTTTAGGACTCAGCACGTTGCACTGATTCGAACTAGGTTAGTCTCGCGTGTTGGGGCACCATGGATCATCACCAGCGACCACCCACTGACGGTGGAGGTGGTGCTGATGCCATAGCGACGTCATGTCGACGCCACCCTGGACCTAGTCCTCTGTTTGACCTGGTCTTGTCTCACGTGGCATATGACGTGGCCCATGGCCCATATGTCATTGTCTGGGGGTAGCAATTAGGTCGCTAACAAATACATTCATTAACTTGAGAGCTGAGGTGGCCACTGGCCCACTAGTCAGTGACTAGGGCTAGGTGTGGGTGCGGTGTAAAAAGTTATTTCCTATTTTAGAAAGAATAAAAAATATAAATCCAAATATACATATTCCAGAAATGAAATAAAATGATTAAAACTTATTAAATCAATAAATTTTGTTTTATAATTCAGAAAAATGTGTATAATATATGGAAATGTTTAGAAAAATAAAATCTATCCATTAAAACTATTATCAAACATTGTTGAAATAGTTATTTAAATAATTATGGTTTAATAAAGATTTTAAAAGTAATAAAACTTTGATAATTCATATTATAAAATGGTAAATGTTAAAAAAATATGAATAAGATACCAAAAATCTTAGGAAAATAAGAAATATAGTTTAAAACTATAATAATGCACTATTATTTCACTTAATTAAATATTTATTATTTATTAAGTATTTATAAAGTAATAAATATTGTCAAAATCATATCTTATTATTTATAAATTACAAAAATAAATGTAATATACCAAAATGATCACAAAAATAATACCTACATGATAAAAAATATAATATTACACTTTTGAGTTAAATAAAAAATTCAAATACTTTAATAACTCAAAACGTTTTTACTTAATTAATAATTCATATAAGGGTAAGTAAAAATTGCTAATATTTCTAAAAATTAGTCAATTAAGTCTAATAAATAGTATTAGTCCTAAATATTCATATTATGAAGTCATGATGGTTCAACACATTATAAATACAATTTTGATAAATTATCCTTCAACTAAAGGAGTAATTATTTTCTAAAAAGGTCCTAAACAATTATAAAACCAAGAATAATTGTAACTAAATCCAATCATTTCCATATACTTCAACCATCAGTTTACAAAACTATCATAACACTATGGTGGATCCATAAGTAGTTAAGTAATATTATTTCCTTGTTTGCAAATATAACCACTCATCCTTAAAAGGGTAAATGATACTATTCCATTTTAAAATCAAGAAACCACTACAACAAGTAAAAATATAACCATTCTTAAGTAACCTTAAGGCAACATTACCAAGTACACAAGGTACAAATGTTATAAGCATTATACTTTCAAACTATTTTTGTTTTAAAGTTAACTTTAGTCTATAAGAATCTAAATACAATACTATAAACATTGTTATATGTTTTATAGTTAACTTTGGTCTGATATAGTTAATTCATAAAGCATCTCAAGCCCAAACTATTCAAGCAAGCACAAATAACATCGACCAGACTCAACTAACCACAAAGATTGATTAGACCTCAGAAAAGAAATCTTTTCTTCAAATGTTATTCTGTTTTCCACTTCAAATAAGCAATCTTAAGTAGCATTTCACAATTAAGTGTGTCTCATTATTTTATGATATTGTAACTACTTATTGCTTCACACACACTCACAAGCCCTAATAAGAAGCACAAGTATTAAACTCGTCTAAAACTACAACACATTTCAAAGACATCATTTCTAGTATCCAAACCCTAGAACAACGTTATCCCCGGGATTCGCGTTTATAAAGTGCATCACATTACTTATGCATAAGAGCATATTGCTTCTTTAAACATTAGTCCTTACCGAACCAATGATGATGATTTCAGATTTTGGATCTTATACTGACTCGAAGACCGTGAGTGCAAAATCTTGCAATCACAAAAGGCAAGTTCACGCTTGCTCATGTCCTTTGTTTATTTTTTGTAAAGTATTTTACAAATCCAGTGTTGTCATCACCTGCATTTGAAAAAGGTCAGAAAACACTATTTTCGATAATAATGTGAATTATTGGTTACTGATCCAGGGTGATCAGCTAATCTATTAAATTTGACAGTTGGAATACCACTTTTCAGAACTATATCACCTAGGACTTAATAGCATTACTAGAGTATATTAAGGTTCTTTTATGAGTTTGTCATATAGTGATATTATTTCTTTATTTATTTTCTATCAGGACCCATTTTATATTATTTAGAAACCCTTATTAATAGTTTTCTTTCTATACTAAACCATGGCTTTATTATATGATATTTTCTTATTTTGTTTATAAAACTTAACTCTAGTTGGTTCATAGTTTGAATAGAAATTTTTATATGTATAATGATCTTATATCATTATTTGATGCATGAAATACAAAAGAAATTAATATGGTTAATACTACTTCCATTGACTTAAAAAATGGCAATGTATAAATTCTATTATGATAAACCTAAAAGTGTAGGGTTTGGAATTGTAAATGTTTACCCAAGGTTTTAGGGTTCTTACTTTCTTTATTTTCCTTTGTTAATGTAAGTAAATATTTAATAGCTAAGCATATTGTCTTCTGTTTGGTGATCTTTAATGATATCACCTTTTTAAAATAGAAAGTTATTAATTAAAATGTCTTGTGGAAAAGAATTGATAAGAATACTCCTAAGCACATACAATTATGGTAATTTGAATTGATAGAGATGTGCTTAAGTGATTGCTAAATAGCTATTCCTATAAAATGTTGTGGAGATAAAATGATTTATCCAACATATGAGCTGGATGTTAAGCTTGATCATAGATTTAGGGTTCAAGGTTTTACTAAGAATTCTTATCCTCCCTAATTCATAAGTATGGACTTCTGATTAAGGAATTCCTTTCCTAGATATACTACTTCTTCCTATCCATCATCATGTTAACATGATGAGCTTTACTTCACAACAATATTCTTATTCACCTATTATTATTCTAAACTCATGGATGAATCCAATGAGTTTAATACTAAAGCATTTCATAGTTTTCTCATATCCTTGCTTGGTTATACCCACTACTCTACTGTTGATAATTGTCAATCCAACAAGTAGTTCTTTCAAGCTCTACTCATAATCTTCCTTAATCATCCATCACTAATATTTCTCCATTAGATGTATACATCCAACTAACTCTCTCTAAAGCTTACTATCCTTTAAGATGAATAACACTACTTCATAACTCTATGCTATACTAGCTTTAATTGTATCATATTGTCTTACATTTACTCTAATAACTCATACTCCAACCTCACATTATATTAATGTGACCTATAATAACTACTCTAGGATCACTTATCTCTACTAGGTTTTCAATCATGTTTTACCCACCAATGTCACTTATACTAGATATAAGTAAGCAATCCTGGTGAGCAAGGCATGATCATTATAACCTTTATTCATTTATAGCTTAGATTTTTAGTTGGCTAAGCAAGGCTTTATCAATATAACCTTACAATTGTATTGGAATTATCTTCTTAGTATTTTTAATTAGATTAAGGCTGTTATTCATGGACTATGCCCACTTGATCCAATTGAATTACTACTGGTAACTATCTTCAGGATTCATCCTTGTAATCTTCTTTCCTACCATTTAATTACATATCCCAATAAATCTTCTATCATTTTAGGAGTGAGTTGAACTCCATCAATTATCACATTGATATATTCTTCTTCAATTACTCCCATCCTATAGATGATATCTAAAACTAGCATTACTTATTTACCTCTTCTTAGTTGTTTCTTTATAGACACTTAAATGTATACTATGGTATGGTCAGGAGTTGATAGATTAAGAGTTGGTGAATCAATAGATGATTACTCAACATTGATGAACAACAGATATTGAGATAGGATTCCATAAGGATTGATATGGAAAGAAAGGTATATGGTGAATGATCTAGACTTAGTTTCTTTCCTTCCCAATCTCACTAAAGATTTTAAGTTAGGTATTACCATGCTACTCATGGTATAATGGGATAAGAAATAAATAAGTCAAGAGTAAATTATTACATTCTTAACTTGATATTCATGGGTTTCTGTGATGAATAGTATGATATGATCCCTTAAGGATCAGATATTAATCATTTAAGCAATGCATTATGATTTAATTGTTATTATATTTGATCTACCCTTAGATCAAATTATGGTTACCCAAAAATAAGATTTTAGCAAAGCAATATAGAAACTTATCACAGTCAACTTGATGATCTACCTCAATCTCATCAAGTTGAGAGAAGCTTCAATCATTTTAACAAGTTTTGTTCAAAAGCGCAAAAATTATTCGGATTTTCTATGCATGAATGCAATGCACACATCTGGGTTCAGCTTATTTCTGAGCTCTAATGCTGGGATGTTACAGACTCTCCCCCTTAAAATAAACTTCATCCTTGAAGTTCACAAACTCTCACGTCTCGGAGTAAGGAATTGACTTGTGTGGGGTTACGGTATTTCTCAACTCCATGGTAACCTTAAATGGAAATAATTGTAGTATTCTATATCCTGATTAGGTATCCTAATCCAACACTTTCACTTAATCATTGAGCTTTCTAATTATGTTGTATAAAGTCTAGGAAGTCTCACTAAAACAAGTTTTAAATTTCTGTCATTATTATCTTACATTCATCTAGGAGTACTTTCGTAATGATGGATTCTTTTAAACCCTATGAAAATAAGACTTAAGTTGCCTAGGTTAACATTTCTTTCCTAGCCTTTACTCTAGGATTCAGATAACAATACTTCTTTTTACTGTTTTACTCTCCCCCTTAGGGTTTACTAATACTCTTTAAATTGTCTATATAGTATTTATTGGCTTTATAACTAGAATGTTGGTCTCTGTTCAGTTTATACTTTACCTAATTAGGGTCTGATGAAAGATTGTACGGTGTATCCACACAATTGTGGATCTCCGAAACAAATCTTTCAGCATTATATGTCTACTTACTTTTAGACATTTTCGCTTGGATAAGACTGACCTTGCGAAGCATCTCGAAAGACGATCGCCTTTAAATTTTATACTTCTTTAGGTCTTACTTAGCTTAGGCCAAATTTTATGCTCTTTATGCAACTTTTAAGAAGATCTGGTTAACTAAGTTAACCAAATACCAGTTGCGGACAAAATACCAACTGTATATTGGAATACTGACTATGGATCAAATACCATCAGTGGATCATCCTGGGTGATAGGTATTACCTTACGGTTTCCGACCTACTACTGGTATTCCCTCTGAATTGTCAGAGCTTACATACCATTTTGCTCCACAACTTCATATTGGTACTAATTCACGATGCTTCCATGAACTAGGTATTACTACTTTATTAATTCCTTAGTAATATCACCTACTTGATTGAACCCTAAGTTCATCCATTTTTGTTGTTCCTTATATTTATTACATTAATCTTTATTCTTATAGCTGGTTGAGAATATCCGAAATTTGATCTATCCTTCAAACTACGCTAATGTTCCTTATATTTTGTTTCATCCTTCATAGAAGTCTCCATCTTGGTCTTTGGAAATCGTCACTCCCTTACACGAATTCCCATCCCTATCTAGGTCTATGACATCAAGTAATAACTGGCTATTACATCATGCATTTGCACACCTAATTAAACTTCATGTACAGATCTAGGCAATCAAGAAGATGCAAGAAAATCCAAAAATTGATAAACAACAAAACATATACCATGTATTATACATAGGTTCTAAATAATTTACAAATGTACTAGATGTCCCAACGGTTTGCTCCTCACCTATTTACACAACTATCTTACAAGAAATTCTTGTTCTTGTGAGTATATCCTCACTTATTTTGGCAAACCTTTCAAACTACAATACGCATTACCCTCTATGTATATTATTCAAGCACTCATCTCTTGGGATGTCGTTCCTTTCTTACTTTTATCTTCCTCTAGTGCTTCCTGGAGTTCCGTCCATGATGATGTGAAGTCCTACGACTGCCTTCTGGAGCGTAAGAGCATCCAGGAGGTGCGTATTCTTGATTAGAAGTACCGAGACTGAGATTAGTCATTGAAAAATGACTAGAGTTGGCGTAATCTTCTACCGAATATTCCTGGTTTTCTGGCAACGCTTCCTCAAAGTAGGTTGGCTCCTTAGCCTTTTCTTGGTTCCAGTCGTACATATTGGTATAGTAGTTATCGGAATACTCTTCTAAGTTGATTGGATTGGTATCACCCCCATATGGTCCATAAGGCCCTCTATGGTTATAGTTGGTCTCTACTTCGATACCTGTATCACAAGGTATAGGATTTCCTATAGTTCCACCTTGATATACTACTCCCCATACATACTTGTTTGGCTCAGGGTTAGTTGGAATAACTCTAGCCCATTCCTGTTGTTCGGAGTTGTACTTGGTCCATAAATCTTTCGGTGACTGGGGTTTAGTTTGGTAGTAGGCATAATTTTCCGAGTTTGGATCATCAAACTCAGTTTCTTCATACACTTCACCTGAAGGTATGTATTTGGGATGCCTAGCCTCTTTATCTAACTTCTTTCTACGTGTCATTGCTTTATTAGGATCAGTAAAATCCTCAATGACCATATCCAGTTCCTGAACTAGGACTTGGTGAGTGTTATGAGTGTTTAGCAAAGACCGATAACGATCCGTATACTCTACAGCTAGAGTAGGTTCATTTTGGACTAGAGTAGAGTGATATAACTCATGCTCTTTGTTTGAGGTTTCATGGGGTATAATGGTGTGAGTACTACCTTTTAGAGCTTGGGATTTCTATTCTCGGATCATGGCTATGGCTGCTACGGCAATCTGATATGCAGATGCCATGCACCTTGCCTCTCTTGATGGCATTTGTCCCTTAAGTCCTAACCTCTTGGGTAATATGATCATGACACGGTATTTAGCTAATGCCTGCCCATCATAGTAACTGTAAATCTTGACCAAAAGTCTCGATTCACAATCCAAACTCCATAGAAGTTGTTAGAGATTATCTGTCCAATCCCCTTCGTAGTCATTCAACATCCTGTTCATCACTTGAACATTCCGGGGTGGATATCGAGGTGCATTATGGAACTGTAGATAAGAAATTATCATCAGTCACATAGAGTTAAAACTCTTGGGTAATGATCGGAATGGTAATCCTGCTAAAGAATTATCGCACTAATAACATGACAGGATTATTCTCAAGTGAATATCCCTCATATCACTAGAGAACTTTTTATTATTGCTAGGATGTGTCCTACATGTTCTACCCATTTCTAGGTTTCCAACCTAAGGTCAAAGCATATGCTCTGATACCAACTGCGGTGACCCAGCATACCACTACATGATGTAGTATACTATAGTCGTGGATATAACACCAATAAAACACCGTTCACCAGTATTACATCCCTCAAAGTGGCACAACAGAAACACAGCAGGTCCTATACATGGCTAAAGGTCACAACTCACTCTTTACACAAGATCCAGAGAACACTCTAGGTTAAAGAGAGAGAAAGAATTTCTTATAAAGAAGAATCAAAGATAAACAACGCGAAAACTATCATATTATTAAAACTGATATTTAACTAAAGGGTTGGCATTGCTGCTATTGCAATACACTACAAAAATAGGTTCTTTGGTTAGAGAGAGTATATTCCTATCTAATCAGTAACTTTGTCTCCACTTGAGTTGATGTATATGTTGACTTCCTTGTCTTCATTGAATATCCTTAGCTTGAGATGATGATTCCTGGAGTGTAACTTGGTGTAGATGTTGTCGGTACTGGCTTCAGAATCTAGCAAGGGTTAAGAAGATACGTTGAGTACGAGCGTACTCAGCAAGTTCACTAGAAAAGGAGTGTTTGATGCACTATTTCTACAGCCACAGACCATAGGTCATAGGCAATGCAGGTTTTCATAAACGTTTCTTCAAAGGTTGCTTTTATTCTGAAAAGCTATGTCCGTCAGTCTTCACGGGTTTACCAGAACTTTCATGGAGTTCCTTTCCCGCCGCGTTCGCAGCTCCTTCCTAGAACAGGGAGTAACAAGTTACAGTTCTTACACTCTGCAGAGGTGCGTTACTTTACCCATGAGAGATCAACTCTTTATTGCACAACCGGGCAGCTTATTCCCGTCCACAATTCCATGATGTGGGGCCCAGAAGATGATCCAAGTCAACCACTGCCCCTTCACGACCTCGCATGCCTCCTTGGTGTACACCATGCCCACATATAGAATTACGGCAATGGTTTGTACAAACCGTTAGATGCCAGAACTATCATGGGATGATGAAGGTTCCCACCCATATGCTGCATATCCTCTACGAATTACCAATTAATATGCACGCTACGAGGATAACAGCCACGACCTGCACATCCGGCTACATGCGAGAGGAAGAAGATACAGCTGACTTCTTCGTCCCATTCCAAATCTCATGGTTAACGCGTGATATACGGCGCAAGAATCACTGGTGATATTGGCTGTTAAACCCTAGGTGATATAGTTCTGAACAGTGGTATTCCAACTATCAGATTTAATAGATTAGCTGATCACCCTGGATCAGTAACCAATAGTTCACATTATTATCGAAAATAGTGTTTTCTGACCTTTTTCAAATGCAGGTGATGACAACACTGGATTTGTAAAATACTTTACAGAAAATAAACAAAGTACATGAGCAAGTGTGAACTTGCCTTTTGTGATTGCAAGATTATGCACTCACGGTCTTCGAGTCAGTATAAGATCCAAAATATGAAATCATCATCATTGGTCCGGTAAGGACTAATGTTTAAAGAAGCAATATGCTCTTATGCATAAGTAATGTGATGCACTTTATAAACGCGAATCCCGGGGATAACGTTGTTCTAGGGTTTGGATACTAGAAATGATGTCTTTGAAATGTGTTGTACTTTTAGATGAGTTTAATACTTGTGCTTATAATTAGGGCTTGTGTGTGTGTGAAGCAATAAGTAGTTACAATATCATAAAATAATGAGACACACTTAATTGTGAAATGCTACTTAAGATTTCTTATATAAGAATTGTTGTTTTGAAGTGGCAAACAGAATAACATTTGAAGAAAAGATTTATTTTTTGAGGTATAATCAATCTTTGTGGTTAGTTGAGTCTGGTCGATCTTATTTGTGCTTGCTTGAATAGTTTGGGCCTGAGATGCTTTATGACCTAACTATATTAGACCAAAGTTAACTATAAACCATATAACAATGTTTATAGTATTATATTTAGATTCTTGTAGACTAAAGTTAACTTTAAAACATAGATAGTTTGAAAGTATAATGCTTATAACATTTGTACCTTGTGTACTTGGTAACGTTTCCTTAAGGTTACTTAAGAATGGTTATATTTTTACTTGTTGTAGTGGTTTCTTGATTTTAAAATGGAATAGTATCATTTACCTTTTTAAGGATGAGTGGTTATATTTTGCAAACAAGGAAATAATATTACTTAACTACTTATGGATCCACCATAGTGTTGTGATAGTTTTGTAAACTGATGGTTGAAGTATATGGAAAAGATTGGATTTAGTTACAATTATTCTTGGTTTTATAATTGTTTAGGACCTTTTTAGAAAATAATTACTCCTTTAGTTGAAGGATAATTTAGCAAAATTGTATTCATAATGTGTTGAACCATCATGACTTCATAATATGAATATTTAGGACTAATACTTTTTATTAGACTTAATTGACTGTTTTTTAGAAATATTAGCAATTTTTACTTACCCTTATATGAATTATTAATTAAGTAAAAAAGTTTTGAGTTATTAAAGTATTTGAATTTTTTATTTAACTCAAAAGTGTAATATTATATTTTTATCATGTAGGTATTATTTTTGTGATCATTTTGGTATATTACATTTATTTTTGTAATTTATAAATAATAAGATATGATTTTGACAATATTTATTACTTTATAAATACTTAATAAATAATAAATATTTAATTAAGTGAAATAATAATGCATGATTATAGTTTTAATCTATAGTTCTTATCTATCTAAGATTTTGGTATCTTATTCATATTTTTTTAACATTTACCATTTTAGAATATGATTTATCAAAGTTTTATTATTTTTAA
Source organism: Avena sativa (assembly GCA_916181665.1). Classification (NCBI taxonomy): domain Eukaryota; kingdom Viridiplantae; phylum Streptophyta; class Magnoliopsida; order Poales; family Poaceae; genus Avena; species Avena sativa. The sequence continues at coordinate 467,462,090 of OV702293.1, forward strand.
AATCTTTATTAAACCATAATTACTTAAATAACTATTTCAACAATGTTTGATAATAGTTTTAATGGATAGATTTTATTTTTCTAAACATTTCCATATATTATACACATTTTTCTGAATTATAAAACAAAAGTTATTGATTTAATAAGTTTTAATCATTTTATTTCATTTCTGAAATATGTATATTTGGACTTATATTTTTTATTCTTTCTAAAATAGGAAATAACTTTTTACAACGCACCCACACCTAGCCCTAGTCACTTACTAGTGGGCCAGTGGCCACCTCAACTCTCAAGTTAATAAATGTATTTGTTACCGGCCTAATTGCAACCCCCAGACAATGACATATGGGCCATGGGCCACGTCATATGCCACGTGAGACAAGACCAGGTCAAACAGAGGACTGGGTCCAGGGTGGCGTTGGCAAGACGTCTCTATGGCGTCAGCACGACCACCACCGTCAGTGGGTGGTCGCCGATGACGATCCACGGTGCCCCAACAGGCGAGACTAACCTAGTTCGGATCTTTGCAACGTGCTGAGTCCTAAAGTGGCGGCACCGCTCGGAAATGGTCATCTGAGCCTTAGCTCCAACGAGCTCCGACGGTGGCCGACGATGGCACATGGTGAGACGGCGATTCACATCGAGATAAGGCGATTTAAGGATACTGGAAGGTTTAGGGACTTACCCTGATGACGATACAGAGGTCGGCGAGGACATGCGTGGTTGGAGGCCAGCTCTCTTACAAGATTTCCGACGAACTGCCGCAAAGAGGAACGACAAAATTCGTCCACTCCAGTGCTCCCCTTGATGCAAGATTCTACTCAGAGGATCTACGGAGGATGGGGCTTCTCCATGGCTACTTGGAAGAGTGTGGGAAGGTGCGGTTCGACAGCGAGGTGTGGCTCCGGTGAGCTAGGGTTCGGCCCCATTCGAATCAGAGAGTATAAGTAGGGATTGTGGATAGGGATTGAGGCAAGGCATCACGGTGGCCTTCTTATCCCCCTCTGGAACAACGACGAGCATCTTGACACACAGCTGACGACGACAGCATCGGGCGGCGACGAGCTCCTCCAGCGAGCTGCCTGTGTGCGTGAGTATGACGATGATGTTGCTCTTGCGGAAAACCCCCTGGCGAATCTTTCAGCTCAACCCGTAGTCCTTCTTCGGTCCCACTTGTCAGTCACATACGAGAACGAGCTGGGCTGGCTGCTGGGCTTTTGTGGGCTGCACATGGCGACAAGTAAGAGAAAAGGAGTTGGGCCACAGCCAGGAAACGTTTTTTATTTGTTTTCCTTTTTTCTATTTTCTGTTTTACTTTCAGATTTGAATTTTACTTATTTGATTTGAATTATCTTTATAGAATTGCTTTGCTGGATGATTGTAGCATTAATAGAGTATATTAAGGTTCTTTTATGAGTTTGTCATATAGTGATATTATTTCTTTATTTATTTTCTATCAGGACCCATTTTATATTATTTAGAAACCCTTATTAATAGTTTTCTTTCTATACTAAACCATGGCTTTATTATATGATATTTTCTTATTTGTTTATAAAACTTAACTCTAGTTGGTTCATAGTTTGAATAGAAATTTTTATATGTATAATGATCCTATATCATTATTTGATTCATGAAATACAAAAGAAATTAATATGGTTAATACTACTTCCATTGACTTAGAAAATGGCAATGTATAAATTCTATTATGATAAACCTAAAAGTGTAGGGTTTGGAATTGTAAATGTTTACCCAAGGTTTTAGGGTTATTAATTTTTTTATTTTCCTTTGTTAATGTAAGTAAAGATTTAATAGCTAAGCATATTGTCTTCTGTTTGGTGATCTTTAATGATATCACCTTTTTAAAATAGAAAGTTATTAATTAAAATGTCTTATGGAAAATAATTGATAAGAATACTCCTAAGCACATACAATTATGGTAATTTGAATTGACAGAGATGTGCTTAAGTGATTTGCTAAATAGCTATTCCTATAAAATGTTGTGGAGATAAAATGATTTATCCAACAGATGAGTTGGATGTTAAGCTTGATCATAGATTTAGGATTTAAGGTTTTACTAAGAATTCTTATCCTTCCTAATTCATAAGTATGGACTTCTGATTAAGGAATTCCTTTCCTAGATATACTACTTCTTCCTATCCATCATCATGGTTAACATGATGAGCTTTACTTCACAACAATATTCTTATTCACCTATTATTCTTCTAAACTCATGGATGAATCCAATGAGTTTGATACTAAAGCATTTCATAGTTTTCTCATATCCTTGCTTGGTTATACCCACTACTCTATTGTTGATAATCTTCAATCCAACAAGTAGTTCTTTCAAGCTCTACTCATAATCTTCCTTAATCATCCATCACTAATATTTCTCCATTAGATGTATACATCCAACTACCTTTCTCTAAATCTTACTATCCTTTAAGATGAATAACACTACTTCATAACTCTATGCTATACTAGCTTTAATTGAATCATACTGTCTTACATTTACTCTAATAACTCATACTCCAACCTCACATTATATTAATGTGACCTATAATAACTACTCTAGGATCACTTATCTATACTAGGTTTTTAATCATGTTTTACCCACCAATGTCACTTATACTAGATATAAGTAAGCAATCCTAGTGAGCAAGGCATGATCATTATAACCTTTATTCATTTATAGCTTAGATTTTTAGTTGGCTAAGCAAGGCTTTATCAATACAACCTTACAATTGTATTGGAATTATCTTCTTAGTGTCTTTAATTAGATTAAGATTGTTATTCATGGACTATGCCCACTTGATCCAATAGAATTACTACTCATAACTATCTTCAGGATTCATCCTTGTAATGTTCTTTCCTACCATTTAATTACATATCCCAATAACTCTTCTATCATTTCAGGAGAGAGTTGAACTCCATCAATTATCACATTGATTTATTCTTCTTCAATTACTCCCATCCTATAGATGATATCTAAAACTAGCATTACTTATTTACCTCTTCTTAGTTGTTTCTTTATAGACACTTAAATGTATACTATGGTATGGTCAGGAGTTGATAGATTAAGAGTTGGTGAATCAATAGTTGATTACTCAACATTGATGAACAACAAATATTGAGATAGGATTCCATAAGGATTGATATGGAATGAAAGGTATATGGTGAATGACCTAGACTTAGTTTCTTTCCTTCCCAATCTCACTAAAGATTTTAAGTTAGGTATTACCATGCTACTCATGGTATAATGGAATAAGAAGTAAATAAGTCAAGAGTAAATTATTACATTCTTAACTTGATATTCATGGGTTGTTGTGATGAATAGTATGATATGATCCCTTAAGGATCAGATATTAATCATTTAAGCAATGCATTATGATTTAATTGTTATTATATTTAATCTACCCTTAGATCAAATTATGGTTACCCCAAAATAAGATTTTAGCAAATTCATATAGAAACTTATCACAGTCAACTTGATGATCTACCTCAATCCCATCAAGTTGAGAGAAGCTTCAATCGTTTTAACAAATTTTGTTCAAAAGCACGAAAATTATTCGGATTTTCTATGCATGAATGCAATGCACACATCTGGGTTCAGCTTATTTCTGAGCTCTAATGCTGGGATGTTACATTTGGCTACTAATTGTGGGGTTGCCGGAGTGACAAAAACCTGAACCCCCGTTAGGACACCATTGCATAAGGGAGCGTAGGATCTTAGAGTTTAAGGTTGTGGTTAGGTTTATATCTTAATTACTTTCCTATAGTTGCAGATGCTTGCAGGGGGTTTAATCACAAGTATGTATTAGTCCAAGTAAGGTCGGTACATTAGCACAAGTTCACCCACACAACACTTACAACACCAAAGAAGAGTACTCAGCTATTTGAAGCGAAAGCACTTGACAGAACTCCCATGTGTCCTCGAGAACGTTTGGTCCTTATAAGTATTCCCACTGGCTTGTAGTTTGCTAAGGAAGGATTGGGTCACTTGCTGCGGTTTGTTCTTTATTACTTGCTCTTTGTTTTGTTACCTTATCAGAAAACCACTAAAAATACGTTTGCTAAGTATTTACAGATATTTCCTGCTCCTTACCACTAGTCAACACCTTCTGCTCCTCATTGGGATCGACACTTATTTATCGAAAGTACTGCGATACACCCCCTATACTTGTGGGTCATCAGTAGTGTGGTACCCAAGTCTTCCACAGGTATATTATGCTTAAGTTGCTCCAGCCGACGAAGGAAAACCTCGTCAATCTCATTTCTTTCCTTCATGAAGACATCACTTTCGTGATCTTCCATAAACTGCAGCAAGGCATTGTTAGGAGCAAGAGAAATAGCAGAAAGTTGTTCAACCCTGAAATCATCATTAGGCAGTTCATTTTCATAAGGAGTTTTAGCAAATTTGGAAAAATTAAACTCATAAGACTCTCCATCAAACTTAGTCAAAACTTTTTCCTTCCTACAATCTATAATAGCCCACAAGTATTTAGGAAGGGTCTACCAAAGATAATAGAATAGGTTTTACTAGCTTCCTTACTAAGTACTAGAAAATCAGCAGGATATTTAATCTTACCACAAAGGACCTCCACATCTCTTACGATACCAATGGGGCAAACTTGCTCTCTATTAGCAAGGTGAATAACCACATCAATGTCCTCAAGCTCACAAGGAGCAATTTGATGCATAATTTCCCTATAAAGCTCATAAGGAATAACACTAGAACTAGCACAAATATCACATAAACCATAATAGCAATGATCACCAATTTTAACAGAAAGCACAGGAACACTAGCTTTTCTAGCTTTTTTAGGATGAGAAACAATATTAGTAGCGTCTTCACAGAAGACAATGTGCTCATCCTCTATATTTCTAGTGACAAGATCTTTCACAATAGCTACCACAGGTTCAATATCAATAAGCTCATCGGGCCCCACAACTTTCTTTGCGCTTTTGCTAACCACATTAGCTATGATGGAATGTTCTCTTACCTTAGCAGGAAAAGGGATTTTCTCAACATAAGGTTCAGGAAAAATAGGATCAACGGTACAAACTTTTATGCTAGCAGGAACATGGGTAACAATGTCTTTATAAGGAGCATGGTACTTGTCCCAGTCCTTCTTGGGGATTTCAATATAAGAAGAAGAGGCATTAAAACATTTTGCAAGAACTTGAGGGTCAATACCAAACTCATTACTAATATCACGGAAGTCATCAGTTCCCATAAAAGATTTAATGCATTCATAATCATAGTTTATACGTGACTTTCTTCCTTTGTCATTCTCCCAAGCTTTAGTGTTCTCTTGAATACGGTCTAGTAGATCCCATTTAGTTTCTTCCTTCATGCATGTGAATCATCCAGCACAAGAAGCATCTAGTAAATCTTTATCATGAAGATAAAGCCTAGCATAAAAGTTATTGATAATAATATTGTTAGGGAGTTCATGAATAGGACATTTAAGTATTAGTAACTTCAATCTCCCCAAGCTTGAGCTGTACTCTCTCCATCACGAGACCAAAAGTTATATATCAGATTTCTATCCTTATGAATATCACTAGGAGGATAGAATTTAGAATAAAAGAGAGAAGTCATTTCCTCCCATTCCATGGATTGTCCATTCTTCAGCAACTTATACCATTCTTCAGCTCTCCCTTTCAAGGATATAAAGAGTAACTTCTTCTTCACCTGTTCAGTTGTGATACATGCACACTTAAACAACCCGCATAATTCATGGATAAAAAGCAAATGATCACCAGGATGGACAATTTCATCCCCAAAATAATAATTATCCATAACACGAACAACAATACTTGTAGGTATCTTAAAAGGATCTATCTCAACAGGTGGTGGTTCATCTACTATCCTAGTAGTGGCAGTAGTTTTCCCAAACAGAAACCCAAGTGGGTTATACATATTAGAAACAAAGTAACAAGCAGTAACAAAAAACAATACTCACAGTAGAAGTTTCCTTTACCAGTTCCACTCTTCAATAGCGCTTCACTCCCCGGCAACGGCGCCAGAAAATAGTCTTGATGACCCACAAGTATAGGGGGTGTATCGCAGTATTTTCGATAAATAGGAGTGTCGATCCCAACGAGGAGCAGAAGGTGTTGACTAGTGGTATGGAGCAGGAACTCTCTGTAAATACTTAGCAAACGGATTTTAGGGGTTTTCTGATAAATCAACAAAACAAAGTGCAAGTAATAAAGACAAAGAACAAACGCGGCAAGTGGCCCAATCCTTTCTTAGCAAAGGACAAGCCGGTGGAAATACTTATAAAGACCAAACATTCTCGAGGACACATGGGAATTCTGTCAAGTGCTTTCGCTTCAAATAGGTAAGTACTCTTCTTTGGTGTTGTAAGTGTTGTGTGGGTGAACCTGTGCTAATGTATCGAACTTACTTGGACTAATACATAGTTGTGATTAAACCCCCTGCAAGCATCCGCAACTACAGAAAAGTAATTAAGATATAAACCTAACCACAGCCTTAAACTCTGAGATCCTATGCTCCCTTGTGCAAAAGTGTCCTAACGGGGGTTCGGGTTTCTGTCACTCCGACAACCCCATAATTAGTAGCCAAATACACAATGCATTCCCCTGGGCCCATAAATGGTGAAGTATCATGTAGTCGACGTTCACATGACACCACTAGAAGAATAGCATCACAACTTAAATACTAAATCATTGAATAATAACTTAACACAAATCCACTACTAACAACATGACTTCTCATGTGTCCTCAAGAACTAAACGAACTACTCACGAGACATCATATGGATCAAGATCAAAGATGATATAGTAATGGATAGCAATCTTAACATACAATAATCCAATGGTTCTACTCATAAGCATCAACCACAATAGTAATTAACACTAGGAAAGTTTCCCCTAAGAAATTAAGCAATATCCAACACAATTGTTATAGCGGGATGGAGTGGTGATGATGGTGCTGGTGGAGATGATGGTGTGGATGATGATGATGATCCCGATGAAGCCTAGCTTGATGACGGTGTTGATGGAGACGATCTCCCCTCCAGGGGGAAGGAATTTTCCCGGTAGAAATCTGTCTGCCGGAGAGATATTTCTCTCTCGGTGTTTTCCGCCCCGCAGAGGCGGCAAAAATCTATCTGTGGTCGCTCCCTTGGTGTTAGGGTTTCGTGAGGAAGATATAGGCGAGAGGGCGGAGTCGGGAGCCGAGTAGGTGGGCCACACCTGCCCTAGGCGCGGTCCAGGAGGGACCCCGTCTAGGGGTGTGTGGGCCCCTATGGCCCTTCTACGCCTCCCCTTCTGGCTTTCTTCGTCTTCCGGGAAAATATAATTTTCCCATATTTTTCTGGTATTTTTCTGATCTTCGCGAAATTGCATCAAAACACCTCTTTTTCCATCAGAATCCAGACTCCGACAGTCTATCCTCCAAGAATCATCCAACATGCAAAAACTGTGGAAAAGACATAAGTAATACCTCATAATAAAACATATATCAATGAATAGAGGCAAATTATGATATAGAATGGTGATGCAAATTGAACGTATCAATTGGTCTAACGATTACATCGGCATAATGTTCACCGCATCGGACAACCAAGTTTGACCTTGGCCAAATTGATACTATCACATCTCATCAAAAGATCGGACACATTTGCCCTATCATCACCACACACGGGGCATGGGAAGACAACGCTAGTCATCCGGACGATGGAAACCCTCAAAGCATCCCAACCAAATAAATTGATATTGCAAGTCTACTTCAAACTCAACCAAAATTTTCATATAGACCTCTAAATGATAACTTAAGATTATTAGGTTTATTTTAGGTACCAAATCACTAAAAGCATAATCAAAAATTATAATGTGTTTTTCTCGGACCAAATGTTTGTATCGAGAATAGATGGTAACGATGATGCAACCAAATAGATAAATAGGGGAAATAATTCATCCAAGTTTTGTACCAGGAGAAGTAAATCGGCTATACACGCGCATGTACATCCTTTGTCTTCGGTGCACACATAGGTAATAAGTTCTTGCATTCACGTAGCTCTGATCTGATCTTGATTTTCATCGCACATAAGAATGAACAAATATGTATACCCTAAGCCTCCTCACATAATGCCCCTAGATGATTTCCAAGATTTTAAGACCTAATTATTGACAAGGTAAATGTAAACTTTTTTGTACTCCCTCCGATCCATATTAGTTGACTTGGTTTTGTCTAGATTTGGATGAATCTAGACACTATTTAGTATATACGTTCATTCAAATTTTGACAAATCAAAGTCAACTAATATGGGTCGAAGGGAGTAAAAGAATTGATCATTTCTCTGTCTGAGAATTTATTAGACAAGTTCATCTTACTTTATGGTACTGCATTTGGGGAGCACATTAGACGTCGAGGGAGAAGCAAACTTGTGAATCACATAAGTCATTTGATTCACGTAACACTGCAGGATGTAACATACCCGACCTCAATTTAAGTTATTCATGTGTTGTAGTTAATTATTGTAGATAATATATGATGTACAAACCAAAAACCAAGCATTAGAGCCAGTTTTCATACATACGCCGGAGTCGTTTCTATTATCCAGCTCCGGCTCATGGTCTCTAATAAGGCATGTTTAGAGCAGGTTTCTAAAACCGGCTCCAATAACCTAAACATTAGAGGCGGCCAGGAATAATATAGGACTCTAATAGTTATAGTTGTATTTTTATGACAATTGTATTTCCTGGCCGTTTGAAGGATGCTTAGAGCCGTTTCCAGTTCTTGGCGACTTAGGCGGAAATATTTTTTGGCGGCACACCAGATTAGAACCGGCTGGAAAATTATTAGAGACAAACTTAAATTACTACCGTCTAAGGTATCTTTGTAAAGTCAGGTTCGTCTAGTGAAGAGACAATTAAGTTCTGCTACGACCAGATGAAGAGCGCTATTTGGAATCCTTTCAATGAATATTTCATCTTAATTCATAATATCTAGATAGCAACTTTAGTTTTTTACTTGTCCTTGACTGCGGGAGAATTAAGATCTTCATAATTAGGCTGATCGCGCTTTCGCTAGATCAGTAACCTCTAGGAGATTGGCCTAACGATTACATCGGCACAATATTCACCGCATCGGATAGCTAAGTTTGACCTTGGCCAAATCGATACTATCACATCTCATTAAAAGATCGGACACATTTGCCCTATCGTCACCACACGCAGGACATGGGAAGACAACGCTAGTCATCGAGCCGATGGAAACCCTCAAAGCATCCCAACCAAATAGACCGATCTTTAATGGTATGCATCATATTGCAAGTCTAGTTCAAACTCAACCAAAATTTTCATATAGACCTCTAAATGATAACTTGAGATTATTTGGTTTCTTTTAGGTACCAAATGACTAAAAGCATAATCAGAAATTATAATGTGTTTTTCTCGAACCAAATGTTTGTCTCGAGAATAGATGGTAACGATGATGCAACCAATTTGACAAGTTTCATCCAAGTTTTGTACCACAAGAAGTAAATCAGCTATACACACGCATGTACATCCATTCAATGTTGTAAAGTTGATAAACAAATATTGTAGGATTTAAATCGCTGACATTAGCGGCAGTGAGAAATCATTATCTTCTACCGTGGGAAAAAGCTATATATACACCTTTATTTTTGGAATTGAGTGAGCATTACGTAATAATACTGCTGGATCATAGCCTGGAACGGTCACATCATTTGAGACTCTTGTGGTTGTTGTACACGTAGGAGCTGGCCAAGCAGAAGTAGAGCGCGAGCTCGGCGGCGCTAACGCCAGCGAGCAGCCAGTAGAAGTAGTCGAGGTGCGCGCGATTGAGGTTGTCTGCGAACCAGCTGTCGCCGCCGTTGTTGCCGGTGACGCCGTCGATGAGGGAGATGAGGGCACTACTGATGAACCCGCCGATGCCCAGAACGCTGAGGCACAGCGCCAGGCCCAGGCTGCGCAGCTCGCTGGGCATCTGGTCATAGAAGAACTCCTGCATGCCGACCACCGCGAACACGTCTGCCAGCCCCACCATCGCGTACTGGGGAACTAGCCACACCCAGCTCATCGGAACCGCCGCGCCGGTGTCATCCACCAGCCCGTGCTCACGTGCCGTTTCTAGGCGACGACCCTCCACCAGTGCGGCGACGGACACCGCGACCAGTGACACGGCCATGCCCGTTCCGATGCGCTGCAGCGGCGTCAGCCCCGACGGGTTGCCCGTCGCCCACCGCAGCACCGGCACCAGCGCACGGTCGTATACGGGCACAAACACTAGGATGCTCACCGGCCCGAACGTCTGCAAGGCGGCCGGCGGCAGCTCCAGGCCGCCGAAGATGCGGCGGTCCAGTGTGCGTCCCTGCTTGTTGAAGAGCGTAGTAACCTGCGCAAACACTAAGCCATACGCCAGGCATGCCGCCCAGATCGGCAGCAACCGTAGCACGCCGCGCGTGTCCTCTGACTTGACCGCAGCATCTTCATCGTCTTCTTCTTCTTCTTCCTGCCGGTGATGTGTTTTCCCGCCCAACACCGAGCTCTTGGCAAGTGCGATGAGGCTACGTGCAAGGAGGGCAAAATGCCTTCTCCTGGTGCCGGGAGTGGGCGCGTACATGCGGTAGGTAGGAGTGCCGACGAGGAAGACAGCGGAAGCGCAGAGCATAATGGCGCAGAGCACGCCGAACCCAATGCCACAGCCGACGTTCTCCTGGACGTAGCTCACCACTGCGATGGCGACGGAGATGCCGACAGCCATCGAGAAGTACCACCAGTTGAAGAGGGAGCTACGAGATGCACGCTCCTTCGGGTTGTCGGGGTCGAATTGGTCGGCGGCGAAGGCAAGGCCGCATGGCTTCTCTGCGCCCTGCGCGATGGCGATGAGGTAGAGAGAGGCGTAGAAGAAGGCCACCTGCAGCGGCGACGATGGGCCATGTACGAGAAGCGTGGATGCTAGAGTAATCATACCGTACCCCTGCACACGAGTGTAGACAAACTTGTCAGTTGTTTGCAGCTACAATAAATCTGAAAAGTTTGAATTATGTAACAACACGCGTGGAACAAATTTTTGAGAGAATTACTTGCATCTACAAATTGTCTTGTGTCAGATATTGAACCATTTAAACTGTTTAAGGAGGTGATATCTTGTTGGTTTTGTAGGAATGGCCAATTATAACCACGTCTCACCCCATAGCACTCGGATACAGCCCTAGATACTCTGTACCCTCGGAGGTTGATATGCTAAGATAAACTTAAAAGTGCTTCAAAATCATTGTACAAACTACAACGTACGGAAAATGATATTTTAGCTAAGACAAAAGTGATAGAAGTGATAAATATGAAACTACAAATAAAATTTAATTAGGGGGAAGAAAAGGAAACCCTGAAAGAGAAGTGTTTTGAAGTCATATTCGAAAACGATTACATGAAATGTTCTCCCTAGGGCTCGCGTACGAGGCGCTCAAAAGTGATCTACCCTAGGTCGTCGGTGCCACCGCCGATGGTTCCCCTACCACCAGATCCGTTACGATGACTGGAAGGTGGGGAACCTCTGATCGGTTGACTGGTCCCCGAAGGGTATTCGGGTTCTTCGCCTCCGGTGTAGGGGCATTGAAGGCGATGAGAATAAATGTCCTTAAGTCTGCCCTAGATCGGTGTTCTACTCGAGGAGGAGAGTTTGTGGGCTGGGTTTTGGAGTCGATCGTCAAGCATTTTTTGTAGCGTGGCAAGGGTTTGTCTACGCCGGCAACGTTCAGTGAAGGGGATGATGTCGCAATGTATTATTGGTGTTCTCAAGTTTTGCCTTAGCTAGGTACGCCTTTATCGGGGAACTTGCGAGTTTGGTGTCCCACATCTTCATCTAGCCGGAGCTGGGAGTATGTCCCAGCCTGTTTCGGTATTAGATTCTCTGGGATGGCGATCTCTCGAGATCGTGGTCGCCGACATTGTCTGGACGACGTTGACGACTTCTCGGTCTCTTCTTCTACAAACGCCTGAGTTTTTCAAGCTTTCTCCGTGTTGAGATTTGCACACGGCACGTTATCGAGGGATGCAGAAGGAAGAATGGCGATGAACTTAGTAAGGACTGTATTTTTCTTGTAACAATATTCTTGTAACGGTTGGTTTCAGATTAAAAAGTAAACCATTTTAAACCAAAATTTGAGAAGAAAAACTATAAACACTAGTCTGAGCCGAATTCCAAAATAAGGAAAATCATCAATGTAGTAAGAAAATATGAGTTAGTAGTCATTAGGTACTGTAGAAGTTGTTACACATCGCTTGTAAGTACGCCCGTTTTGTGACAACAACCCATATATGATTTGCGGTTCCAATCTAAACATTTGTTGTGATTTTAGTAGTCGAAATTTCAGTGGACCTCACTCATTGTACAAATTTGAACTCTAATGTGCTCCAAAACTCTTTGCGAGTTCTTTGTTTTATTCGCAAAAAAAAAAAACTCGAGCCTTTTTCTTTCCAAAAAAGAAGATTGCCCCGGTCTGAGCTAGTACAGTGTTCAATGGGACCGGCTGGAGTGAATATCATTGACAAATGACAATTCTTTGAGATCGACGTGTCAATCTACCATTAATAGATTGCACCGGCATTACTGTTCAGACGCGTTCTCCAGCCGAGCACGCACGTGTTTTAATTAGTGTTTCTCGTGTCAATGTAACTATACATCTACAGAGCAGACATAAGCTAAAAATGAAGTAGACAAGCAGCTGAGAGATTCAGTTACCATGACGTATAGCGTGCAGGCGAGGACGATGGATCGGTAGCGTCCCAGCCAGGAGTCGGCGATGAAGGCGCCCAGCAGCGGCATCATGTGGCCCGTCGCAGACCACGCGTTCACCGCCGCCGCGTTGGAGTGGCCGAGCGGCCCCGTCAAGTACGTGATGAGGTTCGACGGCACGCCGTAGAAGGCGAAGCTGCTGCAAATCTCCACCGCTGAAGTCAAAGCATCATGCATGCCAATCGACTTGGTTAAAACTTAACAAAAAATGGTGCATCAATGGATAGAGAAGCACTGATCGATCGAGTTATCGTTAAACTAATTAACTGGAACGGCCGACTACTCTGATAGAGGAGAGCGTGCGATCGTACCGACGACGAAGAGGGCAGAGCGCCACCCGCCGGAGGTGTCATGGTCGACGGGGCGGCCACGGAAGTCCGAGAAGCCGACGAGCGCCGCCTGACCGCCGATAAGCAGGCAGGGGGCCTCGCTGTCCTCCATTGCTGCCATCTCGTTCAGTTCTCCCCCGCTCGCTCTCAAATACTGCCAATTTCTTGTCTGTTCGAGGTCAGAAAAGGAAAGCTGGGCGGCATCTGAATGAGGCATGGCACTTCGTGTGGGCCATGGGCGCTTTCTTTCCCTCCGCGAACGTCTCGGCTCTCCCTCGGTGACTCAATCTTTCCGCAAATGGACCGGTGTCCGACCGGACCAAGGCCACGGCCACGGCCAAAACGTTCATCCTCAAACGAAGATCTAGCCCTAGACCGGTTCATTCCACACATTTCTGGCCAAAAATTGGGTCGGGTTTGCGGGGATGGACAACCCACTGGTATGAGGGGGGGTCCTCCCAGAGCCCAGTTGCCAAGGACACATTCTCCTCCTCTCGTCCATGTCGTCACCCTGCACTCTCGTAGCGACCATCCTAGCAGCGCGATGGATGCAGCTCCACCCTCGCTGCCCTCCGACGCGGGCCCCGGCCAGGCCCCTTTCGTACCTCCAGGAACCACTCCGCCACGCCTGGACCTCCTGCGAAAGATCTGGCGTAACCCGTCGCCGTCGCCAAGGTCAAGAAGGAGCTCGCGAAGGAGCAGCAGAAGGAAGAGATGGGGAAGAGGGGCGTTCGGAGAGACAGAGCTAGGAAAGGGCCCTCGCCCTCGAGCACGCCACGGCCAGTCAGGCCAAGGCCTATGACGATGCCCTCGCCACGCAAGCGGCCACCCTACTCATGATAAAATAGCACCACGTGGTCGCCTTTGGCGCGGTCGTGATGAGCTCCAACTCATCCGCTAACAAGCCGTCGGCTGGCGGGGGATGACACAACGCCGCCCTCGCCAGAGATCGGGTAATCCTTCCTGACAGTGTTGACCTTTGCTAGCACTAATCTAAACTCCATACCAGTTGGTGATGACTCCTCGTACAGCAACAAAAACCAGCGGACCGTGCCTGCCCACAGCATGTCTGCTACCCGCAACTTGTTCGGTGAAATGTCGGCCCAACTCTAGCTACCTAGGTATGATGCTAGTCTAGTCCCTGGTCATGTCCTCGATGTATCATGTCGGAAAGCCCTTTGCAATTGCCAGCAGGATACCCAACACAACACCGAACAAGGTACCCAATAAGACCAAGATGGTATCTCAATCGATCCAGAACCTTTGTTCAAGGGCGAACTAGCACGACAAACTCAAGGCCATAACAAAAGGACTGACACTTACATAGACCTCGAGGACGAGATGCTTTGTGAGGAATGGATGAATTGGGCAAGATCCAATAACCAGTGCCAAGCAAAAGGGAGGGGCTTTTTGGAACCGAGTGTGTAAATTCTTCCATGGGCATAGTCATTTCGGTGAGCATCCCTTTAAGAGTGATCGTAATGAGAACTATCTTACGAAAAGCATAGTGATTTCCATGGGCATAGTCATTCATACCTTACTTGTACCATTCTAATCAAACTTGTGGTGTAGGTGTGGAAAGATTTGGTACATTTCAAGACATGCCATGAGAAAAACCTTTCGCAATGTCTCATTTTTAGAGAAATCTCTAAGATTGCGAGAAATGGAAGGAGCTCTATGCGGGAAGTGCAAAGGGAGGAGGCTCCGGAGTCATCATCGATGTCGAAGCACCAAACCAAAGTGGGGGTAGTAAAATTCCAAGGGCGAGGGGTAGAAAGAACACGAAACTAGGAAAAAATACGCGCTCTCCCTCCCGCGTCGCCCCCCGCGAGGCGACGGGGAGGAACCCTAATCTCCGCGCCGCCGGGGCCCTCTCTCCCGCCCCCTCCCCCCTCGCCGCCGCCAGCGGGTGCGCCCGGCCGAAGCCCGGCCGGCACTGGCGGCGACGAGGTCTTCTCGTCCTCTCGCGCGGGGACATGGTCGCGGGGCCGCGCTCCGGGCTGGAGATTGGCTCTTCCGGTGGGAGCCATGGCGGCGGTGCTTGGCCTCTGTCTGGCGGCGGCGTGACGGGCGTCGGGTAGGTGGTGCGCGTCTGGGCGTCTGGGAGGCGTGGGCCATGGGCAGTACCGGCGGCGGGTCCTGGTCGGTGGTGGCCTCAGCTGAGCATGGTGGTAGTGCAACGCGACGGTGGCTCAGCGACGTCAACAGTAGGGATGGCGAAAGTGGGTGCCTGCGGCAGTTGCCAACGATGGTTTCCATGGCAGGGTTGTTCGGCCCATATCTAGGCCCATGTGGGCCCGATCTGGGCTCAACGGCACCGAGGCCTGGCAGAAGCTCTATGGACCAGATCTGGGTCCGATCTGGCCAGGCGGGACAGATCTGGGTCTGATCTGTGCTTGGCGGGCTTCATCCGTCACGGGTGGCGGCACCTCGGGGCTGGGACGACAGTCTAGGAGGTGGCCTTGGTCCTCTCCTTCGACTACTGGACGGCTAGAGGCAAGGAGTAGGCCAGGCGGGCCTACCTTCGGCTACACCCGCGTGCTGGGTTTGGCCTGTAGACGGTACAGAGGTTGCCGTGTCTATCTCACTTGTCCGCCCCAGGCCGGTCCCCTTCATCTTCTGGCAACACGGAGGGCCGTGTTTACTGGGGGCGTCGGCTGTCTACTCCTCTGTGCTGCATGTTTTTGGTTGTCCTGGACTGAGTCATTGCTCGTCAAGGTGGTGTCTGGTCCTGCTAACCCAGGGGGTGTGCCTTAGATCGGTGGCGGTCCGACAAGTCCGGGTGAACTCGGTGGCAACGACGCTGCTGCTTGGCGGTGGGGATCTGTGGTGGCAGCAGATTCACTAGTGGACGGAGAAGTAGGAACTGACGCTCGGGTTGGCGGCGAAGGTGACACCCTTGCTGCAGTGTGGCGACGGGGCTTCACGAGCCCTCTTGGGCGAGGCCGGGCCAACGAGGGCCTGGTTTTCCCCTGCTGTTGCATCCGGTCGGCTATCGCCCTCCGGCGGTGGAGGTAGTCCCCTCCCGCGTGTGACTGTACCGCTGACTCCCACCGAAGTTCCTCCCTTTCGGTTGTATTAGTCTCACACTTTGGCTCACGGTGAGACGGCGGGGTGACTGCAAGACCGTTGAAAGGATCGTATGGGCACCTAGAGGGGGGGGGGGTGAATAGGTGCTACTTCAAATTTTCTTCTTTTTCAAATTAAGGTTTGACAATAAGGTAAATTCTCTAGATAATGCAACTAAGGTGAATTTACCTATATGACAATTATGCAAGAGCTACCACAAGACAAAGTAAGAACAAGTAAGTAAAGTGCGGTAAAGGATAGAAGTAACCAAAGTGGTGGACGCGGAGACACAAGGATTTGTTTCCCGTAGTTCTTTCCTTTTGAGGGGAAGTACGTCTACGTTTGGAGAGGGGGTGGTTTCAAACCACCAACGCCACGAAAGGCCTCCCTTGTTCTCCGATGAATCTCACCCCAACGGGATCGATTCACCTTCCACTATATCGACAACCTTCAAGGTGGAAGCCGGCACCTTTACAAGTTTGGGGCACACATCCACAACTTAATCGGAGGCTCCCAAATACAAGCAAGCTGTCAAAGCAATCAAAGACAAGCTTGTAAGAACCAAAACAAGAACTAGGGTTTCCAAGAAAACACTAGAGCAAAGGGGATCTCAATGAAATGAGGGGGAAATGAAGATCTCTTTTGGTGAAGTAGTAGATCGGGGCCTCCTCCTTCGATTCCCCAAAGGTCAAAGACTTTCGGTGGTGGAATGAGGAGATCTTGAAGATTTGGTGGCTCCAATGGTGGTCTTGACTTTAATGTGAATGAGCAGCTTGTCCCAAGGTAGGTGGAGGGGTATTTATACCCCTCCAGAAAATCTGGCCATTGGAGCCTTTAATGCACCGGTAGTACCGGTACTCAAGCGGTAGTACCGCATGCAAGCGGTGCTACCGGTCCAGTACCGGACCAGGTACCGGAGATGCCTTAAATGGTCGAGCCAGCACCAGTATTGCCCGGTATTCCCTTGCGGTACTACCCCCAAGCGGTAGTACCGGTCGTATGACGCGGTACTACCGGTCCCAAGTACCGCTTGGTACTGAACAAGACTGAGAGGGGTGGTTCTCCTTCAGAACTTCCCGATACTGCCGAGCGGTACGACCGTGTCCAAGCGGTAGTACCGCTTGTCTCAAGCGGTACTACCGGTTGGACCGGTAGTGCCGCTCCGTGGTATCGGGTGGTACTGAAGAATACCCATCCTTATCAGCCTTGCACGGATCCAACCGGTACTAGGACCGGTAGTACCGGTGCCAAGCGGTAGTACTGGACATATTTCCGGTACTACCGGTTGTCACATTGGTTTTTCGCAAGGGGAATTGTTAGGACAATATTTGTGCCACACCCTTATCAAACATGTGATACACTTAGCACATGATTAAACTGATAAGTGTGTTGTTATCAAACATCAAAATCAGAGGGATAGAAAAAAATGCTCTTTCAATCTCCCCCTTTTTGGTGTTTGATGACAATACACTTTTGCAAGATGATTTTAATAGGAAGCACATGGGATTTGTAAAATAGAGACGGGGCTCCCCCTAGATGTGTAGAAACAACCTCCCCCTCTATTTTACAAACCCAACATGGGTGCACAAATATAGATACTAGCATTTGAAATCATACCTTTGCACAATAACATGTGATGCAAAACATATAGACAATAGATAACGCATATCATCACAAGATGGATCCAATGAAATAAACCACATAGTCTAATAAGATGGATCCATGACATAACCACGACATAACCACATAGTCTCACGCATAAATAGAGGGAAATTGAAGTTCACAAGCAATAAAAGGATCAAAATAAGAACGAGCTTGTGACTTCCCATGCAACACCCGTGCCTAAAGTGCAACTTTTCTCCCCCTTTGGCATCAAGACGCCAAAAAGGGACAAGTGCAAGACTACCGTCCCGACAGTCAATCCTCCTCCTCCTCATCCTCATCCTCAAAGTCCTCCTCGTAGGGGGGTGGGCGCGGTGCGAGGAAGAGACATCATCGTCCCAACGGTTGTGCTGAGAGATCCACTGATCTTCTGGAGTGATGTTGGTCTCGGACCCCTCGGAGACGGTCAAACCCTGGGCAGCCATCATGTCCTTCTGCCGAGCACTGGCTTTCATGGCATATACATGCGCCTCATACATGCGCTTCTGGTTGTCAATCTGGAAGCAGAAGATCTTCTTGAGCTTGGCCTCCATCCTTTTGTCCCAAGTGGGCTTGGCATTCTTGCCACGGGAGACAACATAGTCATTGTCACGTCCACTGTCAGCATCCTCAGAGTCATCCCCTTCCTCCTCACCCGCCACAACGCGGGGTTTAGCATGTGTCTTGATCTTGAGTGCCTTGGGCCTGTGCACAATGAGAGGACGAGTGGAGAGTGTCCTAGCAATGGGAGGGCATTTTGACACAATGAGGGCCATAATATAAGGAGCAAATGGTGGAACCCTCCGAGAGTGTGCAGCAGCAACCATCTCATTCCAAATAAAGTCTGACACATCAAGAGGAGTGCTTGAGTCGCGGTTGAGGAAGGTGTTGAACAACAAGTCTACAGAGAACCCATGTATTTCATCCTTGTTGCCCGCACGAGGAGCAATAGTCTCACGGAAAATGCGATGGAGAATGTCATACGTGGGGAGAAGATCCTTGATCTTGCCAGCAATCCCGTGGCCCTGGATATACAGAGGTGTAAGGACATCCTTCTTGGAGGGGTGATCCCGCATGTGACAGCGGAAACCACAAGGAGTGTCCCGTCCGCGATCTTCATACCCCAATATTGCAGCAAACTCCGCAAGTGTGGCCTCCTTGATTGCACCTTGAGTCATCCAGGTGATCTTCCGAGTGCGGCCAGTTTGGAAATGTGCAGTGGCATAAAACTGTGCAATAAGGAGTGGATCATAGTCATACTGGAACTCCATAATGGGGAACAAGCCTAGGTGAGAGCAGATTTCCTTAGCTTCAGCAAAGTAGTCAAGATTCTTGTTAATGTGCTCCATGTCAATCCACTGCTGAGGCACCACCATCCGAATATTGGTCAAAAGAACCTCATGATAAACACGCTCTTGGAAATCATTGAAGAAAAGACTGTCTTCTCTGTCCTCGTCTCGTTTGCGGGAGTATGCATTGTCAATCCTGAGAGCCCGAAACTACGACTCAGAGATGCCAGACAGTTTCCTTGGCCCTGATGGCCCTGAGCTGATACTTTTGGTATGCCCTGAGGAAGGGGGCGAGAGGGAGGAGCGCTGCCACGCCCAGCAGAACGCTTGGTAACCCCCTCACGACCCCCACTGCCACCTCGAGTGGCAGGCAACTTGGAACGGTGTCTTGGCTGTGGCATAACCTCTTCCTCAGACTCCGTATCTTCCTCAACAATCTCACTGCTAGCTTTGGAATGCTTGCGTGCACCCCTAGAACCACCTGCATCTGTGAAAGCACGAGGGAGGATAGCAAGAGGGTAAGGGCACAAGAATCACAAGGAGTAAAAGAGAGAACCCAATATTGAACAGAAAATTGAAGTCAGTTGGGGCCGGTACTACCGGACCTGACGACCGGTAGTACCGCTCGCAAGCGGTAGTACCGGAAAAAGTTCCGGTACTACCGGTTGAACGACACGGGTTCGTCAGATCTGGTAGAAACGGACCAAAATGACGGCAATAAACTGCAAATAAACGATTCTACTCGGCAACAAGGGAAGCATATGGCAGTACAACCTTACAACATGTCAATTTCTTCACAAATCTATGTCAAAACCTATATCCGATGAGGAAATTAAACGGGGAGAGAAAGGGCAGTTGTACCAGGATCCATGGCGATGGAAAGGAGTGGGAGCCCGCCAAGAGGCCGAATCCAAGGAGGATCCGGAGAGAGGAGGGCGCGGCAGGGCTCCGACGGCATCAAGGGCACTGGTGACGGCGCGGGTACCTGTGGGGAGCATGGGGAAGAATAGGGCACTGATGGGTGCCTCCCCACGCTCAGCCAATATATACCCGACTCCGCCAACCGGTAGTACCGGTTCCTGAAGCGGTAGTACCGCTCGTGAGCGGTAGTACCGGGTCCAGCAACCGGTAGTACCGGTGGCCGGTAGTACCGGGCGTGTGGGCGGTAGTACCGCTCCAGGAGCAGTTTCCAGGGTGCGCCCTGGGAACTTCCCAGGGGCGGTAGTACCGCTCATACAACCGGTAGTACCGGTCCCATCTGATTCCAAGGCCAGGAAAAAAGGGTGATTCTTGTGCGGATAGAGAGAGGGTTTTTTGTGAGGGAGTAAAGAGGCTTGGGTTGAGACAATTGTGCTGGGAAGCACATGCACTCTAAAAATCAAGAAAAAGATGTCAAAAACAAAATTAGAGTGCATGAGACTAAGAACGGTGAAGACAACTCAAAAGATGACAACCATGAGTAAAAATCAATTCAAAAATGACAAACATGAGTACACACATCAACCTCTCGATTGAGAGGGTGCGGTGGCCTAGGCCACCATGTTTGAGTATACTCGTCTTGGCACCACGAAGATATATCTTGGGTCCATTACCGAAACTCATCATTAAGCTCACATATCACAAAATGATATTAAGAGAAATGATTTTGTTTACTTTGCGCATAATGGGGGGAGGGATGGTCCAATCAATTAGGACCGCACTCCCCCTATGTCCATGCCTACACCTAAACCAAATATGGGTCGAGTATTAGGTGAGAGTGCATGATAATCAAGTCAAGCTCCTTGAATCTACAATATTTAGTCATTCCTCAAGTAGCAAAACCTTGCTTCATCAAGTGGCTTCGTGAAGATATCGGCAAGTTGATCTTTGGTCGATACATAGGATAGATCAATATCACCTCGAGCAACATGATCTCTAATGAAGTGATGATGAATCTCAATATGCTTTGTCCTTGTATGATCCACCGGGTTGTATGCAATTTTGATGGCACTTTCATTGTCACATAGAAGAGGCACTTTGTCACAATGGACATTGTATTCCTTTAAAGTTTGCCTCATCCATAGAAATTGAGTGCAAGCACTAGCGGCATCGACATACTCGGCTTTGGCGGTAGAGAGAGATATACAATTTTGCTTCTTAGAAGACCAACATACCAATGACCTACCAAGAAATTGGCAAGCCCCGGATGTTGATTTTCTATCATCCTTATCACCCGCCCAATCCGAATCCGTGTATCCACAAAGAGCAAATGTTGAGCCTCGAGGATACCAAAGACCATAAAATGGGGTATGAACTAAATATCTAAAGATTCTCTTGACCGCCATTAAATGGCTTTCCTTAGGAGCCGCTTGATATCTTGCACACACACCTACAGTCAACACAATATCGGGTCTAGATGCACAAAGGTAAAGCAAAGAACCAATCATGGACCGGTATACCTTTTGATCCACATCTTTACCATTTGGATTTTGTTCAAGATGAGTCTTTGTAGCCATGGGAGTAGGAGCTCCATTTAAATCTTGCATTTTGAATCTCTTGAGCATATCTTGTGTATACTTGGCTTGATTGAAGAATGTACCTCCTCTAACTTGCTTGATCTCAAAGCCAAGAAATACTCTCAACTCTCCCATCAAAGACATCCAGAACCTACTAGTCATAAGTTTTGATAATTCATCATTAAAATCTTTGTTAGATGAGCCAAAGATAATATCATCAACATATATTTGGCATACAAAAAGCTCCCCATTGACCCTCTTAGTAAAAAGAGTGGGATCGATTTTCCCAACCTCAAATCCACGGTCAAACAATAATTCTCTAAGGTGCTCATACCACGTGTGTGGGCCTTTCTTGAGCCCATAGAGCGCCTTATCAAGTTTGTAGACATGGTTTGGGAGGTTGGGGTCCTCAAATCCCGGGGGTTGCTTAACATATACTAATTCATTTAATGGGCCATAAAGAAATGCACTTTCTACATCCATTTGTTGTAACTTGAAGTTATGATGTGCCGCATAAGCAAGAAGGATACGGATGGACTCGAGGCGAGCCACGGGTGCATAAGTCTCTCCATAGTCAATGCCTTCAATTTTAGAATACCCTTGTGTTACCAATCTAGCCTTGTTCCTTACTATAATTCCATGCTCATCTTGCTTGTTCTTGAATATCCACTTTGTTCCAATAACATTGCGGCAATCCTTTGGCTTCTCAACTAACTTCCATACTTTGTTTCTCTCAAAGTTGTTGAGCTCTTTGTGCATAGCTTCCAACCAATCCGAATCTTCAAGAGCCTCCCACACTTTCTTAGGTTCAATCATGGAGATGTGAGCTTGATGTTCACTGAACCTCTTCAATTGTGCTCTTGTGGAAATGCCTTTCCTTAGGTCACCAACAACATTTTGTAGAGTGTGTTCTCTTAATTCCAACATTCTTTCCTTCCTAGCTTCGCGACGAGCGTGGATCTCCGTGTTGTTTATTGGGAGACCCTCTTCTTCATTTTGATCCTCGTCTTGACCATCATCTTGACCTTGATCATCATTGGAATCATCCTCTACATTGGGAGGCAAAGATTGACCTTGGTCTTGATTAAGTGCTCTTCTAGCATCAATTTGAGCTTGTCTCAAAGCAGTTTGTACGGATCTTCCTTGAGAAATTGACTTGGCGAATGGATCAAGCTCCCCTTGACTAGAGTTTTCACTTTGATCACCATGTTGAGGGTCCACATCTTGTCTTTGGCTTGAGTCAATGTCCTCTTCGGTGGATGGAGCATGTTGAGGTTGTGGAGATAAGGGGTTCCTCAACGGGGTGGATATATCCCACACCCATTCTTCCTATGGCATCCTGAGGCATTTCATCATCTGCATCACAAGCATCAACACGCCCCCCTTGGGGACCATCATATTCTTCGAAGGTCACACTACAAGATTCTATGACGGCTCCGGAGAGCTTATCATAGATTCTATAAGTGTGAGATTCGAGACCATAGCCAACAAAAATACCCTCTAATGCTTTAGACTCGAATTTAGACAAACGAACACCTTTTATGAGATAGAAACACTTACAACCGAACACCCGAAAATAAGATATGTTGGGCTTGTTACCGGTAAGAATTTCATATGGAGTCTTGTTGATTTCTTTGCGGAGGTAGAGCCGGTTTGAAGCATGGCAAGCGGTGGAGATGGCTTCGGCCCAAAAGTTGTATGGAGATTTAAACTCCGCCAACATGGTCCTAGCCATCTCAATAAGAGTCCGATTCTTCCTTTCGGCCACACCATTTTGTTGAGGGGTGTATGCAGCGGAATATTGATGTTTTATCCCCTCATCACTAAGAAAATCATTCAAGGTGTAGTTCTTGAACTCGGTGCCGTTGTCGCTTCTTATAATCAACACGGGAACATTGTATTGCCATTGAACCAAGTTGATGAAGTTGATAAAGGTCTTTTGAGTCTCACTCTTCAACTTGAAGAAATAAACCCAAGAGTATCTTGAAAAGTCGTCAACAATCACCAAACAATATTTCTTCCCACCAAGACTTGCATGAGATGGAGGACCAAATAGATCCACATGGAGGAGTTCCAAGATCTTGGTAGACTTGATTTGGTTCTTAGGCTTGTGAGGAGCGTCAAGCATCTTCCCTAGAACACATGCCCTGCAAACACGATCTTTGGCAAAGGAAACATTTTCTTTTAGTCCAACAATATGGCCCTCCTTATGAAGACTTTGCAAAGTTCTCATATTGACATGGGCTAGTCGGAGATGCCATAGCCAACCCACATCGGCCTTTACGAATAAGCACATCGAACCTGAAGTGGCTTGCTCCGAAAAGTCCACCACATACAAGTTATGTTCGACGTACCCGCCGAAAGCGACCTTGAGAGACTTGCTCCACAAGAGGACCACAATATCAACATCAATAAAGACGACAAAGCCCATCTTTCCAAGAGAAAGGACTGAAAGTAAATTGTATCCAAGGGTCTCAACAAGCATGACGTTCACGAGTGTAATGTCGTGCACAACCACTACCTTGCCGAAACCCATTATCTTAGACTTTGATTTGTCGGCATATGTCACGGTGATTTGATCATCATTTGGCTTTAGGTCCTTGACTATAGACGAGCTTCCGGTCATATGACTTGTGCAACCACTGTCAAGCACCCACTTTGAACCCCCGGAAGCATATGTCTACAAAAGATCAAGCTAATTTTTTAGGTACCCATTTTTCAATGGGTCCTCTTTTGTTAGCAACAAGGGTCTTGGGAACCCAAATAGACCAAGCAATATAACCATCATAAGGACCAACATATTGTGCATACACATCACCATAATAATCACGCATTAGAACATAGTGAGGGTTAGCACTTCCCGCAAAGTCATCATGAGACATAGTTTTACCACTTGTGGTCTTACTATCCACAATGGTCTTGTTGGTCCCTTGTGCGGGCTTGGCCTTCTTCTTCTTATTGTTCTTCTTCTTGGTTTTGGAAACAAAACCAATGCCCCCTTTATCACCACTACGCCTTTGCTTGTTCAAAAGATCATCAATGGACTTGTTGCCTTGTGGAAATGTGGCCTTAGCAAGCTCCCCCTTCAACCTAGCATTCTCTTCAAGAATAGTTGTACTACTAGATGGAATGAAGTTACTAGGTGAAGGAATATTGGCCAATTGAGTTTGAAGCGTTTCATGGGACTTTGTGAGAGACAAGAGTTCACTCTCCAAAGCCTTGTGGGCCTTGTTAAGTAAACTAAAGTCCTCGGCAAGTTTTTCATGAACCACACCAAACTCAATCTTGTCCTTTCTAGCCCTTTTGTATTTAGCAATAGCATGATCACGCTCTTTTATGAGTTTGTTAACAATAGTGTCATTGGCCTCATCAAGCCCTTCAAGTTTTAATTCAAGTGACAACCTAGTTTCTTGTTCTTCTTCTAGAGCATTGTTTAAGGCCTCTAGCTCAATCATGTGTTCATGCCCAAGTTTACATCTTACATCTAGAAGTTCTTGAGTATGTGAGAGTTGATCTAAGATGTTCCCAAAATGTAACTTAGCATATCCTTCTAGGTTAGTCATAAACTCATCAAAGGCAATTAATTCCTTTTTAACATCAAGAGACATCTCATCATCAAATTCATCATTATCTAAGGGAGTAGAGCGGGATGATGAGGATACCTCCGTTCCTCTTGCCATAAGGCAAGTGACGTTCTTGGTGGAAGATTTCTCATTTGGAGAATCGAAGAGTGAGAATGTCGGAGTAGAAGTGGTGGCTAACGCAGCCACACCATTAGAAGTTTCCTCTTCCTCATCTTCATCATCTTCATTGTCGGAGGAGTATTCTTCATGAGTGATCAAGACAATTTCTCCCGACTTCTTGTTGATGGTATTCTTCTTGATGAAAGGTTTCTTGTAAGGTGCCTTGAGAGTCTTCTTCAACACAAGTTTACCACCATGATCTTCTCTCTTCTCATAGGGGCAACTTGCCACAAAGTGATAGCGGTCACCACAATTGAAGCAAGTTCTCAACCTAGTGGTATTCTCTCTTTTCCCATTTGGGTTGCTTCTCCGTTGCATTTCCATCTTGGCCTTGGCGGGGTTCTTCCAAAAGTTCTTTGCATAGAAAGCCATATATTGACCATGAGAAATCTTGACTTCATCGGGATGGTCCATGGAGAGTCCTTCATCACTATCATCTTCATCTCCATGATCCACAACTTTGGCCTTCAAAGCAACATTGACAACATTGATCATACCAAGGGCACGAGCACGGGCGTCTTTGGCATTCTTGGCGGCAACCTTGAAAGCGGCCATCTCTTGCATAACTACATTGGAGGTCATGAGATGGTAGTCGTGTCTACCTTGTAAGATCTTCAAGTCCGTGGGCTCAAAGGGCATGAGTGCGCTCACATATTTCCTTTTTATCCATGCATCATACACATGTGAGGCACCCACATTTCTAAAAGCGGTGGCGGTGGTTTTGAGCCTTCGGTACATGTCTTCGTGATCTTCACCTTCTTTCATGTAGAAGCCTTCAGCTTCATTGCTTAGAGCATCATATCGGTTCCTCCTCATACTCTCATTTCCAACAAACAATACGGTGATGGCATCCCAAGCTTCCTTGGCAATGCTCAAGTGCTCAATGTGTGGATAATCCTTTGTCCCCAATCCTTGTTGAATCATATGCAAAGCAGTGGCATTGAGTTGACTATTGTCAACCTCTCTTCTTGTCATGTTGTTTGGATCCCCAATAAAGAGTCCATGCTCGATGATGTTCCATAGTTCAATGCAAGAGCTGCGCACATGAGTTCTCATTAGTGATTGCCATTGAGCAAAAGTAGCCGACTCTTCAAGCTTAGGTGGGTCACCCCTATTGTACACATGAGGGTGATGTATGGGAGGATCAGGAGAGTACCAAGAATCACGGTGCTCACCCTTCCCCCCATCAAGTTGTGTGGAGGAATTAGCGTTGTCTTGTTTACCCCCCACCATCATACCCTCGGGGGATACCGACGTATTCCCTTTAGGTAAAACGGATGGTTGATCCTCTTGAGGAGATGGGGGTGATGAGCCTTCTTTGTCTTTAAGAAGTTGCTCAAGCATCTTCTTGACTTCGTTGACCAAGGGAGAGCTCAATCTTGTTTCCAAGTTTTTGAGATCTTCCATGGTCACCGTGGTAGGCTCACCACTACCATCCTCATCGTTACTACCCATATTCTCTTAGGCGGTAAAGCCCAAATAAAGAGCCGAGGCTCTGATACCAATTGAAAGGATCGTATGGGCACCTAGAGGGGGGGGGGTGAATAGGTGCTACTTCAAATTTTCTTCTTTTTCAAATTAAGGTTTGACAATAAGGTAAATTCTCTAGATAATGCAACTAAGGTGAATTTACCTATATGACAATTATGCAAGAGCTACCATAACACAAAGTAAGAACAAGTAAGTAAAGTGCGGTAAAGGATAGAAGTAACCAAAGTGGTGGACGCGGAGACACAAGGATTTGTTTCCCGTAGTTCCTTACTTTTGAGGGGAAGTACGTCTACGTTTGGAGAGGGGGTGGTTTCAAACCACCAACGCCACGAAAGGCCTCCCTTGTTCTCCGATAAATCTCACCCCAACGGGATCGATTCACCTTCCACTATATCGACAACCTTCAAGGTGGAAGCCGGCACCTTTACAAGTTTGGGGCACACATCCACAACTTAATCGGAGGCTCCCAAATACAAGCAAGCTATCAAAGCAATCAAAGACAAGCTTGTAAGAACCAAAACAAGAACTAGGTTTTCCAAGAAAACACTAGAGCAAAGGGGCCCTCAATGAAATGAGGGGGAAATGAAGATCTCTTTTGGTGAAGTAGTAGATCGGGGCCTCCTCCTTCGATTCCCCAAAGATCAAAGACTTTGGGTGGTGGAATGAGGAGATCTTGAAGATTTGGTGGCTCCAATGGTGGTCTTGACTTTAATGTGAATGAGCAGAAATCTGGCCATTGGAGCCTTTAATGCACCGGTAGTACCGGTACTCAAGCGGTAGTACCGCATGCAAGCGGTACTACCGGTCCAGTACCGAACCAGGTACCGGAGATGCCTTAAATGGTCGAGCCAGTACCAGTATTGCCCGGTATTCCCTTGCGGTACTACCCCCAAGAGGTAGTACCTGTCGTATGACGCGGTACTACCGGTCCGGGCGGTAGTACCGGTCCCAAGTACCGCTTGGTACTGAACAAGACTGAGAGGGGTGGTTCTTCTTCAGAACTGCGGTACTACCGGTTGGAAACGGTCGTGCCGCTCCGTGGTACCGGGTGGTACTGAAGAAAACCCATCCTTATCAGCCTTGCACGGATCCAACCGGTACTAGGACCGGTAGTACCGGTGCCAAGCGGTAGTACCAGACATATTTCCGGTACTACCGGTTGTCACATT
Organism: Avena sativa; assembly: GCA_916181665.1. Taxonomy (NCBI): domain Eukaryota; kingdom Viridiplantae; phylum Streptophyta; class Magnoliopsida; order Poales; family Poaceae; genus Avena; species Avena sativa. The sequence goes on from OV702293.1 coordinate 467,490,108, forward strand.
GGTTTTTTGCAAGGGGAATTGGTTAGGCCAATATTTGTGCCACACCCTTATCAAACCTGTGATACACTTAGCACACAATTAAACTGATAAGTGTGTTGTTATCAAACATCAAAATCAGAGGGATAGAAAAAATGCTCTTTCAACCGTGGTGGCATGTGCTGGTGGGCGACCTGCGTGGTGGAGCAATTCGAAGTGTTTGGGAGTGTGGTTTTTTGAGAGGTCAGGAGAAATCCTTGTCGTCTCGACACCGATGCGGTGACGCCTGCGGGTGTCGCCATCCTTCCTGAAGGGCATCGGGTGTATCTCTTCCCCACCTCCCGTAGCGTATCGGGGAAACCCTAGGACCAGTCCGGGCAACAACGTCGTTGTCGTTGCTTTCCTTCTTGAAGGTGTTGCTTGGTACACGACGCTTCAGAGCGCTAGGAACGTGGTGGTAATCTTCCGGAGGGCGCGGCGGTTGCGGCTCATCCTTGTTTTCGTCAAGCCACTGTTATCGGCTTTATTTTTTCTTTTTTGTTCTTTTTTGTTTTATCTTTTGGACGTTGTGCTGTCTGGCCCAACAGCAGTTTCAAACGGTTGCTATATTTATATAGCTGGGTGAAAGCCTGTTTCGAGGAGAACACGAAACTAGATGCGAGCGCGAAGCTTCATCACTTGCTATCCAAGAGATGTTGAAAGAGTTGATAGCCGAGAAGGAGGTGCCCACAGAAAAGAGGGAAGACAAGAAACACAAGGAAATGGAGGATGCGACCAAGAACTTCTATGATATGCAAACGAAGCGCCTTGAGATAGAAGAGATCAATGCCCGGTCAAGAGATAGGAAGATAGGTCTCAAGCAAAAGGATGTTGAGCTCTCCATACTCGCCAAAGAAAACCGAATCATGACCGCGGATCTCATCGACATGGATCCAATTCAGCGGACATGGTTTAATAAGAAGAGGAAGATGATCTTTCATCGAGATGCATGATCGACCGATCTTCATTATGTTTGTGTGTATGCATGAACTATGTGTAACTTTGGGACAAAGGCTGCTGAACTGGTATCAAGTGGTCCTAAAATTTGTTGCAAATTTGATTCCAACTTTCATCGTATTTTCATTGGATTGTATCAACTTAAAAACAAAATTGGTCGGCCGGACAAAGGGGGCACCATTGGGTGAAGTGGCATGGCCTACGTGGATAAAGGCCCGGGCATGTCCTCCCGACTCGCAAATAGACCAAAACGGTCAAAAGACATGTCCGAAAGCAGGCCACCGTTGAGGATGCCCTAACAGATGGATGAAACACCAGATCAAATAATTCCGATTGATATGCGGTTTTAGACCGTTGATGGCTCTAAAAATAGTCACCTCTTTCCACGTTTAAACATTGTTTTTAGTCAAGTAATTGACAAGAATCTCTCTAGCCTTGCCATTAACGACTAATTATTACAAAGATATGCAAAACATGTGTTGTGCATGAAATCACGTTTTTTAATGCGAAATCAGGAGCCATAAATGATGATTTTGAGAAAGTTTACACGACCAAATAATTCTGAAGGAATTACGAGACCATAATTTAACATAATATATAAAGAAGATCTAGTAATTACATTTGCCGTCCATAAAATCACGCTTTGTAATACGAAATCAAAAGCCATAAATAATAATTTTGAGAAAATTTATACGACCAAGTAATCCTGAAGGAATTACTAGGTGCCAGGGACCATAATTTAACATACGATAAAAAGAAGATCTAGTGATTAGCAATGTTGGAATTTGTCAAACGATCAATGTTTAAAGTTATCCTATAACGAGAAGTAGAGAGGAAGTAATAATACTTATATACTACCTCTATCCCAGTTTATAAGACTTACTTGTATACCTAGGTCGTCCGCATGAGCTATATAATATAAATTATATAATATAAAAAATATATCATTAGAAAATATATAACATTTGAAGTTTTTAAAAATATAGTTTTTATCTTATATACCTCGTGCTAAGTTGGTTAATTTGTCAACCTTATGAAACACTTTCCACTCCGAACAACACAAGCCGTGAACGCCCGCCCCGCGGCCGCCGTCGCTTCCCGCCACCGCCACCGCCGCCGTCGCCGTCGCTACCCGCCACCGCCGCCTTCCCCGATGGCCGCCGCGCCGTCGAGGTGCCTGCTCGTCACCGGCCCACCGGTAAGCAAAATCCCCCGAAGCCCAGACAAACCCTCCTCCTGTCCTTCCGCCCTGACAACCGCCTCACTGCTCGCAGGGCGTGGGGAAGACGACGCTGGTCATGCGGCTGGTGGAAACCCTCAGAGCATCCCACCCGCACCTCAACATTAGCGGCTTCTACACCCGTATCTCTGAACCCCGATTCGTTTCTCTGTGCAGTTTGCCCCCACGAAATTTCACCCCACGTCGTGTTATCTCTTTGCAGGGGAGGTGAGGGAGAACGGGGAGAGGGTCGGGTTCGAGGTCGTCACGCTTGATGGGCGAAATGGGAGGCTCGCCTCCTCCAACATTTCCAGGTGGGGTTTAGCTTGGAACTATGTTTCACTTGAATTCCTTGTGGTTAAGATCTGTATGAGGTTACATTTTCCACTGGGTTATACATCTAGTTTCAAGATCTTTTCCTGCAATTATTGTTAAAATCCATTTCTGGTGAGGAGCTCTCTTTCCAAGTGATGGCACATTTCAGAAGTCCCTTGAACCTGTCTGTTGCACTCTCTGACTCTTACAATTGAGATCCTCCACAACACCGATATTCAGCCAATTAGGTCACTTGTCCATGCCTATTTTCGATACAAATCTGATGTCTGAACTTACTGTATGTGAGACTAGTTAATGCCACTGTCAGTAAATTTACCATCTAGAATATTTTGGCACACCTGTGCCATGCGGAGTAATAACTAGTTAGAATCTGATAGGTTAACAAATAATGTTTTCACCTACTTTTGCATCTTCATGTGTCTAGTTCCTGTCATGTTACTGCATTGCCACTAATCAAGCCGAGTGAAAAGATCTGACTTATGGTCTCTGTGTTAGATTTAATTGTCCTGTTGATACTGTCTGTATGTGTGCTCATTGAACTATTTTATCCTACTCGATTATATCCTCTAAGTTTTTTGTATATTGCAGCCCTGAATCTGGTTGATGGCCTACTGTTGGGAAGTACAAAGTAGATGTGGCATCTTTGGAATTGCTAGCATTGCCTGAGTTGCAGGTAAGCAGTTCCGAGATATTTCCAGACTTAGTATGTCCTGAAGGATCATTTTCCAAATGGTATATTGCTAGTTCATTGCCAGACATGTGAATGTTAGTTGTTTGAAAATCCTGATCCCAGGATTTAGACCAGTCTGTCAGATCACCATTTATGATCAGAATCAGAGGTGAAACTTTATATAATTCTTCTTGACTTATCAGGTCAAACAAGACACAGATCTCTTCATCATTGATGAAGTGGGTAAAATGGAGTTGTTCAGTCCAGCATTTTTCCCTGCTGTGATGAGAGTTATGGAGTCCAGCATCCCTGTGCTAGCCACCATACCAGTACCAAGATACGGCCGAGACATTCCTGGAGGTACTATATTTTTCTCATTTTTAGCAGATACATTGATTACTAAACTGTGCACGATACTGTAAATACCGTTGCCTCGATTAGAATTTTGCAATGATTGGCACAGTACATACTACTATGCTATGTATTCCATCATGGAGACAATTAATTTTTATTATCCCATGCGATTTAATCTTCTGGCCATGTTTTCTCTTTAGTCGTGACTTAATATCCCTCCATAAAATGCAGTTGCAAGGTTGAGGAATCATCCTGGAGCAGATGTTTTCATCTTAAATACTGGTAACAGGGATACTATGAGAGAGGGTATCTACAATCAGTTGAGCAGATTGATGCAGAAGAGGTGATACCTTAGTGGCTGAATTAGGAGCAGATAGGAGCAGTTGTTCTCACCTCCTCAAATACTGGTAAAAGGGATACCACAAGAGAGGGTATGTACTATCATTTGAGCAGATTGTGTCGATCTTGTTTTGCATAGTGCAGAGACCTACATCTTTCTGTATGGAGTAATAAATGTAGAAAAACAGAGATTTTACTTCAGTAATTGCTTACTATTAGCTTATAACATACAGTCTGGTCGTTTCTTCAAGTGTTGTCCCTAAATGGCTGGATCATCTTTTATAAGTTCACTGACTATGGATAGACAGTGGGCAAGTTTTTCGTGTACGTTGCTGAATAATATGAATATATGAGAAGCATATTGTTCATCTTGTTAGCTTCATGTTGTATGTCAATCATGTATACACATTCAATCACAACAGTTATAGCTTGTAATGAAGCATGTAGTGACCTCTACAACAAGCATCACATGATCTGTATAAATTTTAGTAATAAGCATTATTGCTTTGTATATAGTGGCCACATGAATGATGACTACAGCTTGGCTTTTCATTCCCAGTATACATTTCACATCATTCAGGGAATTGCTTGCTATTGTTTAGTTGTTATTTTTGCTTTTACTCTTGCACTGCTGGTGAAAGATGCCCAAGTATGTGAAATGACTACATAGATGAATAGTAAAAATGCATATGAGATAACTTGATAGAGACACTTGAAGACATATCCCTGCCGAAAGAACTTGTGGCTTCTGCTCGTGGAAGTTTACAAACACTAATAGGGTTGCAAATGCGGGCCCCGCTTAGGCCTGCAAAACGGGGTGGTTAGTACAAATTGTACTGTTTCACGGATTGGAACCGCTCTACAAATTGTAATACGGTCAAATGAGCTGAGCCTAAATCTTTGCCCGCAAACCTGCCCCGCTTGCAACCCTAAATGAGCAATTGCATTGCAAATATTTTGAGATGATTTACTTCTAGTCCGGTGGTACATTCTATTCTTTCCAGGCGTTTATTTGATTCAAGACTGGCCGATTAGTATAACAGTTTTGCTCATTCTCAGTTGCCTGAAATTTCTGTAAATCTTAGCTGCATAAATTTGCACGACATTTAGCCTAAAGTTACAGTATTGGAACTGTTCAGTTTTATCAAAACGTAACTGGAATTTCTGGTCTAGATTTTAAATGAAGCTAGGTTGGCATGGTGGCTTAGAAATGTAACTGCTCAGGCAACTATCAATATACCATCCCTTAGTAAGTTGGCTATCAAAATAAGTCATACATGAGATACGTTTTCTGATTGTGAAGTGCGGCACATGCAAATCCTAGTCCTGTAGTCCATTCATTAAAAATGAGCAGACTGGTTTAATATCTCCAAATGATGCAACGGCAGTCATGGACAATGATCAGGCCTATAAAATAAAAGGGTATAATGAGTTTGATTTCTTAATATGATGCATGTAAAACCCGTGCACAAGTTACAGTCTGCTATTCTCCTAGTGTTTTGGACCACTATTTTTTTTTTTTTTACATGACCAGTATGACACATGTACCACTATTGCTTAGACACCTTGAAATGCTGTAGGGCTTAGCCCAGAAGCAGGCAGCAACTTCACATGACACACATGTTCTGTGGGGGCTCTTGATCTGCATGATCAGCAGGGATTTTCACCCGAAGATGCACAAGCTTTCCTTTGAGGTGGGCACAGAATTAAAGCGCGCTGTACTGATCATGGCTCCCCTTTACAACCTATGAGCCCCGGGTTCTCCTTTAAGCCCCTGCAGAAAGACGCCATTAGACGCCAATGCTCCGAGTTTGCTTATATTAGCAAACGGCAAGCGATTCGAGGAGGACCATCTGGTGAGATTTTTTTTTTTTGGTTTTAACTATTGGGATCTCCTTTACACTTGTTGGCAGTGCTTTTGAAGGCAGAAAGTTGAAGTGAATCTCTCTAGAGATATGGCGGTCCGTTTATATATGCAAAGGTGAGTGATTCTACATGCAAATCTATACATGTGCAGACTTGCATAGGAAATAATATTGTCAGAGCTTGTAGAACTGAAGAAGGTTTCCTGGACAAAGTTATACAGGTTTTGCCCATAGGAAGTTATGCAGGTTCGTTGAACCTAACCAGACTAATAATTAAGAAAATTCTCGTTTCCTAGCCTTGAATTCGGTCTCCATGGTTAACAAACATTTCTCAACTGGCAGACTCATAAATAGTTGCTCTTAGGATAATGTTTGCTGAAGGATAGACTAATATTGGGTTTCCCCGGGTCGACAGCGCAGGGATTGCCTTATCGCCCTTGGCTTTAGGCAATGTGGGGAGTGGTATTGATTCGATGGGGGCACCCCACCATGTGATCTCTTGATCTAGGAGGGGTCACAGGGTTAACTACTTTAATGTGATCTCTTGATTTTTCTTCTCCTCCTTTTGCATACTTAGTTTAGTAATATGGGGAATGATGGTGGCTAACTCCTTGGATATGATTTCCTTCCTCCTCCTTGGCATGCTTAGTTTAGTGATTAGGAATGATGGATGTGCATGCGCGCACGTCATGTCATAACCCCAAACGAAACTTAAACAACAGAAAAGAGGTTTGTTAATTTGGTCTCTCTCTACCGAAAGCAGTCTCTGTTCTTCTGTATTCTATAGCCTGATGCTACAGGGAATGATGCTTGGCTGTTAGCATTCCAACATAAGAGCTAGTTCTACTACCTTAAGTAAGCCTGTGTGTGCACCTGCCAGCGACTAGTTACTACCATGTCTGAATCTGACACGGCTCTGTGACTCTGTATCAGAGACGAACCCATGCATACCATTGCTCGCATAAACTCCCAGTCCCTTTCTATTTTCTTTCTCAGCTGCCATGGATGATTTTTTTTTTTTGAAGTGGCCATGGATGAAAATTGAAGTTGAATACTGGGGGTGGCAGTTGAAAATTGCAACTGCAGTATCTGTGTCAGTTGGGCCGCGGTTCGGCGAGACATGTTTACGGGAGCAGAGAATTAAGCAGGGCGGGGGGGCGACAATAATACAGTGCATGCCCACTACCGCATCACCATCATGATGCATTATAGTGGAGAAGTGCCATCCGATCAACGCTGGGTACGGCTAACTAAACCCCCCGCCCGCCAGCCAGCCAGCCCGCCCCATGGCCCGTAGTAAACAACCCCTAAAACAAAACAGAACTGGCAGCTGTTAGTTGCACAACCGGGTCAAGAGAAGACACTCATGTGCATGGGCATGTGCGAGCGGCTAAGCTGGGCGTCACCACCAACATTCTGGTGACAAGACGAAAATCTTCCGCGCGTCGCCGTCGAGCGTGGGGCACCGGGGACGACGCTGCCGCACGACACTGGTCCGGGGGTTCGATCGGGGTGTGGTGGTGCTGGTGCTGGTGTACCCCTGCCGGTCGGGTCGAGGAGGAGAGCGCCATTGAATGTGGCCGGTGCTTGCTGGCTGCGCGTGCGCGGCCACCAGCAAACAGCCCCAGTGAGGCTGCTCCTTCGTGTTGCTCGGCCGTGTTGGTCTGCTCGGCAATGTTTGGGCCGGCGTCTCTCTCGGTGATGAAATTTACCGCTGTCCCAAATTAGATGTAAGTTTTTTTTTAGATTCACATGTATCTAGACACCTTTAGACAGATAGATATGAATCTAATTCGGGATAGGGAGAGAGTACAGAGCAAGTACGGACCACTGGCATACTGTCACTGTCAGGATATTGGGAGCTGCGTTGTTGGGTGCGACGTCAGCACTAGAGAAATTCAGGATGCCAATGCTAACAGAAACATCAGCAGAATGCCAGATGCATCTATCGTCGGCATCTTTTCTGAGCATCTCTAGTAAATCCCGGAGAATGGTCGTTTCCGGTTTGCGCCATTCTATGCCCCGAACAACCCCATGATATCACCCCCTCCCCCGCACTATGTACCCGAGGCGGAGGGACATATTCGGGTCACTCCCCTATTTCCACCGTTCCCCGGTGCATCGCCTCCTCTACCGCCCCAAATGCACCGCTCGCCGTTGCATCACCACCTCCTCCGGCTAGGCCCTAGCACCACACTATAGCCAATGGTTCCCCCACGGCCATGGGGGTTTCTCCTTACCCCTCGGTGGCCGAGGGGGTTCGATGGCCGCCGTCGCCGTAGTAACGAGGCGGCAGGGAGCTCGTGCACGGCCGGCAACATCCATATCTAGGGTTAGGCTTCATTCGTTAGGGTTAGGGGTAAAGAACTAGCTAATGTTCTAGTTCTGTTTTGTTGCAATGATGCAATGTACATCCTTTATGTGTAATTTCTCATGGATGGAAGAAGTAGCCGAAGAAATCTCTCACCGTGCCAGCCTTTTGTTTTATATGTCTACCATGGGTTTGCATAATCTGATCTGCCATATGGATGCTCATACTCCTGCAAAACTCTTTGCTAGAGATGCTCTGACTTGCAGAGATTTGGTACATGGATTTATATGCAGACCATGTGTTTCACCCGCACAAATGTGTGCATATTCCTAAAGGGCTGTTCGGTTTGCAATGGATTGACACGGATTGAGAGGGATTAAATCCCATCTAAGTCAAATTCCAAGCAAATCCCGTTCATTCCAACTGTGGGGTGGATGAACTGAACAAGCCCTAAGCTGGGTTGCAGTACATGGATTTGTATAGGTATATGGAATTCCTGTATTTATATGCAGACTACGTGTTTCACCCGCCCAAATGTGCGCATTTCTAAACCGGTTATTATCGTGGATATGCGGTACGGATTTGGGTGGGTGCAAGGAATGATTCTCCCGATTAATATTAAAAGAGGAACTGGAAGGAACATCCCATCCGATGCCCACATGATGCAGGCCAGCGTGCACAGGACTGTCTGGTCTGCCTGCTAGGCTAGCCCAACAGAACGGACGATCCGGGCGGTTAGCAAGCAAAACGGCGCCAAATGGAACGGCCTCGTGCGCGCGCGGGTACGGAACGGAACGGAACGGAAAGGAAAGCGCGTGTGTGTGTGTGTGTGTGCGCCGCACCTACTACAGAGTCCTCGCACCGCCAAGCTGTCCTCCCCTCCCGAGCTGATAAAAATACTGCCACTTCAATTCTGTCGAGAAGAAAACGTCAGTGCCCGGCATCCGTTGAAACCTTCCAAGAGGTAGATACGCTGATTAACACGGTGGCCGGAGAGTAGGAGGGGGAAGATGGCGACGACGATGATGATGGATAGGTAGATTATTACGGCGAAGGGAAGCCGGAGCCAAAAGGAAGGTGGGTGTGTGGGGGGAAGCTTTCGCTTTCCCCGGCTGTTGCTTTCCCTCCCATCCCGTTCGCTCATGCTCTTGCTCTTGCATGGGCGCTGCGCTACCGCAACTACTATACTACTACCGCCATAACCTCTGCCCCGACCGAGTGCTCCTCCTCCTCCTCCTCCTCCTCCTCCTCAAGAACAAGCAGCAGAAGCTCTCCTCTTCTCCGCGGCCGGAGGCGCAGCGCTCCAGCAGCGAGGCCGGCCTCTTTTCTGCGCCTGACCGGCGGAGAGCGTCGGTCCGCCGGAAGCCGCGGCGAGAAAGCGCCGGGAAGATCCTTGGGCGCGACGCGCTCTTCCTGGCGATCAATCCACCGGTTCGTTCCTTGTTGATTTTGCATTACCATTCGCTCCTCTAGCTCCGCGTCCGGTTCCTTGTGAAAAATGCGCGCGATCTGCGTGCACGTGGTGGGGTTCTGCTCACCCCCCACCCCCATCACCACGTATCCGGAGACCACCATTTGCTCCTGTTCATGCGCTCGGCGGCTGTTCCTCCCATGAATCCTCCTCAGATGGACACTCCTCCTCTGCTTCCTCTGGGGTGTTTTTTTTTCCTTGCATGCCGAATGGATTTTACTTTGACAAATTGAGCTAAAGCAAACAAAATATTTGTCATGAATTGCCGCATGATTTCAGTCTCGGATATCTGTCTAATCCCATTTTCAAAAGAGAAAACTGGTCGGAATGGAAAGAAATCTTTAGGTTTTTGCCTCTGAGGCGACGACACACTTTCTGCAGGAAGAATATGACACCGTGTCTTTGCACGCTTTTACAGGATAGCGAGGTCCTCATCCTGCCATCGAAGCGTGCCACCGCTGGATCCCCGTGGCGCGCGGTTGCAATCATGATGCAGTACCTGGACTTCTCCCATGCCAGCACCTCCAGGAAATGGACCAACAAGCGGCAGCCCGGCGAAGGTACGCCCATGATGCGACATGCTCAAAATTCTGAAAATTCCATGTCCTGAAAATTCTGAATCATAAAGACGATCGCTCGTGCTTCCGCGAAAAATTGTAGTAGTATAGTAGTACACTTGAAATGAAAAGAGTTGGTGATGAAGGTGTTTCTGATATTTTGTAACCGCTTTTGTTGGTGACTACTCTTGGACCAAAATAACTCACCGGTACATTGTTGTTGGGCTTGCAGGGTTCGATGCTCCGAGGAACAGCATGGAGTTCGTCGCCATGGAGGCGCCCCACAGCTACGGCGTCTTCCAAGAGGATGCCTCGGTGAGTCTTGTAGTACTAGCACAATCTCTTCACTGTTCTCTCTGTCAGCGTAATTCATTGCATCTTTACTTCTCCCCAACGTGCAACTGGTAAGTTCTTTTGTTTCCAGAAAAAAGACTTTGCTTTTCCCCAGTCACAAACAGTTGATTTTCTTCCCCAAATCAAGCTAGGTAGTAGATCTTTCTCGACAGATATGAGAAGCCTACTTTTCTGCTCTCTGTAGTCTGTACTGTATCGGTAACTCTGCTGCTAGGTGTACTTGTACCCGACTGTTGTTGCATCGGAAGACAGCGCAGACCACGCATCTATAATAGTGTCGACCAGTAGACCCCCATCTACTGTTTGGTACAAACATATTGCCTTTAATTACCTACTAGCCATCCTCTGCATCATCACTGCCATCTCTTAATTACGAAAGCAAAAAAACCTTATCATTAAACATATAAGTAACAACAACTAGGAAACCATGTTGAGCCATTGTTAGAGTTTCTGAAGTGTGTCCTGACCAAGTTTCATGTGATCCTCTGCAGCATTCTTGCAGCAGCAACAACAACAACGTGAGGCAGTACCCGAAAGCCTCTGCTCCGATCAAGAAGCTGATCCATGAGGACATATCCTTGAGGCAAAATGAAGGGCACAAGAGAGCGCCCAGTGTGATCGCCAGACTGATGGGCATGGACTCGCCTCCTCTGAACTCGGCCACCGGCGAGCTGGTCACCGCCCACCAAGACGATAGAAGGCAGGAGAGCACCGCAAGATCAGTGTCAAGAAGAGAAAGAGATCCTGCCGAGACGGTCACGACCAAGCATGTCTCCTTCGTGCCGCAGAAGAATCCTGTTCGGCATGCCGCGAAACCGGAAATCCGCTCATTGAATGACGAGGAGGAGAAGGAGATTCTTGGGCAGCTGAGGAAGAAGAGTAGTGGTGGTGGTGGTGTTGGTGTTGGTTGTGGTGAGGAATGGAGCAAGCCGGTGCCGCGGGAGCACCCACAGGAGGAGGAGCTGCAGAGGTTCAAGAAGGAGTTCGCGGCGTGGCAGGCCAGCAAGGTGTGGGAGCAATCGAAAGCTCTGGAGCTGGACTACAGGCATGCGGACGAGGACGATGGTGGTGGCGGCAGGTGCTCGGAGATCGTCCCGTACAGGTACCACCAGCAGGAGAAGCAGCACAGAGGAGGGAGAGACAGTAGCAGGCGTGTGCACGACGATATCAGTGGTGACGCGCATTGGAGAAGAAGGAGCAAGGATGGCGGCCCTTCAATCTCCGGGAGCCGGACGTTCTCTGTGACGAGCGCCGCGGAGGATTGTTTGTCGACGAGGCTGCCGCTCTCGCGGTTTTACTACGAGGAGGAGGAAAAGCCGCTGTCGCCGGCGAGGATCGTGATCCTGAAACCCTGCCCGGAGCTGAGCGCCGACGACGTGGACGAGTCTTCGATGGGATCGCCGGAGCTGATGAAGAACGAGAACAACATGGAGGCGTTCCTCGAGGAGGTGAAGATGCGGCTCAAGTTCGAGCTCGAAGGGCACATAGCCTCCGACGACAGGGCGGCGGACCGGTGGGCCGACGTACCCGCGGACCCGAAGCAGATCGCACGGAACATCGCCAACCAGATCAGAGACACTGTCACCATGGAGATGCACCATCCGGCGCTGGTGCGGTCGGAGTCGACGCGGTCGTACCGCAGCAGCGACGTGCAGAGCCAGATGGACTACATCTGCAGAGACGCCAGGAAGCAGCTCACGGACAGGCTGAGGAACGTGCTCAGGAGGGAGCCGGAGGCCGAGCCACCGTTCGGCTCTCACCGAAGACGGCCGGTTGCATCGACGCTGTCGCCGTCGTGGTTCGACGAAGAGCCGAGGCCGAAGCCGACGAGTCCGAGGCGCGACGTGGCGGCGAGAAAGAGCACTAAGAAGATCAGGAGCAAGGAGGAGAAGAAGCGCGCGATTGAGTCGTCAGAAGTTCGGTCCTTCAGAAATGGGTGGCACAAGAGCTCGGTTGTGGCCACGGCCGTCGATTCCTCTGACGAGGCAGTGTCGCCGAGGAACCTGATGAGGTCGTTCTCGGCGCCAGTGTCAGGGACCAACTTCGTGAAGCATCTGTCAGATGGGGAGCCGCGGGTGCAGAGGAAACATGAAAGGCAGGGGAGCTACGGCACGCCGACGTCACCGGAGGAGAAGCTGCCGAAAGGGAGGAAGGACGCGTTGGGCATCAAGAGCAGAGTGTCCAACCTGCGGCAGAACCTGGGGCTAAGAGGGCTTCTGTTCGGCAAGAAGCTCCATTCGGCCGCCGCCGACGAGTCGTCATCGTCGTTCTTCCTCGACGACTTTCCGCCGATCGGCACCTTGGTCACCGCCCCCTCCGTGCTCATCCACCCCGGCGTCCTGCAGGTGAGGCATCTCCGTGATCGATCGAACACTTGATGCTGTCGTTTCATATTGAGCACGATTGATCTGACATGGGAATTTTCAGGAGAACTCCACCGAGGTGCCGCCAAGCCCGGCTTCATGGTGCAGCAGCCCGCCCGACGAGATGATGATCCGGGGAGGTTACCCGAGCCCCGTATCGCCATTGGAGGCTTCCTTCAGCGAGCGCCGGTCTCCCTTGAAGCCGGGGGCGAGCTCGAGTGCTTGCGGTAAGCACTAGCAGTCTGCTGCTCATCTCTGAATTTTCTTCAGTGGCAATGCAATGTTGAGACTTCAGAATTCAGATGTTTACATTACTGACGAAATAACTCTGTCTTAGAACAAGGCACTCCGTGGTTGGAGCGAGAGCAAGCTGAAGAAGTCGCAGAAACAAGTCCAGCACTCCACCACGACGAAGACGACGACGTGGCTGAGATGGATGACCCCATGAAAGCTTTCATGAGGGCCGTCCTGGGCGTCGCCGGCATGTACGGCCCGAGCGAGAACTCTGATCCCATCTCTTCAACCTCCCAACTCATCAAACCGATCCCCAAGTGGGTGTTCGATGAAGCCCTCTCCTCGTCCGCCGCTCCTGACGGTGACGTCGGCCACCAGCTCCTCTTCGACCTGATAAACGAGGCGCTGCCCGGCGCCGTCCACGGCAGCACCACACTGTGCACGTTCAGCAAGTGGTACGCCGCGCGGAGGAGAGCGCCCAGCGGCAAGAGGCTGCTGGACGGGCTGTGCAAGACCGTGCAGAGGCACCTGGAGCCAGCGACGGAGGAGGACTCGTTGCGGCGGACGAGCTCCGTGGACGGGCTGATCGAGCGCGACATGAGCATGTTCCCGTGGGTGGGCGTGTTCCGCGACGACGTGGACGGGCTGGGCGAGGAGATGGAGGCGGAGATCCTGTCGGAGCTGGTCGACGAGACGCTGTGGGACGTGCTGCTCAACGTAGGGGACTGACTGACTGGCTGGCGGAGTGACGGACTCGCATACTTGTACATTTTTGGGTGTTTTTTTTGTTCTTCTTCTTCTTCTTCGGGTTTTTTTCGGAGTGCGCTTGCCGGGTTTGTGATGAGTTCTCGAGAGTGAGAATTGTGGAGTGTGACCGAGTTTTGTGTGTGTGTGCCTGTGTGGAAAGATAGATACCAAATCTGTGGCAAATCTGTCCTGAGAAGATGCATAATGGAGCAAAAGAGACTGGATATGAAAAGTTTCTTTATTCATGACTCCCACGAGCAGTGGTAACATCATCAGCAAGCAGCATACGGTGCTCCGTGTCTTTTGGTCACAAGACGGTACTACGTGTGCAAAGATCAACGGAGACCAGAACGGTCGTCAGGCGGTGCAGACGACGCAGGTGCAGGTCGGGCCGCAGGTGCAGTCGGCCCTGCCGGCGCCGTCGCCGGTGCCGAGCCGGCCGCACGAGCAGGGGTTGCAGGAGCAGTGCTCGCCGCAGGTGCACATGGTGTGCGCCACGGCCGCGGGGTTCACGGGCACCGCCCCGCCGCTGCTCTGCATCCCGGAACACCTGCCAATAGAAAACGCAGAACAGTCGTCAGACGTATCAAGAGCACGGCATGTCACGACGATCTGTCGTTGTGAGCATGGGATGAACTGGGAGGGTTTAAGGCCACTGTGCCTGCAAGCGGCGCCGCCAGGGCACGGGACGGCGCAGCCGCACTTGTCGTCGCAGGGCATGGTCGCGGCTGGGGCACAACGCTTTGCTTTTCGTATGAGTGCAGAGGATTTCTGGCAGACGGAGGCCGTGCAACGCGTGCCATTTAAGCTTGCCACGAGAGAAGAGATCGGTGCATGGACGCCAGGTTGCTGTCCACTTGGCCGCTCTCGGTGTAGCGGTGGCGCCGATGGCCCACGCGGCTAGTACGCCGGTGACAGCAAGTCTACGGGCGGCAGTCGGAGCGTAAAATGGTTCACGTCAGGTCCATGCGCCCAGGTTCGTCGCGACGCGGCACGAGCACAATCGCACCGTGCGGCTGTGCCGGACGTGTACCTAACTGAACACCGCGATTCCGCGATTGTCAGGACCCTGATTGTCTTCGCCATACTTATCTGAATAACAGCTGTTTTCGAAAAAAAAAACTGTTTTCGTCTTGCTGGCCGTCAGGTTAATCGAACGGCTCGGATATGCGGACACCGGTTCAGGCACCTCGAGCGGTCGAACATTAATGCATTTTTTGATCGTCACCAAGCAGATTCGATGGCGTCCATCGACGCAATCCGCAGTGAGATGACTAAACTTAATGACATGACATTGCAGATTCATTAGCCATCTCATGAAGTCACAATTTTTAGGGTTTAGTCATCTCACTGCAATGTTATATCATGAAGTTTAGTCATCTCATGTTGAAAAATTGTCATAGTCATAGTCATCCACCATTTAGTCATAGTCATCCACTTATTATCATCCACCATGTAGTCATAGTCATGCCAATAACATGTCAAATTTCTCTTAGGGAATTTTAAAAAAATTGATACAAAGAACATACCAAGATTGAGTTATGCAAGAACATGAGAGATAGATCTAGATAAACTCACTAAAGAATGCAATTTCTTGGTATAGTTCGTTGATGACGAACACGTCAATCCCCGTAGATAGGCGTATCCCTTCCAGCCGTGAGGAGAAGCTCCACTCGATGGAGGATCGAAGGTACGATTCCTTCACATGTTGCATGTGTCCAGCCTCCCGATCCGAGCAACATTTCGCCGTCCATAGAGTCGAGCCTACGAGGGAGAGAGAGAGTGAGAGAAAAGGAGGCAACAGCCACCGTGGGATGGTGTGTCTCTCAATAGGGAGGGGATGCCACTACATATGGGAGAAGGGGAGAGCCAGACGCCTCCCCCAGATGCTGGCGGCCATGATGGCGTCTCCTCCTCTCATAAGGCAGGTCTTGATCTCCTCATTTAATGCGAGATCAACTCTTCCCTTTTAAAAAAGATATGATATCTCCACATTAAATATAGTTTATTTTCTTCCTTATTTGTAGGATATGATATCTCCGTATTAAATGAAGACTATTTTATACCTTTAATAGAAGATATAATCAATACTTTCCTAATATAAAAATATGGTATGATATTTTATAATAGGAAAGTCCTGATTTTATATATTATATTAAAGGTATGGGATGATCTTTATTTAATACGGAGATATCATTTATTGCAAATAAGAAAGAAAATGACCTACATTTAATGTGGAAATATTATATCTTCTCTAGGAGAGAAGGAGATGATCTTGCATTACATGGAAAGATCAAGACCTACCTTATGGGAGGGGGAGGCGCCATCCTAGCCGCCGACATCTAGGGAGGCGCTTGGCTCTCCCTCTCCTCCTATATATAGTGGCAGCCCCTCCCCATTGAGAGACACACCATGCCACGGTGGCGGTGCCTCCTCCTCCTCACTCTCCCTCCATCAAGTAGAGTTTCTCCTACCGGCTAGGAGGGATACGCCTATCTGCGGGGATCGACCTGACCGTCACCAATGAACTACACAATCTCCCATTTTGCCGTCTAGAGCGTCGCGCCTACGATGATAATCTCGCAGCCTTGTGGTATGCATATTGTGGAGAAGCTCTGTGACAGAGGGAGGAAGGGAAAGAGAGGAGGAGGAGAAAACTGCCACCGTGGGATTGTGTGTCTCTCAATGGGGAGGGGCTGCCACTATATGTAGGAGGGAGAGAGCCACGTCGGCTAGGATGGTGCCTTCCCCTCCTATAAGGTAGGTCTTGATGTCTCCATTTAATGTGGGATCATATCCTTCCATCTCAAAGAAGATAAGATATCTCCACATTAAATGTAGATCATTTTCTTTTTTATTTGCAAGATATGATATCTCTGTATTAAATGAGGATGATATCATATCTTGCAATTATATCTTCTATTAAAGGTATGAGATGATCCTCATTTAATACAATGATATCATATCTTATAAATAATAAAGTATTATATCTTCTATTAACGGTATGAGATGATCTTCGTTTAATATAGAGATATTATATTTAGTGTGGAGATATTATATGTTCTCTGGGATGGAAGGATATGATCCCGCTTAAAATAAGGGAAAATTTGCTAGAGGACACTGTTATTTTCTGGCATTTGCCAAAACACAACGCTGGAATGTGTCTTTGATGAATACCGTTATAATTTAGTGGCACATTTGCAAGGACACACTGCATGCTGTAAATAGAAAGTTTGACTAATTTTATTAGGATGACCGTCATACTTCTGGTTTGAACACTTTTTTCTCTAATTCAAATTCACCAAATCTAGCATATGCACACAACATGAATTAGAGACTACGTAAGTTCATATCAAGTTGGAAAGGATCGAGGATTTTGGGGAAAAAGTAATCGTCGGGCACCTAGACCAAGTCGCCGCCCATTGCAACTTGCAGCATCGTGGTTAAAAAAATCGTTCCATGAGGGAATTAGGAAAAATATGGAAATTTTTTCTATCTGAAACATCTTGCATTTTAATTAAATTTCTAGACTTATTTGGAAGAAAAGGTAAAAAGGTAATCTGAAATGTCAAACTTTCCGTCAGTACAATGTGTTCCATTAAATTGTCACGAAATAATAATGGTGCTGGTCAATTCAAACAGTGTGTTTTAGAAAACACCGAAAAATAACGGTGTTCTTTAGAAAATTTTCCTTTAAAATAATTATCACAGACTCTACTGATACTATTTTTTAAGAGAATCTACTGGTAATATGAGAGCATCTCTAACAGACGATGTATATTGGCTGTGGTGATGTAAAATCTAACTTTTACATCATCAAAGGCCAAAAATGCTGCTCCAACAGGTGATGTATCACGTTTTGGTGATCTAATTTTTTTACATCATGATCTAAAAATGGCCCTTGGTGATCTAAATATAGATTGCCTGGGTAGGTGATGTAAAATAATAACACGTGCGCTCGAGTCACCAACCACCAACCTGAAAGTTCCCTTTCCTCCTGCCTGCATGCGCCACCTAGCCCTCCCACCGCCGGCGACGTTATTGCCCCGCCGGTGAGCGGAATTGAGCCGCCGGCCTCCGCCAGACATCCGCCTCCCCTTTGCCGCCCCTCATACCTTTTCTTCGAAGCCCTCCCATGGAGGTTCAAGCCGTGCCTCCGATTTGATTTCGCCGGCAGAAAGGAACAATTTGAGCCATCTGAGCTGCTATGTGCCGGACCCTTCATCCCCGCATCGTAGGGAGCTCCCCCGTGCCGCCGCTGATCATCGTAGAAGCAACCCCGACCCTGCCGTCGCCGCTCGGTTTTGGCGGCCAGCGCCGACCGCCTTGCACAGTGAGGTGCCAGGAGCTCCCCTAACACTGCCTGCGTTGCCCGGCGATCGAAGCGTCACCGCCCTCCATCGATCGCCACTGCCCGCGCAGTGTTTGATTGAAGGCACATTCTTGAACAACAAAGTTTTTGTTCCAAATTTGGCCCATTGAATTGTAATTTTAATGTACCATATTGTTCTGTAGATGGTTGTGTTTGACTACACCTCCTCCGACGAGGAGATTGAGATGGAAGAAGAGGAGGATGTGGCTGAAATTATGCTTATGCATCAGAATAAGAGGCCGAAGCATTGGCGGTTTCATATGGGATCGTGAGTACATTCGAAGACTAGGAGCTGATGCGGACCTGAAGCTCACGATTAACTACTTCTCAGCCACCCTTGTGTTTTCGAAGATGTATTTTTGCCATCGATTCCGGATGTATCTTGATTTTTTCAAGCGCATTTCTTAGTGTGTCAAGCTCCGTGACAAGTTCTTAGAGCAATAGAGGAATTGTGCCTGAGATCTTGGGCACATCGCCAACCAGAAGGTGATAGCCGCATTGTGCATGATGGCATATGGAATTTCGGCAAACCTTATCGATGATTACTTGGCCATGAGTGAGAGCCAGATATTAAGTGTGTCAAACGGTGTGCAAAGGTGGTTCTCTGTGTGTTTGGGACCGATTACTTGAGAACACCCAATGCTCAAGACACTTCTCATTTGCTGGAGGAGAATGCAACACGAGGAATTCCAGGTATGCTCGATTCGATTGATTGTATGCACTGGAGGTGGAAGATCTGTCCAACAACTTGGCATTGACAGTTCATGTCGTGGTGGTGGCACGGCAGATGCCATGAGCAGGCTAAAGTTTGGGGCCGATGGATGCTAGTGGGATCAGGGGAGGGAAGATGTAGTTGATTCTATACACAGAAAGCTAACGCAAAGATCTTTATTTCTCCTTCCTTGGGCTACAAGTGCTCCTTGAGCTGTATACAAGAAGAAAGAGAGAACTTTACCAGCCTAATGGTACCAAGAATGAGTCGATCCCTTCCTTAGGGTCTAAGCCTCCCCTTATAAAGGAGAGCCCTGGGTTCTTCTAGGGCTGACGTGGCAAGCATATTCGAGGAATATGCTTGTCCTAATATAGTAGTTCGGCGCTCCTCTTTCCCTGTCGCCCTTCTCACTGCGGCAAGATTCCAGAGGGCCCCTCCTGCTTGCCTCGGGCTCCAGAACTGTCACCTCTGTGACCTCCTTTTGCCCCTCTGTCGTTCCGCACATTTGTCTTTAGCTCTTGTCTCTGCTCAGATTCCGCGACTAGGGTTTGACTTTGGGCTTCTCCTTCTCCTGCAAGCTTCGTATCATTCGGCCCTTCCTCGCGTAACTCGGCCTGTCCTTCACCTGCATTAAGATCATTCGGGCCAACCCGGCCGGCTTACGCCGTATCTCGGCCGGGTAATGCCTTGCCATCACTACTGAGGTCCTGCCTTTCCTTATCTCGGCCGTCCTTTACAAGACTCGGCCAGCTTAGAATATAACTCGGAAACAGGACGGGGAATAATCCTTTCGTCTTTCCCCGTCCTTACCCTATCCGGGGTTACCTCCCCAACATTAGTCCCCGAAGCTGATATGGTCCCGCCGATAACCTCGGCCGGGTCGTATCAGTTTCATGATACACATTATGCATTCTTTCCGAGTTATCTTCCGCCCGCTCGTGGTAATACCGTATTTACTAGTGCACGCCTCGTCCCACGTGTCATTCTCATCATTGTTTCTCTAGTTTTTTGTTCCTCTACAGTATTTACTGACAAGCTACAGTTACTGCCGCGCCTGTCGCGCCGTTGCTGCGACGCCTCGTGCGCCGTTCTCGTTGGGGATCGTGAGTTCCTTGGTCAATTGTGTGGCCTTCGGTGCGGTTCCGCTCAGCGACGCGTGGTCGTGCTGCGCACACGATCTGTGCTGCCCACTGCCACACCCACGATCCCACTATCTTGCTTGCGGCTAGGCTATAAAGTGGGGGCACGGCGTCGGGGATTCACTTTCCCCTTCTCGTTCGCCTGCGCCCTTCTTATTCCTCTCGCTCTTGCGCTCGTTCGTGGTTCCGCCGCCGCGCGCTCAACTGGTTCTACGACGAGGAGGACTCCGCCGCGCTGCTTCGTCTGCCTCGTCGCCGCTCACTTGCTCCGGCGTCGTCGCCGGTGAGTTCTTTTCGGCCTTGCCACCTAGGCTTTCCTCTAGATCCCTTCGTTTCCTCTTTGTTCTTGCGCCGCGGTTCTGTCGTCGTTCCGCCGCCGTTTTTGCGTTGAATTGCGACGAGGCCTCGTAGCTCTAAGTTTTCCTCCGCCGCGAGTTCTTCCTCCGGCGATCTTTTCGGCGAAACCATGTCTAGTTCCTTTAGCGGTGCCCTGGTAGAGGATGATGATGCTGGCTCCGGGCCCGAGCGAGGCTCGTGGCAGGGCTCCTCAGTTACCCGGCGGGAGATCGAGTGGCTCATTCGAACCCGGAGAATTCCCGCCGAGGTCTCTTGTTGTTTACCCGGCAACGAGTTATCTCTGGATGTTAGGGAGGGCGAATATGTAGTTTTTATGTCACATTTCTCGCGTGGCTTTGGTCTCCCTCTTAGCGATTTTGCAAGAGAGTTTCTCGACTACTTCGGCCTTCAGCCGCATCATCTTCCTGCGAATGCCATCGCTTCTCTTTCTGCATTCATCTCCGCCTCGGAGGGATACTTCGGCCTATGGCCGTCCGTGCACGTCTGGTCGAAGTTCTTCCAGATTCATTCTAATGTAGTCCCTGACAAGTCTCTGCACCCTTCCGAGAAACTGCTTACTCAGTGCGGGGCGGCGTCCATTACACCTCGGAGGAAGTCCATATTTCCTCGTGTCACCGGGTTAGCGTCGTGCAAGAAGTGGCACAAATCCTTCTTTTACGTCAAGAACAGAGGGACGGAAGACAAGATTCGACTCCCTGCCTTTTCCATTGGTCCGCCTTCCAAGGTGAATTGGACTTACAATCCGAGGAGGAGTCACGTATTGGCCGAGCTTTTCGAGACTCGGCTCAAGGAGCTGATCCGGGCCGGGTTATGCGGCGAGGACTTGATGGCTACCTTCATCAGTAGCCAAATTTGCCCATTACAGAAAAGGACGCACAAACTTTGCTACATGAGTGGTCCACTTGATCCCAACCGAGTCTCGACCGTCGAGCTGGACAACTACCTCGTCTTCAAGCGTGTCCGAGCTATATTTAAGACGGAGATTCCTGAAGATTGGACTTGGGGATTGAAACCGTTTACCCGCGATCATCCTCCTTCCGCAGTAAGTTAAACCATTAATGCTTTGATTTTCTATTGTTTTCATAGCTGTTTTCACTAACCTTCCTTCTTTTTCGCCTCACAGAGGTTCGTAGAGCAAAAGGACGAGGATGCCGAGGTTTTGCTGCTTCCGTGGCCTGCGGACCGGAGCACCCCAGATAGTGGTGAGCCGGACTCGGAAGAGTTCGTCCCTAAGTCGGATCCTGCCCCGGCTCGCGCTCGTGGCAAGACCTCGGCCCACGAGGAGGAAGGTGATTCGGACGAGATCCAAGTTCTTGAGGTAGTTGCCGCAATGCCTATTTCTTATGCATTTCCGGCTTCTACTTTCCTAGCTAATTCGGCCGGTCAGGTTCACGACGCCGAGCCTATTGCTTCCCGACCCCCTGTTACCTCGGGGAAACGCGGGGCTCCTGCTAGTGCCTCAGAGGCGGCCCCCAAGAAACGAATGAAGAAATCCGCTCCGAATCTCCCCAGGTGCAAGACCATGCCTGGGGTTGCAGGGTAAGTTCCTTTTGCTCGTATTTCTTGTTTCCCTCTTTCTGTTTTTCATCCTGACACCCTTTTTTCTTTTTTATTTTCGCAGTGCTCCGCTTTCCGTTAAGCCTGGCGGTCCTAGCATGACTAGCCGCCCGATTCGGCAGCCGTCTCCTCCGCCCGTTGAAGATACTAGGATTTCCAGTCCTGCTCATACTGCGTCTCCTCCAGCTCCGCATCTGTCATCCCCTTGTCACGATGCGCCTGATACTCGTGTCTCCGAGATTTCTACCGAACCCGTTGCCCCTCCATTGAATCCGAGCATATCCACCGAGCCTCTTTCTACCTCGGTAGCTCCTACAGTAACCCCAGCCGCAGCCGTGGTCGTTAATACCCCGGCGTCCTCTGCGCCTGTGATCCCTCCTACTCCTAAAGGCACTGTTCCCATTGCCGAGGTATCGGCTTCTGCTGGTGCCTCCTCTACAGTAAGAAAAACTGTTGCCATCAAGGCTCCCACTTCCCAAAAAGGTCTTGCCGGTTCTTCTCAACCGAGTATTGCCGACGTGCTGCGCAAAGGAACTGCGCCTACCAAAGTCTCCGTTACCTCGGCTGCCAGCACCCAGCTTGCTCTTCATACAAGCCCTGCGGCCGCAGCGGTTGCACAACATGTCCGAGGTAAAGTCTTAACCCGGACGGCTAGTGGGAACAGCCTTGGCTCGCTGGTGGAATATGCTCATAACTGGAATGCTGCTGATCAGCTTGAGGGCAATTCAAACAGTCAGCCGTTTCAACTTTCCGACATCAGCAGCCATTTGGATCGAGCTGCTAAGATCATTCTGGATAGCAACAAGATGAACGAGGTAATTGCTGCTTCTTGGGGTTTAGACTGATTCTCCATATGCTATTATATATACATTAGTCCCCGAAACTTGCAAACGAGTAACTTGTTATTCGCTTGGAAGTTTTTATAGTGCTATACTTAACTCGACTTAATTTAGGGTTCGAGCTTATATCCGAGTAGATCTATCTTAAACTTTGCTTAAATTTTATCTAGCTGTTCTTTGAATGTCTAGCCACATAGGTCCGGGTTAAGCTTTCGCCTGACTCGAATCTACTTTTGGCTTTGAATATCCAACCACCTAGATCTGGGTTAAGTTTTCGCTTAACTCGGATCTGTTTTGGCTTTGAATATCCAGCCACCTAGATCTGGGTTAAGTTTTCGCTTAACTCGGATCTATTTTGGCTTTGAATATCCAGCCACATAGATCTGAGTTGAGTTTTCGCTTACCTCGGATCTGTTTTAGCTTCGAATATCCAGCCACCTAGATCTGGGTTAAGTTTTCGCTTAACTCGGATCTGTTTTGGCTTTGAATATCCAGCCACCTAGATCTGGGTTAAGTTTTCGCTTAACTCGGATCTGTTTTGGCTTTGAATATCCAGCCACCTAGATCTGGGTTAAGTTTTCGCTTAACTCGGATCTGTTTTGGCTTTGAATATCCAGCCACCTAGATTCGAGTTGAGTTTTCGCTTAACTCGGATCTGTTTTAGCTTCGAATATCCAGCCACCTAGATCCGGGTTAAGTTTTCGCTTAACTCGGATCTGTTTTAGCTTCGGACATTTATTCATCGTTTTGCTCCATTGTTCAGGTTGCACACGACAGGCGGACTGCCGAATTTCAAAGGTTGCTTTTTGCGCACCGCAAACTGGAAGAGAAATACGAGAAAGTCCTTCCTATGGTAAAAAAGGCTGGTAAGTTGATAGTTCCTTTTCATCATCTTCGACTTACTTTTGTCCGCGAGGTGTCGGCTCACTTTTTTGGTAAACAGGTAATATCAATAAACTCAACATTCGTCTTGAGAAGAAAGTCAAAAGCTTGGAAGGTTAGTTTCCCTCTTACCCTACACCTTTTCGCCCTTTAGAATACGCATTAAATTTTTTTATTCTGTTTGGCTGTGGCAAAGCCGAGTTGCAAACCTTCGCAGCATCTCACCAAGATTGCACGCCTATGCCTGCCGTGATGCTGCATTTTTTAGAACAAAGCGCTAATCATTCGGTGCAGCTAAAAGAAAAAGATGATGAAATAGCTCGCCTGCGGGCCAAGGTAGAGACCCTTAAGCTCTCTCAGAAATCTGAACTAGAAAAGGTCGATCAGGAATTCTCCGAGGAGAAAAATCGGCTAGCTTTGGAGCTGCAGAAGAATAAAGAACTCCTCGAGGCTGCCGAACTGAAAACTCAGGGAATGAGCGAGGAAATTGCTTCGTTTGAGAAGAGCAAGATTATCTGGGCTAAAGACCTCCATAAAATGTTGAGTTATATTCATTGTAAGTTTCTTATCACAGCCGAATTATATTCATTGTAAGTTTCTTGTCTCCTGACGCATTCGTGTTTTGCGCAGGTCATTTCCCAGAAGCTAAGCCTGTGAGCTCGAAAGTGGTTCTTGCAGCTCGTAAGCGCCGAGGTGTCCCTGTTGATTCGGAGTACTCGATGGAAGATTTCCTGGTTGCTATTGGTGCTGCAGTTGGTCCAATGAAGATTATGGGCCGGGATTTGGTGCAGGCAGCTATTCGAGCTTACCATGTTCTCTGGCCGAACACTTCTGGGACCCCCGATATCAATGAGGTCGAATTACTGGTGAAAATACTTATGGCATCTGAAAAACAACTAAGTCTCTGGAGGGAATCAGCTGGCGAGCTGGCGCTGATATGGCCCTCACCGTTATCATGTCATGGTATGAAGACATTTCTCTTGATATCCTGAGGAATTTGCACACAGGTTCCCGTTGGGTTGAGGACCCCACCTTTGTTGCTCTTCGGCAAGCTTGCGCCTTCCAGCTCGTTGAGTATGCCGACGTGCATATCTGGAATGAAGGTCCGAGCTTTCTCCTGAACTCAGACGACGAGGTTGCGGTAGAAGACACATCAGACGATAACTCGGCTGAACAGGGTGAAGGTGAAGATGATTCGGCTTCCTCTGGTGACTCCAGTTCGAGATCGGACGGCAACGGTGACGCGCGATCCTCCTCTAAAGGTACTGGGCATTCAACTGCGCAAACTGATGCCCCTCAGCAGCCTCCAGCTTCAGCCGAAGTCGTACCCGGGTCTGTGGAAAGCGAGGCCACCTCGGTCGAGGCTCCGCCTATCTCGGAGCATCCGGCTCCTACCACAACTATTGCCTCTCCAACGGAAAATCTTTAAGTTATTACTTGTCCCTGGTATGCCGGGCGTACGATGTCCGTGGAACACTTGTTTATTTCCTGTATGACCTGAATCTCCTTTTGCCGTACATTGCTGCGATATATAAGTTTGCAGTTATTATAACTTTGTTTAAGTGGGTTTCCATCCGAATTCTTGCTTTGGTAGCCTGCAATTTTGTTGTTGTTAGGATGTATCTTTATCTTTGTTTTCTCGTTTTTTAGTCGAGTAGTCTGGGTGTGAGCTTCGCACATCATATGGGGTTAATCTGCTCTTATTCTGAAGTGTGACACCTTTTTGTATCAAAGATTGACTGCCCCTTTGGAACAATATATGGTAGTCCCCGAGTGACTGCCTGTTCCGCTGAAGTCTAGTGTGTAAACTAAATTTCAGGAACGATATAAGACCACTGCCGAGGCGCTGCTCAGGGTGTCAAGTTTTGGTGCTCAACATAACACTGGGGTGGTATATGGTAGTCCTCTAGTCGCCGCTTTGAGTGCGGAGGTTTAGTACATAAAACGGAATTTCAATAACATATAGCAGTCCCCGAGTCACTGCTCTGGATGCCGAAGTTTAGTACATAAGATGAAATTGAAATAACATATAGCAGTCCCCGAGTCACTGCTCTGGATGCCGAAGTTTAGTACATAAGATGAAATTGAAATAACATATAGCAGTCCCCGAGTCACTGCTCTGGATGCCGAAGTTTTTGTTACATAGTTGGTGCTTGATCGCAAGATACTACTTTGCAATGTGTGACCAAATGACCACTAAGAATAAAATGGACGAAGTAAAGCTACGTTCCATGGCCTCTTTGTTTCCTCGCCGGCTTTGTCTGCCTTGTTCCTTCCGGGGGATTGAGCGTCGATTAGATAATAGGCATCGTTATGTAATGCTTTGCTCACGATGAATGGTCCCTCCCATGGAGGTGACAACTTGTGCATGCCGGCCGTGCGTTGCACCAGTCGGAGGACTAAATCTCCTTCTTTGAATACCCTTGGATTCACCTTCTTGCTGTGATATCGTCGCAAGTTCTGCTGATAAATAGCTGATCGTGATAGTGCCAGTTCTCTAGCTTCTTCTAGCAGGTCTACAGTATCTTGCTGAGCTATTTCGTTTACCTCTGAGGTTGTATACTGAGTAACTCTTGGTGAGTCATGTACTATGTCGGCTGGAAGCACGGCCTCTGCCCCGTATACCAGAAAGAATGGTGTATAGCCTGTCGATCTATTCGGAGTAGTCCCGAGGCTCCATAATACGGCTGGGAGTTCCTCAATCCAACATCCTGCCGACCTTTGCAGTGGTTCAACAAGTCGTAGTTTTATTCCTGACAATACTAGTCCATTAGACCTCTCCACTTGCCCATTAGATGCTGGGTGAGCCACAGAGGCAACATCTAGCCTTATGTGTTTCTCTCTACAAAATCTGGCGAAGGCTCCTTCTGCAAAATTTGTGCCATTATCCGTAATAATACTGTGCGGATACCCATATCTTAAAATAATATCTTTGAGAAATTTCACTGCTGTGGGCCCATCGCATTTTTTTATCGGTTTCACTTCAATCCATTTTGTGAACTTGTCCACCATAACCAATATGTGGGTCATTCCCCCTCGGGCCGGCTTAAATGGTCCCACCATATCTAAGCCCCACACAGAAAATGGCCAAGTGATGGGTATTGTTTTTAACTCGGCCGATGGCATATGTATCCTGGTTGCATATCTCTGACAACCATTGCACTTTTCAACCAACTCTTTGGCTTCTTTCAACGCCGTTGGCCAATAAAATCCATGCCTGAATGCTTTGGCTACCAAGGCACGAGATGAGGCATGGTGTCCACACTCTCCTTGATGTATATCCAGGAGGATCTCCTGGCCTTCTGCCGAACTCACACATTTCTGCAATACGCTTGTGACGCTTCTTTTATATAGCTCATTGTTTATGATTGTATAAGCTTTTGCTCTCCTTACAGTTTGTCTAGCTAATACTTCATTATCCGGCAATATCGACTCTTTAAGGTAAGAGAATATGGGTTGCGCCCATGGCGGTGTGACTTTTTCTGGTGTACTCTCATTGTCTATTTCCATGTTTTCTGCCGACATATCCATCTCGGCTTTCTCTATGATTGTGCTTACTTCTGCTGTCCTCCTCTTGGGGGATTCCGAGTTATATTGCTGGTCTACTTCCATCGGCACATTGTCTGCTGCCGAATTAGCCGGAATAAAGATAGATTCGGATTCTGGTGAAGGGATTATTGATGGTTTTCTGAGGTGTTCCAGGGCAACACCTGGTGGAATTGACTGCCGGGTTGATCCGAGCTTTGACAACCTGTCTGCGGCATCATTTTCTGCCCGAGGTATGTGGTGAAATTCACATCCTTCAAAGTATCCACTAATCTTTTGCACATGAAATCTGTATAAAGCCATATTAGCATCTAATGCATCCCAATTGCCTGAGACTTGCTGTACTACTAGATCCGAGTCCCCATAGCATAAGATTCGGCGTATGCCAATCTCTTTTGCTACTTTCAATCCATGGACCGGTGCTTCATATTCGGCTACATTGTTGGATGCGGCAAAATGTATTTGTAGCACATATTTCAGCTGATCTCTTTTAGGCGAGGTTAACACTATTCCTGCCCCAAACCATTTCTTAGTTTGGAACCATCGAAATGCATTTTCCAGTAATTTGGATCTGGTAATGGTGGCTCATACTGCACTTCGGCCCAGTCTACGAAGAAGTCGGCGACTGCTTGAGATTTGATTGCATCTCTCCTATCAAATTGTGGAGCGTACGGCGACAACTTGATTGCCCATTTTGCTATTCGGCCACTTGCATCTTTGTTGCTCAATATGTCGGCTATGGGCGCTTCACAGATCACTCTGATGGGATGTTCTTCGAAGTAATGTTTAAGCTTTTTTACCGACATATATACTCCATAAGCCATCTTCTGATAATGTGGGTAATTCTGTTTTGAAGCGGATAATACCTCGCTTAAATAATATACCGGCCTTTGTACGGATTTATCATCTTCAAGTCGTTCTACTACGACTACAGCACTCACTACTCTGTTGGTACCCGCTATATAGAGTAACATAGGCTCTTTTGATAATGGAGAAGCCAAAACGGGTGTTGTGACTAACATTTGTTTCAACCCATGAAATGCGCTGTCCGCTTGCGGGGTCCAAATGAATTTATCTGATTTCTTCATCAGCTGATATAGTGGTAGCGCCTTTTCTCCCAGCCAACATACAAACCGGCTGAGCGAGGCTAGACAACCTGTGAATTTTTGTACATCGTTTAAGCATCTCGGCAATTCCATTCTTTCTACTGCTTTTATCTTTATTGGGTTGGCCTCTATACCTCGGCTAGATACAAGAAAACCGAGTAATTTTCCTGCCGGCACACCAAACGTGCATTTTTCTGGATTAAGTTTCATTCGGAACCTTCTCAAGTTCACGAAAGTTTGCCGTATATCTTCCAGTAAGGTTTTGCTTTCCTTGGTTTTGATGACCACATCATCTACATATAATTGTACATTTTTTCCTATCTGATCGTGTAGACACTTTTGCATGCATCTTTGATATGTTGCCCCTGTGTTTCGCAGACCGAAAGGCATTGTGCGATAGCAATAAGCCCCGTACGGGGTAATAAATGCAGTCTTTATTTGATCGGCCGGATTTAACGGTATCTGGTGGAAACCAGAATACGCGTCTACAAATGACAATAACTCACAACCAGCGGTCGAATCAATGACTTGGTCTATTCTAGGCAATGGAAAAGGATCTTTTGGACACGCCTTGTTCAGGTTCGTGTAATCGATACACATTCGCCATACAATGGCTACATTGGGATCATCTTTCTTCTTTTCTACCAGCACCGGATTCGACAACCAATCCGGGTACAGCACCTCCATGATGAACCCGGCTGCGAGAAGCCGAGCTATTTCATCTCCTATTATTTTTCTCCTGTCTTCGGCGAAGCGGCGGAGAGGTTGCTTCACCGGCCTTGCTCCTGGCCTTACATTCAAAGAGTGCTCAGCCAACTCCCTCGAAACACCTTGCAGATCCTGAGTCGACCATGCAAATATGTCCCGATTCTCACGGAGGAAGTTGGTGAGCTCGCTTTCCTATTTAGCGTCCAGGCTTGCACCAATAGTAACAGTACGCTCCGGGAATTGCTCATCTATCTGAAACTTTTTCGTTTCTCTAGTCGGCTGAAAAGAGACACTGCCATGCGGGTTGGCTAGTGCCGGCATGTTCAGCTGTGCCGACTGAGCGAGGGCTGCTACCTCCTAAATCCTTCTTTTTTCTCTTGCTATGACCAATGATTCGGCCAAATTTGACCTGGCTGATGCACACTCCATTGATTTCTTGTAATCCCCTGCTATAGTTATCACTCCTTGTGGTCCGGGTAGCTTCATTTTCAGATAACTTATATGACAACTGCCCATGAATTTGGCCAATGCTGGCCGCCCGAGTAGAGCATGATAACAGCTCTCTAGATCCACCACTTCAAACTCTAAGTTTTCTGCTCTGCAGTTATCTCTTGTGCCGAATAACACATCCACTCGGACCTT
Source organism: Avena sativa (assembly GCA_916181665.1). Lineage (NCBI taxonomy): Eukaryota > Viridiplantae > Streptophyta > Magnoliopsida > Poales > Poaceae > Avena > Avena sativa. Next base: position 467,519,760 of record OV702293.1, read on the forward strand.
TCCAACGGGTTCACATGAAAGCCCTGGCACTATCCCATGGAAAGTGGTCTTCGTGGATTGCAACATGTTATGCGATATTCCAAGTTTATGCATGGTATCTTTGTACATGATGTTGATACTGCTTCCATTGTCAATGAGTACTTTTGAGAATTTCACATTGATGCTCGGTCCAACAAATTTCGGATCCAACACGAGTGCATATGATCCGGGACTCGGCATTATCTTAGGATGATCCTTTATGCTCCAAGTTATCTCCTGATCCGACCATGGCATATATCTTGGTACTGCCGGCATAACTGCATTCACCTCCATATGCCGGCGCTGCACGCTTTGCTTGTCTTGCCGTTCGGTTGTGAACACACAATAGGATTGATGATGTTCTCTGTAATCATTGCGTCCGGTATTCGCCAGATTTGTCCTTCCATCCTGGACTTGGTTCATCACTTGATGCACCGCGTCTCTCCGATCCGAGCTATCGTACCTCGGGGGAGGGGGCGGTAACATCAGTTGCTGTGCATTTGCTCCAGTCAACTGTGGTTGATGTTGCTGATGTACTTGATGGGGTGCCTGAACTCCTGCGGGGTTCCCCATTGCATTTTTCATCCATGCACATTGGCGGGTCGTATGGTTGGCTGGCCTGGATGGGTTTGACGTGTGAAATTTGCACGGCTGATCTAACATGGATTCGAACGTGTACTTTGGCCTCTCCTGCCACTGTTTCTTTTGTTCGGGGGTCCACTGCCTTTTTCCTTCATTCCTTGGTGTCCACTGCTGAGGACCATTCTTTTGCCGTTGAGTTGCTCTGTGACTCGGCTGATCTTGCGCTACTGCCGCCACTTGGGCCGAATTATATCTATAATCCGGCCTTTCCTCTCTTCTTCTTCCTCTGAAATCACCGCGCCTGGATGACCCGGCCAAATCTCTTGCATAATGGTCCTGTTGCTCGCGGTGATCCGCCGACATTAATTCTGGTTGCGTCGGGTCTCCTAACACGTAGGAGTCCGCTATTCTGATAGTTTCTGCCAGTGTGGTCGGCATATCTCTCTGTAGACATTGCCACAATACGCTGCCATAACGGCATCCTTGCACGAACCAAGCTATTGCTTGCGATTCTATAACTCCTTCACACGAGTTTCTCAGGTTGCACCACCGAGTTAAAAATTCTCTATCTGTTTCATTCGGCCTCTGCTTGCACATGGCTAACTGTTGTGGCCTGTTTGGCCTCTTGTACGTGCTGGTAAAGTTGCTGACAAACATTTCCTCAAAATCCAGCCAACAGTTGATACTGCCCGCTGGTAGATTATTCAGCCACACCCTAGCCGGTCCTTCCAGCATTTGTGGGACGTACCGTACTGCCCATCGTAAGTTTCCACCCGCTATTTTCACAGCAGTGGCATAGTCAATTAACCAGTCTTGTGGTTTGGTACTCCCATTATATGTTTTCGTGCCCCTTGCCAGCTGAAAGTTCGGCACAGGCGGTTCGCCCATGATCCGTGGTCCAAAGCATGTCGGCCCTGGTGGACCCTGTTCTTCCAACAACTCGGACCTGTATAGCCGGTCCAGCTTCACTCTTGCATCATTTGATGGCAAATCTCTGTACAGAACTTTGTCCTGTATTCCATAGTGATTGTTTCCGCCATGGATTGCATATTCCATCTCAGAATAACCATCATTGTATCTTTCATTAATTCGATCGTGGCGAGCTGGCCTCGTTTCTCTTTCCTGCCGGGGTTCATGCCTTGGTTGCGGGTTGAGTGGCAGTTCTCTCCTTACTTCGACCGGGGTATTGTTCTCCTGATTGCCTCTCGCGGGCTCTCTTCTGCCGAGATCTCCGTTGCCTCGGCTTCCGCCGTCTCTCTCAACACGGTCGTGGTTCCTCTCCCCACTGTTACCTCGGCTTGCATTGCCTCTGTTCTCATTTGCCTTTTCGGCCATTGCCGGATCATATGGAACAATTTGCTTGTTCCTTTTTCCTGAGGTTACTGCTTTGTCCCTTCGTGCATTATTTCCGGGTGAAGATGCCGCCGCCACGGACAAGGCAGGTGCTGCTCCTGCCGAGTGAACCATTCGCGAGGCTCCTGGCCTCGCCGGGCTTGCTCTGAGCATTTCCTCGTTTTGCTGGCTCGCGATGTGCACCAACTCGTTCACTCTTTCTTGCTGTCTCTGCCGGGCCTCGCCGGTCAACCCCTCTAACTCTAATGCTGCGGCATTTGCTGCCCTCAGGTTTTTTGCCGGGGTACTGTACCTCGGCAAACCCAAATCCACTAATTTTGCTCTATGAGCATCATGCTCTTTGTTGATATCATCCATGAGGTTTTTCCCTCTCAATCTTAATTCGTCCACCCGTTCGGGCGCGACGTCAAGCTTATTAGCTTTGGCATATTCTCGCAGGGTCCTGTTTAAGGACTCCCGCAAGACCGACACCTTTTTGGCCTCTTCCAGCACCTTTTGCCTGGTTTCCTCTAACTCTGCCTGAGCGTTTGCCAGATCAAGTATCGGCGCTACAGGTGTAGTCAAGTTTTCTATGGTCGCCTGAAGAATGTTCTCTGGCCTTTCCAGAGGTGGCCCTCTTACTCTTGGTGCCTTTGGGGTGGTGTCCTGTACCTCGGTCGGTTGGTCGCTGGCGGGATTACCTCGGTGGGTAGTGGTGCTGTCTGCCTGGATGCGCCCTGTACACCGGCGGCGTGTTCTCTACTTGACCCGGCAGCTGCTACTCCAGCTTGCACCCCGGCCGCGACCATCACCTCGACGCTGCCTGCATGACGCGCTCCGGACGGACGGCTTGCAGCGTTAAGAGGCGGCTCTCCTGCAACAACAACTTTGTGAGGATATACACTGGAGATGTCGACGCCGACGTAGACCTCGTGCTCGCCCAGGCTGATGAAGACGCCATTGCGCGGGGGAGTTTTTCCCCTGAAGCTGCCCACATTGTCGCTGACGTAGTCACAGAGACCAAATCTCTGGACCAAGCCAGAAACAACGTGCTCGCCAGTCTTGATGAAGTTTCCTGTCCGGATCATAACTCCAGCTAGCACCGCTGCTGGCCCCACGGTGGGCGCCAACTGTCGTGGTGGTGGCACGGCAGATGCCATGGGTAGGCTAAAGTTTGGGGCCGATGGATGCTAGTGGGATCAGGGGAGGGAAGATGTAGTTGATTCTACACACAGAAAGCTAACGCAAAGATCTTTATTTCTCCTTCCTTGGGCTACAAGTGCTCCTTGAGCTGTATACAAGAAGAAAGAGAGAACTTTACCAGCCTAATGGTACCAAGAATGAGTCGATCCCTTCCTTAGGGTCTAAGCCTCCCCTTATAAAGGAGAGCCCTGGGTTCTTCTAGGGCTGACGTGGCAAGCATATTCGAGGAATATGCTTGTCCCAATATAGTAGTTCGGCGCTCCTCTTTCCCTGTCGCCCTTCTCACTGCGGCAAGATTCTAGAGGGCCCCTCCTGCTTGCCTCGGGCTCCAGAACTGTCACCTCCGTGACCTCCTTCTGCCCCTCTGTCGTTCTGCACATTTGTCTTTAGCTCTTGTCTCTGCTCAGATTCCGTGACTAGGGTTTGACTTTGGGCTTCTCCTTCTCCTGCAAGCTTTGTATCATTCGGCCCTTCCTCGCGTAACTCGGCATGTCCTTCACCTGCATTAAGATCATTCGGGCCAACCCGGCCGGCTTACACCGTATCTCGGCCGGGTAATGCCTTGCCATCACTACTGAGGTCCTGCCTTTCCTTATCTCGGCCGTCCTTTACAAGACTCGGCCAGCTTAGAATATAACTCGGAAACAGGACGGGGAATAATCCTTTCGTCTTTCCCCGTCCTTACCCTATCCGGGGTTACCTCCCCAATAGTTCAAGGGGCACAAGAAGGATTCCGCCATCATCTTGAGGCGATTGCTGATTATGAGTCATGGATTTTGCATGCTTTTTTTGGTATGTTTGGGTCTTGCAATGACATCAACGTTCTCCAAAGACCACCTCTATTTGCCAAGCTTGCCAACAGTGAGTCTCCTCCGGTTTCTTTTCAAGCAAATGGTCACACATATGAGGTGGGATATTATCTTGCAGATGGAATATATCCAAAGTGGTCTACATTTGTGCAATTCAGTTCCCCCAAGGTAAGAAAGAACTCGATCTCCATAATGCTAAAGCAGTGGTTAGAAAAGATGTGTATCAAGCATTTGGGATATTACAAGCCCAATTTGCAATCGTGAGAGCACCGACGAGGTTCTGGAAGCAAAAGATTTTTTGGTACATCATGCAACCGTGAATGATCATGCATAACATGATTATCGAAAACAAGAGAGACAAGGATGAGGTGTATGGTGGGTATTACTTGGTGGGGAGACTTGCGCGGCCCCTTAGAGGCGGTGATCGAGTGGAGCACTTCATCAAGGCGCACCACCACATTTGAGATGCGGATGTGCATGACGATCTACATAAGGATCTCATTGCGGAGTGGTGGAAGTGGAATGGAACACAAAACCGGTAGATGCGAACTCTTTGTCATGTTGTTGTATTTGAGAACTCTCTGTTATATGTGTGCTACTTGATGAACTATTCGAATTGGTATGTAATAATTAAGTACTATTTGATTACAAATTATTTTGATCAAATTTAAATAGAGTTTCATAGAAATTGTTTCATATATATGCTTGTGATGATCATTGTTTTACTTCAAAATGGGGAGGTGGATTAAAATAGGTGATCTATTTTGCATCACCTTTCACCTATAGTGGCAGTGGCATACCTAGAGTTTTGCCAATGGGTACACGAAGCAGAGCATCGGGTTGGGGCCGTGCCTGTTGTCCGCCTATGATTACTGTAATCTTCTGATAAATGTGCACGACATCTACTACTTCAGGGTAGCCAGCGTGTACTGCTCCCATGCCACGAAGGAGGTGGCGGCAGCTTAGGATGACCTCCTCGAAACAGGCTCACGCTCAGCTTTATAAATAAAGCAACATCCATACAAGATCTAGTACAAGCCACACAACACCAAACAACGACGAAGAGCGACAAGTCTAAGGGACCAACACACACACACGCACAAACTCTTAGCGAGGGGACAACTCACACACACAAGATACAACTCCCCTCCGGGAGGATCCTCAACAGCTAGGCGACGAAGCTAATTGGCGGGCCACCACAATCAGGTGCTCCATCATCGCGTTCAGCCACTCCCTGTCACGCTATCTACATAGCGGGTACCACTACTGCAAAAAATCTAAGCATTTGAAGATCGAGTCAGAGACACGACGCATGAAGACACACTCAATGACCATTTTATTGCGAATATTCCAGAGGGTACATGTCATTGTCGCAAACACTAACCAGAAGAGGCGTCTCCTCCTCCCGGTATGGTTTGCGTTGGCTTCTAGAAACTCACCCAGGGCTGAAGCCTGCTAGGCAGGACCCAAGGCCTCATGGATGAAGTTCTATAGGAAGCGAGCCGTGAGATAGGTAAAGAAAATGTGTGTGCCCGATTCAGGGACCAGACGGAGGAGGCAAAGACAATTGCCAGGGCCATGTCTCTTGGCCACCTCCACCCCTGAGGGAAGACGATCCCGTAGCAACTGCCACACAAAGCAGATTCCCTCCAGCGAGGCAAATGTCTGATGGATCGGCTCCAAGTCCTAGTGATCGTTAAATGCTTCATGTAATTTAAATTATTTTGATCAGGGTTGAATTTTGTAAATTTAAGCATGTCATTTGTAGTAGTATATAAAATACTTTGAGTTGTATGCTCAGGCCTTCCAATCCTGCATAAATCGTTTAGACCGTACGATATTGCTTTGATATATCCTGGACTGTCCACCTAGGTTGGTGAGACACGGGCTTCTGTTTACCTGTTCTGCCTCCCAACGTCGGCACATGCATGATCGCGTGTAACACAAACTCTTCAACTATGGCTTTTCTTGCCGATCATGAATCTCGGGCTACAAGGACTGAGGACACATTAGAAGAGGAACAAGAGAGGTGTCTATGAGCACCATGCATGAACATTGGATGGAAGATGGAGAAGAAAGGCAGTGAAACCGCAGAAAGTGGTACAAAAAACGCCCAATGTATGCCCCCGCGTCGCCTCCCCAAGCGAGGCAACCTGGCGGCAACCTCCTTCCGCCACACCAGCACCCTCCCACCCCCTCTCTCTTCCTGCCACTTCAGAGTCGGCAGTGGCGGCCCCCCTTCTCTACTCGAGCCATGGAGCCCTGCTTGGAAGGTCAACATGGAGGCGGAAGATTCTAGGCCGGCGGTGCTCCGACTCCTACGCGGATGGCGGCGAGGTGGTTGGCACAACCTACTTGGTGCAGGAGGCATGCGGTGGGACTGGCTGGCAGCGATCTACTGGCCTAGATCTAGGCCCTTTTGGGTCCTATTTGGGTCGGTGCGGGCCAGGTCGAGCTCCACCTTGCCGCCTCTGGTTGGAACAAGGAGCTGGTCATGATGGGGGCAACACGCCACGTTTGCTGCAATGCGATGACGGGAGATGCCCGGGCCCGATCTTGGCCTGGCTAATCCTATGGCGTCGATCAAGAGGGTAGTGGTGGTAGCCTACATGCAATAGCGTAGCGGCGGGGACTTTACAGACCCCATCAGGGTTCGGCCGGGCCTGCTTGGCTTGGTGTGTCCCTGCTGCCGCATCCGGTCGACACCCGCCATTGGCGGTGGAGGATGTCCTCCAGGTGGCTGCGCCGTTACTGCCCTCCGTCCCCAATGGCCTGGTGTTCTCAAGTTATTGCGTCCGGTCGGTTACTGCTTACGATGGTTGGGGTTGTTCCCTCCTGTGTGGCTGCGGTACTACCGCCCCGTATCTACGACTATTTCTTCTCGATCTGGCCGGTGGCTTCACTGCGGTTGCCATGGTGAGACGACGATGGTGCCTTCAAGACCGTGTTAGCACATGTTGGTGGGCGTCAAGCTTGATTGAGTGTTACGAATTGAACCGGCGGTGGATTTTTGGGGGCCAGGAGAAATCCTTATCAGCTCGGCCGACACCGACGTGGTGACGCCTGCGAGCGCCGCTGTTCCTTCTAAAGGGCCTCGGGTGTACCCCTTCCATACTCCCCTTGTGTACCGGGAGAAATCCTAGGACCTGTTGAAAGAACATGTTGGGCCCCCATGTGTGGTTTTGGTAATTAATGACAATCTTTATGGACTAATATGTGTATTAAGTTATACTTGTAGGATTTGTCCCTTGGCATCGCTTGGAGCATGTGTTGGCTTCAAGGTCGTTGAAATACAAAGAAGATAAGTTGGGCAAGCTCAATAGGCGAGGTCGATGATGAGGAATTAAGAAGGGCGTTCCATCTTGAGAAGAGGAAGACCGTCTACATCGTGCTCAAGTGGAATGCTCAAGGCAAAGGTATAATCTTGATAGGTTTTCCCTTTTTCCGGTCTCACGTTGTATGTGTGAGACCGGGTTTAGGATAGATAACCGTACTATCAAGAGGGGCTCTCATATGAGTAATTCTGCCACATCGTTCGGAGAGAGCTCAAACCTTTTCATACTTGCATCATCATATTTGGGTGTTATTTGGTCTTATCCATGTGAGGATATAGAGCTTGTGGTAATCTCCATAACAATCTCTTGTTCATCAAAATCGGATCTCCCATATATATCTTGTTGCGATTTTGATTTATGCGGCTTTTCGGTTTCTCACCAAGTGAGGTATTTCATATCATTCTACTTGATACTTTCCCACTTGGTGATAATCAATATTTCCACCTTTTATTGGGAAGCCCTTTTCGTCCTCTATCCAACGCAATTTGAATCGGGTCAATCGGAGCTTCCAGTCAAAAGTTATTGTCGTTTGAATATTTGCCTGTTTGTCTGTTTTCTGGGCCCAGCGGTAGTACCGCCCGGATGGGCCGGTACTACCGCCCGGGCCTAAAAATGGCCTGTTTTCTTTCTGTCTGGCTAGGTACCTTTTTCCGGTACTACCGGCCGACCCGGTAGTACCGCCCGGGTGGGCCGGTAGTACCGGTCGGCCCAGATTCGTTTTCCTGGTATGTTTTCAAGCCAGATCTAGATTTCCTCGCCTCGCGCTGCGCGTGTTGCGTTGACCGCGTGCACCGGCCACCCGCCCGCGATGCGCAACTGCTGCTGATGCGGCCCACTCGCGGGCCCCGCCGCCTGCACTGCTGCCGCTGGCCCCGCCGCCTGCACCGCTGCGCGCCTGCTCCCGCTCGCGCGCTGTTGCTGCTTGCTCGCTCGCCCGTGCATGGGCCCTGCCCAGATGGCCCCACCTGTCATGCGTACCACCTACGCTGCTGCCGCTCTGCTCTGCTGGGCCCCGCGAGCTCGCATGTTGCGCTGCTGCCTCGCCTTTTTTCTGGAGCTTGCGGTACTACCGGTCAATTCCAGTAGTACCGGACCGTCCAGAAAATTAGCCCCAACGGCCTTATTTTGGCTAGCCCTATATAAATCTTTTGCCCTTTTTCATTTTGGGTTACTTCTTCCTCCTTTTCTTGTCCAAGCTTTGCCCCCATTTGCTTTACTCTTTAAGCTTGATTTCTACTCACCCCTCCATTGATTCTTGCATATATTTGAGGGGTAGTTGGAGGAGATCTAGATCTATGTTTTGACCAAACCAAAACATCTCTTTGTGAGTGTATCTTTGGGGATCTAGATTTTGGGGGATTTTGTGTCTCCCTTTGATTCCTCCTCTCTTGTTCCCCCAATAGCTTTAGTAGCTTTGTTGGAACTTGAGAGTGAGGGATTTGAGCATCTTTGTGGTGTTCTTGCCATTTGCATTTGGTGCATCGGTTTGAGTTCTCCTCGGAGGATTTGGTTTGAATTGCTCATTGGAGCTTGTCCCTCTTGGGTTCTTGGAACCCTAGACGGTTTTGTGGCCTTGGTGGCATTTGTTGTGGCCTTTTGTGGCATTTGTTGGGAGCCTCCAATTAAGTTGTGGAGTTGTGCCCCAACCTTGTGAGAGGTTCCGGTTGCCACCGACAAGTGCACCGATAGTGGAAGCGTGGATCGATCCCATTGGGGTGAGATTCACCGGAGAATAAGGGAGGCCTTTTGTGGCGTTGGTGGTTTGATACCACCCCCTCTCCAAACGAGACGTACTCCATGTTGGGAGGAACTCGGTAAAATATCGGTGTCTCCGCGTGCCTCGGTTATCTCTATACCCGAGCTCTTTACTTATGCACTTTACATCGTGATAGCTTTCGTGCTTGAAGTACTATATATCTTGCTATCACTTTGTTGCTTGTATTGCTTAGCATAAGTTGTTGGTGCACATAGGTAAACCTTAGTTGTTTCTAGGTTGTGCTTTACAAAGTAAACACTAGTTTTATTCCGCCTTTGTTGAGCCACTCTAGGAAAAGTTTTAATCGCCTATTCACCCCCCTCTAAGCGACATTCGTATCCTTTCAATTGGTATCAGAGCCCGGTCTCTCATTTTAGGCTTCACCACCTTGAGAGTAAAGATGTCGGCTAAAGGATTAGTGCACAATGACATGCTCACATTTGATGGCACAAATTATGATGTTTGGAAAATTCGCATGCTTAATTTATTTCGGGAAATTCACCCAATTATCGAGGGCTATCTATATGTAGGTTTCTCTTCTCCTATGGATACACAAAACGAATCTTTAGAGGAGAAGTTGAACTCTCATATAGATGCTCTAGCTACTAAAATTCTCTTGCATGTTGTGAGCAATGTAGTTCTTTCGTCTATCATGCCTTATTCAAGCGCTCGTGAGATATGGACCAAGCTTCAAGATAAATATAGCAAGTCCAACATTATTGAGGATGATTGTGTTGCTTCCACTTCCGGTCGAGATGAGTTCTCATCCTCTACCACTTCACCAACATGTGATTTTTCACAAGGTAATGAAATGGTGAGTGGTGATAGAAATTGCAATATGGATAGTGTGTTCACTATTTGTAATCCCTCATATCTATCTAGTTGCAATGATCTATCTTTGGACCTTAACACTTCTATCACTCAAAATTTCTCACATGCTTGTGTTAATAGTCCTTGCATATCATGTAGAAATGACTTGAACAAATCTCATGATGATATGCTCATGTTGTCTTGTTGCCATGATAAAAATGCTTCAATTTCCTCTAGTGCTTGTGTTGCTAACCATGTAGAGGAAAATGAAGATTCTACGGGCCAAGACAAGGTCGTGAAGAGAGATACAAGTGCAATCTCATCATCACCTTCCTCCGGTTCTCACATATGCCTTATGGCTAAGGGAACAAAGGTAACCTCTTTGGATCCCATTGTATCTCATGATGATGATGATGTTGAGGTTGAAAATGATAATGATGACTATAGAGGTAAGTATGATATTACCTCTATTAAGAAAATGGGAGAGGTTGTTTTTGGCGCTCTCTTCAAAAATAAAATTGCTTCCTCCAACTTTCTTGAAATCTTGAATTATGCTATAGAAGGAAATGATCTTATTGAGGAGCAAGAAAACTTAATTGATGAACAATTTGCGCGTGAGCGTAATTATGCTAATGAAATTGCTCAACTAAATGACTCTCTTGAAGAAGAACAAACCACCAAAGAATCTCTTGAGGAGACTTTCACTCTAGAATTATCTAGAGTAAAAGAATACCATGATAGAGAACTTGTGGTGGCAAACTCCTTCAAGTTTAAAAATGATGAACTTGAAGTTGCTTGTGCTAAACTTGTTGAGGATTTTAAGCTCCTTGATAATGGCTCTCGGGTTGTTAAGAGTGAGCTCATCAAACTCACCGAGTCACATGAGCAACTTAAAGCTTCATATTCAAAAGAGCTTGCCAAGTTGCCCTCACCTCTTGCTAGTAATGATGATGCTTGTGCTACTAACTCTATCTCTTGTGAAGCATCTATTTTGGAGGAGAATGTTGAGCTAAAGGCTCAACTTGCGTTGCTAACTAGCAACTATGGGAAATTAGAAGAAAGTCATGTTAAGCTCTCAAGCTCGCATGAGGATCTTCTAGTCTCCCATGGTAGGCTAAAGTTAGCTCATGAGGCCATCGTGTCAAAGGTAACACCTAGTGGGCCTCATGTGGACATTAGCACTACATCTAATCCAAATGGTATATTGTCATGTGCTAGTCCTTGTAATTCATCCTCTCACAACCATGCTATATCTCATGATGAATTACATTCCATACCTTGTTGCTCTAACAATGTTGCATCTACTTCCTCTAGTACTTTTGTTGAAACTAACCATGTAGAGGAAATCAAAGAGCTCAAGGCTCAAGTCACTTCTTTGAAGAATGACTTGAAAAGAGGTCATCAAGGGAAGGCCACACTCAACAAAATCTTGAGTGTGCAAAAATCCCCCAATGACAAGAGTGGTCTCGGATTCAACTCCAATGTCAAGAACAAGTCCACTATCAAGTTGAAGCACAAGGACAACAAGAAGAATGGCCAAGATAAAGTCAAGAATCCGACCAACATTGTTTGCTTCAAGTGCAAGGAAGAAGGGCACCATGTTAGATCTTGCCCATTGAAGAAAAAGCCTCTTAGTGTGAAGCAACAAGGGAAGCGGCCTCAAGCTCCACCTCAAGTCATTAATGGGCTTCTTCCTAAGAGGACTAGTCGAGCTCTTCCTCGAGTTGTGGCTTCACCTAAGAAGAAAGAAGGAAAGACTAGAACTTGCTACATATGCCGTGAGAAGGGGCACATTTCTTCCGCATGCACTATTGGTAACTCCTCATCCCATCCTATCTTGATTGATGATTCTTATTCTCTTTGTAAGGATGAGGTTGGCAATGTGTTTTCCAAATTTGTTTGTGCTCAATGTGGGTTCAAGAAAAGAACCATTTGGGTTGCCAAGCCTATTGTGACTAACCTCTTAGGACCCAACTTGGTTGGGGACCAACAAGCCAAAACTTGATCAATAGGTATTGTTGGAGGGAATTGGAGACTTGGCTACATCATGAAGAATTAAGGGATCTTCATTATTATTTTTGTCAAAGCCAAGTCATGTGGATTATATTGCTCCTATTATATTTCCAATGTTCCTCCTTGCGGTAACATATGTTTAACTCATTTCATTGAAAGTTACTCGCCCCCTTGTGCATGTGTTGGTTTTGTATCTTCCATGCTTTTGTACATGTTGTGTTCTCCACTTAATTATCTTGAGGTATCAAGCATATTTGTGTATGATTAGGTGGCACACCATGTATATGTGTTTCTTGTATTGGAGCCTTACTTGGTTATATTTGGTATCTTATTTGGCTCTTGTGAGAGATTAATGGATTATCCCATTTTGGGGGAGTGTTATGCTTGGGCATTCCACAATCCTAAAAATGTGTGTACATGAGGAATACCACCTAGTATTTATATTGGATTATTGTCTAGTCTCTATGTGGTACAATTCTCATGAGAAATTTAAGTTTTATAATGTCCATTAATTATCTCTATTTGTATCCTTTTGCCTTGTGGTAGATTTATGGTAGTATCACATTATGGGGGATTCATACACTTAGTACATATCACAATCCTAGAAAATGTGAATATTTGAGGTTGTGTCACTTAGAATTGATATTGATAATTATCTAGCGCCTATGTGACACATTTGCTCATACAAGTTCCAATTTGCTTGAATGCCTTTATTGATCTTATTTTGGATCTTGTATATGAGAATGATTCTTGGTATGTGTTTCCTCATATTTAGATATATATATATTCGCATGGAAACTATTTGCTTTAAGTTACTCTAATCACTAGTGATTGTGTGACTATTGGAAGCTACCAAGAATCTTGCTTTAAGTATCATGCTCAACTATTATATTTAGTTATATGCTTCTTGTTGTGACTATGATCTTGAGTATCCATGGTACCTACCTTGAGAAAATTATTCCCAATATTTCTTGTCTTTGGACAATGAGTACCCAACTTATGGTAGAAGTTATTGATCATATTCACTTTGGCCCTTGCTTAATTTTATCATATCTTTGGCCAAGAAAATGTTTTGTGTTGTCTCCCAAGCCTTCCTTGCTTCTTGTGGATCTTCTTATTTTATTGATATCCTCTTGTGTTTTACTTATTGTAGGTACTAGTGATGATCCCATTTGTGTGCATTTTGCATTTAAAATAAAAATCCTACATAATGCACTATCTATGGGGGAGCTCTCCTATATTAGTTAGAACACTCATATTTATGCTTCTTTGTTTGGTCCATATCGGGTTTTATGTGCTTGGAACCTCAATCTTTTCGTTTTGGTATTTGTGCCATCATGAGAAGTTTGAGGAGTTTGGTTTCTTGTTGGAACCTTGCTCCTTTTGGGAGTTGGTTTTGTCTCATTCCTTGCTTCTTGATTTGACCATTTTAGAATGAGATAAATCCTTGAGCATTTTTATTTCTATCTATTTTTGCTCTTTTGGCCTTAGCCTAGTTCATTTGTTGAACTTGTGATCGTTCATGTGTTGAATTGGTTCTTTGATACAATTTGGACACCGCTTGTCTTGTCACACTCTTGTGTGTGCCATCTCGGTTTACTTGATGTTTTTGTTCAAATTGTATCTCCTTTTTGGTTCTTGAAAGCTTTATGCATGCATATTTACTATATGTTTATATTAAGGCATGTTTGCTTTCTTTGATCCAATATATAAGGGAAACTCCACGAATTCCCATCGGCTAAGTTGTGCATGAAATTCAATTTCATATCAATGTGCACATAATTATGTGGAGTCTCTCCTATGTATTGTAGTTTCTCTAACTACTTTGGACCCAATAAGTTTGGGGACCATTTTGTACTTAATTGTGTTTTAGGTACATTAGAGATATATTGGATGCTTGTCTTTCAATTTTGAAGAAGTGGTGCATACATGAAAAGTCGAGTCAAGCTAGGATGATCAACGAATTCATATACTCTACATCCTACCAATTATATCTTGGTAACAAGTATCTCTTTCTCATGCTCATATATCTTGATTCCAACCGTTAGTCGGTTGCCTTCTAGCATGAATTCATGTGTTTGTAATTGTTGTAGTTCTAGCCTTGGTTTTAATAGAACTCTCTATTGTAAATGTGTATAAGTTGAGATGAGTACATAGAGTTGGGACTATACAAAATCATGCATATGATCCTCCAATCCCAAATATGTCAATCTAGCAATTTTATTGCCTATCATTTCCTCAACTTCTCTCATATGCAATAGTGAGGTTTTGCTAGTCTATTTTATATTATGATACTTGTAGCCTTTCTTCATATATTTCAACTTTCTCCTTTTCCCTTGGTGATAGTTGTAATATATGTAGTGTGTTTGTGTTTGAAGTCCATTATGTACAATAAGATATATGTGAGCCTTTGGCCATGCTTTGAAGCAAAAAATCTTATTGGTATATGTTGTGACTTCATTTTTGCTTCCATGTGCTTTATTGTATATCTTCCTTGTATGTGCTTGTTTCTTTATGGGCATATGTCTTTGTGATGTCATCCACTTAGAGACATATACACATATGAGAAGATAATTTTAGTTGACCTTTAAATCCTTGGAGACCACCTTTCTATTCCTTTTGATTCTTCAGTGGCTTCCAAATTTAATTGCCTATGAGTGCTTGTTCCTCTTGTTTGCATCTTTGGGAACTCATATTTATTCTCTCATGCCTTGTATTGTTAAATGAACTTGGATGAGTGAGGATTCCATGATTATGCACCTTGATCCCAAATACAATTATCATAATTGGTGCATTATCTTTGGAGAGCTCATCTAATTCATCTAATAATGCACATTTGTCTTCTTTCTCATTTGTTGTGTTTTAAATACTTATGGGGGAGCGAGGATTCCATATTTGTGCAATATGTATTCTAATGCATTTATGTTGAATAGTGCACAAATCTTGGGGAGCTTCTCTATTTTTTATTTAAAGCACTCTCTTGCTCATATCATAATATCGTGTATGTTCCATTTGAACTCATTTGTTGTTTTCAATTGGTTTGTCGGACCTTGTAGTTGCTTGCATCATTTGACTTTATTTTTGCAATCTTCGGGTCCTCGATATAGTTCTACTCCCTCCCAAGTATTCCTCCAAGGCACAACTTTGGAGGAATTATTACTATATTTGCCTTCTAGAACTTGTCACCCATTTCGGCAATCGATGCCAATGGGGGAGAAGTTTTAGAGGGTTTAAGGGAAGTTGGTTTATGCATTGAGTTTGTTCTTGTGCATTTGCTTCTCATGCTCTTGCATCTTTGTTGTTTCTTAGCATGTGGTATATATAGAGGAAACTCCACCAATGATAATGATTGGCAATATATGCAATGAAATTCAAGTTCATCACACATGCATAGATTGTGGGGGAGTTTGCTCTATATATGGTGGTGGTACCAATATCACATACTTTTGTAGTATTTGATATTGGTATTACCATTTTATTCATTAATATTCCTTATATAAACCCTCTTAAACTATATAAACCCTCTTAAAGGGATTGTCATCAATTACCAAAATGGGGGAGATTGAAAGAACATGTTGGGCCCCCATGTGTGGTTTTGGTAATTAATGACAATATTTATGGACTAATATGTGTATTAAGTTATACTTGTAGGATTTGTCCATTGGCATCGCTTGGAGCATGTGTTGGCTTCAAGGTCGATGAAATACAAAGAAGATAAGTTGGGCAAGCTCAATAGGCGAGGTCGATGATGAGGAATTAAGAAGGGCGTTCCATCTTGAGAAGGGGAAGACCGTCTACATCATGCTCAAGTGGAATGCTCAAGGCAAAGGTATAATCTTGATAGGTTTTCCCTTTTGCCGGTCTCACGTTGTGTGTGTGAGACCGGGTTTAGGATAGATAACCATACTATCAAGAGGGGCTCTCATATGAGTAATTCGGCCACATCGTTCGGAGAGAGCTCAAACCTTTGCATACTTGCATCATCATATTTGGGTGTTATTTGGTCTTATCCATGTGAGGATATAGAGCTTGTGGTAATCTCCATAACAAGCTCTTGTTCATCAAAATCGGATCTCCCATATATATCTTGTTGCGATTTTGATTTATGCGGCTTTTCGATTTCTCATCAAGTGAGGTATTTCACATTATTCTACTTGATACTTTCTCACTTGGTGATAATCAATATTTACACCTTTTACTGGGAAGCCCTTGTTGTCCTCTATCCAACGCAATTTGAATCGGGTCAATCGGAGCTTCCAGTCAAAAGTTATTGCCGTTTGAATATTTGCCTGTTTGTCTGTTTTCTAGGCCCAGCGGTAGTACCGGCCCGTCCGTTTTCTTTCTGTCTGGCTAGGTACCTTTTTCCGGTACTACCGGCCGGCCCGGTAGTACCGCCCGGGTGGGCCGGTAGTACCGGTCGGCCCAGATTCGTTTTCCTGGTACGTTTTCAAGCCAGATCTAGATTTCCTCGCCTCGCGCTGCGCGTGCTGCGTTGACCGCGTGCACCGGCCGCCCGCCCGCGATGCGCGCGCTAGATCTTGCGCCGCATGCTGCTGTCCCCGTGGCCCCACCCTGCGCTGGCAGCTCCGCTGCTGCTGCTTTGACCGCGCGCGGCCGCTCTGCCTCGCGCGCGCGCGTGCGCAACTGCCGCTGATGCGGCCCACTCGCGGGCCCCGCCGCCTGCACTGCTGCCGCTGGCCCCGCCGCCTGCACCGCTGCGCGCCTGCTCCCGCTCGCGCGCTGTTGCTGCTTGCTCGCTCGCCCGTGCATGGGCCCTGCCCAGATGGCCCCACCTGTCGTGCGTACCACCTGCGCTGCTGCCGCTCTGCTCTGCTGGGCCCCGCGAGCTCGCATGTTGCGCTGCTGCCTCGCCTTTTTTCTGGATCTTGCGGTACTACCGGTCAATTCCAGTAGTACCGGACCGTCCAGAAAATTAGCCCCAACGGCCTTATTTTGGCTAGCCCTATATAAATCTTTTGCCCTTTTTCATTTTGGGTTACTTCTTCCTCCTTTCCTTGTCCAAGCTTTGCCCCCATTTGCTTTACTCTTTAAGCTTGATTTCTACTCACCCCTCCATTGATTCTTGCATATATTTGAGGGGTAGTTGGAGGAGATCTAGATCTATGTTTTGACCAAACCAAAACATCTCTTTGTGAGTGTATCTTTGGGGATCTAGATTTTGGGGGATTTTGTGTCTCCCTTTGATTCCTCCTCTCTTGTTCCCCCAATAGCTTTAGTAGCTTTGTTGGAACTTGAGAGTGAGGGATTTGAGCATCTTTGTGGTGTTCTTGCCATTTGCATTTGGTGCATCGGTTTGAGTTCTCCTCGGAGGATTTGGTTTGAATTGCTCATTGGAGCTTGTCCCTCTTGGGTTCTTGGAACCCTAGACGGTTTTGTGGCCTTGGTGGCATTTGTTGTGGCCTTTTGTGGCATTTGTTGGGAGCCTCCAATTAAGTTGTGGAGTTGTGCCCCAACCTTGTGAGAGGTTCCGGTTGCCACCGACAAGTGCACCGATAGTGGAAGCATGGATCGATCCCATTGGGATGAGATTCACCGGAGAATAAGGGAGGCCTTTTGTGGCGTTGGTGGTTTGATACCACCCCCTCTCCAAACGAGACGTACTCCATGTTGGGAGGAACTCGGTAAAATATCGGTGTCTCCGCGTGCATCGGTTATCTCTATATCCGAGCTCTTTACTTATGCACTTTACATTGTGATAGCCTTCGTGCTTGAAGTACTATATATCTTGCTATCACTTTGTTGCTTGTATTGCTTAGCATAAGTTGTTGGTGCACATAGGTAAACCTTAGTTGTTTCTAGGTTGTGCTTTACAAAGTAAACACTAGTTTTATTCCGCTTTTGTTGAGTCACTCTAGGAAAAGTTTTAATCGCCTATTCACCCCCTCTAGGCGACATTCGTATCCTTTCACCTGTCCGTGCAGCAACGTCATCGTTGCATTCCTTTTTGTAGGTGTTGCTTGGTACACGACGGTTCAAATATAGTGGCGTGGTGGGACTAATCTGGAGGGCGTAGCGGTTGTGGGGTAGCATCAATTTTGTCAATCTAGTAGTGTCGGCATTACTTTCTTTTTCTTTCTCTTGTTTTTCTTTTGGGATTGATTATGCTGTTTTTCCTAACAAGGATCTTGTTGTTGTATCATGGTTGCTATATTAATAGAGGATACGAAAGACTATTTCGAGGAAACTTCAGAAAACAAGTACTAAGCAGAAGCAGGAAACATGGCACCATGTATGTCTGATGCAGAGGCCGGGATCTCGTTTAAAAAAACGCGTGGCACAAATATAAATACATGTACAGGGAGTGCCATAAACAGTCATGAGCTAATATCATCTCCACTAGGTCGACCCAACCCGTCCGAGCACGTCCGAACGCGTCCGCGGCGCCCAGCGACACGACTCATCCGGACAAACGCGCGCGAACCGACCCATCCATGCATCAAATCTGGACCTCGCTTAGGTCGGCCCGAATAGAGTGCTTTGTCCTCGCGCGTCCTCCCACTAGTTCACCCGGGCCCTCTCGCTAGTGGCACAACAACCACTCTCCTCCCCAAACCCTCGCCCTCCATATCCCGCGACCAGAGTAGGCGCAGCCGTTGCTGCCGCCACTGCCCGCTGCCAGCAATGCCTCCACGATATTGAGCAGCAACGCATGCCACGCGTATTGTCGGAGTTGTCTGGACGCGCCGCAGGCAATCCCACCGCCCAGGCCTCTGCCTGTCGACTGGACGCGTGACAGCCTCTGCGTGGCACACAACCTTCTCGGTCATTTGCCTGACCACGGTTGAGGTACGTTCGCTGGTCCTTTCTAGGTTATCTGGCCCACTGCAGGAGTTGGCATCGCCATTGGCGGCCATATACTTTATAGATGGGTAGAAGTCGAAGGCCAATGGAGTTCTTCTACAAGAATTTTGTGGAGTCATCGTTCGAGGAGGAGTCCGACGGTGAGACCGAGATTCTGTTGGCAGCTGCACAGATGGTGCACAGTCACTACCTCCTGTCGCGCGCAGAGGTGGCTCGGCCAAGTGGCGTGAAGCCAACCATGAGTGCGACCGAGAAGAATGCCACATACGCCTTTACAAGGACTACTTCCACCCAACTACTCCGGTCTTGAAAGAGAAGGCATTCTGTCGCCGCTATCGGATGTCCAGGAACTTGTTTTAGACATTCTGAATGGGATGAGGGATTATGATGACTACTTCGAGGCCATGTATGATTATACTAGTAAGATTGGCTTCTCCTCTTACCAGAAATATTCTGCTGCCATTCGGTATCTTGCATATGGAGTGCCCGGTGATCTCCTAGATGACTACATGCGCATGAGCGAGTCCATAATGCCATGAGGCAATGTGCTGGTTTTGCAGCGCGGTTATTGCGGTGTTTGGCAGAGTTTACTTGAGAGAGCCAAACACCGACGACACCGCCCACCTTTTGTCCATCAACGAGAGACGGGGGTTTTCTGGGATGCTTGGCAACATCGACTGCCTGCATTGGCAGTGGAAGAACTATCCATTTGGTTGGAAAGGACAGTTCAAAGGGCATGCAGATGGGTGCACCGTCATATTAGAGGATGTTGTATCACATGATCTCTGGATTTGGCACACCTTTGTTGGCATGGCTGGATCAAACAATGACATCAATGTGATGCAACGGTCTCAGGTGTTTGCTAGGCTGGCAGAAGGCAATGCCCCACAGGTATCTTATAAGATTAATGACAATCCATATGATATGGGTTACTATCTAGCTGACGGTATCTATCCATCCTGGACCATCTTTGTGAAGACAATCTGAAACCCTGCATAGAGAAAGAAGCCGCTAGAAAGGATGTGGAGCAAGCATTTGGCGTGCTTCAGTTAAGGTGGACTATTGTTCGATACCCTGCTAGTACCTAAAGCACAGAGAGGATGTGGGATGTGATGACTTGCTTGTGTGATCATGGACAACATGATCATTTATTTATATGTAAGCACTATTTTAATTAGATTATTTAATATAGTTTATTTGCTTGTCAAAATTTATTTTATGACAAAATCTACAAACATATAAAATTTCTGTCCAGCGCTGGCCAGCGCGAACAAATAGATCGCATCCCTGGACACGGTCGGCCGAACAGATCGGACCACGACCTAAAAACGATCACGAATGTTTGGGTCGGGTCTGGTGAAGATGGCCTGAGGGATCTAGCAAGGAAAGTAGCAACAAACCTGGACTACTTGTGGAGATTATGCCGCTGTGACTTGGTCTCACTTGGTACACAGGAACGTGCAGCCGTTGTGTTCTCTGACAGCTATATATGCAACGACTTGTGTGCCCTTAATTTCCAAGTATTCCATAGACCAGTTAGGCAGTGACCACTCGTCAGTTACGCGTGTAGCTATTTCAACAAGTACACAGTGCCATTAGTCATCCTTTATTCCATCTGCTTCAAGCAATCTCAAGTACGTTCCTAGCCATGGCAGCCGGAGCCACCACCTCATGCTTCAGCTGGCTGAAGGAAGCACTGCTTTCCGTCCCGCGAAACCTCAAGGTCCTCAGTCCCTTCCTGCTCTTCGCGGTCCTCGCCTTCCCCATCGTCCCAGTCAAGATCGTCTACGTCTGGCCGCTCACCGCCGAGATGGTCCGCCATATCACCCAGATGGAGGAGCACACGACGGACCCCTCGAGCGCCGAGTACGCCAGGCTCCTGGAGGAGGTGCGGCACGAAGCCGGGGAGCTCTTCCTCATCTCCGTCGCCATCGCGCTCGTCCTTCTCGTGCTCGCCTTCTGCAAGCAGATCGTCGCTTGCTTCACCACCTACCCCGGCGGTGACGACCGGCGCTCCCTCACCGAGATCCTTGGCGGGGTGGTCAAGTATGTGAAAGGCCCTCTAGTCGTCGCCGCCGTCGTCACCATGCTCCAGGTCACGGCCGTTGCGCTCGTGAGTGCCTGTGCCGACACCCTCCTCGAGGTGCTCCCCGTGTTCATGATGTTCTTCTTCTACCCAGCCGCCAGCGTCTTCGTCTGGTTGGCCGACTGGGCCATGGTGATCGTCGCCGCCGCGTCGGTGCTCGACCATGTCGTCGAAGTGACCATTACTCTAACAGGCGAGGGGTGCCCCAGGGTGCGCGGTCTCGAGGAGGCGTGTCGGCTTATCACGGAGGTGAGGACGATGGAGGGTTTTGTGCCGGTGCTGGTGACGCTCCTCTTGCCGACGGTTCTGATCCCGCTGTACGCGGTCGCGCTCTTGTACACGAAGCAGAGCACGGCGATGGGGTTGTACTACTTGCGCCTTCTGTCCGCCGATAAATATTTTCTTCTCAGCGGCGTGTACGGTTTGTGCTACCTAAGGGCTGCCTGCGCATACGCCAGCCAACGCTGCTACTACCTGCAAGCCACGGAGAGCAAGGACGAGGTGGTGGCGGCTTCCGATGACTATGCTCAGATTCCTTCCGATGAGCCCCAAGTGATCGTTAAATTAGAGGATAGTGTACATCTCTGACGCTACTTAGTACAGAATTATTATGCCTGTTGTGCTATCTCGCCCAAAAGACACTGTAATCTTCGACCACTTATTTATTTTGACGGATCTTGTTCACCGTTGGATTTTGGTTCCAAGATTCGATTGAGCCATTTGGTTGCAGTTTTTTGTTTGTAAACCATGCATATTTTTATTCGATTGAGCCAGCCACGTCAGCCGATTTCTCAGTCGGCATTCCCTTATTTTGAAATGTATCAGAGTAGTCGTAGAAATTTTGGATGTGTTTCGAGACGTCAGATGGAACAAATTTGGACGCAACAAAAGTCTCGACCGCGACCACGCAGGAATACTCCCCCTGTTTCAGTAAATATAGAGTGCATTCTCGTTTTGGTTTAAGATGGACTTTTCTAAGTTTTAAGTTGTTGTGGGGACGGTATATAGGACATCCCCGATGGCATGACCCAACCGGTCTCAACCCGTCCGCGCGGACAGAAGGACACGCCGTCGCGACCCAAACAGACCGATGCGTCCGGCCCGATCCATTCGAGCACCAAATTTAGGACATGGTCGGACACGCCATGGACCGCATGTGTCCTCTCTCACGTCCACCCACACCCAACTATCAATGGAGATAGGCAGACTCCTACACTGGCCGCGCCGCCTTACGCCTGCACTACCCGATGGCCTTCTTAAGCAGACCACTTGGGGCCATCTTCTTCCACTCTCCATCTTCCATTGCCGCTCCTACTTCCCCACACCATAGCCAAGTTTGGTAGCCATGGCGGTGGCATTGGATCAAGAGGTGCGCGACTAGGCCGCCCAACCTGGACCAGGGCGTCAACACCGGTGAGGAGGAGGTAGGGACATGGACGAGGCCGACACGTTTCGCCACCATCGTCCCCGTCACCACCGTACTCGCCCGAGGACTTCGCCATCGACCTCTCCAGATTTGAGTTTGGCATCACCATCCATGTGGGCGAGTCATGGGAAAGGATACAAGTCCCTACGAAGTTCAGGTTCGTGTTCGATAGGCAAGACTCTAGCAAAATAAAGCCGCGGGAGGCCAGCGACGTGACCCGCCTCTAGTCCGTGAAGGTATTTTTCGATAGCCTAGGCCAGATGTACCTCTGTCATGGATGGACGAAGTTCGCCCGTGCACACATTCTTGACGTCAAGACACTTCCTTCTCTTCACATTCAATGGCTACGACATGCTGATCGACAAGGTCTTCAACCACACCATGTGCCACCGCTACTACCACAATGATGAGGACTGGGCATTAGCGGCGGCATGGAGAGGCGTCTTGGTTCTCCTGCGCCTGGGTTGCGTGCGCGGGTGGTGGGAAGACGCCGTCCAAGCATGCTGGGCATTGTGTGTGCGGCGGCCATTCCACTGTGGCTGTCCTATTATAGACGATAGCCAAATGCAGCCAGAGCCGGCTAGAAACGGCGGGAAATCGCCAAAAGCGGCAGGAAACGAGGGTGGAAATGGCCATCACAGACCAAATAGATCGCTGTTGTGGGTGCACCAGCCAAGTGCGCTAGACCGCGGCCGATTTTATGTCCGGAGGCCGACTCAAACAGACGAAATCAGATCATTTGGGTGTACTAAATGAGTTGCACCAATGGAAATGCCCTTAATGAGCATCTCCGGCCTAGTCCCAATAGCATGTCTCGCATTGAGTTTGTTGGTGTTCTGGTGCAGAAAATTAAAAAAATTACTACGATGGATCGCCACAATTCCCAAGATCTATCTACTAGTAATGCAGTAACGACCGAGAGGTTTTAGATACATACCCTTCTAGTCCGAAAACAGTTAGCGTTCCGAGGAAACATGGTTGAAGTAGTCATGCTCGTAGCCGACCTCAAGGTCGCGAAGCTCCTCGCAGGTCACCCCTTGCTCCATCGCCGTGCAGCTGTCCGGCTCATGACAACCAAAGTGCCCCAAGTGTTGCACCTCGTGGCTTCATACACATACGGTGTACAACGATACTTTCGTCTCCCCGATCCCTCCGGGAGTGCGGAAGTAGATCTCCGGCTATGGAATCCCTGCAGCGCAACAACGTGCTGCAAGTGCGTCGTCTCTTGCGCGAACAGCCCTGGGCCATGCCGCGTGGAGACAACTAGAGAGAGAGATTGGAGAGGAGGAGGAAGAGAGGTCCCAACTCATATGATCAATCGTATTGTGAAAGAACATTTCATAATCCCTAGTGTTTTGTGTGTTAGATAACAATATCAAGGATTATTTAATGTGTGTTGAAGTGTTGCGGTTCTCTCTAAGGAAAAAGGAAAAGGAATCTGCCTCTAGGGGCGGATAGTCCGCCCCACCGTTTTTCCAGATAGGCGCAAGCCCCAGAAGGGGGCGGAGTTTCGATCGGATTTTCCAGCCCCGCCGGATAATCCGCCCCTCAAGAGGGCCGGATAATCCGCCCCTCATGCTCATTGCCAAGGCGCAAGCCCCAGAGGGGGGGGGGGAGTTTCGACCGGACTTTCCGGCCATGCCGGATAATCCGCCCCCAAGGTCTTCATCAAGTTCTTCAGGCGCCATCCCTAGAGAGGGGGCGGATTTTCTACCCAGAGTATCCGTCCTGGGGGCGGAGTTTTCCCCGGGGCGGATAGTCCGCCCCTAGTGGGGGCGGATAATCCGCCCCCAAACTTGTTTAACGACCAGATCTGTGTAGGGGGTATTTAAGCCAGCCTTCCCCCTCCTGCCAGACCTCTTGGTTCATTCGAAAAAGTCAAGATCTGATCTGCAACCTTCATCCAAGAGAGCTCCACCTAGATCCACCCAAAGGCCCCGTCCCTTGGGGAA
The DNA here is from genome assembly GCA_916181665.1 of Avena sativa. Lineage (NCBI taxonomy): Eukaryota > Viridiplantae > Streptophyta > Magnoliopsida > Poales > Poaceae > Avena > Avena sativa. The sequence continues at coordinate 467,543,904 of OV702293.1, forward strand.
TCGAAGGAGGATAACTCGATCTTCATCAACTGCAATCAAGCGCTTCATCTTCTCTCCATTCATTTGGAGAATCACCGATCTAGTATTTCTTGCAAATACCTAGATCCTTGTTTTGTTTATATTGATAAACCTTGTTCTTGTGACATCTTGTTGTCATCTCGGGAGCCCCCAATTCAGTTGTGGGTGTGTGCCCCGGTAGCGTTGTAAAGGCACCGGTTCCCGCCTCGAAGGGTACCAATAGTAGAGAAGGTGGATCAGGCCTTTCGTGGCGAGATCCATCGAAGAATAGGGTGATGCCTATTGTGGCGTGGTGGTCTTAGAACCGCCCACCCCTCCAACGCAGATGTACTTCCCTTAACAAGGAAGGAACTGTGGTAAAACAAATACCCGTGTCTCCGCGTGCTCCACTACGGTTCCCTTGCTCCTCTCTTTACGTGCCTAGTAGCTAGGTTTGCATATAGGGAAATTCTCGTAGTTACATATCTAGAGAATTTACTTTGTGTCAAGCCTAAAATTGAAAAAGGAAAAAAATTGGGTAGCACCTATTCACCCCTCCTCTAGGTGCCCATACGATCCATTTCAATTGGTATCAGAGCCCCAACTCTTATTTCGGGCTTAACCGCCTAAGAGAAGTATGGGTTCCAAGGTAGATGGGAGTGATGCTCCGGAGGTAGTCACCATGAACGATCTCAAGACGTTGGAAACAACCTTGGTGAGTTCAATGGAGGCTAAGATGGAAGAGATGCGTCAATTGATAATGCGTCTCTCCACATCCGCAACATCACCTCCATCTAACTCTGAGGCTACCACTCCGCAATCCAAGGAAACGGGTAAAACCGATTCCAAAGATAACAAAGCGGTTAGTGATGACACTAGCAAGAGCTCCTCCTCGAAAAAGGATAGTGGTAAGGATGGATACAATGAGGTTTCTCATGTGTATTCTCCTGATCCACCTATTCCTCACCCACATATACATAATAGGGGTGATCCACCCAAACTTTCAGCATCTACTTTTACTCAATGACAATTTTTGATGAAGTCTCATGTGTGCATTTCCTCCATTGAGTTGTGGAAAATCATCGAAAATGGTCTTCATGTTGGAAATCCCAACAATCTCAGAAGAAGAGAAGTTGTCGATAGTCAACTCAACGCTACAGCTCTACACATGATACAGCTTGCTGTGGGTGACAAAGATATGCCACACATTCAACATCTTAGTACATCTAAGGAAGCTTGGGATGCTCTCACAGAGCTCTTCATTGGAAATGAAAGTATGAGAAGGAATAGATATGATGCTTTGAGCAATGGAGCTGAAGGATTTTATATGTTGGATGGAGAAAACCACGAGGACATGTATAGGAGGCTCAAGGCAATAGCCACAACTTTCAGGAACCATGGTGCTGCACACGTTGATGATGCATGGATCAAGCGCAAGTATGTTAGTGCTCTTATGCCATTTGAGCCCACAGATTTGAAAAGTCTCCAAGGTAGGCATAACTACCACCTTATGACATCCAATGAGGTAATGCAAGAAATGGCCGCTTTCAAAGTGGCTGCCAAGAATGCCGAAGATGCTCGTGCACGAGCTATGGGGATGCAAAAGGGGGTCAACATGGCCTTGAAGACTAGTGTGATTGATCATGATGAATATTCCATAGAAGGTATGGACTGTCCCGAGGATATAAAAAGGATCCACGGACAATACCTGGCTCTTTATGCTAGAAACTTTTGGAAAGACCCGGCCAAGGCCAAAGCTGAACTAGAACGCAAGAGTGGAGCCTATGGAAGAAAGGAAAATGGTCCCAAGCTAAGAACATGTTTCAACTATGGAGACCGGTTGCACTTTGTAGATGAGTGTCCATATCAAAGTAGGGAAGATAATGGAGGAAGACTTATTTTCAAAGACAAGTCAAAGGCCCCACGGAAAAAATAGTTTGTAAAGAAGAATGCTCCTTTCAAGAAGCAACCAAAGATTGTTCTAGTGGCTCAAGAAGAATATTCTTCGGGAAGTGAAGATGAGGACGAGGATGATAGCTCTCAAGAGGTGGCTGCTATAGTCACCACATCTACATCAACATCTCTCTTCGACTCTCCGAACGAAAACATCATCAACAAGAATGCTACTTGTCTCATGGCAAGAAGCTCCGAGGTAACTTCTTCTAACTATTCTTTTCCTAAGGCTATGATTGACATGGATGATCCTACTAGTCTTAAGGTTAAAGAAGAGATTATTGCTTTGGACTATTTCTTCACTAACTTGCAAGGTGAGCACAAAATACGTTTTGAAGCTCTTATGGACCAGCTTGCCCAAAATGAAGCTCTGATCGAAGAAAAGGGCAGAATTGAAAGGGAGGATGCAATGGAAATTGCATCCTTAAAAAATGCTCTTGAAGAAGAAGAATAGGCTCGGGTCTGTCTTGAAGAGAGGCTTGAGTCCATTGAGGAGTCACATGAAGAAATAGTGGCTAAACTTGTTAAGGAACGTGACAATGCAGTCACCAAAGCAAAGAAATTAAAGAAGGAAAATATTGACTTTGGAGCTGCTCATGATAGACTCTCCGAGGAATTGGAGAAACTTGACAACGCTCACAAGGCGTTGAAAAGCGATTTCTCCATTCTCAATGAGTCTCATGATCAGATCCAAATTCGATTGGCCAAGTATGTTGTTCCTAGCACATCCAATTCAACATATAGTCACAAGGAAAATGCTAGTGTGGAAGAAGAATTGGTCAAGAACATCACTCCCAAGGATAAGGGTGTTCTTGATGAAGTCCTTGGCAAGCAAAGGTCAAATCATGGTAAAGAGGGACTTGGGTATGTCACCAAGTCCAAAAAAAACAAAAACAAGAAGAACAAGACCAAGAATGTACAATCAAAGACAATCACCGCTGAGAAGAATGTCACAAAATACAAAACTAACAATATTGGTTTTGCAGGGTCTCACAATCCAAATTATGAACTCTTTTGTGATGATTATGGCGATGTTTATGCTTATTATGTTGGTCCCTTTGATGAATATATTGCTTGGTCTATTTGGGTTCCAAAGACCCTTGTTACTAACATGAAAGGACCCATTGAAAAATGGGTACCTAAAACCAAGAAGTAATTCTCTTACAGGGCTATGCTTCCGGTAGGTCGAAATGGGTGCTGGATAGTGGATGCACTAGTCATATGACCGGAAGCAAGGAGATCATCACGGAGATTCGTCCAAATCATGATAATATTACAGTCTCCTACGGTGATAAGTCTAAATCTCAGGTATTGGGTCTTAGCAAGGTTGTGGTTGCCCATGATATCTCTCTCGTGGACGTCATGCTTGTTGAGACCCTCGGATACAACCTTCTTTCTGTTCGTGCCCTTGGCAAGATGGGTTTTGCTGCTTTTATCGATGATGATTTGGTGGTACTCTTGTGGAGCAAGTCTCTCAAGGTCGCTTTCGTTGGGTACGTCGAAAATGACCTGTATGTGGTGGACTTTTCGGGGAAAACCACTTCGGGTCCGATGTGCCTATTCGGAAAGGCTGACGTGGGCTGGTTATGGGATCGCCATTTAGCCCATGTCAACATGAGAACTTTGCAAAGTCTCCACAAGGGTGGCCACATCCTTGGACTAAAAAACAATGTCTCCTTTGCCAAAGATCATGTTTGCAGGGCTTGTGTTGAAGGCAAACATGACTCTCCCCACAAGAGGAAGATTATTGTGTCTTCAAAGAGGATCTTAGAATTACTTCATGTGGATTTATTTGGTCCTCCATCTCATGCCAGTCTTGGTGGGAAGAAATATTGCCTGGTCATTGTCGATGATTACTCAAGATATACATGGGTCTATTTCTTCAAGCTAAAGAGTGAGACTCAAAAAACGGTCATTGACTTTGCCAATGAAGTTCAACGTCAACACAATGTTCCTATCTTGGCAATAACAAGTGACAATGGCTCCGAATTCAAGAACTACACCTTGAATGAGTTTTTAAGCGAATAGGGGATAAGACATCAATATTCCGCTGCATACGCCCCTCAACAAAATGGTGTAGCCGAGAGGAAGAACCGGACTTTGATGGACATGGCAAGATCAATGTTGGCTGAATTCAAGTCTCCTTACAACTTTTGGGCTGAAGCCATATCCACTGCTTGTCACTCATCCAACTGGCTCTACCTCCGAAAGATTTTGGACAAGACTCCATATGAAATACTTACCGGTAACAAGCCCAACATCTCATACTTCAGGGTATTCGGTTGTAAGTGTTTCTTTCTTATTAAAGGTGTCCGCTTGTCTAAATTCGAGTCCAAGGCTTTAGAAGGTATTTTTGTTGGCTACGGTGCCGAATACCACACTTATAGAGTATACAACAAGCTCACCGGGACTGTTGTAGAATCTTGTAGTGCGGAGTTCGATGAAAATAACGGCTCCTATGTAGGGAAAGTTGATGTTTGTGATGCAGATGTTGAAATACCCCAAGATGCCATAAAAAGAATGGGCGTGGGATTTTTCCACCCCATTGAGGAACCCCTTGTGGCGGATCGGGAAGGACAATGCTCCACTCAAGTGGATCCCGCATCTTCACAAGATCAACAAGCTCCTACCGCTGAAGAAAACTCTGCACCAACACCACAACTTTCTGAAGCTCATCTGTCTCATGGACAAAATGGCAGCCCTAGGCTGGATTATCCGCCCCCTCCAACGGGCGGACAGTCCGCCCCTGGCACTCCAACTCGTCCCAGGGGATCCGAAGAAGAAGAGAACTGCCAAGAAGACTCCAGGCCGGATTCTTCGGCCCCCGAGGGCGGATTATCCGGCTCTGGATATCCCAGCTTTGTCAGGCATTCTCAGGAAGAGGAATTTGTTGCCACACCTCCCAGGCCGGATAGTCCGGCCCCACCAAGGGGCGTATTATCCGGCCCTGAAGAAAATATTCAGCAACAAGCTCCTGTTGTAAACTCAGAACAGGATCAAGGGCAAGAACAAGATCAAGGGCAAGGTAGTGGTCAAGACAAGGATACCAATGTTGAATCAACTCCTAGAAACAATAAGGATATTGAGACTCGTCGCAAGGCTCGCGCTGATCAGAACCTTGAGCTTAGAGGACACACTCTTGACAAGGTTGTCGGTGATCTTCGAAGAAGGGTGTCTACAAGAAGAGAACTTGCAAGCTTCTGTGATCATCAAGCTCACATTTCTATGGTTGAACCGAAGAAGGTATTTGATGCCCTTGAAGATCCCGATTGGGTTGTTGCAATGCATGAAGAATTAAATAACTTCGAGCGTAACAAAGTTTGGAAGCTCGTAGAAAAACCCAAGGACTGCCGCAATGTTATCGGCACCAAGTGGATTTTCAAGAACAAACAAGATGAAAATGGCATTGTTGTGAGGAATAAAGCAAGACTCGTGGCTCAAGGATTCTCTCAAGTGGAAGGAATTGATTTTGCCGAGACTTATGCTCCTGTGGCTCATCTTGAGTCCATCCGTATCCTTCTTGCCTATGCCGCTCATCATAATTTTAAATTACAACAAATGGATGTTAAGAGTGCATTTCTTAATGGTCCACTACATGAGTTGGTATACGTCAAGCAGCCCCCGGGTTTTGAGGACCCCAAATTTCAGAACCATGTCTACAAACTCGATAAGGCGCTATATGGCCTTAAACAAGCCCCACGTGCGTGGTATGAGCACCTTAAAGAGCTTTTGTTAGACCGTGGATTCAAAGTTGGGAAAATCGATCCCACTCTTTTTACTAACAAGGTTAATGGGGAGCTTTTTGTATGCTAACTCTATGTAGATGACATTATTTTTGGCTCTACTAACCAAGCTTTTAACGATGAATTTTCAAAGATTATGACTGACAGGTTTGAGATGTCGATGATGGGTGAATTAAGGTTCTTTTTTGGATTCGAGATCAAACAACTTAGAGAGGGAACTTTTATTAATCAAGCTAAGTACATCCAAGACATGCTCAAGAGTTTAAAGATGACGGATCTCAATGGCATTACGACTCCAATTCAAACAAAGTGTCATCTTGAGCTCAATCCCAAGGGTATAGATGTGGACCAAAAGGTATACCGATCCATGATCGGCTCTCTCCTTTACCTATGCGCATCTAGGCCCGATATCGTGTTAAGTGTAGGAGTGTGTGCAAGGTACCAAGCCACTCCTAAATAAAGACACTTAGTGGCGGTTAAACGAATCTTCAGATATTTGGTTCATTCCCCAAACTTTGGGCTATGGTATCCCAAAGGTTCAAGTTTCTCTCTATGTGGTTAAACTGATTTAGATTGGGCTGGTGACAAATATGATAGAAAATGAACTTCTGGTGCATGTCAATTCTTGGGCATATCTCTAGTGTGTTGGTCTTCAAAGAAACATAATTGCATTTCACTCTCAACCGCCGAAGCTGAATATGTTGCTGCTGCAAGTGCTTATACATAGTTATTATGGATGAGGCAAACTTTAAAGGAATATGGTGTCAATTGTGACAAAGTGCCTCTATTATGTGACAATGAAAGTGCTATCAAAATTGCTTACAATCCCATGCAGCATACAAGAACAAAACATATTGAGATTCGCAACCATTTCATTCGGGATCATGTTGCTCGTGGCGATATTTCCCTATCCTTTGTGAGCACGAAGAACCAACTTGCTGATATTTTCACGAAGCCTCTTGATGAAGCAAGATTTTGTTTTTTGAGGAATGAGCTAAATATCATAGATTCAAGGAGTTTGGCTTGACTACCTTTGCACACTCACTTACTCTTTTCATGTATTTGGTTTAGATGCGGGCATAGACATAGGGGGAGTGTGGACCTAATTGATTGGGCTAACCCTCCCCCCATAATTCCGAAAGTAAGAAAAATCATTTCCCTTAATATCATTTAGTGATATGTGGGTTATTGATGAGCATTGGTTTTGAACTCAAGATATATCTTCGCGGTGTCATGCCATGCGCTCCAACATGGTGGCTTCGGCCACTGCCCTCTTCCTTGAGAAGAGTTGGTTTCTAATGTCTCTCTTTGGATTTTCCTGCATATTTCTTGTTCTTATGGAAAACACACTCAACTTTGGTTTTTGTTTGATTTGATTCTTGCAAATTTGGGTGTGTAGTACCATCTAAGTTTTTTGCTCTGACCCAAGCCTTCTTTCCCTCCTTGAACCATCTATTCTTGCACACAAGTCCTCTATACACCTTCGAGGGGTTTTGCAAGGGTGCTCCGGCCTGAATCTGTACTTAACAGAAAATTCAGAGGGGGGCGGACTATCCACCCCAAGTGGGGGGGGGGGGGGGCGGATTATCCGTCCCGGGCGAATTCTGCCTCTTAAGGGATGGGTCGGGGAGGCCAGGCTCAAACAGAGCAGCCAACCCTCCCCCAACCCTAGCTCTGCCCCAGCCGCCGCCGGAGCTTCCGCCCCTCCCCGGAGTCGATTTGACCACCGGATTCTCCGGGCCCTCCCCAGATCTTCTTCACCTTGCCTCCGGGTCTCTTCTCCTCCGCGATTTTCCTCCAATGAGTGAGGGTAACTCCTTCATCTCTCTCCTTTTGTATGGGATTCATTTTTTTGGTGGAAATCTCGGTGTAGAATATCCTTGGTGTTTTTCCTTGCTTTCTAGAATCGGTAGTATTGCAACCCCAGTGCCCGATCTGTTTTGGCATGGTAAATCTGGGCCGTTCCAGAATTTTTCTGCGGGGGGCGGATTATCCGCCCTTGCCAGGACCGTATAATCTAGCCTGGAGATTAACATTTGGTCTGGTTTGGTCCTGATTTCTGCAATGCACATCATTGGCTTATGGATTGCTTTTCTACTATTTCTACCATTTCTCCTGGACTTGTGTGTGTGCTTATCTCCATGCTATCCCTCTCATGCTTTTCACAGGTGGTTCCAAGGCTACTAAGACCTTCTCTGGTCGTCCCCGTGCCCGTTATCTCAAGCCCACTGCATAAGGGACGTTCATTGACGAAACAGAAGTCAGCAAAGCAGCAAGAGAGGCTGGACGGATGGCAGAGGCAGGAAAGAAAACAAAGAGGACTGCATCCCGCAAGGGCAAACAGTCTCGGCCCAACTATAAGGCTATGGACAGTATTCAGTATGCCTCCATTCGCCAGACTGATTACTATGATGAGGCTGACAGTGATGGTCCCCCGGAGGACTCTATGTTTTGGAATGCTCACTTTCGGGCTATTCATGATGATGTGTATGCCACTCTCAAGCTTTGCCCCATGCACCCCATCAATATGACTGAGGCCCAATCCAAGGCAAGGCTCCTTGAGGCATTGGATGTGACCAACAAGATGGGACTTCACCACCTTATGACTCTCCAATGCAACTATGATTCCTCCGTGGTGAGGCAGTTTTTCTCGACACTTGTGATTTGCGGTGATGAGCGCCGTACCATAAAGTGGATGACCGGGACAACAATGATTCAGTCAAACTTCCGCATTTTTGGGAAGGTTCTTGGGTATGCTTTCCATGGCCGTCACACTCCTTCTGGCCATCGCATCATTTCCCCACTGAAGCCATCCAAGGACACTATGCTCGCTCCTTGCCTTTCTCCTGATGGTATTGCTGGTACTTTCGCTGGACTCTCTCCCTTGTATGCCTCCCTTGATGGCATATTTAGGGACATCATTTCTCCGAGTGGAGGCAACAATGACAAGATCCGTGGCCACCTAGTTCCTCTCCTTGCTTTTGCTCACGAGTGTGCCACCAATTCTGGTTCAGCTATAGGTTACAAACTGGATGTCATGGACTACATATATCATGAGATGACGGATGCTATGATCAACAGGCTCTCTATCCCATATGCTCCTTTCATTATGATGCTCATCAAGCATATGTTGCCTCTTGAAGACTTTGGCACTGATTTGGATGGTGTTCACAAGCCCAAGAAAATCTACACCAAGGCTCAGAAGACTCATCACCCTTCCACTGCCCCTGAGTCCTTCATGCGTGATGCACGGGCTAGTGGTCGTCGTTCCGCGGTGTCCCCAATGGCACGCGAGTTTAAACATCTCACTTGGTTCCAGCGGCACATCCTTTGCATGGGCATTGACACTCACAAGGGCCAATATGAGGCGTACCGAAGGAGCCATGAGAGGGATCACACTCAGCAGCTTATTCTTCACCATGTCTCAGGTGCCACTAGCAATCCACCTCCTCCCACTGCTCCAGAACCGTATGCTCAGTGGAATACTTCAGGGATCAACTATGGTGAGCTCGAGAGTTGCCTGTTTCCTCCACCTCCGAGGGCACCCGCTCCTCCAGCTGATGATGATGATGATGAGTATGATGAAGAGGAAGGGGACGGGGATGACTACGACGAGGATGAGGAGGCGTGATCTTCTGGGGCGTTAGCATCACTCTTCTTCCTTTTTGGCATTTCGATGCCAAAGGGGGAGAAGTAGTTCTATTAGGTCTCATGGATTTGCAAGGGTCGGGTGTGCAAGCACTTGTCTTTCAGTAATTTTATTTATTTGCTTGCTTGTGCCCTTTTTAGCGTGAACTTATTTGTTATTTGTGCTTGGTTATGTAAGACTATGTCGTGCTTTACTCTGTTTGGTATTCTAGAATTCCGGATTTATATTGTGCATCTACTCTCATGGAATTCTGGATTTATCTATGGAGTCTATTTGATGGCATATGGAATCATGGGATTATCTAATGTATGCATCAATATTGTGGGATGTGCTTGCAGCCTGACAATCTCATTATTTTCCTTGGCTATAATCACATCCCGGTGGTATGACCTTGTTTACTAACCCACCTTGTTTCAATTATCGTTGCTATGAAAGTTGCGTTCTCTCTAGTGTGTGTATTTGTATTCAAATGCAAATTGTAAATATGCACACATCTAGGGGGAGCCTCTTTAATTTTTTTTAAGGTGGTGTTAGCCGGTTTCATTGTAAATCCTAGTATTGTCATCTAACACCAAAAAGGGGGATATTGAAAGAACATTTCATAATCCCTAGTGTTTTGAGTGTTAGATAACAATATCAAGGATTATTTAATGTGTGTTGAAGTGTTGCAGTTCTCTCTAAGGAAAAAGGAAAAGGAATCTGCCTTTGGGGGGAGGATAATACGCCCCCTCCAGGGGCGGATAGTCCGCCCCACCCTTTTTCCAGATAGGCGCAAGCCCCCAAAGGGGGGCGGAGTTTCGGCTGGATTTTCCGGCCTCGCCGAATAATCCGCCCCTCAAGGGGGACGGATAATCCGCCCCTCATGCTCATTGCCAAGGCGCAAGCCCCAAAGGGGGGAGGGGCGGAGTTTCGACCCGACTTTCCGGCCACACCGGATAATCCGCCCCAAAGGTCTTCATCAAGTTCTTCAGGCGCCATCCCTAGAGAGGGGGCGGATTTTCTACCCGGAGTATCCGTCCTGGGGACGGAGTTTTCCCCGGAGCGGATAGTCCGCACCTAGTGGGGGGCGGATAATCCGCCCCCAAACTTGTTTAACGGCCAGATCTATGCAGGGGGTATTTAAGCCAGCCTTCCTCCTCCTGCCAGACCTCTTGGTTCATTCGAAAAAGTCAAGATCTGATATGCAACCTTCATCCAAGAGAGCTCCACCTAGATCCACCCAAAGGCCCTGTCCCTTGGGGTATCGAAGGAGAACTCGATCTTCATCAACTGCAATCAAGCGCTTCATCTTCTCTCCATTCATTTGGAGAATCACCGATCTAGTATTTCTTGCAAATACCTAGATCCTTGTTTTGTTTATATTGATAAACCTTGTTCTTGTGACAGCTTGTTGTCATCTCGGGAGCCCCCAATTCAGTTGTGGGTGTGTGCCCCGGTAGCATTATAAAGGCATCGGTTCCCGCCTCGAAGGGTACCAATAGTGGTGAAGGTGGATCAGGCCTTTCGTGGCGAGATCCATCGGAGAATAGGGTGAGGCCTATTGTGGCGTGGTGGTCTTAGAACCGCCCACCCCTCCAACACAGATGTACTTCCCTTAACAAGGAAGGAACTGCGGTAAAACAAATCACTATGTCTCTGCGTGGTCCACTACGGTTCCCTTGCTCCTCTCTTTACGTGCTTAGTAGCTAGGTTTGCATATAGGGAAATTCTCGTAGTTACATATCTAGAGAATTTACTTTGTGTCAAGCCTAAAATTGAAAAAGAACAAAAAAATTGGGTAGCACCTATTCACCCCCCTCTAGGTGCCCATACGATCCATTTCATATTGGTGTGTTCCTCCAAGGGGGAGAGGGGGCCTCTTTATATAGGGGAGGAGCGGGCAGCCTTGCCCCTCCCTCAAGCCAACCAGGCGGCGGCCAAGGGTGGGAGAGGCGGACAAGCGTGGGAGGCATCCCTAGGGCGCCCCAAACCCTAACCCTAGCCGCCGGTCAGGGGAGGGCAGCCCTAGGCGCCCAAACCCTAGGCGCCAAGGCCCTTCTCCCTTTCGATTTCCCTCATGGGCCCTTTTCCCTAGGAAAATTGGCCCATTAGTGGAATACCCTTTCAAATTAGATTTTAATATTATATTTAATGTTAAATTGGTTTATATATAAATACATATTACCAAATCCTATTTGACCCGAAACACCTTTCGGTTCCCCTTCTATATCCTCCGAACAGCTCCGAAACTCCCGGAATGATTCTGGTCCTCTCATCGGAACTTGTCTAGCTTCCTTTCTTTCTCCAAATAACTTTGAATTTATCTCCGCGGAAAAATTCCGGCTTTCTCTTTCCCTTCTATGATTCCAAATTATGGAAGATCTCCAGCTCATCGTACCCTTAAGTGGACCCCCCTCATGGTCCGGGAATGGCACAAACATGATCTCCATCAATGATCAACAACGGGACCGGGATGCCCATGATGATCCCTATGCATTACAAATGACGATGTCATTTGAACCGTAAAGTCGAGTCCAATTCCCTTTGTTTCTTTGATACTACTTGTCCGATATTCGATCATTAGGTATCTCCACACCTTGTTCAATCTCGTTACCGACAAGTACTGTTTACTTGTTACCGCGATATTACATCCCCGTGATCTAGTCACATGTTGCAACATTATGGATGTAATCTCACCAAGTTAGCCTAACTGTATCTTACCCGTCACTATGTGAAAAAATCCCAGTCTTGATGCATAGGCCTCAACCTGTTCCTACGGATACCCAACATACACCTTTATAATCACCGTTTCACTCAGTGAAGTTTGATGCAGTCAAAGTAGCCTCGGAAGATAGTGATTAATATGATCTCACGGTCTAAGGAGAAGGAGACTTTGTTTCTGACTATTGTAACGATGAACTTTGTGACTTGATCGTGTCGCAATCTTTGAGGAATGTCCATCACATCATTCACCAATGATATGATCTCGTTGTCAACTAGCTCTATCACTTGTGATCAGGAAAACTTGATCATCCGTTGCCCAATGAACTAGTATCAATAGAGGCTACTAGGGACTTATGTTTCATATCACACCTGTATCAATGTCTTGATACAGTTATAGCACAATATGAAACTATTATAAACTTTATTGAGATATGACAATAATAAACCTTTTATTATTTTCCTCCAGGGCATACTTCCCTTAGTCTCCCACTTGCACTAGAGTACAAATAATCTAGCTTGCATTTACTAATCATAAACCACGTCTCATCGGATTGAGGAGGAGGAAACGACATCAAGCCATACGTGTGGATACCACGGAGGTGCTGCGTGTGCAGTGTTTCATCAGATTGATGCGACGCCGTGTACGACTACATCAACCCTGATCTATAGATCGTAAACATTCATGTCTTTGACGGTAAGTAGATCGGGTCTCCCTCGCTATCTTTGGGTTTCTTCCACATATCTCGTAGGAAATTTTTTGTTTTCCAAGTAAGGAACCCATCAAGAAACTCTAGCAAAATAGGAAAGAGAAAGTTCACAGTCACGTACCGATGCAACCTAAGTAGCAGCGCCGACAACTGCAGTAGCCGCAGGGGTAGCAACATCGTTCGTGTTGTCGCCCATGTTAAGGTTGGCGAAGAGGTCGGTGGCGTCTAGGAAGAAGTCATCATTGGGGACTCATCATCAGACGACGTCGTGGTTGCCAGTAGTCGCGCTAGAGTGTTCCCAAAAACCCTGATCGCTCCTCATCCATATAGGTTCACGAGAGGCAGGGTTCCAGAGGTCTACTGTCCCGATCTGTGGTGCACGCCGCAAGCCGGGATGGGGAAGACAAAGGCGACAGCACAATATTCCGGAGGTAGGTGCTTGTGATACATATCGATTAGGTACGCATCTGGGTTTATATAGTGCATATCAGGATGTCGTGAGACATCCCAGTCGGTAACAGTCCACAATTCATCCATAATTCAGAAAACATGTTGGGAATGTCGTGGGACACAACCCACGTCCGAGTCAGTAACAGTCCACAATTCGTCCACAATTCAGAAAATCTAGAAACATGTGATTAACATGTCCGGTAATGACTCATATAATTAATTTTTTTGAACAGAAAAATATAAGCATCATGCATAATAGGAGCTCAGCTCGGATCCTTCCCGCAACCCGTGATCCATGCGCATCGTGGCGAGTCGGGCTTTGTCAGAAGAACACGCGAAAGCTGCTCTTTTTCTCATAGCTTAGTAAGTTGTGTAATAGTCTAGTTTATAAGGAGGTATAACTCTCACTCAACTAGCAACGTGAGACTAAATTTTTAGCTCCAATAGAACAATCATGAGTTGACATACATAATGGACCAAAGAGAAATTCTGAATTTGTATTATGGGCCAACGGTTCAAAACCAAATTCCAACCGAAATTAGACTCCATGATATGCTTCGACAATTTTTTTGTGTCACCTTCATTAGTGGCAACCGAGGATTTATAGAGTTGTCATGATACTGATACTAAAACTTACCACAAGTTAACTTGTTACAAACTATATGTGTTGTCATTTGTCAACCTTCAGGAAAAGGACAATATATCAAGCAATGTAGTTTCCAATTAAAGTTTGACAAATAGTACCATATCACTTGGAAAATATATGACATTTTCCTCAGTAAATTCATTGCAAGCTCAATTGCAGTTTTGGTGTTATACACATCTCATTCCCAAAATGTACAGAAGAAACAAAAGATCGACTTCTAGGTAGGCACGTAACGCTACTATATGTACAACTGAATTCACACCCGACCATTTACGTTTATTCGAATGAAACTTTGCATTCTTGCTCTTGACTCTTGAGCTCTCGCACAGCTTGCATCTGGAATTCTGGATATCGATGATGCATGAGTTCGTCGTCCACCTCGATTTCGTCCCTCAGTAGTAGAGAAGATGTGCGTATGGGGACATGCAATGCTGGTCTTGCCACGGGCTTCGCAGCTGCGTCAGGAACGGGTCCTGCAGCCACTCCAAGACACCGTGCCCCGCCGCCGGGAGCTGCAGGCTGGACAGGTTAGGCGCCCCACGGCTCGCCGTTGGCAGCTGGAGACTGCAGCGCGGGCTCGCCACCGGGAGCGGGAAGCTGCGCGGCGGGTTCGCCGTCGGTAACGGGAAGCTGCTCTGCAGGTTCGCCGCCGGGATCTGAATGCTACTGGGCGGGTTCGCCCTCGGGAGCTGGAGGTTGCAGGGTGGGTGCGCCGGCGGGAGCTGGATGCTACTAGGCGGGTTCTCCGCGGGGAGCTGGATGCTACTAGGCGGGTTCGCCGCCGGGAGCTGGAGGTTGGAGGGTGGGTTCCCCGCCGGAAGCTGGAAGCTGCAGGGCGGGGTTGCTGGCGGGAGTTGGAAGCTACTAGGCGGGTTCGCCGCCGAGAGCTGGAAGCTGCAAGGTGGTTTTGCCGCCGGGAGCTGGAAGATACTAGGCGGTTTCGCTGATGGGAGCTGGAGTTTGCAGGGCTGGCTCGCCGGTTGCGGCAGAGACGACGCCGGCGCCACGATTACCGTGTTGACGTCTGCCGCCTCCTTCTTGGCTTCCCTGGGCGCGACGTCGTTCCCGCTGATCCCAAACGGCGCTGCCGAGGATGACGAAGAGGAGTGGAACATGAAGTTGTCCTGGACGTCGTCGAACGACAACATGTAGTCATCGGCAGCGGGGGCGTCTGCCGGGACCGGACACGCTATGGGCACGCCGCCGTACACACCGTCGCAGCCGGACCTCTGCATCATCTCCTCCATGGCGGAAGCTCTCTGCTCGAGTTCCCTGAGCGGCGTGGCCTTCCGGTACACCTTGCACAGCACCGTGTCCTCCCTTGGCGGCGCGGCGCCGGGGGCGTGGTCGGGGAGGCGGTACTCGTTCATGACCCAGTCCGTCTTGGTGCCCCTCGGCGCGCGGCCCTGGTAGAAGACGAGCGTCTTCTTGAGCCCCATGACCCGCTTGGGGTCGGCGATGCTCCGGATGGCCCTGTCCGACCCCGTGGCCTTCCAGAACCCGCGCTCCGTCGTCCGGTTCGGCCGGCCGCCGCTGCCGGCCTTCCTGTCCCGCGGCACGAAGAAGTACCACTCCCTCTCGCCGATCTTGGCCATCCCAGGGAGGTCCCAGGGGTCGTGGCGGTAGATGTTGAGGGTGCCGATGATGTCGATGTGGAGTTTCTTGCCGAGGGCGACGCGGGAGAGGTAGAAGCCGAGGAGCTCCTCCTCCGTGGGGTGGAACCGGAACCCGGGAAGGTCCTGCTCGATCTCCATGGTCGGCGACGCTACTGCCACTGCCATTGCTTGCTCCTGGTCCTGCTCTGCTCCAGGTGATCAATCGCCGCTCTGCTTGCCTTGCTGCTCTATGTACTGGATGATGAGGTGTTGGTGGATGGCGGAGCATACGTAGCTTATATAGAGATGGGAGGTGATGGTAAACTGGAGGTAATTTCTCTTCATCACCATGACAACGACCGGTCCGATAGCTCAGTACGCAAGAAGAGAGTTGTGCCGGCTATAATCAGCACTAAATTAGTCGCTATGTGTTTGGCGGCTTAATTTTAATTTGGGAGTGTGCGTTTGCCGTTTGGAGACTTGTGAAAAGTTTATTTTTTCGAGAGTGAAACGGGGAACACCAGACTTGTGAACAGATTGACTCTTTTAGTCATCTATCTAGATATAGTAGTAAAACGACATTTTTCTTTCTATTGCTGTGTTTAGACATTCAGAGTCGTCGGGTATATGTTTATCGTCTGCTGCTCTCCAACTCGGAAGAACTGACATTCAGAGTTTTAGAACTGTCTGCCAAGACTTCCCCATTTCGTACTTGGATTTGACTAGTAAATAGTGCACTTTTGCACGTTTACCTTGCATCTGCTGATGTGTTGTTCAACGGGGTTTCTTTCTTCAAAGTACCCCGTTCAACAGATTGATGCTGCATTCTCAACAAGAAAATACGTTCTCTTTTCAATGAACCACCGTGTTTGCTGTCACCGTGTACCTAAGGACCCAAATCTGTCCTTTTTATTATGCGAAATTGCATATTTTGTAAAGAAATAAATCCATATATCCTTTTTTTCAAAAGGGTAAATCCATATATCCTTGTTTCCCACGGAATTGCATGAGTAATGGAGCTTCGCTTAAAACCTAATATGAACTGCAACGACGACCATGTGCATGTTCTCCTCCTTCGATTCCTCATTGTCACGATCTTATCGCTCGTAGGTGGGGTTTTGGGTCCTTCGAGTGAAAAAACAGTTAATGCTTCTCAACAACGATGTTGCCTCTCGTTCATAGAAACTTAGCCCTAGAGGCATTGTCCGCCACACAGAACTGTCGCACGAGATTGTCTTGTAGGTGGACGCTGTGGCGGTGATGTGACGAATGTCGGGTCGATGACCCTAGAAAGCAGTACTACATCAGTAGGAACAACTCTTCCTCTACGGGGCTGGCACGCTTTGTCATCTTTGCTAGGCGGTCTTCTAGGGTTTGTTTGTCTTGTATGTCAGGGTGGTTGTCCGAGATACCCGTATGGCAGCGGTGGGCTGCAAATGGTCCTTAGTCCACATAGGGTTCTAGCATGTTTGGGCCGATAACCATTGTGGCTTAATTACGACCGAGGGGTTGTTTCAGCTTGATGTATAGCTGGTCATGGGCGTGTTGTGATGTGGTGTTGGTCTTCTGTGAAGGATGCAAAAAAAATGGTGATCCTTAGGGTAAAATCAAATGAACTAAAAAATCAGATCATTTTGAAAATTTAGTTCATTTCATTGATCCAGGGAGGGTCGGAGTGTAGCTCCTGAACGTGCATCCCTATTTGCCAACAATGGGCCATCTTGTCATTCGGCGTTGTACTTGTATGCCTAACAGGACTATTCAATTTTTCTTCATTACACTTAGGAACAGTTTACTCTCCGGAGGTTCTCCAACAAAATCTAGCATCTCCATGAACCTTTGTTGTAATAAGGTCGATTTCAAGAGGTGGACACGTTTAGACTTTAAGAAACAGCCGCCGGGCCAAGACTTGTTATAGTTTTATACTCCCCATTGCATAAAACATAAGCTATTTCGTATTGTTCAACATCTGGAAACATATGACTCGACTGCTTGCCCACATCAACGGACTTGGTATAAGCTCATTGGATCGAGGTGGCGACCATTATCTATATATTAAAGGCGGCAACATCGTATCATTGCCTTTTTACGTTTTCTCTTTTGAGCTAGATTTTTCGATAAAAGAAATATATTAATATCAAGAAGATATCAGTGACACCCAACCTTGCGCCAACATCATGATTAGCACAAGTCTAGACACAAAGGATGCAAATGGCTGGAAAACAAAAGAAGAAGAAACCAAAGGCCCCGCCAAAGCAAAGAACGAGTCGCAGCAGCAAAAGCACCACCAGTGGGGACGACACCTTGACTTCGAAAAATATTTTCCAATAATAACAACACCTCCAGAAAGGTAATAGTGCACAAACACTACCATCGTCCGGACTAACGATCATGGTCAAATCCTAGGATTTTCCCCTAGAGACGGTCCAATTTTCATACAATACCTTCAACAAGGAGATGACTAGGGAGCCACTATTGCTAAGTAAAACCACCGAAGGTAAGACCTAAGGGGTTTCACCCAGACACTCACACACGAAACTCCAAGAGCACTGCCCAAGTCTGCCATTGTCAGTACCACTTGACAAGAACTGGTGCAAAGTGCTGATCGCCAGGAACACATAGGTCTTCACCCCATCGTTCTTGATCCTTTTCCCCACCAGCACCTAGTTAGCGGTCTCACTTAACATGATCATGGAGAACCTCTGGCCATCAACCAATCCTGACATGCCCACCTCCGTCCGGACCATTGTAGTCGTGGCTAAATAATCGTAATTGGCATACCATAAGGAGCCGGCGCAAGTGGATCTGTGAGCCGCAATGGCCCTCTACCATCAGCGAAAACGATAGCGCCACCCGAGGCCCGTGTATTCAACGGATTGGCAACCACCCGGCCTAAAGTCATGGCCAAATCCAAGGCCAAACTAGCGGGCGTCCGAACTTCCTGCCATGGTCGCACCATCCTCTTGGACGACCTCGGCAAGCAACAACGTGCCACACCGGGAACGTCGACAGCCAGATCTTGGCAAGAGAAAGCTCGCACCAGTAGATGAATTAGATCTCGGCGAGATATGGTAGATGGCTAGATGCTATGACAAAAGGAAAAACAGAAGGGGGACTCCCTGCAATCGTCCGTCGTCCAACGGCCTCCTCCGGCGATGACGGGGGTTAAGGAGGGCGGAGAAAGGGACGACGTCAGTGTAGGTTAGGGTTCCCCACGTCACCTCAGAGAGGCATGCGGATGCCGGTCAAAGTTAGAGCGCACGAGCGCTTGCTGAGTTATCGAGCTAGATGCACAAAAAGTAATAATTTATATAAACCCTGGAGCTATTGAAAAAAGTTAAATGAAACTTTTCTGTACCGGATGTAGTAAAGAAAAATGGACGGCCGTGGTACATGTCGTGCAATAAATAGAAGTTTGCGAGAGGAGAGGAGGTTACAAGTTTGATTATTTTGCTTTAAAAAAAGAAGCTTGATTATTTTGCATATCAATTGATCCCTTAAAGCATCGTCGAAACCTTTCACTAATCAGGGACATCCATATACATGGAAAAGGACAAACGCATCCATGTGCCGGATCATGGCGCGCCGGCGCCAAAGGGAAGGCGGCGTCACTTGATCAGGCTGGTGATGGCGACGGTGAGGAGCGCGATCTGCGCGTTGTCCTGGCTGTACTTCAAGAACGGCGACGCGCGGCGGATCATGGGGAACTCGTGGTCGCACGACTGCCCCGTCGACGGAACACTCGACAGCAACTTCTCGACGTCACCGTAGTTTTGACCGGCGATTGCCTGGCGTGCATCCCCGAACCTGTCCTTGATGACGCCGTAGTACTCTTCGCACCGCATCAGCACTGCCATGTATATCGGGTCGGCTTCCCGCTGGTTGCCATCGTCGAGCCGCTGCAGCACCGCCGAGACCGCGCGCTCCGCGTTGTTGGCGTTGCTGACGCCCTCGGCCGCGGCGGCATCGGCGAGGAAAGACGTATCGTTATTGGGGGCGAACGCGCCCCGCAGTAGGGTACTGCAGAAGGTGACGCTCACGCGACTGTCGGCATCGTGGGCCGCCTGGCACGTGGCGGGGAACGTTGTCGCCGGTGGCGGCGTCTGGGTCACGGCTTGCGCGGTGGCGAACGCCGCCGCGGCGACTGTAGCAGCGAGAAGGAGAGCGCAGGTCCTCATTGTTCTTCTTTCCTGTGTGGAGCGGGATGGTCTGGAAATATTTTCTTCCGAAGGGACGATTTATAGTCAGCTCAAAGCTGTAGCAACGCATGCATGCAGTTATGCTAGACAGAAACGTGCTTGTAGCAATTAAGAGTAAAAATATATGTACCGTGCCCATTTAATTCAACATATTAATTGAGATTCTGAGAAACCGGCAATTGTCAATGTCAGCTGAACTAGGTCGCTTTTTTTATCACAGTAATCTCGCGTCTCCAACAAACGATGTATTGGCACAAAAAAACTAAGATAATACACAATTGTTTTAGTTTTAGGGCTCAAAATACAGGGCAGACATTTCAGATGATGCATAATAGGGCAAACAGAATTTCATATACCCAGAAATAGGACACCACGCAGAATGGCTTTCTCCTCACATTTGCAAACATATATGGAACAACTATATAAAACTTCTTACAAATAAATCTAAAACAAATGAAACACAAAAAGTGCTTAATTGTTATTATTACATCACAAACAAATAGTTCATTAATTATTACACAAATAGTTCAAGTTGCACACAAACACACAAAGTTCAGCACATACAACATGAGATATATGGAGTTGAAAGTAGTAGCTTTGTTTGTCAAACCATGACCACCACTACTCTATGAGATATATGGAGTTGAAAGTAGTAGAAGGTTCACCGGACCGGAAGGAGAATGGTACATGAAATGTGTCATGGTTATGTGGAATGATTGGATCATGTCCTAGGTCACTTTGGTTGGCATTTGCGAGAGAGAAATAAAGCTCTAAAATTGAAAGTCAAAAGGGAGGTTTGAAAAGTCAAACTGGAACAATAGTTCCCTAGTGGAAGAAGGAAAGAGTCCTTCCTTCTATCCAACTTGAGTTTGGGTATGGATTCAAACTCCCCTCTCCCAAGCTGCCCTCCCTCTCATAAATAGAGGGGGAGGGCTGCCCCAAAGCACACAACACCAGCATCCCCACCCGTGTGCCGCCGTCCCGTCGCCCTAGCCGCTGTCGACACCTCCTCCTCTCCGGCCTTCTAAACCTAGATCCACCATAACTCGTACCGGCTTAGGCAAAGCCCTGCAGGATCTTCCCTCTACTTCCGACACCACGCCGTCATGCTGCCGGAATCGCGAGGGGAGAACTACAACCTCCGTTGCCTCCTGGAACAAGGGAGAGGAAGGTCTTTATCGAGTACCGAACGTGTGACTGACTGCGTAAGCGCTGCCAGAACACAGCGTCGGAAGGATCGTCTACGCGATCTTGAGATCGGCAAGTGTACGACAACATCATCCATGAGAATCTCCTCTCATTAACCGCTTTGTAATCTTCGAGGGTGAGTACTCTAATCGACTTGTTGCTTCAATCTAGTAGATAGATCTTGGCTTGTTTGTATGCATGCGGTAGAAAATTTTGTTTTCCATACTACGAACCCCTATAGTGGTATCAGAGCCGTTCCCATATGTAGATCTGTTGCATGAGTAGAACACAATGGTCATTGTGGGCGTTGATGCTTTTGTTGTCGATTGCTTCTTGTGTACTTTACATCTTGCGGAATGGTGGGATGATGCGGCCCGGGCTAACCTTACATGACATCGTTCGTGAGACTTGCTTCACGCTTGACATGCAACTTGTATTGCATAAGTGGCTTTGCGGGTGTCTGTTTCTCCCAACATAGTGAAGATTCAATTTACAACGGGTAATTGATAATACTAGTATCAACATTGTGGTTCTTGTTCATAAGTTAGAACGACACTTATTGAAAGCCCCAAACCACGTAAAATATGCAAAGAAAATTAGAGGCGTCTAACTTTGTTTTGCAGGGGTGTGCTGTGATGTGATATGGCCATGATTGTGATTATATATGATGTATGCAATATTCCTTATTGTAAGTTGGCAACCGGCAGGAGCCATATGGTTGTATTTTTAATTTCGTTAAGACCTGCGTGTCTATTATTCAAAGTAGTTGTAATAGTTGATGCTGGTGGACGACAACAATGAAGCGGCGCCATTGACCTTGACGCCATGCCAGTGATGATGGAGATCATGTTCGTTCTTGAAGATGGAGATCGGAAGCACAAGAAGAAAGGCCATGTCATATCACATATTTTGAATTGCATGTGATGTTAATCCTTTTATGCATCTTGTATTGCTTAGTTCGTGACGGTAGCATTATAAGATGATTCCTCTCACAAAATTTCAAGTTATAAAGTGTTCATTCTTAGTAAGCACCGTTGCTAAAGCTCGTTGTTTCGAAGCACCACGTGATGATCGGGTGTGTTAGATTTTGCGAGTGTATACAACGGGAGCAAGCTAGATTTGCTCATGCAGAAGCTAAGGTTTGATCTTGACGAGCCTAGCATGTACATACATGGTCTCGGAACACGGATCGCCGAAAGGTAAAGCATGATTCATATAGTAGATATGATGAACATGTTGATTGTTCGCCATTGAAGCTACATCAACTCTCGTGATGATCGGTTTTGATGTGGTGGATTTGGTTCGTGTGATCACTAAAACAATGTGAGGGATATTGTTTTGAGTGGGAGTTCACCTAGATTAATTTAACTATTAATTAGAACTCAATTTGTCATAAACTTAGTCTAAACTATTGCAAATATGTTGTAGATCAATGGCGGCCCCTACCATCAATTTTAATGCGTTCCTAGAGAAAGAAAAGTTGAAAAACAATGGAAGCAACTTCACGGATTGGTTCCGCAACTTGAGGATTGTCCTCAATGCTGGTAATTTGACCTCTGTGCTGGATGCACCGCTGGGTGACCCACCTGCAGCTGATGCTACCGATGAGGTAAAGAATGTTTTCCTCGCTCGGAAGAATCAGTACTCCACAGTTCAGTGTGCTATCTTGTATCTTTTGGAATTGGAGCTTCAAAAAAGGTTTGAGAACCATGACCCACATGATATTGTCCGTGAACTCAAAATGATATTTGAGGCTCACGCGGTAGTTGAGAGTTATGAGGCTTCTGAAAAGTTCTTTAACTGCAAGATGGAAGAGGGCAGCTCCGTTAGTGAGCACGTGCTTAAGATGTCTGGGAATGCAAGCAAGCTTCAAAGCTTGGGTATAGTGATTCCTAATGCTTTGGGGATTCACCGTGTCCTCCAATCACTACCACCAAGTTACAAAAACTTTGTGATGAACTACAATATGCAAAACATGGACAAATCGTTGCACGAACTCTTCTCCATGTTAAAGTCTGCAGAAGTGGAGATCAAGAAAGAGCACCAAGTGTTGGTGGTCAATAAGACCACCAAATTCAAGAAGCAAGGCAAGTCTAAGAAAAAGGGAAACTTCAAGAAGGGCGGTAAGAAAGTTACCACGCCAGCGAAGAAAACCAAGGCTGGACCTAAGCTTGATACTGAGTGCTTTTACTGCAAGGGAGAGGGTCACTGGAAGTGGAATTTCCCTAAGTACTTGGCGGATTTGAAGAACGGTAACATCAAGAAGAAAGGTATATCCGATATACATGTTATTGATGTGTATCTCACTAGTACTCGTAGTAGTGCCTGGGTATTTGATACTGGTTCGGTTGCTCATATTTGTAACTCGAAACAGGTGCTGCAGAATAGACGGAAGCTAGCGAAGAACGAGGTGACGATGTGAATTGGAAATGGATCAAAGGTTTATGTGATCGCGGTCGGCACGCTACCTCTTCATCTACCATCGGGATTAGTTTTATACTTAAATAATTGTTATTTGGTGCCTGCGTTGAGCATGAACATTATATCCGGATCATGTTTATTGCGAGACGGTTACTTGTTTAAGTCCGAGAATAATGGTTGTTCGATTTATATGAGTAATATGTTTTATGCACATGCACCTTTGATAGATAGTCTATTTTTATTGAATCTCGATTGTAGAAATACACACATTAATAACATTGAAGCTAAACATATGAAATTGAGCAATAACTCGACCTATATGTGGCACTGTCGTCTTGGTCATATTGGAGTGAAGCGTATTAAGAAACTCCATTCCGATAGACTTCTTGAATCACTTGATTTCGAATCACTTGAAAGATGCGAAGCATGTCTGATGGGTAAAATGACCGAGACTCCATTTTCTGGTATGATGGAGCGAGCTACGGACTTATTGGAAATCATACATACGGATGTGTGTGGCCCAATGAGTGTAGCATCGCGTGATGGTTATCGTTATGTTCTTACCTTCAGGGATGACTTGAGTATATATGGGTATATCTATTTCATGAAACATAAGTCCAAAACTTTCGAGAAGTTTAAGGAATTTCAAAGTGAAGTAGATAATCAACGTAACAAGAAGATTAAATTTCTACGATCTGATCGTGGAGGTGAATATCTAAGTTACAAGTTTGGCGAGCATTTGAAGAAATGCGGAATACTTTCACAATTGACACCACCGGGAACACCACAACATAATGGTGTGTCCGAACATCGTAATCAAACTCTCTTAGATATGGTTCGTTCTATGATGTCACTTACAGATTTACCGCTATCATTTTGGGGTTATGCATTAGAAACAGCCGCATTCACTTTAAATAGGGAACCATCTAAATCCATTGAAATGACACCGTATGAATTATGGTTTGGGAAGAAACCTAAATTGTCGTTCCTTAAAGTTTGGGGTTGCGAAGCTTATGTAAAGAAGTTACAGCCAAACAAGCTTGAACCCAAAGCGGAAAAATTCGTCTTCATAGGATACCCAAAGGAAACTATTGGGTATACCTTCTATCATAGATCCAAGGGCAAAATCTTCGTTGCCAAGAATGGATCCTTTCTAGAAAAGGAGTTTCTCTCGAAAGAAGTGACTGGAAGGAAAGTAGAACTCAACGAGGTTTTTGAACCTTCTCTCGAACTTGAGAGTAGCGTAGCACCGGAAGTGGTTCCTGTGGTGCCTACACCAATAAGAGAGGAAGCTAATGATGTTGATCATGAAACTTCGGTTGAAGTAATTATGGAACCTCGCACGCCAACGATAAATCGTACCACTCCTGATTGGTATGATCCCGTTATGAGTGTCATGTTGGTGGACAACACCGATGACCCTGCGACATATGAGGAAGCAATGATGAGACCAGATTCTAATAAATGGAAAGAAGCCATGAAATCTGAGATTGGATCCATGTATGAAAACCAAGTATGGACTTTGGTGGACTTACCGGATGGCCGGAAGGCCGTCGAGAACAAATGGATTTTCAAGAAGAAAACAGATGCCGATGGTAATGTTACTGTATATAAATCTCAACTTGTCACAAAAGGGTTTCGACAAATTCAAGGAGTTGACTATGATGAGACCTTCTCACCGGTAGCGAAGCTAAAGTCTATGAGGATTTTATTAGCAATTGCTGCATATTATGATTATGAGATATGGCAGATGGATGTCAAGACGACGTTCCTCAATGGAGACATTGATGAAGAGTTGTATATGGTACAACCCAAAGGTTTCGTCGATCCTAAAGATGCTAACAAGGTATGCAAACTTCAACGGTTGATTTATGGATTGAAGCAAGCATCCCGGAGTTGGAATCAATGTTTTGATAAGGTGATCAAAAGTTTTGGTTTTATACAAACTTATGGAGAAGCTTGTATTTACAAGAAAGTGAGTGGGAGCTCTATAGCATTATTAATACTATATGTAGATGACATATTGTTGATTGGGAATGATGTAGACCTTCTTAATAGTGTCAAGGATTATTTGAATAATAGTTTTTCAATGAAAGATCTTGGCGAAGCAGCTTACATATTAGGCATAAATATTTATAGAGATAGATCGAGACGCCTAATATCATTGTCACAGAGTACATATTTGGAAAAAGTTCTAAAGAGGTTTGGAATGGAAGATAGCAAGAAAGGGTTCTTGCCCATGTTGTCCAATACGACCTTGAGTAAAAATCAGTCCTACAACGGTAGAAGATAGAGAAAGGATGAGTAAAACTCCCTATGCCTTAGCCATAGGATCTCTTATGTATGCCATGCTATGTACTAGACCCGACATTGCATATGCTGTTAGTTTGACTAGCAAATATCAAAGTGATCCAGGAGTGGATCATTGGACAGCAGTCAAAAACATCCTTAAGTACTTGAGAAGAACTAAGGATATGGTTCTTTCTTATAGAGGTGATGAACAGCTCGTTGTTAATGGTTACACCAATGCTAGTTGGAATACCGATCCGGATGATTCTAAATCTCAATCTGGATACGTATTTACTTTGAATGGTGCAGCAGTTAGCTGGAGCAGTGCAAAAAAAAGCATTATGGCGAGATCTTCAACTGAATCGGAATACATAGCTGCTTCGGGGGCTTCATAAGAGGCGATATGGATGAAGGAGTTCATTACAGAGCTTGGTGTGGTTCCAAGTGCGCTGGACCCAGTGTATATCTATTGTGATAACATGGGCGCCATAGCCAATGCGCAAGAACCAAGGTCACACAAGAAGCTGAAGCACATCAAGCTACGTCTTCACGCTATTCGAGAGCATGTCCAAGATGGTGACATAAAGATTTGCAAAGTACACACAGATCTGAATGTGGCAGATCCGTTGACTAAACCTCTCCCGAGGGCAAAACATGACCAGCACCAAACCGCCATGGGTGTTCGGTATATTACCATGTAATCTAGATTAGTTGACTCTAGTGCAAGTGGGATACTGTTGGAGATATGCCCTAGAGGCAATAATAAAATTGGTTATTATTATATCTTTGTGTTTAAGATAAATGTTTACATTCATGCTATAATAGTATTAACCGGAAACATTAATACTTGTGTGATTGGTAAACTAAATTAGAGTCCCTGGTAAAGCCTCTTTATAATACTAGCTTGTTGGTTAATAGATGATCGTGGTTTCTCGATAATGAATATTGAGATGTTATTAACAACAAGATCTTATCATTAGGAGAATGGTATGATGGACATACTCCTATAGATAAGTGTAGCATAAAGATCAAGTCATTTCAATAGTTCATTTGCTATAAGCTTTCTGATACATAGTAACCTAATTCCTTCGACCATGAGATCATGCTAATCACCATCACCGTAAGGATGCTTTGATGACATCAAACACCACACCGTAACTGGGTGGCTATAAAGGTGGCATTGAGTATTCGGAAAGTATGTGTTGAGGCACATGGATCAAGATTGGAATTTGTCCATCCATATGACAGATAGATATGCTCTGGGCCCTCTCGGTGGAATGTCATCCAATTAGCTTGCAAGCATGTGACTAGTTCACAAGGGATCACATATCACGGGAACGATAAAAGAGTACTTATTGGTAACAAGGTTGAACTAGGTATGCAGAGATACCGACGATCAAACCTTGGATAAGTAAACTATCGCGAGACAAAAGGAAATTGGTATCATATGTAAGTGGTTCATTCGATCGCAAAGTAATCGTAGGAATATGTGGGAGCCATATGAATTTCCAGATTCCTCTATTGGTTATTGATCAGAGAAGTGTCTCGGTCATGTCCGCATAATTCACGAACCGTAGGGAGACACACTTAAGGATTCGATGGTGTTTAGTAGATATGGAATGTAAGTAGGGAAACCTAATGTTGTTCGGAGTATCATATGAGATACGGGATATCACGAGGAGATCCGGAATGGTCCGGAGAATAAGATTCATATAAGGAAAGTCCGATTCCGGAGTTCGGGAAAGATTCTGATGTTTTCATTGGAGAGGTTCTAGAAGGGTCTAGAAGGTTCACCGGACCGGAAGGGGAATGGTCCATGAAATGTGTCATGGTTAAGTGGAATGATTGGATCATGTCCTAGGTCACTTTGGTTGGTCATTTGCGAGAGAGAAATAAAGCTCTAAATTGAAAGTCAAAAGGGAGGTTTGAAAAGTCAAACTGGAACAATAGTTTCCTAGTGGAAGAAGGCAAGAGTCCTTCCTTCTATCCAACTTGGGTTTGGGTACGGATTTAAACTCCCCTCTCCCAAGCTGCCCTCCCTCTCATAAATAGAGGGGGCGGGCTTCCCCAAAGCACACAACACCAGCCCTCCCCACCCCGTGCGCCACCGCCACCCTGTGTCGCTGTTACCGCCAGCTGCCGCTGCGCCACCGCCTTGCGCCGCCTCGTGCCGCCGCCGGACCGTCGCCGTCTCCCTAGACACCAACGACACCTCCTCCTCCTCCCCGGTTTTCTAAACCTAGATCGCCGGAAACCCTAGATCCACCATAACTCGTACCGGCTTAGGCGAAGCCCTACGGGATCTTCCCTCTACTTCTGACACCACGTCGTCGTGCTACTGGAATCGCGAGGGGAGAACTACAACCTCCGCTGCCTACTGAAACAAGGGAGAGAACGGTCTTCATCGAGTATCGAACGTGTGACCGACTGCGGAAGCGCTACCGGAACACAACGCCGGAAGGATCGTCTACGCGATCTTGAGATCGGCAAGTGTACGACTACATCATCCATGAGAATCTGCTCTCGTTAACCTCTTTGGAATCTTCGAGGGTGAGTACTCTAATCGACTTGTTGCTTCAATCTAGTAGATAGATCTTGGCTTGTTTGTAGAATTTTTTGTTTTCCATGCTACGAACCCCTACAATTTATGCTCGATAGTGGGTTCATGCCTCTAGTTTCCAAGGGAAGTGACAATAATATCTTCGGTTGTAGATGTGTTGTTTCTACTAGGAAGAAAACAACGGTCTCTTGTTCATGGAACATGTGGACTGTTTACCTTACACACTTTGCTTAAAGCAGTTGTCTATTGCTTGCAACTTAATACTGGAGGGGGTTTAGATGATAACCCGAAGGTGGAATTCTAGTCATAGATGTAGTTGGATGGCAGTCTATATATATTGTTGTATTGCCCAATCGAATCTCATAGGATCTTTTTACTAGTAATTGCATTGTTATGCCTTGCTCAGTTCCTGCCAATTGTGCTGCTGTAATTTGTTTACCCTTCATGCCATGTTGTTTATCTAAGAAGAGCACCTCTAGTAAACTATGGACCCTGGTCCAATCTTTACCATTGATACATCTTCCATTGTTACTTGTTTACTTGCTGCAAACCACCATTACGTTTGACACCATATGTTTAATTCTTTTTTACAGAAAACCGGTGAGCTTGACAACCTCATTGATTCGTTAGGGCAAAGTCTTGATTTTGTGTTGTGCAGGTCTCCGCGTTGCTTGCAACACCTGTGTGACGTTTCCTTACTCCTTCTGGTTCGATAACCTCGGTCTCTACCGAGGGAAGACTTGCTGTTGTGATCATCACACCTTGCTCTTGGGGTTTCAATGAAGTTATCCACGTCAAGCACCATCAACAAGTTTTCTAGCGCCGCCAGGGAGGCTAAGGACGTCTTCACTAGGGGAGTCCTTCACTTCCTTTCTCTTTACTTTGTTTTTAGTTTGCTTTGTTTCTTTTGCTTGTTTTTTTGCCTCTTTCCAAAAAATCCAAAAAAATTTAGTCTAGTTTGGTTTGCTTTCTTTATTCAAAAACAAAAAAAATAGTTCCTACTCTAGTTGGTGGTCTGTCATTGCCTTGCTTGGTCATGCTTTCCATCAATGGATGGATTCTTTGAACTAGTGCTTATTGGCAAGGTAGGTTCACGGAAGAACAAAAGTATTATTATAAGGAACACCGTTTGTCACAAAAAGGGAAACACTTATGGGAACAAATTGATGAGTTGAATACTGAAAGAACATGTTGGGCCCCCATGTGTGGTTTTGGTAATTAATGACAATCTTTATGGACTAATGTGTGTATTAAGTTATACTTGTAGGATTTGTCCATTGGCATCGCTTGGAGCATGTGTTGGCTTCAAGGTCGATGAAATGCAAAGAAGATATGTTGGGCAAGCTCAATATGCAAGGTCGATGATGAGGAATTAAGAAAGGCGTTCCATCTTGAGAAGGGCAAGATCGTCTACATCGAGCTCAAGTGGAATGCTCAAGGCAAAGGTATAATCTTGATAGGTTTTCCCTTTTGCCGGTCTCACGTTGTGTGTGTGAGACCGGGTTTAGGATAGATAACCGTACTATCAAGAGGGGCTCTCGTAGGAGTAATTCGGTCACATCGTTCGGAGAGAGCTCAAACCTTTGCATACTTGCATCATCGTATTTGGTTGTTATTTGGTCTTATCCATGTGAGGATATATAGCTTGTGGTAATCTCCATAACAAGCTCTTGTTCATCAAAATCGGATCTCCCATTTGTATCTTGTTGCAATTTTGATTTATGCGGCTTTTCGGTTTCTCACCAAGTGAGGTATATCACATTATTCTACTTGATACTTTCTCACTTGGTGATAATCAATATTTCCACTTTTTATTGGGAAGCCCTTGTCGTCCTCTATCCAACAAAATTTGAATCGGGTCAATCGGAGCTTCCAGTCAAAAGTTATTGTCGTTTGAATATTTGCCTGGTAATCTGTTTTCTGGGCCGAGCGGTAGTACCGCCCGGGCTGCCGCCCCTGAAAACGGCTTGTTTTCTTTCTGCCGGGCTAGGTACTAAAAAGCGGTAGTACCGCATTTTAATACCTAGCGCGACAGTAGCTTTTTGACCACTTGTCAAAAGCTTCTGCCTGCTTCGGTACTAAAATGCGGTAGTACCGCACGGGGCAGAGAATTTTGTACGTTGTCAAAAAGCTTCTGTCTGCCTAGGTAGTAAAATGCGGTAGTACCGCATTTTACTACCTGGCGTGACAGAGAGTTTTTTCGTCTAAACTGCTGATTCCACTTCACGTCCGGTAGTACCGGTTGCCATTTGCGGTACTACCGCTTTACGGTAGCATCAATGGTACTACCGCTGTGGCCAGGGCTTATGAAGTTTGAATATTGGTCTTCCGATACCAAGTCCGGTACCTGGTCCGGTAGTACCGGAGTTCTCCAGTAGTACCGCTTGAACTTCCGGTACTACCGCTACATTAAGGCTCCAACGGCCATATTTTGCCTAGCCCTTTAAATAGCTTTGCCCCTTTGTCTTTTAGGGTTAGTTCTTCCTCCTCCTTTGTCTAAGCTTTGCCCTCATTTGCCTTACTCTTTGAGCTTGATTTCTACTCACCCCTCCATTGATTCTTGCTTATTTTTGAGGGGTAGTTGGAGGAGATCTAGATCTACGTTTTGACCAAACCAAAACATCTCTTTGTGAGTGTATCTTTGGGGATCTAGATTTTGGGGGATTTTGTGTCTCTCTTTGATTCCTCTTCTCTTGTTCCCCCAATAGCTTTAGTAGCTTTGTTGGAACTTGAGAGTGAGGGATTTGAGCATCTTTGTGGTGTTCTTGCCATTTGCATTTGGTGCATCAGTTTGAGTTCTCCTCGGAGGATTTGGTTTAAATTGCTCATTGGAGCTTGTCCCTCTTGGGTTCTTGGAACCCTAGACGGTTTTGTGGCCTTGGTGGCATTTGTTGAGGCCTTTTGTGGCGTTTGTTGGGAGCCTCCAATTAAGTTGTGGAGTTGTGCCCCAACCTTGTGAGAGGTTCCGGTTGCCACCGACAAGTGCACCGATAATGGAAGCGTGGATCGATCCCATTGGGGTGAGATTCACCGGAGAATAAGGGAGGCCTTTTGTGGCGTTGGTGGTTTGATACCACCCCCTCTCCAAACGAGACGTACTCCATGTTGGGAGGAACTCGGTAAAATATCGGTGTCCCCGCGTGCCTCGGTTATCTCTATAACCGAGCTCTTTACTTATGCACTTTACATTGTGATAGCCTTCATGCTTGAAGTAATATATATCTTGCTATCACTTTGTTGCTTGTATTGCTTAGCATAAGTTGTTGGTGCACATAGGTGAACCTTAGTTGTTCTAGGTTGTGCTTAACAAAGTAAACACTAGTTTTATTCCGCCTTTGTTGAGCCACTCTAGGAAAAGTTTTAATCGCCTATTCACCCCCCTCTAGGCGACATCCGTATCCTTTCAAATACTATTGCTAGAGATGTGTGCTCTACTTATAATGTTACTTATTGCTTTGGTAAAGCTTGTTGTTGCAGGAGGTATAAACACCTACCCTTTCAATGTGAGTATAATGATAATGTTACCATATCCTCTTATGTTAAAGGAAATTATGACTTTTATGATGTGGAACAAATTGAAGAATTTATTGCTTTTAAGGGTGCATTTGAACTTGCTAGTTTGCTTGAAAATACTGATGATGCACCTTATGAATGTGAGGTTTATGAGATACTTAAATTTTGCTTTGACAATTACAAGGAAGCAAATGGATATATTCTTGAATATTTTAATAGGTGATTTCTATAACCGGAAGAGACTAATGCCTTGGAGGAGCCTATGGAAGAAGAAATTGTTGAAACTGGAAGCTCATTAGATGAAAAAGAGGAGGAGAGTGATGAACAAAAGGAGGAAGAATGGATCTACCCATGTCTAACTTCTAATGAGAGTAACTCTTTACCTCTTATATTATTTGATTGTCCCCCATGCTTACCAAAGGAGGACGAATGTTATGTTCCTGTGGATCCTTTTGAAATATCTACTTTGGATAAAACCTGTGGAGGTTTTAATCCCACTGTTTTTGAGCTTGATAGAAATTATGTGTTTATAGATCATGAAAAGCATGCTTTATGTGATAACTATATTGTTGAGTTTATTCATGATGCTACTCAAAATTATTATGAGAGAGGAAAGTATGGTTGTAGAAGTTTTTATGGTACTGAAACACCTCTCTATGTGCTGAAAGCTTTGAAGTTGCTCTTGTTTCATCTTCCTATGCCTGTCACTTTGTTATTTGTGAATTTATTTGTATACAAGATTCCTATGCATAGGAAGTGGGTTAGACATAAATGTGTTTTGAATTTGCTTCTTGATGCTCTCTTTGACTTCAATTCATATTTGTTATGTGAGCATCTTCTCAAACTATCAAGCCTAACTTAAAGGCGTTAAAGTAAAGTACTTGTTGGGAGATAACCCAAGAGTTTCCTTGAGTCTTGGAAGTTATTACTTCAGTAATGACTTCTACTTATCCTTTTTGTTTGCTTTTTGTGGCAAAAATGACCTCTAATGAGAGGGAAGTACGATTTGGGGAGTTGCTGTCCCGAAACAGATTTCTGTCCTCCACCAAAAATATTCGTGAGGAGTCTCTGTAACTCGTACTGAGCTGAAAATTTACGAATAAATCCCCCAGTATGTTAGCTAACTTTCGTTAGTTCAACACTTTTTGATTTGAGCAACAGAAAATGTTCGAAAAAATAGGTTTCTACCTGCTGGTCTGTTTTGACAGATTTCTGCCATTATTTGCATTTGCTTCTTATTGATTCCTTTTTGAGTTCTCTTTAGGTGAATTGAGCTTTTTGAAGGAGTTGCTACAGTATCTTGTGTTTTTAGTGAAAATTTTTGCTGTTCCAAAGCTTTGCCTAAAGGTCTATATATTATCTTTTGAATACACTAATGTTGCTAATGAAGATTGTGTGAAGGAAAATTTTCAGGTGTAGAGAAAAATGATGTAATGAGATGAAGAATGGACAAAAGCTCAAGCTTGGGGATGCCACCCCGTGTCACCCCAAGAAATATTAAAGAGGTACAAGCGTCAAAGTTTGGGGATTCCCAAGACATCCCCTTCTTCATCAATAAAAATCTCAGGTCTTTCTAGACACTTCGTTTTTATTGTTTCATGCATTGTTGTGTTGTTATTGGAGCGTCTTAGTTTTTATTTTTGGTTTTCGTTTGCTTATTTTGCTTGAGTAAGTTGGTTGGTTACACCACACTTCTTTTGAAGAGAGACACACTCTGTTTCCATTGCCTAGAACACTCTAGTTTTCACTCTTATTGTTTTGTGAGTGTTCACTTTTGTTAGCACTGCGTTTAGCCTTAGTTTTCTTGTGCTTTCAGCTTAGAACTTTGTGTTCTTCTTTGTGGATTGTGAGACAAGCTCACTGATCTTTATTGATTATTATTTTTGTGAGTTGTTTCAAATAAGTTGTTTGGTGTTGGAAAAGAGTAGAAAGTTTCATGCTTAAAGTGGTACAAATGGGAGCTTGTTTTGACTGTGGCTTAGACTTTATCATGTCATGATAGATCTTGTTTTGACCTTATGCTTAGTGATTACTGTTGTAGCATGAATTTTTCCAAACAATTAGGATTGTTGAATGTGCCTTGAAAGAATCATGTGTTGTTTTAGCATACAAAAGCATAGTATTGTGGTATTCTTCTTTGATGCTTTGCTTGGGTTGACTTGGCACATGATCACACCATGTTATGACTATGAACAAGTCACCATAGCCTCTATGATCATTTAGTCCTTGAATTGTAGTACCACTCTATGCTTTGATTAGTAATGTTTTATTGCTCTACATGATTATGACCATTATTGCTCTCTTAGTTGGTTGCTCCCAGTCTTTTGCTAGCCTCCACTTGTATGAGTAAGCTCTACTCATGCTTCCAACTCCCAAGAAACCAAGTTATTCCAAAGTGTCCACTATAATCTCCTATGCATGGTGTGTTACACCATTCCAAGTATATTCTTGTTTCCAGCTATCTTTCAATTAAAAGTATTTTGTTATGAGAAAATTAGTGATTAAAACTCTCACAAACTTGATGGCACACTTTATTTTTCTTGCCCCTAATAAACTTGAACCATTGTGTCATCTATGTTGTATATTCTTGCAC
Organism: Avena sativa; assembly: GCA_916181665.1. NCBI lineage: Eukaryota > Viridiplantae > Streptophyta > Magnoliopsida > Poales > Poaceae > Avena > Avena sativa. Next base: position 467,578,110 of record OV702293.1, read on the forward strand.
TTATATGTTGGAATTAGCAGAACCGTTTTGTCACGGGGAACGTTTTCAACATTGCACTTGTACTTTGTACTCAGTTGATATCATGCTCTTTTGTCTATGGATGTCACCGGTGTGAAATAAAGAGGGAACTTGTAATTTCACGGAGTTTGTATTTTGTGTTAGAGAAACGCCTGGGCCTCTAGCCTATGCCATGCCTAATCATGGTGGAAACTTGCAGCATCACCATAGTGACATCTATGAAGCATTCTTCTTATAAAAAAAGACACATTGAGAAAATAGGAAAGAGAGAAAAAAAAGCACCATATTCCCATGGTAAATAAGAAGATTGCTGAGATGCTCATTGTCTGCTTGCCTTGTCATTTTGGTTATGGGATAGCTCCTATACCATGTGCAAGGGGTACCTCGTTGGCGGTTCTCCATGATATGCAAATACTTACAATGACAAGAACTTGCAGGTGACTAAAGTTCAGTAGCATGAGGTGTGGCCCTCATATTCAAGGGACTTGAGATTGCCAACTTATACTTCATCAAGCATATACTCCATATTTGTTCACTTTAACCTTAATCACTTCAAGATGATTATGATAGGGGCAATGAGGGCTGAAAGCTAACAAGTACCATAATTTTTGGAAGCTCTTTTTGAAACTTGAAATCCATGCTTCCTTTATAAAAGGCCTTTCTTCCACCATTATTTGAGTCTCCACCTTCTACCTTTAGACACCATTAAGAGAGCATAGTTGTCATTCTGTGTGCATTGTTCCAAAGCTTATTGATTGATGCATATTGTGATATTACTTGTTCTTGTGCTACTTATTTCTAGTCACCCTTGTGAACTTTGAAGGTGTCCTATGCATCTATTTGCTACTCTCTGAGGGACAAGCTGAATGCCACTATGCCATGTTTTCTATATGTGAAACAAACAAATGTTTTTCGATGCATATTATTCATGATATTTGTTTGTAGCCTTTCATGTTGCATGCATAGTTACTATGTCCTATTGTTATAACTCCATATTTCATGCACATGTTTAGAGTTCTTTATTCCCAGCTTTCAATGCTTGCAAATGGTTTGATCTTGATTTTGATGGTGCATGTCACCTCAAAAATTATTCTTTTTATCACTTACCTACTCGAGGACGAGCATGAGTTAAGCTTGGGGATGCTTGATACGTCGGAAACGTATCTATAATTTTTGATGCTCCATGCTTGTTTTGTATCTACTTTGCTTTGCTTTTTCTACAATTTGAGGTGTTTTTATATCTTTTGTGGAACTAACCTATTAACAAGTTGCCACAGTGCCAGTTGTCTGTTTTCTTCTGTTTTTGGTTCCAGAAAGGCAGAAAATCAATATTCTCGGAATTGTACGGAACAAAATCCAAAGTCAATATTTTACCGTGGGCGTCACGAAGTCCAGAGAAGAGACGAAGAGGCAGCACAGGGCCACCACACCGCCCTAGGCGCGGGTGGGACCTGCCCCGCGCCTGGGTAGGGTGTGGGCCCTCCGGCCGCCTCCCAGCCTCGCCTCTTCGCCTATAAGAAGTCCCCGATGAGAAAACCCTAAGTCGTCAATCATAATTCCAGAAAAACCTCCGTAGCACCGCCGCCACCAAAAGGGAGATTCGGGGGACAGAAAGTCTCTATTCCGGCACCCTGCTGGGACGGGGAAGTGCCCCCGGAGCCATCTCCATCGATCTCCATCACCATCTTCATCATTGTTGCTGATTCCCATGATGAGGAGGTAGTAGTTCTTCCTCGAGGCTAAGGGCTCTACCGGTAGCTATGTGTTCATCTCTCTCTCTATGCATGATCTTGTTGTCGTCATGAGCTTTGTAATCAAGTAGATCTACCTTGCTACTCGAGTGCTTCAATAGATCTCTGCTCTCCCCATGTGTGTGAAAGTGACAGCGTGCACACCATGGTGGCACTTAGGTTTTAGTCTACATAAATACTCTTTATGCTTTAATAGATCTATGCTTTTCCCCACGTGTGTGAAAGTGACAGCGTGCATACCGTGTGTGGCACTTTGGCTAGATTGAATATTTGTTATGAGTTATATTTGGAGTTGGATGTCTCTATGAAATTGTGGTGTTTGTTGGAACCATCTAGCGCTCAAGGTGACAGTGTGGGGTTATCTAGATTGGGGAAGACGGACTTTGAGGAATGCTGTTATAGCCCTACCGATGATTAGAGTGTCCAACCGGAGAGTAGTTAAGAGTAGTATCATGAAGAGAGGATATATATGAGAGAGTGTTCACTAGTGAAAGTATGATCCCTAGGCCTTGTTTCTAAATATTGAAACACCGTTTGCATCTAGATATGTTGCATGTTTGCTTGCTTTAGTCTTTACCTCACCGTCAAGCTCTTTTCTGGCACTCACACATGTTCTCCCACGTTAACAACAAGTCAGAAGCTATTTTCTGGCACTGTTACCACTTGTATTTCACTATCTCTTCGCCGAACTAGTGCACCTGTACACCTGACAAGTGTATTGGGTGTGTTGGGGACACAAGAGACTTCTTGTATCTTGATTGCAGGATTGCTTGAGAGGGAATACCTTTGACCACTTCCTCCCTGAGTTCAATAAACCTTGGGTAATCCACTTAAGGGAAACTTGCTACTGTTCTACAAACCTCTGCACTTGGAGGCCCAACAACTGTCTACAAGAATAGAAGTGTGTAGACATCACTATCCTGTATCTCCCCGGCAACGACGCTAGAAAAGCTTGATGACGGCTCTATTGATGTAGAACCTATTGGGAACTCCAAGAGCAAGGTATGATGAGCACAACAGCAAGTTTTCCCTCAATTGTGAAACCAAGGTTATCAAACCAATAGGAGAAAGAAACAACTTCCGAAGGTGTTGCTACCAATGTGGAACCTGCACAATACAACCAAAATACTTTGCCCCAACTTACAGTTAGGTCGTCAAGCTCACTGGTTTTGCTAAAACAAAGGATTAAACGTATATTGTGGAAGATAGTAATTGCTTGAAAGTAAATAGTAAACAGTAGATTGTATATCAATGGGAAGGAATGGACCAGGGTCCACAGTTCACTAGAGGTGTTCTCCATAAGATAGATAACATGTTGGGTGAACAAATTACAGTTGGGAAATTGACAAATAGAGAATGCTTAACAATGCATGTACATGACATGATGATCACTATGAGATTTACTTAGGCATTACAACATAATACATAGACCGTAATCCAACTGCATCTATGACTAATAATCCACCTCTGGGATATTATCCGAACAACCCTCGGGTATTAAGTTGCAAGCAACAAATAATTGCATTAAGCAAGGTGTGTAAAGTAAACAATACAATTGCCCTTGGACAAAGGATTGTTGTTTTCTCCCTAGTAGTAATAGCACATCTACAATCTTAGATGTTTCTTTCACTCCCCCAGCTTACTAGAGGCATGAACCTACTATCGAGCATAAATACTCTCTCTTGGAGTCACAATCAAATACTTTACCAAAGTAACTACTAGCAACAGAGAGCATGCAAGATCACAAATAACATAGACATGATAGAATCAATAATCAATCTTGACATAGTACTTAATATCCATCGGATCACAACAAACACAACATGTAGGATTACAAATAGATGATCTTGATCATGATAGGAAGCTCACAAGATCTAAACATGATAACACACCGAGGAGAAACAACCATCTAGCTACTACTATGGATCCATAGTCCAAGGATGAACTACTCACGCATCACTCCGGAGGCTGTCATGGTGATGAAGAAGTTCTCTAGGATGATCTCCCATCTCCGGCAGGGTGCCGGGAAGAGCTTCGGATCCCTCTCGATCTAGGACGATGGTGGCGGCGGCTACAGACTTTTTGTGGAATTCTGATCGGATACTTAGGTTTTTCATCTCGGGGGAAATATATAGGCGAAGGGGCAAAGTCGGTGGAGGTCCGAGGGGCCACACCCTAGGGCGGCACCCCCTGGCCGCGCCTGGGTGTGGCCGCCCTGGGGTGCGCCTCCCCCTCTCCTCTGGACTCCATGTTCACCTCTGAAAAATAGCAAGTTCGGCTTTTGTTTTGTCCAATTCCGAGAATATTTTTTTTACTAGCTTTTCTGAAACCAAAAACAGCAGAAAACAGGAACTGACACTGTGGCATCTTGTTAATAGGCTAGTTCCAGAAAATGCATAAAAATTCCATAAAGTGTAGACAAAACATAAAACAATTGGTGTAAAACAAGCATGGAGCATCAAAAATTATATATACATTTGCAACGTATCAACACTCTTCACGACGATATTCTTTTGCTTCCACCCACTTTGCCATCTACATCATCAAATCATGGGGATGCACAAAGTAATGACTATATGGCTTTGCCTGTTGTGCGTATTACTAATCTCGATCAGATTTCTGGATAAAATTTGGCTGAAATCAGTGAAGAAATTGCTCAAAATAGTACTCAAAATCACGTGCAAGCAAATTCAAATGAAGAGAATAGAGGTGCTAGTTACCATGTTGATTTTCCTACTGATTCCAATCTATCAGCCAGTAATCCTGGGGCGGATTCCCCTAGTGCTTCAGATCGCAAGGGTGGGACATCCTAGTTGTCCCCCAGGTCACATGCGCATGCGGACCACCACACGCCTGGACCCGCATGTCCCCTCTTTAAAGCGCCTCCAACCAAGCAGTCGACAACATGTCCGTGTTGCATCCATCGTCACTGAAAACTACTTCAGTATCTTCTACATATAGTCTCGTTGTGGATTCATCTAGCTCCAGATCCAGCTCTGATGTGTCTGAATCCTTTACATATTCTGCACCCGTCTTTTTGCTAAACCGCGCACACACCTGCAAAAAGGTATTAGAAATCCAAAAAATTACATGTATGGTACTAGAAGGTATGGTTTGCTTGTAGAAATGGAAGGTATGGCTTTCTTGCATCTACAGGTGAACCTCATTTCGTGTTGACGCCCTGGAAGACACTAACTGGTGCAAGTAAACGAAGGAAGAACCTGATGTGTTAATCCAAAATAAAACATGGCACCTTGTTTCATCAAATACAAATAAGAATTTGATTGACTACAAATAGGTGTATCATATAAATAAACATGCAAATGGTACAATTGATAGGTATAAAGCTCACCTTGCTATCAAAGGTTTCAAGTAAATATATGAAATAGACTATAAAGATATGTTCAGTTTTGTTGTCAAATAAGCCACAATTTAGTTGTTTCAGTCTCTTGAGGTTGGAGTTTACAGCAACTAGACGTTAAGAAGATGCTCTTATATCATGTTCTGAAAGAAGAGGTTTACATGAAGAAACCACCAAATTTGAAAATCCTGATACTTCTCATTATGTTAGAAAGCTAGATAAATCCATTTATGGACTAAAACAAGCTTCCCGAGCATGCTATTCTTGCGTTAGCTCAAAACTTTATGATCTTGGCTTCACACCATCAAAAGCAGACACTTCCTTATACCTATATCACAAGTTAGGTATCACTATTTTTATATTGATTTATATTAAAGACACCATAGTGACAAGCTCCTAAGATGATTCTATTTCACATTTACTTCAAGACCTCAACAAAAAATCGTTGAGGATCTTGGTGACATACACCTTTTGTTAGGAATTGAAGTAAATAAAATACAAGAAAGTTTACTTTTGACATAGGAAAAATATTGTGCCTCAGATTTTCTCAACCGAGTTGGTAAGCAACAAGGTAAAGCTTCACCTAGACCTTTATTTTCTACTAAAAAACTCTCGGTCACTGATGGAGAGCATCTTGGTGATGAAGATAGTGCACACTGGTATATCATTGTTGGTGCTCTACAATATCTTACTTTGACACAATTAGACTTGTCTTTCTTTATCAATAAGATTTGCCAATATCTTGATGCACCAACTACAACGCACCGGACAATAGTTAAAATAATTTCGAGATATATCAAGGACACTATAAATATAGGTATTACTTTCATGAACTCGTCTTCTACACTATTAAGCGTTTTTTCAGATGCAGATTGGACTGGCTGTCTTGATAATTGCCGCTCTACTCATGGTTTTTCCATCTTTGTTGGCCCAATTTGGTCTCTTAAAGTGCTAGAAAACAACCTACAGTATCATGCTTAAGTATAGAGCCCGAGTACAAGGCTCTAGCTAATGCTATGACTGAGTTAATATGGGTTGAAACCCTTCTTCATGAGTTGGAAGTAAAGTTAAAATAAAAACCCTACCTATGGTGTGACTATTTGGGTGCCATGTATTTATCGGCTAATCCTGTTTTTCATGTCTGTACCAAACGTATGGAGGTTGATATTTACTTTGTTTGAAAGCGTGTGACAGACAAACGCTTGGATATACAGTTTGTGCCAAGCAAAGGTCAACTTTTAAATGGCTTCGACAAGGCACTCCCAGATAGAAATCTTCATGAGTTTAGGCATAATCTAAATCTTCTACGAAGTTTAGATAACAGGGTTGTTAAACATGTTGTATTCATATCATATACATATGGTGTAGTACACCAAAGATATATGGTCCATCCATGTAAGCGAGGGGGTTGTTCCCACCCCCAAATAACACGTAGCCGAGGCCTCTAATAAGCTCTCCGCCTAGATCAATACTCGTATGGCAACAGGGTGTTGTTAAGTGTCCCCGGTCCACATATTGAGATTGATTTTTACTTTATTTAAAAGCATGTGGCAAACAAACGCTTGGATATGTAGTTTGTGTCAAGCAAAGTTCAACTTGCAGATAGCTTCACCAATGCACTCCTAGATAGAAATCTTCATGACTTTAGGCGTAATCTAGATCGTCTGTAAAGTTTAGATTAACGGGTTGTTAACACGTTGTATTCATATCGCGCACATATGTTGTAGTACACCAAAGCTATACAATCCATTCATGTGCGCCACGATAAGGGTTGTCCCCCCCCCCCCCACCCCACCCCCACCACACACACACATAGCACGTGCCCGAAGCCTCTAACAAGCTCTCCACCTATATCAATAGTGGTCCGAGATACTCGTATGGCAACAGAGGACTGTGATGTGTCCTTAGTCCACATGGAGTTCCAGGGCGTTCGGGCCATTAACCATTGTGCCTTAATTATGACTAAGAGGTGGTTTCAAATTGATGTCCCTGGTCATTGGTGTGTTGATGCGGTGGTGGTCTGTTGTGAAGGTTGCAAATTGGTGACCTGTATGGCACAATCAAATGAACATTTCAACAATTAATTCATTTGATTGAACGAGAAAGGGTCAGACTTCGGAGTGTAGCTCCTTAACGTGCATTCCTTTTTGCCGACAATGGGTATCTTCTCATTCGGTGTTGTACTTGCATGCCTAATTAAGAGGACTATTTTTTTTCTTCGTTACACTCAAGAACACCTTGCTCTCTAGAGGTTTGCCCAGAATATCTAGCATCTTCATTAAACTTTATTGTAATAATGTAATCGATAGGTTGATTTCAAGAGGTGGACAGATTTAGACTTTAAGAAATAGCCGTCAGGCAACACTCGTTGTAGTTTTGTACCATGAATTGTATAAAACACACACTAGTTATGGTTTAATTAAGCTATTCGTATTGTTCAGCGTGTAGAAACATATAACTCGACTGCTCGTCCACATCAACGGACTTTTGGTATAAGCTCATTGGATTGAGGTGGGACCATTTTCGGTGTATGAAAGGCGTCAGCATCGTATCCTTGCCTTTTACCTTTTCCCTTTCAGCTCGATGCACATAATTTGTATATATCCTGAAGTTGTATTATTAAAACAACTAGCACAGTGGCCCTCGTAAATGTGAGGGAATCGTATTTATATGTGTTCAATTGAACTGTAGATTTCTAAAAATCAGCTTTAGAAAATATGTTGTGTAAACACCTTTCTAAGCTGACAACTATGGGAGAGGTTGTTTGATTGGAGAAACTACGAACCGTGGATAAGATAAAAAAATGTATGTAGTGACACCGAGGCCATGGGAGTTCCATTTATAAGATTATTGATCGGATAACAACAATTTGTACATGGATAGACATGCAAATGACAACATAAATATTTATTGTTGTACTATATATGAGGACATTTGACATTTGGGATTATGTATGTTTTTTCTTAGTGGAGTAGATTGTCTGTAGACACTTAGGAAAAAAAACGTAAAGATCACATGCATGTTCATCATCATCAACTCGCAAATCAAGCAAGTCTTACCCTCTAGCCTCATCCCAACGACCATGCCGAATGAAAGCCCGGGAACTACTGTGGGCTCCCCTCTCATGCTCTACTTCCTAAGGCATGTGGTATTCCTCAAATAAATTGAAAATGACATATATTCATCTATCCCATTTGATACACGTCCTTTAGACCAGCTCCAAATGTCGCAATTCCCGTGAAACAAAGTTAGGCCCCCAATTAATAACGACACAAAAATGACATTGAGAACGTGTGTTGTTTGACCAACTTATTTTGGTGCAACCTTTCTGATTTCCTAGAACCTACTTGATTTGTATAACAAACTGAATGTAAAGTTCAAAATATGTAAGCGAATTTTCTAGTGCAAGCTTGTCTTCTAGTCATACACGATCATATTTTGAATATAGAGTTATATGTAGGTGTTAAAGTTTCATGTGTGAGAGAAACTCTCTATAACTAACCATTGAGACACGAAGTACCATATAAAGGCATACTTGAAAAGACTTGATTCACTTTTAATATACCCTCTTAGGTACGCTTCTCCTTATATCTACCATGCCAGTTTTCCCCTTTTTACATGCATGGGAAAAAGGGTCCACCTACAAAATATGCGGTATGATAAACAATCTAATGGTTCAGTCTCATCACTTAAAAGGGATCCACTGAATAAATATGTAGTATTTGATTTTTATCCAATTTTCAAGCAAAGTTTTTTTCCTCTCAATATTGCTTTTAGTATATAATGGTTAAATCTTTTGCTTGTATATGATACATTTCATCGCCTTTTATTTATTACAAACAGTTAGGAGATAGATTTATTTATTATTACATAATATAATTTGAGTGCATATGGGAAAATAAAATATTAGTTCTCTCTCAATGCAAAAGTACTAATAGAAGAGGTAAATTAAATTTCTAGCTCACTCCCTACATAATCAATTGAATCAACATGTGTATCTAGACAAAGATGATTCAATCAATTTGAGATGAAGGGAATACTTACTTTGTAATAGCTTGCGAGTGAAGAGTATTGGAAGATCGATGCACATTTTCATGGGGCAGATAAGACAAAGCTAATGATCTGGAGTGAGGCTAATTCTAAGTGAATCATTATTCATCGGAGCATTATTTAACGTAGTTTCATTGGATAGTACAATAATAATGATCTAGAGAAGCTGAGCATAACATTACAGACATAAGCATTACTTTCCATTATAAAACTAATTATTTTTTTGTTGTACTTTAACCATCATAATTATTTGGTCAACAACTGCTACCACTCATGTATTAGTTTCTATTTTAAAATTTTATTTCTACATTTAATGGTAAGTGAGAAAGAATCTTAGAAATTATTTAGTTGCACTGACCATTGAGCTACATAATTTTTTGTTCATGCACCATCTTATGCATGCATGTCTACTCACATTTTCTCTACATGTACAATCCCGCCATATGAAATATAACGTCAAAGAAAATTAGAAACTCATGTTGGAAATCTGCAATGTACAGAGAAAAGCTAATGTTTAACTTCCAAAAGAATTACAGAATCCTTGTTATCTCAAAATTAGATGCACGTATACAATATACAATGATTATTTCCAGTTGTATTTTTCAAGCAGTAACAAACATGCTACTCTACACTTTGAAGAAAACAATAGATTTATAACGAAATGTAGTAACAGGGAGACCGGTGCCTTTTTTGTGAGGCAGGGAAATAAAATAATCAATCAATTTGCCGTGTGTTTTTTGGGCCGATGATCGTAAAACAGCACATAATGGATGTCCTCAACTTTGGTTGCAAAAAATAGGTCCACGGCCTTAATTACCTATCATCTTGCACCGCGAGAGGGAAACAACCTATACATAATGTCGTGTTGCCATGTCAGTAACTCAGTATACACTATAAACCTCTTTATAGATCAATATATGATGGATACATAAAGCCTCGTGACATATACTTGACTTGTACTGCAAACTATTTTCTACTGTGCCGCGTTCGTAGATACCAAAAGGCACTGAAACAAATCCATATGGCCATCTTTATGTAGATTGCATGTTGTATCATAACACTAGTGCAAACTGCCTCATGTGTTCCGGTTGGTAAGGACCTTTAGTCCCGGTTCTCCAACTGGGACGGGGCAATCGGGACTAAAGCCCCAACCTTTAGTCCCGGTTGCCCCATAAATCGGGACAAAAGAGCGTACACGTGGCCGCTGCTCCGCGCGAGGGGAGAGGAGCAACCGTCTCGGTTCGTAACACGAACCGGGACAAATAACCCTCTGTCGCGGCAGAGATTTGGCACATTTCTCTGCCGCGACAGAGAATTCATTTTGGCACCTTTTTTTTGATGCGGCGGCATTTTGGCCACTTTTTGTGCCACGGCAGAGAATTCATTTATGTTGTTTTATTTTTTATTTTGTGTTTTGCACTCATCAATGAAGGAACCATTATATTACACAAGATCATCATGACAATATAGATCCAAGTGTCGAACATATTACATTCGATACATGGATTTCATGCACTACATACAAAATAAGCTCTTTATACAATCCCTATTACCTATACACACCCGTATAGTATTCTCTTTTTGGTTTTAGGACTTCTGCATCCAAGAATCCCGCCGATTCCTCTTGAATTGCTCGTACGCGATCCTTTGGCAGAAAACCTCCCGTAGACGTTCGAGCTGATTTAAAAAAGGAGTCAACCTATATGAATGAAACTAAACACAATTTGATGGTAATAAAAAACTACAAAAATTGTTTACGTACGTGGAGTTGCTCTAAATTTCTATCATTCTCACAGCACGTCGGACGAATGAACTCGCAAACATAGTATCCATATAAATTGTTCTCTGGTCCCTGCGTCAGGCACTTTACTAGAACAGAGTTCAATCAAAATAATAATCAAGCATGATAATAACGGTATCAAAACTAGAATTAAAGAGATGCGCGGATATAGCTAGTGGTGCTTACATCTAGTGGTTTAAATGTAATCTCTTCTTTCCAAACACCCCTAGCCTTGTTGGTGAACCGTTTACAAGCGCTGCCCGACAAAGAAAATGAATAAAAGAAGTTATTAATTACTTGATATCATAAAATTCACGAATATTGTCGATATAGTGTCGTAATGATTAGAATTACCGCTGGAGAATCATCTACATGTCCTTCCACGTCTCAAGGGATTTATGTTTCGAGTCCATGACTAGTACCCGCCTTTTGTCAGGTTGAATGATTAACAGAATATAGTGGAAGCTGCGTATGCATGACTCATCAATTATATACTTAACATCGAGTAAGCGAAATACAAAGTGTATACAAGATAATAACAATCACTCGAAGTTGTAAGGAAATAGTATTTCCCTTCTGGTTTCTTGAAATCTTAACGCGTGTACGATATTATCCTTCGTATCCTTGGGTTTTGTTTTGAGATTAGCTTGATGAACCCAATATGGGTCAACGAACCCAATGTCACAGATTTGTCCTCTGCTGCATTCGAGAATCTTCATTCTGCATATTATAGTATGATTATATACATGCAATAAACGAGGTGAGATAACTAGAGACTAAATTAATTACAGAATTAGTACTTATAGACAATAGGCACTGATGATCGATTTGTCCAAGGCGTCTTGATTGAATAATTGAAATAGTTCAACAAATTAAATGGCTATCATGTCATATGCTTCTTTCCCATAATGCTTTTTTGTAACCCTCAGCATTATCCAGTTAGCCCCGCCTTTGTGGCATGCATGTACCAGTTATGCAATCTTCGCAATTTTGTTGGAAGATTATTTACCTCCTCAGGTTTGACGAGAGGTTTGACGTACTGGTATTTGTATGGTACTTCACCCACGGGGAAGTACTGTAACTGGGATAAGTAGTAGGCAATACTCATACCTTGAGCAGCGGCAACTTCTCTATATAGTGCAACTATATCTGGATCATACTGCTCTTCGGCCGCATATTTGCTCAATCCCACATTGGTATGGGAAATCACCTTTAGAGGGGTGCAAGATTATTTCGTTTGTTCTCCGAGCTGGGAAACAGATTTCCCGCTTGCACCAGTACTGCTCTTCGATAGTTGTTGTGTCGCATGTGACTTGAGAATAGAGCGCTCATAGTCTGATGACAGCTTTGGCTCGGGTTGGTGAAGGCCCTTTAGCATTTTGAACACTCGGGCTTTTTCTTCTTTGGTGCTAGGGAACTCTGGCTCTTTCGGCCGCCTCAGGTTAGCGAAAAACACTGTCGTTTCCGCCTCAACGATCGCCGTAGTCTCCTCTTCAGTATAGTCATAAGATCTCTTGGGAGGAACCTTTGGTACTTTTGGAAGAGTCTCCTGTTTATGTGTCGGCGATCGCTTACCACTCCCCAGAGTAGCGGTGGTACGCTTACGCTTTTTTCCTGAGGCGCCGGCGATGGCTGTCGCAGCGGCGATGTTTGCGCCGGAGACCGGTGAGGCGACGAAGACGGGTGAGGCGATGGAGATGGGTGAGGTGACGAAGACGGCTGCCGCGGCGACGACGACCGCGCTGGAGACGGGTGAGGCGGCGACGAAGATGGCCTTGGCGTGTGACTTGGAAGCTCGATACATTCCTTTGGCCATAGAATGGTGACGTTTGTTGCTTCTCCCAGTTCATCACATCCCCTTCACCTGCAGGGTAGTCAAGCTTCAAACCTTGAAAGGTGGGCATGATTTCATCCACCCCGACAACAACGTAGCCCTGTGGAACCGGACAACAATGGTAAGTTGGTGCGGGTCCAATTGGTAAGGCATAGCCGACCGCCACCTTCATTGATATGTTCACAACTTTCACATGTAGCTTGCAGTGTGTCATCTGTGTGATATCATCCACTGGGTAGCCAACACGAGCCATCGTCGGTGCACCATCGCCATCGTCATTGTCATCACCCGGGACCTCGGTGGAAGCCACACTGCTTTTTCGATTATTCAATAGGCCGGTAGCATCGAATGCAGGTTCTACCACCATGTGCTGCTGAGATGGGCCGGTAGTACCTTGCTGGCTAAGTGCGTTAATTTGATCTTGTTGTTGCTTTATTCATTCTTAAATTATACGCATTCGCTCTTTCTGAATATTTGCTTCAACTTTTGCCTTGTCCTTTCTCCTCTTACGGCTTCTATCAGGATATTTCTTCCTATCTTCGGAAAACCAAGTGCTCCATGGTTGGGAGCCTATTGTGCCTCGTGTGCGTCCATCATGTTCCTTATTCCCAAGGGAGAGTGTGAGCTCATCATTCTCTCTATCGGGAATGAAGTCCCCATCTTTAACAGCCTTTACTGCTTTTCTAATCTTCTCGATTGGCAAGGGGTCTTCTTTATGTCGTATGTTATATATACACTTCCCTTTTGAGTCCAACGTGCCCCCATGCCCGTAAAACCAATTCTTTGCACGTTCGATCCAATCGTATGTCTCTGGGATGATCTTTTTAGCACGCAGTTCATCCTCAAGTTTCTTCCACTTAGGAATGCCAGCCCTGTAGCCACCTTTCCCCATAGTATGGTGATACTTATTATTAGCAGCATTTAGCTTATTCGTTTCAGACATTTTCTTAGCTTTTACTGATGTCTTGTAATTCACAAACTCAGCCCATAATGGTTTTAACTTTTGATACTGAATCTTTTCGAAATCTAGAGTCTTCTCTTTCATGACATATTCAAGGTGCAATCTTTTCTTCCAGCTGGTGAAACACTTGGCCATCTTGTTCATAGCCCACTCCATGACCTTCATCTGCATGGCTTTGGCATGTTCTAAGGTGTCCTCAACTGGATCCTCTGCATTTGGATCCAGATCTACCTTCGGTAGGGTGAAATTAAGCATGAGCCTCTTCCACAGTAAATCTTTGGCCACGGTAGGGAGAAATAAAGACGTTCCCTCTTTTTCCGCATTAGTAGGCCTATTCCAATTTCGAATGACGGTCGGGACGAAGTCCCTAACGATTACTCTGCATTGTGCCACAAATTTGTTTGCGACAACAAGGGGAGCCGTTGGTTTGTCGTCGTCACCGATTTCTTCGATCCTGAACCTCTCATGCTCTTCTAACTTTTTGGTTGGGCCTCGTCCGCTCTTTTCAGTAGATTTGTTCGATGCGGAGGGCTAAAAGAAGAAAGATCGTCGTTAATATTTCTATATTGATAGCAGATTATTAATTAATGAATTAATTATATTACATGCACCTCGCCGTTGCGGTCGTCTTCTCGATCACACAAGGCATCGCCTTCTCCCTCACGGAAGGCATCACCTTCAATCTCAAACAAGTCATCTCTTACGGCAAAAATAGAATCACCCTCACCGGAGTTGTTCAGAAACATCGATACATCTATATTTTCTTCCCCGCGGATCACACCTTGGATCAACTCTTCCTTTTCTTCGTCTCTGCTGTGTGGTTCCATATTTTCTACATAGGTGGAAAAGCGAATAAGTCAAAGCAGCTAAGGGAGAATGTTAGGTAGGGTGTTGAGAGATAAAAACCCTAATTTGGAGAAACCCTAATATATACATACACAATAATAAAAATTAGTTTACAATATCAGAAACCCTAATTCAGAGAAACCCTCGGGCTCGGATCCTATCGCGAAGAACCAATACCGGAAAGAAAGGCGGCAATCAATACATGGCATAATGCAATGCGCAATAAATAAGTATGACATGTCAGATTTAGAGATCCTACACTAACCCTAGGTGCAACATCGATTTAAAAGGGTTCGGAATGCCCTGGCGAGGACACACCGGCGAACCCACATGTACATAAGGGGTGTCGATGTTTCTTTAACTAAACTAGGGTTTTAAGTTTCTTGACAATGTATGATGATTGCTCAGACAAAAAGCTCTTAATTTTCTGAACATTTTGATATATTATTTGTATTTTTCTGACTTATAAATCATTAATTATTGAATTTACAAGTTTATATCAAATTTGAAAATATTAAACCATTTTAAAACAGTTACTGCGTCACTATGACATCAGCATAGGGGTGGGGTAGTTTTTCACCGGGTCTGGGGCTACCCACAGTGACTGACCAGTGGGGCCGAAGACAAATCAGCATGCCACACAGGCGGTCAAAGGTCAGCGGGGTCCGCGGACACGTCAAGACCACGCCAGTGTGACGCCATCACGACGGCCACTGTCGGATGGTCACCGGCAACGGTGAAGGAGGGCGCGTGGGGCGGCGAGATCTAGTCTACTCGAATGACGCAAGCAAGGCAAGCCTACTGGTGGTAGCGCCGCTATGTTTTGGTCGCCGGAGCAAGGAGAACGGCGGCAGAACGCATGGGTCGACAGCGAGCAACGACTACAGAGGGAGAGGGGGTCGAGGGAGAGGTCCTAGGGGACCAGCATCTCACCGCAGATCGGACGAAGGGCTCGGGGAGGCCGCGCGAGGTCTAGAGCGAAGGCGATGTCGACGGCGGCGGTCGTCGGTGACGAGGAAGATGGCGTCGATGGCGACGATTGCAGACGCCCCTCTTCGATTCCTTTTACAGGGAGATAGAGGGAAACGAGGTGGAGCTCGCGGCAGGGTCAGCAAGGCGGAGCTCGGGCAGCCTGCCGGCGTCGTGGGGCGGCGTCTCCTGTGTGCGTCGATGACTTAGCAGAGAAATGAGATGGGGAAAGAGAGGAACGGGCGCGCGGTTAAATAACTGGAGCCTCTTTTGTCCCGGTTGGTGCCACCAACCGGGACTAAAGTCCCATACGTCCTGGTTGGTGGCACCAACCGAGACGTATGCTCCACTTTTTTTTCATATTTTGGGCTGAGCCCAAGCGGCGCGTGAAGGGGGCCTTTAGTCCCGGTTGGATTCAAAAACCGGGACTAAAGGTCCTGTTTTCAAAAAAATTCACAAATTATCTCTTTGTTCCCGCCTTATTTTTTATTTTGGGGTTTTAATTTGTAATGTTTTTTAAATGATAATTAATTTGGAATTTAGAAAAACTTTAAACATAAAAAGTGTATAAATTTGAATAACTAATTCAAAACCATTATCTGTTTTTAAAAATAATTAATGTAACCATTTAAACTATGAACCATTTAAAAAGTGTTTAAATTTGAATAACTATGAACCATTTAAAATTCTCCGAGCTGGGCAGAATGCGCGGGAGGAAAAGGGCGGGAAGAAAATTTTATGACGATAGAACTGGAATTAAAGTACATAACGCAACTAACACTAAGTTACATAAAGCATGACTGAAAATTAAGATACATAGAAGAACTGAAAATTTAGATACATGGCCTGATTAAGTCACAATCGGCCGAACTTGTTTTGGAATATTGGAGTGATTTAGTCATGCTACTACCTACACCTGTAATACTCGCCATTGTAGTCGTCATACTTGCCACGGCCGTCATCGCTGTCGTCGTCGGGGTCACCGTAGTTGAACCTTGAAGGCTGAGTACGAGTGGGCTAGACTTGAGGGTAGCGCAGGCGGAGGTTAGAGTCAGCGGCCGTGTCGTAGGCCATGACGCCCTGGAGAGTCCGGCCGCGCCACCACAGCCGACGGCTGGCCTCGTTGAAGTTAGAAGGAGGTGGGCCATCCTCCTCGTGCCTGGCGAGCGCCCTCTCATGCCGATCCCCGAAGAAGGCTTTCCAAGTCGGGAAATAGTCGGGATGCCAGTTGGGATTCCTCCGCTGCTCTGGCGTGAGCTCGAAGTAGTAGTGGTTCGTGAAGGCCATCCGACGCGCCACACCTAGAGGGACAGGAGGAACCGGCATGCCTCTGGCGCTCAGCATCCAGCCGACGGGGACGCAGTAGCCCGGCGGGCAGGGGTAGTTCAAGGCGCAAAGCGCCAACGCCTTCCTGGGCGTTAGTCGTACGGTGGAAGCCATGGGAAAAAGTGATGAGGTTGCAGATATGAGTCTAGAGATGCGCAATTACAATGGAGGCCAATCCTACATATATGTAGTGAGAAATGGCGGGAAGAAAACTGCGGGAAGAAATGGCGGGAAGAAATGGCGGGAAGAGAACTGGCGGGAAGATAAATGGCAGGAAGAAAACTGCGGGAAGAAATGGCGGGAAGAAATGGCGGGAAAACTTTCTCCTGCAACATTGTTCTCCATCCCAATGTCCACATGTATGCATAATATGGGCACAGCATCACAAACTATGCCGCGATTCAGCACATAACATCGGTCATTTGGACCGAAAGCCATGAAACCTCGAACATGATAGGTCATTTTGTGAAGGTTTTTTGAGACATGATCAATATACCAAGTATGGTATTTTTCCTTGCAACTATGTCACATAATATGACACCACGTTAAGGAATTACATTGTTTGGACTTTTTTTGAATTTCTTATGCTCGTTTTGAATTTTTCACTTTTCGAACTAAGGTCGAACCTGCATGCATGAAGATAGGGGACGAGCATCGTTAGAACTTGCATTGGATATCTGAAGAAACCACATATTGCGAGTATAAAAATGATTTTTTCAAAAAATCACGGGCATTTGATCATGTACCTGTAGTACAAACCGGACCCACTTCCAACCGATTCGGCAGACATTTGTCCTTTTTACCTGGGATGAAAGGAAATGTTTGAGATATCCCGGTTGGGAGATAGTACATTTAAGGTGGTCTAATATTTTCGAAAAATGGGACGGTAGCATTCTGAAACAGCATTTTGGTAGTTGCTTCACAAAACGACCCGTTTTTTGCGCTCGGAAAATGGAAAATGGCTTTTCTGTGCGACCAAAAGGAAAACTTCCTCCTGCAACATTGTTCTCCATCCCAATGTCCACATGCATGTATAATATGGGCACAACACCGCAAACTATACCGCGATTCAGCACATAACATCAGTCATTTCGACCAAAAGCCATGAAACCTCAAACATGATAGGTCATTTTGTGAAGGTTTTTTCGAGACATGATCAATATACCAAGTCTCGTATTTTTCCTGGCAACTATGTCATATAATATGACACCACGCGAAGAAATTACATTGTTTGGACTTTTTTTCAATTTCTTATGCCCGTTTTGAATATTTCCCTTTTCGAACTAAGGTCGAACCTGCGTGCATGAAGATAGGGAACGAGCATCGTTAGAACTTGCATTGGATATCTGAAAAAACCACATATTGAGAGTTTAAAAATGATTTTTTTCAAAAAATCACGGGCATTAGATCATGTACCTGTAATACAAACCGGACCCACTTCCTACCGATTCGGCAGACATTTGTCCTTTTTACCCGGGATAAAAGGAAATGTTTGAGATATCCCGGTTGAGAGATAGTCCATTTAATATGGTCTAATATTTTAGAAAAATGGGACGGTAGCATTCTAAAACAGCATTTTGGTGGTTACTTCACAAAACGACCCGTTTTTTATGCTCGGGAAATGGAAAATGGCTTTTCCGTGCGACGAAAAGGAAAACTTCCTCCTGTAACATTGTTCTCCATCCCAATGTCCACATGCATGTATAATATGGGCACAGCATCACAAACTATGCCGCGATTCAGCACATAACATCGGTCATTTGGACCGAAAGTCATTAAACCTCGAATATGATAGGTCATTTTGTGAAGGTTTTTTCGAGACATGATCAATATACCAAGTCTGGTATTTTTCCTTTCAACTATGTCACATAATATGACACCAAGCGAAGGAATTACATTGTTTGGACTTTTTTTGAATTTATTATGCCCGTTTTGAATTTTTTCCCTTTTTGAACTAAGGTCGAACCTACGTGCATGAAGATAGGGGACGAGCATCGTTAGAACTTGCATTAGATATATGAATAAACCACATATTACGAGTCTAAAAATGATTTTTTCGAAAAATCACGGGAATTAGATCATGTACCTGAAGTACAAACCGGACCCACTTCCTGCCGATTCGAAAGATATTTGTCCTTTTTACCCGGGATGGAAGGAAATGTTTGAGATATCCCGGTTGGGAGATAGTCCATTTAAGGTGGTCTATATTTTAGAAAAATGGTATGATAGCATTCTGAAATAGCATTTCGGTGGTTGCTTCACAAAACGACCCGTTTTTTACGCTCAGAAAATGGAAAATGGCTTCTCTGTGCAACGAAAAGGAAAACTTCCTCCTGCAACATTGTTCTCCATCCCAATGTTCACATGCATGCATAATATGGGGACGGCATCACAAACTATGCCGCGATTCAGCATATAACATCGGTCATTTGGACCAAAAGCCATGAAACCTTGAACATGATAGGTCATTTTGTGAAGATTTTTTCGAGACATGATCAATATACCAAGTCTGGTATTTTTCCTTGCAACTATGTCACATAATATGACACCACGTGAAGGAATTACATTGTTTGGACTTTTTTTTGAATTTCTTATGCCCGTTTTGAATATTTCCCTTTTCGAACTAAGGTCGAACCCGCGTGCATGAAGATAGGGGATGAGCATCGTTAGAACTTGCATTGGATCTCTGAAAAAACCATATATTGCGAGTCTAAAAATGATTATTTTCAAAAAATCACGGGCATTAGATCATGTATCTGTAGTACAAATCGGACCCACTTCCTACCGATTCGGCAGACATTTGTCCTTTTTACCCGGGATAAAAGGAAATGTTTGAGATATCCCGGTTGGGAGATAGTCCATTTAAAGTGGTTTAGTATTTTAAAAAAATGGGACCGTAGCATTCTCAAACATCATTTTGGTGGTTGCTTCACAAAACGACCCGTTTTTGCGCTCGGAAAATGGGAAATGGCTTTTCCGTGCGACGAAAAGGAAAACTTCCTCCTGCAACATTGTTCTACATCCCAATTTCCACATGCATGCATAATATGTGCACATAACAAACTATGCCGCGATTCAGCACATAAGATCGGTCATTTGGACCAAAAGCCATGAAACCTCGAACATGATAGGTCATATTTTGAAGGTTTTTTCGAGACATGATCAATATACTAAGTCTGGTATTTTTCCTTGCAACTATGTCACATAATATGACACCACGCGAAGGAATTACATTGTTTGGACTTTTTTGAATTTCTTATGCCTGTTTTGAATTTTTCCCTTTTCAAACTAAGGTCGAACCTGCGTGCATGAATATAGGGCACGGGCATCGTTAGAACTTGCATTGGATATATGAAGAAACCACATATTGCGAGTCTAAAAATGATTTTTTCAAAAAATCACAGGCATTAGATCATGTACCTGTAGTACAAACCGAACCCACTTCCTACTGATTCGGGAGACATTTGTCCTTTTTACCCTGGATGGAAGGAAATGTTTGAGATATACCGGTTGGGAGATAGTCCATTTAAGGTGGTATAGTATTTTAGAAAAATGGAACGGTAGCATTCTGAAACAGCATTTTGGTGGTTGCTTCACAAAACGACCCGTTTTTTGCGCTCGGAAAATGGAAAATGGCTTTTCCGTGCGACGAAAAGGAAAACTTCCTCCTGCAACATTGTTCTACATCCCAATTTCCACATGCATGCATAATATGGGCACAACATCACAAACTATGCCACGATTCAGCACATAACATCGGTCATTTGGACCGAAAGCCATGAAACCTCGAGCATGATAGGTCATTTTGTAAAGGTTTTTTCGATACATGATCAATATACCAAGTCTGGTATTTTTTCCTTGCAACTATGTCACATAATATGACACCACGCGAAGGATTTACATTGTTCGGATTTTTTTGAATTTCTTATGCCCGTTTTGAATTTTCCCTTTTCGAACTATGGTCAAACCGGCGTGCATGAAGATAGGGGACGAGCATCGTTAGAACATGCATTGGATCTCTGAAGAAACCACATATTGCGAGTCTAAAAATGATTTTTTCAAAAAATCATGGGCGTTAGATCACTTACCTGTAGTACAAACCGGACCCACTTCCTACCGATTTCGCAGACATTTGTCCTTTTTACCCGGGATGGAAGGAAATGTTTGAGATATCCCGGTTGGGAGATAGTCCATGTAAGGTGGTCTAGTATTTTAGAAAAATGGGAGGGTAGCATTCTGAAAGAGCATTTTGGTGGTTGCTTCACAAAACGACCCGTTTTTTGCGCTTAGAAAATAGAAAATGGCTTTTCCGTTCGAAGAAAAGGAAAACTTCCTCCTACAACATTGTTCTCCATCCCAATGTCCACATGCATGCATAATATGGGCACATCATCACAAACTATGCCGCGATTCAGCACATAACGTCGGTCATTTGGACCAAAAGCCATGAAACCTCGAACATGATAGGTCATTTTGTGAAGGTTTTTTGAGACATTATCAATATACCAAGTCTGGTATTTTTCCTTGCAACTATATCACATAATATGACACCACACGAAGGAATTACATTGTTTGGACTTTTTTTTTGAATTTCTTATGCCCGTTTTGAAATTTTCCCTTTTCGAACTAAGGTCGAACCTGCGTGCATGACGATAGGGGACGAGCATCGTTAGAACTTGCATTGGATATCTGAAGAAACCACATATTACGAGTCTAAAAATGATTTTTCCAAAAAATCATGGGCATTAGTGAAAGTACAAAGGAAGTCGCCTAGAGGGGGGGTGAATAGGCTTTTGAAATTATTACGGTTTAGGCTCAAGTAAATGCAGAATAAAACTAAAGTTTAATTTATTGAGCACAAAACCTAGCCACTAAGTTCACCTTGGTGCACCAACAACCTATGCTAAGCAATACAAGCAACAAGGTGATAGCAAGGTATAAATACTTCAAGCACGATGGCTATCACAATGTAAAGTGCATAAGTAAAGGGTTCGGTTGAGAGATAACCGATGGACACGGAGACGAAGATTTGTTTCCCGAAGTTCACTTCCAAAGAAGTTACGTCTCCGTTGGAGAGGTGCGATGGCGCAATGCTCTCCGAACGCCACAAATGGCTCACCTCGGGGAGTGGTGGCTCGATGCTCACCCAACGCCACACAAGGCCTCACCCCGGATGCGGAAGCACGCAACTCACCGACGCCACAAAATGCTCACCCTATTCTCCCAAGTGCGCACCACAAAAGGCGGGCACTTGCTCCACTATGGGACGCTTGAGGGCGGTCACCGAACCCGTACAAGATTGGGGCTAACTCCACAACTCAATTGGAGGCTCCCAACAACAAAGCCACAAAAGGCCTACAATGCCACAAAAGGCCAACAACGCCACAAAAGGCTACAAGACCACAAAAGGTCAACAAGACCACAAAAGGTCAACAAACCAACCACACAACCGTCTAGGGTTCCAAGGAACCCAAGAGAAACAAGCTCACAAGCTTGAACTCGCCGAATCTCCGAGGAGAACTCAAACCTATGCACCAAATGCAAGGGCAAGTCCTTCTCCCCCAAATTCGAACAAAGCTACAAAAGCTATTGGGGGAATAAGGGAGGAAGAACACAAGAGTAGAACTCAAACCTATGCACCAAATGCAAGGGCTAGTCCTTCTCTCCCAAATTCCAACAAAGCTACAAAAGTTATTGGGGGAATAAGGGAGGAAGAACACAAGAGGAGAACACAAAACTCTCCAAGATCTAGATCCCAATGATTCCTTCACAAAGAAGGGATTTTACTTGGGGGGATTGTAGATCTAGATCTCCTCTCTCAAATCCCTCAAAAAGATGCAAGAATCATAGGAGGGGAAAGGGAGAGGGAAAGCTTCTTCAAGGTTGACAATGGAGCAGAGAGAGAAAGCCAAGAACCAAGAAGAAAAGCTAGTACCCACGAAGGGGAAGAGGAGCCCCTTTTAAAGGGCTCCCAGATCTGCCAGTCATGGGCATTCGCGACACCTGGCCGGAACTTCCGGTGGGAGGCCGGAAGTTCCGGTGGCACCCAGCCAACGGTCGAAAACTGCGGAGCGAGAAACTTAAAAAACAAATCATGGCCGGAACTTCCGGCTCTGGGCGGAAGTTCCGCCCAGCCTGGCTCCAACGGTCATTAGACCGTTGACGCCCGCTCCAGAAGCGCAACCGGAAGTTCCGGTCAAAACAGACCGGAAGTTCCAGTGAACTTCCGATGCAAGTTCCGACAAAGTTCCGGCAAATAGAACGCTTCAAAACAGAAGGTTACTGAGCGTGAGCGGAAGAAGACCCGGAACTTCCACCGGAACTTTCGGCGGCAAAGATGCCCTAGCGGAACTTCCGGTGGGAAGCCGGAACTTCCGGTCAGGGAAATTCCAGAAACCAGAAAACCAGAAACGCAATAACTTTTGCATCCGAACTCCAAACAGGATGAAACCAATTTTGTTGGAAAGATAACGACGAATATATATGTGAAATATTGGGTATCACCTTGGGAGAAAATATCATGAATATATATGTGAACTATCCCCCAAGGTGTGGAGCCAGAAAACTCGCAAGATCAAAAACCGCAATAAGATATGCAAATGAAATCCTCAGATGATGAGCTAGAGCTTGTTATGATGGTGACCACAAGCTCTAGATCCTATCATGGACAAGAACCAAATAACAACCAAGAAAGATGATGCTATGAATGCAAAGGTTTGAGCTCTCTCCGAACGATGCAGACGAGACACCCGCTTGAGAGCCCCTCTTGATAGCACGGCTATCTATCCTAAACCCGGTCTCCCAACTAACAATACGAGACCGGCAAAAGAAAAGCCCTATCAAGAACATACCTTTGCCTTGAGCATCCCACTTGAACTTGATGTATACCGTCTTGTTCTTCTATAGTGAGAACACCTTTCTTGGATGCTCTTGCTTGATGAAGATGAAGACTTGCAAATTGCTCCCCCATACTCCATGGGGAAACCTCTTCTTTGAACTTGTCTTCATCATTCCATGAGCACGAGGATGGCAAGCTTCAAGCATGAGATCTTCTAGAGATGGCGCATCTTAAGCTCGCCCTTCTTCATCCCTACTTGCGGTTGATCCATCTTGATGCAAATCTTTGCACAAGCCTTGATCGACCTTCAAGCCCCTCCTTTCTTCATGATTCCAATGGGCACAAAGCCCTTGGACATTTCTTCATCTTCCAACCTTGAGACAACACATGGCCCAAGCAATGCCAATGGACAAACTTACAAGTGAAACTCAATTTACACATTAGTCCATAGAGATTGTCATTAATTACCAAAATCACACATGGGGGCATACATGCCCTTTCAATTAGATTATGTACCTGTAGTACAAACCGGACCCACTTCCTACCGATTCGGCAGACATTTGTCCTTTTTACCTGGGATGGAAGGAAATTTTTGAGATATACCGGTTGGGAGATAGTCCATTTAAGGTGGTATAGTATTTTAGAAAAATGGAACGGTAGCATTCTGAAACAGCATTTTGGTGGTTGCTTCATAAAACGACCCGTTTTTTGCGCTCGGAAAATGGAAAATGGCTTTTCCGTGCGACGAAAAGGAAAACTTCCTCCTGCAACATTGTTCTCCATCCCAATGTCCACATGCATGCATAATATGGGCACAACATCACAAACTATGGCGCGATTCAGCATATAACATCGGTCATTTGGACCGAAAGCCATAAAACCTCGAACATGATAGGTCATTTTGTAAAGGTTTTTTTGATACATGATTAATATACCAAGTATGGTATTTTTCCTTGCAACTATGTCACATAATATGATACCATGCAAAGGATTTACATTGTTTAGACTCTTTTTGAATTTATTATCCCCGTTTTAAAATTTTCCCTTTTTGAACTAAGTCAAACCTGCATGCATGAAGATAAGGGACGGGCATCGTTAGAACTTGCATTGGATCTCTGAAGAAACCACATATTGCGAGTCTAAAAATGATTTTTTCAAAAATTCACGGGCATTAGATCATGTACCTATAGTACAAACCAGACCCACTTCCTACCGATTCGGCAGACATTTGTCCTTTTTACCCGGGATGGAAGGAAATGTTTGTAATATCCCGGTTGGGAGATAGTCCATTTAAGGTGGTCTAGTATTTTAGAAAAATTGGGACGGTAGCATTCTGAAATAGCATTTTGGTGGTTGCTTCACAAAACGACCCGTTTTTTGCGCTCAGAAAATGTAAAATGGCTTTTTCGTGCGACGAAAAGAAATACTTCCTCCTGCAACATTGTTCTCCATCCTAATGTCCACATGCATGCATAATATGGGCACAGCATCACAAACTATGTCGTGATTCGGCACATAACATCGGTCATTTGGACCGAAAGCCATGAAACCTCGAACATGATAGGTCAGACTGAGGTGGGCAACCTATAAATTGAGGGAAAGACCTATAAATAGATGAAAAGGGTTCATCTTTAGTCCCGATTGGAGGGATTTTGGCAGGCTGGGCCAGGCAGCACTAATGATAGGGGTGAGTGTCGACATTATTTCGTGCGGCTTGTACCTTGTCCCGGATGGCGTCACCAACCGGGACTAAAGAGGAACCTTTAGTCCCGGTTGGAGACACCAACCGGGACAAAACACGAGTCAGCACTAATAATACTGGTGAGTGTTGACATTATGTCGTGAGTGTCGACACTATGCCGAGCTATTTGTACTATAAATAGGCATCCTTGTGAGTCTAGTCCTCCAGCCAGATTGAGGCATCTCCAAGATTGTTTTCGAGAGCAGGGACACCACTACGGCCAGTTTCAGGGAGATGTCGCGGGAGCCCAGTCCTCCGGCATCTCCAAGAAACTGGTCATAGAGGCACTCCCTAATATGTGAAATTAGTTAGCTCCCAGGTGTATTGATCTAGTTAGAGAAGTTACAAGCTGCAAGATGGTGTGCGAGAGCAGGGACACTACTACGGCCAGTTTCAGGGAGATGCCGCCGGAGCCTAGTCCTCCGGCATCTCCAAGAAACTAGTCATAGAGGCACTCCCTAATATGTGACCACGCGCGTTTGGAGATCAGATCGTAATGGTAAGTACGAATCGGGACAACTTCTTCATAGTTCGGGAAAGTCGTTCTACAAATCGGGACTAAAGGCCCCCTTTAGTCCCGGTCCAGCCATAAAACGGGACTAACACTCAAGTCATTTATTAATATTAAAAACCGAGACTACAAAATCGGGACTAAAGTCCCCCCTATATATAGTCTCGATCAAGCCACAAACCGGGACTAACACTCATTACATTTATTAAACTTGAAAAATTGCAAACATCATAAAATATCCTTCACAAAATGAGCTATCATGTCTCATGGCATTTAGGTTCACAATATGCAGCCGACCGGCCAGACATGAACTAGAGGTACACAATATGAGCATGAACTTCTTGGCGTATGTCCTTCCTTATGATCGCTTTAGACGTAACCATGGAGCATCTTCTTTACTTAACGGAATGCTTGGGTCAGTTTTCACTGTGAAGGGTGGAATTTCATCAAACTTATTATAATGTTTTGACATGTCTGTCTTGTCCTCGATTCCCACGATGTTTCTTTTACCTGAAAGAACTATGTGACGCTTTGGCTCATCATATGATGTATTCGTTTGCATATTTTTTATTTTTTCGGTCTGGAGGACATGTCCTTCACATAGAAAACCTGAGACACATCATTGGCTAGGACGAATGGTTCATCTCTATAACCAAGATTGTTGAGATCCACTGTTCTCATTCCGTACAACTGGTCTATCTTTACCCCTTCCCCATTCAGGTTGACCCATTTGCAGCGAAACAAAGGGACCTTAAAAGAGACTCCATAGTTAAGTTCCCATATCTCCTCTATGTAACCATAGTATGTGTCCTTTTGCCCATTCTCGTCCGTTGCATCAAAGCGGACACCACTGTTTTGGTTGGTGCTCTTTTTATCTTGGGCGATCGTGTAGAATGTATTCCCATTTATTTCGTACCCTTGGAAATTCAATATAGTAGAAGATGGTGACGCGGCCAACAAGTATAGCTGATCTCCAACAGTGGTGTCATTCAAGAGATGTGTCCGCATCCAACCGCCGAAATACTTCATGTGTTCATATGTAATCCATGATTCAGGCTTCCCGAGGTTTTTGGAGCATACAATATTCTTGTGTTCCTCGATACACGGAGCTGCCAAGGTGGAATTATGTAGAACTGTGTAGTGTGCTTTAGTAAAAGAATCCCCGTCCCTACATATCATTGCTTTCTTTTCTAGCATGCTTTTTCCACTTAGTCTTCCCTCATGCCGCGAGTCAGGAACACCAATCGGCTTAAGGCCAGGAATAAAGTCAACACAAAAATCAATGACCTCCTCTGTTCCATATCCCTTGGAGATGCTTCCTTCTGGTATAGCACGGTTATGAACATATTTCTTTAAGACTCCCATAAACCTCTCAAAGGGGAACATATTGTGTAGAAATACAGGACCGAGAATGGCAATCTCTTCCACTTGGTGAACCAGGAGATGCGTCATAATATTGAAGAAGGATGGTGGGAACACCAACTCAAAACTAACAAGACATTGCACCACATCCTTCTATAACCTTGGCAGAATATCTGGATCGATTACCTTCTGAGATATTGCATTGAGGAATGCACACGGTTCACAATGGCTACTCGAACATTTTCCGGTAGAAGCCCCCTCTATGCAATCGGAAGCAACTGCGTCATAATCACGTGACAGTCATGAGACTTCAGGTTTTGGAACATTTTCTCTGCCATATTTATTATCCCCTTTATATTAGATGAGAAGCCAGACGGCACCTTGATACTATAAAGGACTTCAAAAAAGATTTCCTTCTCTGCTTTGGTAAGAGCATAGCTGGCACGACTTAAGTGACGCCCTTTATCCGTCTTGTTCTGTGTATGCATGTTCTTTGGGTCTTTTATAATTTGCTGGTCCTCCCGTGCTTATGGTGTATCTTTTGTCTTCCCATACACACCTAGGAATCCTAGCAGGTTCATGCAAAGATTCTTTGTCAGATGCATCACGTAGATTGAAGAGGGGACACGTAGGACTTTCCAATATGGCAGCTCCCAAAATATAGATTTCTTCTTCGACATGGGTGCGTGTCCGGTAGCGACGTCGTTCGGAACTGATTGACCGCCGGAACCCTTTCCAAAGATTACTTCTATGTCCTTGACCATACCAAATACATCATCACCAGCAGGGAGTTCAGGCTTCTTCCGGTGATCTGCCTCACCTTTAAAATGCTTGCCTTTCTTTCTTACGGGATGATTGGTCAGAAGAAATCATCGATTCGCCAGGTACACAACCTTCTTGCATTTATGCAAATATGTACCTTCAGTGTTATCTAAACAGTGCGTGCATGCCTTATATCCCTTGTTTATCTGTCCTGAAAGGTTACTAAGAGCAGGCCAATCATTGATGGTTACGAAAAGCAACCCTCGTAGGTCAAATGGCTCCTGTTTGTTCTCATCCCACGCATGTACACCTGGTTTGCCCCACAGCTGTACGAGTTCTTCAACTAATGGCATTAGGTACATATCAATGTCGTTGCCCATTTGCTTTGGGGCTTGGATGAGCACTGACATCATAATGAACTTACGCTTCATGCACAACCAAGGAGGAAGGTTGTAGATATAGAGTGACGGTCCAGGTGCTGTGACTGCAGCTCTGATCCCCAAAAGCATTCATGCCATCCGTACTTAGACCAAACCATAAGTTCCTTGCATCACACATGCAAAGTCTGGGAAGTCTCTCTTGATTTTTCTCCACTGCGACCCATCAGCAGGGTGTCTCAACTTCCCGTCTTTCTTACGGTCTTCTTTGTGCCATCGCAACAACCTGACATGCTCTTTGTTTCTGAACATGCGTTTCAACCTTGGTATTATAGGAGCATACCACATAACCTTAGCAGGAACCCTCTTCCGGAGGGGCTCTCCCTCAACATCACCAGGGTCATCTCGTCTGATCTTATACCGCAATGCATTGCATACCGGGCATTTATCTAAATTCTTATACTCCTTACCGCGGTAGAGGATGTAGTCATTAATGCATGCATGTATCTTCTGCACATCTAATCCTAGAGGGCAGAGAGTCTTCTTTGCTTCGTATGTACTCTCGGGAAGTTCGTTATGTTTTGGAAACTTTGGCTTCATTATTTTCAGCATCTTTCTAAATGAGGAGTCAGTTAGACCACACTCTGCCTTCCATCGCAGCAATTCCAGTGTGGTACCGAGCTTTATGCTTCCATCTTTGCAATTTTGGTACAACAATTTTTTGTGATCTTCTAACATGCCCTCCAACTTCAACTTCTCCTTTTCTGTTTCACAGTCTCGTTTTGCATCAGAAATGACCCTACCAAGTTCATCAGCGTGCTCATCTAATGCCCGTTCTTCACCTCCTTCCTCTTCATTGTCTTCCATTGCAGTATCTGTAACATCCCAAAAATACTAAACTTGGATCATCAAACTCTAATCATCAAAATTAGGGTTAACAAAAAATATTCTAAATAAAAATATGAAAGCATGCATGTGTGTATGCATCCCAATTTGAATTCTTTTGAATTGCCTTGTTTGTGTGTTTCTTTGCTTGTAAATGGATTCTTAGGTGAAATAAACATCATCTAAACAATCCCCACACTTTTCCCAAAGACAAATAAATTAAAACAAACAAAATAAGGGAATGGTCACTTTGACCAATTTAACTCCCATGCCTACTTTGGCTATCTCAAGCTTTCAAAACTTAACAGAAACATGTTTGGATCTTTGCACCCCTTGATAGTACTCATAACAAGGCACGAAGGCCCACTTTGTGATCATCCAAACTCATTCAAATACATGGTTTAAAGGATAGTTCAAAATTGAATCTTTATCATATGGGAAGATCCCACTTTTTCGAAAACCACTCAAACAAGCTCAACTTTCAAAACCTAAGCATCCACAGACTCACCAGCACCTGCCTAGCACACCTACCAAAAATCTTTTCAAAATTCAAAACTTGAATTCATGTGGCCATTTCATCAAACACCTTGTAGATTCAAATCAATCAAATCCTAAACACTATTGTGAGCAGTGATTTGAGCCTAACTTGTTCCCTCTCTAGCTCACAGCAATCTCAGTAGATCATCTAGCAAACCTCACTAAGCACTAGCCCCACAGTAAGCTTGGCAATGTCGTCAATGGTGAACAGCCGAAGCTCACCATGTCACCCCAGTGTGGACAGCAAGCTAGGAGCAGCACTAGCCTCGCCAACCTTGTCTAGGAGGCAGCCCACCGTCCATCGCCACTCCCTGTCCCAGCCGCGAGCGTTACCAACCCCTGAACCACACGCACAGACCGTGCCCAGCTCGCCAGCAACCATGTCGAGCATGCGCCAAAGCGCCACCCTCGACACACGCCCACAGACCGCGCGCCGCCCTCGCCGCATGCAAACGCGATCACCGCCGTCCCAGGAGACCGCCAGACATCCTCGTTCGCCGCCCCATGCCTCACATCCACCGCTTGCCGTCGAATACGCCGCCTCTTCCGTGCAGAGCATCACGTGTTCCAGACCATTTGCCACCGCCCCTACTCACGCATTAAAGCCGTAGAGCGTCGCTAGGAGACCACCGATCAATTGCCACCGCCGGCCATGCCTCTAGCAGCCCGTAGCCATGTCGCCACCGTCACCTGCCCATCCCGTTCGGTCTTGTCGTCGAGACTATAAATAGAGGCCTCCCCCACTCAAACTCTTCACACCATTCTACTCCCCTCTCCTCACTGATCGTTCTATACTGTTCCCGGAGCAAGGCGAGCAGCGCTTCGTCGGAATTTCACCGGAGCCCGCCGCTGCTAGAGAAGAAGGGGGCCGGCAATTGGAGTCGCCCCAGGAGAAGTTGCCGGTACCAGGAGGTTTGCTGTCATTGACTTCGTCGTTCGCCTGCATCGCCGACCCTCGCCTGAGCCCCGGTGAGCCTCCCACGACCCCCACTGCGCCGCTAGGGTTCGAGCTCGCCGGTGACTAGTTCATTGTCGACGACGACCCTCAGCCGTTGATCTTACTTCTAATCCTACGCACCACGTTGCCCCGTACCGCTTCGCACCCCCTGTCTCACTGACGCGTGGGGACAGCAACTTAACCAGCCCGCATAAGCGCTGTGCTTAGCAGGCCGGCTCATTATTGTTTCCCGCGCAGCCCAGTAGTTTGAATTTGGATTTTTCCATTTTCATTCAAACACACTTCTGTACCTAGTTTCAAAAATCAACCCAGCTCGATTCAGTGAACCAAATTGAATGAAACTAATTTTGTTAGAAAGGCCTTGGAATGCTGAATCCAAGCCCGTTGGATTCAAATCATTTGGATCTGTAGATCATCCTTGGTAAAAATAACAAGGCAGAAGATTTTCTGCATTCAAATATTTTTCAAATTTAAACCATAATAGCTTTTGAGTTGATTCCAACTCTCAAAAATCATATTTAACCATACCTTTTAGAATATATAAAAATATATAGGTTTACTTACAGAAATAATGTCCAAGTAATAAAAGAATGCCACATAGGCATTTCTAGTCACTTATTTAATTAAAATAAAAGGGTAAAACCTTATTAAATTGTGACACCACTTTAAATCACATTCCCATGGTGATGACATGTGTCAACATGATCCCATGTTTAATTTGGAGAATATTAAATCTTAAGTAGTTTTTCAATGAGTAGAAATTACTTTTCCAAAAATAAAATTATTAAGTCAAGTGCTTGTAACGTTAGTGATGATGCTAGATCATCTATAGAACCCCCTTGTGTGATGTTTTCAAGTAGTTAAGTATTGTTTGGTGATTGTGTACCTCGTATTTATTTCTAGACGCTAGTACCGACCAAGGATACGAGGAGGAAGGAGGATACTACGAAGAGGAAGCCGAAGAGAACTTCAACCACTGCTCTGCACAAGGCAAGCTAACACTTGCAAGATACTTTACCTATGCAAGTCCATACTTGCAAGCTATTAACTTAGCAAGCTTATACTAAGACTGATGCAAGAAAATACTTGCTTGTTACCATGCCAACTATATGCCTTAAGCATATGTGATCATACCCACTTGATACCCAATCCTAGTTTTACTTGCAAGCTTTCTACTTTATTTCTTTATCAAAGCTCTAACTTAGAGTTTACTGAAGTAACTTGTAGATTATAGGAAGATACTTGAAGGTTGCATAAAGAGCATAAAATTTGGCCTAAGTTAGAAACCTTGATATCATCCTAAGATATGAGGTGGTACTTAGTTGAAACTCCACTTGTGTATCACCCCTCATTAGTACTCACTCCCACTTGTAGATGCTAGGCTAAGCATAAAACTGGATCAACTTTAGATGGGAATACTTGGTGAAAATGGTTATGAAAACCTTAGAATGATGGATCATTATACTGAGATGTTTTGACATGTGTTTTCGAACACCAGATGATTTTGGTGATGAAAATGTTGAGGCATGAGCCTTATCCCTTTATAAAACTGATGGTTGTCTGGATGCGATACCATTCCAATTTTACCGTACAACCACAATACCCGAAAATTTGGGTAGGGCTTGACTGGAAACTTATATACCTTAGTATTGGTTCCCTCCCGGCCAAGGTCTGAGCTGAGGCTACCTTGTGAAGATTGTCCACCTGTGCAGTACCCAAGATGACAGTTAGTCATGGTTGGGAGGCCAAACCCACAGGAGAGGTGCTTATACTAGGGCGTGTAATTGAAAGGTTAAGATTGATTATCCGCATACCGAGTATGGTGAATTCAGGATTTGTTCCTGACGAATGTATCGAATGTTGTGGTGAAAGTGTAAAATCTCTGCAGAGTGTCAAACTATTCGAATAGCCGCGTCCGCGGTTATGGACAGTTGGAGTGGCCATACAGTTCCCCCGTCAGATGTTTTCAAAATGACTTGTGAAATGACTTGAGACTTTGACTTGACTACAACAGAGTTGTGACATGAGATACAAGTTCCCACTTAGGAGTTATAAAACTGTGACTAGCTTTCTCGTGCTCTTGAACTTAGTAGAGGTAAATCTGGCTTTTTGCAAAACAACCCTAGAGCTTAGTGTCCTACTACAAAAAATCCCTTCACTTGTTAGTATTAGTTTGCGAGTACTTAAAGAGTACTCATGGCTTTGTCCCTAGCTATTCCCATGGCCAGACTATGAAGAGGAGTACCAGGATGATGGACCCCAGGAAGGTTACGACAACTAGGATCATCTCCCATCGTCAGCATTGCCTGTGACCCTGAAGATGGAGCTTCGCCTACGCTACCTTTATTATTACGTATTTCCGCTGCTTGAATTGTATTAAGAACTGGATCATGAGATCCTTATTTGTGTAAGACCTTATGTATGGTTTGTAATGGATGATGTACTGTGGTATCCAATTCTGTTATGTCTCGCAAAAATGGTAATCCTGGGATTGCAATGTATGGCATAACAGGCATCTGGGATTAAAAATCCGGGTGTTGACAAGTTGGTATCAGAGCCATCCTGACCATAGGAGACCCTAGTTAGACTGGACGTTGGAATCAAAAACTTAGTTTCAAAACCAAAGGAAAATTTTATTTACAAAAACTTATTCCCATTCTTATCACTTTGCTTATTTCATGAAAATTCATGTTCTTCAAAAACTCTTACAATATACATAAAACTTGACACACTTGATCACTCTACTAACTTACTCATCCTATATTCTTATAGATGGACGTGAAGTACAACAAGTTTTATCAGTTGGGGAATGGAGGAGACCTTATCTTTCAGAGGGATTTGGACCAGCTTTCGGAACTTCTAGAGCATCCTCACCCCGAGTTCTTCGGAGCTCAGCTCAATGATCAAGGAGGAGAATATCTGGAGTGGCTAATTGTTGCAAGTCTTAGAGGAAAGATTGAACCTCCCACTGCAGGGGGAATTCAGTTTACCTTAAGAGAGAACAACTGGCTCGATGGACTTGCCAGGGCCATGCAGGAAGCTCTTGCCCGTCTGTGTGGGCAGAGTATCAACCAGATCAAGGGAACCCGCTTTGAGTTTTGCCCAAGGCGTGATGCTAATGGACAACCATTGGAAGCCCCATACCACCATGAGCTGAAGACCCAATTGGACCACCTTAGCTTCATGATGTACGATCGTCAGCAAGAATTGGACAATTGTCGTGACTACTCCAATCACAAGTCCGCCATCATCAAGACGAATGATCAAACCATCTCCATGCTAGCAAAGGATCGCAAGTCTCGCCGCCGCCAGCTCGACAATAAGGAGCACATCATTGCCCGTCTTCGCCACCGTATCTCGTCTTTGGAGGAGACCATTCACGAGAGAGACATGCAGTTGGAGGAAAGGGAGAATGCCGGAGAGGATCTTCGTGGAGACCCTTACTCCTATCTCAGCGATGATGATGATTTTCTGGAGGATCAAGATATGGACTTCTTCACCGATGAGGATGATTTCGCCTTCATCGATGATGATGAGGATGACGACCGCACCGACTCCGAGGAGTAGTAGCACTTGAGCACTAGCGTAGTGAGTAGTATTCGGTCCCACTGTATTGTAGTTTCTAGAATGGTTCCTAAAACCATCTATTTTTCTGGTTTCGTGGTGTGTGTTTGTATCATGTGCTATGAGTGAATGAATGAAAAGCAAGTTGCTAGAAAATCTGAGTCAAACTTTAAAGGCTTTTCAAAATCCCAGAACCTTAGAATTTTCCCTCTTTTCTCATGATCTATCTCAATCTTCAGATGCCACACGGCGGAAGTGGTTCATCCCCGGACCCGATGTTGCAGATCCTGCAAATGTTGGTTTCTGACCGTGAAGCTGAAAGAGTCGAACGTCAAGCCAACCTAGCCACCCTTCAGCAGATAGCCCAGCTGGCCCACAACAACCAAGGCCAAGGAAATCAGGACAACCATGGATCTAAGCTCAAGAATTTCCAGAATACCAACCCACCTGTTTTCACTAAGTCAGAAGAGCCCCTAGATGCCGACGATTGGCTGCAAACCATGGAAAATAACCTAGAAGTTGCCGGAGTGGAAGCCAATGAGAAAGTTCTGTTCGCCATCCACTATCTAGACGGAGATGCAAGGGCATGGTGGAACAGCGTTCGTGCAATGACCGGAGGACAGATGATGACCTGGGAGGAATTCAAGGTCAAGTTCAGCAGAACCCATGTGCCACCAGGTTTGATCAAGAGGATGAGAGATGAGTTCAGAGAACTGAAGCAAGGAAGGATGACCGTGGTGGAATACCGTGACAATTTTTTTTCATTAGCTAGGTATGCCCCGGATGAGATCGACACCGAAGCCAAGAAGAAGGAGAGATTCTTGAATGGTCTGCACGATGAGATGCAGACGGTGTTAGTCAATATCCCCTTTGCTGATATTGAAGCCCTTGTCAACTCTGCTATCCAGATGGAAGGAAAGATCAACCAAGCCAATGAGAACCGCAAGCGTCGCATGATGCATCAGCCAGGAACCCATCAGACCCCAAAGTATCGCCCTAACCCATCTCCAGGATTTGCCCCTAGAACCAACAGACCCCCGATGAACCGCCCGATTTATCCCAACCGTGGAATCCCTAGGCCCGGAGGAAATCACAACAACCCCGGCAACTCTAGCAATTTCAACCGTGCCCCACCCAAGTTCAACAACAACAATGCTACCGCTAACACCAACACTGCCCCAAGAACTGGAAGCAATGTTGTGCCTGTTGCAGCAAAGGACAAGTCGCAAGTGACTTGTTATGACTGTGGAAATAAAGGTCACTACTATAACGAGTGCCCTAATAAGAAGAATGCCGCAGCCCCCAATGCAAATGCCCTAGCTCAGCAGCAGCATCGTGTTCAGCCTGGAAGAAGGTTTGCCCCAGGGAATTTGCTCAACCGCAACGGCCGTCTTTTTCTCATGCATGCTGAAGAAGCTCAGGAAGCGCCAGACGTCGTGTTGGATATGTTTTCTGTTAATTCAGTACTTGCTCGAGTGTTGTTTGATTCTGGTGCATCGTACTCATTTGTCACCGAAGAATTTGCATGCACTAGTAAAATTCAACCAACCAAACTGAAGCATGTTATGATCGTTCAAATTCCCGGATCAACTACCAAGGCTAGGCAAATTTGCAAAGTCGTCCCTATCCGAATCCATGGCATAGATTTTTATGCTAATTTGATAGTACTCGGAACTAAAGGTTTGGAAGTAGTACTAGGAATGGATTGGATGTCCAAACATAGGATTGATTAACTGTGCCAAGAAAGCCATAACCATGACCAGTACAGTCGGAATATCAGTCGAGCATATATCTGAAACCTTACCTCGCCAATTCAAGTGCAACAAGAGTATAGCCCAACCTACCATTTACCAAGTCCGGATAGTCTGTGAATACCCCGATGTATTTCCAGATGTTTTGCCCGGTATGCCCCCAGATCGGGATATCGAGTTTATCATTGAACTCATCCCCGGAACTAGACCCATAGCCCAGAGACCGTATAGTATGAACCCGTCTGAACTAGAAGAACTAAAGAAGCAACTAGATGCCATGCTGGAAATTGGATTAATTCAACCAAGTGCGTCACCATGGAGATCACCTGTTTTCTTTGTGGACAAGAAAGATGGAGGTAACCGTTTTGTACGGATTATCGGAAGTTGAATGATGTCACCATCAAGAACAAATACCCATTGACAAAGATAGAAGATTTGTTTGATAATTTGACCGGTGCCAAAGTGTTTTCTAAGATTGATCTTAGAACAGGCTATCATCAACTCAAGATTCGCACAGAGGACATTCCAAAGACTGCCTTTACCACTAGATATGGATTATACGAGTATACTGTCATGTCTTTTGGATTAACCAATGCCCACGCTTATTTCATGAATCTCATGAATAAGATTTTTATGGACTTCCTGGATAAGTTTGTCGTTGTTTTCATCGATGACATTCTGGTTTATTCCAAATCATAAGAAGAACATGAGCTACACCTAAGGACCATTCTTGGAACCCTGAGAGAGCATCAGTTGTATTCCAAGTTTAGCAAATGTGAATTCTGGTTACAGAAGGTAGGATTCCTCGGCCACATTGTATCAGCCGGAGGAATTGCCGTTGACCCTGCAAAGGTGAAAGATGTCGAAGATTGGCAAGCCCCAACCACTCAAACCCAAGTTCGTGCATTTCTCGGATTGGCGGGATACTACCGCAAGTTCGTAGAAGGATTCTCGAGTATCGCCAGACCCATGACCCAATTGCTGAAGAAGGACAAGAAGTTTGAATGGACCGGCAAATGTGAAGTGAGTTTTCAAGAACTCAAGAGGAGATTGATTTCAGCCCCAATCTTAATCATGCCGGATATCACGAAGCCCTTCGACGTGTATTGCGATGCATCCAAGATCGGTCTCAGATGTGTGCTAATGCAAGAAGGCAAAGTTATATCTTATCTATCTCGACAACTGAAGCAACATGAGCAAAATTACCCAACCCATGACCTCGAACTCGTAGTCGTAGTTCTAGCCCTGAAGACATGGAGGCATTACCTGATGGGAAACCGTTGTGAGATTTATTCGAATCACAAGAGCCTGAAGTATATATTCACTCAGAAGGGGCTGAATATGAGGCAGAGAAGATGGATTGAGCTAATCAAGGATTATGATCTGGACATTCACTATCACCCTGGTAAAGCCAATGTGGTATCAAATGCCCTTAGAAGATTGCCGTGCTGCCTGAACTCCATGATTTTGAAGGAGTAACAAAGCTTGCACAAAGAGATGGAAGATTTTTGAATAGAATTAGTAAGTGAAGGATTTTTGGCTAGCATAGAACTTCAACCCACTTTGATTAGCCAGATCAAAGAGGCGCAGAAAGGAAATGCTAGTATCGACGGAATCAAGCGTCGTATTGGTACAGGCAAAGTACCCGGATTCACCAAAGATGAAGGAGTTCTGTGGTACAAATGACGACTTTGTGTACTAGCAGATTCTGAGTTGAAAGAAGTTATTTTGAAGGAAGCTCATGATACTCTTTATTCTATCCACCCGGAGGAACTAAGATGTATCAAGATTTGAAAGAGCAATTTTGGTGGCATAAGATGAAGAGAGAAATCGGAAGCTATATCGCCAAGTGTGATACATGTCAGCGAGTCAAGGAAGGACATTAAAGACCCACTGGATTGTTGCAACCATTGCAGATTCCGAAATGGAAATGGGATTCCGTTGGAATGGACTTTATCACCGGATTGCCTACTTCTAGTAGGGGAAATGACTCTATCTGGGTCATAGTGGACAGATTGTCCAAAGTCGCCCATTTCTTACCCATCAATACCACATATCAGAGTTCGAAGCTAGCGGAGTTATACATCGCTAGAATCGTTAGTTTGCATGGAGTTCCCAAGAACATCGTATCGGATCAAGGAACTTAGTTTACCTCAAGATTATAGAAGAAAGTCCAAGAAGGTTTAGGAACCCGCCTAGATTTCAGCACCGCGTATCACCCTCAGACCGATGGACAGACGGAGTGAGTAAATAAAATACTCGAAGATATGCTGAGAGCCTGTGTGTTAGAATATGGATCTAAGTGGGAAGACTGTCTGCCGTTTGCAGAATTTTCATACAACAACAGTTATCAAGCTAGTTTGCAAATGGCCCCATTTGAATTCATGTACGGAAGGAAGTGTCGCACCCCTTTGAACTGGTCGGAAGTAGGAGAGAGTCAATTTTTCGGACCTGACATCCTGCGAGAAGCAGAAGAGAAGGTTCACAAGATTCGTGAGCACCTCAAGACAGCCCAGTCCAGACAGGAGAGTTACGCCGACAAGAGACGTCGAGACCTCGCCTTCAACAAAGGAGATTTTGTATATCTGAAAGTGTCGTCATTGAAGGGAATGCAGCATTTCCAACTAAAAGGAAAGTTAGCCCCCAGATATATCGGACCCTTCAAGATTCTGAACCGTCGAGGATAAGTGTCGTATCAATTGGAACTGCCCGAAGAGATGTCAGCCGTGCACAATGTGTTCCATATCTCATTACTTCGCAAGTGTCTCGAAGTTCCAGAGAAGACCGAAGTGCTCAAGAATATCGATCACCAGACCATAGAGATCAACGATGACCTGACATATCCTGAAGTACCCATCCGTATTTTGGAAGAAGCCTTCAGAACTACCAGAACCCGAAGCATCAAGTTTCTCAAGATTCAGTGGATCAACCACACTGAATAGGAAGCTACCTGGGAGCGCGAAGATCACATCAGGACGGAGTTTCCCGATCTCTTCAAATCCTAGGTAATCTTTTTCGTCCTTTTTCAAATCTCAGGACGAGATTTTGTTTAAGGGGGGAAGGTTTGTAACATCCCAAAAATACTAAACTTGGATCATCAAACTCTAATCATCAAAATTAGGGTTAACAAAAACTTTTCTAAATAAAAATATGAAAGCATGCATGTGTGTATGCATCCCAATTTGAATTCTTTTGAATTGCCTTGTTTGTGTGTTTCTTTGCTTGTAAATGGATTCTTAGGTGAAATAAACATCATCTAAACAATCCCCACACTTTTCAAAAAGACAAATAAATCAAAATAAACAAAATACGGGAATGGTCACTTTGACCAATTTAACTCCCATGCCTACTTTGGCTATCTCAAACTTTCAAAACTTAACAGAAACATGTTTGGATCTTTGCACCCCTTGATAGTACTCATAACAAGATACGAAGGCCCACTTTGTGATCATCCAAA
Organism: Avena sativa; assembly: GCA_916181665.1. NCBI lineage: Eukaryota > Viridiplantae > Streptophyta > Magnoliopsida > Poales > Poaceae > Avena > Avena sativa. The sequence goes on from OV702293.1 coordinate 467,617,749, forward strand.
CTCATTCAAATACATGGTTTAAAGGACATTTCAAAATTGAATCTTTATCATATGGGAAGATCCCAGATTTTCAAAAACCACTCAAACAAGCTCAACTTTCAAAACCCAAGCATCCACAGACTCACCAGCACCTGCCTAGCACACCCACCAAAAATCTTTTCAAAATACAAAACTTGAATTCATGCGGCCTTTCATCAAACACCTTGTAGATTCAAATCAATCAAATCCTAAACACTATTGTGAGCAGTGATTTGAGCCTAACTTGTTCCCTCTCTAGCTCACAGCAACCTCAGTAGATCATCTAGCAAACCTCACTAAGCACTAGCCCCACTGTAAGCTTGGCAATGTCATCAATGGTGAACAGCCGAAGCTCACCATGTCACCCCAGTGTGGACAGCAAGCTAGGAGCAGCACTAGCCTCGCCAACCTTGTCTAGGAGGCAGCCCACCATCCACCGCCACTCCCTGTCCCATCCGCGAGCGTTACCAACCCCTGGACCACACGCACAGACCGTGCCTAGCTCGCCAGCAACCATGCCGAGCATGCGCCAGAGCGCCACCCTCGACACACGCCCATAGACCGCGCGCCGCCCTCGCCGCGTGCATACGCGATCACCACCGTCCCAGGAGACCGCCAGCCATCCACGTTCGCTGCCCCATGCCTCACAGCCACCGCTCGCCGTGGAAGACGCCGCCTCTGCCGCGCAGAGCATCGCGTGTTTCAGACCGTTTGCCACAGCCCCTACTCGCGCATTAAAGCCGTAGAGCATCGCTAGGAGACCACCGATCGATCGCCACCACCGGCCATGCCTCTAGCAGCCCGTAGCCATGTCGCCACCGTCGCCTGCCCATCCCGTTCGGTCTCGTCGTCGAGACTATAAATAGAGGCCTCCCCCGCTCAAACTCTTCACACCATTCTATTCCCCTCTCCTCACTGATCGTTCTATCCCGTTCCAGGAGCAAGGCGAGCAGCGCTTCGCCGGAATTTCACCGGATCCTGCCGCTGCTGGAGAAGAAGGGGGCCAGCGATTGGAGCCGCCCTAGGAGAAGCTGCCGGTACCAGGAGGTTCGCCGTCGTCGACTTCGTCGTTCGCCCGCATCGCCGACCCTCACCTGAGCCCCGGTGAGCCTCCCACGACCCCCACTGCGCCGCTAGGGTTCGAGCTCGTCGGTGACTCGTTCATCGTCGACGACGACCCTCAGCCGTTGATCTTACTTCTAACCCTACGCACCAAGTTGTCCCGTACCGCTTTGCACCCCCTCTCTCACTAACACGTGGGGACAACAACTTAACCAGCCCGCGTAAGCGCTGTGCTTAGCAGGCCGGCCCAGTATCGTTTCCCGCGCAGCCCAGTAGTTTGAATTTGGATTTTTCCATTTTCATTCAAACACACTTCTGTACCTAGTTTCAAAAATCAACCCAGCTCGATTCAGTGAACCAAATTGAATGAAACCAATTTTGTTAGAAAGGTCTTGGTATGCTAAATCCAAGCCCGTTGGATTCAAATCATTTGGATCTGTAGATCATCCTTGGTAAAAATAACAAGGCAGAAGATTTTCTGTATTCAAACATTTTTCAAATTTAAACCATAATAGCTTTTGAGTTGATTCCAACTCTCAAAAATCATATTTAACCATACCTTTCAGAATATATAAAAATATATAGGTTTACTTACAGAAATAATGTCCAAGTAATAAAAGAATGCCATATAGGCATTTCTAGTCACTTATTTAATTAAAATAAAAGGGTAAAACCTTATTAAATTGTGACACCACTTTAAATCACATCCCCATGGACTAAAAGATGTGGTGATGACATGTGTCAACATGATCCCATGTTTAGTTTGGAGAATATTAAATCTTAAGTAGTTTTTCAATGAGTAGAAATTACTTTTCCAAAAATAAAATTATTAAGTCAAGTGCTTGTAATGTTAGTGATGATGCTAGATCATCTATAGAACCCCCTTGTGTGATGTTTGCAAGTAGTTAAGTATTGTTTGGTGATTGTGTACCTCGTATTTATTTCTACACGCTAGTACCGACCAAGGATACGAGGAGGAAGGAGGATACTACGAAGAGGAAGCCGAAGAGAACTTCAACCACTGCTCTGCACAAGGCAAGCTAACACTTGCAAGATACTTTACCTATGCAAGCCCATACTTGCAAGCTATTAACTTAGCAAGCTTATACTAAGACTGATGCAAGAAAATACTTGCTTGTTACCATGCCAACTATATGCCTTAAGCATATGTGATCATACCCACTTGATACCCAATCCTAGTTTTACTTGCAAGCTTTCTACTTTATTTCTTTATCAAAGCTTTAACTTAGAGTTTACTGAAGTAACTTGTAGATTCTAGGAAGATACTTGAAGGTTGCATAAAGAGCATAAAATTTGGCCTAAGTTAGAAACCTTGATATCATCCTAAGATATGAGGTGGTACTTAGTTGAAACTCCACTTGTGTATCACCCCTCATTAGTACTCACTCCCACTTGTAGATGCTAGTGCTAAGCATAAAACTTGATCAACTTTAGATGGGAATACTTGGTGAAAATGGTTATGAAAACCTTAGAATGATGGATCATTATACTGAGATGTTTTGACATGTGTTTCCGAACACCAGATGATTTTGGTGATGAAAATGTTGAGGCATGAGCCTTAGCCCTTTATAAAACTGATGGTTGTCTGGATGCGATACCATTCCAATTTTACCGTACAACCACAATACCCAAAAAATTGGGTAGGGCTTGACTGGAAACTTATATACCTTAGTATTGGTTCCCTCCCGGCCAAGGTCTGAGCTGAGGCTACCTTGTGAAGATTGTCCACCTGTGCAGCACCCAAGATGACAGTTGGTCATCGTTGGGAGGCCAAACTCGCAGGAGAGGTGCTTATACTAGGGCGTGTAATTGAAAGGTTAGGATTGATTATCCGCATACTGAGTATGGTGAATTCAGGATTTGTTCCTAACGGATGTATCGAATGTTGTGGGGAAAGTGTACAATCTCTGCAGAGTGTCAAACTATTCGAATAGCCGCGTATGCGGTTATGGACAGTTGGAGTGGCCATACTGTTTCCCCATCACATGTTTTCAAAATGACTTGAGCCTTTGACGTGACTACAACAGAGTTTTGACATGAGATACAAGTTCCCACTTAGGAGTTATAAAACTGTGACTAGCTTTCTCGTGCTCTTGAACTTAGTAGAGGTAAATCTGGCTTTTTGCAAAACAACCCTAGAGCTTAGTGTCCTACTACAAAAAACCCCTTCACTTGTTAGTATTAGTTTGCGAGTACTTAAAGAGTACTCATGGCTTTGTCCCTAGCTATTCCCGTGGCCATACTATGAAGAGGAGTACCAAGATGATGGACCCCAGGAAGGTTACGACAACTAGGATCATCTCCCATCGTCAGCATTGCCTGTGACCCCGAAGATGGAGCTTCGCCTACGCTACCTTTATTATTATGTATTTCCGCTGCTTGAATTGTATTAAGAACTGGATCATGAGATCCTTATTTGTGTAAGACCTTATGTATGGTTTGTAATGGATGATGTACTGTGGTATCCAATTCTGTTATGTCTCGCAAAAATAGTAATCCTGGGATTGCGATGTATGGCATAACAGGCATCTGGGATTAAAAATCCGGGTGTTGACAGTATCACTGTATTCAGGAAACATATGATGATAGTTGTTATCATCATCTTCTTCTTCATTGTCTTCCATCATAACCCTCTTTCCCCGTGTTTGGTCCAGCAATTATAGTTGGGCATGAAACATTTCATAACCAGGTGGTCGCGAATGATTTTCGAGGAAGAGTACTCCTTGTCGTTCCAACATTGAACATATGGACAACATATAAAACCATTCTCTTTGTTTGCCGTAGCCACATCGATAAATTTATCCACGCCTTTAATGTACCCGGGTTCACGCCGGTCACCGTACATCCATTCCCGACCGTTCATCTGCATCATATAATTAAGTTTATCAAAAATGGAACATCATAAATAGTAAAATGACCAATTCACATCAACACATGCATTGTATCAATGATAGAGAAAACATAAGATTGCTAACCTCGATCGAGGGAAATAAAGAGGAGAAAGCTCAAGTGCATCTCGGGCACCTCCTATATTTTTGTTCCGTGAGAAATTGAACGGGATCATTCACTCAAACATTTCATCAAACACCTTGAATGCATGCATAGGAAAAAAATAAACTAGCACACCTCTCACACCTTCAACAAAAAAATAGATGGGGGCAAAGGGCTGGGGTGTCGTATTTATAGAGAGCGGGATCATACGTCCCGGTTTGTAACACAAACCGAGACTAAAGGTATGTGGCAGGCCACGTGTCTGGCACCCACACTTTAGTCCCGGTTTGTGTTACAAACCGGGACACATGCACCCCTACCAACCGGGACACATGCCTCCGGCCACCGTGTCCGCTCGAACCGGTATGCGTGCCAGCATTAGTCCCGGTTCGTGACGCAACCGGGACTAATGCTGTTGGGGCACGCGAATGGATAGCCTGTTTTCTACTGGTGTACAGAAATTGAGAGATGTAGTCAAAAGAGAAAGAAACCTATGACATGAGCTCATATTTTGGATGTGTGTGTGCGTGCAACGAACCTTGGATTGAGCTCGCCTAGCTATATGCATAACACTACAGGAAAGGTTTGCTACGTCGACGGCCGGCTGCTGTCGGCACAGCGCAAAATTGCCGTCGGCACAGGTTGTGCCGATGGTGGCCGTCGGCGTAGCCCCCTCGTCATACGTCCTCGTCGGCACAGCTTCGTGGCCGTCGGCACAGCCCTCCCCCCTCGGCATAGCGTCTTCCAGTGGGCACTGCGTGTCAGTCAACGGCCGTCTTCGCTAACGGTTCAGCCTGGAGCTACGCCGACGGCTTATGGAGCTACGCCGACGGCCAGGCCGTCGGCATAGCCTAAAAAATATATATTTTTTAAATCTTTGAATTGTTTGACTCCTTAATCTCCCACTTTAATCATTTTAACACTATTTTATAGTTAATAATTGATTAAATTGCAGTCTTAGTCAAAGTTCCCGTTTGGTCACCCATCCTAGCACTACTCTAGCTCTAGCACGCTTAACTTCCTCGTTCCCTCGGAATCTCTTCCCGCAAAGCAATTTACTCATTGTTGTCAATACTATGATATCATTCCTATTAACTCTTATATCATCATGTCATATGGTTGTAGTTTTTGAAATTACAAGCAATTATTTAAGTAAACAACAATGAATAAGTAAAAATATTATTGAATTCAAATAAAAATATAATGATTTTTTTTGTATTTTTTATTTAATATGGAATAATTAATATCTTTAAATCTGTAAATCGGAATTCGGCAAATAATATGTCCAAATTGATTAGAAAAATGAGAGGAATCCAAATATGATATCAATATCAACTTATCACAAACTATGTCATGATTCTTATCATAATTTCATTTGCCCGTTTAAAACGGCACGTATAAAGATTCTTAGCTCGGGGCTGAGACTCGCTAAACTTGAAGTGGATCTACGATGAAACAACATATTTTGAATCTAAAAATGATTTTTGTAAAAAATCATGAGCATCCGCTCATGTACCTGTAGTTCATATCTGATCTACTTCCTACCGATTCGACAGGAATTTGTCTTTTTCACCAGGGATAGACGGAAATGTTTGAGATCCCCGTGTTATGAAATTATCCATGTAAGGTGGTCTAGTATTTTTGAAAAATGTGACGGTAGTATTTTGAATTAGCCATTTGGTGGTTGCTTCATAAAACCGTCCGTTTTTTGCACTCGTAAAATGGAAAACGGCTTTTTGGTGCGACGAAAAGGAAAACTTCCTCCTGAATCATTGTTCGCCATCTCATGATGCACACTTATGCATAATATGAACATATTATCATAAACTATGCCTTCATTCTAGCCATAACATTGGTCATTTGATCCGAAAGTCAAGAAACCTCAAACGAGATAGGTCATTTTGTGAAGGTTTTTTGAGACATAATCAATATACCAAGTTTGATATTTTTTCTTCTAACTATGTCACATAATATGACACCACGCGAAGGTTTCACGTTGTTTGGATCGTTTTTGAATTTATGATGCCCGTTTTAAACTATCGTTAAACTTTGTCAAAGGGCGGACATGAAGATTCTTAGCTCGGGGCTGAGACTCGCTAAAATTGAAGTGGATCTATGATGAAACAACATATTTTGAACCTAAAAATGATTTTTGTAAAAAATCATGAGCATCCGATCATGCACCTGTAGTTCATATCTGACCCACTTCCTGCCGATTCGGCAGGAATTTGTCTTTTTCACCAGGGATAGACGGAAATGTTTAAGATCCCCGTGTTATGAAATTATCCATGTAAGGTGGTCTAGTATTTTTGAAAAATGTGATGGTAGTATTTTGAATTAGCCATTTGGTAGTTGCTTCACAAAACCGTCCGTTTTTTGCACTCGGAAAATGAAAAATGGCTTTCTGGTGCGGCGAAAAGGAAAACTTCCTCCTGAATCATTGTTCGCCATCTCATGGTGCACACTTATGCATAATATGAACATATTATCACAAACTATGCCTTCATTCTAGCCATAACATTGATCATTTGACCCGAAAGTTAAGAAACCTCGAACGAGATAGGTCATTTTGTGAAGGTTTTTTGAGTCATAATCAATATACCAAGTTTGATATTTTTTTCTTCTAACTATGTCACATAATATGACACCACGCGAAGGTTTCACGTTGTTTGGATCGTTTTTGAATTTATGATGCCCGTTTTAAACTATCGTTAAACTTTGTCGAAGGGCTGACATGAAGATTTTTAGCTCGGCAATGAGACTCGCTAAACTTGAAGTGAATCTATGATGAAACAACATATTTTGAACCTAAAAATGATTTTTGTAAAAAATCATGAGCATCCGATCATGTACCTGTAGTTAATATCTGACCCACTTCCTACCGATTCGGCAAGAATTTGTCTTTTTCACCAGGGATAGACGGAAATGTTTAAGATCCCCGTGTTATGAAATTATCCATGTAAGGTGGTCTAGTATTTTTAAAAAATGTGATGGTAGTATTTTGAATTATCCATTTGGTAGTTGCTTCACAAAACCGTCCATTTTTTGCACTCAGAAAATGGAAAACGGCTTTTTGGTGCGACGAAAAGGAAAACTTCCTCCTAAATCATTGTTCGCCATCTCATGATGCACATTTATGCATAATATGAACATATTATCACAAACTATGTCTTCATTCTAGCCATAACATTGGTCATTTGACCCGAAAGTCAATAAACCTCGAACGAGATAGGTCATTTTGTGAAGGTTTTTTGAGACATAATCAATATACCAAGTTTGATATTTTTCCTTCTAACTATGTCACATAATATGACACCACGCGAAGGTGGAACGTTTTTGAATTTATGCTGCCCGTTTTAAACTATCGTTAAACTTTGTCGAAGGGTGGACATAAAGATTCTTAGCTCGGGGCTGAGACTCGCTAAACTTGAAGTGGATATATGATGAAACAACATATTTTGAACCTAAAAATGATTTTTGTAAAAAATCATGAGCATCTGATCATGTACCTGTAGTTCATATCTGACCCACTTCCTACCGATTCGGCAAAATTTGTCTTTTTCACCAGGGATAGACGTAAATGTTTAAGATCCCCGTGTTATAAAATTATCCATGTAAGGTGGTCTAGTATTTCTGAAAAATGTGACGGTAGTATTTTGAATTAGCCATTTGGTAGTTGCTTCACAAAACCGTCCGTTTTTTACATTCGGTAAATGAAAAACGGCTTTTTGGTGTGATGAAAAAGAAAACTTCCTCCTAAAATACTGTTCACCATCCCATGATGCACACTTATGCATAATATGCACACATTATCACAAACTATGCCTTCATTCTAGCCATAACATTGGTCATTTGACCCGAAAGCCAAGAAACCTTGAACGAGATAGGTCATTTTGTGAAGGTTTTTTTGAGACATAATCAATATACCAAGTTTGATATTTTTCCTTCTAACTATGTCACATAATATGACACCACGCGAAGGTTTCATGTTGTTTGGATCGTTTCTGAATTTATAATGCCCGTTTTAAAATATCGTTAAACTTTGTCGAAGGACGGGCATGAAGATTCTTTGTTCGGGGCTGAGACTCGCTAAACTTGAAGTGGATCTATGATGAAACAACATATTTTGAATCTAAAAATGATTTTTGTAAAAAATCATGAGCATCCGAGCATGTACCTGTAGTTCATATCTGGTCCACTTCCTACCGATTCGGTAGGAATTTGTCTTTTTAACCAGGGATAGACGGAAATGTTTGAGATCCCTCTGTTATGAAATTATCCATGTAATGTGGTCTAGTATTTTTGAAAAATGTGAAGGTAGTATTTTGAATTAGCCATTTGGTGGTTGCTTCACAAAACCGTCCGTTTTTTGCACTCAGAAAATGGAAAACGGCTTTTTGGTGCAACAAAAAGAAAAACTTCCTCCCGAAACATTGTTCGCCATCCCATGATGCACACATATGCACAATATAGACACATTATCATAAACTATGCCTTCATTCTAGCCATAATATTGGTCATTTGACCAGAAAGCCAAGAAACCTCGAACAGGATATGTCATTTTGTGAAGGTTTTTTTTGAGACATAATCAATATACCAAGTTTGATATTTTTCCTTCTAACTATGTCACATAATATGAAACCACGCGAAGGTTTCACGTTGTTTGGATCGTTTTTAAATTTATAATACCCGTTTTAAACTATATATAATGTTTTATGTTTTACTTATTTTTTTTATAAATATGTAATATTTTAGTGTAGATAGATAGGTCTTATTTTTCTGCAAATTTTGATATATTATTTGTATTTTTCTGAATTAAAATGATTTAGTTATGATTTTTCAAAAAATAATAAGATAAAAGGAAAAAAAATCTGGAGGCCTACGCCGACGACTAGGCCGTCGGCAACGACCAAACAAAAGTTTTCAAAGAGCTGTGCCGACGACCAGGCCGTCGGCACAGCCTGTCTGCCTAACGCCGTTTTCATCGTCGTGTCTAAACTGGGGCTACGCCGAGGGTTGTACCTATGCCGAGGGCCACCGTCGGCACAGCCCTCTGTACTATGCCGACGGCCACGCTACGCCAACGGCTACCCTCGGCACCATCACCTACACCGACGGTCGTCCCTACGCCGACGGCCAGGCTGGTCAGCTGGCCAGAAAGGTAGCTACACCGACGGTCCTGTCATTTGGCCGTCGGCGTAGCCGGCCAGCCGTCAGCACCTTAATTCTTTCATGTAGTGTAAAGCAGATTGGAACTTCACTAGGTGATGTGCATGCGCGGAGATCATCGCCAAGAGAGACGGTCGGCCGGCCGGCCGGCCAAGGGCATCGTTCGCAGCGGCTGCCACATGCGTGGGGATAATCTAGGGCAGCCCGAAACCGTTTTCTGTGGAAAAACCAATCCGGGAGCGCTAGGATCGAAGCCAAAGGGTTTGTGGCCTGCAAAAATCAATCGGGGAGAACTGGGATCGAAGCCAAGGGTTTGCGCGTGCTACGGAATTCGAGACTGTTTTAGGGTATTATCTCTTGTAAATCTCAGCCGTAAATTTTCATCTAATAATCACATCAATTTAGCTCATGTGGTATAACGTGGTGCTTTTTAAGTCTACAAATATCGTGTCCAACAGGTTAAGTAACTTTTTTTTGGAAAAGAGTATATATTAATACCATAGGGATACCAATTACACTCTGCCTCTGCAATAACGCATGTCCTAGCGGCCCTACGGATGGACACAACCTAGAAAAAAAGTATGAAGAATTACAAAAATAAAAATTCCCGCTACAGAGAACTAATCTTCAAAGCAACAACACTGATACCATCAGAATAATACCAGTAGTCCTCCACTCCAATAACAACACCTTCAAGAAGTAAACAGTGCCAAGCGCCGTCGTTGCCCGATCAAAGATCATAGGTTTTCATCCTGGATAAAGTCCTCGCTCACAAAACAATGCCTTCAACAAGGTCATTGCCAGACACAACCAGTTAAGGCCAGACCTTGGATTTTTACCCTACAAGGTAAGACTGGGAACTCCCTTGTGTTGTCTTACCGCACCAACAGTCGCTGCAACGAGTCCTAGATCACGCAGCCAGTTCTTCGTCGCCACAAGAACAAAAATCACTATCGCTACCCTCATATTTCCGCTTTCCTGACATTCTCCGCATCTGACTTCACCATGGATCTAAGAATGGCACTTGGTGGGAACAAACAACAGATCTTCGCAACGCTCCCGCTGAAACCAAACGGCCAGAAGAACAAGGTGCGCACGACCGAATACCTTCCGATCCAGCAATCTCCAGGCATGATACACCCATGGGAGTTCGCCGGTGGAGCCTTCCGGAACCCGCCTCTCCATATCAGATCCATGAGGGCAGACATCAAGCAGATCGTCTTCGTGCGAAAGAAACCAAAGGACCACCTCCTTTATTAGATCTGACTCAGCGAACCCCACACCGCCGGCCGGTTTTCGGAGAACGGATCGAGCAGGCCGACCATCGGTGCCGATGAGCACGTAGGCTTAGCACCGCCACTAAGGGCACGCCATCACCTCCATCCTGCAGCACCACGTCCGCCGCTTCCCCCAGATCCCGGTCACCCCCGCCCACGGCCCTCGCCACCCCGGTCTAGCAGCCGCCGGCCCCGAGCGCGAAACCACCGCTCCACGCAGCCCTCCTTGCCACAACAGGGTGACGCCACCGCGCCGAGCCGCACCACCTAGCCGGACGCCGCCGCGCCCCGCGCACGCGCGGCGCCGCCGGTCGTCGATCTTGGCGCGCGCCTAGATCTGACGAACCAGAGGGAGAAGAGGAGCCCCGCCGCCACCGACGCCGAGCGGCTTTGCCGCCGGCGCGTCCCGGCGGCGGCGAGGCGGGGGGAGCGGAAGGGGGGCGACCCGACGGCGGCGGATAATCTTTGGTTAAATCCTAACCATAAATTTCAGATCTAACCATTAAGGGTAATTTAGATGATGTGGATTAATCGTGGTGCCTCAAAGAACCCCTTATATTGCTTTTAGTATATAATAGATTTTCATCTAATAATCACATCAATTTAGCTCATGTGGTATAACGTGGTGCTTTTTAAGTCTACAAATATCGTGTCCAACAAGTTACGTAACTAATAATCTTTTGTTAAATCCTAACCATAAATTTCATATCTAACCATCAAGAGTAATTTAGATGATATGGATTAACGTGGTGCCTTAAACAACCCTTATATTGCTTTTAGTATATAATAGATTAAACCTTTTACCCGATGTAGTAGTAAATAAAATGGAAGTCCCATCTGGTACAGGTTGTGCGCGAAATAGAAGCAGTTTGCGACGCTATGAATAAGTATGATTATTCTTTAATCCGTTCAAGGATCGAAATCTCTCACTGATCGGGGACAGAAGCATCCATGTGCCAGGTAATTAAGGCAGAAGGATCACGTACGTCGCGTCGGCTCCAAAGGGAAGGCGGCGTCACTTGATCAGGCTGGTGATGGCGACTGTGAGGAGCGCGATCTGCGCGTTGTCCTCGCTGTACTTCAAGAACGGCGACGCGCGGCGGATCATGGGGAACTCGTGGTCGCACGACTGCCCCGTCGACGGAACACTCGACAGCAACTCCTCGACGTCACCGTAGTTTTGACCGGCGATTGCCTGGCGTGCATCCCCGAACCTGTCCTTGATGACGCCGTAGGACTCTTCGCACCGCATCAGCACTGCCATGTATATCGGGTCGGCTTCCCGCTGGTCGCCATCGTCGAGCCGCTGCAGCACCGCCGAGACCGCGCGCTCCGCGTTGTTGGCGTTGCCGACGCCCTCGGCTGCGGCGGCATCGGCGAGGAAAGACGTATCGTTATTGGGGGCGAACGCGCCCCGCAGTAGGGTACCGCAGAAGGTGACGCTCACGCGACTGTCGGCATCGTGGGCCGCCTGGCACGTGGCGGGGAACGTTGTCGGCGGTGGCGGTGTCTGGGTCACGGCTTGCGCGGTGGCGAACGCCGCCGCGGCGACTGTAGCAGCGAGAATGAGAGCGCAAGTCCTCATTGTTCTTCTTTCCTGTGTGGCGCGGGATGGTCTGGAAATATTTTCTTCCGAAGGGACGATTTATAGTCAGCTCAATTACAAAGCTGTAGCAACGCATGCATTTGCTAGACAGAAACGTGCATGTAGCAATTAAGAGTAGTAAAAAATATGTAGCGCGCCCATTTAATTCAACGTATTAATTGAGATTTTGAGAAACCGACAATTGTCAAACAATGTCAGCTGAAATCGCTTCTAAGTCTGCTCATAGTGCAGATAACTTCAGCAGTAACATAGTGTCCAGCTCAGCAAATTTGTCTATGTGGCACTGAGTTAATGAGGAGAGAGGTATTTGGAGTAACTAAGCTAGTTACGGTAACATAGCGCGCTTTGCAGGATTTGTTTATTGCAAACGGATCCCGTGTGCTGTGCTGAACTATCTCTTTCCTTCTCCTGTACGACCCACTCCACCCACCTCGCCCGCTGCCAACCGCCGCATCCACCGCCCGCCGCCCACCACCGCATCCACCGCCCACCGCCCATCTCTCCATCTCGCCGACCGGCGGCGGCTCTGCCCGGAAACGGCTCTTCCGACGACAGCACCCAAGGATCCCACTAACCATGCCCAAATCCAGCGCTCGCAAGGAGATGGCACAAGCCCGGCCGCCGGCCACCTCGCCACAGCAACACTTCTACCCCAGCGCCCCGACGAGCTCCGCCAACCCCAGTCAACCGCCGCAGTTCTACCCCGGAGTCCCCATGAGCTCCTCCGCCTACCCCTCGACGCCGCCACACTTGTATCCTCACGGCATGGATAGTCCCTGCAGCAACCCCTTGTTGAATCAATGGTATTCTTCTGCTTTAATTTGAGTTTGCATCACTGGTTGTTTGTATATTGTGTTCAAATATCCATCTTGATTGAGTACTGGTTAGAATCAGCTACTCCCAGCTGATGGGTAATTCTTGTATTTGTGACAGGAGGCCAACGAGTACTCCTACACCGGAAGGCTTGATAAGTATTGGACAATTCCCGCCAATGCATCCTTATAATTTTCACTTTGTTGGTGCTTCCCCACATGAATCCTTTTCAACACCACCACCACCACCACCGCACCCTAAAGTTGCATCTCGGTCTGCTCCCTCCAAAATTGGTTCGACTTCTTCCAAAAAGAAAAGGAAGATCACCAATGTAGATGGCGATGAATTGGGAGAAAGGACTGCATATCGTCTACCATATACACCTGAAGAACATGTCAGATTGGTAATGATATTCATTGCTCAAGTTATTGTTAAATGCTTGTAAATTCTTGTTTCTTGTTGGGCTCAACTAAATTATTTTTTCACATTGTAGGCTGGTGCTTGGTTGGAGTGTTCACTTGATCCCATTGACGGGAATGGAAAGAAGGGTGAGCAGTTTTGGGATGCCATTGCTGCTCTATACAACAGTACCACACCAAGTAACCGGAAGAGAGATCGAAATCAGTTGAAGATGGAGTGGCAAAGGACCAAGAAAAGGCTTGCTGCTTTCCATGGTGAGTGGATGGCTGTAATTGGTGTCTACCATAGTGGTCACAGCACTCATGATCTTGAGAAGATGGCCTTGGAGAAGTACGAAGGGAACTATGGCCATTCTTTCCAACATTTAACTATGTGGGAAAAACTCAAGGATGATGGGAAATGGCTAGCCTCTTACAATAACATGATAGCGAAAGGAGGGAAGAGTCCACCTGAGGGGACCAATCTCACCTCAAACTTGGAGGCTGAGCAGCGCCCACATGCTGGTCGTGATAAGGCTAAGGCTGAACGTGCTGGTAAAGGCAAGTCGGGAGGGCTCTCACAGGAGCTTGGAGAAAGATTGGACAAATTCATCGAGGTTAACAATCAATCAATGGAGGACCGCCAAAAGGTGATAGATAGCCAAGTTCTTCTATCGAATCAACAACTTCAAGCTGCAAAGATAAACAACAATACCAAAATGTTGGATGTTTACACCAAAATGCTTTTAGCCGACACATCTAAGATGGATGATGCTGAAAAGGCCCGACGCTCTAAAGCTTTGAGTAGAATGGAGGTCATGTTATTTCCTGAAGGAGATTCAGGTATTTTTATTACTTGTACACAATTACAGTGGTGTTGATATAAATGATTGTGTAGTAATGTTTTGTTTGATGACTCTTTGGCTAGGTGATCAATGGGAAGTGCAATGATCAGGTTTTGGTTCTGCTACTGTATCAATTCGACCTGATGGTTTTGCTACTGCTACTGTAGTAATGTTTTGGATCCGATGCAATGATCTGGTGGAAACCTGAATTCACTAGGCATTCTAGAACTGTAGTAATGTTTTGGATTTGATGCAATGATCTGGTGGAAACCTGAATGCACTAGGCGTTCTAGAACTGAAACAGTTCAGTTTCTGATGCTTTGGCTGGTGAATATTGGGTCAGTTTCTAGTCATTTATCTGTGATCAAATGGTTCAGTTTCGAGTCAATTATCATTAGATGCTTTGGCTGATGAATCGTTTCATATTATACACGTACACACCATATATATGCACGCATACACCATCTGCTCCTCATTCCAGTAGGGTGCTCCTTCTCTCACCTGATGTCTTCCTCTGATGAAGCAGACGCCGTGGAGGCTGTAGATCCTTCCAACTTGTACACATTAGACGACTTACTAGGCCAGCAAGATATCATACACTCGTTTTCCAAGGAGATAGCAACGGAGGTGAAGGATACCTTAGAAGGTCATGACGCGAGATCTCTTGCCAGAAGTGCGCCAAGGACGTATGTGGACAGACCGCGTGAAGATGCTGCTCAACGGTTGGTACGTGACTACTTCTGTGAAGATCCTCTCTACTCCGACAAAGTATTTCGCAGAAGATTCCGGATGAGAAGACCTCTCTTCGAGCGTATTGTCCAGGCACTAGGCGATTGGTCTCCGGAGTTCACACAAAGGAGAGATGCTCTGAACCGCGATGGGCTCTCTCCATTGCAGAAATGTACGTCGGCTATTCGTCAGCTGGCGTATGGTACTCCGACGGATGCTCTTGATGAGTATCTCAAGATTGCCGAGTGCACATCAGTTCAGTGCTTGAAGCGATTTTCACAAGGGGTGATTGAGATATTCGGTGATGACTATATGCGAAGACCCAATGTCGACGATGTGCAACATTTACTTGATGTTGGTAAGAGACGTGGCTTTCCTGGGATGTTAGGAAGCCTCGATTGTATGCACTGGCAGTGGGAGAAATGTCCCATTTCTTGGAGGGGTCAATTCACAAGCGGATATAAAGGTGTTCCTACTCTTATTCTAGAGGCTGTTGCTTCACAAGATCTTTGGATATGGCATTCGTTTTTTGGTCTTGCTGGATCAAACAACGATATCAACGTTCTTAATCAATCCAAGTTGTTTGTCGAGGAACTAAAAGGGCAAGCTCCTAGGGTGAGCTATCGTGTCAATGAGAAGGAATACCAACATGGATATTACCTTGTTGATGGAATATACCCCGAATGGGCCGCATTCGTGAAGTCAATACCGTTGGCACAAACTGACAAACACAAGTTATTTGCCGCACATCAAGAAGGGGCAATAAAGGATGTTGAACGTGCATTTGGTGTGCTCCAGGCATGATGGTCCATTCTACGCCAACCGGCGCGTCTGTACGACCGGGGCGATATCCATAGTATTATGACAGCTTGCATCATTCTACACAACATGATAGTCGAAGATGAAAAGGATGAGGCGGCAAATATTCTTGATTTGAATGAGGAAGCGGGCTCATATATCGTCCTCCCATCGGTATTTACCCATGGTGACATCCCTGTATTTGCCGAGGTTCTAGAAAGAGATGCTAGAATCCGAGATCGTCCAACACATAAAGCTCTAAAAAATAATTTGATTGAACATATTTGGAAAAAATTTAAGCCACGGTAGATTATTTCTGTGTCTTGGTCCATGTAATGCTAACTATCTTTATATAATAAAATAATATTATGTTTGGATGTTATTATGGGTTTATTCAATTTTATGTTCATGTATTAATCCGTGTGTAGCAACAGGCAAATTTTAGATTGGTACATGCCACAAGTAGATCACAAAGTTGAAATAATACTATGGATCCTACAAAGCAATAAATATAGGTCTCTATGTTACCACACTTAAGTTACTACCCACTATAGAGGTAGTAACTTAGACTAGTAACTAAGACTAGTTACTAGTCTAAGTTACTATGCACTATGAGCAGCCTAAGTAATCTCATCGTCCGAGCGTCTCCAACAAACGATGTATTGACACAAAAAAAACTAAGATAAAACACAATTGTTTTAGTTTTAGGGCTCAAAATACAGGGCAGCCATCTCAGATGATGCATAATAGGGAAGCAGAATTCCAGATACCCTGAAATAGGACACCACGCAGAATGGCTTTCTTCTCACTTTTGCAAACATATAAGGAACAACTATATCAAACTTCTACCAAATAAATCTAAAACAAATGAAACACAAATAGTACTTAATTGTTATTACATCACAAACAAATAGTTCATTAACTCTTACACAAATAGTTCAAGTTGCCTTTGGGTTCTATAACCGACTTCACAAAAGTATCCCACTTCATATAGATGATGTCCGCAAGGTAGTATCCCATGTTTTATGTGTGGCATTTTGATTGAAACTAGACCGATGTTGTCTCACCCACGGCCAAATCATCAAAGAGTGGTGAACATTGAAGAACATTGATATCATTGCAAGAGCCGGCCGTCCCAAATGAAGCATGCAAAATCCATACTCATGGTCGACCGCGGCTTCAAGAATAATAGTGGAATCATTTTTGTGACCTTGGAACTTGATACGTCGTAAATGTATCTATAATTTTTGATGTTCCATGCTTGTTTAGTATCTACTTTGTTTTGTTTTGTCTACACTTTGAGGTGTTTTAATATGTTTTTTGCAACTAACTTATTAACAAGTTGGCATAGTGTCAGTTGCCTGTTTTCTTCTGTTTTTTTGGTTCCAGAAAGGCAGAAAATCAATATTCTCGGAATTGGACGGGACAAAAGCCAAAGTCAATATTTTATCGTGGGCGACACAAAGTCCAGAGGAGAGACGGAGGGGCGAGCCAGGGCGGCCACCCCTCCCCCCAGGCACGGCCAAGCCTGACCCGCGCCTAGGCAGGGTGTGGGCCCCCTAGGCACCCCCTGCCTCGCCTCTTCGCCTATAAGAAGCCCCCGATGCAGAAACCCTAGGCACCCGAACAAAACTCCACGAAACCGTATGTAGCCGCCGCCACCATCGTCCTTAGATCAGGGAGGGTCTGAAGTTCTTCCCGGCACCCTGTCGGAGGGGAGATCATCCCGGAGGCCTTCTCTCCAGTATGATGTGTGAGTAGTTCCACCTTGGACTACGGGTCCATGTAGTAGCTAGATGGTTATATCTCCTTGTGCTTTCATGTATAGATCTTGTGAGATCCGTTCATGATCAAGATTTAATCTATTTGTAATCATGCATGTTGTGTTTGCGGGGTTCCGATGGATATTGAGATTACTATGTCAGGTTGATTAATGATTTTGTCTTATTGATTCTATCATGTCTGTGTTGTTTGTGATCTTGCATGCTCTCCGTTGTTAGTAGCTATCTTGGCCAAGTAGTTGCTAGTGACTCCAAGAGGGGGTATTTATGCTCGATAGTGGGTTCATGCCTCTAGTTTTCAAGGGAAGTGACAGAAATATCTTCGGTTGTAGATGTGTTGTTGCCACTAGGGAGAAAACAACGGTCTCTTGCTCATGGAACAAGTGGATCGTTTACCTTACACACTTTACTTAAAGCAGTTGTCTGTTGTTTGCAACTTAATACTGGAGGGGGTTCGGATGATAACCTGAAGGTGGACTTCTAGTCATAGATGCAGTTGGATGACGGTCTATGTATCTTGTTGTATTGCCCAATCGAATCTCATGGGATCTTTTTGTCTAGTATTGCATTGTTTTGCCTTGCTCGGTTCCTGTCAATTGCCCTGCTGTAATTTGTTTACCCTTCATGCCATGTTGTTTACCTAAGGAGAGCACCTCTAGTAAACTATGGACCCCGGTCCAATCTTTACCATTGATACATCTTCCACTGTTACTGTTTACTTGTTGTAAACCATCATCACCTTCTACACCATATAGCCAATCCTTTGTTACAGCAACTGGTGAGATTGACAACCTCACTGTTAGTTGGGTCAAAGTCTTGAGTTTGTGTTGTGCAGGTTTCCACGTTGCTTACAACACCTGTGTGATGTTTCCTTCTTCCTACTGGTTCAATAACCTCGGTTTCTTACTGAGGGAAGACTTGTTGCTGTGTTGCTTCACACCTTGCTCTTGGGGTTCCCAACAGGCTCCACATCAACTGAGCCATCAACAAGTTTTCCGGCGTTGTTGCCGAGGAGGCCAAGGACTTATTCACAAGGGGGGTCCTCCACTTCCTTTCTCTTTACTTTGTTTTAGTTTTCTTAGTTTCTTTTGCTTGGTTTTGTTTGCCTCTTTTTAGCAAAAACTCCAAAAAAAATTAGTCTAGTTTGGTTTGCTTCCTCTATTCAAAAAAAATAGTTCCTGCTCTAGTTGTTGCTGCTGTTTTTGGCTTGCCCACCTTTGCCAAAATGAACTATGCTGAGAACACCAAATTGTGTGACTTCACTAGCACAAACAACAATGATTTCCTTAGCACTCCTATTTCTCCACCTGCTCCTGATGCGACATTTTATGAAATTAAGCCTGGTTTGTTGAATCTTGTGATGAGAGATCAATTTTCTGGTGCTAGTTCTGATGATGCTACTGCTCATCTCAATAACTTTGTTGAACTTTGTGAGATGCTAAAGTATAAGGATGTAGATGGAGATATTATTAAGCTCAAGCTTTTTCCTTTCTCCTTGAGAGGAAAAGCTAAAGAATGGTTTCTATCTTTGCCTAGAAATAGTATGGATTCTTGGACTAAGTGCAAAGATGATTTTACTGGAAAGCACTACCCTCCTGCTAAGATTATATCTATGAGAAGTGACATTATGAAATTTAAACAACTTGATAATGAACATGTTGCTCAAGCTTGGGAAAGAATGAAATCTTTGGTTAAGAATTGTCCCACTCATGGACTCACTTCTTGGATGATTATCCCGACTTTGTATGCAGGTTTGAACTTCTCTTCAAGAAACCTGTTGGATTCTGTTGTTGGAGGTACCTTTATGGGCATCACTTTGGGTGCTGCAACAAAGCTCCTGATTATTATGATGGTTACCTACTTTGAATGGCACACTGAGAGATCTCCACATGGTAAGAAGGTAAATTCTGTTGAAGAAACCTCCTCTTTGAGTGATAGGATAGATGTTATTATGGCTATGCTTGTTAATGGGAAAGCTCCTTTAGATCCAAATAATGTTCCCTTAGCCTCTTTGGTTGCTCAAGAAGAGCAAGTTGATGTGAACTTCATTAGAAACAACAATTTTGGCAACAATACTTATGGTAATTATAGGCCTTATCCTCCTAGTGGAAGTGCTTATCATGGTAGATCTAGAATGCCTAGTGAAGAAAGGATTCAAGAAGTAGAGAGATCCATTAAGAATTTTATGCAGATGCAATATGAGAAAAATAAGATTTTCACTAAAACTATGGAGGAACAATCTATTATCTTGAAAAACATTAGTCATCAACTTGAGAATCTGAATAGAGAAATTCCTAGTTTACAGTCAAAAATTTTGAGTGCTGAGAAAAATATTTCCTCTTTGTGTGAAGCATAGTCCTCCTTGATTAATAAAAGGGCTGCTAAACCTAAAACCATGGAAAGTACCTTTGCTGCCACTCATGCCATACAGGTTACTATTGATAAAAATGTTAGACTTTTAGCCCAACTTCATGCTAAGTGGGAAAGGGAAGCTGAAATTGATAGAAACAATAGTGTGTGCACCATCACTAGAATGGATACCACTAAACCACAAGAAGTCCCTATTCCTCCTCCTATAATGGCTAAGCCTAATGAGTCTACTAGTAGTGATGCTAAGTTTGATTTTGATTTAGATGGTTGCAATATTTCTGAAGTGATTATGTTCTTGCAAAAACTTGCTAGAAGCCCGGATGCTAGTTATATGCATGTTGCTTTCACCAAACACATTACAGATGCTCTTGTTAAGATTAAGGAAGAGAAGTTAAAACACAAAGCTTATATTCCTTGGAAAGTAGAAGATAGTTGGGAACCCATTATATGCAAGTGAATGAATTTGATCTCAAAGCTTCATGTGATCTTGGTTCTAGTGTCTCTATTATGCCTAGGAAGATTTATGAAATGCTTGATTTGCCACCTTTGGAAGATTGCTATTTGGATGTCCCACTTAATGATAATTCTAAGAAGAAACTCATGGGGAATATTAATGATGTTCTCATTATGGTTAAAAATGCTTATGTCCCTATTGATTTCTATATTTTGGATGTTGAATATAATGCTTCATGTCCTATTACTTTTGGGAAAACCTTTTCTTAGAACTGTTGGTGCCATAATTGATATGAAGGAAGGCACCATTAAATATCAATTTACATTCAAGAAAGGTATTGAAAACTTCCCTATGAGGATAGAGAAGTTGCTTTTTTCTCCTCCTTTGAAAGCAAGGTTTGATGTTAATGCTTCTTCATTTGAAAACACTTGATTTTCTTGCTTCTTGTGCCTAACTTAAAGGTGTTAAAGAAAAGTACTTGTTGGGAGATAACCCAAGAGTTTCCTTGAGTCTTGGAAGTTATTACTTCAGTAATGACCTCTCCTTATCCTTTTTGTTTGCTTTTTGTGCCAAGAATGACCTCTAATGAGAAGGAAGTAAGATTTGGGGAGTTGCTGTCTCGAAACAGATTTCTGTCCTCCACCATAAAAATTCATGAGGATTCTATGTAAGTCGGATTTCGCTGAAAATTTACGAATAAATCCCCCAGTATGTTAGATAACTTTCGTTAGTTCAACACGTTTTGATTTGAGCAATATAAGATTTTCGAAAAAATCGGTTTCTACCTGCTAGTCTGTTTTGACAGATTTCTGCCATTATTTGCATTTGCTCCTTATTGATTCCTTTTTGAGTTCTTTTTGGGGGAATTGAGCTTTTTTAAGGAGTTACTACAGTAGCTTGTGTTTTTAGTGAAAAGTCTTTCTGTTCCAAAGCTTTTCCTAAAGGTCTATTATCTTTTGAATACACTAATGTTGCTAATGAAGATTGTGTGAAATTTTGTATGAAGAAAAAATTTCAGGTGTAGAGTGAGAATGATGTAATGAGCTGAAGAATGGACAAAAGCTCAAGCTTGGGGATGCCACCATGGTGTCACCCCAAGAAATATCCAAGATATACAAGCGTCAAAGCTTGGGGATGCCTTGGCATCCCCTTGTTCATCAATAAAAAGCTCAGGTCTATCTAGACACTTTGTTTTTATTGTTTCATGCACAGTTGTGTTGTTCTTGGAGCGTCTTAGTTTTGTTTTCTTTCCTTAGCTTGTTTAGTTTGCTTGAATAAAGTAGTTGGACCCCCGTTATCGCTGTGTTGTTTCAAATACGTCAATTGGTGTTGGAAAGGAGTAGAAAGTTCTTGCTTGTAAGTGCAAGAGGAGCTTGCATTGACTGTGACTTAGACTTTAGCATGACATGCTAGGTGTTGTTTTGACCTTATGCTTAGTGATTATTGATGTAGCATGTCTTGTTTCAAAAAATTGGGATTGCTTAATGTGCCTTGAAAGAATTATGCGTTGTTTTAGCATGCAAAAACATAGTATTTGTCGTGGTGGTGGCACGGCAGATGCCATGGGTAGGCTAAAGTTTGGGGCCAATGGATGCTAGTGGGATCTGGGGAGGGAAGATGTAGTTGATTCTACACACAGAAAGCTAACGCAAAGATCTTTATTCCTCCTTCCTTGGGCTACAAGTGCTCCTTGAGCTGTATACAAATAAAGAGAGAATTTTACCAGCCTAACGGTCCCAAGAATGAGTCGATCCCCCTTCTGAGTCCAGCCCTCTCCTTATAAAGGAGAGCCTTGGGTTCCTCTAGGGCTGACGTGGCAAGCATATTCGAGGAATATGCTTATCCCAATATAGTAGTTCGGTGCTCCTCTTTCCCTGTCGCCCCTCTAATGACGGCAAGGTTCTAGAGGGCCCCTCCTGTGCGCCTCGGGCGTCTGGACTGTCACCTCCGTGACCTCCTCCTGCCTCTCTGTCGCTCTGCGCCTTTGTCCCTAGCGCTTGGCTCTGTTCAGATTCCCCCTAGCTTGCTGCTAGGGTTTGACTTCAGGCTTCTCCTTCTCCTGCAAGCTTCATATCATTCGGTCTCACCTCGCATAACTCGGATCGTCCCTCACCTGCATCAAGATCACTCAGGCTAACCCAGCCGACTTACGCCACATCTCGGCCGGGTAATGTCTTAACATAAATATACGGGTCTCTCTCCTTCATATGTCGGCCGACTCCTACAAGATTCGGCCGACTTAGACTGTAACTCGGAAACCAGACGGGGATCGTACCCTCGTCTTTCCCCGTCTTTACCCTATCCGGGGTTACCTCCCCAACATTAGTCCCCGAAGCTGGTGTGGCCCTGCCGATAACCTCGGCTGGGCCGTATTAGTTTCAGCATATTTTTTCTGTATTGTTTCCGAGTTATCTCTTTCTCGTTCGAGGTACCCACGTTCCTTCTCTCGTACGTCTCGTCCTACGTGTCAACCCCATCATTGTTCTTCTAGTTTTTTGTTCCTCTACAGTATTTGCTGACAAGCTACAGTTAACACTGTGCCTGTCGCGCCGGCGCTGTGACGCCTCGTGCGCCGTTTTCCTTGGGGATCGCGGTCTTCTTCGCTGTTGTGTGGCCCTTGGTGCGGCTCCACTTAATGACGTGCGTTGGTGCCGCACCCATGATCTACACGGTTAACCGATGCACCCACGATCCCACTACCTCGCTTGTGGCTTGACTATAAAGAGGGGCGCGGCGTCTGGGGATTCACTTCTCCCCTTTTCGCTCGCCTGCTCCCTTCTTCTTCCTCTCGCATCCGCGCCCTCCCGCAGCTCCGCCGCCGCGCACTCCTCAGAACTTCCAACGGCGTGGACCCCGCCGTGTCGTCCCGTCCGCCTCGTACGCGTTCGCCAGCTCCGGCGCCGTCGCCGGTGAGTTCTTTCCGGCCACGTTGCCTAGGTTTTCCTCTAGATCTCTTCGTTTCCTCTTTGTTCTTGCGCCACAGTTCTGTCGTCGTTCCGCCGCCGTTTTTGCGTAGAATTGCGACGGGGCCTCGTAGCTCTAAGTTTTCCTCTGCCGCGAGTTCTTCCTCCAGCGATCTTTCCGGCGAAACCATGTCTAGTTCCTTTAGCGGTGCCCTGGTAGAGGATGATGATGCTGGCTCTGGGCCCGAGCGAGGCTCGTGGCAGGGCTCCTCAGTTACCCGGCGGGAGATCGAGTGGCTCATCCGAACCCGGAGGATTCCCGCCGAGGTCTCTTGTCGTTTACCCGGCAACGAGTTATCTCCGGAAGTTAGGGAGGGCGAGTATGTAGTTTTTATGTCACATTTCTCGCGCGGCTTTGGTCTCCCTCTTAGCGATTTTGCAAGAGAGTTTCTCGACTACTTCGGCCTTCAGCCGCATCATCTTCCTGCGAATGCCATCGCTTCTCTTTCTGCATTCATCTCCGCCTCGGAGGGATACTTCGGCCTATGGCCGTCTGTGCACGTCTGGTCGAAGTTCTTCCAGATTCGCTCTAACGTAATCCCTGACAAGTCTCTGCACCCTTCCGAGAAACTGCTTACTCAATGTGGAGCTGCGTCCATTACACCCCGGAGGAAGTCAGTGTTTCCTCGTGTCACCGGGTTAGAGTCGTGCAAGAAGTGGCACAAATCCTTCTTTTACGTCAAGAACAGAGGGATGGAGGACAAGATCCGGCTCCCTGCCTTCTCCATTGGTCCGCCTTCTAAGGTGAATTGGACTTATAATCCGAGGAAGAGTCATGCCTTGGCCGAGGCCTTTGAGATTCGGCTCAAAGAGCTGATCCGTGCCGGGTTATGCGGCGAAGATCTGATGGCTACCTTTATCAGTAGCCGAATCTGCCTATTCCAGAAGCGGACTCACAAACTGTGCTACATGAGCGGTCCTCTTGACCCTAACCGAGTCTCGACCGTGGAACTGGATAACTATCTTATCCATAAGCGTGTCCGAGCTATCTTCAAGACGGAGATGCCCGAGGATTGGACTTGGGGATTGAAACCTTTCACCCGCGATTGTCCGCCTCCCGAAGTAAGTTTAACTAATAACGCTCTGCCATTCAATTGCTTTCGCAACGGTTTTCGCTGATTTTCTTTTTTCTTTTCTTCCAGAGGTTCGCAGAACAGAAGAATGAGGATGCCGAGGTTTTGCTGCTTCCGTGGCCTGCGGACCGGAGCACCCCGGATACTGGTGAGCCGGACTCGGAAGAGTTCGTCCCTAAGTCGGATCCTGCCCCGGCTCGAGCTCGTGGCAAGACCTCGGCCCACGAGGATGAAGGTGATTCGGACGAGGTCCAAGCTCTTGAGGTAGTTGCCGCAATGCCTATTTCTTATGCATTTCCGTCTTCTACTTTCCCAGCTAATCCGGCCGGTCAGGTTCACGACGCCGAGCCTATTGCTTCTCGACCCCCTGTTACCTCGGAGAAACGCGGGGCTCCTGCTAGTGCCTCAGAGGCGGCCCCCAAGAAACGAATGAAGAAGTCTGCTCCGAATCCTCCCAGGCGCAAGACCATGCCTGGGGTCGCAGGGTAAGTTCATTTTGCTCGTATTTCTTGTTTCCCTCTCTATTTTCCATCCTGACACCCTTTTTTCTTTCTTATTTTCGCAGTGCTCCGCTTTCCGTTAAGCCTGGCGGTCCTAGCATGACTAGCCGCCCGATTCGGCAGCCGTCTCCTCCGCCCGTTGAAGATACTAGGCTTCCCAGTCCTGCTCATGCTGCGTCTCCTCCAGCTCCGCATCTGTCACCCCCTCGTCATGATGCGCCTGATACTCGTGTCTCCGAGATTTCTACCGAACCCGTTGCCCCTCCATTGAATCCGAGCATATCCACCGAGCCTCTTTCTACCTCGGTAGCTCCTACAGTAACCCCAGCCCCAGTCGTGGTCGTTAACACCCCGGCATCCTCTGTGCCTGTGATCCCTCCTGCTCCTAAAGGCACTGTTCCCATTGCCGAGGTATCGGCTTCTGCTGGTGCCTCCTCTACAGTAAGGAAAATTGTTGCCACCAAGGCTTCAACTTCCCAAAAAGGTCTTGCCGGCTCTTCTCAGCCGAGTATTGCCGACGTGCTGCGTAAAGGGATTGCTCCCGCCAAAGCCTCCGTTACTCCGGCCGCTGGTACCTAGCTTGCTCTTCATAAGAGCCCTGCTGCCTCGGTAATTACACAGCACGTCCGGGGTAAAGTCCTTACTCGGACGGCCAGCGGGAACAGCCTCGGCTCGCTGGTGGAATATGCTCATAACTGGAATGCTGCTGATCAGCTTGAGGGCAATCCAAACAATCAGCCGTTTCAACTTTCCGACATCAGCAGCCGTTTGGATCAAGCTGCCAAGATCATTCTAGATAGCAACAAGATGAACGAGGTAATTGCTGCTTCTCGGGGTTTAGATTGATTCTCCATATGCTATTATATATACATTAGTCCCCGAAACTTGCAAACGAGTAATTTGTTATTCGCTTGGAAGTTTTTATAGTGCTATACTTAACTCGACTTAATTTAGGGTTCGAGCCTATATCCGAGTAGATCTATCTTAAACTTTGCTTAAATTTTATCTAGCTGTTCTTTGAATGTCTAGCCACATAGGTCCGGGTTAAGCTTTCGCCTGACTCGAATCTACTTTTAGCTTTGAATATCCAGCCACCTAGATCTGGGTTAAGTTTTCGCTTAACTCGGATCTGTTTTGGCTTTGAATATCCAGCCACCTAGATCTGGGTTAAGTTTTCGCTTAACTCGGATCTGTTTTGGCTTTGAATATCCAGCCACCTAGGTCCAAGTTAAGTTTTTGCTTAACTCGGATCTGGTTTAGCTTTGAATATCCAGCCACCTAGGTCCGGGTTAAGTTTTCGCTTAACTCGGATCTGGTTTAGCTTCGAATATCCACCCACCTAGATCCGAGTCAAGTTTTGCTTGACTTGGATCTGGTTTATCTTCGAATATCCAGCCACCTAGGTCCGGGTTAAGTTTTCGCTTAACTCGGATCTGTTTTGGCTTTGAATATCCAGCCACCTAGGTCCGGGTTAAGTTTTCGCTTAACTCGGATCTGGTTTAGCTTTGAATATCCAGCCACCTAGGTCCGGATTAAGTTTTCGCTTAACTCGGATCTGGTTTAGCTTCGAATATCCACCCACCTAGATCCGAGTCAAGTTTTGCTTGACTTGGATCTGGTTTATCTTCGAATATCCAGCCACCTAGGTCCGGGTTAAGTTTTGCTTGACTCGGATCTGGTTTAGCTTCGGATGTTTATTCATCGTTCTGCTCCATTGTTCAGGTTGCACATGACAGGCGGACTGCCGAATTTCAAAGGTTGCTATTTTCGCACCGCAAACTGGAAGAGAAATACGAGAAAGTCCTTCCTGTGGTAAAAAAGGCTGGTAAGTTGATAGTTCCTTTTCATCATTTTCGACATTCTTATTCTTCTGTCCGCGAGGTGTCGGCTCACTTTTTTGGTAAACAGGTAATATCAATAATATCAACATTCGTCTTGAGAAGAAAGTCAAAAGCTTGGAAGGTTAGTTTCCCCGTTACCCTACACCTTTTCACCCTTTAGAATACACGCTAAACTTTTTTATTTTGCTTGGTTGTGGCCAAGCCGAGTTGCAAACCTTCGCAGCATCTCACCAAGATTGCACGCCTATGCTTGACGTGATGCTGCATTTTTTAAAACAAAGCGCTACTCATTCGGCGCAGCTAAAAGAAAAAGATGATGAAATAGCTCGCCTGCGGGCCGAGGTGGAGGCCCTTAAGCTCTCTCAGAGGTCCGAATTAGAAAATGTCGATCAGGAATTCTCTGAGGAGAAGAATCGGCTAGCTCTGGAGCTGCAGAAGAATAAAGAACTCCTCGAGGCTGCCGAACTAAAAATTTGTGGAATGAGCGAGGAAATCGCTTCTTTTGAGAAGAGCAAGATCATCTGGGCTAAAGACCTCCATAAAATGTTGAGTTATATTCATTGTAAGCTTCTTATCACAGCCGGATTATGTTTTTCTCTGTCTTTGCTGTCTCCTGATGCATTGGTGTTTTGCGCAGGTCATTTCCCAGAAGCTAAGCCTGTGAGCTCGAAAGCGGTTCTTGCAGCTTGTGCGCGCTGAGGTGTCCCTGTTGACATTGATTCAGAGTACTCGATGGAAGATTTCCTTGTCGCTGTCGGCGCTGCTGTTGGTCCGATGAAAATTATGGGCAGGGACTTGGTGCAGGCAGCTATCCGAGCCTACCATGTTCTCTGGCCGAATACCTCTGGGACTCCTAATATCAGTAGGTCGAATTGCTGGTGAAAAGATTAATGGCCTCTGAAAAACAACTAAGTCTCTCGAGGGAATCAGCTGGGCGAGCTGGCGCTGATATGGCCCTCACCGTTATCATGTCATGGTACGAAGACATTTCTCTTGATATCCTGAGGAATTTGCGCACAGGTTCCCGTTGGGTTGAGGACCCCACCTTTGTTGCTCTTCGGCAAGCTCGCGCCTTCCAGCTTGTTGAGTATGCCGACGTGCATACCTGGAATGAAGGTCCGAGCTTTCTCCCGAACTCGGACGATGAGGTTGTGGTAGAGGGTACATCAGACGATAACTCAGCTGAACAGGGTGAAGGTGCAGATGATTCGGCTTCCTCTGGTGACTCCAGTTCGAGCTCGGACGGCAACGGTGACGCGCGATCCTCCTCCAAAGGTACTGGGCATTCAACTACGCAAACTGATGCCCCTCAGCAGCCTCCAGCTTCAGCCGAAGTCGTGCCTGGGTCTGTGGAAAGCGAGGCAACCTCGGCCGAGGTTCCGCCTAACTCGGCGCATCCGGCTCCTAACACAACTATTGCCTCTCCGACGGAAAATCTTTAAGTTATTACTTGTCCCTGGTATGCCGGGCGTACGATGTCCGTGGAACACTTGTTTATTTCCTGTATGACCTGAATCTCCTTTTGCCGCACATTGCTGCGACATAAGTTTGTAGTTAGTATAACTTTGTTTAAGTAGGTTTCCCTCCGAATTCTTGCTTTGATAGCCTGCAATTTTGTTGTTGTTAGGATGTATCTCTGTCTTTGTCTTCTCGTGTTTTAGTTGGGTAATCTGGGTGTGAGCTTCGAACATCATACGGGGTTGATCTGTTCTTATTCTGAGTGCTGAAGTGTGATACCCTTTTTTGTATCAAAGATTGACTGCTACTTTGGAACAATATATGGCAGTCCCCGAGTGACTGCCTGTTCCGCTGAAGTCTAGTGTGTAAACTAAATTTCAGTAATAATATAAGACCACCGCCGAGGCGCTGCTCAGGGTGTCAAGTTTTGGTGCTCAACATAACACTGCTGCGGTATATGTTAGTTCTCTAGTCGCTGCTTTGAATGCCGATATTTAGTACATAAAACAAAATTTCAATAACATATAGCAGTCCCCGAGTCACTGCTCTGGACGCCGAGGTTTAATACATAAGATGAAATTGAAATGACATATGGTAGTCCCCGAGTCACTGCTCTGGATGCCGAAATTTAGTACATAAGATGAAATTGAAATAACATATAGCAGTCCCCGAGTCACTTCTCTGGATGCCGACGTTTAATACATAAGATGAAATTGAAATGACATATGGCAGTCCCCGAGTCACTGCTCTGGATGCCGAAGTTTTTAATACATAGTTGGTGCTTGATCGCAAGATTCTACTTTGCAATGTGTGACCGAATGACCACTAAGAATAAAATGGACGAAGTAAAGCTAAGTTACATGGCCTCTTTGTTTCCTCGCCGGCTTTGTCTGCCTTGTTCCTTTCGGGGGATTGAGCGTCGATTAGATAATAGGCATCGTTATGTAATGCTTTGCTCACGATGAATGGTCCCTCCCATGGAGGTGACAGTTTGTGCATGCCGGCCGTGCGTTGCACCAGTCGGAGGACTAAATCTCCTTCTTTGAATACCCTTGGATTCACCTTCTTGTTGTGATATCGTCGCAAGTTCTGCTGATAAATAGCTGATCGTGATAGTGCCAGTTCTCTGGCTTCTTCTAGCAGGTCTACCGTATCTTGCCGAGCTATTTCGTTTACCTCTGAGGTTGTATACTGAGTAACTCTTGGCTAGTCATGTATTATGTCAGCTGGAAGCACTGCCTCTGCCCCATATACCAGAAATAATGGTGTATAGCCTGTTGATCTATTCAGAGTAGTCCTGAGGCTCCATAATACGGCTGGGAGTTCCTCAATCCAACATCCTGCCGACCTTTGCAGTGGCTCAACAAGTCGTGGTTTTATTCCTGACAATACTAGTCCGTTAGACCTTTCCACTTGCCCATTAAATGCTGGGTGAGCCACAGAGGCAACATCTAGTCTTATGTGTTTCTCTCTGCAAAATCTGGCGAAGGCTCCTTCTGCAAAATTTGTGCCATTATCTGTAATAATACTGTGCGGATACCCATATCTTAAAATAATATCTTTGAGAAATTTCACTGATGTGGGCCCATCGCATTTTTTTATTGGTTTCACTTCAATCCATCTTGTGAACTTGTCCACCATAACCAATATGTGGGTCATTCCCCCTCGGGCCGGCTTAAATGGTCCCACCATATCTAAGCCCCACACAGAAAATGGCCAAGTGATGGGTATTGTTTTTAACTCGACCGATGGCATATGTATTTTGTTTGCATATCTTTGACAACCATTGCATTTCTCAACCACCTCTTTGGCTTCTTTTAACGCCGTTGGCCAATAAAATCCATGCTTGAACGCTTTGGCTACTAAGGCACGAGATGAAGCATGGTGTCCACATTCTCCTTGATGTATATCTAGGAGGATCTCCTGACCTTCTGCCGAACTCACACATTTCTGCAACACGCTTGTGACGCTTCTTTTATATAGCTCATTGTTTATGATTGTATAAGCTTTTGCTCTCCTTACAGTTTGTCTAGCTAATACTTCATTATCCGGCAATATCGAGTCTTTAAGATAAGAGAATATGGGTTGCGCCCATGGCGGTGTGATTTTTCTGGTGTACTCTCATTGTCTATTTCCATGTTTTCTGCCGTCATATTCATCTCGGCTTTCTCTATGATTGTGCTTACTTCTGTTGTCTTCCTCTTGGGGGATTCCGAGTTATATTGCTGGTCTACTTCCATCGGCACATTGTCTGCTGCCGAATTAGCCGGAATAGATAGATTCAGATTCTGGTGAAGGGATTATTGATGGTTTTCTGAGGTGTTCCAGGGCAATACCCGGTGGAATTGACTGCCGGGTTGATCCGAGCTTTGACAACGTGTCTGCGGCATCATTTTCTGCCCGAGGTATGTGGTGGAATTCACATCCTTCAAAGTATCCACTGATCTTTTGCACATGAAATCTGTATAAAGCCATATTAGCATCTAATGCATCCCAATTGCCTGAGACTTGCTGTACTACTAGGTCCGAGTCCCCATAGCATAAGATTCGGCGTATGCCGATCTCTTTTGCTACCTTCAATCCATGGACTAGTGCTTCATACTCGGCTACGTTATTAGACGCGGCAAAATGTATTTGTAGCACATATTTCAGCTGATCTTTTTTAGGCGAGGTTAACACTATTCCTGCCCCCAAACCATGTCTTAGTTTGGAACCATCGAAATTCATCGTCCAATAATTTGGATCTGGTAATGGTGGCTCATACTGCACTTCGGCCCAGTCTACGAAGAAGTCGGCGACTGCTTGAGATTTGATTGCGTCTCTCCTATCAAATTGTGGAGCGTATGGCGACAACTCGATTGCCCATTTTGCTATTCGGCCACTTGCGTCTTTGTTGCTCAATATGTCGGCTATGGGCGCCTCACAAATCACTCTGATGGGATGCTCTTCGAAGTAATGTTTAAGCTTTTTCGCCGACATATATACTCCATAAGCCATCTTTTGATAATGTGGGTAATTATGCTTTGAAGTGGATAACACCTCACTTAAATAATACACCGGCCTTTGTATCGACTTACCATCTTCGAGTCGTTCCACTACGACTACAACACTCACTACTCTGTTAGTGGCTGCTATGTAGAGTAGCATAGGCTCTTTTGACAATGGAGAAGCTAAGACAGGCGCTGTGACCAACATCTTTTTCAATTTATGAAATGCACTGTCTGCTTGTGGAGTCCAAATGAACTTATCTGATTTCTTCATCAGTTGATAGAGTGGTAATGCCTTCTCTCCCAGCCGACATACAAATCGGCTGAGCGAGGCTAAACAACCTGTGAACCTTTGTACGTCATTTAGACACCTCGGCAACTCCATTCTTTCTACCGCTTTTATCTTGGTTGGGTTGGCCTCTATACCTCGACTAGATACAAGAAAACCGAGTAATTTTCCTGCCGGCACGCCAAACGTGCACTTGTCCGGATTAAGCTTCATTCGGAACCTTCTCAAGTTCGCGAAAGTCTGCCGTATATCCTCCAGTAACGTTTTGCTTTCCATGGTTTTAATGACCACGTCATCTACATATACTTGTACATTTTTTCCTATTTGATCGTGTAGACATTTTTGCATGCATCTCTGATATGTTGCTCCTGCATTTCGCAGGCCGAATGGCATTGTGCGATAGCAATAAGCCCCGTACGGGGTAATAAATGCAGTCTTTATTTGATCGGCCGGATTTAACGGTATCTGGTGGAAACCAGAATATGCGTCTACAAATGATAATAACTCACAACCAGCGGTCGAATCAATGACTTGGTCTATTCTAGGCAATGGAAAAGGATCTTTTGGACACGCCTTGTTCAGGTTCATGTAATCGATACACATTCGCCATACAATGGCTACATTGGGATCATCTTTCTTATTTTCTACTAGCACCGGATTCGACAACCAATCCGGGTACAGCACCTCCATGATGAACCCGGCTGCGAGGAGCCGAGCTATTTCATCTCCTATTATTTTTCTCCTGTCTTCGGCGAAGCGGCGGAGAGGTTGCTTCACCGGCCTTGCTCCTGGCCTTACATTCAAAGAGTGCTCAGCCAACTCCCTCGGAACACCTTGCAGATCCTGAGTCGACCATGCAAATATGTCCCGATTCTCATGGAGGAAGTTGGTGAGCTCGCTTTCCTATTTAGCGTGCAGGCCTGCACCAATAGTAACAGTACGCTCCGGGAATTGCTCATCTATCTGAAACTTTTTCGTTTCTCTAGTCGGCTGAAAAGAGACACTGCCATGCAGGTTGGCTAGTGCCGGCATGTTCAGCTGTGCTGACTGAGCGAGGGCTGCTACCTCCTGAATCCTTCTTTTTCTCTTGCTATAACCAATGATTCGGCCAAATTTGACCCGGCTGATGCACACTCCATTGATTTCTTGTAATCCCCTGCTATAGTTAGCACTCCTTGTGGTCCGGGCAGCTTCATTTTCAGATAACTTATATGACAACTGCCCATGAATTTGGCCAATGCTGGTCGTCCGAGTAGAGCATGATAACAGCTCTCTAGATCCACCACTTCAAACTCTAAGTTTTCTGCTCTGCAGTTATCTCTTGTGCCGAATAACACATCCACTCGGACCTTACCAACGGGTTCACATGAAAGCCCTGGCACTATCCCATGGAAAGTGGTCTTCGTGGATTGCAACATGTTCTGCGATATTCCAAGTTTATGCATGGTATCTTTGTACATGATGTTGATACTGCTTCCATTGTCAATGAGTACTTTTGAGAATTTCACATTGATGCTCGGTCCAACAAATGTCGGATCCAACACGAGTGCATATGATCCGGGACTCGGCATTATCTTAGGATGATCCTTTATGCTCCAAGTTATCTCCTAATCCGACCAAGGCATATATCTTGGTACTGCCGGCATAACTGCATTCACCTCCATATGCCGGCGCTGCACGCTTTGCTTGTCTTGCTGTTCCATTGTGAACACGCAATAGGATTGATGATGTTCTCTGTAATCATTGCGTCCGGTATTCGTCGGATTTGTCCTTCCATCCTGGACTTGGTTCATCACTTGATGCACCGCGTCTCTCCGATCCGAATTATCGTATCTCGGGGGAGGGGGCGGTAACATCAGTTGATGTGCATTTGCTCCAGTCAACTATGGCTGATGCTACTGATGTACTTGATGGGGTGCCTGAACCCCTGTGGGGTTCCCCATTGCATTTTTCATCCATGCACATTGGCGGGTGGTATGGTTGGCTGGCCTGGATGGGTTTGACGTGTGAAATTTGCACGGCTGATCTAACATGGATTCGAACGTGTACTTCGGCCTCTCCTGCCACTGTTTCTTTTGTTCTGGGGTCCACTGCCTTTTTCCTTCATTTCTTGGTGTCCACTGCTGAGGACCATTCTTCTGCCGTTGAGTTGCTCCGTGATTCGGCGGGTCTTGCGCTACTGCCGCCACTTGGGACAAATTATATCTATAATCCGGCCTTTCCTCTCTTCTTCTTCCTCTGAAATCACCGCGCCTAGATGACCCGGCCAAATATCTTGCATAATGGTCCTGCTGCTCGCGATGATCCGCCGACATTAATTCTGGCTGCGTTGGGTCTCCTAATGCGTAGGAGTCCGCTATTCTGATCGTTTCTGCCAGTGTGGTCGGCATATCTCTTTGCAGACGTTGCCACAATACGCTGCCATAACGGCATCCTTGTGCGAACCAAGCTATTGCCTGCGATTCTATGACTCCTTCACAGGAGTTTCTCAGGTTGCACCACCGAGTTAAAAACTCTCTATCTGTTTCATTCGGCCTCTGCTTGCACATGGCTAACTGTTGTGGCCTGTTTGGCCTCTTGTATGTGCTAGTAAAGTTGCTGACAAACATTTCCTCAAAAACCAGCCAACAGTTGATACTGCCGGCTGGTAGATTATTCAGCCACACCCTAGCTGGTCCTTCCAGCATTTGTGGTACATACCGTACTGCCCATCGTAAGTTCCCACCCGCTATTTTTACAGCAGTGGCATAGTCAATCAACCAGCCTTGTGGTTTGGTACTCCCATTATATGTTTTCGTGCCCCTCGCTAGCTGAAAGTTCGGCACAGGTGGCTCGCCCATGATACGTGGTCCAAAGCATGTCGGCCCTGGTGGACCCTGTTCTTCCAATAACTCGGACCTGTATAGCCGGTCTAGCTTCACTCTTGCATCATTTGACGGCAAATCTCTGTACAGAACTCTGTCTTGTATTCCATAATGGTTGTTTCTGCCATGGTTCGCATATTCCATTTTGGAATAACCATCATTGTATCTCTCATTAATTTGATTGTGGCGAGCTGGCCTAGTTTCTCTTTCCTGCCGGGGTTCATGCCTCGGTTGCGGGTTGAGTGGCAGTTCTCTCCTTACTTCGACCGGGGTATTGTTCTCATGATTGCCTCTCGCGGGTTCTCTTCTGCCGAGATCTCCGTTGCCTCGGCTTCCGCCATCTTTCTCCACACGGCCGTGGTTCCTCTCCCCACTGTTACCTCGGCTTGCATTGCCTCTGTTCTCATTTGCCTTTCCGGCCATTGCCGGATCATATGGGACAATCTGCTTGTTCCTCTTTCCCGAGGTTACTGCCTTGTCTCTTCGAGCATTATTTCCGGGTGAAGATGCTGCTGCCACGGACAAGGCAGGCGCTGCTCCTGCCGAATGAACCATTCGCGAGGCCCCCGGTCTCGCCGGGTTTGCTCTGAGCATTTCTTTGTTTTGCTGGTTCGCGATGCGCACCAGCTCGTTCACTCTTTCTTGCTGTTTCTGCCGGGCTTCGCCGGTCAACCCTTTTAACTCTAATGCTGTGGCATTTGCCGCTCTTAGGTTCTTGGCCGGGGTACTGTACCTCGGCAAACCCAAATCCTCTGATTCTACTTTATGAGCATCATGCTCTTTGTTGATATCATCCATGAGGTTCTTCCCTCTCAACCTTAACTCGTCTACCCATTCGGGTGCGACGTCAAGCTTATTAGCTTTGGCATATTCTCGCAGGGTCCTGTTTAAGGACTCCCGCAAGGCCGACACCTTTTTGGCCTCTACCAGCACCTTTTTCCTGGTTTCATCCAACTCTGCCTGAGCATTTGCCGGATCAAGTATCGGCGCTACAGGCGTAGTCAAGTTTTCTATGGTCGCCTGAAGAATGTTCTCTGGCCTTTCCAGAGGTGGTCCTCTTACCCTTGGTGCCTTTGGGGTGGTGTCCTACACCTCTGTCGGGTTGGTCGCAGGCGGGATTACCTCGGTGGGTAGTGGTGCGGTCTGCCTGGGTGCGCCCTGTACACCGGTAGCGGGTTCTCTGCTTGACCCGGCAGCTGCTGCTCCAGTCTGCACTCCGGCTGCGACCATTACCTCGACGCTGCCCGCAGGATGTGCTCTGGGCGGACGGCTCGCAGCGTTAAGAGGCGTCTCTCCTGCAACAACAACTTTGTGAGGATAAACACTGGAGATGTCGACGCCGACGTAAACCTCGTGCTCGCCCAAGCTGATGAAGACGCCATTACGCGGGGGAGTTTTCCCCCTGAAGCTCCCTGCGTTGTCGCTGACGTAGTCACAGAGACCAAATCTCTGGACCAAGCCAGAAACCACGCGCTCGCCCGTCTTGATGAAGTTTCCCGTCCGGATCATAACTCCAGCTAGCACCGCTGCTGGCCCCACGATGGGCGCCAACTGTCGTGGTGGTGGCACGGCAGATGCCATGGGTAGGCTAAAGTTTGGGGCCAATGGATGCTAGTGGGATCTGGGGAGGGAAGATGTAGTTGATTCTACACACAGAAAGCTAACGCAAAGATCTTTATTCCTCCTTCATT
Source organism: Avena sativa (assembly GCA_916181665.1). Taxonomy (NCBI): domain Eukaryota; kingdom Viridiplantae; phylum Streptophyta; class Magnoliopsida; order Poales; family Poaceae; genus Avena; species Avena sativa. The sequence goes on from OV702293.1 coordinate 467,653,747, forward strand.
GGGCTACAAGTGCTCCTTGAGCTGTATACAAAGAAAGAGAGAATTTTACCAGCCTAACGGTCCCAAGAATGAGTCGATCCCCCTTCTGAGTCTAGCCCTCTCCTTATAAAGGAGAGCCCTGGGTTCCTCTAGGGCTGACGTGGCAAGCATATTCGAGGAATATGCTTATCCCAATATAGTAGATCGGTGCTCCCCTTTCCCTGTCGCCCCTCTAATGACGACAAGGTTCTAGAGGGCCCCTCCTGTGCGCCTCGGGCGTCTGGACTGTCACCTCCGTGACCTCCTCCTGCCTCTCTGTCGCTCTGCGCCTTTGTCCCTAGCGCTTGGCTCTGTTCAGATTCCCCCTAGCTTGCTGCTAGGGTTTGACTTCAGGCTTCTCCTTCTCCTGCAAGCTTCATATCATTCGGTCTCTCCTCGCATAACTCGGATCGTCCCTCACCTGCATCAAGATCACTCAGGCTAACCCGGCCGACTTACGCCACATCTCGGCCGGGTAATGTCTTAACATAAATATACGGGTCTCTCTCCTTCATATGTCGGCCGACTCCTACAAGATTCGGCCGACTTAGACTGTAACTCGGAAACCAGACGGGGATCGTACCCTCGTCTTTCCCCGTCTTTACCCTATCCGGGGTTACCTCCCCAACAGTATTGTGGTATTCTCCTTTAATGTTTTGTTTGGGTTGACTTGGCACATGATCACACCATGTTATGACTATGACAATTCACCTTAATTTCTATGATCATTTAGTCCTTGACTAGTAGTACCACTCTATGCTTTGATTAGTAATGTTGTGTCGCTCTGCATGATTATGGCCATTATTGCTCTCTTAGTTGGTTTCTCCCAGTCTTTTTCTAGCCTCCACTTGTATGAGTAAGCTCTACTCATGCTTCCAACTCCCAAGAAACCAAGTTTTTTCAAAAGTGTCCACTATAAATTCCTATGCATGGTGTGTTACACCATTCCAAGTATATTCTTGTTTTCAGCTATCTTCCAATTAAAAAACTATTTTGTTATGTGAAAACTTAGTGATTAAAGCCCTCACAAACTTGATGGCACACTTTATATTCTTTGACCCTAATAAACTTGAACCATTGTGTCGTCTATGTTGTATATGCTTGCACTTATACGTTGGAATTAGCAGAACCATGTTGTCATGGGGAACATTTTCAACATTGCATGTGTACTTGGTACAAAGTTGATATTGATATGTCGGAAACGTATCTATAATTTTTGATGTTCCATGCTTGTTTAGTATCTACTTTGCTTCGCTTTGTATTTCTTTGAGGTGTTTTTATATCTTTTCTGGAACTAAACTATTAACAAGTTGCCACAGTGCCAGTTGCATGTTTTCTTTTGTTTTTGGTTCCAGAAAGGCAGAAAATCAATATTCTCGGAATTGGACGGGAACACGAAGTACACAGGGGATACGGAGAGGCAAGCCAGGGCGACCACACCTCCCCTAGGCGCGGCCAAGGGTGGGCCCGCGCCTAGGTAGGGTGTGGGCCCCCTGGTCACCTCCTCGGCCGCCCCCTTCGCCTATAATAAGCCCCAGATACCTAAACCCTAAGCACCCGATCAAATCTTCACGAAACCTTCTATAGCCGCCGCCACCATCGTCCCTAGATTGGGGGGATCTGAAGTTCATCCCGGCACCCTGCCAGAGGGGAGATCATCCCGGAGGCCTTCTTCTCCGGTATGATGCGTGAGTAGTTCCACCTTGGACTATGTGTCCATGTAGTATCTAGATGGTTGTATCTCATCCTTTGTGCTTTCATGTATAGATCTTGTGAGCTCCATTCATGATCAAGATCTAATCTATTTGTAACCATGCATGTTGTGTTTGTGGAGATCCGATGGATATTGAGATTATTATGTTGGATTGATTAATGGTTTTGTCTTTATGATTCTATCATGTCTATGTTGTTTGTGATCTTGCATGCTCTCCGTTGTTAGTAGCTATCTTGGCCAAGTAGTTGCTAGTGACTCCAAGAGGGCATATTTATGCTCGATAGTGGGTTCATGCCTCTAGTTTCCAAGGGAAGTGACAGAAATCTCTTCGGTTGTAGATGTGTTGTTGCCACTAGGGAGAAAACAACGGTCTCTTATTCATGGAACATGTGGACTGTTTACCTTACACACTTTGCTTAAAGCAGTTGTTTGTTGCTTGCAACTTAATACTGGAGGGGGTTTGGATGATAACCTGAAGGTGGACTTCTAGTCATAGATGCAGTTGGATGGCGGTGTATGTATATTATTGTATTGCCCAATCGAATCTCATAGGATCTTTCTGACTAGTATTGCATTGTTATGCCTTGCTCAGTTCCTGTCAATTACCCTACTGTAATTTGTTTACCCTTGATGCCATGTTGTTTATCTAAGGAGAGCACCTCTAGTGAACTATGGACCCCGGTCCAATCTTTACCATTGATACATCTTCGACTGTTACTTGTTTACTTGCTGCAAACCACCATTACATTCCACTCGGTACGTTTAATCCTTTGTTGTAGCAAACCGGTGAGCTTGTCAACCTCACTATTAGTTGGGGCAAAGTCTTGAGTTTCTGTTGTGCAGGTCTCCGTGTTGCTTGCAACACCTGTGTGACGTTTTCTTCCTCCTACTGGTTTGATAACCTTGGTTTCTTACTGAGGGAAAACTACTGTTGTGCTGCTTCACACCTTCCTTCCCAACGAAGAGCTAACTAGCACCATCAAGCTATTTTCTGGCGCCATTGCCGGGGAGGCTAAGGATGTCTTCACAAGGGGAGTCCTCCACTTCCTTTCTCTTTACTTTGTTTTTAGTTTGCTTTGTTTCTTTTGCTTGGTTTTGTTTGCCTCTTTCCAAAAAATCCAAAAAAAAATAGTTTAGTTTGGTTTGCTTTGCTTTCTTTATTCAAAAACACACAAAAATTAGTTCCTGCTCTAGCTGCTGCTGTTTTTGGCTTGCCCACCTTTGCCAAAATGAACTCTGCTGAGAACACCAAGTTGTGTGACTTCACTAGCACCAACAACAATGATTTCCTAAGCACTCCTATTGCTCCACCTGCTCCTGATGCTAACTTTTATGAAATTAAGCCTGCTTTGTTGAATCTTGTGATGAGAGAGCAATTTTCTGGTGCTAGTTCTGATGATCCTCTGCCCATCTCAATAGCTTTGTTGAACTTTGTGAGATGCAAAAGTATAAGGATGTAGATGGAGATATTATTAAGATCAAGCTTTTCCCTTTATCCTTGAGAGGAAAAGCTAAAGAATGGTTGCGATCCTTGCCTAGAAATAGTATTGATTCTTGGACTAAGTGCAAAGATGCTTTTATTGGAAAGTACTATCCTCCTGCTAAGATTATATCTATGAGAAGTGATATTATGAAATTTAAACAACTTGATAATGAACATGTTGCTCAAGCTTGGGAAAGAATGAAATCTTTGGTTAAGAATTGTCCCACTCATGGACTCACTGCTTGGATGATTGTCCAGACTTTCTATGCAGGTTTGAACTTCTCCTCAAGAAAACTGGTGGATTCAGCTGCTGGAGGTACTTTATGGGCCTCATTTTGGGTGCTGCAATAAGACTCCTTGATAATATGATGGTTAACTACTCTGAATGGCACACTGAGAGAGCTCCACATGGTAAGAAGGTAAATTATGTAGAGGAAACTTCCTCTTTGAGTGATAAGATTGATGTTATTATAGTTATGCTTGTTAATGAGAAAGCTCCTTTAGATCCTAATAATGTTCCTTTAGCCTCCTTGGTTGCTCAAGAAGAGCAAGTTGATGTGAACTTCATTAGAAACAACAATTTCAATAACAATGCTTATAGGAGTAATTTTGGTGGTAAGAACTATAGGCCTTATACTCGTAATAATGGAAATTCCTATGGAAACTCTTACAACAATGCTATAAGTGCCCCCCTTAACTTGAAGTCATGCTCAAAGACTTTATTAGTAAACAAACCACTTTCAATAAGGCTATAGAGGAAAAGCTTTTAAATGTTGAGAAAAACATATCCTCTTTGTCTAAAGCTCAGTCCTCCTTGCTTAATAAAATGGCTGCTAAACCTGAAATCATGGAAAGTACCTTTGTTGCTACTCTTGACATACAAGTAACTATTGATGAAAATGTTAGGCTATTAGCTCAACTTCATGCTAAGTGGGAAAGGGAAGCTGAAATTGATAGAAACAATGGTGTGTGCACCATCACCACTAAACCACAAGTAGTCCCTATTCCTTCTCCTACTATGCCTAAGCCTATTGAGCCTAATACTAGTGATGCTAAGTTTGATTTTGATATTGATGGTTGCAATATTTCTGAAGTGATTATGTTCTTGCAAAATCTTGCTAGAAGTCCTGATGCTAGTGATATGCATGTTGCTTTCACCAAACACATTACTGATGCTCTTGTTAAGATTAAGGAAGAGAAGATAAAACACAAAGCTTCTATTCCTAGGAAAGTAGAAGATAGTTGGGAACCCATTATTAATATGCAAGTGAATGACTTTGATCTCAAAGCTTCATGTGATCTTGGTTCTAGTGTCTCTATTATGCCTAGGAAGATCTATGAAATGCTTGATTTGCCACTTTTGGAAGATTGTTATTTGGATGTCCCACTTAATGATAATGCTAAGAAGAAACTCATGGGAGTATTAATGATGTTCTCATTATGGTTAACAATGCTTATGTCCCTGTTGATTACTATGTTTTGGATGTTGAATACAATGCTTCTTGTCCTATTACTTTGGAAGACCTTTTCTTAGAACTGTTGGTGCCATCATTGATATGAAAGAAGGCACCATTATATATCATTTTACATTCAAGAAAGGTATTGAACACATCCCTGTGAGGAGAGATAAGTTGCTTTTTGCTCCTCCTTTGAAAGCAAGGTTTGATGTTAATGCTTCCTCATTTGAAAATACTTGATTCTTCTTGCTTCTTGTGCCTAACTTAAAGGCGTTAAATAAAAGTACTTATTGGGAGATAACCCAAGAGTTTCCTTGAGTCTTGGAAGTTACTACTTCAGTAATGACCTCTCATTATCCTTTTTGTTTGATTTTTGTGCCAAGAATAACCTCTAATGAGAGGGAAGTAAGATTCGGGGAGTTGCTGTCCCAAAACAGATTTCTGTCCTCCACCATAAAATTCGTGAGGAGTCTCTGTAACTCGGATTGAGCTGATAATTTACGAATAAATCCCCCAGTATGTTATCTAACTTCCGTTAGTTCAACACTTTTTGATTTGAGCAACAGAATATTTTCTAAAAAATCGGTTTCTTCCTGTTGGTCTGTTTTGACAGATTTCTGCCATTATTTGCATTTGCTTCTTATTGATTCCTTTTTGAATTCTCTTTTGGGTAATTGAGCTTTTTGAAGGATTTACTACAGTAGCTTGTGTTTCTAGTGAAAATTCTTGCTATTCCAAAGCTTTGCCAGAGGTCTAATATCTTTTGAATACACTGATGTTGTTAATGAAGATTGTGTGAAGTTTTGTATGAAGGAAAAAATTTCAGGTGTAGAGAGAGAATGATGCAATGAGATGAAGAATGGACAAAATGTCAAGCTTGGAGATGCCACCATGGTTCCACCACAAGAAATATCCAAGAGTTACAAGTGTCAAAGCTTGGGGATGCCCAAGGCATCCCCTTCTTCATCAATAAAAAGCTCAGGTCTATCTAGACACTTCATTTTTATTGTTTCATGCACAGTTGTGTTGTTCTTGGAGCGTCTTAGTTTTAGTTTGATTTTCTTAGTTGTTTAGTTTGATTGAGTAGTTTGGACCCCCACTTTCGATGTGTTTTGTTGCAAATAAGTTGCTTGGTGTTGGAAAGGAGTAGAAAGTTCTTGCTTGGAAGTGCAAGGGGAGATTGCATTGACTGTGACTTAGACTTTATCATGACATGCTAGGTGTTGTTTTGACTTTATGCTTAGTAATTATTGTTGTAGCATGGCTTGCTCCAAGTCATTGGGATTGCTTAGTGTGCCATGAAGCAATTATGCGTTGTTTTAGCATGCAAAAGCATAGTATTGTGGTATTCTCCTTTTAGGTTTGTTTGGGTTGACTTGGCACATGCTCACACCATGTTATGACTATGAACAATTCACCATAGCCTCTATGATCATTTAGTACTTGACTAGTAGTACCACTCTATGCTTTGGTTAGTAATGTTTTGTCGCTCTGCATGATTATGGCCACTATTGCTCTCTTATTTGGTTGCTTCCAGTCTTTTGCTAACCTCCACTTATATGAGTAAGCTCTACTTACGCTTCCAACTTCCAAGAAACCAAGTTATTCCAAAGTGTCCACTATAAACTCCTATGCATGGTGTGTTACACCATTCCAAGTATATTCTTGTTTTAAGTTATCTTTGAATTAAAAACTATTTTGTTATGTGAAAACTTAGTGATTAAAGCCCTCACAAACTTGATGGCACAATTTATATTCTTTGCCCCTAATAAACTTGAACCATTGTGTCATCTATGTTGTATATGCTTGCACTTATACGTTGGAATTAGCAGAACCGTGCTGTCACGGGGAACGTTTTCAACATTGCACTTGTACTTTGTACTCAGATGATATCATGCTCTTTTGTCTATGGATGTCACCGGTGTGAAATAAAGAGGGAGCTTGTAAGTCCATGGAGTTTATATTTTGTGTTAGAGAAACGCCTGGGCCGCTAGCCTAAGCCATGCCTAATCATGGTGGAAACTTGCAGCATCACCATAGTGAGCTATCTATGAAGCATCCTCAATAAAAACCTATGCATATAGTAAATAAAAATATCGCTGAGATGCTCATTGGTTGCTTGCCTTGTCATTTTGGTTATGGAAAAGCTCATGTACCATGTGAAAGGGGTACCCCATTGGCGGTTCTCTATGATATGCAAATATTTACAATGACAAGAACTTATAGGTGAATGAAGTTGAGTAGCATGAGGTGTGGCCCTCGTATTCAAGGGACTTGAGATTGCCAACTTATACTTTGTCAAGAATATACTCCATAGTTTGTTCACTTTAACCTTAATCACTTCAAGATGCTTATGATAGGGGCAATGAGGGCTGAAAGCTAAGAAGTACCATAATTTTTGGAAGCTCTTTTTGAAACATGAAATCCCTTCTTCCTTTATAAAAGGCCTTTCTTCCACCATTATTGAGTCTCCACCTTCTACCTTTAGGCACCATTAAGAGAGCATAGTTGTCATTCTTAGTTCTATGTGCAGTGTCCCAAAACTTATTGATTGATGCATATTGTGATATTACTTGTTCTTGTGCTATTTGTTTCTAGTCACCCTTGTGAACTTTGAAGGTCATCTATTTGCTACTCTATGAGGGACAAGCTGATTGTCATTATGCTATGTTTTCTGTATGTGAAACAAACAAACGTTTTTCAATGCATGTTATTCATGATCTTTGTTTGTATCTTGTCATGTTGCAACAATAGTTGTTTTGTCTTATTGTTAGAACTCCATCTTTCATGTTCATGTTTAGAGTTCTTTGATCCCAGCTTTCAATTCTTGCAAATGGTTAGATCTTCATTGTGAAGGTGCATGTCACCTCAAAAATTATTATTTTTATCACTTACCTACTCGGGGACGAGCAGGAGTTAAGCTTGGGGATGCTTGATATGTCGGAAACGTATCTATAATTTTTGATGTTCCATGCTTGTTTAGTATCTGCTTTGCTTTGCTTTGTCTACAGTTTGAGGTGTTTTTATATGTTTTCTGGAACTAACCTATTAAAAAGTTGCCATAGTGCCAGTTGCCTGTTTTCTACTGTTTTTGGTTCCAGAAAGACAGAAAATCAATATTCTCGGAATTGGACGGGACAAAAGCCAAAGTCAATATTTTACCATGGGCGACACGAAGTCCAGAGGAGAGACGGAGGGGCGAGCCAAGGCGGCCACACCCCCCAGGCGCGGCCAAGCCTGGCCCGCGCCTAGGCAGGGTGTGGGCCCCCTGGGCACCCCCCTGCCTCGCCTCTTCGCCTATAAGAAGCCCCCGGTGCAGTAACCCTAGGCACCCGATCAACACTCCACGAAACCGTCTGTAGCCGCCGCCACCATCGTCCCTAGATCGGGGGATCTGAAGTTCTTCCCGGCACCCTGCCGGAGGGTAGATCATCCCGGAGGCCTTCTTCTCTGGTATGATGCGTGAGTAGTTCCACCTTGGACTACGGGTCCATGTAGTAGCTAGATGGTTGTATCTCCTCCTTGTGCTTTCATGTATAGATCTTGTGAGCTCCGTTCCTGATTAAGATCTAATCTATTTGTAATCATGCATGTTGTGTTTGCGGGGATCCAATGGATATTGAGATTACTATGTAAGATTGATTAATGGTTTTGTCTTATTGATTCTATCATGTCTGTGTTGTTTGTGATCTTGCATGCTCTCCGTTGTTAGTAGCTATCTTGGCCAAGTAGTTGCTAGTGACTCCAAGAGGGGGTATTTATGCTCGATAGTGGGTTCATGCCTCTAGTTTCCAAGGAAAGTGATAGAAATCTCTTCGGTTGTAGATGTTGTGTTGCCACTAGGGAGAAAACAACGGTCTCTTGTTTATGGAACAAGTGGATTGTTTACCTTACACACTTTTCTTAAAGCAGCTGTCTGTTGCTTGCAACTTAATACTGGAAGGGGTTCGGATGATAACCCAAAGGTGGACTACTAGTCATAGATATAGTTAGATGGCGGTCTATGTATATTGTTGTATTGCCCAATCGAATTTCATAGGATCTTTTTGTCTACTAGTATTGCATTGTTTTGTCTTGCTCAATTCCTGTCAATTGCCCTGCTGTAATTTGTTTACCCTTCAGGTCGTGTTGTTTACCTAAGGAGAGCACCTCTAGTGAACTATGGACCCCGGTCCTATCTTTACCATTGATACATCTTCCACTGTTACTGTTTACTTGCTGCAAACGATCATCACCTTCCACATCATACAGTTAATCCTTTGTTATAGCAACCGGTCAGATTGACAACCTCACTGTTAGTTGGGGCAAAGTGTTGAGTTTGTGTTGTGCGGGTTTTCACGTTGCTTGCAACACCTGTGTGACGTTTCCTTCCTCCTATTGGTTCGATAACCTCGATTTCTTACTGAGGAAAGACTTGCTGTTGTGCTGCTTTACACCTTGCTCTTGGGGTTCCCAACAGGCTCCACATCAATTGAGTCATCAGAACTGTCCATGCCATGTTGCAGGACAAGTCTTCCACCTCCAATGTATGAACCGATAGACCCAAGCATACCTTGGAACACATGGGCTTTGTTATATTCAAAGAGCCTCGCTACGTCTCGAGCATTTGGCGCACTCCTTTTTCTTTTTCCCCTTCCTCTTCCTCTTATGTTTTTGCTTAGTATTCCCTCCCTCCAGCAACTCCGGTGCTACATTATCTTCCGGCACCCCTCGTTCTTTAGCAACTTGCTGCTCATCAACAACGTCCTACACTTCCTGCACTTCAAGTTCCGGCTCCTCTCGTTCTTCGGCAAATTGCTGCTCCTCAACTTAGTCATGTACTTCCTGCACATCATCATATTGTTGCACTTCACGTTCCTCGTTAACTTGCTACATTTACACAACTTTCTCAACCTCACCTTTGTCATTTTTCTTGTCCTTCTGAATTCCTTTGTCTTTGCTCCATTTCTACGAATAAGAAGCTTCAACCAGGCCCGGGCCACCAGGAGTGCAAACTGTGCAACCGCACAGGTCTCATAAAATCTGGGAGCCCAAAATTTTTGTATATGCTTATATAGGTATGGAGCAGAAAAAATATCCTTCCCTCCACTAGATTTCTGGCTTGTGGTTGCTCGGAAGTAAAAGGGTCGGCTTGGGCCAATCGACTAAAAATAGGACCACATGTTTGCATCGTATCCTGGATCGATCGATGGATACTTGTACTGTAGCTGTAGCCCTCCAATCCTCCACAAAGCGTCAGCGTCAGTTCATATTCTGAGTCGCCGCCCCGCCACCTGGCAATTATGTTGTAATCCCCCCCCCTCCTCTCCAAAAACTGATTTTTTGGATCGAGTCCATCAATCGGTATGTGTGTGCGTCCCCCATACTTCATCCTTGTATCTTTTCTTCTTCGGTCTTTGCACCCTAACTGTGTTGTTCATATCTAAATTAAAGCTACTAAAATCCTATATGACACAATAAAGACTCAATGATTTAGCCGCAATAGCACTTGAGAGTGAAGTGTTGAAGAAGATTGATTATGAGCATATTATTTAAGATTTCATTTTGAAGAACACTAAGAGAATGATGTTGTTCAAATAAACATTATATGACCATGAGTTTAATAGGTATTTTTATTCATATATCCTATTGTTATGTAAGATACTTTGACATATATGTTACAATTGTTGAATAGCTAAAAAAAATAGTGCGATATAGCCCTATTTTAGAGTTTCGCACAAGGCCTCGGATTTTGCCAGCCTGACCTTGGCTTCAACTTCTTCCTAAGTAGCTTCAACTTCAGCCCCCGAATGTGAACAGAGACAAGACAGGGTCGTGTGGGAGGCCAATCTTGTCTCTAGCGGGCCGGATCTTCCGCTAAAACTAGTTGATTCGGTCGCCACATCTAGGGATTGGTGGCAGAGGAGTGGCTGGAAAATAAGGCTTTGCACCCGCAACCGCCCCTGCACGCGATACATATATTGGCGGAGGTTACATGTTTATGGGCCACCATAAAATATTTTACGGGCTGGGCCGGTATACGGGTTTTTCTAGGTGAGAAAAATTCGGCCAAACCGTAAAGTCACCGAACTTTTACCGACCATGACCGTTTCACGGGATCTGCTATAGTTGTTGTAAGCTTCCTTGGCACCCCAGTGGTAGAACTTCTTGTTTTAGTAGATGTTCGGTGTAGCTTCGGTGTGCTGTGGCAGAGGTAGACTCAAACTGGTTGTTTATTGGCTTCACATTTTAATGAACTCAGGATCCACGGCCGGGTTCCTCCATTTGAAAAAAATTAAATAGGAGTATACATGGAAAAAAAACCAATTGCTAAAAAGTGCTCGAGTGCTCGTTTGCTTGTTCTAGCCCTCGATTCCTGTCCGTCGATCTAACGTGACGAAGGCTTGGGACGATGATGTTTCCGACAGCTGACAAGAAGGGAAAGCGACCACGCTGCCCCGTCTCTCGCTCTCGCACGCACATCTCGCCCTGTCGATCCCCTTTCTCCCTGTTGCTCGCCTGCGCCGGCTGTGACCCTCGCTGGCACTCCCTTTTCTCTCCGACCCCGTGGCCCCTCCCCGCATCCGATTCCCTGTCTGACGCCGCATCCCCGTAGCCCCCAATCATGCTAACCCTAAGATGCTCGCGTCGCCTCCTTGCCGGACGCTGCACACCGGGAAGGGGAGCCGGCCACCAAGGAGCGAGTCGTTGCTAAACCTAGATGGCCTCGCGCGGTGCGGATCGCCTCCTTGCCGTCCCCTGTCACCATCCACCTCCAACATCTTCGACGCTGGCGCCATGGAGGGAAAGGTCGACGAGGTCACCCACATCACGCCCAGGAAGGATCCACGGTGCGTGTGTCTAAGGATGCTGCACGCCGGCAACCTCAATCCCCTTTCTATTCGGGACCTCGCCGCTCTGCCGCTCACAGGTGGTGGCCCTGACCCGCATGTCTATTTCTCCGTCCTCATCTTCCCCAACACCACGAGGACCTCGCCGACGCCTACATCTCTGCTCGCTGCAACTCTGCACCACCGTCTAGAGCATGGAGCTGGCCATGGCCGTGGACGACGATGTTCAAGGAGGGAGCGGATGACTTGTACATTCTTGAACAGGAGGTGACGCCCAGCAAAAGGTCCATTTTTTCCCTCTTCTGTTGTGTCTATCTTCGTTAGGCCAGAAAATTAGCAAATGTGATGCTTCAAGAATAAACATCAAGAGATGAAAGTAGCAGCAGGATAGAAATAGGTGGTGCATACCAGGTTGTCTTGGCTTTCAGTGAATTCCTTGTAAAGTTTATATCTATCTGTGTGCGTCTAGCTTAGCTTCCCATCATATCTCAACAACTTGATCCCTTTCTGTTCGAGGTATTAACGATGCATGTCTATCATTGTGTGATTCCATCTCCGTGAATGTTTGTTGCCCTTTGTCAGTAAACACTTTGGTTTCAAGTCTTCAAAATTCTAGATTCTGTTGAACTATCGAGTGTATATAGACTTGTTTGACACAAGAGGTGCACTAAACCTGATGCTAATTCTATTTTTTTGCATGACTTTTACTAAGTTGCCTACTGTCTAGAATTAAGTATGCTTTACAAGCCTCTGAAGTAACTAGATATTGTTAATTGCACCCCTCCAATTACTGATTTATGTCGATAATCCTGATGGTCCGATCTTCGGCAACTGTCATAAGTTGTTTACACTTACTCTCTATGCATTCATAGTGTTCGTTTGCTAACTTCCTATTGCATATAGTAATGTGTTGCTTTGACACATACATTACCTTTCTTTTGAATATATTACTTTGTTGTTTCACACATGCGCTAACTAGTTTAAACGTAATGTTCATTCATACAAAATGTTCATTTGCTAAGTGTCTTCTGCATATAATACTTTGTTGCTTCATACATCCTCTAATTTCTTACACATTATGTTAAATGTTAATCATCTAAAATGTTCTTTTGACAAGTTGCTTTTGCATATCGTAATTTTTTCTTCATACATGAGTTAAATTGTTGGTGCCTAGCATGAGCTCCAACCGGTGGTGGCTCCGACTAGCCACCACCGTCCATCTCATTGTCCGCGCCTAGAGCGAGATCGAGTCGGTGGCGGTGGCCATGGAGCTAGCGCGAGCGTGAGCCGGTTGTGGCACCTGACCGATGCACATTGCTGGCGACTAGAGTGAGCTCGAGCCGGTGGTGACGACCATGATTCCTAGAGCAAGCTGGTCATGGTCACGGCCACCGTAAGTTTCTTATCCATTTTAATGAAGTTACTCACCGCTACTTGTTAAGTTTTGTACTGAATATTCCTAAGTTATGTACAAGTAATTCATCCATGAGCTAGATAAATGAAAATATTGTTAGAAAAAATTGTAAGGAGCCAAGGTTTAGTTGCTTGTCCATCATGACTAAGTTGTTTCTTTTTGCATGCTTAAGTTGGTTCTTAATCATACATAGTTGTTTTTTAATGTCTTTATTTATAGTTTGATTACTTGAATTTTTATTTGTTAGTTACTTGTTCATCATGGCTGAGTTGTTACTTCAACATGCTTAAGTTGGTTCAAAATCCTACTTAGTTGGTTTTCAATGTTTTTGAAGTTCGAATGCTTGATTTTACATTTTTTAGTTGCTTGTTCATCATGACTAAGTTGTTGCTGCAGCATGCTTAAGTTGGTTCTAAACCTACTTGGTTGCTTTTTAAATGTTATCTAAAGTTTGAATTCTTGATTTTTAATTTTTTTCAGTTGCTTGTTCATCATGACTAAATTGTTCTTTTAGCATGCTTAAGTTGGTTCTTAATCCTACTTAATTGCTTTTTAATGTTTTTAAAGTTTGAATACTTGATTTTTCATTTCTTTAGTTGCGTGTTCATCATGACTAAGTTGTTACTGAAACATGATGAAGTTGCTAAATTTACTTATGTTGCTTTTTAATGTTTATTAGTTGTTTGTTCATCATAGTTAAGTTGGTTCTATTTAATGATTAAGTTTGATACTTAGTTGCTTTTTCACCATGGTTAAGTTGTTAATTCAACACGATTAAGTTGTTTCTTCAACATGATTGTGTTTTATATGTCCCAAAAAATTATATGAATCTGATGGTAGTTCTGGTTGTAATAGACAAATCAGATATATTAGATGTACTTAGGGGGATTTCTTTTAGCTCTTTTTCTGGTTGATGCTATGATTTACATGTTGTTTCTGAGGGGCTTAATCAAGCTGTAGTATCTATGTTCTTAAGTTGTCGACTGATATTAATTAAGTTGCATACTGTTAACTGAGTTGTTTTTTATTAAGTTGGTTGCTGAGAACAACTTCATATGCTTAAAGTTGCATACTGTGTTTTACTGTGTTGTTTGTTCATCGTGCTTAAGTATTTACTAAGAATAACCAAGTTGTTTTTGCTTTTTTATGGTCCACCATACATGATTTGCATATCGTCTTTTAACTAAGTTGGTTGTTCATCATCCTTAAGTAGGTTACTGAGAATAAGTAAGTTGTTTTCTAGGTTTTTTATGGTCCAGCATGCTTAAATTGCATATTGTATTTTAACTAAGTTGGTTGTTCATCATACTTAAGTAGATTATTAAGAATAACTAAGTTGTTTTCTGCCTGGTTGGCTTTCTCGCTGGAAGTTGGGTGCCTGTCGATTTGTGTGTTTAATCTCCGTGATTTCCATTTGATCGCACTCCATATTTCACCCACGTCGAAGGGCACGTCAAGATCTTTGAGGTTGGCTTCCGGCTCAATGAGGTGTAGTAGATCAGGCCTACAATCCCGGCTCGCATCCGTGCCAAGCAGAGTGTCGTAGTGTTGGAACGCGGCTTTGGCCATGTCCTGATGCTCCATGAGCACACGGTTGTCGACCACAAGGATGTGCCCTCTGTTTTTATATCGCCGGTAGGTGCATTGTCTGTGGAAGGATGATGTTTTGGCGTTGTCGTCCTTGAGCGAGGTAATGCGAGCGTGCTATCGTGCAATGGTGTGTTCGATCAAAGCGAGACCAAGATATGACGTTTCCATTTGCTTGGGAAGCCATACTCCGGCGCCCATGAGATTGTCCACTCTTAAACAGTTGGGTTGCTCTAGATATATTTTTCCCATTCGATTTTCCAGCATACTTAAGTTACTTTTTGTACCACTTTAGTTCAATAGATCACATAGATTAGTTGCATAGTGATTGTAGGGAGAGTTGGTTTTCTTTGCTTCACTATCTTTTTTCTCAATTAAGTTGTTTTTTCATCATAGTTAAGTTGCTTTTAGCGTAGAAATAAGTTGATTATCTAGATTAACCTAAGTTGCATTTTGATTTTTGATTCACCTATCACTTTTTCTTGAATTTAGTTGTCTTATCACCATAGTTAAGTTGCTTTTGGCATAGAACTAAGTTGATAAGATAGATTAGCCTATTTGCGTTTTTATTTTTCGGAGGGGAATTTGTTTGTAATGTTCTGAACTTCTATTCCATGCTGAAGATATCTCTCCTTTCGATTACTGCCTCTTATCTCTCATGATGGAAACACCTCTTTGTTCTTGGTATAGATAAAAATGATATCCAGGATTATAATGATGTGATCATGGTCGACCAGGAGGAGAAAAATGGTTATTTGAAATTATTAATCTGAAATTACCATTGCCTTCTTAATCTGAAATTAACAGTGACTTGTTAATGTGAAAGCTGGAAGAATAATTTGGCTACAATTTAGCTTTCATTTTTTTGTATCACCCACAAAACTAGGCTACAATTTGACACAGCTAGGCTCCCCTGTACATTCTGCTCATTTCTTGTGTCATTTCCATCCGGTGCTAGCGATGTTGCAGGTGGAGCGGCTGATGATACCGGCATCGAGGAGGTGGACAGGGCGCTGGTCGAACTCATCATTGCAGCAGCGATGTTGAGGACCGCCACCTCCTCCTCGTCCTCACTCTCTCTAGAGCGGAGTGGTAGCGCGACGAGGCTTTTCTGCGCGGGCCCGAGCACCTCGAGGCTGGCGCACTCGAGGACGGATGCGGAGGTGCTGGAGCACGCAGATGGAAAGGAAGGGAGGCGGACATCGCAGCCTAGCTCGTCACAGAGGACAACACGAGCGGATCCTCGTCAACCCCGCAAAGTTCTGGGTCGAGGGGCCGTTCCTCGGGCGGTGCTACCGCGTCCTGGTGGTGGCAAATGCTCATGGCGGCAAGGGAGAGGAGTTGGGGGCCGAGGAGGTGGTGATGGCGGAGGTGCGGCAAGCTACGAGCCTAACAAGGACGGGGACGGAGAGCTCTGTCGGGAATTTGGAGTTTTTAATGGAGGGCCACATTGGAGCTGAATTGAACCAGTGATCATGTTTTTGCAAAATGACCACTGTACTAGAGATGTATCCGTTAATTTAGACCGGAGGGAGTAGAGCAAACATCTAGACGAAGGTACATGAGTGGTGCGGTGGGTATTATATCTGGCATAGTGGTAAACGCGTGGACACGTCTCCAGCTGCTTTCTTTCCGGAAACGTATACGCAAGGTGTGTGGATTCCTTTTTAGGCTGAGGGCTGGAGTGCCAGTGCCAGGTATGGCAGCCGGATCACGTAGCGTCGGCGCCAAATGGAAGACGTCACTTGATCAGGCTTGTGATGGCGAGGGTGAGGAGCACGATCTGCGTGTTGTCCTCGCTGTATTGCACGAACGGCGACACGCCGGCGCGGCGTGCCAGGACAAGCCCGGAGCTGCATGAGTGTCCCAACCACGAGACACTCGACAGATCCGTCTCGACGGAGCCGTACCTCTGCTCGGCGATCGCCTCGCGCGCCGCCGCGTACTTGTCCCTGATGATGCCGTAAAGCATGCCGCACCGCTCCAGCATGCCCCTGTATAGCGGGCCGTTCTCCTGCTCGTCGCCTTGGTCGCTCCGCCTCAGCGCCGTCTCGACCTCGGACCGCGCGGCGTCGGCGTTCCGTACGCCGGCGGCCGCGGCGGCCTTGGCGAGGCCTCGCGTGTCGGCGTCGATCGCGCTGGGCTCCTTGCGCAGGCGGGCGGTGCAGAAGGTGGCGTTCACGCGGCTGTCGGCATCGTGGGCCGCCTGGCACGTGCCGGAGACTGTCGTCGTCGGTGGCGGGATCACCGTCATGGCTTGCGTGGGGAGCCACATGCTGGCGAACGCCGCGGCTGCGACAGTAGCGGCGAGGAGGAGAGCTGAGGTCGTCATGTTTCTTCTTCCGTGTGGAGCGAGATGGCCTGAATGTCTGATGGCTGAAGATATTTTCTTCTGATGAAGGGACGGTTTATATTCAGATTTCAAAGCTATAGCAACGTATACACAGAAACGTGCGTCTACACTTAAGAGTGCAGCTATGTACCGCCCGCATAATGCAACGTATTAAGTGTACTTTACAGAAACCGTACTATGGTTCGCTTCGTTTATTTGGGGATTTTTGTTGCCACTGAATGCGTAGCCACCGGCCTCTAAACTATAGTCTGTGACGGCATTTTTTAGGTATCAGCAAAAATGTACATACTGCGTCGTTTTCTTAGGAAATAGAATATATTAGTATTGTGAAGATAAAAATTACACCCAAGAAGAAGAAGAAGAAGAAGAAGAAGCCCGCTACCAGTGATCAAAACAAACATCAATACAAAGTTTTCTCCGCCGTGACCGAAAACAAGAGTGTGGTAAAACTTAATCTTCGTAGGTGCAATGATTTTGATGAAACAAAAAGAGGTCACAGTGTTGCAGGTGGACTCACATGACGTCAAGAGAGTAGCGGCAGAGCTCAAATTAATGGTCCAAGTCCAGGTACACAGTGGTTTAGGCATGGAGGACTCAAGATGAAGAATGTCATATTCGGCAAGGTGTAGTTTGTTAAATACAGCATGTGTCAAATATGCGTACGAGTTTGGCTACAATTGAACTTATAATTAATGAAAAGTTAGGTGTTTGAACCAGACACGTGTAACCTAGCCTCATGTATAAAGGCACTAGGAGTGGTTAAAATAGTCTGGGCGCAAGTTGTAGGTTAGATAGAAGATTGATTTTGAGAACGGTTTGACGCCCGTGGAAAGGGGCTGCCGGATCGGTGGGCTTGTCGTCGGTGGTACAATGTTATATAATACAAGGGACGAGCGCTCTTAAGCATGCCCGCAGATGTAGGTGTTATTGCTGAAATGCGTTACCAAATCTCGGTGTCGTGTTGTGATTGTTGTCCTCGTATGATTTGTGTCTTTGTCGACAATGGAGAAGGTACCACAACTATAAAAATGTTAAGAATTTGGAAAACGAGTCTCACATTCCAAATGGTCCAAGACATCAAAGTAAGCACCAATCCGAAGAGGCCCCTTGCCGGTACGATTTGACTAGGTCCGCAAGAACTCCCTGAAGTTTTGGGCCTATTACAAGGGTAATATGGTGTGTTATCTATTATGCTTTATTATTAGTCCTCCTCACGGTATGTCACATGTTGTTTGATCATGTTTACCAGGTGTTGATAGGTCTCTTTCGTTCTCTTAGTTTTGTGGGACATCACTATTTTAGGTATGTGATTTTGTTTTATTGATTTGCTTTTTAACTACTCCCAATGTCCCGAATTAAATTGTCTCTTCCCATCGATGTGTCGCCGTGGCTAGGCATGTTAGTCTGTCCCGAGGGGTGATGATTCTGTAACTTCCGCACGTCCGCGGTGGACGATCTGAAGGCGATCTGGTCTAGAGTCCTCCATCCCGGTGACTTCGCGGGGATTTCCACTGATTTTCACGCAATGCTGGGAGCCCAATTATCCAAACCACCATAAAAGCATTACAGTGTGTCCTAGGACACCAATCGTAATACACCAACTAGGGTTCCTACTTTTTCTGGCGATCGCAATGGCGGAAAACATGGATCATGTTGAAGGGATGATGAAGGGCTTGAAGCTTTCGGATGCAGAAAGGAGCGGTGTGAAGATTGGAAGATCTGGTGTAGGTGGAGTGGGTGGCAAGGATATGCAAGCTAAAGGGAAGATCATGGTGGGTCGCAGGGTGTATGCAGAAGCGGTTCTGAATGTGTTGGGTCCTATATGGTGCCCTTTGAAAGTTATGTACTGCAAAGATCTGGGAGATAACTTGTTCTTGTTTACGTTTCATCAAGAGGGAGGATGAAGAAATCAGTACATGGAGGGCCCTGGATGTTTGATAAGGATTTGATTGTGCTAGAGGAGTTTGATCCAACAAAGAACATAGATGACTATGTATTCTTGTACATTCCAATCTTAGTGAGGGTGTTCAATCTACCATTGGGGATGATGAATAGAATTACGGTTGAGGATGTGGGAGATCAAATTGGAGAGTATCTGTAGGTTGATGGCGTGGAGGATGGATTGGCGATGGGAAAGTTTCTACGGGTGAAAGTAAGACTGGACATTACGAAACCACTAATGAGGGGTTCCATGGTGGTTGTGGATGGATCCGGAAGAACAATCCGATGTCCATTTGAATATGAATACCTCCCCGGCTTCTGCTATATCTGTGGGGTTATTGGTCATGTGGATCGGGAGTGCAAGATCAAGTTGAAGAGAGGGGAGGAACCATAGTTCATAGATGGCTGAAATGGTACCACCTAAGAAAATTGGTGATGTTGAACAGAGGTGGATATGGGCTAATGGATCAAATAGGGTTTTTACTTAGGGAGTGGTGGAAGCGGCTCAGTAAGTGATTATTTGTCCTGGAGGAAAAGTGATAGTAACTCAAGAGATAGGGGCAAGGGAGAATTAGAAGATAAAATCCCACTCAAGATCCTAAAGGTAGGGAGGGTGACAAGATGGGCGGGTGTGGTGAAGGGTGGAGGAGATACAGGGATGCAGAAGGTAGTTGAGCAGCAGAAGGGAGATAAGGACAAACCCGAGGTGGGCGATGGGAGTACTTCTGTCAATGATGGAGGGAAGTCTGAAGCTCTGGTGGATATGTTAGTCGATGAAGAACGAAAGATGAGGGAAGAGAAGAAAGAGGAGGGAAGCATGGATCATCTATGTAATCTAGGGAGGCGCTGTTTTGGAAGGAAGCACCGGTATGGATGGAAACAAAAATACAAAAAAATACAAGAGAGTTGTGAGAGTAGAAAAGGGAGGAGGTGCTAAGATGATTAAAAACAAGGATAAGAAGAGAAGGAGGGAGGATATGGAGGTGGATATGAAAGAGGAAGTTAGGTCTAAAAACCAAGGGGGTCTAGTGGTGAGGTCATATGCATGGGAGAAGCAAACACAAACTCTTAGGCGGGGCTGTCAGAACAGCCCTGCAAGTCCTAATGAGGATATCGTCTTGAAACGACCGGGGGCAGGGAACGACCCGACTGTTCGTGGGCTTTAGGAACACCTGAAGCAGGATGATCCCGATGTCTTATTCTTGTCCGAAACAAAAATGGGAAAGGAGAAGATGGAGTGCCTGAGGTTAAAACTAGGAATGACAAACATGTTGATGAAACCAGTTGTAGGGAAAAGTGGTGGAATTGCTTTATTCTGGAGAAATTTGGTGGAGGTGAAAATGGTGGGTTTCATGTCGAAATATCATATTGATGTGGAGATCACAGAATCTGATGGATTTGTGTAGAGGTTTACGGGCATTTATGGGGAGCCAAAGAAGGAAGAAAGGCACAAAACATGGCAATCGTTATGTACTTTAAATCAATAAAGCACAAAACCGTGGCTCTGTGCAGGAGATTTCAACAAAACCTTGTATGCGTGGGAGATAGAAGGTGGGCAGCCAAGATGACAATCTTGCATGGACAAGTTCAGAGAGACACTAGAAGTTTGCTAGCTTAATGATCTAGGGTTTAAAGGGGATGCTTTCACCTGGCGTAATCATAGCCATGACACAAATTGTTATATCAAAGAAAGGATTGGATAGGGCTGTGGTGAACCAATCCTAGCATGATCGTTTCCTACGTATGTGGTGACAAATGGTGACCCAAGATATATATAGTGACCATCCTCCTGTCATCATAGATACGGTGGGGTTGAATAAGGCAATACGGAGCCCGGCTCGAGGCTCGATTCCTAGGTTCGAAGCACGATGGTTGGAGGAGGAAGACTTAGGGGCGGGCCAAGCTCAAGTCAAGGGTATTCAGTTGAATACCCAAAATATTTTGGAAAAATGTTGATTTGTGAATTTTATGCAATGTATATACAAAATATTAACCATCTTATAAGGAACTAAAGTATGAAGTAGCTCAATTGGTCAGGAACAATTTGTTGAACCTTTTGGTTTGGGGTTCAAGCGCATATGGCTGGATTTTTCTTTGAATTTTTTATAAAAAAAATTACACACAACTTTTTATATATTTTGAATACCCGCCCTTAAAATTATAGGCCCGCACCTGGGAAGACTGTGAATATATAGTCAAGAATGCTTGGGAATTAAAAATGGAGGTGCAAAAGGAGGGGTGGTGGATGGATTTAAAGGAGTCCTGGCCGACTTGGTGGACAGAAGAAAAAAAGGTTAGGTGATCTTCACAAAATAATTGATCAAATAAAAAAGAAATATAGTTGTGAAGGAGGCAAAGTATTGGAGTGGAGCAAGTGAAAAAGGAAGAACTTCTTTGGTTTAAACTAAACCGCTTGGAGGATCATAGGGAGACATATTAGAGACAGAGAGCCCATGTGCATTGGATGAAAGGGGGAGATCGCAATACAAAGTATTTTCATATGGTGGCCACAGAGAGGAAAAGATTGAATAAAATCAAGAGGTTGAAAAGGGGGGATGGGAGTGTGGTGTAGGAGGAGCAGGCCATGAAGGATGTGGTTACTAACTATTTTTAGAATTTGTTCACTTCAAATGCAGGTACTCAGATGGAGGAGATTTTGGGGCACATTGACCCGAGGGTTATTCCTTTCATGAAGTAACTTCTTTGCAAGGATTTCACAGCGAAAGAAGTGGAAGAGGCACTGAGTGGTGATCTTAGAGCTCTTGGACTGGATGGGATGCCTTCTATGTTTTATAAGAGATTCTGGAACACCGTGGGTGACAAGGTGATCTAGGAAGTTCTGAAGGTGTTGAATGGAGGTCCAATGCCAGAAAATTGGAATAAAACTTGCGTGGTTCTCAACCCGAAGGTGAAGGAGCCGGAGAGTACGAAGGACTTGAGACCAATTAGCTTATGCAATGTTGTATATAAGTTGGTTTCCAAGGTGTTGGCTAACAGACTTAAACAAATACTCCCTGAGATCATTACCCCGAACCAAAGTGCTTTTGTCCTTGGTAGGATGATTACAGACAACATCCTTTTGGCATATGAGTGCACTCATTATACGAGTAACAAGCGCAATGGAAAGGAAGGTTTTGCAACAATCAAACTTGACATGAGTAAGGCATACGATTAGGTGGAGTGGTGCTTTTTAGAGAAGATGATGAGGAAGTTGGGTTTTGAAGAGAGATGTATTAAATTGATCATGGTATGTATATCCACGATCAAGTATCAACTCAAGGTAAATGGTGTTTGTACTGATGTGGTTATCTGCGGTGACCCAGCATACCAGTGCATGTTATAGTATACTATAGTCGTGGACATAACACTCACGGAGTATCATTCCACAAATATTACATCCTCAGAGTGGTACAACAGAAACAAAGCGGGTCCACAACATACATTATCATTATTACAACCAGAAATTACATGACGACTTTGAGATCCTCCTAGGTCCATAGAGGTATCCCGATGACTCGGGCTAAACTATACTAACTCGAAGAACAGAATAAAGAAGCAACTAAGGTTTATACAAGATTTACTTATAGATAAAGGATAGAAATCTATGCTACTAGACCAGTATATATGCTACATCTACACTTTATATACGTCGGTCTCCATTCCCTAGATGTTTTCGTAATTATTCCCTTCAACGCTTCCGGATACTTCTGGTTCTTCATAGCGGAATTCTTCTTGGTCTTCAATTGGATATAGTATTTCCTTTTCTTGACCGTTATTGTCTTCAGAATCTAGCAAGGGTTAAGAAGATACGTTGAGTACGAGCGTACTCAGCAAGTTCACTAGAAAGGAGTGTTTGAAGCACTATATCTATAGCCACGGACCATAAGTCGTAGCCAATGCAGGTTTTCGTAAACATTTCTTCAAAGGTTGCTTTTATTCTGAAAAGCTATGTCCATCAACCTTCACAGGTCTACCAGAACTTTCATGGAGTTCCTTTCCTGCAGCGTTCATAGCTCCTTCCCGGAACAGGGAGTAACAAGTTACAGTTCTTACACTCTACAGAGGTGCGTCACTTTACCCATGAGAGATCAAATCCTTGATGCACAACCGGGCGAATCTTTCCCGTCCACACTTCCTATGGTGTGGGGCCAAGTAGATGATCCAAGTCAATCACTGTCCTTCTCCGCGACCTCGCATACACCACAATTATTGTATGCCCAAACTCAAGGTAAACCTTTCCCCGTATAAAACGGCTATACCTTAGTTGGTTACACACAACAACCATTAACACTAGTAATCTGTATTTTGTAAGCCCAGATCCACGATAGACCTTTCCCCGTATAAAACGGCTATACCCACAATATGTAACTCACAAATGCCCAGAACAGTGTCCAATGCATGCGAAAGGGAGCTGATCTAGCTGACTTCTCCGTCCCATTCCAAACCTCATGGTTAACGCGTAATATACGGCGCGAGAATCACTGGCGACATTGGTTGTTAAGTCCTAGATGATACATTCTTGTGCAGTGGTATTCCAACTGCCAGATTTAATATATTAGATGATCACCCTGGATCAGCAACCAATAGTTCACTTTAATTATGAAAATAGGGTTTTCGGCATTTTTGAAATGCAGGTGATGACAACACTGAATTTGCAAAATACTTTACAGAAAATAATCAAAGGACATGAGCAAGTGTGAACTTGCCTTGATATAGGGGAGTATTGTAGTCGAATGTCTCGACTTGACCCTGGACCTCGGGTTCTACAAAAATATCATCATTGCCCGGTAAGGACAATGTTTAAAGAAGCAATATGTTGTTATGCATAAGTAATGAGATGCATAATGCAAAGTCCCCAAGTAATTCCTCAATCATTACCAGTGAGATGGACCTAGACGATTTATTTAAGATTTGCTTTATTTTAAGTTTACTTCATAAAAAGGATAAACACATAAATTATTAAGAGTAAAGTACAATCATAATATAATTCTAAGGTTCCATGATATTATGTAATTATTACAAAGTTCATGTTTTAAGTTGTTATGGTTTTAAAGAAATGGTATATTATTTCTTTTGAAGTGGCAAAAAGAATAACATTTGAAGAAAATATTATTTATGTTAAGTTATTCAACTTTGAAGATTAATAGGATTGAAGCTATGGTTTTGTAATAAGGTTTAAATGATTTTGAGTTATTATATATCTAGCTTAGGGTATCTCAGACCAAGGTAAACTATAAAAATATAATTGAACTTGAGATATAGCATTTGTAGCATTATCAATTATTAGGGTTTTTTCCTAAGCATAATAAAAATAAAATCTTATAATTATGGAACTTTGTTTTAAAGATGTAAATTTAGCATGTGTAGTATTTATAGATTATACTTTGAGATTTTTCTTTATAAAAATAGATGGATTTTATTATAATTTATTTAGTGAATTTCAAGTTTGATAAATATGATTATTTATGAATTGTTAATGATTTGCAAAGGATAACTTTGTAAATCCTTAACTTATAGTTAGTTAAAGATTTTAAAAGAATATTATAAAGTTAATTGTTTACACCTAGATTTTATATTAAATTATAATTATGGTTTAGACTAGTTAGATTCAAAAGATTATGTTTTGAATAAGATCATTTCTTACTTAGGAAAATATATTAAACAATTAACAAAACAATTATCTTATTTAAATAACTTAGATAATTCAAGTTATATGATATAAGAACTTTAAAATGTTTTTATAATAATATACTTAGTACCTTCCTAGTAAATATACTTGCTTAAATTCTTAAAAATGAATTTTATTTATTTTTAGACATTATCTTTATTATTATTATTATTATTTATGCAATTTCTTAATTATTTAATGTCTTTAAATATTTGTTTTAAATTTTATTAGTAAAATTTAAGTTAGTATTTTTATGAGATAAGAGATTTATTTTTATTTATAAAAGTGATTTTTATTTATTTTTAGGAATTTTCCTAAATTTATTAAATTTCATTTAGATATTTAAGGGTGTTAATATTTATTTGCATTTTATTAAACTTAATTAGATATGCTTACATTTTTCTTAGGTGGATATTATTTTAATAAAGATTTTGATATATTGAATATATTTATAGGATTTTTCTACATTTTTCTAGGGCTTAAAATGTGTAGAGGGTATTTTAATAATTTCCACTTTTGTTTTTATTTATATTGGGCCAAGTTCTTGGGCCCATTTAGCCCAATCCACCTAGTCCACCGGGTTGTACTAAACCTACAGAGCCCAACCGACTGAGTCGGTCAACTCGATCCATTCGGCCCCTTTCCTTCTCCCACACTGGCTCATTCCTCACCTTCTCCCTCTCTAGCGACGTGGTGTCGCCGCCATCGTTGCGCAACCATGGCCGGCTCCGGCCTCCTTGGCCCCCGCCATCGGTCATCCTCGACGCGCTCCCCTCCGCTACTCCTTCCTATCCAATTCGATATGTCATTTGATCCCTTTTTCTCTCGCCCCCACTACATCCTTGTTACTAGGGTTTTGGCTTTGACTCTGATGTGCTCTGGTGACCCCTGGATGGTGACGGTGGCGAGGTGATCTGATGATGGGTTGGTTGCTGGTGCCGCCTCTTCTATGCACATGCATCCACGGGTGCGGCTCGGTGCGGGTTGAGCACCACGGTGCTCCTCGTGCCGCCGCGTCGCGGTGATGATGCTGGTGCACGGTGAAGTCCTCCCCGTGTCTACACTGCTGCGGTCGCGCGAGCCCTGCCTCACCATGCTGCAGTGGTTGTGCCTCGGGCGCCAGGTACACGTCCAGATGCTCATTTTCCTCACCCCTCTTCTTTTCTCTCAAATCCCTCTCATAGTATAGTGTTCTGGCAGTTGCCGTTGAGTATGATTAGTTGATGTGCTGCAACTTTTATTTGGATCTCCTTTAAGGATACTGAGAGGATGTTCACCATGTTCTGATGATTGTTAGTTTAGCTGGAACTAATATAACACAATGCTCATACTGTAATTGATACAATGGAAATGTTTGGATTCAAACACATGGTTTGGATTCAAACACATGGGATTCTAAAGTACCCTGCAAACTTGATGTTTTGATTCTTAACTTACTGAAGCTTTGCTTTAGGAAGTCATTTTTCTGTAACTTTATACCTGTTAGATATAACAGCAAAATGGATATATGTCTTTGGCTAAAATGATGATATGTGTTAATCTTATTGCATGTCCAGGTTGTCAGAAAGATCATAATTTAAAGAATGATTCCTAGAAATTTTTATCTAGGAAGATGATGAATCTTGTATGGATGTGTCTTGTAAGCATAGCTTACATGTTTCCTTTAACACTGTTGTCATGACAGTCTGAATGGTTGCAATGATTTCTAGCTTGCTAAGATGGGGAGATGATAGATTATATTTGGAGAGCTTTTACTAAATGATGAACTGTTTGGTAAATTATCTAGGGATTATTACTATGAGGTTTGCCACTGTGGTACTTCACTTTGGATTGAGCACAGTGGTGAACAACACAGTAGCTATACATGAGGGTCGATTTCTTTGCAAGGAATCTAGTGTTGACTGCCAAACAAGTAGTATATAAAAGATATGATTCCTAGAATATACTAGGAAAATGATTACATTCTTTCCTAATGGAATTTTCCAGAGTGGCTTCTGTTAATATGGTCCTGCTACAATAACTAGCATGTTCAGATGAGATTGATTTGGCTAAATGAATGTATTGCAAAATGGATTCCTTACTTATCAGTGGCATCTACTATGTGAGCTACTGCTATGGTGTCTCCCTTCCTGGAGTGTGCACAGTGATGGCCTAGGTAGTATGATCTGTAGCTGGGAACTACTGCCTGGACTCTTTTCTGGCTATAACTTGTAGTCCAATTGATAGCTTGTATATAAGTGAGTGACAATTTATTCTGTCAATATGACAGTGAGAATTTAAATGATTTCTAGTTATTGTAAACTAGGAAAATGATTATGTGGTGATGATTTCTTGTACTGTGTAGATTCAATAGTGGAATGCCACTGTGATGCCTCCTTTAGGATGGAACACACTGATTTACCCCTAATGGATCTGCTAGACTTTCCAAGTAGATGTGGAAAAAATGATATCCTCTAATCTGGATGATCTAGATGTACCACCCTACTATTTGACCTTGGCCCATGATGCACAAGGCTGAGGCCAAACTCTTAGAGAGATAAGAACAGATAATTTGTTGGCTTTTAACAGCTCTAGGATGAAGTAGTGTAGCATTTATACACTATACTGAGATCTCTCTACCTCTTCCCCACTGATGCTTGTTTTAATTTGACAAGAACATATACTAGCATGGTTCTAGTAGCCAACCTGATGCTTGCAGTGGAGATAGATGACTTGGTGTGGATGTTGTGGTGATTATGTTCTGTTGCTATATCTAGTGGATGTCCTGGTTCCCCTTGCACTCCTGGACTTCTCCCTCTTGCTGCTCACTTGATCTACTCCTTATGATCCTGGCCTCCTCCTGGTGTTCTTGGATAGCTTTCTCAAGCAACCAGGGTGCTAGTGATGTGGTTTGATCTATATGTTATTGGGAAATCTAATAAGAACAGGTGATGTTCTTTGTGGTGCTCTAGAGATAGTGGAGGAACTATGGGCTGGTGGTATGTGTGGGATGGATATGTTAGCAGCCTTGCTACGGTTGGTGCTATCTCTCCATTTGCTGCTCTCTTGTGGTGTTGATAGCACACATAGTTGCATGTGTGTGTGAGCTGTGTGGTTGCTTGCTGTGATGTTATGGATCAGATCAAGTTAAAATATCTTGATACTTGCTGATGGTTCTACTCTTTGACTTTTACCTTTTACTAAATTGGTGAAACTTGCCCCATTTATGTCAATGATGTTGTGCTGAGACAGATTTGATAAGAACAGATTTACACTTGACTTGTTTTCTTCTCTAAAACTCAATGATGTGACAAGCAATGCATCACATTGCCTTACTGAGAGTAATTCTAACCCGCCAAAACTTCTTTATACTATATATTGTTTACTTCATGCTTTTACAGGGACAAGATCAGGAAATGGAAGATGTGAAGATGAAGATTAGTTTTAGGATTTTCTTTTTATCCAATTTTTGTAATTTCCATTTCTGTCAAGAATTAATGTAAAGTCATGGTAATACATTAGTTTATCTTATTATTGTAACCATTCTTATTATTCCTTTATTGTAAAAGAATAATGTAATATATATTCTTTTAATAAAGAATTCTTCTATTTGTTTAATTATTGTAATTCATTTTCCATTTTCTTTATTCTCTTATTTGTTTCATTGTAATATTACTTTATTCTTTTATTGTAAAAGAACATTGTAATGTTGGATTTTAATAATCTTTATACTTTTATTTATAATACTTGTATTTGTATTATTGTGAATAATTATTTATAAGTCAAATTTCTTCCCTCATAACTCCAGAAAACAATAGAGGTCATGTCAAAATTCATCTCACCCCCCTCTTGATGACACTAAACCTAATTCATCGGAGTGAGAATTCCGATCACTGTAGTCTTTTAATTTGGCGAAAAATTTACCCGGATTTTCAAATGCATGCATGCAGATGCACAAAATCCTAAATCTACCCTTCGTTTAGTCCTAAATGTTGGGATGTTACATTATCCCTCAAAGGGGACTCTAGCAGGGAGATCCCATATCTCCTTATTTATTCCTTATTTGTGCCAAAACTTTCTCTTCTATGTTGAATAAGGATGATTTGGAGGGAAGTCTTGAAGGCATCAGAGTGTGCAACAACGCCCCTAGTTTCAACCATCTTTTGTTTGCAGATGAACCATTGGTACTGATAAAAGCTTCTCAAGCAAGTGCCAGGACTCTGCAGAATATTCTACAGTTGTATGACTGTGCTCGGGGAAAAAAATTAACTTTGATAAGTCTTCGGTTTTCTTCAGTAGAAATACCAGGAATGCAAGGCGGAGGGATGTCCTAAGGGAACTAAATATTAGTGAAGAAGAAAAAACTGAAAAGTACTTGGGGCTGCCGGTGTATGTGGGAAGAAGCATCAAACAAACCCCTGAGTACTTGTTAGAGAAAATTTGGAAGAGAATCCTGGGATGGAAGGAGAAGATGTTGTCTCGGGTGGGGAAGGAAATTCTGATCAAATCCTGTGCCCAAGCCATCCCCACCTTTGCAATGTCTTGTTTTTATTTGACGAAAACTCTCTGTGATCAAATCAGTACGATGATCTGTCGGTTCTGGTGGGCACAACAGGTATGCCTGTAATTGGTAACAGCTGCCCATGGCGCCGCCAAGCCTATCCCAGTTAATCCGGTAAGTGGATACCCACGATAGGAGAACATTTCTTCACGGACAACCACGGTGCCACCGCTACAGCTGCCGGCGACCCGCATCGATACCCTGTGGCGCTGGCCTGGCGCCATGCCCGGCGGAAATCCCGGCTGTCGCGGCCCTATCGCTCCGCTCCTCATCCCCTTTGCTACTATGCCCAATTGAGTTCAGTCATGGCTGTCGCCACGAGCATGGTGATGGTCAACCTTTGTCTTGGTGGTGGCAAGAGGGGCCGGGCGGAGTTCTCGGCACCGACGACAGCAGGAAACAGTGTCGACGGCAGCAGGGCGGCTCCCGTGCTGGTTATTGAGGCTTGGAGATAAGATCTTGAAAATCGTATGGAAAACACCTACCTGTAGGCAGAGGTAAGACCCATACTAGGAGAAGACGGAGGCCAGGAGATACACGACTTTGTAAGTAAGTGGAGCGTTGGTATCAAAGTCAATGATGGCATAGGTCATTATTTTCAAACCCAGAAAGGTTTATGACAAGGAGATCCATTATCCCCCATTTTATTTAACATTGTCGCAGATATGTTAGCTAATATGATAGCGCGAGCAAAATAGGATGGTCAGGTTGCTGGCCTTATACCTCATCTAGGTGAGGGAGTGATGCGTGCACCCAGTGTAACCCCAAGAGCAAGGTATGAAGAGCACAGCAGCAAGTTTTCCCTCAGTAGAGAACGAGGTTATCGAACCAGAAGGAGGAAGGAAACGTCTCAAAGGTGTTGCAAGCAACGTGGAAACCTGCACAATACAAACTCAAGACTTTGCCCCAACGAATCAGTGAGGTTGTCAAGCTCACCGGTTTGCTGTAACAAAGGATTAACTGTATGGTGTGGAAGGTAATGGTTTGCAACAAGTAAACAAGTAACAGTGGAAGATGTATAAATGGTAAAGATTGGACCGGGGTCCATAGTTCACTAGATGTGCTCTCCTTAGATAAACAACATGGCATGAAGGGTAAAAAAATTACAGCAGGGCAATTGACAGGAACTGAGCAAGGCATAACAATGCAATTACTAGTCAGAAAGATCCTATGAGATTAGATTGGGCAATACAACAAGATACATAGACCGCCATCCAGCTGCATCTATGACTAGAATTCCACCTTCAGGTTATCATCCGACCCCCCCCCCCCCCTCTAGTATTAAGTTGCAAGCAACAGACAACTGCTTTAAGCAAAGTGTTTAAGGTAAACAGTCCACATGTTCCATGAACAAGAGACCGTTGTTTTCTCCCTAGTAGCAACAACACATCTACAACCGAAGAGATTTATGTCACTTCCCTTGGAAACTAGAGGCATGAACCCACTATCGAGCATAAATACTCCCTCTTGGAGTCACTAGCAACTACTTGGCCAAGATAACCACTAGCAACGAAGAGTATGCAAGATCACAAACAACACAGACATGATAGGATCATAAAGATAAAATCATTAATCAAACCAACATAATAATCTCAATATCCATCGGATCCCCGCAAACACAACATGCATGATTACAAATAGATTAGATCTTGATCATGAACGGAGCTCACAAGATCTATACATGAAAGCACAAAGGAGGAGATACAACCATCTAGCTACTACATGGACTCATAGTCCAAGGTGGAACTACTCATGAATCATACCGGAGAGAAGGCCTCCGGGATGATCTCCCCTCCGGCAAGGTGCCGGGAAGAGCTTCAGACCCCCCCCCCTGATCTAGGGACGATGGTGGCAGCGGCTATAGACGGTTTTTCGTGGATTTCCGATCGGGTACTCGGAGTTTCTACATCAGAGGCTTCTTATAGGCGAAGGGAGTGGTCGAGGAGCCGGCCAGGGCCACCAAACCCTAGCCAGGCGCGGGCCCACCTATGGCCGCGCCTGGGGGGGTTGGCCCCTCTGGCTCGCCTCCCGGGCTCCCCTCTATACTTCTTGTTCTCCAAGGAAAGTAATTGACTTTGACGTTTGTCCCGTCCAATTCGGAGAATATTTTGTACTAACTTTTTTGAAACCAAAAACAGCAAAAAAGAGGCATCTGGCACTGTTGCAACTTGTTAATAGGTTAGTATCAGAAAACATGTAAAAAGCACCTCAAAGTGTAGAAAAGTAAAGCAAAGTAGATACTAAACAAGCATGGAGCATCAAAAATTATAGATACATTTCCGACGTATCAGGGAGGGGTATCAATATTTCAATACGCTGACGACACAATAATTTTTCTAGAACATGACATCCAAAAAGCCCTGAATATGAAACTTATCCATTGTATTTTTGAACAGTTGTCTGGTCTAAAAATTAACTTCCATAAGAGTGAAGTCTTCTGTTTTGGACGGGCAAAGGAGGAATAGGCTGAATATAGGACTTTATTCGGATGTGAAATTGGATCACTCCCATTTCGGTACTTAGGAATACCAATTCACTATCACAAGCTAAAAAATGGGGAATGGAAACCGGTGGAGGACAGATTAGAAAGAAAGTTATCTAACTGGATAGGCAAGTTGCTATCTTATGGTGATAGATTGACACTCATCAACTCAGTTTTAACAAGTCTTCCGATGTTCATGCTTTCATTCTTTGAAATACCCAAAGGGGTAAGGAAAAGACTAGATTATTTCCGATCACGTTTCTTTTGGCAAAGTGATGGGCATAAAAAAAATACAGACTCACTAAATGGAACATCATTTGTAGGCCAAAAGATCAGGGGGTCTAGGCATTGAGGTGTTGGAACTAAAGAACAAATGCTTATTAAGCAAGTGGATTTTTAAGCTTCTAACAGGGGAGGGTGTTTGGCATGAATTAGTGCAAAATAAGTATTTGCACTCAAAGTCGTTATCTCAAGTCAAAGCAAAACCATCTAACTCTCCTTTCTGGAGAGGGATTATGAAAGTACAAGATGATTTTTTTTGAGTGTGGTTCTTTTAAGGTTGGTAATGGAACAAGCACTCGGTTTGGGAGGATACTTGGCTAGGGGACGAGCCCTTATCACATCAATATGCTTCCTTTTATCGCATTTTCCGAAGGAAACAAGTTTCTGTGGCCGATGTTTTATCCCATACACCTCTGAATATTCAGTTTCGAAGAGCCCTCGTAGGTAATAGATGGAATATATGGCTTCATATGGTCATACGCCTCATGGATGTTCATCTGACTGAACAACCAGATAGTTTTGTTTGGAGATTAACGTCATCGGGTGTTTACACAGTCAAATCCTTCTATTTGGATCTTTAAATGATCACACTAGATTCCTTCGAAAGTATATATGGAAAATGAAAGTACCACTCAAAATTAGGACTTTTATGTGGTTCTTACATCGAAGGGTTCTTCTTACAAAAGATAACTTTGCTAAAAGAAATTGGCAGGGTAGTAAAAGATGTTGTTTTTGTGACAAAGAAGAAACAATTCAACATCTTTTCTTTGAGTGCCCTCTTGCAAAAATAATATGGAGGATTGTGTATATGACTTTTAACATAGTACCACCATCTGATATTACGAATTTGTTTGGAAATTGGCTTAATGGCGTGTCAAAAAAAGATAAAGTGCAAATTCGAGTAGGAGTTTACGCTTTACTATGGGCCGTATGAAATGTACGTAATGATTTTATCTTTAACAATGCAAAATCTTCTTCGTTCATGCAGGTTATCCCATTGGTAACTCACTGGATCCATATGTGGTCTTACCTACAACCAATGGAGATGCGCGATGCTCTGGATACTGGGTGCAGCCGTTTGAAAATGGTAGCACGGGATATATACTGTCAGTTAAACTAGCGTTTTGATCTTCGTTTAACATGTTGATGACAAGTCGCTTCATGTTATCATGTATTTTCCTTTGGTTGATTATGTTGCTACTTTGTGTGATCCATGATGTAATAATTTGTAACGATGATAATAAAGTAATAAAGTAGGCTGTATGTATCAATTGATACAGATGCCGGGGTAAGACCCTATTTCAAAAAAAAGGAGCGAGTAGATGGAGGCCAGAGACGGGGCTCCCGTGTTGGCGGCAGCGGCTGCCTAGTACGACCGAAGGAGGCAAACGACCACAACGTCCGTCAAGGGGAATCACTGTTGGAATTTGGTGTATATTGGGCTGTTGGCCCATTAGACAAATTCTGAAATTCTCTTTGGCCCACTTGTATATGGAAGCATATGGATGTGCTAGTGGTGCTAAAGTTTAGTCCCACATTGCTAGTTGGAGGGGAGTTGGACCACCTTATATAGTAGAGTGTTGCGCCACTCACTAAGGTGTGACAAGAAGAGTAGCTCTCGCGCACTCCTCCTCCGACGCCGCCCGCCTCGTCTCGCCATGCCACGCCTCGCCTCGTCACGACGCGCGCGCGTCGCGGGTTGCGGGAATCTCGCCGAGCCGAGCTTTATTTTGTTGGTTGAGAAAACTGATTATGAGTCATTAACGGACGCGTTAATTACAGCTGTTTCCAGTTTTTGGGAAAACTGATTATGAGTCATTAACCTACACTATATAAGCGTCCGGGCTAAACCTAATCGGCACCGTATCAATACACACACGCGCCTACCCTCCAGAACTTTGCGTCGCCGCTTTCGTCTTCTCCATCCCGGCTTGCGGCGTGCACCGCGGATCGGGACAGTAGGCCTCCGGAACCTCGCCTCTCGTGAACCTGTACGGGTGAGGGGCGATCAGGTTTTTGGGGAGCGCTCAAGCGCGACTACTGGCAACCACAACGTCGTCCGACGACGAGTTCCCGAACGACGACTTCTTTCCGGACGTCAGCGACCTCTTCGACAACCTAAACATGGGCGACGCTGTTGCGACCGCTGCGGCTGCTATTCAGCCTACACTGTACGTGATCCTTAATTGTCTTTTTCAGATTATGCTAGAGTTCTTTGTTCTAGCGTTTGGTGTAGATGTGATAGGTTTGTCTCCTATAGATGTAATCTGTTCATCTACTTTGTTGATCTGCATAATTGGTTTTAGTACCGTTTGTATGATCATGCTTTATCAATTTATTATACGGATTAAAACATATGGATTATTGCTTATATTTCCAACAATCCAAAAACCTGATTATAGGCAACTGAATTTCACTGGTGTAGCCGTGGCTACTAGGCCGCCTCCTTTTGATGGCATGCACTATAAGAGATGGCGCAAGAGAGCAGTTCTCTGGTTTGAAAACCTAAACTGCTATAGCGCCACTCTTGGCAAGCCTGAAGGAGATCTTTCTGCAGAGCAGGAAGCGAACTTTAAGAAAGCCGATACCATGTTTATGGCGGCTTTGTTCAGTGTTCTTAGGGACAACATTGTTGACCCGTATATCTCATTTGATAATGGCAAGGACGCGTGGGAAGCGCTCGAGGCCAAATTTGGGGTCTCGGACGTTGGCACTGAGTTGTATGTCATGGAGCAATTCTATGACTACAGGATGGTTGATGAGCGCTTCGTCGTTGAGCAAACCCATCAGATACAATCACTTGCCAAAGAACTTGAGCAGTTCAAGTGTTCCTTACCGGACAAATTTGTGGCTGGTGGCATTATTGCCAAGCTTCCTCCTTCGTGGAGGAACTTTGCTACTTATTTGAAACATAAGAGACAAGATTTTTCCATTACGGATCTCATTGGGTCTCTTCATGTGGAAGAGAAGGCGAGAGCAAAGGACAAAACTGCTCGAGGACTTGAGGAAGGTTCTACTGCCAATTTAGTGCAGAGGAAAAACTTCCAATCCCACAAGTTTAAGAATAAGAACAAAACTGAAAGAAAGGGAAAGTTCGATGGCAAGAACAATGCCACGCACTCAACCAACTTCAAGAAAAAAATGATAAGATAAAAGGCTCTTGCCACGTCTGTGGTGATCCTGATCATTGGGCTCCTAGCTGCCCTAATCGCTTTGACAAGCGTCAACATGGGAACAGCGGAAAGACCGTGAATGTTGTTATTAGCGATACTGAGATGAAGGATGTTGGGTACGGTATTTTACCTACTATCCTTTCAGTATGTCATTCTCCTGATTGGTGGATAGACACGGGTGCTAATACACATGTATGTTCTGATATTTCCATGTTTTCCTCTTATCAGGTCTCAAGGACCTCTTCCGTGATGATGGGAAACGGCTCACGTGCTTCTGTTCATGGTGTTGGTACGGTAAATCTGAAGTTTACTTCGGGGAAGACCGTACAGCTGAAGAATGTGCAGCACGTTCCCTCCATCAATAAGAATCTCGTCAGCGGTTCGCTTTTATGTTGAGATGGCTTTAAGTTGGTGTTTGAGTCCAATAAAATTGTAATTTCTAAGTATATACAATTTGTTGGAAAGGGTTATGAGTGCGGAGGTCTGTTCCGCTTGTCTTTATCAGACTCATGTACTAAAGTTATTAATCATGTTTGCAATGATAATGAGTCCAATGTTTGGCATTCATGACTCTGTCATATTAACTTTGGTTGCATGACGCGGCTAGCCAATATGAGTTTAATTCCGAAATTTACCACTGTCAAAGGTTCTAAGTGCCAAGTTTGTGTGCAAGCAAAGCAACCCCGCAAGTCTCATACGGCTGCGGAACCGAGAAACCTAGCACCGCTAGAACTTATACATTCAGATCTCTGTGAGATGAATGGTGTGTTGACAAAAGGTGGGAAAAGATACTTTATGATGTTGATTGATGACTCCACTAGATACTGCTATGTTTATCTTCTGAAATCTAAAGATGAAGCTTTGAACTACTTCAAAATCTATAAAGCTGAGGCAGAAAACCAACTTGATCTTAAAATCAAGCGGCTAAGGTCGGATCGTGGTGGAGAGTACTTTTCAAATGAATTTGATTTATTCTGTGCAGAACATGGTATTATACATGAGAGGGCGCCTCCCTACTCACCTCAGTCAAATGGGGTGGTCGAAAGGAAGAACCGCACTCTAAATGATTTGGTTAACGCCATGTTAGATACATCGGGTCTTTCCAAGGAATGGTGGGGGGAGGCGCTAATGACTGCGTGTCATGTCCTAAACCGTGTTCCTGTAAAGGATAAAACCATGACTCCATTTGAGGAATGGGAAAAAAAGGCTTAAACTCTCTTACTTACGAACTTGGGGTTGTTTGGCGAAAGTCAATATTCCAATACCCAAGAAGCGAAAGCTTGGACCAAAAACCGTTAATTGTGTTTTTCTGGGATATGCTTTTCATAGCATTAGCTATAGATTTTTGATAGTAAAATCTGAGGTATCCGACATGCATGTTGGTACAATTATGGAGTCGAATGATGCGACTTTCTTTGAGGACATCTTTCCTATGAAAGGTATGTCTAGATCATCAAATCAGGAGATGACTAGTTCATCTAGTCAGGAATTTTATATAATTCCTGAACCCACTATGCCGATAGAACACTCTGGTGATCCTGTGGAGGATGACAATGAAGCTCCCAAAAGGAGCAAGAGACAAAGGACTGCAAAGTCATTTGGTGATGATTTCATTGTGTACCTTCTGGATGATACTCCCACTTCTATTTCAGAAGCCTATGCATCTCAAGATGCTGACTACTAGAAGGAAGCTGTCCGAAGCGAGATGGACTCCATCTTAGCTAATGGTACTTGGGAAATCACTGATCGTCCTTATGGGTGTAAACCTGTAGGATGTAAATGTGTGTTCAAGAAAAAACTTAGACCTGATGGTACTATTGAAAAGTACAAGGCACGTCTTGTGGCTAAGGGTTATACCCAAAAGGAAGGTGAAGACTTCTTCGATACCTACTCACCTGTAGCCATATTGACCACTATTCGAGTACTACTTTCCTTGGCTGCCTCACATGGTCTTCTCGTTCATCAAATGGACGTTAAGACAACTTTTTTAAATGGAGAGCTAGATGGGGAAATTTATATGGAGCAGCCTAATGGATTTGTAGTAGATGGTCATGAAGGAAAGGTGTGTAAGTTAGTGAAGTCTTTATATGGTCTTAAGCAAGCTCCTAAACAGTGGCACGATAAGTTTGAAAGAACTTTAACTGCTGAAGGCTTTGTTGTGAACAGAGCTGACAAATGTGTGTACTATCGCCATGGTGGGGGCGAGGGAGTTATTAGGTGTCTCTATGTTGATGATATATTGATATTCGGGACCAACCTCGCTGTTATCGAGGAGGTCAAAGAGTTCATATCTCGCTGCTTTGAGATGAAGGACTTGGGAGTGGCTGATGTAATCTTAAACATCAAGCTACTAAAGGATGACAATTGTGGGATTACATTGCTTCAGTCTCACTATGTGGAAAAGATATTGAGTCGCTTCGGGTATAGCGACTGCAATTCTTCTCCAACGCCTTATGATCTGAGTGTGCTACTTCGAAAGAATCGAAGGAATGCTAAAGATCAATTGAGATATTCTCAAATTATTGGCTCGCTCATGTATCTAGCCAGCGCTACTAGACCTGACATCTCCTTTGCTGTAAGCAAACTGAGTCGATTTGTGTCAAATCCTGGAGATGATCATTGGCATGCTCTTGAAAGAGTTTTGCGCTATTTGAAAGGCACTGCGAGTTATGGTATTCACTATACTGGGTATCCTCGAGTACTTGAAGGTTATAGTGATTCAAACTGGATATCTGATGCTGATGAGATTAAGGCCACAAGTGGTTATTTGTTTACACTTGGTGGTGGCGTTGTTTCCTGGAAGTCTTGCAAGCTGACCATCTTAACAAGGTCAACAATGAAAGCAGAACTCACAACATTAGACACGGCCACTGTTGAAGCAGAGTGGCTTCGTGAGCTCTTGATGGACTTACCTGTGGTTGAAAAACCAATACCCGCCATCCCGATGAACTGTGATAATCAAACTGTGATTGTCAAAGTAAACAGTTCTAAGGATAATATGAAGTCATCAAGGCATGTGAAGAGGAGGTTGAAATCTGTCAGGAAACTGAGAAACTCCGGAGTTATTGCGTTAGATTATATCCAAACATCTAAAAACCTGGCAGATCCCTTCACAAAAGGTTTATCACGCAATGTGATAGATAATGCATCGAGGGAGATGGGTTTGAGACCCACGCTATGAGTTGACCCCAGTGGCAACCCACTCTATGTGATCGGAGATCCCGTGAATTAGAGCTGGGAGACAAGTTGTTGGTCAGCTGAGAGGAGAGTATCCCCATATTATATTTACATCTCCATAAAGATGCAATACTCTCTTAATCTGCATGGCAGGTTGATATTTATCTTAATGTGTTTCAAGTGGCTTTTTATAAGCGGAGATGTTGTCCTGCAGAACATCTCTTGAGGAACACACCTATGTGAGTTTGACTGTCAAACGTTGCAGTCCGTGAGAGTTGGGTGCTCTCTAATAAACTCATGAAAGGTCCTGGAGTATGACGCATAAGCTCCAAACCGCGGGAAAGCCGACGGTAGCCCTGTACCGGTCTAGATTTTGTGTGAAACTAGTGCGCAGAAAACTTGTAGCTCAAGGCATAGTCCACTATTCAAGTTGCTAGCTAGTGTAGCATGAAGTTTAACGTGGAAGTTCAACTTAACAGTCTCCACTATATACTGGTATATAAAACAATGTTCTGGAAGGAAAAGTGATGTGATGTGCCAATGAGACTTTGTGGGGGATTGTTGGAATTTGGTGTATATTAGGCTGTTGGACCATTAGACAAATTCTGAAATTCTCTTTGGCCCACTTGTATATGGCAGCATATGGATGTGCTAGTGGTGCTAAATTTTAGTCCCACATTGCTAGTTGGAGGGGAGTTGGACCACCTTATATAGTAGAGTGTTGCACCACTCACTAAGGTGTGACAAGAAGAGTAGCTCTCGCGCACTCCTCCTCCGATGCCGCCCGCATCGCCTCGCCTCGTCACGACGCGCGCGCGCCGCGGGTTGCGGGTTGCGGGTTGCGGGAATCTCGCCGAACCGAGCTTTATTTTGTTGGTTGGGAAAACTGATTATGAGTCATTAACGGACGCGTTAATTACAGCCGTTTCCAGTTTTTATGGACGTGGCTGTTACCGACTCGGACGTGGGCTGAGCCCACGATCTTACTAACCTGCACTATATAAGCGTCCGGGCTAAACCTAATCGGCACCGTATCAATACACACACGCGCCTACCCTGCAGAACTTTGCGTCGCCGCTTTCATCTTCTCCATCACGGCTTGCGGCGTGCACCGTAGATCAGGACAGTAGGCCTCCGAAACCCCGCCTCTCGTGAACCTGTACGGGTGAGGGACGATCAGGTTTTTGGGGAGCGCTCAAGCGCGACTACTAGCAACCACAACGTCGTCCGACGACGAGTTCCCGAACGACGACTTCTTTCCCGACATCAGCGACCTCTTCGACAACCTCAACATGGGCGATGCTGCTGCGACCGCTATTCAGCCTACACTGTACGTGATCCTTAATTGTCTTTTTCGGATTATGCTAGAGTTCTTTGTTCTAGCGTTTGGTGTAGATGTGATAGGTTTGTCTCCTATAGATGTAATTTGTTCATCTACTTTGGTGATCTGCATAATTGGTTTTAGTACCGTTTGTATGATCATGCTTTATCAATTTATTATTCGGATTAAATCATATGGATTATTGCTTATATTTCCAACAATCGCTGGGCTTTGCTGAATTTTTTTTTGGAGGCGAGAAGATAGGGAAGAACATGAAACGTGGGGTCCATGGGATAAGTCTTCCAGGGATGATGCGGAAAATTGTACCTCTCTCGCTGTTTGGTTGATTTATTCAGACTTTGATGGACGCCGCGGCACTAAGCTGGTATTTGGTGGGCAAAATTATAGTTCCGCTGATTTAATCAGCACAAATGGCATGCCAATGGGCAGCCACGGACGTGGCCACTTACAGGCTGAACAAGAGGGAGACGAGAACAAAATGCACTGGCTTTCTTTTTTAGGGTAACAAAATGCACTGGCTAAGTTGCGAGATACTCCCAAAGCCGAAGAGAGAAGGTGGACCGGGCGTCCGGGACCTGTATGGTTTTAACATGGCCATGCTTGCAAAACAGGCCTGGCGTATGCTGAATGAGCCAGACTCTAATTTGTGCGCGAGAGTACTAAAAGCCAAGTATTTCCCTAACTCATCCATTATATTCTGCAAGCACAAAAAGTGACGTGTATGTCTTGTACTTGGCGAAGTATTCTGAAACACGCTTACCAATGTTTATCTGGAGATTACCTAAGTTTGTGTCTGTTGCCGAAGACTCGACGAAGATGGTGCGCACTTGTTCTTTAAGTGTAAGGACATGAGCAAGGAATGGAACAAACTAGAGATGGGAGATGTTCGTGATCGCCTGAGCCGGTGCCAGTCAGCGCATACAATCGGTGGAGGATCTGCTAAAGCTGGAGGGAGAGAAGAAGATCAGAGTTTGCTGGTTTGCTCTGGAGGTGGTGGGCACGATACGAAGAAACAAAATCAATGCAAAGGAAACAGCCTCGACGATTGAGGCTCTACATGCAGATGTTCTCTACTGGACGAGGGAGTCAGAATTATAATTAGGTGGTGTTCTTGCGTATCATGTTGTGATCATGGGCTATTCTACAATGCACAAAACATAAATAGCCATGGACATGATGCAAAGAAGCTGGATTGGCTTACCATGGAGTTTTTGTGTGGCCTATATATCACAAGGTTTTTTTTTCTTTAAATGTACTTGTAATATATCTTTCATTTAGTAAAATAAAATTGCATGCCAAAGTTATCAAGTGCGAGAACTTTTAGAGTCACTCGACTAATATGTTACTAGATCAACATCTTATATCATGATACAGAGGTATTTATCAACCACACAAAATAAAATGAAGTACATTAATTACTTCAGTGAAACATATTGAACTTGAAGAAGTTCATCCATGTGCATGGATCGGTAAGAAGCATCCAAACACCGTTACATTTCAGACTTGGGACACACGCCATTGGACGGATTGCAACACTAATTGTGCATTGTGTATTAAAAAGAATAAGTCCAACCTGATGGAGAAAAACATTACTGAATAGAAGTACATCGTGAACGCGTTCCTAAGATACCAGTACTTCATCCATGAAGGATCACACGCACGCCCTACAGAAAAGAATACATCTCCGATCATGGATCGGTAGGAAGCATCCAAACTGCATTACAGTAACGCCCCGCGATACCTTTGCACGGATTGTGCACCTCATAGGTACCCCCGCTTATGCCAAACACATGCAGCAGGTTCATGTTATAACCTAACCCCATCCAGTAGACACAGTTGGGCCTCAACCCAGAGATGGTAGCAGCGCACCATCCTCCGAAGTGCTTCCAGCCCATGACAAAGGCTCTGTCGCCGATGCTCTGGACGGTGCGCCATCTCCTCGCCTCAAAATCTAACCTGTAGACGCCGCCGCCGAGCACGCTCGTGTCGTAGCCGGTATTGCTGTACAAGAACGCGGCAACCAGGTAGAGTTCACCGTCGAGCTCGACGCAGGACGCCGCCCAGTCCGTCGTTCCGGTAGGACGGTTCACTGAGGGAACCGCTAGAGAGGTGATGACGGGCTTAAGGGAGAACTCCAGCACACCGAGCTCCGCCCCCGACTTGATGAAGTAGAACTTGCCTTGGTACGCCGCCATCCAAGTGATCATCCTGTCCACCGGCATGCTGCCGCTGAGCACCGCGATTCTGTAGATTCCCAGGTGATACTCATGCCTGACCCATCCAGAACCAGCTGCCGCCGTTCCGCCGACATGGCAGTACCATATCACCGTGTCGTCCTGGTCGGCCACGACCACCGTGAAGCCGGTGTTACTGGTGGGCTTGTCGGACAGACAGCATGCTGAGTCCTTGTGTACCCTCCGTGTTGTCAGGGATGGCAGCGCTATCTTCTCCGAGGTCTGGGGGCTCCACAGGAAGGTGCTGAAGGTTGATGGATCCCAGGAGAGCACCCACCCCTGTGGGGTCACCCACCGCTGCCTGTTCTGTAGCACGTCGATGTTGGCACAAGTTTGGTATTGGTATTCGCCTTTGGAGATATCGAGCAGGGTTGTACAGGGTTCGCCTCCTGCGCCGTCATGATCGACGACGAGGCACGGCAAGGGCACCGGGAACTCCTGGTGGCTTGATGATGATGACTCCATTTGTAGTAGCAGGCAGCTGTAGCAAGTATTTGTAGTAGTCATCAGTTGGAGGCAAACAAATTACTATCATGTACTAAATTGGAGAATCTATATTCAAAGAAAGGACGACCCCTCTAATTTGCTTCGGAACTTGTTGCAAAATTCAGAATTCATGTGTAAACCTGATAGAAAAATATAATGGAACACAATTCATAATTCATGCCTTGCAAAATTCAGAACTATATTCACGTGTAACCTGACAGGACTGAGAACTAAAATGAAACCTTGGAAGAATCTGAACATGCCAATCAAAGAGCTCTGGTTTACAAGGCAGTGTTCAGTAATATAAGAAGTATGTATAGTTCACTATAGTAAGGTGATGGCATCGAGTGAATAGAAGAAGGCAGCCAAGCCAACATACACATCCTAGAACATGACGCATCGTGTATACCGGCAAGGCAGTGAATCAAGAATTGAAGGGGACAAAAATCAACATCCATCCTGCTTGATGGGGGTTTGATTGATACAGATATCTACCACTGTAGATGAAGGAGAAGTGGTAGGCGTCGCCCGTCGGCGGAGTGGTCGTAGATGAGGACCCGCTCCTCCTTGGCCTCGAAATCAGCCCGGTGCACCGGAGGCCGGAGCTCTCGGTGCTTGACGGTGCTGAAGTTGTGACGCAGAACGGCGGCCGTGGAGGTCTGGAACCCTAGGCGACCATGGGGACAAACGGAGGAAGCGGGCAGAGGGGGTCAAGGATGGGATGTTATGCTCGATTTCTGAAGTAGTGGCCCCGAATTCGGCCCAACCCATTTGAGTGTTTATTTCTGAGACCAAACCGCGCCGCGCTAAACCGCTTCCCTGGCCAGCCCGCACCGCTCCAGCCTAGCAAGCATTTCAACCCATACCATTTGAGGCCACAGCTGAACCTCCAAAAAAAATTTGAGGCCACAGCTCAACCCGCCGCAAAAAGCCCATTCCAACTATCACAATTCCCAGCGTGAGATTACGATCGCTACTTCTCGACAATAACTAGGCGGATCCTGCTGTTGCACTAAATAGACGCGGGGGAGCCGTTCTACAGAGTTCGAGCTGTTTTTTTTATTATTATTATTTAAAAAAATTCGAGCTATTTGACAGTTCTAACTGTTTTTATTATTATTATTTTGAAAAAAGTTCACAAATCGTTAACGATTCCTGATCGAACGGTATCCGATGACAGAATACATGATGTATACATCTTTAGTTGTGGTAGGTAGCGGTGGATCCATCGAGATGTTGGTGGTGAACTGGTGGTCTCACACTAATTTGGTAGATTGGAACTGTTGATACTTGTGTTCTTATGATCATGTGTACTTAACTAATTTATGTTTATTGCCACGTGTTGTTTGTGCATTGATCTGTCTACTTTAGTTGTGATCCTTATATGTGTTATGTCTCGTAGAAATATAACTGTTATGTGGTCTACTACGCAAGCAGTCGAGAATCTACAACTAGTGAAAGGTTATCAGCCTAACCTCCAAGAGGGGTTTAAGACTCTAGAGCAGGCACAACAATCCTACTCTGAGTTTTTAGCAGAACGTCCACAAAATGCACATTCGTCGCAAGATGTGAACATCAATTTCACTCCACCGCCATCAGTTCATCAACAAGTTCATCGACATGAGCAGTTTCCACCTATAGGGGGTGCAAGTATAATCAAAAGCATCATCATTGTCGCCCTCATCATGTGAATGATCATGTAAGGTGTTAAACCCTGATGAGTAGTTGGTAAGCTCACCATTTAGTCATGGGAGGTGACCATATTGGGCCGGATGCGGGCTCCTAAACGTGCAACTTTGCATCAACCGAGCCCAATCTGGAAAACCAAACAAAGTGATTATACGGGCTCAAAGTGGGAAAACAAAAGAACAGGCAACCAAATAAACTGTCATCCTGGCCCAAGATAAATTTTCCCCCATGCAGCATCCACCGGGCCAAATTATAAAAACATGAAATTCCGCCCGATTAACCAAAGGAGGGTGCTACGCGTCCCCCGGGGATCAAAACTTCCGATCCCCCAGGTCCTCCTGCTGACACGTGTCCGTTTTTGCTACACTAAATCCCGCTTTTGCTACATAATGTCCGCTTTTTCTACGCAGTAGCAGAAAACGGTTCGCACAAAAACAGAACAAAATGACTATCCCTCACCGGAGACCTCACCGGTGACCTCGCCGGAGACGCCGTAGCAAAACAAATATACTAATGTAGCAAAACCTATTTGCCGGAGACTCTCGCCGGAGATTCTCACTGACATGGTTATACCCCGCGGGTACACGATCTCAGCATACCTGGTCCAACCCAAGGAAGACCCACGGCAAATATACGCCGGCCCATGAAGATTTTCGGGTGGCCAAGGCCCATGACGCCTTCGGATCCTTGGAGAGCAAGACTAGAGTAGATAGGAAATTCAAAGGGGTAAACCCTAGAACCTGTAACCGACTAGATCTGTGCCTGGGACCTGCCTAAGTCTATATAAAGGCCAGGAGGGCACGACCTAGATCTCTCTCTCTCTCTCATATTTCCGCATACGCACCTTCACGCTAGATCGCATCTGCGCATCCCTGTAATCACCGGCCGCCGTAATCAAAGAGCAGACAAGCAGGAGTAGGGTTTTCCCTCTGGGGGCCTGAACCTGGGTAAACCTCGTGTCCCGTATTGCTTGTTTGCTAACCGTTCCGCGATCTCCAGCATC
Source organism: Avena sativa (assembly GCA_916181665.1). Classification (NCBI taxonomy): domain Eukaryota; kingdom Viridiplantae; phylum Streptophyta; class Magnoliopsida; order Poales; family Poaceae; genus Avena; species Avena sativa. Next base: position 467,698,620 of record OV702293.1, read on the forward strand.
CCCATCTTCTCCAAAACCCAAGTCCATAACAATGGGCATTGACGAGATCAAACCTCGTCAATTGGCGCCGTCTGTGGGAACTGGGGACGTTGATTGTGTGATCGTGACGGTCCCAACCCAAGCGATCTACAACTCTGCGGCGACGGAGAGTCACCTCCTCTTCGGCGCTTTTGACTTCACCGCCCACTCACCGGCCACCATGAAGGACTTTGAGCCCTTAGGCGACGGACTCGAGATCCTGTTCGGAAGCTTCTGCTTCCAGGTGGGGCAAACTGGCACCCTCCGCCTCCCTGAGCGGGTGCCCCTACCATCAATCAGGCCCGCTTCGTGGGCCCCACACCCTGTGCTACGCACATCATCATCAACAGATGAGTCCTACGACAGCAGCAGCTGCAACTCCGATCTGTGCGATCCGCCATCGGATGAAGGGACCTACGGTTCTGGATCCGAAAGCTGCGGTAGCAGCGGACCAATCTACGAGCGCTACCAATGCGCCGTAGTCATCCAGAGCGATGTGGATCAGCAAGCGCCCAACCCGCCACCTAACCCACCGCCCAACCCGCCACCTAACCCGCAGGACAGAAGCGGCGGGAATAGAAGAAGCCAGTCCCCCCCTCCACCCGAAGGGGATAACACCGGCCATGTCATCCGCCTTAGCAAAGAAGGATGGGCCCAGGCACGCGCCGCCGTGGCGGGCAGCACGGTCCTGCCTGCAGACTCCTCACGGGACCTGCTGATGGCATACCATTTGCTCCTGATCGAGGAGCACAAGAAGCAGGTCAAGATGCAAGAGGTGCTTGACAAACGCAAGCAAGCAGCCTCAGAGTCCAGCACGCGACGAGCTGCGCTCTCTGCCATGGGCATCGGCTCCAGCTCGAACGGCAACCACGGCAACAAGCACCGCTCCCGGACGGAGAACATGGACCCGAAGGAGCGCCGTGAGGTGACCCGAACCCTCCACGCATCCTTCATGGAGATGGATGCCAACGGCAACATCATCCCGAAGACACCGCAAGCTGCGATCATAGCAGCCACTGCGTACCTCGCGGCCCACCCACCTCCGGAGGGGGACCCGAAAAGAGCCATGCACAAGTCCGCACTCACCGGACTCGGACTCGTCGGAGCTGCGCTCCATCAAGAAACTCCTACGGAGCCGAAAAGAAAGCTACGGTCAGGTTCGATCGCAGCCCCACTCCTTCATCCGAAGAAGAGGACCCTGACCTTCCTCGAAGGCACAAGAGCTCGCGTCATCGCAGCCGCGATTACGACGCTAGAGACGCGCTAACACAGCGCAAAATCGACAAAGCGCGAGCCAAGCGCGCATGCTCGTCTGAATCTGAGATGGACGAAGACGAAGGAGAACTCTGCGGAGCCCAGTGCTTCAGCAGATCTGTCCGACGGACACGGATGCCGCGAAATTTCAAGCTTCCTTCGGATACTCCGAAGTTCGACGGCACACAGGACCCCAAGGCATGGCTCAGCGACCACCTGTCATCCGTCAAGCTGCACGATGGAAACAAGGAAACCGCCATGCAATGCCTTCAGCTGCAGCTGACAGGCGCAACCCGGATCTGGCTTAGCAGCCTATCTTTAGGATCCATCCGAAGCTGGGAGGAGTTGGCTTACAGTTTCATCCGAAACTTCAAAGGCACCAGTAAGAGGCCCGCCTCAATCGAGGAGTTGCGAGCCTGTACTCAAAGAACGGGCGAATCCATTTGCTCGTACATACTGCGCTGGTCCAACACCAAAAACTCCACGGCGCACATCTCCGAAGAAAGGGCCATCGACGCCTTCAAGGACAGCGTCAAGCGCCAGGACTTCAAGGAGGAACTCGGGCGCATCAAGCCCAAGACACTTGACCACCTCATGGACATCGCCAACAGGTGGGCCGACGGTGAAGATTCCGTCCACCGGGCACAATCAGAGGAAGAGGACGATTACGGCCGACGACAGGAACGCCGTAACAAGAGGAGACCGCGCGTCTACGATGATCGCGATGGACCCGACATGGTCGCGGCCGGCTACGCCGATCGCCGCAACGATGCCAACCGCAACAGTGGCGGATACCGCGGAGGAAACTTCCGCGATGGAGGACGCCCAGCACAGTCATGGCAACGTCGCAATCGCGATAACGGACCCTCAGCATACGAAAAACTTTCGGGTCCATGCACCATCCACTTCTACATCGACAAGCAGGATGGCAAGAAGAAGGCAAGCCACATGCTCAAGGACTGCCGCGAGTTCCAGAAGCTCAGCGAAAGCATGGTTCAGATGAGGCAGCAAGCTCCACCCCCTGGATTCGGGAACGCACCCGCACCAGGTGAAATAGCGCATGGAGCTCCTCCACCGCCACCTGGAGGAGTCCCGAACCAACCAGTCGCACCAGCATAGAACAACGGTGAGCACGGGTATCCCCCGCCGAAAGGAGAACTGATGATCCAGAAGGGGCGCCCCACGAATAGGGTGAAGAAGAAAATCACTCGTCATATCAACCTGGCCGTGACAACTCCACCCGCCATCCCTGAGTACCTCAGCGGATCGGAGTCCTGCATCACGTTCAGTCGTTCGGATCACCCTTGCCAGATCCCTCGCCCAGGTCATGCTGCCCTGGTGCTGGAGGCGCAGATCGGAGGTTTCGAGATGAGCCGCGTCTTCATGGACGGCGGCAGCGGCATCAACCTGATGTTCGCAAGCACTCTAGCAGCAATGCGGCTCCTGCTGTGGAGCATGGAACAGTCAGACACAACGTTCCACGGCATCGTCCCAGGAAAGGGAATATTCCCCCTAGGAAAAATATGGCTCGACGTCATCTTTGGCAAGCCGGACAACTTACGATGCGAGCGGCTCGAATTCGAAGTGGTGGACTGGCCATCACAATACCACGCCATCCTCGGGCGTGTAGCATTCGCAAGGTTCTTGGCTGTCCCACACTACGCATACCTGCTACTCAAGATGCCAGGACCGAGGGGCGTCATCATGGTCCATGGGAGCTTCACCCGATCGAACCACTGCGACAGGGACTTCAACAGAATCTCCCAGTCATGCGGCATGCAGGATGAGCTCGTAAGGCTCCGCGAGGTGACGGACAATGGGGCACCCCTAGTCGCACGACAAAACGCACCTGATATGTCTTTTGACTCCACCGTCAACACAAAGAAGGTGCAGGTTCACCCGACGGATGCCTCCAAGACGACACTGATCGCCAACGACCTCAGCCCCGCATAGGAAAGCGCGCTCGTCGAATTCCTCCGTGAGCGCTGGGAAATCTTCGCCTGGTGTCTAGCGGACATGCCAAGAGTTCCCAGGGAATTCGCCGAGCATGCACTCAACGTCTTTCCAGACACCAAGCCCGTCAAGCAGTCCATCCGGAGACTGTCCGAGCCACGGGCCGAAGCCATCGGAATGGAAATCAACAGACTACTCGCTGCAGACTTCATCAGGGAGATCAAAGAAAGCGAGTGGCTCGCAAATACAGTGATGGTCCCCAAGAAGTACACGGACATCCTGCGGATGTGCGTAGACTTCACGTCACTGAACAAGCACTGCCCAAAGGACCACTTCCCTCTTCCTCGGATCGATCAGATCATCGATTCGACTGCAGTATGCGAGAAACTCTCCTTCCTCGACGCCTACTCAGGATACAACTAGATCCGACTCAAGGTCGAAGATCAAGAGAAACGGCGTTTATCACACCGTTCGGAGTGTTCTGCTACAACACAATGCCCTTCGGGCTAAAGAACGCAGGTGCCACGTACCAGCGATGCATGCAAGCATGCCTGAAGGACCCGGTCGCAACGTCAAAGTCTATGTCGACGACATAGTCATCAAAACCAGGGAGGCAAGAACGCTCATCGACGATCTCCGTGAGACGTTCGATAATCTCGACCGCTACAGGATCAAGCTCAATCCCGAAAAGTGCGCCTTCGGCGTCCCATCGAGTTAGCTGCTTGGATAATCTCCCAGCGAGGGATCGAGGCGAACCCGAAAAAAATCCGGGCCATCATGGCCATGGAGAAGCTGAAGAACCTCAAGGGTGTCCAGCAGCTCGCAGGACGAATAACGGCATTGAGCAGGTTCATCAGCCGCATGGGTGAGAAAGCCTTGCCATTCTACCAACTGCTACGCAAGGCAGATAAATTCGAGTGGACGCCTGAAGCGGACGACACATTCGAAGATCTAAAGCGACTGCTCTCCACCTCGCCCGTCTTGGTTACGCCAAAGGAGCGCGAGCCCGTACTGCTGTACATAGCATCCACACACCAGGTGGTAAGCACCGTGCTGGTGGTCGAACGACCCAAAGAAGGCAAGACCCATGGGGTCCAACGCCCAATCTACTACCTCGGCGAGGTATTGACGCCAACAAAGCAGAGGTACCCTCACTACCAGAAACTCGCCTACGGCGTGTTCATGACGGCTCGTCGGTTGAGCCATTACTTCCAGGAGCACCAGGTGATGGTCGTCAACGAAGCACCCCTGAACAGCATCCTAAACAACCCGGAGGCCACAGGACGCGTGGCCCTGTGGGGCATCGAGCTGTCACCCCTAGACATCGTCTACGAGAAGTGATTCGCAATCAAGTCTCAGGTCCTTGTACACTGGATGGAGCTGCAGCTGCCAGACACCCCAGACATGTCGCAGTCATGGACGATGCATTTCGACGGCTCCAAGCGCGAAGCTGGAGCAGGAGCCGGGGTCATACTGACCTCCCCGCAGGGAGACAAGATGAAGTACGTCCTTCGGATGAAATTCCAAGCTTCCAACAACGAGGCCGAATACGAAGCCCTCATCCATGGCATGAGGATGGAAAAGATCTGCGGCGCAACACGCCTGGTCATCTACGGTGACTCCAACCTCGTCGTCCAACAGACGATGAATGAGTGCGACGCACACGCCGAAAACATGATCGCGTACCGCGCACTCTACAAATCACTCGAGGGAGAATTCGACGGCTGCGAGCTCCGACACGTTGGAAGAGAAAGCAACGAGGAGGCCGATAGACTCGCCAACATCGTCTCCACCTGCGCAAGGGTGCCACCAGGTGTGTTCCTCAAACAGATCTGCGTGCCATCCATCAAGCGGAAATTCCCCAAGGGATCACCCGAAGAAGCAGAACACTCGGGGGCTACGCTACCCGAAGGTCATGAAGGACCCGAAAAACTGGACACAGAGGTCGCCACGGTCAACCTGATGCAGGTCATGGCAGTCGAAGAAACTTGGACACGACCGTACCTCCAGTACTTAATAGACGGAGAACTATCTGACAGCCCGACAGATGCCCGACGCATATCTCGCCGGTCAAAAGCCTTCACCATCATCAATGGCGAGCTGTACAAGCGCAGCATTTCGGGTGTACTACAAAGGTGTGTCACCATCAGTGACGGGAAAACCATACTTCAAGACATCCACGAGGGCATCTGCGGCCATCACGCAGGCAGTCGCTCCCTTGTCGCCAAAGCTCTACGAGCTGGATTCTACTAGCCAACGGCCATGAACGACGCAAAAGACATCGTCCGAAGATGCAAAGGGTGCCAAAGGTTCACTGACAAACCACACGCACCCGGGTCAGAGCTCAGGCCCATACCTTTGGCCTGGCCCTTCGCCCAATGGGGCCTCGACATGATCGGCAAACTGCCAAGGTCTTCGAAAGGGGGGCACGTCTACCTTCTGGTCGCAGTCGACAAATTCACCAAGTGGATTTAAGTAATGCTGGTCACTAACCAAAAGGGAAAGACTGCCGTCAAGTTCTTTGAATCCATTGTCTACAGGTTCGGCATACCGCACAGCATCATCACCGACAATGAATCGAACTTCATCTCCAAAGAATTCCAAGACTTCTGCGAAGGCCTCGGAATCAACGTCACATACGCCTTTGTGGCGCACCCGCAAACGAACGGACAGGTGGAAAAGGCCAACGGCCTAATCGGCGTTGGCATCAAGAAGCGCCTCATGAGCCCGCTCGAGCGACTCGCCAGATCCTGGACGAAAGAGCTACCCTCTGTCCTATGGAGCTTGTGTACCACGCCAAACAGCTCCACCGGCTACACGCCGTTCTTCATGGTGCACGGAGCCGAAGCCGTGCTACCAGCCGAAGTACGCCACCAGGCCCTCGGGGTCGTCGCTTATAGCGAAGCCGAATCCACGGCTGCACTCGAAGACGCCGTCGACACACTCGACGAAGCACGAGACATAGCAACAGCTCGATCAACGGTGTACCAGCAGAGTCTCCGCAACTACCACAGCCGACGGCTGCGCCCAAGGTCCTTCGTCGAAGGAGACCTCGTCTTGCGACTCAAGCAAGAGCGACCGAAGAAATTCGAGTCACCATGGGAAGGACCCTACATCGTCACCGAAGTCATCCCAGGTGGCGCCTATCGCCTCAAGCACGTCGAGTCTAGAGTCGCATACTCCAACCCATGGAACGTCGCACAGCTGCGACGATTCTACCCCTAGCTACCTATCCCTTTACTTTCAATAAGACTATTCAGCCAAGGCTACTCAGCCGAACAATGTACCTCCTCCATTACGATATAAATAAAGCTAAGTGTCTCGCCCCAAAATTTTCGTTTTTCCGTTCGCACTTTTACTTCATGCTACAAACGCACTCGGGGCTCCCCCCACCTCACGATTTCGTCGACTGAGGATAACACGTGTACATCTGAGTAGCTGACCACATCAGGCTAAAGAAAAGGACACGTATGCGAACAAAGCACTACGTGCTCAAATAACAACCAAACCTTTATAACAAAGGGTAAAACACGCCCAGTCAAATATATACAAATTATACATTTATCTCTTTTATAGGCACTACCTATTCTGAAGAATAACCTGAGCACGCTGCCAAATAGATCTACGATCTCTTCGGCATACTGCCTTATGGCCGCGTAATGCAGACACATATCCCACACACCACCATCTGGTCGAAGGGGTGGCCCAGCCGCTACAGCGGACAGATCTACATCAGGGCGATGCAGCCTCACAAGGGACAACGCAGCCTTCACTCCTGCGACAAGCTGGTGCCGCACCAATTCCTTGACATGATTCACGTTCTGAAACATCGACAGAAGACCAGAAAGGGTTGTTGGCGCAGCATCCAGCGGAAACATCACATGCAGAACCGACGCGAGTGAAGTCTGCACCTGACGAAGCACCCGCGATACTTGGTGAACGCGATCTTGCACCGTCACAAGGACCATAGCACGGTCACGATCCATCCAGAAGAACCCGCCGGCTTCCATGTCCGGTTGAGTCAAACAATTGACCCGAACAGCAACACGCTCCTCCTCCCTTGGAGCAAGGTTAGCACCTGCAATACTTGCACAAAAGTAAGATGCAATGCCAGCAGGCGCATCCGAAGAAATGGGCAACAGCTCAAAAAACTTACACTGAAGCTGCTCGGATAATCAAAGCAATTCCACCATCAAGTACTCCTCTCTGGCAGCACCGCAGTCCGCCTTGAACTTCCAAACGTCGGCATGGCCACGCACCCCAAGCAACTCTTTCTCGAGACTATGAACACGGTCTCGAAGAAAAGCAAGCTGCGACGAATCATCCAAGGATGGCCGCAGCCGTGCTACAAGCGAGGTGTCAACGGGATCAGCACCCGAAGGACCCTAGATCAGCAGAAAGGCAAAGACATGAACACGCAGACGAAGGAGCACATAACTCAACAAATTCATTAAGTGCATCAAAAGCCACTACGTGGCACAAGGATTTGTTCATCAAAATAATTACAACAAAAGAGACTACAACTATCCTACAGCTACAGCGCCTAAGACGCGGCACCCTGAGTAGCCTCGGAGCCGGATTGCCTCGCCTTGGCTTCCCCTGCTGCCGTAGCGTGTACTCGGCCAGCAGATCAATCAGCTTCTGCCCATAACGCTTACAGCAAGCATAATAGGTAGCGAAGGATACCTCAGATCCATCAGCAGTCGTCGGCATTCGAGAAGTGACCTGGGAAGGTCCAGCTCCGCTCCAGCCGCCAAGGCCATTGCCAGCCTGACGGATGCACTGATGCCCTTCTGCTTGCGCTTGTACGCCGCATGTGCTTCGGCTGACAGCGCCTCCGCTAGAGCATCAACATCATCAAGGGCCGCGCCCTTGGGGACAAGCTCCTTGTAGAAGCGCCCAAGGACCTCCTTGGCCTTGGCAAGCGAGTTAACGACGGTGCCGCAACGATCTTCAACCGCCGCAGCAGCATCATCCAGAGCACTCCCGTGCTCCAGAGCACCGCGATCAAACTCGACGCCTGCGGCATCTAAAACAGCAAGGAAGAAGAATGAACGACAACACCGCAAAAGAAAGACAAGGAAACCAAAAGAGGCGGCGAAGATACTCACCCGAAACAGCCTTGGCAGCCGCCAGCTTGTCGGCCACCTCTCTCTCGCGTGAAGCCGTGGCGACGGCAATATGCTCCTCGCGGTCCGTGGCCTCCCGCTGCAGGTGCTCCTTAGCCTCGACCGCAGTAGCCAGCTCCAGCTCGAGGCGCTCCTTCGCACCAACGGCGACCTCGGCCTTCTTCTCCGCTTGACCGAGGCTATTTTTGAGAGCATCAATCTCACGAAGGGAGGTGTTGTGCTCCTCTGCAGTCAAATAATACAAACGTCGGATAACAGGACAAGAATACAAGAAGAAGCAAACATCAAGGCATAAAAGTACCTTGAAGCTGTTTGAGGCTGGCCTCCAGCGCCAGGTTCTGCTGCACCAGTCGTTTGGCATCCTGCACAAAAGGCTGCAAGAAAAAGACCTACTAGTCCAGAGAAGGACTCGGGGGCTACGCCCAAAAGAAAGAGCAGAAGCAAAATACACACACGAAAACGCTCGGGGGCTCCCCCCCGAGACTTGAAGGAGGAACGAACAACAAAACTCTTTTACAAATGCTCGGGGGCTTCCCCCGTGGCAGTAGGCAGAACTACTCACATGATCCGATGGCGACTCCGAAGGTCCACTTGCAGCCTTCTGAGGCGCAACCACCTGAACCTCCTGCGGAGAAGGGTCTGGAGCAGCACCTTCAGAGGTAGCCACCGTCTGAGGAGGAGGAGACGCGACTTTCGACTCCCCCATCATCTCCCAAGCACCATCGCTGGAGGAGTCGTTGGAAGAGTGCCTGCACAAGGACAAATTAGCACAAGTACAAAGTAAACAGGCAAGAAAAAGCAGTGCAGGACAAAGGAAACTTACGAGTCAAGCTCGCTCAGGTTGAAGACAGGAGGGGTCCTCTGGACTTTCTTCTCCTCTTTCTTCTCTTCCTTCTTCTCTTCCTTCTTTTCTTCCTTCTTCCGCTTCGCCGGCGGGTGCGGCGCTACAGCCCGCACGGAAACGGCAGGAATCGGAGAGGAAGAGCCTCCATGCCCATCACTGTGACGTTCAAGACACAGCGGGTTCCTAGTAGTCGGAGGAGTCGAGGCATGCGAAGACTCACTGGAGCTCCGTGATTGTTTGCGAGTGTGGTCCTCGCTCGACTCGTTGGCCTCTTCAGCCAGAGACCGCGCCGACGGCAGCTCGGACATGGAATCCACCACATCATTATCTGGAGTATCCAGAAATACTTCGGGTAATGGAGGCGACATGCCCGGCACTTTGAAGCTCTGCACAAGAGAAGAAAAATTGTTAGCAAACAAATGCAAATACAATGCAGTCGAAAATAGCGCTACGCGCACGGATCTACACCTGTGGAACAGGAAGCGAAGAAGAAAATGGAGAAGTTAGTGACTTCCCCGGGATATCCTCTCTAGCCTTGAACTTCAGCAGCGAACGAAGGGCCCTGTCAAGATCACCCTGGGAGAATTTCTCAGCCGAAACCCTCGTCGGATCACGACGGCCAGCATAAAGGAACATCGGGTGCACCCTAGCCTAGAGTGGCTGCACCCGACGCTCAAGAAATGTGCGGATGATATCCACACCGTTCACTTCCTTCTCCGGAATCAACTGGAGATCCTCCACTCGACGATAGAGAGCCTCTATCTCCGCTACCTCGCCATCCAAGATCTGGTTTTTCCAGGACCTCTTTGGCTCGATCTTTTGGGAGGGGTCGAAAGTAGCAAGACCAAAATGCTGCCCAGCCACTGTGGAGTCGCGAATATAAAACCATCGCCTCCGCCAGTACTGGACAGATTCGGACATGGAAAAAGGAAAAAAAAGCATATTGGGTTTGAGGGAGATGATGCAACCCCCAATGGGATAAACACCATCCAAACCAGATTGCCTCTTCACGGAATAGTTTCCGGAAGAGGCCAAAGTGCGGCTCGATACCGAGCCAGCGCTCACAGAAAGTGATAAAACAAGCAATGTGAAGAAGAGAATTGGGGGAAAGATGATGCAATTGGACACCGTAAAGAAAAAGCAGTCCACGAAGGAAGTCGTGGACTGGGAAGGAAAATCCGCGAATAACGAAGGCGAGGAACATAACCCGAAACCCAGCGGGGGGACAGGGGATTACCTCGTTGCCTGGAAGTTTTACGGCCTCCCTATCCTGCGGGATCAAGCCCCGCTCACAAAGCTTGCGGAGATCACTCTCCCGCGTCTCCGATCGCCGCCAGCCACCGTCGGTGACACGGGTAGCGGCGACACTCTTCTTCCCTCCAGCAGCGCTGGTACCAACCGCAAAAAAAGACTTCTTCGACTTCCCCATCGCGGTACGGTGGCGCTGGCGGCGAGAGCGTGGGATGGAAGAAGGAAATGTGAAAGGATATTCCAGCGCGCAGCAAGAACTCTCAGAGCACAAGGAAGCAGTGAAACGAGAATAGATGCAATGAAAACAAACTAATGTTTTCCCCAATGATTATAAAGACGAAGACGATGCACGACAACCGTCCATCGAGAAGACCTAACGCCAACGGCAGGATCTGGCCATACACGTGTCAGCATCACAATGAACCATCGCTAACACGCCGTCCACTACGCGTGGAAATCGAGGCGACGCCGTAATTATCTCCACGCCGCGCGTGACCGGTCAATTCAAGGTCAGAAAGTGGGACCCATGTTCATCCAGTCAAGTCATCTCTGGCGCAGCAAACGCTTGAGGTCATCGATCGTCAGCACTGATGTCATCAAAAGCTACACTAGCAACAGCTACAATTTCTTCGGCTTCAAAGCTAAGAGTACTCACTCGAATCTATGATTCGACCAATTACTCGGGGGCTACTCCTATCAGAAGCGCTGGCCGCGCACCCGAAAAAAGAACAACACGTTATAGCACTGAACTGTTTCTTCGAGTCCTACGTTGAGTCTATGACTCCACTACGGACTCGGGGGCTACTCCCATAGGGAGGATGGATTTAAGCATCCGAAAAATTTGTGTCCTACGGACCTGACACTGAACAACGGCTGAATTAAAGTCTCCGCTCGAGTCTACGACTCGAACAGACACTCGAGGGCTACTCCCATAGGGAGCGCTGGTCGCGCACCCTATAAAATTTTGACTGCGATCCTTCGGATCAGTATACAAAAACTTTTCGGCAACTCTGCCCCAACTAAACGCTAAGTGAGCAGCATTCTCCTTGGCTACCCGAAAACACCTCCGCGGTGATAAAATTCGGATGATGTGTCTGCGACGCAAAGATAAGACCTACAGATATCATCTGATGGCCTGGTAACGCACATGACTACGCTCTGCTAGTATAAACCCGTGCCAACAGGCGCGATGAAAAATCCTGACGGACGTGTTGGGTACATCAATTGAATTCACTGGAATTCCACTCCTGTAAGTCCTCTGCGGCCTGAGTCGAATTATGCCAGCATATGTTCCGGGTTCAAGTCGAGGGACTTGAATCTGAAGAAGATCGTGTTGTTTTGTCCTAAGACAGTTAACTGACCCTGATCCGTCGGGAGAGTCAGGCACACGCATCAACAATCCCTACACATTCTCTTGAAAGACAGAGTTGCACCCGAAGGATTGAAGAGTCCTCAGCCGAATCTATGATTTGACTGAACACTCGGGGGCTACTGACATGGTTATACCCCACGGGCACACGATCTCAGCATACCTGGTCCAGCCCAAGGAAGGCCCACGGCAAATATACGCCGGCCCATGAAGATTTTCGGTTGGCCAAGGCCCATGACGCCTTCGGATCCTTGGAGAGCAAGACTAGAGTAGATAGGAAATTCAAAAGGGTAAACCCTAGAACCTGTAACCGACTAGATCTGTGCCTAGGACCTGCCTAAGTCTATATAAAGGCCAGGAGGGCACGACCTAGATGTCTCTCTCATACTTCCGCATACGCACCTTCACGCCAGATCGCATCTGCGCACCCCTATAATCACCGGTTCCGCCGTAATCAAAGAGCAGACAAGCAGGAGTAGGGTTTTCCCTCCGGGGGCCTGAACCTAGGTAAACCTCGTGTCCCGTATTTCTTGTTTGCTAACCGTTCCGCGATCTCCAGCATCCCCATCTTCTCCAAAACCCAAGTCCATAACAATGGGCATTGACGAGATCAAACCTCGTCACTCACCGGAGACTCTCGTCGGATACTTCGTAGCAAAAAAAATTATGCTAATATAGCAAAGCTGAAGAACAATAGTAGCAAATAATTTATGTTGGTGTAGCAAAAAATCGACTTTGCCGGAGAGTTGGATGTCACCAGAAATGCCACTGCTGCGGCGGTAGCAACACCAGCCACCTCTGTAGCAGAGCCTCAGGCCGCTTGTAGCAAAATAATAAAACGATTGTAGCAAAAGAAAATACAAGTATGTAGCAAAACTAAACCGTGCAAATAGCGAAATCATCCTAGCCCGGCGCCATGGGTAGCATCGCCGTATGCCATCTTAGCATCACCATGTGCCCATTGTAGCTGTTGGAATTATGCCCTAGAGGCAATAATAAAGATGTTATTATTATAATTCTTGTTCATGATAAAGTTTATATTCCATGCTAGAATTGTATTAAGCGGAAACTTTAATACTTGTGTGGTTTATGAACGACACCGTGTCCCTAGTATGCCTCTATGGACTAGCTCATTGATTAATGATGGTTAAGGTTTCCTAACCATAGACATGAGTTGTCGATTAATAATGAGATCATATCATTGGGAGAATGATATGATGGACAGACCCAAATTAAGCAGAGCAATTAGATCGTTTCATCGTGTTCATCTTTGCGAAGCTTTTCCTATGTCAAATATTGTATTCCTTAGACCATGAGATAATGCAACTCCCTGGTATCGGAAGAAAGCTTTGAGGTCATCAAACGTCATCCTATGAGAGGGTGATCATAAAGGTGTCTCTCAGGTGATCGGAAAGTGCCTGTTGGGTTGTATGTATCGAGATGGGATTTGTCCCTCCCAAGTCGGAGAGATATACTCCGGGCCCACTCGGTAATCGATATCAACACCGCTTGCAAGCACGTGGTTAAGGAGTTAATCACAAAGTGATATCGGATTACGGAACAAGTAAATTACTTGCTGTGAACGAGATTGAACTAGGTATGCCGATGCCGACGATCGAATCTCGGGCAAGTAAAATATCGCGCGACGAAGGGAATATATATATGGGATTGATTGAATCCTGGCATCGTGGTTCATCCGATATGATCATCGATGAATGTGTGGGAGTCAATATGGGTTTCCAGACCCCGCTGTTGATTATTGATAGAAGATCATGTCTGCATATTCTCAAACCCGCAGGGTCACACACTTACCGTGTCTCGACGCTAGGATAGAATGGATAATTGGTTTATGAGTTTTTGTTCGGAGTCTCGAATGAGATCCAGGACATCATGAGAGGTTCCGGAATGGTCCGGAGAATAAGATTCATATAAGGCAAAGCAGATTTTGGAGTTCGGAATTGTTTCGGGTTGTTCGGTATTGTACCGGAAGCTTCTAGAACCTTCCGGAGTGGGACCAATGTGGCCCCACTGTTGGAATTATGCCCTAGAGGCAATAATAAAGATGTTATTATTATAATTCTTGTTCATGATAAAGTTTATATTCCATGCTAGAATTGTATTAAGCGGAAACATTAATACTTGTGTGGTTTGTGAACAACATCGTGTCCCTAGTACGCCTCTATGGACTAGCTCATTGATCAATGATGGTTAAGGTTTCCTAACCATAGACATGAGTTGTCAATTGATAATGAGATCATATCATTGGGAGAATGATATGGTGGACAGACCCAAACTAAGCGAAGCAATTAGATCGTGTCATCGTGTTCGTCTTTGCGAAGCTTTTCTTATGTCAAATATTGTATTCCTTAGACCATGAGATAATGCAACTCCCTGGTATCGGAAGAAAGCTTTGAGGTCATCAAACGTCATCCTATGAGAGGGTGATCATAAAGGTGTCTCTCAGGTGATCGGAAAGTATCTGTTGGGTTGTATGTATCGAGATGGAATTTGTCCCTCCCAAGTCGGAGAGATATACTTCGGGCCCACTCGGTAATCGATATCAACACCGCTTGCAAGCATGTGGTTAAGGAGTTAATCACAAAGTGATATCGGATTACGGAACGAGTAAAGTACTTGCTGTGAACGAGATTGAACTAGGTATGTCGATACCGACGATCGAATCTCGGGCAAGTAAAATATCGCGAGACGAAGGGAATATATATATGGGATTGATTGAATCCTGGCATCATGGTTCATCCGATATGATCATCGATGAATGTGTGGGAGTCAATATGGGTGCCCAGACCCCGCTATTGATTATTGATAGAAGATCATGTCTGCATATTCTCGAACCCGCAGGGTCACACACTTAACGTGTCTCGACGCTAGGATAGATTGGATAATTGGTTTATGAATTTTTGTTCGGAGTCTCGGATGGGATCCGGGATATCACGAGAGGTTCCGGAATGGTCCGGAGAATAAGATTCATATAAGGCAGTGCAGTTTTTGGAGTTCGGAATTGTTCCGGATTAATCGGTATTGTACCGGAAGCTTCTAGAACCTTCTGGAAGGGGGCCAACGTGGTCCCACCTTCCGGGAGGGGGCATGGGCCTATGAGGGAGTGTCCTGGCCGCATTGGGCTAGGGGCACAAGGCCCCATAGGGCCCAGCCGATTCTAGATAGATTTAACTCGTTTAAATCTAGGGATAGAATTTCTAGATAAGGGGAGAGTTTAAATCGTTTAAACTAGAGATAGGCTTGGAGGAGGGGCTAGGGCTGGCCGCCGCCACCCCCTCTATATATAGAGGGCTGGTGCGCCCCCTCCCCCCCCACACACATCTCCCTCCAAGCCCTAGTAACCCTGCTGCCTTCCTCTCTCCCTCCCGACTGTTTGTAGGCGAAGCCCTGCAGCAGAAATTCTCCACCATATACACCACGCCGTCGTGCTGTAGATCCAATCCATCTCTCCACCATACTTGCTGGTCCGAGGAAGGAGGAGACGTCGAGGTGCTGCACGTGTGCATCTCACGGAGGCACCGCCACTTGTGGTGCTAGATCGGATCGGATCGCGAGGAGGAGAAGCGAGTACGACTACATCACCCACGTTCCGACGAACGTTCCGCTGTGCGAATCTTCAAGGGTATGAAGATCTAATCCAATCTCTCTCGTTGTTTGCATCTCCTAGATTAGATCTTGGCTTTCCCTCTGTTCGCTTCCGTAGAAAATTTTGATTTACTATGCTGCGAAACCCTTCAGTGGTATCAGAGCTAGATCTATGCGTAGATGTGATTCACGAGTAGAACGCAACATGGTTGTTGCGGGCGTTGATGTTTTCTGTTGCAAGCCTCTTGTTTGTGTTCTTCTTATGAAGCGGGATAGTGAGATTGAAGCGGTCCAGGCCAACCTTACGCGACGTCGTTCGCGAGACCGGCTCCGCACTTGACGTGTGGCTTGTACCACACATGCGGCTGGTGGATGTCAGTTTCTCTCACTATAGTTGTCATGGGATTAACACCGGAGTTTGGCAACCATAATATCACCGTTGTGGCTTTCCGTAGGTAAGAATCGTTCTTAGCATCTACTCCCATAAGCCACGTAAAACATGCAACAACAAAGTAGAGGCGTCTAACTTGTTTTTGCAGGGAGTGTTTTCTGTGATATGGTATGGCCCAAGATGTGATGTGTATATTGTATGCGATGATCATGTTTTGTAATGTTTCATGACTTGCATGTCGATGAGTACACAACCGGCAGGAGCCATATGGTTGTCTTTATAATTGTGTATGACCTGCGAGTCAACTTCTTATACGCCATGTAATAGCTTTACTTTATCGCTAAGTAGTTAGCAATAGTTGTAGTTGCTATTCGTGGTGGAGGCAATCATGGTGGAGTGATGGAGATCATGCCGGAACGCACAAGATGGAGATCATTGCGCGAAGATTGGCTATACCATGTCACATAAAGTTATATGCATGTGATGTTTATCCTTTTATGTATCTTATCATGCTTAGATCGCGACGGTAGCATTATAAGATGATTCCTCACTTAAAGATCAAGATAAAAACCGTGTTCTCCCCAAGTATGCACCGTTGCGAAAGTTCGTCGTGTCCAAGCATCACGTGATGATCGGGTGCTATAGACTCTACGCTCACATACAATGGGTGCAAGCCAGTTTTGCACACGCGGAAATACTTGGGTCTAACTTGACGAGCCTAGCATGTACAGACATGGCCTCGGAACACAAGAACCGAAAGGTTAAGCATGAGTCATATGAATGATATGATCGACACTTCGTTGTCCACCATTGAAACCACATTTCTTCTCGTGATGATCGGATTAGGTGTGGTGAATTTGGATCGTGTTCACTAAACAACTTGAGGGATGTTGAATTTAGTGGGAGTTCATCTAGTAATTTTATTAAGTTGAACTATTTATCATGAACATAGTCTAAATTGTACTTGCCAATACTATAGATCCAATGGCCAAGTCCAACTTCAACTTCAACGTTTTTGCTGAGAAAGAAAAGCTTAGAAACAATGGGTCTAACTTCACCAACTGGTTCCGCAATCTAAGAATCATCCTGTCTGGCGGACAAAAGGACTATGTCCTTGAGAAAGCGTTAGGTAACCCCCCTGCTGCAACTGCGCCGGCTGATGAGAAAGTTGTCTATCAGTCGCGCAAAGATGATTATGGTGTGATTAAGAGCACCATGTTGTTTGCTATGGAACCGGAGCTTCAAAATCGTTTTGAAAACTATCCCGGGCCCTTTGAGATTCTCGAGGAGCTGAAAACCATGTTTCAGACTCAGGCCCGTTCTGAGAGATATGAGATCTCTGAGAAGTTCTTTAACTGCAAGATGGAGGAAGGGAGTTCCGTTAGTGAGCACGCCATTAAGATGTCGGACTACACTCAACGCCTTGAGCAACTGGACTGCAAGATTCCAGAGGAGCTCAAGATTGACAGGGTTCTGCAATCACTCCCTCCCAGCTACAAAAGTTTTGTAGTGACTCATAATCAGATTGGTTCCACTGATACGATCAACGAGCTCTTCGCAAAGCTGAAAGCTGCGGAGGTGGACATCAAGAAAGATAATCATGTGTTGATGGTCAACAAGCCCTCCTTTAAGAAAGGTAAAGGTGCAAAGAAGCCCTTCAAGAAAGGCGGCGGCAAGCGCGTTGCCCCTGCTGAGAAGAAGCTCAAGTCTGGTCCTGAGCCGGACACTGAGTGCTTCTATTGCAAGGACAAGGGTCACTGTAAGCGCAACTGTCCGAAGCACTTAGCGGACAAGAAGGCTGGCACCATCAAAGGTATATTTGATATACATGTTATTGATGTTTTCCTTACTAGCCCTCGTTGTAGTGCCTGGGTATTTGATACTGGTTCAGTTGCTAATATTTGTAACTCGAAACAGGAGCTACGGAATAGACGGCGGCTTGCGAGGGATGAGGTGACGATGCGCGTTGGCAACGGATCAAGAGTTGATGTGATGGCCGTCGGCACGCTCTCCTTAGTTTTACCTTCGGGATTAGTTTTAAACCTTAATAAGTGTTATTATGTGCCTGCGTTGAGCATGAACATTATTTCTGGATCGTGTTTATTGCAAGACGGTTATTCATTTAAATCGGAGAATAAAGGTTGTTCTATTTATATGAGTAACATCTTTTATGGTCATGCACCTCTTGTGAATGGTTTATTTCTTCTAAATCTCGAAAGGGATGAAACACACATCCATAACATTGAGGCTAAGAGATGCAAAGTAGATAGTGATAATACTACTTATTTGTGGCACTGTCGTCTAGGTCATATTGGAGTAAAGTGCATAAAGAAACTCCATTCTGATGGACTTTTGGAGTCTCTTGATTTTGAATCATTTGACACATGCGAACCATGCCTCATGGGCAAGATGATCAAAACCCCGTTCTCCGGTATGATGGAGCGAGCAACGGACTTGTTGGAAATCATACATACCGATGTATGCGGACCGATGAGTGTTTCGACGCGCGGTGGATATCGCTATTTTCTCACTTTTACCGATGACTTAAGTAGATATGGGTATATCTATTTAAATGAAACATAAATCTGAAACGTTTGAAAAGTTCAAAGAATTTCAGAATGAAGTGGAGAACCATCGTAACAGAAAGATTAAGTTTCTACGATCCGATCGTGGGGGCGAATATTTGAGTTATGATTTTCTCACGCATCTCAAAGCAAGTGGAATCATTTCACAACTCACGCCACCCGGAACACCACAGCGCAATGGTGTGTCTGAACGCCGGAATCGAACCCTATTAGATATGGTCCGATCGATGATGTCTCTTACTGATTTGCCGTTATCATTTTGGGGTTATGCATTAGAAACCGCTGCATTCACTTTAAATAGGGCTCCATCTAAATCCGTTGAGACGACACCGTATGAACTGTGGTTTGGTGCTAAACCTAAGTTGTCGTTTCTTAAAGTTTGGGGATGCGAAGCTTACGTCAAGAAGTTGATGCCGGACAAGCTCGAACCCAAAGCGGAGAAATGCGTCTTCATAGGATACCCTAAGGAAACTATTGGGTATACCTTCTATCACAGAACCGAAGGCAAAGTGTTTGTTGCAAAGAACGGTTCCTTTCTTGAGAAGGAGTTTCTCTCGAAAGAAGTGAGTGGGAGGAAAGTAGAGCTAGACGAGGTTATTGAACCTTCTCTTGAATTGGAGAGTAGCGCAGCACCTGAAATTGTTCCAGTGCCGCCTGCACCAACAATAGAGGAAGCTAATGACAAGGATCATGAAGCTTCGGACGATGCTGCTACTGAACGCCGCAGGTCGACAAGGTCGCGTGCCCCTCCTGAGTGGTACGGCAACCCTGTCTTGACTGTCTTGTTAGTAGAAGACAGTGAACCTACGAACTATGAGGAAGCGATGATGAGCCCAGACTCTGAGAAATGGATAGAAGCCATGAAATCCGAATTGGGATCCATGAGCGAAAACCAAGTATGGACTTTGGTGGACCCTCCTAGCGACCGAAAGGCCGTTGAGTGCAAATGGATCTTCAAGAAGAAAACGGACGCGGATGGTAATGTTACCGTCTATAAAGCACGGCTTGTTGCGAAAGGTTTTCGACAAGTTCAAGGTGTTGACTACGATGAGACTTTCTCTCCCGTAGCGATGTTTAAGTCCATTCGGATTTTATTAGCAATTGCTGCGTTTCATGATTATGAAATATGGCAAATGGATGTCAAGACTTCTTTCCTCAATGGCAACATTGATGAAGAGTTGTATATGATGCAACCCGAAGGTTTTGTCGATCCTAAGGATGCTGATAAAGTATGCAAACTTCAGCGTTCCATTTATGGACTGAAGCAAGCATCTCGGAGTTGGAACCTTCGTTTTGATCAAGTGATCAAGAGCTTTGGATTTGTTCCAAATTGCTACGAAGCTTGCATCTACAAGAAAGTGAGTGGGAGCTCGGTGACGTTTCTGGTACTATATGTGGATGACATATTGATTATTGGAAATGACATCAACATGCTTAACGATGTGAAGAGTTATTTGAACAAGTGTTTTTCAATGAAAGACCTAGGTGAAGCTGCTTATATATTGGGCATCAAAATCTATAGAGATAGACAAAGACGCCTGATAGCTTTAAGCCAGAGTACATACCTAGACAAAGTTCTGAAAAGGTTCAGAATGGATAAGGCATTGAAAGGTTCAGTGCCTATGTTATCAGGTAAGATATTGAGCAAGGCTCAGTGTCCAGCTACGGTAAATGATAGGGAAGCTATGAGCAAAGTGCCTTATGCCTTGGCCATAGGTTCCATCATGTATGCCATGCTGTGTACTAGACCGGATGTGTCCAATGCTCTTAGTTTGACGAGCAGATATCAAAGCGATCCAGGAGTGGAACACTGGACAGCCGTGAAGAACATCCTAAGGTATCTAAATAGGACTAAAGAAATGTTCTTAGTCTATGGGGGTGATGAACAGCTCGTCGTAAAAGGTTACGTCGATGCTAGTTTCGACACCGACAAGGATGATTCTAAATCTCAGACAGGATACGTGTATATTTTGAATGGAGGAGCTGTGAGCTAGAGAAGCTGCAAGCAAAGCGTGGTCGGGGGATCTACAGTAGAAGCGGAATACATGGCTGCTGCAGAAGCGTCAAGTGAAGGAGTTTGGATCAGAAACTTCATCACTGAGCTTGGCGTGGTTCCAAGTGCATTGGACCCACTGGAGATATTGTGTGACAACACTGGCGCCATAGCACTCGCTAAGGAACCAAGATATCATCCGAAGACCAAGCATATCAATCGCAAGTTTCATATAATTCGAGATTATATAGCAGATGGAGATCTGAAGATCAGCAAAGTACATACAGATCTGAATGTCGCAGATCCATTGACTAAACCTCTTCCACGTGTAAAACATGATCAGCACCTCAGTGCCATGGGTGTGAGATTGTTGCCAAATGTAAACTAGATTATTGACTCTAGTGCAAGTGGGAGACTGTTGGAATTATGCCCTAGAGGCAATAATAAAGATGTTATTATTATAATTCTTGTTCATGATAAAGTTTATATTCCATGCTAGAATTGTATTAAGCGGAAACATTAATACTTGTGTGGTTTGTGAACAACATCGTGTCCCTAGTACGCCTCTATGGACTAGCTCATTGATCAATGATGGTTAAGGTTTCCTAACCATAGACATGAGTTGTCAATTGATAATGAGATCATATCATTGGGAGAATGATATGGTGGACAGACCCAAACTAAGCGAAGCAATTAGATCGTGTCATCGTGTTCGTCTTTGCGAAGCTTTTCTTATGTCAAATATTGTATTCCTTAGACCATGAGATAATGCAACTCCCTGGTATCGGAAGAAAGCTTTGAGGTCATCAAACGTCATCCTATGAGAGGGTGATCATAAAGGTGTCTCTCAGGTGATCGAAAAGTATCTGTTGGGTTGTATGTATCGAGATGGAATTTGTCCCTCCCAAGTCGAAGAGATATACTTCGGGCCCACTCGGTAATCGATATCAACACCGCTTGCAAGCATGTGGTTAAGGAGTTAATCACAAAGTGATATCGGATTACGGAACGAGTAAAGTACTTGCTGTGAACGAGATTGAACTAGGTATGTCGATACCGACGATCGAATCTCGGGCAAGTAAAATATCGCGAGACGAAGGGAATATATATATGGGATTGATTGAATCCTGGCATCGTGGTTCATCCGATATGATCATCGATGAATGTGTGGGAGTCAATATGGGTGCCCAGACCCCGCTGTTGATTATTGATAGAAGATCATGTCTGCATATTCTCGAACCCGCAGGGTCACACACTTAACGTGTCTCGACGCTAGGATAGATTGGATAATTGGTTTATGAATTTTTGTTCGGAGTCTCGGATGGGATCCGGGATATCACGAGAGGTTCCGGAATGGTCCGGAGAATAAGATTCATATAAGGCAGTGCAGTTTTTGGAGTTCGGAATTGTTCCGGATTAATCGGTATTGTACCGGAAGCTTCTAGAACCTTCTGGAAGGGGGGCCAACGTGGTCCCACCTTCCGGGAGGGGGCATGGGCCTATGAGGGAGTGTCCTGGCCGCATTGGGCTAGGGGCACAAGGCCCCATAGGGCCCAGCCGATTCTAGATAGATTTAACTCGTTTAAATCTAGGGATAGAATTTCTAGATAAGGGGAGAGTTTAAATCGTTTAAACTAGAGATAGGCTTGGAGGAGGGGCTAGGGCTGGCCGCCGCCACCCCCTCTATATATAGAGGGCTGGTGCGCCCCCTCCCCCCCACACACATCTCCCTCCAAGCCCTAGTAACCCTGCTGCCTTCCTCTCTCCCTCCCGACTGTTTGTAGGCGAAGCCCTGTAGCAGAAATTCTCCACCATATACACCACGCCGTCGTGCTGTAGATCCAATCCATCTCTCCACCATACTTGTTGGTCCGAGGAAGGAGGAGACGTCGAGGTGCTGCACGTGTGCATCTCACGGAGGCACCGCCACTTGTGGTGCTAGATCGGATCGGATCGCGAGGAGGAGAAGCGAGTACGACTACATCACCCACGTTCCGACGAACGTTCCGTTGTGCGAATCTTCAAGGGTATGAAGATCTAATCCAATCTCTCTCGTTGTTTGCATCTCCTAGATTAGATCTTGGCTTTCCCTCTGTTCGCTTCCGTAGAAAATTTTGATTTACTATGCTGCGAAACCCTTCACCCACTTGTCGGGAGGGGGCGTGGGCCTACGAGGGAGTGCCCTGCCGTATTGGGCCAGGGGCACAAGGCCCCATAGGCCCAACCGGCCAAGCCCTAGGGGAAACCCTAGGGGAGCTTCTAGAAAGGGGGGGGAACTTGCCCCCCCACTCCTCCCTCCTTGGCCGCCGGCCCTAGGGCTTGGGGGAGGGGCAAGGGACAGCCGCCCACCCCTCTATATAAAGAGGGCTGGGGGCGCACCCTCCACACACCACCTCCTCAAGCCCTAGCCGCCCTGCTGCCCTCCTCTCTCTCTCCCTCCCGACTGCGCGTAGGCGAAGCCCTGCCGCAGAAACTCTCCACCGCTTGCACCACGCCGTCGTGTTGTAGATCCAATCTATCTCTCCACCCCACTTGCTGGACCGAGAAAGGAGGAGACGTCGAGGTGCCGTACGTGTGCATCTCTCGGAGGCATCACCACTTGCGGTGTTGGATCGGATCGGATCGCGAGGAGGAGAAGCGAGTACGACTATATCAACCACGTTCCGTTGAACGTTCCGCTGTGCGAATCTTCAAGGGTACGAAGATCCCATCTATCCCCCCCTCGTTGTTTGCATCTCCTAGATTAGATCTTGGCCTTCCCGTTCGCATCCGTAGAATTTTTTTTGATTTACTATGCTGCGAAACCCTTCAGTAGCACCTCTGTACAACAATTGTAGCATCGCCTATAGCCCTTTGGTTGCTACCATCATCGTTGGCCGCCTCAATCACCTGAGCAGCAGCGGGGAGACGTCACCCGAGGGAGGAACGGCGAGGATCGTCGGCCATGGCACGGAGGTGGTGTGTTGGTGGGACCTCCGGCGGCGGAGGCACGGCGCATTCGTCGGTGGGAACTCCGGCACAGTTGGCGGGAGCTTCAGCAGCGGAGGGGCGGTACGGTCGTCAGAGGGAACATCGGCTCAGAGGGCGACGCGGTTGGCGGGAACTCATGCGGCGAAGGATGCGCGGTCGCTGATGGAAAGGACGGCGGCGGCTCCCGACGAGCTGGCGCTCTGCGAGGGAGGAGCAGCAAGGGCGCCCGGCGTGGCGGCGCGCGCAGGTACTCCAGCACGGCAGCCGACGGGAAGAGGAGAAGGACGCACGCACGCGTGGTGTCGCGGTGTGCGGTTGGATAAGGTTGTTTCTCTTTTTTTTGTCTAAATATGCGCGCAGATCTCGGGGGGAGCAGTATCATTTTCCTTAACCAAACACATCCCAAACTGCATTGCAGTTATGCCCGGTGACGCCTTTCTCTCGTGTGTAAGAATCTCGTAGATTTCTGTTGAGAAATTCTTGAAAAGAGAGTTGGCTCCGTTGGGGGAAAAAATGTTGCCGATACCGACTAGGAGTCACCATCGACCAAGTTCCCCTCGTGGCAAACGGCAGGTGAACCAGAAGTAGCTCTCGATCTGCACGACTCCGATCGTATTTGGAGTAGTTGAAAGGATTGGAGTCGGAGTACAACACGTATGCGCTTATTTAAGATCACGCACTTTCAGGATCTGTTGCCAACTCCTCAAGACACCAGAGAACTCGATCGGCGACGAGCAAGGTTTACGGCTGTCGAGAACCCAACGCAATCTCCAGCATCATGGAGCCGTCGGTGCCCTTGCCCTGCCTGGTCATCGATCACGACGGCACGGGAGGGGAGCCATGCCCTACCTTGCTCGACATATCCAACGGCGATTACCAATACCGAACATGCAACGACATCGACGTGCTACGGAACAGGCGGCGGTGGGTGACGCCGCACGGGTGGGTGCTCTCGTGGGATCCGTCAACCTTCTCCACCTTCCTGTGGAGCCCCCAGACCTCGGAGAAGATCGCGTTGCCGTCCCTGACACATGAGATACCCCTGTACTCCGAGTGCTCCCTCTCCGACAAGCCTACCGGGAACACTGGCTTCACGGTGGTCGTGGTCGAGCCGCCCGCCGAGGACACGGTGATATGGTACTGCCATGTCGGTGGGACGGCCACTGGTTCTGGTTGGGTTAGGTACGGGTACAACCTAGGGAGCGACTGGCTGATCACTCGTTTGACGGCATGCCGAGGCAGGTTCTACTTCGTCAAGTCAATCGACGAGCTTGGCGTGCTGGAGTTCTCCCCTGGGCCGGTCCTCACCTACGTGTATGTCCCCGCCGTGAAGCGTCCTGCGGCGATGACATCCATGGCGGTGTCCCCTGTCGAGCTCGACGGGGAGCTCTACCTGGTATCCGCGTTCCTGCACTGCGACATTGGCGTCGACACCAGCGTGCTCGGCTGCGGCGTCTTCAGGATGGATTTCGCGGCGAGAAGGTGGCGCAGGGTTAGAAGCGTCGGCGACCGGGCCTTCCTCATGTCCCCGAGCCACTTCGGAGGATGGTGCGCTGCTACAGCCTCTGGGTTGAGGCCCAACTGCGTGTACTGGATGGCGCCATGTGGCAACCTGAACCTGCTGCACGTATTTGACATCGCCGGCGGTACCTTCGAGGTGCACGATCCGTGCAAAGGTGTCGCGGGGCCAAATTGTAATGCGGTCTGGATGCTTCCTACCAATCCGTGAATCCGGGAAATTGACCCGAGCAAGATCTAACTTAATTCTCATTTGATTTTTCTCAATTGCAAACGAAAATGCTCCATGCTAAATCCTTGCGACTATTATGTGTGGTCCACTTTCCATAGTTCGCAACCAACCTGTAAAGACATACCATGCCAAGAGAATTGCAATTTTTGACATTAGTTTGTCATTTCTTAATAGGGATGCATCTCATGTTGATTGGACCGATGAAACAGCGTGGGAGGCGGCTCACGATGGCGCCCGGCGCGCTCGGGACGCCGGAGGCGACTGCGACTACACCGGCGTCGAGCTCGGGGTCGAGGTTTCAGTGCCTGGGCTCAGATTCAGACTCCGATGGCGGCTAGGACCTAGCTGCGCGGGAAAAGTTTGACGCCCTGGAGGATACGACCGGCGAGTTGGGGTGGACTACTGTTTGTCGACGGCGAAGGAGGACCGATGCAGAGTTGAAGCAAGATTTTTGGGAGGAGATGGGATTCCCTACGCCGGCGTCCCGGTTCTGGGAGCGTGGTTCATCTTCGTCGCCCCCGCGGAGTTTGCTGCAACCATGTCACTCTACCTCGCCGCCAGTTCACCGTGGGGGTACTGTGTCGTCGCCGGTGGGTCTGCTTGTGCGCCGGGGTCCTCTGATTCGGCCATGGAGGGGCCCCCTCCCCGCGAGGAGGGCGTCGGCGCCGCCAATTCTGGCTGCGTTCGTCGAGGCTGCG
The DNA here is from genome assembly GCA_916181665.1 of Avena sativa. NCBI lineage: Eukaryota > Viridiplantae > Streptophyta > Magnoliopsida > Poales > Poaceae > Avena > Avena sativa. The sequence goes on from OV702293.1 coordinate 467,724,428, forward strand.
TTCGTCGAGGAGTTCGCAGAGCGCTGCGATCCGGTTTCCACGCGGGCAGTTCCACGAGCGGAGAAACAGTCTCAGGAGGCTTCTGCGGGTGGGCCTCCAGTACCCGTGTCAGGTACAGGTACGATCGGGAGGACTATCGCATCCCACAAAATCAAAGACGTACGTAATAATCAGAGTCAGGTCTGGAGGCTTATTGCGAGGAGGTTCGGCATCGGGCGACGTCTCACCAACCCAATCGCTACTGGCTTCTTTTCGACTCCTGTTTTGCGTGCATCTACGCCGTCGCCTGCTGGCTCGCGATCCTTCGTCCAGGCGTTGCTCCGATCCGATTCCATGACCGTGCCACCGCAGCGTGCTGCTACTCCGCCGCCGGGGACTGCTGCGGCCCCTCGTGCTCCGGTTCCCCCGTTCAGCAGGCTGGTTCGATAGCACCCCCTCGCGGTCAGATGATGGCACCGCAGCAGCCTGCTGGGCTTGGGATGGTATCGGCGACCTCTTCCGCCGGTTCTTTCCCGGGGCAGGGATCTGTATCGCGGCCGCCGTTCTCCGGGCCACCGTCGTTCTCTGGGCAGTCCGGGATGCCGCCTCCGACTCGCTTCAGTCAAGGGATGGCGCTGCCGTTTCTATCACCCCAGGGTGCTTACTTCCCGGCGCCACAACCTCAGTTTGCATTGCAGCCACTCCAGCAGCCGTTTCGCGGCCATCCGTCGAGTGGAGCACCAATGATCCAACAAGGGGTGTCGCCGCAACAGTTTGCGGTCGGGGTCGAAAATGTAAGTACACAGGTACCGAAGCGGAAGAAGAAGAAGAAACAGGATCAGTTGCAGGTGGGTCTTGGGACGGGTTTGCAGCCGGCACAGTTTCAGCAATATGGGTATCCTGTTGGCCAGGCGGGGACATCTTCTCAGGTTTTGGGACAGCAGCCGCAGTACCAGTATGGGCCACATGGGACCGTTCCCAATACTCCTCAGGCTGACGCAGCTTTGGAGAATGTTGTTGCTACACCGGTGCCTGCTGCAGCGGGTAAGAAGAACCAGAAGTCCGTTCGTTGCTGGAAGTGTGCGGTCAATACGCATGCAACTAAAGATTGTAAGGCGGTTCATATTTGCTATATTTGTGACAATTCTGCTCATCCAACTTTGAGATGTCCCGTTCTTAAGCAGCCAAGGCCTACCCCGGTGATGTCTGGCATTGGCAATGAGTTGACTTTGTTTTCTCAGATTCCGGATTCTGTGGTGCGGGATCACCTTGGGGCAAACTTGACCCCCATAGCTCTTGTTCAGGTCACTGGGCCGATGGTCCCTACAGATGTGGTTCAGCGACAGATTGCCAGGAGATGCCCGGTTCGTAGTCAGTGGAAGTGGGAAGCGTTGCCCTATGGAGAATCTGCCTTTCTTGTGAGTTTTCCCTCAATGGAGGATTTGGACAGGGTGGATGGGATCCAGGTGCCGGTGCCGCTGAGCACCTCTCAGCTCTCGTTTTCTGTTTACCGGACACAGGAGGTGCCCCACAAGCTTGAGCTGCAGCAGGTTTGGTTACATGTCGAAGGGGTGCCACATTGTTTGCGATCCTTCTTGGGTTTATGGACGGTCGGTGGTCTCATGGGCACTACTTTGGATGTGGAGCTGTTCAGTTTGAGGAGACGTGGAGTCGTTCGGATTCTTGTTGCTATGACGGATACTAGTGTTTTCTTGGGGCTGCAGGATTCGGTTGGACATTACCTTATGACTGATGTTGTGGTGGGTCTCAATGTTTATGTGCTTCGTTTTCGTTTGGAGCCGGAGGGTTATGTACCTGAGCCTGAGTTTGCACCTTACTTATGGAGGAAGAGGGATGATGATCAGGACGATGATGCGAATGATAAGCCTTCTGATGATGCTATGGATACATCTGACACGGGGGGTGGCTCACAGGCTGTTGGGGCTAGCTCTTCCTCGACCACTACTAGGCAGGGTGGCTCGGCGCAGCCGCCTACCAGGCAGGGTGCTCAGCTGGATTGTTCTGTGCCTTCGGATCCTGTGTTATTGTTTGTTGTTACTCCTTTTAATGCTAACCCTGCCACTCCTCGCGGTAAGGAACTTTTGGAGGCGCTTCCGTTGGACTCTCCCCTGCGTGGTTCAGGACCGGTGTTGGGCTCTCCTCGTGTCTCTCCTTCACAGCTTCAGGAGGCCTTGATTGGGGCTTGTGGTTCTTTGGAGTCGGCTGGTGTTTCTTTGTTTCAGGCTTCTCCCACGCGTGGGAGACCTAACATGATGGGTCGTTCTATTCCCACGCGGGCGGGGCCGGTGTTACAGGAGGCGGTACCGGTTATACAGGAGGTAGTCGCCGGGTCTTCGGCGCGGAGGCTGGCCCAGGTGGGGCTCGCTGACTGCGAGGCTTTCGGGTTGGCTGCCGGGGTGCAGGGTGCATCACCTTTGTCCCTGGCGGTGCAACCCTCTGCAGCTGTGATGCGGGATGCTGGAGGTCTCTCCCATGGTGCTTGTCCGTCGGACATGGAGGGACGCTCTAGCGCAGTTGGTGGACATGTGGCAGGGAGGATGGACCTGACCCAGGAGGGGTCTGGTCTGTCCCCAGCTGCCGATGGCCCTACCTTTGTTGCTGGGACACCGGCGCGCAGGAGTTCTCGCCATGGTGTTGACGCACATGGAGCCTCTGCCACATATGAGGATTCCTTGGGCAAGGCCATGCGGAGGAAGGCGGAGAAGAATTTGGACACCCCGGGTAATTCTTCCAAATCCTTTCTTTATTTTTCAAATAACTCTATTATGGATAAGCTGTCTAAAATTGGTGTTAGTTTGGGTAGATCTGTAAGTGAAGTTAATCTTTCTAATTCTGTTTTGAGACATATGGAGGTTGACCGTCTAACGGTTACTCCTAAAATCTCTGTTGTTCCTGACCCTTCAGCAATGGAGGAGGAGGAGTTGCATGCCACAATAGATGGTCAACTCCTTTCTCACTTAGTTGGTAAAGTGTCAGATGTGGGCTTTGATGAGACAGGGCTGGATTCATTATATGATCTTACAGCGTCTGGTCGGAAATCAAAGGGCCATCGGTCCCGTAAGAGATCTCGTGTACCCAAATCCCCAATTGTTTCTCAATGAATGGCATGTTCTCAAATAGCAGAGGTCTTCGTGACTTGGCTAAACATTTGTTTTTTGCCGATTGTGTGAGAGATTATAAATTGGATTTTTTGGGTATTTCTGAGACTGGTAGACGTGATTTCTCACAAAGTCAACTCAATCGCCTTTCTGGTGGAGTGGATTTTACATGGGTATTACGTCCACCACGGGGGCGTTCCGGGGGAATCTTGTTAGGCGTCAGAGATGAGACAATGGAAATCTTAGCCAGTTCGGTTGGAGATTTTTTTATTAAACTCCATATCCGGAACAAGGCGGATGATTTCGTTTGGTATCTGGTCGCTGTATACGGGGCTGTCCAGGATGTTTATAAAGCGGACTTTTTACGTGAGTTGGTTAATCTGGCTAAGGACAAACCTTATCCTATCCTTATAGGTGGGGATTTTAATTTGCTAAGATTCCCTTATGAGAAAAGTCGGGGCCGGTTCGATGAACATTGGCCTTTCATGTTTAATGCTGTCATAGACAGCTTAGACTTAAGAGAGGTTACAATGTTAGGAAGACAATTTACTTGGGCTAATAGTCTTCCGGATCCTACATACGAAAAATTAGATAGAGTGCTTATGGATACCGAATGGGAAGATAAATTTCCTATGGTAACTGTTCGCGCTCTAGAGCGTATTGAGGCTTTATCGGACCATGCTCCATTACTACTATCCGTCGGAATACCACCACGGAAATCCAAAAACAGTTTCAAGTTTGAACTAGGATGGATTGATCGTGATGGTTTTTATGACCTTGTGAAGGCTAGTTGGGAAAAATCGGTTAGTGGTCATACACCCATAAAACGTTGGAACAATAAAATGCGTGCCTTGCGCAAATTCCTCCGTGGTTGGGCTAGACATACTTCTGGTATCCTTAAAAATGAAAAAATACGCCTTTCTGCTATTATTAATGACTTGGAGGCTTCTGCGGAGGTTAGGTTATTGACTGCACAAGAGATTGAGCTTAAAAACCAATCGAATGCAGAAATTGCCAGACTCCTGCGTGAAGAAGAACTCAAGTGGTACCAACAGTCTAAAGCCAAATTCATCCTAGAAGGAGATGCGAATACAAGATACTTCCATGTTGTTGCAAATGGCAAGCATAAGAAGAAACTTATTCACTCTCTAACCCAGGAAGAAGGGACGATCGAAGGTCAGCAACATCTTAAATCGTATATTACCAACTATTATAAATCCTTGTTTGGGGCACCTCCTGAAAATTCTTTTTCATTGGATGAGTCCCGGACGGAGGATATTCCCCAGGTTTCTATTGTGGAAAACAACTTTCTGACTGCTCCTTATACTGAGGAGGAGGTTAAGAAGGCCGTCTTCCAAATGGAACCAAACAAAGCGCCAGGACCTGATGGCTTCCCAGCAGAGTTTTACAAAACATTCTGGGAAGTTATAAAGGTTGACTTGATGCGCTTGTTCGAGTTTTTACATGCTGGTCAGCTGGACCTATTCAGGTTAAATTTTGGCAACATAATTTTATTACCTAAGGTTAACAATGCAGAACGGATACAACAGTATCGTCCAATCTGCCTTCTTAACGTTAGTTTTAAAATTTTCACAAAGGTTGCTACGATTAGACTGAATTCAGTGGCTGATCATGTTGTTCGACCTTCTCAAACCGCTTTCATGCAAGGGAGAAACATCTTAGATGGTGTTGTAACCCTGCATGAAACGATTCATGAACTACACTCAAAAAAATTAAATGGGGTATTGTTCAAGATCGATTTTGAGAAGGCATATGATAAAGTTAATTGGTCTTTCCTTCAGCAAACACTCCGTATGAAAGGTTTTTATGAAGAGTGGTGTGCTCTCATACAGTCTTTTGTGACTGGGGGTAGTATTGCCATTAATGTCAATGATGACATAGGTAAATACTTCCAGACCAAAAAAGGGCTGAGACAAGGGGATCCATTATCGCCTATACTATTTAATATAGTGGCAGATATGCTGGCCATCCTTATTGAGAGAGCGAAGGCTGATGGCCAAATTGAAGGACTGGTTCCACATCTTGTTGATGGTGGTCTATCTATTCTTCAATATGTCGATGATATAATACTATTTATGAAACATGATCTGGAGAAAGCCAAGAACCTGAAACTGATACTTTCAGCATTTGAGCAGCTTTCTGGATTGAAAATAAACTTCCATAAGAGTGATTTGTATTGTTTTGGAGAGGCTAAGGACGAGGCTCACCTCTATGCCGATCTTTTTGGCTGTGGTCACAGGCAATTTCCAATCAATTATCTGGGAATACCGATACATTATCGGCGTCTTACGATTGCTGAATGGAAACTTGTTGAGGAAAGACTTCAAAAATGTCTTAATAGTTGGAAGGGTAAATTGCTATCCCTTGGTGGAAGACTGGTCCTCATTAATTCAGTACTCACCAACATGGTACTGTATATGATATCATTCTTCCAGTTGTCAAAAGGAGTCTTGTCAAAACTGGACTATTTCCGTTCAAGATTCTTTTGGCAAGGGGATAGTGAGAAAAAAATATCGACTGGCCAAATGGAATGTTGTTTGTCGACCCAAAGAATATGGTGGATTGGGCATACATGATTTAAAAGTCAAAAACACCGCATTATTGGGTAAATGGTTATTCAAACTTCTTACTGAAGAAGGGGTCTGGCAAACTATTCTTTGGAGGAAATATGTTGGCTCAAAAGCGGTGTCTACACTGGTCTGGAAACCAGGTGATTCACACTTTTGGGTTGGACTAATGGCTTCCAAAATGCAATTCTTCCGTTTTGGCACTTTTAATATTAAGGATGGTTCACAGATTAGGTTCTGGGAAGATATATGGCTTGGCCAAACTTCTCTCCGTGAACAATATCCAGCTCTATATTCGATTGTTAGACACAAAAGGGATACTCTCGTTGAGGTAATGGAAACTAATCCCCCTAATGTGTCTTTCAGACGAAGTCTCTTAGGTCCTAGATTGGTGTCATGGAATAATCTCTTAGTAAGATTATCCAGGATACAGCTATCTGAGGGTATGGATGAATTTAAATGGAAACTATTACATAGTGGAAATTTTTCTGTTGATTCATTTTATAGAGCTTTGATCCAACCTAATATTCCAGTCGATGATAATAGTAAAATTTAGAAGCTGAGGATACCCCTTAAAACGAAGATATTCGCTTGGTATCTACGTAAGGGGGTGATTCTCACAAAAGATAATCTTGTTAGGAGGAATTGGCATGGTAGCACTGAATGCGTATATTGTCATCATAATGAGACAATACGTCATTTATTCTTTATTGTAAATTTGCTCGTGTTATATGGTCAATCATCCAAATAGCCTCTGGTTTATCTCCTCCTAGATCGGTAGTCAATGTTTTTGGCAACTGGATGAATGGGATTGAGGATAAATATGGGACTTTATTGAGGGTGGGAGCGCTTGCCATTATTTGGTCGCTTTGGCTATGTAGAAATGACAAGATTTTTAATAATGTTATATCTTCTCCATTGCAGGTTATCTATCGGGCCACGGCTGTCCTCCGATCATGGACTTCTCTACAACGTATGGAGTTCCGCGACTTGTTTGCGGAGGGTTGTAGGCAGTTGGAAGATACGGCGCGAGATGTCTTCTCCCGACATGGATGGCAACAACCGCTGCGAATAGATCTTCCTTAGATAATTGGGAGAACTATGCTTTCATTCACATTTTATTGTATTTCAGTTACTCTTGTTTTCGACCGAGACTGTGGATGTTTGGCTGTGTGCATCCTAGCTATGCAGAGGCCGGGTGTAATTACTGTTGAGTAATAAAGTGCCCATTTCCAAAAAAAATCTTAATAGGAACTATTACGATATTTATAGTACTCAATCATTCCCCCATTTGAATGGCACGTGTCATTTGATGTCTAAATTTGACCGATAACACATGGATTGTAGCTCAAGAAAATTATTGCCACTGAACTCTTATTTGAATAGTTTTTATAACAAGTGACATGTATTGCTAGTCAAGTTATTTATCAAAGTTAAAAACATACAAAATGAGGGTTGCCACATGCATTGGGATGGACGGGGTAAACCTAGTGATGATATCGAGGTTGAATGTCAAAAATGTAAGACTACTCATAGTGGGAGTAACATAAGGTAGTGTCATGCATATGCCACTACTTTGTGTTACTACCTCCATAGTGCATAGAATCTTAGTGGTAATAACTTAGAATCTTATTTATTAGCTCATAGACTCATCTTGTCTTGGGTGCGTGATGTTATAGTAACATAGCTATGTTATCACAAGTCTTTCTTTTCTCATTAATTGACCTGTCATGTCATCAAAATGTCTACTTCTACCTAAGTTACTCCCACTATGAATAGTGTAAGTGTAAAATACACACTCATCATGGACATACTTTTGCATTGGCGATTGCACCTCATGTTGGGTGCCATGCTCGCACCAACTTCCCCGTGAAGAGGGGCCCCATAATCCCACTGTCTCCATTTCCTGATCTTGATTCTCTCGCGCCAAAATAGCCCCATGATTTGCCAAGAATGACACACCCCAACTTAAATTAAGCATCAGAGGAGTTTTATCCAAACCTTCGGCATCCTAATAGTACCAAACGTTGTCCAAACCAGTACGATGGCCTCGCTAGTCGCCGTAGTCACATCATGTTGCAAAGTGGAGCTGTTGATAAGGGCAAGACTCCCAATTTGAAGGAATCGTCCAACCGCGATGGTCGATCTGAAGCCTAGACGAGATCCCACCCGATCTTCAACTCTACTAACCGCGGGACCCATGATGGGTGCCAAATGTCGTGGGAAGTTCACAACATTAGCCATTGGGGATGACTTACGAATGGTGGAGCAGAACATAGCGAAGGACTTTAGGTGAGAGATTGGCAAACGATGTACCCTTTTGTTTGGTCCCTCGCAGCGGAGGTAAAGACTTACCCTTGCTTGTTTGTATTAAAGGAATAGTAGATCGTTTTATAGGGTCTCGATGGCTAAGCTTGGTGCTAAGACGGCGAGTTGACTACTTCGATATAGCGAAGCGATGGTATTTTTTCCATGTTTCTATACGCCTATAGGGAGTAGCAGGCTAGAGGTTTGCAAGTATAATCTAACTCAGAGTAGAGTTCCTACACAAGTCGTTCTACGCTTCTTTGTTTTGTCATAATCGACAAGTTGTAGGCACCATCTTAATTCTGGTCCATGTTTTTTTATGTTAAAGAGATTTTATTCATGCATGAGCTGGTTACAATCATTATAGACGGAGAGACTAATCTGGTCAGGTACAGACATAAACCAGAATCCCACAGTTCCCTCTACCCGAGCCAGTTTTACAAGCTCATGTGCCACAATATTACAATCTCTTTTAATTAGAGACATAGAAGTGGCGTGACATATGAGAAAACCGGTGTCAAAACCAAACAAATGAGGTTAGGGGTTGATCTAGACAGTTTTGTAAGCTAAACAAAACTAGAGTTCAGGTTGTAACTTGCTCAGTGATTTATTTTTTTGGGGGCAATCGGCAGAAGCACTGCCTAATTCTATTAGAAGAGGAAAAAAAACATAGTTCACTGTACAGAGAAGGCAATTTTGTGTTAAGGTGGGAAAAAGCAAAACCACCAAGGAGCAAAAAGAAAAACCTAGAGCCTAATCGGGCTCAGCCGGAATGTTGGGCACATAGGATGCAGCAGCGCACTCCCTTTGGCGAATGTCGTCTCTAGCAATGGAGGCCACCTCAATGTAGGTGAGTCTTTTCCCGGTGAAAATTCTCCGATTCCGCTCCTTCCAAGCATTCCAGAGGACATAAAGCAGGCGGCCACTAAGACGTCGCTGTTCGGCATTTGTCTTCCCTTTTATTAAATCGTCCCACCATTCCGAGATGGAGTTGAAGGATTGTCCCTGTTTGCCCGTGCCCTCATTGTCCCAAGATTGCATGGTGTTCCAGATCGCCGTTGTGAATGGGCAGTCTTTGCAGAGGTGGTCGGCTGTTTCGGGGGCAGAGACACAAAGAGGACAAAGGGGGGCATGAGGCCATCCTCGGATCGCAAGCATATCAGCGGTCAAGAGCTTGCCATGCAGGGCGAGCCAGGAGAAAAGATTGCATTTAGGCTCCGCATGTGCCGACCAAATCTTCTGTGCTTTGAACTTTGGGAAACTTCCATTGAATTGCGCGTGGTAAGCCGAAGCAGCACTGTAGTTTCCGTCCGTAGTCAGTGTCCATTTGATCGAGTCGGGCTGTAGGGGGGTCAGCTGGGTCTCCTAAATGAGGTCCCAAACCTGCAGGTATTGGGTTAGCTGTATAGGCATGTTGAGGCGAGCGACGGAGCGGATCCAACTGTTATTGCTGGTCTCTTTCGCAATAGTCCTATTCTTTCTAGTGGCGATCTTTTATAGATCAGGTGCCCACAGCCGGATTGGGCCCCGATTGCTCCAGTTGTCATGCCAGAAGGAGGCCCTCTCATCGTTTCCTAGAGTTATTTTTGTCGAGGCTCTGAAAAGTGTCATATCGGCCGAGCTGCAGGGAAGCTTTGATCCAGCCCAAGTGCGCTCGGGGTCGGTCCATTGTAGTCAGGGCCATCGCAGTCTCAGAGCTCTCCCAGTGCGTTCCAGGTTTGGCATTCCCAGTCCACCCAGCTCCTTTGGTCTACAAACCGTCTTCCAATTGACGAGCGCTTTGCCCTTTGATGCGTGCTCCCCTTCGTCGCCTGCCCAGACGAAAGTACTGACAATCTTAGAAATTTGGTTGCGAGCCCATTTCAAGAGCGGAATGGAGGTGGCGTGGTATGTTGCAGTGGCCATTAGGACATTCTTTGCCAGAATTAATCTTCCGGGTCCCGCGATGTTTTTCCCAAACCAGCCAGGCAGCTTCTTTGCGATTTTGTCGAGTAAAGGCTGAAAGTCCACTTTGTGTAGGCAGCGGATGTGTAGTGGGAGGCCCAAGTATCTTCCTGGGAAGGAAGCTTTCTTGGCGGGGAAGGAGGACAACACCTCATCCAAGTTGATTTGCCCGCACTGAATCGAAAAACCTCCGTCTTGGTCATGTTGGTGATAAGGCCACTGGCATTTCCGAAGCAAGCTAGGATGGCGGAGATAGCATCCAACTCCTCTTTGACGGGGTTTACAAAAATTCCGGCGTCATTGGCGTAGAGGGAGATTCTGCAGGTCGTCGATTTAGAACGGATGGGACTTAGAATTCCGCTAAGAGTAGCCCTGGACAAAATGCGTTGAAGAGGATCGATGGCCAGGATGAAGAGCATCGGGGATAGCGGGTCGCCTTGCCTTAGGCCACGGGCATGCCTGAAGGCCTTGCCAGGATTTCCGTTTAGGAGCACACGCGAGGATGAAGTAGCCAGAGAGAGGCAGATCCAGTTGCGCCAAGTTGGACCGAAACCTAGGGCGGCCAACACCTCGAGCAGGTAGGCCCAACCGACCGAGTCGAAGGCCTTTGAGATGTCAAGCTTCAGGAATAGGCCTGGGGTCCTTGATGACTGTAGCTCTTTGATCAGGTTTTGCACGTGCATAAAATTGTCGTGAATGCTTCTCTTTTTGATAAACGCACTTTGGCAATTGGAGACAATATCCGGAAGAATCGGGGTCATCCGGTTGGCGAGCACTTTAGAGAAAATCTTTGATAGGCTATGGATCAGGCTAATGGGTCTGTAGTCTCCGACAGCCGTGGCGTCAGATTTTTTCGGGATGAGAATGATGTTTGCGAAGTTTATGAGGTTAACGCAATTTCCTCGCAGCTCGGACATGCGGATGATGGCTTTGGTGACATCGCTCTTGATGATATCCCAACAGGATTTGTAGAAAGCTCCAATGTAACCATCAGGACCTGGGGCCTTGACCGAGGACAAGGAGAAAACAGCCTCTTTTATCTCGTTATCATTGAAAGGGGCGTCGAGGTCGGCTAGGTCATGGGGGCGTAGTTCAGTCCTTCCCAGTTGAGGCTCGTCTACCTCTGGGCTTTTGTCCCAAGCTGATTCTTGAAATATTGAAGCAGGATATCCTCTTTGTCCTGCGTCGTAATAGCCATTCTGGTACCGGTCGTCAGAGATTGAATGTAGACTTTCCTTCTTCGCCCGTTAGCTCTGGCATGAAAGAGCTTCGTGTTCGCGTCGCCCAACCTGATCTAGGTTAGCCTCGATCTCTGTCGAAGCTTAACTTTTTGAATGGTGAGCAATCCGATGTAATTTGCTTTTAGACTTCGCCTCAGATCTCTTTCCTCGTCTGTCAAAGGTCTGGATTCTTCCGCCAGATCGAAACGCCAGATGATTTCTTTTGCCATAGCAATCTGCTTCCGCAGGTCACCTATACTTTGGCGCTGCCAATTCTTGAGTGCCTTAGCCGTGTGGGACAGCTTTATGTGTATCCTGCGGATGGGGTCCGGGTCTTGGATGACCTTGTTCCAGGCGTTGGTAACCGTTTCTTTGAAACCCTTCATACGTAGCCAGTACTCCTCAAATTTGAAGGAAGGTTTCCTAGTCGTTGCAACACATTCTTGAAGAAGGAGGGGAGCATGGTCCGAACAGGCCGAGGTGATGGCCTGAAGATGAGCGTCTGGGAAGAGCATGTCCCACTCGTCCGAGTAAAAAAAAGTGGTCAAACTTGGTAAGCACAGGATCAGCTTGGGCATTTGTCCATGTGACTTGCAGATGAGGCGGCGGCTTATGTTGAGGTTGTTTTTGTCTGAGGCTTTGGTGATGAGATTGAAGTCATCCAGTAACAGCCAATCGTTCCGAACTAGCGGCTTGAGGTCTTTGAGTTCCTCAATGAAAGCAACTTTTTCTGAGTCGCCTTGCGGGCCGTAAACACATGTTAGCGTCCAAGAAGTCCCCTCCTCCAGCATGGTTATCGTAACCGATAGCGTGCATTCAGTTGTGTGGGGCTCTGACAGGCTGAAAAAGGCACTTGACGCCGCAATGATAATGCCTCGGCGAGTGCCTATAGCCGGCAGGAAAGCGTAGTTAGCCGTGAAGTTAGTCCTAAGCATGATGGAAATAATCGAAGGCTGTGGTTTTATATGGTAATCATTAAATTAGTATTATTGGCTAACACACATCTTTGTCTTTTATCTCTTTGGTTTCTATGGTCTGTGAAGATGAAGGATAGTTATTCAGCATATCTTTGCAGAGTTTCTTCGATAAATTCCAATACAAGTAACTATGCTTGAGCTGAGACTTACTTTTCAATGGCTACCAATCTGACAGAAGTGAGTGTTTTATTTCATAAAAGACTGGAAAATTCCAGTTAAATCCTTATAGTTTAAGCGAGAGACTCTATTATGAGATACCGTACCTGTCAGTTATAATAGCTCTTGTCGGTTTACTGGAGGCATGTAGATTTGAGATAGTCAGAAACTGTTTGTTTGGAGAAAGCTATAACATAGAGCATCACAGCTATTCCTTGTGTTCATGCTTACAAGGACTAGCTGGTTGGTGACCCGTTGTTAGCATGAATTTCATAAACAGAGATGACAAAGGTACTCCCAACCTATGTTTATGCCGTCGTGAAACACGCTAGGGATCTTGCATGTCACCGCGGAGGGCCGTGTGCGCAGTAGCAGCAGTTGATGGATTGCCTCGGCAATCGAAAGAGACGAGATTTGAGAAATCATGGCTATCTTACTAGTACCAATATCTAGCTTCTTCCCAACGAATAATGGTGTGTTCCAATCGATATCTAAGACAAAAACGACAATACCGTGGCATCAAAACTCAGATTGTAGTTCAGATCTTCCTAAATCAAACAAAAGAGCAGAAGAACTTACCCGGCATGAAGCAAACGGACACATGTTTGGATCCAATAAGACATCCAAATCTTCCATCACAAATCAAGAGACGGGAGATACGATTTTAGGGGGAAATGAGCGACAAAAACTATGAATTGAAGATATACAATTGAATGAAACAAAATGGATAGTGAAACAAAGTGTTAGAGTATATCACGGTTTGGATATATTAGGTAGTTTCATATTGTAATCCAATTCTATCTTTAAGTAGTTCAGATTTCTGGTTGCGTTGGCTAGTGCATGCAATTCTACATGGTATCAGAGCGGTTCGTTCCGCCTAGGGTTTAGCCACCGCTTCCGCCGCGTCGCCCCCGGGGAGATCCTTTTCCGTCGGGGGCCGCGCAATAGTAGATTAGATCTTACTTCGCCAAATTTTTCTCGCTGGCCGCTTGACCGGCGCTTCTTCTTCTTTCGCCAATCATAGATCGGATTGCGTCGTCCACAACCACATGTCGTCATCACGCACCTCTACTTCAACCTTGGCGTCGACTCATCTCCGGCAAATCATCGTCAACGATCGTGCCAAGGAGGCTCCGCGCGGCGCCCCAAGGGACGCCTTCACGCGCTGCGTCAGCTTCTCCGTCCTCACGTCGTCATCACGCCGGCCCGTCTTCGCCATCATCGACCGGGACGCACGTCCCCGAGTACGCGTCTCGCCGTCAACAAAGGGCTTCACCTTCATCACCCGTAGTCATCATCACCGACAACCATCTACACCAACAACATCGTCACATCGTCGCCGCCACCACCACCAATCGTGGTCATCGTCAACGCCAACAAAGTTCATCTACACGAGCGACGCCGCGCTCATACAAGCAGAAAATACGGGTCTAATCCCCGAAATCAACTACCGCAACAATTCAATCGTCATCAACATCTACCCCGTCGTTTTCGTCCACCACGACCTCGCCGCTAGAGTCGCAGTCTAATTTTTATTTTGCACTAAATTTATTTTCTTCTTGCAACCACTTCATCTACTCCGACACGGCGGACAACTTCTACACCGACCGTTTACGGAAATTTTCTTTGCTCCTCAATCCGGCTCTGGCACGCATGGCTCATGATGGTCCCTGTCTTCGCACGTTCGGTATCGGCAACACCGACGCGTGCCTTCGTTCCCGACACGCTCTCGAGTCTGGCAAGCTCGGCATTGCGGGTCGATCTACTTCAACTCAAACTACGTCTACCTCAACTACTACGACGAATTCTCCAGGCTCAACGACGACATCGACCACAACACAACAACATCATCAACTTCATCGACTTCATCAACGGCGACAACTTCACCAACGGCACCATCGACCACGACTACAACGCCTACTTCCGGCTACATCGACATCGGCATCCTCTCCCATCTCCTTCTTCGGATTATGCTCCAGTCAGACCGTTCGCGTCACTACCGATTTGACTGCGGGGGAGTGTTAGAGTATATCACGGTTTGGACATATTAGGTAGTTTCATATTGTAATCCAATTCTATCTCTAGTAGTCTTCTTACCCCTCAAGTTTTCTAGTACTATATAAACAGCCCAAGGGCTTACGTTGTAATCACTACAATCAATATCAATACAGATAATATTTCGCAATTATACACAAAGAGAGTGAAGGGGATTGTCCACGCTAGTGGGGACATGAGAATTATCTCAAGTTTTTCTTGGAGACTGGAAAGGTAACCCCACCAGTCTCTCACATCACGCACAACCATGTTTTTGCTGGCTATTTGGTTTCAGAGGTGATGTTGTGAAGCTCTGCGATTTGTTGCCATTATGAGACATACTTGGTTCCACGGTGAAGTCAGACACGGAGAAAGGTACGAAAGCCGGGAACTGAAGACTGGCAATGGAAGTTTGAGTCCTAGGGATGTATTATTTCTGGCTTGGTGTTTTGTGATTTGGAGCAGTGGAATTGGAAAGCGGGGACGACAACACAGGAGGAATTCAGTGTCTAAACCTACAAGGTGAAAACCCAAGGTCTAGTCTTAACTGGTTGTGTCTGGCAATGACCTTGTTAAAGGTATTGTTTTGTGTGTGCGGACTTTCTCCAGGGTGAAAATGATGAGGACATCCCATTTATTGATACAATTGTTGTACCTACAGCTACACAAATATAATGACCTATCACTCGAGCTCGTGCCAAGCAACTTAACTATCAGGTACTTTCGTTTCTTGGAACTATTTCTCATATACATGAGAATATGATGTTGTCTAAATCGGATGTGTTTGTTACTCTTAGAAATGATGGACTTGGCATAGATGAGAGGGACAAGCATTGGAGCAAGATCATGCATGGAGATGGCAACAAGCATGTGAGGATTGAAGAGGACGCCACGAGTGTAGATTTCAGAACTTTAAAGCCACCATGATGAAGATTGAAGGCTTGGACAAAATATTTAAGAATACTACTTCATAGATTCGTCCATAGCTTAATATGGTGTTGTGCCAACTTTATTTTGGGTCAGGCCCATGTTATTTTCGTAAGAATTTAAATAGCCACTTTTTAGAGTT
The DNA here is from genome assembly GCA_916181665.1 of Avena sativa. NCBI lineage: Eukaryota > Viridiplantae > Streptophyta > Magnoliopsida > Poales > Poaceae > Avena > Avena sativa. The sequence continues at coordinate 467,739,821 of OV702293.1, forward strand.
CGTATTTGAGGGAGAAAGGACTTTTAGGGTTGGATTCGGCCACCACATTTATGACTAGCCAAAATCCCACCTTTTCCTCCTTAAATACTCCTCATAGTCGTCATTTTAGACTCGGATTTTGTTTAGACTAAAAGTTAACCATCATTGCAACTTCGCTAAGGCTCGAGCGTCGGAGAGGCCTCTTGTACTTTGCACCTATACAAGATCCCACATTTTCAATAAAGCTTTTATCTATATCCGCAATATCTTGATTACAATATTAGTTCTTACTTGTTCTCGATTTCAGGTAGGAATTAAGACCCTCGTTGGTCAGGCTGATTGTGCTTCTGCAAGATCGGTAACCTCCAGGAGATTGACCTAGCGATTGAATTGGCGCTCATGTCTGCACGTGTAGTCGGATTGTCAAGTCCGAACTCCACCAAATCGACTATCGTCATCTCATTGAAAGATCAGACACTTTTGTCCTATCAAGTGGTATCATATTTCAGGTTGCTCGGTGAGATTTACTATTTTCGTGGTTAGATCTATGTTACCTATAACCCACGAAAAAGCCAAAAACACAGTTAGAGTTAGATCTATCTCATCACCAACCTCCGCCTAGCATTATCTTTTTAGTTTTTGCATCGTTGAATTTGTGTTTGCATCGTCGCGTCGAGTTACTGGTCTTAGTGTTTCGTCCCTTAGAGTTTCGAGTTCTGGTCACATAAGTCATCGCCGCCACACTCGCAGATGTCCGCCATTGCCATACATCCACCACCATATTCTGATGCCATATACCATACCACCATAAACTCTCGACTCTGCTACACGGATCCGATCACTTTTCTTGTTGCGGCATGAGTCTGAGTAGAGTTGTATTTCATATTTTATTTTTTTCCTTACTTGTTGTTTCCGTGCAGTACCCTAAGTCCGTATTGAGTTAAAGTTTGGTCGCAAGTCCAGAAAGAGAGCAAAAAAGTCTGGAAACGCCTCCAATTTTTTTCTGGCTATACTAGTTTTTGACCTTGGGATCACTTTTCTCCATCGACCGTTATAGCGACATTTTTTAACGCCTGCGCCCTTTCCGGAGCACGGTTCAGAAATTTCAACAAATTTTTTTGGGGCTATCCTGTTTTTAGACCCCATAGATCAGTTCTAGACACTCACTATTATAGTGATTTTGGACATCTTGGTTCGCTTTTCAGGGCGCCATATCATCATATCATTGCTAGTTGTGCTTCGTCGTGACATCGTTGGTGCTCTAGGCTCGCCTCTCTAGTACGGTATAGCCTAGGACCAGCATAGTACCATCATTGAGCATTCTTTCAATATTGCATTGTTGTTTTGATAATTGTTAACCCTCCTTGCTAAGCCTATCTAGAGCTCCACAGATTTCTCCACATGCGTTGTCTCGACTCCTGGTAATCTCTTGGTGCAATTTCGAGAGACATTGATCTTTGATGTTTGCTCATCGCCTTCCTACTCTTTGGTAAGAACTTGTAAGATCTTTGTATATTGCTTGACGGATTACGCGTGTTGCCGGCATATTTCCATATTGTAGGCATATATACCTGTTCTTTTGAGGACTAACCATGGCAGATATTCCGCAAGACCCTGCAAACATGACGAATGAAGAGATGCATGCTTACTTTACCGAGCTATTGGTAGGGCGTGCTCAAGATGTTGATTCAAGACTAGAGGAGTTTGACAACAAGCTCTCCAACACCCTCGACAAGATCGAAGGACTAGAGAAATCCTTCAACGACAAGTTGGACGCTCGGTTTCAGGAGGTCCTCGATAGATTACATGCGCCTGCACCAGCGCCGGTAGCACCTTGGCGTGGACCCGATAACGTGGGTCGTGCACGACGCATTCAACTCACGGGATGTACTGCTGGATCGGCTGCAGCGGCACCTCAAGCCGCTACTACTGCGTCTGATGCGCCCCAGGCTTCCAACACGGTTGCTGCTGCAGGATTTGAGGAAGATGACGGGAATGCGTACGATTTTGACGATGACGATTTGTTTGACGAGGAGGTGAACAACCTCCACACCCTATTGGCCGACCCCGACATTACCACCGCAACGCTCGACCACCGGTACGTGATGATGATCATGTTGCAAATCTTAAATTAAATATTCTGCCTTTTGAGGATAGATATAATCTTGATGCATATCTCACATGGGAATTGTAAGTAGATCAGCGTTTTGCATGTTTAAGATATCCTGAGCATATGCGTGTTAGTGATGCTACTTGCGAGTTTACTGATTTTGTTTCACTGTGGTGGTCTAAACATTGTCGCTTAAATCCTACTACTATGCATAATACTTGGACTGCTTGAAAAACTCCTATGTGTGTTCGTTTTGTATCTCCTACTTATCAATGTGATTTACTAAAGAAATTGACACGTTTAGAACAAGGAATTTTTTTAATACAATGCCCCGAGTGCTGCGGATATGGTCATATTGAGCGAATGTGTACAACGCAGCTTGTTATGTTGGTACGTAATGATGGTGAATATGATTCAACTAATGACTTTGATGACAATACATTGGCTCTTATTGCTGCACGAGATGGAGATAATTCTGATTCTGAAGAAGAAACAGAGGTAATGGGAGCTGAAACTGCTGATCAATATAAGAGTCTAGTTTCACAACATGTGTTGAGTGTGTAACTGAGCCTAGTTGAACATGATCAACGTCGCAGCCATTTTCAAACAAGAGACGTTGTTAAAGAGAGAGCTATAAGGATCATTATTGATGGAGGGAGCTACAATAATTTGCCTAGTGTTGATATGGTGGAGAAGCTTGCTCTACCTACACGACAATGCACACATTCATATTATGTTCAATGGTTTGAGAGTTCTTAAAAGATCAAGGTAACCAGAACGGTACGCGTGCATTTTACTATTGGTACATGTTCTGATTTTGTTGACTATGATGTTGTATCCATGCAAGCTTGTTCTGTATTACTTGATAGACCTTAGCAATTTGGTAGAGAATCTGTTCATAATGGTAAAATTAATCATTATTCTCTTATGCATAATGGAAAGAAAATTGGTCTCAAACATATGACTCCTGAACAAATATTAAAAGATGATCTTGCTAGAGCTAGTAGACCTAAAACTAAAGAGAAAAACAAAAGTGAGAATCAGATTGTTGCTGCTGATTTTGTGCCTCCTAAGACCACTAAATCTAATTCTAAACGTTGCTATTGAAATTCGTTTGAAAAGTCCATGTATGCTTATAAATAAAATTGATATTGCTGGACTAGATGTGAACACTACTACTTATTATGCAATTGTTTGGAAAGATGTTTTGTTTTCATTTGAGGATATGCCTCCCTCTTTGCTAGTTGTGGTTGCTAACCTTTTGCAGGAATATGCGAACATTTTCCCACCTGAGATGCCACCAGGACTACCGCCTATTAGAGGAATTGAGCATCAAATTGATCTCATTCCTGGTGCCATATTGCCCAAGCGCGCGCCATATCGAACCAATCCAGAGGAGACAAAGGAGATACAACGCCAAATTCAGGAATTACTCGACAAGGATCATATTCGTGGGTCTCTTAGCCCTTGTGTTATTCCTATTATTTTGGTACCTAAGAAAGATGTTTTATCGCGCATGTGTACTGATTGTAGAGCTATCAATAACATTACAGTTCGTTATCGTCATCCTATACCACATTTAGATGACATGCTTAATTAATTGAGTAGCTCTACCATATTTTCTAAGGTTGATTTACGTATTGGTTACCACCAGATTCGTGTGAAATTATGAGATGAATAAAAATGACATTTAAAACTAAGTTCGGTTTATATGAGTGGTTAGTAATGCCTTTTGGTTTAACTAATGCACCCAACATACTCATGAGATTAATGAACGAAGTTTTATGGACGATTTGTGATAGTTTACTTTGATGATATTCTGATTTATAGCAAATATTTAGAAGATCATTTGAAACATTTGCATGCTGTTTTCAATGCTCTATGCGATGCATGTTTGTTTGGTAATCTTGAAAAGTACAGATTTTGCACCGATCGAGTTGCGTTTCTTGGCTATGTTATTACATCACAGGCATTGAAGTGGATCCAGACAAGATTGAAGCAATTGAGAATTGGCTGCAGCCCAAGACAGTCACAAAAGTGAGGAGTTTTCTTCGCCTCGCTGGTTTTTATAGGCGCTTTGTCAAAGATTTTGGATCAATTGCTGCGCCACCGAATGAACTTACCAAGAAGGATGTGCCCTTTGTTTGGGACGATGCACAACAATAGGCCTTCATGCTATTGAAATATAAGTTAACACATGCTCCATTACTCCAAATTCCTGATTTTAATAAGACTTTTAAGCTCGAACATGATGCTAGTGGAATTGGTTTGGGAGGTGTGTTATTACAAGAGGGCAAACCTATTCATATTTTAGTGAGAAATTGAGTGGGGCAAGTCTAAACTATTCTACTTATGATAAAGAATTACATGTGCAGGTTTGGACATTAGAAACTTGGCAATATTATTTATGGCCTAAAGAATTTGTTATACATTCTGATCATGAATCTTTAAAGCATATTCGTAGTCAAGCTAAACTGAATCATCGACATGCAAAGTGGGTTGAATTTATTGAGTCTTTTCCTTATGTTATCAAACACAAAAAGGGTAAAGATAATGTTATTATTGATGCTTTGTCGTGCCGTTATACTTTGTTATCTCAACTTGACTTCAAAATATTTGGATTGGAAACTATTAAGGAACAATATGTACCCCTAGCCCACCAGAGTTCAAACCCCAGGTTTGACACTATGTGTTGCATAAAAGGCGAAATATTCTTTTAGTGGGAGGCGACTTTCTTCCGTTGTCATTCTCCCATGCTTCGGTGTTTTCTTGAATACGGTATAGGAGATCCCATTTAGCTTCTTTATTCATACGTGTGAATGATCCAGCACAATAAGCATCTAGTAAATCTTTATCATAAAGAGAAAACCTTGCATAAAAGTTATTGATAATAATGTTGTTAGGGAGTTCATGAATAGAACATTTAAGCATTAGTAACTTCAATCTTCCCCAAGCTTGAGTTGTACTCACTCTATAACGAGGCCAAAAGTTATATATTAGATTCCTATCCTTATGAATCTCACTGGGAGGATAGAATTTAGAATAAAAGAGAGGTACTATTTCCTTCCATTCCATGGATTTTCCATTTTTCAGCAGCTTATACCACTCTTTAGCTCTTCCTTTTAATGAATAGAGAGTAACTTCTTCTTCACCTGTTCAGTTGTGATACCTGCACACTTAAATAACCCGCATAATTCATTGATAAAAAGCAAGTGATCACCAGGGTGGACAGTTCCATCCCCTAAATAATAATTATTCATAACACGATCAACAATACTTGTAGGTATCATAAAATGATCTATCTCAACAGGCGGTAGTTCATATACTACCATAACAGTGGTAGTAGTTTTCCCAAACAGAAAACCAAATAGCTTATCCATATTAGAAACAAAGTAACAAGCAGAAATAAAAAGCAATACTCACAGTAGAAGTTTCCTTTACCAGTTCCACTCTTCAATAGCGCTTCACTCCCCGGCAACGGCGCCAGAAAATAATCTTGATGACCCACAAGTATAGGAGGTGTATCGTAGTACTTTCGATAAATAGGAGTGTCGATCCCAATGAGGAGCAGAAGGTGTTGACTAGTGGTATGGAGCAGGAAATCTCTGTAAATACTTAGCAAACGGATTTTTAGGGGTTTTCTGATAAAGCAAGGAAATAAAGTGCGAGTAAATAAAACAGCAAACAATTGCAGCAAGTGGCCCAATCCTTTCTTAGCAAAGGACAAGCCGGTGGAAATACTAATGATGACCAAATGTTCTCGAGGACACGTGGGAATACTGTTAAGTGCTTTCGCTTCATATAGCTGATTAGTCTTTTTTGGTTTTATAAGTGTTGTGTGGATGAAATATGAAATATATCAATGAATAAAGGCCAATTATGATATAGAATGGTGATGTAAATTAGACGTATCATACTACTTCATAGATTCGTCCATAGCTTAATATAATGTCGTGTCGCCTTTATTTTGGACCAGGTCCATGTTATTTTCACAGGAATTTAAATAGCCACTTTTTAGAGTCCGTATTGGATTCGGCCACCACATCTATGGCTAGCCGAAATCCCACCTTTTCCTCCTTAAATGCCCCCATAGGCGTCACTTTAGACTCGGATTTTGTTTATACTAAAAGTTGGCCATCATTGCAACTTCGCCAAGACTCGAGCATCGGAGAGGCCTCTTGTACTTCACACCTATATAGGACCCCATCTTTTCAATAAAGCTTTCATCTATATCCACAATATCTTGATTGCAATATTAGTTCTTACTTCTTCTTGATTTTAGGTAGGAATTAAGACCCTCATTGGTCAGATTGATCGTGCTTCTGCAAGATCAGTAACCTCCAGAAGATTGTCCTAGCGATTGTATTGGCGCTTGTGCTCGCACGTGTAGTCGGGTCGTCAAGTCCGAACCCCACCTAATCGACTATCGCCATCTCATCAAAAGATCAGACACCTTTGCCCTATAAGAAAACCTATGATGTTTGATCAGGACGATGACGGCGCTTAAGCATTGTTCCCTTATTAGAGGCGTCGTTTTTGGAATTGTTGGATTTCTGGTGCTGTTTTGGTGATGTTTTCTCCGCTGTTTCAAGGATCGGATCATTGCAGCGGGTCTTTTCTTTTTTATAGTTCTTCTTTCTTTTATTGGTTTTGTTCATCCGTAATGCTAATAGGGTATTACATTGTTGCAGAGGCTGGGTGTAATTGCTATCTCATGATATTAATATATACTCCTTTAAAAAAATTGTGGAACTAAGCTATGCACAGTCAGCGTCTATGTAACCCCTATGTCATGCTCCACAAAAGGTCTCAGTTGATACACAAAATGCAGCGCAACTTTCTGTTGTGGCGTGACATCACATGAGCTCTACCCAGACTCTTACCATTGTGATATGGACACCAAAAAATGCCTTCACAAGTAATGTCCTTCTTTTATCAATGTGGGATGGATGATCAAACTTGTTCTGGTACGATACATGTACACGAGATATGTTGTACATGATGATGCTAATGTCATACCTGAGTTCATGTCAAGTCAATTGCTACACGATATATTAAGATGGTATATATTCGAGGTGAGCCTGATACTAACTAACTCTTGGATAATTGTAGTTTTGAATCTTAATATTTGTCCCCAAATTTTACCATTTACTTATTACATGATCTACAAACACTAAAATGTGATAACTAATATGTGCTGAAAAAAACGTAATAATTAACATATATATTTTTCTCGTGATTTTTTATTAAAGTACAAATTTCTAAAAAGGTGATATACTTGAGACACAAGCTTACACATGGTACTTTTCATACTCATGTTTTTTTCAGTCACAACCATCAACGATGCTTCTATTTCAAATCACCTCAAGCACATGCAACCATGGCGATATGATCCTGTAATCAACATCTTCCTTGTGTATTACCATGCGACCTAACTTTTAGAGAAGTGAAGAGGAGGGAAGCACAGCAAAATCACTCACATAACAACATTATCGCAAAATGGATTGTAGATTCAATGAAGAAACCTAGAGGTGCAGAATAACTATAGATAAATGCATGCAAATCTTTGAGTCTTCTACATGCTTGTAATTTCCACCATGATCAGATGTTTTCTAAGCGATCTAGAAAAGTAAATGGTGAATGAATCCATTTTTCTTTTTTATAAGCACGACCCAAACCTCATCCTATTTTCGTGAAAATATTCATAATATTGTCTTAACTCCCTATACCTAATATTGTTATTGGGATTTTGTAAACATGTACTATTTACTTCAGTCAGTATGCACCACTATATGTCTATATAGTATTTACCAAAATCAATAAAATATTGATTCAATAAAACTCCATGAAGTATCTTGGTGGATTACAACAAATCCACTTTACATATGTGATTTTGCCCATCCCTTTATCTTATTTAATAAATTTAATTTAATTTAACATATTTTCAACTGATTTTCCTTGTGATAAAATAATAGAGGCTCTGACCACATTAATATTGAAATAATTCTGTAGAGCAAAGGTTATTTGCAAAGCAATTTCAAAGTAAATCATGACGTCTAGACAAAAGTACTAAATGGAAACCTAGAATCCCCATATGTTGCTGATGAAAAGACCTTGTAGTCTTCATTGACTCTATAGTGTATAAGCCCTAGCGTATATTGGAGGTAGTGGTGCCAAAAGATGTCTTGTGGCATATTAGGCTTGGCCATGAGGGATGGGAGCATGCTCTCGGAGTGAACTAACAATTCACCAAAAAATATTAATGCGTCAAGAAATCGAACAATGAACACATTTAAATTGTTTGAGTCCACTATATGTTCTTTAATTGTCACAGAGAAAATAATATTGTTCATTGAGTTTTCTGTGCTGAAAACAAATAGAACTTGAAATATTTACTAGACTTGGATTTTTACACAGGACACAAAAATCATTTCACCTTTTCATGAAAACCCTAAGCACGAGAGGGGCTTGAACATTAAAACTTGTATATTTGGTAAAATTAAATTCAGAGATGCTTTAAAAAAATACATAAGTATGATGTCCCGGTGGATCTATTTTTGTATGTAACTAGACTTTTCTCATTTTTATGCTAGTTTAACCAATCTACCTGATTTCACTTACTTTTTCTTGCTAGATTATAAAATAATTCCAACTCAATATAGTTCAGAAATTATAATGTAAATCCTAAAATAATCAGCAATCTGTTGTCTCGCAAAAAGCAGCATAGTGTTGTGATAAACTTGATTAAAAATACCGAAACAGGGGGGGGCACTTAGAAAAGTTTGTAGTGCCCGGAGGACCCCACCACTGCCTTTGCCCGCAAACACACAAGGGAGATTTCTAAATCAATAGAAACTATTAACGCAAGAATCTATAATAGTAGTTATTTGGTTGCATCACACGAAAAAAGGTGGAACCCGTATAAGGAATAGGTTCATGCTATAGTTACTGAGACAAAGAAATATTTCCGTGAGGTTGGATCTAAGGAAAATTTTCCTATGATATTACATAGAAAATAGCCCATAGAAAAAAATTCCACGATCTCTAATCCTACAAATCGAACAGTCTTTATATGATTTTTTCTTGGAAATAGAAGTCTCAAAAATTTCTATGGATTTCCTATGAACCAAACATGCCATAATATCTTGCAGAATGCACATGAGATGAGTTTGTTGGATTTGAGCCAATTAAGGGAAGTGCGACCGTTTAAATCATGATATTTTTAAGTTGGGTTGCACTTTCTACAAACTACATATGAAACCAAAAATAAAACTTGTGCATAGTGTGCGCTAAGTAGAGGTCATTTTAATATAAAATATAGAGCACACACATTCCTTGTCATGCTAGACATGCGTCCATAAAAGAACTGAAGACAAACATTGCCAAAAAAATTGAAACAACCTTCAGGGACACTCTGCATACATCTAGGATACATAAGTACATTTGTTGAGATATTCAAGTTCTTTGTAGAGATATGTAAGAATACTAAAATGAAACATACACATTCATATATGATATTGTTCATTCGAGTACCACAAATTAATCTGTCCCGACATATGTGACATGGTCTTAGTTTCCCCCCCCCCTCAATTATATGGCTATTAAACTAAATATTTTAATGAATGTTTTAAGGACATGTATATTACAATGAATTAACTAACATAGGCTTTTGCAAGTAAATGTTGTAAGTTACCCAATAATATCTAACAATACTAAGTAATACCATGATTTCAAATTTGTTAAGTGTAATGGAAAATTATACTAGTCATTGATTCACCTCTTTGGGTCAATTGGTGTCTCTCGTTCTCAAAGTGGTAGGAGACCTCTCTATCACCGGCAATGGGTCTAGATAGCTAGATAAAAATTGTTTTGATTCCTCCACTGGTGTCATTGGTTTGTCATGATCTCATTATGAGCATGCCAAGTTCTCGGTAGGAGCAACTAGAGCAACCATTCAGCCCCTGTTTTTGTAATCATGGACTTTGTTGGCAATTTCCATACCGAGCGCATGCCATGCCATAGTTATCCCCCGGTGGACATTTAACAAAGTCATTTAAACTATACTCATCTCTTGTCCCATAAATCTTGCATGTCGGCATTGTCTGTATTCCCCTTCTATGTATGTTTACCTATGTAGTTAATGCATTGGAGGCAATTTTCCAAGCAAACTTTCGCACCCTGGGTGGAATCGGGCACTGCCATATTATCCTGCAAGCCTTTCTCATGATGGCGGGTTGCTTGTTGCTTCGACCCCTTGCGATACCAGGTGCTCCTCTAGGGCTAGCTTATATGAACCACTAACTGAAAATATACCTCGCTTATCAGTCTGTCATGCGATGAAATCATCAGTATTCCAATGAGATGGCTTGATCTGCATAATAGAATCGATGTCAATTTTTAAAAACCATCATCACAACAATTGTTCATTCCAGGTACCATCTACATGGATAAAGTCAGACACCCAACGTAAACGACATTGTCCTCGCTTTGATATTAGCCAATAAACCGTCGTCCTAGGAATCCATGTTTCCTTCCATACCCAGATGTTTTTAACCGTTTCCCACTCTCCATATGGTTTCTTTCTTCACAAGTTCTAGGACATATTCGATAACCAACCAGGTAATTGAAGAACCATTTCCTATAAAAAACACTGTCAAGAAGAGAACCGTTAGGATAATATTGAGCTTTCAAAACCTGGGCACATAGAGTATCAGGGTTTGTATGATTATCCAAGCTAGAATGCTAAGCACTATGATACATATACTACCGATATGTTGGCCTTGTTGGCTGCATCCTCTGACTTAAATGGGTACATGTGACTGCCATTAGTGCATTTGTCTTTAATAATAAACAGATCATGGTGTTGTTTAATTGATTATCATCTTCAGACATGGTGCTTCTTATTTGTCTGGTTGTTCTTCTTACAAATATGCCCTAGAGGGTATAATAAATGAGTTATCATTTATATTTATATTTCACGACTAAATTTATTATTTTATGATGTAATTGTATTAGTTCCAGATAATGTGTATTTGGAGGAATAGACCGGGAGAGAAAATAATAACGGGTTTGTGTTTGGTCAACTAAGTGAATCTGGGATAAGGATTTCCAATGAACCAAACATGCCATAATATCTTGCGGGATGCATATGAGATGAGTTTGTTGGATTTCAGCCAATTAAGGGAAGTGCAACCATTTAAGTCATGATATTTTCTAGGTTGGGTTGCACTTTCTACACACTGGATATGAAACCAAAAATAAAACTTGTGTGTAGTGTGCTCTAACTATATGTCATTTTAATAGAAAATATGAAACCAAAAATAAAACTTGTGTGTAGTGTGCTCTAAGTAGATGCCATTTTAATAAAAAAATATAGATCACACACGTTTCTTGCTATACTAGACATGCGGCCATAAAAGAACTGTAGACAAACATTGCCAAACAAAAATTGAAACAACTTTTACTGACACTCTGTATACATCTAAGATACACAAGTACATTCATTGAGATATTTCAAGTTCTCTGTAGAGATATGTAAGAATAGTAAAATAAAACATACATATTCATATATGATATTGTTCATTCGAGTACCACAAATTAATATTTCTAGGCATATGTGACATGGTCTTTGTTCTCCCCTCAATTATATGGCTATTAAACTAAATATTTCAATTAATATTTTAAGTACACGTATATTAAAATTAAATAACTAGCATAGGTTTTTGCAAGTAAATGGTGTAAGTTACTCGATAATATCTAAAAATACTAAGTAATACCATGATTTCAAATTTGTTAAGTGTAATGGAAAACTATACTAGTCATCGATCCGCCTCTTCGGGTCAACTGTGTCTCTCGTCCTCAAAGTACAAGTCTTCATTTGATCAGGTGCAACAGAGTCCCAGGGGCATTGCCCCACGTACACTACGGCTTGACTTGGACCCTATCACCTTGCTCTTCATCCTCACGTCTTCCTTCCCTTCATCCCCACACTTCTTACGAGATATTGCTCATAGTTCTACTACTACTTAAATTGCAAAAATCTGCTCAGAATATGTTCGACAGAATGCCTCATCACCTTTTTGTATGAAAAAGAGGATTTTATTAAATAATGATAGAGTCACAGTGTTTATGAATGAGGCAACTTCTAGCGGGAAGCTCCTAAGTCAAGTAGCAGTTCTACATTGTACTCTACCCATGTTGGTCAATTCCCCACTAACACTATTTGCTTCAGGATTAATCTTGACCACTTTTATTTCTCTTTGTCTCGGTAATTCAGGGATAACCTGAATCTTAGATGCATGAATCCTTGTATTTGGCGTTCCTTCAGCACAATCCATCTCAATGGTAAAATTGAGGGTAGTCTAGTTAAGGGCCAGATCTACTCCTATCTCAATCGCTGCTAGTTCATCTTTGGCCGCGTCGAGTTGCCACACAGAGGACCGTCCCATCCAGTGGCGTATGCAGAGGGAGGGTGGTGTGGATCGTCGAATTTGAATTTTTGAAAAATTCTACTATTACCCCCTAATATGCTATTTAGAATTTTGTTTAGTTGGCTTTTTCTAAGTGTGTCCACACTGCATTTTTTTGTCGCGTCCACCACTGGTCCCATCCTGATCCCTTAGCACCATTCATGCTCGAGCTTCCACCGGATTACAAATTGAACCATCCGTGCGCCATGCTTGGTCATACCATAAATTAATTGGAAACGACTAATGTGTCAACAAATCTAATAATGAACACATTTAGATGTTTGAGTGCACTATAAATTTTGTAAATTGTCATAAAGAAAATAATATTGTTCATTGAGTTTTTAGTGCTCCAAACAAATAAAATTTAAAACACTAGACTTGGCTTTTTACACACGACACAAAGCTCATTTCATTTTTTTCATGAAAACGCCAAGCACGTGAGGGCTTGAACACTAAAATTTGTATCTTTGATAAAACTAAATCCAGAGATTCCTTTTTAATATTTAAGACTATGTTTTTTATGAAATTCCAACGAGTTATTAATAACCATCAACATTAGTACAAAGAGTCACAAAACTAATAAAAATTACGGATAGACTTTGCTCATTTTTCTGATTGTTTAACCAATCTAACTGATTTCACTTTCTTTTTCTTGATATACTATAGAATAAATCCAGCTCAATTTAGTTCAGCAATCGCAATGTAATCCTATAATAATCAGCAATTCTGCTGTCTCGCCAAAAAAAAAAACAGCACAGTGCTGTGATAAAACTTAATTAAAAAGACTGAAAACACGAGGGGGGCACTAGCAAATGTTTGCAGCAGCTCACCGCCCGGAGGACCCCAACCACTGCCCTCGCCCGCAGACACACAAGAGAGGTTCGTGCTCCTGCCCGCAGCCCGCCCGCCCCGCGACACGCTCCCCCCGAGATCTCCCACAGCACGCGGCAGCAGATCCGCGCGGCCGCCGCCCCGTCGGCGAGGTCTCCGGCCCGGATCCCGGAGATGGCGGGGATGGAGGCCTTCGATGCCTACTTCCGCCGCGCGGATTTGAACCAGGACGGCCGCATCAGCGGCCAGGAGGCCGTCGCCTTCTCCCAGGGCGCCGGCTTGCCGCAGCAGGTCCTCGCCCAGGTGAGCGCCCTAAACCCCTCCCCCGCCCCAATTCGTGCCACCCAGTGGACATTCTCGGATTCCAGCGCCCGAATTCTAGGTGTGATCAGCAGCGTTAGATCTCTCGCGCCGCCAATTCGAAAGAGCTAAGGGTTGCTTGCGTCGAACCTTGTGTGCGCAGGTCTGGATGCACGCCGATCAGAACAAGACCGGCTTCCTCGGCCGGCCGGAGTTCTTCAACTTTCTGCGCCTGGTCACCGTGGCGCAGAGCGGGCGTCAGCTCACGCCTGACATAGTGCAGTCTGCGCTGTTTGGCCCTGCCGCTGCTAGAATTCCACCTCCAAAGATAGCTGGGGGGGCGTCCCCTCCGCAGCCGGGTGCGGCAGGTGCTCCTAGGCCCCAAGGTAGTGCTGCAATGTCACCTGCTCCGGCGCAGGCTGGTGCTGCACAGATGAATCCGGCTGCCGCTCCGAGGCCACAGGCAACTGGGATGATGCCAACTGCCACTCAATTTGGTGGTGCACCGCAAGTGAATGCTGGAGCTGTTCCGAGACCCCAAGGCATCAATTCGATGATGCCGGCTGCAAGTCAGGGTGGCGCTATGCCGCCGAACCAGTTTACAGGGCCGAGGGGCACTCAGTCACAGCCTCCTAACATGGGCTTTAATCAACAGCTGCCCCCTTCAAGCACTGGTTTCATGAGGCCACCTCAGATGGGAGCTCCCCCTACATCATTTCAAGCAACTGGAATGAATCAAAGTCCACTGGGTGGAGGCAGCATGGGAGGATCAGTTGGTTGGCAAGGCGGTCATGTTGGAGGTATCTCACAACCTTCTCCAGGACCAGCTGTTCGTCCACAGACATCAGGTGGTTTTGGTCTTGGTATGCCTAGACCAGCGGGCTTGGCTGCTGGACTGCTGGCACAAGCATTGTCGTCTTCATCGTTGCCTCCCCAGAGCAATAGTGCTGTGTTGCCTCAAGATTCGAGAGCTTTGGTGCTATCTGGAAATGGTCCTGCCAGTGGCTTGGGAGCAAGCACTGACATCTTCTCTGCACTTACACAGCCAAAGCCGAGTACATCCACACCTGCAATTCCAACAAGCACCATGCCCAACTCATCCAGTTTTATGTCCACGCCAACTGGCTCACAGAACCTCGCTAACCTAACACAGCCTGGTTCTCTCCAAGGTACCCCAACAGTGAGTTATGGTGGCAGCCAACCTCAACAGACGCAGCCCGTCACGAGGCCGAGTGTTCCGGCTCCAGGTGTTTCTGCCGGGGTTTCTAATTCTACTTCTCAATGGCCAAAAGTTAATCAATCTGATATCCAGAAGTACACTAAAGTCTTTGGGGATGTGGATAAGGACAGAGATGGCAAGATAACTGGTGCAGAAGCTCGCACGCTGTTTCTCAGCTGGAGACTTTCAAGAGGTAAGGTCTCATCACCAACTGTACTGTCCTAAGCATGCAAATGTGTTTTTATTTCTATAAGATACTCTAGCGCATTTCGGTACATTGATTCCTTTACAGTGCTCATCTCTTGATCTCCTTGTTCAAAACCTACTCCTGTCATTGGTTTTTCCATAATGCTATTATT
Organism: Avena sativa; assembly: GCA_916181665.1. Classification (NCBI taxonomy): domain Eukaryota; kingdom Viridiplantae; phylum Streptophyta; class Magnoliopsida; order Poales; family Poaceae; genus Avena; species Avena sativa. The sequence goes on from OV702293.1 coordinate 467,755,088, forward strand.
ATATTTTATTTCTGTTTCTGCGATGTTTTCCATATGATTTGTGAAATATATCCCCTTATGAATACCATTGCATCTGGCTAATGCAATTGTTGTTCCTTTCTACTTTGCAGATGTACTGAAGCAAGTGTGGGACTTATCTGACCAAGATAATGACGGCATGCTTTCTCTGAGAGAGTTCTGCATTGCTCTTTATTTAATGGAGAGGCACCGAGCTGGAACTCCTTTGCCTCCATCGCTCCCTGACTCTCTTAAATTTGATGAGACACTCTTACGAGCAACAGGCTTGCCTTCGACAGCATATAGTGCCCCATCATGGCAACATAATCAAGGTAATAGTTGTATTGCCTGGCTGATCTCAGTTACATGAGATAATGTAGTGCAAGTTGCGACATGGCATCCTGTGTTTAGTTTTCTTAGCATGCTGCTCATAAGATATTTGATGTTTGGGCTAGGGTTACCAAATAGGGGCCCTGGCGCACCTGGGTTGCCTACTGGTGGTATACGCCCGCCCTTGCCACAACCTTTGCATCCACAAACTGATGGGGCTACAAGACCAGGGCAACCAAGATCTTACATGCCTGGTATGGATAATCATGCGGCACCTCAGGGAAGCAAAGATGACAGAAGTGGGGTGAACTCAGCTGCACATGAGGTAGCCAATGCTCCTAAGAAGGTATTGGACCCCTTCATTAGATCTGAATTGTTGTGTTGAACTGCCGGTCATTTACCTGTTCATGCTCCACTTTGAGCAGACTAGATTATGGTGTCCAGTGGCAGTTGATGTACACTGAGAATAATTTAAGCTGCTCGCATTAGTGATAAGCAAGTACAGATGAATACACGATTTAACAATGATTTGGGTTGTGTACCGCTGTACCTGAGAAATTAGAATGCTGGTGAAAAATCTAAATTAAGCCCTAGGGAAAATTTAGTTACGTAAACATGCCATCCTTCTAGCTTCCTTGATACAAAATCTATTCTTAGTTCTTCATAAGCAAGCTTTTTCAAAACACCATTTAGAGAAGGAGGGAGGGTTACAACTTTCGTATGTCTAGAATTGTTTTTGGAAACTTTAGTTTTGCACTTTTAGTAGTTTTCATATGTGTACGATGACAGTTGCTTAATCTATTTCATGTTTCCCTCTTTTGTTAACTCTAAAATAGTTATTCTTTTTTTGTCTTCTGCATTTTGAAGGTTGAGGTGGAGAAGCAGATCCTAGACTCCAGAGAGAAACTAGAGTACTACCGCACAAAAATGCAAGATCTTGTAAGCACGTTCGTATTTTGTTAGTAGTTTTCGTATGTGTACAATGATAAGGACTCGGTAAATAAATTCTGAATCGCATGCAGTCTGTGATTTTTTACATTTACTGATCCTATTTAGCCGTATTTGATCATAATTTGTTTATTCCTTACCTATCTTTTGTCACAGGTCCTGTATAAAAGTCGGTGTGACAACAGACTCAATGAGATCACTGAAAGGGCATCTTCTGATAAACGTGAGGTACATAACACTGCTTAATTCTTATCATGTATGATGTATGTTGGCCTTGTAGTTCTTCCGTTAGAGCTATTTTTCTAATGCTAAATTATGCAGGCATGCCAATTCATTTTAAAATTCTTTTGTCATGGATTCTTGCAAAATGATGGACGGTGTTTAATTTAATTCAGGTGGAATTGTTATCTAAAAAGTATGAAGAGAAGTACAAGCAAGTGGCAGAGTTAGCATCCAAACTGGCAGTCGATGAAGCTGCTTTTCGTGATGTTCAGGTTTTGCAGCACTGCACCTTAGAAAAATGTTATTTGGCGATTCCTGCGGTGATTTCATTCTTTGATGGTCCCATGTTCACTCCACCTGTCCCTTCTCTATAATCTTGTTCAGGAGAGGAAAGTTGAGCTTAATGATGCATTAGTCAAAATGGTACAAGGTGGAAGTGTTGATGGTTTGCTTCAGGTATGTTCTAGCTCATACCTTCAGCCAGTTCCATTTCATTTCTCTCTAAATAACACTCTGCACTACATACGCAGGTTCGAGCCGATCGAATCCAACATCAGTTAGAGGAGATGGAGAAAGCTTTTAGCGAACGGTGCAAGCACTTTGGACTGCAGTTCAAGCCATCCGCATCGGTTGAGCTTCCTTTTGGTACCCAACTTCCCCGCTTTCAGTTTTTATTTCACTTAAGATATAACCCATAAATATTTTGACCACTAGTCGTTGTTTCCTAGGTTGGGAACCTGGACAGCAAGAGGGAGCAGTGGAGTGGGATGAAGACTGGGATAAATTTGAGGATGAAGGTCAGTCCATCTTGCTTTACATTGTTACTTAGACATACTTAAAGTACTGTACTTGATTCGAACTCTGATTTTATAAGTATTGAAGGTAGCAATTATAGTTATACATACATTTTAGTCCCAGGGAAGAAAAAACTCTGATGTTATTAAAAGCTGGGCGTGGCCATTCTATCCAAAATAAAGTGCCTTTCCTTTCGAAGTTGGTCATTATCTGTTTATATATTGGAGCACTTTTGCATCACATGCAAGACCAATTTTCCAATCCAAGATATCAAGCTTACAACAGTTAAGTCCATGAAATATAGGAAAATGTCTAGCATTTACCTTTTCTCTTAGTTCTCACTTATGCCAGCTATGTTTTGTCCTGAAAAAGAATTAAAGAATGAATTTATAGAGATCTATTTTCCTGTTATCAATTTTTTTAATGTGAATGGTGTAAGATAAAACTAATGTTTTTTCCATTTTGTCGTTCTTTTATATCCACTACCTCATACTAAGATATCATGGAAGTCTGAACTTGTTTACTAAGTGAACCTTTCTACATTTCTATTGTGCAACTACACATTAATCTTGATCGTGCAGATAGTTATTTATTCAGATTTTTTGTCTTCCGCATAAGCAACCCACTTCCTGTATTCTTGGTCAATCACGTTCCTAACTACGCCATGTGTCATAACAGGGTTTGGTCTTGTGAAGGACAATGGTACAATTGTGGAAAACCCAGCTTCTGAAAATGCAAAATCATCATCTCTTTGGGATGATAGTGTCATGGATTCCCCTGTTGCATCTTCTAATGGTCATGCCAAGGATTTCAACCACTACAGAGCTGGTGATCAAGTTCCTGAGAGTGAAATAGGGTATGATTTTGGTGATGAATCGGTCAGGAGCCCCGACAGTGCTGGAAGAAGTGCCTCTGGAAGTCCATTTAAGCCTTCCCGTTTTGGGGTGCATGACTCGTCCCCCACCAAAAAAGGAACATACAGGTGCTTGCACTTTTGTTCATGTAGAATCCTTATTCTTGATGTTGAACCCTCTACATGTGTGGTCTCTAGAACTGGGATATACCACGCGGTAGTCTACATGAAGATAATGGGCTATATTCCAATTCTTATTTCCTTGTTGAACTCAACATATTTGTTTCTTCAGTGTTATTCACATACTTTTCTAATTACAAGCCTTCCATTGACCAAAACCCACAGTAATCTCCAGCAACAGTAGCTGGCCTAGATTTATTGGCTCTTATGGCCTGAATGTTTATCATTAACTCGGTTCTACATGGTACATTCATGTGCTTGCCACTGTAGAGCTATCCCCTCGCTTTATATACTTAAAATAATGTTTGATTTAAAGCATACATATTAACATATGGTGTTCATTAATCATGATTTTATAACAGTGATAACGGTGGTGCTGAGTCTGTTTTTGGTGATAATTATGGTGATGAAACTTCATGGAACTTTGACGACCAAGATACTGAATCTGTTTGGGGATCTAATGCGAATGTAAGCTTTGCAGTTGCTTCTTTCTAGTTCTAGTGATTTTGGTTGTGTCGACCCCTTATTATGCTTCTAATGAATTGTCTTGATACAGGAGACTGGCCGTCATGGAAGCAACTCTTTCTTTGGATCAGATGACTTTGGTGGAAACTCTGTTAGAGTGGGCTCTCCAAGTGGCCCTAGCGGCTATGGAAAGAAAAGCTCATTCTTTGATGATTCTGTTCCAAGTTCACCTGCATACACATCTGGATTCTCACCTAAGTTCGGTGAAAGCCGTGACGATAGCTCCTCTTATAACTTTGGAAAGTTCGATTCCTTCAGATCCCAAGACAGCGTCGTTCCTCAGGAAAGTCGCTTTTCCAGGTTTGACTCTATGAGCAGCGTTGCAGGCGAGAATGCAGCAGGGTTCAATTCATCAAACAGCTCAAGAAATTTTGGCCGGTTCGATTCTTTTGATGATGCCGATCCATTTGGTTCGACGGGACCTTTTAAAGCATCAGGGGCCCGGTCGCCCCCCAAATTCTGATATGCATTTCTGGTATCGCAAAGGGTTTGTCTCTTACTAGTACACTTGTCGATACAGGGCGCGGATTTTTCGAGGAAAACTACAATACAACGGATCCATTTTTTGGTTAGCAAATTCTTTTGTTCGCCTTGTGTGTGGATTTTCCCTGCTCATCCCACGTATAGACTGGACATGTTTTGGGCTGTGTTCTGTAAAGTATCCTGAGTTTGGCTTCTGTTTATAGTGTCCTTGTATCTTTGGAACAGCTACTCATCATGTGCGGTTCCTTCTTTTGTATAATATGAATGTCAAAGTTGGTTGAAGTTGACTTACATCCATGATTTTGCAAGAGATCTTGTGCCGTTTTAGCCTTGCTGTATCCTGGTGTATGATTTAGGAATCACTAGACCACGATGCAGCAATTCTCTCAGATATGATAGGAGTTGCAGAAGATAGTTGGGGAGGAGAGGAAACTAGGCAGGGAGAGTAGAGACAATTCAATTCCTTCCTGATCCTACACACCGATCCCCAGGGCCTAGTTATCTTCCCAGGTGGCCATTGACGATGGCATCGTCGACCATTTGATCAACACCTGCAGGTAAGCAGCGTTATCTTTCTTGATCAGGCGACTATCGAGAATTTCGGTCGGTTCCAGATCTGCAACATCCAGCTGCAATGGAGATGGTAAGTCAGCGAAAAACTGGAGTATGGTCTGGGAGAAAGGTCACCAGCTACGGTCAGTTGATCACTTGGTTTGTAAAGCTAATGTATCTAGACACTTCTTTTTTTTTGCGGGGGAATATATCTAGACACTTCATTTGAACTTACACACTAAAATGTGTCTAGATACCTACACAAAAATATGTCTAGATACATTAGCTTCACAAACCTAAAACATTTTATATTTACAAACGGAGGGAGTAGTTTGGAATGTGTGGTTCCTTCAGATCCCAAGCCAGTGTCGTCCTGCAGGAAAGTCGCTTTTCTAGGTTTGACTCTATGAGCAGCGGTGCAGACGAGAATGTGGCAGGATTTGATTTGTCAAGCAACTCCAGAAATTTCGGCCGGTTTGACGAGGCCGATTCGTTTGGTTTGACTGGGCATTTTAAAGTGTCAGGAGCCTGTCCGCATGTAAAATAGTATTATCTTAATTTTATCTTAGCAATGGCACGTAGGATGACTTCTAAGTTGGAGGAGAGAGAAACAAAACAAGATGTTTGCCTTCTTGTAGCTAATAGAGCAATGATATGTCTTACCATATATTTAGGGATATCTATCGCTAGAGATAAGACTAAAAAAAACAACCCATTATACAACATGTTATGTTGTTACATCAAAATCATGTGGCAGCATATAAGATAAGATTGGCTTATCAAGCATTACATGCCCTAATTCCTGATTTGCTTGCCTCTGGTATTGCATGGATTTGTCTCTTACGAGTTCATTTGTCGATACAAGGCTCAGAATCTTCGAGCAAACTACAGTCCAACAGCTCCATTCTTCTGGTCTATGTTCTGTATACTTGTAAAGTATCCCAAGTTCTATTTTATGTTTATAGTGACTTATATCTTTGAAACAAGGCTTACCAGTGAGGATCGTGTTCCTTTCTTTTGTGCAATACGAATGTCAATATTTGTCAAAGTTGAATCACAACTATTATGTTGTAAGTTAACAGGAGCAGCTTTAGCTTGTTGTGTACTATGCATAATTGTATGAGTAATCGTTTTGAAATGAGTTGCTGGCCTGAATGGATTTACTTTCAGTGGTCAGTGGCAGAAAACTAAGCACATAATTGTCTCGGCTGAATGTATAGTACCGTGTATGCTTGCAAATACTACTGCATGTGCTCATAATTTGCACATGATCTCCCTGACCAGAGTATAGCAGTTCTCCTACTCTTATTATACTAAAGAAAAGCACTTGATGCCTTATTCCGGGCGTCGAAAATATGCTGCTGACACGCGATTATTTCTTCACAAATACCAGTTCACAAATTAGACAGGTAGAGAACATTTGAATATAGTAACGAAACTACGAATCATGAGTGTAATTGGATGCATACCATGCTTCTCTAGCCTGACAAATATGCCAAGATATCAAGTAAGCGAAGATCATACATGCATTATATCTAGCAATAACTGACCAGTCATTATCTCAAACAAACGTTACATAGCATCATGATGGCTGATGCGCTACAAACCACGCTTAAGATCAAAATTTCGATATGATCGTTATGGATCACCGGCTCACGGAAAACACCGATGAGAATAAATAGCTCACCATAGGTCAAAAATTACTCCCACAAAAGGGACACAGATTTATGGAATAAGAGTCTTTTTATCTTCTTTCCATTATTGAAAAAATGCAAGGTATGCTCTGACTGTGTAAGGTCTTCCGCCCACAAGACTTAGGCCGTGGCCCGATTCAACTCTTGGTCCTCCAGATTCAGAACCTGGAGAAGCTTTGGCCAGGATTCCGGGATTCCTCCTGGCAAATCGAACTCCAAGACCTTCCCCTGATTCTTGTAGAAATCCTCCACAGGTTGACTCTGGAAAAAGGTCAGGAAAACAAATGTTGGTACTGATATGCACATTGAACAGACTGCAAAAATGGCTATCCTCAGGGAACACATTTAACTAGCTAAATAAATGCCAAGACAACAAGGACTGATTAGTATGAAAATGCGAAGTGTCATACCATCTCATTATATATCTGTAGCCGATTCCTTATAACTTCTTCTGTATCATCATCTCGGGTAACCATCTTTGACACGCATTTACTGGGAGGTAACAATGGCGACATGTAGATCGGTGGCAGCCCATTTTCAGCCTTCACGTCAATGCAGGCCAAGTTGTAGCTCGAACCACATTCGCTACAGGTACGTCTACCAAGGCACTTCTGTACAATGACATCTTCTCTCAACTTCAGATTAACCACCATATCAATGTCCGTAATTCCGTCAAGAATTTCCTGTGGTAGAAAGAAATTATTAACCTGGGAGTCAACCACTATGATTAAGTTCATGAACTACCAAAGAGGATCCAATTGCAGCTTCTGCTTGACAAGGATAGTAAATCGAGAGAAATTACTCATAAAATCACGCTCCCAAATACATTTTTTTAATAATACTCCCTTGTCTCCATAATAATGGACTCAAATTTATCTAGATTCGTATGTATTTAGTTAAGTATTTAGACTAGATGCATTCGTATCTAGACAAAGTTGAGGCCATTAATATGGAGCGGAGGGAGTATATGAACTTTTCGAATCAGCAAATTCTTTCAATCAGATGGAATAAAAGCATAAATGACTCGTAATATGCAAAAGATACTCACCGCTTGATTTACGGTGCGTGGAAAACCATCGAGGATAAATCCTGATTCGCCATGCTCTTCTTCTTTCTTAAGCCGTTTAGATAAAAGATTGAGGATAATTTCATCAGAAACCAACTTTCCTTGATTAACAATTTCCTTGAGCTGCAAAAAGGAAAACCCCACTATGTCATTTCCAAAGGGATAGAAAAAAGTATAATCAGATAGAGAGCAAAGCTAATATAGCATGATCATGTACTTCCCATCTATGGACACAGTAAAAAAAGGCTTAGGGCGAACACAGATTTATTCAAATAATCAAAGATGTTTGCATCCTTGCCATCAATTACATATTGAACTATACATGTATGGTCTGTAAGCCGCTTAGCAAAGAACTCTGGGAAAAGTAGTATGCAAGTACTACCTCTGTTCCTAAATGTAAGCCTTTCTAGCAGTATCAGTTTAGTCTTCATTTCTATCCATAGCCTCAAGTATTAGGGAATGTTTAGCTTTTAGCCGACTACACTTTCCAAATTGAAAATACATATTAGAAAGAAAAATAATAGTCAACAGCCTGCTACACTTTCCCAACTGGAATAAAATTGCCATCAGCAGATATTATTCCCTGAAAACCCCATCGGACGAATTCAAGCCATACAATAACTTAAACTTGTTCTTGTCTAATAATTCAATTAAAATGCCAGGTTTGCAAAGTCATATAAACCTATTAAACATATGACTATTGCACAAAATTATGATCTCATGTCTGCTATGAAAACGAAATGGATAGCAATAGCACGCTGAATTCAATATCCTGTCAAACTAGAGTCGAAGCAAATTCTGCTAGCTGATTTTGCACATTACACCAATATGCAGAACAATCCTAGACATTTATTTACCTATATGGATCTGCATCTAGCTCACACAATTGGACAACCGAAAACAACTCAGCCCCCAATTAAGCACAGACGTACTGATCTGTGATCTGGAGTGCTTAGCACCGCAAATTCCAAATCAGATTTTCAGCACTAGGACGATCCACTCGAACCAAATCCAGATCAGCAAACCGCGCAACGACCGGATCTGGAATCAGAAAGAAGGGATGAAGGGGTGTACTGACCTGCGCGGCAAGCGGGCCGGTGGATGCGAGCTCCTCGCGGACGAGGTCCCCGGTGGCGATGTGGGGCACGTCGAGGAGGCGGGAGAGGCGGCTGGCGTAGGTGCCCTTGCCGACGCCGGGGCACCCGAGGAACACCCAGTGCACGTCCCTCTCCTGCGCCGGCCGCCGCATCCTCTCCTCACCGGCGAACGGGAAGGCCGAGGCCGCGGGCGCCTGCGACGTCGCCATGCGCCTCACGCCCGCCGCCGCGGCGCCACCGTGGGGCGACGAGGCGGCGCGGAGGAGACGCTGTACGGCCGCCATGGTAGGCGGCGGGGCGTAGATGGAGGAGCGGGGTTTTAGGGTTTGGCCGTGGCCGTGGCCGGTTCCTCCTCCACCGGGTATTTGTACGCGCGGCGGCTTTGGGAGCAAAGCACGGATGCGACGAGATAGGAGAGGAGGTCTGGAGGAGACGACGATGGTGGACGAGCAGAGGGGGGCGTGGAACTGGTCCACCGTGAAGCTGTCTTTCAGCCCTACCTGTCAGGAGAAGACGTCCTGTGGACCCGGTTCACGCTCAGCCGGCGCGTGGAGTGCGCGAGGGTGAAAGCTCTTGCCGCCGAACGGCGGTGGCCCTTTTTTTCTCCGCCGGCAGGTGCGTGGGCTTTCGACCTGAGTAGTTTCCCCGTGTGGGGGCCCAGTTGTCGGTGAGGGGTTCAAGGCTTGATCGCATCTCGCGCTTACGCCGAGGGGGAATCTGGAGGAATATTCTTCCCGTGGCAGAGCGTAATCTTGATTGAGGTCACGTGGGGCTTGCTTAGATAACTTTGGACGTGTGGTGTGTACCATTCCTGCTAATCAATTTCACCGGCCATTGAGTTAGTGGACCAGGAAAGCAATCGACAGCTTTCCAATTTTATTTGAAGGAAATAACATGTATATTAGAGCATCTCCACACTAGCATTAAGGAGGCTATTTTCGGAGTGTTTTTTATCCGGATTTACATAAAACGCGCAGTAGCGTTTTCATGAGGCATTCCCAAGCCATTTTTTTCCCAAAACATCCGGAGTTCCCAGGCCGGTCCTAGTACGCCGCGAACGTCCTGGGAACGTCGGATGAAATGTTTTCATCCGTCTGGCCCACCGGTCGGCGAAACAAAGGGGAAAATATGGTTTCGTCGCCCACCGACCCAACCACCCCTTTCTCTCTCCCACCCATCCCCTTCCTCTCACCCGCGATGCCGAAGCAGAGCGATGGGCAGTGGCAGAGCTCGCTGCACGGTCGGAGGAGCTCGCGACCGGGCTCGTGGCGGCATGTCAAGGTGTGGGCGCGGCCGACGAGGCGAGAGTGCGGTGGGCCAAGGTGTGGGGTGTGGCCGATGGCGCATCGGTTGGCGACGCAAGAGGAGATGCGGGAAACACTGGTACTGGGAGATGCGTGTCCGGCAAGGCGAGAGAACGACGCGGCCGAAGGAGCTCACGACTGCCGACGCAACAGCAGATGAAGCAAGCGCGGCGCCTTCCTCTGCCTCTTTGCAGCAAGTGCGCCTCCATCCCAGGCGCCGCCCTCCCTCTGTCTCTGCAGCAAGTGCGCACTAATCCTTGTCCGCACCACTCGCCAAGCTCCGAGCGCCACCCTGGCCACCCGCGACCTTGCCCCGAGTGCGCCTGCCGCCCCAATCGAGCTCCCGCGGCCGTCTGCTCCTGCGCGTGTATTGCTCGATCATCTGCTCGACCTCGTCGTTGTCGAGACGAGCCGCGAAGCTAGGAACACGACCGGGAAAGTTCCATTCCTAGGATAAAAAAATCATCCATTGGGAGCAAAATTTGTCGTAAGAATGGGAGTGGAGATGCTCTTATACTACTTGAACTGCTCGGGGAAAACAACGATAACTACACAAGTGATGTGTACGCTGGTACACATAGTAGCCAGCACTGGAAGAAGACTAGAGTAAATTAATGGAAATTCAAGTAGCCTTATACTCTCATAAACAACCTGCGTGCTCTACCGGTTTCTCGTCACCATGATTTTGGGCGTTTGGTCTACTTCCGAAAAAAAAAAGGAAAACGAAACAGAACTATGATTACTGGGCTGACTCATCCAAAGGCCGCCTCACGTGCAACGGCCCACCAGAAATAGACACATGACGCGACCCACCACCGTGCTCCCACGGCTGCAGCGCCAGAGGACGCCCTTGTTTTAGTACCACCTCGCCGAGCGAAGAAAGAACACGCGGGAGAGCCAGCTATATAGAGGCGCCTGGGTGCAACCTTTCAACATACTTACCTGGACGGGGTCGACGGACGATCAAGAAGGGCCGTGGCCTAGATCAATGGTCTACATTGCACCTGGTGGATGCGTTGGTCTACCATCTCCCCAAGTGGGAGAGTGGATGTCATAATTTGTGGTAGAGGGGGTACGCGTTCGCGCGGCTCCTACCAATACTTGAAAATTAAAATTTGGTCCTTTGTTCAATATAGTAATATGCTTTTATGACTGAGGCCGTTGGTCTTTTGCAGCTTGGTCCCTTTACCAATTCTTTAGTCAGTTTTCTTCGATGCGTAAACTGTTTTCCTCACTGATCATCCATGGTGGTTCGAGCTAATAGTTTTTATTCCTACCATTTCCTTTCCACAAGAAATTCTTGAGAGAAGACATCATAGTACATACGACCCTTGGTAGACGTACTAGTGGCCAATCTGGTAAGAACTTGAACTTGGACTGTATTGATGTGAAGGGTGAAAATGGGCTACCACCTATCTACATGTCGCCATTTCTGTCACTGTATGTCAAAGCTTGTTACGCGAGATAACGATACTGCAGAGGTCGTAAGAAACCGGGTACGGGTATATAATGGCGTCGCATGGGCATGGCACACTGTGCATTTTTCTACTCTCACTGTTTTGCCGTTTAGCTACTCCCTCATGCCCATATTAATTGACTTTGATTTGTCAAATTTTGGATGAACCTATATACTAATAGTGTCTAGATTCATTCAAATTTTGACAAATCTAAGTCAATTAATATGGGTCGGAGGGAGTACTTAAATATGTTTCTGAAGTATATGTTTCTTGCGCGATGTTCATGTGCCGAGCTAACGAAAGTTAGTATTGGAGATGGAAAATAGGGCGCCTCATTTTGGAACACTCCTTGGGCTGACGGAATCAGCCCCAAGGTTATCGCACCGTCCATTATATGAGCTATCTAAGAAGAAAGGTAGGGTCCACAAAGCCACCACGAGAATGCTTGATTTTTTTTTTTGAACACCGGAACGCCCCGGAAGGGACTGGAGCCTTCATTAATTACCTCAAAGGGTGTACAATGAAAACACAGAAGACCCCATAAGAACCACAAATAATACATGAGTCTTTGACATTTGTAGATAGGACCTTGCTAAAAAATTGGCAAATGCAATCTAGTCCTATCTCTTCCCCGCTGCGGAGCAGAGGCGGGCGAACGCTGTAGCCGTGGTCGGAGACGGGGACGAGACCACTTGCCTTCGGCCCAGCGAAATTCTTAGCGTCCGACTCCAGAAAGGGCTCACCGGCTTAGAATAGGCCGCCTCGGCCTTGAGGATCAGCGTCTTCTTGGACGCCATGGTTGTGCTCCAGAAAGGATAGGCTCCTGCGCTCCTATGCCGTCCTAGACAGAAGCTAGCTCTACTCCCTTCTTCCCCCATCCCCACCACGAAGATTGAAGAGAAAAGGGGAAGCAGAACAAGCAGCAAAACCAGAGCGGCAGCAGCTCGCCGGCATCGAAGCAGAGAAATCAGCTCACCATCAAACCCATGGAACCTGCCACGGACCAGGGGAGGTGCGTAGATGATGGCGATAACAGCAAACCGGGGCAAAGTACCGCTTATTGGAAGAGGCTTCACCAAATCCGCCATTGAGGTCGAGCTTCCACCATGGAAGCTCTTCAGTCAGCAGCAGCGGTGACCGTCTCGCACCGTGGCGGCGTGCCAGATCGGAAGGCCTCCGAAGGAAGGGGAGGACGGCCTTATTGTCGGAGATGCCATGCTCCAGCCTCCTCCCAAGCCTCTGCTTTTGCCACCAAAGCAGGCCTGCGAAGATGAAGGAGCCATGGACGCGTCGAGCTCGGTCGATGAAGCTCAGCGGCCTACTCCCAGTCGGCACGAGGGCACAAGATCTACAAAAACTAAGCTTAGATCCTACACTATTGAGACCGGCGCCTCTCTTCAGCCCTTCACCGAGAATGCTTGAGAACCAAGAGGAGATAAAGCTGGCCACGGCGTAACCTGTGAGGGCAACACCTTACATAGTCAGAGATGATTCTTATCATTGACCGGCACAAAATATTCACCATAGCCCGTCATATATAACAACCAACTGCATGTATAACACGTTTTGTGGTAGTGCTCCTGCTACATTAAGGCAACAAGTGTCTTTGTTTTCCAATTCTATTTGAGCTGCAATGTTTCTCGTGTTCGAACTCGTCGTATTCAATCGAGTGCATGATTTTGATCAGTAATAGAATATCCTCTGCTGAGAGAATTTTTACATTCTCAAGCTGTGATCACAGCGCGGTGATGCTCTTACCTCCTAAGCGACTTGTTCCAACGCCAACATTGTCATTTTTTACCCTATTAGTTCCAGGTAGGGAATAGAGGCAGTCAGGCAGACTAATGGAGGGATGGGTACGTAGAGGCAAAGAGGAGGTTCGTGATGTATACTTACGTGGAACAGTCCATTTGCAATGGGTCAGGACTAAATGACCAATTAGTCACCGTCGAGAAATACAACCCAACTGAATGTGTTTTCGATTCTCTCTTAACACAATTCGATGAGAAGTACTCCCTCTGTTTCAAAATATAAGATGTTTTAGGTTTGTTAAGAAAGTGTATCTAAACTTCTTTCGGTGTATGGATTCACTCCAAATATGAGGAAACCTACATACTAAACATAATCTAGATACATTTATTTTACAAAGCTAAAACATCTTATATTTTAAAACAGAGGGAGTAGTATTATAAATCTCACACCATTTGTGGACACGCCTCATCCATGTGAATGTGATGTAAAGTGTAAGTCACTCACCACTTAGCAACAATTAATAGTCAACAACAAACTATTCTGCTTTAGCACCAAATACAAAATTGTAAGAGAAAGGCATTGTAGGTAACTTATCTCTCAGTCGATTCGATACATGTAGTCTGGGTACAAGAATTCTAGGGACTGGGAGAAAGAAGCAAAGGGAGATCTCGAGAGTAAGAGCCAGGCCCGTCCATGAGAGCGTGCGACCTGGGCGATCGCACAGGCCCCCCAGAATTTTGGGGCCCCCAAATACCAGCCCAGACGCATATTAATATTATGTCTCTTCCAAGGGCTTATTAGCCTAGACAGAGGCCCTGCATCCCCCGATCAGCCAATCAAAGGCCGAGTAGGACTTTGTTCTCGTAGGTGAGTCTCCTGATCTCTCCATATGTGAGTCTCCTGATCTCTCAGATCGACTTGTTCCGCTCGGAAGGAAAACCAGATCGATTTGACGATCGAATAAATTGAAAATTGACGAACAGTGGAATCTCTATTGTGTTTTCCCGATCCCCGATGTGATCGTTCATTGTTCGTCTCCCGATCTCCAGAGTGAATGACGAATTGAATCTGTTGCCATTCCGCCCCATTCGTCTGACACCGGCTGCCAATTGTGCGTGGCACAGCTCGCCCGTCGGACGATGATTCGGCCCTCATGTGTCCTACACCGAGGGTCGAAGGCTCGACGCAGCTGCTTTGTAGGTTCTAGTTTTTAAAACAATCAGCCGGTCGTCAGTTCGCCACTATAAACTGAATTAGATCATCTCACGGTCAAGGTTGTAATCATCTATCAATGAATCTTGGTAAGTTGATAATTGATTGATCAAATCTTCAATTGATTCTTTTCGTTCTGTAATTGCCATTGTAGATTATTGTTGACATTTTGTAGGAAAAGATTTTGTGATGATATAAGTAATTGGATATTTCATTTCAAGATATACTGCTTGGATGATGCTTTGGGTTAAACATCAGGTTAGTTTGTTGTTTAGTGACACTTTACTCTTTTCATATTAATATTTGATAAATTTCTGAATATTATACATATATCACGTAGTGAAGTCATACAATCAACCAAACATAGGATTTAGTACATTAGTATATGAATTTCAAAATTTAGGGCCCTATTTTGCTTTTTGCACAGGGGCCCCAAATTTCTGAAGACGGCCCTGGTAAAAGCCGACCACCCCCTTAGGGTTCTAGTTTATCCACACCGCACAAATGCCTGTCAGACTTGGCATAAGTAGCCGACGCCGGCTCCTTTCTAGATTGGGCTTCACCGGTACCGAAAGTTGGGCTTCGTAATTGTTTGCTTCGGCCCACATTCACCTGGAGGGTCATCTCGGTCATTGACTGATGGTGACATGGTCGAGGCAGAAGTTGAGGTAAGCCGTGGTCATCGGTGCATGACAAAAGGTTTTAAAAAGGACGTACAATTCTGATGGGAAAACTAAGACCCACAATTCTCATGGTAGTCCCGTGTGCTGCATCGATCGATCTCCGTCAGTCAAAAACAAAGAGCAAAGAGTCCAAGAGTAATTGACAGCCTGTCACGGCAGGTGATCGAGTCGATAAGAGCCGCAACGACCAATACATTCGCCAAGTACGTCAAGCAATACATGATCAAGTGCATCCTCAGTTGGTAGTAGTATTATAGATGCCGACAACAAAGGTAAAAACTTGGCCTAGCTTGAGACAAGCAGAAGCAGGTAGCGCGCTTGTAGGACAACCGAACCAAATTTCGTCAAGTCAAAAATTATACTGCTTTCGACACGCTTTCCGGAACCAGCCGAACCAGCCGAAATAGACATGTAAACAACTGCATCGACGCAAATCACACGCAATTCCACCGTACTATTATTTGGCCCAAGTCATAATAAAAAATAAAATCTAGGAAAATCAGTCGGCATGCATGTTCCCACCGCAGTTCCCGCTAAATGCATATGAATAAGATGGACTCCATCGGCAGCTCACATGAATCATGCAGAAGTGAGTGTTTTTGCTCTCGAGACATAGTCATCAGCTCGAGATGGATCTTTCAAGCGCTGTGCAATGGTGGGAGACGTCGCAGATGCGCGTCCTCGTCCTGAGCAGCCTCGCTGTCCAGTACTTCCTCCTCCTGGCTGCGCCTCAACGTAAGTTAGCCATCCCTTCCTGGTTCCGATCTTTGATATGGCTAGCCTACCTAGGCAGCGACGGTCTGGCGATATACGCCCTGGCCGCCCTCTTCAATCGCCATAGGGACCAAGGTTCCGCTTCGGCGCACCGCAGCATCCTCGAGGTGGTGTGGGCGCCTGTCCTCCTGATCCACCTCGGGGGACTCGACTCCATTACCGCCATCAGTGTCGAGGATAACGAGCTATGGAAGCGCCACATCCTCACCTCCGTGTCCCAGGTCATCATAGCCATCTATGTGTTCTCCAAATCATGGCCAGGAGGAGCAGGCGGGGACAAGAGGTTGTTGCAGACGGCGATCTTGCTCTTCGTCCCTGGGATCCTCAAATGCTTCGAGAAGCCGTTTGCTCTCAAGCGCGCTAGCATCAATAGCCTAGTCAGCTCTCCCAACCCTGTCGCGAGGACAGACGGGGTGCTGCTTGAAGAATATGTGGAACAAGTAGGGAGAATTATCCGGGAACAACAACGGCAAGATGAAGACATCTCAGCAGAGTCACATGACGTTGAAGCAGCTGGCTTTGTTCCTCGGGCACAAAGAAGAGTGCAAAGAAATGAGGAGATAAGAAGTGTGGGACTGGAAGACCGGACCCTTAAGGTATTTGTTGACCATGCATCAGCCTATCCCGATCGTCTTGAAATTCTAAGATCCTTTTCTGTGCTTGGTGAAACAAAAGCGTATGAGTTGTTGCAAAATGTGATCACCAACACATTTGATGCACTCTACACAAAAGCAAAACTGACCTCACTTCAGGAAAGTGTCAACGACGGAGCATTTTTGAATAATCTTGCTGATAACATCCGGATAGCAAATATATTCCTCACATTTGCAGCCATTGCCCTCTTCCACAACAGTCATAGAGAACTTTATAATGACGACGATGTCAAGGTTACCTATACCTTGATTTGTTGCACCGCCGTGCTTGGGTTAATTACCCATAACGGGAGATTGTTTAGGATGCGTACCATGGTTGCCCAGTATAGCCTCGTAGGATTCTTTGCCCGGAACAAAAGGCATGCCATGAAGATGTGCATCGTGCGTGGCTTGGGATGCAAGGACTTCCTCGACCAACATTGGTGCATGGAATCTTTCTCCTCATCCCGTAGAATTACAAAGTTGGTTCTTGGAGATGTGAGACTTTGGTGGAGGGAACACATTGTAGATGTTGCCAGCTACAGGAGGTTCAACGATTCCAGGGGTCAATGGACTATTCGGCATGTGCAAGATGGCCACGACCTTCTAAGCTCTAGCTTAAAGAGCTCATTTGATGAGAGTGTCCTTCTCTGGCACATTGCGACGGACTTGTGCTTTTACTTCATGGGTCATGCATCACCTGATGATCATAGATGCGCGTCATCCCAGTCTCACGAAGATCATTCAAGTGGTGAATGTGCTACCTGGTGTAAAAGATCTCAGTGGTTTGGACGTG
The DNA here is from genome assembly GCA_916181665.1 of Avena sativa. Classification (NCBI taxonomy): domain Eukaryota; kingdom Viridiplantae; phylum Streptophyta; class Magnoliopsida; order Poales; family Poaceae; genus Avena; species Avena sativa. The sequence continues at coordinate 467,772,440 of OV702293.1, forward strand.
CCATGGGATGCAGAGAGATGTCCAATTACATGATGTACCTATTGTTTGTTAATCCTGAGATGCTTATAGCCGGTGCCAGACGGAATCTATTCACTGCCGCTTACGCTCAACTCAATGAAATCATTGAGAGCAGCGAACTGCCTCTGGAAGAGAGAGCACTTACACAGGCAATAATCACCAAGATGGAATCATTACCAGAACCCCAAGAGGCGGGTAATTTTATCCATGACGCCTGGAAGATTGCCGATGGATTGGTGAAATTAGGTGATGAGAAGATGTGGGAGGTGATTGAAGGGGTGTGGGTGGAGATGCTTTGCTTCTCTGCCAGCAGGGGCCGAGGGTACCTACACGCCAAGGCTTTGGGCAACGGAGGAGAGTTACTGACCTATATCTGGCTCCTGCTATACCATATGGGAATGGAGACCTTAACGGAGAGGCTGCAGAGAGAGGATCTTTCAACCGAAGGACATGTTTCCCAGGTACACGATTGAGTCATATCTCCTCTGCTTTTCAATCTTAGGTGCGTATTTGCTTCACATGGTTGTCTACATTAATTGTTCATTATGATGTGTTGTGTGCAGAGGTCGGATCATCCGAGTGGAGGAGAAAATACTGGCGCCTCCCCGTCAACTTCATAGGACCATATCTCCCATGCTTTCCGATCTTAGTTGCTTAATTGGTTCTCCATGGAAAGACTTGCGTGGATTTTTCATTTGTGATGTATTGCATGTCGGCGTGGTTCTCTAGTTTCATCGTAATGTCTCTCGTGTCATTGTTCTTCAGCTGAATAAGAGCCATGCTATATGTCTGCATAGTATGATTGTATGTATGTTTCTCTGTTGCATTGCAGTGTGTGCCATGTGTGTACGAAAAGGATCTGGGGGGTATGATAGTCGTCATTTGAACATTTCATTATCCTCCTGATGTATTGCAGTTTAATTTGCAACCCTATTGATATGTGTAAGTTTTGTGTGACGGATTCATTTGAAGTCGTGGATATTGCACCATTATTCTGCCATTGTAGCATCAGCGCTTCACCAACCCATGTGAATGATGTACAGTAGCGTCAATGACCACCTAATAATTAATACTCCCTCCGTTTCAAAATATAAAACGTTTTAGCTTTAGGAAGCAAATGTATCTAAACTATTTTTAGTATGTAGATTCACTCATGTTTGGAGTGAATCTACACACTAAAACAAGTCTAGATACATATTTTTCACAAACCTAAAACATCTTATATTTTAAAACGGAGGAAGTACGTAGAATCAGCAAAAACCAATTGCTAGCACCTAATATAATACGTACAAAATTTGGAAAGAAAAGCAGAGTAAACAACAAATGAGGCAAGATTAATACCTTTAGCAACGCAGTGGAGCCCATCGCAATGACCAGTATATTCCCCAAGTCAAGCAAAACGTATACGACCAAATGCATCGTCCGTACTGAAGTAGCTTGTATAATCAAACACGGCAATCGTAGTACTCCATAATAAAAAGAAATAGTTTGCCGATAAGATGCCCCGTGTGAGAGAATCATTTTTTGCTTCGGTTTTGAAGCCAGTTTGGTTGGCGTCTTGGAAGCGTTGTGCCCAGAATAGATGTTCCTGGATTTTCTTTTTTAGAAATAGGCTCTTTTATTACTTAAAAGTAATGTCTCACTAGTGCAAAGCGGTCCATGTGTCCCGGTTGGTAAGGGCTTTTAGTCCCGGTTTCCCAACCGGGACAAGGCAATCGGGACTAAAGCTCCAACCTTTAGTCCCGTTTGCCTCACCAACCGAGACAAAACAGTGTACACATGGCTGCTGCTCCGCGCAAGGGGGGAGCAACCGTCCCGGTTCGTAACACGAACCGGGACAAATAACCCTCTGCCGCGGCAGAGAATTTATTTTGGCACATTTTTTGCTGCGGCAGCATTTTGGCCACTTTTTGTGCCGCGACAGAGAATTCATTTATGTTGTTTTATTTTTTATTTTGTGTTTTGCACTCATCAATGAAGGAACCATTATATTATACAAGATCATCATGACAATATAAATCTAAGTGTCGAACATATTACATTCGATACACGGATTTCGTGCACTACATACAAAATAAGCTCTTTGTACAATCCCTATTGCCTATACACACCCGCATAGTATTCTCCTTTTGGGTCTAGGACTTCTGCATCAAAGAATCCCGCCAATTTCTCCTGAATTGCTCGTACGCGATCCTTTGGCAGAAGACCGTCTCGTAGACGTTCGAGCTGATTTAAAAATGGAGTTAACCTATATGAATGAAACTAAACACAATTTGATGGTAATAAAAAACTATAGAAATTATTTACGTACGTGGAGTTGCTCTAAATTTCTGCCCTTCTCACAGCACGTCTGACGGATGAACTCGCAAACATAGTATCCATATAAATTGTTCCCTGGTTCCTGCGTCAGGCACTTTACGAGAACATAGTTCAATCAAAATAATAATCAAGCATGATAATAACGGTATCAAAACTAGAATAAAAAAGATGCGCGGATATAGCTAGTGGTGCTTACATCTAGTGGTTTAAATGTAAGCTCCTCTTTTCAAACACCCCTAGCCTTCTTGGTGAACCGTTTCCAAGCGCTGCCCGGCGAAGAAAACGAATAAAGGAAGTTATTAATTACTTGATATCATAAAATTCACGAACGTTGCCTGATATAGTGTCGTAATGATTAGAATTACCGCTGGAGAATCATCTGCATGTCCTGCCACGTCTCAAGGGGTTTATGTTTCGAATCCATCACTAGTACCCGCCATTTGTCAGGTTGAATGATTAACAGAATATAGTGAAAGCTGCGCATGCATAACTCATCAATTATATACTTAACATCGAGTAAGCAAAATAGAAAGTGTATACAAGACAATAACACTCACTCGAAGTTGTAAGAAAATAATATTTCCCTTCTGGTTTCTTGAAACCTTAAGGCGTGTATGATATTATCCTCTGTATCCCGGGGGTTTGTTTTGAGATTAGCTTGATGAATCCAGTATGGGTCAACGAACCCAATGTCATAGATTTGTCCTCTACTGCATTCGAGAATTTTCATTCTGCATATTATAGTATGATTATATACATGCAATAAACAAGGTGAGATAGCTAGAGACTAAATTAATTACAGAATTAGTACTTGGCGTGTCGCGACGGCGATGGTTGCGCTGGAGACGGGTGAGGAGACGGGTGAGGCGGCGGCGAAGATGGCCTTGGCGTGTGATTTGGAAGCACGATACATTCCTTTGTCCATAGAATGGTGACGTTTGTTGCTTCTCCCAGTTCAGTCACATCCCCTTCACCTGCAGGGTAGTCAAGCTTCAAACCTTGAAAGGTGGGCATGATTTCATCCACCTCGACAACAGCGTAGCCCTGTGGAACCGGACGACAATGGTAAGTTGGTGTGGGTCTAATTGGTAAGGCATAGCCGACCACCACCTTCATTGATATGTTTACAACTTTGACATGTAGCTCGTAGTGTGTCATCTGTGTGATATCATCCACTGGGTAGCCAACACGAGCCATCGTCGGTGCACCATCGTCTTCGTCATTATCATCACCCTGGACCTCGGTGGAAGCCATACTGCTTTTTTGATTATTCGATAGGCCGGTAGCATCGAATGCAGGTTCTACTACCATGTGTTGCTGAGATGGGCCGGTAATACCTTGCTGGCTAAGTGTGTTAATTTGATCTTGTTGTTGCTTTATTCGTTCTTCAATTATACGCATTCGCTCTTTCTGAATATCTGCTTCAACTTTCGCCTTGTCCTTTCTCCTCTTACGGCTTCTATCAGGATATTTCTTCCTCTCTTCGGGAAACCCAGTTCTCCATGGTTGGGAGCCTATCGTGCCTCGTGTTCGTCCATCATGTTCCTTATTCCCAAGGGCGAGTGTGAGCTCATCATTGTCTCTATCGGGAATGAAGTCCCCATCTTTAACAACCTTTACTGATTTTCTAATCTTCTCGATTGTCAAGGGGTCTTCTTTATGTCGTATGTTATATATACACTTCCCTTCCGAGTCTAACGTGCCCCCATGCCCGTAAAACCAATTCTTTGCACGTTCGATCCAATCGTCTGTCTCTGGGATGATCTTTTTAGCACGCAGTTCATCCTCAAGTTTCTTCCACTTAGGAATGCTAGCCCTGTAGCCACCTTGCCCCATAGTATGGTGATACTTCTTGTTAGCAGCATTTAGCTTATTCGTTTCAGACATTTTATTAGCATTTTCTGATGTCTTGTAATTCACAAACTCGGCCCAGAATGGTTTTAACTTCTGATACTGAATCTTATCGAAATCCGGAGTCTTATCTTTCATGACATAGTCAAGGTGCAATCTTTTCTTCCAGTTGGGGAAACACTGGGCCATCTTCTTCATAGCCCACTCCATGACCTTCATCTGCATGGCTTTGGCATGTTCTAAGGCGTCCTCAACTGGATCCTCCGCATTTGGATCCAGCTCTACCTTCGATAGTTTGAAATTAAGCATGAGCCTCTTCCACAGTAAATCTTTGGCCACGGTAGGGAGAAATAAAGATGTTCCCTCTTCTTCCGCATTAGCAGGCCTATTCCAATTTTGAATGACGATCGGGACGAAGTCCCTAACGATTACTCCGCATTGTGCCACAAATTTGTTTGCGACAACAAGGGGAGCCGTCGGTTTGCCGTCGTCACCTATTTCTTCGATCCTGAACCTCTCATGGTCTTCCAACTTTTTGGTTGGGCCTCGTCCGCTCTTTTCAGTAGATTTGTTCGATCCAGAGGGCTAAAAGAAGAAAGATCGTCGTTAATATGTGTATATTAATAGCAGATGATTAATTAATGAATTAATTATATTACATGCACCTCGCCGGAGCGGTTGTCTTCTCGATCACACAAGGCATCGCCTTCTCCCTCGCGGAAGGCATCACCTTCAACCTCAAACAAGTCGTCTCTTCCAGCAAAAAGAGGATCACCCTCACCGGAGTTATTCAGAAATGTCGATACATCTATATTTTCTTCCCCGCGGATCACACCTTGGATCAAATCTTCCTTTTCTTCGTCTCTGCCTTTTGGTTCCATATTTTCTGCATAGGTGGAAAAACGGATAAGTCAAAGCGGCTAAGGGAGAATGTTAGGTAGGGTGTTGAGAGATATAAACCCTAATTTGGAGAAACCCTAATATATACATACACAATAATAAAAATGAAGAGAAACCCTAAACCCTAAACCTAGCTACAAAAAGGAAACTATGTAGTAGATAGGTAACTCTAGATATTGACAAAAGACCACATTGGAATCATATACATCATAGCGAGAAAGTAGATACTTTGTAATAGGTTCATAATGAGAGGCTACGCTTTCCCTCGGGCTCGGATCCTATCGCGAAGAACCAATACCGGAAAGAAAGGCGACAATTCAAGACATGGCATAATGCAATGCGCAAACAATATGTATGACATGTCAGATTAGATACTACGCGGTAACCATAATGCATGTCGATTTAAGAGGGTTCAGAATTCCCTGGCAAAGGTGCATCGTCAAACTCACATGTATATGAGGGGTATCGATGTTCTTCCAACTAAACTAGGGTTTAAAGTTGCTTGACAATGTATTATGATTGCTTAGACACATAACTCTCAATTTTCTGAACATTTTGATATATTATACATATTTTTATGATTAAATATGAAATAGTTATTGATTTTACAAAATTATATTAATTTCTGCTATTTTCAAACATTTTTGAAAAGGATTAAGCCATTACTGCATCACCCTGACGTCATCAACCCGATCCCTAACTTTCTACACCGGGGCTGCTCCTACCGACAGCCACTGACTAGGGGGCCCCAGGCCGAGCTGGGTCCACCCCGTGGCCACGCAGGCACCACGTCAAACGAACGGCGCGCGACGGCTACGAAGATCTAGGAGGAAAACGGAGGGTGCCCTGAGCACCAGAAGCTCACCACGGTGCTCGACGTGGGGTCGTGGAAGCCAGGCGAGGCCAGAGGCGAGCTAATCGATGGCGGCGAGCTTTGTCGGGGTCGGGGAAGACGACGAGGTTGGCGACGATTCCGCGCGCCGAGGCTTGATTCCTTCAGTGGGACAAAACAGGGGTCCGAGGCGGAGCTGCTGGCACCACCAGATGGTCGAGGGGAAGTCGGGAATGGCGACGACGGCCGGCTACTGGGGCCGGCTAGGGTTTGGCCAGAGAGGAAGAGAACGCACGCGAGGGGGAGAAAGATGGAGAGAACGCACGACGATACACAGCAGCGGACAAGGCGGCGGCGGGGCGGCCGACGACGTCTCCCTACCGTGGGAGTTGAACCTAAATCATCTAACAACTAAATCATCTACATCATCTAAATACACCTAAATCATCTAAGAACTAAATCATCTACATACACCTAAAATCTAAATAATATATACATACATGCATCACACCTAAAATCTAAATATATACATTATACATACATACATATGCATGCATACACACTAATTAAAAGGAAGGGCCCTCTCGGGTCGTTCATGGTACCGGCGGCGGCGGTGGACGCGGGCGGAGGTCGGGGAGGAGAGGGAGAGGCGGCGGGCGGCGCTGGACACGGGCGGCGGTGGCGGCTGGAGCGCGTGGCGGTGGCGGCCTGCGGTGACCCAGCATACCACTGCATGATGTAGTACACTATAGTCATTGACATAACACCAATGAAACACTGTTCACTAGTATTACATCCCTCAGAATGGCACAACAGAAACACAGCGGGTCCAATACATGTCTTAAAGGTTACAACACACTCTTCACATAAGATCCAGAGAACACTCTAGGTTAAAGAGAGAAAGAGAACTTCTTTTACGAAGAAGAATCAAAGATAAATAACGCAAAATTATTATACTATTAAACTTAGTATTTAACTAAAGAATTGGCATTGCCGCTATTGCAATGTTCTATAGAGGTAGGTTCTTTGGCTAGAGATTGTATTTATATCTAGTCAGTAATTTTGTCTTCACTTGAGTTGAGATTTATGTTGTCTTCCTGGTCTTCATCGAAGAGCTTTTAGCTGGTCTTGACAAGTTCTTGAGCATATCTTGATGTAGACATCTTTTAGTGGCTTCATAATCTAGCAAGGGTTAAGAAGATACTTTGAGTACGAGCGTACTCAGCAAATTCACTAGAAAAGGAGTGTTTGATGCACTATAACTACATCCACAGACCGTAGGTCGTAGGCAATGCATGTTTTCATAAACATTTCTTCAAATGTTGCTTTTATTCTGAAAAGCTATGTCGTCAGCCTTCACGGGTTTACTAGAACCTTCATGGGATTCCTTTCCCGCTGCGTTCGCAGCTCCTTCCTAGAACAGGGAGTAACAAGTTACAGTTCTTACACTCTGCAGAGGTGCGTCACTTTACCCATGAGAGATCTTAGCTTTGTTGCACATCCGGGCCGCAAACCCGTTCACACTTCCTTGGTGTGAGGCCCAGACTAAGACCCAAGCCAATCACTGCCTTCTCCGCGACCCCACATGTCTCCTTGGTGTACGCCAGCCCACCTATTGAATTATGGCAATGGCAGTACAGACCATTCAGATGCCGGAACTATCGTGGGACATTGAGGGTTCCCACCCATATGCTGCATATCCTCTACGAATTACCATAAATAATATGCACGCTACGAGTGATAACAGCCACGACCCGCACATCCAGCTCCATGCGAGAGGGAAAAGATACAGCTGACTTCTCTGTCCCATTTCAAATCTCATGGTCAATGCGTAATATACAGCGCAAGAATCACTGGCGACATTGGTTGTTAAGTCCTAGATAATATGTTCCTTTACCACCGGAACTCTTATAGTAGGTTATTACCTCATGGTAAATAACCTATAATCACATTATTATGAAAATAGTGTTTTCTGTCCTTTTTCAAATGCAGGTGATGACAACACTGGATTTGTAAAATACTTTACAGAAAATAATTAAAGGACATGAGCAAGTGTGAACTTTCCTTTTGTGATTGCAAGATTATGCACTCACGGTCTTTGAGTCAATGTATAAGATCCCAAATCTGAAATCAGCATCATTGGTCCGGTAAGGACTAATGTTTAAAGAAGCAATATGCTTTTATGCATAAGTAGTGTGATGCACATTCTAAGCACAAATCCCGGGAATAACGTTGTCCTTGGGTTTGGATTCCGAAAATGATTACTTTGGAATGTGTGGTTCTTTTAGATAAGTTTCATCGTTGTACTTTTATTAGAGTTTATGAGTGGTTGCAAACATCACATATGTAGGAATAAAGTGTACATACTTATGACATACTAGTTAGGATTACTTATACAAGGTTTCTTATTTAAAGTGGCAAAAAGGATAACCTTCGAAGAAAAGGTTTCACTTCTAAGGTCTAAACAAAATTTGTGGTTAGTTAGTGGTGGTTGATGTCATTGTTTGCTCAAATGGTTTGGCTTGAGTTGCTTTATAGTTTAACCACTTCAGACCATAGTTAACTATAAAACATATAATAATGCTTATAGTGTTACATTAAGGTTTTGTATACTAAAGTTAACTTTAAAGTATAGATAGTTTTGAAAACTTCGTCATATAGAATATGTGGTTAGTTAAGAATGTTGTTCTGTTACTTGAGTTAATGGTGACTCGATGTGAGTATGGAGTAATATCATTTATCTTTTATAAATGAGTGAGTATGGTATATGAACCCAAGATAATGTTACTTAACTACTTAGGAATTTATATAGTGTTGTAGTAGTTTTTGTAATTTGGTACTTAATATAGCTTAGAAAATGTTTGATTGTTCACAAGTTGTTCTTTAAGGAGTTTATTATTAGTGGAATTCTTCTTAGAGATAATCTTCATTTAAAGTTGTGGATTCTTCTAAAATAAGAGTATTTATAAGGTTTTAAACCATTATGGCATTAGATTATTAATATTTAAGACTAATACTATTAATTAGACTTATTTGACTCATTTTAGGAATATTAATAATTTTATTTATCTTTATAAGAATTATTAATGAAGTAAATAAGTTTAGATTTGAGTTATTAAAATATTTAATTTTTATTTAACTCAAAAGTAGAAGATTATATTTTTAATATGTAGATATTATTTTTGTGATCATTTTGACATATCATATTTATTTTTTTATGATTTATAAATAATAGATATAATTTTTATAATTCTTATCACTTTATAATTACTTAATAATAAATATTTGATTAAGTGAAATAATAATACATGATTATAGTTTTATATTAGAATTCTTATTTTTCTAAAAGAAAATTTGGTATTTTATTACTATTATTAATATTTATTATTATAAAATATGAATTATCAAAGTTTTATTACTTATAAAACTTTTATTAAATAATATTTATTTAAATCATCATAATAATAATATTTGATAATAAGTTTAAGTTGTAGATTTTATTTTTCTAAAAAATTTCATATATTATACATATTTTTCTGAATTGTAAATCAAAAGTTATTAATTAAACAAGATTTGATCATTTATTGAATTTCTGGAATAATATTTATTGAATTATAACATTTGATTTTAACTCTTAACAGAAAATACTTTTTACACCGAACCCAAAACTAACCCTCAGTCACTGACTAGTGGGCCAGTGTCCACCTCAGCTCTCAGGTGAAAGAAATGCATTTGTTACTGAGCTCCTCTCTACACATTGTCGATGACATGTGGGCCCTGGGCCATGTCATCCACCATGCGAGGCAAAGACTAGTCAAACGACTGACGTGGCTCGACCATGAGGTAATATGAGTGGTCACCGGCGACGATCTACTGCACCCCAGCAAGCGAAATAGGTCTAATTTGAATCAGCGCAAGCTATTGGACCTAGGAGTCGCAGCGCCGCTCGGAAATGGTCATCGGAGCCTCTGCTCCGATGAGCTCCGACGGTGGCTTACAGTGAGACGGCGATTTACAAAGAGATCAAATGATTCAAGGATGCTGGAAGATTCAGGAACTCACCCTGCTGATGATCGAGTGGCTGGCGAGGACAGGCGTGAATCGAGCTTCCCGACGAGGATTCCGACGAACTACCGCGAAGGAAATCGACCAAATTTGCCCGCTCCAGTGCTCCCCTTGATGCACGCTTCTACCCAGAGGATCTACGGAGGCTGGCGCGTCTCCATAACGGCTCAGAATGGTGTGGGGTGGCGTAGTTCGATGGCGAGGAGTGGCTCCGGCGAGCTAGGGTTCGGTCTCGTTCGTATCTGAGAGGATAAGGAGGAATTGGGGATAGGGATTGAGACTATGCGTCGTGGTGGCCTTCTTATCCCCTCCTGGCAACAGCGGCGAGTATCTTGACGCAATGACGACGATGACGGCATCGGGCGGCGACGAGCTCCGCCAGCGAGCTGCCTGTGTGCGTGACGGTGACGACGATGACCGTTTTGCAGAAAACCCCCTGACATTTTCTTTCACTCAACCCGTGGTCCGTTCCTGACCCCACTTGTCAGTTACAGATAGAAAAGAACCTGGGCTGGTACTGGGCCGTTGTGGGCTGCACAGGGTGTCAGGTAAGCATGAGTGTGTTGGGCTGCGACCAAATTTGGTTTTTATTTGTTTTATTCTTTTTCTATTTTCTGTTTTCATATTCATATTTGAATTTGATTTATATTTTGAATCTTTCTTTGTATAACTTGTTTCCTGGACATTTACAACAATACAAAAATATACCTAGTCTCCTTTGTAATTTCTTATTGTATCCTTTTTTTGTATTTCTTGTATTTACTTAATGTGATCCCCCTTGTTAATATTTTATATAAACTTTTCTTATTATTTTTCTCTCCCTATTTGTGTTAGGGATTTATTGGTAATATATTCTTATTTGTTTATAACTCAACTTTTAGTGAGCTCATTGTTTGAATAAAAACTTTATATATATGTATAATGATTCTATACCATTATTTGATGCATGAAAATTATAAAGACATTAATATGGTAATTATTACTCCTTTTAATTTGTAAAATAGCAATGTATGTGAATAACAAAGAAGTTTAGGGTTTTGAATCTTGGAATATTACCCTTGGTTTTAGGATTTTATATAGGTGTAGATTCTTTTTAAGATTTAGGATTTATCAACTAAGTGTATTGCCTTTTGTGTATAGTATTAGATGAAATCTCCCTTTTAAATTGGAAAATTATAATTAGAGTGTTTTATAGAAGTGAATATACTTAAGCACATATAGTGAGGATGGTTGAATTAACAGAGATATGCTTATGTAATTTGCTATAGAAAACTATCTCTATAAAGTGTTATAGACATCAGATGATGAATCAATGGTATATGATGGATATTATGTTTGAGTTGAGATTTAGAGTTGAATGCTTACCATGATTAAAATAGGAAAATGATTTATACATATAACTATATTTCTCCACCTTGGTTTTCTAATTAAGGAATTCCTTTCCTAGATATAATACCTCTTTCAATCCATTACCATGGTTAGTTTGAGGGATTTACTTATTAAAATCTTATTATTCAATATATCATTCTTCTAAACTTTGGAATGAATCCAATGAGTTTGATATAAATATACTTCATAGCTTCCTCTTATCCTTGTTTGGTTGAATCTACTATTTTACTGTTGACAATCTTCCATCCCACCAGTAGTTCCTTCAAACTCTACTCCCAACCTTCCTTAATCCCCATCACTATTCTTTCTCTAAAGTAAGCTATCCTTAAAGATGAATACATCACTTTTAATGACTCTATGCTATACTAGCTTTAGTTGAATAACACCATCTTATACTTACTTAACCCACATGACTTACACTTCAATCCCTAATTATATTTATGTGGTTTGCAAAGACTTCTCTAGGATCATTTCTCTTTACTAAGGTTCCAATCATATTCTACCTACCAATATTATCTATACTAGTTATACAAATTCCATATTAGTGACCAGAGCATTATCATTATAATACTTTAATCACTTATTACTGAAGTTCTTGGTTGGTTAAGCAGGGCTTCATCAATCCTATTTTTTTATTGTCTGAAAATTATCTTCTTAATATCTTATATTGGATTAAGGTTATTAATGGACTAGGCCTTTGTTAAAAGATTTGAGTAAATGTTCTAATAGGATTACTTAATAAATCAAGGACTATTAGTTAAAGAAGTTGTGAGTCAATGAGGAATTATCCAATCATTGATGAACAACAGACATGGAGATAATTTCCCTCAAGATTGTATAGGAAGAAGATATATATATATATATATAGTGGATGGTCTTGACTTAATATCTTTTCAACTCCAATTCCTCAAAAGAGTCTTTAAGATTAGGTGTTACTAAGATTCTCAGAATGTATGCAGATGGAATTTAAGATATAGTGGTTACATTCCTATTATTGGTTTTATATCTTTAACTGGTACTTAGGCGTGGTTATAATGAATACTATGAGATGATCTCCAATGATTAAATATATTTCACATTATATTAATGTTTAACTTAGGGTATATTTTGATATACCCTAAGATCAAATCTCTCCTTAAATGAGACTCTAACAAAGGTCTTATTGAAACTTATCACAGTCAACTTGATGATCTACTTCAATTCCATCAAGCTAAGAGAAGCTTTAATCACTTTGACCAGTTTTGTTTAAAAGTGCGAAAATTATTCGGATTTTCTATGCATAAATGCAATGCACACATTTGGGTTCAACTTATTTCTAGGCTCTAATGTTGGGATGTTACACGGCCGGAGCGCGTGACGATGGACGACGGAGACGGAGGGTGGCCAGAGACGGAGGACGGAGGCGGCGTCGCGGAGGCAGAGGCGGCGACGCTGACGACGACGGAGGGCGCGGCCAGCCTGGCGGGTGCGGGCAGCCTATCGGCGTCGTGGGCGGTGTTCCTGTGCGCACGTCGATGAGAAGCAGAGAAATGAGATGGGAAAGAAGAAGAAGAAGAAGAAGAAGAAGAAGAAGAAGAAGAAGAAGAAGAGGCACGCAAGTCATAAAGGATCGACCTTTTTTCCCGGTTGGTGGCTCCAACCGGGACTAAAGGGTCATACGTCCCGGTTGGAGCCACCAACCGGGACGTATGCTCCACTTTTTTTCATACTTTGGGTTGAGCCCAAGCGGTGCACGCAAGGGGCCTTTAGTCCCGGTTGGTGGTTCCAACCGGGACGTATGACCCTGTTTTCAAATTTTTTCACAAATTATATCTCTGTTCCTGCCTTATTTTTTATTTTGGGGTTTAAATTTGTAACCTTTTTTAAATGATAATTAATTTGGAATTTAGAAAAACTTTAAACATAAAAGTGTTTGAATTTGAATAACTAATTCAAACCCATTTTCTGTTTTTAAAAATAATTAATGTAACATTTTAAACTATGAACCATTTAAAATTAAAAATGAATTAACTTATATTTTTTATATATTAATTTGGAATTTAGAAAAACTTTAAACATAAAAAGTGTTTGGATTTGAATAACTAATTCAAAACCATTTTTTGTTTTTAAAAATAATTAATGTAACCATTTAAACTATGAACCATTTAAAACTAAAAATGAATTAAATTATATTTTTTATATATTAATTTGGAATTTAGAAAAACTTTAAACATAAAAAGTGCATGGATTTGAATAACTAATTCAAAACCATTTTCTGTTTTTAAAAATAAGTAATATAACCATTTAAAATTAAAAATGAATTAACTTATATTTTTTATATATTAATTTGGAATTTAGAAAAACTTTAAACATAAAAAGTGTTTGGATTTGAATAACTAATTCAAAACCATTTTTTGTTTTTAAAAATAATTAATGTAAACATTTAAAATATGAACCATTTAACATTAAAAATGAATTAACTTATATTTTTTATATATTAATTTGGAATTTAGAAAAACTTTAAACATAAAAAGTGTTTGAATTTGAATAAATAATTCAAAACCATTTTCTGTTTTTAAAAATAATTAATCTAACCATTTAAAATATGAACCATTTAAAATTAAAAATGAATTAACTTATATTTTTTATATATTAATTTGGAATTTAGAAAAAAATTAACATAAAAAGTGTTTGGATTTGAATAACAAATTCAAAACCATTTTCTGTTTTTAAAAATAATTAATGTAACCATTTAAAATATGAACCATTAAAAATTAAAAATGAATTAACTTATATTTTTATATATTAATTTGGAATTTAGAAAAACTTGAAACATAAAAAGTGTTTGAATTTGAATAACTAATTCAAACCATTTTTTGTTTTTAAAAATAATTAATGTAACCATTTAAAATATGAACCATTTAAAATTAAAAATGAATTAACTTATATTTTTTATATATTAATGGGCGGGAAGAAAAGGACGGAAAATAATGGGCGGGAAGAAAATTTTATTACGATAGAACTGGAATTAAAGTACATAACACAACTAACACTAAGTTACATAAAGCACGCCTGAAAATTAAGATACATAGAAGAACTGAAAATTAAGATACATGGCCAGATTAAGTCACAATCGGCCGAACTTGTTTTGCAATGTTGGAGTGATTCAGTCATGCTCCTGCCTACATGTGTAATACTCGCCACTATAGTCGTCATACTCGCCGCGGCCGTCGTCGTTGTAGTCATCGGGGTCGCCGTAGTTGAACCTTGAAGGCTGAGTACGAGTGGGATGGACTTAAGGATAGCGCAGGCGGGGGTTAGAGTCGGCAGCCGTGTCGTAGGCCATGACGCTCTAAAGAGTCCGGCCGCGCCACCACAACCGACGACCGGCCTCGTTGAAGTTCAGAGGAGGTGGGCCAGCCGACGGAAAGGTTTGAGATGTCCCAGTTGGGAGATAGTCCAGGTAAGGTGGTCTACTATTTTATAAAAATGGGACGGTAGTATTCTGAAACAGCATTTTGGTGGTTGCTTCACAAAACGACCCGTTTTTTGCGCTCGGAAAATGGAAAATGGCTTTTCCTTGCGACGAAAGGAAAACTTCCTCCTGCAACATGGTTCTCCATCCCAATGTCCACATGCATGCATAATATGGGCACAGCATCGCAAACTATGCCGCGATTCAGCACATAACATCGGTCATTTAGACCGAAAGCCATGAAACCTCGAACATAATAGGTCATTTTGTGAAGGTTTTTTCGAGACATGATCAATATAACAAGTCTGGTATTTTTCCTTGCAACTATGTCACATAATATGACACCACGCGAAGGATTTACATTGTTCGGACTTCTTTTGAATTTCTTATGCTCGTTTTGAATTTTTCCCTTTTTGAACTATGGTCGAACCGGCGTGCATGAAGATAGGGGACGAGCATCGTTAGAACTTGCATTGGATCTCTGAAGAAACCACATGTTGCGAGTCTAAAAATGATTTTTTTCAAAAAATCACGGGCGTTAGATCATGTACCTGTAGTACAAACTGGACCCACTTCCTACCGATTCGGCAAACATTTATCCTTTTTACCTGGGATGAACGGAAAGGTTTGAGATGTCCTGGTTGGGAGATAGTTCATGTAAGGTGGTCTAGTATTTTAGAAAAATGGAATGGTAGCATTCTGAAACAACATTTTGGTGGTTGCTTCACAAAACGACCCGTTTTTTGCGCTCGAAAAATGGCTTTTCCTTGCGACGAAAAGGAAAACTTCCTCTGCAACATTGTTCTCCATCCCAATGTCCACATGCATACATAATATGGGAACAACATCACAAACTATGCCGCGATTCAGCACATAACATCGGTCATTTGGACCGAAAGCCATGAAACCTTGAACATGATAGGTCATTTTGTGAAGGTTTTTTCGAGACATGATCAATATACCAAGTCTGGTATTTTTACTTGCAACTATGTCACATAATATGACACCACACGAAGGATTTACATTGTTCAGACTTTATTTGAGTTTCTTATTCCCGTTTTGAATTTTTCCCTTTTCGAACTATGGTCGAACCGGCGTGCATGAAGATAGGGGACGAGCATCATTAGAACTTGCATTGGATCTCTGAAGAAACCACATATTGCGAGTGTAAAAATGATTTTTTCAAAAAATCACGGGCGTTAGATCATGTACCTATAGTACAAACCTGCGGTGACCCAGCATACCACTGCATGATGTAGTACACAATAGTCGTTGACATAACACCAATGAAACACCGTTCACTAATATTACATCCCTCAGAGTGGTACAACAGAAACACAACAGGTCCAAGACATGATTATAGGTTACAACTCAACTCTTTACACAAGATCCAGAGAACACTCTAGGTTAAAGAGAGAGAAAGAAACTTCTTACAAAGAAGAATAAAAAATAAACAACTCAAAGACTAACATACTAATAAGACTAGTATCTGAATTATTGGTCTAGCATTGCTGCTATTGCAATACACTACAGAAATAGGTTCTATGACTAGGGTTTATATTCCTAGCTAATCAATAACTTCGTCTTCACTTGAGTTGATGTATATGTTGACTTTCTTGACTTTATTGAAGACCTTTAGCTTTTGATGATGATTCCTGAAGCATAATTTGATGTAGACGTCATCTTAATGGCTTCATAATCTAGCAAGGGTTAAGAAGATACGTTGAGTACGAGCGTACTCAGCAAGTTGACTAGAAAAGGAGTGTTTGATGCACTATATCTACAGCCGGAGACCATAGGTCGTAGGCAATGCAGGTTTTCGTAAATATTTCTTCAAAGGTTGCTTTTATTCTGAAAAGCTATGTCTATCAGCCTTTACGGGTTTACCAGAACTTTCATGGAGTTCCTTTTCCGCCGCGTTCGTAGCTCCTTCCCGGAACAGGGAGTAACAAGTTATAGTTCTTACACTCTGCAGAGGTGCGCCACTTTACCCATGAAAGACCTTAGGTTTTATTGCACGGTAGGGAGTATGTCCCTGTTCAAACGTCCTTGGTTTGAGGCCCAACCTAAGATCCAAGACAATCACTGCCTTCTCCGCGACCCCGCATGTCTCCTTGGTGTACGCCAGCCCACCTATTGAATTATGGCAATTGGCAGTACATGCTGTTCAGATGCCGAAACTATCGTGGGACGTTGAGGGCTCCCACCCATATGCTGCATATCCTCTACGACTTACCAATTAATATGCACTCTACGAGTGATAACAGCCACGACCCGCACATCCGGCTCCATGCGAGAGGGGAAATATACAGCTGACTTCTCCGTCCCATTCCAAATCTCATGGTCAACGCGTAATATACGACGCAAGAATCACTGGCGACATTGGTTGTTAAGTCTTAGATAATATGTTCCTTTACCACCGGAACTTTCATAGTAGGTTATTACCTCATGGTAAATAACCTATAATCACATTATTATGAAAATAGTGTTTTCTAACCTTTTTCAAATACAGGTGATGACAACACTGGATTTGCAAAATACTTTACAGGAAATAATCAAAGGACATGAGCAAGTGTGAACTTGCCTTTTGTGATTGCAAGATTATGCACTCGCGCTCTTCAAGACAATATAAGATCCAATATATAAAATCAGCATCATTGGTCCGGTAAGGACTAATGTTTAAAGAAGCAAGATGCTATTATGCATAAGTAATGTAATGTAATTTCGTAAACTCGAATCCCGGGGATAACATTGTTCTAGGGTTTGAATACTGGAAATGGTTTCTTCGGAATGTGTTGCTCTTTTAGATTAAGTTTCATATTTGTGCTTCTTATTAAGGCTTGTGAGTGTGTGTGAAAACACATAATTATAACGTTATACAACAATAAGATATACGAAAGTGGAATGCTACTCAAAGACTACTTATATACGAATTGCTTATCTCAAAACCTTACTTTACAAGTATTGACATCTATAAGTAACTTAAGTATTAACAATCCTAATCTACGAGTAAAGTATAAAGTAATGTGATTGTTATTAATTGTCATCTGTTGTCTGAAGTGGCAAAAGAATAACATTTGAAGGAAAGATTTCCTTCCTAAGGTCTAAAAAATCTTTGTGGTTATTCAAATGTGGTCGATGTTGTTTGTGCTTGCTTGAATAGTTTGGACTTGAGATGTTTTATGACTTAACTATAACAAACCAAAGTTAACTATAAAACACATAAGAAAGTCTTTAGCATTATATTTAAAGTCTTGTAGACTAAAGTTAACTTTAAAGTCATAGATGGACTTAAGGTATATTGCTTATGTTACTTGTACCTTGTGTACTTCATAATGTTTCTGTAAGAATACTTTTAAGAATGGTAACACTTCTATTTGAATAGTGGTTTCTTAATTTTATAATGGAATAGAATCATTTATCTTTTTAAAACTGAGTGGTTATGGTTTGTGGACAAGGAAATAATATTACTTAATTACTTATGGATTCAATATAGTGTTTTGGTATGTTTATAAACTTGTGGTTGAAGTAAAGGAATAGGTTTTATCTCATTACAAATTATTCTTGGAGATTTTATATTAGATAAGAATCCTTTATAAAATAATTTACACTTATGGTTGAAGGATAATTCGATAAAATTGTATTTAAAATGTGTTAAACCATTTTGACTTCATATTATCAATATTCAAGACTAAAACCATTTATTAGACTTTAATTAGTTAATTTTAAAATATTAGCAAATTTTATTTACCCTTATATGAATTAATAACTCAGGAATTATGTTTAAATCCAAGTTATTAAGTTGTTTAATTTTTTTATTTACCTCAAAAGTAGAATATTATATTTTTAACATGTAGGCATTATTTTTGTGATCATTTTGGTATATTACATTTATTTTTGTGATTTATAAATAATAAGATATGATTTTTATAATATTTATTATTTAATAATACATAATAAATATTGAGTAATATGCACCGGAGGTCCTAAAAGTTTGGACAAAACCGTATGCAGGTCCTAAAAGTTTCAAATTGTGCACTACAGGTCCTAATTCTCAGTTAGTTATGCACTACAGGTCCTAATTCTCAGTTAGTTGTGCATTGCAGGTCCTAATTCTTTGCTATAGCCCAGACTACAGTGCATATGGATATGAGAATTAGGACCTGCACTGCACACATTGAAACTTTTAGGACATGCATATAGTTTTGTCCAACTTTTAAGACCTCCGGTGCATATTACTCATAAATATTTAATTAAGTGAAATAATAATGTATGATTATAATTTTAAAGTATTGTTTTTATTTTTCTAAGATTTTTGATATTTTATTTATATTTTTAATATTTAACAATATTAAAATATGAATTTTTAAAGTATTAATACTTATAAAATCTTTATTTAATAATAATTATTTAAATTGTTGACATAATAATGTTTGATAATAGTTTTAAGTTATAGATTTTATTTTTCTAAAAAATTTCATATATTACATGTATTTTTCTGAATGACAAAACTAAAGATATTAATTTTACAAGATTTAATTACTTTATTTAAATTTCTGGAATGTTTATATTTTAATAAATATTGTTTTATCAATTTACTAAACAGACACAGAACGTTTTTACACCTAAAATAAACCTAGCCAAGGTCACTGACCAGTGGGCCAATGGCCACATCACACTCTCAGGTTAGTAAAAGCATTTGTTACCTGCCCTATTTCTATTCCTAATCGATGACAGATGGACCCTATACCACGTCACATGCCACAACAGTAAAGACCAGTCAAAGGACTGACCCGGTCAAGGGTGACCTCACCCTGACATCAGCGTGACCTCAGTAATGGAGGTCCTCACTGGTGACGCCCGTGAAGGGAATATGCCCGAGAGGCAATAATAAAGTGGTTATTATCGTATTCCTTATTTATGATAAATGTTTATTTTACATGTTATAATTGTATTAATACGGAAACGTTAATACATGTGTGTTTAATAAACAAAAAGGAAGTTCCTAGTTATGCCTCTCTTATAAACTAGCTCGTTGATTAACATGATGATCAAAGTTTCCTGATCATGGACATTGGATGTTGTTAATAACGAGGTCACAACATTAGTGTAATGATGTGATGAACATTTATCCGAAGTATAGCATTACGATCAAAGTCATTGAGTTTATATTGCTATAACAACTTACGAAGTGATCCTAATCCTTAGACCATGAGATCATGTCAATCACTAACACCGGAAGAGTTTCTCGATGACATCAAACGTCACACCGTAACTGGGTGATTATAAAGATGGCTTCAGAACTACTAAACTGTATGTTGAGACCCATGGATCGAGAGTGGAATTTTTTCATCCCGATGATGGATAGATATGCTCTGGGCCCTCTCGGTGATATCATATTGATTAGCTTGCAAGCAAGTGATTTGATCACTAGAATGTTATATCACGGGAACGAGAAAAGAGTGCATGTCGGTAACAAGATCAAACTAGGTATAGATATACCGATGATCGAATATCGGACATGTAATATATTGTGAAACAAAGGGATTAAGATACTAGCGTAAAAAGGTTCACACGATCACAGAAGTCATCGTTGAATGTGTGGGAGTCAGTATGGATCTCCAGGTCTCGCTACTGATTATTGATCGGAGAAGGGTCTCGATCATGTCCGCATTATTCGCGAACCGTAGGGTGACACACTTAAGGGATACCGACACCATTCGGAGCAAATGATATGCCAGGAAAAGAATAACAAGCGCAGGAATTTATTTCACTAGATACCGAAACGGATTTTCGGGTGAAATTGCAGAAAGTGTTTCTGCATGTGAAATGAAATACTAGCAAGGGGTTATATGTGAATGTTTGTCATTAAAGTAATTGACAAAATTCTGAATAAATAAAAGGAGTTTTATTTAATGAGAGTTGCATTAAATTTGGTGGAAATTTAATGGGAATTTGAGTGGGTTTTTGAGTGGAGGGAATTGAAAGGCTTTTGTGTGAGTGGAGTGTCCACCCACATGAATGAAAGGAGAGGAGGGGGCAGCCCCATGGCTGGGCGCGGCTGGGCGCATGGCCCCTTGGGTGCCCCCTATCCCTATAAAAGGAGCCCCCTCCCTCTCTCTCACTCACACCTCCTCGCGAAGGATCTCTCTCCCCCTTTTAGAATTCCCCCATGGTCTCGGATCAGCGAGATACATGTTCCCGGTGGCTTTTTCTGGAAGGATTTGTTGCTTCCGCTGCTTCGCTGGAGCGAGGGCGCGGAGGTTGTTGGGGTACCCGTACGTGTGTGCGATCACGGATGCACCACTACTTTGAGGTGCTGGACTTGATCGTGCTGGACCGGCTGGACCAGATGGACTTCATCACGATCTTGAGATCGGCAAGCGTTCGTCTACATCATCCACGAGTACAACCTCGTTAACGCTATTCGGTCTTCGAGGGTATGTATTCTATGGATGTATATCCACCCGTTGCTTGTATCTAGTAGATAGATCTTGGTACATAGATGTTCCCATCGTAGGAAATTTTTTGTTTTCTATGCTGCGAACCCTACAGTGGTATCAGAGCTGGATCTATGCGTAGATGCTTTGCACGGGTAGTACACATATGAGTATGTGGGCGATGATGATCATTTTATTGCTTCTTTGTTGTACTTTGGATATTGGTGGCATAGTGGGATGAAGCGGCCCGGACAAACTTTACATGTCCTCGCACATGAGACCTGTTCCACGCTTGACATGCAACTAGTTTTGCATAAGTGGCTAGCGGGTGTCTGTCTCTCCTACAATAGTCAATATCTAATTTGCAACGAGTTGTCAACAATTTGGTTATCCTCGTTGTGGTTCATGTTCGTAGGTAAGAACGGTTCTATCTTCGAAAGCCCTAGACCACGTAAAATTTGCAATGGATAAATTAGAGGCGTCTAGTTTAGATTGTTGCTAGGCTAGTGTTATGATATGGTGATGTTGTAAGTAGAAGTATAAGATGATACTCTTACAATATACATAACGTGTAAACTACATAGACCTTGGATTTACACATAAAGGTATGATAGTGATCATACCACGATGCACATGATGGAGATCATATGCGGGAATCATATCTTTTCACTTACAAACATGTGATGTTTGATTGCATCTTATATTGCTTGTTTGGCGTTTTATTAGCATAATAAGATGATCCCTCATTTAGATATCAAGATAAAAGTGTGTTCTTCCTTAAGTATGCACCGACAATGTTTCGTCGCTTCAAGACATCACGTGATGATCGGGTGTACTTGAATCCACGAGCATATCTCGGGTGTAAGACAGTTACACACGCGAATACTAAGGTTCTTACTTAGCGAGCCTAGCATGTACAGACATGGCCTCGGAACATGGACCGAAAGGTTAAGCATGAGTCATATAGTAGATATGATGCTCATTTGATGCTCGCCTTTGAAGCTACACCGACTCACGTGATGATCGGACTTGGTGTAGTGGATTTGGTTCATGTAATCACCAAAAAGACACGAGGGATGTCGTTTTTGAGTGGGAGTTCATTTCTAATTTGGATTAGTAGAACTCAATTTATCATAAATTAAATCAAAGTGAATTTGCATAATTTGTTGTAGTCATTGGCATTCGTTCACCACCTTATGCATAGTTGTAATTGAGATAATAGAGCTATAGAATTCTGGATATATACTTTACGAACTGGTATCGTATTGTGTTGAGTGTCAATCTAAAGTTTAAAGTCCTATTGCAAACTTTCAGCAAAATTCTATTTACTCCGTGAAATTTAATAATTGGTATTAAATCGAGAGTAACAATTCCAGTGTTAGTATCTTAAGTATCATGTTTGCCTCTATGATTCTTGATTGTTTTAATATCAAGTTTATCTAGGAGCTGAAAGAATTGTTTCAGAAACCATCATGTGTGGCAGATATAACGATATCTGAAACAATGTTGTGGTTGCAATATGATAGAGTATAATATGTGTTCTCATATTGGATGAGAATTTACAAAGGTTGGAGATGCTAGACATCCTAATCATCCAAAAGGATTTTGGAAAGTAACGTTATACTCATGATTCATCTTTATAAGCTACAATAGCTTGATCATGAAAGTCGTCATGATAAGGATGAATAGAAGATGTATGTAAAGTGTTTACTACACTAAAAGATTACTAAAGAATGGATTTTGAAAGAACGCCGATCATTTGATGATGGTGATCTACTTCAAAGTGCAAGTCCAAAGGTATTATTATTTGAATATACACGCTTTGGACTATGTGTCATGTATATGGCGCCACTTTTGATGTTGATAGATTCTTTTAAAAGGAAAAGGAAATGCTAAAAGAGAATCTATAAAATATATTTGGCAGAAAAGAATAGATTGGAAATATCCAATCTAGGTATATGGGCGATATACATGTTATGGTTGTATTCTTTGCTTGTTAAACAATGTGGTTCTTGGGTATTGGATACCGAATTGGTTGGTATGAAATTTCATACAGAACGATGCAATTCATGAACCACAATGGCCTAAGTAACTAGCAAGAGATTATGTGATGATGTTCATCAAAAACAAACAAACCATTGTTTGTATTTCTCGTTGACATCAAAGCTTGACTTCAAGATTTGTTTTAATAATTGTTATTTGAATCAAGTATTATGAGAACAAAGGTTGTTCAAATAATTACCGTATTCCATATAAGATGGATGATTTACAAATCTAGTTGGAAAAATCACATCCATAAAACCTAATGCTAAAATGTCGCAAGACAAATGATTGAAAGATCACTTACGAAGTGACATCGCCGTTTAAATTATATTGGAAAGAAAACATGAAGAATCTCCATATTCATGGATTTTTGGAGTCTTTGATTTGATCAAGTGACGCTTGTGAGACTTTCCTTGGGATAATTAAAAACTTCGTTCAAAGGCCAAAGAAGAACGAACGACTAAAATATTGGAATTTATACATATCGATGTATGTAGTCCATTATTTATAGTCGTAAGCGATGGGTTTCAACTTCATATACTTTCTTCGGAAATTTGAGTGAATGTTCACTTAATGAGAATGAAGTATGAAATATTTGAAAATGGTTCAAAGACTTACAAGATGAAGTGAAAATCATTGTAACAAGAAAATAAATGGTTTATGATTTTATCATAAGGGATTTATTTGAGTTACAGGTGTAACAAGAAAATAAATGAATTATGATTTTATCATAAAGGGATTTATTTGAGTTGCAAGTTTAGCAAAACACCTAGATTTACATCTCCCGAAACACCATAGGAGTACGGAGTGTTTGAGATTTGTAATGAAACCTTGTTTGACATGGTTGGATCAAAGGTGTTATTTATAAAACTGCCATTATGTTTTAAAAGATTAAAAGATTTAGAGACTACCGCTTTTACACTGAAAAGAGCTCCATCTAGATCCGTTGAAATGACACCATGGAAGTTATGGTTTGGGGTAAAACCCAAGTTGTCATTTCTTAAATTTTGGTATGCTAAACATAAGTAAGATGTTTACAACCGAAGTCGGATGAGCATGTCTTTGTAGGTTATTTCGAATAACAATTGGTTATTCCTTCATAACACCAAGGACAAAAGGGTTTGTCGCTTTAAACGTGAAGTTTCTTGGAGAAGGAATTTTTCGTAAAAGTTAAGTGGGAGGAGAATAGAACTTTGATAAGGTTAACGAACCTTAGCTATATGTGCTGAGTTGCGCAGCGCCGGAAATCATTCCGAAGGCTGCCATAATGCTCATAGCTTATGTGCCTCAAAGGTCGTAGTCACGGAGATCTAAGTTCCTATTGAACCAAGTAGGTCGGTTAAACAATCAAATGCTAAGATTTGAGAGTAAATCATTATTATTTGACAATGATGAACCAAATACATACAAAGAAGCGATGATGGGCCCTGACTCCGTCAAATGGCTTGAAGCCATAAAATCCGTGATAAGTCCATACACGATAAATCAAGTTTTGAACTTGGAAGACCCTCCGAAAAGGTGTAAAAACCTATCGATCGTATTTGGATCTATAAAGAAACAGACATGGATGTTTCACATCTATGAAATATTCGACATGTCGTAAAGTATTTTATGACAATGTTCAAGGAGTTGACTATGACAAGATTTGATCTTTCATAGTGATATTTAGTCTGGACGGATTAAAGTAGCAACCACTGCATATAATTTGGTATATGGTAGATGAATAAACAAAACAAAGTTCTTCTAATAGAATAGTTACCTAAGACGTGTACATGACACGGTCCAAAGGGTTTTGTTAAATTCAAAGGATGCTAAAAGGGCGTGCAAACTTCAATGGTTGAAGTAAGCATCGCGGAGTTGGAATCTTCACCGTGATGAAAAAGAGTTTTTATCAGGAGACGATGAAGATGCTTGCATTTGCAAGAAATTAAGTGGGAGCGCTGAGACATATTTCTAATACATTATGTGGAGGACATCTTGTTGATTGGAAATGATGTATATTTTATTGACAAAGGTTAAGAATTTCATATCGATGAAATACTTAGGCAAAACCCAAATATTTAGCATGAATGTCTATAATGGATAGACTGTGACGCTAATATGGTTGTGTCAAACGTACATATATGAGATATTGAACGAGTTCAATATAGAAATAATAAGAAACGGTTCTTGTCGCATGGAAAAGGAATTGAATCAAGATTCAAGTGTATCGACACTTGATAAGTGAAACAAGATTCAAGTGCTTAGACACTTGATGAGTGAAATCACGAGACTGTTTTGATCAATCATACCATGATATGTACACATCCAGATATGTTCTATGCTCTAAGTGTTATGAGCATATACCAGAATGAATCATAAAATGATCATTGGACTATAGTAAGGATATTCTTATGGTCTTTTGGAAGAACTAAGAATATATTTGTGTAGAGGTGACAAACAATTACAAATAGTTCATTGTAAAGCGTTACATTGATACTAGTTTTGTCACAAGATACAAATTAAGTTTATCTCAATTTAAACTATGGGTGGCACAATGTAATGGAAAGGAGATTCCATGATGGATTTGGATGAAATCCATAGTTAATACATTGTGACGAATACTACAACAAAAAGGCTAAGTATATGGCTGCTATAGTAGCAGCAAAGGAGGGAATTTGTGTCAAGTAGTTTGTTATCAAACTAAGGTGTGGTTCGCAACGGGCTAACACTAAAGATATATTGTATGACAATAGTATCGACATGTTTTAAACCCCAAGGAACTAAAGGTCTCACCGAAAGACCAAATTTATACAATGCCATCTCATTGAAGAATGAGTGATGCGTGAAGACGCAAAGACATGCAAATACACACGGACCTGAAAGTGTCAAATCCGTAGATTATGTTAACCACTTGCAGTTGCATATTTGGAACACCAGAAAGCCATAGGTGTTCAATACGCAAAGTTTTCAAACTAGATTATTGTCTCTAGTGCAAGTGGGAGACCGAAGGGAATATGCCCGAGAGGCAATAATAAAGTGGTTATTATCGTATTCCTTATTTATGATAAATGTTTATTTTACATGCTATAATTGTATTAATACAGAAACGTTAATACATGTGTGTTTAATAAACAAAAAGGAAGTTCCTAGTTATGCCTCTCTTATAAACTAGCTCGTTGATTAACATGATGATCAAAGTTTCCTGATCATGGACATTGGATGTTGTTAATAACGAGGTCACAACATTAGTGTAATGATGTGATGAACATTCATCCGAAGTATAGCATTACGATCAAAGTCATTGAGTTTATATTGCTATAACAACTTACGAAGTGATCCTAATCCTTAGACCATGAGATCATGTCAATCACTAACACCGGAAGAGTTTCTCGATGACATCAAACATCACACCGTAACTGGGTGATTATAAAGATGGCTTCAGAACTACTAAAGTGTTATGTTGAGACCCATGGATCGAGAGTGGAATTTTTTCATCCCGATGACGGATAGATATGCTCTGGGCCCTCTCGGTGATATCACATTGATTAGCTTGCAAGCAAGTGATTTGATCACTAGAATGTTATATCACGGGAATGAGAAAAGAGTGCATGTCGGTAACGAGATCAAACTAGGTATGGAGATACCGATGATCGAATCTCGGACATGTAATATATCGTGAAACAAAGGGATTAAGATACTAGCGTAAAAAGGTTCACACGATCACAGAAGTCATCGTTGAATGTGTGGGAGTCAGTATGGATCTCTAGGTCCCGTTACTGATTATTGATCGAAGAAGGGTCTCGATCATGTCCGCATTATTCGCGAACCGTAGGGTGACACACTTAAGGGATACCGACACCATTCGGAGCAAATGATATGCCAGGAAAAGAATAACAAGCGCAGGAATTTATTTCACTAGATACCGAAACGGGTTTTCGTGTGAAATTGCAGAAAGTGTTTCTGCATGTGAAATGAAATACTAGCAAGGGGTTATATGTGAATGTTTGTCATTAAAGTAATTGACAAAATTCTGAATAAATAAAAGTAGTTTTATTTAATGAGAGTTTGCATTAAATTTGGTGGAAATTTAATGGGAATTTGAGTGGGTTTTTGAGTGGAGGGAATTGAAAGGCTTTTGTGTGAGTGGAGTGTCCACCCACATGAATGAAAGGAGAGGAGGGGGCAGCCCCATGGCTGGGCGCATGGCCCCTTGGGTGCCCCCCTCTCCCTATAAAAGGAGCCCCCTCCCTCTCTCTCACTCACACCTCCTCGCGAAGGATCTCTCTCCCCCTTTTAGAATTCCCCCATGGTCTCAGATCAACGAGATACATGTTCCCGGTGGCTTTTTCTGGAAGGATTTGTTGCTTTCGCTGCTTCGCTGGAGCGAGGGCACGGAGGTTGTCGGGGTACCCGTACGTGTGTGCGATCACTGATGCACCACTGCTTTGAGGTGCTGGACTTGATCGTGCTGGACCGGCTGGACCAAATGGACTTCATCACGATCTTGAGATCGGCAAGCGTTCGTCTACATCATCCACAAGTACAACCTCGTTAACGCTATTCGGTCTTCGAGGGTATGTATTCTATGGATGTATATCCAGCCGTTGCTTGTATCTAGTAGATAGATCTTGGTACATAGATGTTCCCATCGTAGGAAATTTTTTGTTTTCTATGCTGCGAACCCTACAGCCCGGGCCAGCGACTAGAGGCGCGCGGGCTCGTGAGGATGGTCGTGTTCGAACAAGGAATTCTAGGCGAACCTATTGGGGGCAGAGCCGCTCCTATTGGGTCACCGAAGCAGCCGCTGCGATGGTGAACGGCGGCAACCGAGAGAAGAAAACGGCAGTAGAGCAAACGAACAAACGAGGAGGAGATTGAGAAGGTATGTGAGCACAGGTAGCTCACCGTGAAGCTGAAGGGCACGACGACGTCCCCGGAGGAGCTCTGTGGAAGTGGCAATCGACGATTGAAGAAGATGACCAGAGACGGGGATGACATGTTGATTGAGTCGACTGGGAACTCTCCGGCTTTAGTGACCTGGCCAGGGAGAACGAGGGCAAGGAGGTGAGTCCAACGGCACCCTTAGGGAGGCCAGGGGGCTCGGGAACGATGACGATGAGAACCTCCAGCGAGGCTTGGTTTTCGGTCAGAGAGGAAGTTGGGGAGGATAAGAGGATAAGTCTCTACGGCGTGGCGGTGGCCTTCTTATAGGCAACGAACAGCGGCGGCGTGGATCTTGGCGACAGCGGGCATCGCGGCGACGGCGGACGGCCGACGATGTGCCAGGCAGCAGCTTCGCCGGCGCTGCATTCTGGCGAGAGGAAGAAGCAAGGAAATAGGGATCGAAGGGGTATGTAGGTACGGAATTCGAGCCGAGCCGAGCCAACTTGGCTCGACTCGCTAAAGCTCGTTCAACTAACGAGTTAGCTCGACTCGGCTCGTTTACAGAACGAGCTCATATTTGAAACTCGGCTCGACTTGGTAAACTCATGAGTAGCTCGCGAGCGGCTTGTTTAGATTGTTATAAGTTATGAATATGAGCACATATAAGAAAAACTAGTAATTATTATACTAATTTGAAACTAGAATAACAATAGTACTTCCATAATAACACGAAGTAAGATCAATAAAAAATATAGTAGCTCTACACCATTACATGTTCAAGGAACATTCATAGTAGGACACTTATCTATAAAAAAATTCAAACTCTATATTTGAACGAGCTAAATGAGTAGCTCGCGAGTAGCTCATTTAGCTTGGGTGAACAAACAAGCTCAAATCAAAAACTTAGCTCGACTCGTTAGACACCGAGTTAGAGCCGAGTCGAGCTGTGTCACGAGTTACTCATTTAGCTCGCGAGTTTCAAGTTATAATTTCAGCCCTAGGGGTATGCGGGCCGGTCGTGGGCTAGGTGGTCCGTAGGGAAGAGGAAGAGGAAGTTGGCGGTTGCTGCTTGTGGGCGATGGATAAGAGAGAGGAAGATGGGCCATGGGCCAGAATTGAAAGCTGCCTCTACTTCTTTTATTTTTTTCTTGTTCTCACTTTTTTATATTTTCTGTTTTGCTTTTAGGTTTGAATATTACACATTTGATTGAGATTTCTTTATAGAATTTATTTTCTATATAATTGCAGTATATAAAAATGTATTTCAAATTCTGGTATGAATTTAGTATTTTGATAGCATACTTTATTTATTATTTTCTAACTTTATAATTATAGAGATATTCTTTTATTAAATAAAATAAGTAGAATTTAGGGTTTTTAGGATTTGTTTAAGATCTTAAAAATTAACTATAACATTATTTTACTTTTATTTGGAGTAAAGAAGTTTTAAAATGTTTAGTAATAGTCATAGGGTTTATTTTTATGTATTTAATCACATAGTAAAATATACGGTGGTTTATAATTATTGTATCCCCACTTATTCCATGCTCATATGGAATGAGTGGTTAGAGAAATGAATCAAGGAATTTGCATAACGAATATAGATTGAATATTTATGAGGTGTTGATGATAAAGCTCATTAATAAATTTAGAGTTCTGAATTGTAATTGCTTACCCTAGGTTTTAGGGTATTTACTTTATTTATATTCTTTTGTTAATGTGAATAAAGGTTAATGACTAAACATATTATCTTTATGTTTGTGATCTTTAATGATATCACCCTTTAAAACAGAAAGTTATCTTCTGGAATGTCATATGGAAAAGAATTGATAAATATAACTCCTAAGCACATATGGTTATGATAATTGGAAATGACAGAGATGTGCTTAAGTGATTTGCTATAGGTAAATATTCCTATAATCCATTGTAGAAATAAGATGATAGATCAATCATAGAAAGTGGATATTATGTTTGGTTAAAGATTTAGGGTTTAGTGTTTACCAAGAATTCCTATCTTCCATAATTCACAATCCTGGACTCCTAATTAAGGAATTCCTTTCCTAGATATTTTACTTCTTCCTATCCATCATCATGTGTTAACATGATGAGCTTTACTTCACAAGATTAATATTATCAACACTTCCTCTTTACTCATCACCAACATTACTCTAGTAGAGGTATATATCAAACTACTCTCCTCAAAATCTTATTATCCTTTAAGAGGAATAACACTACTTCAATAACTCCATTCTACCCTAGCTTTAGCTTAATCATACTATCTTATATTTGCTTAACTCCAGTATCTTATATTCAAACTTCACATCATATCCTGGTGACTTATCATGGCTAACCTAGAATAACATATCTATACTAGGGTTCAATCATGTTCTATCCACCAATGTCACTTATACATGATATAAGCATTCAATCTTGGTGACTAAAGCTTGATCATCCCCTTCCTTTGATCCTTTATAGTTTAGGATTCCAGTTGGCTAATCAAGACTTCATCAATACAACATTACAGTTGTATTGAAATTATCTTCTTAGTATCTCTATTGGATTGAGGAATGTTATTTATGGAATATGCTTACTTAATCCAATAGGATTACTCCTTGGTATCTATCTTCAGGATTCATCCTTATAATCTTCTTTCTCACCATACAATTATAGGCTCCATATAACTCTTCTATCATTCCAGGAGTGAGTTAACTCCATCAATTATCACATTGATCTTATTCTCTTCCAACTCTCCCATCCTATAAATGATATCCAAATCTAGCATTACTATTTACCCATTCTTAGTTGTTTCTTTATAGGCACTTAAGTGAATGCTATGATATGGTCAAGAGTTGATAGATCAAGAATTGATAGTTTAAGAATTTGTGAATCAATAGTTAATTACTCAACATTGATGAACAACAGATATTAAGATAAGGTTCATTAGATATGATAAAGATTGATATGGAAAGAAAGATATATGGTGAATGATCTTGACTTCATTTCTTTCCTACTCAATCTCACTAAAGAGTTAAGGTTAGGTATTACCATGATACCCATGGTATAAGTAGATGAGAACAAGATAGATCAGAATTAGTTATTACATTCTTATTACTTAAGTCATGTTTATAACTTGGTATTCATGAGTGTGTAATGAATACTAGGATATGATTACTTAAGTATCAAATATTAACTATTAAATAATGTATTAGGGTTTAAGCTTAATTACATTTGATCTACCCTTAGATCAAATCTCCCTTACCCAAAATAAGGTTTTAGCAAAGGTCATATTGAAACTTATCGCAGTCAACTTGATGATCTACTTCAATTCCATCAAGTTGAGAGAAGTTTCAATCACTTTGACAAGTTTTGTTCAAAAGCACAAAAATTATTCAGATTTTCTATGCATCAATGCAATGCACACATCTGTGTTCAGCTTATTTCTAAGCTCTAATGCTGGGATGTTACAAAACCGGACCCACTTCCTGCCGATTCGGCAGACATTTGTCCTTTTTACCCGGGATGGACGGAAAGGTTTGAGATGTCCCGGTTGGGAGATAGTCCATGTAAGGTGGTCTAGTATTTTAGAAAAATGGGACGGTAGCATTCACAAACTATGCTGCGATTCAGCCCATAATATCGGTCATTTGGACCAAAAGCCATGAAACCTCGAACATGATAGGTCAGGCTGAGGTGGGCAGCCTATAAATAGAGGGAAAGACCTATAAATAGAGGGAAAGGGTTCATCTTTAGTCCCTGTTGGATGGATTTCGGCAGGCTGGGCCAGGCAGCACTAATGATAGGGGTGAGTGTCGACATTATGTCGTGCGACTTGTACCTTGCCTGGATGGTGTCACTAACCGGGACTAAAGATGAACCTTTAGTCCCGGTTGGAGACACCAACCGGGACAAAACACGAGTCAGCACTAATAATAGGGGTGAGTGTCGAAATTATGTCGTGGGTGTCGACACTATGCCGAGCTGCTTGTACTATAAATAGGCATCCTTGTGAGTCCAGTCCTCCAGCCATATTGAGGCATCTCCAAGATGGTTTTCGAGAGCAGGGACACCACTACGACCAGTTTCAGGGAGATGCCGCCGGATCCCAGTCCTCCGGCATCTCCAAGAAACTGGTCATAGAGGCACTCCCTAATATGTGAAATTAGTTAGCTCCCAGGCATACTGATCTAGTTAGAGAAGTTACAAGCTGCAAGATGGTGTGCGAGAGCAGGGACACCACTACAGCCAGTTTGAGGGAGATGTCGTCGGAGCCCAGTCCTCCGGCATCTCCAACAAGCTGGTCATAGAGGCACTCCCTAATATGTAACCACGCGTGTTTGGAGATCAGATCTTAATGGTAAGTACGAATCGAGACAACTTCTTCATAGTCTGGGAAAGTCGTTCTACGAATCGGGACTAAAGGCCCCCTTTAGTCCCGGTCCAGCCACAAAATGGGACTAACACTCAAGACATTTATTAATATTAAAAACCGAGACTACAAAATCGGGACTAAAGGTCCCCCTATATATAGTCCCGGTCAAGCCACAAACCGGGACCAACACTCAATACATTTATTAAACTTGGAAAATTGCAAACATCATAAAATATCCTTCACAAAATGAGCTATCATTTCTCATGGCATTTAGGTTCACAATATGCAGCCGACCGGCCAGACATGAACTAGAGGTACACAATATGAGCATGAACTTCTTGGCGTATGTCCTTCCTTATGATCGTTTCAGACGTAACCATGGAGCATCTTCTTTACTTAACGGAATGCTTGGGTCAGTTTTCACTGTGAAGGGCAGAATTTTATCAAACTTATTATAATCTTCTGACATGTCTGTCTTGTCCTCGATTCCCACGATGTTTCTTTTCCCTAAAAGAACTATGTGACGCTTTGGCTCATCATATGATGTATTCGTTTGCATATTTTTTTCTTTTTTTCGGTCTGGAGGACATGTCCTTCACATAGAAAACCTGAGACACATCATTGGCTAGGACGAATGGTTCATCTCTATAACCAAGATTGTTGAGATCCACTGTTGTCATTCCGTACAACTGGTCTATCTTTACCCCTTCCCCATCCAGGTTGACCCATTTGCAGCGAAACAAAGGGACCTTAAAAGAGACTCCATAGTCAAGTTCCCATATCTCCTCTATGTAACCATAGTATGTGTCCTTTTGCCCATTCTTGTCTGTTGCATCAAAGCGTACACCACTGTTTTGGTTGGTGCTCTTTTTATCTTGGGCGATCGTGTAGAATGTATTCCCATTTATTTTGTACCCTTGGAAATTCAATATAGTAGAAGATGTGATAGGGCAAAGGTGTCCGATCTTTCGATGAGATGATGATAATCGATTTGGTGGAGTTCGGGCTTGACGATCCGACTACACGTGCGAGCACGAGCGCCAATGCAATCGCTAGGCCAATCTCCTGGAGGTTACCGATCCTGCAGGAACACGATCAGCCTGACCAGCGAGGGTCTTAATTCCTACCTGAAATCGAGAACAAGTAAGAACCAATATTGCAATCGAGATATTGCGGATTAAGATGAAAGCTTTATTGAAAAGGTGGGATCCTGAATAGGTGCGAAGTACATGAGGCCTCTACGACGCTCGAGCCTTGGCGAAGTTGCTATGATGGCTAACTTAATGTCTAAACAAAATCCGAGTCTAGGGGGACGGCTATGGGGAGTATTTAAGGGCGAAAAGGTGGGGTTTCGGCCAGCCATGGATGTGGTGGCCGAATCCAACCCTAAAAGTCCTTTTCCCCTCAAATACGGACTCTAAAAAGTGGCTAATTAAAATCCTGCGAAAATTACATGGGCCTGGCCCAAAATAAAGGTGTCGCAGCACCATATTAAGCTATGGACGAATTCGTAAAGTATTGATCTTGAATATTTCGTCCAAGCCTTCTTTCTTCATTATGGTGGCCTCAAAGTTCTGAAATCTTCATTCGTGGCCTTCTCTTGGATCATCACATGCTTGATGCCATCTCCATGCATGGCCATACTCCACTGCTTGTCCTCTCATCCATGCTTGGTCCATCATTCCTAAGAGTAAGAAATACATCTGATTTAGGCAGCATCATATTCTCATGTATGTGAGGAATAGTTCCAAGAAACGAAAGTACCTGATAGTTAAGTTGTTTGGCACGAGATCTTGTGATGGGTCCTTGTATGTGTGTTGCTGTAGGTACAACGGTTGTATCAATAGAAGGGATGTCCACATCATGCTCCTCTTCTTGAATTAAAGTCGTCCTCGACGCAATCTCATCTTCCTCACCAAAGTAAGGCTTCAAATCTGCAATGTTAAACGTAGGACTAACCGTACCAAAGTCTGCAGGCAACTCAAGTTTATATGCATTATCATTTATTTTCCCTAACACCTTAAAGGGACCAGCAACACGTGGCATTAACTTAGACTTGCGTAAATCGGGAAAACGATCTTTACGCAAATGTAACCAAACAAGATCGCCAACATCAAACACAACATGCTTTCTCCCTTTATCCCCAACAAGTTTATACTTAGCATTCATGTGTTCAATGTTATCTTTAGTAGTCTTATGCAAGTTTAATATCATTTCAGCACGTTGTGTAGCATCCAAATTATGTTGCACCGAAGAAGGTAAAGGCAATAAATCAATAGGTGCGCGAGGAACAAAACCATACACAATCTCAAATGGGCACATCTTTGTGGTAGAATGCAGTGAACGATTATAAGCAAATTCTATATGAGGTAAACACTCTTCCCATAATTTTAAGTTCTTCTTTAAAACATCCCGCAACATAGTAGACAAAGTTCTATTTACTACTTCAGTTTGACCATCAGTTTGGGGATGACATGTAGTACTAAAGAGCAATTTAGTCCCCAACTTAGCCCATAAACATCTCCAAAAGTGGCTAAGAAATTTAGTATCACGATCAGAGACAATAGTATTTGGCACACCATGCAAACGAACAATTTCACGAAAGAACAAATCAGCAATATGCGCAGCATCATCCATTTTATGACAAGGAATAAAGTGTGCCATCTTAGAAAACCGATCCACAACAACAAAAATACTATCCCTCCCCTTATGTGTTCGTGGCAATCCCAAAACAAAGTCCATAGAAATATCCTCCCAAGGAACACTAGGAACAGGAAGAGGCATATATAAACCATGTGGATTAAGGCGGGACTTAGCTTTTTGACAAGTAGTGCAGCGTGCCACAAATCTCTCAACATCTCGACGCATACGTGGCCAAAAGAAGTGTGCAGCAAGAACATCCTCCGTCTTCTTGACACCAAAGTGTCCCATCAATCCTCCTCCATGCGCCTCCTGTAACAACAAAAAACGAACAGAACTATCTGGAATGCATAGTTTGTTAGCACGGAACACAAATCCATCATTGAAGACGAACTTGTTCCAAGTTCTACCATCTCTACAATTCTGCAACACATCTTTAAATTCAGCATCATGCACATATTGTTCCTTAATAGTTTCCAATCCAAATATTTTGAAGTCAAGTTGAGATAACAAAGCATAACGGCGCGACAAAGCATCAACAATAATATTATCTTTACCATTTTTGTGTTTGATAACGTAAGGAAAAGACTCAATAAATTCAACCCACTTTGCATGACGACGATTCAACTTAGCTTGACTACGAATATGCTTCAAAGATTCATGATCAGAATGTATAACAAATTCTTTAGGCCATAGATAATGTTGCCAAGTTTCTAATGTCCGAACCAACGCATATAATTCTTTATCATAAGTAGAATAGTTCAGACTAGACCCACTCAATTTCTCACTAAAATATGCAACAGGTTTTCCCTCTTGTAATAACACCCCTCCCAAACCAATTTCACTAGCATCACATTCAAGCTCAAAAGTCTTAGTAAAATCAGGAAGTTGGAGTAAGGGAGCATGTGTTAGCTTATCTTTCAATATGACGAAGGCCTGTTGTTGTGCATCGCCCCAAACAAAGGGCACATCCTTCTTGGTAAGCTCATTCAGCGGCGCGGCAATTGATCCAAAGTCTTTAACAAAGCGCCTATAAAAACCAGCGAGGCCAAGAAAACTCCTCACTTGTGTGACCGTCTTGGGCTGCGGCCAATTCTCAATAGCTTCAATCTTGGCTGGATCCACTTCAATACCCTGTGATGTAACAACATAGCCAAGAAACGCAACTCGATTGGTGCAAAAGGTGCACTTCTCAAGGTTACCAAACAAACGTGCATCACGTAAAGCATTGAAAACAACACGTAAATGGTCCAAATGATCCTCTAAAGATTTGCTATAAATCAGAATATCGTCAAAGTAGACTACCACAAAATGTCCAATGAAAGCACGTAAAACTTCGTTCATTAATCTCATGAAAGTGCTAGGTGCATTAGTTAAACCAAATGGCATTACTAACCACTCATATAAACCGAACTTAGTTTTAAATTTTGTTTTCCATTCATCTCCTAATTTCATACGAATCTGGTGGTAACCACTACGCAAATCAACTTTAGAAAACATGGTAGAGCCACTCAATTCATCAAGCATGTCATCTAAACGTGGAATAGGATGACGATATCGAATAGTAATATTATTGATAGCTCTATAATCAGTACACATGCGCGAAGAACCATCTTTCTTAGGTACCAAAATAATAGGAACATCACAGGGGCTAAGGGACTCACGAATATGATCTCTGTCGAGTAGTTCCTGAATTTGGCGTTGTATCTCCTTTGTCTCCTCTGGATTGGTTCTATATGGCGCGCGGTTGGGTAACATGGCACCAGGAAGTAGATCAATTTGGTGCTCAATTCCTCTAATAGGAGGTAGTCCTGGTGGCAGCTCAGCGGGAAAGACGTCCTCATATTCCTGCAAAAGGTTAGCAATAGCGGGTGGCAAAGAAGGAGGCATATCCTCAAATGAAAATAAAACCTCTTTGCAGACAATTGCATAACATTAAGTATTGTTTACATCTAGTTCAGCAATATCAATTTTATTTGCAAGCATACATGGACTCTTCAAACGAATTTCAGTAGCATGTGTAGAATCAGATTTAGTGTTCTTTGGTGGTATAAAATCTGCAGCAACAATCTGATTCTCACTTTTATTTTTCTCCTCAGTTTTATCTCTACTAGCTCTAGCAAGATCATCTTTTAAAATCTGTTCGGGAGTCATAGGTTTTAGACCAATTTTCTTTCCATCATGCATAAGAGAATAGTGATTAGTTTTGCCATTCTGAACAAATTCTCTATCAAATTGCCATGGTCTACCAAGTAACAAAGAACAAGCTTGCATAGGTACAACATGACAATCAACAAAATCAGAATATGTACTAATAGTAAAATGCACGCGTACCGTTCTTGTTACCTTGATCTTGCGAGAACTCTCAAACCATTAGATGTAATATGAATGTGGGCGTTGTCTTGTTGGAAGCGCAAGCTTCTCTACCATGTCAACACTGGCCAGATTATTACAACTCCCTCCATCAATGATAATCCGTATAGCTCTGTCCTTGACAACACCACGTGTTTGGAACAGGTTGTGGCGTTGATCTTGCTCAGATTTACTCAATTGCACACTCAACACACGTTGTGTAATTAAGCTCTTGTATTGATCAGCAGCTTCAGCTCCCATTACCTCTGTCTCTTCATCAGCATCAGAATTGTCTCCATCTCGAGCAGAAATAAGGGCTAGTGTATCTTCATCAAAGTCACTCGCTGAATCGTATTGACCATCTTCTCGCACCATCATCACACGTTGTGTTGTGCACTGTCTCTCAATATGACCAAAACCCCAGCACTTGCGGCATTGTATATCATTTGTCTTACCCGTGGAAGCTATAGAAGATGCACTACGAGCAGGAGCATTGGATGATGGTGGAGGAGCAGCTGGAAATCTTGTGGTGGCCTTGGATGTGGTAGTAGCCGGTGGCGAATCACGAGGAGGCGCTGATTGTCGGGATGTCCAAGTGGATGTGCGACCTGCAGAATTATTAGTCCTCCTCCATGGTGTTTGGCGATCCTGCACTTCACGTTCAGCTTTGCAAGCAAGATGAAAAAAATGAGTGATAGAATTATATTCCTTATAATCTAAGATGTGCTGAATGTCCTTGTTTAATCCACCAAAGAAACGTGCAAGCATTTGTTCATTAGATTCAACAAGACCACACCGAACCATCCCCGTTTGCAATTCTTGATAATACTCTTCTACAGAATTTTTCCCTTGCTCTAAACGTATCAGATTCTTTAGTAAATCACGTTGATAAGTGGGAGGTACAAAACGAACACGCATAGCAGTTTTTAAAGCAGTCCAAGTACTAGGAATAGTAGTAGGATTTAAACGACAATACTCAGACCACCAAAGGGAAGCAAATTTAGTAAATTCACATGTAGCAGCACTAACACGCATATTCTCAGGATATTTTAAGCATGCAAAACGCTGTTATACTTCCATCTCCCATGTAAGATATGCATGAGGATTATATTTACCCTCAAAAGATGGAATATTTAATTTAAGCTTTGCAACATGATCATCATCACGTACCGGTGGTCGAGCGTTGCGGTAGTAATGTCGGGGACGGCCAGCAGGTACCTGTGGAGGTTGTTCAACCTCCTCGTCAAACAGATCGTCGTCGTCGGGGTCGTAGTAGTACCCGTCGTCTGTCCCCAATGTCGCAGCAGCAGCCGCGGCGGAAGTCCGAGGTGCGTCAGCCGCACCGGTAGCCGCCGGGGGTGCGGCGGCAGCCGAACCAGCAGTCCGACCCGTGATCGGAATGCGCCGTGTGCCATGTGTGGGTGCGGGTGCGGGTGCGGGCAATCTGTTCAAAAGCTCCTTAAACCGAACGTCAAGCTTGGCGTTGAAGGATTTCTCGAGTCCATCGATCTTGTCCACGACGTTGGTGAGCTTGGTGTCAAACTCCCCTAGGCGCGTATCCACGTCTTCAGCACGACTGACCAAGAGCGCGGAGAAGTGGGCATGTAGTTCTTCATTCGTCATTATGGCAGGGTTCCGCGAAGTATCTGTCATGGTTAGTCCTTAAAAAGCACAGGTATATACTACGGAAATATGGTGGAAGGCACGCGTAATCCGTCAAGCAATATACGAAGCTCTTACAAGTTCTTACCAAACAGCAGGAAAAGGCGATGTGCAACCGCGAGGATCAGTGGGTCCAGAGATTGAACCAAGCGATTACCAGGAGTCGAAACACCGCACGTGGAGAGTATCTGTGGAGCTCTGGGAAGGCTTAGCAAAGGGGGTTAGCAATTATCAAAACAGCAATGCAAAAGTTGAAAGAATGCTCAACGACGGTACTGTGTTGGTCCTAGGCTAGACCATACTAGAGACGCGAGCCTAGATCACCAACGATGTCACGATGCGACACAACAAGCAACGTATGATGATATGGCACCCTGAAAAGCGAACCGAGAGGTGGAAAATCACTATGATGGCGAGTGTCTAGAACTGATCTATGGGGTCTAAAAATAGGTTAGCCCCAAAAAAAATTGAAATTTTTTATTTTGCTCCGGAAAGCGCGCAGGCGCCAAAAAAATATCGCTATAACAGCCGATGGAGAAAAGTGATCCCCGGGGTCGAAAAACAGTATAGCCAGAAAAAAATTCGGAGGCGGTTCCAGACTTACGACCGAACTCGGAGCTCGACTCGGACTTTAGCTGAACACGGAAACAACAAATAAGGAAAGTAAAAAAGAAATAACTAGGAAACAATAACTCAACTCGGACTTGTGTCGCGGCAGGATAGGTGATCGGATCCGTGTCGCGGTAGGAAGGCGGTGGCGGATTGTTTAGGGTTTATGGTGGCTGGATATATGGCGGCGGAATATGGTGGCGGTGATCGGCGAGTGTGGCGGTGACTAGTATGATCAGAACTCGAAACTCTAAGGGACGAGACACTAAGACCAGCAATTCGACGCGACGATGTAGACACAAATTCAACAATGCAAAAACTGAAAAGATAATGCGAGGCATAGATTGGTTATGGGATGGATCTAAACTCTAACTGTGTTTTTGGCTTTTTCATGGGTTATAGGTAAAAACAGATCTAATCTACGAAAACAGTAAAATCTCACCGAGCAACCTGAGCTCTGATACCACTTGATAGGGCAAAGGTGTCCGATCTTTCGATGAGATGATGATAATCGATTTGGTGGAGTTCGGGCTTGACGATCCGACTACACGTGCGAGCACGAGCGCCAATGCAATCGC
Source organism: Avena sativa (assembly GCA_916181665.1). Lineage (NCBI taxonomy): Eukaryota > Viridiplantae > Streptophyta > Magnoliopsida > Poales > Poaceae > Avena > Avena sativa. Next base: position 467,812,827 of record OV702293.1, read on the forward strand.
TAGGCCAATCTCCTGGAGGTTACCGATCCTGCGGGAACACGATCAGCCTGACCAGTGAGGGTCTTAATTCCTACCTGAAATCGAGAACAAGTAAGAACCAATATTGCAATCGAGATATTGCGGATTAAGATGAAAGCTTTATTGAAAAGGTAGGATCCTGAATAGGTGCGAAGTACAAGAGGCCTCTGCGACGCTCGAGCCTTGGCGAAGTTGCTATGATGTCTAACTTAATGTCTAAACAAAATCCGAGTCTAGGGGGACGGCTATGGAGAGTATTTAAGGGCGAAAAGGTGGGGTTTCGGCCAGCCATGGAAGTGGTGGCCGAATCCAACCCTAAAAGTCCTTTTCCCCTCAAATACGGACTCTAAAAAGTGGCTAATTAAAATCCTGCGAAAATTACATGGGCCTGGCCCAAAATAAAGGTGTCGCAGCACCATATTAAGCTACGGACGAATTCGTAAAGTATTGATCTTGAATATTTCGTCCAAGCCTTCTTTCTTCATTATGGTGGCCTCAAAGTTCTGAAATCTTCATCCGTGGCCTTCTCTTGGATCATCACATGCTTGCTGCCATCTCCATGCATGGCCATGCTCCAATGCTTGTCCCTCTCATCCATGCTTGGTCCATCATTCCTAAGAGTAAGAAATACATCTGATTTAGGCAGCATCATATTCTCATGTATGTGAGGAATAGTTCCAAGAAACGAAAGTACCTGATAGTTAAGTTGTTTGGCACGAGATCTTGTGATGGGTCCTTGTATGTGTGTTGCTGTAGGTACAACGGTTGTATCAATAGAAGGGATGTCCACATCAAGATGGTGACGTGGCCAACAAGTATAGCTGATCTCCAACAGTGGTGTCATTCAAGAGATGTGTCCGCATCCAACTGCCAAAAGACTTCATGTGTTCATCTGTAATCCATGAGTCAGGCTTCCCCGGGTTTTTGGAGTGTACAATATTCTTGTGTTCCTCGATATACGGAGCTGCCAAGGTGGAATTATGTAGAACTGTGTAGTGTGCTTTAGTGAAAGAATCCCCGTCCCTACATCTCATTGCTTTCTTTCCCAACGTGCCTTTTCCACTTAGTCTTCCCTCATGCCGCGAGTTAGAAACACCAATCGACTTAAGGTCAGGAATAAGGTCAACACAAAACTCAATGACCTCCTTTGTTCCATATCCCTTGGAGATGCTTCCTTCTAGTCTAGCACGGTTATGAACATGTTTCTTTAAGACTCCCATAAACCTCTCAAAGGGTAACATATTGTGCAGAAATACAGGACCGAGAATGGCAATCTCTTCCACTAGGTGAACCAGGAGATGCGTCATAATATTGAAGAAGGATGGTGGGAACACCAACTCAAAACTAACAAGACATTGTACCACATCCTTCTGTAACCTTGGCAGAATATATGGATTGGTTACCTTCTGAGATATTGCATTGAGGAATGCACACAGCTTCACAATGGGTACTCGAACATTTTCCGGTAGACGCCCCCTCAATGCAATCGGAAGCAACTGCGTCATAATCACGTGACAGTCATGAGACTTCAGATTTTGGAACTTTTCTCTGCCATATTTATTATCCCCTTTATATTAGATGAGAAGCCAGACGGCACCTTGATACTGTAAAGGACTTCAAAAAAGATTTCCTTCTCTGCTTTGGTAAGAGCATAGCTGACACGACTTAAGTGACGCCATTTATCCATCTTGTTCTGTGTATGCATGTTCTTTGGGTCTTTCATAATTTGTTGGTCCTCCCGTGCTTCTGGTGTATCTTTTGTCTTCCCATACACGCCTAGGAATCCTAGCAGGTTCACGCAAAGATTCTTCGACACATGCATCACGTCGATTGAAGAGCGGACACGTAGGATTTTCCAATATGGCAGCTCCCAAAATATAGATTTATTCTTCCACATGGGTGTGTGTGTCCTGTAGCGACGTCGTTCGGAACTGATTGACCGCCGGGACCCTTTCCAAAGATTACTTCTATGTCCTTGACCATACCAAATACATCATCACCAGCAGGGAGTTCAGGCTTCTTCCGGTGATCCGCCTCACCTTTGAAATGCTTGCCTTTCTTTCTTATGGGATGATTGGTCGGAAGAAATCGTCGATTTGCCAGGTACACAACCTTCTTGCATTTATGCAAATATGTACCTTTAGTCTTATCTAAACAGTGTGTGCATGCCATATATCCCTTGTTTGTCTGTCCTGAAAGGTTACTAAGAGCAGGCCAATCATTGATGGTTACGAAAAGTAACCCTCGTAGGTCAAATGGCTCATGTTTGTTCTCATCCCACGCATGTACACCTGGTTTGCCCCACAACTGTAAGAGTTCTTCAACTAATGGCCTTAGATACACATCAATGTCGTTGCCCGGTTGCTTCGGGTCTTGGATGAGCACTAGCATCATAATGAACTTACGCTTCATGCACAACCAAGGAGGAAGGTTGTAGATACATAGAGTCACGGGCCAGGTGCTATGTGTTGGAATTATGCCCTAGAGGCAATAATAAAGATGTTATTATTATAATTCTTGTTCATGATAATGTTTATATTCCATGCTAGAATTGTATTAAGCGGAAACTTTAATACTTGTGTGGTTTGTGAACAACACCGTGTCCCTAGTACGCCTCTATGGACTAGCTCATTGATTAATGATGGTTAAGGTTTCCTAGCCATGGACATGAGTTGTCGATTAATAATGAGATCATATCATTGGGAGAATGATATGGTGGACAGACCCAAACTAAGCGAAGCAATTAGATCGTGTCATCGTGTTCGTCTTTGCGAAGCTTTTCTTATGTCAAATATTGTATTCCTTAGACCATGAGATAATACAACTCCCTGGTATCGGAAGAAAGCTTTGAGGTCATCAAACGTCATCCTATGAGAGGGTGATCATAAAGGTGTCTCTCAGGTGATCGGAAAGTATCTGTTGGGTTGTATGTATCAAGATGGGATTTGTCCCTCCCAAGTCGGAGAGATATACTTCGGGCCCACTCGGTAATCGATATCAACACCGCTTGCAAGCATGTGGTTAAGGAGTTAATCACAAAGTGATATCGGATTACGGAATGAGTAAAGTACTTGCTGTGAACGAGATTGAACTAGGTATGACGGTACCGACGATCGAATCTCGGGCAAGTAAAATATCGCGAGACGAAGGGAATATATATATGGGATTGATTGAATCCTGGCATCGTGGTTCATCCGATATGATCATCGATGAATGTGTGGGAGTCAATATGGGTGTCCAGACCCCGCTGTTGATTATTGATAGAAGATCATGTCTGCATATTCTTGAACCCGCAGGGTCACACACTTAACGTGTCTCGACGCTAGGATAGATTGGATAATTGGTTTATGAGTTTTTGTTCGGAGTCTCGGATGGGATCCGGGACATCACGGGAGGTTCCGCAGTGGTCCGGAGAATAAGATTCATATAAGGCAGTGCAGTTTTTGGAGTTCGGAATTGTTCCGGGTTAATCGGTATTGTACCGGAAGCTTCTAGAACCTTCCGGAAGGGGACCAACGTGGCCACACCTTCCGGGAGGGGGAATGGGCCTATGAGGGAGTGCCCTGGCCGCTTTGGGCCAGGGGCACAAGGCCCCATAGGGCCCAGCCGGCCAAGAGGGTTTTAAACTCGAGATAGAGCTTCTAGAAGGGGGGTTTCCTTGCCCCCCACTCCTCCTCCTTGGGGCCGCCGGTTTAGCTTGGGGGAGGGGCTAGGGCTGCGCCCACCCCTCTATATATAGAGGGCTGGGGGCGCACCAACCCCCTACACCTTCCCCTCCAACCCTAGCCGCCCTGCTGCCCTCCTCTCTCCCTCCCGACTGTTTGTAGGCGAAGCCCTGCTGCAAAAATTCTCCACCATATACACCACGCCGTCGTGTTGTAGATCCAATCCGTCTCTCCACCATACTTGCTGGTCCGAGGAAGGAGGAGACATCGAAGTGCTGCACGTGTGCATCTCACGGAGGCACCGCCACTTGTGGTGCTAGATCGGATCGGATCGCGAGGAGGAGAAGCGAGTACGACTACATCACCCACGTTCCGACGAACGTTCCGCTGTGCGAATCTTCAAGGGTACGAAGATCTAATCCAATCTATCTCGTTGTTTGCATCTCCTAGATTAGATCTTGGCTTTCCCTCTGTTCGCATCCGTAGAAAATTTTGATTTACTATGCCGCGAAACCCTTCAGTAGATCTATGCGTAGATGTGTTTCACGAGTAGAACGCAACATGGTTGTTGCGGGCGTTGATGTTTTCTGTTGCAAGCCTCTTGTTTGTGTTCTTCTTATGACGCGGGATAGTGAGATTGAAGCGGTCCAGGCCAACCTTACGCGACGTCGTTCGCGAGACCGGCTCCGCACTTGACGTGTGGCTTGTTCCACACATGCGGCTGGTGGATGTCAGTTTCTCTCACTATAGTTGTCATGGGATTAACACCGGAGTTTGGCAACCATAATATCACCATTGTGGCTTTCCGTAGGTAAGAATCGTTCTTAGAATCTACTCCCATAAGCCACGTAAAACATGCAACAACAAAGTAGAGGCGTCTAACTTGTTTTTGCAGGGAGTGTTTTCTGTGATATGGTATGGCCCAAGATGTGATGTGTATAATGTATGCGATGATCATGTTTTGTAATGTTTCACGACTTGCATGTCGATGAGTACACAACCGGCAGGAGCCATATGGTTGTCTTTGTAATTGTGTATGACCTGTGTGTCAACTTCTTATGCGCCATGTAATAGTTTCACTTTATCGCTAAGTAGTTAGCAATAGTTGTAGTTGCTATTCGTGGTGGAGGCAATCATGGTGGAGTGATGGAGATCATGCCGGAACGCACAAGATGGAGATCATTGCGCGAAGATTGGCTATACCATGTCACATTAAAGTTATATGCATGTGATGTTTATCCTTTTATGTATCTTATTATGCTTAGATCGCGACGGTAGCATTATAAGATGATTCCTCACTTAAAGATCAAGATAAAAACTGTGTTCTCCCCAAGTATGCACCGTTGCGAAAGTTCGTCGTGTCCAAGCATCACGTGATGATCGGGTGCTATAGACTCTACGCTCACATACAACGGGTGCAAGCCAGTTTTGCACACGCGGAAATACTTGGGTCTAACTTGACGAGCCTAGCATGTACAGACATGGCCTCGGAACACATGAACCGAAAGGTTAAGCATGAGTCATATGAATGATATGATCGACACTTCGTTGTCCACCATTGAAACCACATCTCTTCTCGTGATGATCGGATTAGGTGTGGTGAATTTGGATCGTGTTCACTAAACAACTTGAGGGATGTTGAATTTAGTGGGAGTTCATCTAGTAATTTGATTAAGTTGAACTATTTATCATGAACATAGTCTAAGTTGTACTTGCAAATACTGTAGATCACATGGCCAAGTCCAACTTTAACTTCAACGTTTTTGCTGAGATAGAAAAGCTTAAAAACAATGGGTCTAACTTCACCAAATGGTTCCGCATTCTGAGAATCATTCTCACTGGCGGACAAAAGGACTATGTCCTTGAGAAAGCGCTAGGTGACGCCCCTGCTATAGATGCGCCGGCTGATGGAAAAGCTGTTTATCAGTCGCGCAAGGATGATTATGATTTGATTAAGATCACCATGTTGTATGCTATGGAATCGGATCTTCAAAATCGTTTTGAGGAGTTCGCCGGGCCCTTTGAGATTCTCGAGGAGCTGAAAAACATGTTTCGGACTCAAGCCCGTTCTGAGAGATATGAGATCTCTAAGAAATTCTTTAACTACAAGATGGAGGAAGGGAGTTCCGTTAGTGAGCACGCCATTAAGATGTCGGGCTACACTCAACGCCTTGAGCAACTGGACTGCAAGGTTCCAGAGGAGCTCAAGATTGACACTCCTAGCTACAAAAGTTTTGTAGTTGATCACAATCAGATTGGTTCCACTGATATGATCACTGAGCTCTTTGCTAAGATGAAAGTAGCGGAGGTGAACATCAAAAAGAATAATCATGTGTTGATGGTCAACAAGCCCCCCACCTTCAAGAAAGGTAAGGGTGCAAGGAAGCCCTTCAAGAAAGGCGGCGACAAGCGCGTTGCCCCTGCTGAGAAGAAGCTCAGGTCTGGTCCTAAGCCAGACACTGAGTGCTTCTATTGCAAGGACAAGGGTCACTGGAAGCGCAACTGTCCGAAGTACTTAGCGGACAAGAAGGCTGGCACCATCAAAGGTATATTTGATATACATGTTATTGATGTTTTCCTTACTAGCCCTCGTTGTAGTGCCTGGGTATTTGATACCGGTTCAGTTGCTAATATTTGTAACTCGAAACAGGAGCTACGGAATAGACGGCGGCTTGCGAGGGATGAGGTGACGATGCGCGTTGGCAACGGATCAAGAGTTGATGTGATGGCCGTCGGCACGCTCTCCTTAGTTTTACCTTCGGGATTAGTTTTAAACCTTAATAAATGTTATTATGTGCCTGCGTTGAGCATGAACATTATTTCTGGATCGTGTTTATTGCAAGACGGTTATTCATTTAAATCGGAGAATAATGGTTGTTCTATTTATATGAGTAACATCTTTTATGGTCATGCACCTATTGTGAATGGTTTATTTCTTCTAAATCTCAAAAGGGATGAAACACACATCCATAACATTGAGGCTAAGAGATGCAAAGTAGATAGTGATAATACAACTTATTTGTGGCACTGTCGTCTAGGTCATATTGGTGTAAAGCGCATGAAGAAACTCCATTCTGATGGACTTTTGGAGTCTCTTGATTTTGAATCATTTGACACATGCAAACCATGCCTCATGGGCAAGATGATCAAAACACCGTTCTCCGGTATGATGGAGCGAGCAACAGACTTGTTGGAAATCATACATACCGATGTATGCAGACCGATGAGTGTTTCGACGCGCGGTGGATATCGCTATTTTCTCACTTTTACCGATGACTTAAGTAGGTATGGGTATATCTATTTAATGAAACATAAATCTGAAACATTTGAAAAGTTCAAGGAATTTCAGAATGAAGTGGAGAACCATCGTAATAGAAAGATTAAGTTTCTACGATCCGATCGTGGGGGCGAATATTTGAGTTATGATTTTCTCACGCATCTTAAAGCAAGCGGAATTGTTTCGCAACTCACGCCACCCGAAACACCACAGCGCAATGGTGTGTCTGAACGCCGGAATTGAACCTTATTAGATATGGTCCGATCGATGATGTCTCTTACTGATTTGCCGTTATCATTTTGGGGTTATGCATTAGAAACCGTTGCATTCACTTTAAATAGGGCACCATCTAAATCCGTTGAGACGACACCGTATGAACTGTGGTTTGGTGCTAAACCTAAGTTGTCGTTTCTTAAAGTTTGAGGATGCGAAGCTTACGTCAAGAAGTTGATGCCAGACAAGCTCGAACCCAAAGCGGAGAAATGCGTCTTCATAGGATACCCTAAGGAAACTATTGGGTATACCTTCTATCACAGAACCGAAGGCAAAGTGTTTGTCGCAAAGAATGGTTCCTTTCTTGAGAAGGAGTTTCTCTCGAAAGAAGTGAGTGGGAGGAAAGTAGAGCTAGATGAGGTTATTGAACCTTCTCTTGAATTGGAGAGTAGCGCAGCACCTGAAATTGTTCAAGTGTCGCATGCACCAATAATGGAGGAAGCTAATGACAAGGATCATGAAGCTTCGGACGATGCTGCTACTAAACGTCGCAGGTCGACAAGGTCGCGTGCCCCTCCTGAGTGGTACGGCAACCCTGTCTTGACTGTCTTGTTAGTAGAAGACAGTGAACCTACGAACTATGAGGAAGCGATGATGAGCCCAGACTCTGAGAAATGGCTAGAAGCCATGAAATCCGAATTGGGATCCATGAGCGAAAACCAAGTATGGACTTTGGTGGACCCTCCTAGCGACCGAAAGGCCGTTGAGTGCAAATGGATCTTCAAGAATAAAACGGACGCAGATGGTAATGTTACCATCTATAAAGCACGGCTTGTCGCGAAAGGTTTTCGACAAGTTCAAGGTGTTGACTATGATGAGACTTTCTCTCCCGTAGCGATGTTTAAGTCCATTCAGATTTTATTAGCAATTGCTGCATTTCATGATTATGAAATATGGCAGATGGATGTCAAGACTGCTTTCCTCAATGGCAACATTGATGAAGAGTTGTATATGATGCAACCCGAAGGTTTTGTCGATCCTAAGGATGCTGATAAAGTATGCAAACTTCAGCGTTCCATTTATGGACTGAAGCAAGCATCTCGGAGTTGGAACCTTCATTTTGATCAAGTGATCAAGAGCTTTGGATTTGTTCCAAATTGCTACGAAGCTTGCATCTACAAGAAAGTGAGTGGGAGCTCGGTGACGTTTCTGGTACTATATGTGGATGACATATTGATTATCGGAAATGACATCAACATGCTTAACGATGTGAAGAGTTATTTGAACAAGTGTTTTTCAATGAAAGACCTAGGTGAATCTGCTTATATATTGGGCATCAAAATCTATAGAGATAGACAAAGACGCCTGATAGCTTTAAGCCAGAGTACATACCTAGACAAAGTTCTGAAAAGGTTCAGAATGGATAAGGCAAAGAAAGGTTCAGTGCCTATGTTGTCAGGTAAGATATTGAGCAAGGCTCAGTGTCCAGCTACGGTAAATGATAGGGAAGCTATGAGCAAAGTGCCTTATGCCTCGGCCATAGGTTCCATCATGTATGCCATGCTGTGTACTAGACCGGATGTGTCCAATGCTCTTAGTTTGACGAGCAGATATCAAAGTGATCCAGGAGTGGAACACTGGACAACCGTGAAGAACATCCTAAAGTACCTAAATAGGACTAAAGAAATGTTCTTAGTCTATGGGGGTGATGAACAGCTTGTCGTAAAAGGTTACGTCGATGCTAGTTTCGACACCGACAAGGATGATTCTAAATCTCAGACAGGATACGTGTATATTTTGAATGGAGGAGCTGTGAGCTGGAGAAGCTGCAAGCAAAGCGTGATCGCGGGATCTACAGTAGAAGCGGAATACATGGCTGCTGCAGAAGCGTCAAGTGAAGGAGTTTGGATCAGGAACTTCGTCACTGAGCTTGGCGTGGTTCCAAGTACATTGGACCCACTAGAGATATTGTGTGACAACACTGGCGCCATAGCACTCGCTAAGGAACCAAGATATCATCCAAAGACCAAGCATATCAACCGCAAGTTTCATATAATCCGAGATTATATAGCAGATGGAGATCTGAAGATTAGCAAAGTACATACAGATCTGAATGTCCTAGATCCATTGACTAAACCTCTTCCACGTGCAAAACATGATCAACACCTCAGTGCCATGGGTGTGAGATTGTTGCCAGATGTAAACTAGATTATTGACTCTAGTGCAAGTGGGAGACTGTTGGAATTATGCCCTAGAGGCAATAATAAAGATGTTATTATTATAATTCTTGTTCATTATAATGTTTATATTCCATGCTAGAATTGTATTAAGCGGAAACTTTAATACTTGTGTGGTTTGTGAACAACACCGTGTCCCTAGTACGCCTCTATGGACTAGCTCATTGATTAATGATGGTTAAGGTTTCCTAGCCATGGACATGAGTTGTCGATTAATAATGAGATCATATCATTGGGAGAATGATATGGTGGACAGACCCAAACTAAGCGAAGCAATTAGATCGTGTCATCGTGTTCGTCTTTGCGAAGCTTTTCTTATGTCAAATATTGTATTCCTTAGACCATGAGATAATACAACTCCCTGGTATCGGAAGAAAGCTTTGAGGTCATCAAACATCATCCTATGAGAGGGTGATCATAAAGGTGTCTCTCAGGTGATCGGAAAGTATCTATTGGGTTGTATGTATCGAGATGGGATTTGTCCCTCCCAAGTCGGAGAGATATACTTCGGGCCCACTCGGTAATCGATATCAACACCGCTTGCAAGCATGTGGTTAAGGAGTTAATCACAAAGTGATATCGGATTACGGAACGAGTAAAGTACTTGCTGTGAACGAGATTGAACTAGGTATGACGGTACCGACGATCGAATCTCGGGCAAGTAAAATATCGCGAGACGAAGGAATATATATATATGGGATTGATTGAATCCTGGCATCGTGGTTCATCCGATATGATCATCGATGAATGTGTGGGAGTCAATATGGGTGTCCAGACCCCGCTGTTGATTATTGATAGAAGATCATGTCTACATATTCTCGAACCCGCAGGGTCACACACTTAACGTGTCTCGACGCTAGGATAGATTGGATAATTGGTTTATGAGTTTTTGTTCGGAGTCTCAGATGGGATCCGGGACATCACGAGAGGTTCCGGAGTGGTCCGGAGAATAAGATTCATATAAGGCAGTGCAGTTTTTGGAGTTCGGAATTGTTCCGGGTTAATCGGTATTGTACCGGAAGCTTCTAGAACCTTCCGGAAGGGGACCAACGTGGCCACACCTTCCGGGAGGGGGCATGGGCCTATGAGGGAGTGCCCTGGCCGCTTTGGGACAGGGGCACAAGGCCCCATAGGGCCCAACCGGCCAAGAGGGTTTTAAACTCGAGATAGAGCTTCTAGAAGGGGGGGTTTCCTTGCCCCCCACTCCTCCTCCTTGGGGCCGCCGGTTTGGCTTGGGGGAGGGGCTAGGGCTGCGCCCACCCCTTTATATATAGAGGGCTGGGGGCGCACCAACCCCCTACGCCTTCTCCTCCAACCCTAGCCGCCCTGCTGCCCTCCTCTCTCCCTCTCGACTGTTTGTAGGCGAAGCCCTGCTGCAGAAATTCTCCACCATATACACCACGCCGTCGTGTTGTAGATCCAATCCGTCTCTCCACCATACTTGCTGGTCCGAGGAAGAAGGAGACGTCGAGGTGCTGCACGTGTGCATCTCACGGAGGCACCGCCACTTGTGGTGCTAGATCGGATCGGATCGCGAGGAGGAGAAGCGAGTACGACTACATCACCCACGTTCCGACGAACGTTCCGCTGTGCGAATCTTCAAGGGTATGAAGATCTAATCCAATCTCTCTCGTTGTTTGCATCTCCTAGATTAGATCTTGGCTTTCCCTCTGTTCGCATCCGTAGAAATTTTTGATTTACTATGCCGCGAAACCCTTCACTATGACTGCAGCTCTGCTCCCCAAAAGGATTCATGCCACCTGTACTTTGACCAAACCATAAGTTCATTGCGTCACCTGCAAAGTCCAGAAAGTCTCTCTTGATTTTCTCCACTGCGACCCATCAGCAGGGTGTCTCAACTTCCCTCCTTTCTTACGGTCTTCTTTGTGCCATTGCAACAACCTGGCATGCTCTTTGTTTCTGAACATGCGTTTCAACCTTGGTATTATAGGAGCATACCACATAACCTTAGCAGGAACCCTCTTTCGGAGGGGCTCTCCCTCAACATCAACAACATCATCTCGTCTGATCTTATACCGCAATACATTGCATACCGGACATTTATCTAAATTCTCATACTCCTTACCGCGGTAGAGGATGCAGTCATTAATGCATGCATGTATCTTCTGTACATATAATCCTAGAGGATAGAGAGTCTTCTTTGCTTCGTACGTACTCTCGGGAAGTTCGTTATGTTTTGGAAACTTCGGCTTCATTATTTTCAGCATCTTTTTAAATGAGGAGTCAGTTAGACCACACTCTGCCTTCCATCGCAGCAATTCCAGTGTGGTACCGAGTTTTGTGTTGCCATCTTCGCAATTTGGGTATAACAATTTCTTGTTATATTCTAACATGCCCTCTAACTTCAACTTCTCCTTTTCTGTTTCACAGTCTCGTTTGCATCAGAAATGACCCTACCAAGTTCATCAGCGGGCTCATCTGATGCCTGTTTTTCACCTTCTTCCTCTTTATTCTCTTCCATTGCAGTATCACTGTATTCAGGAAACATATGATGATAGTTGTTATCATCATCTTATTCTTCACTGTCTTCCATCGTAACCCCTCTTTCCCCTTACTTGGTCCAGCAATTATAGTTGGGCATAAAAACTTTCATAACTAGGTGGACGCGAATGGTTTTCGAGGAAGAGTACTCCTTGTTGTTCCGACATTAAACACATGGACAATGTATAAAATCATTCTCTTTGTTTATCGTAGCCACATCGATAAATTTATCCACGCCTTTAATGTATCCGGGTACACGCCGGTCACCGTACATCCATTTTCGTCCGTTCATCTACATTATATAATTAAGTTTATAAAAAACGGAACATCATAAATAGTGAAATAACCAATTCACATCGACACATGTATTGTATCAATGACAGAGAAAATATAAGATTACTAACCTCGATCGAGGGAAATAAAGGGGAGAAAGCTCAAGTGCGTCTCGGGCACCTCCTATATTTTTGTTATGTCAGAAATTAAACGGAATTATTCACTCAAACATTTCATCAAACACCTTGAATGCATGCATAGGAAAAAAAATAAACTAGCACACCTCTCACACCTTTCACCAAGAAAAATAAGAGGGAAGGCAGAGGGCTGGGGCGTCGTATTTATAGAAGGCGAGATCATACGTCCCGGTTTGTAACACAAATCGGGACTAAAGGTGTGTGGCAGGCCACGTGTCTGACGCACAACCTTTAGTCCCGGTTTATGTTACAAACCGATACCCATGACCCCTCACGAACCGGGACGCATGAGTCCGGCCACCGTGCCTGCTCGAACCGGGACGCGTGCCAGCATTAGTCCCGGTTCGTGGCGCAACCGGGACTAATGCTGTTATGGGGCGCGTATGGATAGCCTGTTTTCTACTAGTGTCTATACCTTATCTCTGCATAGTTAGGATTGCACACACCGGATCAATCTACACGACTAGACAACAAAGTAAGAAGACCAACATTACATAATGCACTATCAAAAATTGGCCTCGTGCTATGAAGGATCAATCCACAAATCATGCTGACGAGGGTTCGACTCGTCAATGCCCATTATTATGGACTCGAATTTTGGAGAAGAGAGGTGCGCTGGAGATTGGGAACAGCTAACAAACAAGTAACACGGGACACGGGATTTACCCAGTTAGAGCCCCTTGAGGGAAACCTTACTCCTGCTTACGTGTTCTTGATTAACGGCGAAATCGGATGGTTACATGTCACATCCCAAAATTATCCTAATTTTGGAATGTGAAATAAATAAAATAAGTTTGATTGATTATTTGACTTTGATGAAAATTCTCAAAGAAAAGAAACTTTTTGAATAGAAAATCCTCTCAACCTTGATTTCAAAACCTTATGTTGTTTTGTTCTCATCTAAGTAGCCATATAGGCAAAAAAGGCATGGATTGTTTCTAGATTGTAAAATTGGTGTGCAAGATTTCAAAAATTCAAAATCATGAAGCATGCATGAACATCACTGCATATAAACCCTAAGAAAAAATTAGTATTTCCCAAAAAGGATTATCCAATAAATGGGATTTCCCAATTCCTAAGTACAACATGACCTTGGGATTTGGTACATATTAAAATTGATGAAAAGTATTCCCTATATGTACTAAAATCAATTTGGGATATTTTTCTTAAAAGGCCCAAAACCAATTTCCCTATTAATGCAACTAGCCATGTAATGCCTTGCAAGCAAATGGCATTATGGATATTTTCAACTTTGGTAAAACCATATTCTATACATTCTAAAAGGTGTATTTTAAATTTAGAAATTGATTTGGTTCAATTTAGAGCCCAAAACAAAAACAATAAAAGAAATACTAAACTAAAATAGAAAAAAAAAGAAAACCTAAGCCTACCCGACCAGGCCAACCAGCCCACCCGGCCTATCGCTCTTCTTCCGCTCGCACGCGGCGCATCAACGTGCTAAGGCCCAGCTAGCCTGCCTCTCTATCTACCGCTCACGCGCGCAGCAGCCTGCCTGCAGACCCGCACCAGCCCGCAACCCGCTTCCCCTCTCTCCCTGACACGTGGGACCCACTCGCGGTCTTCCCCTTCCTCAGGCAGAGACACCGAACTGAACACGGGATTGTTCCCGATCCTATTTCCACCAAATTCGGCCATATCCGTTCGATTATGCCCCTCTTTACACGCAAGGACGCCTCTAAACTCTTCCGCATCGATCTCCCTCGCATTTCGCCTTTTTTACGCGATCCTAGCCACCACCCGGAGCCATCCCGATCCCGTTTGCCGTCGCCGCCGCATGGAGATCAATATCGAGCTCGAATCCATCGAACGCGTAGCCCCCTCACCTTTTTATCCCTCTAATCCTCCTTCCCTTGTCCCACTGAATCTCCCCACATTGTTTCCCCACCCGCAGAGACATGAGTCGCCATCGATTTGACACTGGAGCTTCGCCGGAGGACCACCGTCGCTTGCAACATCCATCCGCCTTCTGCCATCAACCGAGGAAGCGAAGGTTGGGGAAGAGGACACCATGGAGTTCTTCGCAGCCTTCCGCATGTCGTAGTCAACTCTAACCTCTCCCCGGGTCACTGTAACAGCGTCCACCGCCACTCTCTGAGCCGTCGCCAGAGCCGCCCGCCACCACCAACGCCACCTCGCCGGTGAGCTCGTCCGGGTCAAGCTCGTTCGATCGCCATAAGATCTGACGGCCCGCATCTGTTCCAAAGCCGAAAAGGTACCAGCGAATCACGACATGTCACATCTTCGCCACGTCAGCACTTCGCTGACTCAACATTCCAGTCAACAACTGAAATAAAAAAATTGATTTAATAAATAGAGAAATAGGAAAAAAATTCATTACTCTTGTAAAATTCATAGAAAACTATTTGTAAGTCCAAAAATTACAAATAATTAGCCTCACGGGGGTCCAAAAATTACTTGTAAAATAAATCTAGGGGGTCATTGTCCCATGTACAAGAACTAGAAAAAACAAAGTTATACTTAGCAAGTTCACGTGCCACATTGGCCTCACGGCGGCAGTACTCAAATTTCACCGAAGAGAAACCCAAAGCAATCATATTGTAATCATAGAAAATTGCAGCCGCTAAAATAGACGAAAAACCTCCATCGTGCATCGTCTGAACCACCTCCGTGTTATCAGACTGAATGCTAAACCGGTTGCAACCCATCTATTGAGCAAGATTAGACCCTCCCGAAGGACATAAGCTTCAGCAGCCATTGCATCTGTTATAAAAGACAAAACTTTAGACTGGGCGGCTACAAAATTACCTTAAAGTCTCTTATGATGACACCGGCACTCCCACTTCCTCTATCCGAGCTAAAAGCTAGTACGTACATCCACGTTTATTTTTAACCTCGCCTTCAGATGGAAACGTTCGAGCCACAGGTTTTCGTTATATAGGAGTCTTCAGATCCCTTCAATAATTAGTTGCTAGGGCACCAAACGACAATGCTAAGCGCTTGGATGTTTGCACCGTTTCTCCATGAACAATCTGACGTCTTTCCCACCAAACGTACTAGCCGCCAGTTAGGATGATCTCTGGCAGTCCAATTCCACAAAGAGGACCCCAAGTTCCCTGATCCCAAGAGGCCGTGAAAAGCTCTCCATCCGAATATTATATTTTAATATTCGCAAGGACATTCAGTTTCCAGAGTTTTCCCAGACAGAACTTATAGTTGATCCACGAAGATCTTCTCCTATCAGAACCAGTATATAATATATTGTTCTCATTTCGAAAAAAAAAACTGTATACATTTGACGTGTATGGTCGTGACAAACCACCGTAACCTGGCAAGTTTTCCTCAATATACGCTACTAGTACTAGGTGCAAGTATTTTTTTTTTTCTTTTGAGAGAAAGTACTAGGTGCAAGTAAGGATCATCAATCGGACATCTCAAAAAAAAAAAAAAAGGATCAGCAATCGGAAAATAGTCCAAAAGCCATCCACGTCCCATGATTTTTTTAAACACACGAACTGACCGACGACCGTAAGGCCTAAACTCCCACTCCCGAAAACAAAACAAAAGAAATTGGAATACTGGGCCGAGCCATCTAAGACACCACTTCCTGCGAAACGGCCCACCAGAAATAGGCCCACAACGCGACCCACCAGTGTCCTCCCACGTCTGCAGCGCCAGAGGACGCCCTCTCGTTTAGTACCACCTCGCCGACCGAAGAAGGAACGCGCGGGACAGCCAGCTATATAGAGGCGCCTGGGTGCCACCTTCCAACATACTTACCTGGACGGGGTCGGCGGCCGATCAAGAAGGGCCGTGGCCTAGATCAATGGTCCACATTGCACCTGGTGGATGCGTTGGTCTACCATCTCCCCAAGTGGGAGAGTGGACGTCATAATTTGTGGTAGAGGGGGTACGCGTTCGCGCGGCCCCTACCAATTCTTGAAAATTAAAATTTGGTCCTTCGTTGTTCGCCTGTATGAGGCGAGCTATGTGTCCTTGATCAGCCCCGCACAGTGCCAGTTTAACTGCAGACACTGGTTCATGTGTTGAGTGAGTAGAGGCTTATTTTGCACAGCATCTAAATTTGGTCCTTGCCTTGCTCGCGTCCGTATGCGAACTGTGATTTGGTCCAGTTGTACCACGCCCCTTTCAAGTGAATAGACCTGATGATTTGTTGAGGAGTCTTTTGTGAAAATCGTTGTTGTCTCTCTGGCAGATCTAAACTTGATTACCGGCTAAAAAATTGAGGGAGGATCGAACGTTGGTTTGGCCGGCGGCAGTCAAGTAACGGAAGGATAGGCTTATATGGTGAAGGCGAAGACACCTTAGTTTTTTGCTCTCCCTGATAGTTTTCAGAGACGACAAAGCGCTGGGCACACACATGCTGATGTTAAGATGGTCAGATTGTTCAGGCGGGACGTTACACGTAGCGAACCGGTCGTTCATGCGTACCGCCAGCTGTTGGCGGCAGTGGCACGTCTCATTGCGCCCATGCATGGCGCGCCACATCATGGCGGTCAGGCGGAAGGAAAGCAGCTCTTGTCAACAGCCATCCCAAATTCCCAACCGAAACATTTCATCGTGCACTTGCTGGTCTCCTCTTACCCAAGAAAAAAAGAAAAACATTTCATCGTGCACTTGCTGGTCTCCTCTTACCCAAGAAAAAAAGAAAAACATTTCATGCGCGGAATTGTGACTGTATTCAAATTTCAAACCAAAGATCTTACATCGACTTTCGAACAAAGGAACCGGCCACGACAGGAAAGCCACGGCCCGTTGAACGCCACAAAGTACATGGATAGAAAAGAAAAAAAAGCATGTTAAACCCAGCTTGCCGAGGGACAAGCTGAGATTTATTCACGGACAGACAGAGGACACACGAAAGTGGAAAGCCACCGTGCCTGCACGGCCGCGCGGAAGGGCCGGCCGGCCGGCGGCGACTGTTGCGGACGGAGGCACGTACGTAGAGGTTAATCATCGATCGCATCAGTGGTGGCAGTGGGTGGTGCAGAAGCAGCGGCGGCGGAAGCCGCGGCACTTGCCGTCGGGGAAGCCCTCGGTCCTGCAGACGTTGGCGCAGTTGGACTTGCGGACGCACGGGCCCTTGAACCGGTGGCTCTGCGACTGGCACGTCCGAGCCTCCGCCATCACCACCGGG